>CM028129.1:1486160000-1496160000 GCA_016271365.2 Neoceratodus forsteri | reverse complement strand
ATGAGGATGCATGACGTGGCCAACTGTGTTATGCCTGTGGTGTCCCCGTTGGTCTCTGGAAGGTACCCGTGGTGAGCAAGCACATGCAGGCTGTTACCTTTGTCTCCACTGACAGAGCATGACTCCATCATGTGGGTGCCTGCATCACATCACTGCACAGCTCACAGAGCCACCTCTGTATTGCCCTGTTCAGGCAGGACCGGCCCACAATCTCAATATCTGTGTACAGCTCAAAGCTGGTGTGGGCGCGGTACTGCCTGTTGGGGTCATATCATCGACGGGCCCTTCCACGGCCATGTCCCCCTGCAGCATGCCTTGTCACCCCCCCTCATTACGGCATCCATGTGGAAGGTGGCACTGTCCCTGGCTGCGTTCCCCCCCAGCAGCTGTTGCTTTGTTCCCCCCGCTGTCCTGACTGCTACCTCCCCTGCACCGGGTACACCTACTGGCCTCTGCTCTCTATGGCCCCACACACCTTCCCTTACCCCTCTTGGGTGGTGTGGTTTCCCTGGCCTGCCCTCTTTTGTGCTGTTTTCCTGTGCCTGTCTCTGCCTCTGTCTCATGTGGCTTCCCTGTAGCATTCTTGCGCCTCTTCCTTGCTCCTTTTCATTTTGGCTCATTTCCACTATGGCACAACTTCCTCCTGCTCCACTGTTGTGCATTGCGCAAGTCTTTGAACATCGCACTGCGCCCTTTATACATGGTTCCTCCCCCTTCGGTTGCACATGTCTTCATTATCATTGTGCTGTTGCTCAGCATGTTTTCAGTGACGCAACTGCCTCCTGCTGAATATTGCAGAATGGCGCATTTTCTGACTGGTGCTGGTGCAACCCTATTGTACATTGCACAACCCTTTTGAATATCCATCCCATAGAGTATATGCAGTGGCCATATTATATGGCTGCACACCATGTGGGTGTACCCCCAAAACACTGGAATGGCAGCAGAAGTTATGCAGTTGCCGAAACATGATGATGGATGCCTCTTGTGGTATTTTTCCAGAGTTGTATATTCTTTCTGTTATCTTCTGGTGCATTTCTGATTGGCTGTGTTGCACTGCACTATACCATGCTTGTATATGTGTGTGTATGTATATATATATATATATATATATATGTATGTATGCATTAATTGCAAAAAACTTTGTTTAATGCATCAGCTAGGATTAAAGTGACAAAAGTAGGGAAATAAGATGTTAGGGTTGAACCCCTAACCCTCCCATAACCCTCTCCCCCATCCTTCACAGACTGACAGATGCTGGGGTGTGCCATGGGGTCGTGGACCCAACTCTCATGACCGTATGGCACAACCCAGCATCTGCCAGTCTGTGGAGGATGAGGGGTTGGGGTGGTGGGAGGGTTAGGGGTTCAACCCTAACGTCTCATTTCCCCACTTTTGCCACTTTAACCCTAACTGATGCATTAAACAAAGTTTTTTGCAATGGGTATATGTATATGTATTGTGCTGGCACAATTGCACCAGTATAGTTAGGGTGAAACTGCACTTCTGTGTTAAAGTCCAGACGTTGAACCTTAATAACTTTGAAGTCTTTCAATGGATTTGCATGATGTTTGCATTAAATTTGGCATGCATAATCTCAATGGGTAGGACTTGTGATCTGTTAAATTTCATGGGAATCCATCCAGTGGTTTTTGAGATATAAAGTGTTGAAAAAACAGACAAATCCAGGTTTTTTAACAATTTCTTGTCACCCTGGATCTCAGAAACGACTTTAGGTACTGGCATGAAATTTTCAGGGTAGAAAGCCCGTGGGTCACAGATGTGTATTTTGAATATTTAGTGGAAAACTATTAATCTTTTCAAAAGTTATGACATTTTTAATTTTCCCATTATTTCCTATGGGAAAATTTATATGTCAGGCATGAAAGATATATTTTTCACACATTAGGAGTATTATGCAAAAAATATTGGATATATGATGTGTCATTTTTTAGAAATCAGAAATATCTTTGGGAGTTTTCTTTGACCCCAGTGACCTCATGAGTGGTGCAGCCATGAGAGAAGTTTCACTGGGGTCAAAGGCAACAAGAGATGATATTTCTGATATCTAAAAATAACCCATCACATATTTGTTGTATACAGTAGGAGTGGTAAAAAACAAACAAGCTTGGTGTGTCATTAGCAGTACAAAATTTGCTGTTTAAGAGTTGCTGTAATACTTTTATGGAGGGACTAACTGTCATTTGATCCCTTCTGGAAATGAACACTCGGCACACTTCTAGCTTGGATGCTCGCTGGCAACATTTTATTGAACACCATTAATATTGACATATCAGTTCTTGTAAAGTCACACATAGATTGCATTGATTACATAGATCTTTCAAGCAATTAATTAGACATACGTTCATATTCTGCTTGCCTTAGTGTTTCAAATCATTTCGTATTTATTTACTATACAGTTATCAAACCTAATTTTAAACCGAGTTATGGTACCGCTCACAACTACCTCCATTGGTAAGTTATTCCATGGGAGGGTACCCTGAGGCTGAACCAATGCCTTCTCTTCAATGAATTCCATTTTCACAGTTTTAATTGTAATGGATGGCCTCTGATTGAATACATTCCTTGCTTAAGTGACATTCCATAACTGTTTGCTAATTGTTCATTCTGTAGTGCTTTGTAAGCCACGCACATGTCCTCTCGTGTTCTTCTAAATTGGAGAGTGTATAGACCTAGTTTTCTTAATCTATTTGAGTATGTAAGCCCTTTACAGCCTGATATAGCTTTTGTAGCTCTCTTCTGAATCTTTTCCAGTTTCACGATATCTCTTTTTTTGTAGGGTGACCATACCTGGACCTCATATTCTAGATGGGGACTGAGCAATGAACGGTACAAAGGGAGCATCACTTCACTAGCTCTACTACTTATATGCCTCAGGATACAATTTAAGTTATGACTTGCCTTGCTTGCCACCATGTTGCAATGTTCACTGAAATGGAGGTCTGGTGTTATTGTTATTCTCAGGTCTCTTTCCTTTGCTGAAACTGGCAGGTTCCTGGTCCCCAAAGTATAAACTATATTTAGATTATGTCTCCCCATGTGCATAATAGCACATTTATCTAGATTCAGGGCCAATTTATATTCAATTGTCCAATTATAAATTTCATTGAGTGCTGATTGCAGAGATTGTCCATCCCCAACACTATTTATAATTGCCTCTATTCTGCAGTCATCTGCAAATTTCATAATCCAGACATTAAGATGTGAGCACTTTAGAGATGCCACATATATATTAAATAAACAAGGACCCAAGACAGAGCCCTGGGGAACTCCGCTCGTCACCCCGACCCATTCAGAAATGACCCCATTAACTGCCACATGCTGTCTTCTATTTGTTAGCCATTCTCTCACCCAGTTGATTATATTCAAATTTAGTTTGTTTGCCTCCAGGACACTTATTAGTTCTTCATGGGGAAGTTTATCAAATGCTTTGGAAAAGTCCAAGTAAGCCATGTCCACTGAGTCTCCCAGGTCAATTGCACTGCTGACTTTTTCATAATAGACGAGTACAGTCAATTCCGCTTGTGTGCAATTCGGATGTGTGCACATTAAGGTTGTATGCACACATTCCTCCGGTCCCGATTCCATTACCATTACTGTAGTGTTAAAAAATTTGGTTGTGTGCACTACGAGTTTCGGTTATGTGCACAAATTCTGACAGCATTTAGCTGTCACTAGCAGTGGTAGTGAGGTGTTAATTGCATTGTTGGATGGCTGCTTTTGTTCAGCACTTAAGTTTCCTGAGCTGTCCAGTCCACAATCATGGGTAGTTAGCACCTAATCTTTCTCAGCTGGTGTGAGGTGGTGGGGTATGAAAAAGTATCACTTTGGGATCCATTGAAATCAGTGAGCAGGTTTGGTGGTTCAAGTCAGTGTCCCGTCTTCCCTGAGCAGACTCAATGCTGTGGACACATTATTCAGCTTCAATTGCTTTTTAAAACAAGTGGAATTAACTGTATTTTTGGAGATCAAACCTGGAAAACTATCTACAGTTTCGCTGGGTAGATCCATCCTAATTCCCAGCCAAGAGCATGCAGTTTAGACGTTATGAAATCCTATTGCCGTCTCAGTCGATCGGGTCATGTTGTCAGGCGGCTCATAAAACTACTGCAAATTGCCTATTTATTAACTGCTGCAGTATTTTTAACATGTTGACACAAGATAAAGTGTTTAATAAGCTGATGTTATATTTTAACCGCAACCACGATTCTCTCCTGTCTATAAAACTGCAATTTCGGTTTAGTGCATTTTCGGTTGTCTGCACACTTTCGGCTGGTCCTGAGGGTGTGCACACAAGCGGAATTGACTGTATGTTCATTTGGCATGATTTTGATTTGATGAACCCATGCTGTGTCTTATCCTGAAGATTAGGGCCCAGATATTCAAACTGCGCTCAAAAGTAGCGCAACAGCAGGAGAGTAAACATGTCCAGCAGAATGGCACAGGTGCGATATTCAAACATGGAGCTGAGCAAATTGGCAGCAACCAACGCCTCAATATCGCACATACCGCGCCATGGCGAAACCAGGTAGGAGAGGCTGAGCTAAAATGCTGCGCTATGGCGCAACCATGGAAGCTCAGCTGAGCAGCAGCAGAGCTGCCTAGCGCAAGCACAGCCCCCCAGAGCAATGGAACTGCACATCCAGGGAGGCAGGCTGGGGCCCACTGCCAGCTGACCACATGGCACATGAACTCACTGCAGAACCCACACCACACTGGCACACCCTAGCACAGCATCACTGGGGTGGGACGGATGATCCACATGCCCATGGGGACAAGCCAACTAAAGCATAGCAGAGCCATGACACCCCAGCACAACCACTGGCAGGCAGAGAGTGCCACACCCAGGGGTTGACAACCACAGTGCACATCAGTCCCCCGACCACAGCACAGCTGCACCGCGGTCCCCAAGACACCGTCATGTGCAGTGACAGGGCACTGCAGGAAACACCACGTACTCCCTGCCACGTCAACCCCATGCTGCAGAGAAGCAGACCAGCTAGACCCACCCTGTGCACCCAGCAGTGGGTGGCAGCAGATGGCAAGAGCAACAGAAAGGCAATGCTATGCTGGTGATACCTCCCATGGACACACACACACACACACATATACCCAGGACCATAGTAGCCCAGATGGCATGTACACCCCTGCAACGGAGCACCCAGAGCCAGTTGCAAAGCAGACACCAACACAGCAGTTGTACCAAAATAGAAATGTATATTTAAATAAAACAGTGAACAACAAAGGTCTGAACTATGTACAAGTTGGAGGGGACGGTAAAAGGCAGGTGTTCAAGGGGGAGGGAATAAAAACTTGGAGAGGGAAGGCATGGTGAAAGGGATGGGTGAAGGTGAAATGAAAGGTGGGCTACGGCCCAGCTGGCTCCTGCTCCTCCCCCTGCTGGTGTCCCCTCCTGTGCCTGCGCCGCCGTTCCCCCTGGCGCTGTAGGGCTTGCAGGACCTCCTGGTTGTCCATCACCACCTGGGTCAGGCACCGCAGATCATGCGCCATGCACCGCAGCACACCGAGGCCTAGGAAAATGGGAACACAGTCAATGGCTGAGACTGACCACAACCCTGAACACCACCCAACCTGCAACCCATCTAACCCAATGTCCTGCACATGTGATGGCATGCCCCCACCCACAGTGAACATGCACATGGCCATCACAAACAGGCGGCACCAGCCATGCACACCACCGCCCACACACACTGCCCACGTCAATCACAGTACAAACTAGGCTGTCATGTGATGTGGCAACGTGGTGCGATGCCAGTTACACAGCTATGTGCCCAGTGCATGCCTGACCACCTGTGATGGATACACAGACATGTCGTGATGCTGCACTGTGATGCAGGTCACCTGTGTCACGCCTACATACATGGAGACATAGACAGTGTCGGCAGATAAGGGCCTATGGGACACCCAGTCTGGCCATTTGGCCTTGTACGATCACTTTCTTGTCCTATAAGTCTGTTCCCCCCTCACCCCTGACCTCCAGAAGTCCCTCATGGCGAACCCACGCATACATATATCCCGTGACCAAGTCAGCCCCCACCACATCCTCTGGCAGGGTGTTCCACTCATCCACCACCCATCATGTGAAGAAACACTTTCTCATGTTCCTCTTAAACAAGCCCCCCCCAACTGCATCCCATGCCCTCTAGTCCTGGAACATCCCTTATGCTTACAAATATTGTTTCCTGCACTCTGTTCCCCCCTGTACAATACTTGTATGTCCCCATCATATCCCCACACCCTCCTCCCCTCCAGGGAGTACATGTTCAGTTCCGTCAACCTGTTTGCATAGGACTTGTGATGCAATCCATGCACCATCCATGTCGCCCTCCTGTGAATGTTTCCACCCAGTCCCTGTCCATACGCAGGTATGTTCTCCGAACTGTACACTGTACTCCAGTGGGGACTCACTACTGTTTCAGTATAGTGGAACTATGACCTCCCCTTGGATGTGTCCAGCATGGTTGGTGGTCCTGCCCCCAGCATGCAATAGCATCCATGACGTAATGATACTCACACTCCTCCAACAGCTCGGTCTGCCGCTGCTGCTGCTGTTGCTGCTGCTGCTGCTGCTGCTGCTGATGCTGCTGCTGTGGCCCAACAGCCTGTGGCACTGGGGCCCTGGCATGGCCCACATCACCGTTGTCCGGCGTCCTCACCATCCGGCCTGTGGGAGACATATGGTGAGACAAACATCAGTGTGACTCAAAAGCAGAGTGCCCCCTGCCCCAGTGAGACTGCCTGCCCACACAGCCATAACCATCCATCGCACAGCTGCACACACTGACACACCGATGCACAGCCACCCAGGCACACACACACCCCTACAGAGAATATAGGTGAATAGATGGTACACTCACGTGGCCTAGGCACCAGGCCCCACCTGGCACGGGAACGCAGCCGCGTCAATAGTTCTGGGTCCCTCCGGCAGAGATCACTGTACCGGTGCCGGCACTGCTCAGCAGACCGCCCCGCCAGTGACCCCCACCAGGTCAGTGGCCACTTGCTGCCACAAATGGGTCCTAGGTCCGTGAGGGGGCCTCACCATATAGTCCCTCATAGTGGGCTCCACTAGGGCCACCAGGTTGGCCACTTCAACTGGGCTCCAGGACACCGCCTCCTCCAGCCATGGCCCCAACTTTACAGCAGGCAATATGGTGCCCCGCGCCAGTGACCCCACGTGGAGTTGTTGCGCAATAGACCAGCACAGGCTCCAATCGCGCTGTTCGCACAGCGCCATCACTTTACATGGCGCTGTAACCAGACAGCGCAATAGGGACGTACACATGGCATGTCCACAGCGCCAGGGGTCAGAGGGCATACACAAGGTCACGGCAATGACGCAAGGCTACGCACAGCGCCATGGGATGTATAGACATCCTGCGCGACTGCTAAGCAGAGCATCAGTGCCACAGTGGACTATCGCGCAGAAGTGCCACAGCGCCATATAGTGCCCAGTGCTGTAGCGCCACTGGCACAATGGTGGCCATGGCCAGAATCGCCTATCGTGCTCAGCAGGTCTGCAGCGCGATCGACGCATGCGTAACCTGTCTGGGCATGTGCAATACAGTGTAGCACACAGCCACAAACATGCGCCATCGGCTCAGCCGGACCTTCCCTATTGCGCTAAGCGCAAATACGCGATATTCAGCCGACATATGCAAATCAGTCGATCAGCCATGCAAAGGCGCAGTGGCGCGATTAGCATGTCATTAAAGTTGCGCCACACCTCATTTGCATGTGTTGCGCTATAAAATGTGCGCGACACTGGGTTGTGGCGCCAGATTTGGTTATTGCAGGTGAGAGGTGAGTTACATGCTGTGTGATGCTCAGGACAATGCTCATGGGCAGGGGTGCTGGAGGATGTCATGGGTTGAGGGGCTGAGCATGATGAGGGCACTTAGGAAGGGCAGAGGGCACCCTTCCATCAGTATCTGCCATGCGGAGAGGAAAGGGGCTTGCCCCCACCCCCCAGCCTGCAGCCATGCTCATGGGGAAATGCTGTGGACTGCACAGTGACAGGTGTCCACTTCCACCCATACAGATCACCATGACTGACGAGAACAGGCTGAGGCTGTGGATGGCGGGCGAGGAGGAGGCCGAACTCACCACAGCAGAGACTGAGACCCTTCCAGGCCTACCTGGAGGATGAGCCGCTTTTGAGTGGGCGGAGGGCACCCTCAGCAGCGTGCAGCTGCATGGGAGGTAGCTCTTGTCACGTCAACCTGCACGGAAGCCACCAGCGCTCCGCGGAGGAATGCTTAAAAAGATGGGGACTGACCGCAGGAGGCTGGAAGGAGAAGGTGGCAGCCTTCAGGGTGGACGTGCTGCCACTGGTGGGGACCACCAGTGGTGTTGCAGCTGACCCCGACTGAGGAGACACTGGTCGCGGCCATGCAGCCGAGTGCCATTGCGGGTGTTCCAGGCGGAGGATTCCAGACGGGTGGAAGCCCATCACTGCACGGTATGACATGGTGATGTTGTGGGTGGGGGGCTGTTGTTCACATGCACTCACATGTACTCTCTTTCTGTTTCAGATCCTGTTCGTCTGCAGGAGACGGTGGTGGTGGGTGCTGACAGTGAGGCAGACCTGCTGGACCAGGAGGAGGGACCATCCACCGCCAGCAGCCTGCAGGCACTGCAGCAGCAGGCCGCTGGCCCAACAACTCCAGCGGCAGTGATACGGGTGCAGGGTGCACAGCCTGTATCACAGCAGTCTGGCATGCAGGTGTGCTAGCATGCTGTGCCTATGGCAGTGGCACGCACCGGCACTATTGATGATAGCAGGCCTGCAATGGCCAGTGATAGGTGTGTGTCCCACGAGGGACACATGGCAGGCTAGCACGCGGCTCCTGGCCCATCCTGCTCCACACCTGTGTACCAGCATGCTGGCACAGTCACAGGCTGGGCCTGTCAGCACCGTGGGGCAGCATCGGTGGCTGAGCAGGTGTCTGGCACTGTTGACAGCACAGGGGTGGAACAGGTGGACCTTGGGGCTCAGCAGTTGGAGGGCGGCAGCAGTTGCACACCAGGCCTGGGGGACAGCCAAGCAGTGGCACTTGTCCACCGCCCTTAGATCCGCCCATACCTGGTCCTGGCGAACAGCGGCCACCCTCGAGTGCTGTGCACCAGGACCATCCACACCTGGGGGTCACGATGCCATTGGGCACAGTACCCTTTGACGCACACACCCGCCTGCTGCAGGAGTCGGTACAGCTGCAGGGGCGGGTTGCAAGGTCCGTGGAGGCACTAACTGTGTCCGTGGAGCGGCATAGCAGGGAGTGTGCTCGGGACTGGGCCAAGATGGTCCATATGTGGACGGATGTGACCGCTGCCATCGACAGGCTGACCCAGGCAGTGGTCTCTGTGGTGACCGCATTGACCACACTGTCTGGTGACCCTGTACCATGCACCCCACACAGTGCGCACTCCACTCCCCGTTCCCGGCATCATGCGACAACAGGCCTGTCGATGCCAGTTTCTGCTGTGGGCATCCCGAGCACCCCTGGTGCAAGTTTGTTTGGCGGGATGCAGACCCCTGTGCGGGCAAGGTCGCGGTCGCGCACTGGGACCCCTGGTGGTGCACTAGCGCCACCCGATGTGGCCCCTGCGCAGCCTGCCAGTGCTGCTAGGCCATGGCGGGGCCGCCCACGCATCCGTGGTGGCCGTGGGACAGTGCTCCTTGACTGAGGTGTCTCCCAATGCAGGCCCTGTCTGGTGCTGCCCTGTGTGCAATGTGTGTCATGGTGGGCAGTGCACTGCTGGGTGCTCTGCTCACCAAGCTGACACACGGACCACCTGCACACTCTCCCAACTGCTGTCCACAGGTGCGTGTGGATGATGATGCCTGCATTGCACTGTACACCAAGGTGCAAGGTTGCCCAGGTCCTGACACACATACGTGGACAGTCCAGGTGGTGAGGGTGGTTGGTGGTGCTGTGTGTTGGCGTGTCATTTCCGCAGTGCTGTGCTGCTTCCCCTGTATGCTGCCTGGTGTGTGTGTGTGTGTGTGTCCATGTGAGTGCTCACCCCTCTCTGATGGTGTGTTGGTATGCCTGGACCCTTCAACTCCCCTGACCTTCATGCACGGTGTGTTCCCCTGTGTGCCTGTGGTTTGCACATGGACAGTGTTGCCTGCACATGTCCCCTTGACTTACCTGTGTTGTGCGTAGTGCTCTTCTGCAATGGTGTCCCGGTGCAGCTGGGCCTGCCGTGTCAGTCGGGGGTCCCTCCGTCCTAGGGGAGGCGGCTCATCACCCACATCACCGGCGCCACTGGTGTCCCCATCGCTGTCCCCCTCTTGAACCTGTACGGCTATCCCATGGTCTTTGGCCATGTTGTGCAGGATTCAACAGGCCAGGAATATCCCACAGGCCTTCTGGGGGCTGTACTGTAGGGCTCAGCCGGAGGTGTCCAGGCATCGGAAGCGTGCAGTATCCCAAACACCCGCTCTATGATGTTCCGTGTTGCGGCGTGTGCCTCATTGAAACCGTGCTGCGCTGGGGTCATGGGGCGCTGGTATGGTGTGAGTAGCCAGGGACGGAGTGGGTATCCACAGTCACCTGTGTGGAGATAGTGGAGATCAGTGTCAGGTCAGGTCCATATTGCCCATATCCTTTTGTGCCACTACCATGGCACCTGTGTCATTCCCACCCTTGCACAGAGTTTCATTCCATACATGTGTACTCACCCACTAGATGACCCGTGGGGATGTTCCCACTCTCGAATCGATGGCACAGTGCAGATTGGTGCCATATGAAGGCATCATGTGCTCTGCCAGGTGTGTGGCACAGACATTGATGATGCGCCCAGTGGCATCACACACCACCTGGCAGTTGACACTGGAAGCCCTTTCTGTCTGCACGTCACGCTTGCGGGGGCCAGGTGGCATCGCGAATGGCCACATGGGTGTAGTCTATGGCCCCAGCACGCCCAGGCATATGTGCTACCCGTGGAACTCCTGCATGTTTGTTGTACGCTCTGCCGCTGGTGTTGGGAAATGGATGACTCTGCAGCATGAGGCAGCAGTGCGCTGAGGAATTGGGTGAGGATGCGTGATGTGGCCGAGTGCGTAATGCCTGTGGTGTCACCTGTCAGCCTCTGGAAGGTGCCCGTGGTGAGCAGGCACATGCAGGCTGTCACCTTGGTCTCCACGGACAGAGCATGACTCCGTCGTGAGGGTGCCTGCATCACATCACTGCACAGCTCACGGAGCCATCTCAGTATTGCCCTGTTCAGGCGGTACCAGGCCACAATCTCGACATCTGTGTACAGCTCGTAGCTGATGCGGGCACGATATCGGCTTCTCGGGGCGTGATCACGATAGGCCCTCCGCTGCCACGCCCCCTGCAGCATGCTGTCTCACCTCTCATTACAGCTTCCAGTGGAAGCTGACACTGTCCATCTCCTGGCTCCTGCCCCCCAGCTGCAGTTCCTGTGTTACCCCACTGCCCCCACTGCTGCTTCCACTGCACCGGCACCCCCACTGGCCTCTCTGTCCTCCAGGACCCACTGTCCCTCTCTGCCCTTCCTGCTCCTGTCTCTGTCTCTCTCTCTCGTCTCTCCCCGGTTTGCGGCCTGCTAGGTTCTTGCGCCGCCCTTGAGCCTTTTTATTTTGGCTCACATCCGTACAGCGCATCCTCCGGTTGAGCCACTCTTGCGCATTGCGCAGTGTTCAGATATCGATTGCGCACTTTATGCATGGACCGCCTCCTTCTTGCGCATGCCTTCATTTCCATTGCGCTGTGGCTCAGTGTGTTTTGGTGGATGCAACTGGCCCTTCCTCAATATCGCAGAATGGCGATTTTTGAGTTGCGATGAACCCTGTTATGCATGGCGCATCCTTTTGAATATCTGGGCCTAGGTGTTTAATAACGATGTGTTTTAATGTACCCTCCAAAACTTTACCCAACACTGAAGTAAGACTCACTGGTCTAAAATTCTTGGGTTTAATTCTAGATCCCTTTTTTAATATTTGTATCACCACTGCTTCCTTCCAGTCTTGTACTACCTCCCCTCTATCTAAGGCTAGCTGAAAAATGTTAGTCAGTGGGGGTACTATAAAATCTGAAATTTCTTTCAGTACCCTTGGATGCATGTCTTCAGGTCCAGGTGATTTATTTTTATTGATATTTTCCAACCTCTCCCTGACGTCTTCAACATCGATTTGAATTTCCCTTGCTGTTGATTTAGCTATGGGTGCTGTTTTGCCTGATGTACTGGAGTTAAACACCACACAAAAATAATCATTTTGAATGTTTACTAGTTCCCTACAGTCCATAATATTGTATTTACTTCCTTATTCATATATGGTCCGATACTGTTCTGTCCCTGCTTACTTTTGTTTATATGTGCATAAAATAGTTTGTAATTGTCTTTAACTTTCTTGACCAGTGTTAATTCATAAGCGGCTTTAGCCTTTTTAATAGCTTTTCATGTTGATTTGACCAATTCCTTATATATCAACATACCCTAGATCTCCTTTGTATGATGCATGATTTTAAAAACTTTGTTCTTTTGTTTAATCATAACTTTTATGTTATTGTTGAACCACCTAGGGGTGACCCTCCTGTTCCCCTATTTCCTTTTTTTTTTTGGAATATGAATAGACACTTCCTTGTTTACTTTTTTTAGTAGGAGCCCCAAAGCTTCTTCAGTGTTATTGTCTCTGAACTCTGGTTCCCAGTCTCAGTTACTCATAACACTTTTTAGGGTTGAAAGTCAGCTTTGCTAAAATTAAATATTTAAGTAGAATTAGTATTTGTGTGTTCTCGGTTGTCTATTTAATGTAGAAATTCACTGAACAGTGATCACTGGTACCTAGAGGGGCACTTATTGCAATATCACTCAACCGATCACCCATATTGGTAAATATGAGATCTAGAATGTTAATTTCTTTTGTACCCTGGAGCACTTTTTGCTCCATTCCAGCATTGTCCATAGCATCTAGGTGCTGTTTGTCTATGCTGGAGCCTCCTTCCAGGTTTACTAAGTTTATACCTGGTAGCTTAAAATCCCCCATAATGATATTGTTTTCTGAGGGGTCCAAAGTAGAAATTTGCTTAAGTATTATATTGTCTGCTTGTACTGAATTTGAGTGGAGCCTACACACTACCCAGAGGTTCATTTTGGCTTTATCTGATGGTAATAGTTTAACCCAGAGCATCTCCACTTGGTCATTTTCATGGACAACTTCTTCACTAGTTATGGTATCTTTAATATATACGGTTATACCCCCTCCTCTTCTATAGTTTCTAGAGTTTGAATATAAGTTGAAGCCAGGTATATTCTTTCCATTTATGTCACCATCCTCCCACCAGGTCTCAGTTAGTATGGCTATTTGTATCACTGAATGTTCCAGAATATATTTAAATTCATCCATTTTATTTCCCAGATATATTCCAGTCCAAAATCACACATTTATAATCCAGTTCATTTCTTTCACATTTTCTTGATCTTCTGCCTTGGTCCTCTTTTCTGATCCTTACCTTCAGGGTCTGGACACCAGATCCAGTCCTCCACACCATTAGCAGTACAAGGTACCAACTTACCAGGACCTCCTCTCTCCTAGGTCCAGACATTGAGATCTGACCTCTAGCACTACCCCCTTTGTCCCTCCCCCCTTTATGTCCACACCTGGGTGCCTTTGACCCCAGTCTGTGTTGCTCTGCCCTTCCCCTTCTATCTGTCCCCTTTTTATTCCATCTCTTGCTCCCCCCTCTGCCCATCCACTGACCCATCTCCAGCCAAGTGATGGAAGGTGGGGCTTCCGCTGTTGTGGGCTAGCACCTTGGGCTCTCCCTCTCCCACCTGCCCACTAGGTCTATCAAGGGCCTTAGGAAAAACACATGCCAAATTCTGAGGGTGGACCCCACATGACCTATAAACCTCAGAAGCCTTGAAGGAAATATCTCAGTGCCATATATGTACCCCCCATTTCTATACCCAGCCTAGCTACCTTCCTATTGAACCATGTTCTCCCCTTCTCCCCAGATCTGCCGACTCTGGCATGCTGCCACACCCTCTGGAGGTGATCCAGAGCAGTCAATCACCACCCTCAGCTGCCACCATTTCACCCTTTGTAAATCCACTGTTATAGCTGGCACCAGTGTCCCCCATGGGGTTCGCTCTAATTCCTTACCCCTCTGATGTATTATTAGTATGTCCAGCCTCATCCATTGTAACCTCAGCTGTTCTAACCACAGCATCATTTGTGCCCCTCCCCTGCCAAGGATCCCCTTCCAACACATCTTTGTGTGCTCCAAATCCATCCTCAGCTGTGTCCCCCACATCTGGTTTGCTGCAAATTTTTCTGCCCAATAACTAAATGAATTTCCCACAAACTATCTGTGCTTCTGTGTTCCTTCTGCCAGATAAGCGAAAATCTCTGTTAACCTCACCTCCTGGCATACTTTTTGTAGCAACTGGGCCTCCACCACCCCACCCTCTTCACCTCTTCCTCTGACACACTCATTGCTGCAGCCTCTGCAGCCCTCCTATCCAGACTGCATGGGGGTGGATAGGAATAGGTCCTCTATCTTAACTTTGAAGCCTTTCTAATGAACCCACCTGCCTGGAATCCCATCACTGGACTCCTGTCTCAGTGTCAGAACCAGGTTCCCCACCACCCTCATATTCTTCTGTATTCACCCAATTCCTAAATGGCACAAACCACCCTGGGTGCCTGTCACCATGGCACCACATCCTCCCCTTTTCCAAGCTGGTCAGTTTTGATCTAGGCAGCTGGACCACCACGGCACCTGGGCCAAAACTGTCATTGTCCTTGTCCCCCCCAACAGATCAAATTACTGCTGCCCCACCACCACCCTTACCCAGAATGCTCCCTTCACCTTGAGTGTAAAGATGGCCCAAAATAAGCAGGCTTCTTTTGCCAATGTACAAAAGTGCTGCATAGCGCCTAGAAGCTGAAATGAAAACTGCTCCATGATGGGTCGCCATTTGTCCATCCTCAACCCTTGGCCTACCTTCCAGCCCTAGAGCCTCCATCTCACAGCCTACCCTTTGCTGGGTCAGACCATGCCCTTTCACCACTGCCTCCTCCAATACCTGCCAGCTGCACTCTCTTGGTGATGTGGGCCACACCTTCTCCCCATCTCTTGACCATGTACTGTCTTACCTGGTCCTCCATGGCTGGCATACATCCTCGACTCCCTCCTGTGCTTGGAACTCCTGGAAGGCCCCCCCATGCCCCCTTGTATGCCCTTAGCATGTTGGTTGACCAGGAATTCCATTACAACCATCGAGTTCTCTCAAGCCAATCTCCCACAACTGATCACTTCCACAACCCCTTTGTTGTCACACCAGAACAGGATGTGCTTACCCCTCATCCTGTCCCCCAAACCCTTATCACTATAGGAATTGGAAATATATCCAAGAAAGTAATGCCTTTCAGTAAGCCAGACTCCCCCAAACCCTCGGCCAGGCCTCTGAGATCCATTCCTATTTGAAGTATGCCCCTGTCCCCAGGGCCTCTGAGGTATCCATGCATAACTCCCTAACCATATTAGGGGTCCATTCCTCTTGTCAGAATGTGACCCCATTGTTGCTCTCCAGAAAGGCCTCCCAAACCTGTAGAGCCTCCTGCACTCCCCTAGTACTATCTACCAAGTACTGGGGTAGTTTCACCTTCCCCATGGCCCATGCCAACCACCTGGTAAATGCTCTGCCTGGGCTTATTGCCTTGCAGGTGCAACTAAAGTACCCCGCTAGCTGTTGTACTAATACCAGCAGCACCCTCCTCCTACCCCTCCCTGCTCCAACAAACCCCCAAGGTGGACCACTTTATCTCCTGGGAGACCAAATATCCCTGTACCATTTCAACCTCTATGCCCAGCAAATCTAGCTTGCACGCTGGGCCCTTGGTCCTCCTTTCCCCTAAGGGAATCCTTGTTTTCCTACATGTTCCTTTAAAATTTTCCAGCGTCCCTTCCGTCTCCTCTTTCCTATTTCCAATGAGAGGAAATCCATCCAGGTAATGTGCTACCTGGTTGTGCCCCTATCCCCACCCCAAAAACACATCGCACCCATGACCTGAAAGGCCTCAAATGTAGAACACGCCATTGACACCCATGGACATGGCTTTATCAAAATAACCCCCCCAAAATTAAAATGGAGTCAATATTCATCTTCACCAGCTATGCCCCCCAGACCACCCTGCTCATCATGACAGCTTGGTCCATTGATGTGTAGGACCCAACCCGGACATCCTTGTGAATCCCATCATTCATGAGGCTCCATCCTGATATGATAGATGATGAGTAAGGTGAAAACTCACCTGGCTGCTTCTTGGACACCCCCCCCATGGTGATATCTGGAAATCAACATGGTTCAGCCATGAAAGGGGGCCCTCCAGCCTGCCTGCCAGCACTTCCTTCCAGATTTTCTTTATTGCCTGTGCCCTCCTTCCTCCTCACTGATCCCAAGTTATTTGCCCTCACTCCTTTACACTCCCCCCAAAACCTAAAGGAAAACCTTCCTTGAAACCTTGCCCAGCAGTGCTCTGTTTGCCTTTGCTGCGTAAAACCATGTCCAGGCCTCAACCACCTCCTTGACTACCGGGGTTGTTTCTAAAGTGACCCCCTCCCGAGTCATGCACTCAATTCCAACCATAGTTGGATTGTAACTTCCCCCACTATGTGTCCCTCTACCTTTCTTGTTGAATCCCTCACAGCCACCCCAAAAGGACTGCTCATACGCTTGCCCCCCTTGCTGGCCTTCCTTATCCCCACTTGCTCAGCAGCCGGAAACTGAGCACTGCTCAGAACACCTGGAACACACATGCCTAAACTTACAGGTCAACCATGTGCAGGATGCTTTGTTATACCACCCAGCAGGTCTTTGCCACTGGGGTGGGGGAACTCTTCTTACTGGGCTCTCCCCCATTAACTCCAACTGGCCCTGATTGCATCCTTACCCATAGCTCTGAATGGGTGCAATCCCATCAGAGGCTCCCTTTGCCACCATCTGCTTTCTACACCCTCTACATACTTAAACCACCCATAATTGAACGTAGCCTTGCAGGCATCTTGTATTGTGGCCGTGCATGTCAGAAGCAGAACTGCCAGCCCTGGCTGCTTCTCCAGCACCAGGGCACTGTACATCAGGAAAACCCACTTGCCAGGTATCTATGTTCTTCTCCTTGTACTTGGCTTCTTCTGTCATATGGCCCACCACTGCTAAGGCCACCGCCATCCCAGACCTTCCCATAGACTTTTTCTGCTCATACTTCCTTGCTGTGTCCCTATCTACCAGCCCCAAACTGTCCACATCTTCCCCCTTCCAGGTCTTTCTTTAATGGAGGTGGGGGCATGGTCACCTAGAGTGAAATCTGGTGGCCCATCATACAGTTTCTTCCCACCTTTTTTGTCCTCGCCTATCTCAGTGCCCCCGCCCCTACCTCTCTTTATTGCGTGTACCGTCTTCTCCATTGTCTCCAACCCCTGCTCCTCTATGTCCCTGATAAGCCCCTCCAAATAGTCCTTTGAATCCCTTTTGTTGGATAAGTCTGTATTTCCTTTTCCCCCACCAGGGCTTAGCCCCTGTGGTGCACCTTGGACGCCTCCCCCCTCAGCTGGGTGCTGAAACCGGGGCTTGTTTTGGTGCATCTTCCTCATGGTGTAAAAACACAGAAAGGGGTGGATGAAGATCTCAAAGCAGCCTCTGAAGCTTCTCACCCTATTCTAATCCCCGGCTGCCCGATTTCAACCATGCCATCAACTGTCGCAGTCCTGCTATGTGCCTCCATGAAAAATCGAGCCACCCCGCAACTTGGGCTGCCCTGTATCCTCATGTCACTGAATGGAATGCAGGCCACACAGCCATGAGCTGACACCCTAAATGGTACCTGGGCACAGGCTTGCAGCCTCTTCCAGCACGCTGTGCTCTGGACCCACCATTAAATTGCCTATCTCCATCTCCTGGATGGCCCCATCCCATTAACCTGTGAATGTGCCAAGACTTGACCCTTTGACTCCTGCTTAAGAGACAAATACCTACCCATGTACCCTTGATCAGCAGGGTGAATCCCCCATCCCCCTTCCCCAAGCCCTGCTGTTTGTGCACCATGGCTATCTCTTTCAACAGTGGTGCCCTGCTGCCCCAGTTCCCAGGGCCTTCCAAAGCACCATTCTGTTCTCCCTCCCACCCAAAATTCTGGCACCACCATCTGCTGCCCAGGGCTCACTCCCTGAGGGCCACAGATGCTGACCTCTTTGCCTCCACTTCAGGATCTCCCCTCACTAATGCTGGACTGCTGCCACCAAAAAAAAACATTCATGGAAACATGGCTACCAGCAGCCATGCTCCTTGTCTTCCCCCAGGTTGCAGTGCCACAGCATGGGCACTCCATCCACTTTAAAAGCCTGCTCGGGGGGGTGCCTGAACTCAAACCCTTTGAGAGCCACCCCATAGCTCCCCATCTGGGGTCCCAGGCCTGAAAGACCAAACGTGGGATCCCACCCCATCACACTGGGCACCTATGCCAGACCACATGGCCCTCTACCACCACTCCACCCTCTCTTTCTCTCGTCTCAATACCACCTTATCCCAACTCAGACTGGTGATGAACCAGAACCCCCTGCCCCCCAAAAAAGCAATGCCTAGTCCTGTCATGCCTCCTGCCAGCCATGGTACCTCCCCTACAGTCTGAACAAACCACGACCTGCCAGGTTCCCATTGCCAAATGGCTGTAAGAGCCTTCTGCAGCCTAACAGGATGCTGCTCACTCCCCAGACCGGCCAGACCACATGCTGCTCTCTTGCACATGGCCCAGATGCCACAAATCACTGACTGTGCAGACCCCAGGCCACCAACAATAGCATGGTGCAGGCACCACCATCATCCCGTGGCCCCCACAGAGCTCAACTCTACAGCCCAGCAACCACCTGTCTGCCCATTAGGCCCCTCCGGGAAACCATAAGCTCCCAATTAGCCAAAAGGCCCACCACACAGCTCCACCATGCTGCTATCCAGCCACACTACACAAAGGAGGAAAATCAACCTGAGAGGCAGCTCCTCCTGCCAAAAAACAGCTGAAAAGCTTTCATTTGGCCCCCCACCCCATGCACCTTGTCCCAAAGGGAATTAGCTCCAAATGTCACCTGCCAGGCTGCAAAAAGCCTACTTAACCACATGGTGCAGGCCCTACCATCCTCTCATGACCCCCATGGGGTTCAGCGTACCTGGGCCGGACCACTTGGCTGTGCAATAGGCCATTCTGAATGCCATGGGAACAAACAGCCTCTTCCCTTCTGCTAACAGCCAGTAGGCCCACCACATGGACATAGACTAACCAAACCACCTCTCACAATGGCAGCAAAGATACCTCCCACAAACAAACCACTCAGTTGAAGCAAAATGGGGCAGGTGCTACCACAGTCTCCAACAGTAGTGCTGCCCCTTGAACCATTTTGGCCTTCTGCCCAACGCTTTCAGTTCATGCTAATTTTTTCTTATCCAGTCCTGCTCCATCAGCCAGGAAGAAATAAACTTGCCACTCTCAACCCAAAGTATCAGTCCTGCTTAACTTAAACCCACCATACAATCCCTGCTCAGTCTTTCTCACTGATAAAGATCTGCTGTGCCCACTAATCACAGTTCCTAACTTATCTCTCTCTCTATCATTTTTGCTTTCCTCTCATAATTCCTCTCATAATGTGCAGTTCCTAACATATCTCCTGCATCATTCTGCTTTCCTCTCATAATCCTGCAGTGCAAGGAAAATCAACAGGATCTTGTGAACCACTTCTCAGGCAAATTAAATGCAGCAGAAATTTTCCTAAAGCTACACAAAATACTGTACCATCCCTGGCAAAGCAACCACGTGGTCAGAGGCCTAATCAGACCTGCAAGCCTGTACCTTACCTAGCTGGTGTTCAACACTCCAACCTGCTGCCACAGCAAAGTGATAAAAATCAAATTCCCAGCAGAAGAAGGAGATCTGAGGGCTGCATCTCCTTATAACTACCTCAGGACCCCAATCAAGACCCCACTTGGCCCCTCCCCTCAAACAATCACTGCCCTGGCCCTGTACCTGCATCATCTGACAGCACCTGTGACCTCAGCAAAGATGTCACCAGGCCTCACTCCTTCCCCAGCTGCCTCCCCCTCAGTCACCTGGACATTTCCTTCTGGGCTACTTAACAATTCAGGTTGCCTTTCAGTAGCAACCCTATTTGTCAGTTGGCTTGTTGTACTTCTGTTCAAAAGTTTTGAAAGACAATGTTTCAATGGTAAAGTTATTACGGATGAAATGGAAACAGCATAATATTAAAATGCATCCCATTGGATGTTGACAATGTGATGTGCACTAAATTGTTACTAACTGGGCTATCTCACAGTGGTTTCCATGCCATCCATTCATAGTATTCTCATTAACATGGAAGGTGGAGGTTGCTAGGTGATGTTCTTGACTGCACTGCCACGCACAGATTGGAGATTTACATTTCAATTTGCCTTCTTTTAATATTTTTGGTGCACTGTTCTATTACATTTTCTTATCCTGTACCCATGGATTTGCATCAATGCTGGTTGTTGTTCTGGCCTGTGAAAATACAGCATCAACCTTCTCTGATGCATTGCAATTGAGCTGTTATGTTCTTTAAAGGTGGATTTTTTTTTATTCTCAATAACATGGTTAAAACACTCGCATACCCAACATACTGACCCACACCCACACACACACACACACACACACACTCACAACAACAAAGATAGTTCTATACTAAACTGTGCAGTTCTGGATGTTACAGGTACCTTTTGTCTGTGTCAGGGGAAGGGGGAGGTAGTGACATTGACTGACATTTCTGCAAATAGTATTGTGATTATTGCAATTGCGCAGTTTGCGGTATTTCTTTGTGCTGTGGATAACGCTTCTTTTAATTGAATTGCTACTTATTTATGTCAGCAGTCATTACCAGCATTGCCATCTGTACCTCGTGTTGCACATTTTGACTTTTGTCACTGATTTAAAATGGGATGCCATTGGTTGCTTACTTTTGCAGGAGCAATTCTTGGAGTCTGCTCAGTGTCTATGTAGTTTAACTTTTGTAGTTTTTTTTGTGCATCTCTTCTCTGATTTGTCATTATAGAGTAACACACAATAGTTGTTTTTTTAAAAAAACATGACTAACACTTAAACATATACATTCTGAGCCCCCCTGACAACTCTCGCATACTCACACATACATGCATACAGTGCTCACATGCAAACGACACACTTGCCCTATTTGCATCTTTATGTATATTTATGATGCATTCAAATTATATGCTTTTTGAACCTGTCACATTGGCTGATTGTATACACAGTAAGGCTTCTTTTACATTTGTTATGTGCTGCTCTGTTTGGAAAAAAAAATCAACTAATCGTTATGATTATTAAATAAGTGAAAACAAACAAGCTTGTTGATGTTGAGAAAAATGAATTACATTTTATAGTTTGATGTGCAAACATTTAAGGAATTATATAGTTGATTGATCTTTTTGTACAAATCATGCAATCAGTGTCATCTTGTTATACAACTGCAATTGGAATTGCATTTCTGTTATTGATGCACAGAACTATAAATTTATTAATCCTTACAGACCTATTGCTGCTAATATCTAAAACAAATTCTACAGCTTTTCTTTATTTTTCAACTCTTTGTTACAGTTATTTTATTTAGCATTTTCAAGTAGTCTGGTATTTACCATTGTATGGCTCCAGACTATAGATTCCTAGAAAAAAAATGAAATCACACATTAAATATGCTATTTTATTAACTATTGCTTTTAGATGTCTCTTTATATTAGCTGACTGTTTTACACTGTTATTTTTTCAACTAAAATATTTTTACTAACTTGGCTATATGTTGTTGGTGTCTACTTTCTGGTCATACAGACTAATTGTTAACAAATTTTCTCTGGTATCTTAATTTTAGCTCTATGGATAATTTACTGACAGAACTACACTAACCAACAGTATAATAACTGTAGAGAACAACACATTTATTTCTTGCCACACAGAGAAACAAGCCTCACCTTCTTTACATATGACAGAGATTGTAAGAGTTTAACTTTATTACATACTGTTGTTAACTCATTAATATTTCGCTTTTACACTGCTGATTTGTGAAAAATTTTTTTTGAAACACGTACCCTTTATTGTATGGAGGACAATGCGTACTGTTTCAAACAACATGCTGAATTCTCATTACTGCATCTACTATGGCAATACCATACCAACACCACGTATGGATAACTAAATTATATAGTACACAGAAAAAAAAATGTGAGAAATACAATTTAACTTTTTAAAAATTAATGCTGCTACTGGATAAATGCTTGTGGACACTCGCTGCAGTGTAAGATTTCTTTTATGACCTTGAAGCAGAACAAGTTGTGTGTTTTGTTAAATAAGAAAGAAACAAGTAAAAGATGAAGTCATGCTAAAGAAGCACACAGGAAGAAAAATACTTTGCTACATGAATACATATTTTTTATTCATTTACTTGCCACTACTCTGAATTGCTGTCACTGCTGATTCTTTTGCTCCATGGGCATTTAAGCTTGCTAGGTCTTGACTCTGTTTGTTGGGAAGAATCAGGGAAATAAATATAAACAACATAAAGTGGTTAAACACTCTAAAGTTAAACATAGGCAACATCATTGAGTTACTCAGAGCCACTGATTGTTATGTCAATTAAGTTATGGCAGCTTTATTAAAACACCTTTGTGTATAGGCCTAAAAAGACAACTTTTAATAGACTGCTGAATATTGTTGCAAAACGTGAGTCTTACCCAAAATTATTTAATCTATCCTTTACAACTAGAAAAAAAAATACTGTCTTTAGAAACAAGTGCTAATTATCTCTTTGTCATTACTACTTACTTATTTATGTATTGCATTCTGATTACTGGGTAGGCACACTTGAACTAGAAATACATTTTGTAGTGGATACCAGGTTGGGGTTGGTGGGATGCAGATTGTTATCCACTGAAATTAAACCACTTTAAGATGTTTGAGGCATTTTTGTAGTTAGTGGGGGAATTTAAACTGAACAGCTGGAGAATTCCCTTATTATTTTCAAGAAGTGCCATAGAAGCTTTTGACACCCAGCAGAACAAACAACTGAGACAGCAGGTAGGATATTCCTGTCATGTATCTGCTGAAAGATACCATCTCAGGAGTGCAGCATCACCCTCATGATTCAGTACACTGTCAGTACTGTGATTTAACCAAAGTGCATGGTATGAGGCTAGAACTCACAGACTTTCGATCTTCCATTCTTCTTGCTTCAGATAAAAGAAGCATTTGTCAATGCCAAATGTTTGCTTGCTGCTATTAGCTTTGGATGTGCAGGAGTTAAACAGATGTAAAATAGGAATGACAGTGAAGTATTGAACTCATGCCAACCTCACCTCCACACTGCAGAGATGGACAGGCATTTGGGTGTGCCTTTGGCTGGACGTGTGTAGGGGACATCCCTTGAAAATGTAAGAAATAGAATAGCTGATTTTCAAAATTCAAGTTGGGGTATGGTAATTTGTGTAGCGTAGAGGCAGGTTGGCATGGGAGGTGCTCTTAATGTCATTATATTAAAATTGTGTTATGATTTAAATTGCAGTTGGAGGTGGACAGCTCATGGCAAAAAAAAATGCCACATCCCAATAAAAATTAAAACTTGCAACAATACTATTCAGACAAAGCAAGTACATGCAGAAACATACAATGAACCAAACACAGGCATTATGGTGAATTTAGTGGGCATGGAAACACCACCAGGGAATGTCTAAGAGGCAAAGCTTACACACACACACACACACACACACACACACACACACACACACATGCACACAGTAATCCCAGAATAGGCAAGGGAAAATCAGGTATGCTTGTAGTAAATAGTAGTAGTAGTAGATAGTTCCTCATTTTGTTTTTCACTACTGAAGGAGGTGATGGAAAATCCCAGAATGGTATTAGCAAAAGGCGATAAAGGGGGTGTACAGAGAGAGCAAGAGGAGAGAAAGGGTGACAGTGAGTCTTCAATCTTGAGCAGTGCACTAAGTAACGTTAAGGGAATGTATAGGATGATTGTTAGGCATGGAGACTGACAGACGTACAGGCAGCAAACAAATCATTAATTCAAACAAACAGGCAAGGCCATTTATTAAAGAAATTGTTTTTTTAATAAATGGATTTGCCTCTTTGTTCTCTGCATGCACCCTTTCTCATCCAGTGCTAATACCATTCTGGACTCTGGAGTTTTTCTTAACCTCCTTGAGTAGCTGACCTTCTCCGAGTGTCTGTCCTTGACCCATTTTTCTTTCTTCTGTTTTTCTGTATGGACCTCAACCTCCCTACTGCCTGCTCCTCAGCCAATGTAGATAGCTGCATATAGCAAATGGTTTATGAACCCCTCCATCCAGCTGTTGTCTCTGCAAATTAGCTTAGGCGATATACTTAAGATGAACCAGAGCCCCAAAAGTAGCGCAAGGCAAACAATACAGTATATTAATGTTGTAAATTTGTACATTTATTTTTACATTGCTTACCTGGCCCAGCCTCGGTTGTAGTGTACTGCTGCACATTCTGTGCTGTATCTGCACTGTCTCATCCACTCTTAACTTTTTCTGTGGTGGTCGGCAACTGGTCAGTGGTGCGTGGTATACTCCTGGTACTAGTTCCAAATCCGATTGAGAACAGGCCAACGGCTGGTTTAAAAGTAGCAGAGTGAGTTGACGAGAACTTTCTGGGAATGCAGTATGGTGGTCTGATGATAAAAAATGGTCAGTTACCAGTTCACTCACCGATTGTCCAATTCTGGCTCAAAATCTCTGACTCAAGCCGAGGAAGGACCGAGGACCCATCCCAACTCCTGACGTTACCACCTGCGGTCAAATAAATTGTCACACACAGTAACTGAAAACTGCTTGAAGCAGGCTCTCCCTGCTCGGTGGCTCACTCAATGACTGGACCTCCTTCAGTTCTATCTTGACCGACCACTCATCCAAACATCTCAGTCCAGTCACAATGTCAGTGCTGGTGGTACTGTTAAGACTGTGAGTGTGTTAGACTGACTCACCAGTGACTTGCAGCTGACAACTCCACCGCTCTGTGACTCTCCACTCAGTGGCATGCTGCTGCTCCTCTTCCAAAGTCTCTGCAGACAGTAAACAGCAGTCAGGCAGAAGCAGCAAGAGCAAGAAGTGATAACAGCTCTTCACAGCTCTTTTACTCAAGACCGTGCCCTCGTGCTTCACCTTGCCAGTGCCACCAGTACCAGTCCATGTCCCGACCCATGCTGGTGCTTGCTGTCTCACCTCATCACCCAGCAGTTCTTCCTCACTGCCTCGCTCATGCTTTTCCTCACTCTCCCAGTCTTCCTCATTGTCTCTTCCATGAAAAATTTTTGCAAGACATGTAACAGGGCTGCTGGGCTCCTAGACATTTAAACCCAGTGCCCTACACTGGCAATGCCCCCAAGCTGACTGTTGCAGCCAATAAGGTCCTTTACTAACTTGGCAGACCAGACTGAGCACTGTTTTCTTTACAACAGCAAGGCAGCCCTGCCTCCCCCCTCTTGAAACAAAGGCAAAATTCCCAGCAATTAATTTCAAAGCCCAGGGGAAAAAATGACAACAGAAATTAAGTGGATGGAAAAGAGATAGAAGGAGTGGCTAGCTTTGCTACTCCCCTGCACTTTGATAAGTATTCCATGGCTTACTTGATGTATGGGTAGCTACACCCTTGTGTTACACTAAGTCTGTAGTGCTAAAGCAGTTGCTGAGTACAGCTGAAGTATATACTGCCAGTAACAGAATCCTGTATCAGGGGTCTGTGATAAGAGAGATAGAGCAAGGGAGCCAGCAGCACACTGCTGAAACCTGATTGGCATGGTGATGGGCTAAATATGCAAATGACCTACACATTACCACCACTTATTGCAGTGAGTGTGTGAGTGTGTGTGTGTAAAACAGTGAGAGCTCATCAGCTGCAAGTGAATATAGCATGACCTCTGCTGACTTTTGTATGAATCAACTGTTGATGGGACCAAAAAAAAACTTACAGGGCCATAACTCAGTTTTTGACAATAAACAATTTTATTCAAATGAGTAATAAATGTGAGCTGACAGTGCTAAATCATATACAATGCAATATAGGGAATGACGTGAGTAAGAGCTGCTCCTAAACACCTCCCTTTCCTTAGGTTTAAATTTGTGCACTGTCTGCAGAAGTAACACATATCACGGTACCAGGATTCTGAAAAAAATGGAGCATCTGACTGGAGAAAGGCATTTATTAAACTGACAGCTCTAAATATCACTTTTTTAAAGCTCTCCATTTTGCCGCTTGCCAGCTATCATGAGAAAAACAGTAGATGACAGAACACAATATAACCTGCAAGAAAAAGTAGGCACAATATTGCGCATGTCAGTCTCATAAAAACTGAATTCGAGGGAATTACTGAGCACTGGAAATGTCACTGGTAGTGAGGCGGGAATGGCAGCATATGCTAGCACATGAGTTTCCAGGCATGCTAATCTCGAGGTCCCATCAAGTTGTTAAATTGAAAATGTTTAGGTGGGGGAACTGTCACATCTAATGGTGAACCTGTCATTTCTAGGCGTCGGGGCTGTCCTATGGAAGTCAATAAGGAGCAAGCATTTGTCAATTCCTAACATGTACTTGCATGTATTTGTTGGAGGTCTACCTGTACAGCGGGGGCTCTCTTGTGGTGGGAGGTGATGTCAGGCTGTCTGGGGCTGCGAGACTGGAAAATGAAGGTCAGAATAGCACAAAGGGAGTGAATGGAACAGTTGTTTTCCTGTATGGGGAAGAGCTGTTTTGTGCTGTGACGGGGTTTTGGGTTGTCCTGGGTTGCCCAGACTGAAGAACAGAGGGTGGGACAGCACAGAGAGGGAGTGATAGGGAGGAAGGTACTGTATAGCTGAATAACAAGGGCTGTTTTGTGCTGGGAGGGGGTGTTGGACTGTCAGGGGCTGCCACAATTGGGAAACAGTTGTTAGGACAGCACACAGAGGGAGTGAGTGGAAGGGAGGCTTATGTGTGTGTCAGGGGCTATTTTGTGCCATTTTCTTATTCACAAGGTATGTTAGTGTCAGTGACTCAGTAGGTAGCACACTCGCCTCTGAGGCCAGAAGATCAGAGGGCTGTGGGTTCTGTTCCCACATCTGGCACCTAGGTTAATATCCCAGTACTGACACTATAGTACAGCATGAGAGGGGTGCTGCACTTCTGAGGTGCTGTCTTTTGAATGAGACTTTAAACCGAGGTCACATCTGCCTGGATTGGTGGTAGCTCAGGTGAATGTTAAAGATCCCATGACACTTATTGAAAAGAGTAGGGGAAGTTTTTATTAACAGTATCATCATCATATCAACAATCAAAAAATAAATATACACAGTGTTCAAGTCACACAAAATAATACACAAATCAGATAGAAAACAAAACAAGAAAATAAAGAATAACAATGATACAATATCAAAAACATCATGAAAGAAACAATGTGAAAACAGTTCCCCCTCCATAAAAGGAGTAGGGTTTTTTTTTTTTTTTGAAAACAGCAAAAATAAGTAAAACATGTATTACAGTATACAAAAGTATAAGAAATGGGGAAAAGACATACAAGACTAAAAACAACATATCAAAAAAAACTCCAAACTAAAAGGGCGGAAAACCACAAAAACATACTCTTTTTCCTCCCTACTAAAGAGTAGGGGAATACCTTATGACAGAAGAAGAAACAGACCAGTTATAATAAACAGACATGATGAAAAGAAAAGCCATGTATAAGCAATCATCCAGTATCTAACCATTGTATTGCTTTCCATTTTCTATGAAAAGCTTGTGTTGACAATGTACGAGTATCTCTGTCCCAGATTGCCAACAACCAGTCATGAATTTTCCAGAACAATTGATCAGGAGAAATAAATAACGATCTTAAGGACCAAATACATATCACTTGCCAAATATGATATTTTATGCCCCCTAAAATCAGTCTAACAGTATCTAAATTAAATAACTTCCAGTCTGAAGACAAAATGCCAAAAAATAAACTGTGTGTGTCAATAACTGGGGAATGAAAATGAGCCCATTTAACATAAAAAATAGACCAAAATTGTAAAATATAAGGACATTCAAAAAACAAAAGAGTCATTGTTTCTACACAATTTATACATGTAATGTTTCTCGGACAATATCTCTCCTCCTTGCCCTTATGTTTTAAATTACCTTTAACATTTAATTTTCCATGAACGGTAAGCTAAGTTACATCCCACATATAATTCGGAATACTAACTGAAGTAAGCATCGAAGAAATCTGAAGCATATTTGATTCCGATAGATCTGGAAAAACAGAATGTTCTGAAAAATATTTATCTAATAAGAAATAGTACATACCCTTCCTCGAGGTATGAGTAATTGATGAATATAATATATGCCATTTCTTTATTTTACCAAAACAAGACTGAAAATAATCTGGTAAAGTATTAATATGTTTTTGTTGATGGATAACCCCTTCCTCTGACCAACTATCCAACCACTGTGAAATATGGTCTGATATCCAAAATGACCATATTTTAGAGTGTCCTAGCATGAGAGGAGAGATATTTTTATACAAAAAAATACTGAAAAAAAAAATAGGATTGATCATATTAAGTCCTCCGTTCTTAACGGGTTGATATAATATATTTTATTTTATGGGGTTCAACCAACTGCCCCATATGGTTTGAAAAAAATTACGGTATAGTGCTGTTTCCTTGGAAGTTGGTAATGCATAAACTGCACTTAAATGTAAAAACAGACCAATAAGGAATGTCCTATAGAAACATAGAAACATAGATTTTGATGGCAGATAAGGACCGCTTGGCCCATTTAGTCTGCCCATTCCCTACCTAATGGATAAGCTGCAGATCCTAGTTAACCAGCAGCCTACTTCTTCCTACCCCACCCCCTAGAATTGCCTTATGACTGTCCCATGCATGCTTGAATTCCACCACTGTTTTTGACTCTAAAACTCCCCAGAAGGCCGCTCCATGCATCCACAACCCTCTCTGTGAAAAAATACTCCTTAAATTAACTCTGAGCTGCCCTTCTATCTTCAAATTGTGCCCCTTGTTCTTGCAACACCTCTTTTTTTTGAAAGATGCTACCCTCTTGACTTTGTTGATTCCCTTGAGGTACTTTGAAAGTTTCTACTATGTCCCCCCTCTCCCTCCTTTCCTCGAGGCTATACATATTCAGCTCCTTAAGTCTCTCTTCATATGTCTTCCAGTGCAGACCCTGCACCATTTTAGTTGCCCTCCTCAGAACAGCCTCCATCCTGTCTATGTCTTTGTGGAGACTGGGTCTCCAGAACTGCACGCAGTACTCCAGATGGGATCTCACGAACTGTCTGTACAGAGGGATAATAACTTCCTGTTTTCTACTGGTGATGCATCTCCCTATGCATCCCAGTATCCCTAGCCCTCCTTGCTGCCCTCTCACATTGCTTGCCCACATTTAGGTCATCTGATATGACTACCCCCAGGTTCCTTTCCATTTTTGTTGTTGTTCGTATCTCACCCCCCATTGTGTACTCTTCCCCTGAGTTTTTGTTTCCCAGGTGCACTACCTTGCACTTCTTAGCATTGAATCTAAGCTGCCATACATTTGACCATTCCTCTAACCTTGCTAAGTCCCTTCTCATCCTTTCCACCCCACCTTGTGCATCAACTCTGTTGCAGATCTTTGTGTCATCTGCAAAGAGACATACTTTTCCCTTCCAGTCCCTCTGCAATATCGCTTATAAAGACATTGAAGAGAACTAGTCCTAATACTCAACCCTGCGGTACCCCACTAGTAACCCCCCATTCTTCAGAGTGGATTCCATTTACTATTATTCTCTGTGTCCTATTCTCCAGCCAATTCTTTACCCAGGCTGTCATCTTGGGACCCACTCCCAGGCTGACTAACTTGTACATTAATCTTTTGTGTGAAACTGTGTCAAATGCCTTGCTAAAGTCTAGGTAGGCCATGTCCACAGCCCCTCCCTCATCTACTACTTTGGTCACCCAGTCAAAGAAATCTATCAGATTTGTCTGGCATGACCTTCTCACTGTGAATCCATGCTGCCTTGGGTCCTGAGCCCCTCTGGCCTCTACATACTCAACAATTCTTTCCTTCAGAAGTGATTCCATCATTTTCCCCTACCACTGAGGTTAAACTAACAGTTCTATAGTTTCCTGCTTCTGCCTTGCTCCCACTTCTGTGAAGGGGAATCACATCTTCCCTTCTCCAGTCCTTGGGTACCACCCCATCCTCCTATGAATTGTTAAAGAGGGTAGTCAGTGGAGTCACTAGTTCTATCTTTAGTTCTTTTAGAATTCTGGGATGAATCCTATCAGGCCCCATTGCTTTGTCCACCTTCAGTTTTAAGAGTTCTTTCAGAACCCTTTCTTCTGTAAATGGGCTGGTATCAACTTTTGTATTCAGAGAGTTTCTACTGTTTGTTTTAGGTACCTCCCCCACTTTCTTTGTAAATACTGAGCAAAAATATTTGTTTAGTATCCCTGCCTTTTCACAGTCACCCACTGCCCACCCTCCCTCCTCTTTATTAAGCCTCACTAACCCTCCCTTGGTCTTCCTTCACTCCCTGATGTACCTATAAAAGGTTTTATCCCCCTTCTTAACTAAGACTATCTTTTCCTTGGTTAGGGCCTTTGCTGTTCTGACTGCTTTCCCAGCTTCCTTTTGCTTTAACTGATACCGTTCTCTGTCCTGCTTCTTCTGTGATTCCTTGTACTTCCTGAATGCTTTCTTTTTCTCTTGAACCTTCACTGCCACTTCCTTTGAGAACCATAGTGGTTTCTTACATCATTTCATTTTGTTTATTTGCTTCACACAAAAGCTTGTTACCTCTGTGATGGCAGTTGTTATTATTCCTCATTGTCCTTCCACCCCTCCTTCCTGCCCATTTGCTAGTGCATTCCTTAGGCACTCACCCATTTTGGCAAAGTCAGCCCTCCTAAAGTCCAGTACTTTTGCCTTTGTATGGCTTGACTCTATTACTGTGTTTATTGTGTTCACCCTCAAAATGCCTGCTAGGTCCTATAATCTACATATTACTCCTTATGTGCCCATTGCCTTCTGTCTCACAGATTAAAAGTTTTAATGTGCCGTGTACATATGTATATTGTTATATATTAGCACTTATGTCATTGTATTACTGTTTATGTTACCCCTGTCATTGTATTACTGTTTATGCTACCCTTGTCAATGTAATAACACTTGCACTTCTTGACCATCCAGGTCCATCTTGTAAATGAGCTATGCTCAATGATGTTCGCCTGATTAAATAAAGATTTTGATTGATTGATTGATTGATTGATTGATATTGTGAACCATACTGTTCGATGGTCACTAGTTCCCAGATGGCTACCCACTTCTACATCTGTGATCCTCTCTTCATCTCCTTTTGAGACAACCAGGTCTAAGATTGCTCCCTCTGGAGTGGGCTCCAATACTAGTTGTCTAAGGCATGCCCCTGTTGGGCATCTAGAATAACCCCACTCTTAGAAGTGGCTGCTGCAACTGCACTCCAGTTAACATCTGGCATATTCAGATCACCCATCATCAATTTCTCCCCTTTGTCTGCCATTCTAAGTATTCTTCCAATCATTTCCTTGTCCATTTCCTCCCCCTGAGAAGGGGGTCTGTATACAACCCCTGTGTGGATTGTGGTACCATTGCCGGTCTCCAAATTTACCCACAGTGCTTCTTCTCCTCCCTGTTTTCCCTTTTGTTCTGTTGCTTTGATTCCTTTCCTTATGTAAAGCGCTACTCCTCCTCCTCTTTTACCCTCCCTGTCCCTCCTGTAGATAGTGTATCCTGGTATGTTTATGTCCCAGTCATGGTTTTGTGTGTACCAAGTTTCTGTGACTGCCATGATATCCAGATGTTCCTCCTCCATCAAGGTCACTAATTCAGGAAGCTTGTTACTCAGACTATGGGCATTGGTACTCATTGCTCTCCATTTCTGATGGCTTTATACATAGCTACATAGACAGTGTCGGCAGATAAGGGCCTATGACCCACCCAGTCTGCCCATTTGAGCTTGTAAGTTCAGTTTGTTTTCCTAGAAGCCTGTTGCCCCTTACCCCTGACCTCCAGAATTCCTTTATGTCTATCTCATTCTCATGCATTCTTAAATCCTGTGATTGTTTCAGCCCCCACCACTTCCTCTGGCAGGGTGTTCCACTTGTCCACCACCCATTCTGTGAAGAAATTCTTCCTCATGTTTCTCTGAATCATCCTCCCTCCAACTTCATCCCATGCCCTCTAGTCCTGGAACATCTTTTTCACTTAAAAATAGTGTTTTCCTGCACCCTGTTCCTCCCTGTAAGATACTTGTATGTCTCTATCATATCCCCTCTCTCCCTCCTCTCCTCCAAGGAGTACATGTTCAGTTCCTTCAACCTGTCTTACATAGATACATAGATACATAGACAGTGTCGGCAGATAAGGGCCTATGGCCCACCTAGTCTGCCCATTTGAGCTTGTAAGTTCAGTTTGTTTTCCTAGAAGTCTATTTCCCCTTACCCCTGACCTCTAGAATTCCTCTATGTCTATCCCATGCATTCTTAAATCCCGTGATTGTTTCAGCCCCCACCACTTCCTTCTGGCAGGGTGTTCCACTTGTCCACCACCCGCTCAGTGAAGAAATCTTTCTCATGTTTCCTCTGAATCATCCTCCTCCAACTTCATCCCATGCCCTCAGTCCTGAAACATCTTTTTCGCTTAAAAATAGTGTTTTCCTGCACCCTGTTCCTCCCTGTAAGATACTTGTATGTCTCTATCATATCCCCTCTCTCCCTCCTCTCCTCCAGGGAGTACATGTTCAGTTCCTTCAACCTGTCTTCATAGGTTTTGTGATGCAACCCATGCACCATCTTTGTTGCCCTCCTCTGAACCTTCTCTGCCCTGTCTATGTCCTTACGTAGGTATGGTCTCCAGAACTGTACACTGTACTCCAGGTGGGGCCTCACTAGTGTCTTGTATAGCGGAATTATGACCTCCTTTCCTGCTGGTGATGCCCTGCCTATACATCCCAGCATCCTATTTGCTTTACCTGATGCCTTGTCACACTGTTTCTACCTTGAGGTCATCAGAGATGACAACCCAAGATCCCTTTCCTGCTTGGTGCATGCTATATCCTCACCCCCAACTGATATATTGTGCCAGGGTTTTTGTGCCCCATATGCATTATCTTGCACTTCTTTGCATTGAATTTCAACTGCCAAACCCTTGACCATTCTTCAAGTTTCTGCAGGTCCCTCTCATTCTGTCTACACCTCTGGTGTGTCTACTCTGTTACAGAGCTTGTGTCATCAACGAACAGTGAAATTCTGCCTTCTATATCCTGTGCAATGTCACTGATGAAGATGTTGAATAGGACCGTCCCAGCACTGATCCCTGTGGTACCCCACTGGTCACTCTTCCCTCTGTGGAGTGACAGCCATTTACCACCACCCTCTGTGTCCTGCCACCCAGCCAGTTACCTACCCACCACACTACTGTCCTGCCCACACCCATATTCCCCAGTTTGTGTAATAGTCTTCTATGTGGCACAGTGTCAAAGGCCTTGCTGAAGTCCAGATAGGCCATGTCCACTGCCCTCCCCTGATCCACCTCCCTAGTCACCCAGTCAAAAATTCAATGAGGTTGGCTCTGACATGACCTCCCTGGCAGAAACCATGCTGCCTTGGGTCCTGTAGTCCATTGACAACCAGATGTTCCACCAATCTCTCCTTCAGTAGTGCTTCCATGATCTTTCCCACTACCGAGGTGAGGCTGACTGGTCTGTAGTTCCCTGCTTCTCTTGTTCCCACTTTTGTATAAGGGACTACATCTGCTGTCCTCCAGTCTTTGGGTACCTCCCTGTTTCCAGTGATTGGCTGAACAGGATAGCCAGAGGTTCAGCCACCACCTCTCTTAGTTCTTAAGGACCCTGGGTGCACCCCATCTGGCCCCATTGCTTTGTCAACTCTTATTACTTCCAGTTCCTTCAGGACCCTTTCTCGTAAAGGGACTTGTGTCCATTTCTGCACCATTCTCACCCTTGTACTCCTTCAGACCCATTACCTCCTCTTCCTTAGTAAAGACTGAGCAGAAATACCTGTTCAATATGTCAGCTTTACTGTTGTCATCCTCCACGCTGCTCCCATCCTCCCCTTCAGTCTAACTATCCCTCCCTTTGTCCTTCTTTTTTCACTTAGTACCTGTAAAGGTTTTGTCCCCTTAACCACTATTTTGCAATGTGTTTCTTCTGTCTGGGCTTTTGGCTTCTATGCAACTTCCCTGCCTCCTTGTTTCTCCTGATACTTCTCCCTATCCCCTTCTGCCTGTGTCTTTTGTATTGCCTGAATGCAGTCTTTTTGGCTTTCACTTTCTTTGCTACCTCTTTGAAACCATAATGGTCTCCTCTTTCTTTTCCTCTTGCTAACCTGCTTAATGCATAATTCTGTTGTTCTTATAATCCCCATTTTAAATACTGCCCACTGTTCCTCAATCCCTGATTCCTGTCCCATTCCCTTAATGCCTCTTTCAAGCATCTCCCATTTTCCCAAAGTCTGCCCCCTAAAATCCAGGATACATGTTTTTGTGTGGTTTGGTTCTGCTCTTTCTGTGATTTCAAACCACAATGACTGGTGGTCACTGTTACCCAGGTGCTCCCCACTGTTACCCCATCACACTGTCCCTGTTTGTGAGCACAAGGTCCAGTATTGCCTTCTGCCGAGTTGGTTCCATGACCAGTTGCTTGAGGAAGGCACCCTGAAGGGAGTCCAGGATAAATCTGCTCCTAGTTGATGCTGCTGCTGGGATGCTCCAGTTCACATCTGGAATATTGAAGTCTCCAACCAGTACTACCTCACCCTTGTCTGCCATCCTTTGGATGGCTAGCATCAGCTCCCTATCTGTTTCTTCCTCCTGGGCTGGTGGTCTATAGACCACACCAGTGTGGATGGCTGGCCCCATTTTCCTTTCCAGCTTAACCCACAGTATCTCTCCCCCATTTTGTTCCTCCTGGATCTCTGTGGCCCTTATGTCATTTTTCGCATACAGTGCCACTCCTCCTCCCTTCCTGTCTGCTCTGTCTCTTCTGAATATGTTGTAGCCAGGTATGGCCATCTCCCAGTCATTGTTATCATTACACCAGGTTTCAGTGATGGCCACAATGTCCAGGTCTGACTGTACCATGACAGCCTCCAGATCTTCCATCTTGTTGCTAAGGCTCCTGGCATTTGCACACATGGCTTTCCATGATTTGACCTCCTAGACTGTTTCACTGTTCTACTCCAGCCCTTCCTTGGTTGTCATTTATCCCTGGTTCTCCTTGCTGTCTGCTCTTCTGCTGAATTTTGCCCTTTTCTGCTTATCCACCTCTTGGGCACTAATTCTCCATCTTTTGCACACTGCTTTGCAGAGATAGCCACTCCTCTGGTTCACTGGTCCCACTGCTAGCTGTGGGGGTGAGCAAGTAGGTACCCTCCTTGCTGGCCTGCCACCCCCCTTTGCTAGTTTAAATGCTTGTCAATGTAGCATTTAAACTTATCATTGAGTGCTTGTATTCCCCTCTAGGATGGATGCAGGCTGTCAGGCTTGAACAAACCTCCAGCCCTCCAGGTGGGTCCCCAGTCACCAATGAATCCAAACCCTTCCTCACAGCACCAGTTCTTCAACCATGAGTTGAAGTTCCTGGTGCATGCACTCCTTTGCTCTCCCTGGCCTCTTACAGGTAGTACTTCTGAGAAAGTGACAGAAGTAGCTACTTGCTTGAGACCCCTCACCAGTTTCCTAAACTCTTCCTGAACTTACTTTGGATCCCCATTTGCCAGGTCATTAGTACCTAGGTGGATAATGACATCCAGCTCACCCTCCCATCTTGCCTTCCCAGTGATCCCCAGGATCTTTCTTCCATCCCTTCATGCCATGGCACCTGGTAGGCACCTCACCTCCCTTTTCTCCCCCTCCTGTGTTCCTAGCTGGATCCCTCTTATGATGGAGTCCCCCACTAGGATTTGCTTCCTCCTCCTCCTCTGGAGTCCACTGCTTTCCCCACTGAGGTCACCTCCTTGGCTAACCTCCACATCCTTTCCTTCCACTTCTCTGGGTGCCTTTATTTGGTTGTCCTCATTTGCCAGTGTGGCATATGAGTTCTTGAGTGGAATAGGATCTGGTATGTGCCTCTGCCTGACTGCTCTAACCCTCCCTAAGCCCACTGTCATCCAAGTGCTCCTCGTTCTTGGCATCCTTTGAGGCAGTTGCATTGGACTGGGTGGTCCCTGGATAGGGGTGATGGTACTCTTGACCCAGTTTACTTCCACTCTGAGTCTGGCTACCTCATCCCACAGTCCATAAAGATGTATGCAGATAGGGAAGCACCTCAGTGTCCAGAAGGTCTGCCTGAATATGGCTGCCCCACAGCCACTGCATTGCACCACTCCCCACATTATACTGCAATTTCACTACTTGTCTGCTACTGAAGCTCTCCTAGTTCCCTTTTTATTAATTTACTGTACTAAAAATCCTGCCACTGATCCTCAGATTTTTTTTTAAAGATAAAGAAACCAATAAATAAATAAATGAGTCAAAACACTTGTGCTGAGGGTGGGCTTCTTCCCCCTTATGCCCCTCCTACTTCACACCCCTTACTATACCCTGTCAATCAGATTTAACATGGCATATAATTAAGAGTTAGGGGAAGGGGGGCAAACATTTGCAGCAATTAAAGACAGCACAGAATTACACCACCACTATGTTTTAAATTTTCAACAGCCTAAAAACAATTCTAAGTAAAGACAACAAAGAAAGTATAGTGTCACTAAAAGCACACAATCTAAGTTTAAAAGACAAATAGCAATTACCAGTTACTCTAAAGCACTGAATTGAATATGCTTCCTTCCTTCCCCTTCTGGCTTCTTCTGATAAAATAAAACTCTGCTTGCTACTTTAACTCTGACTAAGCCCCACCTCCAGTTATCACGTAGCTGAGGTTAGAGGCTAGACAATTAACACCCTTCACCCAACTACAAGGCAGTCAGACAAGCCAAGATAAAATTTGCAGCAATTAAAGACAGCATAGAATTACACCACCACTATGTTTTAAATTTTCAACAGCCCAAAGACAATTATAAGTAAAGACAACAAAGAAAGTATAATGTCACTAAAAGCCCACAATCTAAGTTTAAAAGAAAAATAGCAATTACCAGTTACTCTAAAGCACTGAATTGAATATGTTTACTTCCTTCTCCTTCTGGCTTCTTCTCCTGGCTTTACCTTCTTTTGCAGCATCCCCCACTGGCCTTTCTGCCTCTGTCTTTTTCTCATTTAGTACCCTGTTTTTTAGGGAGGGGCTGGGATTTTTCTGCTGCTTTTCAGTGCCTCCCTCCTTGACTAGTTTAAAAGCTTGCCAATGAAGCATTTAAACCTATTGCGCAAAAGACTTGTTCCTTTCCTGGACAGATGCAGACCATCCTGCCAGTATAGGCTGGTGTCCCTCCAGGTAGAACCCCAGTCCCCAATGAAGCCAAACCCCTGTGCTACACACCATTTTTTTAACCATTCATTAAACTGCATGGTGCAAAGTACCCTTGCCTCACTCATGCCATTGACAGGCAGCACCTCAGAGAAGGATATTGTGTATGCTACTTGTTTTAGGCCCCTCCCCAATTCTACAAAGTCCTTCTACACTGCTCTAATCTCATGATTAGCCAAGTCATTTGTCCCTAGGTGGACAATGACATCCAGCTCAGATTCCCGTGCAGCTGTTCTTGTGATCCTGAGGATGGACTTCCTGTCTCTCCAAGCCATGGCTCCAGACAGGCACCTTACTTCAGTTTTCCCTGTTCCTCCCAGTTCTATCCCCTAATAATTAAGTCCCCCACCAGGAGCAGCGTCCTTTCCTTGTGGTGTCCTCTGTCTCCTTCCTGTGGGCCTCCCTTGTGACAGTTGTCCTCAGCCTCCTTAGTCTCCTCTCTGGGTGCATCCATAGGGGAGCTATGCTCCCCCAGAATGGTGTATGGATTGTGGTGTGAAACAACTGACTGGGTGTGCCTCTGTTCCACCATCCTGACCCTCCCTGAGCCCACTGTGATCCAACTGCTGTTCTTTCTTCACAACCTCTGAGGTAGTGGTAGTGGTTCTGGTGCTCCTTGGATGGGGGAGGTTCCCTTCCTACCATCCAGTGTGGCCTGGGAGAAGGTTCCCTTACTACTGTCCAGTGTGGCCTGAAGACGGGCAACTTCCTCCCTCAGGGCAGAGAGTTGTCTGCAAATAGTGCAGCCTCTTAGCCTCCAGAAAGACTCCTGGATGACTGCTGCCTCACAGCCATTACATTGCACTACTCCACGTGTGTGTGTGTGTGTGTGTGTGTGTGTGTGTGTGATTGGTTTGTTATATATATATATATATATATATTATACAATGTGTATGCTTATATTGTCAGTGCAGTGTGCTAGAGAGGATATGACAGTGATATGCACCTTGCACTCTTGAGGAAATGATGTCAGAACCCCAGGTATAAATGAACTATTTCCAGGGGTGGGTGGGGTGAGGGTGGGAAGGGTTGGGCCTAAACTGTGCCTCACAAAACAATCGGCTTAAAGCTCTGACCAACCACTGCGATGAGTGCCTTCCAGTCAGCAAGATGCCCTACACAACAATTTGACAGAGAAAATACCCTGCTAATCAAACAGAAAGCTCGACTAGCACAGGCCCTAACCATGTAAATTATTTTCTTTTTAGACATTTTCCATTTATTCCAAATTGCTATTTTCCATTTTGCAGTTTTAATAAGTTTATCCCAATTATATGTTACGTTGTCCCCCCCACAAAAAATAAACACCTAAAATTTTGCAAACCTGAGATGTAACAGGAATCCCCATGAGTTCAGTATGCATAAAATTATATGTCCCCAAAAAAAACTTACTTTTAGGCAAATTAAATGTAGCTCCAGTTCCCTTCGTATATGCTACAGTCAAAATTTCCGTAGCCGTACAAGAAGGAATATCTGCTAAAAAACACATAAATCATCAGCATAAGCAATAACTTTGATCCCTGCATCTTCTGATCCTAAAGAGAGACCTCTAATATTATCCGAGCTATAAACAGCTGAAAGTAATGGTTCCAAAGATAAAATATATAAAATAGGGCTGAATGAACACCCTTGTCTCATTCCTTAACCACACTTCTGTTTAGAACCTAACCAACCATTTACATAATGAATAACTTCTGCCTGTAGATAATACCATTGTAACCAACTGATGAAGGTGGATGGAAATCCCATTCCCTTCATACAATTCCAAAGATAAAGATGAGACACCTTATCAAATGCTTTCTCTTGGTCCGAGATAACACAAATTCCTGCCAATTCCTCTCTAGTACCCCTTTCTATAATTTCCCTAATAAGGATGAGGGCATCAGTGATGGTGCAGCCAGGTACCAAGCAAAACTGTGTAGGATGAATAATGTCTTGTAAAAGACTTGAAATTCGCATACTCAAAATTTTAGTAAAAATTTTGCAATCTGAATTTAAAAGAGCAATCAGACGCCAATTATGTAAACTTTTTCTATCTCCCATTTTATAAAGAAAAATCAAAAGCCCTTCATTCATACTAGTAGGAAAAAAGCCTTGTGAAAGGCAACTATTAAACATATCAACAAGTTGATGGTCCAAAACTATATTAATAAAACTATAAAGTTCATTCAGAAGACCATCTTTACCTGAAGCTTTTCTCGTCCGAAGATTTTGTGTAACAGTATGCAATTCAATCAATGAAATGGGGGCCAAAAATGAGATCAAAAATGTGTCTGGTATTTGTGTTAAAGAACTAAACGTGAACCACTCAGAGATCGATTCCTGTCTAATGTTGAGATCTTCCTTAAATAAGGCGTGAACATGAGCATCTATAACTTGAAAAATATCATATTGGGAGGTAGCTTTAAGACCTTCTGAATTTATCAAACTATGCATATCTTTCTTTTTCGGGTGTACCATATTATTATCATACAGGTTTGTACACGCTGAGGAACCTTGGGTATTAAATTTTTGCTCTCTTTCCAATTGAATCTGTTTGGAATTGTGAATCTGTGCTAGTTGAACTTTCACCGTATTCAAATCTTGAACAGCCACTTCAATACCCATATTAATTTGGGAATAATAGTATGTAAATAAATCCTGAAGATGTCATTAAGTAGATTTTCATGATGCCCCCTATAAATGTCCTATATGTGTAAATTATACTTTAAAACTGTGTTTAGAAAATTCCCACCAATCTTGGTATTGATCATATAGAAAAAACACCGATTGACGTGCTTTTAAAATATCTATAAACCCTTCCACAAATTCTGGAATATCCAAGAGAGTTATATTCAATTTCCAATACCCTGGTCCCTTGGAAGTATGTTTATAATTGGAAAGGGAAAAACTCAAAAGTCCATGATCCGACGAGGCTATTAACTTGACTTGTAGAGCGAAAAATTGAAGGGAAGAGGAAATAAACCAATAATCTATTCTAGATTGTCTATTGCCCTGTAAATAGGTGAAAGAGGGAATATCCTCAAAAACATCACGTAGTCCTGATATTGTTATTAAGTTATTCAGACAATGCGTATCACAATAAACTTTAGAGGTAGCCAATGTAGTAGGTTTCCATGAGATACTAAAAACTCCACCAAATAAAACATTTCTGCTAGTAAATAAATAAGGCCAAAGAAGATGCAACAGCTGAATTCGATCCCACTTATTTTGAGGAGCATAAATATTAATCAATCGAAATGGGACAGCACATATAATTACATCCAGTAATAAAACCCTACCAGGGGCAATATGAATCACATCTGTAATTTTAACTTTTTGGGAGGTGAAACAAATTCTCACTCTGGAACATAAGTCAGTCCCCCCAGACCAGAAACAAGGACCCCAACTCCATAAATCACTTGCAGTGATAAAATCTTGAGTTCTATATAATCTAGTGTCCTGAAAAAAAATGACATCATAAAGTAAATCTGCAAATATGGCAAAAGTGATCCTTTTTTTATACAAGGATCTAATACTGTTGGTATTAAGACTGGCCAAGGAAATGTCATATCCAGGACTAACATGTCTAGAAGTAAATCAAGTGTTAGAATGTAGTTTCCTATTACTTTTACGTAATCCTATTCTATTCATTTTTTTTTTGTTTTACCTTTTGTCTCCTCCCTTGGATCCAGGACAGAATTATGGTCAGAATTAATTTCTGTTTGTGAAGGATTCTGAGAAGCTGTATCAGAATCATGTTCCTCAGGTCCAATAGAGGCCAGAGCCCTGTACTTATTTGATACTAACAGGTTCCAGAGACTGAGCCCAATCCAATACTGGGGTGTGTGGAACTTCTGTCCTAACTGGGAGAAAAGAGACATTCTCATCTGCTACTTCAGCAACCTGAGAAGGTACTGCTTTTAAGCTGGCTGAAACCCCTACTGAGTCACTACCAAAGGTATGTGTTGAAATGTGTTGGCTGTGTGTTACAGTTGGAGCATGTGACTGAGGGGGGCATGTCTATGCTGTGTATAAGGAACAATTGGAGGTTTTGTAGCTAAAGCCACTGAATACGACTTTGGGCCAAGGGAAGTAGCTGGTTGAACACCATCCAATAGATTTCTGGCTGCCTTAAAAATGATCAAGTCCTGTAGAGCATAATCTGATTCCTCATTATTATGAGTGGCCCATGGACAATCTGAAAACACATGTCCCAACTCATCACAGAAATTACATTTAACAGAGCTTTCACATTGGTAACCAGAATGCCCAACTTCCCCACATTGAAAACATTGAATTTTTTCACAAGAAGTACTAATATGAGGAGGAGAACCACATTTGTAACATCTCCTGGGCTGACCAGGATAAAATAAGACACCTTTATCACGCCCAATAAAAAAAAAATTGGGAAGAGGAACATATTCATTTTGAACACTACGAAGTTCAAGCTTAATCTTCCATCCCCCATTCCAAAACCCTTCTCCATCTAAAATGGGATCTGGTGTACCCTGGACATCCCAGCGCTTTTCCAACCAATAAAGAATATCCACCAGATTCACTCTCTCATTATAAAACAAAGCAGTTGCAACCCTAAAAGGTTGTTTTGTCAAAGGAATAACCTAAAAATGGGACCATAAAGGGTTAGTTTTCAACTATGCATATTTTAACCAAAAGGTGTCTAGACTAGCAGGAGTCCTGAAACCGATGTCGAAGGAGTGTTCTCCAATGGCATGAATAAGAGCATATATGTCAGGAGGCATGAAGCCCAAGGACTGCTTTATTAACACTTTGCCCACATAAAATCTATCAGAAAGTTCTTCCATGCCTCCTAAACAATGTAGGAGGATAGCATTCCTACGTTTGGTCTGCTCCAAAGGTTTAGCAAATAAGTCAGCATAATTTGTTTTTTGTAGCTCAGTGGTGGGACTAGTGGAAATAACAGGGGTTTCCATCTCTAAATCAATAGCATGCGTAGTAGAATTTGCAGATACAGAGACAGGTACAGTACTATCTGATTCAGCAGTCTTTAACACAGGCTCAATAGGTTCTAAAGTCTGCTTGCTGTGAAAAGTCTCCTGTTTGTTACATTGCCTGTTCTAGTGTGCAAGTATGTCATTCGGTTTGGTGGGGTCAGTGACCCAGGAACCATCAGCAAGCCTTGTCCATCCCTCTGTGGAAAGCGCCAATTCCGGGGACCAAGGTTCATTCATCCACTGTCCTTCCGAGTCAGTGTTGGGTGTAGCATGCAAGACAGTTTCCAGCGCAAGATAAACTGCATCATCACAAGTTCCAGGACCCAACTTGAAAGTCCTGTGAAGTGGTTCAGGGGATACTCCTATCAAATGTTTCCTCTTCTTGTCCAACAATTCACCCCTAGCCGAGGTAAGAGCTATCTCCGTCTGTAATAATTGAGCCTTTAACATCTCCCTTTGCTGTGCCATTGCCACTACCGTGTCCTCTTCACTCCTATCAACCATGCGTTCCGCATTATCAGAAACTGCAAGAGGGATATGGGTTGAATCAAGCTGCGTTGGCTGAATGTCTTGTGTGGTAATAACCTCCACCATTCCATCTCACAGCAAACCTCCGTCCTTCTCCACCACCGACAGCACACTGTCGTCCTCCATTGCCGTGATGTATGGGATAATGCCCCCTCCAGAGTAGGGGTATTTCTCCAGTGTCCTGGGCAAATTTCCTTCATTCACTAAAAATGCCACCAACAGCTTAATCTAGTTCAGCTGGCATTCATCTGCATCCCCCTTCTACGGGTCGTGCCTAAAAATAGGCAGGATTTGTCTAGTGCACTTACCTGGCTAACAAAAACTAAATAAATAAAAATGAGCTATCACAGCAGTTCAGCTGCAGTGGTGATGTGTAGGCAATTTGCATACTGCCGATGTGTGCGCAGTCTACACATTACCACCGCAGGATTGTAGTGTCATTTTCTTTTAATCAGCAGCATCAGATCTGAACTGCTGTCATACACAGCTCAGACATTTATTGGTGTAGCGGCTGCACCTGCAAAAAGGAGCAGGGCATTGGAAGTGGGAGTGGCACACTTAAGAAAACTCGTATGGTGGCACTATGTTTCTTGCACATGTGTGCAAGCAAACATAAAAATGTGTGCAGCCTTATGTTGCCTACTGTTTACCATTTACTACTCAGCTTCTTGAAACAATTTTTTTTTTTTACTCTTACTTTTGGTTTTGGGGGCTTGCAATTGGTAGTGAGAATGCCTGTGTGATGTATGAATTGATATCTCACTACTAGGTGGCAAACTTTTTAATGTAAACAATTATAGTTCTTTTATATTACCTGATCAGGCTTCTGTTAAAACACGTGCAACTTGTTTACATAAATACACAATGCCTGTTGCTATCTTTCTACTGGATGGTCACATGCACAAGACATTTAACTTACCATTTCCTACTTTTATTGTTATTTTTTTTTGCCCTGGATGATGGTTGGCAAAACAGACCCTCGGATGCAGTGTGTTGACATCTGTAGGCTGCCCAAATGGCATTCGTGCTGGATGGATTGATTGATGTGCATTTTCAGTTTTTTCAGGCTTTTGGCCTACACTTATGATATCAGATATTGTTTTCTGCTGCTTGTCATTTAGTTTACTGTAGTCATTTATGTTTTTGACACTTTTGTGCCCAGTAATTTGCATTATTGCTGTGGGCTATACTCCACAGTCATTCAAAGTCTGAACCAGGAGGTTTCTAGCGCTATGGTTTGTTAATTTGTTACTAGTTTCTATGTCTGCTGATTTTACCATCGCCTTTACAATTGTTGACAACTTGTTAAAACCAGTTGGCTGGTTTTTGAACCAGCAAACACTGCTTGATAGTGCTAGGCATTGGACATTTACTACCAAATAAAATGGACTGTCATGGACTATCATTAGACAGTGTATTCATTATATGACATTACTGGCACCTTTCAGGTATGTCTGGTGTGTCATATGCTCAGGGCTAGATTTTTCATTGATCCTTGTGATTTACTCCCTTGCAGATTTTTGTGCTCTTCTCAGTACTGTACTCTAGATAATAAGTGCAGTTCTCATCTTTCTTCACTGTGACATCCCCCATCAGAGGTCCCTCATTTCCTGGCAACCACAGGGGCCCAAAAAAGGCTGCAGATCAGCCACATTGTTTTTATTAAAGCATCTGGTGTGCTTATGCCTAACTGTTTTTTGCCATAAAGTTCATCAATCAGGTCACTGGTAAGTTCGTCAGCAGCATTATTGCTACAGCCCTTGCCCATACATTTTAATTGACGACTTTTAGCTTGAAGAACCTTGCTTGTTTGTTGAAAGATTGAGTCACTTGCTAATAGTGCAGGGTGTGACTTTATTTTTAGATGTCTTTTAAGTGACTGAAACATGCACCATAAGGTTACTACCTCATATTCGTCACTGGTTTGCTTTTTGCCTTCCATGAAGTAACAACACACATATTTATTTAGTGTTGCTGGGGGCAGTTCAAATAACTCTCTAGAGTCATGAAATCTTTTGACTATGAATGATTTAATAACCTTTATGTCATATTGGCCCAGATATTCAAAGCTTAGCGTGGTGTGCAAACCGTTTGTGCAGGTTTAGCGTGGGATTAACGTGGGTCTGCTATATTAAAAAGGCCAAATTGCACGATCAAACTGCAATAGCACCAGGCAAACCATAATTATATGCAAGGGGCAAACTGAACATGAATACAAGCATTATGTGATATTCAGCGACTAGCACCACGCTAAGGTGTTTAGCAGAATGTAGTGCAACCCTTTGCATGGTACAAATTACCACCCAGGGAAAGCTGGTCTTAACTCTGGTCAAACAGCTTTGCATGACATTGTGGTCTTGCATGGCATTAGCACAGCTTTAGTGCAACCTTGCGCAACTTTAAAATATGACTATGACACAGAGAAAATGCCAGACATGGAAGGAACGTGCTGCTCACTGATAGCACCACAATGATGCCAACTGCTGCTACCAGTCCTGGCCATGCCAGGCAGTATGTGATGACTCGGCCCCCAGAGACCACCATGGCAGTGTTGCCATACAGCAGACACCTGCAGACCATACATCTGTGGTGACCAACAGATGCCAGTACACACATGCAGCACTGTGGGCATAGTGGGTGCTGAGGGAAGGGTGGCCAGGCCTCACCATGGACTGGGTGCAGCCACAAGGCTGGGACACAGCACACAGTGCACATGGGCCAGTACTTGGAATATCCCAATACCAGTGTACCTGTCCGATCGTACATGCCCCCCCAGTCACATACTGCACAGCTGTAACTACAGCACAGCACAGACAGCAGGCCATGTCTATGTGACTATGAGCATCCCATGCCAGAGGTGCAGCCTCTGTGGGTCACACAGCAGTGTGACAGTACTGTCCACTGGCAGTACGTACCTGCAAGGTGGGCTTGTCATTGTGTACAGTGCAGTGGTCTTCATTACCCTACACACCATAGACATTGCTGTGTCCCTCACACTACTAGCCCCCTTGCTATTGTGGTGTCTGCTGTGCACTGTGGCATGCCCTACAGTGTGCCAGTTGCATGCATCACCACTAACCCCTGTGCCTATGCTGTGTTGTCCCCTGGGGTACTCAGTGCTATGCTGTACTGCATACATGTAGCCTGCAGCAACCATCATGCACTGTCAGACTGACCTACAGGTGGAGCTGCAACCAGACTTGGCTAGCCCCTGTACTTCTAGACTGACCTACAGGTGGAGCTGTGGGACCCTGCAGTAATGCTGGGCAAGCTGCATGCAAATTAGGCCATTATCCGATGCTAATCTGGCTGTTTGCTCAGAGACTACCTAAGTAGGCTAATTTGCATGTCACTTTTGAATATGGCAAATCTTAGCACTGGACAAATGGCTTAGCTCCGCACTAAATCCATGCTAACGTGTTAGCATGGCACTAACGGTTCGGGGAATATTATACAGTTTTGAACACTGTTCTTTCACATCTGCTGCTTCCTGCAGCTGTACTGGGTCCGTGCATTTGCTGGCACACACATTGGCCACATAGTTTACCTCTACCTACCCTCACATCACTGTGCACTGTGCTGTTATTGTGGTTTGCACTTCCTGTTTGCTATATTCAGTGCTGTCTTATTTTGTTTGCCCTGCACTACCAGCCCAGTTTGCATGGCCTCATTCCCATACTATATTCAGAAACTGTTTGCCCCAGGCTATTCCTTTTGAATATAGATTGCTTTGTGCTCCGGGCTAAGTTTGCCTACCGGGCAGTGCTACTTTAGCCCCGGGGCAAAGTTTTGAATATCTGGCCCATTGTGTCTTATTATTCTTATTATCTGTGTTTGCATTGCTGTTCTTTGATATAAAATAACATGTCATTCTCTATGTCAATTAGGTTGGTTTCGCTGACTTAAGACATTTGAAACACCTGAATTCATGTTTCAATCAGCTGAATAGGTTGATACAGTGGTACTGCAGTTACTGCTTCAGAATCGATGCTGCTTCCCAGTATTTCATGTGTGACATTTGTGCTGTCTGCTGTGTTGATGCTTTCTGCAGGGGCTGTCATTGGCTCAACAACAAGAGCTTGTATTATCTGAGTGCCCTGCAGAGACTGGCTGCATTTCAAGGCTTAACATGTTTGTCTGAGGCTTGCTTAAGGGAATTGACACATTTGTAACAATTACTGGATCATTCAGTATCTCATTTGGTCTCTCAAGGTCCTGCTCATATTTATTTTTATTTCATTTTTGTTGAGCGGGAAGGCGCACTAGACAACTTCTACCTATTTTCAGGCACGACCCTGGGGGGGGGATACAGAGGAATGCCAACTGACCTTGAACCGGATTAAGCTGTCAGTGGTATTTTAGTGAATGGGGGAAATTTGGCCAGCGCATTGGGGAAATTCCCCTACTCTTTTCAAGAAGTGCCATTGGATCTTTAACATCCATCTGGACTACCACCAGAACAGGCAGATGGGACCTCGGTTTAACTTCTCATCTGAAAGACAGCATCTAAGGAGTGCAGCACACTCCTAATGCTGCACTACAGTGTCAGTATTGGGATTGTACCCTGAGTGCCTGGTGTGGGGCTAGAACCCACAGTCTTCTGATCTCCCAGTCTCAGTGGTGAGTGTACTACCTGCTGAGCCACTGACACTAACAATGTGAGCTCATTAAATCTGTAAACATAATATCAAAACTTGTATTCATTTTTTGACTACTGATTGTGCCTTGCAGATAGTGATGAAATAAATTGCTTTGTCTGTCACTTTCTACAAAATGATTCAATGCTGTCTTACTTTATGACAAAGAAAACACTACTGAAAAAAATGGAATTACAATGGGGCACTGTTATTTAATACTGCTTTCTTTTATGCTGCTTTTTATGTTTGCTTGCACGCATGTGCAAGAAACATAGTGCCATCATCCGAGTTTTCGGAGGTGTGGCAGCCTTCTTCCAATTCAGTTAGTGTGTTTGCAGGCACGCTCGCAGTTCTCCAATCAACGCTGGAGCTGTCTTTGACAGCAGCTGAAAATGCAGTGCTGTACAGTTGAAAGGGAGAGCTCCGCTTCAGTGAGCAGCACTCCCTCCCTCCACATGCACGCACATTGCGTGCTCATGCGGTTCCCCCATGCACATGCTGTATGGCCAATGGGGGTGCCCAATCCCATGTCGGCTCCACCCCCCCAAAAAAAGCTTTCCATCTGCCATGCTGGGAGCCCACTCCAGCGTGGCACATGTCCGTATGGCTGATGGGGGTGCCCAATTCCCCCATCGGCTCCAGGCACCCCCCAAACAGCCTTCCAGCTGCCATGCATGTTCCATGTCATCTTCCTTAAAAAAAACAAAAAACCTGTAAACAAGAAGACATTCCCTCGGCCAACCCGCGACCACCAACTGCGCATCCTGCCTCCCCACACACCCCCTCACCCCATACTTACCTCCGGAGCTCAGCACAATGATCTTCGGTGCACTGGAAACACATCTGCACTCTTCAAAGCCGACCTCGAACTGAGGAAATGCCATTAAGCTGTATAATGCAATAAATAGGGTTTTTTCAACTTTAATGCATATCTCAGGCATTTTATGGAATTTTGGCACCACAAATTTTCAACATGGGGTTTTTGGGACCCCTCCTCATGAATTCTTGAACTGTCATGGTGTTAATCGGGCCGAAGGGTAATTTTGCAGTCACTGCCAGAAATCACCTTTTGGGACTGATTAATGAAATGACAGTGCCAGTGTTCATAAGGTGGGCTCTCAAACAGCCTATGTTGCAAATTTGGTGAAAAAAATCTTTAAAAGGACTGTTTTACAAGCATGCATTGCGCAGTCCCTACGCATGCTCGTAAGTTTGCAAATTTTTAATATTTGCACTCTGGATTTTCAACATTGCCATTTTACCACACCTCCTTATGAGTAGTACAGCTGTCATTTTTTACATCTTGCCCAAAATGTGTTTCCACGAATCTAGTGCACAATGGCGCTGTCGGTGTGTGAAATCAATGTATGGGACACATAAAGAAAATCACAGTGATACTGTTCATGAGCAGAAATCTTAAAATGTCTATGTTGAAAATTTGGTGAAAAAATTCCTAAAAATGACTGTTTTAGGAGCGTACATTGCGAAGTTCCTATGCACACTCGCAAGTTTGAGAATTTTTAATATTTGCACGCCAGATTTTCAACATTTCCATTTTATTACACTTCCTTATGAGCAGTACAGCTGCCATTTTTCACATCTCACCCAAAATGTGTTTCCTCACATGTAGCACACAATGGTGCAGTCAGTATGTGAAAGCAATGTTTGGGACAGATTAAGAAAATCACAGTTACACTGTTCATGACCGGAGGTCCCAAAATGCCTGCGTTGACAATCTGTAAGTAAAGTCTGTAAAATGACTGTGTTATGTGTGAGCATTGTGCAGTATCCACGTACACTCGTAAGTTAATGACTTTGTAATATTTTCAGTCCAGATTTTCACCAGTGACATTTTTCCACACTTCCTTATGAACAGTACAGCTGTCATTTTTCACAACATGGCTGAAATGTGTTTTCACACTTTCAGCACAGAAATGCATGGTCGCTGTGGGAAATCATTGTTTGGGACAGGTAAAGAAAATCACAGTGACACTGTTCATGACCGGAGGTCTCAAAATGCCTGTGTTGACAATCTGCTATAAAAATTCCCCAAACTAATTACATTATGGGTGTGCGTTGCACCAGTTTCTATGCATGCTGGTAACTTAGCATGATTTTTTAATATTTTCACTGCAGATTTTCAACATTGCCATTTTTTTTACGCCTCCCCATGAACAGTACAGCTGTCATTTTTCACGTCCTGTTCAGATTGTGTTTTTGCACCTGTGGTGCTAAATGCCGTAGTCACTGTGCAAAAGCAGCTTTCAGCTAACAAATTGATATTGCCACTGTTCATGAGATGGGGGTCACAAAAAAACCATGCTGAAAATTTGGAGTTAAAATACCAATGAATGCCTGAGGTGTTAGGGTTTCCGACCATAATGCCCCACCCTGTAGAGAATGACCGGCATCAGGGGTGTGACTTGGGATTCTCACCTGTAATGCTCATACCATTCCACACCCTGAAGTCAGTGAGTGGCATTGAGGTATGCCTTGGACTCTTCGGCCCCAAAGTTCATCCCATTTTCCTTTACCACACCCATCTCACCATATTTCCTGATGGAATGGGTTGCGCATAAGGGCCAAAGACCCCAAGGTACGCCGTGACACTTGTCAGTGTCTGCAGGGTAGGGTGTGGTGAAATGGTGTGGCCTTTATGCCTGGCAACCCAAAGGCACACCCCAATACCTGTCAGTCTCTGCAGGGTGGTGGTGGGGTTGGCTTCAGTTCAATACTTCACTGCCATTCCTATTATGCAGCTCTGTAATTCCTGCACTACCAATGCCAATGCCTGCAAGCAAACATTCAGCATTGACAAATGCTTGTTTACTTAGCTGCCAGACTGCAAAGAAAACTGCTTTCCTCTGAAAATTGCCACTGCTATGTTGATTTAAACGGTAGATTCCAGGTTTTTTTTCACTGTCAGTTATGGTTACAGCATATTACTAATGAAATGGCTAAACAATTATTTTAATTTGTTTAAGATTATTTTTGCAATCACTTTCTGAGTTACTGATTTTATTGTTGCATAATTCTTGTTGTTGTGGAATATTTTGTTCACAGTGACAACTCTGATTACTGAAACTGCCACAGTCTCCCTTTTTTTGTCGCAGTGCCCATAGTAAATGCATTACACTGTCATTCTGTGCAGTTAGGGAGGAAAAAAAGACACTGCTGTTTGAAACTGCCTCACACTCACCATGTTCCAGTTTAGCACTGGCAGGTCTTTCACATCTGTGCAGCTCTATGACATCACTGATGGCAAAGCTATCCACTGTGACAACAGTAACTTAGATATCTTACTAAGATATTTCTGTTACTGTCATCACTGCTCAGGATATCATTTTTATTTTGTCAATTTTTTATACCCACTCCAGTTGTATACAGCAGCTTAGTTTCAAACAGTAGGACTACCATGTGAAAAATATTAGCTTCTTTTTGTAATTAATGCTGGTATTTTTTGCACAGTTCACAGTCCTACAATTGACTGAGCTGTGTTGCGGCCACCATTTTGTTTTACCACTTAGTGAGGATGTTGAAGTACTGAACATTTTTGGTTTTTTACTTTCTATTTATGCTCCTTCCTCCCACAGTACTCCCCTCTCTTCAGGAGTCACCTATGGCCGTTCTAGTCCCCACCCTATGGCCATTCTAGTCCCCACCTCCTACTTGGATCCCATGGCAGTCCATCCTCCACATAGCCTTGGCTTACCCCCCCAGGCGGGGACGAGGTGGGAGGAGGTAAACACCCTGAATTCCTTGTCTCAGCAGAATGTCGGTCGTTGGGGCAGGTAGGGGTATTGGAAATCGGGACCTGGCACTCCGTCTACACGGGAGTGTCATAGGGTATTTTTCCTGATGTTCTGTGGGAGTGGCCTCCACCCTGACATGACAGCATATCCACTGACGTCCACCACTTCCCAACCCCCTTGTGTGCTCATGTCTGCTATGCCTCCAGCTTCCACCAGAGGCCAGTCAGACACTGAGTGTGTGTCCCCCTTCCCTCCCCGGAGAGGAGAGCTGTCCTCAGATGCTCAATCCTCTCCCTCCCTTGCCAACCCCCGATGTCCCTGGCTCATTCCTGAACCCAGGTCACTGGCATGGCACAAGGTGTGGTGTCCAGCACCTCAACCCTCAGCACCACTGGGCCAGCTGAAGTACTGAGCATTTTAATCACAAAAAACATCAGAAAACAGCTAAAGAGAACATCCTGAGGTGTTTTCTAATGGGTTTTTTTGTGTTTTAAGCTGAACCCAAAGAAGTTTTTCTCTTGAGTGCCAGCTTATACAGAGAACAGCTTGGAGTCCATTCTATGTATGAGAAGAGCAGTATTTTCTTGACTTCTGCAGCTACAGCTGGGAATTGGGCTGCCAGCTGCAGAGTAATGGACGACCCACTTTTGTGTGCTCTGTGCACACAATACAGGGTGTGTACTTGGCATACTGGGAGCCCACCCCAGTGTGCCCAAATATATATTTACATGTAAATATCTGCGAAAAGAAGAGAACCATCCCCTGAGGTCTCTTCTGCGATTCAGAATCCTGCATTGAAATCTATGCAATTTTCAATGCAGGATCCTGCACTGAAGTACTGTAATGTTCTGCACAGTGCTTTCTGATACAAAACCACTGTGCGGCATATTATAGTACTTCAATGCAGGACCCTGCATCAAAATCTGTGCACATTTTGATGGAGAATCCTGCATCGATCTAGTCATCCTCTTTTCAACATCAGGGTTCCCAGTTCCCATGTCAATCTGTATCTCCTGCCTCACCAATATTGTGGCACACTGGGAGAACACCCAGTGTGCCAATATATTTAATTTTAATTATTTAAACCTTTCTGACACTAGGATACCCACTCCCAGTGTCAGCTGACCCCCCCATCTCACTCTTATAGCCAATGGTGGTGCTCAACCCCCCTGTTGGCATTATGATCCCCCCAAAAAACTTATGTGGCACACTAGAAGCACACCCCAGTGTGCCCAAATGTATTTGTTTTACACCCTGTGAATGATGAAAACTGTCCCCAAAGTTTTTTAAATTCATTTTATTTAATTTGTTTTAACATGTAAAAACAGTAAACATACACAAACATATATCAACAGACAGTATTTTCAATAAGCTTGACATTTCGTGGTTAAATATATTATATTATTAATAGCAATAGGTGCTCTATTATGATATATGTAATCCAAGACAATGGATCTGCTGTGGAGCCAACGTCCAATAAAGTAAACCTCATATTATAACTCACTTGTCATAAGTTTTCACTACTTAACTCTTGGTAGTATCAGGTTCTGTCTTTATTCAGTCATGGGATGAAATCTGGCCTGATAGGAGAACTATATAACACCCAGCGCGTCCAGAAAATTTCAAATTGTTCCTGTGTTTTGCTCAGGATAGCTGTTATTCTTTCCTTTTTATATATGTTTGTCATTATGTCCTGCCATTGTTTCAATGTGGGTGGGTCCGGGGATAATCAGAGTTTCATGGTAGCTTTTTGGGCTGCTAGAATGGTTATTACCACTAATTTTTTTGTTTGGGGGTCTCTGCATTCTGGGGAGTAATCGGAGAAAAAGTATAGTAATGTCTCAGATTCAAGGATGATACCAGCATCTGCCTTAAAGTGTCCTGTAATTCTAGGATGAACAGGAGGATCTTCCAGCAATACCAGAATATATGAGCTTGTGATGCCAGGGAATACCCACAATTTCTTCAACATTCAGCTCCCCTGTCTTTAAGATACTTCCTCTGACTCACAGGTGGTCTAAAATATCTAATGGTTATCTTCCATGCAAACTCTTTCAGGTCTTTGAGGAAAGGCCCCATTGCATGATTTTTACATGTCTATCCCATATTTCTACTGGGATTATCACTACCAGATCTTTCCCCCATGCCTGGCAGACCGACGCAAGAGAGTCCTCCTCCAGTGCTCTTACTGCTGCTTGCAGGGCAGAAATCATATGAGACAGTGAAGGTTTGCCCTGTATTGCCCCTGTTAAAATTCCCAGCAGTCGAGGGGCTGGGGTATCCACCCATAAGTTTTCTGTGAGAGATTGTATAAAATATCTAACTTGAAAATATCTAAATCTCTCTTTAGGGGAGATCCCAAAACATTGTTCTAATTCTGTCAGAGTCAGGATTTTTCCCTGTTGCATGAATTAATGTACCAAGTGTAAGCCCATCTATTCCCAGCTACAGAATCCCATGTCCATTCTAGCTGGTAAGAAATATCCCATATAAGGTACCGAGAACAGCAAAGGTCTCCACCTAGTGAAACCTTTCAATGTTAAAGCTGTCTGCCAGCATTGAATACTAGTGCAAGTATATGGGTTGGTTATACCATGCAAGTTTGTGCTGGGGGGTACAATAGTAATAGTTTATTCATATCCCAAAGGTCCTCCTCCTCCTGTCTTTCCAAAGTTTCCATTTAGCTACATAGTCACTATGCAACCAATATAGAACAGTTCTAAGCTGAGCAGCTAGATGATAAAATCATAGATGTGGGAGGGCCAGACCTCCCTGACTTCTGGGAAGCTGCAAAATGGAGAACCTTACCCTTGGTTTTTGTGAGGCCCATATATAATTAGAAATCTTTTTTTTTAAGGTCCTATAACATTCTTCTGGTATTTCTTTTGGGATGGTCTGTGCCAAATATAGAAAGCGTTGAAGTATAACCATTTGAACTTCCTCTGTTCTCTCTATCAGAGGTAGAGGGAGTACCCTCCACCTTTCTAAATCTGAGGAAAGTTTATTCAGCAGGGGGGAGTAATTAAGATCAAATAGGTCTGTATATGTCAGCCCTGTCTGAATCCCCAAATATCTTATATGTCTTAAGTTCCAAAGGAAAGGAAATGTTGTTTGAGTATAGGTAGAGGACTCCTAACTTATTTTGAGCACCTCTGTTTTTGTGGAATTTATTTTGTATCTTGCCATTTTACCAAAGTATCTAGGAGGTTCCACAATGGCCCCAAAGAGTGTTCTGGGTCCTTCATGTAGATCAGTAAGTTGTCGACGTTTAAAGCCAGCTTATGTTCTTACCCACCTGCCTCAAACCTCTTTATCAGTTCATTTTGTCTTATGGCCTGAGCAAGAGGCTCACGATATAAGGCAAACAACAGGAGAGACAGTGGGCAGCCCTGTCTAGAGCAACATTGTAGTGGGATGGGGTCGAGATTGAAACATTGATCTTAATATAGTCCACAGGACTTGAGTAGATGGCAAAAATTATTCAGATAAAGCTCTGCGACATGCCCATTCTGTCCAGCACAGCCTCTAGAAAAGGCCATGTAACCTGGTAGAATGCCTTCTCCGCATCTAAGCTTATAAACAGGAATGGGGCATTCAACCGGGTGGTGTGATACAGCAGATGCAACGTTCTTTTAATATTGTCTTGCATTTGCCTGCCAGATACAAAACCTGTTTGATCCAGATTTATTAAGAGGGGCAAGAGGGACTCCTGTCACATAGCTATAATTGAGGTGAATAATTTATAATCAATATTAAGGACCAAGATAGGATGGTATGATGCCCATGATGTACTATCTTTTCATGGTTTTAAAATGCTTGATATAGAGGCATAACGTCAGGTATCCAGGATCCCCCCCAACTCCCCAGCAAGTATCTAGCAAAATGGGAGTCTGCTTATGCCTAAACATTTTATAAAATTCCACGGTATACCCATCTGGACTGGGGCTTTTAAGTGACTTCAGATTGGTAATTGCATTTTTTTAATTCCCCTTCTGAGACTGGTAAATCAAAAGTCTGTTGTTGGTCTGGTATGATTCCAGGGAGGTTAACACCCATCAGAAAGGCTTGCACCTCATTTTGATTAACTTTATGGTCTGGAGTATATAAGGTTTTAAAAAATTTCTGAAAGGCCTTTTTAATTTGCAATGGTAATTTCACTAATTTGCCCAACTCTCGGTCCCTAATTTGAGTAATATTAGTTTGTACCTGCCTTTGCCTAAGCCTATGTGATACCAAGCTGGTAGATCTCAGGCCTCATCATAGTATTTCTGCTGTAAAAACTGCAAGGACTGTCCTGTGTGCACATCTATGATCTGCTGTATTTGTTCTTTGGTGGCTTGCACTAGGGGTAGGGCCCTCATATCTCCAGCGTCATGTTGGGCCTGTAATTCCCTAAGGTGCATGTGAAGCCAATCTAATTGGCTCTGTTGTTGCTTCTTATAATGAGAGAAATATTTTATTATATCTCCATGAAGAACTGTTTAAAGCATATCCCATAAGGTATGTGTTGAAGTATCTAAAGATTGGTTTTCTTGAATGATCCGTGTGATTCTCTGCATAATCATTTCATTAAAATCTTTCAGGTTCAGCAGGAAATTATTGAATCTCCATTAGGTTTCTCTCCTCTCCTCCTCCTCAATCCATTCTGAGGATCAACTGAGAGTGGTCCAACAGTATGGAGGGCATCTGAGTGCATTCCCTCACTCTATAAAGATGCTCTCTAGTTACATGCAGATAATCTATCTGCATTTATATCCTACGTGGGGCTGAATAATATGTAAATTCTCACTTATTCAGGTTTATGGATAGCCAAACATCCACCCACTGTGCCTCTGCAAGATAGGCATGAGCTGCTGTCTGGGCGGTAGTTTTTCTGGGGACCCTGGGGTTAGAAGTATCAAGATGAGAGGATATCTGGTTGTGGTCTCTACCAATCACCAGAACTGTTTTGTGTATTTCAGTGATTTTCCTAAATAAGGCTCTAACTGTCCCAGTCCCAGACCCCAGAGGTATGTATATAGATGCTGGGGTTATCACTTGTCCCTCAAGCAACCCCACTGCTATAGCCAGCTGGCCTTCAAGGTCAGTATATGAGGTTGTTAGCTTAAATGGGGTGGCTTTTGGAACCAGGACTGCTGTTTTACCTCTCCTGTATGAAGAAGCCACTACTGTTCCATAGCCAAACTTGGACAGTTTTAAATGTTTCACCTTATCTAAGTGGGTTTCTTGAAGTAATACAAATGTTGTTTTTTTGGTTTTTTAATAGAAGATATCATTTCATATCGCTTGATTGGGTTATTTAACCCATTAACATTGTGTGAGTAAATAACCAGAAGGGGGTTATGACCCTTTTCATATAGTCACTCTATGTAGGTCTGAAATAGGCCTTAGATGATTTCTACCAGTCTTCCCTTTCTCTTCACCCCACTTTACTTCCATTCGAAATACCAACTTGACAATGACATTATTACTTATGTTTGATTGCCACTGAGGAGGGAGTAATTGTTCTTGGACCCTAGCAACAATGTTCATACAGCGCTTAGTAAAGTCAAGCTTAACATAACTACACAAAAAAAAAAGTTTCCAAACAAGCCAACACTAACCTGTATAACGGGAAATAGAACTTATTTACAATGGTTCTTCCAGAGTAGGAGGGCTTCAGAATTCACCCTCTGTAGTGAGGGAGCCGAGCTTCTAAAAGGGGCCCATCCCCATTGGGAGAGCTAGTGGCAGAAGCATCCATCAGGCCTCCAAGATCCCACCATGTCTCGGGATCAGATGCAAAGTGCATCAATAAGTGCGCCATCGACTTAGGGGTCGAAGGAGGGTATGGCCGCCCTTTGAGTTGTACTGTAGGGATCTATCCTCTGTCCCCAATCACTCAACATGTTGCAAAGAGAAAAGGGACAAATGCCTAATGCCTATTGTGCTTGATCACCGTTCTAAATATAAAAACTATAAAGTGTCAGATGGCTCTGAAAGAGATCACAGTTAGGAATACTAATGTAAACAATGAATGTCTGGCTAACAAGTCCTTTGCTTCACCTAAACTGTGTTGGGGTATAACTAACAAGTATAAAACATTTCTTATCACAGAGGATATAGTAATCCCACCTCAAGTCTCCTCCTGATTTTTTCAGTAATCTGTCCTAAAGTCTCTTATTTCAAAATGACAACCTTATAACTGAATTGTTCAGAACCTGAAACTAACAGGAGGTCCATAAACCATTAACATTGTCTATAGCTGTACACTGCAAATGCTGCCTAGAGGGGGTGAGGTCATAGGGAGCTCCCAAACTACTCATCCCCTCCCCCTCTCTCTTCTAGGTCCACAAAGGGACCCAATAACTAGACTCAACCCACCAGGAAAAAGTTTACTTTTCAAGTGATTGCCTCTTTTTGTAGCGCCGATTCTTTCCCTACTTCAGGGTGGGTCTTTTTTAAACTGCCTTGACATCCTGCAGAGATTGATATCCTCCGACTAAAGTACACCTTTCTCCTCATTGCCAGGAGCTCACTTGCCGTTGCAGTCAAGGAGGGCAGAAGTGTAGCTCTGAAGGATGCTCCAGGTCTGGATTCCACCCTTGACTTTTCAGATCCTACTGAGCCTCCTCTGGCATGAAATAAATCTTAGTGCTGGATTCCCAAAAGATGCTGAGCTTCGCAGGGTAGGGGGGTTTGGAAACTAACCCCGTTCTCTCTGAGGACTTTTAAAATTGGTGAGTATGCAGCTCTTTGTCAAACTATTTCAGTCAGATAGTCATGACCAAAGAGAAGTCTGTCAGTATTATACTGCACACTCTTTTTGGCCCAAGCTTATGCAAAATAAACTCTTTATCTCTGTAGCTAGAACATTTCAAAACAATAGAGCAGGACTTTGCATTTGGATCATTTGATTTCTGTGTCAGAGCCCAATGTGCTCATTCAATTTGAAATTGGAAGGTGGGGGATAGCCCTAGAATGTCTTTTAGTAAGTCCTCAAGGAAATCTTCCATTTTGCCAGTCTCTGCCCCCTCAGGAAGTCCATAAATATGGAGATTATCTCTCCTAGAGTGCACCTCTAAACCCAACATTTTTTCCTGCATGGTTTCCAGGTAATTGATGAAGCAACTGACCACATGGTGTAGCTGTAGGGTCTCCTCTGTGATCTCCCCCATTCGAGCCTCGGACAATTCCAGTTTTTCTTCTACTGTCTGCATCCTCATTTGGAGTGTTTGAAATTCTTTTTTATTCTCTGCTCTGAAGGCTTTAATTTCCACCAAGTGTGTCTCAAAATGGGACTGAGACAAATGTTCACTCTCCTGATCAGTGTCCAGATCCAAGGCCACACTGCTAGCTGGTGATGCACTCTGGCTGACAGAGTCTCAGTCAGGTAATCCATTGCCATCCTGCTTATTTTTATGCTACTTTGAATGTGATCTACTGACTTGTTTCCCTCCAGATGTACCAGTTGCCATTTTAATAAATGCAGCTGATTACTATTGCTGATCTGGAGGGTTTAGTTGAGAGGGAGGCAGGAGCTCTCAAGCCAAGGTGGTGATCAGGTTGATGACATCACTGGAAGTCCGTCCCCTGATGTTTTTTACATTTTTTCCTATAATGACAAAAACATCCATCATCGCCTCCCCATCCTCTCCCCATCCCACCCTCCTCTGTGCACCCACCTCCCTGTACCCACCTACCCATACTTACCTCTCCTCTGGAGGTTGGGAGCCATGATCTTCTGTGGACTGGGACATGTCTGCACTCTTCAAAGCTGAACTGCAAACTGAGGAATCAATGCGGGTGATTCTAACTTAGGTTGATATCTCAGCCAATTTTAGGAATTTTGGTGCCACATTTTCAACATAGGGTTCTTGTGACCTCACCTCATGAACACTGTCACTGCCATTTCATTTCTCAGTCACAAAAGGTGATTTCACAGTCACTGCATAGACTCACCTTTTGAGACTGATTCATGAAATGACAGTGCCACTGTTCATGAGCTGGGCTACCAAAAAGCCCATGTTGCAATTTTGGTGAAAATATTCCCAAAAATGACTGCGTTATGAATGTGCATTGTGCAGTTTCTATGCATGCTCATAACTTTACCAATTTTTAATATGTCACTCCAGATTTTCAACATAGCCATTTTTTAACACCGTCTTGAGAACAGTACAAGTGCTGTATTTCATATCCTGCCCAAAATGTGTTTTCGCACCCATGGTGCAGAATGGTATGGTCGCTGCACAAAATCAGCTTTTGGAAAAGATAAACAAAATGACTGTGCCATTGTTCATGAGGAGAGGACCTATAAAGCCCATGCTGAAAATTTGGTGAAAAAATTCCAAAAAATGACTGCGTTATGGGCATGTATTGTGCATTTTAAGGAGGCAGTATAGTGCAGTGGTTTAAGGCTCTGAGCTGCAAATCTAGAGACCTGGGTTTGAATCCCACAGCACCCACTTGCATACTGTGTGACTCTGAGCAAGTCACTTAACTTCCCTGTGCTCCCAGGTTGCACCTGTAAAAAAGCTTTCAGCTTAGTGTGCCACTCCTGGTTAAACCATTAAAAAAAATAGTTTCTACGCACGTTCATAACTTTACCAATTTTTTATATTTTCACTCCAGATTTTCAACATTGCCACTTTTTCACACCACCTTATGAACAGAATAGTTATCATTTTTCACATCCTGTCCAGAATGTGATTTCACACCTGTGGCACAGAATAGCAAAGTTGCTGTGAGCAAAATCAACTTTTGGAATGGATTAACAAAATCACAGTTGCACTGTTCATAAGGGGGAAGTCTCATAATGCCGATGTTAAAAATGTGGAGAAAAAATTCCAAACAATGAGTGCGATATGAGCATACATTGCGCAGTTTCTATGTACTCTCATAACTTTGCCAGCGTTTCCCATTTTTCACACTGTTGTACTTTCTGGATGGAGGGATGGGAGCACAGAGTCCAAAGAACCTTGTGCTCCCACTGTGAATGTGGACACTGTTGTACTATTTGGATGGAGGGATGGGAGCACATGGTCCAGTGGACCCTGCATTCCCACTGTGACATATGGGCACTGTTGTACTATCTGGATTGTGGGATGGGAATGTAGGGTCCAAAGGACCCTGCACTCCCACCGTGACTGATGGACAATGTTGAACTATCTCGATGGAGGGATGGGAGCACAGGATCTGAAGGACCCTGTGCTCCCATAGTAAAATGGAGATGGTATATGGAGGCAGTATAGCACAGTGGTTTAAGGCTCTGGGCTACAAATCTGGTGATATCTAGCAGACCAAACCTGGGTTTGAATCCCACAGCTTCTACTTGCATACAGTGTGACCCTGAGCAAGTCACTTAACTTCCTTGTGCTCCCAGGTCACTCCTGTAAAAAAGCTTTCAGCTTAGTGTGCTACTTCTGGTTAAACAACTTAAAAAAAATGAGGATACAATTATACTATCTGAAAAAGAAAGGAAATTCTTTGCAAAAAACTTCTTAAATGCATCAGTCATGGTGCACACCACAGTGACAAAAGCAGGGAAATAAGGTGTTAGGGTTTCCAACCCTAATGTCCCACCACCAGGGTACCCACCCCTACTACCCCACCCCATACCCCAATCTTCACACACTAACAGGCATCAGGGCATGCCATGGGGTCATAAGGTCTAACTCTCACCCCATAGTCCTATACTGTAGTGTGCAAACATGTTTACATGTGGAATGGGGTGAGAGTTGGACCTTAGACCCCATGGCACAGCCCGATGCCTGTTGGTGTGTGAGGGTGGGAAGATGGGGTGGGGTGGTAGGGTGGGAACCCGGGGGCTGTTAGGGTTGGAAACCCTAATGCCTCATTTCTTGCTTTTGTCACTGTGACATCCACCCTAACTGATGCATTAGCAGAGTTTTTGCAAAGAATTATATATATATATATATATATATATATATATATACACACATATATATATTCTAGGGGCACAGTCGCACCCTTATTGTTAGGGTTGAGTAGGTACGTTAATGTTAAACCTCAATTTTTGTGCATTAATAACTTTGCAACCATTCAATGGATTGGCACAAAATTTGGAATGCTTGGTGCCGTATGGTAGATCTCTTGATTTACCAAGTTGCATTTCAGTTGGATAAAGAGTTTCTGTGCAGTGAAGTGCTGAAAATGTGTTATTCACCATTTTTGACATGTTCTGTGCCCCTGGCACTTCAACCACACCGTTTGATGTTTTGGTCTGACATTTGTAACATAGAAAGAGTTTGGGTAAAAGAACAATCCAAGCCAGTCTGGTGGCACTCAGGGATGAGGTGCTGGATGCCACACTGGTGATCCAGGTTCAGGAGTGGACTCGGGCAGTTGGGGGTTGCCAGGGGAGGAAAGGATCGAGCATCCAGAGAATAGCTCTCCTTTCCTGGGAGGGAGGGAAGACATAGGCCTCCCAAGGGGCAATTGGGGGAAAATTCATCAGACTGGGTCCTGGCAAGTGGAGAACAGCTGCCACAGCACTCCTGTCAGTGTGAGTGGGAGTGCTCATGTGCTACTCTGGAGCTCATTGCACTGCCAGACCAATGGGGGGAAGCAACGACAAATATCCCCTTCTCACTGGTAGGTGAAGGCGAGTCTAGAGGCATGGCACTGCATCTAATTCCAGGTCCAAGTCATCTTTCAGGTGCTCCTCTCATCTTCTCCCAACAGACACAATAGATTGAGGGCAGCTAAGGAGTTGGCAGTCCTTGCTCATGGGGGGGCTTAGATCTGGGGGGGTTCGGGGAATGTGGTGAGAGACAGGAGTGTGGCCCAGGAGAGATATCTGGATTGCAGGAGGATGGGATCAGCCAAATAGCCCCATGTTCTAGCTGGAGAGAGTCCAGTGAGGAAGGGTGAAGAAATAGAATTGACAAAAAATAAAAGATCTATCCAGTGTTGCTTTGGTTAGAAAATTTGAATCCATTCCAAAGTTATTTAATTTTTAATGTTTGGGTTCTATCATGCTCAGTTCACACCAAGATTTATATGTATGTTTTTTGAACTAGGATTGGGCTCATGGTCAAGGATTTTGTCAGTTCCCAGACGAGGATTTAAAAAAATCCTCACCCGTCAGAAAAATTCCTTGACTGCGAGCTGCCATCTTGTTTTCATTTTTCACCCCAAATAAAATGTCGTTGTTTCTTACATGGGTGACTTCATGTTGGAATAAGGCATGTATTTTGTTTGGGTGATGCCCTCTATAAACCCATACCTTTGATTTGGTTCGTTTTGTCCAAAAAAAAAACATTTTCAACTTAAAAAATTACTTTACCGTCGCGGTCAAATAATTTTTAAATTTTAAACTGTTACTGCTAACAATCCTCATTCACAAATTAACAAAATCCCAGTCCATAAGCTGATCCTCTTTCATGAAGCTGCAAAATCCTTGACCATCACTTTGTGACCAGATGGCCATTCTCGCGAAAGAAGAATCACTTGAAGGTCAAGGATTTTGCTTCCTCACGAAGGAGGATCAGTTTGTGGACTGGGATTTTGTCAGCTTGTAAAAGAGGATTGTTTTTTTGAATCCTCTTTCATCAGCTGACAAAATCGCAACCCATGAGCTGTCAAAATCCTAGTCCACCAGACGATCCTCTTTCACAAGGTAGCAAAATCCTTGACCATCACTTAGGGACCAGTTGGCCAAAATCTGACAGTCAAGGATTTCTTGTGGATGGTGATTTTGACAGCTCACAAACTGGGATTGATCTGATGATTGGGAATTTTGCTACCTCATGAACTAGGAATTTTTAAACTTTTAAAAACATTCCCACTTTGTTGTAACGTAACAGTTTGGTCTTTTGACTTGCAATTTTCAGGGTATTAAAAGGATACCTTAGAGATGTGAATTATGCTAGTTAAGTGTTAGAAAGTTAAGAAGTTCCTTAGATATGCCATCACAAATTTGAGATTTTTCCCATAGGATTACATTGTGGTGCCCCTTGCTCTTTTGGGTGCCCGCATCTCAAAAACAAAGCGAGATATGGACTTTTTGCTACTTGTGGCCTAAGCTGCAGGAACAAGATTGGAAACCATAGACTACACCTGCAGTGGAATATTTTTCATAGGTTGAACAGTTACTGAGATATTGGCAAATTTGTGTTACAAGGGATCCAAGGGTGTCTTCTCAGCACTTTTCAGTGCCCATATCTCAGAAATTATGCAAGATACAGATATGGTCACTTAAGCTGCATGAAAGTCTCACTATCAATATTACAATGGCACTCAATTTTTTTTCCTAGTTGCTATGGTTCTTGAGATATTGGCAAATTAGTGTTACAAGAGTTCCTTGCCCTATAGGGCTGCTGTATGGCTCTGTAGCTACGTGTAACTGGGAGTGCAGGGCCCATTGGACCTGCACTCCCACAGACACATATCGTTATACAGAAATAGGCAGCTTGGTGAGAGTGTGGGGCCCCCACCAACACATGCTATTTACTAATTATATTACACTTTTTCAAAAAGTGAAGAAATTCATTGGAAAAAATTAATCAGTTTAGGGTTAAAGTGACAAAAGTGGGAAAATGAGACATTAGGATTGCACCCCAGCCCCCCACCACTCCACCCCTCATCCTCCACAGACCGACAGTCACCAAGGTGTGCCATGGGGTCGGGAGGCCTAACTCACACCCTAGTCTCCTTTACTGTAGCATGTCAACCTGTTTACACATGGAATGGGGTGAGAGTTAGGCCAATGACCCCAACACACACCCCAATGCCTGTTGGTGGGGTGGGGGTGGGATGGTAGGAATGGTAACCCTAACACCAAATTTCCTCACTTTTGTCACTGTGGAACAATCCTAACTGACACATTAAACATAATTTTTTGCCATATATATATATATCTTCTTTACAAAAAACTTTGTTAATGCATCAGTTGTGGTTGTTTCCACACTGACAGAAGTGTGGAAATTCCACATTAGGGTTAACACCCCCGTACCGCACCACCACCCCCTCCCACTCTCCACTCAGCATCAGGCATTGCAGTGTGTGTTGGTGTTGTAGGCCTAACTCTCACCCCATTCCATGTGTAAGGAAGCTGTGGTGGTGCACTATAGGAGAACAGGGTGAAAGTTAGGCATGACCACCGCAACGTACACCCCAATGCCTGGTGATGACTGGCACAGTGAAGGGGGTGCAAGGGTGTTACCATAATGTGGAATTTCCACACTTTTGTTGGTGATGAAACAACCCTAACTGATGCATTAATTAAGTTTTTACAAAGTACTTCCTTTCTTTTTTAAAAGTGTAATGTAACTAGAAAATGGAATGTGCTATTGGGAGCATGGGGTCCTTTGGGCTCTTTACTCCCACCAAGCTGCCCATTTGGGCATAATGATGTGTGTTTGTGGGAGCATGGGCTATGGAGCCATACTGCAACCCTATAAGGCAAGCAGGCATTGTAGCAATAAGTTGTCCATATCACAGGAAAAGTAGGACATGGGAAAAAAATTTAAGTGTGGTTGTAATGGTGAGAGTGAGTAGTTTTCATAACATAAGGTGGATTGAATCTGTGTGTTGCACCATTTCCAAAATACAGGCACTGAAACACAATCTGAGTGCTAAATCTGAGGGTATAATCATGGGCTACAACCATGAAAATGGGCAATTGGAACAGTAAATCACAAATATCTCAGGAACAGTATAAGCTAGAAAAAAAATTCAAATTTCAGAGTTTCATGAGTTTGTAAGCTAGTTCTGTACAGGGGACCAAGACATTTTCTGACAAAGAGTCCATATCTCAAACTGTTTTCAAGATATGGGCCACGAAAGATACAAGGGGAGCCACAATGTTATCCTATGGGAAAATTTGTGAACTTCGCAATGCTGTAACTATGGCCATGTTCAATGGTTCCGTACCAAACCACCGAGAGGCACACCTGTAGGGCTAGGGATTTGCACCCTGGAAAGTTCAGATGAACAGTACAATCCACGTTGCCAGAATGAAAGGACAAAGAAAACAACTACTTCAATGTTATCCAATGGGTTAGTTTATGAACGTTGGAATTCTGTAGGTTTCTGCCTCTTTAATTTTTCCACTCCAAAACCAGTGAAAGGCACACCTGTGACACTAGGACTTTGTACTCTTAAAATTTCAGCCCAATCGCACTGTCCACCTTGCCACAATCAAGTGACAAAGAATAGGAACACATAGCAAAACTTTCCTATCTCTATAATGGTAATGTGATCGCGATCAAAAAAATGATACCGCTATCATCTGTAAAGTTGTCGAAAATGTTTTTGTGGCACAAAAAATGTTGTCACCATCAAAAAATAAAAAAAATTTGGAAAACCTATTTCCAGACTACTGTACCTAGCCACAAACTAATGCCATGGACATGTTCCTCAGGGCCTGATTAGGTAAACTCAGTGATTGGTGTGTTCAGAAGTTCACTATTTTTTGAGTTATAATGTTTTTTCTCTGTTGCTAACTGAAAACAAGATGGTGGCAGCACAACAAGATTTTAGGGTACGCTTGATCAAAAAATGTGATCACGATTGTTTTTGTAGTGCACATATAAATATTTCCATAAGCTATATTGGGGACACAAAAATGCTATAAACTTTTAAACGGGGCAATATTTTTTCATGAAATCTTCAAAAGACACCAGTACAGCCCAGGACCCATGCAAACAACTCAATCTGAACTCGCTAAAATGCATTCTTCAGTGCATTAAGGGTGGACAAAGAAATCACAACTTTGGGAATTTTTCACTTTTTGAGTGCACTATGATTTTGCAACTGTGAAATTTATTAAAGTGCAAAATTTGAGGTTTAACATAGAAATGACTATGCAACTCTAACTACAGTTGCACTACCATGCCACTACTATATATATATATATATATATATATATATATATATATATATATATATATATATACACACACTGTATATTTATGAAATGGGTAGGAAAAATTATGCCTGATGATTGGTTGAAATACATCACATGACCATCTGTATATCAGCGCATGACCGCACACCTGCACTTTCACTCCCAAAACAATTTTACCATTTTATAAGATAGATAACCCACTCTAGGTTGTGTGGTCATGCTCTGATATATATATATATATATATATATATATATATATATATATATATATATATATATATATATATATATATGTGTGTGTGTGTGTGTGTGTGTATATATATATATATATATATATATATATATATATATGTATTATGGTAGCACGGTAGTGCTACCATAGTTAGGGTTGAGTAGCCCTTTTAAGGTTAAAGGGTAAGGTTTGCACCTTAATAACTTTGCCACCATTCAATAGATTTGCCTGAAATTTGGCAGGCACAGGGCATAACCATAGATCTTGGGATATGCCAACTTCTGTACCTGTCAGCTATATGGTTGTGGAGTTATTAAGCAACATCTCTGTGTGTATTTATGGTTTTTTGTGCATTCTTTGCTCATGCCTACAGGTCACACAGTTTGAGACTGGTCCAAAAATGTCAGGGAACATGTGGCCAGGATCCCTGAGGTGTCTTTTGAAGATTTCATGAAAAAATATTAAACGGTTCAAAAGTTATTCAAAAAACAAGTTCCCATTATAAGTCAATGGGAAAAGTTAACAAAAAGTTTGACAGTGTCGCAAATTGTTTTTTTTAGTGTCACAAATTACCCCAGTAGTGTTGTGAGTCAGCCATTTTTTTCAGTTAGTGATCACAGAAATGCTTGGAATTTAAAATTGGGACCATCTAGGGACATAATTAATTTTATATTTACCTCTTTGAGCCCCGAGAATGCTAGCCATGTGTTTATTTGGGTTTTTTTAAATTTGGGGGGTTTTAAATTTCTGAAAAAAGTATTGTCACAAAGTAGTGTCGCACTCATGACGCTTTCACAAATTTTGCAAAAGGTGTCGCAAATCACAATACTTTTCCAGACTATGGCCAAAATAACAGGAGTTCTTTGCCACCCTGCTGCAAAAGATCAGTTTGGTCTTTAGAGCTGAAATTTGGAGGAAAGGCAGCCAAACATCTCACAGATGTGCCTTTTTGTGGTTTGGTGAAAAAATATTGCATGGCTGCCAAGTTACAGTACTCCGAAGTTGACCTTTTTTCCATGTAGACATTGTGTTATTGTACTTAAATTATCAATTACAAATACTTAGAAAGGAGACTAACGGAGACAGTACTGATGGCGGAAGAATTTAATGATTATTCAATAATCATAGCGAGAGATCACAAGTGGTACATCCTTCATTCTTCATTCTTCAAACTAACAGTGTATTCTGGCTTGCTTATATAGTGGAAGCATTTCTTATGGAGTTCTATGATTGATACAAAACAAGAACAATAATAGTGTAAATTATATTACTATATAAGGCTAGTAATAATTGTCATTACCAGTTACCAAAATCTAGGAGGAAGAAATAGATTTGCACTTAGGAATGTGCATACAAGCTTTTTGGTCTGTCCTAATAGCAAACACTAAAGATAGTCAAAAGGGTAACTTGAACTCTATCCCTGTGTTTCTGTCTGTGCAGACACTTAAGACACCTGTTTTCTATTACTCATATGGTCAGTACAAATATCAAAAGGCACTTTAATATTGCAACTTGTGGCTCAGTTTAACTTGTAGCTTTACAAGTTTTAATATGATTCAATTATATAGGCCATTATTTGTTTCACAGATACATTATGTTTTAGACCAAAATGAGGTTAGCCTGAAATATTGGGACACACTTCATTATCCCTTGTTACATTCCCATAGACTAACATGGTGGCGTATGCTGCTCCTTTCGGGGCTTGTATCTCAGAAACGGTGCGAGATATGGAAATTTCATCGTGACATAAATGTAGCCAGGAAAATCATGAATCATGTGAATTTTTTTCCCTACATCGTATGGTTACTGAGATTAAAGCAATTTAGTATTTTAACACCTAATTTTTGGCTCCAAGGCCCATAATTATGTATACATTCTTTGTACACACTGTGTTTCTCTATGCAACTGTCAGGGAAAAACAGGGTATTTGCTTCTGTTAATGTTGCAGTTATTGTTTCCACTTGCATTTATGTACCCATTTGTGTTACCATTACTGTCTACGCTACCGTGTGCATTACCCTTTGCTTTCTTGTTTGTGCTTGCCTTTGCGTTACTGTTACCATTTGTATTTCCACTGCTGTTTGTGTTTTGGTTTGCATCACCGTGTGCATTGCCATTTGTGTTTACAGCAGCCCTTTCATTTGCATTTGTGTTTCTCTTTTGTTTTGCGTCTTCATTGCTGTTACTGTTACCATTTGCGTTTCCTATTGTGTTACTGTGCCCGTGTGCATTATGGTTTGCATTTTCATATGTGCTTGCATTTCCTTTTTTATTTCTGTTTCCTTTGTCGTTATTGTTTCTGTTACCATTACCATTTGCATTTACAATTATGATAAGGTGACTGTGCACTTTACAATTTGCGTTTATGTATGTGTTTGCATTCGCATTTATGTTTCTGTTTCCTTTGACATTATTCTTCATGTTAACATTGACATTTGTGTTTACAATTGCAGCACCATGCCCATGCACATTACGGTTCTCGTTTACGTGCACACTTCCGTTTGCGTTTTCATTTATTTTCCCTTTGGCATTCTTGTTGCTGTAACACTTAACATTAGTGTAGTTTACAATACTGGTGCCATCACTGTGCACATTACCAGTTGCATTTTCATACGCACTTGCATGTCTGTTTGTGTCACTGTTCGCTTCAGTGTCACTTTACACTTGAGTTTCTATTAACATTTGCTTTACCATTTTCATCTTCTTTACCATGTGTGCAACTGTTGCTGCTTGCATTTGCATTGTAGTTCCTGTTACTATGTAACAAGACATCACATGGTGGAAAGTGGGGCCCAAAGGGCCTCGCACTGCCACCACTGCATTCCATTCACTATTTATTGTCCCTATTCTCAAAAAAAAGTGAAATAAGATGCAAAAAACTCTGTTTAATGCATCAGTTAGGGTTGTTCCACAGTGACAAAAATGAGGAAATTTGGTGTTAGGGTTGAAAGCCCACCTTGGACCCCCAGCCCACCCCCAACTGGCATCAGTGTGCACATTGGGGTCATCAGTCTAACTCTCACCCCATTCTCCTATACCTCTGCTACTTTACACATGTGATGGGGTGAGAGATAGGATGACAACCCCAACACACACCCAATGCTGGTTGGGGGTGGCTGGGAGGTCAAGGGGGCTTTCAACCTAACACTGAATATATATATATATATATATATATATATATATATATATTAGAGGCAAAAACTCTGTTTAATGCATCAGTTAGGGGTTGTTCCACAGTGACAAAAGTGAGGAAATTCAGTGTTAAGGTTGAAAGCTCACCTTGGACCCCCCCAGTCCACCCCCAACCAGCATCGGAGTGCTCATTGGGGTCATCTGCCCTAACTCTAACCTCATCACATGTGTAAAGAAGCTGAGGTGTAGGAGAATGGGGTGAGAGTTAGAACCAATGACCCAAGCATGCACCCCGATGCTGGTTGGGGGTGGACTGGTGGGTCTAAGGGGGCTTTCAACCCTAACATTGAATTTCCTCACTTTGTCACTGTGGAACAACCCTTACTGATGCATTAAATGGAGTGTATATATATATATATATATATATATATTAGGTGGGTTGAAAGCCACCCTTGCCCCCCAGCCCACCCCAACCAGCATCAGAGTGTGCATTAGGGTTGTCAGCTGGGGGTCCAAGGGAGGATTTCAACCCTAACACTAATTTCCTCACTTTTGTCACTCAGGAACAACCCTAACCGATGCATTAAATGGAGTTTTTTGCCTCTAAGACAGATATATATATATATATATATATATATATTCATGGCAAAAATATGTGTTTAATGCATCAGTTATGGTTGTTCCAAAGCAACAAAAGTGAGGAAATTCAGTGTTAGGGTTGAAAACCCTAACTCCAAATTCACCCCCCCAGCACCACACACACACAGACACACACACATGCAAATACAGGGGAGGACCAAGGCAACACGACCAATGACAGGCAACCAGCAGCAGGTAACAGAAATAACAAACAATAGTATAAATGTACTACAAGGCATCCCCATCCACCTGACCAGGTACTGCATGCTCAATGGAGACCAACAGCAAAACTGAGGCCACATACACCAAACATACACATCCCTGATAGCAGCTGCACACAACGCACCACACTTAGTAGTTGCATGGCCTTACCTACCAATGCCCCACACCCCACCACACCTGGTGGGCCACCTCAGCTATAGAGCAGAGCAAAATCAAGGAGCTTTACAGGTATAATATGTCTGATTGCCTTCATGTATAGATACTCTCCCTCTGCTAGGCACTGCAGGACCTTAGCAACACAGTGCCCCACCCAGTCACCCCATGTACTGTGTAGTAACTGTAGAATGGCAACAAAGATTAACTCATGAAGATGAAAAATGTAACTTGATGATACCAGCCATCCAAACCTTAGTATGATTATAACTGACAGAGTCTGTGATAGACCATGAACACTCCCATCCTACTACACTTATCCCATTGTAAGCAAAATCAATACTAAAAGACATTCTATTTATGCCAATACTATACCTGCTTGATTCCTGTTGTTGCACAATTAAGATAGTTATCAGTGTGATACATCAGTGACATAATTGTGCCAAACCCAAAGACTAAGCACTGCAGCCTGAGTATAAAACAACTACTAAAAAAGTCAGGCTGCATTTATAAGTGGTATAGAACACTCATTTCAACAATACTAAATGTTCCACTATTTCAATAAGTGAGTCATTACAGAGGCAATGATATTGTCTTTGCCAGGTAGTACATCTTCAGTAAGTGCCTACAGGAAAATGCATCCTATAGACATCTGCGATACAGCTACATCATTGTTGACTCAGTAGTGCTGGGATATTTACAAGTTGGTTGGCCTCACCCAGGCAATTACATTGTTTCTTACAAAGAATAGTTACTGCATCTTTAGTATAAAGACACACTGAAGGTATATATGTGTACATTAGCGGTACACCTTCATTAGTAAACTGTGTATGTGATACTTACAGTAGGAGTTTCACATCCTTGTACAAGCAATGCTTTTCCATACCTTGACATCAGCCTCTCTATCTTGAATATACAGTTGCAGTAAATGTACTACTATGTAAATCACATAATAAATGCAACACTGCTTTTTTCTTGATGATGGCTGTGTCTTGTAGTTAATTTACATTGTTCTCTTAATTTATGTGTGCTCAGTAGTGTTAAAACCTTTGTACAACTGTGATCATGCACCTGCATCATTGATATTGCCTAACGGTACAGTACCAGGTGTGGTGGGTTGGGGGCATCGGTAGGTAAGACCATGCAACTACTAAGTGTGGTATGTTGTGTGCAGCTGTAATCAGGGATGTGTACATTTGGTGTACATGGCCTCAGTTTTTCTTTTGATCTCCACTGAGTATGCAGTACCTGGTCTGGTGGGTGGGGATGTCTTGTAGTACATTTAGACAATTGTTTGTTATTTCTGTCACCTGCTGCTGGTAACATTAGAATAATTGAAATGTGTTATCTGTTAAAACCTTAAATGCTTTCTATAACAATCTTCTTCATCAAAGCAGGTAAGCCAAATGGTTTCTTATATAATATATAAGCAATAAAGCATGACAATCAGTTGTATTAATGGTCTGTTAATCACCAGCTACTGTTGTACCACAACTCAATATGTACAGCATAACAGATGCACTCACAGGCTGATAAACTGTCCATTGACATAATTCCTGGAAATCAATTATGGCTACAATTATTAAACTCATGTTAAATAGTGTGACACCTTTTTCAATGTGTATTATAAAAAGGGTCTGAAGAATGTAGCTTTCTGATTGGCTGCAAACATTCATACAGCCTTATGTTAATCTTGTAGTACCATACATGTAGAGCGTAACCATATGCTAAATAAACTGTAACTCTGTTTAGAAACATTCTTTATTATAAGAGTAATAAGGCACTCCCACAGATTATGTTAACGGTCAGTTAATCAAGGTCTAGGGGCATGTGCCACTCGGCTACACCTCATGACACAGTACACCCCTAGAAGGTGATTGACAGACCATTAACATAAACCTTGGCCATGGCTTATTGCGTTATTAGCCTACATATGTATCTTGATTTTAATCCCACATGAATCTGCTATAATGTTTCAGCAAATAATTAAATAACACTTGTGTAACCCTTTGTCACAAATGTTGATGATAAACATCCCCACAATAGAATAATACTGCAACCAAAAAGTAATATTTATGAATTTTTTTATAAAAGTAAAAAAATATTTTTTTAAATGTGAAGTACAAAAGCCATTCTTTACAAAAATAAAATACAAGAATATACAACTTTTAAAATGTTGAAAAAGGGAGAAAAAGAAAAAATATTCATTGTTAATCATTTTAAAATATAATACATAAAAAATATATATTTCTTTGTATTTATTTTTCTTGTATATAAAACATTCGAAAAAATAAATAACATAAATATAATTATCAAAACAGTTTTTTATAAAATTATTAGCAGCCACTGTTTGCGAGAGGCGTGTGCTGCTTGAGGCAGTCCAAGCTACAAACTGGATCCAATGTGGAGGAGCAATGGAAGTGGAAGCTGTTGCACCCTCCAGAGGAGATATCGAACTCTAGTGGAGGGTGGTCACTTAGCCCCAGGGAAGCTGGCAGGTACAGGTGGTGGTGGAGGTGAAGTGCTGGTACTGGCAACTGTGTCATCAGCCGATGTTTCCACAGGCTCAAGCACAAGGTTGACGGTCCGCTGTTGTACTGCCATGAAGGACAGCTTTCTCTGCTGTCCTGCAAGGAGTGCAACATTATCTTTTTTCAGACTGTCAACCTTGCGCTCAAGCCTGCAGTAACAGCGGCAGTGGCCAGTACAGCGTTTCGCATGGTGGCGCCCTACAAAGAGTCAAAAAATGTAAATCAATACATCAAACTCAAAACAGTGATGTCCTTTCTGTCTTTCACCTTACAATATTTTTATCTAATGCAGTAATAGTTATACATTTTTTTGCCACTAAAGACACTATTTAGAACTGTGACACGAATATAGATTTTTGTCTTGCCTGTTCAGTTATAATATTTTCGCACCATATTATGTCATTTGTTGACAACATAAAAAGAGTTCTAAGAACAGTACACTTCCTAGGCTATTGTTGTATTTAACTTACTATATAGCAATAGTCAGTATCTAAATGGTTTAGCATAGTAAACAGTACAGTCTCATACAGTGATACCACATCTTCATTGTGTGTGGACAACTAACTTTAGCATCCGTGGCTATAGTCTTTCATCACACCTGCAAGAGAATATTCGACTATCTGCACACCAACAGTATGATTACATAATTTAATGTGTACATCATCATCATCAATTTAACAATTGCTACAAAAGACACACACATACCAAGTTATTATTCACCCTCTGTACACATTTCCATGTATAAAAATCATTTTTAACTGACATAAAATTGATTAAGCAGTAAACCATGAACATGCTGTCATTTTTTATGTTATTCTCATGCTCTGCATGCCTGTAGTGTGGCAGAAACTGTAACCAAATGCCAACATTTCCTGAGTCGTGATTAACTGACCAGCAACACAATCAGTGAAAGTTTCTTATTTTAATTTTAATTAAACAACTTAGTAACACTTCTAAGCCTTCTTTGCCATATGATCAATAGTGTTTGTGATAGATGCCCATGACCAGTTATAATGTTTTCATCAAATTTTCAACTTCATGTCACAATGGTTTTGCAACACTTGAAACCATCTTACAGATTTAGTAAGCAAGAGTTGACTGAGTTTACGAAGAACTTACTCTAATACATTCTGCACACAGCATGTAAATAAATACTAGGAGCTGTGTTCAGAAGTGGCGTGCAAGAAATACAATTTTACACCATGCACAACATGGTGATGCATGTCAGTGTGAAATTAAAAAGTGTTATGGACCTGCAATTAAATACCATTCTATCAAAACAGAACAGTAGAATCTGCCACACAATTATCATGTTCATTCTCATTCCATGTTACATACAAAGCCAATATGCAGTCTAGGATGTAGCAACACATTAGATGGATAGCCAATAGGCTCCAACAATGAACCCAGAGCTTCATAGTTGGCAGGATAGTCTCATTCCCAAGGAGGGTCATCAGTAGCTTTCCACAGGGATCAGTACCTGGGCCCCTCCTGTTCACCACCTACATGTCTGACATAAGGGCAGGGAGTAAGATGACTCTGTTTGCAGATGACTCAAAACTGGGGGCATTAGTGGATGGGCAGAAGAGCCAGTTGGTTCTACAGGTTGCCCTGGATCAATGGAAAGATGTAGTAGAAAGAGTATGATAAGGTTAAATGCAGTGAAGTGCAAGGTACTGCACCTGGGACACAGAAACCCATACCAAGTGCGCAACCGGGGGGGTGAAATGCTACAAGTTTTTATTGCTGTCAGGGACTTGAAGCTGTTGTTGTATGTCAAGATGAACAACTTGGACACTTGTACAAGGGCCGCAGCTAAGGACAACAGGATGCTGGATGCATCACTAGTAGGATTATCTCCACAAGGAGGGAAGTGATAATCCGTCTGTGTAAGTGCTTTGTAAGAACACATCTCAAGTACTGTATGCAGCTGCAGATACCACACTTAAAGACAGACATTTAGCTCCTGGGAAGCGTGTCCAGAGTAGGGTGACAAAAATAATGTGGGACTTGAGGAACAGGACCTATGTGTGAGGCGTGAAGACCTAAATATGTACACATTGGCAGACACAAGGGACTGAAGAGACATGATAGACATCTGAAGGTATATGAAGGGGATAAATAAGAGAGTAGCAGTTAGGATGGCTCAAAGGAAGGAAGAGGGGGATCCATCTCTGCAACAAGAGGATGGCAAATTCAGGGGAAAAGAAGGAGGTTTTTTTCACTAGGAGGGTAGTGGGTCCATGTAACATGATGCCCAGGGGGCTGGTACATGCAGACATGGTACAGTGGTTCAAGAGGATGTGGGACAGTTATAGGATAATGGTTCCAGACTAAAAGTTAAATGCAGTCAGAATATTTGGAACTGGGAAGGAAGCAGCCAAAGAAGCCCAGGGGGAAGTAGCAAGCTCAGATACCAGGGCATCGGCTGGCCAACTGAGTAGATGCAATAGGCCATGACACCTATTCTAGCGGCATTCTTACTATGTTAGTATACACCCAGACATACAGGTTGTACTTTAATGAGTAGAATTGCTGTTTTAAATGTTCTACAACTGTCACTCACAGCTTGGTTGACATCAAACCTTGAAGGACGACAGCTGACAGCTCTGAGTGAGCTACCAAACTACAGCTGCACTTTCATCCTGCACGGTATGCTGACTGTGTGTATTACTATAGTAATTATGCTTGCTATGTCCCTGGTGTCCCACTACAACACTCACAGGCCTCTTACAGAAATCCCTGCAATATAATATCAAATAAAACATCCTTTGTTATCTTGTTCTACACGGTTCCTCTCCCACCCACTAACCAGCAACATTTACACTCCCCACCCCTTCACTCCTGTCATTGGCAGTACGTACCTGCATGCAAACTTGATTGCGTGATGCATAATTACTGACTCTGTGTAATAGGACTGAACACACATTGTACACAACAGAAGCAAAAGAGCATGAGCCTTGCACCATAATAGTGAACACAGATGTATAATGTATTCATTTGCATCTCTGAACAATGTAGTACTATACAGTCTTCACATGCATTCTTTATATTATGAAAGAATGCTGAACAGTCCTACTATATGATATCTGTCATTACACAACCGCCTAACAAACACACAATGATAATAACATACATTCTGGGTTCAGGATACTATAACACTACATCTTGCATGAATATCTGTTGTGATGGTTCTTATGTGGAGAGCTGGTGTCAGGTTCCTGGTTCACCTCCACTGTTCTATCAGGCTCAGCTTCCCCACTCTATGAAACAAACAAGTAAAACAAATGATAACATATACCACAAAATATCAAGGTACAACTATACTTTTTGTTATTAACAGCATTTTAATACTCTGTCATTGTGTAATTGAAACATGTAAACACATCCCTCTTTGCAATGACACTTCTGTGTTTACATGGTGTTCTGTTATTAATCAACAGTTACATGCACACAGCAACTGTTCTCATCTGTACAGTGAGAAAGTGACTTACATGGACAGCATCAACAATGTTACAGATAGTTCCTAAAATTTGTGACCACATCATTATTATACACTGCACTGAGATTGTAACACCATGTGTGTACAATGCTGTAGATGTCCATAGACCTATTTAGTGATGCCCACCCCATTTCCTGTTAGTATGGCAGGGTCGACATACCCCAAAACTTGGCCCTGACCCACTGACAGTCAGCAGCCCTCAGACAACAAACCACCTGCAGCATATCAATGTGTCCACAGCCCAAGCGCAGGCTGAAGTCAAATAATGCAAACCTATGTCCTGGTGTTCCAATAGACATGTGCATCCAACCCTGCACAGAATTAATATAAAATAGCTCTGGTGGTTCTGTGGATGTGTCTGTCCAATTACAGGTGAAAACAACAGTAACAGAAACCTATAATACCTAGTAGGCAGTGGACAGCCCTCCATACCTACCCATTAATTCCAATTAAAACAAGGGTCTGAGAATTTGAGCTTTTCTGATTGACTGCAAACATTGTAACAGCCTTATGTTAATCTTTTATTAACATACATGTAGAGATTGTCCATATGATGAACAAGGTTTAACACTGTTTATAAACATGTTTTCTTATAATAGAAATAAGGCACTCCCAGGGAATATGTTAATGATCAGTTAATAACCATCTAGGGGCATGTGACACTCAGCTACACCTCATGCCACAGTACAACCCTAGAAGGTGATTAACAGACCATTAACACAACCCCTGGTTATGCCTTATTCCTTAAACATTAAACTCCACCCCCCATTAGTGGTGCAGAACAGTTACCCAACTCATCCCGCCACATGCCAAAGTTAAATAGTTCTACAGCTGTGCATCCATTGTCACACAGCATGAACAATGGTCGTACAGCTCATATGATAGCACACATTACAGATATTTGCATTGATCAATTCACATCTTTGCATTCTGTTGAACAATATGTGCTGCATGACCATTGGCTCACACTGTGTAATTATGGACATATAGCCCTACCAACAGTGTCAGTCACCAGACAGCAGAGCAGCAGGTGGATGGTGTACTACCAACTCTTGTTCATCAGAAGGGTGGGTGAAGCATGACAGCAGGTATTACTTGGCTGTCAAGGAGCAGTTTCCACTTAAAGAGCACAGGCAGCAGTTTACTCTTGTTTGTACTTTGCTCCAGAATTGACCACACACATCAGCTGGAGTACTAGGTGAAACAGGTGGATTTTATGTTAACTCTGACTGCGAGCACTCATACATCTCCACTAGAACAACAGGGTTAGTGGTGAATGTAATATTTATGTTGTCTATGATCAGGCAGGCAGTTGTACAGTGGGACACCAAGGATATAGAAAAATGAAACTTACAAAAAAATGTACATGAAAGGGACAGAGAAGCACCTACCACACTATCAATGTTTTGTTACATCAGCAAGTGGGTGGAATATGTATTATGGCATGGGCACACACCTACTGGTTCACGCTGTGGACCAACGTGCATACAGTCCTACTGAAGTGTCAGTCAGTGGACATTGTGGTGTGAGGAGGGTGGGGATCTGCCTCCCACTGGCTGAACAGGGAGGGGTAGTGGGGCACTGGGGCTTAGTGGGCAGCTGCAGGGGTACCACTAGATCACCACAGGGATTGGAAGTATTTGTTTTCACAAATACCCATGATCAGGCAGATAGCGGTCCACTGGACCACCAGGGATATTAGACAAAAGTCCTTTTGTTATACAGATGAACGCAATCGTGCAGACAGCGTCACACTGCACCACCAGAGAAACTGTGTAATTCTACATTTATTTGTACAGATGTCCACAATAGTGAGGATAGTGTCACTGGACCACCATGGATATTAAACAGAACAGCAAAATCTTGTCACTGTAAATGCCCGTGATTCTGCTGCAGATCCCCAATGGCTGTTGTCTCTGAAGGCGCCAGGTGCAACTGGTCAGGGATTGGTGCACCTGCATGCAAACGTACCATGATAACATACAAATGGACCCATATGCACCTTGCATGCATCATGGTCCCACTGGCATGATATTTTTTGAGTATTTAGGTTGCTGTCAATGGCGAAATGGAACTTGCGGTACTGCATCACCATGCTTCACTCTGTCCACTTACACTAGCGCAGTTGCACTGCACCATGCACACTGGAGGGTAGCCACATTACAATATTCAACACTGCTGAGCCATGTCGAAGTTCTGTTGAATATCACCCACTCCACACCCCCTGCATAGCAGAGTTAAGCTGCACCCAAGCTCACGCCATAGCCTGGCACTGTTTGAACATCAGAAGCAAAGTTTTCCATTTCTGCAGTGTTCTGTGTATTTGTTTCTTTGGATGGTCAACTATGGTCTCAACGGGGGTTGGGGGGTGTAACCTGTTGTAGCCTAACAAGGAGTCATCACTTCTGTCATGGCATTTTCTGTTTTGCTAGCTGAGGGAAAAAATGTGGGCCACAGCTAAGTCAGCGGGCAGCCAGAGGAACAGACAAGGCAGGAGCAATGAAGACGTGGCAGAAGGAATGAGTGTAAAAGTGTTATGCATGGGGTGTGTGTGTGTGTGTGTGTGTGTGTGTCTGTGTGCAGCTCACTTACATATTAAGAAAAACATGGCTGTATTAACAAAATGAACATTCTGTTTTAACAAGGATCTGAGACCTAATCAGGCAGTAAAGACACAGACTCATTATTCACTGGTCTCTATTGCCTGATGGCAGAGTGGCTGTTTGTTTGCCTTAGTCCAGGGATGTCAGCAGGCATATGCACTGTACGCAGCAGAGTACAGTAAAAAAAATCTGGCGGGGCAGCAAGTCAGGCAGGGGCAACAAAAAGAGGAAAGCATGGACATTGTGAGTCACATTGTGTCTGTGTCATGCTGAGCCCTTTTGCCTTTGTTGTTATTTTTTTCACTATGGGGCACTGATGCCACCAGTCAAATACACAAACAAGAACAATTTACCAGGCAGGCAGGAAAACAAAGGAAGATTACAGGAGGAAACTGATTACTGTACTTTAACCCAGACTTAGCAAATGGGGAGGGCAATGATGTAGCGTGGCAGCACAGATTTTGGTTTATGTTTACATAACGGGGGTGCAGGGGCAACAGTGCATCAGTTTTGAGTACAAGTTTAAAATTCCTGACTACACCCCTGCCTTAGTCAATCAGCTAAAACAATTTTCCCAACGCATTTTCTAAATACAAATACTACATAGATGCTTCAAGTAATACTTGCTTACTAAATAGTATTTGCTAAAATGAATTTAGTTAAGCAGTGCAGGTCACACCTTACATGATACCCTCATAGCACCCCAATTACATAGTACAATTATTTCTATCAGCATCTTACCACTGGACTCGACGACAATGACACTGTCGGTGTCTGATTGACCACCCTCCACAGCTTCACACTGTGCTGGTACTACCTTGTGGGCAGGCAGGGGAGTCCTATGTTGATCTGTCATAAAAGAAAAAACAAAGGCATAACTAAGTCTTGAAAGTTAATTGCATCACATTTTTTAAACAGTTGATGTAACCATAAAACATGCTTCACATAGGTAACATTTCCTCTCATCAGGTACACCACAAGCATTGTGGGTACATATAAAATTACAAGTGCTGTTAATATCAATAATAATGTTTGAAGAGCAGTAGAGAACAACTGTGAAATCAACATCAGTAGTTGTTCCAGAAACATGGACAGCATTGCAACAACAACTTGAGACATCTATAATCCCCTATTAAGTACAAATATTGTCTTAACCATATTTTACATGAGATACCCAAACATCATTCTTAATGCTACATGATAAAAAAACACTATTTTCATTTCATGCATCAGAACACTGCAACACACGTGCATTTTCTTTTATTCTACCAGTATTTTGAAGTTTCCATCACTAAGTTGCATGACTGCATAGTATGGTACCTAATACACACTAGACATACAGAACAAAAATTAAGTTAAAGAACACAGCATGAACTCACTAGATTTACTAAACGTAACAGCTATGTAAACCTTAAATGAAGTTAAATATTGTCTATATACAGCGGATACTGTATAGTCACTGCACCGCTATCATTACCAGATTCTGCTGTTATTCAGTCACTCAGGTAAACCTCACAGCTGAACCACAGCATGCATGTCAAATAAACTTTGTAATATGTGGTATGAAAATCCTGTAACCTCATTGGTCAAAACAGATTGAATGACCGTGGTAAATCCTCCAGTATATCCACTGTAACACTTTGATATCACTATAAAAACCAAAAAGAACACTTGAACATTGTATTATAGCAATATACCACAACAGGGAGTGGGTATATGGGTGGGTTTACAACTTGTGGTGTGGTTAAATCACTCGGCTGCACCTCATGACTGAACCACACCAGACATGGTAAATCCACCAATATATCCACTTCTTGTCATGGTACATTGCTTAAATATACTATGAACTGTCATACCATATGCCATGATTTCTATCTAAATCGATATAAAGTCACATGCATTGTACAAACTTCTGTTGAGTAACTTACAGTGAGTTAGGCGCTTCCCTGCAGCTGGCTTCCCAGCAGCCTCCCAGAGTTTGTAGGCAAGGTAGTACCAGCACGTATCATTGTCCAGTATCTCTTCCCGCTGTTTAAGTACGTAAAAATGCTGGCACAACAGCTTCCACTTCCTCTTAAACTGAGTGATCATTTTATTTTTTTACCTTTAGGATCACATGTAAAAAACTGTTGCACCTCCACATTGGATCCAGTTTGCGGTTCGTACTCCAAATTAATATGCAGGCATTCCCCCTCACTTGGACTGACTCACTCAGCAAGCACAACTCTCGCAAGGTCCACTGCCTCATGGTTAACTTTTTGTTCTGCAATGGAAGCATAAAGAAACATTTCCATTACTGTCATGTCCCATAGTAAATGGATTTTTATGTATTGTATGAAGTTTATTGCTTAGAAAATGAAACACTGTGCCCCACCCTCGTACTCAATTGTGTTCCTTCTGTCTAAGAGTAACCATTTTGCTGTACTGCAGCTACCATTACACATTTATTTAACAACAAAATAGAACTAACAATGCCATTAAGCATTACTGTAAACAATCATTAACCATTATAACATGATAGCCAACACTACACTGTACTACCACATTTCTTGTTTTGTTAAAAAAATAACTTTTCAAATATAGTACCAGCAAGCTATGGGGGGGGTCATCAGTCGAGAACATAGCCTGAGTCAGCCAATACAAGCAACAACTCACTAATGAAGAGGATATCTGCATAGTAATAATGGCATCATAATATGAAAAAATAACTTAGCTTATGTGTTGCAGACAACATGGCACCATTTGTACAAATAGTACTAAATAATGTTAAACATAAGACTGCCAGCACTACACTTCACTGCTGTAACACCCCTACTCCTCTCTGCCACTTACAGTAGTGTAATGCCACAGTAAATGTCAAATAAACCTTACAGACTGAAAAATATTACAGTGCGAACCACAAAACAACATCATGAAATTGTGTACTAACAACAACATGCTGCATTGCTATTGCACTTTCCCCAGTGTTGTTACACAGCATGGCACAATCTGAATGTTCCCAACCCACGTGTTACATCTGTGTGAGTGATGCATGCAGCTAATCTATTTTTTGACCACATTTATAGGGTTTTGAAAATAACCTTTGTTTACACTGTAATATTTGATCAAACAGTCTGACAGTCTTAGAGGACTTTGAAGATTGCATCTCTTAAGTCTCCCAGGAAATGGCAATTGCCAGCATGCAAGAAATGTTCACTGTCTGGTAGGTATAGCCAATCATAACAATACTTCATTTCTGGGTGAAGTATAGTATACATTCCATGCATGCGTAGAAAGGCAGATATTTGTATGTTGACTTTTCTTCAAGCTCTGTCAATCAGATACATATGGTGTTCTGCTTGCCAGATCCTACACTCTGCAATATCTGAAAATATGATTATACAGGCAGGTAAAATACTCATAATAGAAGCAAGGTGCAATTTTGCTTCTGTTACTAAATCTACCCAGCGTTTGGTGCCCAAATCATTGCCTCCGAGATGTAGTAGCAATATGTCAGGATGAGACTGAGTACTAAAAAGTCTTTGCATGGTTGGCATGAGGTGCTCTCACCTCATTCCACCCCTTCCAAACCATTTCACAGAGCAATTTGGGAGCTGCAGGTTTCTCCCAAAATCATTGCTGTGAGCATACTCAGACGCTCGTCTCGTGATACTGTCTCCAAATATCCACAAAGTCCTTTTGCTATTTTCTGTCATTCTCAGTTTTTAAACTCAGAAGTGCACAGAGAGCTACCAAAAAAGTCAGGCTTCACCCTGTAGTGGGTAGGCAAAAGTGAGAATAGAACTGGTATTTCCCCATCTTACTTCAAGCCAGAATTACTGGGCTGATTTATATCACACAAATAAAAACAATCATTGGTTAGTGCTCTGGCTTCATTAACCAATGTAGGCCATGCACTGACTATTACTACAATTGTGCTATAGCTAAAATGTGCAAAGATTGAGAGGTGGAAAAAATGCATCCTTTTCATAGGCAGTTTTAAACAATTACAACTGCAGAAACATGTCTAATTGGCTCCCTCGTCTGTTATGGGTCCATGTTCAGCTTCCTATCCCTCTATTTGCAGCTGTACCTGTACAAGTTAGTACTCAACTGCTATCTGACTTTAAACACTTTTATCTAAATTATACAGCAAGTTAGATGATTACAAGTAACATTATCAAATACAGCACTAAAAAAACATTTTGAGTAATAGTATTTACATGTTGCTAACACTTTTTATCATACTGGAAAAATACTTAATAAAATATACTGTACTTACAGATTTTTTAAAAGCTGCCTCTCAGTTATCACTAAGATGGCTACTGTTGACTTCTTCAGTGTTGTCCGTCTCTGATTGGTTGTCTCATGTGGCCTGACAAATCTTGCATTACTTTGGTAGAACAAGCTGTCACTCAAATACAATCAGATCTGACTCAATAATGAAAGCTTTTTGCACTCCCAAGTTTAAAATTTGTGGCACTTTCGAATGCAAGAAAGTAACTTCTGCAACACTGTCGAATGCACGGCACTACTCAACAGTATTTTTCCCAAATTGTCTATTTTTACCACAGTCTGATGCTTAATGGCAAAACAACCAAATCTTCAATTCCAAACACTGCCACATTGCATTGCCACTGTCACAACTGGAGATGCATAGTATTGTGACTTGGTAAAAACACCCACAAAAATGTGGATATCTTCAGGGACAACGGCACCCTGCAACTGACTTGCAGTAATGCATAGTTTGTCAGTTGTTAATCAACACCACAAACAGTCATTTTATGCAGCATTGCCACCAAATTTCCAACTGAGTCATTTGAGGATGTAAATGCAATGTTACCAAACTGACATTGGAATACTGCAAATACATCAACTTACAAATGTGTGTTGTAAAGTTCATATGCACACTCACATAAACAGTCATAGTACAGACTATCATTATCAAATGTCGTACTTGCTAATTTCACACCTCTGCTCATGAACAGTGTGACTGTCAGTATCATAATGTGCTCTGAATAGTGGTTTCACACAACACCTGTAGCAGTGGTCACTGTAACTACATACAAAACAGCTCAGCAAGCATGTGAAAAATGACAGCTGTGTAATTGCAAAATGATTGTAGTAAAATGCCAATCTAAACAATCTGACATGTAAATATTCATAATGCACTAACTTCAGCTAAGTGTGCAAAGTTGACTTATTAATGTCTCGGTAATTAACAGAAAGATCATCAATAAAGTTATTCTGTTACAGAACTGTGACAGCATAAGCTATATAAAAGTTTCTTAATACTAATTATTAATAACTGAACATGGAAATCATATGAAACAAAATGTAGATTCTATAGTGATAATGATATGCAAGACAATGTGACAGAAATGAAGTACAGCTGTAGCAATGTAAATAACTTATGTGATTAGAAGACTGCAAACATTTTCTTTTTTAAATAGATGTGATACTTAAATCAGATGTCTCTATGCACAATGTTAGAAGACATGAACAGAAGTATATAGTAACATTTTCTTTTTCTCTGTCTTTCATACAGGTGCCTGATACTTCTGTAAGATTGCTGACTGCCACTGTGAACTATCATATCAAAACCTGGCAACTAAATACAGATGTAGATGTACAGGAAAACGAGATAGGTATCATAGTACTTCACTGTTGTATAAGGGTGATAAAGAAAACTCAAATGTTACATCACAATATGAATAGAGACAGACCTCTACTGCAACAGTGAGCCCCTACAACAACTCACTGCACATCAGAAGCACATACTTCCTCAAGAGCAAGTAAAAAATGCTTACCTCTACAACAGTTGTGCAGCTCTCTCAGACGAAACACAACTATTGCGACTGCAACCATCAACAAACCTCCCAAACAACACCATAGACTCACACCTGGTGATTTGCAAGTGAGAAAACAAAAGTATTTTTGATCACTAGCAAGTAAAGCTAAGATCGACAGACTTATTGCTGCTGTGATGAGATATGCGCACAAGAAGACAAGAGTCATCTGTCTTTGATGAAGTTGCATCTCAAAGTATGCACTTTTGTTAACAGAGCAGTGTTTGTACTGCAGTGGTTGTGGTGTAAGATGTCTCATATGCTTGAACAATTCAGGAAAGTTGTATATGGCATCAAAAAAGGCTACAACAGTATCCTTCTTTAACTGTCCACAATTTCTGTGATGTTTTCACAGGTCACTGGATGCACACGCAGCACTCAGAGACATATTTCTGGGAAGAATCATATTATTCCCAAAAAAAGGAACTCAAGTTCACCATTGATGAGTATGGCAAACTAGTAAATGTCCTCAGTATCTGTGAAGACACTACAATGGATACAGATGATGACTGTGATTCAACCACAGTCTCTTATAAATGACACTGTCTGGCATGGGCATGTGATGAGACCTGCAACCGTAAGCAATCGTCATTTGAAAAAGTTGAACAGTTTGTCAGCCTATTTGTGATAACAGATCACAAAGAAAGAAATAAACTGTTTGACAAAATTGACCATTGTGAAATTCATCCATATACTGAACTCATGGGTCACTCACTGGCATGCCTTGATAGTGGTGTTTGTGATAGTATTTTTCACAACATGCGTGTGCTTGGAGTGCATCAAACAGGCATGCAAAACTTTGTATACAGAGTATATGAAGTACGATGAGTTGTACATTTCTACACTTGTTTAAATGACTTATTGCAGTCAGGTGACATGGAGGGGGACATCACATTTCTCAAAAAACTGCAATATGTTACTTCTGTACCAGACACAACACTTTCTTAGTTAAACACTTCAACTGAAACATCTGTTTCAGTCTTAAAACCTAACATACTGAGACAGTATGGCAAAGAAATAGCAAAATTTGAGCTGGCAAAATCTCAGAAGTTTGACTCTGTATGTGCATCATGTGAACATTTGTGCTACACTAAACAAACAGTCACAGTGAACCTCGAAACCTTGTCACCATACAATGACATGTGGTTCCGTCACTCCACATTTTTGCTGCTTAAATCTGACTTTCAGTTAGAAACACCATTCTGCTATGCAAGCACTGTTTCTCCAAACGGAAGTCTAACATTTTGCCACCAAGGTCACTTCTGAACAACATGGAGCCATGTGTTACACCAAGTGAGATTTCAGCATTGAATATGCTTGAACGCATTCTAATTCAGACTATGAAACCATTCTACATCTGAACACAAAGACCGGGAACATTCCACAGAAAGAACTTGTTAGATCTCTAAAGAGTTCCATGATGTATCTACCACTACCTCTACAGGAAAAAGGTGGAAGCAATTTCAACAGAAAATAGTTTGGTGATTCTTGTAAATGGTGTCCCAACAAAGTCCAAGGTCATCTGGCAAGATGTTGTCAATGTATAAAAGGTGAAGCATGCTCTTATTTATTTAAAGACTAACAATCCCTACTATACAGACCTTGACATAGATCTGATGGCCAGTCTCTCTGTCCAACATGATCTATTAGAAAAAAATTAACTAATCATTGAGAAGGTCAGTGCACAGACAAGTGACAATGTGTATGAACAGTACACAATTCACTCACTACATGGTAGAGATCCAGTAGAAGACAAAATTGATCTCTATCAAATGAAACAAGTGGAAGGTGAGCCTGTCAGCATTTGGGAGGCAACACTAGAAGCATGCTGTTTCCCAGACCTATTCCCAAAAGGGTCAGGTGGATGCCTAGATGAAAGAGAAGTGCGTGTACAGGGTGCTGAGTACTGCACTAGCCGTGTGCTCAGTAAAGGTGGCAAATTCAGATGTAACATACAGTATCTGTTTCATCTCCCCTGGGAGAGTGAACTTAGCATTCTGTCTGCATCCATTGCACATACTATTCATTTCACAAGTCCACTGGATGGAATAACAGCTGCTCAATTTCTAGAGAAATTAGAGCAGAAAGATGAAAATGTGCAAGTTAATCTGTCTTCTATTCTTTCAAGTATTCTAGGTACCAAAGAATATTGTTATCACAGACACTCTGAAGTAATGACAATGCTGTGAGAGTATGGTGCAGCCACATGGTTTGTCACACTTAGTTGTGCTGAATATGTCTGGGACAAGCTCATTGAGCTGTTGAAGTGGGCAAATTCTGATGTCGACGGCATCTCATCAATGACTGTCAGAGAAATGCATTCACTTGATCCTGTGTCTGTCACAAGACATTTTCGAAAGTGGTTCCATGACATTCTGACTTTCATATTGTCAAAGGACAATCCACTTCTTGGTATTGCAGAGCATTACTTTTGGAGGATGGAGTATCAAGGAACATATGGAACATCCATATGCTGTTGTGGATCAAGGATGCACCATGCATAGGTGAATATGAAGCAACACAAGTGCTATCATTCATCAAGAAATATATCACTTGTCACATTCCAGACAAGTATGACAGTCCTACACTATGGAAGTTGGTTCAAAAGTTCCAGTGACATATTTGTGCAAAATACTGCTGGCGAGTAGTAAAGAACAAATCTAATTGGTTCACACAATGTTGCTTTGGATTTCCTAGACGAGTTTGTCAGGATAGTGCCATGAATGACCTTTTCTCAGCAATGCAACACCATTTAAAGACAAAATCAACCAAGAGGGTATACGAGTTACCCAGAGATGAGAAAGATGTGTACATAAATGACTACAACCCAACTCTTCTCCTAATGTGGCAAGCAAACATAAATGTTGAGTTTGTGGCTGATAACTCATTGGCCCTGGTACGGTATGTCACTTCGTACATTATCAAACATGATCAGACTAGCTTGCAAGATCTTTGGGAAGATATTGCTAATTCAAGCAGAAGCCTGATGTCTCGGCTCTGGTCATTGGGCTTGAAGACTCTTTCACACTGAGAATGTGGAGCTTATGAAGCCAGTGACCATTTAATGGGTACACACATGTACAGGAAGTCTGACGCTGTCTGGTTTCTCGGTGTTAACTACAAAGAGAAACACAAGTGTGTACTGATTCCCCATGCCAAAATTGAGGAGCTCGCTGCCAATAGACCTTCCTCAAAACATATCTTGAAGAATAACCTGATAGACACATACTACCACCGTAGACACAACAGCATGGATGATATGTGTCTCTTCCAAGTGGCTAAGTGGTGTGACTACAAGGCAGATATATTACCTGACTCAACATGCCAGATTTACAAGGTGAATGGAGTCTATAGCTGTCTAGTAAAGAGGCACAAGCCATGGCTCATAGACCACAGCAGATTACATCTAGGCACATTGAAGAGCAGAGAACAATAATACATTGCTCTCCAATTCCTATTTAGACCCTGGAGAAGTGAGTCTGAATTTAAAGGTGACTGCGATACATTTGAGGAAGAATTCACTAGCAGTTATGCTACTTTCAAAAGTCAGTACTCAGATAAATACATACAGAGTCTAGAGGCTGAGAAAGAACAGCTTGAGAAGGTAGAGAAGCAGCTTCATGAAGACACTCCTGTTAGTTCACAAGACAACCTTGATCCAGAAGGACAAGCTGTTCTAGGTGAACCTCTGCCCTTAAATGCCCCAGAAATGTTAATGTCAGAAATTGAGACAGTGATGGAACATGGAACACACTCCACTGTCAGTCCAGCTGATTTGAGAGAAAGACTAAATCAGCAGCAGTATACAGTTCACTCTCAAGTAGTTGGTGCTGTCCAACATGGCCTACAACATGAAACTAAAAAAATGTGACTGTCATGACTATAAGCCACTACTGATCTTTGTTAGCTGTTCAGCTGGCACAGGAAAGAGTTTCAGTATTGAAGCCATCACTGCTGAAATATGGAGTCTGACAGGGTCATCAATGTCTGTTGCTGTTACTGCTCCCACAGGACTAGCCGCATACAACATTGGTGGAGTCACATTACACTGTTTCTTTATGTTGCAAGTGGAACATGACAAAACTGGAGAGCAACATAAACTGTCATATGAGGTTGTTTCTCAGCTCCATCCCATGTTCAGAAAGATGAAGTTACTCATCATTGATGAAATCAGCATGGTCTCCAATGTCATGCTTGCCTGTATTCATCTAGGTCTAAGGAGATCTTAGGCACTGATGATGGAGTGCCATTTTGGTGGCAAAAGTATTCTTGTTTTGGAAGACCTTTTACAGCTTGCACCAGCCAATGCAGAGCATTTATTTAAAACTCCAACTGCCAAGCAAGCTATGAATATTCTCAGCTGCATTGCAGGCTGTAACATACGGGAATTATTTGCCTATGTTGAGTTTTTTGAGAACATGTGCCAAAGTGGTGATCTGGCTTACAAATCACTTTTAGATGAAGTGTGTACAGGTTCTCTGTCAACAGAACATGTTTGTATGTTAAATGAGCGGACAATCACAGTAGATACTGCATTCATAGAAACAGCATGCAATGTTTACAGTGATGTATACTCCATAGGGACAAACATGCGTGTCTTATGCCATGACTAAAGAAATGCACTGAGTTCAACAATCTAATGCTGCAGAGAGAAAACCAAGAAATTCTAACTCTGCCTGCTTTTGATACAGCTGATGGTGTCATTCTTAGTCACAACCTAGTAGCAAAGATGACTGAATGAACTCAAGTCAGATATTTCACACACAACTGGCCTAGAAGCTGTTCTCACACTTTGTAAGAATGCATGTATTATGCTGCGATGTAATCTAGATGTTGAATGAGGCATGGTAAACGGTGCCATGGAAAACATCACTGACTTTGTCTACAATGTCCAGAAGACATATATTGAGACACTTGTAGTTCACTTTGACAGCATGGAACAGCCTGTACACATAGAACAGATCTGCATTAAATTTCAGGTATTTAAGGATATCTATGTAAACAGGAAACAGTTTCAAGTATGTGTTGCATATGCTGTATCTATACACAAATCTCAGGGCTTGAGTTTGGATTCAGCAATGGTGGACATAGGTACAGACATTTTCAAGGATGGCATGAGCTCTGTGGCACTTTCATTGTCTGCATCCTTTCTGGGTTGCACATTACAACTCTAGCACCTCAGAAAATATGAGCTGACAAGCGATGTATTCTGGAGTACAACAGGTTATGTACTCTACATCAATCACAAATGTCTTTAATACCACTGCCTACATATCTGGCTGTCTCACATCATACAGTTAAATCTACAAGTGTCAACAAACAGCCACAAGCTTCCAGAGTATCAACTCTAAAAAAGGTTCAGCAAAGATTACAACTTCAAATAACATTCACAGCCAACCAATTCAAGTCAGAAATCAGTTGGAGTAGCTGCTGTACCAGTCTTTGACAACACTAAGAGTGAACTGCTATGCTAACTCAGCTATACAGAAGAGAAGCTTTCTAAATATGCCACACTTTGTGCAGGCAATTTCTGATTCACGAGACACTCCCCTATCAAAGGCATTGAAGCAGATTGTCGACATGACTTCTGACCAGTCTAGCAATGTACAGTCACTAACATCACTATGACAGGTATTAGGTACATATGACAGTTGTACTACTGTTGCTGCTGACATACAGCAAGACATTAGTGAGCTTATGATGGCTGTTATAAACAACTTGGATGAAGACAGCACCCCAATGCACCTCTACTTCACAGTGTCATATATAACCAAATGTGTATGTGTTTCCTGTGGCCATTCAAAGCGTGAAACCACAGAAGACATGCTGTGGATTACTCTTTTTGTCCTCAAGCCAAAAGTGTCAAATTTTAGCAGCTATTCACCAATACTCAAGATGCTCACTCCTGTAAAAGGCGTGGAGGCAGATGCACTCAGTTCATGACATCTCAGGAGTTCATCTCAGTATCTGTTGATTATATTTACTGATTTGACTCAAAGGGCTCAGAGTTGAAACTCTATCACAGATTACAGCAGCTGGTAGAATAATCTTTAACAAATCAGTATTTGACACTCACAGTATAATCTATCACCATAGCCAAATCCATGCATTCTGGCCATTACACCTGTTTACTAAGGTACAGAAGTGGATGGGTAGAGTGTGACGATTCTACAAGCAGTTTTAAACACAGACTCTACACGACACTTAAAAATGCATATTTTCTAATATTGAAAATTATGATGACCTTCATATTTCAGAAGAATAGGACAAGAACATGTTGCATTTTTTAAATCCTACTGTGACAGAAAAGAAAGAAACAGTTGGTGAGATCAGTGCAATTGTTTCCAATATACGACTCTCAATAAACCTTAGCATTTCAACAAAATGCTATACTGGCATACACATTTCATGCACTATGACATCTAAAATCTTGTGTGGATCAGTGACAACATGGAAATTGTTGTAGTGGCTTCAATCAGCGCTAATAGTATTCACAGTCACTAGAGAAACCATGCTTACATGTCTTTCAAAGATTGTACACCTCAAAACAGAGACCATACTGCTTTCTTCTTCTGTACATATCTTTTATTGTCACTGCTTGATACCAGTACATGACAAGAAGTTGCTGCCAGTTTTAAACTGTTACTCTCTGCAGATAAAGAAAAGTTGCTAGTTACCATCATAAACTACTGAGGAACACGTCTCATTCACCAAACACTGCAGTCTGTCACAAGTTGTCTATCACCACTTGTTTTTGTGTATTAACTGTTCCCGTGTAGACAACAACATCATTCACTCACCGTGCAACAGTGCTGAACTATGCCTCCTTTACTTGTAATACTGATACTGTACATATGTAAAAATAACCACCTTTATTCATAATGCAACCAGTTGAATAAAACAACTGTTAATACTGAACGATTGCATCATATTATCAACTGACTTTGCCATGACTTTGTAATTACTTGTAAATAATATTTACATTCTTATTCCATCATGCCATTGTTGTTAAGTACTTTCACAGTTGTACTAAAACCATTAGTATAAGAGTAAAGTACAAATGAATGTTTAACATATAAAACAGTACTATACCGATTAAGTTCAATAGAACACATTTTTTTGATAAAAACAACACAGCATGCACATTTTTAAATTACTAGTTCAGAGGTAACATAGAAACCAATGTAACAATTGAAAAATGATTTTTGTTCCTGTTATATTTAATTTTTTTGTACTTGTCATACAAGTAATTTAAACCTTTGTTAACAATGTTGACAATTGTAAATCAGACACTGTTACTGATCACAATGCACTTCATAACCTGTTCCTGACAAAATTTTTAGATTACCTCTGTTGAGGGATCGGGTGGGAATTTTCCATATAAGCATAGTCAGTGACATATCATTGAATATTTTCCTGAACACACCAGTAATCTAATGTCACTGAAATAATATTTTTGTAATATTCTATTACTTGAACAATTAGCATATGGTTTTTCACCCACCCCAGGAACATCTGCATTATCAGTCACACAATAATAACTTAAAATTTCTGTTTCATGTGTGTAATCACTGTTTAGAAGCTCCTGACATACCTCTATTAACACAGCACACAAGTAATGGATGACACATTATTAGAACATGCAACTACTTAAAAAATAGATAATATTCTTCAACTAAAGTCTCTTCAAGTTCAGTAGCAAATATATAACAAACAGCCACAGGTTAAGCTTCAGTATCACAAGTTCAGGAGGAATGTCAGGAAGCACTTCTTCCCACAAAGAGTAGTGAACACTTGAACATCACTGTAAACACAGAACACCTAATTAAAGACAGTGACCAGCTATTAAAGAACCCTGTATATGCATAGAAGGTAGATAACAACCCCAGCTTCAAAAAGATGGGAGAACACTGCAGGGATAGCAAATTCTTAACCTCAAGATGCGTACCCTGTAACACAATCACAATAAATAAAACAAATTACCTTCTTATGCTGCCTTCTTTGTATACTGTATTACTATATCACATACTTACTCCAGTTCATATAATCTACTCACTATAAATGTGACACAATAACATATATTTCAAGCAATGATCACACACATACAAAGATTGTATTGTGAGACTGATTTTGTACAAAAAAATACAGTCATAATTGGGCCTTTTTTAATTTAACCAATTGGCAATAAATCTTTTTTAAATCATAACCACCTGTGTCAAGTCTTTACTTAAGCTAGCATAATAACACTAGAACACTACTGTTATCTCTACTAAGCATGCACATCAACTGCAACAAATAGTTCCACAACTAACAGCCTTACATGAATTTCTTTGAGTTTTCTGTCCACTCAAAGTAACCACAACATGAGCAATGCTGTGGCACATTGTATATCACACTTCCCATAGTGTTATAGGTAAAAAAAATCTACAATGCACTTACTTCCCATGGCCTCTATAGTCAGCATGTAGTAAGTACTGTATCAATGTGCCACCATTAGTACCTAACAGTATTTGGCTGTGACTATACACTTAGGATACAGTGCACTATGTCTACTTCAATTCCTGGCTCCAGTTTCTGCAACTGCTAACTGTGGTAACTTCACTGTACCTACAATTACAGAGGTGTATTGATCTCCAGTCCCCTATGGACCCTATTGATAACCAGTCATAATGCACACTGACTACCTAGAATCCAATTCAAGTGCCAACTTTGCTAACTGGACTATTATTCAGTCGAACAACTGTACAATTGATGTACATTACCTATCATTTCCTGTGGCTGTTTACCCAGGATTCAAAAGATGTAGCAAACTAAAGTTCCTCCATCACCTGTTTTACCTCTGTGTTTTCTATTCTGTGCTGTCAACTCGAGTACGCAATATATTGCCCTAGTGTTCATACATTGAGTTACAGATCTCCTATAATTCCTAACTAAGTTAACTATCATGTACCACACTTACATCTCTGTCTCTCTACAATCTGAGTGCCAGCCTGTTCTAGAGAGCTGTAGCATTACTACTAAGCACATGCAGTTGTGACTGTAGAGTCAGAATCAGTAACTGGTATCGTGTGTTGTTTATCCAGAAGCCTTAAGCCTAACTGTAAGTTGTGTGTATCTACAATTACAGACCTGTACCATTGATGTTGCTTGCCCATTCTTCAACCATCGTACTCATGATGAGTACATACTTTGTGGGAAGGGCATTTTTCTGTGTCAGCCAACACAAACAGTAACTGTACTAACAGTGTCCTAAATCTGATGTCTACCATTGATGTCCATACCCTCAGCTCTGCACCATGGGTCTGTACTGAGGATCCAGTATCTGGTGTTGCAGTTTGAAGAGACATTACCTGAAACAGGCCATTCAAGTGACAACAATGCTACTACACGCCAATACTGGATGTAATGGTGACATATTGCGGGCCTCCTCCAGCACGGGTGACTAACATCCACAATACTGAATATACTAAATGTGAAACAGCAGCAGGGCACAGAGCCCATAAACCCTGCGCTCACCAACAAAACACAAACATATACAGTGCTGTACAATACAAAATTTACTAGTGATAGGATAGCGGGGCCCTTTGGAGCCCCATTACTACACGCGTAATGCAGCGGGGGTGAGCTGGAGGGGGTGCAAATGGGCGAACCCTAACATTTGAATTTCCTTGTTTCTGTCATATTGTTCAGCCTAACTGATGCAGTAAGTGGGTTTATTTACTCTCATTCCCTTCTTTTTGAGAATGATAATGAGAAATAAGTAGATACTAATGCGGCGGGAGGCACACTATCACCACTGTGATGTCTTCTCACATAGTAACATAGTGCTAGCGCCAAATCATAATGCACGGTGATGCAAAAAGCAAAAAGAAACAGAAACAGTACTGTAGACAGAAATGTTAAAAAGAATGCAAACGCAACCGCAAATGAAAATGGAAAGGGCAACACAGATGGTGACAGAGAGGTGAACGGTATGTGAAACAGATAAGGAACCACAAACTGAATCAGTAATCATAACAGTAACGTAAGCACACAGTCATGGCCCTATGCTTCTGCCACGTAATGCAGCGGGGTGTGCTGGAGGGTTGCAAACAGGGTTTGAACCCTAACATCGAATTTCCTCACTTATGTCGCTGTGTAACAACCCTAACTGATGCAGTAAACAGGGTTTGTAGCCTCAAATTTCCCATCTTTTTTACAAATGATAATGACAAATAGTGAATGTAATGCGGCGGCAGGAGCCTGTGCTCCAGCCACTTGATGTCTTCTCACATAGTAACATTGTGCCCACAAATGTAAATCATAATGCATATGGTGACGCAAAGCAAAACAGAAAGAGAAACAGTACTGTAGACAGAAATGTTAAAAACAATGCAAATGCAAATGAAAATGCAAAGGGTAATGTACATGGTGGCGTAAACATGAACGGTAAGTGAAATGGGTACGGAACTGCAAGCGGAAACGGTAATGATAAGAGTAATGTAAGTGCACAGGCTGGTTTTCCCCATTAGCTGTATAGAGAAAGACAGCGGGCTGGATATTCAAACTGTGCCCAAAAAGTGCACAATAGCAGGAGCAAGCACAAGTCCATTGTGCCCATGTGCAATAGACACGATATTCAAAAAGGGCAAGCCAATTGCGCAACAGCTAACATCTGAATATCGTTAACCTCGCCATGCGCGCAACTAGGAAGGAGTAAGCTGAGCAGATCACGATGTGCTATGGTGCAACAAAGGGCTGCCAGCTGAGCAGCCCAGGCGGTTATAGCACAAGCAGGGAGCCCCCCAGCAGCAGAGCAATGTAACTGCACAACCAGAGAGACAGGTAGGGGCCCACCACCCATGCCTCAGATGGGCACAGGAACACACAGCAGAACTGACAATGTGCCCCCACACCCTAAGCACAGCACAACTGGGGGAGGGCTGGAATATCCACCAGCCCATGGGGACAAGCAAACAAAGCACAGCTGGGCCATGGTGCCCCAGCACACCCACCAGCAAGCTGAGACTGCCACACAAGGAGGGTGGACAACCCCATGCCACACCAGCCCCACCCAGTGCACAACACACCTTGCACCATGACCCCAAGACACCCCCCATGAGCGGTGACAACCACTGCAGGAAACCCCATGCATACCACCCCCACTGTCACACTGCAACCTTGTGTACCACAGAACCATACAAGCCAGAACTACCATGAGCACCCAGCAGTGGGTGGCAGCTCACGGCAATGCAAAAATGGCAGACACAGTGCCAACATGCACAATCCCCTGAGTCACAGCTGAGACAGAACATGTCGGCACAAGAGGTACCCTACACAGGGAAAGGGTGTGCCCTGACTTCCACCATTGATACAGCACCCTGCACAGTAGACAAGTGTCACACATCCTGACCCACTATATGAGGCCATAGCAGCCAGCACAGACACCCACAGTGGTGCATGGAAGCATGCAGCACACTAGATGCAACACAGTGCAGGGGCAAACACATACCCTTGGGGACACTAACACAGGGACGCAGTAGTGTAGCCAAGCCCCAGTGTGGGCCCATGAAAACTGTGCACTCACACAGCCTGCAGTCCCTCGGCATGGAGTGACACCAACCCTGTGCATGGAACTGTGGTCCTGTATGCCACCAGCATATGCCTGGAGCACAAGAGTCACAGACAGTGGTGCACAACCCCTGCAACACACACAAGCCACAGCATGGGAGGTGGGACAGCAACTGCAGGAGGCCACAGTGTCACCTGAGGGCAAACATGCACCACACCAGTGACAGGAGGCAGCCCAGCACTGTGGTCAGTCACAGTGGATGATCTACAGGGACAGCCACCACTGACAGGGCAACAGACCTCACAGGCCACAGACATGCGGGTGTCAGCTGCACAGGCCAAGGATGGGTTGGCTCAGGGCACAATGGACACAGAGCATGCACCATGGACCTGCACACAGTAATGCAATGCAGAACAACACACACACACCACAGACACTGACTGATAGTCACTCCCACACCAGATACACTTCCCCACGCAGACACACACATACCCATGACTGAATTACCCCAGATGCCATGCACACCTCTGCAGCTGAGCACCTGTAGCCAGCTGAAAATCAGAGACCACCACAGTATTCATATCAAAATATTTGTATTCAAAAATATATCAAAAACAACTATATACAACTATGTACAAATGTGGGGGGGACAAGAACAAGGTGGGGTGGGTAAGAGGTGGGGTGAACACATGGGAGAGGGTAGGTGGGGAGTGAGGGTTGATCAAAGGGGAGTAGTTGCAGGCAGGTCATGCAGATGTCAGTGTCCAGCCTGGTCTTCCTCTGCCTGGGGCTGTTGCCTGGACTGCCTCCTCCTCCTGACCCCATGCTGCTGTAAGTCCCTCAATATCAAGAGGGACTCTTGTGCCACCTGCAGTAGCTCCTGGACAGCCTGCTGGATCTGCAGGAGTATCTGCACACCTAGGATGAGGATCAGAGTCAATAGGTGTGACTGTCATCCCTGCAGTTCACCCATTATGCATGGCATACAGCCATGTGCACTACTGTGAAGGTGTGCACCACCACAGTGACCGTGTCCTGAGACATGCCCAGGCACCAGCCATGTACCACCATGCACACCCACCGCTATGTCCAGCATAGCACAACTAGGGCCCTACAGTAATGTGGCTATGTAGTGTGCAGGCAGTGCCACAGCTATGTGCCCAGTGCAAGCATGGACCACCATTGATGCACTCCCAGACATGCAGTGCCACTGGACCGTGCTGACTGTCACATGTTGTGTGCATGGCAGTGGTGTCCATGGATGGTGGTCATGCCCTGCTTCCCACCCTGTCACACAGCATGTAATAGCAATCATGGTGTCATGGCACTCACCCTCATTGGGACATTGATGGCATTGGGGTTGGTCCCCGACATGCCCCTGTGCAGCGTTCTCCTCCCTCTGCTGCCACTCCACCATCTGCCTCCACTCAGCCACGTCTGTGGGAGACAAAAGGAGACAAACACATCAACACATCAGTACAAGACAAAGCAAATTCCCCTTGCCCCAATGTGTGCTCCACCACCCCTCAGCCAGACCCACCACCCCATACCTGTAAACACTGTCACAGCAACCATAGACCTCCTTCCCCTATGTGCTGGACACATGAACAGTATTACTCATATGGACCATACAAATTGTACATATCACCCACCTGGATGAGGCACCATGCCCCTGGCATGTGGCTGCAGATGGGCAAGTTGCTCTAGCTTCCTCCTTCTAAGGTCCCCATACTGGTGCCAGCACTGTTCTGCTGTTCTCCTGTGGCCAGTGGCCACCTCCAGGTTAGTGGCCACCTCTTGCCAAACTTGGGTCCTGGCCCTGTCCAGTGCCTCCTCACCAAAGACTGGGCCATAGTGTGGCTCCAAAATGGCCACAAGGTTGGCCAGCTCAAAAGCACTCCACTGAGGGGCGAACCTCCAAAATACCATCTCTACTGCTATAGTAGGCAATATGGCACTCTGCAGCGCAGCACCCGACGTGGAAGTGCTGCATGGTACAGCGCCGCCATTCCCTATTGCGCTGTCACCAAACAGCATGCTAGAGGTGCAGCCATGCCAGACGTATAGTGCCAAGGGGGCAAAGGTCAGGCACAGGCTCATGGGTCTCTGACACAAGGCCATGCACAGTGCCATCAGACATCTATGCATCTAGTGCGATTGTGAGTTTACCTGTATGCCATGCGCCCGGCGAGCAATGTGCAGTTGTGCCTGGCCATGTAGTGACCCTATAGCCCCCACTGGAACAATGGTGGCCATGCCCTGAATTGCCTACCGTGCACAGCACATCATCAGCATGTCAGATGCCTGCATAAGCTACCTGGGCATATGCAGTGCAGTGTACTGCGCATGCCACAGAACTGCGCCATTGGCTCAGCACGTTCAACACAACTGAGCAAAGCGCAAAAGTGCAATATTCAGCGTCATATGCAAATCATCCGATCAGCCATGCAATGGTGCAGCAGCGTGATTTGCATCTCATTAAAGTTGCTCCTCACCTAATTTGCATGGATTGCGCTATAAAACTGCGACACTGTTCTGCAGTGGCCATATTCAGTGACTGCAGTTTATTGGTGAGTTGCATGTTGCGTGGTGTTCTGGACTGTTGTATCAGGGACTTGCTTTGCACTGCACAGTCACAGGTAACAACTGTCATCCAAACAGGCTGAATAATGACCAAGTGAGGTCTGGGTGAGGAGGACAATGATGGTGGACAGAAGAGGAGGCCCAATTTCACCAAGGCCAAGACGGAGGCACTCTTTGAGGCCTACATCAATCAGGAGCCACTGCTCAGTGGATGGCGGAGCACCCCTGAGGCCCATGCTGCTGCATGGGAGGGGGTGGCATGTGCTGTCAACCTGCATGGCAGCCACCAGCACTTTGTGCAGGAGTGTAAGAAGAAGATGGGTACCGACAGGAGAAGGGTGAAGGAGAAGGTGGCTGCCATCAGGGCGGCACGTGCTGCAACAGGCAGGGGCCAGCTGGAGGTGGTGCAGCTGACACTGGCAGAGGACAGGCTCACTGCAAGCATGCAGTGCAGTGCCATTGAGGGCGTTCCAGGAGGTGGCTTCCAGACAGGTGGTAGCCCATCACGGCATGGTACGTCATGGTCTGTCGGGAGGCAGGGTAGATCACATGCACTAACGTGACTTTACTTTCTGTTACAGATCCTGTGCATCTGCAGGGGTCAGCGGTGGAGGGCCTGTCCACTGTGGACAGTCATCTGGAGTTGGAGGAGGGACCATCCACCTCCACAGGTAGCCGATGAGCATTGCAACAGGGGGTCCACCTGGCTGTCAACACTGATATCATTGAGACAGGTGTGGTGGAGGCACTTCCTGTGTCTCAGCGTTCTGGTGTCCAAGGATGCCAGCATGCTGTGGCTGTGGCACAGACCTGCACCAATGATGATGACATGACCGTTATGGGCAGTGACATGTGTGTGTCATGAAATGGACACACAGCAGGCCAGTTCACACCCATGGACCTGGCTGGTTCCGACATGTGTGTCAGTATGTCAGCACAGTCCAAGGCTGTGCCTGTCAGCACTAGTGGGGCAGCACTGGTGGCTGGTCAGGACAGTGGCTCTGTTGCAGCCACAGTTGCTGAACATCCAATCACTTGGGCACAGTAGGTGGAGGGGCAGCAGCAGCAGTCGCCCACTGGGACTGGGGGTTCAGGGTTCAGCGGTGGCATCTGTGCACCACCTGTGGACTTGCCCATACCTGGTCCTGGTGAGCAGTGCCCACCCTCAAGTTGTGCTGAACATCAGGCCCTTCCATACCCTGAGGGACAGGATGCCAAGGTGGCAGACGACCTCTTTGATGAGCACACCCACCTACTGCAGGCATCAGTACAGCAGCAGATGCAGTTTGAACATCTGTGGAGACACCGTATGTGGCTCTGGAGTGGGTCGTGGAGCAACACAGCAGGGACACCAATAGGATCCTGTCACAGATTGTCCAGTTGCAGGAGGATGTGACCACTGCCTTTGACAGGCAAACACAGGCATTGGTTGCTGTCATGGCCACAATGGGCACACAGTCAGGTGCCCATGTGTCACTCACACTGAGCAGTTCACTATCCATGCCCCATTCCTGGCATTGTGCGACACCCACTCTGTCGACACCGGGTTCAGCTGTGGGCATCCTGAGCACTCCTGGTGCAGGTATGTTCGGTGTACTGCAGACTCCTGTATGGGCACAGTCGTGTTCACTCAGTGGAACCCCTGGTGGACCAACAGTGCCACCCCATGAGGCCTATGGTCAGCCTTCCAGTGCTGCTGGGTCTTGGCGGGGCCAGCCATGCATCTGAGGTGGATGTGGTGCTGTGCCACAGGCATGTCGCGATATGGAATTTTGAAGTTATTTTGAAGTTTTGGATTTTTTAAATTTTAGAATTTTTACAGAAGTTTTGACATTTTGTATCACGATGTGATTTTGAGTTATTTTGAGATTTTGAGATTTTTTGATATTTTGATAATTTTTGAGATTTTGAAATTTTTCGACATGTCGCGATATGGAGATTTTGAGTTATTTTGAGATTTTAAGATTTTTTGAGATTTAAGAATTTTTGAGATTTGTGATTTTTTGACATGTCACGATATGGAGATTTTGAGTTATTTTTAGATTTTTTGAGATTTCAAGAATTTTTGAGATTTCGAGATTTTTCGACTTGTCCCGACATAGAGATTTTGAGATTTTTTGAGATTTTGAGAATTTTTGAGATTTTGAGATTTTTCGACATGAAGCAATATAGAGATTTTGAGAATTTTTGAGATTTTGAGAAGTTTTGAGATTTTTAGATTTTTCAACATGTTGCGATATAGAGATTTTGAGTTATTTTGAGATTTTGAGATTTTTTAAGATTTTGAGAATTTTGAGATTTTTCGACATGTGGAGATTTTGAGTTATTTGTGATTTTTTGAGATTTTGAGAATTTTGAGATTTTGAGATTTTTTTGACATGTATCAATATAGAGATTTTGAGTCATTTTGAGATTTTGAGATTTTTTGAGATTTTGATCATTTTTGAGATTTTGAGGATTTTTGATATGTCGCGATATGCAGATTTTGAGTTATTTGAGATTTGTTGCGATTTTGAGTTATTTTGTGATTTTGAGGTTTTTCGACATGTCGCGATATGGAGATTTTGAGTTATTTGAGATTTTTTGAGATTTTCAAATTTTGAGATTTGTGATTTTTTGACATATCACGATATGGAATTTGAGTTATTTTTTAGATTTTTGAAGATTTCAAAATTTTTGAGATTGAGTTTTAGAACATGCCACGACATAGAGATTTTGAGATTTTTTGAGATTTTGAGAATTTTTGAGATTTTGACATTTTTCGACATGAAGCAATATAGAGATTTTGAGAATTTTTGAGATTTTGAGAAGTTTTGAGATTTTTAGATTTTTCAACATGTTGCGATATAGAGATTTTGAGTTATTTTGAGATTTTGAGATTTTTTAAGATTTTGAGAATTTTGAGATTTTTCGACATATGGAGATTTTGAGTTATTTGAGATTTTTTGAGATTTTCAGAATTTTTGAGATATTGAGATTTTTCGACATGTCGCGATATGGAAATTTTGATTTATTTTGAGATTTTAAGATTTTTGAGATTTAAGAATTTTTGAGATTTGAGATTTTTCTACATGTCACTATATGGAGATTTTGAGTTATTTTAAGATTTTTTGAGATTTCAAGAATTTTTGAGATTTTGAGATTTTTCGACATGTCGCAACATAGAGATTTTGAGATATTTTGAGATTTTGAGATTTTTTGAGATTTTGAGAATTTTTGAGATTTTGAGATTTTTCGACATGAAGCAATATAGAGGTTTGAGTTATTTAGAGATTTTGAGAATTTTTGAGATTTTGAGAAGTTTTTGAGATTTTGAGATTTTTCAACATGTTGCGATATAGAGATTTTGAGTTATTTTGAGATTTTGAGATTTTTTTGAGATTTTGAGAATTTTTGAGATTTTGAGATTTTTCGACATATGGAGATTTTGAGTTATTTTAAGATTTTTTGAGATTTTGAGAATTTTTGAGATTTTGAGATTTTTTGACATGTCGAGATATGGAGATTTTGAAGTTTTGAGATGTTTTGAGATTTTGAGAATTTTTGTGATTTTGAGATTTTTTGACATGTCGCAATATAGAGATTTTGAGTTATTTTGCGATTTTGGGATTTTTTGAGATTTTGAGAATTTTTGAGATTTGTGGTTTTTCGACATGTCGCAATATAGAGATTTGAGTTGTTTTGATTTTGAAGATTTTTGGATTTTGATAATTTTTGAGATTTTGAGATTTTTCGACATATCGCGATATAGTTATTTTGAGAATTTTTGGGATTTCTATATTTTTTGAGATTTTGAGATTTATTGACATGTCATGATATAGGGAGTTTGGGTTATTTTGAGATTTTTTGAGATTTTGATAATTTTCAAGATTTTGACATTTTTTGACATATCGCGATAGAGAGATTTTGAGATTTTTTGAGATTTTCAGAATTTTCAAGATTTTGAGATTTTTCAACTTATTGCGATATAGAGATTTTGGGTTATTTTGGGATATTTTTGAGATTCTGAAAATTTTAAAGAGTTTGATATTTTTCAACATATCGCAATGTATTTTAAGTTTTTTTGAGATTTTTTGAGATTTTGAGAATTTTTGAGATTTTTATATTTTCCCGATTTTGAGATTTTTTGACATATAGAGATTTTGAGTTATTTTGAGATTTTTTGAGATTTTGAGAATTTTCAAGATTTTGAGAATTTTCGACATATACAGAGATTTTGAGTTTTTTTGAGATTTTTTGAGATTTTGAGAATTTTTGAGATTTCAATATTTTTCGATATTTTGAGATTTTTTGACATGTCACGATATAGATATATTGAGTTATTTTGAGGTGTTTTGAGATTTTGATAATTTTTGTCATTTCGATATTTTGCTAGATTTTGAGATTTTTCGACATATATTGATAAAGGGATTTTTAGTTATTTTGAGATTTTTTGAGATTTTGAAAATTTTCAAGATTTTGAGATTTTTCAACATATCGCAATATAGAGATTTTCAGTTATTTTGAAATTTTTTGAGATTTTGAGAATTTTTGTGATTTTGATATTTTTCCAGATTTTGAGATTTTTCGACATTTCGCGATTTTGAGATTTTGAGTTATTTTGATATTTTAAGTTGAGAATTTCTTAGTTTTCGATATTTTCGATATTTTAGATTTGACATATCAACGTCGATGATTTTAATTAATTTGAGATTTTTGAGATTTTGAGGAATTTTTGACATGTAAGTGATGTAGGAGTTGAGTTAAGGATTTTTTTAGGATTTTGAGAATTTTCAAGATTTTGAGATTTTTCAACATATTCCGATATAGTGATTTGAGTTTAGAGATTTTTTGAAATTTTGTGAATTTTAGAGATTTCTATGTTTTTTGAGATTTTGAGTTTTCGACATATAGTGATTTTGAGTTATTTTGATATTTTTTTGAGATTTTGAGAATTTTTGAGGTTTCGATATTTTTCAAGATTTTTAGATTTTTCAACATATCGCGATATAGATATTTTGAGTTATTTTGAGATTTTTTTGGGATTTTGAGAATTTTTGAAATGTTGATATTTTTCGAGATTTTGAGATTTTTCAACATTTCGTGATATAGATATTTTGAGTTATTTTCAGATTTTTTGAGATTTTGAAATTTTCAAGATTTTGATATTTTTGACATATTGCGGTATAAGAGATTTTGAGTTATTTTGGATTCATGAAGATTTGGGAATTTTCAACATGTCGCTTTATGGAACTCATGACTTCATTTTGAGGATGTTAAATCTAAAATAACTCCAAAATCTATGTTAGATATATCTAAAAATCTCAACATCTCTAAAATTCTCAAAATCTCAAAACATCTCAAAATAACTCAAGATTTCCATAAAGCGATATGTTGAAAAATCTCAATATCTCATGAATTCTCAAAATCTCAAAAAATCTCAAAATAAATCAAGATCTCTATATCCTGATATGTCAAAAGACCTTAAAATTCCAAAAATTCTCAAAATCTCAATAAAACTCAAAATAACTCAAAATCTCTATATCGAGATATGTCAAAAGTTCTCAAAATCTAAAAATTCTCAAAATCTCAATAAATCTCAAAATAACTCAAAATAACTCAAAATCTCTATATCGCGATATGTCGAAAAATCTCAAAGTCTCAAACATTCTCAAAATCTCAATAAATCTCAAAACAAATCAAAAATTCTCAAAATCTCAATAAATCTCAAAATAACTCAAAATTACTCAAAATCTATATCGAGATATGTCGAAAAATCTCAAAGTCTCAAACATTCTCAAAATCTCAATAAATCTCAAAACAAATCAAAAATTCTCAAAATCTCAATAAATCTCAAAACAACTCAAAAATTCTCAAAATCTCAATAAATCTCAAATTAACTCAAAATCTTTATATTGCGATATGTTGAATAATCTCAAAATCTCAAAAATTCTCAAAATCTCAATAAATCTCAAAATAACTCAAAATCTCTATATCGTGATATTTTGAAAAATCTTAAAGTCTCAAACATTCTCAAAATCTCAATAAACCTCAAAACAAATCAAAAATTCTCAAAATCTCAATAAATCTCAAAATAACTCAAAATAACTCAAAATTTCTATATCGCAATATGTCAAAAAATCTCAAAGTCTCAAACATTCTCAAAATTTCAATAAATCTCAAAACAAATCTAAAATTCTCAAAATCTCAATAAATCTCAAAACAACTCAAAAATTCTCAAAATCTCAATAAATCTCAAAATAACTCAAAATCTCTATATCGTGATATGTCGAAAAATCTCAAAATATCAAAATTTCTTCAAATCTTAAAAATTCTCAAAATAACTCAAAATCTCTGTATCGCAATGTGTCAAAAAATCTCAAAAATTCTCAAAATCTCAAAAAATTAAAAATCTCAAAATTACTCAAAATCTCTTTATTGTGATATTTCGAAAAATCTCAATATCTCAAAAATTCCAATAATCTCTAAAGAACTCAAAATCTCTATATGTCAAAAAATCTCAAAATACCAAAAATTCTCCAAATCTCAAAAAATCTCAAAATAACTTAAAATCTCTATCGCGATATGTTGAAAAATCTGAAAATCCAAGTTCTCATAATCTCAAAACATCTCAAAATCTAAATATAACTCATACTCTCTATATGTCAAATTATTTCAAAATCTTAAAAATTTTCAAAATCTCAAAAAATCTAAAAATCTCAAAATAACTCAAAATCTGTATATGTCGAAAAATCTCGAAATCTCTAAAATTCTCAAAATTTCAAAACATCTCAAAATCTCAAAATAACTCAAAATCTCAAAATAATCAAAATCACTATATCACGATATGTCAGAAGACCTTAAAATCTCAAAAAATCTCAAAATCTCTATATCGCAATATGTCGAAAAATCTCAATATCTCAAAAATTCCCATAATCTCAAAATTACTCAAAATCTAAAATCTCATAATCTCAAAATAACTCAAAATCTCAAATATTCTCAAAATCTCAAAAAATCTCAAAATCTCAAAATAACTCAAAATCTGTATATGTAGAAAAATCTCAAAATCTCAAAAATTCTCTAAATCTCAAAATCACTCAAAATCTCTGTCACGATATGTCAAAAAATATCAAAATCTCTAAAATTCTCAAAATCTCTAAAATTCTCAAAATCTAAAAACATCTCAAAATCTCAAAATAACCCAAAATCTCAAAATAATCAAAGTCTATGTGTTGAAAGACCTTAAAATCTAAAAAATTCTTGAAATCTCAATAAATCTCAAAATAATTCAAAATCTCAAATTCTAAAAAATCTCAAAATCTTAAAAAAATCTCAAAAATTGAAAATAACTCAAAATCTCAAAATCTGGACAATCTCAAAATCTCGAAAAATCTCACAATCTCGAAAAATCTCAAAATCTCAAAAAATCTCACTATCTGAAAAAATCACAAAATCTCTATATCCAATATGTTGAAAAATCTCAAAATCTCTAAAATTCTCAAAATCTCAATTTCTCAAAATCTCAAAAAATCTCAAAATCTCTATTGATATGTTGAAAATTCTCAAAATCTCAAAATTCTCAAAATTTATAAAAATCTCAAAATGTCAATATCTCGATATGTTGAAAAATCACAAAATCTCAAAAATACTCAAAATCACAAAAAATCTCAAAATCTTATAAAATCTCAAATATTTAAAATATCTGAAAATCTCAAAATATGGAAAATCTCAAAATCTCAAAAAATCTCAAAATCTCAAAAAATCTCAGAATCTCATTGTCTCAATATCTTGAAAAATCTTAAAATCTGGAAAAATCTCAAAATCTAAAAAGATCTCCAAATCTCAAAAAATCTCATCATCTCTATATCTCGATATGTTGAAAAATCTCAAAATCTCAAAAATTCACATAATGTCAAAAAATCTCAAAATAACTCAAAATCTCAAAATCTGGAAAAATTTTAAAGTCTCAAAATCTTGAAAAATCTCAAAATTTCAAAAAATCTCAACATCTCAAAAAATCTCAAAATCTCTATATCAAGATATGTTGAAAAATCCCAAAATGTCAAAAATTCTCAAAATCTGAAAATAACTCAAAGTCTAAAAAATCTCCAAATCTCAAAAAAATCTCAAAATCTCTATATCTCGATATGTTGAAAAATCTCAAAATCTCAAAAATTCACAAAATGTCAAAAAATCTCAAAATAACTCAAAATCTGGAAAAGTTTTAAAATCTCAAAATCTTGAAAAATCGAAAAATCTCAAAAAATCCCGATATCTCAAAAAATCTCAAAATCTCTATATCACGATATGTTGAAAAATCCCAAAATGTCAAAAATTCTCAAAATCTGAAAATAACTCAAAATCTGGAAAAATCTCAAAATCTCAAAAAATCTCAAAATCTTGGAAAATCTTAAAATCTGGAAAAATCTCAAAATCTCGATATCAAAAATTCTCAAAAATCTCAAAAAATCCCAAAATCTCTATATCACGATACATTGAAAAATCTCAAAATCCCCAAAATTCTCAAAATCTCAAAAAATCTCAAAATTTCAAAACATCTCAAAATCTCAGAAAAACTTATAATCTCTCAAAATCTCTCAAAATTTCAAAATATTAAAATCTCTCAAATACTCAAAATCTCTGAAAGTCTCAAAATCTCTCAAAATCTCAACACTTCTCAAAATCTCAGCACCTCTCAAAATTTCAAAATCTCAGAGTCTCAAAATCTCTCAAAATCTCTGAAAATCACAAAATTTATCAAACTCTCAATGTCTCAAAATCTTTCAAAATGTAAAAATCTCTCAAAATCTCAGAATATCAGAATCTCTTAAAATCTCTCAAAATCTCAATCTCAGAATCTCTCAAAATCTTAAAATCTTTCAAAATCTCAAAATCTCTTAAAAAATCTCAGAATCTCAGAATCTTGCAAAAGTTGAAAATTGCTCAAAATCTCAAAATCTCTCAAAATCTAAAAACCTCAGAATCTCTCAAAATATCAGTCTCAGAATATCTCAAAATCTCAAAATCTCTTAAAAAATCTCAGAATCTCAAATTCTCTCAAAATTTTGAAATCTTAAAATCTCTCAAATACTCAAAATCTCTGAAAATCTCAAAATCTCTTAAAGAATCTCAGAATCTTACAAAATCTCAAAATGTCTCCAAATAGCTCAAAATCTCAAAATCTGTCAAAATCTTAAAATCTCTCTAGATCTCAAAATCTCTCAAAATATTTCAAAATTTCAAAATCTCAAAACATTTAAAAGTATTAAAATCTCAGTATCTCCCAAAATCTCAACACCGCTCCAAATCTTAAAAGTTCAGGTTCTCTTAAAATCTCAAAATCTCAAAATCACAAAATATCAAAATCTCTCAAAGTCTCAAAATCTCAAAACCTCAGTTTCTCAAAATCTCTCAAAATCTGAAAGTCCCTGAATCTCTCAAAATCTCTTAAAAATCTCAGAATCTCTCAAAATTTCAAAATATTAAAATCTCTCATATACTCAAAATCTCTGAAAATGTGAAAATCTCAAAATCTCCTAAAATCTCAATTCCTCTCAAAATTTAGAAATCTCTAAGTCTCAAAATCTCTCAAAATCTCTCAAAATCTTAAATTCTCTCAAAATCTCAAAATATCAAAATCCATCAAAATGCCAAAATCTGTCAAAATCTCTGAAAATCAAAAACATTATCAAACTCTCAATGTCTCAAAATCTTTCAAAATGTAAAAATCTCTCAAAATCTGAAAATCTCAAAATGTCTCAAATTCTCAAAATATCAAAATCACTCCAAATCTCTTAAATTCTCTCCAAATCTCAAAATCCCCAAAATCACTCAAAATCTCTCAAAATCTCAAAATAATTCAAAATCTGAAAATCTCAAACCTCTCAATATCTCAAAATCTCTCAAAATGTCAAAATCAAAAAAATCTCTCACAATATCAAAAGATCAAAATCTCAAAATGCCTCACAATCTCAAAATTTCAAAATCTCAGAATCACTCAAAATCTCAAATTCTCTCAAAATCTCAAAACTCTCAAATCTCTTAAAATCTCAACACCTCTCAAAATCTCTCAAAATCTCTGGAAATCTAAATAGCTCTCAAAATCTTAACATCTCAAAATCTCTCAAAATCTGAAAATCTCTCAAAATCTCAGAATCTCCCAAAGTCTCAATGTCTCAGACTCTCTCAAAATCTTAAAATCACTCAAAACCTCAAAATCTGTAATTATCAAAATCTGTCATAATCTCAAAATCTCACAAAATCACAAAATCTAAAAATCTCTCAATATCTCTCAAAATCTCAAAATTTCTCAAAATCTCAAAATCACTCAAAATCTCAAAATCTCTCAAAGTCTTTCAAAATCTCAAAATCTCTCAAAATCTTAAAATCTCAGAATCTCCCAAAATTCCAATACCACTCCAAATCTTAAAATGTCAAAATATCTCAAAATCACAAATCTCTCAAAATCTCAAAATCTCTCAGTCTCAAAATCTCAGAATCTCTCAAAATCTCTCAAAATCTCAAAGTCTCTCAAAATCTCAAAGTCTCAGAATCCTTCAAAATCTAAAAATCTCAAAATCTCTAAATCTCAAAATGTCTCATAACCTCAGAATCTAACATCTCAAAATCTCTCAAAATCTCACTATGCAAGCACTGTTTCTGCAAACTGAAGTCTAACATTTTGCCACCATCACTTCTGAACAATATGGAGCCACATGTTACACCAAGTGAGATTTCAACATTGAATATGTTTGAACACATTCTAATTCAGACAACAAAACCATTCAAAACCATTCTACATCTGAACACAAAGACATGGAACATTCCACAAAAAGAACTTGTTAGATCTTTGAAGGGTTCCATGACGTATCTACCAATTCCTCTACAGGAAAATATGGAAGCAATTTCACAGAAAATAGTTTGGTGATTCTTGTAAATGGTGTTCCAACAAAGTCCAGGGTCATCTAGCAAGATGTTGTCAATGTACAAAAGGTGAAGCATGCTCTTACTTTTTTAAAGACTAACAATCCCTTTTATACAGACCTTGACATAGGTCAGATGGCCAGTCTCTGTCCAACATAATCTGTTAGAAAAAACTAAACCAATCATTGAGAAGGTCACTGGACAGACAAGTGACAATGTGTATGTACAGTACTCAATTCACCCACTACATCGTAGAGATCCAGTAGGAGAAAACATTGATCTCTATCAAATGAAGCAGGTGGATGGTGAGCCTGTCAGCATTTGGGAGGCAACACTAGAAGCACGCTGTTTCCCAGACCTATTCCCAAAAGGGTCAGGTGGATGCCTAGATGAAAGAGAAGTGCATGTACAGGGTGCTGAGTACTGCACTAGCCTTGTGCTCAGTAAAGAGGGCAAATTCAGACATAACATTCAGTACCTGTTGTGTCTCCTCTGGGAAGGTGAACTTAGCATTCTGTCTGCATCCATTGCACATACTATTCATCTCACAAGTCCACTAGATGGAATAACAGCTGCTCAATTTCTAGACAAATTAAAGCAGAAAGATGAAAATGTGCAAGTGAATCTGTCTTCTATTCTTTCAAGTCTTTGAGGTACCAAAGAATATTGGTATCACAGACACTCTGAAATTATGACAATGCTGCGAGAGTATGGTGCAGCCATATGGTTTGTCATACTTAGTTGTGCTGAATATGCCTGGGACGAGCTCATTGAACTGTTGAAGTGGGCAAATTCTGATGTCGATGGCATCTCATCAATGACTGTCGGAGAAATGTGTTCACTTGATCCTGTGTCTCATACTAGACATTTTCAAAAGCAGTTCCATGACATTCTATCTTTCATATTGTCAAAGGACAATCCACCTCTTGGTATTGTGGAGCATTACTTTTGGAGGACAGAGTATCAAGCATAGGGTGCCCCTGACATCCATATGATGTTGTGGATCAAGGATGCACCATGCATAGGTGAACATGAAGCAACAAAGTGCTATCATTTGTCAAGAAAGATATCACTTGCCACATTCCAGACAAGTATGACAGTCTTATACTATGGAAGTTGGTTCAAAAGTTCCAGTGACATATTTGTGCAAAATACTGCAGGCAAGTAGTAAAGAACAAATCTAATTGGTACACATGATGTCACTTTGGATTTTCTAGATGAGTGTGTGTCAGGATGGTACCATGAATGACCTTTTCTCAGCAATGAGACACCATTTAAAGGCAAAATCAACCAAGAGGGTATACAAGTTACTCAGAGATGAGAAAGAGGTGTACATAAATGACTACAACCCAACTCTTCTCCTAATGTGGCAAGCAAACATAGATGTTCAGTTTGTGGCTAACTCATTGACCCTGGTACCATTCATCTCTTAGTACATTACCAAACATGAACAGGCTAGCTTGCAAGATCTTTGGGAAGATATTGCCAGTTCAAGCAGAAGCCTGATGTTTCAGCTCTGGTCATTGGGCTTGAAGACTCTTTCACACAGAAAATGTAGACCTTATGAAGCCAGTGGCCATTTAATGGGTACACATCTCTGCAGGAAGTCTGATGCTGTCTGGTTTCTCAGTGTTAACTACAAAGAGAAACGCAAATGTGTACTGATTCCCCATGCCAAAATTGAGGAGCTCACTGACAATAGACCTTCTTCAAAACATATCTTGAAGAATAACCTGATAGACACATACTACCCCGTAGAAACAATGACATGAATGATATGTGTCTCTTTCAGGTGGCTAAGTGGTATGACTACAAGACAGATATATCACCTGACTCAACACGCCAGATTTACAAGGTGAATGGAGTCGATAGCTGTCTAGTAAAGAGATACAAGCCATGGCTCATAGACCACTACAAATTACATCTAGGCACATCGGAGAGCAGAGAACACTACTACTACTTTGCTCTCCTATTCCTATTTAGACCCTGGAGAAGTGAGTCTGAATTAAAAGGTGACTGTGATACATTCAAGGAAGAATTCAATCGCAGTTACAATACTTTCAAAAGTCAGTACTCAGACAAATACATACAGAGACTAGAGGCTGAGAAAGAACAGCTTGAGAAGGCAGAGAAGCAGCTTCAGGAAGACAATCCTGTTAGTTAACAAGACAACAGGAAGGTAAAACTGGGGAGGAAGGGGAGAGAGAGGTAAGGTGCCACTGGCACCATGGCTTGGAGGGACAGGGAGCAAATCTTCAGGATTGCCAGAGCAGCTGCACAGGGGAAGGAGCTGGACATCATTGTCCACCTAGAGACAAATGACCTGGCTAAGAAAGGGATTAAAGAAGTGCAAGAAGAGTTTGTGGAATTGTGGAGGGGCCTTAGACAAGTATCATGCATGGTAACCTTCTTGGAGGTGCTGCCCATCTATGGCGTAAGAGAGGCTAGGGTGTTCCACACCATGGGATTCAATCAGTGGTTAAAAAAACTGGTGTGGAGCTAGGCACTTGGCATCATTGGGGACTGTGGGTCCACCTGGAGTGATACAAGCCTATACTGGCATGATGGGCTGCATCTGTCCAGGAGGGGAACCAGGATCCTAGGTGATAGGTTTAAATGCTTCATTGGCAGGCATTTAAACTAGCCAAGGGGGAGGCACTGGAAAGGAGCAGGGAAATCCTAGACCCCCTAAAAATCACAGTAGTAAGTGTGGCAAACACCAACATAGAGGTGTCAATAGGAGGAAGGACTGGGGTAAATGGAGAAAGTGACAAAGGCAAGAAGGACAGGGATGGGGCAAAAAGGAGTAAGGCCATCAGGAAATGGAGGGTAATGAGTACCAATGCCCATAGTCTGGGCAACAAGTTCCCTGAGCTGGTGGCCTTGATGGAAGAGGGATACCTGGATATTGTAGCAGTCACAGAAACATGGTACACAGAGAACAAAAGGGGGATGTTAACATACAAGGGCACATAACCTACAGGAGAAATAGGCAGGGGAGAAGAGAGGGAGGAGTAGCTCTCTATGTAAAGGAAGGATAAAACAACTGAACAAAAAGAGTAAACAGGGAGAGAGAAGGCACTGTGGTCTGGTAGATTTTGGAAGGGCACCACAATCAGCACAGGGTTGTGACAGACCCCCATGTCGGGGAGGAATGGACAAGGATATGATAGAAGGCATTCTTAGAATGGCAGCGAAATGGGAGATACTGTTGATGGGAGACCTGAATGTGCCAGATGATAACTGGAGTACATTTGCTTCAGCCACATCCAAGAGCAGGGTCATTCTTGATGCCCTACAGATGGCAGGCCTCAGACAGCTAGTTTCAGAACCCACTCATGAGGGAGCAATCTTAGACCTTGTTGTCTCAAACAGGAGCAGTGAGAGGATCTCAAATCTAGAAGTGGGTTGCCATGTGGGAACAAATGACCATCAAACAGAGTGGTTCACGTTAAACTCAGCTACAAAGTCAAGCCATACAAAAGTGGGAGTACTTGACTTTAGGAGAGCTAACTTTGGCAAGATGGGAGAGTGCCTCAGAAAAGCACTAGCAAACAGGCTAGAAGGAGGTGTGGAGCAACAATGGGGAATCATCAAAACTGCCATCACAGAGGCAACAAGTCTTTGTGTGATGCAAATAAGCAAATCAAAATGAAAGAAAAAGCCACTACGGTTCTCAAAAGAGGTGGCTGTGAAAGTCAGGAAGAAAAAGATAGCATTCTGGAAGTATAAGGAAACACAGAAGGAACAGGACAGAGAACTGTACCACTTAAGGCAGAAGGAAGCAGGGAAGGAAGTCAGAATAGCAAAGGCCCAAACTGAGGAAAAGATAGCCAACTCAGTTAAGAAGGGGGATAAAACCTTTTATAGGTACATCAGCGAGTGTAGAAAGACAAAGGGAGGGATAATGAGGCTGAATAGAATGAACAGTGGGTGGGCAGAGGGTGAGAGTGAAAAAGCAGGGATACTGAATGAATATTTCGGTTCAGTATTCACAAAAGAGGCGGGGAAGTGCCTAATCCAATTAACAGAAGCACTCTTGATGGGGGCAGATCCAGTCCTTTTACAGAAGAAAGGTTCTGCACTGACTCCTAAAACTGAAGGTGGACAAAGCAATGGGTCTGATGGAATTCATCCAGAATTCTAAATGAATTAAGGAGGAACTAGTGAAACCACTGGCTACTCTTTTAACAAATCTTGGGAGGATGGTGTGGTACCTGAGGACTGGAGGAAGGTGGATATGATTCCTTCACAAAAGTATGTACAAGACAGAGGCAGAAATGAAAGACCTGTCAGTCTGACCTCTGGTAGGAAAGTGATGGAGTCACTTCGAAGGAAAGAATAGTTGAGTACCTAGAAGTTAATTAGGGCACATGACCCAAGGCAGCATGGGTTCTGATGGGAGGGTCATGTCAGATGAATCTAATAGATTTCTTTTGGTGAACAAAGTAGTAGACTAGAGAGGGCTAGACATACTTCACTGAGTTTTAGCAAGGCATTTGACACAGTCCCACACAAAAGATTAATAGTTAAATTAACCAGCCTGGAGTTGATCCCAGGTGAAGTCTGGGTAAACATTGGCCACACAACAGGACACAGAAGGTAATTGTAAACAGAGTCCAATTTCGAAGAAAGAAAAGCCTACCAGTGGGCAAATGCAGGGTTCAGTATTGGGTCCAGTCCTTTTAAAAGTCTTCATCAGTGACATTGCAGAGGACTAGATGGAAAAGTATGCTTTTTGCAGATGACATAAAGATCTGCAACAGGACTGATACACAAGGAGGCTTGGAAAGGATAAGAAGGGACTTGGCAAGGTTGGAGGAATGGTCAGAAGTATGGCAGCTAGGATTCAATGCAAAGAAGTGCAAAATAATGCCCCTGGGAAACAAGAACCCAGGGGAAGAATACACAATGGGAGGAGGTAGTAACAACAACAAAAAATGAAAGGGACTTGGGGGTAATCATATCAGATGACCTTAAGGTAAAGCAATGTGAGAAGGCAGTAGGGAGGGCTGGGGGTATACTAGGATGCAGAGGGAGAGGTATCAGCAGCAGAAAGAAGCTGTTATCCTCTGTACAGACAGTTGGTGAGACCCCATCTGGAGTACTGTGTCCAGTTTTGGACACCCCATCTCTGCAAGGACATAAATAGAGAGAGCCATCCAGAGGATGGAAACTAAATGGTGCAGGGTCTGCAACAGAGCTGTATGAGGAGAGACTAAAGGAGCTTTTAATATGTACCCTGAGAAAGAAGGAGGGGACATGATAGAAACATTTAAGTACCAGTGGAAATCACCAAAGTCTCAAGAGGGTAGCATCTTTTGGAAAAGAGACATGCAAGACCAAGGGGACACAATTTAAAGATAGAAGGGGCAGTCTAGGCACTATGGAGGAAGTATTATTTCACAGAGGGCAGTGGATGTATGGAACAGCCTCCTGAGGAGGTTGGGTCTAAAACTGTGGGAGAATTCTAGAATGCATGGTACATACATAAGGCAATTCTTGTGGGGGTAGGAAGAAATAGGCTGTTGGTTAACTAGGATCTGTGGCCTATCCTGAAAGCAGGGAATTGGGCAGATTAGTTGGGCCAAGTGGTCCTTATGTGTCATCAAAGTCTATGTTTCTATGTAGTCTTGATCCAGAAGGACAAAGTGTTCTAGGTGAACCTCTGCCCTTTAATGCCCCAGAAGTATTAATGTCAGAAATTGAGACAGTCATGGAGAATGGAACACACCCACTGTTAACCCAGTGGACTTGAGAGAAAGACTAAATCAGCAGCAGCATACAGTTCACTCTCAAGTAGCTGGCACTGTCCAACATGGCCTACAGCATGAAACTAAAAACTGTGACTGTCATGACTAAAAGCCACTACTGATCATTGTCAGCGGTTCAGCTGGCACAGGAAAGAGTTTCCTTATTGAAATCATCACTTCTGAAATACAGAGCCTGACAGGTCATCATTATCTGTTGCTGTTACTGTCTTCTCATGGACTAGCTGCATACAACTACTGGTGGGTCACATTACACCATCTCTTTTGTTGCCAGTGGAACATGGCAAAACTAGAGTGTATCGTAACTGTCATTTGAGGTTGCATCTCAGCTCCCTCATGTTCACAAAGATGAAGTTCCCTGATTGATGAAACTGGCATGTCTCTAATGTCATGCTTGCTCATTCATCTACTCTGCAGGAGATGTTAGTACTGATTAGGAATGGCATTTGGTGGCAAAAGTATTCTTGTTTGGGAGACCTTTACAGCAGGCACCAGTCAATGCAGAGCATGTATTTACAACTCTAACTGCTATGCGAGCTAAGAATATTCTCGGCTGCATTGCAGGCTGTAACATATGGGATTGTTACCTATGTTGAGTTGTCTGAAACTTGTCTGCGCCAAAGTGGTGATCTGGCTTACAAATCACTTTTAGATGTAGCTTTGCCAGGTTCTCTATCACGGAACATGTTTGTATGTTAAATGATCAGAGAATGCAGCAGATACTGCATCCATAGAAACAGCATGCAATGTTTACAGTGATGTAACTCTACAGGGACACATCGTAGTGTCTTATGCCATAACTAAATAATGCACTGAGTTCAACAATCTAATGCTGTGCAGAGAAACCAAAAATTTCCACTCTGCATGCTCTGATACAGTTGATAGTGTTATTCTTAAGTCGCAACCTAGTAGCAAGATGACTGAATATTTCGAGTGAGCTCAAGTCAGATGTTTCCTGCCTGACTCTAGAAGCTGTTCTCACACTTGTAAGAACGCATGTATCATGCTGCAACTTTCCTAGGTGTTGAATGAGGCATGGTAAACAGTGCCATGAGAAACATCACTGAGTTTGTCTCACATGTCCGGGAGATATATTGAGACATTTAGGTTCATATTGCAGCATGGAACAGCCTGGTACATAGAATGGACCTGTGTTAAATTTCAGGTATTTGGTGATATCTATGTAAACAGGAAACAGTTTCCAGCATGTGTTGCATATGTTGTATCTATCAAATTCAGGGCTTGAGTTTGGATTCAGCAATGGTGGACATAGGTACAGACATTTTCAAGGATGGCATGAGCTCCGTGGCACTTTCATGTGTTCGCAGCCTTTCTGGGTTGCACATTATATCTCTATCACCACAGAAAATATGAGCTGATATGTGATATATTCTGGAGTACAACAGGTTAAGTACTTTACATCAGCCACAAATGTCTTTAATACCACTGCCTAACTATCTGGCTGTCTCACATCATACAGGCAAATATTACAGGTGTCAACAAACAACCACATGCTTCCAGAAGTGATACAACTCAAAAGAGTTCAGCAAAGGTCACAAGTCTCAAGTAAACATTCATTCAGCCAGCAATTCATCAGAAATCAGTTGGAGTAACTGCTGTACCAGTCTTTGACAACAGCACTAGAGTGAACTGCTATGCTAACTCAGTTATGCAAGCTTTTCTACACATGCCACACTTTGTGCAGTCAATTTCTGCTTCACAAGACACTCCCCTATCAAAGGCATTGAAGCAGATTGTCAACATGACTTCTGACCAGTCTAACAATGTACAGTCACTAACACCACTATAACAGGTATTAGGAACATATGACATAGAAACATAGAAACATAGACTTTGACGGCAGAAAAGGACCACTTGGCCCACCCAGTCTGCCCATTTCCCTACCTACTGGATAAGCTGCAGATTCTAGTTAACCAACATCCTGCTTCCTGCAACCCCCCACTATAATTTTTTTGTGTCTGTCCCATGCATGTTTGAATTCCCCTGTTTTAGACCCATGACCTCCTCAGGAAGGCTGTTCTGTGTCCTCCCACTCTCCATGAAAAGATTTCTAAGCACACCCCTGAGCCATCCTCTATCTTTAAACTGTGCCCCCTTGCTCCACACATCTCTTTTTCTGAAAGATGCTACCCTCCTGGACTTTTGTTGATTCCTTTGAGGTACTTGAATGTTTTATCATGTCCCCCGTCCTCCTTTCATCAAGGTATACATATTAAGCTCTCTCAGTCTCTCTCTTCATATGGTTTCTGATGTAGACCTGCACCATTTTGGTTGCCTTCTCTGACTGGCTTCCATCCTGTTCATGTCCTTGCGTAGATGAGGTCTCCAAAACTGCACACAGTACTCAGATGGGGTCTCTGCCAACTGTCTGTGTAGAGGGATATCTTCTCTTTTCTACTTTGATGCTCTTCCTGCCATCCCAGTATCCCCTGGCTCTCCTTACTGACTTTTCACATTGCTTACCCACCTAGGTCATCTGATATGACTACCTCAGGTCCCTTTCCATTTCTGTTGTTGTTAGTACCCCCTGTTATTGTAATTTTCTCCTGGGTTTTTGTTTCCCAGGTGTTTATTTGCACTTTTTCATTGAATCTAAGTTGCCATATGTCTGACCATTCCTCCACCTTTCCAGTTCCTTCATCTTTTCTCACTCCTCTTGTGTATCAACTCTGTTACAGATCTTGTGTCATCTGCAAGAGACATCCTTTCCTTCCAGACCCTCTGTAATGTCACTTATAAAGATGTTAAAGAGATTGGACCCAGTACTGAGCCCTGAGGTACCCCACTAGTAACCACTCTTTCTTCAGAATGTGTTCCATTCACTATTATCTCTGTGTCCCGTTGTGCAGCCAGTTCACTACCCAGGCTACCACCTGGACCCACCCCAGGCTGGCTAACTTGATTATTAATCTTTTGTGCAGGACTGTGTCAATGCCCTATAAAGTTAGTAGGCTTATATCACATCCTCCCTGGTCTATTATTTCTGGTCTCCCCGAGTCAGAAATCAATTAGATTAGTCTGACATGACCTTCCTGCTGTAACCATGTTGCTTTGGGTCCCATGCCCTGGCTGGCCTCTAGGTGCTCAACAATTCTTTCTTAGAAGTGATTTCCTATTTTTCCTATCACTGAGGTCAACACAGGTCTGTTGCCTGCTTCTGCCTTGCTCTCACTTTTTGGAAGGGGAATCACACTGCCCTCCTCCAGTCCTCAGGTACCACCCCATCCTGCCATGATTTGTTAAAAGTGTGGCTGCGGTGTCACTAGATCCCCTTAGTTCTTTTAGGTTCTGGCATGAACCCATCAGGTCCCATTGCTTTGTCCACCTTTAAGTTTTAGGAGTTTTTCAGGACTTTTCTTCTGTGAATGGACTGGTATCAACCCCCACCCAGAGTGCTTCTATTGCCTGGTTTGGGTAAATGTTCTCATCTTCTTTTGAATACTGAGCAAAGTATTCATTCAGTATCTCTGCCCTTTCACTGTCTCCTCTGCCCACCTCCCTCTCCTTTATTAATCTCACTATCCCTCCCTTTAACCTTTCTATGCTCCTAATGTATCTTATAAAAGGTTTTATCCCCCTTGACCGAGTTGGCTATTTTTTCTCAGTTTGTGCGTTTTTGGTATTCTGACTGCCTTTTCTATTTCTTTTCTGCTTTTTAGTTGATACAGTTCCTGTTGTGCTCCTTCTGTGATTCCTTATACTTTTTGAATGCAGCCTTTTTCTCCTTAACCTTCCTGCCACCTCTTTTGGAGAATCCATAGTGGTTTTTACTCTGCTTTGTTTTCTTTATTTGTTTTACACAAAGACTTATGATGGTGTTTTGATTTTTCTCATTGTTCTCTAACTCTCCTATTTGACCATTTATGTTAGTGCATCTTCAGGTGTTCACCCATTTTGCCAAAGTCAGCTCTTCTAAAGTCCAGTATCCTTGTTTTTGTATGGCTTATCTCCATGGTTGTGCTCATTGTAGCACACTGTGCAGTGGTCACTCATTCCTAGATGTCTACTGACTTCTAGATTTGTGATCCCTCCATTTGAGTACCAGTCTAGTATTGCTTCCTCCCGAGTGGGTTCCAGCACTTAGCTGTCTAAGATCTGCCTTCTGGCAGGCATTGATGAATGATCCTGTTTCAGATGTGGCTGCAGTGCACGTCCTCCAGTTAACATCTGGCATATTCAGGTCCCCATCAACAGTATATACCCTTTTTAGCCATTTGAGAATGTGCGGTATCATTTTCTTGTCCATTTCTTTCCCTTGAGATGGGGATCTGTATACGTCCCCTGTGCGGATTGTGATGCCATTCCCCATCTCCAAGGTAACCCAGGTGCCTCTTGTCCTCCCCCTTTACTTTTAGTTCTGTAGCTTTGATCCTCCCTTATGTATAGAGCTACTCCACTTCCTCTTGCCTTCCTGTCCCTTCTGTAGATTGTGTACCCCGGTATGTTGACATCATTCATGGTTTTCGGTTGTACCATGTTTCTGTGGACTGCCACAATATCCAATTGTTCATCTTCCATCAAAGCTACTAGCTCAGAAAGCTTTGTTCGCAGACTACGTGTATTAGTCAGTTGCCTCCATTTAATGTTGGCTTGATTTCTTTTTTCTCCCATCCTGTCGTCTGTTCTTATTATTTACATTTACCCCCATCCTGCCCCAGAGTTGTGTACCTCAGTGTTTACATCTTTCATGTTGTGGTGGAGCAACTTTTCTGCCTTTTCTCCCCATGGTTTTACATGCCTTTAGTTATTTAACCTGCAGGAGCTGGTCCCCTTTGGACAAATGCAGACTGTCATACCAGTATAGACCTTTATCTCTCCAGGTAGACCCCCAGTCCCCAGTGAAGCCAAAGCCCTGTGCTCTGCACCAGTTTTGCAACCATTCATTAAACTGCATGGTGTGCAGTACCCTAGCCTCACTCCTGCCATGGACTGGTAGCACCTCTGAGAAGGTTACTGTGCTTGCTACCTGTCTGAGGCCCCTCCCCAACTCCACAAATTCATTCTGCACTGCACTGATCCCATGCCTAGCTAGGTCATTTGTCCCAAGGTGGACAATGATATCTAGTTCTCTCTCTCCTGTGATGCTGCTTATACAATTGTGAGGATTTGCTTCTTGTCCCTCCAAGCCATGGCACCAGGCAGACAGATTACTTCCTTCTCTCCCTTCCCCAGTTCTACCCACCTAACAATTGAGTCCTCTATCAGTAGCTGTTTCCTTTCCCTGTGGTGTCCCTTGCCACCCTTTTGTGGGTCTCCCTTGTGGATGTCCTCAGCATTCTTCTGGGTCTCCACTGTGGGTGCCATCATAGAGGAGCCTTGCTCTGCCAGAATGGCATCTGATTTGTGTAGAGGTACAACTGGGGGCTTCACCTCTGGTCCACCACCCATACCCTCCCAGAACCCACTGTGGTCCTACTGCTCTTCATACTCCAAAACCTCTGACTCAGTGGTTGTGGCAGTGGTGCTCTTTGGGAGGGGGAGGTCTCCTTAGTCCTTGCTAGTTCAGCCTGGAGGTGGGAAACCTCCACTCTCAGAGCTGACAGTTGCCTACAAATGGGACAGCAATGCAGTTTCCAGAATGTTTCCCAGAAAACTGCTGCCCCACAGCCAGTGCATTGCACCACTCCCCACATGTTCCGCTCCCTTATTATATACAATACGTAATTATATTTGTATTATTTGTTTTGTGTTACTACTTTTTATGCATGTTGCAGGGTTATTAGGAATATGACAGTTCTGCCCTAAGACCTGTTGAGAAAGTGATGTCAGAACTGTGGCTATAAAGGAAATGTCACACCTGGGGGGGTGGGTAGGTAGTGCACAGCCACTGGTGACTGTTAGAAACAATCAAATACACAACTGCTCCACCACCCTGGTTAGTGCTGTCCTTTATAGTAATACAACTAACACCACAATTTACTAGACCACGGCTCCAACACAAACCACTCTACTGAGTCCAGGGATAAAAATGAACTCACTCCTCAGCCAGCAGGACACTTAAAATGTTACAAATATATCCTTCCAAATGCTAGGTCTCAACCCCCGCGCTCAAGCAAATTCAGTTGTATCTCACTCACTCTGGTTATAAAATTACTACCCTTTTAAAGGAATCCTACAATTCTCTGCTTATTGCCAATAAGGAAAAATAAAAATAAAACTTTTTGTAAAAAGCGTATCTCCCCTTCTTACCCAATGCTCTGCAGTATTATGCCTTAATCAGGTTTCCAGGTCCTAAATGGAGTTGCAGTTTGTTCTTTGCAGTACGTTTGAGCTTCCAACAGACACTTTAAAGTCAGTGTGTCAATGTACTACATTTGCTGCTGACATACAGCAAGACACTAGTGAGTTTATGATGGCTTTCATAAACAACTTGTATGAAGACGGCACCCCAATGTGCCACTACTTCACAGTGTCATATATAACCAAATACGTATGTGTTTCCTGTGGCCATTCGAAGCGGGAAACCACAGAAAGCATGCTGTGGATTATTCTTCTTGTCCCTCAAGCCAAAGGCGTCATATTTCGACAGCTATTCACCAATGCTCAATGTGCTCACTCCTGTAAAAGGTGTGGAGGCAGATGCTCTCAGTCCATACATCTCAGAAGTTCATCTCAATATCTGTTGCTTATGTTGCACAGGTTTGACTCCAATGGGCTCAGAGTTGACACTACTATCACAGATTACACAGCTGATACAATAGTCTTTAACCAATCAGTATTTGACACTCGCAGTATAATCTATCACCATTACCAATCCATGCATTCTGGCCATTACACCTGTTTACTAAGGTACAGAAATGGATGGGTAGAGTGTGACGACTCTACAAGCAGTTTTAAACAAAGACTGCCACGACACTTAAAAACTGCATATTTTCTAATATTGGAGAATTTGTATGACCATCAGATTTCAGAAGAATAGGACAGAACATGGTGCATTTTATAAATGTCTACTTTGTGACAGAAACAGTCGTAGGTCAGTGCAACTGTTTCCAATCTACGACTCTCAATAAACCTTAGCATTTCAACAAAATGTTATACTGGCATAAACATTTCATGCACTATGACATCTAAAATCTTGTGTGGATCAGTAACAACATGAAAATTGTTGTAGGTGCTTCAATTGGCACCAACAGTATTCACAGTCACTAGAGAAACCATGCTTACATGTCTATCAAAGATTGTACATCTCAAAACAGAGGCCTTACTGCTTTCCTCTTCTGTACATATCTTTTATTCTTACTGCATCATCCCAATACATGACAAGAAGTTGCTGCCAGTTTTAAACTGTTACTCTCTGCAGATAAAGAAAAGTTGTCAGTTACCATCATTAATTACTGAACACCATATGTGTCATTCACCAAACACTGCAGTCTGTTACAAGTTGTCTATCACCACTTGTTTTTGTGTATTAACTGTTCCTGTGTAGACAACATCATTCGCTCACTATGCAACAGTGTTGAACTATGCCTCCTTTACTTGTAATACTGATACTGTACATAGGTAAAAATAACCTTTATTCATAATGCAACAAGCTGAATCAAATAACTGTTAATACCAAACAATTGCATCATATTATCAACTGACTTTGCCATGACTTTGTAATTATTTGTAAATAATATTTACATTCTTATTCCACTTTGCCATTGTTAAGTACTTTCATAGTTGTACTAACACCATTAATAGAAGAGTAAAGTACAAATGAATGTTTAACATATAAAACAGTACTATACTGATTAAGCTCAAGGAACCATATTTTTTGATAAAAACAGCATAGCATGCACATTTTTTAAATTACTAGTTCAGAGGTAACATAGAAACCAATGTAGCAACTGAAAAATGATTTTTGTTCCTGTTGTAATATTTTATTTTTTTGTACTTGTCATACAAGTAATTTAAACCTTTGTTAACTATGTTGACAATTGTAAATAGACACTGTTACTGATCACAATGCACTTCATAACCTGTTCCTGACAATATTTATGATCACCTCTGTTGGGGGGTTGGGTGGGAATTTTCCATATAAGCCTAGTCAGTGACATATCATTGAATATTTACCTGAACATGCCAGTAATCTAATGACACTGAAATAAGATTTTTGTTATATTCTATTACTCGAACAATTAGCATATGGTTTTTTGCCCACCCCAGGAACATCCACATTATCAGTCACACAATAACAACTTAAAATTTCTGTTTCATGTGTGTAATCACTGTTTAGAAGCTCCTGACATACCTCTATTAACACAGCACACAAGTAATGGATGACACATTATTAGAGCATGCAACTACTTAAAAAAATAGATAATATTCTTAACCAAAGTCTCTTCAAGTTCAGTAGCAAATATATAATGAAGAGCCACAGGTTAAGCTTCAGTATCACAAGTTCAGGAGGAATGTCAGGAAGCACTTCTTCCCACAAAGAGTAGTGAACACTTAAACGTCACTGTAAACACAGAACACCTAATTAAAGACAGTCACCAGCTATTAAAGAACCACGTATATGCATAGAAGGTAGATAACAACCCCAGCATCAAAAAGATGGGAGAACACTGCAGGGATAGCAAACACTTAACCTCAAGATGTGTACCCTGTAACACAGTCACAATAAATAGAACAAATTACCTTCTTATGCTACCTTCTTTGTATACTGTATTACTATATCACAATGTCCACATATGAACCATGCACAAGGCAATAGTGGTGCTTTCAGTGCAACAAGAACAATCTCAAAAAGCTGAAGCACACACTCATCCCAATAATAGCACGGACCCAGAGCTTCTTTTATCAATTTTTATTGCACCAAAATAACGCCTGATGGGAGAACACTGCAGGGATAGCAAACACTTAACCTCAAGATGTGTACCCTGTAACACAGTCACAATAAATAGAACAAATTACCTTCTTATGCTACCTTCTTTGTATACTGTATTACTATATCACATAATTGCTTCAATTCATATAATCTATTCCTTATAAATGTGACACAATAACATATATTTCAAGCAATGATTACACACATACAAAGATTGTATTGTGAGACTGATTTTGTACAAACAAATACAGTCATATTGGCCCTTTTTCAATTTAACCAATTGGCAATAAATCTTTTAAAACCATAACCACTTGTGTCGAGTCTTTACTTAAGATAGCATAACAACATTAGAACATAACTGTTATCTCTATTGAGCATGTAAATCAACTGCAACAAATAGTTCCACAACTATGTGCCCATGAATTTCTTTGGTTGCTATGCTGTCCACTCAGTATACACAACATAGGCAATGATGTGGCACATTGTATGTCACACTTCCCATAATTGTTATGAGTGTAAAAAAATCTACAATACACTTACTTTCCCTGTGCCTCTATAGTCAGCATGTAGTAAGTACTGTAGCAATGTGCCACACATCAGTACCTAACAGTATGCAGATGTGACTGTACACTTAGGATGCAGTCACTGCAATGTCTACTTCAATTCCCTGGCTCAGCTTCTGCAACTGCTAACTGTGGTAACTTCACTGTACCTACAATTACAGAGGTGTGCCATAGATCTCCAGTCCCCTGTGGTTCCTATAGATAACCAGTCATAATGCACACTGACTGCCTGAATCCATTCAAGTGGCAACTGTGCTAACTGGACTATTACTGTAATCACAGCTGAACAACAGATGTACATTGCCTATCATTTCCTGTGGCTGTTTACTTAGGATGCAGCAAGTGTTGTGAAATTACAGTTCCCCCATCACACTGTTTACCTCTATGTTTTTTTCTATTCTGCACTGCCAACTCAGTGCACAATATGTGGCCTAGGTGTTCATACATTGAGTTACAGATCTCCTATAATTCCTAACTAAGTTAACTACCATGTACCACACTTACATTGATTGATTGATTCAAAGTTTATTTTTTCACAGGAAATTCATTTGTTAGGACAAAGTCCCGTTTACAACAAAGTCCTGCATGTGAATTCTAATACAATTACCAATTAACAACTGACATTTAACATAAGTAATACAAACACAACTAATACAAACAAATGCAATTGCACTCTACATACATACATACATTATTTAAAACACACACATAAAAAATACAAACTATTAAACAATTCATTTTTAAATTTAAAAAAATCTAAATTTGTTTTCTGTGATTCAGTCAAACCATTCCAACTTAATGCTACTCTATTCTGGAGCATACCGTCCCCTAGTCTATTAAAGCTTCTATACATTGGGATATTGCTTAATGGATTCCTAGTCTTTATATATGATTCATTATTTATCTTTCTTTTTAATTGCTTATACAAAGGATGGTTATACTTTTGTGAATTATCTTACGGCATATAATAAGCCAGAGATAGTTTCTTTTTTCTTCAGGTTGAAGCCAATTTAACTTATTATAAATTATACAATGATGCTCATTTTTAATACTTCCGGAAGCAAATTTACCTATCTTATAAAATTTTTGATTAACCAAATTTAAAGCAGTTTTAGTCAAATTCATGTAAATTATAGAACCATACTCCAATATGGGTAACAACATCTGTTTTGCCAATCGCTCCTTTGCCACCAAAGGTAAAGCTCCCGCAACTCTTCTAAGGGCCCCTAATCTTTTATTCACCTTCTTTACCTGAACTGATATGTGATTTACATATGTCATTCTAGCATATACTTGAAACCCTAAGTATCTGTATGTTAATACATTTTCAATCTTTGTACCATCTTGTAAATGTAATTGTGGTTTGGGCTCTTTTCCTCTATATGAACCAATTGAAAACAACATAGTTTGTGTTTTTTTAGCATTCAAAAGAAGACCAGATTTACTGAACCATTGCTGCATTTGTAACAAATCACTTTGAAGCAAATACATCATACCTGTGAGACTGTCAGCAGATGCCACTAAAACAGTGTCATCTGCATACAGTCTCACCTCACTATGTTTAATTTCATGAACCAAATTATTAACATAAATATTAAATAATAATGGGCCCAAAATAGAGTCCTGGGGAACACCTCTCTCTAGTTTCCCAGGAGCCAACATCATTGTACCACATTGATATCTATTTGTCAAATATGACTCAAGCCATTTTAATATTTGGCCCTTAATCCCTATGGCCCTTAACCTAGTCAAAAGCAAATCATATTGAACTAAATCAAAAGCCTTACTGAGAGCCTTACATCTACTGTCACTCTACAGTCAGTGTGCCATACCTGTTCTAGAGAGCTGTGTGACATTGTACCTAAGCATATGCAGTTGTGACTGTACAGTCAGTATCAGTAACTAGTATGCATGTGTTAATTGCCTGTCTGAAGCCATAGAAAGACTAACTGTGCTAAGTTGTGTGTATCTACAATTACAGACCTGTACCATTGATGTTGCTTGCCTCATTCTTGCTGCAGATTGGTACTCATGATACAATACATACTTTGTGGGAGGGGGCATTTCCTGTGTCAGCCAACACAAGCAGTAACTGTGCTAACTTGAGTGTCCCTGAAATCACTGATGTCTACCATTGATGTCCATACCATCAGCTCTGCTGTGGGTCTGTACTGAGGATCCAGTATCTGGTGTTGCAGTTTGAAGAGACATTACCTGGCTGAAGCCATTCAAGTGACAACAATGCTAACTACACTTAATACTGAATGTAATAGAGTGACATTAGCATAGGGCCCTCCTCCAGCACAAAAGACTAACATCAACAATACTGAAATATACTAAATGTGAAACAGCATCGGGAGCACAGGGCCCATACAACCCTGCACTCCCACCACACAAAACACAAACATATACAGTACTGATGTCTTCTCACATAATAACATTGTGCCCACAAAAGCAAACCATAATGCACATGGTGACACAAGGCAAAACAGAAACAGAAACAGTACTGTAGACAGACATGTTAAAAGAATGCAAATGCAACTGCAAATGAAAATGGAAAGGGCAACACAGATGGTGACAGAGAGGTGAACGGTATATGAAACAGATAAGGAACCACAAACAGAAACAGCAATCATAACAGTAATGTAAGCACACAGTCTGGGCCCCGAGCTCCTGCCATGTAATGTGACGGGGTGGGCTGGAGGGGTGCAACCAGGGTTTGAACCCTTACATCAAATTTCCTCACTTTTGTCACTGTGTAACAACCCTAACTGATGCAGCAAATGGAGTTTTTAGCCTCTAATTTCCTGTCTTTTTGAAAATGATAATGAAAAATAGTGACTGTAATGTGGCGGCGGGAGCCCCGCACTCTTGCCACGTGATGTCTTCTCACATAGTAACATTGTGCGCACAAATGCAAATCATAATGCATATGGTGACGCAAAGCAAAACAGAAAGAGAAACAGTACTGTAGACAGAAATGTTAAAAACAATGCAAACGCAAACGCAAATGAAAATGCAAAGGGTAACGCACATGGTGGCATAAACGTGAACGGTAAGTGAAATAGGTACTGAACTGCAAGCGGAAATCATTATGGTAACAGTAATGTAAGTGCACAGGCTGGTTTTCCCCAATAGCTGTATAGAGAAAGACAGTGAGTACAAAGAATGTGTGCAAAATAATGACTCTCGGAACAGAAAAATGAGGACCTGGAATAGTAAATTGCTTATATCTCAGGAACTGTACAACACAGAAAAAAAAAATTAAAAGTCATATGAATTATCACTTTCCTGGCTAGTTTTATTTTTAGCCCCCATGTTTTCAACAAAAACTCTGTATCTCGTACCATTTCTGAGGTACAGGCCCTGAAAGGCACGGTGAACGCCATAATGTTATCCTATGGGAAAAAAAGAGAAGTTTGGAGTGCCATAACTTTTGCTCCCTGTAACATTTTGTCACCAAAGCACTAAAAGGCACATCTGTGGGATGTTCGCTGTCTTCACTCCAAATTTGAGGAAAAAAGAGCAAACCGTCAGTTTGCAGCACAGTACAAAAGCGTTGATCACTGTAATGGTATCCTAAGGGAAAAAGCGTCAACTTTGGAGTGCCGTAACTTTGCCATGTGTAATATTTTGTCAACAAAACAGTGAAAGGCACATCTGTGACATGATGGCTGCATTCCCTCCACATTTTAGCCCAAAACACCAAACTGTTCTTTTGCAGCACAGTGCCAAAGAATTGCTGTTATTTTCACGCACCCTGGAAAAATACCGTCGAACTTTGCGAAAGCTGTTGCAAATTCATTTGACAGTGTCACACGTTCTACACTACTTTGTGAAAGTACTTTTTGCAGAAATTTGAAAAACATATTTCTGGGGTGTTTTACACCAAAATAAAGACATGGCTAGCATCCTCAGGGTCCGACTAGGTCAATACAAAAAGAATTAGGTTGCTAGAGGGTCCCAAATTTAAATGCCAAGCATTTTTCTGATCGTTAACTGAAAACAAAATGGCAGATTTGCAAAAGTAAAAGGGCCATTTGCAAAAGTAAAAACTGCTTTTGCAACACTTTCAAACTTTTTGTTAACTTTTCCCATTGACTTATAATGGGAACTTGTTTTTTCAATAACTTTGGAACCGTTTAATATTTTTTCACAGAATCTTCAAAAGACACATCGGTGACCCTGGCCACACGTTCCCTGAAGATTTCGGACTGGTTGCACAAACCGTGTGACCTGTAGGTGTGACCGTAGAATTCCAGAAAAAGCATATACGCATGCACAGATCATGCTTAATAACTCCACAGTCATGTATCCAACCAGTATGAAACTTGGCAGACCCCAAGGTATATGGGTCTTGATCGTGTATTATAAATTTCATGCAAGTCTTTCAAATGGTTGCAAAGTTATTAAGGTGCAAAATTTTGTGTTTAACATGTAAATGGCTCCTTAACCCTAACTATGGTAGCACTGCATTCACAATTTCTCATTATTATGCTCAAAAACAAGGATAATTACGTGGTAGGAGTGTGGGGCCCACAGGGATCCATGCTCCCACTGCTGCATTATGTGGTGAGTGGCCCTGTGCTCCTGTCACTGCATTACATATTACCATTACATATTACTAATATTATTTGTCATTATTATTCTCAAAAACAAGGAAAATTAGAGGCAAATAACAGTTTACTGCATCAGTTAGGGTTGTACCACAGTAACAAAAGTGAGAAAATTCAGTGTTAGGGTTGAAGCCCCCCCTTTGCACCTATACAGCCCACCTTGCTGTATTACATGGTGAGAGTGTGGTGCGCAAAGTGCCCTGTGCTCCCACTGCTGCATTATGTGGTGGGAGCGTGGGGTCCAAAGGGCCCCGTGCTCCTGCTTCTGCATTATGTTCACTATTTTCATTATTTTTTGTCAAAAACAAGGGCAATTATGTGGTGGGAGCATGGGCCTGCAAGGCCTCACACTTACGCTGCTGTATAATGTGGTGGGAGCATGATGCCCCCATTGCTGCATTATGTTCACTAGTTCTCATTATTATTCTCAAAAACAAGGGTAATTACATGGTAGGAGCATGGGTAGTATCCCGGTAGACATTAGTGGTTTCAGGGACACTCAAGTTAGGACACTTAGGCCCAGATATTCAAAGCATAGCACGGTGCGTAAAATAATAGTGCTGGAATAGCGCAGAACCACCATATTCAAAGGGCCACATAGCGCACGCTAACAGCAGTAGAGCGGGGCAAAGCACTAATGTATGCAAGGGGCAACAGGAAGGGGGGTGGCCCACGAGGTCTGCGCAAAGGGATATTCAAAGGCCTAGCACCGCGTTAGGACACCTAGTGTGACACATAGTGCTGTGCTACTTACCGCCTATAAAAGGTTTGTCTTAACCCAGGGCAAAACACAGAGGAGGAGAGACCCACACAGGAAGTGGAAATGTGTGCAGTGCCTGTAGCAGTGATGCTGCCATTGATGGCAGCTGTAGTGGAGGAGGAGGAGGAGGAGGTGGAGAGGGAGCAGGCACAACATGGGCCACAACACAGGCCAAGGAGATGGTATGCTGCAAACAGGTGGTAACGGCCCAAGGTCTGCTTCAAGACACTGCCTGATGACCACATCATTGGCCGGTACAGAATGAAAAGGGGAATGTTGAGGCAGCTCTGTGAACTCCTGCATGAGAAGCTGCACTCAAACACCAGACGCAGCCATGCCATGACAGTGGAGGAGAAGGTGACAGCAGCGATGTGCTTCCTCGCCACAGGGATGTTCCAAAGACCAACGGGGGACACCATCGTGGTATCACAGTCTGCCACCTCACGCCTCCTGACCCAGTTCCTAGAGGCTTTCCTGCCACATGCTGGGAGTTCATAGTATTCCCCAGCACGGCAGCAGAGTGCAGAGAAACAATGCAGCGGTTCCAATCGGTTGAGCACCTACCATCTGTACTGGGTGCCATTGACTACACCCATGTCCCCATCCATGCACCACCTGGTGATGGCAGTGACGTGTATGTTAACAGGAAGGGGTACCACTCCATCAACTGCCAGGTGGTGTGTGATGCAGCTGGGTGCATCACCAATGTGTATGCACAGTACCCCGGCAATGCCCACGACTCATTCATCTGGCACCAGTCCCAGCTGTGCCAAGCATTCGAGGAGGGCAGGATAACCAGTGGTCAACTAATCGGTGAATAGCAGCATACAAGGCATGCACACACCAGCATGCATGGGGGCAGGCATTGCAGGCCAGCAAAGGGGTGTGGGAGGGCTACACAGGGGTGCAGGACAGCATCCGACAGACTGCCGTATGTCACTAACATGTATACGTCCTTTGACAGGGGACAGTGCCTATCCCCTGCGACCCTGGCTGCTGACACCAGTACTCAGACTGGCTACAGTGGCTGAGGAGCTGTACAACAAGGCACATACCAGCACAAGGAACATCATAGAGAGGGTGTTTGGCATCCTGAAGATGCAATTCCGATGCCTAGACACAACAGGTGGTGTCCTAAAGTATACACCTCAGAAGGTATGCCTTATCTTCCTAGCCAGTAGTATGCTGCACAACATGGCAATTGACCATGGGATACAGGCACCTGAACCTGAGGGACAGTCTGACAGTGAGCCAGAGCCAGCAGTCAGGGGGATAGTTGAGCACCTTGAGAGAAGGGACCCTCGCATGGCACGCAGGGCCATACAGCACAGGGACAACATCATCCGGACACTGCAACAGACAACAGGGTAAGTACAGACTGCACAACAACTTGAAAAGGTACAATTAATAATGACTTTAATGTTCATGGACACACATGAGTGACAATAACAATACTAACAGTAAACCTACACAGTGGATCTGACAACATGTGTGCATGTGTTGTGAGTTTGGGGTTGTGTGCAGGACACGCTTGGGGGGGCAGACACAAACGGTGTGGTGTTGGTGGGGAAATGTAATGTGTGCTGTGAGGGTAAGTGATGCAACCGTGGCAGTGGAGGTGTGTGTGTGCATGTGTGAACGTGCATGTGGGTGTGCCTATGTGGCAAATGTGGGGTGATGAGTGCGCTGTGCCACATAGCGTGGCCATCAGTGATGCCTCTCACCATGCATGCGACGTGTGCCACTACCATGGGACACAGACCCTGGTGTGCTTTGTGCAGAGGCCAACGCCGATGTGAAAGGTGAGGCAGGAAGAGTAGGTCTCCTGTGCCCCCCTGGGGACAGTGGAGCCTGACAGGGTGGGTGGATGGCCACGGTGGCGCTGGGTCATGGATGGAGTGTGTGAGGCTGTTGAGCTGGAGCCACTGGCAGCTCTGCATTCACAGCCTGCCCGCCTGTGTGCCCCTGTGCCATCTGCACCACGGCCAAGCATCCCATGCTGGCAAACCCCATGCACCCCATGCAGGATGTTCCCTATGTCAACCACCGCAGCTGACAGACCAGCAAACCCATGCTCGATGGCACCCATCAGGCGGATCATCCTGTCCTCCACCCACTGCTCAGCATGGGCAAAGCCCACTGTGATGGCCTCCCTGATCTGTGCAAGCTCATGGTGCATCTCCCTCCGCATGCCATGAAAGTCCACACACGCCCCCTGCTGGGAGATGTGAGCAGCCTGCAGGAGTGGGTTGGCACCATGGGCATCCTGTCCCAGGGGCACAGTACCCTGAGCTGTAGCTGGCTGAGGTGCCTGCTGCCCAGGAGTAACTGGATCCTGGTGCATGGCAGGCATGTCCTGCTGCTGGTGACTACAGCTGGTGGTCTGTGGAATGGTATGGGCTTGGACACCAATTTGCGCTGTACCCTGCACACCCTGTGGTTCTGCGCTGTTCCCTACACTGCGCACCACTGTGTACACAGGTACAGCCACACTGGTGATGCTGCATGCACCACTGGCACCCGTCCCACAGCCTGCCAGCAACCCCTCCCCTGCATCCCCATGCACAGGCACAGCTAGGTGTTGTGCCAAGTCAGACACATCAGTGTCCTCACCACTGGTGATGGTGAACAGTAGGATGTCCCCTCCACCACCCTCATCCTACTGTGCCACATCCTGGCATCCAGTGTATCCCAATACCCCTAATGACCCCTCCCCAGTCAGTAGCTGCCCTTGGGTATGTGTGTGCCACACATGCATGGCATCTGTGCGGCCATCTGTTGCACCATGCCCGGATGTTGAAGGTCATTCTCCGTCGTCCACCTCCACAACCGTTGGGACCTGTCCGCAAATCCTTGTCAGCCACTGTTGTCCTGCAGGCCTGGCAGTCACCGCTGTGGAGACAATAGGGACAGGGTCGGTCACCCGTACATAGCCACTGTGTGCAAACACCACCACACTACTCCATGCACACCCCAGGACATGTACCCCTTCACACAGACCCGTGACCCCATCCACCCACCAAACCCACAGTGGCCATGCCTATACCAGGCAGCTGTTAGGCAGGCCACTGTACACCCTGTGCAGGACACCCACAGCATGGCCATGCACCCATGGCAACAGAACATAGGGTATACACGTGAATACTGACCTGTCCTTGGCAGTGCAAGAGGCATCTCACACCCACCACCCAGCACACCTGCGACCGCCACCGTCCTGAGGGCTGATGCCACCACAGCCATGTGTGGCTCCTCCACCCACTGCTGGTGTTCAGGTGGTCCACCACCGGTCCTCATCCTGTCCCTCAGTCACTGGGCCTCCTCCTCCTTCACACGTCACAGGAGGTCATTCCATCTCTTCCGCATGGCTTTGATTGTCCTGCCACGTCCCCCTACGGCATTCACAGCTGCAGTCACCTTCTTCCAGGCTTGGCGCACCACTGCGTCAGTGGCCCTGTGCATGCGGAGCACCTGCTCCCTCTCCTTCACAGCATGCACAAGGGTGTTTAACTCCTCCTGCGAGAACTTGTGTGCACGTATATGCTCCTGGCACGCTGCCGAACCTATGAGATAGTCAATAGGGGACATGTGTCATCAGCCATGTTGGTACTGCATTGCATTACACATACATCACAATGCCCCCCTCCAGTGCCACAGGCCACATGGACATATGGGAGTGCTGCATGTGCGTGTACGGTGCACATGCCACCAGAGTCACTGTGCATCCCTTGTCTGTACAGTGAGCCCTGTACACACATATGCACTACCCCTACCCTAACCACCTTGCATTATACTGTGCCCTTTGTGTTCACCACAGTGGTTGCGTGGACATGTGCACTAGTACGTAGACAATGTCAGGACCCAATGCAATCACCACATGGTGCATGGGCCAGCACAGTTCCGGGACACTGTGTACGTCCTGCATGGGTGCCATGGCCTGCCATGCCACTCATCCAGGGAGTCATGTCAGTGAGCAAGTGTTGCAGGACACACCCCTGCAGGGGATTGTGCACAGTGCACTGTACATTTGGTTGCAGACATCTAGGGATGTGCACCATCACCCAGCACAGTGCTTGCCTGTGGTCCAACATGGGTCAGACCATTCACCAGAGACTGCATCTCTGTGCTCCTGTCCATGCTGAACCTGTTCTGGTATACTGACATTCAATAGTGTCCTACAGCAGTCATACACACCTGCCTCACACTGCTCTTCCTCCTGTTGCATCTGTACACCAGTATGTTGTTTACACTTAGTTTCCTTATCAGGCTGCAGTACCACAGCACAACACCGGCGGTGCACTGCACTCCCTTTTATAGCCCATCCAGGCAATCAAGCGTGTAAGTCATGCAAATGAGGGCATAATGATATGCTAATTACACAGTTTGCCCCATGCATGCGCAAGTACCCTCATTTGAATACCCTGTTTGAATATGGCCCCGATTTGCCCCGTGCTAGCACAGCCGCACTGTGCAAATGGCAGCGCAGGGCTATTGGTGTTGCAGTGCCACACTAACCAGATAGCGCAGTGCTATGTGCCTCAGCGCGGCCAACACGCATGCTCGCTAGGCCCCCATGTCCGTGCTATTACACAGTCATAGCGCGATGTAGCGCCACACTGGACAACGTAGCGCGGTGCAATATGCATGCATGGAACACAACCTCAGGGCCATGCTGGGGTCACGCATGTGCAATGTGGTTGCTTCCGGGAAGCGCCGCACTACATCATGTGATAGCACGGCGCTGCAGGGATTGCTGAGGTGCATTCCTGGTAGGGCAGGGTGTTTGTCTCCAACAGCAATATAGTGCCATGTCTGGACCTGCAAGACATTGTGCAGTTGTGCACAGGGACAGGTGCTGGGGGGACGTAGAGTCTGCAAACTTGGTTCAGCTGGTGATGAAATGCCACAGGAGGCTGTTTGGGGAGGTGAGGGAGGGGGACCTCCCATGAGTGCAAGTGTGGGAGACGGTGGCCAGGAAGCTCAATGAGTGTACTGGCATACCCCGCAATGCTGAGAAGTGCCGCCACCGGTACATAGAAACATAGAAACATAGAAGTTGACGGCAGATAAGGACTGCAAGGCCCATCCAGTCTGCCCATTTCTTTTTCTACCTTATAAATGTGCCATCGGCCTTTGTTCTGCCAGTGACCTATCTATTCATAGTCATTTGTATTGCTCCCTTATGCCTATCCCATGCCTGTTTGAAGCCCTGCACTGTATTCATAGCCACCACTTCTTGTGGTAAGCCATTCCATGCATCCACCACCCTTTTCTGTGAAAAGAATTTCCTCACATTCCCCTTAATCGCCTCCCTCTAATCTCATGCTGTGTCCTCTTGTCCTGCTATTTTTCTTATATTTAAACATGTTAGACTCTTTCACCTTGTTTATGCCCTTAAGGTGTTTGAATGCCTCGATCATATCACCTCTCTCCCTCCTTTGCTCAAGGGTATACATATTGAGCTCCGCTAACCTGTCCCTCATATGTCTTCTGATGCAGTCCTGCACCATTTTGTTGCCCTTCTCTGGACTGCCTCAATTTGGTTAATGTCCTTGTGAAGGTGTGGCCTCCAATACTGCACGCAGTACTCAGATGGGGCCTAACCAGTGTCTTGTACAGAGGATTATTACCCTCTTACGACTTGTGATACCCCTACTAATACACCTCCTAACACCCCCTAGCCTTACCTACTGCTTTAGAGGTCTGTTGATGATTTTAGTCATCAGTGATGATGATGCCCAAGTCTCTTTCTTTCTTTGTGACTGCTAGCAACTCCTCCCAGCCTATAGGTGGCTTCAGGGTTTCTCTTCCTATGTTGCATGATTTTGCACTTTTGCATTAAATCCAGTTGCCACTTTTCTGACCATTCTGCTAGTTTATCCAGATCTCTTCTCATTCTGCCCACCCCATCTGGATCATCTACTCTGTTGCAGATCTTGGTGTCATCTGCAAACAGACAAGCCTTACCCTCTAGTCCATCTGCAAGGTCACTAATGAAGATGTTGAAGAGGACTGGCCCCAGGACTGATCCCTGAGGTACCCCACTTGTGACTTGCATCTCTTCTGACTGTATACCATTTACCACCACTCTCTGTTTTCTGCCCGTCAACCAGTTTGCCACCCAGTTGACCAACTCTGACCCTCCCGAGCCTACCCAGCTTATTTATCAATCTTCTATGTGGAACAGTGTCAAAAGCTTTGCTGAAGTCAAGGTAGGCGACATCAACTGCTCCCTTGGTCCACCACTCTGGTTACCCAGTCAAAGAAATCTATGAGATTAGTTTGACAGGACCTTCCTTTGTAAACCCATGCGTTGCTTGGATCCTGTGCCCCTATGGATTCCAGGTGTTGCACTATCCTTTCCTTAAGGAGTGCCTCCATAATCTTGCCCACTACTGAGGTAAGACTGACTGGTCTGTAGTTCCCGCCTCCTCCTGCTATCACTCTTGTGGAGCGGGATCACATGAGCCCTTCTCAGTCTTCTGGGACCTCTCCTGTGCTCAGAGACTCACTAAACAATTCTGCTAATGGCTCTGCTAGTTCCTCCTTTAGCTCCTTAAGTACCCTGGGATGTATGCCATCAGGTCCCATTGCCTTATCCACCCTGAGCTTAGCAAGCTCTTGTAGGACCCTTTTGTGAAGGGAGTAGTGCTCACCTCCTCCCCTGTGTCCATGATGTTGAGCTGTGGGCCCTGCCCTACCTTCTCTTCAGTAAATACTGAGCAAAATTATCTATTTAGGATAGATGCCTTTACAGGGTCCTCCTCCCTCACATGCTCCATTTTCTCCATTAAGCTTAGCAATACCCCTCTGGACTTTCTCCTTTCACTAATGTATCTATAGAAAGTCTTGTCATCTTCTTTTACTGTTGGTGCTAGTGTTTCCTTAGTTTGGGACTTTGCCTGCCTTACTGCCTTACCTGCTTCCCTTAGGGCAGTTTGGTATGCCTGCCTATCTTCATCACGCTGTGTTCCCTTATATTTCCTGAAGGCCAGCCTTTTGGCTCTGACCTTTTCTGCTACTGTATTTGAGAACCAAAGTGGTTTCCTTCTTCTTTTGCACTTCCTTTTCTGTCTTACACAATGGGATGTTGCTTCAAGTATTGCATCATTAATGCTTGCCCACTTTGCCTGTACCCCCTCACCTGTGTTTCTTTTTGCCAGGGCTAGCTTAACTCTGTTGGCCATCTTATCAAAGTCAGCTCCTCTGAAGTCCCATATTTTTGCCTTGGAATGGGATGATTTAGATGTAGTAGCCAAATTGAACCATACCATGTGATGGTCACTGGCCCCCAGGTGACCTTCTACCTGGAGATCTGTGATCCCTTCTTTGTTAGTCAGTACTAGATCTAGGATAGCCCTGTCTCTTGTGGGTTGCTGTACCAGTTGTTTGAGACCCTCTCCCTGCAGGGAATCCACTATGAGTCTAGTTCTGGCAGATGTTCCTGCTGGTATTGACCAATCTGTATCTGGCATGTTGAAGTCTCCCATTATCAGAACCTCCCCTTTAGCTGTCATGTTTTGTATATCTTCTAACAGTAATGTGTCTATGTCCTCCCTCTGGTCTGGGGGCCTGTAGACAACCCCAGTTCTTATGGCTGTCCCATTTCCTGTTTCCAGGGTGACCCACAGTTCTTCTGGCTCCTTATGTGTATTCTGAATTTCTGTAGCTTTGATATTTTCATTAACATACAGGGCCACTCCTCCCCCTTTGCACCTCGGTCTCTTCTGAACAATACATAGCCAGGTACTGAAGTCTCCCAAGTGTGGTTACTGGTAAACCACGTCTCACTAATTGCTACTATGTCCAGTTTAGCCTCTGACATTATTGCCTGCAGGTCTGGGATCTTATTTCCCAGGCTGTGAGCATTGTGTACATGATTTTCATTGGCCAGATTTTGTGTGTGTTAGTTGTTGGGTGAAGTTTGGCATTACCCCTGTGCATCATATGGGGAGACAAACCTTTTTCTTACCTGGTGATGCAAATGAATGGCAAACACGCTGAATTCCTGTTTGACCACTAGCTGAGGGGGGGGGGTGTTCTTCCCATTCGACGTATGGGGTGCTGCACCCCTCTCCCCATTTGCTAGTTTAAATATTCTGCAAAGACATCAAACTTCTGCCCCAATGCACTGACTCCCTCTTTAGTCAGATGCAGTCCATCAAATTTAAAGAACTTTCGCTCCCAGAAATGTTGCCAGTTCCCTACAAATCTGTGTCCTTTTTCCTGGCACCAGTTCTTGAGCCACGTGTTTAGCTCCCCTATCTCCCCTTCTCTGACCTTCCGTCCATCTGCTCCCCTCTCCCAGACTGGCAGGATCTCAGAGAAGGAGATGCCAGATGAAACAGATGATAGTTTGTCACCCAGCCTAGTCAGGTGTTCCTTGGTCTCCACAACTGACCGGCTGGCGAGATCATTAGTCCCTATGTGTACTAGGGCATCAATGTTTTCTCCTGCATTGTGAACATGGACCTGAGGCACAGGCAGAGGCAGCAGCTAGAGTGATACAGGTGCATGGTGCGTGATGGCACTGTGCCTGTGCCAGGCGAGTGATGTTGCATGTGGAGTGTGCATATATGTAATGCTTTATATACATGTGGGTGTGGGTGTGGTAGTGCAGAGGGGGTGGTGGTGTGGGGGGCTGGCCATGGGTGAGTGGGTGTGTGGGTGTGCAGTGGGGGTGGTGGTGGGGGTGTGTGCTCTGGGTGTGGGTGTGTGGGCATGTCCCTGTGTGCACAGCTGTACACAACAGTGCACCGTGCTGTTGCACACTGTGTACAGGCACAGTGTCATATGTATTCCCCATAGGGGCACGGTGCATGCGGTGACCATTGCGGTGGGTGGAGGGTGGGGTGCATTGAGTTTAGGGTTGCATGTGCATCTTGCTGTGTTTCACGATGTGTATGTTGTGTCATGCTCTAACAACACTTTCACATTTGTCCACTGTAGAGCGGATCGAGCAGCCCATGCCCACAGGTGCGATTCAGCCTAGGACACAGGAGTGGAGATGAGACAGCACGAGGGTCCCATCACTCCCACAGCATGCGCAGGAGAGCGGCACTGATAGCGGTGGCGTGTTGCATGAGTACCTGTTACATTTTTCTGTGCTGTGTACACTTTCATGCCACTGTGCACCACATCTGGGTGTCCAGCCACTAACTTGTCTGCAAAGGTCACTGGGCCGGTGTGGTGTAGCAGTGTGGTGTGCGATACAGGTGTGTTTCACACCACAGCTGGGTGCTATCAGCCTTGCCTGAGGGGGCGGTCACATTGCAGTGCTGTGCATGTGGCAGATGGTCTTGCTTGCTTGGGTGGCGGGTGTTCTGTGGGGACACCATGCTGATGGATGACCTTCCCACCTCTGTGGTGCATCCATACCTCCACCCACAGGACATTCACAATTGCACAGGTGGTGGTTGCTTGCTGTGCATGCGGGACAATACGGGGCATGCCTTGCAGACTTACCTCTCACCCTTCTGGACACCTGCTGTGTAGCACTGCCTGTCACACTGTGCTACATACTGGCACTGTGCCATACGCATTGTGCATCCATCCATGTGTGTCTCATTGTGAGGTCACTGTGTTACTGTTTAGTTGCAGGGTACGGATATCACTGTGCTATTATATTATGTGCATCGTTCCCTGCCAGTGTTGACCATGGCTGTGGAGGTGGTCCTCACTGTATGGGGGGGCCTGTTATGTGGGTTGGGGACACTGACATGTACCATGTCTCCATTGGGTGATATGCTTTCAGTGGTATTGCCTGGTGGCATGTGAAGGCTCTTCAGTGATAGTGTCTGTGCCCTGGCTGACTGTTGTCCGCTGGCTTGTGTTGGTCATTGCCAGGACACTGTCATGGTTCATTGATGCTCCTGCATGCATGTCATTGTTTGTTCTGCACTCTACATTGCTGTGCATTTCCATGTGTGGCTGGGCAGCATGTCACAACATATGTATGCCCTTGTGCATGTCCTTGCATGTCCCTTGCACCCAACTCACAGGGTTTCCAGTTGTGTGTCTGCCGTGTCTAGCAATGTGCTGTATCATGGTGGGTGGTGTCATAAGACCCCGGGTGCTGTCAGGATCACTGTCATCATCCGTGTTGGTTTCTGTGTTGGTGCCTGTGCTGCCCTGTGCTGCATTATGGGATGCTGCCATGTTGTCATACCACTGCAGAACTCAACACTGCCAGGGATAGCCCATTGGGACATGCTGTCCATCTTTGTATGGCAAGGGTTGGCTGCTGGTTGCCTCCTGTGTGGTGTACCATCCTCATGGTCTCACCCTTCCTCTAGTAGGGTCACTACGGGCATCACTGTGGGCAACACATCTCAGGGAGACTGAGGGAATGGAGGAGCTTCTCCACAGGATTGTGAGGTAGCAGTGGACTCAGATTGAGCAGCAGGCCATCATAATTACTGAGACCAGGAGGGTGGCAAACATCCTGGAGGCTCGTCTCCCTGCTCCTGTGGACACATAATTATCTCCCCTGTTGTTTTCAAGTCAGCCCTCACCACCACCTCACTGCACTTGATTCTCCCTTCCTTGCCCATTGTCTTCTGTCCCTGTGTGCGTCCTCCTCCACTTTGCACCCTTGGCCTGTGTCTTCCTGTCTCTCCATCTGTTGTCATCCTTATGTTTACCTTTGCGTGCCATTCCCTGCTACTGATGTTGCCAATTTTATCCTGTGGTGGGCATTTGGGGTTGTGTGTTGGGGGGGTTGGTGGGCATATTCTACTTCTGTTTCAGTATTGTGGGGAGGGTTGTTCAGTGGTGGGTGGGGCATTTTGTACTCTGGGGTTTGTTAATCATTATGTTCTGTGTTATATTTGCTGTTGTGTTTCCATTTGCTTTCCTGTTCATTATTGTTTATTACACTGGTTAATGACATTTTACGGTGTCCTGTGTCATTCTTGGGTGCTGGGGTTCCACATGCTTTGTACTGTTGCTGGTGTTCTCCACATGGGTCTGGGTTGTTGCAGGACTTTCCCATGGTTGTGTGGCATCCTCATGGGTGGGCACTGTGGTGTGCTCCTGATACCTCATTCCAGCATGTGTTGCCTTGTGTGTGTCCCAGGGTCAGGCTGTCTCTGCTCTGTGTTCCATTGTGTGTTTGCACTGCCTGCCTGGTGCTATATTCAGTGCTGTCTTGTGTGCTATATTCAGTGCTGTGTTATTCCTGGGCTTTTTTTGTACTGCACTTCTGGGCCTGTTTGCCCAGTTTCCTTTGCTTGCTATATTCAGCGGGGTTTGCCCTGGGCTATTCGTTTTGCATATGGCTAGCATTTTGCTCTGGGCTAGGTTTGCATGCTGGGCAGTGCTATTTGCTGCCAGGGGCTAATCTTTGAATATCTGGCCCTTAGTGTTTGTGTTGGTTGACACAGATAATACACCCTCCCCAAAAGTTTGAAGTGCATCATGAGTATAGATGCACAGCAAGAATGAGGCAAGCAACGTCAATGGTACAGGTCTGTAATTGCTGATATACACAACTTAGCAAGGTTAGGGTTTCTATGGCTATACACAGACAATTTACGCATGCATACCAGTTACTGATACTGACTGTACAGTACATTCACAACTGCATGTGCTTAGGTAGAATGTCACACAGCTTTCTACACCAGGTACTGCAGTCTGACTGTATACTGACAGTAGATATAAGTGTGGTACATGGTAGTTAACTTAGTTAGGAATTACAGGAGATCTGTAAGTCAGTGTATGAACACCTAGTCCACATATTGTACACTGAGTTGACAATACAGAATAGGAAAAAACATGGAGGTAAACAGTGTGATGGGGGGACTGGTTTTTCATAACACTTGCTGCATCCTAAGTAAATAGCCACTGGAAATGATAGGGAATGTACATCAGTTGTACAGCTCTCTGTGGCACATCTCTGTAATTGTTGGTATAGTTAAGTTACCACAGTTGGGAGTTGCAGAAGCTTAGACAGTGAATTGAAGTAGACATAGCAGTGACTGCATCCTAAGTGTATAGTCACAGCTGTGTACGGTCGAGTGCTGATGTATGACACCTTGGTACAGTAATTTCTACATGATGACTGTATCGGCACTGGAAAAGTAAGTACATTGCTGAGTTTTTCACACTCTTAGGAATTATGGGAAGTGTGACGTGCAATGTGCCACATCGTTGCCTATGTTGGGATACTGAGTGGACAGCATAGGAACCAAAGAAATTCATGGAGATCTAGTTGTGGCATTATTTGTTGCAGTTGATTTGCATGCTTAATAAAGACAACACTTGTGTTCTAATGTCATTATGCTACTTTAAGTAAAGACTCGACATAGGTGGTTATGATTTAAAAAGATTTATTGCCAATTGGTTCAACTGAAAAATAGGCCCAATTAAGACTGTATTTTTTTTTACAAAATCAGTCTAACAATACAGTCCTTGTATGTGTGTAATCATTGCTTGGAATATATGTAAATGTGTCACATTTACAGTGACTGGATTATATGAATTAGAGCAAGTATGTGATATTATAGTAAAGTATAGACAAAAAGGTAGCATAAGAAGGTAATGTATTCTATTTATTGTTGTTGTTTAACATGGTACACATCTTGAGGTTAGGTGTTTGCTATCCCTGCAGTGTTCTCCCATCTTTTGCTAGTGGGGTTGTTATCTGCCTTAAATGCCTATACCAAGTTCTTTACTAGGTGGCCACTGTCTTTAAGTAGGAGTTCTGTGTTTACAGTGATGTTTAAGTATTCACTACTCTTTGTGTTAAGAAGTGCTTTCTGAGTTTGCTCCTGAAGTTGTGATACTCAAGCTGAACCTGTGGCTCTTCATTATATATTTGCTACTAAATTTGAAGAGACTTTGGTAAAAAATATTACATTTTTTTAAAGTAGTGGCATGTCCTAATTATGTATTGTCAATTACTTTTGAACTATGTTAATAAAGGTATGTCAGGAGCTTCTAAACAGTGATTACACACATGATACAGAAGTGTATAGTTGTAATTGTGTGACTGATAATGTGAGTGTTCCTGGGGTGGGCGAAAAACTATATGTTAGGGGCTGGATATTCAAACTGTGCCATTCTGTGGCGCAAGCCCTTGGGCTGCTCAAAAAAGTTGCACTGGGGTGTGGCCAGGGTGATATTCAATGGAGTTGCACTATTGAGCAACTCCTTTGAATGTTGCCACCCAGCCACAGCCACTGTGCAGGGCACAGTAGAACTTGCACCACCGCAAGTGGTCAGAGAGGAGCATTCAAGATGCGCTGGCACAAGTTCCATTGCGCCATGTGCAAATTGCTGATATTCAAAAGGTGACAGCCAAATGGGGCTATAATTCATGCAAGGTGCAGGGGAGCCATTTGCATCTACTTATGGCCCCATTTGCATGCCATTAGCATGCAGGTGCACCGATCTCTGATGACTTGCACCTGGCACCCTGCCAGACAGCAGCCATTGGGGACCGATACCCTCTGCAGCCTGATCACAGGCATAAGAGTCAATCCCCCCAAAGAGCGATATCCCTGGTGGTGCAGTGGACTGCAAAGCCTGATCACAGGCATAAGAGTCAACTCCCCCAGAGAGCAATATCCCTGGTGGTCCAGTGGACTGTGAAGCCCAATAATGGGCATTTTAGTCAACCCCCCAAGGTCCATTCCCAGGTGATCTAGTGGCCCCCACCCCACCCACCCATGGGCCCAACCACCCCACTCCTCCATCAGCCAGCTGGTGGCAGCACCCCACCTACCTGCCACCCCACCTCTCCTGCTGATTGACCGCCCAGTAGGGTTGTGATGCCAACTTTGTCTCAGAGTGGAGCTAATGGGTGTGCAGCCCATACCATAAGGCAGTCCAGATATATGAATGAATGAATTCATTCATTCACATATCTGACTGCTCAGATGGTATGGGCTGCATGCCCATTGGCTCTTGCTCTGAACCAATGGAGAGGCAGCCCTACTCAGTAGTCAGTCGGTGGGTGGCGGGGCCGCAGGCAGGGTGGTGCCACCCACTGGCTGATGGGGGGATTGGGGTGGTGGGGCTCCATGGGTGTGTGGGGTGGGGGCCACTAGATCACCAGGGTAATTGGACCTTGGGGGTTGACTCTAATGCCCATGATCAGGCTTCATGGTCCACTGGACCACCAGGGATATTGCTCTTTGGGGGAGTTGACTCTTATGCCTGTGATTGGGCTTCATGGTCACTGGACCACCAGGGATATTGCTCTTTGGGGGTGTGTGAACTCCGTTCTGGCCACGATTGGGCCAGTGGGGGGGAGGTTTCACATTATGCCCTCAATCGGGCCAGTGGGGGGGTTTCATTCATGTTATGCCCACAATCAGGCCAGTCAGGGGGGCACAGGGAATAAGTGGAGGGCCACCCACAGGTGGCAGCTGCTGTGTTGCACCCTGCAATGCGGCAGATCACCTGTGGGTGGCCCTCGACTTAATCCTTTTTTTGGGGCTCAAAGTTGTGCAGGTGCAGGTAGGGGTTGCGCCTGCATAACTCTGCACAGCTTGACTGAATATTGGGCTGTGCAGTTTATGCATGGCTCCTCCCCCTCTGGTTGAGCATGCCTTCATTAGCATTGCACTGTTGCTCAGCATGACTTGGGGGGGCAACTGCCTCCTGCTGAATATCGCAGAATGGTGCAATTTCAGACTTGAGCAGGCGCAACCCTATTGCTCATGGCACAACACTTTTGAATATCCAGCCCTAAGTGTTTAAGTGATAGAATATTAAAAAATCTGATTTCAGTGACATTCGATTACTGGCATAAATGATATGTTACTGACTAGGCGCATATGGAAAATTCCCACCCGACCCCTCAATAGAGGCAATCATAAATATTGTCAGGAACAGGTATGAAGTGTGTTGTGATCAGTAACAGTGTCTGATTTACAATTGTCGATATTGTTAACATAGGCTAGAATGACTTATATGACAAGTACAAAAAAATAGAATATTCTTACAGGGACAAAAATATGTTTTCAATTGTTACATTGGCTTCTATGTTAACTCTTAACTAGTAAGTTAAAAAATGTGCATGGTATGCTGTTTTTTATCAAAGAAATGGTTAATTTAATGTAATCAGTATGGTGCTCTATTATATGTTAAACATTTATTTGTACTTTTCTCTTATACTAATACTTTTAGTAGAATTATGAAAGTAGTTAGTAACAATGGCAAGGTGCAATAAGAATGTTGATATTATTTACAAGTAATTACAAAGTCATGGCAAAGTCAGTTAATAATATGATGTAATTCTTTGGTATTTACAGCTGTTTCATTCAACTTCTTGCATTATCAATAAAGGCTGTTATTTTTACAAATGTACAGTACCAGTATTACAAATAAAGGAGGCATTATTCTACACTGTTGCATGGTGAATGAATGATATTGTTGTCTACATGTCAAGAGTCAATAGATAAAAACAAGTGGTGATAGACAACTTGTGACAGACTGTACTGTTTGGTGAATGGGACAAGTGTTGTTCAGTTATTTACAATGGTTACTGAGAACTTGTCTTTATCAGCAGAGAGTAACATTTTCAAACTGGCAGCAACTTGTTGTTATGTATGGGTATGATACAGTAACAATAAAAGATATGTACAGAAGAGGAGAGCAGTAAGACCTCTGTTTTGACACGTACAATCTTTGATAGACATGTAAGCATGGTTTCTCTAGTGACTGTGAATACTGTTGGCACCGATTGAATACACTACAACAATTTTCATGTTGTTACTGATCCACACAAGATCTTAGATGTTATAATGCATGAATTGGGTTCTGCCAGTATAGCATTTTGTTGAAATGCCATGGTTTATTGAGAGTTGTAGATTGTTCACAATTGTACTGACCTTTGACTGTTCCTGTCACAAACTAGTAATTTGAGCAATGCAGCATGTTTTGTCCTATTCTTCTTAAATATGAAGGTCATCATAATTCTTCAATATTAGAAGATATGCATTCTGTAAGTGTCATGGAAGTCTCTATTTAAAACTGCTTGCAGAGTCATCACACTCTGCCTATCCAGTTCTGTACCTAAGTAGGCAGGTGTAATGGCCAGAATGTATGGATTGGCCATGGTTGGAGTCAAACCTGTGCAAGATAAGCAACAGATATTGAGATGAACTCCTGAGATGTATGGACTGAGTGCATCTGCATCCACACCTTTTACAGGTGTGACCACATTGAGCATTGGTGTATAGCTGTCCAAATTAGCCACTTTTGGTTTGAGGGACAAAAACAGTAATCCACAGCATGTCTTCTGTGGTTTCACGCTATGAATGGCCACATGAAACACATACATATTTGGTTACATATGATACTGTGAAGTACTGCCGCATTGGGGTACCATCTTCATCCAAGTTGTTTATGACAGCCATCATAAAATCACTAGTTTCTTGCTGTATGTCAGTATCAAATGTACTACACCTGTCATATGTACCTAGCACCTGTCATAGTGGTGTTAGTGACTGTACATTGTTAGACTGGTCAGAAGTCATGTTGACAATCTGCTTCAAAGCATTTGATAGGTAATTGTCCTGTGAAGCAGATATTGCTTGCACAAAGTGTGGCACGTGTAGGAAAACTTGCATAGCTGAGTTAGCATAGCAGTTCACTTTAGTGCTGCTGTCAAAGACTGGTATGGCAGCTACACCAACAGATTTCTGACAAATTGCTGGCTGTGACTGTTTGTTTGAAGTTGTGGCCTTTGTTGAACTCTTTTGAGTTGAATCTCTTCTGAAAGCTTGTGGCTATTCATTGATACCTGTAGATTTGACTGAATGATGTGAGGCAGCCAGATATGTAGGCAGTGGTATTAAAGGTATTTGTGGCTGATGTAGAGTACGTAACCTGTTGTACTCAAAAATACATCACTTGTCAGCTCATATTTTCGAAGGTGCTAGAGTTAGAATGTGCAACCCAGAAAGGCTGCAGACACGTGAAAGTACCATGTAGCTCATGCCATCCTTGAAAATGTCTGTACCTATGTCCACCATTGCTGAGTCCAAACTCAAACCCTGAGATTTGTGAATGGATACAGCATATGCAACACATACTGGAAACTGTTTCCTGTTTACATAGATAACCATAAATACCTGGAATTTTATGCAGGTCCATTCTATGCGTACAGGCTGTTCCATGTTGTCAAAGTGAACTACAAGCATCTTGATATATGTCTTCTGGACATTGTAGACAAAGTCAGTGAAGTTTCCCATGGTACCGTTTACCATGCCTAGTTCTACATTTAGATTACACCATAGCATGATACGTGCATTCTTACAAAGTGTGAGAACAGTTTCTAGGCCAGCTGTGCATGAAACATCTGACTTGAGTTCACTGAGTCATTCACTCATCTTTGCTACTAGGTTGCAATTAAGAATGACACCCTCAACTGTATTAACAGCATGCAGACTTATCATTTCTTGGTTTTATCTCTGCAGTATTAGATTGTTGAAGTCAGTGCATTTTTTTAGTCATGACAAAAGACACACTATGTGTGTACCTGTGGAGTATGCATCGCTGAAAACATTACATGCTGTTTCTATGGATGCAGTATCTACTGTGATTCTCCAATTGTTTAACATACAAACATGTTCTGGTGATAGATAACCTGTCCAAGCTTCATCTAAAAGTGATTTGTAAGCCAGATCACCACTTTGGTGAATGTCCTCAGACAACTCAACATAGGTAAATAATCCCCATGTTATATTCTGCAATGCAGCCAAGAATATTCTTAGCTTACTTGGCAGTTAGAGTTGTAAATACATGCTCTGCATTAACTGGTGCAAGCTGTAAAAGGTCTCCCAACACAACAAGGTTTTGCCACCAAATGGAACTCCATCATCAGTACCTAAGATCTCCTGTAGACGTAGATGAATACAGGCAAGCATGACATTGGAGACCATGCAGATTTCATCAATGATGAGTAACTTCATCTTTGTGAACATGGAATGGAGCTGAGATGCAACATCAAATGACAGTTTACGATACTCTCCAGTTCTGCCATGTTCCACTGGCAACATAAAGAGACTGTGTAATGTAACTCCACCAATGTTGTACATGGCTAGTCCTGTGAAAGCAGTAACAGCAACAGACATTGATGACCTTGTCAGGCTCCGTATTTCAGCAGTGTTGGCTTCAATAAGGAAACTCTTTCCTGTGCCAGCTGAACCACTAATAAAGATCAGTAGTGGCTTATAGTCATGACAGTCACATTCTTTTGTGTCATGTTGTAGGCCATGTTGGACAGCTTCAACTTCTTGAGAGTGAACTGTATGCTGCTGCTGATTTAGTCTTTCTCTCAAGTCAGCTGGGTTCACAGCGGAGTGTGTTCCATGTTCCATGGCTGTCTCAATTTCTGACATTAACACTTCTGGGGCATTTAAGGGCAGAGGTTCACCTACAACAGCTTGTCCTTCTGGATCAGTGCTGTCTTGTAAACTAACAGGAGTGTCTTCCTGAAGCTGCTTCTCTGCCTTCTCAAGCTGTTCTTTCTCAGCCTCTAGTCTCTGTATATATGTCTCTGAGTATTCACTTTTGAAAGTCTCATAACTGTGATTGAATTCTTCCTCTAATGTATCGCAGTCACCTTTTAATTCAGACTCACTTCTCCAGGGTATAAATAGGAATAAGAGATCAAAGTTCACTGCTCTCCGATGTGCCTAGATGCAATTTACAGTTGTCTATGAGCCATGGCTTGTGTCTCTTTATGACACAGCCATCCACTCCATTCAGCTTGCAAATCTGGCGTGTTGAGTCAGGTGATACATTTGTCTTGTAGTCATACCACTTAGCCACCTGAAAGAGACACACATCATCCATGTCGCCGTGTCTACGGGGGTTGTATGTGCCTACCAGGTTATTCTTCAAGATATGTTTTGAAGAAGGTCTATTGGCAACAAGCTCCTCAATTTCAGCATGAGGAATCCGTACACGTTTGCATTTTTCTTTGTAGTTTACACTGAGAAACCGGAGAGTGTCAGACTTCCCTTACAGGTGTGTACCCATTAAACGGTCGCCGGCTTCATAAGGTCCACATTCTCTGTGTGAAAGAGTCTTCAAGCCCAATGACCAGAGCTGAGATGCCAGGCTTTTGATTGAACTGGCAATATCTTCCCAAAGATCTTGCAAGCTAGTCTGCTCATGTTTGATTATGTAAAAAGTGATGTACCGCACCAGGGCCAATGAGTTATCAGCCACAAACTGAACATCTATGTTTGCTTGCCACATTAGGAGAAGAGTTGGGTTGTAGTCATTTATGTACACCTCTTTCTCATCTCTGGGTAACTCATATATCCTCTTGGTTGATTTTGCCTTTAGGTGGTGTCGCATTGCTGAGAAAAGGTCATTCATGGCACCATCCTGACAAACTCGTCTAAGAAATCCAAAGCAACATTGTGTGTACCAATTAGAATTGTTCTTTACTACTTGCCTGCAGTATTTTGCACAAATATGTCACTGGAACTTTTGAACCAACTTCCATAGTGTAGGACTGTCATACTTGTCTGGAATGTGACAAGTGATATATTTTTTGATGAATGCTTGCACTTCTGCTGCTTCATGTTCACTTATGCGTGGTGCATCCTTGATCCACCATAACATATGGATATGAGGGGCACCCCATGCTTGATATTCCATCCTCCAGAAGTAATGTTCCACAATACCAAGAGGTGGATTGTCCTTTGACAAGACGAAAGTCAGAATGTCATGGAACTGCTTGTGAAAATGTCTTGTGACAGACACAGGATCAAGTGAACACCTTTCTTTGACAGTCATTGATGAGATGCAATTGACATCAGAATTTGTCCACTTCAACAGTTCAATGAGCTCATCCCAGGCATATTCAGAACCACTAAGTGTGACAAACCATGTGGCTGCACCATACTCTCACAGCATTGTTATCACTTCAGAGTGTCTGTGATACCAATATACTTTGGTACCTCGAAGACTTGAAAGAATAGAAGACAGATTCACTTGCACATTTTCATCTTTCTGCTTTAATTTCTCTAGAAATTGAGTGGCTGTTATTCCATCCAGTGGACTTGTGAGATGAATAGTATGTGCAATGGATGCAGACAGAATGCTAAGTTCACTCTCCCAGGGGGAGATGAAACAGATACTGTATGTTACATCTGAATTTGCCACCTTTACTGAGCACACGGCTAGTGCAGTACTCAGCACCCTGTACACGCACTTCTCTTTCATCTAGGCATCCACCTGACCCTTTTGGGAATAGGTCTGGGAAACAGCGTGCTTCTAGTGTTGCCTCCCAAATGCTGACAGGGTCACCTTCCACTTGTTTCATTTGATAGAGATCAATGTTGTATTCTACTGGATCTCTACCATTAAGTGGGTGAATTTGTGTACAGTTCATACACATTGTCACTTGTCTGTGCACTGACCTTCTCAATGATTGGTTTAGTTTTTTTCTAATTGATCATGTTGGACAGAGAGACTGGCCATCTGATCTATGTCAAGGTCTATATAAAAGGGATTGTTAGTCTTTAAATAAGTAAGAGCATGCTTCACCTTTTGTACATTGACAACATCTTGCCAGATGACCTTGGACTTCATTGGAACACCATTTACAAGAATCACCAAACTATTTTCTGTTGAAATTGCTTCCACCTTTTTCCTGTAGAGGAAGTGGTAGATACATCACAGAATCCTTTAGAGATCTAACAGGTTCTTTCTGTGGAATGTTCCGTGTCTTTGTGTTCAGACGTAGAATGTTTTGGAATGGTTTCATTGTCTGAATTAGAATGCGTTCAAACATATTCAATGTTGAAATCTCACTTGGTATGTAACATGTGCCTCGATGTTATTCAGAAGTGACCTTGGTGGCAAAATGTTAGACTTCAGTTTGGGGAAACAGTGCTTGCATAGCAGAATGGTGTTTTCTAACTCAAAGTCAGATTTAAGCAGCAAAAATTCAGAAAGATGGAGACACATGTCATTGTATAGTGCCAAGGTTTCGAGGTTCACTGTGACTGTTTGTGTAGTGTAGCACAAATGTTCACATGATGCACATACAGAATCAAACTTCTGAGACTTTGTCAGCTCAAATTTTGCTATTTCTTTGCCATACTGTCTCAGTATGTCAGTTTCTAACACTGAAACAGATGTTTCAACAGATGTGCTTAACTGAGAAATTGCTTTATCTGGTACAGAAATAACATGTTGCAGTTTTTTGAGAAATGTGATGGCCCCCTGCATGTCACCCGACTGCAATAAGTCATTTAAACAAGTGTAGTGATTTACAACTCACCGTATTTCATATATTCTGTATATAAAGTTTCACATGCCTGTCTGATGCACTCCAAACATCCGCATGTTGTGAAAAATACTATCACAAACACCACTATCGAGACATGCCAGTGAGTGACCCATTAGTCCTGTATGTGGACAAATTTCACAATGGTCAATTTTGTCAAACAGTTTATATTTTTCTTTGCAATCTGTTATCACAAATAAGTTGACAAACTGTTCAACTTTTTCAAATGATGATTGCCTACTGTTGTAGGTCTCATCACATGCCCATGCCAGACAGTGCCATTTATTTGAGACTGTGGTTGAATCACTGTCATCATCTGTATCCATTGCAGTGTCCTCAGAGATGCTGAGGACATTTACCAGTTTACCATACTCATCAATGGTGAACTTGTGTTCCTCCTTCTGGGAATAAAAAGATTCTTCCCAAAAATATGCCTCTGAGTGCAGCGTGTGCATCCAGTGACCTGTGAAAACATCACAGAAATTGTGGACAGTCAAAGAAGGATACTATTGTAGCCTTTTTTTGATGCCATACAGAACTTTCCTGAATTGTTCAAGCACATGAGACATCTTGCGCCACTAGTGCTGCAGCACAAACACTGCTCTATTAACAAAAGTGCATACTTTGAGAAGCAACTTCATGAAAGACAGATGACTCATTGTCTTTTTGAGCACATGTCTCATCACAGCAGCAATAAGTCTGTCAATGTTAGCTTTACTTGCTAGTGATCGGATATACTTCTGCTTTCTCAGTTGCAAATCACCAGGTGTGAGTCTACAGCGTTGTTTAGTAGATTTGTTGATTGTTGCAGTCACAATAGCCTGTGTTTCATTTGAGAGATCTTCACAACTGTTGTAGAGGTAAGCATTTTTTACTTGCTCTTGAGGAAGTATGTGCTTTTGATGTGCAGTGAGTTGTTGTAGGTCTCACTGTTGCAGTAGAGGTCTGTCTCTGTTCACACTGTGATGTAACATTTGTGTTTTCTTTATTGCCCTATACTATGATACCTGTCTCATTTCCCTATACATCTACGTCTGTATTTAGTTGCCATGTTTTGATATAGTTCACAGTGGCAGTCAACAATCTTACAGAAGCATCAGGCACCTGTATGAAATACAGAGAAAAAGAAAATGTTACTATATGCCTCTGTTCATGATTTTTAACACTGTGCATTGAAACATCTGATTTAAGTATCACATCAATTTAAAAAGAAAATGTTAGCAATCTTTTAATCACATAAGTTATTTACATTGCTACAGTTGTACTTCATTTCTGTCACATTGTCTTGCATATCATTATCACTATAGAATCTACATTTTGTTTTCTTTGATTTCCATGTTCAGTCATTAATAATTAGTATTATTAAGAAACTTTTATATAGCTTATGCTGTCACAGTTCTGTAACATTATAACTTTATTGATGATCTTTCTGTTAATTGCTAAGACATTAATAAGTCAAGTTTGAACACTTAGCTGAAGTCAGTGCATTATGAATATTTTCATGTGAGATTGTTCAGGTTGCCATTTCACTACAACCATTTTGCAATTACACTGCTGTCATTTTTCACATGTTTGCTGAGCTGTTTTGTATGTAGTTACAGTGATCACTGCTACAGGTGCTGTGTGAAACCACTGTTCAGAGCACATTGTGATACTGACAGTCACAGTGCTTGTGAACAGAGGTGTAAAATGATTATGTTCACAATTTGGTAATGATAGTCTGTACTATGACAGTTTATGTGAGTGTGCATATGAACTTCACAACACACATTTGTCAGTTGATGTGTTTGAAGTATTGCAATGTCAGTTTGGTAACATTGCATTTATGTCCTCAAGTGAGTTAGTTGGATATTTGGTGTGAATGCTGCATAAAATGACTGTTTGCAGTGTTAATTAACAACTGACAAACTATGCATTACTACAAGTCAGTTGCATGGTGCCATTGTAACTGAAGATAGCCACCTTTTTGTGGGTGTTTTTACCAAGTCACAATACTACATGTCTCCAGTTGTGAGAGCGGGAAGGCTGTTGAGCAGTGTTTAGCATTGAAAAATTGGTTATTTAGTCATTAAGCATCAAACTGAGTTAAAAATAGACAATTTTTAAAAAAAATACTGTTGAATGTATGAAAGTGTCACAAATAGTAGTGTTGTGCATTTGACAGTGTCACAAATGTTACTTTCATGCATTCATCAATATGGTAAAAAGTAATGCGAAGTTTGAATGTTTCACAAAAGTTATTTTCATGCATTCAAAAGTATCACAAAAAGTACTTTCGTACATTCGACTCTGTCGCAAATTACTTTTGTGCCTTTGAAAGTGTTGCAAATTTAACACTTGGGAGTGGAAAATGCATTCATTACCAAATCAGATCTGATTGTATTTGAGTGATAGCTTGTTCTACCAATGTAATGCAAGATTTGTCAGGCCATCAGAGACAATCAATCAGAGACAGACAACACTGAAGAAGAAGTCAGCAGCAGCCATCTTAGTGCCAACTGAGAGCAGCATTTCAAAAACTGTAAGAACAGTATATTTTATTAAGCATTTTTCCAGTATGATAAAAAAGTGTTAGCAACATGTAAATACTATTAATCAAAACGTTTTTCAGTGCTGTATTTGATAATGTTATTTGTAATCATCTAACTTGCTGTATAATTTAAAGTGTTTAAAGTCAGATAGTAGTTGAGTACTAACTTGTACAGATACAGCTGCAAATAGAAGGAGATAGGAAGCTGCACATGGACCCATAACAGAAAAGGGAACCAATCAGACATGTTTCTGCAGTTGTAATTGTTTAAAATTGCCTATGAAAAGGATGCATGTGTCCCAACCCTCAATGTTTGCACATTTTAGCTGCAGCAGAAGTCTAGTAATAATGAGTGCATAGCTTACATTGGTTAATGAAGTCATAGTACTAGCCAAATATTTTTTTTATTTGTATGTTATGAATCAGGCCAGTGAATCTGGCTTGAAGTTAAGAGAGAAAATATCAGTTTTACTTTTACTACTGCCTAGCCACTGCAGGGTGAACTCTGACTTTTCTTGGTAGCTCTCTGTCCAGTTCTGAGTTTAAAAACTGAAAATGGCAGAAAATTGCAAAAAGGCATTGTGGATAGTTGGAAGCAGTATCGTGAGACGAGCATTTTTTGGGAGAAACCTGCAGCTCCCAAATTGCTCTGTGAAATGGTTTTGTAGGGGTGGAATGAGATGGGAACACCTCATGCCAACCATGCACAGACTTTTCTGTACTCAGCCTCATCCTGACATACAGCTAATACATCTTGAAGACAATGATTTGGGCACCAAACGCTGGGTAGATTTAGTAACAGAGGCAAAATTGGACCTTGCTTCTATTATGAGTATGTTGCCTGCCTGTATAATTATGTTTTTGGATATTACAGAGTGTAGGGTCTGGCAAGCAGAACACCATATGTATCTGATTGACAGAGCTCAAAGAAAAGTCAACATACAAGTATCTGCTTTTCTACACATGTATGGAATGTATACTATACGTCACCCAGAAATTAAGTATTGTTATGATTGGCTATACCTACCAGATGGTGTACATTTCTCACATGCTGGCAATTGCCATTTCCTGGGAGACCTTTGAGATGCAATCCTCAAAGTCCTCTAAGACTGTCAGACTGTTTATCAAATATTACAGTGTAAACAAAGGTTTTTTTCAGAACCCTATAAATGTGGTCAAAAAATAGATCAGCTGCATGCATCACTCATACACATGTAATACATGGGTTGGGAAAATCAGATTGTGCCATGCTGTGTAACTACACTGGGGAAAGTGAAATAGCAATGCATCATGTTGTTGTTAGTACACAATTTCATGAGGTAATATGTTTGCATTGTAATGTTTTTCAGTCTGTAAGGTTCATTTAACATTTACTGTGGCATTACACTACTGTAAGTGGCAGAGAGGACTAAGGGTGTTACAACAGTGAAACACAGTGGTGGCAGGTTTATGTTTAACATTATTTAGTATTATTTGTGCAAATGGAGCTTTGTAGTATGCAACACATAAGCTAAGTAATTTTTTCATATTATGACGCCATTATTAGTATGCAGGTATCCTCTGCATTATTGAGTTGTTGCTTGTATTGGCTGACTTAGGCTGTGTTCTGTCTGATGACAATTCATCAAATTCTGTTAAACACTAGCCTCTACTACCATATTTCTTGCTTTCTTTAAAAAATAACTTTTCAAATATATTTGAAAAGTGATTTCTTTAAAGAAAACAATAAATGTGGTAGTACAGTGTAGTGTTGCCTATCACGTTATAATGGGTAATGATTGTTTACAGTAATGTTTCATGCCATTGTTAGTTCTATTTTTCTGTTACATAAATGTGTAGTGGTAGCTGAAGTACAGCAAAATGGTTACTATTAGACAGAAAACAAACAATAGGGTAAGAGGGTGGAGCGCAGTGTTTCATTTTCTAAGTACTAAACGTAATACAATACATACAAATTCATTTACTATGGGACATGACAGTCATGGAAATGTTTCTTTATGCTTCTATTGCAGAGAAAAAAATTTACCATAAGGCAATGGACCTTGTGAGAGGTGTGCTTGCTGCTTGAGGCAGTCCAAGCTTGGGGGAATGCACCATTTTATTGTAGAACATGAACCACAAACTAGATCTGATGTGGAGGAGCATCAACAGTTTCCTGCATGTGATACTTAAAGTAAAGAACATGACCATCATGCAGTTGAAGCAGAAGTAGAAGCTGTAGTGCCAGCGCTTTTATGTTCTTAAACAGCAAGAGGAGATACCAGACAACCATACATGCTGGTACTACCTCGCGTATGAACTCTGAGAGGCTGCTGGGAAGCCAGCTGCAGGGGAGCGCCTAACTCACCGTAAGTTACTCAACAGAAGGTTTTACAATGCATGTGACTTTATATAGATTTAGATTGAAATCATGGCATATGGTATGATACTTAATAGTATATGTAAGAATGTACTATGACAAGGAGTGGATGAATTGATGGATTTACCACATCTGGTATTGTTCAGTCATGTGGTGCAGCCGAGTGATGTAGCCACACCAGAAGTTGTAAATCCATCCATATACCCACTCCCTATCATGATATGTTGCTATAATACAATATTCAAGTGTTCTTTTTGTTTTTTATAGTGATATCAAAGATATAACAGTGGGTATACTGTAGGATTTTTCCACAGTCATTCTATCTGTTTTGACCAATGAGGTTACAGGATTTTCATACCCCATAGTATAAGGTTCATTTGACATGCACACTGTGGTTCAGCTGTGAGGTTTAGCTGAGTGCAATGGTGCAGTGACTATACCGTATCCATTGTATATAGACAATATTTTACTTCATTTAAGGTTTACATAGCTATTACATTAGGTGAATCTAGTGAGTTTATGCTGTGTTCTTCAACTAAATTTTCTCTCTGTATCTTTAGTGTGTATTATGTACCATACTATGCAGTCATGCAACTTAGTGATGCAAACTTCAAAATACTGGTAGAATAAAAGAAAATATATGTGTTTTGCAGCATTCTGACACATGAAATGACAATAGTGTTTTTTTAAGTATACAGCATTAAGAATGATGTTTGGGTATCTCATCTGAAATATGGTTAAGTCAATATTTGTACTTAATAGGGTATTGTAGATGTCTCGACTTGTTGTTGAAATGTTCTCCATGTTTGTGGAACAACTACTGATCTTGATTTACAGTTGTTCTCTACTGCTCTTCAAACATTATATTTGATATTAACAGCGCTTGTAATTTAATATGTACCCACAATGCTTGTGGTGTGCCTGATGAGAGGCAATGTTATCTATGTGAAGCATGTTTTATGGTTGCATCAACTGTTTAAAAAATGTGATGTAATTACCATTCAAGACTTAGTGATGCTTTTGTTTTTTCTTTTATGACAGGCCAACGTAGGACTCCCCCACCTGCCTGCAAGGTAGTACCAGCACAGCGTGAAGCTGTGGAGGGTGGCCAATCAGACACTGACAGTGTCATTGTCATCGAGTCTGATGGTAAGATGCTAATAGAAATAATTGTATTATGTAATTGGGTGCTATGAGGATATCAATCAATCAATCAATACTTTATTTTTAAAAGGTGCTTTTCTTCAACCAAAGCGCCTGTACAATTTCATAAAACAATAAGTAAGAAAAATTTAATTTATTATAAATCATTAAAAGCTATATTAAAAAGGTAAGTCTTCAGGGCTCCTTTAAAACTTAGGACAGTTGGGCAATTTCGTACCTGACAAGGTAGAGAATTCCACAGGGTCGGGGCCATAAAACTGAATGATCTAGCCCCTGAAGTTTTCAAATGAACCCTGGGAATCTCCAGCAATCCCTCATCAGTGAATTGGAGGGGGAGGGAGGGACAGTAGGGGCAAAGAAGCTCTTTCAGGTAAGTAGGTCCCAGATCGTGTAGGGCTTTATAGGTCACCAAACCAACCTTGAAGGTGATTTGCCAAAACACTGGCAGCCAGTGCAGTCCACGGAGCACAGGCATTATATGACTGGATCTAGAAGATCCAGTCAATAACCTGGCCGCCGCATTCTGCACAAGCTGCAGATGGTGAAGTTCAACCCCCCGATAGCCCTAGGTACAGGGAGTTGCAATAGTCAAGATGGGAGGTAACGAAAGCATGGATCAACGTTGGAAGATCCTCTGGAGGAACCAAGTGCTTCACCCTGGCGATATTCCTCAGATGGAAAAAGGAAGTTTTGACCACCGCTGATACCTGAGATTTAAGGGTCAAGTGGTCGTCAATTATTATGCCAAGATTCCTCACCTGATTTGAGGTTGCCAGCTGAACGCCCCCAAGCCAGAAGCCTGAGGGGTGATCCATCCAGAAAACCCACCTCACAGCAACCTCGATCCATGACTAACACCTCAGTTTTCTCCGGGTTTAACCTCAGCCAACTCCCATTCATCCAGTCCTGGATTTCAGCAAGGCAGTTATTAAATACCGAAAAGGCAGCATCCTGATCGGGCACAAAAGACATATACAGCTGGGTGTCATCTGCATAGCAATGAAAACCCAAACCGTATCGTCTAATAATCGCTCCCGACGGCAGCATATACACCGCAAACAATATAGGTGCTACAATAGAGCCCTGCGGTACTCTGCAGGATAGGGAGACTGATGCTGAAGAAAAAATTCCCGACACCACCCTCTGAGTCCTACCCTCGAGGTAAGATTGAAACCACCTGAGGACTACACCAGATAATCCGCAGATGGATCGCAGATGCTCCAGCAGCACACCATGGTCAACAGTGTCAAATGCTGCAGAGAGATCAAGGAGTACCAAGATAGAACAAGTCCTACGATCTCTCGCTATTAGGAGGTCATTTAGTACCCGAACAAGTGCTGTCTCGGTACTATGCCTTTTCCTAAATCCTGACTGGAGAGAATCATAAATATTGTTGTTGGTCAAATGATCATCCAACTGAACTGTGACCACTTTCTCAATAACTTTGCCCACAAAGGGTAAGTTAGAGACTGGTCTATAATTTGCTAGACAATCTGGGTCTAAAGAGGATTTCTTTAAAAGAGGCTTAACTATAGCCTCTTTAAGGGGATCAGGAAAGATCCCCCTCTCTAAAGACTTCCAGACTATCGAAGCCAGAACTAGGCTGATCTTCTCCACACAATCCACTAAGAGATGTGTGGGGCCAGGGGTCCAAATCACAATTGGTTGGTCACAGCGTTCAGATGACCATCACAATATTATCAATTGTGGGGAGGCTGAAGTCAGACCATACAAACTGAGTGTTCGACATCTCCAGCCGACCATCACCGCTCCCATTGGAAAGGGAAGGATGGACATCAGACCTGATTTTGGCAACCTTATCTGCAAAGAAAAGAGCAAACTCCTCACACCGTTCTAGAGAAAAGGCTCTTCTGGGCTGAAGACAGGCTGGATTGCACAGTCTGTCCACAGTCCAAAAGAGCTGAGCTGATCTATTCTGTGCAGCCGCAATCTCTCTGGACAGGAATTCTGCCTTCTTACAAGAGATTGCAGATTGATAGGCCATATAATGGTCCATCAAACTAAGTTTGTCATCATCCAGACTGGACTTCCTCCAACGCCTCTCCAGCCTTCATCCCACCCTCCTCAACTCCCTCACGGTCTCATCAAACCATGGAGACCTGGGGCGAAGAGTGAGAGGACGAACATGAACAGGTGCAATAGAATCCAGGGCCCCTGTCACCGCCTTATTATAGGCATATACCAGGTCACCTGGATCCGAGCAATCCATTGGTAGACCCAATAGGCCCAGCACTGCCATCAGGTCATCCGGGGATACACCCCTTAAAGGGCGGTACCGTACCATCTCCAAAGGGGCTGACCTAATAGGGGTGGCCTCAAAACTGAACCTAATGGAGTGATGGTCAGACCATCCAAGTGGTTCCACCACCAAATCAGATATCCTCATCCCCAGAAGGAATACCAGGTCCAATGGAGTGTCCCCCAATATGAGTCGAAGTGAAACAACCTGTGTAAGCCCAGTGATACCATTAACTGGAGGAAGTCTTGACCAAAGCGAGAGTTTGTCATCGACCCAACATTGAAGTCCCCCAGAACCAACCATCTGGGGGACCCCAATGTCAGGTCGACAACGAAGTCTGCGACCTCCTGCAGGAAAACATTCTCGTCACCTGGTGGATGGTATATGAGAAGTATCCTGCACCCCACACCCTCAACTAAGACACATTCAAAGGATCTGGTACATCCCACTGGCATCTCCACCAGGCCCAGTTCTGACTTAAAACATATGGCAACACCCCCGCCCCTTTGATCCTGCCTCGAGCGGTGTATCACTGAGTACCCGGCTGGAACTGCTGCTACTAAAATTGGCCCAGCATTTCCATCCAGCCAGGTCTCGGTGATGCATGCCAGGTCCGATGATCCAACAAGATTGGCTATAATAGCCGTCTTGTTTTTAATAGACCTGGCATTACACAACACCGCCCGAGTAGGATGAGCCTCCGAGGATGACCGCCTTACCTGCTGATTATAATCAGAACCCTTGGGCATGGGCACCAAGCAGGGAGAACCCCTTTCCTGTGCTTATTTTGCCCCAGGGCATCTCCTTGACCTCACTACCCCTATCCGCCCACTCCTTTCCATTCCGCCCCAGGCCCGGCACCAGTCCTCCTCCTCCTCCCCCTCACAATCCCCAAAGCCCTACATCTTCTATACACTCTGGGTGACAGGGGAGGACAGGAGAAAGGATGAAGGTACCTGAGCCTAGAGGGGGAGTAATACCTGACCATCCTATTTTCACTCCAACACATAGCTAATACCTCAATCCACAATAATAAACCCCACAAACTTATATAAAAAATAAAACTAAAACACAGCACTCAAATGCAAAAAATACAAATATAACAATATATAACAAAAAACAGAATTTTACCTTATCAATATGTTAGTATTTATACTTTGAATTTATCAAAATATTTTATCCATCTACCCCCCAACCCCAGTGCTCTCACCACTACGAGGGGAAGGAGCGTTACACCTATATAAAATCGCCTAACATAAAATAAACACAAAACAAGAGTCCAAGGTCTTTTTATGTCCACACTTATGTGCTCTCACCTCTTCAGCATGGGCCACACTTAATCAGTCTCCTCTCACAAGGCTGAAAGAGTTATAGTGAACTCAGTTTTAAGTTTTCCCATAATTCTCACCCGCTGGTTACAAAAAAAAAGAAATACTCAAGTATACTTCACCAGTTCAAGCAGACCCAAGGTTCAAATTCCGTTCAAAGTCTGTTCAGAGTGTTCCCAATGCCCAAAAGCCAGAATCCTGCAGGCAATTAGCAGTTAACATTGGATATACCTCTACTGCAGGTTCCAACTCCACCCGACCCTCGCTGTAGAGAGGCAGGCCGGACCACCCTCCGGTGGTACTCCTACCTCAACTAGGAAGAAGAGTAGCCCCCACCACCCTCCGGAGGCAGAGAGACCCGTCTCCCTGTCTGGGCCAGGGAGTCAGAACCCACAAATCTGTAGACAGTGTCAACGAGCAACAAGCAAAATTTCACCGCTTGCTATCCCGCAAACCACTTTTTAAAATCCACATGCTCAAAACCCCTCCTCAGGGGAAAACAATCAAAAAGTCTCCCCAAAGACAGACTGCCAAGTACTGCTACGACAGCCAGCGTCCCATGCCCTTTGCAGGTAAGTATTTATAGTTATTTTGTACGTTTTAAATTACAGTCGGTCAAGGCCAAATGTTCTCCAGTGTCAACTCGAAACAACTTCCTGGATATAAAGCCCGTGGGGTTGTGTTTATTTCTTGCTTTCTCTCGAGTCTCCTTGGAAGTCCTAGAAACAGCTCTGCAACCGATATCCAAGTCGAATGAGAGGAGACCAAACCAGTCCCGCTGTCCGTCCCTCCGCTCCCAGGTTGTGAGGGCGGCCCTCGGTTTCGGCTCTGCTCGCCCCCACCAGCCGCGGTGCTGGGTAAAGAATAGTTTCCTTTCACTGGGCAGCCCAGCAGAGGAGAAGCTGGTTACAGAACGGAGACAGTGCTGTCGGGCTGTACGTACCGCACCCCAAAGTGCCGCTGAGTATGCCAACAGCTACTATTCGGCCCCAGTACTAGGTGTAGTCTGCTACACAACACCACTCGCAGTGGAAAACTAATAAAGTTGATCGGAGCTCAGAGAGAGATACATACGGATGACTTCTCAACCAAAAAAAAAATAACACAAAATCACTAACTACCTCAACTTCTTCAACCCTAACTCTCTAAATACACAAATGGATCAAAAAGTTAAATTAAAATTAAACTAAAAATAAAATAAACAAAGTAATATAAACACAAACTAGAGCTAGAACGCTGACTGGCTCATAACTGCCGCCATCTTGATCATCACTCTAATATAATATCATGTAAGGTGTGACCTGCACAACTTAAGTACATTATTTTTAGGAAATACTATTTAGTAAGTAAGTATTACTTGAAGAATCTATGTATTATTTGTATTTAGAAAATGGGTTGGAAACATTGTTTTAGGTGATTGACTAAGACAAACAAACAGCCCGTCTGCCATCTGGCAATAGAGACCAGTTAATAATGAGTCTGTGCGTCTATTGCCTGATTAGGTCTCAGATCCATGTGAAAACAGAATCTTAATTCTGTTAATACAGCCATGTTTTTCTTAATATGTTACTGAAACACACACAGATACACACACACACACTGTGTATGACACTTTTACACTCATTCTTCCTGCCAAGTCTTCTTTGTGCCTGCCTTATCTGTCCCTCTGGTGGCTTGCTGACTTAGCTGTGATGCACAATTTTTTACGTCAGCTAGCAAAACAGAAAATGCCATGACAGAAGTGGCGATTCCTCATCAGGCTGCAATATGTTATACCCCCACACCCCCCTGTTGTGAACACAGTTGAGCCTCCAAAGAAACAAATACACAGAGCATCGGAAAAACAGACAACTTTGCTTCAGATATTCAAACTGTACCAAGCAGTGGCATGAGCTTGGGTGCAGCTTAACTCTGCTGTACAGGAGGTGTGTAGTGTGTGATAGTCAATGGAACTCTGACATGGCTCAGCAGTGTTGAAGATTGCAATGTGGCTGCTCCCCAGTGTGCATGGCGCAGTGCAACTGCTCTACCGTAAGTGGCCAGAGTGAAGCATGGGGATGCGGTACCACAAGTATCATTTTGCCATTGCCAGCAAGCTAAATACTGAAAGAATAACATGCCAATGGGGCCATGATGCATGCAAGGTGCATATGGGTCCATTTGTATGTTATCATGGCACATTTTCATACAGTTGCACCGATCCCTGATGAGTTGCACCTGGCACCTTCTGAGATAACAGACATTGGGGATTGACACCACCTGCAGCAGAATAATGGTCATTTGTAGTGACAAGATTTTGCTGTTCTGTTTAATATACATAGTGGTCCAGTGGAACACTATCTCCCGATTGTGGACATCTGTACAAATAAATCTAGAATTACACAATTTCTCTGGTGGTTCAGTGTGACACTGTCTACACGATAGCATCCATCTGAATAAAAAAGACTTTTGTCTAATATCCCTGGTGGTCCAGTGGACAGCTATTTGCCTGATCATGGGTGTTTGTGAAAACAAATACTTCCAATCCCTGTGGTGATCTAGTGGTACCCCTGCAACTGCCAACTAAGCCCCAGCACCCCGCTACTCCTCCCTGTTCAGCCAGTGGGTGTCAGATCCTCACCATCCTCACAGCATAACGTCCGCTGACTGACACTTCGGTAGAACTGTATGCCCATTGATCTACAGTGTGAACCAGTGGGTGTGTGCTCATACCATAGTACATATTACACCCACTTGCTGATTTTATAAAACATTGATAGTGTGGTAGGTGCTTCTCTGTCCCTTTCATATGCATTTTTTTTGTAAGTATCATTTTGATATATCCTTGGTGTTCCATTGTGCAACTGCCTGCCTGATCATAGGCTACATAAATATTACATTCACCACTAACCCTATTGTTCTAGTGGAGGTGTATGAGTGTTTGCAGTCAGAATTAACATAAAATCCACCTGTTTCACCTGGTACTCAAGTTTATATGTGTGGTCAGTTCTGGAGCAAAGTACAAATAAGAGTAAACTGCTAACTGTGCTCTTTAAGTGGAAAACAGTGCTTGACAGCCAAGTAATACCTGCTGTCATGCTTCACCCACCCTCCTGATGTGTGAGAGTCAGTAGTAAAGCACCCACCTGCTGCTCTGCTCTCTGGTGACTGACACCATTGGTAGGGCTGTGTGTCCATAATTACACAGTGTGAGCCAATGGTCATGCAGCACATATTGTTCAACAGAATGCAAAGATGTGAATTGATCAATGCAAATATGTCTAATGTGTACTATCATATGGACTGTATGACCATTGTTCATGCTGTGTGACAATGTATGCACAACTGTAGAACTATTTAACTTGCCATATGGCAGGGTGGGGGGGTAGCTGTTCTGCACTGCTAATTGGAGGGATAGAGTTTTATGTTTAAGGAATAAGGCATAATCAAGGGTTATGTTAATGGTCTGTTACTCACCTTCTGGGGTTGTAGTGTGGAATGAGGTGTAGCCGAGTGCCACATGCTCCTAGATGGTTATTAAGTGATCATTTATTTCCTGGGACTGTCTAGTTTCTATAATAAGAAAACATGTTTATAAACAGTGTTAAATGCTGTTCATCATATGGACAATCTCTACATGTATGTTAATAAAGGATTAACATACTGCTGTTACAATGTTTGCAGTCAATCAGAAAACTGAACTTCTCAGACCCTTGTTTTAATTGTAATTAATTGGTAGGTATGGGGAGCTGTCCACTGCATACTTGGTATTATACATTTCTCTTACTATTTTTTTTTTGCAACTGTGATTGGAGAGACATGTCCAGAGAACCACCAGAGCTATTAGTTTATTTTATATAAATTCTGTGCAGGATTGGATGCATGTGTCTATTGGAATACCAGGGACATAGGTTTGCATTATTTGACTTCAGCCTGCATTTGGGCTGTGGGCACATTGATGTGCTGCTGGTAGTTTGTTGTACAAGGGCTGGTGACTGTGAGTGTGTCAGGGCCAAGTTTTGGGGTATGTTGACCCTGCCATAGTAACAGGAAATGAGGTGGGCATCGCTGAATAGGTCTATGGATATCTACAGCATTGTACACACATGGTGTAACAACCACAGTGCAGCGTATAATTATGTTGTGGTCACAAATCTTAGGAATTATCTGTAACATTGTTGATGCTGTTCATGTAAGTCACTTTCTCACTGTACAGATGAGAACAGTTGCTGTGTGCATGTCACGGTTGAATAAGAACAGAACACCATATAAACACAGAAGTGTTATTGCAAAGAGGGATGTGTTCACATGTTTCAGTTACACAATGACAGAGTATTAAACATGCAGTTTATAAAAAAAAATATAGATGTACCTTGATATTTTTTGATATATATTATCATGTTTTTCACTTGTTTGTTTAATAGAGCCCGGGAAAGCTGAGCGTGAGACGACAGTGGAGGTGAAGCAGGAGCCCTGCACCAGTTCGCCATGTAAGTACTATCACAACAGATATTTATGCAAGATGTAGTGTTACAGTATCCTGAACTCAGAATGTATGTTATTATCATTGTGTGTTAGTTAGGCAGTTGTGTAACGACATATCATTTAGTAGAACTGTTCAGCATTCTTTCATAACGTTAAGAATTCATGTGAAGGCTGTATAGTACTACATTGTTCAGAGATGCAAATGAATATATTATACATCTGTGATCATCACTAGTATGGTGAAGGTTCAAGTTCATTTGCTTCTGTTGTGTACAATGTGTGTTTAGCTGTATTATACAGAGTCAGTAATTATGCATCACGCATTCAAGTTTGCATGCAGGTACGTACTGCCACTGACTGGAGTGAAGGGTGGGGAGTGTAAAGGTTGATGGTTAGTGGTTGGGAGAATAACAGTGTACAACAAGATAACAAATTATGTTTGACTTTGATATTATATTGCAGGGATTTCTGTAATAAGCCTGTGAGTGTTGTAGTGGGACACCAGGGACATAAGAAGCACAATTACTATAGTAATACTCACATTCAACATACCGTGTAAGATGAAAGTGAAGCAGTAGCTTGGGAGGTCACTCAGAACTGTCAGCTTTCATGCTGCAAGGTCTGATGTGACAACCAAACTGTGAGTGACAGTTGTGGAACATTTAAAACAGCAATAGCACTCATTGAAGTACAACCCGTATGTCTGGGTGTATACTGACATAGTAAGAATGCCACCAGAATAGGTGTCTCGGCCTCTTGCGTCTACTCATTTGGACAGCCGATGCCCTAGTATCTCAGCTTGCTGTCTGCTCCCTGTGCTACTCTGGCTGCTTCCTTCCAAGTTCCAGATATTCTGACTGCATTTAACTTTTATTCTGGAACTGTTGTCCTACTACTGTCCCACATTATCTTGAACCTCTGTACCATGTCTGCGTGACCAGCCCCCTGGGCACCACATTACATGGATCCACCACCCTCTTAGTGAAGTACACCTCCTTCTTTTCCCCTGAATGTTCCCTCCTCTGGTTGCAGTGATGGTTTCCCCCTCTTCATTCCTTCAAGTTATCCTAACTGCTACTCTCTTATTTATCCCCTTCATCTACCTGAAGATGTCTACCATGTCTCTGCAGTCCCTTGTGTCTGCCAATGTGTGCATATTTAGGTCTTCATGCCTCTCCACATAGGTCTTGTTCCCCAAGACCCACATTTGTTTTATTGCCCTACTCTGGACACTCCCCAGGAGTTAAATATCTGTCTTTAACTGTGGCATCCACAGCTGCAAACAGTACTTGAGATGTGTTCTCAGAAATGACTTACGCAGATGGATTATAACTTCCCTTCTTCTGGAGGGAATTCCACTGGCAATGCATCCCACATCTTGTTGTCCTTAGCTGCTGCCCTTGTACAAGTGTCAAGGTTATTCATCTTGACATACAACAACAGCTTCAAGTCCCTGACAGGAATAAAAACTTGTCACTTTTCATCCCCCCCGGGTGCACACTTGCTATGCATTTCTGTGTCTCAGGTGCAGTACCTTGCACTTTATTGCATTTAACTCAGCATACTCTTTCTACTACATCTATCCATTGGTCCAGGGCAGTCTGTAGACCCAACTGGCCCTTCTGCCCATACACTAACAGTTTTGAGTGATCTGCAAACAGAGCAATCTTACTCCTGATACCTGACCTTATGTCAGACACTTAGGTAGTCAACACGAGGGGCCCAGGTAGTGATTCCTGTGGAATGCTACTGACAAAAGTCCTTGAGAATGAGACTATCCTGCCAATGATGAAGCTCTGGGTTCATTGTGGGAGCCAATTGACTATCCATCTGATGTGTTACTACTTCCTGGACTGCATATTGGTTTTGTATGTGACATGGAATGAGAATTAACATAATAACTGTGTTGCAGATTCTACTGTTTTGTTTTGATAGATTGGTATTTAATTGCAGTTCAATAACACTTTCTAATATCACACTGACATGCATCACTGTGTTGTGCATGGTGTAAAGTTGTATTTTTTGCACACCACTTCTGAACACAGCTCCTACTATTTATTTACATGCTGTGTGCAAAATGTTTTAGAGTAAGTACTTATTAAACTCAGTCAACTCTTGCTTACTAAATCTGTAAGGTGGTTTCAAGTGTTACAAAACCATTGTGACAGATGAAGTTGACAATTTGATGAAAACATTATAACTGGTCATGGGCATGTATCAGAAACACTATTGTAAAGTAGATTGTATGGTGAAAAAGGCTTAAGAATGTTACTAAGTTGTTTAAAATAAAAATAAGAAACTTTCACTGATTGTATTGCTGATCAGTTAATCATGACTTACGAAATTTTGGTATTTGATAACAGTTTCTGGCATGCTACAGTCACGCAGAGCATGAGAATAAAATAAAAAATTACAGTTTTTTCATGGTTTACTGCTTAATCAATGTAATGTCAGTTAAAAAAATTATGAGACATTGAAATGTGTACAAAGGGTGAATAACAACTCGATATATGTGTGTGTCTTTTGTAGCAATCATTAAACTGATGATGATGACGATGTACACATTAAATTATGTAATCATACTGTTGGTGTGCAGATAGTCTAATATTCTCTTTCAGGTGTGATGAAAGACTATAGCCTCAGATGCTTAAGTTTAGTCATCCACACACAATGAAGATGTACTGTCACTGTATGAGACTGTACTGTTTATTATGCTAAACCATTTAGATACTGACTATTGCTGTATAGTAAGTAACATACAAGAATAGCATAGGAAGTGTACTGTTCTTACAACTTTTTTTATGTTGTCAACAAACAACATAATATGGTGAGAAAATATAACCGAACAGGCAAGACAACAATCTATATTTGTATCAGAGTTCTAAATAGTGTCAGTAGTGGCAAATAAATGTATAATTATTATTGAATTAACTATAAGTATTGCAAGGTGAAAGACAGAAAGGACATCACTGTTTTGAGGCTGATGTATTGATTTATGTTTTCTTGACTCTTTGTAGGGTGCCGCCATGTGAAACACTGCACTGACCACTGCCACTGTTACTGCAGGCTTGAGCGCAAAGTTGATGGTCTAAAAAAGATAATGTTGTGCTCCTTGAAGGACAGCAAAGAATGCTGTCCTTCATGAAAGCACAACAATGGACAGTCAGCCTTGTGCTTGAGCCTGTAGTGATAGCGGCTGATGACACCATGGCCAGTACCAGCACTTCACCTCCTTCACCACCACCTGTACCTGCCAGCTTCCCTGGGGTGAAGTGACCACCCTCTTCCGGAGTCCAGTATCTCCTCTGGAGGGTGCAACAGCTTCCACTTCCGTTGCACCTCCACATCGAATCCAGTTTGTAGCTTGGACTGCCTCAAGCAGCACACACCTCTCACAAGCAGTGGCTGCTAATAATGCTTTTGCCAAATATTTCTATAATCATATTTTTTTATGTTTTATAAACAAGAAAGCTTAATAATAAGTATATATTTTTATGTGTAATATTTTAAAATGTGTACTAATCAATATTTTTCCTTGATTCTCATTTTCTCTAGATTCTCAGAGTTCTATATTGTTGTATTTTATTTCATGAAAAATGAGTTATTTATTTATCATTTGCTAAAAAATAGTTTTATACTTTTATAAAAAAAATCATAAATAGTACTTCTTGGTCGTGGTGTTATTCTATTGTGGGGATGTTTATCATCAACATTTGTGACAAAGGGTTACACAAGTGTTATTTAATCATTTCCTGAAACATTATGGCAGATTCATGTGGTGTTAAAATCAAGATACATATGTAGGCTAATAATGCAATAAGCCATGATGAAGGATTATGTTAATGGTCAGTCAATCACCTTCTGGGGTGTACTGTGGCACAAGGTATAGTCAAGTGACACTTGCCCCTAGATGTTGACTAACTGACTGTTAACATAGTCCGTGGGAGTACCTTATTGTTCTTATAATTAAGAATGTTTCTAAACAGAGTTACGGTTTATTCAGCATATGGTTAAGCTCTACATGTATGGTAATACAAGATTAACATAAGGTTGTTAGAATGTTTGCAGCCAATCAGAAAGCTACATTCTTCAGACCCTTTCGATAATATATATTGAAAAAAGTGTCACACACTTTAAGATGAGTTTAATAATTGTAGCCATAAGTGATTTCCAGGAATTATGTCACTGGAGAGTTTATCAACACATGAGTGCATCTGTTATGCTGTACATCTTAAACCATGGTACAACAGTAGCAGGTGATTAACAGACCATTAATACAACTGATCGTCATGCTTTATTGCTTATATATATTATATAAGAAACCATTCGGCTTACCTACTTTGATGAAGAAGATTGTTGCAGAAAGCATTTATGGTTTTAACAGATAACACATTTCAATTATTCTAATGTAACGGATGTTGCAGTGCTATGAGAATATTCTCTTGTACCTACATTTGTAAGTATGAGTCTGTCTGATTTTTTTTATCTAGTACAGAAACAGAAGAGGAACTTGTAAAATATGAATATTTAAAAAGTATGCTTACACGTAGAGTACTGCATTATGTGTCAGAAGAGTAGGTACATTGACTGCACAAAGATAATGAATAAAACACTGCAACATGAAAAATTAGTATTGCCATAACAGTGGCAAGTGAAAGTAAATACATAAATATAAAAAACAATATGGTTCAGATGGTTGTAGTCTTAGTCTTCATAACAGAAAATAGTATTAGATGAGTTACTGTATTCTTCATCTTGGTACATTTCAGTATGTATGTGCAGTACTGGTACAACAACAAATTATATACTATTGGTACTAATCATTCTCAAAAAGACAGGATATTCATGGCAAAAAAAATCCATTCAATGCATCAGTTAGGGTTGTTCCACAGTGACAAAAAGTGAGGAAATTCTGTGTTAGGGTTGAAAACCCTAACTCCGAATTCACCCCCCCAGCACCACACACGCACACATGCAAGTAGGGGGGAGGACCAAGGCAACACGACCAATGACAGACAACCAGCAGCAGGTGACAGAAATAACAAACAATTGTCTAAATGTACTACAAGACATCCCCACCCACCTGACCAGGTACTGCATGCTCAGTGGAGATCAACAGCAAAACTGAGGCCATGTACACCAAATGTACACATCCCTGATTGCAGCTGCACACAATGTACCGCACTTAGTACTTAGTAGTTGCATGGCCTTACCTGCTGATGCCCCACACCCCACCAGACCTGGTACTGTGCCGTTAGTCAATATAAATGATGAATGTGCATGATCACAGTTGTACAAAGGTTTTAACACAAGATAGTATACATTAATTAAGAGTACTACATAAATTAACAACAAGACACAGCCATGGTCAAGATAAAAGTAGTGTTGCATTTAGCATGTGATTTACATAGTAGTACATTTACTGCAACTGTTTACTCAAGATAGAGAGGATGATGTCAAGGTATGGAAAAGCATTGCCTGTACAAGGCTGTGAAATTCCTACTGCCAGTATCAGATGCATACTTTACTGATGAAGGTGTACTGCTGATGTACATATATATATATATATATATATACCTTCAGTGTGTTTGTTTACTAAAGATGCAGTAACTATTCTTTGTAAGAAACAATGTAATTGCATGGGTCATGCCAAACAACTTCTAAATATCCTAGTGCTACTGAGCCAACAATGTTGTAGCTGTATCACAGATGTCTATAGGATAGATTTTCCTGTAGGCACTTACTGAGGATGTACTACCTGGTAAAGACAATGTAACTGCCTCTGTGATGACTCACTTATTGAAATAGTGGTACATTTAGTATTGTTGCAATGATTGATTTATACCACTTATGGACAAAGCCTGATTTTTTTAACAGTTGTTTCATACTCAGGCTGCAGTGTCTAGTCTTTGGGTTTGCCACAGTTCTGTCACTGATGCTATCAAAGTTATAACTATGTTAATTGTGCTACAACAGGAATCAAGTAGGTATAGTGTAGATATAAATAGAATGTCTTTTAGTATTGATTCCACTCACAATGGGATAAGTGTAGTAGGATGGGAAGGGTAATTATCCCAGACTCTGTCAGTTATAATCACACTAAGGTTTCGATGGCTGCAATGATCAGGTTACATTGTTCATCTTCATGAGTTCATATTTGCTGCCATTCTCCAGTTACTACACAGTGGATGGGGTAACTGGGTAGGGCACTGTGTTGCAAAGCTCCTACAGTGCCTAGGAGAGGGAGAGTATCTACACATGAAGGTAATTAAACAATAAGGCATGATCAAGGGTTATGTTAAATGGTCTGTTAATCACCCTCTAGGGGTGTAATGTTGAATGAGGTGTAGCTGAGTGCCACATGTCGCTTGACAGTGATTAACTGACCATTAACATAATCCCTGGGAGTGTTTTATTGCTATTATAATAAAACTGTTTTTGACAGTCACGTGATGAGCTGAATTGGGTTAGACGTCTCCTGTGGCGCTCCGAGGCCCCGCTGTTAATATTTTAATACTTCATCCTCCGAGACTGGCTTAATTTTCTAAAAAGCAGAGCTTAGATGTCGGGGAACTGGTGCAGGAGTGTTTTTAAGCAGAATCGCTCAACGAAGTGGAGGAGGAGAAGCAAGGTGACATATGTAAGAGAAAGCAGTAGCGAGGGCAGGCAGCACTGCAGCACCAAGATGGAAGCAGATTCTGTAGAGCCCCTGGCGGGGTGAACCCCGGCCACCAAGAGGCCAAAACCTCACTCATCTGTTGAAATTGAGCAAGATGAGAGTTTGTGAAAGCGGGTTCAAGCCTCGACTGCAGATGACATCCTGGAATTAAAGCAATGTTGCAGGGGCTGGTGAGTGATTTTGCAGCTGTAAAGCCAGCACTCATTCATTGGCTCAGAGAATGGGGGATGCAGAAGCCCAGATCTTTTCACAGGAGAGTAAGACAGCTGTTTTGGACCAGGAGATGGTGGCTGTGAGAGTAGGTTAAGAGGTTGGAGGAGAGGATGGAGGACCAGAATTGAGAAACCCGGAGAAATAATCTGATATTAGCAGGGCTACCGAGGAGGGCTGGAGGGCTGACTGTCCTTCATGCAAGATCTGCTGCTGGAAGCTGGGCCCTCTGGCACCATTTGGGGAAGCGATATTTGGAAAGAGTGCACAGGCACTATGAGATTCCGCATCAAGAGTCTTGGTGATAATCATGTGCTTTCAATTATAAAGAAAAATCCTATGTATTAATCACTGCCAGGCAAAGAAGTCTCTACAATGGAATGGTGCTTTTTGTGGTTATTTCAGGATCAAACACCCACGGTTCGGGAAAAGCAGAAAGAATATGCAGAAATCAAGAAAAGCTATATCTGGTGAATAAAATTTCGACTACAGTTTCCTGCAACGTTGGTGGTTCATCTCTAAGCTGGTGATAAGAGGTTCCTCCCTGTAAAAGACGCTTTAGAGGGCTTTGTTTGGTGACCTTCCAGAGTTATTTAAGCCCTGCACCTGACTGTGTTTTGTGATGAAGAAGGCAGTACTAGCCTGAAGGACAGCTGGCGAAGAGAATTTAAGGACTTAAACATGCAATTGATCAGGGTTTTTTGCTAATTGTTGAATATGTGTTTTCTCAAGCGATAGGTATAGGCTAGGGAGTATGGAAGGCCACCTTTAATAAGGGAAAACTGGGATCTTCTGCACCCATTGCCAGCTGGGGATGAATATTCTGGCGGTAAAAAGGCCACCAGAGAGGTGCAGCACAGGCCGCTGTGTGATGGGGAAGGAGGGATTTGAGAGGATAATACTGTTAGGGTGTTATGGTGTTTCATCTTATAGAGGCTAGATACAAATTTAAGGGCAAGGAGAGTGGTTGGGGAGTGCAGGGATATAGTCAGGCTAGATCTTGCCCAGTGGGCACAGAGCCCAGGGTTTTGTTTTCCTTCTGAAACACCAGGCCTGGAAAAATAATGAGATTGGGGACATTATGAGGGTGCGGATAGATGGGGGTGGTCGAGGGAATATTATTTTGTATGAGCAAATAGGCCCATTCCCATAGCTTTAGAGGGCACCATCTCTATTTACCTCGCTTCCTTGCTGGGCTGTGAAGAGGGTCTGCTAGCCTATTCTTTGTTGTTCATTATTTATTGTATCTTTGAGAGGGTTGTTTTTTTTTTTCTTTCTTTTTCTTTTGGGGAAATGTAAGGACGGGTTCATGGGAGAGAGGAGGGTGAATGATGGTGGATGCGGGACCTCCATCCTCTTTGGTCTCTATGGGGGTTGGTGGGTTAGGACCTGAGTTGCATTGTTATGTGGCTGGGGAGTGTCACGGAATGGGTTCATCCATGACTCGACATCTGCTGGTGGGTGATCTAAGGATTGGGGGCTAGGGAGGGGAGGGGGTTGTGGGGGTTGGAAAGAGAGAGAGAGCCTGGTGTTTGGGAATAACATGGATGCAGACCATGAAAGGCATAAATGTTTGGCCTATGTAATATAATAATTTGAGATTTATTAATGTCCCGTGTTAAAATAATTTCTTGGAATGTTAAAGGATTCAGTAGACGTAAAAGAATGGTTATTTTGCGACAGCATTGGTGTAATGGGGGTTCATATTGCTACGTTACAAGAGACACATCTGTTGACAGAGGAGCTGAGTGGTCTTAGGAGATGATGGGTGGGGCAAGTCTATGGGGCTGGAAAGGATAGAGCCTCCAGGGTCGTGGTGATTTTAATAAAGAAAACCTGCCCGTATGAGGTGGTACAGGTGTTAGTAAGAGAAGACAGCAGGGGGATTTATCTGTCAGGTAATCTGTTTGGCAAGGCAATCTCAGTTGCCTCCATATACGGGCCAACTCCCTCTGAGCCTGAATTTTTTACTTCAATAGAGAGGGATATAGCTACTCTTAAGTCACACTCGCTTATTTTGGTAGGCGACAGGAACACCTATCTCAGTAACCAGGAGGATAGGATACCACCATCCAGTGGCCACCGACTAAGGCTCAGGCTTGCTCTGGATTAGGTTTTTGGAGGTTACAGCTTGGTTGACCCAGTTATGACCTCTCGAGAGGGGTAGTAATATGACATTCTACTCTTGCTCCATAAGAGCTATTCTCGAATTGATTTATTCTTGGTGAATAGTGAGTCACTTGGAGAGGTCAGGGAAGTTCTAACAGAGGGGAGAACTCTCTTGGATCACTCTCTTATACAGTTGATATGGGAACCAAGCTCCTTACCTCTCCGACCTTACTGATGGAGGTTGCATGACTCTCTCTTGATAGAATCTACGGTAAGGGACAAATTGGAGGAGGCTTTACAGGAGATTTTTAGGTCACAAGTCCTCACTTTGCAAGATAAGAAATTGGCTTGGCCTACTTGCAAGGTGCTGTATGTGGGGGTGGCCCAGGGCATGGCGGTGAACAGTAGTAGGCTGAGAAGGGCTAAAGAGGAATTTTTGTTAGTGGCAATTGAGTCCATGTCACAGGTAGAAGGGTCTTCAGAGGAAATAGATGCAGAGCTCAAAAGCCTGAGGAAGGAGCTGGCGGATATTGCCTATGGGAAAGTAGAATTCTGGTTGAATAAGACTAATGCTAAATTCTTGCTGCAGGTGATGTCCCGGGCATCTTTTAGCGGCAAGAATTAAAGAGTGAAGCAAGTAGAACAGTCACATCTATCCAGTTTGAAGGAAGTTTAACGGATCCCCAAGAGATGGCGGAGGCTTTTGTGCATATTTCAAAGAAATTTACCAAGCTAAAGATTTGGCTGAGAGGAGGAATCTGTTGTTTTTTAGAGGGTATTCCCTTACAGTTTTGGACCTGTTGAGCCAAGAATTTAGAAGCTCCAATAAGAGCATTTCTTGAAATTATTGGGGTGGTGCACCTCTTTCTGCAGGTAAGTCCCCTGGGCCTGATGGCCTTACTGCCAAAGATTTTATCAGACCCATATTCAGACTATATCTTCCTATGCTTCAAGAGTTTTTTCATGCAGTGATGCAGGAGGGGTTCATCATCCTCCACTTTATCAGGCATATATTACTTTAATTCCTAAGCCTGATAAGCCCAGGGATGTTTTAGGGCAGTTACATGCCTATAGCTCTAATGAACCAGGACATTAAGATTCTTACAGAGATATTGTAACAGAATTCTGAGCATTGCCCTAGTCTAGTTAGCTCAGGAACAAGTAGGATTTATGCTGGGGAGGGGGGGTTAAGATTGTTTTGAAATTGCATCATATTTTAAACTCTGCCCCGATTCCCAAATACCTATGGCCTTGATCTCTTTAGATGCTGAAAAGTTCTTTGATCGGTCTCCCATACCTTTCTTTTGCTACAATTGAGAAAATGGGATTCGCGGTTTTTTAGGGTATTAAGAACTTATATGTGTCGCTAACTGCCAGAATATTGTGCAATGGTTATATTTCGGAAAGATTCGGCTGAATAATGGGACCACGTCAGGATGCCCTCCTCACGATATTATTTAATATTTACTTAGAACCCTTCTGGAGAGCTATCAATGGGGATGTTAATGTTAAAGGGATAGGATAGGGGGATTGGAGCTGAAATTCTCAGTTTTTGCAGATGACATACTTCTTCATTTACAGGACCCAGTATCCAGTTTTGAGAGAGTAAGAGAGCTAATAGGAGGGTTTTCTAAGGTCTCTAATTATAAGTTGAATTTGACAAAGACACAAATTCTCCCCTTGACACCATGGGCCAGATATTCAAAACTTTGCCCCGGGGCAAAATTAGCACTGCCCAGTGGGCAAACTTAGCCCGGAGCACAGAGCACGCTATATTCAAAAGGAATAGCCCAGGGCAAACAGCTTCCGAATATGGCATGGTAATGAGGCCATGCAAACTGGGCTGGGAGTGCAGGGCAAAAATAGCCCTGAATAAGACAGCACTGAATAAAGCAACCAGGAAGCGCAACCCACAACAACAAATACAGTACACAGCAAACAGAGGGCAAGTACAGACGCAATCCACGTGGCTGTGCCAGCAAATGCATGACGCAGTACAGCCAGAAGTACAGATGAAAGAACAGTGATCAAAACTGCTGTATAATATTCCCCAGAGTCATAGCCGCCACTAACACATTAGCGCCGCATTAGCGCCGAGTTAAGAAAGGTCCGAGCATGCATTTATGTATTGCTTCTCGACTGTCTTTGCTGTGTGAAGATACAAATGTGGTTGTTAATGATGTGTGAGAACTGTATGTTAGAAAATACAGAGAGCGATAGAATGCTTCAAAATGTCACAGAACAGGCTGTGATCCCGCCACAACCCTCTTCTTCTACTGAGATTAGACAGGGGGCCTCAAGTGTGAAAAATCAGGTCTTAGTAAACCCCCAAACTGACAATCGATATGTATTGTAAGTACATTATGTATCATACCATCCTTGGTGCAAACTGTTTCAGTGATGAGGAATATATTGTGAATTGCTGATTCCTGTCCTGTGTGAGATAGATGATCCGGAGTCAGAAAACCATTCATGTGTCCTGATGACTTGTTGTCTAAAGAAGCATACAGAATGTTTCTGAAGCCATACATATAGGGCAGCTCATGCCTGTGATCTTGGCAATCGCTGGTGGCGCATCAGGTTTAAACATGACCAACTGTACCTGAAACTATAAGTCATGCTTTAAATGATGGGAGAAAATCTGATGACCCCATGTGGTTAGTTATGCAACAAATAAGACAGATGGTGAAATTAAAAGATGCCTGCCGCCTGGTCAGCAAAGGTTCTTTTAAAAATTTCTAAAAGGAATTTAGGAACACTGTTTATATTGTAAAAAATACCTCAACACCTGCCCTACCCTCCCCTAAATTATTACATGGAAACATTTCAGTACCTAAAATGTGTCATATTTTATTTTTCTAGATAATCATGGAATGCAAGTACAGAGAGAACTAAAGGTTTGTGTATTCTGATCCTAAGCCATTACTGTCATCCATCGATCGCTTGTTCACCCCTCGATGACATTTGCCTTTGTGAGATATACATGCAGCCTATGAACTGATGATGTTGGTTCCCAGAAGTATGGGAGGATACAGATAAATATATAAATGAATCAAAGTTACCACTTGTAGAAAATGTTAAAGTGATGTTTATATATTCATGGAAGACGATGAATGTCTTTGTGGACTTTATATCATGGTCACAGCTATGTGTGTACTACATAAGAGAAAACCTTGTGATATTGTGCGTGTTGTTAACCTGGCTTCTCTGCTTACGAAATAATCCACTGGTCAAAAAGGACCCTTTAAAATGATATAAGGAAATTCAGGAACACTGTTTCATTGTTAAAACAACCCCTCACCCCAAAACTGCTGTACTTGTTACCATTTTAATATTGTTCATATTGTTACTCCTGGCTTTTACCATTTGCTAAATGTATGTTTGTTTTTCCAGAGTATGGAACGATGGGAAATCACTCTGTCAGTGCATCCAGAGGCTTATTTACTCAACCAGTCAGACACAAATGCTAAACAACCTGGTTAGATATCTACCTACAGGACAAGCAATCGCCTGTACTTTAGAGACATGCTGTTGTCTTTTTGATGGGTCTCCAGAGTGGGATCCTAAAGGAAACTGTGGATTATTTTAAGGATGGGGCTATTTTGAGGAGGCAATGTTTAAAATTGCTATAGATTTTATGTATAACCCTTATGATGTAATACACTTTGTGGTTTTATCTTGTACTGCTGTTGACTTTTGTGTTTAGTTTGCAGAACGGAGGTTCTGAGTCTGACATCCTAAATTTTGCTTCTTTATGTCATTTGTTGTGTTTCATAAACCAGATTTAGTACATGCTTTTCCTAAATAGTATTATAATGTACTTTCAAGATGGAACGATCACATGTTTCTCCAATATTCGCACAGTCTTGATGTTCACATGTACCGTTGATAAAGGACATTTTAAAGGAACCTATATCTTTGGAAAGCAGCCTGCATTAAATGTCTGTTTGTGAAGATGTTGCTGCTTCACTGGCAGAAAACACACTGACTTGATTAAAGAGTTGCCAATTTCTTGTATGGAGATTCTATGTTGACCTAATGGAAAACAGTAACTGTAGAGCAGTATGCAAGGTGAATGTCATTTTTGATGTAACAGAATGTCTTCTCAAATCAGCCTTATTATTTTGAGTGGTGTATGGCATATGTGTGTATGTATTGTGTACTTCATCACTAAGGTGAAGTGGATTATGCCAATGCATGTAAAACATACAGCTCAAAAGTTGCTGTTTCAGGGTATTGTGAGGTAAAAATTGGAAGAGTAGAAAACAAAATTATTATATAATCTGTTGCATGCTTACCATGTGTTATGCCTTTATGTAGAACCTATATGCATTAGTTGATGTATTATAAAGCAATATTCAAATACTGTTATGACGGTGTATTTATAACTAAATATAATCATGCTTTGTTCTTTGTGGTTGTCATAGTGTTATGCCTTTTGTATGTAGAACCCATATGCATTAGTTGATGTATTATAAAGTAACATTCAAATACTGTTATGGACGTGGTGTATTTATCAATAAATATAATCATGCATCGTCTTTTGTGGTTGTTATAGTGTTATGCCTTTGTATGGTAGAACCTATATGCATTAGTTGTATGTATTATAAAGTAAATATTCTAAATACTGTTATGACGTGTGTATTTATAAATAAAATATAATCATGCATTGCACTTTGTGGTTGTCATAGTGTTTTTAAAAGAACAAAAGAGCACATACTTTCTGCTTTACTGGAGACAAGAGTTTTTGCATTAGCAGGTGTGTTGGGTGTTGACGAAAGGAGATGAATGATCACCTGCTCCAGAATATATATTTTAATGCAAAAAGTGGTAGTTTCACAGGGTGACTCAGCTGCTAAGGCTGCAAAAAGGTCACCAGGAAAGGTGTTGTAAGAATGGCTTTGTAGCAGGAGCCCTATTCATTACACAAAGCAGCCAGAGTCCGATTTAAGAGAAATCCTGTCATTGTTTTGTTATACAGACAATGGCAAGCTGATTTTAGTGGATGTGAGTCAATATGCAAAGTACAATAATGGGTTTTATACATACTGACATGCATCGATGTGCTGTCCAAGTATGCCTGGGTAGTGACTTTAAGAGACAAATCAGGCAAGGCCGGATGCAAGCCTTTTAAAACTATTTTTAAAAGTGGACTACACCCCTGAGCTGTTGCAGACTGATCAGGGTAAAGAGTTTTTAAATGCTTCCTTAAAGAACCTATTAAAACAAAATGAAATACATCATTTTAGACGAATAATGAAGTTAAGGCCAGCATTGTAGAAAGATTTATTAGGACACTGTCACGTATGTGTCGCATTTTTACAGCCCAGAATACTTGGAAATATACAGATGTGTTGTTTCAGACCTGGCACATAGCTATAACTGTTCTTATCACAGAAGCATTAAACACAGACCTTGTGATGTTAACCTTCCAATGCCCTGTGTATGGAAGATCCTATACGGTAATTCTGTTCTTTGGCAAAACAAAAGGGTACCCTTCAGAAAGATGATCACGGAGACTATCTAAGTTTAAAAGGGGTGTTTTGAAAGGGATATGAACAGACGTACACAGATGAGATATTTATTGTGATGGAGGTCTTAAAGACACAGAGGCCCTCCATTTATAAGCTAAAGACTATCAGGGGGAAGACATTAGTTACTTTTTACGCAGAGGAGCTGCAAAAATTGAACCTGATGAGGACCGTGTGTACAGGTGCAGAAAATACTGAAGGAGAAAAAGTGGCAGAAAAACTTGGTATCTGGTAAAGTGAGAGGGTGGGCTGATAAATTTAATAGCTGGGTTGAGGCAACACAAGTTCAGGACATTAGAAGCAGATATTTACTATGCTCAAAATGGATTTTATATCACATTGCCCAGCAATGCATCGCATACACATTTTCCCAACAATACTATATCCACTTTACTGTAAGTTACCACAAACGCTTTGAACTACCTTGGTGAATGGGAAGTGGCTTAGCAGAAATTAGCAATTTATACCTGGGACAATGTGCCTGCACAGAAAAACAGTTCAGTATGCTCATCAGCCTCTAAATGTAGCCCACAGTAAACACCACCAACTGGACCTTTTTACTGAGTCAGCAGCATTTAAAATCCCATCGGGCTATTATCCTAACATGGCTGGTGTTATGTTCAAATTAATCAAAAGCATATTTGAAGTAAATGAACTGCCAGTGGTTTTTGGAACAACAAACCTGGCTGGAGAGGAATAAGCATTGACAGTGACATCAAATGTATTTTGTTTATGCATGGCCAGTTACAGTACCTTTTGGGTTTAGGCAGACTGAGGTAGGTGTAGAAAGAATCTAGCAAAGAACCCTCCAGATATTAATGGGGCTTTTACATTATTATATATATACACTGGACATGGTCACACATGAAATGCGGGTACAGTCTAGTGCCTTTTGCTGAGATGCGCATTCATCAGGGGCCAAGACAATGAGCTGAAGGACCGTGGACTCCACGATAAACCCTCTATTATCAAACAGTCAGTCAAACATCAGATCGATACAGTCACTATTGAAATAAAGAATGATCAAATGAACCTGTACCATTTCTGATTGGAAAGGTGATCGTGAAGTTGCATTTTCCCTCAGAGAGTGCGTTCTAAAATTTTAAACAAGGATGGTGATTGTTCGACATTATGGGACCCTGCCTTTACAAAGTTATTACAAGGCACAGGCAGGATACGGTCTTGCCAGGCTTTCATGGTCTTCCTACTATGTATGGTCTTGGTATAGGAGGGATATTTCGTAGTCTGTTCAGAAAGGCAGTTCCATTTTTAAGAAGGGATTTGAAATTGCAAAACCACATCTACAGACAGCTGCCAAAAATGTTGCAAAGGATGTTGTGGGTGAGGACTAGTGCTGTCGCCAAAAGATGTCAGTGATAAGCCTCACTCAGGCGGCTCAGGGCTGATTGCATTCAAGAGAAGTAAAAGAGAAAGCCGCAGAGTACACCCTTTTCACTTTCCTTAACGGCCCCCGGCTTTTAAAAGAGGTGTTTCAAAACGCAAAACTTCACACATAAAAGAAAACGCCAAAGGCAAAAAAAAGGGATCTTCGGGAGGGTCATTTCTAAAAAGCAGATCTGTTCCAAAACATGGCTTTCGCACTGTGGTTCTGAAGAATGCACAAAATCAGAACTTGACTTGTTTTGCTGTTTCTCCCACACAGACAATCATTGAAAAGCATTTATGTAGAGATACTTCTCCCTCTGGCTGCCTTTCAGAAAACTCACCCAATTGAATTTTTAGGCGGCAGCAGGGACTGGTGAAGACTATTTGGATCTAAACAACACACTTTACCTGGTTTGCAAAATCACTGAAGCGGATGGTAGTGATATACCCGCAGCGCCAAAGTGTGCCTTTATAAACTACCCAGTGGCAACCATTTTCAGTCAGCGGATGTGACTGTCGGTGACCGGCTCATCAGTCAGAGCAATAACTGTTACCCTCACATGGCGGTCAGAATCTGTGCTGAACTCTCAGTGAAGAGACCCTTTTTCACTATCTTACTGCAGGGTTATTTTACAAAGACAATCAGGAAACATGCGAATCATGACAGAGATGGTGATACTGTAGGTTTTAATAAAAGAAGCCCTCTCACACACTTCAGTAGAGGTAGAACTGTTGGGACACTTGCACACAGACTTGTTTTTTTCAAGAGAAACTGATGCTGAATGGCGTGGATATTAAAATTAAACTGACACGCACAGGGACAGCTTTTGCCTGATGAGTGGAGATGCTGAGCCTTATGTTAAAAAGTCATGGCTGCCTCTCTGTTTGTCAAACGGGTTAGGGTGACCCCCCAGAGTCCGCCTGGGACACTCAGAAGCCCTGCTCACCTCCAACGCTAAATACCCCATAGACAGAGTGGGTATGAGTGTTCAGCCTCCTGCAGGCAGGGTCTGCAACCAAGATAATTTGTTTTGGGACAGGCTGCCAAAATGATAGTCATGGATTTGTTGGCAATGATGCTTTAGTGGTTCCTGCACCAAAACCCCTTTTAATTTTAAGCATTATTACACACTTGTGGCTCTGTATCTGTACGGTGAACAAATCCGCTCTAAACCTCTGCAGCCAGATTTTGAAATGGGAATGTTGTGAGAGAATATTTTAATTCTAGTACTAGTGTGGGGAAATCTTATGAAAGATCGATTGCTTTAGTTAACTGGGTCAGAATTTACCCAAGGGTACACCCTGTTTGCTTTGATCTCACCCAGAACAAGAATGTGCTGATCATTATTCTTTAATTAAACTGGGAACCTCAGAGTTGAGATCAGATTTGCAGAAGCCCTTCCACAAATGTGTTAATCTCATTATTCTATGCAGTGTTTGATAAATGTCATTGAGATAAACCAGAGAAGAAATGTCATTTTGATTATATGATAAACCATAAAATGAACACAAAGCAGCTGGAAAATTTGTAACTAGTGACACCTACATCCGTGGCTGCTTTCTGTGTGTTTTCCTGTGATCTGTTACCCAGAGAGACTGAGAAACCTTCCCGCAGCACTAGTCATCAATACTGACCTCCCCATGACCTGACAGCACAGCAATTGGTTAGCCGTGATACATTTCAGAAAATGGGACAGGGAGTTCTTCGACAGCTACGTGTTTTCATCCTGACAATCATGCACAAACTGTTGGGGTTTTTAAACAGAAATGCAAACAACATTTTGTACCTAAACACACAGTTATAAGATACTTTTTTCTACCACCTGTGGATTTCACTGCATATTTTTCTTACACCACAGATGCAAAGGACTTTCTTATGATCAGATTTTAAAATGTACTTAATGATTTGCTGAAAAATGATGCCATGGTAATCTAGTTTGAGCGTCATTTTCCTTACATCCTGAACATGTCAGGGCACGTGATCAGTGAGGTGGCAACATGTTCAGACTTGTTTGTCTTGTAATGAATTTAAAATATGCAGCAGCTTGTAATTTTATTCAAAACCAGTCACTTATAAAAATCATATATAAACACTCCTCATATTGTGTGTCTCTGTTTGCTGTGTTTAAACTGGGGTGGGTTGTGTTTAACGTTTTCAGATATGCAATGTCTTCAATAATGACAAAAATATATAAAATATAAAGGTGTTTATTAAAACTGCCAATAAAATACAAACAAAATCAGTGGTAACATCATGGATAAGATATGCAATGTCTTCAATAATGACAAATATATAAAATACAAAGGCATTTATTGTTAAAACAGGCAATAAATACAACAAGCATCAGTGGTGACATCATAGATATGATATAATAAACAAAAGCATCTCCTGTTAAAAAATGCACACTATACACGCCATAGCCCTTGAGGTAGAATATATAAGCACATCTTTCTAAAAAACATGTTGGGATATTTAACTATGAAGTAGACTAACATGCATTAATATAAACACTTTTTTTGTAAAAACAGGATTTACATATTCAGTATGAGGTAAATGGCTAACATAGGTTGTACACAGCAGTCACTGAGGTAGGATTGTATATTTAATATGAGATAAAATGTTTCAACATATGCTGTACACTAACAGGCACTGAGGTATCTAACATCTATACATAGAGATTGCATTTTAAGTTTACATAGTGATCCACACAGGTTTCTTAAAGACTTTTTTGGCTTTTGGGCGTCACTGACTATTGGCTAACTGGAGATGGCTGTGGCTGTTGCACCAGCTACCGATTTCAGCCTTTCCACATAGCCCTGTTTGCTGGTGGAGCACAAAACACTGAGGTGGGTATGTTAGACTCAGCCATTGCTTTGATTAAAACATCCCAGCCTCTTGGCTTTCTGTGGTCAGGGATTGCGTGAGTGGCTGTAGCTTCACTAAATCGACCATGTGAGACCCAGAAACAACAGTGCTTTTATACATTAATTCACCCTTATCACTCCAAAACACAATATCCTTATCTTGGCCATATGCTTTAACAAAGTTCAGCATTGGTTTTAGAACCGATGAGAAACACTACTTAAAAATGTCTTTTTCCATAGTACTAGGTACTGAAGTTGTCTCAAGCATGACCGTAGGGGGTCAGACATTGATTCATTTTCAGGCACTGAGTAATGTCAAATTGGTTTTAGCTTGTTCTCCTTGTCTTACCAAAGTCAAACAGTATCTGCCACAGCAGAGTACATCTTGGCTTTGTCATAGTCTGATAAATCAGTCCGGGACACAGTATAGCTCGCGTCAGTGTCCAAACTGTTAGTTGTAACTGTTCTCATATCCTGATCAGGGTAATTAGTTTTATGTGATCCATCTAGTTGCTGAGGTACCAAATACATTTTCTGTGTAAAATCCATTATCTTGTTAGCCAGCAGACCTCTGATCAAAGGGATGGCAATTCCTAGCAGCTGCCCATAGTGCCACCAGTCTGATTAACTATTTTCTTTTTCCTTTTAAGGTTATTTGTTTATCGCTAAAGTTTTAATGACTTCATTTTTTTTTCAGTACACCTAACTGCTTTTGTTGACAGTTGAATATTTCCTCTGAGAGTGTTTAAGGCTATCTCAGCTATAGCTGATATCAGATCATCGAGGCTGACATAAAATAGCTTTTCTTAAGCTTGGAGTGCCCTTTTACTAGTAACTTTAAACAGACAGATTTCTCTGCAGTCTTTTTGACATACTTGACAATACAGTATCAAATATTTTTAGAAGCAGAATGTGTTTTTTTTCATGACATATGCCACAGGCCAGCTGTGGGGGGAAACACCCCACTCACGCAGTCTATATTCGTCTGGGTATTGATCTTAAATCAACTAGTAATAGCATATGGAGGCTTTGTGGCATCTTCAAAAGCTTCTAAGAAAATTTTGTCTGACCAGGATACATTTGTCTAGCTAGTGTTGTGATCTGAAGCTTGTCTCTGGGGTTTTAAACAGAATCATGTATTTGGCATTTAGTGTGATGGTCCTGCTTTTTACCTTGACAGAATACATTCTGGACAATTAAAATATTGTCAATTGTTTATGATGACTGTACTTGGTAAACCCATATTCCACTTCACTATTTTGACAGGCAGAGTCCATCAAATCATCTATAATGACAAAATTTACCTTTCCAGGGGGTAAGAGATCATTGTCATTAGTGACATCGTAGCCTTCCACAAATTTAATCTGAGGAACTTAACAGCAATTCATTATACAAAGGTTGCCAACAGCTGTAGAACCAGACAATATTTTCAGGCTTGTGTGATAAAGTGGCATCAGCATGTTCCAACAACTGTTTTATAAAGAAGCTCTTCCCACTATTAGAGGGCAGCCAACAGACAAGTAGAGGGATGCTGCAACCTGATGTCCATTTTCAGAGTCAGTATCCGTAAGGAAGTGTTTTAAAATTGTCTTGTAAAACTGCTTGTCATAAACTACTCTGTGTCTTGGACAGCGTTTTGTTTCAAGGACCACTGCTTTTTATTCTTCAACAATGCTGGGTTGACTCACGGTAATTTCTTTAGAGATTCAGACCCCGTATAGTCAAAGACCAGGTCCTTCAGACTTTCAAATTAATGTGTTTACTGTTGGCTACATTAAGGGTAAACCCTTTCACTTTAAGAACAACCTCACCACTGGACAGCCTGTAATCAAGACGTTTTTGGCCTGCAGAAACGAACTCTGTAATGTGTTCTCATCAGCAGGAACTTCACTGTCAGCTCCCCTAAACAATCACCCAGAGGGTGCCCAGTCACCGTCTGGACACAAAAATGACAGAGTCTGTGTCGTGGTAAGGCACCTGTCCTGTAACCCATTCTAGCAGGTTGTAGAGTTCGACTTTGGCATATGCCGTGTAAAACTAGCTATTAATATGTTGATATTATTGGAATTTGTGTCACGATCGCTGGTATATTTCAGTTAAACAAGCTGTTTCATCATTGATGAAAAGCACGATGAGATATCGAAATAGGGGACTCAAGATATATTGAAATAATTTCTGTGGGTCTGTTAATGTAGTTGTCGGTAAATTAGCTCTCTGCCCAAATTACTCTCCAAAGAGAATTTAAAACAGTTTAGATATCTGTCTTCTTGCAGGGTTAACAGTTATGGCTGCAGGGTTCAAATGTACATTTTCCTTTCAAAATACTGTTGTATGTACCTGACTTTATCCTCTTCAGTTTTGACCCATGAAGGGAAACCAGATGCCTCTTGCTTGCCTTTTAGATGCAGCTGATGTAATCTGCAAAAGCTCTGTGCATGACTCTTTAAAATGCCAAACTTCATAAATGTTAATGATTTTGTAGCCTTTTTCCAGTGCCAGGTTTAGTTCTACGGCACAGTAGGTACCAGTAAGTGACTGCTGCTCTTCATCATGTGCATGATGTTGTTTGAAGTCTATTTTCAGCGCATGCACGATATAATGTAAACACGAGCTTTTACCAATCCTGGATGGCAACACTGGAAAGAAAAGACCTCTAGGGGTAAGACTTTTACTTTTGCTAAACCAAAGTACTGAGTGAGGTCATCAAATGGTCATAAATGATGTCAGGATGACCGATCGGATACTGTTTGGTTTTGTTAACAAAAGGGTAGAGGCTGGTAAAATCATAATAGTGTATTTTCTCATCAGGCTGTGTCTTATAGTACAGACAAATGGCATTTGTTCTCCCCCAAACAGTGACTGCCCTAGGTTCGAGAGTGGCTGTGGTAGCTGCCTGTCCCTCAAAAAATTATTCAAGCCCTGATCCGTGGTCTGCATTGCTTTCCATTCATGTTCCCACAATACTCTAACTGCAAAACCCTGTCTTTTTAGAAAATGAAATTTGTGCATGGTCCTATTGAATAACTGTCCAAAACTAGTCCCTGTCATGTGGTTTCTATCTTTCTCACAGTAACAGATGTTGCAGCCATGAAAAAAACAACCATTAAATTCAAATGCTGTGGGTATTCCATTTATGACTGAATAGCCATCCAAAAAGTACGGACCCACCTTAAATTACCACCCTTACGCATGCTGAATAGAAATGTTTTCTTTCTCAGATATGTACATAAGCCACTGAATAGCAGGTGTGGAGTACCTCTTCAATTGTCTGTGGTAGTTGTCTGGGGGAGAACAGCAACAGTGCATTCTTTCAAAACAGAAACCTGTACAACCGCCATAGAAACTGAGGCTATGGTGACCGTACTGGAAGGGTCTAAGGATACTGTTTCATACTCCACGGTATCATCGTCTGACTGTTTTAAAATACTTTTCCTAGTCATCTCCAGTACTTCATTTCTAAATCTGACACAGGCTTTTTGAAGAATTTCAACATCTAACTGACAATAGTAGCTGGCTCTCTTTTCAGATTAAATTCTCTATGTCTGTTAGCTAGGTACCATTGCAAAAACTCTTACTTTTCTGCAGGCAACATATATTCAGGACCATAAAACTGAGCATTGGGCAGGGTCCTACATAATTTTCATTAGCCTTGGTGTTAAAAAATGGGAAGTAGCCTTTGCAATCTCATTCTCAAATCCAAGGGCTGCAGGATTTTTGCTAGTTTAAAAGGAAGAAAACAATGGCTGTCAATAAATCTGATGTGTAGGGATGTCACTGTGACACAGAGTACTTTTCCTCCTTGTGTGAGCAATTTAATATCAATTCTTTCCTTGACTAGCTGGCTAATGATAAAGTAACTGTCATAGCCTTTGGCATTGTGTGCTATAAATGTGTAGTGTCTAAATGGGGCATCAATAAAATGTCCTACAAAATCTTTTATGCAATCTTCACCTTCGAATTCCCAGGACCTCTTCCCATCTAACTGCTTAGCATACACAAAATTTGGTATGTGCACCCCCGTTTCTTGTGTGGCTTCAAAATCAAACACTATATATTTCTCAGTGCTTTTACAACTGTGAGTGGTGACATGTAACACAGATGCTTGTCGGCTGTCATGAAAGAACCACATCTGCTACACTGAATCAATTTACATGTATGAGATCCCTTGTAAAAACAAAACATTGTTCACACAGTTTCATGGATTTACAAGACCCTGTATCACCATCAGCTCTAGCTAAATGTCTTTCTAGGCACGCTGAAGACCTACAGATCTTCTTACATTTGTGACAAGATACTGTGCCAATTTCTTTTCGAGACAACATGGGTCAAACAAACTTTGTACTGTTGTACACAGATATGATTCCCATTATGGCTGTAGGCTACATCACAATATTCACAGAGGTACCGTATGCCTATGAATTTTTTACATTAGTGATGCCATAATAATGTTTTCATGTAATAATACAAACAGTGTTTTAGGAAATCTTTCTGGACCTGTTGAAAATGTTTGCCAGTTTCCTTCATTATGATATAAAATCTTAATTTTGACTCCTAAAAAGCTTCAAACTGTGACACATCATAAAAGTGACAGGGCTTTGGTCTGACAAACCTAGCTCAGCATACAATATTTTAGCCTTGTTCAACAACTGACTGTCACCCATATGTGGATTTAAGAGTGCGAGAATGGAGCCACCAAAACACAAACTATTGTCTCTGTTATTTAAATCAATCAGGTATCGTCTCTTTTTTTGTAAAATCCTGCTATACACGATGGATTTCAGTGTCCGTCTCCCCCCACCCCTGACCCCTGGTGGTTTCTGATGGTCGTTATCACAAGATGTATAGAGGAATCAGCAATTACTTCAGTATTGCTCTGTAGCATATCAGATATCTGATCTAAGAAGGTTGCAGCATTTAGTTCATTTGGACTTGTCTTTCTTGAGAACAAGGGGTGATTCAAAGAAGCAGCATTTAATCTTACCTGCATAAAATCCCCATATTGTGTTTTTCTCTTCACCCTGTCTAACAAACTTTCTATAGCCTGGTGCATTGCTGCAATAGCCTCTGTAAAAGATTTTATTTTATCTAGATTTATAAACTTATATCTTTGATGAAATTCTGTAGCATTAAATTTTTTTAAACAGCGTTCATATTCCTGTACAGCTTCTAAATACACTGTAGGGCGCCCTGTTAGCCTGATCATCATGGTTTTCTAATTCAGACTGCAGACCATTTGTAACATTTTGTAACAACCTACGCTGCACTATTTTCCTAGCATGTTTTACTTTTCTGATCAACTTTTCTTGTATTGTTTTATTTTTTACCCAGATTTTTCTTTTTGACCCCATTTGTTATTTTTTCATTTTGCTAGTGATGCAACCCTTGTACTCAGTTTATGAGAGCTTCTGTGCTTTCACTTTGTATTTTGTTCTTTGTTTTGGCAGCTTTTTCCTCCAAGCCCTGTACTTTTCATACATGATGGCTGCACTAAACGCAGTCTTCAGTTCTCTGATTGAACATTTGGAAATATTGATTAAACCAAGCACACTGTTCAGTACAGTAGCTGAACTTTTAAAAAGCTCAGATTTAAGCAGCTGATGATCGTAATCCTCACTAGATAATCTGCCCTCAATTACCAAGGCATTAGACAAACAATCAATTGTTTTAAAAATATAGGCTTTCCCAATATTGATCATGTCAATGTCACTTTCTTGAAACCTTTGGTCAGAAACTCTTGAGCCACTGCTCTAAATGGGTGTACAATGTTTATTGGCACATTTGGTTCATTACAGCTGCAGAGACTCTTAAAACATTGCTCGTAGATGGTTGTATATCTTGTTCAGTTATGCTATATGTATTCTGGTCACTGACCCCAGTTGAAATTCTGCCATGCCTTTGAAAACGTCACGTTCATGTAATGATCTCTTTTTCCCTCTCACACCTGTAGGGTTTGTCTGTGAGGCTGTTTAAAAACAGAAAATAAACCCCTGTCACTACTTCAGTATTTTAAAACTTTTATAAGACAACATTTAAACTCTAAAACCTGCAGCATCTACTATTTCTAGATAAAAAGACACACCTTCTGTAGCAGTAATCTGGGGGTTAGCCAGCCTCACCCCTCCAGGATTTCTTTGCGGTTCTATTTAAAAACAGAAAATAAGCCCCCTGTCACTACTTCGGTATTTTTAAAACTTTTATAAGACAGCATTTAAACTCTAAAACCTGCAGCATCTACTATTTCTAGATAAAAATAAATACCTTCTGTAGCAGTAATCTGGGGGTTAGCCAGCCTCAGCCCTCCAGGATTTCTCTGCGGTTCTATTTAAAAACAGAAAATAAGCCCCCTGTCACTACTTCGGTATTTTTAAAACTTTTATAAGACAACATTTAAACTCTAAAACATGCAGCATCTACTATTTTCTAATTAAAAAAATACACACCTTCTGTAGCAGTAATCTGGGGATTAGCCAAGCGATTAAATGTTTGGATAAGCTCTTAGATCAGAGAGTCCACGGTTCCATGGCTAATTGTTGAATATTTTTAATTTTTCAGCTCAAGACAAAAGGACAGAGCGATACTAACACAACTGCTACTTGAGCTTCCAATATCTTGAAATGCTTATATAAAAATGACTCAGACCCCCCCCAAGTATGTGTCAAGTAGTGAAAAAACATCTGGCACTGTCCATCAGACCAACACCCCCCTCTCCCCATTCTCCAAGGGTGGGCTATATAAGACCCTATGCTAGTCAATGTAAGCTTTTGTTCCTCACTTCCTGCGACAGCTGGAAGGCATTAAAATGCCTTTCTGCTAATAGGCTGGTCACAGTCTAATTAAAACAGATGCTTTTATCAATCTTAAAAGCGAGAGGCAGTGGAGTGCAAGCCTAAGTTATGCTTTGAAAAGTCAAAACAGTAATTCTGTCTTTTTAAACAGCTGCGCCCTTTAAATTAGTAATCTGTCAAAACTGCTTGCATACCACTAATCAGAATATAAAACTTATTTTGTTAAAAGTTAATCATGAGAAACACAAGTTTTTCACATTTACTATGTAGGACAGTTCAAAAAAAATGCCATACTGCTAATTAAAACAGATGCTTTTATCACTCTTAAAACACAGAGAGGCAGTGGTGTGTTTTGAAAAGGCAAAACAGAAATTCTGTCTTTTTAAACAGCTAGCTCCTTTAAATTAGTAATTGTAAAATGCTTGCATACCACTAATCAGAATATAAATCTTTGTAACATATCATTTATTTTTCTATTTAGTACTACATGACTTTTAATTTTTGATAATGTAACTATACTACATGACTTTTTAATTTTTTGATAATGAGACTATAGACATTTTGCAACTAAAGCATAAAGCTACTTTTTACAGACCCTGTAATCCCCAAAATTTTGAGACACACGTTTCCAAAGAGAATCAATAGGCCTTTGTAGCCATGGCTGTGTAAATGAACAACAGATGTTTTGTCACGTCTTAACAGACAAAGACCCTACACACAGCAACAGTCCCGTGAGCTCCAAAAGGCCATCTATATTTTAAACATCCACAAAATACATTGCTTTTTCCTGCGTGCCTAATGAGGGACGGACACACACACACACACACACACACACACACAAAGTGTGTATTTTTTTGCAACGACTCTAAGCAAAGCTGTATATACATTTTAAGACTGCGTGCTTTAAAATTATTTTTGAAAGAGAAACATTATCATTTTACATTCTGTCTTTTCTTTGTAAGACATCATTTTTTCAAAACATTATAAATATCACACATTTCATTTCAGCCTTTTCCTTGATACTACACAGAGCTGAGGGGGTGAACTATAGGTATTGTATTCCTTTTTCTTATATAGTTTTATTCTTTCTAATTCATGACAAAAGTATAATTAGTTTTTATGATTGTTGCAATGCTATCCAGAAAACTGCTGAACCATCTTATTTACACAGAGGTCCCCCGTTTTAGCTTATAAATGTTCATTATACATAAAGCTATCCTTTTGATGCAAGTTTGACACAGTCCTACAGATGCATGTTAAATAATTTTGTATACTGTTACAAAAACAGAAAAAAGGGGTACTCACACAGGCAGATGAATTCCCCTCAGGGGGTGGGGTCTCCACACAGATCTGTGACATCTCTGCATGATCAGGTTCCCTCCTAGATACTTCTTTCTGAAAATATCCTAATCAAAAAACACACACATGACCCCTGCAGTTATACAATAGGCCTACAGGGGTCACACACCACTACATAAACACTAACTGATTTTTGGGGTGGGAGGAGCACGGTGATGAAGAGGGGACAGGGGTTCGAGCCAGGATGGTGGGGGTGCAGGAGAAAGGAGGGGACGCAGGAGTTCAACCTAGCATGGCGGGACTCGGGTTCGAGACAGGATGGTCTGGCAGGGGCTCGAGAGTGTCACGAGAATGAGGGGTGGGGGCAGGGTTCGAGCCAGGATGGTGGGAGTGCAGGAGACAGGAGGGGATGCAGGAGTTCAACCTAGCATGGTGGGGCTCGGGTTTGAGACAGGATGGTCTGGCAGGGGCTCGAGGAGTGTACAAGAATGAGGGGTGGGTGACAGGGGTTCGAGCCAGGATGGTGGGAGTGCAGGAGACAGGTGGGGATGCAGGAGTTCAACCTAGCATGGTGGGACTCGGGTTCGAGACAGGATGGTCTGGCAGGGGCTCGAGGAGTGTACGAGAATGAGGGGTGGGTGACAGGGGTTCGAGCCAGGATGGTGGGAGTGCAGGAGACAGGTGGGGATGCAGGAGTTCAACCTAGCATGGTGGGACTCGGGTTCGAGACAGGATGGTCTGGCAGGGGCTCGAGGAGTGTACGAGAAGGAGGGGCGTAAGACGCTTACAAAATGGTGCTGTTAGGTCATTTCCTGCACAAGGGGTGGGGCACTGGGTTGAACGCATGTCATTTTCCGCCAAAAGGGGCTGGACACGGGTTCGAATGCGTGTCATTCCTGCGCAAGTAGGGGCACGGGTTTGAGGTTGCATCACTCCCGCCAGAAGTGGGCGGGGCTAGCGCATTTTAGGGAGGGACTTCCGGTTTAACAAGGGGCGATTCTGATTGGTCCATTTTAGGCCACGCCCACCTGTCAAATGACGTGGCACGCGCTGATTGGCTGAAATTTAACATTTGACGAGATATATGAACTTATACTACTCACAGGTGCAGCATCTGTGGGTCACACAACAGTGTAACAGTAATGTCCAGTGTCAGGAAGCATCTGCAGGTTGGGCCTCTCACTGTGTATAGTGCAGTCATCATCACTGCCCTACACACCATAGGCATTGCTGTGTCCACACACTACTGGCCCCCCTTGCTACTGTAGTTGCTGCTGTGCACTGTAGCATGCCCTACAGTGTGACAGTTGCATGCAGCACCACCACCACCTGTGTCAATGCTGTCTTGTCCCCTGGGGTACAATATGCTATGCTATGCTGTACTGTTTACATATAGCCTGTAGCTATCATCGTGCACTGCCAGACTGACCTACAGGTGGAGCTGCGGTTGGACCTGGTCTGCCCCTGTACTTCCAGACTGACCTACAGGTGGCTCTGTGGGACCCAGCAGTAACGCTGGGCAAACTGCATGCAAATCAGGGTATAATGAGATGCTAATCCGGTTGTTTGCCCAGAGACTACCTAAGTAGGCTCATTTGCATGGCACTTTTGAATATGGCACATTTTAGCTCCGGGCAAATGTGTTTGCTCCGGGCTAACTGCTTAGCTCCGCGCTAATGCCACGCTAATGTGTTAGTGCGGCGCCAACAGTACGGGGAATATTATACAGTTTTGATCACTGTTCTTTCTCATCTGCTGCTTCCTGCAACTGTACTGAGCCCATGCATTTGCTAGCACACACATTGGCCAAGTAGTTCATCTGTACCTGCCCTCACATTGCTGTGTACTGTGTTGTTGTTGTGGGTTGCACTTCCTGGTTGCTTTATTCAGTGCTGTCTTATTCCAGGGCAATGTTTGCCCTGCACTCCCAGCCCAGTTTGCATGGCCTCATTACCATGCTATATTCAGAAGCTGTTTGCCTTGGGCTATTCCATTTGAATATAGCTTGCTCTGTGCTCCGGGCTAAGTTTGCCTGCCAGGCAGTGCTAATTTTGCCCCGGGGCAAAGTTTTGAATATCTGGCCCTAAGTGTTTCCAGAAGAGTTTGGTCAGAGATTCCTTTATCTAGAATATAGTTATAAAACTCTAAAAGTAATGGTATGAGATCCTCTTTAAACTTCTTATAAAAATTTCGAGACAGACCGTCCCGCCAGAGTGTTTTATCGAGTTTTATCCAGTTTCAGGGAGTTAGCTTGGCTACTGCTTGGTTTGTTAATTGTTGACACTTAAATTGTTTTAAGTATCTACTATAATCAGTTAAATGAGAGGGTTTAGAGTTTGGGTTATAAAGATTCTTGAAAAATAATTCAAATTCAGCCATAATATGTTCTGATTTGGTCCGGATCAAACCGTTTTTTTCTGATATAATTGAGGTAATGTATCTATTGCTATCCTGGTTATTGAGTCTAATTGCCAACAGCCAGGATGGCTTTTCACCTTGGTATAAATATAATACTTTTGCTTTAAGTAACATGTGTTCAACACTCTCCCTCATTAAATTAGCATATGCATTTCTTAAATCTTGTAAAGTAGCCAATCTTTATCATTCAGGGTTGAAGTATCTTTTGCCTCCAAATATTCGATGGTCTCTAGAAGCAGTTTTAATTTGACTTGTTTTTGCTTTTCATGCTTAGAAGCCAACCTGATGAAATGTCTCCTAATAAAACATTTAAGGCAGGCCCATATATAATCTAAGTTATTGACTGAACCAGCGTGTAGTGACCAAAAAGACTCAGGCCGGGATATTCAAAGCAGTTGCACATGGCGCAACTGAGTTGTACCGGTGCAAATACGGAACTGCGTCATGGAGCCATATTCAGCAGGAGCCAATGTGCAGTGCAAGTACCAGTGCGCCAATGCATAATGATAATGAATGCAGGCGCAATGGCAGGGGGGCATGCCCATGCATATCCAGCGCGGTGCGATATTGAACCGTGGAACCAAGGTGCATGTGAGGAGCAAATACAAGATGCACCGAGCAGACATGAGCCCATAAAAACCAGGCACAAGCACATGGACAGCACTTGCACCAGGCGAGAGAGGGAAGGGGAGAGAGAGGGAGTGAGAGAAGGAGACAGAGAGAGAGAGAGAGAGAGAGAGTGAGAGAGACAGCTGAACCAAAGAAAGACAGAAAGAAGGAAAGAAAGAGAGAAAGACATAAGGAAGGAAAGAAGGACAGAGAGAGACAGACAGAGGCAGCCACAGAGGGAGTGCAATGCAGGTGGCACTGGAAAGGGAGAAGGGGATGTGGGAGTATGAGGGAGTGGCAGGCACAGTGCCAGGCAGTGCACCAGGGTGCCACACACCCATCCACAGCAACCTGTCCATGGGGTGACGAGACAACAGGGGCCATGGACAGTGTGCCATACATGATGGAGGCCATAATGAAGGGTGTGAGGGGGCAGGTGGAACAGCGACATGGTCGAGGAAGGGTCTGTCGGCGGTATACCCAACACAGGTGGTACCGTGCCCACACCACATTCAAGAACTTCACAGACACAGAGATAGTGGGCCGGTACCACCCGAATAGGGCAATTCTGAGGCAGTTCTGTGAGCTGTGCAGTGAGGAGATGCAGAAACCCACTAGACGGAGTCATGCAATGTCAGTGGAGATGAAAGTAACAGCAGTCATGTGCCTGTTCACCACGGGCACCTTCCAGAGACCAACACGGGCACTCCAGGCATAACCCAGTCGGCCACATCATGTCCCCTCTCATGGTTCCTCAACACCCTGCTATCAGGTGCTTTGAAATACATCCATTTCCCCAGCACACAGGCGGAGCGTACAGCAGCAATACAGGACTTCCACAGGTAGCACATATGCCTGGCATGCTTGTGGCATCAACTGCACCCATGTGGGCATCTGCATGCCACCTGGCCCTGAGGGCCTTGCGTACATCAATCAGAAGTGGAGCCCAAGTATCAACTGCCAGGTGTGCGATGCCATGGGGCACATCACCAGTGTCTGTGCCACACACCCTGGAAGCGCACATGATGCCTTCATCTGGGACCGCTCTGCACTGTGCCACAGATTCAAATGTGGGGACATCCCCACAAGCCACCTAGTGGATGAGTATCAGATGGGCAAGGGGTGATGGGCAGGGCAATGGAACGGGGGCGGACAGGGTGGGCATGCAGGCAAGGGCACCTGGGCAGACAAGGGGCACAGCAAGGGCAGGCAGAGAGCTAACCATGTCCCTATCCACACAGGTGACTGTGCCTACCCATTGAGGCCCTGTCTGCTCACCCCCTACCGGCACCTGTCATCCCCATCCGAGAAACACTACAATGAGGCACACGCCAGGACATGCAACATCATAGAGCATGTATTTGGAATGCTGAAGGCATGCTTCCATTGCCTGGACAGGTCAGGCGAAGCCCTACAGTACAGCCCCTCGAAAGCCTGTGGCCTATTCCTGGCCTGCTGTATACTGCACAACATGGCCATTAGCCATGGGATAGCTGTCAAGGCTGATGAGGGCAGCAGTAGTGGGGACAATGGAGGCAATGTGCCAGAGGATGGTGGACAGCCCCCCCAGGTGGAGGGATCCATGGCTGATGAGGCAGGCCCGACAACACTGCAACACCATTTCGCAGGAGCACTATGGTGCACCAAGGTAGGTGGTGCCATACACATGCAAGAGCCCCACACACAGGTACAGCACACAGGCAGGAGCGAGTTGGTGATGGGCATGCACACACAGAGGCATGGTGCAGGGACACGGGGGATGGCAGCACCCCGTCACACACAACTGCACACAGCAACACACAACAATGCATGTGCACTCACACACACAAACACACACACTCCCACATGCCCAGGTGTTGGCTTGTGGTGCAGATCAGAAGCATAGCACCAGTGCACAGGTGCAGGACAGCCCTCATCATGCCCACGCCACATGGGCCAGTGACCAGGCAAGCACGCACATGGGTGGCATGTGGCCTGACACACAGGCACCACACCTGTGGTATACACATGCACACACCACCCATGCATGCACCAGGCAGCATCAGCATACTGGGGACAGGGTGGGCCACACATCAGAGCCGCCACATGGATCCCTAACCACCACAGCCATGGAGGCAGCTGTGCTGGGGCCAATCAGCAGCCATGGGCTGCTCATTGGTGATGGGGTGTTTGCAGTGCCCCCCAGGTGTTGAACTATGGGACTATGACTGGGTCTGTGTGGGGGCTGCATAGGTGCCCAAACAGGCCCACCCCAGGCATGCCTTGGATACCAACAGCAGAGCCTGGTGTCAACAGTGTTGGTGTCGCCTGACACCAGGAACATGGGGTGGATGTTGCACTGCATGGTGTCTGTGGTGGCTGGCTATGCCCTGTGGCAGCCAGCAGCTCAAAGCCATCCGAGTCTGCCTGTACAATGTGATCCATGGATGCAGTCATGGCCTCATGCATGTGGTGTGCAGTGTGCTCCATGGATGCCATTGAGGTCTCCTGTATGTGCTGCATCCCTGCCAGGAGTTGTGCATTGCCCCTTTTGCACTGCTCGGCCAGCTGGCGCATCTTCACATGCAGTGCACGCAGCCCAGCAGCGATCTGCACCTGTGTGCTCAGCCATTAGATTGGCATCCTGGGGAATCTGGGTGGGACACCGACCCTCCAGTGGTGACTGGCCATGCTGCACAGCCCCCCTCTTAGGTGGACACTGCACAGTGGGGCCTTCTTGTGGTGTGTCCCTACCTGGCACCCTGGTGGCAGAACCTGTGTCTGGGTGCCCTATGACACCAGCAACCTGCTGCTGCTGCCCATCCAGCCACTGACCCGTGCCCAGCACCTGTGCAGCTGCACCACCACCACTGCATGGCACTGCTGTGGCAATGCACATGACAGCACCCGCAGTGGCAGCAGGCAGCTGGCCCCCTGCCGACAGGTCACTGGACATGCTGCCATGCCTGGTATGGGTGTCTCCCCTACTACACCACCCATGCTGCCCAGGCTCATGGTGTGGTCATCATTGGTGTTGGACCCTGCCCTGACCTGTCTCCATGCACAGGATGCCATGTCTGGCATCCTGTAGGATTGCATCCAGGGCCTCATCCAACCCTATGCCCAGGACATCTGGCCAGAGAGTGGTGGTGTGCTGCATCCTCCCAGGCCCCTGGATGCCCATGAAGGTGGACAACTGGTTGTCCGGGGCTGTGCCAGCCTCCATGGCTGCTGCCCGGTGCCCCATCCTCCTCCTGCAGGTGTGCCAGTGCTGGAAGACAACAAGGGTAAGTTAGTGAAGCAGTGGCCAAATGTGCCCCCATCATCATGCCGCACCATGACGTACAGCATCGCCATACATACCATACAGGGATAGGCTGCCACCTGTCTGGAATCCACCACCAGACACACTCTCCACAGTGCTGTGGTGCATAGTGGCTGCCACCAGCTCCTGCGCTGTGAGCTGTGGTGCATCATCAGGCCCCCCCTCCAGTGGCAGTCCAGGCTGCATGGATGGCTGCAACCTTCTCTTTAATCCACCTCCTTTCAGTGCCCACATTCTTGTGGCACTCCTATACCATCCGCTGGTGGATGCCATGCTGGTTGATGGTCAGCCTCCTCCACCCAGACCCCAGCCCTGGCCTGTGGTGTGCCTGTGGCACTGCTCAGGAGCGGCTCCCTGTCAAGGTAGGCCTCAAACAGGGCATCTGTTTACATGTTCGTGAAGTAGGGCCTGCACTTGCAAGCAGGCCCATGCTCCCCAACCTTCTCAGGTCTTGACATGTACCTTCCTGTGGTAATGGACAGCACAGCTAGTCAGTGGCTGCAGCTCCCAGTGCCCTCCCCAATGCTGTGCCCTCTGTGCTTGGTGTGCTCCTGTAGCATGCACAACTCTCCTCACAAGCATGCAATACCGGTCCATGTCCTGTGCCAGTCCATGGTGCTTTTATGGCGCATCGTATGCAAATGTATTTTTGCACAACGGTAATGATATGCTAATTCCCCCAGTGTGCAACACATTGGCTGATGAGCTCATTAGCATGTGGTGGCTGAATATCATGTATCTGCATCATGCGCAGTGAGAGTGCTCCAGAGCAAGTCAGTTGGATGTGCCGGAACGCACTGTGGCGCATTATGCAAGTATGCGTGGTGCGCAGTGGCTCTGTGCGCATGTACTGTGTGATGCTCCGCTGCCTATTGCACACAGTGCGTGACTACACAATAGTAGTCATGGTGCAGTTTATGTGCCATGACTGCTATTGCACAGTCACACACTGTGCGTGGCATGCCCTGACCCCTTACCCCTGCAGTGACCTCTCACCCTGCCCCAGCCGCACACATGGGCCCCCAGCCATGCCCATGTCATGCATCCACACTGTTGCAAGATTGGCGGGTACAGTGCATATTCCCTTGGCCTGTGCATCTGGCGCATGCTGCTGCCACATGCGGCAATGGGCGCTATTTTGTACCTTGGTCCACAGCAGCATTATGGTACAGTGGAATGCAGCCTGTGCAAGCAACAGGACACAGGTGGAGCTGGCCAACCTCGTGGCCTGTGTCCAGACCCATGCACCACAGCTGTATGATCAGGCCCCATTACAGCAACCCCGTGTCACTGTTTGGGACGGCATTGCTGCTGTGCTAGTGCAGCATACTGAGGTGGCCAGGACTGGTGAACAGTGCCAGAACCAGTATGAGGACCTCCTGTGGAGGGATCCAGGTCACCTCCAATGCAAGGAAGTGCGCATCAGGCATGGACAAGTGCCACAATCAGGTGAGTAGGCCCAGCATGCATGTGTGCCCCGGTGCTGTACTGTGGTGATCTGTGGGCTGCCTGGTGTGGGCCGCAGGGTGGTGGGCTGTCATCGTGTGCATTGCAGTTATGCATCACCCACCGCCACTTGCGTTCCCCTGTTGCTGTGTGGACCACACCAGACAGGGGTCCACACTGTGCTGGGGGGGCCTTTCCAGTGACTGTGTACTGATGAGTTCCTGTCCTTGTCCCATTCCCAGGCCCTGAAAATCACCCACCGCTGCAGCTGGGCAGCAGGTGGCTGCAGGACCAGGAGGTGGTGCTGGAGTGGACCCAGCATCTGCAGGGCCACGGAGAGCAGGTAGGCACTGGCATGGGCCCCTACACGTCTATCAGGAGTTGGTGGGGGCATGGGTCTGGACATGGCCACCTGTACTGTGTGCCATGGGGGCTGGGTGTGATGCACTGTGCTTGGCGCCCACCACTGTGACACATCCATTGTACACGTGTGCCAGCTGTTGGTGGGATGGGTGTGCACCTGGCTGCCACTGTCGGTGCTGTGGTGCTGCTTGAGCACTGTGCCAGGTGACTGGCAATGCGCAATCGGGTGGCTACTGTGTGGCAGGTGCCATCGATGTGCACTGTAATGGTATTCTGTGTTGCTGGCAGGTGTAGGTCCATCCCCCTGTGGGTGGCCAGTGCAGGCCATCTGGGGGTGTGTATTACCACTGCCCTATGCGCGCACTGGTTGGGCATGGTTCTGGGGTCACTGCTCTGATGGCCTGTCCTGTCCCTTCTCCTAGGTGTCTGGAGGTGGGGGAGGCTGTCTCTGTATTGCCAGCTGTTGCGTCAGTTGATATTGATTACATCAACTACGATGGAGGCAGTGATCCAGATTCACTGGTGGGTGTTTGATGGTGAATGCTGTGGAAGACATGGTGTGGCACACCATGGCCACCACTGATGGACACCCTACCATTCCCTGTGTCCCCTGCTGTTCTTCCCCCACCAGTCCTCCTTCCCACTGTACTGTCCCTATTCTCACTCTCCCCATCCCTCTCAGTTCTACACCTTCCCTCCCCATATGTTTGTACATAGTTGGCAGTTATGTTCCTCAATACATTGTTTTGCTCTACCTGCCTGTGTCAGTGTCTGCTTTGCAGGTGGCATGTGGTGCCATGCTGCAGTGGCCCAATGCCTGTCCATGTAGTGTGCATTTGACGGGGCACCTATTGTGCTGCTGTGAGTCCCTGCTGTGTGCTGTGGTATGTCCCACTGTGGTGGTGTCCCCCCTTTGTCAGTGAGTGTGACATGGAGGTGCCCATGGGTGGCCTGTTTGTGGGGGTGTTGTGGGTGTGTGTGCATGGCTGCATTGTCCTGGGTGTGTCCTGCTCTGGTCTGACTGTGTTGGGGGGAGGACATCATGTGGCCTGTGGGGTACCCTTGGTGGCTCTCAGTTGGCCATTGTCTCTCCTGGTGCCTCACTCACGGTGCCACTGTTATGTACAGGGTGGGGGTGGGTGCCTGTTTACACCCTGCTGTGCCCAGCTCGTGGTGGCCTCCTGTGGTCTGTCACTGTGCCTCCCTTGTTCTGTTCATGGGTCCCTCTCTGTGCTGTGTCCCCCCGTTGCTGTGCTGCTGTGGCACAACTGTGTGTGTATGTCTGTGTTTGCGCCATGGCACACCTCTTCTTGCGCCATGGCATACCATTCCGTGCACTATGGCACATTGTCAGTTGCGCCATTGTGCATCTATGCCATATTCAGCTGGCATGTGCTGGCACACTACGACATGTGCAATCTCTGAACATCGCTCCAGTTGTGCCTGTGAGCATCACATTTGTGCTGCACTGGACTTGTGCTGTGCTCCAGCGCAGTTCTGAATATCCGGGCCCCTGTTTATTTTTTGATATAGTTTACAATAAAATTGTCTTTTAATAGTTAGTTATTTAATCTCCACAAACTAGTTCTAGGTGTATCTGATGTGTGTAAATCCATTATTAGCCTAACTGGGAAATGATCAGATAAAACTCTAGTAGAAACTGTAGATCTTTAACTTTTGACATTAGGGTTTCATTAATTAGAAAATAATCTAGTCTGGAAGATACTTTATGTGGGAGAGAATAAAATGAAAATTGTTTCACTTCGGGGTTCAGGATTCTCCATGGATCACATAAATTAAATATATTTTTAAATTCAATTAAGGCTCTTGTATCATTCATATTATTAGGTTTAGAACATGAATTACTATCCAGGGTTTTATCTAGAAAAATAGTGCACTCCCCCCCCCCCAAATGAATTCATAATCTGAGTATGGAAGTAACACTTTGGTAAACTCTGCTAAGAAGTCGCATGAATAGTAATTAGGACCATATATACTGCCTATTAATATTTCCTGATTATAAAGTTTGCCCCCAACAAAACAAATCTTCCTTCTGGATCCACAATAGAAAAACTCTGGGTAAATGGTACTTTATGGTCTATTAACATAGCCACCCCATTTGTAGAGTTTCCAGCCCTTATACCATAGGTAAATCCTAATTTGGTTAGTAGATTAATTCCTGTTTGTAACAAATGGGTTTCCAGAAGGAAGATAATTTGTCCTTGAAGTGATCTGATATGCTTTAACAACTGCCATCTTTTAAGTTTCTCCCTTGCTCCTTTAAAAGTCCATGTACAGTCAGACCTGTTTAAGCTGTGCCTCATTGTCCATATGTCTGACATTCTGAAAGAAAAACAGTGCAAACTGATTTTTTCTCAGGTTGATAACCTCTTTAATGCACAAACCTGAGATTCCAAATCTGTTAGCAGTTGTCTTTAACCAGCCAAATTAATTCCCATTATTTGTGACCTCTCTAGTCCATTTGTTTTAGTGAACTCATGTGGAAGTGCTGACAGATTGTACTCGAGTGTTAATTGCAAGTGCTTTGCAAGTGCTTTAAATCCCCACTAATTCCTTGGCATGTTACCTCAGCTGAAAGCAAGAATTCCCGAGTGTGTTCTCCTGCTGCCATTTTAGATAATGTTTAAAAGGTTTTTCCACATTCATGGTCCTGTGATTTTGACTCCACCCTTGTCCTGTGTAAAGTTTTAAACTGCCCCCTTCAGGTCCCAGTCCTGCCAGCAGTGTAAATAAATAAAATGCTCATGTCTGCCCCACGAGGCTGCTCCTGTTGCTTGTCTGCTGAATAAACAGTTCAGCTTGTTCCCCAATCTAAATGTGTCCCACACAGTTTGAGGTGCCCGGTCCTGATTCCCAATTCTTCCTACCCCATTGTTCTGATCCCTAGCCCCTTTATCCCTCATTCTGCTTGTTCCCCGGCCACTGTGCACCATTCCACTCCTGGTCCTGGTCTTGTGATTAGGACCCAACTCCTGTCCTGTTTAAAGTTTTAAACTGCCCCCATTCAGGTCCCAGTCCTGCCAGCTGTGTAAAATATAAAAGAAGTTCAGTTTGTTCCCCTATTCTGTATCCTATATTGTTTAAGGTCCTGGTCCTTCTCCACGATGCTGCTCCAAATGCTCACGTCTGCTCCACAAAGCTGCTCCTGTTGCTTGTCTGCCCTGTACCGTTGAAGGTGCCCATTCCTGATTCCCAATTCTACCTAACATCATCATTATGATGCCTGGCCCCTTCCTACCATTTGCTCTCGGTTAATGTCCTGCTCCATGATGCTGCTCCTGTTGCTTGTCTGTTGAATAAACAAACAGTTCAGGTTGTTCCCCTATTGAAGCAAAGTAATGTACAGTACATGTATGTTTTGCACTGTATTTTAAAAAGTGACTTTTTTTTACAGTAATATGTCTTTGAAAAAAATCTATCATCTGGTCAATGTCTGGGTACTCCGTAGATTTTTATTACGTAGCAATTTGGGCTAACACAAATACTTTTGGATTAACCAGGTCTGACTGTAACTAGATTAAAATTAGAAGACATGCTGATATATAGATAAAAAATGAGTATGCTCACATCTGAAGTCTTATACTGAGATTCCAGTGACCCCATTGCCCCATATCCCCATAAACATTAAATTACTATTTCAAACCTAAAACTAATAATGTAAACCTGGGCACTAAATACCCCAACTTCTATGCTAAACTGTCCTGTGAAGCTCTGCTCTGCAGCTTGCAGCATCCTGCTTCACCTTAATATGACAAAACCATAAACATTTCTGAAAAATCTAAAGACATAATGAATATATACATTAATATTCCAGTCAGTCTGTCCAATGTTAAGATCTTAAAGCATCAATTGTATCAAAATGAGACGTTCCGCCCAATATGAAATAGTAAAGATCTAATAAATCTATAGAATAGATACTTAGGCCCAGATATTCAAAAGGGTGGTGCCATGCGCAACAGGGTTGCTCATGCGCAAATCCAAAACTGTGCCATTTTGCGATATTCAGAAGGAGGCAGTTGCATCCCCGAAAACATGCTGAGCAATAGCGCAATGAAATGAAGGCATGCGCAACCAAAGGGGGCGGATCCATGCATAAAGACCGCAATGCGATATTCAAAGTCTTGCGCAATTCGCAATAGCGGCACAGCCGGAAACTGTGCACTAGCGGAAATTAGCCAAAATAAAAAAGCTTAAGGAAGCGGCGCAAGAATGCTACCAGGCTGTCAAGTGGGAGAGAGAGAGAGAGATAGACAGAGACAGACAGACAGACTGAAAAGGGCAGGCAAGGAAAGTGTTTCCCATAGTTTGTAGAGGCCAGCGGGGGGTGCCCGGTGCAGTGGAAGTAGCAGTGAGGACAGCAGGGGTAACACAGCAACAGCAGCGAGGGGCAGAAGCCAGGGAGATGGACAGTGCCAGCTTCCACATGGAAGCTGTAATGAGGGGTGAGATCCATGCTGCAGGAGCGTGGGCACGTGGAGGGGGCCCGTCGGATATGCCCCGACAGGCGGTACTGTGCCCGCATCAGCTTTGAGCTGTACACAGATGTAGAGATCGTGGGCTGGTACCGCCTGAACAGGGCAATACTGAGATGGCTCTGTGAGCTGTGCAGTGATGTGATGCAGACACCCTCATGACGGAGTCACGCTCTGTCAGTGGAGACCAAGGTGACAGCCTGCATGTGCCTGCTCACCACGGGCACCTTTCAGAGGCTGACAGGGGACACCACAGGCATCACACAGTCAGCCACGTCACGCATACTCACCCAATTCCTCAGCGCACTGCTGCCACATGCTGCAGAGTACATCCATTTTCCCAGCACCACGGCAGAGCATACAGCAAACATGCAGGAGTTCCACAGGGTAGCACGTATGCCTGGCATGCTAGGGGCCATAGACTGCACCCATGTGGCCATCTGCACACCACCTGGTCCCGATGGCCATGCATATCGTAACCAAAAGGGATTCTCCAGTGTCAACTGCCAGGTGGTGTGTGATGCCACTGGGCGCATAATCAATGTCTGTGCCACACACCCTGGTGGAGCACATGATGCCTTCATAAGGTATCAGTTTGCACTGTGCCATCGATTCAAGGGTGGGGACATCCCCACAGGACATCTAGTGGGTGAGTACACATGTATGGAATGCAAACTTTGGGCAAGGGTGGGAATGACACGGGTGCCATGGTAGTGGCACACAGGGAGATGGCCAATATAGACCTGAACATGACACTGCTCTCCACTATCTCCACACAGGTGACTGCGGATACCCACTCCATCCCTGGCTGCTCACACCATACCGGCGCCCCATGACCCCAGCGCAGCTATGCTATAATGAGGCACATGCCACAACATGTAACATCATAGAGTGGGTGTTTGGGATGCTCATGGCATGCTTCCGATGCCTAGACACCTCCAGCGGTGCCCTACAGTACAGCTCCCAAAAGGCCTGTGGGATATTCCTGGCCTGTTGCATCCTGTACAACATGGCCAAAGACCATGGGATAGCCGTACAGGTTGAACAGGTCAAACAGGGGGACAGCAATGGGGACGCCGGTGGCACCGGTGATGATGGTGATGAGCAGCCCCCCTAGGACGGAGGGACCCCCAACTGATCTGGCAGGCCCAGCTGCACTGGGACACCATCACAGAGGAGCACTACACACAACACAGGTAAGTCAAGGGGACATGTGCAACCAACACTGTCCATGCGCAAACTACAGGCACACAGGGGAACACACCAGGGGTGCATGAAGGTCAGGAGAGTGGAAGGGTCCAGGCATACCAACACACCATCAGGGAGGGGTGAGCACTCATATGGACACATACACACACACCAGGCACAGAGCATACATGGGCAGGTGCACAGCACTGCAGAACTGACATTGCTAATACACAGCACCACCGACCACCCCCACCACATGTACTGTCCAAGTACGTGTGTCAGAACCTGGGCACCCTTGCACCTTGGTGTACAGTGCAATGCAGGCATCATCATGCACATGTACCTGTGGACAGCAGTTGGGAGGGTGTGCAGGTGGTCCGTGTGTCAGTGTGGTGAGCAGAGCACCCAGCAGTGCACTGCCCACCATGACACACATTGCACACAGGGCAGCACCAGACAGGTCCCACACTGGGAGACAGCTCAGTCATGTAGCACTGTCCCATGGCCACCACGGATGCGTGTGTGGCCCTGCCGTGACCCAACAGCATGGGCAGGCTGAGCAGGGGCCACATGGTGTGGCACTGTTGCACCACCAGGGGTCCCACTGCGTGAATGCAACCTTGCCCGCACAGGGGTCTGCAGCACACCGAACAAACCTGCACCAGGGGTGCTCAGGATGCCCACAGCAGAACCCGGCGTCGACAGGCCTGGTGTCGCATGACGCTGGGAACAGGGAGTGGAGAGTGCACTGTGTGGGTTGTGCAGTACAGGGGCACCTGACTGTGTGCCCAATGCATCCATGACAGAGACCACTGCCTAGGTCAGCCTGTCAATGGCAGCGGTCACATCCATCCGCATACGGACCAGCTCAGCTCGGTCCTGAGCACACTCCCTGCTGTGCTGCTCCATGGACACAGACAGTGCCTCCACAGACCTTGCAACCCGCCCCTGCAGCTGTACTGATTCCTGCAGCAGGTGGGTGTGAGCGTCCAATGGGTACTGCCCCAATGGCATCGTGACCCCCAGGGTGTGGACGGTCCTGATGCATATCACCCCTTGAGGGTGGGCGCTGTTCACCAGGACCAGGTATGGGTGGATCAAAGGGTGGTGGACATGTGCCACTGCTTGACACTGTACCCCCAGACCTGGTGTGTGACTGCTGTTGCTGCCCCTCCAACCGATGTGCCCCCAGGTCCACCTGTTCCACCGCCATGCTGGCAACAGTGCCAGACACCTGTACAGCCACTGGTTCTGCCCCACCGGTGCTGACAGGCACAGCCTGGGACTGTGCCAGCATGCTGGTACACAGGTTTGAACCAGAAAGGCCCAGGGGCACATGCTGGCCTGCTGTGTGTCTGTCATGGAACACACACCTATCACTGCCCATTGCAGGCCTTCTATCATCAATGGTGCAGGTACGTGCTACTGCCATGGCCACAGCATGCTGGCATGCTTGCATGCCAGACTGCTGAGACACAGGCTGTGCACTCCTGCACCCGTATCACTGACACCAGAGTTGTTGTCCCAGTGTGCATGCTGCTGCAGTGCCTGCTGGCTGGTGGTGGAGCTGGATGGTCCCTTCTCCATGTCCAGCAGGTCTGCATCACTGTCTGGACCCACCACCACCGTCTCCTGAAGACAAACAGGATCTGTAACAGAAAGAGAGTACATGTGAGTGCATGTGAACAACTGCCACCACCACCCCAAACACCACCACCATGTCATACCGTACAGTGATGGGCTTCCACCCCTACCTCTCAACTGTCCCTGATTTTCAGGGACTTGATTTGTCTAAAAATTTTACTCTGCCCTCCTAAAATTGTGTTTCTGTGACTAAACAGTGGGGTTATAAGTACAAAATAATATCAAACATAAAAGTTACAGACTTGTTCTTTCTTAGTTGATTTTTTTAAGCCTTGTCCCTGATTTATGAGGGGAGGTTGAGAGATATGCTTCCACCTGTCTGGAATCCTCCGCCTGGTATGCCCGCAATGGCGCTCAGCTGCATGGCTGCGACCAGTGTCTCCTCATGTGGGGTCAGCTGCAACACCACTGGCAGGCCCCCGCCAGTGCCAGCACATGCCGCCCTGAAGGCTGCCACCTTCTCCTTCAACCTCCTGCGGTCAGTCCCCATCTTTTTCTTGCATTCCTGCATGGAGCGCTGGTGGCTTCCATGCAGGTTAATGGTCCAAGCTACCCCCACCCATACAGCCACATGGGACTGAGGGGTGCCCCTCCATCCACTCAATAGTGGCTCATCTTCCAGGTAAGCCTGGAAGAGGGCCTCTGTCTCTGCCGCTGTGAAGTTGGGCCTCCTCCTATGCCCACCATCCTCACCCTCACCTTGGCTCTGCTCGGTCATGGTGATCTGTATGGGTGGAAGTGGACACCTGTCACTGTGCAGTCTACAGCATTTCCCCATGAGCATTGTCCTGAACATCACACAGCATGTAACTCACCTCTCACCTGCAGTAACCGACTCTGGCCAGCACAGCCCACTGTCGCACATTTATAGCACAACACATGCAAATTAGGAGTGGAGCAACTTTAATGACATGCAAATCGCACCACTGCACCCTTGAATGGCTGATCAGATGATTTGCATATGTCGGCTGAATATCGCGAATCTGCACTTTGCGCAATACGGAACAGTCGGCTGAGCCAATGGTGCAGATCTGTGCCTGTGTGGTACACTGCATCGCGCATGCCCAGATAGCTTATGCATGTGTCTGTGGCGCTGCTGACATGCTGAGCGCGATAGGCAATTCAGGCCATGGCCACCATTGTGCCAGTGGCACTACAGCACTGGCCACTATATGGCACTGTGGCATTACTGTGCAATAGTCCACTGTGGCACTGGTACACAGCTGGTCGGTCACGCAGGATACCTATACGTTAGATGGCACTGTGCGTAGCCTTGCATCATTGCTTATGACCTTGTGTATGCCCTTTGCCCCCTGCCGCTGTTTGCCTGCCATGTGTATGTCCCTATTGCGCTGTCTGGTGACAGCGCTATGTGAAGTGACGGCACTGTTCGAACAGCGCGATTGGAGCCTGTGGTGGTCTATTGCGCAACATCTCCACGTGGGGTTATGGTGCAGCAGGGTGCCATATTGCCTGCTGTAAACTGGCTAACATGGCTAGGAGGAGGGCTGTGAGTTGGAGCCCACTGGAGGTGGCCAACCTGGTGGCCCTAGTAGAGCCCCAGTATGAGGCACTCTATGGTGAGGCCCCCCTCACCATAGCAAGAACAGATGTGTGGCAGCAAGTGGCCACTGACCTGGTGGGGGTCACTGGACAGCACCAGTCTGCTGAGCAGTGCCGGCACTGGTACAGTGACCTCTGCCGGAGGGAGCCAGACATGTTGGCAAGGCTGTGGGCATGTGCCAGGTGGGGCATGGTGCCAAGGCCAGGTGAGTGTACCATCTATGCACCTGTATTCTCTGTAGGGGTGTGCGTGTGCTTTGGTGGCTGTGCATAGGTGATGGCTCAGACATGGTTGGCTGTGTCAGTGTGTGCAGCTGTGTGATGGATGGGTATGGCTGTGTGGGCAGGCACTCTCACTGGGGCAGGGGGCACTCTGCTTTTGAGTCACACTGATGTTTGTCTCAACATATGTCTCCCACAGGCTGGGATGTGAGGATGCAGGGCCGAGGTGAGGAGGGCTGTGCCAGGGCCCCGATGGCAGCAGGAGTCGCCCCTGGATGCTGCAGCAGCAGCAGCAGCAATGGCAGCAAGAGCAACAGCAGCAGACACAACTGCTTGAATAATGTGAGTATCATGACTTCATGGATGCTATTGCATGCTGGGGGGAAGTCCACTAGCCCTGCACAATACAACCATGCAGGACAGGGGAGGTCATAATTCCACTATACAAGACACTAGTGAGGCCCCACCTGGAGTACAGTGTACATTTCTGGAGACCATACCTACGTAAGGACGTAGAGTGGGCAGGGAAGGTTCAGAGGAGGGCAACAAATGGCTTGCATCACAGGTCCTATGATGACAGGTTGAAGGAACTGAACATGTACTCCCTGGAGGAGAGGAGGGAGAGAGGGGTTATGATAGAGACATACAGGTATCTTACAGGGGGGATCAGGGTGCAGGACACACTATTTTGAAGTGAAAAAGATGTTCCAGGACTAGAGGGCATGGGATGAAGTTGGAGGGGTGATGATTCAGAGTACACATGGAAAAGGATCTCTTCACAGAGTGGGTGGTGGACAAGTGGAACACCCTGCCAGAGGAAGTGGTGAGGGCTGAAACAATCACGGGATTTCAGAATGCACAGGACAGACATGAAGGAATTCTGGAGGTCAGGGGTAAGGGGCAACAGACTTCTAGGAAAACAAAGTGAACTTACAAGCTCAAATGGATGGACTAGGTTGGCCATAGGCCCTTATCTGATGACACTGTCTATGTATCTATGTATGTATGCATGACACAGGTGACATGCATCACTGTCCAGTATCACAGCATGTCTGTGTATGCATCACTGGTGGTCCAGGCATGCACTGGGCACATAGCTGTGTAACTGGCATTGCACCATGTTGCCACGTCACTGAACAGCCTTATGTGTGCTGTGATGGACATGGGCAGTGTGTGTGTGCAGTGGTGCACATAGCTGGTGCCGCCTGTTTGTGATGGCCATGTGCATGTTCACTGAGGGTGGGTGCATGCCATCACAGGTGTGGGTCATTGGGCTATATGGCTTGCAGTTTGGGTGGTGTTCAGGGTTGTGGTCAGTCACAGCCATTGACTGTGTTCCCATTTTCCTAGGCCTCGAGGTTCTCAGGAGGATGGCACGTGATCTTCGGTGCCTCACCCAAGTTGGACTTGAGAACCAGGAGATCCTGCAAGCCATCCAGTGCCATGGAGCTCGGTGAAGGCGGCACATGACGGTGCACCAGCAGGGGGAGGACCAGCAGCTGGCTGGGCCATAGCCCACATTACCCTTCCCACTTCTCCCATCCCTACCACCCTGCCTTCCCTCTCCAAGTTTTTAATCCCTCCCCCTTGAACACCCCTACCTTTTACCTGTCCCCCTTGTAAATAGTTTCTCTTGTTTTTGTTATTTAATATTTTAAATATACATTTCTATTTTGATATGAATACTGTGTTGGTCTCTGATTTGCAGCTGGCTATGGGTGCTCAATTGCAGGGGTGTACATGCCATCTGGGGTGGTATGGTCCTGGGTGTGTGTGTGTGCGTATGTGTGCGTGTGTGTGCATGGGGAGGTATCTCCAGCATGGCAGTGACTTTCTGTTGGTCTTGCCATCTGCTGCCACCCACTGCTGGGTGCACAGGGTATGTCTGGCTTGTAGGCTTCTGTGCTGCATGGGGTTGCCGTGTGCTGGGGGATGCATGGTTTCCTGCAGTGCCAGTCACTGCACATAGGTGGTATTTTGGGGTCACAGTGCAGGGTGTGCTATGCGTACGGGGGCTGCTGTGCACTGTGGTTGTCAACCCCCTGTGTGTGGCACTCTCAGCATGCCAGTGGTTGTGCTGGGGTGTCATAGCTCAGCTATGCTGTGTTGGCTTGTCCCCATGGGCCAGTAGATCATCCATCACACCCCCAGTGATGCTGTGCTTGGGGTGTGCAGGTGTGGTGTGGGTTCTGCAGTGTGTTCCTGTGCCCATGTGTGGCATGGCTGGTGGTGGGCCCCAGCCTGCCTCCCTGGATGTGCAGTTCCATTGCTCTGGGGGCTCTACTTGCACTATGGCACCTCTGGAATGCTCAGCTGGGCTGCCCTGGTTGCTCCATAGCACAACATTTCGGCTCAGCTTCTCCTTCCTGGTTGCGCTATGGTGCAGTATGTGCGATATTCAGACATCGGTTGCTTGCGCAATTTGTTCTGCTCCATGTTTGAATATCGCACCTGTTGCGCATTTGCGCAACTGGTTTGTGCTTGCTCCTGCTGTTGCGCTCATTTTGAGCGCAGTTTGAATATCTGGGCCCTAGTTTTCAGGTCTAAAATTCAAAAAAGGTATACTTAAACGTCAGATAGACCTAACTTGGTCATATAATGTGGAATTATCCTGTGTGCCTAAGTTTCTTTTACACTGAAGTAACATCAATCAATCAATCATTTTATTTAACAGGCATAAACACCATTGAGCAAGCTCATTTTCAAGGTGGTCCTGGGCATAAATACAATACAGTACACTTCATAAGATTACACTTACGGTGGACAATGGAGACAATTTTTGAGATTTTGAGATTTTTTTGACATATAGTGATATAGAGATTTTGAGTTATTTTGAGATTTTTTTGAGATTTTTTGAAATTTTTCGACATATCGTGATATAGAAATTTTGAGTTATTTTGAGATTTTTGACATATTGTGATATAGAGATGTTATTTTGAGATTTTTAGATTTTTCCAGATTTTGAGATTTAGACATTTTTTTGAGATTTTGAGATTTTTTGAGATTTTGAGAAATTTTGAGATTTTGGGATTTTTTGAGATTTTGACAATGTTTGAGATTTTGAGATTTTTCAAAATATTGCGATATAGAGATTTTGAGTTATTTTGAGATTTTGAGATTTTTTGAGATTTTGAGAATTTTTGAGATTTTGAGATTTTTCGACATATCGTGATAGAGATTTTGAGTTTTTTTGAGATTTTTTATGATTTTGAGAATTTTTGAGATTTTAAGATTTTTTGAGATATCACGATATAAAGATTTTGTGATTTTTTTGAGATTTTGAGAGTTTCCCAGATTTTGAGATGTTGAGTTATTTTGAGATTTTTTTGAGAGTTTGAGGTTTTATGAGATTTTTACAATTTTTAGATTTTTAGATTTTTCGACATATGATAATAGAGATTTTGAGTTATTTTGAGATTTTGAAATTTTTCCAAATTTTGAGATTTTGAAAAATTTTGAGATTTTGATTTTTTTTGAGATTTTGACAATTTTTGAGATTTTGAGATTTTTCATGATATTACGATATAGAGATTTTGAGTTATTTTGAGATTTTGAGATTTTTTGAGATTTTGAGAATTTTTGAGATTTTGAGATTTTTCATGATATTACGATATAGAGATTTTGAGTTATTTTGAGATTTTGAGATTTTTTGAGATTTTGAGAATGTTCGAGATTTTGAGATTTTTCAAGATTTTGAGATTTTTAGGGTTTCCCAGATTTAGAGTTATTTAGAGATTTTGAGATATTTTGAGATATTGAGTTATTTTCAGATTTTTAGATTTTTTTGAGAGTTTGAGAATTTCTGAGATTTTGAGATTTTTCAACATATGATATAGAGATTTTGAGTAATTTTTAGATTTTGCCATTTTTAGAGTTTTTGAGATTATTCTAACATATCTCAATATAGAGATTTTGAGTTATTGACATTTTTTAGAGATTTTGAGACTTTTTGAGATTTTGAGATTTTTCGACATATCGTGATATAAAGATTTTGAGTTATTTTGAGATTTTTTGACATATTGTTTCCCAGATTTTGAGATGTGCTGTTTTGAGATTTTGAGATTGTTTTGAGAGTTTGAGATTTTTTGAGATTTTGACAATTTTTGAGATTTTGAGATTTTTTGACATATTGTGATCTAGAGAGTTTGAGTTATTTTGAGATTTTGAGAATTTTTGAGATTTTGAGATTTTTTGACATACCGTGATGTAGAGATTTTGAGTTATTTTGAGATTTTTTGAGATTTTGAGAATTTTTGAGATTTTGAGATTTTTCATGATTTTGAGATGTTTAGGGTTTCCTTGGAGATTTTGAGATATTTTGAGATGTTATTTTAAGATTTTTAGAATTTTTTGAGAGTTTGAGAATTTCTGAGATTTTGAGATTTTTCGGCAGATCGTGATATAGAGATTTTGAGTTATTTTGAGATTTTGACCTTTTTAGAGATTTTGAGATATTTCTAACATATCTCGATATAGAGATTTTGAGTTATTTTGAGATTTTGACATTTTTAGAGATTTAGAGAATTTTTGAGATTTTGAGATTTTTCAACATATCGTGATATAGAGATTTTGAGTTATTTTGAGATTTTAAGATTTTTTGAGATTTTGAGAATTTTTGAGATTTTGAGATTTTTCAACATATAGTGATATAGAGATTTTGAGTTATTTTGAGATTTTGAGATTTTTTGAGATTTTTGAGAATTTTTGAGATTTTGAGATTTTTTTGACGTATCACGATATAGAAATTTTGAGTTATTTTGATATTTTGATATTTTTTAAGATTTTGAGATTCTTTGACATATTGTGATAGAGATTTTGAGTTATTTTGAGATTTATATACTTTTTTGAGATTTTGAGATTTTTTTGAGAAATTGAGATTCTTTGAGATTTTTTGAGATTTTGGGAGTTTAAGATTTTTCCAGATTTTTCCAGATTTTGAGACTTGTTGAGATTTTGAGAATTTTTGAGATTTTTCAACATAATGAGATTTTGAGATGTTTTGAGATTTTGAAATTTTTCTAGATTTTGAGATTTTGAGTTTCCCAGATTTTGAGATGTTTAGATATTTTGAGATTTTTGAGTTTGAGATTTTTTGAGATTTTGACAATTTTTGAGAATTTGAGATTTTTCAACATATTGTGATATAGAGATTTTGAGTTATTTTGAGATTTTTAGATTTTTTGAGATTTTGAGAATTTTTGAGATTTTTAGATTTTTCAAGATTTTCAGATTTTTAGGGTTTCCCAGATTTTTAGTTATTTAGAGATTATGAGATATTTTGAGATGTTGAGTTATTTTCAGATTTTCAGATTTTTTGAGAGTTTGAGAATTTCTGAGATTTTGAGATTTTTTGAAATTTTGAGATTTTTTGACATATCGTGATATAGAGATTTTGAGTTATTTTGAGATTTTTTGAGAAATTGAGATTTTTTGATATTTTGAGATTTTTCGAGATCTTGAGATTTTAAGATTTTTCCAGATTTTAAGATTTTGAGTAATTTTGAGTTATTCTGAGATTTTGAGATTTTTTGAGATTTTGAGTTAGAGATTTTAAGAATATTTGGGATTTTGAAATTTTTCGACATATATAGATTTTGAGTTTTTTGAGATTTTGAGATTTTTTGACATTTTGAGAATTTTTGAGGTTTTTAGATTTTTTGACATCACGATATTGTGGTTTTGAGTTATTTTGAGATTTTGAGATTTTTTTGACATTTTGAGAATTTTTGAGGTGTTGAGATTTTTCAACATTGCAATATAGAGATATTGAGTTATTTTCAAATTTTTTGAGATTTTGAGAATTTTTAGGGTTTTGCAACTTTGCTACATGTGGCGATATAGAGATTTTGAGTTATTTTGAGAAATTGAGAGTTTTTGAGATTTTGGGAATTTATCAGATTTTGAGATTTTTTGACAAATCGCGATATAGAGATTTTGAGTTATTTTGAGACTTTTGGAGATTTTGAGAATTTTTCATATTTCAATATTTTCGACATTTTGAGATTTTTTGACATATCGTGATACAGTGATTTTGAGTTATTTAGAGATTTTTTGAGATTTTTGAGAATTTTTGAGATTTCAATAGTTTTAGAGAATTTGAGATTTTGTGACATGTCGTGATATAGGGATTTTGAGATATTTTTAGATTTTTGAGATTTTGAGAAATTTTGAGATTTCAATATTTTTCGACATTTTGAGATTTTTCGACATATCACGCGCGATATAGAGATTTTGAGTTATTTTGAGATTTTTTGAGATTTTGGTATTTTTCGAGATTTTTAGATTTTTTTACATGTCGCGATATAGAGATTTTGAGTTATTTTGAGATTTTTTGAGATTTTGAGAATTTTTAAGATTTTGAGAATTTTCGACATCGCAATATAGAGATTTTGAGTTATTTTTGAGATTTTTTTGAGATTTTGAGAATTTTTGAAATTTCAATATTTTTCAAGATTTTGAGATTTTTTGACATATCAAGATATAGATTTTGAGATATTTTGAGATTTTTTGAGATTTTTCAACATATCGCAATACAGTGATTTTGCGCTATTTTGAGATTTTTTTAGATTTTGATAATTTTTAAGATTTTGAGATTATTTGACATATCAAGATATAGATTTTGAGATATTTTGAGATTTTTTTGAGATTTTGAGAATTTTTGAGATTTTAAGAAGTTTCGACATATCGCGAAATAGAGATTTTGAGTTATTCTGAGATTTTTAGAGAGTTAGTGATTTTTTGAGATTTTGAGATTTTTCAACATATTGCAATATAGAAATGTTGAGTTATTTTGAGATTTTTGGAGATTTTGAGAATTTTTGAGATTACGATAATTTTTGAGATATTTAGATTTTTAGACAAGTTGTGATATAGTGATTTTGAGTTATTTTGAGATTTTTTTGAGATTTTGAAAATTTTTGAGATTTCAATATTTTTCAATATTTTGAGATTTTTTGACATATTGTGATATAGAGATTTTGAGTTATTTTGAGTTTTTTTGTGATTTTTTGAGATTTTGAGAATTTTTGAGATTTTGAGATTTTTTGACATATCGCGATATAGAAATTTTGAGTTATTCTGGGATTTTTGGAGATTTTGTGATTTTGTGATAGTGATTTTGAGCTATTTTGAGATTTTTTTGTGATTTTGAGAATTTTTAATATTTTGAGAAGTTTCGAAATATTGCGAAATAGAGATTTTGAGTTATTCTGAGATTTTTAGAGATTTTGTGATTTTTTGAGATTTTGAGATTTTTCAACATACTGAGATATAGAAATTTTGAGTTATTTTGAGATTTTTGGAGATTTTGAGAATTTTTGAGATTTTGAGATTTTGAGTTATTTTGAGATTTTTTGAGATTTTGAGAATTTTTGAGATTTCAATATTTTTCAAGATTTTTAGATTTTTTGACATATCGCAATATAGATTTTGAAATATTTTTAGATTTTTTGAGATTTTGAGAATTTCTGATATTTCGATATTTTTTGAGATTTTGAGATTTTTCGACATATCGCGATATAGAGATTTTGAGTTATTTTGAGATTCTTTGAGATTTTGAGAATTTTTAAGATTTTGAGAATTTTCAACATATAGAGATTTTGAATTATTTTGAGATTTTTTTGAGATTTTGAGAATTTTTGAGATTTCAATATTTTTCAAGATTTTGAGATTTTTTGACATATCATGATATAGATTTTGAGATATTTTGAGATTTTTTGAGATTTTTCAACATAACCATAATACAGTGATTTTATGTTATTTGAGATTTTTTAGATTTTGAAATTTTAAGATTTTGAGATTATTTGACATATCAAGATATAGATTTTGAGATATTTTGAGATTTTTTTGAGATTTTGAGAATTTTTGAGATTTTGAGAAGTTTCGACATATCGCGAAATAGAGATTTTGAGTTATTCTGAGACTTTTAGAGAGTTAGTGATTTTTCAAGATTTTTAGATTTTTTAACATATTGTGATATAGAAATTTTGAGTTATTTTGAGATTTTTGGAGATTTTGAGAATTTTTGAGATTTCGATATTTTTTGAGATTTTGAGATTTTTAGATGTCGTGATATAGTGATTTTCAGTTATTTTGAGATTTTTAGAGATTCTGAGAATATTTGAGATTTTGATATTTTTTGAGATTTTGAGATTTTTCGACATATAGAGATTTTGAGTTATTTTGAGATTTTTTTGAGATTTTGAGAATTTTTGAGATTTCAATATTTTTCAAGATTTTTAGATTTTTTGACATATCGCAATATAGATTTTGAGTTATTTTTAGATTTTTGGATTTTGAGAATTTCTAATGATCCGATATTTTTGAGATTTTTAGATTTTCGACATACTCATGTCCGGTGATTTTGCGTTATTTTGAGATTTTTAGATTTGAAATTTTTAAGATTTTGAGACTTTTTCGACATATCACGATATAGATATTTCGTTAGTTTGTGATTTTTGAGATTTTGAAATTTTGAAGATTTCAATATTTTTGAGATTTTGAGAATTTTTGACATGTCGTGATATAGTGATTTTGAGATACTTTGAGATTTTCTGAGATTTTTAGAATTTTTTAGATTTTGATATTTATTGATATTTTGAGATTTTTCGACATTTAAAGGGATTTTGAGTTATTTTGAGATTTTTTGAGATTTGGGAATTTTTGAGAATTCAATATTTTTCAACATTTTGAGATTTTTTGACATATTGCGATACAGAGATTTTGAGCTATTTTGAGAATTTTTGATATTTTGGAATTTTTAAGATTTTGAGAATTTTTGACAAATCGCGATATAGAGATTTTGAGTTATTTTGAGATTTTATGAGATTTTGAGAATTTACAAGATTTTGAGATTTTTTGACATATCACGATATAGAAATTTTGAGTTATTTTGAGATTTTTTGAGATTTTGAGAATTTTTAAGATTTTGATATTTTTCAACATATCACGATATAGAGATTTTGCGATATTCTGAGATTTTTTGAGATTTTGAGAATTTTTGATATTTCGATATTTTTTGATATTTTGAGATTTTTTGACATATTTCATGATTATGAGTTATTTAGAGACTTTTTGAGATTTTGAGAATTTTTTAGATTCGATATTTATGAGATTTGAGATTTTGACATATAGTGATTTTCAGTTATTTGAGATTTTTGAGATTTTGAGAATTTTGAGAATTCAATATTTTTGAGATTTTGGTTACCGACATATGCAATACAATGACTATGAGTTATTTGAGATTTTGAGATTCTGAGAATTTTTGATATTTCGATATTTTACGATATTTTGAGATTTATTGACATATTTTGTGATTATGAGTTATTTTGAGATTTTTGGAGATTTTGAGAATTGTTGAGATTTCGATATTTTTTGACACTGACATTTTTTTACATGTCGCAATATAGAGATTTTGAGTTATTCTGAGATTTTTTGAGATTTTGAGAATTTTTAAGATACTGAGAATGTTCGACATATCGCAATATAGAGATTTTGAGTTATTTTGAGATTTTTAGAGATTTTGAGTTTTGAGATTTTAAGAATTTTTGAGATTTTTAAATTTTTCGACATATAGATTTTGAGTTTTTTTGAGGCTTTGAGATTTTTTGACATTTTGAGAATTTTTGAGGTTTTTAGATTGTTTGACATGTCGCGATATAGATTTTGAGTTATTTTGAGATTTTTTGAGATTTTGAGAATTTTTTAAATTTTAATATTTTTCAATATTTTGAGATTTTTCGACATATCGCGATATAGAGATTTTGAGATATTTTGAGATTTTTTGAGATTTTGAGAATTTTTGAGATTTCAATATTTTTCGAGATTTTGAGATTTTTAGACATGTCGTGATATAGTGATTTGGAGTTATTTTGAGATTATTTTTAGATTTTGAGAATTTTTGAGATTTTGAGAAGTTTTGACATCGCGAAATAGAGATTTTGAGTTATTCTGAGAATTTTAGAGATTTAGTGATTTTTCGAGATTTTGAGATTTTTCGACATATTGCGATAAAGAAATTTTGAGTTATTTTGATATTTTTGGAGATTTTGAGAATTTTTATATTTTTTGAGATTTTAAGACAAGTTGTGATAGAGTGATTTTGAGTAATATTGAGATTTTTTTGAGATTTTGAGAATTTTTGAGATTTCGAAATTTTTCTAGATTTTGAGATTTTTTGAAATATAGATATTTTGAGTTATTCTGAGATTTTTGGAGATTTTGTGATTTTGTGATAGTGATTTTGAGCGATTTTGAGATTTTTTGTGATTCTGAGAATTTTTAATATGTTAAGAAGTTTCGAAATATCGCGAAATAGAGATTTTGAGTTATTCTGAGATTTTTTGAGATTTTGTGACTTTTAGATTTTGAGATTTTTGACATATCACGATATATAATTTTGAGTTATTTTGAGATATTTTGAGATTTTGAAAATTCTTGAAATTTCAATATTTTGAGATTTGAGATTTTAGACAAGTCATTGATATAGTGATTTTGAGGTTATTTTGAGATTTTTTGAATTTGGAATTTTTGAGATTTGAGATTGGAAATTTTTTGACATATCCACAAAATAAGTTTTGGAGGTTATTTTGAGAGTTTTGAGATTTTGAGGAATTTTGAGATTTTGGATTTTGACGTAGTATGCGATACAGTGATTTTGAGTTATTTTGAGATTTTTGGAGATTTTGTTATTTTGTGAGAGTGATTTTGAGCTATTTTGAGATTTTTTGAGATTTTGAGAATTTTTAATATTTTGATAAGTTTCGACATATCGCGAAATAGAGATTTTGAGTTATTCTGAGATTTTTGGAAATTTTGTAATTTTACGAGATTTTGAGATTTTTCAACATATTGCAATATAGAAATTTTGGGTTATTTTGAGATTATAGGAGATTTTGAGAATTGTTGAGATTTCGATATTTTTTGAGATTTTGAGATTTTTTACAAGTTGCGATATAGAGATTTTGTGTTATTCTGAGTTTTTTTGAGATTTTGAGAATTTTTAAGATTTTGAGAATTTACGACATACATAATATAAGTTACGAGTTATTTTGAGATTTTGAAGATTTTGAAATTTTGACATTTGGCGGATTTTTTAACATATCCGAAATAGTGATTTTTGAGTTATTTTGAATTTTTTGAGATTTGAGAATTCTTGAGATTTTGATATTTCAAGATTTTGAGATTTTTGACATGTCAGCGATATAGATTTTGAGTTATTCTGAGATCTTTTAAGATGTTGAGAATTTTTCATATTTCAGTATTTTTGAGATTTTGAGATTTTTTGACATACAGTGATTTGGAGTTATTAAGAGATTTTTTTAGATTTTTGAGAATTTTTGAGATTTCGATATTTTTTGAGAATTTGAGATTTTTTGAGATATCGCGATATAGGGATTTTGAGTTATTTTGAGATTTTTTCAGATTTTGAGAATTTTTGAGATTTTGATATTTTTCAAGATTTTGAGATTTTTTTACATGTCATGATATAGTGATTTTGAGTTATTTTGAGATTTTGAGAATTTTTGAGATTTCAAAATTTTTCGAGATTTTGAGATTTTTTGAAATATCACAATATAGAAATTTTGAGTTATTCTGAGATTTTTGGAGATTTTGTGATTTTTTGATAGTGATTTTGAGCTATTTTGAGATTTTTTGTGATTTTGAGAATTTTTAATATTTTGAGAAGTTTCTAAATATCGCGAAATAGAGATTTTGAGTTATGAGATTTTTTGAGATTTTGTGACTTTTCGAGATTTTGAGATTTTTTGACATACTATGATATAGACATTTTGAGTTATTTTGAGATTCTAGGAGATTTTGAGAATTTTTGAGATTTCAATATTTTTTGAGATTTTGAGATTTTTAGACAAGTCATGATATAGTGATTTTGAGTTATTTTGAGATTTTTTTGAGATTTGGAGAATTTTTGAGATTTCGAGATTTCTCGAGATTTTCAGATTTTTTGACATATCGCAAAATAGAGATTTTGAGTTATTTTGAGATTTTTTGAGATTTTGAGTAATTTCTAGATTTTGAGATTTTTTGACGTATTGCGATACAATGATTTTGAGTTATTTTGAGATTTTGAAAATTTTTGAGAATTTAATATTTTCCGAGATTTTGAGATTTTTCGACATATCGCAAAATAGATTTTGAGTTATTCTGAGATTTTTGGAGATTTTGTGATTTTGTGAGTGATTTTGAGCTATTTTGAGATTTTTTGAGAATTTTTAATATTTTGATAAGTTTCGACATATCGCGAAATAGAGATTTTGAGTTATTCTGAGATTTTTGGAGATTTTGTGATTTTTTTTTGAGATTTTGAGATTTTACGACACATATTGCAATATAGAAATTTTGAGTAATTAAGATTGATGGAGATTTTGAGGAATTGTTGAGATTCGATATTTTCGAGATTTTGAGATTTTTTGACATATTGTGTTATAGAAATTTTGATTTATTTTGAGATTTTTTGAGATTTTGAGAATGTTCAAGATTTTTCGATATATTGTGATATAGAAATTTTGAGTTATTCTGAGATTTTTTGAGATTTTGAGAATTTTTGAGATTTCAATATTTTTCAATATTTTTAAATTTTTTGACATATCGCAATATAGATTTTGAGTTATTTTGAGATTTTTTAGATTTTGAGAATTTTGAAATTCGATATTTTGAGGATGCAGATTTTCAACATATACATAATACAAGATGATTTCGTTATTTTGAGTTTTCAGATTTTGAAATTTTTTAGATTTTGATTTTCAACATATCACGATATAGTTATTTTACGTTATTTTGAGATTTTTGAGATTTGAGAAAATTTTGAGATTTCTATATTTTTCAAGATTTTTCGACATATCGCAATACAGTGATTTTGAGTTATTTGGAGATTTTTTGAGATTTTTGTGAATTTTTGAAAATTCAATATTTTTCAAGATTTTGAGATTTTTTGACATATCACGATACAGAGATTTTGAGCTATTTTGAGAATTTTTGAGAGTTTGGAATTTTTAAGATTTTGAGGTACGACAAATGCGATATGGAGATTCAGGTTAATTTGAGATTTTGAGATTTGAGAAATTCACGAGATTTTGAGGTTTTATGATATCACGATATAGAAATTTTGAGATATTTGAAATTTTTGGTTGGGGAACAAGATTTGATATTACCATGATTTTTGACATATCGATATAGAGACTTCAGATATTTAAAGTTTTGAGATTCAGAGAATTTTCATATTTCAATATTTTTCGATATTTGAGATTACTGACATATTCGTGATTAAGAGTTATTTTGAGATTTTTGAGATTTGAGAATTTTTGATATTTGATATTTTGAGACTGATATTTTTGACATTACATGATATAATCAGTTTGAGATAATCTGAGTTTTTGAGATTTTGAAATTTTTAGTTTAACATTTATCAGTTACAAAGTTGACATATATAGTGATTTCAGTTATTTTAAGATTTTTGAAGTTTGAAATTTTGATTTCAATATTTTTGAGTTTTGAGATTTTTGACTGCGCCAATACAGTGATTTTGAGTTATTTGAGGTTTTGAGTTTGAGAATTTTTGAGATTCGATATTTTTGAGATTTTGAGATTTTTACGTCTAATATAGACATTCGCGTTATTCTGAGATTTTTGAGTTGGAATTTTAGATTTTGAAGTTACGACATATGTAATATAGAGATTTTAGATTTTTGAGACTGAAATTTCTGAGATTTCAATATTTTCAAGATTGAGAATTTTTGACTGTCGCGATATAGATTTTGAGTTATTTTGAGTTATGAGATTTTGAAATTTTGAGATTTCATATTTCTCAATATTTGAAATTTTTCAACATATAAGTTTGAATAATTTTGAGATTTTAAGATTTTTGGAGTTTGAGAATTTTTGAGATTTTGAGATTTTCAACATATTGTGATATGGAGATTTTGAGTTTTGAGATTTGAGATACGAGTTTTGAAATTTTTGAGATTACGAAATTTTGAGTTGAGAAGTTTCGACATATCACGAAATAGTGATTTGAATTATTCTAAGTTTTTAAGATTGGTTGCACTAAAGGCAAGCAAGAGGCACTGGTTTCCTTCATGGTCAAACTGAAGAGGATAAAGTCAGGTACATAACAGTATTTTGAAAGGGAAATGTACATTTGAACCCTGTAGCCATAATCTGTTAACCCCAAGAAGACAGATATTAAACTGTTTTAATTCTTTTGGGTAAATTTGGGCAGAGAGCTAATTTACTGACAACTAGCATAGTAACAGACCCACAGAAATTATTTCATATGTCTTCGTCCCTTATTTCGATATCTTATCGTTTTTTCATCAATGATGAAACATTTGTTTAAGCTGGAATATATCAGCTTGATTACACAAATTCCAATAATATCAACATATTAATAGCTTTTTATTCAACGGCATATGCCAGAGTCGAACTCTACAACCTGCTAGATAGGTTACAGGACAGGTGCCTTACCACCTAGCCACAGACTCAATATTTTGAAAGCGTCCAGACCGGTGATCGCTAATCAGATTATTTAGGAGCTGGACCAGTGAAGTTCCTGCTGATGAACATATAGAGTTCGCTTCTGCAGGCCCAAAACGTACGGTTACAGGCTGTCCAGTGGTGAGGTTGTTCTAAAGTGAAAGGGTTTACCCTTAATGTAGCCAGCAGTAACACATTAATTTTGAAAGTCTGAAGGACCTGGTCTTTGACTATATCGGGTCACAGATCTCTAAAGAAATTACCGTGAGTCAACCCAGCATTGTTAGGAATAAAAGCAGTGGTCCCTTGAAACAAAACGCTGTCCAAGACACAAGAGTAGTTTATGACAAGCTTGAAGTTTTACAAGACAATTTAAACACTTCCTTATGGATACTGACTCTGAAAAATGGATATCAGGTTGCAGCATCCCTTACTTGTCTGTTGGCTGGCCCTCTAATAGTGGGAAGAGCTTCTTTATAAAACAGTTGTTGAACATGCTGATGCCATTTTATCACACAAGCCTGAAAATATTGTCTGGTTCTAGCAGCTGTTGGCAACCTTTGTATAATGAATTGCTGTTAAAGTTCCTCAGATTAAATTTGTGGAGGGGCTACCGATGTCACTAGCTGACAATGATCTCTACCCCTGGAAAGGTAAATTTTGTCATTATAGATGATTTGATGGACTCTGCCTGTCAAAATAGTGTGAAGTGGAATATGGGTTTGCCTGGCACAGTCATCGTCATAAACAATTGACAATATTTTTAATTGTCCAGAATGTGTCTCTGTCAAGGTAAAAAGCAGTGACCATCACACCAAATGCCAAATACATGATTCTGTTTAAAACCCCAGAGACAAGCTTCAGATCACAACACTAGCTAGACAAATGTATCCTGGTCAGACAAAATTTTTCTTAGAAGCTTTTGAAGATGCTACAAGAAAGCCTCATGGCTATTTACTGGTTGATTTAAGATCCAATACACCGGGATTTTAATATATAGACTGGTGAGTGGGTGTTTCCCCTGACTGGCCTGTGGCATATGTCATGAAAAACACATTCTGCTTCTAAAAATATTTGATACTGTATTGTCATTATGTCAAAAAGACTGCAGAGAAATCTGTCTGTTTTAAAGTTACTAGTAAAAGGGCCTCCAAGCTTAAGAAAAGCTATTTTATGTTCAGCCTCTGATGATCTGATATCAGCTATAGCTGAGATAGCCTTTTAAACACTCTCAGAGGAAATATTCCACTGTCAGCAAAGCAGTTAGGTGTACTGAAAAAAATGGAGAGTCATTAAACTTTTTGCTGATAAACAAATAACCTTAAAAGGAAAAAGAAAATAGTTAATCAGACTGGTGGCTTTATAGGAACGCCTAGGCTAGGAATTGCCATCCCTTTGATCACAGGTCTGCTTGGCTAACAGATAATGGATTTTACACAGAAAATGTATTTGGTACCTCAGCAACAGATGGATCACATTAAAACTAATTATCTCTGATCAGGATATGAGAACAGTTGCAAGTAACAGTTTGACACTGACATGAGAGCTATAATGTCCCGGACTGATTTATCAGACTATGACAAAGCCAAGATGTACTTCTGCTGTGTTACAATGCTATTTGACTTTGGTAAGACAAGGAGAACAAGCTTAAAACCAGTTTGACATTATCATGCCTGAAAAATGAATCAATGTCTCGACCCCCCGTCATGGTGGCAGAGACAGCTTCTGTACCTAGTACTATGGAAAAGACATTTTAAGTAGTGTTTCTCATCGGTTCAAAACCAATGTTGAACTTTTGTTAAAGCATATGGCCAAGAACAAGGATATTGTGTTTTGGAGTGATAAGGGTGAATTAATGCATAAAAGGCACTGTTGTTTCTGGGTCTCACATGGTCGATTTAGTAAGAGCTGCCAGCCACTCACGCAATCCCTGACCACAGAAAGCCAATGGGCTGGGATGTTTTTGTCAAAGCAATGGCTGAGTCTCAACATACCACCTCAGTGTTTGCTCACTCAGCAAACAGGAGCTAGTGTGAAAGGTTGAAATCGGTAGCTGGTGCAAAACAGCCACAGCCATCTCCAGTTAGCCAATAGTCAGTGACGCCAAAAAGCCAAAAGTCTTTAAGAAACCCAGTGGATCACTATGTAAACTTAAAATGCAATCTCTATGTATAGATGTTAGATACCTCAGTGCCTGTTGTGTACAGTATATGTTGAACATTTTATCTCATATTAAATATGCAATCCTACCTCAGTGACTGCTGTGTACAACCTATGTTAGCCATTTACCTCTTTACAATGAATATGTAATCCTGTTTTTACAAAAAAGTGTTTATATTAATGCATGTTAGTCTACTATAGTTAAATATGTTAACATGTTTTTAGAAAGATGTGCTTATAATTCTACCCTCAGGGTATATGTATATATGTGCATTTTTAACAGGAGATGCTTTTGTTTTATTATATCATATCTATGATGTCACCACTGATGCTTGTTGTATTTTATTGCCAGTTTTTACAATAAATGCCTTTGTATTTTATATATTTGTCATTATTGAAGACATTGCATATCTTATCCATGATGTTACCACTGATTTTTGTTGTATTTTATTGGCAGTTTTTTTACAATAAAACACCTTTTATATTTTATATATTTTTGTCATTATTGAAGACATTGTATATCTGGAAAACGTTAAACACAGTCCCACCCCCAGTTTAAACACAGCAAACAGAGACACACAATTATGAGTGTTTATATATGATTTTTATAAGTGACTGGTTTTGAATAAAATTGCAAGTTGCCGTATATTTTAAATTCATTACAAGACAAACAAGTTCGAACATGTTGCACACCTCACTCGATAATCGTGCTCCTGACATGTTCCAGATGTCTGGAAAAGTGACGCACAAAAAAACTAGTTACCATGGCATCATTTTTCAGCAAATCATTAGGAGTACATTTTTAAAATCTGATCATAAGAAAGTCCTTCTGCATCTGTGGTGTAAGAAAATATGCAGAAATCCACAGGTGGTAGAAAAGGTATCTTGTAACTGTGTGTTTAGGTACAAAATGTTGTTTGTATTTCTGTTTAAAACCCCAACAGTTTGTGCATGATTGCTTCAGGATGAAACCGTGAAGCGTCGGGCTGATCTCCCTGTCCCATTTTCTTCAGTCGTATACGGCTAACCAGTGCTGTCCAGGGAGGTCATGGGGTCAAGTATTGGATGACTAGTGCTGCGGGAAGGTTTCTCAGTCTCTCCTTGGGTAGCAGATCACAGGGAAACACACCCAGAAAGCAGCCACGGATGTGGGTGTCACTGGTTACAATTTTTTCAGCTGCTTTGTGTTCATATTTTTAGGTTTATCACATATAATCAAAAATGACATTTCTTCTGGTTTATCTCATGACATTATCAAACACTGCATAGATAATGAGATTAACTGTTTGTGGAAGGGTTTCGAAATCTGATCTCAGCTCTGAGGTTCCTAGTTTTAATTAAAGAATAATGACTCGGCACATTCTTGTTCTGGAGTGAGATCAAAGGCAAACAGGGTGTACCCTTGGGTAAATTCCTGACTGTTAACTAAAAGCGGTCGATCTTTCATAGATTTCCGCCACTAGTACTAGATTAAAATATTCTCTCACAGCATTCCCATTTTTAAAATCTGGCTGCAGAGGTTTAGCGGGACTTGTTCACCGTCCAGATACAGAGCCACAAAATTAATGTTATAATGCTTAAAGTTAAAGGGGTTTTAGTGTAGGAACCACTAAAAGCATCATTGCCAACAAATCCCATGACTATCATTTTTGGCAACTGTCCCAAAACAAATTATCTTGGTTGCAGACCCCTGCTGCCGTGTAGGGAGGCTGAACACTTTCATACCCACTCTGTCTATAGGGTATTTAGCGTTGGAGGTGAGCAGGGCTTGAGTGTCCCAGACGGACTCTGGGGTCACTTTAACCCTTTTGGACAAACAGAGAGGCCATGACTTTTAGCTTATAAGGCTCAGCATCTCCACTCATCAGGCAAAGCTGTCCCTGTTACGTGTCAGTTTAATTTTAATATCCACGCCGATTCAGCATCAGTTTCTCTTGAAAAACAAGTCTGTGTGTGTCCCAGCAGTTCTACCCTTCACTGAGATGTTGTGAAGGAGATTTTTTTATTAAAACCCACATTATCACCATCTCTGTCTGTGATTTCATGTTTCCTGGGGTGTCTTTTGTAAAATAACCCCGCGTGTAAATTGTAGAAAGGGTCTCTTCACTGAAGTTCAGCATAGATTCTACAGGACCGCCTTGTAGGGGTAATAGTTATTGCTCTGACTGATGAGCCGATCAACGACAGTCACATCCAGGCCGACTGAAAATGGTTGCCACTGGGTAGTTTATAAGGACACTTTGGCCGCTGCAGGTATATCACTACCATCCGCTTCAGTGATTTTGCAAAACCAGGTAAAGAAGTGTGTTGTTTAGATCCAAATAGTCTCACCAGTCCCTGCTATATAAAAATTCAATTGGTGAGTTTTCTGAAAGGGCAGCCAGAGGGGTATCTCTACATAAATGCTTTTTCAATGATTGTCTGTGGGAAACAGCAAACAAGTCAAGTTCTGATTTTGTGCATTCTTCAGAACCACAGTGCACGTAAAGCCATGTTTTTTAGAACAGATCTCTGCTTTTTTACTCACCCTCAAGATCCTTTTGCCTTTGAGCTTTTTATTTGAAGTTTTTATGCGCTTGAAACACCTCTTTTAAAGTAGCCGGGGGCCGGAGGAGAAGTGAAGGGTGTACTCATGTCTTCTTTACTTCTCTCTTGAATACAATCAGCCCTGCAGCCACCCTGAGTAGGCTTTATCACCCCTGACATCTTTTGAGCTTAAGGCACTAGCTCACATGCCCCACAACATCCTTTCTTTGCAACATTTTTAGTAGCTGTCTGTAGATGATTTTGCAATTTATGTCCCCTTCTTAAAATGGAACTGCTTTTCTGAACAGACTACTTAAATATCCCTCCTATACCAGAACCATACATAGTAGGAAGACTCATGAAAGCCTGGCAGACCCGATCCTGCCTGTGCCTTGTAATAACTTTTTGTAAGCGGGTCCCCATAATGTCGTAATAATCACTATCCTTGTTTAAATTTTGTTCATTCTCTGGGGCTTAGAATGCAACTTCACTTCATCACCTTTCCAAATCGAAATGGTACAGGTTCATTTTGATCTATTCTTTATTTCAATAGTGACTGTATCGATCTGATGTTTACTGACTGTTTGATAATGGAGGTTTATCGTAGGTCACGGTCACTAGCTCATTGTCTTGGCTCCTGATGGGTACGCATCTTCAGCAAAGGCACTGTCACCCTATATTTCATGTGTGATAATGTCAGTGTATATATATAATGTGTAAAGTCCCCATTAATATCTGGAGGGTTCTTTGCTAGATTCTTTCCTGCACCTACCTCGAGTCTGTAAAACCCAAAAGGTACCTGTAACTGGCCATGCATAAACAAAATACATTTGATGTCACTGTCAATGCTTATTTCTCTCCGGACGGTTTGTTGTTCCAAAACCACTGGCAGTTCATTTACTTCAAATATGCTTTTATTAATTGATGATAATACCAGCACATGTTAGGATAATAGCCCGATGGGATTTTAAATGCTGCTGACTCAGTAAAGGGTCCAGCTGGTGGTGTTTTACTGTGGGCTACATTAGAGGCTGATAGAGCATACTGAACCTGTTTTTCTGTGCAGGCACATTGTCCCAGGTATGAGGGTACTGAATTTCTTGCTTGCCCACTTCCCATTCACCAGGTAGTTCAAGCTTGTGGTAATCTTTACAGTAAAAGTGGATATAGTATTGTTGGGGAAAATGTTGTAGTATGTATTGCTGGGCAATGTGATATAAAATCCATTTTGAGCATATTAAGCCTTATCTGCTTCTAATGTCCTGAACTTGTGTTGCCTCAACCCAGCTATTAAATTTATCAGGCCACCCTCTCCACTTTACCAGATACCAAGTTTTTCTGCCACGCTTTTTCTCCTTCAGTATTTTCTGCACCCTGTACACACGGTCCTCATCAGGTTCAATTTTTGCAGCTCCTCATGCGTAAGTACCTTTTAATGTCTTCCCCTGATAGTCTTTTAGCTTATAGGTGGGCCTCTGTGTCTTTAAGACCCTCCATCACAATAAATATCTCATCTGTGTACGTCTGTTCATATCCCTTTTCAAACACCCCTTTAGCTTAGATAGTCTCAGATCATCTTTCTGAAGGGTACCCTTTGTTTTGCCAAGAACAGAATTGCTCAGATAGGATCTTCCATACACCCAGGGCATTGGAAGGGTTAACATCCAGGTCTGTGTTTAATGCTTCTGTGATAAGTATGGTTATAGCTGTGCACCAGGTCTGCGACAACACATCTGTATATTTCAAGTATTCTGGTTGTAAAGTAACGCCACATGCGTGACTTCAGTGTCCTATTAAATCTTTCTACAATGCTGGCCTTTAACTTCATTATTCGTCCACAAATGATGTATTTTATTTTGTTTTAATAGGTTCTTTGATGAAGCATTTAAAAACTCTTTACCCTGATCAGTCTGCAACTCTGAGGTGTGCGCCCACTTTTAAAAATAGTTTTAAAGTGGTTTGCATCACGGCCTTGCCTGATTTGTCTCTTAAAGTCACTTACCCAGGGCATACTTGGACAGCACATCGATGCATGTCAGTATGTACTTAAACCCATTATTGTACTTTTGCATATTGACTCATATCCACTAAATCAGCTTGCCATTGTCTGTCTATGGTCAGAAACAATGACAGGATTTCTCTTAAATCGGACTCTGGCTGCTTTGTGTAATGAATAGGGTTCGCTTCTTAAGCCATTCTGCAACACCTTTCCTGGTGACCTTTTTTGCAGCCTTATACAGCTGAGTCACCCCTGTGAAACTACCCACTTTTTTGCATTAAAATATATATTCTGGAGCAGGTGATCATTCATCTCCTTTCTGTCAACACCCCTAATAATCTGCTAGCTAGCAAAACTCTGTCACCAGTAAAATAAAGTATGTGTCTTTTGTTCTTCTTTTAAAAACACTATGACAACCACAAAGTGCAATGCATGATATATATTTTATTTATAAATACACACGTCATAACAGTATTTGAATATTTACTTTATAATACATCAACTAATGCATATAGGTTCTACATACAAAAGGCATAACACTATGACAACCACAAAGGGCAATGCATGATTATATTTTATTTATAAATACACACGTCATAACAGTATTTGAATATTTACTTTATAATACATCAACTAATGCATATAGGTTCTACATACAAAAGGCATAACACTATGACAACCACAAAGGGCAATGCATGATTATATTTTATTTATAAATACACACGCTATAACAGTATTTGAATATTTACTTTATAATACATCAACTAATGCATATAGGTTCTACATACAAAAGGCATAACACATGGTAAGCATGCAACAGATTATATAATAATTTTGTTTTTCACTCTTCAATTTTTACGCTTCACAATACCCTGAAACAGCAACCTTTGAGCTGTATGTTTTACACATGCATTGGCATCGTCCACTTCACCCTTAGTGATGAGGTATGCACAATACATACACACATATGCCATACACCACTCAAAATAATAAGGTTGATTTTGAAGATATTCTGTTACATCAAAAATGACATTCACCTTGCATACTGCTCTCACAGGTTACTGCTTTTCCATTAGGTCAACATAGAATCTCCATACTGGGGTGGCAACTCTTTAATCAGAGTCAGTTATGTTTTGCCAGTGAAGCAGCAGCATCTTCAGAGCAGACATTTAATGCAGGCTGCTTTCTTCAAGTATTATAGGTCTTTAAATGTCCTTTATCACACGGTACATTGTAGACATCAAGACTGTCTGGAATATTGGAAGCATGCCAGTAGCGTCCATCTTGAAAGTACATTATAATACACTATTTAGGAAAAGCATATGCTAAATCTGGTTTATGAAACACAACAAAAGTGATAAAAAGAAGCAAAATTTAGGATGTCAGACTCAGAACCCTCCGTTCTGCAAACTAAACACTAAAAAGTCAACAGCAGTACAGATAAAACCACAAAAGTGTATTACATCATAAGGGTTATGCATAAAATCTATAGTAATTTTAAACATTGCTTCCTCAAGAGTAGCCTCATCCTTAAAATAATCCACAGTTTCTTTGGGTCCCTCTGGGAGACCATCAAAAGACTTGGCATGTCTCTAAAAGTACAGACGGTGCTTGTCCTGTAGGTAGATATAAACCAGGTTGTTTAGCTTTGTGTCTGACTAGTTGGTAAATAAGCCTCTGGATGCACTGACAGGGTGTTTCCCATCGTTGTACTCTGGAAAAACATACATTTAGCAAGTGGTAAAAGCCAGGGTAACAATATGAACAATATTAAAATGGTAACAAGTAGCAGTTTTGGGGTGGGGGTTGTTTTTAACAATGAAAACAGTGTTCCTGAATTTCCTTATATCATTTTTTAAAGGGTCCTTTTTTGACCAGTGGATTATTTCAGCAAGAAGAAGCCAGGTTAACAACACGCACAATATCACAAGGTTTTTCTGCTTTGTAGACACACACATGGCTATGACGACCATGATATAAAGTCCACAAAGACATTCATCGTCCTTCCATGAATATATCGGCAATCACTTAACATTTTCTACAAGTGTAACACAGATTCATTTATATATTTATCTGTATCCTCCCATACTTCTGGAAGGGCAAACATCATCAGTTCATAGGCTGCATGTATCTCACAAAGGCAAATGTCATATTGAGGTGAACCAAGCGGTGATGGATGACAGTAATGGCTTAGGATCAGATACATAAACCTTTCAGATCTCTCTGTACTTGCATTCGCATGATTATCTGTAAAAATAAAATATGACACATTTGGTACTGAAATGTTTCCATGTAGTAATTTGGGGAGGGTAGGGGCAGGTGTTGGGGTAATTTTTTACAATATAAACAGTGTTCCTGAATTTCTTTTTAGAAATTTTTAAAGGAGCTCTTGCTGACCAGACGGCAGGCATCTTTTTAATTTCACCATCTGTCTGCTGTAACATTTGCATAACTAACCACATGGGGTCATCAGATTTTCTCACATCATTTAAAACATGACTTATAGTTTCCAGGGTACAGTTGGTCATATTTAACCCCTGATGCTTCATAGCGATGCCAAGATCACGGGCATGAGCTGCCCTATATGTATGGTTCAGAAACATTTCTGTATGCTTCTTTAGACCTTAAGTCATCAAGGACACATGAATGTTTTTCTGACTCGGATCATCTATCTCACACCCAGGACAGGAATCAACCAATTCACAATGTATTACCCCTCTGTATCACTGAAGCAATTGCACCACTGATGGTATGATACATAATGTACTTTAATACATATATATTTGTCAGTTTTGGGGGTTTACTAAGGCCTGATTTTTCACATGAGGCCCCCTGTCTAATCTCAGTAGAAGAAGAGGGTTGTGTGGTGATCACAGCCTGTTCTGTGACATTTTGAAACATTCTATCGCTTCTGTATTTCTAACATACCGGTTCTCACACATCTCATTAACAACCACATTTGTATCTTTCACACAGCAAAGACAGTCGAGCAGTAGATTTGTGGAAAGTCGAATCCATGCTGTCCGAATATGACTGCTGCTCCATCGCAAATCCTTCAGTCTATTAAAGTAAAACAAAAAACAGCATTGGTCCTCTGACTCATTATAGGTAAGATTTAATTCTACTGCTAACTCATCTCCCTCAGTTATACCATGTAACCACTCACATTTTTTTTTATATGTTAAAATGCATTTACCTCATCAAGGCAACTCTTTTCTTCATTTTTCTCATCTTTCTCTTTCTTAGCGTGGGCCTGACTGCTTGTGGCTGCATTATCATCATCATCACCCTCTTGGTCAGAGCGCCCTCTTGGCTCTGTCTTGCATTTCTTTTCACAACTTTCTCTGATGCTTTTTGGCAGTGCCTCACTGACCATCATCTCTGGCTCCCCTTCTTGTCACTCTCTGTTTTGGTTTCATAGTAACTTCTTTTTCTGCATCAGATTCACACCCAGCAACTCTTCAAGGTCTTGCAGTGGTGTCTCTTCAGAAGGACAGTCAGGTTTAGGATTTTCTGATTCACCAAACTGTTCAGCAGTTTCTTTTTATGTCAGACACTCTTCCTCAACAAGACTTGTGTGGGGCATTAGTTTTCACCTCACGTAGTACACATCGTTGGCTTGGGTTGTATGGGGGCCCCAACAGCTATCTTCTTGCTTGGCTTTTCATCTCCAGACTTTTCATTAGGTGGTGTGACAATCTGGCTTGTTACAGGGAGGTTGAATTTCTCATTAGGTGGTATGACAATCTGACCTGTTACAGGGATGTTGAAATGAGAAGCGCTTGCCATCTTCTTGCTTGATGTTTTTGATAATCTGCTCCAAGTCTCTAAAACAGAATCTGAGAAATCTCTCAAAAGCTGTGCCTTCTGGCTTCAAATGCAGGGTTTATATAATGCTTAGCAAGATGGACTGCCCCTTGGTAAAACCATCACCACACCCCATCATACTATACATGGTAACGTGTCAGAGGTACATCTGTTGTAGCCCCCTTTTTCAAAACATTATAAATATCACACACATTTCATTTCAGCCTTCTCCTTGATACTACACAGAGCTGAGGGGGGTGAACTATAGGTATGTGTATTCCTTTTTTCTTATATAGTTTTATTCTTTCTAATTCATGACAAAAGTATAATTAGTTTTTAGCGATTGTTGCAATGCTATCAGAAAACTAACTGAACCATCTTATTTACACAGAGTCCCCCGTTTAGCTTATAAATGTTACATGCGTATACATAAAGCTATCCTTTTGATGCAAGTTTGACACAGTCCTACAGATGCATGTTAAATAATTTTGTATACTGTTACAAAAACAGAAAAAGGGTACTCCACACAGGCAGATGAATTCCCCTCAGGGGTGGGGTCTCCACACAGATCTGTGGCGTCTCTGCACCATCAGGTTCCCTCTAGATACTTCTTTCTGAAAATATCCTAATCAAAACACACACATGACCCCTGCAGTTATACAATAGGCCTACAGGGGTCACACACCACTACATAAACACTAACTGATTTTGGGGTGGGAGGAGCACGGTGATGAAGAGGGACAGGGGTTCGAGCCAGGATGGTGGGGTGCAGGAGAAAGGAGGGGCCTAGGAGTTCATCCTAGCATGGCGGGACTGGGTTCAAGACAGGATGGTCTGGCAGGGCTCGAGGAGTGTCTGAGAATGAGGGGTGGGTGACAGGGTTCGAGCCAGGATGGGTGGGAGTGCAGGAGACAGGTGGGGACATGGGGTTCAACCCTAGCATGGTGGGACTCGGAGTTCGAGACAGGATGGTCTGGCAGGGGCTTGAGGGGTGTACTAGAATGAGGGTGGGTGACAGGGTTTGAGCCAGGATGGTGGGAGTGCAGGAGACAGGTGGGGATGCAGGAGTTCAACCTAGCATGGTGGGACTCGGGTTCGAGACAGGATGGTCTGGCAGGGGCTCGAGGGTGTCACGAGAAGGAGGGGCGTAAGGCAGCTTACAAAATGGTGCTGTTAGGTCATTTCCTGCACAAGGGTGGGGCACTGGGGTTGAGCGCATGTCATTTTCTGCCCAAAAGGGCTGGACAGGTTGAATCGTGTCATTTCTATAAGGCGGGGAGCCGCAGGGTTTAGGTTGCATCACTCCCGCCAGAAGTGGGTGGGCTAGCACATTTTAGGGAGGGACTTCCGGTTTAACAAGGGGCAATTCTGATTGGTCCGTTTTAGGCCACGCCCACCTGTCAAATGACGTGGCACGCACTGATTGGCTGAAATTTAACATTTGATGAGATATATGAACTTATACTACTCCTGTGGCATGGATGCTCACAGTGACATGTACATTCCTGGCTTTGTGTGCTGTGGCAGTTGTACAGCTGTGAGGTATGTGGCCGGGGGGATATATTATTCAAAAGGCACACTGGTGTTGGGGTATTCCCAATACTGGTCCATATACACTGCATGATGTGTCCCAGCCTTGTGGCCACACCTGGTCTGTAGCACAGCCTCACCACCCATACATGCTCCCCTCAACATCCTCCATGCCCACAGTGCTGCATGTGTGTGCTGGCATCTGTTGGTGTCCACGGTAGTGCGGTCCACAGGTGTGTGTTGTATGGCCACACTGCCATGCTGTCCACTGGTGGCAGGGTCACCACTTACTGCCTGGCATGACTGGGACTGGTTGCAGATGATGGCATCATTGTGATGCCATCAGTTAGCAGAATGCTTCCTCTATGTTTGGCTTTAGCTATGTGTCATATTTATTTGTTAGGGTCACGCTAAACCCGCGCAAACACCGCACAAAGCCACAGTGTCACACAAGGCTGCTTGCCCAGGATTAAGATGAGCTTTTCCTGGGCAGTAATGTGCATCACGCTTAAGTGTCGGTATAGGGTCGCGCTAAACCACTTAGCGCCAAAAAGGCCACTGAATATAGCATAGCTTGTATTCATGTCAGTTTGCCTCTTGCATACATTATAATTTTGCCTGGTGCTAATGCAGTTTGCCCGTGCTATTTGGCCTTTTGAATATAGCAGACCCGCGCTAATCCCACGCTAAACCTGCGCAAACGGTTTCTGCCCAGTGCAAAGCTTTGAATATCTGGCCCTTATTATTTTAATTCCTAAACTGGGCAAATCTAAAAATTATATATTAAGGTACAGATCCATCTCTTTAATTAATGTTGATATTAAAATATTAGCAAAAATGCTGGCACACTAGGATCACATCTGTTTGGGATTCATTGGTTTCCCCTGAACAAGTGGGATTTATGCCTGGCAGATCTGCATCAGACCATCTAACGAACTGCCTCACATTTTGTCTGTATCCGGGGCCCAGGCCTCTGCAGGTCTGGTCTCCCTGGATGCAGAGAAAGCCTTGGATAGGGTGACTATTCCTTTTCAATTTGAAACCCTACAAAAATGTGGTTTCCCCACAAAGTTTATAGATTTGCTTTGAGTTTCATACTGTCACCCCTAGCCAGACTTTTTATAAATGGACTCCTGTCACCCCATATTCAACTTTATTTTGGTACCAGGCAGGGTTCCCCCCTCTCTCCAATTCTGTTTAATTTTTATTTAGAGCCATTACTCTATTTTCTTAAAAATAACCCACTTATTACAGGCATCAAAGTTAATAAACAAACTTTGACTTTGTCAGCTTTTGTGGATGACATTCTCCTGCACCTGCTTTACCCTGATGTCCCCATTCTAGCTATGCTTGATAGCATACAACAGTTTAGTAGAGTTTCTAACTATAAAATCAATTTAGCTCAAACTTCAGTATTACCTCTTAATAAAAGGGTTTTAAGGGAAAACATAATGAAATATGGCCTTTCTTGGTCACCGCACCAGCTAAGATACTTGGGTATAATGTTATCACAAGAGCAGAATCAAATGGTAGAACTACATTTTTCAAATCTTCTAACATCAATTAAATCAGACCTTACCATATGGTCAAAATTACCCTTATCCCTACTCAGCTGTACAAGTATTGCTAAGATGAATATCTTCCCAAGACTTTTTTACCCTTTAAATAATCTGATTGTCTATATATCAACATCCTGATTTAAGAACATTCACTCGCTAATAACTAAATTCATCTAGTCTAACAAACCCCCTAGAATTTCATTTGATAAATTTACCCTTAATGAAATCCATGGAGGATTTAAACTACCTGACATTTGTCTTTATTACTTAATTAGTCAATTATATAAATGAGCTAAATGGCTACACACCAATGAACATACAAATGCCTATTGCCCAATATGAGTAAGTACAGAAAAAGACATACTTAGGAACAATATCTCACCTGAAGCATGCCTCTAAGTTTCACCCAAAGTACTTCCCAACCATCTTAAAACCACAATGCTAGGAGTATCCGTCAGGTGCTTTAATTCATTATGTAATCTTTTCCAACTGCCCCACTCATGAGACACTAACCAACCAATATTGTATCATTACAACTTCCAACCAAAGAAAAAAACACTAGATAAAATGTGGCTCCCCAACTGAATAATTATCAGTTAAAAGACTTATTAATGAATGGCCACTTGTTAACACTTTGAAGCCATAAGAGAGAAGCTTACTCTAGGTAAGGACTACTGTAAGAAGTTATTTGTCTTAAGGCTTATTCTCACATCTCACTTTGGAACTCCACTCTGGTTGGAAGACCACCATCAGATATGAGAGAAAATGCTGCCACTCTCCAAAAAATCCCATGCTGTTTCCAAACTTACCATTACTTCCTTAATGTACGAGTGGAAAAAGTATTACATATATAAGGGATATACAATAATGAGCTGTCAGATAAATGATTTATCTACACAAGTGCTGTTTGACCTCAGATAACCTCATGAGTGGCGCAAGCCACGAGTGAGGCGTCCGAGGTCAAACAGCACAAGTGTAGATAAATCATTTATCTGAAAGCTCAGCATTGTATATTTCATTTATGCAATATGAATGCTTTCTATCACTGCAGGAACATTTGGTTTTGACTGTTTAGCTTTTTTTTTAAATCATGATTTCCATGAGTTTTGGTTAACTTTCCTAGAATATGTCCACCTAGCATAGTGATTGCTATTAAATGAAACATCAGTCATTTTGTAAAACATGCCTTGCTGAACAAACGTCATGCTCACAGTACCATGCTAGTAGTGTGGTGGGTAGGTAACTGGCTGGGTGGCAGGACACAGAGGGTGGTGGTAAATGGCTGTCACTCCACAGAGGGAAGAGTGACCAGTGGGGTACTACAGGGATCAGTGCTGGGACTGGTCCTATTCAACATCTTCATCAGTGACATTGCGCAGGACCTAGGAGGCAGAATTTCATTGTTCGCTGATGACACAAAGCTCTGTAACAGAGTACACACACCAGAGGGTGTAGACAGAATGAGAAGGGACCTGCAGAAACTTGAAGAATGGTCAGGGTTTGGCAGTTGAAATTCAATGCAAAGAAGTGCAAGATAATGCATGTGGGCACAGAACCCTGGCACAATATATCAGTTGGGGGTAAGGATATAGCATGCACCAAGCAGGAAAAGGATCTTAGGGTTATCATCTCTGATGACCTCAAGGTAGGGAAACAGTGTGACAAGGCAGCAGGTAAAGCAATAGGATGCTGGGATGCATAGGCAGGGGCATCACCAGCAGGAAAAGGGAGGTCATAATTCCACTATACAAGACACTAGTGAGGCCACACCTGGAGTACAGTGTACAGTTCTGGAGACCTTACCTACGTAAGGACATATACAGGGTAGAGAATGTTCAGAGGAGGGCAACAAAGATGGTGCATGGATTGCATCACAAGTCCTATGAAGACAGGTTGAAGGAACTGAACATGTACTCCCTGGAGGAGAAGAGGGAGAGAGGGGAAATGATAGAGACATACAAGTATCTTACAGGGAGGAACAGGGTGCAGGAATACACTATTTTTAAGCAAAAAAGATGTTCCAGGACTAGAAGGAATGGGATGAAGTTGGAGGGAGGACGATTCGGAGGAAACGTGAGGAAGAATTTCTTCACAGAACAGGAGGTGGACAAGTGGAACACCCTGCCGGAGGAAGTGGTGGGGGCTGAAACAATCACAGGATTTAAGAATGCATGGGATAGACATACAGGAATTCTGGAGGTCAGGGGTAAGGAGCAACAGACTTCTAGGAAAACATAAACTGAACTTACAAGCTCAAATGGGCAGACTGGGTGGGCCATAGGCCTTATCTGCCAACACTGTATATGTATGTATGTATCTATGTATGCTACCTTTTTCATTTTAAAGTTATTCACATTTGTTTGTCAAAAAAGGGAAAAGAAAAATAGAATTTTATGCTGTTTTTTTGCGAATTATAAACAAAACTAAAATGTATCCATAAATGAAACACCACTCATTTTGTAGATATTTTTGTGCTGAACATTTTTCGTCTCACAGTACCATGCTGTCCTTTTTTGTTTTAAAGTTATTCACATTTGTTTGTCAAAAAAGTGAAAAAAAAATTACATTTTCTTCTGCTTTTTTGCTAATTGTAAAAACTCTTTATGGTATCTATACATGAAACACCAGTTATTTTGTAGATAAGTTTGTGCTGAACAATTTGCATGCTCACAGTACCATGCTATCTGTTTTAGTTTTAAAGTTATTCCCATTTGAATTTGGTTAGTACTGCTTCTGAGGCCAAACATTCTAAATGAATTCTAAAGAGATATGTGACATAGTAACTGTGGGTGGGATATTCAAACTGCGCCATTCATCAGCGCAAGCCCTTGAGCTGCGCAAAATAGTTGTGCAGGGGTGTGTCCGGGGCAATATTCAAAGGAGTTGCGCTACTGAGCAACTCCTTTGAATATCACCCCCAGCCACAGCCACTGTGCATGGCGCAGTGGAACTTGTGCCACTGCAAGTTGACAGAGTGGAGCATTCAACTCGTGGTGGCGCAAGTACCATTGCGCCATGCGCAAAATCACGATATTCAAAAGGTGACATGCAAATGTGCTATAATTCATGCAAGGCACGGGGGGGCCATTTGCATGTGATTATGGCTCCATTTGCATGCCATTAGCATGTAGGTGCACCGATATCCAAGGACTTGTGCCTGGCACCCTGCCAGGCAGCAGCTGTCAGGGACTTCAGGACACTAGTCACCAGGGAGATGTTTGGGGGGTTTCAGTTTCCTTACTGCCCTCGATCGGGCATTTCGGTCCACTGGACCGCCAGGAAGATGTTCGGGGGAGGGGAGCCTACATTGCTGCCCATGATTGGGCTGGTGGGGGGGAAGGAGTACACTATGCCCATGATTGGGCTGCGGGGTGGGCACAGGGACTGGGTTGGGGGCCAGCCACAGGTGGCAGCTGCTGTGTTGTGCCCTGCAATACAGCAGCTCACCTGTGGGTGGCCCTGACACTGCATCCTTTTTGGCTCAGAGTGTGTGCAGGCGCAGGTTGGGGTTGCACCTGCACAACTCTGCACAGCCCGGCTGAATATCAGGCTGTGCAGTTTATGCATGGTTCCACCCCCTCCAGTTGAGCATGCATTCATTTGCATTGCCCCGTTGCTCAGCCTGTTTTCAGTGGTGCAACTGCCTCCTGCTGAATATTGCAGAATGGCACAATTTCGGACTTGTGCATGCGCAACCCTGTTGCGCATGGCGCAACCCTTTTGAATATCCCACCCTGTGTGTATAAATGGTCACTGTATGTATAAATTTAATAATAACTGGCTTTCCCTTTTTTCCATAGGGAAACCATGGCATAATTTGCCATTATAAAGGAGCGTTTATAATGGTAAACATGCACATGGTCTTCCTTACTCTGCTGCTACGTCCTCCTGTCTTCCTGCCATTCCGGACGCTGTCCTCAGTTTCCTTTTGCCTAATCACGAACCACCACTGGGACTTAAGGTAAGTGTTTTTTACAAAATAAAATTTATACTCAAACATATGCCTGCCCTACTAAACCAGAAAGTTAAAGAGATGTGTCAGTCCTGACGGCAACCACAGACCGCGCACTGAAACCAGACCATGGTCGCAGAGCAATAGCTTTTTATTTTATATATTTGCTGCAGCAAAAAAGGGAAAGCCAGCAATTATATAAAATAAAAAATGGGTCGGGGTGTTTAAACTCGAAGTTCACACACACCCTCGGGGTTAGATGTTTTTAATAAACCCCTCGAGCTTCGCTCTGGGGGTTTATGTAGCATCTAACCCCTCGGGTGTGTGTAAACTTCTCATTACACACCCCAACCCATACTTTATTCTCTATTTTATACATACAGTGAATCAGGTAAACGTATTTATCGCACTGAATATATGTCCACCCCATTGCATAAATCGAAATATTGGTCTGACAACCAATCATACTCCACCTTGAATTGGGATGTTATTTGGAGAGATTTACATAGATCTATTTCCAATGATAAACTTAAGCTAATCCAAACAAAAATACTTCATAATGCTTATTACTTTCCATCTAAATTATTTAAATAGGTCTTCTTCCAACCTTGGCTTGTTTTAGATGTGGCTTGATGGCAGGTTCACTATCTCACATCTTCTGGGAATGCCCCTTGATTACTCCCTTATCGTCGGCCCTTAAAGAGTCAATTGGACACAAACTTGGTCTAACATACTATTCTGCTGCACAAACCTGTTTGGTGGGAGACTTTTCAAACATATCTTGTATGACCCATAAGCATAATATTGCTATGATAACTTTAACGGCTAAGACAGTTATTTTGAACCATTGGAAAGACAATCAAATTCCAAACTTATTGGAATGGAGACAAGTAATTTTAATTAATCTAAGAGCAGAACATTATATTGCAAGTATGAAATATAATCTGGATAGTTTTATAAATAAATGGGGTATCCCGTCAGATGGAGTTGGTAATCCCTGTTAACTATAGTTTCTTTATGTCTTCTTCTTTGTCTATGGTTTTGTGTATTTATGTACTATATACTATAAACAAGTGTTTTTATTATTTATATGCACTTATTTATCTGACGTTGATCATTATAACTTCAATTATTTACATATATTTATATATGCTTCATAGCATATTTTACATGACAAAACTGTATCACTTACTCTACTGTTTAATACTGACTGTTGTTTTAATAGATAGAATCCTGAGGTCTAGTTATAGTTTTTCACATTATAAGTCTAGTTTCCTATACTAAAGGATGGAAGAGATGGTAGGGAAGGAGGGATGATTCTTGGGAAGGGTATTTGTAGTAAGTTTTGACTTTTCCTTTTTCTGGCCTTAATGTTTACCTGATTATGTACGCATCACTTCATATTAAGTGTATTCTTGTTGTTTTTTAATATTTTTACACCACATTTTCAACATAGGCTTGTTATGACCCTGCTTCATGAAACAGGGAAGAGAAAATGTTCAACTCCTTGCCTAAAGGTGACTTTGCACAGGGACTGCAAAATCAACTTTCAGGACACAAAAACACATTTTAGGCAGGAGTTGAAAAATAACAGCTGTCACATTCATGAGGTGCTATAAAGAATGACTATGTTGAAAATTTGGGGTAAAAATATTGAATATTACCAAAGTTATAAGCCTGTGCTTGCAAAATTCAACATAACCTCATAACTTTGTTTTTTTAAAATATTTTAAAACCAGATGTAAAACATAGCCTTCTTATGACCCCATCTCATGAATAAGGTCAGAGAAAATTTTCAACCCTTGTCCGAAAGGCGATTTTGTGCGGGGACCATGGCAACACCTTTCAGGATGTAAAAAAGACATTTTTGGCCAGGATTTGAAAAATGACAGCTGTCACATTCATGTAGTGCTATAAGGACATGGCTATGTTGTAAATTTGGGGTAAAAATATTGAAAATGATCAATGTTACGAGCCTGCATTTGCAAACTTCAATGTAGGTTCATAACTTTACTGTTTTTTTGATATTTTACACTAAATTTTCAACACAGCCTTCCTATGATACCACCTCATGAACGAGGGCAGAGAAAATGTTCAACTCTTGCTTGAAGGGGGATTTTGTGCAGGGACCACAAAATCACATTTCAGGATGTAAAATAAATATTTTGGCCAGTATTTGAAAAATGACAGCTGTCACATTCATGAGGTGCTATAACGATATGGCTATGTTGTAAATTTGGGATGAAAATATAAAAAATTAACAAAGTTACAAGCCTGCATTCACAAGATTCAACATAGGTTCATAACTTTGTTTTTTTTAAATATTTTTAACCAAATTTTCAACATAGTCTTCTTATGACCCCACCTCATTAACAAGGGCAGAGAAAAAATGTCAATGGCCCAAAAGGTGATTTCATGTAGGAACTGCAAAATCACCTTTTAGGGCAGATTAGCATAATGTCAGTGTAATTTTCATGAGGTGGGGTCCTAAAAAAGGCATGTTGAAAATTTGGGCCAAAAATATTCAAAAATGCCCAAGTTATGCCACGAAGTTCAAAACCCTATTGAAATATATTGAATCTCATACCTGTTTCTTCAGTTCGCAGTCCAGCATTGAAGAGTGAAGACATATCTGCAGTCCAGAGAAGATTACCATGTTGGACCCCCAAGGGGCAAGTAAGGATTTGGGGGGTGCAGGGTGGTGGGTGCTGAATGGGAGGGTCAGGTGGGGGTATGGTAAAAAGACACCGATGGGCAGTTTTCTTCTAACATCGTAAAAAAAAGGACACAGGAATTTTCATTGCGACACTGGGGGATTGAGCACCCCCAGTGTCACTGTTATGTTTCTTGGGTGGGTGTTAAGAGGGAGGGTTGGGTGAGGAGAGAAAAAAACATATTTAAATAAAAAAAATCACAGAACAGGATCATGACACTGGGAGATAGGGAGCCCCCAGTGTCATTGTTATGTTTCTGGGGGAGAGGTGCTGAGAGGGAGGGTTGGGTGGGGGGTTATGTATAATTAAAAACAAAAGAAATCATCAGTCATGGTGGAACACAGCACAGTCCACCATGACCAAGATGGTCACTGCACTGTACTGCACATGTGCTAGCAGTCGTGCATGCACAATACAGTTTGGTGGCCATCTAGAATACAGCAGAGTGTTTCATGTTCTGCCATGACCACCAACACAACCAAAAAAATAGTGTAGTGTTACTTCCAATGGAGACAACAAGCAGAGTGCTTCATGGGCGTGGAGGTGAATGTGTTGCAACACCAATATGTTGTTCAATTAGAAGGAATGTGTTGAGTCCTTTTCTAATAGCAAGAGGTCTGCAGGGCTATGCTCACTGCAGCCCTAAATAGCAGGATGAAAAAACCTAACTGTAAGCTTCATCACTAAGTATACACCTCTTTCTGCCAAAATAGGAGGAGTGATCAAAAAATACTGGCCAGTCCCATTGAGTAACAGTACATTGGTCAAGGAGTTGACTAAGAACCCCATAATAACTTACTCTAGAGACTCAAATCTGGAAGGCAGATTGGTTAGCAGCCATTTCAGGAGTACAGTGTCCACACAAGAACTGAGAATCTGGCTACCACGACCCCCCCCCCATGGGTATGCACCAATGTGGTCACTGTAATATTTGTCAGTATTGTTATCAGGGTAAAAATCTCAAGATTGAGGGTTACAAAAAAGAAGTGGGTGTCAGAATATTTATTAACTGTAACACCGCCTTTGTTGTATATGCCATTTGGTGCACTTGCTCCCTATTGCATATAGATAGAACAGTTAGATCAGTGCACCAAGAAATCCAGGAGCACATATGCAATATCAGATCTGGGTAAGCTAACACACCAGTTGGCAAACATTTGCTGAAAAACTCAACAATGAACCAACATGTGTTAAATGGAAGGGCATTGGGAGCATTGCTGGGAGCACTAGGGGAGGAGACAGCAACTTTTGTTACAACATGAGGACTACTGGATTTTCACTTTAGGTACCATACAACCAAAAGGGTTAAATCTGGAATCGGACCTGAAACCATTTTTGTAGCTGATAAGCTGCATAACTTCATACTATTATGTGAAGGCATAAAAGTAAAAACAGAAGAGGTACTATATATGATGTTATGGTTATGAAGTTCTAAGAGACTAACTTTCTAGATTATGAAGTTCTGAGAGACTAACAAATGATGTAACACTCTTGATGTACTCATCATGCCCATAACTAAACTATTTAACAAATCCCTGACCCTGGCACAATTCCCGGCTACCTGAAAGCAAGTGCTAGTCACTTCTGTCCACAAAAGCTGGGACAGGACCAATGTGTCCAATTTCAGGCCTATCTCAATCCTCCCCCCCCATTCAAGGCCCTAGAGAAGATTACAAAGGAACATAGGAAAGTGACAGCAGAAAAGGGCCGGCCTGGCCCACCTAGTCTGCCCATGTGCCTAGCATCCTCTAGGCTTGCTCTGCATTCCCTCCCCCTTCCTTCAACAGCCCTCTATGCCTGTTCCAAGCCCCTTTGAAACCCCCTCACTGAATTCTTTCCCACTGCTTCCTTAGGTAGCCCATTCCATGTGTCCACCACCCTCTCAGTAAAGAAGTATTTCCTGATGGTATGTCTAACCTTACACCCCTCGAGTTGGAGATCATGACCCCTTTTCCTGGGACACCCCTTCAATTGGAATAGGTTCTCTGAAGGCACTTTGTTGATCCCTTTTAGGTACTTGAAAGTCTCTAGCATGTCCCCTCTCTCCTTCCCTATCCCAGAGAGTACATGTCAAGGGCTCCAAGTCACTCCTCATACAACAAGTGGTTGAGCCCCTTTACCATCTTGGTTGCCCTCCTTTGTACCCACTCTACCCTCTCCACATCCTTTTTTTGGTAAGGTCTCCAGAACTGGACCTCATATTCCAGATGAGGCCTGACCAGCTGGGTGTACAAGGGTATCAGGACCTCTTTCCTCCTGCTGGTGATCCCCTTCCCAAAACAACCCAACATGCTGCTGGCTTTTGCCACTGCCCTCCCGTACTGCCCAGCCACCTTTAAGATTTGTGAGATGATGATGCCCAGGTCCCTTTCCCCCGTGGTTACTGCCAGCAGCTTGTCCCCCAATCTGTATTCTGTTCTCCCATTCTTTTGCCCAGGTGCATGATTTTGCATTTTGCCGTGTTGAGCGATAATGTCCACTTCCTGGCCCACTCCTCTAGTTTCTCTAGGTCCCTCTACATCCTCTCAGCTCCATCCTGTATGTCTACTCTATTGCAGATCTTTACATCATCTACAAACAGGCTCACTTTACCCTCCACCCCCCACCAAGCCTCTTATCAAGATGTTGAACAGCAGGGGTCCCAGCTCTGACCCTTGGGGAACACCACTAGTGACCCCTGACACTCCTGAGGGGGACCCATTGAGTAACACCCTCTGTATTCTGCCCTCCAACCAGTTTTTCACCCACCTTATAACCACCTCCAGCCCCAGGCACTCCATTTTGTACAATAGCCTTCTGTGCAGTAATGTATCAAAAGCCTTCATGAAATCCAGGTAGGCTATGTCCACTGACCCACTCCGATCCACCAACATAGTCACCCAGTCAAAAAACCTGACTAGATTTGTTTGACAAGATCTGCCCTTGGAAAAGCCATGCTGCCTTAGGTCAAGGAGGCCATTTGCCTCCAGGTAGTCAGTGATTCTGTCCTTGAGCAGTTTTTCCATTAGCTTGCTGACCACAGAAGTCAGATTTATTGGCCTGTAATTGCTCATGTCTTGCCTCCCCCCACCATTTGGAGGGGTAGCACATCTGTGCACTTCTAGTCTTTTGGGACCCCCCCGAGTGTAAGGTATCATTGAATAGAGTGGTCAAGGGGGCAGATGGCACCTCCCACAACTCTCTCAACACTCTTGGGTGAACTCCATCTGGCCACATGATTTTGTCCACCTTCAGGCTCTTAAGTTCTCTCAAATCTCCTCTTTCCAGAAGGGACTCGCATCCACCCCTAACCCCTCCATATCAGCTGGTCTGGTGTTGCCTTCCACCCACACCTCCTCCTTTGTGAATACTGCGCTGAAGTAATTGTTCAGCATTTCAGCCTTCTCCCGGTCCCCCTCCACCCTTTCCCCTGTCTCTGCTAGCAGACTAGATATCCCATTTCCCCTTTTCTCCACTCACTAATATACCTGAAGAAGGTCTTAGCCCCCTTCTTGACTGCCTTGGTGATATTCTCTTTCATCCTTGCTTTTGCCCATGTGACCACCCTCCCCACATCCCTTTGCTTTTCTTGGTGTTCCACTTGGTCTAGTTCACTCTGTGTAGTTTTATATTGTCTGAAGGCTTGCCTCTTAGCTCTGATACTGGCCCCCACTTCCCTACTGAACCACAGTGGCCTCCTTTTCTTCCTAATTTTGCTTACCTTCTTTGTGCAGTAGTCAGTGGCTCCCACGATTGCTCCCTTTATCGCAGCCCATATGTTTTCCACCCCCCTAAGCTCCCCCATCCATTTGATTGCCTGGTGAGCATAATCCTTCATCTTGTTGAAATTTGCACGTCTGAAATCAAGAACCTTCACCTTGGTATGGTAGTGCGAGGCCGATGTGTGTACCGTGAACCACACAGTGCCGTGGTCACTAGTGCTTAGGTTATCCCCTAACGTTACCTCCCTCACCCTGTCTCCATTTGTAAGCACCAGATCCTTCCCTGGTTTGTTCTTTGACCAGCTGCCTGAGATGGGCAATCTGGAGAGAGTCTGTAATCACTCTACTTCTGGGTGAGGCTGCAGACATTGATTCCCACTCCACATCCAGCAGGTTGAGATCTCCCATCAGCAGCACCTCACTCTTAGCTGCCATTCTAAGCATCTCCTCGACCATCTGGTTGTCCACCCCTTCTGGTTATCCTGGTGGCCTGTATACCACTCCTGTGCACACCAACTCACCCTTTTCTGTAGTCAACAAGACCCATAGAGCCTCTGTGTCCCCCCACCTGCCCAGCGTTTCTGATGCTGGGATCCCCTTCCTCACATATAGTGCTACACCGCACCCTCTCCTGTCAACCCTGTCCTTCCTGTATAGTGCATAGTGTATACCCCAGAATGTTCATGTCCCAGTCCTGTCCATCATGAAACCAAGTCTCGGTAATTCCCACCAAGTCTAACTCCTCCTCTGCCATGACTGCTGCCAGGTCTGGGACTTTGTTGCCAAGGCTCCTGTCATTAGTGCACATGGCCTTCCAGTATGCAGTTTCCCTAGCCCCCACCCCAATCTTGATGATCTACATCTTATGTGTGATATCATTTCCATCCCAACCGGCTGTTTTGTTTTCTGGCGGGGGGACAATTGTCCCCCTTGTCGTGTGCACTGCTTGGTGTCGCTTGCAGCTCCCATCCAGTTCGGTTTAAATTGAAGTGTGCACTAAAGAACTCCTCCAGTTTCCACTTAAGCACCTCCTTACCATCTCTATTTAGGTGTAGCCTATCTGGGGCAAATTGGCTGTCATCTTGCCAGATGGTCCCTCAATGGCCCACCAACCCATTGCCCTTCTCTGCACACCATTTAGAGAGCCAGCTGTTAAACTCTGCTATCCTCTGCTTCCTATCTGTGCTAGCTCTAGGGACTGGAAGCACCTCAGAGAATGCCACTGAACAAAAGCACAGGTTAATACAGGCCCGCGATAGGGCTTCAAACCTCGCTTGTACTTCCATCAGGCTATGCCTTGCAAGGTCACTAGTTCCCAAATGGAACACCAAGTGGGTTCTCCTATCCTGTTGCTTCCCCCCAAATGGGATGTAGTGAATGACTTCTGCAGCTGTCATTCCTGGCAACCAACTGACCCAAACCTTGCTGCACCTACTGCCCTCTATCCTCCACCTGATACCGCTAACTATGGACTCCCCAACAATCATGACCTTATCCTCAAACTTGCCTACATCAGAACCACTCCCTGCCTGTTCCCCTGCATCCTCCCCTTCAAGATTGTTGTGGATCAACTCACAGACTACATCAGCAAATACCAGCTGCAATGCCCCAACCAGCACAGGTTCAGGCATGGGCACAGTAGTACTACTGCCCTGGTGGAGTTTACTGACTACGTTCACAGAGCAATGGATGAAGGCAAACTGATAGGATCAGTGTTCATAGACTTAACAAAAGCCTTCGACACTGTCAAGCTACACCCTTTTACTGGCCCAGCTACAAAGGCTGGGGTGGCTGCCAGTGCAATGCACTGGTTCCAAAACTGTCTGTCCCTCAGATCCCAATGTGTAAAAATAGGACAAACAGTGTCAGACCCCAGTGAATTCTTGCTGGGGGTCCCACAGGGATCCATCCTGGGATCACTGCTCTTCACCTTTTTCTTAAATAATCTCCCTTAAGCCTGTGACTCCAAAATCATCTTTTATGCAGATAACACTGTCATCCGCAACACTAACTCGTGAATTGAGTCGCTCCAATTGGCACTTCAGCACTCCTTCCAGCAAAATAGAGGACTGGTTCTGTGAACACAAGCTACCGCTCAATTACAGAAAGACCAAGACCATGCTCCTATCCAGCCCCCAGCTCATGAAAAGGTTCCCCAACATTGACATCACCAACAATGTTCTAGGCACCTTGGAATAGGTTTACTCCTTTAAATACTGAGGGGTCACCCTGGACAACACCTTATCCTTTGCTCAACATGTTGACCTGGTGGTCAAGGCAGTAAACACCAAGTTTGGAGTGCTATACAGGCACAGAAAATATCTTACCACAACAGCTCTCCGCCTCTTGGTCATGAGCTCCATCCTCTCTACCATTGACTATGGCCTGGTTGTCTACGGCGCAGCACCAGACTCCGTACTCAAGGGTTACAAATAGCTCTCAACAAGGCCTGCAGGCTCATCCTGAATGCTGATCAACTGAACCACACTTGGTCCTTCTACAAACAGGCAAACTTTCTGTCTCTTGGGTGCAGTCTTAAATTCCTCACCTGTCTCCTAGGCAAAAAAGCACTGCTGGGGAAAGCCCCCGTGCACAGCTGGCATCTTCTCCCTACCTGGCTCAGAGTATAGAACCAGAGGTAGAACGCAGAGGGCTCTCATGGTGCCATTTTGACACACAACTCTCAGGCAGCATGTCTTCTATAGAGCCCCACTATGGTTTGATGAGGTCCCCAAAGCCATTTGAAATTTCACCAGTCTGATCAGATTCAAATCAGACCTCAGGCACTACCTGACCTCCAGCTCTGTGTGCACCTGTTTCCCCAATGGCTGATTCTAGCCCTCTGGGTGCCTTGGCCCAGCTCTTCTGGCAGCAGCTCTTAACTAGCACAAGACATCTCCCCAGTCCCCACTTACTCAGCCTTGACTACCTCCTTTGCTTACCTTCTCTACACTGCCCACATCTCCCCTCCCCACTTCCCTGCCCTCAGTCACACGCAGACCTCTCCTCTTAATTCCCCCTCACACTCTTCTCCTCTGACCCAACCTCCTTGTCCCCTCCCAGTGCCCCACTGCAGAACTCCCACTCAGTTTGTACTGACTGCCTTTCTGGTCCGACAGACTGTCAGTATCACCATAACGCCTCTAACTGTTGACCACTGCATGTACACCTGGCCCCACCTGACCATCAGTATCACTACAAAGCCTCACTGGGGATTACTCAATGCCCTTCCACCCATCCCCACCCTTGATGGACTGCCACCTGACCTCCACTACCACTCCTAGCTCCCCAATCCTTTTCACTATGCACGTCAGCCCCTCCTTCCCACATATGCCTCGACAATGCCACTGAATCACTATCAGGGGCAGCTTCTGTTTCCCTCCCCTCTTTCCCCACCTCCTCCTCCCCCTTCACCCCAGGTAGGGACATCACCTGCCTGGCCTCAGCTTCTGCCTCTGTGCCCACTTTCCCAGGAGACTTCTTTTCCTACCCCCTAATCCTGTTCTGCCTTGCCCTAGGTTGAGTCTCTAGTACCACTGCACTTTAACAGTACTAAATATCAACTCAAGATAAAGTCAATGTGATGTTTAGTGCTTCCAGTCTCTAATTACTCTGTATCTTTCTTGTTTATCTGTATTCTGTTCTCATGACATGGAACCTTTGTAAAAGAGCCTTGGCTCAAAGGTTAGTGCCGAAAACTAAATAAATACAAATTTTCTATTTTTCTCTTCTATCTATCTAGATACAGCTACCAACAACAGGTGATGTACCTCCCCACTGAACCCCGAGTACTGAAACTGGAACTTTGAAGTCCAGAAAGTGGGGTGATCACAGGATAGGGAATCATTTTGCTGAACCCTTAACTTCTATCTTTTTTATCGTTCTTCACATTGGATTTAACCAACCACAGTTTTGACCTGAAGCTTCAATAACCACATGGTACTTTGTTATTACGTTCTTATTAGCCTATATAGATGAATCCGTAGTTGCCTGAACCTATGTTTTTTTCCAGCAATATTCCATTTAATTATTTTTTCTACTGTAGCTTTTACTGTGTGTAGTCTAGATATAACAGTTAAAAAAATATCAAACAAATTGTCTAATAACAGAACTACAACATTAGCTGCATTTTGTTCTGCTAGTTGGTAGCACAGGGTAATTTTTTCACAGGCTTTTTCATTTATAATATTTTCATACTGTATTTTTTGTATTTGTAACACACTTTGTATTTTTATTTTTAAAGTGTGCTGCATTGTTAAATTCCCACCACTACCATTTCAAAGGAAGACGGAGTTTGCATAGATTAAGTAAATCAAATGAATTATTTAATTAAGTCACTCATCCAGTTGGTTTTGAGTTCACCATGATCAAGTGGTATATAAGATGGGGGGTTCTCTGATTAAACCTAGTCCTCTGAGGAAGACTAAGATTGAAGTGTGGGGCTTTGATCAGGCGTGACAGGAGCTTTCCTATAACTTTGCTGTTTTCTTGTGACAATAAAAAAGCTTTTGACAAAAATGTTTTTATCTCTGTCACTTCGATTTTTCTTCCACGGAGTATTCAACTTTTCCTGATTGCTCATTTTAAGTTATAACACTGTTTTGTTTTTGCTGTAGCTGTGCACAACAACAACAAAAAATGCTGATTTGGGGAATTTTCATGCAAATTGACTAATCAGTAATGTAAAGCAAGTGGAATGGACTGCACTAGGAAACAAGCAGTGCACAGTTCAGAGAAATTAGAGACAAAAGCAGTAGAAAACCAGCACCTACTTTAAAACGTATAAGACTTTGTCATGCCTCCTCCTTTAGGGAGAAAAAACAGCCAAAAATATTGAAGTGCTCATATTGCTGTAATAATACATTCAAAAGCACAAACTCACTTAAAATGGCCACAGAAAACTGAAGGAGTCCATCAATGAAAAAATTCATAAAGTTCCTTGGGAGATGACCCTCAGCACTTGCTCTTTCCAGTGGAGATACAGCCAAGTAGCGTTCTGTGTGAACAGTTTTCACATATTTGGCACACTTTGGATTCAAGGAACTTTATGAATTGTTTTCATTGATGGACTCCTTCAGTTTCCTGTGGCCATTTTAAGTGAGTTTGTGCTTTTGAATGTATTATTAAAGCAATATGAGCACTTCAGTATTTTTGGCTGTTTTTTCTCCCTAAAGGAGGAGACATGACAAAGTCTTTTATGTTTTAAAGCAGGTGCTGGTTTTCTACTGCTTTTGTCACTAATCAGTAATGCCTAAATCAACTGACACCAAACATGCCTACAAATTAGCCCCTAGGACTGGAAAGGTGTATACTGAATTTCACAGTCCTAGTGGTTAAGGTCACTAACTTACATTAACTCAGCCCTAACATAAAGTTGCTACCACTTTAATATTTACTGTATATACAACGTACCAGTCTAAGCCTTTATATAATAAAAGAGCAGTAAGTCCTATGAGTAACTATTAATGAAAATCTTGTTTAGGTATAAAAAGCATTGTAAATCAGCACTCCAATACAGAAGTCTATTAATTGTGTATAAGGTGAATTATAAAAGATAACTCCAGTGCAGATGTTGAAATAGTTATTAACATGATTATGTTCAAATTACAGAAAAAGATACATTGCTTAAGCAATAATGACCAAGGAGCTGGTCATTTCCTGGGTATGACTGCCTGGATGGGTGGATGGGTGGCCCTGGGCACATCAGAGGACAACTTCCCATCAGCAGGTCATTAATCCCATAAAATGACCAGCTCCAAAGTTGTTACTGGGATTATGACTGGGATATTCAAAGCAGATGCACATGGCGCAACTCAGTTGCACTGGCGAAAGTGTGGATTTGCGCCAAGGAGTGATATTCAGCAGGAGCCACTGCATGGTGCAAGTCTCATTGCACCAATGCACAACTATAATGAATGCATGTGCAAGAGCAGGGGGCATCCCCATGAATATACGTGCGGTGCGATACTCAGCCGTGGAACCATGGTGCAAGTGCGGAGCAAATCCTTGATGTGCTGAGCAGACTTGAGCCTATAAATACAGGACGCAAATACACAAACAGCACTTGCAACAGGAGAGAGAGAGTGAGAGAGAGAGAGAGTGCCAAGAGAAGGTGGAGGGACAGAAACAAAGACAGAGCAAGGGAGACAGAGCCAGTGAGGGACAGAGTGACTGGCATAGGCAGCCACAGGGGCATGGGACAGAGGTGGCAGTGGAGAGTGAGCCTGGGGCTGAGAAAGTGAGAGGAAGAGGCAGGCCAAGTGCCATGCAGTGCACCCGGGGTGGCATACAGCCCGCAGCAGCCGAGCATCCGGGGGAGACAGGACAACAGGAGCCATGGCCAGTGAACCCTTCCTAATGGAGGCCATAATGAGGGGTGTGAGGAGGCAGGAGGAACAGCGACATGGCCATGGAAGGGCCCATCAGTGGTACACCCACAACAGGTGGTACCGTGCCCACATCACCTTCGAGAATGACATCGATATGGAGCTTGTGGGCTGGTATCACCTCAACAGGGCCATTCTGAGACAGCTCTGTGAACTGTGCAGTGAGGAGATGCAGTCACCCACAAGACAAAGCCACGCAATGTCTGTTGAGACAAAGGTAACAGCTGTCATGTGCCTGCTCACCACGGGCACCTTCCAGAGACCAACAGGGGACACTACAGGCATAATCCAGTTGGCCACATCCGACCTCCTCACACACTTCCTCAATGCTCTTCAGCCATGTGCTTCAGAATACATCCAGTTCCCCAGCACACAGGCAGAGCATACAACAACCATGCAGGATTTCCACAGGGTAGCACGCATGCCTGGCATGCTTGGAGCCATTGACTGCACCCACATGGGCATCCGCATGACACCTGGCCCTGAGGGTGTGGCCTACGTGAAAAGGAAGGGGCTCCCCATTGTGAAATGCCAGGTGGTGTGCAATGACAAGGGGCGCATCAACAATGTCTGTGCCACATACCCTGGGAGTGCACATGATGCATTCATCTGGCACAGCTCTGTGCTGTGCCACAGGTTCAAGCATGGGAACATCCCCACAGGCCACCTAGTGGGTGAGTATGGGATGGGCAAGGGGTGCCAGGTGGATCAGGTCACGGGATGGGGGAAGGCAGAGTGGGTGCACTGGCTAGGGTGCCAGGGATAGGCAAGGGGCACAGTAACAGAGGACACAGGGCTACCCATTTCATTATCAACACAGATAATGGTGGCTATCCACTCAGGCCCTGGTTGCTCACCCCTACCAGTGCCCGTCATCCCCAGCAGAGGAATAGTACAATAAGGCAAATGCCAGCATGCAGAACATCATTTAGCATGCATTTGGGATGCTGAAGGCATGGTTCCATTGCCTGGACAGATCTGGCGGTGCCCTACAGTACAGCCCCTCGAAAGCCTGTGGCCTATTCCTGGCCTGCTGCATACTGCACAACATGGCCATTGACCGTGGGGTAGCTGTCAAGGCTGATGAGGGTGACAGCAGTCGGGATGATGAGGGCAATGGGCTGGAGGGTGGTGGACAGCCCCCCCAGGCGGAGGGATCCCTGGCTGCAGAGGATCGCACACCAGCACATGGACACCATCACACAAGAGCACTATGGTGCGTGCAAGTAGGTGGCACCACACCCACACACTGGCCACACCACAGGTAGAGCACATAGGCAGGGACATGCATGGCAATGGGCATGACACATACAGGCATGGTACAGGGGCGGGGGTGTCAGTGCCACACAGCCACACACAACTGCACACAGCAGTTCACAGCAACACACACACACACATGCCCAGATGCTGGCATGTGGCGGGGATCAGATGCAGTGCACCAGTGCACAGGTGCAACTGGTGCAGATCTGCTCTCATCATGCCCAAAGCCACATGGGCCAGTGGCCGGGCAAGCATGCACACAGGCAGCATGTAGCACAACATACAGGCACCACATTTGTGGTATGCACACATACACACTGCCCAGGCATGAACAGGGCAGTGGCAGCAGACTGCAGCCAGGGCAGCGCGCACATCAGGTCTGCCATGTGGAATCATAGCTGCCGCGGCCATGTGGGCAGGCATGCCAGAGCTGATCAGCAGCCATAGGCTGCACATCAGCCACAGGGGGTGTTTGCAACAGCCCCCAAGGGGTTGTACTGCGGGACCACAACTGGGTCCGGGCAGGGGTGTGTAGGCACCCAAACAGGCCTGCCTAGGTGTGCCTGGGATGCCAACAGCAGAGCCCAGGCATTGACAGTGATGGTGTTGCTCACTGCTGAGATCATGGGGTGACAGTGCACTACACAGTGTCTGAGGTGGACAGCCATGCCCTGTGGCAGCCAGCAGTGCAAGACCATCCATGATTACATTGGCTATGCAATCTTGGGATGTGGTTGTGTCCTCCCACAAGTGCTGTATAGCCACCAGGAGCTGTGCAGTGCCTCTCTTGCACTGCTCAGCTGCCTGGTGCACCTCTGTGTGCAGTGCATGCATCCCAGCAGCAAGCAGCACCTGTTGCTCCACAGAGGCCTGCAGCAGACAGGTGTGCTCTGCCAATGGGTTGGTGCCCAGGGAATCCTAGGCGGGGCGCTGACCTCCTGTGGTGAACAACCATGCTGCACAGCCCCTCACTCAAGTGGACACTGCACAGTGGGGTCCCCATGGGGTAGGTCCCTCTCAGGTACCCCAGCAGTGGACCCCGTGTCTGGCTGCCCTATGGCCCCTGCTGCCTACTGCTACCCTTCAGGACGCTGAACGTTGCTCAGTGCCTGCGTGGCCACACCACCACCACCACATGGCACTGCCATGGCAGAACACAGAGTAGCACCTGCAGTGGCAGTGGGCAGCTGTCCCACTACAGTCAGGCTGCTGGGTGCACTGCCTGTGATGGTACCTGGTATGGGCGTCTCCCCCACAACACCTCCTGTGCTCTCCAAGATCATGGTCAGGTCATCATCAGTGTCAGACTCTGCCCCAATCTGTCTCCACACAGAGGATGCCTTGGCTGGCATCCTGCAGAAACACAGCCAGGGCCTCATCCGACCCCATGCCCAGGACATCCGGCTGGACAGTGGTGGTGTGCTGCAGCTGATCAGGCCCCCGGATGCCCATGGATGTGGATGGCTGGTGGCGCCCCATCCACTGCATGCAGGTGTGCTGGTGCTGAAAGAGAAAACAGATGTGTTAGTGATGCAAGGCCCCCAGCCCCCCTCCCCCCCCCCAGCCACTGCTTGCTGTGCGTGCCCATCATACGTACCATGCAGTGATGGGTTTCCACCCATCTGAACACCTCCACCCGGCACACCTGCCACAGTGCTGCAGTGCATGGTGGCTAATACCCAAATCCTCCTGTTCCATGAGCTGTGGCACAGCAGCAGGCCCCCCCCTCCGGTGGCTGTCTGGGCTGCATGTATGGCTGCCATCTTCTCCTAGATGCGGCGGTTATCAGTGCCCACCTTCTTATGGCACTCCTGCATGGACCACTGGTGGCTGCCCTGCTGGTTGACAGTCACCACCACCTCCTCCCAGGTCGCAGCCCTGGCCTGTGGTGTGCCTGTGCTACCACTCAGCAGTGGCTCCCTGTCGAGGTAGGCCTCAAACAGGGCATCTGCCTCTGCCTTGGTAAAGTTGGGCCTGCATGTGCATGTAGGCCCATGTTCCTCACTCTCTTCACGTTCCAACATAGTGCTACCTGTGGACATAAACATGTGCGTCAGTATCAGCTGCAGCCTACCCCATCCACCCTGCTGTGCTGGCTGGGCTCAGCAGCAAGCGCAACTTACCTCAGATGGTTGCAATACCGGTCCATGGTCTGTGTTGGATCGTGGCGCTTTTATAGTGCAATGCATGCAAATGAGCAATGGCACAACGGTAATGTCATGCTAATGTCACCAATGTGCCGCGCATTGGCTGATGAGCTCATCTGCATGTGTCGGCTGAATATCGTGTACTTGCTCCGTGTGCAATGGAATTGCTCTGGAGCAAGTCACGGTGCAATGTCCAGGCATGCGCAGTGTGCAGGACTGCAGTACACATGCATCAGGCAGTGTGCTGCAGCCTATTGCGCACTGTGCACCCACTGCGCAATAGGGACCATGGCACACTGTGCACCATTACTTCTATTATGCACCAGAGCACAGTGCACCGGTCAACCCCTGCCCCCTATTGTGACCCTCTGACCCTGTGGGACTCGACCACCATATGTCTGTCAGGCCATGCTCATGCCGCACATCTCTGGCATTGCGCGATTGGCGGACACAGCGCATGCTTCCACAAGGCACGCATCCCATGCACATTGTGCACACTTGCAACTCTGGCCACCATTTTGTCCCCACACATCGCTGTCAGTTCAATGGTGCAGCGGGGAGTTCGCCAGGCCTCTAACTGGTCTGACATTGAAATGGTAAATCTGGTGGCCTGTGTGCAGTCACTTGCAGCAAGGCTGTTTGGACTGGTGCCCCCTGCAGCAGCCACAGATGGATGTCTGAAAAGGGCATTGCTGCCAGCCTGGTGCAGAACACTGGGGTGGCCAGATCTAAGGAGCAATGCTGCCATTGATATGGAGACCTCATGTGGTGGGACCTGGACCACCTGAGACAGCTGCAGGCACACATCCACCAAGGAGCCATGTCATAACCAGGTAAGTCAGCCCATGCTGCATGTGTGCTCTAGTGCCGTACTGTGGTCATGGCTTGGCTGCCTGGCATGCTCTGCAGAGAAGTACACTGTCATCATGCACATCATGGTGTGGCATTGCCAGCCACAGCTTGTGTTGTGATACAGCCTTGCGGGACATGTCAGGCAGGAGCACACACTGTGCACAGGGGTAGGAGTGGTGGGCACATGCTGTGGGCATTCTCCGATGTATACCTGCCTTTGTTCCATTCCCAGGACCTGAAGATCACCACAGGGCAAGGGCAGCAGGAGCACCAGGGCCAGCCCAGCAGGCCACAGCATGATCCAGTGGTGGTGGTGCAGCGGGGAGTTCGCCAGGCCTCTAACTGGTCTGACATTGAAATGGTAAATCTGGTGGCCTGTGTGCAGTCACTTGCAGCAAGGCTGTTTGGACTGGTGCCCCCTGCAGCAGCCACAGATGGATGTCTGAAAGGGCATTGCTGCCAGCCTGGTGCAGAACACTGGGGTGGCCAGATCTAAGGAGCAATGCTGCCATTGATATGGAGACCTCATGTGGTGGGACCTGGACCACCTGAGACAGCTGCAGGCACACATCCACCAAGGAGCCATGTCATAACCAGGTAAGTCAGCCCATGCTGCATGTGTGCTCTAGTGCCGTGACTGTGGTCATGGCTTGGCTGCCTGGCATGCTCTGCAGAGAAGTACACTGTCATCATGCACATCATGGTGTGGCATTGCCAGCCACAGCTTGTGTTGTGATACAGCCTTGCGGGACATGTCAGGCAGGAGCACACACTGTGCACAGGGGTAGGAGTGGTGGGCACATGCTGTGGGCATTCTCCGATGTATACCTGCCTTTGTTCCATTCCCAGGACCTGAAGATCACCACAGGGCAAGGGCAGCAGGAGCACCAGGGCCAGCCCAGCAGGCCACAGCATGATCCAGTGGTGGTGGTGCAGCAGTAGAACAGGCACCATCAGGGCCACAGTGGGCAGGTAGGCAGTGTTTCAGTCCTGTGCACATTGCAGAGTGGTCAGCGGGGGAGTGGATGCAGCCATGGCCACCTGTGCCATGTGCCTTGGTAGCTATGTGTTGCACACTGTGTGTGGTGCATGCCACTGTGGGCCAGCCATTGCACACATGTACAGCTGTTGGTAAGGTGGGTGTGTGCCCAGTTGCCACTGGTGTTGCTGTGGTGCTGCTGGTGCCCTATGCCTTCTGACTGCTGCTGTGCAGTCGGTGGCCATTGGGCAGTGGTTCCCACCTCTGTGCACTGTCATGGCATGCTGGGTTGCTGGCAGGTGTTGACCCACCCCCTGTGGGTGGCCGGGGCGCCACTCCAGGGGTGTGTGTTCTCACCGCCCATTGCACACAGTTGGTGGGCATGGTACCTTGGGACTTTGCACTGATCACCTGTCCTGTCATTTGTCATAGTTGTCCAGTGGAGGTCAAGGCTGCCCCTGTGCTGTAGGCTGATGTGCCAGTTCATACTTATTACTTCCACCACCATGGAGGCAGTCCAGCAAGTGCACCAGCTCGTCCTGGAAGACCAGCGTCGACAGAGGCACCAGGCAGTGGCGGGGCATGGCCACCCTTAGTTCCAGCACCAGCCTTTCCCTGCTTCCCCTGCTGTCCATCCCCCATCCGTCCCCCTTCCCACTGTACAGTCCCTGTTCCCTGTCCCCTTTCCTTGCTTACCTACTCTTTCCCACCCCTTGCAATTATATATAGTTTTCTACATTACAAATATTTTGACTTACCTGCCTGTGTCAGTGTCTGCTTTGCAGCTGGCATGAGGAGCCATGCTGCAGTGGTGTAGTGTGTGTCTGTGTGGTGTGCAAGTGTCGGTGTGTGGGTTGTGCATCTGCAGTGCACTGCTGTGTGCTGTGGTGTGTACCACAGTGGTGGTGTCCTGCCCCTTGGTCAGTGGCTGTGCCTTGGGGTGGCCATGGGGCAGCAGATAGAGATGTGCTTGGCAGTATGGTCCTGGGTGTGGCTTGCTGGAGTCTGGGTGGGGGCACAGCATGCGGCCGGCAGAGGAATCCATTAGTGGCCCTCCATTGACCATTGGTGCCACCTGTTGCCTGCTTTCTGTGCCACTGTTGTGTTCCAGAGTGGGGGGAGTAACTGGGTGCCTGTGTGTGCACTGCTGGTGGTGGCCACCTGTGACCTGCCACTGTGCATCCCTGGCACTGTCCCCCAGTCTATTCCTCTGCTGTGTCCCCTCTTTTACTCTGCTGCTGTGCTTCCACCATTGCCTGGGGCTTCTCTTTGTGTGCCATGGCGCATGTCTGGTTGCGCCATGGTGCAGGTCTGGTTGCACCATGGAACAAGTCTGGTTGTGCCATGGTGCATCTCTCAATCAGCCATGTTGCACCAGTGCATTTCGCATGCGCAACCTCTGAATATATCACTCGTTGTGCCATGGTGCATTGGACTTGCACTGCACCGGACTTGCACCAGCCTTTGGCGCATTTCAGAATATCTGGCCCTATAAGTCTAATGGCAATAACAACCTTTTGGGGTTGTTATTTTTTACTTACTTTTTCAGTCTTTTCACACCGAGCGTTGTGGTGCAAGCAGTGCAGCATCACAGGAAGTTTCACATGCCATGCTGCAGAATGTGTCATTGGCAGCTGGATTAGTAATTTCTTAGAGATTAATAACCAATATAGTAGTCAATGAGCCACTTCAAAAGGCTCATTAATATTTAATTAGCCATAAATCATGATTAAATAATCTTTTTGTATAGGAGCTTTAAAGTGTGCTCTGTAAATAAGTGAATTAAAACTCAGTAATCTTGTTCTTGTTTCTGACATTTTCTTATATTTGAAAATTAAATCCCCAGTTTTCACAGTTCTTTCACTAAAGTTTTTTTTTACTGCATATACAGTATGTTTACAAATGTAACCCCCCTGCAAATGGGGGTTCCCAAAAGTCTTCCAGGAGCTTGCCTGAATGCTCCTAGTCTGGGCGGTGTTCGGTGTCTGAGCTGTTTAAATGTGGTTCCAAGTGAGTGCTATTTGAGCCTCCATGTACTGTCTCTTTAACAGCTGTCTGCTTGCAGACTTAATTAGTTTGTATGGGGGGACTGTGTTTTTAATGCTTGAATCCCGCCCGAGCTGCTGGCTACTCACTCCGTTTCTGCCATCGCTGAAGGTGCAAAGGGAGCCCATTTGAAAGCTGTAACTATTTGACTATAATCATTTAAAGTATTAGCAAAATTGTAGTTTGTTTAACCTGCCTTTGTTGCAGCTGGGACTGTGTGTGTGTTACCCCTCCATTCTGGATCTAGACTGCTGTACTGGGCCAATTGGGTTAAGGAAGCCCTAAAATGGAGCCTGTGGATGAATCAGAACTTGGACTCTTAATCTGAGCCAGCCACAAGGGGATTGTATGGGCAGTGACTCTGGGAAATGTAGTTTTGACCTTGGCACCTTTTTCTACCAACAGAGAGAGTCTTACTGTGAGTGACAGCTGAATCAGCCAACAGAATAGTGTGGTGCTAAAGGAAATGCCCCGCTCTGTGACTGGAAAGAACAGGTGAGTTGTGACAGTGAAGAAAGAAGGAGCTGTGTGCTTCTGCAGTGTATAGTTTCATGTGGGAAGCGCGTTTGAGGTCCTGAGGTTTGGCCTGTAGCCGTTGCAAGCGCCAGATAGGACTGAATCAGACTTGTGATGAGAAAGAAGGAGATCTGAAGAGTAGAAACTAGGCTCACTCCGTATAAGACTGGAGAAATTGTTGAATCGCACTCGGTCTGTCAGGAACTGAAGCTTCTGTGTGTTCTCCCAGGTATCTTGCAGTTATTGCAGTCGGGATCAAGAAGTGGCCTGCCTGATATGGTACTTTCCTTTTACATATAAATGTGCATAGTGCTTGTGGGGAATTGCTTTTTCAAATCCCCTGTACAGTGAATTGTGTGCTGAAGCTGGAAGTAAGGCCCAGCTTAATTCAGACTACATCCGTTTGCTATCAACTGCAGTGGCATCCAGTCACAAGGACCTTGTCCTCATGCCCTGCTCTTCTGGTAATCCAGAGGGACGTTCTCCATCTGATCCTCAGCTTGGGTGTTGTGAGTACAAATCAGGGTATTCCCCTGCAGTTTGTTTTCAATCACAAGTGTATCATCTAATTCTTGTTGTTTCACTGCTTTTTGGACTGAGCCCTCCGGCTCCGGATTACAATTGGGCGTTGTGCATATATTTTCTTCTACAGGGCCCTAACCATCTGCACCTGCCGGCCAACCCCAGGCAACGGACCTGGCTAGCTCCCCTCCAACCTGGGTACCCAGAGTGTGACTTTTCAGACCCTGTATGTGTGCACAGTACTGTGATTTAATGCCACTAATTAACCTGATTTCCTCCTCCCGTGTTACTGTCCCCTAAATAAACCAGATTTTTTGTTGTTGTTATACTATATACTGTCTGTGGTGTTGGTACTTATGGAAACAGTATTGTGTTTTGCTGTGTATGTTGTTTAACCTTACTTTACAGTGGGTCCTCAGAGATGTGCTGCAGAATCAGTCTCGAGGGCAAGTGGTATTTATATGAGTGAACAGTGTGTATATGTGGGGTATTGGGGCTGTAACTCTGGTGTACTGTGTGAACCACTAGAGGGAATAAAAGGGGGTCTCAGTGTCCCAGAGGGCTGTGACCAAGCTAGTCTAACCACTACAAACCCTGACCTCTGGGTAGACGCACCCGCCATAGGACCTAGGCCCCTCAACCTGTCCATAGTCAAACAGGCAGGGGTAATAGCCCTTGGGATAGTGCCACCTAGGGGTTACATCTTGGAGGCTCACCACTGGGATTTTGTGTCCTCTAGTGGCCACATTTATGAATTACTGTTAAAAATAAATGGAATCCCCAACAGAAGTGGCTGTACACCAGTTGGTGAGGTGGTGTACTGGGCAGGAGATTGACCCCCAAAATGCTATGCTTATCTTGGATATCCCACTGGGTACCAGTACTGACACTGTAGAGGGAGTACTTTCCAAGGTTGAATGTTTTCGAGACACTGTGGTGGTGGGATGACAGGCTGATCTGCTTGCCCAAACTTTCATGGCCCTAATAGAGTGTAAGGACCCTGTAGACAGTTCTAAAGTTCCACATACTATTACCCCAGGGGAAACCCTCTCTGTCTGGAGAGTGATAACCAAAGACAGTAAAGACCCCCAGGGAGAATGAATCTCCCCCACTGTCTGAAACTTCTGAGGAGAAATTTGCTAAATTGTTGTTGGAGGAAGGGAAAACTGTGGAGGATTTAAAGAAACTATTATTGCCACCTGGGAATGTTCCTTCCCCAATGCCCTCTCCTCCTCCAGCACCCGTTATTGCCCCTCCTTCTGTGCCAGTACTAGCTCCTGTGTCTACATCTGCCATTAGTCATGATTCTTACCACAGGTTGAGAATTTTCTCCGGCACCCTCCCAACCTCACAAGGGGAGGATGATTGGGAGACCTGGATAGACTGTGTTGCCCCTTTGGTATCTGAGTGTCAGTGGGCAGAGGCTGAGAAATCAAAAAGAATCTTAGAGAGTTTGAGAGGTCCCACTCTGGAAGCCATTAAGTCTTTGAGGTCCACAAACCCTGAGGCATCTGCCCAAAAGTACCTAACTGCACTTGAAGACAATTTTGGGAGCACTGAGTCAGGGGAGAGCTTGACGTGGAAGTCTCAAGGTACAAAACAATGGCCAGGGGAAGTTTATCAGCATATGTTACTCGTCTGCAAAGAGCTCTGCAGAGGGCCTACTGGAAAGGTGGGGTGGCCGCCAGTGACTTTAACAGTGTGAGTTTGGGGCACATACTGCAACATGCAAAGCACTCAAAATTGCAGCTTCTTCAGTTGAGACTTCAAGATAGGAGGGGTAATCCACTGGATCATTGAGATTTGATAAAAGAAATCCTGGAAGTTGAGGAGGAGGAGGATTTTTCAGAGCCCTGCATAGTTGTAGCTGCTACAACCTCTGCTCCAAGGGCAGGGTCGGCTGCTGATGGCCAGGGATCAACAAAAGCCCATGACGAAAGTCGAGAATTAAGTGCCTGCCAAACAGGGATGGCTGTAAATACCCTGCACTGGGAGGAGTTGCTGAGGGAGATTAGGAAAGCAACAGACAGTCTCGTCATGAAGACTGCTCCTACAAGTATGAGTATGGGCACTGACACTTGCCAGACTGCTTCTGCTATGGGGGTGGGGGTGCCTACCCAGGCACCTCATGTTGACGACAGTTCAAAACATGATGTCTTGGCTATGGAGGGGAGGGAACTGAAGAGATGTTTCCAAATGTCCAATGCACCGCCGGCTGAGGTGGCACCAAGGTTTTCTATTGATAGTACCAATGCTGCAGTCCCCAATGTGATGCCTTGTCACCCCCAAACTTCAGCAGACATATTTTTCCATAATTGTGGGAAGGATGGGCACATGAAGAGGGAATGCTGGTCTTGGAAAGACTTAGAGAGAGTGGTGAGCCGGCTACAAGGAGAGCTTTTGAGCACAAAACAGTGGTAAAGAGGTGCATGAAATGACCGAAGTGAAGGTCCCAAAAATGCTAACTCACGTCCTTCTGTGGCTAGTTCATCTACCCAGGCCCTTGCTACCGCCTCTCCAGACTGGTCCACAATAGTGGGCCCCTCAATGGAAACTACAGTAAAAGTGAATGGTGTGCCCACCAGAGCTGTGTTGGACAATGGCTCCCAAGTGACAATTATGTTCCAGGATTGGTGTCAGAAGCATTTGTCAGATGTACCCTTACAACCATTGGAAGAACTGCATGTATGGGGATTAAGTGAGAAGGCCTACCCCTACTCCGGGTATATCCGAATTTGGCTATCTTTCCCTACCTCCGTGGCTGGAGTGGCAGAGTAAGTAGAGACCCTGGCCTTAGTGTGTCCCCCTACAGGACTGTATGATGGGGTTCCTCTACTAATTGGGATGAACGCGCATATGTTTGGACGGTTGGCACAGTTATGTTATGAGAAACAGGGGTCACAGACTGGTAGAGCTTTAAGAATTCCAGCTTTGATCAAGAAGCCCTATGAGGCACAGAGATATCCTGAAAAAGTGGAACCAGAGGAACCAGTTGGAATTGTCTGGAAGAAGGATCCTGAGTCTCTGATCCTGGTGCCAAATGCCCAGTGTACCCTACAGGGGGAAGTCCATATCAGAAAGGATGTCAAGAATAAAATCCTCATGCTGGACACTCCAGGTGATGGGAAATTGCTGGAATGGCTGCTGGTCAAGCCAAGTATTTTGTCTGCCAGAGCCCATGCTTATGCCAGAAGGGTAATGGTTCAAGTTCATAATGTGTTTGATAGAGAGATTTGAGCAAATAGAGGTTGCACCCTGGCTAATGTACATTGTGCAGATGCTGCAGTGCTATCCAGTAATAACTGTTTGGGGGAGAGTGACAGAGTGATGCCTGACTTGTTTGATTTTGGGGATTCCCCATTGCCAGTAGAATGGAAGATGAGAATCAGTAGAAAGCTTGCCCAGAGAGACCAGGTGTTTTCTTTAAAGGAATGAGATGTAGGATGTGTGCAAGGAGCTGAGCACCACATCCGGCTGCATGATGAAAGGCCATTTTGTGAGAGGTCTCGACGCCTGGCACCTGCTGATATAGATGATGTGAGACGGCATCTGCAAAAGATGCTTGCTGCTGGTGTAATACAAGAATTCAGAAGCCCATATGCTTCACCTATTGTGGTAGTGAGAAAAAAGAATGGGACAGTAAGGATGTGCATGGATTATCGTACCTTGAACTGGCGGACTATCCCTGATCAGTATACAATGCCCTGCATTCAGGATGCTTTAGACTGTCTGATTGGCAGCAAGTGGTTCTCCATGCTGGATCTTCACAGTGGGTACTACTAGATCCAGTAGCATAGCAAATTCCCAGAGAGCCTGGGTGCAAGTGCATGTTATAGGGCCCCCCTGGTTTTGAATAGACAACAGAATTATGATTTGGGCCCCTCAAACCTCATGGGCCCGTGTGCGACTGCATCCTTGTAGCTACGCCCTTGACCAGATCCCGATGGCCCTGGAAGACCATGAAAAGACAGTCTTTATCTGCCCACTTGGTTTCTATGAGTTCATGATGATGCCTCAAGGGATTTCAGGTGCCCCAGCCTCCTTTCAATGACTGATGGAGCGTGCAGTGGGGGACATGAACTTATTAGAGTGCCTGGTATACCAAGATGATGTTATTGTGTTTGGCAGCTCACTGCAGGAACATGAGAGCAGATTAGTCAAGGTGCTGGACCAACTGGAAGACTTTGGCCTGAAACTGTCCATTGATAAATGTCAGTTCTTCCAAACCTCTGTAAAGTATGTGGGGCATATAGTCTCCACCGAGGGAATAGAGACCGACCCAAGTAAAGTTCAGGCCTTTACCACCTGGCCACAGCCCCACAATCTAAAAGAACTGCAAAGATTCCTGGGATTCTGTGGTTACTATTGCCATTTCATCAAGGACTATTCAAGAGCGATCCATACTTTACTTAATCTTACTCAAGGTTACCCTCCTACCCACAAAAAATACAAGAGGTCAACTCCCTCTGAGACTAGAAGAGTGTATTTCCGTCCTAATTAAGTTTTTGGGGCACGATGGACGCCTGATTGTGAAGCTGCCTTTCATGAGATTATATATCAACTTACCCACGCTCCTGTCATGGCCTATGCAGATCCATCAAAACCCTATGTCCCACACACTGATGCTAGTTTGCAAGGTTTGGGGGCTGAGTTGTACCAGGAGCATGAGAACGGCCTGAGACCAGTGGCCTTTGCCAGTAGAAGCCTGACCCATCCGAAAAGAACTATCCTGTACATAAGTTAGAGTTCCTAGCTTTGAAGTGGGCCATTGTTGACCAATTCCACGAGTACTTGTATGGGGCTAAGATACTAGTAAAAACTGGCAATAATCCTTTGACTTTTGTGCAGACTTCAGCTATGTTGGATGCTACCGGCCATAGGTGGCTTTCTGCATATCTACATATGACTGTGCTGTTGAATACAGAGCAGGCCTGAACCACATAGATGCTGATGCTCTCTCATGGAGGCCTATTCCTTGGAATGACTGGGTCAGACTGTCAGAACCTGATATTCGAGCACTCTGCCAGAAGTTTGAGAGGGAGAAACAAATGTCCACGGATGCAGTGGACTGCATGGTGGATTGTTTGGGACCCTCTGAGAACTGCATACCTGCTGCTTATTGCCACTTTTCTGCAATAGACATTGGTGCACTGCCTCAGCTGGACAATGACAGTATTCAGCGGGCTCAGTCCAGATCCCATGATCAAATCAGCTCTAGAAGCCCTCTACGCAGGGAAAGATGTATCCAAGTTACGCTCCACTGATTTGAGAACTGCATTGTTATACATGGAAGGTCCTAAGTTGAAACTGATTAATAGCCTGTTATACAGAGAAACAGTAGACAGAGGGGGACAAATAGATAAACAACAGCTAGTTTTGTCAACTGCCTTTCGAGACTTGGTGCTGAGGTCCCTACTCAACGACATGGCGCACCTTCGTATAGACAGAACACTTGACTTGGTAAATCCAGATTCTATTAGCCTAAGATGGGGCTGATGTTAAACAACACATTAGAACTTGTAGTCACTGCTTACAGAGGAAAGCTTTGCCCCAGAGGGCTGCCCTCCTTGTTAGCATCACCACCAGCGCCCCTATGGAGCTGGTCTGTATTGACTTTCTGAGTTTGGAGCCAGATCAAAGAAATATCAGTTATGCGCTGGTGGTCACTGACTGTTTTACAAGATATGCTCAGGCTTTTCCCACCAAGGACCAGAAGGCATCCACTGTGGCCAGGTACTTATAGAAAACTTTTTTGTTCACTATGGGGCACCACAAAGAATCCATTCTGATCAAGGGAGGGATTTTGAGAGTCCTTTAATCAAAGAGATGCTTTCTCTGTGGGGAGTACGAAAGTCTAGAACCACCCCTTACCACCCCCAGGGGGACCAACAGCCTGAACATTTCAATCGCACTCTGCTGGACATGCTGGGCACTCTCCACCCAAAGGACAAGCCTAGATGGAGCCAACAAATTAGCAGCCTGGTACATGCCTACAACTGCACCAAAAGTGATGCCACTGGGTTCTCCCCCTACCGCCTGATGTTTGGAAGAGAAGCTTGACTGCTGGTAGATGTATGTTTTGGAGCTTCTCCTGATGGGGTTCGAGCTGACAACTATTTGACTGCATGGCAAACATAAGGTTGCTGACAGATGGCACCATCTCCCTCACATTGTAGTGGGCAAACGAGATGATCTGCCTGTGTACAAAGTAAGGCCTGAGAATAACTCAAAAGATGTTAAAACAATGCATAGAAATCATTTACTACCCATTGGACAAATCTTGATTGAGTCTGAGCCCCCAGAAAATGCCCCCTCTGGACCAGTGACTAGAGCTGCTGCTAAGGAAAAATCAAGAAAGTCTGCACCTACAGAAGCTGAGTTAAAGTGTTCTCCTTCACAAGTCCCAGTTAAATATGACTGTCAGTCCATGCCAGAGGAAAGTGAGTGTGGCTTTGAATACTACCCTTCTTACGAACTGAGTCAGTTGTTACGGGGCAATCCCCTAGTAAATCCTGGAGATGAAGCTGGGCCTTCTGGACTGTCTAAGCCCCCAGCTTTGTGACTAGAGCCAATGCTCCTGGAAAGTGAAGTGCAAAGCATCAAGTCAGATGATATGTAATCATTGTGAATGGTTGAACTGTTTGAGCTTTCAGAGGAGGAAAAGGATGGACTGGGACAGACTGGTGATATATCAGAACAAGAAGAGTATTTTGAGTGACCTGACGGTCCACTGCCATTGTCCGAAAGCTCTCCATGTGAGCCAAGTGTTGTGGACTTAGAGATTGTAACTCCTGGAGCTGAAAGTGCCCCAAGTTCTAGCCTCTCTACCCTAATGGAGATTCCCCTGACAAGTGAGGGCAATGCTGAAAATGAGGCTCAGAGTGCAGAAACTGTAACAGTTCCCCCTAGAAAGACTGGTCGAGCTGTAAAGCCTGTGGTGCACCTCAGTTATGATTCCCCTGGGAGGCCTGTGGACTTGCCTCTCAATGTTGTCCATAAAGGAGTGCATGTGTCCCTGAGGTCATTGCCCAAACTGAACATCAGTGCTAACTCCAAGTTACTTGTCTTGCCTTCTGAGTATGGTGCCCCTGCCCCATACAGCCCCAAGGCAGCTAATAGGGAAGGGTCCCCTCTCTTCTGGTTTCATGTACAGGAGGTAATAACCTGAGTTATGGTACAATGTGTGTATAACACTGTGTAAAAGTGATGTACTGAAAAGTTTCAGAAATGTGTTTCTGGTAAGGTGATATGTTGACTGATAATTACATGTATAAGCCTAATGTGATACTGATGTAAATGTATATGGTTGTATTGAAACTTATGGGGGTATTTACTTGATGCAGACGCCAAGTTTCTCCAGGCCAGGAAGGGTGTAACCCCCCCCCTGCCAATGGGGTTTCCCAAAAGTCTTCCTGGAGCTTGTCTGAATGCTCCAAGTCTGGGTGGTGTCCTGTGTCTGAGCTGTTTAAATTTGGTTCCAAGTAAGTGCTATTTGAGCCTCCATGTACTGTCTCTTTAAGGGCTGTCTGCTTGCAGACTTAATTAGTTTGTATGGGGGGGACTGTGTATTTAATGCTTAAATCCCACCCGAGCTGCTGGCTACTCGCTCCATTTCTCCCTTCGCTGAAGGTGCAAAGGGACCCCATCTGAAAACTGTAACTATTTGACTGTAATCATTTAAAACATTAGCAAATTTGCAGTTTGTTTACCCTGCCATTATTGCAGCTGGGACTCTATGTGTGTTACCCCTCTAGTCTGGACCTAAACTGCTGTGCTGGGCCAATTGGGTTAATGAAGCCCTAAAATGGAGCCTGTGGACGAATCAGAACTTGGACTCTTAGTTTGAGCCAGCCACAAGGGGATTGTATGGGCAGTGACTCTGGGAAATGTAGTTTTGACCTTGGCGCCTTTTTCTACCAACAGAGGCAGTCTTATTGTGAGTGACAGCTGAATCAGCCAACAGAATAGTGTGGAGCTAAAGAAAATGCTTTGCTCTGTGACCGGAAAGATCAGATGAGTTGTGACAGTGAAGAAAGAAGGAGCTGTGTGCTTCTGCGGTGTATAGTTTTGCGTGGGAAGCACGTGTGAGGCCCTGAGGTTCAACCTGCAGCCGTTGCAAGTGCCAGATTGGACTGAATCAGACTTGTGAGGAGAAAGAAGGAGATCTGAAGAGTAGAAACCAGGCTCACTCTGTAGAAGACTGGAGAAATTGCTAAATCACGCTCGGTCTGTCAGGACTGAAGCTTCTGTGTTCTCCCGGGTATCTTGCAATAATTGCGGTCAGGATCGAGGAACAGCCTGCCTGGTATAGTACTTTCCTTTTACATATAAATGTGCGTAGTGCTTGTGGGGAATCGTTATTTCAAATCCCCTGTACAGTGAATTGTGTGCTGAAGCTGGAAGTAAGCCCCAGCTGAATTCGCACTACATCCATTTGCTATCAACTGCAGTGGGGTCCAGTCACAAGGACCTTGTCCTCATGCCCTGCTCTTCTGGCAATCCAGAGGGACATTCTCCATCTGATCCTCCGCTTGGGTGTTGAGTACAAATCAGGGTATTCCCCTGCAGCTTGTTTTCAATCACGAGTGTATCATCTAATTCTTGTTGTTCCACTGCTTTTTGGACTGAGCCCTCCTACTTCAGATTACAATTGGGTGTTGTGCATATATTTTCTTCTACAGGGCCCTATCCATCTGCACCTGCCAGCCAACCCTGGGCAACGGACCTGGCTAGCCCCCCCCCCAACCTGGGTACCCAGAGTGTGACTTTTCAGACCCTGTATGTGTGCACAGTACTGTGATTTAATGCCACTAATTAACGTGATTCCCCCTTCCGTGTACTGTCCCCTAAATAAACCCGATTTGTTGTTGTTATACTATATACTGTCTGTGGTGTTGGTACTTATGGAAACAGTATTGTGTTTTGCTGTGCATGTTGTTTAACCTTACTTTGCAAGGGGTCCTCAGAGACGTGCTGCAGAATCAGTCTTGAGGGTAAGTGGTATTTATATGAGTGAACAGTGTGTATACGTGGGGTACTGTGGCTGTAACTCTGGTGTACTGTGTGAGCCACTAGAGGGAATAAAAGGGGGTCTCAGTGTCCCAGAGGGCTGTGACCAAGCTAGTCTAACCACTACAAACCCTGACCTCTGGGTAGAGGCACCCGCCACAGGACCTAGGCCCCTCAACCTGTCCGTAGTCAAACAGGCGGGGTAGTAGCCCTTGGGATAGCTCCACCTAGGGGTTACACAAACTGCATGCTATACATGTTCCAGACATTTTAAAAGGTATATGTCAACTATACCAAAATCATATCTATTGAATATTTAAAATAAATTTAAGTGCTATATAAATAACATTTAAAATGTTTGTTATAAATACATAATAAGGATATAGAACACTTACATTCCAGATATTCATCACATACATAAAATGACCCACAATATTAGTGAAACATATGAGATATATTGTTAAAATATGTTTGACATAACTTTAAAAATATATTTATAATGTATTTATTTTCCCTATGTGATATTTCCTGCCTTTGCTACTTCAGTTGCCAAGTGTATTCTGGCCCCATGTGATGGTATCGGGAATCATTTGAGTCCTCATTTTTTATGTTTGCTTGCACGCATGTGCAAGAAACATAGTGCCATCATCCAAGATTTCGGAGGTGTGTCACCCCCTCTTCCAATTCAGTCAGTGTGTTGGCAGGCACGGCCCCTGTAAGCCAATGCATGCTGGAGCTGTCTATGACAAGCTCCAAAATGCAGTGGCATACAGTTGAAAGGGGGAGCTATGCTTCAGTGAGCTGCGATAAGATATCGCCTGCTCATGCGCAGCTCTCCCTACACACACACACACGCCGTGATCGTCCCCCTCACACTCACACACTGTATAGCCGGCCGGGTGCCTAATCCGGCCGGGCTGTGCTGCACTCCCCACCCCCAAAGCCTTCCAAATGCCACGCTGGGTGCCCACCCCAGTGTGGCAACTCATGATATAGCCAACAGGGGGTGCCCAGTCCCCCATCGGCTCCACTGTCCTCACCCCCCCAGTACTGGGTGCCACGCTGGGAGCCCACCCCAGCGTGGCAATAAATGCTTTGGCCGATGGGGGTGCCCAATCCCCCGTTGGCTGAATGCCCCCCAACCATCCTTGTGCCATGCTGGGAGCACACCCCTGCGTGGCAAACATCCCACGTCGTCGTTTTTTTAATTTTACCTGCAAAATAAAAACGGTCCCACGGCACTTTTCCCAGCCCCCCTCCCACAACCCAAACCCACCCACTGCACACCCTGCCTCCCCACACCCTTCCTTCACCCCATACTTACCTCCGGACCTCTGCGCAACGATCTTCGGTGGACGGGGAACACGTCTGCACTCTTCAAACCCGACTGCAAACTGAGGAAATGCCGGTAAGCTGTATAATGGGCTAGATATGGGGTTTTTCAACTTTATTGCATATCTCAGGCATTTTTTGGAATTTTTGGACCAAATTTTCAACATGGGGTTTTTGGGACCCCTTCTCATGAATGATGTCACTGTCATAGCGTTATTCGGGCCCGAAGGGTGATTTCGCAGTCACTGCATGAAATCAACTTTCGGGACCAATTAATAAAGAAAGCACTGCCAGTGTTCATAAAGTGGGCTCTCAAGAAGCCTATTTGAAAATTTGGTGAAAATTCCAAAAATCTGTTTTGTTAGCTATGTTATGCAGTTCCTACGCATGCTCGAAGTTCGTGGAATTTTCAATATTTTCATTCCAGATTTTCAACATTGCCATTTTACCACACTTCTTATAAGTAGTACAGCTGTCATTTTTCACATCTCACCAAAATGTGTTTCCCCAGGTAGCGCACAATGGCACAGTCAGTGTGCGAAACCGATGTACGGGACAAATTAAGAAAACCACAGTGACACTGTTCATGAGCAGAGGTCTTAAAATGGCTATGTTGAAAATTTGGTGAAAAAATTCCTAACAATGACTGTTTTACGAGCGTGCGTTGAGCAGTTCCTATGCACGCTCATAAGTTCGTGAATTTTCAATATTTTCACTCCAGATTTTCAAAATTGCCATTTTACCACACCTTCTTATAAGCAGTAGAGCTTTAATTTTTCACATCTCACCCAAAATGTGTTTCGCCCATGTAGCACACAATGGCGCAGTCGGTGTGTGAAACCAATGTACGGGACAAATTAAGAAAACCACAGTGACATTGTTCATGAGCAGAGGTCTTAAAATGGCTATGTTGAAAATTTGGTGAAAAAATTCCAAAAAATGACTGTTTTATGAGCGTGCGCTGTGCAGTTCCTACGCACGCTCGTAAGTTCACGAATTTTCAATATTTTCACTCCATATTTTCAGCATTGCCATTTTACCACACCTTCTTATGAGCAGTACAGCTGTCACTTCTCACATCTCATCCAAAACATGTTTCTGCCCATGTAGCGCACAATGGCGCAGTCGATGTGCAAAATCAATGTATGGGACACATTAAGAAAATCACAGTGACACTGTTCATGAGCAGACATCTTAAAATGGCTATGTTGAAAATTTGGTGAAAAAATTCCTAAAAATGACTGTTTTACAAGCGTGTGTTGCGCAGTTCCTATGCATGCTCATAAGTTTGCGAATTTAATATTTTCACTCCAGATTTTCAACATTGCCATTTTATTACACTTCCTTATGAACAGTACAGCTGCCATTTTTCATATGCCACCCAAAATGTGTTTTCGCACATGTAGCGCACAATGGTGCTGCTGGTGTGCGAAAGCAATGTTTGGGACAGATTAAGAAAATCACAGTTACACTGTTCATGAGCAGAGGTCTTAAAATGGCTATGTTAAAATTTAGTGACAAGTCCATAAAATGACTGTATTATGAGAGAGCATTATGTGATTTCCACCTTCCTATGAAGTTCATGACTTTGTAATATTTTAAGTCCAGATTTTCACCAGTGGCATTTTTCCACACTTCCTTATTTTCAGTACAGCTGTCATTTTTCACAACATGGCCGGAAGTGTGTTTTCACACTTTCAGTGCAGAGGTGCATGGTCGCTGGAAATCATTGTTCGAACAGATAAAGAAAATCACAGTGACACTGTTCATGATCGGAGGCACCAAAATACCTGAGTTGACAATCTGCTGTAAAAAAATCCCCAACCTAATTATATTACGGGTGTGCGTTGCACAGTTTCTATGTACGCTCGTGACCTCACCATTTTTTAAATATTTTTACTGCAGATTTGCAACACTGCCATTTTTTACACCTCCCCAGAAACAGTACAGCTGTCATTTTTTACATCCTGTTCGGAATGTTTTTGCATCTGTGGTGCTAAATGCCATAGTTACTGTGCATAAGCAGCTTTCGGCTAAGAAACTGATATTCCCCCTGTTCATGAGGTGGGGTCACAAAAAAAAAACATGTTGAACATTTGGCGTGAAAATACCAACGAATGTCTGAGGTATTAGGGTTTCCAACCATAACGTCCAACCCTATAGACAATGACAGGCATCAGGGGTGTGACTTGGGATTCTTGCCTGTAATGCTCATACCATTCCACACCCTGCAGCCAGTGAGAGGCATCGAGGTATGCCTTGGACTCTTCGGCCCCAAAGTTTACCCCATTCTCCTATATCACACCCATCTCATTGTATTTCCTAATGGAATGGGGTGCGCATAAGGGCCAAAGACCCCAAAGAACACCGTGACACTTGCCAGTGTCTGCAGGGTGGGGTGTGATGAAATGGTGTGGCAGTTATGCCTGACGACCCAAAGGCACACCCCAATGCCTGTCACTCTCTGCAGGGTGGTGGTGGGGTTGGCTTCAGTTCAATACTTCACTGCCATTCCTATTACGCAGCTCTGTAACTTCTACACTACCACTGCCAATGCCAGCAAGCAAACATTTGGCATTGACAAATGCTTGTTTATAGAACCCCTTACTGTGTCTGCTTTTCTGGCCTGTTTGTTAACAGAGCGGCCCCGATGGTGGAGGGACAAAGTTTATTCTACGTATCATTCGAAAAAGTGATGTGAACAGCAGTGTCAATATTTATTTTAGCTTGTGACTGTGAGGAAGGTCAGGTGGGTAACTTACAAGGGACAAAGGTTAAATATCACATTCCAGTGTTTCTGTGTTATTTAGACCACAGCTTTTTATTTGTATTTGTATTCAGTTTTAGAAAGTCCATTTCCTCTGTACTTTCCCTTGTCTTTATACTTTGCAAAGGATTAGCTAGATTTGTGAATCATCCATCATGTAGACCCTCATTCTGCCTTCCTCAAAAATACACAGCAGAAGTTCAGCTGCTGTACAAAGGTTACAAGACAAGTTACTAACAGCATTGGTTTCTATTTGTTACAATGGAATACTGCAAAATTCATAATTCACTTCACAAAATAATATATATAAAGTAATACAAAATGTATCAAATATTCCAACAGTACCACCCACCATCATGACACAAATTCAGGCAAGATGTGAGACCTGACAAAACAGGCCTAAAGGCCCATGATAAACCACTGGCACACCAGATGCAAGGCCATTCTTGTGTGCAGCTGGACCTCTCCATTTATGGGGAGACAGAAGGTTAATTTGAATGAAGCTGTCTCCCACAGCTATTCAAGGAATTATCCCAGACAACTAGGAGAATGATATTTTTTTTGTTTTGGTCTGATCATGTTAGGTTTCTTAACTACAAGTTGAAATCAACAAATTCCATAGTCCTTATTAAGGACAGGCAAACCCTTTCTGGATCACTTTAGAACCGGTTCTGTCAAGAACCATATGTGGTGGAACCTGGAGGGTCAGTGGACCAGTCATGTTTTCAGCTTTGGGATCAACCAATGCATTCACACACACACACACACACACACACACACACACACACACCTTTAAATCAGTGGAGCAGCATTTATGTAAAAGAAATGAGGTTGATTGAAATTACAAGGTCAGCTTATAGTCTGTGTGTAGATAAGGGTGCAGAGTTGCTGTAGCCACCCTCACATGTTGTAGGTGAAGAGGTTGGGCTTTTATAGTCACTCTCATATTTTGCAGATGAGAAGCTGAGATGGTACAGTTGCCCTTATTTTGCAAAATTAACAACAACAAAAATGGAAAGGGACTTGGGAGTAGTCATATCAGATGATCTAAAGGTGGGCAAGCAATGTGAGAAGGCTGTAAGGAGGGCTGGTGGGATACTGGGATGCATAGGGAGAGGCACCACCAGTAGAAAATAGGAGTTGTTATCCCTCTGTACAGACAGTTGGTGAGACCCCACCTGGAGTATTGTGTGCAGTTCTGGAGACCCCATCTCTGCAAGGACATAGACAAGATGGCGGCTGTCCAGAGGAGGACAACTAAAATGGTGCAGGGTCTGCACTTGAAGACATACGAAGAGAGATGAAAGGCGCTTAACATGTATACCCTCGAGAAAAGAAGAGGGGGGGACATGATAGAAATTTTCAAGTACCTCAAGGGAATCAACAAAGTCCAAGAGGGTAGCATCTTTCAGAAAAAGAGATGTGCAAGAACAAGGGGGCACAATTTGAAAATAGATGGGGGACAGCTCAGAGGTAATGCAAAGAAGTATTTTTTCATGGAGAGGGTTATGGATACATGGAACAGCATTCCTGAGGAGGTAGTGGAGTCAAAAACAGTGGGGGAATTCAAGAATGCATGGGACAGACATAAGGCAATTCTAGTGGGGGGAAGAAGGAAGTAGTTTGTTGGTTAACTAGGATCTGCAGCTTATCCATTAGGTAGGGAAATGGGCAGACTAGGTGGGCCAAGTGGTCCTTATCTGCCATCAAATTCTGTTTCTATGAACTGGCATATCCATGTGGACAGTGCCAATACCTTGTATTGGATCTCTAGACCTAGCTACAACTATGAGATAAACTTTTACAATTTATGGAAAGTCATATGTGTGCTGCACTACTATCATCAATGTCATTTATTTTGGTCTCAAGTCGGCAACATTCATTCCCGCAATTTAATACCATGATCCTGTAACTAAATATAAATTTTCACTGTAAGCAATGCCTCCTGTCAATCACAACCACTAGACAGGAAGGATCACAAAGCATCACCCAAGGACTAATGGGATGCCCACCTGCCAGTGGGTGCTCTCATCAGTGCAGCTGGGACCAGTAGATCACAGGTGAAGGGGTTGTAGAGTAGCACAAGGGCTCTTTTTCCAGGATTAATGGGCAATGTGATGGACAATAAAATTGTTGAATTGGCCCAAGAGTGGCTAAAGTTTGTGCTGGAGATACGGACATGTGGCAGAAGTAGTTGCTAGGCTCTGACTATCTTGAAAAGTGCTGGCTGATGTGCACTTTGCTGGAAAAGGCATGAATACATTTTGAGACGTGCCCATATGACAGGGTGGCACTCTAATTAGCATACTACAGAGTGGTAAAGAGTTTCATAGGTGAGTAGCCCTCCCAAAAAGCACGTGAAAGCATTTGTTGTTGGTTATGTACCCCCCCCTCACATGTAGAGTTGAAAGGAGGAGGAACACAGTAAGAGACCTTTCCTGGTACAAGAGGGGACAGTCATCACCAAGTTAGCAAAACTGCCACTGGTGACGTGGGGTAGCTGAGCCACTGTTCACATGAGAGACTTTCTGTAGTGGAGGTAGTCTGGTCCCCAATTGCCATGTTATGGGCAGAAATTTACTGAGGATCCCTGTGATGACCAGATCAATATGCGTGAGACTCAGAGGCAGTTTGAATAGTATGTCCTGCATGTGTAGTAGTTAGTAGTGATTCAAGCTATTCAGGTGAGAGGTCAACATCCAACATGTGTGTGGGACCCTGTAGAAAGGATGGAACAGCCATCGTAGGAGTCTTGTTGTGTGGGTTTTGTCATACTGGGAGATTAATTGATCAGCTCACACCAGGGCAAGCCTACATCAATGTTGCTGCTGCAGTAGAGCCCATAGAACCAGAGAAAAAGGGAATGCAGACATTGGCATCAGTACCACTTGGCATAGCTCACAGAACAAGCATTTGTCAAGTGCCGAATGTTGCTTGCTTCTATGTGCTGTTTAGGTATTTGGAAGTCATTGGAGTGCAAATATTGAAAAATTGCGAACTTACGAGCGTGCGTAGGAACTGCGCAATGCAGGCTCGTAAAACAGTCATTGTTAGGAAATTTTTCACAAAATGTTCAACATAGCCATTTTAAGACCTCTGGTCATGAACAGTGTCAGTGTGATTTTGTTAATGTGTCCCATACATTGAGTTTGCACACCGACTGCGCCATTGTGCGCTACATGGGCGGAAACACGTTTTGGAGGGGTCCTATCCCATCTTAGAAAGTTGTAATTAGGGAGCAAGCAGCAGGTATCAGGTACTGAGGGCTTTAACCAGGTCTCCGATACACATAACACATCAGGCTGGTAGCTGGTGACTCTAGCATTAAGTTCTGCATGGTTGTGGAGCAGACTTCTAACACGGAGGTGGACAATGTGCAAACCCTTTGTGCAATAGCCAGTATTGTTCAGGGATACTTAGCTAGGTATGGAATCCAGGTTCTGCTGAAAGTCGCCTGATAGCATAAGGGCTAGTAATATTAGGTACCAGATTTTGTGAGGCACAAAAGGAGGGATTTGATAACCAGAGATATGCCCCTGTTTTGCTACTGATGCTGCAGTGGAGTAGATGAGGAAGGGTGGTAGCCTGGGTAAAACATTGGCTGGACAACAGGACACAGAACGTAATTGTAAATGGAGTCCATTCTGAAGAAAGGGGGGTTACTAGTGGGGTACCGCAGGGTTCAGTATTGGGTCCAGTCCTTTTTAATGTCTTCATCAGTGACATTGCAGAGGGACTGGAAGGAAAAGTATGCCTTTTTGCAGATGACACAAAATCTGCAACAGGGGTTGATACACAAGGAGGCGTAAAAGGATGAAAAGGGACTTGGCGGTTGGAGGAATGTGTCAGAAGTACGGCAGCTAGGATTCAATGCAAAGAAGTGCAAAATAATGCACCTGGGAAACAAGAACCCAGGGGAAGAATACACAATGGGTGGGGAGGTAGTAACAACAACAAAAAGGAAAGGGACCTGGGGGTAATCAGATCAGATGACCTTAAGGTTAGCAAGCAATGTGAGAAGGCAGTAGGGAGGCCGGGGTATACTGGGATGTATAGGGAGAGGCATCAGCAGCAGAAAACAGGAAGTTGTTATCCCTCTGTACAGACAGTTGGTGAGACCCCATCTGGAGTACTGTGTCCAGTTCTGGAGACCCCATCTCACGAAGGACATAGACAGGATAGAGGCAGTCCAGAGAAGGGCAACTAAAATGGTGCAGGGTCTGCAAAAGAAGCCATATGAGGAGAGACTAAAGGAGCTTAATATGTATACCCTTGAGGAAAGAAGGGGAGGGGACATGATAGAAACTTTTAAGTACCTCAGTGGAATCAACAAAGTCCAAGAGGGTAGCATTTTTCAGAAAAGAGACTTGCAAGAACAAGGGGACACAATTTAAAGATAGAAGGAGGGTGGTTCAGGGGCAATGTGGAGAAGTATTATTTCACAGAGAGGGTAGTGGATGCATGGAACAGCCTTCCTGAGGAGGTTGTGGGGTCTAAAACTGTGGGAGAATTCAAGAATGCATGGGACGGACATAAGGCAATTCTTGTGGGGGTAGGAAGAAATAGGCTGTTGGTTAACTAGGATCTGCGGCCTATCCTGTAGGTAGGGAAATGGTCAGACTAGATGGGCCTAGCGGTCCTTATCTGCCGTCAAAGTCTATGTTTCTATCCTTGTAGGAGTGCCAGGGTAGCCTCAACTTACCTATCTGGCCAGATTTGCATGTTTGAGTAAGTAAAGTCATTTGGGTCCGTACTCCCTGGCAGATATAGGTCAGGCGTGGCATCAATTGTGAGCATGCTCAGGGATAGTAAAGCCAGGCTGAGACTCAGCACTAACAGGGCTAGACTGGCCATCCTGTGTGTAAACAGAAGATTTGTGTTTGAGCAAGGGCCTAGTAGCCAGTGCTAGGGATAGTAGGCTTGAGGCAAAGCAGCTGGAAGAAATAGGACGGTTCTTGTGCAAGACGAAGAGATAGTCAGATCACCTAGCTATCTCAGTGTGCAACAACTTAGTGGATAGAGCAGACACCGCCCCTGGTGGGCAGTTTGTATTATGAGCAAATAGGAAACAGGGCTGTTAGCCACATGATCAAATGGGGTACTAGAAATAAGAGAGTCCAGATAGGGCATGTGGGAGGGGGATGGGTGGAGAGCCAGCGCGAAGCACCAGTGGGGTCTAGCTTGGTTCAGGGAGAGAAGTAGAGGAGCTATACCTTGAATATCAGTGAGTGGCTTTCAGCTCGGCAAGATTCAGCAGTTGAAGTGAGGGGGTTCTCCCTGGGCAGCAGTGAAGGCGTTGAGCAGTCAGACGGTGCTATCTCGGCAGGTCCATGGCAGTGAGCTACGGATTTCCCAGACCAAAAAAGCATCCGCTTCTGGAGCTTTCCAGCGTCTTGCAAGGAGGAAAGGCATGGTTAAACTGCAGCGTGGTTTGCAGCAGGATCCCAGTCCACAAAGGGGCTGTAATCACCCGACAAGGAAGGAGACTCAGGTTAAGTACAGGTAGGAGAGGGTGGTACACATCACAGAAACAATGGGACTACACCCGAGGGGCAGACTGTGGGAGGGGGCCAGGAAGATAACAATGGAGGGAAGGGTGGTAATAGGAGATACAGGGTGGGGGTTAGCTGTTGCTGGTCCAGGGATGCATACGGAGAGGCATCACCAGTAGAAAACAGGAAGTTGTTATCCCTCTGTACAGACAGCTGGTGAGACTCCATCTGGAGTACTGCGTGTAGTTCTGGAGACCCAGTCTCTGCAAAGACATAGACAGGATGGAAGCTGTCCAGAGGAGGGCAAGTAAAATGGTGCAGGGTATGCACTGGAAGACATATGAAGAGAGACTTAAGAAGCACCCTCGAGGAAAGGAGGGAGAGGGGGAACATGATAGAAACTTTCAAGTACCTTAAGGGAATCAACAAAGTCCAAGAGGGTAGCATCTTTCAGAAAAAGAGGTGTGCAAGAACAAGGGGGCACAATTTGAAGATGGGGGGGCAGCTCAGAGGTAATGTACGGAAGTATTTTTTTCACAGAGAGGGTTGTGGATGCATGGAACGGCCTTCTAGAGGAGGCTGTGGAGTCAAAAACAGTGGTGGAATTCAAGCATGCATGGGACAGTCATAAGGCAATTCTGGGGGGGTAGGAAGAAGTAGGCTTCTGGTTAACTAGGATCTGCAGCTTATCCATTAGGTAGGGAAATGGGCAGACTGGGTGGGCCAAGCGGTCCTTATCTGCCATCAAATTCTATGTTTCTATGGTCAATTCAGAGAAAGACCGTGAAGCTCCTTTCAGATGCAAAGCTGAGCAGGTGTATGCAGGGGCTCAGAGGAGTGTAAGGTACAGAAACTAGCAGAAAAAAGAGAGATACAAAGACCCTGGGAGGTTTCAGCAATACCAGGGGAGGCAAATAGGTTGCTGTGGTAACAGCAGTGGCACTTAAGCACTCAAAAACAGCTGTAAAACACTGATATTTCTGTACTGTAAGCCTTGGTAAATCAAGTAGAAGTATATAATGCATTGGAAAGACAAAATGAAACCCTTGATTTTTGTTAATATTCAGTATCTAAAACTTCATCAAACTACGAAAAGTTAATTCTGCAGTCCCCAGGATGCAGCAGGTAAAGTTTGTCTAATTGTAAATAATTAATTTAACAGTAAAGCGTTAAGGCTTCCGAACAGATAATGCTTGGGTACCAATTCAAAGGAGAGAAAAACTGGCACAAATTAAGTCCTATAACCAGTTTACAAATCAGCTAATGGCTGCATTTGCAGTCAACCAATCAGTGAGAAGCCTGAGAAGGATCCTGTAATTTGAAAAACTTTGCTTGGTGATGCTCTGTGAAAAAATGAAAAAAAGGTGCCAGAAACAAAAATAACGAGCGGTAGAGCTGTACCAGTCCAGAGGAAGAGTCTCAAACAATACTGACAGCCTGAAATGAATGGGCCACCGGCCTGTGAGAGCGCCGACAGAGTCTAGCTTGGTTCAGGGAGAGAAGCGGAAGATCTTTACCTTGAGCGCCGGCAAGCAGCTTTCAGCTCTGGAAGATTCAGTGGTTGGAACGAGGGGGTTCTCCCGGAGTGGCAGTGAAGGCATCAGGCAGTCAGGCAGCGCTCTCCCGGCAGGCCCATGGCAGCAAGCGATGGCTTTCCTGGACCAAAAAGTGTCGGCTTCAGGAGGTTTCCAGTGGCTTGCAAAGAGGACAGTCACGGTCAAACTGCAGCATGGTTTGCAGCAGGATCCCAGCCCACAGAGGATCTGTAACACTTTGAGTGCCAGAGAGTGGCTTTCAGCTCCGGAAGATTCAGTGGTTGGAGCGAGGGGGTTCTTCCAAAGCAGCAATAAAGGCATCAGACAGTCAGGCAGTGCTCTCTCGACAGGTCCACGGTAGCAAGCGATGGCTTTCCCCGACCAAAAAGCATCGGCTTCTGGAGCTTTCCAGCGACTTGGAAAGAGGACAGACACAGTCAAACTGCAGTGCAGTTTGCAGCAGAATCCCAGCCCACAGACGGTCTGTAATCATCTAGAGCACCGGTGAGTGGCTTTCAGCTTCTGGAAGGCTCAGTGGATGGAGTGAGGGAGTTCTCCTGGAGTTGCAGTAAAGGCGTTGGGTAGTCAGGCAGCACTCTCTCAACAGGTCCACAGCAGCAAGCAATGGCTTTCCTGGACCAAAAAGTGTCGGCTTCAGGAGGTTTCCAGTGGCTTGCAAAGAGGACAGTCACGGTCAAACTGCAGTATGGTTTGCAGCAGGATCCCAGCCCATAGAGGGGCTGTAATCACCTAGAGCGCCAGCGAGCGGCTTTCAGCTCCAGAAGACTCAGCAGTTGGAGTGAGGGGGTTCTCCCAGAGTGGCAGTAAAGACGTCTGGCAGTCAGGCAGTGCTCTCACGGCAGGTCCACAGCAGTGAGCAATGGCTTTCCCAGACCAAAAAGCATTGGATTCTGGAGGTTTCCAGTGGCTTGCAAGGAGGACAGGCACAATCAAACCGCAGCGTGGTTTACAACAGAATCCCAGCCCATGGAGGGGCTGTAATGAACAGAATAGAATCTTGGGCACATGAACATTCTGGACAGCAGTAACTCTCTATTCACTATTGTCCTTGCAATTCCTTTAAATATGGAAAAAATATATATCCATGAAATTATATCGGCCTCTTTAACATGAGAGCACACAAAGCAGCTGTCTACATAGATAGGACTTTAGCCAGTATAAAATACAGTGAACCATTGCCTATCTCATCAGATGGCAGAGGTAAGGGAGCAGGGCTTGTCCTCCAATTCTCTAATGTTTTGAATGGTCCTGCAGCATTGAATCAACTAGAACAGACTTATCAAATAAATAATGTAAACAGATAACACTGGAAAAGGACTGCATACAGTGTAAGCACTCACCTGCAACAAAGGAGGCATCCTTGGTTAACATCAGATTCAAACCTGTTAAATCTGCGTGCTTTTAACCAACATTCTAAAGTTGAGCTGCTCTCTTTTTTTTTCTTTGCATATCTGTATAAATGCAAGCGCAGCAGGTAAACTATAGAGGAATGTCCAGACAGACTTACGATCACAGGGGCCTAGGCACGAATGCGTGGGAATTACACGCTGGAGGTGCATATCCTGCTAGTGTAGCTCCGCAGCCCCGGACAAGCGTAGGGTGTGTGGTATTCACTAGTACAAGCACCCACAGGATACCTGTCTGCACACCCCCGGCATGCAGGACTCCGCAAGGTAGCTGGGGTTGGAGTAGTGGACCCAGGTGGATGTCTAATCAGATGCCTGTCCTGGGTCCCATAGTGGATCACCTGCGCGTGTAGCCACGGATCCAGGTGCATGAATAGCTCCCACTGGCGCCTGGACCTGTGCTGCCATGATCCTGTGTCCCGGGTCCCCCTGCCCGATGCCAGCCCAGCTCACAGATGTCCCCCCCCCAGCAGCACCACTGTCGCATGGTTGAAGGAACCCCCTACACATGGTTGCACCCTCCCTCTATTAACCAGTGCATCCCCCCCACAACATGCCAGCTCCATCCCTGCTCAGTACAGGGCAACCCCCAGCCCCACTCCCACACACACAGTGGTGCCGCAGGCAACATTACCTTGAACCCTGAACCCCAGCAGGATAAATAAACGAGGGAGTGCACTCAATGAAAAATCCACCATAGTGTGTATATAATATCAATTAGAAATAGACTCAGAAATGGTACTGCACTATGTTAATACACATCTGATCCTGTTTGTCATATGTGTAACCCCCCCTTTCCCCTGTCCTCCAGGACACATCTGGAATCGAGCTGTTGTAGCTCAGTAAGCCATTCCTAGTGACAATGTGCAAAATAAAGACATACAAAAACATTGGTGGCCAGTGCCCCCCCCACCGCCTACAGTTCTGACATCACCACAGTCCATGTGTAGTAAATGACCCCCCCCCAACATGGCAACCCAGTCCCAGTATAGTACATAACCCCCCCAACACATGTATGCCCAGGCCCCACTGGTAATTGAGACAACCCCCCTCCACACACACAGTATTTCCCCGACCTTCGAACCCTATAACCTTGCAACATCTTTGGTGGCCTGTGGTTCCCCCACCCACCTGCAGTACCATCCCCCCCAACCCCCATATCTGTCAGTTGGTGCTGCAGCTCGGGACAGCCAGTGGCACAGCCCTCCACTCACCTCCTCCATCCAAGTGATGCAAACAGTACAACACCTATATAGTTATTTTTATTTATTTAAAATTGATGACCAGGAAAGGCACACTGAGCCAAGGCTCGTTACCAGCATGCTCCCAGCATCAGTTGGATGACTGACAGCCGAGGAGGTGAGTGGAGGGCTGTGTCGTTAGCCATCTGGAGCTGTGGCACTGACAGTCAGGTAAGGGGTTTTGGGGGGGTTGGTGCCACGGGTGGAAGGGGGGACCACAGCCCACCAACAATGATGTAGGCGTACTGGGTTCGAGGGTCGGGGATCTGTGTCCGGGGCACCTCTGAGTGTGTGTGAGGGAGCTATCGTGAACTACTATGGGGACCAGGAATACACATGAGAGGGGGATGCTTGTACTCAACAGGGACAATGGGGGTGAGGGTGCCATATGGGGGGCAGACATACAGGCCTGGGGCAGGGGTCTGGATGTGTGTGTGGGGGGGAGCTGCCATCCAGCTGCTGGGACCAGGCGGGTATTCCGTTATGTGGGAGGGCTGCCTGACAGCTGCTGGGGCAGGGCGGGTATTCCATTGTGTGCGGGACAGGGAATGTAATGCAGTTATGGCAGGGTCTCCCCCTGGCATAACCAGTGCCCTCCTACACACCCTGGTGCACAGCACAATGCGCATTTTTGAATGGTGTATAGTGCAGGCACACCCCCAGCCTACCCCTGGTGCGTTGCTGTCTGTGCGGCTGGGGGATGAGGTGCATAACTGCCAGAGTTCTCAGGACCCCTGCCACATGACATTCCAACTTAGTGTTGCCTATGTGCCTCAGATACACGGCACATAGTCAATCCTTTTTTTAGTGCATAGGGCCCATAGTTCATAACAGAACAACATACATCCCAGTGCTGGCATACCGGACAACATTCTCCTGCAGGAACGAGGCTCCCAGGTGGGCCCCAGTGACAATGTAGAAGCTAACAGAAAAGGAAATTATGGTACGTATGAAGAAATTTCTTTCTGTAGCACTCCCCATTGCAGTGAGTAATAATACCAGGAATGGAAAGTTTTGCCTATCAAGAAAGGGTGACCTCCTTGGGATTATATGATTTACAAATGAGAAGAGATAGAGAAGATTTATTACTATTATTTAATATTCTAAATGATGAAGACCATAAGAATGTCTGTAACCTACAATTTTCAGATAAAAACATGGATTAATATGTAATAACAGGCAAATTCAAATCCTGAGGGCATTTACAAATAAAATAAATAATTATTTTATACTCAGGGCCACTAAATTATGGAACACCTTACCCCAACACATAGTGGAGCTGTCATCATGTAAGAAATTTAAAACTGAATTGGACACATTTCTTTTGGGGCAAATCATGTAGATTCACCCCACAGTTGTGAGGAAAATGGTCTCAATGAGTCTAGTGCCTACTTCCACTTTTTTCTAACCGAGTAATGCCGAGTAATTACAGATGGGTTCTAAGACACAGTACTAATGAAAGTAAATTCTAGCCAGAGCCGATAGGGCTGTGAAGAGCTACCAAATGACCAACGTTATTTTCTTGTTAGTGCCATATAGTGCTGTTTAGTCACATTTATCAAAAACTGCCATGCTACTAAATCAGTCCTCTTGAATTTGTTTAGTCAGAGTAATTGCTACTGGTGTGTGTGTGTGTGTGTGTGTGTGTGTGTGTGTGTGTTTGTAAAACTGCTCCCAGATTAAGTTTGCCTTTTTTCTGTAACTGCAGGGCAATTTTCCTGTGTTTACCTGTAGATTACATTTTTTCCGATGTAAGCCAAATTCCTCTGTTTTCCCATATAACTAATGCAAGTCTATGGGAAGAATTTCCCCTGTAGATGGCTCCAAATCTCTGTAAACAGAGTTCCTTACCATTTAGATAAAATACCTGACATTCCCTACAAGGTTAGTTAAAGGAAAACTGCACTGAACCTGTGTGTAATGTTTCCTGTAGAAGCTTTTTTTCATATAGTGGGTCCTCTTCTGTTTCTGTCCCACTTTAGCTGGCCTTTTAGTTATGGCCCATCCCAAAGCAGGACTGCACACAAGCACACACACACACACACACACACACTTAAAAGCACTTTCCACTTGACACGTCCGACTCCAGAAACAGCAAATAAGATATTTTCTATGTGTGCCTGGGCAGTTGGATTTCATTAACTCTGTCACACTAGTTTATGCTTACTTTTTTTGTTTGTTTAAAGGGCAAGATTCTTCAAGCCAAAAAAAAGTGATGAGGCTACAGCCCCCCCTCCCCTGCAGTTTGTATGTGTGCTCATAGGAATAAAATAGTTCATAGACCACTGTCTGTAATCTGATACTGTAGAGGCTCAGTTTTTTAAAGACATCATATAATGAGTTAACCCCAATGTTGCTGAAAGAAACAGAGTACATCTATTAGACTGAGCTGGACAGATGATAGAAATAATAGTTTAAAAAGGTTTTTTTTGTTACTAGCCTAAGAAGTTCTGAGGCACAATACAGTAGCATCCCCCCTTCCTTCAAATGCCTTTAACATAGAGCAGCAAACAGCAACAATTAGAGGGGGGAGTGTACTACTTTGCAGCTGTGAAAGAATACTTCTAAATGTCTAAAAACTGAGTTCCATAAAAAGCCATTTTAGAGCTATAGTCTGATCGATGATGGAGGGGCTGTAGGTTCCACCCACAGCCCTAAAAATGGGTGGGTGAATATTGTCCTATATGTCAACCATGTACAGAAAAAGAAATTTACCTGCTAACTGCCACCTACAAAACTCTGGTACCAAAGGCTGCAGCAGCAGAACTTTGAACATCCAGTCTATAGTAGTTGGTGAATGTGTGGATGGAGGATCATGTAGCTGCACTGCACAATTCTAAAACAGATGCCTCGCCCCTGCCACCCAGGAGGTGGCCTTAGCCCTGGTGTAGTGAACCTTAATGAGAGCCACTGAAGGCCTCTTCTTTTCTGTGACACAAACCTTGGCAACGCAATCCCTCACCCACCTAGTTAGGGTGGCCTTGGAGACTTTTTGTCCCTTTTTGGCTGCTCTGAAAAGAACAAACAACCTATATGATTTCTGGAACTCATCAGTCTGTCTAAGGAATGTCCTAATGGCCCATTGCAAATTCAAATTATGCAACTCCTTCTCCTTTGGGTAAGTAGGTTGTGGACAAACAGATCGGAGATAAATTTGCGTGGTTCACATGGAAGGTCATAGGGACCTTCTGAATGAAAGACATGACTGTTCTGAGCACCATAGAAACATACAAACATAGAAGTTGATGGCAGATAAGGACCACAAGGCCCATTTCTTTTTATAGCTTATAAATGTGCCATCTGCCTTTGCTCTGTCAGTGGCCTATTTATTCATACTCATCTGTATTGCTCCCTTATGCCTATCCCATGCCTGTTTGAAGCCCTGCACTGTATTCATAGCCACCACTTCCTGAGGTAGGCCATTCCATGCATCCACCACCCCTTCTGTGAATAAGAATTTCCTCACATTCCCCCTTAATCGGCCTCCCTCTAATCTCATGCTGTGTCCTCTTGTCCTGCTATTTTTCTTATATTTAAACATGTTAGACTCTTTCACCTTGTTAATGCCCTTAAGGTGTTTGAATGTTTTGATCATATCATCTCTCCCTCCTTTGCTCAAGGGTATACATATTGAGCTCTGTTAATCTGTCCTCATATGTCTTCTGATGCAGTCCCTGCACCATTTTGGTTGCCCTTCTCTGGACTGCCTCAATTTGGTTAATGTCTTTGTGAATGTGTGGCCTCCAGTACTGCACACAGTACTCCAGATGGGGCCTAACCAGTGTCTTGTAAAGAGGGATTATTGCCTACCTCTTACGACTTGTGATACCCCTACTAATACACCCTAACATCCCCCTAGCCTTACCTACTGCTTTAGAGGTCTGCGTGGGTGATTTGAGGTCATCGGTGATGATGATGCCCAAGTCTCTTTCTTCCTTCCTTTGTGACTGCCAGCAACTCCCCTCCCAGCCTATAGGTGGCTTCAGGGTTTCTCTTCCCTATGAACATGATCTTGCGCTTCTTTGCATTAAATCCCAGTTGCCACTCTTCTGACCATTTTGCTAGTTTATCCAGATCTCTTCTCATTCTGCCCACCCCATCTGGATCATCTACTCTGTTGCAGATCTTGGTGTCATCTGCAAACAGACAAGCCTTACCCTCTAGTCCATCTGAAAGGTCACTAATGAAGATATTGACGAGGACTGGCCCCAGGACTGATCTCTGAGGTACCCCACTTGTGACTTGCATCTCTTCTGACTGTATACCATTTACCACCACTCTCTGTTTTCTACCCATCACCCAGTTTGCCACCCAGTTGACCAACTTCTGACCCACCCCGAGCCTACCCATCTTATTTATCAATCTTCTACATGGAACAGTGTTGAAAGCTTTGCTGAAGTCAAGGTAGGCAACATCAACTGCTCCCTCTTGGTCTACCACTCTGGTCACCCAGTCAAAGAAATCTATGAGATTAGTTTGACAGGACCTTCCTTGTCCAAATGCATGATGAGATATGGCTCTTTGTGGGACAAAGCCTGAAGCTCACAAATCATCCGGCTGAACACATACCAACTGAAAAACACACCTTATAGGACATCACATGCAATTATACTGACAAAAGCAGTTTGAAAGGCTCTTTACAAAGGGCATTCAGGACCATATTCAGATCCCAAGGGGGAATTGGAGTTCATAATAGAGGTTGACTCCTGCTAACATCCTTCAGAAAATGAATACCCTCCTGGTTAGTCCCTAAGGATGATCCCAAGGAGGCTCCAAGAGCCAACACTTGACCTTTCAAGGTGCTCAAGGCCAAACCCTTCTCTGCCCATCCTGCAGGAAATCCAAAATCTACGGAGTTATGGATTTAGAAGGCCAGATTTGTTTTCCTGTCCCTAGCCAAAATGGTGGTCCATGCACAAGCATAAGCTGTCGACATGGAATTCTTCCTGGCAGCCATCAGAGTCTCCACCAACTTCCTAGAGATACCCTGTGTCAAGAGTCTCCTCCTTTCAGGAGCCAAGCAACGAGCTGCATCACTCCCAGATTTGCATGCAGAATGGGACCTTGTGAGAGAAGGCTCCCCCGCACTGGAAGGCAAAAAGGTGCACATCGAACTAGGTTCACTAAGTTGGAGACCCATGGTCTTCTGGACCATATAGAGCTATTAGAAGAAATATTCCTCTTGAGTGACTTATTTTGCATATGACCTTGGGGAGGAGTGGCAGAGGAGGGAAGGCATATGCTCTGCTGAAATTCCATGCCTGTGACAGGGCATTCCCCACCTCTGCCAGTGGACACCAGTAGTGGCTGAAGAACCATTGTACCTGAGCATTCTGGTTGGAGGTGAACAGGTAGATCTGAGGATAACCAAACCTTTGACACAGAAGGTCAAACACCTCTGGGCTCAATATCCATCCCCCTGGATGGACACTCTCATAGCTTAGCTTGAATGTTCAACTTCCTTGCCAAGTGAACTACTGACAGAAAGAGAAGATTCTCCTCTTCCCACAACAAGAGATTGGTGGCTTCTTTTTGCATCTGTCTGCTCTTTGTGCCTCCTTGATTGTTTATATATGCCACCATGTCATCGAGGCACATGCCAGCAAGCACAGGGAAAACCAGGAGTAGTTGTAGAATTCACCAAAAATATTTATTTACAGTAGCAGTAACATAAAAAATAAATAAACTTGTTTCAGTATAACTATGCACAAAGGAGAAAAACAGTCGTTTTCCTTGAGTCTCTGTGTCCCTTTTTCTTGTTATATACATTTCAACAGTAACACTATACATTTTCCAAACAAAGGGGATCCCAATATCAGTTACATTTCCATACAATGATCTGCATATATTTTTATATTAGCAGCTATGCAAGGGAGAAAAACAGACAGCAAGAAAAAACTGGGAGACAGAGAGAGGCACATAACTGCGAGCCTTGTCAGGTTGATCAAGTCTGAAGTCTGACAAGAAAATTTGGTTGTGCAATCAGACATAGAAGAGACAGAAAAGGAAAGATTCTTGCACTTAAACACTTTCTCCATAACAAATGGGATTGGGTCCTATTTTGCCCTGTCACACACCATGACAGCACTGTCTGACCTTGTTTTCATGGCTTTTGACTGCACCCAACTTTGAAAATGAAGGTCAGTGAGGCATGCACAGCCAGCCCTCATCTCCAGAATGTTTGTGTGTAGGTGCTACTTTAGCACTGACCAAGTACTCTAAATGGGAAAATGGTCCAGCATTGCTCAGCCACTGTTGAAATTAGGCCAGGGTCTGCCAGGGCTCAGCCCCAGTAGCTCTCCAAGGAGCCCCGGTAGCTGTGAAAATAGATCTATATATTAGGCACAGGGCCAGGACCCCAGCAGCTCTTTCTTTAGTGGGAACTCACAGATTAACTCCTCGTACTTAAAAAAAAGCCACTTTTGAGAAACAAATCCATGCAAAGCTATTGCTGCACTGGAAAGCAAGACATTAATGGGTTAAGATCCCTAAACAGTTAAATACATCATTAAGCATGTGAAATGAAACGCAGATGTTTTTGTCCTGTAAAGTTAAAGATTTATTTCCTACTTCTTTGGCTGACACCAAGATCAAAGATAAGACAGACACTCCCTCTGATAACACACAGGAGAAGATTCATTATTTTGAAGGAGGAAGGTCACAGGTGTTGTTAATTAGGAGGACATATTTTCAGTACTAACTGATTAGAACTTGACATCATGCTCCTTGATCCCGCTTTAAGATGGCAAAGTTTTTTTACAACTTTGAAAGTACAGCAATTGAACTGTTTCTGATTGTGTCAGGACACCATTATAGAGAAATATATTGTTCCTGTTTGTCCTGTGAAAGCAGGCAAATGCTTGCTGATCCAGTAAGTGTGCTCTGACTACTAACATGTGGGCCCTAGAAACTGTGTGAGAATGGTTCCACTGAGACAAGGGCAAGATAAATACTTACTGGATCCAGAAGCCTAGATATGTTTGTGTGGTGTGGGGCCCCTGCTCCTTAGATTGATCTGCCCTGTGGAAGAGGTCAGAAAGGGAAAAGAGGGAAAGGGGACCAAAGAGTTCCAGATGACTGTGAGCACAGACAGCCTGAGCTACTACACATAGCAGTACATGAGAGCTGCATCTTCTAGCTTCCCCCACAACTGCACAAATGAATCACAGGCCTCAGAAGACCTCCAGCTTCAGAAAGAGAAAAAAGGAGCCATAATTGACAAGGGAACTGGTACATCAGAACTGAGAGTACTCTCAGGGCTTGCCCTGCAACTGGGAAAGCTTGTACAAAATATTGTCACCAAATACTGTATGTAGATTTGGCCAATAGGTCAGGAGCTACAAATACCTCATTTGGAGGTTGCCCATTTATGCAACTGCATGGCCTGTGATTTTATTTGGGTTTGACTGTTCTGTTTGTTTTAAAGTGCACCATCTTCGGCCAACCAGCTGCAATATCACCAGCCTGCAATGTTCCTATGGCTAGGTACCCAACGAAGAACAGGGAGCTCCCTTTAAGGTTTATGGGTTAAACTGGTACCAGTTGGTAGTGCCCCCAGTACAGGTGAGCTGGTAATATTAAAAAGGTCTGCAGTGTTATTTGCCACTGTATGGTCTTGCCTGGTGGGGGTTGGGCACTGCACTGTCACTCACATTGCCACTGTTACAGTCACTATTACTGCTACTGTCACTGTTATGGTCACCGCTACATGTACTGCTGTTTTAAAGTGTTTAAGTGGCCAAGTCTAGTCAGCCACTTAAGTTTGGTCTGCAACCAGAGTTAACAAGTTTCTGAGAAAAAACAGTTTTGCTTTGGTTTTGCTTTGTATCCTCTATCCCTTGTGACTCTCCCCCAATGAATAGTTTACTGCTATTTTACATTTTGTCTTGTGGGTACATTATTAGGCGTAAGTCACTAATTGCATTTTTGTTGACAACACTCACTGAGCCAAAGCTAGTTTTTTTATGCAGTTTTACTTGACTGGGAAAGTGGTGGGCTTCAATCATGCAGGAGGGTGGGGGCCGCAGTCTCTGGGGGTGGGGGGAGTAGTCAGAGATGAGGTAGGGTCTGTTGGAACAATATCAGCAGGGACACAATGGGCAGACTAGGTGGGACAAGCAGTCCTTATCTGCCAACACATTTTGTGTCCGTGTAAAAGGAAGGCTAGGCAATTCTACCAACTTTCATTTTTTTCCCCAGGAATAAGGTTATTTGTTTGTGGCATTTTTAATGAATTAGTAGTTTTCAGTTATAAACCAAGAGAAGGAAATAGACTTAAGTTCAGCAAAACTTGTGTTATTTAAAAAAATAAAATGTTAGTATACTCTTTAGTAGCTTACTAATTTAGATTTTTATAATGTGACAGTATAGCCTGGCCTAGAGGTTAGAGTAACGAGCTTTAAATGAGCTTGGTAAAGCAAGCCCAGCTGGGTTTGATTCCCACCGGCCACAACCTCCACTTCCATACTGTTAACCTCCCCAGTGCTCCCAGGATGCCTCTGAAAATAGACATTTGGGCCTAGTGGACCTTACCAGTAACCAAAAACAAAACAAAAAAAACAACCTTGTAGTATCTTGCGGTCTGGCCTCTCCCTTCATTGCACTGATGCTTAAAAATCAGTTTAAAGTAAATTGCAAAACATGTAGGTTTGGATACCGTAAATATTGGGGCCTCCGTGTGGTGTCTCTTGTGGTGGAACAAGCTCCGATCATGAGGTTTGGGTGAGAGGAATGCAAAGCATAGTGCAGCAGTTCTGCCTGCTGCCTGAATCTCAAGAGAGGAGACTGATTGTCTTGTACCATAAGACACACCACAGGGGCTCTAATCATAAACCACTCAAGCGTATAAAAAAGAACGGCAAGTGGTGCACTTGACTTTGGATTTTTTTTTATTTACTTTATTCTTTGGTAACCAGGCGAGGCCAATTAGGCACACGTGCCTGTTTTCAGGGGTGACCTGGGAGTACTGGGGAGATTAAGTGACTTGCTTAGAATCACACAGTATGCAAGTGGAGGCTGTGGGAATCAAACCCAGGTCTGCTGGATTTATCAAGCCAATTCACAGCTCATTACTCTAGCCGCCAAGCTATACTGCCAGCCTTGCTTAAAACATGGAGTGGTAGGAAAGGTTTCAAAAGTTACAAAAATAAAGGGAAAAGGTTTTGGTGAGCTGGTGTGGAATGAGTTTTCATGATCCACCATGTAATAATACATGACAGAGTGGTGGTAGGTCTTATGCAGACATAACTGTCTAATAGGCTGCCTAGGGGAAGTTGTAAGACCCAACACTGAAGGCTGAGGGCTTTATATCCCCTGGAAATGTAGTTATCTCAGCACATGTGCCACCCTGTTGTGTCTTGCTGCATTTGCAAAATGGATGATAGGTACGCTCTTTAGAGAAGCTTGGGGGGTGGGGGTTGCACTGGATCACGTTTGTTCTGCTACTGCATCACACACAACAGACACCTCTACACAATTTAGTAATGTGACAAGAAATTTGATTGAATCTTGGTGAATGTACAGCAGTAGACAAGCTTTCTTCACTTTGGTTTGCTAACTGGTTTGGGTGGGGGGGGGATCATAACATTGTTTTGAAAATGTGGATTTTATACTGGCAGTATGATATTTGAGGCGATGAACCGGGGCAGGCTGGCACTGGTACATTTTATTCAGATGACATTATGGTATATCAATGCTGAGATGAATATCTGGCGTCAGCCTGTTTTAAGTCATCAGAAGCTTGGATTGCGCTACCCGTTTTATAGCCCTTATATAATTAATTCCAGCTTTAGCGGGCATTTTGGGGGGATTTAACAAGATTAATCTTTAACTAATTTTTTGCACTGGTCAAGTTCAGAAAGTGGTACCCACTATGCTTTTCAAACCATAGCTCTGGAAGAGAAAATATGACTTTCTGCCATTTACTTAGTTTTGTTTTTAGTTACTTAATAATCCTTCTGGCAAGTACCTATTTTCAAAGATTCAGTCAGGTATACATACATTTAGGTACAGTACCTACAGAGCTTATATATAACTGCACACATATTTTGGATTAGGTTACAGGTGTTTAGGCAAATCAACTGCAGTATACAAGAATTCATTGTCAAGACTACAATATGTTCATGGGTAGCAAGTATACATTCCAGAAGCAGTGGATGTGGCCGGCAGCTGCATTGTAAATAATGAGGCTCATCTGTATGATTCCTATGCTCTAGCGCTGTGCTGAGGTATAATACATTTTACTCAATTTGTAACTGCATTTTCATTGTTTTATCTTGGTAGAATTTGCCATGTCAAAAGCTGCAGACCTCCGGCCATGGCTCTCCCTTGCCCCACATTTGCATTGTGCACTCATCCCCCCATCCACCCTCACCGATTTATAGTATTGTTCCTTCTCTGTACATGCATTGCTTTTCTACATTTGCAGATTCATTTAGCTTTATGTACCTTACTGTATTGTATTTCTCTGCACTTGGTATTTGCTTTTTGTACAGTTGTTATTGTTTTGTATTTATTGCACCTTGTTAAATTGTACTGTTCTCCCCCACCTTCCTACCCTCAAATAAACAAGTAAATAAATGAATAACTAAGTATGCATTGTTGCTTTTTTTCCTTTTAATTTTGTACCCCTTTGTTTCCCTCTCCTGGATCATGCCTAGAAATAAGCTTTGGCTCAGTGTGTCTTTCCCAGGTACCAGCAGTTTACAAATAAATAACATGCCATGATCAAATATATAGTTTTTTAGAAAATCCATTAAAAACTATGTAGCACAAGGGTTTGCACTGTATGCTTGTTTTTACTAAGAAAAAATGAGGTATACTAACTAATGAGCACTGTTTTGTGCGGTGTGACCGCCATTTGATCCTTTGGCATGCATTACACACTGATTTAAAACAGCCGCGGATGGTCCCTGATCCAAAACTTTTAGGGCCCCAGTACCTCTGGAAGTATAATTCCAACACTGATTGCCCCCCCAACCCAGCAGGCATTGGATGTTAGAATTAACTCTGGGAAGGACTTCCAAGGGTGACCCCCTGCTCAGATTCTCCAAACTCACCCACCAACTCAGAGACTGCCACAGTTGTGGTGAAACTGGGATCCTGGCCTTATTAATCCTCAAAAGGCTGGATCCCAGGCTGACAGGTATTAGATTAGTAGGGGCCACGTGTGAAGGCAAGCCCACAGAACCAGCTCTATTGTTGCCATCATGAGGCCCAGAATCCACAGAAGACTCTGAGCTGAAACCAATGACTGGCTCCTCAGCCACTGAACCTCTCTCAACAGGGTCTCTTCCTGGCTGGTGAGAGGAAGTCCTTCCCCTCGTTCATCTTGAACACCACTCCCAGGTGCTCCAGGGTCTGCAATGGTTCAAGAAAACGTTTCTCCTGATGAACCACCCAGCCATGGGATTTCAAAACCTCCAGTGTCCTGGTCACTGATTTCCTTGCCAATGGCACAGATGGAGCTTGAATGAGCAGATGGCCCAGGTAGGGATATACATAATGCCCCTCCTGCCGGAGTTGAGCCACCAGGACTATGTGCACCTTCAAGAAAGCCATGGGAGCTGTTGCCAGCTCAAAGGAGAACACCTCTACTGAATGTGCTGTCCCAGGACTGAGAACCTGAGGAACCTCTGATGAGACTGTCAGATGGGGATGTGAAGATGCCAACACCAAAGTAGTAGGGGCAGTATGAATTGGGGACCCTCTAGTCAATAGTGACCGTAACACAGTACGGTTTGAGATCTCCATTGGGGCTGAAAAATCCAAATCTTGGACAGAGGTCTTGAGCTTCAGAGGAGCAAATTTTGAAAGATTAAGAGATATAGTTAGGAATAAACTGGCAAACATCACTGAAAAATCTGAAGTCAAAGACATCTGGAAGCAATAAAGAATTCAGTCCTAAAGGCAACAAAGATCTCTGTCAGAACAGTAAAGAAAAGAAATAGGCACAGGAAACCCATATGGTTCACTGATCTGGTCCGAACAGCAATGGCCTTCCATAGGTTCAAAAAATACAGAGGGGTAGACAATTAGGAGGATTACATCAAAAAGAATAAGGAAGCAAAGAGGGTGGTGAGGGAGGCAAAGGCAGAGGCAGAGCTTAGGATCGCAGAGGGGATAAAGATGGGAGAAAATCACTTCTTTCATTACATTCAGGAAAAAAGATGGAAAGGGGGTGGGGCTGCAAAATTGCTGGATGGGGATAGACTGGTGGAGAAAGACGGTAAAAAGGCAAATGTTCTAAATAACTTCTTTTAATCGGTATGTACAAGGGAGAATACTGGTTCAATGCCAGAGAGGGGTATAAAAGCAGCCAATAGAGGGATGCAGGTATTGGGAAATCTGTCATTTACCACAGATATGGTCAGAGATGGACTGGAAGCCCTAAAGCCAGACAAAGCACAGGAACCAAATGGACTGCATCTGAGAGTACTAAAAGAATTAGCAGAAGAGTTAGACAGTCCCTGGCACACCAGTTCAACAGATCACTAGGTATGGGAGTGGTTCTGAGGAACTAGAAGGTGGCGGACATGGTGCCACTTCACAAGGGGGGCAGGGAAGAGATGGGGAATTACAGACCGGTTAGCCTCACTTCTGTACTGGCAAAACTAATAGAAACCTTGATTAAGCAAGACCTCATGCAATACTTAGAGAAGAACGGGTTCCAGGACACCAAACAACATGGATTCATGGTAGGAAGGTCGTGCAAGACATATCTAGTCACCTTTTTCTACTGGGTGACAAGGGAATTGGATTGGGGACATGCAGTGGACCTTTTCTATTTTGATTTCAGCAAGGCATTTGATTCTGTACCACACAAGCACCTTCTGGGGAAGCTGGATGACATAGAGGCTGCAAAAAGTAAAGCCAGATGGGTAGGCAACTGGCTCACAGACAGGAGTCAAAGGTGGTGATAAATGGGGTGCGGTCAACCGTGAGCGCGGTTAATAGTGGGGTTCCACAGGGATCTGTGTTGGGCCCTGTTGTCTTTAACATATTCACCAGTGACATCAGCAATGGTATCCAGGGCAAGCTAACCCTGTTCGCAGATGACACCAAGCTCAGAGGGTGGGTGGACACTCTTGAAGGGGTGAGGGACCTACAAGAAAACCGCAAAAAATTGGAAAGGTGGTCAAATCTGTGGCAGCTGAAATTTAATGCAAAAAAGTGCAAAGTTATGCATCTCAGTAAAGGGAACCCAGGGACAGAATATTGGCTCAATGGGGTTAAATTAAGCACCTAGCAGGAAGAGAGGGACCTGGGGGTCATTATTAAGGACACCATGAAACAGACAAACCAATGTAATAAAGCATACAGCAGGGTGAACAAAATGTCAGGGTGTATAGGTAGAGGGATTGATAGTAGGAAGAGGGAAGTGATCATCCCCCTCTACAGATTCCTATTTAGGCCACACCTAGAGTACTGTGTTCAGTTTTGGAGGCCACACTTGAAGAAGGATAGTGACAGATTGGAATCAGTGTAGAGGAGGGAGACAAAGACAATCCAGGGTCTGCAGGAACTCCTCTGTGAGGAACGGCTAGCAACACTGAATATGTACTCACTGGAACTAAGAGGGAGAGGGGCAACATGATAGAAATATTCAGGTTCCTAAAAGGCATAAACAAACCGCCAGACACCAAGAAGCTGTTCCATAGGGTCACCAACACAACATCTAGAGGGCACAAATGGAAACTGGGGCGGGTGGGAGTTACAGGAGGGAGCTAAGGAAATACTATACTACTTCGCAGAAAGAGTAGTGGAGCCATGGTATAGTCTGTTGGCAGAGGTGGTGGTGGCAGAGGGCTCTATGATGTTGGTTCGACAACTTCATTGTTGACCAACATTACAATGCCAGCTATATGTCAGCCACAATTGCGGTCAGCTTAAAACCGTTCACTGCAGACTTTGTTTTCTTTGGGAGGCTTTACACCCTGAACCCCCAATGTGGGGGACTCTGCCCCCCACGCCCCCTCTAACTAAACTAATCAACTCCAAGTTGGAGTTGATTTGGGGAGAGGGTGCAAAATCCCCAGAAAGAAGTGCCAGGTCCTGCAGTGACAATGCAGTGACCTGTCGATGTTGTCATTGTACTGTGGTTCATGGTGCAGGTTTTGCTGTGTGATTGGCTTATGGGGGCACAGACTGTGAAAAGTTTCAAGCTTAGGTGGGACAGAGCTAAAGCACAACTTTGAGACATTAAAGCAAGTATATAGTAATGTAGGGTGTGGGGTAGCTCAGGACAATTGCTAGGCGGCATCTCATGGGCAGACTCAATGGACCCTGGGTCTCCTTCTGCCATCGTCTTTCTACGTTTCTATCCCTCTGATCTATGGATGTTAGATGATCCCCCAGCTGGACAGCTCAGATGACTGAATGTAGGGAATCCATCTTGAAGGTCATGTGGCAAACAAATATGTATAAGTGTCTCAAATCCAGAATAGGCCTATCCCCGACTTCTTGGGAACTATGAAATAAATCAAATAGAATCCCTGCCTTTGCTTGCTGGGGGCACTAGAATAATTGCCCCAATCTGTGTGAGGTGGACCAGTGACTGTAATGTCACTTGTTTCTTCACGGGGGTCCTCTGGCACTGGGGACAGCAGAAAATGCCCTGTTGAGGGAATTTTTGAAAATTCTATTGCATAACTTAAAGCCAGAATTTCCAGAACCCAAGAATCTGATGTTATCTGGGCCTGTCTTGTGTAAAAGGTGTGCAGTCTTCCACCAAGGGAAGGGAGGCAGAGATGGGCCTGCATAACCTCATTGAGAGGAGCCCGCTTTTTGCCCTGGGCCTCTGTTCCATCTTTGAGCAAGGACTCCTCTGCTACTATTGCTCTTGAAACCAAAATATGATCCTTTACTCCTCTGGTTCCTGAAGTTCCGAAAGGGATAAAAACTCCCTTGATACTGCCTCTGCCAGCTGCCTCCTTAACCTTTTGGAGTTGAACAGTCCTTCTTCTGTTGCTTTGATGCCAGAAGGTAGCCCTTTTTATCCTGGATGTCCTTCAAAATATCACCCAGGCCAGAACCAAACAGCAAGCCTCCCTCAAAGGCCAAGTTAAACAGCTTGGCCTTCGAAGCCTGATCAGTGACCCAATGCCGAAGTCACATGCCTTGCACAGTGGCACAATGTAATAAGCAGAGCAAGCTGACATGCATAAATTCTCCACCATGGCATCTCCTAAGAAGGTGGAGGCCATGGATACCAAATGCAAAATGCTCGCCCCCTTCGAATTCTGAGGAATGAAACTGCCTAGAGTCATAACCCACACGTTTAAGGCTCTGGCAACAATAAATGAGGCATAAGAGGTGCAGAGATTTATGCCATTGGAGGCCAAAGCTCTTCTGCATAAAGTGTCCACTCGCTTGTCATGTGAATCTGTAAGGCTAAGGACCCTTTAATAGAAACAGTGGTGTGTCTGATGGAATTATTTACAGCCTTATCCACCAGAGAAGGAGTTTCCCACTTGTAGGTATTTCTTCCAAAAAAGGGAAACACCACACTTTAGGCCTTAGTAGATGCTTTCTTTGGTTCGCAGCTGCCCATTCTTGCTCAATAATCTAGTCACAGTGAATAAAGTTAGGAAAACACTTGGGAGCAGATAGGATAGGATTTACATCTAAAGTCTCCATGGATTGCACCTCCTTCAGCTGCAATGTTCTATAAGCCTCAGTTATCAGGAAGGACAAAGATCTGACATCAAATAGGGGAATAGGAATCCTTCTCTTCTGCTCCATCTACTCCCTTCCCCCTCCTCTGCAGAGGGTTTGTCCTCCTCACCATTAAGTAACTGCTTTGGATCAGGATTATCCCCAAGATCCCCGAAATCCTCATCTTGACCCTCTGTTTGGTCAGGGTCTGTCTGTAGATCTATATTAGCAGCCTTGTCCTGCTCAGGTGTACCTGGAGACATATGTGTGAGAGACCCCCTGACCTGAAAGGTCGGGTCTGTCTGATGGGATGTCCTACAGAACGTTGGGGCCCAAAACTTCTCCTAAGAGCAACAAGAAAGATTTACACAATTCTGCTTTGCCACTGCCAGCTGGTAAACCAAGTGCACCCCTCCCCAACTCGGAGGTCCAACTAGGGGGAACTGTAAGAGACATATTAGCTTGAATAACACAATGGGGGCAATAGGAACCCAAAGGAGAGGGTCTCATTACCTTTGTACAGGTCTCATATCTCTTTAAAAGTAGAGGTCTCTGATAAGCCGTGGTGCTAAAAACTGGTCCTCTAGGTGCCCAAAAGGTAAAAATAAAACTTTCCCCAAAAAACAGTCAGAAGGAACTACTGCTGCGACCCCCACCTCCAGTTGTGAGAGAAAAGAGAGAGAGAGAACACTATTGAAAGCTCCTACCAGCCAAGACGGCTGCAAGGAAGTGATCATGGAGTCAGATGGGCTGGAAAAACAGGGTGAAAGCAAAGCTGCCATGTCTAGCACTATAGAAGTGCAGGCACACATGTGCTCTCTCTCAGGTGCAATTGAGTGATGTCACAACGCTGTGCATGATGTCAGCAAGTCGGGGACCCATGTGCACAATCACAAACACGCAAAAGCAAGTGGAGGCTATAGAAGCCTCTGTGGAAACAGGATGTGGTCCCAATGGGCAGGGTGACAGTAAAAAACAATGGGAAGCCATGCGGCTCTATAGAGCCATTGGATAAACCGCTACACAGCCTGTGCCAAAAAGTGCCCAATGAAAAGCACAGAGGAGAATCTGACCCCCCCCCAAGTTCTTCTGCCAGAGACTAAACTCTCATCTCCTGACAGGCTTTTGCATTCTTTGTGTGAGAGCAGAACTTCCAATGCTGACAGGATTTAAAGGGGAAATGTCCCTGCAAAAATAGTGGGACCAATGGTTAAAGAGAAAATACCCCCTCCAAACATAGAACACTCAAACCTAATTGACTCTATGAGTAGGGGGGGAACACCGACACCAAAAAACAGAAAGAAAAACCCAGGGAAATCTCAACTCGAAAAGACTAACAAGAACTATTGCCTACTCTCCTATTACCCTCCTTCCTGACCTCTCTGCTCCACCAGCGAGGGACTGCAAGAGATTCCCAGATTCCAGTTGAAGTCATTTGGTGTGCACGCTTTTGCTTATGTAGTCTCAACCCTTTGGAATTCTCTACCTCACTGGATTCGAGAGTGCCTGACAGTGGAGAGCTTCAAGACTGCTCTGAAAACCAAAGTTTAATCTTGCATTTCTGTGAAATTACAGTGGGTTTAATAGCATGACCAGAATTTAATTATTTAATGTTTTATGTTGTCTATATATTTTTTTGTAAAGCGCCTTGGTTTTAAGAATTACGCTAAATAAATAAAGTGTATTATTATTATTAAAACAGGTACTTACCTGAGGCCCTTTTTCTTTTTTTTGTTATAAAATGGGAACCCTGCTAAAACCTGTTACCCCTGAACTATGTGACAGATGTGGCCTCCAATCCCAGCACAGGCAGTAGAAATGGGAAAAGAGCAGTTTAGCCAATTTGAAAGTCACAGCTTAACAGGCAATATTTTAATTTAGGGGTGCTCCTTGTCACCAGGCAGACCTAACCTGCTATGCAGAATTGCAGCCCCAAAGCTAGAAGTCAAAATCTTCTCCACAGAAGCTTTTTAGTTGTTTCCCCTTCGATGGCACAGCAAAAACTGGGGAGTTGCTGCTGTCCGGAATGTTAATGTGCCCAGGATTCTATTCTGTTAATATCCTTGAGCTGTGCCATTTTCCCTAGTAGGGGTGCACATTACCTATCTGTAATGATTACCCATTGACAATGTGGAGCGCTACAGAAAACAGCCTTTCAGGTCACCAGGGATTAGGCCTGCTAGACACAGCATCTTGGCAACTCATCTCAACTATAGCTCTCATGGGAGGTGATCGGGCCTAACAGTGAGAAGGATAATGAGTATTGGTCATTCCCTAGTAACAACAAAGGATATCTGTATAAGCTTTGCTAGGAAAACTGCAAGATTGGCAAGCAAGTGAGAGACAGACGGAGGTACGAGTTTCTTTATTTTCCAGACTGGCAGTGATGCACTGTCAAGACAAGATGAGATTCATGGGTCAGGGAGAAATTGCACAACTTTCTCATATCCTCGTTGCGAAAGTATGAGAATCACACTGAACTGCTTCTGGAATACTGGAATGTGGGGTGCAGTATCCACATGCATGGCACTGTGTACCATAACCCTTCATAAGAGGTTTTGATGAGACAGGTCAAAGAGTGGACCGGAGGATGTTTTGTATGCAGGCCCTACCTGGACCATTACTGGTGAGCTGCTGAAAAGACTTTCTGCCTAAGAAAGCGAGAGAACACGTGGGTTTGTCCGAAGAAAACTAGTCTCTGACTCCACGTAGACTTATTTATTGCAAATAATCAGAATTACAGTCCTTTGAGTCAAAGACTCGTTTGCAAAGGCTTCACGTCAGGAAATGTAAAGGAAAGCATAAGACAATACAGATACATTTACAGTAGCAGTTAAAGAAGCAGGTTAGAAATCTTGGCTTACATAACTCGGAGGATATTTTATCTGGGAGCTCGCCGGAGACCCCGAGTCAAAGTTAGAGCAGGAAACATTTTCATAAAGTCCTGAAGGACCCAAAGTCATAGTACTTGTATAAGGGGGGGTAGGGAAAGATGGGTGCCGAGGGAAGGAGGCTAACAGCAGTCTACCAAGGGATTATAGGAGGTTAACTAAGACAGAGGTGGTTCCTAAGTAAACTGAGTTCAGGTATGGGGTAAGGGGGAGGGGGAGGGGGAGGTTGGGAAGAGGAATAGGCATAGGCAGGGGTTTAATTACAGTCACAGGTTGTAGAGGCAAGGAGTAGGGTTTTGAGCCCTGTCTTAAATTGGTTGAGACTGTGAATCATTGAGATGGAGGATGGGAGGCTGTTCAGCCAGAGGGGGGCCCAGTAGCGGAAGGATCTTTGTCCGAGAGAAGTTCTACAGTGGGGAATGAGCAGATTGGAGTTCGCTACAGCGCCCCTGCCATGGATCCTTGTTTGAGGCCTCGTGGATAAAGGTGGTGAATTCAATGAGGGCAGTGGAGGTGCTATGACCTCTCTGGAAACCATGCTGTTCATGGCAGAGTAGGTCATGTTTGGATAGGTGGTCAGTAAGCTAATCTGAAAATAAATTTTTCAAGAGCCTTGGAGAGTGGTCGGAGAATTGAGATTAGTCTATAGTTGGAAGCTGCAGTGGGGTCGCCGCCCTTTAGAATAGGGGTTATTACTGCTCCCTTCCAGGCTGAGGGGAATTGGCTGAGGCGTAAGGACAGGTTGAGGATTTTGGTGAGATGTGGGAGTGTCAAATCCAGGGTCAGTCTAATGAGTTTGAGGTCCAGCGCGTCTGAACTAAAACGAGAATTTACCAGAGCTTTGGTTAGTAGCGTTTTGCCTCGTTACACGAGATGACTTTTAGCCTAAGCTGTGGTACTGTTGGCCGAGGTGATGGGGGGGTGGGGTAAGGTCAAGAAAGTTAGGAGGGAGAATACAGGAAAGGTCCGAGAAGGAGGTGTTGAGGGCTTCGGAGATGGTCATAGGGTTCTGTGTAGTAACCCCATTCACTGTAAGTTGGGTAGGGATGGGGGAGAGAGGTTTCCCACAGAGCTCCTTGATGTCAATCCAGAAATTTTTTCCAGGAGCCCCAGGTGGAGGTGAGGGTGTGCTTATAGTAATCAGCTTTGGCTTGCCTGATGGCCCGTGTGCATCTGTTGCGAGCCGCTCTGTACAGCTGCCTGTCAAGTGGGAGCTGTGAGGCAAGGACCTTATGCCAAAGGTTATCCCTCTGCTGCATAAGATCAAGCAGCAACTGAGAGATCCACGGGGTGTTTCTTTTTTTGATTACTTGTTTGGCGAAGGGAGCGAATATATCACGGGCTGTGTTGAAGGTAGAAATGAAATAGGAGAGAATGGAGTACACAGTTAGCGCAGAGTGGATAGGGGACCAGTCGCAGGAGGCTAAGTGAGATTTGAGGCGAGCTAGGGCTCCTTTTTTTAGATGTCTATGTTCAGTGATACTGATGGGGGCAGGGAGAATACTTGCGGACCAAAAGGAAGTAACTGGTGAGTGGTCACTGATAGTCAGGGAGTACAGTGATTTGGGGGATGTTCGTAGGCTTGTTAGTGAAGATGAGGTCAATTAGGGTGGAGGTCCCAGTTCTGGGGTACCGACGGGTCGGGGAGTTGATGACCTGTGTAATGTCACAAGCAAGGGCTGTGTCCTTGCTGGGGGATGATGTTGAAGCCAGCCAGTTTACATTGAAGTCACCTAGAAGGATGACTTCACTCCTAGGGGGAAGATGGGAGATTTTGTCCAGGACTGATTCAAATGCCAGTTTTTGGTTGCTAGGGGGAATGTACACCGCCACAATGTAAAGGGTTTTTCCTGGGGTGCCCAGACTGAGTTTGACTGTAAGGGTCTGAGCTCCATGCATAGGAGATGGGGTGTGGACCTCAAGGGACCTGAGGGAGGATTTTACATAGATGGCATAGCCGCCCCCCCCCCGCTTGCTGACCCTGTCTGTTCGGTAGAAGGTGTAGTCACAGAGGGTGACAGCCTCATTAGGTATCCTGTCCGATAGCCAGGTCTCAGAAAACACTAGGACATCAGGTGAGTGTTGGGCTATCCAGCCTTGGAGAGGGACGAATTTTTTGGGAGGTTGCAGATATTAAGTGTTGCCAGCAGGATGCTTCCACGATTGTTTTTAGGGTGGACAGTAGAGTGAGGCTGTAGAGGGTTGGGGTGTATATTACCAGACAGCAACAGGAGGAGGAGGAGGAGGGCATGACGTAAAAGAGCTAGCCTGAGTATTCCTGGAGTGGCCCAGTTAGTCTGAGAACTAGTAGGCTTTTTAATGAGTGTGGTGGGGACTGGGAGGGTGCATATGAGGTGGGTTATCAAGGTGATGGGAGGGAGGGTACCTGGTGGAACGTTAACTGGAAGGTTGGGGCGCTGTAGCTTGAGGGGTATCAGAGTAGAAGTGCAATGGGAGTTGTGCATGTAGTGACTGGTTATTGGGCCTAGGAAGGAGTTGGTGTATGAGGGTGCACTTGACTTGGGGTGGGGGGGCCTGAGTGTTAATGAGGTGTTGTCAGTAGAGTAACCATCATGTGGCAGATGTTCCACAGGAGGGGATAGGAGTACTAGGTGGGGGATCATAGAGGCAAAGAGGACAGTGATCTCCAAAAATGGGAGCATTTTGGAAATAGGGGTGGTTTCGATACAGGGGTGACCATTAGTGGTGTGCCAGTATAAGCTGCTGCTGGAGAAGTGGGCTAATTGGTAAAATTTCCTCATGTGACGCAAAATTCTTCTATTTATATGTGAGCTGACCAAGGGTGGTGGTGGGGGGTGGTGGGGGAGCTGAGCAGCTGGGCAATCCTCAGTGCATCAGGCGCTCAGCAGTCGCATCCAGGAGCAAAGAAGGTCATGAGATCAGTGTACCTGATTGAGGAATAATTGGTGGCTTTTGTGGGCTGTGGTTGACAGCAGAAGAGCCTCGACCTTGGTTGTTCTCATTGGCATATTGTGTGGTCTGTGGGGAGAGCTGAGGAGCCCTCGCGACCTCAGTCATCCTCGGGGGATCAGCTGTGAAGGAAGGAGAGGGAGAAATCAACTTATGTAGGTAAGTCGGGGGGGAGCAGGGGGGCTGGGTTAGCAGTGATTTGCCTAGCAGTACAGGCATAAAATTAAGGTACTGAAATTGTTAAGACGGTAGATAGCACAGATTTTCTTAAAGATATAGAAGAGAATTAATTAAGGCAGTAGCTATCTTTCTCTGAATGGTAACTTGGCTATCAGGTCTCAGATAAATTAAGGCAGTAATGCTCTCTCTAAATAGCATGCAGGAACAGGTAAAGTACAGTTCTCAGGCCTAACAGTTGGTGAAATAAACTATCTCCACATGTGCACTGAGCAAAAGTGTCTTAAGAGAAAAGGCGCCAAGGTGCTAGATTTGAATCCTCAGTGCGTCAGCGCTCAGCGGTCGCATCCAGGAGCAAAGAAGGTCATGGTTGAGGAATTATCGGTGGCTTTTTGTGGGCTGTGGGGGAGAGCTGAGGAGCCCTTGCGGCCTCAGTCCTTCTCGGGGGGTCAGCTGGTTGAGGAATTATCAGTGGCTTTTTGTGGGCTGTGGGGGACAGCAGAAGAGCCCTCGCGACCTTGGTCGTCCCCATCGGTGTCCCACGTGGTCTGTGGGGAGGAGCCGTCGAAACCTCAGTCGCCCCAGGGGGTCAGCTGTGTTATTGCTCCCAATGTTGACCAGTTGGACCCTTTTTGGCATTAAAAAAACCTTACTGGACATTTTGACACAGACTGTAAGTACTGCATAGCCTAAGAAAGTTTATGTGTAGTGATTTTTTGCATTAAAATGTTTGAAAATGATGTTACATGGTGCGATGCATCTGTTTTTTCCCCATGTGCAGGTCAGAGAAGGAAGGCAAGGCAAGTTCATGACTATGGTGCCATTCTGTAAGGCTCAGGGTGCCTTACACTAAAGAATATTAAATGAACATTAAAAAGCAAACAAAATGGGTGGCAGAACGTGGTTAACAGAGTATTTCCGCTCTCTAGCAAAACAGCTGGGACTGATATCATGACCAGTGAGGAGCTAAATACAGTTTAGAAAATGGGCTTCAAAAATCTTGGACTCTGATTGGCTGATAGCCCTGGCAAGGTGGGCATCTATCCGGCAACAGAGCCCAGGTATTAAAAGTACCTGCCCCAACCAACCTGATCACCACCAGTACAACTTCCTATGGAATGTTCAGTTTAAAATAACCATTTTTTTTCTCTCGCTTAGCGAGAGTTGACACCCAGCCCAATCCTCCAACCATCTCCCTTCCCATGTACCATACCGCCACAACCCAACATCATTTTATTTTTCTTTCCCCCCATGCCATATCCCTGTGCCAGAGTAACTGCCATTTTTCCACACTCAGTGGGACAAAGCACCGACTCACTCGGCTGCAACACAAATACAGTACAACCCTGCCCACCGCTGAAGTGCCAGTGTCATCGCCACCCACACAAACCCATGTCTCATACCCTCCCTCCACTAGATGTAGCTATTATTAAAAAAAAAGCAATCAAGAGTTTTGCCACACACTCAGAAACAATACGAGCTCTAGCATATCGTCATGTGCTCAGCGCTACTGCTATGAAGCACTTCCTCCGCAACATGCCCGGCCCGCTCTAAGCTCACTTTGGCAGAAGTACAAATGTCTATTTTTTTTCTTAAATTACAGCTCCAATTAAGTTTTGTCCTACACTCTTGGACTGAGCACACTCACTGCAACTAGCATTCCCAATCAAGCCGGACTTGGAGTTCTCATCCCGACAAGTAAACTTACTTCCGCTCCATTTCCCTGATCACCCTGTCAGCTGCCAGTCTCACAAATGAAAAAAAAAATGAGATTACAGGGCTGGGGGGACACATAAAAGCACAGTCTGCAGACTACCATGGATCATCTCGCCAACTCTTCCAAATCATTCATCCTCTCTAGGTCATGATAGGCAGAAGGCGGCTGCAGGCACCTGAGAAGGGGAGATGTGCACAAGTAAGCGACTACCGTTACTTCTAGTTTTGCCATACTTGCTAATGCTTTTCCATTTGCCTAGCTGAAAACGCTAGGCTGACTCGAGGGGTTTCCCCGGCTCTTTCATACTGCTGTCTGAGAGGGAGAGTGGTGCACTGGAAATGCTTCTTGGAATCGAGGGATTTCTCTGTCTGTCACGCTGCTGTCATGCTGTTTTGGTAAAACAGGTGAAAAATCACTCACCTCCTTATCTCTCTCGCGCTCTTTTGCTCTCTCTCTCTCTCTCTCTCTCTCTCTCTCACTCAGACACCAGTGCTCAACAGCGAAGAACGGCACAGTCTGCACTTCATGGGAGGCTGTAATTTTTAAATCCCAACGGATTTTATGCTGTTAATGCAGGTAAGCAGCTACACTGTGTGTGTCTGTATATGGGGTTATCCATGACAATCAGCTTACCACTCCTCAATACTCCCTAGTTAAAAAAAAACGAGTATCCTAATGCAGGTGGAGGAACGACTTTATTACAAAATATATGAGTTTTAGCATTTAAACAAACTGTTTTCTTTTTTTAAACATTTACTATACAGTGGTCCTTTTTCTAAGTGCAATAATAACCTCCAGGGTGGGCGGTATTGGGCTACTATTGGGCCTGCGGTGTTGGGCCTCATTATGCCCCTGGGTGGTGCGGTATAGCCCAATACCACCCACCCTGTTGGGTATTATTGCTTACACAGAGACCAGTCAGGAGGAATGGTTCCCTGGTGGTCATAGGGTGTAAGGTTTGCAGCCCGTTGGAGCGATCAAGGCCCTTGACTGCTGCTTGGGGACAACCAGGGGTACTGGAGGTCACTTCCAGGTTATCTAAGAACAGTAAGGGGATGGGAAGTTCCCTGTGGTACCTGAAAAGAGATGCCTTGGCCAGAAAAGAGGCAAACCTTCTGGGGGGAGAAGTACTGGTGTTTCAAAAGGAGATGTGAAAACCATGCATGGGAACAATAGACAGGGAGTGGGAACATTTTAGTTTTTGTAGAATTTTTATTTTTTTTTGCTTTGGACTATTTTAGGCAGGTTTTGTCTTGAGTTAGAGGCAAACACCTGCAGTGCCAATGCTGATCTTTGGGTGAAGGGTGGTATTTCCTTTTTGGATTTAAAATTGTTTGGTCTACCAAAGCAAGTTATAGAAACAGAATTTTAGGAAAAGGACAGCAAGTAATGCTTTGTTATTAGTTTCTAGTGCTCACCTACCCCACCCTACCCTCCCAAGTTACCACAAAGCATTCCTTATGGCCAGGTTTTGGTTTTACACCTCTGACATCATTGTTCTTCTGAGGACACTTTTATAACTCACTAGACTAATTTAAAGGGACACTGTCGACCCTTCATACATTATACTATTTCTAGCTGAAACCCTACATTTTCTAATTGCTTACTTTCTCTAAAATGCATTGATGTTGCTAGTTCTTTCATCTATTTCCTTTCTTAGCAGATCTAAAATGCAAGCTAATGGTGTAATTATACCCAACCTTGTTTTGTTCTGTTCCAAATATTTAAAAAAACTTTTACTCTGTACTTCCAGAATATTAGAAATACCCCCAAACAGAGCAGTCTCTCATGATGCAATAATCTCATCTCCTTCCTCTACATCTTCAGTGAGTAGACTGCATTAGGGGTGTTCCCAAGTCGAGGAAAGAAGCAGTGGGAGGTGTTTAAGGAATACCTAGAGGTGCATGGTCTCCAGGATGCGAGGCAGCATCCCATGTGTTCATGGGGGGGAAGATCATGTCAAACGAACCTGATTGACTTCTTTGACTGTGTCACTAAGACAGTAGACAGGGGCCAAGCGGTACACATCCTCTATCTTTATTTCAGAAAGGCCTTTGACTCTGTGCCCCACAAAAGGTTGATCAGGAAGTTGGTGGATCTTGGGTTTCGGATAAAGATGGCCAGATGGGTGGAAAACTTGCTGAGGGACAGAACCCAGAGGGTAGTCATGGGGGGAGAGTTATCTGGCACCAGAGATGTAACCAGTGGGGTCCTGCAGGGCTCGGTGCTGGAGCCGGTGTTGTTTAATGTCTTCATCAATGACAATGGTGATGGCATCAAGGGTAAAATGTTCTTATTTGTGGATGACACCAAGCTCTGCGGGACAGTGAACACAGATGAAGGTATACTGGACCTACAGGAACATCTGGAAAAGCTGGGGAGGTGGTCCAGGATCTGGCAACTTGGCTTCAATACCAAGAAATGCAAAGTTATACATATTGGAGCCAAGAATCCCAGGACAGAGTACTATCTGGGTGGGGTCCAGGTATCTGCATCAGAGGAGAAGGATCTGGGAGTGATGATCACTAGTGACCTGAAGCGCTCCTCTCAGTGCAAGAAAGCAGCAGCAAAGGCAAACAAGATGCTGGGATACATATCAAGGGGGGTCAGTTGTAGGAGAGAGGAGGTTATACTGCCCTTGTATAGGTCACTGGTAAGGCCGCATCTAGAGTATAGAGTTCAGTACTGGTGCCCACACCTCAAAAAGGACAATAAACTGCTGGAGAAGGTCCAGAGGGCTACAAAGATGATAGCGGGTCAGCAGGGCAAGGCATTCGAGGAGAGGTTAAGGGCACTGAACATGTACTCCCTGGAAGACAGGAGAGAGAGGGGACATGATTGGGACTGTCAAGTACTTGAAAGGGATAAATAAGATTGATAAGGAGAGTCTCTTTAAGCTGAGTGGTAACTATAACATGAGAAGGCACCTTCTTAAGTTGGAGGGTAGGAGATTTAGGAAGGAGGTCAGGAAGCACTTCTTCACAGAGAGGGTAGTGGACACTTGGAATAGGCTGCCAGAAGAGGTCATCTCATTGAAGACAGTAGGTAGCATTGAGACACTGGGATAGGCATAGGGGAAAGGTAAGGATCATGGGTACGGAGGATGGGAGGAGTGGGGAGGGAAGGCAGGAACATTAGCTCAAGCTGTGGACCCAGCAATATGAGTAGACTTGACAGACCAAATGGTCTTCTTCTACTGGCTTCTTTGTATGTTCATATGTAATATAAACAAACACATTTTGGTGTGGTAACATTGTTACGGTCAGCAGTCTAGTTGTTTTTCACTTTTAAAAAGAAGCAAATTAATCTGAATCAAACTACTAGCTATATCAGCACATTCTACAGAATGTGAACACTCATAAAATGTATACTATAAGCTAGGGACAGTTTGAAGGCTGAGGGGTGTTGACAGTGTCCCTTTAATTGTTCATTTTCAACAGCAAGGGTATTGCCTCTCTGAGTTGTTAAAAAGTTTCACTAAGGCACAAGTGAATAGACAAACCCTACTGAGTTCACAAATCCGCAAACCAAACTGCTAAAAAATCATTCATGTCACAGAACTCAGTCCAGCTTCTCAAACAATAACCAGTATTATTTATAATAATTGGAAAATCCTGTGACATGATTTGACTTTAAGCAAAACTGTGAGGGGAAGTGCCTACGGTCTAGTCACATGGCAGAACTCTAGGCGATATGTTAACCCACAGTCTCTTTGTTGATCCCAACAGCAGAAACAATACAAACACAAATTTTCCAAAGTGGTTCTACTTTAACGGTAATTGTTCAGTCTGCAAATATGCAGTGTGAGGCAAATAGCTCTCACACCCTACTATTCCAGATAGAAAAGCAGGAATCAGACAACTGTTAAATTGTAAACCAGCATTCATAGTTTACAGAATTGTATTTATTTATTTATGTACACTAAGGCCCAGATATTCAAACTGCGCTCAAAACTGGCGCAACAGCAGGAGCAAGCACAAACCAGTTGCGCAAATGCACAACAGGTGCGATATTCAAACATGGAGCAGAGCAAATTGCGCAAGCAACCAACGTCTGAATATCGCACATACTGCACCATCGAGCAACCAGGAAGGAGAAGCTGAGCCAAAATGCTGCGCTATGGCGCAACCATGGAAGCTCAGCTGAGCAGTGCAGAGCTGCCATAGCACAAGCACAGCCCTCCCCAGAGCAATGGAACTGCACATCCAGGGAGGCAGGCTGGGGCCCACCACCAGCCATGCCACACATGGGCACAGGAACTCACTGCAGAACCCACACCACACTGGCACACCCCAAGCACAGCATCACTGGGGTGGGACGGCTGATCCACGTGCCCATGGGGACAAGCCAACTAAAGCATAGCAGAGCCATGACGCCCAGCACAACCACTGGCAGGCAGAGAGTGCCACACCCAGGGGTTGACAACCACAGTGCACATCAGTCCCCCTGTACGCACAGCACAGCTGCACCGTGCCCCCAAGACACCGCTCATATGCAGTGACAGGCACTGCAGGAAACACCATGCACCCCCGTGCCACACGTCAACCCCATGCTGCAGAGAAGCAGACCACCCAGACCCACCCTGTGCACCCAGCAGTGGGTGGCAGCAGAGGCTAGAGCAACAGAAAGGCAATGCTATGCTGGTGATACCTCCCCATGGACACACACACACACACACACACACACATATATCCAGGACCATAGTAGCCCAGATGGCATGTACACCCCTGCAACGGAGCACCCAGAGCCAGTTGCAAAGCAGACACCAACACAGCAGTTGTACCAAAATAGAATTTTATATTCAAACAAAAGAGGTAACAAAACAGCTAAAACTATGTACAAGTTGGGGGACGGTAAAAGGCAGGGTGTGCAAGGAGGGAAACAACTTGGAGAGGGAAGTCAGGTGAAAGGATGGGGAAGGGCAATAAAGGTGGGCTACGCCCAGCAGGCTCCTGCTCCTCCCCGCCGCCTTCCCTCCTATGTCTGTGCCACCGCTCCTGTTGCTGTAGGGCTTGCAGGAGCCTCTGTTGTCGCCGGCCAGCTGTGTCAGGCGCGGACATCGCGCCATGCGCCGAGCACACCGAGGCCTAGGAAAATGGGAACACAGTCAATGGCTGAGACTGACCACAACCCTGAACACCACCCAAACTGCAACCCAGCTAACCCAATGTGCTGCACATGTGATGGCATGCACCCACCCACAGTGAACATGCATGGCCATCACAAACAGGCGGCATCAGCCATGCGCACCACCACCCACACACACTGCCCCGTCAATCACAGTACAAACTAGGCTGTCATGTGATGTTGCAGCACTCAGTGCGATGCCAGTCACACAGCTATGTGCCCAGTGCATGCCTGGACCACCTGTGATGCATACAAGACGTGTCGTGATGCTGCACTGTGAAGCAGGTCACCTGTGTCACGCCTACATACATGGATACATAGACAGTGTCGGCAGATAGGGGCCTATGGGACACCTAGTCTGGCCATTTGGCCTGTACGATCACTCTCATGTCCTATAAGTCCATTCCCCTCACCCTGACCTCCAGAAGTCCCTCATGGCGAGCCCACACATACAGATCTCCGTGACCAAGTCAGCCCCACCACATCCTCTGGCAGGGTGTTCCACCGTCCACCACCCATAATGTGAGGAAACACATTCGCATGTTTCCCTTAAACGAGCCCCTCCAACTGCATCCCATGCCCTACACCCTGGAACATCCTCTACGCTGACAAATATTGGTTCCTGCACACTGTTCCCCCTGTACAATACTGTATGACCCCATCATATCCCCACACCCTCCTCCTCCAGGAGTACATGTTCAGTTCCGCCAACCTGTCTGCATAGGACATGTGATGCAATCCATGCACCATCCATGTCGCCTCCTGTGAACGCCTCCACCCAGTCCCTGTCCATACGCAGCTATGTGTTCCAGAACTGTACACTGTACTCCAGTGCGGGACTCACTAGTGTTACGATAGTGGAACTACTACCACCCATCTGGTTGTGTCCATCATGGTTGGTGGTCCTGCCCCCAGCATGCAATAGCATCCATGACGAATGATACTCACACCCTCCAGCAGCTCAGTCTGCCGCTGCTGCTGCTGCTGTGATGCTGCTGCTGCCGCCGCGCTGACGGCCTGAGGGACTGGGGCCTGGCATGGCCCACATCAGCCGCTGTCCGCGCCGCCACCATCCGCCTGTGGGAGACATATGGTGAGACAAACATCAGTGTGACTCAAAAGCAGAGTGCCCCTGCCCCAGTAAGACTGCCTGCCCACACAGCCATAACCATCCATTGCACAGCTGCACACACTGACACACCGATGCACAGCCACCCAGGCACACACACCCCTACAGAGAATACAGGTGAATAGATGGTACACTCACGTGGCCTAAGCACCAGGCCCCGCTCTGCACACAGGAACGCAGCCGGGCTTAACAGCTCCGGGGAGTCCCTCCGGGTGGAGATCACTGACCCGTGCCGCACTCACTCGCGAGACCGCCTCCGGCCAGTGACCCCACCAGGTCAGTGGCCACTTGCTGCCACACATGGGTCCTCGGTCGGTGAGGGGCCTCCACCTGCAGTTGGTCATAGTGGGGCTCCACTAGGGCCACCAGGTTGGCCACCTCAACTTGGCTGCACGGCACTGCCCTCCTCCTAGCCATGGCATCAACTTTACAGCAGGCAATATGGCGCCCCGCTGCGCTGTGACCCCACGTGGAGTTGTTACGCAATAGACCAGCACAGGCACCTATCGCGCTGTTCGCTGTGCGCAATCACTTACATGGCGCTGTAGCCAGACAGCGCAATAGGATGTATCATACGGCATGCACTCAGCGCCAGGGGTCAGAGGGCATACCCAAGGTCACGGCAATGACGCAAGGCTACGCACAGCGCCATAGGATGCATAGGTATCCTGCGCGACTGCGAAGCACAGCACCAGTGCCACAGGGGACTATCGCGCAGAGGTGCCACAGCGCCATATAGTGCCCAGTGCTGCAGCGCCACTGGCACAATGGTGGCCATGTCCAGAATAGCCTATCGCGCTCAGCAGTTCTGCAGCGCGATCGACGCATGCGTAACCCATCTGGGCATGCGCAATGCAGTGTAGCACACAACCACAAACATGCGCCATCGGCTCAGCCGGACCTTCCCTATTGCGCTAAGCGCATTTACGCGATATTCAGCCGACATATGCAAAGCAGGCGATCAGCCATTCAAAGGCGCAGTGGCGCGATTAGCATGTCATTAAAGTTGCGCCACACCTCATTTGCATGTGTTGCGCTTATAAAATACGACACTGGGTTGTGGCGGCCAGATTTGGTTGTTGCAGCTGAGAGGTGAGTTACATGCTGTGTGATGCTCAGGACAATGCACATGGGCAGGGGTGCTGGAGGGTGTCACGGATGAGGGCTGAGCATGATGAGGGGCACAGAAGGGGCAGAGGGCACCCTTTCCATCAGTATCTGCCAGGCAGCGAGGAAAGGGGGGGGCTTCTGCCCCCGGCCTGCAGCTATGCTCATGGGGAAATGCTGTGGACTGCAGAGTGACAGGTGTCCACTTCCACCCATACAGATCAGCATGACTGACGAGAACCAGGCCGAGGTGTGGACGGCGGGCGTGGGAGGAGGCGAACTTCACCACAGCAGAGACCGAGGCCCTCTTCCAGGCCTACCTGGAGGATGAGCCGCTTTGAGTGGGGAGGAGGCACCCCTCAGCAGCGTGCAGCTGCATGGGAGGGGGTAGCTCTGGCCGTCAACCTGCACGGAAGCCACCAGCGCTCCGTGCAGGAGTGCCACAAGAAGATGGGGACTGACCGCAGGAGGCTGAAGGAGAAGGTGGCAGCCTTCAGGGTGGCACGTGCTGCCACTGGTGGGGGACCACCAGTGGTGTTGCAGCTGACCCCGACCGAGGAGACACTGGTCGCGGCCATGCAGCCGAGTGCCATTGCGGGTGTTCCTGGTGGAGGATTCCAGACAGGTGGAAGCCCATCACTGCACGGTATGTCATGGTGATGTTGTGGGGGCGGCTGTTGTTCACATGCACTCACATGTACTCTCTTTCTGTTTCAGATCCTGTCTGTCTGCAGGAGACGGTGGTGGTGGGTGCTGACAGTGAGGCAGACCTGCTGGACCAGGAGGAGGGACCTTCCACCTCCGCCAGCAGCCTGCACGCACTGCAGCAGCAGGCCGGCTGGGCTGACAACCCGCCCGGCAGTGATACGGGTGCAGGGTGCACAGCCTGTGTCACAGCAGGCCGGCATGCAGGTGTGCCAGCATGCTGTGCCTATGGCAGTGGCACGCACCGCACTATTGAGGATGGCAGGCCTGCAATGGCCAGTGAGAGGTGTGTGTCCCACGAGGGACACACGGCAGGCCAGCACGTGCCCCCGGGCCGTCCAGCTCCACACCTGTGTACCAGCATGCTGGCACAGTCACAGGCTGGGCCTGTCAGCACCGGTGGGGCAGCACCGGTGGCTGAGCAGGTGTCTGGCACTGTTGACAGCACAGGGGTGGAACAGGTGGACCTGGGGGCTCAGCAGTTGGAGGGGCAGCAGCAGCAGTTGCACACCAGGCCTGGGGGGACAGCGTCAGGCAGTGGCACTTGTCCACCGCCCTTGGATCAGCCCATACCTGGTCCTGGTGAACAGCGGCCACCCTCAAGGGGTGCTGTGCACCAGGACCATCCACACCCTGGGGTCCACGATGCCATTGGGGCACAGTACCCTTTGACGTCACACCCGCCTGCTGCAGGAGTCGGTACAGCCGGGGAGGCGGGTTGCAAGGTCTGTGGAGGCACTGACTGTGTCCCGTGGAGCGGCATAGCGGGGAGTGTGCGGGACCGGGCCGAGATGGTCCATATCCGGACGGATGTGACCGCTGCGATCGACAGGCTGACCCAGGCAGTGGTCTCTGTGGCGACCGCATTGACCACACTGTCTGGTGACCCTGTACCATGCACCCCACACAGTGCGCACTCCACTCCCCATTCCCGGCGTCGTGCGACACCAGGCCTGTCGACGCTGGGTTCTGCTGTGGGCATCCCGAGCACCCCTGGTGCAAGTTTCTTTCGTGGGATGCAGACCCCTGTGCGGGCAAGGTCGCAGTCATGCACTGGGACCCCTGGTGGTGCAGTAGTGCCACCCGATGTGGCCCCTGCACAGCCTGCCAGTGCTACTAGGCCACGGCGGGGCCGCCCATGCATCCGTGGTGGCCGTGGGACAGTGCTCCCTGACTGAGCTGTCTCCCAATGCAGGCCCTGTCTGGTGCTGCCCTGTGTGCAATGTGTGTCATGGTGGGCAGTGCACTGCTGGGTGCTCTGCTCACCAAACTGACATACGGACCACCTGCACACTCTCCCAACTGCTGTCCACAGGTGCGTGTGGATGATGATGCCTGCATTGCACTGTACACCAAGTTGCAAGGTTGCCAGGTCTGACACACGTACGTGGACAGTCCAGGTGGTGAGGGTGGTTGGTGGTGCTGTGTGATAGCGTGTAATTTCCGCATTGCTGTGCTGCTGCCCTGTAGTGCCTGGTGTGTGTGTGTGTGTTTATTTGAGTGCTCACCCCTCTCTGCTAATGTGTTGGTATCGTGAGACCCTTCAACTCCCTGACCTTCATGCACAGTGTGTTCCCCTGTGTGCCTGTGGTTTGCATAGACAGTGTTGCCTGCACATGTCCCTTGACTTACCTGTGTTGTGCGTGGTGCTCTTCTGCAATGGTGTCCGGTGCAGCTGGGCCTGCCGGGTCAGTCGGGGTCCCTCCGTCCTAGGGGCGGCTCATCACCATATCACCGGCGCCACTGGCGTCCCCATCGCTGTCCCCCTCTTGGACCTGTACGGCTATCCCATGGTCTTTGGCCATGTTGTGCAGGATGCAACAGGCCAGGAATATCCCACAGGCCTTTTGGGGGCTGTACTGTAGGGCTCCACCGGAGGTGTCCAGGCATCGGAAGCGTGCCTTGAGTATCCCAATCACCCGCTCTATGATGTTCCGTGTTGCGGCGTGTGCCTCATTGAAACTGTGCTGCGCTGGGGACGTGGGGCGCCGGTATGGTGTGAGCAGCCAGGGACGGAGTGGGTATCCACAGTCACCTGTGTGGAGATAGTGGAGATCAGTGTTAGGTCAGGTCCATATTGCCCATATCCTTGTGTCCACTACCATGGCACCTGTGTCATCCCACCCTTGCACAGAGTTTGCATTCCATACATGTGTACTCACCCACTAGATGACCCGTGGGGATGTTCCCACTCTCGAATCGATGGCACAGTGCAGATTGGTGCCATATGAAGGCATCATGTGCTCCGCCAGGGTGTGTGACACAGACATTGATGATGCGCCCAGTGGCATCACACACCACCTGGCAGTTGACACTCGAGTAGCCCTTTCGGTTCCGATATGCTTGCCCGTCGGGGCCAGGTGGCGTGCGAATGGCCACATGGGTGCAGTCTATGGCACCTAGCATGCCAGGCATTTGTGCTACCCTGTGGAACTCCTGCATGTTTGCTGTACGCTCTGCCGCGGTGCTGGGGAAATGGATGTACTCCGCAGCATGAGGCAGCAGTGCGCTGAGGAATTGGGTGAGGATGCGTGACGTGGCCGACTGCGTGATGCCTGTGGTGTCCCCTGTCGGCCTCTGGAAGGTGCCCGTGGTGAGCAGGCACATGCAGGCTGTCACCTTGGTCTCCACGGACAGAGCGTGACTCCGTCGTGAGGGTGCCTGCATCACATCACTGCACAGCTCACTGAGCCATCTCAGTATTGCCCTGTTCAGGCAGTACCGGGCCACGATCTCAACATCACTGTACAGCTCGTAGCTGATGCGGGCACGATACCGCCTGTCGAGGGCATACCGCCGACGGGCCCCTCCACGGCCACGTCCCCCTGCAGCATGCTGTCTCACCCCCCTCATTACAGCTTCCATGTGGAAGCTGACACTGTCCATCTCCCTGGCTTCTGCCCCCCCCAGCTGCTGTTCCTGTGTTACCCCCACTGCCCCCACTGCTGCTTCCACTGCACCGGGCACCCCCACTGGCCTCTCTGTCCTCCAGGACCCACTGTCCCTCTCTGTCCTTCCTGCTCCTGTCTCTATCTCTGTCTCTCTCTCTCTCTTTCTCTGTCTCTCTCCCCGGTTTGCTGCCTGCTCGAGTTCTTGCATGGCTCCCTTGGGCAGTTTTATTTGGCTCAAATCGGTGCCTACATGAACTTCAGGCTGAACCACTCTTAGCTGACGCAGTGTTAAATATTCAGCATTGCGCACTTTATGCATGGACCGCCCCTTCAGTTGCGCATGCCTTCATTTCCATTGCGCTGTGGCTCAAGCGTGTTTCGGTGCGCAACTGGCCCCTTCTCAATATCGCGAGATAGGCGCATTTTGGAGTTACACGCGCAACCCTGTTGCGCATGGCGCAACCCTTTTGAATATCTGGGCCTAAGAGTTTTACCGGGAAAGCATGCTGAGCAGAGTACTGCTCGATTCCAGATGCGTCCTGGGGACAGTACACAAAAATGCAGAGGACAACAATAAAGATACAACAATATACAGCAATGATGAAACTCTGTAACAATAATACAGTGCAGCAGTTTAAATTAGGACAGTGGCAGGATTATACAGTATAGCTGTTAGAGACTCTGTATTGGCAAAACTACATGATGAGTTAAATACAAATTCAAGACCATTTGTGTTCCATTTTTAGTGAAAAATGTGATGACTTGTTAGGAAGTCACTTTAAAGACTTTATAACTGGGACACAAGCTCATTCAGGTCTATGGCATTTGATTATACCCCAGGTATGCCAAGGGGGGGGGCAGGGATAAAAAGTTAATTCAGCATAAATGCCAATGAATCATTGTCCTGCAACACCTTACCCTGACAGGGTTAAATGAAGAGTTACCTCTGTCAGTGTTCTGATACAAGATTAGTAATACCATTTCCGAATGCTGTGTTAATAACAAGATAAAACGCTTTGATTTTTATAAAAAAATTGATAATTTCTAGGGAGCATTTTAATTTAATTATTTGGTAACCAGGTAAGGCCAGCAAGACACAAGTCCCTGTTTTCAAGGGCAACCCAGGAGCACTGAGGAGGTTAAGTGACTTGCTTAGATTCATATAGTACACAAGTGGAGGTTGTTGGAATGAAACCCAGGGCTGCTGGATGTACGATGCTCATTCACAGCTCATTACTCTAATGTCTAGGCTAAATTGTCAGCCCCACAACATACTGATAATTTGTTCTTAAAATCATTTTACAAAACCACACAGTTATTATTTTGCATTACAACCAGACAGTTGTAATCACTGATTGTGAATCACGCTTGTGCTGAACTTTGCACGAGAAATATTGCACACCTGCCACAACTAAAATAATTAAAACATTAACCAGAAAGCCCTGCTCTGTGTCCCACAGATGAAACAGTTTTGTGGTTTCATAGCTTCTGTGAAAAAAAGCTACACTGATTAAAAACGCATAGTAATTAGTTCAATGGACTTGAGCAACTGGATGAGGTGTATGCTTGTGTGACTTTGATACATTGTGGCTGTTCACTTCTCTATCCGTGGAATATATCACTCTGTAGGGGTATGACGCAAGGAACTCTAGAGGAGAGTCCCCCCCCATAGGTACCGCAGGAATAATTCCCTTGGCTAAAGGTAGCTTAGGAAGAAGCCCATGGGAAAGAAAGATGAGCCACTGGAGGATAAAGAGTGGATGGTGGGGCAACGAAGAAAACAAATGAGGACTGGCCCGGAGGAGGGCCTTTAAGGCCTGGTTGGGGGAGTGGTTTGTTGCTTTGCCTAGTGAACTCTGGCCAACCCTCAACTGTCAATTTCAATAGGGTTGCACAACTGGATGAGAGGTATGCGTGTGTGACTTCGATACACTGTGGCTGTTCATCTCTGTATCCATGTGATATATCACTCTGCAGGGGTACGATGAAAGGAACCCCAGAGGAGGTTTCCCCCCATAGATGCTGCAGGAATAATGCCCTTGGCTAAAAGTAGCCCAAAAAGAATACCCAAAAGGGTGTCAAGCATCAAAGAGGCAAGAAATCATAATATATCGAGACTGGAAATTAAGGTGATATGAGTAGATGGGAAGGACAGGAGAAGAACAAGATATGACGAGGATGATAAATGAAAGGAAAGCAGATGAGATGCAGAAGGGTGGACTTCCTAAGGAGAGATGGAACAGCCAGGGCCACCATCCGACTTCATCCAACAGCGGAACTAAACTATGGAACCTAAGGAAACTCCAACCCTATCTAATAATATGACCATCGGCACAGAGGAGAGGAAAACCCCCCTTTGAGGAGGAAACCTCTGGGGATCCAAGGCCTAGGTCCCCTTCCCTCCAGGCTGAAGGATGTTTTGATTAGTGACGGCTCAGCTACTGCAATTTAGAGTCAAGATCGAGGGAGGAGGAAAATATTACAATTTAGAGGAAGCTCTCACTCTTTCCTTCAAAATGGACAACTGTTGAGGGTTGCAAGCAATGTCTCTGCAACCAGATGCTCAAAAGCAAGAGAGGAGAGAGATGACTGATGAGGCAGTCATCTGGCCTATGACAGCCTATGAAACAGACCAGGTGAACCAGAGGTGATCTTGATGGAGAATAGCATACAGGGTGCCTCTGAACCTGCTCAGGCAGCTGAAGGGGCTCTGATGATGACAGCCTCACCCCCTCACAGCTGTAAGTCATAAATTCTACATCCAGAGGTGTTGCTGAGATGAAGGACGACTGAAGTACCACCTGGAGCGAAGACATACTCACTATGGGCTAGGGAGAAGGACCCTGCTCTGAGTTTAGCATGCTCTAGATGCGGACTTCATGAGTGCAGAGTGAGACCATCGGCTACAGGCTAGCCCCAAGCCAAGGAGCAATGGACATGGAAGGCATGTCTCTGAATGGAGAGCAGTTCAATGAGGTAGCATAAGACCAAAGAAAAAATTACTCACCTTAGTAATGTTTCTTCAAATGAAGTCTTGCTGTATTCTGACTATTGCAGTTAGGTCCTGCCTTTCAACTGCCCCGGAGAACAAACAGTTAACTTTCCATGGCCAGCATGGAACGTTCAGCCCGAGCTCGGTTGAAGCCCCTGTCTGCTGTTGTTTAAACTCCAACTGTCAGATCTTTACAAGCAATACTCACTAGAACTTCTGTGTGGAAACTGTAAAACTCACACTAGCCAACTGGCAACTAAATTTATTCAAAAGGGTTTTTTGGTTTCAAAGCAAAGACTCAAGTTAGGAAACCCAAAAAACAAAACACAACACACACCCAAAGTAAGGGAGGGTGAAAAAGAGGGGCACCCCTAGGGTGCCAATACTGCTCCTGCCCACCCACCCACATCCCAAAAACCAGGTTCTGAGAGGGGAGACAGGGAGGAAGGTCAGAATACAGCAAGACTCCATTAGAAGAAACAACATTACTAAGGTGAGCAATTTTTTCTTCAAACAACATGAAGTCTTGCTGTATTCTGACTATTGCAGACTACCAAGCAGTACCTCCATGGAGGAGGGACAGAACCTACTTTGGAAATAGGCTTTGAAGTACTGCTCTGCCAAACCGAGCATCACTCCTAGCCTGGATCTCCAGAGAGTAATGCTTGGTGACTGTATGGACTGTTTTTCTGGTGGCTGCTTGACAAATTTCTAGGATAGGAATATCCCTGACAGCAGCCAGGGAAGCAGCTGTGTCTCTAGTAGAGTGAGCCCTCAGGCCTGAGGGTGGGGTTCTACCCAGTTTTTCATAGCAGAATTGTATACAAGAGACAACATCTGGCAATAGATCTCTTAGTGGCAGGTTTGCCCTTACCGACCTCTCCATATGCGAGGAACAACTGGGGGGACTCAAACCTGCGACCCTTGGTGCGCTCTATGTAGTAGCTGAGGGCCCTTTTAACATCCAAGCTGTGCAGCCTCCTCTCTACAGAGGAGGAATGGTCAGTGAAGAAAACAGGGAGAAACATAGACTGATTAAGGTGGAAATCTGAAACCACCTTAGGCAAAAACTTCCTGTTAGTTCTTAGGACCATTTTATTTCTGTGGAAAGAGCTGAAATCAGGCTCCACTGACAGGGCTTGCAATTCACTGATATGCCTGGCAGAGGTAATGGCTACAAAAAACACAGTTTTCCAAGTCAGGTACTTAAGCTCTGAAGAAGACAAAGGCTCAAAGAGAGGTTGCATAAGCTGAGCAATGCAAGCATTAAGGTCCCAAGCAGGAGCAGGGTCCCTAAAGGGGGGATTTGTGTGCAGCAATCCCTTGAAGAACTTACAAAACACAGGATGGGCTGACAGAGGAGAGGGCTTGCCTACTGACAGAAAGGCAGAAACAGCTGCCAAATGCACTTTAAGTGTAGCTGGTCTAAGGCCTAGGCCATTGAGATGGACCATATAGTCCAGAACCGTAGGCAACCCAGCAGATTCTGGTGAAATATTCTTATTAAAACACCAAATAGTGAACCTTTTCTATTTGGAAATGTAAATCTTTCTGGTGGAAGGTTTTCGAGAAGCCTTAAGGATATCCAGAACCCCTTGGGAAAGATGCAGATCAGCAAACTCTAACTCTTCAAGAGCCATGCCTTGAGATTGAGAGACCTGAGGTTCGGGTACCAAATCCTCCCCTGAGAGGATGTTAATAGCTTGTAATTCCTGGGAAGAGACAGTGGAAGGTGGACTGCTAAGGACAGCAACAATGGGTACCAGGGCTGTCTGGCCCAGTCTGGAGCAATCAGAATCACTTTGCATGGTTGTGACCTTATCTTGACTAACACCTTGAACAGAAGAGGGAAGCGGGGAACAGCGTACAGAAATTTCCCTTCCCTATTCAGGATCAGGGCATCCAGGGGGACTGAGCCCAAGACTGGGGGTCTGCAACAAAAGAGAGGAAGTTGGTGATTGTCTGGGGCTGCAAAAAGATCTATCTGTGGAGTGCCCCATCTCGAGAAAATCACTTTCAAAACTAGTGGATCTAGGGTCCATTCGTGATGGCCCTGGGATATCCTGCTGAGAGCATCTGCTAGGACATTGTCCTTCCCTGGGAGGTGAACTGCTATCAGAGAGGTTTTCAGGGAATAGGCCAGGGACCACAACTTCATTGCCTCTGTGCACAAGGCTATAGACTGAGTGCCTCCTTGCTTGTTGATGTACCACATGGTGGTGGTGTTGTCTGTTCTGATCTGGATCACCTTATTCGGTACAGATTTGGAAAAGGCTTGATGTGCCAGAAACACTGCTCTGAGTTCCAAGAGACTGATGTGAAGCAGAGATTCTTGAGGTGACCACAGTCCTTGGGTGGTAAGATCCCCCAGATGGGCTCCCCAGTCTAGCAGGGAGGCATCTGTTGTGAGTATCACTGAATGAGACTGAGTGACAAAAGGAACTCCTTGTCTCAAATTGTCCTGATCCTGCCACCATTGCAAAGCCTGGATCAGGGTTTGAGTCACTGGGACTAGTTTGGTAAGAGAATCCTTTCTTTAGATAACACATTTTGTCCTGATCTACCTGTTTCCTGGAAAACTGACTGTATGGAGCTTGGTCCTTGAAGTACAGTCGCTACTGGATTTGTGGAATCCTTCAGGTTCCTTTGTTGGGTTTGGATTTGGATCCCTATCACTGGACTTTTGTGTGTAATATTATTTATTTGGACTCATTTGATTTTTATTTTGCTCTGAACACTCTGAAATTTGATCTTTTTGCTTTCTTATGAATTTTGAGGGTGGTGAGAGGGATATATATTTTATATTATTTTAATTTTAGTGTGTATAATTGTTAATTTGATTTAGTAATTTGGTCCCCTGCTATGTGAGAGGTAGATTTGGGAGATTTTATAACATCTATTGCACTGTTCCACATGAGAGGTGCTTCAGTGTTTAAAAATACAAATTGTTTTAGGTTTAATATTCAATGGTATTTTATTGTTTAGGGTTAGTTTTGAATTGGAATTTATTTTAGTTTTATGTATATTTTGCCTCCTTTTTGTGAGAGAAAAGGAGAGCTTATTTGATAGGTGTGTTTATTTGAGTTAGTTTATTAGATAATTGTTATTAAAGATGTGTTAAATGGGGTTTACAACGGACAGGTGCTATTCTCGCACTCTGCTCCAGAACCTCCGTCCCTTTTATTGTCCCCGGTTGTCTAATGACATCCTTAATAACTGCCACATAGCGGGTATAGCGAGAAGGCGCTTAAGGGATGGTTGGGCCGGACAGAGTGGGAGATTGGAGGGGGGTGGGCAGATAGGGGTAGTTGGGTTGAGGAGACGCCCTGGGGCGAAATGGGATCAGAAGAGGGGTCCTCCTTGCCTGATTCCCATACCCAAGGGCTCCACAGATTGTGGGCAGGTACTGCGTTCCTCTTCAAAAACCCATCCAACTCGGGTGGTGCTATGTAATGCCAGGTCTATTAGGAACAAGACTACTATTATCGCAGATCTTATTGCAACATCTGACCTGGCATGTATCACCGAGACCTGGCTGGATGAGAATGCAGGTCCTATTTTAGACTCTGCTGCTCCGGCTGGGTTCTCAGTGATGTACTGTCTGAGATTGGATCGTAGGGGCGGAGGAGTGGCCATCTTTTTTAGATCAGATCTGAGTCTTGTGGAGGTGCCAGTGGGTAACACCAGGTCTTTTGAGTGTATCCTGGCAGCAGGTGCAGAGTTTAGGATTCTCCTCATCTACCGTCCACCAGGCGATGATGGAGAATTCCTGAAGGAATTCACGGACTTCATTGTGGACATGGCATTGGAGTCACCCAGATGGTTAATACTGGGTGACTTCAATGCCTGGGTCGACGATGACCTCTCGCACTTTGGAAAGAATTTCCTCCAACTCATGTCTATGTTGGGCCTGTCACAGGTAGTTACCTCTGCTACCCATATAGGGGGACACTCTTTAGACCTGGTGTTCCTACTGGATTTGGATGTTACGCATTTGGGGGTGGAACCAAATGTGAGGCCAGACCATCACACCATAAGATTCAGTTTTGGGGCACCCCCTAATAGGCCTGCCTCTACGGAGATGGTCCAGTATCGCCCTTTAAGGGGAGTAAACCCAGAGGGTCTATTAGTGGTACTGGACCTATTGGGTGATTTGGGTGAGAGCATGAGTCCAAGAGACCTTGTTCTTGCCTATAATAAGGCAGTGAGCAGGGCCTTGGACCAAATTGCTCCTGTTCATGTTCGCCCACTCACCCAGCGCCCAAAGACTCCATGGTTTGATGAGTCTTTGAAGGAACTGAGGAGAGTAGGGCAAAGGCTAGAGAGGGCCTGGCGGAAATCTTGCTTGGATGCTGACAAACTTAGATTGATAGATCATTACGTTATCTATCAATCGGCAATAACCCGTAAGAAGGCAGAATTCCTGTCCAGGGAGATTGCTGCTGCGCGGAACCGATCAGCTCAACTCTTTCAGACTGTTGACTGACTGTGCAATCCACTCTGTCTACAGTCTGGAAGAGATTTTTCACAAGTAAAGTGTGATGAGCTTGCTCAGTTTTTCGCTGATAAGATTGCCAGCATTAGGTCGGATATCGGCCAGGCTCACTCTTTAAGAGTTTGCAGTGATCGGCCGGGGGAAACAAACACCTGTGTTACCTGGTTTGACTTTGGTAGGCCAGAATTCATGGATATTGTGAGGATTTTCCAGACTGTACATCCAACCAGTTGTAGTTTGAATCTGGGCCCTACGCCTCTATTATTAAGTTGCGTAGATACTATCTGTCTGACCATTGCTGAAATTGTTTGGAAATCTCTGGAGCAGGGGATCTTTCCTGATCCCCTAAAGGAGGCGGTCGTTTGACCACTCCTAAAAAAACCTTCACTGAACCCGAACTGTCCAGCTAACTACAGACCTGTCTCTAGCCTGCCCTTCTTGGGTAAGGTTATTGAAAAGGTGGTTGCACTGCAACTGGACGACCATATTACAAATCACAATGTCTATGATACCCTCCAATCAAGATTTAGGAAAAGACATAGTACTGAGACTGCCCTTGTTACCGGGTTCTAAATGATCTCCTGATAGCGAGAGATCGAAAGGCTTGTACTATTCCAGTCCTTCTTGATCTCTCTGCAGCATTCGATACTGTGGACCATGGTGTGCTTTTGGAATGCCTGTGGTTCTACTGCGGACTGTCTGGTATAGTTCTGCAGTGGTTTCAATCTTTTCTCACAGGGCGGAGACAGAAGGTTATCTCCGGAATTTATTCCTCTGATACCTTCCTCCTGCCCTGTGGGGTTCCGCAGGGCTCCATTTTAGCACCCATGTTGTTCGCTGTCTATATGCTGCCATTGGGAGACATTATTAGGCAATACGGCTTGGATTTTCACTGCTATGCAGATGATACCCAGCTGTATTTGTCTTTTAGTCCCAGACAGGAAGATGCAGTCTCTGTACTTAACAGCTGTCTATCTGAGATCAAGGACTGGATGAGTGCCTGCTGACTAAGGTTAAACCCGGATAAGACTGAGGTGTTGGTGGTGGACCCAGGTCGCCTTGAGGCAGGTTGTAGAGCTGGGCTTCCTTCGGGCATATGGATCGATGATGCCCAGCTCTCAACCTCAGACCAAATGCGTAACCTGGGCATTATTATTGACGATGGCTTGACCCTGAAATTTCAGGTGTCATCCATTGTCAAATCTTTCTTTTATCATCTTAGGAATATCGCTTGGGTGAAACACCTAGTTCCTCCGGCCGACCTTCCGGTATTGGTCCATGCCTTTGTTAATTCTCGCCTTGATTACTGCAATGCCCTGTACCTAGGGCTACCAGGGGTTGATATCTGCTGCTTGCAGCTGGTGCAGAACGCAGCAGCCAGGCTTTTGACTGGGACATCTATGAGAAGTCATATTACGCCTGTGCTGCGCGAACTGCACTGGCTGCCGGTTCAGTGGTGGATCACCTTTAAGGTCGGGTTACTGACCTATAAAGCCCTACACAACAGGGACCGTGGTATCTTCAAGATCTCCTTGTTCCCTACTGTCCTCTCACACTCCGCCTGCTGATGAGGGATTGCTAGAGGTTCCCAGGGTCCGCTTAAAACTTCTGGAGCTCGGGCATTTTCTTACGCTGCCCCTACCCTGTGGAATTCTCTACCTCATCAGATACGAAACTGCCTGACCGTTGAAAGTTTTAAGTTAGAACTAAAAACTTATTTATTTAAACAGGCATATGGAGAGTGATTTTATTGTGATTATATTGTTATTGTTGTTTTTATGTTGTATGTATGTATTTTAATTGTTTTATTTGTACAGCGCTTTGGCTTTGTAAAGCGCTGAAAAAATAAATTTCACTTACTTACTTACTTTGGGACCAGAAGGCTCTTAAGTGGAACTGAATGTCCATATCTGGAATCTTGCTCCCTTGACTACTGCTGTAGAAGCTGCCATGTGGCCCAGAAGCTGAAGGAAATGCCTTGCTGGTCAAGACACCTGTAGGGTGAATGAAGAGGCCAGTTCCATAAGGGTCCTTGCCCTGTCCAGGGGAAGGAAGGCGCTTTCCCTAACTGTATCCAGCTCCGCCCCTATGAAGGTGAGGAGCTGTACTGGCTCAAGAACTGAATTTGGAAGGTTGAGGAGGAATCCTAAGGAAGTGAGCACTTGCTGAGTTATTTGCAGATGTGACTTGACTTGGTCTGGAGACTGAACCACTATAAGCCAGTCATCCAAATATGGAAAGATGGAGATCTTTTTTCTCTTTAGGAAAGCAACCACTACTGCCAGGCACTTTGTGAACACCCTTGGGGCTGATGTTTGGCCAAAGGGCATTGCTCTTAATTGATAATGGCCTGAGGGCGGCTCGAATCTGAGGTATTTTCTGTGGGAGCACCTGATGGGAATGTGAAAGTAGGCATCTTTGAGGTCCACGGAGGCTAGCCAGTCCTCTGACCTTAGAGAGGGCAGAATTATTCCCAGAGTCACCATTTTGAACTTTGGTTTTAAAAGGTGCTTGTTCAGATATCTTAGATCCAGGATGGGCTGCCATTCTCCTGTTTTTTTGAGGGTTAGGAAGTACCTGGAGTACAATCCATTTCCCTTGTGTAGGGTAGTTAACCCTTTCTATGGCTCTGAGAGAAAGGAGGGAAGAAACCTCTGCCTCCAGGGCAAGGGTCTCTAATGGATTTGCAGGTGGAAAGGCTCTGGTTCTCATCCTGGGAAATTTTTTGAAGCTGAGAACCAGTCCCTGGCTTACTACTTCCAGAACCCACTTGTCTGATGTCAGAGACTTCCAGTCCTGGACAAAGTAAGCCAGCCTGCCCCCTACAGGTATTGGAGAATCAGCCCGGGCAGACCCATCAGGGTGTCTGCTTGGCAGGGGCTTTAGGCTGAGGGGTGGAAGCAGGCCTGCTCAATCCCCATCTGTCTCTCCCTCTGAAGAACCCCCTCTGAGCATGGGAAGAAGAGGAGGCCTGGGCTTGGTAAAAAGGCCTTTGAAAAGGCCTGCCCCTGCCCCTGGACTGCTGCCTTTGAGGAGTGGCTTGCCTTTCTTTGGCCTGAGCACTCTTGTAGGTGGTCCTGTACTCGTCCATCTTTTTCATGTAGTTCTCTGTCTGCTCCCCAAACAGAGAATTACCAATGACAGGGAAATCCATGGCCTTAGCCTGGGTATCCTGTGATAGGCTAGTACATCTGAGCCAAGCCATCCTCCGAAGGGCCACAGATGTAGCCATGACTCTAGATGAAACATCATTGGAGTCCACAGCAGCATGAAATTGCACCTTGGATGCCTCAATCCCATCCACAGCCATCTGCTCCAGCTCCTTGGCAAGCTGGCCAGGGGCCAGTTTAGCCAGAGCCAGAACAGTGTCCCATCTGGACTTCTGGTATCTAGTCATGTAGGCCATATAGTTAGCCTGTCTGAATCCCAAGGTGCTGCAATGTACTGCTTCTTTGCCATGGCATCAATCCTCCTGGAGTCCTTATCTGGGGGATGTGATGCCAAGGGAATATTTGCCTTATCACAGGCAGCAGCCTGCACTACCCCAACATGGCTGCATTGCTGAGAAAGGAACTCTGTGTCCGAGCCTGAAAGGGTGTACTTCTTGTCCATTCGTCTGTCCACAGGAGGTATGGAGTTAGGAGTCTTTAGAATTTTAATTGTCTGTTTCCCAAAAGATTTATGGAGTGGAATAGACAGTCTCCTGGACTCTGGGATGTCCACCACTCAACAAAATCAGGCTCCTCCTGATCCTCTACTGCTTCTTCCATTGGAAGTTGGAGGGTTTCAGCCACTTTTTTGTAGAACATAAAGTGGGAACGGAACTCAGAAAGCCTAGGAGGAGAAACACCTGAAGGTCTGTCTGGGGAGATGTCAAGGTCAATAGGCACATCCAGACTTTCATAATCACCATCATCATCCTAATACTCTCCCTCCTCCTCCTCCGGTTCATAAAATTCTTCTGAAGTGTAATCCAGAACCGGGGGAACCGACCGAACTGAGCCCCTGCCAGATGGTGCCGGTTTGGCTGGAACCGAAGTTAGCGATTACACTATCCTTATCACTTTGGCTATCTTATCAGTGGTCGGAGAATGAATTTGTGGATTTGAACCGGATGATTTTTCTCTTCTCTTCCTTTTAACCAGAACCGACTCCTCAGAATCGGCTCTGCTTTTGCCCAAAAAAGTTTCGCCCTGGTCAGAGAGCACTCCTTCTGGTTCGGTCGGAACCATACCAAGTTGGCCATCCGGGTCAGCAGACTTCTCTACCTCCCTTTCCCTCAATCTACCTACTCTCTTATCCAGGGTAGATTTGGGAAAACTCTTACAAATTTGGCAGTCTGAATCAAGGTGGTCAAACCCCAGACAATAAACACAGGTGGTGTGGGGATCAGCCTTAGCAAAGGCTTCCCCAGACACACTGCAGTGTTGAAACCCAGTGGGCCTGGTTTTTTTCTTAGGTTTCTCAGACATGGGCAATCCTATCCAAAACGTACCCTCTTTTCGGCAATCTGCCAGGCAAGACTCCCCTATCGGTTCCTGACCGTGTTACGGGTCTTGGAAAAAACTGTAATTAAATCTGTTTTTTTTAGAACTGATACAGACCAGTTACCACACTTTAAATAAATTCACAGTCTTTTTAAGACTAAACTGATCGGTTCAACCGAACCGATCCGAAATTTACAAGTTCCACACAGAAACTAAATGTAAAACCTATCTAGTACTCATGGTACCACAGACAGAGACTTAAACCGACAGATTCGGTAGCAGAAATTTAGTAGAAACCGAGCGAAAAACGACACTTTAACTGACTTTTTTGAACCGAGCAAAGGAGAAATCTCCAGAGTGACTGTTCAGTGAGGTGAATCTGACGGTTGGAGTTTAAACAACAGCAGACAGGGGCTTCAACCGAGCTCGCACTGAATGTTCCATGCTGGCCATGGAAAGTTAACTCTTTGTTCTCCGTGGCAGTTGAAAGGCAGGGCCTAACTGCAATAGTCAGAATACAGCAAGACTTCATGTTGTTTGAATGAGAGTTATGCCTGATTAATCAATGTGAATGAGTAGATCCTGAGGTCGAACTGAGCGAAGGAGAATCAGATTCCTGTCATGAGAAGTTACTCGTGACTGGTAACTATGGGAGTGCATGCCAACTGAGTCCATTGAGAGCCAAATTAGGAATGAAAAGAACTGCATGAAGGTAGGAGCAAGAGCAGCTGGGTGAAGCCTGCAGCCGACAGTGAGGTAGGCAGTACCAGGAGGACATCTGAACAAGTTTGACTAGAACAAAGTAATAGGCTCGAAGGAGGAGGAGATGAGTAGGCAGGGCGATATACAGGAGGGAATATTAGGTGATGTGAATGAGTAGGGTATGGTGGTATAGGGGAACGGCAGGATAGGAAAGCCCCCAAAAGAAAGCAGAGGTCAGAGAAGGAGAAGAATGGAGGGCAGAGGGAATGGGAGGAGGAGGAGGGCGAGCACCCACCATGGGGAAGCACAGTCAGGATGAAATTAAGAACGTGCATCATGGTGTAACCCAGAGCAATGAGCGGCAAAGGCCAGAATGAAAGATGAGGGATGGAGAGAGGGGAAGAGGGATGGACGAGAGGGGAGCTCACCAAGTAGAAGAAGGCCACAAAACAGGAGAAGCAGCTGTGATAAGAAAAAATAGCATGCTGGTTGCCAGGGAATACAGTGAACTGGGGAGCAGGGGGAGACACCGCAGGAATAAAACCCAACAGTAGACGAGGAACCTGGATGGTGAGGAAGGAGGTACAGCCAAAAGCAGCACCGAACAGGCGTCAGGCAACCAAAAGATGATAGCCTAAATCCCAGACAAGATGAAGGGGGAAGCCAACAAGAACAGATGCTGCCCAGCTAGGCTGCTCCCAGAACCAAGTATGCAACATAGATACAGCCCAGCAATCCCATACCAGCAGCTGCAGGAACCTCAATGGCCCAAAGGAGCAGCTTTGAAGTAGAATTGAGGCAGCAGAGGCAGAAGCAGGAGCACCAGTGAGGAGCGAGAAGTCATGGGTGGAGAGGGATGATGTGCCACAGAGAACAAGTGGCAGGGGCCATGGAGAAAGGAGGGGCAAACCAGATGCCCAAAACGGGCAGCCAGGCTGGTGCAGGGGGAAGACACTGGCTATTGGAGGGTTAGGACACAGGCAGGTGAGGAGAGAATGAATGCAAGGTAGAGGTGACAAGGGGAACTGGGGGGGGATGGGGAAATTGAGAGAGCTGCATAGCCAGCAGCCAGAGAAGAGAATGAGTTGGAAGGTGACGGCAGGGAAGAGAAGTGGAGCCAGTGGCTGGTGGCACTGCTAAAACTCTGTCAACGAAGAGGAGACAGGAGAACATTAAAACAGGAACAAGAAGCAGCGCCTCAGGCCACAACGAAGAAAACGAATGCAGAGGGCCTTTTAAGGGCTGGTTGGGGGAGTGATTTGTTGCTCTTCCCATTGAACTCTGGCCAGCCCTCAGTCATCAATAAAAAAACAAAACATGATGGGTGTAATTCCGAATTTTACAAACTCTCGGTGTGGGATGCTTTTATAAACTACTCGAGCATTGCTCTTGGGGTTTATGTAATATCTGACACCTAGAGTGTATGCAAAAGGCTGGTTACACACACCCACCCATGTATTATTCTGTATCTTATACATGAAATTCATTTTGGGCTATTATGCATTGCGATGTTTTGGTGTTGGTCTGCCACTAAAAAAAAGACCATAACCTTCTCTCTGGTCTGCCAGACCTATATGTTGCTGCTGGTGAGGAACCCTTGCTGGCAATGCGAACAAACTGATGGACGCATAAAGTATATTTATTTATTTAAAAGTTTTACCGGGAAAGTGTACTGAGCAGACTACCGCTCAATTACAGATGCAACCTGGGGGGTTGGGAGCAAGACAGTAAACACAGAGCATAATACATCAATAATACATAGGTACAATCAGCAATGCATAGATACAGGACACATTATATACAGAAATACAGGCAGAGAATTAGATACAGACAGATTACATTGTTGAAAGAATATTGGGAGATACAGTTAGGCATGAGAGCAGTGGAGACAACACAGAATATAAAATAATATTAACACAACAGTAAATATTTATGTACAGCACATTATGTACAGAGATACATCAGGAATATAATCCAAACATAGCCTACGCATGGACATTTGGGATTAGCCAGGTGATGTGAGATGGTCAGTTCAACAGCTGGGCCAGAGCTAGCTACACACTGACAGTGGGGACTACTGTCCCTAACTAGGGTCTCTGATTAGCCTTGTTTCAAAGTATGCAGTCTAGGTGCATTCACAGGAGGAGCAGAAATAGGCTTTGAGGAGGGAGTTAAGTTGGTTGGCATAATTGGTTTGCCAAATTGCCAGTAGGAGAGAATTACACAGTTTGGGCATGCGACATGAGAATGCTGCCTGTTCTGAAGTGGTGGCCATATATGAGATGCTCAAAGAATGGGTGTCAAAATTTCTGAGGGAGTGCGAATGTGGGGGAGGTGTGGACAGGGCACTAGAGAGGTACAGGGGCAGGGACTGGGTCGAGAACTTGGCCGTGAGCCTGGCACAGTGAGACAACCTCCTATCCTGCAGTGAGCGGAGGAGGAGGTCATAAATGAATAGAGGTTGTTTATTCTGTACAGCAGCATGTTCTTCTCGTGAGGTCTAGCTCCTGACTGACTGGCGGTCAGAGACTCTAAGGGGTTTCTAGCCCCTGCTAAGGCAATAATTAGCATAACAAATTAGCATAATGAGATATAATTGCTACAGTTATTCTGAGAACACTTAAAGGGACAGCAGCAGGCATTAGCCCCATACATAAGTGTACTCCATGGCACACTGGTTTTATTAACTGAGCATTACTGGTATTTTAATTGCTTGTTGCTATAGTTGTCAGCAGCTTTATTAGAAACAAGAGCTGTATTAACACCTTGAAATGTCTTCATTCTGTCACCCCACCTCTCCTTATAAGGTACTGCTACCATGTGTAATGAATATTTGCATGTATTTGACTGTGATATGGGGGTCTTGGTCTCTTTATTTGCCAGTTCAGCATAGCGGTTGTGGTGCAGGACTATCACTTATGTAACCCCCCTGCAAATGGGGGTTCCCAAAAGTCTTCCAGGAGCTTGCCTGAATACTCCAAGTCTGGGCGGAGTTCGGTGTCTGAGCTGTTTAAATGTGGTTCCAAGTGAGTGCTATCTGAGCCTCCACGTACTGCCTCTTTAAGAGCTGTCTGCTTGCAGACTTAATTAGTTTGTATGGAAGTGTCAGTACCTACAGAATCTTGACAGCTTCTGGTGCCACAACACAACCTGTCAGTAGTCAAGCAGACAGGGGTAGTAGCCCTTGGGATAGCACCACCTGGGGGTTACATCTTGGAGGCACCACTGGGATTAGCATCCCCTAGCAGCCACATTTATGAATCACTGTTAAAAATAAATGGATACCCCGACAGAAGTGGCTGTGCACCGGTTGGTGGAGTCGTGCACTGCGGAGGAGATCGACACCCAAAATGCTATGCTTATCCTGGACATCCCACTGGTATAAATATGGACACTGTACAGGGAGTACTTTCCAAGGTGGAAGGTTTGCAAAACTCTTGGTGCTGGGTCAACATGCTGATTTGCTCACCCACACTTTCATGGCCCTAGTAGAGTATAAGGACCCCATAGATAGCGCCAAAGTGCCACAGACTATTACCCTAGAGGGAGCCCTCACTGCCTGGAGAGTGATAACTAACTATAACCCCCAGGTGGCGCTATCCCAAGGGCTACTACCCCTGCCTGATTGACTACTGACAGGTTGAGGGGCCTAGGATCTATGGCAGATGCCTCCACCCAGAGGTCAGGGTTTGTAGTGATTAGACTAGCTTGGTCACAGCCCTCTGGGACACTGAGATCACATTTTATTCCCTCTAGTGGCTCACATAATTCACAGAAGTTACAGTCCCAATACCCCACATGTACACACTGTTCATTCATAAAGTACCACTTACCCTCAAGACTGATTCTGAGGTTCGTCTCCGGGGACTCCCTGTAAAATAAGGTTAATCAACATACACAAACCAATACAATGCTTGATATGTAGGTACTGACAGAACAACAGATCATGGAGACAAGGTCCTTGTGACTGGACCCCACTGCAGTAGATAGCAAATGGATTTAGTCTGAGACAAGCTGGGGTTTGCTTCCAGCTTCAACACACTGCACACAGCACAGGGGATTGGAAATAGCAATTCCCCACAAGCACTACGCACATTCACATGTAAAAGGAAAGTACTATACCAGGCAGGCTGCTCCTAGATCCCGATTGCAATTACTGCAAAATACCCGGGAGCACACACAGCAGCTTCAGTACTTGACAGACCAAGCGCGATTCAGCAATTTCTCCAGTCTTCTATAGGGCTAGCCTGGACTCTACCTTTCATACTTCCTTCTTTCTCCTCACAAGTCGGAGTCAGTCCGAAATGGCACTTACAATGGCTGCAGGCCGAACCTCAGGGCCTCACACGGGCTTCCCGCGCGAAACTATACATTACAGAAGCACAGAGCTCCTTCTCTCTTCACTGTCCCAACTGATCTGATCTTTCCAGTCACAGAGCAGGGCATTTCCTTTAGCTCCACACCATTCTGTGTGTTGGCTGGTTCAGCTGTCACTCACAATAAGACTCTATCTGTTGGTGAAAAACGGCGCCAAGGTCAAAACTACATTTCCCAGAGTCACTGCTCATACAATCCCCTTGTGGCTGGCTAAAAATTGAGAGTTCAAGTTCCAATTCATCCACAGGCTCCATTTTAAGGCCTCCCTATCATCCTGATTGGTCCAAGTCAGCAATTCAGGACCAAAATGAAAAAGCTACACTGAAACAGTTTGTGCTGAAATAAAGACAGGTTAGACAAACTCCATTTTCTCAGTCACCCTAAATGATTTCTGGCAAACAGTGATATCTTTCAACAAGACTCCCTCTGCACATGTAGCGAAGGCAGAAACGGAGCAAATTGGCAGCAGCTCGGGCGGGATTCAAGCATTAAATGCACAGTCCCCCCTTACAAACTAAATAAGTCTGCAAGCAGACAGCTCTTAAAGAGACAGTACATGGAGGCTCAAATAGCACTCACTTGGAACCACATTTCAACAGCTCAGACGCTGACCACCGCCCAGATTTGGAACATTCAGACAAGCTCCTGGAAGACTCTGGGGAACCCCCATTTGCAGGAGGGTTACCTAAGGACAGTAAAGACCCAGGGGGGAATGACCCCCCCCCACTATCTGAAACTTTTGAGGAGAAATTTGCTAAATTGTTGCTGGAGGAAGGGAAAACTGTGGAGGATTTAAAGAAACTATTATTGCCACCTGAGAACGTTTCTCCACCAACACCCTTTTCCCCTCCAGCACCCCGTTATTGTCCCTCCTTCTGTGCCAGTGCTAGCCACTATGTCTGTACCTGCCAATAGTCACAACTCTTACCGCAGGTTCAAAATTTTCTCCGGCACCCTCCCCGTCCCACAAGGGGAGGACGACAAGGAGACCTGGATAGACTATGTTGCCCCTCAAGTGCTAGAATGGCAATGCTCAGAAGCAGAAAAGCAAAAGAGGTTAAGTGAGAGCCTCCGCAGTCCTGCCCTGGCTACCATCTGTGCCAACCGGGCCAGTAACCCTGAAGCGACTGCACAGGACTATCTTAAGGCCTTGGACAATGTGTATGGGAGCCCAGATTCCGATGAGGACCTGTGGTGGAGAGTAAGAAATGCACAACAGTACCAAGGGGAGTTGATGTCTGTGTATGTATCTCAGCTGGAAAAATTGTTGCAAAAATGCCTCAGAAAGGGTAGTTTGCCAGTGATTGAATTGGACTGAACCAGGCTGGACAAGATCTTTACGTCTGTCCCATTCTCAGAACTGCTGTTGCTTCAGCTACACCTGGCCACTCGACTAGAATCCCCACCATCCTATGATGAGCTAATGAGAGAAATTTGAGGGGTTGAGAAAAGGCGACCCCAGGAGAGACTTACACCAATACTGTAGCAGCTGCTATGACCCGAGTGACTGAGGGTGACCCGTCAAGTAAAGTTCAGGGGCACAGGTTGGCAGTTAATGAGTGCTCTGAGACGGAAAAGGGTGTGTCACCATGGGGTGAACTGCTGAGAGAGTTCAGGGAAATAAAAAACAGTCTCTTTATGAAGGTCGCTCCTGCAAGTACAGGCCCCAACCCTCATCCGACTGTATCTGCTTTGGGGGTGGGGGAACCCACCCAGGCATCTCCTGCTGACAACAGCTTAAAACTTGATGTCTTGACCACAGAAGTGGGGAAATTGACGAGATGCCTCCAAATGCTTATCATGCCACAGACAGAGATGGCACCAAGGTTTTCTGTTGGAAGTACCCCCGCCTCGGCTCTCAGTGTGATGCCTCAGCCAGCTCAATCTCTGGAAGGTATGGTTTGCTATAATTGTGGGAAGGATGGGCACATGAAGAGAGAATGCAGGTCCCCAAAAGACACAGACAAAGTTGTATACAGGCTACAAGGAGAGCTTCAGAGGACAAATCAGTGGTTGGGAAGTACACAAAATGATACATAGATACATAGACAGTGTCAGCAGATAAGGGCCTATGGCTCACCCAGTCTGCCCATTTGAGCTTGTAAGTTCAGTTTGTTTTCCTAGAAGTCTGTTGCCCCTTACCCCTGACCTCCAGAATTCCTTTATGTCTATCCCATGCATTCTTAAATCCCGTGATTGTTTCAGCCCCCACCACTTCCTCTGGCAGGGTGTTCCACTTGTCCACCACCCGTTCTGTGAAGAAATTCTTTCTCATGTTTCCTCTGAATCGTCCTCCCTCCAACTTCATCCCATGCCCTCTAGTTCTGGAACATCTTTTTCGCTTAAAAATAGTGTTTTCCTGTACCCTGTTCCTTCATGTAAGATACTTGTATGTCTCTATCATATCCCCTCTCTCCCTCCTCTCCTCCAGGGAGTACATGTTCAGTTTCTTCAACCTGTCTTCATAGGACTTGTGATGCAATCCATGCACCATCTTTGTTGCCCTCCTCTGAACCTTCTCAACCCTGTCTATGTCCTTACGTAGGTATGGTCTCCAGAACTGTGCACTGTACTCCAGGTGGGGCCTCACTAGTGTCTTGTGTAGCGGAATTATGACCTCCCTTTTCCTGCTGGTGATGCCCCTGCCTATACATCCCAGCATCCTATTTGCTTTACCTGCTGCCTTGTCACACTGCTTTCCTACCTTGAGGTCATCAGAGATGATAACCCCAAGATCCCTTTCCTGCTTGGTGCATGCTGTATCCTCACCCCCAACTGATATATTGTGCCAGGGTTTTGTGCCCCATATGCATTATCTTGCACTTCTTTGCATTGAATTTCAACTGCCAAACCCTGACCATTCTTCAAGTTTCTGAAGGTCGCTTCTCATTCTGTCTACACCCTCTGGTGTGTCTACTCTGTTACAGAGCTTTGTGTCATCAGCGAACAGTGAAATTCTGCTTTCTAGGTCCTCGCAATGTCACTAATGAAGATGTTGAATAGGACTGGTCCCAGCACTGATCCTTGTGGTACCCACTGGTCACTCTTCCCTCTGTGGAGTAACAGCCATTTACCACCACCCTCTGTGTCCTGCCACCCAGCCAGTTACCTACCCACCACACTATTGTCGCCCACATCCATATTCCCCAGTTTGTGTAATAGTCTTCTATGTGGCACAGTGTCAAAGGCCTTGCTGAAGTCCAGATAGGCCATGTCCACTGCCCTCCCCTGATCCACCTCCCTAGTCACCCAGTTAAAAAATTCAACGAGATTGGTCTGACATGACCTCCCCCTGGTGAAACCATGCTGCCTTGGGTCCTGGAGTCCATTGACAACCAGATGTTCCACCAATCTCTCCTTCAGTAGTGCTTCCATGATCTTCTCCACTACTGAGGTGAGGCTGACTGGTCTGTAGTTCCCTGCTTCCTCTTTGTTCCCACTTTTGTATAAGGGGACTACATTTGCTGTCCTCCAGTCTTTGGGTACCTCCCCTGTTTCCAGTGATCGGCTAAACAGGATAGCCAGAGGTTCAGCCACCACCTCTCTTAGTTCTTTAAGGACCCTGGGGTGCATCCCATTTGGCCCCATTGCTTTATCAACTCTTATTACTTCCAGTTCCTTCAGGACCCTTTCTCGTGTAAAGGGACTTGTGTCCATTTCTGCACCATTCTCACCCCTTGTACTCCCTTCAGACCCATTACCCTCCTCTTCCTCAGTAAAGACTGAGCAGAAATACCTGTTCAATATGTCAGCTTTACTGTTGTCATCACCATGTAGCCCCATCCTCCCCTTCAGTCTCACTCTCCTCCTTTGTCTTTCTTTTTTCACTTATGTACCTGTAAAGGTTTTGTCCCTCACCCACTGATTTTGCAATGTGCTCTTCTGTCTGAGCTTTGGCTTCTCTTACTGACCTCCCTGCCTCCTTTGCTTCTCCTGGTACTTCTCCCTATCCCCTCTGCCTGTGTCTTGTTATATTGCCTGAATGCAATCTTTTGGCTTTCACTTTCTTTGCTACCTCTTTGGAAAACCATAATGGTCTCCTCTTCCTTTCCTCTTGCTAACCTGCTTAATGCATAATTCTGTTGTTCTTGTAATCCCATTTTAAATACTGCCCACTGTTCCTCAACCCCTGATTCCTGTCCCATTCCCTTAATGCCTCTTTCAAGTATCTCCCCATTTTCCCAAAGTCTGCCCCTAAAATCCAGGATACGGGTTTGTGTGGTTTAGTTCTGCTCTTTCTGTGATTTCAAACCACAATGACTGGTGGTCACTGTTTTCCAGGTGCTCCCCACTGTTACCCCCATCACACTGTCCCTGTTTGTGAGCACAAGGTTCAGTATTGCCTTCTGCCGAGTTGGTTCCATGACCAGTTGCTTGAGGAAGGCACCCTGAAGGGAGTCCAGGATAAATCTGCTCCTAGTTGATGCTGCTGCTGGGATGCTCCAGTCCACGTCTGGAATATTGAAGTCTCCAACCAGTACTACCTCACCCTTGCCTGCCATCCTTTGGATTGCTTGCATCAGCTCCCTATCTGTTTCTTCCTCCTGGGCTGGTGATCTATAGACCACACCTGTGCAGATGGCTGTCCCCATTTTCCTTTCCAGCTTAATGCACAGTATCTCTCCCCCATTTTGTTCCTCCTGGATCTCTGTGGCCCTTATGTCATTTTTCACATACATTGCCACTCCTCTTCCCTTCCTGCTCTGTCTCTTCTGAATATGTTGTAGCCAGGTATGGCCATCTCCCAGTCATGGTTATCATTACATCAGGTTTCAGTGATGGCCACAATGTCCAGGTCTGACTGCACCATGACAGCCTCCAGATCTTCCATCTTGTTGCTAAGGCTCCTGGCATTTGCACACATGGCTTTCCATGATTTGACCTCCTAGACTGTTTCACTGTTCTACTCCAGCCCTTCCTTGGTTGTCATTTATCCCTGGTTCTCCTTGCTGTCTGCCCTTCTGCTGAATTTTGCCCTTCTGCTTATCCACCTCTTGGGCACTAATCTCCATCTTTTGCACACTGCTTTTCAGAGATAGCCACTCCTCTGGTTCACTGGTTCCACTGCTAGCTGTGGGGGGTGAGCAAGTAGGTACCCTCCTTGCTGGCCTGCCACCCCCCCTTTGCTAGTTTAAATGCTTGTCAATGTAGCATTTAAACTTATCATTGAGTGCTTGGATTCCCCTCCAGGATGGATGCAGGCCATCAGGCATGAACAAACCTCCATCCCTCCAGGTGGGTTCCCAGTAACCAATGAATCCAAACCCTTCCTCACAGCACCAGTTCTTCAACCATGAGTTAAAGTTCCTGGTGCATGCACTCCTATGCTCTCCCTTGCCTCTCACAGGTAGTACTTCTGAGAAAGTGACAGAAGTAGCTACTTGCTTGAGAACCCTCCCCAGTTTCCTAAACTCTTCCTGAACTTCCTTTGGCTCCCCATTTGCCAGGTCATTAGTACCTAGGTAGATAATGACATCCAGCTCACCCTCCCATCTTGCCTTTCCAGTGATCCTCAGGATCTTCCTTCCATCCCTCCATGCCCGTGGCACCTGGTAGGCACCTCACCTCCCTGTCCTCCCCCTCCTGTGTTCCTAGCTGGATATCTCTTATGATGGAGTCCTCCACCAGGATTCGCTTCCTCCTCCTCTGGGGTCCACTGCTTTTCCCGCTGAGGTCACCTCCTTAGCTAACCTCCCACATCTTTTCCTTCCATTTCTCTGGGTACCTCTATTTGGTTGTCCTCATTTGCCAGTGTGGCATATGAGTTCTTGAGTGGAATAGGATCTGGGATGTGCCTCTGCCTGACCGCTCTAACCCTTCCTGAGCTCACTGTCATCCAAGTGCTCCTCGTTCTCGGCATCCTTTGAGGCAGTTGCATTGGACTGGGTGGTCCCTGGATAAGGGTGATGGTACTCCTGACCCAGTTTACTTCCACTCTGAGTCTGGCTACCTCCTCCCACAGTCCAGAGAGAGATGCATGCAGATAGGGCAGCACCTCAGTGTCCAGAAGGTCTGCCTGAATATGGCTGCCCCACAGCCACTGCATTGCACTGCTCCCCACATTATACTGCAGTTCCACTACTTGTCTGCTACTGAGGCTCTCCTAGTTCCCTTTTTATTAATTTACTGTCCTAAAAATTCTGCCACTAATCCTCAGATAATTTTTTTTAAAGAAAAAGAAACCAATAAAAAAATTAATGAATCAAAACACTTGTCGTGTTGAGGGTGGGCTTCTTCCCTCTTATGCCCCTCCTACTTCACACCCCTTACTATAATCTGTGTTTAGCTCCTGTCAATCTGATTTAACAGGGCATATAATTAAGAGTTGGCGGAAGGGGAGGGGGCCAAAATTTGCAGCAATTAAAGACAGCACAGAATTACACCAGTACTATGTTTTAAATTTTCAACAGCCCAAAAACAATTATAAGTAAAGACAACAGCGAAAGTATAGTGTCACTAAAAGCCCACAATCTCAGTTTAAAAGAAAAATAGCAATTACCAGTTACTCTGATGCACTCAATTGAATATGTTTCCTTCCTTCCCCTTCTGGCTTCTTCTGAGAAAATAAACTCTACTTGCTACTTCAACTCTGACTAAGCCCCACTTCCAGTTATCATGTAGCTGAGGTCAGAGGCCAGACAATTAACCCCCTTCCACCCAACTACAGGGCAGTCAGACAAGCCAAGATCAAATTTGCAGCAATTAAAGACAGCACAGAATTACACCACCACTATGTTTTAAATTTTCAACAGCCCAAAAACAATTATAAGTAAAGACAACAGCGAAAGTATAGTGTCACTAAAAGCCCACAATCTAAGTTTAAAAGAAAAATAGCAATTACCAGTTTTACTCTGATGCACTCAATTGAATATGTTTCCTTCCTTCCCCTTCTGGCTTCTTCTGAGAAAATAAACTCTACTTGCTACTTCAACTCTGACTAAGCCCCACTTCCAGTTATCATGTAGCTGAGGTCAGAGGCCAGAGAATTAACCCCCTTCCACCCAACTACAGGGCAGTCAGACAAGCCAAAATAAAATCTGCAGCAATTAAAGACAGCACAGAATTACACCACCACTATGTTCTAAATTTTTAACAGCCCAAAAACAATTATAAGTAAAGACAACAACGAAAGTATAGTGTCACTAAAAGCCCACAATCTAAGTTTAAAAGAAAAATAGCAATTACCAGTTTTACTCTGATGCACTCAATTGAATATGTTTCCTTCCTTCCCCTTCTGGCTTCTTCTGAGAAAATAAACTCTACTTGCTACTTCAACTCTGACTAAGCCCCACTTCCAGTTATCACGTAGCTGAGGTCAGAGGCCAGACAATTAACCCCCTTCCACCCAACTACAGGGCAGTCAGACAAGCCAAGATACAATTTGCAGCAATTAAAGACAGCACAGAATTACACCACTACTATGTTTTAAATTTTCAACAGCCCAAAAACAATTATAAGTAAAGACAACAATGAAAGTATAGTGTCACTAAAAGCCCACAATCTAAGTTTAAAAGAAAAATAGCAATTACCAGTTACTCTAAAGCACTGAATTGAATATGTTTCCTTTCTTCCCCTTCTGGCTTCTTCTGAGAAAATAAACTCTACTTGCTACTTCAACTCTGACTAAGCCCCACCGCCAGTTATCACGTAGCTGAGGTCAGAGGCCAGACAATTAACACCCTTCACTCAACTACAGGGCAGTCAGATAAGCCAAGATAAAATTTGCAGCAATTAAAGACAGCACAGAATTACACCACCACCACTATGTTTTAAATTTTCAACAGCCCAAAAACAATTATAAGTAAAGACAACAACAAAAGTATAATGTCACTAAAAGCCCACAATCTAAGTTTAAAAGAAAAATAGCAATTACCAGTTACTCTAATGCACTCAATTGAATATGTTTCCTTCCTTCCCCTTCTGGCTTCTTCTGAGAAAATAAACTCTACTTGCTACTTCAACTCTGACTAAGCCCCACTTCCAGTTATCACGTAGCTGAGGTCAGAGGCCAGACAATTAACCCCGTTCACCCAACTACAGGGCAGTCAGACAAGCCAAGATAAAATTTTCAGCAATTAAAGACAGCACTGAATTACACCACCACTATGTTTTAAATTTTCAACAGCCCAAAAACAATTATAAGTAAAGACAACAACGAAAGTATAGTGTCACTAATAGCCCACAATCTAAGTTTAAAAGAAAAATAGCAATTACCAGTTACTCTAAAGCACTGAATTGAATATGTTTCCTTCCTTCTCCTTCTGGCTTCTTCTGACAAATCAGTGGTTGGGAAGTACACAAAATGATAGCAGTGAGGATCCCAAAAATGCTAACTCACGTCCCTTTGTGGTGAGTTCAGTTGACCAGGCCCCCGCTACCATCTCTCCAGACTGGTCCAGAATAGTGGGTCTCTCCATGGAGACCACTGTAGAGATGAATGGAGTGTCTACAAGAGCTGTATTAGACAGTGGCTCACAAGTGACAATTATGTTCCAAGACTGGTATCAGAAGCATTTGTCTGATGTGCCCTCACAACCTTTGAGGGGCTGCATGTCTGGGGGTTAAATGAGAAGGCCTATCCCTGCTCTGGGTGTATCCGAATTTGGCTGTCTTTTCCCACCTCCATGGCTAGAGTGGCAGAGCAAGTAGAGACCCTGGTCTTAGTGTGTCCCCCCTACTGGACTGTATGATGGGGTTCCTCTACTTATTGGGACAAATGCGCACATATTTGGATGGTTGGTGCAGTTGTGTTATAGAAAACAGGGGTCAAGGACTAGTAGAGCTTTAAGAATTCCAGCCTTGATCAAGAAGACCTATGAGGCACAGACAGATACTGAACAAAGTGGAACCAGAGGAACCGGTTGGAATTGTCTGGAAGAAGGATCCTGAGTCTCTGATCCTAGCGCCAAATGCCCAGTGTACCCTACAGGGAGAAGTCCATATCACAGAGGATGTCAAGAATAAAATCCTCATGCTGGATGCACCAGGCAATGGGGAAATTGCCTGGACTGCTGGGCAAGCCAAGTATTTTGCCTGAACGGAGCCCATGCTTATGCCAGAAGGGTAATGGTCCAAGTTCATAATGTGTCTGATAGAGAGATTTGAGTAAATAGAGGTTGTACCCTGGCTAATGTACATTGTGCTAATACTGCAGTGCTACCTAGTAACAAGTGTTCAGGGGAAAATGACACAGTGACTCCCGACTTGTTTGATTTTGGGGACTCCCCATTGCCAGCAGAATGGAAGATGAGAATCAGTAGAAAGCTTGCCCAGAGAGACCACATGTTTTTTTTAAAGGAATGGGATGTAGGATGTGTGCAAGGAGCTGAGCACCACATCCGGCTGCATGATGAAAGGCCATTTTGTGAGAGGTCTCAATGCCTGGCCCCTACTGACATAGATGATGTGAGAGATGACATCTGCAAGTGATGCTAGCTGCTGGTGTAATACAAGAATCCAGAAGCCCCTATGCTTCCTCCATCATGGTAGTGAGAAAAAAGAATGGGACAGTAAGGATGTGCATGGATTATCGCACTTTAAACTGGAAGACTATCCCTGATCAGTATACAATGCCCCGCATTCAGGATGTTTTGGACTGCCTAAACAGTAGCAAGTGGTTCTCTGTGCTGGATCTTCGCAGTGGGTACTACCAGATCTCGATGGCCCCGGAAGACCGTGAGAAGACAGCCTTTATCTGTCCACTTGGCTTCTATGAATTCATGAGGATGCCTCAAGGGATTTCAGGCACCCCAGCCACTTTTCAATGACTAATGAAGCATGCAGTGGGGGACATGGACTTATTAGGGTGCCTGTTATACCTAGATGATGTTATTGTGTTTGGCAGCTCACTGGAGGAACATGTCAGCAGACTATTCAAGGTGTTGGACCAACTGGAAGACTTTGGCCTAAAACTGTCCATCGATAAATGCCAGTTCTTCCAAACCTCTGTAAAGTATGAGGGGCATATAGTCTCCGCCGAGAGAATAGAGACCGACCTAAGTAAAGTTGAGGCCTTGACCACCTGACCACAGCCCCACAATCTAAAAGAACTGCAAAGATTCCTGGGATTCTGTGGCTACTATGGCCGTTTCATCAAGGACTATTCAAGAGTGATCCATTCTTTACTTAATCTTACTCAAGGTTACCCTCCTACCCACAAAAAATACAAAAGGTCAACTCCCCCTGAGATAGAGAGAGAGAGAGAGTATCTACATCCTAATGAAGTTTTTGGGGCGTGATGGACACCTGATTGTGAAGCTACTTTTCAAGAGATTATATATCAACTTACCCATGCTCCTGTCCTGTGCAGATCCAGTAAAACCCTATGCCCTGCACACTGATGCTAGTTTGCAAGGTTTGGGGGCTGTGTTGTACCAGGAGCATGAGAATGGCCTGAGACCAGTGGCCTTTGCCAGCAGAAGCCTGACCCTTTCCGAAAAAAACTATCCTGTACATAAGTTAGAGTTCCTAGCTTTGAAGTGGGTCATCGTTGACCAATTCCATAAGTACTTGTATGGGGCTAAGATACTAGTAAAAGCTGACAATAATCCTTTGACCTATGTGCAGACTTCAGCCAAGTTGGATGCTGCTGGCCATAGGTGGCTCTCTGCATTATCTACATACAACTATACTGTTAAATACAGAGCAGGCCTGAGCCACATAGATGCTGATGCTCTCTCCCGTAGGCCTGTTTCTTGAAATGACTGGGTCAGACTGTCAGAATCTGATATTCAAGCACTCTGCCAGAAGTTTGACCGAGAGGAGCAAGTGGTCCTAGACCCAATGAACTGTATGGTGGATTGTTTAGGACCCTCTAAGAATTGCATACCTGCTGCTTATTGACATTTTTCTGCAATAGACATTGGTGCTCTGCCTCAGCTGGACAATGACAGTATTCAGCAGGCTCAATCCTGAGATCCCATGATCAAATCAGCTCTAGAAGCCTCTACACAGGGAAAGATGTATCCAAGTTACGCTCCACTGATTTGAGAACTGCATTGTTATACAAACTGATTAATATACTGTTATACAGAGAAACAGTAGACAGAGGGGGATAAATAGATAAACAACAGTTAGTTTTGCCTACTGCCTTTCGAGAGTTGGTGCTGAGATCTCTACACAGCCACATGGGGCACCTTGGCATAGACAGAATACTTGACTCAGTAAGATCCAGATTTTATTGGCCTAAGATGGGGGCTGATATTAAACAACACATCCAAACTTGTACAGAGGAAAGATTTGCCCTAGAGGGCTGCCCCCCTAGTTAACATCCCCACCAGCACCACCATGGAGCTGGTCTGTATTGACTTTCTGAGTCTGGAGCCAGATCAAAGAAATATGAGTAATGTGCTGGTGGTCACTGACCATTTTACGAGATATGCCCAAACTTTCCCCACCAAGGACCAGAAGGCATCCACTGTGGCCAAAGTACTTAAAGAAAACATTTTTGTTCACTATGGGGTGCCACAAAGAATCCATTCTGATCAAGGGAGGAACTTTGAGAGTCACCTGATCAAAGAGATGTTTTTTCTGTGGGGAGTGCTAAAGTCAAGAACCACCCTTACCACCCCCAGGGGGACCCACAGCATGAACGGTTCAACCGCACTTTATTAGATATGCTAGGCACCCTTCACCCAAAGGACAAGCCTAGATGGAGCCAACAAATTAGTACCCTGGTACATGCCTACAATTGCAGAAAAAGTGATGCCACTGGGTTCTCCCCTTATCACTTGATGTTTGGAAGGGAAGCCCAACTACCGGTAGATGTTTTTTTTGGAGTTTCTCCTGATGGGGTTCGAGCTGATAACCATTTACAGTATGTGCAAAAGTTAAAGGCCCAACTAAATCATGCATCTCAACTGGCTCAAACCATGGCTGCCAAAATAAATCTGGCCAATAAGGAAAGGTATGATAAAAAAGTGAAAGCACTGGAACTCCAGGAGGGAGATTCGGTGTTGCTTAGAAATGTGGGACTGCATGACAAACACAAGACTGCTGATAGGTGGCACCATCTCCCCCACATTGCGGTAGGCAAACTAAATGATCTGCCTGTGTACAAAGTAAGGCCAGAGAATAACTCAAAAGATGTGAAAACAATGCATACAAATCATTTACTGCCCATTGGACAAATCTTGATTGAGTCTGAGGCCCCAGAAAATGCCCGCTCTGGACCAGTGACTAGAGCTGCTGCTAAGCAAAAATCAAGAAAGCCTGCACCTACAGCAGCTGAGTTAAAGTGTTCCCCTCCACAAGTCCCAATTGAACATGACTGTCAGTCCATGTCCGAGGAAAGTGAGTGTGGCTTTGAATACTACTCTTCTTACGAACTGAGTCAATTGTTTCAGGGCAATCCTCTAGTCAATCCTGGAGATGAAGCTGGGCCTTCTGGATTGTCTAAGCCCCCAGCTTTGTCCCTGGAGCCAATGCTCCCAGAAAGTGAAGTGCAAAGCATCAAGTCAGATGATATGTAATCATTGTGTATGGTTGAACTGTTTGAGCTTTCAGAGGAGGAAAATGATGGACTGGGGAAAACTGGTGATATACCAGAACAAGAAGAGTGTGTTGAGTGCCCTGATAGTTCACTGCCAATGTCAGAAAACTCCCCATGTGATCCAAGTGTTTTGGACTCTGAGACTGCAAATCATGGAGCTGAAAGTGCCCCAGGTTCTAGCCTCTCTACCCCCAGGGAGACTCCTCTGGCAAGTAAAGACAGTGCTAAAAGTGAGTTTAAAAGTGCAGAGGCTATAACAGTTCCACCTAGAAAGACTAGTTGAGCTCTAAAGCCTATAATGCGCTTAAGCTATGATTCCCCTTGAAGGCCTGTGGACTTACCTCTCAGTGTTGCTCATAAACCTGGTCAGACACCTGGCAACTGGGGTTTAATGCCAAAAAGTGCAAGGTGTTGCATTTTGGGATGGAGAACCCAAGGAGGAGTTACCAGCCGGGAGGAGTGCAGCTAGCCCAGACAGAGGAGGAGAATGATCTGGGTGTGCTCATTACAGGGTCAATGAACAACTCAGCACAATGTAGGAAGGCAGCTGCAAAGGCCAACAAAATGCTGGGTTGTATTACAAGGGGTGTATCCTCGAGGAGGGAGGAGGTGATTCTACCACTGTATAGGTCATTAGTTAGACCACACCTGGAGTACTGCGTGCAGTACTGGTGCCCATATCTGAAGAGGGACATTAAGTTACTGGAGGGGGTGCAGCACAGGGTGACCAAGATGATCAAGGGGCTGGAGGACTTATCATATGAGAGGAGGTTAAAGAAGTTGAACATGCACTCACTGGAGGAGAGGAGAGACAGGGGTGACATGATTGAAACCTTTAAATACATGAAAGGAATAAACAAGATGGGTACAGAGGGGCTGTTCAAAGTAAGGGAGGGGAGGGCCACCAGGGGCCATGATATGAGACTGGAAGGAGGAAGGTTCAGGAGGGGGATGAGGAGACACTTTTTTACAGAGAGGGTGGTGGCTGGGTGGAATGTGTTACCTGCAGGAGTGGTATCCAGTAGAACAGTGGACTGCTTCAAAAGAGGATGGGACAGAACAAGGGGGAGGGTTAATGAAGGGGAAGGGGGAAGGGAGGGGCAGCTGCAGAATAAGGGGTACTAGCTGCACATTTGAGCAGACTTGATAGACCTCTAGGCCTTCATTTGCTGGCAAATTTTATATGTTCGTATGTTCATATAAAGGAGTGTATGTGTCCCCGAGCTCCTTGCCCAAACTGAGCATAAGTGCTACCTCCAAGTTAATTGTTTTGCCCTCTAGATATGGTGCCCCTGCCCCATCCAGCCCCAAGGTAGCCGATAGGGAAGGGCCCCCTCTCTTCAGGTTTCATGTACAGGAGGTTATAACCTGAGTTACAGTAAAATGTGTGTATAATACTGTGTAAAAAGTGATGTACTGAAAAGTTTCAGAAATGCGTTTCTGGTAAGGTGATATGTTGACTGATGATTACATGTATAAGCCTAATGTGATATTGATGTAAATGTATATGGTTGTATTGAAATTTATGGGGGTACTTACTTGATGCGGACACCAAGTTTTTCCAGGCCAGGAAGGGAGTAATCCCCCTGCAAATGGGGGTTCCCAAAAGTCTTCCAGGAGCTTGCCTGAATGCTTCAAGTCTGAGTGGTGTTCGGTGTCTGAGCTGTTTAAATGTGGTTCCAAGTGAGTGCTATTTGAGCCTCCATGTACTGTCTCTTTAGGAGCTGTCTGCTTGCAGACTTAATTAGTTTGCATGGGGGGGAACTGTGTATTTAATGCTCGAATCCCATCTGAACTGCTGCCAATTCGCTCCATTTCTGCCTTCACTACATGTGCAGAGGGAGTCTTGTTGAAAGATATAACTGTTTGCCAGAAATCATTTAGAGTGACTGAGAAAATGTAGTTTGTCTAACCTGTCTTTATTTCAACATGTAGTGTGGTGATCTTATTCAACTGAGTGCTGACCACGAAGATCACCTATCCCAGCTGCACACCCAGCGTCACCTCAAGCAGGTGGATTGGCAAGACTTGGCTGTGGTTTGAATGGGGTTGGGTGGATGGAAGCACCCAGTAAGGAGTTGCAGAAGACAATCTATAAGTCTGATGCCTGATGGGCTTCATTGATACCATAGAGGAAGGTAAACACAGTCACAAGAGAAGAGGGGAACCAAACCATACTAGAACAGTAAGTAACACTCTATACCAACTCTAAAAGGTGTGCCTTGGCCTAAGGCCACTATTTATAGTACTCTATAGTAAACTTTCTCTAAATGGTCTAAGGAACAAAGTCAAATATCTATCACTTTATAATGAGATGAGACAATTATTGCAGTGCACAATAGATACTAGGGCTAATCCTGGAAGACTAGGTGGTGTAAACGCCTCTAAAAGTCCATAGGATAAAAGGTAGTCCAAACTTTTCCTGCCATCTTCATGTGCACAACCGAAGAATAGTATAGCCATGGGGTAAAAGGGGAAAATGGGGCTCCTGCTTGGCACCAAGTTACACCTGTGAAACCTAGGAAAGGTTGGAAGGGAATAGGAGAGATTTTTAAATGACCCTGATTCTTCAGCCAACCCAATCTCCATGGTTGCTGGAATACTCTGGTACAAGAGGACCAAACTCTGCTGATCTCTTCCCCAGTACAAACCTTTGACTAGGGCTGCCAAGGATGAATGAACACAAAGACCTGTCACAGAATCCACTTGAAAGAATTGCCAAGGATGAAGATCTGCTGCAGTTTCCCCTGCAGAAACCCTCGACCAGGGCTGCCAAGGATGAAGAACAAAAACTGGCTGAAGTTCCCCGGCACAAACCCTCAACCTGGGCTGCCAAGGAGGAAGGAACACAAACTTGGCATTGAATCCACTTGCAAGGATTGCCAAGGATGATGGTACATTGAAGCTTCTTAGGCAAAGGATCCACAGGAGGAACATGAAAATCGAGCTGAATCCCAGAAGACAACACGGTGCATGCAGGATGGAACAAGCAGGAAGAGTAGGATGCAGGGTGAAGATCAGAACCCTGTACTATCCAGAACCAGAAAAACAACAAGCTGGAGGATGTAGATACACTCTGGCCACGTCGGGCTCGACTTTCAGTGAACGGCTGGGAGTGACAGTTGAGGCTTCTTCCAGAACGTTTCACTTCCAGGCTGACTGAACCACCAAGAAACCAGGAGCTAGCGGCCATGACTCACACCAGATTACATCAACTCCGACCAACGATGGACGACAGGGAAGAAAGATGCTGTGAAGTTCTTTGCTGTCTGAAAATTGCTTTGGAGAAGAATCAGCTATGAACAACCCCACCAGGGTTGTTGCAGCAGAAGAGTGAGTCCATACACTTTGCACTAAAACACTGGTAATTCCACTTTGCACTTACACCATGGTGTTTAATGGTGACTGGGGCAATTATTTGGTGCAGGGACAATTGCTTGTTGCAGGGGCAATTTGCCTGGAATGGGGCAAATTGCTGAAATCCAGGGCAATTGCTCACTGCGGGAGCAATATGCATGGAACAGGGGAAAACTGCTAAAATCCAATGCAATTGTTCATTGCAGAGGCAATTTGCCTGGAACGGGGTAAATTGCTGAAATCTGGGGCAATTATTTATTGCAGGGGCAATCTGCCTGGAACAGGGGCACATTGCTGAAGTCAGGGGCAATTGTTCATTGCAGGGGCAATTTGCCTGGAACAGGCACAGACTGCTGAAATCTGGGGCAGTTGTTCATTGCAGAGGCAAATAACCACAATCCTAATATAATACAGTCTTGGTACTTGGCAATCAATACATTTCAGATGCTGAGCACTATACAGTTCATCAGCCGACAGTCATTCAATAGCAGTTACGTGCTAAGAACCCCTTGTTCTGACCCTCCAGTTTTATGGGTCCATCTTTCACCAGGATCTGGCTACTCCTCTGGAAGCTCTCTTGGAGAAACCCCTTTCCACTATGGGCCTCCCTTACCCCAAAGCTACTGAGTCCCTGGGACTCCTAAGGTGTAATGACAGAGCCCCTTTCTAATGTGTGAGTACTCACTGTCCCTCCAACCACGGTGGATTGAAGGCTGCCCCTCCTCATTACCACGGGCCTCCACACTATTTCCTCAAAATGCTGGGCCTGTGTTGCCCCTTGAAATGCTGGACACTCTGGAGTTTGCCCCACCTTTATCCCACGCCTCATAAATATTGAAATCTATCCCCTATGGGCCTCTATGGCTGGCCCCTTCCTGCGGGACTCACTGCCCAAAATATTTAAATTTACAGGCTGGTCTTCCCTCCTGGTCCCACAATGGTGCTACCAGCATTAAATATTTAAATCTTTGTAAACTTTCAGGTGATCAGCACTCTTCACTGTGCTGCCGCCTGAATCACTGCTCTGACCCAGAGTGAAGAAGCTGGGAGGAGGGAGGTATTCACTGGCAGTGGGAGGGATCATCAGAAAAGAGGGCAGGTGATGTGGTGGACAGCCAGGGACATTTCCGAGGGTTGACAGCTTCTCTGGGATGAGACGTGACTTTCCTGATGCCACCGATGACAGGCCGAACTTGAATTGGCTAACTTTTTTTTTTAAAACAACTGACGCCAGAAAGCAACAAACAGGGCTATATAGAGCCCACACTGAAGGAAAGGGACCAGGATCGTTCTTCTTTTATGACCGGCAGACTTGACTGCAGGACAGCAGTACTGGAGCAGCAACACCGGAGTCTTCGCTGGTTGGATGAGGGGGTACCACAACAGAGTCAACGAGATGGCTTCAGCCTCACCAGGTAAGCCCCTGTCTCCATCACACTCTTTTAAAATTCAAACTTTATTAATATTTTCTCAAATACAACTTGACATGTACAAGGAATACAAGGTACATCGGCTCAGACAAACAATCACATGTCAAGTTCCTCCTCTCCACGACTTGGCATTTGGTGAAGAGATCCCTATCAACATACCTAGCACATGTCACCTTATCCGGACAGTACATCTCATAAGTTATTTTGTTGAATGTACCCTGGATCCAGGAGTTGACCTGGATTGTAGCAAGTATAGAGTATGGAGACCCTACCACCTTTTCTTGTAGGACGATAAGGAGTTCCACAAGCTGGCACTAATGTGTTCAGTCATGAGATTAAATAATAACTCCTGTAGCCATTCAGTATAAGAGATTTTGCTACCGTCCACCCAATGCCTAAGAACCAGTTTCTTCAGTGTTATAGAGATCATTGCCATGTGAAAACGCCTAACCCAAACTGAGATTTGTGAAAGGTCCCCCAGAAGGTAAATCTCCAGAGTGAAGATATCTTCCAATCCAAAAAGGGGATCTGATCTGCTTTTGATTTCTTCCCATACTGCTTTAATGGGTGGACAGTCCCAAAAGACATGTCTGAGCGTACCTTCCTGCTGGCTGCAACGGTTTCACAGAAAAGTAGGAGACCTACCAACTCTATGTAACTTAACAGGGGTCCAATACATATCATTTAAAATTTGGTATTGGGTTAGTCGTAGTCTATCTTGGGAAACATATGTATGCATGGTCTTCCAGGACATGCTCCACCTATCCTGTAATTCTAGAAACTGGTTCAACCAGTGCTTGGGGGGATGTACTGCACATCCAGTGACTTGGTCAACAGAGATACATACAGGGGGGAGAACAAATGTGGTTTGCCACGAACCAGGCCCAGGGATTCCAGCCATCCATCCCCTTCTTTACCAACATTTAAGGTTTCAGAGGATTTGATCAACATATGCCTTAGTTGATACACTTTAAAGGCTTGTCTCTCTGTTATATTATAATGAGAAAGGATTGAAACTGTGGTCATGCACTGACCCCTTGGAAATAGATCACTGACTCCAACGTCTTTGAGTTCAGGGATCCAGTTTATTGGAACCTGTTTGCCTCCTATTTTGAGGTTGGGGTTACCTATTAGTGGCTGTTGATTGCTATTATTGTTTTTGTATCGAATGAAGGAGCATAGTTGTGTATGTATTCTGACCAAAACTGCTATGGGTGTATTGGCCAGTCCTGTAGGTAAGAGTTTGGTAGGAATGTGCAGCATGGCTGCTGGGGAAAGTCCAGCCCTATCAATCTGTTCCACCTCCAAAGTCAACCAAGCCAGAATATATGGGTCAGAGGCGTCTACCCCTTGGAGTGAGATTCATCTCAGGTATTTACCTGCCTGGCTTGCCCAAAAGTATACCCTAAAGTGCAGAAAATGTAGTCTGCCACACAGCTTGGATGCTGCAAGTTTGTTATAAGCCCAGCTGTGAGTTTTCCCTCACCAGATAAAAGAGGAGATGACAGATTGAACTTTTTTGAACCAGACTAGAGGGATCCAGGAGTTTAACATGCTTAGAGGGTAGAACAATCTCAGGAGGGCGTTCATTTTGATCAAGTTGACCCGACCCCATAGTGAAATAGGAAAAATTGCCACCTATTCAACTCCTGTTGAATATTAAGATGTACGGGGTCCAGGTTAAGTTTCCTCATCTGGATCTCCCCTCTTCTTAAGAGTAGCCCTAAATATTTGAGAGTGTGTGGAACTACTGTAGCCCTATAGGTTTGATATCTTGTTTGGTGAATCTGTGGTTCAAGGGGAAACCAAAGTTTTGCTTAGATTAATTTTGTAATTGGAGACTGCACTATATTCTTTTATTATGGAAAGGGCCATCAGGAATGATTGTACCGGGTAGAGTAGATGAAGAAGTTCGTCATCCACATATGCCGAACGTTTGAACATTTGGGAGCCCACTTTAATTTCTTTAATGCCGTCATGGTCCTGCAGCATGGCCAATAAGGGTTCAAGGTAAATATTAAATAGGAGAGGAGACAAGGGGCAGACCTTGTGTGTGCCCAAATGGAGTATAAATCTATTAGAGGACACCCCATTACATACAGTAAATACGGGTTTTGGGGGTCTGATATAGAGAAGAGACCCATTCTATAAACCTAGCAGGGAATCCAAAATTGACCATAGTACAAAAAAGGAATTGCCAGTTAACCCTGTCAAAAGCCTTCTCGGCATCCAGGGAGAGCAGGCCGGCCAGAACATCAGAATCCCTGGACGCTGAGAAGAAACAAAACAATTTCCAGAAATGGTCTAAAGAATGTTAGTTCATCATGAATCTTACTTGGTCGGGATGTATGAGTTGAGGGAGTGCTAACTTGAGCCTGTTGGCTAGTAATTTTTCCATTATCTTAATGTCACAATTTAATAAAGAAATGGGTCAATAACTTGAAACTTGGTCTGGATCTTTACCTGGCTTGTGTAAAACTATAATTAAAGCTTCCAACAGAGAGTTGTCAATGGTGTTGGAGTTTAACATCCAATAAAAAAGTCGGGATAGCCAAGGACATGCTTGTCTGCTAAATTTTTGTAGAAATTAGGAGAGTACCAGTCTGGTCCCGGAGCCTTATCCGAGACCAGAGCGGATATTGACTCCAAGATTTCTGCCTCAGTAGTAGGGGCTAACAACCTTTCCCAAGCCACTTGAGTCAAAGAAGGGACGGATATTGAGTCCAGGTACTGGTGCCTCTACCCCTGGTAGATTAGGCATGGGGCTGTAGAGGCCCAAGTAATACTTAGCAAATTCCTCAGTAATTCCCTTGGGAGTGAGATGGAGAGAGCCATCCGACTGGGATCGAATACTTGCCACTATTCTAGAGGATTCTGTCTTTTTTAACCTTACAGTCAATAGATGGCTGGCTTTTTCCCTGATCTATATATTTTGTCCCCATTTTTAGAATAGCATATTCTGCTTTTTCCCTGAGAATGGAGCAATACTGATCCCACAGCCCAATTAAACAAAGCCTGTCTCCTTCGGAATCGGATGTGTCCAAAGAGATGTTACACGAGGTCCCTGCACCCTAATTGATACCCTCAGGGGCACACCGTAGACAGCTGATTTAGGCATAGGCTTATATGTATGTTTAAGGCTAAGAGCACCTACCATATAACAGTAAATGTTAGGATTTATATACACATGTTGTAACTCACTTTGCTTGCTAATGCAAACACATTATATTATGTACTTCTGTCTATTTCTTACTTGTCAGATGCCAAGACACCTGTCCTTGAAGTAATTATGATGTGTAAGGCAACATTGCCATCTTTCGGTGTTGAACACCACTTCACTCTGTTATGTAAGACTTTGTATAAGAAGGTCTTTGTTCTAAAACTAATGACTTTACAAATTTATATAATGTTATCTTATACCGTGGAGCCACCTCTAATTTAGCCAATAGGGCTCATCTCTGTAACTAGAAATGTTTCTATCTTTTGGTAACCATAGTAATTATCATAGGTATATAATGTCATGCACAGGCTTTACACCTCGGAGACCCCGAGAGATCCCAAGAGACAACAAAGAAACCTCGAGGTGTAGGGAACGATTAGCATTGGCTCCCGGGTTCGTATTGGTAAGAACTGCTTAGGGCAACTGTGATTTCTCCCTATTTTGTAGTAATAAACTTGTTTATTACTTGAATGCAACTTGTCTGTGATTATTTGCAACTCCAATATTGCCAAGAACCTGAAAGTGAGATTTAGATCTCTTACAATTGGCGACCGTGTGCAGGCGATGTTGGTTGTTGTGAATTTTCACTGGTTGCTAAAACTTTTCCCTTTCCCACGGGGACTGTAGGTGTACATCTCCGTATCACCTCTCCCGTTCTTTTTCTCTCCGTTGTGGACACTTGCAAAGTCTGGCTGACTTTTTGGGTGTGGTCGATGCCGTCTCGACCCACTCCATAGCAGCTTTGAATTGCAAACCTACAACTTAAACAGTAGCCCGGCTGTGTTTAAAGTACCTGTGTTGTGGATCGATACGCAACGCATGGTCTTTTTCACAGTTTGAATTTTCATTCCCTCCCACGTAAATGGCCACTGTATCAGATATCTGCGCAGAACTGAGACTAGATGTCTCGAATTTCCTTACCTCCCATGGAGGCTGGGCTGACTTCGCGCGGGGCGCAAGTCAATCCGAAAACCCTGTACTGGGAATTTCAACTCAGTACACTGAGACATGACAGTCAACCAATAGGCGTTCTGCTAAAGGGTTGATGGTCGCTGCTCTCTACGCTGCTTTGGAAGCCTCTGAAGCGAGGTTTCGAACCCTTGATCTGCAAATCGCATCTCTTAAACAGGAGATGGGTTTGCAGGAGACGGAATGTGTTAAGATCCAGCAGAATTTGGAGGCTGAACTCCAACTGCTGCTTAATGAAAAGGACTCACTATTGCATCATTCTGCACAGGCTGGTGAGCAAGAAATGTGTACTCTGAAAAGTGAGTGTGAAAGTTTGAGACAGGATAAGAGTCAAGTTGTACAGATGAATGATTTGTTGAGTGCTGCGAATGCACAGTTGAGTGATGAGATGGGTGAGCTACAGGACGAGATCAACCAGGTATGTAATGATTTAGAGATAGCCCATAGGGACAATCGTGAATTGAGCGCCGCGTACCGTGTTTTGCAGAAACAGAAACAGGATCAGGTTGATATGGATGTTGCAAGTGTGTGTCATGATGCATGTAAAGTTAAGATGGATAAACTGCGCCATCAGCGAGAGGTTTTGACTGGCCATGTGAAGGCGATGGGTGGCGTAGCCCCCGCCTTTCACCGTCGTCGGAGGGGCTATCCGGCGGCGACATTTCCAGATAGCAATGCCCAGTCACGCCTACTTGGCCCAGATACCCCACCCTGCCATCCACAGTATGGCGGGTCCCACCCTTCTCCCCAGGTTACACGCTGACGACGTCGTGGCGCTGCACATCATGGGAGCGCCACATGGCGGCGCCCATGATGGGGGGGAGCAGGCCCAAGCTTTGTCCGACGGCGCCCGTAGCCGCTTATTGGTGTGGAAGACAGACAAGAGATTGAAACAATGATTGAAAGGGCAATAGGGAATGTCCTCTTCCTGAAAGAAGCATGAGAGCCATTAAGAATCAAATTCGACAAATTTTTCAAGAAACTGGCACTCAGGAAGGCGTTGTTCGGACGGCAGCTGAAGCTGCGGCCCGTGCAGCATTGGACGGTGTGCGAGATGCACTGCTCTTGCCTGATCGACCACCAGCCAATCCCCTGCAAATGGCCTACTCTGTTCAGCAAATTTCTGATAGTATTGGTCGGATGACCCCGTCTGACAACCTTAGCTGCCATTTGGAAAAGGTACGCTCCAAGTGCGAGATGCTCAGTCTCGCTGCGGAATACCAAGTCCAAATACTACGCCAGACCATCGATCCTGGCCTATGGGCAAAGCTCCCCGAAGTTGTTCGCCAGGATGGGAATGCTACCTTTGACGAAGTGGCAGCTGAGCTCATTTCTGCTCACAGCCCTGGCGTGGTTGGAGTAATGCTAGCATACCCCGTGAAGCAAAATGCTAAAGAAAGCCCAGTGATCTACCACCAGAGACTCTGGATGGCTTATTGAGCAGGGAAACATCTGGCACAAGAGGCCACGGATGTGGACCTCATTGAATATAAGACCCTTTTCCTTAGAAACATGATTCCAGCCATAAGAGAAAAAGTAGAGCCCACTACTTACCCAAATACGGATAGGTTTGCCGATATTCTTCGGAAAACCGAGAGGGTGTACCAACTGTATATCCGAGATTTGGGTTCCGGTTCCAAAAAGGTTGCTGCCGTGGAACCCGCTTCGGGGACCACGACGCACTATACGGTGGAGGGACAGGCACAACAACAGCAGGCCAAACCTCCACCAGCCCCTCCAGCTAACACTCAACAAAACCCTCAACAGCAACAGCAGCAGTGGAGTGGGAACTGGAATTGGAACAAAAACAAAAAGTATAAAGGGAAAGGGAAGCCATTACAAAGATCAGGTCCCTCATATAAGCAGATAGCTGAAGAAAATCGGAAATTTAGGGAGCTCCTGGGGCAAGTGCATTCTGTAGCGGATGCTGTTCCCGCACAAACGCTTGCGACAGTGCAACCAGTGATCCATGACACTACTGGTCATGGAGACTCCGGCAGTGGGAGTACGCAGGCCCACAGCCTTAACCCAGAAGCAATGCCCTACATTGCATCAGTGCAACACGGTGACATCATCCATGCAAGCCAGGCCCAACCACTGCACGCCTCCAACAATACGGATTGACAATTACAGGCCCCAGTCCGCATTGTAAACAAGCTGGTCTTGGATACAAACGGAAGGCCCTGCACCGAGGCCGAGGTCGGGGGCCGCCACCTAATTGTACTTTTGGATACAGGTGCAGCTGTATCTGTATTACATGACGATCACCCGGAAACGTCTCCATGGTCTACCGGACGGAAGACCAACATGTCAGGAGTCGACGGCACTAGGCTTCCTGCATATCGATCCCTGCCTTTACCGGTAGAGCTAGGTCACCTGAAGGCCTCTCATGCCTTCCAACTGATGGTGTTGCACGATCACCCTAGCATTATCGGGACTGACTTTCTGGCACCACACGGCTGTGTGGTGGATCTGGCAAACATGCTATTGATACAAATCCAGGGTCAATACCATACCATCTTGATTCCTGACTCACATGCTGTGGCAACCATTTCTATTAATGACAAAGAATATGACGTCATAGACTTATTCAAGAATCATGAATTTTTCCCAAAACTTCAGCCCATTCTGCAACGGCATTTGGAAGCGTTTGCAGTTAACAAACATGATTGTGGCAGGATGCATACTGTCATTGAAGTGCCAGGCCCGGCACATGAGAGACAAAGACAATATCCGTTTCCCTCTGAAGCCTTACCCTCTCTGAGAGAGACAATTAAGTCACTCCTTAAACAAGGAGTGATCAGAACTTGTGTCTCTACTGCCAATTCTCCAGTTTGGCCGGTAAGGAAACCCACAGGTGCCTGGAGACTTACCATTGACTACAGGAAACTAAATCAAGTCACTCCCAGTTGTTCCCCAGCTGTAGCATCAGCACCAGATGTGCTTCGATTACTAACACCAGACCAAAAGTGGTTCAGCGCTCTGGATATTTCCAATGGTTTTTGGTCATTACCATTGGCCCTCAAGAGTCAATACAAATTTGCCTTCACCTTTGAAGGAAGACAATATACGTGGACTTGCTTGCCACAGGGATTCCATAATAGCCCATCCCTCTTCCATCTCCATATGATGGACTCCCTACAAGGTTTCTCAACCCCCCAGTGTCTCTTAAGTATGTAGATGACCTGTTATTGGCAACTGCTACAGGATCAACATCTGGATCTCTTGGATGAGCTATTGACTCTTATTCAGAGGGCAGGCTTGAAATGTAATCCTGCAAAAGCACAATTGTGTCAGAAAGAAGTACTCTTTCTAGGCTTGAAGATAACAGATCAGGGTCGGAGTCCTACTTGGAAGAAAATCCAAGGGTTGCAAGACTTATCATTACCTACCAGTGTGGCTACTCTCAGAAGGTTTTTAGGTATGGTAAATTACTCCAGAGATTTCATTTGTGACTTTGCACAGAAAGCTGCTCCACTGTACGACTTACTCAAAAAGGACGTTCCATGGAATTGGGGCCCTGTCCATACCCAGGCTGTGACGTTACTGAAGCAGGCCTTGGCCTCCGCCCCAGCACTGGTAAACCCCAATCCAGCATTACCATTTCACCTAGAGTGTGCCACCTCTGACATTGCCATGTCTGCAGTGCTGGCTCAGAAGGTACATGGCTCCTTGAGACCAATTGCATATGCATCACAGCTCTTGACTCCAGTAGAACACAAGTATGGCCTTTGTGAAAGGAACCTTCTGGCTACCTATTGGGTGGTCAAGCACTTCTTGTATATCATTGGGTACTCTCCACTGATTCTTAACACCAATCACACTCCCACCACATTCTTACTTTCAGACCGAGTGAAGGATGGGTCAGTCTCTAACACCAGACTGACACATTGGTCACTTCTCCTCCAGGATAGGGATATACAGGTTCACCAAACCAGAGTTCCATCTCTGTTAGCACATGGCCTCCTTTTCCAGGGAGAACCACACGACTGCGCTCTGCAATCACCTGACCTCCCAGAACCAGGTCCATTTTTCCCTGCCACCCCTGAGGTGCTAGAAAACACCTCCCTGTGTCATGTCTTCACTGACGGTTCAGCCTCATATTATCAAGGTGAACAAATTGCAGGGATGGCTATCATGGTAGCATATCCTTATGGGAACACTGTCAAGATATCTAAATGTTGTACTGTAGCTTCATCACAGTATGCAGAGCTAGCAGCAGTGGCCTGTGCATTAGAGTTTATCCAACATGGAACGCAAGATACCATCATCTTTACTGATTCTAATTGGGTTTGTTGGTCCCTTACAGAATTCCTGCCTTTCTGGTGAAAGAACTCCTTTCTCTCTTCAGATGGTAGTCCAGTGAAATACAAAGAGTTGGTAATTTACATACATCCATTAGGTGAGAAATACCCACATAAACTTTATGTGCACAAGGTTAAAGCCCATTCTTTACACGATCCTTATCATGCATTCAATGACACAGCAGACACCCTTGCCAAGGAAGGGGCCCAAGGGGGGGATGTTTGAGAAATGGAACATCCAGAGGCCAATGCAGCTGTTCAGATTGCAGCCCTCAAAAGGAAAACTGAATCCTTTTCCCCCTTGGACCTTTCAGCAGCCCAGCACCTGGACACTGAGCTCAAAGAAGTGTTCAAATTCTTGGACAAAGGTACTGAAGAAAGACTTCCCACACATAACCCTTACCGTAGGCATGAGAACAAACTACATCTATCCCCTGATGATAAACTTATCTGGTTCCAGCCAGAGGATACCAATACCAAATTATGGGTGGTCCCTAGGCATTTGAGATCTGAATTTTTGCATCAGGTCCATGACACTCCCACTGGTGGCCACCAGGGGGCTGAAAACACACTCCAACGACTCAAAACCACTGCTTGGTGGCCCAGAATCACCAAAGATGTCAAACAATACATTAATAATTGCCTTGTGTGTGCACAAAACAATCCCATACCCACAAAACGGAATGCCAAATTGTTACCACAGAGACATACTGGACCTTGGCATGCCATCCAAATTGACTTTATAGGCCCTTTGACCAACACCAGTCGAAATAACAAGTACGCACTTGTAGTAACAGATTTATTCTCCAAGTGGGTAGAAGCTTCCCACTAAGACTTGTACTGCAAAGACAACTGCCAAAATCCTGGTGGAACAGATTTTTCCAGGTGGGTCTGCCTCTCAAGGTAGACTCCGATAAAGGAACCAGTTTACAGGTGAGTTGATGAAAGAGTCTCTTGAACTCCTAGGGGTTCAGCAAAGTTCCACATCCTTATCACCCCAATCCTCAGGTCAAGTAGAAAGAGCTAACAGACGAATTAAGCAAATGCTTTCCAAATTCATTGAGGATAATCCCAAAACCTGGGATTCCCTACTGCCTTTACTCCTGATGGCAATTAGGGGTACACCCTCAGCCACCACCCAGCTCACACCCTTCGAGGTGATGACTGGCAGACAGATGAGATTACCTGAACATTTGCTCTTTGACCTGCACACCTCCACTGCAGACCGAGTGTCTGTAGAACAGTATGTGGAAAAACTCAGACAAGACCTCATACACACACACTTGTATGCTGCAAATTGCATGGGCAGGGCCCAGCAACAATCCAAAATACAATTTGACAAACACGCACAAGAAGTGGATTGGCAGGTTGGGGATCAAGTAATGGTACTCCGATTTGCACATCCCACCCACTCCTTCTCCAACAAGTGGGAAGGCCTTTACCCCATTGTCAACAAGCTCAGTCCAGCAGTCTATCAAGTTAGACTTCTCCACAACAACAAGCAGACTGACAAATGGTTACATGCAAACCAATTGAAACTGTACAAAGGAGCTTAAACTTACTTTTCCTAACCCATTAGGCGGAACTGTACTAATACACTAATCTTTCATCTTCCTTTTCAGATGCATTGACAAGATGGCTATCTTGTTTCTCTCAGTACTCCTTGTAGGAGTACTCCCCAACACCCAAGGCACGGTACCGGACCTCCTTCGCCACCTTGATCATCCATCACTTCCTCCAGAGGGAGTTTCCATCAAAATTCCAGACACCATGGTCACTGTACAGGAAGGTTCCGATGCATACCTCACTGCCTCAGTTGTTGCTCCTGATAAATCTACCCTCCAGATTGAATGGCAAACCACGTCACAAGGACAAATTCTTCCTGTGGCCAAACTTTCTAAGGGAACTTTCCAAGGTTGTCAGCACTAAATTGTCCCCTAATGGTACTCTGTCCTTGTTACAAACTGCATTAAGACATTCTGGTTTATATAACATAACTGCTTTAATTGACCCTTCCTATTGTAACTCTCTTTCTCAGGATGCTGCCCGGAAATTTTGTGCTATTCACCACATGGCCTCAGCTGCCATGTATCTATCTGTTTACCCCTACTGAGAAACAGCTTTTGGAATGTCCAAAACATAATCCTGGCCCTCGTAGTGGTCTCACTGCCACTGCCCTCCCAGGTTCTCTGATTAATAATTTACAATTCATGCATGTACCGGTTTTGTTTAACCTTACTTACTGGAATATGAAGGAATTTGGTATGTGTCACAATACTAACACATCTGCATTTTTCAGTACGTTATTGCTTGATAGTTTAGCTGCATTTCAGATACGTACTAAAGACCCCTTTACTGGGGTATATTCAACTGAACATAGAGGTAACTTTCGGAGGAAACCTCCTCCTAGCACTAGTAAACATACTAAACGTGAAGTAGATAGTTTAGATGTTACTGGCGCCACTGGCACAGTTACAGGTCTCTTTGGTACTGCTATGTCCATTTGGAACAAAGCAGACATTGCTGCTATAAAGAGTCACTCTGCAAAGTTCTCCGCTGGCTTGGTAAATGACGTTTTACCACCGTTATTGCATGGTGTGGATGGCCTTAGTCAGGAAGAAAGATACACGGTACACAACATGCACGACATTGCCAAGGCATTCACTGATTCAAAAATAAGATTAACGCACTCATACAACAGAACAGTAGAGAAGCTGAGAAACAATATATTGGCAGGGAAATACTTTGCTCTGCATATGGATCATACATTATCACTACCATAAACAACCTTTTTAGAGATTCAGAAGTTGGAAGGATTCCCGACATAATACATGATAGACGTCTCTCAAAATGGTATTGTCCCAGATGTAAATCTCAATCATGTATTGATTTGTGTATGCAACAAACTTTGTCTATTCCTCTTTCCACAGCTCGCAACTTGGGGTTTGTGACCAGACATCCAAACACTGGTCCTTGTTTTTCTGTTCAGAAATGTTCTATGAAAGATACCATGTTTGTTTCTTTTACTGTCTCCTTACCACACTTTGACCCTACTACAGCTTTGTTTGACAAGCTTGCACTGGCACACTCCATCGGACATTTGGACGAAGACATCTACCGAGAACGCCTGGATCTACCTCCTCTGCTGGTCTACCACTCCTTCCTGGATGCCTGGGTGGCACCGCACACAGACTGTTGTGCGAAAAAGCAATACATCTACTTGTGCCGATGTGATGTGTTTGACGTAATATGGCCTGTATGTGGCTACTCGCCAGACAGCATTGATTGGACTTTCACTATGGATGCTGACATCACTGAAAATGGCACCAACGCTTTCGCACCGATGCAGACACCGGATCAACTTTATCAGTCTTATCGTGAAGAAGCTCATCGCCTGTCAACACGGATCTCGAAGACGACCTACACATGCCCTGTCCAGTTGCAAAAATGGAGACTACCTACTGTACGATCTCAATATAACTCTGACGGGGAGTACTGCATCGTCACTAATATCAAGTCGTACTCCTATGGTTCTGTTACTTGTCAAATTGATTACCCCAACTTCTGTTTTGTCCCCCATCAGAAAACTGTTATTGGACATACTGTTATAACCCCCGTCCCCCTTGTAGAAGCAGACATCACTGATGGGAATCCAGATTACTTACTCACCCTAGAAGAATACTTACCTTACTTCAACATACACATAGATCCACTGACACTCACACTGAAATCCCTTTTAGATAGAAAGGCCACACACCTTATCCACATCAGCAATAACATTACCAAAGCCAATTAAGCTATTCTTGATTTAATGAATGACGGAGACATGAATAATGCTTTGACTAACACTTGGTCAGAAATTACTTTTAAAGGTTTTGTTATTATACAAGCATTTTTGATATTCACCTTGATTATTATGCTTTGCTGCCTACGACGTACCCTGCGCCAACACCGTGAGCAGCTTGAGTTTCTTTACAAGGCTCGCGCCTCCGGATTGTAAAGAACCACTGCTCCCAACCACTCCTTATATTTGCCTGTGTTGCCCTTGGAAGGCAACAAGGGGGGGAATTGTTACACGAGGTCCCTGCACCCTAATTGATACCCTCAGGGGCACACCGTAGACAGCTGATTTAGGCATAGGCTTATATGTATGTTTAAGGCTAAGAGCACCTACCATATAACAGTAAATGTTAGGATTTATATACACATGTTGTAACTCACTTTGCTTGCTAATGCAAACACATTATATTATGTACTCTGTCTATTTCTTACTTGTCAGATGCCAAGACACCTGTCCTTGAAGTAATTATGATGTGTAAGGCAACATTGCCATCTTTCGGTGTTGAACACCACTTCACTCTGTTATGTAAGACTTTGTATAAGAAGGTCTTTGTTCTAAAACTGATGACTTTACAAATTTATATAATGTTATCTTATACCGTGGAGCCACCTCTAATTTAGCCAATAGGGCTCATCTCTGTAACTAGAAATGTTTCTATCTTTTGGTAACCATAGTAATTATCATAGGTATATAATGTCATGCACAGGCTTTACACCTCGGAGACCCTAAAGATCCCAAGAGACAACAAAGAAACCTCGAGGTGTAGGGAACGATTAGCATTGGCTCCCGGTTCGTATTGGTAAGAACTGCTTAGGGCAACTGTGATTTCTCCCTATTTTGTAGTAATAAACTTGTTTATTACTCGAATGCAACTTGTCTGTGATTATTTGCAACTCCAATATTGCCAAGAACCTGAAAGTGAGATTTAGATCTCTTACAGAGAGGTACCTCTCCAGGTTGTGAATATCTGTCAATACAGAGAGAGCTTTTTGTTCCCTTCGACGCTTTCTCTGGGAAGCTTGTTTGATGAAGGCTCCCCATAGGATGCATTTTAGGGCCACCCACTCCAGGTCAGGCCATGCAATGGAGTTCAGGTTCACTGCCGTATAGCTCTCAGTTTCTTGGATGATACTATCTACTAGGGACTGCTCTTTAAGGAGTTGATTGTTCAGTTTCCAAATTGACTCTTTGGGGGTATCATCTGACACAGAAAGGGAGTGCCATGTTGCAGAATGATCTGAGATTACCCCAGGCTCTATCTTTGCCTCTAGTACCCCACCCAACAGGGTCTGACTAATTAGGCTATAATCAATTCTGGACTGAGATCCATGCACCCAAGACCTGACAGTGTATTCTCAAACATCTAGGTAGAGGACCCTCCAAGGGTCACATAACCCTAAATGGTTAGTCAAATCTCTGATGGATCTCTGCACCAGTGACAGCCCCTTTCTTCTGGAATCAGATTTGTCTAAATCTGGGGAGAAAGGGAGGTTCTAATCACCTCCCAATATGAAGGGGTGGTTAATGAAAGGGGCAAGCACTTGTAGAATTTTGGTGAAAAAAACAGGTGTGTCAGCATTAGGGCTGTACACACTCCCCAATACTATGGTAGTCTTTTCCAGGAGGCCTTTCACAAAAACATATCTACCATTTTGGTCACTAATGGTGACCTCAGCCGAAAACGAGACATTCCTTGCTGCTAATATAGACACTCCTCTACTTTGAGTGCTATTCCCTGCTGCAAAAAGTTTGCCAATAAATTGCCAATGAAGGAGGTTACCTTCCTGCTCGACCAGATGGGTCTCCTGCAGTAAGGAGATATCACTCTTCAGTAGGTTAAGATGCTTCACCACCTGGTATCGCTTCACCTTGTTTTGGGCTCCATGGATATTCCACAATGTAATCTTCCTAAGGTAAGCAATCATAGCAGTTATACGAATGGGCCAGTTGGTGCCATGGCTTGGAACTCGTGCTAAGAGTTCCCCATTCTATCCTACCACAATGTCAAGTAGTCCCTCCTCCCAACAAAACTCCCAGATTTTCTACCCCTAATGTTTTTAACAGCCCTTAATGCCACTTCCCCCTTCCCCGTTGTCTTCCTTTATCACCCCTTTGACATAAACAGCAGACACTACAATAGTTAGGAAAGACTTCCCTACCTCCAAAACACTGTCTTCACAGTATGTGATGAACTCTCCATAATAGTTGCCTCCCGCCTTCCCCTTCCCCCATCAAGCCAGATAAGTCAGCTTTTAACCCCATGGGGGCATCCCACTGGCAAGGTTGTTTAATACTTTTGAGAGGCATCTACCCCAGGGGGGAGAACTTCTCCCGAGTGCACAAAACACAGTTGGCTGTACAGAGCTATAGGCCCATCAGAATGTGAGGGATATTGTGCAGTTCTCTCCAGCCAGGAGTCGGCTGCTGAAAACAGGCCTAAAGCTGTGTGAACAACTCAGGCCATGAGGGGATTCCCAGTATAACAAACTGAGATATACCCTCCCATCTAGCTGGCACTAGCAGAGCATTATCCGCCCCTAGGAGGACACTTCCTCCTGAGGCACTCACACTTAAATTTTGATTCAGTATTTTAAAATCCCAACCAATAGGGAGCAAAGTGTTCCCTACCAAAGGACCATACCTTGTAGGTAGTTTAACTACTTTAGTCGAAAGCCCAGAGTTCCCCACTAAATAAATGAGGGAAGTAAATTCCGAATGCGCCATATACATCATCTTACGGGGCTAGGATTTGTGCACAAACCATAAGGAGGGGGTGAATACTGAACTAAGGGGAGAAATAAGAAAGGAAAAAGAAAAATTCCCTTTAAAGTTAATAGCATGCTTCACAATAACCTTCTCTTCTGAGGTAAAGTCAGACATATGTGTAATGAAAGCCAGGCAGAGAACAATCCCATTCTGCCCCACATCGCTTATGTACAACAAAAATAGCTCCACTATTGCAGTTTACCCTTAATCTGCTAGACCAAATTATAACTTTGAGATTGGGTAGACATGGATGAGTGTTCAGTAACAGTCTTGTGTCACCCGCACAGCCATATTAAAAGAAACTGCTGAAAAAAAGAAACTTTTAAGAATTGGGTAACTCAGAAATTCAGTATAAGCCATATATTCGACCCAGAGACCACCCATTTGAAGTGACATGCCCACTTAATAAAGATTGAAAGTATCCCACTGAAACCACAGGTAGAATAGAACTTGAGACCCTCTTTGCGTTAACATACAATATTGGAATCTGTGCGCCAAGGTGAGTGCTTAATGAAAGGAAGAAACAGTCCCTGTGAAAATAACATTTAGCTTCAAAAATCCAGCACTCTCCGAAGTGTAGTCTCGTGCTCTTGCCTTGAGACCCCAGGGGGAAAACAATACATGACAGGGTCAGAGACAGTCTCAAACTCCCCCATGTACTTTAAAACAAAAATGAGTGCTAATGGCATTGACCAGTAAGTCTATTGGTCTAATTCCAGTCCCTGATATTAAGTCAGGTGGCTCAGGGAGACAAGCAAGCATTTTCTTCCACTCGGAGCTTCCTCTTACATACTCACTGTGGCAATACCAAAAGGAACAGCTGGAGATCCTAGGCCTCTCAGAAAAGCGATTCAGCCATTATGGAACAGATCAGGCATCACTTTTTACAACTCCTGTTCTGCCTGTTTTGGATCTTTAAAAGGCACCCATTTACCCTCTATAGAGACCTGAAAATTAGCTAGGTACAACATGCAGAATCGTATGTTTGCTGCCAAAAGCTTTGCCACGATCCCATGGTAGGCCGCATGCCTCTAGCGAACTGAAAATGGAAGATCTTGAGCCGCCCTGATTGGCAAGCCTTCCCATTGTACTTCTCTCAGTCCCTTAACCTTCAACATCAGATGCTATCACTCTTGATAATTAAAAAATTTAAATATGAAGGTTCTGGGCTTTCCCCCTGGAGGGGGCATCAGCCTTAAAGTGCGATGGGCCCACTCAATTATATATTCTGTCCTGAAGGGTGAGGGGTCTGCCAGCTTGGTAACAGACTTTTGTGCAAACAAGACTGGGTTGGAGCCTTCTTCCCATTCTGGAAGCCCTATGATGACCGCATTGTTGTGGCAGCTCTGTTCCTCTAAATCTTCTACTTTTGCCTCTAGTTTTGCAGTTCTTTGCCATGTAACTGCCAAGGCCAGGTCAAATTTGTCAACTTTTTTCTCTAGGGATATTACTCTGGTCTTGCAATCCCCAGTAAGCTGAGCTAGGTCTTCCAAAGCACTTGTGATCGCCTTCATTGCTTCGATTAGGGAGTGCACCTCCTCCCTAAATGGGCAAAAGTCCTCCAGAAATCTGTCTAGGGTGAGGAGGGTCTGCTTCTGAGTGCTTGCCAACTGCCGAGCCGCCGGGCATGCCTGGGCCTTTGCTTTCTTGGTGGCCTTCTCCAGCGTGTTAGGCAATGTGTGTTGCGGGAGTGTGGGTCGCATCTCTGCTTCCATTCTACACTGTTCTCTATGAGTTCAAGCAGATTGAGTACTTCGTAAGTTCCCCCAGAAGTTTTAATACTTTTTGCAGCAAAAATCTTACTATTTGTAGTGAAGTTTGATGGTTTTGGAGGAGGGAGTAGTGGAAGCACGAGAAATCGCAGCTACTCGATCAGATACATCATACGATCTGTCTCTGTCACACTCTGTAGATCCCTCTCTCTCCACAGCTCAGCCCGAACTACACAAAAAACGGTTGACTCTCCTATGAAAAATGTTCAGGGTTCTGAGTCTAGATCCCCGGGCCTATGCCCACACAACAGCCAGGGATTCAAAACAGGGCACCACGCACTGGCCAGGGACAGCGGTCCCAGCGTGTGTGTGCCCACTCTCGTGTTGCCTGCTTGGGGGGGGGGGGATGGAGCAAGCAGGCAGCAGAGAGCCAAAGGAGCAGAAACTTTTTTTTTTATTTAAAATGTTCCTGATGATTCTCTGGGGGGAGGAAGCACTTAAAGGGGCCCCTAAACATGACCCCTAATGCCCCACAACACCATGGGGGACCCTTGGGGCATTCTTAACCCTCTTTCTTTTTCTGTGGTGCCCCCAATACCTTAGCCCCCCTTACTTTGGGGCACTACAACAGTGCACATCCCCTGCATCCCTAGCTCATAACACCTCTCCTATGACCCGTATCCACTGCAGAGGGCAGGTACAAGATAACACACATCATTACATGCAACATCATCAAGCAGTTCCTTGGCATGCTTTAATGCAATTCAGATGCCTTGACTGTTCTGGTGGTGCCCTACAGTACACCTGTCAGGAGGCCTGTGCCATATTCCTTGTGTGTTACATACTACACAACATGGCACTCAACTTTGGGATATACTTGCCGGCCCCAACAGGAAACACTGCAGCAGATGTAGAGATAGTGGACCAGGGAAAGCAGGAGCAGCTTGATAGGTGTGACCCCAGGATAGCCAGGAGATCATGGGAGTACAGAGCCCACCTCATCACAGAACTCTTCAGACCCAGATGGAGAGTACAGACCACACAGGAAACTGTAATGAGTTCAAAAAATGTATTATGAAAATAATAATAATGCTTATGAAAAAAAATAGCAAGCCATCCACCTGGGGGGAAGGGAATGAAACAAAAAAATATGCCATCCCATAGGGGGAAGGGTGTAAAGGTGGCTGAAAAAAAATACTGTGCTATCTAGGCAGCAAAGAATGTAAATGGACTGAAACAAAATAATATTCTATCCCAGCATGGGGGGTATAAAGGGTGCTTATCTGCAATATTAGGACATCCAGGCGGGGGGAGGGGCTGAAATAAAATAATATGCCACCCCAGAGGGGTGTAAAGGGAGCTGAACAGAAATATGAAGCCATCCAAGTAGGGGGAGTAAGGGGGGCTTAAACAAAATAATATGCCATCCCAGCAGAAGGGAAAGGGTAATGTGAGGGGAACATGAAGTGGCCAATGTGGGATAGGGCTGATGGGACAATATGTACGCTAGGTGCATCCTGTACTACATCCGTGGAGATGGACACTGCATGAGAACTGTGTCTGGGGGGGGGTAACAGGGGGATCATTGTCCACAAAATGGGGAGGAGCATGGGGACATTGTTAGCTGCCCATGGCCATGGCCTTGGTGGGTAATTAACCTGTTGAGGAGCAAGTTATGGTCATTGGTGTGCAGTGTCCTGGACATCTTGGGTGTGCTGGCGTTCAGATGCATACACTGCTAGGAGTGGCAGTATGGCAAAGTGTTCACCGTGGTGTGATAGTACCCCACTGAAACAACCTGTGCTTTGGCCAACACCCATGATGCCTGACACTGTAGCTGCAGCCTCCAGCACAGCAGCACCCAGTCTATCATTGTCAGCATCCAACCACCACAGTCCAACCAAGGCTACCTTGTGCTCTGCATGGTGGGCCTATGCATGATGCTAATTGTCCTACAGCAAGATGCGTATCTGTGCCATTTCAACAAGTATGCCATCATGTGTTCCCATGGTGGACTGCAACAGATGCATGTTGGCTTCCTCCTGCTGTCTTCATAGACTGTTCTGAGAGACAGGGTCATATTGCACCCTGGGCCATAGTGAGGAGGCCCTGGTTTGCACTGTGGTCAGTGCAGCATGCCGTTGTGGCAGTTGGGGAGGCACAGCAGTGGCTGGGCTGGTGAGATTAGCCTGGGGGCAGGGCAGTAGCTGTGTCAGTGGCAGAGACCTAGGGTGGCATAGCAGTGACTGAGCTAGTGGGATTGACCTAGGGGGCAGGGTAGTGGCATTACCGGTGGTGGGGTCCAGCGGTGGCACAGCAGTGGTTGTGCCAAGGGCAATAGATGGTGGTGGCATGACAATGGCCATACCAGGGAGGTGACTGGGCCCCACTGGTAGGGGGCTAGCAGAGGCAGGCAACCCCTTCCTGTCTGAGCTGGACCCCTCTCTTCTCCGCAAAAGTCTCATCTTTGTCATCATCCTCCTTTTCCTCACTGGAGTTTGATTTGGCTCAAGTATGGGTGGGCAGCAGGGCAGTTGCTTCTGTGATGGTCCTGGGCCATCTACAGGGACAGTGTCCATTATGATGGAGTGTGCTGTCAGGATAACAGAAGGGAGAAGTATTGCAGAGTAATGCAGATACCTGTGTGCTGACCATGGCAGCACACAGGCCCAGTTTAATGTGTATTATACAACAGCAAGGAAAGAATCCTGAGCTCTGATTGGTCAGTCTTGGACTGGACCCGTGATGTTATCCCAGTATAATGTCACAGGTCTGGTCCCAGTACAGAGATGACCATTTCGAATCACTTTACATTAAATTATTCCATGCAGCTTGCTTTATTCATCCCCGGTCTGAAACCTGCTTCACTGATCCTGGGTCGCAAGCCGCCTTCAGCGTCCTCTTTTACTATTAAATAAAAGTAAAAACCTCCCTCTCTCCAAGCCACACTCCTCTCCCACAGCACACAAATGTAACGCAATAAATATAATCTTTACAGCTGCTTTTCTTTCCCTGGACCCAGTGGCTTAAGTGAACCTCAGACACCGTGACTGCCAATTGCGTTGTTCACTGACATCGCTTGATACGTGACAAAAAAGAAACGCATGAAGCAGCTGGCTGTAGAAAACCTTGCAGATCACTGAGGGCAGCACAAATAACTTTTTTTTTTTCATTTTTCAAACTGCTGCTGCTTATGGATTCAAACATCAACCCCGTCTTCCACGTATCCCTGCACTTAACAGAGGTACGCCCTCTGTGTTGTCCACGCAATCTACTACCTCTCTCATGGCTCAACACAAAACCCTCAAAACACATTTTACATGTCCCAGTGTAGGCAGTGGGATGGAAGTAACCCTGATCTTTCTTCCATTGTATGGATCGCAGTTGGCATAATATAAAAGAGCAAGACAGAATCAGATGAGATGAGATGACTCAGCCACTAGTCTTCAGTAAACCACATTTCTCCCGCCATTTGCAACTGCCAGCCTTGAAACTTCAGGAAAGTACTGGTCACAAACTAGAACACACACACATCCTGCAAGCAGGAAAAGGAATGTGTGTGTGTGTGTGTGTGTGTGTGTGTGTGTGTGTGTGTGTGTGTGTGTGTCGGGGGGCACTTGCACAGACACAGCTATTCATTTAGCAGCAGCACCACCTACTGGCTAAAATAGAACTACTTTTTTCCTTTGTATACCTCCACATTAATAAATAAAGTGAAAATCTATTTTAAAATGCGCTTTTCTCATTTTTCTGGATTTTTTAATATAAACGAGCCATTGTATAATAGCAATAATGAACTCTAGGGTGTGTGTTGTGCTGGGATAACGTCAGTTCTGGGGTGTTGGACGCACTTAGCCTGTAGCCTCATGCCCAACCACCCCAGGCATGATGTAATCCCAGCTTGACACACACTCTGTCATGCATTATTGCTTAATCAACACCCATGCCGCAGTACAGTGCCCATACACACAAACCTACCATGCACACCATACACTCCATCACCAGTGATCACACAGGCAAAAACACATGTATAGCACAGAGGCAATTACCCCACAGATGGCAACCCCACCTGGCTACCTGGCTGTCCAACAGCAAAGCTTATATACTGCATAATCCGGAATATGAATGGGGAGGGGAGTTCGTGAATATTACATGTAAATATGACACACTAGCCCTGCGTCTTCCTCATAAATATACCATGCAATGATCATGGCTTCCTGGTGGGTCTGTCCAACCCTGCAAACAGGTACACCATTACAGACAGGGCATGCAGCAGTCATGATCCACGTGTGTGGTGTCCCATGAACCGTGCAGGATGCATGACTATGCTTACGGTTGGATGGGTACACATACCACAAACCTGTGCATTACAACCACTACCTCCACACTGTACCTGTCTATCTGGGACCATCAGCCCCCCCGCAGACCCCAACACCACCAGGGCATACATATAAGCCCAATGTGATGGGGCAAATGGAATCACTCACATGGCTGTGCCAATCTGACCTGGTTATCGTAGCCACTTCCTGACACACTGGTCACCTCCACAACTGTCAGGGTTGAAGCTGTCACCTCCTCTGTGAGGGCTACAATGGTAGCAGCTATTTGACCACTGCTTGTGGCCTTAAAGTCCCAGCATGCCTTGGACAGGACCTGCTTGGCACACCTCCTCATGTCCCTCAGCCTCTTCCAGGATTCTTATACTATGCTGGGTCTCTCCCCAGCTTCATTCACTGCCTGTTTGATTTCCTCCCAGGCTGTCCAGAATTTGGTCGTGGACCCCCTCTTCCTGGCTACAGGACCCTCACAAGCCACATACACCTGGGCCAGGGCCAGAACTTCTTCCTCATCAAATTTTCCTTTTTTTTTTTTGGCACTCGGAGTCCTCCATGGTCCCTTTTGGAAACAGGGAGAAACAACAGCATTGAGCCTTGCATACACACAGCAGAGCTCAGAGCAAAGGTACAGTGCAGGTGTCACTGTCCCCGGGCTGAGACATGTACATGTTCTTGCAATGCTAATTCCAACACACAGCAAGCTGCCTGCCTAACACAGCCCTTGGTCATGTGCAGATACAACAATCATCTATTCCAGATACAGCATAAACACAGTGCTATGATCACCCATGTTCTTACTGTAGGCCATTCCACAATATGCTTACCTCCAGTTGCCTTCAGTTCCTCTGTGGAATCTGTGTGATGCCCTTTGCCCTTTTTATTTGCTCCAAGTGCAATGAGACATGCTAATGAATTAATATATTCCAGTAATTTATTTGTAACCCCCAATCAGCGCTAAACTGAGAGGGCTACTACCCCTGCCTGTATAGCTAGTGAACAGGTTGAGGGGCCTGGGCCCTATGACACAGCGCCTCCATTTTTATAAGTTGAAACTTGGGGAGAAAGATGTCACTCGGCATAGTGATTAGGTTTGGCTACTCTGCACAGGGGCCCCCAAATAACTCTGAAAGCAGGAAACAATAACTGTAATGTCCAATACCAGAAGTTGAGATTCTAAAGTGTGGCTTTTATTCACATCCAACAGAATAGCAAAGCATAGATGGACCCCCACGGGGCTACAATCCTGGTAATGCAGATTTAGGGAGATCAGAACACATCCTCTTTACACTGAAACCCTCAGGTTTCGAAACACTCTGGGCATTCAGCCCTAACTCAACTCTTTTTCAGTTTCCCTGGCTCAGCTACCTTGCCAGCCCTCGGGACTACCTTCCATCCATGGCTCAGCTCTCATGCCAGCCCTTGGACACTTTCCATATAGCATGGAACATTTCTCAGTGGCTCCCTAAACCACCTCAGAGCACTTCTGGCTCCATCAGGGAATCTTCTTCATCAATCCCATGTCTGGGTACTTTCCTCAGGCACCGGCCAAGTACCTGAGAGAAAGCAACAGGTGACCCAAAGCAAACCTGTAGAGGTGAATTTGGTTACTACTGATGGGGGGTCTCCCACCTCTCGCTCCCATAATTCATACCTGGCCATTTCTCTTGACTTTAACACCTTATCCTCTGAAAACATTTTACTGTGTAGATTCTCTTTACATGTATGTCACATTTAATCTACTTTTCTTCCATCCCGCTTGTGCTGAACTTGAAACATACTTAAATAGTGGCTGTGTCAATTGCTCTAGACCCCCACAGAGTTAAGCAGTCCAATTCCCACAACTCTTAAAACTGTACTTGGCTATCTTTTCCTGACCCCACAGTAACAGTCGCTTAACTTCATCTTGTCTCAGGTGAAAACACATTGGCCCTTTATCAGAGCAGACTCACCCCTTGGTTGCAGGTGCCCCACAGGCTTTTTCTTCTTCAAAGGAATCTCATCCAAAACTTCTGGTGCCTCAGCACAAACTTAGATTTAGGCAGCTTCTTCTTCCCCTAGCCGGACCAGGGGATTGTCCCTGGAAGTAGGCTGAATCCTTCACCCCATCCCTGCAGGGATGGGGCCCTGAACCCCTGGAAGTGGTCTCTACCACTTCACTGGGCTCTTCCTGTGTTCCACTTCGGGTGAGAACACACACCTCTAACAAAAATATAGCTCTTTGTCAGAGCTGAGGGCTATGAGGGCCTGCAGCAGCAGCACACCTCTTTACTTTACTGAACCCACTAATGAACTGACTTCAAATTCCCCAACATTCTATCCTAACTTCCCTAGCTGCAACATTCCAGTGTGGCTTATGCAGCTGCAACAGTTCTAAAATGATGTCATCCCTCAGTCTCAGCTGAGACTGTGAACAGAGTGAGACGGTGTTAAATCCATTTAACTGGAGTTTCACCAGCTGCCTTCCCTGCCTGCCACTAAGGCACTGTCCACACTGCACATGATAAACTGTTACCGGTGCTTTGAACTGTTACCATGAACTCCAAAAACGGGTCGCGTCCACACTGGTAACAGTTTACCATGTGATTTTAAAATGTTAAAAAAGTCAGTGTCAGTGGCTCAGTAGGTAGCACACTTGCCTCTGAGGCCAGGAGATCAGAGGGCTGTGGGTTCGGTTCCCACTTCTGGCACTTGGGTTAATATCCCAGTACTGACACTGTAGTGCAGCATGAGAGGGGTGCTGCACTTCTGAAGTGCCATCTTTCGGATGATACATTAAACCGAGTTCCCATCTGCCTGGATTGGTGATAGTTCAGGTGGATGTTATAGATCCCATGGCACTTATCGAAAAGAGCAGGGGAATTTCCCCGGTGTCCTGGCCAAATTTCCCTCATTCACTAAAAATACCACCAACAGCTTAATCTGGTTCAAGATCAGTTGGCATTCATCTGTATCCCCCTCCCCCAGGTTGTGCCTGAAAATAGGCAGGATTTGTCTAGTGCACTTACCCGGTCAACAAAAACTAACTAAACTAAAACCATTCTTTTGACCTGTCAAGATGTGGTCTTTAGGTCGGAATCTGAAACGGTTAATTTTCTATAACGTTTCTCTTGCCACTGCGGATGCGTGACTGTACTGATTTCTTTGCTTTATGTATATGTGTATGAGGACGCCCTGCAAGGCACTGTGGGTTAACCCCTTGATTTGGTTTGCATGGAGCTCCAAAAAAGAGCAGCAGTGTGGATGGGAGGTGACCATTTCAAGAAACGGTTCAGCGTCAATGCAGACAGACGGTAACGGTACATACCATACCGGTTTTAAAACTGTTACCACTCAACCGTGTGCAGTGTGGACAGGGCCCAGGTCTAACTGGGATTCTTGTAACCCCGAGTAACAGGGGGGTTACATAGTTATTGAATTTTGTTGACCCGGTAAGCCCACTGGGCCTAGAAGTCCCTTTTTCAGGAGAGACCAAGGGGGGGAAACAGATGGTAAGCAACTGAAATCGATTCAGATTAAGCTGTTGGTGGTATTTTTAGTGAATGGGAGAAATTTGGCCAGGACACCGAGGAAATTCCCCTACTCTTCAGTAGAGGGACCCTTTGGCTTCACTGATGGAGGTCTCAGTTGCTGCTTGGATGGAGACGGAGGAGATTGTGGAGGTGTTTTACGGTGCTAAACACGTTGATCTTGTGAGTTCTGACTGTGGGGATACAACTGATGGAAAGGGAGATGCACTTGAGCTCTCTCATGATGCATTGCCGAGTGAATCTGATTCTTCTGTTCCACCGATATGGCCGGTAGTGGAACCATGGTGCGGGATTCAGAGTTTGTATCAAGTGAAATTCCCCGTTACTTCACGAAGTAGGGGTGAGATTACTGCTGTGGCACAGGGGCAGCTTCCGAGAGATTTTGCATCGAGGAAACCAGGAGACCATGAGGTCTCTATATCTCATATTTTTCAACAACAATTTGGAGTAGAGATGGTAAAGGGTGCTCCAGAGTCTGACTGGACTGTTTCAGACGCGTTGGTACAATCGGGCTGGAAACGGTCGGCCATGGGTACATGGATTCCTGATTACTCCTGGAATGAATCCAAGAATGGAGTACTACATACCACTCACAGACCTGCTCCGAACTTGCTGAACTCAGTTAAGGTACAGAGTCCTTCTCTTCAAACTGACTGTAACACTGCTGGAACTGAATGAATTTCTAAGAACTGGGGGGATATTGTGGACAAGGATGTATCTTGTCAGTCTATACCTGTAAATGACAATCGGGGAGATTTTGCATCTGTGGTTTCATTATCTGGGGAACTCTTTAAGGTGCCTCCTGATAAAGGGGTGTGTGGTAATTCTACATTACTAACTTCTGTGTCCCTGACAGATGTGGAGGGTATACCTAATAGTGGGGATACTAGTACTGTGACTTCTTTATCTCACGCTATACCTCTTACAGTGCCTACTTTAGCTTCACATGACAATGAGGGGCAACAATCTACTCCTCTCTTGGATGTTCCAGGGGAGGGTACCTCAGATACAGCTTTTTCTTCAAGCAGAGCTCCTGGTAGAGGGCCTCCTTTTTCTGATTTATTTAAGAACAAATTGGAGCAGGCCCCTAGATGTAATGCGGTACGTATCCGCTACAAGGGGGGCCTCTCTGAACATCCGGACCAAAATTTTGTTGCTTGGAATCTACTTCAACTTTCTATGCATTTTCAAGCAGCTGATATATATGCCCCAATACATATCTCAGGGGAAGACACATTTGATGTAAGTTTTAAAACAACTGTGGGTTTAGAGAAATGTTGGCAAAAATATGGCACTTTACGACAAATCCCTCTCTGGACCCCTTTTTATGCTATACCATTGACAAAACCGGCTATCAGAACTGTTACTATAATGTTTCAAAATGAGGGTGTTAGCATTAGTGATATTTATCACTGGTTGCAAAATAGTTGTAGTATTTTATCCCCTCCTGAAGCTATTATTGATTCAGAAGGTTTGTGGACTGGGGGATGGAAATTTTGGATTAAGCTTTTTCCAGTTGCATCTTCCCAACAGTTTCTTCCTTGGCAAAGATAGGGGTGTTTGTTTTTATGGGGGGGGGGCATCCTAGGGCCTGCTATAAGTGTGGGGCCCATACACATTTGAGTAGCACACGTGATTTATTGAAATGTAGTCTTTGTGGGGAGTTTGGTCACCCCAGTGTAAATTGTGATAACATATACAGTATAAATGTAATTTATGTGATGAAACGGGACACGCATATCACCAGTGTCTTTGGGCAAGCAGGAATAGAACAGAAGGATGGAATCAGGAACATTTAGTACAGAAGGAACAAGATAAACAGGAAAAGCAGCAGGAAGAGATTGCTCCTCTTCCTGTTCAGGATCCTGTTCCGTCTTCTCCTCAGATGGCTGACACCTCTCTGGTCGTTCCACCGGAGATGGATTTGCCTTCATCTCAAGCAGAGATGGAAGTCCAGCTACCCAAGGTTGCAGCTTCTTTACCTAGGTCTCAGCAGCCGACTGTGTCTCAGGAATTGGATACCTCTCAACATTCTGTAGATTTGTCATCTCAGAGTAGGAGGGTAACAAGAGCTACAGCTAGAAAGTCCAAAATGGCTAGTGATATCTCACTACATAACACATATGATGTATTACAAGGGGGCGGGGGGATGATTCAGATATGGACACTGAAGTCTCTGTACTTCCTTCTGATGTGGATGTTCCTACTGTTAGGCCTCCAAATACGGTCAAGAAGAAACAAGAGGAAAAAAAAGAAGGGAGGGAAAAAGCGAAAAAATATGGCCACTCGGGATGATAGTGGGTAGCCTTTTTTTTCTATAGAACTGGTGTTAATTCGTGTCTCCTCTTTGAATAGTTGTAGTTTTAAAAACTAGAAAAAGCAGTCTGTCTTTTTTCATTATGCAGCTACGGTGCAAACTAATATTTTTCTCCTACAGGAGACAAGATTGAAGACCATTTCTGAAACTAGGCAGGCCCGACAGGTTGGGTGTGGGGACCCTCCTATTGGACATTTGGTGAAGAGACAGCTGATGGTAATGCAATTCTATTTAAATCTACTTTCTTTTCTGTTTCTAGGATTATTGATCTTCTTCCAGGTAGGGCTTTGGTTATTGATTGTAAGTTTCAGGATTTTTCTTTTCGGATAGTGAATATTTATGCCCTTCAGTCCAAGGTTGCTAGGATAGATTTATTTAATCTGATTCAACCTTTTCTCTGTTCCCGAAAACATATTGTATGGGGAAGGGATTTTAATTGTAGCTTAGACATTTCCTGTAGGACAGAAGGGGGTTAAAAGTTATATTGTGATACTATCATATTAAAAAACCCGATCCAAGATGCAGCCTTAACAGATGCTTATAGACATTTACGGTCTGATGCTGGGGCTACTTATCATAGGCATATCTATAATACCAGAATAGACTATCTTTTTACATCTCACTATTGCATACTGGTGCAAGTTTCTGTTAGTCCAAGTGAATACTCTGCTCATCATTTGTTAACTGGGGTATTTAGTTTGGAGTCAGCACCTCCCACATTTTTTTCTTTGGAGTCTTTGTGGAGACTTAATGGTTCCCTTCTCCAACAAAATGTTTTGTTATGTCAGGTGAGATCCCTGCTACAAGCTAGGATGTCTGTGTTATGTTTATATGATTCTTTATGGGTCTTGTGCCAGGATACGAAAACTGACTTAAAAACTTTATTTATGAGTCTGGGGAAACAACAAGTTCAGGATAGGTATTTACAATATCTCAGATATCGGCATCAGTTGTATAGACTTTTATCTTTAACCACCTCATCTCTTGTTCATTATTCAGCACAGATAGTGGAATTGAAGAAATGTATGTTTGCCAGTCAATATGACAGGGCACGTTCCCTTGAAATGGAAATGCAATTCGGTACTTCCCATTCTCCTTCAGTGGATACTTTTATGGCATGTAAAGCATGGTTACAAGCCACTATGATGTTGGGTCTTTATCGTCCTGTTGGTACCATTGATAGATCGCTTATCGGTATGCAAAATATTGCCCAAAAGCATTTGCGTCTAGACTTAGGTGCTGCCCCTATTGTAAACGTACTTTTGGCAGATGTTTTTATGGCACCAGTCCTCACAATATCTACTTCTCTTGCCACTGATTTACCTCTCCTGATTTCAAACGAGGAGGTGGCCATGGCCATTGCACAACTTAAATTGCGAGTGGCCCCAGGTCTGGATGGCCTTACACATGAATTTTATGAAACATTTTCTGAGGAGTTGCACGTGGTCCTAGCTACGGTATATAACTTTCTTTTAAGGGAAAAGGACAGTGGTCAGGATTTAGAGATTGCAATTTTACGATATATTTATAAAAAGGGGGATAGGTCTGTCTTGGATAACTGGAGACCTCTTAATCTCCTTAACACTGATTATAAGATTCTTGCCAAGATCCTTAGTAGCAGGTTGCAGAAGGCTGCTTAGGAGATAATAGACGAGTCACAGATCTGTGCTGTCCCTGGGAGGAGAATACAGACTAATTTATTTTTCTTACCAGAAATCTTTGAAGCAAAGAATACACAGAGGGTTCAGGGTTTTGTTTTATCCTTAGACCAGGCCAAGGCCTTTGATAAAGTACATCGTCATTACTTATTTCAAGTACTGAGCTATTATGGAATACCTCCCGTATTTCTTGCTTGGCTTATGCGTTTATATGCTTTTGCTGGTTTCAAGCCACTGATAAATGGTTGTTTGGGAGACTTTATTTCTCAACGTATAGGCATTAGACAAGGTTGCCCTTTAAGCCCATTATTATATATTTTTGCTCTAGACCCGATTATTAGGCAGATTAAGAGGGATTTGGTTTGGCCCCGTATCCTGATCTATGGCCAGTTAAAATATCCGCTTATGCAGATGATGTAGTTTTACTCATGCAGGATAAAATTGCAGGAGACAAGACAGTGTAGATTTTTCATAAATTTTCTGCTGTATCAGTGGGTACTTTACATTTACAGAAAAGTGTCTCTGTCCCTTTGGATGATGCCTCTGTTCAAATATCGGAAGTTGGTGGTATTAAAACAACCACTGACCCCAAAAAAATTCTGAGAGTGTGGTTTAATATATTAGACGGACCCACCTTTAATTGGGAGAAAAGATTGCTTCTCTGTGAAAATAAGGTTCAGATTTGGAAGACATGAAAATTGGGAAAAAAGAAAAGGGTCATGATTGTGAAGCAATTTCTGCTTCCGATATTTTTATATCTAAGTTATATTTATGCTCCCCCTATACATTTGGAGACATGAATTTTCAGTATTTTTTTTCAAATGGTATGGGGTAGCAGACTTAACCCTATTAAATGGGAAGTTACCTATTTACCTATTAGGAGACGTAGCCTTAGCATGATTAATCCTATTATTGTTTTCATTCTTTTTTTCTTTTCAGCATATTATGCTGTGGAAGAACTAATGCTAGTACTCAATGTAATCTTTGGGTAGGGCATTCTATGAAGGAGGCTATGGGAAAATAGGATTTAACCCCCCCAAATTACGCAACATTTACAGATACCCTCATATGCGGTAGCTTGTTTTAAGAAACTGAGACAGTGGAAACTGTTGAAAACATCGATTATTTCCCTGACCAGGAAACAGTTATACCAGACAATTGTTAGTATTTTGGAACCCTCACTTTTATTTCCTGAATGCTCTCCGACACAAATGGGTCCTGCTTTACAGATTCTTCTGGACAAACGGATTCCACAACATATGTGGGATATTACGTGGTTATGCTGTCATGGGAAGTTAAATGTCCATGGGAATTTAAAACATAAGTCTTTTCAAGAGAGGTAGTGTCCCAAAATAAATTGTGTACACATTGAGGAAACTATGCAACATTTCTTTTTTGATTGTGAGGATTCTCATTTACTATGGAAAACCTTAGCTTTCAAATGGCAATGGTCGTTTTGGAGTAGAATTACCGAGCAGACACTAATTATGGGAGATTTTTCTGGCATATGGGGTAAATTTCATGAGAGTACATTACGAGTTATTTTTGCTATTTGTAAATATTTTTCATGGCAGGCCAGATGTAAATATGTACTGCAACAATTGCATTCTTCTCCTCACAGCATAATACTACAAATTGAAACAGCTATATCTCGGATTATGACATTGGAAAAAAATACATTACCAATGGCACAGTTTCACCTGTTTTGGAAACATATTTATTTTCTTTAATATGATATTGTATGCTTGGATTTCCTTTCACTGATTAGACGTGCTTGAATTACTGTGGGTTTTTTTGCCTTATGTCATGTATTGACTTCATGATTTACTTTTTCATTGACTTTGATTACTTTGTATATCGATTGCTGATTTTTCTTGCATTTTTTGTACATGCTGTTATGTATTCTTCTAATAAAAAATTCCCCTACTCTTATCAATAAGTGCCATGGGATCTTTAGCATCCACCTGAACTACCACCAATCCAGGCAGATGGGACCTCAGTTTAATGTCTCATCCGAAATATGGCACCTCACAAGTGCAGCACCCCATCTTGCTGCACTACAGTGTCAGTATTGGGATATTAACCCAAGTGCCAGATGTGGGAACTGAATCTGCAGCCCTCTGATCTCCCAGCTTCAGAGGCGAGTGTTCTACCTTCTGAGCCACTGACACTGCTGTAATGACATGCAAATGCTGAATTTGCCCTCCAACTGCAAAATTAGCTCATCTGCATACAATGTTTGAATATTGCATTTACACCAACTGTATTTACGCTAGCGCAAGTGCTGAAACTGCACTAGCGCTATGACTCCATGTGGCACAGACACGATGTCACGTGTTGGGAGAGACATCATGACACAGTGCCAGCATGCACATTATGATGTTGTGCTATGGCATAGCACATATGCAGCACTGGTCTGTGCTTGCACACCATACGCACATGCCCCTCCATGCCTGCCATGTGTGCATGGCACCCCAACTGGAAACACCCATAACACTGCGCTAATCGATATAAGTGCTGCCATAATGCTGAAACCTGTTGCCCAAATGGAAGGTCACACCCAGGGACTTGTCACTAGCTTGGTGTGAGGGCTGGTGTTAGGGACACTTTCACAATGGCTGGCAGGAGAAGAGCAGTCAGATAGAGGGACACCAGGTGTTCTGCCACAGAGCTGGCTAACCTGCTTGACCTGGTGGTGGCCAGCGAAGACCAGCTGCTGGATGAGGGATCTGATGCTGACAGGCTCAGGTGTGAGGTGTGGGCTTTTGTAGGAAGGCAGCTGACAGGTCACACCTAGATCATATGCATGGGGATTCACTGCAGACACCATTATAACAAGCTGTCTCACAGGGAATCACACTGCCTGCAGCAAATGAGGGTGATCGTAGAGAGTGGCACTATGCCAAGGCCAGGTGAATACAGACAGCTATATGTATGGTTTGGTTTGAGCTGTGTCCTCCATGCAGTAATGTTTCCATGCAGGGGTGTAGCCAGGGATTTCAGATCTGCACACCAAGTGGACTCACTGCTACCCCACCCCCCCTTGTTAGTGTGAGCTACCCCAACGGGTTGTAGCCAGACAATATAAAAATGTACACCAGGACCATGTTTGTTGCCTCATTTGGCACAATGAATACAACTTTTGTATCTCATGACAATGGTTGTTGCCATGCATAGGTAAATACAAATGCCATGCATTGTTCCCTAAGACACCCACATACCAGCCCAGAGCCTGTAAAGTTGTATTGTCCTTGGGATACAAAGAGAGGCTTAGTGATCAGTCCTCCTAGTTTCGACTCCTATGAATAAAATTACAGAAAGGGTTCAGTATTTCCTTTGTTAGTTTTCATGGAAAGAGGAAGCAGTTTAGAGCCTATTTGCTACCCCCCTTAAATAAAATTGCACACCATGGAGTGCTTGGAGTATGCCTGCCTACACCCATGTTTCCATGTAATTCATCTTTATAAAATCTGCCATTCTGAAGTCCGGAACCCTCACCTGTGCATAGTTCAGTTGTTCAGCCATCTTTATATTGAACCACACTGTATGTTGATCAATGGTCCCTAGGTGGTCTCCCACCTTGACATCTGCAACATTATCCCTGTTTTTGAGAGCCAGGTCCAGTATTGCCCCATCATGAGTGGGGTCACTGATTAGTTGCCTGAGGAACTTCCCCAGCAAGGAGTCCAGGATGCCCCTGCTACTAGCTGAAGCCACAATTGGGAGTTTCCTATATACATCTGGAAGACTGAAGTCCCCCACCAGCAGCACTTTCCCCTCTTCTGCCACTTTGCCAATGACTTTTAACAGCATCATAATAACGCTGTCCCTGTTCAACTGGATTACTTGAAATTCGGCAGACACAAAGTGTGTGAAAGGATCTCTGGATCCAGAAGAATTTCTGGCAGTTAGTTCACTGAGACCAAAGTTATAGAGGTGCAAAGAACATAAAACTGGTAAAGTGCGTATCGGGCGGAAGTGGGAAGAGCTGTATAAGCTGAATTACCATGCCTTGATAAATTTAGTGTTGGCAGACCTGAAGAGATGGATGCAATTACCAGTATCGTGGATTTGGAGAATAAATCTCATAAAAATGAATATTATCCCCTGCATCCTGTACCCCATGCAAATGCTGCAGATGAAGCTTATGCAGAGGGATGTGAAACAGTTAGAGAAAGGGTTCACGGACTTCATTTGGCAGGGGGAAAAAGCCCAGAATAAGCTTAGCAAGGCTTAAGGCAGATAGAAATAGGGGTGGGCTTAGCTTCCCAGACTTGGGTGCATACTACAGGGCAGTGCAACTCCAGGGCATAGCAGATTGAGTCCACAGGCCTGAGGTGGCTAGCTGGATAGGCTGAAACAGGAGGGGAACCCTGGGAGGCTCACAGCATACTTTCATAGCAGGGGGGCTGCGAGCATATAGAGACTTGGGCAGCGGTAGCCCACTAGTCCGGGAGACGTTGGAGGCCTGGCACTACTTATGGCGACGGAAGGGGGTGCCCCAGAGGGAGACCATCCTACTTCCAATTGTGAGGAGTCCCTTCTTTGACCTTGGGATGGAAGATAGGGGGTTCCTAGAATGGAGGTGTGTGGGGATACTGCTGGAGAAGGGGGAGTTGAGTGAGTTCAATAAGGTCAGGTGAGAGATAAGATTAGGAGCCTCTCATTTATTTCGGTATCTGCAGCTGAAAGCATATGTAGGACGACTGGGCATAGGGGGAAGGGGGAGGCTGCATCCAAATAGAATAGAGCGGATGGTATGTCAGGCTAGGAAAGACACAAAAGGGTTTGTAGGAAAAATAGCCAAACAAGATAGGCAGAGTCTACCAGACCTGACAGGCCCCACGAAGGCCCTTTGGGAAAGGGACCTAGGGTTGCAGATATCAGAGGGAAACTGGGACTTAGTGCTAGGTATGCTGGAGGGAATTATGATATGCAATATATTTAAGGAGGCCTTCTATAAGTTTTTGCATATAATTTATTGGCCCTCAGTGGCATCGGGTGGCTATCCTGCTGTTTCATAATGAACTGTAGAAGGTGCGGTAGATTTGTTACACCTTTTCCAATGCTTCTGGACATGCCCGGTTCTGGTAGGGTATTGGGGGAGTGTGGTCCAGGAGGTAAACAAGGGGATGGGGGGGGCGATTGGCCCATGACCCTTTAGTCTATCTATTTGGGTTGGAAAGAATAGAAGGGGAAGAAGAGTGGCAATTATTGCCTAGATGGGCAAGGGTGTCGTTGGTGCTGGCTAGATATTGCATTCAGAATACCTTGGTTACTGGAAATGAGCTTACGCTGGCTGACTGGCAAAAACTGGTTATCCGCACATTGGCTTTGGAGAGACTCACATGGATAGTTAGAGATAGGGAGGAGGTGTTCTCGAGGGACTGGGCCCCCTTTATGGCGACCTTGAGTTTGTCCAAAAATGTAATGCTCCATACAAGGTTGAATATCTAGGCTCCAGGGTGTTGGATAGGTATAGGGGAACACTCCTCTTGGGGGATGGCTAAGGGGAAAGATCAACTGTTAAACCTTGGTTTAGAAGGTTTTCTTTTCATTGGTCCTAACACTCCAGTATAATATAAATAGTAGTGGGCCGGATGTTTACTCTTTGCAGTGCATATAATAATGGGTAGTCATCCGGGGAGACTCGAATACATAGAAGACACAGGGGTAATGCTGTACACTCGACTGTACCTTAGTAAATGGAATATGTGTGATGTATTAAGGGGATAACCAGGATTTGTGTGTGTTTGTATCTGTGTTTGTCTTTTGTTGTATGTAGCATGTATAAGTTTTTTGTGTCAGAAAACTTTTAATAAACAGAATATTCAAAAAGAAAATGGTAAAATGTAAGACATTTTCTTGCTCACCTTTAACTAACAAGCATGCTGAATGTTTGCTTGCTGGTATAAGCATTGGAAGTATAAGAGTTAGACAGATGCAGAATAGGAATGGCAGTGAAGTATTGAACTTCATGCGAACCCCACCTCCAACCAGCAGAGAAGGACAGGCATGGGGTATGCCTTTGGGTCATCACGCATAACACTCATGCCATTTCACCTCACCCTATTCTGCAGACAATGACAAGTGTTGAGGTGTGCGTTGGGCTGCTCAGTTTTACAGTCACCCCATTCCATACGGACATACGCTGAAATGGGTGCAGTATAGGAGAATGAGGTGAACTCTGGGGCCGAAGAGTTCAAGGCACACCTCGATGCCTGTTACTCACTCCAGGATGGGGGTAGAATGGCATGAGCATGAGCATTACAGCCAGCAATCCAAAGGCATACCCCTGACGCCTGTCAGTCTGCACAGGGTGGGATGTTATGGTTAGAAGACCAAGCCATTCTGCACCAGATGTGCAAAAACACAGTTTGGGAAGGATGTCAAAAATGACAGCTGTCCTGTGCATAACGAGATGTGAAAAAATGGCAATGCTGAAAATCTGGAGTGAAAATATTAAAAAGTTACGAGCGTGCATGGAAACTGCACAATGCACACTCGTAATACAGCCATTTTGTGAAATGTTCTCCCTAAATTTTTAACATAGGCATACTACGACCTCCAAGCATGAACAGTGTCACTCTGATTTTCTTAATCTGCCCTGAACGCCTATTTTTCCACAGTGACCACGCCTTTGTGCGCCACATATGCAAAACCACATTTTGGGCTGGATGTGAAAAATACTACAAATTTTCAACATGGCCTTTTCATGACCCCCACCTAAAGAAAGCATTTGGTACCTCTGATCATGAACAGTGGCACAGTGATTTTGCTAATCTGTCTCAAATGTTGATTTGCTACAGCGACCACGCCATTCTGTGCCAGATGTTCAAAAACACAGTTTGGGAAGGATGTGAAAAATGGCAGCTGTACTGTTCATTAGGAGGTGTGAAAAAATGGCAATGATGAAAATCTGGAGTGAAAATATTAAAAATTCTCTGAGTTACGAGCATCTGTAGAAACTGTGCAACGCACGCTCATAACCCAGTCGTGTTTTGAAATTTTTCACCAAATTCGCAACATAGGCTTTTTGGGAGCCCACCTCATGAACAGTAACACTGTCATTTCATTATTCAGTCCTGAAAGGTGATTCAGCGCAGTGACCGCAAAATCAGCTTTTTAGGACCGAATAATGACATGACAGTGACTGAAATCATGAGGTGGGGTCCCAAGAACCCATTTTGAAAATTTGGTACCAAAATTTGCAAAAATGTCCGAAGTATCCACCTAAGCTGAAAAAAAAAAACAATTTATGCCATTATACAGCTTACCGGCATTTCTTCAGTTCACAATCGGCTTTGAAGAGTGCAAACGTGTTCCCAGTCCACCAAAGATCGTCCCGCTGGGCTCCAGAGGTAAGTATGGGGGGGTGCAGGGCGTGCAGAGGGGAGTGGGCTGGGGGAAGGGATCCGACAGCGAGGGGCCATTTCCTTTGTTTCAGGTAAGAAAAATAAAAAAACATCACCCGGACCGTTTTCAGTTTTTTTTTCCACATGTTTTGGCCACACTGGGGTGGGCTCCCAGTGTGGCACACAATCGGGGTGGAGTGGCACCAGGAAAATGCTGACACAATGGAGGGGTTAACATGGCAACAGGGGGATTGGGCACCCCTGTCAGTAAGCATGTCTGTGTTTGGGGGCACAATGCCGAGGGGGATTGGACACCACCTTGGCAGGGCACTACAGTAAAGGGGGCACATATGCAGACAGGGGGATTGGGCACCCCCAAAGTCAGCTTTCTAAGGACTGTGAACAGCAGGCAGTGAGCCACTGCCCGCCATGTTTACCGAAATGTTACACCAGGCAAGGCACACCCTGCAATGATGGGTCGCTCACTCATAGCAGTGGCGAATTCGTTTCAACTTGGTGGCACACTTGCTGAACTAGTGTCAGCAGCAGCATGCTACCACACTGGGGAAAGACGGCCAAACCTCAGAATGTAGTGGTGGCATTGGCCGCCACAGTGCCACACCTCAAAAACCCATTTTTCTCCTAAGCTGTCACATAATGTTTCTTGCACAAGCAAACTTAAAAAACCTAGTATGAGGAAAATGCCCAGGTCCCAATGGAATTTTTTTAAGGCAAATATGGAAACACTCCTGCTTCCTCATCTAAGGCATACCTGGCCATTCAAAAAGGAGACAGCCTTCCATCATCATGGCACTTTGCTATGATTTCAGCCATCCTGAAGCCAAACAAAAATCCCACAATACCAGAATCATATAGACCCATATCTATACTTAATTTAGGTTATAAGTTATGCACTTTCATCTTAGTCAAATGATTAGAACATATTTTTCCTCTTAATACATTTCAATCGGACAGGGTTTCTCTCTCTCTCATCAGCAAATCCAAGACAACATGAAAAAAAAAACATTTACACTGCTCCATTACATGTCCAAGACTAGACAGGTGATACTGCTGCTGAGCCTGGATGCAGAAAAAGCTTTCACCAGGGTTTCGTGGAAGTTTCTGTATTACACCCTTGACTGATTTGGTTTTCATTCTTAATTTATCTCTCTGGTTATGGCCCTGTACCAGAATCTGCAGGAAATGATCAGGGCTAATGGCTCAATCTGACTCAGATTTGGGGTCCACAGTGGCACATGACAAGGATGCCCAATGTCTCCATTATTATTTGCATTATCAGTGGAACCTTTAGCACAGACAATTCAGCAACATTTCAATATCACAGATATCGCACATCATCACAACAAACACAAGTTAGCATTCTACGCTTACAATTTATTAATCTATTTGTTCCACCCTACTCATTCTCTTCTGCACCTATGGACAGTTCTTAACCAACATGGTAAGCTTGGGATACACACTTAATGTAGACAAAAGGGCTACCCTTCATTTGCACTATCAAGCCCTCCCCCAAAATTTGGACTCAGTCAGGCCCAAATAAAATATCTCAGGGTTAATATACTTGTAAATCTGACCACTTTATAGCAGCAAAATTATCCACCATTGCTAACCCAGTTTTATGTGGATCTAGACAGGTGGTCAATATTACGTCTTACATTCCATCAGAGGATTGAGACCATTAGGATGGATATTCTCCCTTGTTTGCTTTATTTATTTCAAACTATCCCAGCGGTTCTTCCAGATACTATATTTAACAAATGGAATGAATGCCTCTCGAGATTCATCTGGCCAGGTACTTGGACACGGATAGTGTTTAAAAAACTTCAGTTATAAAAAATGCATAGGAGAACGACTCTTCCACACTTTCTCAATTATTTTGGGGCATCCCAGATTAGACATAGTGCAGTGTGACTAGTGAATTATACAGCATGCTGGAAATTGCTCAGGCTTGCTGACTTACAATATTCTATCAATATGACTCTGTTTTCATGCCCCCCCTCCATCCTCCTCTGACCACTTCATGGATAATAGGTTCTTCAGAAACAATTTGCATCTATGGAATGCAGATAGGATGGATATATATCTCCGACAGACTCTCCTCCCCCTAACTGCAATTCCTTATGACCATGCATTTGTGCCTGCTGAGGTAGACCATTTCTTTAAATATTGGGCAGACACAGAGGTTGGTCCATCTCTTTCATTTGTTCTGGAAGGGTACTCCTCATACTGTACTTTTGCACATCTGCAGCAATGTCATGCTCGCACAACAGTGGATCATTACAGATTTTTGCAGGTACATTAGTATTTGACTTCCAGTTTAGGGCACATTGTAGAATATTCAGAGCTACACCCCTTGATGACATTGTTAGTAACCACGAAAAATCAGGCACGCCATCCCACTTTGTTTCCCAAATTTATGAGGCTAGGAGGTGACCTTAGATGCAGTTCAGCGTAGGTAGGAAGCAGAACTAAGACTTCAGATACTGCAGAACAGACGGTCTGTGATTTATCACAGAGATCATAAAGTTTACTTCTCCACTTCTTGAAAAGAATTCACCTGGAGGATGGTAGTCTGATATTTTCGGACACCTCAGATCATGGCTAAGTTTCACATAGGTATAGGGTCTGCACGTTAGAGGAACTGCAACACTCAACCTGTCCATCAATCGCACATCTTTTAGCTTTTTACCCAGTTACGTCTATTTTGGGCAGACATGAATTCCAACATGCAGGAGCTTATTGCTCATTTTTCAGTATTAATGCCCAGAACAACATTACTTTTGGGTTATCAAAATAAGATTCTAAATAAACACCGAAAATATCTTCTTCATATAACTTTAGTATCAACTAAAAAGGCAGCCACAAAAAAAGTGGTTACATCCTGCCCATCCAACAGTTAACCAATGGAGAGACATAATGATCATTATATATCTGATGGAAAAACTCACACACAAGGTTAATAACCAAAGTGATTTATTTACTAATAGATGGAATGGCTGGTTACTATATATAATGGATAAAATGGAGACTTTTGTGCTATGAAGTACCACAACATAGTATACAACCACTTAAGATCTCTACTTTTCTTAGAAGTTATAGTGGGATTTCTGTATTTAAATAAACGACAGTTTTAAGTTAATAGATCTAGGTGGGCTTAGACAGGGGTGTATACTATTGTTCCGGTATAGAGTATGCTGTTTCTACTATATCTTGTTTTAACTATCATTAAGAAATGGGAAGCAACCTTGCCATGAACAAAAATCTGATCACTCTATAGCTCATGTTATGTATTATTACTAAATGATTTATGTCTGGTCTTAATCTGATTCCATTGTACACTATGTAGTCTCCTGCCAAATAAAGATTAATCAAAGAAAAAAAAACAGGAGGATTTAAAACCTGAAACTTTCTAGTTTGATACAATTAGCCCTACGGTGTGTGCTCTTGTGCTTTATGTGTCCCTAACTTGCCTCCTTTTGGGAGTAAATTAGGGAAAAAACATGTGTATACTCAGTTTAAAAACTGAAGATTCTAAAAATAACTGATTATTTATGACCATATTTCTAAATGCAGTCATTTCACAAAAATGAATGCATGTCTGAGGAGGTGGTGCTATAGGCATAGAAACACAGAAACATAGAAGTTGACAGCAGATAAGGACCACAAGGCCCATACAGTCTGCCCATTTTTTCTACTTATGAATGTGCCATAGGCCTTTACTCTGTCAATGGCCTATCAATTCATGCTCCTCTGTATTGCTCCCCATGCCTATCCCATGCCTGTTTGAAGACCTGCACTGTATTCATATCCACCACTTCCTGAGGTAGGCCATTCCATGCATCCACCACCCTTTCTGTGAAAAAGAACTTCCTCACATTACCCTTTAATTGACCTCCCTGTATTCTCATGCTGTGTCCTCTTGTCCTGCTATTTTTCTTATATTGAAACATGTTAGACTCTCACCTTGTTAATGCCCTTAAGATATTTGAATGTTTAGATCATATCACCTCTCTCTCTCTCTGCCTCCTTTGCTCTAGGGGATACATATTGAGCTCCCTTAATCTGTCCTTATTTATTTTCTGGTGCAGTCCCTGCATCATTTTGATTGCCCTTCTCTGGACTGCCTCCATTTTGTTAATGTCCTTGTGTATGTGCTGCCTCAAGTACTGCACGCAGTACTCCAGATGGGGTCTAACCAGTGTCTTGTAAAGAGGGATTATTACCTCCTTCTTACAACTTGCAATACTCCTACTAATACACCCCAGCATCCCTCTAGCTGTATCTACTGCTTTAGTGGTCTGCTTCGATGATTTCAGGTCATCTGTGATGATGATGCCCAAATCTCTTTCTTCCTTTGTGATTACCAGCAACTCCCCCCCAACCTATAGGTGTTTTCAGGGATTCTCTTTCCTATGTGCATGATCTTGCATTTCTTTGCATTAAACCCCAGTTGCCAGTCCACTCTTCCAACCGTTTTGCCAGTTTATCCAGATCTCTTCTCATTCTGCCCACCCCATCTGGATCATCTACTCTGTTGCAGATCTTGGTGTCATCTGCAAACAGACAAACCTTACCCTCCAGTCCATCTGCAATGTCACTGATGAAAATATTGAAGAGGCCTGCCCCAGAACTGATCCCTAAGGTACCCCACTTGTGACTTGCATCTCTTCTGACTGTATACTGTTTACCACCACTCTCTGTTTTTTGCCTGCAAATCAGTTTGCCAGCCAGTTGACCAACTCCTGATCCACCCCAAGCCTACCCAGCTTATTAATCAATCTTCTAAATTGAACAGTATCGAAAGCTTTGCTGAAGTCAAGGTAGGCGACATCAACTGCACCCCTTTGGTCCACCACTCTGATTACGTAGTCAAAGTAATCTATGAGATTAGTTTGACAGAACCTTCCTGTTGTAAACCCATGCTGTCTTGGATCCTGTGCTACTATGGATTCCAGGTGTTGCACTATCCTTTACTTAAGGAGTGCCTTAATAATCTTGCCCACTACTGAGGTAAGACTGACTGGTCTGTAGTTCCCTGCCTCCTCCCTTCTATCAGTCTTGTGGAGTGGGATCACATGAGCTCTTCTCCAGTCTTCTGGGACCTCTCCTGTGCTCAGAGACTCACTAAACAGTTCTGATAATGGCTTTGCTAGTTCCACCCCTAGTTCCTTTAATATCCTGGGATGTATGCCATCAGGTCCCATTGCATTCTCCACCCTGAGCTTAGCAAGCTCTTGTAGGAACCTTTGTTTTGTGAAGGGACTAGTGCACACCTCCCTCTCCCCTGTGTCTATGGTGCTTAGCTGTGGGCCCTGCCCTACCGTCTCCTCAGTAAATATTGAACAGATGTATCTATTTAGGATAGATGCTTTTCCTTGGTTCTCCTCCACACACTCCCCCTTATCCCCTTTGATCTTAGCAATACCCCCTCTGGACTTTCTCCTTTCCCTAATGTATCTACATAACGTGTTGTCCCCTTCTGTTACTGTTCATGCTAGTGTTTCCTCAGTTTGGGCCTTTGCCTGCCTTATTGCCTTTCCTGCTTCCCTTAGGGAAGTTTGGTATGTCTCCCTATCTTCATCCCGCTGCGTTCACTTATATTTCCTGAAGGCCAGCCTTTTGGCTCTGACATTTTCTGCTACTATTTTTGAGAACCAAAGTGTGTTCCTCCTTCTTTTGCTCTTGCTTTTCTCTCCACCACAATGGGATGTTGCTTCAAGTATTGCATCCTTAATGCTTACCAACTTTGCCTGTATCCCCTCAACTGTATTTCTTCTTGCCAGGGCTAGCTTAATTCTGTTGGCCATCTTATCGAAGTCAGGTCCTCTGAAGTCCCACATTTTTGCCTTGGAATGAGATGATTTAGTTCTAGTGGAAAAATTGAACCATACCATGTGATGGTCACTGGCACCCAGGTGACCTTCTAACTGGAGATCTGTGATCCTTTTCCCATTAGTCAGTACTAGATCTAGGATAACCCTGTCTCTTGTGGGTTGTTGTACCAGTTGTTTGAGGCCATCCCCCTGCAGGGAATCCACCATGTGTCTAGTTCTGGTGGATATTCCTGCTGGTATTTACCAATCTGTATCTGGCATGTTGAAGTCTCCCATTATCAGAACCTCCTCATTAGCTGTCATGTTTTGTATATCTTCTAACAGTAATGTGTTTATGTCCTCTCCCTAGTCTGGAGGCCTGTAGAAAACCCCAGTTCATATGGCTGTCCCATTACCTGTTTCCAGGGTGACCCACAGTTCTTCTGGCTCCTTATGTGTATTCTGAATTTCTGTAGCCTTGATATTTTCACTGACATAAAGGGCCACTCCTCTCCCCCTTGTTACACCTCGGTCTCTTCTGAACAGTACATAGCCAAGTACTGAAGTCTCCCAGGTGTGGTTACTGGTGAGCCATGTTTTGCCAATGGCTACTATACCCAGTTTAGCCTCTGTCACTGTTGCCTGCTGGTCTGGTATCTTGTTTCCCAGACTGAAGACATCTGTATATATGATTTTCCATTGGCCAGATTTTGGTGCGTTAGTTGTTGGGCGAGGTCCAGCATTTCCCCAGAGCATTGTATGGGGAGCCAGACCTTTTTCTTACCTGGTGATGCAAATGAACTACAAACATGCTGAACTCCTGTTTGATCACAAGGTGATGCCTGACACTGTAAACAGCATCTGTTCTCAATCAAACAGCATTCACGCTGCATGGGCAGAACTTTGCATCTGTGCATACCCTGCCCCCTGAGTCCCTCCGAATGGACACTGCATCAGAAATTCTGTAAAGTGAACATTTGCCACATCCCACTATGTAGGAATTTGTGAAATGTAACAAGTAGACACCAGGGTGCCCAACTCCTGATGCCAGCTCACATTGCATAATTTAAACTGAATCCAATACTAAGGTGTTCCCACCCAGTGTGGGTTAAGAACACCCCGTCCAGTATTGTTTCTTCTCCACCCCATCCATCTACATATGCACACAGTCAGCTGACACTGAGGTGCCCAGTCCTTGGTGCCGGCTCAGTAAAAAAAATGTGTATCTGATATCAGGGTACCCACCCCCAGTGCCAGCTAAGACCCCCTGGTCACACAGTTACCCGACAAAGGGGTTCCCAGTCCCCAGTGCCAACTTAATAAAAAAAAATCTGCACCCAGCACCAGTGTGCCCACCCCTGGCACCAGCTAAGATCTTCTGTGGTCATATGATTACCTGATACCAGGGTGCTCGATCTCCAGTGCCAGCTCTGAACCCCTCTGCAATGGGGCGCAACACTGGGCTGCCCATGCTGAAGCTGCCAAACATCAAACTGGCATGGGGGTGCCCAATCCCCAGTGTTATTACCTGTAGTATGAAAACAATCCCTCACTGGGCCCCATATACAAAAGTTGCAGGCTGCATCACACAAGTGCATGTACCTTGCAACTCAACCGCGCCGGCACAAAAAAAGGCATATTTAGAAGATGTGTTGTAATATGCAATCGTGCATGTGTGGATGAATATATCATGCAGTGGGAGATGTGTTGTCTGGCAGGTGCCCAGAGCCCAGTGCGGAGCATATGGAAATGCACAATGTAAAGCTACTTGCATGGCATGCAGATTTGCAATATTCAGCCAGGATATGCAAATGGTTCTTTGCACAGTCAGCACCCAGACAGCACATTTGCATCTCATTACTGGAATGTATTCAGGCCATTTGCATACCATCAGCATGCACAGTTCCAGTATTTAAGGGCAGCACCACCACTCCACAAAAGTGACCAGGAGGTACTGCAGTCTAGCAAGCAGGTGAGAATGCATGGTTTTGCGTGGGTTGACTGCATTGGCCTGAGTACAGTGCTACATATCACATAACCCGTTTAGCACCCAAATGTGTGCCAAGGTGTGTGACAGCTGGTCAGAATGTGTGTCATAGCAGCAAACATGACAGTGCAAGCTCAGAAGACTATGGAAATAAGTGCACAAATGTTGCTAACGTGTGCCAATAATCAAGCATCTCATAGTATCACACAATGCTGCACAACAGTCACAGTGGTCAGAGTATACTGTCATCCACTCTATGTGGGTCAGAGGGTGTCTGAGAGATGAGATGGGTACTGTACCCTGTCCTGTATGACAGTTGAGAGGTTTGAAGTGCTACAACATTGGAAGGGTCCAGGGTCCTTGGGGCATGCCCCTGACACCTCCCAGATCACAGGTTGTGCCAGCCCTGTCCTGCACTACTCACAGTTGTGCACCATTCACCACCAATACACCACAGTGATCCAAACCCAGGGCATCTCTGGCATTGTCACACTGCAGAAATTGCATCAGTGACATGTATGTGGTTACTGGTGGTGTTGGTCCAGCATGGGCATGCTGTGTGCTGTAATGTGCCACCATGGGTGTGTGCCACTGGGCTGTCACTGACCCATGCCATGCTGCCACCATTACCGCCATGCATCCAACTCATCATTGTCCCAGACATCACCATGGGTGCATGCCTTCACCAGGTGGCACTCGGACAGCCACATGGGTGCAGGCCATAGCACCTGGTACATGTGATGCATTGCAGCTATCTGCTCCACTGGTCTGCTGGGGGGTGCCTGAGTGGCATGTAACTGCTGGGCATCCATGACCTGGATGTGGCAAGGGGGTGGCTGACTGGGGGTGGTGCTGGTGTTGCCACCCACTGGCACATGGCAGTTGCCCAGCAGGTAGGCACAGCATGGCTGTGGCTTTGGGTACTACCATGCTGATGTGACTGCTGTGTGTGGGTGCCTGAAGCACCTTCTGATGCACCTCCAAGGGCTGTCTCAAGATTGTCTGTCTGCAGTTCTGTGGCTGGCTGAGTTAGACCATGCCCTCACAAACCTAACTTTGCAAGGCACAGTTTTGTGATCTGTGACACATGTTCTGCACATTTTGGCTGAATATACACTTGCGTGGCATATTCAGGTGCCCGCTTCCTATTTTTGCATGACATACATTATTTCTGTGCGATCACGCATTTGGAGATGCGCAATGCATCTCTTCTTTTTGAATATCGCGCTTCTGTGCATTTTCTGAGATGTGCTACACATCTCCATTTTGAACCGTGCATCTCCTTTGAATACAATATGTGGGCCCTCATCTTTTTTTCTTCCTGTAATGAAGAAAACCATTCACTGATGTCTGTTGTGCTGTGCTGCCATTCCTCTCCCTCACCTGTCCCTGCACCCACCACCCACCACCTTACCCCACCACCCTTTATGTACCTACTGGAGTTCAACACTGTAGTACTGTCTGACCTGAGACATATCCTCCTCATTGAACTTCAGACCATGAACTGAGGAAACAAGGTATGCGTAGTCAATGTACTGTATTTCAAAGAGTTTTGAACTTTTACTCATAACTTGGTCATTTTTTAATATTATTCCCCCAAATTTTCAACATGGCCTTTTTAGGACTCCACATGAACAAGGCTGGTGAAATTTTTCATATTTTGCTCAAAGCTGATTTCAATGTTGCTCTACAAAAGCACCTTTTTGGCAAGATTTGAACAATTTCACCTACAGGGTTCATGAGGTGGGGTCATAAGAAGACCAGGTTGAAAATCTGGAGACAAAGTACTAAAAAACAACCAAGTTATGAAAGTACATTGAAATGTTTCTAGTGCTTGCTCATAACTTTGGTAAGTAAGCAATAAGACACAACAGGGTGAGCATTAGACAGTTCTAACACACAACCAGGTTTGTAGTAACCCCTTAGCTGCTGGCTTGGCATTAGAACTGTCTAATGCATATCCCTGGTGTTTCTTATTGCACTTATAAAATGGTTCTCTGTATTGTAAAATTAAAAATAATAAATTTAAAAAATAAAAAACAAAAAATGCTATCTTAATTTGCCATAAAATAGTTCCTTCACCTATATGAGCTGGATGCATTTTTTTTTAACTTAGGACATTTGACTTACTATGTCCTCCATAGCTATAGCTTCAGTTCCAACACATAACATTGCTGACAAAAATATTGTGGCACACAATGCTGCCACCAAAACATCAAAATTAAAAATTTTTGGTGAAAACACTGAGCAATGTAAACCAGCAGGAGTTCTTGTTTTAGCCCCCCACAGCTCCCAGAATTAATACAATCAACTCAGAGGGGATGTGGACCAAGTGAATGGGGAGAAACTCAGGAGGGGGGGAAATGTCTTTAAAAAAAACACTACAGTTCAATTCTGGGAGATGGGAAACCAAACCCTGGACCCCAGGTCTCCTCCACTCCAGAAGCAAGTGCCTTAGCCACTCCACCACGGGAGTGGCTCAGCCAGGCATTGCACCTCCTGCCGTATTATCCCTCCCCACTACTGCTTTCTCTTCCCTGCTCACACATACAGTGACAGGGTAGTCATAACTTCACAGCGATGTAATGCCCCTGTCACTGTAAAGGCTGCCAACATTATCAAATGCAATATTCTTGTGGCAATGTCAACTAAAAGGTGTTCTGGGTGGATATGGTAGTTTCTCAGGAGTCCATTTCAGTAGTTCAGCTTATGTACAATGCCCCCCCCATGTACAAACATACAGAAAGGATTGTTTTTGGTGTTCTTGTTTATTATTGATTCACTTGTTTTAAGTTGTTGTTAGTGTAACCCCCCTCCCAAGTCAGAAGCTTACCTGCTGCCTCCTGCAGCCACCCACTGTTGAACTTCGCTCCCCTGGACCACTTCTGGATAGTGACAGGGAACAGACTGATTGTGTGGTGGCACCTCTGGGTGCCTGTTCATTGCAGATGGTGAGCTGCTTTCCTCTTCACTCCCCAAGCCTGATCCTGGACTGCTGCCAGGGCTGAGGAGCACTCCAACCTGTTTTTCAGCACCAGTGCACCCGATGTAGATGTGTCCAGTGAGCTGCCAGAGTGTTTTGCTTTCCTCCCCCCAAACTCCCATACAGTGGGGTGGGAAGCAAGAGAAGGGCCACAAATTGTTTCAGCGCTCCAGTACGCCCATCAAGGAAGCAGCAGCAGAAGCATTGCTCACAACTCCTCTCCCCAGCCCCATTGGACAGTAAAGGAGACAGGGGAGGACTGAACTAAATAAAATAAATAACTTTACAAAGCTCCCTGACCTAATCCAAGCCTTCAGTGGGTTGGGGAGTACAGGGGACCAAACGGCCACCAGGACTGCAAGTCCCATGATGCTTAGTGGCCCAAGATGCCATTTTTTTCAAATAGTTCTTGCTGAGGAGCTCACAGAACAGAGCTCCCTATGGGGCTCCTGTCTCCCCAAAGTGCCCCATGGCTCTAGTGACCACCAGATGGGACCAGGAGGGTTCTAATCTCCCTTCTTTCCATCAAGGGCCCCAACATCAGCTGCAACATCGGCCAACTTGCAGCACCGCCTCAGGCATGACTGTGTTCCACTTTGGGTACCCAGTAGGTGCCAGACTGTTAAATTCAGGGACTAAAGTAATGAAAAGTAATACAGCCTGTCTTAATTGCAATAACATAATTATTTTCCTAAATTCTTGCCCCTCCCTTGTTCATGTCCTGCCCTTAATAAATCTGATTTACAGTTTTGCTATTACCCTGACTTGTGCGCAAATTATTACCTGGTCTAAAGTTATTGAAGTACTGCAAAGCATATTGAGAGTGCATGCTTATAATATTGAAACTGTCTTTACAGGGGGAGTACAGGGCACAAGCAAGCGATCCAAACCCTGTTGTTAAGTGGGCTGAATGTGGGCATATCTTTAATGGTCAAACTGTTTGATATTGCAATTAGTGAAAACTGCAATGGTTCAGGTTTTCGTAAAAGGTCACTAGACAGGATTGTGGGTGATATTAGCTTCCCAGAGGGCTGTACCTACTGTGATAGTTACCCACATAATTACTCTGGGTGGAGGCACCAAAATTATAGCACTACTACTGGTAGGGAACACCCTCATGCTAGGTAGTTAAGAACCCAGGCCCCTCAACCTGTTATTAGGGATACAGGCGGGGTAGTAGCCCTTGGTTTAATGGCGCCAGGGTTACATATCTTTTTGAGTTTTTATTTTTAGGTTGTATTGAGCATACCTACCAGCAGAATGAAAGGAGCGAGGAAAATTGAGGGAGCCATTGAGCAGTGGAGTGGCGGGCTGAGTAGTTCAAAGCAGTGGTTCAACACACTGGCACAGAGTCAGAGAAGTAAAGATTGAGGGCAAGCGGAGGAGTGAATGAAACAACACACAAGCAGCTACATTGTCTGGGACTGCAAGGCAAAACAAATTATTTTAAGGGAGAACTGTAATTTTCCCAAATTATCCACCAATGCAAGACTTTCCCCCATTAGGAGTTTCATAAATAGATTGCCCTTTTCTGTCAATTTAAACTTTCCTTATTTAAAGTTTTGAAAAGTCTGGCGTTCGGCAAAATGGCACATGCTCTGTAGCTCCATTTTGTGGCAAAGTGCAGTGCTGCACCGCTCAGCTCCAATATACTTGTATTGGAGCCAAGCAGTGCGGCGCCACACATTGTCATGAAATGGAGCTAGAGCCATTTTCCAAATGGCGTAAAGCTAAAAAATTTAAATACAGTAAGTTTAAACTGACAGAAAAGGGCAATCTATTTGCGAAACCCCTAATCAGGGGTAAGGCTTGCAGGGGTTGGTAATTTGGGAAAATTACAATTCTCCTTTAAGAGGACAGTAAAGATGGCTCTGTCTAAAATAAAGTAAGTGATCAAGAGAGGGAGGAGCAAGTGGGCGAGCAGACAGGTGGCTGCTGAGGTCTCCATAAAGCACGCACACAAAAAGAAAACAATTATAAGTAAAGACTTCAACTCAATTTGCACTGCATTTGTTTTCTCTGCTGTCTTTTGGCATATAGAAAAACAAGCTACGCTTACTGTTTGATTGGGATAGGGAAGTAGGGTGTTGGATAATCTCAACAAGGAAAAATAGCATCTGTTGTGCTTTTTGAAAGACTAGAAATACATAAGACGCAAATAATTTGTCAGCAGATAAGGACATCTTGGCCCACCCAGTCTGCCCTATCAATCCCTACCTATTTTGAGGCCCGATGCCCAAGCAAAACTCTAGAGCACTCCCTCTTGCCTCCAGGATAACTATGTGTCTGTCCCACTCATTCTTAAATCCCGTGACTGTTTTAGCCCCAACCACCTCCTCTGGGAGGCTATTCCACACATCCACCACCATCATCCCTGTGAAAAAGTACTTTCTCCCATCATATCAGCAATATCTCTTCTAAATCAAGATTTAAAAATTCTGAGGAAGATTTTGATGAATCAATCGCAAACTTACATACCCCTATTAATACAGGTTTTATACCTTGGTGACATTTAGCAGACAATATCAGGAGATTATTGAATGTTCTGTCACAAGACACCCATCCCCTGACCCCTCAGCTAGTCATTTTTCTCGACACCGAAAAGGAGTCTGACCGCCTGAACTGGGCTTATTTGTTTGAGGTGCTGGGGGTCATGGGAGTGGGAGAAGGGTTTTTAAAATTGATACACCTGTTATATGACCATTCTAGAGCACAGGTAAGGGTCAATGGAACCATATTGGCCAGGATAGATACTGAACGTGGGACAAGACAGGGATGTCCCTTGTCACCTTTATTATTTGTGGTAAGTTTGGAGCCCTTTGCTGAGGCACTACAGCAAAGCACCCAATTTCCAGGGGATCACAGTTAATGGTCATGTTTATAAAATATCATTGTATGCAGATGATGCCCTGATTTATTTGTCTGACCCCTTAAATTCAATACCACCTTTCCTAGAACTAATCCAAAAATTCAGGGCATTATCACGGTATAAAATTAATAATGAGAAATCGGAGATGTTGGTTGTAGAAGGTAGTCTTATAAAATAAATTAAAGCCGGCCTGGTGGCGCTGAGGCTTGAGGCACTGGATGCCACACCTCATGCCATGCCGGCAACCCGTGTTCGGGAACAAGCCTGGGTTGCTGGGGGTTGGCGGGGAGAGACAGGATCAAGTGTCCAGAGGACAGCTCTCCTCTCCTGGGAGGGACGGGCTCCCTATTCGGCACTCAGCTGACCTCTTTTGGAAGCCAGAGATGCAGCAAGTGCCAGAGGAGCGTAGCGAAGGGGAGGGGAGTGGCAGACATCAGTGAGGCCTTGATGTCAGAGCACTGGCCACTCCCAGAGAAAAAGGGAAAAGGCCCCTTCAGCTCAGGCAGAGACAGAGAACCAGAGCTTGCCCACGATTTACAGCTGCCCTCCTGGCATCCTCCCAACCGATGCCACCAGAGAATTCCTGGGTGTTGAAGCCTACCCCGTCCCCAACCGGGGGGCAAACTAAGGCTACATGGTGACAGAGGATTATTCCAGGTAAAGGCAGAATCAGATATTGGATGACTCCTAGGTACTCCCAAGGAGACTGGAGTTGAGGGAGAGAGGAGGGGAAAATAGAAAGTACAAAAAAAAAAGGAAAAGAAATTAAAAATAGTATTCCTTTCAAGCAAGCTAAGGGGGCTATCAGATATCTGGGAATTTGGATACTTATGTGACTGAATCAACTCTATACATCTAATTATGATCTGTTAAAAAAAAAATAAGTGTATGATGACTTGGCGAGGTGGAAATTGCTTCCCCTAAGCTTTTCACAAAGAATGGAAACAAAATGAATGTATTGCCATGTTTTCTATTCCTATTTTCCACCTTACTCATTCCAGTCCCGACTAAGGACTGGAAAGAGCTGCAGAGAAAACTGGCATATTTCATTTGGGCAGGCAGACATCCTAGAATTAGGAGAGCTTTAAAATGTCTGGGGGGTTGGGACGTCCAAATTTAGAAAAGTATTACGAGGCAGCACGGGCGTTGCCAATTTTAAAAATGTTAATGACAGAGGAAGTGGGTGCTTGGCTGGACTTGGATGATGGGGCGCATCCATACATTCCATTGAAGTTATTACCTTGAACGGTGACCAGTCATAATATTTCAGAGATTTCAAATAGGTGGATCAACACTCTCTAAAAATTTGGTTACAAATTCAGCAGACCTGGGAGATACCCGCTCCAGTCTGGCAATATATTCCTTTGCAGTATATACCCAAAGTACTTCAAAAACAAGAAAACTTATATCTCAAAATGTGGGAGCAGAAGATTTTTTTTATCCCAGCTACTAGAGGGAGGAGACCAGAAAAAGTCATTTGAGGGGATACAAATAGAATATCAGTTGTCAAACTCAGATTTTTATAAATTCCTACAATGTAGACATAAGATTACTACTGATATAACTATTCAAGAAATCTTATGGCCGCCTGTGGATGGGGTTATATGAAGAATAGAGCTACTTTTAAGGATATGAAAAGATTTGTGACCCACATGCACTCCTTATTGAGAGAATGGTGCAGTTAGCTTTGGATGCTATACAAAGAAAATGGGAAGAAGAAATGGGATAGCCCTTATCACAACAGTATCAGGATAAAATTTGGGGGGGGTTACATAAGATAACTTATTCACAATTCTGGAGAACATTTAGATGGAAAGTGTGTACTAGGTTTTTTATTGTTCCAACTGTTTCCAAAGATTTTTGCACTTACTCCCAGGACCTTTGTTGGAGAAAGTGTGGGTTAAGAGGTAATCACTTTCATATTTTTTGGGTGTGTCCAGTAATTCAGGAATATTGGGTGGAAATCCAACAGTTAAATAATGAGAATATTTACAATGACCCTACTTCCTCAATTTGAACATCTAGTCCTGGGATTACCCCCAACTCAATTAAAAGGGCAGGATCAAAAATATATTTTCTTATCCTCGTGGCAGCAGCTAGCAAAGTTATAACACAAAACTGGTTGTCCAGTACCAAACCCATAATTGGTCAATGGAGAAAAAATATAATACAAATCCAATGCCTGGAAGCCATTTCAGCAAAGCTACAATTAAAAGTGGATAAATATAATACCAGGTGGCTACCATATTTTACATATGTAACCTCCCCTCACCGACCCCCCTCCCTTGTTCAACTGGCAGGGCTGCTCCTTCCCACATGGCACCAACGAGAGGGATGGGGTTGTCACTACATCAGTTCTGTTTACCAATACTTCTACTTCATAGCCTGCCATCCTCAGACAGGCAAACCAAGTGTGGCAACTACCTGGCACATACCTGGGGGGACCATTTATCATGGCCATCAATCTGGGTCCCTGGGAGAAAAGGGTTGCTCAGCATTATGCTAAGTTTTTACTTCTGGTCAAGGGCACCTAAGTAAATCCAGACACAGTGGAAGTAATAACTGTACTGTCCAAACCAGGTTAGGATTCTAGAGTGTGGATTTTATTCACATACACAGAGAATAATCACAAAGCGAAGATGGACCCCCACAGGGCTATTCTCACTAGTAATGCAGATTACTGAGGTACAGAGCAAACACAGAGCAAACCCTCAGGTTCTGAATGAAATGGAAACAGCGAACACTCTCTGGTTCTGAATGGAGATTGGCACACACTGCCAGAACTGGTACACTCCCCTCAGCCAGTACTAGGAGACTTTCCCATATTTCATGAGGAATTACTGGTGGCACCCTCAATCACCAATGAGCACATCCAGGCTCACAGAAAATCCAAAATCCCATGTCTGGGTATTTTCTTCAGGCACTGGCCAAATGCACTGAGAGAAAACAAAGGTGCCTAACCTGAACCCAGAGGGATAAACGTGGTTACACCAGATGGGGGGGGGTCTCTCACCTTTTGCTTCTAAATTTATACTTGGCCATTCATCTGGTTAATAACACCCTTCTCAGAAAACATGTAGATGCTATTTTGAAATGTCTTGCACATTTAACATTCTACTTTACACACCTCTGAGTTGTCTTGAAGTTAAAAGTTCTGTAATTGGCAATGTATTTTCACTAGACCCCCACTTTAGCAGACACTTTTAAATCAGACATGAACTAAAAGTTCTGTACTTAGCAAGTCTCTCTCCAGACCTCATAGTAGGCAGACACTTTTAAACAGAAACAATCTTGGTGACAGAGTTCCTTTGTCAGAGAAAAACTCACCACAGGAATGCAGGTGCCCTAGGGCTTTTTCCACACAAAAGTCTTGGGTACTCACAGAGTAGATGAATCTAGGCAGCTTCAATACAATCCAGGCCGGACCAAGGGATTGCTCCTGAATCTTGGAATCCCCACCCCATGCCTCCAGGGATGGGGCACTGGAAACCCCTCTAGGAACAGTCTCTACCACTTCACTCTCTGGTATTCTATGTTCTTCTTCTAGGGTGAGAACAAACTACCCAAACTACGAAAGGTAGCTCTCTGTCAGAGCTAAAACTGAGGAGCTGCACAGGTAGCAGCCTCCTCCTCACTCTCCACCCTACAGACTACCGAACTCTAACTCTACATTCTACAGCTAACTCCCCCAGCTAGCATTCCATTGTGGCTTATGCTGCTGCAGCAATTCTAAAGTGACATCATCACTCCAGCTCAGCTGAGACTAAAAACAGAGTTGGACATCCTTAAATCCATTTAACTGGCATCTCACAAGCTGCCTCTCCTTGTCTGCCACTGATTCTAAGTGGGATTCTAGTAACCCCTGGGAACAAGTGGTTACACATATGTGGAAGAGGTTGAATTTACTCCAATATTACATCAGTATCTTACTTAAGAAAAATCAGCTTTTTGGCCTGGTGGGGGAACTTACTGAATGTTAGAGTTGGAATCTACTCTATTTTATAATAATAACAGGTTGCAGGACTATTGCTCCACACAAATGAATGGTTGTCCCTTGTAAAATATATATGTTGTTAAATAACCACATAGCAGACACGGCTGGAATTTTTGTAGTTTAATAGTTGATTTATTTGAAATAAGTTTATTGAAAATCTGTATTTGTTATTATATCTGACATGTTGGTACATGCATTGGAGATAATTCTATTTGGACTTGATACTGTTATGAGAGATGTTGGATACCCTAAGTTGGTCGACAGTTCATTGATTGTTAGCTTGACCGAGGAAATCAATATGTGCTTCACTGATGGTTTTCCAGAGATGGATATCTGGGAAAGAAACATAATATGAACTTTTGATAAGTGCTCCCTATTGGTTGATAAATGGACACTGTGCCCTGGTCTGTGGTACAATATAATTTGAACTGGACATGCAGGCTACTTTTTAAACATCTGGGGACTAGCCGGCCCGTTAGCGCAGTAGTTGGATTTCCGTCTGCAACGTCGGCGACCCAGGTTCAGGGATAGACTCGGGTCACTGGAAGGCCGGTCAGGGGAGGAAGGAAAGGAGTGTCCCAGGATGGCTCACCTTCTCCGGGGGAAGGGTGGGGATGCACCTCGGCACCTGCTGGCCCCTGGCAGAGGCCGGGGAGCACAGCACGGCTGCCTGAGCTGACATAATTGGGGAGTGGTGGATGTTGGCGTACGTCTTGACATCAGTGGCATGCCACTCCCAGGGAGAAAACCCAGGAAACTGCCCTGGCTGACCAGATGATGGTCTCTCTGGTCTCCCACTGCTACCGTGCCTCAATAAGCTGGTCCTGCCTCAGTGGCACCCTTGGCCAAGGATCCTGCCTCCGGTACCTTCCCTCTCAGAGGAGGAGGAGGTGGACCCGTCTGGAGATAGGGATACACTGGATTACCCAGGAGGAGCCATAATGTGAGGTACGAGGCTAGTGAGAGGATGGGGAAGCAGACGGAGAAGATCTTGAAAGGAGACCCAAAGGAGTGAGTGGCCGACCAGGGGCGAGGAGGAGGGATAAACAAATCATACAAAAAAAATAAACAGCTGGGGACTAATTTCCCTTGATGGACTAATCACCAATTAAATTTGGGATACCATATATCAAGTTTACGGAGCTGTTTCTCACATGTATATATTGAACTATTTCCTAATTACCTTAGGAATGTTTTATAGTTGTATTTAGTTCATTATTTGTAAAATCTCAGTTTGATTTTGCATGAATGTGGTTTAATAACTTCATATATTTAGTACCTTTGGCAATGGGAGGGGGAAGGTGGCTGCGGGTAGCATTGATTGGCATCATAACCTGATGCAGGTTTGAGGTCAGTCATTTGAACTGGGGATACAGTTGCTTTTTGGGGGTGTTTTAGGGTTTATATGGGAATGGGGATTGCTATTATTTCTCTTCTTGAATTACTATTTCTTTACCAATTTATATCGGGGCATGGGGGGGGGTGGCACTGAATTCTACCATGTCACATCTATTGTCATATGTCAGGCCTAATTCTACCTTGATCATAAGGTTATTTGCTGAATTGATATGGTTCAGCATGCCACAACCCTTTTTTTTTTTCCTTGTGGTAAGTCATTGCTGCTATTGTTAAATCTGATGTTTGGGATGGGTTTTTTTGAGAATCTTTTAAACTATTTTTAAATGAAAACTGTCCCTGAAAAAGTTACCCTCCGGTTTAGCTTTTGTAAGAAAAGTGACTTTTTCCTCGTGCCGCAAAGTACTTTAATTGTCAAAAGTCCGCTTCCTGGAAGTATGGCGGATGCTGAGTCAGCTCCATTAACTGTAACGGTGGGGTGCCTCACTGTGCGCTTCAATGCATTAAAGGTCTACCTTTTCCTAAGGGGATTCTGTGTTGGCACTTAGGATCAGTTCTGTTTGATGGGTGTGAAGTATATATCCTGGAATGTTAAAGGGGCCTGTTCAAGGGTCAAGCAGTACCAGATCCTAAAAACACATTTCCTTGTTCCATTGCCAAATATCATTTCTCCAAGAGACTCATCTGCTTACCTCTGAAGGTAATCTCTTGAGACAGCAGGCTATAGGGCAAGTGTAAGCTGCTGGGAATTCTATCTCCCAATGGGGGGGGGTGGCTATTCTGTTAGTTAGAGGGATTCAATTCCAAATGTTCCAGTGTATAGCAGATTCCCAAGGCTGCTATGTGCTTTTACAGGGAGTACTGGCCCATTTAGAAGTTCTTTTAGGCTCCATTATGGACCTATGAGTTTTTTTCTACATTGTCCTTGTTATTGGCCCCTTTCTGCACCTCCCTATTATCTTGGCAGGGGATTGGAATCTGGTGTATTCCCCTGACCCAGACAAGTCTCATCGATCACATTCTGGCCTGTAACCTGCACAACAGTCCCTCAGAGATATGACCGAGACAATAGGTCTCCATGATCCATGGCACTTATTATATTCCTCTGTACGTAAATACATTTTACTCACCCCTACATAAATGTTATTCCCATACTGATTACTTTTTAGTTAATCAGGCCATCCTGCTAGGGGATTGGAGTAGGTGTCCTCTCTGATCACTCTCCGATTTAGTTAGATTGTATATTGATGCCCAACACTCAAAGGGACAAGACATGAAAGCTCAATACCCAGCTTCTTAAGGATAACGGAGTCCAGGCCTGAATTAAAGAAACTACAGCCCAATTTATTATTTATAATGCTGGTTCTATCCCTGAGGTTGATAATGTGTGAAGTACTTTTAAATGTGTCTTGAGAGGCAAATTCATTAGGTTATCTATAACGAATAAGCATAAACAGGAGGCTGCCTCACTCAAACTTTTAAATTGTATTAAAACACTGGAATAGTATATTTTCTGTAACTCCCCCAAGGTAGATTGTGTGGCTCCCGCAGTGCTTAGAGATCAATATGCAGAGAGCCTGAGGATGAAGGCAGAGCATATTCTCCTTAGGACCCATGCCCATTATGTCTACCAGGGTGACAAGGTGAGTCATCTCCTTGCCGGTTAGTTGTGCAGACAGGAAGAATCCCAATTAGTGTTGGCAATTTCCTCTGTAGCAGACAACTCCCTAAAAAACTCTCCCAGGAATATAGTCCACAAATTTGAATCCTATTATTGTCAGTTATATGGTTCCCTGATTAATATACCATCTGCCAAGGAGATCCAGGCTTACTTGGCTGCTATCCCTCTTCCTCACTTAACATTGGCCCAACAATCCTTTCTCACCTGGCCCATTACACAACACAATACTTTGGAGGTGATTAACTCTCTCCCTTTGGATAAAGCCCTGGGGCCTGATGGCTTTTCACCTAATTTTTACAAACTTTTTGCTAAAGAGTTAACCCTTTTACTTCAGCAATTTCACTCTTATCCCTGTAAGGATGGGCTATTGGACCCTACCTTATTGGAGGCCAGGATAGTAGTTTTGTCAAAGCTGGGTAGGCCCTGGGACAGAGTGATGAATTAATGCCATATTTCCCTTTTGAATTATGATATTAAAATATCTGCTGAAATTCTAGCAGCCAGAATTGCTCAGGTGTTGGAGGGCTTGGTCAGTCCGGAACAGATGGGTTTCATAAAAGGATGCTTCTCGATGGACCATTTGCGCAATCTAGCCCATCTTTTCTATGCATCCAGGGAATCCCATATTCCAATGGCTTTGGTATCCCTGGATGCGTAGAAAGCCTTTGATAGGGTGAACTGAACTTTCATGTTTGCAGCCCTTGAGAAGTTTGGTTTTCCCCTTGAATTCATAACCTGGCTTAAAGTACTATATTCTCAACCAAGTGCAAGAATCTATTGCAATGGTGTCCTTTCATCCATCTTCCCATTGTGCTCAGGGACTCGGCAAGGGTGCCCATTGTCCCCATTGCTCTTCAATTTATACTTAGAACCTCTGTTGTACCATCTAAAGACTTTACCCCTGATTGCACGGATATTGATAGGCCCCTTTGACCTCAGGCTCTCCGCCTATGCTGATGATATCCTCTTACACATTTCTGATACTACCACCTGTGTTCCAGCAGCACTGTCTATCATTCGGGAGTTTGGTAAGTTTTCTAACTACAAGCTTAACTTAGATAAGACAGTGGTGATGATGTCTTTAAATTCTAGAGTATTTAAGACAGATGTTTTGGCTCTTCATTTAAACTGGGCCACGCAGCTTAAATATTTAGGTATTACCCTTGCCCAAACTCCTGCCCAACTTATCAAACTGAATTTGGATGATCTTTTGACCACAGTTGAACAGGATATGGACCGTTGGTCCTCTCTCTGTCTCTCTCCAAGGGAGAATCAATATTATTAAGATGAGTGTTCTCCCCCGCTTGCTTTATCCTTTACATATGTTAAGCGTGATGCTTCCCCTCAAATGGTTTAGGAAAGGCCACTCTCTCATCTCCATTTTCTCTGGAGAGGTAAACCACCGAGGCACACCTATGCCCACTTAGGTGCCTTGAAACAACATGGCGGCCTTAAACTACCGAATCTCTTTTTGTACTATTTGGCTGCTCATACAGTGTAGCTAAATACATAAAATGGTCGGTGCCCCCTTTTTCAACATAGGATTATAGCTACATCCCAATGTGACTCCGAATTGAAAGATTTCTTATTGCAGAGTCGACTCTCTCCCCTAGTAGCCTGCTTTTTATTTCCTCTAATTCACTAACACCGTCACTTTGTAGTTCAGTTGTATTTACTTCCCTGAAGGCCCATGCTCAGTTGTGCAGGGCTCTCCGTTATGATAATTTAAAAGATATCTCCAACCAATATGTTACAACTCTAATTACAAAGTGGGAGGCCAAATGGTGACTCAGTGGGATTCCTCCAACTGGAAAGGAAAATAGTGATTCTGTGTTCCATGGCAGGCTCTGTACTAGCCATGATCTATCGGATAAGCTTCAGTTGCCACCTCAGGATATTTTTAAAGTATATCAGATTAGACACTCACTGATCAGCTGGTTTGGGGTGGCATCTTGGACCACTGATCAAAGGGACCTACTTTGTACATTTCATTCCCTGGCCTGGCAGCCTCATTCCATATCACAAATTACTTCTGTTCTGCTCTCTAAACTCTTCTCAGACCTTAAAGGGCATTCCCAATATTGGTCCTCTGTTTTCCTGACTAATGATTTTGATTGGGACCGCATCTGGACTGATCTTTATGCACATGCTGCCAACGGCAGACTTCACCTTACCCAGTTCTGTATTTTGCATAATATTTATTTTACCCCTGCTAAACTAGCAACGATGGGCAAGGCTGCTTCCCGCCTTTGTAACAGGTGTGGACAAGACACTGGTTCCTTGTTTCATATTCTGTGGGAATGCCCTAAGGTCGCTCCCCTCTGAGAACAGATTAGACAGAAAGCAGACCCACTTTTAGGTCTAGATAATTTATTTACCCCTGAAATCTGCCTTGTAGGGGACTATTCATGGGTAACAGTTAAAGAGAGGCGCTACTTCATGTCCCTCATATCACTGTCAGTGAAACAGGTGGTGTTACATCACTGGAAGGATAACTTGTCCACTTCATATCCTGAATGGCTGAATGAACTTCTGGCTAATCTCCACCTAGAAAAGGTGATAGCTAGCCTCTGTGGTCAGCTGACTGGGTACTTGAAAAATGGAGCAAACTCCATGCTCTGTTTTCACTACCCTCAGGTACTTAGGTGACAACTTGGGTTGTTATGCTATTTTCCCAACTCTTTTTAACCCCCAAAGTACCTGATGTTTTAAATGGTGATTCCCTGGAGTAGAAAATGCAGATCATAATGGTCCTGGCAGGTCTTTGTTTTCCTTCTATCTATGCCCACCTTAGTTCCCCTTAAGACTACCTTTATATCTGACTTTCTGCATTCCCTGGGGGAGATTTCAGAGGAAGGGGAGTGTTATGGTTGGGGGGAGGAGATTGTGGGATAATAGTAGCATATTAAGGTCTGTTTACTGTGTGTTTTTTCTTTATCTCTTGTTGTTGAAATTTCAATAAAGTGTGTTAAATTTAAAAAAAGAAACGTAATATGAACTTTTACATATTCAGTAATCATATGGACTGTAAGACCAAGGACTGTTCTTGCTTAGAATGTAATTATGTATGTTTTTCATGTGATGATAATATGATTATGTACAGTATGTTCCATGATTGGATGTATTTTTTATCTGAAGGTTTAATGAAAGAATCAAGTTCATGAAAAGAAAAACATGTTACCCCTGAGCCATTCCTCCTCCAACTTTATACTGTGCCCCCTTGTATTGGAGCATCTCTTACTTTGGAAGATGCTCCCCTCCTGTTTTCTGTTTATACCAGTAAGGTATTTTAATGTCTGTCATGTCCCCACTCTCCCTCCTTACATCCAGAGAATACATATTCAACTCCCTCAGTCTTTCCTCATAGGATTTCTCGTGCAGTCCTTGTACCATTTTAGTAGTCCACCTATGCACCACCTCCACCATGTCTATGTCCTTTCTTAGGTGGGGCCTCCAGAACTGGACACAGTACTTTAGGTGAGGCCTTACCAGTGTCCCATACAGGGGCAAAATGATCTCCCTTCTTCTACTGGTGATGTCCCTCCCAATGCATTCAAGCATTCGGCTAGCCTTTCCCACCACCTTGTCACACTGTATAGCCTCTTTGAGGTCTTCTGAGATCATAACTCTCAGGTCTCTTTCTTGCTTCATGACTGTCAGTTCCTCCTCTCCTAGTTCATATGTTGCCCCTGGGTTCTTGTGCCCTATGTACATGATCTTAAACTTTTTTGCATTGAATCCCAGTTTCCATATGTAACCCCTAGATGGCGCTATCCCAGGGGCTACTACCCTTTCTGAGGCATTCTTGCAACAATTTTTCCAGCCGAGAGACATACACAGACAACAACTCCCCTTGGTACTGTTGTGCATTTCTTACTCTCCACCATAGGTCCTCATCAGAATCTGGGCTCCCATACACATTCTCCAAGGCCTCAAGATAGGCCTGTGCAGTCGCTCAGGGTTACTGGGCCTGCTTAGCACGGATGGTAGCCAGGGCAGGACCTTGGAGGCTCACTACTAACCTCTTTCGCCTTCCGAGCATTGCCATTCTAGCACTTGGGGCAACATAGTCTATCCAGGTCTCCCAGTCATCCTCCCTTGGGGGTGGGAGGGTGCCAGAGAAGATCCTCAACCTTCGGTAAGAGTCGTGACTAATGGCAGGTGCAGAAATAGGAGTCTGCATTGGTTCAGCCACCATTACGGGCACTGGAGCAGGAGAGGGTGTTGGGGGAGGAACATCCCCAGGTGGCAAGAATAGTTTCTTCAAGTCCTCCACAGTTTTCCCCTCTCCCAGCAACCATTCAGCAAATTTCTCCTCAAAAGTTTCAGATAGTGGTGGGGGCTGATTCCCCCCCGGGTCTTTACTGTCCTTAGTTATCACTCCAAGCAGTGAGGGCTCCCTCTGGGTAATGGTCTGTGGCACTTTGGAGCTATCTATGGGATCCTTAAACTCTACTAGGGCCAGGAAAGTGTGGGTGAGCAGATTAGCATGCCGACCCACCACCACAGGGTTTTGTAAACCTTCCACCTTGGAAAGTACTCCCTGCACAGTGTCCGTATGATACCCAGGGGATGTCCAGGATAAGCATAGCATTTGGGGTCGATCTCCTCCCCAGTACACCACTCCACCAGCCGGTGCACAGCCACTCTGTCGGGGTACCCATTTTTTCTTAACAGTGGTTCTGTAAATATGGCCACTAGAGGACACACAATCCCAGCGGTGAGCCTCCAAGATGTAACCCCTAGATGGCGCTTATCCCAGGGGCTACTACCCCTGCCTGAATTGCCACCAACAGGTTGAGGGGCCTGGATCCAATGGCGGGTGCCTCCACCCAGAGGTCAGGGTTTGCAATAGTTAAACTAACTTGGTCACAGCCCTCTGGGACATCAAAACCTTTCTTCCCACTAGTGGCCCACAATATATCAGAATTACCTTCACAGTATACACTTACCCCAGGTCTGGTTCCGGCACTGGGACCCTCCTGTGAAATGAGATACAGTGCAACAATCACAGTACAGTACTTTAACATAGACAAATACCTCAGGCAGTATAACTTTGCTGAAACAAGCAGCTCTGATTTATTTAGGGGATATAACAAGGACAGGGGAAATCAGGTTAATTAGCTTATCACTCTAATAATCTACCTATGGCTCTGTGCACAGGCCTATCCCTATCAGTTACTGTCCTGGGTACCAAGCCCTAGTGGCTAGTTCAAACCGTGGCAGCTGGTAGGGGCCCTTTCACACAGAGAAAAGGAGAATTAAACAGTCAGCAGTACAGTAATTCCATTTGGATTTAATGTGGCAATTCAACAGGGAGCGACCCTGAATTAGTACTCACGACCTCCAAATAAGATAGGGTCCTTCAATGTCAGCAGGGCTCACTTGAGGTACACAAACCTCTTCACACATCCATATAAAAGAAAGCACTATACCAGGCAGGCTGCATCTGTATCCCGATCGCAATTACTGCACAATACCGGGAGAACACACAACAGATTCAGTTCCTGACAGACCCAGTGCAATTTCAGCAATTCCTCCAGTCTTCTACAGGGTGAGCCTGGTTTCTGCTCTTCAGAGATCCTTTAGTTCTTTTCACAGGGCCAGTTCAGTCCTAACAAGCTGTTAACACGGAACTCTGGGCCTTACACAGCTTTTTGACTAAAACTGCACACTGAAAAGCACAGGGTCCTTCCTTCTTCACTGCCAAAGCTCAACTGAAACTCCAACCGACAAAACTGGCACTTCCTTTGAGTTCCTCCAGTTCTTGACTGGATTGGCTGTCACTCACAATAGACTGCTGCTGTTGGTCCAAAAAGGCACTGAAGTCTAAACTACATCTCCCAGAGTCACTCGTCATACAATCCTCTTGTGGCTGGCTCAGATTATGAGTCCAAGTTCTGATTCGCCCAAGGCACCATTTTAGAGCTAGCTTACCCCACACTGATTGGTCCAGTTCAGCAGTTCAAAAACTAGAATGGGGAACTAGCAGACACAGTTCTGACTGCAAAGAAAGCAGGTTAGACAAACTGTAATTTCATTATTACTCTAAATAATTTCTGGCAAACAGTTACATCTTTCAGATAGGTTCCTTTGCACTCTAGTGACTGCAAAATGAAGTGAATTGGCAGCAGCTTGAGTGGTACTCAATCAAAGAAACACACAGTCCCCCATACAAACTAATTATGTCTGCAAGCAGACAGCTCTTAAAGAGACAGTACCAGAGGTTCTAAAAACACTCACTGATAAATGGCTTAAATGCCAAACACCATTCAGGCTTGGAGCATTCAAGCAAGCTCCTGGAAGTCTTTTGGGAACCCCCATTTGCAGGGGGGTTACACATACTCCAGACCATTCCTCCAGTTTTTTTAGGTCCTCCCTCATCCTTTCAACCCCACCCCCCACCGGCATGTCCACCCTATTGCATACCTTTTTGTTATCCACGGATGAGCATACCTAGTTTCCATCCAGTCCCTCTGCAATGTCCCCAGAAAAGACATTGAAGAGGATCGTCCCCAACACCAACCCCTGTGGCACCCCACTTGTCACCTCTCCCTCTCTAGTGTTCCCTGTTTACCACCACCCTTTGGCTGCTGGCAATAAGCCAGTTCTCCACCCATTTTACTATTTTAAGACCCACCCCTAGGCTGCACAGTTTGTTTATCAGTCTTCTACTAGAGACGATGTCAAAGGTCTTTCTGAAGTCCAAATAGACCATGTCCACCACCCTGCCCTGGTCCACCACCTAAGTCACCCAGTCGAAAAATTCCATTGGATTTGTCTGGCAAGACCTCCCTCTAGTGAATCCATGTTGTTCTGAGTCCAGCAGGCCACTCATATCAAGGTATTCGACTATCCTTTCCTTCAGCAGTATCTCCATTACCTTGCCTACTACCGAAGTAAGGTTGACCAGCCTGTAATTTTCAACCTCTTCCCTATCACCACCTTTGTGGAGTGTGACCACATCTGCTTTCTTCCATCACCTGGTACCTCCCCTGTCTCTAGAGATAGGCTGAACAGTGCCGTAAGGGGTGCAGCCAAAAGCTCCTGAAATTCCTTCAACACACTCAGGTGCACTGGGTCTGGACCCATTGCCTTGTCCACCCTTAGCTTCTCTAGTTCGCTTAGGACTCTTTTCTCCTTAAAGGGCCTGGTGTCCACTTTCCTACACTTTTTGCCCTTGTCATACCTCTCCGGCCCTGTCCCACCCCTCCTCTGTGAATACGGAGCAGAAGTACTTGTTTAATACATCTGCTTTCTGATGGTCCTCTTCTACGTGTAGCTCCCCCACCCCTTTTGGTCTAATTATCCCTCCCTTTGTTTTCCTTCATTCACTAATGTACCTGTAGAATGTTTTGTCCCCCTTCTTTTTTCTTTAAGTATTTATCCTCCTCGGCCTGCTGGCATACTTCTCTCCTCCTCCAGTTCCCAGTAACTGCCTCACACCTCGGCATCTCCCATGCCCTGCATTCCCCACGGATTACCCCCAGAGGCAGGGTGGAAGGGAGGAGGGGCTTCCTCCCCCCTCCTGAGTACACAACTGGAGTGGGCCTGGGAGTTCCTTGAGATAGCAGTGCCAGAGCACTGGAGGGGCTTTATGGAGCTGGCAGCCATGTTTCTCTCTTTACTTGGTCCCCTCCACTCGCAGCCATGAACACACATGCATGGAGTTGCGTGCACATCATGAAGCCACACTACTTGTCTCCCAGGCTATGGCGCTACCCCCCCATCCTCCACAGGGGGCAGACAAGGAGCGGGATGACATGCCCTCACTTCCCCTGGAAAGGAGAGCAGTCGTTGGATGCTTAATCTTCCTGGTAACAATACCTATCTTTTTCCCTCTGAAATCTTTTGTATTTTATGAAGCCTAGTTTTTTTGCCCTTACCACTTCCACTACCTCCTTAGTGAACCAGACAGGGTTCCTCCTCCCGTTCTTGCTGACCAGCCTGACATACAACTTGGTAGCTATACCAATTCCCTGTCTTATTGCAGCCCACTGTTCTTCCACCCCCTTTTTTCACCCATTTCTGCCAGGGTGCCCCTCAGGTATATCCTCATTTTCACAAAGTCAGCCCTCCTGAAGTCCAAGACCGTTGTAGAGAGTGGCTCAAGGGTTTATTTTTTGTCCTGCATCCTGGTTGGCAGAACTTGATTTTAGCTGTGAATTAAACACTCTTGGCGGCCCGTCGGCAGCTGTGTTAGTTTCCGCCTCGGCAGCAGCAACCTTGGTTCGGAACAGACTCAGGTCGCCAGAGGGCCAGCTTGGAGGAGAAGGATGGAGCATTCAGGGACAGCTCTCCTTCTCCGGGGGGAGGATGGGGATGCGCACCGGCGCATGCTGACTCCTGGAGGAGGCTGGGAGCACAGCAGTGACGCCTGGTCCGATGCTCAAGGGGAGTGACAGACATCGGCGTATGCCCTGACATCAGGACGTCACTCCCCACAGAAAACCAGGAAAATGCTTCCTGGCTGGCCGGATAACGGTCTCTCTGTCCTCCGCTGCCACTGATCCCATGACCGACACACCTCAGCAGTACCCTGGGCCGATGAAATAGTGCGCTGGCCGCCCCACCGGTGCCTTCCCCCTCGGAGGAGGGGGACCTGCCCGGTGAAGGGATACACCAGGTTACCCGGGGGGACTGCCATATGAGGTTGGTAGCCGGTATGGGAGTCGGGGCAGGCAGTCAGGAGGGGCAATAGAGACCCGAAGGAGTGGGCAGCCAGGAAGAAGGGGAAGGAGCAAAAAAAACAACAACACTCCTTTTGTAGTTAATCCATTTCTCCTCTTAAACCAGTGCAGGCCTCCCTCTGACTACCCCCACCCCATCCTATCACCCAGTGTCTCAGGGACTTACCTTTGATCCTGGTGCTTCCTCCACAGCTTACCTCCCATGGTAAGGGTTGGCAGCTTTTGCTTCACCATCAAGCAAATCCGATTCCAGGAGAGGGCCGTGTAGCCGGTGTGGAGCCCGCAGAGAGTCAGTCTGTCATCCTGCACTGTGCCAGGCCATTTTCCACCAATTTTCTCCCTAGAGGAACTGAAGTTCAGTGCTGTCCATATGTACCCATGCACGCTTCCATGCATAGGACAACACCGGCTGCTGTTCCTCAATTCCCCCAAGTTACAGTCCCTGGCTCCCTGCACCCCCAGCTGCCACTAGAGGCCAGACATGTACCAGGCACCATGTCCTGACCTCCCCAGAGGAGGAGAGCAGTCCATTGGATCCTCAGCCCTCCACTCCTCAGGTCATCGGTGTGGCAGCAAGTGAGATAAAATGCCTCAGTCCTCCATACCATATGGCTGGTTAATGAAACACTTCTAATGCACAGCTAATGAGCAATCAGAGCACAGCATTTTCCCTTCCCATTTTATAATTTGACCCCAAATTTTCAACATAGCCAATTTTACACACCACCTCAAGAAAATGACAGGTGTCATTTATAAACTACTGGCTGAAATGTCATTCTATACCACAGCCATCAAAGCACATTTTAGGCTGAATTTGAGAACTTACACTTGTTCATAAGATGGTGTGAAAAGATGGCCATGTTGAAAATACGGGGTCAAAATGTTAAAAATTACCAAAGTTATGCGTGAGTGTTGAAAAATGTCAATGTTCCGTCATAACTTTATTGTTTTTTAAGACCCTATTGCACTTTTGTTCACTCTGCATAGTAAAAGCAGCTGATTTTACTATACAGAGAGAGAAAAAGCACACAAGTGATTTAATTCAGCAAATGGTGGTCGGCCATGGAGAAGGGCGTGTTTATGTCAGTCACATTCTTCTTGTCCAGATGGCCAAGCAGCCACTTCCAATAATAGAACTGGGTGCTGAGGGAAAGGAGGGTGCTGCTAGTGGGGGCATTAGATTTATTTTAGTGCAAATGAGTGCTTAGATAGCAGTTGGCCATGGAGGCGGACAGGTTGTAAGGGTCACCCATCGTTGAAGTTTTCTTTTTTTTTTAAAGGTACTTGAAGGCTGACCCCATGACGTGGAGGGCTGAGGCACTAGGCACCTTACCTCGTACCACATCAGCAACCTGAGTTTGGGAATAGAGTTGGGTTGTTCAGGGCCTGGCTGGGGGAGGGAGGATCGAGCATCCCATCAGACAGCTCTCTTCCCTTATGGAGGTGGTTTGTGTGAACCACTGCTCCACTGCTTGTCTGCCACCTGGAGGTGTCCAGGTTGTAGCACAGTTCAGACACATACAAGCAAGCCAAAACATAGGCGATGGAGAACATCTCCATGGAGCTTGTCCATTATGCCACCACACGTGGGTGGCTGTGGGGGCTACAGTTTGGGAAGAAAAAGAAAATCAGGTGGAAAACTGGAGGTTGGGCTACATGAAGCCAGACCCACGAGCACCAATGGCCACCCAGTCTCAGGGGGAGAATGGAGACTCGGGACAACCGGGGACTATGGGATGGGCTGATACCGGCATCCACCCTGCCATGGAGGGATAAAAAATAGCAAATTATGAGTGCTGGGATGTGGAGGAGTGTGGGAATGGGATTCTAACAGAAGGTGGGGAGACGGGGTTGTATTTAAGGATTTTAGTTGGGGAGGAGGGTGGGCTTTTTTTTATAGTGTTTTCTGAATAGAATAGGAGACAAATACTGTATTGCCATTATTCATTATTCCAATCTGAATAACAAATAGTGCATAATTCATGGTATTTTGGAAATACTATGTATTACTGACATATCCCTATGTAACCCCAGGGGGCGCTATCCTAAGGGCTACTACCCCTGCCTGCTCAGTTAATAACAGGTTGAGGGGCCTGGATCCAATGGTGGGTGCCTCCATCCAGAGGTCGGGGTTGGAACAGTGAAAGGCGACCTGGTCACAGCCCTCTGGGCCACTGCAACCCCCATTTCTTCCCACTAGTGGCCCACACAAATCAATCACAGTATCCTTGCAATACCCTTTACCCCCAGAATTAGTTCAACCAGTTTGGCTCTGAGGACCCCCTGTAAAGTAAGATGCAGTTATACAATTACCACTGTACAGTAATTCAACATAGACACACAGGTTAAGCAGTGTACCATGCAACAACAAATCTGGTTTATTAAGGGGGAAATAACAAGGACGGGGAAAATCAGGTTGATTAGCTTACCACTCTAAAATATATATTTATATCTAGGGCACTGTGCACAGGCCAATCCTAAGTGTCACTGTCTCTGGGTACCCAGGCAATAGAAGGCTAGCAGCCCATTGCAGCTGGTCGGGAACCTGACGCAGAAACAAGCATTTGATTCCTGAAAGGATTAAGTAGAGCCAGCAGGCTCAGTTCACATAAGCAGTAAAGCAGCCAGACAAATATAGCCCTCACTATGCGCATCTGCCAGGGAGCTACCCTGCTTGAGTACTCACGATTCCAGCAGAAAGATCGCTCTCGCATCACTCACAGGACCGAGCCTGGAATTCAACACTTCTCCACATATTTATATGAAGAGCAGAGGGGTACCATACCAGCTAGCTGCTGTATACTCTTGATCGCATTCGCTGCACCACCGGGGCAAACAACGCAGCTTCACTTGTCCTGACAAACCGAGCACGATTGAAGCAGATTCTCCAGTCCTCTACAGGGTGAGCCTGGTAGGTAGCTGTAAACGTACAGCCTCCTCCGCCTGCACTCATCCACGGATCTTGCTATCGTCCGACTTCGCAAATACTTCCACAGCGCAGGAGCCAGGGCTCCAACCACCTTCACAATCACCAATGACTGTCCCCTAGGCAGTTTGGGCAGAGAATCCAGTTTGGGCGCCACCTGATCCCATTGGTGGGATGCAGATGCCAGTTACTCACTACTGCCCTCATTGGGGCAAAACAGGCGCCATAGTACAGACTTCACTTCCCAGACTTTCTAGCTGTATCCCCATTGGTCAGCCGGCTCCATTAAGAGTCCTGATTTTGGTTGGTCGCTATTTACTCCATTTTAGATACCCCCTTGCTCCTATTGGACCCCTCAGACAGTCCTGATCCAAAATGGAGGGGCACAGCACACAGAGTCCCAGCTGCAACAAAGGCAGGTTAAACAACTGCATTTTCACTATTATTATGACTGCAGGCAAATAGTTACATCTTTCAAATGGGCTCCCCTGGCGCTTTCAGAGATGGCAAACTGGTACAATTACATTACAGCTCCAGCGGGACTCGAGCAGGGAAACACGCAGTCCCCCTCGTGAGCAATAATTATGTCTGCAAGCAGACAGCTCTTAAAGAGACAGTATGTGGAGGCTCTACAAGCACTCACAGAGCCATTCAAATGGCTTAAGCGCCGAACACCAACCACCGGGGGGGGACACTTAGGCCACTCCTAGATGGCTTTTAGGAACCCCCATTTGTAGGGAAGGGTTACACCTAAAAGCAAATAAATGGGTTCTCTGAATTACAAGGTTGACCATCTACTTCACAGAACGGTGAAGACTTTCAGACCAAGTGGTGTCAGTTGATACTTCTACCATGTACAGTATGTACTTTAAAGAAAAGGGGGTGAGAGGGTATTCCCACCAAATAGGTGAGGGAAAGGACTTGATGGTCTAGTTGTCTTCTTACTTTCCTAAGTTCAGATGGTTGTATGAAAACTAGTGTTAAATGATGAATTTGAATTAACCTTTTGAATCAGGTTCTTTTGGGTTCTAATTTAGAACAGGACAGGTTTCAGAAGGTTCTTTTTTTTTTCCTAGTTCTGCCTGTCCCTACTAATTCCAAACTGTTCAGGTGAGTACAATGAGCCTGACCATACCTCTCAACCTCTTGCCTCATGAATCAGGGACAAGGCTTAAAAAAATCAGGGACAAAGACCCAAAATTAGGGACACATCTTAAAAATTGGTACTATTCACTCAGAAAGCTGATAGAATGAAAGGATTTGTGTTAAGATGTATTTTCTGAAGAAGAACAAGTTTGTAACTTTAATGTCTGACATCATTTTGTGCTTTTAATCCCCACTGTTCTGTCACAAAAACACAAATTTTACGAGGGACAGAGGAAAATTTTGAGGCAAAATCAGGGACATCCCTGAAAATCAGGGACAGTTGAGAGGTATGAGCCTGACAACATGCACACATTCAGAAAAATGATCAGGCAATATTTAGACACCCGTAACTACCGGGGACCTTGTGCAAAGTTGCCAAGCAAGGGGACCTTCAGTTATATGTAGCTGAGAAAAGGAAAGCAGTTCTGTGTGTGTGTGTATCTGTACCGCGGTGTGTATTTATGCTTGGCTGCAGCAGAAGGGAGAGTGTAGTTTAAACAGCTACTCACTCAGCAAAATTCAAGCTGATTTAGGAATCCTGAGAGGCTGATGACCAAATCGTCAGCTGGGAAGGGAGGCTGAAGTATAATTTCAGGTATACACAGTGGTATTTTACTTCCTCAGAAAATTTAATGGAAATTGGAATGTTTCGATATGTGAGCAACAGAACAGCTGTGGGTCTTTCTCCATTAAAATAGTAACAAGCCTTTCTGTCCAAAATGACATTACATTGCTGACTGAACGATATTTCTCTTACAAACAGAATTCAGTGTATTTGCAGTCAGAAAAATTATGCCAAATGAGTAAATCAGGCTCAAGAAACTACTTTATAAATCGTTAGATTTTGTGCAGTTTATAAAACTGTGCGTTCTATCAAGTGATATGGGGAATTATCAGAAAGAAAACCAAATTTATTTTCTAAATTTTAATTACAGTGGTCCGTCTTTTAGATTGCAGTTTCATTTATTCGTTTGTTATAATTTTCTGGACTACAAAAGATTTTGTTAAACAAAATCCTGTTTGCAAGAGAACTGTTATTTGGTTGGTTAGTAGTACTCCCTGTAAGCAACTTTGAACAGCAGACTGGCACATTTCAAAAGAGCTTGGGAAGTTTTTTTTTTTTTTTTTTATTTACTCTTGTTATTCCCCCTTCCAGTCTCCGACATTTCCTCAGAGCCCCATGGTGTTACCCAGCCTGTCACTCTCCCTGCTCCAGTTGTCATCCTCCACACTGCTTTGGCTTGACCCCCAGACAGGGACAGGGTGGAGGGGATTTACCTCCGAGCTACATGAGTTTCGTCAAAAGATGTATGTGAAGAGGCAGAGTCAGTTCTGGGCACATAAGGGCCATTCACTGTCAGAGGCCAGGGCCATTTTCCTCTTTTCTGATGCACCATGTTGGACGCAGTCATGCAGGGGAGACCAAGACCCACATGCAAGGCATGTTACAGCATTGGTCTCCAGCCTGTGTCTGACCCACCCATGATGCCCTCAGCTGCACTGCCACCTCTGATCACTCAGCTGGCAGTATAGCAGCAAGGATTGCAACCATTCCTCCTCTGGGATACTCAGGACCCCCCTTCCCTGGCCAGCCCCCAGACCTGGGACACCAGCATCATAAGTGGTAGCCCTATCACTGTGCCAGTAGGTTGGCCTGAAGTTTTTTTTTCTTTTTGTGAACACGAAAAATGTCAGACTTTTTATAGATCTTATCATGAATATTGGAATGATTTAACTTTGTTGAGTACTAGCAAAATAACTGGTATATCACCAGTTTTCAAGAAAAATTGCTTTGTGTGCATATAAAGAAAACGTTTTTGTGTCAAAACTAGGATATTTGTCTGAAAGATGGCGATTTGTATACTATCATTTGTTCTGCGAAAATAGCATTTTTTTTTGACACTTAAAAAAATCTTTATAAAAAGGCATGCATCAATTCCATGCAGTCCAACTTTTGGTACCCCTTTATCAAAGAATGTAGCCTCCTTTCTTCTTTTGCTTTCTGAGGTAATACATTATGTAGTTCTGACAAAGGGCCAGCAAGACAGAACAAGGTTACATATTAATTAATGGTATTAATCATTTGTATTTTCCAACAAATTGCATCTCTCCCGGGTCGTACCTGAAGATAGGCATATGTATGCCTAGTGTACCCCACCCAGTAAACAAAAGCTAAATAAATACCTAGTAACAGCAATAATCATGCTTTGTGCATGTAGTTCATTTGCATGCAGAGATGCAAATAAAAGTTTGAAAAGGAATCGTAGTTCTAGATGTCCTCCCATCTCATTGTAAATTCGGGGGGGGGAGGCTCTAGACTGAGTCAACCTTTTGCGAGGTAGAATTTAACAAAGTTTGAAATGAAATCATTATGGCCAATTAAACCAATTAGGAGTTTGATCATTTTACCTAACATTTAATTTTGATACCCTGATGGAAAGAGCTCCGATTTCCATGTCCATGCCACCACCAAGAGGAGCTCTGGTTCCAGTAATTATGCCCCCCCCCACACACACACACTAGTTGCAAGCTAACTGTTCTGATCTTTTTCTCCCCACTTCCAGACAATGAATCTCACTCCGTTGCACACCACAAACTGTTGCTGAAACCTATCTGTACTCCGTGCCCTTACCAAAGTACCTACATACCTGGAAAGATCTTTAGCCAGCTTTGATTAAAGGCCTGCTAGCCTGCTGCTCCCCCTTTTCTGCCACCCCTCCTGTACACACAGGCATATGCCTGATAGGCATAGAACTAGTACACCCCCACCCTAGGTAGGTACAATAATTGATAGCACCTCCATAGCTGCTGAAACTCTTCTTTTTTTTCATAAGCCAAAGGGAAGCAGAGTTTTCCTTCCTTCCTTTCTTTCTCTCTCAGGTGGACCCCTTTTCCCCACACTCAGGATTTAAACTATAACCTCTTGAACTGCCATTGGGAGGTAGGTGCCTGTGATGGGTGGTGCAGAAGCATTGGGGCACTGACATCATGTGCCATCTGAGCCTTTTCCTGTTCCCCCTGACCAGCATATGTGCAGTGGTATGCACGCACTGTGTGAAGACGCAGTGATGCTTTCATATCTGTACCCAGCCAACCAGTCTGGTGACTGCTATCCCATCACCCAGCTTCCACTAGGCAGCAGTGAAACAGCAATACACGCAGTCCTCCTCACTGAAGGAAGAGAGCCACCCTAGGATGCTCAATTTTCCTTCCCTCAGCCAGCCTCCGAGCATCCCCAGTTCGTTCCCAGACTGGGGTCACCAGCATGCCTGGCACTAAGGTCCCATGCCTCAACCCCCTGCTGTGTTTTTGATTTTCTACCCTGTGTTTACACATCTTTTCTTTCGGCTGGCTCTCCCTTCAGACATTCCCCCAAGCCCAGTCACCCACCTTTCCAAATTCTTACTCTCCCCAACTCTCTCATTACTTACCCCTCATGGCAAGGCCAGAAGGTCTGGCCAGGCCCCTCCAAATTAGGATCTAGGGTACAAGTTGTTTGGTTGGTGGTGAAGGACCTGCGGGGGACCATCCTTCATACTGGAAAAAAAAAAAGATTTTCCTCCTATTTTCGACCCTGCACAACTGGCATGCTATGACGCAGCTGCATCTGCTATATGCCCTTCCCCCATCTGGAACATCCTGACTGCCACAACACCTAGCCTCAGTTAGGTGCCTGGTGTGCTGTGGGAGACATGTCCTACCCCACTGGGGGGAAGGGAGCAGTCCACGGGACCCAGTATCCTCCATCTCCCAGCCAGCCCTTGACAACTCAAGTACATTCCCAAACCTGGGTCATCTGCGTAGTGAACAGTAGTGCTACCCAGCAGGCTGTGGTGCAAAGTTGAGGGTTTTTTATCCATCACCAGGTCGCCACTCAGATGTTTGTGCTGGTCACAACTGCAAGCTATTACCAGCTCCTGTATTAGGAAACTCGGTCACCCAATATTTTTTAATTTTAAATATTCAGTGGTGTCAGCACTGTGTATCCAAGCCAACATTTCGAGGTGAACATCTCCTCTTCCTCAAGGAAAAACAGTTACCAGAAACAGAACATGATACAAGTTTCTTGTTTAAAAATCTATTTGAACAAAAGTATTAGCCATTTTTTTATTTTTTATGTCATGGCCTTCTGACCTTCTATTAAACACTAACAAAAGCATTGCCTTACTCCAAATCCTTCTTTTTGTTAAAGTATCACAGTTACTGTATTATCATTTAAAGATGTCTTTTATAAATAGATGGTATCAGTTAATTCATGCACTAGTCCCTTGGATGGATGGATGGATGGATGGATAATGCAACACCTGTGAGGATATTAAAGGGCCCTTATAACATGGGCTGCAGTAAGCAACAAACCCAATTGGTTGAACACCATCACCTGACCATTGATTAAGTGTGCTACTTGGTCAACATTTGTTATAAATCACCCTGAAGCAATATCCGTGGGCATAGGCAGGACTCATTAGCTGGTGAAGAAAATTAATCAGAAACACAGCCATTTAAATTGGGAGAGAGCGATGTGCTCCGGGGCTGCCTCCTCCAACATCAGTGCCCCCATGCTACATCCACCGGGAACAGTATATAAAGAAACTAACTCTCTACATATTGGGGAAAAAATGTTTGTAACTCGTCGCACAGTCATATAGAGGTTTTATAGAGAACATGGTGAAGAGACCATAGGTGACTGAGTGTAGGTTCCAAAGACCAGAAGAATATTCAATCTGTTCTGTTCTTTCAGGCAGATGAGTCAACCCCCTTCTTGTTGCAGTCACTTCAGACACGAGTAAACCAGGCAGACTAACAAATTATATGGATAGAGTGCTCCGGAGCTTGGTAGCGGGGAGAGAGCTAGTGTTTGTGTTCCCCCTTCTGTCCCCTCCCAAACATTTGGCCAAGGCTGAAATCTGTAGCTGCAGGTAACCTGTAGCACTGTCACCTGGTAGCTTGGAGTCAGCCTGCTCCTCGGTTGCATTCTCCAATTTGTTACCCTGCTGCCCAGTAACTGTGAGTTTAAACTCCTACTTCCTCCTACTACTTGCCAGCCCTTGAACTTGAGCCTTCCATAGCCACAGCCTGTCGATGAGCCTTCTATCTACTGTTCTTAACTCAGCACTCTGTTTTAAATCCCTCCCCTGCCACTGACCCTGCACAAATGTGATTGTTTCAAAGCACCTGTCTTCCCCCCAGCTTATTCAGCGTACGGTCCTCCCTCACATTGCTCTGTAGTATGTTCCTACTAGGTCAGTCCTGCACAGAAAATGACCCCCCAACCCTTGACTAGAATTAATGACAAAGCCTCCTCTTGGCTGCATTTACATACAGGGTGTGAAAGCCTATATTGAGTCTCTCCATCCCAACTTTATATGAAATAATGACAATGCCTCCCCTGGCTGCTTTACCGCCTGCTAAATTAGTTTCTTAAACCCACAGCACTCACCAGGTACCTTGGGCTGTGCTAACTGCAATATGCTGTACCTCTATACGAGATAGCTTACAATTGTAAATAGACCAATTCCTGTTATTTCTTGTATTTTTTTTGTCTCTGTACTTGTGCACCTATACTCTGTAACTACCTTTCTGTGTTGTCCTCCTGTCAAGACGTGGAACCTTTGAAAAAGAGCATTTTGCTCAAAGGTTATGTCCAAATGACGAAATAAAAAAAAAAAAAAAAACATTTAAATTGCGCCGTGGTGCTTGAGAGAGAGAGAGAGAGAGAGAGAGAGAGAGAGAGAGAGAGAGAGACTGACAGTCGGAGAGAGACCATGACATGTAATTCTGGCTCTCCCCATATGTTATGTATTTTATGAACATAGAAATGTCAGAAATCATGTCAGGGTTGTATTTCTGACATTTGTATGTCCATAAATCTAAATGGGAACTACTCTGCAAGTCGGCAGGACATACTCGCATTTTCTCTATTGCAAGAAGGAAAAACACCTTTCTGGATTTTCTTTTCTTCTTTAAACATAATCCATGTTATAAGCACAATAACCCACTCCAGGGTATGGGGTTATTGGGGATTAATCTGCACCCTGGGTGCTGTGAGGACACTCAGCCCACAGTACTAAGCCCTAAATTATGCACAGAAAAAGTCCACAATGAAGAGGAGAGGCTAGCAGCATAGGACACAATAGCATCATGGTTGGATTGGGATTTAGACCCCAGGTGTGTGATGTGACAGTTATCTTGATGTCTTAGTCCATATCAATGCCATCCCCACCAAGCTTTGCCTCTGGCTAGGGGCACTATACTGAAACAAGGCCTGCATCCCCACCCCTGCCAGGCATGAGATTAATTATTATAAAAATGATCCTCCCTGGTTTGACGTCGGGGACATGGACTGTAGTGGTGCCCATAAATCTGCTCTTGCCATGCTGGACCCCCTGTTCCATTCCGATTGGATTGGCTTGCCTTCACCTATCACTATTTCTTCCTTGTAGCACCTCCTTCTCTCTTCCCTCCCTCCCTCACTTGAAGGCTGCCACCTCTTTCACTGTACCTTTCTCGTTTCTACATTTTGGTTTGGTTCTCTCCCCTGCTATCTCACCTCCCTCCTATATTGCCCTCAACCATCTTCTTACTCCCTCTGCTCTGCCGATCCTTATTCTTTGTCCATTCTGTAAGCCAAAACCTCAGCTGGTCAGTCAGCTTCTCTCATAGGCTTCCCCTACTTTGGTCTTACCTCCCTTGGCACTATCTGCTCTGCCTCTTTGCCATACTCCTTAAAGGCTCTTCTTCAAACTCACACTAGCCATGTCTGCTCCTGCACCTAACATTGCTATCTGCTCACATTACCAGTAGCATTTATTGAACTGTTTGCACTGTTCTAATGACCCTGTATTATTGCTGCTCATTGTATTTGCATTCCTGTTTTGTTTTTTGGTTTTTCCTGTTTTAACTCTTTTTACCTCTACTGTATTTCTGGGTCATTATCCGGACCTTCCTATGGTCTGTGCCAATGCCTGCTGCCAGCCTACAGAGCTTCCCCGACTATTCCTTGCAGACTGTTGGGCAATATGTGACACACCCGCGGTGGGGTCTACTTTCTACTCTATGGCAGTACCTTCCCCATGCATCTGGTTACCCTGGTGGAGGTCATGCCGGAGCTGCCATGGAACTAGTCGGGAGTTGGCTTATGCTGGCTGTGGAAGGACAGGACGTCATCTGTTTGGTAGTGCTCCATCTTGCAATGACACACAAGGCTCACTTTGGGAGGTTCTGTATACAACATGCTGACATCAACCAGATTGTTGGGTTCCCAATCGCCATTGCCTTCAGACACCACTGGAGATCAGTAAAGCGAAGGAAACCATGTCACACTCCCCCCCCCCCCCCACAAAGGAGGAGAGTTGTCACTAGGATTCTCAGTCCTCCTCTCCTGGCCAGCCCTCCATTTCCCCAGGCTCCTTCCCAAACCCGGCTCATTGGTGTCACAAGCGGTTATGCTGTCACCTAGACCTGCTTGTACTTGTACTTGTGTTTTTGCTTGCTGTTAAATTGCCTTGAATTCTTTGTGCTTCCCTATGTAGCCCTCCCCCAGGATATCTCTGGAAATGAGCCGCTTGCAGTTCAATAGGCCCTTACGGGTAAAACTCTTTCAGTAAATGAATCAATTTAGGGGATGGGGACAAATAGGGAGTTTTAGGGGACGAGTCAAATAAAAAGCAATTACAAATAATATGCTTACCCTGTAAGCAACAGAAATGATCTGCACAGGTCAGCCCACCCAGCACTCCCAACTTTCCATCATTCCCACAGTAATTCCCACCCACTGATGCACCAGTAAATACTCCCTGTGGGAGTTACCAACAGTCCATGTGGCACACTTGTGAATGGGCACATTGCAGGCCTGAAGTGCAAATGTGTTGCAGTGCTGGTGGGGTGGGATATGAAAGGATTAACCTACGGCAGAGTATGGGTTTACTGAGCATTAATCCACGCCTGGGGGGGGTGAAGTCACGAGGTGAAGCCCTACCACGGTGCATGGGTAATGTTATGTTGGAGGTTTACCTAAAAAAATAGTAAAATAAAGCCCTGTGAACATGCAACTGTGGATATATCAGGGATTAATCAATGGTCAGGTGACCTGTTTGGACGAATCAGAAGACAGTATTTTAGGAACCCATGTTATAAAGTTAAATAAACACAAAGTCCCACATGTGAAATGAAGTCTCAATTTTTTTTTTTAGGAGCAATATCCTTTGGGGGATTCAAATAAAGAATTACAAATGTCTTTTCTTATTTTCAGCTGCCTTAAGTCTAAAGTTGCACAGAACTGCCCAGGGCACATCTGGCTAAACAGACTAACTTATGTACCAGTGCAGGACAATGCACCAGTCACTACCCATGGCCTCCTGTTTAGGGAGCAAGGCAGTACTCTCTGGCAGGAGTTGGTTGAGGGGTGTCACCTGCTGCAGCTCTTGATGTCCTCCTGCCTTCTCAGCAGGATGCAGGCTGAAGTGGATCACGCTCTGCTGTCTTCACCCCATAGTGGGCCTTTTTTTCACTTTCTCAAAGAGAGGCAGGCATTTGGAGCTATAGGTGGCAAAGCCACCACATTAGACAAATACCAGCGGCAGGGGTCCAGGAGACCCAGTGTGGTTCTCCCCAGATGCAGAGCCATCATAGCAGCCCTGCTTTCTGAATATTTGGTGCTCGGATTTATCGCAAAGTAACCCTTTCTGTTTCTGTGGAGAGTGCTGGATAGCGACCCCAAATGAATTTCAAATCACAGCAAAAGCACAAATTGTGAGCTGTCTTTTGCAGCTTCTCTCTCTCTCTCTCCCCTCAGGTCTCCGGTTCAAACTGGCTGATGCTGTCAGCAACAGCTTCTCACACAGACACTATCTCTCTTTGTTTAGTTGATGAGAGGGCCTTGTCTCAGTCCTGCTCTCTAACTGCCCGTTCACGACCGATGTCCCATGATGTTTGGGGAACATCTTCCTGTGTCATTTGAGATATGCAAAGCTTTGGCTGCCTCATCAATGATCAGCTGAGCAGCGTCTCTGTCTGGTAACACGTGAACACAGTTGCAGTCCTGGGGTATGGGGAATCCAGCATAGCTCTGTACATGCCTTTCATGGACTTCTTTATTATTTTAGACAGTTTGGTCTGTTTATGTAGCTTCTGTTTGCTTTTGTTTCTTGCTGCTGATATCCGCTGCCTGTTCTGAGGATTGGGAGGGAAGAGAAGTGTCCTAGAAAGGTATTGACACTCCCCCCCCATTGTTGGGTGGGTGGACATTTGAAATGCGGTACACAGCCCAAGTGGCTGCATCTGCTCCCCTGTTGCTTTTGGCACAGAGCCAGAAATGGATGCCTGTTATTTCTCTCTAGCCCTATGCTGCGCTGCCAGGGCTGGAGAGTGAAGATAAGAGACAGCTGCAGGAGTGGAGTAGAGGCTCTGGCATGGAGCCCATAATAATCCCTATTTATGGAGGGCACTGTTGGAATTACGCTGGAGTTTACTGGGGCTGAGCCCTGGTAGCTATCCAAGGAGCACCAGCAGCTATGAAAAGTTAATATATGCTGTAGGGCCAGGGCTTTGGCCCCGGTAGCTGTTTTCTCAATAGCTTTTTAGCCCCGGGAGCTCACTGGTCTTGTTAGCGTGCGTAGGCAACAGCAATCAAAGTTTGCAAACAAAAGCTGCTGCTGCCTGCCTGCATAATTGGCATAGCAGCTGTATGCTATAAGCACAGCAGGGCATCAGCGCAGATGACAGTTGGACATTGGGCTCTTCTCGGGACTGAAAGAGCCACAGATTTACAGCCTTACATCTGATTCACAGCCTTACAGCCTTAAAGATTGGTGCATCATTCCACTGGCTCATACATGTGTCACATTAACACAGTGTGGGCACTGGAGCTGGACCAGTCAGTAATGCATTCCAGCCCAGGGAATATTTCAGAAGTCCCACCAGCATGCTAGCAGCTTTGCTTCTGAGGTGTTGCAAAAAGGCTTCATGGACAGCTCTCATTCCATTTGGTCTTGCTGGTTTTAAGAAAGGCGCCCCTACGCAATTGCTGTTTACCAGAACCACCACCTCACTCATCAGCCTGCTTGCCACTGCCTTGGAGAAAAGAAGCCTGCTGCTTTGTGCCCAACCATGCCTACCAGTGGTTCCCCTTCTGGTATGAATACTGCTGCTGCCAATGCCCATGTCCATTTCGAGTGCTGCTGACTCATCCATCCTGTGCTGAAAACACTGCCTTTGGTCTGCCATGTCTGGTCTGACTCCTGTTGCCCCTGCCTTTTCCATCCTTGAGTCACCAAGCTTCCCTGCTGCCCAGGCTAGGTTCATTTGTTCCCTATTATTAGACTCATTGTGGGGGAGGGAGTAAGTTTTTTTTTTTTTTTAATTAGACAGCCAGAAAAGATCCATACGAGTGGCACGGGGCAAGGTCCCCCGTTTACCATATCTGCAGAAGTTAGGCCTACCCAAGCAGATTAGGGCCAGCAGCAGAGATGTGTGCCAGCTGCAGAAATACTGCAGAATTTAATGTATGAACCTGAGACTTCTAGACTGCGGTTGCAATGCAGTGCTCTGGTTTCCCTGATGTCACCCTTTAGCCACAGTAAAGGAAGGGGGTCTGAGGGTGGACAATGTTTATATTAATGGCTGTCTACATGTGGAGTCTTTATTTAATAATGACGTTTTAAAAAGCAGTTTGTGTTATAGGTCAGCAGTTTGGCTGTCAGACGTTTGTCTTCACTCTGTCTTTTCCTGAACAAATAGAAGGCTAATTACACCCACACAAATTGAAGATTTTTGGTATGGATTGAAATACTGTATAACAAAATAAAGTGTTTCTTACATTTGTTTTTGAAAACTAGTTTTTCCATGAACCCGGGGGTTGTATTGTGCAGCTGCATAAACTGCGACCTTACTGTTCAACAGCCAGCTATCAAATCTTTGGCTGTTCTTTCAGTGTGAAAATAATAAGAGATAAGTGCCTCTAACCAAAGACGAAAACATGATAGCAAGGAAGTCAGTAGTGAGAGATCAGTTTACTGACCCCCCCCCCGAAGAGTTATGTGAAATTCAGTTATATAAAATCACTACATACATAGATTTTGTTATATTTTGTACCAGTCCATCAAAAACTTTCAAATTTTTATGTTGTGCGAATATTGTAACTTTTATTCCATCCTAAATTTCGTTCTATGAGGAGTGAGAGTGTGTATGCAAGCAAACCATGCAGGTATCACTTTAAATAGTGTGTGCGAGAACTGAAAGGTAAAGGATTGTGCCCACATAACCTAATCATGAAGTATCTACTATGGCAGCCCCATCATGTTGAAACCCATAAGTCACATTTGTCTCTCATTAACATCCTCATATAGTGATAAATGTAATCAATGCAAAGAAAAATACCAACCAAAATAAAAATGATAACCCTCCCTCCTGCCCACCAGAATCCGGTCAGTGTTAGTGGCTCAGTAGGTAGCACACTCGCCTCTGAGGCCGGGAGATTAGAGGGCTGTGGGTTCAGTTCCCACATCTGGCACTTGGGTTAATATCCCAGGACTGACACTGTAGTGCAGCATGAGAGGGGTGCTGCACTACTGAGGTGCTGTCTTTTGGATGAGACGTTAAACCAAGGTCCCATCTGCCTAGATTGGTGGTAGTTCAGGTGGATGTTAAAGATCCCATGGCACTTATCGGAAAGAGTAGGGGAAAGTTTTATTAGAACAAGAAATCGTGTGATAAATAACATAACAGAACATAGCATAATAAACAATATAGAAGGAACTGCACAGCAATAGAACATCACATAACAAATGTGACACCTAAAAGAAAAAAACCAAAAGTGCAACAAAAACAAAATATAGTGAGGCCATCAAGTCACGGCCGAGTCTGAATCTGTAATCCAGGGAAGTGCAGTCCATAAGGCAAGTAAACTGGAAACCGAGTGTAGTGATTGTTCATATGCATATATAGTTTGTAAATCCTTCACCACTTTCCGCTCAAGTTCCAAAAAGGTACAATCTTTTTGTTGTAAAGTAAACTGGCATCTAGCCATCCAAATATTCCATTTAATCGCCACTAGAATAAGGTTAAGATGTCCAATGCCATAAAGACCGTTGAGGAGAAAAAGCACCATACATGATTTCCTGAAAAGAAACAGTCTGAAATATTGGAGAGGTCCACTTTGCACCAAAACCACCATTGCTGAATAAACGTACAATCAAAAAATAAATGAGTTATCGTTTCAAGGGCAGCATTACACAATGGTCTAGAACATGACCTATCCTGAAGTTGTTTATGCTTTTGATTGGCCTTGACATTAATCCTTTCATGGCATGACAACCAATGAAAATCCCACATATGGGCTGGGATTCTTTTACACCGCAACAAAGAGAGAAGGGAGGGAATATGTTGAAGCGGACATTTGTCAAAGGGGGACTGTATCATACAGACTGAGGAAAGAAGCAACTTATAAAGGGTCTTATGTGAGTGAGTAATGAGCATCCGAGGAGATACTTGCCATTGTTTCAAATGTAAAAACATATATTTTACATACAAAGGCGTGCGTAGAAGGTCGAGTACATGTAGGAGTTGTGTTCCACTGGTGGAACCAAATCCCGCAAGAATCGTGAAACCACATTTCCATCTTTTCTGAGTATTAATCAGAAGTGGCCGTAAATTGGCTATGAAAACACACTAAAATAAAACAGGGGGTTAACCATACCGACACCACCTTCAGTAACAGGTAGATAAGTAATATTTCTTTTGATTGGATTCAGCCTGCTTCCCAAGTGCCTGAAAAACAAGCTGAGAACTGCCGTCTCCAGTTGTTTCGGGATAGGGAATACATAACTTAAATAAAGAAATAAAGGCAGTAAAAGGTCTTAATTAGATAAACCTCTTTTTTTCTTTCAATAGATCCCTTATTCCATGAGGCAACTTTCAATTTACTCCTGTTTTAGTTTAATCTCCCAATTATAAACATCTGAGTTACAGATTCCAAAATGGACCGAGGATTCAATGGCCCTCTACCAAACGCAGTGTGCCAATGCGTTGCATCGGCTCTAATGGATCCTAACCTAATACCCATACTTTTATCAAAATTCAAACAAGCTCCTGAAAAAGTCCCAAAGTAAGTACATTCTTGTAGGGAAGCCATTACCGAGGACATATCAGCTAAAGGGAGGCAAATGTCATCAGCATATGCAATGGCTTTATACGGCGCAAGCATATCAGAACAAGAGATTGCATGTATCTGAGGGTGAGCGTTCAGACGGTGAAGTAGAACATCCAAAAACAGGACATATAAAAGAGGGCTCGCAGGGCAACCCTGGCGTACACCTCTTTTAACAGGAATCATAGGTCCTACCCAACCATTGACAACCGGAACAACCGTGGCTATTCTATAAAACTTTGAAGCCATCGATCAATGTGTCTGATATGCAGAAACGCAATGCGCTCCACAAAAAATTATGGTCAACCGAGTCAAATGCCGCCCTCTGATCCACTGAAACAATAATACCAGAAGCCTTGCCTGCAATTCCATGGGAAAACAATTCCCGAAGGAGAATCAGGTGGTCTGAGATTCGTCTCTTGGGTAATGAGCAGGATTGGGCCAGGTGCAGAACCGCCTCACAATTCTTGTTAAACGCCTCGCAATGATTTTCATTATTAATTTGAAATCAGTATTAAGCATGCAGAGAGGGCGCCGATTCTCCAAAAGGTGAATGTCACCTTTTGTTTGTAAATATAAATTAAAGTACCTTTAGTAAATTCTAAAGGTATAGTCTCACTACAAAGTAGGGCATTAAATACAGTGGTCAGTTCAGTGAGTAAATGGTCATTCAGTACTTTGTACAAAGCCGTCGGGAGACCATCTGGGCCAGGAGTTTTATGCAAGGGCAGTGAAGAAATCACAGAGGACAGCTCTGTCTCTGTCAAAACAGCACAAGCCATATCTACACTCTTTGCCGTAGGGAGTGGGATATCCAGGTCCCTGTACAGGGGTGTTGGGTCTTCTAACACTACATTGGAGGGAGAAAATAGAGCAGTTGTATAATCAGTTACAATCTGCAGAATTTCAGGACGTGTGTCACATAACGTACCGTCAGATTTGGCGAGACACAACACAGTCTTTTGTGAGACTTGCCAAGAGTTAGACTCAAAAGGACACACCACATCCCTCGGTCCAGTCATATGAAATTTGTGTTGGTGGTACAATTGTTGTGATTGTCTGGACTGAAAACGCAACATGTCTTTCCGTGTCGATTGAATCTGAGGGGACAAATTCTGTCCCGTCGCGTATGCTATGGAAAGCAAGGACTGTAGATGAGCTCTTTTCTGTAGATAGTCCAAATAGTCCTTCCTGCTCTTTTGTCAACTATAACTTTTAAATAAATGATTAAAGCATGTTTCAGATCCATCCACCAACTTATGGATCATCATAAAGAATAAACACAGATTTACGAGACGAAATAAAAGACAAAAGAAAATTCTGAAACTTCATATCTTGCAACAAAGATGTGTTGAATTTCCATAGTCCCGGCCCTTTGTTAAAAGGGGTAACCGGACCTATACCAATCGACAACACCTTGTGATCTGAAAAGGCCACTGCCTGTACCTGAGCCGAACCAATCGGTAATGTACGGGATAAAAAAACAAAATCAATTCGAGTCGCCAATTTACCTTTTTGAAAGGTAGGAGTATGTAACTTTGTGAAGGAAAGATAAGCATCAGTCAGATGTGCAGTATGTATCAGGTTACCCAATTCATGTGAATCACAAAAGATTTTTTTTGTGGTGGCAAATGAACTTTTGTCAAGGAGACTAAGGCCACAATTAAAATCACCAGAAAACACTACTTGAAAAGAAGTATGCAAATAAGGGCGAATCAAAGAAAGCAAGGCTATGCGAGCCGTCTTAACTTGGGGGGCATAAATTTTACAACTCGGTACGGGCAGGAACCCAAAACAAAATCTAGGACTAAGGCCCTACCAGGAGTCAAATCATACAATTTTAGTAAACGAAAATCCAGAACATTCACTAATATACCCAGACCCGAACAGGGATCTTGGCCTGTGGACCAAAATGAAGGCCCCAAAAGCCAGTCATGTTTCGCTAGTCTAATTTCCTGCATTGTGTGGAGCCTGGTATCCTGCAATAAAAAAATGCCTAATGGTAAAAATTGTAGGAAAGAAAACACTATTCTACGTTTCTCTGCTCTTTTCAAGCTATTAACATTAATAGTGTGGCAGACAAAGGGCGCCATGTCACCAATTAAACAGTGTAAATTAACCTCAAGATTTCCTCTTTCCAGCTACATTCTTCCCTTTAAGCCTAACCTTCGCCTTGCGTTTTTGTGAAAGACCTGTACCCAGTTTGGGGTCCGGGTCAGTAATGCTATCAGGGAGAGAGGACGTAATAGAGGAAGAGTCAGACTCACCACCTGCGTCTTCGGACGTCAACTGGAGAATCTCATAAGTGTTAGACAGGGCAATGGTTTGGGATACTACAGGCAGTTTAGAAAGAGGACCAGTCCTCGTAGACCGCTGTCGCACAGTAGTAACCAGTTCACTGAGAGGTGGCATAGCACTGGGGCCAGGAATGTAGTCCAAGTGTGACACCATTGGTACAGCATGTGGGGGTGTAGGGGGTTCAACAGCTAGCAGGGGTTCAGCAACAGGTTCTGTTAAAGGGGTAGTAACCAGGGGAGACACGGGGGCATGGACAGCCAGAGCAGGGGTTATCTCGGCTTTAGATGAAACAACAGTAGTGTTACGGATCCGTGCTTTCTGTGCCTGCGTAATCATAAAGCATTGGTCAAGTCCTCCATCATGATTTGCCTGGGCGTGAGCAGACCAGGGACATGTTTGGAACGTATGACCAAGCTCTTCACACAGATTACATTTGCTACTATTCTGGCAATGTATTCCCACATGTCCTAACACCCCACAATTATTACATCTCAACTTGTCACAAACATTACTCAGGTGCGAGGGATCTCCACATCTATAACAGGCCTTTTGCTGTCCCGGATAGAATAGTACCCCTCTGTCACGACCTAGAAAAAAGGAGTTAGGTAAGTGAATTGGGCCACAGTCATTAGTACGTAACAGAACCTTAAACTTCCAGCCTCCTGTCCAGATATTTTCCGTATCCAGGATGGCCTCAGGTTGGCCCTGTACCTTACAACGTTGTCCCAGCCAATAAACAATATCAGACACATCTACACCCTCATTACGGAACATCACCGTGATGGTCTTAAAAGCAGGTTTCGAGAGGGGTATAGCCTGAAAGGAAGTCCATAAGGCAGTACTTTTTAATGCATGATATCTGGTCCAAAAACGATCCAACCCACAAGACGTCTGGAAACTCACATCAAATGTGGATTCTCCAGAGACATGAATGAGGGCATATATCTCGTGAGAGAAAAACTTCAGTGAATCCTTCAACAGGGTCTGGGCCACGAACACACAGTCCAGAGGGTCAGGTAGTCCCCCCTTATAAATTAGTCGAACAGCGTTATGTCTTTTAGCAGCTAGGACCTGTGTGTGAAACAGAGATGAAAAAGAACGAGTGTGTCCCACCTGCTTAGGTGGCGACTTACCCACAGCAACAGAATCCGAGACCGAAATAGCTGAAACACCAGGAAGAGAAGGGGCACGTGGCCCAGATTGTTGCAGGAGGGCTAAGACGGGATTCTGGGTGAAAGCCAAATCCGATGGTAAGCTCAAGGGTTCTGCAGAGTCCCGAGTGTCAGATCGACCTTGTTGTGCATCCAGGAAGTCCTCAGGACGGGGGGACCGAATTGGGGACGGACCAGAAACCCACTGTTTCAGTCCGGGTTCCTGAATCCAACCAGCACCACGCAATGCCGCTTCCACAGTCCAGGTAGGCTCCATCGGGGAATCTTCTTTTTGTAAAGGTTGTAGCAAAAGGGATTGCTCTGCTGGGGGAGGCTCTGATAAACCAATCTGCAAAGCGGTGCAAATTGCGGTCGGTAGTGATAGGGAAGATGGAGCTCCAGCCGTTACAGGTGAGGATGGTGCAGACACCAGATCCGACTGGGCAGCCGTGAATAATTCAAATGGATCTGTGGCACTTTGAGCAGAAGAGCAGGTAGTATCAGTAGCGTTAGGAAAAACAGCCAGTAATTTAGTTTGCAAGGCAGGTTTCATCGTGGAAGAACAACATGTAGCGTCTGACAGTCGCTTCCCATTATCACACATGCACTTATTCACAGCAGCCTCAGTGAGACACGTTGCATTCAATACAGGAACTTCTGAGGAGGTAGAGCAATCCATAGTCGAAAAATCCATAAGAGACAATAACTCAGCAACAGGTTCTTTCTGAAGGAAGCATTCAGTAGCATAGACTCTTTCACAGACTCCAGCTCAACCATTGTGGTCTCTAAACAGCCAGAGACAGGAGTCGAGACCAAGTCTCCTGTCTCTCCAGCCACCTCCACAGCAAGCAGAGGAGGTTCCGCCATCTTGGACTCCGTCAGAGTAGGGGAATTTCCCCAGTGTCCTGGCCAAATTTCCCTCATTCACTAAAAATACCACCAACAGCTTAATCTGGTTCAAGGTCAGTTGGCATTCATCTGTATCCCCCGGGTCATGCCTGAGGATTTGTCTAGTGCACTTACCTGGTCAACAAAAAATAAATAAACAAACTAGAACGAAACAGAGAAACTGCCTGAAGCAGTACAGTTTCAATATAACTGTTTTTTTGCATGGAGTTATTGTGAACTAGGAAGACTGAATACTAAATCAATAAAAATAAGGAAAGCTTTCTGTGACCAGTCGTTTCTGACAGTAGGGTTCATAAGTGGGGATGTAGTTCCATGTCAAAGCCCTTACTCGCAAAAAAAAAACTTCAGTTTCTCAATGCGTCACTTACCATATATCTAACTTAAAAGAAAAAACACCAAATAAAACCTCATACCAAGTACCAAGCTGACAGGCACTGTGAGAAATCTCACTCAGTAAAGTCTTGACAGATGTAGACTGAATTTTTCAAGTTACAAATTACTAAGCTTGATTTTCGAAGAGTCTGTAAATCGGCGCACTCTGATCTTTGGCTGCGGCAAACTCCGGGTGTGCCAGGGACCCTGCACCTGGTTTCAGTACAAAGCGGGTCCCTACACCAAGGTCCTGAGAGTTGCCAGAGTCGGAATGTTGCGGCAAAGATTTGGTGCACTGGAGGGGTTTGATAGAGGGTCCTGTCAGGCCCCCCCCACCCAACACAACGCAGGTCCAGACCGTGATGTTGAGGGGGAAGGGGAGGCTGGGAGGTTGTGAAACAGGAGAGAGGGACCTGTGATGGTGCTGTAGTGGGTAGCAAGAGCATGGCATCTGTGACAGGGTAGAGAAGTGGTACCAGGCAGATGTGCCCTGGACAGTTGGACAGAGCCACTAGGACTGGGTAGTCCCTGGTAGCAAGCACTGACACCGTCCCTGACCTACGGGTGCCACCAGCCCTGGCACCTTTCCTGGAGCTGATACAGTCCCAACAGTGTAGTCGGGCATCAACATGGCTCCACATGGTGGGCTGTTCAGCAGGGGAGTGCCGCAGTGCCCAAGGTATGTCCCCGTCCACTGTCTGCACCTTGTACCCTGCAGCCATTGCTTACCCCCACATGTCAGAGACTGTGTAAACTCTGGGACAGGTGTCAGGGCTTGTGGCACCTGGAGGTCAAGGATGAAGTTAGTGCTTGCTACCAGGAAGTACTCTGTACTAGCGGCTTTGTCCAGCTGTCCAGGGCACATCCACCCGGTGCCACCTGTCTACCCTGCCCCCACCACCCACTATAGCACCCCACAGGTCCCTGTGTCCTGCTGCATGTCCTCGCAGGCCTCCCCCAACTTAGCTCCCACCAGGTCTCCGGCACAGGGTCGTTAGACCGTTGTGACTGATATAACCTCAGCTCCGTCTTGCAACCATCGCAGGGCTTCCAACAATCCCAAATAAGGGGATGCTGCAGCCCCGCCATGGTGCAAGCCCCCTTATGACCTGGTGTACTGGCACTTCTGGTGCAGGAGTGGTGCATGGCTGCTTTGGCGCACGCATCCCAAGTTTGATGCAGCCTGCATTCTAAAATCAGAATTGCTACAACATTTGGTGCATGATGCCACTTGCGTCACATCCTTTTGGCGCAGGCACCTTGCGCCAAATTCCATCCTTTGAAAATCAGGCCCACTGTCAGTTGCACGAGAAACAGTACAGACTGCAGCGATTAGGAACTTCTGAAGTCTCCACATATCAAGTACTAAAGAGAGTCAACAGCACATGAAGAGCACAGACTCTCGTTATACTTCTTAATTATGTTATGTGGCTATAATCGTTTTAATATTCACGTATTAACAAACTAAATTTGCTAAAACAGAGTACAAACAGTAGCAATTCTCTCTAATCATTTTTTTTGTTTTTTTTGTTTGAAGGCTATTAGCCTGTGCTTCAATGTGGGGGGGGGGTGGCTCCTCCCACATCCACCTACTTAAACCTCAGTGCTTCTGTTGGCTCAGCTTCAAGCGTTTTGAAATCCGGCTCCGTGGCTGGTCGGCTGGCTGCTCTTTCCTCCCCTGCCTTTTCCATCTGTTTCCTCCTTTTGACAGGGCCAGACTGAGGCATAGGCAACATAGGCACAGACCTAGGGCTCCTTGCAATCACCAGCATATCTTTACTATACATCATCTTGTTTTTTCTACCTGAGCTGCTTTTTTTTTAAAGGACTCAACCACTGAGTAATCTGAGCAAATCAGAGGTTAAAGTGCGACATGACTCTTACTTCCCTGATTAGGTGTTAAAGTGCAGCTGATACCTTCAGGGGCCCCAGCCAGGCTGACCTTTAAGATGTGAATAGGTCCATTTCCTTTGCTTTGCCTCCCACCCCCATTTAGAATCCCCACCTAGAATAAAGTCTTACTCCTAAATATAAAAGTTTAACAGTGCAATTCAGTGTGTATACTTTACATTTAATCTCACTCCCAAAATTAAGAAATCTACAATGCAATTCAATGGTACAATTAAAATCGCACTATTTTTTTTTTTTTTTTTTCCTCATATTACTCATATTGAAGTTCTGGCCTTGATATAGCTCTGTTTTCAGGGTGAATGAATGAATGTATTTTCCAGATTCCCATCAGTAAATCTTGCCATTTATTGATCCAGGCTTACTTATCGATAACAGAAATGTCTGATTCTGGGAATGATTTCAACAATCCCTCAATTTGCAGTATAATCTTTAAAGTTCATGACTCCTCTAGCAAACCACCATCTTAGCTCATACATCACTCAGAGCCTGTTTTAGAGATTGTTCCTACCCTACCCAACAAAACTCCCACGACGGTTCATGCTACCTGACGGCAAAATTGCAACACACAGACTGCGAGCGCACACTTCTGTGTTTGGGGGGGCCTATGGAGCAGTGCAGATCATGACATTTCACACCCCAAAAAATAATTTTTACTAGGCCAATTAATAATTATTTTCTCTAAATGATCAAAACTATTATTTTCCCATACTGATAGTATTAATTTTGATGCATTTTAGTTAGGTTATTCATGTTTATTCCATGTTTTAGGGACAGTAAGTACATTTTATTTCAAGTTTTAGTACCTGATATGCAGTGGCCATGAGGTGCAGTCATGGTAAAAGGACACAGTCTTGACAAAGGGGCATGATTGCGGTGGTGGGGGGGAGGGCGCTCCAGATTTCTCTTGGGCCTAGGGCCCCAGGTTGCCTTAATCTGGCACTGCATTCTGTCTGTCCTCATTCTTTCATCCTTCCCTCGCCTCCCGCCCTTCCCTCCTCCTTGTCCTCTTCCCCTGTCATGCCTTTCTGTTCCCCGTCCCTCTTTCTCCTTCATCTTCCCTTTTCTTGGTTGCTATCTTTCTTCCCTTGCCAGCCATAATGTTGCTTGGCGGCGGCGGCCCATCTCCCATCCAGCTGGATTACCTTCCCTGCGTCCGTCACCATCTCCTGCCCATTGCTGCTCACCTCTGGTTCCCCTGCCTTCCTCACCTGCTGCTCTGTGCAGTGCGGTTTTCTGTCCTGTTCTGCTGCTCCTCCAGGTTCCAATTAACTCTACCACTATCGCAGACATAGAGGATGATGTGTGGGTCCCGATCGGTAACCTACTTGTTAAATGTCGAGAGGTTGCCATGGTGATCGTGTAAACCTCGAGAGCAAAGCTCGAGAGTTTTATGTAGCCATGGCAACCTCGAGACCATTAACAAGTTGGTCACCAATCAGGACCCCATACTTTATATTTTATAGTGTATGGCTGCCATAAAGAACAAAGAAAAGAAGCCGGTACCTTAACCGAAAATAATTTATGCCACCACAGGTCAAGTTCTCACTGCCGTGGCCATTTCGGTGAGCCACTCGCTTACTCTACCAAGCATGCGCAGATTGATCCTGGTTGTTATACCAGCAATGTGATGTACCTTCGCTGGGTTAACAACAAAGTGATGTCACATCGATGGCATAACAACCATGGGAAAAGATAGATTTTGGTAGATAACGTTCTACCATACATTATAAGGATTTAATGCGGACTGTAACCAGTGTGTTGAGGACAGGTCTTCCTTTCTTCCATCAAAATGTTATCGTTGTTGTCAATCTCCAGGTGGCTTGTTTTTTGCATATTTTGGTCACCTGCATTTAACCTACTTATGGACCACATCATGCGACTCTACTTTAATGCTATGATCCCCCTTAGTTGCTACGAGAATCTCAGTACGACTTTCTGCTCAGACGAGTCCGCTTTTGCCTGTACCTGTGCTTCCTGGCTTGTTCCTTGGTGTCTCCTGGGACATGGGCCCTGCGAACCCTTCTGACTCAGTATTTGTAACCCTACATGCTCCTCCCTGTTTTACTTACCCCTGTCTCTGGACAGACATATCCTGCAGAATTTTGCCTTTAGCACTCGGCCTCTCCTGCCACTTTACCATCGTTTTTGCCTCCCAGATGCTTGCTTTCACCTGGGACATCAGGGGCTGGAGCACTGCTCCAGGCTTCTTTGGGGGTGAGACTTTTTACTCCTACTTATTGCTTGTGCTCACCTCCATATCTGGGGCATGGCTCCATGCTACACTACTTAATTACTGTAGCCGAATATTGCCGCTGCAGGGCAGGCATGCACTGGTATGTCATCTGTGGCAGGTGCAGCAGTTTAAATATGCTGGCCTCCTGTCTTCCATCCAGAACTTCACCATGCAGCTTGCTACAGTATGCACCCTTTCACTGTTGGTGCTGGTGATGGACTTTGGCAGTAACGTCTGCACTAAGCAAGAACTCTGCTTGAAGTCCTATGATTTTTAACCCAAGGGACTACCAGCTTCTTATGTCTCAGAAAGGGTTTTTTATATTTCTATACTGGCATGTTAACTTCCACTGGGACTCATCCAGCAACCTAAGTATTCGGTACCTCTTCTTACATTTGCCATTGCTATGAAAACAATGTCTTGCGTTCAGCATAAATAGTGTCTCCTATGATCTGACCAGGTAACTGCAGTCCTTTGCAATCAGACCTAATGCACCAGTGACCGGGGATTGCTAATTTTACATTCTGTCATCCACTACATCGTCCCATTATTAAGTTTACTGCCTGCTCCTCCTTCCTTGGGCAGGCCTGCAGGGGAACCTGACGGTCCAGCTAGCACATGTGGGGGCTTAGGTCAATTAACACAATCTTGGTCCTTCTTTAGGCAGACCTACATAGGGGTCTCGCCGTCCTTCAACCGGACCATTCAATAATACGGTGATGGTGAACCAAGTGGGGGTCCCGCCATCCCAAACAAACAAGCCCCACAAGGGGGCTTTACTCATCGATCAACGTATTTTCATATCACTACTGGCAGACTCATGTGGGAGTCTCACCCTTCTTACCACGGATCATGCAATATCACAGCCATGGCGGACCCACATGGGGGTCACACCATCCCAAAACGAACATGCCTCACAAAGGGACCTTACACATTAATTGAACATATTTCCATCTCACTAAAAGCAAACTCACCTCTGGGTCTCACCCTCCTTATCTCGGTCTATTCAATAATACTGCAATGGCGGACCTACGTGGGGGTCCCGCCGTCCCTTTCAAACATGCCCCATGATGGGGCATTACTCATCGCTCGACTGTATGTCCATATCATCTACAGGCAGAGTCATGGGGGTCTCACTCTTTTTACCTCAGATCATGGAATATTGAGGCCATGGCAGACCCACGTGGGGGTTCCGCCATCCCAAAACCAACATGCCCCTCGAGACGAAAATTCCCATTGTTTGTACGTATTTACCCATTGGGGTCTCACCTTCCTTAGTCTGACTACCCGAGACCTACATTACAGTACGATCATCCAAACTCTGCTTACTAAGGGCCTACGTCGGGGACCCCATTCCAACAAGCCCATGTATGAGCCTAGCTTATTGCTCATCAAATTTTTCAATTCCACTACTGCAATTCAGCTTCCTTCTCATTCCAGTTCCAGCTCTGGTCATGTACACAGGACATCTCCGTGGAGCATACTTAAATTCCTTGGATGTTTTGGGACATTTTTCTGCCTTCCTATTGAGGTACTCAGTTGTGCCCTAATGTTTCAAAGCGTCCTATCCTACCTATGTAGCGGTCCAATTAGTGCCATTTCAGGGCTCCTCAACAGACCCACCACTCTGACTTTCATGGAGGCCTCTTCACCAATTATCAGATGGATTAATAATGCTACCATCCCTAGACTTTGCTCCCTGGATGTATCTCGTGTTCAGTTTAATATGCTCTTCGTTCCCATACAGCTAATTTGGACATGGATTACCATCTTCCCTCATCTGGACACCCAGCTGAATTGGACCCTTCTTCATCTGTTGGAACCTGCACCCTCCAGAATCGACTTCCTGCTCATAGTCTGATTCGGAGATACAACTTGTCGATCAGCAGGTTTGGACATACTTCTTGGACAAAACCAGAACCATAAACCTACATCTGGGATTATTCTCCTCTTAATATGCCCAGAGAATGGGCAGGTCAGTAACCATGGGTCCTCAGAGGATTCCCCTAAGGGGGGTTTTCCTCTCCTACGTGCTACTGGTCACACTCTCCGGAGTTGGAGGAGGTAATCGTATCGTTAATAATCTTTTTGGGCCTTAGATCCTACACCTGCTCAGCATTCCACTGGGGGTGGGAAATAGAGAAAAGCCAAAGTAGAAGTTTATAAACATCAAACACATAACGTTCAAGCTCGTAAGTATACACAAGCACTAGCTATGTACCACACATTGAAATTTTCATTAAATGTCAATAGTTCTTCCCTTTAACTTTCACACTTTGACTAAAATACATTAAAAGTATCAACAACTTGTCAGTGACAAGTGTTCATATGTGCAAGCCTGTAAATCAGTGGCTTCTCGCATCTGAAGATAAAACATCACTCCTGACTGCTGTAAACAGAGCACAGAGAACATACAGTCATTGTTGATGTGGTCGAGAGCAGTGCTCACAAAGCATGAAGAACACAAATGGACTATAGAATAATGCTAAAAACACACCCACACCCTGGATTTAATGAACATTTTTGTTACTCGGGAAGTACCTAAAATGAATAAACTGATTAGAAAAAAAGAACAGCACTGTAATTATTAAAGCTTAGTGTTTCATGTGTGCATGATGACTCTAAAACACAAGGCCTCTGTAAGCATCTTTTGGGGATACTTTAAAAGGGTAGAAGTGCAAGAGCTGCCTGTAAGGTTAGTGCAGACCTGAACTGAGACCCTACTTGGAGCAGCCTGGGGTGTGCTGGGCTACAGAGACTACCCAAAGCTCTGTATGAGTTACTGGGGCAGCCTGGGGTGTGCATGGCTGTGGGGGATACCTAATGTTTAGCACTACAAACAAAATAATAAATTCTGTGTTTGCTTATTCATGCTAATTAAACTACAGCAATAATGAGATTGTAGACTCCAGTAACTTTATAGTGCATGCTGTTCAAACAGTGACACTCTATAGCACATCATTAACCAACAGTCACCAGAACAATATTTAATTGTTTTACCTCCGATGAGAGCATGGTATAGAGCCCTGCTGTGGAATACAGATGTACAAGTGACCATGTCAGTTGGACACTTGCCCCTTGATTGTGTGCTATTTTATTTTTTATATTTTTTTAAATCTGTCTTCCTTCTATAACATTTCACTAACTAGATTCAAGCAGTGTAAGGATAAGGAGCGCTATGTCTGCAGGATTAAAAAACGCTGTGCTGTGAAGCCAGTCCTGCTCATGAATGCACATCTGAAAATTCTGAACACACCAGGGAATTCCAGATTCCTTATGTAACCCCCCACCACCACCACCACCAATTTGGGGTTTACCTAATGTCTTCCTGGGCTCCTTAATGCCCACTGTCAGGTTAGTGTCCTGTCATTTATGTGATCCTGTTATCTGCGTGAGAGTGCCATGTTAAACCTCGGCGCCTGTTCCTTTAAGAGAATAGCTAACCTGTGTTAAGTAATTGGTCTGTGCTGAGTCCGAGTGATGCAGGGCTTGTGGCCAGCCAGCCACTGCTCTGTTTTGCTGCAGTCTGCAGTCTCTACTTGTGCAATGGGAGCTTATATAGGAACTGTGCTGATTTACTGTTTGTACCTTATTATATTAGAGACAGAGAAGTTTGTCTAACCTGCTTTATTTGCAGATCGTTCATTTGGATGGGAGTCATGTTATGTCCAGGACTTACAGTAATTGGACCGATTAGACTCTAGGGGCCTAAAATGGATCCTGCCACAGGAGTCTTGTGGGAAGAAAAACTGTAGTTTTTGTAGTTTTGATGCTGGTGCCAATTTGGCCTGGAGGGGGAGCCCCTACTGTGATTGACAGCTCCTTCATCCAACTGCAAGCTTGGATTTACAAGGGAAATCCCCAGAGAGACAGTAGACCGTGGATCAGTTAGAGTTGGAAGTTGAATTGTGAACAGCTCGAGCTCTCGAGCAGCTGCTCCCTGAAAAGAGCGCAGAGGAACCAGCAGGAAAGGGGTCCAACTTGCCTCCCTGCCACCTTTCTCTGGCATAAGGAATGCCTTTAGTAGAAGCCAGACTTGTCCGATTCCAGCAAGGAACTGCGGCAGAAGAAAAGAAGTTTGTTAATTCACTTGTGATTTGGACTGAAGACTTGTTCCTAAAGCAATCGGCCCAGCTTGTGAGCGAGACATACTCGGATCGAAAGGTTTGCTCAGAAACGCTGCTGAATTGCAACCGGACTACATCCGAACTGATTTCTAAGGTAGCAGTTGATTTAAATGTGCTGAATGTGTTACGTGGTTCGAGACCCGCTTGCCCATGAAAGAACCTGCTACGCCAGCTGGAGGCTTCACCAGCAGAAGATCACGAACTTTGCCAGACTTCTCATCCTGCCTAGGCCCTGCCAATTCGGCCTAGGCCGCTACTCCTGCACCAGAGACTGTTTCAGCGAGAGACCAGCTTGGGGATCCAGCCCCTGCACAGCAACAACCCGCAGGGTGTGGCCACCTGGAAGAAAGGCTGTGAAGAGGAGGTGTGTCATGTTGGCCCTGTTTCCCCATGCTTATCTGTCACCACCATGAGATCTTCATATTGCCTGCCTTGAAGCAGATTCCTGGTAGTGTGAGTACAATCGGTAGCTCCCTGCAATGAGTGTTTAAAATCAACTGTGGTACCATCTAATTGTTTCAAATTCTTGGGTTTACAAAGGACTGAGCCAACTGGCTTGGATTACAAATAATCTGGGTGTCTTGCAAGTTAACTGGCTTTCTTTACACCAAGGGCCCCAACATCAGCTGCAACGCCTCTGGCTAGCCAGACTTACCATCCTGGGTACCCAGTGTTGTGTGACTGTCAGTGTGGGACAAAGAATGCCTGCAGTCCCTGAATCTAATCGTAGTACAAATAGCTTAACTAGATTTACACCCCTCCCTTGTTCACTGCCCCTTAATAAACCTGATTGTCTTGTTTCACGTTTTAACCTGGCTAGCGTGCATATTATTAGTTGGGTTACAGGGTTAAGAGTGTGCTACATTATTGTTGACCTTATTTTACAGGGGTCTCCAAGGAAGCTGCTGAATGTCCAGCCTTGGTGGTAAGTGTGAAGGGTGTGAGCAAATTACTACGGTGTCATATCGACTGTGAATTTATTACTGTGTGGGGTTCTGGGCCACTAGGAGGGTTGGTGGGTGGTTATAGTTTCCCAGAGGGCTATACCATAGCAGACAAGTAACCCAAATGTCACTTCTCTGGATGGAGGCACCTTAATAGTGAACTCAGGCCCCCTCAATCTGTGTATAGCCATAGAGGCAGGGGTAGTAGCCCTTAGAATAGCGCCACCTAGGGGTCATACTTACAATATTAAATCTAGTTAGAGAAATGTTGTAGTGGGAAGGCAGAATTAAAAAAATAACACAGCACGTAATCAAAGGGCAAGTAAATGTTTATTAAGATGCATGTAAAATAAAATAATAACAAGCATTTGTCAATGTTCACTGGTGCCATTTTTTTGGGGGGAGAGGTTACAAGCCGGTGTTGGCAAATTTCAACGTGGGTTCATAACTTCATTATTTTTTAATATTTTTACACCACATTTTCAACAAGCCGTCTTATTATGCCGCCTCATGAAGAAAGGAAGAGTACAATTTCAACTCCTGTCTGAAAGGTACTTTCACGCAGTGGCTGCAAAATCACCTCAGGGATACAAAAAAAAACATTTTGCCCAGGATGTGGAAAATGGCAGCTGTCACATTCATGAGATGCAGTGAAGAGATGGCTATGATGAAAATGTGGGGTCAAAATATTGAAAAGTACCAAAGGTATGAGCCTGCATTTGTTAATTTAAGTGCATACTTGTAACTTTGTTGTTTGGTAATATTTTCACAGCAAATTTTCAGTTTAACATTCTTATGACCCCACCTCATGAAAAGTGCCAGTGTAATTTTGTTCACTCATCCCGAAAGGTGATTTCACAGAACCACCACAACATTCTGCGCCACAGGTGCGAAAACATGTTTCAGGCAAGATATGAAAAATGACAGCTATACTATTTATAAGGAGGTGTAAAATAATGCCAGTGTTGAAAATCTGAAGTGAAAGTATTAAAAATTGGTGAAGTTAACAACATGCGTAAAAACTGTGCAACGCACGCTCATAATGCAGTCATTTTTTGGAATTGTTTCACCAAATTTGCAACATGGGTTTTTTGGGACCCCACCTCATGACCAATGGCACAGTCGTTTCATTAATCAGTCCCGAAAGGTGATTTCGCACAGCGACTGCAAAATCACCTTTTGGGATTAAGTAATGAAACGACAGTGACAGCGTTCAGGAGGTGGGGTCCCAAGAACTCCATGTTAAAAATTTGGGGCCAAAATTCCTAAAGCTGGCTGAGATATCGACCTAAGTTGACTCCCCCCCCCCCATTGATTCCCATTATACAGTTTACCTTGAAATCTTCACTTTGCCGGTTGGCTTTGAAGAGTGCAGATGTGTCCTAGTCCACAGAAGATCATTGCTCCTGACCTCTGGAGGTAAGGGTGGTGCAGGGAGCTGGGTGCACAGTGGGAGGGTCGGGATGGGGGAGGGAGACAATGATGGACTTTTTTTTTTTTTTTCAGGTTTAAAGAAATAAAGACACTGGGGATGGTTTTCTGTTTGTCTTTTTTTCTATAGGAAAGGATGTGAACATTTCTGGACACTGGGAATGTGCTCCCTAGTGTTCCGGGGGACAGGGAATGGAGGGTGCGAGGAGGACAGCAACAGTGGGAGGGAGAGGGAGGGATTGATTTGCTGGTGGGGGGGGCTTCGAACAGAACGAGGGTGTGGGGAGTAAAACAGCAGTGGGAGGAAGTGGGAGAAAGTGATTTGCTGACGGGGGGCCTTGAACAGAACATGGATTTGGAGAGATAAGCAGCATGGGAGGAAGCAGAGGGAGTAGTTTACTGGCAGGGGGGGCATGAACGGGAATGCAGGGAGGACAGGAGCAGTGGGCAGGCTCAGCACGTTCATACTGTAAGCACTACAGCAGTGTGAACATGCAACCAGGAAGTCAATGTAATGCAGGGCTTTACATATCAAAGGACCGAGCCGCACCACTATTGGTTCAGCTCTGTCCTTTGAAAAGTTTGCCAGCTCCTCCCCAAAAACAGAAATTAAGTCATCGCCAGCCTGCCTGCTGATTCGCCTGCCACTGATCTGCCACTTGAAGCTGAGCTCTCCAGTGGATGCACCCTCCTCACACCCCTGTATAGCAACTCTCATTTCAACAAGTTTGTCTGCGCTTGCATGCATGACCAACTACAAAATTACAAAAACAAGTATTTGTGAAGTACTGTGAACACTGTGGAGGGATGATAAATATTTAAATTGTATTATAAAATTGCAAGAAAAAATCTAGAAATTTCATTGGCGAGAGATGTCACCTGACTGTGCATTAAATCTCTATAAATACATGGTCAAATGCTGAATCTCAGTTTCCTCCCCCCAAAAAAACACTTACAGCCATTTTATAAGTGTAATAAGCCCCGCCAGGGTGTGCATATTTGGATCTTAATGCACTTCCCAGGGGTGTAAGGACACTCGGCCTTGTGCCATACTACATCCCTAGGATATGCTTTAAAATCCTATAATGCACACATTCTCGCATCTTATTACTTGCTTACATTTTTCTGTGCAGCTACATGATTGCCAGAGCGATGAAATGTCTTTAAGGTTCTTGTACAGGGGTTACTATAGCATTTACATCTTTCAGAAACAATAAATGTGGCCAACAGCCGAGTTTTAAATGCTGCAACTCTGCTATATAATGTAAGTGATTATGTGCTCTAGGACTCTGCTGCTGTATTGGATATTTTACTCAGTTTGTACCTGCATTTGCTTGGTATTATCTTGGCATACTTTATCATGTCAAAAGCTACTGTCCACCACCCTCCAGCCATGGCCCTGCCTTGCCCTGCATTTGCACTGTGTATTCATCTCCCTATCCACCCATACCAATTTCCATCATTGTGCCTACTCTGTACTTGTACTGCTTTTCTACATTTGCAGATTCATTTAGTTTTATGCATATTATTGTATTGTATTTCTCTACACCTGGTATTTGCTTTTTGTACAGTTAGTGTTTTGTATTTATTGCACCTTGTTATATTATACTGTTCTCCCCCACTTCCCTACCCCTAAATAAATACATGAATAAATTAATAACTGTGTGTGCCTTGTTACTTTTTTTCAGGTTCTAGCCAGTTATTTGTGTGAGTTGGTGGTTGGTGCTTAGTTTTTATTCATGGAAAGGTACAAAATATACCAGCATTTGTCTAGTGAGCAATTGACAATTTCAGACCCAGTAGTGGCATTACAGTTAAATTAGAAGCTGCTGAGTACCCCCAACCCCAAGTAGTTACTGATAAACAGGGAAAGGACCTTTGAGCTGAAAATAGGGGAAGGACCTTTGAGTTGAATAACAGAATCATAGGGAAAGGATCTCTGAGCTAAATAACAGCAACAGAATCATAAGGAAAGCAACTTTGAGCTGAATAACAACAGAATCAACCACTTCGTTTTTGTTTTCGCAGCCCTGAAGAAGAAATGGAGAGTGGAAAAGACAATCTATCTGTCGTGGTGCACTCTGCTGGAGACCTCAGACTGGTAAATCAAAACTGGGAGACTACATTCACGAGGGTGTGGGGACAGCCCTCACACCTGTCCTAAAATTCCCCTTCAAATTTCAGTACTCTAAAAATCTGACGGCATTTCAACTTTGTTTGCTTGCTTGGTGGTTTTTACAATTTATTTTCCTGAGATAGCCCAGCCAAAATTTAACATCTTGTTTTTCAGTGGGGTCTGGGATTTGAGCACTGGGAAATTAAGTGACTTAATCAGGATCACAGTGTGTGTCAGTAGCTGTGGTTGGAAATTTAATATGGGTCTGCTGTGTTTCCTTGCTGAAAGTCAGTGGCCTAAGCCCATTTTTTTTTTTCTGAATACTTTAATAATCGAACTCTAGGAAGCTAGTAACTAAAAAGAGCTTGTTAGTTGGGTATTGCCCCTACTTTTAACTTGTTCCCTATATCTTTAATGTTGATGTTGTCAGCTTTGTTTTTCCTCTTTCTGGGTTAACAGTCTGGGTCCCCCTTAATCAAAGTTGATGCAGTTTCCTGTCATAGGAACTCTCCTTTCCTTCTATCCCTGGCCACTTGGGACAATGCACCTCTCAACTGCAGCTGTACCTTCCAATCTGCACCCCTGTCCTGACCTTGGGGTGAGGATCTGCCTGTCAGTGCCTCAGCAAAGTAACCCAGCTAGCCAGCCACCTGAGACCACAGATCATATGCAGTAGTTGTGGGCCAGATTGATGGTGAGGAGCCCTCACTGGATTTGGGGTGCATGTGGGGCATTGCCTGTTCCTACGTCTTCTCCCTGCTTTTCTCCCACACCAATGAAACCCACCTAGGCGCTGTAAGATCATGTAATTTCTGGTAAAAGGATAGTGGATCATGCATTAGTGTTTGAGACAGAGTTGATGGTATTGTTGTGACATTTAAACTGGGTTGGGGATGTTGGACCCTCCAATCAATGTTTTTTTTTTTTTTTTTATTTCTGACTTCTTGGCTGCATTGACTGCAACTAAAGAGGATTCCTCAAATGCTAGGGCTAATCCGGTTGTTAAGGTTACTCACTTGGTACACCAGTTATGATGCAGTGGGATACTAGTTAGGCTCTTATGAGTTCTAGATCATGTAGGGGGAAGGAGTAATGAGGAAATTGATAGGGTGGTGAAAAAAAGGGTTGGGCCGTCGGGTTAGATGATACAAATCCCCTTCTCACTGTAGGTGGAAGAGTCTAAATCTGTAGTGAATATTAAAATTAGGGGTTATGGTGGGAATAGTGGGAAGGATATACCAAAAGCTTCTGTTCCACATTCATCCAGATGTTAAGTGGCAAGTGAGCATTTTAGGGTGTAGTAGGAGAGCTGCAGTGATATGGAATCAGTGATGAATTGTTCATTGCAGATTTAAGTCTTGTTATAAGATAGGGAAAAGGGATTGAGGATTCTGTGAGATTTGTGGGGTGGAGGATTCAGTAGAACATTACTTACTACACTGTGTTAAATATAGGTCAGAGAGGGGGTCCTGTCCTTAGCTGTGGAATCAGTAAGGATCAGAGATTTGACAGTAGCGATTCTATTGGTAGGAGAGGAAGATGGCGCTTACATTTGTAAAAAGCTATGCATATGGTAAAAAAAAATGATTACATTTTCCCCAAATTTAGCTCCTTGATGTTCCAGTAGGTGGGTGCTATTATCTGGATAGGGTATAGCGGTTATTTACATGACAGAAGATTTAAAAAAAAGTCTGCATCATTCTGCTTGCTAGGCCCCCTCCCCCCGGAAGGTACAGCCTTGGTTTCCCATGATCATTACTGTGGAATTGAGGACAAAATGTCAGGAAAAACAGTTAATAAAAATACAAATGACCTTAAAAAGTTTCACTTGTCAACTAGCTGAGATTCATAACAATCATGCAATATAAATATTTAACATGACATTCAGGCACCCACAAATTTGGCTGTCTAACATATACAAATTGTGGGACATGCTAATCACCAGTGTTTTGTTGGGGGGGTTATTGCTGTTCAGTAGTAAGATCTTATGGTGATGTCATTGATCTGCGCTCTGGCTGACCCCCACAATTGTCCAGAAGGTTCCTGAATCCTAACATTGGCACTGTGCTGTAAACTTTTGAGCATTCATAGAATATGATAGCAGAAGGAAAGTGATGGCCCATTAAGTCTGAACATAATTATTACTTCCTTACCCCGTAGCCTAGTTCTGTAGTGGGTTAATTGCTCCCTCCCTCCCATCTACTTCCTTGTCCCCCACACACTGTGGTAATCGTTCGTCTGTGATCATAAGAAGATGGAATAGCAACCAGATTTGCATAATTTTTTTGCATATCAGAATGTGACAATTTAAACTCATATAAATCACAACCTAATATTTTTTTGCAAGTTATGATAAATAAGGTTTATGCAAAGAAAAAGGAACAAATTACTTGAGCGTGAAAAAAATAATGTTGAGAACTCACCACATTTATTTTTTTTTTTCATATTCTATTTATCCTCCTTGGCCTGCAGGCAGGGTATCCACCCTCAACCAGTCTCTCGGTCACTGTTCCCCGAGCCCTGTTTCCCTCATGGATTACTCCCCGTGGCAGGGTGGAAGGGGAGGGGGCTGCCCCCCCCCCAATACACACATATCAGGAGCAGGCAATTACAGGCAGTACCTGCAGCAGTGCATCCTGGAAGGGACATCATGGAGCCTGCAGCTGTACTTTTTCATGTTTTTGTGTTCCCTCCCCCTCACGGCTGTGATTGCATGTGGGTGCATCATGAAGCCATGCTACATGTCTCCCTGGTTCTGGCACTGCCCTCCATCCTCCACCAGGAGGCAGCCAAGGGGTGGGATGACATGCCCACCCATCCCTGGGAGGGGAGAGCTGTCATTGGACGCTCAATCTTTTCCTTCTCCTGCTGACCCCTGGCAGCCCGAGCTTACTCCTGAACTCTGTTCACTGGCGTGGCATGAGGTGTGGCGTCCAGAGCCTCAACCCTAACCATCACTGGGCCAGGCTCACCACATCTTAAGAGTTGAGTTTTATGGTGGTATAAATACTGATTAGGCCATTCTATCAATTGTGAATGAGGAGAGACTCCATTAGAAAGAGGAACAGCAACAACAGGTAAGCAAATTAATTTCAAAGGTATATGTAGGTAATATGTGTTCATTACAGATTGTTGAACAAAACAAAATAACCTGAGCTGTGTAGAAATTTGTTTTATTATACACTGACTAGACCATGGCTGACCATGGTTCAACCATACTGTCCCCACCAGGGAAAGCCAATGTTGCTCTTAAACCCCATAATTATATGAATCTGTTATGACTATAGTAAGAACATGGTTATCATACTAACATGATATTGTATGTGATGATCAAAACATGTTAAGTCATTAGCATGCCCAGACTATGTTTACCAGTTTACCCATATGTGACCATGTTTTGGCAGAGGTGCAGTACACTACACATTTACAACATGGTCAAAAACAATGCCATAACAGGGATGACCATGTTTTCTAAACATATTTAACATTAGTTTGAAACATGTTTGACCGTGTTATAAACATGGTACAACTCAGCAGGGTTCTAGGTCCCCCCTGAAGTTCCCTCATCCCTTCCTCTTTCTTCTCCCTGTTGCATAGCTTTGTGTCATCAGCAAAGAGGCACATCTTTCCCTAGATACCTTCCCCGATCCATTGCAAATTAACATATTAAATAGGATAGGTCCCAAGAATGATTCCCCCCCTACTTTGACTCCTATGTCCCATGATTTGACCTCATAAACTACCACCCTCTACTGCATTTCCCATAAACAGTTTCCCACCCACTTGACTAATCCCTTCTTCATTCCTAAATCCTCCACCTTTTTGAGCAGCCTCCTGTGTGGCATGGAATCGAAAGCTTTGCTAAAGTCAAAGTAGAGAAAATTCTCCGCCTGTCCTCTGTCCACCATCCTAGTGACCCGTCAAAAAAACACAATCCGCTTGGTCTGGCATGAGCTTCCTATCATGAACATGTGCTGCTTGCTGTACTGCAGACTGCTATCCTCTAAGTAAAACACAAGGCTTTGCTTCACAGTGATGTTTAGTTTGCCCGTGATAAAAGTAAGGCTTACTGATCCGTATTTTCCTGAATCCCAACCCCACCTTGTAAAGTGGGACTACATCCACAGTTCTCCAATCCCCTGGCACTATCCCCAACTCCAGTGAGTCATTAAATATTTGGAATATGGGCCCTGTCAGCTCAGAAGCAAGTTTCCTATGTCTGATGGCTCACTGGAGGGAGGAGGAGGAGCAAGCGTCCAATAGACTACTCTCCTCTGGGAAAGGGATGGTGTGGCACCCGAATTAGCCTGTCCCATAGTTGAGGTTGAGGAACAGGATGCTGGGACCGCAGTGAAGAGGCAGAAGAGTGGCAGACATCTGGTGTGCCACACACGGGGGGCATTGCCATTGACATCACTGCACGCATGCCCCTTTGCACCAATGGGGGGGGGACACAAAAAGCAGGAAAAGACATCCTGGCTGCAGACTGATCGCCAGCCCCTCACAGGCCCCGCACCAGGTGACCCAGGCATGGCCCTTCAGGATGCTTGACCTGGTGGGTCAAGAGTTTTCCCTGCCACCCCATCGTAGGAGGTAAGCTACAGAAGAACAGGGCAAGGTAAGACCTGTGGAAGCCGGTGTGATGGTGCGGGGGGGGGGTCATTGGAATGGAGGCCAAGTCAGGACAGGGCAGATGGCCAGAAAAAGGAACAAGGAAGAAGTAACAAAAAGGAAAAGCAAGTTCCTAAGTACCCTTGGACGCAAGCCACCTGGATTCAGGGCCTTGTCCACCCTAAGGGTCACTGACCCTCTCCTTGCTCTTACGTGATCATCACAATCCTCATTACCTGCATGGCAGTGTGATTGCCTTGATTCTGTTTTCTGGTAGAGTTCCATCATCTCCTACAGTAAACACTGAGCAGAAGTAATTGTTAAACACATTGGCCTTCTGCTCATAGTCTTCCACCATCCTACCCCCACAGGTAGCCTGACAGCCCTTCCCCAGTTTTTCTTTTTTCCCAAATGTATGTAAAAATAGTCTTTTCCCCTCCCTTCACATTCAGTTCTGCCTGCCATAGCCTTTTTTTTTTTATTTCCCTCGTTGCCCACTTTAATTCCTACCATTTCTTCTCTGATTTGGCAATCTATTTTTACAGTTTTAAAGCAGCTTTTTGATTGGCTGACACACACCTCTTATGGCATAACCAGACTGGATCCCAGTGGGACAGGAATTCAAGGAGGAAAAAGGGCAAGGCCACAGGAAAAAACTACCTGCACGATTGCTGGGTCCGACATGCACTCTTCCACACCACTGCACCCCACCTTCACCAGATCCTAAACCTGACTACAGCTGAGCAAGTCAGGCCCCTCCATGAAGTAAGCCATGAGGCAGTGTGGTCTAGTGGTTAGACCACCAGATTGGGAACTGGTGGACTGCATATCTGAACTGTGCTAGAGACAAATACTCACTGTGCGACCTTAAGCAAGTCACTTAACCTTCCAGTGCTCCAGTCCACCCTGCTGTGGAAATGGATAGAGGCAGAACCCCACTGGAAGCAAAATACTGCATCTCAGGTGGGCTACTCTGGAGGCTTAGAGGGAGTAGATGGATGGCAACCTGGGAGAAGTGGATTAAGAGTACCCTGGATGGACAAAGGATCTCTGAGACTGAAGGTGGATCCCAGACTTCACAAAAATACCAGAGACAAAAAAGTTTGCTCCGCATGAATGCCCCAGTTTCATGTAGTGGCACAGAATAGGGATTCGACCTGTGTGGGAATTACAGGAGTTCCAGCCAATCAGGAAACTAGATCTTTATTATGTGTTTATTCATTTTAGAATGTACATAGATTGTAACTTGCAAACCCAAGGACCTCTGCATGTGCCAACATACTGTACATAAGCTGGCTACTGCCCAAGGTAGGTCAAACATCACTAAAACTTATTTGGCAAACCTGATGAACATCATGAGTATCCCACTTCTCACACATATATTTTCATGTCAGTAACTGCATAAAATGGACACTGAGTCAGGGGAGGAGGCAGGCTATTAAAAAATTTGGCACCCTTGTAAGAGAGGGTATATTGACCTTGAGTAGTGTGACAGAAGGGAATTGAGAAGGAGTGACCAGAGTTAAGTCTAGTGGCCCTAGAATTAGCAGGCCTCTGAAAGATGGAAGTACAGCTACTAGGAAGGCATTCCCAGAGAATTTTGTAGAAGATGGTCAAGATTTTGCTGTTGAATCTGTCCTCTAACAATAGCCAATAAACTGCCCTGTAGAGACTGCAGTGGTGGGTCGTTCTGTGGAGGCCAGTGACAAACCGAACAATGTTGGGATAATTAGCCCTTAATCTGCCAAAATTCTTATGAGAGGGGGAGAAGAAGACGATCAAAGAGCCATAGTTCTAATACGGGCAGTATAAAGCTGTTAACAAGAAGGGCCCTGGTTTCGTGTACAAGAAATTGTTTTAACCAGTGTAACATGGCCAAGCCTTTGATGAATTTCTTTAATCAGCTGACTGATATGTGAGTTGAAGGTTAAGTGGCAGTCAAGATAGACACCTAGGTATTTAAACTCGGTGATGCTCTCTATTAGGTTACCATCATTATCTCTGAGGGTGAAATCACATTTGGCTTTTCTGGTGCCTGAGAACACCATTGACTTTTTTTTTGGCATTAAGGACTAGACCATGGGTGAGAACCAGGTGTGGTGCTTGCTGAAGTCATGCTGAAGTTTGTCAAGGAGGGTGAAGGGACTATTGTCTGAGCACTTAACTTACTATGCTTGCAGGATGCACCTGGAAACAAACCTCAGCTTAGTGTGTCTTTCCTAGTCCAAAATTGTAAAAAAAACATTGTAAAGGGGCAGAAGGACACTTATGCCAGTGCAGAGTATGTAGGTGTGGTGGGCTGATTGGATGGGCCTTTTTCTGCCATCATTACCTATGTATCTCTTTTATGTGGCCTAAACTGAGAGCCCTGACCTCCTGTCACAACAAAACACACAGACAGACAGACAGACAGACAGACAGACACACACACACACACACACACACACACACACACACGCTCGTTTGATCTGGTCAGGATCACAGCAAATATTAACCCACACATCTCAGACTTAGTAAATGAATGATAGATGCAGCTTAATTGGCAGTCAGCCACAGAACATCTAATGAGCGAGATACGAACCATACAAGTTTAAGTGGGCAAAGCTGAACCTATAACTGCACCTTGTAGTCGTAGCCCATAAACATTTCCTCCGCCCACTACAAAGCCAGATAAGAACTCTAAGCCTTGCGGTACATAAATAAACACACATTTATTAAAAAGCAGCAAATAAGGATGAAAAATGATGGTTAGACTCTTGTGGGGTGATAGGCATCCTGGAGGCACAATATTTTCACAATAGACAATATTGCAGCTTAATATGCAGTAGGGTACTGTATATCACAGGATAGACTGTACTCGCATCTCAGGTGTTTTATGAGGCATGAGGGGAAACCGAGTGCCTTCAGCCACTTAAGAAGTAAACAATAGCATACAACAGAATGTGGGTTTTCCTCTAATAACCTACAAGCCAGGTGGGTTGGAGCTTCAAGGCAAAGCCAAGAGACCTCAATCTTCTAAGTGGGTTAGCAGAGCATAACCCACAAACCCTTGAGTGTTTTGTTGTAGTGAAGCATTTAGCACACTGCAAGAAAGCAGCAGCCAAAGTAAATTGGCTGCTGGGCTGCATAGCCAGTGGTGTGTACACAGAAACATAGACTTTGACGGCAGATAAGGACCGCTTGACCCACCCAGTCTGCCCATTTACCTACCTATTTGATAAGCTGCAGATCCTAGTTAACCAACAGCCTACTTCTTCTAGATGCCTAGTATGGCCACACCTACAGTACAGTACAGTACATGGTATTGGTACACTTAACCAAAAAAAGGGACATCAACCTACTGGAAGCAGTCCAGAGAAGGGCAACCAAAATGATCCAGGGACAGCAAAACAGCTCGTATCAGGAGAGATTCCAAGATCTCAACATGTACTCCTTAGAAAATAGAAGGGAGAGGGGTGATATGACTGAAACCTTCAAGTACCTTAAAGGTTTCAACAGGGTGAGTTCTGAGGGTCTCTTCAGCCTTACTGGCAACAGGACCTCTGGAGGGCAGTGCCTCAGATTGCTGGCTGGAAAATTCAGGAGAGAAATGATGCAGCACTTTTTCATGGAGAGGGTGGTATCTAAGTGGAATGAATTGCTAGAAAAAAATAGTCTCCATGAAGATGATGAAAACACAGAAACCCATGCGCTACACGGAAAGTCCAGTTACAGCTGTACTAAAAAGGCAAGCAATGTACAAAAACACAGAAAACGTACTGTACACACTGAAAATACAGCAAATAAAATGCTTTATTCTGCACAGAAAGATCTAAACAGCATTCTACTGTTTGGATTTTTCTGTGCAGAATAAAGCACTTTATTTGCAGTATTTTCAGTGTGCACAGTACTTTTTCTCCTGTTTTTGTACATTGCTCGCCTTTTTAGTATAATTGCATCTGGACTTTTTCTGTATTTCTGTTCCCTGAAGACAGTGGACAGTTTTAAGAGGGGTGTGGGACACAGCAAAGGGTAAAGCTGCAAGTTAGGAAGAGGGATTGGCTAGGAAGGAGGAGGAGATAATTAGGGGGGAGGTGGATCCCCAGGTACACTCTGAAGAGTCTGCAAGCTCGAGCAGACATGATAAACCGCAAGGTCTTTTTCTGCTGCCTCAGTCATATGTACTTATAAAATGATTATACTAACACTTATTTTGTTCTAAATAATAAAAACAAAATTACAAAGGTAGTTCCTTGAGTGCAAATATTCTTCACTGTGGGGTGTGCTCTAGTAAACCACAGTAATATAATAAGAATCCACCAAGCACAGTGAAGAAGTTTTTCAATCCATTTTATAAGCAAATACATCCCATTATATTACCACATCCCATTGGTGCATTATTGTTATTATAAAAATGGGTTTGTGTTGCTGAAACAAAAAAAATAGAAGGGCCTTTAGAACCATAAGTATACTGTGTGATATACCAAAGTTATAAGATCTGATTCCAGCAGTCATAATAAGATAGTAATTTAAGTTCAGAAGAGGCACTAGTTCCATAAAGTCTGCCTTTTCACCCCACCCTTGCTTCAATGAGCAGGATCAAAAAAGTATGTTCTCCACAGCTCCTTGGTGCAGCTGCTTGCTGCTAGAGGATCGTGAGGGCACCCGGATCCTGCCCTTCCCAAGTCGCTGATCACCTGCTGCTACCAGCTGCTTGGTGCAGCTCCTCACTGCTAGAGGGTTGTGGGGGCACCTGGATCCTGCCCTACCCAAGCCGCTGATCACCCACCACTGCCAGCTCCTTGGTGCAGCTCCTCGCTGCTAGAGGGTCGTGAGGGCATCTGGATCCTGCCTTCCTCAAGCTGCTGATCACCCGCCACTAGCAGGTGCGACTTTTGGCTATGGAAGGTCTCCGAGGCATCTCTCAGCATTTTAAATCTTGGTGTCAAAAGTCAGGACCAGACTTAAATTAAATCCCAGTTGGACCGAGCTTTACGGGTTTTTCAGCCTGCTTTTTCATTCAGCAGAGGAGTACAGATAGTTTTAACTTACTTAGCTTCCACCTAATTTGAGTCAAGGAACAGAGGAGTAAACTAGAGTAAATTAATCAATTTTCAGCCTGTGTCTGAAGAAAGTTAGTGAATACTCACTGTGCCAATTTTAAATTCGGTTAGCAGAGGAATGACGTGAAGCTAATGTAATTGCTAGCAGATGAGTGAAATGAAGCTAGAGTAATTCCCATTAGTTAATTCTATGTTTATGTCTGTAGTTAGTTAATAATTACTCACTGTGCTAATTTAACTCAGATAGCATAAGAGTGTAGTGAAGGTAGAGTAATTCTGGTGTGGCTCTTAGATGCCGAGTCTCAGTAAATGTAGGCCTGATATGCTGAATTTGAATTCTCTCTCTCTCTCTTTCTTTCCCCCTCCCTCTTTCTCCTTCTCTCCATGCTAAATTCTCCCTCCCCCTGCCTGTACCACCCCCCCTCACCCTGCTTACCATTTATATAGTGCTTCAGTCCTGACCTATTCTCTTCTCTCCACAGCTCCTTGATGCAGCTCCTCGCTGCTCGAGGGTCATGAGGGCACCTGGATCCTGCCCTCTACCAGCTCCTTGGTGCGCTCCTCACTTCTAGAGGTAGTGAGGGCACCTGGATCTTGCCCTCCCAAAGCCACTGATCACCTGCCGCTACCAGCTCCTTGGTGCAGCTCCTCACTGCTAGAGGGTTGTGAGGGCACCTGGGACCTTCCCCTTTCCAAGCTGCTGATCACACGCCACTACCAGCTCCTTGGTGCAGCTTCTCACTGCTAAAGGCTTGTGGGGGCACCTGGATCTTGCCCTCCCAAAGTCACTGATCACCCACCACTACCAGCTCCTTGGTGCAGCTCCTCATTGCTAGAGGGTCATGAGGGCACCTGGATCCGGCCCTCCCATACCCCACTACCACCTTTGACAATCTCTCTGCTTTATACTACCCCCCATCCTGCCTTGTGCCCACCCATTTACCTAACAGTCCGTTTTTCCTCCTGCAGCTTATACCCATTTGCCACTAGTTGCCGTGCTATTTGCTATTTCCAATTTACAGTGGGGTTTCTCGCTTAGCAAAACCTGCACTTCCCACAACTGCTAAATTCTTCAACCCTCTCCCTAAACCCAGTGACATTCTCAAGTCCTGCAGTTACAACCACAGCAGTTTACATACTCTGCCCTAAGACCTGTGGCTTTGCCACATCTACAGTTTCTCTGCAGTATGCCTCACACCTTACCATACCCTCTAACACTCTCTGAACTGCTCACGGCTCACAATACACCTCATACCCTACCTTTCTAGCTCTCTATATCTGCCTCAAGAGAAATGTTACTCCTTCCGTCCTCTCTCTCCCAATCCTACTTCTCTCACCCTACTACCCCCTTTTGCTCACAACCCACCATCAGAGCCAAATAATCTATCCATTCTAACTTCCTCCTATCCCAAACCCCTGTCTTCATCCTGGCCATTACTCCCTCCTCCCCTTTGAAATCTGGTCCTATTTCTGTACTATTCCTAATGCCTTTCTAGTAAGACTGCCCACTTTTTATGCTATTCTCCACCTCCTGCTCCTGCACTCCCCCCCCCCCCACCAATCTCCTCAAATCACCAGACTTCCCAGTCCTCCCCTTCCAGATGCCCTAAGCTACATTTTCTAATTCTCACTCTTCTGTTGCTCTCTTCAGGGGGACATCCACCCCAACCCTGGCCTGACTGTTCCCTGTGTTCTTGGTGTGTCCTCACCTGCCACTGTTTCCCCCTCGGCCCCCTCAATACTACCAAAAGGTTTCAAGATTGTTCATCTAAATATCCACAGTTTGCTGCCTAAAATAGAACTCCTTCAAACTTTGGTGGTTACTCTAAAACCAGACATTTTAATAATCAATGGAAATGTGGTTTAAGAGTTCAATCCCAGACAGTTCGGTCAGCATTCTTGACTACTCCATCCTAAGACAAGACAGATCTGGCAGGGGTGGTGGAGTGCCTATGTACTTTCTCTCCTCCCTCCACTACTCCATTATATACTCATCCTCTCACCCAGTTACCCACGACTCCCTTGTCATTAAAGTGTCCCTACCCTTCACTCTTCCTATCTTTATAGCTGCCATTTACTGTCGCCCAAGCCTCCAGCCCTCTATCACAAATGACCTATTAACTTCTATCACTACCCTTTTCCAATCTGGGGAGCTATATATCCTAGGAGACTTCGATTTATATTGAATGTCACCCAAAACAGCAAACACACGAAATGAAATTGGAGCCCTTAACCTATCTCAGCTGATCTCTGAACCCACCCGCCCCAACTATAAGACACAAAACCACTCCCTCCTTGACTGGGCCCTTACATCCCACCCTCATAGAATCATCAGCTCTGGCATCCTTCCTGATGTGCTCAGTGATCTTAACCTAGTATTCATAGTCAGGAAAGTACACAGGCCTAAGTCACCGCATAAAACATTGTAGTTATGCTGCTTTAAATCCACTGAGCTCGAACCACTCCTGCACAACCTTGCCCACTCTCACTGGTCTCCCTTAGCCTCCATCCCCTCAGTTGACAAAGACCTTAAATACGTTAAAGAAGATTTTTTTTGGAAAATTGGAACACCTTTGCACCATTTAAACAAACCAGGGTCCAGGGTAACCACCTACCCTGGATTACACCAGAACTCTTGGCCTGCTACAGAGCCAGGGATTGTGTCTGGAAGTGCCACAAAGCAACTCAGCTCCCAAATGACCTCACATTTTTCCACAAGCTCCGTAACGCCTGTACCAGAGCTACAGAGCTAGCCAAGTCTGAATATTTTAAATCTGCCTTCTACACCAACATAAATTCTCCTTCCAAGTTCTAGAAGGTGGTCCACTCCCTCTTTACTCCTTCATCCCATCCCCCAGCCCCTGTGCTTAAAATAAACGGCACTCTAGTGGAAGATCAGTCTACCATTGCTGCCAAATTCAACTCCTATTACACCTCCAGTGCTAATGAGCTATTACCTACCTTCTCATCCTCCTCCTGTCCCTTTCTGTATCTTCCCTTCCACCCTCCCCTCTCATCCCTTTCTCCTTCATTTATATATCCCCAAATGATACTCTCTAAAGCCCTCTTCGCTATCGACCCCTCAAAAGGCTCCTTCCCAGATGGCCTCGACCCAAAACTCCTGTGCCTCTCAGCACCGGCCATTGCCTACCCCCTCTCTCTAATTCTAAACCTATCATTCACAATGGCCTCAGTCCCTTCTCTGTGGAAACACATAGTGGTACTCCCCTTACCCAAAGGCGGTGACCCTGCATTCCCTGGCAACTATCATCCTATCTCTCTTCTCCCTACCCTAACTAAGCTTCAGGAACACCTTGTTCTCTCCCAGCTTATCTCTTTTCTATCAGACACCTTCTTCCTCACCTCTTTCCAATCTGGATTCAGGAAAAACCACTCCACTACCACCTCCCTTCTTACTGGGATAGACAATGGCCAAATCACCTCAGCCATCTTTGTCAACTTAGCCAAGGCTTTTGACACTGTCTTCCATTCCCTCCTCCTTGATTCCCTCTCATCAGCTGGCCTTTACCTCCTAGCAACTAACTGGTTCAAAGCCTACCTCACCAGAAGATCCCAATCCATAAAAATCTGTGATGCCATTTCTCCCTCCCTCCCGATCAACACCAGAGTCCCCCAGGGCTCTGTGCTAGGTTCCCTTTTATTCTCCATCTTCCTAAATGACCTCCCTTCTGTTTGCTCCCCCTCCACTGCCATACATATGTACACAGATGATACTGTCCTGTATGCCTCTGGCTCATGCCCAACCATGGTTACATCCAGCTTGCAGCATGACTTTGACAAGGTTCAGCTCTGGTTTGCTAATCATTAATTATTTCTCAGCGCCAAAATGACAGTCTCCTTTCCTTCGACACAAGGCAGACACTCTCTAGGCTCCCCTCCCTGCTCTCTTTCCACACCCTTGATGGGACTTTACTGGAGAACATTTCCTCCTTCAGATACCTAGGTGTCTGGCTAGACCAACACCTTAATTTCTCTGGACTTATGGACGCCATCCAGAAAAAAATGCACCCCAAGCTTGGTACCCTATTCTGGAGCTGCAGCTGCTTCCCTCCTGCAGCTAGGTGAGAACTTGTCCAAAAGAGGATCCTCCCCATTTTCGACTACTGCGATGTAGTCTATAGTGCTGCTCCAAAGTCCTCCCTGATCAGATTGGACACCCTCTTCAACTTCTTTTGCCACTTTGCCCTTGATGTTCCTTCTCGTACACACCACTGCATTCTGTATCAAGCCCTTTCCTTCCCTTCTCTGTCAAACAGGCGTTTTTCCCGTTGCGCTAAATTCACCTCCAAGCACTGGCTAGGTTAACTTCCTTCCTACCTCTCCTCCTCATTTATATCTCCTCCACCCTCACCCCACTCCCTTAGATCAGCCGACCATTGTACATTGGTCGTCCCCTACCAGTACACCCTTATTGATCAAATGAGCTATTCTTATCACCTACCAAAACTTTGGAATTCTCTCCCTCCTCAAATTCGTCACCCCCCCCACTTCATCAATTCTATACTTCATAACTATCTCTCACTCAACTGTTCCTGCTACAACCCACCCTAATTCCCTTCCATTTCCCTCCCTCTATAACTCCTCATAATTTTCTTTTTCCCCTTCCTTTTGAACTCCTCATAATTCTTCCCCCACCTGCTACCCCATCTGTCCTTGCTAATCCCTCACTCCTTTCCACTCCCCCTACCCTCAATGAACTCCACCAGTTCTGCACTTCAAAATTACCTCTCACCCAACTGTTCCTTTTTTTTCAATTAAGTATGCTTTATTATAAGCCAGGAATCTCAGTACAGTATGCAAACTTGAGAGACTGTGGTACAGAGATACAAGCTCAAGAATCACATATCGGGTAATTTTGTTGAAACCCAACTGTTCCTGCTACAACTCACCCAAATTTCCTTCCATTTCCTTTCCCCTAGAACTCCCCAGAATTACCTCTACCCCTTCCTACTCCTATGTGTCCTGCTAACCCTCACTCCTTCCCTCTCCCCCTACCCTCAGCGAGCCCTGGGCCCTTCCTGCAACCCCCACATCACATCCTAATCCTTTCAGTCCCCTTGCAGGGTTCCCAGCATCCTGAAGGCCCCCCCTCCAAATACTAGGTTTCTCCCTTTCCCTACTCCTCCCTTCCTCCCATTCCTCTCTGTGTACTCACGCCATCTTCCCCATCCCCCTCTCACTCCATTCCCCTCCTGGTATGCCTTCCAAATTATTGTTCTCCTTTATTGCCCTCCTTCTTAGTTGCCAAACCATCCATTTTCCATGTCCGTCCGTGTCTCTGCTACTCTCCTTATATCTCTACTTGCTCTTATGCCTGTACTTATAAATTAAACTTATTATACTGCTCAATCTTCCCCCGATTCTATGCTAATTCCTGCTCTATCAATGCCCCCAAATGTATCAATCACTGTATTGAGCATATGTATGCAACATTAGTGTAACAATCTCTGTACAGTCACATGTCTTGCAAGTGTTTGCAAAGGGGAGTTATGTAATTGGAATGTTTGTATTTAGAGAGAGCATGATAATTCCTGCTCTGTCTATGCTCCTTAATGTAACAATCACTGTATTGATTGTATGTATGTATGTATGTATGTATTATTAATGTAACAATTTCTGTACATTCACATGCCCTTGCAAATGTTGCAAAAGGGACTTGTGTAACTTGTATGCCTGTATTTAATGAGTGTATGTATGTCTTATTTCACTTTCCCCGTTGTTCCCCTCCCCCCAGGTCGCACTAGGAGACAAGCAATGTGTTGCTCAGTGTGCCTTCCTGGTGAAACATTTCAATAAATAAATAAAAAATAAATAAGTATGCCATGCATACACATACTAATTCATTGAGATTCCCCACCCACAGTACTACACAGGGTACCCATGATTCCTTGGAGAGCAGAAATCTGTACAGGCTTACCTTAAAGGCCAGTTATGAACATACAAAATTTGCCAGCAGATAAAGGCCTAGAGGTCTATCAAGTCTGCTCAAATGTGCAGCCAGCACCTCTTGTTCTGCAGCTTCCCCTCCCCACCCTTCCCTCCCTTGCCCTGTCCCAGACCCTTTGAAGCAGTTCACTGTTCTACTGGATACTACTTCTGCGTAATGCATTCCACCCAGCTACCACCCTCCGTAAAAGTGTCTTCTCATCTCCCTCCTGAACCTTCCTCCCTCCAGTCTCATATCATGGCCCTGGGTATCCCTCTTCTCCCTTACTTTGAACAGCCCCTTTGTACCTGTCTTGTTTATTCCTTTCATGTACTTGAAGGTTTCAATCATATCCCCCCGTCCCTCCTCTCCTCCAGCAAGTACATGTTCAACTCCCTCAGCCTCCTCTCATATGGTAAGTTCCCCAGCCCCATGATCATTTTTATCACCCTGCGCTGCACCTCCTCCAGTAACTTAATGTCCCTCTTCAGATATGGGTGCCAGTACTGCACTCAGTACTCCAGGTGCGGTCTCACTAATGATCTGTACAGTGGCAGAATCACCTCACCCCTCCTCGAGGATATACCGCTTGCAATGCAACTCAGCATTTTGTTATCCTTTGCAGCTGCCCTCCTACATTGTGCCGAGTTGTTCATTGACCCCGTAATGAGCATCCCCAGATCCTTCTCCTCCTCTGTCTCTGCTTGCTGCACTCCCCCCAGGTGGTAACTCCTCCTTGAGTTTTTCACCCCAAAATGCAGCACCTTGCACTTTTTGGCATTGAACCCCAGTTGCCAGGTGTCCGACCAGGTTTCCAGCTTTGCCAGATCATCCTGCAACTCCTACCATACCCCTAGGTCATCCTCCACTGCTCCCACCTTGGTGTCGTCAGCAAACAGACTGGTCTTGCTCTTGATGCTGAATGATATGTCTGCAATGAATATTCCAAACAATGGTCCAAACACCGAGCCCTGCGGAACACCACTCATCACTATCCTTGAGGATGAGAGCTCCCCACCCACCACCACCCTCTGTTGCCTTCCCTGAAGCCAGTTCCCTATCCATCTCACCAGCTTTGCACCCAGCCCTGTGCCTTCTAACTTACTTCCCGGCCTCCTGTGTGGCACCGAGTCGAATGCCTTACTGAAGTCTAGATACAGGACATCCACTGCATGGCCACCATCCAGCTGCCTAGTTACCCAGTCATAGAACTCCACCAGGTGGTTTGGTAGGAACTGCCATGTACAAAGTCATGTTGTCTGCTGTCCTGTAGTCCTTTGGCCTCCAGGAGGGCCACCGGTCTCTCCTTCAGGATAGTCTCCATCAGCTTACCCATGATGGATGTGAAGCTTACCAGTCTGTAGTTCCCCGGTTCATCCATGGGGCCGCTCTTGTGGATGGGAACCACATGAGCCATCCTCCAGTCCTGAAGTACACACCCTGAGTGTATTGAGGCATTAAATAGGTCTGCCAAAGGTCCTGCCAGGACCTCTGCCAGCTCCTTCAGTACCCTGGGGTGGATGCCATCTGGGTCTGGCGCCTTGTCCACCCTCAGTATCCTCAAACCCTCCAGAACCCTGTCCTCCATGATTTCCCCATCTGTCACTCCCTCCCCCCATTTCTGCCCTCTTTTTCTTAGTAAATACCAAGCAGAAGTAATCATTTAGTGCTTCTGCCTTATCAACCCTTGCTTCCACCCAACCCCCCCTTCCTAATCCTTACTATATGGTCCTTACAGTTCCTTTTCTCCCTGATGTAGCTGAAGAAGTCCTTCTCCCCCTTCTTAATGCCCTGCACTAGTCTGAGCTCCGTCAATGCCTTGGCTGCCCTTGCTGCCCTTGTCACCGCCTTTGATTCCTTCAGGTACTCCTCCCTGTCCTCCCCCTCCCTGTTTTCTTGTACCTTCTAAAGTCAGCTGTTTTCCTCCTTACCTTTTCCATGACCTCCTTGCTCACCAAGCTAGGTTTCTTTGCCCTAGCCTTCTTGCTCTGAGCCTTGCTGCAGGTTCTGGTTGCCTCCACTATCACCAGCTTTATGAGCTCCTACCTCTGGTTAATGCCCATACTGGGTTGAGTTCTGGCCAAGTACCCTTTTACCACTTCCCCCATCCTCCTGAAATTGGCCCTCCTGAAGTTCAGCACACTTGTGCCAGATTCCACTCCTTCCCTACCCGTATCCAATGTGAGCCATACTGAGTGGTGGTCACTCCCCACCAGCGGTTCTTCCACCCTAAGTTCCCTCTCAGACTCCCCATTTGCCAGCACAAGGTCAAGGGTATTCCCTAACCTGGTTGGTTCACTGACCATTTGCATCTGGAAGCTGTCCTGGAAGGCATCCAGCAGTACCTGCTCCTTTCTATTCCTGGTAGTTGGGGTACTCCAGTCCACTCCTGGCATGTTGAAGTCCCCCACAATCACTACACTACACTACCCTTCTCGCAGGTCCTCCTGATCTGTCCTGCTAATTCCCTGTCTAACTCCTCTGTCTGGCAGGGCGGCCTGTACACCACTCCCATCCTGAGAGTCCTATTCTTGGAATCCTGGATTTATATCCATAGTTACTCCGTACTACCCTCTTCCCCTTCCTCACATACAGTGCCACCCTCCCTCCTTTCCCAATCACGCTATCCCTATGAAATAACCTGTACCCTTAATTCGACAGGTCCCAGTCATTGTATTGGGTGGCCCATGTTTCTGTGATGGCTGCATTGTTTGCCTTCCCCTCTGCCATGAGAGTCTGTAGCTCTGCAGTTTTCTTCCTACGGCTTCGAGCATTCAGGGTGACCACATTCCACCCCTCTTTCCTCCCCCTCCAATCCTATCCTCCTTTACTAGCATCGCCACTAGTACTTGCCCTTTGTCATTTGTCACTGTTATGGGGGTAAGCTCATATGGCTTCCCAACTTGTGAGCTCTGCATGTCCCATGCCCACTGTTCTGTCTTTATGTCCACTGTCTTCCCTGGTAGGCTGTTAATATGTTAACTAGCCTCTGGGAAAAGAAATGCCTCCTGATGTTACCCTAAAACAACAAAACACAATTGCACTTGTGACAGTAATAGTGACTACTAAAAAAGCAGGCCCCCTGACGAAGCTGTAGAGGAGCAAAGTGCAGAGACATCTGGCTGTGGCAGGAGTGTATTACTGTTTCTGACTGATGTAGCTTTATTACACTGCTGGCTTTTGCACAGAAAATAAACTCCACTCTTTGGCTATATATTCTCTGTGTGCCTTCTGCTTTCTTTACCAGTCAGTATTACCACTGCAGCTGTAATTATGTTGTTTTGTTTTAGTTTACTATATTGGAGATTGCTGCCCTGCTTTTGCACTGGGTTCTGGCAACACAGATCACATGTTTGTGTGTGTACCTCCTAATATCACCCCTGTATTTACCACCCTGGAGCTTCAGATCAAACATGTCCATCTGTTCGACCATCTCAATACACTATCTTGGCTCCCTCACCCTCCTTTTCTCCAGGGTGAACACGTTCAGGGCATCCACTCTCTTCTAGCTTTTATCCTCATAGCACAAGAATTGCCCAGACCATTTTATAATTATTATTCAATTTTTTTTACAGTCCATGTACTCAAAACAGTCTAACTAAGAATACAACTTATTTTTGGTGTTGGTCTTGTGTCTGTAACAACCCCATCCTGCCAGGGATCGGAGTGATTACTGTAACATGATACCCGTCTACTAGCTATGTGTATACTTTTGTTATAAATATATATTTTAAAATGTCTGCTTATAAAACATAGTAGGGTCAGCAGGCTAGTTGGAAGACAGTATTTTAAAGAAGCCTGATCTTTTGACCCCAAAACAGTTGCTACAGTAGCTAATAGCTAGTTTCCTTCTCTGAGTTGGCACATAGTTGCAAGCCTTCCTGTGACTATAAAGTCTTCCTTCAAAGGCCAGGTTTTAACAGTCGTAAACTATCCCTTTACTTTGAAATGCAGGGACAAAGTATGCATTCTATGACCTCTGAGGAAAAGGCCAGTTTTAACTGATTTCTGTTAGCTTTCACACCTAGGTGAACACAGCCCCTCAGGAAACTTCTGATGACATTGAAGGGATAATTCTATTTGTCATAAGGCCTCACTAATTAAGAAGATATATTTTTTTTTATTGGAATGTTTGAGCAGTGGGGCTGAGACATGTGACTGATGAATTAATTCAAGTTCTCAGGTTTGAGTGACCTCACAGCCAGCATCTGTGAGCTGTGTCATCATAGAGGAGGAGTTTTGTGACATATTACCAGTCAGCTGGGAGAAATGCATTGCATTTGGCTTTTGGCATTTTGCCTCTGATTTTGAGGTGGGACTTCTGACAAACTCTCACAGCACTTTAGGTAAATTCAACCACCTATTTATTACTTGAAACCTAGATTAGCAGAAATTCAGTAATAAGGCTTTGATTTTTGTATTGTCATCCATTTAATTTAAAACCCAATTTTATATGCTCTGCATTTTGTATTTTATCTATTTTTAATTTTAGTAAACATAATTTTTCTTGAAATTCTGCCTGTGCCTTTTCTCATTTTCTTTTGTATGTGAATGCTGGAATAGTATTGGACAATTCTGATGAAACTGTTAAGGGCTTAAGTGTGTTACTATCTTGCTACGGTAAGAATATATCTTGGTCTCCGATTGAGTCAAGAGGGTAGAATTGTGAACCAGGCTGGGTGCCTTCTGGGTTAAGTATTGCATTGCATTTCCCTGAAGAGGGTGCAATATTTGATCCTGTTAACTGGGTGTGCTAGTGAAAAAGGGTTCATATTTTACCTAAGTACTCGAGGCTAGTAGGTGATTCATACCCAAAACAGACAGGAGGGTTACCCTGTTTGTCTCCTGTTCATATATTGCACTTTGAGGTTTGGCACTGTGGGAGCAGAGGGCCTGACCTGTGGAGTGCATTTGTGACAATTACTAGAATGCTAGGCCATAAGACATATCAATTTGTGGATTTTGTTTTTCCAACTGGATGGGACTGATGCCCTGGGAGGTCAAGTGATGTGCTCAAGTGAAATTTGAACCTGTGGTGTCCTGGTTCCCAAGCTTCTGCTCGACCCCGACCACACTCCCTCCCTCCCTTTCTGTCCCCGTAACAGTGAAAACTGGATTCTTTTTTTTATTCCATAAAAATGTAGTAGAACTAGTTCTACTTATGCCACCCATCCTCGGAGGCTGTGGGTGCCTTACAGGATACAATATAATAACCTCAGAAAGTACAGAGAAGGACAGAAATACCACTTACATACTTTATAAATACTACATAAAATAAAACGTTTTTTCATGGTCCAGAGTAGACCAAATAAAAAAGTCTCAATCTTGATTTAGACAGCATCAATAAAGGTGTTTCTCTGAGGTCCTGAGACAGAGTATTCCACAGGTTCGGGGCTGTAACTGCAAATGACCAATACCCAGATTGTTTAAACCTAGATACAGGACCCTACAGATGGCCCTGCTCAGCAGACCAGAAAGGACAATTTGGCATATAAGGAATCGGGAGCTCTGACAGGTAATTCAGGCTATACAATGCTCCATAAATGTTTTCATGCATGCCTCTAAACTATCTGACAATATAAGTGACACCCTCATTTTGACCCTTATAATTTCTCTGACCCACATACAAAACTTGCTGCCCACACAGAAAAGATCCTTCAAAGTCAGACTTTGGGCCAGAAATTTATAAAGCAAGATTATAGATGCTTTGTACTACCAATTGTGACAAGGAACCTTTGTATATGAGCACATGAGCTCAAAGGTGTATTTCCGAATAAATAAGCCACGAATGAACCCATTAGTTCCCGTAGTGTTCTAAGCTTGTATCTAATATGTCCCACAAGCTTTCATGGCACATACAGTATGAGCTGTGCAGCAGCACTGGTTTAGCAGTGTGTGTTCTTCACTTCCCAGATTTTTACATTGCCTGGAAGATTACATTTCTGATTTCACTTTTGATGCTTTTTTTTTTTTTTTTTTTGCTGTTTCTGATTTTGTTCCCTTTGTTCATTGAAACATCTACAATGATTTGTGGATCCACAGGAAATACTGCATTGCCCATACTATTTCCATTCTGTTTACCCTTACATAACTAGAGCCAGTGAATACCCAGCATGCAGATAAAAGGATGATACATGCCAGTAGCAGTTGACTGAAAGACCAGTTGCAGACTGATACCAGCCCTTCCCTCTCTGACTCCAGCATAGTGCACCTTGGCAGGGACTATGCAAACTAGTCAGGAAACAATGAAGACAAAGATTACAAAACAAAACACTTTGAAAGATAATGTGTTCATTACAGGGCTTCTCTAACAACAAAAGTTTTTGTTTTTTTTTTTCAGTCTTGAATTTATCTCCTGTTTCACCCCAAATGGATCCAGTCCCCCAAGCCCCATCAACCGACTTATCTGGAACTCGCCTGATACTAGTGTGTCCTCTGCCACAGAACTGTATCCAGAAGGGCCCAATCATTGGTCTGGAGCATGCAGGGGGACCAGGTTGTCATCCAGCTTCAGCTGGAAGAGTTTTTCCTCCATTTTCTCCGTGAGGCCCACGCAGGTGCAGCAGTACGATGTGCATGTTCCACCTCCCTGGAGATGCCACAGCATCAAGGCGCGTGGGGACCACTTTCCCAGTGCCTGCTGCCCCCTGCACTGCCACCCAGATTCTTCCATGTGGCAGCTGATCGGTGGAACTTGCAGTCCTCTTCCCAAGGGAGGAGAGCTGTCCAAGGGACACTCAGTCCCCTTCCCTTCTCCTGCCAGCCCCTGAGCAACCCACATCATCCCCAAACCCTGTTCAATGGTACAGCAGGCAGTAGCTGTATCACTGTGCTACTGGGCCAGCTCTAACACAACTTTTGATTAAAAAAATATATATATATTGAGTCCAGCCCAGTGGTGAAGAGTGCTAAGGCACCTTGCACCATATCTATTCGCATGCCAGTGACTTGGGTTCGGGAACGGACTCTGGTCATTGGGGGTCGGCCAGAGGGAGAGGACTGCCCCAGGTGGAGGCCTGGAGTTAGAGTAGTGTCAGGGAGGCAAAAGTACAGGAAGGAACTGCAGGGGCATATCTGGCAAGTGTGTTTCTGTGCGCATGCATGATGGTCCTCGGTGGGGAAGGGAGAGAAGACAGAAAATGGCATCTGAGTGGCTTAATGAAGCCCAAAGTGGCCGGTGCGGCCACTGCCATGACCCCACTGCCATGTGTCACCACACTGGTCCACTTTGGATTTGTTATATGGGGGGAGAAGGCCTTCCCCTCTCGACTCTGCCAAAAAGGGGGAGGCTCGTGGGGAACCCAGACCAGATAGGTGACCAGGCAGTTAGGTAGCTGGTGCAGGGGACTGGGGACTAGGCTGATGAGCCGACCTTCTGGATGCAGAGAGGAAAAACACCTATATGGGGCCAAAAAAATCCATTTTGAATAACTAGTCATGCTGCTTTTAACAAAGGCAGAAAATAAGTGAGAATGAATTACTGTAGCTAGCCTCTGCCCAAAAGTGAAGGGCTACCCTCCAAAAAAGAGGATGACCTGACAGCCCTCATTTTTCACAAACGGACTGCCTTCAAGTTAGAAACAGTGAAACTTTATGGGCAAACAAGCATTTGTCAATGCCAAATGTTTGCTTGCTGATATTAGCATTGGACGTGCAGGAGTTAGACAGATGCAGAATAGGAATGGCAGTGAAGTATTGAACTCACGTCAACCCCACCTCCACCCTGCAGAGATGGACAGGCATTGGGGTGTGTCTTTGGGGGTTGTCGCCCATAATGCTCACAGCATTTCACCTCACCCTATCCTGCAGGCTCTGACAAGTGTTGAGGTGTGCCTTAGGGTGTTCAGCTTTACAGTCACCACATTTCATAAGGACATACACTGAAATTGGAGCAGTATAGGAGAATGGGGTGAACTCTCAGGCCAAAGAGTCCAAGGTACACCTCGATGCTTATCACTGGCTTCAGGGTGGGGGTGGGGGTGGAATGGCGTGAGCAGGGCTTCAGTTAACTCCATTTTTGGAGTACTTGACTTCCGAAAATAAGGCAAAAAACTTCCAAAATGAAGAGGGAGGAAGTCATTCACTTCCAGATGTAAAACCAAAAATTAGATGATTTCCAAAATTGCAGGCACAGAAGTCGGAAATGAGGGATTTTTCTGAAAGAAATTGTATTTTACCACTAATTTATTACATTAACATCCATAAATTTGTCCATCCTAGAATACGGACTTCCAAAAGTGGGATCCTGGAAGTATTTTGACTATCCAAAAATGAGAATGACTTCCAGATTTGAACTCCTGGAAGTTTTAGACTTCCATTGAAAATAAATTAACTGAACCCCTGGGCGTGAGCATTACAGCCAGCAATCCAAAGGTACACCCCAGACGCCTGTCAGTCTGTACAGGGTGGGACGTTATGCTTAGAAACCCTAACACCCCAGGCGTTTCTTGGTATTTGCACTAGAAATTTTCAACATGGCCTTTTTGTGACCCCCACCTCATGAAAGCATTTCGAATTTCTGCTCATGAACAGTGGCACTGTGATTTTGTTAATCTGTCCCGAATGTTGATTTCCCACGGTGACCACTCCATGCTGCGCTAGATGTGTGAAAACACAGTTCGGGCAGGATGTGAAAAATAACAGCTGTACCATTCATAAGGAGGTATGAAGAGATTGCAATTTTGAAAATCTGGAGTGAAAATATAAAAAATGCTCAAACTTACAAGCGTGCATGGAAACTGCGCAATGCATGCTCATAACACAGTCATTTAGTGGAATTATTTCACCAAATTTTCAACGTAGGCATTTTGTGACCTCTGCTCATGAACAGTGTCACTACGATTTTCTTAATCTGTCCTGAATGTTGATTTCCCACAGTGACCACTCTGTTGTGCGCCAGATGTGCGAAAACACATTTTGGGCAGGATGTGGAAAATTACAGTTATACTGTTCATAAGGATGTATGTAAAGTTGACAATGCTGAAAATCTTGAATGAAAATATTACAAATTCTCAGTTACGAGTGTGCGCATGGAAACTGCGCAATGCACACTTGTAACATACTCATTTAATGGACTTTTGTCACAAAATTTTCAACATAAGCATTTTGGGACCTCTGCTCATGAACAGGTCACTGGATTTTCTTAATCTGTCCTGAACACTGATTTCCCACACGACTGCGTTATTGTGCGCCGGAAGTGCGAAAACACATTTCAGCCTGGATGTGAAAAATAACAGCTGTACTGTTCATAAAGAGATGTGAAAAAATGGCAATATTGAAAATCTGGCGTGAAAATATTACAAATTTGCGAAGGTACGAGTGTGCATGGAAACTGCACAATGCACACTCGTAACGCAGTCATTTTTTGGAATTTTTTCACCAAATTTACAACATAGGCTTTTTGGGAGCCCACCTCATGAACAGTGACACTGTCATTTCGTTAATCAGTCCCAAAGTTAAATCTGCGCAGTGACCGCAAAATCACCTTTGAGGACTGAATAACCAGATGACAGTCACTGAATTCATGAGATGAGGTCCCAAGAACCCCATGTTGAAAATTTGGTACCAAAATTCGCAAAAATGGCCAAGATAGCCGCCTAAGTTGACCCCCCATTTATGACATTATACAGCTTACTGGCATTTCTTCAGTTTGCGGTCTGCTTTGAAGAGTGCAAACGTGTTCCCGCTCCACTGAAGATCATCACGCTGGGCTCTGGAGGTAAGTATGGGGTGGGGGAGTGTTGGGAGGTCGGGTGCACAGAGGGTGGGTGTGGGTTGGGGGAGTGGGCACCAGAGAAAACGTGGGATGGTTTTCTGTTTTTACAAGGTTTAAAAAAAAAAAACCTTGTGGGACAGCTTTTCTATTACAGGGACAATGGGCATGCTGGGGTGGGCTCCTAGTGTGCCACTTGGGTGTTTGTTATGGGGGCTGTAACTGACAGGGATTGGGCACCCTGTTGGCACTTACAGAGTGTTTGGGGGGTGCATGTGCTTAGGGGGATTGGGCACCCCCTTCAGCACACAACAAATGGGGGGGACATTATGCCAATGGGGATTGGGCTTCCCCATCGGCAAATGAACTTGGGAGGGGGCATGCCGACAGGGGGATTTGGCACCCCGTCAGCTTTCATGGGGACTGTGAGAGGTGGCTGGCAACAGCCGCCACCATGTTTATTGAAATGGGACACCAGCCAAGGCAAGCTGTGATTTGCCGCTGGAATCGGGGACCACTCCAGCAGCAGAAACAGCTGATTGTTAAATGATGGGGCATTCCCTGATTGCAGCAGTGAGTTTCTTTCAAGTTGGTGGCACGCTACAATATTACTATCATCGACAGCGTGCTCCTCTACTGGCGCCACAGAGGCCAGCCCCAAAATGGACTGCTGGCATTGGCCACAACACTGCCGCACCTCCACAACTTGCTACTCCAGCAAGCTGCTGCAATATGTTTCTTGCACATGCACGCAAGCAAACATAAAAAAGACCAGAGCCCATCTTATCTGCTCTGTTCCTACCTAACGTGGCCCCATCAGGCCTGCTTGGCCCCATTGAATTGCTTAGTGCCCCACTGATTTTGCTTTTTTATTCACTTTTTTGATTTGTCTATATCAGCCCACTCCCCCAATGCCTCAGGAGTTGTGATGCAGTCGTGCAGCCCTTTCTTCATCTAATCATGAAAGTAAAAGTGTGGAGCACCAAACCCTGCCACCAGCTATCTGTTACAGTGAAAAGTGGTTAATAATGAGCTGTTCACTTCCAATGCACTCAAGTGTGAGGGACAGCTGACTTGCTATATTAGAGCAAATATTTAGTCTACCTACTATAGAATTATGTTGGCAGTCTATGTAAAGTGAAAGCATTAGATAATGTTAGTTGATCACTTTAACTCACATGGCTTTTGGAGGTATACTACCTCCACTTCTCAATCCTTTTTTTGTTGTTTTTACTTTGTTAGGCGACATCTGATTTTTGTAGGCATGGCATTTACAAATGGTTTATTCTTCTGAAAGAAAGGATATTTTACCAGAAATATGTTAGAATAACTCCCTGAACACAGGTGATTGCACCTCACTTGTTCAATGTATGCACTTTCTCATCCAAAACAATGCATTTTCAAGACTACTGAACCCAGTCCAATTTATAGGTTACTTATAGCAGCACTAGGTGAAGACCTTATCTGTATGTGTCAAACACTCTGACCCCTTCACTAATGGAGTGGGGCTCACTTGGTGTAATCTCTCAAAAAGCAGATGCCGATTGTCAGGTAAATTGTTACCTGTTCCCCTGCACAAGCTGAGTTACTGATAGTTTTTCAGTATTTAATAACACACACAAAATATACATATCTAATTATGAAGCATGAATAATGCAAGCATAGCGTATGTGGGAAAAGGAATAAAAAAGGAATAAATAAGATGGGCACGGAGGGACTCTTCGAATTAAGGGGGAAGGGCACTCAAGGGCATGAGCTGAGACCTGAGGGGGGAAGGTTCAGGAGAGAAATGAGGAGACACTTCTTTACAGATAGGGTGGTGTCTGGGTAGAATGCATTGCCAGAGGAAGTGGTATCCTGCAGAACAGTGGACTGCTTCAAATGGGGATGGGACAGGGTAAGGGGAGGTCAAGGAGGGGCGGGAGGGAGGTAGGAGCAGTTGCAATATAAGGGCTGCTAGCTGCACAATCAAGCAAACTTGATAGACCATAAGGCCCTTTATCTGCTGGCAATTCCTAAGAATACTCTGTAGACCAGAAAATATAAAGTATCAGGAAGCTATAAATGAATCATAGTAGCTGAGGAAAAAAAACCAAAAATAAGTTTATAATTCCCGTATACTACATAGCTACCTCTAGTTACTAGAATGAAATGAAGCTTCCCCCACCCCCCCAATTTCGGCCAGCATGCAACAACTTATGACTGACTAATGGCTTATTTGAATGAGAGAACGTTACTTGAACGTACATTTACATTAGTTTGAATTTACTTGAATATTCCCCATCTCTGGAAGGTATTTCTTCTGTTTATACTGTACCTTACAAATCCTGGGACTCTCTCACTGTCATCCTACTTTATCGGTGCCAGTGGCTCAGTAGGTTGCATGCTTGCCTTGGGACCAGAAGTTCAAAAGGTTGTGGGTTCTAGGCCCCGACAAGATACTTTGGGTTATAGCCATAAGTGACAGTGTAGTGAAGTGTGTGTGTGGGGGGGTGCTGCACTACTGAGGTTTTATCCTTCAGACGAGATGTTAAACTGAGGTCCCTTCTGTCTATCTCTGGTCACTGCTAAGGTAGAAGTTAAAGATCCTATGGCACTTATCAATAATGAGTCCCCAGTGTCATGGCCAACATTCCCCCCCCTCAATAAAACCGTGTCCCCACCCCACTCCTAGAGAAGTAGGCTGCACTTAACACTGATCCTACCTGCTGCTCCTACCTTCTCAGTCCCACATCCCTTCCTACAGTTCCCACCACCCTGACTACTGCCCCTCCTCCCCACCTTCCTGAACACCCCCTCTCATCCCCTACATCACCTATCCAATAGTTGCCCCCCATGTCACCTAGTCCACCAGCTACCCTCCTTCTCCCCTCTTGTCTTGCTCCCCCTTTTTTTGCTGGCAACCAGAACTTAATAATCTTGAAAGCCAATGCTACTTGAACCTCAGAGCTAGTGACAAAGCCTGTTTACTTATGCTGCCTTGTGTCCAGTTCAGTGTGTTTGCAGTTGTTGTTTTGCAACACTGTAATTATCTTACTTGGTATAGTCTGTGTCTGTTTGCTTCTGACAATGTGTATTTATCAATTTCACCGCCTTTGGAATCTTCTGCTATGTAGCTGTCTCTAGTCTCTAGAAGGCATACTTAGGATGGCAGAGAAAGGGGAGATACTGTTGATGGGGGACCTTAATATGCCAGATGTTAACTGGAGCACATTTGCTGCAGCCACATCCAAAAGCAGGGCCATTCTCGATGCCCTTCAGATGGCATGCCTCAGACAGCTACTTTTGGAACCTACTCATGAAGGAGCAATCTTAAACCTCGTACTCGCAAATGGGGACAGTAAGAGGATCTCAGATCTAGAAGTGGGTAGCCATTTGGGAACAAGTGACCACCAAACAGTGTGGTTCACGTATAAACCCAGCTACAGAGTCAAGTCATACAAAAGTGAGGGCTCTGGACTCGGGAGGGCTGACTTTGGCAAGATGGGAGAGTGCCTTAGAAAAGCACTAGCAAACAGGCTAGAAGGAGGGGTGGAGCAACAATGGGGAAATATCAAAACTGCCATCACAGAGGCAGCAAGCCTTTGTGTGAAGCAAATAAACAAATCAAAATGAAAGAAAAAGCCACTGTGGTTCTCAAAAGAGGTGGTGGTGAAGGTTAGGGAGAAAAAGATAGCATTTAGGAAGTATAAGGAAACACAGAAGGAGCAGGACAGAGAACTGTACCAGTTAAGGCAGAGGCAAGCAGGGAGGGTAGTCAGAATAGCAAAGGCCCAAACTGAGGAAAAGATAGCCAACTCGGTAAAGAAAGGGGATAAAACCTTTTATAGGTATATGGGGGAGCACAGAAAGACAAAGGGATGGATAGTGAGGCTGAGTAGAATGGAGAGTGGGTGGGCAGAGAGGGACAGTGAAAAAGCAGGGATACTGAATGAATACTTCTGTTCAGTATTCACAAAAGAGGAGGTGGGGGAGGTGCCTAATCCAATTAACAGAAGCACTGGGCCAACTCAGCCCTTTCACAGAAGAAAGGGTTCTGAAAGAACTCCTAAAACTGAAGGTGGACAAAGCAATGGGGCCAGATGGAATTCACCCCAGAATTCTAAAAGAATTAAGCAGAGAACTAGTGACATCACTGACTACCCTTTGTAACAAATCATGGGAGAATGGTGTGGTGCCTGAGGACTGGAGGAAGGCAAATGTGATTCCCCCTTCACAAAAGTGGGACCAAGACAGAGGCAGGAAACTACAAACCTATCAGTTTGACCTCTGTGGTAGGGAAAGTGATGAAATCACTTCTGAAGGAAAGAATTGTTGAGTACCTAGAGGCTAGTGGGGCACAGGACCCAAGGCAGCATAGGTTCACAGCGGGAAGGTCATGTTGGATGAATCTAATGGATTTCTTTGACTGGGTGACCAAAGTAGTAGACCAGGGAGGGGCTGTGGACATGGCTTACCTCGACTTTAGCAAGGCATTTGACACAGTCCCACACAAAAGATCAATAGTCAAATTAACCAGTCTGGGAGTGGGTCCCAGGGTCGTAGCCTGGGTAAAATATTGGCTGGACAACAGGACACAGAAGGTAATTGTAAATGGAGTCCACTGTGAAGAAAGAGGGGTTACTAGTGGGGTACCGCAGAGTTCAGTACTGGGTCCAGTCCTTTTTTTAATGTCTTTATAAGTGACATTGTAGAGAGACTGGAAGGAAAAGTATGCCTCTTTGCAGATGACACAAAGATCTGCAACAGGGTTGATACACAAGGAGTTGTGGAAAGGATGAGAAGGGACTTGGCAAGGTTGCAGAAATGGTCAGAAGTATGGCAGCTTGGATTCAATGCAAAGAAGTGCAAAATAATGCACCTGGGAAACAAAAACCCAGGGGAAGACTACACAATGTGAAGGAGGTAGTAACAACAACAAAAAATGGAAAGGGACTTGGGGGTAATCATATCAGATGACCTTAAGGTTGGCAAGCAATGTAAGAAGGTGGTAGGGAGGGCTGGGGGGATACTGGGATGTATAGGGAGAGGCATCACCAGCAGAAAACAGGAAGTTGTTATCCCCTGTACAGACAGTTGGTGAGACCCCATCTGGAGTACTGCATCCAGTTCTGGAGACCCCATCTCCGCAAGGACATAGACAGGATGGAGGCAGTTCAGAGGAGGGCAACTAAAATGGTGCAGGGTCTGCAAGAGAAGCCATACGAGGAGAGACTAAAGGAGCTTAATATGTATACCCTTGAGGAAAGGAGGGAGGGGGGGACATGAGAGAAACGTTTAAGTACCTCAGTGGAATCAACAAAATCCAAGCGGGTAGCATCTTTCATAAAAAGAGATGTGCAAGAACAAGGGGACACAATTTAAAGATAGAGGGGGGACGGCTCAGGGGCAATGTGAGGAAGTATTTTTTCACAGAGAGGGTGGTGGATGCATGGAACAGCCTTCCTGAGGAGGTTGTGGGGTCTAAAACTGTGGGAGAATTCAAGAATGCATGGGACAGACATAAGGCAATTTTTGTGGTGAGTAGGAAGAAATAGGCTATTGGTTAACTAGGATCTGCAGCTTATCCTCTAGGTAGGGAAATGGGCAGACTGGGTGGGCCAAGCGGTCCTTAGCTGCTGTCAAAGTCTATGTTTCTATGTTAGTCACTTGACGTGGAACCTTTGCAAATGAGCTGCTAGCTCAAAGGTTATTTTCTGAAGACATAATAAATAAATAAATAAATAAATAAATAAATAGGTTTATGTAACCCACCTCCAGGGCACACCTGGAAACAAGCTGTCACAACTTAATGCTCAATTTCTGGTCAAAAGTAACAAATAAATACATAGAATAAATAATTTAGAGTTTCCAGTAGGAGAGGGGTGAAAGACAGAAACATAGAAACTGATGGCAGATAAGGACCACTGGGCACACCCAGTCTGGCCATTTTCCCTACCTGCTGCAAAAAATACAGACCCTACTTGATCTCTGGCTTTGTTCTTTTTCCTTTCCCTAGAGTTCCCCTATGCCCATCCCATGCATTTTTTAATTCCCCTGCCGAATTTGCTCCCACCACCTCCTCTGCTGGGAGGCTGTTCCATGCATCCACCACATAAATACTTTCTCATGTTACTCCTTAGTCTACCCCCATCCAGCCTCATGTCACAATCCCTTGTTCTAGAACATCTCTTTTTCTGAAAGATGCTACCCTCCTGCATCTTATTTATGCCCTTGAGATATCTGAAGGTCTGTATCATATCCCTAATTTCTCTCTTCTCCTCCAGGGTATACATATTGAGGTCCTCCAGTCTCTCTTCATATGACTTTTGCCGCAGGTCCAGCACCATTTTTGTTGCCCTTCTGTGAACTGCTTCTACCCTGTCTTATGTTCTTACAGAGATGCGGCCTCCAGAACTGGACACAGTATTCCAGATGAGGCCTCACTAATGATTTGTACAGTGGCATCACCACTTCCTTTCTTCCGCTGGTGATGCCTCTCCCTATGCACCCTAGTACCCCACTGGCACTTCCCACAGCCACACAGATGAGGTACCATCTCCACTCTGTCAGGAAATTACATTTCTTTCTCAAGGAAACTTCCAATGAACACCCCTTTATAAAATCCCCTTTTCTTCCTGCAGCAGGGAGGGTTATCATAAATGGCTCTCTCACACTACCCTGTGACAACCTGTCAACTGTACCATACTGTATGTGAACATCTATTGTTATCTTCCACATGTCAGTTACACCATGAAACTAAGATTCAAATGACAGAAAATGGGGGAAGCTATTTCCACGATGGTAAGTGTTAATACCAGAGAAAATAAAATTAAAAAACTAGGAAAATCTACAGTATATGTGACATGTCAGTTACAGCTTCCAAAAGCTAGTCTTTCTTAAAATACTGACATCGGGAACATAGGAATATTTTGACTTCCATAAAGCTTTAATGACTTCCAAATTTGGACCTGCCTAATTTTTTTTTTTTTTTTAACTTCCACCCGTCAAACTTAACAAAATCCTTGTAGTCAATACACACTGCAGTAAAGCATCCCCCATTTGTGCCACTCAGGGCCGTATTAAGGCATATGCAACAGAGGCACTAGCCTACAGACCCATCTGCCAGGGGGCCTCCCAACAATCCCCAAAATATTTACTACATTATTCCCATTTCTTTCTGCCTGAGCTGCATTTTTTTTGTAATGGACTTGGCTGCTAAATAATCTAAGCAAGGCAGGAGCTCAACTGTGATGGGAATCTCACTTCTCTGATTAGGTGTGAAGTACAGCTGATAGCTTCAGGGTGGCTCCAACCAGACTGAACTTTAAGGTGAAAACAGGCCCTTTTGCTTTGCTTTGTCCCCCCACCATATCACAAGTGGGAAGAAGTAGCTGGAAAGATCCCTGTCCCCCCACAATTGTTGTTCCTGATGGGGAGAGTGACTGGCGCAAATCTTAAATTGGGCCCACTGCAGTAGTTTGTCCGCTACTAGTGCCTCATCTTGTGCATTTGAGGAGGGCCCTATCATTCATATTGGAAGGATCGGAGAGTCAGCACAGCCTGCTTATTGGAGAGCTTGTTCCAAGTTCCAGATGCCCCTGATTAGTACATGGATGTTCTGCGATATGCCATGGCCCTGGGTCATGTAATATGTGGATAGAGGTTGTGGTTTCACAAATCCAAGTGTTCTGAGTCTACATGTTTTCCAAGTTCTTGGCTTGGGGCTGTAGCCAGTAGGCTATACTGCCTAATGTATTAGTTAATTTTTACACTCCTTGACTGGAACTGGATTATCATTGTTAAATGCAATTCTCCGCTCAGGGAAAATTAGTAGGAGGGTTCATGGTTGAGTTTGGGTTGAGGCAATGAGTGTCATGAAAATGATCATCAAAGTTATGAAAAAAAAACGAAAAATGGGGCTGAATTTTTTAAGTCCTTTACTATATTGTAGTTCACAAACAGTATGGCTAAACCTGATCTTTAACACCACATTTTTAATGACACAAAGTAGCAAAGAGGCTACAGTGCTGTCGATAGGTTTAAAATGCAATCAGGGCAGCAGTGGCCTTTAGATCATATTTGTTTAATCTGCAGGCAACTGTATATGTTATGGAGCTATATACTGAATATACAATACTACCCCCATTATGCACAATTGCCTGCAAAGTAAACAAATTATCTGAAGGCCACCACTAACCCTGACCATTATAAGCCTGTCTACAGCACTAATGCCCCATGTGGTTTCGTGGGTGGGGCTGTATCTGGAAATAAGATTGTACCTGCAGTAAGTTAAGTAGTGTAAGAAAGGAGGCAATCATGTATGCTGAGAGTAGTCTTGCACATGCAGTGATGATCCATCGATTATCCACCAGATGTTTGTACAAAATGATAGCTATTCCATTGCCCCTTATTATTTCGCACCCTTGATTATCCACCCGGTTTTGCTTGAATGAAAATGGGCAGATAGTCAAGGATGCACTGTAGATTACCAGACTGAAATCAAACAGTGTGTGACACTTGGAGAAAAAGGGGGACTAGAGAATGGTGTGCACTGTTGCTAATATGATTTTCAGAGAGGGGAGCAGAAGGGTAGGAATTTCGATTTGTAGTCTGTTGCCCATATCTCTTTACACACAAACTGTATCCTAACATGAGATACAGTTTGTATGTAAACTGATTCCCAAGGTGCCTTACAGTCTGGGACAGGGTCCCTTTACGGCAAAACGGCATGATCATGGTGAGAGGGGGGCCCCAGATTTCTCCTAGGTCTAGGGCCCCAGATTAATCTGGCCCTGGTGCCACTAATGTGATGAAACACCCGCACCAAGGGTGTCTTTAATATCCACATTTCAAATGCTATGGTTTTATTTATGCCTCTGCTTCTTTTCTCTTTTCACAGGAAAATCGTCTGATCCCAGAGCCAGGTCCCAATGGTAATTATTGCTGAGTCAGTCTCTTTCATACTTTGTCATTACTAATAATTCCAATGATAACTATTATCTAGGTAAAGGAACCCACTGAGCTTAAAGTATTAGTGATAGTGGAGGACTACAGACCCTCCCTCGTACAACTAGCATTGCACAGCAGTATGCTAAGATAGTGCACTACTTTGCCCCCCTCCCATCACCATTTTAAATGAAATAAAACATGGGGGGGTATAGCAAATGGAGCCTGCCAACTCAAATAAATTAATTAAGAAGAAGAAAAAATCACAATACCCTAATCCTCGGTATTTTAACTAGTGTAGCATACTGGCTACACTAGTTACGGTGCTCTGTAGACCTCCACCAATGCCAGAATATCTTTTGCAAGGGAGATCTAGCCAAGAAGTGACCTTACAACCTAATTAACACACAGAGAGCATAAACACGGAGCCAGCCAGAGGATAGCTATGCAAAGGATACCACAAGACCAGGTGTATGGTTATAAAGGAATAATGCATGCCTTACGTGGTCAGTAGGCACAAGGCATGGCTGAGTGCTGAAACCACCTGAGACGTATAAGTGGGATCATGTATAACATGGGCTTCTATATGCTAAAAAAATATGTGGCTCAGGTGAGGTGTGAGGTTGTCAGAAAAGATAGATCTTACTTCGAGAGGGCTCTTGCAGTAGGTAATTACATATAAGACCCAGGATCAAGGGACCCTGGTTCATCCGGGACTCAAGTCCCTTCAACTTCATGCATGGCTCCTGCAGACCTAGCCCAATCTCATTTTGGCGTCTCTCCTAAGGTGTCCGAGATTCTGGTGGAGGCTAGAAAACCCTCCACTAGGTCCACCTACGCTATGAAATGGAAAAGATTTTCCATTTGGGCTGCCTCCAGGAACCTGGAGCCTTTCTCCTGTCCTGTGGCCATTCTGCTTGATTATTTGCGTCATCTTTTCGACCTGGGTCTCAGTCACTCCTCTTTGAAGGTTCACATAGCTGCCATTTCAGCTTACCATGTTCCCTTCGATGATAAAACTTTTGCTCAATTGGAGGTATCCAAGACCTTTCTCAGAGGAGTCTTTCATCTCAGGCCCCCTGTTCGGACTCCAGCCCCCCTTGGGACTTGAACTTTGTCCTCGAGAAACTTACCCTTCCGCCCTTTGAGCCTGCGGCTTCCGCAGACTTGAAGTTTTTATCGTGGAAGACGCTCTTCTTGGTGGCCATTACTTCTGCTCGCAGAATTTCCGAGCTTCAGGCCCTTATGTGCAAAATCCCTTATCTGATTTTTCACAAAGAATGAGTAGCTCTTCGCACGAATCCTAAGTTTGTCCCGAAGGTGGTAGTGGAGTCCACCTTAAATCAGTCTATTGAACTACCTGCCTTTTTCACGCAGTACTCCAATCAAGGAGAATACTTGCTCCATACCATGGATGTCCACAGGATTCTGAGATACTACACTGATAGGACGAAGGATCTCAGGAAGACTGATCAGTTGTTTGTCTCTTTTGCTCACAAAAGGGAAGGCAATGCTGTCTCCAAGCAATGCCTATCAAAGTGGTTGGCTCATTGCATCACTTTCTGTTATGACAAGTACAAGACCTTACCGGGTCAAGTCAGAGGCCACTCTACTCGAGGAGTAGCTGCCTCTGTGGCTTGTTTCAAGAATGTGTCTGCGGCAGACATCTGTGCTGCTGCCACTTGGACTTCCATCCACACATTTACTAAACATTACAGTTTGGACATTGCCTCTCGCCGTAGAGCAGGCTTAGGGTTAGCGGTCTTGCAAGGCCTCCTTTCTTGAGGTTTGCAAGTTTGTTTGCTACTTCTTGGAGTAGTTCCTCCTCCCGTGCCTTTCATTTATTCCAGACTGCTTGATTCTGTCCTATAATATTACCTACTGCAAGAGCCCTCTCGAAGTAAAGATAGTACAGTTCTGTAAGAACCACTGCAACAGTAGATCTTCTAGAGAGACTGCAGTAGGTAATACCTCTCTTCCCGCCTCCATCCCCTAGGCTTTTCAGCTCCTTTTCCATTGAGGGAAGTATCCGCTTCTCTCCTGTCCGGGCCTTCCGGGCCTGTGGCGGGAAAGAACTGGAAGGTGGGCGTCTGGGACCGCCCCTTAATACCGACGCCATCTTACGCCGGTCACCTGACATAGGGGCAATCCCCGCCAGGGACTGCTAGCTAGAAATTTTTCTGTGGGGTCCTGGGAGCCATGCATGAAGTTGAAAGGACTTGAGTCCCAGATGAACCAGGGTCCCTTGATCCTGGGTCTTATATGTAATTACCTACTGCAAGAGCCTCTCTCAAAGATCTACTGTTACGGTAAGTTCTTACGTAACTATACTATGTTTTACCAGCAGACTAAGTAATAAAAATGCAGTCAAACCTAAAGTGTAAACAGGAATGGTCAGACCAGGTTTCAACATTACTTTAACCTTTGGGGCTGCAAAATTTAGACAAAATTGATACTGAAAACTATATGTATGTAGTACTGCACCAAACAACAGTTTAAGTGCCTTGAGAGTTTAAGTAGTACAGATTTTTAAACCAAAAGCAACCTAGGAGGTGAGGTCAGTGAGTTTGTATAGGTCACTGTGGTGAAGACATTTTTCTTTTGCACTGAGAACAGGTATTACAGCTGCATGGTAAGAACAAGGTGCATTTTGTTTTTGCAGTGTATTACTAGAAGCAGCTTTATAAACTGTATCCCTGTAAGGCAGGACAGATAAGATGGTGCTGAGCACCAGTTGCTTTCTAACTGCTGCAGAGAAACAGGATTTATTGTTGAAGAAAAAGACCACTGTAACTCCTGATTTTTTTTTTTTTTAAAAAGTGATCAGTACGCAGTATGACGTTTCACTTGCTATCTCACCATGTGGCAAGATACTTGTAGGAAAGTGCTGGTTTCTGTGACACCACATACTGTACAGAAACATAGCAGTGAGTACTGTATCTGTATTTTTAAAGGCAACATGTTGACACATTTAGTTTTTTTTGAGTTTAAAAAGAGTGTTAGGAGCCGGCCCGGTGGCACTGAGGGTTGAGGCGCTGGATGCCACACCTCACGCCATGCCGGGGACCTGGGTTCAGGAACAGGCTTGGGCCGCCAGGGGTTGGCAGGGGGTTGAAAGTGGATTGAGCATCCAGAGGACTGCTGTCCTCTCAAGGGGTAGGGATACATGTCAACTTGCTTATCGACTGCCTTCTGGCAGCGGCTGGAAGGTAGTATGGTCCGGGAGACACGTGCTGATGTCACTATGTCGGTAGGGGTGGGGGATGGGAGGAAGAAAGGAAAACAAAGCCTGGCAGGTTCTGTGATGGCTCCTGTGTCTGAGGGCATCAGGCCCAGTATCTGGATTGGGTCTCGGGGGGCAGCGCCCTCCTCACTGAGCAATCCATGGGGATTCACCGGGCCCAGCAATATGGGGATACAAGGATGCCGGAGAGTGAGTCTGTCCAAACGAAGGGACCACAGCTGTCTGCCAGGACTCCCAGGAGGGTTATAAAATGGCAAGAAAAAATCTAGAAATCTCATTGGCCAAGACAGATCAGCTGACCATACATTAATTCTCTGTATATGCACAGTCATCCTGGTCCTAAACCACATTACATAATCAGCAGATCAGTCCTCCTACAGCCAGAATTATCTTCCATCAGTCTCCCTACAACCAGAAATGATCTTCCACCACAAACATGGTCGCTACCTTTACACTGTACAAACCTTCAACTGGGCCCTAAAATTAAAATTATCTTAAATATTAAATAAAACAAATTAATTAAATGTTATACAAAATCACACATGCCCCCACAATGCAAAGCATCATGGGCTGCATATGCAAATCACCACAGAATATTATCCTGGTTCAACTTGAAGCAGAAATGCATGGTGCCGAAAGGCCTCTCACACAGTTTGCAAAGAGTGCCAACAGAAGACATGGACACGTGTTTCGTCCTACCAGGACTCATCAGTATGCCTGGTCTGTTTGACACCCCAGTGGAATGAACCAGCTACCCTAAGATGGTATATCTGGGTTATGTTGTGGTGAACCCAATTAAAACAAAAAACAATTTAAAAGACAAAGAACCTCTGTGCGCAAGCACTGAGGCAATGGTTATTTAAATGTTAATTAAATGTTGTTTACCAGATCGTCACACTCTCTTTTCACACATAAACAAAGTAGAAACATTAAGCATTGTTTATAGTTTTCATTACAACTGTTTGTTTGCAAACAGTGAAAAATCCCCCTTCTATCTTTACCTGCTCATCAGGGAAATCTCTTCTGCTTTCCCTGACAAGTGAGATAATTGAGCCTCTGGCTCTAAAACAGGCCTTTGTTGTCTCTGTGTACAGTATGTTAGTAGAGGAACATTCTGCTAGTAGAACTGAGCAGAATTTTGAATCCCTGTATTCCATGGTGAGCATTCCATGATAAACATTCCATTTTTTGAATGTGGGGAAACACAGAGGGGGAAAAAACAGAATGAAGAAAGTAAGCAATAATATTATATAAGCAAAGAGAAAAGGTGGTTAATGACTCACCCTACTGTTTATCTTTTAGGACGGAGCGAGCAGTTCATGATGCTGTCAGTGAGTGTGGCAGTTTTGAACCACGCTCATGCTTGCGGCACTAGGGAACTAAGAAGCCTCTGTTATGGCTTCCTTTTAGTTTTATCTACAGAGTGATGAGAATGAAATAAAATAAGGGGGCTATGTGTCATACTTAGAATGAGAAAAAACGCATTTGTGAATTGTTGTGGATGGTAGGAGAATATGAAGCTTAAGTGGGCAGGGAGGCACACACTGTATAATGCTACTTTAATCTAGCACCAATAGGCGGAAGGACTATTTTATGTTACAAGCACAGATTCACTTACATTTTTACTTATTTAAAAACGTGTTTGAAAATAAAAAAAATGCTTCTAAAAATAAAGGGACATTTTATAAGCGCAATAAGACACTCCGAGGTTGTGCATTACGTTGTGATAACTGCACTCCTAGGGATGACCAGCACTCTGCCTTCAGCCTCATGCCTAACTACACCCCTAGGAGTGAGGTTATCACACCGTAATGCACACCCCTCGTGTCTTATTGCTTACATAAACACATAATGGACAAAAAAGAGTTTTAGATTTATAAGATCTAGCTGAATTTTGTCACAAGTGTTTTGCAAATAATCTTGAGCTTCTTTTTAGGGATGGGCCAAAAGAAAACATAACTGTGTGTTCTGTATGTAAGTGCAGCTGGGCGTTGGTAGACACGGTGCTATAATAATGTAGTTCAGTTGTGTGTACGCAGCCGGATAAGATGTATGCATGTGTGCCTTCGATACATTGTGGCTGTTCGCCTCTCTATCTGTGGGATATACCACCCTGTAGGGGTACCATGTAAGGAACCCTAGAGGAGGGTTCCCCCCACTATAGGTGCAGTGGAAATAATTCCCTTGGCTAAAGGTAGCATTGGAAGAAGCCCATAGGAAAGAGAGATGAGCGCTGGAGGAGGAGGGGTGGATGGTGGGGCAACGAAGAAACAAATCCTGGAACAGTCCAGGAGGAGTGGCCTTTTAAGGCCTGGTGGGGGAGTGACGTTGTTGCTCTGCCCATTGAACCTCTACCTTAAAGCCTTCCCATTCAATTGTGCTTACACAACTGGATGAGATGCATGCTTGTGTGACTTTGATACATTGTGGCTGTTTGCCTTCTATCAGTGGGATGTACCACCCTGTAGGGGTATGATGTAAGGAAACCTAGAGGAGGGTTCTCCACCATAGGTGCCGAAGGAATAATTTCCTTGGCTAATGGTAGCTTAGGAAGAAGCCCAAAAAGAATACCCAAAAGGGTATTGAGCATCTAAGAGGTGAGAAATGAGAATAAATTGAGATCAGAAAGGAAGGAGATCGATGTAGATGGGAAGGACAGGAGAAGAAGAAAAAATTACTCATACTAACATACTATTTGCCAGCAGATTAGGCCTTATGGTCTATTGAGTCTGCTCGAACATTGGATCCTTAGTTGGGTGCCGAGGCCCTCCCATCCCTTGTGCTCCAGAAACCCCTATCATCCATCCCCACCCCCCTGGGACAGGCCATCATCTGATTCATCCACTTTCTGTGTCTGTCCCACCCTTTCTTGAAGCCCTCCACTGTGGATCTCTGAACCAGCTCGCTAGTAAGTGCATTCCAAGGGTCCACCACCCTCTCAGTGAAAAACCTCCTCCTCTTCCCCCCCCTCATCCTTCTACCTTCAAACCATGCCCTCTGGTGATACCTCCCTGCTTTAGTGTAAAGATCCCCTCCATGTTTACCCTATTTATTCCCTTGAGGTACTTGAAGACCTCAATCATGTCCCCCCTGTCTCTCCTCTCCTCCAATGAAAACAGGCAGAGCTCCTCAAGTCTGTCCTCATAAGTCAAATCCCCTAGCCCTCGTATCATCTTAGTTGCCCTCCTCTGTACCCTCTCCAGGAGCTGTGTGTCCCTCTTCAAGTGTGGTCTCCAGTACTGTACACAGTACTCAAGGTGTGGTCTAACCAGTCCATTGTACAGTGGCAGAATCCTTCCTTGCTCTAGAGGTGATCCCCCTTACGATGCATCCCAACATCCTGTTTGCCTTGCTAGCGCTCTCCTGCACTGCTCAGAGTTATTCATACATGCATCCACCATGACCCCTAGGTCTTTTTCCCTATTGGCGTCCACGCCTCCCCTCCCAGGGTGTACCTGTATTTAGGATTTCCCCGACCAAGATGCAACACCTTGCACTTGGTGATATTGAAATTTAATTTCCATGTGTGAGCCCAGCTTTCCAGGGTGTCCAGGTCCCCTTGCAGGGCCAACCTCCCCTCTTCTCCCTCAACTACTGCTCCCATCTTGGAGTCATCCGTGAAGAGACTCATTTCACACCCTATACCCTCCCTGATGTCCAATATGTATGCATTAAACAGGATCGGACCCAGGACCAAGCCCTCGTGCCCCACTACCAACCTCTGTAGGGTTTGAGAGCTCCCCACAGACCACTACTCTCTGGGTGCATCCAGCTAGCCAGTTTTCAATCCATCTGACCATCAAAGGCCTACCCTAACCCCATCAGTTTCTCCACCAGACCATTGTGGGGACAGAGTCAAATGCCTTGCTGAAGTCCAAGAATAATACATTCACAGGCTTTCCCTGTCCAGTTCTGATGTTACCTATTCGTAGAACTCCACAAGATTGGTTTGACATGATCTACCTGGCACAAATCCATGTTGCCAACTATCCAGACCTCCCACCTCCTCCAAGTACCCCCCCAATGGTTCCTTTAGTATACTCTCCATTAATTTTCCCACCACCGAGGTCAAACTGATGGGTCTATAGTTAATTGGTACCCCCTTTATGGATTGGCACCACATGTGCCTCTCGCCAATCCCTAGGTACCCTCCCTGTCTCAAGTGACCTGTTGAAGAGCTCCGCCAGGGGTGCAGCCAGTATGTCCGCCAATTCCCATAGTACTCTCGGATGAATGCCATCCGACCCAGGAGATTTGTCTTTCTTTAGGGCCTTGAGGGCTAACCACACCCTTTTGGCGGAGATAGCATCATCCGTCCCCTCCACCTTACTGGCCTTTTTACCCTTATCCAGATGTGACACCCCTGGGGTACCTCCCCCTCCCTCTTGCTCCATTTCTGTTGCTCCCCTGATCCCACTCACTGCCGCTTCTATCCCCTTCATGCCTTGCTTTGTAGATATCCCATCCCCCTCCCTAGTGAACACAGAGGCAAAGTACTCGTTAAATACCTCTGCCTGGTCCCTCGCCTCTTCCGCCCACCCTCCTTCTGATCTCAATCTGCTGAGATGGCCCTTAGTTTTTCTCCGCTCCTCAATGTACCGGAAGAACCCCTTTTCCCCTCCATGTATCCCCTGTGCCAGCCGCTGCTCTTTACTGGACTTTGCTCCCCTCACCATACGGGTGACTTTTCTAGATGCAAGATGGTACATTTCCTTATCCCTGTCCCCTCTTGTTGTTTTATATTTTTTGTAGGCCACCTTCTTTTCTCTGACTGCTACCTGTACCTCACTGGACCACCAGCATGGTTTATGTGACCTTGCTCCCTTACGTTTCAACTTAGCGCAGATCCTGACTGCCTCATGAAGCCCCCGTTTTATGACCTCCCATCTCCTTTCCACACTTGTCATTGATATAATCCCCTTCAAGTGATCCTTGAGAATATTTCCCATGCCCACAAAGTCTGCCCCCTGAAGTCCACTGCCAGTGTCCTAGGATCCCCCTCCCCATGCTTATTTGAAACCAGACAGTATTGTGGTCGCTCCCAGTCAGGGGGTCCTGTACAACCAGGTCCCTTACCAGATCCCCATCTTCCAGAACCACGTCCAGGACATGCCCCTCCTTGTGGGCTCCATCACATGCTGTGTTAAGAACACATCCTGGAAGCCGTCCAGCAGCCTCTGCCCTTGGCCACCTTAGAGGACATGGTTCCCCAGTTTGTACCTGGCATATTAAGGTCCCCATCAACACCACTCCTTCCCTTTTGGTCCACACTGGGCAATGATGTTGTCCAGCAAACCATCTTCTAGAACATCACTCATCCTGGGGCGATATACTACACCCATCTTGACCTTATCTCCTGCTGGGGATCGTAAGGTAACCCATAAGGCCTCCACGTTTCCCTCTGCCTCTTCTACCCTTGCAATTTCTATGTCATCTCTAATGAACATAGCCATTCCACCCCCTCTGCCCTCTTTCTATCCTTCCTAAGCATAGTGTACCCCTTGCGTTTAGGTCCCAGTCATGGTTTTTTTGGCCCACGTCTCCGTGACTGCCGCCACATCCACCCCCCCGAACAGCATGGCCTGGAACTCTGGCAACTTGTTTCCCAAGCTCCTGGCATTTACTAACACCAACCCCCACCCCTTATCCCTGATCCTCTTTGCTGACCCCACCCAGATTCCTTATACTTCCATCCTCCCTCTGCTCCTCCTGAAACCTCCACCCCCAGTCTGTTTCCCCCCTCCTCCCCTTGGGCTTGAAGGCTACTCCCCTCATCTGGAGGAGAGGGCTTCTGGTCAGCCCCTTCCTTATCGCTCCCCCTCACAAGTTTAAACCCCACCTTTCTTGAATGTAGTCAGCCATCCCTGTTTAAGGACTTCCTTCCCTAATGGGGCAAGATGAAGCCTGTCCTTGGCATATAGTCCCTTATCCTCCCAAACTCCATTCCAGTTCCCTAACACCTCCAACCCACTCTCTTCACCCCACTTCCTAAGCCAGTCATTAACCTCTGTGAGCTTCATTTTTTTCTCCACTGAGGCCTTTGGTACTGGCAATATCTCCGAAAAGGAAGTGTTGCATCCATTATCCGACAGACTCTGGCAAGTTCTTGGAACCTTGCTTGGATTTCCAAAACGCTATTTCCCTCTAGATCGTTAGTTCCCAAATGCACCAGGAAATCTGGTTTCCCTCCACAATCCCTAATCATTACATACACCATGAACGTTGCTCTGTGCACTGTCAGCCCAGAGATACTCACTGCCTTCACCTGGCTATGGCATCCACCCCCCTGTCCCTCCTACTGGATACCCCTAATCATCGAGTCTCCCAATAACAGAACCTTAACATCTGCATCATCCTTGTGGTTACCTCCACTATGCCCTCTCAGTCCCCATCCCCCTTTATTCATGATCTCAATTCCATGGGAGTCTTCCTGCCTTATTAGAGACCCCTTGTCACCCTTCCTTTCTGCCTCCCTCGTTATTTTGCCCACTAACTCAAACCCCTCTGAATAGGTGTCCCTTTAACCTCTCTTATCCGAACCATTTATCCTGGCCCTGATGGTTTCCCTTCCCCACACCGCCATCCTCCCCCCTTGTAATAGTACCCCTGCCTCCAGAGGCTCTCTGTGGGTCCCCTTTAGCTAGGGCCCCATCCTTGGTACTGACCCCCCTGCTGAAGGGGGGCTCCTCTCCCACCTCCTTATCTCCCAGTTTCTCTCCAATCATGCTCTCCTCCCTCATGTCTGCAATATGTTGCATCTCTCCCATTTGCTTAACATTTATGTTTCCCCTTCTCCCTCTGGGACTATTTCTATCCTTTCCTTGCCGGTCTGTGATGCCCTATGGGTATCCGACTCCCTCTCCCCGGCCTCTGTATAAGTTTCCTCATTTCCTCCAACCCTTCCTCCCCTCTAGGTTGTAGTAGCTCAAATTTATTGTGACACTCTATGTCAGCCTCCATCAAGTAACCTGAGTTTCTTCTGACTGCACCTCTTCTTCCCCTCTTGCTCTGTTCACCTTAGGGACTCCTTCCCACAGTCTGCTGTTTTGGGCTTCCGCACAACAGTCCCTCCTGACTCTTCCCCCTCCACCCTCTTTATATTCAGAATGTTCACCCCGTACGCTTTCCCCTTAGCGTCAACATCCCTATCTAAGGGTCCTCTGTCCCTAATATCCCCCCTCCTGCTTGCTGTAACATAACGTCCTGTAATTTCAGAGCGTTGCCCCAGCCTCCCCTCAGCCCCATCCTTCTGCTGCCCATATCCACACTCCTTATCCTTGGACACCCCCCAGCTTACTTCTTAACCAATATACCTCACTCCTGATATAAGATAGCTGTCTACAGAGTGGGCAGCCTCCCTCTCTCCAGACCCAGTTGAGATTTATTGCCATCCCACAGCCTGTGCAGCCTACAACCCTTCCGAAGATGCCTGCCATGGTGGAATATGGCCACCCTGTTTATCCCCCTCTGTTTATAATGGCACACACCTTTTCTCAGTCCCTTTCCCTGGAATACAGTTTCTCTCTATACTGACTGCATTGTTTACAAACCCAATTTCAACCCCACCAATAAAGTTTCCAAGTCTCACAAACACATACAGTCAGTGTGTGTTCAGTCCCACTAATAGTGTGTGTATATGCAGACATCAGGTACCTGATGATGCTCAGGAGCCCACCAGCTCCTGTTGCTTGAATTTCAGTCCCAAACAGAAATACTCAGCCCTTCAATCTCAATCCCCAGTGGCTTTTCAGTATTTAAGAAAGCCTACAAAACAGGGTGGGTGGGGAGGCTCTTACCAACTCACCAGGCAAACACATTTAAATTTCACTCTAATTATCACTGCCAAACAACTGTTCCCAAGCCTCAAGCGTTACAATGTCACAGCGCAAGTAACAGTTCTAACTCAAGGTAATAATTTTTAACACATAGAACTAATTTCACTTACAAAACTATTCAAATATTTCAGTTAAAACAGAATATAACCCCAGACCTCTGTCCTTACCAGCCTTCTGCTTATGTTCCCAAGTGAACAATCACCATAGTAATCTTGTTTCTTCAAAGGGATCACTCATTATGATTAAACGAATGCAGTCAGCCTCCTGTATTGGACTGCCCGGGGAGATGGAATTATATGCAAATGATGGAACTCTCAATTGGCTCATGCCACTTTCAAACTGCTGCCGTAGCAACTGTTGCACTCTGAGCGCTTCAGATTCTTACGTAGCCAAAACCGGGTGTAAGACGCATTAAGTATGCTAATACTTATTTAAATTATAATAATTTTTTGTCCTCTCAGGTCAAAAAAACATCCCAATAGATAAACCTAAAAAGAAAACAAACTTGAGACCACAAAGGAACCAACTAGTTAACAAAAAGGTGAGTCTCTAACCTAACCTATATGGAAAAAATATCCCAAAACAGGGATGCAGAACAGAGATCATAGTTTTTTTTTTAGTAGGGGAGGCAGGGTGGGAGCTTTAATCATAATGAGTGATCCCTTTGAAGAAACAAGATTACTACGGTGAGTAATTTTTTCTTCTAACCCCAGGAATCACTCATTATGATTAAATGAATGCAGACTACCAAGCAGTACCTTTGGAGGTTGAGCAGAAAACCTATTTAGGAAACAGGTTCTGCAGCACTGCTGTACCAAACCTGGCATCACTTCTGGATTGCAGATCCAGGCTGTAATGCTTTGTGAAGGTGTGTACTGTTTTCCATGTAGCTGCTTTGCAGATTTCCAAGAGTGGAATATCCCTTGAAGCTGCCACTGAAGCAGCTGTACCCCTGGTTGAATGTGCTCTGAGGCCCGGGGGGGCCTGTTTAACCACTTTACTATAGCAAAACTGAATACATGCCACTATCCAGCAAGCAATTGTATGTTTTATGGCAGGTCTACCCTTACCTACTTCTCCAATGGTAAGAAAGAGCTGTGTTTGTTCTAGTCTGTAAGACTTGGTTCTATCAATATAGTGGCTGAGTGCCCTTTTGACATCAAGGGAGCAAAGCCTCCTTTCTGGAGAACTGGAGTTCTCTGTGAAAAAGACAGGTAAAGTGATGGACTGGTTTAAATGGAAATCAGACACCACTTTGGAAAGACATTTTCTATTGGTCCTGAGGACCACTTTATCCTTGTGGAATGAGATGTAATCTGCATCAGTACACAGGGTTTGTAACTCACTGATTCTTCTTCTGGCTGAAGTAATAGCAACCAAAAACACAGTTTTCCAAGTGATATACTTCAGGTCTGCTGTTGCCATTGGTTCAAATGGGGCATCCATAAGCTTGGCAATGCAGATATTCAGATTCCAGGCCGAAACTGGTTCCCTCAAAGGTGGATACAAAAGGTTAAGGCCCTTAAAATATTTCCTGAAGACTGGATGAGAGGCCATGGACTTCTCTTTACCTGCTGACAGGTAAGCTCAGATTGAAGCCAAATGAACCTTGAGGGTCACGGGCTTCAGGGCTAAAGAATGTAAGTGTGTCAGGTAATCCAGAAGAATGGCAAGATCCACCCTGAATGGGTCGATATTCTTACCTGCACACCATATGGAGACCCTTTTCCACTTGGCAGAGTATGTCTCTTTAGTGGAAGGTTTCCTGGAACCCCTAAGTACTGTCAAAATTTGTTCTGACAGTTTAAGATCCGTATGCTCCAAGTCCTCAAGAGCCAACCCTTGAGTCTTAGGGATTTCAGGTTAGGGTACAGTATCCTGCCCTGAAAGGGAAGTCGGCAGATTGTGCTTCCTGGTTAGATGGATTGGAGGTACCACTGATAGGGTCAACAGAAGTGAATAGCTGTGCTGTCTCACCCAATCTGGTGCCACCAGTATCATTGTTGCTGATTGGGACCTCAATTTCAGTAGGGTCCTGAATATCAGTGGGAAAGGAGGGAAGGCATACAGAAACTTCCCTGTCCAATCCAGTGCCAATGCATCTAGGGGTAGTGTGCCCCTGTGAGGAGGCCTGCAACAATAAACTGGCAACTGGTGATTCTCTGCAGAGGCAGAGATCTATTTCTGGGATGCCCCAATGCCTGAAAATTGAACTGAGCATTTGAGGATTCAGACACCACTCGTGGTGATTCTGACTTATCCTGCTGAGAGAGTCTGCCAGTACATTGTCCTTTCCTGGAAGATGTGGGGCTGAAAGGGATACTTTCATGGAGTAGGCCAGGGACCAGAGCCTTATTGCTTCAGTGCACAATGGGGCTGACCTGGTTCCTTCTTGTTTGTTTATGTAATACATAGTAGTGGTGCTGTCTGTTCTGACCTGCACCACTTTGTTTTGCAGATGTAGAGCAAATGCCTGCAGGACTAGGTACACTGCTCTGAGCTCCAGAAGATTTATGTGTAGCATGGATTCTTGAGTAGACCATGTGCCACTTGCTGCATAATCCAGCATGTGTGCTCCCCAACCCATAAGGGATGCATCTGTTGTAAGAACCAGGGAGGGTTGTTCCTTTGTGAAAGGAACTCCTACCCAAAGGTTTTGTTCGTCCAGCCACCACTGTGGTGCCTGCAGGACAGTGTGTGTAACTGGCACCAACTTGGACAGAGGATCTGTCCACTGTGACCAGTACTGTCTCAGGTGGAACTGGATGTCTCTCATTTGGAATCTGGCACCTAGTACCACTGTGGCAGCAGCTGCCATGTGGCCCAAAAGCCTGAGAAAGTCTCTGGCCGGTTTGGGTTTTCCTGGTACAAATGAGTTTGCAGTTGTTAAAATACTGTTTACCCTGTCCTGTGGCAAGAAAGTTCTGCCCAGACTGGTGTTCAGTTCTACTCCAATAAAGTCGAGTACCTGAACTGGTGCCTGCTGTGACTTCTGCTCGTTTATGAGGAAACCCAGGGATTCCAGAGTAGACTTTGTTAGTGCTAAGGCCTGCTCTGCCAAATGTATAGATGGGCCCACCACTATCCAGTCATCCAGGTAGGGAAAGACTGATACTCCCTGTTTTCTCAGAAACTCCACTACCGCGGTCAAACACTTTGTGAATGCACTTGGTGCAGAAGTCAGGCCAAAGGGAAGGGCTGCAAACTGATAACTGCCTGAGTCCAATCTGAACCTCAGAAACTTTTTGTGAGGGGGTCTGATGGGGATGTGAAAATAAGTGTCCTTCAAATCTAGGGAAGCTAGCCAGTCTCCCTTTTGTAAAGTGGGAATGATCAGAGCAAGAGTGACCATCTTGAATTTTGGTTTCAGAATATGTTTGTTTAAGAGTCTTAAATCCAGGATAGCTCGCCAATCCCCATTTTTCTTCTTTGTGAGGAAGTATCTGGAGTAGAAGCCTTTGCCCCATTGGTTTAGGGGCACAGGCTCCACTGCCTTGATAGCTAGCAGGTGTTTCACTTCTGCATCTAGCAGTATCTTGTCTACAGATGTGACTGGTGTTTTATTTATTTATTTATTTATTTATTGACGGTCTAGGAATTACAACCCTTTGAGTCAGGGACTCATTTGCAAAGGCTCCACGTCATACATAAATGGGTTAGAACACAGTATTACATGGAATACACAATTTGGTCACAACTCAAGCAAAATAATGACAGTAACCTTCAGAAAGAAAGATTACAATTTACACAGACAAGGAACATCATAAATTATGAAACAAAGGTGCATTAATGTTATTCCAGGTTACCTCTGCAGTCACAGTGGGAGTTTGACATAATGTGATTAAGTAGCTCATGTTTAAAGGCCCAAGCCTGGGAATTGTTAGGATAAGTCAGGGATTGAGTTCATCCAGTGGGGCCCTAAAGCAAAAGGATCTTTGGCCAGCAGTGGTATTAACAAAGGGGACACGGGATGTGGTGGTGTCAGAGTGTCTTGTGGAGCGAGCCGGGATATTCTTAAGGAGCAGCTTTTGACAGCCTGGGGGGGCTAAGCCCAACTGAATTTTTTTGGCCATCAGGCAGGTCTGATAAACAAGTCGCCCTTGGAAGTTTAGCCATGAAGAGCGTAGGTAGAGGTCACAGGTGTGCGTGAGACGATCACAACCTATGGCCAATCTGCAGGCTTTGTTAAGGGCACGTTTGATGCTAGACAGTGCTATGTCAGAAGTGGCCCCATATATGATTATGCCGTAGTCTACCAGTGAGAGAATGGAGCTGGAGATAGCTAGGCACAAAGCCTCAGGAGGTAGACGTGGTCTAAGTCTGTAGAGGAGACCAATTCTTTCATTAATTTCAGTGCAAGTTGACGCAATATGTTCACGATAGGTAAGGGCTGAGTCTAGGGTACCTCCGAGATATTTAAAGTTGGGCACTTGTTCCAGTGTTGAGCCCATCACATTGCGTATAATTAATTTTGCAGAGCTGTGCTTGTGTTGTGGGTGGGCGAATAACATGACTTTCGTCTTTTTTGTGTTGAGAACAAGTTTGTGTGAGGAGAGCCAGGCTTCAATTTGAGCAAAAGAGCTCTGCAAGGCTTCTTGAAGTTGAGTGGGGTCAGGGTGCCGACTGAAGATCACAGCATCATCAGCATAAAGAAGAAGATGCCCAGAGGAGGCCTGCGGTAATGAGTTCAGGTAGAGTGAGAAAAGGAGCGGTCCAAGGATAGACCCTTGCGGTACACCAGTTCTAACGGGAAGGCTAGGGGAGAGGATGGTACTTATCATTACCTGTTGAGTGCAGTCAGAGAGATAACTGGAGAACCAGCTAGTAGTTTCTTTTGAGACACCAATGGAGAGGAGGGAGTTTATGAGTATGGTGTGATTGACAGTATCAAATGCCTTGGAGAGATCAATAAAGACTGTACCAGCGAGGTCTCCATGGTCAAGAGCATCATGAACAAAGGAGGTGAGCTCCAGTAGAGCAGTGGTGGTGCTGTGAGCTTTCCTAAAACCGTGTTGTTGCATACAGGTTACCTGTCGAGCATCTAGATAGTTAGTAAGTTGATCAGCCACTATTTTCTCTAAGGCTTTTGAGAGTGGAGGGAGTATGGAGATGGGCCTGTAGTTACTAGTTGAGGTACGCGCACCATTTTTGTATACTGGTGTAATCCTCGCCTTTTTTCATAAAGATGGGAATTTCCCTAGGCATAGGGACATGTTTAAAATTTTAGTGAGTGGCACCAGAACATCAACAAGGGTTATTGATAGTAATTTTGCATCTAGTGAGTCGCCTCTGTGTCTGGACTTCCCTAGGAACCTGGAGATATATGCACGGGCTTCACTCGCTGAGACTATTTTGAGACAAAATGGTGGCACACTAGGGGGAGTCGGGAAAGATCCTGCATCAGTACTGAAAAAGTCTGGGGGGAGAATAGTGCTTAGGTCAGAGAAAGACATGTTGAAAGCTTCCGCTATTTGCTGGGTTCTTTGGTAGGGATACCATCTAGGATAAGCATGTCAGGGGGAGGGGAAGGAGACTTTCCACTGAGTTCCTTTATATTTTCCCAGAACCTTTTCCCATCACCTCAGGTGGCAGAGAGTTTTGTTTGGTAATAAGCTGCCTTTGCCTGCCGAATTTCCCAGGTGCAAGTATTTCTGGCCGCACGATAGCATTGCCGGTCAGCAGGTGACCAGACTGAAGGGCTCTGCACCACAGGTCATCACGCACCCTCATTTTATCTAGCAGAGCCCGTGTTACCCAAGGGGATGATTTGGATTTTTCAACCCATGTGACATAGGGGGCAAAGATGTCACAGGCAGATTGGAAGGAACTTATGAAAAAGGACAGAGCGGCATCAACTGATTTCAGATGATCAAGGGGGGACCAGTCGAAATTTCGAAGTAGGTTTCTAAGATGTTTGACAGCCCCCTTCTTCAGTTGGTGACACCTGGTAGTCCTAGGTGGGGGTGGTTTCCAGCTATTTGTCCAGAGACAAGTTACCGGGGAGTGATCACTGATGGAGTCAGACAGAACCTGGATATCTAGAATGTGTTCAGGATGGTTAGTAAGTATAAGGTCAAGGAGGGAGCTGTGGCTAATATTTTTGTTCACTCTAGTGGGGGTGAGGACCATTTGGGACAGATTTTGGGCAGCAGCCGCATCCCTGAGTGGGGATGTTTGGGGGGCAAGCCAGTTTGAGTTGAAATCTCCTAGGGCTATGACTTCAGAATTTTTTGGGAGGAGTTCAATTGTGCGAAGGATGGATGTGAAGACATCCCTTTGGTTACGAGGGGGAATGTATACGGACATTATGTAGAGGGATTTTTTCGAGTTTCCAATATCAACCCTGACAGTTAGAGACTGTGCACATCCCGAAGGGCTTATGGTATCAATGTTTATACCATGTAGGTGCTCACGGATATAGAGAGCACAACCCCGCCCGTTTATTTAGTCTATCCGACCTGAACAGCGTGTAACCAGGGACGCTAACAGCTGAGTCAGGGATATGCTGTGATAGCCATGTTTCAGTGACGGCTATTATATCAGGGCTGTGGAGGCAGACCCAGGCTTGAAATGAGTCAAGTTTATTTAGAAGACTACAAACATTAATGGTAGCCAGCCGCAGTCCCTTCTTAGCAGCAGGTTTTCGTGGGGTATGGAGAGTGGGACCTGGATTAGGGTGGATATTTCCCACAAGTAAAAGGAGAATGATTGCTGCTCTGGTTAGAGAAGTTTTTTCATCTTTTGGAGGGACAACAGGATGAGACAACATGTTGGGGTGTTTGTTGGAAATATGGGTGCACGTGTGAAGTATTTCCTGATCATAGAGCGTAATGGGGTGATCATAGTTACAGAGGTGAGATAACATGGTATAAGAGGAGGGTAGGGGATATTGGACATTGTAACAGAAGAGAGAGTATTTATTGGTCGGGTTAACACTGGTGGTAAAACTGGGGCAGAGGCAGTGGTAGCACTGGAGCTGGTAAGAAGAAAGCAGTAGGGATGTGGATTTTGTAATAGGGTAAAAACTAGGAGGGCTACCCATAACACCGTTTTGTGGACAGAGTAAGATGATATAGTATTCATTTTAGGCATGTTGGCAGAGATTATAGGTATATCTTAAGAGAATTTTCCTTTTTTTTTTTTTTTTTTTTACACACATGGGAAGCTGTGGAGGCAATCAGCAGCCCTCTAGTGGCAGGTCCTGATAACCTGCTAGTGGAGAAGTTGCCTGATAGGTTTTTTAGCCTCCATCAATCAGAAACTGCTCACCCTCCCTATATAAGGAGAGCACGACCAAGGGTGGGGGTGGGGGTGGCGGGGCAGCTGACACGCAGCGTCAGCGGGGCTCCAGCGATTGCAGGAGCTACTATTCAGCGTAGAGGTGATCCACTGTACCTGCTTCAACACCGGTCCCTTTTGGCTTGGCTCCGGGGAGGGAGTCCGTTCCCTCGCGACCACCGCACCCACGAGGGGAGCCTGTCTGCCTACGATAATGCTGAGGAAGAAAGAGACACGGATTTAAATGTGTGAACGGTGCAAATGTTCTTACTTTCAGCTTGTGGAGAGATTTGAAGCTGATTGCCAGACCCTGGCTTACCACCTACAGGACCCACTTGTCTGTGGTGATGGAATACCAGTCCTGAAGAAAATGAGCCAGTCTGCCATCCACTGGTGGATTTTTGCCAGGGGATGCAACCTGTACTAGCCCGTCAGGGGTTCTGAGTGGGCTGTGCCTGAATCACTGGGGAAGGAGAAGGTCTTCTCGTGGCTCTCCTGCCCCTCCCTCTGAATATCCTCTAGGCTGTTGTTGCAGCTGAGAGGCCTGAGCCTGGAAAAAAGGTCTGGAGTAGGATTCCCTACCCCTGCCTCCCCTAGTCTGGGACCTATAAGTTGAGGATGGCCTATCCCTAGAATTGCTTCTGTAGGTGGCCTTATATTCCTCTACCTTCTTCATATATACCTCCGTTTTATCCCTAAACAGAGAATTTTTCTCAAAAGGGAAATCCATTGCTTTAGCCTGGCTGTCAAGGGTCAGGTTTGTGGCCCTGAGCCAGGCAACTCTTCTAAGAGAGATAGAAAGTGCCATCAACCTGGCTGCGGTGTCATTAGTGTCCACAGCCATGTGAAACTAGTATTTTGTGGCATCTAAAGCAGCCCTTGCTGTATCCTGCAAGTCCACTGCCACCTCACCAGGCACTTTGTCAGCCAGAGCTAACACTGCATTCCAGAGTGCCTTCTGGTATTACACTGCATAGGCCATGTAATTGGCCTGTCTAAGAATGAGGGAAGCAGCCATATACCCTTTCTTTCCCATTGTGTGTCCATCTTCTGAGAATCCTTATCTGGGGGATGGGTAGACAAGGGAATTCTGGCTTTGTTGCAAGCAGCAGCTTGTACAACCCCTTCAGGGTCAGGGTGGCTGAACAGAAAATCAGCTGTTGCCCTATCAAGCTGATATTTCTTGTCAGCTTTTTTTATCAATTCCTGGTACAGAATTGGGAGTTTGTAATACTTGCATTGCTGCCTTTTTTCAGGACTTACGCATAGGCAATAATAAACGTTTTGTTGGGGTTAACCCCATCATATCCAAGAATTCTGCTTCCTCCACATCCTCCTCTGTCTCCTGCAGAGGGAGATTAAGTGTTTCTACTATGCTTTTAACAAAAGCATAATATGAGGAATAATCCTCTGGACCCGGGGGACCAAACTCCTGTTCTGGAGAAACCTCAGGGTCTATATGTTCCTCCTCAAAATCATCATCCTCCTCCTCCTCAGGAAAAGAAGCCAGTGGCTCCTGAAGGGGTGGAACTGGTCCAGGAACCTGAGCAGTCAGTGTTGGAACCGGGACTGCAGCTTGCAGTGCTTGCAAGACCTGTAAGACCTTGGCAATGTCCTCAGCCGAGGGCACACCAGTTCTGCCAGCTGGGAGCTCCTTAGCCTTCTCGGCCAGAAGTGCAGCGACATGCTTCTCTTTACATTTTTTCTTCATTGGCACAGGTTCAGTCCCTGAGTCCACTGGTCTTTTAGACTTACCCTGCTCAACCTTATCTGATCCTTTGTCTGGATCCTTAGCTTTACCTCCATCCTTTCTTGTACCAGAAGTGGAGGAACTAGTTTCATCAGTAACAGTAGAAGCAGAGGCCATCTCTTCTAATATGTTTGACCTTTTCTTAAGAGTTTTAGGGCAAAAAGTTTTACAAATGTCACAATTTGCAAATATATGGCTAGTACCTAGACAAAAAATACACAAAGAATGTCTGTCTGCTTTGGCTATTATCTGACCACAAGACTCACACAATTTAAAACCAGTGGGTCCTGTGCATTTTTTAGGCTTAACAGCAGGATCCTCTGACATTGAGCAGGAATCGTTAAATGAAATAAGACAAATTATCGGGTCCTGAGAACCAAATACAACAGATATAAGCAACCACTAACGGCTCCTGGAACCGAGACTAAGAAAAGACTTTGAAAGATATTAATAATTATATGCGGTTAGGAACCTACCGCAAATATAACAAATATAACAGTTTGAGGTAAAACCCTCACTAAGAAATAGAGGAAACCTCGGTTCCAAGGAACCGTGAGGGAACCGCTAAATACTATAAAATTTACACAAACTAACAAATATACTAAAACTAAGGCAGCAATCTGAAAAAATAAAAATAAAACACTACTTGTCAACAGATAATCAAGTTTTTGAAGAAGTTGAAGGAGAGCTTTCCGGGACGTCTTCACTAGGCAGGCGGAGTAAAGAATCTGAAGCACTCAGAGTGCAACAGTTGCTAGGGCAGCAGTTTGAAAGTGGCATGAGCCAATTGAGAGTTCCATCATTTGCACATAATTCCATGTGGGCAGTCCAACACAGGAGGCTGACTGCATTCGTTTAATCATAATGAGTGATTCCTGGGGTTAGAATGAGAGACCACGAGGAAAATGAACTAAATGAAAGCTGGCAAGATGCAGAAGGACGGACTCCCTAAGGAGAAAGGGAACAGCCGGGGCCATCATCCAACAGCGGGACCTAACTACAGAACCTACGAAAGCACTAACCCTGTCTAATATTATGACCATTGGCATGGAGGAGAGAAAAAAAACCCTTTGAGGAGGAAACCACTGGGGATCCAAGGCCTAGGTCACCTTCTCTCTAGGCTGAAGGATGGTTTGGTTAGTGACAGCTCAGCTACTGCAACTAGAGTCGACTTTGGGGAAGAGGAAAATATTCCAGTAGAGATGAAGCTCTCACTCTCTCCTTGTAATGGGAATGGAACTAGACACTCAAAAGCAAGAGAGGAGAGAGATGACTGATGAGGCACTCAGCCGGTCTATGGGAACCTAAGAAACAGACCAGGTAAACCAGAGGTGGTCAGATAGAGAGTGGTTTAGAGGGTGCCTCCAAACTCGCTTGGGCAGCTAAAGGGGCCCCGTTGAGAGACCAATGCAGCCAGCCCCGGGCCAAGGGTCAATGAACACGGAAGCCATGTCTTTGAGTGGAGAGCATGTTGAGTCGAGGTAGCATGGACCCGAGAGGGTTATGCTCGAGTAGTCTATGTGAAGGAATGGACCCACAGAGAGGTCGGATGAGCGAGGGAGACCTAGATGCGGTCATGAGGAGACTGATGGTGATGATAACCATGGGAATGAAGCGGGTCAATGAGGTAGCATAGACCCAATGAGAGGTATGCTCGATTAATCGACATGAATGAGTAGACCCTGAGGTCGGACTGAGCGAAGGAAAACCAGATTTATGTCATGAGGAAGCTACCCATGCTTGGTAACCATTGGAGTCCATGCCAGCCAGGTCCATTGAGCCAAATTAGGAATGGATAGAATTGCATGAAGGTAGGAGCGAGAGCAGCTGAGTGAAGCCAGCAGCCAACAGTGAGGTAGGCAGTACCGGAGAACATCCAAATAGGTTTGACTAGAACGGTGGAATAGGGTCAGAGGAGGAGATGAGTAATAGGAAATATGGTCATCAGAGGAAGAGAAGACGAGTAGGCGGGGTGGTATGCAGGAGGGAATATTAGGCGATGTGGATGAGTAGGGTATGGTGGGATAGCAGGATGGCAGGATAGGGAAGCCCCCAAAACAAAGCAGAGGTCACAGAAGGAGAGGAATGGAGGGTGGAGAGAATGGGAAGAAGAGGAGGGCGAGCGCCCACCACGGGGAAAAACAGTCTGGACGAAAAGAAGGCACATCAGGTGGGCACATTGCGAAGTCGAGAGAGCAGCCATGGGATGGGCCAGGAGATTGACAAAGAGGTGGTATGCAAGGTAAAGGAGCAACCCAGGCAGCAAATCACCATGCCAAATGACACACATGGAAAGCATAGCAAGGGAAGGAATACAGAAACACCAAGACCCACTGCATGCAACCCAGTGTTCAAAGACAGGCAGCAAAAGTCTTGTCCGGGCCTGGAGCTAGGATGGACACAGAGGAGCATGGAGTCCTACCTAAGAATGGAGGCATCTGGGTGGCAACCTGGCGATGAAGTCAGCAAGCTACGGAGTGTGGTGTGGCGGTCCTCAGACCCAAGCTGAAATGCAAGGCAGGGAACGAAGGGCCCCAAAGAGTCCTCAGTCCCACACAAAATTTGGGTTCCTGCAAGAGAACAGTGGGGACAGCAAACAGGAAAAAAATGGCAAACATGAAAGGTACAGACTGGACCTCATTAGAAAATGCAGGTGAACACGAATACCTTTATCCTATCAACTGGTGTGAGAGAATGGTAAGGATTAGTAAGAGGTGTCCTTGATTGTGGGACTGCATCCCTAATTGGAAGCCTTGTCCCTGATTCAAGAGGCAAGGTGCTGAGCGGCATGGAGCGGAAGCCAAAAACAGACAATGTGCACAGCAGTCGGGGGGCCCAACAGAAGCATTGTATGGGTGAGAAAGGCACAATCATATGGAGGTGAGCAAGGGAGGCAGAACGAGGAGCAAAGGAAGCCCGGACAGATAGAAAGTGAGAGGCTGGAAAGGGAGCTGAACTGTGGAGGACCGAGATGAATTCAGACAGAACTGAGGCCCACAGGAAGGCAAGAGGCAAGAAGGCATCCAAGTCCGGAGGACAGCAGTCTGGCAAGGTAGACAGAATGCAAAAAAAGAAGAGGCGATTGTTGAAATGAAGGGAAAGGGGCAGCTGAGAGCGTCAATGCCAGGAGGCCAGGCAGAAAGGGAAATGCAAGGTTTGGTGCAGGGAAACCTCAAGAAAGTGAGCAGGAAGCGGCCAAAACTCCCAGAAGAGAGAAGGCTGTGCATACCATAGCACCAGGATGAAACACCAGCCAAACACTTTCCAGGCACTCAAAATGGGAAAGAAAGCAAGAGAGAAAGGTAAAAGGGGAAACAGTGATGCAGGGTGACGAGCCGGGTGCTGGTGGGTGATGTCACACCTGGAAGTGCAGGCACGGGGAGGCCAGGAAACACCAGAAGGAGAGAGGGTGGTAGGGACATGGACAAAAGGCTGCAAGTGAGTAGCAACAGGGGAGGGGGGCAAGGAGAACAAGCAAACACTGCAGGAAAAGCAGCCGGGGGGGGGCAACAGGATGACGAGATGTGAATGAGCGGCAGAAGGCATGAGGAAAAGGAAAATACAGCTCAGAGCAAAGGAAGATGGTGCCTCTGGCCGCAATGAAGAAATGATTCCTGGAACAGTCCAGGAGGAGTGGCCTTTTAAGGCCTGATGAGGGAGTGATGTTGCTCTGCCCATTAAACCTCGGGCTTAAAGCCTTCCCAATAATGAACAATAATGGTGCTAAACTAGAGCCTTATGGGACACTTTTCTGAAGTGACTTGGATTCAGATTGGTTTTGGTTTCCTTTGGCACATTGTGTGCTATCAGATATATAGCTTTGGACCCACCCCAGAGCCCCATTGCCCAATTCCAGAGTTCAGAAGTCTTTGAATTAACAGAGGATTTATTTAGTGATTGAATGATTGATTGATTGATTTGCTTTACCAGGAAGTAGGCTTGGTCATTTGTCCCATTTTAGCCACACCTGGGGAGCACAGGAAAAATCTGCATAGTCTCAACAAACATAACAGAGCTGCAGTGCTATGATAAGATCAGCAGTATTAACGGCTTTACTTAAAGAGCTAGTGCACTGCCTGGAATTAAAAGTAATTATCAGATGCAGTCAGCTATAACTTCTTATATCTGAAGTATTTTTTCATTTCTGTTTGGTAATTATAAGATTTTTCACCTGGCAGTACTGGGCTGATGTGTGGAGCAGCACGCTGTTTGGAGGCTACAAAGAAAGTCACTTCTGTTCTTCCCACTATATCATCAGAAATGTGACCACGCACACTGAGGCACCACAAACCATGCCGCCGGTGCAGTGACTTTCACAAGTTACTAGTCAAGATGCAGGAATAAGGGGATACATGATGGGCATGAGTGTGATATAGAAAATATTTTCACTGTTTTAGAGTGACCTCTGGATATTCATGAGTGGCGAAGCCACAAGTGAGTATTCAGAGGTCCCTGTGCAGAAGTGAAAATATTTTCCATATTACACGAGTGTATATCATGTATCCATTTTATACAATAGGGGCGTGATAACCGGAGAAAACCCCGGTTATCACACTCTGGTGATGTCAGAAGAGTGTGATATCTCGTGGTGATTTTAAGCTGAAATAAAGAATGGCATATCATCTCACCCCATTGTATAAATTGCAACATCACTAGTAACCAAGAGCCCATTCCTGCTGCTTCGTGTAAAAGAGAATGATCTGGCAGTGAGAAATAGTTCTCCTTGGTTACTAGTGATGTCACAGTCATTGTGGTCTCAGTGTTGGTGATGTAGTGGGAGGAACACAACTGACTTTTTTTAGCCTCCCGACAGAGTGATGCTTTCACTTCACCCCAGTACTGCCAGGTGGAAAATCTTCTAATTAGCAAACAGAAAAGAGAAAATACTTCAGATATAAGAAGTGATAGCTGACTATATCTGAAAGTTACTAATAATTCCAGGCAGTACACTAGCTCATTAAGACATTAAACTATGAGGCACAAACCTGTCTGTGACCAAGGCTAGAAAAATGGCTATTAAAAGTTTAGTTGATGCTGTGATAGTTCCATGTCCAGGTCTGCAGCCTGACTGGGACTCATTTAAGCAGGATTGTTTCCAAAAAGATTTGTAGTTTATTTACCATGATTTTTGCCACCAGGCTGCAATTGTTGAGATCAGTTACACTGCCTCCTTTCTGCACTGGGGAGACAAAAGCTGCATTCCAGTCCTTGGGCAGTTCATTGACAGGAATGGAAAGACTTTATTGTCTGTGTGCAGTCATTTTGTCTGTGTGAGTGTAATTATTTTATCACAACTTTTAATGAGCAACCGAAGAGATTCTAGAAAGGTGTCTGTTGAATGAGAACTCCATGGCAGCATGCAGTAGCCACTGTCACAATTCAGTGCAGACACAGAGGTCTTTAAAGTCGTAATTAAAGGAGCTGGCAATTTCTTACTCAAAAAGAATGGGAAATCTCAAGAAGAAAGGCAGCATAAACATAATTGCTTGCACTCTTTGAAGATAGATTTCCTGTACCAGAAGGATTGGGTTGAAGAAAGAAAGTGTGGCTGACCCGTGTTCTGGTGATATCACTTTAAGGACCAACGGTTACTGAGTTTCAGAACTCCTCTTCTAGGTGGATTTACAGGAGTTTGTGTCCGGTCGGGGTTGTTCTTGGAGCAGACTGGTGTGTTCAAAACTAAAAGACTGAGGCAAGAACTGTTCAAAAGCTGGATGTGAGGAAAGGTTTTGTTTTGTTTTCTCTGAGCATAACCGGGGTATGGACCAGAAGACCATGGGTTCGAGTCCCACAGCAGTGCTCTGGGCTCTTACCCAGTGCAGTATGGGATGGGGTAGGGATTGCATTGTTAGAGGTGCCATTCTTCAGGTGAGGTACTAAAAGGTGATCATAACTACCCATTTCTGGGGGATGTCCAGGAAGAAGTAATAGTAGTGGTAAACTGTAGTTAAATCAGGAAATAACGATTCAGCCAAAAATAATTTTAAATGGTGTACTGCACAGTTCACATAGGCTTCCACATTAAAATATGCACACACAAAAAAAATAACCAATATACATATAATACATATCAGTTTGATAAAGCGCATATCTGTGGGGAACTTGCTTGAACAAGGAAACCATTGTTTTAATTTTTTCAATACAAAGAAGAGGGCCAGTACATAAATGAAAATGTTGAGCCAATAAATTCCATAGTTTAGGACCCCTATAGATACTGTATATATACTGTATAGCAGATTATATTAGCTTTCTGTTTATATTAGCTATATTAGCTGAAAGCAAAGAACCGCTAATATAAACAGACCTCTAATATCATCTGCCATGCTAACTGTACTCCAGCAGTAAGCACTGAGTGCTAAATATATCAGGCGCTAATATGTACAACTGGAGTCGTCCCACTAAATATATCAGGCACTAATATTAACTGCTATACAGTATATCTTACAACATAGACAATGACAACAGAAAAAGACCACTGGTCCTTCCAGTTTGCCCATAAAACCTAACAAATCCATGACCTATTGTCCATACAGGGTTCTAATCCACACTATCTACCTCCGTGCTCCCTGTCCTACCGCTATCACCCTGAGCAACCACTAAGCGTTTCACTCTGTCCAACCGTGTTTGAAACTGTTGATAGTTTTGGTGCCCACCACATCAGCTGGCAGACTGTTCCACAGCACCACCACCCCTTTCTGTAAAATAAAACTTTCTCACTTCCCTCTTGACTCCCCCTCCCAGTTTCCACTTGCATCCCTGTGTTCTTGATCCACTACTTATGCTAACTAGTTACTCATCATTTACCTTGTTCATTCTTTCAGAAACTTGAAGGTCTGTATCACATCTCCCTTCTTGCCTGGCCTCCAGCGAGTACACGTTCAGTGCCTTGAGCCAATCTTTGATAAGATTTGCCGTGCTGGCCTTCAATCATTTTGGGTCACCCTACACTGCTCTGTCTCCAGCCCATTCTTATATTTCCTTAGGTGAGGACTCCAGAACTGGGCACAGTACTCCAGATGGGGCCTCACCAGTGATCTATAGAGCAGTAGTAATACCTCCTTTCTTCTGCTGTAAATACCCCTTCCTATAAACCCCAGCATGCTGTTTGCTTTTCTGTAAGCCTTGTTACACGGGTTTGATTGTTTTATGGAGTTACTGTTGATGACCTCTAGATCTCTTTCCTCAGAAATTGTGCACAGCCTCCCCCCAATCCAGGGTTCATGTTCCCTGTGTTCTTCACCTTGCACGTCTTTTTTTGGCACTGAACTTCAACCAGCAAACCTTTGAACACCCTCTAGCTTTTGCAAGTCTCTCTGCATCTCCTTAACCCACTTTTCACTGTCTACCCTGCCACAGAGCTTAGTGTTATCTACAGAGAGACACATCTTGCCCTGGATTCCTTCTCCCATAGAAACATAGACTTTGATAGCAGATAAGAACCACTTGGTCCACCTAGTCCGTTCATTTCCCTACCTTTTGGATAATCTGCAGATCCTAGTTAACCAACAGCCTACTTCTTCCTACCCCCCACCAGAATTGCCTTATGTTTGTCCCATGCATTCTTGAATTCCCCCATGGTTTTTGACCCCACAACCTCCTCAGGAAGGCCGTTCCATGCGTCCACCACCTTCTCTGTGGAAAAAATACTTCCTTACCTTGCCCCTGAGCCGTTCCCCCTCTGTCTTCAAATTGGGTCCCCTTGTTCTTGCACATCTCTTTTTCTAAAAGATACTACCCTTTTGGACTTTATTGATTCCCTGGAGGTACTTGAAAGTTTCTATCATGTCCCCCCTCGCCCTCCTTTCCTCAAGGGTATACATATTAAGCTCCTTTAGTCTCGCTTCGTATGGCTTCTGTTGCAGACCTGGCACCATTTTAGTTGCCCTCCTCTGGACTCCCTCCATCCTGTCTATGTTCTTACAGAGATGGGGTCTCCAGAACTGCACACAGTACTCCAGATGGGGTCTCACAAACTGTCTGTGCAGAGGGATAACTTCCTGTTTTCAACTGGTGATGCCTCTCCCTATGCGTCTCAGTATCCCCCCAGCCCTCCTTACTGCCTTCTCACATTGCTTGCTTACCTTTAGGTCATCTGATATGACTACCCCCAGATCCCCTTCCATTTTGTTTTTGTTAATACCCCCCCCCATTGTGCACTCTTCCACTGGGTTTTTGTTTCCCAGGTGCATTACTTTGCACTTCTTTGCATTGAATCTAAGCTGTCATATTTCTGACCATTCCTACAACCTTGCCAAGTCCCTTCTCATCCTTTCCACCCCTCCTTGTGTATCAACCCAGTTGCAGATCTTTGTGTCATCTGCAAAGAGGCATAGTTTTCCTTCCAGTCCCTCTGCAATGTCACTTATAAAGACATTAAAAAGGACCGGACGCAGGACTGATCCTTGTGGCACACCACTGGTGAGCTCCCTGTCTTCTGAGCTGACTCCATTAGCTACAACCCTCTTTTGTCTCCCTTCCAACCAGTTTCTCACCCATTTGTGTCTCTCACTGTATCCAGATCCTCTAGCTTCTTCATCAGCCTTCAGTGAGGCAATGAGTCAAATGACTTGCTGAAATCAAAGTAGAGTAAATCCACAGCATGGCCCTTATCCACTACCCTCGTTACTCAGTCAAAGAATACCATCATGTTGATCTGACAAGACCTTCATGCCATGAACCTGTGCTGTTTACCATCTTGTAGTCCATTGCTCTCTAGGTAGTTTACAATGTCCTCTTTGACTATTGTCTCCATTAGTTTACTCAGAATAGAGCAAGACTGACAGGTCTGTAGTTACCCAGTTGCCCCCCCCCTTTATGGAGCAGGACAACATGTGCTACCCTTCAGTCATTTGGAACTACCCCTGTCTGAATTAAGCTATTGAATAGCTCCACCAGGGGTTTGGTTAGTTCCTCTGCCATTTCCATGCGTGCTCACGAATGCATCCCATGTGGCGCCAGGGCCTCATCTATCTTTTGGGCTGCCAGCCCTTTCCAAACCTTTTCCTGGTAAATAATTACTGCTGTAACCCCTAGATGGTGCTATCCCAGGGGCTACTACCCCTGCCTGATTTGCCACTAACAGGTTGAGGGGCCTGGATCCGATGGCGGGTGCCTCCACCCAGAGGTCAGGGTTTGCAATAGTTAAATTAACTTGGTCACAGCCTTCTGGGACACTGCAACCCCCCTTTCTTCCCACTAGTGGCCCACACAGTATATCAGAATTACCTTCACAGTATACACTTACCCCCAGGACTGGTTCAGGCACTGGGACCCCCTGTAAAATAAGAAGATACAGTGCAACAATCACAGTACAATACTTTAACATAGACAAACTTCAGGCAGTATAACTTTGCTGAAACAAGCAGCTCTGATTTATTTGGGGATATAACAAGGACAGGGGAAATCAGGTTAATTAGCTTATCACTTTACTCATCTACTTATGGCTGTGTGCATAGCCTATCCCTACCAGTTACTGTCCCTGGGTACCCAAGCCCTAGTGGCTAGTCCAAACCGTGGCAGCTGGTAGGGCCCTTTCACACAGAGAAAAGAAAAATTAGTTAAACAGTCAGCAGTACAGTAATTCCATTTGGATTCAATGTGGCAATTCAACAGGGAGCGACCCTGAATTAGTATTCACGACCTCCAAACAAGATAGGGTCCTTCAACGTCAGCAGGGCTACTCTTGAGCTCCACGAGACTCCTCACACATTTACATGACCAACTGCAACAGGCAAAAGTCCTTTAATGGCAGCAGGATTACTCTTGAGCTCCATGAGACTCCTCACACATTTATATGACCAACTGCAACAGGCAAAAGTCCTTTAATGGCAGCAGTATTCACTTGAGCTACACAAGCCTCCTCACACATTTATATGGTAAACAGTAACAGGCAAAAGTCCTTTAATGGCAGCAGGATTCACTTGAGCTACACAAGCTTCCTCACACATTTATATGGTAAAAAGAAAGTACTATACCAGGCAGGCTGCTTCTCTATCCCGATCGCAATTACTGCACAATACCCGGGAGAACACACAGCAGATTCAGTTCCTGACAGACTGAGCGCAATTCAGCAATTTCTCCAGTCTTCTATAGGGTGAGCCTGGTTTACTCTTCAGATATCCTTTGATTCTCTTCACAGGACGGATTCAGTCCTAACAAGCAGTTGCACAAGCTGCAGACCGGAACTCGGGGCCTTACACGCATTTCCCGACTAAAACTGCACACCAAAAAAGCACAGGGCTCCTTCCCTCTTCACTGCCAGAGCTCAAATGAAACTCCAGCAGACAAAACCGGGCACTTCCTTTGAGTTCCTCCCAGTTCTTGGCTGGATTGGCTGTCACTCACAATAGACTGCCCCTGTTGGTCCAAAAAGGCGCCGAAGTCCAAACTACATCTCCCAGAGTCACTGCCTATACAATCCTCTTGTGGCTGGCTCAGATTATGAGTCCAAGTTCTGATTCGTCCAAGGCACCATTTTAGAGCTACCTTAACCCACACTGATTGGTCCAGTTCAGCAGTTCAAAACTAGAATGGGGAACTAGGCAAACACAGTTCTGACTGCAAAGAAAGCAGGTTAGACAAACTGTACTTTCATTATTACTCTAAATGATTTCTGGCAAAACAGTTACATCTTTCAGATAGGTTCCTTTGCACTCCTAGTGACTGCAAAATGGAGTGAATTGGCAGCAGCTTGAGTGGTACTCAAACAGAGAAACACACAGTCCCCCTATACAACTAATTATGTCTGCAAGCAGACAGCTCTTAAGAGACAGTACCAGAGGCTCTAAAACACTCACAGATAAATGGCTTAGGCGCAAACACCATTCAGGCTTGGAGCATTCAAAGCAAGCTCCTGAAGTCTTTTGGAACCCTATTTGCAGGAGTTACACCCTTCCTGGCCTGGAGAAGCTTGACGTCCAGCGCAAGCAAGTACCTCATAAGTTTCAACTGCAATATACATTTGCATTAGGCTTCATGCATGTAATCATCAGTCAATATATCATTTTACCAAGAACACATTTCTGAAACATTGCAGTACGCCACCTTTACACAGTATTACACACACATTGTACCATAACTCAAGTTATTACCTCTTGTACATAAAACCTGAAGAGAGGGGCCCTTCCCTATCAGTGCTACCTTGGGGCTGGACGGGGCAAGGGCACCATACTTAGAGGGCAAATACAAGCAACTTGAGTTAGCACTGATGCTCAGTTTGGGCAATGAGCCTGGGATACATACACTCTTTATGGACAACATTGAGAGGCAAGTCCACAGGCCTCCCAAGGGAATCATAACTGAGGTGCACCACAGGCTTTACAGCTCGACCAGTCTTTCTAGGGGGAACTGTTACAGTCTCTGCACTCTGAGCCTCATTTTCAGCATTGTCCTCACTTGTCAGGGGCATCTCCATGGGGGTAGAGAGGCTAGAACTTGGGGCACTTTCAGCTCCAGGAGTTACAGTTTCTGAGTCCACAACATTTGGCTCGCATGGAGAGCTTTCGGATACTGGCAGTGGACTGTCAGGGCACTCAAAATACTCTTCTTGTTCTGGTGTATCACCAGTCTGCCCCAATCCATCATTTTCCTCCCGAAAGCTCAAACAGTTCAACCATGCACAATGATTCCATTTCATCTGATCTGATGCTTTGCACTTCACTTTCTGGGAGCATTGGCTCCAGGGGCGAACCTGGGGCTTAGACAGTCCAGAAGGCCCACCGTGGTCTCCAGTATTGACTAGGGGTTGCCCGAAACAATTGACTCAGTTCATAGGAAGGATAGTATTCAAAGTCACTCTCACTTTCTTCTGATATGGACTGACAGTCATGCTCAACTGGGACTTGTGGAGGGGAACACTTTAACTCTGCTTCTGTAGGTGCAGACTTTCTTGATCTTTCTAGCAGCAGCTCTAGTCACTGGTCCAGAGGGGCATCTTCTGGGGCTCAGACTCAATCAAGATTTGTCCAATGGGCAGTAAATGATTTCTATGCATTGTTTTACATCTTTTGAATTATTCTCAGTCCTTACTTTGTACACTGGCAGATCATCTAGTTTGCCCACTACAATGTGAGGGAGATGGTGCTATCTGTCAGCAATCTTGTGTTTGCCATGCAGTTCCAGATTTCTTAGCATACCAATCTCCTCCTGGAGTTCCTGTGCTTTCACCTTTTATCATACTTTCTTTGTTGGCTATTTCTTTTTGGCAGCCATGGTTTGAGCCAATTGGCACGCATGAGTTAGCTGGGCCTTTAACTTTTGACATACTGTAAATAGTTGTCAGCTTGAACCCCATCAGGAGAGACCCCAAAACACACATCTACCGGTAGTCGAGCTTCTCTTCCAAACATCAGGCGGTAGGGGAGAACCTAGGGCATCACTTTTGGTGCAGTTATAAGCATGTACCAGGGTGCTAATTTGTTGGCTCCATCTAGGCTTGTCCTTTGGGTGCAGGGTGCCTAGCATATCTAGCAAAGTGTTGAAACGTCTCAGGCTGTGGGTCCCCTGGGGTGGTAAGGAGTGGTTCTGGACTCGTACTCCCACAGAGAAAGCATCTCTTTGATCAGACGACTCTCAAAGTCTCTCCTTTGATCAGAATGGATTCTTTGTGAGCCCCATAGTGAACAAAAAGTTTTCTACAAGTACTTTGGCCACAGTGGATGCTTTCTGGTCTTTGGTGGGAAAGCTTGGGCATATCTCGTGAAATGGTCAGTGACCACCAGCACATTACTGACATTTCTTTGATCCGACTCCAAACTCAGAAAATCAATACAGACCAGCTCCATAGGGTGCACTGGTGGTGATGTTCATAAGGGGCAGCCCTCTGGGGCAAAGCTTTCCTCTGTAAGCAGCGACTACAAGTTCGAATGTGTTGCTCCACATCAGCCCCATCTTAGGCCAATAGAATCTGGATCTCACCAAGTCAAGTGTTCTGTCTATACCAAGGTGCCCCATGTGGTTGTGCAAGGACTTCAATACTGAGTCTGAAGGCAGTGGCAGCACTAGTTGTTGTTTGTCTACTTGTCCCCTCTGTCTACTGTTTCTCTGTATAACAGTTTATTGATCAGTTTCAACTTAGGACCTTCTTTGTATAACAGTGCAGTTCTCAAATCAGTAGAGCGTAATTTGATACATCTTTTCCTGCACAGAGGGCTTCTAAAGCTGATTTGATCATGGATTAGGGACTGAGCCCGCCTGATACTGTCAATGTCCAGCTGAGGCAGTGCACCAATGTCTATTGCAGAAAAGTGCCACAAGCAGCAGGTATGCTACCTCAGAGGGTCCCAAGCAATCCACCATGCAGTCCACTGCGTCCTGGACATTTGTTCCTCCTGTCAAACTTCCGCAGAGTGCCCGAATGTCAGGTTCTGCCAATCTGACCCAATCATTCTGGGAACAGGCCTCCGGGAGAGAGATCAGCATCTATGTGGTTCAGACCTGCTCGGTATTCTAGAGCATAGTCATGTAGATAATGCAGAAAGCTACCTATGGCCAGTGGCATCCAACTTAGCTGAGGGTCTGTACATAGGTCAAAGGATTATTGTCAGTTTTTACTAGTATTTTAGCCCTCATACAAGTACTCATGGAATTGGTCAACAATAGCCACTTCAAAGCTAGGAACTCTAACTTATGTACAGGATAGTTCTTTTCGGATGGGGTCAGGCTTCTACTGGCAAAGGCCACTGGTCTCAGGCCATTCTCGTGCTCTTGGTACAACACAGCCCCAACCCTGCAAAGCTAGCATCAGTGTGCAGGAGGTTTGGTTTTCTTGATCGGCATAGCCAGCACTGGAGCATGGGTGTTGATATATGATCTCATGAAAAGCAGTCTCACAATCAGGAGTCCAGCGGGCCTAAATACTTCACTGGACGAAAATACACTCTTTCAGTCTTGAGGGACGCTGACTTTGTATTTTTTGTGGATTGGGGATACCCTTGAGTAAGGTTAAGTAAAGGCTGATCACTCTTGAATAGTCCTTGATGAAACGCCTGATAATAACCACAGAATCCCAGGAATCTTTGCAGTTCTTTTAGATTTTGGCTGTGGCCAGGTGGTCAAGGCCTCAACTTTACTTAGGTGGTCTCTATTCCCTGGGTGGATACTATGTGTCCCACGACTTTACTGATGTTTGAAAGAATTGACACTTATCAATGGACAGTTTAAGGCCAAAGTCCTCCAGTCGTCCAATACCTTAAATAATCTGCTCTCATGTTCCTCCAGTGAGCTGCCAAACACAATAACATCATCTAGGTATACCAGGCACTCTAGTAAGTTCATGTCCCCACTGCACGCCCATCAATCGCTGAAAAGTGGTTGGGGCACCTGAAACCTTTGAGGCATCCTCATGAATTCATGGAAGCCAAGCGGACAGATAAAGGCTGTCTTCTCACGGTCCTCTGGGGCCATCGGGATCTGGTAGTACCCACTGCAGAGATCCAACACAGAGAACCACTTGCTCCCGTTTAGGCAGTCCAAAGCATCCTGAATGCGGGGCATTGTGTACTGATCAGGGATAGTCCGCCGGTTTAAGATGCGATAATCCACGCACATCCTTACTGTCCCATTCTTTTTCCTCACTACCACAATGGGGGAAGTATAAGGGCTTCTGGATTATTGTATTACACCAGCAGCTAACATCTCTTGCAGATGCCGTCTCACATCATCTATGTCAGCAGGTGCCAGGCGTCGAGACCTCTCACAAATGGTCTTTCGTCATGCAGCGCGATATTGTGCTCAGCTCCTTGCACGCATCCTACGTCCCATTCCTTTAAAGAAAACACCTGGTCTCTCTGGGCAAGCTCTCACTGATCCTCACTTTCCATTCAGCTGGCAACGGGAGTCGCCAATCAAACAAGTCAGGCGCTACTCTGTCATTCTTCCTCGAACTCTTGCTGCTGGGTAGCACTGCAGTGTCTGCACAATGCACATTAGCCAGGATGCAACCTCTATTTACTTCGAATGTCTCTTTCAGACACATTATGAGCTTGGACCATTACCCTTCTGGCATAAGCATGGGCTCTAGCGGCAAAATACTAGCTTGACCAGCAGTCCCTCTGGCAATTTTCTCCGTCGCCTGGTGCATCCAACATTAATATTTTATTCTTAACATCCTTTCTGATACGGACCTCCTCCTGTAAGGTACACTGGCATTTGGGCCAGGATCAGAGACTCAGGATCCTTCTTCCATACAATTCACTGGTTCCTCTGGTTCTATTTTTTCAGCATCTCCTGTGCCTCATAGGCCTTCTTAATTAAAGCCGAACTCTTAAAGCTGTACTAGTCTTGACCGCTGTTTTTCATAACACAACTGTGCCAGCCTTCCGAACATATGAGCATTTGTTCCAATCAACAAAGGGACACCATCATACAGTCCAGTGGGGGACACACTAAGGCTAGGGTCTCTACTTGTTCGCCACTCCAGCCACTTGAGGTGGGGAAAGACAGCCAAATTCGGATATACCCGGAATAGGGTAGGCCTTCTCTTAACCCCCAACATGCAGTCCTTCTAATGGTTGTAAGGGCACGCCTGACAAATACTTGATACCAATCCTGGAACATAATTGTCACTTGGAAGCCACTGTTTCAATACAGCTCTTGTAGACACCTGCTCACCTTTACAGTGGTCTCCATGGAGGGACCCACTATTCTGGACCAGTCTGGAGAGGCGGTAGTGGGGGCCTGGGCAACTGACCTTGCCACAAAAGGATGTGAGTTAGCATTTTGGTGCCCTCACTGGATCATTTAGTGCACTTCTTAACCACTGATTTGTTCTCGAAGCTCTCCTTAGCCTATATGCAACTTTGTCAGTGTCTTTGGGGACCGGCATTCCTTTTCATGTGCCCATCCTTCCCACAATTATAGCAAAACATACTTTCTGAGTTTGAGCTGGCCGAGGCGCCACACTGGGAGCCAGGGCGGGGGTATTACTAACTTGAAACCTTGGTGCCATCTCTGTCTGCGGCGTGATAAGCATTTGGAGACATCTCATCAGTTTCTCCACTTCCGCGGTCAAGGAATCGAGTTTGGAGCCGTTATCGGCAGGAGATACATGGGTTGGTACCCCCACCCCCATAGCAGATGCAGTTGGATATAGGTCAGGGCCCGTACTTGCAGGCATGGCCTTCATAAAGGGACTGTTTTTGAATTACTGGAGCTCTCTCAACAGTTCGCCCCATTGTGGCATATCTTTTTCCTTGTCAAAGCACTCATTGACTGCCAACCTCTGCCCCTGAACTTCACTTGATGGGTCACCCTCAGTCACACGGGTCGTAGCCGCAGCTATTAGTGCAGGTCCCTCCCGAGGTCACCTTTTCAACTCCTCGAATTTTCTCATTAACTCATCATAGAGGGTGGGATTCCAGTCAATTTGCCAGCGAATTGAAGCAACAGCAGTTCTGAGAAGGGGAAGACTTAAGGATCCTGTCCAGCCTGGTTCGGTCCAGTTCAATCGCTGGCAAACTACCCTTTCTGAGGCATTCTTGCAACAATTTTTCCAGCAGAGATACATACACAGACAACAACTCCCTTGGTACTGTTGTGCATTTCTTACTCTCCACCATAGGTCCTCATCAGAATCTGGGCTCCCATACACATTCTCCAAGGCCTCAAGATAGGCCTGTGCAGTCGCTCAGGGTTACTGGCCCGTTTAGCACGGATGGTAGCCAGGGCAGGACCTCGGAGGCCTCACTATCCCTCTTTCGCCTGCCTCCCGAGCATTGCCATTCTAGCACTTGGGGGCAACATAGTCTATCCAGGTCTCCCAGTCATCCTCCCTTGGGGGTGGGAGGGTGCCAGAGAAGATCCTCAACCTTGGTAAGAGTCGTGACTAATGGCAGGTGCAGAAATAGGAGTCTGCATTGGTTCAGCCACCATTACTGGTACTGGGCGGGAGAGGGTGTTGGGGGGAACACCCCAGGTGGCAAGAATAGTTTCTTCAAGTCCTCCACAGTTTTCCCTTCCCCAGCAGCCATTTAGCAAATTTCTCCTCAAAGTTTCAGATAGTGGTGGGGGCTCATTCCTCCCGGTCTTTACTGTCCTTAGTTATCACTCTCCAAGCAGTGAGGGCTCCTCTGGGGTAATGGTCTGTGGCACTTTGGAGCTATCTATGGGATCCTTAAACTCTACTAGGGCCAGGAAAGTGTGGGTGAGCAGATTAGCATGCCACCCACCACCACAGGGTTTTGTAAGCCTTCCACCTTGGAAAGTACCCCTGTACAGTGTCCGTATTGATACCCAGGGGGATGTCCAGGATAAGCATAGCATTTTGGGGGTCGATCTCCTCCCCAGTACACCACTCCACCAGCTGGTGCACAGCCACTTCTGTTGGGGTACCCATTTATTTTTTTTTCTTAACAGTGGTTTGTAAATATGGCCACTAGAGGACACACAATCCCAATGGTGAGCCTCCAAGATGTAACCCCTAGATGGCGCTACCCCAGGGGCTACTACCCCTGCCTGATTTGCCACTAACAGGTTGAGGGGCCTGGATCCGATGGCGGGTGCCTCTACCCAGAGGTCAGGGTTTGCAATAGTTAAACTAACTTGGTCACAGCCTTCTGGGACACTGCAACCCCCCTTTCTTCCCACTAGTGGCCCACACAGTATATCAGAATTACCTTCACAGTATACACTTACCCCAGGACTGGTTCAGGCACTGGGACCCCTGTAAAATAAGAAGATACAGTGCAACAATCACAGTACAATACTTTAACATAGACAAATACCTCAGGCAGTATAACTTTGCTGAAACAAGCAGCTCTGATTTATTTAGCGGGATATAACAAGGACAGGGAAATCAGGTTAATTAGCTTATCACTTTACTCATCTACCTATGGCTGTGTGTACAGGCTATCCCTACCAGTTACTGTCCCTGGGTACCCAAGCCCTAGTGGCTAGTCCAAACCGTGGCAGCTGGTAGGGCCCTTTCACACAGAGAAAAGAAAATTAGTTAAACAGTCAGCAGTACAGTAATTCCATTTGGATTCAATGTGGCAATTCAACAGGGAGTGACCCTGAATTAGTACTCACGACCTCCAAACAAGATAGGGTCCTTCAACATCAGCAGGGCTACTCTTGAGCTCCACGAGACTCCTCACACATTTATATGACCAGCTGCAACAGGCAAAAGTCCTTTAATGGCAGCAGGATTACTCTTGAGCTCCACGAGACTCCTCACACATTTATATGACCAACTGCAACAGGCAAAAGTCCTTTAATGGCAGCAGTATTCACTTGAGCTACACAAGCCTCCTCACACATTTATATGGTAAACAGTAACAGGCAAAAGTCCTTTAATGGCAGCAGGATTCACTTGAGCTACACAAGCCTCCTCACATTTATATGGTAAAAGAAAGTACTATACCAGGCAGGCTGCTTCTCTATCCTGATCGCAATTACTGCACAATACCCAGGAGAACACAGCAGATTCAGTTCCTGACAGACCGAGTGCAATTCAGCAATTCTCCAGTCTCTACAGGGTGAGCCTGGTTTCTACTCTTCAGATATCCTTTGATTCTCTCTCACAGGACGGATTCAGTCCTAACAAGCAGTTACACAAGCTGCAGACCAGAACTCAGGGCCTTACACGCATTTCCCGACTAAAACTGCACACCAAAAAAGCACAGGGCTCCTTCCCTCTTCACTGCCAGAGCTCAAATGAAACTCCAGCAGACAAAACCGGGCACTTCCTTTGAGTTCCTCCCAGTTCTTGGCTGGATTGGCTGTCACTCACAATAGACTGCCCCTGTTGGTCCAAAAAGGCGCCGAGGTCCAAACTACATCTCCCAGAGTCACTGCCCATACAATCCTCTTGTGGCTGGCTCAGATTACTGAGTCCAAGTTCTGATTCGGCCCAAGGCACCATTTTAGAGCTACCTTAACCCACACTGATTGGTCCAGTTCAGCAGTTCAAAACTAGAATGGGAACTAGGCAAACACAGTTCTGACTGCAAAGAAAGCAGGTTAGACAAACTGTACTTTCATTATTACTCTAAATGATTTCTGGCAAACAGTTACATCTTTCAGATAGGTTCCTTTGCACTCTAGTGACTGCAAAATGGAGTGAATTGGCAGCAGCTCGAGTGGTACTCAAACAGAGAAACACACAGTCCCCCCATACAAACTAATTATGTCTGCAAGCAGACAGCTCTTAAAGAGACAGTACCAGAGGCTCTAAAAACACTCACAGATAAATGGCTTAAACGCCAAACACCATTCAGGCTTGGAGCATTCAAGCAAGCTCCTGGAAGTCTTTTGGGAACCCCCATTTGCAGGGGGGTTACACCGCCTTATCTCAGGCATCACCCTTACAGCTGTCTTAATACCACTCTGGCAGAGGCCCTCTGTCTTGCTAATATAGAGCAAAAATAGTAATTAAGAATGGTTGCTTTCTGTCCGTCCCCCTCAGTTACCCTGCCTCCCTCTGTTAGTCCAACAATTCCTCCTCCCTGTTCTTTCTTTTTTTCCCCTAATATATCTAAAGAACTGCCCCCCGACCCCCTCCACAATAAGAAGCTTTGTGTCTGCCTTTGCTTCCCAGACTGCGGTTTTAGTTTCCCTTGTTCTCATTAGGTACTCTCCCCATTCCTCCTTCTCTTGTTTTTCCTTGTATCTGATGAAGGTCTTCTTTTTGACTCCACTGCTTCCCTGACCTTTCCAGAAAACCATATTGGTTTCTTGTATCTTTTTTTTTTTTTTTGTTATTGCCATTGTCATGTAAGACTTTGTTTCCTTGATAATGGCCCCCTTTATTTCTCCCCGTCTTTTCTCTACATTCCTGATGCTGTCCATTCTGACTAACTTGTCCTGGACCAGCTCCCTCATCCGATTGAAGCCTTCTGGAATCTGGGACTTCAGTCTTTAATGTGTACTTACTAGTCCCGAGATCCAGGTCGAAGCATATAGATGTATGGTTGCTGGACCCTAGTGGTTCCGCTGCCCTCACTCCTCCTACCATTTCCAAAATGGTGAGCACCACATTGAGAATAGCAGCCTGCTTACTGGGTTCCTTAGCTAGCTGCACCAGCAGGAAGTCCTGCAGTGTATCCAGTAGGGCCTGACTTCTGGAGCTCCTGGCTTCTGGAATGGCACAATTAATATCTGACGGGTTTAGACCTACCACCACCACCACCACCTCCGTCTTTACCACCTGCCTTTCTAGTTCTGCCCCAGCTCCTTATCTCTCTCTTCCCCTGTCGTGGAGGTCTGTAGATCACCCCCATTCACAGTTTCTTTCCTGAGGGTTCCATGAGCTGAACCCACAATGATTCTGTTCCCCCATTACCTCCCCTGATGTTTTCATCCTCCACTGCCACTGTGTCATCCCCAACATACAGGGCTATGTCTCCTTCACTGCCACTATGCCCTCTCTGACGTACAGGGCTATGCCTCCTTCTATATCTTTTCCACAGTCCCATCTGAGCATGGTGAAGCCTTGGACTGTGAGGTCAAGTATATAAAGACATGTTTATCATAATTTAACTTATGTCAAGGATCAACAGAAGAGCTTGACTGTGGAGATCTAAGTTTTGACCCAAAAAATCTGAGGAGGGGGAGGGGGAGGGGGATGGGAGGATGATTTATATAACACTTTTCATACACAGTGTATCCCAAAGTGCTGTAATGCTAGACTGGTAGTGAAGTGACTGAATGTGTAGTGGTGCCATATCACACATCAGCACCCACATACAGCCTGGATAATTGCATGAGCCAGTTTATGGGAAGGGGATTGTTGGCCAGGACACCGGGAATGTCCCCACTTTTTGGGAAGAGTGCCCTGGGTTATTTTACTTCCACCTGGACACCTATCAGGACAACACCAGGATGGGTAGAAGGGACCTCGGTTTAACATCTCATCCAAAGGACAGCACCCCCCCAATACTGCACTCAGATGCCAGCGTTTTAGGTGCAAGTTCAGTCCTGGTGTGGGACAAGAACCCATGACCTTCTGGTCCAGAGGCAGATGTGCTACCAACTGAGCCATGCTGGACAATACAGTAAGTCCAAGATATAGCTTGGAATTTCATGCTGCACACATACATACATTCAAATGTAAAGTGTGAAAATCACATCTGGCTTGCAAAGGTAACTAGCCTGATTCTCTGTACAGTAAATAATGATGAGCAAACCTAAATCCATTCAAGATGAATCTTTACCCGACGATTACATAGAACATCTCATCTGTGTAATGTACTCTAAAAAATATTTCTATAAAAACCAAGTTCAAAAGAGGAAGTTAAAGGGACATTGTCGACCCACCTTTGGCATCAAATTGCCCATCATTTAAGAAACAAATTTTATGATTGTTCACCTTCTGTAGAATCTGATGTGGCTGGCTGTTACGAATTTGCTTACTTTATCTTAATAAAGGTGAAAAACCGACTGTTCTCCATAGTAGTGTAACACATGAAAATGTATTTATTTACAGCCCTTCATCTGCCCCACTGCATCCTTCCTGACACTTGGGAACACCACCACACAGCGCAGCTACACACGATGCAGTGGGAGGACTATGCGTGTGTGCGCATGTGTGTATGTGTGTGGGCATTACTAAAGTAAAGAAAGGATACAGTGAGGGGAAATAAAGTATTGTTTTGTCACATTTTCTAAGAAAAATACAGAACACAACCCATTTACTGGTTCAGCCGGCAACTAAATATGATATGCTCGTGTGACATACTGTAGATAGGATGCCTGGTGCAGTAGGTAGGTTAGAATGCTTATGCAACATCAATTTGGTATTCGCTTTCTCTGTTCCTGTTACAGGGACTACCACCCTTTCAAGACATCATGAATGCACAGGATCCCCCTTAAGGAGGTTCCGCCCCTAGAGAGGCCACAGGGACAATGTCCCCTTAGACCAAAGGTACCTAAGGGAAGTTACCCAAAAAGACTGAGCTGAAGGCATGAAATCTGTCAGTCATTGTGGTACTGTATCCACTGTTGATGTTTTGTTTTCCAACTTGTACCCTCCCGGGTCGTGCCTGAAAAGAGGCATGTCTACTGTATGTCTAGTGCACGTACGTAGGAGACAGGGAATAGCGACTGGAGGTAAATGGATTATTAGCAGTAGGAAATATATTAGCAACAGCAGACGTCACCATTCAGATTCAACTCATGACAGAATTTATATTATGACTATAAGCACAGAGGAGAGAAAAGGAAATCTCCAGGGATCCAAGGCCTGGGGGTGTCTTCTGGCGTACTGTTTTTTAATTACTGCCCCCAGAAAATGATGTAGAAGGCAAGGCAGAGTGCTACTGAAATCATGATGCCCTACTTCATGTTGGCAGGGAAGAAAATCTGTCCTCTCATTCTGTCTCGTGAATGAGACTCCCACCCTTGCAATGGTGCTACAGGGCTTGGCTTTGTAAATATGGTCCCCACACATGAAGACGCAACCCATGGAGGTGTACAAGGGGCTTGCTTCAAATGATAAAGGAACATAGGGATGCGGTAATGGATCCCAAGAAGGAGGAGAAGACATATGAAAAGATAGCTATGGAAGGCATGGCTGGCTGGCTGCCTCCTTGCTTCCAAAGTAGAAGTCCCCTGTTTTGTATTGTTGGAGCATCAAGCCCTTGAGGGGGCAAAGACCCAAAGGTAGTATTAAACCCTTGAGAGGCAGTAAAGCAGTGGTATACTAGTGCTAGGTAGTTGAAGGGGCATGTGCCTGATAATGATGGTGGGTTGATGTCTGTACAATTAAACAGTATGATAGTTGAGTGTGGAGTCCTGAATGACTGTATGGTAGAATGAGCATTGAACCTTGAGAAGAGGAACTGAATGAATGCCCAGGTAGTCTGTCAGTATCTTGGGGGAGCCAAGCAACATTTAGAATGAGCCCCCCACCAAAAAATCCAACAGGGGTGAAGCATGGGCAGCCTCATCCAGAGAATGCAGAGGAATGAGGCAGAGCCGCAGTCCACAGAAAAGGCAGTGCTGACACAAGAGCATAACCAGCTAATGCCAAGAAGGGAGGAAGAAGAAGGAAGTAGTAATGTAGCAGCAGAAGCAGCAGTAGTTGCAGGAGCAGCTGAGCACAAGACAGCACAGAAACTCAAGGCAGGAACAATTCACAGCATGTGAAACACACAGAAACAGCAGAGGAAGGCAGTAGATCCAGACCAGCAAACAGGAAAATACCGAAATAGTAAAGGCAAGATGGCCAACAGAGCAACCAGCAAGGGCAGGAGGAAGCAGTAGAGGCAGCCAGGCAACAGAAACTAAACTGCAGATCCCATACCAGGCAGCAGAGGTTTGACAGGGAAGGTGTCAGCAGGGTACAGGGCAGGAGGGGTAAGGTAGGAAAACCATGCCAGCTGTGTGACAAAGCTGCTGCACTAGGCAGCACAAAATATGAGCAACCAAGATGCTTGGAGCATGCAGTCCTTTGTAACATTTGGGGAAGAGGGTGGCACAAAGTCACCCACAGCCTTGCCAAACCTCAGACATAGCCTTACAGTTATGTAAAACAAATTCTACAGAAAGAGAGCAATAGTAAAATGTATGTGCCTTTTTACAATAGAAACAATATGAGGTCATGGGGAGTTGATGGTGTCCTTTTAAACCTTAAGACTCTATGGTGCCTTTTGAAAAGAGATGGGGAAAACACTGGTCAGTGCTCCCTATCAGCAAAATGGGTCTTGGCTTATGGCTGTGTGTGAGGTGGTGTTGAGCACAGTGGCTGTATCCCGTTTGCCTTTCTAGTATCTCTACACTACCAGTATTTAACCTACTCCTTGGAAAGTGCCTTAAACGGCAGCCGATGCCTCAAGGAAAATATTGAATAGTATAATATTTAAACAAAATTCAGCTTATATTTTACCTTAGTTCTGTATTTCTCCTTCCTTATTCTTCATTTCTGAAGTTATATGACTGAAAACATGATCTTTATTCTTCACAGGTGTTCTGTTCTGTTCTGCTCCTGTTGCTTTTCTGCCACCTGAGGTCATAATACTTTGTTCCCATGGCTACAGATTGTGATGTCACAATAGATGATTATGACTTCAGTGGTGGAATGAGTCGCTGGAATAGCCGAACTCTAAGAGGTAAAGATCTTCTTTTCATACAAACTTTCTCAGTAATAAACAGGCAGGAGAAATATACACAAGATAAAGGAAATACAGCTTAAATTGTATCTGAATATTGTGTATTTTTTTTCAAGTTTTCCTAGAGGAATCAGTATCTCTTTTACTGTAAAGTACTGATGTAAAATGTAATTCTGGGATCAACATAGTTACAAAAAAGTGCCCTGACTGACTGATTGATTGATTTTGATTATAATATGAGGAGCGAACAACTAATATAACTGTTTCTGTACTAGAGGTCCTATTGAGAATGCACTCAGTTGGAATATGCGGTTCTGATGTCCACTACTGGCAGCATGGCCGCATTGGAGACTTTATCCTTAGAAAGCCAATGGTCCTGGGACATGAGGCTTCAGGTACCGTGGTGAAGGTGGGATCAGCTGTCACACATCTCAAGTCAGGTGAGCCCATCTCAGCTCGGACTGAATGACTAATCATACATTTCTTCATTTTGGTACTTTCTGATGATGTGGCACTGAAAATGCATGGAATTTTCATTTAAAGAGGCTATTGCACAATCATGGACTACCAGATATGTTTTTAGTGTTAATGCATGAGAGTACCATGCAAATGTTACGATGTGTCTAAAGGCAGATCCAGTGTTGCCATGCTTCATATCGCAGTGCATTATGGAGACTCTCCCCAAATACACACATGCGCGCGTGGGTGCCTGCCCCCCCCCACACACACACACACTACTATGGCCTTGACACTGTTAGCTGGACTGAGAAGAACTCACACCTTTGTAAGGATTTCTGGCCATCGCCAGGAGTGGGGCTGTGGGTGGAGCTGCATACTAATAGGTCACAATAATGTCAGACGTACAAATGATCCCTAAACTATGTACGACCTTAATCACTACTGTGTGAAAGTCACCCAAAATGGAATGTAGATTCACTAGCGCTGCTGCTGTGTACATCCCTTTTAGCTGTTTACTGTCAGCATTACTAAATATTCTTTCTGAGTTTTTGGTGCTCTGCAGATCTCTACCCATCCTCGTTTCCCTTTCAGGCACCCTTCATAAATTATTTAGCCATTTCATGCCCTTAATAAACCACTGGTTTGTCCAGTTTCACCGCTCATTATGTTGTGTACTTGCCTATCTCAATTTTTATTTTATTTAGTTTTTGTTGACCGGGGTAAGTGCACTAGACAAATTCTGCCTATTTTCAGGCACGATCCGGGTGAGGGGGATACAGAGGAATGCCAACTGACTTTGAACCAGATTAAGCTGTTGGTGGTATTTTTTAGTGAAAGGGGGGAAATTTGACCAGGGCACCGGGGAAATTTCCCTACTCTTTTCGAGCAGTACCATGGGATCTTTAACATTCACCTGAACTACCACCAGAACAGGCAGATGGGACCTTGGTTTAACGTCTCATCCGAAAGATGGATGCATTTGAGTTGTATTTATTCAGGTTGTTGTCTCTATTGTTTTTTGTTTTTTTGTGTTGTGCCTAACTTGCTTCCATCCTCTGATGAAATGGACCTAAAGGGTACCTTTAGAATTAGTTAAGTAATTTTACTTGAGCTTCATGTGAACCAATACAACTGGATAATGGAAAAAAATGCACTGTGTGTAGTTGCAGACAAATATGGTGCTTTTGAACTGATGTTTACTGCTGTTTGCAGGGTGTAAAAAAGATGCCTTGAGATACGGACCTTTGATACAACATACCATGGGTGGACAGGCCACCCTCCCTATGGAAGAGGAGAGCAGAAAAAATCCATTATCAATAATTAATTATGACATCATAAAACAAGCATTTGTCAATGCCAAATGTTGCTTGCTTGTATGTGCTGTTTAGGTATTTGGAAGTGATAGTTCCATGTCTTCCTGCCAAGACATGCACTTGAAAATCTGGAGTGCAAATATTAAAAATTCGCGAAATTACGAGCGTGCGTAGGAACTGCGCAACGCACGCTCGTAAAGCAGTCATTTTTAGGAATTTTTCACCAAATTTTCAACATAGCCATTTTAAGACCTCTGCTCATGAACAGTGTCATTGTGATTTTCTAAATGTGTCCCATACATTGAATTCGCACACCGACTGCGCCATTGTGCGCTACATGCGTGAAAACACATTTTGGGCAAGATGTGAGAAATGACAGCTGTACTGCTTGTAAGGAGGTGTGGTAAAATTGCAGTATTGAAAATCTGGAGTTAAAATATTGAAAATTCGTGAACTTATGAGCGTGCATAGGAACAGCACAACGCATGCTCGTAAAACAGTCATTTTTAAGAATTTTTTTACCAAATTTTTAACATAGCCATTTTAACACCTCTGCTCATGAACAATGTCACTGTGATTTTCTTAATCTGTCCTGAACATTGATTTCGCACACCGACTGTGCCTTTGTGCGCTACATGTGCGGAAACACATTTTGGGTCAGATGTGAGAAATGACAGCTGTATTGCTCATAAGGAGGTATGGTAAAATGGCAATGTTGAAAAATCTGGAGTAATTTATATTGAAAATTCGCCAGACTTCTGTCTTGATAAGGAACAGCATAGCATTCTCGTAAAACAGTCACTTTTGGAATTTTTTCACCAATTTTCAACATAGGGTTTTTGGGGGCCTACCTCATGAACTGTGACACTGTTGTTTCGTAAATCTGTCCCGAAAGGTGGTTCCTTGCAGTGACCACGAAATCACTTTTCAGGGGCGATTAGCATCATGACAGTGACAGAATTCATGGTGGGATCTGAAAACCCATGTTAGGGTGAACTCCCAAATACCGAATATACTAAAGCTGAAAAACGTTCTTATTACATTATACAGCTTACGGCATTTCCTCAGTTCGCGGTCAGCTTTGAAGAGTGCAGACATGTTCCCGGTCCACCAAGATCGTCACGCCCAGCTCGGAGGTAAGCATGGGGTGAGTGGCGGTGGGGGAGGCAGAGGTGCGCAGTGGGTGGGAGAGGGGGTCAAGATAGCAGCAAGGAAGGTTTTCTTTCAGGTTCTTTTTTTATTACTTGAACCACAGGACATTTGCCACGCTGGGGTGGGCTCCAACATGGCAGCTGGAAGGCTGTTGGGGGCGTGATGCTGATGGGGATTGGGCACCCCGTCAGCCTTAGGAACTGTTGCCACGCTCGGTGGGCTCCCAGTGTGGCACACTGTAGTCTCTTGGGGGGACAGTGGAGCTGACGGGGATTAGGCACCCCATCAGCCCATACAATCTATTGCCACGCTGGGGTGGGCTCCCAGCATGGCATCTGGAACTCTGTTTGGGGGCAGCACAGCCCGTGAGGGATTGGGCACCCCGTCGGCTATACAATGGCATTAAGGGGAGAAGCTTCACCCAGCGAGCCGCGCCCAGTATGCGTGCGGGTGTGTGTGTGTGTAGGGGGCGCAAGAGCACGTGAGCTTATCGCTGCTCATCAAGCGTAGCTCTCCCTTTCAACTGTACAGCCACTGCATTTTCAATCGCTGTCATAGACAGCTGCAGCACTGATTGGAGAACTGCGGCCGCACCTGCAAACACACTGACTGAATTGGAAGAGGGCTGCCACACCTCCGAAAACTTGGATGATGGCACTATGTTTCTTGCACATGCGTGCAAGCAACATAAACATCACTAACCTGATAAACCAATGATGACATCACAAATAAATACCACTAACTTGATAAATCAGTTGCAACATCATTAATGTGCAACACTAACATCAGTTGTGATACACTTGTGTGTTGTTGCTTGCGTACTGAACAGTAGCTGATGCTTCTGGAGAAACAGTGATAGACTTATTACTTGAAAAGGAGCGTTATTTATAGTCTAAACATGTTTTTGTAGTTCTCTTCTATGTGTTCTTTATTGCTGGGGTTATTTGTGTGGAAACAGGCTTTTCGTCCCTTGGGGCAGGGTTTTCGTGTCTGGGCGCAGAGCCTGTGGATGCAGGTGTAGCCATCAACTCTAGTGCTGCTGCTGCATCTAGTCCTCACTTACCTATATGTAACCCCTGGGCTCCCCCTAGGGTTACTAGAACTCTGTTAGTGGGGTTTTAGGTAGGCATGCTGGGCAGCAGAGTTAAGCTTCTAGGGCTCCCTTGGCAGCTTCTGTCAGTTGTAGCATAAGCCACAATAGAATGTTGCTGTGCAGTCATTTTTCTGCCTCAGAACAGTATAGTTAGCTTGGGGTGCTGACTGAGGAGAGCCTCAGGAGAGGTGATACCTCTCTTCTGAAACTTTTCAGCCCCTCAGTTCACAGAGAGATCTGCATTGAGTTGTGGCGGCAGCCTTCTCTTGTGTGGTGCACCTAAGGGGGCAAAGAATCCTAAAGGGAAATGGTTCCAGTAATCGTGAGTAACATTTTGGGACATCCCCCATTTCTGAGTCTTCTGAATTGGAAAGTGCTGCCCATTTTCTGGAATGGCCAGGTTTTGCCCTATCCCTCAGGAAATTCCTGCCTGTTGGCACACGTTTACTTCATGAGCCATCAGAGGACTGTTTAAATACTCATATGGTGCCTTCACAGTTATGATTACATTTGGAAAAGAGTTGCCACCAATCTATCCAGAAGCTGGAGCTACACTAGCCTTTGTCTGGGATATGAGGAGTAAACCTTTTCTACTTTGGGTTGAATTTTAGTGAAACTGTTTCACACAGTTTAGGGGACATTCACTGTCCTGGAAAGACTTTGTAGAGATGGGACTTTGGTAATGGGGAGCTCAACGTTACCCACCCCTAGGATATGTGAACCCGACAATGTTCATTTTCTGGAAAAGAATGGAATCTGGTAAATTGTGAGCCCAGCGTTGTTCACACTTATTTTGACAAGCTCTGTCCTGTGTCCATAGCCAGGAAGAGGGATAGACAGAAGTGTTACTTCTTGACCCTCTAAGGCGGGGGGTGAATTGGAACAAATGTGTTAGTAGTAAGTAAATCACTACTGTGGCTTTTGTGGAGTTCATTGTACTCATTTCTGCACCTGCAGCCCCAGTGGACAAATGTCTGTCAGTCCATCGTTTCAGAATAAAACCTACTACTTGGCTCTAGTCCTGCTTGTGGACTGTGTGATTTAATGATGCCTCCCAGTGCTATGGCCCACTCCAGTTCCCAGTAAAAATATAAATGATTTTGTGTGCCCTTCCTCCTTTGACCGAGCCAGGTAAATGCTCTCACAAATGGGAAGTGTGAAGACCGCCTGTTGCCAAAGTACAAGTGAAGTAAAAGGGCTTACATATACATTTCAACAGCGGGACTTCTTGTCACTTGGATGTGCTTTGCATCTGTTGCATCTGTAAACTGCACAGACATCAAACCAATGTGGCTGTTCTGCTTCTCTCCCAGACAGAGGAGCTGAACTGGTGAAGGTGGTTTCAAGTGCTATGTAAATGGTGGCCTCTTTTCACCCCACTGCCTGAGGGTAGTTTAGCATCACCACACACAGGGAACTCCTCGCAGGATGGGTCCTGCAACACAGTTCCCAAGAAACCAGTGTGATTCAGGAGTGGAAGCCAATGTCCTTGAGTGATGTATATCACTGGCTTCATAAATGACGGGTGCAGACCGACACTGATGTAAGCCACACCATTGTGTAACAGTTTGGTCAGTGTAAACAGGGTTTAAGATTAGATGCAGGAGGCCCCAAACAATGTTGCATGCTTGACCATGGATAGGCGTTCCAGTGGGTTACCTTTGAGGAGTGGAAAATCTTGATTATTCGTCACTACTCCTGGGTGTCCATGCGACAGATAGTGTGTAACCATGTGATCTAGGCTATATGGGAACATTAGAGGTCAGACAGGCTTCAAAGTTCAAATACCTGAACTATTTATTTTACATTTGTCTGAACAGTACAAAATTATTTTCCAGTTTAAAAACAAATATCTCATCAGCAATTTTCCTTTATATGGCAAGAATAAACTACCTGTCCCTGATCCTCTCTGGCCACTAACTCTAGGGCCCCTATTCAGCCTATACTGAACTGATTCTCTTTCTCAGGCTTTCTTCATGTTTTCTGGCCATTAACTCTAGGGTCTCAATTTCAGCTTATTTGAACAAATTATCTCTTAGGCTTTTTTTATGTTTCTGGCCAGTAACTCTAGGGTCCCAGTTCAGTCTGTACTGAATTGATTCTCTCCCAAAGCTTTCATCAGCTCTCCTTGCTTTCAAGCAGGCCTGCAGGCAGGGTTACCCAACTCTGCCTGTCTTTTGTGTGTAGGATGTAGGATGTAGGATTAATCTCCCTTATACATTCATCCACACATTCTTCAGAGCTCCCCTTCAGGTCTATGCTCTACAGAGTTTACCTCTCCCTCCCTGCAGATTCCAGCACAAAATAAAAATCATTCACAGTGAGTTATGTTTGTTCTTTTTATTCCGCTCCTCAGCCTGCAGGTATTCCCAATTATCAGCTGCTCCCAATTATTCAACTAAGGGCTGGCTGCAAGTTTGCTGGTCTCCTGCACAGTGTTCTTAAAGGCCAACTCCAAAAAGGTATCTCTTGCCAAATCCTAGTGTGGCTCCCACCAGAGCCCTTGATTAAAAAAAAAAAAAACCTCTAGTCCTGAAAGTGACTTGGGAGAGCAAAGAGCAGATCTAACCTGTCACAGTTCAACACTGAGCACAGCAGGGACTTGTGACACATTACAGAGCTTGAAAATCCTAGCCAAATTTTTTCTACTCCGTTTGCTCATTCCCCAACTTGGGTCATGATCTTCTGCTTGTGACTTCATACAGTGTTCCTGTAGAAATGACATTGATGTCAAAATCAGAACTTTGTGACCTCAAGTGGGAGTTAAGTTGCCGGACATTATCAACTTTAAGGGATGGCGATCTTGTTTGTGTGCATATATCCTTGATAATGAGGAATAGGAGAAGAGAAATGCAGCCAAAAATGTGAAATATATGCTGAAATATGTCTAAATGATGTGTTTTTCAGGTTTCTTCCAGAGTCATCATCTACTCTCTTTTATTTATTTATAATCCTATCCCCATCTGGCCCTAGGACCCTCCTGCTGGTCCTCAAACCCCAGCACCCCAGCTTCATCACCCCACTATTTCCTAGGGCTTACCTCCTTCTGACAGACTACTGTGGCGTACCCCTCCCCATGGCAGGGCCTACAGGGAGGTCCAAGTCAATCTGGATACTTCATACTCCAGTCATTGGGAAGGCTGCCTGAGGTGAGGAGTCTGCTGGCAAGGGCAATATCCTTTCTTCTGTTTCAGGCAGAATATTTTTCCTTGTTCTAGTTTCCCTAACCCCTTGAGGATGCTGCAGTTCAGTGTCATGATGTGAAGGTGTGGTGAGTGCAGGCAGGTTGACATCGGTGATGTCCCCACCTTCCACATACAGACCCTAGCTGCACCTCTTCCTGTAATCAGTCAGAGGGCAATAACACAGCTGGACTACTCACCCTCCCTCATCAGAGGAAGGGAGCATCCAGTGGGATGCTCCACCTTCTTCCCCCAACCAGCCTTCCAGTGACGTGAGCTTGTTCCCGAACTTGGATCCCCAGCATCATAAACTGTAGTGCTACCGTTGCACCAGTGGGCCAGAGCACACCATTTACTCTTTAAGCGTATTTGCATGGTTTTAATCCTAGCTGTACAGTGGGCTGATATATCAGGCCAGCATTACAATGCATTCTAATTCTGTTAGCAGCCTAAGGGTTTAAACTTAACATTGTTCAAGGGAAAACATGTCAAATAGATTAGAAGTAGACGAGAAACACAAACATAGTTACTGTATATCAGGCCCGTTTTGTGTAGTAAGAGTGCAGCGTTCTAATTGATACAAAATGATGATAATGAAATGTTTTTATTTGATTGATCCAAATAGCTGTTAGTATAATGAAGCAGGGGAGGCAGCACGGGTTTGTTGCAAGCAGATCTTGCCAAACTAACCTTATCAACTTCTTTGATTGGATCACAAAGGCGATGGATGGGGACTGTCGTCGAGGCACAGGTCAGGAAGCATAGGAAAACAGGGAGCAGTTGTAGATTTCACCAAAAATGATTTATTTACACTAGCAGTATCATAAAATAAGCTGGTTCAGTATAACTATTTACAACGGTAAAATAAAAATAACGTTTTCTTTCAGTATCTGTGTCCCTTGTTCTCCTAATCTCTTTTGCAGTTGCAGCTTAGCTCTTTACCAGATTTGTGTATCACCTTGAATTTAAATGGCTGTAGTGCCAGGTAGCACCTTGTGATTCTGGAATTTTTATTTTTCATCTGGTTAAGCCAACAGAGAGGACTGTGATCTGTTATAAGAACAAAGTCAGTTCCTAGCAAATAAAACTTAAGGGACTCCATGGCCCACTTTGCTGCTAAACATTCCTTTTCGATAGTGGAGTACCTTTTCTCTCTGTCATGCAATTTCCTACTTATGTATGGAATAGGATGTTCTGTCCCATCTACATTTTGACTCAGGACTGCACCTAGGCCTCGGATGCATCTGTTTATGGCAAAAATGGTTTCTCAAAGTCTGAGCTTCTTAAAACAGGGGCTGAACATAATGCAGCCTTTATGGCTTGAAAAGCTTCATCACACTCTGGAGTCCATTTCACATTATGTGGGTACCTTTTTTTGTGAGTTCCGTGAGGGGAGTAGCTAACTCAGTGAAGTTGGAGAACAAATCTCCAATAATAACCAACCAGCCCTAAAAATGACCTGACATGTTTTTTCATTTTAGGTACAGGGTTGTTAGCTACAGCTTCTATTTTAGAAACCTCTGGCCTAACTTCTCCATTTCCCAACACATAGCCCAAATATCTGGTTTCCTGCATGCCCAATGCACATTTGGTAGGATTAATAGTCAGACCTGCATTTTTGATAGCTTGGATAACTGCTTATAGGTGTTCCAGGTGGCTTTTCCAGTCTGGACTGTACACCACAACATCATCCAGGTATGCAGCACAATAACCAGTGTGAGGGGATAAAATGACATCCATGTACTGCTGGAATATAGCTGGCGCACCATGTAAACCAAAGGGTATGGTGGTAAACTGATAGAATCCTATAGGGGTGGCAAATGCAGTTTTGTCTCTGGATTCTTTAGCTAAAGGTATTTTCCAGTAACCCTTGGTGAGATCAAGGGTACTGATATACTTTGCACTCCCCAGTTTGTCCACCAAATCATCTATTCTGGGCATAGGATAACTGTCAAATTCTGACACTTGATTAAGTTTCCTAAAATCGAGGCAGATTCTAACACCCCCTTCTTTTTTGTTTACAATTACCATGGGAGATGACCAAGCACTCCTCGACTCCTCTATGATACACAGTTATTTCATAATTTTTGTATTTCAACCACATCAGCTTTTAACCTTTCTTGGCGATGTATGACTTTTACCTAATAGGATGAGCATTCTTGGAGTCTCTTCCTGATTACTATGGGCAATTTCAACATATTTTGTCAGTTTCTTTCTTAGGCACACACATAAGAAGATGATAGATTGTTTCTGAGTGGGGTTATCTTCCCATCTCTTTTATCACATCCAGTGGCCCTCTTGGCTGCCTACCATACAGCATTTCAAATGGTGAAAACCCTGTTGATGCCTGTGGCACTCTCTGTAAGCAAAAAGTAGGTAAGGCAAGTATTGGTCCCAATCTTTCCTTCTCTTTTACAAACCTTTTAACATGTGTTTTAGGGTTTGATTAAATACTCAACAAGACCGTCTGTCTGAGGGTAATAGGGGAGTTCTTATGGCAGTGATACCTAGTAGTCTGTACAGCTCCTTAAGCAGTGCATCACCAAAATTACTACCCTGATCAGTAATAATTTCTTTGGTATGTCCACTCTGCTGAAAATGTTGGCTAGCTCTGCTGCAGCTTTTGGGCTGTAACAGTATGCATTGGAATGCTTCTGAGTATTGAGCATCATAGTCTCATACTACCAGGATAAATCTATTACCTTTTACTTTTGTCTAAAGGACCAACCACATCCATTGCAATTCTCTCAAAAGGCACATCTATCAAGGGTAGGGGCACCAAGGGCACCTTGTCTTTTCTAGTGACTGGGGATACTTTCTGACACTCGGCACAGGAATTACGATAAGTAGCAACATCTTCATGAATTTCCAGACCAGTAAAATCTATACAGTAATCTGGCAAGGGTGTGATTCCTCCCTCAGTGACCAGCCATAGGACCATCGTGCTATCTGTAATAACTCTGTTCTATACTTCTGTGGTATAACCAGTTGTTCTGTTTGTTCCTGGGTCTGAGGTTTAACCCAAACTCTGTACAGTAACCCATTACATTTTTAAATAATGGTCCACCCTGTTTTGGTTTTACCCCAGCTGCTTGAAATAACCCTGGAGAGAAGCATTGTTAGCTTGCTCTGAAGAAAATCACAATCAGTTAGCAATTTAATTTCAGCATTTTCATATTTAACCCTTCATGTCCATCAGTCATTTGTTGCCACAGTTTCTTCAGGCTTTGTCTTTCTTTCTTGGATTCTGGATCTTGGAGCTGTGCTCAAAAAAGTCTGAATCAAAATCTTTGATAGGAAGCGTGACCCCACCATCTGAGATTTTCTTTGCCTGAGCTCTTGTCACCACAGCTGCTGAAACATCAGGATTTACTCCTCTTTGATCAACTCAGTAAATCCTGGAAAGTCATTCCAATAATCACAGGTACAGGTAACTTTGATACTACCCCACTTTCATTTGGTGTGACACACCCTTAACGGTCAGAGTCACTTGGGTGGTGGGATAGTATCGAGTGTCCCCGTGGGTGCAGATGACACCAGTACCTGGTTCCTTTGCACAGTGTTTTCCCAGCACTTTAACATGCACTAGGGTCTGTCTGCTTCCCGAATCAATGAGTCCCTTATCAGTCTTATCCCCCACCTTAACATCTGTTCAGTACTTGCCCCAATTTGCCAAGGACAAATCTGCTCCAGTGCCACTCTACTTACTACGGCATTTTCTTGCAAAATGGCCTGGCTCATTACAGTTATAGCAGATAACGTCTTTGGGCACAGATTTGTTACCCCCCACCAGAGTTCTTATCAAGCTTGGAGTTTAAATGGGGGGAAAAAGTGTCTTACCAGTGCTTGGCTGTTACCTTGCTGCTGTGGCATCTGTCTGGCCATTTGGTAGTCCTCGGCCAAAGAAACAGGCTTTTTCCCACTCTCTGGTCAGTGTCCCTTTACCCACAGCTGCACATCTGTAAGCAAGATGCTGATGAATTGCTCCATGGCAAATGTGTAGATGAACGGTGGGACTGTTTTGCTCTCTGGTTGGATCCATTTTATCAGGAGTTCTCTGAGTCAGGTGAAGGCTTCTTGAGGATTGTTGACTGAGCTGTACCTCAGAGATAGAAATCTCTGCTGGAACGTCTCTCCAGAGATGTCATACCTTTTCAGGATTTTGCTTTTCACCGGTCATAGTTTTCTGACTGTGCAGTGTCCATATTGCTATAGGCAAATCGGGCTTTCCCTGTCAGATAGTGTACCAGTCTAATTGTCCATTGTTTCTTTGTCCATTGGCAGGCTGTGGCAACTCTTTCAAAAGTTATCAGGTATGCCTCAATATCAACTGAGGGATGCAACTTTATAAGTTTAATGGCTTTTACATTGCTTGCATTTTGTTGCTCATCTGGGTCTCTGCTGGATCCTCTGTCTTTGATAACCTGCAAGGCATCCAGCCATCGCTGCTCCTGTTGCTGCATCTCTTGTCTCCTCTGCTGCACCTGTCACAGCATCTCTTTTCTCTTCTGTGCTTCTAAATGTTGAATCTCTTTTTCTCTCTGCTTCTTAGTCTCTTTTTGTTGTATAGCCCACCATTTGAAAAAGTCCATCAGGCTTTTAGGTTCTGTCACTGCCTGTTCTTTTTCCATAACTTGTGCTGGCTGTACAATCTCAGACTGGACTGCTGTCTCTGCTAGTTTGGCTGCCATTCACCTGGTAACCATTCCTGGACTTGCTGCTACTGAATCCATACCTTTTTCTGTGCTTCCCTGGTACTAGGTCCAGTACCCTCGCACAAAACTCCTGTCTCAGTGTATGCACGGCTTAAATCCCACTTAGGCTGACACCATCTGTCGTCAAGGCACAGGTCAGGAAGCATAGGAAAACCAGGAGCAGTTGTAGAATTCAACAAAAATTATTTATTTACACTATCACTATCATAAAATAAACTTGTTCAGTGTAACTATTTACAAAGGCAAAATAAAAGTACAGTTTTCTTTCAGTCTCTGTGTCCCTTGTTCTCCTAATCCCTTTTGCAGTTGCAGCTTAGCTCTTATAAATCCTTTCAACCCCCACTCTTAGCAAACATCCTGTCCTTGTAAGTATTCTGTTCTTGTAAGTTTCATGAGCTGCTAGAACACAGTGTGCTTTCTGAGGCCCCTACAGCTTTTGCAAAAAGCTGGAAGATTTGCACTAAGGTAACTTCTAGTTACCAACAGCTTTTTGCAGTCATCTGAAAGTATAACTATATACATTTCAGCAGTAACATTATATACAGGTGCTTAAAGGGCACAGAGGCAGTAAGTAGGGAGAGAAAAAAAAAGGAAAGAGTAAGGATTCCAAACAACAGTGAAAGGGCCAGAAATAAGACATGATGGGAGTGGTGCAGTGCAGTGGCTGTGGAGCAGCAGTCTTCCGGGAGATGTTCTGGAGGATGCAGTGTTGTCCCATCTGCAGGCACCTCTCTGGGCTGAGAGAGGAGGTTGCTCATCTCCAGGCTGAGTTGGCTAGGATTTGTGGGACCTCCTCTTCCATTCAGGGACCACCAGAGCCACTGCCATTGCCTCAGAGGTTGCCGAGAAAGAGGAGCGGTTGGAACACAGTGGGCTCAGGGAAGGTGAGGGTGGTGGAACAGAAGCGCATCCCTCCAGTTGTACCTCTCCACAATTCCTATGCTGTTCTGGCAAAGTGTGGTTCCTCTATGGAGGCACCCACGGTGGAGACCAAGGAAGATGCGGGGAACCTCCACAAGGAAGACCCACAGGAGGGTGGCTTAGGATCCCACAGGGAAAGAAACAACTCCTGGTGGGGGACTCCATTGTTAGGAAGGTAGAACTGGGGGAGGAAGGGGAGAGGGAGGTCAGGTGCCTGGCGCCATGACTTGGAGGGACAGGGAGCGAATCCTCAGGATCGCCGTAGCAGCTGCATAGGGGAGAGAGCTGGATGTCATTGTCCACCTAGGGACAAATGACCTGGCTAAGAAAGGGATCAGAGCAGTGCAGGAAGAGTTTGTGGAGTTGGGGAGGGGCCTTAGACAAGTAGCACACACGGTAACCTTCTCAGAGGTGCTGCCTGTCTGTGGCGTAGGTGAAGCTAGGGTGCTCCACACCGTGGGATTCAATTAGTGGTTGAAAAACTGGCTCAGAGCTCAGGGATTTGGCTTCATTGGGGACTGGGGGTCCACCTGGAGTGATGCAGGCCTATACTGGCATGATGGGCTGCATCTGTCCAGGAGGGGAACCAGGATCCTAGGTGATAAGTTTAAATGCTTCATTGGCAAGCATTTAAACTAGCCAAGGGGGGAGGCACTGGAAAGGAACAGGGAAATCCTAGCCCCCCCAAAAAAGTCAGGGTAGTAAGTGAGGTAAACACCAAGACAGAGATGTTGATAGAAAGAAGGGCAGGGGTTAATTGAGAAAGTGACAAAGGCAATAAGGACAGGGATGGGGCAAAAAGGAGTAAAGCCATCAGGAAATGGAGGGTAATGATTATCAATGCCCGTAGTCTGGGCAACAAGCTCCCTGAACTGGTGGCCTTGACGGAAGAGGGATGCCTGGCTATCATAGCAGTCACAGAAACATGGTATACAGAGAACCATGACTGGGATGTTAACATACCAGGATACATAACCTACAGGAGAGACAGGGAGGGGAGAAGAGGGGGAGGAATAGCTCTCTATGTAAAGAAAGGAATAAAAGCAACTGAACAAAAGAGTAAACAGGGAGGAGAGGAGGCACTGTGGGTCACCTTAGAGACTGGAAATGGCACCACAATCCGCACAGGGGTTGTATACAGATCCCAATGTCGGGGAAGGGAATGGACAAGGATATGATAGAAGGCATTCTTAGGATGCTAGAGAAAAGGGGAGATACTGTTGATGGGAGACCTGAATATGCCAGATGTTAACTAGAGCACATTTGCTGCAGCCACATCCAAGAGCAGGGCCATTCTCGATGCCCTATAGGTGGCATGTCTCAGACAGCTAGTTGGAACCCACTCATGAGGAAGCAATCTTAGACCTCATACTCAAATGGGGACAGTGAGAGGATCTCAGATCTAGAATGTGTTGCCATCTGGGAACAAGTGACCATCAAACAGTGTGGTTCATGATAGCTCAAGCTACAGAATCAAGCCATACAAAAGTGAGGGTACTGGACTTCAGGAGAGCTGACTTTGGCAAGATGGGAGAGTGCCTAGAAAGCACTAGCAAACAGGCTAGAAAGAGGGTGGAGCAACAATGGAGAACATCAAACTGCCATCACAGAGGCAGCAAGCCTTTGTGTCAGACAAATAAACAAATCAAAATGAAAGAAAAAGCCACTATGGTTCTCAAAAGAGGTGGCAGGGAAAGTCAGGAAGAAAAAGATAGCATTCAGGAACTATAAGGAAACACAGAAGGAGCAGGACAGAGAGCTGTACCAGTTAAGGCAGAAGGAAGCAGAGGGAAGTCAGAATAGCAAAGGCCTAAACTGAGGAAAAGATAGCCAACTCGGTTAAGAAGAGGGATAAAACCTTTTATAGGTACATCAGGGAGTGTAGAAAGACAAAGGGAGGAGGGATAATGAGGCTGCATAGGGTGCTCATTATTCACAAAAAGAGGAGGGTGGTACCTAATCCAATTAACAGAAGCACTCTTGATGGGGGGGGGTCGATCCCAGTCCTTTCACAGAAGAAAGAGTTCTGAAAGAACTCCTAAAACTGAAGGTGGACAGAGCAATGGGGCCTGATGGAATTCACCCCAGAATTCTAAAAGAATTAAGGGGAGAACTAGTGAAACCACTGACTACCCTTTTTAACAAATCATGGGAGGATGGTGTAGTACCTGAGGACTGGAGGAAGGCGGATGCAATTCCGCTTCACAAAAGTGGGACCAAGACAGAGGCAGGAAACTATAGACCTGTCAAGTTTGACCTCTGTGGTAGGGAAAGTGATGGAATCACTTCTGAAGGAAAGAATTGTTGAGTACCTAGAGGCCAGTGGGGCACAGGACCCAAGACAGCATGGGTTCACAGCAGGAAGGTCATGTCAGACGAATATAATTGATTTCTTTGACTGGGTGACCAAAGTAGTAGACCAGGGAGGGTCTATGGACATGGCCTACCTAGACTTTAGCAAGGCATTTGACACAGTCCCACACAAAAGATTAATAGTCAAATTAACCAGCCTGGGAGTGGGTCCCATGGTAGTAGCCTGGGTAAAACATTGACTGGACAACAGAACACAGAAGGTAATTGTAAATGGAGTCCACTCTGAAGAAAGAGGGGTTACTAGTGGGGTACCACAGGGTTCAGTACTGGGTCCAGTCCTCTTTAATGTCTTTATAAGTGACATTGCAGAGGGACTGGAAGGAAAAGTATGCCTCTTTGCAGATGACACAAAGATCTGCAACAGGGTTGATTCACAAGGAGGCATGGAAAGGATGAGAAGGGACTTGGCAAGGTTGGAGAAATGGTCAGAAGTATGGCAGCTTGGATTCAATGCAAAGAAGTGCAAAATAATGCACCTGGGAAACAAAAACCCAGGGGAAGATTACACAACGGGGGGGAGGTAGTAACAACAACAAAAATGGAAAAGGGCCTGAGGGTAATCTTATCAGATGACCTTAAGGTTAGCAAGCAATGTGAGAAGGCAGTAAGGAGGGCTGGAGGTATACTGGGATGTATAGGGAGAGGCATCACCAGCAGAAAACAGGAAGTTGTTATCCCTCTGCACAGGCAGTTGGTGAGACCCCATCTGCGTCCAGTTCTGGAAACCCCATCTCCGCAAGGACATAGACAGGATAGAGGCAGTCCAGAGGAGGGCAACTAAAATGGTGCAGGGTCTGCAAGAGAAGCCATACGAGGAGAGACTAAAGGAGCTTAACATGTATACCCTTGAGGAAAGGAGAGAGGAGGGACATGATAGAAACTTTTAAGTACCTCAGTGGAATCAACAAAGTCCAAGAGGATAACATCTGTCAGAAAAAGAGATGTGCAAGAACAAGGGGAAACCATTTAAAGATAGAGGGGGGGCGGTTCAGGGGCAATGTGAGGAAGTATTTTTTCACAGAGAGGGTGGTGGATGCATAGAACAGCCTTCCTGAGGAGGTTGTGAGGTCTAAAACTGTGGGAGAATTCAAGAATGAATGGGACAGACAAAAGGCAATTCTTGTGGGGGGTAAGAAGAAATAGGCTGCTGGTTAACTAGGATCTGCAGCTTATCCTGTAGGTAGGGAAATGGGGAGACTAGGTGGGCCAAGCGGTCCTTATCTGCCATCAAAGTCTATGTTTCTATATATTTGTCAAACACAAGGGATCCCAATATCAGTTACATTTCCATACAGTGATTTGCACATATTTTTATATCAGCAGATCTAGATATGTGAGGGAGAAAAACAGACAGCAAGAGAAAACTGAGAGAGAGTGAGAGGCAAAGAACTGCGAGACTGTTCGGGTTGATCAAGTCCAAAGTCTCACAGGAAAATATGGTTGCACAACCAGATAAACAAATATAAAGGAAAGGACAACTCCTTGCATTGAGACACTTTCTCCATAATAACTGTGACAGGGTCATATTCCATTCTGTCACAGGGACCAAGCTGTGATGTGTTGTACCTTGACTTTAGCAAGGCCTTCATTTCCATTACACACTGAAGGCTAATAGAAAATCTGGCTGACCTGGGGGTAGAGAACAAACTGACCAAGTGAGTAGAGAACTGGTTGGGAGGTAGGATTCTGAGGGTGGTCATTAGTGGTGCACACTCGGAGCCCAGGGGACTTGTAAACGGGCTATGACAGAAATCAGTTCTGGGACCAGTGCTCTTCAATATCTTCTCTTGTGATATAGGAGAGGGAATCCAGAATAAAGTGCGCCTCTCTGTTGATGGCACTGAGGTCTTCGGCAGAGTGGACACTGAGGGGGGAGTTAGAGAAATGAAAAAAGACCAGGAAAAAATGGAAATGTGGTTTAGATTATGGCAACTAAAGTTCAATGCAAAGTAAAACACTTTGCTAGAAAGAACTCTAAAACAGGACTACAGAATAGGTGGAGTAAGGGTGGTGCAGACAACCGAGGAGAGAAACTTGGAGGTCATCATTGGTGATTGCCTCATATCCACTGCAGTGTGCAACAGTGCAAATAGGGAAGCATTTAGGATTCTGTGATGTATAGGAAGGGGATTTGATAATAGCAGGAAGGAAGTGATACTACCATTATAGATGCCAGGGAAGGTTGGACCTGGAGTGCGGCACACAGTTCTAGAGTCCACACCTCAAGAAAGAGAGGGACAACACAGAGACCATAGAAAGCAGAGCCAAAAAAAATGATCCAGAGGCAGCAGGGGAGGTCACATGAAAACAAATTTTGTCAGACCTTAGTATGTATACACTTGAGGCCAGGAGGGAAAGGGGGAGATTTAATTAAGACCCATGAGCTTTTGCAAGGAATCAGTAGGGTGGATTGTAAGGACTTGCTGATGGGGAACAAGAGCACAGTAACTAGATGACATGTTGGAGACTGGTGGGGGAGATTCAGGAGGAACATTGGGATGTTTTTCATGGAGTGGGTGGTGGATGAATGAGATTCACTGCCCAGAGAGTTGGTTGAAGCCAACACTGTAACAGGGTTCAAACATGGGTGGAATAGATATAAGGGACCTGTGGAACGCACAGGCAAAAGACTGGAAGGGGTACCAGGGGAATGGGTGATGATCAGCCACTAGGGCTATTGCAAACACCTAAATTCATCGCAGTGTTTGTCTGAGCATGGAGCTAGGCAGGAAAACTGGCAGACTCTGTCTATTTCTGCTGACCCAGTCGTTTCTGTGTCATCATCAATAAATAACTGTTTAAACTCTTCTATATCGGCTTTGATAGAAAATACATTCTAAACATTTTGTTTTATCCTCAAAAAAGCTAAGAACACACACAGCTGTGCACAACCACTGTTAAACCAAAATACTTACTGTGTGACCTTTACCATCTCACATGAACTCCCAGTGCTGCTGTACACAAAGCTGAAAAAAGGGTCAAAACTAACAAATGGGTCACAATCATGATCACAGTAGCAACAAAAACTTGCATCTCAGCTGAATAAACAATGTTTTAGAAAGAAAAACACTATGGGTGGGATATTCAGACTGCGCCAGGCTGTGGCGCAAGCCTGGGCACAGCGCATCTGGGATGTGCCAGGGTGCTGACAGGGTGATATTCAATGGTGCTGCGCCATGGCTTAGCACCATTGAATATCGCGCTGTGGCCACCCGCAGTGTGCATGGCACAGTAGCACTGCACCAGCGCAAGTGAACAGAGAGGGGCAGGGGGATGCGCTAGCGCAAGTGCCGTTGTGCTAGGCGCATCACCCGCGATATTCAAAAGTGCACATGCAAATGGGGCCATAATGCATGCAAGGTGCAAATGGGGCGATACGCAGGTGCACTGATCCTCGTGACTTGCCTGGCGCCCTGCCAGGCTGCAGCCATCGGGGACCGGCGCCCCACAAGCGGCAAAGTGCCCCACTGCCCGGTCGCAGGCATATGTATTAAATTAAAGGTCCAATATCCCTGGTGGTCCAGTGGACTGCATCCAGCCGATCGCGGGCATTAGTATTAAAATAAAGGTCCAATATCCCTAGTGGTCCAGTGGAATGCATCCAGCCCAATCGCAGGCATCAGTTATAAAATATTAAAAACCAATCCATCCCTGGTGGTCCAGCGGTACCCCTCTCCCCACCCGCCCACTGGCCCACCACCCTGGTCCGGCGGCAGCTCCCCACCGCGTCAGCCCACCACCGCTGACTGACTGCATACAGTAGGGTGTCGCCATACCGTACTACACAGTCCAGAAATGTAATGATCCCATTCAAATTTATGGACTATGTAGTACGGTACTGGCTGCACGCCCATGGGCCCATGCTGTGGACCAATGGGCATACAGCCCTACTGTACACAGTCAGTCGGCAGGTGGCGGAGTGGCTTGCGGGTGGGGAGCTGCTGCCCGTTGCTGACTGGGGGGGAGCGGGGTGGTGGGGCTCAGTAGGCGGGTGGGGAGGGGGGTACCGCTGGACCACCAGGGATGGATTGGTTTTTAATATTTTATAACTGACACCCGCAATCGGGCTGGACATGGTCCATGGGACCACCAGGGATATTGGACCTTTATTTCAATACTAATGCCCGCGATCGGGGTCCACTGGACCACCAGGCATATTGGACCTTTATTTCAATACTAATGCCTGCGATCGGGGTGGACGCAGTCCACTGGAATACCAGGGATATTGGACTTAATTTTAATACTAATGCCTGTGATCAGGCTGGACGCAGTCCACTGGAATACCAGGGATATTGGACTTCATTTCAATACTAATGCCTGCGATCGGGCTGGACGCAGTCCACTGGACCACAAGGGATATTGGACCTGTATTCAGTACTAATGCCCGTGATCAGGCATGGGGGGAGCGCTACCGCAAAGGTGCCCCCGGAGCTCGGGTGGCCACCCTCAGCTGGCAGCTGCTGTGTTGTGCCCTGCAATATGGCAGCTCACCTGTGGGTGGCCAGCTGTTGCTCCTTTTATTTTTTGCTCAACTGTGTGCGGCGCTGGTACAGGTTGCACCTGCATCTGCTCAGCACATCCCGGGCTGAATATCGGGATGTGCAGAGTATGCATGGGCACGCCCCCCCCACTTGCACCGCATACATTACTGATGCGCTCCGGCACATCGGGATTTGTGCCACGCACATTCCCCTTTTGAATATCACGCCAGGGCGCATCAGTGGGTTGCGCATGGTGCAACTGTGTTGCGCCATGCGCAACCCTTCTGAATATCCCACCCTATACATTTAACAGACATTTGAAATCCTACCCCAGCCCCCTAGCCAACAAAATGCAGTCAAAAACAGTACACAACAATACAGCACTAAGACTTACTGCAATCCTCTCCACACTTTACAAATATACAGTTTAAGCAACCTTCTCCAAAAAACACAAAAAAAGAGATACACACTGTAATAAGAAAACTGAGCACAGCTCATTGTGGAACAGTCAGAAATGTAAATGCAGACACATTTAGAAATGCAGGGCGATAGAAGTGGTGGAACTCTTAACATTTTTAAGAGGTGACCAAACTGAGTTTCTGTGGGCTCCTGCCCAATTTAATCCCTGCTCTTGAGACATTTAAATCATTGCTAAAACATACTTTATGTCTCTTTCAATTTTCCATAAATGTACTGCTGTTTGCATTTATACTGTATTTTAATATTTTAACGTTTTATTATGTATATGTAGTTTGCGTTCCTGTCAGCTGTGGTGCTCATTATTGTACAGTGCTTTAAGACTAAAAAAAGGGAAGAGTGAGGAAAAGAAAAAGAATTTCAAAGCATTTTTAGCAAATTGACCTGTTTATTTTTGTGTTGTTACTTCATTGCAGCATACTGTACATATTGTATAGGCTTCTTTGATGGAATCCTATCAAATTCCTGCAGGTCAGATCTGGCCCTTTTAATGAGGAAGGTTAATAGGGTCTGAAACACTGAATCTGATTCTGTGTTAAAGCATGCTCAGAGAAGTCTGACTTAAAAAACAAATGTAAAATCTGTTTTTGCATGATAGTGCTACAGTGCATTACTGCCATCATTTACATGCTGGGAACGTGCTCAATACAAGTGTGCAGGGCACCCATGTTTTGCCATCACAAAACAAATATTACATCCCATAATTTTGTAAAAACTGAGCCTTGTTAAGAAGTCCTAGACACAGAAATATTGCCACTACAGCCCCCCCCCCACATACATACACAAGCACACTAGTTTAAAGGGGCCTATACTGGCCTATGATGGGTTTACAGAGTCCCTTTGAAGATGTTACATTATGGAAGCAAATGTTAATGACTAAAACACCTGGTAACCTTAAAACCTTTCCTCAACAAATAGGTACAAATAGTATAGGGGGAGCACCACTGTACGGGTTACAGGTATAGGCAGAGGGGACACGTGTGATGAAATGTGGTTCTCTGTGGCCTGCTGTAAAAGTATGGGTAAAGACAGTGGACAAAAAAAACTTTATTATTTAAATAATTTGAAGTCACATTCAAAAGGTCAATTGAAATATAAAATATATGTTGTGTTATTTTTATCGTGGAGTTGTATGTATAGCAAAATATTCTGGGCCCGATTCTAAAATGGGTTCCGCATGTCACAAGGTAACTTGCGCCAAACCCAATGGTGCAAGTCTCACCTTGCAATATGCGTTACGTCGGTTGCGATTACAAGAGACAGCCTGTGCCATGGCACAGGTGGCCTGCACCCAAGGGGACTTCTGCCAGCCGCAGCCCTCACGGGCACTGCGGAACGGGATATGGCAGCAGCTGCAACTTTATTCTGAAAGGGCAGCTGCCATAACCCCATTGGCTATTCTAAGTCACACTGTGGCACTGTGGGCTTAGACCAACTGTTAGCTGGTCTACGGGGCATCCGTCTTGGCCAAATGGCAGTTGCCCCCACAACATGCAAATAGCTGCTGCCCTATGGCCCCCATCTCTGTAAAGTCCCCGGGTCCTTTTTTCCGTCGCCACCCTTGTACCTCTTCTGGCTGACATTGCCAACCTCCATGACCTAATGGGGCTTGCAGGTCATGGCTGGGGAGGTTTGGGGGCCTGTTTTTCACGGTCAGCAGCTTGCAGCACCCAGGTCCATTGTGCAGTTCCCGTGGCGCAACCCTGAGACTGCTGCAAGTCACAGTAAGTAAGTGCCGGGGATCCTGCCTGTCTTGGAATAGGGCACAGGGTCCCTGGTGTAGTGGCACATGTCGCAACTTGCATACACCTGTGAGTTGCAACATGAGTCTTAGAATCAGGACCTCTGTATTAAAAAAAAAAAAAATACTGTAATGTTGAAGCATGGCACTAAATTGTTTTTTTTTTTTGTTTTGTTTTGTTACTGCTGCATCTGCCCTGAGTTCACAAAGCACAGCATTCTGGGGGAAACATAATGATGTAATTTTAGTCTCATCAGTTTTCTTCCTGATAAAAACAGATAAGTTGAACATCTTGACACATACAAATGAACCCAATCTCTATAAATTTATATTGAATTGCTTTTTTAAGGAAACTATTTTATTTAGGGCTGGGGTAAAAAATAATTATACAATGGCAAGAACATTTCTTGAAAACTTTTTAGTCTTTGGTAACTGGGTAAGGCCTACTAGGCACAAGTACCTGTTTTCAGGGGTGACCTGGGAGCACTGGGGAGGTTAAGTAACTTACACACTGAGCAAGTCACACAGTATGCAAGGGGAGGTTGTGGGAATCAAACCCAGGTCTGTTGGATGTACCAAGCTCATTCACAGCTCATTACTCTAACCTCTAGGCTATACTGCCAACCCCAATCTGATTGGTCAGTGGCCACCTTGAACAGTAATCTTATCCCAGTATACCCTCACTGTATCAAGGTCCAGCAGCCACATGACCTGCTCACCTTTTCCACTATCGGAGATCATTATATCCTCCAAAAACTCCCTCCCTTCCACTACCTCACAATGTGTCCCTGCCACACAGAAAAACGCATTTTTTTTAAATTTCACAGCAACCTGTGCTCAGTGTTCCTGTACAACCATTTTATCCTGCAATTACCTTAATAGCCACTCTGACTAGCTTCATGGAGACCACACACATAGCTAACAGAGATTTAAAAAGTCACGCACATAACTACAGCTCCCTTTGCTCCTGGTATATCCTCCAGTGCCTGCCCAGTTCCTCTGCAACTCACCGCTCTAGTCCCACTACCAATACAAGCACCCCCCATCAAAAATTAGGCATTGTTCACAAGTCTATTCCTTGGTCCAACAGCACATCTGTTTTTTAAAAGCAGAGCGCACGCCACATACCACTTACTAGTTCTGCTGTTCACAGTGCATACTCACTGTGGGACCAAGAGACTTAACCAACCACTAATGAAGTGCTGGAAGTCTCAGTCCCACTGGTTAGCTCCCACATATTGTTGACACAGCTGTCACCGCCTCAGTTGGTTCCCTTTCACACTATGACAATGCAACCCCCTCCAAGGGTAGGCAGTAGAACCGGGTGATTTCAACTCCTAAGGGGGCTATTCGCTAGATACCCTGTAAATTCTGGGAGGGAGGACATGGCTGTTCTCTATAATGACGCACACAGAGCTGGAGAGAGGAAAGATGACACAAAAGCATGGGGGGGGGGCATAATGAGCAGCGCCACCTACTGGACAAACTATATAGCAGCACTGTGTTTTCTCTGTATTCATGCCCTTTCAAAATTCAATAAAAAATGCACTTTAAACAGCTAGTGTACTGCCTAATACTAATATTAGATTTTTGAAAGCAAGCAACCATTACCTTTTATGTTTGAGGTACATTTTCTTTTTCCTTTGTATGATTAGAAGATTGTTTCCCTAATGTCAGTAGATGGGATGTGTGGAACACAACTCTGCCTGGCAGCTAACATATTTAGCTCTACTGCCCCCCACTACATCATAAGTATTGTGATCTCACTGACTGTGACATCACTACTTCTTAAGAACAGCCATTCAGTGACTACTAGGTCATTCGCATGTGATGTCACTGTGAGTGAGATCTCAATGCTGATGATGTAGTGGGAGGTGATAGAGATAGATACTGTATGTCAGCTGCCAGGCTAACAGCCATTCCACACATCCATCTCAGTATTATAACATTGAAGACTTTCTAATGAGCAAAAGGAAAAAGAAAAATACTTCTGAAATAGAATGTTACAACTGACTACATCTTAAAATTTGTATTTCCTGTCTGCCTGTTTCAGCTCCACTAGCTCTTTACTGTATTTTTTTATTTTATTTTTTTTTTAATATTACAAAATGAACATTCCAGGGATGTATATCATTTAGGATAATGACACTTCTCGGTTGTTGAACATACTCTGCCTGCAGACGCGTGCGTCAATCACCCGAAGCATGATATTATCCCAGCATGACACACACCCCTGTTGTGTATTATTGCTTAAATACAGTAGAGACCAAGGACTAAAATGACATCATCTAAGTTTTGGAAGATTTGAGAGATCAAGACAGGAGCAGCAACAAAACCCCATTGTAACTCTGTGGGTCTTTTTTTTTTTTTTTTAACTTAAACACAGTTTCTGTTGGTAGTAACCTATATTGTAAATTCAGACTATAATGTTTTATGCATTTGGGTTTCAGGTGACCGAGTCGCCATAGAGCCTGGTGTTCCACGAGAACTTGATGAATTTTGTAAAATGGGCCGCTATAACCTGTCTCCTACAATATTCTTTTGTGCTACCCCTCCTGATGATGGGAATCTGTGCAGATACTATGTTCACAATGCCAACTTCTGCTACAAGTAAGAGATCTGCTATTCTTAAGAGCATCTCCCTGTATTCAGTATGTGTACATTACACCGTTAGGTAAATGTGCCTTCAGAGGTGGATAAACATGTATGGCTTTAGCCTTCCTGCCTCCATCGGAGAGCTAACCATATCTAGGGCCTCTATAGATGATATTTTGACCTTAAACCCAGCTGTCTTCCAGATGAACTAACAAAGCAAGCTTTGTCAGCTAAGCTAGCTGGCTGCCCCTGCTGTCCTCTCCCATTAAAGAACTCCTCGTGTCATCAGGGGACATTTTGTAAAAACAGGATTTTTAGATGCATTTCAGCTTATTTATTTAGTTAGTTAATTTATTTATTTAACCAGGAGTAGCACACTAAGCTGAAAGCTTTTTTACAGGAGCAACCTGGGGGCACAGGGAAGTTAAGTGACTTGCTGAAGGTCACACAGTATACAAGTAGAAGCTGTGGGATTCAAACCCAGGTCTAGTCTGCTGAATATCACCAGATCTGCAGCGCAGAGCCTTAAACCACTGCGCTATACTGCCTCCCTAAGCTTATATTTCACATTGTCTGTATTCAGCATCCTACTTTTCTGTAGCTATGTGTATTAACATGAAAACATAATCTGTGTTTGTTAGACTTCCAGAGTCAAAATGGCCACTCCAAAAGAACAGTGGTGCTCTCAGTAAAACATGCAAAATGGAAAAATTCCAAAAGAGAAAACTGGACACTCTTCTCACCAGTACAAAGGACCGTGAGGATGGTCTTATTTTATTTAAATGCAGACAGATTTAACATGCACCATACACCAAGATCTCTCATACCTTGTTTTGTGTGAGATATGCACTTTTGCGTTGAGTGAAAGTGCACTTCTCATACGAAACATTGAAGCAAGGTGTGTGTGTGTGTGTGGTCTTTCTGTGTGGTTCCAGTTTTACCTGTCTGCAACTAAATATAAGGTCATTTGCAATTAATTTCAATCTCATGGTTCTTTGTACAGGTGAGGGCCCGTTTCTTAGTACTGGTTGGTATAGCAGACCAGTTCCTACTGGGATCAAAGTCAGAAAGTATTTTGCAACTGTCTCATTTAAATATATTGGGGGAGTGGGATACATGTTTTTTATGGCTGTCAGTGAGTGAAATGTGCCTTACTACTTTAGCTCCTTGCAGCAGTCAGTAATGCTTTGATAACTTTCTATTGGCTGCAGAGGAGGAAAGTGCACGAGAACCTGTTGAGCAAATGGCTGCTGTCTCGTGCACATGCAACTGACCAAGGTGTAACACTGAAATAGTCCTCGAGTTGTTTAGCCTAGCCCCTTCCCCGCCTGCTGTGATAATAAGAATGACAATGAATGAGCTCAGAGAGAAAGCAATAATAAACTAAGTCTATGCAATCTTGTGAACGGAAAGTTAACCTTTATTTTCTGGAAAACTGGGAACTTGCCTATTTAAATCTGAGACTTTTCATGCTACTTAATAATAATCGTAATGCAAAAGGACAAAAATTAGAGCTATGGTATGTCACCATTTGATGCTTGCAGGAACTAGGAATTTTCTCTCCCAGTCACTCCTTATAATAAACAAATTCTGGCCAGAGCCGATAGGGCTGCAGGAGAGGAATCTGGGTTAAAAATATTGAAAATTATTTTTCTTTTTATATTTGTACACCAACTTTTCAACACAGCCTTGTGACGAACCTGCCTCATAAAGAAGGGCAGAGAAAATGTTAAACTTCTGATCTAAAGTTGATGTTGTGCAGGGACTGCAAAATTAACTTTCGGGCTGCAAACACACATTTTGCGCAGGAGTTGAAAAATGACAGCTGTCACATTAATGAGTCACTGTACAAAAATGGCTATGTTGAGATGTTGGGGTAAAAATACTGAATATTATGAAAGTTATGAGCCCGCATTTGCAAAATTCAGCATAGCCTCATAACTTAAAGCAGCAGGGCAATGATTGGTGAAAATTTTGACCTATACTTTTTTATGCTATTTTAGATTGCCACTTACCTCCTGAGTTGTACAATATCCTTTCTTCCACAGTTTGAGTCTGCTTGAGTACCTTTTTCTGTGTCTGAAATAATAAAAGGAGCACTTGTTTAAATGCGACTCGGACCAGGTTTTCATCAGTATTTGTAGCTGTTTTTGAGCAACTATTGCTCTGTAAGATTAGAGAGTACTGTCTGCGGCATAATAGTTCATTTTAGTCACAACAGAAGTGATATATAAACAACAGATGGTAAAAAACAGCTGAAAATACTTATGAAGACCAGGCCTGCACTGTATTAACCCGTAGGCTGCCGAAAGACTTAAAACATATAGGAATCTTGGACTGATATATCAGTCCGTGGCATAGCAAGGGTTAAAATGAGTGCTCCTGTTATTGTTTCAGACATGACTGAAATATTAAAGCAGACTCAAACTGTGGAAGTCACAAGGTAGGTGGCATCTAAAATAGCATAAAAAAAAGCATTGGTCAAAATTTTAACCAGATTATTGCACTGCTGATTTAATAGATGAACATACTAGAATTATACAACACAAGAATGTGCAAAGTATAATACCACCCCACATGAAATGTATTCAAAGTCAGGGAATGCATTGCTATTTTTTTTTATTTTTTTTTTGGCATTGAAAAAGTATAACTTGGTCCACAGGGAAAAATTGGATAAAACTTTACTTAATCAAGCCCTACTATGGGGGGGGGGGCATCGTCCACCCCAGGAAAGGAGAGCTGCCTATAGGCAGCTCAGTCCTGCTCCTACCCTCCCCCCCCGGCCAGCTCCCCAACCCGAGGTCATTCCCGAACCCGAGTCGCCAACATGACACATGGTAAGGCTAGATGTCTCAACCCACTGCACCACCAGGCTGACAGGTGATGGCCTTCTAAACTGACCTGCCAATAGAGACTGTGGACATGAAGACAGTGGAGCAGTCCTTAGTGTTGCCCATCTCTTAGGTTTTGCCAGCACTGACCCAATATGGCTGTAGAGAGCCTTTAGGAGTGGCAAGAGCATTGAAAAGAATATGAGGTGCTTTCGCTGCACCAGAGTCAGATGTAACTGGTACTGTTGCTATTACTGAACTGCACATGTGTGATATTCCCACATGCGCAGTTTGCCTCATACTGAGCCATAACATGGCAGCACTGACATGACTACATATGCGGCATACTCGCATATACATAGTGTAAGTCAGCACCAGTAAAAGACCCCACTGAAAATGAGATACTGCATCTTAGCCAGGCTAATGCGTATCAGTACATTGAAGAAGTGGGTAAAATTAGGACCCCTCTGAAAACGAGATCCTGCATCTCATCAACATTATCCTGTGTCAGTGTATTGTCAAAATGGATAAAAGTATGACCCACTGAATATGACATACTGCATCTCAGCCAGGCTATCCGGCTGTGTCAGTACATTGTAATAATGCTGTAATACCATCAAGAGGTTCTGGAGAAATGTGAACATTGAGAGCAAAGCTTGAGAAATTTCAGCATTTTTCCAGAGCCTCTGTGATGTTGCAGGTGAGTTTTATCATTTAAAATAAATAAAAAGAGCCTTAACAATTGTTATAGTGATTTTATAGTGATTTTACTGACGACATAATGACGTCAGTTGCGTACATGTATTGATTTGAGCATACAAGAAAATGTACAGGAGTTTTGTCCCAGTTTTACATGAAAAATACAGGGAAAAGGAGGGTGCCCTACAGGGAGAAATTTTTTGTTCCATCTGGGAACACTGCAATTGACACCGCTATCATTCTTTGTAATTCCCTAGGATGCCCCTTACAGCCTCTGAAAACACAAAAAGATTAGCTGCCTAGCATTTATTTACCTTTCCTACAAGTATAAAACCATGTGAGCTCTAATTTCCCCTATAATCAGTCATATCATGGCAGCACTGACATGACTACATATGTGCCATACTCACATATGCATAGTTTAAGTCAGTACCGGTAAAAGTAAGACCCCACTGTAAATTATATACTGCATCTTAGCCAGGCTAATGTGTATCAGTACATTGTAGAAGTGGGTAAAATTAGGATCCCTCTGAAAATGAGATCCTGCATTTCATCAAAGCTCTATGATATGTTGCAGGTGAGTTTTACCATTTAAAATAAATAAAAACAGTCTTAACATTTGTTATACTGATTTTACTGACAGGCATAATGAAGTCAATTGTGTGCATGTATTGATTTGAGCATACAGAAAAGTGTACAGGAGTTTTGTCCTAGTTTTACATGGAAAATACAGGGAGAAGGAGGTGCCCTATGGGGAATGCTTTGCTCAGTCTGGGAACACTGCAGTTGACACTGCTATCATTCTTTGTAATTCCTTACCTAAAACATTAGCTGCCTAGCATTTAAAACCCTTCCTACATCCAATGCCACTAATTAGGTCCAGAAAGGGTTAACATAAATCAGTTACTAAGAGGAAATGCTGAATTCACACACACACACACACACACACACACACACACGTGCACACACACTGGGAGAGTTGACTAAGACTATAATTTGACACTACTCTGCAGTTACATGCTGTTATCTGTTGAATGTCACGTCAGTAAATTATTAGTCTCCAAAAATAGCAAGTCACATTGCAATAAAAAAAAAAAGCTGAGAAAACAGTATTGGAATTGGATTCAAAAGAACACGTGTTTCTTGTACTCACCGAAGCAATACAAGGTTGGGGAGGAGAAGTGATTGTCCAGAGCATTTGTTTCTTAATACCTAGGCTGCCGAAAGAACTAAAATGAATCTATTTGATTGAGCCCTGGACAGATATTCAGTCTGCAGCACTGCAAGGGTTAAATTGAAGGGCTGCAAAGATGGAAGGATCATTTGAAAACTCCAAAGGAAGTGTTCCACAGGCTGAATCCGGTAGCTCATTTTTAGAGCTGATGCAAGAGGGCTGCAGGCTCTGCCTACCTGGAACCCTACAAATGGGAGGCAGTATAACAACATGGTTAAGAGCACTGAGCTGCAAACCTGGAGAACTGGATCTGAATCCCACAGCCACCACTTGCATGCTGTGTGACCATGAGCAAGTCACTTAACTTTCCTGTGGTCCCAGGATGCACGTGGAAATAAACCTTGGCTTAGTGCATTTTTCCAGGCCAAAAGCTGTAAAATAAAATAATAATAAAAATAAAAAACTGCCGAGTCTCCAGTCAAACTAAGTAGCTTGGCCAGGGATTGGGAAAGCAAAGTTGGGCGGGGGGATCACTTGTTAGAGCAAGAGGGGGCCAGGGAGAGGCAATTTGAAAAACAAGACTTGGCCATCATAAAAACAGTTTTAATCTTTTCATCATGTATACTTACACGTAGATATTATTTCAAGCAAATGAATTCCAATGTATGCTTACACTACTATTACACTAACAACTGCAACTGCAAGATGAATTGGTGCCAAGCCTACCCCATCAGCGAATAAATAAAATCTGTTCTCCCTCCTCCCCAACTGCCTGACAGATCTGGTGCATTACAAAGCACAGGAATTAGATTCTGGTAGCACATTGACTATGGAATACAAGAGTTCAGTTTGAAATCATGACTTTTATACTCGCTGTATCTTAACAACATTAAATGGAAACGACATAAAGAAATAACATTCGGTAAAATTAGGAAAACAAATGATCTGAGGAAATGTAATTACACCTGTGGTGGGTTTTCTGTAAGGCCCCTGCTAAAAGCCATTAAAGGTAAATGTTGGGCACAAATGATGTACACAGCTGAAGTTTGGAGTATAGATGATACTGAATCATACATGACCCCAGTATAAAATATTCTATATGCAGAATTGCACGTTATACCCTCATGCTCATCAGTTTATCTGAGGACAGAACTTGGATTAATGAATGCTAATGCACTCAGTGATGGAAGGAAACTTCAATACTGGCTTCGTTTAACCAGAGTATACGATGGGAAATTGTTAAAGAAATGTCTCCAGGAACAGTTATGTTGGATTAAAAGTGATTGTGGTAAAAAATGTTGGACACAAGCTCTATAGTAGATTGGACCAATATGGTCTATTAACATTAAAAACTTATTTTAATAGATATATTGGGATAAGTGTTAAACATAAAGCCTACATTCAGAATAAAATGTTAAGTATTGGATAGATCAAGATCTAGAGAAAATTAGACAATCCAGATTTTCTAGATGGTATGCAGAAAATATGTTTACAGTTAGGGATTACTAGGATATATTAGAGAATAAGATACTTAGAAACACTTTCTTTAGAAACACTTTCTTTAAAGCAAGACTGGAATTAATAGAGAATAACATCTTGAAAACTAGATACCAAAACCTATCCAAGACATATGAAATGTGTGACTGTAAAAATGGGATTAGCAAAGACTTACTCCATATGTTGTGGTAATGCCCTGGTACAACAGAGTTGGGCAATATTGGCTGAGGCCATTTCTAGCTTGGCCAGCTGCATCCAGGAGTAAAATGATGATTATTCTTATGAATACAAATGATGAAGATACTATTAAAAGGTTAGCAAATTACTTTGTGCATATTGCTAAAATCAGAAACACATAGATGTTAACTTAGACTTTACTGTAAAGACTGATATGGACTGTTACAGTATAGACTATTGATTGAGATTGTCCTTTTTTAGAGTAACTGCGTGAATATTATATGTGTGGCATATTAACTCCTTCAGAGTATTTTTAGCCTTGTCTCTCTGGTGGTGATATTTTCAATGAGTTCTCTCCTGAAGAATTTTATGTCTGTATGTATTATGTGTGATTGTATTTATGGCTGTTTTTATTCTGTTTTGTAAAGGCCTTGTATGGTCAAACAAATAAATATTTACTACTATTCACTGTATCTTGAAATGTTTTACAAGATACGAGGGTTACGCACTGGCAGCACATGGAATGTAGAATGGAATAAAATTTATGATGCTCAACCTGGCCCAACAGGGAATAAAAGAACATATGAACCCCTCCACCAACTGTCTGACGGGTCTGGTGCCCAAGTCCAAACCAACCCTGTCAGTGAATTAAAAAAAATAAACCTGTCCCCATTCTTTCTCCCAACTACCTAACAAGTCCAGGGACCAATCCAGCCCATCAGGAAATAAAAAAAAAATGTGTCCCCTTCCCTCAACAACCTGATGGGTCAAGTATTCAACCCAGCTTGTCAGAAAATAAAACAAAAAAGATGTTCCTCTCTGCTGCCATGCTGTGTACCAGTAAGTCTGAGCCTCTCTGTCACTTCCAGCCTGCAGTGCACTACCATAGGAGACTGAACCGAGAGAGACTGACAGTACACACTTCCGAGACTGTAATCCCAAGTGCACTTGATCCCGCCTCTGTCGCCCGACTCTTCCCCTCTTGCAGTTTTTTCCTTCTCTGGCACTTAATCTCAGCTCTGCAGTCTCACTGATGCATACAGAGGGTTCACATTGCCCTGCATGAGCCTACTCGGCATGTTGAGTAGTGGAGTGCCTGCCCCTGGGCCACCGCCATTAGCTGGGAGCACCTATCAGAAGCAAAGTCTTTTGGAAAGAATGATGGGTGTAGGCATCATCAATTTACCATACTTTCCTCCCAGAGAATAAAAAAAAGCCCCCCCAAAAAAAACAAACTACCTGCTGGATATGGTGCCCAACCCAACCTGTCAGGGGGAAAAAAAATTTGTCTCTTTCCCTTGAGCTACAGTATGACAGGTCTGGTGCTTTACAAGCCACATGAGTTAGATTCTGGTATTGCAGAGACTGCAGAATATAATATAATTATGTTTTAAATAATGACTTTCATACACATTGTATCCCAAAGTATTTTACAAGGCACAGGAGTTCTATACTGGTATTGCAGAGCATGTAGAATGGAATAGAATTTCCAGTGCCCAACCTGACCTAACATAATTAAAAAAAAAAATCTGGCTCCCTCTTCCAACCATCTGGTTGGTCTGGTGGTTAGCTAAGGCTGAGTTCTTTTCCTCCACATTTCAGAATGATCTTAGCGCTCCTCCAAATTCTGGAAAGTAATACATGCCCTCCTCTTCCCCCACCCCACCCAGTCCCCGTCCCTTGCTCTCAAGGTTGGTGACTCTATCATTTCAGACCCTCTTCCATCACCTCAGCTTTCAACTACTATTTCACCACCTGTGCTTCCTCACTCCTCTCTGCACTCCTCACTACTCCTCCCTCCTCTTTCTCCTTCCTCCCTCCCTTCTTCCCCCTTCTCTTTCTCGCCTATCAGCCCTGCCTCAGCTCTTAAAGCTGTCCTGGCTCTCAACTCTCAGAAGGGTGGAAGCTCTGATGGACTTGATCCCAAGTTCCTACACCTCTCTGCATTGGCTATTGCCTTGCCCATTTCCTCCCTGCTCAACCTATCATTCTCTCTTGTCTCAGTCCCAGATACCTGGAAGCATGCAACTGTCATTCCCTTTCCAAAAGGAGGTGACTCCTCCTCTCCTGAAAATTGCTGCCCAATCTCTCTCTCCTCCCAACTTTATCCAAACTTCAAGAACACATAGTTCTATCTCAACTCTCCCCTTTCCTTGACTCCTCCTCCTTTTTCACCCCCTTCCAGTCTGGCTTTCGCAAACATCACTGCACCACTTCCTTTCCTCAGGCTCACAGATTACATCTATTCTGGCATTGAACAAGGTCTTCTCACTGCCGCCATCTTTGTTGATCTAGTGAAAGCTTTCAACACTTTCTCCCACCCTCTTCTCCTGTACAAACTAAAATCAGCGGGTCTTTCTGGCTCCACAACCAGGTGATTCAACTCCTACCTTGTAAGTAAAGCTCAATCAGTGAGAACTGGAGACTCTTCCCCCCCCCCACTCATGCACACTGGCGTTCCCCAAGGTTACGTCTTTGACCCTTTGCTTTTCTCCATATTCCTTAATGATCTCTCCTCAGCCTGCTTCTCTGCATCCATCCACATGTACACAAATGACACAGTTCTGTTTTCCTCTGGCTCTTCTCCATCAGTTAACATCCAGGCTTCAACTTGATTTTGTCACTGTCCAGAAATGGTTCAGGGCTAATCAGTTATTCCTTAATACTAAGGAAACAGTTTCCATGTGTTTTGGCACACAACAGAGGCTTTCTAGACTCCCTTCACTCCTCACCTTCCTCACCCTCGATATGGGAAAAATTTACAACGTACCCTCATTTAAGTATCTCTGTTTCTAACTTGACCGCCACCTTGGTTTTTCTCTGCACATAGATGTCATGTACAGAAAACTCCACCCTAAGCTCAGTGCACTTTATAGGAACAAAAGCTGTATCCCTATATCTGCCCATCAGGACATCATCACTAAAATGATCCTCCCCATTTTTGATTATGGCAACTTAGTCTATGGTGCTGCACCTAAATCCACCCTGGCCAGACTGAATCCCTGCTTCCACTCCTTTGGTCTTTTGCCTTAGCCTGTCCCCCAGAACTCGTCACTGTTCTCTGTACATTGATCTCTCCCTCCCTTCCTTCCTTCCTTCCTTGAATAACTGCCATCTCATCCACTGTGCATCCTTTTATTTTTAAATTTTGGTTGGCTTCTCTCCCTCCTTACCTCAGCGGTCTCCTCTCCCCTATGCCCCCCTCCATGTACTCTCTCCGTAATTCAGATTATCATTCTCTTTTGCTCCCCTCTCATAAATCCCTAGCTGGCCAATCTGGTTTCTCCTTCTGGCTTCCTAATCTTTAGAATTCCTTCCACTAACAATTCACTCTGCCACCTACAAATGCTCTTTTTCCTTTCTTCTCCAAGGTCATACTGACCCCTCCTGTAAATTTCCTTAGCCCCATTGCCCTTCACTTCTCATCTACTCTGACCTCTACACTTCTAGCCACCCCACCTCTCCCCCTTTCCCCTCCACCACTTCCTCCCATTCTCTTACTTCTTTCTCACTCACTCCCACCCCCAGTAATCACTCTTTCTACCCCTTCCTAATCCTCGACACTCTATTCCACCACCCTACCCACCATAATCTGTTTTCTTCTCCACTCTCTTTTACTCCCACCATTCTTTACCTTTGCAACCCCTCTAGCCTCTCTTTCTCACCCTTCTTTACTTACTCTCTCTCCCCTACCCTTTGCTATATCTGTGACGTTACTTGCTTGTGTGTGCCTGGTACTTCGCACTTCTGATGTTTAACCTGCATTATTATTTGCTCTGGTAATGTCGTCATCATCATCATCATAATCAAGTAAGTTTATTGTTCAGTCATTTAGGCCATTACAATTTTAGCACAGAACCATCCGAAATATAAAATTTCAATAAAAATAAGTGTAAAAACAATACAGAGTAGCAGCACAACAATCATGTCAAACATCTGGTTGACCATACACAATCCTAGGGCTATTCTTATAAGTAAACAGTTCAGAGATTTGAGGAACGTTAAATACTGATTGATTTTCCTTTACAATATTACTAGCTTCATTAGTATTTAATAGTCCTTAGTTATCTCTTCACTTAGGTCCCAGATATCCTACCAGAAAAAAATCTCCTATGGGGCAGCAATCCATTTATGTACTTTTGGTACCTGAGGAGAGCAGCCACTGGCTTTTTGTCTTTCTTATCAGCATACTTGTGCTTTTCAGGTGCCATCTTGGGATATACCCTGCAGTCCAGCAGTAGTATGCCAGACCAATATTCCACCATATTGGGCTATCCATGAAACATCAGCTTAGGGGCCATCTTGTGGGAGCCTCTCATCCACTACTAAGGCTGGTTTGGCGAACAGACCAACATACTAATTTGGCCATGTTCTGATAAAACCCAGGGCCAATCATTCATCAATCCATATATGGTTACTAATAGCCTGAATGGATACAGAGACACTCCCCAGCAGTCCCTAGTGCAAACTATCCATGGTCAGTCTCATGGTCCTATAGCAGTCTCCACTGTGCAAAAATGGAATGCTCTGTATCTTGCCCCAACAACATCTTACTTGGATTCTAATGCTAATTTCATGATGACCAGAGTTGTGGGTTTGTGGAATAACTTACCTGTAAGTGTCGTTAATAGTGATAATTTAAATACCTATAAGCAAAGATTGGATAAACATATGGGAAACAAAAAATTTGATTTCCACCCATAGGACATATGGGTGGCGAGCATACAATGGGCATCCTTATATATGCCTTCATTGCTCGTACACTTCTGTGAACCTATGAACCATTCAATGTATCAGCCCGATCCATATCCTTCCATACTTGGTAGGCAGAGTACCACGTACTGATTTGATCAGAAGAAAAGGGACCATTAGTAATTACTTATGTACTAAGCACCATCATTTAAGGCCTGATCCACCTACCCCCAAAGAGATAGATAAGGTGCCACTTGCCCCCTCGGGCAGCGGTCACGATCCAGCCATATCACCTCCACGGTGCAAGGAGTCTGATCCACCTGCCTTGAACTGAGTTTGTAAAAAAGTTTTACTGGCTTTGTTAATATATTTTTTTTAATCCTGTTTAAGACTGTACTGGGTTTACATGCTTACTGCTATGGACTTAATTAGAAAATTCAGTGAATTGTAAAATCTGTGTAGCCTCTGTCTTGAGCCTAAGGCTTCTGCCCTTGACTTTCATTCTTAATCATCTTCCTTTGTCCCGCTGTCCTCCCCTGTCTCTGTTCTGTCCCTCCTGCCCTCCCCCATCAGTCTGTTCTTTTGTGCTTGTTTTGGATTCCCGAGTTAGCCGGCACCTTGCCTCTGTCTGAGACTGACCCCTGACTTGTCTTTCAAGTTGGTGCTCAGCTCTCTTTGTGTGTCTCTGTTTAGACCCCCCCCATCTGCTCCTATTTAATCTGCTGTCTCCTTCCTTACAGGTGCTACTTGCCCCCTCGGGCAGCGGTCACAATCCAGCCATAGCACCTCCATGGTGCAAGAAGCCTGATCCACCTACCCCCCCAAAGAGATAGATAAGGTACGACGCTTAAAAAATTGCCACAATTTCTCTGGGCTGTGTGAACGCTGAACAGGATCATCACTTGCAAGTTGCTGTTTTCAGTTTCAGTGCCTTCTCAGGGTAGCGCTATTGGCTGCACACCTGTGTAGAGCTCCCTGATTGGCTGGTCACACTCACCTGAGACAGGAGCACCCAAGATGTGTGGCTTAATGTAAGCCTGCATCCTTGTACTCTGCTTCTAATTTATATATTTTAATTTAGCCTGTTCTGCTCGGCCTGTGTAAAGTAACTTACCATTCCCCCCCGCTGCAGTTTCTCTCTAACTGTATGTGCACTGATTCAGTGCTAGCTCTGCCAACTTCCCCTTGATTTTTCGTACCACCCCCCCCCAGGCCTCCTTTAAATGCACACAGTCTCCGCCCACTCCTATCTGATGTTTCAATTTATTGGTTATTACTGTCAACAACTGCAATTCCTCCCATCCCCTTTTTGCAACTAAGCCTTCTAGCAGCTTTATCTCTTTCTGTCTTGCTGAGGCATACCATTTTGGTACTTTAGGTTTACTTATTGCTGACTAGCATATCCTGTCTTGCTGACTAGCATATCCTGTCTTGCAAAGGCACTGTTTTACTTGAAACATCCCTTTTACCGAAAAAAAACAAATTACTGAACTGTGACTGATTTGCCAAAAAACTGTGTTTATTGTCTAAAAATGTTCCAGCAACCAAGTAGCTCTCTCCAGACTGCAAGGCGCCAAGGAAATTGCAGGCTTGTCAGTTGCTAATTGAGCTGTTTTCACTCAGACTGCTAGCCTTTGTGTTGCCCCACTCCTTTCTCTAGCCGAGGGCGGTATACATTTATCTTGCATAACTCCATTTTTAAACTTCCTCAAACAAGTCACATACGGAACAACGACCCCTGGGACCTATATAACTTGGATATCAGAAGCTACTGGAATACACTCCTTACTTACATAAAGGGCAACCATGACAGGCCTTGTTTGGCTACGCTTATTCGCCAGCCTTTGTATAATACCCTATGTGGTTAGGCAACCTGACAGAATTGATTCCATCAAAGGTGCATGCTCTACCATGCTAGTCTTCCCATATACCAACACTATGAACAAATTATGCTGCCACTGTATGCCTTTGATCCCCTCATAGTTTGTGGAATCTCCTCGAAGTGGAACTGCTAACCAATATCCTCTACGTGGTCCTATACCCTATCCATTCAAACTAGGTATGTCTTGGTGCTATTCTGCATGAATCCTAGGATATGTATCCGTAGGGCAGCACAATAAGATGATTCAATCTTTGGACCCATGTACTCAAACCTATACCAGACGTAGAAAGACTCATGCCTTTAAACTTCTCCTTGCTGCCCTGAGGAAAATTGTGCTCCTTCTACCCCTATGCTCAGGTGACATCGAACTTAACCCTGGCCCTACAAAAGTGCTCTCATCTCCTTCTGAACTCACAACTTTGAAAGGAATTTGCTTCTTGCATACTAACGTGTGTAGTCTTTTAAAGAAGCTCGATTCAGACCAGGCTTGGATTGTTCATACTGCACCAGACGTACTCATGCTTTTGCAAACATGGCTCCAGGCGTCCACCCCAGATAGAGAGGTAAACATCCCTAACTACCACCTCTTCAGAACCGACAGGCAGACGAGGGGTGGAGGAGTAGCCATTTATGTTAAGAACAAATTCTCAGTATCTATATTAGATGCTACCTCCTTTGCCTGTGGATTTGAATGCCTGTCTCTTAAAGTTGAGCTTTCCCCATCAGTGGCGTTCCACATCATAGGCTGCTATAGACCTCCAGCAGCAAGACCACAACTTCTGACACACCTGTCATCCCACCTGGACACTACCCCAATGGAAACAATCATACTAGGTGACCTTAACTATGATTGGCTGACTAAGGTCTCATTACCCCTGAAACAATTCTGCAACTCTCATGGGCTCACTCAACTTATTACTGAGCTTACTCCAATCAACAAAAAAAATCCATTGAGAAGCACCCTATTGGATGTTCTCCTTGTTAACAGACCTCATTCCTTTTCCCATGCTGGTATCCTCTTAGCGGACATTAGTAACCACTGCATTATTGGTGGCATAAGAACTGTTACCAAACCTCTATCTACATCAAAGTTTTCCACTAAAAGATCCAGATGGAACTTCAATTCTATTGCATACTTCAATGATCAAAAAAACTCTTTGCTATGGCAGAGTTTCTACCTGCCTAAGTCAGTGAGTGATGCCTATGACGTTCGCCATGAAATCATATCCAGCGCCCTAAACAGCCATGCTCCCCTGGTTAAAGCTTGAGTAAAAGCCAAAACCTGTCATTGGTTCTCACCGGATCTGAAGGTTGCCTTACTCAAAAGAGATTACCTCTGGAAAAAGGCTTGTAAATCTAGTGCCGACGCAGACTGGTGTCTCTTCAGAGCATCTAAAAATGTCTGTACTAAGTTGGTCAGAGAGGCCAAAGTCAACTTTTATCAAACCGAGCTACTCTCTGTGTCAAACTGCCCTACCAAGTTCTGGTCCACCATGAAAGAGCTATCTAGCCACTCTCCAGGAAGTGCGCTTCCTTCCAAAAGTACCACTGATAATATTATCATTAACGATAAATTAGAGATAATGCAGGCTTTCAACAATCACTTTGCCACTGCTGATCTGGCGTTTGATAACGCACCTGTAAGTAGCCTTCTTCCTCAGACCAACACCCAGCCTTCAGAACCAAGTAGCAATAACATGGACTTCTCCTTTTCACCTACCACCATAAAAGAAGTTGAAGATCTTCTTCTATGACTAGATACTAAAAAAAAGTGCTGGGGCAGATTCCTTCGACCCATATTTCTTGAAAATAGCATGCCATATACTTGCTACACCTATAACACACCTATTCAATCTGTCCCTAGCACAAGGCTCCATCCCCAAGGCATGGAAAACTGCTCACGTCATTCCCCTGTTTAAAGCAGGGGAACCCTGTGACCTAAATAACTATAGACCAATCTCCCTTCTTCCCATACTTTCAAAACTTCTGGAAAAAATTGTGGCTACGCAGCTGAAATCCTTCTTAGACAATGCTAGACTACTCAACCCAATGCAGTCTGGCTTTAGAGCTAAGCATAGTACAATTACGACACTGGCAAAAGTTACTAATGATTGGCAACAGGACCTAGACAACAAAAAATTCATTTGTGCTGTGTTTCTGAACCTCAGTAAGGCTTTCAACACTGTTGACCACTGCCTGCTCCTCTCCACCTTAACAACTATAGGCATTGGCTCCACCGTGCTGGGATGGTTCCAAGACTACCTTTCTGATAGACAGCAACAAATTAAGGCTGATGGAGAGATTTCTCCACTTAAACTGATAAAAAGAGGTGTCCCCCAGGGCTCCATACTGGGCCCATTACCGTTTGCCATTTATATCAACAGCTTGGACGTAGGCATCAAAGATGCCAGTATTCACTTGTTTGCTGACGACACAGTGCTCTACTTAAGCTGGGAATCTCCTGAAGCTGCCTGCACTGAGTTACAAGTTGACTCTGCAGTACCAGCTCCTTAGCAAAAAAATTACTAGTAAATGCAAAAAAAACAAGGCCATTCTTTTCTCACCATCAGGCCCAGGGGCTCACTCTGCTGTCGCTAGTCCATTACCACCAATCTCTACTTTATTAGGAGAAAATCTTGAATTTGTGACTAAATTCAGATACCTTGGTATTTGGCTAGACAACAAACTCTCTTTTATGGAACACACAGAAGAACTGCTGAAAAAACTGAGGCAGAGGCTTGGTCTTTTTTTCAGAATTAAACGCCTCTTGACCACAGACGCAAAAAGTCAGCTTGTCCAATCTACATTCCTTTCTTTAATTGACTACGCCAACTTCATTTATGGCCATTGCCCTGCCTCATATCTTGCAAAACTGGATGTATTATATCATAGAAGCACTGAGATTTAAAACTGGCCTCCCGTACTCCACACATCACTGCTCTTTATACGCAGCCATAGGGTGGCCCTCCCTTCAATACAGGCGATATAGAAATGCAGCCCTCTGGATGCTCTGAGCCCTTACCAACAAACTCCCACAATACGTTGTTGACTGTCTCCCCCTTAGTCCTATTAGGAACTATGCCTTAAGAAGTCAATCGCTGATTTCTCTGAATGTCCCAAGGGCCAACACTCGCTTTGGAAGGGCCACCATAAGCTATGCACTGCCTACTCTCTATAATAGGATACAAAAATCGTTGACTTAGCTCACCTGTCAGTCCTGCCTTCTTTATGACCCTCTATGACAAAACGTTTGCTGAAATCTGTAATTGCTTCTATCACTCCTAGCAGCTTGACTATTGTTCCTCTCTTATTCAACATTAGTCCCAGCTGCTTATCCAAATCAGCCCTTGCCGTTACTACTCCCCCCACCTCTGTGCCACTTGCCCTTAGCACCCTCTGCATCCTTCTTATCCACCAACCCCCTTCTGCCGCATTTACCTAAGGCTTGCACACTGTTATGCGCACCTCCATAGTTTAGAAATTTCCATTGAGGTCTGTAACGTGTTTCTGCTGGACAGGAATATAAATAATCTTTCTTTTTTTCTTCTATGGTTTGTATATGACATCCATACACATCCTGCTCCTGTGGGCACTGTGTGTGTGTGTGTATATATATATATATATATATATTACATATATTACATTCGGGTTGTGTTATGTATATCTTTCTTGTACATGTGACTTGGAATGTAAATACTCTGCTCCTATCAGTATTGTAAACATGTTGTTCCTTTTGTATTATGTATATTTATATGTAACTGTACAATTTTCCCTGCCAACAGCAGGTCCACTTTGTAAGTGAGCTTGCTCAATGGTGACTGCCTGGATAAATAAAGATTTGATTGACTGATTGATTTAACATTGTTATCTTATTTCTAAATTTCTAAAATTCTTCAAACCTGCTATAATTTAAACATCTTGATGAGACCATTAATTAATCTGTAATGAATGGCAAAGTTCTAAATCTAAATCCATCTGCCCCACCTATATCATTTATCAAAGAAATACACTTTAACAACAGTACACAATATCAATTAAGCATAAGAACGTACTGTATGAGAGAAACATTTATTTGATAAAAGAAAAGCTTAAACCATCTTTTAAAAAAAAAGTTTGATAGAAGTAATGCTCTTTCAAAAGTGAATCTGCAAGTTAAATAAATTCAGAATGAATCAGATGGTTTCATTTGTTTGAAAAATAATGTGCAGCTTCCTCAGAACTGGGTGTAGACTGGTATCAAACTCAGTCAGTCAGATAATATTGATCACTCAGTCATTCCATAAATTAGGCAGTGCTGCAAAATGAAGGCACTATAGTTTTGTTTATAGTTCATCAGAACAAAAATGTCTAATAGATATGCCTTACTGCAGTATTCAGAAGTGTTAAACTTTATAACAGGTGCGATAGCATGATAGTGCAATAGCACACAGTGCCAGAAAGTCAACACATTCCCGCTTTCAAAGCACTGGCCAAGCCACATACAGCTGCAAATTCACAACATAAAAATATCCATCTAGCAAAATGTAACAAGAGTCAGTTCTCAAGAATGAGAAAGCATCAAACTGCTTGCGCTACTCGGACTAAATCACCAATCCCATTACCCAAATTAGGATTATTAAATTATTCTGCTCTCCCTCACTGGGAGTCCATTTAAATTCCATGGGTTCTTGGTTCGCTCTTTTCTGAGAAGCTAATCAGCTCATCTACTCTGCCATATTACATACTTCCATTCCATTCAGTATTCCAGATGCAAGTTACATTTTTTGTAGTCACAAAACAGTCTCCTCTTCTGGAAGTCCTTAAATCATTTTCAGTGGCACCAAACTATTCCAGGGCATTGCTGCCGACAACCCACCATCTTTTACCTCTGGCTCTGAAAGCAGCAACACCTGCATTCTAGCCAATCTTGGCAATTTGCAGTTCAAAAGATACCGAACTCCAGTAACTTTTCACCACTGTCCTCCTTTCCCGTTCTCCAGTTATGATCCAGGAAGAGTATAATCACTTGTAACATATATAAACATAGAATCACTCTCTGAGCGTTGTAAGAATGGGAGCCAGGTTCAAACTTCAGTTTCCAGATCCCCCAGGCAAAGTTAGCATACCTGTTAGAATTTGAAAAGGTGGTTAACAGCACACTGAAGTGCGGACAATCCAGTATCCCCATAACACGGAGCCAATTTCTCAGGCTTCTAGCAAAGTTCTCTCCCCAAACATTAACTGTATGGTGCTATCTTACCAAAAATGTTGCCTCATTAAAAGACCGCTTCAAATGGGCAGAATTGCAGGAAACACAAGGAGGTGATAAACGGACTAGCAGCATGTCTGTGTCTCTCGAAAATACTGCTCGGTTACATTTAAACAGTTACCAAGCTCATTATTAAAAGCCCAACGCCAACAAAAAAACTTATTTTGTTCAGTAGTTGTGAAATGGAATTTATAAAAGCTTAACATCTGCAAGCATAAAAGCTCTTACTCAGCGTGGTGTGGAGTGGAGCAGCTGCACAGCCATCTTGCTGCCCCCCCCCCCAGGTAATGTATATTATTGTACATACTGTGTATTGTTGTATTGTTATTACTTGTAATGTATATTATTGTACATACTGTGTATTGTTGTATTGTTGTTACTGGTAATGTATATTATTGTACATACTGAGTATTGTTGTATTGTTGTTAATGGTAATGTATATTATTGTACATACTGTGTATTGTTGTATTGTTATTACTGGTAATGTATATTATTTTACATACTGTGTATTGTTGTATTGTTATTACTGGTAATGTATATTATTCTACATACTGTACTGTGTATTGTTGTATTGTTATGACTGTGCTTCTGCTTGTTTGTACTTATCCCTTACTCCCTTCCCCAGGACACATCTGGAAACAAGCTTCACAGCTCAGTATGTCTTTCCTGGTAAATCTATTTTAAATAAATAAATGAATAAGTAAATAAAAAGCAGCCTGGCCCATCAGGGAATAAAAAAAATATGTCCCCCTCCTCCCAACTGCCTGACAGATTCAGTGCCCAACTCAGTCTGTCAGGGACAGAAATCTTTCCCTGCCCCCCAACTTTGAGAGATCTGGTGCTTTACAAAGCACAGGAGTTAGATTCTGGTATTGCAGAGACTGCAAAATATAATAGAATTTTGTTTTAAATGACTTTCGTACACATTGTATCCGAAAGTGTTTTACAAGGTGCAGGAGTTCTACACTGGTAATGCAGGGAATGTAGCTGTCTCACTATCTGTAAAGCAGCTACCCTGCAGGCCTTTCAGACTCCGCTCTTCCCAGGTCTGCTTTCCGTTCAGATGGACAACATGCGCATAGTTTATTACATAAGCAGGCGGGGGGGGGGTCATTCCTATACCCTGTGCAGGAAGACGATGAGAGTCTGGTATTGGGCCATCGAGCATGGCCTGGAACTCTAAGCTGTCCATGTTCCCAGTGACCAAAACATCCTGGTGGACAGCCTAAGTCACTTGCTGTCCAGAGACCATGAATTGGAACTTCTGACCTCAGTGGTAGAAGGCCTCTTTGACAGATGGGATTGGCCGGAGTTGGACCTTTCTGCATTCCCACACAACTCAAAACTACCACTTTTCTGCTTGCTGGATCAAGGGCCTGGAGTTTTCCAGTGAGACACATTGTCCCTTTCCTGGACAGAGAGGTTTCTGGATGCCATCCCTCCCTTCCTGCTACTCTGAGTTCTGATCAAACTCCAGATGGAGCGGGCTACAATGATCCTCATCTTCCCACTTCTGGCCTTGTCAGATCTGGTTCCCCTTGTTGCAACAACTGGCAGTAGAATCTCCTCTGTCCCTGCCCTTGTGCATAGGCTTGTTGTCCCTAGAACAGGGCACCTTGGTTCATCCTGACCTCAAGTCTCTCCATCTCCATGCATGGCTCCTGAGGACATAGCCATTGTCAGATCTGGGATCTCCCCCAGAGTAGTGGACGTCTTGTTGGCAACCTGGAAGTCTTCCACCAGGGCCACTTACTTTATGAAATGGAAGTGTGTTGCTCTTTAGGCTGTATCTCACCATTTAGATCCCTTCACTTGTCCAGTGAATCAGGTTCTGGAGTACCTTCTATCCCTCTCGAACTCAGGCTTGCGGTACTCCTCTATCAAGGTACATCTCTTCACTATCTCTGGATACCATGTACCTGTGGATGGGCGCTCAGTGTCCCAGCTCAACGTGTCCCGAACGTTATTGTGGGGCATTCTGCATTTGAAGCCCCCAATCGGGGACCCTGTCCCACCTTGAGACCTTAATTTTGTGTTGGAAATGTTTACGCTGCCTCCCTTTTGAACAGGCTGCATTTTGTGAGCTACACTTTCTGTCATGGAAAGTGTTATTTTTAGTTGCCATTTCTTTCTTTTACCTTTATCTTTCTTTTACCAGGAGAGACACACTTAGCTGAAAACTTGTTTACAGGTGCAACCTGGGAGCACAAGAAAGTTAAGCGACTTGCTCAGGATGACACAGTATGCAAGTGGGGGCTGTGGGATTCAAACCCAGGTCTCTAGGTTTGCAGCTCAGAGCCTTAAACCACTGTGCTATACTGTCTCCTTTTTATTTTATTTTTATTTTTACCTTTGTAAAATTTCCAAGCTTCAGTCTCTCATATAAGGAGCCTTATTTTTTTTTTCACAAAGACACGGTGTCTTTGCATACAAATCCTAAGTTTCTTCCTAAGGTGGTGTCGGAGTTTACTTTGAATCAGTCCATCCACCTGCCTGTAGTTTCTGGAGCATTCCAATCAAAGGGAGACATTGCTACATACCTTGGATGTGCATAGAATCCTGAGGTACTATACACATTGGATCAGGGACTCCTGGAAGTCCAATCGGTTGTTTGTTTCATTCACCCCTGGCAAAGATGGTGTTCCAGAGTCCAAACAGTGTTTGTCAAAATGGTTAGTCAATTGCATTGTCTGTTGTTACTAGAAGTACAGCAAGGCACCTCCTAGAAGGGTTAGAGGCCATTTCACAAGAGGTGTGGCCGCATCAGTGGCCTGCTCCCATAATGTGTCAGCTGCTGATATCTGCACACTGCCACCTGGAGTACTGTCCACACCTTTACCAAGCATTACAGTCTGGACATCACCTCTCAGCATAAGGCCAACTTCAGCCTAGCTGTCTTCCAAGGCCTCCTTTCTTAAGCTGCTATTTCTTTTACCTAACACCCAGACTGTCTGTCTGTTCTGCCAGAACTGCTTGAGACTCAGTCCTACCGGTGATGGCCTACTGTAAGAGATACCCTTGAAGTAAGGTAGTACATTTACGTAAGAACTTACCATAACAGTAGCTCTTCGAGAGGATCTCTTGCAGCAGGCCCCGCTTTCTCTCCCTCCTTCCCCCTTCTTCTGTGTCTTTCTCCCTTTCCATAGGGGTGAGCCTTCTGCTTTTACTTTTTCTTTGTTATCGGGTTGACTTGGAGTCTTCCAAAGTTCCCCCCTTCCAGCATCCTGCCTATGGTCTCTGGCAGGAGAACTGAGGAGAGTGTGGGGGCTGCCCACCTTATATAGGATTGGCTGACACCAGGCACTGACGTCAGAGGTGGGTAGTCCCCTCTGGTAGACTACTAGCTAGAAAGGTTTCCGTCCTGGCTCCTGATGGCGTAGTCCTACTGGTGATGGCCTGCTGCAAGAGATCCTCTTGAAGAGCTACTGTTACAGTAACTTCTTATGTAACTGTACTTTCTGGGGAGGTAAGATGGTTGCTAGAGAGGAAGCTGTGAGCGAGTGTGATGAGCCAGGGCAGGGAGATGTTGCGATAGTGTGATGTGCTTACCTTTGAACTCACCAGAGGTAAAGGCAGGAAGCAAACTTCAGATGAAGATGAGGATGTTTAGTATCAGACCAAGGTTGTACAAACTTAGAAAGGAACACACCAAACTTTGCAGTCCAGCTTTGTATATAAACAATGAACTTTGTAACTTACTACTTTAATGCTACTGTATGAATGACAGTAATTTAGCTTGCACGGTCACTCTATGCATTAAACCAAATACATCACTTATGTTACAACTGATCGGTGGTTTTACCTTGTAATTCAAATAACAGTGACTTCAGTAATAACTGTACAAGTGACTGAACTGTACTTAAAACTCTAACTGTAGTGACTATTCTACTTATAACTATCACTGTTATGACTACTATATTTATAACTCTAACAGTAGTAACTGTACTGTACTGTACTTATTACTCTATGACTGTAATGACTGCACTTTACTTATGGCTCTGTGACTGTAGTGACTGTATTTGTGACTTTATGGCTTTAATGACTGTGCTTTACTTGTGACTTTATATCTCAAATGGCTTTTTAACCTCAGTTAGGGTTAGTGTATGCTTTATATCGGTAGCTGTGTTTACATGGTGGCAGCGCTCTGACCTTTATGCTGCTCCATTCCTGATGTGATCTCTGTTTGCAGCTCAGTTCTGTCTTTACACAGCCCCCCCCACACTGATGCAGGTTGCACCAGAGAGGGGCTGTGGGGCCTGGTTGAAGGCAGTGGAGGAGTCTAGGAGCAACTGCTTTTTATCAGAGTGAGCGTCACAGCGCATTTGCACCACCACATAATATGCTCACTCTGATAAATGTATCCACTCCTATACCAGTGCAGAAAATGGATCCGAAGCACTCCTAGCACAGTCCAGTGAGTGTTCACACTACTGACTTTGCAGCATACCAACCCGTGTGCATAGATTGATGCACCACAATGGTGGCAGTGTAAACATGCCTATTCTCAAAAGCTATGTCAACTGAGTGGGCAGAATCTAAAATCTGTCTGTGGGTTGTCACGGACTGCAAGAGACCAATGGCAGATGGGTGTCAAAGTCACAAAAAGGCAACAGTGGACCAGCATCAAAGTTGGGACACTTTCCCTCTGGGCTGTAGATGTCTCTAGACTATAGACAACTCTAGGTGGAAGAGCACACTGAATCAGAGCCTCTGGGTCACTTTGGAATTCCAGGAAACTTTCCCTCCAGACTGTAGACAATTCTGGACTGAAGAACGCTCTGGATCGATACCTCTGGATCACTTTGGAATTCCAGGAAACTTTCCCTCTGATCTGTAAACTACTGTGGACTGATGAACACACTAGATCATAACCTCTGGACCACTTTGGAATTCCATAAAACTGTAGACAGCTATGGACTGAAGAACTTACTGGATCAGAACATCTGGATCACCTAGGAATTCCAGGAAACTTTCCTTCTGAACTATATACAACTCTGGACTGAACAACACACTGGATTGGAACCTCTGGACCTCTTTGGAATTCCAGGAGACTTTCCGCTGGACTGGTTTCAATGGCACCTGAAATGGACTGTTGAGTGACAATGACTTTGCTCCATTTTAGGTCACCTGCAATGTCTCTGAGAGTGCAGTCACTTTAAAGGCTTGAAGTGATTTGTGAAATGATCAGACATCTGCAACAGTCACAATGTTCAAGTATTTACACAGTTTGTGAGGTGTAATAATTTAATATCTCCGGTACTGTAGACAGTTTAGCATCGGGTGCGTGCAGTATTTCAGTGGCACAAGGACCTTTAGGCAGTTTGTGAGATGTCACATGCATGCAATACTTTAATGGCTCAGATAGTCTAGATAGTTTGTTAAATTGTCAGAGGCATGCACCACTTTAATGGCTCAGGTACTTTTAGGCAGCTTGTTAGGTGACAGATACATGCAGATAGTTTGTGTCAGTTTAAATAATAAAACTTTTCTTTAAACATTCTTTCTTTGTACTTGTGTTAGCTTCCCTTTGCAGCTGTAGCCTTGTGCCAGTAACTTGGGGAATATTTGGTGGTTGTGTTCTGTTTTTTTTCCACAGGCTTAGGACACTTGTAGTCCAACAGAAAAAATTACTCACCTTAGTAATGTTGTCTCTTCTAATGGAGTCTTGCTGTATTTAGACTATATGCAGACTACCAAGCAGTATCCCCTTGGAGGAGGGAGTTACAGAACCTATTTTGGGAACAGGCTGTGCAACACAGCCGTGCCAAACCTAGCATCACTTTGTGACTGGATGTCCAAAGAGTAATACTTGGTAAAAGTGTGAACATATTTCCAGGTATCTGCTTTGCATATGTCCACTAAGAGAATATCTTTAGCTGCTTCGACCAAAGCAGCTGTACCTCTGGTAGAATGAGCCCTCAGGCCTGAGGGAGGTTCCTTCCCAAGTTTAGAATAGCAGAATTGAATACAAGAGACAATCCACCTGGCAATAGACCTCTTGGTGGCAGGTTTGCCCTTTCCCACTTCACCACAAGTGAGAAACAACTGAGAGCAGTCATTTCTATGGGCCTTAGTATGCTCAATATAGTAACTAAAAGCCCTTTTTACATCAAGACTGTGTAACCTCCTCTCCCCAGAGGAGGAATGATCAGTGAAAAACACAGGCAATGATATAGACTGGTTCAGATGAAAGTCTGACACCACCTTGGGAAGAAACTTTCTATTGGTGTGGAGGACCACCTTATCCCTATGAAAGGAAATGAAATTAGGTTCCACTGATAAGGTCTGTAATTCACTGATTCTCCTAGCAGAGGTAATGGCCACCAAGAACACAGTTTTCTAAGTCAAGTATTTCAGCTCAGCTGAAGATAAAGGTTCAAAAGGAGGATGCATAAGCTGAGCAATACAGATGTTCAGATCCCAAGAAGGGGTAGGCTCCCTAAAGGGAGGGTTAACATGAACCAAACCTTTGAAGAATTTCTTGAAAACTGGATGGGAAGCTAAGGAGGAGCCCTTACCAGTAGAAAGGAATGCAGACACAGCTGCCAAATGAAAAAGACAAAGAACCTCTGTGCGCAAGCACTGAGGCAATGGTTACCCCAAAGGGCATTTGGCTGGGAAGCCAAGTTTGAAAGAAATACAAAATCACACATGCCCCCACAATGCAAAGTATCATGGGCTGCATATGCAAATCACCACAGAATATTATGCTGGTTCAACTTTAAGCAGAAATGCATAGTGCCAAATGTACCCTGAGAGTAGTAGGCCGGAGGCCTAAACTGTTAAGATGCAGTAAATAGTACAATACAGTGGCAGTATCAGCCAGTTCTGGCTCAGTATGCCTCCTGGAACACCAAAACCCAAACCTTTTCCATTTGGAGTTGTAAGTCTTCCTAGTAGCAGGTTTCCTGCTGCCTTTTAAAATATCCAGGACTGATTGGGAGAGATACACACTTGCATATTCTAGTTCTTCAAGAGCCGTGCCTTGAGCCTGAGAGTCTGAAGGTTGGGATACAGAATCCTCCCCAGAGAGGAGGTGAGGAGATTGTGTTGTCTGGGAAGACACAAGAGCAGTGTTACTGACAGTGACAACAGTAGAGGATACCAAGGCTGTCTGGCCCAATCTGGAGCCACCAGGATCACCCTGCAAGGCTGAGACCTGATTTTTATCAGGACCCTAAATATCAGAGGAAAAGGAGGAAATGCATACAGAAACCTGCTGGTCCAATTCAGTAGAAGAGCATCCTGAGGGACAGGACCCAGAAGGGGTGGTCTGCAACAATAAAGAGGAAGTTGATGATTATCCGGGGCTGCAAAGAGATCTATCTCTGGGGTGCCCCACCTCTTGAAAATGACTTGAAGAACTAGAGGGCTCAGGGTCCATTCGTCATGACCCTGAGAAATCCTGCTGAGAGCATCTGCAAGAATGTTGTCCTTCCCTGGGAGATGCACTGCCATCAGGGAAGCCTGAAGGGAATAAGCTAGAGACCATACTTTCATGGCCTCTGTGCACAAGGCTGAGGACCGAGTGCCTCCCTGCTTGTTGATGTACCACATGGTTGTGGTATTGTCTGTCCTTATCTGCACCACTTTCCCTTGAACCACAGTTGAGAATGTCTGAAGTGCTAGAAAGATTTATGTTTAGAAAAGACTCCTGGTGAGACCAGGTTCCCTGAGCTGTAAGATGATCTAAGTGGGCCCCCCAGCCCAGCAGGGAGGCATCTGTGGTGAGAGTCACAGAAGGGACTTGACTGATAAAGGGAACCCCTTGTTGAAGATTGTCTTCCTCCAGCCATCACTGGAAGGCTTGGACTAAGGTTTGAGAGACTGGAACCAGTTTGGAGAGAGGGTCCTTTTTCTGAGACCAGTAAGATCTGAGATGAAACTGAATATCTCTCATCTGAAATCTTGCTCCCTGAGCTACTGCTGTGGAAGCTGCCATGTGGCCCAGCAGTTGCAAAAAGTGTCTGGCTGGATGAGACACTAGAGGATGAAAAGAGGAGGCCAGAGTGACCAATGACTGAACCCTTGAGAGAGGGAGAAACGCCCTTGCCTGAATAATATCTATTTCCACCCCTATGAAGGTGAGAAGTTGGGCTGGCTCCAGAACAGACTTCTCTAGATTTAGAATGAAACCCAAGGATTCTAGAAGTTTTTGGGTGACCTCTAAGGCTGACTTGACTTGGTCTGAGGACTGGCCTACCAAGAGCCAGTCGTCCAGGTATGGGAACAGAAGGATGCCTCCTGAGGAATGCTACCACTACTGCAAGACACTTTATGAATACCCTTGGAGCAGATGTTGGGCCAAAGGGCATGGCTCTGAATTAATAATGGCCTGAGTGCAACTCGAACCGGATGTACTTTCTGTAGGAATGTCTGCTAGGTACATGGAAGTAGGTATCCTTGAGGTCCAGGGAGGCTAGCCAGTCTCCGGGTCTCAGAGAGGGAAGAATTACTCCCAGAGTCACCATTTCAAACTTTGGTTTTGTCAAATGTTGGTTCAGGTACCTTCAGTCTAAGATGGGTCACCACTCCCCTGTCTTTTTTGGGGTTAAGAAGTATCTGGAATACAGTCATTTTCCCCTGTGACAAAGAGGTATCTTCTCTACTGTTTGCAAAAGTAGGAGAGAGGAGACTTCCGCCTCTAAGGCCTTTGTCTCCAAGGAAGAAGGAGGACTGAAGGACCTTGCTCTCATTCTTGGGAACCTTTTGAAATTGAGAGCAAGTCCTTGGCTCACTACTTCCAGGACCCATTTGTCTGCTTGGCAGGGGGGCTTAGACTGAGTAGCTGATGGGGTCCTAGTCACCCCACGTCTATCTTTTCCCCTAAAGAATCCCCTCTGCTGGAAAGAAGAGGAGGAGGCCTGAGCTTGGTAAAAAGGCCTGTGAAAAGGCCTGCCCCTGTCCCTAAACTGCTGCCTCTGAGGAGTAGGCTGCTTTTCTTTGGTTGAGGCACTCCTAGGTGGTCCTGTATTCATCCATTTTTTTTCATATAATTCTCTGTTTGATCCACAAAGAGAGAATTACCAGTTACAGGAAAATGCATGGCCCTAGCCTGGGTAACCTGTGAGAGGTTTGTACACCTAAGCCAAGCAAATCTCCTCATGGAGATAGATGTAGCCATGACCCTGGAATGGACATCATTAGAGTCAACAGCAGCATGGAATTGTACTTTAGATGCCTCTATACCATTTGCAGCCACCTGCTCTGGCTCCTTGGCTAGCTGGTGGAGGGGGGCATCCTTAGCCAGCTCCAGAACCGTATCTCACATAGATTTCTGGTACCTAGCTGTATATGCCACGTAATTAGATTGTCTGAGCCCCAAAGAGGATGCCAAGTACTGCTTTTTTGCCATGGAATCCACTTTCCTTGAATCCTTGTCTGGGGGTGAGATGCCAGGGGAATATTAGCCTTGTCACAGGCTGCAGCTTGTACTACCCCAACATGGCTGCTATGATTGATAAGGAATTCCGTCCCAGAACCTGACAAGGTATATCTCCTGTCCATTCTCTTTTCCACAGGAGGTATGGATGTAGGAAATTGTACATTTTTTTTGTGTCTGCTTCCCCAAGGATTTGTGTAAAGGGATAGACACCCTCTTTAACTCTGGGACATCCATCATTTCTAAATAGTCAGGTTCTTCCTGATCCTGTTCAGCCTCTTCCAGAGGAAGATGAAGAGTCTCAGCCACTTTCTTGTAAAACAAGAAATGGGAAGGGGACTCAGAAAGCCTGGGAGGAGAAACCTGAGAGGGCCTGTCTGGGGAGATGTCAGGCTCTACTGGCCAATCTAGGTCCTCATCCTCTTCCTCATAATCTTCCTCCTTCTCCTTCCAATTGCCCTTGTAGTAAGCTTCAGGATCTATGTCTGAGGCAGAGATTTCCAACCGAACCAGTCTGCTTTGAACCAAAACTGGTTTGGTCAGAAACCAGGCAAAGTGATTGAACTATGGGAATCGCTTTCGCTATCTCCTCAGCGGTCAGTCCATGGGGAGTCGGATCCGAACCGGCTGATTTTCTTTTTCATTTGCTCAGAACTGATTCAGCAGAATCGGCTCTCCATTTGGCCGAAGAGGTATCGCCCAGGTCAGTGGGCACCTCCTCAGGTTCAGCCATAACTGAACCGAGCTGGCCATCCGGGTCAGCGGACTTCTCGGCCTCCCTCTCCCTTAACCTACACAAATGTTTTTCCAGAGTGGCTTTGGAAAAGTTTATGCATATTTGGCAGTCTTTTTTGAGCTGGTGAAACCCCAGACAGTACACACATACGAGGTGAGGGTCGGCCTTGGCAAAGGCCTCCTTACAACTCGGTACAGTGCTGAAACCCAGTGGGTCTGGTTTTCCTTTTGGGTGTCTCAGACATGCCTTCGACTGAAAGTCATCCAAAGCAGTGGTTAAGACAGGCGACTAAAAACTTACCGGTTCCAACCGTGTCACGGGTCGGTTAAAAAAATTCTAAGTTGGATTTTTTTAGGAACCGATAAGTACCGGAAAGAACCACACAAATACAAGTAATACAAAAAATAGAATAGGCTTCGGTTCTACACCAGACTGACCGGTAAGAAAACAAAATCAAAACAATTTCTTGCAAAGAAACACCACTACCTACAACTACCACTTACTGGTACCGAGACAGAGGAAAGAATACCGAATTTCTTGAAGAAATGGCTTGAATAAACGACCGATTCGTATTGTAACTGAAGCGCAGGAGGGATCTCTGGAGCGACTTCACAGTTAGGTGGAGTAAAGAATCTGACGGTTACACTTCAGAGTACCACAGACAGAGGTTTGAAAACTGAGCTCGAGCTCAACATTTTATGCCTTTGCATAGAGTTAACCCTTTACTCTCTGGAGCAGTTCAAGTGCTTGAGCTAGCTGCATATAGTCAGAATACAGCAAGACTTCATGTTGTTTGAACAGCCCTGATTGCATTGGCTGTTACAGGAGGTTGAGCCCTTTTGCCACACTCTGAGATTTTTTAAATAAAATAAATGTCTTTTATTAAGCCAAGTCCTCTTCACTAGAGTCAAGCATGGGGATGCTTGTGTCCTTGGCCACTTCTAATAGGAGTCAGCTTTGCTAGCTCTGCCCCATAAGCAGGCCAAAATCCTCTTCAGTACTACTCTCCAGAGGAGGACATTCATGGGTAAGCACCCGCCTGCAGCTGCATTCTGTTGGGGAAGGAGGCTGTCGGGGATCTTCCCCTTACCTGTAGCTGTGGCTGCTCCTACAAGTACCAACTAACATAGGGGAAACAGATCTTTATCTGTTGAAGAAACAAGGATAACACCTGGCTGTCAGTGCTGGTGCCAACTCACTGCCCTAAGTGGATACTGTTGAGGGGAAACTGGGATCCTGCTTTGTTTGAGCCTGACTGGCTCCGCCACTGTTGCTGGCTCTGTCCCTTCTCCAACTTTCGCTATCACAGCCTGAAACCACTGAAAACATTCACTTCCCATTTAGCATGATTCGCTACTGTTTCCTGCTGCTGCCTGGGCTTAGGCTGCCGGACTGCCATGACTGCCATCACTGCCTGGACTCTCATGATTGCAGCCAGGTCCTCTATCTAAGGGAGGGGAAGAAGACTGCAGAGACCAACAGGTACTTCACTTTTCTGCTCTGGTCCCTTTCTCTGTACTCTGCCTCTTGTTTCACTGCCATTCTCAACCATCCCAAACTGAATGAATGCCATTGCCAAACGATCAATGGTATCCCTGGCAATCGGCCCCAACTCTCCCAATTGTCCAAATGGGTCCCACAAAAAAATAATATACACAATAATTAACCCGCTTCTTTGAGAATGAGCAGATTCTGAATGCTGAGTTATTTTTCTGACATCAGGGCATAAGATTGAAACTCGAGTGCCTTCCTGATGTCAATAAACTAACAAAGCATTTAGAATCTGGTGAGTTCTCAGTGAAGGAGGCTATGTCATTCTTTTATAATACAAATTAAACCTGTTTTTCAATAGGAAAATATGGCTTACTGAAGTTCAAACTGCTGATTTTGAACTGGCACGCGATGCTGTCTGTTGTTCATGGCAGGACAGCTCAGCTCATGCCTTCATAGTGGAACTTGTAATCATTGCTGTAATTCATTTGGAGAACAACCTTGTTCTTCACGTTCCAAAATGTTAAGAACAGCAGGTTCCTATTTCTGAAATGTGAAGAGCAAGGTTTTTGAAAATGCCAAACAAGCATGCTCAAAGTGTATTATAATAAAAGAAAATTTCACATGCTAGAGCAGCAGCAGTGTTTCCAGTGTGTGGCACTGGGAGTAAGAGTTCAGCAGTGCCCTGGAATGGGCTGTTTGCTACAAGGCAGCAAAATAAATCACAGGCCCTTTTCCTAAGGTGCCTCAACAGTCCCTTTGTATACTAGAAGAATAATCAGCATTTATATAGCACTTTTCGTACACAGTGTATACCAAAGCACTTTACAAGCAATGCTAGACTGGTAATGAAGTGACTCAGTGTGTACTGCTGAACCCCCCATGGCATCCCTATCTGGGAAGGGACCTCTGGCAAGAAAGATTGGGAGTGGGGAGCAGTTGCTTACTGGGGTATTACAAAAGCATGGCGTTCAAAGACCTTTCCTTAATAAATGTTTCTCTTAGTGCCTTCCTACTTTTTAGAATATGAAAAAAAGATTCACAATTACCTCCAAAGCAACTAAAAAGGAAAGGAATGTCTCTACTTCCTCACAGGGGTCTACCCCTGTGGTCAGAGGTCTGTTAGAGCAATGCCTGCTGCACTTCCTGACCCAAGGATTGAGACCATTAGCGTCAGCAGCCGAGCACATGGTCAGCGTGGTCTCATGCTCTGTATTTGTGGTGACCATCATTGCTCAGTTAAAAAAATGTAAAACTACTTTCTACGAAGATGGAGGAATTAGATGAAACGATACAGCTATTGGTTTCATAAGTGCAATGGATTAACATAAAAAACATATGGATCAGTGCAACGGATTGACATAGAAACAGAGAATTTGATGGCAGATAAGGACCAATAGGCCCCTCTGGTCTGCCCTATTTGCCTACCTACTGAAAAAATGCCACAGACACTACATTATCTCTGGCATTACCTCCCCATCTGTATCAATAAGATACCGCTATGTCTATCCAATGCAGTTTTGAATTCCCTCACTGACTTTGCCCCCACCACCTCTGCTGGGAGACTGTTCCATGCCTCTACCACCCTTTCCATGAAGAAGTACTTTCTCATGTTACCCTTTATCTTCCCACCTTCCAGTCTCATGGCATGCCCTCTAGTTCTAGAACTTCTTTTCTTAAGGATGCTATCCTCCTGAACCGTATTTATTCCCTTCAAATACTTGAAGGTCTCTATCATGTCATATCTCTCTCCTCTGCTCTAGGGTGTACATATTGAGCTCCTCCAGTCTCTCCTCATATGTCCTTTGGTGTAGGTCATACACGATTTTCATTGTCCTTCTCTGAACTGCCTCCATTCTATGTCCTTTCGGAGATGCGGCCTCCAGAACTGGGTGCAGTATTCCAAATGAGGTCTACAAGACTTGATGCTTTAGCTAATAAACTGTCTGTTGTCAAAACCAAATACAAGGAAACAAACCTGGACAGAGAAAAAAATAATATTGGATGCTAAAATATGGACCCTAGAGTTATTCACTGTGACCAAACTAAAGTCAAAGTAGCTTTGAGTCATAAAATGGAGACTCTTGAAAATGCCAGGTGATATAAAAATGTGTGACTTGGTTTCTCCTTGAATTTGATCCTCTCTGTATACCACACTGGATTGATTCAGGATTTATTTGAGCAGGCTTAGAACGTTCTCTCAGATAACTTACGTCAATATTGAAAGGTTTTCATATCCTCACTTAGCATCCTCAGAATCCATGAAGTGAGTTTGTTTTACCTGCAACCAGATGCTGGTATTTTCTGAATTGTAGACTGGAAGTTATTAATGCTGAAGGTAAAGTTACAGTATAATATCCCTGTCATTGTAAAGCGGTCTGGAATGGACATACTTATATGCTTTTGTTATCCAGACCAACTCAGAAACTTCTGGCAAGGGTAGGAAAAGTTGAAAACCCTTCCCAATCATCAAAAGTTTAGTCGGACACTGACATTTGATCCCTAGCTACCACTGAACTAAGATGCCGTCAGTCACGTTGGTCCTGATCATGATTTAGACTCAAATGCTCTGGATATCTGAATTGGATTAAAAAAATATTTGATTTGACTGTGGTTTGTCTTTCAGTCTCCTTTCCTGATTTGAGATGTGAGCTCTCCCTATCATCTTCATGTAATTTTGTTTCCCATAATTCATGTTTACAGTGTTATTTTTTCATTTCTTGCTTGTTCCTTCAGAGGATTGAGGATAAAATCTGTTAAGGGGTTTATCTCTCTAACCCCATCTGAGGTGTGAAGATTGAGGCTTTTTTCTTTAAGTGGACATTTTTAATGAGTGTTATAACTATGTTAAAATTGGTCAGGTTTACACAGTATTGCTATCTAGTGCACACCCCAGTTTTAGTTTGCCTCTGATTTGCTAAATATTTTCTTTTAAATGTAAACTATGTCATATGGTTTATCCTGCATCTAGGTGGAAAGTAATAACCGGAACTACTTTTTTTTTTTTTTTTTATGAATTACTGTTGCACTTTAACATTGCATGTATTTGTCTCCCTGTATTTTCCCCCATGGGTCACACCTGAAAATGACCCTTGACTCAGTGTACCTTTTATGATTACCAGTTAATAGTTAATAGCTTGCTTTCTACAGAAAATGTATTTTGATTTAGCCCTATTATTTATTTTCGACAGCAACTCTGTGTCTTAAGGGCTTTCAGCATGCTACAGCACCACGTGACTGGTGCTGTGCCATACAGAGACCTAATTTTGCTAACCGGTATGTTACTGGGCCGTTAAATCTTCTTTTTTTTTTGCACCCATTAACATCTCTGGCATCACCTCTCCATTAGAGAAACCTTTTTGTGTACAGCCTCAAATTGTGGCAGGGCAGTGGGATGTCTGTTTGCACCCTGTGCTGTACCTCCACACTGTACAGGTCAAGTGGTGGGCCGTAGAGTTTTTACTGCTTTCTTTGACTACTGTTACTTAATTCATGTATTATTATTATATTTTATTTTATGCAAGGCAGTGTGAGTGGCCATGCCCAGAAGGGTGTAGTATAAATAAAATAACTTGACTAATGTGACTGTGATTGACTCCCTCTTCCCCACATTAATAACACATCAACTGATACTGATCATGACCAATAATGTACACAACAAAAAATCAACAGGAAGGTAGGAAAACAGACATTTCCATCTCTGGAAGTGAACCCAGGCCCCCACTATGCCATCCAGAGGCTCCACCAGGTAAGGTAGCAGCCCAGCTTGTTAACCCAAGGTAATTACTTGCCATCAGTAATGGATTGAACCTTGGTATTATGTAATTTACCATCATTAAGATGAACAGGTGGGGATGGAGCATTTCTTCTTTTGAGCTGATTGTAACATAAAATACAGGTGTATAACTGCATTATGGACAATAGGTGGGATACGAGGAAGAACATGCTTGTCTTAAATATAGTATTTCAATAAGTTGCATTAATAGGAAGGGACGTGGAGATGTAACTGGGTTGTGGTTTAAAATATTACAGTGTTTTGAAGTGTGTGCTAATGGAGTGAAGTCCACTTTAAGTTCACATTCTTGTTTAAAAAAATGTAGTATTTCCCTTGTGGAAAGTAATGTATGCACTCTGGTAACATTAATAGCCCCTCTCCACAGATACCCTCCTCCTATGGCCCCCTCCATGGATACCCTCCTTCCATCTCTAAAGTCTTTCCTTTAAAATGTATCATGTTGACTTACGGTATGATAACTGCTATCATATGTAGTCTGTGACATGAATTAGTAAATTGGGACTTTTTTGTTGAATTTTATTGTATATGATTTACTTTTTGTATGTTCTGTTGTGAAAATTATACTGTATCATTTTATTTTTGTGTTTACATTTATATTTCTTCATTTTTTGTCATTGAAATGTCTAAAAGAAACTATTAAAATTTTTTTTCAAAACTGTTGAAAGGATTGCTAGATTCTTCACAGGTTACTCCTTTTCAACTCCCTTTAGTAATCACTGCTGTTCATTTTTGTTTCCCAATCAATTTACAAGGTGTCACGTTTTATTTTATGCTACCAAGTTAGCACTTGTTGACATCATTAATCTGTTCTCATGCACATATTAATAAAAGAATTGAGCATATAAGCATTAGTTAGCAAGTTAGTTAGTTACTTACAGTAGTTTGGTCTGGAACTAGGTTGTTTTTTCAGGAGTGACCCAGATGTACTACATATGCACACAGAACAAAAGAAAACAAAGTTCAAAAAAAGGAAGTATGATTTGGTTATAGAAAAATGAGTAAAATTATATAATACCCCCAATTATTATATAAAACTGGTACATTCAGATGTATTCATCAGATGATCCTTAAAGAACAATCAAGAAGATTTTATGCAGAAACAAGTTTTTAAGAAGGGCAGAAGAAGGTCCCAGGTTGTAGCAGCACGATACCTAAAGGATCTCAGACAGACTCATTTTAGCTTGCAGTGCTTCAGAGGAACTTGAAGAAACTGTTCAAGAAGAACAGGAGTTAAAATTGCTACAAGGTATTTGGTTTTTCAGGCCTATTTATTTCCCCCTTGGAGTCTGCATGGACCTCCTTCCATGATTGCCATTACCATCTACCTGACCATGGAGCTGCTGTCTTTGAGATCATCCAGCTGTCCTAGCGTGTCCATGGCTCATTGAGACGTCCCTGCTGCAGTTTGCCCCTAGAGGTAGGGTCCTACTTCGCAGCTCCTTCAGCATCATGTCTCCTCTATATCTGGTCACCACAGTGCAGACAATTCCTGAAGTTATCCCTAGAGGCCAGAGGAGAAGACAGCCAATGCTGGTTATGGGGGCATGTGGGGCTTCATCTGCCTAGCAGTCCATATTTTCCCTTATTTGTAACCTCCCCCACACACACACACACTGAGAACATACTTATGACTCTGGTGCCAGAAAGCCAGATACACTGACAGTTGTGCTCTCCCCATGCAGTGCTATCTGTAGGATCCCAAGCCTGAATCCCCACCTGTGGTCACCCAGTAATGCAGTGGAATGTGTGTCACTTCCTCCCTTGAGGAACAGAGTGTCTGCTCAATGCTCAGTCATCCCCCCCCCAGAAAGCCTACAGTGACTTGAGCTCACTTCCTAACTCAGGTCTCCAGCATTACAAGCGATTGCACTAACACTGCACCAACAGATCCAACCTTTTACAAGACATTTTGAAGAGCAGGTGACATGTTTAGAAGAACTTTAAGAAAACCTAATATTTAGACACATTCCAACTTGTATTTCCCATTAGTGCTGCATTTCTCCTCCCCATTGTTTATTACTGAGGTCATCTGTATGAAAACAAGATGTTTGCTGCTGAAGAATGTATCTATTCATGCTGCTTTCTCCCTACCTGAAGTCACAGAGCACTGCTTGTGACATCAGCTACTCCCATAGCAACAGCTTGTGATGTCACAACAGAGGATTATGACTTGAAGTAGGGAGTATGCTATAGAGGCAGATGGACTCTAAAGGAACTCTAAGAGATAACGATCATATAGTCATGCAGATTTCCTTAGTAATAAATAATGGGGATAATAAATATACAAAATATAACTGGAATGCAGGCAGAATTGTACTCAATTATTATGTTTTTTAAAGTTTTCTTTGAGGTGGCAGTAGCTCTTTAATCTGACAGGCCAGTTAAAACCTTCCTTAAGTGTGTGTGCAAAACATACAATTCTATGCATTAAGTTGGAGTTAAATAGGTAAAAAAAAAAAAAACTGAATGATGATGTGCCCTTAATTTTTCCATGCGTGTAAGTCATCTTGTTTTATTATATAATACCATTGTACCACAACTTTTAGGGGCAGGAGCCAGGTCAGCTACTATAGCTCCACAGTCCAAAATTGGAATCACATTTTGCTAGGTAATCCAGATCCTTGCTGAGATAAAAATAGCATCTTGAGGTACCACCCCTGCTACAGACAAAAACAGGAGGCACTAACTTCTCATATAACACTGTATCAAAGCTTAAAGCAGCAGTACCAGATAAAAAATTTGATCTTTTGCAACAGTTTGTTTCCTGTGTTCTGTTGAGCACTTACCTGGTAATCTTTCTTGTTTTCACTGTATTACCACCTCGTAATTTGCTGTTTTTCTTTGTTTTTGTTTACATTTCTCCCAACCATGTTGAATTTGAACCCTCTGCTAACAATCAAGCATGTGCAAGACTCACAGTACTACACAGAGACAGTGGGAATGCACAGCACAGGGTCCTGTGGAAGTAAACAAAAGATGTAATGCGACATAAGTGGGTAGCTTGGCTAATGCATTGGCAGCAGCCATATTTACTGTGGATCAACAACAATGGAAATTAATTTTAAATATCTAAAAAAACTAAAGATCATGAGAAAAAATATTTACAGATATGGAAACCAGAACTATGGCTGCATGCTTCCAGCCAAAAAATGGAATTGTGATAATCACTTCCTAATTATCTAGTACTGCTGCTTTAAAGCAGCAGTATTTTTTTAACCAGCGGGGGGAAAAAATCATCTTTTTTTTTGGTAATAATATATTTTGTTATGCAAAAATATCAATATATCCATTTTTCTTTTCATTGTGTTTCACTCCTGATCTGAGAAATGGGGTTTTGAAGGGTTTAAAAGTAACTGCTCTCTGGCCACGCCTAATGTGAACAAATTAAAAATGTTGGTGTGGTGCTGTACTGCTTAACATCAGAAATGCATCCTTGCACCCTGTAATACATCCACAGTATGGCTGTAGTGTGTAAAGTAACATCACTGGAAGCGATTTATAAAAAGTGCTAGCAGCGATCATAATTAATGATATGACTAATTAAATATAAAATTAGTAATGAAAGCTGTTTTAAAAACGTAGGAGAGAAATTAAATTATAAAATTGGTTTGAGAAATTGTGAAACCTTATTGGTTGAGGGTCATCTTTACCTATGCTGTTATTTTAGCACAACAGCACTGGAAAAAGATTCAGCAGCCTCTTCACAATAAAATCAGTACTAACCACACAACCCTGACTGCGATCACAAACATGGCTGACACCTTTACTCACTTGAAACCTTCAACTAGGCCCTGAAAATAAAACTGCTTAAAATAAAAAAATTAAAAGTTAAATGTTATTTGTCCTCATAATCCCCTTCTTACACTCACATAGATATATTTAAAAATCAATTACCACAGTACTCACTGTTTTAATTTCTGGCGTTTCTTTACTGACCATGAAAAATCCCCCTCCTATTCTTACTTGCTTACCAGGGAAATATTTGTTGTTTAACCTGCTACAGATGGAACAGAAGCCCTGGTTCCATCTGAGGTCTTCTGTTGTGTAAGTGAGGGGGTGGACATTCTGCCAGTAGAACTAAGCACAGATTTGAATTATTATATAATTACTGGTCAGCAATTTTTCCTATGGGCTGAACCAGTTGCTATTTGCCATAATAACCGGCTGGTTATTACGTCATTCACGCGCCCAGTCACTCATTCGATGACGCTCACTCATTGGATAATGTTCGGCGTGGGGGCGGGCTAAACTGTCTTACAAACATGGCGGCTCCGTCTCTTGCGTCCCGTGGAGCCTCCGAAACAAGACGCTTCCATCCTTTTTTTTCTATTTGTTTCATGTATCTGGTTGATCCAGCCTTTTCCCCAGCAAAATATCTGGTTGATCCTGCCGTTTGTCCGTTTCGGAACAAAATGTCTAGAGCTACAAGGGAACGTGCCAGGGAAGCGTGGTAGACGCGATCAGGTCAGAGACTAGCTGTAAAGTATAAACAAAACGGAAACAAAAAAGAACTATGTTAAGGGAGGTAGAGGGCAGAAGACAGATGAAGTCAGAGATTGTGTGTGTGTGTGTGTGTGTCTGCGTTTGTAAGAGAGAGAGTGTGTGTGTGTGTGTGTGTGTGTGAGAGAGAGTGTGTGTGTGTGTGTGTGTGTGTGTGTGTGTGTGTGTGTGTGTGTGTGTGTGAACACTGAACTCAAGCAGGAGAAAAATTGCTGCCCTTTTATTATAAGAAATAAAAGATGGTGAAGTGTGTCATATTCGAATTTTAATGCTCACCCTCGGTGTGGGATGCTTTGATAAACCCCTTGGGCTTCGCCCTTGGGGTTTATGTAGCATCCCACACCTTGGGTGAGCATTAAATTCTCATAACACACACTTCCCCATCCTTTATTCTCTGTATATCATCCATAGTAAACATTCCATCTGTTGAGTTCATGAAAGACAGAACAGAAACAAGATGGGGAAAAGGGATGAAATAATAACAAGAAGAAGGAAGAAAGATGAGGAAATGGACAAATGGTGTGAGTTTGGGAAAATAGAGGGCTTAAGGGCTAATTTGAAAATATGTGCTTAGCTGTGCATTATATTTGAAACCAAGATGGCATGTCAAATGCTGGGATATGCTTGCACTATTTTATTGGGGTGGATAAATGTTAAAAAAATATCATTAAAATGCTTTTTTGTGTATTTTTTTAAACCCCTTCCCTGGAACAAAAATCTTGGATCCATTCTATAATCACAATAACACATTCCAGGGTGTGCTTTTTGGTGGGATAACTACGCTTCTCAGGTGGTTGAAGGTTCTGGGCGATACCTCATGCCTCACAGCACACTCGAGGTGTATTGTTATCCCAACACAATGCACACCCTGTCATGTCTTATTGCTTAGTTATACTGTTGATGACTCTTTTTGCTAAGAAACCATGTGATGAAAGTTTATGCTGACTAACAAATATTGATGCTTTAATTAAGCAATAAGACGTGAGAAGGTGTGCATTGTGGTGGGATAATGGCATACCTCGGGTGTGTTGTGAGGCATGGGGCATTACTGAGTGCCTTCAACAACCTGAGAAGTGGCATTATACCACCACAAAGCACACCCTGGAGTGTCTTACTGTGATTATAAAATTGGTTAATTTTTTTTGGGGGGGTTGAAAAAATGCACAATAAAATAATGTTAAACATTACATGACCAGTCGGACAGCTGCTTTCCCCTGTGTATGAGACACTCTTATTCTGTGAAGAGCATCTCACGCGTAGATGTCCTGGAAATGGGCACATTCCAGGACAGTTGTTTTGTTTTTTTAAATAACCTAGATCTATAATTATTGAGGTGCAGTCATGCCCCTATATTAGAGTTTAGTCTTCACTTCTATGTTAAACTGAAAATGTTGGACTTTTAATAACTTTGCAACCATTCAACCAGTTGGTATGGAATTTTGAATGCACCATCAGGGACCAAGGATCTCTTGATGCGGCCAGTTTCATTCTGGTCAGATGTGCAAGTGCAGAGATATGCAGTGGCAAAACATGAAAATGATAGTTTTGGGCAGAATACTTTGTCATGCCACTGTGAAAAAATGGAGTGGTGTTTTGGTTTAAAATTTGTACTGCACCTAGGTCTTGGGTCGCAGATGTGCCTTTTGAAAGTTTGGTGAAAAAATATTAATTCATTCCAAAGTTATTACATTTTTAAGTTTCCCATTATTTACCATGGGACCAGTTAGATGTCCCACTCAATAAAACAGTTCTTTATTGCAAATGCGGAATCTTTTTTTTTGCAAATGCGGGATCTTTTGCCACAAATGCAGAATCTTTTTCACACAGCCACCATCTTGTTTTCAGTTAGCGGTGACAACAAAATTAAATTCCTAAAAAAATACAGGGCTTTAGTAAATACCAACAATGTGTTTACCTAATCGGGGCCCATATAATCAGACTGTCAATTAAAGCAGAAAGAAGTGGGGAAGGCAGTCAGAATAGCAAAAGCCCAAACTGAGGAAAAAATAGCCAAGTCAGTTAAGAAGGGGGATAAAACCTTTTATGGGTACATTAGGGAGCATAGAAAGGTTAAGGGAGCAATAGTGAAGATTAATAAGGGAGAGGGGAGGTGGGCAGAGGGAGACAGTGAAAAGGCAGAGATACTGAATGAATACTTTTGCTCAGTATTTACAAAAGAAGATGAGGAGGAGTTACCTAAACCAGACAATAGAAGCACTCTGGGTAGGGGGGTTGACACCAGTCTATTTACAGAAGAAAGAGTCCTGAAAGAACTCCTAAAACTCAAGGTGGACAAAGCAGTGGGGCCCGATGGGATTCACCCCAGAATCCTAAAAGAACTAAGGTAGGACCTAGTGACACCACTGACCACACTTTTTAACAAATCATGGGAGGATGGGGTGGTACCTGAGGACTGGAGGAGAGCAGATGTGATTCCCCTTCACAAAAGTGGGAGCAAGGCAGAAGCAGGAAACTACAGACCTGTAAGTTTGACCTCAGTGGTAGGGAAAATGATGGAATCACTTCTGAAAGAAAGAACTGTTGAGTACCTAGAGGCCAGCGGGCACAGGACCCAAAGCAGCATGGATTTACAGCAGGAAGGTCATGTCAGACGAATCTAATAGATTTCTTTGACTGGGTGACCAAAGTAATAGACCAGGGAGGGCTGTGGATGGCCTACCTAGACTTTGGCAAGGCATTTGACACAGTCCCGCACAAAAGATTAATAATCAAGTTAGCCAGCCTGGGAGTGGGTCCCAGAGTGGTAGCCTGGGTTGCAAACTGGGTGCACAACAGGACACAGAAGGTAATAGTGAGTGGAACACATTCTGAAGAAAAGGGGGTCACTAGTGGAGTACCTCAGGGCTCAGTACTGGGTCCAGTCCTCTTTAACGTCTTTATAGGTGACATTGCAGAGGGTCTGGAGGGAAAGGTATGCCTCTTTGCAGATGATACAAAGATCTGTAACAGAGTTGATACACCAGATGGAGTGGAAAGGATGAGAAGGGACTTGGCAAGGTTGGAGGAATGGTCAGACATATGGCAACTTAGATTCAATGCAAAGAAGTACAAAGTAAAGCACCTGGGAAACAAAAACCCAGGAGAAGAGTACACAATAGCAGGGGAGGTACTAACAACAACAAAAATAGAACGGGACTTGGGGGTAGTCATATCAGATGATCTAAAGGTGGGTAAGCAATGTGAGAAGTCAATAAGGAGAGCCAGGGGGATACTGGGATGCATAGGAAGGGGCATCACAAGTAGAAAAAGGGAAGTGGTTATCCCTCTGTACAGACAGTTGGTGAGACCCTATCTGGAGTACTGTGTGCAGTTTTGGAGACCTCATCTACGCAAGGCCATAGCCAGGATGGAAGCAGTCCAGAGGAGGGCAACTAAAATGGTACAGGGTCTACATCAGAAATCATATGAAGAGATACTGAGAGAGCTTAATATGTATACCCTTGATGAAAGGAGGGATGGGGGACATGATAGAAATGTTCCAGTACCTCAAGGGAATCAACAAAGTCCAGGAGGGTAGCATCTTTCAGAAAAAGAGATGTGTAAGAACAAGGGGACACAATTTAAAGATGGGGGGACGGCTGGGTAATGTGAGAAATCTTTTTCATGGAGAGAGGTGGATGTGTGGAACTGCCTTCCTGGGGAGGTTGTTGGGGCTAAAACAGTGGGGGAATTCAAACATGCATGGGACAGACACAAGGCAATTGTAGTGTGGGGTGGCAGGAAGTAGGCTGTTGGTTAACTAGAATCTGCAGCTTATCCAGTAGGTAAGGAAATGGGCAGACTGGGTGGGCCAAGTGGTCCTTATCTGCCATCCAAGTCTATGTTTCTACGGATTCTGGGGTTATTTTTTTATAACTTGTTCAGAAATGTGTTTTTTTTTTTTGTTTTGTTTTTTTTTTTAGCTGCAGAAATCCTTTTTTGAAAACTGTGGAAAACAAATGCTGCAAAACAGGATCTTTTTCCACATTTGCAATAAAGAAGTTTCTTTGGTCGCAAATTATGAAAAGGAATCATGAAAAAGGATTCTTTTTTACAGTTTGCAAAAGATTTTCTTTTACCGCAAACTGCAAAAAAGGAACTACAGAAAAGGATTATTTTTTGCAATTTGCAAAAAGGATTTTTAAGACTGCTATTTATTTGTCACTGCACAGTTATCAATCGGTTTCTCATTTTGGTTTGAAATTTTCAGGGTACGGAAGGCTTACCCCACATATGTGCCTTTTGCTGGTTTGGTGAAAATATATTACTTTGCTCTGGAGTTCTGTGGGGTTAAATTTTGATTAATTTCCCATAGGATAACATTGTAATGGAAGTGTACAGAGTCGTTTCTTTGTTACTCCGCTGTGAAGAAACGGTTTGCAATTTTTTTCTGATATTTTCAGGGTACAGAGGGCTTGCCACATTAATGTGCCGTTTGCCAGTTTCGTGAAAATATATTAATTTAGTGTCGAGCTACACAGGTTGTAAATTTTGCTGTAGTTTCTGTAGGAGAAAATTGCAATGTCAGGTGTTTCTTTGGGTCTGCACACTATGGCTGGGCCCTGCGCTCTCACAGGCAAAGAAGGGTAGCACTACAGGATTTTAAATAATTGAGCAGTTTTTCCTCTTGGGACTATAGTATCTGTACAGAAAGTATTTATATAGATTTTCTAGAAGTGCTGTGTTTGTTAAACACAGTGAGGCAAGAGCTATGCATTTTCACAAAGATTTAGCACTTTTATGAGCAAAACGCTAATCAATTTTTAGAGTTAAATAAATCCCTGCACTACACTATCTCAAAAATTATGCATGGATGGGATATGCAAATATGAATCTATTAAGGAGTGATGGGAATGCAGGGCCAGGAGGGCCCTGCGCTCCCACAAGGAAATAGGGATACGATTACATTTTCTCAAAAATTACAAGCAAATAATCCTAGAATTATACTTTCTCAAAAAGTAAGGAAACCCTGTGCTCATGCCGTAATAATTTAGTGGTCCTCGGCCTCCCAGAGAAGGAAGAAGGTGCAGCCCCCATTAATTTTGCCCTCAAACTCTGTGAAAAGCTTGTGGGGCTGTCTCCTAATGGCCCCACATATACTGCTGAACGGGCGCATAGATCTTTACGTCCCATGCCCTCTGCTGGTTCGCCCTGAGACTCTTCCTTTTTCAGGTGCTAAACTTTTTGGATAAAAACATGTTTTGACCCGGCTGAAGGACATAAAAGAAATAAGTGGGAAGGCAAGAAAATACATATAGCACAAGATCTACCTTTCTCTGTACGCCAAAAGCATTCGGCTCTGCACCCTCAAGCTAGTGTCTGCAAGTATTAAATTCCAAGTCAGATATCCTGCGGTCCTGCAAATTCTCAAGGATGGCCACTGGAATTCCTTCGAATCTCTGGAAATCGGCTACTGAGGCCTGCAAAGTTTGGTATCCAGATTTAATAAAGTGAGAAAGGGGACTGTTTTCTCCAGTCACTGTAGTGCCACTCAGTGGCGATTGTATGGAACTGCATCTGAACTTTATTTTATTCTGCAATTTCTGTCTGTTGTGCAAGTCTCCTTAAGGCCTCTTGAGGTCACTTCTTTCCTTTTCGTCTATCGTTAAACCCCTAAAGCTGGGTGGTGGACTTTTTCTTAATAAAATCCCCACGAACAATGTTGTTATTAGTTATGGAGCACATCACCAAGTAGTCTATAATGTATATCCATCCATCTGATGAAAGAAGCAGCTTGGATTGGGAGTTACCTTTCTTTTTCTTTTCTCTTGAATTATTTGCTAGTCTAGACAGAACTCCTTGCTTTTCCTGGACTTCCTTTGGGAAAGACTTTTATTTGGCTGCCATGGATGACCTCAGATAAATGGTCTCCTTTTTTTTTTTTTTTATTTAGTAAAACTCTAGGATTACAAGTACCTTTGAGCAGGGACTGCTCATTTACAAAGGTTCCATGTCAAATGATGTAGGGGAACGACAATACAAAGGAAACAATACATACATATGTTATATTTCAAGGTTGAATTAAGCAAGGTATGTATAGTGGTCTGCAGAGAGAGACAGTAATAGTCAGCATGAGTAAGTTTAGATGGTGAACTGCATATGGAGTGGAGGGAGGTAGGGAGGAGTGAGCAGGCAATGCCATTGTCAGATAGAAGGGGCGGGTGGCATGATATCGGTGATGGTAGCTCAGGCCTAGTGTTAGCTGAGAGGGGAGGGGTGGGTAAAGGGAGGAGTGCAGGGGGGTGACAAAAGAGGGACAGGAGGCAGTAACCCAGAGCACCACTGTCACTGATACAAGGTGAAGACCATTCTTTAGGAGAGGCAGTCACACTGCGTGATTGAGGCAATGGAGCATCGAAGTTCCCTTTTAAAGGGACCAAGAGTCGCAGCTGTAAGTGCTTCTTTGTTAAGGGTATTGTAATACTGAGGTGCCCTGTGTGAGAATGATCTCCGCCCCATAGTGGTCCGGCACCTGGGGACCTGGAACATCTGTTGCAGAGCTCTCCGTTTAGATTGGGTGCTGCTGTGGGCAGTAAGGAGTTTTGCAACTGGCGGCATGTGCCCAAGACGAATTTTTTTGGTAAGTAGACAGGTCTGGTACTGTATTCTGCTCTGGAGAGGTAGCCATCCAGCCTGGGCATATAGGTCACAGGTGTGAGTTAGGCGGGGGCACCTGTAAGGAGCCTACAGGCTTTGTTGTGAGTCACAGATATCCTCCGGAGAGCTGTAGGGGAGGCAGATCCATAGATGGCAAGACCATAGTCAATGATGGAGGTGACAGAGCTATAGATAGCCAGCCTAAGGGCTTCAGAGGTCAGGCAATGCTTGTGCTTGTGGAGCAGGCCAATCCATATATTGGCAGCTCTTGCTACATTACCTATATGATGTGAGTACGAAAGTAAGCTATCCAGGGTGATGCCAAGGTATTTAAACCCAGGAACATGCTCAAGTGAGGCCCCTGCATATTTCTTGATGTTGAGGAGCAGAGTTTTGTACTTGCTTCATGGGTTGTAGAATGTCATAGTCTTAGTTTTTCTAAAGTTCCGAACCAGTTTATGTGAGTGGAACCAATCTTCAACACACCTGAAGTTGCTTTGAAGGTGACTATCTAGCAGGCTAGTATCTCGTTTCCTTGAAAATAGTACTGCATCATCCACATAAAGTAATATTCTCTGTGGGCAGACGCTAGGGAGACCATTAAGATAGAGAGAAAAGAGTAGTGGTCCTAATATTGGCCCTTGGGGGACACCTGAGAGGACTGGCTTTTCATCTGAGATGACTCCAGCGATCCTGACACATTGGGCCCTGTCCCCTAGGTAACTAGTAAACCAGCTCACTGCATGTTTGGAGAGGCCAAGGGCGGATAGTTGATTGAGAAGTAGCGGGTGGTTAACTGTGTAAAAGGCCTTCGTTAGATCAATGAATACCGCCCCACCACACATGCCTTGGTCGATGGTGTCATGGAGGAAACTGGTGAACTCCAGCAGTACTGTGGTGGTACTATGCCCTTTCCGGAAACCGTGTTGTTCAGGGCAATGGATTTCATACTTATCCAGGAACTCCACAAGTTGATCAGAGACTATACGTTCCAGAGCTTTTGATAAGGGGGGGATGGAGATGGGCCTGTAGTTGGTGTGTAACGTCTTGTCTCCATTTTTGAACACTGGTGTGATAGTTGCTTGTTTTCAGAGTGATGGGAATTGACCCAATCTTAGGGAAAGGTTATAGATCTTAGTCCGGGGTTCAAGGAGTTCATCTAGAACTGATGCAAGTAGCTTCAGATCAAGGGAGTCACCACTGTATCCAGTTTTGCTGATGGCCTTGCGTATATAGGTTCTGGCTAGGTGCATAGGGACCTCTTAGAAGAAGAACTGTGGGGCAAGGGGTGCTTTGGACGATGTTGTTGAGGTGGAGTTGGTGGTGGGGACATTGAAAAAATCAGGTGGTAGGACGCTGCTCAGGTTAGAGAATGCATTGTTGAATGTGTTAGAGATCGTATTAATGTCAAGCATAGGTGTACCATCAATGTTAAGCATAGTTGGTGGTGTCTTAGCTTCCTTCCCTGTAAGGTCCTTCAGGTTGTTTCAGAATTTTTTCCCATCAACCCAGGAGTTGGAAAGTGCCTCTCTAAAGTGCTTGCATTTGGCATTCCGGATAGACCGGTTACAGCTATTTCTTGCTGCTTTGTATTGTTGAATGTCCTTCTTTGCTCCTGTGGCTTGAGCACAGAGCCAGAGGTAGTCTCTTAGTTTGAGCTGCACTAGGAGTTCAGAGTTTATCCAGGGGTCTGATATGCCTTTGATTTTCTTCTTTACCAGTGGTGCATAAATGTCACAGGCTGTGGTAAAGAGTCTAATGAACGATTCCAATGCTTTGTTTATGTCCTTGAGAATGTCAATTTTAGACCAATCAAGCCTGCTTTAATGAGATTTTAGCAGGTGTACAGTAGGTGTCTCTGCTTTAGAACTCTAGTGAATATAATTTTTTGGGGGGGCTTAGTGGTATTAATAGCCCATGAGCAGATCACAGGCGAGTGGTCACTTATGGAGTCTGGGAGGACAGACACCTTAGTAATTCTGTCAGGGTGATTTGACAGTATCCAGTCTATTAGGGTGCTGGCCGCTGTCCTGTAGTTGTTTCTAGTGGGAGAGGGGACAGGCTGAGTGAGGTGCTGTGCAGCGACACTATCCTTATAGATGCAGGCATCAGGTGCAAGCCAGTTGATAGCCCCCCATTATTATGGTCTCCATGCTATGGCGCAGTCCCTTGAGGCATTCCATTAAGTTATTGAAGCCGGTATCCTGGTTCTTTGGGGGTATGTATACAGAGACAACAGTGATATTTTTCTTATGGGCCTCTAGAAGAACTCTGATAGCGAGGATCTGAGGTGGTGAACCTGGATTTGGAACTTGGATAGCGTGTCCCATGAGAGAATCTTTTAAGTAAATGGTGCAGCCACTGCCCTGCTTCGAGATCCTGTCCATCCTGAAGATTGAGTATCCAGGAATTGCTACCACAGAGTCAGGGATCTTGGGGGTAAGCCATGTTTCGACAAGAGAGAGGATGTCAGAATTGTGTTGTTGGATCCAGGTTTGGAGGTTATCAAGTTTTGCTAAGAAGGCTACAGACATTAATGAATGCGAGAGTGAGGGACCCCGGTGCTCTTTTCTGTGGGTGGGCAGTTGGACCATGTGGTCCAGGGTTAGGGTAAACATTTCCTGAGAGGAGAAGCAGTATTAAAAGAAATCTCATGAGAGAGGTTAAAGAATTTTGATGGCTTGCTTGTTTGTTAGGCATCTGCGTGCCTTGGTGCGTGGGTTGACTAGCCTTATTGCAGAGTGCTGCTACATCCAGTAGGTTACTCGGTGGGCTAGATGTATGAGGCTTCAGGAGATAAGGAGTCAGCCATAGTAGAAAGCAATGGGACATGGGATAGTTATATTGGATCCCAGTTATCATGCCAGAAATATAATGCAGAGCAGTAGTTAGCATTAGCTGACAGTTTGGGTGGGAGGATGTAATTTCTTGTACATTGGGGCAAAGCAGCGATATAAAAAGCTGCAACTAGAACTGTTGGTAGTAGTTTTGAAGCCACCATGGTTAGGGATAGGAGGGAGGCACAGTTGTACTAGAAAGGGGTAGAGAGAGAGAGAGAGAACAGTTATCAGTGAAGACAGGTGTAATTGGTTGAGGCAGAGGGTGCAGAGTGGATTGGTGCAGAGGCCCAAAGTGGGAGGGGCGAGAGAGTATTTAATGGAGGCCTGGAAGGAGGTGGTGGGGGTGGGACAAAATTACACTTCTCCCCTAAGAGCGGAGTAGCAGAAAGCTTCGGGAGGTCGAAATAGCAGTCTGAGTTCACACCAGTAGCTGAGGTCAGAGATTGTCCTGGCCAGTCACAGCACACTGTAAGCAGCGTCTCACCAATCGGAGCACAGCCGCAAGAAAGGGGCTCTTCTCAGCTTTAGGCACTTGTACCTGAAGTGAGGATCCGCTGTAGAGTTCCAGTGAGGTGGCCAGTTGTTGGGGCAGGAGTCGGCAAGGCGGCCGTTGAGCGCTGCTTTTGGCTCTGGCACCGAAGATTCCACCAGGGATCCTGGTGTAAGGATCCACCACAGGGTTCCACAGAGGCAGCCTGAGGATGGGGCCTGAGTCGGCAGGCAGCCGTTGAGCATCACTTTTGGCGGAGACACCGAGAATTCCACCTGGGATCCTATGGGCAAAACAGGAAAGGAGGATTAAGTAAATACCTAATAAAGATGGAAGGAATGTGGGTGGGAGGCTGGCGGCAGTCACTGTTTAAAAAGGGCATTTAGTGTACATTGTTTAGTTTAAATACATCCCTGCTTGAACTTTAAGTAGTGGGGTTGGGAAACTGATAGATGTTTCACTGTTTATACATGTTAATTCTAATGGCTTAAATGTTTGGCCTTTATATATTCAGTATAAAGTAGATTAGATACAATGGATGGGATTAGGGCTGGTGGGGAAGGGGAGTGGAGGGGACCTGGCTGGTAGCATGCTCATCATTACACAGAAAGAAGAAAATGGTGTTCGGTCCTTGGGACCGGGGGAAATGAATATCCACTGCGCTACCTGGTATGTCTCACCACCGGATTTTTTGTTATTTTTTGGGGGGTATGAATGGATTTTTTCACTGGTTCTCTATTGTTGTGGGGTTGGGGGTTATTATGAGGAGAGAAGGGGGAGGAGGGGATAGGTGGATCCTAAGAGTGCTGTTTCCCATAACAACAGTTAGATTTGTCATTTTTACCTCATTTGCCCTGTTTTTCCATACTACAGAACATGAAAATAGTCTCCTGGAATATTAAAGGTACCCGTTCGTGGGTCAAATGCCTCCAAGTTATTAAGCACCTGAATCTAATAGGGTGCAGTATTGCAATGTTGCAAGAGACCAATTTATTAGATTCTGAAATTATCTTTTCCACAGAGGGTCAATAGGCCTTGCGTATGCAGCAGGCAACTCCATGGCACAATGTGGGGTTGCGATCTTGTTTGCACGAGGGATGCAATTCCAAGAACTACAAAAATTTACTGACCCACATGGCAGGTTTATTTTACTGAGAGGTCTCCTTGACCAGAAAGAAATTTTGCTGGGGAATATCTATGGCCCTAGTAAGGACTCCCCAGAGGTTTTTGTGAATTTGACTCTTGCCCTTGCCCCGTTTAATCATTTGCCCATTATCCTAGCAGGAGACTGGAACTTAACTCTAGGTTCAAGCTTGGATAGATCCTGTCTGAGAAGTACTATTCCTTCCCCAGCCCAACGAGCATTCCAAGAATTGCTGGAGTCATATGGGCTAACTGACCCTTGGTACCTATATAACCCCAACACTAGAGAATATACCTTTTTCTTCCCTACCACAAATCTTTCTCCTGCATAGATTTTTTTGTTACCAATCAGTCAGTGCTCTCTGGACTGACTGGTTGTGGTATTTCGCCTAGAGTTATCTCTGACCACTCTTCGATATGGATTGAGGGCAATATATTCCCAAATAATGCTAAAGATACCACATGGAAATGAAACTTACAACTTATTTCCCAAGAGAAGGTGTTAAAAAAAAAAAAAAAAAAAATCAAGGAGTTTATACCCTAGTTTATGGAACATAACCAAAATTCTAGTCCCACTATGGATAAAATCTGGTGTTCTTTAAAATGTGCTCTTCGGGGGTAATTTATTCAATTTTCTGCAATCAGGAAGTGTAGGCAGGAGACAGTTTCTAAAACTTTACTTGAAGAGATTAAGCACCTTGAAGTCTCACTCCTTAACCCCCCTGAGATCTCCGATCTTGACCGCCTCATGGCACTTAGAGATCGATACATAGAAATCCTCAGAGAAAAAGCTGAATATGCACTTTTTAAAACCCATGCCCAATACCTTGAACAACGTGACAGAGCAAGTCACCTCTTGGCTCTACGGCTTTGGCAGCAGGAAGAATCAAGACTAGTTACTTCCTTATTATATTTAGAGAATAATGTTTTGCTAACTACCCCCAAAGAAATAGTCTGGGAATTCAAACTCTTTTACTGGAAACTTTATAGTCCCGCTGAATATACTCCTTCCCGTTCTGAGATACGGGACTACCTGGATGGTATTAACCTACCATCTCTCAGTCCTGAACAGCAAGCCCTTCTTGTTTCTCCCTTTACAGAAGCTGAGGTTGTGGCTGCTATCCGCTCTCTCTCGACAAAGCACCAGGTCCAGATGGTATCCCATCTAATTTTTATAAAGTCTTCGAAAAGTAACTGGTTCCTATACTCCTCCTGTTATTTAATTTTATTAGTGCAGAAGGGATCACTGATCCTACCCTCCTAGAAGCCATCGTGGTAGTTCTACCTAAACCTGGTAAGCCCAAGGATAGGGTAATAAACTACCATCCTATTTCCCTGATGAATTATGATATAAAACTTTTTGCAAAAATATTGGCGTCCTGAGTGATGCAGGTGTGGGAGGGATTGCTCAGTCAGAAACAGATTGGTTTTGTACAAGGCAGATCCTCTTCAGACCACCTCAGGAAATTGGCACACATTTTTTCTGCATCCAGGGAGGCTGCTTCTCTGAGGACACTTAGCTCCCTGGATGCGGAAAAGGCCTTCAATAGGGTTAGCTGGCCTTTTCTCTTTGAAATCCTAGCCAAATTCGGCTTTCCTGATAAACTTATATCCTTGATTAAATCATTGTACTTCGGTCCCAGTGCCGAAGTTTATTGCAATGGTGTTTTGTCCTCTAGCTTTCCCTTGGCATCTGGAACTTGGCAAGGTTCCCCATTGTTTCCAGTCCTTTTTAATTTATATTTAGAACCCCTTCTGCATCATCTAAACTCCTCTCCCTCTCTCCCTGGCAGGTATCCATGTTGGTCCCTTTGAATGTACGTTGTCTGCCTATGCAGACGCTATTCTCCTCCATGTCACGGACCCAGTTACATCAATTAAAGCCACCTTGCAAATAACTGATGAGTAGGTTATCTAATTATAAGGTGAACCTGAGTAAAACCGACATTATGCCACTCAACTTCCATCTTCATAGAGAGGATGTTGCAGTCTTCTCTATGACCTGGATTCTTAGGCTTCAGTACCTTGGTATTACACTGGCCACCACAAACTTTCTCCTTAGAAAGCTCAACTTGGATGACCTCAATGTCTCCATTCGGCAGGACCTGGATAGGTGGTCCTCCCTTTACTTATCCCTCCAAGGCAGGATTACTGTAATAAAAATGAATATATTACCTAGAGTTTTCTACCCACTTAATATGTTAAATCTCCACCTCCCTTTGAGCTGGTTTCGTAAGCTTCACGGAATCATCTCAAAATTCTTGTGGCAGGATATACCACCGCTTTGGTCATACAACCGTCTATGTGCTTCCAAGGATTCTGGGGGGCTTAAGCTCCCCAATTTCTATGTGTATTACTGGGCTAGCCACTTGGCCAAATATATGAGATGGAATACATATTCCCTGGACAATGAAACTTCCCAATATGTGCCCCATGCTTGCAGGTAGAGTGATGCATTATGGGGCATTTGGGTCTCAACCCTGCTGCGTTATTATACTTGTCTCCTTCCAAGGTACCAGCTTCCCTGAAATCCACAGTCATATACACATCCATTAAAGTTCACAAACAACTCTGTAAATCCCTTAAATATGACAATCAAAGTGATATGTCCCAGCCCCTGTTTGGTAACCCAAATTTCCAAGTGGGTGAACGTATGTTGCAGTCAAGAAGAATACCTATAGACCCAAACACTAGGATCAATGACTTAATCATCCAGGGACAGTTGAAGAAAACAGATGACCTCCTCGAACTCTTTCACTTACCGAGAAGATTCTCCTTCCTCTTTTTTCAAATTGGACATATGTTAATTCAACGGTTTGGACTCAACTCATGGAATACAAATCAAACAAAAGTCCTTCAGGAGCTCCAGCAGTTGGCCTGGCAGCCCCATGCTGTATCCCGAGTTGTATCAGTCTTGTATGTTACGCTTAATCCTAAAGCTGACAATCACTCCCCATATTGGCCCACTGTCTTCTCTTCTATTAATTTAGACTGGAAGAAAATTTGGCAAAGTGTGTACCTATACACTTCGAATGATAAACTGAGATTAGTACAATTCTGTATTCTACACAATATTTATTTTACTCCTGTCAAAATGTATGGGATGGGGAGATTACCAGAGCAAACTTGTTTTAGATATGGGAAGGACCAAGGGACTATACTACATGTTTTTTGGGAGTGCAATGAAGTGGCTCCCTTATGGACTGCTTTGCAGACCAAGGCAGATCCCCTCCTTGGTCTAATAAACTTATTTACACCACACATCTGTCTTTTGGGCGACCTTTCCCTAGTGGAAGTGAGAGAAAGGCAGTATCATATTAACCTTATTTCCCTTTCTGTCAAAAAATTAGTATTACAACATTGGAAGGATCAGACTACTCTTTCCTACCAAGAATGGATCACCGATTTCTTCCACAACCCTAAACTTGAAAAAACAACAGCCAGTATTAGAGGTAAAATGTCCCAGTATCGGAAAAGGTAGGATAAGCTCCATACGCTTTGGTCCATTGCCTCTGCCCCCTAAAGTGACAAAGGTTGATTCTGTATTGGGTAGCCTTAGCACAGATATATATATATAACCATTAACTCATTGCCTCCAAAGGAGCTCTCTGAAGTTGCAGAACTTATCTCCTGTGTACTGTTAACAGTGAATCCTGGGCCTTTCTAAGCAAAATCAAGTCATAATTGGCATGCCTCAAACAAATGCTAATAGCACAAAAAACGTAAGTGCTAGCCACAAAGTATGAGTGGCAAAATTGTTCAGCATAAAATTACATCTCCAATGGTGGTATGCAAGGAATAATAGGTAATTTAGTTTTATTTCTGTGCTAGTCGAAACAGCAAAACAAAATATTTTTTCCACTAACAAATGTACCATAAGCCTTTTTTTTGTTGGGAAATATATAACATATCAACACCAAATTAAGCATCCAGACATTAGATGTAATTTTAATAATTTGTAAAAAAAAAACAAAAAAAAACCAGCTAATTCTGTAGTACTAAACATAATTTTTCCCCATTTGAGTCAAGGTGTGTTGGTGAAGTTTGAGGGACGAATCTGAACCATATACACCATACCATAAACAAATATATACATGATGCACACAATGTATCAGTGGCAAAGTTGTTCCACATAAAATTGCCTTTCCAATGGTGTTATGCAATCAATTGTGCTCAATTCGGTTTTTATTTTATACTGGCTGAGATACCCAGAATGTGTGTTTTCTTCAAAGTGCTTAGGTGGTTCTAGACGGACAAAATGTCATAAACAAATGTGAATAACACCTAAATTGAACATGATACACGCAGAGTGTCAGTGGCAAAGTTGTTCAGCACAACATTACCTTTCTAATGGTACTATGCAGTCAATTCTAATCAATTCTGGCTGGCAAATAATATTAAAACATTTGAGTGACATCTCCAGACGTTACTAGGGCACACAGGAAGTCTGTAGGTGACTTCTGTAGTCGTTCTGGGACACACTGCAGTAGATTTGCTGATGCCTACAGGTGTTTCTAGGAGGCAATGAGTTAACATACCTTTGGACCATTGGAGTCTAATATTCATGACCGTTATTTAAGTATTAACCCTCTTTATTTTAAGGTTCCTAATTTAAGGTTTTGACATCCCTTTCTTCTTTTTCTCCCTTTTCAGGATGCTCTCAGGGGGATTCAATTGGGTGGGAAGGGGTGGGAGAAAGTCTAGAGGGGTTATATATGGGGGGGAGGTTTGAGGTGGATACAGGGGTGGTTGGGGTGTCACTGTTTATCCTCTTCTATTATATATTGTATTGAAGTATGCAATATTCCTCTGCGTATATATCACATTATTATGTGTTTAAAGTTTAATAAAGTATATTAAATTTAAAAAAAAAGTAAGGGAAACCCTAAGACTGCATTTCCCAACTTTTGTTGCAGGAACCCTAATGGTGCAATCACATTTTTTTTTTTTTGCAGACAATATAGTTATATGTCCCCCATCACCACTCATTGCGCGATAAGAGTGGTTTCACTTGCGTTTGTGCTCAAGCCAGAACAGCTCAGCTTCACTTCACTGTTCTTTCTCGAGCAGAAAACATGTGAAACCACTCTTATCCCACAACAAATGACTCCAGGGAACATATAAACATACAAACTTGTTCCTCCACACAAACAAAGTAGTTCTAGCACATCCTCATATTGGCATGCCATCTGGGTTTCAACTATATTCCAGAGAGGAACACAATTTAATAGATGGAATGTTTACTAAGGGTGGAATACAAAAATTCAAATCTCTGCTTAGTTCTGCTGACACAGTGATCACCCCCACAGTCAAACAACAGAAGGCCTCAGATCGATATGGAATACAAGAATTCATATCTCTGCTCAGTTCTACTGGCATAAATCTGTAGCAAGTAATACAGTGGAGATTTCCCTGGTAAGCAAGTGAGCAAAAAGGGGTGGGGGGTTATGGTCAACAAAGAAGCACCAGAAATTAAAACTGTAAGTACTGTAGTACTTCATTTTTTAACTTATGTATGTGTATGAAGAGGAGTATGAGGGCAAATAACATTTATTTTATTTATTTAAATCTCAGATTAACACCTTTGAGCTTAAAGCTCTTTTACATAGGTGTCATGTCGTGATAACATAGACAGAGTACAGACCAGAAGTACAGTAAGAAGAAAAAGATTATCAATAAGTTAATAACATGATCAGTATACTGACAGGCATAGTACAATGTATGACTGGGCAGTGGTCTAACAAGACCATTACTAGCACAACTTACTATTATTGTGTAGTAAGAGTAGAGCAACCTGTCAGCCTTTTCCAGTGAAGAGAAAGAGAAACAGGGTAGCAAGATTTGGGTGAAAGAGAGAGTGGGTAGGAAGTCCCTGAGTGTGGGGGGAGAGGAGGACTGAAAGTTAATGAAGTGGGAATCAGTGTAGAGGCTTAAAAGAGGAAGTGAAAGAAGATGGGGGAGGGGAGCTGTGGAAGCTAGGACATAGGATGATTATATAGGTGTGGTAGGAAGGTAGTTGTAGGTATAGGTAAAGAGGGGGTGCATGTAGGAGCTATGGGGTTAGTGGAGGGTAAGGAGAAGGAATTGGGTGCAGGGGTGGAGGCTGTGGGGGAGGAGGCCTGCGGCAGCTTTAATTGAAGCAGTCGCAGGTGGCGTTTGCCACAAGGTGTTGTTGAAGCTTATGTTTGAAGGAGCCTAGGAAGTGAGTTAAACCATTTGAAGGCTCTGACAGCGAACAATCACTGGCCTAGTGAAGTGTGACAATGGGGTACTTGGAAGGTATGGTTTTCAGAGTTCCTTGTCCGTCGGGGAATGCAGTGTGGACTTAGGGTAATCTGGACCCTTGGGGGCACTAGACCAAGGGAGACTTTCTTAGCTAACAAGCCAGGTTTTGATAAGTGACGCAATTTTGAGATTTGTTATGGGACAGTTTCCTCATTAGCAGTGTAGATATGAATGAAAGTCCATGCTACCAACAGTCCTGGCACTTTGCCACTTAAGACTTCATCCGAAGTGCCGGGCTGTTGGAAGCATGGACTTTGTTCCAATTTGTATCTCTGCCTTGAATGGGGAGCTGTCCCCAATAAAACTTCAAAATTTGGAAGAAACTGTGTGGAGCCCTTCATTGGAGTTTCTTTGAGGACTCCTTGCTCTGGTGTGCTTGTGCCATTGTTGTTGGTAGTTCAGGCGAAAGCCTTGCATGAGCACCCTGCCCTGTTCAGTGGAGGGCAGCACATTCTCTGTCTTCTGAGGTTTGAGAAGTGACTCTGCCCTTTAGCTGGAGCCAGTTTGCTTGTGCATAGATATCACAGGTATGAGAGAGGTGCGCTGCTCCAGTAAGGAGACAGCAGGCCTTGTTTAATTATTATTATTGTTTTAATTTATGGCAGTTTTATTTTTAGGGCCTAGTTGAAGGTTTTTAATGCATAATAGTGTCAGCCATGTTTGTGATGGCAATCAGCAATGTGTGGTTAATATTCATTTTATTGTGAAGGGGCTGTTGGATCTTTATTTATCCAGTGCTGCTGAGCTGAGATAACAGCACAGGTAAAGATGACCCTCAGCCAATCAAGTTTTAAGATTTTTGAAACCCATGTTATAATACAACTATTAATTATATATGGGAAATAATGAGCGTGGTATTAACAAAAACCAAAGCTATAGTAGTTACGGTATTTGTGAAGACAAGAAAAACAGGATGCAACATAAATGTAAAAGATATTAAATGGGCAATAAAATATCAGAGAATGTGCAGTAGTGTCAGGATATTAAAACATGGGAATATCCTGAACCTTGGCCACCCAGTCTGTTAGTTGAGGAGGAGTTTGATCTAGCCATCTATTTAAGGTCCTTAGTCTCAAAACAGCAGTTCATCTTACACTTTAAGCTTTATCTCTTTATTCCATTTTCGGCTGCCCTTTTTCTCCAGATATGCCCTTTTCCAGTTCTGAGCCTGCTAAGCATTGTTTTTTTATTTGAAGAGCTTCATTAAATATGGCTCCCATCCCAGTGGCACTGGTGTTATGTATTGCATTACCACGCAGGAGACCCAGGTTCATACCAGGAGCTCAACTCCCATCTGATCACTGGCGGAGAAAAATGAGCACTGTGGTGGTAGCACTTGCCGAGTCTGAAGGGAAGCTACATTCACCTTGCTGTAGCAGCGCTTCCAGAAATGGGTGAAGCATGGGCTTGGGTGTCGTAGATTACCACAAGACATCCTGACCCTCCCACTGCAGGTCTAGTATTGAGTGGGTGGGTCAACATAGGGAGTTGGATGGGTTTAACATACAACAGAGTGGTTATAGCCAGCAGCATGACACTCTATAGCCCTTTGTCCACAACTCCCAATGGATTACTCTAGTGCACCTTGACCCAGTTGCGGGGTGGGGGGCTGATAGTTGTGTGCCTCTTGGCAGGAAGACTTATAATAGCCACTGAGGAGAAGAGCCTGTAAACAGGATGTGAACAGGTGGAAAAAGAAACAAGGGGCCAGGCAGAGCTAAGTTAGGCCCACCTCTGGGGGAGGGGAATAAACAACATGATTTGTCGCCCCCTCGTTTTTAATATTCATAGCTGTATTTGAACATGCATTGTTTCACATCACTTTTATTGTTACTAGAATGACCTACTATGCAATGGACACTGTTTGTTGACCTTATGGAATGCTAGGGACATCATGACTAACTCCAGGTCACAAAATGAAATCCCTAACTTAGGCCCCATGCATTACAATGCGCAAAGCCTGTGCATCACATATCCAATGTGCGAAGGCAGCTCTGTGTTGATTAACTGCATATCCAGGGTCCTGCACACCCCACAACATTCACAGAAAGGGTGCGCACCCTTCCCCACCGAATCTCCTGTCCTTCTATGCAGCTGCATGCTTAATTGGACCAGGGAAGTAGCCGAGGGTTCCAACACTCCACATTATTCACTAAGGTATGAAGTGCTGGGAGAGGGGGCACAGGGTACATGTGCAGGGAATACCCATAAAACAAACTGTCTGGCTGCCATGGGGCAACTGACAGCCCCTGCCTGGCCATGCAGCCTCAGCCCTCTGAACAAGTAGAGAAAGTTTGGGGCAGCCACTGGGGCACTCGCGCATTTTTATGTAAATTCTGCGATATGCAGAGTCCCACAATTCCCTGCTCTGTGCAGAGCAGGAGATCCACTTTGAGTTCAGGAAGAGCATCCGATTGGATGCCCGTCTGCATCTGCCCCCATGCACCAATGCGCCAGGGGGCCGGGGCCATGGAGAGTCAGCCTGCAGTGGCTGGCAGTAATGAATGCCATGCCCTGCATGCCTCTCTGTGGGTGCCGATGTGCATAGGCCTGGTAAGTGTATATCAGATATACCTGGTCTGCACTGGTCTATAGGCACCATAGAGAACATAAAATGGCATCATATACAGTAAGTAGATAACAAAGCAAAATGTATAGCAGATTCCAGTATCAGTGGTTAAAAGGAGTGCATAATTAAGTTTGCAAAATGGGCTTCTGAATTCTTCAAAATCCTAGCAACTCCATTGGTCTAAACATATCACCTGACCATTCATTACTCTCTTGTATACCAACAGTTTGTAAGTAACCTGCCCTACCTAGCAACAACCTAACTAAATGAAAATAAAACCTTTTTCCATTAAAATAAAAACATTTGCACTGTTTAAACAAAACAATCCCAAAACAGTGCATACATTTCTTCCAAATAAATGCACTGCCCAGGGTTCATTCACCGGCACTTGGCCTTTGTTACCAAACTCATATATTCTACCTAGCTGCAACTTAACTAATGGAAAATAAGTCCTTTTTCCATTAAAAAAAAAAAAAACCTTCCTCCATTTCATAAGTAAAATAGTCCAGTCCAGGGCATGGGTTTCTTGAGAAGATATCCCGTGATAAGAGCGCTGGGGAATGGGCACCTACAATAATGGCGACTCAGTCCCCAGCGCATTTCAGGGATGGCTACGGAGGATAGAGTGGCCGGATTGGGGGGCATGACTATAGTAACAGGATTTCGCCATACATGCAGCTGTGGGCGGATACGCACAGTGAGGATGTGATGGGTGGTGCTGCAGTGGGTTTCGAGCTGACCCGTGGCGTGGTGGATGGTTTGCTGACATCGGTCAGCAGGGTACTGGGTTCGGGTCCCGGCGCTGGTGCATTTTTGTTGTGCCTAGCCCGAAACTTTTTTTTTTTTTTTTATATGTTTTCACCTTTAGTAGAGGTGTAAAACATTAAAAAACGAAGTCCCTGGTGCCCTTTTGCTGTGCGCCGGGGTGTCAGAATGACAAAATACATTTTTGGCATTCTTGGCTTCTGCATAACGGTGATCGCCTTTAGGCTTTCACCATTGTGACATAGAACCCTTGAAAATTAATGTACTTCCTGGGTGTAATAAAAATCAGTTGCCCATTGGTCTTTTGCCTTCCAGTTCACCTGGAGCATGCACACATTCTCTGGAAGGCCATGCCCTGTTGTGGGTTGTTGCTGACATATTCATTTTATTTATACCATGAACTGCTAATTTAATAGTGAATGACCAAAAGAAAGCTGCAGGATCCAATTCCCATCATCCTTGCATACTACTGAATGTGCTTTTCTGCTTTAGACTTCCTGATAATGTGACATTTGAGGAAGGTGCTCTGGTTGAGCCACTGTCCGTTGGGATCCATGCTTGTAAAAGAGGTGGCGTCACGCTAGGAAGTAAAGTCTTCATTTGTGGAGCAGGTATGTATATGTATACAAAAAATACAAAATATACAAAAAAATAAATAGTGCATCTAGCAGAAAGATGTTTCATTAATCAAGTCATTACAAACTGACTCCAGTCAAGTTCTTAAAAGGGTTCCAGACACCAGCAAAAGAAATCACAATTGACATCAGCAAAGCAAATCATAATTGGGACCAGCAAAACGAATTGCAGTTAAAGGGATACTATCGACCTGCTTTTCATCATATTATTTATAGTTGAAACCCCACATTTTATGATTGCTTACCCTCTCTAAAATTCACTGATGTTGCTGTTTGTTTTGTCTGTCTCCTTGTTTAGTAGAACTGAAATGCATGGCAATATATATTTATAAACAACCTTGTTTTGTTTAAAATCTTGGATCTGTTCTTACTGCGTACTTCCAGAGAATCAAAAAACACACCCAAACAGTGCAACCACTCATAAGGCAGTAGCCTCCTAAACTACCACTGCATCATGAGGGGCCAGACTGTGTTGTGGGTGTTCCCAAGTCTGGGAAAGATGCATTTGGAGTTGATCAAGGAATGTAAACAAACATGTTTTGATGTGGCAACACCAATATGTTGGGCAGTCTGTTTTTCATTTTTTTTAAAGAAAATAAGTCAGAATCAAACTACCAGCCACATCAACAATCTTTACAGAATTTTGGCAATCCTAAAATTAAGCAATGTACCACAAGAGTGTGGGGGTGATGCCAGGATTTACCCATGCCTGGTGTGTTTTTCGGTCACAAGGTGCAGCCGAGTTACCAACAACACACCAGAAGTGGGAAAATCCTGGCATCACCCACACTCTCGAGTGGGATACTGCGATTATGCAATGTCCCTTTTAATTTTTGTGTTAAAAAATAAAGAAAAAGTGTTTTTTTGTTTGTATTTTGGATTATTTTTACATAATTTATTAGTGCCCCAGAAAAAAATAGTCCTGAGTTGGTAAGCTTCATTTCTGTTTTACACACACCCACACACACACACCCCACCTTATTTTTATTTTTTTGCATGAAATACGTTCTCTTGGTGAGCACGTGGATTGATCGCAGATTTCCTCGTTAAGTGTGAAGGTGCACTCAGTACTGCGAGTTGAGGATCACAGGTATTTTTTTTTTATTTGTTCAGTTTGAAACGTAAAGATATAATGAGCTGCTAAGATGTTGGAGAGGTTTCTGATTGCTTGCAGGATTGTTTTTTATGTTGCGTTGGAAAAATGTTTGGATGAGAAGTATCGGGCTGGTGTTGGGGTGTGCAGGAATGCAGTACGGTTGGGGCGACCTGGCGGGGGAGTTGCTGATATGCCGGTTGGACTTGGGAGACAGCCATGGTCTCATTTTGGCCCATTGTGTGGAGTGCCTAGTAAAGTTTACTGATTGGGAAGTTTTGTTTTTAGGTTCGGTTTCAGGACTGTTTTGGTAATTTCCTGTGTTGCTGTTGGGGTTCGGCCGTGACCGAATATGGTGTTTTTATGTTTGATGCGAGGGTTGAAGTCCACTTTACCGTGTATGGTGGTTTTGCTGTGTGTTTTGGGAGGGTCGCAGGGATATTATAGTTATGGAGTGGCTGGCACTTTTTCCTGTTAGGTGACAGCACGATTTACACGTTGTAAATTGTGTTACTCAGCCAATCAGGAGCCAGCATTTCTTGAGCCATTGTATAATGTGTTTTTTAAACTAATGACACTTTGAGACCTAAGGGGGATGACAGTGTCCCTTTAAGAGTAGAAAAATTCATCACAGTGGGACTCAGCAAAGTGAATCACAGTTCATACTGTACCAACAAAAATGAATCACAACGGGTACCAATGAATCACAACTGGTAGCAACAAAACAAATCACAGCTGGTACCAACAAAACAAATCACAATTGGCAACAGCAAAAATGCTGCACTACATTCCCAAAACACACCTAGAATTTCAAGTGTTTCTGTTTTTGTTTCATGTAATAGATTATAGCTCCCCTTACTGTAATGCACACTCATTTTCTATATTTTGTTCAGATTATTATTACTTTTTGTGTTTGTGTGATGCAGACACGTATCCGAGTTGGCAAACAAGCTGAAGGATAGCTGTACTGTAGTGCCAGTTGTACATAAGACAGCACTGAAAACAAATAGAAGTGCTGGCACTTTTGCTCCCAGGTAAAAGCTCCTCCCTCTGAACCTGATGTTCCACTGCATAATACTCCTCTGCTTGCAGACTTAGCTACTTGATCCTTGAGGCCTTTTAACATAGCCGCAGGAGCGGTTCCATTCTGCTTCTCTCACTGGCTCCCTCGTTTAAATTTAATCCCATTCAGACACTTGAATATAGCGGAGGTGTTGCTTTCACTTTCACTTTCACTGATGCCAAGCTGCATCACACTCCTTTGCATGCACACCTCTCAGGGCCTTCCATGATTGCTGCAGGAGCAGCTCTATACATTGTTATCTCCAGCTGCGTTGTGCTCTTCATGATCCCACAGGGCATTTTACAAAACTGGCAAGAGCAATTTTACTGTCAGTGGCTTTTTCTATCTAACTGGCTGGGACCGGTGACTGAGCAGTTAGCATGGCCTGGTGAGTCAACTGTTAGACAGTATCAGGATAGGTGAATCTGCAAAGAAAAGCATGACTAGTCAGTTACTAAAATCACTGCAATACTTTTCATAATAATTCTAACCTTGCTTTTCTCTGAATTCATTAAGTTTAAACACCGTGTTTAACACTACTGTCAAAATCAGCAAAGTCAGAGTACGGCAAGAAAAAGGGCCAGTGTGTTGTTACAGAAAACAATGTGTAAGTGTCCAGTGAGAGTGTAAAATGAATTAACAGACATAATGTAAGTCAAACTCTTCCTCACTTCGCCATATTCTCCAACCGTGGTAGCCAAAGGCTGCCACTAGCAAGCCTGGGTGGGGTCACAAAAATGCCTATGTCTCTTACTATGGAAAAAAGACACAGCCATACCTTCTTGCTTCTTGCTTCTGTTCAAACCCTTCAGGTACTTGAAGATCTTAATCATATCCCCCCTCTCTCCCTTCTTTCCTCCAGGGTATACATATTGAGCTCTCTGTCTCTCCTCATATGGCCTGTCCCCCAACCCCAGGATCATTTATGTTGCCCTGTGCTGTACCCCCTCCAGTAGTTTGATGTCCCTTTTCAAGTAGTCGCGCCAGAATTGCATGCAGTACTCTGGCTGCAGTCTCACCAGGGCCTGTACAGGGGCAAGATGACTTCCCCTCCCTACTCCTAGAAGTAATCCCCCTTGCTATGGACCCTAGCATTCTGTTTGCCTTCACTGTTGCCTTCTTGCACTGAGCAGAGTGGCTCATCTCCCCGGTTATCAGCACTCCCAGATCCTTCTCCTCCTTGGATTTTGTTAACAGGACACTCTCCAGTCAGTAATTGTGTCCTGGGTTCTTGCCTCCTAAATGCATCGCTTTGCACTTTTTGGCATTGAAACCAAGCTACCAAGTGTGAGACCATTCTTCCAGTTTTGCCAAATCCTCCTGAAGTACTTTTGCACACACATACCCCCCCAAAAAAAAATCTACCTCGGCACAAATCTTTGTGTCATCTGCAAAGTGACTGATCTTGCTCTTAATCCCTACTGCAATGTCGGCTATAAAAATATGAAACAGAACCGGTCCCAGCACTGAGCCCTGGGTTCAGATGCCTCCCCCCCCCACCTACTACCTACTGCTATCTACCCTGCAGCCATTTCTTGACTCATTTGACCAGTTTCCTCCCTGCTCCCAGACTCTTCAACTTGCAGGTCAGCCTACCATGTGGCACAGAGTCAAAGGCCTTGCTGAAATCCAGGTAGAGGACAACCACTGCATGTCCCCTGTCCAATGCCCTCGAAACCCAGTCATAAAAATCAACCAAGTTTGTCTGGCAGGATCTGCCTGAGACAATGCCGTGCTACCTGCTGTCCTGGAGATTGTTATCCTCGAGAAATTGCACCAGTCTTTCCTTGAGGATTGTCTCCATCAGTTTTCCCACAATTGCAGTAAGGCTTACCAGTCTGTAGTTCCCTGGTTCGTCCTTGGGCCCACTCTTATGGAGAAGTACCACATGTGCTTCCCTTCAGTCCCTGGGCACACACCCCGAATTCAGAGAGGTATCAAACAGGTCCACCAATGGTCCTACCAGGACCTCTGCCAACTCTTTCAGCACCCTGGGGTGGACTCTGTCTGGGCCAGGTGCTTTGTCCACCTTCAGGGACTTAAGGCCCTCCTTCACCCTTTCCACCGTGATTTCCCCATCCGTGGTTGCTTCTCCCTCACCCTCTCCCACCTCGTCCTTCTCAGGCACAGGCCCATCCCTCTCCTTGGTGAAGACTGAACAGAACTATTCATTAAGTACTTCTGCTTACTCAGACCCCCTTTTCTACCCACCCACTTCCCCTCCTGATCCAAACAATCTGACCCTTGCTCTTCCTCTTCTCTCTGATATATCTGAAGAAATCCTTTTCTCCTTCTTTGATCCCCTGCACTAACCTCCGTTCCCTAGCTGCCTTTGCTGTCCTTACCACTCTGCTCACTTCTCTGGATTTCTTCATATATTCTTCTCTGTCTTCTGCCCTGTTGGATCTCTTGTAGGTACAAAATGCATTCCTCTTTTCCCTCACCTTCTCTGTAAACTCTCTACTCATCCAACTTGGTTTCTTGGTCCTGGCTTTCTTGCTCTGGCTCTTGACACAAGTCTTAGTGGCTTCAGCCAGTCCTGCCTTGATGACTGCCCATTTTTGTTCTGTTTCCATTTCTGGGTAAATGCTTGCCATATGATTTTCCAGTATGTGTCCCATCCTGCTAAAGTCCGCCCTTTTGAAGTCCAGGACCCTAGTTTTTGTAGTGGCTATTTCCCTACCCAGATTAACTGAGAACCACACTGTGCACTGGTCACTGCTTGCCAGAGGTTCCTCCACCCTTAGATCCCTGACCTGGTCCCTATCTTCCAGTGCCAGGTCTAGTATAGTCCCCTCCCTCATTGGCTCAATTACCCTCTAGGTAAGGAAGCCATCTTGGAATGCTTCCAGGTGGATCTGCTCCCTGGCATAGGTGGTTGCTGGGATGCTCTAATCCACCCCTGGTAGATTAAAGTCCCTCACCACCACTGTGCTCTCTTTGTCACTATACCTCCTTATCTGTTCCCCCAGTTCCCTGTCAATGTCCTCCTTTTTCTGGGCCGGAGGTCTATAAACAACCCCAGACAGATCTTGGTCCCTTTCTGGCTGTGTAATTGCAGCGAGATTACTTCCGACCTGCCCTCCTCCCCTTCCTCCCTATTACATCTAATCCCTTCCCTTAAGTAAATGGCACCCCCCCCCAGCCTTCCCTTTATCTCTATCCCTCCAGAATAGTTTGTACCCTGGGATGGTTAGGTCCCAGTCATGGTGCCTGGTTGTCTACGTCTCAGTAATGGCAGCTATGTCCACTTCCCCCTCTGTCATCAATGCTTGCTACTCTGCCAACTTGTTCTTCATGCTCTTAGTATTTAGTGAAACCATTCTTTGAGGATATCTACCTCCATTGAGCTACATCATGGAACTGTAAGCCATTGGGGTCAGGTTCACCAGGATATTTTTGCTAGCTGGTGCTACCCACAATGACATGCCTTGTAGGTGCCTATATAATGTAGACATTCTCAGCATGCCTCAGTTCTTTCTTCCACTGTTAGCCATTCGTCAGTCCACCACTCCTAAATGCCATGGAACTTCTATGATTCTCTAATGCTTCTACTTCTCACAGTTTGTTATTTTAAAACCTTTTATTATGCCACTGCCAAAAGACAAGGAACCGCTGTTCCATTATTGCCATTGCAGCGATGTTAAGATTTATAAAGACAAGGACCATTTCATTTGTATCTGTTGCATAAGAATTTGACGGAGCTTTAACCACACAACCAGGGGACATCACAGGAAAGCTTTGGAACTTTTCTGAAGCTTCAAGAAATGAAGAAACAGTTAGCGGTGAAGGTGGCTTTACCATTGTCAACCAAATCTGTTCCCAGTTCACTGTCTGCCTGTCTATCCTTGAGGTTGAAAGCAGCCACCGCTGACACATCAAAGAAAAAGGATAAGTCCTTGAATTCAGTAGAGAAACTGCACCATTTGAACAAGGATAAGCGGCATAAGGACAAGGCTGCTTCTCCAGACCATTCACGTTCACTGATCAGACAAGGGAAGTGTATTGAAAAAGATTGATCCCCAGCTCAAGCTGTGGGTCCTGCTACCCCCATCACCACCACCACCATCTCTCTAACATCAGGGTTGGTGTCTGGCATTAGCTTGCCTCCCCTGTTGGGGGATTCGCAGCCTATTCCATCATCGGGCACTGTTCTGTCGATGGTTCAGCCATCATCAACCCTTTCAGGGCTCGTCAATTCACAGATGTTGTATCAAACAATGCCAGAGCTGTTCCAGTGTCTGCTGCCCTCATCTGCTGGTCTGCTGATGCCCTTGGCTAGCTCATCATCAACATTACCATCTGCGTTCCACTTCTCTGTCACTGTGTCATTGAGGTAAAGGTAAGGAAGCATAGGAAAATCAGGAGCCGTTATAGCAATCGCAAGTAGCATTTTACTATTTTCAGCAATAATAAAATAAAAATTTAAATTGTGCAGGATAATTTTTACACAAGCAGTCCAAGCGAAACAAAATCCTTCCTCTGAGGGTGTCTCTAATTCTAAATCTCAAGCACTCTCTCTCCAACAAAAGATTGCTCTCTTTACACGTAATGTATTTTCCCGGCAACCAACTTCTGCATCTGGAGCTCATTAAGAAACCTCCTGTTTTCACACAATGCCCCAAAATGTTGTCAGTTTCTTTCCTTGTAGGTGCAACAAACTAGAACATTGTGTCCCAGAACCAATCTCCTGTTGAAAACTCTGCAAGAGAGTTTCTGGAGGTCAAACTGCATCTCAAAGTTAACCCCCTAAGTTGCAAATAGCTTTTTGCTTTCATTTCAACAATGTAACAATATACAGTTTCACGGAAGGATTCACATATATTTTTTATAACCACAGATAAGCAAGGAGGAAGAAAAGATAGAAACAGCAAGTAAAGGCAGGGGAGATGGACAGAGAATCATGAAACTGAGTGATCAGTTTCTAGATCTCACAAGAACATTTGACTGTGCAGTCAGACAGGCAAGAGACAGACAAGGAGAGGATAGAACAGATCCTTGCTTTTAACTCTTTCTGCAGGGACAGGCTCTCATTCAACCCTGTCACATACCCCCCACTTTAAGAGGGAACCTGTTGTTAAAAAACAGGTTTCCAGAATTTTTTTTTAATTCTCTTCTAACATTACCTTATAACCTTTACAGTTCAGTGCATATGCAGTATCCCATTTTTGGTAACAACCAGTAAAGTTAAGTTTAAACCCAATTGTTTTTGTTAACCTTCAGAATTCTCAATTCCAGATCCATATCTTGACAGAAAATCAACACTGACTTTCCATTTTCCAGATTTGGGCATCACTTTGAATTTAAATGGCTGTAGTGCCAGGTACCACCTTGTGATTCTTGAATTTTTATACTTCATTTGGTTAAGCCAACAGAGAGGATTGTGATCTGTTATAATTGCGAAGTCAGCCCCTAGCAAATAAAACTAAAGGGACTCTATGACCCACTTTGCCGCAAGGAATTTCTTTTCAATGGAGTACCACTTCTCTCTGTCGTGAACTTTCCTACTGATACAGTATATAGAATGGGATATTCCTTCCTATCTATATTCTGTCTCAAGACTACACCCAGGTCCACCTCTGATGCATTTGTCTGTAACAAAAATTATTTCTCAAAGTCTGGGCTTCTTAAAACAAGGGCTGAACATAATGCAGCCTTGATGGTCTGAAAAGCTTCATTACACCTTGGGGACCATTTCACATTATTCAGGCACTGTTTCTTCATGACTTCTGTGAGGGGGTAGCTAATTGGTCAAAGTTGGGAACGAATCTCCGATAGTAATAAGCCAGCCCTAAAAATGACCTGACATGTTTCTTGTTTTAGGGACAGGACTGTTAGCTACAGCTTATATCTTAGAAATCTCTTGCTTTACTCTTCCATTTCCAAAAATGTATCCCAAATATCTGGTTTCCAGCGTGCCCAATGCACATTTGGTAGGATTTATGGTCAGACCTGCTTTTTTGATAGATTCTATTGGTAGGTGTTAGAGGTGGCTTTTCCAGTCTGGACTGTACACTACAACATCATCCAGGTTAGCAGCACAATAGCCAGTGTGAGTAGCTAAAATTACATCTCTGTACTGCTAGAATGTAGCAGGTGTGCCATGTAAATCAAATGACATGGTGGTGAACTGATAGAATCCCATAGAAGTCGCAAATGCAGTTTTGTCTTTGGATTCTTTAACTAGGGGAATTTGCCAGTAACCCTTGGTGAGCTTGAGGGTACTGATGTACTTGGCACTTCTCAATCTGTCCACCAAATCATCTTTCCTGGGCATAGGATATCTGTCAAATTCAGATACTTGATCAAGTTTCCTAAAATCAAAGCAGATTCTTATACCCCCTTTTTTTTATTTACAGTCACCACTGGTGATGACCAAGCACTTCTCGATTCTTCAGTGATACCCAGCTCTTTCATGTTTTGTATTTCCTTAACTATGTCTACTTTTAACTGCTCTGGTGGTCTGTATGTCTTTTGTCTAAAAGGGCGAGCATTTCCTATCACTATTACATGCTTGACCTCTTTTGTTTGTCCTGACACTGTGCTAAAAGTACCATTAAATGTCTTTACCAAGTTACGCATTTCTGCGATTTGTTCTGAGGTTAAGGAAATATTCACCTTTAGATCATTAGCAGTTACAGTTTTTTCCAATCTGTCATAAGCTATATCGATATATTCTGTAGCAGTTCCTGGCAATACTAACAAAACAGCCTTTGGTGTTTTTTCAACCCATTTCTTCAGGAGATCAGCATGTTATATCTTGGTAGGATTTTTCCTATTGGGGGTCTCAGTCTCATAGTTAATTGTGCCAGTACATCTAAGCACTTTATAATGCCCTTTCCACTTCATTAACAGCTTATTTTCTGTAGTGGGTAACAGTAGCAAGACTTTTTCACCTGGTTCAAAAACTTTTTGTTTTATCCCATGGTCACACTATACCTTCTACTGGTTTTAGGCCTCTTCCTGATTACTATGGACAATTTCATCATGTTTTGCCAGTTTCTTTCTAGGGCACATATATGAGATATAACAGATTCTTTCTGAGTGGGGTTATCTTCCCATGTTTCTTTTATTACATCTAGTGGCCCTCTAGGTCATCTACCATACAGCTTTTCAAAAGGTGAAAAACCTGTTGAGGATTGTGATACTTCTCCGTAAGCAAAAAGCGGGTAAGGTAAGTATTGGCCCCAATCTTTCCCTTCCCCTTTTACAAATCTTTTTAACATGTGTTTTAGGGTTTGATTAAAATATTCAACAAGACCATCTGTCTGAGGGTGATAAGGGGAGGTTCTTATGGCAGTGATACCTAGTAGTCAGTACAATTCCTTCAGTAATGTAGTACCAGAATTACTACCCTTATCAGTAATAAACTCTTTAGGTATGCCCACCCTGCTGAATTTTTTTTGGCAAGCTCTGCTTCCACTTTTGGGCCTTTGACAGTACACATTGGAACTGCCTCTGGGTATCAAGTATCATAGTCACATACTACCAAAATGAATCGATTACCCTTTTTACTTTTGTCTAAGGGGCCAATCACATCCATTGCAATTCTCTCAAAAGGCGCATCTATCAAGGGTAGTGGTGTCACAAACGCACTCCGCAGGTCAGGCCCTCTGCTCCCACAGTGCCAAACCTCAAAGTGCAATATGTGAACAGGAGACAAACGAGGTAATCCTCCGATCTGTTTTGGGTCCAAAACACCCACCAGTCTCAAGTCCTGAGGTCAAATATGAACCCTTTTTTCGCTAGCACGCCCAGTTAACAGGATCAAATATCACATCCTCTTCAGGGAAATGGAGTGCAATACTTAACCCAGCGGGCACCCAACCTGGTTCACAATTCCTCTTTTGACTCTTTTGAAACCTATGTACTTTCTTACCTTGTTGCAAAATGGTAACACACTATAAGCCCTTATTAGTTCTGTCAGACCTCTCAATGACTGTCCCAGCATTCACATTCAAAATGAGAAAAGACTCAAGCAGAATTAAGGAAACCAAAAAAAGTTTACTAAAATTAAAAATATTAAATAAATACAAAACACAGAACATATATACATTAATGCTTACAGTCAAAAGAAATGGAAATTACAAAAAACAAAATGCCTTGTAACTGACTTTCTAGTTCTAATTCAGTTTTCAATTGGGTATTACCTATTCTTGACAGAAGTGTCCTTAATCCTGAACACAAGTGTGTGTTCTCTTTCAAAGTTGGAATAAGAGTGAGCCACAGTCCCCTCAGACTGCTTGGCAATATTGAAAGTTAATATCCCAACCTCCTTGTGATGTCACAGCACGTGAGGTCACTGTTAGTCCTGTAATTAATTTGTAAGATGACCAAGTATACCCAAAAGGGTGTCATTTTACTGCTAGCTTGAAATCTGCAAAGATTGCAATTTTAAAGTATAACAGTCTCTTTCCTCATCACAGCATTCTCCCTTTGTTCTTCAGAGCCAACTTCCTGATGAGCTGTTTGACATAGCTGTGTGGAATATAACAAGTATCACTTAGAAATTGTTTCTTCCTAATATGTCATAAAGGGCATCATGGTTTCTGGATTTCAAAGAAAATGGATGGTTTACAATGTGTTATAACCTGGCCTAATTATAGTCCCAGGAAGCTAGCTTTTACAATCCAGAGGTAACAACCAGGCTAGCACTTTTTTTCTTAAAAAAAATAAAAAAAAAAATCCCATATCCGATGGAGGCCTGGCTGCTGCCATATTTTTCCAGCAGAAATTCACAGAACATATATTCATATCACAAATATAATCATAACTAATAAAGAGTTAACATGTCACACTCCTCCCTCCTAGACTGAACTTGGGGGAATCTATTCCTTGTCATGGGATAAGTTCCCCAAATTGAGTTCACTGCTCTAACTGACATGATAACCTGTCTACATTTGTGTTTGCTGCCCCTGTCCTGTGAGTAACAGTCATGTCATACCTCTGCAAGGCAAGGCTTCATCTAAACTTAAGGGCATAATCCACTATGGGAGTTCTCTGGGTGGCATGCTTGCCTTCCCAGTCCTCCTGGATCAGGTCTAGGGGCCTACGTACCCTGTGTCCTTATAAGAGCTCGAAGGGGGAAAACCCTGTTGACTCCTGGGGCACCTTCCTGTATGAGAACAACAGGAGGGAAAGGTATTTCTCCCAGTCCCTCCCATGCTGTTCAGCAAATGCTTGGAGCATCATTTTAAGAGTATCATTGAATCTTTCCACAAGCCCATTGGCTTGTGGGTGATAAGGTGTTGTGCATCTCTACATCACTCCACACCTCTTCCACAAACATTTCATCAGGTCCGACATGAAGGAACCCTCTTGATTGGTGATGCCTCCTGCGGGAACCCAACATGGGAGAAAATCCCTAGCAAGGCAGCTGCTACTTTGTCTGTCCTCAGTGAGGATAGGGTGACTGCCTCTGGGTACCGGGTGGCATAATCCACCACTGTTAGGATAAAACTCTTCCCATAGGAGCTGGGGGTATTCAAAGGCCCCACAATATCCATTCCTACCCTCTGGAATGGCTCCTCCACTAAGGGGAATGGAATTAGGGTGGCTTGGATTTTCCTACCCGCCTTCCCTATTTCTTGGCACCAGTGACAAGACCTACAATACTCCTTCACCTGCTGGGTGAAGTTGGGCCAATAGAAATTCTGGGCCAATCACAGGCATAGTGCATGAGATTCCCAGATGGCAAAACATGGAAATATCATGAGCAATCTTGAGCAACGGCTCATGGTACCCCTGGGGAATGACAAGCTGCCTGCCCATAATCCCTCCCCCTGTCCTTACATCCTGCATATATAACAGTCCATTCTCCCAGTAAACTTTATGCTTCCCATCACTTCCCAGTGCTCCATCAGAGTCTGCCCAAGCCTCAGCGTCTCTAAACTAGGGTCATTTTTCTGAGCAGTTGCAAAATCCTTACCCATTCCCAAGGCATGGGATAGGTCCCCTCCAGTTTCTAAACTAGGGTCCCTAGCTCTAGTGTCAGGTCACTCAGGGTCACTGCCATCCCTAACCCTCTGACAATGGGCTACCCCTCCCTCTTTAGAGTAACCTTCTGTAGCAGTTCTATTAACTGCTACCTGGGGAATTTCCCCCTTTACTATTCTCCATATCAGAAGACACATGCTGGGGAACCAGCCTCCCAATGTTTTCCACAGGGGCTTCTATGGGGTCCAGGGAACTACAGTTTGCCTTTACTGCTTGACTGCGGGTAACTGCACACATCATCCCCCTTTGGGAGATTGTTCCCGATAATAACATCCAGGGCAAGATTGTCTGCCACTGCCACTTTTTACACAGTCTCTCCCCAGTCCAGAAGAACACTAGCAAGTGGCAGCATTTTCTCCTCCACAGTGAAACCCTGTACAGTAACAAACTGATTGGGTATAAGCTGTTCAGGCTCACCCAAATCCCCTTTTACCAAAGTCAGGGATGCCCCCATGTCCCTTAACCCATGGGTCTGCACCCCATTCACAGTAACTGGGTGTATGTGCTCCCTCATGTTTACTGGCATGCTTTCAGGGAGACACAAAAAAACACTTCTTCCTCAGCACCACTTTGTGCACTCTCTGCCTTTTAGGGACACTGCCTGGCAAGATGTCCAGGTTGCTTACAACCCCAATATTCATTTCTTTTATCAGACAAATCTTTTCTTTGTAACCTGGGGCTGCCTGGTTTTGGTGGCGGTAGGGAGGATTTTAGCTGCCCTGAAGCCACGCTTTTCTGTTTCTGTGCTGTCCCACCCACCCCACTCCTTCTCAGAGCAGGTCTGCTCCTGGCATAGCGGTCCAAGAGCTCAGCAGCCTCCTAAACTGTTTCTGTATCTCGGTCCTCTAGCCAGGTTTTCAACTGTGCTGGGCAAGCCCAAAAGAACTGCTCCAAAAGTACAACATTCTCAATTTTCTCTACAGAGTCTGCTTGTATCCCTTCCCACCAATGTTTTAAAAACTAACGTTGTTTAGTGGCTAGCTCCTCATAGCTCATATCAGGGCTTCTCCTGAGCTTACGGAATTTAACTCTGTAAGCTTCTGCTGTCAAATCATATTTTTTAACAGTGTAGCTTTAGGTTTGCCATAATCATTACTGTCCTGATTGTCCATTTGACCCAGTACATCACAAGCTTTCCCAGTAAGCAGCGGGGATAGCTGGAAGCTCCAGGAGTCTGTCACATACTACCAAAATGAATTGATTACCCTTTTTACTTTTGTCTAAGGGGCCAATCACATCCATTGCAATTCTCTCAAAAGGCGCATCTATCAAGGGTAGTGGCACTAGGGGCACCTTGTCTTTATTAGTCACAGGGGCTACTTTCTGAAATTCAGCACAAGAACTGCAATAGATAGCAATGTCTTTTTGAATTCCAGGCCAGCAAAATCTGTACAGCAATCTGGCAAGGGTGTGGTCCCTTTCCCGAGTGAGCAGCCATAGGATTATTATGTGCTATCTGTAACAACTCAGTTCTGTACTTCTTTGGTATGACCATTGTTGTATCTGTTGCTGCATCTGAGGGTGAGACAAAACTCTGTAGAGCAGCCCATTACATTTTTTAAACATTGGTTCACCCTGTTTTTTGTTCAGCCTCCAGCTGGTTAAAATAACCTTGGAGAGAAGCATTGTTAGTTTACTTTGAAACAAAATCAAAATCAGTTATCCATTTAGTTTCCATATTTTCATATATTAAACTCTTATGTCCGTGAGTCTTTTGTTGCCACTGTTTTTTCAGGCATCTTCTTTCTTTCCTGGATTTCTGGATCTTGAAGCTGGTCTCAAACAAGCCTGAATCAAAATCATCAAAAGGGAAGGTGTCCCAACCATCTGAAATTCTTTGCCTGTGCTATTGTTACCACCGCTGCTAAAACTACAGGTTTACTCCTTCTGTGATTTATTTATTTATCTATCTATCTATCTATTTATTTATGTCTTTGTTAACCGGGAAGTGTACTGATCCAATGGACTGTTTTTCAGACACGATCCGGGCCACAAGGAGGCACCAATATAGTTCAACAGCCATAAATTTATATAGACAGTAGTAGCTATTACACAGTGATGAGCAATAGACAAAGGTCAAAACATGAGTCAAACATGTCTGTACAAAACCTCAATATGAGGTCAATAGGGGTACAATGGAAATTGAGCTGAGGCAGCAGTAACAACTCAGGTTACAGAGGATGTATGGTGCAAAAATAACAAGCAGCAACTTTTATAATTAGAAGCAAAACATCCATTTCTCCTGTACTGGCTGACAGACTAATAGACAGACTTGATAAGAAGACCTTGTAGGTCAAGGAGAAAGGAAACCAGAGACAGCTAGGAGGTCAAAATGGGATAGGACAGAGATACATAGCACCTGGGGCAGTTTGTGGGCACTACTTGTCCAGGACACAGTTGCATGGGGATTCAGATAGGAGCCAGGCTCTTAGGTTCGTTTTGAAGGACAGGTGGGAGGGGGACAAGTGAATAGGCGATGGTAGACTGTTCTGTAGGGTGGGGGCAGAGACTGAGAAAGTTTTAGTTCCCATTAAAGTGGAGACACATGGTACTTCCAGGAGAGGGACTGAGGATATCCTGAAGCACCTGGAGGTGGTCCTGTGAGTGAGCAATGGGGGAAAGGGGGACATCTGGTTGCACCTCAGCACGTTGTCCACAACACAGCCCATAGCATTCTCAAAGCGACCTTGCAGAAGGAGCCACCCTAGGGACTGGTAGAGTGAACAATGGTGGATGGAGTAGGGGGCTTGAAGAACAAAGTGACAGATGGAGTTGTAAGTTTTGATTAGTCAAGAACATAGAGCAAATGACACAGAGGAATAGATAGGGGAGCAGTAGTCAAGAAGGGGCAATAGGTTACCTTGCGCGATAGCAAGACAAGCTTCAGTGGACAGAAGCTGCTTAATACGGTAAGCAGCACCTAGTTTTTGGTGTATTTTCTGCACAGTGTTGTTTATGTCGTCAGAGAACGTTAGTGAGGAGTCAGGGTTAACACCTAGGTACTTGAAAGAGGGGACATTTTCAAGGGGGGAGGCCCACTGGGGTACATACCAGAAGGGAGAAAGTGGTTTTAGTGACCTTGGCAAGGAAAGGTTTTGAGCCGAAGAGCATAGCCTTTGTCTTTTTTTCATTGACTAGGAGCCTACTGGAGAGAAACCAATGATGTGCAGAGGCAGAGTTACGTGAGAGGGCGGATGAGATGGAATCAAGTGACTTATCGTAGTGATAGAGGACTAAGTCATCTGCATAAAGAAGGGCGTGACAGTTTAGGTTGTTAGCAGGGAAAGAATTGACGAACATCAAAAAAAGTAGCGGGCCAAATACAGAACCCTGGGGGACTCCCTTATGAATAGGTAGGGTAGCAGAAAAGTCTTTACCTATTTGGACAGCCTGAGCTCTGCCATAGAGATAACTGCAGAACCACTTCATAGAATCAGGGGAGCAGCCAAACTGAAGTATCGTGGAATGTAGAAGATGGTGGTCAACAAGGTCAAAGGCCTTAGATAGCTCCACAAACACTGCTCCAGTGGCTTTTCCCTTATCCGTATTTGTTAAGATATGATCAGAGAAGAGGGCTAGTGCAGAGAAGGTACTGTGATGCTTCCGGAAACCATGCTGGAGGGGACATAGGAGGTTATAGTTCGGTAGATGTTCCAATAGCTGGCAGTGGACGATTTTCTCCAACAATTTGCTGAGGTGTGGGAGGAGTGAGATGGGTCTATAGTTTTCAGGGGAGAGGGGATCACCTGCCTTGAAGATAGGTACCAGGTGTGCAACTTTCCATGCATCAGGCACATTGGATGATGAGAGGGCCAGGTTAAATATGAAGGTAAGTGGTTTAACAATGGCTGGGGAGATAATCTTGAGAAAAATGGGGCAGAGTCCATCACTGCCAGGGCTGCCTCTGGCTGGTAAACTCTTTAGGAGCTTAGTAGTGACTCTCTACCCAATGGCCCTGAAATAGAAAGGGGGTGGCAGGGTGTCATTTAAAACATTGGGGACTCAGTCTGGTTACTTCTTTAGGTCGGGGGGAGGCTGAGGGGGAAGCTTATTGAAGTAAGAGAAAAGGTCAGTGAACATTTTATTGAAGGTATCTGCAATCATAACCGAGTCAGAGACAAGGCCCAAGGGGAGATGAAAGTTGAGAAATGTGCTTGTTTTCCTTGTGGTTTAGGAGCGACCCTAAGGAGGCCCAGGAAGTATGAGGATTACTGAGGGAAGCTTGCTGCTGGCCATGGTAAAATATGTGCTTTAGGGAATTTGCCACCTGTTTGCAGGAATTCCGCAGTTTTCTATACGCATTCCAGAGTTGTGGGAAGGGGGATGATTTAAAGGCTCTCCATTTATAATCCCTGTCCTTCATTTGTGCCAGGAGTTCCTTTGATAGCCAATGGTTTCTGACCCCCCCAATCCTCCTGGTTATGAGGGGGAAATGTGTGTCCTGCAGTTTTCGGAGGGTTGCAAAGAAAGAAGCAACTGCAGCTGAGATGTCCTTGTGCAGATAGAGATCATACCAGTTAATAGCCTCTGCATCCCTGAGGACAGGTATAAGATTAGGGCAGCCTAAATTTCAAAACTACAAATATTTAGATGGGAGACGATTCGCTTTGGAGACCAAAACAATGTACATTGAGGTATGGTCACTAATAGAGTCGGACATAGTGCCTGCCTGGAGGATCATGCCTACCCAGTTAGTGGCAATCCAGTCAATTGTGGAGTGGTTTAAGGAGCGGGAGTTTTGCCTTGTTGGGTAGGAGATTACTTGCTCCAAGAGATGCATTTTTAGTAAGTTCACATACTCAGGCTGAGGAGCACCTAACCAGTTAAAGTTAAAATCACCTATAATGATGGATTCTCGGGAACGAGAGAGACCTCCTAAGCCATCAAGGAAGTTAGTTAGGCCTGGGATGCCTCCTGAGGGGGGTTTATAACAGCACCCAAGTTGTATTTTTTTGGATGCACCCAGGATAATCTCAGCAAGGAGCCATTCACTTGGGGAGGAGGGAGTAGATCAGCTGATGGAGGTGACAGAGGTATGGTCTTGAACATACAGTGCAGCTTCTCTTCCCTACTTTCTTTCTGGTCTGTCCAGTCAAAGGAGAGAGTAACCAGGGAGTTTATAGGCAGCATCAGTGTGGTAAGGTTTTAACCAGGTCTCAGAGAGACCTAGCACATGAGGCTGATACATGGACACCCAAGCCCCAAGCTCTGGGAGCTTCGATGGGAGGCTACAGATATTTAGGTGGGTGACCCAGAGTCCAGCTTGTTTTACCCAGATGTTGTCAGAGTGGGCAATATGTATATTTGGGCCCGGGTTTGTTTCTGTGTCACCAGCAAGGAACAAGAGGGAAAAGAGGGAGTGGGGAAGGGAGGAAAGGTGGGGCCAGGAAGGGAATTGGATAGATATGGAGTGAACAAATAGGCCAAGCGAACGATGCTCATAGTTAGACAATAGAATGAGCATGACTAAGGGTGAAAATGTCAGTATGTGGCTGATCACTGTATGTGGGGTGTCGGAGGGATTTAGGGTGGTAGAGGAGTCATACAGGCGTTGCTGATTGATAGCGAGTATAGAGGCACAGAAATCAGTTGCCAATAGGTGAGTAAATTCTGGAAAGCCATTTCCAATAATCACAGGTACAGGTAACTTATGTACTACCCCCCTTTCATCTGGTGTGACACCCCATTAATATGCAGACTCACTTGGGTGGTGGAATAGTATCAAGTACCCCCATGGATGCAGATGACACCAGTACCTGGTCCTTTTGCACAATGTTTTCTCAGTACTTTAACATGCACTAGGATCTGTCTGCTTCCTGAATCAGTAAGTCCCTTCATAGTTTTATCTCCCACCTTGACATCTGTTAAATACTTGCCCCAATATGCTAAGGCCAATTCTATTCCAGTGTTACCCTCCTTATTTTTATGGCAGTTTCTTGTGATATGGCCTGACTCTTTACAGCATATCAAAGAAAGTCTTTGGGTGCAGACTTGTCACCCCCACCAAAATTCTTATCTGACCTAGAGTTAAATCAGGAAAAAGAGGGTCTCACCAGTCATTGGCTGTTACTTCACTGCTGCAGTGTCTGTCTGGCCATCTGATTGTCCTCAGCCAAAGAAACTGACTTTTTTTCCACTTTCTGGTTGGTGTTATTTTACCCAAACTTGCATATATGTGGGAAAGATGTTGATGAATTGCTCCATTGCAGATATGTTGATGATCTATGGGACTGTTTTGCCCTCTGGTTGAAGCCATTTAATGAAGAGTTCTCTGAGTTGGGTGAAGGCTTCTCAAGGATTATCGACTGAGTGGCACTTCAGGTACCAGAATCTTTGCCTGTAGGTCTCTCCTGAGATGTCATATCTTTTCAGGATTTCTCTTTTCACTAGATCATAGTTTTCTGATAGTGCAGTGTCCATATTGCTGTAAGCAAATTGGGCTTTAGCTGTCGGGTAAGGTACCAGCCTCATTGCCCATTGCTGCTGTTTTCCATGGTCCAGCACCACTGATGGTGCCCCCACCTCGTGGGCAGGAACTTATGTAGGCATATGTACTCACCTTAGAACAAAGACACTTATTATATAAGCATAAGTGTCAGGATCTGTGTTCTGTTCTGTTTTACTGATACATATTATGCTTCATTGATATATCTTAGCCATGAGAAATGCTTTTTGCTTTATTCTTACTGTATTTTCATATGTAAGGCAACAGTGCCATCTTTAGTAATTGTACACCATTATAACTGACCTTGGATTATAGAGGTCTCATTGTACTGTTCTCTCCACAAGGGACGTGCCAAGTTAGGTTGATAGTAAACATGCCGACCTCCCGCACAGTGGCAGCACAATACCGATGCAGGTATTGTGCCGCCCAATCCCCTAGTGTTTTTTTGTGGAAGTCTATGCCCCCCACAACCCCCGCACCCCCCAGACTTTAGGATTCTCAGCTCCAGATCACAGTTGGTCCAGGGAGGGGGCAGAACACATGGGGAAAGCGAAACACGGAAACGGACCATTACAGCAACTATCTCTGTAGTGGTCTTTTTCCATGTTTCGCCGTTGGGCGAAAGGGGGCCACCCCTCTACAAGCCATGTAACTTTTCATACTAGTTAGGATAGTTACTCAGACCACATGTTTTTGTCTAATTATATACATTTTATGTATCTTCCTTAGTTGTTGCTATAGCAATTATCAGGGTATAAGACCCTTTGTAATACGTAGCCTCTCTGAGAAGAAAGAAACTGTCTGCATTGTCTAGATAAGGAAAACTGGTATTCTCCCAGTGTTCACACTGTAATGGTAGTGAGCCTGTATTACTGATCTGTAACAAATTTCATTTATTACATGAGTACCCCTTGTCTGTTATCTCTTCCTTTTGTGCCGTTCCACCAGGAACCTGAGAGGGTGATTTATTACCCCAATTACACTGCTTTGGCCACTGGCAAGCTCCAGTAACACTTTCAGAAGTTGTCAGGTATGCTTCGATATAATCTGAGGGACACAACTTTGTAAGTTTAATGTATTTTAAGTTGTGTGGGTTTTGTTGCTGTGCTGGACCTGTGCCAGATCCTCCAGTTTTGATAGCTTGCAAGGCATCCAGCCAACACTGCTCCTGTGACTGCATTTCTTCTCTTCTCTGTTGCTCCTGTCACTGTATCACTTCTTTTTTCTGCTGCTCCTGTCGCTGCATCTCTTCTTTTCTCTACTTCTCTGTCTCTCTTTGTTGAATAGCCCACTACTTGAAGAAGGCAGACATGGTTTTAGATTCTGTCCCAGCCTATTGTTTTTCTTCCATTACTGGCTCTGGCTGTACAGTCTCAGTTTGGACTTTTATTTCTGCTTCTAGTTTGTCTGCCATTCTTCTGATATTCACTCCTGGGCTTGCTGTTGCAGGATTCATACCTTTCTGCTTCCCTTGTACGAGGTCTAGTACCCACACACAAAACCCCTAGCTTAGAGTTTGCAAACTGTAAATCCCATTTAGTCTGACGCCATCTATCATTGAGGCAAAGGACAGGTAGCATAGGGAAACTAGGAGCAGTTATAAAATTTGCAAGTAGCATTTTATTATTTTTAGTTACAATAACAAAAAAATTTTTACAGGATAGCTTTTATACAGGCAGTTCAGACAAAACAAAGTCCCTCCTCTGAGGGTATCTCTAATTCTAAATCTCAATCTCTCTCTCTAACAAAATATGTCTGTCTTTATATATAATGTATTTTTCTGGCATTAAACTTCTGCATCCAGAGTTTAAGATATCCCCTGTTTTCACACAATGTCCCAAAACGTTATCAGTTTCTTTCCTTGCAGGTGCAACAAAATAGAACATTGTGTTTCAGAACTAATCTTTTTAGAAAACTCTGCAAGAGAGTTTGTGGAGGTCAAATTGCATCTCAAAGTTAATTCCCTGAGTTCCAAATAGTTTTTTGCAATCAACAATATAACTATATACAGTTCCACACAAGGATCCACATATATTTTTTTAACCACAGATAAGCAAGGGGGAAGAAAAGACAGAAATGGCAAGTGAAGGCAGGGGGATAGTGGGAGGGGGAGAATCGTGAGACTGTCAGATTGATTAGTTCCTAGATCTCACAAGAAAATTTGATTGCACAGTGAGACAGACAAGAGAAAGAAGAGAACAGATCATTGCTTTTAACTCTTTCTGCATAACAAATGGGACAGGGTCTCATTCAGCCCCGTCACACGCTGCCACGGTGCTGGGCCCTGAATGGACTCAGTCAACAGGATTCCCATCAAAGGCTCCTCCTCAGCTGTCTCCTCATTCCCTTGACCCTCAGCCAATTGTTGTCGACGATGAAGTGGAAAATAATCTGGAATAAATGGAGAAGGAGAAGGCCATGCATGAAGAAGAAGATGCCATATATGTGGTAGGATCAAGCTCCACTCTGTCCTCTTTCTTGGAGGAGATTGTGGAAAATACACCAAAGGTTTCCAACTGAGGATGCCTTATTTCAGGCCTCTCTTAAACAGGTTCAGGCTAAATTGGTGTTTCCGGCAAAGGATGAAGATTACTCCAAGAGAAATCCCTGTGAGTTCTTGGAGGTTTCTACTTCTCCTATTGTTACTGTCCCTCCAGTGTATTCTGCACTTGAGGATGTTACTTTGGCAGCCTGGCACAGTCCCGAGCATCTGTCTGAAGTTCCTGGGAAGGCTGAAAAGCAATATCCAACTCCAACTGCAAAACCTTTTTATTCCTCACAGCTTGAAACAGACTTTGTGGTGATTATGACTGCTCATGACTGACCCAAGACTCCTTAATACATGAGCTCTCTTCCTCCTGACAAAGGGTTGAGGTAGCTGGATGTGGTGGGGAAGAGAAGTTTTGTTTCTGATTAACTGGCATAAGAATTGCTAATTATCAGGCATATGCCAATAAGTATCAGAATTACCTTTGGAAGACTATACCCACTCTGGCTGAGAAATTGTGAGGGGGCCAATACATAATACTGACACACCAGACCATTACAACTGGCCAGGAGGCTGGAAAGCATCTGCTGTGGTCTGCATATGATGCCTGTGATGCTGCTGCCTCTGGGAAATGCCTTTGCCACCACTGTTGGCTGAGGGTGGCTAGTTTTGCTTCAGATGTACAACAATCTGTGATGAATGCTGTATTCAGGGACAAACAATTGTTTGGCACTGATGTTGAGAATGTTTGAACCCTAACCCCCGGGGAATTGCTTGTCATTCTTTTTACAGACCCTATGCCTGTCCAGGCCGTGGCTATTCAAGGGGATCAGGATGTGGTTCTTAGAGGCTCCAACCTACCACTACCCAAGCTGCCAGCCTGCCCCCATGTGTTCATGCCAAACTTACAAACGGTCAAACCATTAGGCACCTCTGCCCCCCCCCCGCATTTTCCAACTCCCCTCCCCTTCCTCCAAACTCACTACCTCAGGAAGTCTTAGTCAGAGGTCATGTCTCCCTCTTTCTTCAAAAATAGAGGGAGATAACTACAGATGCGTAGGTAATACAGGTGGTTCGCAAGAGCACGCCTTAGAACACCTTACTGTTCCTTCAGTAACCCCCATTGCCTAACAGATAATCCTTGCGACGGTTATATGTCATAAGGGTGAATTCTGCATGCTCAACACCCTCACGGCAACCCCACATTGCCAAAATAGGTTTTGGCAATGTGGAAACCTAGCGACAGTACTGCAGCTCAAAAACTTTTTTATGCGGGTAGCTGCACCCCCAAATTAGATTCTCAACCAGTAGTGGTGCATGCCTCCGAAAAACACTGTCTCGGCCGGCTAAAAAAACTACCGGTGCCTGGTCCCAAACCCTGTATCTCCGCCACCCCAAGCTGGCACCTAACCCACCACGCCACGACACCAGCTTGCTGGAACCCCATGGCACCACCCCTCACATACCCTCCCACCCCATGTTCGTCGGACTCGCTCACACCCCCCATGCATATATGTACATGACATCCTCTCGCTTTTTCATGACCTGCCCCATCTGTTCGCCGAACCCACACCCCTGCCTTCGGGGCACTAGCGAAAAGTGGGTCACCGTTTCAGCAGGCACCCACTTGCTAGTGCCCCCTATCACAGCATACCCCTTGGGACATCTTGCTGGAAGAGGTTCAAGCCTACCATCACAAGAGGGCTTTGGAATCAGTCCCAGTTTCTTTTCTTTTTTTTTTTTTAATACATTTTTATTGAAAAACATAGTTTTTATACAGACAGTCAATACATTCTATATAGTGTTCTTTTTTCTGCTAATCAAGAAACATGATGCTCAGTGCCCAGTTGGGGCACCATGCATTCAATTCCCTTTACAACACCAGATCCGTGTGTTTTCCTTAGGTATTATTGTACAGTTAATTCCCAGTCCAACACCATTTGGATCAGCGTAGAAGGGCCAGGCCAGCAATCTCATGCAGGGCAACAGAGTATCATAGGAGCTGATATTGTGGTCTTGGCTTAGCCATAACCTGTCCTAGCCCTGGCAGGGTGGTCAGCCTCCCTTGCCCGAGACCCCCCTCCACCCATATGTTTTATCTCTGTAATTACTATACTTCTGATTATGTCACACCTGTCCTTCCGGGATGAGCTTTATCCCTCTCCCCCTGTGATGAACCCCCATCAGTCCCTCCAGGACTCTATTCGCTCATGTCTCTCTACTCTCCCACCTTTTTGACCCAGTATGCAAGGATCAGGGTACAAAGGAGCCATCTTTAGGCATTACATTTAATATCCATCTTATCCATCTGTAGGTACATTTTTCTTTTTGATCATTTCTAGTATGAGTGATTACCTCCATGTGATAAATCTGGTTCACTACCACCCTCCACTCCTGCAAAATGGGGATTTTGAGGGTGAGCCAGGCCTTGGTGATCACTTTTTTTACTCCCATGATCAGGATACACAAGAGATAGTTACTGTCAGGGTCTCTAAAACTTCTACGGTATTGTAAGAGGATGTATAGTCTGTCTGTAATTTCTAGGCCCTTTCCCAATATCTCCCTAAGCCCCCCTGTATTTGGTTCAAGAAGTCCTGTATAATAGGGCAGGACCATATCACATGCGTGTGGTGTGGCGCCTCCTCCCCACAGTTGCACCAGCATTTGGCTTCTCCATGAAGATTGTAGTGTAGTATCATACCAGTTGCTTCCAGGCGTATTCTCTCCATTGGTGGGAGCTGGTTACTCTGACTGAGTTCTGGCATGCCATGGTCCAGCTGTCTCCATCAATCTCAAACCTCAGCTCCGCCTGCCAAGCCTTCAAGATGGTTTCTGTGTGGCATTTCAGAGTGGCATTGAGGGGCTGGTAGAGTCTGAATATCAGGTGTCCACCACATGGGTGGAGCAGCATGTTGGAGAGGGATGCAATGCTTGGGGGATGAAGGCTCTAGTGCAGTACTTCTCTTTGACAGGAGTTATAAGAGTGGCGTATTTGTAAATACCTGTAAAAATCTTGTTTTGGAATCTCAAATTGTCCCGTACCTCTTCAAAGGTTCTAAAAATCCCTCCTGTGCAAAGTTGCGCAGGAGTGTAGCCAGAAATTTCCATTTTGTACACAGTCTCCAATAGTTACACCCCCCCCATTAAAAGTGTACACATCCTTTCCAAATGGCACCCCCCTTCCAAACAAGTCAGATTGTTGTCAGATGATTCCTCTACTCTCTAAAGAGGTTATACATGTATTGAACACACCTCAGTGGCCTACACTAACCCAAATGCTACAGCTTAGAATGATAATATTAACAGAGTGGCTTATGGTTTGTGACAGGCACTCAACAAAACTGTACACAAATGTGTACAGTGAGTATGCCTGTCTACACCCTTGAAAGTTGGGAGAGTTATTGCAGTGAATATAGTTCCCATTATTTAAATTTGTGGTCCATAGAGGCTGGGTGGAACTCTGGGAGGTGTGCTAAGGGGCTTAGGAGTGGCATAAACTGGGTGAGGTGTAGCGTCTTTTTCATTGTGGCCCAGACTGTGACATAGTTTCTAAGCCAGGGGTGCTCGGCAATCTTACCTGTTATAAGAGTCAGTGATTGGTACAGAGTCTTATAATAGTCCCAGTCTGTTATCAGTGATTGTTCAATCTATGTCTAGCCAATGTGAAAGTTGTGCCTTATTCTGCCATGCCATAATGTGCGTAAGCATTGCTGCCCAGTACTACTGTTGAAGATTAAGCAGTGCACGGCCTCCTAGTGCCTTTGGGAGACATAGGGTGGGATATTCAAACTGCGCCCAAAATGTGCGCAATAGCAGGAGCAAGCACAAGTCCATTGCGCACATGTGCAATAGACGCGATATTCAAACATGGAGCAAGCCAAATTGCGCAACCAGCCAACGTCTGAATATCGCATAACCTGCGCCATAGCGCAACCAGGAAGGGGAAGCTGAGCAGATATGATGCGCTATAGCGCAACAAGGGCAGCCCAGCTGAGCAGTTCAGAGGCGCCATAGCGCAAGCAGGGAGCCCCCCAGCAGCAGAGCAATGGAACTGCACAACCAGGGAGGTAGGCAGGGGCCCACCACCTATGCCACAGATGGGCACAGGAATACACTGCAGAACTGACAATGCACCCCCACACCCCAAGCACAGCATAACTGGGGGAGGGACGGAATATCCACTGGCCCATGGGGACAAGCAAACAAAGCACAGCCGGGCCATGTTGCCCCAGCACACCCACTGACTGAGACTGCCACACAAGGGGCCGGACCACCCCAGTGTACAGCAGCCCCTCGTGCACAGCACACCCCTGACTGTGACCCCAAGACACCCCCATGAGCAGTGACCATCACCGCAGGAATCCCCATGCAACCCCCATCACACTGCAACCCCGTGTACCACAGAACCATACAAGCCAGACCCACCATGAGCACCCAGCAGTGGGTGACAGCACACGGCAATGCAACAACGGCAGACACAGTGCCAACACGCACAACCCCCCTGAGGCACAGCTGAGACACTGAACATGTGTCGCCACAAGTGGTACCCCACACGGGAAAGAGCGTGCCCCTGACACCACTGCCATTGGCACAGCACCCTGCACAGTAGACAGGTGTCACAGCGTAACTCACCACGAGCCACAGCAGCCAGCACAGACACCCACAGTGGTGCGTGGAAGCATGCATCGCACCGGATGCAACACAGTGCTGGGGCAAACACACACCCATACCCTCGGGGACACCAACACAGGGACACAGTAGTGTGGCAACCCAGCCACCAGTGTGGGCACATGTAAACTGTGCACACACAGCCTGCAGTCCACCATGGCATGGGGTGACACCCACCCTGTGCATGTACTGTGGCCCTGTACACTACCAGCATACGTCTGGAGCACAAGTCACAGACAATGCTGCACTGCCCCTGCAACACACACAAGACACAGCATGGAGGTGGGACAGCAACTGTGGAGGCCACAGTGTCACCCGAGGCAAACATGCACCCCACCAGTGACAGGTGGCAACCCAGCATCGTGACGGTCACAGTGGATGACCTGCAGGGACAGCACCCACTGACAAGGCAGCAGACCTGGCAGGCTGCAGACATGCAAGGGTGTCAGCTGCACAGGCCAAGGGCAGCTTGACAGGGGCACAATGGGCACAGAGCAGGCACCATGGAACACTGCACACAGCAATGCAATGCACAGGGAACAACACACACCACAGATACCGACTGAAAGCCACTCCCACACCAGAGACACCTCCCCACGCACACACACACACACACACACACACACACACACATACCCATGACTATACCACCCCAGATGCTATGCACACCACTGCAACTGAGCACCTATAGCCAGCTGCAAATCAGAGACCACCACAGTATTCATATCAAAATATCTGTATTACAAAAAGAACAACAATAAGAAGAAGAACAACAACAAGAACTATTTACAAATGTACAAAACAGGGGTGGGGGTATGGGTACAAGGTAGGGGTGGGTAAGGGGCAGGGGTGAACAACTGGGAGAGGGAAGGCAGGGTGTGAGAGATAGGTAAAGGGGGGAGGTGATGGGCAGCTACTGTCTGCCAGCCTGCTCCCCTACTGCCTGGTGCTGGTCCCAGGGCCTCCTTCTCCGCCATATCCCATGCTGATGTAGGTCCTGCAGGATGACGAGCGAGTCCATTGCCACCTGCAACAGCTGCTGCATGGACCTCTCTATCCGGCGTAGTATCCGGACACCTAGGACAAGGGATCAGAGTCAATGGGTGTGACTGTTCATATCCCTGAAGCCCACCCATCGTGCATGGCATACAGCCAAGTGCCCCACTCCTGTGATGGACTGCACCCACCCACAGTGACTGTGTGCACAAGACATGCCCAACCAGGCAGCAACAGCCATGTGTACCACTGCACACACACCGCCCATGTCCAGCACAGCCAGCACAACCACCGGTGACAGTAACGCACATGCTGGTGGGCAGGCAGTGCCACAGCCATGTGCCCAGTGCACGCATGGACTACCATTGACGCACTCCCAGACATGCAGTGCCACAGAACAGTGCTGACTGTCACATGTCGCGTGCATGGCAGTGGTGTCCATGGATGGTGGCCATGCCCTGCCACCCACCCTGTCACACAGCATGCTATAGCAATCATGATGTCATGGCACTCACCCTCATCGGGCTGCTGCTGCTGTCATGGTTCACCACCACGCTCGGGCACCGCTGGCACCACTCCCTGCTCTTCAGCCCTGGCCCTCCTCCACTCCGCCATGCCTGTGGGAAACAAAAGGTGAGAAACACATCAGTGCAATCCCAAAGCATAATCCCCCTGCCCCAATGAGTGTGCCCGCCCACCCAGCCAGGCACATACATCACATATCCTATCAACACCGCCACAGCCAACCCTAGACCAACCCTCCCCCATGTGCTGGACACAATAGACAGTGTTACCCATATGGACCATACAGGTGCATAGACAGATCACCCACCTGGCCGAGGCACCATGCCCCTCCTGGCACGTGTCCGCAAACGTGCCAGTAGCACCGGCTCCCTCCTCCGCAGGTCACCATAGCGGTGCCTGCACTGTTCTGCGGACCTCCGTTGGCCAGTGGCCGCCTCCAGCTCAGTGGTCACCTGTTGCCACACTTGTGTCCTGGCCCTGTCTAGGGGATCCTCCCCAAACAGTGAGCCATAGTGAGGCTCCACTACGGCCACCAGGTTCGCCAGCTTGAGGGCACTACACTGGGGGGCTCTTCTGCGTGCCATCCCTGGATGTATAGTAGGCAATATGGCACTCCGCAGCACGGCAACCCCACGTGGAATTGTTGCACAGTACAATGCCGCTATTCCCTATCGCACTGTCGGTACAGCGCCGCCAGTCCCTATCGCGCTGTCACCGAACAGCGCGATAGAGCTGCAGACATGCCATATGTACAGCGCAAATGGGGCAAAGGTTGGACACAGGGTCATGGGTCTCTGGCGCATGGCCACGCACAGCGCCATCGGACGTCTATGCATCCAGCGTGATTGGTTGCCTGTGTGCCATTGCCACAGCGAACTATTGCGCAGTTGTGCCACAGCGCCATGTAGTGACCGTCACTGTAGCGCCACTGGCACAATGGTGGCCATGCCCTGAATTGCCTACCGTGCACAGCACATCATCAGCGTGGCAGATGCCTGCGTAAGCTACCTGGGCATGTGCAGTGCGGTGTACTACGCAGTCACAGAACTGCACCATTGGCTCAGCCCGTTCAACCGTATTGCGCAAAGTGCAAAAGCACGATATTCACCCGTCACATGCAAATCATCCGATCAGCCATTCAATGGCACAGCAGCGTGATTTGCATCTCACTAAAGTTGCTCCTGACCTAATTTGCATGGATTGCACTATATATATGTGACACTGTTCTGCAGTGGCCATATTCGGTTACTGCAGTTGATAGGTGAGTTGCATGCATTGTGATGTTCTGGACTATGGCCTCAGGGAATTGCTGTGTACTGCACAGTCACAGGTGACCACTCTCACCCATACAGGCTGTGAAATGACCAAGAAAGGACTGGGTGAGGAGGATGACAGTGGGCGGAAGAGGAGGCCTAACTTTACGAAGGCTGAGACGGAGGCACTGTTCGAGGCCTACCTGGATGAAGAGCCACTTCTCAGTGGACGGCGAAGCACCCCTCAGGCCTATGCTGCTGCATGGGAGGGGGTGGAACGTGCCATCAACCTGCACGGCAGCCACCAGCGCTCTGTGCAGGAGTGTAAAAAGAAGATGGGAACCGACAGGAGGAGGGTGAAGGAGAAGGTGGCAGCCATCAGGGCGGCATGTGCTGCTACAGGCGGGGGCCAGCCGGAGGTGGTGCAGCTGACTCCGGCAGAGGACAGGCTCACTGCAAGCATGCAGCGCAATGCCATTGAGGGCATTCCTGGAGGTGGTTTCCAGACAGGTGGTAGCCCATCACTGCATGGTATGTCATGGTTGGGGAGGGGGAAGGTAGATCACATGCACTAACGTGTCCTTCCTTTCTGTTACAGATCCTGTGCATCTGCAGGGGTCAGCAGTGGAGGGCCTGTCCACTGCGGACAGCCATCCGGAGTTGGAGGAGGGACCATCCACCTCCGCAGGTTGCCAGCATGCACTGCGCCAGTGTGCACGCCTGGCTACCGTCACTGATGTCGATGAGACAGGTGTGGGGGGTGCCCTTCCTGTGTCTCAGCAGTCTGGCATGCAAGCATGCCAGCATGCTGTGGCTGTGGCTGTGGCACAGACCTGCACCATTGATGATTCACCAACCACTATGGGCATTGACGTGTGTGTCACAGAATGGACACACTGCAGGACAGCTCAAGCCCATGGACCTAGCTGGTTCCAACGTGTGTGCCAGAACGTCAGCACAGTCCCAGGCTGTGCCTGTCAGCACCAGTGGGGCAGCACCGGTGGCTGTGCAGGTCACTGGCACTGTTGTGGCCACAGCAGCGGAACAACTGATCCCTTGGGCACAGCAGGCGGAGGGGCAGCAGCAGCAGCCACCCACCCACCGGGACTGGGGGTACAGGGCTCAGCGGTGATGTAGGTGCACTGCCTGTGGACTTGCCCATACCTGGCCCTGTTGAGCAGCACCCCCCTCAAGGGGTGCTGTACATCAGGCCCTTCCATACCCTGAGGGACAGGTTGCCGATGTGGCAAACGACCTCTTTGACGAGCACACCCGCCTGCTGCAGGCATCAGTACAGCAGTAGATGCGGGTTGCAACATCTGTGGAGGCACTGTGTGTGGCTCTAGAGCGGCACAGCAGGGACAATGAGAGGATCCTGTCATGGATTGATCATTTGCGGATGGATGTGACCACCACCATTGACAGGCTGACACAGGCATTGGTCGCTGTCGTGGCCACATTGGGCACACAGTCAGGTGCCCCTGTGCCGCTCACACCGCGCAGTACACTATCCACTCCCCATTCCTGGCGTCGTGCGACACCCACCCTGTCGATGCCGGGTTCAGCTGTGGGAATCCCGAGCACCCCTGGTGCAGGTATGTTCAGTGTGCTGCAGACCCTGTGCGGGCAAGGTCATGTTCGCACAGTGGAACCCCTGGTGGTCCATCGGTGCCACCCCATGAGGCCCGTGCTCAGCCTGCCAGTGCTGCTGGGTCTCGGCGGGGCCGCCCATGCATCCGCGGTGGCCGTGGCACTGTGCCACAAGACTGAGCTGTCTCCCAGTGCGGGCCCTGTCTGGTGCTGCGCTGTGTGCAATGTGTGTTTTGGTGGGCAGTGCACCAGTGGGTGCCCTGCCCTACACGCAGACACACGGACCACCTGCACACCCTCCCGACTGCTGTCCACAGGTGTGTGTGCATGATGATGCCTGCATTGCAGTGTACACCAAAGTGCGAAGGTGCCCAGCATCTGACACACGTACATGGACAGTAAGTCGACGTGGTGGCCTGTGGACATGTGTGTTTTTAGTGTCTGTGATCCTGCTCTGTTGTGCACCTGACCCCTGTGCACTTTGTGCCTATTGTGTGTGTGTGTGTGTGTGTCTGCCCATGTGGTGTGTTACTGTTCACCCCTCCCTGGTTGTATGTGTGTGCTTCTGTGCCCTGCCACTTTCCTTGCCGTCATGCACCCCTGGTGAGTTTCCCTGTGTGTATGTGGGTTGTGCCCTGGCCACTGTTGGTCGCACATGGCCCCATGAGTTACCTGTGTTAGGTGAAGTGCTCCTCTGTGATGGTGTCCCGGTGCAGCTGGGCCAGCCGGATCAGTCGGGGGTCACGTCGTCCAAGGGGGACTGCCCATCCCCATCATCACCGGCGTCACCGGCGTCCCCATCGCTGTCCCCCTCTTCGACCTGTACGACTATCCTACAGTCTTTGGCCATGTTGTGCAGGATACAACAGGCCAGGAATATCGCACAGGCCTTTGAGGGGCTATACTGTAGGGCACTGCCGGAGGTGTCTAGGCATCGGAAGCGCGCCTTCAGCATCCCAAACACCCGCTCAATGATGTTGCGTGTGGTGGCGTGTGCCTCATTGAAGCATTACTGTGATGGGGTCGTGGGCCGCCGGTAGGGTGTGAGCAGCCAGGGATGCAGTGGGTATCCACTGTCACCTGTGTGGAGACAGTGGAGGTTAGTGTCTTGTTCAGGCTCATATTGCCCATAATCCTGTGTGCCACACCTATGGCACCTATGGCTATGGCATACCCACCCTTGCCCCCGATTTGCTAGTCCTACATGCATACTCACCCACTAGATGTCCTGTGGGGATGTCCCCACTCTCGAATCGATGGCACAGTGCCGACTGGTACCATATGAATGAATCGTGTGCTCCGCCAGGGTGCATGGCACAGACATTGATGATGCGCCCACTGGCATCACACACCACCTGGCAGTTGACACTGGCATATCCCTTCCGATTCCTATAGGCAGCCCCATTGGGGCCAGGTGGTGTGCGAATGGCCACGTGGGTGCAGTCTATCGCCCCTAGCACGCCAGGCATACGTGCTACCCTGTGGAACTCCTGTATGTTTGCTGTGCACTCCGCCGCGGTGCTAGGGAAATGGATGTACTCCGCAGCATGTGGCAGCAGTGCGCTGAGGAATTGGGTGAGGATGCATAACGTGGCCGACTGTGTTATGCCTGTGGTGTCCCCTGTTGGTCTCTGAAAGGTACCCGTGGCGAGCAAGCACATGCAGGCTGTTACCTTTGTCTCCACTGACAGAGCGTGACTCTGTCGTGAGGGTGCCTGCATCACATCACTGCACAGCTCACAGAGCCGCCTCAGTGTTGCCCTGTTCAGGCAGTACCGGCCCACAATCTCGACATCTAAGTAGAGCTCAAAGCTGATGTGGGCTCAGTACTGCCTGTTGGGGGCATACCGCCAACTGGCCCTTCCACGGCCACGTCCCCCTGCAGCATGCCTTCTCACCCTCCTCATTGCAGCTTCCATGTGGAAGCTGGCACTGTCCATGTCCCTGGCTTGTGTTCCCCCCCTGGCTGTTGTTGCTTTGTTCCCCCCGCTGACCTGACTGCTACCTCCACTGCACCGGTACACCTACTGGCCTCTGCACTCTGTGGCCCCACACCTTCCCTGCCCCTATTCTGTCCTCTGCTCTCCCTGGCCTGCACTCTTTCCCTCTGGCCTTGTCTGTCTACCTGCCTCATGTGGCTTCCCGCAGCATTCTTGCGCCTCTTCCTTGAGCCTTTTTATTTTGGCCATTTTCGGCTTGGCGGCTTAAATCTCCGCCTGATCCACTGTTGCGCATCGCGCAAGCCTTTGAATATCGCATTGCGCACTTTATGCATGGTTCCACCCCCTTTGGTTGCGCATGCCTTAATTAGCATTGCGCTGTTGCTCAGCATGTTTTCAGTGGTGCAGGTGCCTCCTACTTTTTATCGCAGAATGGCGCATTTTCGGACTTGCGCAGGCGCAACCCTTTTGAATATCCTACCCATAGTGTCTTAAATTTTACCCTAGGTTTTTGGCCAGCCCAGACAAATCTTGATATGGCCTCATTCCATCCTTGAAAGATAGTTTGTTAGTGGAATTGGGATGTTTTGGAATAGGTATAAGGTTCTTGGCAGTGTCACCATTTGTATCAATTCTATTCACCTGGTTAGACTTAGTGGAAGTGTGTTCCAGTGCACTAGGTCTGTATTCAGTTGTATTGTAAAGGGGGTATAGTTATTTCCAATTGCCTGATTAGTGCTTTGGGCCAAATAGACCCCCAGCTATTTTATCTTATCCAGCTCCCAGCAGCATCGGAACATTTGCGTAATTTCTAGGGAAGGACTATAATTGAAAGTCATTTTTATGTTTGCTTGCATGCATGTGCAGGAAACATAGTAACATCATCCAAGTTTTCCAGAGGTGTGTCAGCCTCTTCCAATTCAGTCAGTGTGTTTGCAGGCGCGGTGGCAGTGCGCCAATCACTGCTCCAGCTGTCTATGACAGCAGTTGAAAATGCAGTGGCATACAGTTGAAAGGGAGAGCTCCGCTTCAGTGAGCAGAGCCCCCAACACGCCGCATGCATATTATGCGTGCTGACGCTCCCCCACATACTGTATAGCCGACAGGGGTGCCTAATGCCCCGTCGGCTCCACGCCACCCCCCAAAAGCTCTGGTGCCACGCGGGAGCCCACCCCAGCATGGCACATGTCCGTAAGGCCGACGGGGTGCCCAACTTTGTCGGCCCAGCCCCACCCAAACAGTTTACAGTTGCCACGCGGAGCCCACCCCAGCGAGGCACAAGCCCATATGGCCGACGGAGGTGCCCAATCCCCATCGGCTCCAGCCCCCAAACAGTTTTTCAGCTGCCACGCTTGGGAGCCCACCCCAGCGTGGCAAGTGTCCCGCATCGCCTTAATAATAAAAACAAAAAACTGTAAATTAAAAATGGTCCCTCGTAGTCTCCCTGCCCCCACCCGCACTCCACCCACTGCACACCCTGCCTCCCCACATCCCCCCTCACCCCATACTTACCTCCGGAGTCCAGCGCAATGATCTTCAGTGGACCGGGAACATGTCTGCACTCTTCAAAGCCGACCGCGAACTGAGGAAATGCCGGTAAGCTGTATAATGTAATAGATAGGGTTTTTTCAACTTTGAGGCATATCGCGGGCATTTTTTGCAATTTTTGCACCAAATTTTCAGCATGGGGTCTTTGGAACCCCTTCTCATGAGTGCTGTCATTATCATGGCATTAATCTGGCCCGAAGGGTGATTTCGCAGTCACTGCGCAAAATCACCTTTTGGGACCGATTAATGAAATAACACTGCCAATGTTCATAAGGTGTGTTCTCAAAAATCCTATTTTGAAAATTTGGTGGAAAAATTCCTAAAAATGCCTGTTTTATGAGCGTGCGTTGCGCAGTTCCTACGCATGCTCATAAGTTCGTGAATTTTCAATATTTTCACTCCAGATTTTCAACATTGCCATTTTACCACACCTCCTTATGAGCAGTATAGCTGTCATTTTTCACATCTCACTCAAAATGTGTTTCCGCCCATGTACAGCACAATGGCGCTGTCGGTGTGCAAAGTCAATGTACGGGACACATTAAGAAAATCACAGTGACACTGTTCGTGAGCAGAGGCCTTAAAATGTCTATGTTGAAAATTTGGTGAAAAAATTCCTAAAAATGACTGTTTTACAAGCCTGTGTTGCAGAGTTCCTACGCACGCTCGTAAGTTCGCAAATGTTCAATATTTTCACTCCACATTTTCAACATTGCCATTTTACCACACCTCCTTATGAGTGGTACAGCTGTCATATTTCACATCTCGCCTACAACGTGTTTCCGCATATGTAGCGCACAATGGCGCAGTCGGTGTGCAAAATCAATGTATGGGACATATTAAGAAAATCACAGTGACACTGGTCATGAACAGAGGTGTTAAAATGGCTATGTTGAAAATTTGGTGAAAAAATTCCCAAAAATGACTGTTTTAGGAGCGCACGTTGAGCAGTTCCTACGCACGCTGGCAAGTTTGCGAATTTGTAATATTTGCACACCAGATTGTCAACAGTGCCATTTTACTGCACTTCCTTATGAGCAGTACAGCTACCATTTTTCACACCTCACCCAAAATGTGTTTCCGCACATGTAGCGCATAATGGTACAGTCGGTGTGCGGAAAGCAATGTTTGGGACAGATTAAGAAAATCACAGTGACACTGGTCATGAGCAGAGGTCATAAAATGGCTATGTTGAAAATTTGGTGACAAAACTCCATAAAATGACTGTGTTACAAGTGAGCATTGCGCAGTTTCCACGCACCCTCATAAGTTCATGAATTTGTAATATTTTCAGTCCAGATTTTCACCAGTGGCATTTTTCCACACCTCCTTATGAACAGTACAGCTGTCATTTTCCACAACATGGCCGAAATGTGTTTTCACACTTTCAGCGCAGAAATGCGTGGTCACTGTGGGAAATCATTGTTTGGGACAGATAAAGAAAATCACACTGACACTGTTCATGATCAGAGGTCCCAAGATGCCTGTGTTAACAATCTGCTGTAAAAAAAATTCCCAAACTAGTTACATTACAGGTGTGCGTTGCACAGTTTCTACGCACATTCGTGACCACCAGTTTTTTAAAGATTTTCACAGCAGATTTTCAACATTGCCATTTTTACACCTCCCATGAACAGTACTGCTGTCATTTTCACATCCTGTTTGAATGTGTTTTTGCACTTGTGGTGCCAAATGCTCATGATTACAGAAAAGTAATTTTCGCAACAAACTGATATTGCCACTGTTCATGAGGTGGGGGTCACAAAAAAACCATGTTGAAAATTTGGAGTGAAAATACTAATGAATGCCAGAGGCGTTAGGGTTCCCATCCATAACGCCCCACCCTGTAGTGAATGACAGGCATCAGGGGTGTGACTTGGGATTCTTGCCTGTAATGCTCATACCATTCCACCCCCACCCACACCCTGCAGCCAGTGAGAGGCACCAAGGTGTGCCTCGGACTCTTTGGACCCAAACTTCACCCCATTCTCCTATACTGCACACATTTCACCGTATTTCCTGATGGAATGGGGTGTGCATAAGGGTCAAAGACCTCAAGGCACACCGTGACACTTGTCAGTGTCTGCAGGGTAGAGTGTGGTGAAATGGCATGGTCGTTATGCCTGATGACCCAAAGGCACACCCCAATGCCTGTCACTCTCTGCAGGGTGGTGGTGGGGTTGGCTTCAGTTCAATACTTCGCTGCCATTCCTATTATGCAGCTCTGTAACTTCTACACTACCAATGCCAATGCCAGCAAGCAGACATTCGGCATTGACAGATGCTTGTTTGTCTTGTTGAGCAAGTATCCTGATACCTCTCCGAATTGCTCCAGTATCTGCTTAATAGCTGGAAGAGAGATGTCTGGGTTTTTTAGCAGAAGGGAGGACATCATCTGCATATAATGCTATGCAGTGTTCTGTGCCTCCTAGTTTTATCCCTTCAATAACTCGGGATTCCCTAACCTTTCGAGCCAGGGGCTCCATGTACATGGCAAACACTATTGGCGAGAGAGGACAGCCCTGGCTTTTCCCTCTCTGCAACAAGAAATGTTATGAGTGATGTTGGCTCACGTTAATGCAGACATTACGTATAATTTGAGTAAATGCCCCCGGCAGGCCCATTTTAGCCATGACAGAGTAATAAAATGGCCAGTACACCCTGCCAAATGCCTTTCAGCATCGAGACTAAGTATGGCTGCTGATGTTTTACTGGACTCTAGGTCATGAATCGCATACCAAGCCCTTTTAATATTATCGGTGGTAGTTCTGGATTGGACAGATCCGGTCTGATCTATGCCTTTGAGGGATGGGAGAAATGAATCCAGTCTATGGGTTAGGATCCCCATGAAAATTTTATAGTCTACATTAAAGAGACACTGTCAACCCCATTTGGCCTCATAGTTTCCCTAGTTTAAAAACACATTTTATGATTGTTCTCATTCTATAGAGACTGCTGATGTAGCTGGTTGTTTAATTCCTACTCCTTTTTCCTTTTAAAAAGTAAAAAACTGAGTGTCAACCGTACTGGTGTTACCACACCAAAACATGTTTGCTTACATTTCTTGACCAACTACAACTGCATCTTTCCTGGACTCAGGAACACCCCCAACACTATCTAGCTATTCATTATGCAGTGAGAGTAGATGAGACCATTGTATCAAGAGTGGCTGCACTGTTTGAGGGTGTTTCTAATGATTAGGAAGTATGCAGTAAACTTAGGTAAACAATTTGGAGCAAAACAAGGCTGTGTATAACTATACATTCCAAGGCATTTCAGTTCAAATAAGCAAGGAAACAGATTAAACAACCAGCAACATCAGTGAATTTTAGAGAAGGTAAGCAATCGTAAAATGCATGTTTTTACCTATAAATAATATGATGCAAAAAAGGTTGACAGTGTCCCTTTAAAGGAAAGGCTCCCATACCCAAAAAGCTAACCTTCCAGTTTAGCTTTTAGTAGCATGAGCAACGTTAGTATTGTTTGTGCTGCACTTGATGTGTTTTAATTTTTAAAAGTATGGAATCTGAAACCGAAGGATGCAGGGGCGCCCATTTTTGTGAAGGTGTGGCACCAAGAAGTACACGCTTTCTAATACAAAAGTATTGAAGCATGTAGTATCGCCGCACTTTCTCGCAGAAAATGAAGCACCCCTTGCATCCTCTGGACTTCGATTCTGTACTTTTTAAAATTAAAATATACCAAGTTGCAGCACGAGAGAATGCTGCTCGTACTGCTAAAAGCTAAACCGGAGGGTTAGCTTTTCGGGTACGGGAGCCCACGATCTTAGGAGTTTTCCATTAAGGACTGAGATGGGGTGGTCAGAGCTACAGTATTGCGGGTTTTTCCTGGGCTTTAAAAGGACTGATATTGAGGCATAGGACCATGATGGGGGGGATTGTTTCTCCTCCAGGACCGAGTTAAATACTCTGACCAGATCGGGGATGAGTTGAGGCTACATAGTTTTTTAAAATTCTGCCACATACCCGTCCGGTCCCGGGGATTTCATTGTCTTGGCTCTTGTCAGGGCTGCTGCCACTTCCCCCGTGGTAATGGGCATTATCAGCTGCTCACTCTGCTCTTGTGTTAATCTGGGAGGTGTAAGTGTCCTCCGGTATTCATTAATATCCCCTTGAGGAGGGGATGATTCTGGGGTGTAAAGTTTAGAATAATACATGCTAAATCCCCTTGTAATGTTATGGAGTTTTGTGAGGTGGGTCTTTTCAGTGGGGTGTAATATGGTAGTTATTGTCGAGGTTTTCTGCTGTTTACGCCTCTGATATGCCAGTAGGCAGGTGGCTCTGAGACCTACCTCATAATATCTCTGTCATAAGTATGTAAGGGCTATTGCTGTGTTATGTTTTATTAGGTTATCTAGTTCTGTTTTGGTCTTTTGGAGTTGTGGCAGAAATGGCTTTTCCCATTGTTTGTGTGCCATTTGTAAAAAATGCACTGTGTCCTCCAGGTCCCTGTGTCTTTCCTTTCGTATTTGTGCTTGTTTTGCCGTATATTATGTAATATGTCCACACAGGGCCGGTTTCAATGTGTCCCAGTCTATACCTACGTTCGTGTCATCCAGAGGGTTATTATGCTTTATTTCCTCCAGCTTATCTAATAGGAAATCTTTGAAGGGCTGTGATTTCAAATGGTTAGGATTTAATCTCCAGAATGTGTTGCATTTTTGGAGTCCCAGGTTCCACTTGGTAATCACTGGGGCATGGTCTGAGTGGATTATATCCCCTATGCGGGATTCCACCAGCCACTGCAGGTGTTCCATCTGTGTAAAGCAATGATCTATCCTGGAATAGGTCTGATGTACAGCCAAGTAGTGTGTGTAATTTCTTGATCTTGGGTGCGTATGCCTCCCTGTGTCTGCCCAACCCATTTCCCTGACAAATTGTCCAAAAAAGTTTTGGGCTGGGGTTTGTCTCGGGGAGGATTTGAGGAGTCCTGACCAGGATCTGGGGTAATATTGAAGTCTCCTGCCAGCATTAACGTCCCCTGTGTCAGCTGCACTACTTTATCAAGTAGGGACTTCACTTGTGTAATATTTAAGCTTGGGGGGAAAGATGCATTGGCCAGGGTCACCTGCTTATTTTTATGTAACCCCCAGGGGGCGCTATCCTAAGGGCTACCACTCCTGCCTGTCTCAGCAGTGACAGGAAAGGGGCCCAGGTCCGTTGACAGGTGCCTCCACCCAGAGGTCGGGGTTAGAACAGTCTAGGTTGACTCGGTCACAGCCCTCTGGGTTGCTGCAACCCCACTTTCCTCCCACTAGTGGCACAAACGAGGTACTCACAATGCTCTCCCCCTGAACACTTACCCCCCAGCTCAAAACACTTGGCTCACTCCGGGGAACCCCTGGAAAGTAAGGTACAGTTATCAAACATTCACTGTGCAGTATGTCCTCAGTAAAACACAAACCAGCCCGGTTACAGTTGCAAGACAAACAATCTGATTTATTAAAGGGAGGATAACATGGACCGGGGAAAATCAGGGTGATTGTCTTATCACTATTACCTATGTTTAACTACCTATGGCTCTGTGCACAGGCCTGACCCCATCAATTACTGTCTCTGGGTACCCAAGCCCTAATGCCTAGTTCCTTGATGCAGCTGGTTGGGGCTCTGACACAAGTGAGCATGTAATCCCTGAGAAGATCAAATGGAGCAGAACGCTCAATTAGTACAGTCAACAGTACAACAAAAAGACTTTTGGCCACTGTTTGCAAGCTTAACAGGGAACTACCCTGATCCAGTACTCACGACCCCAGAAGATAACCATTCCTTCACCACTTGCAGGGCTGAGCCTGAGCTTCAACAGCCTCCTCACACATTTATATGGAAAACAACAGAGGGGTACCATACCAGGCAGCTGCTCCCAGGACCCAAGCGAACTCACCGCAATTTTGGGTGCTAACTGCAGCTTTAAACATCCTGACAGACTGAGCGCGATTCAGCAGATTCTCCAGTCCTCTTCAGGTGAAGCCTGGTAGGTAGCTGTGTTTATACACAGCCTCCTCTCACTGCACGCCAGCGGATTTAGTCCGATGCCTTCTAGCTGTGGAAAAACGGCCCCTCAGGCCATTCACGTGCTTCCCGCATGAACACTCAATGGTGCAGAAGCTCAGAGCTCCACTCTCTTTCACAGTCACCGCGCTTCTGCCCCTAACAGCATGGGGCACTCCTTATAGTTCGGACGCTACCCGATTCCATTGGCTGGCTTCACATGCCAGTCAATTACTTGGGCCCTCGGTGGTGCAAAAGAGCGCCATATCCCATAATGCCACTTCCCAGCATCACCAGCTGTATCTTCATTGGTCAGCTGACTCCCTAGAGCGTCCTCACAATCCGATTGGTCCACTTCAGCAGTTCGGGACCAACATGGTGGGGCACAACCGAAACAGTCCCAGGCTGCAAGAAAACAGGTTAGAACAAACGGTATCTTCATTATTAGTCTCAACAATTCCCAGCAAACAGTTACATCTTTATAACATGCTTTCTCTATATAATCAGCGACAGCAAAACCAAGCACTTAGGCAGCAGCTCGGGCGGGACTCGAGCATAAATGCACATGGTCCCCCCATCCGAACTAATTAAGCCTGCGAGCAGGCAGCCCTTAAAGGGACAGTACATAGAGGCTCTAAAAGCACTCACGTTATTGCCATTTAAAACGGCTTAAGCGCCGAATGCCAACCACCGGGGGAACACTTAGGCAGCTCCTAGGAGGCTTTTAGGGACCCCCATTTATAGGGGGGTTGCACCCTTCCTGGCCTAGAAAGAACTTGACGTCCATGTCAAGTAGTTACCCTTAAATTATTTCAAGGCAAACAGTTTAACAATTTATCACACTTTAGCTCACATACATGGATGTTGTATTGACAGTTTACTACGGTTTATACAACCTTACACACATACATAACCTCTCCTTGTTGAATCAGGTCATTACTCTCTACCCAGGACACCTGAAAAGAGGGGGCCCTTCCCTATCAGCTACTGGTGGGCTAACTGGGGTAGGGGTACCACACTCGAAGGGCAATACTAACAAGTTGGAGTTATCCCCCAAGGCTAACTTAGGCAAGGAGCTCAGGGACACATACACTCCCTTATGGACCACATTTAAGGGCAGGTCCACAGGCTGACCCAGCGACTCATAACTTAACTTTACTACAGGCCGTACTTCTCGGCTGGATCGTCTAGGGGTCTCGGAAAACCCAGTTACAGGCCCCGATTCCAATTCAGCCTCATTGAGATTAGTAGGGGGAATCTCCACAGGGAAGGGACCCAGTGCTTATAGTACTGTCGGGGGCCTGACCCTCTACATCAGGACCCACACTACTTGGCTCAGCTGAGGACTGTTTAGATACTAGTAAGGAACCATCAGGGCATTCAAAATATTCTTCAGGTTCCGGCATATCACTGGCTGGTTCCCCCACATCACTTTCCTCTTCTGAAAAGTCAGATAGTTCAGCCAGGCCAGACAGCTCAGCCAGGCTCAAGGACCCCACCCCTTGAGCTTTGCTGCTACCCAGCTCATCCTCTGGAAGCATTGGTTCCGGAGACAAAGTAGGGGGCTCAAACAGTCCAGAAGGCCCAACCTCATGTCCAGAGTTAACAAGAGGATTGCCCCGAAACAGTTGGCTCAGTTCGTAAAAGGGATAGTATTCAGTATCATTTTCATTGTCTTCAGACACAGATTGGCAATCATCTTCATCAAAGGGATTTGGACAAGGCCCTCTTAGTTGGCTTGCTGAAGAATCAATTGGTGTGGTTCTTTTCCTGGCAGCAGATCTAGTCATAGGTCTGGAGGGGGGGCATTTGGAGGTTCAGCTTCAATCAGGATTTGCCCGATTGGCAGAAGATGATTTCTGTGTATAGTTTTCACATCTTTGGAACTGTTTTCAGGCTGCACTTTATATACAGGCAAATCTGCCAGTTTTCCCACAACAATGTGAGGGAGGTGATGCCATCTGTCAGCGATTTTGTGTTTGCCATGCAGTCCCAGATTTCTCAGTAACACTCTATCCCCTTCTCTCAGTTCCATTGTTTTCACTTTATCATACCTCTCCTTGTTGGCCAGGTTTCGTTTAGCAGCCATGGTCTGGGCCAGCTGATAGGCATGGTTCAACTGGGCCTTCAGCTTCTGTACGTATTGTAGATGATTTTCTGCTTGCACCCCATCAGGGTAAAACTCCAAAACATACATCCACGGGCAATCTAGCTTCTCTCCCAAACATCAGTCTGTACGGGGAAAATCCAGTGGCATCACTTTTGGTGCAGTTATAAGCATGAACCAGGGTGCTAATCTGCTGGCTCCATCTAGGCTTGTCTTTGGGTTGCAGTGTGCCCAACATATCAAGCAATGTGCAGTTAAACCTTTCAGGCTGGGGATCTCCCTGAGGATGGTATGGGGTGGTTCTTGACTTTTGCACCCCCCACAAAGATAGCATTTCTTTAATCAGGCGGCTCTCAAAGTTCCTTCCCTTGTCGGAATAGATCAGCTGGGGGGCCCATAGTGGACAAAAAAGGTTTCAACAAGTATTTTAGCCACCGTGGTTGCTTTCTGATCTTTAGCAGGAAAAGCCTGTGCATACCAGGTAAAATGATCAGTGAATACCAATATGTTACTGATATTTTTCAGATCTGGCCTTAGCTCAAGAAATCAATGCAGACCAGTTCCATAGCAGCACTAGTGGTAATCTTGACCATGGAGGCAGCTCTCTGGGGTAGGGCTTCTCTTTGCAAACAGTGGCTACAGGTCTTGACATAATGCTCTACATCCGTACTCATTTTTGGCCAGTAGAATCGGGTCCGTACCAGATCAAGAGTTCGGTCTATGCCAAGATGCCCCATGTGATTATGCAAGGACCTCAGGACCAGTTCCCTAAAAGCTGAGAGCAGCACCAGTTGTTGTTTGTCTACCCGGCCCTCCTTATCCACAGTCTCTCTGTATAGAAGTTGGGTAATCAGCTTTAATTTGGGCCCTTCTTTGTATAACAAGGCAGTTCTCAAGTCAGTGGAACGCAACTTGGACACGTCCCTCCCGGCCTGCTAAGCTTCCACAACTGTTTTTATCATAGGGTCTCGGGATTGAGCCTGTTGAAGACTAGCATTGTTAAACTGGGGCAGTGAACTAGTGTCCAATGCAGAAAAATGACAGTAGGCAGCAGGTACACAGTTTTCGGATGGCCCCAAGCAATCCACCATACAGTCCACAGCATCAGGAGACACCTGTTCTTCCTTGTCAAATTTCTGGCAAAGGGCTCTTATGTCAGGCTCTGACAACCTGACCCAATCAGTTTGTGGCATAGGTCTCTGAGAGAGGGCATCCGCATCTATATGGTTTAGGCTGTCTCTGTACTCAACAGCATAGTCGTAGGTGGCCAAGGCAAAGAGCCACCTATGGCCAGTGGCATCCAACTTGGCTGAGGTCTGTACATAGGTCAGAGGATTGTTATCAGTCTTTACCAATATCTTGGCACCATACAAATAGCCATGAAACTGATCAACAATGGCCCACTTCAGAGCCAGGAACTCTAGTTTGTGCACTGGATAATTTTTTTCTGAAGGAGTCAGACTCCTGCTGGCAAAAGCTACAGGTCTCAGACCATTTGAGTGCTCCTGATATAACACAGCCCCCAATCCTTGTAGACTGGCATCAGTATGGAGAACGTATGGCTTGGCCGGGTCAGCATAGGCCAACACTGGGACATGGGTAAGTTGATATATGATGTCATAGAAAGCTTCCTCACACTCAGCAGTCCAGCAATCCCCAAACACATAATTCGGACAGAAATACTTTTTCTCCGTCTCAGAGCACACAACCTTCTTATACTTTTGGTGCGTAGGAGGGTACCCCGAGTGAGGTTGAGGAGGGGGCGAATCACTCGAGAATAATCTTTGACAAACCGCCTATAATATCCACAAAACCCCAGGAACCGTTGCAGCTCTTTCAAATTCCTGGGCTGAGGCCAAGTGGTCAAAGCCTCCACTTTGCTAGGGTCAGTCTCTAAGCCCTCAGTGGATACTATGTGGCCCACATATTTCACAGAAGTTTGGAAGAATTGACACTTGTCTATAGACAGCTTGAGGCCGAAATCCTCCAACCGATCCAAGACCTTGAATAATCGTTGCTCATGTTCTTCCAGCGAGCGGCCAAACACTATGACATCATCTAAGTAGACCAAGCACTTGAGCAAATTCATGTCCCCCATGGCACATTCCATCAGGCGCTGAAAGGTGGCTGGGGCACCTGAAATCCCTTGAGGCATCCGAATAAACTCATAGAAACCTAGGGGACAAATAAATGCAGTCTTCTCTCGGTCCTCTGGGGCCATCAGGATCTGGTAGTACCCGCTGCAGAGGTCCAACACAGAGAACCACTTACTGCCATTTAAACAATCCAAGGCGTCCTGTACGCGCAGCATGGTATACTGGTCTGGGATGGTCTGCCGATTCAAGGTGCGGTAGTCTACACACATCCAAACCGCCCCATTCTTTTTTCTCACTACTACAATGGGGGAGGCATAGGGGCTCCTGGACTCTTGTATCACACCAGCAGCCAACATCTCTTGCAGATGCCGCCTCACATCATCTGTGTCAGCCAGGGTCAGGCACCGGGATCTCTCTCAGAAAGGCCTTTCATCACGCAGCCGAATGTGATGCTCAGCCCCTTGCACACATTCCACATCCCATTCTTTCAGGGAGAAAACCTGGTCCCTTTTGCCAAGCTTCTCACTGATCCTCAGTTTCCATTCAGCAGGCAACGGGGAGTCACCGAAATCAAACAAGTCAGGAGCAACTCTGTCATCTTTTCTGGAACCCTTGTTATTTGGCAGCACTGCAGTATCTGCACAATGTACAATTGCCAGGGTGCACCCTCTTCTTATTCGAATCTCTTTGTCAGACACATTATGCACTTGAAACATCACCTTCTTAACGTAAGCATGAGCTCTAGCCGGCAAGATACTGGGTCCGACCAACAGTCCCTCAGGTAATCTTCTCTCCCCAGGCGCATCCAACATCAACAACTTATTCTTAACATCTGTTTTTAGTCGTACTTCTCTATGCAGGACACATTGAGCATTCGGGGCAAGTATCACTGGTGCCGGATCCTTTCTCCACACCCACCGGGCCTTTAGGTTCCTCCTGGCTAACCTTCTTCTGAGTTTCAACAGCCTTTTGGATCACAGCGGGTATTCTTAGGGCTCGCCCAGTCCTGAATGCTTGCTTTTCTGAACACAACTGGGCTAATCGTCCAAACATATGAGCATTCGTCCCAATCAACAGGGGTACTCCATCATACAGTCCAGTGGATGGGCAAACTAAAGCTAAGGTTTCCACCTGTTCGTCCACTCCAGCCACAGAAGTAGAGAATGACAAGCAGATCCAGATATACCCCAAATACGGATAACCCTTGTCACTCAATCCCCACACATGTAGACCATCCAGGGGTTGTAGAGGCACCTCAGGTAGGTGTGTCTGATACCAGTCCTGAAACATGATGGTTACCTGAGAGCCACTGTCTAATACAGCTCGGGTGGGAATCCCATTAACTCGCACTGGGGCCTCCATCGAGGGCCCGACCACATTAAACCATTCGGGGGCACAGCATTGACAGTTGCTTGGGCATTGGCCCGGGTCACAAAGCTTTTCCTGAGGGGTCGGATGTGTGCCCTGTGATGCCAAGTGATCAGTCTGCTGTTGACTTTCCTTAAATTCTCCGGCATCTGGCACTCAGGCTGAAAATGTCCATCCTCCCCACAATGGAAACAGAACTTGGGGTCCCGGGGGTCTCTAGTGGGAGGTGGGCACCTTGTCTGTTGGGGACCCTGTGGGGGATGAGAGGGTTCCCCTGTGCCAGAGCTTTGGTTTCTGGATAACTCAGGCTCCCCAGACCTAACAGGGTACCTGGTAGATTGCTTCAAGTCCCTCACCAGTTCTCGTAAATTTCTGACCTCGGCCCTCAACTCATTCTCTACGTGGGTATAGGAGGAAATAGCTCGCATCCCCACATCACCTGGAAAATCTGGGGATCCATCAGGCCTTCCAGACAGGTGGGTCTCTTCGGAGGTACTAGACTCAGGGGTTCCACTAGGGTTCACAGCCCCCACATAGGGTTCCCACCCTCCTCATCAGTCTCCACTTCTCTAATTTCCCTCATCAATTGACAATATTCAGGCGGGGCAGCCCGTCGATCATGCAACTTAAGCTTTAACAATATTACACTAGAGAATCTAGCAGACTTCAAGACATGTTCCAACCTGACCTGGTTCAAGACCGTGGCTGTGATCCCCCCCCTTTCTATTGGCCTTCTCCAAAGCCCACTCCACCATAGTAACAAAGGAGGACAGCTTCTCATTTCTCCACTGCTTGGCAGACCTGAATTTCCATAATAAATCTTCCCCAGTCTCTGTACTCCCAAACACCCCCTCCAAAACAGAAAGGTACTCTGCTGTGGTGGCCTCCGGGCTGGTAGCCCGTAAGAACCTAATGGCTTCTAAAGCAGGGCCCCGCAGACTCTCCATCAATTGCTTCCTTTTCTCCCCCTCAGAGCATTGCCACTCTTGAACTAAGGGGGTGGCGTAGTCCATCCAAGCTTCCAGGTCATCCTTCCCTGTAGGCACTGGCACTGTGCCAGAAAAAAGTTTCAGCCTACAGTAGGAATCGAGCTGTATAGGAGGGACCACTAAGGGCAGTGGAGCAAAAATAGAACTCTTGGGGGGACAGGGGGAGGTACCTGGGGAGACCTGGGGGGTAGCGTCACTAGACTGATCCAATGCTTGCAGCAATTCCTGGGTAGTCCTCCCCTCCACAGCCAGCAATTTAAGCAGTTTATCTTTAAAACTATTAGTCTGGGGGGAACCCCCAGGAGTCACTGACTGACCCACTCTGAATATGAACCAGCCTCCACCCCTGTGAGGCACCCTCCGGGTAAATCACTGGAGGTACCCTCTCGGGGTCGATGGCCACACTGCACAAAAGTAGCACCTGCAGCGTCTGGTCAAGCAGATCAGCCATACGCCCCTTTACCTCCACTTTGCCCAAACATTTAACACGCTCTGCTGTGGAAACAATGTCAGCTGTTGAGGTTCCCGGGGCAAATCTAACAGTAACACAATTCTCTGGGAGTACAGCTCTTCAGCTTCACCCCACCCCATCAGTTTGTGCACCATTGTCTTAATAGGACCCAACTTAATTTTTGCCAACATATCCCCTTCCAGTTTTTCCATTTCTTATGCACTTCACTCACTTGGCCACTAGGGGACACTAATCCCAGCGGTGCCTCCAATTTGTAACCCCCGGGCGCTATCCTAAGGGCTACCACCAGTGCCTGTCTCAGCAGTGACAGGGTAAGGGGCCCAGATCCGTTGACGGGTGCCTCCACCCAGAGGTCGGGGTTAGAACAGTCAAGGTTGACTCGGTCACAGCCCTCTGGGTTGCTACAACCCCCCTTTCCTCCCACTAGTAGCACAAACGAGGTACTCACAATGCTTTCCACCTGAACACTTACCCCCCCGGCTCGAAACACTCAGCTCACTCCGGGGAACCCCTGGAAAGTAAGGTACAGTTATCAAACATTCACTGTGCAGTATGTCCTCAGTAAAACACAAACCAGCCCGGGTACAGTTGCAAGACAAACAATCTGATTTATTAGAGGGAGGATAACAAGGACCGGGGAAAATCAGGGTGATTAGCTTATCACTATTACCTACATTTAACTACCTATGGCTCTGTGCACAGGCCTGACCCCATCAATTACTGTCTCTGGGTACCCAAGCCCTAATGCCTAGTTCCTTGATGCAGCTGGTTGGGGCCCTGACACAAGTGAGCATGTAATTCCTGAGAAGATCAAATGGAGCAGAACGCTCAATTAGTACAATCAGCAGTACAACAAAAAGACTTTTGGCCACTGTTTGCAAGCTTAACAGGGAGCTACCCTGGTCCAGTACTCACGACCCCAGCAGATAACCATTCCTTCACCACTTGCAGGGCCGAGCCTGAGCTTCAACAGCCTCCTCACACATTTATATGGAAAACAACAGAGGGGTACCATACCAGGCAGCTGCTCCAGGACCCGAGTGAACTCACAGCAATTTCGGGCGCTAACTGCAGCTTCAAACATCCTGACAGACCGAGCGCAATTCAGCAGATTCTCCAGTCCTCTTCAGGTGAAGCCTGGTAGGCAGCTGTGTTTATACACAGCCTCCTCTCACCGCATGCCGGCGGATTTAGTCCGATGCCTTCTAGCTGTGGAAAAACGGCCGGTCAGGCCTTTCATGCGCTTCCCACGCGAACACTCAACGGTGCAGAAGCTCAGAGCTCCACTCTCTTTCACAGTCGCCGCGCTTCTGCCCCTAACAGCATGGGGCACTCCTTATAGTTCGGACGCTACCCGATTCCATTGGCTGGCTTCACATGCCAGTCAATTACTTGGGCTCTCAGTGGTGCAAAAGAGCACCATAGCCCATAATGCCACTTCTCAGCATCACCAGCTGTATCTTCATTGGTCAGCCGACTCCCTAGAGCATCCTCACGATCCGATTGGTCCACTTCAACAGTTCGGAACCAACATGGTAGGGCACAACTGAAACAGTCCCAGGCTGCAAGAAAACAGGTTAGAACAAACGGTATCTTCATTATTAGCCTCAACAATTCCCAGCAGTTACATCTTTATAACGTGCTCTCTCTGTATAATCAGCGACAGCAAAACCAAGCACTTAGGCAGCAGCTCGGGTGGGACTCAAGCATAAATACACACGGTCCCCCACATCCGAACTAATTAAGCCTGCGAGCAGGCAGCCCTTAAAGGGACAGTACACAGAGGCTCTAAAAGCACTCACGTTATTGCCATTTAAGACGGCTTAAGCGCCGAACGCCAACCACCAGGGGGAAGACTTAGGCAGCTCCTAGGAGGCTTTTAGGAACCCCCATTTATAGGGGGATTACATTTAATACTACCTCTGACCACCATCAACCTACCCTCGGGTCCACCCACAAATCCTGTGCCACAAACTGAGTGTGCCTAGGTATAAGCACTGCCACCCCTCTCTTCCTGCCGCCTCTCTGTGAGGAGGCATACACCTGACTCATGCTGAATCCCTTTAACTCCACGTGTTCTAGCTTCGACATATGGGTCTCTTGCAGAAATATTATATCAGCCCTAGGTTAAGGTATGCCATTATTCTGGATCTCTTAAGTGATGAGGATAGTCCATTAATGTTGAGGGACAGAAGCTGTAGCTTTGTGTCAGCCATAACTCATCAAGGGCAGGCTCTGTACCACGTAGTGTAGTACTGTTATCAATTGATTTCCCACACCTCTCCACCCCCACACCAAACTCTGTACATCATAAAGGACATATTGAGTGTTATTATAACACATTAAACAACACAAAACAATTTCACATACTGTATTAGACAATTCATCTGTTGTAGACTTTCTGTTAATAACTGGTAACTTAAGTCTAAAGAGGCCAAACTGAGCAGTCCAATGAGAATGGTTGCTATTAATTTAACTTGATGGGGCCCAACATGGTGACCCATAAATTTAAATACATTAACTTGTACTTCCATTGAGGCTGGAACCTCTCTGTTCCTGTCGACAAGGCCGTGCCTTGTTTGGAGGGTAATCCTAGCCGAGGGCCCTCTCTAGGCAAGTAATGTGCCTATAATTTATAGTTTAAAAACCCTGGTCTCTGGCTCCCCTTTGGGATCCTTTCTGAGATGGTGGGTTTCTGTGGGGTTTCCTTTTTGTTTGAGTTAATGAGGTTACCATCTGCAGCCCTCTCTTGTGATTGGCCCAGTTGGGTCAATTAGGGTCCTTCCAGGCTGAGCTCCCTCCCACCTTTTAACAGCTTGTTAGCATATTTATTCCCTCTTTACCCCTATATCCACTCACCTTCAGGCACAGATCGTTCCTGCCACCTCCCGCACCGGGAACCATCTATCCCTTTTTATTTTGTTGGTAACAGATCATTGGCGGGGAAGGTTTCGGAAGGCGAGTTTCCATATCAACCATACTCCTTGGCCACTCTCCTTGTGGCTACCTCTGGTCGTCCTGAGCCCTCCGACCATGTATGGGCCATGTCTGTTCTCCTTGGGCTCAGGAGGAGAGAGAGGTAGGGGTGGGTGTACCCTTGGTGCAGTTTCTCTGGTTGATCTATGGTCTGGGTTTAGTTATCAGAGATTACCAGTCCCCTCCCTCCAAAAAAAGCTTAGGCTGACATGAGAATTCTTATCTGGATGAGACATAGGCTCTTCCCCTTCCACATTCCTCCTTATGCAAAGCATAGAAGAGCGTCCCTCTGGAGTCAAGCTGTCATCACTTCATGCTGCTCACAAAGGGAGGGTATATCTGCCGCCAGTGTGAATGTTCTAGAATGAGAAAATCGATCATAACATTAATTCTTGATAGATTTTACATCACTTTGCAGAGTAACCCAATTGTTACTACCTGGGTGGTTTTGTGCGCCCTGCACTATACCACCCCCCCCATTTGAGCAACAATTTCCATAACCCCCCCGTCCTCCCCGCCCTCCTCATTTTGGTGATATGCCACCTAAAATATACTGTGCTGTTTTATAGTCAATTATTGGGTCCAGTCCCCCTTCCCATAACAGCTTGGTCCCCTGTCCTGCCTCTGGCACTTACTGTGTGGATTATCGTGAGGTGCTTCTCCTCCCAGTCTGCCACCACCTGCCCTCCTCTCTCCATCGACGACCTGCGAGACAACAGCATACACAAAGGACCAACTCTATGGCAAAGCCTTACATTGACTCTATCACTCCTCCCTCGTCCCCCTCCTTTCCCATCCCCCACCAACACATAGGCTGTGCTGTTTGTGCTTTCCCCAGTTATTTCTGAGGTTGTTATTTCCCATTTGCCCTGTTCAGCTAATTTCTGAAGTATATTCCCATCCCTTTAGTGTCCCTTGCCCCATTCACCCGTCATCCTTTCTAACTGTCCCTCATCTCTCTTTTACTGCCCCCCCCCGGACATCTGTGTGCTGTATTGTTTGCTCATGGACAGATGTTTAGTAGTCTAAGGTCTCTCCTCCCCCAGTTATGAAAGGTGAGGAGACAGAGGGCCCGATAGTGCCCAGTGAAGTGCCTACAGTAATGTTACCTCATCAGTACTCCATGCCTATAAAAGAACTGTCCTCACCCATCCAGCATCTCCTTACTGGATTAGTTAGTTCCCCTGTCATTTACATTATTTCCAACTGACCCCCGCTTCCCCTACCACCACCAAACAAGCATTCCTGAAAAGTGTGCTTATCTGATTTGGAAGTCCTCTGTAGACTAGGTTGTTTGTCTTTAGGAGAAGTTTATTATTAGTGATCTTCTTGTCTCCAGGTTCCCCTTGTTTTCACCCCTTCCGACTGCATGAAATAAGTTCCTGCACTGTGAGTCGATGATTCACGATGGCTGTGCATCAGTGTCACCTCATGTTCTTCAGTTACTGGAAGGAAACCACTAGGGGGCGCAAGCAACAAGGTAAAATGTAGAGGATCTCAAACTTGAGTACCGGGGCTTCTTTAGTGGTTATTAAGCCACTCTGGGCTGGCAGGAGAAACAGGTAGCTACTGCTTTTCTAAGGTGTCAATGATGTGCTGTAGGGCGTCTGATCCTTGGCGATGCCTGGCTTCCTTCTGACCATCACTCCAGATCCTCTGAGATAATTTGCCTGCCAAGGTAGGTTTGGGGTTCGAAGGCCTTTCTGGAATCTTGATACTGTTTCTCTTCAGCTTTTCTGAAGCCTCTGCTGCTGAAGCGAAGGTTAAGGTGCCACCCGGGAAAAAGAAGATGACCATCCTGGCAGGGTAGGGCATTCTGAATTTAAGCTTCACCTGCTTTAGAGCTCTCATCAGGGGAATGTATGTCCGGTGCTTAGACATTATCTCTGGGCCATAGTCATTTTTGAAATACACTATGTGCATCTTGTATATTACCTCTCCCTTTTTCCAGGCAGTATGTAGTAGCATCTCTTTTTCCTGGAATCTTAGCATGCGCACCAGGATAGTGCATGGACGGGCTCCTAGGGCTGGTTTTGGGCCCAGAGTTCTATGTGCTCTGTCAATTTCTTTTTTTTTAAATAGCACTTTATTCGCCCACATGCCGGAGCCCCGCTCAGTCTGGAGATGCTCATGCACCAGCCCCACTTCTCTGCTATTACCTGAATCCCTGGTGGACCCCCATGAAGCCGTGGCTATATCCCCCAGGCAGGTACGAGGTGAGGGCCTAGACACCCCGAGGCAATCTAATTTCATCGGGTCCCCTCCGGTGGTCAGGTAGGCAGGAGCCATTAGGGTCTATGCGGTGGCACTCCTTCCCCCTCAGCGCTCCAGCATCACTTTCCCCTGTTCTGGGGGAGTGGCATACGCCCTGATGTCAAGGCGACTGCCGACATCTGCCACATCCCGACCCTCTCTGTATGCTGTGCATTTGCTGTGCCTCCAGTATCTGCCAGAGGCCAGGCAAGTGCTGAATCTGCACCCCCCCCCCCAGGAGAATAAAGCTATCCCTCATATGTTCGATCTTCTCCCTCCCCTGCTGACCCTCCACGACCCGGGCTCATTCCCGAACCCAGGTCACCGGCGTGGCACAAGGTGTGGCATCCAGCACCTCAATCCTCTGTGCCACCAGGCCAGCTGCTTTGTCAGTTTCAAGTGTGGCATTGTCTGGAAGGGTGAACGTTGTTCAGAATAGAGATTAAAGAAAGTTGTTGATGTTAGCACCTTCCATTCCCTCTGGGATGCCCAACAGCCGAATACTATTTTTTTGGTTTCAGCTGTCAGTGTCTTCAGCACATTTCTGGAGGGAGGCAACTGTTTGATAAAGTTGTAGTCTAGCCCTCTCTGCAAAGCTCGCATGGCTGTCCATTTCAGTGCGCTGCCCCTCCATAGCTTCATGTCTCTGCTCTAGCTTGTCAACATCCGTTCCTAATGCTGTTGTGATCGACCCGCATTTCTTTTCTGAAATCTTTAAATTCCTCTAACATTCTGTCCATTTGTCTCTGCAGGACAGTCATGTTATTGTGGTCAGTTTTGGTGCGGCCTCACCTGGATGAGTGAGAGGCCCTTGATCCCTCACTACCAGAGTCTCTATCAGAAAATCCTCTTTCATCCATTGGTTCTTCAGGTGGGTTTTTGGTTAGACTCCTTCTGTTTGCTATTTACTAGCCCTTTGGTATAATTTGTAGCTGAATTTCCATATTTTGCAGTAATTATAGGCTTTGATGTAGGATCTGTCGGGGAGCTGTTGCAACTAGTGGCTGGCTAAGTACATGACGTCACCGGAAGTCGAATCAGTCCCAGTTTCAGAAATAAATCAAGGATGTTATTCCTAGTACTTTTTGGTTCCAAAATGGACTGGGGATTTAAGTCTAGTACTAGACCTTCAGGGACTGAACCCTTTCATACAGTATAAGAAATTCAAAATGGCCTCCCTGCAGTGACTCCTTCCTCTTCTACTGGAAGGAGGTTGGATGGTTGCACTAGACATGAAGGACACATACCTACATGCCAGGATCTGAAAATCTTAAAGAAAATATCTGTGTTTCATGCTGCAGGGCTTGCACCACCAATTTTGGGTCTTGCTGTTTGGTTTATGCTCTGCACCATGTTTCTTTACCAAAATATTTGTCGCGTTGGTTGCTGCCTTCTGCAGGGAGGGCCTATATGTCTTCCCCCACATAGATGACTGGCTGTTAAAAGCCCCGTCTCAGGATGCCATTGTCTACACACTATTTTGGACTCGACAGTTGTAAGACCAGCTGGACATACTGGTTAATGAGTCAAAGTAGGTCCTTATTCCCTGCCAGAAGCTCCAGTACATAGGGTCATTCCTGGACACAGGACTGGATCAGGCTTTTCTGCCCTCAGACCATCCCACAGCAGTAGTGACCCAGACGCATCTGGTTTACAACAGCGATTATGTATTAGCCCGGTGTCTTCAAGACTAATTGGCCAGATGGCCCCCTCCATATGAGGCTCTCTTAATGGTTCTTCTGAGCACAGTCAGCCCAATGTCTTTTAAGACCAATCAGCCGGATGCCCCCTCCATATGAGGATCCCTCAGTGTTTCCTCTGAGCACAATGGACACAGCATTTGGACAAGTTGGCCTGTCTAATACAACTCACACCTCTTCTCCATTGCCCCCTGCTCTTGTGGTTGGACTGCTTCAACCTAGAGATGGGATCCACATTCTCCAGCCATCCCTCCTGCCCCAGTAATACTACAGTTCATACTAAGGAGAATGAGGAGTAAGAAAGCTATAAGCTCATAATCGCTCCTATGCTATCACATAAATGTAATAGTATTTCAGATTTGTATCTGTGAGTAGAAACGCAGCCAGGCGTTTTTTAAATTCCTGTTTAGTTTCACTGATAATTACTTCTATGGGCAAATTGTTCCATGGTTTTATAACCCAAAGAGTAAAAAATATTTTTTTATTATTATACTGAAAATATTTTCCCACCAATTGTAGCGGGTGTCCTCTAATATTATACTTGCTGTCATTAGAGACCAATCTGAGTTCAGTCATCAGATATGGGTAATTTATAATGTCAAATAGGAATAAGTTCCCCCTAAGTAGTCGAGTTTCTATTGACATCAGATTCAGGGTAATGAGTTTGTCATTATATGATGTGTTATAAAGACCATTTAAATGTTTGGTGAATTTTCTTTGTATTTTGGTGATGACCATGGACACCTCAGGTTCAGGGTGTGGTGCTCATTTGGGCCCTTCAGAACCCAGGGTCAGTGGGGCCCTCTGGGTGCAGTTCTTCACAGCAACACTCTGGAGATGAGGGCTGTTCTGTGTGGCCTACAGGCCTTCACCACCCTCCTCCAGGGAATCAGCTACTGTTTCATAGAGGCAATATGTCGATGATATGCTATATCAGTCGAGAGGGCAAAGTTCATTCATACACTCTCTTAAGAGAGGCAATAAGTGTTTGGCACTGGGCAGTGGAATGCAATATATTCCTGTTGGCAGTATTCCTCCCTGGTACCCTGAACACACTGGCAGATCACCTTTGTCTATCCCATGTACTTTGCCACAGATGGGAACTTGCAGACTCTGCCATGGTCAATCTCTTCAAAAAATGAGGTCATCCAGACTTAAACCTGTTTGTGTCTTCATACAGTGCAAAATTGCTGTGTTTCTGCTCGCTTTATCCAGGGCCTAGAGTTTTCTGACAAGACGCATTGCCCCTTTCTTGGAAAGGGAGGTTTCTGTATGCTTTTCCTCCATCCCTCTAATACAGAGGTTTATGGACAAGCTACAGACCAAACCAGCCACCATGATTCTGGTGGCCCCTTTCCTACCCAGACAAATTGGTTTTCCACTGCTCCAGCAACTGGCCATGGAACCTCCTGTCCTGCTCATCCTGTGAGCAGGACTTCTGACACAGGAGCAGGGTGCTGTAGTATACCCAGATTTTCAATCCCTGCCCCTCCATGCCTGGCTCCTGAGGACATAGAGCTCTCTGGCTTTGGAATTGCCCCAGCAATGGAAGATATTCTCTTGGCTGCTAGAAAACCATCTGCCCAGTGCACTTATTCACAAAAATGGAAATTTTTTACAGTGTGGCGTACTTAGCATACTCTGGATCCTTTTATGTGTCCAGTTCCAAAGTGCTGGACTACCTCTTGTTCCTTAAAAACTTAGGACTAGGATATTCCTCTATTAAGGTCCACGTGACTACAGTTTTGGTTTTTCATGCCCTCGCAGAGGGCAAGACTGGTAGCCCAACTGAAAGTTTCCCAGAGATTTCTGAGAGGCATTTTCCTTCTGCATCCCCTCGCCCCGATCCGAGATCCAGTTTTGGTGTGGACTTTAATTTTGTCCTTGAGACCCTCACAGCAGCACCTCCCTTCGAGCCTGCGCCTGCTTGTGAACTGTTCTTCCTGTCTTGGAAGACACTGTTCCTAGTGGCAATGATGTCTGCTAGGTACATTTTTCTGAGTTACAGGCTCTGGTTGCAGACCCTCCCCTTTTCTCATTTTCCACAAGGATCGGGTTACATTACAGACTAATCCTTGCTTTCTTCAGAAGGTTGTATCTGAAAGAAGAAAAACTTACTTAATATAGTAATCTTGTTTCTTCCAAGGGACTCTTACTGTATTCTGACTTCTGCAGTATGGTCTCACCATAAGACTGCCCTGGAGCTGAAATAGTTAATGGAACCTATGCTAAATTTGGAATGTTAGGCTTGAGCTCGGTTTTCAAACCATTGTCCCTGGTAAACATTCTACAACTGTTAGATTCTTACGGAGCATGCCTACCAACAAGCTATCTAAACTATACTAATAATTAACTTATTAACAACACCTAAAAACAAACAATCCCTTTATTTAAAACTGTGGGCAACATTAAAACTTAAGTCACTAAGCCCAAAACAGAACCACTCATAGGTTTCAAACAGCATAGACAGCTGTGTAGCAGTACCCATAGGTTCTACCAGGGGAGATAGAATAGGAGCTCAGAATACAGTAAGATTATTATGGTAAGTAATTTTTTCTTCAAACCCCAGGAAATCTTACTGTATTTTGACTTCTGCAGTCTACCCAAGCTGTACCTTTGGAGGAGGGTAGAGAAACCATTTAGGAAACAGACTCTGCAGTACTGCTGTGCCAAACCTGGCATCACTTTTGGCCTGGGTATCCAGGCTATAGTACTTGGTAAAGGTATGAACTGTTTTCCAGGTAGTTGCTTTGCAGATTTCTAACAAAAGGATATCTCTTGCAGCTGCTATAGAAGCAGCTGTACCCCTTGTAGAGTGGGCCCTGAGGGCTGTAGCAAAATTGGATACAGGCCACTATCCAGTTGGGTTTGCCCTTCCCCACCTCTCCATACGTCAAGAAGAGCTGGGTTGTAGCCTGTCTGTGTCCCTTCGTGTGATCCAAGTAGTAGCTTATAGCTCTCTTGACATCAAGACTATGCAGTCTTCATTCCCCTGAACTGGAATGATCAGTGAAAAAGACTGGCAATGTCATGGACCGATTAAGGTGGAAGTCTGAAACCACCTTAGAGAGGAATTTCCTATTGGTCCTAAGGACTACCTTTTCCCTGTGGACTGCTATGTAATCTGGCTCTGTGGACAATGCCTGAAGCTCACTGATCCTCCTGGCTGAGGTGATGGCTACTAAGAACACTGTTTTCCATGTCACATACTTAAGCTCTGCTGAGGACATGGGCTCGAACGGTGGTTGCATTAGCTGGCCAAAGCATATGTTAAGGTCCCATGCAGGAATGGGTTCTCTGTGAGGGGATGCAAGTGCAGTAGACCCTTGAAAAGAGAGGCATCAGAGAATACTGCTAGGTGCACCTTAAGGGTGAAAGGCGAAGGACAAGGGAATGCAAGTGTGCCAGATAGTCTAAAACTACGGATAAACCTACCTGGCGGTGGTCTGTCTGTTGGCACCAAATAGAAAACCTCTTCCATTTAGAAGAGTAAGTCTTTCTAGTGGAGGGTTTTCTAGATACCCTGAGAACCTCTAGCACGCCTTCCGAGACGTGTAGATCAGCATATTCTAAGTCCTCAAGAGCCAAGCTCTGAGTCTGAGAAACTGGAGATTGGGATACAGGACCCTGCCCCGAGAGGAGTTCAGTAGGTTGTGCCTCCTGGAGAGTGAGATTGGTTTGGAGATTGACAGGGTCAGTAGCAGGGAATACCAAGGTTGTCAGGCCCAGTCTGGAATAATGAGGATCATTGTTGCTGGCTGGACCCTGAGCTTGTTCAGTACCCTGAGCAGCAGGGGAAACTGAGGGCAGGCATACATAAACTTCCCTGTCCAGTCCAACAGACGTGCATCTAGAGGCACTGTGCCCAGTGCAGGAGGCCTGCAACAGAACAGTGGCAGTTGGAAATTGTCTGGGGCTGTGAAGAGATCCACCTGTGGAGTGCCTCACCTTCTGAACACCACTTGCAGGACCTGCCTGTTTAGTGACCACTCCTGGTGGTTCTGGGTGATCCTGCTGAGGGCATCTGCAAGGACATTCTCCTTCCCTGGCAGATTAACTGCCAAGAGTGAGAACCCTAAAGAGTAAGCCAGGTTCCATACTTTCATGGCCTCTGTGCACAGGGGGAAGACCTTGTGCCCCCTTGCTTGTTGATGTAGTACATTGTGGTTGTATTGTCTGTCCTGACTTGAACCGCTTTGCCCTGCAGCATTTAAGTGAAGGACTGAATGCCCAGATAAACTGCCCTGAGTTCCAGCAGGTTTTTGTGAAGCAGGGACTCCTGCTGGAGCCAGGTACCATGAGCAGTATGCTTCCCTGGGTGGTCACCCCATCCTAGGAGGGAGGCATCTGTTGTCAAGACTGCTGCGGGTGGTGGCTAGAGGAAAGGCATGCCTTCCCTGAGGTTGTCCTTTTCCTGCCACCATTGCAGAGCTTGAAGCAGGGTTCCTGTGACTTTGACAGGGAGCCTCTTCTCTGAGACCAGTGAGACTTGAGATGGAACTGAATGTCCATCATCTGGAATCTTGACCCTGACACTGTTGCTGCTGATGCAGCCATGTGACCTAACAGTTGGAGAAAATGTTTCGCTGGTCTGGAGGTATGCAACTGGAAGGAGCTTGTCAGCTGCATCAAGATGTCTGTTTTAAATGTATGAGATCTAGTATGGGATGCCACTCCCCTGTTTTCTCTAGAGTGAGGAAGTATCCTGAGTAGAGACCTATTCCCTCTTGTGCCAAGGGAACCGGCTCTACTGCTTTTTCCTGAATTAGTTTTGCTACTTCCTCCTTCAGTAGAGTTGCTTCTGATAGACTGGCAGGTCTGAAAAGTCTTGCCCCTCAGCTTGGGAAGAACCTTGAAACTGAGAGCAAGTCCCTGACCCACTACCTCCAGGACCCACTTGCCTGTAGTGATGGATTCCCAAGCCTGGAGATAGTGGGCCAGCCTGCCTCCTACTGGAAGTTGGGAAGTGACCCAGGCAGACCCCTCAGGGGTGTGCTTGGTCTGTACACTTGGCTGAGTGCTGGGGCCAGCATGGCTGCTGCTTCTTCTGCCTCTGAAGTACCCCCTCTGAGTCTGGTAGGCTGGTGATGCTTGAGCCTGAAATAATGGCTAATAATGGGATTTACCCCTGCCCCCTTTGCCTTGATACTTCTGTGGTGTTCCTGTCTTTGCAGCATCACTCTCATAGGCCACTTTATACTCATCCATCTTCTTCACCTAAGCCTCAGTTTGCTCGCCGAAAAGAGATGTAGGCTCACAAGGAAAGTCCAATGCCTCTGTCTGTGTGTCCTGTGACAAATTAGTGGCCAGGCAAATCTTCTCAGACACTGAGGTTGCCATTTGCCTGGCTGCAATGTAATTTGCATCCACTGCTATCCAAAACTGGTATTTAGAAGCGTCTATGCCCCTTTTTGCAGCTTTGGACAAGTCTGATGCCATGTGTCTAGGGCATGCCTTGGCTATCTCCAAAAACAGTGTTCCAGAGGCTCTTTTGGTATCTGGACACATAAGCCATGTAGGTTGCTTGTCTAATAGCCAAAGAAGTACCCAAACAGGACTTCTTGGCCATAGAATCCATTTTCCTAGAGTCCTTTTCAGGTGAATGCGATACCAGGGGAATCCTTGCTTTATCACATGCAGCAGTCTGCACCACCCCTTCGTGGCTGGGGTGTCCAAAAAGGAATTCTGCTCCAGACTTGGCCACCCAGTACTTCCTATCCATCCTTTTGTCTACTGGGGGGATGGAAGCGGGAGTCTGCAAAATCTCGGAAGCCTGTCTCTTCAAGGACCTTTGGATGGGCAACAACAGACTTTTTGTTGCTGGCATATCCTTAATTTCCATACAGTCTGGTTCTTCTTCTTCCTCTGTGGATTCTTGGGTAGAGAGGTCCAGAATCTGTGCCACTTATTTCATAAAGGCAAAGTGGAATGAAAAATCCTCTACTTCCTTCTCGGGGGAGTCAGGATGGTGAGGATCAGGGGATACTTCTTGTTCAAGAGGTTCCCATTAATCTTCATCCTCATCATCAACATCCACATCCTCCCCTTCCACATAAACCTCAGCAAACTGTTCAAGTGAACTGGGAACCAAGGAAGAACCCAGGGTCCTGAACCGTGGTCTGTGAACTGGGCCGCTGAACTGGAACTGCGGTACCGGTTTGCAGTGCCTGAAGAAAGCTTATAGCATTAGCTATTGGTTCTGTAGTTGGAACCGATGGATTCATCGGTTGTGGTTCCTTAACCAAGTGTTTTTCCTTCCTCTGTTTCTTGGCAGAACTTGCCAGTTCAGCGACAGTGTTTGCGGTTCTTTTCTTCCCCGAGTAACCATCACCCTGGTCAGAGGGTTGTTCAGCTAGTTCCTTGGGTTTCTCCTTCTGAGAGGAGGAAGGGCTATCCAAAGTTGGGTCAGCAGCATTCTCGGACATTTTTTCCCTCAGTCGGTTCAAACGCCTATCAAGTGTCGACTGAGGAAAATTCTTACATATTTCACAATCTGCCTTAAGGTGGTCAAACCCCAGACAGATAACACAAACTAAGTGAGGATCTGCTTTAGCAAATGGTTCCCGACACTCTGTACAGTGCTGAAAACCCATTGGGCCAGGTATTTTCTTGGGTAGTGACATAAAAAGTAAAAACCCCTAAAAAGTGGGTTTACTGTGAGCCAGAAGCCCACACAAATAAACAAAGATCTAAATTTTTTTTTTAACGCAGTCAGTTTAGCGACCGAAGAGAGAACCGAGAGTTACTACGGTTTCTCTCAAAAATTAAATAACTGGCCCAAGTAAGGTTTAAATATATAAATTCAACTTTTAAAATGTAAATAAACATTTGGTTTCCTCCTGGTTAAGTGAACAAAGAAACCAAAAAACTTACCAGAATAAAACTAAATCTAGACTAATCTACCTGTAAACTCAAGGACAGTGCTTTAAAAATGAACAGAAATAAATATTACTTCAAAAAAAAAGGAAAAATAAAATCTTCAAAGAGAGATGAAGGAGGGCTCTCCAAGGCATCTGTACTAGGCAGGCAGAGTAAAGAATCTGACAGTTGTAGAATTTTTACCAGGGACAGTGGTTTGAAAACTGAGCTCAAACCTAACATTCCATGATTAGCATAGGTTCTATTGGCCATTTTGGCTCTGGGGCAGTCTTATGGTGAGACCATACTGCAGAAGTCAGAATACAGTAAGATTTCCTGGGATTTGAACATTAACTCAGACTACAGACCTTTCTATTTACTTTTCGTCCCCCATAAACAGTGGGGAACATTGTTGACATACGCTGAACATCCACAGAATATTGCGCTGGTACTTGGATTGTACAAGAGATTGTAGAAAATTCTCTCCGCTATTCATTGCTTTTGCCCCCTGGGATGATGGGCTCCCCAGGGCTACCTCAATGCCTTGTTTTCAGAATGTGTCCACTGCTGACATTTGTGTTGCTATCACTTGGAGTACTGTTCATACGGATATACTATGGTATCCTGAAACTCCGTATGCTGACGCTTGGCATACCGAGTAAAATGGCCCAGAATGCAAAGGCCCGAATCATTGACATACCTGACATACAAATTTCTGGCGTGTCATGAAATTAAGTTTAAAATGCAGAGGGCTCTGTAACTAAAATATCCAACTCTGAGGGGAGCGGACCCCCGCAGTAAAATGTTATTAGTTATGGGGGGGAGGGTGCAGTGTGTAAAATGCGGTGACTGGACCAGAACCTGGGTCACTTGCAGTATGCTGGCCGAGCTACCGGTGGTATTCACTTCCACACCACCGGGGCAGCATCTCCATCCAGCCATCCTTTGTAGCGTATAACACGGGGTAAGGTAGCATTCTGTCACATCCACTACCTTACCCTATTGGGAGCACTAGCATTGGGTGTAGTGGCATTGGGTTATTGCCTGTGTCAGGCAAAGTTGACCGGGGTACTGCATACAGCTTTTCCAGATATTGTAAGTATACCGTTCATACATTCACTAAACACTAGAGTCAGGACAGTGTTCTCATAGACGTGCCAGCTTTGGCCCCGGTGTTCTGTACAGCTCCCTTACTTAGGATCACTAGGTCCTGCCATCCTCCCTCTATCCTTGGTACTGCTTGGGAATAATTCCATGATGTGGCACGATGGAGGGAGATATTCTCAAAGAAGATAGACTAGTTACTTACCATAACAGTAGATCTTTGAGAGACTCTCCTCTATTAATCCATATCTAGGTCAGTGCATGAAATAAGGCTACCAAATTGTGACATTTGGGAATTTTTTGAAATTCATAATTTAGCAAAACATTTTTTGTTTTTGGGCAGCCATCACTCACCTAATGTAAATGTTAAATGGTGCAGGATAACTCCTTTGCTGTGTCACCAGAAAAAACAGTTAAAAAGTTGCACGTGAATGGGGGACATAAAACTGCGTATGCACATGTAACGGGACATAAAACTGTATGTGCATGCACATGTAACAGGGGCCATAAAAATGTGCATGTGCGTGTAATAAGAGACATAAAATTGTGCATGTAACGGGGCATAAAATTGTGCATGCGCATTTAACAGGAGACATAAAACTGTGTTTGCGCATGTAACCGGGGACATATTTATAATGTTGTAAATTGGCAATGGACCTTAAATAACAGCACAAGCAATAAGAGACAGGAAACAGTTGTAGAAGTTAACAAAAAATGTTATACTGTAGGTGAAAGTAAAATGGGTAATTGAATCAAAATTTACAGAAGTAAAATGGTTTACACCGACAAAGTCTCAACAGTAGTATTAATTTTCAACAAAATGATTTTGTTAGATGATTCATAGATGATTCAGTTGCCTAATGCATGAGCTACAACTACAGATTAATGAATACCCAAGTACTAGGCCTAAACTAGAAATATGTCCTACACAGAACTCTGCTATAACTAAACTAGAAATGCATGCTACACAGAACTCCTAAGCTTTACCTAGAGTGTAAATTAGAAATACATGCTACACAGAACTCCTAAACTATACCTAGAGACTAAACTAGAAATAGATGCTACACGGAACTCCTAAGATATACCTAGAGTGTAAATTAGAAATACATGCTACTCAGAACTCCTAAACTATACCTAGAGACTAAACTAGAAATACATGCTACACAGAACTCCTAAGCTATACCTAGAGTATAAATTAGAAATACATGCTACTCAGAACTCCTAAACTATACCTAGAGACTAAACCAGAAATACTTGCTACACCAAACTCCTAAGCTATACCTAGAGTGTACATTAGAAATACATGCTACACAGAACTCCTAAATTATACCTAGAGACTGAACTAGAAATACAGGCTAAATTTGGTAACTACAGTACTAACTATGCCACTAAACTAAAATAGAAATGCAGGATAAACTGTACAGAAGAGATGGAAATTATGTACAGAATTACAATTAGAGCAATGCAATGATGACTTTTCAGCAGTCCACCTTAATGCACAGTAAGAGTAGTGTTCTAATCCCATCTCTGGTGCAGCTTGCAGAACTTTTCCACAATAATCTTTAATTGTTCCGATTGTACAACATAGGGGCCATATCCCCCTTCAAGCTGTATCGGTCCATGAAAAATTTGTATTTTCTTCACGCTGTCAGTGTCCAGCCATCGTGACCAAGAAATAACACTCCCACGGTTCTGTAGGAACTTCACTGAGTACAACTGCTTTATGGTATCTACTGCTGTAATTTGACCAATATAGAATTCCTTAGAATAGTAGACTACATAGAATTTATCGATATCTGGTTCCAACAATGTTTTTTTTCCTTTTCTGAACTTTTTGGATGCTTGTTGAAGCAGACATGTCCAATTCTGGAACAGGGCACTGATTTGAAGTGGTTGCATCAATGTGCCCCGAAATTGCCGTTGTGGCTGCTGTTGCATCAGGAACTGCAGGAGCACTGGAAGCAGTAGCATCACTGGCAGATGGGTGGGCATGGGTGTCAGGGGATTGTGCATGACCAGACACAATGACCACAGCTGCGGAGCAAGTAGGAGCAGTGTCACTTGAGGTTCTGTGAACATTAGCAGTGGGCACAAATGTGGTCAAATTAATTAGTTTCTTTGGCTTCCACTCTTCCACCAGACTCTGGTTCTCACAGGGCCCAGCTTCATTAATGCAACGTGTACAGAAACATGTAAGGTTTCTTGTGGCCATCACACCATCCACTTGCAACTTCACACTTTGTACAAGTCATGTTCCAGGTACAGCTTATACATCTCCTCTCGGCTGTCTTTTTATATCATTTTCACCCACCCAGAAAAAGGTTCTGCGGTGAGTGCACCCTTCAGTGGCAGTGCAGTTTGTTAGTTCATTGCGGCAGTATTTGAATAGTTCTTTTTATTCCGGATTACTGCCCACCATGATTGTACTCCCATGCTTGCCTTAGACTTCACCGCTGTGTTTTCCCCATCTCAGGGCCCCTTCCCATGTCTTGATCCAAAATAAGCATGCTCAGTTGGAAAGCATACTTGCTGCTGGAAAAGGAAATATCATAAACTGACCATTTCGACTTCTACTGTGCACCACAGCCATCTGTGAAGTGCACTTGCTTGACAACATTCAGTGATTGAACTTTCGTGAGGTGTGCATTTACAATTTCAACAAAATGCCATACAGCATAGTGATCATGCTTGAGATCGCTTGATATGAAAACAAGAGACTCTCTGACAGTGGCTTCACAGAGATTACAGTTGTAATATGTAACCACAGGGTGAACTGTTGCTTGCTCATTGTGCCAGTGGGCTGATTGCACTTCATCCTGCAGTTTACAGGTGTAGTTCTCCGCGAAGTCTAGCACCATCACCACCCATCGCTTGGGTACAAACTGCCTTATCCAGTTAAACTGATGCTGCAACATGCTGCAACATGCATATGATGATCCAGAAAGAAAAGCTCATCATTTAGCACATACCTCTCAACCTCTTTCCTCTTAAATCAGGGACATGGCTTAAAAAAATCAGGGACAAAGACCTAAAATCAGGGACACAACTTTAAAATTGGTACTATTCATTCAGAAAGCTGACAGAATACAGGGATTGGTGTAAGATGCATTGTCTGAAGAAGAACAAGCCTGTCATTTTAATGTTTGACATTATTTTGTGCTTACAGTCCCCACTCACTTGTCATGAAAACACAAATTTTATGAGGGACAGAAGAAAATTCTGAGGTGTAATCAGGGACAGTTGAGAGGTATGATTTAGCACTTCTACCAGCATTCGGACAGTAGAGCTTTTATTTTTCAAGATCTTCCTAGTCTGTTGCACTTCAATGCCATCAGCCCTACGCGTGATTTTGATAGTGTCCCACTGCCGCCATGTTGTCCATTCTTGTCCATGTTTCTGGACTAGGTCCTTCACCACGTTAACAAAATTTTCGGTGCTGCACTTGTCGCATGTTTTTTCCACACAATCAGATCTGAAGAACTTTTCCAAAGGTAGTCTGGGACTTAGTAATTTCAGCTGCCTGGTAAAGATCCTCAGCTTTACAGCATGGAAGTTTATATTTATTGACAAGACAATTTATAGCCTTAAGCTTCAGCGATGCATTAGTGCAATATTCACAAAGACACTGTTCAAGTTTTTGCTGCCCTACAAGCTTAATGTGCCTTGGTTGTAAAGTGCCAACTTTTCATGCTCCGAGTGGTGCATCTGGGTTCTGTTGTATGAATTCTTGGTGAAGATGGCCAGTGGGTTTGTCAAGGTATGATCGTGTTTGGCCTGACCATTTAGAAAAGGCCTTTTTGTGCAGCAGAGGTGTGGCACTATCTTCAAAGAATTTTTCCACTCTCCTCACCATTTCAAGTGGCAGTGCAGAGCAGTGTGTTTTGTTGGTTTCAGTCTCTGCAGAAGATGCTCTCAAACCATTTCCAGCTAACCCCCAATGTTGAGCTTGCAGTTCTTAGCAGCTTGTATTTTTTTAATACTACAATCATTTTTAAAAATTCCTTGTTCCTCTATCTGTCACTTTTCTTGCAATTATTTTTTACCTGGGACAACTTCTCTGATACAACTGACATAAGTTTATCTTCCAGTTGTGTTCTTGGAAGCACACCATGCTTGGCCAGGGCCACTTTCTTGGATGTTGAGCAAGATGCCAATATCCGTTCCAATGTTATTGCAAATTTAATGGGTAATTTTGGCAGTGCCTTTCGTGCTTTTTGCACTGACTTTCTTAGAGCGGCATTATATGGTACCACTGGTTTTGTAATTGGCTCTTTTCCTGGCAGGAGCATCGCTGAGGGTGGTGTGGTGGTGGCAGCCACTGGTGAATTAGTGGTCTCCACTGGTGAGTTGGCAGTGTTGGTGGTGACCACTGGTGAGTTGGCAGTGTCGATGGACACTGGTGAGGCAGCGGTGGGCAGTGCTGAGGTGACGGTGGCACATCTTTTTTCATGATACTTTCTGCGTCACGTCTCATTTATTCTTCTTCTTTTCTGATTTGTCATTTTGGCCCACTGTTGTCTTTTTTCTCCCTCCAATATTCCCTCTGTGGCAATGCGTTCTGTTCAATAGGCCATGTTCGTGTTGTTGGCCCACTACTTTTTCCTACAGTTGATTGGGTCTTTTGTTTCTGTGCTTCTCTGTACCTTCTCATTCTCTCCTTTGCCATGTCATTATAATTGCTATGCTGATCCTCGGTCATGTTGTCTCTGTTTTTCTTAGCACGTATTGCATTTTTTTCCAAATATGCTTGATAGTGGCCATAATCCTTCTTTATGCTCGCTCTGTAAAGTCGGTTTCTTTCCTTGCTTGATTGAGGAGTCACAGTATTACGCAATACCTCAGTGGGCACTGCTGCTGCAGTCATACATGGTCTTCTTCTGGATTCCATCTGTAAGATTTTTCAGAAAGTCTGTGGGAACAAAAGCACATTTAAAAAATGTTGGGATAAAAATTTGCTTCTGTTAATGGATTTCCCATAAGACAGAACAGACATGCCATGCAAGATGTGGTTAATGCTGCAACGGCCAAAATATACAACGCGAGAAGTAGTTAATTCTGGAACTGTCGAGACACAAGACGCGAGAACTGGTTGATGGCGCAATGCCAAAGACATGATGCAAGAAGTGGTTACCACGGGCAAAAGGACAACATGAGATGCACAACATGATTCACAGGACAAAAGTAAAACACAACAAACTGGAGGATTGCATCCACCTGCCTGCAAACAAAATGGAGGCACACATCCACCTGCTTCTGTTAATGAACTTCCCATAAGATGGAACAGACATGCCATGCAAGACGTGGTTAATGCTGCAATGGCCAAAATATATGACGTGAGAAGTGGTTAATTCTGAAACCATCGAGACATGAGACATGAGAACTGGTTGATGGCGCAGTGCCAAAGACATGATGCAAGAAGTGGTTGCCATAAGACGCACAGTGTGATTCACGGGACAAAAGTAAAACACAACGAACTGGAGGAACGCATCCACCTGCCTGCAAACAAAATGGAGGCACGCATCCACCTGCATGCAACAAAAATGGAGGCACGCATCCACCTGCCTGCAAACAAAATGGAGGCACACATCCACCTGCAAACACAATGGAGGCACACATCCACCTGCATGCAACCAAAATGAAGGCCCACATCCACTCGCCAACAAACAAAACAGAGGCCTGCATCCACCTGGCTGCCAACAAAATGGAGGCCTGCAGCTACCCAGCTGCAAACAACACCACAATCTGACAAAACAGTAGTTCAGCATTTGGATTAGTAAACAGGCCTTATACGGTACAGTTAACTCTATGTAAATAATACGAAAAAGTTACGATTTAGATGGTTTCACACTAGGAAGCAAACAATCCCAAGAGGCCCCCCCCAAAAGCAAACATCAGAACACATCAGTCCATATGAAGCCATCCTGGTGGCATTGAGAGTAGAGGTGCTGGACACCACACCTCGTGCCACACCAGTGACCCTGGATCGGTGACAGACTCGGGTGTCTGGGGGTTGGCAAGGAGGGAGATCCCTGGGATCCTTGACCTTCTCCTCTGGGGTCAGGAGAGGTGGAGATCCTGATACTGATGTGACTGTTGGAGGAGTGGTTCACGTGAGCGGTTAGGGGCAGCAGTCGAGTGAGCACAGCCTGAGAGATGCTCTGGGATGGCAAGTGAGAAATAGAGTAAAGGAAAACATCAGTCCGCATGGCATGAACCTTTATATGGAAGCCTGCTGTGGTCTATAGGCCTCAATTGGACCATTTGGAAGTTCCCCAAAATGAATCTTTGATGCACACCGGGAGGTGCACAGCATTGATTTTTTTCATGCAATGCTTTACCCACCAGTTGTACATCAAAGATTCACTTTAAGGTTCCAAGTGGTGCAGTTGAGGCCTACACACCACAGCAGGCTTCCAAATAAAGGACCACACCATGCAGCACCCCCCATAAGCAACAGTTTTAATTTAAACAGCGAGTCATATAATAACAATGTCACCTTTGACAAGTTCAAACACAGCAAAACGGTGGATTTCACAACATGAGGCCCCCCACCCAGGCAAACATCAGACAAATCAGTTGACATGGCATGGGCCTTTATCTGGAAGCCTGCTATGGTATGTAGGCCTCAGTCGCACCATTTGGAACCTCAAACTGAATCTTTAGTATGCACAAGAGGATGCAGCATTGCATGAAAAATTAACATGATGTGCCCACCAGTTGTACAATTCACTTTGGGGTTCCAAATGGTGCAGTCGAGGCCAACACGCCACAGCAGTCTTCCAAACAAAGGCCCACACCATGCGGCACCTCCCACAAGCAACAGTTTTAATTTAAACAGTGAGTCACATAATAACAAAAACATCACCTTTGACAAGTTCAAACACAGCAAGATGGTGGATTTCGCAACATGAGGCACCCCCACCCAGGCAAACATCAGAAAAATCAGTTGACATGGCATGGGCCTTTATCTGGAAGCCTGCTGTGGTATGTAGGCCTCAGTCGCACCATTTGGAACATCAAACTGAATCTTTGGTATGCACGGGAGGACGCAACATTGCATGAAAAATTGATATGCTGTGCCCACCAGTCGTACAATTCATTTTGGGGTTTCCAAATGGTGCATTCAAGACCAACACACCACAGCAGGCTTCCAAATAAAGGCCCACACCATGCGGCACCCCACCCCCACCCCAGCCACCAAGTAAACACAACAACATGAAGCCTCCTCCCCACCCAGGCAAACATCATGGCATGGGCCTTTTATTGAAGCCTATACGCCACAGCAAGCTTCCAAAAATGGTCCACACCATGCCATTTCACCCCGCCCAGCAAACAGTAAGCAGCATTTTAGTCACATAGAAACACCACATTAAAATATAGTAATTTTGCTACGTAAGGCCCCCACCACGCCACCCTGCAAGATGTCAGCAGCATGTGGTCAGAATGTGGTGCCACAATGGTCAGCACAAAAACAGCTAGTGCACCCACACCCATTCAGTTGGGAGCCATAACTCCTCAGGTCACAATTCATTACTATGCAGTAAAAATGTCCTTTACACTGATTGGGGGTAAAATGTTTTAACAGTACTGGAGTGGCATATTTACAACAATTTGGACATTTTTAGCACACTGCAGCTTTCTGTTTTTTGTGCAACAAATAAACTAGGGAGCTTACCACACCATAAAGAGAGAGACTTGAAACACATAATTACAGGTCTCATATCAAGGTGGTAAGCCAGCAAGAAAAAAGGTGTCAAACAAAGCTCAATGTAAACCCCACAAATAATTTACCATTACTGTGCTCTCACTGATCCTATTAATATTAGTTAACAACATCCCAAAGATACGCTGCTCTGGCCTCTTACCTGAATGCAAGATAAGATGGTCAACGGCGGAGCCTGCTGGAGTCTCAACATGTAACTCTGGGGGACAAAAAGACTTTGATCCTGGATTGTGGCACGAAGAAAGGGGCATATTTTCTCAGGTCTGCGCCCTGTATACCTCCTCGATGCTCAACGCACTATTATAGTACATCACTCAGTGTCTTGTGTTCTCGTTTGGCTCCCCCATCCCGCGACCTCTCAACACAAACATCAGGGCAAGTGGATGTGAACATAATAAATAATAATAAAATTTATTTAGTTAAGCGCCTTTCAGATTTTCAAGGCGCTGTACATAAAGCATAAGAACACCAGCATATCAATGCATACAATAAAACAATACAACAAATATAACATATTAAAAATAAACAATTATGGTATAACAGGGAATGCCTTATCCCATAAAAACGACTTTAAGGCCCTTTTAAAACTTTCTACCGTTGTACTCTGTCGGAGCTGACGGGGCAGAGAATTCCAGAGGGAAGGAGCCGCGAAACCAAAGGCACGAGCTCCAGAGGACTTCAAATTTACCCTCGGAATCTCCAGCAACCCCTCATCAGCCGAGCGAAGCTGTCTCAGAGGGGTGTAGAGCACCAGAAACTCTTTCAAGTAGTCAGGACCAAGCCCATGTAGGACTTTGTAGGTCAAAAGACCCACTTTAAAGGTGATCCGCCACTGTATTGACAGCCAGTGCAGAGTGCGCAGCACTGGGGTAATATGAGACCTTCTTGACGCCCCAGTCAACAAACGTGCTGCTGCATTCTGCACTAGCTGCAAGCGGGATATCAACCAGCAAGCCCTAGGTACAGGGAGTTACAGTAATCAAGGCGAGATGTCACAAAGGCGTGGACCAAAACCGGCAAGTCACCAGGTGGAACCAGGTGCATAATCCTGGCGATGTTTCCAAGATGAAAAAATGCAGTCCTGACAACTGCAGACACCTGATAACGAAGGGTCAGACCAGTGTCAAGCTCCACACCCAGGTTATGCACCCATTCAGAGATAGGGATCTGGTCCACCCTTAGAAATAATCCAGAGGTGGACCTCACCCCTAAACCCTCAACCCTGCGACTGGACTCCACCACCATAACTTCAGTCTTTCCCGGATTCAACTTCAAACCACTGGTATTCATCCAGTCTTGGATATCTGCGAGGCAGTTATTCAGCACTGAGATAGCACTAACCTGGTCAGGTGCAAAAGACCGGTACAGCTGAGTATCATCAGCATAGTAGTGAAACCTCAGCTCATACCATCTTACAATGTCTCCGAGGGGTAGCATGTATACTGCGAATAACATGGGGGAAAACACCGAACCCTGAGGTACCCCGCAAGGCAGAGAGAAGGCCCCGGATGAATGTAATCCTGAGACCACTCTCTGTGTTCTCCCCTTGAGGTAAGATGAAAACCGTCTGAGGACCATGCCTGAAAGTTTGCAAATGGACCTCAGACGTTCGAGCAAAACCCCGTGATCCACAGTATCAAAAGCTGATGACAGATCAAGGAGAACCAAAATAGAGCGGTGTCTCCGATCTCTTGCCATCAGGAGATCATTGAGCACCCGAACCAGAGCAGTCTCGGTGCTATGCCTCTTGCGAAAACCAGACTGGAGAGGTTCGTATAAACTATGGATGGTCAAATGGTTATCCAATTGAGCCGACACAACTTTTCAATAACCTTCCCCAGAAAAGGGAGGTTAGAGATCGGCGGTAGTTTGCTAGGTCATTCGGGTCTAAGGAATCTTTCTTCAGAAGGGGAGTCACTACCCCTTCCTTCAGAGAACTAGGAAAAACTCCTGTCTCTAAAGAGCACCGGATAATCCGATCAAGGACCGGGCCGATAGACACACTACATCCCATAGTCAGGGAAGTAGGACCCGGATCCAAACTACAGCATGTTGGGCGCATCTCACGGACAACCCTCATAGTGTCTACGAAATCCGGTAGATTAAAGGAACTCCAGGAAACTCTGGGCTCTGCGACAAAACACTGATCAACTGCAACAACCTTAGAGTGGGGTCGGGGACACTGCCTCCGAATGTCTTCCACCTTATTCGCAAAGAATTGAGCGATCTCCTTGCAATCATTCTGCGTAAAAACTCGATGGATCTGCTGACAGACTGGGTTGCACAGTCTGTCGACAGTTCTGAAGAGCTGAGCCGGTAACATGTTGCTAGGTGAATTTAATTGGTGCTGAGCTTTTAATGAAATGGGGAATTGCAAATAAGCATGTAAAGTGGGCTAAAAAAGACAGCAACGGAGGGGACCAAATAAGAAAATTGGAGAAAATGAACTATAAAAGGGCTCCTTGATAAATGTCTGGACTAAATAAAGGGGACTTAATGAGTTATGTCCGAGACTGCTTTTCTTCAGGGTGTTTTTGGGGGAGGGTATAAGTTATACATGCAGCACAATAACTGAGTAATCTATATGAAAAAACTTTATTTCACAAAATAAAAACTGTTAGAACTCAATGAATACACATAATGCAGGCATGGGGAAAAAATGTCACAGAGCATTCACCAGTTCTTATTGGAATTTGCATACAAAGGTCTGGAAATTTACCATTAAGGACAGTGCCATCGCATTCTTGTTAAGTTTTTTATCTGCTTGCACTGTATTGTTTCAAAAGCCACTGTACTACACCTAATAATGGTTTTCCCTGCATTTGTGTTTTGGAAATGTCTTGGGGACTTTAGAGGTAAAGTATAGGTAACCCATTTTCATGCACTGACCCATCTCTTCTTCCCACCTTCCTCCCTTGTCAGTGACAAGTAACTATCCTGCCTGTCCTCCCAAGCTGGTTCTCCTCTGATGTCGCCTATGGAATCCGTACTCAGGTTTCCATATCCTGTGTGCCTGGTGTGGTCCTGGTTGCTTCGGTTCCTGCTGGTCCGATGATCCTCTGCAGAGCTTGTGTCCAGTGAGGAACTGAGGTATACTGTGGATGCCCACGTTATACAGGTACCAATGAGGCATGTCGGCATGGGCGGCACCACCCAGAAAAAGTTTCCAAGGGATCCTGACTCTGGCAGCTTACAGTTCTATGATGTGGCTCAATGGAGGAGATTCTCTCAAAGAACTGTTCTTACAGTAGGTAACTATTCTGTACTATGATTTGTCCTGAAAGCTTATTCTTATTTTTAAATTTAATACACTTTATTTTAGTTTCCAAACACACAAAGTATACAACCATACAAACAACAATTACAACTTTAACAATACAATACTTCCCCTCCCCCTCCCCCATCCTAATATTCTGTCCACAGAGGTGTAATATAGTGAGTTTGCAATCCATTCTCATTGTAGAGGCAGACTAACATCAACATATACTAAATAACCCCTTCAGGGGGAGCCAAAAGGGGCATATACCTTGAAGTAAAAGAAATTAAGGGAGCATATAATGGTTCCTTACATAAGCCTAAGGTAAACTTTTGACAAGGATTTGGTATCTTTAGCTAAATTAACCAAGGGCTTAACCCCCCCCCCCCCGGTAGGTGTGGAGACCAAAATGAACGTATGCAGTTTCTCCCATTTCTTCTTCTAGAATGATATGCAATTATGGAGACTGGCTATCATTTTTTCTCTTCTTGGGTTATACAACAATTCATTGAGCCATTCAGAATGTGAGATCTCATTTTGATCTTTTCAATGGTGTAAAATCACTTTCTTAACTGATAAGGAAATCATAGCTATCCAATATTTCCGCTGTTTAACTGGCACCTTGGAGTAGTCCCCTACCAAGTAAATTTTGGGAAGAAAGCAATCCTCCAACCCCAGAAGGGGGTCCATTCTTTGCTTAATTTTCTCCCAGAGAGGCGCCACCCTAGGGCAGACCCAGAAAATATGCATGAGAGTTCCATCTGCGTGGCCGCATCTGGTGCATGATGAAGAGGGGAGTTTACCCATTTTGGCTAGACGGACAGGGGTATAATACTGTATATATCATATAAAATATAGAATTGAGTAAGGCGAAGGTTGTCATTGGAGACCAGGTAGTAAAAATCCAACCAAATATGGTTCCAATCAAGATTAAAATTGAGGAAGGAGGTGTCCCAGTATCTAGAGTGGCCTGACATTTTGAGGAAAATTTCGCTGAATAAGATGAGATCCAGAAACAAATGATTTGATACCTTTTATTGGACCAACATGGATGTTACAGAAAAGAACAAAGTGCTCTAGCTTTCGAACCAACCAGGTCCTACTTCAGAAGCTTTGTGGCAGTTTTTTCAAATATCCCATACTATTAACACCAGATTATATTGAAAAAACATAAATAATTGTCATTGGTTTAACATATACATTTAAAACACAACAGAAGATTACATCAGAGAAGCTAATTAACACCAGTATGCCTTTAACTGAGGAGCCTCAGAAGGGCAAAGGTTATCAAGAATTCTCTACAGCCAGAGAGTTCTTGTCACATAAATTTTAAAATGTCTCAGTATGCCAAGAAAGCATTCTAGTGATAAAAATCTTGGAGTGGCATTCTTCTAATACATGTAAGATGAGCTTACAACTACATTCCAATTGTCCTGGTATATTAAAGAACAGATAATGAGAGACAAAATCCTGAAATTAGGTATAACTGCATGTTGAAAACAAGCCTCAAATTAACCTACACATATATACATGATGCATGAAAGTATCACTTGTAAGTGTAAGTGCCAAATAAAAAAATACTTGTCAAGGACCCCCAAGAAAACGAGACCATGAGCCTGATAACTGCAGATTTCAACACAGAGTCCGTGTGTAACAAAAATGCACAGAATCAGTCTAAGGAATCTAAATGAAAACCTAAAGGAATTACACCTTTTATGAACCCCCAAGTAAATGAGATACTGTATGCATCTTAATATGAGCAGTTAAAAATGTGACAGTGTGTAATCCAACCACTGACAACTAATAGAAGGAAGTAAATGTACACTATATGTGAACACTAAGTGTCCTAGCCACATAACAATTGCCCCATGCCATGCTCCCCCCACACATATGTGTGTACATACCCCACACCCCCACACACACATGCACACCCCACACAGCCACAACACACAACAAATATAACAAACACAATCCACACACACCACACCACACCACGCACAACAAACAAAACACACAAACACACCATATCCACAACACACAAAAACACAACACACACCAAACACACACAAAACATACATACATATATACATCAGTATACACACACACACACACACACACACACACTCACTCAAACGCACTCACCACAGTGTTAAGGTGAGAAGTCAACATGTAGATAACCATAAACTTACAAAATCAAAGGCCCGCTGAGGAACTAAAGTGTTTATGTCCATCTTTTAAAGCAAAGGTCAGTGTAAGTTTAAGTGGAATAATGTGTCATATAACCAACATCAATGTTAAGTCCATCCGCCACCATATTGAGAAGTAAAATAAGTCTAATTTCAGAAGCCCGTCTCTGTTGTGTACTGTTGAAATGTCCTTTTAAGACCACCACAGACATATCTGAGATTGAGTGGTCATCCTGGGAGAAGTGCTGGGCTACTGGTTTCTCAATCATCTTGTGATTAATAGAATGTCTGTGTGAATTCATTCTAGTGCGGAGTTGTTGGCTTGTCTCCCCCACATAACCTGTGCGAGGACATTTCTTGCATTGGATAAAATAGACCACATTACTTGATGTACATGTATAATTCCTCTGTATCCTGAATAGTCTGTTTTGTGATGTAACCACACAGTCTGAAGTGGAAATGAGGTTACATGTCTTACATGTGCGTTGATGACAGGGTCGTGTACCATATGATGTCATGGTATTCTGTTCTGGTTCAATGTGACTCCTAATAAACAGGTTGGCTAAATTAGGTGGTTGTTTAAAAGATAGTAGTGGTAGTTCTTGAAAAATACAGTTAAGGGTTTCATCCTCACTAATTATTGGATGGAGATCCTTAATAAGATGGAAACCAAATGGGAGACTGAGTGATTTGGAGCGATTGGAGGAGTTCCCTCTGATTGGTAGCCCAAGGTGCCAGACAATACCATTTGATTAGCATGTATCTAATCTGGTAGATCTTAAAAATGGAGCTTGCCAGAATATTGAGAAGTGTCATTAATTTGTGGCTCTGAAGGATACTGCCATTAGAAAGGAGATCAAGGACAGTCTTACTGGCCATAGAAGGTATAATCCTGGGGCTCAGCATTAGGCCTCCCATTGTAAAATGTGGGTTTCCACAGATTGGTTAAGAGACATCCAGAGTGTTAGGGTAACGCAGTGCTCTGCAGAGTTGTGTATGCACCCTTAGAGCTGTGTAGATGACAGAGTCCCAAAATGATTTGGAAGCTGTCGGGGAGATATAAAATATAGACTAGCAATATTCCAGAGTCTTCAATTAAGCTTCTCTCAATTTGGAGCCATAGGGGGTGTATTGGGTGTTGCTTTGTAGAGCAAATGTTCTAGACCATCTGAGGTCGAACGGCCCAATATGGATCCCACTTATCAAAGGGGAAGTTGTAAGAATGGAGGGTAGGGGCTCTAAATATAAATTAAATAAGAAAGGGGATAGTGAACAGCCTTGGCAGGTTCCCGAGTGCAATTCAAACCTATCAGATAGTATGCCATTACAATACATTTTCACACTGGAATGGGTATACATGGCTTGCAGCCATTTAATAAAGGGCTTTGGGAAACAAAACTTCTTCATGGCTGTAAACAGGAATGTCCAATTCACTCTTTCAAATGCTTTTTCCGCATCCAGGGATACCAAAACCATTGGTTGGTTGGCATCCCTGGAGGCAGAAAAGATGTGGGACAACTTTCGCAGGTGATTTACTGATGAACGGCCTTTCATAAAACCAACCTGTTCCAGGCCAATCGGCCCTTCCCATATACGCGTGATTCTGTTAGCCAAGATTTTATCATTGTAATTCATGAGAGATATTGGTCGGTAGTTGGTAACTTTATCAGGAGGCCTGCCAGGTTTGGGCAGGACTATTATTAATGCTTCCACCAATGTCTGTAACCCCAACTTCATGAAAGGAAATACACAGCTTTTGAAGTATTGGGGCTAGGTCATCAGTGAAAGTTTTATAAAAGTTAGAGGAGAATCCATCCAGGCCCGGGGACTTATCCAAGAGGAGACAGCTGATGGCTTTGTGAATTTCTTGGAGAGATATAGAGCCGAGCAGTAAGGTCTGCTGGTCACAGGTTAGGCAGGGGAGTTGAATGTGAGACAGGCATTCCCTGATGTCTATTACAGAGGGGGAGTTAGTAGGCATGTAATATAGGTCTCGATAGTATAAGGCAAATTCTTGTACAATCTCTTTGGGTGAGGTTTTCAAAGAGCTGGGGAGGTAATGGAGAGAACTAGGCAGGAGGTCTCCTGGATCCATAACCGGAGAGCCAGGAGATGTCCAGCCTTTTCCCCTTGATCAATATAAGTTGAGTGGGTTTTTAGAATAGCACATTTGGCCCATTCCTTCAAACATCCTGCGTATTGGTCTCTTAAAAATGCCAATTGTTCTAGGTCTTTCTCTGATGTGTCCGAGGAGACATTACTCTCCAGTGCTTCAGTTCAGTAAAGAAGAAGATGAAGAGAAGCCTTGCACAGCTTCTTCTGTTTGGAGGCTGGTGTACGAGTTCCCCCTGTAGAGCACACTTGAGGGCGCATCAAAGCTTATTATAATGAGAAATAGAGCCTTCATTGTACTCTATAAACTGAGTAATAAAGTCCTTTAGTCCAAATACTACCAATTCCTCCTGGAGGAGTTGGTTATTAATTTTCCAAATTTCGTCCCGGATTACTGTGGGAGAAAGGTTGCATTTCAGCCGGGTGGGTGAATGATTGGATATCGTTCTGGGGGACACCCCCCCCATCTAGAATATTTGGCAAGAGGCTTTTGCTAGCTAAAACGTAATCTAGACAGGAGAAGGATCTGTGAACCAGTGAATAAAAATAAAAGGTATATACCCGTTTGGATGGGTGTAAAATCCTCCAAGGATCGCAGAGCCCTCCCACATCCATCCGCTCATAAAGGGACCGCTGGGCAGGGGAATTCCCGGGAGCCTTTTGACTCATCTTATCCAAATCTGAATTTAATATTAAATTCCATTCCCCGGCCTGAATGACTGGCAAGTGGGCGAACTGGGCCAGTCTGGTCAGTAGGTCTGAGAAAAAGTCTGAAGAGTCTATATTAGGACCGTACACACATCCCAGGATAACCTCAGAGTGGCCCAATGTCCCATGCACCAGAATGTAACAACCTTGGGGGTCTTTTATATTTTGTCTCGTTTGAAAGTTTGTTTCTCTAAAGATTTGAACCACAACTCCCCTTTGGCTCCTGGAATCCCCAGATGCAAAGACCTGTCCAATTGCCTCCCTTCAAAAGAGAGACCCTTCCAAAGGGAGGAAATGTGTCCCCTGGAGGAAAGCTACCTGACATTGTAATAGATGTAGGTGTCGCAGAATTTGGTAGCGTTTTACCCTGGAGTGGGCCCCTTTAATATTCCAGGTAATAAATTTCAGACCCCTTGTGAGTTAATAGAAAGAAGAAGAAAAGGGGGAAATAAGGTAATGAAGTTTAAACATAGGTAACCAAAAGGGGCTGTACATTGAAAATAGACTACAGAGAATTAAAGAATAGGAATGCCTCTGTGGAACATTACTCCCTCCCTTCCCACCCCCCTTGCAAATCCCAACAAATGTAACAGCAAGAAAAAACTCCATTCCCCTGTCCTAATGATCGATTCCTCCAAGTCCTTCAGGTCGTGATATTAATAAGCTTTCTGTAGCATTTGCCCATCACTCACCCCCACCCACTGGAGAAAATCTAAATGCAAAACACAACTATGGTTCTAACAATACAATCAGATAATATTGAAGTTCTCACGATTAACCCATGAATAGTCTTACAAATAGAGAGGATTCAAACTAATAAAGTCCAGTAGCCTAAAAGAGAAACATTGTCTTAGGGGGAAAGGGAACTCCATTTGTTACCTATTGCATATAATAGTCAAACATAAAATTAGGCATAGTTAGTTTTATGAAGGATTATCCCTCCGCTACTCCAGGGATTACCAAAAAGGTAACTCAACATTGTCTTTGACTTAGGTAAATAATTAAAAAGGATATGTCCCAGGCTTTCAGTTATGTCCCTGAGCTAAAGAAAAAAATAAAAGGAAAAAATAAATAAATAAAAGGAGTCCTTCCTTTATTTTAAAAGCTTGTTACCACAAGCATACATAGTGGAGAGTCCTGACTTGCAGTACACATTTTGAGCCACTGGATAGAGTCTTCAGCACGAATAGCAGGGTTCAGACGCCTAATGTCTTGAAGATGAAAACTGCAACATGGATGGTAACCTTCGTGGTAAAGACAATTATCAAGTCCAGCCCATAAGCATCGTTAGATGAATGCCATGTAAACAGAAATAGTCCCAAATAAACTTATGTACAGTACTTCCAAACATGTAGATTCTCGCATATAGTAGTGAAGCTGTTTCTGAGGCGCTCCTCTCTTGAACAGATTTGGGTAGAGAGATTTTAAGGCTTCTGATGCTTAATCAGCCGATTCAAAGTTATGCCATTTGTCCTCCTTGTATACCTGGAGAGTGGCCGGGTATCTGACTTGGAGTTTAATGTCCGCCGCAATTATAGATGACTGGATGCAGCGCTGTCCTCTTCTGGTGAACAGAATATGGAAGATCTTGCACTATCTGTATACGTCTGCCTTCCCAAAGAACCTCCTTCAGCTCTCAAGTTTTCTGCAGGTTATGTTGTTTATCCCTAAAGTTTAGGAGCCAAAAGATTAGAGGTCTCAGGGGGAACCCTGGGGTGGGCATCAGCCGAAGTGATCTGTGGGCCCTCTCCATTATGTAGGTAGTAGAGTTTGGAGAGGGCCCCGCAATGTTGGTGCATAGTTTTTGTACAAAAGATATTGCATCAGCTCCTCCCTCCTTCTCAAGCAGGCCAGGTAATACTAGATTGTTCCTACGGGAACGGCCTTTGAGGTCTTCAAGTTTTTCCTCCATATTTTTAAATCTGCAATGGAGGGATTTAGTATCTGAATCAGTGCAGGCTCGCCAGTCGTCCAGTGAGGAGATCCTGGCTTCATTGTCGGAAGTATGTTTGGGAAGCTGTTCCAAGTTCAGTTGCAGTTGCTGAAAATTTTGTGTCAGGATGCTAAGCGTGTCCTTGAGGGGGGCCAGGCCTTCCAGGAACTTATCCTCCATTAATGCAGCCTGGGAGGTCACTTGGTTAGCAGGCCCAGACAATTGAGGTTTTGCTCACTTGGAGCTTTTGTCTCACGTCAGGGTGGTCGGCAGAGTGTGTTGGGGGAGAGAGTCGCGCATTTCTGCCTCCATTCTTACCAGGTGCGAGACCGGACGACTTTCCTCTAGATTCCGACATCCAAAGTTGTTAACTTGAGGTAAAACTGATCAGGTTAGTGGCAAAAAAATGTATTTTAATGGGTGGGAGTGCGGGACCAATGCAGGGCACGTCTGCCCAGGCAGCCATCACGTGACCATCCACTGAAAGCTTATTCTAGTCATGCATATTGAAAATTATAGGATGATTAAGATTATATATAATTTGTATGAGTCAACTGTGGTGTGGTCTGTGTATGGAGTAATAGGGTCAGTAGAATATAGCACAAGTTGAGCTATTTCCTATTCATCTTATCCAACACACACACACACACACACACACACTTGCATACCCATGATGCGTTGCACTGGTTTAGAATTTAGAATGCATGCACATGACTTGGGAAGATTCAGAAAAAAATTATTTGGAAATTATCTGTGTTCTTGTATCATTTATGACCCCCACATGATGCTCTTTTTTTCCAATCTGCTTCTCTGTTCTGCTGCTTTTCTAGTATGCAACATCCAGCTTTTTGGGCGCCTCATACAGTGGTCTTTAGTAAACTGGCTGCTTTACTGAAGAGTGTTTGCATTGTTCTACACTGCCATGGTTCTCTGTGAGGTTGGCAATGATTAAACAAGCTGAGTAATCTATATGGCACTTTGCTGGGCTACCATTGAGCAAGCAAATCAGTACTTCCTGTGGTCCTACAATCCAGGAGATGGAGTGGAGGGAAAAAATGAAAGGGCTAAAGAGAGTTGACAGAATTATAATGGCAAAGTGAGAAAAATGATTAAATACTGGTAGTGCATGGACTGTAGAACAGTATAGCATTTTCAGTCATGTAATTTTTTTATACACTGTATCCCAAAATGCTTTACAATAAATTTATTAAGACAGTATAGCAGCTTTGCTGAGATTCCGTAGCTCATTTCCAGTGGGTTCCTGCTTCAACTTGGGGCAACTTTGAAGCCTCTCAGTGGGCAGCTTTGAAGCCTCCCAGTACTGCTGATGCTTAGATTCATTATTGAGGGTATTTTCATGAAAATAGAATTGTTGCCCCTTACAGCTCATCTGCAGGTGACGCTTATTCAAGAGCTGAAGATGTAGTGTCCTGCTTGTGACATCATCCTCACAGCAGCAGACTGAATGTCACAGGCAGGATATTATGACTTTAGCTTCAGAGTAAGTCTCTTCTGTATATGAACAGTAAGGGATCAAGACAGTGTGCCTCTTTCATGCAGATGTCCATATTAATAAAGAACAGAATGACTTGAAATGTAAATTTGTCTGTAATATTGTAGACGGTGGAAGGTTTGATATCTTTTATTGGACCAACAAGTGTCTTGTACAAAGATGGAATTATACACAGGCTTTCGGGGTCACACAGGTCCCTTCTTCAGGTGAATAGCAAAACTGAGCAACAAGCAGTATTTATATGCACTGTGAAGCAATTAAAAATCAGGAAGTGAAGTAGGAAGGTGATAAAGGGGACTAGAGTTGAAAGTCTAAGATGCAAAAAATTAAAACATACAAAAAATGTATTACATTGTGTATAATATTGTGTGACTGAATTCTAATGATGCCATATGTAACTTGTTTTGCTGGTGACTGACTCCCTGTTGTAAAATAGCAACATAATCCCAACATGGATATATCTTTCAGTCATAAAATAAGGTCTCTATGTAACCCCTAGGTGGTGCTATCCCATGGGCTACTACCCCTGCCTGCTGGGCAAGTAGCAGGTTAAGGGGCCTGAGTTCTGAAGTGGGTGTCTCTACCTGGAGGTCAGGGTTGGTAGTGGTCAAGCTAACCTGGGCACAGCCCTACGGGACACTGGAACCCCCACTAGTGGCCGGAACAATACACAGTAGTCACTTTCACAATACCCCCAATACACCACACAAGCACCCACACTGTTTGCACTCACCACCAGGGCTTTCCTCTGGCTCGGCCCTGGGGACCCCCTGTAAAACAAGGTTATACACAGCAAATAACAGCAGTACAGTACTCTTGCACAAACTAGAACCACAGTCAGGGTAAATGCAAAAAAGAGTTAGATCTTATTTATTTAAGGGACTTGAACAAGGGAGGGGCATAATCAGGTTAATTTGCTTAGAGACTCTATCATTCAAGCAGTTATGCATGCACTTCAGGGTCCATAAACAGTCACACACTTTGGGTACCCAGATGGAGAACAGTGGGCTAGTCAGGAACATTGCAGCTGGTTGGGGCCCTGTGATAGAAGAAAACAACATGCGCAACACACACTATTTGTAATCCGGAGCCAGAGGGCTCAGTTTGTGAAAAGAAAACAACAAGACAATCAGATGACACACTTTTAGATTAGGCTGTTGTTGCAGGGAGCTACCATGATGATTACTCACGATACCCAAGACTGGACCACAGGCTGGACGAAAATTGAGACAGCAGGTGGTTAATCTGGAGTACCAGGAGAAGCAGGGCCCACTCGAATCACTGAGGCGTCGTTCCTGTTCAAGCGTGGAGCAGGGGGCTGATCCCCAGGCAGGTCTCTCATCAATGGCTTTCTCTGTGCAGCGGGTAGTCTAGCTGGGCCAGTGTGGCAAGGTCCCGGCCAAGTGGAGACAAATCTGGATACAGTCCGTTTTGGGCTGGATACAGCTCCCAGCAAGCAGAACACAGTTCACACAGTGGGGAACCAAATCATGACCCACTTTCAATACACAGCACATTTACATGTAAGGAAATTCTACTGTACCAGGCAAAACGCTCTCCGGCTCTCCACAATTGCAAAGTCTCTGCACAAACCGGGGATTCAAAAGCAGCTGGAAATCCTGACAGGCTGATCGCATTCAGCAAAATCTTCGGTCTTCTTCAGGTATGAGCCTCGTAGAAAATCAGTAGCTTACTTCTCGTTCTCACAAACACCTCTCAGATTACTTATGATTGCTATCCAGGCAGCTCTTAAAGAGACAGTACACATAGGCTATACAGGCACTCTCTGGCAGTTACAAAACTGCTAAAACACAGGACACCAGCCTGGCAGTAAGCATTTAGGCAAGCTCGAGGAAGACTTTTCGGGAACCCCCATTTGTAGGGGAGGGTTACATCTAAATCTGCTCTCAGATTTTTTATTTGACAGTTTATTTTCCATTTTAGCCTAACTGAGATGCAGTATCTTATTTTCCATTGGATCCTGTTATTACCCAGTTTTACAGCTGAGAGGGACTGACACACACAGAGGTCACATTGTTTTATTGAGGTCACTCATGAAGCCAGTGGCTGTGGTGGGATTTGAACCAGTGATCTCCTGTTGCTCTAACCACTAGACTACAGATTCTCCATAACAAAATTGTAAGATCCTCCATCAACTTGTTTATTTTATCTGTGTTTTTGTCAACTTGGAAAGGATGGCGAGACAATACTGCCTATTTTCAGATTCTTTGGGATATATGTATGCAAACTGACTGATACTGAACCAGATAAAGCTGTTGGAGGTATTACAGTAAGTTTGGGAGGGGGGGGGATTTCACCAGGACACTTAAATTCCCCTACTCTTTTCAAGAAATGCCATGGAATCTTTATCATCCACCTGAAAACCACCAGAACAGAAGACAGGACCTCGGTTTACTGCAATGCCCTATACCTAGGGCCACAGGGGTGGACCATCGCCACCTGCAGCTGGTGCAGAATGCGGCTGCCAGGCTGTTGACTGGCTTATCGAGATCTTACCATGTCACACCTGTGCTCCTCGGCCTGCACTGGCTACCGGTGCGGTGGAGGATCACCTTCAAGGACGATTACTGACCTATGAGGCCCTACATGGACTAGGTCCACGTTATCTGCAAGATCTCCTCTCTCCTTACTGCCCCCTTTGTTCTCTCCGCCCTGCCAATGAGGGATTGCTAGAGATTCCCAGGGTCCGTTTGATAACTGCGGGAGCTAGATTGTTTGCTTCTGTAGCCCCAACCCTGTGGAATTCTTTACCTCGTCAGGTTAGAGAGTGCCTGTCCATTGAGGCCTTTAAAGTGGCCCTAAAAACCTATTTATTTGAGTCAGCATTTTTTGACAGTTAAAAAAGTTTGATATTTAAAGTCCTGCCTTTTAGTATTGTGTTTTAATAAGTTTTATGAAATACATGTTTTGCTGAATGTTGTTTGTTGATTATTGCACAATGCTATGATCGTTTAGAACAGTGTTTCATAAATAATTGATTGATTAATAATGTCTCATCCAAATGATGGCACACCCTGACAGTACACCATCCCTTTAAAATACTGCATTCGGGTGCTAGCTTTTATGAATGAGCCTGATCCCAGTACGGGACTAGATCCTATCATCTTCTGGTCCAGAGGTGGATACGCTACCAACTGAGCCATGCTGGCATAATTATATATTTTATATTTAATAGTTGCACAGTCATCCATTGTTTAAACTGGATATGGCTGAGTCTTACTGAGTAGAGCCATTTGGGAAAGGGTAAAGCTACCCATGGTATTTTACAGTGGATGGGTTTTATTTTTCACCTCTTTTTATCACCCAGTCCACCAGTTATTTGCAGAAGTTTCTGGGACCTCCTTCAGCCTCACATACAATTCAAAGTCCAAGGGGTCCAGAAATATGTTTTTTATATCTGGGGCCATCCAAAAATAACTATTCAAACAGTACTGTAAAAGGTAGGATGAACTCCACTCAAAGCTGGTCTTTTTCCTTTTATGGATTTTTATTTCTCAACACAGCCTCCTTCAGCCTCCCTTTAATCATCTTCTCAAATCCTCCATGGGTTTGCCTTCCCACTCATGGTGGTGCCTAGTTTAGTTATTCATTTATTTTATTTACTGAAATGTTTCACCACGAAGAGCACACTGAACAGCAAGTTGCTCGTCTCACGGTGCATCATGGGGGAAGGGGACAGGGGGAGTAGACATACAGTCAGCAGAACACAAAATAACTATACATGCAAAAGCAGTAATACAGCTTATGCAATGAAGGCATGTACAGCAAGCATGGAGGTGGAGAACATAGGGGAGTCAACTTTAATATACAATAAAGTGCAGCGAGGGAATGATAATCCCAAAAATACCTCAAGGCAACAAAAGTGTCAGTGCTGGGGTAACCACTAGACAGAGGTATTAGCAGGAGACCAGCCTGCAAGGCAGGCTTCGGCCTGTGCTGAGGTTGTAGAGCTGTATGGTAGTCACTAGGAGTAGAGAAGGAGACGGAGAGCTTAGGGGAGGAACAGCTGAGGTTGGGCTAGTTGCAGGTGCAATTTACCAAGAGGAAATTAAGTAGGGCTATAGAGATGGAGTAGGGGGATGATGAGTGGCGGATTTGGAGGTGGAGAGAGTTCCATAGTTTTGGGAAGTGGTGAGAGAAGGCCAGCTGGCCCGCAGTGGTCAGCCGACGGGGGACTGCCATTTGACAGAAGTCAAAGGATCTAAGGGCATGAGTAGGAGGGGGAAGGGAGACAAGAGAGGAAGCCAGATAGGAGGGGAGAGTGCCAAACCAAAATTTTGACACTAATTTTGTACAATAGAGGTGGCGGTGATTTTCTAATGATGGGAAGGCCAGGGTATGGTAAAGGTTGCAGTGATGAGTGAGAGGTGGAGCGTCCAAAGCAAAGTGGCAGAAGGAGTTAAAGAGAGTGTCCAATCTGGAAAAGGAAGACTTGGGAGCGGCACTGTAGACTACATCACAGTAGTCAAAAATAGGTAGGATCGTCTTCTGGAAAAGTGCCAAGTTCAGGGCGCAGCTTTTTCAGGATTGCGTCAACATGACCAGAGTAGGAGAGGTGTTGGTGAAGCCACAACCCTACGTACCTAAAGGAAGTGGTGTCCTCAAGGACTGCCCCATTAAGGGTATGGAAGGAAGGGAGGGAGGGGAGCCTGGAGAGTCTCTGCCTAGTGACAAAGGTCATTGAGACTGTCTTCTTGGCATTGAGTAAGAGCTGATGGAAGCTAAATCAGAGCTGAACTTTATCAAAGTCACACTGGAGTCTGGTAGCAACATCCGCAGGGGTCTTGCCGGAGGAATAGAGGACGGTGTCATCAGCGTACATGTGTATGGAGGAGAGTGAGCAGACTGGGGTAAGGTCATTTAGAAATATGGAGAATAGGATAGGGCCCAGCACAGATCCTTGTGGGACACCAGTGCTAATGGGGAGCAGGGAGAAGTGGAGTCTGCTATTCTGACTGGCTAAGTTCTGCCTTGCAGGTAGGCACTGAACCATTTGGTGGCAGAGACAGATAAACCTGTGGCGGAGTGGGTATCCAGAGGGTATTCAGGAGTAAGGAGTGGGAGACGGTGTTGAACGCCTTTGCTAGGTCGACAAAAATGGAAGTGATTTGGCCACTGTCCATCCCTGAGAGGATAGTTAGTGAGCCTAATCAGGGAGGCAGTACTGGAATGGTTCTTCTGAAACTCGGATTGGAATGGGGTGAAAAAATTAGAGGCAGCAAGATAGGGAGAGAGTTGAGAGAGGACCAGGTTCTCTTGAAGTTTAGCAAGGGTAGGAAGGAGAGAGATGGGGTGATAGTTTGCAGATGAAGTATGGTCACCTCCCTTTGGAAGGGGAAGAACAGCAGCATGCTTCCACACAGCTGGAATGGAAGCAGTTGCGAAGGAAAGACTGAGGAGGTCAGACAGCGGGGTTGAGATAGCAGGAACAGACAGAAAAAGCAGTTTGGGGTCCAGACCATCTGTCAACTTACCTTTTGAGGGGTTGAGTGCATACAAAGCATTCAGGGCATCAGAAGGTGAGATTTTAGAGAAGGAGAAGGCGTTTGGCGGGCATGGTGAGCAGGGTGAGACGGGGAGATAACTGGTGGGGGAGGGTGGACAGGAGCGCAGAGGCACATGATGTAAAATAGGAATTACATTCAGTTGCATCTTTGAGGTGGTTGGATAAGAGAATGTTATTTATGCTGAGTAGGGGTGTGGGGATTGAAGTGGGGTGGGAGAAAAGGGAGTGTATGACCCTCTAGAATGTGCAGGGATTGTTAATATTAGATTGAAAGGTTGAGCAGCGATACTCAGCTTTAGCTAGGTGAGTAGCTTTTTTGCACCTGTTGCGCAAGGTGCTATAGGTGCTGTTGTCACAAAGGAGTTTCACGACTTTATGAGTTTTCCAGGCTAGGTCATGGGCTTTTTGACACGACAAGAGTTCAGGGGTAATCCAGGGGAGGTGATTGCCTCTAACTCTTGTGTGTCATAATAGGGCATGCTTATCCCAGCACTCCAGAAATATTCCGTGAAAGTAGGTATAAGCATCATTAATAGAATTAGACGTGGTTATAGGTTCCCAATTAGCATGGACCAGGTCTTGAAGGATAGGGTGAGATTCAGGGATTTATACAAGCGGACCTGTAAGATTTTGTGGGGGGCTTTAACCCTGTGAATTTTGCACATAGAAACATAGACTTTGACGGCAGATAAGGACCGCTAGGCCCATCTAGTCTGCCCATTTTCCTACCTACAGGATAGGCCGCAGATCCTAGTTAACCAACAGCCTATATCTTCCTGCCCCCCACAAGAATTGCCTTATGTCTGTCCCACGCATTCTTGAATTCTCCCACAGTTTTAGACCCCACAACTTCCTCAGGAAGGCTGTTCCATGCATCCACTACCCTCTCTGTGAAATAATACTTCCTCACATTGCCCTGAACCGCCCTCCTTCTATCTTTAAATTGTGTCCCTTGTTCTTGCAAGTCTCTTTTCTGAAAGATGCTACCCTCTTGGACTTTGTTGATTCCCTTGAGGTACTTGAAAGTTTCTATCATGTCCCCTCTCCCTTCTTTCCTCAAGGGTATACATATTAAGCTCCTTTAGTCTTTCCTCATACGGCTTCTCTTGCAGACCCTGCACCATTTTAGTTGCCCTCCTCTGGACTGCCTCTATCCTGTCTATGTCCTTGTGGAGATGGGGTCTCCAGAACTGGACACAGTATTCCAGATGGGGTCTCACCAACTGTCTGTACAGAGGGATAACAACTTCCTGTTTTCTGCTGCTTATGCCTCTCCCTATGCATCCCAGTATACCCCTGGCCCTCCCTACTGCCTTCTCACATTGCTTGCTAACCTTAAGGTCATCTGATATGATTACCCCCAGGTCCCTTTCCTGTTTTGTTGTTGTTACTACCTCCCCACCCATTGTGTATTCTTCCCCTGGGTTCTTGTTTCCCAGGTGCATTATTTGCACTTTTTGCATTGAATCCTAGCTGCCATCGTCTGACCATTCCTCTAACCTTGCCAAGTCCCTTTTCATCCTTTCCGCCTCCTTGTGTATCAACCCTGTTGCAGATCTTTGTGTCATCTGCAAAAGGCATACTTTTCCTTCAGTCCCTCTGCAATGCCACTGATGAAGACATTAAAAGGACTGGACCCAAAACTGAACCCCACGGTACCCCACTAGTAACCGCCCCTTTCTTCAGAGTGGACTCCATTTACAATTACCTTCTGTGTCCTGTTATCCAACCAATGTTTTACCAGGCTACCACCCTGGGACCCACTCCCAGGCTGGTTAATTTGACTAATAATCTTTTGTGTGGGACTGTGTCAAATGCCTTGCTAAAGTCTAGGTAGGCCATGTCCACAGCCCTCCCTGGTCTACTACTTTGGTCACCCAGTCAAAGAAATCTATTAGATTCATCTGACATGATCTTCCCGCTAGAACCCATGCTGCCTTGGATCCTGTGCTCCACTGACCTCTAGGTACTCAACTATTCTTTCCTTCAAGTGACTCCATCACTTTCCCTACCACAGAGGTCAGACTGACAGGTCTGTAGTTTCCTCCTCTGTCTTGGTCCCACTTTTGTGAAGGGGAATCACATCCGCTTCCTCCAGTCCTCGGGCACCACATCATCCTCCCATGATTTATTAAAAAGAGTAGCCAGTGGTTTCACTAGTTCCTTCCTTAATTCTTTTAGAATTCTGGGGTGAATTCCATCAGGACCCATTGCTTTGTCCACCTTCAGTTTTAGGAGTTCTTGCAGAACCCTTTCTTTTGTGAAATCATGAAGGTCATGTGGTGGTCACTCAAGGCATCTGGTAATAAGCCTGCTTTAATGACCCTATGGGGGTGCGAAGTGAGAGCCCAGTTAATTAGGGAGTAATTACCGGATTTATGGTTTAGCCGGGTAGGCTCCAGAATGAGTTACGATAAGTTGTGGGCAGTGATGTCATTTCGGGCTTTGTTGAGGAAGGGAGATAACCAGTTATGGTTGAAATCTTCCATTATGTAGAGTTCACCAGAAGGGGAATGGGAAACTATGTTACTGATGAGTTCACTGATAGCGAAGGTGGGGAGCCCCGGGTGACAATAGGCCCCAGCAATGTATATGGGTATGGAGAAAGGGAGGAATAGCTTAAGGATAAGAACCTCGTAGGTTTTAGGAACTGAATCGGCTAGGATAGTGGCGAATTGGAGTGCTGATGAGACATATATAGCCACACCGCTGCCCCTACCTGTTTGTTCTTTTCTGGTTATGATATAGTCAGGGATAGCAAGAGCAGGGTCACCTGTTTTACTGTTTAGCCAAGTTTCCAATAGTATGATAATGTCTGGAGCATGGGACACTGCTAGTGGCTGAAGTAGATCTAGTTTAGGGAGTAGACTCCAAATGTTTAGGTGTAGGATTTTTAGGCCACGAGGGAGGAGAGTAGGATTGTTTGTGTGCGAGCCAGCAGTTACTGAAGCAGAAACTGGGGTGACTGGGGAATATGGCCTAGGATTTGGGTTTATATCACCTGCTGATGGGAGTAGAAGGATAATAATCAGAAGGTGTATTTTTACACTCTTGTACCAAGGTGGAGAACCTGTATGCCCTTGTGTAGTGGGAGGGAGAGAATTTAAGATTTAGTAAATATAGCACAGTGTGATATGTTGTCATAGGGAGGAAGGAGGTGCAGGACTGGACTGGATAGCACAACCATGTAAAGGAGGGTGGGGTGGGAGTCACAGCAAGGGTATTTGCTTGTAGGGGGGGCATGAACGGGCTAGAGGGATCCATTGTGGGAAGAGACTGAAGGGGTGTGTGGCTGAGGGTGGTGAGATAGAGCATGAGAAGGAAAGTGAGGAGCAGCCTAAAAGGGGGTAAGATCATGATCGCTGAGCAATCAAAGGTTGGGGAGGGGAGCTCAGGAGAGGAGAGGAAGGAGCGTAGTGGTGTTAGCAGAAGAAGGGAGGAGGGAGGGCACTGTGGTTCAACGGTGCTGGTTACTGGTGGTGGTCACTGTTGGGCGGGGGAGACAGCATAGATAACTAGATTGCGATGAAGAGAGAGAGAGAGATCTGAGAGGGAGAGGGAGGGAGAGGGTAGTGATAAATTGGGATTAGGTGCAGGATCTTGTCAGAAGTTTACGGCAGAGTTTCAAGGCAGGGGATAGGTAGCTGCTATACAAAGCCACGCAGAAGGATACAGGTACACCCCGTGAGAGGACACTGCTAAGAATAATTGGTCTAGGAGTGCTGAAGGCGGAGCCACGCAGACAGCTTGTGGATTTTAAGAGTAGCGGAGATGGGAGAGAGTGGGTGGGTGAAAAATTTTGAGCAAAGAGACTAGCCAGTAAGCCAAGCAAGCAAATGTCCAGGGCTTCCAAGCAGGCCAATCCACAGTCTTCAGCTGCTTTAAAAGGCCAATTAGGAGTCGGCTTATAGCAGGCGCCAAAATTGAAGGAGTGGAGATCGGAGGACCATACCTGAGGTAGCTGGCAGGGAACTACTGGCAGCGGTGGAGACAATTTGTCATGGCATTCATGGTAAAGTTGTCCATGTCCTACCAGCCTGGGCACAAATTTAGTATAGGAGAAACAGTGTGACCCCTGTGAATAGGTAGCAACCCAGTAGACTTTGGGGACATTGAATCACTGAATTATCATTTACACACGAACCCTTCTCAGTTTCCTTCCATGAACCACCAGGGCTTCAGGAGTCTCGACATAGCTCATTTGTGACCCCCACCCACCCAGCTAACCACTGGAAACCCTTCAGCATGATACCATGTTGTACAATGCATTTCATGGTTAATTTCCTTAAACTATCAAAATCAATTTTTTTAACAAAAAGATGTTTTGTTTTTTAAACTTTTTTTTATTATTATTACAGTTGCATCACAATTGAACTGTACATATGGTAAACAAACTTGCATGAATTAATTACCATGGGAGCCACACCAGTTCCTTAATCAAAGTTAATATTGCATTCACCATATTATGCTACATCATGTGGGGAAGTGACCCTACTTTTGGAAAAAATATAATTTCTAAGTAACAAAATGTCACTGCTATGGTGCCCAGGAGTAGCATGACTGTCTCTCAGAATGCTATAGTCCAGCAAAGAGAAGTCCTGCTGAGTATATGTCCACAAAGAGCATTGTGTTTTCATGCATACTGCCTTAACTTAGCAAATATATTTGAAGTTTAATGGCCCCTAGTTATTTGCCTAATTTCCCGACTCCCATCACTCGTGCCTCCCCTAATACTTCTGTGTGCTTAGAGTGCAGTCCTTATTCTCTTACTGTAAATTACCCCTGGCGACCCCTACTGCTTTCTGACTGTTAAACCTTCTGCTTCTCTCCTAGTACACCAGTTTCAGGGGCACCTCTACCTGTTCCTGTTAGCCCCTCTGCAAGTTGGAGTATTCTTCAATTGTCTTGACTTTGTTCAGCTTCTGGTTTTGACGCTTTAGTTCAGCCCTTCTCCAATCTAAGTTCACCTACCTCTGATCCCCACTCTCCTCTCTCCTCTCCTCTCTAACCATATTTAATTTCTCCTTCCTATCTCTCTGCCTTCTCCTCCTGAATTTCTGTCCATCCTCTTCTCCATTTATTCTCCACCCCTTCCTCTCTACATCTCTATTCTGTGTACCTCTCCTGACTTCCCCCTTCCCCCCTTCCACTTTTTTCACCCTCTCCTCCCTCTTTTCTCTCCCTCCTCCCTCGGCCTGTCCCTTACTCTACTCCCCATCTTACCCTTCCAACCCCTCACTGTACCTCACAGCTGCCAACTCCTCTTCTGTTGTTACCCCACCATCTACACACTCTAGTTTGCTCTCATCCCCCTCTCTAAATCTTGAAGCCTTCCTTCACTGTGTCTGTCCCTCCTCCCTCCCACTCTCCCCTTGAACCCCCAAAAGGTCTACGTACCCCCACCCAAATTTTTCCTCTACCTACTCCTCCTACTCCTCTTATGGGATGTAGAAATTAACCCTGGCCCCCTTCTCGTAATCCCTCTGCACAACCTAAGGGCTTACGCATCCTTCACCTTAATGCAAGAAGCTTCCTCCCCAAAATAGATGACCTGAAAGTTTGGATCACCCAAAACTCCCTCAACGTACTATATATAACTGAGTCTTGGCTTTCTGCCAAGATCTCAGACTTATCTCCATCCCTAATTACAATCTCATTCATCAGGATTGTGGAAAGCGTGGAGGAGATGTGGCTATCTATGCTAGGGACTCCCTCTCTTGCAGTGTCTCATTCCAAGAAGCACAGCCCTCCTCCTATGAATTTCTTACTATCCTCCTCCTCTCCCTTCCCTCTACCCTCCCTATTTACACAGCAGCACTATAGTACCCTCCCAAAGCACCCCACAGTTTCTATGTCGACTGCATTGCCAAATTCTCCTCACACTCAAGTAAAGGTGTACTTTTCTTGCTAGGTGACTTTAATCTGTACTGGCTCTCCCCCTCCTCCAAATCCTCCATCCTTAAAATTGAATCCTTAAACCTCTCCCAGCTGATTGTTGAGCCTACTCGTCTTAAAGCAGCAGTGCAACGAATGGTCTTCAAAAATTAAAGTTACATCTTTACCTTAGTGTTTGATTTGTTTAGCCTTTCGATTGCTGTTCAAGATAATACTTTCCCATTTAAAGTATTACATAAATAGTTATTGATGTAAAAGTAATATTAATTCGAGCAAAGTAAATCTCCGTCTGGCATGTTTGTTTTACTACCCTAATTCCCATGATGCATTTGTTCGCTTGCAGCGTTGTTCATGCTGTGCTCTTGAGGTCATCTGTTACCAAGGAAACCTCTCAATACAAGAATATCCTTGTTGTGTATGACTGCTTATTCACAATCCTCTATGTTCATGGAGCATTTGCCCTAATACCCGTGGTGGCAGGATTTGAACCCTATCTTGGATTACTCGAGAAAAATTTTCTCTATAGCGGTGTTAGCTATTGTTAAGAGGAACTGTATAGTACAGCTTCTAACAATTTATTCTTACCGTATAAAATGAGTTTATAAACACGATCATAGTAACAGAAAAAGACATAGGCTTTTACAGATGGTATTGTAGCTTTTTACAGTGACCACAGTTGGCAATGTTCGTGAATGCGCACAGAGCAAGGACGTAAACACTGCGTTGAATCATGGGCAGACAGAAGTGCACTGTGGGGATCATGTCGGCTGGCAAAATCACCATGATGCACTCTGTTTGCAAATGGCGATCCTGGCAAGGGTGTGTGCTGCTCAAGAGGGGAATCAAACCTCAAAAAATGGATAAATAAAAGTTGTTAAGAAGGAAAACTATTTTTTAAACTTAGACCAGTTATAACATGTCTGTTGCTATAGAAAACTTAGAAAAATGTTCATTGCATTGCTGCTTTAACCCCAAATTCCCTAACCACTCACTCCTTGATTGGGTACTTGTATCCCATCCCCACCACATCTCTCCTGACAGAGTACTCCCTGATGCCCTTAGCGACCACTGTATTGCTTTCTGCATAAGGAAAACTTCTATCCTCAGTCAGCCCCCAAATATATCTGGCATCATCTTCTTTGTAACCTTAATTCTAACTCCCTACTCCATGACTTATTCCAGGTAGACTGGTGTCCTATTTACTCAGCCCTCAACATTGATTCTGCTCCCTAGTTTTTCTGATACATTGACCAGTATCTGGAATTTTCATGCGCCCCCCCCCCCCAAAAAAAAAAGGCATGAGTAAAGTGCCAGCATCTCCCTTGGATAATCCCAGACCTCCTATCCCTCTGTAGAGTCGGTGACAAACTGTGGCCTAACTTCAAGGCCTCCCATCTACCCTCGGACCTTCAGCTCTACAGGGCCCACAGAAATGCCTGCACTTAGGCTGTTAGAAAAGCTAAGTCCAACTATTTTAAATCTCAGCTTCAGGCTAGATCCAGATCTCCAGCCTGTTTTTGGAATGTTCTTCACAATCTCTTTCACCATCCCCGCCCCCAAGCCCCACAAATCCTAAAAGTCAATGGTGAGACGGTCTCTGACCCTACCTCTATCACTGAGACTTTCAACAACTTCTTTACCACCTGTGCCCTCCCCAGTCATCCCATTCCCCCCCTCCACAGTTTCTCCCCCGATCCCCTCTGGGCCTGGTTACACTTTTCCTCCTATCTCCTCCCAAGAGGTTTACAAGGCGCTTATGTCACTCAACCCAACAAAAACTAGTCCAGATGGCCTCCATCCCAAAATGCTGCATATTTCCGTTCCTGCAGTTGCTGCCTATCTTGCTGACCTCCTAAATCTTTCCCTCACTACCAGCTTCATCCCCTCGGCTTGGAAACTAGCCAAGGTGCTCCCCTACACAAGGGAGGGGATCCCATCTCACCCAGTAGTTACAGACCCATATCTCTCCTACCAGCCCTAGCCAAACTCCAGGAGTCCCTAATCTACTCACGGCTCCTGGAACACCTAACTTCTACCGAAAGTCTCTCTCCCTACCAGTCCACTTTCAGAAAACTGTAGTCCATAGTCTCCTCCCTGCTCCATGTCACTGACTCAATACAAACAGCTATGGACAAGGGCCATGTCACTGCAGCCATTTTCATTGACCTAGCTAAGTCTTTCGACTCCGTCTCTCACTCCCTCCTCATCCAAAAACTTCACTCCTGTGGCCTGACTCCATCTGCTGCCAACTGGTTCAGTTCGTACCTTCACCTCAGGCAGCAAGCCATCTTCGTTGGGTCCATGCTGCCCCCCCCCAATCATAGCTGGCATCCCCAGGGTTCCATATTGGACCCTATTCTCTTCTCCATACTCATAAACAACCTCCCCTCTATCTGCTCCCCCTCAAGCATCCATATGTGCAGTACATGGACGACACTGTGCTTTACCTCTCTGGCCCCTCTGCCTCAGATGTCATGACACCCCCCCCCCCAGCATGACTTCAGCAAAGTGCAGGAATGGTTCCAACAAAACCAGCTTAAAGTAAGGGAAAGGGAACATTGTTTAACCAGGAGTAGCACACTAAGCCGAAGCTTGTTTCCAGATGCGACCTGGAAGCACAAGGAAGTTAAGTACTTGCTCAGGATCACAGCATGCAGCTAGGCGGCTGTGGGATTCAAACCCAAGTCTCCAGATCTGCAGCTCAGAGCCTTAACCCACTGCGCTGTACTGCCTCCTAGTAAGTAAATGTGTAAGGGTCCCCAAATGCCTTGTACACATAATATGCCATTGCCAGACATGCTTCAGACGTTGAAGCTGCAATTTGTTTTGTAAAAAAATCTGTCATAGTAATTTTATATTATGTTTTATAAGTATTTTGTCCTCGAGTTTCCTGTCTGTGGCCACACCCTCAAAATGATGCCATACCAGGGAGCTGTCATTGTTTCACATACAGCAACAAAGAATTCTGGATAATTTATAATGTTGCCTTAAATGTGCCTTACTCAGACATACAATCCTTTATATTGCTGGTGGTGAGCAGTTATATGTAAATAACTGTAGCAAGACATTGTGGGTAAAGTACGGACCCGTTTTACAGTTTCCTTACTCTGAGATGCTGTCCCATATTTGTGTGGTGGTGTAAACAATATAAGCTTTTGTTTGTTTATTTTCACAACAATGCATTGTGCACAGTGTATCTAGCTACAAGACTGCAATACTGAGAGATGTTGGATCCTATTTCCTCAGTGAGCGCAGAAATATAATACCCTGTATACTAATTTACATAGTGAGGCATTGAGGGGTACAGTAACTTTGTTTCCCTGGTATGATGTCGCAGTACTGAGAACAAAAGGGGCCGGTTATGCAAATGAAGCAGAGCACCAAAGTAAAAGGAATTTTTTCATGGAAAACAGCACTATTTGGCAGTTTGAATGATAGCTGACTGATTCACAACACCTACAGGTTACTACTCTCATTTGCTATGGGAACCTTCAACATTTACTTGAAACAAAATGAAAATAAAACAGTCTCAATGTTCTTTGGCTCAAAGCAAAGAAGATCCAAATCCCACAACCCTTCCACTTTCACCACCCTAAATGGCTCATGGGTTTGGCTGGATAGCAACTTCAACTTGTCAATCCACATCAACGCCATCTGGTCCAAGCTCCGACCTAAACTAGGAGCCCTCTACTGACACAAAGACTGCCACCCTCTTTCTACTTGCAAAGACCTAGTCACCAAAACCATCCTCCCCATAATAGATTATGCTGGTATTGTCTACAGATCTGCTCCTGCTACCTCCCTCTCAAGACTTGATACTCTACTTAATTCATTTTGCCACCTCCCCCCCCCCACCCCTCACTCACCACTGTACCCTTTACTCCTCACTCTCCCTTTTACCTCTACCTTCTAGGCTCCAGCTACACAGCCTTGCCTTCATTGGCAATTCTGGTTCAGCACTCTCCCCTCCTACCTCAACTCCTGTCTTTCCCCAATTAGCTCCCCCACGTACTCCCTTTGAACCAGGGATGCTCAAATATTCTCCCTTCCACATCCTCAGTCAAGCTCAGGACAAGCTGCTTTCTCCTACCATCTTCCTCACCTCTGGAATCAACTCCCTATGTACACCTGCCATGCTACAATCTTCTCTGCCCTCAAATCCCTGCTCTGCGCCTCACTTGCACCTGTTGCACCTGCCCCTATCCACCCCTCCACCCACTCCCCAGCTCTGCATCCTCGTTTACCTAATTAGGATTCTACTCCTCCCTGATTCCATCCTCCTTCCCACTGTATATTTCACGCTAACGCACCCTAACTTCCACTGGCCTCTACACACTCGTGGTATTCCTCTCTCCCCTAAAAGGCTCTGTATATAGCTGATAAATGGTGTACTTTGTTTATGTATTTACTGTTTTAGTCTGTTCTTCCCATGTTGCTATTGTAATTTGCAGTAATTTACTCATGTTGCTATTGTAATTTGCCTGTTATTCTTTGCCTCTATGTATCTCATATATTTGACTGTTTTTATTTGTACCATCTGTGTTCCTCCCCTGTATGTGTTTTTTTCCCTGGGTCGCACCTGGAAATGAGCCTTGGCTCAGTGTGCCTTTCCCGGTTACCAACTTTTAAAGAAAGAAAGAAATGCATGTAAAGCAGTCAGTTCCTAAGAGAACTTGTCATCTCTCCAATCACAGTACAAGGAAGAAAAACAGCAAAAATATGAAAACTAAGCAGTTAGCGAACTCAGTGTATTATCCTGAATGCCTACAGTATAAAAGCATTTTAGGAAACATTTAAAACTATAACTAGCTAAACCCCATGCGTTTCAAGCCTTACAAGCTATGAGAGATACAGAACTAGTAAGTACTAGGTACAGAGAATTGGAGCTCAGTTCATCAACATTAAGGCCCAGAGTTTGAATTTGTATCCTATAAAAAGAAACAGTTCAGACTGTCTCCTTTATTGTGAGTGCCAGAATGGAACAGTTCCGACAAAAACCTGACCACATGGGGCTGGTAGAAAACATGAGCATTTACAAGCTTACAGTTAATCAAGTTGTGACCACCTCTTAGTCTGTCGCTTTTCTCCCTTTCTCTCTTCTTCTCTGCTGTCAATTTCTTGGCACACTCTGTGGGGTCTGAGAATGGCCACGCCTTCCCCTGGTATATGATCCGCATACATGCAAGAAAAATTATGGAGTGAGCTATGTCGGCATCTTGTAGCACACCCTAGATGCCCCCAAACTTTTTCCACTGCTGTCTTGTGGCATAGCTTATATCCAGAAACACATGTAAATTTTGACCATCCTGTGAGAGAGGACTGTTTGTGCAAGTCAAAGAAAGGATAAGATCCTTTTTGCCTATCCCCAAGGTCACCACCAACAATGTTCTGGGTTTATTACAGGTCTACACTCTGCGTGAGGTGTGACGCAGTGCACTTTTTGGATACCAAATCCTCTCACTTCTTCTTCTGGGAGCAGTCTCTGATTGAGCCCGTCTTTAACACACATTATAGGGTGATTGTTCATTTACCACAGTAAGCGCCACAAAGGACAGCTTGGCACACTGGTGACCCAGGTTTATACCCCAAACCCCAGAATGTCAGGATTAGAGACCAGTACGATAGGACTGAGTTTCCAATCAAATACCCTCTTTCCAGGAGGCTGAGGGAAGGGGTAGCACTTTGCAGAAGACAGCATGCAGAGATCCTGGGGGGGGGGTGCAGTGGGATATTAGACACTCAGAAGAGGATAATATTATTCCTCTGCATCATGAAGTGGGGAATAAAAGGAACAAGGAATATATCCAGTCCACTAGTCAGATGATGGTTGTCTTGCCCTGCCTAAGTCATTGGATCAGCAGTTAGTTAGACCCTCCCCCTCTGATGATTGAGACCACACCTGACTAAAGGTGCATTTACAAGTACCTGGATGATGCGCTTTCATCTGCACCACTAGTCTGCCACTACACCCACTCCAGTACCAACTGCTGCCAGTCCAGTGAGAGCCGCCACCGAATGGGAGGGGAGTGGACTTGGATTACAGGTGCAGGGAAGTAGGGGCTTATTTTCATTACTTGCTGCTCAGCTGTGAATGTTTGCTGTGAGGATTTTGTGAAGAGGGGACTGGGATAAAGGAGGACACCAGGCATACGGGGCATAGCTAGGCCAGTAGGGTAGCTGCAGCCTCTATATATTTCCCAGAGGTCCTACCAACCCTTCACGTGAGCAACCCTGAAGCGTGAGTGCCACAAAGCAGGAGTGTGGCATCTGACTAGGTGGCATCTGCAGGCAGGACCACAGGCTGCAGGCCATGCTGGTCAGGGCACAGAAGGAGTCAGGAGAGCAGACAGTATCCTGAGGGGGGGGGGAGGAGGCTGAGGTGTTAGAGTTGGGAGTGATTGAAGTGAGGTGTCATCAGACCTGGACCAGGTTGCAGAACAGGGGATTTTTCTGTGCTCTAGGAAGGATTCGTCTCTGTTTGCTGTGTGGAGAAGGTGGGCTTGGCTGACTTGCCTCGGGGTGGGTGCTTGGCCCAGGTTGTTGCCCCTGGGGGACTGGGTGGTGCCGTCTGGAGGGTGGACGCTTTTCCTGGTTCTCCTCGGGGTCGAAGCAGGGCATTTGGCAGAGGTCGAGTGCTCGCAGGCGGCTCCAATTTGGGGGACGCTCGGGCTGGGTGTCTGCTTTGGGGATGGGCAGGCTTTGGCAAAAGTGGATTTTGAAATCGCAATTGGATCCTATTTTCTTGGAGTTTGTTACTGCTGTTTGCGGCTGAAGGTCTAGCCAGTATCTCCTACCCTGGATGTGGTTGGGGTCTCCTATTTTGTGGTGGACTGGGACTTGAGTTGAAAATTCAATTTATATTGGTTGAATTCTTCATCCCCATTGGATATGTCATACAGATCTTACAATCTGGGGCTGTTACTGTCTGGAGGTTATGTACACTTCGACTTTGGGATGCTGTGAGAGGACCTCATTCCATTTCTATTCTGTTTAACACTTAAAACAGTAAAGCTGTGGCAGCGAGAGTGCTGCAGTGAATGGATATTCATTTGAGGTGATGGAGGTGGTGAGAGCCCTATCTTCATCACTTTTAATACATTAGTCATTGTGACTATAGTTTATCAGTGTACTGTGGACTGACAGTGATTTATGTTAGTTAATTCACTTTCGTTTATTTAGTTTGGTAACATATGTTTAGATATTAGTAGTTTTGAATGATTTTGTTTTTGGGGGGATTGTGGGGAATTTGTTTTGTTTGAGTCGTATTAATTGGGGTTTGAGGTACCAGGAGGTTTATTATTTGCTTAATTTAATTGTTTTGTTTCTTTCTATTTTATTTTTACTCTATTGCATTTGGAATGTGTTGGCAAGTGGCTGTCCCGGTCAAGCGCTACTCTGCCTCCGAGCTCTGGGGTCTCCGCCCCTTTAATTGTCCCCCACTTCCCGGCAAGGTCTATGGACATTGCCGGGTGTTGGGGAATGTGAGTAGGAGGCCCTGGACCTGGGGTGTGGGGGGAGCGGAGTGGATGGTTTGGGGTAGTGGGGTCCAGGAGACACCCTGGGGTAAAATGGGTCTCAGAACATGGTCCACCGTGCCTGATACCCATACCCAAGGGCTCCACACTTAGTGAGCTGGTGGTTCAGCCGGCTTCGTTATCTTATCCAACTCGAGTGGTGTTATGCAATGCCAGGTCCATTGAAAACAAGACAGCTATTATTGTTGATCTGGTTGGGTCAACGGACCTGGCTTGCATCACCGAGACCTGGCTGGATGGAAATTCTGGCCCTATTTTGGAGTCAGCTACTCCAGCTGGATTCTCGGTGATACACCATCTGAGTTTGGATCGCAGGGGAGGGGGTGTAGCAGTCTGTTTTAGAATGGAATTGGGTCTTATAGCTGTGCCAGTTGGGGAGACCCAGTCCTTTGAGTGTACTGTTGTCGCAGGTGTGGGGTGCAGGATTCTTCTCATCTACCCTCCACTTGGGGGTGAGACGCAATTTCTGCAGGATGTCGCAGACTTCATTGTTAATATGGTATTAAAGTCCCCAGATTGATGTTTCTGAGTGATTTCAATGCCTGGGTTGATCATGAACTCGTTAGGCCTCACACAGGCATTTGCCTCTGCGACACATAACTGTGGTCACTCATTGGACCTGGTCTTTCTACTGAGTATAGAGATCTCCGATATGGTGGTGGAGCCAGTCGGGTGGTCTGACCATCACACTATAAGATTCAATTTCCTAGCTCCCCCCAATAGACCTGCCCCGTGGAGAAGGTCCAGTACTGTCCTTTGAGGGATTTTACCCCTGATGGTCTGATGATGGTGCTGGATCTATTGGGAGTACCGAATGCAAGCATGGGTCCAGACAATCTGCTGCTAGCCTACAATAGGGCTGTGATGGAGGCTCTGGATTCCATTGCTCCTGTCCGCGTTCATCCCCTCACCCTTTGCCCTCGATCCCCTTGGTTTGATGGGACTATGAGGGAGTTGCGGTGAGTGGGACGAAGGTTGGAGCGTCGCTGGTGAAAATCGGGCCTTGATGCCAACAGACTTAGATTGATGGACCATTATAGGGAGTATCAATCAGCTATCTCTCATAAGAAGGCAGAGTTCCTGTCCAGGGAGATAACCACAGCACCGAATCGACCTGCTCAGCCCTTCCGAACTGTGGACAGACTGTGCAATCCAGTCTGTCTGCAGATCCAGAGAGCATTTTTGCAGGAAAAGTGTGATGACTTTGCTCAATTCTTTGCTGATAAGGTAAATGTAAGGTAAGGTAAAATTGTATTTAAAGACACCCATTCCCAGAGACTCTGAGTGCCTTACAATAAGTTAACAAATGTCAAAGTACATCCACAGAATAATATAAAAACAATTATATACATAATTATATAAAAACTTTAAATTGCAGCTCATAATCAACTATCCATACTATACCAAAATCAGAATTCATCAATCAGTGACTTAATCTAAAAATGCCTGGGTGGAAAAGAGAGCCTTAAGGCGGGCCTTGAATACCTCCAAAGTGGGGGCCCCCTTAACCCCAGAAGGGAGCGAGTTCCACAGGACTGGGGTGGCAACACTAAATGCCCTATCACCAGCCAATTTCAGCCTTGACCTGGGAACCACTAGGAGGCCTCCATAGGAGGAACGGAGGTGGCCGACATCAGATCTGAGATTCAGCTGGCTAGCTCCAATAGGGGTGGCAGTAGTCGGTAGAAGGTTACAGTTCCTCGGTTTGAATGGTCTGACTTTGACTGGTTGGAGATTGTAGATGTCTTGCAGATTGTCCAGAGTACGCAAATGACTTTTCTGTGGTTTGGACCCAGGCCCAACCCGCCTCCTTGTGGGGTGTATTGAAGTCATCAGCCCGGTCCTAGCAGAGATTATCTGGTGTTAATTTGAAACAGGTGAGTTTCTGGATTCCCTGAAGGAGGCGGTGGTGATCCCCCTTCTTAAGAAACCTTCTCTTGACCTGGATTGTCCTGTCAACTACAGGCCAGACTCTAACCTTCTGTTTGTGGGGAAGGTTTTCGAGAAGGCAGTGGCGCTGCAGCTGGAGAATCACCTCACTATCCATGCTATCTATGAGCCTCTCCAGTCAGGATTTTGGAAGAGGCATAGCATGGAGACTGCCCTTGTTTGGGTGCTCAAAGATCTCCTGATAGTGAGGGATCAGAAGAGCCATTCTGTCTTAGTTCTTCTTGATCTCTCTGCAGTATTCAACATCATGGACCATGTGGTGCTGCTGGAGCACCTGCGGATGATCTGTGGCCTGTCCAGTACAATCCTCAGATGGTTCCACTCTTTTCCCACTGGGAGATCTCAGAGGGTGGTGTCTGGGGTTTATTTCTCTGACTCATTATGTCTGCTGTGTGGGGTTCCACAGGGCTCTGAGCTATCACCCATGTTGTTCGCGGTGTACATGCTACCATTGGGAGACAATGTAAGGTGGTTTGGGATGGGTTTTCACTGCTATGCAGATGACACCCAACTCTACCTGTCATTTGTGCCCGAGCAGGATAGTGTGATCTCAGTGTTTAACAGCTGCCTCGCCTAGATCCTTGACTGGATGAATGCCCGCTGGTTGAGGTTGAATCCGGACAAGACTGAGGGTCTTGTGGTGGATCTGGGTCATCAGGTAAAGGGGCTGGCAGCTGGCTCTGCCTCTAGGCTTTGGTTTGGTGGTAGCCAGCTGTTGATCTCTGAACAGGTGCGGAATCTGGATGTTATTCTTGATGATGGGCTGACGCTTCATTCTCAGGTGTCAGCCGTCATCAAGTCCTCTTTTACCGTCTGAGGAATATCGCCCAATTAAGCACCTTGTTCCGCCTGGTGACCTTCTTACTCTGGTCCATGCCTTTGTGACCTCCCACTTTGACTACTGTAACTCTCTGTACCTTGGGTTATCTGGGGTTGATATTCGCCGCTTGCAGCTGGTGCAGAACACGTCAGGCTGACTGTTGACAGGGCTACGTCGGTCAGGTCATGTCAAGCCTATGCTCTGTGGTCTGCACTGGCTGCCAGTTCAGTGGCAGATCACCATCAAGGTCGGCTTGCTGACCTTAAAGGCCCTACACAGACAGGCCAAGTTACCTGCAAGAGCTGCCCCCACTCCGCTCCACCGACAAGGGATTGCTGGAGGTTCCCAGGGTTCAGTTGAAGACATCTGGGGCACAAGCTTTTGCATTTGTGGCCGCTGCCCTGTGGAACTCTCTACCTCATCGGATACTGGAGTGCCTGACTGTGGATAGTTTAAAATTGCTTTAAAAATGCACCTGTTCGACCTGGCTTTTCCAGACTGTTGATTCTTGCTGTAGGATTGTTGGACTGACTGTATATTTTTAGGATGATATTTATTCTGTTTTTACTGTGTAAGTGCTATGATCAGTGTGAATAGCACTGTATAAAGCTGAATTGACCTGAAAGCAGGGCAAAACTAGACAGAGATAACAGGATAGATGAAGTGACATAGGAATTTGGGCACACAGCAGTCATGGGGAGGGGCATGGGGTGGAGGATGTTTAGTGGCAGGAATCCAGGAAGAGAGGCAGGACGGGTAGAAGCTGTAATCAAATCAAATCATCTTTATTGTTATAGCACCTTTCATGGTTGTGGGGCAGTTATTTTCTTGGGGATTTCATATAAAGCAGGGGGATGTATGGTGTGTAGGCAGATGGGACAACTTAGGGAGGAAGTTGAAAGGCTGAAAAGGCAGCTGAGTAGAAGGGGGGGGTTGAGTTGGGGGGAACACCAGGTGCCAAGTGACCTGAGGAGGGCCCCCCAGATGTTGCAGCAGGTGAGAAGAGGAATAAGCAAGGAGAAAGGTTAAATGGGGCTAATTCAGCATCTACTCTGGAGCGGTTGAGACCACAGGCCAATAAGTGGAAGGTGATCAAGAAGAGAGGGACGATGGGAACAGGGCAGAGCATGTAAAGAAGTCGCAAGGAGGACCAGTTGGAGAAGCTTGAGAAAAAGGGAGGGACTACAGGAACAGGTTCTCAGTACTGACTAGCCTGGAGGATCAGGAAGGAGGGAAGGGAGTCACAGTAAAGGTGGGGGAGACTGGTAGTAGTAGTAAGGGCAGGGGGCTAGCGGAGAAGCAGGAAGTAAGGTCAGTATACTGGACAGTAACAATGGTAGGGAGGATGTTAAGGTGGGGGAGGTGCAGATTGGGAATGGTGGGGGGCACAGTAAGCCCAGACAGGAGTAGTATGGTGGAAGATAGAGGAAGGCAAGGATCAAGTGAGACACTGGGACCAGTGTCAAGGGAGGTAAAAGGTGGGAGGGAAGCAAATTCAGGAAGGAGGGGGTGAGCAGGTAGGGAATGGTAAGGGAGAGGACGCAGCTAGCTCGAGCAGGAGTAGTAAGGGGATGTGGGGGTACCAAGGGAAGGGGACATGAAAGGATCAAAGGAAAAACTGGGGCCCGAAGACAAAGAAACAGGGGAGGGGGGATCGGGACTGGGAGCAGAGGAGTGGCAAGCATCAAGAAGGTGAGCAGGGCAAAGGAGGAAGGGTCATCATTTTGGGGGACTCAGTACTGAAGGGTGTGAGAGTGTGTGGCAGGGGCACCAGGAAAAGCTGCATATGGGTGGAATATGTGCTGGGCATGATGGCAGGAAGAGTGGGTCAGTTTATTGATAGGTGGGTGGGGAGGGGAGAAACCTCATATTGTGGTGCACCTGGGTACAAATGACTTGGAGGGGAGTGGGGTAGAAGATGTGCAGGAGAGATTTAGGGAAGTAGGAAAGCTATGCAATAAAGAGGGAAGGTCAGTTCCTTTCTCTGAGATTCTCCAGGTACCAAGAGCTGGTACGGCAGGAATCAAAGAATTGCAGATTTCAATGAATGGATGGGGAACTGGTGTGTGTCCATGGGTTATGAATTTGGGGGGCATGGAAAAGAAACACCTGTATGCACTGGATAGGCTGCACTTGAGTAAGGAAGGCTCAGGGATCCTAAAGCAAAAGCTAGGGGAGCACATAGAAGCTAGGTACAATTTAAATGAGGTGGGGGGGGCACCATGGATTGGGCAGCAATCAATGCCACCAGGTGAGGGAGTCCATTAGGCCTCCCCCATAGCTAGGCAGGAGGGAAAATAGTGGAATTCAAAAATGGGAGGGGAGCGGGAAAGGGCAAGTAGGGGACAGGATCACACTGGAGGGTGATCTCATTACATGCAAGAAGCCTGGGTAACAAGGCAGCAGAACTGCAGGCACTGATGGCAGAAGGGGAGGTGGACATAACCACCATCACTGAGACATGGGCCACCCAATATCAGGACTGGAACCTAGCAATCCTGGGGTACACACTGTACCATAGGGACAGAGTAAAAGGGAAAGGGGAGGGGTGGCTATCTATATAAAAGAAAGGATATTGTGCAACAGGGAGGAAGGGAAGGAGGGCAGGGCTGAAGCCTTATGGGTACAACTACAGAACCCAAAGGGTAGAAAGGTTAGATAGGGGCTTGTGTATAGGCCCCCCTCTCAAAACAAGGAGATTGACAGGGAACTGGGGGAGCAAATAAGGAGACTTGGCAGTAAAGGCAATACTGTGGTGGTTGGGGACTTCAGTTTGTCAGGGGTGGATTAGAACACCCCAGCTACCTCAAGTGCCAGGGAGCAGGTCTTCCTGGAGGCCTTCCAGGACAGTTTCCTGATGCAGAGGGTAATGGAGCCTATCAAAAGGGGAACATTCTGGACCTGGTGCTGTCAGATGGCGAACTTGTCCAGGACATAGGAGTGGAAGATCCCCTGGTGGGAAGTGACCGCCACACAGTGTGATTCTCTCTAAATCTAGGAAGGGGGGTAACCAGAACAAAGACTAAGGTACTGGACTTCAAAAGGGCAGACTTTGGCAGGATGGGAAGCATAATGGAAGAACACCTCGCCAACATCCGCCCAGACATGGATGCCTAGCAGAAATGGGCAATCATCAAGCTGGGACTGGCAGAGGCCACTACCTGACGTACAAAGAGCCAAAGCAAAAAAGCCAGGATCAACAAACCAAGCTGGCTGAGCAGGGAGGTAGTGGAGAGAGTGAGGGAAAAGAGAGCTGCGTTTAGAAGTTATAAGACTGGATTGGCCTTGCGGTCCTTATCTGCTGTCAACTTCTATGTTTCTATAAGAGATCCAACCTAGAGGAAGATAGGGAGGAATACATGAAGAAATTGAGGGAGGTTAAGTAGAGTAGTAAGGGCAGCCAAGGCTTCAAGGGAGCTGAGGCTGGCACAGGGGATCAAAGAAGGGGAACAGGATCTCCAGGTATATAAAGGAGAGGAGAAGCAGTAAGGATCAGATTGTAAGGATCAAGAAAGATGGAGGGTGGGCAGAAAAAGGGACGAGTACTTCTCTTCGGTGTTTACCAGGGAAAGGGATGGGTCTATGCCCCAGGGTAATGGTGGGGTGGGTACAGGGGGAGAGGGAGTTACAGATGAGGTGATCCCAGTGGGAGGGTGTTTGATGGCCTTAGGTCCCTGTGGGTGGATAAGGCACCAGGGCTGGACAGAGTGCATCCAAGGGTCCTGAAGGAGTTGGCAGAGGTCCTAGCAGAACCACCGGCAGACTTGTTCAACACCTCACTGGGTACTGGGTGTGTGCTCAGGGACTAGAGGATGGCATGTGTAGTGCCCCTCCATAAGGGCAGGCCCAGAGATGAACCAGGGAACTGCAGACCAGAGAGCCTTACTGGCATTGTGGGGAAACTAATGGAGACCATCCACAAGGAGAGGCTGGTGAGGTTATTGGAGGAGAATGGTCTCGAGGATGGCAGGCAGCATGGGTTTGTCTTGGGCAGATCCTGTCAGCCAAACCTCATGGACCTTTCTGATTGGGTGACGCGGGCACTGGATAGGGGCCATATGGTGGATGTCCTTTACCTGAACTTCAGTGAGGCCTTTGGCTCTGAGTGTTGTGGAAGGCTAACCAGCAAGTTGAGTAGCCTAGGAGCGGGGGAGAATCTGGTTGGGTAGGTTAAGAGCTGGTTACAGAACAGGGAGCTGAGGGTAGTCATTGGGGGAGAGCTCTTGGAACCCAGAGCTGTAACCAGTGGGGTCCCACAAGGCTTGATGTTAGGACCAGTGGTGCTTAACATCTTCATTGCCGACATATTGGATGGAATAAAGAGTCAGATCGGCCTCTTCGCAGACAACACGAAGACCTGTGTGGAGTTGGATAGTGGGGAAGAGGGTAAAGTACTCCAAGAGCATTTGGCAAGACTTGCACATTGGTCAGACACATGCAACTTTGGTTCAATGCTAAGAAGTGCAAAATCATGCATTTGGGTGCCAGAAACCCTGGGAATAGCTACTTGTTGAGGGGAGTTCAGATATCCACTACAGTGGAGGAGAAGGATCTGGGGGTACTAGTAACATGGGACATGAACCATTCAGCACAGTGTAGGAGGGCAGTGGCAAAGGCAAATAGAATGCTGGGGTGCATTGCCAGGGGAATCACCTCTAGGAGAGAGGAAGTCATTCTGCCCCTTTTCAGGCCCCTGGTGAGTCTACATTTGGAGTATTGTGTGCAATTCTAGTGCCCCTATTTGAAAAGGGACATCAGGCTACTGGAGGGGGTCCATCATAGGGCAACGAAGATGATCCTTGGACTTGCAGACAAACCGTATGAGTAGAAACTAAGGGAGCTCAACATGTATTCCCTGAGGATAGATGGGAGAGAGGGGATATGATTGAGACCTTCGAGTATTTAAAGGGCATGAAGAGAGTTAATACTAAGGGTATGTTAGATTAAAAGGAGGGAGGGACACCGGGGATACAATCTGAAACTAGAGGAGGAAGATTCAGGAGGGAAATGAGGAGGCACTGTTTCATGGAAAGGGTGGTGACAGGGTGGAATGTGCTGCCAGAGAAGGTGGCATCATTGAGGTCAGTGGACAGCTTTAAGAGGGGGTGGGACAGGGTCAAAGAGAAGGTCGAAACTGAGGGGAGACTGGGGAGGAGGGAGATGGAGGTGGGAGGAAATAAAGTGGAAGGGAGGGCAAAAGGAGGGAGGTCAGCTGCAGTTTAATAAACCGTGTGCTGCACACACGAACAGACTTGAAAGACCGTAAGGCCTGTATTTGCTGGCAGTTTCGTATGTTCATACACAGTTAGAGTTGTGCACCCTTGTAGGGGTGCAGGCAGTACTTGATGCGATGTTTACTGCATTTCTGCCAGGGCCAGGAGTCAGGTTAGAACTGGCACTGACATCTGCTGGTGTTTTCTGCTGAGTTTCTTTCGTTGATATAAACTAGCCATGTCTCCCACTGCTGCGATGAAGCACAGAACTGCAGGAAAAAAAAATTAACACATGCAAAAGGCACCATGGGGGGGGGGGGGCAGTGAAATCAGGATGCGTCATAGAGATTATCCCGACTCTGCATCAGCATTCCCACTATAGCAGGCTTTAAGGGCACATAATGACCAGCTGTGACCGCTGTGGGTTTTAAGTGACCAGTGCTCTACAGTTACCCCAGCCAGTCATTAATTTCCCATTAAAAGAAGATACATTGTACCCATTATCGGCATTGCAGGTGGATTAATCTGAGTCAGGATTTTGCTTCTTTAAAAACAAAGTAGAATGTGAAATGTTTTGTATTTGAATGCAGCGTGGTGTTGCAGGTATTGCAGTTTGACAAAATAATGAAAATTAATTTTCCCATTTACCTTTCTCCCCTTATTCAGGGCCAATCGGACTGGTTACCCTGCTCATTGCCAAGTCAATGGGAGCATCCCAAGTGGTAATAAGTGGTAAGATTCAACTTACACATTCTTCACTTTGGCTTTGCAATACTTAAATATTATTATTTGTTTTTTATGCTTTGATCTTTATGTTTACAAATCTACAAATATAGGAAAGACAGAAACATCCACCCAAGTTCTTTCACTCACTACCTCAGTGAAAATATCCAATCACCCTTTTTAAGTTCGCACATGTGCATCAAACTTCTTGGGATGAGTGACTTTTGAGGGGTGTGACACTGTCTATCCTATGCAGAGTGCTCTGCAAGGGGCTCGACAGTATCACACCAATCATCAGCCAGGCTGATCATGATACTGTTTTGCCTGAAGTGGTCTGCATTTGAAAAGAAAATGCCGCACCAATCATGTGGCTGCTTCTTCCTTTCATCTGCAGGTCACCACTTAATAAACAGCATTTGTATCCTGATCAGCCTGGCTGATGCCTCCACCCTGCCTTCACCACCCCACCTGTCCTTCCTCTCCAGCCCCTTGACACCTTAGCTGATACCTTGAGCCCTGTAGGGCATAAATAAATTTACAATAGTGCCACCAGAACGGCAATTCTAGAAGGTGGAAGGAGGTGCTTTCCTGTCTGCCTCCTCCACTTCCCGCTGACTCCTTTTGCTCCTTTTCTCCCACCCGTGCGGAGTAGGCCACAGCCTAAGCTCCATATGGGCTGGTTGTTTACAGTGCCTGAAGGCACTTCCACTTAAGCATGATCGCGCTGGCAGAGCTCCCCCACTGACATTGGAGTGGTCAATCCCCATGTCAGCATGTATCCCTCCCCATTAATGTGGCACACTGGGGAGCCCACCCAGTGTGCCAAAACTACCTCTTTGATGTTTCTGACACGGGATGCCCACTCCCAGTGTCGGATGCCCCATACTTCTGTTCTCAGCCGATCTCTGGGTTCCCAGTCCCGGATCAGCACTTATCCCCCATTGCTCCGGCACAATAGGAGCCCACCCCAGTGTGCCAAAATCCATTTTATTAATATTTCACCTATAAAAAGAAAACATTCCCATGAGGTCCTTTTTTTTTTTTTTTTTTTCTTTTTTAAACCTGAAAAAAAAGCGTTCCCTCGTCGTTCCCACCAGTCCCCCTCCCCAAACCCTCACCCTGCCTCTGTGCACCCCACCTTCCTGCACCCCCCTTCACCCATACTTACCTCCGGAGGTCAGGAGCAGAGATCTTCTGTGGACCGGGAACACATCTGCACTCTTCAAAGACCAACCGGGAACTGAAGAAATGTTGGTAAGCCGTATAATGCCAGTCAATGGGGGGTTTCAACTAAGGTTGATATCTCAGCCAATTTTTGGAGTTTTGATCCCAAATTTTCAACATAGGGTTCTTGGGATCCTACCTCGTGAACACTGTTACTGTTATTTTGTTTCTCAGTCCTGAAAGGTGATTTCACGGTCGCTGTGTGTAATCAACTTTTGGGACCAATTAACAAAATTATGCTCTTCCAGCACTGGTTCACTTCATTAGGAAAAACAAGCATTTGTCATGTGTTCATGAGATGGGATCCCAAGAACCCTATGTTGAAAATTCATGAGGTCAGGTCCCAAAAAGCCCTTGTTACAAATTTGGTGAAAAAACTCTCAAAAATGACTGTGTCATGGCGTCCGTTGTGCAGTTTCTACACACACTCGTAACTTCATCAATTTTTAATATTTTCACTCCAGATTTCCAATATTGCCATTTTGTCACACACTTTATGAACAGTACAGGCTGTCATTTTTTGCATGCTTCCCGAAATGTGTTTTTGTACCTGTGGTGCAGAATGACACAGTCACTGTGTGAAATCAACTTTCGGGGCAGATTAATGAAATCCCAGTGCCACTGGTCATGAGGGAGGTCCCAAAAGGCCATGTTGAAAGTTTGTTGAAAACATTCCAAAAATGATTGTGTTATTTAGTGGTAAGTGCTGTAAGGAAATTTCTAAGCATACTGTGACCGCTTACTTTTTCATATTACTCTTGATTTTCACATTGCTATTTTTCACACTCTCTCATGAACATTACAGCTGTCATTTTTCATTTCCTGCCCAAAATGTGTTTTCATACCTGTGGCACCGAATGGCACGCTCGCTGTGCGAAATCACCTTTTGGGATTGAGTAACGAAATGATACTGTTCATGAGGTGGAGTCCCAAAAAGCCCATGTTGAAAATCCAGAGCAAAAATATCAACAAATGCCCGTGGCATTAGGGTTTCCAACCATAACACCCACACTGTACAGACTGACAGGCATTGGGGGTGTGATTTGGGGTCGTCGGCTGCAAAAGCTCACCCCACTCCACCCCCACTCTCACCCTGCAGCCACTGTCAGGCATCAAGGTGTGCTTTGGGGTCTTCAGCCCTAACGTTCACCCCATTCTCATATATTGCACCCATCTTAGCTTATTTCCCTATGGAATGGGGTGAGTGTAAAGGCCAAAGACCTCAAGGCACACTGCGACACCTGTCAGTGTCTGCAAGGTGGGGTGAGGTGGAATGGTGTGAGTGTTATGGCCAGAGACACACCCCCAACGCTTGTCAGTCTCTGCAGGGAGGAGGTGTGGTTGGCGTTACTTCAGTACTTCACTGCCGTTCCTATTATGCATCTCTCTAACTCCTGCACTACAAATGCCAATACCAGCAAGCAAACATTTGGCATTGACAAATGCTTGTTTTTCCTAATGAAGTGAACCAGTGCTGGAAGAACATAAGAATTCTGTGTTGAGAGTGATGCCTTAAAATGTAAAGCAGAGGAATATACACAGGAAAATATGGGTGGCATGTACAACAGCAGTACCAACAGCGAATCTTCGGCATTGACAAATGCTTGTTTCTTCAAGGTTCTTGTCTAGTTTGAAGACAGAAACAGTGTTGACCTGGCACCACTTGCTCTGGAAGTCTGTTACAAGTGTCTACCACTAATTCTATGAAGTATTTCTTCCTGATATTACACTTAAAACTCCTTCCTTTCGGTGATATTTAGTGTCTTGTCCTCTCATCCTTGTTCATCCTGAAGAGATGCATTTGTTTGAATGGTGTTATCCCATTCAGACATTTGAAGAAAATGTTATTGTTTCCCCAGAGTCTTTGCTTCCCCATGAAGAGCAGCTCCAGTTCTTACACATGAACATACGAGGAAGCCAGCAGAAGAAGGCCATTTGGGTTCTCTAGTCTACTCGTACTGCAGGGTCCACAGCTTGAGCTACTGTCCCTGCCCCCCTCCCCACTCCTCCCACCTCCTACCCATAATCCTTACCTTCCCTATGCCTTTCCCAGCCTCTCTTAAGCTGCCCACAGTCTTCAACGAGACCACTTCTTCTGGTAGTGCATTCCAAGTGTCCACCACCCTCTCTGTGAAGAAGTGCTTCCTGATCTCCCTCCAAAACCTCGCCCCCTGCAGATTAAGACTGTGCCCCATCGTGTTATGGTTGCCACTCAGCTTAAAGGATACCTAAACCATCTTTTTTACACAGTTGTTTTTTTAAATGACTCCATAATCTTGTCAGTGAAAGGCTGTTGTTTACATTTAAACTGAAACTGCATTTATTAAAGTAGGATACATGCAGTTTCATGGCATTTGAACATTGTAAACATAGCCTCTTCTGATTCAAAAATCCTGCTCAAAGAATCCTCAAATGGCTGCCTTGATGATGTCGTTGATGAGAGATGCCCAGCTGTGCAGATGTATTCTAGTTGTGCTAACTGTGTTCAAATGTGAATAACTTTAAAATGAAAAACGATAGCATGGTACTGTGAGCACAAATGTTGCTCAGCACACAAATATCTACAAAATGATTGGTGTTTCATTTATAGACACTGTTTAGTTTTTTTAAAATTAGTAAAATTCAAAATTAGGAAATTCAATTATTTTTCACTTTTTCAACAAACAAATGCAAATAATATTAAAACAGAAAATGATAGCATGGTACTGTGAGCATGACATTTGTTCCACACAGAAATATCTACAAAATGAGTAGTGTTTCATTTATATGTGCCTCTTAGTTTTTTTGATAATTAGCAAAAAACAGCAGAAAGTTCATTTATTTTTTACTTTTTGTAGCAAACAAATGCAAATAGCTTTAAACTGAAAATTGATAGCATGGTACTTTGAGCACAAAAGTTTATCAGCACAAAAATATCTACAAAATGATTGTGTTTCACTTAAATGTGCCTTTTATTTTTTTTTTATAATCAACAAAAAATGGCAGAAAATTCAATTTTTTTTCACTTTTATCGAAGGTATGGCATAAATAGAATAAACTACTTCCCTACTGGAAATATATATATATATTTTTTTTGCTCTCATGCCCTCCTCCAACTAACTGAATTGCAATTTGCTTTTCAAATAGCTCCCACTTCCTGTCTTCCAAATGGGGAGGGTATAAAACTGTTGTAAGCTTAATGTTTCCATTTGTATTTTCCCCTCCTCTGTCAATGCTGCTTCATTGTGACAGGTTGCGTCACTGATTCATGTGCTCCCACTTTACATTATCAGGCAAAGTAATCTAGGGCACGTTGCATTTCTCATGCAGCCACCCATCGACACTTCCTTGACTTCCTTGCATTTAGTCAGTACACATGAAATCTGCCTTTGCCATACTATGCAGAGTTATATCTCATTCTGATGCCAATTCCCATTTGGTGGTTTCATTTTGTGTCATTCAGCTGTATGTCATTTAAGCTGGAATGTTACAGTACCTCTTTTTCCAGTCAGAGAAGCCAGGGGCCTGGTCCTCCTCAGAGCAGCCACATGCTGACTCTCCCACATCCTAAGCATGCAGTTCAATGGCAGCATAGGTGCCTTTGGCACCTGAGTGAAGCCATCCACACTTCCCAGGTGGTTGATGGCACTCAGCTGCACCTCGTGCCTCAGAACCCACTTTACAACCCACCTGGGGTCTGCAGTAATTTAGCATTACCACACACCCTGTTGTGTGTTATTGCTTACTTAAAATTTATACTGTGACCCAATGGGAATTTAATATTGTACTTCCCAGGTGGTTGAAGACACCCGGTTGCACCTTGTGCCTCACAACCCACCTGGATCATGTAGCAATTTAGTCTTGCTGCATACCCTGACGTGTGGTACTGATCTCTTAAAATTTATAATGTAATCTTATTCAAATTATATACTGCACTTCCCAGATGATTAAAGCACCCAGCTGTGCCTCATGCCTTATAACCCACCTGTGGCATATAGCAATTTAGACTTGCCACACACCCTCAGATGTGTTATTGCTTACTTGCAATTCACAATGTGATCCTGTGGGAATTTTTTTTACTGCACTTCCTAGGTGGTGTGCAAATGTACATGAGTATCCATGGCTACAGAAGTGCTGAACCATGATGATGGATGTCTCTTATATCATTTGTAAAGAGTTGCATGTTGTTTGTCTTACCTGAAGATGGTTGCTTATGGTTGCTGTTGCCTTGTTCCCTCTGGCTGCCGGGAGGGGGTGTGCAGAGTTAGTGTTGAAACCCTAACATCGCATTTCCATACATTTGCCACTTTAATAACGACACAGACTGATGTATTAATGTAGTTTTTTGCAAAGAATATGTAAGGGATATGCTACCCCTACTGGAAATATTGCTAATAGGTTTAGTACTGATTGGCCTGATTGACATCACGAGTGGTGAAGCCATGAGTTATGTCATCAGGTCAAGCAGCACAAGTACAAAAAATATTAACAGTATTTCCAGTAGGGAGGTAACATAGTCCATTTCTACTGTACCTCCAAAAAAAAGAAAAAAGAGTGAATTTCCAGCCATTTTTTGCTGATTATAAAAAAATCTAAAAGGTATCTATAAGTGAAACACCACTCATTTGGTAAACATTTTTGTGCTGAACAGCTTTTGTGCTCAAAGTAGCATGCTGTCATTTTTTCAGTTTAATGATATTTGTATTTGTTTGTTGCAAAAAGTTAAAAATAAATTAACTTTCTGCTGTTTTTTGCCAATTATAAAAAAAAACTAAAAAGGATTTATAAATGAAACACTACTCATGTTGTAGATATTTTTGTGCTGAACAAATGTTGTGCTCACAGTTCCATGCTATTATTTTTTGTTTTAATATTATTTGCATTTGTTTGTTGAAAAAGTGAAAAATAATTGAATTTTCTGCAGCCTTTTTTACTAATTAAAAAAAAAACTAAATGGTATCCATAAATGAAACACCAATCATTTTGTGGATATTTTTGTGATGAATAACTTTTGTGCTCACAGTACCATGCTATCATTTTTCATTTTAAATTTATTCGCATTTGAATGCGGTTAGTACAGGTAGACTACATCTGCATAGCTGGGCATCTTTCTCTTCAATTACACCATCAAGGCATCCATTTTAGGATTCTTAGAGCAGGGTTTTTGAATCAGGAGAGGCTGTGTTTACAATTTTCAAATGCAATGAAACTGTTTATCCTGCTTTAATAAATGCAGTTTCAGTATAAATGTAAACAACAGCCTTTCTTTTACAAGCCTATGGAGCCATTTTTTAAAAAACAAAATGTGTAAAAATGATGGTTTAAGTATCCTTTAAAGAGACCCTCCTTATCCACCTTATTTATTCCTTTCAAGTACTTGAAGGTCCCAATCATGTCCACTCTCTCTTCTTTCCTCCAGAGTGTACATGTTCAGTGTCCTCAACCTCTCCTAGTTTGCCTTACCCTGCTGACCTGTTATCTTCTTTGTAGCAGGAGTGTTAAAATCAAAACTTTTAGAACTTGCCCAGCCAGCAAAAACAAATAAATGATCTCTCAGATGAGAGAAAATTCCGTAATATGGTCCATACTAACATACTGAAATGCCAGCAGAATAGGTCTAACGGTCTTTCGTGTCTGCTCATTTGGTCAGCCCCCAACCCGGGAGCTGACCTTGCTGCCCCCCTCTCCCTCTCTGGCTTCTCCATTCCCAGTCCCGGATATTCTCGCTGCACTGATTTTTGCTTCCAGAACCCTTCCCCTGTACCTGTCTTACCCCTTCTTGAACCCCTCCACCATTTCTGCTTCCACCAGCCCCCTAGGCAGTGCATTCCATGGCTCCACCACCCTCTCAGTGATGCAGCACCTCCTCCTTTCTCCCCTGAATCTCCCCCCTCCAACTTCCACCCATGCCCTCTAGTTGCCCCCCCTCCTTCTTTCAGAGCACCCTGACTGCTCCTCCCCTATTTACCCCCTTCATGTACCTGAAGACCTCTATCATGACCCCCCCGGTCCCTTCTCTCTTCCAATGTGTACATATTTAGCTCTTTGAGCCTCTCCCCATAGGTCCTATCCCCCAAGCCCCAAATCATTTTGGTTGGCCTCCTCTGGACCCTCTCCAGGAGTTCAATGTCCCTCTTTAAATGTGGCCTCCAAAACTGCACACAGTACTCGAGGTGCAGCCACACCAAGCAGTTATACAGTGGGAGTATCACTTCCCTCCTTCTGGAGGTGATCCCCCTAGTGATGCATCCCAGAATCCTGTTGGCCTTTGCCGCTGCCCTACTACAAGTCTCCAAGTTGTTCATCTTGACATCCACTACCACCCCCAGGTCCCTCTCAGCCCTCGAGACTTGTAGCATTCCCCCCAACCCGGGGTACACTTGGCCCGGGTTTCTGGCTCCCAAGTGCAGTACCTTGCATTTTCCTGCATTGAACCTCAGCTTCTGCTTTCTAGACCACCTTTCCAGAGCCTCCAGGTCCCCCTGTAGGGCCACCTCCCCTCCTCCCCATCCACCACCGCCCCCAGTTTTGAGTCATCCACAAAGAGACTTGTCTCATTCCTGATACCCTTCCTTATGTCAGAGACGTAGGCATTGAACAGGAGAGGCCCAAGGACCGATCCCTGAGGGACTGCTAATGACCCTCCTTAGGGATGAGACTATCCCGCCAACCACGACCCTCTGGGTCCAGTTCTGGAGCCAATTTTCTATCCATCTGATCATCTGGTTCCCCAACCCCATTTCTCCCAGATTATCCAACAGACCCCCATGAGGAACAAACATGACACAGTCCCACACAAAAGATTAATATACAACTTAGCTAGCCTGGGAGTGGGTCCCAAGATGACAGCCTGGGTAAAATATTGGCTGGAGAATAGGACACAGAGAATAATAGTAAATGGAGTCCACTTCGAAGAAAGTGGGGTTACTAGAGGGGTACCGCAGGGTTCAGTATTGGGACCGGTCCTCTTCAGTGTCTTTATAAGCGACATTGCAGAGGGACTGGAAGGAAAAGTATGTCTCTTTGCAGATGACACAAAGATCTGCAACAGAGTTGATGCACAAGGTGAGGTGGAAAGGATGAAAAGGGACTTGGCAAGGTTAGAGGAATGGTTAAATGTATGGCAGCTTAGAGTCAATGCTAAGAAATGCAAGGTAATGCATCTGGGAAACAAAAATCCAGGGGAAGAGTACACAATGGGGGGTGAGATACTAACAACAACTAAAATGGAAAGGGACCTGGGAGTAGTCATATCAGATGACCTAAAGGTGGGCAAGCAATGCGAGAGGGCAGCAAGGAGGGCTGGGGGGATACTGGGATGCATAGGGAGAGGCATCACCAGTAGAAAACAGGAAGTTATTATCCCTCTGTACAGATAGCTGGTCATACCCCATCTGGAGTACTGCATGCAGTTCTGGAGACCCAGTCTTCGCAAAGACATAGACAGGATGGAAGCTGTCCAGAGGAGGGCAACTAAAATGGTGCAGGGTCTGCACCGGAAGACATATGAAGAGAGACTAAGGAGCTTAATATGTATAGCCTCGAGGAAAGGAGGGAGGGGGACATGATAGAAACTTTTAAGTACCTCAAGGAATCAACAAAGTCAGAGGGTAGCATCTTTCAAAAAAGAGTGTGCAAGAACAAGGGCACAATTTGAAGATAGAGGAGGGCAGCTCAGAGGTAATTTAAGGAGTATTTTTCACAGAGAGGGTTGTAGATGCATGGAACAGCCTTCGGAGGAGGTCGTGGAGTCAAAAACAGTGGTGGAATTCAAGCATGCATGGGACAGTCATAAGGCAATTCTAGGGGGTTGGGGTAGAAAGAAGTAGGCTGCTGGTTAACTAGGATCTGCAGCTTATCCAGTAGGCAGGGAAATGAGCAGACTGGGTGGGCCAAGCGGTCCTTATCTGCCGTCAAATTCTAGGTTTCTAAGTTTCTATGTTAAACGCCTTGATGAAGTCAAGAAAGAGGACATCCACTGGTCTACCCAGATCCTAGTTACTCATCACCCAGTCATAGAACTCCACAAGGTTTGTCTGACACGATTTCCCCAGGACGAATCCATGCTGTCTATCGTTCAGGCACCCCAACTTTTCCAGTCCCCCCCCCCACAGTCTTTCCTTGACAATGCCCTCCATCACCTTGCCCACCACCGATGTCAGGCTGACGGGCCTGTAGTTCTCTGCCACCTCCCTTGATCTCCTCCCTTGTGGATAGGCACTATATGCACCACTCTCCAGTACTGGGGCACCCACCCTGTCCTCAGAGAGATGCTGAAGAACTCCGCCAGGGGTTTCGCCAGGACATCCGCCAGTTTCTTCAGCACTCTGGGATGTAATTTATTCGGCCCTGGTGCTTTCTCCATCTTAAGGGACCTGAGGGCTTCCCTCACTCTCTCTGCCATGATTTCCACCTCCACTACCTTGTCCCTTTGCTTTGCCTTCCCCAACTGCCAGTGATGCCCCCCTCCCAGACCCACCAATTGGTAAGGGTCCCCCCTCAGTTTCACCTCTCTCCTCCCATGTATGATGCAGCCCCCATTTTCCTTGGTGAAAACAGGCAGAAATACTCATTCAGTACATCAGCCTGCTCCCCCGGGTCTTGTGCCCATCCCTCCCCTGTTTTAATCCTACTAATCTGCCCCTTCACCCTTCGTTTTTCCCCAATGTATCTAAAGAACCCCTTGTTCCCTCTCCTAATTTCCCTGGCCAGATTCTGCTCCTTCCTTGCCTTAGCTGCTCTCACCACCCTAGTGGCCCTTCTGGCCATCAGCTTGTACTCCCCTCGGTCCCTTTCACTCCTTGAGCACTTGAATTGCCTATAGGCCGCCTTGTTTCCGCTCACCACCTCCTGAACCTCCCTGGTCCACCAGCACAGTTTGCGGGCCCTACTGCATTTTCGTCTTACTCTTGTGCAGGTGCTGGAAGCTTCCTGCAGCCCTCTCCTGATGATTTCCCACCTACTGTCAGTGTCCATGTCTGGCCCAATCCCATCCAAGTGCTCCTTAAGGATCCTTCCCATTTCCTTGAAATCTGCCCGCTGAAGTCAGTTACCTCCGTCTTTGTGCAGCCTTCTACCCCTCCTAGGTTCAGGCAGAACCATACCATGGCATGGTCGCTCCCCGCCAATGGGTCCCTTACCTCCAGGCCCCCAATGTGGTCACTGTCTGCCAGGACCACATCCAGTATCCGCTCCTCTCTGGTCAGTTCCCCCACCTGCTGAGTTAGGAACGCGTCCTGAAAGACATCCAACAACCTCTGTTACCTGGCCACTGAGGATGTCATAGTCTCCCAATCTGTTCCTGGCATGTTTAAGTCCCCCAACACCACCACCCATTCCCTTCCCAATCTGCAGTATCTCCCAACATCTGCCACCAGACTCTCCTCCAGCTCCTCCGCCAGCACAGGGGGTCTATACACCACTCCTATTTTTACTCTCTTGACCCCCTTGTTATCAAGGTGACCCAAATTGCCTCTACAGTTCCCTCTGCCTCCTCCACTCCTCCTATGGCAATGCAGTTTTTGACTGTTATTGCTACCCCTCCTCCCCTTCCCTCCCTCCTGTTCTTCTTGAACATGGTGTAACCCTCCAGGTTCAGGTCCCAGTCGTGCCCTGAGGTGGCTAGGTCTCAGCGACCGCTGCCACATCCTCCTCTTCCTCAGTTAGCATCACCTGGAGCTCAGGCATTTTATTGCCTAAGCTCCTGGCATTTAGCAGGACTATCTTCCACCCTTTTCCCATACTTCCATTTCCCCTGCTCGTGTTCCTTGTGAGGATTCTGTCTTCAGCTTGTCTGCACCTTATCAGTCGGCCTTTTCCTGCATTCCTCCAGTTCCCCAGGGGGGATGGAGACAGAATTCCTCCTTTATCGGATCCCCCTCAACAGCCTTTTCTCCCATCCCTTCCCCCTTCACAAGTTTAAACCCCACCTTTCACCAGTGAACCCTCTATTCTCAACTTAAGGAATTCCTTCCCCTCCGACTTGAGATGGAGCCTATCTCTAGCATACAGCCCCTTATCCTCCCAGGTCTCCCCCCAATCCCCCATCAACCCATACCCTCTGGCCCCACACCACTCCCTGAGCCACTGGTTTGTCACCCTAATCTTCCTCCTGTGTTCCCCACTGGCCCTTGGCACCAGCAGGATTTCCGAAAAGGAAATTACACATCCTATATCATGACAGACCCTGGCAAGTTCCCTGAACCATGCCTGTATCTCTAGCTCACTATTTCCCTCAATGTCATTGGTACCCAGGTGGACCAGTATGTCCGGAGAACCTCCATAATCCTTTGCCAGCTGCTATACCTCATGCTTGACCCTGTGCACCATTAGTCCAGGGAAGCATTTTGTTCTAACTGGGCAGGCTTCTCCCTCCCTATCCCATTTGATCCCCCTGATCATGGAATCTCCCAACAGGAGCACTCTATCCAACCCTTTTCCTCCATTTCCCCCCCCTTCCATGTCCCTCATCCTTTCTACCGGCCCCTCCCCCCAGCCGGCTCCCTGCTCCTCCCCTGTCTGGGTGCCACCTGCCATGCCCTCCTTATTTAACCTGGCCACCCCCTCACCTCCGATCCTATGCCCCTTGTCCTCCTGAATATCCTTCTGTACTTCACTACCCCCACCATTACTGCTCGCGACTGGTCCTTCCCCACCATCTGCTAAACTAGTCTGGCTCGTCCTTCCTTTCTTCCCGTCTCTGTTCAACCCCTCCTTGCTTGTCGTGCTCCCCTGGCCTAAACCCTCAGCTCCCTTTACTGTATCATCCTTGTACTTCTGGTTCTTCTCCTTGCCCTTTCCTCCCAACTGGTCCTTTTCCTTGTGCTTTCCTACCCCCTCATCCTCCTGTGCTGATCCCCTGCTCCATAATCTGATTAATCCTAATGGAGATTCTGTGATGTTTATGAAATTGGTAGATGATATGGTTACCTGTCCAAAACTTATAGCAAACAAATTTAATCATAGATCCATTAACCTGGATAACTATTTTTGTGACAGTCATATAAGTTCTTGTCTTCCTAAATCTCCCTCTGATGATAAGAAACCCAAGTTTTATCTAAAAGTTACAACTCCTAAAGAGGTCTGTGGGCTTTTACGTCAATTTAAATTTGATAGCTCACCTGGCCACGATGGCCTGTTACCTAATTTGCTGCGTGACATAGCTGAGGTTTTGTTTTACTCTATTAGTATTATAATAAACCTATCATTTGTTACAACTGAGGTGCCTGATTTGCGGAAACATGCATTGGTGGTGCCTGTGGACAAATCTGGCTCCCCCCGTGAGTTTACAAATTATAGGCCTATCTCTATTTTATCTGCTATAACTAAGGTTCAGGAAAAGATAGTCTATAAGCAGCTTATTGATTATGTTGATTATTACAATTTGTTGTCAAGACATCAGCACAGATTCAGGAAGGGTTATGGGACAGGCACTGCCTTGGTTGAGCTCACGAACGCAGTCCTAGTAGGTATGGATCGGGGTGTTTAACTGGGGCCGCATTCGTGGACTTGACCAAGGCATTCGATTTGATCAGTCATAACTTATTGATTCAAAGACTAAGTACATTAGGTATAGGCCACTCTGCTTTAATGTGGTTTACAGATTACTTACAAAACAGGTTTCAGATGGTGAAATATAGGGGACATGTCTCTGGGAAACTTGAAGTTAAATATGGAGTATCACAGGGCTCCATATTGGGTCCAATTTTATTTTCTTTGTATTTTGATGGGATTTCATCTATGTTGAAAGATATTGGTCTTACACTTTACGCGGACGATGCCATGGTCTATGCATATGGTAAATCAACTGACGAGTTACATTCTCTTCTTTCTAGAGGGATGGGTATTCTTCAGCAATGGTGAGACATAAATCAGTTGGTCTTAAATATAAAGAAAACAAAAATTATGGTTTTTGGATCCTCCCTCAGATTAAAAACTCTGGGGGCGTATCTTCATAGTGAAGTTCTCAATGGTGATGTATTTGAAAATGTGGCTACATTTAAATATCTGGGTGTTGTATTAGACCCTTTATTAAGTTTTGACTCTCATTTGATTAGTGTTCATTCAAAAATTCATAGTAAGTTAGGTATGTTGTAGAGGCTTAGGTCTTTTATGACAGAAGAAACAAAAATGGCTATTGTTAAACAGTGCCTTTTGTCAATTGTCACCTACGCATCTTTGATTACTGACAACATTTCTGTAAATTTTGCGTAAAAAAAAAAAAATCTATTTTGATACAGATATTGAGCGAATTTGCACTGTCTTTGCCTCATGCTATGCATCACTGTATAGTTCTGGAAAGAATGGGGTGGCTCTCAATTCATGCTAATTATAAATACATTATGGCTAGGTTTGTGTATAGACTATTACAGTCAGGAGAGCCACATAGTCTTTGTAAATTCTTGCAGTGTCAGGACTTGGGTAGATTAACTAGGGCTAGGGTGGGTTTGATTTGATGTCCCATTTTAGAAAAAATGCTAGTGGTCAGAGGGCATTCTCTTACATAGCACCTTCTATCTGGAATTTTACTCCAACTGTTAGTAGGGGTTTGTCCACTTATGCTGCTTTTTCCCATTGATTGCTGTTGTGTCATAAATCATTACATGAATGTAATTGTTTTAGCAGACCTTACATATATTTATTTGACATGGAATTGTATTCCTTTATTCCTATACTGTGTATTTTTTTTGCTTTGAATGTATTATATTTGTTTGCGTGGGTCGCACCTGTAAAAGGACTCAATGTCCAGTTGTGCTTACCCGTTAAATGAAAGAAAGAGAGGAAAGAATGACTGTATCTGAATTTTCACTTGCCCCAATTCATTATAATTAAATTATCTCTCTTTTTGTACTTGCCCTGCAAGGAAATTTACTTGCCCCAGACAGGGAGCGATAGGATTTGCATGCCACTGCTTTGTAGCCCTCCTCTGAACCTTCTCCAGCAGGTTAATGTCCTTTTTGAGGTGTGGGCACCAGTACTGAACTCCGTACTCTAGATGTGGCCTCACCAGTGACCTTTACAAGGGTAGTATCTCCTAGTATCTCCTACTACTGACCCCCCTAGTTATGCATCACCATTCACATCTTGTTTGCCCTTGCTGCTACTTTCTTGCAGTGTGTGGAGTGCTTCAGGTCACTACTGATCATCACTCTCAGGTCCTTCTCCTCCTCTGCTGCACCTAGCCGGACCCCTCCCAGGTAGTACTCTGTCCTGAGATTCTTGGCTACAATATGCATAACTTTGCATTTCTTGGCATTGAAGCCAAGCTGCCAGATCCTGGAACACCTCCCCAGTTGTTCCTCAAAGCCCATTTTATTCGCGCCTTCAACAACTGCAGTGGCTCTCCTTTATACCATCTTTTATAAAAAAACTGCCTTGAATCTGCAGGCCTGTGTTCTCTGTAGAAGTTATGTTTCAGATACTGGTTCATATTCTGGGAGTATTCCATCTTTACTGTTTTTTTATTAAACTGGACATTTCTGATTTACACACTGGTGGCGAGTACCATTTAGAACTATGTTATGTAGTTGATGTCCTTGTTAAAGGGCTAGTGTACCACCTGGAATTAATACAGTAGTAACTTTCAGAAGTAGTTAGCTGTCACGTCTTATATACGAAGTATCTTTATTTCTGTTTTGCTAAGTAGAAGATTTTCTTTTTAATGTACTACAGTAGGTATGATGTGTGGAACAGCACTCTACCTGAAGCTGACTCAGGAGAAATTCCTTCATACTTACCATAATTTCCTTTTCTGTTATTGCAGCTCCAACATGAGAGGTGAATTAATACAGTTGGGTTTTGTCTTATGTCCTTTGTCCTTTTTTGGCTGGCAAGGCTTGTGGCTGTAGGCATGACATGTCACACCATGTTTGACCCATGTTACTTGTTGCTGGCTTCTAGCCAGCAGAACACTCATTTGCTGCCTTAACCACATTTCTTTGTTGTTAACTAAGACACAAGAAAGAGACTGACCCTTTAAATTTGGAAAAATCTTTTGTCTAAGGAGATACTGGCTATCTACAAGGACATCCAAACATTTTTGTAAGTACTGCGGGAAATAGTCCACTTTAAATTATTTTGCTTCCCCCAGAGGTTCTGCACCCTGGACTTGTACATTATTCATTAATTAAATTTGTTTTTGTAACCCCAATGTTTCGCTCTATTCTTTCAGAGCTTTTTCAAAAACATATAATACAGTTTATTGACATCAGTACTTGTAAAAATATAAATTTTCAATTCTCAGATAATACCATTAATATATACAAATCATATTACTGTTATGGCTTAGCTTCACCTGTCTTTAACTTTTCATGTTTTGGAAGAAGCACATCTGCAGCCCCCAGTATTTATTTTGATATTGTCTGCAAGGGCACACAACAGAAAAGGCAGCAGTCCCCTAAGAAAGGCCCTTATTTTCAGTTAGCCCCCCACCCTGCTATCTGGAGGGGCTGTGTGCTGCTAATTCCTCAAACCTGGAGCTTGCCTGGACCTCTGCTGGCTGTGCTGTCCAGAAAAGGTGCAGCAGACTGGAAGTGCTAGTGAAGTGAGCATCCATCGAGAATGTGTGGCCACCATATGCATACACACCTGCTAATGTCACGGTAACATGTGCAGTGTCACTAGGTCAAGCACATGACTACAGTGAACATGCAGGCTTTTTTGATGTGGCTAAGAGGGGGCAAAGTACTGCAATTGCCAGGGGTTGGCTAGAAGCCAGCAACAAGTTCTGTGGGTCAAAAATGGCATAAAACAGCGGGCCTTCAACTACAAGCCTCGCCAGTCCACAAAGGACCAAAGAGCACAAAGGATAACATAAAACAAAACATATGCATTAATTCCCCATTAACAGTGCAGATCAGTACTGGAAGTCCATTCTGTTCCTCCCTATTCATTATCAACATTGTGACCTCACTGACTGTAACATAACTAGTAACCAAGAAGAGACAATCTCCTGCTGCTTGATAAGTAATTTGTGACACATGTTACCAATCAAGCAGCAGGGCTTGTGATTGTAACCCAGATGCTGCATCCCAATGGGCTACTCCCCCTGCCATGTAGGCCTAACCAAGGCTGAAGGGCCTGAGTTCCTATTTTTAGATTTTAAACTGGTTTGTTGCCAAAGATGACATAAATGTGCAGTGCTTCCACACAGAGTATACTTTCAGTGGGCTAGAATAATACCTGGTACAACCCCCTGGGATGCTGTATCCATCCACAATACCAAAATGGCACCCCACACGTGGATGAAAAAAGCAAAACTCCACATTTCACAGTTTTGGAATTAAAGCAGCTCACTCTAATAATATGCTCGCACACAAAATTTATAAAAATGGTTAACCAACAATTTATTTACAAGGGGTGAGGGTTAGGAAAAGGTTAATTGGATGCAGAGGTTAAAGAACAGATTGATTGGCATGAAATCAAAATAATCATTTATTGCCTTTCACATTCAGGTAACTGTTGTGGTGACCACCCAACAACCCTCTGATGTATTCGGGATGTATTCTCTGTATCTCTCTGGCTAGCTGCATAGATAAATTAGGTGACACCTACACATTAAATGCCAACAGTGGTACCAGTTTGCAGACTATTATAGAGCCCTGCAATTCTGTACTTTAAACCTGGGTACCCAGTACTAAGCTCTTAGTTGCAAACCTGATAAGATTCAACTGGTTGGCCAGTGTTGGAGCCCTTAAAAGAAAAACAAATCAGCCTTTAGATGTATTCTTTAATCTTTAACTGTAGCCACAGGCAATCCCCCACTATGGAGTTTGGGCTCTAGATACTGAAAGTTTGGAAAACATATCTTTAACTACAGTATTTACAATTTTCTGTCAGGGTGGCAGAGATACCTCTGCCTACACACGGTTTGGTAGTCCTCATCAGGTGTAGAAAAGTAGTCATAATTCGTGCAGTAGCTTTAGCTGAGGAGAAGGCAGGAACTTGTGCTGACCCCCTTCTCAACAAGGCTCTTGCAGCCTGCAGGCTGGAAACTTTCTCAGCTTCAAAAGCAGTTGCCCTTCTTTAAAGGCTGAAGTCACATTTCTGGAAACACTTCTGAAAAACAGACCAGGCTGGGACCAGGACCAGCACGCCTCAAACCCCCAGGTCTAGGCTATGCCTCTCAGGGGGAAGCGAATATGGTAGCGCCAAGGCTGGCACACTACCAGGCTGACTCCCAGGCCAATCTAAGATAGCCCTTCTTTCCGATTCAGGCATTTCAGTTGCTTTACATTTTCACAGACTCTCTAACCATTCGGCCAGTGTGGCAGACATGGTCCTTATAACATTTAGGATACAGTTTCAAAAACATGGGTGCCTCCCTCTGGGCTAGGGGCCCCCAAAGCTAGCATCATCTCTGTTTTTTCTCATTTACTTATTACAGCACATTCATTTAACTTGGCTCTTTCCAAACATATGGTTAGCACAACTGCTGTGGCTCCTTCAGAGGGCACAGTCGTTTTAGGCAAAATCTCTTCTCTCTTCCAGAGGCAAGCACATAAGCTTAGCAAATTCACTTTCTTTTCTCAAGCTTCTCACAAACAAGAACAACTTCTGAACAGTTCCTTTTGCCTAGCTGGTGGCTTGGCAGCTCCAACTGAACTTTACAGTCCTCACAGGCAGCGTCAGGCAAAGCTCCAACCTCAGGATACTTTCCTTTCCTTTCCATTCCTTTAGGCATCCTGAACAGTCATATCAGGCATTTTACAAACACAGGACCCTTCTGTGATCAGTTGACTAAACAGATGTCCACCCTATTCTTGGCACAGGATAGATGCAGGATGCAGATAGACACTGAGCACCTTCTGGAATTCGTAGCAACATGGCCCCAAGAAGGTCTCTGAATAACTTGTACTTTAAGTAGAAGTTTACTCATTCAGAATTATTCAGATAGCTTTTTATAACTTGAGGTTACAGAATTCATCAGCACTCTCTCTGCTGAAGCAGAACTTTCATGCAGCCATTTCACCACGCAGGCAGGATTTCTTGCAGCTCTCTTACAGCTGAAGTTAAATCGGAAGTCTCCCACAAAATCTTTTCAAATGTGAGAAGGAGACAAATGCTAGCCCTGGGGGACAATAACCGGCAAACACCAGGCTGGCCACTCCAAATTCCTTGTAGCCACATTTCTCTCAAGGGGCCAGAGCACCCCTTGCAGGGGCTCCCGCTAAAATGAATCAGCCTGAAAAGTCTCTGGAGTTTTGGGAACCTTTTGGCAGCTCCTGACTGGCTGATTCATTTGTCTGTCACAAAAATGAATATTCATTGGGCTCCCTTGATACCTGATAGGCTCCTCATTTAGGCACCAACATTTGTCATTGCTTTTTTCCCCACAAGTCTTTGGCATCATCCCATAAGTCTCTGGCACATATCCAGGCTCCCTGATTGGCTGCTGATAGGTCAGAGGCTGCAAATATGGCTGCGACTATTTACAGACCCCAAGCAGTCCACACAAGATCCATTTACAAAGTTCTGGTGCAGCCAATGTAAGCATTTTAGTTATTTCATTGCCCCACTGTCTTGAAACAGACACTGTGCCCTCTTAAGTGCTGCACACATTTAATAGTTTGACTAAGTCCTTGGCCTGTCACTAGCGCTGTAATTAACTGTCCCCAAGTGCTAGACAGGCTCGCCACATTTTAGATATATATAGCGCCTCATTAATATTCATGAAGCCGAGGTGCTCACCATTGACTCTGTTTATCTAAACTGCCTCAAAGTTTCTGGGGTGCTGTATTCAGGTCTGCAGTCCCCACACTGCCTCCAACAGGAACCAGAACCAAAAGGGAGCCATTCATTTGACTGCAATTGTGGTCAGAAAATGAAGCACGTTTTTGTGCATGTGCGAGCCTCCCACCCTCCTTGATGGCCCCACTGTGTGCAAGAATAATGCGGAGGTTGTTCGGGGTTCCCTTGGGCACATTTGGAACTCGGACCAGCAGCGGTGCACATTCAGTGGAAAATGGAGGACACCACCAGCACCCGGAGGCAATCAGGATAAACGGGGCAACTAAGGTAAGACCCACAAGGGGGTTACGTGATGTAACATATAGGATAAAGTATGGGTCTTGGTGTGTAGCGAGAATTTACACACACCCGAGGGGTTTGATGCTGCATAAACATCAAGCATCAAACCCCGAGGGTGTGTATAAGTCATTACGAGACCCCTTCTTTATATAATTGTTGGGCTTCACTTTTTCAGCACTCAGCAATTATATAAAATAAAAAAAAGACTGCTGTGTCGGTGCAGTCAGGTTAGGTCAGCGCGAGAGGACCGCTTTCAGTTTATTTTAATTCTTGTTATGGGGTCCATCCAGTAGTCGAGTGGAACATCTGAAGTAGTTTAAAACAATTTACTTACTGCTGAGTGTCCGTGGCAGTTTGTCTCTCCTATGGTGTGTTTGCGGTAGGGTTTCCGGTTTCTGAAGGACACAGTGAGCGAGGAGTTCGAGCATGCGCAGTGCGGGGAAAACCGTGCACGTGTTTGCCGTCATAAATGCTCCTTTATAATGGCAAATTACGCCACGGTTTCCCAATGGGAAAAAGGGAAGCCCATTAATTATAATAAATTAGGTAATATGCTGCTGATATAGTGGGAGGAATCGGACTAGATAGGTCTGCTTCCAGGTAAAGCATTGCTTTTCATGTCGCGCCCAATACTATCAGGTAGAAAAACATCTAACTGGCATATACTATAGAACTTAGTGGTTCAAGGGGAAATAAACAACAATATACAGTTCTAAAATGGTGCTGTACATCAAGGTATGAATCAGAAGCACCCACTGAGTCTGCAAAAAAGGTCAGTGAAGATGGAACAATCAGAGAATGGAATCCAAAATATAAAGACAGCTTTTACAGGAAAGCCTAACTTTCAGGTTCAACACAATTGTCCATAAATACTTGTTTTATAAGAAAAAGCTTACAAATATTTTCCTCTCAGAAAGATATCAATACAGATATTGAGAGTATATATGCTTATACAGCTCAGCATAGACACTTAACCAATCGTTACATAATGGAAGGTTTACAGGATACAAACACATCATTGCTACCATATTTGCATGCAGCTTTGAACTATGAGGAACTAATATATTGAAGTATTATATACCGTATACCCTCTTACAGTACTCAAACAGCTTCTTAACTATTTAAAATATTTAGTACAGCAAACAAATCAATGGGTTAAGTATGTTATTTGTGTGCTTAACAGCGTCATTTTGGGAATTAAGCAGTTCATAAGTCCAACAAATTCAGATTCAAAAAATTATAGGTGTCATTCTCAGATGGCTTCCATCAAGAAAGTTGGACCAACAACAAAGTCTGTGGCAGAAAATGCCATTTTATATGTAATGGATCCTAAGAATATTATTATAGTCTCGGATTATTTCCATTCTAACCCCCATTAATTACATCCCTAAAGCATCTGTTCAGTGTAGTTACAACCCCACCAGTCATGAAGATTAACTGGAGTTCAGTAAATTGGATTCAGTGCCCCTGGTTGCCCCCTACTTGACCTACAGTTTCTGAACAAACTGTCCAGTGTCTTTTGGGGTGCTAAGCAAGCATACGCTATCATTCCACTATACTCATTCAGGGAATCAACTAGAGAGGGGACCATCCTTGATCTGATTCCATCAACCGCTGAGATGGCCACAAAGTAGAAGTGAGAGAACCTCTGGGTTCCAGTGTTCACACTACAGCATGGTTCAACATATCCACAGGAACACATCACTCCAGTTCAAAAAACTGTAGTCCTGGATTTCAAAAGGGCAGACCAGCCCTACTGGGTCAAAATAGTGCATGAAAGAGAGCGTGTTGAATACCACACTGTCTATTGAGCGCCTGTAGTTTCAGCAACAGGGGTAGAACAGCGGTAGTAAAAGAGCGCTACCCCTGTCGTTCTGCAGTCTTATCTGGTGTCCTCGAGTTGCCGTGTGCTGGGGGCTTGGTCAAGCTGCTCCCCTGGACGAGTGACTAGGGTGTCAGCACATGGCTGAATGGGAGACCTGGGATTGTGGTTCGCTTCCCCCCAGATCTTCCCGTTCTGCAATTTTTTGCCACTTTTTTCTTTGTTAAAACCCCCCCCAACAGTGTTTTTCCCCATCCCCAATGTCCCACCCCCCACAGGGCTTATTTAAATTCCAGGGGGTTCAAGTGGGCAAAGCCCCCCACAAAAGAAAAGAAGCCCACTGACTATAAGGGCATGTGCTGCCTGTGTTGGTCGATGTTTTGCCGGACAATATTGCAGTGCATGCTCTTATGGTTGTGGCATTAAGTGCTGCATGGTGTTTCTGTGCGCAGTTATGACCCCGTGCCCAGACCAACAAGATGGGGAAAGGTTAAAAGATAAACTGTTAAGGGCAGCAGGAGCAGAAAGGGTAGAAGTCAAATAAGATGTCATAAAGAGGGGTGTAACTAAGGTGAGAGCATCATGCATATGACAGGTTGGAAAGAACAAAAAGCACGCACAGCATTCTAGTTTCCAGACGGGTTGGAGTGGCTGTAAACGCAAAAATGGTAGCTTTTTGAAAATATGCAAGGTTAAGCAGAGTCAGGCTAACCAGGAGGGATATATGAAAAAGCTGAAAGAGACCAGAATAATAGAAAGAAAAAGTAAAGCAGAGGTAGAGCTGAGAATAGCAGTGGGGCCAAGGATTAGAGAAAACCTTTAGGTACATTTGGGGGAGGGGGACACTAAGGAGGCTATTATCAGGTTAAAGAACAAAGGGAAATGGTGGGAAGGATGGAAAAAAGGCTGATATACTGAATGATTCTTTGTGTACAGTATTCGCCATGGAGGAGTGAGACCACTACCAAATGTTTGCTGTTGGCCCAGGGTGGGTGGGGATTGGAGTTAAGACCAGTCTCAGAAGAAAGTATGCTCAGTGGCTTCAAAACTCTGGATGTGTTCAAAGCATGTGGTCCTGACGGGTTGCACCCTAGACTGCTGAAGAAGGTGGGGCAGACAATGACAGCATCATAGGCAAATTTGGTTACTTGTTCCCAGAGATGGGAGTGGTTCCAGCAGAATGCAGGGTAGCAGATGTGATGCTGTGACAAGGATGACATGGAAAACTACAGACCAGCCAGTCTTACCTGGATTGTAGGCAAGCTGCTGGAAATCCTTATTAAGGAACAGATACTGGAATTCTTAGAGGAAAATGGGTTGCAGGACACGAGGGCTTGTAGCAGGGAGTTTGCCAGATGAACCTGATTGACATCTTTGATTGGATCAAAAAGGGAATGGCAGGGAGCAAATAGTAGATGTCCTGTACCTCGTGATGCCACCAGGTCACCATGTGTGTCAGGGGTGACATTCCCCTGCCTTGATGGCAAGATACCAGACAAGGTTAAGGGGCCTGGGTTGTTTTACTGCTTGGTAATGGATGTTCAGATCCTGATAGCTAAAGCTAAACCATGGTGCCTCCACCCATAGAAAGAATAGTGGGCCTGGTAATGAGTACGGTACCTCCCTCTGGGATGCAGTACCAACCCACCCACCCTCCCCACACATCTCTCCTTGAACGTGTACAATGCAGCACCCCTTTTCCACAACACAGTTGCCAATGCCCAGCTAATGATGGCTGTTGACACAGGCAGTACAAATAAAAACAAAGCTTTTATTCACAATAATGTGTCACTGCAGGAATAAATGAGAGGAATTACCACAACTACATGAATCCACAATAATTGGATTTTACCCCCACACTCAATAATGTGGGTCTGTCTGTACTTTCAGGCTGCCCCACTAACACCCACAATGTATCCAAGATGTTAAATGAGGTACTTTCCCCTCTACAGTGCTATCTGCATACCCAGTGTTGGATTGTAGTAGGCCCAGTGTCTGTGCTGCACAGGATCTTGCAATGAGGCGCTACACATTAGTACCACCCCCCCATGCCAAGTGACTTGTAAGTAAGTGTAGCCGATAACCCAAAACTGTATTACAAACAAGCCTGATGGCAAACTTGAAACTGTGATTACCAATAATTCTGAACAGTACATCTGCACAGACAGGTGAGGTACGAGTACTTGCTACACTCTGTGCAGGAATGTAAATGACTGCATAGGTGGTGTGGCAGTTGCCTCAGCTGGAAAATTTCACTGGGCCTCCAGAGATCAGTTAGCAACGGACTGTGCAGGGTAATCATGGCACTTGTTCATCATCAGGAATCAGTGGAAACAGTGCATTATCAGTATGCCATCAGTTGGTGACTCGAGACCTTCATATACAACCAAGGACTGAAGGGAATGGCTCACACAGTTTATCGACTGCAAGCACTAGCCGTCACATCTACATCAAATGCAGCTTTGTATCAACAACTGGGCAGAATTTATGCTCCTAAAGGGGATTTGCCACTGTTTCAAGAACAGTCAAAAGTATGCTAAGGGATGAACAGGTCTGTTTGACAAACAGCCGACATTAATCTGGAAAAAAACAGTCCTCACAAGAGTGGCAAGACCTCTGTGGTTAAAGGAGTACTACACCTTCATAGCTTGTAAATGTTATTGGTTTCCTTTTCAACAGACAACTCTTTTCGTATAGCTGTTGGGGTAAATGTGTTTGCTTTAGTTTGTTTGCACCGTTCATACCAGTCCCTATAACTAGCTTGGGGAAGTTTCCATTTGCTGGTTGTTGAAATCTCATTGTTCCTGACAGCTGTATTAGCTTATGAGAACATGATGCCACAGTACCCATTTACACCATGTATCTCTATGCTGAAAGCATACATAACCTGAAAAAATTCTCTGTGGAAACACACACACGCACTGAATGCAGCTTAAAGGAAAAAAAAAACTCTGCATTACATGTCAGAAGTTTGCAAAGCTAAATGAAGTTACATGTGATATTTACACCTTGCTACAGATTATTTTGTTGAATTCTAAGTAGGCAGACAGGCATACTGTGGAGTATAAAGGGTAATGACATGTCATGTTTTCATATGCTAATGCAGCTCTCATGCACAATGAGATTTCAACAGCCAGAAATGGAGACCCTCAAGATAGTTACAGGGACTGGTATGAACCGTGAAAATAAACTAAAGCAATCACATTCACGTGTGTAACCCCCCCATGGGTGGGGTTTACCTTAGTTTGCCTCCCGACCACCATTCCTGGTCAGTTTGGTGCCCTTCTAAGCTCCTGCCGACATCCAGTGTCAGTAATCTTGGGAGGACCGGAGGAGCTGTGTGGAAAAATAAACTGCCAGCTCGGTGGTACAGCACTGTGAACATTGCACAGCTAGTATGCGCACGTTCGAGTTGGTGCCTGCTTGAACATGCAAGCTGCAGCTGGCTCTCTCTGCAAGTGCTATGGCACTAAGAGTAACAGCTGCTCTGATGGCTCCATTCAATTCCCTTTGTGTACTCTGGCCCCAGGGACAAACCTGCAGCATTAGGGACCCAGAAGCACATCAGGGGAAGGAGAGAGAATAAAAACTTTAAAACAGTGCTCTTAAGTGCTATTACCTTCAGAATGCTACACCTTTAAGAGCACACGAGGCTGCTATGAAATGAGTAGCCTTGCCTGCCATCTAGCAGGACAGTGCTACAGCACTGGTGACAAGGAGGGTAAGACTGTGCCATGCCTCACTCTGCCACCTGACCATAGGGCGGGGGGCAACTGTTGAATACTGCAGGCAAGTTAAATTAAAACAATACTGTTTACCTGCAAAAAGATTTAAAAGTTGGGATTCTGGGTGGACTGTTTACAGTAGTAGCCATACGTGCCACCTCTGACCCACCATGCAGCCAATCAGAGTCCTAGGAGCCCTGGAGGACTTAGCAATGGCTCCTGGGAAGAGGGAAATGAATGTGCTTTTGGCGCCTTTATAGTCAGCCAATCAGGCATCGCGTGAACTTCACACATATTAATTTAGCAAACGGACAGCTGTTTCCACCAATGGGATGCTGTCTTTACTCTCCTTAGACCCCTGGGAAGTATTCAGCTCAAAGCAGTTTGCTGGAAACCCTCAATCTATGAGGAGGCTTGGACTGTGTCTCTACCTAAAATTGGAGAACGGCCTGTGGTTTAAACAGCCATCATTTGGTGGTATCTTCAAACAGTTTCCACCATCTGGAAAACCAGCTGTAATGTGGGAAAGGTTGCCTTGTGTGTGAACCTGAAGGTCGGAAAATACCTGAGAGACTGTTTACTACCTATAGCTCTGGGAGGAGAACCAACCAGCTACAGAAATATCCAGGACTGCTAGCCAGCAGAGATAAAGAGACTATGAATCCTGAGCGCCAGGAGAAGAGCCACTGTAAGAGGACCATCTTTGGAATTGGTCAGGTAGTGTCACAGCCAGCCAGGCACTACCCATTGTCACCCCTGAGAGTTTGATGCCTGGACATGTGGGATGAGGCATGTGGCCCTGGTTCCCAGTACTGGTCTGTTCTAGCACCTGTGAAGCAGCAGAGGAAGAGGTGACAAGCTGCAAGAATCCGTCACCCTGCAGAGGTGAACAATTACAAGAAGTCAGCTACAGCCAGGTAAGCTGCCAACTTGGTTGTACAGCGTGAGGCCCCAGTTCTGCTAACTGAATCTGTTGCTGTTGCCCAGACTCTGTGAACTGTGCTTCAGAACCATAAGTAATCACTGGGCATGGCCAGCATCTGGCCAAAGTTGTTTTAAAACATTCTGTTAGCTACTGTGTTTGGCCACAGGGCCAGGAGTCATTAATTCTTTTGAAACCTGGTGTTTGAATCAAAATTCCAGGAGTTTGGGTTGCCATGTAGTTTATTAAGTGCACCAGCACGGGCCACCCAGCTACACCGTTATCAGGCCTGCAACTGCTCCACTGGGTACCCAGACATTTAAGTAACTGGGGAAAATCTGGTACTAGAAGGGAGTGGGGAAGTAGGGTGATGTTTCTGTATGCTGGTGGGAGTTAGCATCATTGGTTCCATGTCATATCAGCGAAAATATTTTGGCGACTCACACAATAGCTAGTGCAATTCGCCAAATACAGAATAGCCAACACAACACCCCTGATGACTACAAAGCCAACTAACAGCCACACAGTAAAAGTAATATTTAATGTGGGGGGCTTCACATTCCCTGAAACTTAAATAATCAACTCCGGGGGGGTTGGGGGTGGACACTGAGGGAAAATGGGAATACACAGGAGGGGGGAAATGGTATGCAGGGCACCATTGCATCCGGGGAACAAGTAAGAAAAAATATCACAGGTAACACAAGACAAAAAGGAACATACCTACAGCCAGTCCTGAACCTGGGATCATCACCACAGCAGTCAGCGACCCTATCCACCACTCCAGACAGACAGCTCGACAGCAGCAGACTTCACTGCTGTATTCATCCAGCATAACACCACACCTGCCTAGCCTCCATGTGCTTCGCCATCGCTATTTTGTTCCTCCTTAATCGTGATTCCCCACAATCACTCACCTTCCTCCCTCCTTAGCAACTCTGGGAGGTAGTGGACCAAATTGAGTTGCTCATTCTGCAATCGCTCATTTTGGTTTGCTAACATAATGTGCTACTGGCACCATTGTTATTAATCCAATTAGGGTTACTGCAAAAGTTGCTAGTTAACCACTTGTATTGTTGTTTTCCTACATCCCATGTTTCCTACCCTTCACCTACCTCTTTCTGTAAATAGTTTGTTAACCTTTTAAACACTATCCATGAGCATATAATTAGAGATTGCTAATAATTATATGTAACATCCCATCCCTTTGAGGTGGCTCTTGCAGTAGGCAACACCAGTAGGACTGAAGCCACCAGGCGCTAGGACCACGTTTAAAACTTCTAACTAGCAGTGTATCACAGAGGACCATCCCTGCCGATGTCAGCATGCTGACGTCCGCCTATCCTATAAAGGGAGTGGTCCCCCAGACCTACCTCAGTTCTTCTCCCGCTGTTGACTCACACACGTCGAAGCTCCATGGACACCTGCTTCAATCGACCACCATTTTGATCGTGTTTACCCACAATTTATTTTTTTCTTTTTCTAGGATAGTAGCATCAATTTTTGGTGTTTTCTTCATCTCGTTTATGTCTTCTTCTTCTCCAGCCTCATCTTCTGACCAACCGATGAAGTGTGCCTGCAGCAAGCAGATTCCCGCCAAAAACGGTCACTCTTCCTGCCTGCTCTGCTTAGGCCCAAACCACGACACTGAGGCCTGCTAGCACTGCCAGGACTTCAGCCAGGCCACACAAGACACAGATTGAAGACTCTAGAAAGCTACCTGGCCAGCAGAAATTGGCCACAATGGAGAAGGAGCTTCAGGCCAAGAGCTCTTCTACTTCCCTGGCTCAGTCTTCCAGGGCATCTTCTTCTTCTTCTTCTTCTTCCCAGAAGGAGAAGAAGTTGAGTGGGAAGCATAAGAACCAGGACAAGTATCGGGACCATCCTCATTCAAGGTGTCACTCACAGTCACCACACAGACTGGCTTCCACCTCTGGGTCTTCCCCCACAGAGGATCAGACCCTCCTACCTCGGCAGCCCTCACTCCTTCCAGGCTGCCAGTGGTGCAGCTACCAGCCATCATCTCCATTACAGGCTGTGGCTCTTCTGCTTCCCAGCCCCTGATGCTCAGGCCCTTCGCTCCTAGTGGTCCTCAGTCAGGCAGCTCAACCAGGGTTGAAACCTCCGGTGGTGGGTCTTCGCCCTTTGCCGCCCCCCCCAATCAAGGCATTCATGTTGTCAGTTCCCGACTCTAGGGTCGGCGCTGGTCCTTCCAGGCATCGCCCAGAGCAAGCGCTTGCCTCTTCTTCCACACAGGCGATGCCTCTGCCCCTGCCTTGGGGGAACTGTCCCTTGCAGGTGCCAGCCTTGCCTCTGGGACCAGCCCTGGCTATGCCGACACCTTAACTGATGACTTCTCAGCCATCGTCGCCTTGGCCCCAGCCGATGTCACAGCCGACACCTGCTGGCCCTCCTAGGGATCCCCAGCTGGCACCTGGTGGACCTATGTTGGGTACCCTACTCTGGCCCTACCACCAACATACATGTACCCTCCTCCTCAATATCTTTACCCAGCCTATAATCCTCCTCCACCGGTGGATTATACTGCTTTATTTACTGCCCAGTGGACATTCATGCAGAACAAGGACACACCCAGGAGGCCTTCTACACACCTCCTCCTCCTCCCTGGGAACACCCTCCTTGGGATTCAGACTGGGAAGGACCTAATAACCCCTGTACTACAGGATCTTCTGGGGGATACACGAGGAGCCCTGAACAGCAAATGGACAACCGTCTCCCTCAGATGCTGGTCCCTGACAGTGATCACTCAAGGGACGACTGTTCCTCTTCCTCTCCCTCCTCAGACTTTTTTTTTGTAGACTTTATTTTTTTCTCTGAACACCCAGGAACTCTCTCAGGCAGGCCCCTCACACACCTATCGCTCTACCACCCTGCCGGGTGCTTGACCGTTGGGAACTTGGGGACAGACACTCCCCACCCGCCCCAGACCGGCGGACCCCCAGCTCTGAAGGCCCTGGTGCTGTATCTAGAATCTAATTCACCAGGTCCAGCGCAAGGCAAGGGGCCGGGAGAGCCGGCGGGATGAGCACGGCGTTGGGTGTGTGGCAATGGTGTACTGGAGGCTGCAGTTGCCTATCCCAGGGCTAGGGTTTTTTCATAGTGTAGTTTTCCCTTGGAGCATGGATGTGCAATGACATCTGTGCAGGCACACTGCTGACATCTGCTGCTGCTCCACACCATACATTGTCAGCTTCCTGTAGTACCCCCCAGTCTCCATCAGCAATCTCTAAGGAACCAAGCAAACCCTGCAAATCACCCCAGGAGAAGAGAGCAGTCTTCTGGACACTCAATCAATCCTCTTCCTCCCCTGCCAACCCCTGGCAGCCCAAGTCCATTCTTGAACCCGGGTCACCTGCATGGCATGAGGTGTGGCATCCAGCACCTCAGCCCTCAGTGCCACCAGGCTGGCTCATCATACTTAGACTAGTTGGAGGTCTCGAGGGGCTCCTCTAATGATCAAGAACCTCCTAAGAGACCCCTAAGTCTCTCCCGATGATCCCTCTTTTCTTGATGTGATGCACCATATCCAATCTCTCATGGGGTGGGAGACAGAGGAGCTTGATCCAGAGCGCAGTTGCCTGGCTACATACTGCTCAGAGAAGGAGATCCTCCCTTTGGTGGTGCCCCCATGAATTGATTCTTACAAGGATGTTAATAAGGCGGCATGAAACCACTCCCCTTCCACCCCGGCCTTGGCCAATTAGGCGGATTGCCTTTATCACGTGCTGGTGGACAAGCCCTTCTTTGGTGAGCACCCTACAGCAGTCTCGGTGGTTATGAATGCAGCCCATGACCATACTAAGAAGCCCAGACAACTCAGTACCCACCCCTCTGACAAGGAGTCTCGCCAACTAGACCAGTTGAGCAAGCAGGTAAGGGCAAAAGCAAATACTGAAAAGAAAATAGCAAAAAAGGCCAAAAGGGGGGATAAAACTTTTTTCAGATATGTGAGGGAGAAGAGGAGGGCAAGGCAGGGGATTACTAGGTTGAGGAGGGAGGGAGAAATATAATTGGAAAGGGACTGTGAAAATGCAGAGTTATTAAATAAGTACTTTAGCTCGGTATTTATGGAGGTGGAGAGGATGGTAAGTAACCTGACCTAAAGTCGAATGGGAAGGAGGGAAAATGGGTGGATCTGAGCCCTTTCACTGTGTATAGGGTTAGGGCAGAGCTAGATAGATTGAGGGTAGATAAGGCAATGGGGCCTGACAGGTTACACCCCAGGGTGATCAGGGAATTGAAGGAGGAGTTGGCCGCACCCTTGACAAGGCTCTTCAACTTGACCCTGGAAATGGGGAGAGTGCCAGAGGACTGGAAGAGGGAAGATGTAGTGTCTTTACACAAGGGAGGAAGTAAGGAATTGAAGGGGAACTTCCGACCTGTCAGCATCGTGTCATTGGTGGGGAAGGTAGTGGAGGCATTAATCAAGGAGAGGGCGGTGGATTACCTAGAGGAGAGTGGCTTGCAGGACAGCAGACAGCATGGCTTCACGAAGGGGAAGTCTTGCCAGACAAACCTAATTCAGTTCTTTGACTGGGTGACTCAGGTGAATGACCGGGGGGGTGGACATGGCCTATCTGGACTTCAGTAAGGCCTTTGACACCGTCCCCAATAGGAGGCTTCTGAGCAAAATGGGAAGCCAGGGGTTGGGTGGGAAAATAACAAGCTGGGTGGAGGCCTGTCTGTCAGGAAGAACTCAGAGGGTGGTGCTAAACGGGGTGCACTCCAGGGCAGTGAGAGTGAAAAGTGGAGTGCCACAGGGGTCAGTTTTGAGTCCGCTTCTCTTCAACATCTGCATCAATGATATTGCTGAGGGTTTGAGGGGGAAGGTGTGCCTATTTGCTGATGATATGAAAATATGCAATAGGGTGGACACCCGGGGTGGGGTGGAGGGCATGAGGGAGAACGTAAAGATGATTGAAAATTGGTCTGGGACATGGCAGCTGAAATTTAATCCCAAGAAGTGCACTGCGATGCACTTGGGGAGTATGAACAGAAGAGCAGGGTACACCCTAGGTGGAGAGGAAATTAAAGTAACAGAACAGGAGAGGGATCTGGGGATTATAGTCTCCTTGAATTGTAAGGTAGAAATCTAATGTAGCAGGATAGTGGGCAAGGACGATTGAATGTTGGCATGCATAGGCAGGAGCATTACTAGCAGAAAGAGGGAGGTAATAATGCCCCTTTACAAAGCCGTGGTGAGGCTGCACCTGGAGTATGGGGTTCAGTTCTGGAGGCCACATCTCCACAAGGATATAGATGCATGGGAAAGGGTTTATAGAAGGTTACCCAAGATGGTGCAGGGTATGCAGGGGAAAGTCACAAGAGCAGAGGTGTAAGGAGCTGGATCTGTACATGCTGGAGACAAGGAGGGAAACGGGAGACATGATTGAAACTTTTAAATATGTAAAGGGGCTCAATAAAGTGGGAAAATAGGGTTTACCTAAGAGGAAGGAGGGGTCAAAACTAGAGGGCACAGCCTCAGATTGCAAGGAAAAGGATACAGGTGCAATGTGAGAGGGTGTTTCTTCATGGAGAGGGTGGTGGAGCCCTGGAAAAGACTATCAGACGGAGCGGTGGAAGCTAAATTGGAAGAATTCAAGAGGGCATGGGACAAGCTTATGGTTCTCAGTTTGGGGGGGGGGCTGCCAAGGAGGGGAGGTGTAGGGGGAAAAATAGGGCAGAGTAGATGGGCCGGTATGGTCCTTTTCTGCTGTCAAGCTTCTATGATTCCTCTGCCATACTGGCCATTTGGGCCCTTAACTATCTAGCCCATATAGTACAGTAACAGAATGCCTCTGGGATCAGGTGAGGGATCTGGTTCAGACCCTCCCTTAGAACTCTACTAAAACGCAATTGGCCCATCTCCTAAAATCCGGGTCAGATATGGGCAACCATGTTCTGAGGGTGGCATATGACACTGTTGATGCCTCCGGACATGGGGCTGCGGTAGGCATCTGCCTTCACCATCCTTCTTGGCTCCAGGTATCTGGCCTTGCACCTGATGTTCAGGCAAAGATAGTGGATGCCCCTTTTTGGGGTTCTGTCTTGTTTGGGGGAGATTCTCAGGATATAATCTCCTGCCTTCAAGAATCGGGCAAGGCCCTGAGGTTGGTGCATTCCCTCTACCGATCCCAACTGCAGTCTTCCCAACATCAGTCCTTTTGTCAGTCTTCTTGCCAGTCTTCCAAGGCCCAACAATCAAAAGGACCCTTTAAGTGCAAGGCAAACATCCCGCCAGCCAGAGCATCTACCTCTAAGGCCCCCAGAGTGCCCACAGCTGCTCTGCCCATCCACTGATCCACTGCCTAACTCCTTGCTTGTCCCCCCCAGCAGAGGCCATGGAGGAGGCAATTGGGGGTCGGTTCTTCCTGTACCTGGACAGGTAGTGTGCAGTGACCTCAGATCAATGGGTGCTGTAGATTATTGAATGGGGTCACACCCTCGAATTGCTGGAGCTCCCTCCGGAAAGCCCTCCCTTGTTCTCCCATTACCATAAGGCCCACATCTCCCTAATCTGGGAAGAGATTCAGTCTCTTCCGCACAAAAAGGCTATACAGCCTGTCCCCCCAGCTCAAAGAAGAAAGGGGTTCTACTCCCACTTCTTCCTCATCCCCAAGAAAACCGTGGACTTAAGGCCAATCCTGGACCTCAGCCACCTGAACCTCTACATAGAGTACAGGCACTTCAGAATGGTTACTCTTCAGGGACTCTTGACCCTTCTTCATCAGGGGAACTGGCTGTGTTCACTGGACATGCAGGATGCCTATCTTCATATCCAGGTTTTCCCATCCCACTGGCGCTGCCTCCATTTTGACTTTCAGAGGGACCACTTTCAGTTCAGGGCCCTCCCCTCTGGCCTTTCCTCTGCACTGGGGGTCTTTACCAAGTACCTAGCAGTGGTGGCTGCAACTCTGCAGAGACAGGGCTTTTATTTGTTCCCTTACCTGGATAATTGGTTGCTGACCACCCCCTCCAGGGACCTCTTGCTGCAGACCCTGGAAGGCACCATTCGGCTCTTCCAGGCCCTAGGGATCACAGTCAACCTACCAAAGTTTTGTCTCTCTCCGATCCAATATCTCCAGTATATTGGGGCGGTCCCGGATTTATCCTGCCAAAGAGCCTTCCTGTCGGTGGACAGCGCTTGATAGCACAAGTGCAGCTAGTATCCTCAAGTCATCAGATACCAGCCAGAGAATTCCTTAACTTGTTGTGGCACATGGCAGTGGCTATAGCACAGTTATCTAGTCCACCTGCATATGAGGGTTCCCCAGTGGACATCTGGATCAGCCACTGTTGGTTTCCGACCCAGTGAGGAAAACCTTGGAGTTGTGGGAGAACCCTAAAAATCTCCAGTGAGGGGTTCCCCTCTGCGTCGTGTCCCCACAGCAGATTCTCAGTATGGATACCTCGGGCCTGGGCTGGGGTGCTTACTTAGACGACCATCAAACCCAGGGGATTTGGTCTGAGTTGGAGCGGCATCTTCACATCAGTGTGTTGGAGATGCGGGCAGTTCTTTATGCTCTGCAGGCCTTCCAGACCCACATTCTTCCAGGCCCACTATTGGTACAAATGGACAACATGCCTGTAGTATACTACATCAACAAGCGGGGGGGGGTCACTCATTCCTACCCCCTTTGTCAGGAAGCAATGAGAGTCTGGTACTGGGTCATCGAGTATGGCCTGGAACTATCAGCAGTCCATGTCCCAGGTGAACAAAATGCCCTGACTGACAGGCTAAGCCAGTCTGGGTCAAGGACTCATGAGTGGGAACTCCTGTCCTTGGTGGTCGAAGACCATTTCAACAGGTGGGGCTGTCCAAAGTTGGACCTTTCTGCGTCCCCACTCAGTGCAAAACTGCCACTTTTTTGCTTGCTTGATCCAGGGCCTGGAGTTTTCTGGTACGATGCGTTGTCCCTCTCCTGGAAAGAGAAATTCCTATATGCCTTCCCTCCTTCCCTTCATGCTCCTGCAGAGGGTTCATCTCAAGCTTCAGTCAGAGGGAGCAGAGATGATCCTCATAGCTCCCTATGGGCTGTGTCAGATATGGTTCCGCCTGCTGCAGCAGCTGGCTGTGAAACTACCAGTACATCTGCCCCTGTGCACCAGCTTGCTCTCCCAAGAACAGGGCACCCTGGTCCATCCCGATCTCAAGTCTCTGCATCTACATGCGTGACTCCTGCAGATTTAGCTATTGGCCACTTTGGAGTTTCTTCCAGGGTTGCTGATGTCCTGATGGCTGCCAGGAAACCTTCCACTAGAGCCACCTATGCCATGAAGTGAAAGTTCTTCTCCCTATGGGTTGCTGCTCGCCACTTGGATCACTTCACCTGTCTGGTGAATCTGATTCAGGTGTACCTCTTCTCCCTTTTGGACTCAGGTCTGAGGTACTCCTATTTTAAAGTGCACCTTTCTGCCATCTCTGCGTAACATGCACCCATAGGGCAAAGTTGTTGCCCAGCTGGAGATCTCCTGCACATTTCTACAGGGTAATCCTACATTTGAAACCTTTCATTTGGGACTCTGTCCCTCCATGGGATCATTCTTTTGTGTTGGAAAATCTCACTTTGCCTCCCTTTCAGCTAACTGCAAGTTGCAAGCTGCATTTTCTGTTAATTGCTGTTACTTCTGTTCAGAGGACTTTTGAGCCTCAGGCTCTGATGTGTAAAGAAGCTTACTTAGTTTTTCACAAAGACAGGGTGTCTTTATGTACTACTCTTAAGTTTCTGCTCAAGTTGGTGTCTTGAGTTCACACAAAACCAATCCATCCACCTACCTGTTGATTTTCCTGAGTATTCTAATCAGGGGGAGGTCTTACTGCATACCTTGGACGTTCATAGGGTGTGCTCTATTATTACACAAGTTATATTGAGCCAGATAGAAAGCCTAATCAGTTGTTTCTCATTTGACCCTAAGAGAGAAGGGGCACCTCTTTTAAAACAGTGTTTGTTGAAATGGTTGACAAATTGCATTGTTTACTGTTACCATAAGTACAACAAAGCCCTTGCCTGGAGCAGTTAAGCGTCACTCCACCAGAGATATGGCTGCCTCTACCTTGTGTTTCAGAAATGCGTCTGCTGCAGACATTTGTGCGGCTGCCATTTGGAGCTCTGTTCACACTTTTGTCAGACACTACAGTCTGGACATTGCTTCCAGACATAGGGCCAGTTTCGGACTAGCCATCCTTCAGGGCCTTCTTTCATGAGCCTTTGCTGTTGTCTTCTGCCTCCTCCCAGCTGACATCGGTCTGTTCTGGTACTGCTTAGGACTCAGTCTAACCAGTGTTGACTACTGCAAGAGTCCTTCAAAGTAAGATAGTACAGTTATGTAAGAACTTACTGTAACAGTAGATCTTCAAGAGGAGGTCTTGCAGCAGGCGCTGCTTTCCCTCCCTCTTTCCCCGATAGTTACTTCTCCTTTGCATTTACTCTACTTTTCATCAGTGCTGAGGAACTGCCTCGGTGCTCCATTTTCACCTTCTGCGTTGGAGTCTCCAGTGGGAGAACTGAGGTGGGTTTGGGGACTGCCCTCTTTATAGGATAGGCGGATGTCAGTGTGCTGATGTCAGCAGGGGCATTCTCCATGATACACTTCAAACTAAGTTTTCCGTGTGGTCCTGGTGCCTGGCGGCTTCAGTCCTACTGGTGTTTCCTGCTGCTAGAGGTCCTCTTGAAAATCTACTGTTACCGTAAGTTCCTATGTAACTGTACCTTTCACTCATCTTGGCTACTCCAGGGCCCTCAGGTCCACACTGTACACACCTCCTGGGGCCTGGCCTGGGTTCCACAGTGGATAAAAAGTTTGTTGCGGTGCCTCCACCCAGGGGAAGTGGCAGAGGATACCAGTGGACAGATAATAGGTTACCATCCCCAGGAAAATACATGAGCTGTCCCCCCAGATACTCCCCTAACAACAACAATGTTCCCCCCATTCACAATGAATCACATTAACCAGATATAACATGCAACCAATAATAGTGTTTATTTTGAGAGGTGGGGGAAAATGGGGAGGTTAAAACAACAACAACAACAGTAAAGCAGTATCACCTCACAAACCCCCCCGCCTCCCACCTTTGGGTGCATCCTGGCCAATGTCCCTTCAGATGTGGTGGGTACCTCACCAAAGCAATGATGGTGCTTAAGCTGGGATGCTTGCTTTGGGGCCCAATACCATTGAACAGATAACTTCGTTGAACTTCAGATCCAGGCTCAAGTTTCTGACAGAGTCCTGCCCAGGACCTACCCCTCCACAGTTTTGACCTAGCTTGCTAGCTAAATAAAGACTCCCCAAAGCTGCAGCTCGGGGGTACATACAGTTCAGAAGTTCACAGGGGGGGGTTCCAGCAGGCTAGAAGTAGTACGGTATTGTGAAGGTATTTTATTGGTGGTGTACCACAAGGCTGCAGAACTGGTGGACTGGGGAACTGAGGAACACTGGTGTTTGCCTGCCTGGCCTTGCCAACTTTGCCTCAGAGGCCATTGTAGACTGTTTTCACCAGGCAGGCCTCTCGCCGTCTTCCTCACCAGCCATCATCTTCTGCAGTCTAAGGACAGGCCTAGTCTCCTAGACACCTCTGTTGCACACCCAGGACACACAATTAACAGCTGTGCAGCACCTCTTTACTCAGCAGTGGCTGGGCTCTGGCACAGTCTCTACCCTCAGTATACTCAGGGTCTCCCTTGCTGCAATGTGCTCTCTCCACACTTATCCCACCATGTGGGAGGAACAACAGCTCAGTCTCTGATCTACATGGCAGCGCTTGGGAATTTAGGCTGCACTCACAAAGTCTCTGTTCTCATGCTGCAGCTACAAGCAATTGGGATCTCTCTGCTTGCTCAGCACCAAATCTCCTTTTTCCTGACAAGAGATTCTAAAATCCTTTCTCTTCCTCTATGCAACAGTAGGAGGTGCTGTCAGGCACTGTGTCCCCAGCAACCAAACTGTGGCCAAACAGGCTGTTGGGGCAAAATTGTAGTCATAGGGCTAGTAGCCCAAAAAAGTATTTCCTGCACTCCAGCTGTGACTGCCCTCTTTTGGTGGACTGGCAGTCCTGTTTTTCTTTTTTGCACAGCCCTCAGTTGATTGGCTGTCATAGTCCCAGGCAAATTCAATGCCCTTTCATACTTCCCAGCAGGTCCCTTTGCTCTTCAGCCCCACTGGAGGCTGCCATATTTATTTACATTTCTTTCGTTACAACCCAGCCCCATAACTTATTAGTTAAGCCTTTTTTAGGGCTGATATTCCCTTGTCTTGGTTCTGCTTCGCCAGTGGGAGTCAGGACATGTTATTTATTTATTTTTGGGAGCCCCTTCCAGGCTTCAGGGCTCCAAAAACACATACTCCCTGTTTCGTGCCTATTCTCATGCATTTAGGATATGGAGGAGCAGCTCCTTCAAACTTTTGGCTCCCACTGGCCGCACATGCATGGAAAGTGTGCAGCGGCCATGTTTTTTGTTTTATCTTCTGCAGTCCCATTTTCCGCAGCTACTAGGATTACAGGCATGCCCCCCAGTGCACCCAGAGACTTAGAAACAATGTTTTGGTACTCGGCCCTCTCATGCCAATTGGCCGAGGACACAGAGTTCGGTAGCCGCAGCTGCAAGACCCACAAGGTCTGAAGCCCTCCCGGAGCTACTGGAGGAGCCATGGGGCAGTGCTGGGACTGTAGCCTTCAAGGTAAGCCCCAGTAAGGGGGACAGACGTAATATGTGCTTTGAAATGTGACTAAAAAGGTTAGTAATCCATGTGTGGGGTGACTGAGAGGGGAGGTGGGTAGTTACAGCATCCCAGGGGGTTGTACCATACAGACAGCTGGCCCACTTTAATTATTCTCTGGGTGGATGCACTGCACTAATTATCTTTTATTGGGAAAGAACCCCCCTTTCCATCCAAACCAGAGCCCAGGCCCCTCAAACTTGCCTGAGCCTGCAAGGCAGTGGTAGTAAGTGAAAGTTACACAGCGACCTGGCTACACATATATGTTGTTTAGGGAGTATTTTACTTTTATAGTCTTCTTACCAAGATGCATCTCTCTGCATTTTTCAGTGTTGCAATTCATCTGCCATTTTTCTGTCGCTTCTTGAGCATGTTCAGGTCTCACTTGATTTCATTACATTTCTGCTAAGATGCAGCTGCCCTTTAAATTTTGGTGTCATCAGAAATTGTCACTTCCATCAACCCTGCAACTGGTGCCCAACTCTACATCACTTATAAATATATAAAGCAATGTTGGCCCCAGTATAAAACCTTGAGGTACGCCAGTGGTCACTTGTTTCCATGTGGACAAAATGCCATTGGTGATAACCCTTTGTTTCCTGTCCTGCAATCAGTTTCTAATCCACTGCATTACTGGACTGGTTATTCCTAGGTTCTTCATTTTATGAACTGGTCTTCTGTGTGGCGCAGTGTCAACTATTTTGCTGATGTTCAGGCACACAACATCCTCAGAGTTCTTCTCATCATGCTTCTTGGTGGTATTATCACACAATTTGACAATTGTTCTGGCATGATTTTCCCGTACAGAGTTTATTTTTAGTTTTATTTATTTATTTATGTACTTACTGAATTTTGGTAACTGGGTAGGCCCTCTGAGACAAGACAGTCCCCTTTTCAGGGGCGACCCAGGAAGTGTAGTACATTGATAGTGCATTCATTGACACAAGAAATTAGACAAGGAGTAGTCACACAGTGAAAGAGTAGTTGGTCATGGAGTTATTTTTCTGTAAACGTTTAACAACTCAGTTTCTCGTCATTGCCACAGGCAGCTTCCCTTTTATTGACATTAAACTGAATGATGTATAGTTTCATGCTAGATGGCATGCTGCTCAAAGTAGTCCCAGCTTTGAAGTGCCTCAGCCAGGGTGGAACAAATCAGTTTGCGAGCTAGTGATCAATTTGGCCACCAGCTTTCATAATATGATAGTCAAACCAATATTTGTAGTGGGCATCCTTTTCAAGGTCTCAGTAATCACTCTGTAGGCAGGTAGCCAAGTTGTACAGTAACGTTCAAAATCTGGTAGCCAAACCAATTTTTTAAGTATCTATTGGCCACCTAGCTACTTGATTTGTCCCACCTTGGCCTCAGCATGAGGTTAGACAGCAGGCTTGACTTCTCTGCCTACCCTGATGCCATCCATGCCGAACTCCACCCCAAGCTTGGTGCCCTGTACCGCAATAAGGAACATCTTTTTCCTCAGGTCTGTCAGGAGATGGTCACCAGAATAGTTCTCCTGGTTTTTAACTATGTGGATGTGATTTATGGCACCATCCTCTCCACCTTCCTTGCCAGACTGGAAACCCTCTGCAACACCTTCTATCATTTTGCTACCACCTCATCCTCTCATATCAACCACTGCTCCCCTTTACTTTGCCCTATCTATCCTCCCTCTCACCTCATGTTGCCAGTCCCATTGTGCTTCCTCCATCTCAAAATACTGGCCTGAGTCACTCCCTTCATACTTACCCAATCTTCCCTTCTGATTCCCTCCTTCTCCTACTCCCTGTGATCAAGGAACCCATGCACCTTCTTCCTTCCCCACCCACACTCCTCAGCTGGGAAATCTGCTTTTTCATACTGCCTCTATTCCCTCTGGAACCAGCTAACTTCCTCCTTCCATCTCTCCCCTCCTCCTTTACCTCTGTGAGACACAGCTAGAACTCTTCACCTGCCCCCCCGCTCCTGCCAACTCTCTTTGTAAACCCTTCCTTACCCTTGCCTGGCTTTTGACCACCCCTTTCCTCTCCTTCCCCACTAAATTCATAGTTCTGGCAACTTTGTTACAGCTTTTCAACCTTCTTTTAACCCCTTTCAGCACCAACTCAGCCTCCCTTCACTCTGGCACTATGTACTTTTTCGGTCTGCCCAATTTGCATAGTTGATTCATATGCTAATTTATTTATCCCATATATGCAATATTTTGCCATTTTGTCTTTACTGCACTCACCGTATGCTCTTTATGTCCCCCTCACTGTAACCACATCACCTGACTGTATTTTGTTTGTAATTATGCTTCTCCCCTTCCCCTTTCCCTCAGGTTGCACCTGGAAATAAGCCTTGGCTCAGTGTGCCTTTCCTGGTTCAGTTCTTAACTAAATAAACAAAAGGCTTTGCCCGAAGGCCTTTTTTTGAATATTGGTACAATGTGTGCTACCCTCAAACCACCAGGCATGTACGCACTTATTAATGAAAATTACTGCCAGTTGGATAAATAGTTCCTTGTCTAGTTTTCTCAGGATTTTGGATTGTATTACATCCAGTCCCATTGTCTTATGTTAATTATCTCCAGCATTGCTTGTTTCAATCCCGTCAGCTGTCACACATATGTCTTGTAATGTATCCTGCTGCTCCCCTTTGAATAGCCTATCACCATCAGCTATTATTTCATCTTTCTTGTGTGAAGATTGATGTAAAATACTCCTTTAAGCATTCACCACTGTTCCTCCTTGGTTATGTGACCGCTTTTCTGATCATTCAGTGCTCTAACAGGTGTCTGTTTCCTCTTCTCATTTACATACCCTTCCCCTTAACATGCAATCTGCCCCCTTGGTAGAGGCATTTAAAAGGGTTTAAAAACCTTTTTGTCTCAGCAGGCCTTGTGTGCTGATGTATATATGCATAACAGTTTCTGTTTTTTCTTTTACTTTTATGCTTAATATTATTTATTTTTATTTATGACTGTGTTGCTTCATAAATAATGTACTTCACTCTGAGCTCATTGGGGATAGAGCACTATATAAATAAAACTGTCTTGCCTTGTCGTATCAGGATATCTTTTTATTAGGGACTTGACTTCAGTAACTATCTTAAGTGTTTCTCTGCAGTTTGTTCTGCACCCTGATTGTGTGTTTGCAGTCTCAGACTTTGTGCCTGTAGATATCTGTTTTCCCTGGTTCCTTGCAACGTACACATCTTGTACGCCTCTTGCGCCACCGAATTACAGAACATCAAGAGCTTCCATCGTCATCCACATAGGTTTACATCGCCTTCTGTTGCACTCAGTAGCTTAATTTCACCAGAATCATAGAGGTTGCAAAGTCCCATTTCAGCAGAGTCATAAAGGTTGCAAAGCTCCCCATTTTATATAAAGAAATGCTAGGAGAAACTGGTTGCAGTGGCCATCATAGGGGTTACAGAGAAATCATAGGGGTCTTGTCCACTACCCCTGGCTACCCCTAAATGACACCCCTGGTTGTACTCCTCCTGTGTGGTATATAGTCTTGTTTTAAACGATCTAAATTGATTTTTAGGGTGCCCTATTGTTGCTGAACCTTTCTACCCATGAAGTTACTTTCTCAAGGCACCTGTGGTATGAGTGCCTACATTTTTTCCCATATCTAAACATTGTGTAGTTGCATGTGTAACCCGAGGCCAGCATGCCGTTTGTATCTGACAGCAATACCAGGTGGGCTGGGTTCGGGGAGGAATAGGTCACTCAGCACAAAGGCTAGGTTTAGCTACTCTTCACAGGGGCACCCAAGTAACTCCGAACACAGGAAGCAATAACTGTAATGTCCAATACCAGAAGTGGGATTCTAAAGTGTGGCTTTTATTCACATCCAAACAGAATAAGCAAAGCATAGATGGACCTCCACAGGGCTACACTCCTGGTAATGCAGATTAAAGGAGACCAGAACACATCCTCATCAATTTAGCCCTCAGGCTCTGAACCCTCTGGGCACACAGCCCAGACTTGCATGCTGCTTTGGGTTATACAGCCCGAACTTGTACACTGTTCTGGGTTTTCCCTGGCTCGGCTCCCATGCCAGCCACTTGGACATCTTTCATACTTCATGGAAACATTTTCTGGTGGCTCCCTAAACCACCTAAGAGCACCTCGGTTCCATCAGGGAATCTTCCTTTCAATCCCACATCTGGGTACTTTCCTCAGGCACTGGCCAAGTACCTGAGAGAAAGCAACAGGTGTCTCAGAGCAAATCCGTAGAGGTGAATTTGGTTACTGCTGATGAGGGGTCTCCCACCTCTCACTCCCACAATTCATACCCAGCCATTTCTCTGGACTGTAAACACCTCATCCTTTAACACTTTGCTGTGTAGATTCTTGCTAAATGTATTTCACATTGAATCTACTTGTCTTGCTTCCCATTTGTGCTGGACTTAAACATACTTAAAATAAGTGGCATTGTCCATTACTCTAAGCAGTCCAATCCCCACATTCTTTCCAATTGTGCTGGACTTGAACATACTTATTAGTGGCATTGTCCGTTACTCTAGACCCCCCACGAAATTAAGCAGTCCAATCCCCACATCTTCTAACTGTACTTGGCAGTCTTTTCCTGACCCCACAGTAACAGTCCCTTTAGTTTCCTTCTGTTTCAGGTGAAAACACTTGGCCCTTTTTAGAGCGAACTCACCGTTTGGTAGCAGGTGCCCCACAGGCATTTCCTCCTCAAGGAATCTTCCTTTCAGAGCTTCTGAAGCCTCAGCACAACTTAAACAGGCAGCTTCTTTTCTTTAGCCGGACCCAGGGGGGTTGCCCCTGGAAAACAGGCTGACCCCTTCCCCCCCCATCCCCACAGGGATGGGGGTCTGAACCATTGAGAGTGGTCTCCACCACTTCAATTGCAGTTCCTGTGTTACTGTTCAGGTGGAAACACACACACCTCCTTAAACAAAGTAGCTCTTTAACAGAGCTTAAAGCTCTGAGAGCCTGCACTACAGTCTCTCTTTAGACTGCACACAGACTGGCTTCAAATTCCCCAAAGTTCTACTCTAACCTCCAACTGCAACATTCCAGTATGGCTTATGCAGCTGTGACAGTTCTAAAATGATGTCATCACTCAGTCTCAGCTGAGACTGAGAACAGAGTGAGATGGTGTGAAATCCATTTAACTGGAGTTTCACAAGCTGCCTTTCCTGCCTACCACTAGGTCTTACTGGGATTCTAGTAACCCTGGGTAACGGGGGGCGGGGTTACACTAACCCTGGGCCAGGAAAATGACTGTCCGCAGTCATTAATCACCTGGCTTAGGCCATCTCATCCCATGTGTTGACTACGGGGGAGGTAGCGCTACCTTCTCCCCTACTATGTGCCAGCACAGGCAGACAACACTAAGGGCCTAGAGGCCTTTGGCTGATGCATCAGCCTCTTTTCTACCCGATGACTATGGGCACCTAGGGGCTCCGGTAGAATTGTCCAGAGCATAGCCCTAATAGATCAGTACTGAAACCCCTACTGCAGGTCAGGGCCACAGCCTGTCTATCCTCCCTAGCCCTCTAGGGGAAAATCTGTCTGCCTCTAACTCAAATTCCAAAACAAAACAAACAGGGGACCTCCCCGACCCTGGACACCATGCAACCATACATCAGGAGCTAATACCACACTCTATGCATTATTCCTACACTCCCCCACAACCAGACCTGTGGAAGAAAAAAGGTTACACACAGTAACAACAACAACAATCTTTTAAACACTACTCTCTAAAGTACTAGTGAGGAACTCTTGTCTTCTCTTCTATCTTCTTCAGGAACACCTGCAAGAAAAAAGAAAAACACACACTCCTAATCTGCATACACAGTATATCTAAACCCCTACCATCAAAACACTGGAGAATCCCAAAAAGATTTTTTTTAGAAAAGTAGAAAAAACAGTATAAGCATTAGACAACAGTAGAAAACAATGACGTTATTTACAATACACCATATTTAGGGGATGGAGTGCCCTAGAAGTCCCATCTAGTGATCACAGTGCCTGAAGGCAAGTCCATAAAGAGTCTGTCCTGGGCCGGAGCCTGGTGAAGCACAGTTCTAGCAGGCCAAAGTCCCGAAGGGGAGAGTCTTTGAGGACAGTTCAAACATCTGAAGTCTGCTAGTGTACATTGTGTACTGCAGTGTCATAAGAACAGAAAAGTCTGGACTTACTAGTCCCTTGTAGAACAAAAACAGCACCAACCTGGTCCTCAGCCGAAGACTCTCCCTGGCAGCATTCTTCTGATACAGCTGGGAGGACATCTTCCGGGAATGACAGGAGGGCACATCTAGAAACTGCTGGGATGATGTCATCTCTGGAGATGGAACCTTGGAACAGGAACAAAAAGGAAAACAGCCGGTCTGAAGTCATCCGATTACCAGGCGATGAATCAGGATACAGCTGGGATGGTGTCTTCTCTGGATCTGAAGTCATCTGGTGGGCCAGTCGATGGATTCTGGAAGGCCAGTACACTGTAGAACTGTTGAATGTGGGGCACCTGAGTCCTGGATGTCCATACTGGCGGAACAACATAGGTACTGCAATGGCTAGAGTGGCAGCACTGGCTACCACTGCTCTGCTTTCCATTTGGTAAGCATGGGCACATTCACAGGAAGGTCTTTGCATTGTGGCCAATAGCACAACGGGTCAGGTGCCTGAATTATTACCCCATCTGGGCACTCATAATTCACACTGTGAAAGGTTTCACGTCCCTCTCCATCCACTATTCGAACAGTGTCCATTAACAGTGTCCTGCCTCTTTTCCACTGGCTGTATTTTTCATGAAACATTCTGTGCTTGACATGCTTGTTTGCACCAGGATGCACACATTTCATTGCTTCTGCCCAAATCCAGGACTTCCTGTTTTGTTCAATCTCCTCCCAGACTCTCCGAGGAAAGGTAGGAAAGGACATCCCATAGATTTCATTTGCCTTCCTACGAACCAGTCTTTCCTCTTTTCTAGCTTTGGTCAACCTGAGACCTCTGGCCTAGCTTGGGGGCGGCCAGTCCTGGTTCTGCCAGCTATGCATTCTCAAAGACACAAAAAATGGATATCTAGCTTCTTCTTCTACAGCCAGGGCAGTGGCATCACCACTGTCTTCTATGCATTCCTCTGAGGCAAGAGCTTGAGGCTGTGTACCAGTTCCTTTTTCACAAAGCCACATAGGTTCCCCTCTTCTTCTTCCTCACTGAGAATCTGGGCCCAGGAGTGAGCAGTCATCCTCACTCCTGAGGCTATCCACTCTTCGCTGGGTGCAGAGGTCAAAATCTCTCATTCAAAGGCCTCCCTCATCTCGTCTTCTCCTATGAGACTTGGGCTAGGCCCCGCTCTCCACGGGTCTACTGATGCTCTTCCTGATGTGTCTCTCTGTGACTCAGAATCCGAAACATCAGCACATTGTTCTGTCTGTAAATCTGCACCCTCTTGCTTTGTGCCACACTCCCCTGAGGGGCCTTCTCCAACAGGCTCCGCCTGGTGCTGTGTTCTGCCAACTGCAGATTCTTGAACTTTTGTCCATGTTTGAGTCAAATGAATCTTGGGTGCTTTAAATAAACCATATTTCTCTAAGCACCCAGAACAGTGAGGTACCATGAAGACTTCCCTTCCAGCATTTAAGCACATTAAACATACTTGCTCTGGATATCCAGGAATCGCCACATGAGGAGGCAGTCATGCTCCATAGTAACATCTCTCAATGTCCCTTAACTTGTTAACTTCTACTGCTATCACAGCCCGGGCATGATCCGGGTAGTGGGCTGGTCCTGAGGCCATGACTGCAGAGAAACAACAAACAACGCTCACTGTTATTTCAAGTTCCACATCACTGAAAACTTTCTCCCTCTTTCAAAATGGCTCCTCTGCTGCTGTGTTTACATTACTACCCCGCCCTGTAATGGTGGCAGCAGCACTCCTACGTATAAACATTCTGAAATTGGGTCAAGTCACTGTGCATCGGATTTACACATTCTACTGAGAACTTTGCTCAAACTGCACAAACTTCCACTGTTCTTTTTCCTAGCACACTTATATGATTTACCACGGACTTTTCACTTGCTGAAGACATTGCTCTAGCTTACAGTCCCTTAAAGCCTCAGTATTTCAAGCACAGGATTGCCTGTAACTCTTGCTGCATATCGGATACAACTCACAGTTTCTGTCATGACTTTGAAACTTGTACTGATGCTGAACCTATAATTATGCTCACAGTCGATGGCTTAAAATACTTGCTTTTGCTGGTAAAAACTTAACACAATCCTTGCTTTGCAAAGCGATTACACTGCTACACACAGATTCAGCTGGCTTTTGGCAAAATCACTTAGTTTGAGCAATGATTTCGGTTGGTACTCACTGTTATCAGTAGCTGTTTGCTGCAATGGAAAATGGCCTGCAGCCAGTCTTGGAGGCCTCTGGAAAGAAGCGGGTTGGCAGTCCTGCTGATAGTCCCTCTGAACACCACACTCACAGTCCAGTCGATCGAGATGTGGGTTGAGCCCGAATTTAAACAGAAAAGTACGTTTTTTAAACTTTTTACAGTACTGTCAGTCACCACGACGCTTCTCCTGATAAGCCAGTAAGAACACTTCACTCACACTCCCTCTCGAATGCTGGGCAGATGCTGTAGAGCTGGCTTGGGGGTGGGACTGACTGCAGTCTCACCAATCACTCGACGCCATGCAGATGAGCCTCTTTCCTCTCAAGTGCTCTTCTCCTCATGGCGATCGTCGAGCAGGTAAATTTAAATGGCAAAACCACACTTTTTTTTTTCTGACTCTATGGCAGGAGCCCCATTTCAACCATTTTTCATGGCCATTAAACACAACACGTCTCTCAGTTCACAAGAAAGCATTTCCAACGTCCAGGGCTCAATTTCCCTTTTGCTACCCCTAGTTTTCCACACTTTTCTTTGTCACAGCAGTTTTAAAAGCTGGCAAACGCTGTAATTTGATGCAGGACAAGGGCATACACTCCCAGGCTTTACTGCTCCTTGGTAAACAGTTGGCATTTTAACTGTAGCACACAGCGGCACATTAGTTAACATTGCTTCAGATTTTTGGGCTACCCACTGCCAGATAACCAAAATGCTAGCCCTTTGCCCGAGCACCTTTCTTACATTCCTCCCTAAATTCCAAACCCAAATCCCAGCAGTGCCTCCATTTTTGTAGCCCCAGGCTGGCATGCCGTTTGTATCTGACAGCAATACCAGGTGGGCTGGGTTCGGGGAGGAATAGGTCACTCGGCACAAAGGCTAGGTTTGGCTACTCTGCACAGGGGCACCCAAGTAACTCCGAACACAGAAAGCAATAACTGTAATGTCCAATACCAGAAGTGGGATTCTAAAGTGTGGCTTTTATTAACATCTAAACAGAATAAACAAAGCATAGATGGCCCCTCACGGGGCTACACTACTGGTAATGCAGATTAAAGGAGACCAGAACACATCCTCATCAATTTAGCCCTCAGGCTCTGAACCCACTGGGCACACAGCCCAGACTTGCACACTGCTTTGGGTTACACAACCCGAACTTGTACACTATTATGGGTTTTCCCTGGCTCAGCTCCCTTGCCAGCCACTTGGACACCTTCCATACTTCATGGAAACATTTTCTGGTGGATCTCTAAACCACCTAAGAGCACCTCGGCTCCATCAGGGAATATTCCTTTCAATCCCACATCTGGTTACTTTCCTCAGGCACTGGCCAAGTACCTGAGAGAAAGCAACAGGTGTCTCAGAGCAAATCCGTAGAGGTGAATTTGGTTGCTACTGATGGGGAGTCTCCCACCTCTCGCTCCCACAGTTCATACCCAGCCATTTCTCTGGATTGTAAACACCTCATCCTTTAACACTTTGCTGTGTAGATTCTTGTGTAATCCCTAGATGGCGCTATCCCAGGGGCTACTACCCCTGCCTGATTTGCCACTAACAGGTTGAGGGGCCTGGATCCAATGGCGGGTGCCTCCACCCAGAGGTCAGGGTTTGCAATAGTTAAACTAACTTGGTCACAGCCCTCTGGGACACTGCAACCCCTTTCTTCCCACTAGTGGCCCACAATATATCAGAATTACCTTCACAGTATACACTTACCCCCAGGTCTGGTTCGGCACTGGGACCTCCTGTGAAATGAGATACAGTGCAACAATCACAGTACAGTACTTTATAGACAGATACCTCCAGGCAGTATAACTTTGCTGAAACAAGCAGCTCTGATTTATTTGGGGGATATAACAAGGACGGGGAAATCAGGTTAATTAGCTTATCACTCTAATAATCTACCTATGGCTGTGTGCTGAGCCTATCCCTATCAGTTACTGTCCCTGGGTACCCAAGCCCTAGTGGCTAGTCCAAACCGTGGCAGCTGGTAGGGCCCTTTCACACAGAGAAAAGGAGAATTAAACAGTCAGCAGTACAGTAATTCCATTTGGATTTAATGTGGCAATTCAACAGGGAGCGACCCTGAATTAGTACTCACGACCTCCAAATAAGATAGGGTCCTTCAATGTCAGCAGGGCTCACTTGAGGTACACAAACCTCTTCACACATCCATATAAAGAAAGCACTATACCAGGCAGGCTGCATCTGTATCCCGATCGCAATTACTGCACAATACCGGAGAACACACAGCAGATTCAGTTCCTGACAGACCGAGTGCAATTTTCAGCAATTCCTCCAGTCTTCTACAGGGTGAGCCTGGTTTCTACTCTTCAGAGATCCTTTGATTCTTTTCACAGGACGGATTCAGTCCTAACAAGCTGTTACACAAGCTGCAGACCGGAACTCTGGACCTTAACACGTTTTTGACTAAAACTGCACACTGAAAAAGCACAGGGCTCCTTCCTTCTTCACTGCCAAAGCTCAACTGAAACTCCAACCGACAAAACCGGGCACTTCCTTTGAGTTCCTCCCAGTTCTTGACTGGATTGGCTGTCACTCACAATAGACTGCTGCTGTTGGTCCAAAAAGGCACTGAAGTCTAAACTACATCTCCCAGAGTCACTGCCCATACAATCCTCTTGTGGCTGGCTCAGATTATGAGTCCAAGTTCTGATTCGTCCAAGGCACCATTTGAGAGCTAGCACCCCACACTGATTGGTCCAGTTCAGCAGTTCAAAACTAGAATGGGAACTAGCAGACACAGTTCTGACTGCAAAGAAAACAGGTTAGACAAACTGTAATTTCATTATTACTCTAAATAATTTCTGGCAAACAGTTACATCTTTCAGATAGGTTCCTTTGCACTCCTAGTGACTGCAAAAATGAAGTGAATTGGCAGCAGCTCGAGTGGTACTCAGAGAGCACACAGTCCCCCATACAAACTAATTATGTCTGCAAGCAGACAGCTCTTAAAGAGACAGTACCAGAGGCTCTAAAACACTCACTGATAAATGGCTTAAATGCCAAACACCATTCAGGCTTGGAGCATTCAAGCAAGCTCCTGGAAGTCTTTGGGAACCCCCATTTGCAGGGGGTTACACCTTCCTGGCCTGGGAAGCTTGATGTCCACGTCAAGCAAGTACCCCATAAGTTTCAACTGCAACCATATACATTTGCATTAGGCTCGCTATGTAATCATCAGTCAATATATCATTTTACCAAGAACACATTTCTGAAACATTGCAGTACTTCACTCTTTACACAGTATTACATACACATTGTACCATAACTCAAGTTATTACCTCTTGTACATGAAACCTGAAGAGGGGCCCTTCCTATCGGTTACCTTGGGGCTGGATGGGGCAGGCACCATACTTAGAGGGCAACACAAGTAACTTGGAGTTAGCACTGATGCTCAGTTTGGGCAATGAGCTCGGGACACATACACTCCTTTATGGACAACATTGAGAGGCAAGTCCACAGGCCTCCCAAGTGAATCATAACTGAGGTGCACCACAGGCTTTACAGCTCGACCAGTCTTTCTAGGGGAACTGTTATAGTCTCTGCACTCTGAGCCTCATTTTCAGCATTGTCCTCACTTGTCAGGGAGTCTCCATGGGGGGTAGAAGCTGGCGGGCACTTTCAGCTCCAGGAGTTACAGTTTCTGAGTCCACAACATTTGGCTCGCATGGAGAGCTTTCGGACACTGGCAGTGGACTGTCAGGGCACTCAAATACTCTTCTTGTTCGGGTGTATCACCAGTCTGCCCAATCTATCATTTCCTCCTGAAAGCTCAAACAGTTCAACCATGCACATGATTCCATTTCATCTGATCTGATGCTTTGCACTTCACTTTCTGGGAGCTTTGCCCAGGGATGAAGCTGGGGCTTAGACAGTCCAGAAGGCCCAGCTTTGTCTCCAGTATTGACTAGGGATTGCCCCGAAACAACTGACTCAGTTCGTAAGAAGGATAGTATTCAAAGTCACTCTCACTTTCTTCCGATATGGACTGACAGTCATGCTCAACTGGGACTTGTGGAGGAACACTTTAACTTTGCTTCTGTAGGTGCAGACTTTCTTGATATTTTCTTAGCAGCAGCTCTAGTCACTGGTCCAGAGGGGCATCTTCTGGGCTCAGACTCAATTAAGATTTGTCCAATGGGCAGTAAATGATTTCTATGCATTGTTTTTACATCTTTTGAATTATTCTCAGGCCTTACTTTGTACACTGGCAGATCATCTAGTTTGCCCACTACAATGTAAGGAGATGGTGCCATCTGTCAGCAATCTTGTGCTTGCCATGCAGTCCCAGATTTCTTAGCAATACCCGATCTCCCTCCTGGAGTTCCTGTGCTTTCACCTTTTATCATACCTTTCTTTGTTGGCCAGATTTCTTTTGGCAGCCATGGTTTGAGCCAGTTGGTGCCATGAGTTAGCTGGGCCTTTAACTTTGCACATACTGTAAATAGTTATCAGCTTGAACCCCATCAGAGAGACCCCAAAACACACATCTACTGGTAGTCGAGCTTCTCTTCCAAACATCAGGCGGTAGGGGAGATCCAGTGGCATCACTTTTGGTGCAGTTATAAGCATGTACCAGGGTGCTAATTTGTTGGCTCCATCTAGGCTTGTCCTTTGGGTGCAGGGTGCCTAGCATATCTAGCAAAGTCACGGTTGAAACGTTCAGGCTGTGGGTTCCCCTGGGGTGGTAAGGAGTGGTTCTGGACTTGCACTCCCCAGAGAAGCATCTCTTTGATCAGATGACTCTCAAAGTATCTCCCTTGATCAGAATGGATTCTTTGTGGAGCCCCATAGTGAACAAAAAGTTTTCTACAAGTACTTTGGCCACAGTGGATGCTTTCTGGTCTTTGGTGGGAAAGCTTGGGCATATCTCGTGAAATGGTCAGTGACCACCAGCACATTACTGATATTTTTTGATCAGACTCCAACTCAGAAATCAATACAGACCAGCTCCATGGGTGCACTGGTGGTGATGTTAACAAGGGTCAGCCCTCTGGGAATAAAGCTTTCCTCTGTAAGCTTAGCGACTACAAGTTCGAATGTGTTGCTCCACATCAGCCCCCATCTTAGGCCAATAGAATCTGGATCTCACCAAGTCAAGTGTTCTGTCTATACCAAGGTGCCCCATGTGGTTGTGCAGGACCTCAGTACTGAGTCTCGAAGGCAGTGGGCAGCACTAGTTGTTGTTTGTCTACTTGTCCCCTCTGTCTACTGTTTCTCTGTATAACAGTTTATTGATCAGTTTCAACTTAGGACCTTCTTTGTATAACACTGCAGTTCTCAAATCAGTGGGCGTAATTTGGACATCTTTTCCTGCATGAGGGCTTCTAAAGCTGCTTTGATCATGGGATCGTGGATTGAGCCCGCGAATACTGTCATTGTCCAGCTGAGGCAGTGCACCAATGTCTATTGCAGAAAAGTGGCAATAAGCAGCAGGTATGCAATTCTCAGAGGTCCCAAGCAATCCACCATGCAGTCCACTGCGTCCGTGGACATTTGTTCCTCCCTGTCAAACTTCCGGCAGAGTGCCGGAATGTCAGGTTCTGCAATCGGACCCAATCATTCTGGGGAACAGGCCTCGGGAGAGAGCATCAGCATCTATGTGGTTCAGACCTGCTCGGTATTCGAGAGCATAGTCATATGTAGATAATGCAGAAAGCCACCTATGGCCAGTGGCATCCAACTTAGCTGAGGTCTGCACATAGGTCAAAGGATTATTGTCAGTTTTTACTAGTATTTTAGCCCCATACAAGTACTCATGGAATTGGTCAACAATAGCCCACTTCAAAGCTAGAACTCTAACTTATGTACAGGATAGTTCTTTTCGGATGGGGTCAGGCTTCTACTGGCAAAGGCCACTGGTCTCAGGCCATTCTCGTGCTCTTGGTACAACACAGCCCCAACCCTTGCAAGCTAGCATCAGTGTGCAGGACGTAAGGTTTTCTTGGATCGGCATAGGCCAGCACTGGAGCATGGGTAAGTTGATATATGATCTCATGAAAAGCAGTCTCACAATCAGGAGTCCAGCGGCCCCAAATACTTCACTCGGATGAAAATACACTCTTCAGTCTTGAGGGACGCTGACTTTTTGGTATTTTTGTGGGTTGGGGATACCCTTGAGTAAGGTTAAGTAAAGGGCGGATCACTCTTGAATAGTCCTTGATGAAGCACGATAATAACCATAGAATCCCAGGAATCTTTGCAGTTCTTTTAGATTTTTGGGCTGTGGCCAGGTGGTCAAGGCCTCAACTTTACTTGGTCGGTCTCTATTCCTCGGTGGATACTATGTGTCCCACATACTTTACTGATGTTTGAAAAATTGACACTTATCAATGGACAGTTTAAGGCCAAAGTCCTCCAGTCGGTCCAATACCTTAAATAATCTGCTCTCTTGTTCCTCCAGTGAGCTGCCAAACACAATAACATCATCTAGTATACCAGGCACTCTAGTAAGTTCATGTCCCCACTGCACGCTCCATCAATCGTTGAAAAGTGGCTGGGGCACCTGAAATCCTTGAGGCATCCTCATGAATTCATAGAATCAAGCGGACAGATAAAGGCCGTCTTCTCACGGTCCTCTGGGGCCATCGGGATCTGGTAGTACCCACTGCGGAGATCCAGCACAGAGAACCACTTGCTCCCGCTTAGGCAGTCCAAAGCATCCTGAATGCGGGCATTGTGTACTGATCAGGATAGTCCGCCGGTTTAAGTGCGATAATCACACACATCCTTACTGTTCCATTCTTTTCCTCACTACCACAATGGGGAAGCATAAGGGCTTCTGGATTCTTGTATTACACCAGCAGCTAACATCTCTTGCAGATGCCATCTCACATCATCTATGTCAGCAGGTGCCAGGCGTCGAGACCTCTCCGAAATGGTCTTCGTCATGCAGCGGATATTGTGCTCAGCTCCTTGCACGCATCACATCCCATTCCTTTAAAGAAAACACCTGGTCTCGCTGGGCAAGCTTCTCACTGATCCTCACTTTCCATTCAGCTGGCAGCGGGGAGTCACCGAAATCAAACAAGTCAGGTGTTACTCTGTCATTCTTCCTTGAACTCTTGCTGCTGGGTAGCACTGCAGTGTCTGCACAATGCACATTAGCCAGGATGCAACCTCTGTTTACTTGAATGTCTCTTTCAGACACATTATGAACTTGGACCATTACCCTTCTGGCATAAGCATGGGCTCTAGCGGGCAAAATACTAGGCTTGACCAGCAGTCCCTCTGGCAATTTTCCATCGCCTGGTGCATCCAACATTAATATTTTATTCTTAACATCCTTTCTGATACGGACCTCTCCCTGTAAGGTACACTGGGCATTTGGCGCCAGGATCAGAGACTCAGGATCCTTCTTCCATACAATTCCGACCGGTTCCTCTGGTTCTGTTTTTCAGCATCTCTCTGTGCCTCATAGGCCTTCTTAATTAAAGCGGAACTCTTAAAGCTCTACTAGTCTTTGACCCCTGTTTTCATAACACAACTGTGCCAGCCTTCCGAACATATGAGCATTTGTTCCAATCAACAAAGGGACACCATCATACAGTCCAGTGGGGGACACACTAAGGCTAGGGTCTCTACTTGTTCGCCACTCCAGCCACGGAGGTGGGGAAAGACAGCCAAATTCGGATATACCCAGAATAGGGTAGGCCTTCTCACTTAACCCCCATACATGCAGTCCTTCTAATGGTTGTAAGGTACGTCTGACAAATGCTTCTGATACCAATCCTGGAACATAATTGTCACTTGGGAGCCACTGTCTAATACAGCTCTTGTAGACACTCCATTCACCTTTACAGTGGTCTCCATGGAGGGACCCATTATTCTGGACCAGTCTGGAGAGGCGGTAGTGGGGCCTGGGCAACTGACCTTGCCACAAGGGCGTGAATTAGCATTTTGGTGCCCTCACTGGGATCATGTCGTGCACTCTTAACCACTGATTTCTTCTCCGAAGCTCTCCTTGTAGCCTATATGCAACTTTGTCAGTGTCTTTTGGGGACTGGCATTCCCTTTCATGTGCCCATCTTTCCCACAATTATAGCAAAACATACTTTCTGGAGTTTGAGCTGGCGGGCGCCACACTGGGAGCCAGGGCGGGGTATTACTAACTGGAAACCTGGGTGCCATCTCTGTCTGCGGCGTGATAAGCATTTGGAGACATCTCGTCAGTTTCTCCACTTCCATGGTCAAGGAATTGAGTTTGGAGCTGTTATCAGCAGGAGATACATGGGTGGGTACCCCACCCCATAACAGATGCAGTCGGATATAGGTCAGGGCCCGTACTTGCAGGCGTGGCCTTCATAAAGGACTGTTTTTGAATTCCGGATCTCTCTCAACAGTTCGTCTCCATTGTGGCATATCTTTTTCCTTGTCAGAGCACTCATTGACTGTCAACCTCTGCCCTGAACTTCACTTGATGGGTCACCCTCAGTCACTCGGTCGTAGCCACAGCTGTTGGTGCAGGTACCTCCCGAGGTCGCCTTTTCTCAACTCCTCGAATTTCTCTCATTAACTCATCATAGGGTGGGGATTCCAGTCGATTTGCCAAGCGTAACTGAAGCAACAGCAGTTCTGAGAAGGGGCAGACTTAAGGATTCTGTCCAGTCTGGTTGGTCCAGTTCAATCGCTGGCAAACTACCCTTTCTGAGGCATTCTTGCAACAATTTTTCCAGCCGAGACATACACAGACAACAACTCCCTTGGTACTGTTGTGCATTTCTTACTCTCACCATAGGTCCTCATCAGAATCTGGGCTCCATACACATTCTCCAAGGCCTCAAGATAGGCCTGTGCAGTCGCTTCAGGATTACTGGCCCGTGTAGCACGGATGGTAGCCAGGGCAGGACCGAGGCTCTCACTAATCCTCTTCGCCGCCTCCGAGCATTGCCATTCTAGCACTTGGGGCAACATAGTCTATCCAGGTCTCCCAGTCATCCTCCCTTGGGGGTGGGAGGTGCCAGAGAAGATCCTCAACCTCGGTAGAGTCGTGACTAATGGCAGGTGCAGAAATAGGAGTCTGCATTGATTCAGCCACCATTACAGGCACTGGAGCAGGAGAGGTGTTGGGGAGGAACACCCCAGGTGGCAAAATAGTTTCTTCAAGTCCTCCACAGTTTCCCTCTCCCAGCAACCATTCAGCAAATTTCTCCTCAAAGTTTCAGATAGTGGTGGGGCTGATTCCCCTGGGTCTTTACTGTCCTTAGTTATCACTCTCCAAGCAGTGAGGGCTCCTCTGGGGTAATGGTCTGTGGCACTTTGGAGCTATCTATGGGATCCTTAAACTCTACTAGGGCCAGGAAAGTGTGGGTGAGCAGATTAGCATGCCGACCCACCACCACAGGGTTTTGTAAACCTTCCACCTTGGAAAGTACTCCCTGCACAGTGTCGTATTGATACCCAGGGGGATGTCCAGGATAAGCATAGCATTTTGGGGTCGATCTCCTCCCCAGTACACCACTCCACCAGCGGTGCACAGCCACTTCTGTCGGGTACCCATTTTTTTCTTAACAGTGGTTCGTAAATATGGCCACTAGAGACACACAATCCCAGCGTGAGCCTCCAAGATGTAACCCCTAGATGGCGCTATCCCAGGGCTACTACCCCTGCCTGATTTGCCACTAACAGGTTGAGGGCCTGGATCCAATGGCGGTGCCTCCACCCAGAGGTCAGGGTTTGCAATAGTTAAACTAACTTGGTCACAGCCCTCTGGGACACTGCAACCCCTTTCTTCCCACTAGTGGCCCACACAATATATCAGAATTACTCTTCACAGTATACACTTACCCCAGGTCTGGTTCCGCACTGGGACCTCCTGTGAAATGAGATACAGTGCAACAATCACAGTACAGTACTTTAACATAGACAGATACCTCAGGCAGTATAACTTTGCTGAAACAAGCAGCTCTGATTTATTTAGGGGATATAACAAGGACAGGGGAAATCAGGTTAATTAGCGTATCACTCTAATAATCTACCTATGGCTGTGTGCACGGCCTATCCCTATCAGTTACTGTCCCTGGGTACCCAAGCCCTAGTGGCTAGTCCAAACCGTAGGCAGCTGGTAGGGGCCCTTTCACACAGAGAAAGGAGAATTAAACAGTCAGCAGTACAGTAATTCCATTTGGATTTAATGTGGCAATTCAACAGGAGCGACCTGAATTAGTACTCACGACCTCCAAATAAGATAGGGTCCTTCAATGTCAGCAGGGCTCACTTGAGGTACACAAACCTCTTCACACATCCATATAAAGAAAGCACTATACCAGGCAGGCTGCATCTGTATCCCGATCGCATTACTGCACAATACCGGGAGAACACACAGCAGATTCAGTTCCTGACAGACCGAGTGCAATTTTCAGCAATTCCTCTAGTCTTCTACAGGGTGAGCCTGGTTTCTACTCTTCAGAGATCCTTTGATTCTTTTCGGGGCCAGTTCAGTCCTAACAAGCTGTTACACAAGCTGCAGACCGGAACTCTGGGCCTTACACGCGTTTTTGACTAAAACTGCACACTGAAAAGCACAGGGCTCCTTCCTTCTTCACTGCCAAAGCTCAACTGAAACTCAACCGACAAAACCGGCACTTCCTTTGAGTTCCTCCCAGTTTTTGACTGGATTGGCTGTCACTCACAATAGACTGCTGCTGTTGGTCCAAAAGGCACTGAAGTCTAAACTACATCTCCCAGAGTCACTGCCCATACAATCCTCTTGTGGCTGGCTCAGATTATGAGTCCAAGTTCTGATTCGTCAAGGCACCATTTTAGAGCTAGCTTACCCCACACTGATTGGTCCAGTTCAAGCAGTTCAAAACTAGAATGGGAACTAGCAGACACAGTTCTGACTGCAAAGAAAACAGGTTAGACAAACTGTAATTTCATTATTACTCTAAATAATTTCTGGCAAACAGTTACATCTTTCAGATAGGTTCCTTTGCACTCTAGTGACTGCAAAAATGAAGTGAATTGGCAGCAGCTCGAGTGGTACTCAGAGAAGCACACAGTCCCCCCATACAAACTAATTATGTCTGCAAGCAGACAGCTCTTAAAGAGACAGTACCAGAGGCTCTAAAAACACTCACTGATAAATGGCTTAAATGCCAAACACCATTCAGGCTTGGAGCATTCAAGCAAGCTCCTGGAAGTCTTTTGGGAACCCCCATTTGCAGGGGGGTTACACCTGCTAAATGTATTTCACATTCAATCTACTTGTCTTGCTTCCCTTTTGTGTTGGACTTGAACATACTTAAAATAAGTGGCATTGTCCATTACTCTATACCCCCCACAGAGATAAGCAGTCCAATCCCCACATTCTTTCTTTCCAATTGTGCTGGACTTGAACATACTTATTAGTGGCATTGTCCATTACTTTAGACCCACCACAGAATTAAGCAGTCCAATCCCCACATCTTCCAACTGTACTTGGCTGTCTTTTCCTGACCCCACAGTAGTAGCCCCTTTAGTTTCCTTCTTTTTTAGGTAAAAACACTTGGCCCTTTTTAGAGCGAACTCACCCTTTGGTAGCAGGTGCCCCACAGGCGTTTCCTCCTCAAGGAATCTTCCTTTCAGAGCTTCTGGTGCCTCAGCACAACTGCACACACTCTGCGGCACTACAGTCTCACTGTAGACTGCACACAGACTGGCTTCAAATTCCCCAAAGTTCTACTCTAACCTCCAACTGCAACATTCCAGTGTGGCTTATGCAGTTGCAACAGTTCTAAAATTATGTCATCCCTCAGTCTCAGCTGAGACTGAGAGCAGAGTGAGACAGAGTGAAATCCATTTAACTGAAGTTTCACAAGCTGCCTTCCCTGCCTACCACTAGGTCTTACTAGAATTCTAGTAACCCTGGGTAACAGGGGGGTTACACATGTATGTATCCCTTGTTTTTCCTTCTGTTTCTTGCAGTGCTGTATTTCATGATGTTTGATTATTGTTTCCTATCATCTCACTAAGTTTCCATATCTCTGACCAAGTCATACTTATTGCTGAAGATCAGGTTTGGTGTTGATTGCTCTGGAGTAGTGCCCTTGACACACTGTATCAGATAGCAGTCTTCAGTAATATCCAGAACTTTCCTATTTCACCATGTGAGCAATTCCCTCCTCCCTGTCTGTACCTGGGTAGTTGTAGTCTCCCACAGACAACATGCTTCCTTTTGCTGTTGTCTTTCAGACTTCTGGATGAGATATAAGGTTGTGGTTCTCCTTCTGGGCTGGTGGTCTACAGCATAGTCCAACAATAACTGTTTCTCCACTTTGAGACTCTCAGTAAAAGTGTCTATCTCATCTGTGTTAAGGTCTTGTATTTTAGTTACTTGCAGTTAAGCTTTTGGACTACTATACAGTAATGTCCTTCCTCCTTTCTTGCCTGATACATCCATTCCATATAATTTTGCATGAAGAACAGTTCATTACAATCGACTGTCAGTGCATATGAACAGGACCAATAGTATTTCTCAAACTTTCCAGCAACAGGACAGGATAAGGCCTACTACGTCCTATTTTGATTAAAGGAGACATAAACATGACATTTCCTTATTTAATATCATTAGAAATTTAGTCGTGTGTGGTCTGTTTAATCTCTTTACTGTATTGGTTCTTGTGTTCCCTTTGAAATAATCTTTTTTTTTTCTCTTTTAATATCCCTTGTTGATGCTGCCTTTTTCCCTCCTGATGTTCATTTTTATGTTGTCTTGCGCACGTGCAAGCTACATTTTGTGGCAGTAGGAGATTAGTAGGAGAAATGCAGAGGTGTGTCAGTTTGGGTGAATGCACGGCACGCTTTAGAAGGTGTGTCCCTCATTTGCCAATTAACGAGCATGCTTAACGGTGACACAAGTGTTTTGCAGTGCCACCAACTTGAAACGATTTTGCCACTGCAATCAGAGCCAAGCTCATCGTGGAGTGGCACCGATGACACACCTCTGCAACACGCCTTGCCTGGTGTAACATTTCAATAAATGTGGTGGTTCCGCCATCTGCCTCTTTCAATCCCTGGAAAGCTGACTTCGGGGGTGCACAATCCCTCTGTCGGCATATGTAACCCTCCCCCACAAGACTGTGTGGTACACTGGGAGCCCACCACATTGTGCCTCCCTGTGTTCAGAAGCTGACCGCGTCTGCATTTTTCTGCCCCCGCCCACCCCATTGTGAGCCACACTGGGAGCCCACCCGAATGTGGCAAACATCATGCCCTGAAAGTCATGGGGCACACTGAGAGCCCACCCCAGTGTCCCCAACATTGTTTTATATACCTGCAAAGAAAGAAAATGGCCTGTGCTGTTTTTTCTTGTTTTTTTTTTAACCTTAAACAAAGAAAATGGCCTCTCGCTGTCGGTGGGCTCCCCTTCCCCAACCCGCACCCACCTTCTGTGCATCCCACCTCCCCACACACCCATCACCCCATACTTACCTCTGGAGGTCCCACCAGCTATCTTTGTAAAAAAATCCCCAAAATAATTACGCATTTCGGCATCCGCTGATCAATTTCACACCGTGACTTCGCCACTTTTCCATATTTTCACTCTAGATTTTCAGCATTACCATTTTTTTACACCTCCTCATGAACAGTACAGCTGTAATTTTTCGCATCCTGCCTGAAATGTGTTTTTGCACCTGTGGTGCCAAATGGCACAGTCGCTGTGCAAAATCACCTTTTGGCTTTTGAAGTGCTTGTGCTACTGTTCATGAGGTGGGGTCACAAAAAGCCCATGGTGGAAATTTGGAGTGAAAATAACCAACAAATGCCTGGGGCATTAGGGTTTCTAACTGTAATGCCCCACCCTGTAGAGACTGACAGGTGTCAGGGGTGTGACTGGAATTTTCGGCTGTAATGCTTATGCCATTCCGCCCCCAGCCTGCAGCCACCGACAGGCATCGCGGTGTGCCTTGAACTCTTCGGCCCCAAAGTTCACCCCATTCTCCTATTGTGCACCCACCTCACGTATTTCCTTATGGAATGGGGTGATCATAAGGCCTGAAGACCCCAAGGCACACCACAACACTTTTCGGTGTCTGGAGGATAGAGTGAGGTGAAATGGCATGAGCGTTATGTCTGATGACCCAAAGGCACACCCCAGTGCCTGTCAGTCTCTGCAGGGTGGGGGTGGGGTGGGGTGAGGTTGGCATCAGTTCAGTACTTACTGCCATTCCTATTATGCATCTCTCTAACATCTGCACTACCAATGCCAATGCCAGCAAGACAACATTCGGCATTGACAAATGCTTGTTTAAATACCGGTCAGTCTCCTCACCAGTTGGCATTCAGTGAATATTCTCTGTTAGTTTCCACTCACCAGATGTCCCTGGGTATCAGTGGGAGTTTAGTGGCAACCTTCGAAGCAAGCAGAATCTTCAGCTGCAATATATAACAAAAAACTGGCTTGAACTGTGCCCTCTGCTCATCCACCCTTCAACAGTTTAAGCAGCACAGGAGGCATTATATTGTAGTTACATACTGAGTATGGAGGATAATGTATGGGCATGCATCGGTAACCTTTTTGATAACTGGCGAGAGGTTGCCATGGCGACCATGTAAACCACGAGAGCAAAACTTGAGAGGTTTATGTCGCCATGGCAACCTCGAGCCTGTTGTTCAAACTGGTTGCCATGTATGACCATACATTATATTTTATAGTGTATGGTCATGCATTTCTAGTGAAAAATTAATCAGGATCCTTACCTTGACATTTTAGTCACCGCGCAGCCTTCTGGGGTCATACTTTCACCGCCGTGGCCATTTCTGGCGAACCCGTCCAGGTGTAATTTGTCACATGCAAGTGATCCTCATTGTTAACGTATCGATGTGACGTAGCATCGATAGGTTAACAACAGTTCTACATCACAACGATAGTATAACAACCTTAGGAAATTATGATTTCCTAAGGTTAACAATGTTCTACAATACATTATATGGATATTATAGGTAATCTAGTCAAAAACACAACTTTTACAGGAATAAAATACTACATCCCTACTGGCTGCACTGTCACAGCCCTATACACACATAACAGAAATATGCTGGAGGGTTGCATTATGTGCATTTTCAGATTTGACAAGTAATGTTGTACATAGTTTAATAACTGAATAAACCATATAAACTCACTTGGGACATCTTTGTTTTTCCTTTTTTTATACATAAAATGCTATTTACTACCCCCAATTATATTCCCCTGTATGGGCCGACATAGTCTGCATCATGTATTCTAGACAAAGTAAGGGGAGAGAGTAGCAGCTAACATTAGTCTGCTCCACATTTAGCTAGTAGGGGTGGGCAAGTGATTAATATCCCACAGCCTCCTTCCCAAAAAACTGAGTGCATTAACTTTACAGTCCATTCCCTCTGTCAATCCCAGGGCTGGGTATCTGAGATCACACTTGAACCTGTGTCTGCACTGCCACCACAGCACTGTGTTCTGGATGTCTCTTTTTGTATATTCTACTTATTCCATTTCTAATCCCTGTAGCTCCTTTACACCTCCTTTATAGCCACCCTTCTGCCAGCAACTTCCTTTCCCCAAGTTCTTGTACCTCTGCTGGTCAGCTGCTCTCCTTCAGCTACCTCTTCTTGCCACCTGACTGCTTCCATGGCAAGGCACTTCCTTTGTGTAAATGATGACCCTGAGGGAAACCGATTTCCAGCATGCAGTCTGGGAGGCCTGCAATTGGCAGGGGCAGGGGCATAGCCTGCCTGTGCAGTCCACAATAGTGTCTCATCAAACACTGATGCAGGACTTTAGGAAGGGGGCCTGTGGAGGAAGTCATACACAGGCAGTTGCCATGAACCCTTCCCAGAGGCATCAGTGGCCACCTGTGGATTGCGCTCAATATTCTCCAGCCTGATTAGGGTTTCTAAGGTTCTGGAATGCAAATCCTGGATGCATTACTGAATTTTCAACGGTGCGTAGTCTAAAGTACAGTTGAGCTCATCAGAAAGCAACAGTGTCACAGATTCCTGCATGACAAATGAGATAGACAGCCATTCAAATTGCCTTTTTTTTCCTGCAATAACTCTGCTTCAGAATCCTGCAGTATTGTGTTGCATCCCAGCGATCTCTGCTGTAAATCAGATGTCATTCCTATTCCCCTAATCCTATTGGCTAACTCATCTATGTTTCTGCTTTACCCCAAGACCTGTCTGCTTCCCGACTGGAGAAGGCCAAAGAACTGGGAGCTGACTTTGTTCTGAAGGTAGAGGGTGAACAGCCTCAGGAACTTGCAGAAAAGGTCATCAATTTATTGAGCTGCATGCCAGAAATCTCAATTGAGTGCACCGGGGCTGAGTCCTGCATCCAGACTGGCATTTATGTAAGTCATTCTCATACAAAGCACGTGGTTAGAGTGAGCTGTAATATAGTAAGTATATATGTTAGACAATGTGTGGTAATGGGGAATTATCACACATGCTCTGGTTGTGCCTATGCTTCATGCCTTTGACCACCTGGAAAGTACACTGAATTTGATTTCTGCTTTATTACATGCCCTATAATGGTTTATAATTAGTTATAATAAGTGGGGCATTCCAATAGCACAGTGTTTCAGAACCGTGTGCCATGCCTGCAACCAGGTTTAAGTCCTGAGTGTGGGGCACCGCACTGGCAGACAAGAGGAGGAGGATCAGACATCCCATAGTTTTCTCTTCTACTCCAGGTGGTGTGGAAGTGGTTATGTGCCACTGCACTGTCCCCTGACTGTTTAGGGAGCTCAGCATGCTGACAAGTTTCATCAAGGACTGTGGGTGGCTGGAGTCCACAGACTCCACCCAAGAGGAGAGCTTTGATTGCTAGGAAGAGGTGGGGTTAAGTAAAAAGATACAGCCACATGCAATAATTGGATGCACTGGCCTTCTGTCCCCAACCCCTGGTTCAGAGGAACTCACCTTCCTTGGCACTGAAAACTGTTTCCAAGGAGCTTGCTCGAGTCTTCAGCACCAGGACAAGAAATAAAGGACAGGAACCAAGATGCTAAAGCATTGAAGCAAGGGTTATGCTGAAAGCACATCGAGTGTGAATCCAAGTGTTAAAGTCACTTGAAGTCATGTATACCCACTTACTGCATGGCATTTTGGGTAATATATAGAGAATAACAGGAAGAACCATATGAGTTTTTTTACACACCCAATGTGTGCAATGACACATAAACCTTGTGAGTCGAGACTGAGAGGTTTATGTAAGCCATCACACTCCAAGGGAGAAAGGGAGAGTTAAAAAAATTCACTACTTCCTATTTATTTTGTTTATTTTTATTTATTTCAGTACTCGGAAAACCATTTGAACTCAGAGCTCTTTACATAGGTTGCACGTCAGGACATTTCAGTACAACAGATAGGTGAAATTATACAAAGGATTGCAGAAATACAAAGATAAACAAACAGGATTATATATCAAACACAGTACAGGTCACAGGAAAACAGACAATTTACAGTGCCCAACGGTGAAACCAGTCATTTGTCAGCAAACAAGAGTTGTTTGGAGCATTGCTAAATGCTAAAGAAAAAAAAGAAAAAAGAGGGTGAAGGGGAGGAGCCCAAGTGCAATGTGCAAAAGGAGAGCGTAATATCAATATAGCAGTAGGGATCGGAGGGAGGTGGCTAGACTGGAGGCAGAGGGAGCGGGAAAGGGTGCTAGGTGTGTGGGGAGCAGGAGGGTCTCCTCAGGGAAGAGATGGAAGTAGTGATGGAGGGGTGGAAAGGTGGTGCTAGTGATGGCAGGCACATCAAGATTTGTGTATCATAAGGAGCTTCAAGTTTGTTTTGAAAATACCCAGTATGGGCAGGCGCACAGTGTTCTCCTAATGGGAGTTGAACCACAGCAGAGCACCGTAAGCAAAGGACCTTTGTCCTTGAGATGTTCAACATTTCGGAGTTAGGAAGGACTGATGTTCAGAGTTATGGGTATGCCATGGATTACTGCTGGAAACCAGACGTGGTGGACCCCTGGCGGTAGCTGACCAAGGCAGATCTTTTTGGCCAGAAGGCAAGACTGAAATTTTAGTCGGCCACTGAGCGTAAGCCAGTGTGCCCTGGCGTAGAGATCACAGGTGTGAGTCAGTCGGTGCACACCTAAGGTGATCCGGCAGGCTTTGTTGAGTGCAGTTTTTATGTACTGGAGAGCAGTATCTGTGGCAGAACCATGTATAGGCAGCCCATAGTCCACCAGAGAACCCACAGAACTGTGAACAGCTATGCTGAGGGCTTCAGGGGAGAGGCTATACTTATGACGATAAAGTAGCCCTATGTGCTAGTTGATAGCTTTGGCCATGTTGTCAATGTGGAGAGTATAGGAGAGCGAGTTGTCATTAGTGATACAGAGGTATTTAAAGTGTTGAACAAGTTCAAGGGAAACTCCGCAACTATTGCATATTGATAGTGGGTAGTTTTTGTGTTGTTTTTATGTTTGCTTGCGCGCATGCGTAAAGCAAACATATTGCTGCACTCTGGCAGTGTAGGGGCCAGGGAAGTGTGTGCTGTAAGCAGCCAGTGCAGGTCAGCCTGCAGGAGGCATGCAAATGAAATGCCAGTGGTGACAAGGCTACTGATGACACTCTGTAGCCAGCTGAGCAGTGGAAACTTCTCACATATGGAAGGATACGCAATACAAAACAATTGAGCACTCACCACCTCCTAAACAATTAAAAAATATGTTATTTCAGTGTTACATGTAAATATTGGTTTACTGAAAAATACAACACAAAATCCAACCGACACCCTGACTTCAAATATCCATCCATATAAAAATCAATAAAATTGAAACATATATCTAGAAAGCTTCCCTTTGTAGAACCAGTTTATTATAATCTCTCCCTCTGGGTTTCTGCTCCCATCTTTATGTAACCCCCCACCGACCCCTTGTTTAACTAGAAAGCACACCTCTCCAAGTCTAGGGGAAAAGAGAGGGGTAGGGGTACATTATTTTGACACCGTAGATAAGGTGGACCTAGCCTGCTATACAAAACAGACAACCAGGTGTGGAAACTGCCTGGCACACACCTGGTAGGGACCACTTGCCTTGGCCAACAACCCGGGTCCCTGGGAGAAAAAGTTTGCTTAGGACTATGCTAGGTTTGCACTTCTGGACAGGGGCACCCAAGTAACTCCTGACACGAGGAAGCAATAACATCACTGTCCACACCAGGCTGGGATTCTAGAGTGTGGCTTTTATTCATGTAACAAAGTAGGAATAATCACAAAGTGAAGATGGACCCATGGGGCTACACACACTTGTAATGCAGATTACTAAGGTACAGACATTCCTGAATTCCCATTTAGCATAGGGTAAAGAAAACACACACTGGTAAACACACTGGTTCCTACTAGAGATTGGCACATACAGCCAGGTAGTGGTACATTTCCCATCAACTAGGCACACACGGCCAGGTACTGGTACATTTCCCATCGACCAAGCACACACGGCCAAGTACTGGTACATTTCCCATCAACTAGGCACACACGGCAAGGTACTGGTACATTTCCCATCGACCAAGCACACACGGCCAGGTACTGGTACATTTCCCATCGACTAGACACACATGGCCAGGTACTGGTGCATTTCCCATCGACCAGGCACACACGGCCAGGTACTGGTACATTTCCCATCGACTAGACACACACTGCCAGTACTAGGACACTTTCCCATATTTCATGGGAATGAAGGTGGTACACATGACCACAAAAGAGTACATACAGGCTCAGAACTTTCAGAACCCACTATACTGGAGTAAACTGAACGAAAACAACCCGCATCCAGGAGTAAACACTTTTCTCAGGCATTGGCAATTGAACTGAAGAAAAAGTAATACGTGCCCTTCAGAACTCGTAGAGGTAAATTGGTTACTCCAGATGGGGGTTTCCCACCTTTTGTTTCCAACTTATACTCGGCCATTCATCTGGTTAATAACACCACACACTGTAAAACTTTGTAGATGTTGTCTTAAATGTTTACCACACTTAACATACTACAAATAAACACTTCAGGGGTGCTTGAATTAAAAAGTTCTGTACTTGGACAGTCACATACAGGACTCCAACGTAGGCACACACTTTTCAGAAGAAACACTGAGTGGACAGGGTCCCTTTTTCAGAGAAAATTCACCTTCAAGGAAATGCAGGTACTCCTGGGTTACTCAAACTCAAAGTACTCACAACAAGTTGTCTCAAGGCAGTTTCTCGAAAGTCCAGTCTGGACCAGGGGATTGCCCCAGAATCCTGGAGTTCACCCCATCCCTCCTGGGATGGGGCACAGGGGAAACCATTAAACAAGGTCTCCACCACTTCTACACAGGAACTGTTGTCAACCACTAGGGTGAGAAACACACAAAAAAACAAACAAACCGGTAGCTCTCTGACAGAGCTGAAGTGAGGAGCTGCCTAACTGCAGCCTCCTCCTGGAACTCCAACTACAGACTCTGAACATTCTAAAACTAGCTCTAGCAGCTGCTAGCTGGTGTGGCTTATGCAGCTGCGACAGTTCTAAATGACATCATCCCTCCAGAGCTTAGCAGAGACTGAGAACAGAATGAGACAGCGTGAAACCCATTTAACTGGCATTTCGCTAGCTGCCTTCCCTGCCTGCCACTGATTCTAATTGGGATTCTACAAACATACGAACATACAAAATTTGCCAGCAGATGAAGGCCTAGAGGTCTATCGTCTGCTTGAATGTGCAGCTAGCACCCCTTATTCTGCAGTTGCCCCTCCCTTCCACCCTTCCCCTCCATTGACCCTCCCCCTTGTCCTGTCTCATCCCCTTTTGAAGCAGTCCACTGTTCTACTGGATTCCACTTCTGCAGGTAATGCATTCCACCCAGCTACCACCCTCTCTGTAAAAAAGTGTCTCCTCATCTCCCTCCTGAACCTTCCTCCCTCCAGTCTCACATCATGGCCCCTGGTGTCCCTCCCCTCCCTTACTTTGAACAGCCTCTCTGTACCTGTCTTGTTTATTCTTTTCATGTATTTAAAGGTTTCAATCATGTTCCCCTTGTCCCTCTTCTCCTCCACCGGGTACATGTTCAACTCCCTCAATATCCTCTCGTATGATAAGTCCCCAAGCCCCTTGATCAGCTTTGTCGCCCTGCGCTGCACCCCATCCAGTAACTTAATGTCCCTCTTCAGATACGAGTGCCAGTACTGCATGCAGTACTCCAGGTGCAGTCTAACTAATGACATATACAGTGGCAGAATCACCTTCTCCCTCCTCGAGTATATACCCCTTGCATTGCAAGCCAGCATTTTGTCGGCCTTTGCAGCTGCCTTTCTACATTGTGCTGAGTTGTTCATTGACTCTGTAATGAGCACCCCCAGATCCTTCTCCTCCTCTGTCAGGACTAGCTGCACTCCCCCCCAGCTGGTAACTCCTCCTTGGGTTCTTCACCCCAGAATGCAGCACCTTGCTCTTTTTGGCATTAAAGCCCAGTTGCCAGGTGTCTGACCAGGTTTCAAGCTTTGCCAGATCATCCTGCAACCCCTGCCATCCCTCTAGGTCATCCACCACCGCTCCCATCTTGGTATCATCAGCAAACAAACTGATCTTGCTCTTGATGTCCAATGATGTGTCTGCAATGAATATCCCAAACAACACTGGTCCCAACACCAAGCCCTGTAGAACACCGCTCATCACTACCCTTGGGTGTGAGAGCTCCCCCACCACCACCACCCTCTGCTGCCTTCCCTGAAGCCAGTTCCCTACCCATCTCACCAGCTTTGCACCCACCCCTGTGCCTTCTAACTTACTTCCCAGCCTCCCATGTGGCACCGAGTCGAATGCCTTTCTGAAGTCCAGATACAGGACATCCACTGCATGGCCCCTGTCCAGTTGCCTAGTTACCCAGTCATAGAACTCCACCAGGTTGGTTTGGCAGGATGTGCCACATATGAAGCCATGCTGTCTGCTGTCCTGTAGTCCTTTGGCCTTTAGGAAGGCCACCAGCCTCTCCTTCAGGATAGTCTCCATCAGCTTACCCACGATGGATGTGAGACTCACCAGTCTGTAGTTCCCCGGTTCATCCTTGGGGCCACTCTTGTGGAGGGGCACCACCTGAGCCATCCTCCAGTCCTGAGGTACACACCCTGAGAGTAGTGAGGCATTAAATAGGTCTGCCACAGATCCCGAAAGGACCTCTGCCAGCTCCTTCAGTACCCTGGGACGGATGCTATCTGGGTCTGGTGCCTTGTCCACCCTCAGTGCCTTCAAACCCTCCCGAACTCTGCTCTCCATGGTTTCCACATCTGTCACCCCCTCCCCCCCCGTTTCTGCCATTCCTCCCCCCTTGGGTATCGCCCCACTTCTCCTTAGTAAATACCGAGCAGAAGTAATCATTTAGTGCTTCTGCCTTATCGCCCCGATGCTTCCACCCAGCCCCCCTCCTTCCTAATCCTTACTATGTGGTCCTTACAGTTCCTTTCTCCCTGATGTGCCTAAGAAGTCCTTCTCCCCTTCTTAATGCCTTGTGCCAGCCTGAGCTCCGTAGATGCCTTGGCTCCCCTTACTGCCCGTGTCACCTCCTTCGATTCAGTCAGGTATTCCTTCCTGTCCTCCCCCTCCCTGTTTTCTTGTACCTCCAAAAGGCAGCTCTTTTCCTCCTTACCTTTTCCATGACATCCTTGCTCAACCAGCTTGGTTTCTTAGCCCTAGCCTTCTTGCTCTGGGCCTTGCAGCAGGTTTTGGTTGCCTCCACTATCCACAGCTTTATGAGCTCCTACCTCTGGTTAGTGCCCATACTAGGTTGAATTCTGGCTAGGTGCCCTTTTACCACTTCCTCCATCCACCCAAAGTTGGCCCTTCTGAAGTCCAGCACTCTAGTGCTGGATTCCACTCCTTCCTTGCACATATCCAATGTGAGTCATACTGAGAGGTTGTCACTCCCTGACAGTGGTTCTTCCACCGTAAGTTCTCTCACAAAGTCCCCATTTGCCAGCACAAGGTCAAGGGTATTCCCTAACCTGGTTGGTTCACTGACCATTTGTTACAGGAAGCTGTCCCAGAAGGCATCCAGCAGTACCTGCTCCCTTGTATTCCTGGTTGTTGGGGTATTCCAGTCCACTCCTGGCATGTTGAAGTCCCCCACAATCACCACACTGCCTTTCTCGCAGGTCCTCCTGATCTGTTCCGCTAGTTCCGCATCTAACTCTTCTGTCTGAGAGGGTGGCCTGTACACCACTCCCATTCTGAGAATCCTATTCTTGGAATCCCGGGATTTGCATCCAAAATGACTCTGTACTACCCTCCTCCCCTTCACACTTCATTCCTTCCTTCACATATAGTGCCACCCCTCCCCCCTTTCCCAATCACCCTGTCCCTATGAAATAACCTGTACCCTGGTACAGACAGGTCCCAATCATTGTATGGGGTGGCCCATGTTTCTGTGATGGCTGCAATGTCCACCTCTCCCTCTGCCATGAGCACCTGTAACTCTGCAGTTTTCATCCCAAGGCTCCTAGCATTAAGGGTCACCACCTTCCACCCCTCCCCCCCCATCCTGCCCTCCTTTACTAGCATCACCAATAGCACTTGCCATTTGTCTTTTGTCACTGTTATGGGGGTAAGCTCATATGGTTTCCCAGCCTGTGGTCTGTGCGTGTCTCTTGCCCACTTGCCACCCCCCCACTCCTAGTTTAAATTCCCAACTTCCTCTATGTACTCCTCCATCCTCTGTTTCAATACTTTCTTTTCCTCCTCACTCAAGTGTAGTCTGTCCTTGGCATGGAAACTACAGTCCTCACAGGTCCCTCCCCATCCCTCCAGCAGCCCATACCCTTTAGCATGACACCAGGTTCTTAGCCATCTGTTAAATTCCTTTATTCTCAGCTTTCTTGTTGTGCTTGCCTTGGGCACTGGAAGTGTCTCTGAAAAAGTTACTGATCTTCCTGCCCCCCTCACATAATTCTCCTAGTTCCTCAAACCTCCTCTGGACTACATCTACTGTCTTGTTAGCCAGGTCATTCGTCCCAAGATGTATAATTAAATGAGACTTGTCCCTACCCCTTCTAGCATATTTCAGAACAGATTGTCCCACCCTTTCCACTGTCATTCCTGGCATGGCCTCCACCCAAATGCGACTATGTCTCTCCCCCTTGCTACCCCACCTGACTCCTCTTAGTATTGAGTCCCCCAGCACTAAGATTCCACCCCTCTTACTTCCTGCATGCTTCCATTCATCTCCATCTCTCATTCCCGGCTCCTCTTCTTCCTCCTGCGTATTATTCCCCCTTTTGCCCCTGTTGTAATTCTTCCAGCAGAACTTCCTCCCCACTCCAGTTTGGTCTAGACATGTATCAATTACTTCTCCAATTGCATCACCTCCCTCCTCCTCCTTCCCTTCTAGCTGTGCAAAACTATTTTCTGAAGACCCTTCACAAATGCCCACTTCCTCTTTCTTCATAGCAACCTGTTCCCTCGTTTCCACTCCATGACTGTTGCCACTTCTTCTCCTCCCCTTCCCTCCCAAGTCCCTGTCTCCTCCTTCCATTTGTCTTTTGTCTTCTGACCTGGTTTCATCGGCAATCGTTCTTCCTGGCCTGGCACCCTTTGCCTCTGCTTCCCTTCTCCTGACCCTCTCCTCAACACTGTTGGCTCAAATTGCCCTTCCTCATCTCCCCTCCTCCCTCCATCCAGCATTGGGCTAAACCCACCTCCAGTCTGCCTTGCCTAGTTACCCCTGGGAACAAGAGGGTTACACCCACCCTTTGCCAGGAAAATTACTGTCCCCAGTCATCACTGTACCTGGCACCAAACCATCCTACTCTATGTGCTACCTACAGAGAGGGGTGATCAGGCCCTCCCAAACCATGTGCTAGGCACAGGCAGGCAACACTAAGGGCCCAGAGGCCATCAACGGATGCATCAGCCTCTATGCTATGATCTTACTATGCAGAATTAGTGGCTCTGGGAGAACTGCCCAGAGCATGGCCCTAACAGACCAGAACTGTGGCCCCTACAGCCAGTCAGGACCATAACCTGTCTACTCTCCTAGCCCTCTAGGGAAAACCTATCTAACCAAAAATCTACCACAGGGGAACCTCCCCCCAAACCAGGGCACCTGCAAACCGAAAACACAGAGCACTAACACTATACCAAAGCATTACACTCCCACACTCCCCCACAAATACACCTGTGGAAGAAGTGGTTAACACATGTTAACAACTACACAGTACTCTAAAAAACACTTTAAAGCACAGAGGAACTCCGTTGAGTCCCCCAAAATCCCCTTCTGGTCTTCTCTTTCTTCTTCATCAGGATCACCTGAAAGAGAATACACAAACAAAACACCCCAAATCTGCAAAACACAGTACTATATCCCTTCCATCAAAACACTGGAGAATCCCAAAAATGTTTTATAGAAAAGTAGAAAAATAGAAAACAGTAGAAAATACTGACATTATGTGCAATACAACATTTTAAGGGGATGGAATGCACTAAAAGTCTCATCTAGTGACAAAACAGTTGTGCCCGAAGACAAGGTCCATAAAAGAGTCTCTCCTGGGCCACAGCCCATCAATGCACAGTTCTTGAAGTACTGTAGTCCCAAAGGGGAGAGTCTTTGTGGACAGTTCAACAGTTTGTAGTCTGCCAGGTGTAGGACATGTATTGCAATGTCAATAAAGTAAGAAAAGTTTGGACTTACCAGTCCCTTGAAGAACGAACAACAAGATCACCTACTTCTCCAGCCGAAGACTCTCCCTCCCTGGCAACATTATTCATATACAGCTGGGAAGATATCTTCTGGAAAACAGATGATGGAACAGGAAACAGCTGAGCTGATGTCATCTCGGAAATCGAACCACAAAACAGGAACCAACAGCTGGGCTGATGTCATCCGGCATCCCAGGCGATGAATCAGGACTCGAAACGGTGCTACAGGATTGTCTAAAGAAAGGAGGCATGGCCCCAGCTAAGTTAGATCAGAATAAGTAGGACCAACTCCTCAAGTCAGCTCCATTCTCTGAATTATGGCTGCTCCAACTACACCTTACTGCTCAGTTGGATGCGCCTCCTACCTATGAACAACCTATGAAGGAAATTCGGAGGATTGAGAGGAGGCAGCCACATGGAGGAGCCCCTCCTGTATCTGCTGTTGCTGCTGCCCAGATGACCGAGGATGCACATGTGAGTGATGCTCAGGGGCGAAATACAGTGCCAGTTGGACACTGGGAGGCTAGCAAGAACGCTCTGCCCTGGGGTGAGATACTGCGAGAGGTCCAAGAAATGAGGGCTGCCGTTTCCCTACAAGCCCATTCCAGAGATACAATGGGCCCAAACCCCTCTCAGAGCATGTATGCTATGGGGATGGGGGTGCACTCTCAGGCATCCCCTGTTGACAGCAGCTCAAAGATTGATGAATTGACTATGGAAGTGAGGGAATTACTGAGGCATCTCCCCATGCTCACCACACACCAGACAGAGGTTGAATCACGATTATCTGTTTGTGTTAGCCCCACCTCAGCCCCCAATGTGATGCCTCGGCCATGCCAGACTCTAGAAAGCATACTCTGTCATAATTGTGGGAAGGAGGGGCATATGAAGAAAGAATGCCAGTACCCAAAAGACTTAGATACAGTTGTATACAGACTTCAATGGGAGCTCTGGAAAGCAAAACCATGGCCGAGGGGTGCTGGAAACGATCATAGTGAAGGCTCAGGAAATCCCAACTCCAACTTCTTTGTGGCTAAGTCATCTGTACCGGCCCCTACTACTGTCCCTCCAGACTGGTTCAAGGTAGTGGAGACTAATGTGGCAGTGAACGATATTCCTACTCAGGCTGTGCTTGACAGTGGGTCACAAGTGATCATTGTGTTTCCGGACTGGTATGACAAACGCTTAGCTAATGTGCCCTTACAATGCCTGGAAGGTCTACGTGTGTGGGGGCTGAGCGACAAGTCTTATCCATATCTAGGATATGCCCGCCTCTGGTTGTCTTTTCCTGCAACTGTCACTGGCGTAGAGGAGCAAGTAGAGACATTGGCCCTAGTGTGTCCCCCCCACTGGACTGTATGATGGGGTTCCCCTGTTCATTGGAACAAACGCCCACATGTTTGGGAGACTAGCGCAACTCTGCCATGAGAAACAAGGGCAGCTGACTGGACGGGCTCTAAGAATTACAGCCTTAGTAAAACGGGCTTATGACTGGCAACAGAGCCCCGATGAAGTGGACCCAGATGAGCTAGTGGGGATAGTGTGGAAAAAGGAACCTGATTCCTTGGTATTGGCCCCCAATGCCCAGTGCACAATCCCTGGTGAAGTCCACCTAAAGAGAAACGTAAAGAACAAAATATTAATGTTGGATGCACCAGGAGATGGAAAATTGCCAGAGGGATTCTTGGTCAAAACTAGCATCTTGCCTGCTCGTGCCCATGCCTATGCACGATGAGTGATGGTCCAGATTCAGAATGTGTCAGATTGGGAGATTCGGGTGAACAGAGGGTGCACCCTAGCTACAGTACACTGTGCTGACACTGCCATACTGCCCAGCAACAAGTGCTCTGGCGAGAAGGAGAGAGTGACCCCGGACTTGTTTGACTTTGGTGACTCCCCATTGCCAGCTGAATGGAAGACTAGAATTAGCAAGAAACTCTCTCAAAGGGACTAAGTGTTTTCATTAAAAGAATGGGACATGGGGTGTGTCCAGGGTGCAGAGCATCACATATGCCTGCATAATGACCGGCCATTTCGAGAGAGATCCCGACGTCTCACCCCAGCAGACATAAATAATGAAAAGAGACACCTGCAGGAAATGCTCACTGCTGGTGTGATACAAGAATCCAGGAGCTCATATGCCTCTCCCATTGTGGTTGTGCATAACAAGAATGAGTCGGTAAGGATGTGTGTTGATTATTGAACCTTGAACCAGCGGACTATGCCCGATCAATTCACCATACTCCGTATACAAGATGCCCTGGATTGTTTGAATGGGAGCAAATGGTTTTCGGTATTGGATCTTCGCAACAGATACTACCAGATCCCGAGGGCCCCGGAGGGCCATGAGAAAACAGCCTTCATCTGTCCTTTGGGATTCTACGAATTCCTGAGAATGCCACAGGGGATTTCAGATGCCCCGGCCACCTTTCAGCGAATGATGGAACATGCAGTGGAAGATACGAACTTGTTGGAATGTCTAGCGTACCTAGATGATGTCATTGTGTTTGGGCACACATTAGAGGAGCATGAGACCCGATTGTTTAAAGTCCTAGACTGATTGGAAGACTTCAGCCTCAAGCTGTCCATTGACAAGTGCCATTTTTTTCAAACCTCCATGAAGTATGTAGGGCACATAGTATCTGCAGAAGGGATAGAGACTAATCCCAGTAAGGTTGAATCACTGACTACTTGGCCCCAGCCCCATAATTTGAAAGAACTACAATGTTTCCTTGGGTTTTGTGGCTACTACCGAAGGTTCGTAAAAGACTATTCAAAGGTGATTCACCCGCTCTTGAATCTTACCCAGGGTTACCCTCCTACCAACCATAAATATAAAAAAGGGTCCGTCAAAGAACCAGAGAAAGTGTACTTCCACACAGGTGAACTTTGTGGGCCCCACTGGACACCTGAATGTGAAGCAGCCTTTCACGAAGTCATATACCAGCTCACCCATGCACCCATCCTCGCCTATGCTGACCCCACCAAGCCCTAAGTGCTGCATACAGACGCCAGTCTGCAGGGTCTAGGAGCTGTGCTGTATCAAGCCCATAAGGATGGTTTGAGACCAGTGGCCTTCGCCAGTAGGAGCTTGACTCCCTCGGAGCAAAACTACCCTGTTCACAAACTGGAGTTCCTTCCGTTAAAATGGGCCATCGTCGACCAGTTTCATGAATACCTCTGTGAGGCAAAGAATATTGGTGAAGACCGACAATAACCCATTAACCTATGTACAGACTTCAGCTAAGTTAGATGCCACTGGGCACTAGTGGCTTTCCACCTTATCAACCTATGATTATGCTGTTGAATACAGGCCAGGACTGAACCATATTGATGCTGACGCCTTGTCACGAAGGCCAGTTTCCAAGAGTGATTGGGTCAGGCTGTCTGAACCTGACATCTGAGCCTTGTGACAAAAATTTGACTGAGATGAACAGATGTCTGCGGACACAGTGGATTGTTTAGTAGATTGCTTGGGCCCTCCTGATACCTGCATACTGGCTGCCTATTGCCACTTTTCTGCTCTAGATATCAGTGCACTACCTCAATTTGAGAATGACAGCATTCAGTAGGCTCAATCCCAAGATCCTATGATTCAGCCTGCACTTCATGCCCTGCGTGTGGGGAAAGATGTATCCAAGTTGCATTCCCCTGACTTGCAAACTGCTCTATTGTTTAAAGAAGGCCCCAGGTTGAAGCTTCTCAGTCAGTTGTTGTACAGAGAGACAGTGGATCCTGGTGGTCAAGAAGACAGGCAGCAATTGGTCCTGCCCATGGCCTTTAAAGATTTGATACTAAGGTCCCTCTGCAATCACATAGGGCACCTTGGTATTGACAGAACTCTCAACTTGGTACGATCTCGATTCTACTGGCCCAAGATGGGGGCCGATGTTGAGCACCATGTAAAGACCTGCAGTCATTGCCTACAAAGGAAAGCCCTGCCTCAGAGAGCTGCCTCCCCTTGTCAGTATTACTACCAGCACCCCCATGGAGCTGGTCTGCATAGACTTTTTGTGTTTAGAAGCTGATCAGCGGAATATTGGCAATGTGTTAGTGGTTATAGATCATTTCACATGGTATATGCAAGCTTTTCCAACTAAAGATCAAAAGGTCTCTACCCTGGCCAAGGTGCTAGTGGAAAATTTCTTTGTCCACTATGGTGCTCCTCAGAGGATCCACTCTGACCAAGGCAGAGATCTTGAAAGTTGGCTGATCAAAGAAATGCTTTCTCTATGGGGGGTGCGGAAGTCAAGAACCACCCCTTATCACCCACAGGGGGACCCTCAGCCAGAACATTTTAACCGCACCCTTCTAGACATGCTTGGCACTCTCCAATTTCAAAGACAAGCCTAAGTGGAGCCAGCAGATTAGCACCTTGGTTCACGCATACAGTTGCACAAAAAATTACGGTACTGGGTTCTCCCCCTACCGCCTCATGTTCAGGAGGGAGGCCCGACTGCCCGTTGATATCTGCTTTGTGGTCTCTCCAGATAGGGGCTGAGCCGAAAATTACCTACAGTATGTACAGAAACTGAAGGCGCAATTGAACCATGCCTATCAACTGGCCCAGACAATGGCCACCAAAAGAAATCTCGCCAACAAAGAGAGGCATGAAAAAAAAGTAAAGGCTCAAGTGCTTCAGCCTGGAGACCATGTGTTGTTATGCAATTTGGGACTGCATGGCAAACACAAAGTTGCTGATAGGTGGCACCATCTTCCCCATGTAGTAGTTGGAAAGTTGAATGATTTACCAGTGTACAAGGTGCGCCCAGAGAATAACTCCACAGCTGTCAAGACCATGCACGTAACCACTTGCTACCTATCGGCCAAGTCATAATTGAGGCTGAACCATCAGAGATTGATTCCCCTTGGCCGGTGACTTGTGCTGCTGCAAAAAAGAGACAGAGTCAACCTACCCCAGTAGTTACAGATTTAAGGTTTCCCCTGCAGCAGGCCCAGAATGATAATGACTGTCAGTCCACCTCTGACGAAAGTGAGTGTGACAATGCCTATTACCCCTCCTATGAACTGAGTCAGCTGTTTCAAAGTAACCCTATGACTAATTGTGGGGATGAAGCTGGGCCTTCTGGACTGCCTAACTCCCAGCTTCGTCTATGGAGCCAATGCTCCCTGAAAGTGAAGTGCAAAGTATTATGCCTGAGGTTGCGGACTCTCTGTGTTTTGTGGAACTGTGTGAATTGCCTGAAGAAGAGGCTGATGGTATGAGTCTCTCTGGTGACACACCAGAACTTGAAGAACAATCTGAGAGTGTTAACAGCCCCCCTTCAGTGCCACAAAGCCTAATTGTGCCAGAGCCTCCTCAAAATGAGCAACATGGGCCTCTGTCAGAAGATAATGAGCAAAGTGTTGTGGAAATGGAGTCTACAGAGCAAGGAGCTGACAGCGCTCCAAGTTTGGACATCCCCATCCATGCAGAGGCACTCCTCACAAGTGATGGAAGCTCCAAAGTTAGTACTAAAAGTACAGAGACTGTGGCCGCTCCCCTCAGAAAGACTGGCTGAGCTGTCAAGCCAGTGCTATGCTTCAGTTATGATTCCCCTGGGAGGCCAGTGGATTTGCCTCTCAGTGTGGTTCACAAAGGGGTTCATGTTTCGCCAAGCTCACTGCCCAAATTGAGCTTGACAGCCAACTCCAGGTTACTTGTTCTTCTCTCTCACCATGGTGCCCCTGACCCATCCAGCCTCAAGTTAGCTGATAAGGAAGGGCCCCCTCTTACATTGTTTAATGTACAAGAAGTTATTAAATGAATCAGTATTACTTGTATGAAATATGCATAAGTATTGTCAATATGGATGTAGTAATGTGAAGTATATAGAAAGGTATAGTAATGTAACAAGCTAATGATATATATATCTATGTCTTGTTTATATTGCAGTTTTGATATTGTGATGGTACAGACTTGATGCGGACGCCAAGTCTTCTACAGGCAGGGAAGGGTGTAACCCCCCTACAAATGGAAGTTCCCAAAAAGTCTTCCTTGAGCTTGCCTAAATGCTCACTGCCAGGCTGGTGTCCTGCGTTTTTGCAGTTTAAATGTGATTGCCAGAGAGTGCCTATATAGCCTCTGTGTACTGTCTCTTTAAGAGCTGCCTGGATTGCAGTCATAATTAATCTAAAAGGGAGCTCTGTTAGAAGATGTGCTTGTTTGCTGATCATTTGTTAGAGTAGTAATAATACTGCAGTTTGTTCTAACCTGCCTTCTTTGCAGCATGGACAGTTCTGTTTGTTTCCATCATCTTAGTCCTGGACTGCTGAAATGGGGCAATCAGTACATTTGGAGCTCTAAAATGGAACCTGCCTACAGGAGGTTGGTAGGGTCAAAACTTGTAGGAATTGTAGTTTTGGGCTTTTTGCGCCTTAAATAACCTGGAGGGGGAGCCCTTGTTGTGACTGACAGACAGATTAGCCAACTGAACCTTTTGGATTTTGGGGAAAGTCCCAAACTGCTTGCAGTTTCAGTTAGATCAAAGTTGGGAAGTGAAGAAGTAACAGCTCAAGGTAGTTCGAGCAGCAATCCATAGTGGATTCGTGCAGGAGATCTGTGGAAAGGCCTGTGTTTTGGCCTGCATGACTGCCTGCTGTCCCTGAGAGGAAACTTGTGCCTTTTTTTTGGACTGAATCCGAACTTGGAGAGCGAAGTAAGCCACTGAATTGTGACCAGACTCCTACCTGAAGAAGACAGAAGATTTGCTGAATGCGATTGGCCTGTCCGGACTTCCAGCCACCTCTGAACTCCCAGATTGTGCAGAGACTCTGTAATTGCAATCGGAGAGCCTTTTGCCAGGTACAGTGGAATTTCCTTACATGTGAATGTGTTGTGTGCTTATAGTGGGTCGTGATTTGGTTCCCCACTGTGGTTTGAATTGTATTCTGCTTGCTGGAAGCTGCATTAGAATTTCCTTACGTGTAAATGTGCAGTGTGCTACTAGTGGGTCGCAACTTGGTTCCCCACTGTGGTTTGAACTGTATTCTGCTTGCTGGAAGCCGCATCCAGCCCCACGGACTGAATCCAAAATCACCTCCATTGGGCCTGGGCCTTGCCACACTGGCCCAGCCTGACTACCCACAGCACAGAGAAAGTCATCGATGAGAGACCTGCCTGGGGATCAGCCCCCTGCTCAACGCTTGAACAGGAACGATGCCTCGGTGATTCGTGTGGGCCCCATTTCTCCGGGCACTCCAGCTCAACAACCTGCAGTCTCAATTTCATCCTGCCTGTGTCCAGTATTGGGTATCATGAGAAAACATCAGGGTAGCTCCCTGCAACAACAGCTAAATCATCTGATTGTCTTGTTGCTTTTTCTTTCACGAACTGAGCCCTCCGGCTCTGGACTACAAGTAGTGTGTGTTGTGCATGTTGCTTTCTTCCATCACAGGGCCCCAACCGGCTGCAACGTTCCTGGCTAGCCCACCATTTTCCTACCTGGGTACCCAGAGTATGTGACTGTGTGGGGACTTAAAGCACATGCATAACTGTCTGATTAATATAGCCTTTAAACTAATCAACCCGATTACGCCCCTTTCTTGTTCAAGTCCCCTAAATAAATCAGATCTGGCTTTTTTTGCTGCATTTAACCTGACTGTGGTTCCTGTTTATGCCAAGAGTACTGTACTGTTGCTATTTACTGTGCATAACCTTGTTTTACAGGGGGTTCCCAAGGTCGAGCCAGAGGAACCAGCCCTGGTGTTAAGTGAAAACAGTGTGGGTACTGGTATGGTGTACAAGGGGTACTGTGAAAGTGATTTTCGTATATTGCTCAGGCCACCAGAAGGGAAAGAGAGGGGTTACAGTGTCCCGAAGGGCTGTGCACAAGTTAGTTTGGCCACTACTAACCCTAACCTCCGGGTGGAGGCACCCGTTTCAGAACTCAGGCCCCTTAACCTGCTACTAGCCGCGCAGGCATGGGTAGTAGCTCTTGGGATAGCGCCACCTAGGGGTTGCTCTTGCAAAGGATGGGGGTTGAAAAGCCTTAGAAAAAGCTAAACTGAGCTGCAAAGGGGATTTTACAAGAAAGATTTTATTTTACTTCTGTGCATAGTTATTCTAATAAGGTTTATTTTATTTTATGTTAGTGCAACTTCAAATAAACAGTTTTGTGGAATTTTACAACTGCTCCTGGTTTTTTTCTATGCTTCCTGACCTGTGCCTTGATGACAAATATAAAGAATGCATTGTCTAACAATACCAACAAGTTTAAAAGAAGTTACATGACATAGAAGCGTTAAGAACAATCAGTACTTGATCTTTGAAGGAGGAGATAATGTCACAGATAGTGTCATATTCCTTCAACAGGTCTGAAGAGGCATTACTTAATTTTGCAAACCTGTAGGATAATGAGTTCTGGCCCATCAAGGATTTGGTATGTGTCAGTAACAGAGAGTTCATTGTCATGCCTCTTGTAGTGTATTTGTTGTTAATGTACTTGAAGCTGGATTGCAGGCCAAGAGAGAGCAATCTAAGTGATGCTTTTTCACCATTTGTCATGGTATGGAACTGCTTTTGTAGGTTTAGGTTAGCCAATCATCCTGCAGTATTGCAACGGACACACATGTGGGTGTCTAGCTTGAGGTCCTATTCAAGAGACATTTTATTCTGTGCAGTACACTATCATTCACTGAACCACAGACCACAATACCATAATCAGTTATGCTGAGTATAGAACACCGAACCAACAGTTTTTTAGTTTCCAGAAAGAGAATTCTTCCATTGCTTTATGGAAGGCCAAAGCAAGAGTTTACGACTTCAGTCAGGTGGTCAACATGGTCACCAAAAGATAGTGCACTGTCCAAGTACACCCTATAGTATTTAAAAATGGTTACCAGATTCACCTGGAAGCTCAGTCTCCGATATGTTTTAGTGCCACAGCTACAGGCCAGACAGGATCACACTATTTCAGCAGCATGTTGGCGAGAATGAGGAGGAGACATGATGTCCCAAACCCATGCTTTCTGGACATGACCAAAGCTTCAAGGGTACTGGACAGCAATTACTGGTCATATAGTCCAGAGCTTGAATATTAATACTCATTTAGGTGCAGATAATTTGCTCCTAGGGATTCCACCGAGGCCCCTAAAGGGTCAGGAGGACATACACCTATGGTCTGTTCTCATTATAGTAGCCACCAAGACCATCACAAGAAAATGGCCACAAGTGGACCACACACACACACACACAGTTACTGAATGGGTTGAAATAATACATCAGATTCAGGATATGGAACGATTAACTTCCCTAGTTCCGTGCAGACTCCCTGCTTATACAAACAGATGGACTAAATGGAACCTTTATTAGGGAATATTAACTCCGGAAGAGGACTCTTAGTTCCCTCCCATTCCAGCACAGACTGAAGTCCCAGATTCTCCTTATGGAATAAAACAAATGAACTACTAAGACTCCTTACCTTTACAGTTAAACAGTCATACAGTGTACCCAATAGTTCTTCATTAAATGTACTGAACCATGCCACTTGGTGGCAGAAACGTTTTTAATTTTTATCTTTATTTTCTTTTCTAAGTATGAATACTTGTATCAGCTATAACCACCAGGATGAATGGTGCACTCTTATAAGAAGCATTGTTAATGCATATATTGATTATGAATGTATGCTTTGATGTTTGTCATGTAAGACTACATCCCAGTAAACAAGTATTAAAAAAAGTGGTCACCAGATCAAGGATATCCTCAGACTATGGGTAGATGTTAAAAGCAGGAAAGGAATCTAGTTTACCACATGTGCCATATAGCATACATTTAGTTTTCTTGGTGTTCATTGTCACATATGCACTCCGCAGGTCAGTCTCTGCTCCCACAGTGGCAACCTCAGAGCGTAATAGTGTGAACAGGTAACAGAACAAGGTAGCCCTCCTGTCTGCTTTTGGGTCCGAATCACCTTTAGTCTCAAGTTGTGGGGGATTCAAACTGTGAACCTTATGCTAGCGTACCCAAATGTACAGGCTCAGATAATCTGCTGTTCGGGGGGATGCAATATATCTTCTGCCTAAGGGCACCTACTCAGGTATCCAAAATGAACCATTAAAACTCTGTAAGAGACCTTAGGTATATTCTTACCTTTCTCCAAGCTCAGTAACACCATCAAGCCTTATTAAACAGTTATCGGACTTAAAAATACAGGCACTCCACATGCAAAAAGAAAACTGTGAAGACACAGGCAGTATCTTAAGAAAAATTGTATTTTACTAAAAATATGAAAATAAGTAAGATAAAATACAGAACACATAGCAAGAGCTTACAACCTCAAAAGAAAATGGGAAAAAGTCACAGAACAAAACTCTTACTACAATACATTTAGATATTTTCTATCTAATGTATTACCTCTGTAAGTGCATTTAAAGATAGACGTTTCTGCTTTCAGAGCCCAAGATGATGTATCACATTTCAGATACACTGATACATTTTCTACTCTATTTCCACACCCACTTGATGAGTCATCTAGCTCCTCCTTTTAGAATATAAAATTATAAACATGATTTCCTACCAGGAGGTATGTTAAATAATGTGACATCAGAAGAAAAAATACATTTCCTATATATGGCTCCTTAATTACACAGTTTTTCTTTGAACTTAGCAATCCTACACTGGCACCAAGGTGTTAAAAAACCAACATGAATCAGCCTAATGACGTCCTTTCCCTGATGTCATAAAACTTATATTTAGTTTCCAGCATCAAACAGAAGCAAGCAATAAACTGTTTCCTGGAGGATGTTCCAATTAACTGTTTCCTTCTGGTCTGTGTTATTACATCCTGTGGTTTCAGCTGCTGAACTTGTAATTTAAAGGCTAAATCTCTCCCACTGAAATGGTCATACACAGACCATGTATTTATAATACCAATATCTTTCAATATCATACAATAATCAGAACCAGCTGGCCAAGCGTCACATTCATTACTCGTACGTGAGGAATGAATAATGTAGAAATCTTGTTATAGGCTCAGTCATCACTCACAACGACTACAGCATCATCTGCATAAACAATAATGCCGGTGGATTGGCATACAGAAGGTAGCTGGTTAATTAATACACCAAAAAGTATGGGGCCAAATATGGAACCCTGTGGTACCTCTTCTGTAACTTCCCTGTCAGCAGGCCACATGCCTCTACATTTCACAGCCTGAGTTCTGTGTGTCAGACAGTCACAATACCAGCCCACTGCATCAACAGACAGGTTCAGGGAGTGTAGTTAATTACACAGTAAGGCACAATCAACAAGAACGAAGCCCTTAGTTAAGTCTATACAGATAGCTCCAGCCATTATCCCCCTGTCTAAGGTTACTTCATGTAGGAATTTTGAGAATTCTAGCACTGCTGTGCTAGTGCTGAAGTTTTTCCTGAAGCCATGCTGTTCTTTGGCCTGTAGCTCATATTTATTAAGGAATTTTAAATTCTAAGTCTGTTTAGGGAAATGGGCAGGATGACATGGTGGTTGCAGATGGGGTGAGTAGGAGGAAGTCCGCAAAGAGAGTCTCAGTGATTGGTGACTCAATGATTCAGGGAGTAGAGAGCATGGTGGGCATGGGAGGAAAGGAGAGTGAAATGGTCAGATGGCTTCCTGGTACATCAGCCATCAGGGGTACAGAAAGGGAGGATGGTGGAGAAGCGGGAGGGGGATTTTAGGGTGCTGGTACAGTTGGGTACCAAAGATCTAGTGAACCAGCCTATGGAGGCAGTGAAGCTTAACTTTAAGAGGCTGGGGGAAAGACTGATGGCACACTTGACTTCCCTGGCCTTTTCCGAGGTCCTTCCTTACTTGAATAAGGGGAACTGTCTCTTGTTTTGAAATACAAGGCACAGTTATCATTCATTAAATGCTGGCAACAGGCACTTTCATCAGACTGCTGATGAAAAAAATCTGAATGGGTTTAGAGACAATTTGTGTGAGGTATAAGTTCACTATTTTGTCTCTAAAGTCCTTGGGCCAATTCTCAAAGCTCCATGGTTGACGCAAGGGGCTGGCATTAAAAAGAAATGATGCAAGGGGCACCTTACATCACAAGTTGAGGCAATCCCAATTCTCGAACACAGGCTTTGTTGAGGTCAGGTGCCCTTGCGCCAGACTGGCCCTGCCCCAGCCTAGCACCAAACACGGAGGTCCGCCATGGCAAACAGAGCCATGTGCCAGACATTGGCTGCCATATCCCTTAATGTGGGACCCTGCAAGAGTGCCAGCACAGAGTTAGACCAGCCGTGAGCTGGTCTACTGCCCCTGCACCAAAAGGGTTCCAACTTGCAGACCCCTCAGGGAGCAGAGGCATTAACCACCATGCTGTCAGTGAGCCAGGTGGTCTGGTAGTGCATGGGGACCCTTGTGGGTGTGTGTAAGATACTGCCCCATAGCTGACACCGGTCATATTGGGTGACTCACTGGGACCCAGGGCCCACTGTCTGTGGGGCTGCCCACCTGCTCTGATGGTGGTGGACTGCTGCTGGGCATGGACTGTGGGCTGTCCACACTGTTGGTTGCATGGTGGGGTGCCAAGGAAGGTGTCCCCTCCATCATGCCAGGAACACTTGCAGGGCATACATAGTGTCCTGCCCACCTTGCTGTGGGGGGCAGCAGGGACGAATGCTGGAATGCCACCCAGGGGTGCCAGCACTGGCAGACTGCATTGGTACATGCAGTGGGGCTGGTACAGTGTAGCAGACATTGACCTGCATTGTGGGTAACTCTTCTGTTGGTGGTAGCATTGCTGCTAGACTGTCCCACAGCTTGCGGCATTCCCCATCCATGCACCTTTCCTTTGACACACAAGAGTTCATGCCACAAGCTGTGGGAATTTGGCATTGGGACCCCTTACATTTGAGAACTGGGTGCAAGGTCCCTGGCGCACCAGTGATCGGCACAAGCTGCTGTTTGCTGAAGCTTATGCTGATCTAAGTGGTACTTCGAGAACTGGGCCCTTTGTTCTTACCAGCTCAACAGTTACAATTGAAATCTCCAACCAGTACCTGTCCATGCTGGCAGTTCAAGTTGGAAACTGCATTGACAGAATAGTCACTGTGCAATGCATGCTCATAACACAGTCATTTTTGGGAATTTTTTCACCAAATTTGCAACATAGGCTTTTTGGGAGCCTACCTCATGAACAGTGACACTGTCATTTTGTTAATGAGTCCCGAAAGGTGATTCCATGCAGTGACCACAAAATCACCTTCCAGGACTGAATAACCAGATGACAGTCACTGAATTCATGAGGTAGGGTCCAAAGAACCCCATGTTGAAAATTTGGTGCCAAAATTTGCAAAAATGGCCGAGATATACACCAAAGTTGGAAAAAAAAAAAAGATTTATGTCATTATAGAGCTTACCAGCATTTCTTCAGTTCGCGATCAGCTTTGAAGAGTGCAGACGTTTCCTGCTTCACGAAGATTGTTGCGTAGCTCCAGAGTAGTATGGGTGAGGGGGGGTGTGGGGAGATGGGTGCGCAGAGGGTGGGTGCAGGTTGGTGGAGGGGGGCATGGCAGACTGCGAGGGACCATTTTCTTGTTTAAAGGTTTAAAAAAAAAGAAAAATCCAATGCGGGAAGGTTTTCTTTTTTAACAGGGACTTTGAAATGCTGGGATGGGCTCCCAGCATGCTACCTGAGTGTTTGTTGGGGGGCTGTAGCCGACGGAGATTGGGAACCCCATGGGCACATGCAGAATGTTTGGGGGAACATGAGCAGAGGGGACTGGGCACCCTCCTTGGCATGCAAATGGGGGGGGCAGCATTATGCCAATGGGGAGTGGGCTCCCCTGTTGGCAAATGAACTGGGAGGGGGCATGCCGACAGGGGGATTGGGCACCCCCATCGGCTTTCATGGGGACTGGGAGAGGCGGATGGCGATAGCCGCCGCTGTTTATTTCAAACTGGGAGGGGGCATGTCGACAGCATGGGCTCAGCGCATTCACACTGTAAGCTACAGCAGTGTGAATGCACAACCAGAAATACAAGAATGCAACATCAAAGGACCGAGCCGCACAACTATTGGCGCGGCTTTGTCCTTTGAAAAGTTGGCCTGCTCTGTCCCAGCAGCTGAAAGGGAGTCATTGCTAGCCTGCTGACTGATTTGCCTGCCGCTGATCTGCCTCTTGAAATAGAGCTCTCCACTGGGCACACCCTGTATAGCACCTCTTATAGCAATAAGTTCATCTGTGCGCCATGATGAACTCAAAAAGTGGCATTATGAAGTCTAAGTGTGCAAAGTACACCAAGAATCCCACTAGATTATGAAATATAAGAAAACTGAATCCATGGAAAATTTAATTGCTGTTTTAATGTTTATGGGGTCAGGGAAGATTGAAAGTGATTCCCACACAGAAAGCAAGAAGTGTAAATATAAGACATATTATTTATTATTTTTTTTTATTTACTATTTAACTAGGTAAGCACACTGAGAAGAAGGACCATTTTCTGGAGCAACACAGAGCCACTAGAAAAATGCAGTTACAGTACACACAATACCCAAGTTTAGACAAATATGTAAACATACAATCTTGCAGTTTGCACAGTATGTATGTAATAATATTAAAGGCAACAGGAATTGGCTCTGTGTGATAATAGCAACTCCAGAACAGGAGTCCGGAATCACGAAGTAGTGTCGTCAATGGCACAAATGGCAACTGTTTTTTTTTGGGGGGGGGGGCTTCTCCTCCCACACCTCCCTTACTTAAATAACCAACTCTAAGGTTGCAGCACCTCGGGGAGGGAGTAAAACATATGTCGCCATTTTGTCTTTGCCGCAGTTCCCTCGCCAACTTGTGGACTCGCTGTTCCAGAGTCACTGACATTATGTGTCACCCCAGGAAATGATGCAACATATTTAAATAGTGCCCGGATGAAGTGATAATGCAGTCACAACATGTTGGCTAGTTTATTTGTCTGTATATTTTACTTCTTTATGAAATAATAAAAATAAAAAATCATAAAACTTGAGGTGTTACTTGTTGAGTATGGTTTTACTCCAATTTGATATGCAGCCTTGGACAGGTTCCTGAAGTAGATTCCTCTCTTCTTTTTATGACTGCATAGTGGAGCTATGCTGATGTTTTGCTATTACACAGAGAGAGAGAAGGAGCTCTAGAAGCATGTGACCAGATACCTAGACTGTTTCCTTCCACAGTGGAGTTGAAGCACATGCGGTCTTCTCCACTGACCACAGTTCTGTCCCCCCCCCCGGGCACACTGTTTTCCTGTTCCATCCTCACTCAGGTCACTTCCAATGCTCAGAGCTAGCACTTGTTTTTGAATAGGCTGAAGCCTCCCTGCCGTCCCAGTATTTGTTTCCCTGGTGTCTAGTGGCACCCCCAGCCTCCGATCGCTGTCCCCGTTATATATGTAATGTTTCCTGGGGGGAGGGAGTGATGAAAAGCCATTGATGACATAGGATCAGTGGCCACATACAATGTATAGGGCCTACAGGCAGACTTGATGGGCCTAGCAGTTCTTGTCTCCTGACAACTTCTATGTTTTTATGTTTCTGGTATCTAGTGGCACCCACCACCCTCCACTCGCTGGTCCCATTTGTATATAATGTTTCTCTGGTGTCTAGTAGTACCCCTGCTCTCCAGTCACCAGCACCATTTTAAGTTAATATGTTTCCCTGATGTCTAGAGGCACCTCTGACCATCCAATTGCTGTCCATGTATTAGTTTAATTAATATGTTTCCCTGGTGGATAGTGGCACTCCCTGCCCTCCGATCAGCAGACCTATATTTATATAATTTTTCCCTGGTGTCTTGTGTCACCCCCCACCACCATCAGATCACCGTCCCTTTATTTATGTAATGTTTCCCTGGTGTCGGGTGACACTGCCCACCCTCCAATCACTGTCCCCTTATGAATTTTTCAAATTTGAGCTGTAATGAAGAAAATCATCCCTCAACGTTTCTTTCCCCTTTAAACCTGTAAAAAAGAAAACAGTCCCTCACCAATCTGACCACTCTACCCCAACCTCCCACTCAGTACTCACCACCTCACTCACCTGAACATGTTCCATGGCAAATATCCACTCTCCGAATGAAGACACGCCTTGCTGCTGGAACTTGCAACTGCAATATGAGAAACTAAGTAAAGTGCAGTTCAAGGTATTTCAATGGGGTTTTGAACACTTCACTTCATTTCATTTCTTTATTTTTCAAACTTGTAGGCTTAGTGAGCAATGCTGTCTGTTTTCACAAGTGACAAGTCTTACATAAAACATCAAGTATAAATATAAACATACAACAAATTAAAAAGCAGTCACAGACAATACAAGGTCTATACGGGCTAACATTACATTTTCTGTATTGAGAAAGAAGTTACATTCATTGAACATTGAGGCATAACGTTGTCATTTTTGCATATTTTCACCCCGGTTTTTCAACATGGCCTTTCTGGGACCCCACCTCATGGCCAGTGATGGTGGAATTATGCAAACCAGGCCCAAAATAGTGTTTTCATGGTCACGTAGCAAAATTACCTTTCGGGCAAGATTTTAACATTTTCGCCACAATTGTTAATGAGGTGGGGTCATAAGAAGGCTATATTTAAAATGTTAGGTCAAAATATGTAAAAATCAGAAAGTTATGAGTGTACATTGAAATTTTTCTATGCTCCCTCTTAACTTTGGTGATTTTAAATATTTTGACCCCAGATTTTCAACAAAGCCAATTTTTCCCACCATTTCACGAAAGTGACAGCTGTCATTTTTTCAACTTCTGGCCAAATTTGGTATACCAATACAGTAAAGTGTCCACTTTATGACTGAAAAAACATTCACTCACAAGTTTACTAATTTAAAAAAATTTTGACTCCAAACTTTCCATACCCATTTTTCCACACCACCTCATAAATGTCACAGGTGTCATTTTTTAAATCTTTGACGAGATGTATTTTCACACTTGTGGAAAATGACATTTCGGCCAATACTCTATAAATGCTACATGTCATGTTTACCAAGGTCAGTCATAAAATGACTATCTTGAACATTTGAGGTCAAAATTTAAGAAAAAAAAGAGTAAATGTGTCAAGGGTGAATGCATGAAGAGTGAATGTATGAAGAGTGATGTGTAAAGAGTGAATATATGAAGAGTGAATGTGTACTGAATGTGTGAAGAGTGAATGAATAAAAAGAGAATGTCTAAAGAGTGAATGTGCCAGGCCCTGCACTTCTGTAGGCGGACAGAGTCTTTCCATAGCACACGACTCATAGGGCCCTGCACATCTACACCTGTTCACACACCAGTGAAATCTTCAGCTTCCCTTGGGTCTGAAGCAACCTCTCACTTTTACGGCTGCATCAGTACTATCAATTTGCAGCCATATTGGTTCTGACCAGCTTTTGTTTCATAGGAGCGAGGCCACACTATAGTCTCTGTGGAATAGAACGTATCTTGCCAGGCTCCACCATCCCTATCTTCAGGACTCTGGGTGGATCCCACATTGAAAGTTCCCCATTTCAAGTACCTTTAAGAGTGGCTGGATCAAAGCTTTGACTTCCCCTTCCCATAAGTGCCACCTATAAGAAGCTCCTACCGTAACTTGGTGCACTCTACTTCAAAAAATTCTATCTTCTAATTTCTGCCCACTGGGAGATTATCCTTCAGATGATCCTCCCAGTGACTGATTATGTAGAAGTGGTGTACAGTGCTGCTCCTAAATCTACCCTGATCAGGCTGGACCCCTCTTCTACTTTTTCTGACGCTTTTTCCTCAACTGCACCACCTGCACCCACTACTGCTCTCTACCCTGGTCTGTCCTTCATCACCCTTGATTCCAGGCACCAAAATTATGACTCAGCTCTCATCCCTGTCACCTCTCCTACCTCCCCTGTCTGCCCCTGACTCCTCCTTTCAATTGATTCATGCTTCTTTGGTGTACTCTGCTTCAAAACCTCTTCTGTGCAGTCTACTTTCTTGTCTTGACTTCTCCTTCTTTGGAACAACCTCTCTTTTCATACTTCTTTCTCCTCCCCCTCCTCTTCCTTCTCCTTGCTTTCCCTGAGGCTCCTCATTTGTGACTTCTCCACCCATATTTGCTCCTGAAACTAATCCTTCCTCAGTCTGTTCCCTTCTTCAAGTATAGTTGCCCCCATATCCCTTTCTACCTACCATCTTGTTCCCCTTTTGTTCCTTCCCTGCCTGCCTAGTGTTGTTCCCCTCAGTGTGCCACAACCCTTGCCCCCTGTCTCAGTGAGACTTTTGCTGTCACTCTACGATACCCAGCCTACTAGCAGCGTTTCCATCCCTTGTAGCTGTTGTACTTTTGCCTTAATTTTTTCCTTATTCTGCCTTTTTGCAATACTGCTCTGTTACCGTATTTATTTCTTATAATAATAAGATTGTGTATGATTCTGTTTCCCCTTTGCACTTTGTACAGTACTGTTGTTGTCCCATCACATCTATTTTAATGTATCTGTTCCAATTTGTACTAATTTGCTTGTAGTTTATTGTACTGCACCCCTTTGTAATTCCCCTTCCCTCCAGGTCACACCTGGAAACAAGCCTCGGCTCAGTGTGCTTTTCTTGGTCTCAAATCTGTAAACATATAAAAATCAAATGAATAAATGAGCCTGACCGAGATCATGCAGGAACACAGGGAACTCAGACTGAAAGGTTTTGTGTTGAATACCAGGCATGGCGTTACACTAAAGGAAGATCGGGCTCCAACCAGAAAACAGAAAATGCGTGTTGAAGAACAAAAAAAAAAAAGGTCATAATAATTAAAGAAAGGAATAATAAAAATAAGTTTCATTTAGGAAACAGTCAGTTAAGCCAATGTTCCATTTGATGGATTCTTTAAGCAAAACTTATAAAATGGGGAGACAAAATCCTGCATCTCACCTGTGCAATAAATCTGTTCGATGCACAGGTAAAAACAAGTACTCAAAAGCACGACCGCAATACAAAAATAAAAGAATATCAGTGTGCCATTAGAATGTTGAGCTTTTGAAATGCTGCCTTTTTTTTTTTTTACAAGCGTTGCAGACGACATTATTTTAAACTGTACAACAGATAAGCCCTCCAATAACCATAGCTGCCAATTGTTAATTGTCCATTTAACTCATGCAGAAATGTTACCTTTTAATCTGAATAGAAAATGTGTTTTCTGATTATGTGATTTATTTCTGGGCTTCCCGACATCACATCTCCTCCCACTGTGGCCATCGTGCTGCCAGTCCCATGGGTTAAACAAAAAAATACATTGCCACAATTTTTTTTAAAGTATGCTTTTCCCCAGTCATCTTCCTCATTTCCTAATAGCCTGTTTGGTGGCGGGGGGGGGGGGAGTACTGCTGGGACCTCTGCTTTGGCTGCTCGGTGTGTGTGTGTGTCTGTATACCCACTCGCTGCCTCTTCTCCAAGTCCCCACCCACTCCTTCTGCAGTGCAGTAGCATAGCAAATTCCAGAGGGCCTTGGTGCAAGGGTATGTTATAGGCCCCCCGGTTTTGAATAAACATTAAAATTACGATTTGGGCCCCTCAGACCTCATGGGCCCGGGTGCAACTGTACCCCCTGCACCTTTGTAGCTACACCCCTGCTGCAGTTCTTGCCCACTCCTGCTGTGCTGTCATGTTGTCATCAGTCACAGATCGCAAGAATAAAAACACACTCTCTCTCTCTCTCTAGTCCCACGATTGCAGCCAGAGCTGTGTCCCACTAAAGTAAAAAAAAAAAACACTCCATAACAGTGCGTGGGAGTAGTGCTCCTGCATCACGCTGGCAGCAGAATTAAACCAGTACTACTGATGCCAGCAAAGGACAAACTTTGTCTGGCACATACACAATGATGTAATTGTGTAGTAGGCAGAAAAACTATATTAGTATAAATTCACATAAGCAAATCTTTTTTTCTACATATAAACATGATTTTTCTAAGTGTGAAAAGTAAAAAAAAAAAGAAAATTTTATAAGCGCAATAAGACACTTTGGAGCATGCATCGAACAGATATTACCACACTACCAGGTGTTGAAGGCACTTTGTCTGTGGACTCATGCCTCTCTATGCCACTGGGCATGTGGTAATATCTGTTCAATGCAAACCCTGTCATGTCTTATTGCTTACTTCAGTTGTGCAGGTGAAGTGAAGACATACAGAAGTGTAAGAAAATATATACTGTATACAGCTTCCCCTTACTGCAGCAACTGAGGTACAGTACTGCATGCTACAGCACCTCTGCCATTTTTAATAGGAGTTTAATCCAGGTTCCTTCAAGAAAACTGGGATGAGGCAAGAGATAACTTTTTCATGATCAGCACAGTATACGCCCCTCCGCTCACCATCTGACAGTCCCAGAGCGTGAGCGTGAGTACTGTAGAAAAGCTGCAGTACTCATGATCGCACTCTGGGACTGTCTGACAGCAGCTGGCCAAGGAGGTGAGCAAAGGACTGTGCTGGTCACTGCCATTTGGAGTGGAACCAGTGACCAGGGTGGGGGTGTGGGGTAGAGGATCTTTAGTGTGTGGGTGTATTGGGGGTTGTCACTTGCTGGATGATGGGGGGCCAGTAGACTTCCTGCAAAATAAGGCAAATGATTCTAGTGCAGTGGTAATTCATAAACTCATGCACACCAACATAACTTGTTGTACAACATGGGCTATTGGGGGGGAGGGGAAGACAACTAGACACCAGGAATTCCCAAGCCCAGCGTGGGTGTTAAGGGGCTGCCGTCATGCAGATGAGTCCATAATAGGCATATAAATGGCCGTTTGTGCTGTGCATGCCCAGAGGGCTAATTTGTGTGCTCAGGAGCCCTGGCACTACCTTGTTTTTGGCAGCGCTGTCTCCATTAGGCCATATTCAGCCTTGGGCTGTTTCAGTGTAGCTTATACTCACTTTGTGCCGCACTGTCTGAATGTAACTCAGAGCTGGCCGTGCACTACGTGCCATGCAGCACTACTGACTGAGTGGCATTATTGGCACGCTCTGAATATTTTATTTATTTTTTTAATTGTACAATTTTTGGTCAGGAAAGACACACTAAGCTGAGACTTTTCTCCAGGTGCATCTGGGACCAGAGGAAAGTTAAGTGACTTGTTCATGGTCACAGAGTATGCACGTGGTGGGTGTCGAATTCAAATCCAGTTCTCCATGTTTGTAGCTCGGTACTCTTCACCACTGCGCTATACTGCCTCCCATTCAGGAAATATCAGGGCTTTCCTTGTCCGCTGCATTGTCCCTTATCCCTGCACAGTAGAAGAGGTAGGGAGGTCAGAAATATATGACCTTGAGCACCGTCATAGCTGAGCCAAGGGTCTGGCTTGACTCTTCTAGCCAAAGTATGGACCAAGCAGCGGCTGCTTCAGGCTGTCCTCCTGATATCAACAGTGTTCCCTATCATGAGTTGTGTGAGAGGAGTTGAACGTTCCTGCCACTGCATTAGCTTCTCAGGCTGACAGAAATGCTTGCTTTGGTCACAACTGGCTTGGCTTGAGTTTCACTGCCAATTGCTCATCGAGGTTGAGCAGAGCCTGCCTTGGCTGGCTTACCTCTACTGATTCAGTCGAAGTCCCTGCAGCTGATTCCATCTCTGGCATCAGCCAAGGGTGTCATGTGGGGGTGCAGGATCATCAGATAAGTGGCCTTTTAATTAGAATAAAGTTTGTCCAACTGGGTGATTTTGTACTAAGTCAAGATTCCCATATAGTGCACGGATCTGACTGCACAATTTTCTTCCCCTTTAAGTGTCCAGCTATATCTTATTCCTGATTAAAGTCAGTACAGTAGTTGAACTTGATTTACTGGTGGATTTTAAATATTGTTGTATTCCTTGTTATAGAATTTATTTACCCATTCTAGCCCAGCTGAGATGCGACATCTCATTTTCAGTGGTGTCCTTTTACCTATGTGTACAGCTGGGTGCACTGAAGCACTGAGAGGTTGAATGACTTCTTTAGGGTTGCACAGTAAGTGACTTTGGAGGGTTTTCAACCTAGGTCTCCTGGTTCCCATGTTGAGAACTAACTATTTTAAATGAGAAAAAAGTGATCTGTACAAAAAAAGTGCCATCAAACAGTGTAAGATGTGAATAACAGAAGCAATATAATTGCCCCCGATGGCTCAGCACGCTACCATGCAGGTAACTCAGTTTAGGGGCAGACTCCAGTAGCTCGCATCAGAGAAAGGCTGAGCTGGGGCAGCTTCTGATGACAGAGTGCCTCAGCTGAGGAGGGTTGGTGGTAGGTTCCAGTGCCACAGCGACTGCTGCAAAGAGCCTGGGAGTTAGCTTCCTGCAGGAACACACTGTGCATGCTCAAGACCAGAAAACAACCACTCTCACACCATGATGTGGGAGGACACGGGAGAAAACTAGGTGAAAAAACATTCTGCCATCAAGATAATATTTGACAGGTCTTTCGGGCCCTGTGCTGTGGAGCCCCTTTGGATGGATGGTGGGGATAGCAGAGTATGGGGCTGGGAGAGCCACTGGAGGTTATGCCCTCAAGGTTAAGGAGTGGATGCATGGTAGCAAGGAGAAAAGCCTATATGAGAAAAGGCGATACAGCCATCTAGTGGTGGTCAGTAGGCTAACACATATATCATGTAAATCAGCACGTTTAACAACCAAGCAGATAGTCAGTATATGAAATGAAGAAACACTCTAACCATCCAACTAGGGGAAATTTCTCTTTAGCCAAATGGGTAAAGCTGCTGTCTTTGGGAATCAGGGTCCCAGGTTTTATTCCTGGCAAGGGATGGATGTGCATCAGCACAAGAAGAGGGGATGGACATAGCACTAACTGTCTACACCCAACACCAATTTGTATGAAGGAAGAACAGATGGAAACACTATGGAACAAGACTATTTTGGTGAGAAAAGGAACAGGGGAGAATCACAATGTAGTTTGAGCTTATAGAATAATACCAGATCATTAGGGCTGCCGTATTTATCCCTTCTTAGCCTCCTAAAGGAATTTATGTTCCTTCGCCTAGTGTCTGTCCTCATGACTTAGAACTGTCCATCCACAAAATGATTTTGTTACTTGTGAGTTATGGGACTTACCCTTGTCACAGATGGGGACTAACTCTCTGATTGTTTTCAGGCCACTCGATCTGGAGGCACACTGGTCCTGGTGGGTCTGGGCCCTGCAACGGTGAACATCCCTATAGTGAATGCTGCTGTTCGTGAGGTGGACATCAAGGGTATTTTCAGATACTGCAACACGTAAGTACTTAAGAATAAATGTTTTGATTTTCCTGTGAATGAGACAGAATGCTCAGAATATCATATATGCCATTAAATAACAGTACATGAATACTGACACTGTGAATTTAAAGAATGGGCTCTGGTCACCAGAAAAATTAGCAATTACGGAACTCAGTTATACAGCCTTTAGAAAATGGGTAGGGATTTTCCTGCATCCCAATCTACATAGGAGATTTCAAAGCTATGGGTTTCAGGAAAAGAAACTTATGGCTTCACACTTCTTCCAGCTACCAGGACTCGGCACATTTCAGTATTAATGCCTCCGCTTAAGTTTTCATACTGATGCTTTTATATGAGCATATTCTGATTCATTCGTGGGCTTGCTGTCACTACATTTCCCACTGTGATTTCCCTCTTCTTCACTTCATTTTTGCGCCTTGTAACTGTCATTCCACTGACACTACTCCTCTCTTATCATCATGCATTTCCCCCTATATCTCATTGCCTCTCTGGCTTCTGTTTGTGTTATCCTAGCCTCTGCTTCCATAACCTCCTTCACAATCCCTACCCCCTCCCACTCTACATGCACCAGATGGGAAGACTTTATCTTCTCCAGTATGCTGAACGGGTCTGGCCTGTCCTCCACCCCTATGCTATACTTCAGCCCTAAGTCCTTTGCTTCCTAATTAGAAAACTACTTAAGAAAAGGTCCCTCTCCATCCCCCAAACATCCTACTCTGTCTCACTTGTGACCATCTGGTTTATTGCTATCTCCCTGTCTCTATCAGATGATATTGAGCCCAACCCTGGCCCCCCTGGCTACTCAAAAGCTATGCACTTTTGCTCGTACCCATACTTGGACTCAGACACAAGGCCTAAAAATTGCTCACTTAAACATTAGGAGCCTGTTGGCCAACCACTTTGAGCTGGAAGCCTAGACCAAGTCTCATGACCCTGATTTTTTGGGTATCTCTGAGTCCTGGTTAAAATTCTTCATTCCAGACACTTCCTGCTCCCTCACTGGATACAGTATGCTACGTGTGGACCACCCCTCTTCTAAAAGGAGTGGTGGTCTTGTCTGTTTTTTAAGGCCCACCCAAACCTCACCCTCATGCCCACCTCACCCCTCAAATCATGCAAATTACTGCACTCCCTACTAATGCTAGGTAATACAAAGAAGCTCAATGTCATAATCGTCTACTTACCTCCCAGAAACAGCAAGCTAGGGCTAGAAGAACTCATTGACTATCTTCCATCTGTCTTGCACAAAAATGAGGTAATCTGCCTGGAGGATTTTAACCTCGATTGGCTTGGGACAAACTCAGCGAATCTATTAGCAGGGCTCATCTATCACATGTAATAATGGATCTCACCAGGTGTTCCAGTAATGGATCCAGCAACACTCTCCTTGATTGAATCCTTAGAAACAGGAAGGATAGGATCGCTACTACTGGGATCTTTGCCGACTCACTCAGTGATCATTCCCTGGTGTACTGTACACCCTTCGGTCACCTGAAAGTTATTACATTCTCTGACTTCTCTGCCTTCAACTCAGACGCATTCCTCCAGGATCTTAGGTTAGTTGACTGGTCCCCCCATACCGTACCACTGATGTTAACTAAGCTACCGAGTACTTCACCCATACCATTGCCTCCCTCCAAAAGAACCATATCCCTACTACAAGATGTAGGGCCAAAGGTTCCCCTACAAAATGATTAAAACGTCGCCTTCTCAAAATGCATAAAAAGCACAACCAACTATGGGCCAAATACAAATCCTCCTCCCTGCACTCAGACATTATTGCATATCAGACTATAAGTAACACCCGGAAGAGGGAAATTAGGGCAACCAAAAGTGCGTATTTCAGGAACCTAGTCACAGCCACGTCCTCGGATCCAACAAACTTCTGGTCACAAATCAATGGTATATTGAGCAAGAACAGGCGCCACGCCCCCTGGGATATGGTCATCAACAATGCCAGTTGTGACAACTCCATCAACATTGCCAATACTTTTAATGCTATCTTTTCAAAATCTTCCTAGCTTCAAGTTTCTCACGCCTAGCCCTGTCTCTCCTTCCCCAACTGCTTCTCCCATAGCCAATCCCCCTCTGGTCCTTGCCTTAGTCTCACGCCGTCAGGTACTGCAACTTCTCTCCACTATTTCTCCTTATGGCAGCGCGGGCCCTGATGAGCTAGTCTCAAAAATACTCAAGCTGGCCACCACTATCCTAGCCACTTCAGTTATGTGGTTGTTCAACCTATCCATAAGCACTGCTACTGTGCCCTAGCTATGGAAAAATGCCAGGATCATCCCGGTGTATAAGAAAGGGGATCCCAAATCTATTTCTAACTATCACCCTATTGCATTGCTACCCATACTCAGTAAACTTCTCGGAAAACTCATTCACCGCCAAGTCTCTGACTTTCTAACCTTTATGATCTCCAAACCCCAGCCCAACACAGATTTAGGACCTCACACAATACTACCACTGCCCTAGAACAATTCACGAGTGAGGTTAAAATGAACATGGATCATGGCTTGCTTACTGGGGCAGTCTTTATCAACTTAACAAAACATATTCAACTTGGTCAATCATTCCCTCCTCCTACATAAGCTATAAAGCCTTGGGGTGTCCCAATCAACTTTATCCTGGTTCATGAGCAATCTCCTCAACCGTTCGCAGTCAGTTTCTTTTCATAAGGTCTTCTCATCCCCTGCCTAAACTTCATTAAGTGTCCACCAAGGCTCCATACTTGTGCCCTTGCTGTTCTCTGTCTATATTAACAGCATACCTACCTCTCCTTCTCACTGCTGTACCATCCTGTATGCAGATGACCTTGTACTTTATACTGCCGCTAAGTCCATGGATGCTATAAACTGACAACTCACCACTGATCTCCACAATATCCAGTCCTGGCTAACCACAAATTGTCTGGACCTTGATGTAGGTAAGACTCAAGCTATGATTTTTGGACCCCTTAAAAAGTCACGCATCTCATCCCAAGAATTGCACATCAAATGCCTCGATGGTTCCCCTGTCTCTGTTACCTGCTCCTTCAGGTACCTTGGAGTCACACTCAACCCAACCCTGGACTTCTCTCTCCACATAAACAATATATGCAAATCTGTGAACTCCAAAATCAGAGTGACCTACCACATCTGCCATGCCATCACCCCAGCTGCTAGGGTTACAATTGCCCAGGGTGTACTACTACTCAGACTATTGTGCTCTCCCAGTTTTTCCTCAGGCCAATGCCAGTTCCCTTTATAAATGGGACATTGCATGCAATAACATCTGCAGGTTTTCCCTATCAGCCCCTCGTCTCACCTACCACTGCAAACTGTACTCTTACCGACAATGGCTATCTCCCTCTTCCCGACGATTTCACGTCTGCAGTTGCCTAATTGACAATATTGTCAGGTCCTCACAACCTGCCTCACTGTCCTCTATGTTTGTCCCAGTTGAACATTCTCACAGACTTCGGTCCTCTGCCCACGCCCACCTTGTAGTTCCTCATTATGCAACCAAAATGGGGGGAGCAAGCATTTGTCTACTTTTCCCCAAAAACCTGGAACTCCCTGCCCTATCACTGTAAAGTCTCTAAATCACACAACATTTTTAAAAAAGAGCTGCTGTCATGTCTAAAAATCTTAAACACTTGCTCTTGCTTCTGATCACTACCCAGGTCGCTATCCTCTCCTTTCTAACTTACCCTGCTCCCTCCTGCTGCTAAATACTGCCTGTTTTTCTTTTTTTAGTTTTCGTGGCACTTACTCCCTTCCTCTCCCTCCTGTATCTATCTCACTTCCTTGTAGGTTTCCCTTACTCTCATCCCCTATATATTTTAAATCTCTTCTGTTTTCTCTAGTTTTTTTCTTTAACTAGCCTGCTTCCATTTTCATTAGACCCCAAGGGTGGTTCACTAAACCAATGCACTTACACACTTCTCTCCTTTTCTTGCCCCCACTGCTCTGAAAATTTCCTGGACTGTCTATATAGTACCAAAGCCTAAATTCTGTCATCATTGAATTTAAACTGCTAAATTGTATTGTACTACCTGTCTAAATTTCAGCTTTTGCTAGTTGCATTCTGATCTTATTTTCACTGTAAATGTATTTGTACCAAATCTTTGTACCCAATGCACTTTAATCCCTCACCTCTGTAAGTTCCTGGAATCTCTAAACAATCCTGTTTATTCATGAACGTTTAGCTTCTGTTTACTGTAAAAGTTCTAGCTCTCTGTGTCTGGAAATAGTTTTGCTCTCTGTAACTGTACTCTCCTGGGCCATGTCTAAAAATAGGCAGGCTTTTTTCTAGTGCACCTACCCAAAAAACAAATAAGTGGATAAAGTTTTCAGAAAAGCATTTCTGGCAACCATGTTTGTAAAATAAAGACAATAATAGCCTTTACTTAACAAACCATCATCATTCATCTGTTTTGTTAAATTCACCCCACTCACTTCAACAACAGCACGTAATAAAATGTATCTATTTTTAAAATGCCTTACATTTTTCCACTGGTTTTCCTTACATTAGTAATGAAGGCCTCAGTTACTCCTCTGTAAATTACATACTAACATACTAAAATGCCAGCAGAATAGGCCTAATGGTCTTTCGTGTCTGCTCGTTTGGTCAGCCCCCACCCTGGGTGCTGACCTTGCTGTCCCCCTCGCCTTCTCTGGCTTCTCCCTTCCCAGTTCCGGATATTCTTGCTGCATTGGATTTTGCTTCCTGAACCCTTCCCCTGTACCTGTCCCACCCTCTTGAACCCCTCCACTGTCTCTGCCTCCACCAGCCCCTAGGTAGTGCATTCCATGGCTCTACCACCTCTCAGTAAGTAGCACTCCTCCTTTCTCCCTGAATCTTCCCCTCCAGCTTCCACCCATGCCCTCTAGTGGCCCTTCCTCCTTCCTTCAAGCACCCTCACTGTTCCTCCCCTATTTACCCTCTTCATGTACCTGAAGACCTCTATCATGTCCCCCGGTCCCTCTCTCTTCCAAAGTGTACATATTTAGCTCTTCGAGCCTCTCCTCATAGGTCCTGTCCCCAAGCCCCAAATCATTTTGGTTGTCCTCTGGACCCTCTCCAGGAGGTTAATGTCCTCTTTAAGTGTGGCCTCCAAACTGCACGCAGTACTCCAGGTGCGGCCTCACCAAGCAGTTATACAGGGGAGTATCACTTCCTCCTTCTGGAGGTGATCCCCTAGCGATGCATCCCAGCATCCTGTTGGCCTTGGCTGCTGCCTCCTACAAGTCTCAGAGTTGTTCATCTTGACATCCACCACCACCCCCAGGTCCCTCTCAGCCATTGAGACTTGTAGTATTCCCCAGGGTGTACACTTGGCCTGGGTTTCTGGCCCCAGATGGGTACCTTGCATTTCCCTGCATTAAACCTCAGCTTCCACTTTCTAGACCATCTTTCCAGAGCCTCCAGGTCCCCTGCAGGGCCACCCTCCTCCTCCCCATCCACCACTGCCCCCAGTTTGAGTCATCTGCAAGAGACTCATCTCACTCCTGATTCCTGTCCTTATGTCAGATCGTGGCGTTGAACAGAAGGGCCCAAGGACTGATCCTGTGGGACCCCACTAATGACCCTCCTTGGGAAGAGATTATCCCACCAACTACGACCCTCTGTCCGGTCCTGGAGCCAATTGCTATCCATCGGATCATCTGGTTTCCACCCCCATTTCTCCTAGTTTATCCAACAGGCCCCGTGAGGAACAGAGTCAAATGCCTTGCTGAAGTCCAGAAAGAGGACATCCACTGGTCTACCCAGGTCCAAGGCACTTGTCACCCAGTCATAGAACTCCACCAGGTTTGTCTGACACGATTTCCCCGGGATGAATCCATGCTGTCTATCGTCCAGGCACCCTGACTTATCCAGGGCCCCCCCTAGCCACTCCTTGACAATGCCCTCCATCACCTTGCCCACCACTGATGTCAGGCTGACAGGCCTGTAGTTCCTGCCACCTCCCTTGATCCCCCCTTGTGGATAGGCACTACATGCGCCACCTTCCAGTCTTGGGGCACCCACCCTGTCCTCAGAGAGATGGTGAAAAGCTCTGCCAGGGGTTTCGCCAGGACATCTGCAAGTTCCTTCAGCACTCTAGGATGTAATTTATCCGCCCCCGGTGCTTTCTCTGTCTTAAGGGAGCTGAGGGCTTCCCTCACTCTCTCTGCTGTGATTTCCACTTCCAGTACCTCTTCTCCCTGCTTAGCCTCCCCACCTGCCAGTGATGCCCCCTCTCCCAGACCTGCCGATTGGTAAGGGTCCCCCCTCCTCATTATCTCTGTCTCCTCCCATGTATGATGCAGCATCCCCATTTTCCCTGGTGAAAACTGAGGTGAAGTACTCATTTAGTACCTCAGCCTGCTCCTCTGGGTCTTGTGCCCATCTCTCCCTGATTTAATCCTGCTAATCTGCCCTTCACCTTCGTTGTCTTCCCCAATGTATCTAAAGAACCCCTTTTTCCCTCTCCTAATTTCCCTGTCCAGGTTCTGCTCCTTCCTTGCATTAGCCGCCCTCACCACTCTAGTGGCCCTTCTAGCCAACAGCTCATACTCCCCTCGATCTCTTTCACTCCTTGAGCACTTGAATTTCTTATAGGCTGCTTTCTTTCCCCGCACCACCTCCTGGACCTCCCTGGTCCACCAACAGGGTTTTGGGGCCCTACCGCATTTTCGGCTTACTCTTGCACAGGTGCTGGTAGCATCCTGCACCCCTCTCCTGATGATTTCCCACCTACTATCAGCGTCCATGTCTGACCCAATCCCATCCAAATGCTCCTTAAGGATCCTTCCCATTTCCTTAAAATCCACCCCTAGTGGAGTTACTTCCGTCTTTGTGCAGCCTTCTACCCCTCCTAGATCCAGGCAGAACCAGACCGTGGCATGGTCACTCCCCGCCAATGGGTCCCTTACCTCCAGGCCCCCAATCTGGTAACTGTCTGCCAGCACCACATCCAGTACCCGTGCCTCCCTGGTCGGTTCCCTCACCTGCTGAGTTAGGAATCGTCTTGAAAGACATCCAACAACCTCTGTTCCCTGGTCACAGAGGATGTCATAGTCTCCCAGTCTGTTCCTGGCATGTTTAAGTCCCCTAACACCACCACCTTTCCTCTGCCCAGTCTGCAGTGTCTCCTAACATCTGCCACCAGACTGTCCTCCAGCTCCTCCGCCAGGGCAGGGGGTCTATACACCACTCCTATTTTTACTCTCTTGCCCCCCCTTGTTATCAAGGTGACCCAAATTGCCTCCACGGTTCCCTCCGCCTCCTCAACTCCCCCTATGCCAATGCAGTTTTTTACTATCATTGCTACACCTCCTCCCCTTCCCTCCCCCCTGTCCTTCCTGAACATAGTGTAACCCTCCAGGTTCAGGTCCCAGTCATGTCTTATTAAAGAAGCTTTCCCGGTTCAGCAGTCTTCATCATGGTTCCACTGTACAACAGAGCTAGTTAGCTACCCGCCCATCTTCCCTTTCTTCACCAGTGCTCTTCCCTTCCCGCTAAACAGACAGTGCTATTAACACTGTTAAAAAAACATATCAACTGAGCCATACTGAGGTAGTATTACTGACCCCAAGACAGTGAGCGTTAGAGCGAGGAAGGACCTCCCACTTCTCAGTACACATTATGTTGCAGTTATACATCAACCCATTCACATCTTTGCAAACACTAGCAGGGGGAAAAAACCAGTGGCGATGGGGGACGGGGCTCAAATCAAATAATAATAAAAAAAAAGCATGGGCAGAGAAGGAAAGGGATCAGAACCTTCACAACTCACATCAGTTCCCAACCACAGCCACAGTGCTCCCTCTAGTGGTAAAAAGTGATAAGAGAACTGCTGCAATTCGATTAACTGTCAGCATTCTGAGACCCATACTTTAATTTACTTTTTTATGTATTTAGTTTTTTATGAGTCAGATAAGTGCACTAGACAATTGAATATAGAATAATACATGGGGTTGTGTGCTTATTGAGAATTTTACACACACCTAAGGTATTGGATGCTACATAAACCCCAAGAGCGAAGCTCGAGGGTTTTATTTAAGCATCCAATACCGACGGCGTGTGTAAAGTTCGAGTTTTACACACAGCCCCATGCTTTATTTTATATAATTGCTGGGTATTGTTCTTTCGCCACAACAATTATATAAAATAAAAGAATAAGACGTCCCTGTGCCACTGCAGTCTGGTTGGGTTCAACATGGTCCCGGGCAGCTGCGGAAAAAAGGTGTCCCCCCCCCAATTGGTGAGATTTTTTCTTTTTTGTTTTTCAAAGATTTTATTGTTTAGCTCAGTGATTTTTAGTAAAACAACTTACCGCTGAATCTGAGTGGCGGTGAATTCAGTCTCTGAAGTAAGGAAAGCGGCCAGTGCTAAGAAAGGGAACAGCTGCAGCAGTGCATGCAGAGAAGAAGGGAAACCTGGCCTGTGTTTCTGTGAATTATAACCGGGTTTCCCTTAGGGAAGAAACAAGATCCAGTTATCATATGTCTATTTTCAGGTACGATCTGGGAGGTTACAAGAAATACAACTATCAGCAAACAATAAAAAATACATACATAACATTGGGCAAGTGTTACTGCTAAGTACAATTACACCAAGTTGCATAATGTTCAAATGGAATGAATGAAGTACAGAGCAAACATCAGTCAAAATGTAAATGACAGTTAAACATGCCCAGGGAGTAGAGACAAAGTACCTACCAATTCAAAAAAAGCAGCAAACGCCTAGAACAAGTATGTAGTCTACAGTCAAGAAAAGTGGCTATCCTGAGGAGCATACCGATGTTTTAAGGTGATAATTATGGTAGCCACTCCAAAAAGTCTGAATCACTTGGCATTGACGAAGCTCAGCTGGAATGGTGTTCCATAATTGTGGGTCAAAACAGCAGAATGCAAAGTCGCCCAGTGTTGTTTTTGGTTTAACTAAGCAGTAAGACATGCATGGGGGTTAGATATATGCAGAATAATGCCTGTGCAGGTGTGTATTATGAGGATTTTACTTGCACCCAAGGTGTGTGATAATCCATAAACCCCGAGAGTAAAGCTCACTGTTGGGGTTTATGGATTATCACACACAGAGGGTGTGTGTATAAAATCCTCAATAACACAGACCTTGCACAGGCATTATTTTTTTATAATTACTGGTGCAAGGAAGTCTATGTCAAAGGAAGTTACTGAAGGAGCTACCCTGTCATCCCTGGTGCTGCTACTCAGTCCGCTTTTTACAAACACACACACACACACACAATAATTTCAAAAGCAGGATCAATTCTTGGCATAATTTCTTTTTTTTTTTTTTTAATTACATTGTGGAAGTACTCGTAGTCAGTCATGGCCCATTCCTGATTACAGTGGCTGTCTCCCAAAGCCCCGCCTGAAACAAAGCAGCACCACAGTCAATCAGATAGATTTTTAAAAAGTGAAAGGCAGGATCAACCAGATAAATACTGTTAAGCAAGTAATATCTTAACGGAAGTGCGGTCAAACTCCTCAGTATTGGAGAAACTGCCTCCATGTTTATTGGTATGTTTGGCCTGCCCACACACAGAGTAAGAGCCAATGAGGTGGTGCACTAAAGAAAAGTGACACATACTGCTGTAATAACCCATTCTATGGGTTATTACGGTGTTTGAAACATGGCTCTAGTTCAAAGGGGTCACCAGTAATTATAGGGGTGTAATGTAACATGAGCAAAGCTGAGTGCCATAGTGGCCTAGGGAGTGATTACCTGACATTTAAACTAATTCATGGGAGTGCCTTATTGTTACTGTGTTATAAAAAAAAATTATTTCGGATGAAAGATATTAGAAATGTACCTTTTGAATGTTATCCGCGTTGAGGGAGATGTTTAATTAAATATTTAATCCACCAGCTGTATAAGAATGCTATTTCAGAATCAGAATGCACCTTTTCAGTCATTCAGCAGTGCTAGAGGACATAATGCTGAGAGGAAGAAATCATGCACCATGGTGTTCGGGCTGTATATGACAGCTTATCAGATGGCAACATTTCTGAGACCATTTTTGTAATTTTTGTTACTCTGTCATTTACAGCCTGATGACCATGGTGCATGAACTCTGTCTGTCAGCACTCCATCAATCTAGCACTGCAGGTTCTGGTGGTGGCCATCCCCATGGCTTTCTTTGGGTCAGCCACCTCCCAGGTCACTCAGGGAGAACAGGGGCTTCTAGATCAGATATGATATGATGGGGGAGAACCCAGGACACTGCAGAAGTGTGCTTTTACAAAAGGGAAAAGAAAGAGCTTACCCCCCAGCTTCAGCAGTGTGTGGACTGGGGACCATGGGCCCGATTCCAAGACTTGGTACGACGGCGTAAGCCGAGATACACCAAACCCCATGGCGTATCTTGACACTAATGCCAAGCGGTAAGCTGGTCTGGATTCCAAGAGGCGTCATGTCGGCTGTGGGCTATGACAACCGCAGGAATCGCCACCCACTATGCCATAGCCCACAGCCACATGGCACAAGTGCAGGTTACAGCAGTTGCCCTCCTGGAATAGGGGCCAGTTGTTGCCATAACCTGCTAGCGTGATTCCGATAGCCGCACTGGCAGCGCTAAGTTAGAACAGCCCGGAGGTGTTCTAAGGGGCATCTGATGGTGCTATCCATCGGCTGCCTGCCCCTTGGTGCCGTGACAGTGGCACCAATGTGCCCCCCATACCCCAACAAACATACCCCTGCTCCACACGCCCCAAATGTCGGGGACCCATGGGGTACATTCTCCGGCATGCCTCCCTGTACTCCTGTGCCACCTGTGCTGCCCCCCATGCCCCCTGGTGTGTGCCGTGGTGTTCTGGGGTGGGGGGGCCTTGGGAGGCTGATGGTTGCTGGCTGCTACTTGCAACATGCGGGGCTTCTATGCCATGCCCGTGGCATTAGCCTCCACATGGCGTATCCCACATATCGCAAGTGCCAGGACCCTGCCGCTCCTTGGATAGCGTGGGGTCCCTGGTGCGGTGAAGTAATGAATTTGCATTAGCCGGCAAGTTGCGACATTCGACTTGGAATCGGGCCCCTGGTCCTCCCTAAGTACTAGGTGGGGAGGCTACTAATACTACTTTACTTAAAGGCTACTGACGCCTCAAGGAAGACTTTGGAAAACGTAATAATTAGGTACACTTCAGCTTGCATTCCATATATATTTTCTATATTTCTCTTTCCATTATCTATTACTGAGTAAATTTGTATGAATGTATGATCCTTATCCCATAGAGTTCCCTTAGAGTTCATCTGCCTCTGTAGCTTACTCCCTACTTCAAGTCATAATCATCTTTTCTGACATCACAGTCTGCTGCCATGAGAGAAACTGTGATGTCACAAGCAGTGCATGATGACCTTAAGTAGGGAGAAGCAATAGGAATAGATGAACTGTTCAGGAGCAAAGACCCTGTTTTCGTGCAAATTACCTCAGTAATAAATAATGAGTAGGAGGAATACAAAACTAATGTAAAATACAACCTGAACTGTATCTAAATGTTATGTTTTGTTAAAGTTCTCCTGAAAGTGTCCGCTGCTGTTTAAGGCGTTGTATTTATTTTATTTTATCAATTTAGTTATTTAGTTTTTGTTGACTGGGAAAGGAGAGCTAGGTAATTCTGCCTATTTTTAGCCATGCATGGGAGGAAGGAGATACAAATGCAAACCAAGTGAAACTGTACTATATTGTCAGCATCAGAATTTTGCCCCATGTTCCACAGGTGGGCCTAGAACCCGTAGCATTCTGATCTTCCATTCTCAGAGGTGAGTGCATAATCTTATAAGCCACTGACACTGCCCATCTGTGTTGGGGGCAGAAGGAGTTGGATTGGGGTGCCATGGGGGGCGAGTGCTTGGCTTTCAGGTATGCTGAGGAGAGGGTTGTTTTTTGTGGACATTAACTGGATAAGAATTGAAGAAGCCGGGAGTTCCTGGGCTGACCTGAACTGCCGAGTCAACCTACAGCAGCATCCACCCTCAGCATTGGAAAGCCTTTACCACAGAAAAGAGCCAGGGGACCACAGCAGTAGCAATGGCATTAAAGATAAGGGGGAGGGAGACAGGCTTTTTCCTGTCCACTGACCCCCTGTACTGGGTGGAGGGGGTGGAGGTGATGTATATTGGTGTGGAATTGGAGTTAGATGCAAAGTCAGATCTTCTGATTCTATCCTTTTGTCTTAATCTGAGATAGAACGGAATTGGGCTCGTAGATTCGTAATTTCCAGAATTCCAACTGGATGCAGATGGAATGTATTTCAGGGAAGTCGAGCATCCCTAATTTCAACTGCTGGCTTCAGTGCTTACTACCTAGATTAAGATTTCGATTAAATTCACATCCGCTTAGGCAGTCTTCCACAGAGAATGCTCAGTCACGTGAAGCAGACTTTAAACTTTACTCCTCCTATCACTTACTCAGTCGTGTGGTCCTCTGGCTGTGCTCCACTGCTCTTAGATCCTTTTGCTGAAAGGAACAAGTCATCTCCTTCACAGCTCCTGATTCTAAATTTGGATTCTGCAAATGTTATACATTTTTATGAAAGTTTTTTAATGTTTGTAATTCTCCCGTCAACACATTATATGCATCTCGACTCCAGCTCAAAATAAATCCAAGATTTAAAAGATACACGGTTTGATAATTCGTCATGTTCACCACCAAAGGCCATGAAGCCTATACATTCAGCCACTCCCCATACCCACAGATAATCAGCGATCATCAAATGAGGGTACTTAAGGGGATGCCAGGGACCATGTGAAGGTCACCCACTGTGGTAGATCCAGCTGCACAATAAGCAGCCATAGAGGATGATAGTGACCCCCAGATTTTCAAGTACATTTCAGTTTTGGATCTGCTGACAGTCGAGGAGGAGTGGGAGGTGGATAATCTCACTTTTCATAGGGCAACAAGGAATTTCAACCCATTGTCCCGTTGGTTATTCAGAGGTGCGCCACCTTCCAGGGTCGCACCTGGAAACGAGCCCTGACTCAGTGTGTCTTTCTCAGTTACCAATTTTCAGTAAATAGATAAATAAATCGTAGGTGCCACAGGCACAAGAGAAACAAAAGTGGATTCCAGTCATGGGAGCATTCGGTCAAGAGACTGTTTGAAGTCTCCCCTTCTGGAAGGCCCTTGAGGAGAGTGGTCCTGGCTAAGAAAGTCAAACCACCCATTGAGCCAGTCAGTCTTCTGACGGATTACATTTGGGTAGCTAAATGACACTACCTTGGTAGAACTGTCAGCCAGATGATTGGTCTTGAGTGTTAGCAATCCACTGAGGGAGAAGAGTCCTCATTCTTGCAGAACCCAGTGCTGACAGTGGCCTTGCCCAAGTCAAGAGGGAGTCATTTTGGACAGCCTCCTGGTTGTAGATCCATCTATTTAGCCTTTGCTGATCATTCCAATCATGAAATTGCCATCAATTTGTCTGATGCCAGTCGACCTTCCGGTGACAGAGCCAGTGTCCCACCAATCAGATCATCAGCATTAAAGACTGAGGCAGATATCTTGATCTCATTCTCAGCATATCACTAACATCCTCAGTGGTAATCAGCCACAAGCTCTTCATCCTTGACATCAGGTTCTTGTTATTGAAGGCCACATGACAGCAGTGGGCTTATGGCTTATCAGTCATATGCCAGAGTCAAAGTCGGCTATTGCCATTGGTCAAGCCAGCCAGGCCATGGCTGCTCTGTTATGCTGTGTTTGGGCCCTCAGTCCTCCAGTCTCTATTTGCCTAAATATTTTGGGGTGTGCACTTTGCCCCCTTCCTGAGAACTGCTAGCAGTCTTCCTAAGTACGGATAGGGAACTGAATCTAGGTAGTTAGAAGAACAGGCTACTTATTTGTTAGTATTCAATTCACACTCACATCACTCACCCAATCTTCCCTAACAAAACGTGCTTTTGATACCTGTTTCCATTGTGCAGTTCTGATGCCTGAGCATGCTCAGTGGAAGACACTGTACTTTGCTCATGGGCCAGACAGGTCAACAAATGCAAATCAATTCAAAGGCTGCCTAAGGTAAATACTAGTGGTAGATCTGCAGTGACATGTAGCCTATTATGCTGCACCCAGGTAAGCAGAACAAGCTGATAAGGAAAATGCAGGGTTATAATCTATTGGTTTTTCACCAATATTTTACTTCGGATACATTACATTATTATAATAACTGGGGAACTTTTTCTCCCACTGAAAACCCAGGTTATAATTCGCCGTTATAACTTGCGAGTTATAACGGTGAACACATGCTGGGTTTCGAATGCTCCATGCATGCGCCTGCCTCCGCTCTCCCCACTAACCATGGTGCCCTGAATCGTGGTGACTTTTTACTGCACTACCTGGGACTGTACACCACCAGTGTGACTCAGTGGTAAGTAAATAAAAAAAAAAAAAGAAATATGCCTCTGCTCTCCTGTGCTAAACTTTAAAAAAATGAAAAGGTTTCAGGAGCGCTTGGAGTGCTGATTGCACTTCCTCCACACTGGACTGGCTTCCTGTACACTGACTACAGAAGTTTTATTTCATACAATTGCTGTGGTGAGAAAACGCTCCCCAGCAATTATATAAAATAAAACAGGTTGTTGTTTGTTTAACTTGAGGTTTTACACACACCCCTTGGTGTTGGATGCTTAAATAAACCCCTCGAGCTTCGCTCTCAGGGTTTATGTAGCATTCAACACCTCGGGGTGTGTGTAAAAACCTGTTACGCACACAACCCCATGCATTATTCTATATGTAGTGTATGGTGGAACGTCGTTCTCCACCAAGATCCATCGCTGTCGAAATGTTGTTCTCCTACACTAGTGACGTTCGCAGTGCAGCAGAATGATTTTTTGTTCTACTGCACTGAGCACATCACACACTGTGTCCTCGAGCAGCATTTGACAGTTAGGGCTCACTCCATAGACAGGACACATAGTGAAAGCAGCAATGTTGGCGGCAGTACTAATGTTTAGCGTTTAAAACATTCAAAATGTAAAGTTCTTAAACAGTTAAAATGTCAAGCGTGAAAACGTTCAAAATGTAAAGTTATTTTTTCCTTCTAGTAACCCAGTAAAAATGTTTTGAAGCAGAAACATGCTGTAGTGATTTTTTTTCCCCCAAAAAATGATGTTCCGCCATATACTATAAAGAAAAGTGCATGGGGAACAGTTGACAACAAGCTAATCTTTCACCTCGTTGGCACTATGACGGCCAGTTACTTCTCGGGCTGCGGCTCTGAGGTAATCCGTCATCGCAGATGCCAACTCAAGTGAAAGACAGCCTGTTGTCAACTGTTCTCATGCACTATCCTATATGTAATAACTTGCGCTTTTTCTCATTGGAGAAGTAATATGGACTGCCATATTATGTGAACATGCGCCAGCTCCAAACCCCCACTTGCGCCACTCACTGAAACACTCACATTGCCCCCCACCAAACATCAACTACAGATAAAATGTTCCCCAAAACACCACAGTGACTACATATTCCTTGCAGAAATGAAAGGCAGCATGGTGTTGCTGTAGAAAAATCTCCACTTGTCTGCAGTTTTGGGTTTTATTGTCAGACAGTTTAGGATCTGACATACATGGACCTACCTTCTGTTCTGCCCCGCTCGCACTAAGTCAGCCGTGCTGGTCTAACTAACCCAGCAGTCAATGGTTAGCATTTCCTACACTCACAGGGAATAAACCATAAAAACACACAAAAAAAACATCTCTGAAGGGTACTTGGTTACATTTGTCATAATTTTTTCAGCTACGGATCCTTGTCACTGCGACATGCAAATGAGCTACCGAGTTCTGAACTTCATTTGCGTATTCCCATTACAACAACCACCCAGACCAAAACAAAATCTAAAAAACACTTGACAGCAAAGTTCTAAAACTTATTTCCACAATATTTTAAACTCATTCTAACAGCTAGGTATTTTCTGCTCTAGTATAAAATGCTGTAACACAAAAAAAAAACAGACACAACATTTTATTAAGATTAGCTTTTATTTCAAGAAAACTGGATGGAGAAAAAATGTCTCCCAGCAATTTACATTAAACAGTACATTGGAGGGAGTGCACAGCTCTAATTTAATGCACACCCTTGGTGTGGGATGCTTTGATAAACCCCTTGGGAATCGCCCTCGGGGTTTATGTAGCATCCAATACTTCAGGCGTGCATTAAATTCTTGCTATGCACTCCCCCCATGTATTTTTAAACTTTCTTATAAAGCTCTTTGCAAAACTGTATCAAGAAATGCAGCTTTCTAATTAGCAGCAGCTTATATGAACACCAGATGGTATCCACATGGGTCGAGCGTTTCCTGCCTTTGTGTGATGCAAGATCACTCACAAAGGAATTGGTGGTATTTTTTAATTTTATTTTTAAACTAAAAAAGAGCCGATATGTCTTAAATAATAATAGTGTTTTTTGTAATAATAGTAAGGCATGATGGAGGGGTGGATTACTGATCAGTAATCCCATCCCCATGGTGAAAGGCACAGATAGTACCCCTCTCCATGTGCTTAAGTACCCAATTATGAACTGGGTAGGAAAATACTGAAACCTGAGCTCAGAACCCAGTGCCGATATCCCAGCACAACAACACTGGACAAAGATCTGTGATGACTTCGCACACTAAATGATGCAAACAATCCCATCTTTCACCCGTCGCCCAGTCTCTGAGAGTGAAATCTTACACTTACTTAAGTCCATCTCTCCTGTTGGATCGGCAGGGGCAGATGGACTCTTACCAAAATTCCTAAGAACTGTTACATCGTCTATAGTCTCTCCAGTGACTAGACTTTTCAACCTGTCTCTTCTTATAGGACATGTCCCTTGCCTCTGGAAGATTGCTCGAGTTGTACCAGTCCACAAAAAGTGGGACACAACTAACCTGGATAACTATCACCCTATTGCCATCCTCTCAAGGGTGCCGGAAGATGGTAAAAGCTGAGGGGGCTGAGAATCAAAAGGGCACTTATGAGGGTACAAAGGGCACTTTTTCTATATTAGTTTTTACCATACAGAAATAAAAAGTGGAGAGGCTACCGCCCCTTTCGCCCCCCCGGTTCCGGCACCTATGCATCCTCTCCACTCTCTCTAAAATATTGGAGAAAATTGTTGCTACCCAGGTCTCAGATTACCTGTACTCCTTCAAACTTCTCACCTCTGACCAACATGGTTTCCGGCGTGGGCACAGTACATCCACTGCTCTCATACAGTTTACAAATGATGTCAGATTCACTATGAACAAAGGCTCTGTTGCTGGGGCTACTTTTGCTGATCTTACAAAAGCGTTTGATTTAGTTGACCACCCGCTGCTCCTATCAAAGTTGTCATCCCTAGGCTTCTCACCCTCTGTCACCGCCTGGTTACAAAATTATCTTTCAAAGCATCAATAATTTGTCCAGATCGGAGATGTTAAGTCCCCTCTTGCTCCTACTTGGATTGGAGTGCCCCGGGGTTCAATTCTTGGTCCTCTCCTGTTCACAGTCTTCATAAATGATATCCCATCACTCACTGGTGCTTGCTCAGGTCTGCTATATGCCGACGATCTTGTTCTTTACTCATCCTCCTCAAACCTCTCAGATATCAACCTGAATCTCAATAATAACTTCAATACCTTTCAGAGCTGGCTTTTGTAAAACAAGCTTGTCTTAAATAAAAATAAAACAGTGACTATGCTCTTTGGTTCAGGTTCAAAAATTCAGTCCTGCACCCAACCATTAAGTATCAGAGTGTTTGATGGCTCTCCCCTTAACAAAGTTGCCTCTTTTAAATGCCTATGAGTAACCCTTGATCCTGTCTTGGATTTTGACCTGCACCTAGCCTCAGTCATTAAATCTGTCAATATTCAACTTGGACTGGCATATAAGGTGAGACATAGCCTAACATCCACGGCAAGGATGGCCATTGCACAGGGGATCCTGAGACCCAAACTGGCATATGGGTTAATAGCCTTTCCAGCAACTACTGGGGGGCTCCTCCAAAAGTGAGAAGTCTGCTACAACAGCATTTGCCGTTTTGCTTTGTCTTTGCCCAGTCTTACTCATTGATGCACACTATACTCCAGTCTGGGATGGTTTACCCCCTCAGCCTTCCAACAGTTTACTTCCTACTGTTTTATAAAGAATATAATCTCCTCCCAGATACCTAACAAATTGCCTCTGTTGCTCAAACCTGTGACCTCTGCCTACCCACTGAGATCAGCTGACAAATCCCTTCTTGTCCAACCAAGATGTAAAACCAAAATCAGGGAGAATGCTTTCCTTAGCTGGGCTCCTAAACTATGGCACTCCCTTCCACTAAGTCTAAAAATCTCCCCTTCTGCACACAGCTTCAAACAGGCGCTTCATATGGCTCTTCTAAGCTCTGAACCCTGCTTCTGTTCTCTATCCACCCACTCCTGTACTGGTTCCTCCTAGTTGCTTCCTGGCTCCAACCTCTACTACTCTCAAACCTGCCTGGAAATCTTGCTATTTCCTCTCTTCTAGAACTTACTCAAAAGTTGTATGACTTAAGACTGTTACTTATTTGCACTTATATTTCTGTTGTTACTACATATAGATTCCTGCAAACGTACTGTCATTGCTGAAAATGTTGTATAAGTGTACCATGCCTGACTTCTACTTGTTCCCATGATGTTTTCTTGTATCTGCTATTGTCTACGTACCCTTTGTTGTAATCTCCTGGGTCGTACCTGAAAATAGGCAGCTATGCTGTCTAGTGTACCTACCCGGTTAACAAAAACTAAATAAATAAATCAATACGCTGCCAACTTACCAGGCAGTGCCCACACCAAACATGGCTGCCCTGGCAAAAATTCACATAAATATTAGCAAAAACGACAACACACAATAACATTTCAGAACTCCCTCCTTCCCCAGTTATAGTAGAAAAAAAGGCCCCTATTCTAGTGTCAGTGTCTTTCCTTCCCATTTCATAATCTTTCATGCTCTGTAACTGCAGCTACAGTCCCATCCTATGAAAAAACAGGCAGACAGGTTGAACATACAAACTGCCCCTGCAAGCCATTTAAAAAAAAAAACCTCTTGTCTATCATCCATCCAGACATTACCTGCCAAAACCATCGGGATGCTCAGCTCTTACTTCGAGGGGACTCTTACAGCAGGCAACATTGGTAGGACTGAAGCCGCCAGGCACCAGGACTACACGGAAAACTTATAGCAAGTAGTCTTTCACGAGGGCCATCCCCGCCAACATCAGTATGCTGATGTCTGTCTATCCTGTAAAGGGAGTGGTCCACCAGACCTACTTCAGTTCTTTTCCTGCCGTCGACCCACGCACGTCGGACTTCCATGATCGCCTCCTTTGGTCTACTGCCATTTTCTACATTTTACCCGTGTTTTATTTTTCTTTGCAATTTGTAACTTCAGATGTTCAGTGTTTTCTGTAATAGGTTTATGTCTTCTTCTCCAGCCTTGTCTTCCAATCGGCCGACGAAGTGTGCCTGTGACAAGCAGATACCCACCAAAGACGGTCACTTTCTTGCCTGCTCTGCTTAGTCCCCAGCCACGACACCGAGGCCTGCCAGCACTGCCAGGACTTCAACCAGGCCACACGGAGACGTAACTTGAAGACATTGAAAAGTTACCTACTAAAGCAGAAATTGGCCACAATGGAGAAGGAGCTTCAAGCCAAAGGTACTTCTACCTCCCCGGCTCAGTCCTCCGGGGCATCTTCTTCTTCCCAGAAGGAGAAGAAGTCGAGTGGGAAGCACAAGCACCGGGACCATTCTCGGTCAGCCTATCGCTCTCAGTCACTGCACAGACCGGCCTCATCTTCTGGGTCTTCTCCCGCTGGGGGTCGGCCCCTCCTTCCTCGTCAACCCTCACTCCTTCCGGGCTGCCAGTGGTGCAGCCACCTGCCCTCATCTCCATTTCGGGCAGCAGCTCTTCGAGGCAGCAGACTTTGTCCCCTGCCCCCAAACCCCTGGTGCTCAGGCCCTTAGTATCTATAGGTTCTCAGCCAGGCCAACCTCTGGTGACAGGTCTTCGTCTGTTGCCCCCCAGCCACAGTGTTGCCTTCATCGGTCCCTGACTCTGGAGCCAGCACTAGTCCTTCCGGACATTGTCTGGAGCAAGCACTTACCTCCTCTTCCACGCAGGTGATGCTTCTGCCTCGCAGGAATTCTCCCCAGCAGGTGCAGCCCTCATCATTGGGGCCAACATTAGCTGCTTTGCCAGACTGTGCCAGCCTTCACCTCTCAGACCAGCACCGGCTCCACTGATGCCTCAGCCAAGACCCCCAGCCTTCATCACCTCAGCCCCAGCAAACACCAGCTGACCCTCCTCGGGATCCTCAATCAGTGCCAGGTGGACCTACACCAGGGTACCCCATGCCAGTTCCTCCACTGATGTACCCGTACTCTCCTCCTCAGTATTCTTATTCCCCCATAATCCACTTCCATCATTAGATTATAATGCTCTGTTTAATGCCTGGTGGTCCTTCATGCAAAATAAGGATGCTCCCAGGTGACCCTCACCCTCTCATCCTGCCCGGGACCCACCCCTCCTCAGGACTCGAACTGGGCAGAACCTAGCAACCCCCATACCATAGAGTCCTCTGGGGGACACACTGGGAACTCTGACTAGCATATGAATGACTTTCGCCCTCAGACGCTGGTCCCAGACAGTGATCAGTCCAGAGATGACTCTTCTACTGCCTCTTCAGAGTTCTCAGAAAGCTCAATGGATTCCTGTGATGGTCAGGAGCATGCCAAGGAGACCCCCCAAGTCTCCCCAGACAACCCCTCTTTCCTTGACGTTATGTGTCATATTCAGTCTCTCACAGGATGGGAAACAGAGGATCTTGACAGGGAGCGCCGCCACCTGGCTATATACCTCTGGAAAAAGGAGACCCTCCCTTTGGTGGTGCTGCCTTTAATTGACTCTTACAAGGATATTACTAAGGCGGCATGGAGCCACCCTTCTTCCATCCCGACCTTACCCATGAAAGTGGATTGCCTCTATCATGTGCTGGTAGGCAAGCCTTTCTGGGGTGGGCACTCCACAGCAGACTCAGTGGTCATGAATGCAACACATGACTGTACAAAGAGGCCCAAACATCTCAGTACCCACTCCCCTAACAAGGAGTCTTGCCAACTGGACCAGCTGAGCAGGCGGATGCTTGCCTCTGCCACACTGGCCATTTGGGCACTTAACTATCTGACCCATATTGTACAGTACCAGAATGCCCTCTGGGATCAGGCAAGGTATCTGGTACTTAGGATGACATTTGACACTGTTGACACCTCCGGGCATGGGGTGGCGACAGGAATCTGCCTTCACTGCCATTCATGGCTTAGGGTGTCTGGCTTTGTGCCTGATGTTCAGGCCAAAATAGGCCCCTAGAGTATCCTTAGCCCCTCTGCCTACCCCTGGATCTTCTAAATCCTTGCCCAACCCCCCCCCCAGCAGTGACCTTGGGGGAGTCGGTCGGGGGTCGATTCTCCCTCTGCCTCAACGGGTGGTGAACAGTGACCTCAGATCAATGGATGTTGCAGCTTATCGAGCGGGGTCACATCCTCGTATTTCTGGAGCTGTTTCTGGAAAACCCTTCCTTGCTCTCCCATTACCCTCAGGCCTACATCTCCCTCATCTGGGAAGAGATTCAGGCACTCCTGCACAAAAATGCCTTCGGGCACGTCCCTCTGGCTCAAACAGGAAAGGGGTTCTACTCCCACTTCTTCCTTGCCCCCAAGAAAACAGGGGATCATTGGCCAATATTGGACCTCAGCCACCTGAATCTATTCATAAAGTACAAGTGCTTCAGGATGGTCACTTTCCAGAGGCTGTTGCCCCCTCCTTCAGCAGGGAGACTGGCTCTGTTCCCTGGACATGCAGGATGCCTATCTTCATATCCAGGTTTTCCTGGTTCACCACCACTTGCTCCGTTTCTGCTTCAGGGGAATCACTTTCAGTTCAGGGCCTTCCCTTTTGGCCTTTCTTCGGCACCTTGGGTCTTTATCAAGTGCCTGGCGGTGGTAGCCGCAGCTCTGAGGAAACAGGGCTTCTATTTGTTCCCTTACCTGGACGACTGGCTGTTGACAGCCCCTTCCAGGGACCTTTTACTGCAGACCCTGGAATGTACCTTTCGGCTTTTCCAGGCCCTAGGGATCATGGTCAGTCTGCTAAAGTCCTGTGTCTGTCTTTCTGTGCCAATGCCTCCAGTATACTGGGGTGGTCCTGGACTCATCCCAGGGCAGAGACTTCCTGCCACCACACAGAGCGCAACACTTGATAGCGCAGGCCCGGCTAGTATCCTCCAGCTGACAGATACCAACCAGAGTGTCCTTCGCCTGTTGGGGCACATGGTGGCAGCTATAGCCACAGTTTCCCTGGTTCATCTGCATATGAGGGTTCCTCAATGGACCCTTCAGCTTCAGTGGGATCAACACACCGACGACCTGAATCAGCCAGTAATGGTCTCTGACATGGTAAGGAGGACCTTAGAGTAGTGATAGAACCCTGCTAATCTCCTGCAATGGGTCCACTTTTGAGCTGTGCCCCTTCAACAAATCCTTACCATGAATGCCTCGGGTCGGGGCTGGGGTGCCCACTTAGTCAGCCATCAGACTGAGGGGACCTGGTCCTAGCTGGAACAACATCTCCACATCAATGTGCTGGAGATGTGGGAAGTTCTTTATGCTCTACAGGCCTTTCAGTCCCACATTATTCCCGGTCCACTATTAGTGCAGACGGACAACATGTCCATAGTATTCTGCATCAACAAGCAGTGGGGTACCAACTCATACTCCCTTTGTCAGGAAGCAATGAGAGTCTGGTACTGGGCCATTGAGCATGGCCTGGAACTGTTTGCCATCCATGTCCCAGGTGACCAAAACACAATTGAATTGTTTACTGCTACTGCAAGTACAACAAGCCCTTGCCTGGGGTGGTTAGAGGCCACTCCACCAGAGGTATGGCTGCCTCTACTGAATCCCTCAAGAATGTCTCTGCTGGGGACATCTGTGCAGCTGCCACTTGGAGTTCTGTCCATACTTTCATTCACCTCTACAGTCTGAACATTGCTACTAATTCGATCCTGCTCCATTACTGAAGTAGAAATAAGCATTACAGTTCTGGCCCCTTCAGCAGATTGAGACCTCCAAACATTCACTCTGTAGAACCACACTATGTGGTCCAGCAGATCCAACCCCAGAATCTCCTGTAGCCATTGCAGCAAAATAAAGTGATAGATCTTCTTTCTCTACATCTTCTGGGAGTCCAATAATTCGCACGTTGGCCACTCAGATTACATTCTCCAGGTGTTCCAATCTCAAGTGCAACAGGGTTTGCTCCTTCACGCAAGTGGCTGCCGTGGCCTGGGCCCGGGACAAAGATCTTTCAGCTTCTTGTGCCGTTTCAGTAAGGCTATCTAGTTTTTGCTCTGCCTGCACAAGGCGGGTATTGCAACTGTCTATTTTTTTGTCGACTTAGTTAAATTAAGCAGTGCAGTTTGCAGTGTCTCTAAGGTTGCCGGGCCAGGCTCCCTGACCATTACTTCGGCTGCAGGGGTTGTAATGGATGGAGGTGGCAGCCTGGAGGCCCCACCACGAGGAGCAAAGAAATTGTTTTTTTATTCTGCATTCTTCCTCCTCATCGTAACAATTTTGGTATCCTCAGAAGCAGCAGGACAGTCGAAAGCCAGGAGGGTAACATTAGAGGCAAAATCAGGCAACTAACTCATAAAATAAGCGATTAAAGTAGACGTTAGGTAGGGAGCTCTCTGGAAGTGCATCTTCTCAGGCAGATAGCTAGCCACGCCCCCCCATATCAGTTTTGACCAGCCATGCCCCCTCTACCGCCCTGATCAACACCACTGCCTGATCCAAAGAGGAGTAGGTTACCCCCCACCCCCGCAAGCCCTCAGGAATTCCGTCATTCACTGAGGAGCCTACCGGGTAAGATAGGTGGTGAATCAGCCTAAATTCACCTGGCTGTTTCTTGGGGACGATGCCTAAAGGCAATATTCTAAAGTCTGTACAAGGTGGTACTTCAAATGGGCCTTCCACCCTCCCGGCTCATATTTCCTTTTGCAACTTCTTCCTAACTATATCTTCTTTACCCTTCACTAACCCCAGGTTCTTAGCTTTCATGCTTCTCCTAACCCCCGTGAAACCCAAAGCAAAACCCCTTTTGAAACCCTGCTGCAACATCATCCCCCCTTCTGTGTTCGAATACTCCTTAGTCCACTTATCTATCACCCCTGCTACGATGGGTGTCTTCGCAAATGCAAAACTCCATCTCAAGCCCCCCTGATGCCATCAATTCCAACCATAGTTGTAGCTCCCTCTATGTCCTCCTCTGCTCCTTCTAGTACCACTGTGTTCCCTCGCGGCTTCCCGAGTAGCTCCCTTGAAAGGGCTGCTCACCACCCTGACCCCCTTGTATTCTTATTTATTTATTTAGACACACACACACACACCCCGAGCTCTGCCCCTGTAACATCCAAAGGGCAGATCGGAAGTTCTATATATAGCAGAATGCTGAAAATTCGAGGCATAGGTGAAAATATGAGAACATAAGCAACGATCAGCAAAATGCCTTAGCATCCCCCGTGTCCGAATGTGGGATAACCACTCCTTTCACTTTCCTGAAATGTGAAGATAATAGAGAGGAAAACAACAACATAAGAATTTGTTTTGGGGTCCCTGCCATGAGGATCTTGACAACCCTCCAGTGTAAAGAGAAACCTCCTGGCACTTTTCAAAATATTGTATATGCACCCATCCTCCTATGCTGTCTCATCATCTCTTTTTTTCCTTTTTATTTCCCTTGACCCCACAAAGTCCCGTAAATGCGGCCACCTTGCCATAAAATGGCAGCCTCACACTTGCCTGCCTCAGCCCACACCCCCTTTCAAGATGACGGCCAGCACGTGGCCTGGCCTAGCCCCTGCTATCTGCCCCAGACCAATCCTACCCTTTTGCCCCCTGGCCGGACCGGAAATCTGGGCCAAAAATGGGTGCTGTCACCCTCTTTCCTTTACTTATCTACACGCCAACCTTGCGTGAATCTGTGCCACAACATGCGCTCTCACCTGCCTTTCTTAAGCAGGCCGTATTCTGAGAACTTAAGTGAGTAAGGGCTGCAACAGCCAAAAACTTGCATGTCCACATCCCCCCCACTCCCTAACTATAAGAATGGAGCAACGGCAGCTAAACATGCATCTGTTCCTCGCCACCACCATTCCCAGCTTCCTTCCCCACTCAAAAACACACCCATTTTCACAGTACGCCCCCCCCCCGTAATTGTGGCCGTCCCAAGGAAACAGCTCAACACATGTTCCCCTGCATCCTCCTGCTGGCCGTTGCTCCCATCTGGCTGGGTGCTGGCCGCCCTGCTCTCCCATGGCCATGCTCACCCTTTGTCCCCGCAGCTCACACCTTAAAACCAGTGCCCGCCTTCTATCTGCGCATCAACAGCATGGCCACCACCACCTGAATTCATCTGTGCAGCATCATGTGGCGCAGAAACATTGATGCTGCTCCTAAGTTAGCCACGTGGCCCACAGACCAGCCTGGGAGGAGTGGGGGTGGGGAGAGGCTTCTAATGAAACCAGGCACAAAACCTGAGAACCCAGTGCTTCCACTGTGGGCTCACTCCAGAGAGTAAGTAAGTAAAACTTAATTTTTTTAAGCGCTTTCCAAAACCAAAGCGCTGTACAAATAAGTTAAGACCAAAAAATTAAAAGACATCAAACAATTAAATAAACATTTATAAAATCATTCACCATAGGCTTTAAAAAACAGAAAGGTTTTGAGCTCCGATTTAAAACTTTCGACAGTCAGGCATTCTCTTATCTGACGAGGTAGATAATTCCACAGGGAAGGGGCAGCATAAGAAAACGCACGTGCCCCAGATGTCTTTAAATGAACCCTGGGAATCTCTAGCAATCCTTCATCGGTGGATTGGAGTGAGCAGGAGGGGCAGAAGGGAGTAAGAAGATCTTGCAGATACTGGGGTCCCTGTTCATGTAGGGCTTTATAGGTCAGTAACCCGACCATAAAGGTGATCCACCACTGAACCGGCAGCCAGTGCAGTCCACGCAGCACAGGCGTAATATGACTAGTTCTAGAAGTACCAGTCAGAAGCCTGGCTGTCACATTCTGCACTAGCTGCAAGCAGCGGATATCAACCCCCGGTAGCCCTAGGTACAGGGCATTGCAGTAATCAAGACGGGTGATCACGAAGGCATGGACCAGTGTAGGAAGGTCAGCCAGAGGAACCAGGTGTTTCACCTAGGCGATTTTCCTAAGATAATAAAAGGAAGACTTGACAACGGCAGACACCTGCGATTTCAGGGTCAAGCCATCGTCACTAATAACACCCAGGTTATGCACCTGGTTTGAGGTCGAGAGCTGGACACCATCAAGCCATAGGCCTGATGGAAGCCCAGCTCTATGACCCACCTCAAGGTGACCCATGTCTACAGCCAGCACCTTGGTCTTATCTAGATTTAACCTCAGCCAGCTAGCACTCATCCAGTCTCTGATCTCGGCCAGACAGCTGTTAAGCATGGAGATGGCATCATCTTGTCTGGGAATAGAGGACAAATTTATTTATTTATTTATTTTATTTAGTTTTTGTTAACCGGGTAGGTACACTAGACAAGTTTTATGCCTATTTTCAGGAACGACCCGGGAGAGTACAATAGGGTATAACAGGTACAACAATACAGCAATAGAGTATGACCAGTACATTAAATACAACAGCAGGAGAGAAAGACAGTTTTTACAGTTTTACATTTGAATGGAAAGTACACCCAGTTTCTAATGCTGGGGGCAAGATACAAATTTGAAATAAATACAATGACCAGCAGGGCATGTAAGGAGTCATGAGCATAGGAGCACCATAGAGTCGGTCAGTAAGGTGGGGGGATTGGACGAGGTAGTAGTGTGAGAGTGGTGGCGCCAGTGCAAGAGAGGTGAAGCCAGCATTCCAGTGGGCACCTGGGTGTCATCTGCATAACAGTGAAAACCAAGACTGTATCGCATAATGATATCTCCTAATGGCAGCATATAAACTGTGTACAACATGGGCACCAAAATGGAGCCCTGCGGCACCCCACAGGACAGGGAGACGGCATCAGAGGAATAAATTCCAGTGACAATCCTCTGTGTCCTGCCTGTGAGGAAAGATCGAAACCAATGTAGAACTGTACCAGACAGCCCACAAAGAAGCCTCAAGCACTCCAAAAGCACACCATGGTCCACAGTATCAAATGCAGCTGAGAGATCAAGATGGACTAGAATAGTATGAGCCTTTTGATCTCTCGCAATTAGGAGATCATTGTGATTTGACCCAACCCGACCAGCCACTGCCTACACATCTTCCCAGTGAGGCCTGCCCACGCCAGGCTCTCCCGCTCCATCTCTATCAAACCAGCGTTGTCCTCACTAAATGTCTCACAAAACCAAAATCTTCCTGCTGCAATAGACAGACACATCTGATACAAATACTTCATACTGCATTAGCTGAAATTAATTTTAGCTAGTTAACCATAAAGCCAGCGTCTAACATAATTGGACCAATTTCACTTACAAGCTATATGAAATTCTATGCAAGCTACCACAAAAGGGGTCCAGGTTCAACCAGCCTGCCTGGAGCCTCATGGGTAACCTGTACCTTACCTCAAGGTATTAAAATGAACTACGTTGCCAAGCTGACGTGCTAGAATCACAAAAATCTCAGGAAAGAGGAAGAACCTCTCTGCCTCCACCTTACGAAGCCCACTAGGACCCAGATGAGGACCCCAATTAGCCCCTCCCCTTAACCAATAGCCTATCTATGTTCACCTGCATCATCCTACACCTGGTGATGATGCCTGTGACCTCACTATGCCCTCCCCTCACCCAAGGAAACCACCCCCCAGCACTCCCCAAGGACATTTCCTGCAGGGTCAATCTGACAATCTGGGTTGCCTTTTAGTGGCAACCCCTTTTATCATGTCATAAAGTCATAAGCCTCTGCCTGTGATATCAATATAATTTCCATGGCAACAGGTTGTGATGTCAGAAGCAGAGGAATGTGACTTTGCAGTTGGAATGAGTAATGTGAACAAATAATGTCTGAGGGAAAAGACCCTCTTTTAATGCCGGTGTCTTCAGTAGTAAAAAATGGGCAAGTCCTGACATTCAGATTTGGTGGAATTTGGTGTAACTAAGTTCTACAGATGCCAACTGTGCATTTGTTGCTGGAAACCAGAAAAATCCCTTTAAAGTAGCAGTATTCATTAGTAACCATGTAGGTTTTTTTAGCAATAATGTTTGTCTGGCAAAAATATCAAGATATCCATTTTTGCATTCACTTGTGCTTGCGCAAGGAACGTCTTGGGACTATACAGCATTTTAGAGGTGTGTCACTGCCAGGCCAGTTACAGCTGAAACTGCTAAGTGCTTGGCAGCGTACACCAATAACCAGGCACTCTGGTCATGACAGCAGTTCTGCTTTGCTGATATGGTATGTATTCTACTTGAAAAAAATGAACCACTCCCATGAGAGAGCACTTCATTTCTTTCTGTAGTCCTAACTCCGGCCATGTGCATTACAGTTGACACTAATGAGCATGGCCAGAGTTACGGTTCTTGTTGGCTCCAGCCGCCAGCTGCACTCTCTGTCCCTGGTCCTCTCATCTTCCCCCTCCCAATGCACAAGGCTTCAGCATAAGTCACGTTGCGGCTTTACTACTTGGCGGCTCCTGCCACTAGCTGCACTCTCTGTCCATGGTCCTCTCATATGCCCCCCCAGCGTGAGGCTTCAGCATTAGCCATGTTGCGGCTTTGCTACTTGGCGGTTCCTGCCACTCACTGCACTCTCTCTCCCCAGTCCTGTCATCTGACCCCCCCCCATGAGGCTTCAGCATTAGCCATGCTGCAGCTTTACTACTTGGTGGCTCCTGCTGCTCACTGCACTCTCTCTCTCTCCCCGGTCCTCTCATCTGACCTCCCCTCAGCTTCAGCATTACTGTACTCTCTCCCCCCCACTGCACCAAGCTTCAGTATTAGCCGTGGTGTGGCTTTCCTACTTGGCAATTAATGTTGCTCACTGCACTCTCTCTCCCCCCGGTCCTCTCATTTGACCCCATCATCCCCACCCCAGACTTCAGCATTAGCTGCAGGGCAGCTTTACTACTTGGTGGCTCCTGCAGCTCACTGCACTCTCTCTGCCAGGTCCTCTCATCTGAACACCCCCGTCACAAGGCTTCAGCACTACTGCACTCTCCCTCTCCCCAGTCCTCTCATCTGATGACCCCCTCCCAATGAGGCTTCAGCATTAGCTGTGGTTCAGCTTTACTACTTGGCAGCTCCAGTTGCTTTCTGCATGCTGCCTTCCCAGTCTGTTCTCACTCCTCTGACTGCCCCCCCAGGCTTCCACATTAGCTGCAGTGCGACTTACCCTTCAGTGTGGGCTACTTGGTGGCTCTTGCTGCTCACTGCATTACCTCTCCCCAGTCTGTCCTTGCTCCTCTGACCCCCCCGGCTTCCACATTAGCCACGTTGTGGCTTACCCTTCAGTGTGTGTCCCCAGGCATGTTTCCAAGCAGCCAGCAGTGTGGGACACTGGGGAGCCCAATTCCACTGTCTCAAAACATCAATTAGCACTGCACCCCCTTTCATTGTGGGACTTTGGGGAGCCTACTCCCAGTGTCCCCTGATGGGTACCCCCAAAACACTAGGACACTGGGGAGCCCACTCCCAGTGTCTCAACATCTTTAGTATAATTAAAATACCTGAAAAGAAGAAAATAGTCCCCCAATGTCTTTTGTTTTTACCTGTAAAAGAGAAAATGGTCCCTTGTCATCCCCGTCTTCTCTCTCCCTATCCCCACTTTCCCACTGAGCACCCATCTCCCCTCCTCACCCTGTACTTACCTCTGGAGGTTGTGTGCTGTCATGTGCTGTGGACCAGGATATGTCTGCACTCTTCAAAGCTAAACCACAAACTGAAGAATCAAGGTAAGTGCCATATAATGGCTGTCAATGGTTTTTTTGAACTTCTGTTGATTCTCTGCCATTTTTAGGAATTTTTGCACCACATTTTCAACATGGATTTTGGGACCCCACCTCATGAATAATGGCACTGTAATTTCGTTACTTGGTCCCGAAAGGTGATTTTGCGGTTGCTATGCGGAATCACCTTTCTAGACTGAGTAATGAAACAACAGCGCCACTGGTCATGAGATGGGATCCCAAAAAGCCCTTGTTGAAAATCTGGCACCAAAATATCCCTGAGTTATGAGCAGTCTTTGAAATATTGCTACACATGCTCTTTAATACTTTCACTCCAAATTTTCAGCATTGTCATTTTTTCACACCACCTCATGAATAATATACTGTACAGGTAGCTGTCATTGTTCACATCCTGCCTGAAACATGTTTTTGCACCTGTGGTGCAGAATGGCAAAATTGTTGTGCAGAATCACCTTTTGAGACCAATGAATGAAATGACAGTGGCAGTGTTCATGAGGTGGGGTGCCAAAAATGCCATTTTGAAAATCTAGTGAAAAACTCCTAAAAATGGCAGAGTTATGTGTGGTCATTGAAAATGTTCTATGCACACGCATAACGTTAGTCATTTTCAATATTTCCACTCCAATTTTTCAATATAGCCATTTTATCACACCACCTCATGAACAATACAGCAGTCATTTTTCCAATCCTGCTCCAAATGTGTTTTCGCACCTATGGCATGGAATGGCATTTTCCCATCGATTAACAAATTTGTACCTATGGGGTTCATGAGGTACAGTGATAAGAAGACCATGTTCAACATTTGGGGTCAAAATATTAAAAAATGAGTAAGTTATTCCCATTCATTGCAATTTCAGTATGCACCCTCGTAACTGCGGAAATCTTGCATATCTTCACCCCAGATTTTCAACTTAGCCTTTTTATTACCTGAGCTTATGTATGTCATAGCTGTTATTTTTCAAATCCTGTCCAAACTGTGTTTTCACCCGTGGCACGGAATGGCATTCTACTTGCACAGAATTATGTTTTGGTGCAGATTTGAAAATTTTGTCTACTGCCTACATATGCTGGGGCAATAAGATGACTAGGCTGATAATTTGGTCACGCATCTATGGAGGGGTGATGACGTGGCATGTTCTGTGGTTGAAAGAAATGAACCGCTCCAATGAGACAACGCTTCACCTCTTTCTGTAGCCATAACTCTACCCATGCACATTACAGTTGACACTAATGCATATGGCCGGAGTTACGTCTATTGTCTGCTCCTGCTGCCCACTGCACTCTCTCTCCTCCTGGTCCTCACACCTCTGCCCCCGACTTCTACATTAGCCACTATGCGACTTCACTTATTAATGGCTCATACCTCCCGGAGCACTCTGTCTCTCCCAGGTCCTCACTTCTCTGAACCCCCCAGGCTTCTACATTAGCCGTGGTGTGGCTTTACTTATTGGTGACTCCTGCCACCCAGTGCACTCTCTCTCTCTCTCTCTCCCCCCGGTCCACTAAGGACAGTGGGGCTGGCTTCTCTGACTACCAGCTCCTTGCTGCATTTATGGTGCAGCTTCCACCATGCGGCACCCGCCGCTCTCACTGTTGCCGCCTCGGTCCTCTGAATCCAGTACCAGTACCAGTATCATACACCACTGCAAATACCTACAAGTGAATGTTCAGCATTGACAAATGCTTGTTCTTTTTGTTTTCTTTAATTTCTGAACCAAAATATGAGATTATGAAGTTTTGAAAAGTTCCCACTCCTGTGCCATGCCTGCCAAGAAAAATTAAATATCTTGGTACAGTGCTGTGCTGTTTACTATCAGAAACATGGTGCAGCATCATCCTAATACACCCATTGTATGAGTCTAGCATGTTTATTCAACCGGTAACCACAGTGGAAGAGATTTTTTTTTAAACTGTGAGTGGTGGCTATCTGTAATGACATGAGTCATTAATTACAAAGTTGGCTATAAAAACAGTTTTATCAATATCTGGGAAAACTAAAAATACACTGAGCATAAATTGTAGGATGTCAAAAATACATTTTTGCTCAAAAACAATATAATAAAAATGTTTGCTGACAAATAACTGCAGCTTTGATTAAGCTGTCCATTAGAAATGTTGATGGGAAGCGACTTTTTTATATTATATGGTATATTGTTCAATGAAAAAGAAGCAAAGTAAAAAAAAGCATCTTCAATTATGGCACTGCTGATTTAGGGGACATGGAGAATGTCTTTGAAGATCTCAAACAATAAAAACCCAATGACTGAGTTGTGGGGTACGAGCTACTTACGCATGTTTAGATTATAGTAATTCAGTGACACGCTACCTCTCAAGTAAAGAGCTGGAGCTATTTGTAAGAGAGGCACTCATACCCAAGGAAAAAATCTTCCGAAAACAGGGGTTTAATCATTTAAATTGCCTTTTACAGGCTGACCCAGTGGCACAGTGGCAACATGCTGCGCTACCACCTGGGAAACTATCAGTGTCCATTCCCTAGAAATCCTTGTTGGGGTAGGCTGGAGACCAGGTGTATTTAGAGTTGGGATGCTCGGTTCTGGAGAAGGAAGGGTGTGGGCCACCCATCATTCCCTCACGCCTGTCAACTGGCTTAGGAAGAGCATTGGTGCCTACTATGAAGGCAGCCAATCACCTGCCCTCCTGGCTAGATGAAGAATGCAGCCATAATGACCTCAGACATTGTGGAGGAAACAGGAAGAACTTAAATAACAGGTTCATATAAAAAAACTATATGGAGTAAATCTGCATCAAATACAAGCACCAATGTGTATAGAATGATGTTGTTTTATATGTTCACATAACAGCAGATCATTAGTGTTGCATATCATTTCTCAACTCTACCAGAATATATTGCATCTGTCAAAATCTGGTATTTTTCTGTGCATTTCAGGTGGCCGATGGCAATAGCAATGCTTGCTTCCAAGAAGGTGAATGTCAAACCATTAGTTACACATCGCTTCCCCCTGGAGCAGGCCCTTGAGGCCTTTGAAACAACAAGGAAAGGACTTGGAATAAAAGTAATGCTGAAGTGTGATAAGGATGACAAGAATCCATGAACTAAAAGAATTGTTTCAAAAATATAATGAAGATTAAATGGCATTCCAATAATGTTCGGAGAATGTGTAGATGATAAAAATGTCTTTAGAATTAAACCAGAAAAAAAATATGTCTTTAGAAAGCAATTATTTTGTGTACATGGCTCCTGATGTTCTTACTGTGCACATATTAGTTCAGTTGAGTTGAGTTTAGTTAACCGGGTAAATAACACTGCTGCAAAATTAGCCTTTTTTCAGGTACGTCCTGGTGTGCTACAGGTACAATATATTCAATCATTACACATATGACAAAAATTTATAATATCTGGAACAGTACAAAATTGCTACATACAACGTACAATATACAATTACACATATTGTTAGGGTTTAGTAGGCACTTCTATGTGAAACCTCAATTTTTTTTCAGTTTAATAACGTGGCTGTCCCTAGATGGAATAGCCTAAAATTGGGCATACAACTATTTGGTGCCAGGATCTCTGCTCCTGAAAATTTGGAAAAGGTCAGTTCAGCAGTTTAAAATTTCTACAAGGTTGAAAATATAAACATTATGATTTTAAGTTAATTTTTAAAAATTCTTTTCATAACTGCTTGTTGTTGGCAAGACTGACATACATCACTTTTGTGAGCCAGAAACCAGTTTTACAAGTTCAGACTACTGTTTCTGTGAACCTTAATTATCACAAAACTGGCTAAAGCAGAAACTTTGTACATCAAAAACAAGAAAGTGTGTTGCAAGTTATGTCTGAAACTTAATTGGTTAAGAGTAAGGGTGTAAGTTGATCCCTTAAGTAATTAAAAAAATATTGTATAATATCCATGTTGGGAGTCATGAAAGCAGGCATTGCTGTTGTGGGTTGTGAACCTGCCTTCGTGACTATCACCCCAGGTTTCCTTAGTCTTAGCAATTTTGAAATTCCATGGAAAAACAACAGAAAACCGTGCAGCCAAAAACAAGAAAGTCTTCTGGAACTTAAGTCTGCAACTTCTGTGCTCGACAGTGTAGGATGTAAGGATGTGTCTTCAAGTGTTTTGTATTTAAAAATAAATACTGGACATAAATGCATTAATGAAATTAGCCTAGAGTATGTCACAAAACCAAGATGTGCTTTCATCACCTGTAAATCTGCTTTCATGACTTGCAAAACTACATTTGTGAGATACAGATTCATTTTTTAACACGCAGTCTCAAAATGACAACAGTTTCGACATGACTTTGTCTGGGATCGTGCAGCTGAAATCTGCTATATCAGCCAATCAGTTGTTTATTTGTAAAAAGCACCATTCACAAAAAACGATCAAAGCACTTGTACAGATTAATTATAAAATCTAAAATTAAAATATCCATAAATAATTAAAATACAAATCAGCATCAACAGTTTATCCAAACTCAGAAAAGGTGAGGTTAAAAAGATGTGTCTTCAGTGCAGATTTAAAACTCTCCACTGTCAGGCGCTCCCTTATCCGACAAATGCCTGGGCCCCAGAAGTCTTCAAATGAACCCTGGAAACCTCTAGCAATCCCTCATTAGTGGAGCAGAGGGGGTGGTAGGAGCAAAGAAGCTCTTACAGATAGCACGGTCCCTGTCCGTTTAGAGCATTGTAGGTCAGCAAACTGACCTTGAAGGTGATCCGCCACTGAATAGGCAGCCAGTGCAGGCCATGTAGCAGAGGCATGACATGGCAAGATTGAGAAAGACCAGTCAACAGCCTGGCCACCACATTCTGCACCAGCTGTAAGCGACGGATGTCAACCCTAGGTACAGGGAGTTGCAGCAGTCAAGGCAGGAGGTCACAAAAGTGTGGACCAACACTGGAAGGTCATCAAGCGGAACCAGGTGTTTAATCCAGGCGATATTCCTCAGATGGTAAAATGAGGTCTTGATGACGGATGTCACCTGAGATCTAAGCGTCAGCCCCTCGTCAAAAATAACGCCCAGATATTGCACCCGGTCAGAGGTCATCAGCTGACTGCCTCCAAGATGAATCCCGGAGGGCCCCCCGGCTGGAAACCATTCTACCCAAATACCCAGGTCCATAACCAATACCTTGGTCTTGTCAGGGTTCATGCTGCTAGGCCATCTGGAGTCAAACCCCTTAAAGGGTGGTACTGGACCATTTCTGTAGGGGCAGGCCTATAGCGGGGAGCCTGGAAATTGAAGCTTATAGTGTGATGGTCAGACCATCTGACCGGCTCCACCACCAGGTCGGAGGTCTCCATACCCAGTAGGAAAATAAAGTCCAATGAGTGACCATGACTGTAAGTCACAGAGGTAATAACCTATGTGAAGCCCAACTAATTCATAAGTTGGAGGAATTCCTGCCCAAATTGCGAGAGTTCATCATCAATCCAGGCATTGAAGTCCCCCAGAACCATCCATCTGGGGGACTCCAACACCATTTTGACAATGAAGTCCACAACTTCCTGCAGGAATTGCTTCTTGCACCTGGGTGGATGGTAGATGAAAAGAATCCTGCAACCCACACCTGCACCCATGATACACTCAAAGAACTTGGTCTCCCCCACACTGGCACATCTACATGGAGCAAAATAAAACAGCTCAAACTACTCACAGGAGAGTGCACGATCTACCAAAGTGCAATGCAGCAAGACAAAAATCAGCACCTACTCAGGAACTGTATCAAAAACAGCTTTAATGTGAAGAATTCAGAAATCCACCATAAAACATCAGTGTTCCGGGACGCCACAAACCTCAACCCATTTCACACTCACTCGTGCGTCATCAGGAGATGTATTCCCATGGTATCACAGGACTTAAATACAATTTCCTCTTAGTGACAATTTTATTTTCAATATTCATTTTGCTGATTGATAATTAAGTGATATAGAATGAATATTATAAAATATTGCTGCTGTACTTGGATTGGATTATTTTACTTTTTCTTCCATTTATTAGTGAACCAAAGTCAATGTCAAATTTTATTGTTCTTCCATAAAACCGTATGGACATTACAATCATACATAATAAGTTAAGAACTGTAGATAAATAGTCCTTACATACAATAAAATTCATTTTACATAAGTTATTAGGTCTTACAAAAATATTTCCTGGGCAAAAGATTTATCCATATTACAATATATTAAAGCAGCAGTGCAACGAACTGAATTTAAAAATGATGTGTAGCTTACCCTACTGGTGTATGTAGTGGACCCTCTGGTTCTCGAATTTGCTGTTTTTTTAGCCTTAGAGTTGATTAAGAAATTTTTTTTTTATCATTTATTGATTACTTTTTGTGAATTAATTCCCCGTCTGCCATGTTTTTTCATAATCTCATTATCCCACACTGCAGTGTTCTCATTAAACAGTATGCCAGACGTGCTCCTACTTGTGCTGCAGCAGAATTTTTTTTCCCCCTCACAGTTAGACATTGTTCACAATACCACCGATATTGTTTACTGAAGTTCTGTGCTTTTGGTAAAAATAACCAAAATTAAATCCATTACTGCCATCGTTTAATGTATAGTTTTCTATTCTTTTGGGTCAAAAATCTGGCAGCTAAGTGAAGGACTCTGCATAAGGTTGCTCATGTGATTGTGAATTTCAGTGAGATGGGCACATTGGACTGGAGTTGCATTGAATTGCAAATCATGATAGTGCAAAAGCTCAAAGCAGCTGTCTGTCACAGTAATTTGTTTTCAAGCACAGTGACTACAGTTCAATATGTGTGTCAGTGTGTTTTCTTTTGTGTGCAATGTTGGGGTTTTTGGTGGGGGGTGCCACTGATGTACAGTAATGTTGGTGACGTTTGCAACTGAGGTGTTCACTGCTGCGTGACATGAGAGAGTTGGAGGGACATCTGGAGGACAAAGCCATGTGCCCATAGCGAGCCTGCCTAGCCCATCAACATTGCCCAGAGTCCAGCAATGTACAGCGAGAAGCAGCCATTGCCCTGTCCATCTCCCCCCCCCCCATAATACAGCAGTGCTACATGGACAAAGGCAGCAGCACCTTGCAGGGAGGGGAAGAATGGTTGAGGCAGCTACTGCGAAATCGAAAGGCGCTCCACATAAAGAGAACAGGAAACGCACAGCACAGTTAGCTTTCAGCAGTAGACCAGACACATTATAATTACTACTTTTCTCACATTCTCAGCAGGCATGGCTGGGTTGGTGTGGTAGCTGGTGTCTTTGCCCTTCATGTATTTTGCTGCCCTAGTCCAACAGAATCAGTTCAATCCCCACTCTCCTCCATAGGTTAAAATTAATCTAATCTTTTTTTCCCCATTGTATGTTTATATTCCAGTTTTGATTTTGTTAAGAACTTTCAGCTCCGAGTGCAGGATTTTTTCATATTGAATGGTTTATTATAATACAGAACCATTTACAGCATGACCAGCTAACTCTTCATCCCCTACATCAGGCAGTCCACATATAGGCATGAGCGGTGTCACGGAGGGGGGGGGGTGTGGAGGGGAAATGCCAGAGTGAATGAGGGGTACAGCAGATAATGGGCAGTGACAGGTGGAAAGGGGACTGGGACAATGGAATATGGAAGGAGACTGCAGTAAAGATGAGACCATGCAACTATCTATTGCACTGATGCCATGCAGCTGGTTCCATGATGGGATGGGAACTTTGTCACTAGCTACAGCGGGAATCTACACTTTTCAGGAACACATAATCATCACAAGACATTGAAAAAAAAAACTACAAATGAAAAAAATATGAAACCTATAAGACCAAGCACGGGTGAGCTGTGGGAGGTAGGGGGTCTCGAACGCACTAAAGAAAAGCATACAAAAGTGTTTCTAATGGAGACCAATACATTAACCACATCACCACAGCAACTGCATGATTTAGTAGCTGATAAAAGTTCATCAAAACATATAGCATCCCCGCTAAGTCAGTATGAAATGCATCATTAAAAAAAATGTTCAAAATTTAAATAAAATGCTCAAGTAACAGATGACTGCTGCACAAACAAAATAATTCCACTAATTTCACAGTACACAATCTCATCACTACTATGCCACAAATGCAGAAAGGGGGTTCATCAGACGGGAAATGCAGCTCCACTACACATACCTTTTGCTCATGGGTCTGAGTAAAAACAATGGTAAACTTAATGGCAGGGTATTGAGGGGGAGCAGTGAACAGCATGAATCATTTTCAAACTTTTCTCCAACACTTGAAAGTGTATTAGTGTTTTGTAGATGGCACTTTCATTCAGCGTGGGACTGGTGAACAGAATGACCCTGCATACAAATAATAGTTTGGGATACACTAGAACATGTTATGAAATGAATAAAAAAAATCTAAACTACTTTTTCCCATAACGACCATCAGTGTCAGAATTAGAACTGCTACTAGCAGACGTGAGAGGGATTAGTACAAACGTGTGCCATTTTATCACAACAGCTCATGACGCTTTCAAACGGGAGCACACATGAATGATAGCAGTTCAATGTATTGTGGGATTGACCAGGTGCATCATGGTAAGCAGTTTCTCTAGCACCAATACCATGATGCATCTGGTTTAATGATGGCATTCCTGGTGAGGGCATGTGAACGTTGGGAGCGAACACAGAAGTATCAGAACACAATCCCAGACATCTGCAGTCAGAAGGTAATCAAGTATCAATATTAATGTGATTTCAACATATTTAGACTATAAAATTACATTTCATGTTCGTTGCACTGCTACTTTAAGACAGAGGCCCAGATATTCAAACTGCACCCAAAATGTGCGTAATAGCAGGAGCAAGCACAAGTCCATTGCGCACATGTGCAGTAGGCGCAATATTCAAACATGGAGCAAGGCAAATTGCGCAACCAGCCAACATCTGAATATCGCACAACCTGCGCCATAGTGCAACCAGGAAGGGGAAGCTGAGCAGATACAATGCGCTATAGCGCAACAAGGGCAGACCAGCTGAGCAGTCCAGAGGCACCATAGCGCAAGCAGGGAGCCCCCCAGCAGCAGAGCAATGGAACTGCACAACCAGGGAGGTAGGCAGGGGCCCACAACCCATGTCACAGATGGACACAGGAACACACTGCAGAACTGACAATGCACCCCCACACTCCAAGCACAGCATAACTAGGGGAGGGACGGAATATCCACCGGCCTATGGGGACAAGCAAACAAAGCACAGCCGGACCATGTTGCCCCAGCACACCCACTGACAAGCTGAGACTGCCACACAAAGGGGTGGACCACCCCAGTGTACATCAGCCCCCCCCTTGTGCACAGCACACCCTGCACTGTGACCCCAAGACACCACCCATGAGTAGTGACCATCACTGCAGGAATCCCCATGCATCCCCCCGTCACCCTGCAACCTCATGTACCATAGAACCATACAAGCTAGACCCACCATGAGCACCCAGCAGTGGGTGGCAGCACACGGCAATACCGACTGAAAGCCACTCCCACACCAGAGACACCTCCCCACGCACACACACACATACCCATGACTATACCACCCCAGATGCCATGCACACCACTGCAACTGAGCACCTATAGCCAGCTGCAAATCAGAGACCACCACAGTATTCATATCAAAATATATATTTCAAATATAACAAGAATAAGAAGAACAACAACTGTAACTATGTACAAATATATAAAACAGGGGTTGGGGTATGGGTACAAGGTAGGGGTGGGTGAGGGGCAGGGGTGAACAACTGGGAGAGGGAAGGCAGGGTGTGAGGGATAGGTAAAGGGGGGAGGTGATGGGCAGCTACTGCCTGCCAACCTGCTCTCCTGCCACCTGGTGCTGGTCCCGGGGCCTCCTCCTGTGCCTCAGACCATGTTGCTGTAAGTCCAGCAGGATGGCGAGCGAATCCATCGCCACCTGTATCAGCTGCTGCATTGAACGTTCAATGCGGTGCAGGATCCGGACACCTAGGATAAGGGATCAGAGTCAATGGCTGTGACTGTCCATATCCTTGAAGCCCACCCATCATGCATGGCATGCAGCCAAGTGTCCCGGTTCTGTGATGAACTGAACCCACCCACAGTGACCGTGCACAAGACATGCCCAACCAGGCAGCAACAGCCATGTGTACCACTGCACACACACACACACACCGCCCATGTCCAGCACAGCACAACCAAGGCTGTACAGTAACGTGGCTACGTGGTGGGCAGGCAGTGCCACAGCCATGTGCCCAGTGCATGCATGGACCACCATTGACGTGCTCCCAGACATGCAGTGCCACTGGACAGAGCTGACTGTCACATGTCGCATGCATGGCAGTGTTGTCCATGGATGGTGGCCATGCCCTGCCCCCCCTTCACACAGCATGCTATAGCATTCATGATATCATGGCACTCACCCTCATCGTGCTGCTGCTGCTGTTGTGGTTCACCACCACCACCACCACCATGCTCAGCCACTGCTGGCACCACTCCCTGCATCTCAGCCGTGGCCCTCCTCCGCTCCGCCATGCCTGTGGGAAACAAAAGGTGAGAAACACATCAGTGAAATCCCAAAGCAGATATCCCCCTGCCCCAATGAGTGTGCCCGCCCACCCAGCCAGACCCATACATCACATATCCTGTAAACACCACCACAGTCAACCATAGACCAGCCCCCCCCATGTGCTGGACACGATAGACAGTGTTACCCATATGGACCATACAGGTGCATAGACGGATCACCCACCTGGCCGAGGCACCACGCCCCTCCTGGCACTTGACAGAAGATGTGCCAGTAGTGCCGGCTCCCTCCTCCACAGGTCCCCATACCGGTGCCTGCACTGCTCTGCAGACCTCCGCTGGCCAGTGGCCTCCTCAAGTTCAGTGGCCACCTGCTGCCACACATGGGTCCCGGCCATGTTAAGGGGTTCATCCCCAAATAGTGGGCCATAGTGAGGCTCCACTATGGCCACCAAGTTGGCGAGCCCGAGTGAACTCCACTGGGGGGCTCTTCTGCGTGCCATCCTTGCATGTATAGTAGGCAATATTGCTCTCCGCAGCGCGGCAACCCCACATGAAATTTTTGCGCAATACAACACCGCTATTCCCTATCACGCTGTTGGTACAGCGCTGCCAGTCCCTATTGCGCTGTTACTGAACAGCGCGATAGAGCTGCAGACATGCCATATGTACAGCGCCAAGGGGGCAAAGGTCAGGCACAGGGTCATGGGTCTCTGGCGCATGGCCACGCACAGTACCATTGGATGTCTATGCATCCAGCGTGATTGGTCGCCTGTGTGCCATTGCCACAGCGGACTATTGCGCAGTTGTGCCATAGCGCCATGTAGTGACCATCGCTGTAGCACCACTGGCATAATGGTGGCCATGCCCTGAATTGCCTACCGCACACAGCACATCATCAGTGAGGCAGATGCCTGCATGAGCTACCTGGGCATGCGCAGTGCGGTGTACTACGGAGTCACAGAACTGCACCATTGGCTCAGCCCGTTCAACCGTATTGCGCAAAGTGCAACAGCGCAATATTCAGCCGTCATATGCAAATCATCTGTTCAGCCATTCAAAGGTGCAGCAGCGTGATCTGCATCTCATTAAAGTTGCTCCACACCTAATTTGCATGGATCGTGCTATAAAAATGCGACGCTGTTCTGCAGTGGCCATATTTGGTTACTGCAGTGGATAGGTGAGTTGCATGCTGTGTGACGTTCTGGACTATGATCTTAGGGAATTGCTGTGTACTGCACAGTCACCGGTGACCACTCTCACCCATACAGACTGTGATATGACCGAGCGAGGAATGGGTGAAGAGGATGATGGTGGGCGGAAGAGGAGGCCCAATTTTACAAAAGCTGAAACAGAGGCACTCTTCGAGGCCTACCTGGATGAAGAGCCACTTCTCAGTGGACAGCGGGGCACCCCCTCAGGCCCGTGCTGCTGCATGGGAGGAGGTGGCACGTGCCGTCAATCTGCATGGCAGCCACCAGCGCTCTGTGCAGGAATGTAAAAAGAAGATGGGGACCGACAGGAGGAGGGTGAAGGAGAAGGTGGCAGCCATCAGGGCGGCACGTGCTGAGACAGGCGGAGGCCAGCTGGAGGTGGTGCAGCTGACTCCGGCAGAGGACCGGCTCACTGCAAGCATGCAGCACAGTGCCATTGAGGGCGTTCCTGGAGGTGACTTCCAGAAAAGTGGTAGCCCATCACTGCATGGTATGTCATGGTCGGGGGGGAAGGTAGATCACATGCACTAACGTGTTCTCACTTTCTGTTACAGATCCTGTGCATCTGCAGGGGTCAGTGGTGGAGGACCTGTCCACTGCGGACAGCCATCCGGAGTTGGAGGAGGGACCATCCACCTCCACAGGTAGCAGGCATGCATTGCACCAGTGTGCACGCCTGGCTGCCATATCTGATGTCGGTGAGACAGGTGTGGGGGGTGCCCTTCCTATGTCTCAGCGGTCTGGCATGCAGGCATGCCAGCATGCAGTGCTGTGGTGCACAGACCCGCACCATTAATGATGCAGTGACCACTATGGGCATTGACATGTGTGTGTCACAGAATGGACACACAGCAGGACAGCTCATGCCCATGGACCTAGCTGGTTCCGAGGTGTGTGCCAGCACGTCAGCACAGTCCCAGGCAGTGCCTGTCAGCACCGGTGGGGCAGCACCAGTGGCTGTACAGGTCACTGGCACTGTTGCAGCCACAGCAGCGGAACAACTGGGCTCTTGGGCACAGCAGGTGGAGGGGCAGCAGCAGCAGCAGTCACCCACCGGGACTGGGGGTACAGGGTTCAGCGGTGGCGTATGTGCATCGCCTGTGGACTTGCCCATACCTGGTCCTGGTGAGCAGCACCCACCCTTGAGGGGTGCTGAACATCAGGCCCTTCCATACCCTGAGGGACAGGTTGCCGATGTGGCAGACAACCCCTTTGATGAGCACACCCGCCTGCTGCAGGCATCAGTACAGCAGCAGATGCGGGTTGCAACGTCCATGGAGGCACTGAGTGTGGCTCTGGAGCAGCACAGCAGGGACAATGAGAGGATTCTGTCACGGATTGACCATTTGCAGATGGATGTGACTGCTGCCATTGACAGGCAGACACAGGCATTGGTCGCTGTCGTGGCCACATTGGGCACACAGGTGCCCCTGTGCTGCTCACACTGCGCAGTACGCTATCCACTCCCCGTTCCCAGCATCGTGCGACACCCATCCTGTCGACGCCGGGTTCAGCTGTGGGCATCCCGAGCACCCCTGGTACAGGTATGTTTGGTGTGCTGTGGACCCCTGTGCGGGCAAGGTCACGTTCACGCAGTGGAACCCCTGGTGGTCCATCGGTGCCACCCCATGAGGCCCGTGCTCAGCCTGCCAGTGCTGCTGGGTCTCAGCGGGGCTGCCCACGCATCCGAGGCGGCCGTTGCACTGTGCTGCAAGACTGAGCTGTCTCCCAGTGTGGGCCCTGTCTGGTGCTGCCCTGCGTGCAATGTGCGTTTCGGTGGGCAGTGCACCGGTGGGTGCCCAGCCCTACACGCAGACACACGGACCACCTGCACACCCTCCCGACTGCCGTCCACAGGTGCGTGTGCATGATGATGCCTGCATTGCGCTGTACACCAAAATGCGAAGGTGCCCAGCACCTGACACACGTACATGGACAGTCAGTGGATGTGGTGGCCTGTGGACATGTGTGTTTTTGGTGTCTGTGTTCCGGCTCTGTTGTGCAACTGACCCCTGTGCACTTTGTGCTTATTGTGTGTGTGTGTGTGAGTGTGTGTCCGTCCATGTGGCGTGTTTCTGTTCACCCCTCCATTGTTGTATGTGTGTGCTTCTGTGCCCTGCCACTTCCCTTGCCGTCATGCACCCCTGGTGTGTTTCCCTGTGTGTATGTGGGTTGTGCCCTAGCCACTGTTGGTTGCACATGGCCCCATGACTTACCTGTGTTGGGTGAAGTGCTCCCCTGTGATGGTGTCCCGGTGCAGCTGGGCCAGCCGGATCAGTCAGGGTCACGTCGTCAAGGGCTGCCCATCCCATCATCACCGGCGTCACCGTCGTCCCCATCGCTGTCCCCTCTTTGACCTGTCGGCTATCCCACAGTCTTTGGCCATGTTGTGCAGGATACAACAGGCCAGGAATATCCCACTGGCCTTTGAGGGGCTATACTGTAGGGCACTGCCGGAGGTGTCTAGGCAACGGAAGCACGCCTTCAGCATCCCAAACACCCGCTCAATGATGTTGCGTGTGGCGGCGTGTGCCTCATTGAAGTGTTGCTGCAATGGGGTCGTGAGGCCGCCCGGTAGGGTGTGAGCAGCCAGGGACGGAGTGGGTATCCACTGTCACCTGTGTGGAGATAGTGGAGGTTAGTATCTTGTTCAGGCTCATATTTTCCCTGACCCTGTGTGCCACACCCATGGCACCTGTGGCTTACCCACCCTTGGCACCAATTTGTCAGTCCTACATGCATACTCACCCACTAGATGTCCTGTGGGGATGTCCCCACTCTCGAATCAATGGCACAGTGCCAACTGGTGCCATATAAATGAATCATGTGCTCCCTCAGGTTGCGTGGCACAGACATTGATGATGGTCCCACTGGCATCACACACCACCTGGCAGTTGACACTGGCATAACCCTTCCGATTCATATAGGCGGCTTCATTGGGGCCAGGTGGCGTGCGAATGGCCACGTGGGTGCAGTCTATCGCCCCTAGCACGCCAGGCATACGTGCTACCCTGTGGAACTCCTGTATGTTTGCTGTGTGCTCTGCCGCAGTGCTGGGGAAATGGATGTACTCTGTAGCATGTGGCAGCAGTGCGCTGAGGAATTGGGTGAGGACGCGTGACGTGGCCGACTGTGTAATGCCTGTGGTGTCCCCTGTTGGTCTCTGGAAGGTACCCGTGGCGAGCAAGCACATGCAGGCTGTTACCTTTGTCTCCACTGACAGAGCGTGACGCCGTGGTGAGGGTGCCTGCATCACATCACTGCACAGCTCACAGAGCCGCCTCAGTATTGCCCTGTTCAAGCAGTACCAGCCCACAATCTTGACATCTGAGTAGAGTTCAAAGCTGGTGTGGGCCCGGTACTGCCTGTTGGGAGTGTACCACCGACGGGCCCTTCCACGGCCATGTCCCCCTGCAGCACGCCTTCTCACCCCCCTCATTACAGCTTCCATGTGGAAGCTGGCACTGTCCATGTCCCTGGCTTGTGTCCAGCCCCAGCTGTTGTTGCTCTGTTACCCCCGCTGTCCTGGCTGCTACCTCCACTGCACCGGGTACACCTACTGGCCTCTGCACTCTGTGGCCCCACACACCTTCCCTTGCCTCTACTCTGTCCTGTGCTCTCCCTGGCCTGCACTCTTTCTCCCTCTGGCCTGGTCTGTCTCCCTGCCTCATGTGGCTTCCCTGTAGCGTTCTTGCGCCTCTTCCTTGAGCCTTTTTATTTTGGCTCATTTCGCTATCGCGCCAACTTCCGCCTGATCACTATGGGTGCATTAGCGAAGCCTTTGAATATCGCATTGCGCACTTTATGCATGGTTCCACCCCCTTCAGTTGCGCATGCCTTAATTAGCATTGCGCTGTTGCTCAGCATGTTTTCAGTGGTGCAACTGCCTCCTGCTGAATATCGCAGAATGGCGCAATTTCGGACTTGCGCTGACGCAACCCTTTTGAATATCCCACCCAGAGTATTTTAGCTCTTGTAAATTTCAACTGCAAATTTTACTTTTTGAGACCAGGGAGATATTTTCTTTTAATTTTCATCACTTCATAAAATAATTTTGCTACCATCTCTGCATCTTCAATTGTATGTGGATGTAAAAGAACAAATACCGGGTCATAGTCTACATTTATGTATCTCATCAGAAAGTCATTTAATAACTTCATCCATGGGGTTTTATGTAATGGACATTGTACTACTATATGATAAATATTTTCCAGAAAAACCCTATTGCATCTACAATTTTCCATATAAGGGGAGTCAGAAGAGATTCTATTAAAATATGTGTATTTAGAACATATAGGGCCAGATATTCAAAACTTTGCCCCGAGGCTAAATTAGCACTGCCCGGCCGGCAAAACTAGCCCAGAGCACAAAACAAGCCATATTCAAAAGGAATAGCCCTGGGCAAACAGCTTCTGAATATAGCATTGGAATGAGGCCGGGAAAACTGGGCTGGGAGTGTAGGGCAAACTTAGCCCTGGAATAAGACAGCTGTGAATATGGCAACCAGGAAATGCAAACCACAACAGGAACACAGTGCACAGCGATGTGAAGGTAGGTACAGATGAACTATGTGGCCAATGTGTGTGCCAGCAAATGCGTAGACCCAGTACAGCTGCAGGCAGCATCATATGTGAAAGTACAGTGTACAAAACTGCAAAATATTCCCCGAACTGTTAGTGCAGAGCTAACACATTTGCATGGGTTTAGCGAAGGGCTAAACTGTTAGCCCGGTGCAAACACGTTTGCCCGGCGCTAAACTTTACCATATTCAAAAGTGACATGCAAATGAGCCTACTTAGGTAGTCTGTGGGCAAACATCCAGATTAGCATCTCGTTATGCCCTGATTTGCATGCAATTTGCACCAAGCTAATTGTTTAGCCCTGCGCTAAACCTGCGCAAACGTGTTAGCGCTGCACAAACAGCTTGGGGAATATTATACAGTTCTGAACACTACCTCCACATGTGCTGCTGCCTGCAGCTGTACTGGGACAACATGGCATAGGCACAGATGGTGGTGGTGCTGCATGCAACTGTCACATTGTAGGTCATGCTACAGTGCACAGCAGAAACTACAGTAGCAAGGGGGCCAGTAGTGTGTGGATACAGCAATGTCTATGGTGTGTAGGGCAGTGATGATGACTGCACTTTACACAGTGAGAGGCCCAACCTGCAGGTGTTTACTGACAGTGGACATTACTGTTACGCTGTTGTGTGACCCACAGATGCTGTACCTGTGGCATGGTATGCTCACAGTGACATGCACATTTCTGGCTTTGTGTGCTATGACAGTTGTACAGCTGTGTGGTATGTGGCCGGGGGGGGCATATATTATCCGAAAGGCACACTGGTGTTGGGGTATTCCCAATACTGGCCCATGTGCACTGCATGATGTGTCCCAGCCTTGTGGCCACACCTGGTCTGTAGCACAGCCTCACCACCCATACATGCTCCCCTCAACATCCTCCTTGCCCACAGTGCTGCATGTGTGTGCTGGCACCTGTTGGTGTCCACAGAAGTGTGGTCCACAGGTATGTGCTGTATGTCCACTGGTGGTAGGGTCACCACTTACTGCCTGGCATGGCTGGGACTGGTGGCAGATGATGGCATCATTGTGATGCCATCAGTTAGCAGCATGCTTCTTCTATGTTTGGCTTTATCTATGTGTCATATTTATTTGTTAGGGTTGCGCAAAACCCGCACTAAACCCACGCAAACACCACGCAAAGCTGATTGCCCAGGGTTAAGACAAGCTTTTCCTGGGCGGTAATGTGCACCACGCTAAGTCGCGCAAAACCACTTAGCGCGGCGCTAGTCACTGAATATAGCATTGCACCTGTATTCATGTCAGTTTGCCCCTTGCATACATTATAATTTTTCCCGGTGCTAATGCAGTTTGCCCGTGTTATTGGGCCTTTTGAATATAGTAGATCCGCGCTAATCCTGCATAAACGGTTTTTGCCTGGCTCAAAGTTTTGAATATCTTACCCATGTAATAGATTTCCTATATGATGGAGTCAAAGGTAATATTAAGTAATTCTCTAAATAAGTGTCTATTTTATTTTGGCTTAGCCAGATAGCCTGGTGTTAATTTTGGACCTGCTCCATTTGTTTCTCCTGTGCAAACCTTATAAGATTCTTTTTAATAATCTGCTTAAACAAGGGAGAGATTGCAATTGATTTTTCAAAATCTGACCATAAATGGTTGAGAGATAATCTTCCCAAAGTTCCTTTAAGGGCTTTTACCCATGGAGAGATATCATTCTGTTTTTGCCACCTAATTTTTTCTTTCAAACACCAAAAAGGAAGAAGATTTATCTGATTATTAATAATCTTTAACCAATAACCCACCACCCATAAATCAATTATTGTAGAGATAGGAACTCTCCCCAATTCAGCCCTTACTAGAGTATTAGACATAGATAATGGGACATGTAGTAGAGATTTATAAAACATTGAGAGTGGAATTTCTAAACAGTTTGGGGAATTTGTACCCCAAACCTCAGCTCCATATGTAAGGATGGGATTAATTTTGGCTTTTCCTGCCAATAAAGCCAGCAGTATCGACTGTCCCACATATGGCAACTGGGCTTTAATGCCAAAAAGTGCAAGGTGCTGCATTTTGGGATGAAGAACCCAAGGAGGAGTTACTAGCTAGGGGGAGTGCAGCTAGCCCAGACAGAGGAGGAGAAGGATCTGGGTGTGCTCATTACAGGGTCAATGAACAACTCAGCACAATGTAGGAAGGCAGCTGCAAAGGCCAACAAAATGCTAGGTTGTATTGCAAGGGGTATATCCTCGAGGAGGGAGGAGGAGGTGATTCTGCCACTGTATAGGTCATTAGTTAGATCACACCTGGAGTACTGCTGCAGTACTGGCGTCCGTATCTGAAGAGAGACATTAAGTTACTGGAGGGGGTGCAGCGCAGAGCGACAAAGATGATCAAGGGGCTGGGGGACTTATACGAAAGGAGGTTGAAGGAGTTGAACATGTACTCACTGGGGGAGAGGGGAGACAGAGGTGACATGACTGAAACCTTTAAATACATGAAAGGAATAAACAAGACAAGTACAGAGGGGCTGTTCAAAGTAAGGGAGGGGAGGGACACCAGGGGCCATGATATGAGACTGGAGCAAGGAAGGTTCAGGAGGGAGATGAGGAGACACTTTTTTACAGAGAGGGTGGTGGCTGGGTGGAATGCGTTACCTCCTGAAGTGGTATGCAGTAGAACAGTGGACTGCTTCAAGCGAGGATGGGACAGGACAAGGGAGAGGGTTAATGAAGGGGAAGGGTGGAAGGGAGGGGCAGCTGCAGAATAAGGGGTGCTAGCTGCACATTCAAGCAGACTTGATAGACCTCTAGGCCTTTACCTGCTGGCAAATTTCATATGTTCGTATGTTCGTATATTTGATATTAAAACATAGCAGTACTTTAGTTATCAACTTTGCCCTTGCTACCTGGTCATTCCAATGCAAGGACCAAGATCCATTTGTGGTAAACTTAACACCCAGATATACATATGAAGTGACCCATTCTATACAGTTGTCATTTATGTAAACTTTTGAATTTGTTGATTTGACCGATTGGGGCCCAAACATCATAAATTTTTTTTTTATATATATTTATTTTTAATTCCAATTGTTCACACTTAATGTTAAGTTGTGTTATTTTGTTTTGAAGTCCTTGTCTACAAAGTGCTAATAATATCAAATCATCTTCATATGCAAGAGTATGTATCGGTGTACTGTTAATTTTAGGAGAATTTAGGTTGGTTACCTCATTATAAGTCAGCAAGGAGTCAATATATATGCTAAATAAAAGGGGTGCCAAAAGGCATCCTTGTTTTACACCTGCAGTTGTTGGGAAATAATCTGAAATATTTCCATTGTTATCATATCTAACAGCAGTTAGGGTATACATATACAGCAAGTGAATTGGGACCAGAAGATTCAAGGGAAGCCTCGTCTCAATCAATATTTCCCACAGTTTGGCTCTGTTTACAGCGTCAAACGCTACCAAAAAATCAAACAAAACATAAAGCTTCATTTTACGGAACAATTTGTATTTTTCCACCAAGTGTGAGAGAACATAAATGTTGTCTATAGCCGAATAGCTATGACGAAAGCCAGCTTGAAAGATGGATAAAGGGGATCTAGACTCACAGTCCAAATCTGGAGTTTCTGTAACAATATTTTAGCAAATATTTTGCAATATCAATTAAGCTAATTGGACGGTAATTAGATGGAGTTTGATAGTGTCCTTTCTTATGAATCGGTACTATTATGTTTTTAGTCCATGAAGGAGGAACATATCTCTCCTTTAAGCAAAGATTTTAAAAAATTGTAAGGAATATTACCCAGTAGTTTAAATGTGCTTTAAAGACTTCACCCAGGATTAAATCCCAGGTCCATCTTGTAAATGAGCTTGTCTCAATGATGTTCCACCTGGCAAAATAAAGATTTTGATTGATTGATTTAAATCAGGTCCTGGGGCTTTGTTTGGTAAATTCAATATAGCATCTTCTTCCTCCAAAAATGCAAATACTAAGGGGGAGTACTCTTCCTTATTATAAAAAATATCCACCAAGTATGCCTCTGAGTCTGGATCTCTATTAAGTAATGATTTATAATATGTTATCCAGGTTTCTTTTGCGATATATATTGGTAAGGTTGAATTCCGATTTTTGGTTCCTTTTGCTACCAATGACCAAAAGAGTTTGACATCATTCAGTTTAATGGCATGATGGATAGTTTCCCATTGTTTATGAGTAAACACCACTTGTTTTTGTGTAAGAAGTTTTTTATTATCTCTACGGGCTTTATTTAATTTTAAAATCGCACTCTTTATAGGTGTTTTTTTTTTTGTTTGTCTAATAAGCCTTCCAAAATTTTTTTTTTCTCTTACACATTGAGCATCAAACCAGGATGCTTCCTTTTACTTGTGCAATATACAGTATCTCTTTATTTGTTGATAGCATATATTCAATAACTGATTATTTGTTTACTATTTGGATCATGTATTATATTTGAAAAAGAGAAGAAAAAATGGTAGAATAGATTAAATTTGTTACTCTATCCATAGTTTTAATGTTTATGGTCAACCTCAACTTCCCTTGAATTCCTAAGGCCACCACTGGTTTAATTGACATAACAGTTCCAACATTATCATTCATAAATGAAAGTAACACTGCTGCGTGGTCACTTTCTGCGCACATAATGACCTGTAATTTCTTAAAATGGACATAACTAAGCAGAGAACACAGTATAACATCAATCACACTTTTTCCCACTGGGAAGAAATAAGTGCTCTTCCCCTCCAAATCACCAGCCAGTTTCCCATTAAGAATCAAAAAAGTGTTACTCCTGATGAAACTTTGAAAACATATCTCTGCCTCATTAAGTACCATGTCTGTCATTTTTCTAGGTTCAAGATCTGCCATATACAGTTGTTCTTGTAAAAAAACTTAATTTATCAAACTTCGCTATTCTAGCATTAAAATCTCCTGCTACTAATACAGTATCAACCATATTTTGTTGTGTAATTACTTCTATTTCAGAAGTCAATTTCAACCATATATCATACGTAGGATAAGAGTGAAAACTTGGGGGAATATAAACACTCACAATCAATACTAACTTAGTGTCCCTTAAAACTAAAACAAAAAGCATTTCTGGGGTAGGGGAATGGTTCATTAATACCCTTAGTCCCTCCCTAACCTTAATCAGTGTTACTAGACCTCCCTCATGTCTCTCATGAACTTTCACTCTAGTTGCTGGAACATAGCAGGATTCAAACTCATTCAAATGGGGTTGAGCTACTGTCCATGTTTCCTTAAAAGTAATTACATCAAAACCCACTACAAAATCAACCCATTGGGGATCTGCATACATATTATGTATCCCTGCTATGTTCCAATTCAGGAAATTACAGTGGGGACTCTTGCTGGTATAGGACCATTTTCTCCAGTTAAACCCAGTTCTTGACTTCTGGATGTTTGTAGTCACAAGGGGGTTGTTGTGGTTTGATCTTGTGAATCCCACTCAAACATTGCCACTAAACAGATGTGCAACTCATCCAAAATCTGTCTACTTTCTAAAAGTAGAGCGAACAGTTCTGCTGAACATATGTGACATTCAGTCTGGGTTCCCCCTTTATCTTCCAAGACCCTTTCTACCTGAACTAGTTCATTACTATGAATCTGGATTTTTGTGATAGTTGAAAGAATCAGCCTAAGATGAAAGGCTAGGTTACTGGAGTTCTCTCCTTTAAAAGTGTCAATTTCAAAAATGGACAGCACATATGATGTGGGGCTTACTCCAAAATCCCAGTTTAACTGGGCTAAAGTTGTAGCAAACCTATCATATGCTAAAATCTTATCTGGTTTGACCCCTTTATAGGTGCTTTTCCAAATGGTAGCCCAGGTAACTGGTGATGATATCAACATGCCCAATGCATTTATCAGACTTTGTTTTGCCCAAACCTGGTTCACCATTTCCATGTTAGGTAACATGAAATAGACTGAATTAGCAGGAGTAGACCTACCCCTGCTCACAAAATTGAGGGCAATAGCTACCAGTGGGAGCCCTAATTCAGCTCTTAACAAGTGGGCCATCAGATTCATCAGTGAGGTCTTGGTTTCATCTTTTTATATATACATCTGATCCAGTTTGAATACTGCTTCATTGCCTGTGCATATTAAATTGAATGCCTCCCCTCTTCTAAATCAAACTGCAGAGCTTCCTCTAGCAAAAAAGATGGTTGAAGTCTGAGAGGGGGTTGAACTTGGTCCAAAGTGATAGAATTCCCAGAAACTACAGTGTCTACAGCCCCTGTGAGACATGGACCACCCAGGTTGTGTTGCTTTGAGGTTTGCTGCTCTATGAAAATGTCACTTTTCTCTGCCTTTTTAGAAGATTTCACCTTATTTGTTACTTGTAATTCTTCTTTATCCTTCCCTAAATTATGTTGTCCCTTATTCTTTGGTATTTTAGAGACCCCCTCATTCTTGTATTCCTCTCTGAGAATCCCATTATTGTTATTATTCCCAGGTTTCTTTTTAGCTCTTCTATGCTTTATCAATTCCTTCCATTTTTTATTTTGATGGGGCCTATATTTCTTTTTACCTTTAGGGGTCTCTGGTATTATTACTGTTGAAAATGTTAAATGATGACTGGTTCTAAAATCATCAAATTGTTCAACCAGTCCTGAAATATGTTTATCAAGCAGAGAAAACCTCTCTAGGCAGAGAAGTGACAGATTTTCTAGTGTAGATTTGATATCATTATAAGCCTCCAGCAGCACAATGTAAGACATCACCAGGTGGGCTAAGACCTTGATAGTATATCTAGATATGGTATCTGGACACTGGGTAATGAAATCCTGATCCAACTGAATATTTTGTACTTCTCTATCCATCCTTTCAAAGATCACACCTGGCGAACAGGCAAGAGTCTCTTCCCCATTCACACTGTCCTCCTCCTTTTTCCCACCTAAACCACCTAAGCCATCCAGCCCACTTGATAACTCCAAGGGGCTAAACAGGTCCATTCTAGATGGGAAGCTAGAAGGGGAGACAGGCATTTCACACACATTCACACACCTCAGAACACTAACACAACTGATTGGGGTAGCAGCAGAGAGCAGAATGTGGTAGAATAAGCTAATCTGCCTGATATTTAAGCTGAATAGGCTCTAACATCTGCAGCCCATTGCAACATCAACTATGAGAAATCGGGGGATAATTAGAGGTAGTTAGGGCATATTAAATAAATAATTAAGTAATTAGATGACTGAAGCCTGCTCCAGGTTTCCTGATCCCTTCTCCAGTACCCACCCGATTACCCAGTTGGTCAGCGAGTTCTCCTAATTGACTCAATTAAATCCCTACTCCCACCTGCAGACCCCCCAACTACAATTAAAATTAAAAATAATCTCTGACGACACGTTTTTATAAAAAACAAAGCTCTTGCCAAAAAATCTAATGCCCACATATTGTAGGAAACCATAAAAATGAGTGTCTGAATCCCAGAATATGTGACGAGAATAAACACATCCAAACACCCTAACCCAGCAAAACTAGTCAGTGCGTGCCACTCACAAAGCCCACCAAGCACGCCAGCATAAAATAGTATCAAACACAAGCTCAGACACAGCAATCAGAGCAATCACCTGCAAAAAACAGACAGGGACCACACAATAATAAAATAAATTTAAAAACATAACAGAAATATAGCAAAAAAAAAAAGAGATGGGAGAAGAGAAGACACTAAAATATTAACTAAATAGGGGTATAGAATCTCCGTCGACCGACCCTCCGCAGGGTCGCCCCGCTAAGACGCTGAACTTATGGCGGCTCCGCCACTTCCCAGACTCAGCCAAAATCAGCAGTCAAAATCACGGAACTAGGGGCTTTACTTCCACTTCCATTAATGCAGCACAAGATGGACTGGAATGGACACAGAATATTTCTCTATTATGCAGGCAAAGATGGCATACCTGTAATAAAAAAAAAATACAAGCGTTTCTGCGTCCCTGCTGCACCTTCTCCTCCTCAGAATGGATAGCGTGCAGCTGCCAAGTCTCCTCCCCTCAAATCAGCATCTCCCATTTATTAGTGATAGGTTTATATGTATATTTAATTATGGCACTGTTGCACTATGCACTTGGCTTGACTTTCAAATTCACCACAACCAGCCCTCCTCACCATCTCTGTGGTCTACTCGACCCAGAGCACAGTGCCGCGATATGAGATCTTCAGCAGGCTGTCCTCTTGTCCCCACCAACCCTGACAAGCAATGCTTCCGATATGCTGCTCTGCACTTATGGAACACTCTCCCAGCAAGTCTGGTTGACAGGCCCACTCTCTATGGATTCAAGTCAGACCTCAAAATGTACCTGCTGGAACTTGGTCTCTGTGGCTGCAATCGTTAACCCCCTGCCTTGGCCCTGAGTTGTGTTTATCATGCAACACAACTTAACTGCCACCACCATTCTCCCATACAATTCTTGGGTATTATTGTCAAATGTACTTGCATCTGTCTAACATCTTGTGTTCCTGCTGTCACTCTCTGTAAGTGCTCAATGTCCATTCCAATGTATGTATCTAATATAGCTACTGTATTACCTTCCAATGTATGTAACTTATGCTGTAACTAATCCCAGGTCACCCCTGAAAATGGGACCTCCGGTCTCAGTGGGCCTACCCAGTTATCAAAATCTAAATAAATAAATGGATACACCTTGTTGCACTGTCACTTTAAGAGGAAATTGTATTTAGGTCCTGTGATACTATTGTTATATACCTCCCGATGATGCATGAGTGACTATGAAACCAGTCGAGGTTTGTGGCATTCTGGGATGCTGGTGTTTTATGGTGGATTTTGTAATTCTTCATATTAAGGCTGTTTTTGATACAGTTCCTGAGTAGGTGCTGATTTTTGTCTTGCTGCCTGTCTACAAGGCCCAATTCCAATTTAAAACACATGGCTACACCCCCACCCCTATGGTCTGTCCTTGGGCGGAGTATCACAGAGAACCCAGCAGGAATTGCTGATTCCAAAACTGTGCCAGAATTGTCATCCAGCCAGGCCTCGGTGATGCAAGCCAGGTCAGATGATCCAACAAGATCAGAGATGACAGCTGTCCTGTTTTAGATAGACCTGGCATTGCATAACACCGCCCAAGTAGGATGGGACACTGAGGCTGGGCTTGTTATCTGCCCATTCAACATGGAGCCTTTGGGTATGGGGCAAGGCAGGGGGGAACCCTCTCCAGAACCCATTTCACCCCAGGGAGTCTTCTAGTCCCCACAACCCAAATCTGCCCACCCAGCTCCACTCTCCCTCCAGTTCCAGGACTCCCACCTCATGCCTCTACAGCTGTTTACTCATGAAGAAAGTTACAGGTCTGGCACGGTCAGCATCATCATACAGCTGCTTTGTGAGTGGCCTGCAGGGATGCTTTTAAAGGAAGCTACATGTCTGGGGCAATGAGCACCACTATAAAACTGCCTTATGAGTGGCCTGCAGAGACACTTGCAAAGGAAGCTACAGGTCTGGGGTAGTGAGCACCACTATGTAGCTGCTTAGTGAGTGGCCTGTAGGGATGCTTGCAGAGGAAGCTACAAGTCTAGAACAGTAGCACCACTATACAGCCACCTTGTGAGTGGCCTGCAGGGATGCTGGCAAAAGAAGCTACAAGTCCGGGGCAGTGAGCGCCACTATACAGTTGCCTTGTGAGTGGCTTGCAGAGACACTTGCAAAGGAAGCTGCATATCTGGGGCAGCAGCAGCACTATACAGCTGCTCTGTAAATGGCTTGCAGGGTCACTCGAGAAGTAAGCTACAGCTCTTGTGCAGTGTAAGTCATTAAGCAACTGCATCTTTGTAAGGAAAGTTGTTGCAAAACCTGCATTAGTGCATCTAGTAGGTTTGAAGCACAGCACATAAAAAGTAAGGAAATTAAAAATTAGGGTACAGAGTTCCTGGAACCTTGGCAAATCAGTGACATGGTGTTCCTCTGTGTTTGAATTACCATGCAGAGAAGGGTTGCAAACATTGCTGTGTCACTGTTCTACTTAGTCTAAGATACGGCTGATATTACTGTAACACCAAGACTGTGTTCCATGATTACTCAAACCACAAGGAATGCGACACCACACATTTGCCAAGGCTCCAGAGACTTTGCACCCTTATTTTTAATTTCCTTACTTTACACTTAGTGCTTCAACCGTAATAGATGCATTACCATAGTTTTTTTGCAATTAATTTCCTTACTCTTTGAAAACACATATGTAACCCCCAGGGGGCACTACCCTTAGGACTACTACCCCTGCCTGCCTCCGCGGAGACAGGGTAAGGGGCCCAGATCCATTGGCGGGTGCCTCCACCCAAAGGTCGGGGTTAATGCGGTTTAGTCTGCCTCAGTCACAGCCCTCTGGGCTACTGCAACCCCCCTTTCGTCCCACTAGTGGCTCACACGAGGTACCAACAATACTTTTCCCTAGTACACCTGCCCCCAGGCTGATATCTCTCAGCTCACTCCAGGGACCCCCTGGAAAGTAAGATACAGTTATATTGCAGTCACTATACAGTAATTCATCATCAATGCACGAACTAGCCAGGGTATAGTTGTGAACCAAACAATCTGATTTATTTGAGGGGGAAAGTAACAAGGACAGGGGGAGAGATCGAGTTGATTGGCTTATCGCTATACTTTTCTACCTAGGGCTCTGTGCACAGGCCTGACCCTAATGTTTACCATCCCTGGGTACCCAAGCCCTAATGGCTAGTCCACCGTGGCAGCTGGTTGGGGCCCTGGCACAGATAGCCTTTACAATATTTGAAGATAAGTCAGGATGGACAGGAGATTCAGTTAGTCAATCAGCAGTATAATAAACAACTTGAAACCACTGTTGCAACTTAGCAGGGAGCTACCTCGACTCAGTACTCACGACTCCAGCAAACAATGGTTTCTGCACCACTGACAGGGCTGAGCCTGAACTTCACCAGCCTCCTTACACATTTATATGGCAACTCCAGAGGGGTACCACACCAGGCAGCAGCTTCCAGGGCTCACACGAATCTCAGCCGAACACATTGCTGCAACAGCAGCTTCAACTTTCCCGAGGACTGAGCGCGATTCAGCAGGTTCTCCAATCCTTAAAACAGGTCAAGCCTGGTGGGTAGCTGGGCTGGCACCAGCCTCCTCTGACCGCACGCAGTGGGATTTTATCCGTCTCACTCACCGGCAGACAAATGGCCGACGCAGGCCGTCACGCGCTTCCCGCATGAACACTCTGCCAGCGCAGAAACACACAGCTCCTTCCTTCACCACAGGTACTATGCATCTGCCCCTTCTCAGCATGGGGCCCTCCTTTGAATTCGGGTGCTACCCGTGTCTATTGGCCGGCACGCCTGTCAGTTAATCAATCTTCTCCCCTCAGTGGTACGAAAAGGCGCTATAGCCCATAATGCCTTCTCCTGCTTATAAGCAATTCCCCTATTGGTTAGACAGCTCTCCAGAGTCCCGAAATACTGATTGGTCCAATTCGGCTGTTCTGGACCAAAATGGAGGAGATAATCGAAACAGTCCTCACTGCAAAGGACGGCAGGTTAGAACAACTACATTATCATTATTATTTTACATTATTTTCAACAAACAATCACATCCCCCCTTGCAAAACTCCCTCTGGACCACTAGCGATCCCAGAAGCGAGCTACTTTTCAGCGTCCCGGCGGGACTCGGGCATACAGCCTACAGCCCCCCCCATTTCAGATAATCACGACTGCAACAGGCAGCCCTTAAAGAAACAGTACACGGAGGCTTCAAAATGCTCATTGCTACCCATTTAAATGGCTAAAAGAACAGGACACTAGCCTGGTAGGGAGCACTTAGGCAAGCTTTGAGGGAGCTTTTAAGAACCCCCACTTGCAAGGGGGTTACACTCTCCCTGGCCTGGAAAAACTTGTCATCCACGCCAAGTAATTACTCTTAATTCACCTAAAGGCACACAGCCTAATTGACTGTACATCACACTTTGCATTACATACATGAATATACACAGTGTACTATGAGTTATACACTGGTGTACACGCATAACCCTTTGTTCCTCTTTTTCCCAATCAGGTCAATATTTCCTGCTCACAGCCTCGGGTCTGGGGGAAACCCATCCATTTTAGCTACTGGCGGTCACCTAGAGCAGGGGCTCCACACCCGAAGGGCAATATTAACAGACTAGAGTCATTCCCCAGGGCTAACTTGGGCAAAGAGCTCGGGGACACATACACCCCTTTATGGACCACATTTAAAGGCAGGTCCATAGGTTGGTCTAAAGACTCGAAGCTCAATTTTACTACAGGCCGTACTTCTCGGCTGGAGTGCCTAGGTGTCTCGGGGATCCCTGAAACAGGCACTGAATCCAACTCAGCCCCACTGACAGTAGGGATGGGAACCTCCACAGGGGAACAGGGCTCAATACTCATAGTATTGTTGATGGCCTGATCCTCTACCCCAGGACCCGCTTCACTGGGTTCAGCTAAGGACTGTGTATTTACTAGTAAGGACACATCGGGGCATTCAAAATATTCCTCCTGCTCGGGCATACCAATGGCTTGTCCCCCCACCTCACTCTCTTCGTCTGAGAAATCAGATAATGCAGCCAGGCCAGACAGTTGAGCCAGGCCTAAAGACCCCACCCCGGGGGCCGTTCTTCCACCCAGTTCATCTTCAGAAGGTATCAGCTCTGGAGTTAAAGTATGGGGCTCGAACAGTCCAGATGGGCCAATCTCGTTTCCAGAATTTACAAGGGGATTGCCCCGAAACAACTGGCTCAATTCATAAGAGGAATAGTATTCAATATCATCTTCATTGTCTTCCGACACTGATTGTTGATCTTCTCCTTCTGCCGGGCTCGGGCAAGGCTCTCTAGGTTGGCTTACTGAAGTATCCACGGGCTTAGTTTTCTGCTTGGCAGCAGATCTAGTCACCGGCCGGGAGGGGGCGGCAGTTGAAGGTTCAGCTTCAATCAGGATCTGCCCAATTGGCAGCAGGTGATTTCGATGGATAGTTTTCATATTTTTGAAATAGTTTTCAGGTCGCACTTTATACACCGGCCAATCAGCCAGTTGTCCCACAACAATGTGAGGGAGGTGATGCCATCGGTCAGCAATCTTGTGTTTTCCATGCAGTCTCAGGTTCCGCAGCAACACTCTGTCCCCTTCTCTTAACTCCAATGTCTTCACTTTCTTGTCATACTTCTCCTTATTGGCCAGGTTTCTTTTAGCCGCCATGGTCTGGGCCAACTGATAAGCATGGTTTAACTGGGCCTTCAGCTTCTGCACGTATTGCAGATGATTTTCTGCTTGCACCCCATTGGGGGAAACTCCAAAACACACATCCATGGGCAACCTAGCCTCTCTCCCAAACATCAGTCAGTACGGGGAAAATCCTGTGGCATCACTCTTGGTGCAGTTATAGGCGTGAACCAGGGTACTGATCTGCTAGCTCCATCTCGGTTTGTCTTTGTGTTGCAATGTGCCCAACATGTCAAGGTGCGGTTGAACCTTTCAGGCTGGCGATCTCCCTGAGGATGGTAAGGGGTGGTTCTTGACTTTCGCACCCCCCCACAAGGACAGCATCTCTTTAATCAGGTGGCTCTTGACATCTCTTCCCTGGTTGGAATGAATCCACTGAGGGGCCCTGTAGTGACAAAGAAGTTCTCAACAAGTATCTTAGCCACGGTAGTTGCTTTCTGATCCTTGGTAGGGAATGCCTGTGCGTACCGGGTGAAATGATTGGTAACCACCAATATATTACTGATATTTTTCAGATCAGGTTCCAGACTTAAGAAATCAATGCAGACTAGTTCCATGGGGGCGCTAGTAGTAATGTTGACCATAGGAGCAGCTCTCTGGGGCAAGGCTTTCCTCTGCAAACAACGACTGCAGGTCTTGACATACCGCTTCACATCTGCACTCATTTTTGGCCAGTAAAACCGGGCTCGTACCAAGTCGAGAGTTTGGTCGATACCAAGATGTCCCATCTGATTATGCAATGACCTTAAAACCAATTCCTTCAACTCTGCCGGCAGCACCAGCTGTTGTTTGACGATCTGGTCCCCTTTATGTACAGTCTCTCGGTATAGTAGTTAGTTAATCAGCCTTAATTTGGGCCCTTCTTTATATAACAAGGTGGCTCTTAAGTCTGTAGAGTGCAATTTGGACATGTCTCGCCCGGTCTGCAGGGCTTCCACCACTAGTTTTATCAGAGGATCTCGGGATTGAGCCCATTGAAGACTAGTATTGTCGAACTGAGGCAGTGAACTAGTGTCCAAGGTGGAAAAATGACAGTAGGCAGCAGGTAAATAGCTCTCAGATGGCCCTAAGCAATCCACCATACAGTTCACAGCATCAGGGGACACCTGATCTTCCTTGTCAAACTTCTGGCAAAGGGCTCTTATGCTGGGCTCAGACAACCTGACCCAGTCAGCTTGGGGCAAAGGCCTCCGAGAAAGGGCATCCACATCTATATGGTTTAAACCGGCCCTGTATTCAACAGCATAATCATAGGTGGCCAAGGCAGAGAGCCACCTGTGGCCAGTGGCGTCCAACTTGACTGAGGTTTGCACATAGGTCAGAGGATAGTTATCCGTCTTTACTAATATCTTGGCATCGTACAAATAGTCATGGAACTGATCAACAATGGCCCACTTAAGATCCAGGAACTCTAGCTTATGCACAGGATAATTCTTCTCTGATGGAGCCAGACTTCTACTGGGAAAAGCTATAGGCCTCAGGCCATTTGAGTGCTCCTGATACAACACGGCCCCCAATCCTTGAAGACTAGCATCAGTATGAAGAATGTAGGGCTTGGCTGGGTCAGCATAAGCCAACATGGGGGAATGGGTGAGCTGATATATGATGTCATGGAAAGCGTCCTCACACTCAGCAGTCCAACGGTCCCCAAACAGTTCATTCGGCTGGAAATACCTCTTCTCGGCGTTGGATCATACAACTTTTTTTTACTTTATGTGTGTAGGAGGGTATCCCTGAGTGAGGTTGAGATGGGGACGAATCACTCGAGAATAGTCCTTGACAAATCGCCTATAATATCCACAAAACCCCAGAAATCGTTGCAACTCCTTCAAGTTCCTGGGTTGGAGCCAAGTAGTCAACGCCTCCACTTTGCTAGGGTCAGTCTCTATGCCCTCAGTAGACACTATGTGGACCACATAGTTTACAGAAGTCTGGAAAAATTGACACTTATCTATAGACAACTTGAGGCCGAACTCCTCCAGCCAATCCAAGACCTTAACTAGTCACTGTTCATGTTCTTCCAATGAGCATCCAAACACTATGATATCATCTAAATAGACCAGACACTCGAGCAAATTCATATCCCCCACGGCTCTCTCCATCAGGCGCTGAAAGGTGGCTGGGGTGCCTGAAATCCCTTGAGGCATCTGAATGAACTCATAGAAACCTGGGGGCAGATGAATGCAGTCTTCTCTCAGTCCCCTGGGGCCATCAGGATCTGATAGTACCCACTGCGGAGAGCCAACACGGAAAACCACTTGCTGCCATTTAAACAGTCCAAGGCGTCCTGTATTCATGGCATGGTGTACTGGTCGGGGATGGTCCGCCGATTCAAAGTACGATAGTCTACACACATCCGCACCATCCCATTCTTCTTCCTTACCACCACAATGGGGGAAGCATAAGGGCTCCTGGACTTTTGTATCACACCAGCAACCAACATCTCTTGCAGATGCCGCTGTACATCATCAATGTCAGCCGGGGCCAGGTGCCGGGATCTCTCTCAGAAGGTCCTTTCATCATGCAGCCGAATGTGATGCTCGGCCCCTTGCACACATCCCACATCCCATTCTTTCAGGGAGAATACCTGGTCCCATTGGGCAAGCCCCTCACTGATCCTCTTTTTCCATTCAGCTGGCAATGGAGAGTCACCGAAATAAAACAAATCAGGAGTAACCCGATAGTCTGCCTCGGGACACTTGCTACTTGGCAGTACCACGGTATCCGCACAATGGACACTTGCCAGGGTACACCTTCTTCTGATTCGAATCTCTTTGTCGGACATATTATGCACTTGAACCATCACTCTCTTGACATAAGCATGAGCTCTAGCCGGCAAGATACTGGGCTTTATCAACAGTCCTTCAGGCAATCTTCCCTCTCCAGGCGCATCCAACATTAATAATTTATTCTTGACATCTGTCCTTAAAGAGCAGCTTCCCACCTTCGTTTCTGAGTTCGATTCACTGCCATGTAGATTCAGTCTATCCCCCAGTTTCCATTAATGTCATTATTTGCACAGATCGTGTTGCAGAATTTAATTGACAGCACTCGTAAAAATCGATTTTAATGTTTACTTTTTAAATCCCGTGTGTGTGTTCGTACCGTCCGCAACTCCCGCGAGATCCCCTGATACACGTCAGTAAATGAGCGCGAGTTGATAGCGTTCAGCGCGAAACTCAATGCCTAGCAGTGCGGCGTGAAGGAGACTCACAATTGCCATAGTGCTGACAGCAGTAGGAAGCAATGAGCTGCAATGTTTAATTATTACTTCTTCTGTTCCATAGCATTGTGTGCTAACCTTACCATTTTCATCTGTGTGGTACTGGCATACTTCATAAATGTGTGATGTGTCATTTTTCCCTGACTGTGCAACTGTCTGTAATACACATTTTCGTCTCACAGTGTCCTGTATATTTCACTGTGTTGTGCCTGTTAACAAATAATACTGTGTACTGTGCACTAATAACTTTAATGAATTCTTTGTAATGTGGGCGATAGAGCGCTACTTTTTTATACAAATATATAATGACTTTCATGAATTCTTTGTAATGTGGGCCACAGAGTGCTAATTTTTTCAACAAATATATAATCAATCTGTGTGGGGCTGAAGATGGAATGAATTGTATTCTTTTCATCTGCACTGTGTAAAACTTTTGCAGTACAGGGGTGTAAAAGTATTTTACAGTATTCAGACACTGATATACATAAGTTTTTGGTGTTTAAATCACTGCAGCTTTATCATTTAGAGTTCAGTGTGTGGGTCTGACCTACAGTGTGATATTATCTGACTTGTGACTTTTCCTAACACTATATTTTTACATTTATTTATGTCTGACTTACAATTCCTGTTGCTACATTGTGAACATTAGCTGTATATGTATGTAACACTAATAAAGATTTTAATTGGTCCTTTGTGCATATTTTATTTTCTGCTTCCTTCCCTAATTTTACTGAAATGCCTAAGCGCCATGTAGTAGGTGGCTGCAGCAATACTAATGCTGATCACGTCAGTTTGCACTATTGGCCAAGAGATGATGATTTGCGTAACAAATGGGACAAATTTGTAAGTTCTACTCTAAGAACTGGGTTACTGGTTCCAAGACAAGTGTAGTATGTGGTGCACACTTCAATGCACCTGATGATTTTATGGGCTACAACCAGTGGGTAGCAGGATTCAAAAGGAAGTTGGACCTTGTTCCACATGCAGTGCCTAGCCGAAACCAAAAATACTCAGCTGTGGAGTGCAGTACCAATGTCTCCACAGTCAGCATGGGTGCTGTCAAACGCCAAAGTAAGGCATCACTGAAGCTAAAGGTAAAGGGTAAGTTTAGTCATGTGTACATATCCATTTATCTATTGTGATATAAGACATCTCTATGTATATTGAAGCAGTGAAAGTGTGAAGTGTCGTGCAGGTACTTGGGAGTGATATTGTCTTGTTCCCTTTGTATATTTACATAGACGTATACAATCACACAAACCATCTGAGATGTGATCACCTTAGCATTAGCCTGTGAGTACCTGTGGTGTGTGGTAAGAAGCTTCATAATGCAAATCGACTTTCTTTGTGGTATTCAATCAGTCATGTGCTGAGAACTGTTCACACATTTCACATCTGCCATGTCCTTAGTTAGGCATGTGCACACCAACATGCAGTATGACATCACATCTTTCTGACATTCTTACAAGTGTGATGGCAGAAAAGTATGAATTAGACCCAGCAAGTCTGTATATTTGTCCAACTATGGCTTGGGCCTGTGCCCCCAACCCTTAACAGTCCCCTGTGGTTGTCCCATTCCCTTTTGAATCCCTCCACTGTTTCTTCTCCAATGACTGCCTGTGGGAGTATTGTCCACTTTTCCACCACTCTGTGTGTGAAATAGGATTTCATAATGTTACCCCTGAACCTCCCTCCCTCCACCTGCAGGCCATGCCCTCTGTTCCTCCGATTTCTCTTCATGTGGAAGATGCTAACCACTTGCACCCAGAGTATAACCCTCGGGGACTTGAAGGTCTCGATCACGTCCCCCTCTCAGTCCTCTTTTCCTTGGAGTACATGTTCAGATCTGTCAACCTTTGTTCATAGGATAGTTGGCTTACCCCTTTTATCATCTTTCTCGCTATGCTCTGTGCTGGCTGTAGCATCCACAGTTCCTTCCGAGGTAGTGTTGCACAGTGGTTTAAGGTTGTGAGTCGCCAATCTGGTCACATACAGCTGACCATATTGGGTATGAATCCACAACCTGCACTTGCATAGTGTGTGTCCCTTATCAAGTTAATGAACTCATTGTGCTCCCTGGTCGCACCTGAAACAAGCTTCTGCTTACTGTTCTTTTCCTGGTTAAACAATTTCCTTTCCCTGTTTCCTCCACAACTGGACCATATAATGCAAATGCTGTCTAAGTAGATGGTTGTGCAAGGGTACTATGACCTCCCTGTTTCTACTGGTGTTCCCCCTTCCGATGCATCCCAGCTTTACACTCCTTCTTGCCACTGCCCTCCCATACTGCCTTTCTACCTTCAGGTCCCCCCATATAGTGATGTCTAGGTCACTTTCTTGTTCCGTGTCCTCCTAATCTCTGCTCCCATACAGTACTGTGCCCTGTGATGTATGTTGCCAAGATGCATTATGTTACACTGTTGTGTGTTGAGTGCAAGCTGCCACCTCTTTCAGCATACCTCAAGGCTCGTCACATCTCTCCATATTTTTTTAACCCTTCTGGCCTGTGCACCTTATTTTACATTTTGATGTTGTTCACAAACAGACTCACACCTTCCTCCAGGCCATTCACAATGTCACCTACAAATATATAGAATAGTAGGGGTCCCAGCACTGATCTCTGAGGCACACCGCTTTTTACCTTGCCATTTCCAGATGCCAGTATCTGTAATATTACCCTCTGCATCCTATTCCCCTGCCACTTTCCCTCCCATTTAAGTACCCTCTGTCCCATCCCCAGTCCTGACGTTTTACACAGCAGTGTGCCACAGTGGACGTAGTGAAAGGCATTACTGAAATCAAAAGAAGCAACATCTACTGCCCTCCCCTGATCCATTTCTGTGGTTACCCTGTCCAGTCTATTGAATGTGTATGACAGGATGTGCCCCTAGTAGCACCATGTTGCCTTGGATTCCTCAGGTTGCTTTCCTGCAGGTAGCTGTTGATCCTGCCTTTTACTTTCTCCATGACTCTGCCAGCAACCAATGTCAAGCTCCCATGCCTGTAAATTCCCACTTACTCCCTGCCTCCCCCCTTATGCATTGTGAAAAACTTTGCCTGCATTCAGTCTTCCAGCAGCACCCCCCATCTGTAGGGACTGATTGAAGAGTGCAGTGAATGGTAATGCCAATACAGTATGTCCTTTAGTTCCCTTAACACCCTTGGGTGCACCACATATATCCCATTGCCTTGTCCACCTTAATTCAGCCTACTTCCTACAAAAGTTCCTCCATGGGAAAAGGCCTCATCTCCATTTGACCCTCTTCTGCCATTTCTTTTCCTCCTCTGCTGCCTTAGTCTTGTTCCTCCGTTTGGAACACTGTGCAAAATTAGTTGTTTTGGAAGTCCCATTTCTCTATGTCCCCTTGTACCATCTCCCCCTTTTTTTTTCCACTTGAGTATCCCATGTCTACTGTTCCTGTTTTCATTCACAAAGTGAAAGAAACTGGCCCCCTTTTCACCCTGTATCTATTGTCTCCTCTGTCTGTGGCTTTTCCCTCCTTAGCTCTACCTTGTCTTCTCTGTGGCGCATGCAGTATGTTGCCGACTTCTGCTTCTGTTGACTGGAATTTGCTCAACTGTCATTTTTCTCCTTACCTTTTTTGCTACTTCCATAGTATACTACCGAGGTTGCTTCATCCTCTTATTTGTACTTGCTCTGTTGGCACCTATGTCAATGGGCTCCACAATACTTTCTTTTATCCTACCCCACACTCTGCCTTCACTTCTGTCACACACCCCCAGGCAAAGCCCTCTCTACTATTTCCCCTAGTTTCCCAAAGTATGCCCACTTGACATCCACCACCTTAACCTAGACTCTGGTAACATCTGCAGTGTTTCTTATAGTAAACATGACCTTGTTTTGCTAATTTGTACAAAAATGTTCCCCCAACTATACATATCTTACCCTATCCCCATTTGTCAGTACTACATCAACAGTACCTCCTTCACTGGCTGGCTCCCTGACCACTTGATTTGGGAGGGACAATAGCAGGCAGTCCAATATTTCCCTGCTGCTGGTTGAAGCAGCCAAAAGGGTGCTCCACCCTACATCCTGTAGGTCTAGGTACCCCATCATCACCACTTCCCCACTTTCTGTCATTGTCACGAACTGTTCAGCCATGCTTATATCCATCAATTGTTGGTGTGCCACTGGTCTGTATACCACCCTTTACACATTGTCTCCCCCTTCCACACTGACAAGGAGACCCGGAGTCCTTCTGACTCTCCTCACTTACCCTGCAATTTTGACGCCCTGATACTGTCCTCTAAGTACAGTGCAACCACCCTTCTCTTCTCCACCGTGTTCCAACTGAACATTTTGTACTCTGGTATCTCCATTTCCCATCCCTGTTCATGGTGAGCACCATGTTTCCATTAGCCTCACAATGCCCTCCTCAACCATTGTTGCTGTTAGATGTGGGATCTCTCTGCCCATAATTGTGGTGCTTGCACGCAGGACCATCCACCTCCCTCTTTCCTCCTGTCCTACATGTTTTTCCCCCTTACCCTCTAGCAGTGTGGGCAAGTTTTTTTGCTCACCCTCCTGCCTTTCCAATTCTTCCTCTCTCCATCCTGCTCATCTCCCTGACCCAGTTCCTGGTTTTCTTGCTATTCTATGGTGCTACCCACCCTGTTGACTTGCTGTCTTTCATTCCCCCCAAATGCTTTTCCTTCTGTTCTTTGTACTGCGAGCTTCATTTCTAGTCACTGCTCCACTTTACTTCCTGCTGAAGACCCCATCACCACCATCCATGCTTCCTGCCTGTCTTGTTCCAGCACAGTTTCCTCATCTCCCTGTCTTAGCTGTTCCTGCACAGTCATCACACTTTCCACTCTTGCATCCCCAATGTGTCCCTTCTGGTACAGTCCAGATCGAGGACCCCTGTTCCCCAGCCATCCTTTGTGCCCTTCAAGTACTATCCTCTCTTCCCTTCAAACCCTCCCCATGCATGGTCTCTATTGTCACCACGCTTTCTGGGCCCTCCTGACAGGATGAGCCTGCTTCCCTACCGCCATGTCCTATCCTTGTGCTTGCTGTTTCAGCCACCAGTGTAGTTTTTTAGGCAACACCATGCCCCGTCCTTTTCCACTCCCTTACCTTTGTCAGAATTTCTTCCAGTTCATCCCTGAGCTTTGCCAGCTGGTGGTACACTGACCAACCTCCAAAGTTCCAAGACCAGGCCACACTACACCCTGTGCACCCAACCACCCTCTCAAACATTACAGCTCCAGTTCCTTGAGGTCTCTTCCCCATGATGACCTCTTCTGGTAGTGCATTCCAATTGCCCACCACCATGTATGTGAATAAGTGGTGGTATGGATGGTGAAGGATTGAGTACCACAGGGGCTGCTTTCCATCCCTGGGGATGGTGGTTTCACATGTCTGATGCACTGAGTTCTCCTGGCGGAGGCTCCTCCACGTTAGTCCCATCGTCATCATCACCCTGTTGTCACACCTGTATCATGGTATGCATTGCTTGTTCTGTGCATAAAATGTGTTGTACCACAGAGTTCCAGTGAAACGACATGCTTGCATGCCATACTCTCATCTGCAACTACATTTTGGCAGACACACATCACAGATATGTGGCCAACTGAAGTGCATGTTAGCACACAGTGGTAAGTAATTCTACATTGCACATTCAATGCTATATACCATCCAGCAGGTGGTCTACACAAATTATTATGCCGTTTCTGTGTGACACTGTATCTGCACATAATGCAGTACTTGGCACTCTATAGGATGAATGTCAATTTGAGGATGTTGATTTGTGCACCATATTGATCTTAACAGGCACCAAGACCTGATACAGTACTGTAAAACAGATAAGATGGGACAGGATACAGCACTTTGGTGTCTGACAAATATGTTAAATTGTACACTGCACACATCTGTCGATGCGGCACAATAATAACAAAGTATAACAAATGTGTCATAGTGTACATTACAATGGGTGTTTTATACATGACTCCATCACAGATACAGTTATTGGCTATGCTCAAAAAAGGTGAACTTGTTGGATGTTGATCAAGACACCATGACAGGGACAACATTTTTAATCATGTTCTTTCCTGCCCGAGTGGGTGTGCAATTACGCCACTGGAGACAGCATGCAAGTGTCTGCATGACACCATCCCAGCGTCTTCATAAGGCATGTCCCCTTCTGCTCATCATCAAGGCACAGGCGCCAGCATCAAATAGGGGCTGGACACAGGTCGACATCTGAAATCACCCATCCACAGACAGGGAGAGCAGTCCCTTTCAGTAGCAATCATCCTACACCCCATGATCCTGAGTCATCCGAGTGTGGCACAGAACATGGTGTGAAGTGAGGTTTCAAGTTAAGCGCATCTACAGTCAGCATCAATGGACTGTTATTATTATGAATGGTTTATATCTGAATACATGAAATGTGAGTGTCACTTCTACAGTACATAATATCAACTGCCAACTACATTTGATATTCATTTTTTAATATGTGTTCTACATAACCTCTTCCTCTCGTTGACAAGATATTATTGATGAACGGTTTTCTGCTGTTCATCACACTGATGATGTAGACAATGAGGATCAATCATATGTCTGCACAACTGAAACTGAATTTGGACATTGTGATGAGTCTGGATTTCTTGACTGCTCTGATGTGATGGATAATGAAATGGACATGTCTTCATTTGAGGATCCAATGTCTGTCGTTACTAACCATCCGTGCAAAGTGCCAGACACCCTTGTTAATCCAAAGAAATCACTGTCATCAGTGGGGACACAATGCAGATTAAAGACCCCACGTCGCAGCAAGGGTAATGAATTAATATGTTATACAACTGTTATGTTTATTGCAAAAGAATACTTTGCTCTTCCTAATGTTTGTGCACTGATCTATCATGTTCTGCAGCTTGATATAATCATGTGTGCAGTATAGTAAATCATAATTGGTTGTACATAATATTAACATATGTTATCCACAATAATCCACAATACTGTTTTTTGTTCAAGTATATAGCTGCACAACACAGGTATGTGATACGTCATGTGGTCAAATGCCTATTGTATGAAGAAACCTTGGAGGTGCAGTAAAATTACTGAAAGACACACACAATATTGGGTACAATTACTGTGTGTATCTCCAATTAACTTTCAGCAGTAAGGTTTGGCAAGGGTTTTCATTAACAGTCTGTTAATCACTCCTCAAAGCATCATGTACCATACCACACTGTACCACCATCACCGTAGGACCGAGTACCAAACAGCTGAGCAACCCATAGGAAGAGGTGATCTGGGAGGGAGGCTAATAGTAGTTCTCCTACATACAGTAAACCTTACTCAGTGAGGACTTCTTAAACTAAAGACAGAAGAAAGACCCTGAGTCTGAGATTGATTGTCGGTCACTAAATTCAAAGAGCTTGGGCTGAGAGTTACCACTGTGCTATTCCGGAGTACTTATGTGGTGCACACTGCCAGTGCCAACCAGAAGAGACAGTAAGTTGTTACGCATATTACAGTTAAATTATTCTTCTGAATCAGAAGATGACAATGGTATGGGCTGCTCATTCTGATTTGTAACAGTCATTTCAGAAGTAGTATCACTACTACTTGCAGTGGCATCTGCTGACAATGTATTACCTGAAGATGAAGGCTCACCACCTGCGCTCATTACTCTGCCTCCCAGAACTGTGAATTTCACCCTGTGGTCTCATGCTCATTTCCATTTTAGAAGGGCTTTCTCCACATTGAATTCACTGAATGGTACACCCTCTGCTGCAATTCTCAAGATAGGAATCTGAGAGATTACTTCGATACCTAGTTTTGATTCTGTTTTGCAAGGCAAATCCCCTTTCACAGCAGGCACTGTTTACTGGTATGGCCAGACCACAAGACAGCAACTGAGAAATGTTGGGGTAAATAGCAGAATACTTTGAAATGATTATCTTGACAAAGTCTGAGAATTGCATCTGAGAGTACCAAGGTTGCTGAAGTAATCCTTTAACCTGAGACCACTCTATCTCTGTAGCATAGTTATCTGTGTGAAGATCAATTTCAGCACCACTTTCAGTGACACGCCACTGACCATAATGAGAAAGAAGAACATCCAGTTTTTTCTCACCATAGTCAGGGGGAAGAGGTGAAGTATCCCGTTTTGTTCTAGGATCAAAAATTTGGAAAGCACACAAAACATCCATCATTTCGTTGGGAAATCTTTCCTGAATGGTGCTTAGCAATTTGTCTAGGTAGCTATTTTTAAGCCTCTCAAACTGCGATTTGAACTGTTCTTCTTCCACTTTACAAGTCTGTCCTTTTACTTCTAAAATAAGTTGACCGTTATTCTCAGTAAGTTGCTGGACAACCACCTTGAGCACTGGACCAGGATTTGTTTTCATTTCCATTAAGCTATCTACTGCACTAGTAATAACTGGCATAATGATGGTTAGGTCTAAGTTATCAGACTGAAAAATCTTGCTTAGTTTTGTTACATGTGAAAGAACATCAAGCAAGAGTTGTGTCACTACAAAAAATTTGACACTTTTCAGCATTTTTAAGACCCCTGTTGCTGTGGCATTTTGTGTGGAAGCAGCGTCATTCTCAAAAAATGCTAGAAGAGATGGCCATATTCTACTAACGGTCTCAACTGCTTCATGCAGTGCTAACCAGCGAACCTGTTTGGGTTCTTTGAGACGAAGCACAGGGTCATCAAGCAGAACTTCTAATTCTGTCAGATGATGAGTCCTGGCAGCACTGCTTGAAAAATATGAAAACACAGATTGTAGTGTACTCTGATAGTCCTTCAAGTATTTCTCATGTTTTGCTGCTTGTGATGCAGAAAGAGACAGCCTATGGGCAAGGAAGTGAACCAAAATCATATAAGGGTTCACATCCGTTAGTCTCTTTGCTACCCCTGTGTGAGAACCTCTCATCACTGACGCGCCATCTGAACAGAATCCTACACACTTTTCAAATGGTATGTTATACTTACGAAAGAAGTCTAAAATAACGTTTGTTATGCTTTCTGCTTTACCATCCAATATCTGCAGGTTTTCTAGAAAATGTCTTTACAGTCCCATTGACCACTGTTTGACAATAAAGTACAAGTTTTTTGCTGATTGTGAGATCTGTTGATTTATCACACATGATGCCCATAAATGATGCTGAAGCAATTTCTGAAAATATTTCTTCTTCTATTACATTTCTGCATGCTGTATGCAATTTGTGCACAGAGCTGTGGTGTGTATACACATTAGGATTAACTTCAGCACCTAAAAGGGCATGAAGATTCAGAACAGACACAAATTTTGAAGGGGGAAGTTCTTTCTTTGCTAACCAATACGCTAAATAGACGGCTGCAGCAGCACATTTCTCTGCCTTTTTAATAGCATTTACTGCAGTTGTATTAAAGGATTTTTTTAACTGAACTTCCTTTACTGCCAGAACATGGTCGGTACTTGTATTATGATGTACTAGCGTTGTGTGCCTGTAGCTGGTATAGCCTGATGTGAAAATATTTATTTTACCAGCTGCCTTACAAATGTTACAGTACATTAAAACAGTGCTGTCAACAACCTTAAAATCTAACCATTTATACAGTGTCCTCCACTCTTCCTGAACACCACGTATATATTTTTTTGGGGAGGTATCATGTGTGATGAAATTGAATCATCAGCTGCTGCCACAGTATTACTACTACTAGGCTCTAACTCCTCATCTGTCTCTATCACTACACATGATGAAGCAGTATCTGTTCTATTTATAACACTGCATGACGTGCCACCACCATGACCATCCTCAGGCAAATTTTGCTCATTACTACAACTTGTATCTGCATTATTACTTTCAACCTCTCGTTGTACATGTGTTGTTTCTCTCACAGTTTTTCCATGAAACGATAAAAATGTCTCCATTTTTTTTTTACAAATGACTGCAAGACACAATGATTTTCATTTGAACTAGAAATTTAGATAGGATATAAATATATTAGAATGGAATGAGATGACCTGAAAGGGTGGTCTGGACCATCTGGGTCCGTCTTTTCTCAATAAAGTATAATGATGAAGATGATGATGATAAATCCAAACTTGAGTCACTGATAAAACTATTCACTGTTCATGAACCAAGTGCTAAAGCATGAAAACACAGAGGACAACTGCTTTATGACACCTCACTATCAGTTTTGGGAGTAGTGGTGGTGGTGGTGGTGCAGTGGTGGTGAGTTGTGTGATGCACGGCTTCACGCAGACCATGCATGCATCAGCATGCAGCACCTGTTTGAATATGGGTATCGTTACTTATAGGCAGTCACAGCAATGCATGTAGCATATCCAATGCAAGCCTAGTACAACTGTTTTAGGTGGAATAGGTTGGGTCAGTCACTCAGTAGTAGTGCATCCCATGTGGATTAAGTGGACATCATTCATTGCTTATAGGCAGCATGTATGATACCACTGGTGACCACCTTGGTTCCCTGCTAAAACTGAACTGTCAGACTTGGGAGGAGTGGGTGGGATGGGGGGTGCATCAGTATCTGTGAATATGGATATCCTTGCTTATAGGCAGCAGCATGTAGGATATAATCCAGGTAACTGAGCAAAAAAAAAGAGAAAAACAGACAAAAATGTCATGTCACCAAGGTAGAAGAAAACTTTGGTCAAACAACCTGAGTGAAAACAACAATGTGTGTGCGATGTGCGTGTTATTTGTCTGAGTATACCCAACCCAACAATAAATGAGCAAGTGCTAAGCACAAGATACGACTACACAACTGTATGTTACACACACAGGTCACTAAAATGAAGACTTGTGGGTTAAAGACTGTGACTTACCACTGAGTGACTGACCAACATTTGAACTGACTTAATAACAACACATAACAATCAGAAGTGGAAATGTCTTGGTGAGACTGATCAGTTCTTTTGCATTATCTGCATCACTGTCTGCCTGACAAATAACTGTAAAGTCTCTATGAAGTGTGGACCTCACTGCTGGTAGCATATTCAACACAATTTCAGTGTCAGATTGAGTCAGTCACTCTTCTATTTGTTTGGTGAGAGGGACTTGCTGGCAGCAGCCAGTACATCTTTTACCTACTCACGGTTCCCCAAAACCAGTTCAATTCACAGGTTAGCACTTAGCATGACACGAAGCAGATGACTTCAGAAGTCTTCAGACAGCAGTCGCACTTGTCTTGATCAGCTGCTTGTCTGCTGCTGCACTAGTCTTCAACTGATACCAGGAGGATGGATAGCCAAGAAAAGAACATTGTGCACTGGGATGATCACATGACACCGACACAAAGGGTTGTCGTCAGATGGTCAGCACTCAGATGCTCTGTCTGTCTGTACAGAAGAATTATATTAAAAAAAAAAATACAAAAGAAACCAGAAACACAGTCCTAGAACCATATTTATATCTGAAACTCAGACTCTGAGACCATTCATGTTACAACAGCAAAGTAATTATTTGTGGCCAGTGGCCCCTATTATCCCTCATGGAGATCTACTGTCTTACTCACTAAGAAATTCAGAATAACAAACTCATTCTTTGAGTCTACTGAGTCCTCCCTCACTCACAACAATGTTCATCTCTATTCTTGTCTCCAAAAATGAAAATGATAACAATGTACTCAAGTAAGATAACAAGTGCACACACCCCCAGGCACTGTTTAAATTTGAAATCTACTGCAGGTGCCTCGAGGTAAACCCCGTGAGGTCTGAGGTAAAAAACAAGGCAACTGTCCCCAATTCGACGGTTCTCACAAGAAATTAGTCAAAAATGAAGGAAACCATCGAAAATAAACACCTGTGATAAAATTAGGCTTTAACGTAAATAGTCGTGGTAAAAATAAAGTCTAAATAGCACCCTCATGCTAAAAATAAAAAATTTGTGAAGCACTAATGAAAAAATAAAAGTTGTCACTCAGCACACTAAAGGAAAACATTTATGAGGAAAACTTTACCCAGATAAGCACTAGGAGGCTGTCAACAAGGAAAGTTGGGAGACACCTCAGAGGCAATATGCTCAGTCCAGTGGAGAAAAAATTCTGAATCAGTCAACAGCTTTCACTCAGTTCACACCCCCTACAGTCCAGTAGCGTAGCCAGACAGCTGCAGTAGTGCGTACATACCTAACCTACTACTACCCACTTACCAGAGTTGCATAATGGGCTGGCTGACTAACACTGTGACAGACTGTCCCTGAAAAAATTAACAATCCGATAAAAATCCATCAGTGAAGTCAACAGGTCAATCATTCTAAAAAAAAAAAGCCCCCCCCCCCAAAAAAAAACAAAAAACAAATGTCATTACAAAACGAGAAGTAGAGTTTTTCATACCTTTTAGTCTTCCATTCCAGGCCAGGATCTTCTCTCTTCTATTTTGACAGAGGCTGGTGGTGTCATGGCGGTGCTCGCCTTCCACTGAAAATGTATGAATCAACAACCTGAAACAAAATAACATACAATTAAATCTCATTAATTCACACAAAGAAAATAGTGCTAGCAGCAGCACTTTAACTATGTCCGACAGCAAGGCAGTAGCAACAATTAAAAAACCCAAAACATGTAACTTTGCTGCCACAGAGTGTAGCCAGCCAAGCTCGCAATGGTAGCATCAGGCATGGGGGGGTTAAGGCTAGTTAGTTCCTCTCCCTGTGTGAGTGCCGGTTGAGCGCGGATCACCTCGGTACCATTGCTAGTAGTAGTACACATGTGGCAGCACTACACACATAGGCAGTGGCAGTGGCACACATGCTCCAGCCATGATCCACCTCCAGGCCTTAAGGGGAGAAACAGATGAGATGGCATGCGCACACCCCCAGCGACTTGATGAGTGGACCAAGTATGACCTCGCTGTCCTCACCAACACAACACCAACCCCTTGCAGGCTCAACAGCGGTGTTGGTGACTGTGGCTGTGTGAAGTTAAATGCCATAAAGTCCTGCTCTGTGATGCAAGCAACTCACAAGAAGTCAGTGACGCAGGGCGTGGGGGCAGGGGAGGGTCTCTGGGTGTTAACTTGGAAAGAGTCTGCAGCTGAAGCAGCAGGAGGATAGGATGACATGGGTGAATTTAAAATACAATTAAGAAATACAAAAATATGTATATACAAAATCAAATCATTATTAATCATTAATGTTCCCAACTTCCCTTCACTTCCTACTGTATGCCTGTTAGAACTTGGGTATATCACACACTGAGTGAGTCTGAGCTGAGGACTCGTCGGTCAGGACTTCATAGTCATGATTGACAGCATGCGTGCCGTGACTCATAAAATACAGTCAGTCAAGAGACATTCAATCAGTGGTGAGGTGTCTGAGTGAACCAGTCTGCTTATGCTTGCTGGCCATCACCATTATGTGGATAATAGCTGCCAATTCCTGTTGCACTGTATGTCAAAAAATAAACATTTACATTTATTTACCAATAGTCATAAAAAAAAAGAACCCCAGCCAGCTGACAGCCCCCTCCCTCTCCCAAAAAGGATACATACCCAAACACGAGCAAGTTCAGTCACCAACAATCATTAAGCAGTACTTACTGTACACACTACAATAACAGTATACTAACTAGCTTGACGAGAGATAGTAAGAGACGACTGACTGAGTGCACATACTTGCTGTAAGATTTCACACAGTAGAGACTACTAGAAAGAGCTTAGAACTTACAGTCTGTTGCTGCACCTGGCAACGCAATGCACCATCACCACCATCTGGCGGGTCACGGCGGGGCCGTCTGGGTCAACTACCTCTGACTTTGGCCCCACAAAAACAAATATAAGCACACAGCACAAGACAAGTTGCATTACACAACCTAAAATAAAGACAAAAAAAATGACAATAAGCAGTCAGTGAGCATGAGTGAGTGACTCCATGCGACAGCCATTTGCACTGACTAACTCGCATGAAGAAAACTCTTGCTAACAACATAATACTAAAAATCTGTATCTACAGAGTCACCCTGACCCAGCCCAGTCCCCTCAGTGAAAGACAAGTGTCCCACTCCCCTCCCCATCACAGTGCCACTGCCACAGCCCTTTCGAGTCCAGTTTAGCTATCCATCTCACTTCTGTCTGGCCCTGCTGGCCTATACCAGCAGCAACACCATCCATCTGCACAAGCACAACCGTTTGGAGTCTCTCTCTGTATGAGTAGTGTTGATGATGTGGCATGGCAACAATCTCCCCAGGCAGGGCCACTACACAGTGGAGTCAGAGTGTGGATATATTATCATCCCCCTGCATGGCAGATCGATAATCTGCAAAGTGCAACTCCCCAACCCAGTGAATCCCTCGTGCACTAACTGCAGTTTCTGACTTCACTTAAGCCGTAACGGTTTATTTACCCCTCCCAAGTTGGGACTAGGCTGGGGGCACTACCGACTTCTGCAGTGCTCCCTTCTCTTCACCCTCCCTCACCACCTCTGAGACAGGTCCCTCCCCCATGCTGAAGGAACAGAGACTGGTGTCACTGACAGCACTGCACTTGTCTTGGACTCCAGCTCACCATGTACTACTAGTCAGAATATTTTAAATTAAACATAACAAAATGCTGAGCCTGACATTGACTCAGTCAACTAAGAGGGACTCAATGAGTCAGGGTGATGAAAATCAAAGGGACCGTTCCAACGGTCTCATTAGCAGCTAATCAATAATGGATAAATTACTAAGGAAGGCCTCATACTGCTGTGCTGCCTTGCTTCATGTGTTTTTAGTAAAAATATTCACTAAATTGCATGAGTGGCATGGCGTGAACAGTTTAAATGAGGTGCCGTGACAGTCATGAGTCAGCCGAGCCATCCAAAAGTGAACTGTACATTTTACAAACAGACTGGGTGGGAACTATACTTTAAAATGTGTCACAGTGTCAGTGGCTCAGTAGGCAGCACACTCACCTCTGAGGCTGGGAGATCAAAGGGCTGTGGGTTCAGTTCCCACATCTGGCACTTGGGTTAATATCCCAGTACTGACACTGTAGTGCAGCAAGAGAGGGGTGCTGCACTTCTGAGGTGCCGTCTTTCGGATGAGACGTTAAACCGAGGTCCCATCTGCCTGGATTGGTGGTAGTTCAGGTGGATGTTAAAGATCCCATGGCACTTATCGAAAAGAGTAGGGAATTTCCCGTGTCCTGGCCAAATTTCCTCATTCACTAAAAATACCACCAACAGCTTAATCTGGTTCAAGGTCAGTTGGCATTCATCTGTATCCCCCCCCTCCCCCGGGTCGTGCCTGAAAATAGGCAGGATTTGTCTAGTGCACTTACCCGGTCAACAAAAACTAAATAAATAAAATTCAACTGATAGACCTATCCAAGCAACCCCATGCAATTTATTTTTACAAAAACAGCAGTTTGTTTTTTCCAGTATCTATACAATCTGCACTAGTGCATTGTTAGCTCTGTTCTAAATTCAGATGTTGTCTTTTAGCTTTCCTGAACCGCCTGCTTATGTTGTCCAATCAAGTTATCTGTCAGATTCAGCCCATTAGCAAAGCAACATCAGAACAGACAGAGCTAGCAATGCACTGTGTAGAGATACTGGAGAAAACCAAATGATGCGTGTGGCTGTAGTATCTGATGATTAAAATGTCTAGTCTCTCTCAACTCTCAACTGTTTCCTCTGCTTTTGGACCTTATTTATTTATGCTCCTTTTCTTGTCTACTGAGCAGGTTGTCAGCTTGCCCGCTTATGCAAAGGGTTCCTGGTTTCCCTTCCGCTGCAGCCAGCAACCCCCCGCTCTACGCTCTCGCACTCTGCCTGCCTCCTCCCATCTACCTGCATGATTTGAATGGCAGCGCTTCCAGCCTATTTTCTGTCAATAAGTGCTGCTGGCTGCCACCACTGAGGAGCGCGCCCCCCCCCAGCAGACTCATGCACGCGACTACTCAGCTCAGCTCAGCTAGAGTCAGTAAATATATGGGGCATTAAACCTGCATTGCACCGATTCCAGTTCACAGGCAAGGAGGAGCAATAGACACAGTCTGCTCAGATTGCCAACTTGCTGGATGGGGGGGGGGGATAACATGAGTAACAACCCTGGATCTGTCCCTTGACTCGCTAGCCAAGCCACATCACAAAATACTCATCCCTATTGTCACTTCAAATGCTGCCTACATGAGGGATGAAATGCAGAATTGGTGGCAAAATAAATATAAATACAAATTGTTTCACAATCCTGTCAGAAAGAATGGAGGGAGCACACTCACAGCAAGGAAGGGACTGCTGCTTGCTACTTGGTCAGTCAACTGGGCAAAAGCATGAAGACAGGCCACCTTGTGGATGGATGGATGGGAAGAGTGAAAGGGCCAGCAGCACAGCACCACTAAGTAACTTAAAAATGTACCTCCTTTGCACTGGGCGATGAAGCTGCCTGGTTCAGTTGTTTGATGGTCAATCACACTTTTCTCTGAGGCAACGGAACTGGGCAGGACTTTAGTCCACCTTCGCTCTTCTGGGCCTTGCCATGTGTTCCTTCTTTTTCTCTGGGCAGAACGCAGGTACAACTGTGCACTCCTCGATAGTCAACCTAGAGTGAGAAAAATGGTGCGCCTACCCACATGCCACTAAAACGCATGCCGCATGATGGATCTTACAGACACAACTCATACCTTGAAGTGATTGGTGGAAAAACAACAGTTTTTCTTAACCACCAATCACATTCTTTCTAACCTTTTTTCATTTGTAACAATGTTTTTTTTCCCTGACGCACCAACCCCCACTTCGAAGTTCGTTCCACTCTCTTGCTGTCTGAAGTGCAGCCAGTGTAACTATAATAAGCCACAGCGCATCCACCCAGATGTGTGCACACATCAGGAGTGCGCCCAAAATTACAAACGCGTGCCTTTTACCCTCTGGGCTCACGTTAGCGCGGTCACTGGCTCCAGCTACTCACCAGTTTTAAAATATAGTGAGTAAAATAAAATTGGGATGTGTAAGAGTTCTGTAAATCTGGAAAAAAACTGTTCCTTTTGAATCACCAGTTATGTTATGATGCACTGTTCCATGGATTGTGGTGCATTTTCAAATGTTGGGTGAGTACTGGTGCTCATTAAAAAAATTTTCTGAGTATTTCCTTAAATGAGGTTGAGTAAAATAGGGCGGTACTCACCTTATCTGGAGCCTTGGCTGGGGGGATGCACAGGACCCTAATGCCAGGAATGTAGAGGATCTGAAACTAGAAGCCAAGGGATATGGCAGGTAGAGTCCCAGGTTAGAGGGGTGGGGAGCCTGTGAGAATGAACATAGGGTTTAGAACGAGAGGAAGAATTATGCCCCCAGGGCTGGGAGTGTTCGAGAGCCTGCTGCTGGGGCTTGGGGTGTGCTTGGAGAGCCTGCTGTTAGGGCCTGGAGGATCTGGAGGCTGCTGCCAGGGCTTGGACTCAGAAGTGGAGGTGGGCAAGCCAAAGCTGGCTCGAGCCAAGTGCCTGGCTCAGCCTGACCTCTAAGCAATTGACAGCCAAGGTCAAGCCATTCCAAGTACGATCACAGCAGGTATTTTTGTCAGCCTGAGCAGTTAGTGCAGTGGCTGAGACTTTCAACTTCATACATCCAACTCATGAGGGGCACAGACATTAACACAGTCTACAGCAGCCATGGCCTGGCTCATGCTTGGCTCTAGGCGACTGGATGTGTTATCTACTGTGTCCATCGGGAGGCCACTTATTACTGAAGTAGATCCATTTGAAAGTGTAAACTTAGGAATACATATTTCCTGTGATTTTTATCTGTTCTGTACTGCATATTTAAACATATGATATGTGGTATGTGTTTTAACATGCTTCTTTGTAGTTCATGTGCCCTTTCATAGAAGTCCTAACTCTGGCTATGACTTCGTACAATAGCGCTAAGGAAGGAACAAACGGAATAAAGTCCAGAAGTATTGAAGTGAATTAAAGGAATATACTGAAGATTTACTTCAAATTAAACAAGGAATTAAGCATGGCACATGACTGAAGTAGTGGACTTTTATTCTGGACTATGCGTGAATGGAATAGTATATTTATGCATAATATCAATATAATAGCACTGAGAAAGCTTTAAAATGAATATATTAGGGGTTCTTTGGGCTGCCATAAGTGATTTACAATGTCTAATTGTATCAAAATGCACGTTCACACATGAGGGTTGTAAATTAGTAGCACTATAAACAAGAGTGTCTTATACCTTGACAAATACCTCTGAAGAAGCCCTGCCCAGTCCATAAGGTTTAGTCACCAGGTCTTCTGGTGTAACTGCTGTTGCTGCTAGTTGAACTGCCTTTTCTATATTTTTTTACTGTCTGTAGCGAGTTTTGTACCAGCTTTTAAAACTGCACTTTAAATGTCTGGGTCTCGTATGCCATGATAAATGACAGAATAAAATGTAAGTAGCATATCTTCTGTGGCTAAATGTACTGGTGCAACTTATACATATTGCACATACTACCTATGGAGCCTAGTGGGGGTGGGTGCACTGTTTTCTGTGCTATTTGCTCTTAGTGAAAAATTGCTGACTTGCCCACCTCTACTCAGGAGCCTGCTGCCATCCTGAGGACATGGCCATGGGGGCTCAGAAGCTTGTGGGCAGGAAATGAAGGAGACTTTGACGCCTGTGACCTGGTCAGGGTTGGGAGCAGCTATGGAAGCCTGCAACAATGGCCTGGAGGGCTTAGAAGCATGCTGTCAGGGCTGTTATGGGTGGGCAAAAGAGCATATCGGCATAGCTGTGGGACAGCACAGGAGCCTGAGGCTAGGGCTGAGGGGGTGGGTGTTAAAGAGTATAGAGGTGGTGGGTGGGCTCGGAAGCATTATGGCTGGTAGGCTCAATAACCTGATGACAGGATAGAGGAACTCGGAGCTAGAGGACTAGGCCAGGGGCTAAGAGCTGTCTGGGTGTACCATCCTTTGGATGAGACATTAACTCATGGTCACATCTGCCTTTTATGGTTGTCTGAGTGGATGTTAAATATCCATGGCACTTTTTGGGAACAGTAACGATATTTTACTGGAGTCCTAGCCAGATTTCCACATTCAGTAAACTAACATCAGCAGTTTAGTCTAGTTTAATTTCACTTTCAGGTAATAGAGAAAGGAAATTCAGTTTAAAAAGATGAGATGGAGTATCCGTGGATCCCTGTTCCTCTGATAGAAATTCCACTGTCCTGGGGCCTTTGCTTACGGGATAACAGAAGCTCTGCTGTTGGCCCAGCCAAAGGGTGGCTAACAGAAATATAGAAACACAGAAATTTTGCAGGCAGAAAAAGACTTTTGCTGTTCTAACTAGATCACTACAGCCTAGCCCTGTCTGCCTTATGCAAACAAAAAGTTTGAGACCAGATATAATTTTATTTATTACAAATATGATTTTTTTCCCCTTAACATTGAAAAGCTGGAGATGGTGCAGTGGAGAGTAACAAAACAGGACCGGTCTTAAGAGGACCACCTCAAGGCACTGAACATTTTTATTTATTTATTTATTGAACTGTTTCACCAGGAAGGTACGCTGAGCAACAGGTGGCTCGTCTCCTGGTGTTACCTGGGAGAACACGTACCAGCTGGAGACCAAAAGAGAAAGGGCAGATACAACAGAAACCTACAGTACAAGTTCCTAAAATGAATAAACAAGCTAAACTGAGGGGAATCAGAAAATGTATTTATTTATTTATTTGCTTTTGGTAACTGGGTAAGTGCACTAGGCATAAGAATGCCTATTTTCAGGCATGACCCAGGAGAAAACAGTTTAAATATATATAAAATACATGTGATGCAGCACATGAAAGCAGCACAGTTTGGAAGGAATAACAATACTTAGGATATGGAGAGACAATAGCTTCAACAAAAACTGATAATGAAAAATGTTACAATAGTATGCAGATTATAATACAGGTTAGACAAGTAAACACAGGAAAATCAAAACAGAAAAGGAAACAGGCATTGCAAGAGACAGCATACAAAACAATACAAGAAGTGCCAAACCGAGTGGTTAATGAGCAGGGGAGAGGAAGACAGAGTGGTAGGAAGGAGAGAAAGTGAGGGAGAGGATGAGAGAGTGGGCATGATAGAGTATGAGAAAGGCGGGGAAAAGGTGTCAGAGAAGTGGATTATCTAGAGAAAAAAATAGAGGGCAAGGAGAAAGTAAAGGTTCAAGGTGGGTTAAAGCAAGTGCAGGGGTTAGCAGCACGCAGATGCTCATGGTGAAGTTTCTTAAAGCTAGATGGGTGGCCGCTTGACAGGTAGAAGTGGGTATGGAGTTCCAGTGTTTTGGAGCCGTGAAAGAGAAAGTGCATGCGCACATGTTGGATCTACATATTGGAATGTGCAAAAGGGCTTTGTCAGTCGATCGTAACCCATAGGCGAGAGGTTGTGATTCCAGTAGGGAGGCAAGGGAAAGGGAGAGGCCTGTGCTGGCAACACAGTCAATTAATGAGCCAAAAAACTGGAGATGGTGGGCGGAGGGGCACAGCCATTTTTGGTCAGCATAGAGCTGGCAATTGTGTTTGTAACTTGGTGATGCAGAGGCATAGTGGTAGATGCTATTATAGGTGGTGTCCCATTTATGGAGGGAGGATTTTGAGGCAGATAAGTAAATGACTGAGCCATATGCCAGGGCTGGGAGAAGGAAGCCTTGTGCCACAGCTAGTCTGGCTGAAGGGGTGAGGGCGTAGCTAGTACGATAGACACTTCCTATCTTAGCGTTGACAGACTTACAGATAGTTGTAATGTGTAGGTCAAAGTCAAGAGATTCGTCGAGAGTAACACCTAGATATTTAAAGGATTTGGTGCTAATTAGTGGGGAGCCATCTGCACACGAGATTGTAAGGGGACTGTGATTCGATTTGAGTCTAGCAGGTGAGCCAAAGAGCATGGACTATGTCTTGCTAGAGTTGAGAACAAGTTTGTTCTCAGTGAGCCAGGACTGAATATTCGCGAAGTCCAGGGCAATAGGGTGGTTTAAGTCTGTGACAGTTCTAGTACTGTGGTAGATAACTATGTCATCAGCGTAGAGCAAAGATGAGCAGTTCAGTGCAATTAATGGGATGTCATCAATGAATATAAAGAAAAGCAAAGGGCCAAGTATGGAGCCATGGCGTGCTCCAATGTGGATAGATGAAAGATCAGATATGGCTGAGTTGAAAACTACAGCTTGTTTTCTGTCCGACAGGTAGCTTTCGAACCAGGCCACGGTATCAGAGGAGAAACCAAAGGAGTGTAGTTTTGCAAGAAGAAGGGTATGGTTGACCAGGTTGAAAGCCTTGGTTAAGTTGATGAAAACCACACCTGTCAGGAGGCCCAAGTCCATGGAGGTATAGATGCCGTTTGTTAATTTAAGGAGGGCGGTGGAGGTGCTGTGACCTTTGCGGAAGGCATGCTGTGAGTTAGAAAGAAGGTTATATTTCTGGAGATATTCTATGGATTGGGTGGCAACTAATTTTCCAGGATTTTGCTTAGTACAGAGAATATCGCGATGGGACAGTAGTTCTTAATTTCTTTAGGATCACCCTTTTTAGGAATTGGGGTGACTTTAGCTATTTTCCAGATATTTGGAACTGTAAAACAGCATAGAGACAGGTTGAAGATTTTGGTTAGAAGAGAGGCTATGAATGAGGCAGCAGCTTTCAGGAGCCTAGGCTCAAGGCCATCCGACCCCGGGCTGGTACTATCAGGAATGGTGAGTAGCAGTTTTAGCACTTCTCCTCTTGTAATGCTCCAAAACCTGAAAGGAGGGTGCAAGAGTGGAGGTTTGGTATCACTAGGGGGCGAAGTAGTGTGTGCAGAAGGGAAGGAGGCCAGGTAGTTTGTTAGATCTGAGAAATGGTGATTGAAGGAGTTGGCTATAGTCACCGGGTTGTTGCAATGTATGCCATTTAACAGCATGTCACTTGTGCGGGCCCTGAGATTAGCACCCAGGAGAGTTTTTATGGTGGACCAGAATTTCTTAGAGTCCCCTGAGGCCTTTGTTAGCAGGTCCCTGCAGAAAAAGCTTTTAGCTAAACAAATGTTTCTTTTACAAGCATTTCTCAGAGAACGGTAGTGGTTATAGTCGGTTTGAGTCCCTGTAGATTTGAAACACCACCAAGTTTTGTCCCTGGCCCTTATTTGGGTTAGTAGGTCTTTGGTTAGCCACTTTGTCTGGGTTCCACGAAAACGACGAGTGACACATGGAGCATGGGTGTCTTGGAGCAGACAGAAGTGGGCGAGGAAGAAGTCTAGGGCAGCCTGGGCATTAGTTGAGGTGTGTATGGGAGCCCAATCAATCAATGAGAGGTCGTTTGTAAACTTTGTTGGATTGAAGTTGGCTAGATTGCGGAAGGTAATGAGTTTTGGAGGCAGAGATGGTTTACTGGTAGAGCGCCAGATGCAATAGATTGGGAAGTGATCAATGATTGCATCTGGAAGGGCAACTGCACTTATTATGCTGTCAGGATGGTTTGTAAGGACCCAATCAATAAGACTGCTTGTCCGAGGGGGAGCCATGATCCTGGTTGGGTCTGAATCAGCTGGTGAAGGTTGTGGCCTTGTACCAAGGTGTGAGAAGACTGATTTGATTTATTAGTCCAGTTTAGATTTTAAGTCTCCCAGTATAAGGACCTCGTTACAGCCAATGGTGCTGTCTACTTGGGAGAGGAGTTCTTCAAGACCCCTTCTACCCCCAACAGGAGGGTCATAGGCACAAATTATGTGTAATTTCTTTGAGCCTAGTTGTAATGTTGCATGGAGCGCTTCGCAGTGAGATAGGTTAGGTAGGACGTTTTGGGATAGCAGCAGGTGATGTTTATAGAAGATGGCAACACCACCTCCACGTTTTGATGAGGGCCTATCTTGTCTGATGAGATTATAGTTGGGCAGTGAGCAGAGGGGATCAGCGGTGGTGGGTTTTAGCCATGTCTTAAACAGGCAAAGGATATCAGGGTGGTTTTGAGCAACCCATGCCTCAAGTTCAGCTAAATTGTGAAGGAGGCTCCTAATATTCATGTGTACAATGCGGAGTCCCTTGGTGTCATGCCAGGTTGTATTATTTGGAGAGAGGTTAATTACGGGCCCCGGGTTTAGCTCAATATCCCCTGCTAACAGTAAGGCTAGGAATAGAAGTAGCATAACTTACGATGGATGAATGGGGTGGGCAGGGTTATGTTAATCACCGAGGATTAATGCAGAGAGTAGGCTAGGTGGTAGATGAGCTCATGGGGAATGAGAAGTGGGAAGGTGTCTCGAGGCCATTGAAGAGGCATTAGCACAGTGGAGAGCTTGGAGTCGACAGTGTGGGTGCAACAGTGTTGTTTACTTGGGAGGTGGTATGACATTTGGACCGATAAAGGTTAAGAAAAATAGAGACTAGGAGAAATGTAGCACATGGTTTAATGGCCACATTGAAATTTATTGAGAGTGTCATTTGAAGTGGGATGTTTGGGAAAAAAGGTCTCAAGAAAGAGGAGTACAGGATTAATTTAGCTAGCAGGGTTTGATCTGGGAGCTTTGAGTGCACAGAGAATTCTTCCATCTAATTGGCTAATGCCACCAACCAGCCAGTCCAGCATAAGGCAACAGAGACTGGGAAATAATGAGTCCCAGACTCTTTTTTTTTTTGTTTGTTTTGTTTTTTTGTTTTCAGTTGTTTAACCAGGAGTAGCACACTAAGCTGAAAGCTTTTTTTACAGGAGCGACCTGGGAGCACAGGGAAATTAAATGACTTGCTCAGGGTCACACAGTATGCAAGTGGAAGCTGTGGGATTCAAACCCAGGTCTGGTCTGCTGGATGTCACCAGATTGGCAGCTCAGAGGCTTAAACAACTGTGCTATACTGCCTCCCTTGTTGCCTGATTATATTCCAACATCAGTGTGCCCCATGGAATTTTCAAAATGTACCAGTTGCCATTTTCTTCCCTCGCTTAGGAAGTGACCCCCTTGACTCTGATTAGTGAAAACCGAGCACTGTTCACTTCTCCTGCTCTCAATCAATCACAGACTGCCAAGACATTCGCAAAATACTTTGCATTATTTTATAAGCACATTTAGAAAGCCAGATTTTTTGAAAAACTGAACACTACAGGCAGTGCATGATGCATATGCCGTAAACTGGTGACCCACCCCCACCCCACAGAAAAAAAAACAATTTAAAAAGTAACATCATTTGCTGGTTTTCAACATTCAGTTCACTCCATAATCCCACCATTAACTTTTTTCACCCTGCCTGCACCCTGCTTGCTCATCGTGGCCCAACCAGGCTCGCTCCTCTCACAACGACCACAGTCAGTGTGCTGCGGCATGCTCGCAGTAGCGCTGTCTATATACAGCTGCACAGTAGCAAAGGGAAAGTAACAGGAAGATGGAAACTAGATAAAAATTCAGCATGTTGTAGCCATCAGCTCTGAATAACATGCTTGGGGGAGGGGATGTACCCGAAGAAACACTACACAATAGCATTGCAGCCACCATCACCGCCGTGTAAAATCACAGCATCCAACAGCAACGCCCCTAGTGGCAATTACACCAGATAATGGACCATGTTACAATAATCCTGTTTATATGCACAGTTTTATGTATTTTAAATCTTTGTTTCTCTTTTAACTTTTAAACTAGCAATAATACCCAACAGATGGATGATACTGGGCTATACTGGACTGCCCAAGGGGTACAATTAGGCCTGACACTGCATGCGGAGGGCCTTATAGGCCCTGGAAGATCTGGTATAGTCCAATACTGCCCACCCTGTCAGGTATTAGTGTGCACAGAAAATTGCTAGGTGGCTACGAAATTTTAATTAAAAGTTAACCACCAATCCAATTTTTAAGCACAATAATACTCATCAGGGTGGGTGGTATTGGTCTATACTGGACCTTCCAGGGGCTATAAGGCCCTCCAGCTGCGGCGTTGGGCCTCATTACACCCCCTGGGTGGTCCAGTATAGCCCGATACTGCTCAACCTGTCGGGTATTATTTAGCATGAGTAAGTAACACTTCGAGATCACGAGTGGAAACTGACAGGAGAGAGGTTCAGAAATATTATTTTACAGAAAGGGTGGTGGAACTGTGGAACAGTCTGCTAGCTGAGGTGCTGGGTGCTAAAACCATTAATAGTTTCAAGTACACTTGGGACAGAGTGAAGGGTACAGTGGTTACACGGAGCATCAGTAACAAGGTGGTGGTTGGGGTGGGCTAGGGCCCTAGATGAACAATAGGTCCTGGGGTTAGATAGGAAACCGCGGGCACACTGGATGGACCACTGATCTTCTTCTGCCATCATTTTCTATGGATTGCATCTCCCTTCTCTTTGCCATCCTAGTAGCTTTTTTCTAGTTCTGTCGGATTGGGGTTTCTCTTCTGTCAGACTGGGGTTTCTCGGCAGATGTGAGGGAGAAACTGACAACTCGCAATCAGTGACAAGAGACTCAGCTGTGCTGAGTATTGGGGAATGCTGAGATACCACTGAGGTGAGACAATTTCTATTTCTGTGGCAGTGACAATCTTTTTATGAAGTACTAAGAGGTGAGAATGACATCTGAGGGTGGGTCATCACTTTGACCAAAATGATGAAAGAACAGCCCAGGCAGTTTGCTCCTGGTCCTGCTGAACCAGAGAGTTCATTTTCTTTTTGCATGGTATTCTGGTCTAGCTCTGGCGTTGCAGATTTTTGCAGGTTCTAACAAATCACAATACTTTCCAGGGCTATTGTAATACCTTTAATTGGCATTTGTGATATTTCGTTTTGTCGGGCTGATACTGACATATCCCAACCACCCAAAATTTTGTAGCAATCACCTCTAGGAACGCTTACCAGAACCTCCATCAGCTGACATCTGAGCTGGGATCGATAACTCACGAACCAGAGCAGAGCAATTAATAACTAATACTATTAACAGCTATACTGCACTGTCCCACGGCTGATCCCTAGCTCTCTGGTCAACTGTAAGAGAGCGTACTGTATATATTAATAGCACTCGCTATAAATAACTCTGGTTTGTGAGTCACTGATCATGGTGCCATACACTTACCCTCTGTATGGCACCAACTAGGGTGGCACCAACAGGTGTGGCTGAAAAAGGGCTGTGCCCAGTCCACCCCTGGTTAAAAATAAAAAGCAAACAAACTGGACACCCACAAACTCGTGCTAGTAATAGCTAGGGCTACTAATGCAGTAGCTACAATACACACTCTCCCATGGCTGATCCCTAGCTCTGATGTCTGACCTAGCAGCACTTGTTTCAAAATGTTGGGTGGGAGGGATGGCAGGATCAACCAGATAAAACTAAAGAATACAAACAGCAAGTAAGGTAAAATATTTACTTTCAGTGTGAAAAGTTTAATCTGCGACTGCCCCACACTAAGGTGTGGGGCATGTCCTTGTGGGCATTTCCCATTAAGTTAAAAGAAAAAAATTTTTTCTATTTTTAACCAGTTTTCACCACGCAGACAGGGGAATTACTGCAAGGGTTCTGAGGGCATGTTCCCCTGTGAAATGTGTAATTGGCAGATGTAAACAGTGGAGTTTGCTGCATTTTTTTTTAATTCATTTTTACTGCCTTGCATCCGCATCAACTCTAAGACGTAGTAAAAGATTTCAATTGATAAAACAGGCTTGCTGGCTAAGACATAACATAAATCTATGGGACAGTGGGAATAGATATACCAAATGGCACGGTCCCTATTAAAACGAGACTTGTGGGAAACCAACCTATATGTATGTCCTGAACTTTTACATACAAAAAGCAGATGAAAAGAAATCAGTATTTTGCCCTCCCCCAGTGCTCCACATTCAACACACCACTGGCAATGAGCACTGGATGCCCACGGAAGATTTCTAAAAACGTTTTCTCCAGTCTGTAAAATTTTACAAATCAGTGTTTTATAGGAACACTGCACAAGCCTCAAGCCTCTAGCAAACACGTACATATGTAATTAAACAAAAAACAGGAAAATACCATTGAGATATTCAGCATGTTGCACTCTTTTTATATGGAGCCGCTTCAGCATTGAGCCATCAGTGAGATACCCGAGGCCTCCTCATCAGACTCCACTGCTTGAGAGGTACGGCAAAGCCACAATTTTTCACCCACCCGCTCATCCCCCCTCCTGTGTGCTATTATACAGACCCGTTAGCATCGCCCACTCCCATCCCTGATGAATCTCTTGCCTTCTCTTTCTTATTAAAACAATTTGTTATTGCAAGGATTCCGCCAGGGGAATCCTGCAACCAGCAGCCAATGAGCTACCCTTGTTATCAAAATTCCCTAATTTACCCAACAACTGCAATTATGGCAACCTCATGGCATTTCCTTCTCCTGACTGCACTGTGTATCATACCCCTTACTGGCTTATTATCCAAAAAATTTGAGACTGGGGGTACACCACATCCTCATCCTGAAGACTGCTCGCCCAATCTGACTCTACACATCACATGTTATGCCAAGGCTCCTTGCCAACTGATCCAGGTGGACTACCTTCTTTGAAGAGCAACTACTGCAGGTTTGTCTATGCCTCCTTCCTTATCTCTAATTAATTAGAGTTACTCCCACTGGCGTTACACAGCCAGAGTATTAGCCTCAGTGTCCTTAGGCTTGCATAAATAAACAAAGCTTGGCACCCTGTCCTCCTCCATGCCAAGCCAGAAAAGCCTCGAGCTCATTGCCTTCACCAAGCCCGAAAAATTGCCACTCCTCCTCTTACTCTGCTCTGGCAATGCCGAGCTTAATCCAGGGCCCATAAATAAACTTACCTTCCCTTCTGAGTCACTGTCTCTTAAAGGTATTAGTTTTATGCACATTAACGTGTGCAGCCTGATGAAAAAAATTCACCTTTGTCCAGGCTTGGACCGCCCATACAATGCTAGATGTGCTTGTTATCTCAGAATCCTGGCTACGGCCCTCTACGCCAAATAGCGTGATTAATATACCTAACTACCAGATCTTTAGATGCGATAGGCAATCCAGAGGAGGTGGGGTTGCCATCTACATCAAAGATAGATTTGTGGCAGCAACACTTAATTCTAACTCACTGGTAGCAGGATTTGAGTGCCTGGACATAAAAATCGACCTATCCCCATCGTTAGCACTCTGAGTCATAGGATGCTATAGACCACCATCTGCCAGTACTCAGCTCTTGTCCTATCTTACAACTATCTTGGACACTAGCCCCCTGGAAACAATTATCCTCGGGGATCTAAACTATGATTGGATGTCGGAAGCCAGTCACCCGCTTAAATCTTTCTGCGACTTCCTTGGTTTCACCCTACTCAATGAAGAGCCCACCCATATCAACAAAAAGAATACAGTCAAAAGTACCCTTCTGGATGTCCTGCTTATGAATAAACCCCATTTCTTCTCCCACGTTGGAACCTTTGACGCAGATATTAGTGACCATTGCCTAATAGCTGGAGTTTGGGCAGCCAACAAAGTGCCAACTATGGCCAAATTCTCCACCAAAAGGTCAACCAGGTCATTCGACCCAAAGGCATACCTACTTGACCTAAAAAACTCCCCCTTGTGGCAGAGTTTTTACCTTGCTAAAACAGTGGAAACTGCATATTCTATACTACATGAAATCAATACCTATGTCATGAATCTACATGTGCCTCTGTCAAAAATATGCATAAAGGCTAGGAAATGCCATTGGCTCACTCAAGATCACAAGGCTGCACTACTGTCCAGGGATAAACTCTGGAAAACTGCCCACAAATCCCAAAAAGAGGAAGGCTGGCACCTCTTTAGAACAACCAGAAATCGCTGTACCAAACTGATTAGGGAAGCTAAAGCTTGCTATTACCAAGCAGAACTAGATACTGCAGCCAATTGTCCCTCCAAATTCTGGGCCACAATCAAAGAACTGGCGGGAGCCACATCACAAAATATGCTCCCTACAAAAATTACCTCTGACAATACAGTAATCAAGTGACAAAAAAGAGATACTGCAGGCATTCAACACACACTTCGTCACAGCAGGCTTAGCCTTCAATAACTCACCTGCATGTAGCCTGCACACCCAACTTAGCATGACCCCACCAAATGTTGGCTCCGTTAGTCAACATTTCTCATTCTCATCGGTTTCCCTCAAAGAAGTGGAAGACTTGATTCTCCACCTGGATACTAAGAAAAGTGCCGGCGCAGATGCACTTGAACCATACTTCCTAAAGATAGCATGCCACATATTGGCAGTGCCTATTACTCATTTATTCAACCTGTCCCTAACACAAGGTACCCTCCCTCAAATATGGAAGATCGCACACGTTAACCCGCTATTTAAATCTGGAGACCCCTGCAACCTTAATAACTATAGGCCAATTTCTCTCCTACCCACACTCTCGAAGCTACTTAAAAAAATAGTAAATGGCCAACTAAGATCCTTCATCGACAGAGAAAAATTACTAAACCTCCTTCAATCCAGATTCAGAGCCAACCACAGTACAGTCTCGGCATTAGCTAAAGTAACCAATGACTGGCAACTAGAGTTGGAGCATAAAAAGTCAGTATGTGCTGTGTTTCTTGACCTCAGCAAAGCATTCGACACAGTCGACCACGACCTGCTCCTCAACTCGCTAAAAACACTAGGACTGGATGCTACTTCTCTAAACTGGCTCTCTGAATATTTGACAGACAGATGCCAGCAGGTGAAAGCGGATGGCGAACTATTTGCCCTAAAATTCTTACAAACAGGTGTCCCTCAGGGATCCGTATTAAGTCCCCTCCTCTTCTCAATGTATATCAACAACATTGATGAGAGAATCAAGGATGCAAGTATTCACTTATTCGCGGATGACACAGTGCTGTACCTGAGTTGTCCCACACCAAAAGAAGCTTATACTGACCTACAAAAAGATTTCAACCTCCTTCAACTCCAACTAATCAATAAAAAACTGCTATTAAAGGCTAAGAAAACTAAAGCCATGTTATTTCCCCCCACAAACTACACAAGCGCTACTGACTCCCTCCCCACAATAACCACGATGCTGGGAAAGTGCTTAGAATACATTCCAAAATTCAGATATCTTGGGGTCTGGATCAACTGTAAACTCTCCTTCACTGACCACCTGGAAGACTTGCTGAAAAAATTAAGGCAAAGACTTGGCCTTTTTTACAGGATAATAAGACTTCTTACAGCAGACGCAAAGAAACGACTAGTCCAAGCCACGTTCCTGTCCTTAATTGACTACGCAGACTTCATATACAGTAGCTGTGCGCGGCTTCCTATCTTGGAAAATTTGATACGCTTTACCACAGAGCTATATGCTTCATCACTGACCTCCCATTCTCTAGCCATCATTGCACACTATATGCCGCCACGAGCTGGACCTCACTTCATTACAGGCGCAAATTTAATGCAGCTCTCTGGACAATTAGAGCCCTCAGTGGCAAACTCCCTCAATACATCGTTGACTGTCTCCAATTGCGCCCAGGAATTATTCCCTTAGACGCTGCTCACAACACCTGCTCACACTCACTCAACACTCACACGGGTCGGGAGAGCCACCTTTGGATTCTCACTCCCATCAATATGGAATAAACCCCAAAAAATACTTAAGCTGAAAACCCCAGTAAGTACTCTTTTGTTCAAAAGGCTTTACCGTGATGGCATTACGGAAACTTGCAACTGCTTTACTAGACACTAACTAACCTCCCTTCCTCAAATGGTGGCCCGCAAACGACAGCCCCCCCCAGCTAAAATGTGTGCCTCTGCCTCTAGCATGCCCACCAACAGATCCACAGGATTTATTGCCAAACTCCCATATCTTATTCTTTGATGCTCTGAACAGCTGCAGCCTGATTCTAGCACATGCTACCGCACTTGGGGATAAATACAGGTTACTCATCTGTAACAGGAGTTCTAGGAATGGTATATGTTGTTCATCCACACTGTCTGGCAGGTTCCTTGCTGCTTTAAATCTTGCCGAAGGTCTTCAAGTTGGCTCCTCCCACCCACTCGGGTGGTAAAACCTCGGCTCCGCCCCATGACGCCAGATCTAGCCCGCTGAAAGCCAGGTCGTCATCGGCCAGGAGGTAGTCATATGGATGAACAATATATACCATTCCTAGAACTCCTGTTACAGGTGAGTAACCTGCATTTCTAGGGACATGGATATGTTGTTCATCCACACTGTCTGGCAGACTCCTAGCAGTTCTCTGGGAGGAGGGAGGCAAGGCGCACACCCCCTACTTAGGAAATAAAGACTGGAGAACCGAGGCCCCAAAACTAGCATCCCGGCGTGACTCAAGGTCAAATCCCTCTGGGAGGCTCCATGCCCACCAACCTATAGCAGAGATCTATGCAGGAGGTGACCCACCTGCCTATCGTCCACTTGGCTGCAGGTCTGCTAGGTGCGGCTTCAGCGTAGGTGACAAACAGCTGGCGAACCTCTCCCCGAACTTCAGCCATCCGCTCCTTATAATAAGCGAGCGCTCTTCTAGGGTCCAAAGTATGCAGCCTATATTCGACCTCCGAGGTGTGATTGGGGTAGAACACTGGCAGAGTCAACACCTGGTTAAAGTGAAACTCTGACACCACCTTTGGAAGAAATTTTGGGTTGGGGCGTAGGACAACCTTGTCCCTGTGGAAGACCAGATAAGGAGACTCGATGGAAAGCGCCTGGAGCTCCCCCATCCTTCTGGCTGACGTGATAGCCACCAAGAAGGTGGTCTTCCATGACAGGTGAGAGATGTCACACCTGTGCATTGGTTTGAATGGCTTGCCCATGAGCTTAGCCAATACCAGCAGTAGATCCCATGGAGGTGGAGGTTCTCACACCGAAGGGGATATCTGATCAAGCCTTTGAAAAAGCACCCGACCACCTTCTCCTGCACCACCGACTGCTTCCTGGCCCACGCCCGGTAAGCAGAGATGGCTGCCAGGTGCACCTTAAGGGTCGTCGACCAAGCCCTTGCTGAGAAAGGGACCACAGGTAGTCCAGAATGCTTGCCAAGGAACAGGAGGAAGGGTCCAGGCCCTGACCTGACACCAAATGGAGAATCTCTTCCATTTGAAGGCATAGCATTTTCTGGTCGACTCCTTACGGGATGCCTCAACGACGTTGAGGACCTCATCGGAAAGACCCAAGGCCTGGAACTCTAGCCGCTCAGGAACCAGGCCGTCAGGTGCAGGGATTGAAGGTCCAGATGGAATACCTTCCCGATTGATTGAGTTCAGGTCCGGGTGGGCTGGAAGCTGCCTCGGGAGCCTGCAGCTGAGACTGAAGAGATCTGGATACCAGAACTGGCGGGGCCAGTCTGGGGCTACCAGAATCACCTGTGCCTTGTCCCTCCTCACCTTGGGAAGCACCTTGTGGATCAAGGAAAATGGGGGAAAGGTGTAGAAGAGGCCCGGGGTCCACGGCCTCGAGAAGGCATCCCCCTGCAGCGAGCCCTGCTGAGGAGGCGGGCATGAAACAGTCTCAGCTTCGCATTCTCCCTGGAGGCAAACAGGTCCACCTGAGGCATGCCCCAGAGGGAGAAGAGATCTTGTACTACCTCTGGCAGGAGAGACCACTCGTGAGACGCAGCCCCAATCTGGCTTAGGGCATTGGCCAGTGTGTTGGAGGCTCCTGCCATGTGAACGGCGAGGAGATCCGCCTCCAGGCTGCGTACGAGAGACCAAATACGGAGAGCTTCCCTGCACAGAGGCATGGAGCGCATCCCACCCTGGCAGTTTAGGTAGTACATGGTCATGGTATTGTCCATCTGGACCTGAACCACTTGACCATGAAGAAATGGAGCGAAGGTGGTGAGGGCTAGATGAACCACTCGAAGCTCTAGCAGGTTGATATGGCATCAGGACTCCCGAGGGGACCAGAAGCCATGCGGTCTCTGCTCACCCAGATGGACACCCCAACCCATCAAAGAGGCATTGGTTGATAGAGAGACCATTGGCTCAGGGTGGACAAATGGGATGCCCTCCTGCAGATGTGCTGGAACGGTCCACCACTGGAGAGCGTTCCACATCCCCTGGGCCACTGTCACTAGCTGATCCAGTGGATCAAAGTGCTGTGACCATTGGCTGGCTAGTCCCCACTGAAGAGGATGCATGTACCAGCGGGCCCACTGGACCACACTGGTGCAGGCTGCCATGAGGCCCAGGAGGCGTAGGAAGCCCCGAGCAGGGCGCGATTGCCCAACCTGAAATGATTGAGCAAAGGAGGAAAGAGCCTCGGCCCTGTCCACCAGGAGCCGTGCTCTGGCTCGTAGAGAGTCGAGCTCTGCCCTGATTAATTGTATCACCTGCTTTGGCATGAGTTCCAACTTGGCCTCGTTGATGAGGAGGCCAACCTGAGAGCAAACCTGGAGGGCCAGATCTCTGGACCGCTCCACGTCCACTCTGAAGGGGGCTGCAATCAGTCAGTCATCCAGGTAGGGGTACACCCAGACCCTTCGGCACTGCAGGAATGCTGTCACCACTGCCATGCATTTGGTGAAGACCCTGGGAGCTAGAGAAAGGCCAAAGGGCATGGCCCGGAACTCGTAAAGGGATCCCTCCGCTCTGAAGTGGAGGCCTCTCTGGTGGGACGGACAGATTGGGACGTGAAAGAACACGTCCTGAAGGTCCAGAGAACAGAACCACATGCCTCGTTCCAAGGATGGGATTATCTGAGCCAGAGTGACCATCCTAAAGTTCCGAGACCTTAGGAACCTGTTCAGGTCGTGCAGGTCGAGAATGGGGCACCAGCCCCCCCGTCCATTTTGGGACCTGGAAGTACCTGGACACAAACCCCGGGTCTGGAGGAGGATCCGCCACCTTTCTGATCACCTCTTTTTCGAGGAGCAGGGCAATATCGGCTCAGCGGGCCAACAGAGAGGCTGTAGACCCCGTAGCCCCCCGAGGGGCGATGGCTCAGAAGGGTGGGGTCTGCTCGAACTCCAGAGGCAGGCCCTTTCCTACCACCTCCAACACCCACCGCTCTGTGGTGATGGCGGACCAGGCGGAAAGGAAGTGGTAGAGCTGTCTCCCCATGGGGGGAACCCAGGGAGGAGTGACGAGGCTGGGGGCGACACCCCTCAACCCGTCACTGGGCAGGCTTGGAGGAGGGACCGGCCGAAGGACCTTCTGGGCCTTTACCTCCCTGCTTCCTATTGGAGGAAGCCGCAGGCTTGGGTTTGGGATGCCATGCGCGAGCCTGCTGGCCCTGGTGCTGGTGCTGTTGAGCCGGACGTGCCGCAGGCACAGAAGGATGAAAGGACTTGTGCTGCTGCTGTCGGCGGTCTTTGTCCTTCTGGGCGGAGGTGACAGAGTCCAGAGTGGCATTGGACTTTTTGATCCATTGGAGGTGACCTTCCACTCCAGGGCCGAAGAGGTCGGGCCCTAAGAAGGGGACATCCACCAGTTTGTGCTGGGTAGCTGCTGTGAAGGTGGATCTCCTCAGCTATGCTCTGCGGCGCATGGTCACTACGGCCACAACCAATCTGGCACAGGAGTCTCCTATGTCCAGAGCCATTTGGAGCTGCTGCTTAGCCACTGCCCTACCCTGTTCCTGCACCCGCTGGACTGTGGTCTGCAGGTCGGCCGGGAGGTGAGGGATCACCTCATCCAGGGAGCCCATGAGGGCGTGGGAGAAGTGTGCCATCAGCACGGCCGAGCTGGCCTGGTGGAGGCCAAGGAAGGATGCAGCGTACATCTTGCACCTGGCGTAGTCCAGCTTTTTGGACTCCTTGTCGGGGGGCTTGTCCACATCCCTAGCGTTCCTGGAATGCTGGAAAACGCTGTCGGTGACCAACCCCTCGGCAGAGGGGTGTTCCGAAAAACCGGGCAAAGAGCCGGTAGGGACCGCATACTTCCTGGCCATCCTGGCTGAAGGTGCAGGACAGGAAGCAGGCCGCTGCCAGAGCTCCAAGGCTGGGCCAACAATGGCTTCAGCCACCGGAAAGGCTGCCGTGGGTGAATCCCCCGGTACAGTATCTCCATCAGGGGATACTTGGCCCGCTTGGATATGGCTCAAGCTGCATCCTGGTGGACTCCAAGATGAGCCGAAGCAAATCCATGAAGGACGATGGGCTTTCGTCCGTCGACTGGCCCCCGGAGGACTCCAGATCAATGGGTCTGGAGAATAGGGAGGAGTCGTCGGACTCGGAGGAGTCTGCGAAGAGCTGCCTGGGGCCTCAGTCACCTTCCACCTGCCGAGGACGGTCAGGAGTGAGGGTGACCAACAACTTGTGGGGCAGGCCTTGACCCGACTGAGAGTCCTTGGTCGGCGCCCCCGATTTCAGTTGTGGAGGCGGAGGTTCCACCACAAATCAGTGGGGCAGCTGGCTTCGGCCGAACAACCAGCCCAGGCTTGGGTACCTCGACTATAGTGAGGTGCTGTTTCAGCCACTCGGGTGACAGCCACTTGATGGCCGGGGAAGGCGACGGCGTCGACTTGTTCCCAGACAGAAGTAACTGCCACCACATCAGGTCCTCGTAACATCGACGCAATTTGTGCCAAAGCCTCTCCTCTTCTGAAGAGGAAGACGAGGATGAGCAGCAGCGCCGCTTACCTCGGTGCCGAGACCACCGATGTTGGCGGGATTGGCTGGACCAAGACGAAGTCCGAGACCGAGATCCTCTGTGTTTCCAAGGACGGGTCTGGGAAGGAGTGGGGGACACCCGCTCTTCCCTTGGCTTGGAAGTCTTAACTGGGGACTGCTGCACCGGGGGCGCAGGCAGATCCTCGGTCTCCACCGGGGGAACTGGAGAAGAAGGGTTGTCGGCCTCAGCAGTCGACAGCCCATCCGACGGGTTGAGAAAAATCTCGACCGTGTCGATGGGTGTCTCGGACGGCTGGCCTGACCGGGACACCGTGAAGCCAGCAGCCTTAGCCACAACCTCGACCGAAGTTGACAGTCGGCTGTCCAGAGAAGGAGACCTCTCCTGCAAACGCCGACGATGGGACTTACCCTTTGAGTAGTTCTTTTTGGACCGAGAGGAATGTCCCGATGGCCCCTCTCCCTTCATGGAAAGGGATTGGTTAAGCTCCTTGAACGAAACTGAATATGAGGTACCCAGAGAGAGCGGGACAAATGCCGCGACTGAGGAAGAGGATGATGCAGCCTGGGCCGCCTCCTCCTCGAGGGTGATCATCTGCTTGAGTTGCTCAGCTGAGCCAGCCGCCGCGGAAACCGCCCAACAGGCCTCCTTCGACTCAACCGGCGGGTAGCGCTTCTCGGGGCACCCAAGCCGTAACCGGGCAGCGCGGTCCTCCAGGACATTGGCCGAAAATGAACGGCATGGCTCGCAGGCCTGCGGGTCGTGTTCTAGGCCAAGGCAGTACATGCACATGGAGTGCGGGTCCGTCCTGGACATCTTCTGCCCACAAGTGCACCTCCGAAATCCGGGAGTCGATTTGTCCATCGCAGCCATGAGGGAGAAAGATGACCGAAGTCTTGAAATTTTTAAAATGAGTTTCTGGTGAACCGAAGAATTAGGATCCAGTCTATCACACAGAGCGTTAAGGAGGGAACCTGAGCTTCCAAGCGGTAAGGAAGATCTGGCGTCATGGGGCGGAGCTGAGAGTTTTACCACCCGGGTGGGTGGGAGGAGCCAGCTTGAAGATCTTCCGGCAAGATTTAAAGTGGCAAGGAACCTGCCAGATAGTGTGGATGAACAACATATCCATGTCCCTAGAATTATCGTCTTTCCCCCCAAAAAACATTCGGCCCCTCATCCATCCAACACCTCCCTCTGCCTCAACCTCCAGGACCCTCCCAGTTATGCCCCTGCTACTGTATTCCTCCTCTTGCACTTAGTACAATGGCAGCTTTTCTCCTTTGTATGTTGCTGCATTTTGGGGCAAAAATCACTTTGTCGCCTTTCGTATGGTCCTCCGCCCTCCCAATCCCTCACAGTGCTCTAACAATTGGGTCCTCTTCGCTTGCACCCCTATTCACCACCTCTCCCTACATTATGCGCTTGATATCTTCTATCTGCTATGCCTACCCTCTCTCTAACATTTCCCACTACAAAATGCACAGTTTTCGGGCTTGGGTCCAGCACAAGTTCATTATCCATGACTCCTTGTAGTTCTATGTTCAATGTATATTACCTGTAAATATGTATTTTTACTATAATAGCAGCTATTTTTACTGTTTGTATTATTGTAACTTGTCTTTCTGTATTATTACTGTAGGACCGCAGGTCCACCTTGTAAATGAGCTTGCTCAATGGTGCCCGCCTGGATAAATAATAAATAAATAAATATATTGATTGAGATGGCTGCAAGCTGTACATGCCTCCTGAAGGGGTGTTGCCATTCTAGCCTTTTTTTCCGTTTCTGTAACAAACACAGTAGCACTGTATGTGGTGCTGTCATTGGCTGTCAAAATGGTGACCCCCAATCCTCCCAGCTGGTGACCTCATCGAAGCTGAACTGTGCGCCACCATGACAGAAGGGTGTATAGGTCCTGTGTACATGCTCGGATAATGAAACCTGCAGTTACAGGGCTGACGTAGAACTAGAAAAAAGTCATTTTTTTGTTAAAATTCTATGAGGGGCAATCCTCCCACTTGGTGAACGCAAGGAATTTAAACCACAATCTGCAATGACAGATGAGTGTGGTTTCCCATGTCATGTGCTTGGATGACCTCATTGACAACTCCCCCATCCAAAGTTCAAGACTGTGGCCAACTTGGAACATGCGTGCTGTTTTGACCAGGCACATGGCACAGTGCACTGTCGGCGGTGCATGTGGCACAGCACAGCAGTGGCAGGCCATGTGGCACACTGTAGTGTGGGGTCAAGAGTGCATGTGGAGCACTGCAGCAATGGTAGTGCACATGGTACAGTGCTGTGACAGCCTACATGTGGCAAACTGCAATGCTGTTGCAGTGCAGTGAAGGCACTGCACATGGCACAGTGCAGTGCAGTGTCAATAGGTCATGCTGCACAGAGCAGCGATAGCAATACATGTGACACAGTGTTATGTCTGTAGTACACGTGGCACAGTGCTGTGTTAGCAGTGCACATGGCACAGTGCTGTGTCTGTAGTACACATAGTACAGTGCTGTTAGTAGTGCATGTGGCACAGTACTGCCTGGCACTGCACCTGGCACAGTCCAGAGATAGAAGTAAACATGACACAGTGCAGTTTTGACAGCTTATGTGGCACAGTGGGGCAGCAGTGCATGTGGCACAGCCTGGTGACAGTGTACCTGTGGCACGATGCAGCCTCTACAGTTGCATGTAACACAGCACTGTGCCAGCAGTGCACATGGCACAGTGAAAGTTTACACATGGCAAAGTGCAGTGTCAGAAGTGCATGTGACACAGCAGTAACAACATTGCATGTAGTACAGTGCAGGTACAACAGTGCAGTGATGGCAGTGCATGCGGCACAGTGCAGCACAGGTCACATGGCACAGTGCAGTGACAGCCAAACATACACAACACAATGACAGTCACGGCACATGGCACTGCATGTAGCACACCACAGTGTCAGTAGTGCACACAGTGGGAACAGTACACATGGCACTTACCCTCTGCTCACTTCTGCTGCTGGTCACCATCCCATACAAGTACATTCACTTGTATTATACTTGTGTTAATACACTATCAACAAAGTTACTTTTATAATGCATGTGACTACTTGCCTGAGATAGAGGCTGCAGTGGAGGATAAGTGCTGGCTGCTTGGGGGGGGGGCTATGTATGGCGAGGACAGTGGCCCAGCAGATAGTTTTTTGAGCTTACCTAAGTTATGTCCCCCTTGATTAAAAACAATTAATTAGGATCATTGTTCGTTTCCCATTTGCTAGAGTCTCCCTCCCCAGGCAACTACACTCCATGTTGATGGACAACCATGGACCAGCGTATGTGCCCCTACCCTGGAACTACCCTTCCTAGTCTCATCTACAGACCGGTACCCCCAAGCTGGGCACCCCACCTGGAGCTAAATCACCTCAGTCCCTGGACCAATCTCTACCCCCAGATGACCAACCTGGACAGACCACCCTTCACACCCATGGACCGGCCTGCCTGTTGACAATCTCCCTGCACCTGGATCACACCTCTACACAATCCCTGCAACAGTACCAACCTTCCTTTCCCAAAACCAGCCTTCACAAAGCTAATCACCCACCCTGGACTACTCCACAGCCCCTGAACACTCCCAGCAGCTGTATGCCCCCCACCCCGGACCACATATCCCACCCACGGACAAGAACACAATCAGGCGGCTAAAAACAGTGACAGAGCCAAATGCAAAGTACTCACATACAGGAAACAGCAGCACGGCTACATATCACTGTTGGGCTCCAAGAAACAGCACTTGGTAGTCAGGCTATAGGCAAAAATACATTTTTATTGCAACACAAACGCCAGAACACAGACACAGCGTGTCCCTCCCCAAGCAGCCAAACATTTTCACACTAACTCTTGCGCTTTCTCATTTTTGCCTATAGCCTGACTACCAAATGCTGTTTCTGGGAGCCCACCAGTGATATGCACCCATGGACAAGCCACCCACAACATGCTGACCACTCTATCTGCAGCTACAACACCCCCCAGCTCACCACTTTCACCCAAGCTGAGCACCCTCTCTGGCCCACTGCAGCCCCCGAACCTACATCCCCAGCAGTCGACAATCCTCCCTACAGGTCAACTCCCCCCCCCGCACACAGGATGCTTGTGCCTGTACCCTAACCATGGACCAGCTGCCCAAAACCCACTCCTGTAACTGGAATACCCTCCTATCCACACTCCCAGCAACAACACCACCATTTCTGACCCTAGACCCGTCTCCACCAAGTTAAGCACCCTTTCTGCAGTCGGACCCCCCCCCACCGCGACCACACAACCCGCCTGCGGACAAACCACTCTCACCATACTGACCACTCTCTCTCCAGCTAGAACACCCCAATCCACCTGCAGCTGGATGAGCCTTCCCCTGCACCTCCATGCAGTTGCCCACATGCAGACAAACCACCCACACCACTCTCCCTGTATCTAGAATACCCCCAACCCGGCCAACCCTGCAGCTCGGCCAGCCTTCCCAAAGCTAAGCACCATCCCTGGACTACTAACGTCACAGAAACTGAATCCAAACCCAGCCAACCACCCTCCTTAAAAATGGACTTTCCCCACTACCACCACCATTCCCAACCACGGGCAAGTTGCCCAACCACAACCTGAAAAAAATTAAAAAAAAGTCTAGAACGGCAATGCTCCCTCTTAAGGCACCTAAAGTGTGCTGCCATATTATGGATGAGAAGATGTGCTGCCTCAGAGGCATTGTCACTAATTTTTAGCACCATTGTTGCCACATCTGAAGAACCTTGGGTACATATTATGGGCAGAGTCACATCGGAGTCTCTGTGTACAGCTTTGCATTCCTCCCAAAAGTGATTTGCACAGGGTCACACTGTGAGTATGCTGCATCATGGTACTCAAGCCTGGGCACCCAATAAACCACATATCCTATAAAAAGCAAGCCAGAGCACTAAACTGAGAAATTTGCTCCAGCTATAGGGTAGTATCCCTCAACATTTATGCACTGATGGGGAGCTATTGGTCCAGCTGCAGGTAGGGTTTATCTGGGGGCTGCTGCAATGCTTAGCATTGGGGAGGTTGATAGAGTAGACCATCCTCCCTGAAGCTAAACCCATTCCCAAACCACTGTGCCTACAGACAAACCACCTACACCATGCTGAACACTCTCCCTCCAGCTAGAACGTCCCCCCATGCTGATGATCCTACTTGCAGCTGGACTAGCCTCCCCAAGCCTGATCTGAGCACCCTCCCTGGACTACTAAAACCCCAAACCTGCAAACTCCCTCCCCCAAGCTAACCACCCTCCCTACAGCTGAACTTCTCCACCACCACCCTTCCTGCCCACAGACCAGACGACCATCCCCCAGAGCTGGCACCTCCTCCCGACCACCACCCTCACTGCAAATGGATATCCCCTCTAGTCCATTGAACCACCCTCACCGAAGATTAGCACCCTTCCTACATTTGGACCAGCCCTATGTCACGAACCTCCCTGCAGCTTGATCACCCCCTATGTTCCAATAAAACTTCTCCTCAGAAGACCACCCTATCTATAGCTGGACTGCCTCTACAGACCTTGGACCGGCCTCACTCCCCAGCCAACCACACTTCATGCTGCTAAACAGTGTTTCAGTTGCACAGACCAGCCCCCTCCAGCACTCCCCCAACCACCTTCCCTGGACTGCTCCATAGCCTCTGTACCATCAGGCATCCCCACCCTTGCGATAACCACCTTTCCAGCCCATGGCCAGATGTTCCTTTACTAATCACACTCCATGCAGCTGGACTACTGTTACTACCACTAATCCAGCCTCCCACAAGCCGAACACCTGCTCTGGACCATTTCACAGCCTAACCTGCATCCTACTCTCAGCTGACTATCCTGCCTGTTGCCACACACACCCTTCTGATCACTCTCTCTGCAACTGGAACCCCATCCCCAACCCCTGAATCTATATCCCCCAACCATTCCTGCAGCTGCACCCGCCCATCTCACCACTGCTCTTCATGAACCAGGACCACTACTATTCCCATGTTCTCCATGACCAGCCTCCCCCAAGTGCAGCAATGTCCCACGAACTCCCCCTTCCCTCCATGTGGGACTCTGTGGGGGAGGGGCAAGAATGCAGAGCCTTGCATTGTTTCAGGTGTGACCCCCCCCCATATATGACTCCAAGCCTCTCCAGAGGGTTCCATAGAACTTGTATCACAGAATAAAACTGTGTATGTGTTCCCCACTCCCTAGCTCATTTTCAATGTCTGAGGGGGGCTGGCAGAATGAACTATCACAGGTGGCTCTTAATCATATCTCTCAACTGCTATGATTTTGCATAGCGCTATGATGTTCACACTCAAATTTACCCTAGCTTTGCATAGGTTTACTGTTGTTCTTAACAATGTTAGAGCTATTTCTGGACACACAAATTATTAAAATAATTGAACTAAGTTGATAGAAACATTCCTTATCACTGACCATATGGGGTCCACTATTTGCAGACATATTATTGTTTAAAATAAGAAAGTGCTACATATTCTGGCCCTTTGCTATGATTTTTGAAGGCCAGTGCTATGATTTTTAATTCTGAGAGGTATGCTCTTAATCTGGTTACAGGGAACGAGTGCTTCATGCATTCAGCACTGCATGGTGCTTGTGCATGCCAATGCGGCTTTTTCTACTGCTGCGAATCCGATCCTGACATTGCTGCCTGGCCCAGATCTGCAGTTCATGGGGGTCAAGAAAGCAATAGGATGAGTGTTGAAGGGTTCTGTAAGCTAGTACAGACACAGCATCTAATTAATATAATATTCATAGTGACGGCAACCCCGTTGGGGGTAGCGAGCACATTGCCATCCAAAAGATGGCAGCGCGCTTTACGTGCCTCAGAAGTGGCCATTGACTTAGCAGTCTGACAAATTCTGTGTGCCCTAGCTAAAGTGCACAACAGTCACTCAACTGCACCTACTGGCCAGCGTGTCTGTTCATTGGCCAATCGCACCGTGTCCTGTCATTGGTCCGATTGGTCTGCTGTTCCTATTGACCGCCAAGTCTCACAAGCTGATTGGGTACATCTCTGTTTTTTCTGTGTTAGTGAGCACTCAGAAGTGCTTTTTTTAAATTTCAAAACCACTCTAAACCTTCCAGCATACCACTTTGCAGACAGGGTAGAAGAGTTTGGAACAACTTGGCACTCAGTAGTTTATTTTTTGTATTACTTGTGTTCATTTTCCTTTTCGCAGTAACGGGTTGCCTCTCAAGTTCCTCTACCTTATCTTCACATTTTTTTCTTACTTTATTTATTTGTTGGTGACATTATTGCATGGGGGCACAGAAGGCAGCCCGGTAAAGTAGATAGTCCTGTTGTGCTGTGGGAGGATGCAGGTTGGTCTGTAGTTATTCATAACTTTTAAAATAATTGCATCAGAACACATACGGTGGACAGTCATGACTTGCTGGGGGATGATGTGTGTTTGGCTGTGGTTGAGGCACTTATCTTTTTTTCTGTTTATTTTCAAAGTTTGCCGTGGCGTGGGGTTGGGGGGTAGGGCGCTCATCCACATCTCCTGTCCGCCCTACTATTTTCCTTTCAACAGGCTGTTCTGACTCACTGGTATGATCGTATAGTTACGATTGGAGGGCTTATGATACAAACAGCTAATAACCCCACTTTTGGGTTTATAAGCAAGTTGTATCATAGGCCAGTTGATCACAATTGAATGTAGCTACTCATTTACTGTCCTTTCGTGCATTATGTATGTTACCCACTGGTGTTCTACTACTCCAAATGTATGATGTTTGCTGTCTATACCTTTGTTCCACTGTATGTGTTTCAGATTGTATCATGTTCCCAATGTAACCCCAAAACCCCAGGGCGCATCTGGAATCAAGCGGTACTCTGCTCAGCATGCCTTCCTGGTAAATCTCTTAAACAAATAAATAAATAAATAGCCAGAATAGCCTGTTGTAAATCAGGGTGTATGTGTTTTCTGTTAGTATTTTTTATCATCTCGTGCCTTATTTATTAGACTATATATTTCCAGGAACATGATAGGAGGGTCTTAACACTGCTGCATTATTCACTTTTTTGGGAGCAGGTGAAGTTTATGGGTCCCGTCAAAATGGCGGAGGAAATTTCCACATATCTGGGGGCTGTGCCCCCAAACCCCCCCCTCCCTCCCATACATCTGATCATTTAGTTTTGGGGGCAAAGTCCCACAAGCCCCCCCACAACGAGCAGTATACTATATTTACCCCAACTAATACTAACTATATGTAAGGAGCCCCAAATCTCGTCCGCCTTTTTGGGACCCATATACTACATATGATCCCTCTTTTGTTGTTGAGGCTGTGCAAGTAAAGCCATTATAGTTTGAAATTATTATTTAAATATTTCTACTTTTAAGTCATCACTTTGCCATTTTTTACTTCCAAATCCACGTAACATTACTTTGTTAGATCCCTTCCCTTCTTGCCAGAATCACAGCAATTCCACCTGAGCTTTCAGTGTTGAGGGGTTGCAGTATCAGTTATTCTGTGAATATACTTTCCCCTTTTTATGTTTGCTTGCGCGCATGTACAAGAAACATTATGCAGCAGCTTAGGAGAGAAGCGGGTTGTAGAGGTGCAGCAGTGCGGCGGCCAATGCCAGCACTACATTTGTGGGCTTGGCGGTGTGCACTCAATGCAGGTGCAGTGTCCTGATGACACTGGTTCTGCAGACGTGCCAACAACTTGAAACAATCTGGCTGCTGCAATGAGGGGCTGCCTCGTCATTGCAGCGTCAGCAATTCCACTACAATGAGGGAGCGACCCATCACTGCAGGGCGGTGCCTCACCTGGTGTAACGTACCAGGAACATGGCGGCTCTATGCAGCCGCCTCAGAGTAGACAGGAGGGTGCCCAATCCCCCTGTTGGCATGCCCCAACCCCTTTCATTTGCTGATGGGAAGCCCAGTCCCCATTGGCATAATGTCTCCACCCCCGTGTTTCTGTTGTGTGCCGAGCAGGTGCCCAATAACCCTCGGCATCATGCGCCCCTCCCAACAGTCTTTCTTTGCTGAAGGGGGGCCCAATCCTCATTGGCTTCGGTCCCCCCTTCCCAGTTCAATTGCCGATGGAGGCCACTGCCCGTCGGTATAATGTCTACCCCAATTTCTGCTGTGTGCCGAGTGCCCAATCCCCCTCAGCATTATGCCCCCGCACCCGTTTCTGTGCCGAGGGAGGGCCCAATCCCCATTGGCTTCGGTTCTCCTCCCCACAAATGCAGGTGGTACACTGGGAGATCACCCCAGTGTACCAAACAACACCTGCAAAAGAAGAAAACTGACCCACGTAGTCTTTTTTTTTTTTAACCTGTAAAATAAGAAAATGGTCCCTCACGGTCTCTCCTGACCCCTCCCCCAACCCGCGCCCACCCTCTGCGTACCCTGCCTCCCCACACACACCCCTCACCCCATACTTACCTCCAGTGCCTGGCACAATGATCTTCGGTGGACCGGGAACACGTCTGCACTCTTCAAAGCCGACCGCGAACTGAAGAAATGCTGGTAAGCTGTATAATGCCATAAACAGGGTTTTTTCAACTTTGGTGCATATCTCGGGCATTTTGGGGAATTTTGGCACCAAATCTTCAACATGGGGTTACTGGGACCCCTCTTCATGAATTCAGTCACCGTCATGATGTTATTTGGTCCCGTAAGGTGATTTCGTAGTCACTGCGCGGAATCACCTTTTGGGACCAATTAATGAAAGAACAGTGCCACTATTCATGAGGTGGACTCTCAAAAAGCCTATGTTGCTAATTTGGTAAAAGAAATCCAAAAAATGACTGTTTTATGAGCGTGCATTGCACAGTTTCCACATACACTTGTAACTCCATGAATCTGTAATATTTTCACTCCAGATGTTCAACATTGGCATTTTCCACACCTCCTTATGAACAGTACAACTGTCATTTTGCATATCCTGGCTGAAACGTGTTTTCGCACTTCCAGCGCAGAATAGCACGGTCACTTTGGGAAATCAGTTTTAGGGACAGATTAAGAAAATGACAGTGGCACTGTTCATGAGCAGAGATCCTAAAATGGCGATGTTGAAAATTTGATGATGAAAGTCTGTAAAATGACTGTGTTACAAGAATGCGTTGCGCAGTTTTCACGCACCCTTGTAACTTCGCAAGTTTGAAATATTTTCATGCCAGATTTGACACTGCCATTTTTTCACACCTCCTTATGAACATTACAGATGTCATTTTTCACATCCTGGCCGAAATGTGTTTTCGCACTTCTGGTGCAGAATAGCGCAATTGCAGTGGGAAATTCGTGTTTGGGACAGATTAACAACAAGCAAATGAGAGAGGGGGGAATGAGCGAGCTCAACGGAGCTCTGTTGGGACTGCTGCAGATTTCTTTGTGGGCAGAAAAAAGGCGACAACGCAGGCAGGAGACCAGTACAAAAGAGCAGTCTGCAACGCCATGAGAAACATAACGAGTGAGAGAGAGAGAGAGGGAGTGAGCGAGCTCAATGGAGCTCTGTCAGGACTTTAGAGTTGTCCACCCAACTGCCCAGGGTCCTGTGTGGTCCTGTATTACAGAAGGGTCTCTGGGGTGGAGACAAAGCAATGATTGGATACTTTTACGATTGCTGTAATAATACAGATTTAGTTGTTCTGTTTATTTCTTTAACTGAGCTATACTGTTAGGATTGCTGTAATAATACATATTTATTTGTTCTGTTTATTTCTCTGAGTTGAGTAATACTTGGAGTGCAATACAATTTCTAACTGAGCTAAGTGAAACTATGAGGGCTGAGAACAAAAAGTATGGTAGCTAATGGGTGAAAAATGGACAAGGAGGCTTTAGGATTGCTACAGTAATACAGTATCTAATGGATGAGATTTGAGACTGAATTATCCTGGTCAGCAAGGGGGCAGTGGGAGGACTAGTGTGAGGGGGACAGGAATTTGAGTCAATAGGGCCCTAATAGTTGTAGTAGGGTACAGAAACCAGGAGTAAGGGCCCGTAACATAAGATGGGGTCCAAAATGGGGCAGATGCCATGTGTCAGTAGGGCGGGCATCTTTGGTAGGGTTGTAGGGCATAAAGGGTGTGGGTCCACCATGATCCTGGACTGGGCTTGGAGGATGGGGGGGTGTATGCTCTGTAGACAATTGGCTAGTTTGAGGGAGGAACTGTGGCGGTTAGGGAAGAGTCTAAGTGGCAGGGCAGATAAGTATGGTAGGCATTCTGGCCGGGGGGAATAGGGATGGCAAGGGGATGGGGAAGAACAACTAGGTACTGAATGACCCAAGTATCAGAGACACTAGCAGAAAAGAGAGGAGAAGGGAGGGGTGCCTGAGGTGAGGGAGCAAGCCTCCTGATGGGGAGAAAGAGACCACGAGGGTACTGGCAGAGAGCAGATGGCTGCAAGTAGGGAGGGACCAGGGGTAGGACCGGGGGCCATGGAGGAACAAGTAGGAAGGGGAACCGATGGGGAAGAGATGTAGGAGGGGTATCGACTAGGAATAGATTTGAGCCTCTGCTATGGGGGGGAGCAGGAACATACTGAAGGGGGGAGGACAAGCAGGGCATGAGAGGGATGGCAACAGGTAGGGGAAGAGATAGCGAAGATGAAAGGGTAGAAGGGGCTAGTTAGGAAGGAAGGACGGGGATGACTGGAGGAGAGAAAGCTATGGGAAGGGGAAGGATGGGAGGAGCATCACTATCGGGGTTGAAGGGAATGGGGGCTCTAAATTGACAACAATGGTGATAGGAGAGGGCCTGGAAATTAGCAGGGGAGGAGGGGAGGTCAACATGGGAAGCCCAGTAGGAAGTAGTCAGGCTGGGAAGGGGTTCAAGGGGGATGGGAGGAATAAGGCAGAGAAAAGGGGTGAGGCAGTAGTAAGGGTTGCAGATACAGAAGTCACAGAGGGTGCAGCTGGTGGGGGTAAAGGGCAGGGAAGAACGAATACTGGGGTGGTGGAAGAGGCATTAGAGGGGAAAGGGGGTAAGGGATGGGGGGTACTTGTCCTGGGAGATTCTATACTGAAAGGCGTGAGATGTGGCAGAAGGGGAGGAAAGGCACAGCCGTATTTAGGTTGAAGCTATCTCTGGGTTGATTGCAGGAGGGGCAGGCACTGCTCAAATGTGCAGTGAGGGGGAGGAAGAAACCTCATTTACTGTTGCATTTGGGTATAAACGACTTGACGGGGGAGACTGTGGAAGTAGCAAGGAGGAGGTTCTAGGACTTGGGCAGGCAGTGTGAGAGTGTGGGGGAGTCGGTGGCATTCTCAGAGGTATTCCCGGTACCATGTGCAAGCATGGGAAGGAAAGGCAGGATCGAGGACTTCAACAAGTGGCTGAAGGATTGGTGCCACATCAAAAATTATGGGTTAGTGACTAACTGGGGTAGGATCTGGGGGAATACTGACTTGTACACAGCAGACAGGGCTACACTTGAGCAGGGAGGGGACGAGAGTATTAAAGGCAGGATTGAAGAGGTATATCTTTACTAAGGTGGATTTAAACTAGTGGGGGGTGGCCAAAAGACTGAGGTTGGTAGAAAGATCTGGATGGGGAGCCTAATGAGCTGACTCCCCTAGATATAGGTAGAGGCAGAGGCATAGTAAGGCAAGGCAAGGCAAAATTTATTTAAAAGACGCCCAATCCCGGAGGCTCTGGGCGCCATACAAAATTTTAAACAGAGTTTTAAAAGCACAGAAAAATTTAAAACACAAAATTTTACACAAATTAAGTAAATAAATCTATTACAATCACAATCTTTACTGTATATACTAATCTAAATATCAAAAGCTTGGAAAAAAAGAAAAGTCTTCAAACGGGCCTTAAAAATATCCACTGTGGGGGCTTCCCTGACCAAAGTTGGCAAATAATTCCACAGAACGGGAGCCGTAACACTAAAGGCTCTATTGCCAGCTGATTTTAGCCTTGTTCTGGGAATCGTCAGGAAGCCACCACTAGAAGATCGAAGAGGGCGGGTGGGGAAGGTAGGTAACAGAAGGTCTGACAGGTAACCAAGGCCCTGCCCGTGTAGGGTCTTATAGGTGAGAAGACCCACCTTAAAGAGGACTCTTCACCTGACTGGCAGCCAATGCAATTCACATAAAACCGGTATAATATGACAAAACTTTTGCTGCCCCGTCAACAACCAGGCAGCTGCGTTTTGCACCAGCTGCAGTCTGCGGAGAGATCCTCCTGTGACCCTGAGATAGAGAGTGTTACAGTAGTCAAGCCTAGATGTGACTAAGGCATGTATCAAGGTAGGGAGGTCCAGAGACAGAACAAGAGGCTTAATTCTGGCAATGTTTCTGAGATGGAAAAAGCAGGTATGAACCGTGGAGGATATTTGAGCCTCCATGGTTAAGTTCCTGTCCAGAATCACTCCCAGATTTTGCACCCAAGAGGAGGCCTTCAATGACGCAGCTCCAAGGACAAGCCCAGTCCCTGGGAGGGGGCGGGCAGAGTGGTCTGAATGTAATACAGAAGGCACCACCACCCAATAAGAATAACGTAGAGAAAGGGTGTGGACTACCAGGTGGAGGAGGGACACAGGCCAAGTAGAAGGGTGAGGAGAAGGAAAGGTATGGGTGGAAGGTGATCTCTCTCAATGCAAGAAGCCTGGGGAACAAAACTGCAGAGCTTCAGGTGCTCCTTTTAGAGGGGAAGGTGGACACTGCTGCAGTGACAGACTTGGGCCACAGAGTACCGTGACTGGGACTTGACAATCCCGGGATACAGGATATACAGCAGGGACCAGGGGGTTGGAAGGAGGGGGTTGCACTCTGTGTGAGGGAGGGGATCAAATGCATAAAGGACAAGGGAGAAGAGAAGAGAAGAAGACAGAGGCACTTTTGGTGCAATTCCTGGACTCCAAGGGCAGAAAGCTGAGGCTGGGAGTGGTGTACAGACCACCAGCCCAATCCAGGGAACTGGATGGGGAGTTGGCAGAGCAGATAAGGAGGGTCTGTAGAAGGAGAAGTGTGCTGATAGTGGGGAATTTTAACCTACCAGGGGTTGACTGGAGCACCCCAGCTACTACCAGTACCAGGAAGCAGGCGCTCATTGATACGTTCCAGGACGGCCTTCTGATGCAATTGGTAAGTGGGCCAACAAGGCTTGGTAGCACTCTGGACCTAGTACTGGCAAATGGGGAGGCGGTGAGGGAGGTAAGGGTGGAGGACCCACTAGCAGGTAGTGACCACCAAACAGTGTGGCTCATTCTCATACTAGGCAGGGAGACAGGAGGCACAGGCACTAAGGTGGTGGACTTTAGTATGGTGGACTTTGTGAGGATGGGAGCAATACTGTGAGGGACACTCCAGGATATAAGGCTGGGGATGGATACAGAACAAAAGTGGGGAGTCATAAAGACTGGGCTAACAGAGGCCACAGTAGTCGGCAGCAGGGCCAGGAGTAAGAAGAGCAGAGTCAAGAAACCATGCTGGCTGAACAAAGAAGTGCTGCAAGGGGTGAGGGCATAGAGGGCTGCATACTGGAAGTACAGGAGAACAGGGAAGGAATAAGGAAGGAAGGAAGGAAGGAAGGAAGAGAATAAGGAGGCTTACAGGAGTTGGTCAAGGGAGGTGACCAGGAAGGTGAAAAAAGCCAAGGCCTCCAGGGAATTAAGGTTAGCACGGGGCATAAAGGAGGTTATGTCAGGGAAAAGAGGAAGTGCAAGGTACGCATTGTGAGGATAAAGCAGGGAGCAGATTGGGTGGAAAAGGGGGAGGAGCAAGTGGAAATTCTAAATGAGTACTTCTGCTCCGTTTTCACTAAGGAGAGGGATTGCCCACTACCAGCATGGGCTGGGGGGTGGGGAAAGGGGGAGGAGGTGACAGACAAAATGATCACAGGGACTAGGGTGCTAGAGGGGCTGAGGGCAGTAATGGTGGACAAGGCACCAGGTCCCGAAGGCATCCACCCCAGGGTGCTGAGGGAGATGGCGGAGCTGTTGGCTGAGCCACTGGCAGATCTGTTCAACACCTCCCTGGAAACGGGGTGCGTGCCCCAGGACTGGAGGGTGGCCCATGTGGTGCACATACACAAGAGTGGGCCTAGGAAGGAGCCAGGAAATTATTGGACGGTCAGTCTCACGTCCATAGTGGGTAAACTTATGGAGGCAATACTGAAACAGAGGCTGGTGGCATTCCTAGAGAGTAATGACCTCCAAGATGGGCAGCAACACAGGTTTGTCTCAGGAAAGTCTTGTCAGACCAGCCTAATAGAGTATTATGAATGGGTGGCAAGGGAGTTGGACTGCGGCCATGGGGTACATGTCCTGTACTTGGACTTCTGTAAGGCCTTTGGTACAGTGCCTCATGGGAGACTGGGGGGGAAGGTGGTGGCAGTGGGGGTGGGGGAAAGTTGACTAAATGGATAGAGACCTGGTCACAGGGGAGGGTGCAGAGGGTGGTGGCGGGGGAGCTCTCGGCACCTAGAGCAGTGACAAGCTAGGTGCTGCAGGGGTTAGTGCTGGGTCCGGTGCTATTTGGGCTCTTTATCTCTGATATAGCACACGGAGTGGGGAGCAGGGTTAGTCTTTTCACAGATGATACCAAATTGGGGGCAGTGGTGGACAAAGAGAACGGATGGGAAAAACTGCAGGGGGACATAACTAAATTAGAGACATGGTTGGTGGACTGGCAGCTAGGATTCAATGCAAACAAGTGTAAGGTGATGCACTTCGGGCCTAAGAACCAGAAGAGAGACTATTGGTTGGGGGGTGAGGTTGGTGATCAAAGAGGAGGAAAAGGACTTAGGGGTGTTGGTAACTGGGAGCATGCACAACTCAGCCCAGTGTAGGAGAGCAGCAGCAAAGGCAAACAGGATGCTGGTGAGCACCACAAGAGGATTGTCATCCGGATACAGGGATGTGATACTATCTCTCTACAGATCACTGGTCAGACCACACCTAGAGTACTGTGTGCAATACTGGAGGCCATACCTGAGGAGAGATATAAAGTTACTGGAGTGGGTACAAAGGAGGGCAACAAAAATGTTGAAGGGGATGGAAGGAAAGGAATATGAAGTTAGGCTGAACGAGTTGAACATGTACACACTGGAGGAGAGAAGGGATGGGGGAATATGATTCAAGCATTTAAATACCTGGAGGGGTAAATAAACCTAGCACCGAGGGGGTGTTTAAACTGAGGAGTGGAAGAGAGATGAGGGGGCATGGACTAAGGTTGGAAGGGGGACGTTTCAAGAGGGAAATAAGGAGGCACTACTTCACTGAGAGGGTGGTGTCTAGTTGGAATGCGCTGCCAGAGGTGGTGGTAACATATAGGACAATCAATAGCTTTAAGAAGGACTGGGATAATGCAACAGGAAGAGTCGGGGGGGCAGGGGCTGGGACAAGCGGGGAATGAACTGAGGGGGAGGAGGCTTGGGCTGCTGCAATCTAGGGTGCTAGCTGCACACTCAGGCAGATTTAGATAGACCGATTGATCTGTTTTGCTGGCAGATTCGTATGTTCGTATGTATGTTCATATATAAAATCACAGTAACTCAGTTCATGAGCAGAGGTCCTAAAATGCCTATGTTGAAAATTTGGTGACAAACGTCCATAAAATAACTGTTACAAGTGTGTGCTGTGCAGTTTCCACACACCCTTGTAACTTCACAAATTTATAGTACTTTCACTCCAGATTTCCAACACTGGCATTTTTTCCAGACCTCCTTATGAACAGTACAGCTGTCATTTTTTACATCCTGCCCGAAATATGCATTTACACATCTGGCGCAGAATAGTGTGATTGTTGTGGGAAATCAATGTTTGGGACAGATTAAGAAAATCATACTGACAGTGTTCATGAGCAGAGGTCACAAAATGCCTATGTTGAAAATTTGGTGAAATAATTCCACTAAATGACTGTGTTACGTGCATATGTTGCGCAGTTTCCACGTACGCTCAGAAGTTCCAGCATTTTTAATATTTTCACTACCGATTTTCAACATTGCCATCTCTTCACACCTCCCTATGAATGGTGCAGCTGTCATTCTCACATCCTGCCCGATCTGTGTTTTCGTACATATGGCGCACAATGGCACAGTTGCTGTGAAAACTCAAAGTTTGGGACAAATTGACAAACTCACAGTGCAACTGTTCATGAAAAGAGGTCCCACATGCTTTCATGAGGTAGGAGTCACAAAAAGGCCATGTTGAAATTTTTAGTGCAAATACCAACAAACACCCAGGGAGTTAGGGTTTCTAAACATAACGTCGCACCCTGTACAGACTGACAGGCATCAGGGGTGTGCCTTTGGATTGCTGACTGTAATGCTCATGCCAGTCCACCCCCACCCTGCAGTCACTAACAGGCATCGAGGTGTGCCTTGGACTGTTCGGCCCCATAGTTCACCCCCTTCTCCTATATTGCACCCATTTCAGTGTATGTCCTTATGGAGTGGGGTGACTGTAAAGCCGAACACCCCAAGGCACGCCTCAACACTTGTCGGTGTCTGCAGGATAGGGTGAGGTGAAATGGCATGAATGTTATGGGCGAGAGCCCAAATGCATACCACAATACCTGTCTGTCTCTGCAGGTTGGAGGTGGGGTCGGCGTGAAGTTCAATACTTCACTGCCATTCCTACTCTGCATCTGCCTAACTCCTGCATTTCCAGTGCTAATACCACCAAGCAAACATTTGGCACTGACACATGCTTCTTGTTATTCAGGCACTGATTTTTACTTATTGACCTCATTATCTGTCATGATACATGAAAAATATTAGCATACCTGTCAAATATTCCTTTCCAGGTACCGTCTGCTGCACACCATAAATGTTTTTTTACATTCCCGTTTGGAACCCTCCATGGGTCAGATATTGAAAATTGCCCACAGTGGAGCACAAACATTTTGGCCCTGCCTTAAAATAGCATTTGTTCAAAAAAGTGCCATATTCAGAGGCATAGCGCAGTGCATATTTCATCTGAATATAGGTTGTGTTGCCCAGCAATAAGCCACTTAGTTCTGCCTGATAGGGCTCCTGCAATGGCTAGCACTGAGGTAGTATTCAACAGTCCCCATACAAATTAGCACACTGGGCATGCAAGGTGCTAAGGGGCCATTTACATTCCCATTATGGGCTCATTTGTATGGGGTTAGAGGCCTTTTAGCACCAAAATGTGCCTGTCCCGTGAGCTGTCCCTGGTGCTAGTGTCCCCCCTGTGATCCCAGTGCACCATACCAAACTAAAAATGTCCTCATGTGCAGTTGTCCCTCTTCTCGCCTGATGCCCATCCCTTACAGTTAATATAATTCTATGGTGCAGTGATCCCTCCACCCACCCGATCTTCATCCCTGTACATACAACCCCCACCCCAGAGTGACACCCGCAGCCCTAGCCAACCCTCCATAGGTGGTAGTGGTCCCACCCCCCCGCAACACTGAGAATCCACCCCCACCCCCTTACTGTACAGTCGGTGATACAGCCCCATCACACACCTCTTCGGCCACCCGCTGTCTGACCGTAGCAGGGAGAGCACTGCTTGTTTATAGTGTGGTGGTGGACCAGTACCAGAAATGGGGGGGTTGGCTGCGGGCTTCGAAACCGAGCCAGGGGTTTGTTGTTGGGATGGGTTCTTGCCACCAGAGTTGCCCAGCTGTAGCAGTCCAGCCATGTGGGGGGGGGTGACACACCAGGGTATGGTGTTTGTCATATTTTGGGGCCAGTGATCAGGTGGGAGGAGACCACTGGACGCCAGGGAATATATTAACTATACTGGATGGGGATTGGCATTGGGGGAGAGACCTTAGACACCAAGGAATTATATTAACTGTATGGTATGGGGACTGGAAGCACTGGACACCAGGGGTGTCTCATAACTGTGCCGGGAATGGGACTGAAGTGAGTGAGGTTCCACAAGACACTGGGGCATAATGTGTTGGGGGGATGCTGACACACTAGCTCCAGCAGCCACTAGGGTTGTTGCTGATTAAGACAGTCGGCAGTATTTGCTCTGCTCAAGGGTACCACACAAGGCATCCTTGAACCATGCAAATACATAGCATATTGAACTGTGCCAATATTCAGGTCTCCCACCTCTGAGTTGCATCATTTTGCTTTTCGAACCCCTCCACATTTTGTCCTGGCACAATCTCAGTACACTGGTGCTAAATGGTCTTTTGAATATGGGACTTTAGAGCAAAACCTGGTTTGTGTAGGCAAACTAACTTGGTTTTGCTCAGAGGCAATCCATTGAATATCTGACTACATATGTCTACAATGCTCTTCAAGCTGTGTGGGTGGGTGGTGGTGGGGAAACATGGTCTTCAGGGAAAGGCAGCTGCAGTGTATGGTTGATCTGTGGCAAGGGGTATTCCAGCTATGTCGAGGGTGCAGATAGTGCATTACCCCTGCAACAGGATAGTCCATCATTCTGGTGTGAAGCCCATCAAACCCAAGTCATACAGGATGCCTGGAGCTGTGCCAGCAACAACAGAAGTCCTGGGACCTCAGCAGACTGTGCTACCTCTGCAACATTGGTGTGTCTCTTGCCCATGTTGTACTCCTAGAAGCATGCTGCTTTGGGGCTCAGGAGTCTGGAGCCTGAGACCAGGCATGGATGTAGGTTCTGAAGCCAGAGACCATGGCTTGAAGGTGGGGTGGTGCTTGCGACCATAAACACAAGGACTATCCCCACTGCAGGGGCAAGACTTGCTCTGTGTCTCAGCACACAGGTGGAATGCCCCTTCCCACATATCAGCCAGCCCCCTGCAGCTGCCTTCCCTGAAGACGATACTAGCTATGTCCCCTCTCCTGCAGCCTCCCTCTTCCAAATAACAGACTGGACACCCCTCCCCCATCCCACAGTGGGGTTTTTGGTGGACTGTAGAGTTGGTGGATGTTAAGGGTTAGGAGGAATGGACCCAGACTTACCTCCAAGTTCCCCCATGCAGGCCAGGAAGGAGAAATCTGTCTTTCCTCCCAGGAACACAATCCAGATGGGAGGTGTCCCATGCAACACAGCCAGTTGGGTATCATACTCCAACCTACCATGTTTTTCCTTATTCTGGTTTTACTCCACCTGGTAGCATGTCATAATGCAGGGGTGTGTGTGTATATATAGAGGTACGCACCATGTGTCTTCCAAGAGATGTCCCCCTGCCGAGCTGTGCCAGCTGCCCTGCTACCATGCCTCTACATGGTTTAGTCTAGGAGCGGTGTAGCTAGCCTTGTCGGGAGAGGAGAGCAATTCTCCAGATGCTCAATCCTCTCCCACCTGGAGGACCAGTGGTGACCGGGCTTGATTCCGAACTCGGGCTGTCAGCATAGCAGTAGTTATCCAGTGCTTCAGCCCTCCATGCCACTGGGTCAATGTTTCTATTTTTTTGTTTTGTTTTAATTGCCGATTTCAATACTGCACATGGCTATCATGATATAATCAACATTGTGAAACTGCTCTCTAATTTGTTCAGTGTTCCTTTGTGATGTACCCAGCGTTGCTAGATATCAGTTGTGACCTTCCACAAAAGTCAAGATACTGTATGACATCTTGCAAAGTGGGTTCAAAAATAGCAGTTTTACATAGATACATAGACAGTGTTGGCAGATAAGGGCCTATGGCCCACCCAGTCTGCCCATTTGAGCTTGTAAGTTCAGTTTGTTTTCCTAGAAGTCTGTTGCCCCTTACCCCTGACCTCCAGAATTCCTTTATGTCTATCCCATGCATTCTTAAATCGTGATTGTTTCAGCCCCACCACTTCCTCTGGCAGGGTGTTCCACTTGTCCACCACCCGTTCTGTGAAGAAATTCTTTCTCATGTTTCCTCTGAATCGTCCTCCTCCAACTTCATCCCATGCCCTCTAGTCCTGGAACATCTTTTTCACTTAAAAATAGTGTTTTCCTGCACCCTGTTCCTCCCTGTAAGATACTTGTATGTCTCTATCATATCGCCTCTCTCCCTCTTCTCCTCCAGGGAGTACATGTTCAGTTCCTTCAACCTGTCTTCATAGGACTTGTGATGCAATCCATGCACCATCTTTGTTGCCCTCCTCTGAACCTTCTCTACCCTGTCTATGTCCTTATGTAGGTATGGTCTCCAGGACTGTACACTGTACTCCAGGTGGGGCCTCACTAGTGTCTTGTATAGCGGAATTATGACCTCCCTTTTCCTGCTGGTGATGCCCCTGCCTATACATCCCAGCATCCTATTTGCTTTACCTGCTGCCTTGTCACACTGTTTCCCTACCTTGAGGTCATCAGAGACGATAACCCCAAGATCCCTTTCCTGCTTGGTGCATGCTATATCCTCACCCCCAACTGATATATTGTGCCAGGGTTTTTGTGCCCATATGCATTATCTTGCACTTCTTTGCATTGAATTTCAACTGCCAAACCCCTGACCATTCTTCAAGTTTCTGCAGGTCGCTTCTCGTTCTGTCTACACCCTCTGGTGTGTCTACTTTGTTACAGAGCTTTGTGTCATCAGCGAACAGTGAAATTCTGCCTTCTAGGTCCTGCGCAATGTCACTGATGAAGATGTTGAATAGGACCGGTCCCAGCACTGATCCCTGTGGTACCCCACTGGTCACTCTTCCCTCTGTAGAGTGACAGCCATTTACCACCACCCTCTGTGTCCTGCCACCCAGCCAGTTACCTACCCACCACACTACTGTCCTGCCCACACCCATATTCCCCAGTTTGTGTAATAGTCTTCTATGTGGCACAGTGTCAAAGGCCTTGCTGAAGTCCAGATAGGCCATGTCCACTGCCCTCCCCTGATCCACCTCCCTAGTCACCCAGTCAAAAAATTCAATGAGGTTGGTCTGACATGACCTCCCCCTGGTGAAACCATAGATACAAATGATTTTTTTTCCCCAATTGTTTAACCAGGAGAGACACAGTAAGCTGAAAGCTTGTTTACAGATGCGACCTGGCAGCATAGGGAACTTCAGTGAATTGCTCAGGGTCACACAGTATGCAAGTGGGGGCTGTGAGATTCAAACACAGGTCTTCAGATTTACAGTTCAGAGCCTTAATCCACTGTGCTATACTACCTCCAAATTCTGTGGCATTCTCAACACCTATTGTATAAATCTGCAATATTGTAATCTCTGTAATGCAAAAACCAGCCCCCCCCCCCAATCCATCTGTAGACCCCACTGTTATATTTCGGGTCTGAAGTGTAAATAAAGAATTTTATCAGAACACAGTACCCCACCCCATTATATAGATGGGATGGACGGAGAAGGTAGAAAAATCTATTTCCAGGGACTGGAATGTTCTTTTGACCACTAACTCCCCACCTGTTCACTGCCTACTACAATTACTCCTCCTGCTCAATCAAAACTATGAGTAGCAGCCAGCCAACTGTCACAGCAATAGTGCTATTTCTCATGACGCCAGCAATCCGGGTTCACTAATGAGCTTTGGTCATCGGGGAGACGGAAAGACTGAGTGCTTCAGAGGATGCTCTCCTCCCAGTATGGTGGGTTGTTGCCCTGACTGTAATACTGCCTCAACAGGCAGCAGCAACAGGTGGTGAGGGGACACTCTCTTCCCCAAGGGTGGTGACAAGCAGGGAACCACAGTGCTCAGTCCTGGGTCCGGTGTTGTTTAGGTTATTCATATTGGATAACTCACATGGCATTACAGCCACAGCCGTGGTTCTCTGATGAACCCAACCTGCCAGACTGCCATCCGCAGTCCAGGTCTGAAGCCACCAGCCCCTCACAGAAGCTCAGGTAGTCTGAGAGCCACAGCCATGGTTCTCTGACGAACCCGACCTGCTAGACTGCCATTCGCAGTCCAGGTCTGAAGCCACCAGCCCCTCACAGAAGCTCAGGTACGGACTTGCCCTCAGGGACTGATTACCTCCAGGAAGGGAGCCCTAGCTGCCTGATTTTTCTTTTTTACATGAGGACAGTTGTTTCTGGGTTTAAATCCAGAGTCTGTTACTGGTGTGACCCACTGGCTACAGTCAGCCCCAGGAGCACTCCGATTGGCTCCATATAGCTCTGCACTGTTAATGCTTGAATTATATTGTACTAGATTATGATTTCTGTTAAAACTGACTTGCTAGCATTTTATAGTTGAAATTTGCTGATTTAATCTAAATGCACATAGTGTGTTTCCTCATAAGACCCAGTAGTGTTCTCAGCTCAGGCCTTTGAACCCCCTTCCCTTTCACCTTTTTACTCTAGTATTGTGTTTTAAATACTGTAGCCCTGTTCTTGCTCTCTCAGACTTTGTGGCACCTTGCCTAACATTTTGGTCTGCAACACCCCCCATTTAAGCCATTTTAAATTTCTTTTTAGCTCCACAAGCAGCCCCACCCACCCTGCCTTTCTTATTTAATTCCCCTCTGTCCTTCTCTTTTCAGGTAGTCTGAGAGCCACAGCCGTGGTTCTCTGATGAACCTGACCTGCCAGTCTGCCATCTGCAGTCCAGGTCTGAAGCCAACAGCCCCTCACAGAAGCTCACGTACGGACTTGCCCTCAGGGACTGATTACCTCCAGGAAGGGAGCCCTAGCTGCCTGATTTTATTTCGCCCACCCACCCGCCCTGGCTTTCTAGCTCACTCCTACAGGCTACTGCCAGCCATGCCCACCCACCATGTCCCCGACCTCTTAAATCCCCAAGGGTACTGCCCAGTTCCCATCTACACTGCTCTTATTACCTACCAGTAGACTTATCCCTCCTGGGCTCCCAGCTCATCTGCCGTGGGACACACGGCCACCAGGTAGACAGCGCTTCCTTAGCCGCTGCCCGAGACCACAAGTTCGGACTCCTTTAGCAAAGAGGTACAGCAAAGTCCCTTTTTTTCACCCACCCGTCCATCCCCCCCTCTAGGCTCATTATTATATAGACAGCCTCCTCCCACCCCCTCTCATTCTTTGGTCTACTTCTTTCCAGCTATCTAATATGCCTCTCACATCGAAGCTCTCCATAAGCTAACAGCGCTGCACATTACCATTTCATATAGCGGTGTAAGACCATATTGGTGCAGCCTACTTTACCACACACATTGCCATCTCATACAGCAGTGTAAGACCACATTGGTGCAGCCTACTTCGACAGCATCCTACCTCCTTTTAAAGTACCAGCTACCGAGGGAGACCACCAATCTTCAGTGATCATATAGGCTTGGTGCCATCTGCTATCTTGCTCAGCTCTGTGAAGTCCCCAAATACCTGCACACACCGACTTGTCTTGTTCTGTCTGGTGATTCTCTAGGAGTCTGTAATCAGGCCATGTCATCTATAGATAAAAACACTTTGCCGTAGTCATAGCTTACTATTTTTCACTATAAGGCATCAACATGAGGGTTGATACCTGGCTCCCTCTCTTCATTTTCCTATGGCTGGTGCCTTATGTAGTGTATCACCCGGGCCAAATTAACTCAGGGGGGAGTCGGACCCTCTGTCACAGTACTATTTGTACAGCAACTCATCTCACAGTTTTTGTTGCAACCCTGTGTTCCCATACTTGCATCAGTCTGAGGTAGCTTCTGTGGGTGGGACCTGCACCTCCCTACCCATACAGGGTATGCCCCCCTATATCCCCAGTAATAATGCCACTTGGTGCCACATGAGAAGGGTTTTAGTCACTGCATCCTTAAGACAGCACTATGTAGATAGCAGGGCCCAGCACTCTTGTTCAGTCATTCCAAGCAGTTGTGGAAGAATTAGAGCTTTCAAATTATCTCTGGCTGCCCTAAAGAAAATTGTGTTTCTCCTCCTATTGTGCTCAGGAAATGCGGAACTTAATCCTGGTCCTACAGAAGCACTGTCATCTCCGTCCAACCTTACAAGGCTTAGAGGAATGAGTTTTATGCACGTTAATGTTTGCAGAGTCTCTTAAAAAAAGCTTACACTGATCCAGACCTAGGTCATTCATACCGAACCAGAAGTGCAGGTAGTCTTGGAATCCTGGCTCAGATCTTCTACCCCTGACAGGGAGGTTAACATCCCTAACTATTGGCTGTTTAGAGCTGACAGGCAGACTATGGGTGGTGGGGTAGCCATTTATGTCAAGGACAAATATACGGTCACTACCATTGACTCCTCCTCTATCGCAAATGGCTTCGAATGTCTGTCCCTTAAGGTCGAAACATCCCGCTCAATGGCTATCAGGGTTATAGGGTGTTACAGGCCTCCATCTGCTGGGTCCCAGCTCCTGTCTCATCTATCGACTATTATGGGACATGAGACCCTCGAAACTATTATATTAGGGGATCTCAATTACAACTGGTTATCCAAGGCTTCCTTATCCCTCAAATCCTTCTGTGACTCTCTCAGGCTCACACAACTCATCGAAGGACCTACGCATTCTAACAATAAAAATTCCAGGAATAGCACTCTATTGGATGTCTTACAAGCAAGCCACAGTCCTTTTCCTATGCTGGAATATTTTTCTCGGATGTCAACGATCACTGCTTCATCGCCAGTGTAAGATCTGACTCCAGTCTCCCTATCACATCTAAGTTCTCTACCAGAAGGTCCAGACGCAGCTTTGACCCATTTGCCTACATCGATGAGCTAAAATCGTCTGTACACTGGCAGAACTTTTATCTATCCATATCGGTAAGTATGGCATATGCCATTTTTCATGAAATAGTGTCTTGTGCCATAAATAATCACGCTCTCTTGATAAACGTCCGTGTAAAGACCAGAACTTGCCATTGGTTCTCTGCTGAACTTAAGGCTGCATTACTAGTGAGAGATAAACTCTGGAAAAAAAGCCTGCAAATCAAAAACTGCTGAGGACTGGTGCCACTTCAGGAAGGCTAGGAACTCCTGCACCAAAGTGGTTAGAGAGGCTAAGGCCAACTTCTACTATTCTGAGCTTGACTCTGCCTCAAGGTGCACAGCTAAATTTTGGTCCATAATCAAAGAGCTGTCTGGTCATACAGCTGGAAATAAACTTCCCTCGAAAATCATCTCTGGCAATGTTACAATCAACAATAGCAAGGAGATTCTCCAGGCCTTCAACAACCACTTTGCTATGGCAGGCCTAGCATTCGACAATTCACCAGCATCCGTGTTATGTTCTCAGGTTAGTGCACAGATTGCTGAACCTAGCACCACTAATGCGGTCTTCTCATTCCTTCCTGCTTTGTTGAAAGAGGTCAAAGACCTCTTTCTACAGTTGGACACCAAGAAAAGCACTGGTGCTGACTCTCTCAACCCCTACTTCTCAAAGATTGCATACCATGTGCTAGCTGTACCAATCAACACCTATTTAACTTGTCCTTGACCCAGGGGACTCTTCCACACCTATGGAAATTGCCCACGTCATTCCTCTGTTTAAATCAGAGGATCCCTGCGACCTAAATAATTACAGGCTTATATCTCTCCTACCAGTATTTTCTAAACTGCTGTAAAAAATTGTGAATGCTCAGTTGAGAACCTACCTAGATAACAAGAACCTTTTAAACCCTATTCAGTCTGGTTTCAGAGCCAAGCACAGTACCATTACGGCTCTGGCCAAAGTGACTGATGACTGGCAACGAGAACTGGAAAACAAAAAAATTTCTATGTGCCATGTTCCTGGACCTTAGCAAGGCCTTTGACACTGTCGACCACTGCCTGCTACTTTCCACCGTAAAAGTGATAGGTCTGAACCGGACCTCCCTGTGCTGGTTCAATAATTACCTTACAGATAGGCTTCAGCAGGTCAAGACTAAAGTGGAGCTCTCTCTACTCAAACCACTAAAAAGAGGCGTTCCACAGGGATCCATCCTGGGGCCTTTATTGTTTGCCACTTATATAAACAATATTGATGTTGGCATCAAGGAGGCCAATATTCACCTTTTCGCTGATGATACGATGTTGTACCTAAGCCGCCCAACTCCGGAAGCCGCCTGTGGAGATTTACAAACAGAATTCAACTTGTTGCAGAATCAGCTCCTAAATGAAAAACTCTTACTCAATGCCAAAAAAACAAAAGCTATACTGTTCTCTCCGGCTACTCATTCAGTGAACCCTGCTATCTCTGGCTCCTTACCTCCCATAAACATTTTACTAGGAGAAAGGTTGGAATTTGTTACGAAATTCAAGTACCTAGGGATCGGGCTAGACCACAGACTTGCCTTCGTGGAGCATGTCGAGGACCTGCTGAAAAAGTTGAGGCAGAGGCTTGGTCTCTTCTTTAGAATAAACCGCCTCCTGACCAAAGATGCCAAGATGCTGTTAGTTCAATCCACGTTTCTATCCCTAATTGATTATGCCAATTTCATTTATAGTCAATGTAATGCCTCCTGTCTTACTAAACTGGACACCTTATACCACAGAGCCTTGAGATTCATAACTGGCCTACCTATCACCACCCCGCCACTGCTCCTTATATGCAGCTGTGGGGTGGACCTCCCATCAGTACAGAAGGAATAGAAATGTGGCTCTCTGGACTTACAGAGATATTGCCAACAAATTACCCCAATACATTTCCAACTGTTTGCCGTTATACATGGTAGGCAACTACGCACCGAGAAGCTATTATCGGCTTCTACTGAAGGTACCTAGGGCCAATACATGCTTTGGGAGAGTGGCCATAGGCTTTGTGTTGCCCTCACTCTGGAACAAACTACAGAAATCTATGAAACTGAGCCTCCCTGTTAGTCCTACCACCTTCAAGACCGTGTATGCCAAGGCTGTTAAGTAGCTATGCAGCTGTGTCCAGCACGCTTAGCGTGCTAGAGTGCCTACTGCTTACCTGCCCACTACATCGCCACCTAACCTGGCCCCTTGATTGTCTCCACTTATACCCCCCTTTTTTCTGCTAATCCACTACCTTTCTTACCCCCAGACTCCTAACACATATGTCCCCAGCCCATCTACTGTAGCACCCCTCCTAGAACAGCTGCAGTCCTGTACCCCTCCCCTCCCCTCCATATCTGCCCCTTAACTTTGTATATGTCCTGACCAATGATATGCCGTGCTGTTTGAAAATATTTTAATATGCTGGCTGTTTCAGAATGCTTTAATTCCCCTTCTCATACCATTCTCCTCAACCTTGTTAACCCTATTCCTGAAATACTTGTTATTGCTCTGTGTATTGTTTTTCTATTTCTGTATAATTATGTCTATTTATTATCTGTACATGAAAGTGTTATTCTTGACTTTGTGTAATGTAGGTCCACCTTGTAAATGAGCCTGCTCAATGGTATTCGCCTGGATAAATAAAGACTTGATTGATTGATTGATTAGGAGCAAGATTAGTCTGTTCGCAGATGATACCAAGATAGCAGCAGTGGTGGACAACATAGAGGGGTGGTAGGGGCTAGAGAAGGACCTGATCAAACTGGAGGAGTGGTTGGAAAGTGGCAACTGAGCTTCAGTGCGTAAAAGTGCAAGCTTATGCACTTCGGAGCAAGGAATCCAGGGAGGAGCTACCAGTTGGAAGGGGTTCAGATAGAAGTCACAGAAGAGGAGAAGGACCTGGGGTGATCATAACGGTTAACATGAACAAGTCAGCTTGGTGCAGGAAGGTGGCAGCTAAGGCCAACAAGATGCTGGGTTGTATTGCAGAAGGAATCTCATCCAGAAATAGGGATGCGATCCTGCCACTGTACAGGTCACTAGTCAGGCCACATTTAGAGTACTGCATGCAGTTCTGGTGTCAGATTGCTGGAGGGTGTGAGCGTAGGGCAATTAAGATAATCCAGGGGCTGGAGGACAAAACCTATGAAGAAAGGCTGACTGAGTTGAATATGTACACCCTGCAGGAGAGGAAGGATCAGGGGGATATGACTGAGACCTTCAAATATTTGAAGGGGATTAACAAAACAGGCACAGAAGGGATATTTCAACTGATGAGAGAAAGGGACACCAGAGGACATGGTCTCAGGTTGGAGGGTGGAAGATATTGGAGAGAGATGAGGAGGCATTTTTTCACAGAGAGGGTAGTGGAGAAATAGAACACTGACTAAGGAGGTGGTATCTTGTAGTACAGTGGGCAGTTCTAAAAGGGCATGGGACAGGGTGCAAGGGGGTCAAGGTGAGGTGGGAAGAGGAGGGGGCAGCTGCAATATAAGGGTGCTACCTGCCCATTTGAGCAGACTAACTTGATAGACTGTAAGGCCTGTTTCTGCAAGCAAATTTGTATGTTCGTATTGTTTTCAAAATCCACATATTTAAAGACTTTAATACATAGCAGCTTGCTTCTTTGGCTATTATTGCAATGTGACGCTTTGCTTCAAAATGGTACCAGCTAAGCCGGCCAATGGTGCAGAAGGCTGAGGCACTGTTGCCTTACCTCATGCTACGCCGGCAACCCAAGTTTGGGAACGTCCTCTGGGAGCCAGCTGGGGGGGAGGGGTTGGAGTGGGATCGAGCTATGGCTCTCCCCTCCAAGGGGTGGATGCCCACTCCTCTGTAGTCCCGCTCCCACTGGGTGGAGGTCCAATGGGATGCGCAGACTGCAAGAAGCAGTGACATAAGTCTGGGGAGGGGCAGAAGGGGCCACCGGATCCTGGCATTTGCATGCGCCTCTACGCATGTGCACACACGTGTATACTGTGGCCTGGGGAAGGGTGGAAATGGAAAAACTACAAACTATATATGAAGGGAAAAAAAAAGGAAACCTAGAAATCTGATGGCAGAAAAGGACCCCTTGGCCCATCCAGTCTGCTCTTTTCCCATCCCCATAAGTAGTCCTAGACCTACCTGTTTGCACAGCAGCCCTGTGTGCCCCCCCCGATGGAGACTCCAGTCCCCTTTTCTTCCAGGTTTATTGCCCCCTTCTCTCTTCTGGTTATTCACATGTAATTGTCCCATTACCTTATAAACGCGCACTTGGGGGTGAAGACTCTGGTGGCCAAATTCTGGTTTGGCAGAGTACAGGTAACAAACTCGGAAGAAGAAAAGGACCTCGGAGTAAGAAGCACCAGTGATCTGAAATACTATGCACACTATAAGACAACCGCTGCCAAGGGCAAACTGCATGTGATGATGCACAGCCACGAGAATTACCACCATGTAGGCAGAGGTCATTCTGCCCTGTACATGTCACTGATATGACCACACCCGGAGTACAGTGGGCAGTTTTGGTGCCCGTGGATGTCAACTTCCTGGAGACAGTCCAGAGAAGGGCAACTAAGATGATCCTGGGCAAACAAGGCAACACCTACGACAAGAGGCTCAGGGGAAAGGGAGAGGGCATACATGATAGAGACCTTTCAAGTACATTATGGGGTGGCAGTTGAGGACCTCTTCAAAGAAATACAGAATTTGATGGCAGATAAGGACCACATGGTCAACCTAGTCTGGCCAATTGTCTACCTACATAAGTTCTAGATTTGAAATGATTCTGCATCTTACCTTTTCTTTCTTACCACTGTGGTTTCCTTCTGTCTATCCCATTCATTCTTGAATTCACCTATTGTTTTTGATGCTACAACCTCTTCAGGGAGGTTGTTCCATGCAACTACCACCCTTTCTGTAAAAAATACTTCCTCATGTTACCTGAGTCCCCCCTCCCTCCCATCTCATACTGTGACCCCTTGTTCTTGCACTTCTCTTTTTCTAAAAGTTGCTTCCTTCCTGAACCCAGTTTATCCCCTTGAAGTACATGGATGTCTCTATCACATCCCCCTCTCCCTTCTTTCCTCAAGGGTATACATACTGAGGTCTTTCCTCATATGTTTTCTGGTGCATTCCTTTCACCATTTCTGTTGCCCTTCTCTGCACTGCTTCCATTCTGTCTATGTCCTTCCGGAGATGTGGTTTCCAGAACTGAACACAGTATTCCAGATGTGGCCTTGCCAATAGTCTCTATGGTGGCATCGCCACCTCCTGTTTTCTACTGTGCATACCTCTCCCTAAACACCCCAGCATCCCTCCAGCCCTCCCCATCGCCTTCTCATATTGCTTGGCTACTTTCAGGTCATCCATTATAATTACCCCCAGGTCTCTTTCCAGTGTTGTTGTTAGTATTCCCCCCCCCAATCTTGTATTTCTCTCCAGGAATCCTGTGCCCCAAGTACATGACTTTGCAATTTTTTTGTATTGAATTTAAGCTGCCACACTCTTGACTACTCCGCCAACTTGCCTCTAGGTCTCATCTCATTCTTTCAACCTATTGCAGATCTTGGTGTCATCTGCAAAGAGGCTTACCTTCCAACGCTTCCGCAATGTCTCTAATAAAGACACTGAAAAGGATTAGCCCCAGTACTGAGCCTTGTGGCACCCCGTGGTCACCTTTCTGTCTCGGGATTGAACTCCATTAACCACCCTCTGCATCTTGTTGCTCAGCCAATTTCTCACCCAGTTCACTACATTGGGACCACCTTCCAGACTGCCCAACTTGTTTACTAGCCTCTTGTGTGGGACAGTGTCAAATGCCTTGCTAAAATCTAGGTAGGCCATATCCACAGCACCCCCCCGACTACCCTAGTTACATAGTCAAAAAACTATCAGATTTGTCTGACAAGATCTACCAGTTGTGAATGCGTGTGTTGCCTTGGGGTCTTGTGCCCTGCTGACCTTAAGATATGCAACAATCTTTTCTTTCAGCATCGACTCCATTATTTTCCCCACCACTGAAGTCAAGCTGACCAGCCCATAATTCCCAGCTTCTGCCTTGCTCCCATGTTTATGTAGTGGTACCACATTTGCACTCCTCCCGTCCTTTGGTGCCACTCCAGCCTCCATTAATTTGTTGTAGAAGACCATTAATGGTGCCCCAGTACCTCTCTTAGTTCTTTCAATATTCTGGGATGCATCCCATCTGGACCCATTGCCTTGTCCACTTTTTGTTTTGGGAGTTCCTTTAGGACTTCTTCGTGAATAGACTAGTGTCCGCCTCTCCTCCATGCCTGTTTCTACCATATAATTTTGGTCCCTCGCCTTCTTTTGTAAATATTGAGCAGAAGTATTCGTTTCTGCTTTTTTAGGTCCCCATCCGCACTTTTCCCTCTCCCTTTATTTAGCCTCACAATCCCCTTATTGGTCTTTTTGCTCTCTCTAATACACCTGAAGAAGGTTTTGTCTTCTTCTTGCACTGCTTGTGTAATGCTTTCTTCAGTTTGCGCCTTTGCACGCCAAACTGCTTACACAGATACATAGATAGTGTCAGCAGATAAGGGCCTATGGCCCACCCAGTCTGCCCATTTGAGCTTGTAAGTTAAGTTTATGTTTTCCTAGAAGTCGGTTGCCCCTTACCCCTGACCTCCAGAACTCCTTTATGTTTATCCCATGCATTCTTAAATCCCGTGATTGTTTCAGCCCCCACCACTTCCTCTGGCAGGGTGTTCCACTTGTCCACCACCAGTTCTGTGAAGAAATTCTTCCTCATGTTTCCTCTGAAACATCCTCCCTCCAACTTCATCCCATGCCCTCTAGTCCTGGAACATCTTGTTCGCTTAAAAATAGTGTATTCCTGCACCCTATTCCTCCCTGTAAGATACTTGTATGTCTCTATCATATCCCCTCTCTCCCTCTTCTCCTCCAGGGAGTACATGTTCAGTTCCTTCAACCTGTCTTCAGAGGACTTGTGATGCAATAAATGCACCATCTTTGTTGCACTCCTCTGAACCTTCTCTACCCTGTCTATGTCCTTACGTAGGTATGGTCTCCAGAACTGTACACTGTACTCCAGGTGGGGCCTCACTAGTGTCTTGTATAGCGAAATTATGACCTCCCTTTTCCTGCTGGTGATGCCCCTGCCTATACATCCCAGCATCCTATTTGCTTTACCTGCTGCCTTGTCATACTGTTTCCCTACCTTGAGGTCATCAGATGATAACCCCAAGATCCCTTTCCTGCTTGGTGCATGCTATATCCTCACCCCCAACTGATATATTGTGCCAGGGTTTTGTGCCCCATATGCATTATCTTGCACTTCCTTGCATTGAATTTCAACTGCCAAACCCTGACCATTCTTCAAGTTTCTGCAGGTCCTTCTCATTCTGTCTACACCCTCTGGTGTGTCTACTCTGTTACAGAGCTTTGTGTCATTAGCGAACAGTGAAATTCTGCCTTCTAGGTCCTGCACAATGTCACTGATGAAGATGTTGAATAGGACCAGTCCCAGCACTGATCCCTGTGGTACCCCATGGTCACTCTTCCTCTGTGGAGTGACAGCCATTTACCACCACCCTCTGTGTCCTGCCACCCAGCCAGTTACCTACCTACACTACTGTCCTGCCCACACCCATATTCCCCAGTCTGTGTAATAGTCTTCATGTGGCACAGTGTCAAAGGCCTTGCTGAAGTCCAGATAGGCCATGTCCACTGCCCTCCCTGATCCACCTCCCTAGTCACCCAGTCAAAAATTCAGTGAGGTTGGTCTGACATGACCTCCCCCTGGTGAAACCATGCTGCCTTGGGTCCTGTAATCCATTGACAACCAGATGTTCCACCAATCTCTCCTTCAGTAGTGCTTCCACGATCTTCCCCACTACCAAGGTGAGGCTGACTGGTCTGTAGTTCCCTGCTTCCTCTTTGTTCCCACTTTTGTATAAGGAGACTACATCTGCTGTCCTCCAGTCTTTGGGTACCTCCCCTGTTTCCAGTGATTGGTTAAACAGGATAGCTAGAGGTTCAGCCACCACCTCTCTTAGTTCTTTAAGGACCCTGGGGTGCACCCCATTTGGCCCCATTGCTTTATCAACTCTTATTACTTCCAGTTCCTTCAGGACCCTTTCGTGTAAAGGACTTGTGTCCATTTCTGCACCATTCTCACCCCTTGTACTCCCTTCAGACCCATTACCCTCCTCTTCCTCAGTAAAGACTGAGCAGAAATACCTGTTCAATATGTCAGCTTTACTGTTATCATCCTCCACACGACCCCCATCCCCCTCCTTCAGTCTTACTATCCCTCCCTTTGTCTTTCTTTTTTCACTTATGTACCTGTAAAATGTTTTGTCCCCTCTACCCACTGATTTTGCAATGTGTTCTTCTGTCTGAGCTTTGGCTTCCCTTACTGACCTCCCTGCCTCCCTTTGCTTCTCCTGGTACTTCTTCCTATCCCCTTCTGCCTGTGTCTTTTTGTATTGCCTGAATGCAATCTTTTTGGCTTTCACTTTCTTTGCTACCTCTTTGGAAAACCATAATGGTCTCCTCTTCTTCCTTTTCCTCTTGCTAACCTGCTTAATGCATAATTCTGTTGTTATTGTAATCCCCCATTTTAAATACTGCCCACTATTCCTCAACCCCGGATTCCTGTCCCATTCCCCTTGATGCCTCTTTCAAGTATGTCCTCATTTTCCCAAAGTCTGCCCCCCTAAAATCCAGGATACATGTTTTTCTGTGGTTTGGTTCTGCTCTTTCTGTGATTTCAAACCACAATGACTGGTGGTCACTGTTCCCCAGGTGCTCCCCCCACTGTTACGCCCATCACACTGTCCCTGTTTGTGAGCACAAAGTCCAGTATTGCCTTCTGCCGAGTTGGTTCCATGACCAGTTGCTTGAGGAAGGCACCCTGAAGGTAGTCCAGGATAAATTTGCTCCTAGTTGATGCTGCTGCTGGGATGCTCCAGTCCACATCTGGAATATTGAAGTCTCCAACCAGTACTACCTCACCCTTGTCTGCCATCCTTTGGATGGCTAGCATCAGCTCCCTATCTGTTTCTTTCTCCTGGGCTGGTGGTCTATAGACCACACCTGTGTGGATGGCTGTCCCCATTTTCCTTTCCAGCTTAACCCACAGTATCTCTCCCCCATTTTGTTCCTCCTGGATCTCTGTGGCCCTTATGTCATTTTTCACATACAGTGCCACTCCTCCTCTCTTCCTGCTTGCTCTGTCTCTTCTGAATATGTTGTAGCCAGGTATGGCCATCTCCCAGTCGTGGTTATCATTACACCAGGTTTCAGTGATGGCCACAATGTCCAGGTCTGACTGCACCATGCTAGCCTCCAGATCTTCCATCTTGTTGCTAAGGCTCCTGGCATTTGCACACATGGCTTTCCATGATTTGACCTCCCTAGACTGTTTTGCTGTTCTACTCCAGCCCCTTCCTTGGTTGTCCTTTATCCCTGGTTCTCCTTGCTGTCTGCCCGTCTGCTGAATGTTGCCCCTTTTCTGCCTATCCACCTCTTGGGCACTAATCTTCATTTTTGCATGCACACTGCTTTGCAGAGATAGCCACTCCTCTGGTTCACTGGTTCCACTGCTAGCTATGGGGGGTGAGCAAGTAGGTACCCTCCTTGCTGGCCTGCCACCCTCTTTTGCTAGTTTAAATGCTTGTCAGTGTAGCATTTAAACTTATCATTGAGTGCTTGTATTCCCCTCCAGGATGGATGCAGGCCGTCAGGCTTGAACAAACCTCCATCCTCCAGGTGGGTCCCCAGTCACCAATGAATCAAACCCTTCCTCACAGCACCAGTTCTTCAACCATGAGTTAAAGTTCCTGGTGCATGCACTCCTATGCTCTCTCCTTGCCTCTTGCAGGAAGTACTTGAGAAAGTGACAGAAGTAGCTACTTGCTTGAGACCCCTCCCCAATTTCCTAAACTCTTCCTGAACTTCCTTTGGCTCCCCATTTGCCAGGTCATTAGTACCTAGGTGGATAATGACATCCAGCTCACCCTCTCGTCTTGCCTTCCCAGTGATCCCCAGGATCTTCCTTCCATCCTTCCATGCCGTGGCACTGGTAGGCACCTCACCTCCCTGTCCCCCCTCCTGGATCCCTCTTATGATGGTGTCCCCCACCAGGATTCACTTCCTCCTCCTCCTCCTCTGGGGTCCACTGCTTTCCCCGCTGAGGTCACCTCCTTGGCTAACCTCCACATCCTTTCCTTCCACTTCTCTAGGTACCTCTATTTGGTTGTCCTCATTTGCCAGTGTGGCATATGAGTTCTTGAATGGAATAGGATCTGGGATGTGCCTCTGCCTGACCGCTCTAACCCTTCCTGAGCCCACTGTCATCCAAGTGCTCCTCGTTCTCGGCATCCTTTGAAGCAGTTGCATTGGACTGGATGGTCTCTGGATAGGGGTGATGGTACTCCTGACCCAGTTTACTTCCGCTCTGAGTCTGGCTACCTCATCCCGCAGTCCAGAGAGATGCATGCAGATAGGGCAGCACCTCAGTATCCAGAAGGTCTGCCTGAATATGGCTGCCCCACAGCCACTGCATTGCACCACTCCCCACATTATACTGCAATTATACTGCTATTCCACTACTTGCCTGCTACTGAAGCTCTCCTAGTTCCCTTTTTATTAATTTACTGTCCTAAAACTCCTGCCACTGATCCTCAGATAATTTTCTTTAAAAAATAAAAAAAAGAAAAGAAATCAATAAATAAATAAATGAGTCAAAACACTTGTCATGCTGAGGGTGGGCTTCTTCCCCCTTATGTCCCTCCTACTTCACACCCCTTACTATACCCTGTGTTTAGCTCCTGTCAAGCAAATTTAACAGGGCATATAACTAAGAGTTGGGGAAGGGGGGGTGAAAATTTGCAGCAATTAAAGACAGCACAGAATTACACCACCATTACGTTTTAAATTTTCAACAGCCCCAAAACAATTCTAAGTAAAGACAACAAAGAAAGTACAGTGTCACTAAAAGCCCACAATCTAAGTTGCTTTCCCCACTTACAAAGACAGATTAAGAAAATCACTGTGACACTGTTCATGAGAAGAGGTCATAAACTGGCTATGTTGAAAATTTGGTGACAAAAGTCCATAAAATGACTGTGTTACGTGCGTGTATTGTGCAATTTCCACATACCCTCGTAAATTCACAAATTTGTAATCTTTTCAGTCCAGATTGTCAACACTGGCATTTTTCCATACCTCCTTATGAACAGTACAGCTATCATTTTTCACACTCTGGCTGAAATGTGTTTTCACACTTCCAGAGCAGAATAGCATGGTCACTGGGGGAAATCAGTGTTCGGGACAGATTAAGAAAATTACAGTGACACTGTTCATGAGCGGAGGTCCAAAAATGCCTATGTTGACAATCTGCCATAAAAAATCCCCAAACTAATTACATTATGGGTGTGCATTGCGCAGTTTCTACGCACACTCGTGACTTTGCCAGATTTTTTTATATTTTCATTCCAGATTTTCAACATTGCCATTTTTTTTTACACCTCCTCATGAGCAGTACAGCTGTCATTTTTCACATCCTGTTTGAAATGTGTTTTTGCACCTGTGACACCAAATGGCGCAGTCGCTATGCAAAATCACCTTTCCGCTAATGAACTCAGTGTCACTGTTCATGTGGCGGGATCACAAAAAGCCCACATTGACAACTTGGAGTAAAAATATCAAGAAACAGCCGGGGTGTTAGGGTTTTCAACCATAACACCCTACCCTGTAGGGACTGACAGGTGTCAGGGACGTGACTTGGGACTGTCGACAGTAATGCTCATGCCATTCCACCCCCACCAACACCTTGCAGCCAGTGACAGGCATCGAGGTGCGCCTTAGACTCTCTGGCCCCAGAGTTCACCTCATTCTCCTATACTGCATCCATTTCAGCATATTTCCTTATGGAATGAGGTAAGTAAAGCCTGAACACCCAAGGCACACCTCAACACTTGTCAGTGTCTGCAGGGTAGGGTGAGGTGAAATGTTGTGACCATTATGGGTGATGGCCCAAAGGCACAACCCAATGCCTTTCCATCTCTGCAGGTTGGGGGTGGGGTCGGTGTCAGTTTAGTACTTCACTGCCATTCCTGTACTGCATGGGCACGATTCTTATAAGGGCCTGCATCTGGTGCAAGCTGCAGCAAACAGCAGCTTGTGCAAATGCCTGGTGCGTCAGGGACTCTGCACCTGATTCAGGTACAGAAGGGGTCTCAGCGGCTAAGTCCCCATGCTTGTGCTGACCGGAACCCCGCGGCAAACCCCTGGCACACCACACAGGTCCACCACAGGTCACCAGAAACTAACACAGGAACCCCGTCCCACTAGGTAATGGGCATGTGGACCCAACCTAGGGAGGCCGGTGTCCTCCCACCATGTTCAGGCAACTGGCGCCTGGCCACGGAGGTGAGTGGTGGGATGTGCAGGGCACTGGGAAGCAGTTGGGACTGGTGTACGGCAGGGGTTTGGGCACCACCTGCTGGGGCATGGGTGAGCACTATACCACCATAAGTTGGTGCTGCGATTGAGCTAGCCCGGTGGCACTGATGGTTGAGGCACTGGACACCACACCTCATGCCACACCGATGACCCAGGTTCAGGAACAAGCCCAGACCCCCGGGGGTTGGCAGGGGAGAGAGAGGATCGAGCGTCCGGAGGACTGCTCTCCTCTTTCATTGAAGGATCCAGGGGTAGCCCAGTGCAGCAGCGGCCCCCAGTGGCACTGCAACGCACAGGGGCGCACATGCGAAGGGCTGACGTCGGGTAGCTGCTTTCCGGACGTGGGTGGGAGCACCCACATCGCAGGCTGGGTGGCATTGCATGTCCAACGTTGTGGGCGTTAACCTAAAAAAAAAATTCCCTATGGCCCGGATAGGTGACGGCCATCCAAGTGCTGTCCCGCCACACACCCAACACTGGAGCCCTGCCACTGCCCCTTTGATCTCCTCAGGCCCTATATCCTCCCGGGGCTCGGGGGGAAGTAATTACCTTGAAGATGGCAGGGTTCACAGTGGGTGGTAGAGTGGCACAGGCGAGCGGAGAGGCCTGAAAGAGTTCCAGTGCCAGAGGAGCTACATAACAGAATTGAAAAAAAAAAAAAGTTGGTACTGCGGTAGCACCGATGGAGTGGGGATCGGGGGAGCCACTGCCAGTATGGGCAGCATCAGGACGGGGGTACCGACATGGTACATAGGTGGCACTGGGGAGCTGTGAGGGGTGCCATTGGACCACCAGGAAAGGTGCCACACATACGGGGCCACACTCGGGGTGTATGGTGGGTGGACCATCACCCACGGTGTGCCGCACACAGGCATGTCACCCAGGGGAGAATGTCTAAGTCCCCTTACAGCTGCCATGGCTGGTCTAAGGGCACATAGAATTTCTCCTGCTAGGTGCTGTCTGTGAATCATAGGATGCAGCTTACATCGGCCGTAGTCCCCCTACCGTCGTGCATTGCATGGCACAGAGCAGGTACAAGCCCTGTTTGGGGCAGGTGGACTGCGGTCAACACAGGCCCCCTTTGTGAATCGCACGGAGGGCCATCACGGATGCAAGGTGCACCTTGCACCATATTTGTTCGGCACAGGCACCTTGCATCTGATGCAGGGCTTTGAGAATCGGGCCCCATCTGTCCAACTCCTGCACTTCCACTGTTAATGCCAGCAAGCAATCATTCAGCATTGACAAATGCTTGTGTAGTGATCTCTGGCCCATAACAGGCTCACAGGTGACCAGTGGGAAGCTCATTAATTAGGAACAGGCTGCATCTCTCCTGTCTGCAAGCTCAGCCTAGGCTAATGTACAAAGACTTTATCACATTTCTTATGAGTCTTTCTTAAACATGTTTTATCTGTTTACAGGCGTGCACCTGATTTGAGGCCAAAATCAAAAGCAAATAGTTATAGTTGCAGAGTGCCCCCCCCACACTCACACACACTCCCTGAAAAGCTGCTTAAAAGTCTGCAATTCATTCAAAGCAATGCCATTTTCTTACTTAGTTGGGGTTCAATGCCAACAAATGTAAATTCATGTATCTAGGGCATAGGAACCCCAATGCTGAGTATATGATGGAGGGAGGTATTGATACTCACTAGACATGAAAGGGTCCTTGAGATTATTATATCAGAGGACCTCAAGTTGGCAGTACAGTGTGACAAGGCTATGGGCAGGGCAAATTAGATTCTGGGGTGCATAAGGAGTGACATCTCCAGTAGGAGGAGGAGGAGGAGGGATGTTGTGCTGCCATTGTATCACTCCCTGGTATATCCCCAGCTGGAGTACTGTGTCCAGTTTTAGAGTCCACACTTCAGAAAGGACATAAGGTGGAGGTTTTCCAGAGGAGACCAACTAAAATGGCTTAGGATTTTCACAGGAATCCCTACAAGGAAAGGTTGAAGAATCTCAGCATGTACACTGTGGAAGAGAGGAGGGCGAGAGGTGACAAGATCAAGACCTACAAAGTACCTCACGGGGTAAACAGGGTACTGTAAGGGAGTTTCCTTCAAATAAGGATGAGCACCCAAACTAAGGGGCATACAATGAAGTTGGGGGGAAGTTCAGGATAGATGTTAAGAAATTTATTGACTGAAAGGGTGGTAGATGTCTTGAACAGACTGCCAAGAGAAGTGGTGGAGGCTAAAATGGTAGGGGGCATGAAGCATGCATGGGATAAACATAGGGGTATATAAGAAAAAGGGGAAGGAGGGGGTCAACAGAGATCAATAGGGCTATGGAGGTGGAATAGGTTCAAGCTCATTGCAGGAAAAATCCACTGAGTAAGCTCATTCACAAGGGGGACTTATGGATGCAGGCAGAATAAGACATACAGTAACATATACAGGCAGGAGTTACAAGTAGGTAGAGAACACTTGGGCAGACTGAGTGGGCTGAGTGGTCCTTTTCTGCTGACAAATTCTATGTTTCTATGACATCATTTGTTCATTCAGGTGCATTGTTTATTTAAAGTTGGGCCTATCATACATCCAGATGTAAGGTAGAGTAAATTACCAAATTAGATGCAGTCCACTTACAGTACAATAAACAGAACCCCAGTGCTTCGAGAAGCCTTTACTCTTCATAAGACTGCTTAAAGAGCTGGGGTTCTATTTGCAGTGTCCACACTGGTATGCTGATCTTAAAATTGACACCACATCTGAATGAGTACTTAAGTCTTGTTCACTCCATTTCTTTGCCACTTTGAAACTGCTCGTCCCGAGTTAGTTTTGGGCTGGCAGTGCCTTGCCTGTGTTGGAAGATGACCAATAAGCGACAATGAAAGACGTCAGACTTTACAGACTGTGAAGGCAGCTGCTCATCCACCATCTTGGCAAGAAGAAGGCTGAAGCTGTGGCCACCGATGACTGTTGGGGTGTGGGGATGGGGGGGATCAAAGGGGACAGACATAAGGAGATAAAATCAATAAAAATTGTGAGACCTTCACCAGCTTTCCAAAATGCTTACCAGTAAAAGAACACTACAAAGTTTTTCAAATGGCAACACAATCTGGTGAGCCCTGTGTCTGCCATCTGACACCAGGCATCAACCAGCATAAAATTGCCTAAAGAAGGCAATGTGGTCATGTGGTTACAGAAATATGGGAAATTACAGATTTATAAGAACAAAAGAATATCACACAGAAGCTGGCACATGTGCCTACAGCAGCTGTCTCCTGCTTTTCAGTAGTTATATTTATACCCTTGAGGCACTTGAATGTTTCTATCATATCCCCTTTTTCTCTCTTCTCTTCCAGTGAGTACATATTGAGGTCCCTTTATTTCTCCTCATAACTCTTGTGTTGCAAGCTCTGTACCATCTCATTTGCCCTTCTCTGGACCATCTCCAGCCTGTTAATATCCTTATGTAACCCCCCTGTTACCCGGTGTTACTAGAATCCCAGTAAGACTTAGTGGTAGGCAGGGAAGGCAGCTTGTGAAACTCCAGTTAAATGGATTTCACACTGTCTCACTCTGTTCTCAGTCTCAGCTGAGACTGAGGGATGACAACACCATAGAACTTTTGCAGCTGCATAAGCTGCACTGGAATGTTGCAGTTGGAGGTTAAAGTAGAACGCTGGGGGAATTTGAAGCGAGTCTGTGTACAGTCAGAGTGAGAGACTGCAGTGCAGCTGAGTGTGTGCAGGCTCTCAGAGCTTTAAGCTCTGTTTAAGAGCTACTTTTGGAAGGTGTGTTCTTCCACCTGAAGAGGAACACAGGAACTGGTAAATGAAGTGGTGGAGACCGCTTTCAACAGTTCAGTAGCCCCATCCCTGAGGGGATGGAGGGAAGGTGTTTGCCTGTCTTCCAGGGGCAACCTCCTGGGTTCAGCTAAGGGAAAGAAGCTGCCTGTTCAAGTTGTGCTGAGGCACCAGAAGCTCTGAGAGGAAGATTCCTTGTGGAGGAAATGCCTGTGGGGCACCTGCAACCAAAGGGTGAGCTCACTCTGAAAAAAGGTCAAGTGTTTTCACCTGAACAGAAGGAAATTAAAGGGACTGTTACTGTGGGGTCAGGAAAGATAGCCAAGTACAGTTGGAAAGTGGGGATTGGACTGCTTAATCTGTGGGAGGTCTAGAGTAATGGACAATGCCACTTAATTCAAGTATGTTCAAGTCCAGCACAAAGAGTGAAGGAAATTGGGGACCAGACTGCTTAACCAGTTGGGGGAGGGGGTCTAGAGTAATGGACAATGTCACTTAAAAGTATGTTCAAGTCCAGCACAAATGGGAAGCAAGACAAGTAGATGGAATGTGAAATACATTTAGCAACAATCTACATTGCAAAGCTCTACAAGATGAGGTGTTTACTGTCCAGAGAAATGGCCGGGTATGAACTGTGGGAGCAAGAGATGGGAGACCCCCCCCCATCAGAAGTAATCAAATTCACCTCTATGGATTTGCTCTGAGACAGCTTTTGTTTTCTCTCAGGTACTTGGCCAGTGCCTGAGGAAAGCACCCAGACGTGGGATTGAAAGGAAGATTCCCTGATGGAGCCGTGGTGCTTTTAGGTGGTTTAGGGAGCCACCAGAAAATGTTTCCATGAAGTATGGAAGGTGTCCAAGTGGTTGGCAAGGGAGCCGAGCCAGGTAAAACACAGAACAGTATATAAGTTCGGGCTGTGTAACCCAAAGCAGCATGCATGTCCTGGCTGTGTGCCTAGTGGGTTCAGAGCCTGAGGGCTAAAGTGTTGAGGAAGTGTTCTGTTCTCTTTTAATCTGCATTACCAAGAGTGTAGCCCCATGGGGGTCCATCTATGCTTTGTTTATTCTGTTTGGATGTGAATAAAAAGCCACACTTTAGAATCCCACTTCTGGTATTGGACATTACAGTTATTGCTTCCTGTGATCAGAGTTACCTGAGTGCCCCTGTGCAGAGTAGCCAAACCTAGTCTTTGTGCAGAGTGACCCATTCCTCCCCAAACCCAGCCCACCTGGTATTGCTGTCAGACACAAATGGTAGACCGGGTAGGGGTTACACTTACAAAGGTGCAACCTCCAGAACTGCACACAGTACTCCATGTGAGGCCTGATCATGGTTTTAAATAATGGCATCACTTTCTCCCTCCTTATGCTGGTGATACCCCTGCCTGTGCACCCCAACATGTCACTGGCGCTCCCAGCTGCCTCAGCACTTTGACATTTTCAGGTAATGTGAAATAAGAACCCCCAGGTACCTTTCTTTCTCTGCGACTGTCAGCAACTCCCCCCCCATCCTGTAGCTTTCCCCAGGGTTTCTGTGTCCCAGGTACACAATTTTGCTCTTTTTTTCTTTAATTAAACTTCAGTTGCCAGTCCTTAGACCATTTTCCAAGCTTCCCCCATTCCCTCCTCATTTTCTCCAACCCCTCTGGGGTATCTACTGTGTTATAGATCTTGGTGTCATCTGCAAAGAGGCAGACCTTTCCCTTCAGCAATGTCACTAGTGAAGACATTGAACAGGACTGGACCCAGGACCAATCCCTGCGGCACCCCACTGGTCACCCCTCTCCCCAGACTGTGCCCCATTTACCACCACTGTCTCCCTCCTGTCTGTTAGCCAGTTTCTAACCCAGTTTACCACCTTTCCCCCATGCCCAGCCTACCCAGCTAATCAGCCTCCTTTGTGGGACAGTGTCAAAGGCTGTGCTGAAATCAAGGTAAGTGTTGTCCACTGCCCCACCCTGATTTTCTTCCTTTGTCACCCAGTCAAAGACATCAGCAAGAGTTGTCTGACATGACCTCCCCTACTGTGAATCCATGTTGTCTATGGTCCAGGGCTCCAATGGCTTCTAGATGCCCCACTATCCTTTCCTTAAGAAATGTCTCTATGATCTTCCCCACTACTGAGGTGAGGCTGACCAGCCTATAGTTCCCTGCCTCCTAACTACTGCTAGATTTGTGTAGAGGGACCACATGTGCCCTCCTCCAATTCTCTGGCACCACTCCTGTGTTGAATGACTCAATGAACACGGCTGCCAGAGTACTGCTATCTCCCTTCACAGTTCTCTTAATATCCTTGGGTGTATGCCATCTGGTCCCATCGCTTTGTTAACCTTCAATTTAGTCACCTCCTGCAGGATTCTTTTGCCTGTGAATGGACTACTGTCCACCTCTTCACGCCTCTGTAACTGCTGTACTGCTGTGGCCTTTGCCCCTCCCCTTCTTCTGTGAATACTGAACAGAAAGATACAATGGATGTCTTGGGGGGGGCACGTGACAGTTCTCAGGCATGGTACTATCACTTCCAAATACCTAAACAGCACATATAAGCAAGCAACACTCGGCACTGACAAATGCTTGTTTTGCTGGATACAGTTCTGTCTTCCTCCCTCAGTGTTTCTTTGTACTTTCTGATTGCCGTTTCTTTTCCTTAACCTTCCCCGCCACTTCTTTAGAAAACCATCTTTTTTTCCCCCCTTCTTGCTTTGTTGACTTGTTTACACAGAGTCTTGTTGCCGCTGCTATGGATACTTTAAAAATCTCCCAGTTCCTCTACCCCCCCTCCACCTTTGCCAGGATTTTCTTGAGATGTTCACCCATTTCTGCAAAGTCGTCCCTTTTGAAATCCAGGACCTCTACTTTTGTGTGGCTTGCCTCTACTACTGTCTTTACCTTAAACCACACTGTATGATGATCACTGGAACCTAGATGGCTGCCCACTGACGGCCTTAGTGTCAACAAAACCACGGTGGACACAGCCTAAAGCTGGTGGGGGAAAGGTTCAGGAGGGAGATAAGGAGGCACTTTTTCAATGAAAAGGTGTTGGCCAAGTGGAATAAGCTGCCATATGAGGTGGTATACTTGAAAATGGTGGTCAGTTTCAAGAGTGGCTGGGACAGGGTGTTGTAGAAAATTGTGGCTAGAAAAGGAGCAAGTAGGTGGAAAGAAGAAATATTGGGCATTCACAAGGGAAAAGGGGAAGGGGGCAGTGTCCTTAGTGAACACATAGGGAGCTGCACAATTGAGCAGACTAGATAAGACAGTAAGCCTGGCGGCATATGTTCATATATTTTTGCGGGTAAATAGTAACATATCTATCTAGCTATCACTCTTTCTGCCAGTGAAGTCAGCCTGCTGTCCAGCCTTTGTCCCAACCTAATCTTCTTTGCCTGAGCTCTCACTCCTGATCTATGCTACTACTGACACTGGCAGTTCAGAGATCATGGCGTTCGTTATGACTGTATTTATTTGCTCTGCGTTGAAGATCAATGCTTTTTATGTTTGCTTGCACGCATGTGCAAGAAACATAGTGCCATCATCCGAGTTTTAGGAGGTGTGTCACCCCCTCTTCCAATTCAGTCAGTGTGTTGGCAGGCGCGGCCCCAGTCCGCCAATGCATGCTGGAGCTGTCTATGACAGCTCCAAAATGCAGTGGCGTACAGTTGAAAGGGGAGCTACGCTCAGTGAGCAGCAATAAGATATCGGCTCAGCAATGTGCAGCTCCCCTACACACACACACACACACATACAAACACACACATACTGCCTGCTCCCCCACGCACACCTGTATAGCCGGCCAGGGTGCCCAATCCCCGTCGGCTGTGCTGTGCTCCCCAAAGCCTTTCACATGCCACGCGTGCCCACCCCAGTGTGGCAAATCATCGTATAGCCGACGGGGGTGCCCAATCCCCCTTCGGCTCCACTGTCCCCCCCAGTACTGGGTGCCACGCTGGGAGTCCACCCCAGCGTGGCAAAAGTTGCAATGGCCGACGGGGGTGCCCAATCCCCCATCGGCTCCACGCCCCCCCAAACCAGCCATCCTTGTGCCACGCTGGGAGCCACCCCAGCGTGGCAAACATCCCACGCCATCATTTAAAAAAACCTGTAAAGAAAAACGGTCCCACGCAGTCTCCTGCCCTCCCAACCCGCACCCACCCACTGCGCACCCTGCCTCCCACACACACCTCACCCTATACTTACCTCTGGAGTCTGGCATGACAATCTTTGGTGGACCGGGAACACGCCTGCACTCTTTAAAGCCAACTGCTAACTGAGGAAATGCCGTAAGCTGTATAATGGGACAGATAATGGTTTTTCAACTTTGTTGCATATCTCAGGCTATTTTTTGGAATTTTTGCACCAAATTTTGACATGGGGTTTTGGGACCCTTCATGAATGCTGTCACTGTCATGGCGTTATTCGAGCCCGGCGGGTGATTTCGCAGTCACCGCGCCGAAATCACCTTTCAGGACCAATTAACGAAACGACACTGCCAGTGTTCATAAGGTAGGCTCTCAAGAAGCCTATTTTGAAATGCGGAAAATTCAAAAATGACTGTTTTACGAGTATGCGCTATGCAGTTTTACGCACGTCAGAGCTCGCGAATTTTCAATATTTTCACCCAGATTTTCAAAATTGCCATTGTACTACACCTTCTTATGAGCAGTACAGCTGTCATTTTTCACATCTCACCTAAAACGTGTTTCCGCCTATGTAGCTATAATGGCGCAGTCGTGGTAAAATAAATCAATGTATATGACAAATTAAGAAAATCACAGTGACACTGTTCATGAGCAGAGGTGTTAAAATGGCTATGTTGAAAATTTGGTGAAAAAATTCCTAAAATGATTGTTTTATGTAGCGTGTTGCGAGTTCCTGTACGCTTCGTAGAAGTTCGAATTTTCAATATTTTCACTCCAGATTTTCAACATTGCCATTTTACCACACCTCTCTGATGAGTAGTACAGCTGTCATTTTCACATCTTGCCCAAAATGCGCTTCCCCATGAAGCGTACAATGGCACAGTCGATGTGCGAAATCAATGTATGGGAACATTAAGAAAATCACAGTGACACTGTTCAGGAGCAGAGGTCTTAAAATGGCTATGTTGAAAATTTGGTGAAAAAATTCCTTAAAATTACTGTTTTACGAGCGTGCATGTCGCAGTTCCTATGCATGCTCGTAAGTTTGCGAATTTAATATTTTCACTCCAGATTTTCAACATTGCCATTGTACCACACCTTCTTATGAGCAGTACAGCTGTCATTTTTTACATCCTGTTTGGAATGTTTTTGCACCTGTGGTGCTAAATGCCGTAGCCGTTGTGCATAAGCAGCTTTCGGCTACCAAGCTGATATTCCCCCTGTTCATGAGGTGGGGTCACAAAAAAAACATGTTGAAAATTTGGAGTGAAAATACCAACAAATGCCTGAGGTATTAGGGTTTCCAACCATAACGCCCAACCCTGTAGAGAATGACAGGCATCAGGGTGTGACTTGGGATTCTTACCTGTAATGCTCATACCATTCCACACCCTGCAGCCAGTGAGAGGCATCGAGGTATGCCTTGACCATTCGCCCCAAAGTTCACCCTATTCTCCTATATCGCACCCATCTCACCATATTTCCTAATGGAATGGAAAAGCATAAGGGCCATAGACCCAAGGAACACCGTGACACTTGTCAGTGTCTGCAGGGTGGGGTGTGGTGAAATGGCGTGACCGTTAAGCCTGACGAACCAAAGGCACACCCCAATGTCTGTCACTCTCTGCAGGGTGGTGGTGGGGTTGGCTTCAGTTCAGTACTTCACAGTCATTCCTATTATGCAGCTCTGTAACTTCTACACTAGCACTGCCAATGCCAGCAAGCAAACATTCGGCATTGACAAATGCTGGTTTCAAGTAGGTCCTGCTTAGGAAATGTAAATATATAGCTATATAAATTACCCTCCTAACCCACTCGTTTATACATCTCCCCCAACCATGGTGTTAGAGGTCCTCTGCTGTGCACAAAGCAGTGCAAACCCCCCAAAAAAATTACATCAATGCTTTATTCTGGCACAGTTAAATATAGAAGCAATACCACTTCCCTCTTTTTGCCTTTGATATCTCTCACTATGCACCACAGCACCTGATTGGCCCTCTCAATTGCCTTGTTGCATTGCCTGGCCACCTTTAGGTCAACCAGTTTGATTACCCCATGGGTTGCTTTTCTGTTTGGTGCTTGTCATTATTACTCCACCCATTTTGTACTCTGCCCCTGGGTTTGTGTGCCTGATTAATTGGCTTTTTTTCATACTGGAATCCAGCTGCCATGACCCTGACCACTTCTCCAGTTTTCTTGGATGTTAGCTCATCCTTTCCACCCCAAACTCGCAGTGCCTGGCCATTTTGTCAGGGCTGCTTCCTAGTGTGGGCAATGCCGGACCATGTCTTCAAGGGTGTGGGCAAGGTCACTACATGTTTTATTTGTTTAAATCTGATGTGCAGTAATCATTGGGGATCCAGTTGGTCAAGGATGCTGTCCAAGCTTCACTGCCTTGCCAATTGTTTAAATGTGTTGCTTAGTGAGCAGTTCAGGTCTATTCGGTCAAAGGTCAGTGCCTTAGGAATTGGTCATGGACACTGCCTAGGGGTCAGTGTCTTTCCACTTTTCCGGGGGCTACCCTAGATTCAGTGCTTAGCCTTTCGTTCAAAGGTGCTACACATTAGGCTGTGCCTTTCCAACTGGTTGAAGGTAGTGCAATTTTGGCATTGCCACTCCAGCTGGTCCAAACTGCTTGGTTCTGCTCCTGGTGCAGTGCCTGACCCCTTGATCCAGTGTGCTGCTCCTGGGTTAATGCATGGCCACTTGGTCCTGTATGCTTCTCCTAGTGCAATGCACTGCCAGCTGGCCCTCAGTTCGGTTCCATGGACCGCCCCATATAGTTGACCAAATGTGCAGCCCATAAGGTTGTGCATGGCAAGTTTGTCAAAGGTACTGCCAAATGGTCAGTTCTGTGCATTGGACCAGATGTGCTGCCCAGCTGTTGACAGGTGCTGACATTTGTGCATTGCCAAGTCTGCAGGCCATAAAGTGCAGTTTGCTGCTCCTGGTGCAGTGCCTGACCAATTGCCCTGGGTTCTAGTCCATTAACAGTACCTGTACATGTGGCCAAAGGTGTTTCCTAGTGGTCAGTGCATGTCCATTTGGTCACTGGTGCTATACAGTGTGCAGTTCTTGTCAAAAGATGCTTAGTGGGCAGTGCCTATCCAATTGGTCAAGGGTGCTGCCCAGTGGTCAGTACACTGCAAGTTGTGGCAGCACTGGAACTAGCAGCCAGGCACAAAAATGTAGAGGTAGCACCTTGGGACAAGTGGCAAAGCAACGCACAGTGGGCAGCACCTTTTGCAAACTGAAAAGAAACTACTGCAGCTTTGACCAACTGGTCAGACCACGCCAACTAGGCAACACATTCTAACCAAGTGGCCAAAGACTGCTCATTGGGCAGCACACTGAAACAAGTGGCCTATCACTAACCAATGGGCAGTACATTTAAACAGCTGTCTGGGTACAAAAATGCAAATGTACAGTACACAGCATAGGAAGCATCCAGAAAAAAGAACTCAACAGTTCAGTCAATATTTTTCATAACTGTAGAAGAAAATTCACTTTTGGGAATAATGTTTTTCATTGCACTGCTGCTTTAATATAGAAGCCCTTCTGAACGAGTGACAAGGCATGGCACAGTGGCAGCATCTTTTATAAACTGGCAAAAAACTGCCCACTGTGCAGCACCTTTGACAGACTTAACAGGCACTGACCCTTGGCCATCACCTTTGATCAGCTGACATGTCACTGTCCCCTAGGCAGCACCACTAATCAACTGTCCAGAAAGCACTAACTGGGCAGCACCTTGGACCAACTGACCAGGTACTGCCCACTGGGCAGCACAGTTAAAACAGATGGACCAGTACTGCTCACTGGGCTTCTCAATTAAACAATTGGCCAGGATCTGTGCACTGGACTGCAACTTAGACCAAATGACCACTGTCCACTGGCCATCAAATCTGAATGGCAGGAACTGAATGTAGGGCAGCACCTCTGAACTAATGACAAGGCAATGCATGGTGTGCAGCACATTTTAGCAAGTAGCCTTGCAATGCTCACTTGAAGGCACATTTTGCTAACTGGACCAGAACTGTCCATGGTTCAGCTCCCTAGACCAAGTGGTCAGACACTGCCTACTGTGTAACACATGGAAATGTACTGCCCACTGGGCAGCATGTTTGCGATAATGGAAATGCACTGCCCACTGGGCAGCATGTTTGAGATCATGGAAAAGCCCTGCCCACTGGGCAGCACACTTGAGCACAAATGGAAAAGCACTGCCCATGGGGCAGAACATTTGAGCACACAGAAGAGCACTGCCCACTGGGCAGCACATTTGAGCTAATGGAAAAGCACTGCCCACATGGCAGGACATCTGAGCACATGGAAAAGTACTGCCCACTTGGCAGCACATTTGAGCACTGCCCACTGGGCAGCACATATGAGCACATGGAACAGCACTGCCCACTGGGCAGCACATTTGAGCACGTGGAACAGCACTGCCCACTGGGCAGCACATTTGAGCACGTGGAAGAGCACTGCCCACTGGGCAGCACATTTGAGCACATAGAAGAGCACTGCCCACTGGGCAGCACATCTGAGAATATGGAAGCACACGGCCCACTGGGCAGCACATTTGAGCACATGGAAGAACACTGCCCACTGGGCAGTACGTTTGAGCATAAGGAACAGCACTGCCCACTGGGCAGCATGTTTGAGCACATGGAAGAGCACAGCCCAATTGGCAGCACATTTGAGCACATGGAAAAGCACTTGCTATTGGGCAGCACATCTATGCACACAGGAAAGTACTGCCCATTGGGAAGCACATAGGAAAGTACTGCTCACTGGGCAGCACATCTGAGCACATGGAACAGCACTGCCCGCAGGGCAGCACGTTTGAGCACAAGGAAAAGCACTTCCCACTGGGCAGCACATCTAAGCACATGGGACAGCACTGCCCACTGAGCAGCACATCTGAGCACATGGAAAAGCACTGCCCACTGGGCAGCACATCTGAGCATATGGAACAGTACTGCCCACTGAGTAGCACATTTGAGCACATGGAAAAGCACTGCCCACTGGGCAGCACATTTGAGCACATGGAACAGCACTGCCCGCTGGGCAGCACATTGCAACAACTGATCAGCACTGCTAATTGGGCAGCAAATTTGAAGACGTGAACAAGCACTGCTCACTGGGCAGCGAGTGCATGGACAAGTGCTGCCCATGGGGTAGCAAATCTCAACAACTGGCCATGTTGTACTGCCCACTGGACAGCACATTTGAACACATGGACAAACACTGCATACTGGACAGCACACTGGAACAACTGGCCAGGCACAGAATGTAGGGGCAGCACCTCTGAACAAGTGATAAGGCACTGCACTTGCCTGCATCCAATGGTAACATATCTGACTCCATCCTGGGTGTTAACAAGTAGTGCCACTTCAATGTACATTTATTTAAAGTGCCAAACCTGAGCCACATCATGGTGTCTAGCACCCTGGACTGGGACCACATACAGTGTTGCAACCTCACTATTTCCGTTTCAGATTTCGTGCTCCCATTGCACGCTCCTCTACATGATTTGTTAAACAGACCAGTTGGCCACACCCAGTCATGCTTTTTTTCTCCCCCCTCTTCCAGGTCACCTGCCCTTCCCAATATTTATACATTTTCATATATAAGTGGAACAGGGTGCCCGCTACCAGTATCGCTTGTCTTGAACCCCTCCACTTTAGGTTGCCCAACCCTGTTCTCCCTATGTACATGGCGGCAAAAAATTCCCACCCCCGGTATCAATGAGCACTAGCACAACACTGAGGTGCGTAATTCATGGCATCAGATTATCCTCTGAAATAAAGAAAACCAACCCTCGAATTTTTTTTAACCTTTAAAAAAAGATTAGTCCCTTGCCAATCTGATCACTCAACACAGCACCCACCATGACTGCCCACTCAGCACCCACCACCAAACACTCTCCCACACATCATCACTCACCTGAATATGTACCACGGCAAAGATACACTCTGATGGAAGACACGTCTTGATACTGGAACAGGCAAATGCAATATGAGAAAATCACATGAGGTTTAATGTATTTCAATGGGGTTTGAACTTTGATTTATAAACTTGCCATTTTTACATATGCTGATATCAAATTTTCAACAATGCCTTTTTGGAAGCCCATATCATGCCCAGTGGCAGTGGAATTATTCAAAGGTACATCACAAGTCCATTTCGTGGTCAATTTGAAACATCACATTTCGGGCAGAATTTGAACATTTTTACCACTCTTGCTCAGGAGTTGGGGTCATAAGAAGATTTTGAAAATTTGGCCTCAAAATATATAAAAATAGCAAAGTTGTGAGTGTACTTTGAAACTGTTCTATGTCTCTGTGCCTATCACATATATGCTTGATGCACCCCACCTGGTTCTGAATGCTGCTAGGGGGGGCAGCATCTGGCCAACTGGCCTTTGGTTCTGCTCCGTGGACAGTGCCTGTCCAGTCTGCCCAAAGGTGCTGCCCATAGGGCAATGCATGGTCAGCTGGTTGGTGCTTCCCTGTGGTCAATGCCTGCCCATTGGTTAAAAGGGCTGTACTGTGGGTAGTGCTGGGCCACTTGGCTAAAGGTACTACTCCATGGGCTAGCTGGACAAAGGTGCTCCCCACAGGGCAGTAGCAGGCCAATTATTCAAATGAACTGCCCAGTCCATTTGATCAAAGAAGCTGTACAGTGTGCAGTGCTGGGTGACTTAACCAAAGGAACTGTTTAGCAATACGAGTTCCAGGACAATTGGTTAAAGGTGCTGCCCAGAGGGTAGTGCCTGATCAGTTAATTGGGCTGCCCAGTTGGAAGTTCCTGGCTAGTTGTTCAGAGATTCAACCCCAGAGGGAAGTGCCTGACCAGTCTTCAAAATGTTCTGCCCAGTTGTTCAAATGTGCTGGCATTGCCAGGCAAGCAGCTCAAAAGTGGTGCCTGCCAATTCTATTGCTGTGCCTGGCCACTTGGTCCTCTGAGCTGCTCCTGGGGCAACACCTGGCCAACTGACCCTCAGTTCTGCTCCATGGACAGTCCCTGTCCAGTCAGTCAATGGTGCTGCCCAGAGGGCAGTGACTGGCCAATTGATCAAAGGTGCTGACCAAAGGGCAGCACCTAGCCAGTTGGTCAAATGTGGTAGCCAGTGCAAGGTCAGTTGTTTAAATGGGCTGCCAAGTGGGCAGTGGCCAGCCAGTTGTTTAAATGGGCTGCCCAGGAGGCAATGTCAGGCCAGTTGGTGCAATTCTCTGCACAGTGGGCTGTGCATGGTCAGTTCGCCAAATGTGCTGCCAGTAGGCAGCGCACAGCCAGTTGGTCAACAGTTCTGCCTTTGGGGCATTACCAGGCAAGCTGCTAAAAAATGCTGAGTATTGCTCCTGTTGCTATACCTGGCCACTTGGTCCTGTGTTCTGCTCTTGGGGCACAGCTTGGCCACTTGGTCCTGTGTTCTGCTCCTGAGGCACAGCTTGGCCACTTGGTCCTGTGTTCTGCTCCTGGGGCACAGCTTCACCACTTGGTACTGTGTTCTGCTCCTGAGGCACAGCTTCGCCACTTGGTCCTGTGTTCTGCTCCTGGGGCACAGCTTCGACACTTGGTACTGTAGGCCGCTCTTGTGATATATTTAAGATCTTACTTTACTGTACCTACCCCCAACAATTGCATCCTCTCTGATCTCCACTACACCTCTTTTTTTGCAAATGTTGTTCTAACTACTCTTTTACTCAAACTAATGAGCAATAATCTCTGAGGACCCGACCTCCTCCATTACAACTGCGTCTGGTGCCTCCCTCTGGCCCCCCTAGGTTTTTAAAAATGTTCTGTACTGTGGCTGAAGCCATGGCCAAAATTTTAGCCACCATGAGATGAGACCATGATCCTGAAAGACAACTCGGAAAAAAGTCACCAGTGTGATGCGAGATAAGGTGTCCAGCGCCTCAGCTCCACTGGTAGTCTTTTTTAAATGTTGTTATTTTTTCCATCTCCTCTGCGGAGCAGGCAGGCAGGTTGTCTGGCCGCCAGCATCTGCACCAGGGGTGCACCTCTCTATGTCTGGAGGTGTGATGCACGGCCATCAGCTGCCACAACCACCCCCTAGTTTTCCACGTTTCTCTCTCCTGGTAGAGCCAGACATCCAATGACGCCGGCGCACATATGTGCCATCTGCCATGCTCCAGACCCCTTTCTGTGCGATGCTCATGTAGTGCACCCGACTTCCGTGGCCCATATACCCGCTTGAGCAGCTGGGACCCAGGGATGGGGGGGGAGAGGAGAGCCATCGCGGGATGCTCAATCTTCTCCTCCCCTACTGCCCCCAGATGACTGGAGTCTGTTCTCGAACCAGGGGTGCTGACGTGACACGAGATGTGGTGTCCATCACCTCAACCCTCAGAGCCACTGGAATAGTCCGGTAGACTTTTTTTAAATACTCACCCACAATGATCTACAGAATTATACCCCAGGTCATGTCCTACCTGCTCCTAAGTGGTGAGTCCAGGGGATTTGTTTTTGTTTAATCGCTGCTCCCAATTTGTAGCAGAGGTGTTTTCATCCATCTTGCTTTGGATAAAGGCTGAGTGATATGGAGGGATAGGAGTGGTAGGAGGGGGAAGGGTTGCGCTATACACCAGGGAGGGAATCAAGGTCACGGAAGGGGTAGAAGAGTAAGGAGAAGTGGAGAGCTTATAGATGACGATAGAGAGGAAGGCTGGGACAGCATTAAGACTAGGTGTAGTATACAGACCCTCCTCGCAGAGTGAAGAAATGGACATGCAGATGCTGCAGGACGTTCAAAGAATGGCTCGGAAGGGGGAGATTCTGCTGGTGGGGACCAAAATCTCCTAGATATAGACTGTGAAATCCCATTAGCAAATTCTATCCACCCCATCTAGATCGTCTACTCTGTTGCAGATCTTGGTGTCATCTGCAAACAAACCTCACCCTCCAGTCCATCTGCAATGTCACTGATGAAGATATTGAAGAGGACTGGCCCCAGGACTAATCCCAGAGGTACTCCACTTGTGACTTGCATCTCTTCTGAATGTATACCATTTACCACCACTCTCTGTTTTCTACCCGCCAACCAGTTTTCCACCCAGTTGACCAACTTCTGACCCACCCTGAGCCTACCCAGGTTATTAAATCGATCTTCTAGGTGGAACAATATATAACACTTTGCTGAAGTCAAGGTAGGCGACATCAACTACACCCTCCTGGTCCACCACTCTGGTTACCCAATCAAAGACATAGGTGAAGGGGACCACTAGACTACCAGGTAAAGTTTGTATTGTATTATCAGAGGGATTGGGGTATGGGGCTGGAAGGGGGGGAACCACTAGACTACCGGAGAATGTTTTTATTTACAGATGGATCGGGGTAAGGGTCAGGGAAGGGGACCACAAGACTACCAGGTTTTTTTTTACTACAGAGATACAGGGATCAGATTGGGGCATGCATGTGCAGGGCACAGGCACATTCCAAGGCCAGCGTGGCACAACTTATACAAATGGGGCAATAATAACATACAAATGGCACTGTTTGCACCTTGCATGAATAAACCATTTGCATATTTGGGTCTGAATATCTGGAATTTGCGCCTGGTACATCTTCAGATGTGCTGGTGCATTCCTATTCCAAGTATTCAGCTTGTCTGGGGATGCACCAGCGCATTGTATTTGAGACCCTCGCATCTTTTGATATATTCAGATGGGATGCACAGTTGTGCATCTCATTTGAATGTATCTATTTTGTGCTCTGGCGCAATTCAGTTGCACGAAGCAACCACTTGCACACTAAATATCGGGCACAAGATGTCCACTTTGCTTTGTAAGAGACATGTAATAAATAACAGGAACATAGCTCGCAGTGAGGGAATGTGATCTATATGTGACCCTCACCTCTGCATGAGCCTTCCAGCTGGATAGGTTTGATAAATTTAAATTAATACCGCTTTTTCATTACAGGATTTTGGAGCGGTGCCATCTTAAATCGGCTACTCCGCTCCACACATAACTCTAGTAGTCTGTTTTTTTTTTTTTTTTTTTACACACTGTCTGTATGCAGCATTTGTAGAGGCATGCCGGCATAGCCAGCATTTTAAAAACATTTCCTGGCCAGGGATAATCCATATATTAAATTATCGGTTTATAGCCTTTGAGCTACAGCTCATTTACAGAGATTTCACGTCATCAAAAGAATAATTTGAAAACAATAGCAGGTGATAACAAACAAAGATCATGGAATGTCCTCAGGCATTACTGTAAATGCAGCATAGAAGCTCAGTATAGACTGTAACACATAAATGACTATACAAATATGGGGTCATCATCTCTGATGACCTCAAGGTAGGGAAACAGTGCGACAAGGCTGCACTTGCAACGGTGCAGACCACTGTGTGTAAAAAGCACTATAAAACCATAACAGATCTGGTAAACACACAGTAGTCTTGTCTCAAGTACAGTTCTTTTGGTTGCACGGTAAATGCACTCAGTAAGCAATTTGTAATCTGCACCCCATAAAAATACAAAGCAAGAGAAATCATGCTGGGTGGAGGGGGATATTTGTCAGCTTTACATTTTTTCTTTTTATGATTTCATCTGTTGGGCATGTAAGGCAGTTAGGCAGTCATGTCAGGGGTGGCGGTTCACGCACATCCAGATCCTGTTTCCTCCAGACCAGGTGTATTCTTTGATTATTGCTACTTGTCACAAACCCACTCAGCAGGTCAGCCCTCTATTCCCAAAGTGCCAACCTCTGAGCGCAGTCTTGTGAACAGTTAACAGAAACAGGGTAACCCTCCTGTCTGTTTTGGGGGTTCGAATCAACCTTTGGTCTCAAGTCTTGGAGGGATTCAAACTGTGAACCTCTTGTTAGCGTACCCAATGTACAGGCTCAGATAATTCTGTCTTCAGGGGCCAGATATCTTTGCCTACGGGCACCTAAACAGGTGTACAGAAATTAACCCTTAAAAACTGTAATAAAAGACCTCAGATTTAAAACACTTACCTTTTTCCAGTTTGGTATCACCATTCAAGCTTATGTACAGTGTCTGCTTTAACCATATATACTCCACTTGTAAAAGGAAAGAAATCAAAGACAGACCAAATAGGCTCTAAAAACAGAGTTTTATTATGATAGATACAAAATAAGTAAAACATAAAATACAGAACTATTATATCACAAGACATACAAATCTATTAAAAGAACAAGATTTTAACAGTACAATTCCTACTACAGTACTTAGATTTCTCTCTCTTTCTCTCTCTCTAAATACCTGCTTAAAGTGCCCAAATTTGTCTCTTTGTCAGAGTCCAGACAAAAGTGACTGAAGTAAAACAGAATATTATCTAAAAGCTGGCTTTGCCCACCCCTTTGCATGAGGTCACCTAGCTCCTCTGTCAGAATATATATATAAAAAAAAATCTATACAAAAACAGGTTGTCTTTTCCAGAAGGTAAATTAATATTCTGTGATCTCAGCACAACTCATTTTCTTCAAATGATTTTCTTTAATCTGTGAGCAGTATCCCCTCTCACACAGACATCAAAGCATTAATGATTTTGCACCAGTGTACTAAACCTGGTTTCCCCCTCAAAACGTCATAAAAGGGATACCGATTTCCCTCTTAGCAGTTAAAGCTATAATTAACTTAGAAATAGTCTGTAATTAGCTTCTGGCCTTCCAGGTAACACCTTGTATCTAAAACGTGTGTGTGTGTGTGTGTGAGATCTCACATGCTGTTTCAGCATTTCTCAAGAGAGACAGTCCATAGCCCATTTTTATATTACAAAAAATAATACAGTGATCAGAACTTGCTGTCCAAGTGTCACAATACTTATCTTCAAAACAAAGTATATTTTTCGGTACAAGATTATATATGATTGCCATTTTTGCTGTGTAAACTATATGCATGAAAAATAAAACAACACAGTTGGTTGTGATGTGTAGATGTGCCCCCCCCCCCAGGTAAGACACTTCTATAAATGTCTCTGGTGGGATTTGAACCCAAGTCTCATACCTTGTGCTCCAATAACACAATCTGGATCCTTGTAAAAAGCATCATTGTAATAAATGTTTAACAATTTGCAAGTGATTTGTTTAAAAAGTGAGTTTGGGGTCATCTTTGCATATTGACTTATTTTTTAATTTTTTAAAAATGTGCACAAATTGTTTTATTATATTCTAATCATCCATAACAGAAGTCCTAAGAAATCCTGACAGTCTCTTTCCCGATGCACAATAGCCTGACTCCATTTGCCCAACAGTCACTTGCTCGACAGTAGAAATTTGTCTGCGGTGGACGACATTAAATTTAGGTATGGGGTCCCAAGACTTAAAGTCATCTCTGCAGTGGGCACATTTCTACTGTTGGGCAACTGACAGTCTGGCAAACTGAGTCAGACTATTATGCATCAGGTGAGTGACTGTAGCGATTTTGTAGTAGACTCATCAATAACCACTGTTTGTATTAAGATGTCCACCTTCCATTAACATGTATCAAGGTTTTTAAAATAATTGCTTTTTATTTTAAATATACTAATGAAGTGTTCACTTGAGGTGTTCCATCTTACCAACTCTGCCAGTCAATTTGCTCCCTCACCCACCACCACTCCCTCATCACTGACACCGTATGAACCCCAGCATGTCATGTGTATATTCTTTGCAAACAACTGTGAACCCTAATTCTCAACCCTCTCCCCAGCCTGTAGTCTCCTGTCTGAAGCACAAGGTACATCTCCAAGCTAGTGCCTCACACTGATAGTATGGGGCACTGGCTTTTAGCTTTACCAGTATGCAGTGCTGGTACAGCTCCAAGTCAATACTGGTGGCGGGCACCATGGTACACTTATATATGAAATATATAAACCTTGGGAAGGGGAGAATGAAGCAGTACATGGTGGGTCAACCCCAGTCCTTTTAAAAAATCATTTAGAAGAGTGTGCAGGATGGGGTGGGGGCATGTTATCCAAGATGGAGGTGGTGAGATTGCAGCACTGTATGTTCTTATATTCCAGGGTGCTGGACACCATGATGAGACGGAGGCTGGCCAACTTGGATGAATGCACATCGAAGTTGTGCTGGTTGTTGCTGCCCAGGATGGAGATAGGGGTATTACCATTGGATGCAGGTGAGTGCATTGCCTTGTCACTTGTTAAGAGGTGCTGCCCCTACATTTGATGCCTGGTCAGTTGTTCCAGAGTATTTCCCAGTGGCAGTACCTGGACAGCTGTTTACATGTGCTGCCCAGTGGGTAGTGCCATGCCAGTTGTTTAAACATTCTTCCCAGTAGGCAGTGCCGGGGCAGTTGTTCCAATTCACTGTCCAGTGAGCACTGCTTGGCCACTTTTTCAAATGTACTGTCCTGTTGGCAGTACCTGTGAAGTTGTTAAAATGTGCTGCCCAGTGGGGAGTGCTTGTCCAAGTGCCCACTTCTGATGTTCAGTGAGCAGTACACAGCTAGTTGTTGAAATGTGCTGCCCTGTGGCAGTACGTGTCCATGTGCTTGAATGTGCTGCCCAGTGGATAGCACCTAGCCTGTTGGTTAATGGTGCTGCCCAGTGAGCACCATCTAGCCTGTTGGTTTAGGGTGCTGCCCACTGGGCAATCCCTGACCCATTGGTCACTGGTGCTGCACAGTGGATAGAGCCTGTCCAGTTCATTAAAGGTGCTACACACTGTACAGTCACTGTCCATTTGGGCAGAGGTGCTGCCCCTTATGCAGTTCTTGACCAGTTGTCCAAAAGTGCTACCCAGTGAGGCAGAGCTTGGCTACTTAAGGAAAGGTCTGCCCAGTGCCTGGCCATTTGGTCAAAAGTGCTGGACAGTGGGCAGTTTCTTGACAGTTGGTAAATCATGCTGGCCACTCTGCAGTGCCTTGACGCTTGTTCAGAATTGCTCCTACTAATTCAAATGTGCTGTCCTGTGGACAATGCCTGACCGATTGGTCAAATGTGCTTCCCAGTGGGCAGTATTTGGCAAGTGGTCCAAAGTCCTTCCCAGTGGGCTGTGCCTGGACAGCTGATCAGTGGTACTGCTAAGGGGACAGTGACAGGTCACTTGGTCAAAGGAGATGCCCAGGAGCCAGTGCCTGTTCAGTTTGCCAAAGGTGCTGCACAGTGGGCAGTTTCCCCACTTGCTCAAAGGTGGTACCCTAGATTCAGTGCTCCACCAGCAGTTCATATGTGCTTGGGCATTGCCATGCCAGCTAGTCAAAATGCTTCCACTAGATTCAGTACCTAGACAGCGGATTAAATGTGCTGCCCAGTTATTAGTGGTAGGTCACGTGTTCCTATGTGCTACCTAGTGGGCAGTGTCTGACCAGCTGGTCAAAGCTGCTGTAGTTACTTGCCAGTCTGTAAAAGGTGTTGGTCAGTGTGCAATGTTTTTGCCACTTTAAAGGTGCTACCCTTACATTCAGGTGCTGGCCACCAGTTCCACTATGCAGCGACAACTTGCAATGCATTGACCACTGGGCAGTACCCTTGACCAAGTGGCAAGGCACTGCCTATTGGTAAACTGGCCAAGAACTTCACACTGTACATAACATTTGAATGAATGGACAGACGCTGACCACTGAGCAGCCCCTTTGACAAACTTGCAATGCGCTGTGCTCTGGGTAGCACCTTTGGCTACATGCACAGGCACTATTCATGAAACAGAACCCAGGGTCAGTTGGTCAGGTGCCATCACAAGATCAGGAATCAGGACCAAGTGGGCAGGCATGCACTAGGCAGCACTGCAGGCTTTCTGCTGACAGCATGTTTTGCCACAAGCCAGATAATACCCTATAGGGAGCCTCTTCAAAACAACTGGCCTGGCACTTCCCACTGGGTAACACATTTGAACTACCACCACGCATGGACTCTGGGGTCAGCACTTTGAGCAAGTGACTGGGCACTGCAAAGTGAGAAGCACCGTGGACCAACTGATCAGTCCCTGCCCACTGGGCAACACCTTTAGACCACTTACCAAACACTGTACACTGGGCAGCATCTTTGAAAAAATAGAAAGACACGGATCACTGAGCAGCACCTTTGAGAAAGTTGCAATGCACTGACACCTAGGCAGCACCCTTAACCAATTGGCCAGGCACTGCCATCTGGGTAGCACATTTAAACTACTGGTCAGGCATGAAGTCCAGGAGAAGCATTTTTGAACAAGTGCCAGAGCAGTTAGAAATGTGGTCAGCATCTTTTACCAACTGGCAAGAAACTGCCCACTGTACAGCACCTTTGACAAACTGGACAGGCACTGACCTGTGGGCATCACCTTGGAAAACTGACCAGTCATTGTCACCTTGGTAGCATCACTGATCAACTGGCCAGACACTGCCCACTGGCAGCACCTTCACCCAAGTAGACAACTGCATGCTGTACAGAATAGTTCACCAGGCACCAACCTCTTGAGTATTTAGAATATTTTTCCTTCTTGGCCTGCATGGGGGAAGTCTGTATGGGAACTTGGAATAAGACCCTGGTCCACTGCTCCTAACCCTTGACATCCACCAACTCTACAGTCCACCAAAACCCCATCGTGGGATGGGAGACTTCCAGTCTGTTCTTCAGGATAGGGAGGCTGCAGAAGGGGGGACATGGCTGATATTGTCTTTAGAGAAGGAGGCTGGATATGTGGGAAGGGGGATTTCACCTGTGTGCTGGAACGCAGCACAGGTCTTGCCACTGCAGTGGGGATAGCCCATGTGTCTATGGTTGGAAACACCACTCCCCACCTTCAAGTCCTGGTCTCGGGCTCCAGAACTTACATACATGCCTGGTCTCGGGCTCCAGAACCTACAGTAATGCTAGGTCTGGGGCACCTCAGCCAACAAAGCCATGGCAGCATGCTTCTTGGAGAACAACATGGGTAAGAGACCCACCAACAAAGCAGAAGTAGTACAGTCTGCAGAGGTCACAGGGCTTATGCTGTTGCTGGCACAGCTCAAGCCATCCTGAATGACCTGGATTTGATGGGCTTCACACAAGAATGATGGACTATCCCGCTGCAGGGATAACACACTCTCCACACCCTTTACACAACTGGAATACCTCTTGCCACAGACCAGCCATACCCTGCAACTGGCTCCCTGAGGATCAGGCTGGCCTTGTTTCCCCACTACCACCCACCCACCCACACAGCTGAAATAACATTGTAAACCTATGTGGTCAGATATTCAACTAATTACCCTGGTGCAAGACCCAGCTAGTTTGCACTCGCAAACTAGGTTTTGTGCTGAAGTCCCATGTTTAAAAGCACATTTAGTGTGGGCATACTGGGATTGCACCAGGACAAAATGTGGATGGGTACACAAGGCAAAACAGTGCAAATCGGGGGCAGGGACATCAATATCAGCACAGTCCAATATTCAGTGTATTTGCACCCTGAATTAGACCAAATACGGCCCACCAAGACCTAATTTTAACATGGTGCAACCCTAGTGGCCACGAGGTAGTGCATCATCACTCCACCCCCAACACATTAAGCCTCAGTGTCTAGAGGCACCCACCCTAACTCCAGTCCCAGTCTCGGTACAGTTACGCGACATCCGTGTTGTCCAGTGCATCTAATCCCTGTCCCGTACAGTTAATATAGTTTTCTGGTGTCCAGAGTATCTCCTCCGCTCAGTACAGTTAATATAATCCCCTGGTGTCTAGGGTCCCTCCCCCCAATCAGTACAGTTAATAAAATTCCCTGGTGTTCAGGGTCCCTCCCCTAGCTCAGTAAAGTTGATATAATTTCCTGGTGTCCAGTGGTCCTTCCCCCCACCAGATCACCATCCTTGTACATGACAACACACCACCCTGATGTGTCAAGACCCCCCCCCCACATGGCCACGGCTGCCCCACCACACAGCTGTGCAACTCCAGTGGCAAGAACCCACCCCCAGTAGCCGGCCTGGTGGCATAGAGGGCTGTGGTGCTGATGCCTTACCTCTTCCCATACCGACAACCTGAGGTCGGGAGCAACCTCGGGTCTTGGAGGGCTGGCCGGGGGGGGGGGAGAGAGAATCAAGCATCCCAAGGACTTTTCTCCTCCTCTGGGGAGGATCGCTGAGGTACTGGCTTCTGGCAGTGGCTGATGCAGGCTCGGGGATCAATCTGTGGTTTGGCACGGGCCCGGCATCAGGCGTGCATGGCAGTGTTCTTGACGCCACTGCATGCCTATGCCATGGGGGGACTGAGGGACAAAAAAAAGCACAATCCTCCGCTGCAAGTGATGGCCAGCTTCGGCACCATGGCAAAGCCACTCAGGCTAGCTCCCCTTCGGCCCCTGGCCTCCAGGTCTCCACAATGCGCAGGATAATCCCTGCTGTGATGCGACCTGGGATGGCAGGGTGAAAAGGGTCAGAGCTTGGACTAGGTCTGGGGCAGCAGCTGAGAGTGGCATGAAAAAGAGGGGCACCAAAGGACCACACCCCAGCCAAGGAGGTAACTAAAATAAATAAAAACAAAATTACCCCCAACAAAGCCCTGGCCCTGTTTCCAAGACTGAGAAGTGACCTCAGCCCGAGCTACTCCCTTACTGGTGTTAGTGGTCCCCCACACCCACCGACGACCCACCCCACTGCCCTTACTGTACTCGGTGCCAAACTAAAATGACAGCAGGTGACACAGCCACACCACACACCTCATTAGCCACCCACTATCTGACAGTAGCAAGGAGCCCACTGCTTATTTATAGGGCAATCGCACAGAAACAATTAATCAATAGGATTACCATACAACTTGCTTATGGTTAAACTAGGAGTAGCACACTAAGCCGAACCTCGTTTCCAGATGTGACCTGGGAGCACAAGTAAGTGACTTGTTCAGGATCACACAGTATGCACCTAGGTGGCTGTGGGATTCAAACTCAGGTCTCCAGATTTGCAGCTCAGAGCCTTAACCCACTGCACTATACCGCCTCTTTATAAAGCCTATAAACGCAAAGGTGGATGAGCGCTGTACCACCCCCCCCAAAAAAAAACGGCAAACTGAAAAGAATTAGAAAAATTATAAGCACCTCCGTAACAGCCAAACTCACATTGTCCCCAGCAAATCATGACTGGCTGCTCTATGTTCCGATGCAATTATTTTAAAGGTTATTAACAACTACAGCCCAGCGCACATACTCCCACAGCAAAACAGAACCACAAACTTGACCTTGAGGCACAAGGCATAGCAGCAACTACAGGTGTGTCATTTGAAAAGTACACATAGATAAAAAAATAAACTAAGTGTCTTAGTACAGCAAGGGTCTGCAGTAATGGTTGGGTGAGGGAGGAGCGAGTAGACTGCCAGACTCGAGGAGTAACAGTGAGTTGGTGATACAGAGAACTTGAGGCAACCCGTTACCTTACCGTGAAAAGGAAAATGAACACAAGTAATACAAACTATTGATCATCAGGTTATTCCAAGCTCCTCTGCCCCATTTTTGGTATCCTGGAAAGTTTAGGCAGATTCTGAAATGTAAAAACACAGTTGTGAGGGCTCATCAAAAGAAAAAAAAAAAATACAGGGATGTAACCGATTAGCATGCTAAATTTTGTAGCCAATAGGAACAACGGACCAATCGAACCAATCAGAGGATGCGGTGCGATTGGCCAATCAGAGGATGTGCTGTCCAGTGGGCGCAGTTGAGGGACTATTGTGTAGTCCTCTCCACCACCCTTCCTGCCCACAGACTAGACAACCACCCCCCAGAGCTGGCACCTACTCCTGACCACCACCCTCATTGCAAATGGACAACCCCTCTAGTCCCTGGACCAGCCTTGCCCAAGATTAGCACCCTCCCTACATTTGGATCAGCCCTATGTCACGAACCTCTCTGCAGCTTGATCACCTCCCATGCTCCAGTAAAACTTCTCCTCAGAAGACCACTCTACCTACAGCTGGACCGCCTCCACAGACCTTGGACCGGCCTCACTCCCCAGCCAACCATACTTCATGCTGCTAAACAGTCCTTCAGCTGCACATACCAGCCTTCTCCAGCACTCCCCCGACCAACTTCCCTGGACTGCTCCACAACCTCTATACCACCAGGCTCCCCCTTCCTCATGACAACCACTCTTCCAGCCCATGGCTAGATGTTGCTATGCCAACCACCCTCCATGCAGCTGGACTACCGTTACTGACACTAAACCAGCCTCCCACAAGCTGAACACCTGCTCTGGACCACTCCACAGCCTAACCTGCATCTCACCCCCAGCTGACCATCTTGCCTGCTGCCACACCCTTCTGATCACTCTCCCTGCAGCTGTAACCCCCTCCCCAACCCTGAATCTGCATCCCTAACTATCCCTGCAGCTGCACCCTCCTCCCACCACCACTCTTCACAAACCAGGACTACTATCCCCATGTTCTCCATGACCAGCCTCCACCAAGCGCAGCATTGTCCCAGGAACTCCCCCTCCATTCCATTTGGGACCCTGTGCAAGGGGACGGGGGAGGGGCTAGAATGCATAGCCTTACATTGTTCCAGGTGTGACACCCCCCCCCCCAACATATGACCCCAGAGGCTCGCGCCTCTCTGGAGGGTTCCATAGCACTTGTATCGCAGAATAAAACTGTGGCTGTGTTCCTCACTCCCTAGCTCGTTTTCAATGTCTGTGGGGGGGCGGCAGAATGGACTATCACGGGTGGCTATTAATTATACCTCTCAACTATTAACTAATAAACAGCTATTAATTTCACACAGAGCTATGATTTTATGCTTAGCTCTGCTATATCTTTTCCTTTCCTTTCTGTCCCAGCTCTTTATTCGTTTTTGAATTTTTGTTTCCTGCGTGTGTTTTTCCGTTTCTTTGCCAGCCACTCTCAAAAGCTCCCCTTTGTCCTGCCACTTGATTATTCACTGCCCCTTTCCTGTGTGCCCACCTTCCTCAATTGTTTCTATAGCCCTCCCCTGCAGCTGCTACCCTACTTAACCCCTCTCCTCTCTCTCTTCCCCTAGGAGCGAGCCTGTCCGCTTCGGGTGTGAAGTTTCAATCCTTAGGTGGCTACCTGCCACCTCGCATACCGGACCCCCCTCCCCCCGTGGTCCTGACTTCAGGAGACTACTCAGCAGGTATGGCAGAGCTCATCGGAGAAACCGCAACGCAGTAGAACTGCGTTTGAACTTGTGTGTTTTAGTGCCTTTTTTCCTGGCTGAGCTCCCTACTGTTTGAACTGATTTCTGCTTTGCTCACCTCCGTATAATTTCAATTTCTGCTGCCTGATCACAGGGGAAGGGATTTCCCCCCTCCTCCTACCTTAATTATATACGCTTATGGCTCTTCCCTCTTAAACTCTGCCCTGCTCCTGTTGGCTGTTGCTTGTATATCCTCTATTGTTCTGCAGAAACACTTCTCTTATACTACCACCCCTTATACAGTGGGCTGCAGCTACAATCTATCAGCTACTTTTCCTTTCTATATCTACTCCTTGGAAAACATTATGGAGCCACCAAAGACACTAATCTCATCCCTCACTGCTATCTTCCTTGTCAACAATGCTCATGTAAGCTGCAATGCCCCAAAAGCCTATCACATTGCTCTGGTGGGACCCTTCCTGAGTGTGTATCAAGATGCAAATTGAGCCAGCGTGGAACCCTACCTGCCACTAATCTACAAACTCCCATTTCACGGCTACAAAACTGGACAACTCTAATCCTAATGGCTGCCTTAATCTGCTGCCGCATGTCAGCCCTGGCAATATATAAGCTCAGGCATATCCTGTTTCTACTACCTGTTGTGTTGTTACTACTTACCCTCATATGGCTTACGACTACCCCTTCTCCAATACTGTTGCCCTCCCCATGTCAGAATATGTCTTCCATTTCTCAGATCTCCTAATTCTATCGTCAGAAGGATGTGTCCCTACCCCTTTACTAATCCCAAAGGTGATTCTCTACCTAGTGGCTACATATCTAAAGAAGCTTTTTTCTTGGACCCTATCTCTTCATCCTTTCATACATCGCAGACTGTGGTTTCTTATTCTCTTGGCTATCCTACTATCGGGAGATGTTGAACTAAACCCAGGCCCCCTGACTGGCTACTCTCACCCGGATGAATTGCTAAAAACTAGAAAAGGATTGTGTGTTGTGCATCACAATATCAGAAGCTTAATGCACAACTTTGCAGACCTGGAGTCTTGGGTGACACTTTACAATCCTGACATACTCTGCTTATCAGAGACATGGCTTAAACCATCCATTCCTAACTCCTTATGTTCCTTGCCTAACTATAATATACCACGGAAGGACAGCCTCACATTCAGATGGGGTGGTGGTGTCGCCATCTTCTTCAGGGATCATTCTGGCCCCATCCACATTGCACCACTCAGACCTCGTAACGGACAGAAACCGTTACAACCGGGGAGCGGTGCAGTGTGTCCACACTGCCGCGGTGTCCGTTACGGGACCGGCACCGCAGGTCCACACTTCGGGAGCCGGGCGACTATTACCGTGGCACCCGATCCCACAATGCAGCTTGCACTGTGCTAGGGGACCACTGTCACACATCCACACTACGCCTGGTAACGTTACTGAGGCGTAACCGGTTTCATAACCGTTGTTGAAACCACCTCATATGTGGTTTCAACAACAGTTATGAAAATGCCTTCTGTAACATTACAGGTGTAAACACAAACTATTGCGGTAACAGTTTGGGCACTCTGTAATGTTACAGAGGGGTAGTGTGGATAGGGTCTTAGATCTCCCAGTTGTCACTACTTCACCCCTCTCCTGCTGTGAATCTCTGCATGCACTACTTACACTTGGGGCAAAAAAACTACATATTGTGTGTGCATATAACCCCCCTCCCCCCAAAGTAGACAAATTGGCCTTGAAGATTTTCTTGACCAAACATCCCAACACATAGGTCAAAATGAAGTGCTTATCTTAGGGGACATTAACCTAAACTGGCTGGGAAAAAATCAAAGCACTCTTCTCTCCTTAATCCAAAGACATCTTCTGCACCAACTCATAGCCGAACCTACAAGAGTCACTCCACATACAAACTCTAGCACACTAATCAATTGGGTATTAACAAACCGTCCAGGGCATACCCATACTGCAGGTACCCTAGCTGATGCAATAACAGATCACTCCCCTGTTTTTTGCATCTGGAGCCCGGCAGCTACTCCTGCCCCACTGCCGAGTTACATTACCTTTAGGAACTATGCTAACCTTGACAAAGTTAAGTTTCTTCCGGATGCATCGCTCATTGACTGGTCCAGCCTGTATCAAGCTAACGATGCTCAGACTGCTCTTGGAATATTTCTTAGCTATTTTAGCACCCTGCAGGACAAGCATACCCCCTTATAACCCGTCGTGTTGGGCAGAAGCAGGCAAGTGGCTAAAAGACCTGCTTGTGATGCTTAAAAGGAGGGACAAGAGCTGGTGTCGTTTCAAGGCCTCCGGACTGCAAGCTGATTTTGACTACTACAGGACTCAGCGGAATGCATGTAGGACACAAATACGAAATGCAAAAAGCACATACTTCAAGGGCCTTTTAAAAAGTGCTGCAAGTGATCCTAGAAAATTCTGGGCTCATGTCAAAACTCTCATGGGCTCCACTCACTCCGCTATCCCAGATGACTTGGTTCTCAATGGTATAAACTGTAATGATCCCCGTACCATTGCGAATTTCTTTAACCAGCGGTTCTCTAACCTTACCCAACACACCTCCTCCTTCCCCTCTACTCTACCTCAAAACTCTCATCTATTCACTTGTACAGGAGCAAAGCCACCAATCTTTCACTTTAAGGCCATATCAAGGATAGAAGATGTCTTAAAACTCTTAAACACAATCTCGGACACTACTAGCACAGGCTCTAATCATCTTGAACCACGGCTCCTAAAACTTGCAGCTCCTTTTATAGCTTCACCACTGGTAAGAATTTTCACCCTTTCCCTATGCCACGGCTCTGTCCCAGATGTCTGGAAGATAGCCAGGGTCACGCCAATCTTTAAAAAAGGAGATACCAAAGATCCCTCAAACTACAGGCCCATTACAACCTTATCTGCCCTTAGCAACATACTAGAGAAGCTTGTTGCCAGGCAAATTATTGATTTCCTTCTCAAACATAATCCCCTCTCGGTTAACCAACATGGTTCTCGTAAGGGGCATAGCACTACACTGCCTTGCTCAAATTTACTACAGACACCCTAGCTGCCATGGACCCTGGTCTCCTCACAGGTGCTGTGTTTATTGATATGACAAAAGCCTTCGACCTTGTTAATCATCCTATACTCCTTGGTATGCTTCCCTCACTAGGCTTCTCATCTTTGGTAACCTGGTTCTCAAATTACCTATTAAATAGGGTCCATGTTATTAAGTACAATAACACTCTCTCAAATGCGGCAACCATCAATATAGGGGTTCTTCAGGGCTCCATCCTGGGCCCCCTTCTCTTTACATTATTTATAAATAATATAACTTCTTGTATATCATCCTGCTCATCCCTTCTTTATGCAGATGATGTCGTACTGTACTCAAGCTCTAAAAATATTTTTGAAATGAACTCCAACCTCTCAGTGGACTTTGTTAACTTACAGGCCTGGCTTACTGAAAACAAGCTGGTTCTCAATGAAAGTAAAACCCAGGCTATGCTGTTTGGATCGGCCTCTAAACTTAAATCTTCCCAAGGGAACTTCAAAGTATCCAGTACTACTGGCTCCCCAATTAGTATTGTTACTTCTTTCAAATACCTAGGCATTACTCTGGACCGGTCTCTTTGACCTGCATGTGCAATCCATCTGTAAACTCAAAACTGGGCATAGCATACAAAACTAGCTATGCTCTTACACCCTCTGCTAGGTTGGCCATTGCTCGGGGCATCCTGCTTCCCTCCCTGACATATGGGGTACCAACCTACGCTATCATGCATAAATCTACACTATGTAGATGGGATGTTGCCTATAACAACATGTCGATTTGCCTCCTCATCGACATGACTAAAGCACCATTGCCAGCTTTATGCCGACCTAGGCTGGCTATCACCCTCTGCAGTCAGACTACACTCCCTTGGCTCTCTGATTGATAGCATCATAAAGTCTCTAACTCCTATAGCGCTTTCAGACTTGCTGCTTCCTCAGTCATCCCCTTATGATCTATGCTCGGTTGAGAAATCCCTTCTAAATGTCCCAAGATTTCAAACCTCAAAAGGTGTTAGTGCCTTCTCCTACTTTGCCCTGAGCTACTGGAACACACTGCCTCCTGTGGTACGTCAGTCTCCGTCACATGCCACTTTCAAAAATGACCTCTGCAAATACTTATCCCTCTCAGAGATTTGATCTTGCTTTAAACCACCACAACTGGGATTCTCCTCAGCTCTTCCCCCATCTCTCCCCTACAAATTCCTATTACCTGATTGTCACCTGTTATCTCTTCTGACCCTCTTCTCCCCACTCTTCTAGCAAATGGTCACCTCCTTGCCAGGGTAGTAATCAAGTGCCTTCTGAACTCTTAGCTACCTTATGCTCCCACTTATACCTGGCCCTGTACTGTGCCATGCACTTCTATCTGAAGTGAGATGCCATAACTATACTTCCTGCTGGTGATACAGTAGCGTCTTGCTGTTGAAATACCTTCGCAATTATGTTGTACCGTCTAAACATACTGCCTTAAACTGCATTATTTCTGTATCATTCTAATCTTTAGCTTTTACATCTGAAAATGCACCTGATTTCCTGTATTGACTACCCAGCTATGTAACTATTTTTGGCTCACCATTTGTATGATGATTACCGTGATCTGTATCCTACTGCCGTCACCTGTTTTATGATATTATGCCTTACTATACTTGGCTAGCTAATTGTCTTAAGTCTCATCTTAACATTGTCTGTACTGTATTAGTCTGTAACTTCCCGGGTCGTGTTTGAAAATAGCTATTTCTATGGCTAATACGCGTACCCGGAAAAGAAAAACTAAATAAATTTTCATACCCGAATTTACCCTTGCTCCGCATAAGTTTACTGATTTTCTTAATAATGTTAGAGCTATTTCTGGACACACAAACTATTAAATCATTGAACTTAAGTTGATATAAACATTCTTTATCACTGGCCACATGGGGTCCACTATTTGCAGACATATTATTGTTTAAAATAAGAAAGTGCTACACATGCTGGTCCTTTGCTATGATTTTTGAAGGCCAGTGATATGATTTGTAATTCTGAGAAGTAGGCTCTTAATCCGGTTACAGGTGACGAGTGCTTCATGTATTCAGCACTGCATGGTGCTTGTGCATGCCGATGCGGCATTTTCTTCTGCGTCTGCTGCGGTCCTGACATTGCTACCTGGTCCCGATCTGCAGTTCAAGGGGGCCAAGAAAGCAATAGGATGAGCGTCGAATTGTTTTGGAAGCCAATCCAGACACAGCATCTAATATAATATTCATAAAGACCGCAACCCCATCGGGCGTAGCGAGCACATTGCCATCCAAAAGATGGCGGCGTGCTTTACGTGCCTTAGAAGTGGCCTTTGCAGTCTTACAAATTATGTGTGCCCTACATTGATCATTTTATGTCACACCTCATTTCCACTGACGTTACGCACTTACACGCGGCAAGCTTGACCGCGAGGCCCGGATGTAAACAGTATCCCGGAACCGAAAGCAGCGTGGCTGTGGCATCGGCTTTAATAGAAGTGCGGAGATGGAAAGTGCCGAGTGGGCCGGCGAGGCCGACAGCAAAGCCTCGTTCGTGCTGAGTAACCTGGCCGAGGTGGTAGAGAAGATCCTCGGCTATTTGCCGACGAAGGCGCTGCTCCGCACCACTTGGTAAGCAGCGCGCGACAGTGGCCTTCCAGTGTCTCTCTCCCAAGTGTGTATCCCCTCATCCTGTTCAGTGCAGTGGTTACATCTGACCGTACAGCGTTGTTTTTAATATACACTAGGTTGGCTCACTGGATACGCCAAATGAATATAAACCGTTATGAAGCTTTCACCCAGCTGCAGCTCCCATACACACTAATTTACATGTACCTTGAAGCATACGTATCAATCAGATCACATTTAGTGGCCGTGTGTGCGTGTGTGTACACGTCCCGACTCCCTCAACCTGCGGGAATGCACCAGTAAAGCTCAGACTACTGTGGAGATTTGTGTGTTCGTCTTCTCGAATCTTGCTGTTCATTGAGCTAGTATGCGCTTTACTTTAACAAGGAGCCAGCTTATTCGGGTTCGCGCCATGAGCTCGAAGAGTTTGCTGCTAGCCGGCGAACAGGTGGAAAGTCGGCACGCGCAGAAAAGAGATGTCACCGTACCGCGGTATAGGTTGCTAGGGCGACCAGAATTTCGGCGATGGTGTAGAATACCGGGTACACCTAGGAAGCTTGCCGTAAAAGCTTCCTGAATACAGCGCTACTGTGCAGTACTTGGTGTTCTTTGCTTAAGTCATCATTTTTTTTCTTTACTATATTCTGTTTATACCCGGGGACCATACATCTCAGGTTTAACATTCATATCACCGGCCTTCAAAATTCAGAGCAATGGCCATTGGCCAGAATGTGTAACACTTTCTTATTTTGAAGAATAGCATGTCAACAAATGGTGGCCCCCCATATATTTAATGTTAAGGAATATTTCTGTCAAGTAAGTCCAATGATTTAATAGTTTGAGTGTCTAGAAATAGTTCCAACAAGAACATCAGTAAATATTTGCGGAACAAGGGTAAATTTCTGTATAAAAATTGTAACGTGCCAGATTCATAGCAGTTGAGAGGTTTTCCCGGGACAGCTGAAAGGCGGCTTCATCTGTCCTTCGGGAGGGCTCTACATCTGCAGCCGCGTTGCTGTCTCCCGACCCTCTTCCCCTGGCACGTCCCCCATGGATTTCCCCGCAGGGGAAGGGAGGGCCGTAGGGGGTTGAGCTGGGGGTCGGGAGTGCGGTGCGGGCTTCACGGAGCCTGCCAGCGACGTCTTCCATTTTCCACCTTTCTGGTTGTCCCCTCCCGGTTGCTGGGGCACGCACGTCAGCGTGTGCATGTGGAGACATGCACGTGCTGCGGAGTCCCGCAGCACCTTCCCTTCTCTGGCATCCCAGATCCATTCTACCCCCCGGTGGTGAGAGGAGCAGCCATGCTAATTAGACAAAGGGGGGGAGGCGCGGTGGGATTGTTACATTAGGAGGAAACTAGGGAATGCAAGAGAGAGAATCGTTTATGCTTACAGAAGACACAGGCATACCGAAAATAGGTTGAAGGGACCTTCCCTTTAAGTTGCATGCTAAATATCTTTTTATGGAAAAATTCCATAAAGGGTAAGATTATTTTTATGTAGTAACATAGACAGTAATGGATGGGGGTGTTGTGCATTGTAATTTATTTAAAATTGGTAACCAGGAGAGGCACACTGAGCCAAGACTCCTTTCCAGGTGTGACTTAGTGAAAAGGAGAAGGGAAGCAGTACAATTACAAACAAAATACAGCCAATTAGGTGATGTGGGTACAATGAAGATAATGTAAACAGCATAAGTTGAGCACAGTACAGACAAAATAGCAAAATATTGCATAAGGAGGACAAATGAGTTGGAATGCAGGTCATCTGTGCAAATTGGACAAACTCAAATTGCATAGTATCAGAGTGAAGGGAGGCTGCGCTGATGCTGAAAGTAGGAGTCGAGTACTCCTACTAGGAACTGTGAGGTTGGTGGGAGGGAGAGGTAAGTGGTGGTTAAATGCCAGACAATGGCAAGGAAGGATTAGGAAGAGTTGGCAGGGGCGGAGAGGAGTTTTAGCTGGGATCTAATGGAGGAAAGGGAGGGGAGAGACAGATGGAGGAGGGTAGCTGGTTCCAGAGGGAAAGGAGGTGGTATGATAAAGCAGATTTCCCAGCTAATGAGTTTGGGTGAGGAGGATCCATTTTACATATGAGTTTTTTTTTGTACACCCAAGGTGTGTGATTAAGCAGTATACCACGAGGGGGTGTGGGTGATACCAGGATTTACCCATGTCTGGTGTGGTTTGCTCACAGGGCACAGTCGAGTGAGTAGATCACACCAGAAGTGGGTAAATCCTGGCATTACCCACATCCTCGAGAGGTATAATAGTCTTTTTTTTTTTGTGACGATTGAAAAAACAGGTTTTGTATTTTAAATGTGCTCTTTTGGTATTTTTTGCTGTGCGACATAAAGTAGTTCTGTGTTCAGGAGATGCTGTTGTCAGTTGTGTGGTGCCAGGGGACACTAGGTTTGTTGTCTATTTGGTGCACAGTGAGGAGCTATTGTTTATTTTTTTATTATAAGTATTGAAGGGGCGCCAAAGAGAGACGCAAAGACAGGTTGCTTTGGTTGTTTTGGTTGAGGAGAGTTCGTGGGTGCCAAGGAGTAATGGGCTAAAATTTTAACTGTGGAGCTTGTTCTAGTACTGCCGTTCTGGTCCGCTTCGCAGTTTTGGGACCAGAGACTGCAGTTATCAGGAGACACGGAACGATTTGGGGTAAGCTGTGATTTGGAGGGTGTGGTAAATCTTGCTGTAATTCAGGGCTGTTGAGGGCAATTTTCTGTTGTTATGGTTAATTTTTTAATTGCGTTTAGTGAGAATTCAAAACTGCTGTTTCGGTTTTTAGTTACAGCATTGGACTGATTTCACAGAGTGGATTGTACATGGGGGTGGCTGGCACTTCTTCCCGTTGTAAATCCTGATATCTAGCCAATCAGAAGCCATGATTTAACTTGCCCATTTGGTTTGTAATGGTATTACACAGTGTGGGTGTGTAGAAAAGCGTAGAATATAACACCCCATTCTTTTATTTTATATACAGTAATTGCTGGTCAGTTTATTGCAGTTTGAAAAAAAATGGCCGTTTTCCTTTCTGTGGCATTTTGTTTCTGTGACTGCAAGACGGCGGCCTTCACTTTCAGAGTTTTGACTGGCTGACACCCACGCTTTAATAATTGGATTCCATTCCATAATAACTGTACGGTTATTACAGTGTTAGGAAGTGGTGTCAGTCCAGTCAATAAATGGACTCACCAGTGGTTACATAAGGAATAATGTATGGGCGACCATACACAATGAGTCTGTGTTTCCATCGAGAGGTTGAGATAACAGCGTATGGACCTCTGAAGTAAAAATCGAGAGGTCCATGCTATTATCTGAACCTCGAAATGGAAACACAAGGCAAGGGTTGTATGGCTGACCATATTTTATTTTTTATGTTATGGTTTTACCTTATAACGACAAGTAAGAAAGTTGTGTGCTGTTGTATAAGTTTACTCAGTAGTCAGGCTCTGTGAATAGAAAGGGGGATAAAGCGCTTGGATTGTGATTGTGTGAATCTTGGCGAGTTGCTGTTTGTGTTAATTTGCAAGAGAAAGAGATGGGAAACCAGCACTAACAATTTTTGTTTTCCATTGCCTTTTTTTTTTTTTTTAATGATATTTACCAGCTGAAACATGTCTGTGGAAACAAAAGCGACGGGAGTCAGCTCAAGCAGGGACACAGCTGCAGTTAATGATAGAATGTGCACCAACTTTTTTAGAACGTGCACAGCAACTTCAAATGAATGCAGCTATTTTTTTCGCAGGGGCTGCTTTCCTTTCACAATAAGCTCTAACTTTATACTATAAAATATTTTTTAATTGGGGAAGCCCAAGATTTTTTACATAGCTTTGGGACAGACTCACTGTGGCAAATGTTTGAGAGGTAATGGTTAACATTTTCCCTATAACTCTAGCAGTGGTCGTTCTTGTAAAGTACATTATTTTATATAGTCACTAAATAGTTTGGATACCTTTTGTTGGACGTACACAGATATTGTACAAAGATGTTACAGCGCACAAGCTTTTGGGGCTACAGGAATACCTTCACCAGGTGTAGTAGCACTCTGCTTAAATACTGTGGAACCCAAATTGTTCTGTTGTCCTGCAGTTTCCGTCCCAGTGTTAGACTGTTGTAAGTGTGTTAGTCCTTTGGTAGTTCCATTTCCACCAGCACACTGTTACTCGGGGTTGCTTCTCAGAATATCTATGTATTTATGGCTCAAGGCTTATACCTGCCAAAGTCCCAGACTTGCTGGTAACAATTCCTGGCTATTCTCTATTCCGCCAGAACAGGGGAAAACATAGTGGCGGGGTTGCCATCTATTTCCACAAGTCCCTATGTGTCTCCATCATTCTCCAGGAAGTCACCCCCCAGATCACATGAGCTTCAACTCACCAAGCTGGTGCTCCCACATTCTCTCTACTCATTATTGGAGTATGCTATTTCTCCCCTAAAGCTAACCCTGCATCGCTTGTCTCCAGCCTAGCCTCCCTCATCTCCTCTGCTCCATCTGGAGAACTCCTGGTCCTCGGTGACTTTGCCTCTACTGACTTGCACCCCAAGCCAGAATAGTCACCCAGGAGATCAAGGCCCTCAACCTTACACAAGTCGTCTCAGATCTACTAGGCCCAATCCCCACTCCACCAACTACTTGTTATTAGATTGGATCCTAGCTTCCCATTCCCCAAAAGTCTTGTCATCTGGGACACTCCCTGACGTCTTTAGTGACCAGAATGACCACTGTATCACCTACTGCTGTAGAAAGTCCCACCAACCCCTTGCCCTGCCCAAGTACATGTGGTTCAGATCCCTAAGTTCACTGAACTAGCAGGCCCTCCTCTCTCCTCTCTGATCTGTACTTGACCGATTGGTCTGGTGTCTTCACTGCAGCAGATATCGACTCTGCACTAGCCTCCTTCAGCGCCACCTTCCCAGATATATGGAACAACCATGGCCCTCCCAAAAGGCTGCTGCTCCGATGCAGGCACCTTCCCTGTATCTCTCCCAATCTGATGAGACTCTTTAAACCCAGAGACCATGCCTGGAGAGTATACAAAGCCTCCTCCAAACTTACAGACCACTAAGGAATGCCTGCACCAAGGCTGTGCGTCCCGCTAAAGCAAGCTTCTTTAAATCTCAGCTTGAAGACTGCCGCCCTTCCCTGGCAGCATTCTGGAAGACTTTCCATTCCCTGCTGGGTTCTTCTTCTAACCCCCAATCCACCCAAGGCACAGATAGTGATGGCCTTCTCCATTAACCACTTGTGCTCTCTCCCCTGGACCACCCCTTCCCTCCTCTCCCTGAACCAACCAACACTCCTTGTCATCTCCTGGATCCAGTCACTCCTCCTTCCCCATTACCCCCACAGAGGTACTCCATGCCCTCAGATCACTAAACCCCTCTAAGCAGAGTCCTGACAGACTCATTCCCAACCTTTTGAAAATCTCTGCCCCAGTCATTGTCCTGAACTGTTCCCTCTCTACCAGTACTCTACCCAAGGCCTGTAAACTAGCCAAAGTGATCCCTCTTCATAAAGGGGTTGATACTTCCATTCCAGGCATCTATAGGTCCACCTCCCTCCTCCCCTCTCTCCTATGATTCTGGAATCTTTCATCTTTAAAAGATTAAACCCCTTCTTGACCACTAACGACATCCTGACTCCCTATCAGTCTGGCTTTCGGAGCGTCCACTCCACTTCCTCAGCCCTTCTGCAATTAACTAATTATAGCCACACTGCTATGGACAAAAGCCAGTTGATGCTGGTCATCTTCATTGACTTAGCCAAAGCTTTTGATTCAGTCGCCCACGATATCCTCCTGGACGATCTATCCTCCATCGGTCTCTCACCCTCAACCACTGAGTGGGTCAAGGCCTATCTCTCAAACACGTTCCAGTATGTGCAGCTGGGTGAAGTTAAATCCCCCTCCCCATCCAAGCTGGTGTACCACAGGGGTCGATCCTCGGACCCATTCTCTTCTCCATATTCGTAAGCAACCTCCCTTCCGCCACCTCTGGGTCAGATGTCCAAATGTATGCCAACACAGGGATAGAAATTAACTTTTTGCGGTACCTGCACCAAGGTGCATGTAGCAACTAAAGTTACATGCATCAGTGTCGGGTTACCTGCACGGGTAGACAAAAATGATAAAAATTGAAGAAAACATACTGAATCTTGAAATAGTCACATATGGAACAGCTGTAGTATACTGTTATATATTTCAGAGTCTTCATCACTTTCCCAGCCTTTTTCTTCCTCTTTTCTTGAATCATAATGTCTAATGAACTTAGCTTGCCTTTGACATCTGCTGTCAGTCAGAAAGCATGTCATCGTATTTTTTTATTACTCTGTAGGTAAAATTCTTTAGACTACACTAAGTACACGAGGTTTAGCTGAATCAGGCAGGATTTTTTAGTTATCTCACATTAGTAACCCAGACTAGGCTGCTGTAGCGTGCCTACTAGTAGGTAGCACACAAAGATATAGAGGCTCACAGTCATGCTGACTGCACAGCAGAGAGAAGCTACTCTGCAACAATTACATTTAATCCTGTAGACTGCAGTAAGTCCGCAACTAGGGTCTTTCTTAGTTGGAACCAGGGCCAGGTAGGCAGTGTAGTATTTATCTCTTTCACAAAAAACGGTAACTTTACAGTTTACACTCAAGCTACTGATAGGGACAGGTTATGTAGATGAAAATCCAGTAAGTCCTCAAGGCTCTTTCTTAGTCTGGACCAGGGCCAGGTAGGCAGTAAATATATTTATTATTTAGTTATTTCTCTCTCTCTCAAAAATAGTAACTTTACAAATTATGCTCAAGCTACAGATAGAGGAGAGAGGGCCAAGGTACAGACTGCAGTAGGTCCGTAAGACTCGGTCTGTACCAGGGCAGGGCCAGGTGGGCAGTACTACTGTCGGTCAGGTTTACTGAGAATCAGAAAGCTCAATAATACACACACATTGGGATTAGACTGATGTACTGCGGTAGTACAGGCTCAGCAGAGATTAAGATTTACCCTGTTTGACTGAAAGCTCACCCACACTCCCTGTCACACACACACACACTTAAGGGTTAAGGGGTCAGTCTGGCAAGTGTAACAGTAAGGAGGTAGTAGTAGAACAGCATACATTTACCACTGCTGATTATTGGTATCAAAGATCGGGACAGTATTGCTAACACATACATATGTAGGTGTCACTGTCAGGTAGTCTCCACCAGGTATGCCGGCATAGTCAGAGCCATCCAGAAAGACCGGCAGAAAGAATATTAGCCCAGAAGTATATATTTTTTCACACTAATAATTGCCTAACAATAGTGGGGTGCAGTGGGCACACACACAGCAGCAAAAGGGCAGCAGCAGGCTGTAGACAGTACACACACTGCCTGCAGCAAACCTCATACTGCTTTAGCTTTTTTATTATTTTTGCATTGGGATATTTATACCACAGTTGTATTTATTTTTAATAATGATTTTAAGGCTCAGGTTTTTTTTTCTTAATTTCAAATTCAGACTCAAGCACAACTACCATTCGTGCTGATGGATGTACTGCCACTCTTTCAGTTGTAGACTGGGTGGGAGCAACCAAGCAAGATCACTAAGATTGTGCTAATAAGAATTAGAAATTACAAATTCCCCCATCAAAAATAAAAATACAGTGGTCAGACTCAGAGCAAGGTAGGGTACTTTGGTGCCAAGTACTACTGTCTACTCTGTCAACTGTAGAGGTCACAGTAAGACTGTGCTGGTAATATGAAGTACATTAGATTTTTGTATAAATTGCCCCCACCAAAAAACAGAAACCCAATGCTCTTCAAGATTTCCCTCAAAACAAACGAGTGGGGAATCAAGGTAGTGATAGGCTACATTATATAACCGTCATTCCTGACAACGTTTTCAGAATACACACCGAGCCTTTATATTAACAGGTCAATTCTCACAGCAACTGCTGGTCAGCATTTAAACAGGTGCCCTTATATCTCTCCAAAGAGTCTGAAGCAAAGCCTGCTCAAAATCTCCTTGGGGCAGGGGTGAAAGAAACCCCAGCTCGATCTATTTGCTTTGCTCAATTTTTTATTTAAACAAAGCATTATGGATATATGTGCAGGATCATCAGACTATCAGTATTTCAACAAAATACAGCTGATCAAAAATTCAACACATGGAGCTTGGCACCAAGCATCTAATCACTGCAGCACCTCCAAAATGCGTAGTTCACACATGCCTATCTGAACTGTTACTGTACCGTGTGGGTGACAGAGGCATACATGGTACAGTAACGTTCAGATTGCATTACAGATATGACATTATCATCACGACCTGAGCTCTTGAACACCCCCCCCCCAAACACACACACTTCAAGCACCCGGTTCCCGCCCATCCATGATTGCCACTGTCGGCAGCATCATCCTCTGCCCAGTACCCATGTTAGCAGCAACATTCTCTGTCCAGTGCCCACCCCAATCCCTTCTTTACCAACCAGTCACAGCCGCAGCCCAGGAACTGAGCCAGCTTGATCCTGCCTTTCTGAGATTGTAGCTCCTCCCGATGTCCAGCCGCATGTTCCCGCCTTCCCCAATGTCTACTCCAACCTCCTCCTTCCTCTTCACCTCTCTCTCTCTCTCTCGCTCTCTCACACAGTCCAGGCCAGCCAGCACTCGCTTCCGCTCACTTCTGAATGAGTCCTACGGCGGCGGCACTGTGCACGTTATTTAGCGTCAGCCCTAAAAAAAAGCTTGTCACTCTCCGGCGTTGCGTCCCTTGTGGCAGATTATGATAATTGCAGCCTTACAGAACAGAAATTAGCTACCTGCACTACAGTGCATGTGGGAGTAAAAACGACATGCACCCAGCCTGTTTCTGCTTGCACTGGGAACAGGCTGGGTATGTTAATTTCGACCCCTGCCAACAACACGGTGATCTTCGCATATGGTCCCTCTCTTATACAGATCAAGCCGACTTCGAGAACATGCTGCGATGGTTCAACGCCAAATCTCTCAAATGTATTACTGAGAAAACAGTCGCTATGGCATTTGGCTCCACCCAGAAACTGGCCATATTGCATTCCCCTCCCTCCTTCTGTGTCCTAGATGGCTCAAAAATTGAGGCTGGTGAGTCTTGTAAATATTTGGGCGTATGGCTGAACCCCAAACTAGATTTCTTCTCCATCTTGACGCAATACACAATAAGCACCACCCTAAATTAGGTGTACTGCATAGGCATAAGGACAGTCTCTTGATCCCCATCAGGAAGGAAATCATTTCTAAGCTCATTCGCCCATCCTTCGACTATGTTGATGTATTATACAGTTCAGCACCTCAGTCATCGCTTGCCTAGCTAGATCCTTTGTTTCATGCCTTCTGCCGTTTCCCCACTGACCTTCCCTACCAGACACATCACTGTCTTCTCTAACACACCGTATCACTCCTGCCACTTGCAAACTGACGCCTTGCTGTGCGTCCTTCATTGCCAAGTACTGGTTTGATACACTTCCGTCCTATCTCTCTTCGCTGTTATTCCCTGCCGCCAACTCTGGTTACTCGCTGCACACTGTGATCATCGCTCCTTTGCTTTACCCCAGCTTCACTCACTATCTGGTAAACTAGCCATTGCCTGTCGGCTCCCATCCCTCTGGAACAATCTGCCTCTCCCAGTATGCAGCATCTCTCAAAAAGTACTTTAGACTTCTCCCCCTCCCTCCCTGCCAATGCTCCTCCTCCTCCCCTCTCTCTTGAACGCCCCCTGGCCTCTTGCTTACACTCAATGCCACTCTCTTCACCATGTGCAATGTTTTGTGTGTATTTGCATGTCCACTTCACTCAAATATATATTGCTGTACTAGCTTCACCATGCACTAGACTGATGTTCTCTCTTCCAATGTGTATTATTACTGTATTATCTATACTACGTATTTGACGTAATGTATAATGTAAATGTTTGCTAATTCCTGCTATTGATTATTCTCCTTATTAATGTATATTATGTTCTTATCACCTGCCCCGGGTCACACCTGGAAATGAACCTTGGCTCAACGTGCCTTTCCAGGTTATCAACTTAAAAAAAAAACCTCAGGTAGTGTTCACAATTCTCTGTCATGTATGTCAAGCGTGTCTTCAGGTAGGAATCTTCAATGCTTACTAACATTAAGGCAGCTAAAATTATTAACTGGGTGGTAATTTACAGACCTCCTCGCACTGGCTATGCAGGGAATCATAAAGCTTATATTTTGCACTTTTCTCAGTCACTGCGTTTCACAAAGTTCATCTCAGTCTTTTTCTGTTTATGCATCTTCTTTGCTAACCATCCTTTAAGCTGCCTCTAGCCACCTCTCAGCCTGACACAATGCACCGTCCACATGGCCTCTGTGGTTTACCCATTTGTAGGTTTTTTTTTTTTTTTTTTTTTGGGTTGAGGTGTTCAGTCACTCATCTGGTGGGAGAGGGAGAATGTTGTTGTGTGGGCCTGAGAGTGCTGGCGCATACTGTCATCCAGTGACACTTAGTGGGATTTAGGGCATATGATCTGTGTGCTTCTGCAGTGTTGCCCTGCTGTGCTTCCACCCACTTCCCAGTGAAGCAATGCCAGCCTAATGTGCACAGAGTTCATTTCTTTGTGATGGAGCTAGCTCCCTGGCTTACCATAAGAGGGGACATGGCAGAACGTGGTGCCACTCTCCCTGGAATGGGATGTTCTGCCAGCAACAGGATTCCCAAGTCCGATATGCCACCCTTACGGTGACACCAACACAGTGAAATACACACCTGTCAGCAAAATCTACACTTTGCCGACAGGTCACAGTGTTGGTGTGCCCGAGACAGGGGCATGCTGTCTCCCGGTCCTGCACCCCGGCCCGAATCAACTCCAACTGCAGTTGAGAATCCTAAGGGGGGGCATGGGGGGTTTAAAGCCTCCGATAAAAGAACTGGAGATGGGGTGGACTCGGGGGACAGATAAGGAGAGTAAGGAGTATTTTACTACCATTTTGACTGAAATACTCCCACTTTCTGATTTTTAGGAAGTTTTTTCCCACCCTGCAAATTTACAATATGTGGTACACATGTACAACGTTGGCAGTGCAGTGAGATGCTAGCCGCAGTGGCACCACACAGGAACCCATAGGGGTGGGAGCAGGAGTTGCTTATTGGCTGGTTAGAAGGACTGTTGCAACATGACAGTGTTAACAAGCATTTGTCAATGCCGAATGTTCTCGCGCTGGCATTGACTTTGGTAGTGCAGTGTGGAAACACATTTTTTGCAGGATGTGAAAAATGACAGCTGTACTGTTCATAAGGAGGTGTAAAAAAAATTGCAGTGGTGAAAATGTGGCATGTAAATATTGCAAATTTGCGAAGTTACAAGGGTGCATGGGAAATGCGCAACGTACACTTGTAACACAGTCATTTCATGGAGTTTCGGCACCAAATTTTCAACATAGGCATTTTAGCACCTCTGCTCATGTACAGTGTCACGGTCAGCTCCTCAAACTGTCCCAAAAAGTGATTTCGCACAGTGACCGTGCTATTCTGCGCCGGACGTGCGAAAACACATTCCGGGCAGGATATGTAAAATGACAGCTGTACTGTTCATCAAGAGGTGTGGTAAAATGCCAATGGTGAAAATCCAGAGTGAAAATATTGCAAATACACAGTGTTACGAGCGTGCTTGCAAACTGCGCAATGCACACTCGTAACACAGTCATTTTATGGAGTATCATCACCAAATTTTCAATATAGGCATTTTAGGACCTCTGCTCATGAACAGTGTCACTGTCCTTTTCGTAATCTGCCCCGAACACTGATCTCCCACAGCGACCGCGGTATTGTGCGCCGGAAGTGCGGAAACACATTTCGGCCAGGATGTGAAAAATGACAGCTATACTGTTGACAAGGAGGTGTAGAAAAAAGACAATGTTGAAAATCTGGCTCTGAAACATTAAGGACCAAGAAGTTACTTAGCCATGAGTAAACTAAATGCACGCCGATAAAACAAGTTATTTTTGATTTTTCCACCAAATATGCAACATAGGCTTTTTTGAGCCCACCTCATGAACACTGCCACTGTCCTTGCGTTAATCGGTCCTGAAAGGTGATTCTGTGCAGTGACTGCGAAATCACCTTTCGGGACCGATTAACGTCAGAACAGTGACAGAATTCATGAGGAGGGGGTCTCAAAAAACCCCATGTTGAAAATTTGGTGCAAAAATTCCCCAAAATGCCCGAGATATGCATCAAAGTTGAAAAAACCCTATTTACTCCATTATGTAGTTTCAATCAGAACTGGCTAGGCAGCGCAGCCTCTAAATCGCGATGCCAAATAAATGCTCTAAACTTGCACCAGCAAATAGAGGAACCCACCCGCTTAAACCACAAATCCAATAAACACACACTACTGGACTGGGCACTTACTACCCACCCTCATCGGATAGTTAAAACTGGCCAACTACCGGACTCTCTTAGTGACCACCATATGATTTTTATAGTGTGTAAAATCTTCCGACCAATGGCCCCTCCACCCTGCACGCTTTACAGCAGAGTTTATAAATCCCTTGATCTGACTGCTCTCCTAAACGACCTTACCACCATTGACCGGTCCTTCATCCCCAGGGCCACCTCCATGGACGAGGCTGTGAAATATTTCTCTACTAACTTCCTTGCCTTCTGGGACCTACATGCCCCGCTCAGGAGATCCCGAGTAAGAGGATCCCACTTACCATGGGTAACAACAAACCTCATGGAACAGCTACAAGCCAGAGACCGAGCCTGGAAATCTTTCAAGGCCACAGGTGCTCATACGGCTCAGCAACAATACCGGTCACTAAGAAATGCCTGTACAAGACTCGTACGGCAGGCCAAATCAAATTACTTTAAAACTGTGTTCAGCAATAACTTCGCTCACCCTATTCAGTTCTAGAAGTCAATAAAATCCCTTCTCTCCCCACCGGCCCAACCCCCCCCACTCCCACTCTCAACCTCGAAGGTAAAATCATCATGGTTGCCACCGAGTTTAATTCATATTTCTCCACCACTACTTCTTCTCTACTGTCCTCCCACCCCATCCCCGCCCTTTGTGCCCCTAAAGTATCCTCCTCTGCCTCCTTCTCGCTCCGCCCAGTTGCTCCTGGCCAGGTGCTAAAAATACTGCAGTCACTAATCCCTTCCAAAGGTAAATGTCCATCGGGCCTAGATTCCAAAATGCTCCTACTCAGCACCGACCATAGCCCACCCTCTAACCATGCTCTATAACCTGTCCTTTAAACTCTGGGCAGTCTCCAAAATATGAAAACAAGCCACAGTCATTCCCCTACTCAAAGGAGGGGACCTCTCCTCCACATCCAACTACTGGCCCGTATCTCTGCTCCCCATCCTAGCCAAAATTCAAGAGCGCCTTGTATCATCCCAGCTCCACCACTATCTAGATACCATATCTTTTTTCACCCCCTACCAAGCCGGCTTCAGAAAAAAATCAGTCCACCACCACCTCCCTCCTTCGCCTCACAAACTCCGTCCTTACAGGCATGGACAAAGGGGAAATAACAGCAGCCATATTTATCGACCTGGCAAAAGCCTTCAACATGGTCTCTCATCCCCTGTTGTTGGCTAAACTTGCCCAAGCTGGACTGTCTGTGAACGCAAATAACTGGTTCCATTCATACCTTGTCAGGTAGATCCCAATCGGTCCCTGTTGGCTCGGCTAGATCCATCTCACTTCCTGTCACCAGTGGAGTCCCCCAAGGGTCTGTACTCGGCCTGCTGCTGTTCTCTATTTTTCTCAATGACCTGCCTGCTGCCTGCCCACAAACGGCTATCCATATGTACGCAGACGATACGGTGCTGTTCGCCTCTGGCCCATCTGTAACCGCCGTGACAGCCTGTCTACAGAAGGACTTCGACTCCATCCAACGTTGGTTCCTCGGAAACCAACTATTCTTAAACTAAAAAACAGTCTCCCTCACCTTGACTCTCGGGCCAAACTAACCCTTACTGCACCACCCACATTCTACACTTTGGACAGATCTCCACTTGAGGGCCTGCACCACATATCGTTATCTCGGCGTCTGGCTAGATCAGTACCTTGACTTCTCAGCGCATATAAACGCTCTACACAAAAAATTGCATCCCATGCTGGGAGCCCTCTACCGCAACAAGAATTGCATCCCCCTACCAACCAGACTAGCAATTGTCCAAAAAATGATCCTCCCGATTATGGATTACGGCGATGTTGTCTACTATGCTGCCCCCCAAACTTCATTAGCCAGGCTTGACGCCCTTTACAACTCCTTCTGCCGGTTCTCTTTGGACCGTCCTCCCAATACCCATCACTGTGACCTCTACCAGTCCCTGGACCTCCCCTCACTACAAAACCGATGATTGCTTCACGGTGCTAGAACCGCTGCAAAGTTCTGGTCGCAGACGCTCCCTTCCTACCTGTCATCATCCCTAACTGCCCTTTCTCCACCTGCCTACGCTCTCAGAAACATAGACTCTAGGCTCCTGCACATTCCACACAGATCCACCCGATCTGGCCAGGCTGCTTTCAGCTTCAGGTTGCCCAAATTATGGAACTCCCTGGCAGCTGATATCAGACACACCACAAGTACTCCTCAATGGAATGCCCTTCTTAAAATGCACTTTGCTACCAACTGCTCCTGCTTTCCCCCTCGCTGAAACCCCATCTCGACTCCTGTCTGTCAGCTGCTAGCACCAGTCTGGGCTCCATTCTCGGTCTGCACCTAATGTTATTAAATGCTAATGAAACTGAACCTACGCTATTTTGTATCTAAGAATGACTCACCCATTGTCTGTAACAATCACATTATGTATGTTTTGTTTCTTCTGTACTACTGTAAACCCCCTAGGCACATCTGGAATCGAGCGGTACTCCACTCAGCATGCCTTCCTGGTAAATCTCTTAAATAAATAAATACAGCTTAACGGCATTTCCTCAGTTTGTGGTTGGCTTTGAAGAGTGCAGACGTGTTCCCGGTCCACCGAAGATCATCGCGCCAGACTCTGGAGGTAAGTATGGGGTGAGGGGGGAGTGGGGAGGCAGGGTGCGCAGTGGGTGGGTGTGGGTAATGGGTAGGGAGACTACAAGGGACCGTTTTTCTGTTACCAGATAGTAGAAAAAAAAAATCGCAGACAGTTTTCTTTTTTATAGGTGGTTTCTTTTTTGGGGGGGGTACAGTAGCCGACAGGGGATTGGGCCTCCCCTTCGGCATAGAAGGGGGGGACATCATGCTGACGGGGAGTGGGCTCCCATGTCGGCACATTAAAGTGGGAAAGGGGTGGGACGGATGCTGACGGGGATTGGGCACCCCCATCTGCAAACAAGGAAAGTGGGGGGGCGGACACATTCTGCCGATGGGGAGTGGGCTCCCCCGCCGGCACATACTTGAGGGGCAGGGTAAGCCGACCGGGGGATTGGGCACCCCCGAAGTTGGCAGTTTAGCGGCCACTGTGCCACCATGTTTCTAGCTGGCGAAGCACGTAGGAAGGGCCCGCTGCGTGTGATGAGCTTTCCTCGCATTGCAGTGGACCTTTCCTTAGCTGTGCTCGCCACATTAGTATGCATGGTGTGGCGCCGGCATGCAGGCTGATTGGGGAATGAGGGATACACCTACTGGTGAGTGCCCTGCATTCGCTCAACAGCGACCGCACCTCCAAAGCTGCACTGCCGCAAGATGTCTGCGCAAGCGTGCCAACATAAAAATAAGGTCACAGTATGACTCCACAGCAGTATTAGCCAGTCGGTGACTGCAGCTGTCCAGTGGGACTGAGACTTGGTTTAGATGTGGGGGATACAAGGTGGGTCAGTGGACGACAGTACTACCATTTGGATGAAAATACTACCAGGTGTAAAAAGGGAGTAGTAAATACTTTTAAGTCCTAAAACTTATCTGGACCACTGGGCAGAATTGCAGATGCAGTGGTCTGGTTGCAAAATACAGTATTATTTTTGCATCATGTAGTGAGGTACCGAATGGGCAGGCAGGTGGGAAAAGTCTTGCACTCTGTCTTATGAAGCTGCAGCAGACGAGTCCTGAAATAAGATTGATGCCATTCTGTTAGTGTAGTGAGAATTGCATTTTTTGTGGTTTGATATCCTTCCATTTTGTTCCCCTTCTATGACATTCCAAAGCATTTTTACGTGTATTAATGTCAACTCCTGGCTTTGCCCAAGTAGATCCTGTTTATGCAGTATAAAGGAGGCAGTATAGTGCAGTGGTTTAAGGCTCTGAGCTGCAAACCTGGAGACCTGGGTTTGAATCCCACAGCCCCCACTTGCATACTGTGTGACCAATGGTTCAAGTGGTAGACAAGAAGTACGGAAACTCACGCACTGGCAATTATGAAATGCAGAATGAAGATTTTCAATCTAAAGCATAGTGGTGTCGAGACACAACTATCTAATTCGACACTAGTAGCTTCAGTTAAAGATAGTGGAGTATTTCTAGGAAAATAGCATTGTTGTACGAGTCAAATGTTGTTATGAAAACCTTGATTGCAGATCACAGGTCCAGAAACTGTCACTATGCTGCTGGTTTAAGAATTTTAGTTTCAGTGTCAGTGTAAAGAAGTACATGAACTCAATTCCTGCTGCAAAAAAGGTACAGGAACTGAGTTCCTGTGCGTTCTTGTTCACTTTCATCACTGTGTGCGACCCCAAGCAAGTCACTTAACTTCCTTGTGCTCCTGGGTCACATCTGGAAACAAGCTTTCGGCTTAGTGTCTCTGTCCTGGTAAAACTTAGTGTGTCTCTTCTGGTGTTAAAAAAAAAAAAATAGGCCAGATCCTGGTCTGCTGGAAAATGCCGTTGTCCAGGAGCTATTTATTGCTCTTGCCTGCCAAATCATTATTTTGGCCCCTGTACCATTAGGTCACTTGGCAGATAGCACTGAACAGATGGTGCAGTGTGTTGCAGCTAGGCCACTTAGCAACTTTTATTTTTCCTCCTTTTGCCACAGGCGAAGAAATGGTCTCCACATTCAGTTCCCCAGACCATTCTCCCTCGTCCTCCACTGACTGCCCGACTTGGGGTGGCTGGCAGCTTGCCTCCCACAGTGGGGCTTCTCTGTGGCTGGTGGTGGAGAAACCTGTTCATCCAGAGGCCCCAGCCAAGGCTAGTGACTGGGGCATCATGGACCTCCATGGCAGAAGATTGCTTTTTCTCCCCAGTGGGTAGTACAGATGTGCAATAAGTGCAGTGCACATTTTCCCCTTACGCGGAGATGTGCTAGTGCTCTGTTTGCATACCCTTCCCCATTTACTGAGCCTCGTGTACTTCCATCCGGACTCCTCCAGATTGTAGCTGAGCAGCGAGGCACAGAATCCCTCCCTCCCTGAGGGAGGATAGCACATTCAATCCCCCCCCCCGGTGACCCTCAAGTGACCAGAGTCCATTCTCAAACCCATGTTGCCGGCGTGGGATGAGGTAAGGCACTCATGGTGCCTCAGCACTCTGTACCACTGGGTCGGCGACAGGCCGCTTAGCAACTAACACAACATGTTACCATCAAGCTGTTGGCAAATTGCATAATACACTACTGTTGGGTCGCTGGGGAGATAGCATAACACGCTACCATTATATCACTGGGCTGATAGCACAATGTGCTACTGTTAGACAGTTGGGCAGCTAGCATAGTGTGTTTTTGTTAGTTGGGCGGACTATTTTTGATTTTTTTTTTTTAAGATTATAAAACACACAAATTCTGCAACTCCCTGCTTAATAACTTCTTTTTACAAAAGTCTCATGAAGAATTTTTTCCCCCCCAAACTTGGTGACTCGTACCTCCTGGGCTAAGTCAGCTGATCTGTCAGTCCTAACCCTTCTGAGCCTCTCTTTATCATCAAGGTTTTGCACAGTATACAAACTATGGAAGTTTTAGAAATCCTCACACTGGCCACAGGTTATTTTTTTTTTTTATTTTTATTTTGCCATCACAAACATGTATTGTAATCCTAGATTGAAATAAATAAAATAAATAAAAGAGTTTTACTTTTTACGAACTGTAAACATTTGATAAGGACCTAAAAAGTAAAACTCTTTTATTTATTTTATTTATTCAATCTAGAACCTAACTACTACTATTTCAGGCCTCTTTACAAGGTTCACGTCAGCGTGTGCAACAGTCATCATTTTAGTTATAAACATAAAGTCACTGACTTACAGACATGTAATAACCAGTACAAAGACTTGAGCTATGGGGAGAAGTGAGGGTAGGAGATCGAGGGGGTAGGAGGTGCAGGGGTAAGGGGAGATGCGGGGTGGGTGGGGGCATGGGCAGGAGTGGAGATATGGGGAGGGTGGGCGGTGGGGAGACAGTGCCTTCAGGGGGCCTTGTGGGAATATGCCAGGTAAGGTGTTAGGGTGCAAAGACTGATTGTAAGTGCTGGGTGCTGGGGTATGTGCAGGTGGAGCAGTGGAAATGTTAAGATGGCAATCACAGGATACAAGCAGTGAGGCGCAGCTTGGACTTGAAAGGCCAAGTGTTGGAAGCGGTTACTATGTCGCTGCCAAGAGAGTTGAGCCAGTTGGATGCCCGATAGGCAAATGATCTTTGTCCTTGGGTCGTGCGACATCATGGGATATGTAGTAGATGGGAATTGGATCTCCTTGTAGTGACATTCCTATGTCTAGGCTTAAGGAGGGCACAGACACCAGGTGGGGCAAGTCTCATTATGATTTTCTTGGCTGTGATGAAGGTTTGATATTTTATGCGTTTGTCCAGTTGAAGCCATCCAGATTGAGAATAAAGGTCACAAGTGTGGGTATGGTGATGTGAGCCAGTGATGAGACGACAGGCCTTATTCAGGGAGGTCGCGATACGTTTGAGAGCAGTGATAGTTGCGGACCCTTATATGATAAGACCATAGTCTATGATGCTGACAATGGAGCTTTGGACGGCCACTGACAGTGCTTCTGGGGTTAGGTGTTTCCTGTGCCGGAATAATGTGCCTAACCTCGCATTGGCAAACTTTGCCACATTGCTAATATGGACAGCGTATGAGAGGTGGGGATCAAGGGTGATGCCAAGGTACTTGAACGATTGTGTTTGCTCTAGGATGGCTCCTTGTTCAGTTGCAGTGGAGAGGTGGAGTTGTTTGTTTTTGTTGTGGGGGCTGCAAAAGACCCTAGACTTGGTTTTTTTTTCTGATTGAGAAGCAGTTTATGATTTAGGAACCAGGATTCGATGGAGGAGAAGGCCCGCTGAAGTTTATTTTGTAATTGGTTTGGATCAGGGTCTGAGGTGAGGATCACAGCATCGTCAGCGTAGAGAATTATTTGTTCTGGGCAGCTATCCGGTAATGAGTTTAAGAATAAGCTGAAGAGGAGGGGTCCAAGAATGGAGCCCTGAGGGACTCCCGAGCGGACCGATCTAGGGTCCGAGAGTATCAGCGATTCTTACTGTTTGGGACCGTTCTTCAAGGTAAACCAGCCAACGGTGTCAGTTGACAGCCCAGTGTTCTGAAGCTGGACAAGTAGGAGGCAGTGATTGATGGTGTCGAAGGCTTTAGTTAAGTCAATGTAGAGTGAGCCTAGTAGTTCACCGGAATCAAGTGCGTTGTGGATTGCGCCGGTGAATTCAAGTAGGGCTGTGGAGGTGCTGTGACCTTTGTGGAACCCGTGTTGTTGCTTTCACAGGATGTTGTACGTATCCAGGTATTCTGTGAGCTGGTCCGAGACGATGCGTTCTAGTGCCTTGGAGAGTGGGGGTAGTAGGGAGATAGGTCTGTAGTTATTGTGGGCAGTTTTGTCACCACTTTTATGGACTGGGGTGACAGTGGCAGATTTCCTTCTGTCCAGGAACTGGCTAAGGATGAGGGAGAGGTTGAAAATTCTGGTCAGAGGACTAAGCACTTCATCAAGTGTGAGAGAGAGGATTTTGAGATCGAGGGAGTCATTACTGAATCTTGATTTACCAAGGGCTATGGTAACGTATTTGCATACTTCATGAGCCTTGACTGCTTTGAAGTAGAAGTGGGGGGAGCTGATGGGAGTAGTATTCGTTCCAGACAGGGGGGCTACACCATCTTTGAAGTAGTCCTGAGGTAGGACAGCGCTGAGGTCGGTAAAGGCTTTGTGAAATGTATCTGCAATGGTTTTTGGGTTGAGGGTTGTGGTTCCGTTGATGTTGTGTATTGATGGCGGGGTATTGGGTGGATTCCCAGTGAGTTCCTTTATGTTCTTCCAGAATTCCCGACCATTGCCCCAGGAGTTTGTGAGGGCATGCTTATAGTAGGCGGACTTCATTTGCCGGATGGTTTTGGTGCAGTCATTGAGGGAACGTTTGTAGTTTTGGATGTCGTTTTGCTTTCCAGAGTTTCTGGCCAGCTCCCATAGGTGGTCTCTTGTTTTAGCATCCTGAAGAGGTCACCTGTGAGCCAAGGGTTACTCAGTGATTTGACTTTGCGTTTCTTAATAGGAGCATACGTGTCACAGGCACAGTGAAGATGTTTATGAAGTGGTCAAGGGCAGTGTTTATGTTGGTTGCATTGAAGATAGGGGACCAGCCTTGGTGGAGGAGGTGGGATTTGAGTCGGGGAAGGTGACCACTGGGCAGAACCCTGCTGGTGATTGTTTTTGGTGGTTGTTTGATGAATTTATTTGACCAGGTGCAGCTAACAGGAGAGTGATCGCTGAGAGAGTCAGGGAGGACATTAGTGTTAGATATCCGCGATGGGTGACTGGTAAGGATCCAGTCCAAGAGTGTGCTGGTGCCAGTCCTGTAATTTTTCCTGGTTGGTGAGTCAACCATTTGTGTGAGGTTCGCCGCAGCAACGGTATCCCTGTGTGCACCAGCATCAGCCGCAGGCCAGTTGATGTTGAAGTCGCCTAGGAGGATGGATTCGGTGTCTGGTGGGAGTGACTTTACAAAGTCAAGCACAGCTGTTAGACCAGTTCCCTGTTCTTTGGGAGGGATGTAGATGGTGGCAACAGTGAAGGTTTTGTTTTGGGCACCGAGGAGGATTCTCACTGGCAGTATCTGAGCAGTTGTGGGTTGGATTGAGGTAATGATGTGGTGCCCTTGTATGGAGTCTTTTAGGTAGAGAGCGCAGCCCCCGCCTCTTTTGGAGAGGCGATCCAGCCTAAAGACGTTGTAGCCAGGAAGGCTGATTGCATGGTCCGGTGATTGCATGGTCCGGTACTGATGGCGTGAACCAGGTTTCGACAACTGCCAGGATGTCAGGGCAGTGTTGGCTGGTGAAGGCCTGTAGGGCATCCATTTTAGGAAGGAGGCTGCAGATGTTGATTGATATGAATGAGAGGGCACCCGAAGGCTTGCTCAGATTAGTGGCTTTAGAGCAGAATGGGCCAGGGTTTGGGTGCATGTTGCCGGACAGCATTAGGAGAAGGAGGAGGACTAGCCTCAAGGAGCTGCGGCGTATTTCTTTAAGGGAATGTTTTCACCTGCTGGCATCTCGGGAAGTTGCCGAGCATCAACGATAGTGGGTGACGGTAAGCATAGACGGGGGCAGAGTGGAGGGCTAGGACCAGTGTGGGTGTAGGACAGTTTCATGGTGGTAGGATGGACCATGGGCAAGGGGCAGTGACCAGTGTGCAGCGTACCTGTGTGGAGGAAGGATGTAGGAATGTGGAAGCTGTGGGGGAGGAAGGGAAAGCAGGCTTTTGGAGAGTGCAGTAGGGGAGGAAGACAGGCAAGAAGAAATAGAATAGGGAGTAGAGAACGGTGGAGGTGCATGATTAAGGTATGATTCTGGGTTCAGAGAAATCTTAGCGGTTCGAGAGGATCTCGAGGGTGGGAAGGAAGGAAGGTATATAGCAAGTAAAGAAACTGTGTCTTTCAGAGGATATACTTGTTTTTTTCCCTTTCCAAATGAAAGAACAAGAATCCCTCTAGTGGCAGGTCTGTATAACCTGCTAATGGAAAACTAGCCAATTAATAAAAAAAAAAAAACCTCCTATTACAGCTTTAGTGTGGCAAAGCAGGGGAAAAGTCCTGGCCAATCAGAGCAGGTTTGCTGGAAGCGCCTTTGCCGTACCTTCCAAGGAGCTGCAGGTGGGTGTTCTAGTCTCGGTCGGTGGCTGTCTGGGTGCCGGCCGACCGTGGGGGAGCTGAAGCAGCCCTGTTCAAGGGCAGGTAGCTGGAGAGAAGAACAAATGGCAGGGTTTAAATAGCATGGAGGTAGAATAGCTTTAGTGTGAGCAGTTTAACAGGACAAAGGAAAGTTAGACTTTTCGGAGCCAAGGCAGAGCGCTTGGATGGGGGGTGGGTGCATAAAGAGCAGGAAAGAGAAGAACTGTAAGCACTTTAAATTACTAGTAGATATTACAATCCAGCTAATACAGTTGAAAACCTAAAAAAAAAAAAATCTCCTATCACAGCTTTAGTGTGGCAAAGCAGGGGAAGAGTCCTGGCCAGTCAGAGCGGGTTTGCTGGAAGCGCTGTTGCCGTACCTTCCAAGGAGCTGCAGGCGGGTGTCCTAGTCTCGGTCGGTGGCTGTCTGGGTGCCGGCCGACTGTAGGGGAGCTGAAGCAGCCCTGTTCAAGGGCAGGCAGCTTCCAAGGAGCTGCAGACGGGTGTCCTAGTCTCGGTCGGTGGCTGTCTGGGTGCCGGCCGACCATGGGGGAGCTGAAGCAGCCCTGTTCAAGGGCAGGCAGCTTCCAAGGAGCTGCAGGCGGGTGTCCTAGTCTCGGTTAGTAGCTGTCTGGGTGCCGGCCGACTGTGGGGGAGCTGAAGCAGCCCTGTTCAAGGGCAGGCAGCTTCCAAGGAGCTGCAGGCGGGTGTCCTAGTCTCGGTCGGTGGCTGTCTGGGTGCCGGCCGACCGTGGGGAGCTGAAGCAGCCCTGTTCACGGGCAGGCAGCTTCCAAGGAGCTGCAGGCGGGTGTCCTAGTCTTGGTCGGTGGCTGTCTGGGTGCCGGCCGACTGTGGGGAGCTGAAGCAGCCCTGTTCAAGGGCAGGCAGCTTCCAAGGAGCTGCAGGCGGGTGTCCTAGTCTCGGTCGGTGGCTGTCTGGGTGCCGGCCGACCGTGGGGGAGCTGAAGCAGCCCTGTTCAAGGGCAGGCAGCTTCCAAGGAGCTGCAGGCGGGTGTCCTAGTCTCGGTCGGTGGCTGTCTGGGTGCCGCCGACTGTGGAGAGCTGAAGCAGCCCTGTTCAAGGGCAGGCAGCTTCCAAGGAGCTGTAGGCGGGTGTCCTAGTCTTGGTCGGTGGCTGTCTGGGTGCCGGCTGACCGTGGGGGAGCTGAAGCAGCCCTGTTCAAGGGCAGACAGCTTCCAAGGAGCTGCAGGCGGGTGTCCTAGTCTCGGTCAGTGGCTGTCTGGGTGCCGGCCGACCGTGGGGGAGCTGAAGCAGCCCTGTTCAAGGGCAGGCAGCATTTTACATTTTAAAACATAAATATTCTCTCTCTCTCATGATCCCCACTTCATATATATTTATATATATATATATATATATATATATATACATAAAAGTGAAGTACTTTTCACAGGTGTAATCTGGTGTTTCTTTCATGTCCATATCTCACTAGCTTGCCGGGGCAGTCTCTGCTACTTGCCCTACCACAGCTAAAACTGAGATCTTGACTACATATAAGCCTTCCATTGTGTATGAGGAGGTGAGTATTCTACTGCAGTAATTCTGCAACAGTTAGAACTTGTGTATTCTGTGATAAACATTCCATCAATTGGATTACTATACAGACTGAGAATACCTCACCAACGATGCCTGCTGAGCAATAGTGACAATATGAGAAGATTGTTGAATGTGATATGGTGGGGAACTCGGCATTCTGAGCAGGCCTGTGTACTGTCCATGGATGCTGAGAAAGCATTTTGACAGGATAGAATGGACATATATGATGAAGGTTATGGAGAGATTTGGCCTGGGAGATGGGTATATACAACTGGTGGGGGCCTTCTTCAGGGCGCCAGCGGCACGGGTACTGGTCAGTGGTCTTCCATCCGAGCAGTTCCAGCTTTGGAGGGGTACCGGTCGGGTGTCCCCTCTCCCCCCTGCTGTTTGCTATCGCAATAGAGCCACTGGCCATCAAGGTAAGAAATGACCCAGTGATAACGAGTATCATGGGTGGGATGGGCGACCAACACACTATTACCCTATATGCAGATGACATCTTGCCCTTTATAACAAAGTTGGAGTGGTCCATATCTGCCCTTCTTCGTAACGTAGATCACTTTACGAAGTTCTCGGGGTACAAGTTGAACCTTCCGAACTCTGAAATAATGTACCTGCACCGGGGGGGGGGGGACCTGGGGTCTAAAGCTAGTAGATAGGGAATTCACATATTTAGGTATCAAGATGGGATGGGATTTAGGTAGCCTGTATGCCTTAAATTATTGCCCATTATTTGAGACAATTTTGAAAGACCTCATCAGTGGAGGGCATTGCCGATCACATGGCTGGGGAGGATCAACCTCCCTTTAAAATGAACATCCTGCCCAGGATTCTCTATGTAAGTCAAATGGTGCCTAACTGCCCAACAAACAAGGATATCAAAAAAGTGGAGAAGGGCTTTACAGACTATTTGGCAGGGAAAAACTCAATAGTTAGTTTAAAAAGATTTAAAGGGACACATTCATGTACAGTGACAGACATAGTTGGAAAGCCCATGCAAAGTTCTTTTAATGAAGGTACTGGGTACATCTGTAGTTGGAAGCAGTCCAGAGATACAGGTGACTGAGTTGGTGCAATATAAATACGATATTAGAGCCATTCTTGGAACCTTGTGATATGAGTGACGATCAAGCAGTGCCTGTTTCTGCCACTGTACATGAATGTGTCCCTTTAAAGCTTCAGGGGAAAATGGAGGCATGAACATCCCAGATATCAAGGGATACTTTTTAGCCACGCAACACAGGTATCTACATAATTGGGCCAGTAGAAGTGGGGCAGCCACCTGGCTCAATTTTGAAGGGGTTGGGTCTCTGCATACTTAGGGGAGGGAGGGGCACAGACATATCATCGCCTTTTGAAATCCCAGCCCACTGATTTTAGCGGTTCTCGAGGCTTGGGGGGGCTATTAGGAAACGGAGGGGAGCTGCTCAAGTAAACACCACTTTGGTTCCAGTGGTGGGTAACCCTGACTTTTTACCAAAGTTTGAGGATTATGGAGTCCAGATGTGGCAAGAGCAATGGGTGTGATGTGCAGAAGGCCTTCTCACTCGAGTGAGTGTGTGCACTTTTGAGGAAATTCAGCTGGGACTGGACATATTTGCTTTGCATTTGTTTAAGTTCTTTTAAGTTAGGGATTACTGTCACAGGTTAAACAGAGCATTGTTAGCAGAAACTCCTCTGACTGATGTTGAGAGGTGAATTTTGGGGGCCAGGAAAAATTAGAAGGGTTTGATGGGACGGGTGTTAAGATTGGATAGGAATTTTTTCAGGAAGATCCAGGGTAAAACAATGATGAGAATGAGACCTCGGTATCTCGACACTGGATGATAATTGGGAGTTAGTACTGGCCTCCCATATGGGCCTCCTCCTCTGCAATAAGTTTAAAGAAATGCAATACAGATTTTTGCATCGACTACATTACCAGCCTAATTTAGACCATAAGTTTTACCCTGGGGTGTTTCCACGCTGCTGCAAATGTGGAGCGGACTGGGGTACTTTCTTCCACTATTACTGGGACTGTCCCCACTTGACCGCCGTACTGGAAGGGGATTGCACTTGAGCTCATTAGGATGGAAGGCCTCCCAATAGAATTATCCCCATGGTCGCTTCTGCTAGGAGTGGAGGAATTGGGGGATGGTGAAGGGGGCCTCTACCCCAGGTGATTAAGAATTTTATTGATGGTCACTTGACAGGGGATACAGAATCTGTGGGTTACTAACTCTGTCCTGATGGTTGATTGATGGAAGGGGCTGACGCGTAAATGGGGTTTGTGATGGCCAAGCTTTTCTAAGTCTATTTCACATCTTCTTTGAAACATTTCAATGGATATAGAGGAGGGCAGACTTTCATAACACTCAATTTGGGTGTCTGCATCGTGTCCACAGGTATCGTGTGTGTCATCAAAGGTATTTGTATTCCTCAGGCTATGTTATCTGTTGTGAAAGACAGTAGAAGAAAGCAGATTACTCCCCATTTACCATAACCGAGGGTTCCCCACTGTCTGAAAATATAGGGCGGTGGCAGTGGTGATTGGGTTAAAATGTGCATTATTCTCTCTCCTAAGCTGGTCTCCGGGCTTCGTTATTCCTGGGCTGTACCTCCTGTTGCTGATCCACAGGCAGGAAACAGACCTCTGCAGCAGGGGACATCCAGCCCTACACTTCCTGTTCTCCTCAGTTTACTTCCTGCCTTCAGTCTGGCAGGTACTCTGCAAGCAGAGCTCTGCCATGTGACAGAGCTGAAGACAGCAGACTGTAAGTTAAGCAGTTTTGTTTCAATGAGGATCAGAAATCACTACTGTATGTTGGAATCCCAGGGTGGGTGCCAGTCTCAGCCTTGCAAGCTGCACAGTCTGGCCCCGTTTTCACTGGGTTGTCTTTTCCCTGAACATCCTGCATTAGGCCTGAAATGCAGTCTCAGCCTTGCAAGCTGCACAGTCTGGCCCCATTTTCACTGGGTTTTTTTCCCTTCACATCCTGCACTAGGCCTGAAGTGCTACTTAGTGCAGTGGAAAGTGTTTCTCAAGGAATCAAAATGGGCACCGGGTTGATTTGATTTTCAGGGAATCAGAACTGGTCTGGAGTGCTCAGTAACCCGCAACATCTATTTTTAGGGGGTCAGAACAGGATGGGCTCCATCTGTTCGTGAGACTGTTTTTCCCCCGCTTTCTAGGGTGTAAACGTTATGAGGAGTTAGGGAGAATACATCTCCCCTCGGCTTTTGGGCAGAAACTGCGTGTGTGTGTGTGTATGTGTGTTTTCCCCCGCTTACTACCTACGAAGGATCACGCAAGGGAATAAACGGCACAAGGACTTAGGGAGACTACATCTCCCCTCAGCTGGCAGCCACATATCTTTTCCCCATATTTTTTCTTGTTATCTCATCGACGGCATTCTAATTGAGCCACTCGTCGATGGTGGGCCAGCAGCTTGTCAGCAGCAACTTGTTGACGAATCACTGCTCGACAAAGTGCTGCAGGGATGAGGAACTCCAATGAGCACGCAAAGGGGCTTAAATGATCATATATGAGGCAACTGTCGTCTGCGGGCAATCAGATTACCTCAGCCGCTCGTCGACGGCAGACCTGCAGCACAGCTTAGCGACTCCATTGACAAGCACTACAGCGCGGGAGGATCGCTATTATGGAGCCTTTTGTTCACTGTGCTGTGCCCCCAAAACCCGTCAAGAAGTGAGCCAGCTGCCTAGGTTTTTTCAGATCCCTGCATATTCTAGGAGGAGTAAAATAAAAAACCTTAGAAAAAGGACTACAGCACAAGGGCAGCTCTGATGGCCTTTACAGGACTGGCACAATTCTTAATGGGCCAGCACACTTACTACCTGCTTCAGCAGCAGGACATCAGGAAGGTGGGAGTAAGCTGAATTAAGGGAAGTAGGGCCTTTTGTGGTATTATGGCCTCACACAGGCCTTCCTGGGGAAGAAAAGGGCAGCGTGGCTAGTCACCCGCTGCTAATGACCTTGGCTGGGTAGCTTCTCCTATAATGTCCAGAGGGCAGTGTCTGTGAATGGGGAAGGCATCACGGAGGAAGAGCCTCCTCGGCTCAGTATCATAGCCCACGGATCATATTAACCGACAGCTTCCAGAGGAACTCAGCAATCCACAGCCTCCTCCAACACCACACCTCATAAAACAGTTAAATACTACCCAACAGTTAAATAAGACCAGATATGAGACCTCTCTAGAGGATACAAGAAAATGGGCCATCCATATTCTCATTCCTCTATATCCTCACCCCGAGAGGCAGTTGACCTGGGAGGATCAACATTTCGCCTCCTAGGAGAAAGATAAGGTATGGAGGGTAACCTAAAGCTTTGCAGGGGGCATTTCTGGCACTCATAGGACCCCAGGTTATCATCTTCTGGAGGGGGAGCGAATGGCCAAATTTCTGTCTAAATAGAGGTCACTGTTGAGATTTCCCTTGGTTCTCACCCGGCGGCTCTCAGCCAACAAGAACAGGTTTTTCTCCCTTGTCATCTGCTGTCAACCTGGCCACAGCTTTTCCCACTCATCCTACCAACAGGGAAATGGCCAAAGGAGGCGTGGCAACTCTCTAAGCTTCCTCTCCTATCCAGTGCCCCAGCAGATTTTAAGCTTTTCAGGCTCGGAACACAGCAACAGGAAAAATGGCTAAAACTGCCGTAGAAGCTACCCTCTGATTTCAAACCAAACAGTGAGTCACTGGACAGGACCATAGAGGCCTTGCTTACGCAGCAAACCAGTCAGAAGAGGCTGCACGGGGCGATACTCAATCCCTGGCTCACCACAACCCCTGGCTTTGGCCCTAGCAGGCAGGGTCCTCTCACAGGAGGTGTTTGGTAATGCATGTCATAGTCTAGGGCAAGTGCAATTCAGGGTCTAGAGACCCCAGATGCAGAATTCATGGCCAAGCTTATAACTAGGAACAGGCTCAACTTCTCGAGGAAAAGTGAGTACGGGTCTCCTTACCTAAGCAATGTAACCTCAGAAGGGATGAATCTAGTGGAGAGGGTGACAGCGATCAACAACAAGTAGTCACAAGCTATCTGGGCCCATTCTCGAGTAGGGGCAGACCTTCATATTTCTCGAGCAAGGAGTCCAAACCAAGTCGGTTAGGTGGGTCCTATGCATCACCAACAAGCCCCCGCTTCACGTCGTGCCCTTCTCTCTCTATGGTGGTTCATCCAAAAACGCAAACCCTCTGCAGTCCGAGGATATTGTACAAAGTGCCTCCTTGAACAAAGTGCAGTCACAGAGATTAACTAAGGGACTGCTTCATATTCTTCGTGGTGCAAAAATATATGGGGGGTTCAGGCCCCCCCTACATCTCAAAGGATTGAACAAGCAAGATACCCATCGGCAGATTCCTATTCAGGAACTACACAAGCACCAGTTCAAATTTAAAGTGGGGGAGCAGTTCTTCTAGTCAAAATTCTGACACCTTGAGTATTCCGAAGACCCACTGGCATTATTAACGATGCCATCAGTGGAAACAGTCCTTTTAAAGGCCCCACAGCTCGACAAAGCAGTACATGCAGGGGATTTTCTGGCACCCATAATTCTGCAAGATGCCTATTTGCTTATTCCCATGTAGTAATGGCTCATGCACCATCCCAGATTCAGAGTGGGAGAGCAGTACTTCCAAATCAAACTCTACCATTGCTGTCTTTTCAGACCCATGGACAGTATTTAAGGTGCTAGTAGTGGTTATAGTCCACTTAAAGGACCCACAGCTCAACCAAGCATTACAGGCAGTGGCAGAGGTAGTCAGGTCCCCTATGGCACATGGTTTTCCCATCAGCTGAAGAAAGAGCTCCCTAATTCCAAACCAGACCTTGATCCTCCTGGGGGGCTCACATCATGACACAAGGTTTCTCCACCTGAAAACTAGATTTTGGGATCTGTAATTGCTCATCAAGGAGTTATGTAAGCTCCTCAGCTGCCGGCTGATTTTTTCACACAGCTCATTAAGACAGATTAAGCCCTTCCTCTAGGGACAGTCTCAGAGGTCAGAGGTCATGAAGGGCCACAAGTTAGGCCATCCGCACTGAGTCGGAATCGCAACCAATGCAAGCCTCAGGAGCTGGGAAGGACTCCCATGCATCAGCTGTTGGCACCAGGCAGGGGATTGCTGTTGGACACATGGTACAGTATAAGCGTTTCTGAGGAGGGGGAACAGTAGGCCATGCCCTGTGATACGCTGGACAGCAATTCCTCAATCAGGCTAGCCTGATTCTAACTGACAATCTGGCAACGCTGACATACACCGACCATCAGGGCGAAACGAGAAGCTCAAAGATGCTAAAGGAATCCCTTCTCTTTCAGTGGGTTGAGCACCACTGAGCGATGTTTGTATCAGGACAGAAAAATGTCATAACAGAATGTCTCAGTTGCAAGGTGTGTCGATCAAGGGATCGCGGCTGAAGGACAGTGCCTCCCACATTCAGGCAGAATAGTGGGGCAATACTCAAACAGATCTTTTCGCCTGCTGGCAGAACTCCAAGGTAAAGCAATTCCGTTCCCTGGCCAAGGACGAACCAGCGGTGGCTCAGGACACCTTTTCTCCGTAAACTGGGATCTGTTCCGTCTCCTGTATGCCTTCCTCCAGTACCACCTCTATCAAGAGTCCTCCACAAAGTGGCCTAGGACAGGACAGTCATGATTCTAGTCTGTCCCTTATGTTTTTTTTCTGTGCTTAGTTGTTTCTTATTCATTGGTCAGGCCTACCACTTCCAACATTCAGGTTCAGCCTGGGCATTCTCTATCAAGGTCCAGTTCTGCACCCCATTTTAACAACTGGTCTCTCTAGACCCGAAAAGTGAGTGGAAAAACTTTCAAGGAGATATGTGGCACAGCTCCTGCTATTGACATGACGGGGAACTCGTGTGTCTTGTCTTCCTCCAAAGTGTATTATAGAATCCGGAGGAAATTTTGATTCTGGCTTCATTCCAGACACATACAGAACGAAACAATATAATTGCCTGTACCACTGCAGTTCCTTTAAGACAGATGAACAAAGGACTGCAACCAGCCACCTTACAAAGTAGAGTTTCTGCACTGGGGGCACTCTTGACAGACCCTGGGGAATTGTTGGGCTCATATCCCCATGTCTGGTAGTTCTTCAGGCAGCAGCATTAAAACATCTTCAATCCACCAAAGCTATCACCTTGGAGTCTTAATATGGTTCTCAAGGCCCCCTTTAGAGCATCTCAAGCCATCCATCATGCATTATGAATGATTCATTCATGTATCTGGAATGTGTAGTACGATAGGGGCTGCATGCCCATTGGCTCACGCTGTGAACCAATGGGCATGCATCCTAGTGTCGATTGGCGGGGCGGCAGGCGGGTGAGTGCTGCCACCCGCCCGGACGTGGGGAGCAGGGCAGTGGGGCTCAGTGTGCGGGTGGGGAGGGGTTACCCTAGACCACCAGGGATATTGGACCTTTTGTTTTCTTTACAAATGCCCGCGATCGGGCACATAGCCGTCCACTGGACCACCAGGGATATAGTATGGGATTTTTCTATATTTGGACAGATGCCTGCGATCGGGCACATAGCGGTCCACTGGACCACCAGGGATATAGGATGGGATTTTTCTATATTTGGACAGATGCCTGCGATCGGGCACATAACGGTCCACTGGATCACCAGGGATATAGGACGCTTTTCTATTATTACACAGATGCCCGTGATAGGGCAGTTAACGGTTCACTGGACCACCAGGGATATAGCAACTTCTATCATTTTTATACACATGCCCGCGATCGGGCAGCTAGCGGTCCACTGAACCACCAGGGATATAGGAACTTCTATCATTTTTATACACATGCCCGCGATTGGGCAGCTAGCGGTCCACTAAACCACCAGGGATATAGGAACTTCTATCTTTCTCTTACACAGATGCCCGGGATCGGGCATGAGGTGGTCGCCGCCAGGTGCGGCGGGAACTCGGGTGGCCACCCACAGGTGGCAGCTGCCGTGTTTTGCCCTGCAGTGTGGCAACTCACCAGTGGGTGGCCATCAGTTGTTCCTTTTTTTTTTGGCTTAACTTTGTGCTGGCGCAGGTAGGGGTTGCGCAAGCATGTCTCTGCACATCCCGAGCTGAATATCGGCTGTGCAGGTTATGCATCAGACAGCTCCCCCACCTGTGCCTGCATACATTACTGATGCGCTACCATGATTGTGAGTCGCTGCGACTTTTCCTTTTTAATATTGCCGTGGTACATCAGTGGGTTGCGCATAGTGCAACACTGTTGTGCCGTGCGCAACCCTTTTGAATATCTGGGCCACTGTATTATCTGTTACAACAGTATCTCTTCAAACAGGTTTCCAGATGGCAGTATAGCCCAGAGGTTAGAGTAACTGAGCTGTGAGTGAGCTTGGTACATATAGCAGACCTGTGTTTGATTCTCACAGCCTGCATTTGCATACTGTTTGACCCTGACCGAAAGTCACATCTCCAGAGTGCTCCTGGGTTTGCCCTGAAAACTGGCAGTATGCCTCTCTTGGTTAACAAAGAATAAAAAAAGAAAACAAGAACAGAAACATTTTTTTGAGGTACCACAAATTGTATCAGTTATGTCACTGTTAGTGACCCAGCAGGTTGCATACTCGGCTCTGAGGCTGGAAGATGGGAAAGTTGTGGGATTCTAACCCCATACCAGGAACTTGTGATTAAAATCCCAGTACTAACATGGTAGTGTAGCATAATGGGGTGCTGCACTCCTGAGGTGCCATTTTTCAGGTGCTGCATTAAACCGAGGGCCCATCTACCTGTTCTGGTGGTTGTTCCGGTGGACGTCAAAGATCCCGTGGCTCTTCTCAAAAAGAGTAGAGAAAGTTTTTATTGAAGAAAAATCATACTTCACATAAGAACATCATATACAGGTTACTGATTATACATAAACTTTAAACTAGTTAACCAAATGGAGAAAGCAGAGAACATGATGTAGGAGGCTAATACTTTACCCCACCTACCCTGCATAGTGTTAGAAACATAGAAGTTGACAGCAGATAAGGACCGCAAGGCCCATCCAGTCTGCCCATTTCTTTTTCTATCTTATAAATGTGCCATCGGCCTTTGCTCTGTCAGTGGCCTATCTATTCATACTCATCTGTATTGCTCCCTTATGCCTATTCCATGCCTGTTTGAAGCCCTGCACTGTATTCATAGCCACCACTTCCTGAGGTAGGCCGTTCCATGCATCCACCACCCTTTCTGTGAAAAAGAATTTCCTCACATTCCCCCTTAATCGGCCTCCCTCTAATCTCATGCTGTGTCCTCTTGTCCTGCTATTTTTCTTATATTTAAACATATTAGACTCTTTCACCTTGTCAATGCCCTTAAGGTGTTTGAATGTCTCAGATCATATCACCTCTCTCCCTCCTTTGCTCAAGGGTATACATGTTGAGATCCGTTAATCTGTCCTCATATGTCTTCTGATGCAGTCCCTGCACCATTTTGGTTGCCCTTCTCTGGATTGCCTCAATTTGGTTAATGTCCTTGTGAAGGTGTGGCCTCCAGTACTGCATCATGATGCTACAGTTGGGGCCTCAACCAGTGTCTTGTAAAGAGGATTATTACCTTTCTCTCTACGACGTGATACCCCTACACAACACCAACATCCCCTAGCCTTACCTACTGCTTTAGAGATCTGCTTGGATGATTTCAGGTCACTGTGATGATGATGCCCAAGTCTCTTTCTTCCTTGTGACTGCCAGAAATTCCCCTCCCAGCCTATAGGTGGCTTCAGGGTTTCTCTTCCCTATGTGCATGATCTTGCACTTCTTTGCATTAAATCTCAGTTGCCACTCTTCTGACCATTTTGCTAGTTTATCCAGATCTCTTCTCATTCTGCCCACCCCATCTGGATCATCTACTCTGTTGCAGATCTTGGTGTCATCTGCAAACAGACAACCTTTACCCTCTAGTCCATCTGCAAGGTCAATAATGAAGATACTGAAGAGGACTGACCCCAGGACTGATCCCTGAGGTACCCCACTTGTGACTTGCATCTCTTCTGACTGTATACCATTTACCACCACTCTCTGTTTTCTGCCCGTCAACCAGTTTGCCACCCAGTTGACCAACTTCTGACCCACCCTGAGCCTACCTAGCTTATTTATCAATCTTCGCTGTGGAACAGTGTCAAAAGCTTTGCTGAAGTCAAGGTAGGCGGCATCAACTGCTCCCCCTTGGTCCACCACTCTGGTTACCCAGTCAGAGAAATCTATGAGATTAGTTTAACAGGACCTTCTTTTTGTAAACCCATGCTGTCTTGGATCCTGTGCCCGTATTCTCAGAAGAGCAGAAACTGTTGGGTAATTTTTACTGTTCCATACAGTATAATAATTGTGCCTGCCTCTGGATACATGTAAAAAGCTCATGTTGCCTACAGTACTGTTGCTGTATCACCCAGTGGCATCTTGCTTGCCAGATGTAGTGTTTTATTAACCCTTTGAGAACTGAATATGTGTGAACGTATATAGATTCTGGACGTATATATACGTCCACAGTCTTTTAACCACAGATGTCTCTCAAGGTACTTTTATGATACTTTGCCTGTATCCCTAAATAAATACCCGAAATGAGTACACCATACTTCATAGATCAGTATGCAGGGCACCCCACAGCTTGTGCCAAAAGCTCCAAAAATTAGACTAATGTATATAAGGACAGGTAATAAACAAATGTTCTTGTGTTTCAGAGGTACCATTACACGTATCTCTGGGGCAGTATCCGTCTGAGACTTGTTTGTGCTTATGAGAGTCTCTAACCCCTAGCCTGCTGTGGCCTGACAACCACACTATTGATTCTATTATCTGATTCTAGAACTCTGAGCTGAGTGGCTGTGTTTGAGAAGAGCTCCCAAAGCTAAGTGCTTTTTGCTATAATTTTCAGTTTAAAAATTGTTTTGTTTTATGTAAATTTAGGTGATTGTGAAAGACAAGCCTGTAGGCTCCAGGAAGATATAAAATTTGTTTGGTAGATGTTCGTTGGAAGTCAGAAGGATCAACACATTTATTTAGTGTGCTCCTTCTACTCTGATGTGGTTAATTTTAATACTGTAGTTTAAACCCTTTCTGTGTGTGCCTTTGGTGGTGTCTGATATTGAGAACTAAGTGTCATTTGTGGGTATTCTGTCTGTTTTGGTAGGTACTTTATTTTCTCTGTTAAACAACTGAGTATAATATTGCCTAATACTTTTTGTAACATGGCATAAAAAAGAAAAACGAAATGAAGCACTCCGGTGCAAACACACCATGTGGTACAGTAGAAACCATGGTTTAATACCATAGTAGATCATGGTTTGTATTGTAATACCTTGGCAATCCACTACAGGTAAGAAGCAGTATACAAGTGAAAGAAATATGCAAATAGCTTGCAGCATGTAGTTGTCCCAAATTGTATTTAATAAGAATTTTCCTAGCACAGGGTTTTTGACTTTTTCAAGACTGTTCTATATTGTAATTACAACAGAAGTTCATGAGTTACTAAAGATTGTACATTTAAACTCCACATATACTGTTAATTATGCTGCAGCAATATTTCTGTAGAAGTGAGCAGTTACATACTGTTACCATCCCTTCTGATCTACTGCTGTCTAAGCAACTGTGGGTGTAATGCATTGTGGATGACTGAATAACATTATCTGGCCTGGCCTCTTAAAGATAAGCATGCAGCTTCTATAATCAAAATCAAAAATAACAGACACTGAGATAAACAAAGCAAAATCAAAGAGAGAGGATACTTCTGTGGGTGAAAAGAAAAATAAATTGAGAGAAACAAAAAGAAATCAAAGAAACAGACTAACAATAATAGTCAAAACAAGTATTTGAAAGATGAAAGCAGTAAACATGTTGTTCTATGTCCTGCTGAGTTAGGTAGTTTAGAGGGAAAAAAGTGAAAGTAATATTCCGCAAAATAGTAGTTGTTCAATAAAGTGTTTTTCAGATTGGCTTAGTTCAGTACATTTGGAGAAAAGGTGCTTGAAGCTACTCTGATTGTGTGACAGCCACCTATTGGTCTGCAAAGGAACTGGAGAAAGAAAACTAAAATGTATCATAGCACACTCCCATCATGCAGTGCAGCCCATATCTTCTAATACATAGAGAGGAAAAGCAAAGCACCTAGAATAGAAAGTGAATTGCAAGGTTTTGAAAAGTTGTAAAATATGTTTTGATGTTAGAAAGCTTAAAGCTTGTAATGAAAGTTATAACAAAAGTGAAGTAGTAGCCACGATATTTCCAATAGGTGTGTTCCAATTGTTTTCAAGTATGTGTACATCATGTTTAATAGCTCAATTTATAGTATTCTGAAAGTAAATCAGTGTGATTGTACTCATTTATTCAAAAACTCATACTCATAAAGTCATAGTCATACAGTCATTGCCATGTTACAAGCGGATTAAGCCACTCGAAAGGATGGGTCTACAGTGGAATTAATCCTTGGTTGGTTGGACCCACTCGGCCTTCGGCCTCGTGGTCTAACACCCCCAACCATGGATTAATACCACAGTAGACCCATGCTTTCTCGTGGCTTAATCCTTACATAGTACATTGTATCTTTTTGTGCAGTCTGATTTTTTTCTTCTTTCTCCAATGTTTTAGAACTGTTTAGTGATTGTGGCAGAGGTGTGGTACTGTGTTCTTTCTTGTAGTTCAGGGTGCTTTTGGGACTGCTGATTTGTACTGGTTTAAAAGATTACATTTTTTTTTCTATTTTAAAAAAAGCTACATCAACTTGGTATGTTGTCACCTGTTTGTTGTTGCTAAGCAGCAGGTGTTTTTGCATTGTGTTCTGGTTCTGTGATAGAATCTGTATTAGTAGAAGGTAGATTATTGTGATTGTAGTTACCTTTTGATGGTAAGGGTAAAGAGCTGAGCTAGAAATGTATGTATTTTTGTATGATGGTAAAGGTAAAGAGCTGAGATAGAAATGTATGTATTTTTGTATGATGGTAAGGGTAAAGAGCTGAGCTAGAAATGTATGTATTTTTGTATGATGGTAAAGGTAAAGAGCTGAGATAGAAATGTATGTATTTTTGTATGATGGTAAGGGTAAAGAGCTGAGATAGAAATGTATGTATTTTTGAATGTTATAGAAGCCAGAAGGGGAAGGAGGCATATTAGCAGAAGCAGACATCCAGGAAAGGAACAGCAGCAAGTGAAGAGGTGACTGCTGTCTTAGTGGAAGGGAAGTAAATGCAAATGTAGGAGCTTTCATTATTACTTCTTCGCATTGGGAAAAGGAGGAGTAGGAGTTTGAAAAAGGTTGTGCAATGGCTACTTAAAGTCTCTTTTTGAGTGTGGATAGGAATATAAAAAGCAGTTGCTCAATATATCTAAAAATGTGCAACAAAGGAGGTAAGGGAACTAAAGAAAATGTTTTGCACTGATAGAGGGGAGACTTGGGGGAGTGTTTGGTATCCTGCATCTGGAAGGGTGGGGTGTCGCTGGTGGGCAACAACAGCAATGGGTAGGGTGGTAGGCTGTAACAACCATGTGCACCAATCATTCTAAACATTGCCTGGAGTGTGTGAGGGATGTTTAGTGTGCAACCACATAGAAAAACTTAGAAAGGAGATTGAGGGTCTGCAGGAGGAACTAAGACAGGCAAGGCAGATTGAGGGTGAGTTTAGCCCAGTACTGGAGGGAGGAAGAAGGGGAGATGAGGGAGGGCGATTTAAGCCAACAGTGGTGAGGAGAGGGTCAAAGGAAGGGAAGCAGAGACAAAGGGGCCCAGGCCAGGAAGAACGATTGCCGGGGAAACCAAGTCAGGAGACAAAAGACAAATGGAAGGAGGAGATAGGGACTTGTGAGGGGAGGCGAAGAAGTGGCAAAAGTCATGGAGTGGAAAGGAGAGAACAGGTTACTATGAAGAGAGAGGGCGGGCATTTGTGAAGGGTCTTCAGAAAACAGCTGTGCACTGCTAGAGAGGAAGAAGGTGGAGGAGGGAAATGATGAAATTAGAGGAGTAATTGATAAATGCCTGGACCAAACTGGAGCAGGGGGAGGTTCTACTGGGAGAATTGCAACAGGGGTAAAATGGGAAATAATGTGCAGGAGGGAAAAGAGGAGCTGGAAATGAGAGAGGGAGATGAATGGAAGCAAGCAGGGAGTAAGAGGGGTGGAATCTTAGTGCTGGGGACCTTCACTACAGAGGAGTTAGGTGGGTGTAAAGGGGAGAGGCATAGTTCATTTGGGTGGAGGCCATGCCAGGAATGACAGCGGAAAGAGGGACAGTCTGTTCTGAAATATGCTAGAAGGGTAGGGACAAGCCTCATCTAATTATATATCTTGGGACAAATGACCTGGCTGACAAGAGAGTAGATATAGTCCAGAGGAGGTTTGAGGAAGTAGCACAATTATGTGAGGGGGCAGGAAGATCAGTAACTTTTTCCCGAGATACTTCCTCAAAGCAAAGGGCAAGCACAACAAGAAAGCTGAGAATAGAGGAATTTAATGGATGGCTAAGAACCTGGTGTTGTGCTAAAGGGTATGGGCTGTTGGGGGTGGAGGGACCTGGGATGACTGTGGCTCTATGTCAAGGGACAGACTACACTTGGAGTGAGGGAAGGAAAGTGTTGAAACAGAGGATGGAAGAGTATATAGAGGAAGTTGGAATTTAAACTTGGAGTGGGGGTGGCAGTTGGGGAAGAGATATGCAGAGACCACAGGTTGGGAAATCATATGAGCTACCCCCAGAACAGTGACAAAGGACAAATGGCAAGTACTATTGGTGATGCTAGGAAAGGAGGGCAGGATGGGAGGAGGGGAAAGGGTGGAAGGTGGTTACCCTTAATGCTAGGAGCCTTGGGAGGAAACTGCAGAGTTACAGGTTCTCATGGCAGAGGGAGAGGTGGACATTAAGTTACTGGAGGGGGTGCAGCGCAGGGCCACAAAGATGATCAAGGGGCTGGGGAACTTATACGTGAGTAGGTTGAAGGAGTTGAACATGTACTCACTGGAGGAGAGAGGTGACATGATTGAAACCTTTAAATACATGAAAGGAATAAACAAGACGGGTACAGAGGGGCTGTTCAGAGTAATGGAGGGGAGGGACACCAGGGGCCATGATATGAGACTGGAGCGAGGAAGGTTCAGGAGGGAGATGAGGAAACACTTTTTTACAGAGAGGGTGGTGGCTGGGTTTAATGCGTTACCTGCAGAAGTGGTATGCAGTAGAACAGTGGACTGCTTCAAACAAGGATGGGACAGGACAAGGGGGAGGGTTAATGAAGGGGAAGGGAGGGGCAGCTGCAGAATAAGGGGTGCTAGCTGCACATTCGAGCAGACTTGATAGACCTCTAGGCCTTTACCTGCTGGCAAATTTCTTATGTTCGTATGTTAGTTTTATTTATTAACTGGGTAGGGCATTGGACCAAAGGTCCTTTTTCAGGTTCAACCCGAACATAGAAACAGACAATACAATTCGCAATAAACATTCAGAAGTTGCAAATAGCATTTACAGTTATCCAGTGACTTTAAATAAACTTTAAGATTTGATTTAAATGCGCTTAATGACATGCTTTTACGAGGCCAGCAAGGTAAACTGTTCCAAAAAAGTGGCGCTGCAATGGAAAAGGAACGACTGCTTGATTTAGTTTTATGCAATGGAAGGTTTAACAACACGCCAGAAGCTGACCTCAAATTTTCCAGACAAGAGCTGATGACAGTCATATCAGATAAAGGAAGGTAACATTTTGCATGGACTGCCTGAAAAATTTGGCAGCCAAGAAAGAAAGCAAATTTATAATCTATTGAGAATTAATCCAAATTCGAATAAAGCAGGCAATGATGTGTGCATGATGATGAACCCAGAATAAAACAACATATGTTATTGTAGGCAGGATGCAAAATTCCTATACCGTGGGTGCTTAAGGGCATGCACTATTGCCTCAGGACACCTACTGTTGTGTAGTACATGTCCACTTGGGCACCTAAGGTAATTGTGTGGAGCTCCGTCTTTTTATTTCTTTGTTTTTGCCTCACTTCACTTTTTTTTTCTTTCAGGGTTCATTGTCTGTGCTGGGGAGCCATGGGGATGGAGAAGCAGCACTAGAGAAGCACAGGCGCAACAGCGCTAATGCCAAGAGCCCATCACATGTGCTCTTCATGGCATCAGCTGACATGCTGCGAGTCTCCAAGGAAGAGACAAGTAAGCGGCCGTGCCCCAATTGATTGGCACAGCCCTCCACCATCTAGCGCCAGTAAGGGGTCCCTTGGTCACTGCTGGAGGCGTGTTTTACCAATAGGTGCACCAGTTGTGTGAAATAGTTCACCCGCCCCTTGCTGCAGCGTGGACAGGAGAGAATCACAGCATGTTGAAAGTGCCATTCTGTCTCTTGCCAATGTAGAGACAGGGTGACTCATAGTGGTAGCGCTACAGAGTAACTGCTCGGTTCTTTCCTTATGATCCTGTTGCAGTCAGGATCGACGATCAGTCTGTAATTTTTCTGTTTGTTCAACAAAAAAAACTAAAAGACCCAAAAGCTCTTTTAAGAGCTGTGCTAACTTTTTTTTATTGAACCTGACAGTGTGCGGGAGTTAATCGGGGGGAGGAGAGTGAGCGAGTGTGAGACTGTGAAGATTTCTCTCCAGAGGGGAAGAAATTTTAAACAAAACGGAGAACATTAACAACTAAACATTTGAAAGTGTGTGTGTGGGGGGCAGAAATCAGGATCTCTAAAAAATCAGTGACTGAGTGACACGTGGAGAGGGGTGTCACTGTGAGACATATTACCTCTGGAAGCACTTAGTCTGCAGACAGTGAAGCAAGCTGAATTTACCACCAGTCTAATTGCGTGAGATAAAGACATATTTACAGCTTGCTAGTAGCTACTTCTGCCTTAGCTTGTATAACATAATATTTTGCTGAAAATTACAGCAAGAGGGGCAGAAAGTGATTGTTGAAAAGTCAATTGGACTGTGGTGCTGAATACAGCATATATAAGGAGAACTCGGTTGGGGACCATTAATTACAGACTTTGCATGCTGCAATAGCCTCTGAATTTATCCATAATATATATTAATCTGAGTGCCTGCCCTCTTCAAGACAGTAAAAGGTTTCATTATTATTAGTAGTATTAATAATGCCTGCCCTGCCTAACCAAACCTTACCTAACTGAAGCTATCTGGAATGTGTTTGGCCATCAAATCAAAAAGCTATAACTTGAGCTGAGGAAAGTAGCATTCTATTTTGGGAAGTTCAAGTCATTAAAAAATTGAAGAAGGGCTACTGTCTGTGAGGGTGCCTTTCTCTTAGTTTGAAGGCTGACCCTGAAGCAGTAAGATAAGACTAAAAAAGTTTAGTAGTCTCATCATTACATTCACGGACTCAGTCAAGTTACTGTCTGGGAACTCTTGAAAAATCTAAGTAAGAGCTGTTTTAACTAATTCATGCTAAGTAAACGAAAGCTATCAAGACACAGCTCTCTCTGATCTTATAACAGTTAAACTACTTGTAGCTGAGGTACCTGAAGTCAATTTTAAAACAGGTCTTTTTTTTTATTCCTGTGAAGGGTGCTTCCTACAGCTTGCTAGACTTGCTGTGTGAACTGAATCACAGAAAAGTAATTAAAGAGATACTGCTAGCCCAGGTAGCTCAAAGCTAGTTAAAAAGCCAGTTCTATGAGCTACTACAACTTGTAACTTGTTGACCTACCAATCTACTCTCTGGAGTGTTGCTTCATTAAAATCTAAGCAGGATCTGCAAAAAAAAAAAATCTATAATTTGTTTTTTTTACAAGCTACTCTAAAATCGGAATACTTCTATAAAAAAAAAAATCTGACTATTAAGCTTTTTACAAACTGTGCTGATGTTCATGTAAAATCTGAGTGTTAAGCTTTTTACAAGCTATGTTGTGTGGACTTATCTAAACTTTGAATACTGTTATAAAAAAATTGACAATCTTTTTTATGTGTGGACTATCTAAAATCGGAACACTTTATAAAAAAAAATAATCTGACTTAAGCTTTTTACAAGCTATGCTGTCTGTGGACTATCTAAAATCTGAATACTGTCTGTGTTGTCACCTGTTATAAGAAATAATCAGACGAGACAGGTTTTCTCAAGTTTTTTTATAAAAAAAAAAAAGACACTTTTTCTTGTTGCATTTATTAATACTGAGTAACACAAATCAAAAAAAATTCTCAAAGTCAGTATTCACAAGTTCAGGCAGACACTATGAGTCTTTTTAAATTTGGATTTAAGAGAAAGCGTCTTGATGAGATTGTGGGAGCCGACTCGGATTCCCCAACACCAAGCACTAGTACTGCCACTGCTACTACAGCTATAACCACACCACCTCCTTGCCCAGACAGTGAAACTGTTGTGACCACTGAAGTTTCCTCAAGTACTACTGCTTGTACTGAAAGCCAAGTTAAGGGCCGGAAAGTTAGAAAATTTCAGGAATCGTGGAAAAAAGGGCAGTCAGTGGCTTACATATGACACCGATAAATGTGCCATATTGTGTACATGGTGTCAGAATTATGATAAAAGCCAAATCAAAATTAATTCCAGAACTGGATGCAGTACTTTTAGAGTGCACATTATCTCAGCACATGAAGTGTGCATAGCACATAAAAATGCTGAGAGGGCATACTTTGCAAATAAAAACAAAAGTTGGAGAAAGACCAATAGAGCAATCCATACAATTAATGGAACAAAAAGAAACGGATCAGATTTGTAAATTGTTCTGTACTGCATGTTACGTTGCTAGGACTGAAAGACCTTTCAGGAATTTTCCTGGATTGATAGATTTACAAAGAAGAAATCATGGGGATGATGCTATGGGTCACAGTTACAGTAGTGACAAGCAATGCCGTGTCTTCATTCACTATATTGCCCAAGATATTCAAAGCACTACTGCTAGTCTACTACAAAACAATGACTTCTTTTCCTTTCTTGTTGATTCCTGCACAGATAAGTGTGACTGAAGAGGAGGGCATTTATGTACGTGTTTTTGAAAATGGCCTACCTGTAACAAGATTTCTTGTACTGAAACCAGTCAGTGTCCCTAATTCAGAAAGCAATTTAAATACTGTGATTAATGCTTTAGAGGGTGAAGGTGGTTTAAAGGATGGTGGTTGAAAACATAAGCTGATAAGTGTGGCATCTGGTGGTGCTGCTGTAGTGTTGGGGAGCACTTCAGGTGTCCTTACTCGAATAAAGCAAGATTTCTAGTGCCCACACCTCCTTGACATACACTGCTGTGCACATCGTTTAGAGCTTGCTGTAAAGGATTCTTTCAGAGACTGTCCCCTTTACAAGTCATTAGAACAACTTCTGCTGAACATTTACTCATTTTACCACAGGTCACCAAAAAGTTGGAAAGGCCTACAGGAAACGGGATCCCTTTTAAATATTAATGTGGTCAAACCAGTTAACACTGGCAACACTAGGTGGCTTGCACACAAACTGGCCATTTCTGCCCTTGGAAGGAACTGGGCTGCATTAGTGCCTCACCTCGAACATGTGTCACTGACACACAAGCAGGATCATGGCCAAAAAGCACGAGGAATACTTAAAGTGCTTAAGACTTTAAAATGTGTTATATACACATGAACTTTCTGGAAGTGTTTTTTGGTTAATTATCTGCTCTTAGTCTGTGCTTTCAGCAAGAGGATGCCACTGTTGAAAAAGTTCACAGCAGAGTAGAAAGCACAAGTCAGAAACTAAATGGTCTCTCGAATCAAGAAACTCTTCACCGCATAACACTTACATCTGTAAATGAGAACCTAAGTTAGTACAACAGTGTTGACTTAATTAATGAAACTAGCAGGCACAGATCAGGTTCTCCTTCAGACGTTGTAGAAGCCACAATTTCAGAGATCAAAAAAATTCTTCAGAAAACATCACAGCACATTGAATCTCGCTTTCAGTCCTTCACGACCAATAAAGTGCTACTAGCTGCAAGAGCTTTAAATTTTCAGTCCTGGCCAACATCCACAGAGGCACTTGACACATATGGAGATCAAGCAATTCAAACAATTGTTGATCACTATAAAGTGGTCCTAGAGTCTCGTGGAGTTGATGTTACTGTGGTACTGCTGGAGTGGCTAGACTTAAAAAAGCACATACTCCACTTGCTGTCTGTTGAAAGTTGTAAGTCTCTGAAATTGTGGCAGAAAGTGATTCTTGCAGATGTGCAGGATCAACAATTTCGAAATGTGCTGGCCATTGTGAGAATCATTCTCCCGATTCCTGTTCACACTGCTGCTACAGAACGAGGCTTCTCTCTGATGGGAAGAATAAAAAATGACTGGAGAGTTGGATTACGCCCAGACACCCTACACGACCTAATGTGTATAGCTCTGAATGGACCCCAGTTTAGTGACTATAACCCTGAAGGTGCCATATTACTGTGGTGGAAAAATGGCAAAAGGCCCACTACCAAAGCTTATGGCTCCAGCACAGTGTCACTGCATGCTGCTTCTGCCAGCCATAGTGGTGATGGAAATGAAAGTGCTTGGTCCAGTGAAGATGACATTTAAAATTATGTAAACTAAGGGGCGGCATGTAAATAGTTTGTTGGGCATGTACATTTTATTCTTATATGCCCAAGTGGGCATGTACTTTTTTTCACAAATTTCATACCGATTGTAGGTGTTGATCAGAATATATCCCATATATGCTTTGGGAGCCGGAAGTCTGTGAGCTGTTGTAATGTCTTCGATGCCATCTGTATTGATCCGTACAGGAGGATTACAGGGTCAGTAAAACAGGCATTCATAATGTACTGATACAAACCTTTTCTGCGTAGACTGTGAAAATGCTGTGGTGTTAAGCGCCACAGTTTTACTTTCCTAAGAGCCAAGGACATGTATTTGGGCATCTGTTTCCATTTTAAATTTGGTATGACCTTTCAGGTCAGGACCTCCTCCAACACACACCTGCTGCCTTGGGAGCACCGAAATGCTGCCGATTAGACTAGCAGGTCAGGACCCCTCCACTCTTAGCTGAGGCACTCTGTCTCTGGAGCAGTGAACAGCAGATTTGAACCTGGCGCCTTTCTGCCAGCACACTAGTGCTGACTTGTTTTCTTATTCACTGCTGTCTGCATTCCACAGCTTCCTTTAGTGTGGCAGTGTACTTACACTAAGAACTTGTACAGGATTTATAGTTAAAAAAAATTTAGTTAAAAAACCAAAACCAAAAAAAAAAAAAAAACTGTGGTTAAGGCAGGTCCTGCATTTCAGGAATTAAATTGTGCTGCCTATAGGGTATTTAGTTCACAGAGCTTTTATAGCCCTGCTTTCATCAAGCTCAGCCTGCTTTATTTACACTGTGAGCTGGGTAGAGCATAGGTGCTCTACCCAGCATTGAGAGCAGTTTGTTTATTTCATATCTCAGAGGCTTGTTTTATGTTAAATGTTGACTAGTTAAGGAATTCGTGATTTGGGGGTTTGAGGAGTTCTGTTTGTAGTCTTGTGAATACAGCCACAGCTTGTTTTACAGCTCTGTTGATTGTAGGCTAAAAAGCTCCATTTTTTAATCTGGAGTTTATATAGTGAGTTGCAGTATTTTAACTTAGAAGCATAGAACATAGAATTTGACGGCAGATAAGGACCGCTTGGCCCACGTAGTCTGCCCATTTCCCTACCAATGGATAAGCTGCAGATCCTAGTTAACCAACAGCCTACTTCCTCCTACCCCCCATTAGAATTGCTTTATGTCTGTCCCATGCATTCTTGAATTCCCCTACTGTTTTTGGCTCCACTACCTCCTTAAGAAGGCCGTTCTGTATATCCACACCCCTCTCCATGAAAAAAATACTTCCTCGCATGACTTCTGAGCCATCCCCCTCTATCTTCAAATTGTGCCCCATTGTTCTTGCACGTCTATTTTTCTGAAAGATGCTACCCTCTTGAACTTTGTTGATTCCCTTGAGGTACTTGAAAGTTTCTATCATGTCCCCCCTCCTTTCCTCGTGGGTATACATATTAAGCTCCTTTAATCTCGCTTTGTATGTCTTCTGGTGCAGACCCTGCACCATTTTAGTTGCTGTCCTCTGGACAGCCTCCATCCTGTATGTGTCCTTGAGGAGATGGGGTCTTCAGAACTGCACACAGTACTCCAGATGGGGTCTAAGTTTAAGATGCTATGGGGCTTCCTCCTGCAGTCTGCTAACCCACTTCTCGCTCTTACCTCCCATTATTTCTCAGCCAATTGCGCTCTCTCTCCCTCCCCCACCCCCCATTGTTCTCCCCCAGCCCCCCTGCTGCCTCTTTGTTGCATCATACCTCTGTGGCTGTAAGCACTAATCCCCCTTCGTTGTGTTCCTTTCTGGTGAGGACCCCTCCAACACACACCTGCTGCCTTGGGAGCTATGAAATGCCACAACTTAGACTAGCAGGTACGAGTTGCCCTTCACTCCCAACTGAGGCACTCTGTCTCAGGAACATTGAACAGCAGATTTGAACCTGGCGCTTTTCCACCACCACGCCAGTGCTAACTTGTTTTCTTACTCGCTGTTGTCTGCATTCCACAGCTTCCTTTAGTGGTGCAGTGTACTTACACTAAGAATTTTTTCAGGATTTATAGTTTAAAAAAAAAAAGTGTCCAGTTTCCCCATTTGCAAGTTATATCCAGCTACCCCTAGAGGTCACTGTTTCAGTCTCCTTCACACACTGAGTATTCCTCCGTCATTCTTTTGAATAGCTCTTACTCAGGTTTGGGGTGCTTCGGCTCGTAGTAGAGGACATTGCAGCCTCTTGTTGTAGTAGCGGTGACCCTAACCACCCACATTATCCTAGCTCACGCTTTTTTAGTAGTTCCTCCTAGATACTCTCTCCACCCACATTTTTCTACCCCAGACTTTTCCCTAACCTGTCAGTGCTGTATATCTCAGGGGTTAATCTGAACTTCCTCCTGTTAGCTGACCCATCTTTAAGCTTTAATATGGTGCTGGCTTGTGTTTACATACTTGTAGTCCTGGGCACAGACCAATTGCTGTTCACTCTCAGGCAGGACATGAGGCAGCCCACAGACCCTCTGTACTCCCATTTCTTGTGTATCTACCCTCAAGCCAACCTTAATCCTACCCTTATCACCATATACGGGCTTAGAAAAGGGGGAAAACTGCTATGTGGTTATGTAATATCTCAGAGTCTACAAATGGTAGATCCCCCCCCCCGGGTCACTCCTGAAATGCCTGCTGACCATTAAGTTGTTACTCACCAGGGATATTGAATCTAACTCTGGCCCTCCATGTCCTACTGTTCCAACTGTGTCACCTTCTATGGTTGTCTGGGCTAATGCCAAAGGTCTGAAACTAGTCCACATAAATATTAACAGCCTCAGACCTAAAATGCATGAACTAGAGTCATGGGTAAATATGCAGTCCCCTGACATAATTGCCATTTCGAAACCTGGCTCAAGCCTAGTATCCTAATGCATGAGGTTGAGCTCCAGGGCTTTAAGTCCTGTAGACATGATAGATGTGGTAGGAAGTGTGGTGGAGTTATCATCTACGTAAACAAAACTCCATGTGGTCAGCACACCATTAGTGGCATAAAATCCAGTTTGCTAGATGCCAGCGTTACCCAGTTGATCCAAGGACCCACTAGGCTGAATATTAAGTCAGAAGACCACACCACATTAGACTGGATTCTTGCTTACAACCCCAGTATTTGCAAACTGGCTGGGCTGTTTGTGGACTCCGTAAGTGACCATGCCCCTATATTCGGCATCTGGAAAAACAACTTTCTAGGGACATGGATATGTTGTTCATCCACACTTATTGGCAGGTTCCTTGCCGCTTTAAATCTTGCCGGAAGGTCTTCAGGCTGGGTCCTCCCACCCACCCGGGTGGTAAAACTCTCGGCTCCGCCCCATGACGCCAGATCTTCCTTACCGTTTGGAAGCTCAGGTTCCCTCCTTAACGCTCTGCGTATAAGACTGGTTCCTAATCCTTAGAGTTTTCGAAAATCAAAAGGTTTTTGCAAAAAAGACTTCAGTCTTCTCTCCCTCGCGGCTGCGATGGACAAATCGACTCCCGGTTTCCGGAGATGCCCCTGTGGGCAGAAGATGTCTCGGACGGATCCGCACTCCAGTGCGTCTACTGCTTAGGCCTTGAGCACGACCCGCAGGCTTGCGACCTGTGCTCTTCCTTTTCGGCCTACGTCCTCGAAGACCGTGCTGCCCGTTTACAGCTGGGGCGTCCCGAGAAAAGATTTCCTCCGGTTAAGTCTAAAGAGGCCCGGTTAGCGGTGTCCGCGGCGGCGGGCTCAGCGGATCAGCTCGAGCAGATGATCGCCCTCGAAGAGGAGGCGGCGCGGGCCGCTTCTACCTCGGCTGCGGCATTTGTCCCGCTCTCTCTCGGTGCCTCGTATTCGGCTTCTTTTAAGGAGCTTTGTCTGACCCTCTCGACGAAAGGTGAGGGTCCAACTTCTTCTGGACCTCTTTCTCGGTCCAAAAAGAGCAAAAGTAAGTCTCACCGTCGACGCTCTTGGGAGCGGGAAAGATCCCCCTCCCCTAGTTGTCGACGCGTCGACTTGGTCGACCTCTGCCGCCACTGGCTTCACGGTGTCCGCGTCAGGCCAGTTGACCGAGACTCCCGTCGACGCGGTCGAGATTTTTCTCGACCCGTTGGACGGGTTGTCTGCTGGAGAAGCTGAGAATCCCCTCTCCCCGGTTCCCCCGGTGGGAGTTGAGGGTCCCGTCGGCTCGTCTGTGCCTCCGGTTCCGGAGCCTTCGGTGGAATCGTCCGAACCGAGGGGAGTGCCGATTCCCGACACCTCCCCGCACCGTCCTCGGCCTAGCCGAAGTTCTCGGTCTCTGACGTCTTTGCGGTCCAGCTGTTCCCGCTGTCATAGGCGGTCTCGGTCTCGGCACCGCGGCAAGCGGCGTCGCCGCTCTTCCTCCTCCTCGGACGAGGGGAGGCTTCGGCGCAAGCTGCGTCGACGGTATGAGGAACTCATGTGGCAACAGCTCCTTCTGGCCGGGAATAAGCCAACGCAGTCGTCTTCCCTGGCCATTAGTGGCTGTCACGGAGTGGCGAAACAACCCCTCGTTGTAGCCGAGGAGCCTGTTCCCAGGCTGGTTGTTCGGCCAATTCCAGCTGCCCCACCGATTCCGGTGGAACCTCCGCCTCCACAGCCGTTATTTGGGGCTCCGACCAAAAATTCTCGGTCGGCTCAGGGACTGCCCCATAGGCTGTCTGTCATCCTCACTCCCGATAGACCTCGGCAGGTGGAGGGTGGCTCAGGCCTGAGGCAGCTCTTTGAGGACTCTTCCGAGTCCGAGGATGATTCCTCCTTTCTCCAAGCGAATGGACTTGGAGTCCTCAGGAGGACAGTCAGTGGACGACAGCCCTTCGTCCTTCCTAGGATTGCTCCGGCTTATCTCGGAGTCCACCGGGATGAAGCTCGAACTCGTTTCTAAATGGGCCAGGTATCCCCTCACGGAGATTCTGGACCGAGGGGATTCCCCTATGGAGGCCTTTCCGGTGGCCGAGGCCATAGTGGGTCCGGCCTTGGAGCTTTGGCAGCGCCCTGCTTCCTGCCCTGCACCTTCGGCCAGGATGGCCAGGAAGTATGCGGTCCCTACCGGTTCCCTGTCCGGTTTTTCGGAACACCCCTCTGCTGAGGGGTTGGTTACCGACAGCGTTTTCTGGCGCGCCGGGAACACCAGGGATGTGGACAAACCTCCCGACAAGGAATCCAAGAAATTGGATTATGCCGGGCGAAAAGTCTATGCTGCGTCCTCTCTCGGCCTTCGTCAGGCCAGTTCGGCTGTCCTCATGGCACATTTTTCTCATGCCCTGTTGGGCTCCCTGGATGAGGTCGTCCCTCATCTTCCCGCGGATCTGCAGACTACGGTCAGGCAGGTGCGGGACCAGAACGATGTGAAACAGCAGCTCCAGACTGCTTTAGACATCGGGGACTCATGTGCCAGGTCTGTGGCGGCGCGAGTGGCCACATGTCGTCGGGCTTGGCTGAGGATATCCACCTTTACTTCGGATACCCAGCACAAGTTGGCGGATGTTCCCTTTTGGGACTGACCTCTTGGCCCTGGGGTGGAAGGTCACCTGCAGAGGATCGAGAAGTCCAATGCTACCGCGGACTCGGTCTCTTCAGCCCAGAAGGACAAAGGCCGCAAGCCACAGCCTAAGCCCTTTAGGCCTTCTGCGCCCCGGCGCCCAACAACGTCAGGGCCAGCAGGCTCGGGCTTGGCATCCCAAACCCAAGCCGCCGGCTTCCTCCAACAGGAAGCAGGGAAGAAGCCCAGGAGGTCCCTCGGCGGTCCCTCCTCCAAGCCTGCCCAGTGACGGGTTGAGGCGCACGCCCCATCCCGCCACCTCACCCTGGTTCTCCGTGGGGACGGCTCAGACACTTCCTTTCTGCCTGGTCCGTTATTACCACGGACAGGTGGGTACTGGAGGTGGTGGGAAAAGGCCTGCCTCTAGAATTCCAGCAGGCCCCGCCCTTCAGAGCCGTCGCACCTCGGGGGGGCCTCGGGGTCCGCAGCCTCACTGTCGGCTCGTCGAGCCGACATCGCTCTCCTCTTCCGAAAGGAGGTAATCAGGGAGGTAGCGGACCCCCCCTCAGACCCGGGGTTTGTGTCCAGGTACTTCCTGGTTCCAAAACGGACGGGGGGCTGGCGCCCCATTCTCGACCTACACGACCTGAACAAGTTCCTAAGGTCTCGAACCTTCAGGATGGTCACTCTGGCGCAGATAATACCATCTCTGGAACACGGCGTGTGGTTCTGCCCTCTGCACCTGCAGGACGCGTTCTTTCACGTCCCTATCCGTCCGTCACATTGGAGATTCCTTAGCTTTCGAGCAGAGGGATCCCTCTTCGAGTTTCGAGCCATGCCCTTCGGCCTGTCTTCAGCTCCCAGGGTCTTCACCAAATGCATTGCAGTGGTGACAGCTTTCCTGCGGCGCCGAGGGGTCCGGATGTACCCTTACCTGGACGATTGGCTGATAGCAGCCCCCTCCAGACAGGAGGTGGAGCGGTCCAGAGATCTGGCCCTCCAGGTTTGCTCTCGTCGGCCTTCATCAGCGAGGCCAGAGTCGAGACTCGAGCCAGAGCAGGTGATTCTGTTTATCGGGGCAGGGCTCGACTCTCTTGAGCCAGAGCGCGGCTCCAGCGGACAGGGCGAGGTTCTTACATCCTTTGCCCAATCATTTCTGGTTGGGCAATCGCGCCCTGCCTGGGACTTCCTGCGCTTCCTGGGTCTCGTGGCGGCCTGCACCAGCGTGGTCCGTTGGGCACACTGGCGCATGTGCCCCCTTCAGTGGGGACTGGCCAGCCAGTGGTCATAACGCTGCGATCCATTGGACCAGCTAGTGGTGGTGACCCAGGAGATGTGGAACGCTCTCCGTTGGTGGACCGTTCCTTCTCATTTGCAGGAGGGTATCCCGTTTGTCCGCCCCGAGCCGATGGTCTTTCTATCGACCGATGCCTCTCTGATGGGTTGGGGTGCCCATCTGGGGGAACACCGAGCGCACGGCCTCTGGTCCCCGCGGGAGTCCCGATGCCACATCAACCTGCTGGAGCTCCGAGCGGTCCGCCTAGCTCTCACCGCCTTTGCTCCGTTTCTTTGGGGTCAAGTGGTCAGAGTCAGACGGACAATACCACGACCCTGTACTACCCTAAACCGCCAGGGGCGGGATCGCTCCATGCTTCTCATAAGGAAGCTCTCCGCATTTAGTCACTCCTGCAAGCAGCTCGAGGCGGATCTCCTGGCCATTCATGTGGCAGGAGCCTCCAACACCCTGGCCGATGCCCTGAGCCGGATAGGGGCTGCATCTCACGAGTGGTCTCTCCTGCCGGAGGTAGTACAAGATCTGTTCTCTCACTGGGGCACACCTCTGGTGGACCTGTTTGCCTCCAGGGAGAGCAGCGAAGCTGAGGCTGTTTCTCACCCGCCCCCTCAGCAGGCCTCGCTGCAGGGGATGCCTTCGAGGCCGTGGACCCAGACCTCTTCTCGCCTTCCCCCGTTTCCCTTGATTCACAAGGTGCTTCTCAAAGCAAGGAGGGACAAGGCGCAGGTGATTCTGATAGCCCCAGACTGGCCCCGCCAGTTCTGGTACCCAGATCTCCTCAGCCTCAGCTCCAGGCTCCCGAGGCAGCTTCCAGCTCACCGGACCTGCTCTCAGTCAATCAGGGAAGGTGTTCCATCCGGACCTTCAATCCCTGCACCTGACGGCCTGGTTCCTGGCGGCTAGAGTTCCAGGCCTTGGGTCTTTCCGGCCAGGGTCCTCAATGTTGTTGAGCGTCCTGTAAGAGTCGACCAGGAAATGCTGTGCCTTCAAATGGAAGAGATTTTCCATTTGGTGTCAGGGCAAGGGCTTGGACCCTTCCTCCTGTTCTTTGGCAAGCATTTTGGACTATTTATGGTCCCTTTCTAGTCAAGGGCTTAGGTCGACGACCCTAAAGGTGCACCTGGCGGCCATCTCTGCTTACTGGGGCGCGGGCCGGGGAGCAGTCGGTGGCGCAGGAGAAAGTGGTCTGGCGCTTTTTCAAAGGCCTTGATCACATTTCCCCTCCGGTCGAGAACCTCCACCTCCTGGGATTTACTGCTGGTACTGGCAAAGCTCATGGGCAAGCATTCAACCAATGCACAGGTGTGATCTCTCCACCTGTCGTGGAAGACCGCCTTCTTGGTGGCTGCACGTCAGCCAGAAGGATGGGAGAACTCCAGGCGCTCTGCATTGAGTCTCCTTACCTGGTCTTCCACAGGGACAAGGTTGTCCTCGCCCACCGAAATTCCTTCGAAGGTGGTGTAGGAGTTTCACCTTAACCAGGTGTTGACTCTGCGATGTTCTACCCCAATCACACCTCGGAGGGCGAATACAGGCTCCATACTTTGGACCCTAGAAGGGTGCTCGCTTATTATAAGGAGCGCACGGCTGAAATTCGGGGAGAGGTTCGCCAGCTGTTTGTCACCTACGCTGAAGCCGCACCTGGCAGACCTGCAGCCAAGCGGACGATAGGCAGGTGGGTTACCTCCTGCATAGATCTCTGCTATAAGTTGGCGGGCATGGAGCCTCCCAGAGAGATAAGAGCTCATTCTACCCGTCATACTGCTGCATCGGTGGCTGCTTCCAGGGACATCCCTATCCAGGAAATCTGCAGGGCTGCAACCTGGAAGTCAGCACACACCTTTATTACCTATTACCACATCGACCTTGAGTCACGCCGGGATGCTGGTTTTGGGGCCTCGGTTCTCCAGTCTTTATTCCCTAAGTAGGGGGTGTGCGCCTTGCCTCCCTCCTCCCGGAGAACTGCTAGGAGTCTGCCAATAAGTGTGGATGAACAACATATCCATGTCCCTAGAAATACAGGTTACTCACCTGTAACAGGAGTTCTAGGAATGGTATATGTTGTTCATCCCACCTAACTCCTGACCTCCCAGCCCGGCGCACTACCTGAGCTTCCAGCGGGCCAGATCTGGTGTCATGGGGCGGAGCCGAGAGTTTTACCACCCGGGTGGGTGGGAGGAGCCAGCTTGAAGACCTTCCGGCAAGATTTAAAGCGGCAAGGAACCTGCCAATAAGTGTGGATGAACAACATATACCATTCCTAGAACTCCTATTACAGGTGAGTAACCTGTATATCCCAACCCTCCACCCAGAATTTTTTGGGCTCGGGATTATTCCAATTTCGACACCTGCTCCTTTCTCGAAACCCTAGCAGTGGTGGATTGGACTCTCATCAAGCTAGCCCCCAATCTGGACTCAGCCCTTGATTTCTTCATCAAAAACTTCCTCTTGGCCACCAATAAGCATGCCCCCCTAAAACAAATCGGTCAAGGGACAACACTCAAGGTGGCTGTCCAGAGACCTAAAAAATAAATGAGGGTGCGAAACAAAGCCTGGAAAAAATTCAAATCCACAAATCTGACTAAGGATTGGGTAGAATATAGAAAATTGAGAAACAAATGTAAAAAGGAACTAAAATCAGCTAAAAGATAATACCTCCAGAACCTACAAACTAAAAACCTTTCGGACCCAAATTAACTTTCTCCTAAAGGGTAACACCACCCATGAGAAAAGTAGCAAATGGTGTCCACTCTACCAACCCACAAGATGCTGCTAATGCACTAAATGCATTCCTCACAGACCTGGACAAATTTAAAAATAATCCCTCTGCGTCCCCCCTCCCCCCAGGATCATTTACAAGAGCAAACCCCTTACCCTGATTTTCACTTGCAACTAAATCTGAGGTCCTGAAATTACTAAGAAAAATCAAATCCTCTGGCTGTGCTGGATTTGACAAGCTGGAGCCCAGGCTCCTCGGAATCGCAGCCCACGTCACTGCTTGTCCAATCACTTGGCTCCTAAACAGATCACTGCTTAAAGGCAAAGTCCCCACTGTGCGGAACGTTGCCTTGGTCACTCCTATCCCTAAAGGTGGGGATATTGAGTTGTTGAGAATTACAGACCAGTATCCATTCTCTGCACTCTAAGTAAAGTGTTAGAGAGGATTGTATACCAGCAGGTCCAGGAATATGTTGAACAGAACAATTTACTAACTGAACGACAACATGGTTTTAGAAAAAATCATGGTACCAACATGGCCCTGATTAGCCTTACTGGGGATGTCTTCACAGCTCTGAATGATGGCCTTCCAACTGGTTCAGTCTTTATAGACCACACCAAGGCATTTGACTTGGTGAATCATCAGCAACTAATCACTAAACTAACATCTCTTGGTCTTGATCGTCTGTCTACTCAGTGGTTCACGGACTTACCTTGATGACAGATGACAAATTGTCAGATGGCATGGAGCTGAGTCCGAGAAACACTATCACGGATGTTGTCCTGCAAGGTTCGATACTGGGACCACTCCTGTTTTCTCTATTAATGTTTTGTCTCAACATTGTGGAGGGGCCAAGGTGACTTTATATGCAGATGAAGCCGTGCTTTATAGGGCCTCCCGAGACACTGTCTAACTAAAGAACCTTCTTGGTAAAGACCTTGGTCTACTTGAGAATTGGTTTCTTACTAATTTAATAAATTCGTTCTAAATAGTGAAAAAGACCAAAGCCATACTGTTTGACCCTAAAAGCCTGGGACCAGCCCGTTCACATTTATTGTCCCCAGCTCTTTCCAATGGCTCAAAAATTGAAGTGCTCAATTGTATCAAATATCTAGATGTATACTTAGACCAAGATTGCTCCTTTAAGGGCCACATCGACCATCTGACCAAGAAACTCAACCAAAAGTTAGGTGTGTTGTATCGCCTGAGCCCTTTCCTCACTTGTGAATCCAAACTCAGGGTTTCTACTGGTACATTCCTTCTAACCTTGCTGTATGGGACCCCTTACTTCATTCTGTAAGAAGCTCTGAAATGCAAAGGCTAAAGGCACTGTATCACAATGTAGGGCACTTCGCCACAGGGGCACCACCAAGGGAGCATCACTGCAAGGTACTGTTATCTCTAAGGTAGCCTTCTCTTGAGGGCAGGTTATCATATCCCTCACTGTGCTTTGCTTTTAAGCTTCAGCAAAATGGTACCCCTCCTAGCCTAATTACCACATTAGTTCCCAAAAAGAATGGGAGAACACTAAGATACTCTGGCCGCCAGCTTCTCCCAGTCCACAGTGTAAAGGCTTCCCTAGGACTCCAGTCGTACGCTGCCTTCATCCCTCCCATCTGGAATGTCTCCCTAGCAGTCTCCATTAATGTAGCTCCCTTGGGGGCTTCAAGAAGTGTCTTAAGGCCCAACTGTTGGAACTGAGCCTCTGCACCTGCTACTGCTGAGAAAACTGGTATAGAAAACTGTGGAAAAAAGAATGGAGAGATTGAACAAAAAGTCGGGAGGTGCTTCAGTCTCTAACCAGCAAACACCTTCAAAATCAGCGGGTGAAGCCACAGCTGCTTCTTTTACCACCCCTGATAAGGGTGAGTCAACCTCCTTAAAAAGGCTGAGTGTGCCGGCTGACTCGATAGTCCCCTCCAAAAAGGCAAAGAAGACCAAGCATGTCGAACCTCAGGCAAAACCAACGGGGTTCCTCTGTGCCTCACAGTCTGCCTACTGGTGAGGAGATTGCCAGGGCTATTAAAGTCATCGAGGCAATTCAGGGGTTCATACCTTCTCCAACGCCTCATCCTCTAAGGGTTCAGGAGATTACTCCCTCCTCGGATCCCCAGTCTCAGGAGATGGATACTGGGGAGTATGATGTACCAGAGGATGAAGATGGTGAGCCCATTGAACTGGAAAGCTCACCAGAACAGGAATTCGGCTGTCCTCCCAGGCTTGAGGATTTTTCCTCTCACTTTTCCTTTGTAAGGAAAATAGTAGATTCCCTTGACCTGGCTACCATCGAGGTCATAGAAGATGAGGAAGAGGTAGAATATATGGAGATGATGGGGTTAACACCCACTAAGAAGATTTTGCTGCTTATTAATAATTTTTTCAAGAAGGATTTATTCACAGTCCTGCAGAACCCTATCTTTGTCATGCTTCTGGATAAGAAGGCTGACAACAGTACCAGTTGGACAGGAAAGGGGCTGAATTCCTCTGTTCTCACCCTGATCATCAGGGTATAGTCCAACAGGCAGCCTGTGAGAAGGCGAGGGTTCCTTTATCCTCTCACCCTCCTGAGAAGTATTCAAGGAAAATGGACAGCATTCAAAAAAGTGTACTTACAGTGGTAGTCACAGAAAAGTTTAACAGTACTGAGATATGCCAAGGTATACTGAGGCAGGATCACATTACAGTCAGTGCAAATTACCTCGAGGTAGGAAACTTTTCAATAACTACCACTGTAGCCGCTTCCCTGGGGGTCAGATAAGCTAATTACCAGGCCTACACTGCACAGTATGAAAAAACAGTGGCAGTCTGTTTTGGCCATGTCAGAGAAGGTTCCCTCCCCTGTCTCTGACGACCTAGCAGAAACAGCCAGGTGTGGACTGGAAGCATCTAAATACCAGTTCCAGATAGCAGCAGATGCCCGTGATAATGCTGCTAGGATTATGGCTCTGACTGTAGCCCTGAGAAGGTTTGCTTGGCTATGTGCTACAAACCTAACACAGGACACCCAGGCTAAGGCCATGGACTTCCCTTTACAAGATCAATCTCTCTTTGGCAAATAAACCGAAAAGTATATGAAAAAGGTGGATGAATACAAAGCCACCTATAAGAGTGATTCATCTAAGGACAAACCTACTTCTTATAGGCCTTATGGAAGGGGAGGTGGAGGAAGGTCCTATGGTAGGTGTAAAGCAACAAAAATCACTTGAGACCTTTGCTGTCTTTACTTGTTTGGTATTTTATTCACGGTTACAGTCTGCATGCATGCTCATGGAATATATTCAGAGATTATGCCTTTCACGATTGCTTTTATTCATTTGCTTGTAGGTCAACAGAAACTAGGCAAAACAATAAGTTTTACTTATAGCTTAGCAACATACAACAACTTCTTACTTTGTTTTTTTACAGTTACATTGGCACAGCTATGCGGTTATGGCATGCCTTTACATGGTTTGAGATATCTTACAATCCCACTAGCATAGCTGTGTGGTTAATGCTTGCCCAAACATGCTTTGAGATAGTTCAAGGACACGAGTTTACTGGTAAAAGCATATTATGCAGTTTCTTACAGTTTTTCCTCACATGTCCTCCTTCATAACATTTATACATTCTAATTCACTACAATTCCCCCCTTTGAAACCCTTTTAGAGGCTCGCAATAAACTTTGTTGCCACTGCAGTAACTATCCATCTGCAGATTACCTCAGGACTGGAGGATGGCTCATGTGGTGCCCCTCCACAAGAGTGGCCCCAAGGATGAACCGGGAAACTACAGACCAGTGAGCCTCACATCCATCGTGGGTAAGCTAATGGAGACTATCCTGAAGGAGAGGCTGGTGGCCCTCCTAGAGGCCAAAGGACTACAGGACAGCAGACAGCATGGCTTCATATGTGGCAGATCCTGCAAAACCAACCTGGTCGAGTTCTATGACTGGGTAACTAGGCAACTGGACAGGGGCCACGCAGTGGATGTCCTGTATCTGGACTTCAGTAAGGCATTCGACTCAGTGCCACATGGAAGGCTGGGAAGGAAGTTAGTAGGCACAGGGCGGTGCAAAGCTGGTGAGATGGGTGAGAAACTGGCTGCAGGAAGGCAAAAAGAGGGTGGTGGTTGGTGGGAGCCTCACACCCAAGGGCAGTGACAAGTGGTGTTCCACAGGGCTCGGTGTTGGGACCAGTGTTGTTTGGGATATTCATTGCAGACATATCATGGGACATCAAGAGCAAGATCTGTCTTTTTGCTGATACCAAGGTAGGCGCGGTGGTGGATGACCTAGGGGGATGGCAGGGGTTGCAGGATGATCTGGCAAAGCTTGAAAGCTGGTCAGACACCTGGCAACTGGGCTTTAATGCCAAAAAGTGCAAGGTGCTGCATTTTGGGATGAAGAACCCAAGGAGGAGTTACCAGCTAGGGGGAGTGCAGCTAGCCCAGACAGAGGAGGAGAAGGATCTGGGTGTGCTCATTACAGGGTCCATGAACAACTTGGTACAGTGTAGGAAGGCAGCTGCAAAGGCCAACAAAATGCTGGGTTGTATTGCAAGGGGTATATCCTCGAGGATGGAGGAGGTGATTCTGCCACTGTATAGGTCATTAGACCACACCTGGAGTACTGCGTGCAGTACTGGCGTCCGTATCTGAAGAGGGACGTTAAGTTACTGGAGGGGGTGCAGTGCAGAGCGACAGAGATGATCAAGGGGCTGGGGGACTTATACGAGAGGAGGTTGAAGGAGTTGAACATGTACTCACTGGAGGAGAGGAGAGACAGGGGTGACATGATTGAAACCTTTAAATACATGAAAGGAGTAAACAAGACAAGTACAGAGGAGCTGTTCAAAGTAAGGGAGGGGAGGGACACCAGGGGCCATGCTATGAGACTGGAGCGAGGAAGGTTCAGGAGGGAGATGGGGAGACACTTTTTTACAGAGAGGGTGGTGGCTGGGTGGAATGCGTTACCTGCTGAAGTGGTATGCAGTAGAACAGTGGACTGCTTCAAACGAGGATGGGACAGGACAAGGGGGAAGGTTAATGAAGGGGAAGGATGGGAGGGGCAGCTGCAGAATAAGGGGTGCTAGCTGCACATTCGAGCAGACTTGATAGACCTCTAGGCCTTTATCTGCTAGCAAATTTCATATGCTCGTATCTTGTTGATCATTCCTCTTACTTTGCGGTACAGCAGAAAAAACAGTATACACATGATACACTGAATAACAATACCGACAGACAACAACCAAGGTAGGGCTGGTGCCAAGCACAGCAGAGCCCCAGTCCCACCATGATATAACAGGTATATACGACGCCTGAGTCTTTACATCTAATGCAGAGATCTTTTGCTGCAGCACCAAATCCTTGGTTTGTTGCTGATGCAGCAAGGCATCTACCTGGATTTTAGTTAGTTTAGGCCATGTAATATGTGGAGATGTTACCAAATCACTGAGCAAGTCCAACACTTGCTGCACAGAACTATCGATGTGGGTAGCATTTTTCCTGTTGTAGGCTGGCCAATCATATAACATCCAGTTAGCTACAGTCCAGGTTTTATCAGTACATCCCCACAAGTTCCAGAGCTGTTCAGCTAGTACACACCATGATTGGTTGCACTGCATGGCTTGCCATATTTATTAGTGGAGGTTAGGGTAAAAGAGTACTGTTTGGGAGCCCATGAGGTAGTTGTGGTTTCTTTGTAGGAAAGGCTTCGAGCACATACAACTCATAAGAGAAACACGTAATATAAAAAGCTTTATTTTACAAAACTCCTAACATGTTTCGGACTGCTCCCCCAGTCCTTTATCAAAGGAAATAAAAAACCAAGTGTCAGAGAACACCATATATAACACACAATTGATTCAGGTGTATTCCATCAGAACAATGAATACTAGCTAAACCATCAAACTAATTGTAATCCTCCAGAGAGACGCTCATTCAATTAAATTAAATATTTTAAACATCTTCATGTCTAATACAATAAAACAAAAGTGCATATAACAATGTAGTCTTATACTACTTCTTCCAGAACTAAATTGTGAAAATGTAAAGATACAAAAACTAAAACTCAAAAACTAAAAGGGACACTGAACAAGGGGGAGTTTAACAAGATAGTCAGACCATATGGTTCATGCTGATCAGATATGACCAAAATTAACTACGATCCTTTAAATATGGATAAAGCTCTAAGGGGCCATTTAGCCCTGGACTTTTGTTAGCTTTTAAGGTTAAAATCCAGTAATTTTCTCTTCTTAGTACTAGATTATTATAATCTCCACCTCTTGGGTTCCTATTTACCTTATCGATTGCCATAAACTTAAAGGAATGTTGTTCAGGTTCTCTAGTATTAGCAACATGTGCTGCAGTAGCATAAGTCATGTCCCCCCTCTGAATGGCTCTCATATGTTCTCCTACTCTGATTTTAAAACTCCTAATCGTTTTCCCACATAAAAGCCTCACAGTTACATATTGCCAAATAAATAACTCCCACTGTGTCACAGTTCATGAATTGTCGAATTTCAAAACTTCTATCACTATTGTGACTAAAAAATATTACCCTGTAACATATGGCTGCAATAAATACATCGCTTGCATTTAAAATTACCCTTCCTTTTATCTAACCATGTACTTTTAGACTTATTTTCATAATGACTTCTGTAAGTAAGTCTTCTATAGTGGGAACTTTCTTAAAACACATTCTGATGGGTTGTTCTATCACTCCTTGTAAACCTGATTCAGCTCCCAATATATGCCAATGCCTATTTATGATATTTTCAAGTTCTTTTCGCTTTACTAAATATCTTGTAACGAAATTAAACGGCAATCTTCATACTGTATTTTGCACTTATTTCTCAAAGATCATCCCTGTCAGTGTTTTGGCTGTGTTGTAAGCTTCCCTAATATAGTTCTTACCATAGCCCTCTGTGTCAGTCTATTTGTTAATTCTTTGCCCCTCCTCAAAATCTTCCACTTCTGTACAGTTTTGTTTTGTTCTTAAAACTGACCGATTGGTATATTTTTGATAGTGTGCCTGGGATGACAACTGTTAGCCCGTAATATAGTATTGCCATCAACTTCCTTTCGGAATAAAGAAGTTTTTATCTTATTTGCTTTACGTTCAATCTTTAAGTCTAAAAAAGTAATTTGTTCCTTGGAGTGACTAACTGTGAACTTCAGAAAAGGATTTGTTCTATGTAAAAAGTCTACAAACAGTTTTAACTCATTTTCATCCCCCTTCCATATCAAAAAAATATTGTCAATAAAACGTTTCCAAACCATCATAAAATTATGAAAAATATTGACATTATGATTAAAAATAAAATCCTCTTCCCACTTTCCCACAAATAAATTCGCAATCGATGGTGCACAAGTGGCTCCCATAGCTGTTCCCCTTATCTGTAGAAACAATTCTCCATCAAATACAAATATATTACATTTTAAAATGCATTTCAAGAATATTAATAAAACATCAGAACCACTAATATTCGCTTTATTTAAAAAGCAAGCTATTGCATCTAGTGCTTCTTCATGTGGAACATTAGTATACAGTGATTCAATATCCATTGTGACTAAAATTCCTTCTTCTGGTAATGTCACGTCTTTTAAGAAATTAAGGACTTCTTTTGTATCTTTGATGTATGATGGCAAGTTCCACACCAAAGGTTTCAAAAAAGAATCCACATATCTCGACAAAGGTTCTGTTAGTGAACCTATACCACTCACTATTGGACGAGTAGGAGAACATATGAGAGCCATTCAGAGGGGGGACATGACTTATGCTACTGCAGCACATGTTGCTAATACTAGAGAACCTGAACATTCCTTTAAGTTTATGGCAATCGATAAGGTAAATAGGAACCCAAGAGGTGGAGATTATAATAATCTAGTACTAAGAAGAGAAAATTACTGGATTTTAACCTTAAAAGCTAACAAAAGTCCAGGGCTAAATGGCCCCTTAGAGCTTTATCCATATTTAAAGGATCTGAGTTAATTTTGGTCATATCTGATCAGCATGAACCATATGGTCTGACTATCTTGTTAAACTCCCCTTGTTCAGTGTCCCCTTTTTAGTTTTTTTGTATCTTTACATTTTCACAATTTAGTTTTGGAAGAAGTAGTATAAGACTACATTGTTATATGCACTTTTGTTTTATTGTATTAGACATGAAGATGTTTAAAATATTTAATTTAATTGAATGACGGTCTCTGGAGGATTACAATTAGTTTGATGGTTTAGCTAAGTATTCATTGTTCTGATGGAATACACCTGAATCAATTGTGTGTTATATATGGTGTTCTCTGACACTTGTTTTTTATTTCCTTTGATAAAGGACTGGGGGAGCAGTCCGAAACATGTTAGGAGTTTTGTAAAATAAAGCTTTTTATACTACGTGTTTCTCTTATGAGTTGTATGTGCTCGAAGCCTTTCCTACAAGTATTCCATTGTTGGTTTCTGGAGCACTACGTCCCAGCGCGCACTCAGTTGGTTTGTAAAAGTTGTGGTTTCTTCCCCACATACAAGGGTTTCATATTCTTGCACACACTGTTTGGGCAAAACATTATACCGATTGTTATGTTAAAAATGGTGTCCCCTGGTATCTGTAGTCTCATAATTTGATCGTGCACTTTATACACCTAGATTACTAAGCTGCCATGATACCTTTGGAGGTTTATAACGTACAGGAGTAATTTAACAACACTGGTAAAGCATGCCTGATAATATCTGAGTGTTGGTTAGACAAGTTTCAAACTTTAATCATGTTTAAAGGAGGTAAGACCACATTTGGTCTTCATGTTAGATTTGTGATATTATATTTATTGATTCCTAATGGCAACCTATTGGTCTCTATTCTGTTAATTTCATTCTGAAAATAATGTGCTTTTATTGCCAACTGTGAGCATGCTAATTCTACATAGGTTTCATTAGCTTGTTTAGGTATGGTGGTCTTTAACAAATGCACCATATTGGCCAGAATTTTAAAATGATTTAAAGTTTATCAAAAGCCAGCCAGTCAGGGCGTTTATTATCTGCTGCTAAATTTACAGTCTTTGACAAGGGTCCAGTTGCCAGATTCTTGAGAGTGATTTCTAAAGAACGAATGTGTCCCTTTAAAACCATTGCATTTACTCTGTTAGCTATTCCCAGTCCAGATCCTAACCAACCCCATACATCCCTTGTTGTCCTACATTTAGAATCACTCTCAAGGATAAAAGACCAGGCCCTGTGTCTAGCATGATGCTGATCAAGCGTATCATTGTAGTACCTCTCCCAAATTTCCACTGTAGGGCTTCCCTACAGGCTTGTGGAAGTCTGGGGAAAGGCACATGCAATAAAACATTATAATACTCTAATTTACATGGATAATACAACGGATACACATTTTGTATTAAAATAACCCTGTCAGAGGGTGGATCAAATTTCTTTCCTGAGAAACCTGGTACATATTTAATTGTCCACTTTGCATTTGGAGCAGTCATTGACACATTACAAAATGTACCTGCCCATCTTTCCTAGTGTAGGCTAGGGAGGTATAATTAACAGAGGTAGTTTCACAAAAATATTCCGCATTCCTACAGTGTTATTTACAGTATTGTTTATAAAAGTCCACATCCTTGAATATATCCGGCAGAAAAGTTACTTGTTTGTATGAGAGTTCATATTTCCACAGTCCCGAAAGTGTTAAAACCTCATCATCAATAAATGGTTGCATGTACACTCCTTGCTGAGTGTCATTATTGATGGCGCATAGAGCATGAACAGGCCATCCCTCGGAAGTACATCCAAATATTGCATTTCGATTTGGGCACTGTCCAAAGCATATAAAGTAAATTTTTATGACCACAGATCCGCTATGCTCATATCTTTCTCCTGTCATCACCTGTGTTAAATTGGTTTGGATGCGATTAAAACAGTGGGAAGCAGAGTGGTCGGCCTGAACGAGTACCAGCCATATCGTTGGTCACAAAGAGATCCACATCCTAAAAGGAGAGAGAAAAAGGTGCAGCATCAGTTATTATTTAAAGGCCGATACAGTTTACATTGGTCTACATGGACCCATTTAGTTTTATTTCTTTCTTTTGTATTTCTATCATGTCACTTGTATTACCCATGGTCCCAGGACATTAATTACTGTATAGGGACCCATCCAATTGGCTTTCCACGGTCCCTGTTGAGCAAAATTTTTTATCAGTACTTTATCTCCTACAGTAATGGGTGGTATTGGATTCTTGTCATGTCATATTTTATTACCCCAGTGATTGTGGGCCACATTGTGTACTGCTTGGGGCAGGTAAGTATCCAGTTGTTTTTGTAGCTGTTGCAAGAAGACATCGGCCTTAATGCGATCCTTCACAGGAGTGGACAAGTCGGGATCCAAGGGTAGTACATCCTCATGTCCTTACCTGTCATTAACTGGTAAGGAGTGTACCCAGTACTTTTACTTTGGGTTCCCCTAATCCCCATCAGAATTCCCGGTAGGTGGGTCACCCACCCTTTTTCTGTCTCCAGGGCAGTCTTTTTCAATGCTGTCTTGAGACTGCGATTCATTTGTTCTACAGTCCCTGAGGATTGTTGGTGATCGGGGAGATGCAGCTTTCTTTCTATCCCCAGGATGCCGCATAAGGCTTCCATAACCTTGGAGGTAAAATGAGTCTCCCCCCCCATCACTTTTTAGGACTCTGAGAAAGCCCCATCATGAGAAGATTTGTTCCCACAAGATTTTTGCTGTGGCCCCCGCACTATCATTCCTAAGCAGAAAGGCTTCCACCCATTTGGAAAACATGTCTACCAGAACTAGCATGTATCGGTACCCCCTTTTGCAGGCGGCAGAGGCCCTACAAAATCCATCTGCTGATTTAACCAGGGAACCTCTGCCAGCGCTACCTGATCTAGGCGTACCCTTTTTCCTGGCTTATTGTCGTTCATCTGGGCACAAATCAAACATGCCTTAAGCTGCTGTTTCACTTGTATCCCCATCGTGAACCATCATTATTTTTGATATAACATTTTACATGTCTTATGTAGCCCACGGCACCCTTCAATTCTTTGGTTTTCTCTTATGATATCTGCTCTTTGTCACACCGGGTGAATCCATTTTCTCTGCCCCGGCTGCTGTTCCCATACCAGGGTGCTATCCCAGAGCTTCACGTGTGCTGTATTAATCTCACTTCCCTAGGACAACTGTTGTTTCCAAGTAACCAGGATTGGATCAGAGTCTTTGGATTTGCCCTGACTGGGCAGCTTAGTCAAAGCTGCAATCCATTTTTTTATGATGTTGATCAAACTCATGCATCTCGCACAACTGCTCATCTTTCTCTCCTTGTGGGTCCTGCCATTTCTTACCCTGTTTTGCTGCGATCTTTGCTAACCAATCCACTGTGTTGTTGAGTTCGTGAACATCAGTGGAATTTTTCTGATGTGCTTTGTGTAGGGACACACATCAAGTCTGAACTGGTAGTAACATAGCATTTTGAAACACGTGAAGGTCAAGTTGACTTGCCAAAGGTCACACAGTGTGTAAGCAAATGTCGCTAGGACTCGAACCCTGCTGGTTTTGCTGTGTCTTTGAACCCTACTGATTTTGAAGTGTCCTTTCAATTTGCTGGCTGAGGCAGTACACTTAATAAAAATAAATGCTTTACACAATTTGTATGATTAGATTTGGCTCATTATTTGATACCAGTTTGCTGCAGTAATGCCCATATTTTGATCAGAAAGCTGTAAAAGTGGTTTAGATATGATAATTTGCTGCCTGCTGTCTATCTTGTAGCAAACTACAACTTAAACCAACAAATTCATATATCTCCATGCCACATCTTTCCAAAATAAAACTTTTTAAACACCTTCCAACTACTTTATGAAATGAAACTTCCTTATCTCTGTTTATTTGAAGCCAAACAAGATCTTATTTGAAAATACAGCACAACACACCATCTGTAAGTGAAGACACATCTAGGAGACCAGGGTTACACCTTTTGGTGAATAGCCAAAATATGGCACTCTGCCATTTTGAAATCTTTGTGACGAACATTTTATTTCTCTGTAGCAAAGAGTTTTTGGTTTTAACTAGCAGCATGATAAAGTAATTCATAGCTTGTAACATAATATATTTTTACCTAGCAGTTCCTTGGCACATTGTCTGCAAAGTACAAATATTTGTACACATTACAATGTATGACGTCATATCTCTTCACGCTCAAAATGACCTTCTCCAACCAACATGCAAAGTTCTTCACTGACCCTATCTAGGCAGCACAGATCTTTTATTAAAAAAGACCAGTTAAAACAGTCAGATATGAGGCAAAAAGGCCCTTTTTTTTCCTTCTTACAGTAACATGCTCTGCAACAAAGGCAGCCAATGCTATCTTCAGAGCAACCTTGAAAACAGAACACAGATATACACTAGAAACATGAGAGAGGGGGAGAGAGAGCATTACTTTTGTTTAGTGTGTGATGTCAGGAAACTGCCAAACCCAAGTCTTTTTCCAGAGCTGTGGTTTTCAGTTTAACAGTGTTGTTTTTGTTTTGGAACTTAATAGTTTCATTTAACTGATTACTTAGTATTTTTAAATTGCAAATTTCTACTTGTTGCTGGATGATCTTAAATCCCATTTCCTTTTTCTCCTCATTGCATTTAGTCATTTCCTCTTTATGCAGTGCTATAGTCTTAACTGTTGCTTATCTTTACAAATGTGTTCCTTGTACTGACAAAGTCTTTGTTCCGTGCTCTGTTGATATTGCACAAACATCTGGCAGACATTCACCAGTTTTTTTTTTTTTTCTAGTTTACATTTTTCATTTCTCTCCTCATACTGTCCTATTAAACAAGGAACTATGCCATTTTGTTCTCCTGGAGAACAATATGACCCCTCTTTGAGGTGCTTTTCTAAAAATGCACGTAATACAGTATCCATACTTACGTATTTCACAGGCAAATCATGTCTGATTCTGCCAGTGTTCTCAACCGAGCCCCGTTGGACCCCCTCCTATCCTGATTGATCAGATCAGTGATAGCAAGGTACTGCACCATGCACCGTTTCGGTTCGTTTGTCTTAGTAACCGTAAAGGTTAGCTGTAGAATCTGAGTCACGGCACCAAATGTAAAGCAACAAAAATCACTTGAGACCTTTGCTGTCTTTACTTGTTTGGTATTTTATTCACGGTTACAGTCTGCATGCATGCTAATGGAATATATTCAAAGATTATCCCTTTCACAATTGCTTTTATTCATTTGCTTGTAGGTCAACAGAAACTAGGCAAAACAATAAGTTTTACTAATACCTTAGCAACATACAACAACTTCTTATTTTATGTTTTTTTTACAGTTACATTGGCACAGTTATGTGATTAAGGCTTGCCTTTACATGCTTTGAGATATCTTACAATCCCACTAGTGTAGCTATGTGGTTAATGCTTGCCCAAACATGCTTTGAGATAGTTCAAGGACACGTGTTCACTGGTAAAAGCATCTTATGCAATTTCTTACTGTTTTTCCTCACATGTCCTCCTTCATAACATTTATACATTATATTTCACTACAGTAGGCCTTTCTATCAACCTCAAGCTGTCCCACAGCTGCAGCCATACCCACAGCAGACTGGGTATTATAGGGCCAGAGGTAGGGGCTTCAGGAGGGGGTTCCCAATCCACCCAGGCTGAGGCCCCACCAAAACAAAATCCCTGACTCCTTTGCCAATGCTGCCTCCCTAATACCAGTAGGGGGCAGACTGGCTCACTTCTTCCAGGCCTGGCAGGCCATAACCACGGACAAGTGGGTATTGACATTAGTGAGCCAGGGACTGTCTGAGTTTCAAATCTCTCCCTCCTCTGAAGTCAAGGCTGTTCAACCCAGCCTCTCTCCTCGAAGAACAGCTCCTAGAAAAGGAGGTTCAAACCCTGCTCAGCATAAAAGCAGTGGAGCAGGTGCCAAACCTTCAGGGGGCAGAGGGTTTTATTCTGGGTACTTTCTTACCAAAAAGAAAAATGGGGAGTGGCGGCCTATTCTAGACCTAAGGCATCTGAACAAATATCTGATAACACCAGAATTCAGTATGGTGACCCTATCTATTATTTTGCTTGTCATCCAGCAGGGAGACTAGCTGGCATTTCTGGATTTATAAGATGCCTATTTCCACATCCCCATAAAGGAGTCTCACAAAATATATCTCTGATTCAGACTCCCTTAAGGTCACTACCAGTTCTCAGCCCTGCCCTTCGGTCTCACCTCAGCACCAAGGGTATTCACAAAATGCCTGGCAGTGGTAGTGGCATTCCAACAAAAGCTAGCCAGTCATCGAGATAAGGAAAAACGAATTCCTAGTCATGGGAAAGTCATTTTGGCAGGTGCAAGCACACCTGGAAATAACTAAAAATCTGTTACATTCTCTGGGCTTCCTGTTAAACCAGGAAGAATCCATTCTCACACCGGTTCAAGTCCTGCATTTCATTGGAGCAGAACTGAATACCTTAAAAGGAAGAGCTTTTCTTCCAGAGGCAGAGTTCAGACTATTCTGCAACTGATTGCCTCATTCAAGCTGGGAAAGCCATGTCTAGCAAGAAGATACTTGCAAATACTGGGACACATGGCTGCAGCAACAGGAGTGGTCTTGGGAGCAAGACTTCGAATGAGGGACATTCAGTTTCACCTACAGGCACACTGGTGCCAAAGAAAAGACCTTATGTCAAAATTGATTTCTGTAACAAAATTTGTGATCTAGTCACTTCATTGGCGGACATATGTGCACAATTAAGGGCAGGAGTTCCCTTTCAGAGGGCAAATCCCTCAGTCATTCTTACAACAGATGCTTCTCTGTTAGGATGGGGTGCTCATGTAAGAGAGCACACTACCCATGGCACTTGGTCAAGTGTGGAGTCTCTCCTCCACATAAATCTGCTAGAGCTCCGAGTAGTGTTTCTGGTTCTAAAAAGTTTTTCCCAGTTGATACAGGGCAAGGTGGTGCAGGGCAGAACAGAAAACACCACGACAGTGTTCTACATAAACAAGCAAGGGGGAACAAGGTTGGATCCCCTGTGCACAGAGGCCATGAAAATCTTGGGACTGGATTACTTACTGAAAGCTTCCTTGCAAGCCATTCATGTACCAGGAAAGGACAATATCCTGGCAGATGCCTTAAGCAGGATCAACCAGGCACATACTGAACTCAGTGTTCTGACGATGGGGCACTCCAGAGGTAGATCTCTCTGCTTCTTACGAGAATCACATGTTGCCCCTGTTTTGTTGCAGGCCACCAGTCTGGGGTACAGTTCCCCTGGATGCTCTAGCCCTGGACTGGTCAAGAAGGCATCTATATGCCCTTCCTCCTTTCCCTTTCATCTTCAGAGTGCTACTCAAACTCTGGTCACAGCATGCATCCATAATACTGATAGCATCAGACTGGGCCAGGCAGCTATGGTACCCCCTTCTGCTGTCAATGTCAGTGTCCAGACCAATCCTCCTACCCAGGAGGCACAATATATTAACTTCCCACCAAGAGAAGATCCTGTGCCCGAACCTCATGTCTCTCGGGCTCAAGGCCTGGCTCTTGAGGACTTAAGAGTTTGCAAACTTAACTTTCTCAAGCAGTTCTGATATCCTAAAAGAATATAGAAAACCATCTACTAAGAAAACCTATAATGCAAAATGGAAAAGGTTTTCTATTTGGTGTGATGCCAAGCATATTTCTCCCTCCCTGGCAGAAATCCCATTGCTGTTATAATATCTTGCTGAGTTACACTCAAGGTCTGAAACATACGTCTCTAAAGGTGCATTTGGCATTAATGTCAGCTTTTATTTCTGCAGGGAAAAATGTTCCCTTGCATTTAATCCCATTTTCAAAAAGATCTTTAAAGGGTTATGTCACTTACACCTTCCTATTAAACAGCCAGTCCCTGTATGGGATCTGAACATTTGCATTGCTCTGCTCATGAAACCTCCATTTGAGCCAGTGTCATCAGCACACTTGCAGTATATCACTTGGAAAACTGTGCATCTTACTTAGAGAGGGGTCTTGCAATAGGTAGTTACATATAGGACTGACGTCAGCAGGTGGCAGGACCCCACAGAAAAATTTCTAGCTAGCAGTCCCTGGCGAGGGACCACCCCCACGTCCGGTGACCAGCATCAGGAGATGTTGGTATAAAGGGCCGTTCCTGACGTCCGCCTTCCAGTTCTTTCCCATCGTTAGCTCGTGCAGCGCCTCGCGGAAAAGTTTGTTGCTTCATCAGCCTCCCTTCGTCGGTTTTTACCCTATTATGCTGATTTTTTAGACAGTCGTCTAGTCATCGGTGTATGTCCAAATAAGTGCGACTGGTGCAGCGCCCAACTCCCACACAAGGACGGCCATTCCCTGTGCCTGTTCTGTTTAGGCCCCGATCACCTGGTCGAGAAGTGCCAGCACTGCCTCGGCTTCGACGCGGCTACCGGGAAAAGGCAGCAGCAATCCCTGGAAGCCCACATCCTGAAGAAAAAGATGAGTTAGATGGAGAAGGAGCTCAAAAAACTGAGGCAGGTGTCCACTTCCCCCGAAGGCCATAGAAAAGAAGAAAGACAGGGAGGCACCGGGACAAAGGGCTCCTCACGCGTCTCCCTCGGGAGATGCCGGGCTAGGTGCGTCCCTCTGGGGAACGCTCCTCGACGGCCGCCTCTGAGGTTTCCGAGGGGGCGTTGGCCCGCCTGTTTGGCTCAGGCCTTTCGGGCACCTCTGGACAATTGGAGGCCTCCGCCCCCAGTTCAGCTGCAGCTTCGCGGCCTACTGGCATCGGTGACTCCGGTAAGCCAGACGTTGGCTCCTCCGATGTCCGTGCAGAGAAAGCCGGTAAGGCACAAGACCCTTCGGGGCGGCGCGCGGCTCCTCTCCCGCTGCACCAGGCCGATCCTTCTTCTCTGTCTGCCTCTGGCAAAGGCTCCCATAAGTCTGGCGCGGCTCCTCCGGCGCCCACAGGGGCTTCGCTGGCAAAACCACCGCGTCGGTTAGTCGGCGTCAGTCAGCCGGAAGAACAGGCAGCCGGACCTGCCCACGTCTATCGTTCCCAGTTCTCTGCAGCCTTCACTGCCATCCGGGGACCACGAGTCCCCCCCAGCCTGACCCCGAGGATTTTTCCCCTCCATCCCCGGGCGACGCTGGGGTTCTTCCTCCATCCTTCTATAGGTGCGCCGGATCTGACGCCGGCCCCACCACTGGTTTTACCAACTCCGGCTGACATCCTGCTCCTGGATGTCGCCCCACCACCGGGCCCTCCAAATTGGATCCGCCCGTGAGGCCACCGGCCAGGCTGTCTGCTCCGGCAGTACCAGACGCCAGTCTTTCCGATGCTGGGGTACCCGCCGCCGGGGTTTGGATATTCTCCATATGGGTGCAACCCATCCTCCTCCTCCCACTGCCCCACAGCCGCGGTGGATTTACAGAGACTCTGGCCTCCTGGTGGGCTGAGGCCAAGGCTCAGCTCACCAGAGAGGTGGAGAGCTGCCTTCCGACGACTCTGCCATCTCAGGTTCCCGTACGTCCACGGAGGCACACTCCCTCACCACCTCCGGACTCCAGGGCTCTCCCATCTGGGTCCAGAGAGGGGCAGGATATGCTACCTCGGGTGCTTCCCCAGGGGTCTGTTCCTCCCCTAGGTCGGGAAAGGGAGTCTTCTTCCTCTTCCTCTTCACACTCAGACTCCTTGGATTCCTCAGACAGGTGCTCCAAAAGGGACGACAAGCCATGCTCTACGTCGAAGCCCAGGCCAAGGACTCCTCTGAAGTCTCCTCTGGAAGATCCTTCTTGTACGGAGTTGCTAAGGAAAATCCAGGAGGTTCATCAGTGGCACTCTTTGGAACCAGAACCTCAGCGTTTGAAACTCGCCGAGCATCTGGATCTGCCCGTGGCAGCTCCTACTTTGGTGCCACCCTGGATAGAGCCTCACACAGACCTTGTCACCACCATCTGGAAACAGCCATCTGCTCTATCCCCCACTTCTGTGGAAGTCGAACAGCCTATATCAGACTCCCGAGGGTGTTGATTTCTTAGATTCTCACCCTCGTGCCGACTCGGTCATGATTAGCACCGCTCGCGGCCGGCTAACCCAAAACATCTTAGCTTGTCGCCACCTGACAAAGAATCCCGCCTACTGGACCAGTACAGAAAGAAGATCTTTGCTTCCTCCATGCTGAGGATTAGGGCCCTGAACTATGTCGGCCATATGGGGGACTACCAGAAGGCCGTTCTTACTTAGGTGGAAGCCAAACTGGACTCCCTGCCCGACTCCCAAGTTAAGCAGGAGTTGACTGATCTTGTCCGCTCTGCTCATTCAGCCAGTCAACACATGCTTCGTGCGACCTGCGATGCAGTGGACATTGCTGGATGGAGCTCAGCTTTCGCTGTAGGCCTACGTAGTCATGCTTGGCTCAGCGTGTCAGGGTTGGTCCTGGAAGTGCAATCCGCTATCCAGAAAGTGCCCTTCCGGGGGTTGTTGCTTTTCGGTGGCACTGTCAAGGACATCATCACCGATTTGCAGGAGAAGGGGATGGCACTGAAGTCCGTTGACTCCATGTACCACCCCCACCAGCCGCTGTGCCGTCCCTTTCACAGATGGAATCTGCCCAAGGCAAAACCTTAGGGAAGGTGGGCCGCAAAACATCGGACCCCCACAGCTGCTAAGCCCCCCCACCAAAAAAAGCAGCGGGTGCTTCAGCTGCGGTGCTGCCCCACACCACCCGACTCTTCCCCTCTCCCACAGCCATCACGAGCTGCGAAGAAAGCACAGCAGTTGGACCACACTGGGCTCAGGGAGGGTGAGAATGGTGGAACAGAGGCACACCCAGTCAGTTGTTCCACTCCACAATCCATACACCATTCTGGGGGAGCATAGCTCCCCTATGGATGCACCATGAGAGAAGACTGATGACAGCTGTCACAGGGAGGCCCACAGGAAGAGAGGCAGAGGACACCACAGGAAAGAAAGCAGCTCTGGGGGACCAATTATGGGGGATAGAACTGGGGGGCTGGGAAACTGAGGTAAGGTGCCTGCCTGGTGCTATGGCTTGAGGGACAGGAAGCGATCCTCAGGATCACGAGAACAGCTGCAAGGGAGTCTGAGCTGGACGTAATTGTCCACCTAGGGACAAATGACTTGGCTCATAATGAGATTAGAGCAGTGCAGGAGGACATTGTAGAGTTGGGGAGGGGCCTAAGACAAGTAGCACACACAGTATCCTTCTCAGAGGTGCTGCCTGTCAGTGGCATGGGGGAGGCGAGGGTAATTAGCAGCATGCAGTTTAATGAATGGTTGAAAAAATGGTGTGGAGCACAGGGGTTTGGCTTCATTGGGGACTGGGGTTCTACCTGGAGACACACCAGCCTATACTGGCAGGATGGTCTGCATCTGTCCAGGAAGGGAACAAGTCTTTTGAGCAATCTGTTTAAATGCTTCATTGGCAAGCTTTTAAACTAGTCAAAGGGGGAGGCACTGATAAGCAGCAGGAAAATCCCAGCCTCTCCCTACAAAACAGGGTACTAAATGAGAAAAAGACAGAGGTAGAAAGGTCATTGGGGGATGCTGCAATAGAAGGTAAAGCCATCAAAAAATGGAGAGCAATGAGTACCAATGCCCGTAGTCTGGGTAACAAGTTTCTTGAATTAGTGGCCTTGATGGAGGAGGAACATCTGGATATCATGGCAGTCACAGAAACATGGTACACACAAAACCATGATTGGGACGTAAACATACCAGGATAGACTATCTACAGGAGGGACAGGGAGGGTAAGAGAGGAGGAGGAGGAGTAGCAGCTCTTTACATAAGGGAAGGAATAAAAGCAACAGAACAAAAGGGTAAACAGGGAGGAGAAGAAGCACTGTGGGTAAATTTGGAGACAGGCAATGGCACCACAATCCACACAGGGGTTGTATACAGACCTCCTTCTCAGGGGGAGGAAATGGACAAGGAAATGATAGAAAGTATACTTAGAATGGCAGAAAAAGGGGAGATATTGCTGATGGGTGATCTGAATATGCCAGATATTAACTGGAGTGCAGTTGCAGCAGCCACTTCAAGAGTGGGTTATTCTAGATGCCCTACAGGGGCATGCCTTAGACAACTAGTAGTTGGAGCCCACTCAAGAGGGAGCAATCTTAGACCTGGTACTCTCAAATGGAGATGGAGAGAGGATCACAGATGTAGAAGTGGGTAGTCATCTGGGAACTAGCGACCATCGAACAGTATGGTTCAGATAAACACAGCAGTAGAGTCAAGCCATACAAAGGCAAAGGTCCTGAACTTTAGGTAGGCTGACTCTGCCAAAATGGGTGAGTGCCTAAGGAATGCACTAGCAAATGGGCAGGAAGGAGGGTGGAAGAACAATGGGAATAATAAAACTGCCATCACAGAGGTAAGAGCCTTTGTGTGAAGCAAATAAACAAAACGATGTAAGAAACCACTATGGTTCTCAAAGGAAGTGGCAGTGAAGGTTCAAGAGAAAAAAGCATTCAGGAAGCTACAAGGAATCGAGAAGGAGCAGGACAGAGAACTGTATCAGTTAAAGCAAAGGAGGCTGGGAAGGCAGTCAGAACAGCAAAGGCCCAAACCGAGGAAAAGATAGCCAACTCAGTTAAGAAGGGGATAAAAACCTTTTATAGGTACATCAGGAGTGAAGGAAGACCAAGGAGGGATAGTGAGGCTTAATAAAGGGAGGGAGGGTGGGCAGAGGAGACTGAAAGGGCAGAGATACTAAACAAATATTTTGCTCAGTATTACAAATGAAGAGGGAGGTACCTAAAACAAACAGTAGAAACACTCTGGATACAGAAGTTGATACCAGCCCATTTACAGAAGAAAGGGTTCTGAAAGAACTCTTAAAACTGAAGGTGGACAAAGCAATGGGGCCTGATGGGATTCATCCCTGAATTCTAAAAGAACTAAGGGTAGAATTAGTGACACCACTGACTACCCTTTTAACAAATCATGGGAGGATGGGGTGGTACCCGAGGACTGGAGGAGGGCAGATGTGATTCCCCTTCACAAAAGTGGGAGCAAGGCAGAAGCAGGAAACTACAGACCTGTTAGTTTAACCTCAGTGATAGGAATATGATGGAATCACTTCTGAAGGAAAGAATTGTCCAGTATCTAGAGGCCAGAGGGGCACAGGACCTGAAGGCAGCATGGATTCACAGTGGAAGGTGCATGCCAGACGCTAATCTGATAGATTTCTTTAACTGGGTGACCAAAGTAGTAGATCAGGGAGGGGCTGTGGACATGGCCTACCTAGACCTTTAGCAAGGCATTTGACAGTCCCACACAAAAGATTAATATACAAGTTAGCCAGCCTGGGAGTGGGTCCCAAGATGACAGCGTGGGTAAAGAATTGGCTGGAGAATAGGACACAGAGAGTAATAGTAAATGGAGTCCACTCAGAAGAAAGGAGAGTTAGTAGTGGGGTACCGCAGGGTTCAGTATTAGGACCGGTCCTCTTAAATGTCTTTATAAGTGACATTGCAGAGGGACTGGAAGGAAAAGTATGTCTCTTTGCAGATGACACTAAGATCTGCAACAGAGTTGATGCACAGGGTGGGGTGGAAATGATGAGAAGGGACTTGGCAAGGTTAGAGAAATGGTCAAATGTATGGCAGCTTAGATTCAATGCTAAGAAGTGCAAGGTAATGCACCTGGGAAACAAAAACCCAGGGGAAGAGTACACAATGGGGGTGAGATACTAACAAAAAATGGAAAGGGACCTGTGGGTAGTCATATCAGATGACCTAAAGGTGGGCAAGCAATGTGAGAGGGCAGCAAGGAGGGCTGGGGGATACATAGAGAGGCATCACCAGTAGAAAACAGGAAGTTATTATCCCTCTGTACAGACAGCTGGTGAGACACCATCTGGAGTACTGTGTGCAGTTCTGGAGACCCAATCTCTGCAAAGACATAGGATGGAAGCTGTCCAGAGGAGGGCACTAAAATGGTGCAGGGTCTGCACCGAAGACATATGAAGAGAGACGAAGGGAGCCTAATATGTATAGCCTCGAGGAAAGGAGGGGAGGGGGACATGATAGAAACGTCTCAAGTACCTCAAGGGAATCAACAAAGTCCAAGAGGGTAGCATCTTTAAAAAAAAAAAAAAAAAGAGTGCAAGAACAAGAGGGCACAATTTGAAGATAGAGGGGTGGCTCAGAGGTAATTTAAGGAAGTATTTTTTCACAGAGAGGGTTGTGGATGCATGGAACGGCCTTCCGGAGGAGGTTGTGGAGTCAAAATCAGTGGTGGAATTCAAGCATGCATGGGACAGTCATAAGGCCATTCTAGGGGGTTGGGGTAGGAAGAAGTAGGCTGCTGGTTAACTAGGATCTGCAGCTTATCCAGTAGGTAGGGAAAATGGGCAGACTGGGTGAGCCAAGCGGTCCTTATCTGCCATCAAATTCTATGTTTCTACAGCCGCCGGACTCCCCGGAGGAACTGGTAGGAGGGAGGTTTTCCCGCCACCTTCCAGGATGGGAGAGGATAACATCAGATTCTTGGGTGCTCCAGCTGATCGCAGAAGGACACTTGATCCAGTTTGAACAGAAACCACCTCGGCCACCCCCCCCCCCAGTTGTCATATTCATGGCAACATCTTCTCTTTTGTCCAGGAGGAGATTTCAGTTCTACTACTGAAACCGGCAATAGAACCTGTCCCGCTTCATCTTCAAGGGACGGGTTACTATTCCTGGTCCCAAAAAAGACAGGAGATCTCAGACCTATTCTGGATCTCAGTTCCCTGAATCTTTTTGTCGAATACGAAAGGGGGGGAAGGGGAAATTGTTTAACCAGGAAAGTCACACTAAGCCGGAGCCTTGTTTCCAGGTGTGACCTGGAAGCACAAGGAAGTTAAGTGACTTGCTCAGGGTCACACAGTATACAAGTGGATGCTGTGGGATTCAAACCCAGGTCTGGTCTGCTGGATGTCACCAGATTTGCAGCTCAGAGCCTTAGACCACTGCGCTATACTGCCTCACAAAAGGTTCAGAATGCTCTTGTTGCAGAGCCTTCTGCCCCTTCTCTGGTCGGGTCAATGGCTATGTGCCCTAGATATGCAGGATGCCTACCTGCACATTTCCATTCGCCCGTCTCATCGCAGATATCTTTGTTTTGCGTTCCAGGGGGACCACTACCCATTCAAGGCACTTCCATTTGGCCTTTCCTCGGTGCCCCAAGTGTTTACCAACTGCCTGGCAGTGGCGGCAGCCCACCTACATACCAGGGGGGTGCAGGTTTTCCCATACCTGGACGACTGGCTCCTGACGGCCTCATCCAGGGAGGAACTCCTGCGCTGCCTCACCCTTACCCAGCAGGTTTTTGCCTGCCTGGGTATTACCATCAACCATTCCAAGTCTCACTTGATCCAATCCCAGAGACTACAGTTCATCAGGGTGATTCTAGACACGGCTATTGGCAGGGCCTTCCTGCCACCGGACTGGGCGTCCACCCTCCAGACTCAAATAAGTCTGTTGTCCGGTCGCAGGTAGGTCAGTGCAAGGTCGGTCCTTTGCCTTCTTGGGCCCATGGCAGCTGCTATCCCGATAGTTCCTCGCGCTCGACTCCACATGAGTGTATCTCGGTGGACTCTCCACTCCCAGTTGGATCAGTTAGTGGACGACTTAGATCACTCAGTGCTAGTCTCCTCGCCGATGCTCCGAGACTTGCAGTGGTGGATGGTTCGAGAGAACCTGTTTCGGGGAGTTCCTTTCTTTCATCCTCCCCTCCTAGACTCTAACCACAGACACCTCAGGCGAAGGTTGGGGAGCCCATCTAGGTCCCCATCGGACCCAGGGGTCCAAGCTCGAACAGACACTCCACATCAGTGTGCTCAAGCTTCGGGCAGTGTTGTACATTCTCCAAGCCCTTCACCCATACATCCTTCCCAGCCACCTAGCTGTTCAGACGGACAGCATGTGCGTGGTTTGGTACATCAACAAACAAGGGGGAGACTCGGTCCTACCCTCTTTGCAAGGAAGCAGTGAGGTTTGGGATTGGGCAACAATGCGACCTTCACCTCACAGCAGTTCATGTTCCGGAAGTAAACAGCACCCTGGCAGGCAAGCTAAGTCGCTCATCTGCTCTGGCTCATGAGTGGGAACTAGACCGAGGTCCTAGACAATATCTTCAGACTTTGGGGAACACCACAGGTCGACCTGTTCGCATCCCCCCCAAATGCAAAGTTTCCCGTCTTTTGCCCGCTCGTTCCAGAGCAAGGTGTTTTATGGAGAGACGCTCTGTCTCTAGACTGGAAGGACAGATTCATCTGTGCCTTTCCCCCAATTCCACTTATCCCATGAGTCTTGCAGAAACTAGCTTCAGAAGGAGCACGAATGATTCTGTTTGTCCTTTCTGGCCCATGCAAGTTTGGTTCTCTCTTCTACAACAATACTCAGAGGATCATCCTCTTCCTCTTCCTCTATCACGAGGTTTACTGACCCAGGATCAGGGGACCCTGGTCCATCCAGGCCTCAAATCTCTTCAGTTGCATGCAGGGCTCCTGCAGACTTAGCTCAGTCCCGTTTTGGGGTTTCTCCTCAAGTGGCGGAGGCTAGAAAACCCTCCACTAGATCCACCTATGCCATGAAGTGGAAAAGGTTCACTATCTGGGCTGCTTCCAAGAACATGGAACCCTTTTCCTGCTCAGCGGGGCTTCTGCTGGTGTACCTACGCCATCTGTTCGACCTGGGTCTTAGTCATTCTTCTCTGAGTCCACATGGCAGCCATCTCGGCCTATCATGTCCCCTTTGCAGACAAGACATTTGCTCAACTGGAGGTCTCTTAAGACCTTTCTCAGAGAGGTCCTCCATCTGAGACCTCCTATATGTACTCCTGCTCCCCCTTGGGACTTGAACTTTGTTCTCGAGAAACCTACTCTGCCTCCCTTTGAACCGGCAGCTTCCGCAGACTTGAAGTTCCTTTCATGGAAGACTCTCTTCCTGGTGGCCATTACTTCCGCTTGGAGAATTTCCAAGCTCCAGGTCCTGATGTGTAAAATTCCATACTTGATTTTTCACAAGGAACGTGTTGCACTGCGCACTAACCCTAAGTTTCTCCCTAAGGTAGTAGCGGAGTCTACTCTAAATCAGTCCATAAAGTTACCCACTTTCTTTACGCAGTACTCTAATCGGGGGAGTATTTACTCCATACTATGGACGTTCACCGGATTCTGAGATACTACACCAACAGGACGAAGGATCTCAGAAAGACTGATCAACTGTTCATCTCTTTTGCTCATAAAAGAGAAGGCAATGCTGTTTCTAAGCAATACCTATCTAAATGGTTGGCTCATTGCGTCACTTTCTGTTATGACAAAGACAACAAGACCCTGCCGGGTCAAGTAAGAGGCCACTCCACCAGAGGAGTAGCTGCCTCAATGGCTTGTTTCAAGAATGTGTCAGCGGCAGATATCTGTGCTGCCGCCACCTGGACTTCCATCCACACCTTTACTAAACACTACAGTTTGGATATTGCCTCTCGCCGTAGAGCAGGCTTCCGGGCTGGCTGTTCTGCAAGGCCTCTTATCTTAATGCTTGCACAGCTAGAACTACTTCTTGGAATAGATTTCCTCCTCCCGGTGCTTCTCCTTGTTCCAGACTGCTTGGGATTCAGTCCTATATGTAATTACCTACTGCAGGAGCCCTCTTGAAGTAAGATAGTACAGTTACGTAAGAACTTATCGTAACAGTAGATCTTCGAGAGAGGCTCTTGCAGTAGGTAATACCTTCCCGCCCTCCATCTCCCTAAGCGTTTTCAGCTCCTTTTCCATTGAGGGAAATACCCGCTCCTCTCTCGTCCGGCCTCTTGGCCTGTGGCGGGAAAGAACTGGAAAGCGGGCGTCAGTTACCGCCCCTTTATACCGATGTCTCCTGATGCCGGTCACCTGACGTGGGGGCAGTCCCTCGCCAGGGACTGCTAGCTAGAAATTTTTCCATGGGGTCCTGCCGCCTGCCGACGTCAGTCCTATATGTAATTACCTACTGCAAGAGCTTCTCTCGAAGATCTACTGTTATGGAAAGTTCTTACGTAACTGTACTTTTTGGTGCCAATCACTTCTGCTAGGATAATAAGTGAATTGCAAGCACTATGTGTGGAAAAGGATTATTTATCTTTTCATAATGATGAATTAGTACTTCAAACTAATAGGCGGTTTCTTCCTAAGGTGGTTTCTGATTTCCACTTAAATCAGTCCATGACACTGCCAGTCTTCTTCACAGAACATACCAGTTCAGCAGAGCGCAGACTCCCTAGTCTCGATGTAAAAAGGGCATTGAATTGTTATTTGACCCACACCAAGGATTACAGAGATGATAAACAACAACTTTTTTTCACTTATGGGGATGTGGGAAAGGGCACCCCAGCTTCCAAGAGATCAGTCTCTTGCCAGATAGTTCAACGCATCCAGTTTTGTTACACAAAATGTGGAAAACAGGCCCCAGCAGGCCTCAGAGCCCACTCTACTAGGGGCACAGCTGCCTCTATAGCAGCTTCTAGAGATATCCCTTTCTTGGACATCTGTAAAGCAGCTACCTGGAGAACAGTGCACACCTTTACTAAATATTATATTTGGACTTGCAGTCCAGAAGTGATGCCAGGTTTGGCACAGCAGTCCTGCAGAGTCTCTTTCCTAAGTAGATTATCTTCTCACCTCCAAAAGTACTGCTTTGAAGTCTGCAGAGAGCTATGAATATGAGAAGAATACATGGGGTTAGAAGAAAAAATTACTCACTTTAGTAATCTTGTTTCTTCCAATGTATTCTTCCATATTCATAACTGTCCCTCCCTACCTCCCTTTCCAGAACCAGAGCATCTGAATGGTCTTCTTACCTGGCAGTCCCAAACACAGGCACACTTACCTTTAATCCTGTGGAGTTTTATCTTACCTTTCTTTTTCTCCCAAGTTATTCTGGTCATTTTGAGGTAGGACTGATACCGTGATCATTAGTATCAGCTTTAGTATTTAGGCTTAGAGTATAGTTATGCTGTATCAAGCAGCATTTAAGCTTGAATATTTTTAAATAGGTTGCCTTGTGGGCTTCCTAGACGTCTGAGATGTTGATAGAACGTGCAGCAGATGAGGGCAGCAGTTTGAATAATTGTTACATGCTAATGATTCCATCATTAGCATATAGTTCCATCCTGGCAGTTCTACTGAGCAGGCTAATTGCAGAGAGTTATGAGTATGGAAGAATACATTTATTTATTTATTTATTTTTGTTAACTGGGTAAGGCACACTAGACAGCCAAGTGCCTATTTTCAGGTGCGACCCGGGAGGGTTACATAGGTAGAAGCATACAAGAACAGTGAAGGAGTCAATTACATACAGTTGAATAAACAGGCTTAACAGGAATTGGATAGGCAGATGACAGTATAAGTCAAATTTAGCATACAAGAAAATAAGACATAACCTGGAATGAATCAGGAAGCAAGACAGCATTAGAGTTGATTAGCACATGATACATATGATTGTGGAACATACATGGTGAGCATGGCAGTGAGCAGCAAAATACTGAACAGGTACGATTAGTGCAAACAGAAGTAAGTGCCGGGGGGGGGGGCTGAGACAGAAACAAGGGGTGGGAGAAAGCATTGGAAGAAACAAGATTATTAAGATGAGTAATTTTTTCTTATCCCCTTTTTATATAACTGAATCAAGATGGCTGTAGCCGTATCATCTGAAGATCTTAACTTATATAACATTTCATTAAACATTTCGAATAACAATGAACTTAGAAAATGAGAAACAGATTTATAAAATTCTGCGCTTAGGCCATCAGGTCCAAGTGCTGCATTAAGTTTTAAGGTTATTATTGTTTTTTTTCTACTTCCTCTAGAGAAATTGGTTTAATCGGTTCTTTTTTGTCTGTGTCAGTCAAACTTACATGTTATCTTCAGAGAGGTAAGAAGAGTCTATGGTGTCTTCCACTCACAGGGGCTCCCCAAACCATTCATGCAACTTACCCAGATATGGTTGCTACTGTGTCATGGAACTGTCTCTGTACATGTCTTACCATCCTTGTCCTAAATTGTTGAGAACATTCTTTTTCTGTTTCCTGATATAGTTTAAAAATATCAGTAAATTGTTACTTACCCTGTGTCCCTAAGAATTTTTCTGCCTTTAAGGATTTTGCCCTATCGTATACAAAAAACCCTGCATCTCCTTTTATATACGAGTTATCTGATCTGTTTAAGAGGTCTTTTCGGTATGTTGAAGGGAAATAAGGCAAAATAGCAGAGTCCATAGCTGCAGATACTTAATTATCCTTCCTTTTTCTTTTTCCCTCGGTTTTGAAATAATGAGTTTATTCCCAGCCTTGTATTCTCTCGTCTTTCAATCAAGGAATCAAAACGGACTGCTGCGAATATTTTAGCTTTTTGAAATTCATTACCCTGTAACTTAACTTCTTTAGTACCCAAAACTGAGTTATTAATGTGCCAATATCCTGTACACATAACTGTATGGTGGAGGCCCCCTGTTTTTACCTGTACCAAAAAATTATCTGACGTAGCAACTGCTCCCATTTTTTGCCTCTAAAATCTCCCACTGTCTAGAAACAAAAACAAAATCAATACGGGAGGACAAAAGACCCCTATGGTACATGTGCTCTCCGGTGATGTGTAACGCTCTATACACATCTTTCAAGCCAGCTGTAGTAATCATCTGTTTTAAGAAATTGGTGTCACAATATAATTTTAAAGTTGCTCCTGATTTATCTTTCAAATCCCATGGACAGTTAAAATCACCACTCAATACTACTGGTTTTGCTGTATGCAGGTATGGTTGGATTAAACAAAACGGGGGAATTCTAGATGTTTTTGTCTGAAGAGCATATACCACTCTTGTATGCATAGGCTGTTTCTAACTTAACACATCTAACAATAGTGCCTGCCCCAGATCAACATCCATAACTTTTAGAATTTTGATGAGAAGTAATTTGGACAAAATAGCTACTCCAGAACAAGGATAATCACCTATGGGCCGGATAGAAGGCCCCCATGGCCATGCTTTTGGGCGTTACAAATGTCTGCAGTTGATCTTAATCTGGTATCTTGTAACAAAATCACTTGCGCATTGGAGTTGCTAAGGGAAACCAGGGTAGTTAATTTCCACTTATGACTCTGTATACTATTAACATTCAGGGTTATGATTTTAATGGTATTTATTCAGCACAGAACCATGAAAGAAAACCAGCGTTATTAGATGTTAAATATGCTTTTTCTTTCTAGTCCATTTCTTAATTTTATCAGCATCTGTCTGATCACCATTCATGTCTGAAATCCTTTTGGGAAGATGCCACCGAAGAGGCTTCAGCATCTCCATTGTCTTCATCTGTTTGCTCTTGCAGAACTATGAAAGCATTATTGGCTTCCACAATATCCGTTTTCTCCATTTTAGGTTAGGGCTGATTCCGTGTGCTGTGTCTCTTTCCCCAACTACCTGGAAATCTTTCTGTGGGAGTGGGGGAGAGCACTGATGTAGAATAAGATTTCACAGGCCGAGTAGTAACATTCTTGGGTTGGCAGTCTTGTAATGGCTCTTTATGGTTACTGGAGGATGGAACCTGCATTTCATCATCCTCCCGTGTCTTCCCAGTGGTAGCAGGATCCACGTTTGTGTTTTCATTTGTTTCAGCTTGGGTTGTGTGGATCTCTGGACCATCGTTCAGATTGGAATCCTGGGCATCTGTGTTGGACTGTGTTTGTTGTTTCTGAACTCTTTTGCTTTAAGCTTCATGGATCATATTGTCTTGATTGAAAAGGATCCCTCATTATTTACGGCCCAGGGACATTTTAGATACACATGGCCAGTTTTCTCACAGAGGCTGCACTTCACAGTATTAGAAACAAAATGTACTGGAATTCCCTGTCTGTAAACAAGCTCAAATAACTCCTCCTCTATCTCTCCCAAGTGCAGTATATGCCACTGCGAAGCAAATTTAGAAATCCACTTGTAGAAATGAAAGGAAAAGTGTGACTCTCACTGAGATTTGAACTCAGGACCTCAGCAATCCTGGATTCAAATCCCAGTGAGAGTCACACTTTTCCTTTCTTTTCTACAATTGACTGTAAACAGAAATTGCAGACCAAGTATCACATATGTTGCTTAAGTGAGACAGGGACCCACATCTGTGGCATGTTTTGGGCTGACTGGCATGGAAACAGAAACCCCTGTCTTGCCTAGTGTAGAAGCTGCTTGGGAGGTGTTGTGTTCCTTTGTCCGATGAACTTAAATGAACTTTAATTTTCCAGCCTCTAGTCTAGATGTTATCGGTTCCAAGGGATAGGTAGATGCTTGTCTGTCAATCATGTTGGCCCGTGGCTTGACCCAGTACAAAATGTCTGAAAAATATGAACATCTTCATTTTTGAAAAGAATTGTGTTTTTTTTTTAACTGTAGGTTTTGTTAAAGGAATTGCTACAAAAGGGGCCCATAAGGGGAAATACTTTACTTGCTGAAATCTTTTCCAAAATCGTTCTAACGCTTATGGGGTGTTGAAGCTCACATCAAATTGCGTATCCCCCCGAAATGTTTGAGTGCAAATATGTCTGTGGCCAGAAATTGCATAGAGTCTTCTAGAAGCCTGCTTGCCACATAGACTCTGTCCGGTGGTTCTTGCAACCCTTCTTCACATTTTAACAGGACCAAATTCCTTCTTTTTCCTAGTGTTCCCAAGTTAGTAACTAGATATGACATCCTAAAATTCCTCCTAGCAGTGTTACTGCTAGAGTTATTTGGGGTAGTGTGTGAGGACCAGGTTGCTCATTTTCTGCGGGGCTGACCTTGGTTTGAGTCTGCAGCAGTAGGGGTAGGCGTGTTGGAAAGCCCAGCTTCCATATCGTCCATAAGGTCAGCCCATGCAGCGGGAAAAACATTTTGAAGTGGGGGCTGAAGAGGGTACTCCAGTTCCAGTGATATTGCCAAGGGTAACATGACTTGTGGCAATATACTGTAGACAGTCTCTGTATTAGTGGGGTTCATGATCTGCTGGAGCCCCTCATTTCTCAGCCCTTCAGAGACGTGTTGTGCCAATTACAAACAATGAGTATTGGATACAGAAGGCAAATCAGTGTGAACAGGTGTGCTGGCTACAGAGTGCAACAAACTCCAGTTTTTAGTTTGTACAGTGCTTGTACTAGCCATTAGAATTGGGTGTTCTACGATACAGCAGACATCCGCACTTAATATAGCACTGTCAGTTGTGTTTTGTGTGGGAAAAGGTGCCTGTGATGTTCCTGCTTCAGTTCCGGCACCGCTGTTACTATGGTTCTCACAACTGCTGATGTGCCCCGACCACTTGATGGGTTGATGTTTCGCTTGAAAGAAGGATTTGCTGGAGAAATCTGTGCTAAACGATTTTTTGCAGTTTAAACTTCAGAATTTCATGCCGCCAAGGATAATCATATTTGCAGTCAGAGCCACTCCACCCTCCCAGTCGGCTCTGTCCAAAGATCTAGTCCATCCTGCATCTTGCAGGGCTTTCTCTGGAGACCAGAGGACTCCCCCTGCTGCGGCGGTCTCTAGGGTAAGTTTCTCCTCCATATTCTGATTAGACTTTGATCAGGGATTAAGGAAAAAGGAGTTGCATTAGTATTTGGACCTGCACTGGGTTGAATATTTGTTGAGGAGACAACCATCGTGCGAGGTTGCTGACAGTGTAATTCTGCAGCATTTTTTATGGCAGCATCTTCCTTGTCTAGCAGTTTGAGTAGCAGAGCTCTGCAGTCTTTTCTGTCTGATACAGACCGTATCTGACATCACACTGGTATCGAGCTCTTTGTTTTTTACTGTTGGTACCATAAGGGTGTTTCCCTGTGCTGCTAATGTGAATGCGTCCATAACAACTTGTTAAGTATCCTCTGGTATAAACACTGGTGTTTTGTTAATATCCATACCGTCTTCCAAATGGTCTGAAATTTCAATTGAAATAAAATGAATTCTGCTGGAACCTTGGCGATGTATAGTGCATTCAGCTCTTTCACCTGGGTCTGCCGTCTTGGCAACCCAATGGCCAGCAGTTCCCTCACTGGCAAGAGGGTTTCCTGGCCAGATTTCCCCATTCATAAAAAAAAAAAAAAACACCTAACAGTGTAATCTGGTTCAGTTTCAGTTGGTTTCATCTGTATCTGTCCCCCCCAACCTGGACAAGGCTGAACATAGGCAGAATTCCCGCTCCCACGACTGTGAACTCTGTCTCTCTCTAACCTTCCTTCCACTGTCTCACAGATGCATCTCTCACTGTGCCAAACTAACCTCCAAATTCTGGTTTCGGGGGCTCTCCTCCTATCTCTCATCCTCTCTCTACATTCCACCTCCCCCCACCCACTCTCTCAGATCAAGTGACGCCCGCACCTTGATGGTATCTCGCCGCTCCACCTTCATCGGTCAGACTGGTTTTGCCCATCGTTTCCCTAAAATCTGGAATTCCCTCCCCCCTGAAATATGTCACTCCTCTTCCAACTACTCCCTTACCTGTGCCCTACACAATTACCTTTCCCTCAGCTGTTCCTGCTTTAACCCACCTTAATACCTATCCCCAGTTTCTGCCTTCCTACCATGACACCCCCCCACCGCCTCCGGCAAGTTTTCCAGCATCCTGAAGGAGGAATTCGAGAATGGCTGCCCCTTCTCCTCATATTCAGTTCTTCCCCCACCTTTCTGGGTCACCAGTGTACATTCTAACCCTCATACTTTTACTCCAGCAGCGCTTGCATACTGCCTCGAGTCTGCTCCTGTTACACTCATGCACTATAAATGGTTCTATCTCATTATTACTGTTGTACATTCATATGTTCTTTTGTATGATTTTGGACATGTAATTTATCCAATGTTCCACAACTGTTTATTGTACAATACCTAGTGTTCCAGCTGTTGCACAGTCTTACAACGTTGTATTGTTTGTACTACCCACATACTATTGTAACTGATCATCCTTCACAACTCTATGTAACCCCTCCCCCCAGGTCGCACCGTAAGACAAGCAACTTGTTGTTCATTGTACCTTCCTGGTGAAACATTTCAATAAATAAATAAAAAGGAATAATTACCTAGTCCTCCTTTCCTGGTCAACAATAATTAAATAAAATATACAGTACTGCATGCCAGCTGAAAGCTCTACTTTCTTTTTTGATTTTGCGAGAGCTGGTAGTTTTCTTTTACTGAATAAATTTGCTTTCTTAAACCTCAACAGTAACTGTTTGCATTTCAGTGTATGCCGTCTATGGAGAGAGTGTACCCACAGAATACTAAGAACACGACAGACAATGGCCTGGGTTACAGCAACTGAGCCGGGGACCCTTGGTGGCCATTCGTTGGTGCAGGTGTTGGCTCAGGAGCTCGAGGTAAGTGTTATTTTAGATCGAGGAGGTGCTTCTGTAAATCAGACCACTCTGCTCCCTGCATATGATGCACACTGGTTCTGCAGCGCATAGTTCAAGTGTAGCTGCCCTGAAAAAGTAGGTTCTGTGGACCTTTAAAACAAACAAAAAATGTTGGTCCATCTTGTCCTGTAATACATATGTAGGTCCCATGACAGCACTCTTCAGTTGTAGAATGGTTTCACTTGCATTCTCAGGGTATCAGAACCTCTCACTTTAAGTTTGTGGTTCTGATAGCCTAAACATGTCTTGGGACCACTGTTACAACTGCTGTTGAAGGACCTACAAATATACACACATACACACACACACACACACACACACACACACACACACACACACACACACACATATACACACACTGCTTAGCAGTAAACCTCCGATTGAACCCTTTTTCAGAATCCTGATGTGACTGAGGAATTTAAAATGGGGGAGTCCTTACATTGATCCTCCCCCCTTCATAATCAGGGCTCCACTCAGTAATGGAGAAATAAATTAGCCACAGAACTGGACATCCTACCATAGAATTAATGGAGGGCCAAGGATGTTAAAGTAAGGGATTACAGAAACCATTCACTTGCAATCTGATTGCTTTTCTAAGAAATATAATTCCATACAGTTTTTATATAGCCTCTCTAATACAAACATATTGCAGCACGCTTTACATTGAGAAAGATACAGTGGCATCAGAAAGTAATTTACTGACTTACAGCACATACAATATTTGACCAAGAAAGACAGGCTGAACTGAAAGAAACTCATCTCCAGGTGCATCCTGGAGGGGAGAGTGACAGAGAAAGAGGTTTATACAGTAAATAGAATAATAGGTTCCAGTGAATTACAAGGCTGTAATTCCATCGAGAGGTTCTGGGGACAAAAGTAACTTCAAGAGCGAAGCTCAAGAGATTCCCATGTCCCCAGAACCAACAATCTGACAAACCACTAGAGATGTGAAGAACAACTTTCCAAGGCTAGAAGCCAGGCTCAGACCAGTCACCTCCTCTTCTGCCTTTTCAGAGGTCCTTCCTGTCTGGGGTAAGGGGCAGGCCTGACTAAGAGCAGAGGTGATCCAGGAGTTTATTGTGTGTCTGAAAGGGTGGTGTTAGAAATGTAGAAACATAGACCGTGATGACAGAAAAAGACCTATGGTCTATTCTGTCTGCCAGAGTTCCCTATTTAGCCCTGGTATGTACTATGTCTACAGGGCCCCCCCTACAATATTTCCATCCCAGCTTCTGCTGTCCTGCACAGCCACTGTGATTATACCCTTCATTCTATCCCATCTGTGCTTGAACTCAACAGTTTTATCACCCACCACTTCAGCAGGTAAGACTGTTCCATGGCTTCACCACCATTTCTGTAAAATAATCCTTCTCCATGTCTCTTCTTAGCCTGCCTCCTGTCAGTTTCCACTGGTATCCACATATCTGTGAACTAGCAGTCACGCTTACTATTTCCCCACAGTTCCCCTTATGAATGCCCTTTAGGAACTTGAAGGCCTCTATCATATCTCCCCTCTCCTGTGTGGTCTCCAGTGAGTGCATGTTCAGTGCATGTTTATTGATGGTTATTGTGCTGTGTTGTTTTTATTTGATTGATGTATGGTGCCCAGAGCCTCCGGGATGGGCGTCTCTTTAAATAAAATTTGCCTAGCTTGCCTTGAGGCACTGCTCATAGGACCTGCCCTGTTGGCCGCTGAATCATTTTCGTTACTCTGCGCTGCATCGTTTCCAGCCTATCCCTATACTTTCTGAGGTGAGGATTTCAGAACTGGATGCAGTACTTCAGGTGTGGCCTCATTAAGACTCTATATAGGGGAAGTATTACTTCTTTTCTTCTGCTATAGGTACCCCTCTTGATGCATCCTAGCATCGTACTTGCTTTGCTGTGTGCCTTGTTGCACTGACTTGATTGCTTGAGGGAGTCACTGATGATAACTTCAAGGTCCCATTGTTCAGCCGTAGTGCCAAGTCTAAGTCCACCCATCCAGTACTCTGTCCTGGGGTTCTTGTTCCTCAGGTGCATTGTCTTGCATTGAATTTCAACTGCCAAACCTTAGACCACCCCTCTAGCTTTCGTATGTCACTCTGTGTTTCCCTGATTCCCTCATCACTGTCCCCCCAACAGAGCTTAGTGCCATCTGCGAAGAGGCACAGCCTTCCCCGAATACCCCTCCAGTGTCGCTAATGAACAAAGAGGACCGGACCCAGAACAGATCCCTGTGGTACCCCACTCGTGACCTTTCTCTCTGCTGACTTGACCCCATTGAAAAACAACCCTCTGCTGCTTCCCCTTTAGCCAGTTACCTACTCAGTTTAGTGTGACCTTAGCTGCACCCATATCCTCCATCTTCTTCAGCAAGCATCTGGGAGGTACTGAGTCAAAAGCCTTGCTGAAGTCAAAGTAGAGCATATCCACAGGGTGGCCCCTACCCAATTCCCTTATCACTTAGTCAAAGGAAACTGTCAGGTTAGTTTGACAAGACCTCCCTGCCATGAATCAGTGCTGTTTATAATCCAGGATCCTGTTGCTGTCCAAGTAGTCCACAAGGTCCTCTGTGACCAGTGACTCCATCAGTTTCCCGACAATAGAGATAAGACTGACAGGTTTGTAGTTCCCTGCATGTTCCTTGCCCCCCTCTTATGGAGCGGAACTACATCCACCACCCTACAATCTTCAGAACTACCCATATCCTTAAAGAGCTGCTGAATAGACCTACCAAGGTTTCAGCCAGTTTTACTGCCATTTCCCTGAGTAATGTTAGATGCAACCCATCTGATCCTAGTGCCTTATCTATTTTTAGCATTGCCAGCCCTTTCTGGATCCTTTGGCTTGTAAGTATTGGCAGCCTCATCTTCAGGACACCCTTAATGGCCACTTTGATGCCACTCTGTCAAGGGTCCACTGTTCTCCTTAGCAGGAAAGTTATCAATTCATGGGGGACTGGGGCAGCTTCTGGGATGGGCCTATTAAAGATGAATGATCTCTAGCTGATGCAGCAGGAGATCACTGCTCTTGGTCAGAAACTAGATTTCTATGTAGGTAGACATTTACACTGAGCAGGGTGGGGGTATCTGAGGCTGGGACTTCATTACATCCTGAAGACAGCACAGACTTCCCAGCCAAGGCTTCCCTGCAGGCAGAGGAGAGGAAAGGGCATCATTGGCAACATCATCATTACCATCCAGCATCAGGTGGGAGTTCTAGAGGATCGATGGCCAAGACCTCAGGGGAGGGCAGGTCAGCCAGATAAGGTCAGAGAAAAGGAAGGAACAGTGGTTAGAGCATGGTTTGCCTAAATCCCAGGAGCGTGGGAAATACATTTTTGAACTACAGGCCCTGGTAGCTGATGCTGAACTAGATATGATGGCCATCACAGAAACCTGGGCACCTGAAAACAATGACTGGGACCTGGCAATCCCAGGTACACTCTGTTCAGAAAGGACAAGGAGATAGGCAGAAGAGGAGGGATGGCCCTTTATGTGAAAGATAACAAAGGCCATGGAAGAAGGTTCGATTAGGAGGGACAGTGTTGGGACAGAGTCCCTCTGGGTAAACCCGACTATGCCATCTGATAAGTGCATGATGGTAGTGGTGGTTTATAGATCTCTATATCAGGGAGGAGGGCTAATAGGGAAGTAAGGGAAGAATGAGCTCCCAGTATAGCTAAAGGGGATGTGGTGGTGATGGTGGAATCTCATCATGCCAGACGTGAACTGGGAGACCCTGTGTTCCCAGCGTCAGAAATCTGGCACCACTTCAATCAGTCAATCATTTTATTTGAAGGCAAATTGAGAGTATACTCTCTTTTCCAATTACATCCAACATATAACATAAAATACATAAGACAAACTTTTTACATATAATTCATAATAGTCAAGAACGCGGACATTCAGTAAAAGAATTCAACGAAAACAATCACATTTGTGATTCAATTATCCATTAACATGTGTTTTAAAATGGGAAATTGAAGAGAGTGGTACCATTTTCCAGTTTCTTTTGGATAGCATCCCATGCACGTGATACAGTAACTGCTGAAGTGCTTTTACCAAATTTTGTACGATTTTTTGGCTTCATAAACTGAGGTAATTTAGCTGACCTTTAATCATATTTGTTCTGGGGTTTAGATTGCAGTAATTTTTTTTTTTTTACTTTGTGTTTATTATTTTCATGTAAAAACATACACACATTTCCTCATACAGGGTTGTAGGTAGAGCAGGGAGAAGTATCCATACAAAAAGTTTATATTTATAGCACAGCCCCCTGTAATCTGTTACAATAGGAGGGGTGTATACCCAGTATTATATCAGAGAAATGTCCTGAAAATGCCAGCCATCTCAACGGCAATGAAGTGTCCTTAGAAGGTAGAATTAACATGGGCATTGTAATGCAGTCCTAAAGAACTGATATTTATCCAGATAACATAGGTATTAAATAGGAAAAATATGCACTCTCTCAAAACAGCACTACAAACAGCTGTAAAGTGGTACCTTAACAACTTTTACCCATCAGCCTTATTGACATATGCACATGATCTTCTGAAACTAATATAGTAATTTAACAGTGAGGCCAAGAGGTAATCTAGTTAGCATACAGAGCTTATTTAGGAACGGTTTGGGAGTAATTGTGAACTACATAGCCTAAATAAGATGGGGGGGGGATAGTCAGAAGGTGGAATGACCCACCATATGGAGCACAATGACCCACACTGTTTTCTCTTCCCAAAGTGATACGCACGAATATCCCCATCATTCATATCAGCCATGAGTCCCAGTCAATGTGTGTCCAAAATATAGTTTAGAAGTCCCCCAAATCCAATCGCAAACTCAGTGCACGAAAAGTACCATGAACTTGCCAGGAACAGTCTTGGTGTTTTCTAGACACCACTGAGATCGCCATTTTTTCCACCATCGGTGAATGTCTTTTTATACAATCCCTCCACATCTGACATTCCGGTCTCAAAATTCGCATTCGGGCCCTCAGAGACAAGCCCCAAATAAGAAGTGCATCCAAAATCAGCAGATTCTGTATACCAACCCATGGGAATTCAGGTAAGATCAAGCACTCTACCTTTTCCAAGAAATCCTCCTTCTGCAGTAACAGTCCAGCACGGGGCACAGAGCTACAGGCCTCTCCACGACCTCGGGGTTGCACACCTTCCTCAATCATCCATGTGGCGATCACCTGAGGAGTGGTCGATCGCTCATCATAGTTAGACATACCAGCTATTGGCGCTATAGTTGTTTCAGCATGTTGCTCCAGCCTCGCTAAAGAGTTTTTCAGTTTGGAGTCCATGGAATGTAAAATGTCAAGTAGTTGCTGCCTTGGGGAGCTTGAGGATAGTTCCAGCTTAGTAGTAGCTGCGTAGCGTGGAGGGTCAGCGGCCTTGCTTGCCATCTCTATGATAGTTTGAGCAGCTTTAGGAGCAAAATTTCTTTGCCTCACCGAATCAAGTCTGGTATCAGTCGAGAGCTGATACTTTCAGTAAGCCAGTGCAGACTAAGTTTCCAAAGTTCAGTCAGTTGTAAACATTATTTTTACTAATATATAACAGCTGAAATGTAGAGCATTTGAGAAGTGCTTCCTGCCTGGAGATCGGCTCTCTAGTGACCCCTAGATTGCAGTAATTCTAACAAATGAAAAGGAAGTGCTCCGACTACAAATCTGTTAGTGAAAATTAGTCAATGCTTTTGTTTCCAAGTTGACAGGAACTGCCAACCCACTGCAGTATACAAACTACAGTGGTGGGTTCTCCAGGGTAGACCAGTGGCATATCTTACGGCACTGTGATACAGTGGATCCAGCACTCCCAAAACAGTTTCAGATGCCCTCATATAAATGCAGTCCCCAAAGTTTAGTAAATGGAAGTCTTGTAACAGTTTTCCAGGGAAGCTCGGGGCAAGGTGGGGGCGTCAAACAATAGATTCTCTGTGTTGGCTACACTGGTGGATATGGTGGAGGAGGAGCTCATAGAGAGGGCTGAAGGAAAGGAGAATACTAGCAATCTCGAGGGCAGCAGTATGGCAACTGGTTGGGATAGTGCTTCGATGGGTAATGGTAAGTGAGTAAAGGCTAAGGGACTGTTCGAAAAGACGAAAGCTAAGAAGGGGAGCAAGGTTGTTGTGGTGGGGGAGATGGTGCAGATGCAGGGAGAGTATCAGGGAGTGGATGTTGGGTCAGATATGGGACATGGAGGGGGCGGGACTCAGGATGGGGAAGGGGCACAGGAGGAGGATGGGGGGGACAGGAAGCATCAGAGATATACAAGGTGTGGTAAAGAGTCAGAACTGGGGCCAGGAAAAGGGGAAACATCTGGGGCAGAAACATGAGAAAGCGGGTGGAGTCTTAGTTCTGGGAGACGCAATACTTAAAGGGGTGAGTTGGGGAAGTACGGGTGAATGGCATAGTAGCATCTGAGTTGGAGTGCATGCCAGGAATGACAGCAGGAAGGGTTGGACAGTTTATTCTTAAGCATGCAAAAAGGGGAAGGGAGAAGCCTCATATCGTGGTGCACTTCGGCACAAATGAGTTGGAGGGTAACACAGTCAAAGAGGTTCAGGAGAGATTTGTGGAGCTTGGGAAGTTGTGTGAGGAGGCAGAGAGTTTGGTGGCTTTCTTGGCGGTTCTCCCAGTACCCAGATCAAGTGCAGTAAGGGAACTGAGAATAGAAGAGTTTAACACATGACTGGGGACCTGGTGTCAGACCAAAGGGTACGGGCTGGTGGAGGGATGGGATAGAACTTGGGATAGCAGTGCCCTGTATGCCCAGGACTTGCTTACTCTTGAGCAGTGAGGGCTCTGGGGTCTTAAAAACAGAGCCTGGGAAATACATAGCAACCAGGGTGGATTTAAACTAGGTGTGGGGGGAGGCAAATGGGTGGAAAGCAAACAGTGTCTTCAGGCGGGGGAGCCAAACGAGCTTACCCCCCATATCAGTAGGATAGCGGCAGGGGTGTGTTCACACAGTGTCACTGACGATATGGTTCAGAAGGGGAAGGATGGAAAAGGAACATATTGGAGGGTAGTTTCCTTAAATGCAAGAAGCCTGGGTAACAAAGAAGACAAGTTACAGACTCTGATAGTAGAGGGGGAAGTGGACATAGCTGCCGTTACTGAAACATTGGCCACCCAGTACCAGGACTAGGACATGGTGATCCCAGGGTACAGGCTTTACCGCAGGGACAGGGAAAGGAGGAGGGGTAGCTATTTATGTGAGGGAGGGGATGGGGTGTGCCAGGGAGGAGGGGAGGGGAAGGTAGAGGCATTATGGATGCAATTCCAGGATTTGAGGAACAGGACACTTAGGACGGGGTGATGTATAGACCACCATCTCGGGCAGAAGACTTGGATAGGGAACTAGTGGGGCAGATAAGGGTCAACAGGAAGGGTAACACCATGATTGTGGGGGACTTCAGTCTGCCTGGGGTAGATTGGAGTACCCCAGCCACCTCAAGCAATAAGGAGCAGATCCTCCTGGAGGCTTTCCAGGACAGCTTACTGGTACAGATGGTAAATGAGCCAACCAGGTTAGGTAACATTCTGGACTTAGTGCTGACTAATGAGGATGCTGTCAGGGAGCTGGGGGTGGAGGATCACACCACATGGTGTGGTTCTTACTTAACATGGGCAGGGAGGCGGCAGGGACAGGGACCAGGGTGTTGGACTTCAGGCGAGCCAACTTTGGTAGAATGGGGGAGATAGTGGCTGGTCACTTATCCAGTATCCACCTACACATAGATGCAAAGCAGAAATGGGAGGTTATCAGGCTAGGTCTCACGGAGGCCACTAGCTCTTGTACCAAGACACAAAGCAAAAAGGCTAGGTTCAAAAAAACAAGTTAGTTAAGCAGGGAACTGTTGGAGAAGGTAAGAGTGAAAAGAGCAGCCTTCAGAAGATGTAAGAGTTCCAATTGGGTAGAAGATAGAGAGGAGTACCTGAAGAAATCAAGAGAGGTGACCAGAGCAGTTAGGGCAGCCAAGGAGTCAAGGGAGTTTAGACTGGCACAGGGTATCAAGGAAGGAAAAAAAGATTTCTTCAGGTACATAAGGAAGATAAGGAATTGCAAGGATCAAAAGGGATGGAGGGTGGGTGGAAAAAGGGGCAGATCAGGCAGAAGCGCTCAATGAATACTTCTGTATTTACTAAGGAAAAGGATTACTAAGGAAAAGGATGGGTCACTGCATTGGGATAGGAAGGATAGGCACCGGGGGGGCAGAGATAACTGATGGGGTAATCTCTGAGGGCAGGGTACTGGAAGGCCTAAGGGCTCTGCAGGTGGATAAGGCACCTGGCCCAGATGGCATTCACCCCAGGGTATTGAAGGAGTTGGAGATCCTGGCAGAGCCATTGGAAGACTTGTTCAGTACCTCTCTGGGAACAGTCTGCATACCCCAGGACTGGAGGATGGCGCATATAGTGCCCCTCCACAAAAGCAGTCCCAAGAATGATCCAGGCAACTATAGATCAGTAAGCCTTGCATCCATTGTGAGGAAGTTAAGGGAGATGATCCTTAAGGAGAGGTTGGTAACCTTTCTGGAAGGGAATAGTCTACAGGATGGAAAATAACATGGGTTTGTCTCTGGCAGATCTTGCCAGAACAACTTGGTGGATTACTATGACAGGGTGACAAGGGTACTTGACGAGGGCTAGGCAGTGGATGTCCTTTACCTGGATTTCGGCAAGGCCTTCGATTCGGTGCCACATGGTAGGCTGATTAGCAAGTTGGGATACCAGGGGCTACGAATGAAGATGATGAATTGGGTCAAGAACTGGTTGCAGGGGAAGCAGTAGAGGGTGGTGGTGGGAGGGGAACTCTCAGCACTAAGGGCTGTAACTAGCGGAGTGCCACAGGGCTCGGTACTGGGCCCGGTGTTTGGCATTTTCATCACCGACATCTCACATTAAAAACAAGATTAGCCTTTTTGCAGATGACACAAAGATCGGGGCAGTGGTGGATGACACAGTTGGGTGGCAGGGGCTGCAGGAAGATGTGACTAAACGTGAGTGCTGGTCAGACACATGGCAGCTGGTGTTCAATGCAAAGTAGTGCAAAGTCATGTACATGGGAGCAAGGAACCCAAGGAGGTGTTACCAGTTGGGAGGGGTACAGTTAGCCACTACAGAGGAGGAGAAGGATCTGGGGGTGATAACTGGGCAAATAAACCACTCATCACAGTGCAGGAAAGCAGCAGCTAAAGCCAGTAAGGTGCTGGGGTGATTGCTAGAGGGGGAGGTAATCCTGCCACTGTACAGGTCATTGGTGAGGCCGCACACAGTACCGACGCCCCTACTTAAGGAAGGATGTTGAATTACTGGTGGGGGTTCAGCGCAGAGCTACAAGGATGATCCTGGGATTGGAGGATGAACCCTATGAGGAAAGGCCAAGGGAACTAAATATGTACTCCCTGGAGGAGAGAAGGGATAGGGGAGATATAATGGAGACCTTCAATATGTGAAGGTTAACAACAAGACTGGTATAGAGAGGATTTTTAAGTTAAAGGGAGGGAGGAACACAAGGGGGCATGGTCTGAGACTGGAGGGTGGAAGATTCAGGAGAGAAATGAGGAGACACTTTTTCATGGAAAGGGTTGTGTCTGTGTGGAATGCGCTGCCCGAGGAGGTGGTTTCCTGCAAATCGGTGGCAGTTTTAAGAGGGAGTGGGACAAAGTGAAGGGGAGGGTCACCGTTATGAGGGTCGGGAGGGAGGGCAGCTGCTGAGTAAGGGGATGGCTAGCTGCACACTCGAGAAGACTTGCTAAACCGTATGGCCTTTATCTCCTGCCAATTTCGTATGTTCGTATCTGTGACATAAACAATGCATTAGCCCGTTGTTTCCATATAACCATACTGAAACTTGCTCTATTTCTATAAAAAAATGCTAATAATCTTTTAACAGAAAGGTTTTGGATGTGCAAATTAAACTTTAGGGATTCATGCAAATAAATTTCTAAGTATTTATATGAAGCAGTTTTACATATTTCTGTGCCTTCCAAAAATTTTGTACCCAAGTTAGTGTAATCCTCCCTAATTTTACTAGAAAATAAAATCCAATGGGTTTTATTAACATTTAATAACAATCGTAACTTAATTAATGCAAGCTGCATTTTAGTGAAATCGCCTTGTGTTATATTCATTGCAGCAGTAACGTCCTTATTCATGGTATATAAAATAGTGTCATCAGCATACAAAAAGGTGTTAGAGCTACCTGAACTGCATTTGGGTATTTCGTTAATATCAATCAGGTCCTTCAAGAACTTATATGACCATTCAGTTAAAGAAATTTGTAACTGCTTTCCCCGATTTTAAAACCCCCTGCACTATGACTGACCACGTTAGCATGGTCTCCACGTTACAACCTGGATTGAGTGCCCCCCATTTTCTCTAATTACCAATTGTGTTCTCTGCCCACCTGCCATGTGCCCTTTCTGTCCTGTAGGCTATCCCCTTCCTCTCTGTCTGTACCGTTCTTACCTCAACTCCAATTCCCTCCCTTGCTGCCCTATTTCCTGTCATTCTCCCCTTAACCCATTGTCTGCCTGGTTCCCCATAGATAAGCATATATTCAAAACTACTCTGTTCAAACACCATGAAGTCTTGCTATATTATGACTTAAGACAGTTAGCCACAGCACTTGAACTGCCCCGGAGAGGAAACAGTTAACTCCAGGGAGACTGGAGTTCTAAAGCGCGAGAGCGCTATGCCAAAGCTCTATCTGGCAAGTTTCAAATGAAACTGTCAGATTCTTTACTCCGCTTCGATTGAACAGTCGCCCGGAGATCAGCTCAGCTCAGTTCATTTCTGTTCAGCATTTTCGGTTCATTTGAACCGCAAAAGTATTTATTTTACCGCATTTCGGTTCAAAGCTCTATCTGGTAAACCGTAAGTACAGGATTTAAAGTCTGTGTGGAAAATTATCGGTTCGGTTTTGAACCGATCGGTTTGCTAAAATAAGCATTTCTATTCATATTTTGGGCTTTTTAGAGTGCGGTTCCCGGTTCTTATCGGTTCTAAAAAAACCTATACTTTTGGTTTTTTTCAAATACCCGTGACACGGTTAGGAACCGATAAGGGTGTCTTGCCTGGCACTGCCATCAAAAGGGCAAGTTTTTGGATAGGCTGGCATTATGTCTGAGAAACCCAAAAGAAAAACCGGGCCCACTGGGTTTCAACACTGTGATGTCTGTGGGGAAGTCTTTGCCAGGGCTGACCACACACCACTTGTGTTTATTGTCTGGGGGCTGACCACCTCCTGTCAGACTGCCAGGTGTGTAAAAATTTCCCTGCAGCCACCCTGGAGAAGAGATTGGGCCGGCTTAGGGAACGAGAGGCCAAAAGTCCGCTGACCCGGATGGCCAGCCCGGTCCAGCACCCACTGGACCAGGAGGGAGTGCCCTCTGACCAGGGCGACTTCTCGGCAAAGGAAGGCTGGTTCAGAGGAACCAGTCTCAGTAAAAGACAAAGAAATCAGCAGGTCTGGAGTCCAAAATTGTCTCTCCAACTGCTGCAGAGATAGCTAAAGCTACAGATTGTCCAGTCACTGTCTCAGGGACCTGTCAACCACCAACAGCTAGCAAAAGGTTGGTTCGTTCAGTTCCAGTGGTTCAAGAGTATGATGTTGAGGAATTTTATGAACCACAGGAGGGGGAGGAGGAATTTGATCATTATATATGTGGCTGGGAGGGTCTGGACGTGCCCATTGAACCGGACATTTCTCCAGACAGACCTTTAGAATCTCCCCCTATGCTGTCTGAGTCCCCTTCTCATTTTATGTTTTATAAAAAAGTTGCAGAAACCCTCCAGTTTCCTTTAGAAGAGGCTGTGGATGAGCAAGAGGAGCCTGATTATGTAGAAATTATGGATATACCAGAGTCTAGGAGGTTGTCTGTTCCTTTGCATAAGTCATTTAGGAAGCAAACAACAAAGATTTTAAAAAATCCTTATTCTGTCCCTCCTGTAGATAAAAAAATGGACAGAAGGTTTACTTTGTCAGGCCCTGATACAGACTTCCTCACTGAGCAGTGTAGTCATGTAGGTGTGGTACAAGCTGCAGCCCGTGACAGTATATTATCCCCTGGCCTCACATCCTCCTGATAAGGATTCCAGGAAGATTGATGCCATGGCGTAAAAACAATATATGGCAGCTTTTTGGGACTCAGGCAGGCAAATTATATGGCTTATGTGGCTAGATATCAGAAATCTTGATGGGACACAGTACAGTAGTTAGCCAAGCAGGCCCATGGCCAGCTGGCTAGTGAGTTGGAACAGGTGGCTGCTGATGGCATTGAAGCCTCTAAAGTTCAATTTCATACTGCTGTTGATGTTAATGATGTTTCCTCTAGGGTCATGGCCACTTCTGTAGCTTTCCGTAGGTTGGCATGGCTCAGATGCACTAATCTGTCCCAAGATACTCAGTCAAAGGCTATGGATTTTCCTGTAGTGGGAAATTCTCTGTTTGGGGAACAAACAGAAAATTATATGAAAAAGATGGATGAATACAGAACTACCTACAAAAGTGCCCAGGCCAAGGAGAGGCATGCCACTCCACAAAGGCACACTCCCAGAGGTAGGGGCAGGCCTTTCCACAGGCCTTTTTACCAATCTCAAGCCTCCTCTGCGTTTGCACAGAGGGGTTTCTTCAGAGGCAGAGGTAGACGGGGCACAAGTAAACCGTGCCCCTCCCCTCAGCCTAAGGCTGCTGCCAAGCAGGCACCCTGATGGGGTGCCCAGGGCCGATTCTCCTGTACTGGTGGGGGGCAGGTTGGCTTATTTCAGCCAGAACTGGCTGTCCCTAACTTCGGACAGATGGGTTCTGGAGGTAGTAAGCCAGGGTCTGGTTCTCAGCTTCAAATAGTTTCCAAAGATGAGAGCCAGACATTTTCCACCTGCAAATCCTTCAGAAGCCCTTGCTTTGGAAGCAGAGGTTTCTTCTCTTCTAGACTGCAAAGCAGTGGAAAGGGTCCCTCCTTGCCACCTGCAAGGGAGGGCTGTACTCAAGATACTTTCTTACCCCAAAAGACAGGAGAATTCATGCCCATTCTAGATTTAAGGTACCTGAACAAGCATCTTTTGAAACCAAAGTTCAAAATGTTATCTCTGGCAATGATTTTGCTCTTCCTGAGGCCAGGGACTGGCTAGCTTCCTGGACCTCAAGGATGCCTATTTTCATGTCCTGATCAGGCCTTCTCACCGAAAGTACCTCAGGTTCGACCTGCCCTCAGGCCACTACCAGTTCAGAGCAATGCCCTTCGGCCTTACCTCTGCTCCAAGGGTATTCACAAAATGTCTAGCTGTGGTAGTGGCTCATTTAAGAAGGCAAGGGGTTGCTGTGTTTCCTTACCTGGACGACTGGCTCATAGTGGGTCAGTCTCCAGATCAGGTAAAATCCCACTTGCAAGTCACCCAGCAGCTTCTCACTTCCCTGGGATTCCTGCTGAATTTACCAAAGTCAGTTCTGGAACCAGTTCAGGTACTAACTTTCATAGGTGCAGAATTGAATGCAAAGTTAGCCAGGGCATTTCTCCACTCGGAAAGGGTAGACAGACTCATTGCCCTGGCATCCTCCTTTACCCTGCGGGTCTCTCGACCAGCAAGGCATTTTCTGCAACTCCTAGGGCACATGGCTGCTTCCACAGCTGTTGTGCAAGGAGCAAGATTCCAGATGAGGGACATTCAGTTCCATTTGAGGGCCTATTGGTCTCAAAGGAGGGACCCCCTTACCAAATTAGTCCCAGTGACCCCAAACTTTGATCCTGGCTCTCCAGTGGTGGCAGGATCAAAGCAATCTAACACAAGGGGTTCCCTTCATTCCCGTTTCCCACTCCTCACCTTCACCACGAGTGCCTCCCTGCTAGGGTGGGGGCTCACTTGACGACCTTTCCACTCAGGGAGTGTGGTCCCTCAGGAATCTCTGCTCCACATCAATCTTTTGGAACTCAGAGCTGTCTTTTTAGCTCTTCAGGTTTTTTCAGCTTCTGTCCAGAACAAAGTAGTTCAAGTCAGGACAGACAACACCACAACAATGTGGTACATCAACAAGCAAGGGGGCACTCGGTCATCAGCCTTGTGCACCGAAGCAATGAAGTTGTGGTCTCTTGCTTACTCCCTGAACACCTCCCTGATAGCAGTTCACCTTCCAGGGAAGGACAATGTCCTGGCGGATGCCCTCAGCAGGATTTCTCAGGGCCATCACGAATGGGCTCTGAATCCTCAGGTGCTGGGGTCGGTCTTTGCCAGATGGGGCACCCCTCAGATAGATCTTTTTCGCAGCCCCAGACAACCACCAACTTCCTCTATTTTGTTGCAGGCCTCCAGTGCTGGGCTCAGTCCCTCTGGACGCCTTTCTGTTGGATTGGAAGGAAGTTCCATATGCCTTTCCCTTCCTCTTCTCTTCAGGGTATTAGTAAAATCAGATCTCAGCCCTGCAAAGTGATTCTGATTGCTCCAGATTGGGCCAGACAGCCCTGGTACCTCTGCTTCTGTCCCTGACAGTTCACTCCTGCCCTGAGCTTGCCCAGAGTCCACGACTCTGCTGGCCTGTGCACAGGGAGAGTGTGGTATCCGGACCTCAAATCCTCCATCTCAAGGCTTGGCTCTTGAGGAGTTAGAATTTGCTGATTTACACCTTTCCCAAGGTGTCCTGGATATTTTAAAGGCTTCAAGGAAGCCTTCCACTAGGGCCACTTACAATTCTAAGTGGAAGAGGTTTTCCATCTGGTGTTCTGAGAAACAAATTGTCCCAGAATCTGCTGATTTGCCCATTTTACTGCACTATTTGGTCCATTTAAATTCCTTAGGCCAGCTACCTTAAAGGTTCATCTAGCAGCTGTCTCTGCTTTTGTATCAGCAGGGAAGCCTGCTTCTCTTTCCTCTCATCCTGTGTTTTCCAAGTTTTTTAAGGGGTTACTTCACACTAACCCTCCTTTTCGGGAACCAGCTCCTGCCTGGGACCTGAATGTTTGCATTGCTCAGTTAATGCAACCCCGCTTTGAGCCTCTGTCTTCAGCAGATCTCAAGTTTCTAACTTGGAAAACTGTTTTTCTAGTGGATATCACTTCTGCCAGACGCATAAGTGAATTACAAGCCCTGTCAGTGGAAAAAGATTTTATATCTTTTCACAGAGATAAGGTAGTCCTCAGGACTAACAGAAAGTTTTTGCCTAAAGTGGTTTCAGATTTCCATCTGAACCAATAAAACCAGTATTTTTCACTGAGCATTGTTCCTCGGGTGAGAGGAGACTGCACAGTTTAGACGTCAAAAGAGCTTTAAGCTACTATTTGGAACGCACCAAGGGTCACAGGTTCGAATCCCTCCAACTCTTCCTTACCTATGGCGAGGTTGGCAAAGGGAAACCTGCCACTAAGAGGACAATTGCAAGGTGGATTGTCTCTTGTATCCAATTTTGTTACCAAAACTAGGTAGAGAACCCCCTCAGGACTGAGGGCTCACTCCACCAGGGTACAGCTGCATCTCTAGCGGCTGCTAGAGATATTCCCATTCTGAAATTTGTCAAGCTGCTACTTGGAAAACAGTTCACACTTTTACTAAGCATTATTCCCTGGATGTCCAGTCCAGGAGAGATGCTCGCTTTTGGCACAGCTGTGCTCAGAGCCTATTTCCTAAGTAGGTTCTGACCTCCTCCATGGAGGTACTGCTGTGTATCTGTTTTGTCATAATATAGCAAGACTTCATGGTGTTTGAAGAAAAAATTACTCACCTTAGTAATTGCTTTTCTTCTCATGGAGTCTTGCATATATGACGACCACCCCAACCTGCCCCTCTCAGAACTTCTACTTGGGTAGGGTTGGCAAATTAGTGCAAGCACTGTGTCATGCCATTTTAGTTCTTCCTTTCCCCTTTTATTTAGGGTTAGGAACTAGGGTATTTCTGTTTTTAAGTATTATAGGCCCCTTCCTGGACTTGAGTCTTTGGGGAAGGGGGTCTAATAGTGTCTTGTTAGGGTGAAACTAATAATATTATTATCATTGTTATTATTATTATTGCTCTTGTTGTTGTTGTGTTTGCTGTTGTTACTCCTACTAGTAGGTAGCCACTTGGCTAGTGTAGAGCTTTCCACACAGACTTGCTGTTTAGTATTAGTTAAGTAAAGATCTGACAGTTTCATTTGAAACTTGCCAGATAGAGCTTTGGCATAGCGCTCTCGCGCTTTAGAACTCCAGTCTCCCTGGAGTTAACTGTTTCCTCTCTGGGGCAGTTCAAGTGCTGTGGTTAACTGTCTTAAGTCATAATATAGCAAGACTCCATGAGAAGAAAAGCAATTACTAAGGTGAGTAATTTTTTCTTATCTGTTACACCTCAGCTTCTGAACTGGCCATAATTATGCAATTAATGAATTGGATCTTTGTTCAAATCTATTCTCCACTCATGTATGTGTTTACTAAGGTACACCAATTTTGTATAGTACCACTGTTTGCTATGATTGTAACTGTGTATATTGCACATTATCTTGATTGCGACTGTTATACTTTGTATATCATGTGTACCAGGTCCATCTTGTAAATGAGCTTGCTCAGTGGTGATCACCTGGATAAATAAAGACTTGATTGATTAATTGATTGAAAAGGGGTCCCAGAACTGATCCCCGTGAACCCCCTTTTTTTACACATACAAAGTCAGAACAGTGTTCCCCAGCTCTAACACATTGCTGTCTAAATGGCAAGCAAGAATAAAATCAAAGCAGTGAATCTAATCCCAAACCTGAGGTTTTTAATCTATTTAAAAGTATAGTATGATCAACAGAGCATGCAAGGCTTCCTGTCGATCCAGCTGGTAAAGGAGCCCACAAGACAGTCAGCCAACTTGGATTATTTATTTATTTGTTTTTGTTAACCAGGTAGGCACACTAGACAACAAGTGCCTATTTTCAGGTGCGACCCGGGAGGATTACAATACCGAAGAGAAAAAAAAATTACTATACAGCAAATTACAAAACAGCAAACATGGTACATTGTCATGGTAACACACGGGCCCACGTAACATGTGGAGCCAGAGTACAATATGGAGACATGATACAGAATCAGAGATAGAAACATGAAACAAATTCAACTTGCATTAAATGGTAAAGACAATGGTATCTTGCAAGATACGGTAAGGAGGACAAATCGAGCACAAGGTTCCATGGAAGTGTGGGGAGGCAGGTGGTTAGGGTATTTGGGGGGCACCCACGACAGAGACAGGGCTCCGGCTGAGGGATGAGAACTGTCCCCAACGGTTGCATCCTAGAGGGCAAGACAAGGTAACGTGGGGTTGTCTAAGTGCTTACTAAGAAGGGAGCTAGTGGGTTAGGAGGTAAGTGCTGAAGTGGAGAGTGGTGGGGGCCAATTTCGGCCTGGGGGAGAGGTGTCATGGGTTAGGGAGGGACCCCCTGCATCTAGTGGGCACAAAGGCAAGTGGAAGCAGCTTTGAGGAACTTCCATAGTGAAGTTTAAAAGCCGGGGTGAGAGGGGGCCGCCCAGACTAGGGCGGGGAGGGAGTTCCAAAGTCTGAGCATAGATGGAGAAGGCCCGGTCACCAGTGAGGGAGCGGGTCCTCGGGACCATGCAGACCTGGGTTGAGCTAAATCTGAGGCGGTAGGCCGGGGTGCAGTGTTTGAAGGGAATTGCAAGAGCAGAGGGGCATGAGGTATGGACTGTGTTGTCCACAAAGTTGTCGAGGACAAAGGCTCGGTGTTTTTCAGGCGGGAGCCACTCTAGTCTGATGTAGAGGTCGCAATGGTGCGTAAGGCGCGGCGCAGAGAGGGCAAAGCTACATATGTTGTTGTAAGCCGTATCCCACTTTGCTAGTCTGACGTACGGGACTGGTGCAAAGGCAACAAGCCCATAACAGAGTGTGGGTAAGAGAATCCCCCTGGCTATGGCTAGCCGGGCAGCCGGAGTGAGGCAGTCCTTTGCCCTGTAGGCTAAGCTGAGCTTGCAGTTTGAAGCTTTGCAGATGTTCCGGAGATGCTCAGTGAGATCAAGCTGAGGATCAAGGGTCACACCTAGGTACCTAGCGGATTCCAGGACCGTCAGGAGGGAGCCATTTCCCCCGTGGATGACAAGGGGTGGGGGGAGGGCAGGAGGCGGTTTTGGCCACCGAACCGGAATAACATGGCATGGGTCTTGTTTAGGTTAATGGTGAGCTTGTGTCCCACGAGCCAGTTATGGATACGCCCAAAGTCTGAGTTGAGTTGGGAGGTAATAGTTGCGATGTCCTGGGAGCTAGATAATAGTACGAGGTCATCCTCATAGAGTGTGGCGGACCCGTGGGTAACAGCGGAGGTGAGTTTATTTACGTAAAGGGAGAACAGAATGGGACCAAGAATGGACCCTTGGGGGACTCTGCACTGGACTGGGGAAAGATCCGATAGGGCATGGTTGAGACATGTGTATTGCTGTCTGCCCCCAAGGTAGTTGGAGACCCAGGCAAGGGCTGGGGGGGAGAAACCTACCGAGAGTAAAGTGGAGTGAAGGAGATCGTGGTCGACCCGGTCGAAGGCCTTAGAGAGGTCGACGAAGATGGCTCCAGTCAGTTTACAAAGGTCCATCGCAGATCTGATTTCTGAGGTGACTACGGCAATGGCGGTCGCCGTGCTGTGCCCATTCCTGAATCATGCTGTGCATGAGAGGGAACTGCATACTCCTGCAGGTAATGGGAGATTTGTCCAGCTATGGCCTTTTCAAGTAGCTTGCTGGTAGCAGAGAGTATGGCAATGGGGCAATAATTGTTCATCTCCTTGGGGTCACCGTACTTAAACAGCGGGACAACCTTGGCCACTTTCCAAATGTCAGGTAAACTGCCCGAGGTGAGGGAGGAGTTGAAAATGTGAGTAATTGGCCGGGCAAGGAGGGGCGCCCCCAGACTAAGTAACTTCGCTCGAGGTTATCATATCCCGCCCCTGTGTGGTGTGAAAGACCAGCAAGGAGAGCTTGAGTCTACAGAGATTAGTTTAAGGTAAAAGGTGGTTGGGGGATGGGGGTCCAGGAGGTTAGGGGTGGGGCGGGGGAGGTGGCAGTTCGAGAACAAGCCGCTGAATGCTGAGGTTATGGTCTGGGGGTTGGTACAGTTAGCCCCCTCAACATTCATGTCTGTGACCGAATTCTTGGCGAACCCTCCGACCATATTTTTAATGTTTTGCCAGAAGTACCGGGGGTTGTAAGCCGAGTTGAGCATGGCAGTTTTACAGAACTCACTCTTGGCGGTACGTATGGCAGACTTGCAGGAGTTTCTAAGCCGGCGATATTCAAGGAGGTCATGGATGTCGCTGGAGATTTTGTGGTTTATTCAGCACTTGTCTCTGTTTCATTAAGGCTAATAGGCCTCCATGGAGCCACTTAGTGACAGTGCCCCTCACCCTCCTTTCTGTAAGGGGGGGGCATGTCTGTTTTGCAGCAGGATGAAAGCTGCAAGGAAGTGGTCCAGTGCTACGGCTGGGTCATTGGTGCTAAGCACCCTAGTCCATTCGGAGCAGTGTAGGAAATCATCGAGGATGATCTTGGAGTAGTCCCTCATCTGTATCACTCTACTGGGAATTTTGGGGGCTGCGGATCCCCAGATGCAGAATACAGGAGAGTGGTCAGAGATGGCATCCGGGAGTGTACCAGATTGGAGGATTTTATCCAGTCTGTTGCTCAGTAGCCAGTCGATTAGCGAGCCCTTGTCCCCACCGAGGGGAGATCCTGGTGGGTTCCGTGATGGTCTGTCTGAGGGCAAAGCCTGAGAGAAGCGACTTGTATTGTTTGGTATTAGGCCCCAACCAGTTGAGGTTAAAATCCCCCAGGATTAGCACCTCATTTGAACCGACCTTGTCTTTTAAGTGGTCAAGTAGAGTGGAGAGTCCTGTTACGCCTCCCTTAGGGGGGTTATAGGCACAGACCAGGTGCACCTTTTTTTGTGTTTCCGAGCAGGAGGAGGGAGTGTATGAATTTACAGCCTGTGGAGTCGGGGGGGGGGGTTAAAGAGACACCGGGGATACGTTGAGGTGCTCCCTATAGTATAGGAGTACACCCCCCCTGCCTTTCTTACCACTCCTGCTTTGCCTAATGAGACAGTAACCCGGAATGGTGCATGCGGTGTCAGGAATACTGGGCTTCAGCCAGGTTTCCGTAATACCCATGATGTCAGGTGCATATAGGGTCACCCAGGCTGTTGGTTCCGCAAGGTTATGTAGAATGCTGCGGATGTTTAGATGTGCTATTCTTAGGCCTTTTTTGGATAGCCAGGCGGGGGAGGGGGCTTAGGGTAGGGGGTAGCTGAGGGACCATGGCAGGATATTGTAGTGACCGGCGGCATGAAAGGAGCCATGGCCCGGTCTCGTGGAGGCAGCAAGGTAACCTGGGGGGAATGGGGCCCTCCAGGGAGTGGGCAGAGGTAAGAGCTGTGCGGACGTTATATGCCTCACCCGGTGGGCTATGCACTGTAGCAATGGGAAGGGTAGTACAAGCCGGCGTAAGCAGTGCACCCTGGTGCCCTTTTTTTTTTTTTTTTTTTTTAGGAGAGGTTGGGGGCAGAACGAAACCTGTGCTTTAATGGGTCATGGATGAGACTCTGTAAACAGTCATGACCAGTGCACAGCATAGGGAAAAACAGATGAGCCCTCTGGTGGTGAGCAAGTATAGCCTGCAGATGGTAAAGTGGGCTGATAGGCTAAAACGGCCCATGTGATCTGAGCTATAAAGCTCAGTGACGACCACGGGTGGTGGTGGGGGCGGTGGGGCAGCCGGCAAAGCCAGTCTTGTCTAGGTATGAGCAGAGGAAGCAGTGGAGCTAGGAAGCAGCAGAGCTCCACCGCATGGCTCTGAGTGCGCTTCGGGTCGGCGGCAGTTGGTCAATTTCACGGAAACACAGCGTAGAACAAAGCGCTGCAGTAAGGATTTCTGGCCTGTGGATCTTTACCTGTTCTGAGTCTAGGGTGTGCGCGTGGTCCTTGTGGGGTGGGGGAGAGCAGATTTTCGACCGCCCTCGCAACCGATCCAGCTGGAGCAGCGTCCCTGCCTGTGGAGAGAAAAGTGCAGCGGCAAGCCACCTATATATCAAGGTATGCCGGGGGAGGAGTTCTGGCCAAGTAAGCTGCGTGGGGCAGAAAAATGCTGGGGAGGGCCAGGGTCAGGTGGGGCACTCAGGTAACACAGCTGCGACACAGGCTTTCATAGGAGGAAATGGCACATGTATATTCAGATTAAAAAACCTGTTGGAACCCCACAGTGTAGCCACAATACAGCCTGCCTTAAAGTAGAACCCCTTGTCCCGAAAAACAAAATGGCACATGTACATTCAGATTAAAAAAACCTGCTGGAATCCCCACAGTGTAGCCACAGTACAGCCTGCCTTAAAGTTAAACCCCTTATCCCGTAAGACAAAGCCTCCAGTTAAAGCGAGTTAAAGTACCAGTTGGGCAGTAGGTAAAACATTGATTCAGAGGGCTGGAGATCTCGTTAAAAAACCTATCTGCACATCTACGCCGAGTCCTGTCCCTTTAATCCCGGTAATGAAGTCCTGTCCAGGTATGAGCAGAGGAAGCAGCAGAGCTCCACCGCGTGGCTGCGAGTGCGCTCGGGGTCAGCGGCAGTTGGTCAATTTCACGGAAACACAGCATAAAACAAAGCGCTGCAGTAAGGATTTCTGGCCTGTGGATCTTTACCTGCTCTGAGCCTAGGGTGTGCGCGTGGTCCTTGGGGGGTTGGGGAGAGCAGATTTTCGGCCGCCCTCGCGACCGATCCAGCTGGAGCAGCGTCCCTGCCTGTTCTGAGCCTAGGGTCTGCGTGTGGTCCTTGGGGGGTGGGGGAGAGCAGATTTTCGGCCACCCTCGCAACTGATCCAGTTGGAGCAGCGTCCCTGGCTGGTCCTCACTAATACATAAAAGATTAGCTATGTGACCGTTGGGGACTCACTGGGGTCCAGTGACCATAACACCCTGCTGTTTGAGCTGGCACAGTATTACAGCGCATCTCCTCCCAGAACTGTGGTACTGGACTTCAGGAAAGCAGATTTTGAAAGGATGAGAGATATAGTTGGGGGATCTCTAGTAGGAAGTGTAGAGGAACAATGGGAAATTAAGGAGTCCGTTCTCGAGGCAACCAAGACTTGCATGAAAATTGCCACCATGGGTAATGAGCACAAAAAACCCCATGGTTCTCTATAGAGAGGTAAGAAAGGTAGTAGGGAGTAAGAAAAGGGACTTCAGCAAATGTTAAGTGCAACCAGGGAAAAGAATCCTGGGAGATGCATCAAAGCACGTTGAAGGGGGCAAAGACGCAGGTGGCAAGTATACTACATGTTAAAAGACCCCACCTTCACACCCTAGAAGCGTAACTTAGGATGGTTGGGGTCCCCCTCCATCTCTGTGAGCTTATGTTAAGAAGATGGGGGACAGACGTGTAAGGGGCCCTGGGGCCGCCACTCGGGAGCATACCCTCAGGTAATGGAGGCCTTAATACAGGACTATACTCCCAGCTGTAACAGCCTGGCACTATGGCATATAGAAGGTCGTTTCATGGAACCCAGCAGATCTTGCTACTCATAAAGTCCTGAAGGTTTAGTGGACGCTACCACAGAAGAAGACTTGAAATCAAGCCAGGACATGGGGAGGCAAGAGAACTGTAAATTGACCCCTGCCCCTCTTTTTTTGGACTTTGTCTGATAAAACATAGCTGCTGTAACTATACTTCTAATCACTATACCCAAGCTGAATGTAATATGATGGATGCAAATGTATTTAACCTCTCTGATCTGGTGATTTTGTATGTAAATAAGTTATAAAATCTAAATAAAGAAGATATTTATAAAAAAAAAGAAGGGGGCCAAGAAGGTGGTCAGAGATGCCAAATCTGACACTGAATTGTGTATTGTGGAAGGAGTTAAAGATGTATTTTTTAATTTGGATTTTGTTAACTGGGTAGGCTCACTGAGACTAAAAGTCCCTTTTTCAGGAGCAACTCGGAATTAACACAGTTGAGGTTATTGACAGGCTTTATATATAGACTGTACCACTATGATGTTAAGATGGTAAAGCAGCAAGGTTATAGCAGTTACCACTCGCCTGTATAAGACAATTAGGTTAGACCAGAGACCTCACAGAGGTCACTGGGGGTGGGGTGGGGAGGTCTCAGCAGGAACAAGTACACTAGCTGCATACTAAGAGTATGGCTGTAAGGGAGGATTTCAAGGACTTGAGTGGTGCAAGCCTGGACATCAGCCGTGAGGTCACTCCACAGCCAAGGAGCCACAGCGGCAAAGGACCTTTTGCTGGCAGCTGTTGCAGTTCTTGGGATAGTGAAGAGCAGTCCTTGGGACAGTGAGGAGCAGCTGGGAAGAGGACTGGAGGAATCTCCAATGGAGTAAAGTTCCAGGATGTAGGCAAGGTTTTTTGGGGGGAGGGGAGTGGACAGTTTTTTGCACCAGGCAAAGTGTGAAACAGTGAATTCTGCTTTCCGAGAAGGCGTTAGCATGGACAGTGCCTTACAGTGGTGCTCCCTTTTACCAGCACCCACAACAAAATGTTCTGAAAATTTCTTTGGGTGGAGAAAAACCCTTGTAACCCATTTAGCTTGTGTTCAGGAGGTAACCATGTTTCTTGTCAGCAGATCACTTGGAATCAATTTAAAAAAATCTAACCATGTGGGGTCTTTTTGTTATGTTTAATATATAATATGCTTTTGTTGTGGGCTGCGAAGGCTCAGCTCCAGCTCTCCCAGTACGCATATCTCGGGACTATACCATATAGTCGTATTAGCCAATCAGCATATAAGCCAACCCCCAAAAACCCGAGACGCTTTTTTTGAAAACAGTGACTGGTATATAAGCCAGTCACTGGGTGCTGGTGCCTGCCCTCAAGAGCAAGATTCCAGGATTCCCTGAGGGGGATTCCATCTTCTGCACTAGCGGTCTGGTGCCGAGCGCAGCCTGCCTCAGGGTGCACCCCAGCCTGCCTTCAAGAGCAAGATTCCAGGATTCCCTCTTCTGCACTAACGGTCTGGTGCTGAGCGCAGCCAGCACCCCAGCCTGCCCTCAAGAGCAAGATTCCAGGATTCCCTGAGGGGGATTCCATCTTCTGCAGTAGCAGTCTGGTGCTGAGCGCAGCCAGCCGCAGGGTGCACCCCAGCCTGCCCTCAAGAGCAAGATTCCAGGTACATTTCAGGAAAGCAGCTCCAGTCCAGCTTGCTAGCCATGAACCCAGTTGGTGGATGGTGCCTGAAGTTATAGGCAGATTCAGCACTCGTCTCTCCCTGACTGGCTTCAGCTCCTGGAGATTTGAACTGCTTGGCACAGTCCCCTGGAGCTCATCTGTCTGCTGCCTAAATTTCTTTTTTCCTAACATCTGCAGCTAAATCTGTGATGTGTCTTTGTGTCCACTGCTGAATTTGAATTGTTAGTGTAGGGAACTACAACCCTTTTTTTTTTTTTTGGCCCATTTTCCCATTTGCAGTTTTTACTGATCTGCCAATAGAGGCATCTTATTTTTCCTATTAACCCTCCAACCTTGCCTCTGCCTTTTCCTGTTCTAATCACCGTTACATCTGCCTTGTTCTCATTTTTAGCATACTGTACTCTGAAGAAGAAAAAAAAAAAAAAGACTATTCCCCAGCGGCCGTCATGCTCAGTGAAGGTCACTTATTCCCCTTACCCCCCCCAATAGAAACAGCAATGGGCACCACGGCTATGAAACTCAGCCTACTCATAGTTACCTTTCTTGCTCTGCCCACGTCCCATTCTGCCCCCCACCCTCCACCCTGAGCTCCACTTCTACCATCCCACATCAGCCAACCCCCACCCTGGACACCCCTATTTTCCACAGCACCCACCTTCAACCAATAATCCCCTTTCGACACCCTGGACCCACCCCTTCCTTGCCATACCTACCCTCCGCACCCTACCCATCCCTTGTACCCCCACTGGTAGGACCTTGCATCGGTACCTGGCTAAGGGTCCTGGTCGCCACAGACCGCTCATCAGATTAATTGCTCTACTCCTTCTGCTCTCCAGGAGCATACACCCCAACCCCGGGCCGTTGTCAACTATCCACCCCACTCTAGTACTGGCCTCAGCATTGCATCCATGAATATTTGCAGCCTCAAAAAAAAAAAAAAAATCCGCTGCTCTCCAGTGCTGGGCTGTACAACACCGTCCTGATGTTTATAGCACTAGTCGAGACCTGGCTCTCGAGAAAAACTCCCAACTCGGTTATCTCCCTCCCTGGCTACACTCTGTTCAGGGAAGACCGTATAGGCAAATGTGGCAGCGGGTGTGCAATCTTTATGCGTGACACACTTTTAGGCCATGCTCTTCCTGCCCCCAAGCTCAGTTTTAGTGCCCAAGCCCTCACCCTCAAGGTTACCCCTGACCCAGCCAGGGGCCCTCTTTTTCTCACAGTCTCTTACATACCCCCGAGGGACCAGGGACCAGCTGTCCACTCCCTCATTGATTACCTCACCACACTCCCACACAAGGCGGAGCAGCTCATTCTAGATGACCTTAATGTCAATTGGCTGAGTACCACTGCCCCCCATATTAGTGACTCCTTCGCTGCCCTAGATATGACCCAACTAGTTACCACACCCACTAGATTTAACTGGTCAGGCGGCTCCGGCACCCTCCTAGATGTAATTCTGTCGAACCGCCCCCATAAAATCAGGGATATTAATGTACTACCAGACTTTCTTAGTGATTGCTCTCCTGTCCTCTGCCACTGGTCATCCCCCACACCAAAACCAGTGTTCCAGGTCACCTCACGCTGGTGCTTTTGCTCCGGGGGTCTTAGAAAGCTAAAAACGCACCTAGCCCAACTTGACTGGTCCCCAGTCCTACTCGGAATGGATATTGACTCTGCCCTAGCCCATTTCTCCAGTGCCTTCAGCAAGGCCTGTGAACTTTTCGCCACCCTGACCAGAATCCGTACCAAGAAACACAATGCCCCATGGATCTCCCCATCCCTCATCTAAACACTGAAACAAAGAGTTAATCTCTGGCATATTGCTGTCGAGACAGGCAAACTGGCTGACAGATAAGCCTATAATGCAGCACTTAACAAGTGCACCTGGTCTATAAGGCAGGCTAAGGCCAGGTATTATCAAGCCACCCTTGAATCCACTTGTGGCTCATCCTGTGCCTTCTGGGACAATATGAAAGAGCTCAATGGAAAGACCCACTTCCCCCACCATCACTACTCTCCATAGACGGTACCGTCACTACTGATCCTCCCCGCATAGCAGAGTACCTCAATATGGCTTTCTCAGATCTAAGCTCTGTCCTCCCCAAATACTTTTTCGACCCTACCCCTGTTTCCACCACCCCCACCTCGGGTCGGCCCCCCTTTCTACCTGTGTGCCATATCACCCCTTGAAGCCAGGCCTCATCTGCAAAAAGCCTTAGCTAGCAACAACCCCAGCTGTGATCCCCATGACTCCAGGATTCTATGATTAGTCCTAGATACTGTACTAGCCCTTTTCACCAACCTTTTAAACTGGTCACTATGTCTTGGTCAATTTCCCAGTGCCTGGAAAATTGCAGAAATCAACCCTATCCATAAGAGTGGAGACAGAACCTCCCCTAACAATTTCAGGCCCATCTCCATTCTCCCCCTCTCTCCAAAGCACTAGAAAAAATAGTGGCTATTCAGCTCTCCAAGTATCTGGCCAAATTCGATCTGCTGTGTCCAGAACAACATGGATTCCGCCATGGACACAGCACCACTACAGCCCTCCTGGAGTTCTCCCAGCATCTCCACTCTGCTCTCGACTCGGTCATGTTGCGGATGCAATGTTCATTGACCTCTCCAAGGCCTTTGACACTGTCCGTCACCCCCTCCTACTTGACTCCCTCCACCAACTTGGCTTCTGCCCTGGCCCACTGGCTTGGTTTGCCAGTTACCTCTCTGCTAGGTGACAGCGCGTGATGGTGAATGGCACCCTGTCCAATACCCTGCCCATTTGCTCGGGGGTTCCCCAGGGTTCCATCCTGGGCCCCATCCTGTTCAGCCTATTTCTCAATACCCTCCCCAGCTCCTGCTCGGGCAATATGATACTCTCTGCTGATGATGCGGTTCTCCTTGCCTCCCACCTTGACCCTGCATTTCAACAGGAATCCCTGCAGCACACATTCAACCAAGCTGAAAAGTGGTCATTAACCTCAAAAAAAACAAATCTATGCTTTTTTCGCATCATCAGAATAAGGCCAAAAATGCCCCCCTCAGCATTCTCCCCAGTAATGCTCACCCCCTTGAGCAAGTGTCATCTTACAAGTACCCGGGCATCATCTTTGACTCTGCTCTTACATTCCATACCCACATCAGTACCCTGTCCTCAGCCATAAACTCTCGGATTGGCCTTCTCTGTCGCCACAGAGATTGCCTCCCCCAAACCACTCTCTGACTGGCCATCAACTCCTCCGTCCTGTCCCTAGTGGACTACAGTCTACCTATCTATGCTGTGGCCGACAAGATCGCCCTCACCAGAATCCAGACCTCAATAAACAAGGCCAGCAGGCTCCTGACTGGTGCATCCCTCCACACCCATACTTGCCTGCTCTATTCCACCGCCAACCTGCTCACCTTGGAGGAGCACCTGCGCTACCAAACCTGCTTACTTGCCAAAAATCCCTGGTAGGACTCTCTCCCCCCCCTCCCCCAGAGGTCACCGCATCCCTGCAGCTTACATCCCCATCCGTTGCCACCCGTAGCTCAGTTAAGTCCACCTTTCTGGTGCCCCGTACCAAGACCTCTCTAGCCCAAAGGGCCTTCCACTACTGCGCTCCCACATGGTTCGACTCCCTCACGCTCTCTGTCACTAAGTCTACCAAAATTGGTCCCTTTAAAGTCGCTCTCCGTAACCACCTCTTTGGCGCCCAAAGCTGTAGTTGCCCTTAATCAACCTAATGTTGGGGTCCCTCCCTGTTTCTTGCCCATAGCTTTGACAGTGTCAGTTGGACTGCTCCTCCCCTTCTTTTTTTTTTTTTTTTAATACGTTTGCTATTTACTGCATGTAACTTTATCCCATAAATCACTGTTGTATTTTTTTTTTTTTTTTTATTGTTTAACCAGGTGAGACACACTAAGATGAAAGCTTTTTTACGGGTGCAACCTGAGAGCACAAGAAAATTAAGTGACTTGCTCAGGGTCACACAGTATATGCAAGTGGGGGCTGTGGGATTCAAACCCAGGTCTTCAGATTTGCAGCTTAGAGCCTTAAACCACTGCGCTATGCTGCCTCCATCTATTATCTGTATTGCACCTGTATGTTACCACTGTTGTATCTCACATTGTAACCATGTCTACCCTCTCTGCGACAAGGTGCCTTTGTAAATGAGTCCCTGACTCAAAGGTTGTAAATCCGACTTTCAAAATAAATAAAAGACAAATACTGTATTCATTTGTTCGATTTATGCAGCTTTCTTGGGCTTTGCTGTGAGCTGCTGCTGTTTTGGTGCTCTCCTAGCCCAAATGCTGTGTCTCTTCAGTTTTTCGTTTCTCTCCCCCGTTCACCATTACAGCAACTTGGGGCTTGCACACAGCCACAGTGCAGCTCTTTTATTAAATGACTCCCCTCAGGCAGCACAGGCTTTTTCAATTACATCGTACAAACAGAGGTGAGAAAGTAGTAAGTGCCTCAGCTGGGACTTGAACCCAGGCCGCACGGAATACCATTCCAATTGCGCTAACCAGCTGCCCCACAGAGACAACTGGAACCTTGGCTGTCCCCGAGCACATTACTCTTTCTCAAATGTACAACCCAATGGCAACACAAATATTTACTTGTAACAATCACACAGGATTACGGTGTGCATATTTATGGAACACATACAAATAGAGGTGAGAAAGAAATGCGCGTCTCAGCTGGTACTTGAACCCAGGCCGCTGCCCGCCCTCTCATCTGAGGCATTCTCTTTTCTCACCTCTGTTTGTATGTGGTCCATAAATATGCACACCGTACGCCTCTGTGATTGTGAAAAGTAAATATTTCTGTTGCCATTGGGTTTTGCATTTGAGAAAGAATAATGTGCTCGGGGACAGCCTAGGTTCCAGTTGTCTCAGTGGCGCAGCTAGTTAGTGCACTCAGAACAGTATTCCGGGCAGCCTGGGTTCAAGTCCCAGCGGAGGCACTTACTGCTTTCTCACCTCTGTTTGTATGTGTTCCATAAATATGCACACCGCACTTCTGTGTGATTAATTAAATCATATTTAGTCCACCAGCATCTGCGGTGCAGCTTTCAATATGCTGCCTTCTTGCTCCTCTATTACACCTCCTCCCCCTGGCTTTTACATTGCCGCAAGTGTGGGTTTCTTCACTGGCATCTCCTGCCGCTCTGTGGACTCCTTCCTTTGGCTTTACCTGAAATGCAGTTCCTTTGCTGCTTCTGTCTCCCTGGCTGCCTCTAATGCCCGTAGGGTATGGGCAACTTTGCCACTGAAGTAGCGGTTCGTGAAGGAGATCAGTTTTTGATTCTGTCTTGACCCGTGTATAAGTGAGGTACTATAAACTGGAATGCAAAAGTAGGTTAAAAAAACTCTGCTTGAACGCGAGTATATACGGTAACCTCTTCCTGATGATCCCCCTTGCTTGCCCCCCAGAGCGGGGCCATCATGCAGACCTGAACCCTCACGAGGCTGGTACAAGGTTGCCGGCAGGGATCACCTACTGATATCGCCTTCCTGGCTTACCCCCCAGGGTGGGGCATGGAGCTGGGTCATATCTGACGTACAGTGGTACTAGGTCACTGTTGGAGTGCTGTGGTGGGTGAACAGGGGACGGGGTGTGGGCGTCCTAGATGATGACCGCAATTTTTGGAACAAGGGACTCCAAGGGGGACGTGGCGTGCAGTGATGTAATGCACTGAAGCGCAGATGTCTCTCACGCCCCCCCTTCCACATGTCTAGGCCTCAGTAACTGCTGATCTCCTAGCCTCTGCCAGGGGTCAGTCATGCACCGAGTGCTCATCCACCCTCCTCTGCCCCCTCTTCCCGGAGTAGAGCAGTCCAAGGGACGCTCAATCTTCCTCCCCCTGTCTTGCCCTCTGACTTCGAGTCTGTTCCTGAACCCGGGATGTCGGTGTTGCAAGCGGAAATCTTTCCACTGCACTGGCGGGATGGCCCAACCATTCAGAATCTGACATTTCCATAACAAGACCAGCAATATTCCATTAAATAAATCCCCCAGTTGTTGCACAGTTGTTTTGTGCCATCCTATGGGAACTATCAGGCATAATGAGTCAATTAGATGGAGTAATTGCTAGCTTGGGGAACAAAATTCCTCTCTAGACACAGAAGGGATTTGAACCTTGGTAACGTGGTTAAACATGTTGCTATCTGAAGCCTTTTTGTTTTCTGGTTTAATGGCCTTTTGAAAATGTGTAATATATTTACTACATGAATACCAAAATTATGCAGCCTAGCCTGCCCAGTGGCATTGAGGTTTGAGGCACTGACGCCACACCTCACTCCACACCAGTGACCCAAGTTTGGAAGTGGATTCTGGTTCTTGGGATTGAGCATCCGAGAGACTGTTCTCTCGTGGAAGGAGTCACCTGTTTCTGCTGAATGACTGCCACCATCTGGAGGCCTGGTGGCAGTACAGGTATGGGACAGAAATAGGGGTGGGTGCTGCAGGACTTCATGACATGTATTCCTCCATACATGCACACTGACTCAGGGTTTCAGAGGAGCAAACTGTGGAAAATGGTGGCGAGGCATATGTACGTGACACTCTGTGCATTGGTCCACCACCTGCCCCTCCACCAGGGACCTTGCCGTCTGGAACCAGGTTTGTGTCCCGGGGGGACCCTCCTCCTCCTGACCCTGCCACGGGTCTGGGTAATATGAGGGGGTACTCGTGCCAAGCAGGTAGCCTGGGGAGTTGGTGGATGGTGGCGTCGAAGGGTCTGGGCTGAAGGGAGCCCCAAGCCTGCCTCGGTCAAGGTGGTATAAAATGCAGCTATGCAGTGGTGCAGTAACACCACAATAGTTAGGGTTGAGTGGGGTGTTTAATGTTAAACCCTTAACTTTGCACCTTAATCGGAATTTTGCATGCGTGGTGGTGGGGGCATGGTCTCTTGATTTGGCAAGTTTGATCGGTGGGGGGAGGGTCCTCTCACCTATAGCCCAGTTTGGAATTTTGTTTTAAAATTTTTTGCCCTAGAATGGTACTTTTCATTGGTTTGGTGAAACAAATATTAATCCGTTCCCAAGTTATAAGGATTTTAAATTTTGGTTCTGAGCATGCTCAGTAGGCTCTTTAAGATGTTTGATGTGAAAGAAAAATTTCTGCTTATGAAAAAGATTCTTGTTTCATGAGCAGAAATTCTTCTTTTGTGAGGAAAAAATTCTTGTTTCATATGGCGACCATCTTATGTCCGTTATTTCAAAAATAAAAAATATTTTTTTGAAAATGCATAAAAATGATGCCCTGGAGAGAGACAAACACATGAATCTAGCTAAATGGGACCTGTTGAGCTCGATTCTAGAGTTAGTTTTTCGAAAACAACCATGAAAATGTTTTTGGGACATCCCAAAACTCCTTAGCGTGGCTTGTTTCGTGAGCCAGTTTTCCTGTTTTGTGAGGCTCATGAAAGAGGAACAGGGCCTTATGAAACAAGAATGTTGTCTCACAAAGAAGAATTTTGGACTTTTTTTTTTTCTTGTTTCATTTTCAGACTTGTTTCATCAGAAGGCATCTTGTTTCATGAGCTCACAAAACTCTCAAGAAATGTGAACTCACAAAAAAAAAATTTTGGACTTAGTTTTTTTTCCACAGTTTAGCTTCATGAGAACTCATTTCACGTTGTTTAATGAGAACTCACCTTGTGTCACAAATTCACAAAAATCTCTCAAAAGAAGAAGGTGGCTCAATAAATAAGACTTTGGACTTCGTTTTTGTTCACATTCTTGTTTCACGAGAAGGCCTTTTGCTTAACGAGCTCACAAAAATCTCATGACACAAGGTGGGTTCATGAGACAAGATTTTGGACTTCGTTTTTTCATTATCTTGTTTTATTAGCCAGCAGTTTTCTTTCGTGAGCCCTCATGAAACAAAACAGCTGGCTCACGCAATAAGAATTTTTGTATATTCAAACATTCAAGACTGTTGTTCATAACTGTGCTGTTTTTGAATATTTCAAAGCCAGATTGTAAACATGTGCTTTTTATCACCCTACCTCTTGAACATTTGTGGAAATGTACTTGACACATGATCAAAAAGGTACATCTGTAGCTGCACATAACCACAGGGCCCCCTTCTGTACCCAGACTCCTGCACATCTCCATCTGTAGCAACACAGAAGTGCAAAGCTTGGAAGGCCCTGTGCTTCCATGCCCACATGAACTCCTCGAGTGACATGTGACCAAGAGAGCCCTGTGTACGTTTGCATCTTTAGCCGCACAGAAGTGCATGGCCCAGAGAGTCCTACTCTTCTAGACATGTGGGAGAGCAGGGCCCAGAGGGCAAGCAAAGCAAGCAAATCTTTATTTATATAGCGTCTTTCAATATCAAGGCGCTGTACAGAACATGAAAACATAAATATGCAGGCAGACAACAATATAAATTTAAAATCTAAAATCAATCTGGGAAGGCCAGTGAAAATAAACAAGTTTTTAACAAAGATTTAAAACTACTGATGGTCAGGCATTCTTTTAACCAAGGTAGAGAATTCCACAGGGCTGGTGCTACAAATGAAAAGGCACGAGCTCCAGATGTTTTAAGATGAACCCTGGGAATCTCTAGCAATCTCTTGTCGGCGGATCGGAGAGAGCGATTGGGGGAGTAGGGCGTCAGGAGATCGTTCAGATAGTCGGGTCCCTGTTCGTGTAGGGCTTTAAAAGTAAGCAAGCCTACCTTCTAGGTGATCCGCCACTGAACTGGCAGCCAGTGCAGTTTGCATAGCACAGGCGTTATGTGACTGGACCTAGAGGTACTAGTCAACAGCCTGGCCACAGTGTTCTGCACCAGCTGCAAGCGGCAGATATCAACCCCAGATAGCCCTAGGTAGAGGCCATTGTAGTAGTCAAGACGGGTAGTAATGAAAGCATGGACCAAAGTTGGAAGGTTGCCCAGTGGAACCCGGTGTTTCACCCGGGCAGTATTCCTCAGATGGTAAAATGAGGATTTAACCACAGCCGACACCTGAGAGTTCATGGTCAAGCCGTCGTCAAAGATAACGCCCGATCTGAGGCGGTGAGCTGGACACTGTCAAGCCACAGGCCCGACACATTTCCAGCACCCAGACCCACCCTTGGGCGACCCGGGTCCACAACCAACACCTCAGTCTTATCCGGATTCAGTCTCAGCCAACTGGGCTCATCCAGTCTTTGATTTCAGAGAAGCAATTATTTAGCACAGAGAGTGCATCAACCTGTCTGGGCACAAAGGACATGTACAGCTGAGTGTCATCTGCATAGCAGTGAAAACTCAAGCCGTATCACCTGGTGATATCTCCCAATGGCAACATATACACTGCGAACAACTTGGGAGCCAATATGGAGCCCTGTAGTACCCCACAGGATAGGGGTAGGGCATCAGAGGAATAAATTCCAGTGACCACCCTCTGAACCCTGCCTACGAGGAATGATCGAAACCATTAGAGGACTGTGCCTGACAGTCTGCAAAGAAACCACAGGGTCTCCAAAAGCACCCCATGGTCCACAGTGTCAAAAGCTGCTGAGCGATCAAGAAGGACCAAGATGGTACGAGCCTTTCAATCTCTCGCCATTAAGATATCAGTTAGTACCCGAACAAGGGTAGTCTCCTTGCTGTGCCTCATCCGGAAACCAGACTGATGGACCTCATAGACATTGTGAGTTACAAGGTGATCGTCCAGGTGCAGCGCAACCACCTTCTCAGTAACCTTCCCCACAAAGGGAAGGTTAGAGACAGGTTGGTAGTTAGCTGGATCGTCTGGATCCAAGGAGGGTTTTTTTAATGAGTGGTTGAATGACTGCCTCCTTGAGGGGGTCTGGAAAGACATCCCTCTCCAAGGATCTCCATACAATTTCAGCTGGGATTGGGCAGATAACATCTACACACCCCGCTAAAAGGGCGGTAGGGCCCGGATCCAAACTACAACAGGTTGGGCACAAAGTCTGGACAGTCTTCACAATGTCCATGAATTCTGGTCAGCTGAAATCTGTCCAGACATACCAGGTGCTCTCCACCTCCCGTCGACCTCCGCAACCCCTCATAGAGAGAACTGGGCCGATTCCGGATCTGATGCTGGCAATCTTACCTGCGAAGAACCAAGCTAGCTCATCACACTTAATTTGTGAAAAAGCTTTTCCGGACTGAAGGCAGACTGGTTTGCACAATTTGTCAACAGTTCGGAAAAGCTGAGCTGGTTGATTCTTCGCAGTAGAAATCTCCCTGGACAGGAACTCTGCCATCTTAGGGTGATTTCTGATTGATAGCCTTATAATGTTTTATCAATCTGAGCCTGTCAGCATCCAGACTGGACTTCCACCATGCTCTTTCCAGCCTTCGACCAACACGCCTCAACTCCTTTAAGTACCCATCATACCAAGGGGACCTTGGGCAAAGAGGGACTGGTCAAACTTGGAACAGGAGCAGTCAAATCCAAGGCATCTCCCACTGCCTTATTATTGGCTAGTACGAGACCCCCTTGACTCGTGCTTCCACCCAGCAATCCCGATAGGTCCAGGACCGCCAATAGACCATCTGGGATAACTCCCCTTAAAGGGCAGTACCGGACCATTTCCGAAGGGGTAGGTCTATTTGGGGGAGCCCCAAAACTGAACTCTATGGTATGATGGTCAGACCAACTGACTGGTTCCACCCCCAAGTCTGAGAGCTCCATCCCCAGGTGGAAAAACAGATCCAATGAGTGATCCCCTATATGGGTAGAGGAGGTAATCACCTGTGTAAGGCCCAGCATTGTCATTAGCTGGAGGAGATTTTGACCAACTAGCGAAAGTTCATCGTTGACCCATGCATTGAAGTCCCCCAGAATTATCCATATGGGAGACTCCAATACAGTGTCGACGATGAAGTCCGCAATCTCCTGCAGGAATAAACCCCCCTCACCTGGTAGACGGTAAATGAGGAGTATCCTGCAACCTACACCCTCACCCATGATGCACTCAAAGGATCTGGTAATCCCCACTGGAACATCCTTAAAGCCCAGTTCTGTCTTAAAAAAGATGGCTACACCCCCACCCCTACGATCCAAGTTCGGGCGATGAATCACTGAGAACCCAGCTGGAACTGCAGAAGCCAATACTGGGCCTGCATTTTCGTCCAACCAGGTCTCGGTAATGCATGCCAGATCCACCATTTCAACAAGATTGGCTATAATAGCAGTTTTGTTTTTGATGGACCTGGCATTACATAACACTGCCCGGGTTGGATGAGATGCTGAGGAAGACCGTGGCTCCTGACCAGCATTAATTGCTGGGCACTTGGGTATGCATACAAGACAGGGATTACCCCTGTCCTGGCACCATTTCGCCCCAGGGCATCGCCTGGTCCCCACCACTCCAATTCGTCCTCCCCTTTCCATTCCCCCACCAGGCCCAGTTCTCACCCCTTTCCTGCACCTTCTAGCAATCCTGAAGGATTGACAACATTTGTAAGTCTCCGCTGACAAATAAGGGCAGTCAAAAGGGTGCAATTCCCTGAGCCTGGTGGGGGAATACTGCCTGAACATCGTTTGGCCTCCCTGGCGCATTCTTAAAACATCCAACATAATCCCAACCAAATCAAATAACAGTCAATTCCAAATTATAATTAAAATAACCAGAAACAAAAATATACTATCCAAACCGATGGTAATGTCTGGATGATTTCTCTAGCCCCCAGTGGACCTCTCACCACAAAAAAAGACCAAAAGCCCCCAGGAACTCTCACTTCCTGGGTCAAACAGATGTTAATGTCAAGGTGGTTTCTTCAGCCCCCAAATCACTCTCACTGAAGTGGGGACATAATGAAGGGTAAAGGGGTCCCAAAAAAAGCCCTCTTCTGCAATTCATGAACTCTGAAGCAGGAGCAGGGCCCTGACAAATCTAACTGGGGGGATGAACTGCAGAATCTACGACTACTACGGTAGGTCCCCACCTGGGCCCACCAACTAGTAGGCTCTGTGGAGAATCCCTAGGGCCACTAGCCCAAACCTACCAGCTATCTAGCAAGGCGAGACCAGGGCCCACTCGCAGCCGCACGCCTACCGTCACACCCCACTCCAAGGATGAGGACTATCAGCTCACTGTACCAAATTAATCCTGTTCTCATACGCCACTAACCTGATGGCCTGGATCATACACTGCAAATATTTCAAAGAGGTCTGTTGCAAATAATCTAATATCTTCTCTCGATATGCCCACAAGTCTCCTTTGCTGTAACTACAAGGCAGTCCCAATTGTCTTCCCAGTATTGCTCTCAAAATGTAGCTCCCCAGCTAGCAGTTCTGTTCAGAGCAGTAAAAGAATTCCAGACTCACTCCTTGAATCTTCAAAAAAATATTTATCCAATAAAAAGCAATGTAATTCCAGCCGCTATTCCAGCCGAGTTGTTAGGAGAAAAAAGCTTAAACCAAAAAGCAAACCCCCACAGGCAAATCAGTTCATGTAGATTAAAAATCAACAATCCATCTGTAATCCAAACATAGATTCTGATTCTCTAATCCACAGGCTCCCAGGGCACGGACTCTCCAACGACTGCAGCGGGAGAAGAATACCGCACCGACACTAAAAACCAGCAGACCAGCAAATTGCAATAACAGTCGGCAATAAAAGTCGGCGACCCTCCAGATTGTGCAAACAAAACTGTGGGTACAAATTTCAGAGCTATGAGAACGCCAAGCTCCAAATGCGGTTAAAATGTTGCTAAACAAACAAAACAGGGCTGCAGGCAAAAACCATTAGAACGCCAAAACTAATAGCAAAGAGGCACTTATTAGGTCTTCCTTAGTGCTCCTCCAGCTACAAAAAAAATCGAGAGAAGGACAAACAAAAACGAGCGAACGCCGCTAAAAGCAGCACAATTTAAGTAATATAAAATTAAAACTAAACATGGCAAGACTCAAGCATCAGGCAGCTCACATACCGCCGCCCTGCAGTTCTGCAGCCAGACAAAAGAAAGGAAATTCTTTACAAAAAACTATTTTAATGCACCAGTTAGGGTTCACCTTATAGTAACAAAAGTAGGGAAATTTGGGGTTAGGGTTTCCAAGCCTAACTCCACCATCATCCCACAAGCGGCAAAAGGAAAAAAGAATAGGATTTTGGCTTTCCTGAGTCTTGGCAAATCACTGATGGGGTCTTCCTTGGGGTTCTCAACCCTAATGCGCCCCCCATTAGCTTATTGTCCAAACCACAAAATACAACTCCAAGCCAGTGCCTCATACTCGTACACTCTTCAGAGGTGCCGAAGTATGTCTCATCAAATGTTACCAACAATGTGTGGGTCCTGCCTGAAGAAGACAGATCATATGTAATCTTGTTTGCTCAGGGGTTGGGGTGAGCATTAGGGTTGAGAACCCCAAAGAAGACCCCACCACTGATGGGGGTGGGGAATTAGGATTGGAAACCCTAATGCCACATTTCTCTACTGTTGTTGCTTTAAGCTGAACCCTAACCGGTGCATTAACACAGTTAAATTATCCAGTCTTTCTGTGCGTGACAATATTTGTGTGGCTAGCCTCACATCTGTGAGCCAAACATTAACTTGGAAATTCAAAAGATTTGTCATTAGATCTTTGTATTCCTGTGATACCATCATGGTCAAGGTCCACCTCAGGCATTTTATTAAATAAAAAAATAAATTAAAAAAAAAACATTCTGAATGAGAGAGTTGTGACTTTCAAACCTCTTTCCACCTGCGTCGTGTCACCATGCAAGAAGCTAGGCCTTACTTGCTAAAAGCCCTAAAAGGTAACACCATCGGTAATGACTCACTTGATCCCTGCCTTTTATGTCAGGTCCTGGATCAGGTCCTCTTACCTATTACGTGCATTTTCAACAAATCACTCTGTCTCGGACAATTCCCCTCTGCCTGGAAGATTGCCACAGTTACCCCTGTCCATAAAAGGTGGTGACAGGACTCTTCGGGTAACTACCGACCCATCTCAATCCTCCCCCCTCTCTAAGGCGTTAGAGAAAATTGTAGGCGTCCCAAGTCTCTGACTACCTCTGTAAGTACAATGTTCTCTGCCCTGAACAACACGGGTTCAGAGTAGGTTATAGTACCAATACAGCACTCCTGGAATTTTCCAACTTCTCCATGCCTCCTTGGACTCTCGGTGCTCTGGCTGGTGCTATATTCATTGACCTGTCTAAAGCATTCGATACCGCTTGCATCCTCTTTGCTGTCCACCTCGACCTAATAGGCTTTGCCTCAGGACCCGTTCCTGGTGCACCAGCTATCTCTCCGCCCGCTCCCAATGTGTGAAAGTCAACGGTACTCTCTCTGAAACATGCCCCATTCGCTTTGGGGTGCCGCAGGGCCCAATTCTTGGACCCTACTATTCTCACTCTTCAACTCCCCTACCCAGCAGTTGTACGGGTAAGATGCTTCTCTATGCTGATGATGCTGTTCTCGTGCCTCCCACAATGACCCCATGCTGCTACAGAACTCCTCCAACTAGTCTTTGACTCTGCAGCTACCTGGTTCACTGAGCACCGACTTGTTATCAACCTTAAGAAAACAAAACGATGCTCTTCTCCCACCCCAAAATAAGTACAGCAAGTTTCCTTAGCTGTCCACTCCACACCCAATCTCGGCCATTGACCAGGTGCAGTCCTATAAATATCTTGGTATAACCTTTGACCCTGCACTTTCATTCCATGGACATATATCTGCCCTAAATTCTGTCGCCAACTCACGGCTAGGCATTCTTTACCGCACAAGAAATGCCTCCCTCCTGATGCCCTCCGCCTGGCTGTCACCTCCTCTGTCATGTCTCTCATTGACTATGGCCTTCTGGTCTATGGCTCAGCAGATCAGACTGCCCTCAACAAGGTTCGCCTCACAGTTAATAAGGCCTGCCGACTTATCACTGGTGCTCCCAGACTCACACATGTGAGCTGTACACCCTGGCTACCTTACTCAACCTGGAAGAGCGACTCATGTATCAGACATGCCAGCTCACCTTTAAAGCCCTGCGTGGCCTATCCCCCATAGGCCTATCCAACTCCATTTGCCGTACTGCACCGCCCCTGATCACGCACAGCTCGTCAAGAGCTACCCTAGTTATTCCGAGAGCCAGGACCTCTCAAGGTCAGAGGGCATTCCTCACTGCGGCGCCTCCACTGGTATAACTCCTCCTGCCAGTGTCTCAAACTCACTAACCTTAGCTTGCTTTAAGCCCAGGCTCAGAAACTTCCTGCTTAGCTCTCGTAAATGCAACTGCTGCTAGCCTAGTGTAAAAAAAAATATATATATATATATATACTCTGTTTGACAATGCTCACTGAGCGTGCTCCCCTTCCTTTCCCTACTAATTCCTCCTCCCTATCTCTCCTCCTTCTACTCCCACCAGCTCTCCCCACCATAAGTTTTGCACCTTTGTTATCTTTTGCTTCGGTGGAGATTGTATTCTATTGAAACAAAATTGTAATTGAACTGTAACTTTTTTGTTTGTAACTACTGTGTCCCTTGTACTACTGTTCTGATGTCCTCTTTGTGACGAGGTACCTTTGTAAATGAGCCTCTGGCTCAAAGGTTTCTAAACTGATGTTTAACTAACTAACTAACTAAATAAATAAATAAACTCTGTAGGGTCTATACCAAAAAGTCCCAGGGTAAAAGGTGATTATCTGCAAATCTGTTTTTATAAGTGCACGATTGCCCCAAGTATTCCCATTTGAACAAGAAGATCAATGTAGTAATATTACCCAAATCATAATAGTTTTGTCTTTCCACACCCCTGTTATCTTTATGTCCAGCAAAAGATTGCCAAGAGACCAGCCAGTCAATTTTCTGCCCCAACTCTCTTATTGTACTAACTGAGGCCCCGGGCAGATTTTGCCATTTCAAAATTACATAGCAAAACATAGACTGTGTCCCGCTATGGAATTTATATCCCTTGTTACAAAGAGAATTGTTGCGGCGCTGGTACTTCGGAGTCCCAATTCTGCTATCAAAAGATGAAGCACCAAAGCCTTAAAAGTTTCTATGTTTTGGGGACTTCCGGTTTCCTCCACAGCACGTATAGCAGCTTAATCATTGAGCTCCTGAACCCTCAAGTTGCTAAAACCTCCTCAAACTTGCTAAAATAAGTTAATATTCTTTAAAATGCCTGGAGGAGGTAAAAATGAAGATAGAGGACCTAAGGAATGCTCTAAGGGATTGACTAAATCTAAAGATAGCCATAGATTACTCACTGAAGTAACTGACCATAGCAAAAGTCCTTCCCCGGCAAGTCTCAGAAGTGCCGATTACGATATGGATGGTGAGGTTCAACAACTGTCCAGGAACCACTTTGAGACACTTCTGAAAGAGATTAAAGCCTCTCGTGCTGAAAATAAAAAGGAGTTCTGCAGTTTGCAGCAGAAATTGTCTAAAATAGAAAACGGACTCTATTAAGTGGAAGACTGCATATCCACTGCTGAAGATGGTGCTCACCAACTTTCCTGCATGATCGAAACTTTGCTGGTGCAGACCGCTGATCTCCAGGATACATGTCTGGATTTGGAAGGCCGATCCCGACATGAAAATCTTCATTTATATGGCCTCCCAGATGGCTCTGAGACCGCCCCTGTGGCAGCCTTCATAGAAAATCTGCTTCGGGATATCCTAGATCTACCATCGACATATACAATTTCTGTAGAACGGGCGCATCGCTCATTACAGCCAAAGCCGACAGACCCAGCCGCCCGCCCCGTTCTATAGTCATGAAGCTGTCCAGTTATAAGATGAAGGAAGATCTCTTTAAAAGGGCATGGTGCAAAAAAAAACCTGTCTTACCGTACCTTGGAAATCGGCTCTTTATCGACCAGGGTTACCCTCCAGAAGCGCAACAGCAGAGGTTAGAATATCTGCGCTTATTGAAGATTTTGTAGGAGTGGGGTATATGTTTCCAAACCCCCTACCCAGCACGACTTTATATTCATTGGGAGCATGGTCTTAAGCTGTACTCTTCTGCCAGTGCCACTTGGAAAGCTTTTCAGGAGGAGGGGCTACCACTGCCTGAACGATCAAGAGACCAGAACAAAAAAGACACAAGTTGTGGGACCCAGAATGGCAGATGTGTGTCTCCCGGAAGAGACCCGGAGGATCTTTGATAACACCGTCGGAAGTGATGCAGCAAGTGCAGACACTCCTCAAGAAACTACCTTACCCCAAGAACATGGACACTGCGCAAATAGATCGCTGAGATCTGCTGAAGCCATTGCTCGTCTAATAGAAGCATCGCTTTACTTCCTGGCTGCAGGTAATTCTTTCAGCACTAGTATTTGACCTGCTTACTTGCTCGATTGAACCTTGTGGAGTTTGCTGCACCACCTTATTTTTTCATGAATGTCCAAACAGTTACAACTAGCCTTGCCTGCAGTTTTTCTCCACATGACTCCCAGAACATTTCTTTGTACTAAGCTATGTCTTCTCGACTAAATTTTCAGCAAAGGCGCACAGTGTTTTTTTGATCTTCCTGGACATAAAGTCTGCACCACTCATTCACACTAATGGGATCTACGCCGGAGGTGCTAGGACCCAGAGGGAGCAAACTTTTCAAGGTGATTGGCGCCAGAGATGAAGCTGCCAGGAAGCAACTGTGGCTAGTGCAGTAAAGACTACTTCGACGTTGACCCTCCAACCTCCTCAGTTCCTTTTTCCCCGCCGTAGAGTGCGCTTCAGTGACTATGTCGCTCGCCCGGAGTCAAACTTCAAACTAGCAGCATAGTTTTCAGTATATTGTTCTGTAATTTATCTTTGAAAGTACTGAGGAGATTTAATTTATTAATTAATAAAAGAAGTCTTCAGCCCTCCATCGACGGAGTCAACCATGAGCAGGTCAGGTGATGGTAGGGAGACTTCGTATGAAAGCTGTTCAGTCAGCCAGGCTGGGTCTGGTCCACCGCCCTCTCCAGAGGGTGGGTCTGACAACGGACGGTCCAGTGCTTAGGGAGATGGGCGGTCCCCCCAAAAGCATAAAAGGAAACTGTCCCATTCGTGGCACTGTTTGGCCTCGACTTCTTCTTTGGCGCACAAGTCGAGAAAGAGAAGTCATTATTCGGGGTCGCCTTCTGGTATGTCTCCTTGTCGAAGGTCAGTCATTGGGGCTAGACACCAATCTCCTCTTCACTTGGAGTAGCTGGTTTTTGGCTCCGGTGCTCAGCCTCTTCGACATCAGAGCCCGTCCCCACCTATTGGACAGGCCTCCGATGAGCAGTTTCACCAGTGGGCTGCTGTCATGGAGCAGTGGGCTCTGAAGTTGGTCCAGCTGCCTGGCCCGGTCACTCTGGGACATTCTGGTCGCTCGAGGGACTGGGTAGGGTGGTTTGACTTGGGTCACAGGAGTGCCTTCGGGTGCGCGATCGACTCTGTGCTCAGTGTTTTCTCCCCTCACATGGCTGCAGCACAGGGGCCCACACCAATGATTCTATCTCCTGTTACTTTTCCTTCAAATCGCAGTTTTTCGGAACCTTGGGACACTCCTGGAGCCGTCCGTGGTGCCGGGGGCTCTGTTGGCTCAGTCCGCAATGCCGAAGGCTGTGTTGGCGCTGTCCAGGGCACCAGGGGCTCTGTCAGCGCCGTTCACGGTACCGAGGGCTCTGTTGGTGCCGAGGCCTTTGTCAGCACCGTGTTCTGGGCTGTTTCCAATGGCGCCGACTTCCTTGGGTTCGGCGCCATGTTCTTCATTGGTGCCGATGCTTGGTGCTGTGCTGTGAAGCCTCCAGGGCTTCACAACTCCGATTCTTTCCTCTTCTAATTTCCATTCTGATTTTCACTCCTTTCCTGTCCATACAGTCCCCCTGGACTGTCAGGGGATGATTTTGAGCCTGACCCAGATCTTTGTCTGGGTGATGATGTTGAAGGAGAAGGGATTAATCCTGCTGCAGAGCCTGTGGTCGAAGACCTTTACTTTAAGTCTCTGCTGAAAAATGTTAGTTCCACTCTTTCTCTCCAGACTACAGAAATTGATCCTGGGAAGCTTTTAAGACTCCAATATCTACATGTCTTGGAGATTCCTATGGATTTAACTCCTCCTGTACAACCATTTTTTGAAACCCTTTCTCAGATGATATGGAACAATCCCGCTCTCATCCCTTCTGTGGCTAAGTCCATAGATAGGAAGTATGCTGCTCCCAAGGATCGACCCATATTGGCCTTATAAACTTTTGCTGATCCCATTGTAGTCTTAGCAGAGAATGACAAGGCTGTCCTTCCTCAGGCATCTACAGCCTGGCCTATCTATAAAGAATCTCATAAGATAGACACCTTAGGTAAGAGAGTCTTTGCTGCCTCCACCCTGGGTATGCGTATTGCCAGCTACCAGGGCTATTTTTCTCAATATGAGTATGTCCTTTGGCATTTGATCAAGCAAATGGCAGCAGCTCTACCAGAGTCAGAAACTAATTCACAGCTACTTCACACCATAACCCGGGGCATCAAGTCCAATAACCAACAGGTTAAAGTGGCAGTGGACGCTTTCGATACTGCTTCTCGAGCAGCGGCAGGCATTTATACCCATCGCCACTCTTGACTACATACTTCGGGCTTCACGAATGATGCCCAGAAGCAGGTCATGGCCTTACCCTTCGATGGTATGTATCTGTTTGGACCTTAGGTGAAACAAACTCTGGCGGCCATACAGAAGACTAGGTCAGCCATTAAGACAGCTCGACCCGCCCCGTCTCGGGGGGTGCCAATAAGCATCAATTTCACAACCATCAGTTCTTTCGGGGCAAAGGCAGGGGGGGCTTTAACAAAAGCCACACCCCGCAGCCACAAATAAAAATGCAGAGAAGGTACAAGGCCCCAAAACGCCCAGTGCCACCTTCTGAGTTCTTGGCCTAGGTACCACCTCAGCTGTCCGAGGGGGACTCTTCCTCAGAGGTAGGAGGACATCTGACTCAGTTCTACAACCGGTGGAGGTCTTTAACATCAGACAAATGGGTCCTCCGGATAATCCGTGAGGGGTATTCGCTCAGTCTTTCAGAACCCCCGATCATCCCCCCAAACGACAACCCAGGCTATCGGCAGTACAGTCAGACCTTCTTGCTTCCGAGGTGCAAGGTCTTCTGAACAACAGGGCAGTAGTAGTAGTTCCACTGGACCAACAAAACGCAGGTTTCTACTCTCATTACTTTCTAGTTCCGAAGAAAAGTGGGGGCATACGCCCCATTCTGGATCTCAGAAAGTTAAACAAATTCCTTCACAAGGAAAAGTTCAAAATGTGATCTGTAGGTACCCTTCTACCTTTGATTCATCAACACGATTGGCTAGCCTCCCTGGACGTGAGTGATGCCTACCAACACATTCTTATACACCCAAAACACCACAAATACCTGAGGTTTGTGGCATTGGGTCAACATTATCAGTTCAGAGTCCTGCCCTTTGGGCTACCCTCAGCACCACAAGTTTTTACAAAGCGTTGTGCAATTCTCGTGGCACATCTCCGGAAATTCAGAATTCAAGTGTTTCCATATCTGGACGACTGGCTTCTAGCAAGCCCTTCCAGGCAGGGAACTCTAGACGCCGTAGCCAAGGCTTCAGACTTCCTCACGTCCATGGGAGTCCTGCTAAATCGCAACAAATCGCAGTTGCAGCCCTCCCAGAAACTCCTTTTCATAGGAACTCTTCTGTATACCTCCTATGCGAAAGCTTTTCTCCCAGAGGACAGAAGGAGCGATATCCTACAGATGGCCCGATACATCAGAGAGAGCAGCTCGGTTCGAGCTATCTCGATGCAACGGATGCTGAGTCTCATGGCATCCTCAGTGTTCACTGTACCTCTAGCACGTCTCCACATGAGAACCTCTCAGTGGATGCTTAATACTCAGTGGTCCCCAACTATTCACCCTCAGTCCTTTCCCATCAAGGTGACAGAACTGCTAAAGAGGTCACTTATCTTGTGGTTGCAGGAGGACAACCTTCTGGAAGGGTATCCCTTTGCTCCTCTGGATCATCAGATCTCCATTACCACTGACGCGTCCCTGATGGGGTGGGGAGCTCACTGCCAGAATCTCCACACCCGGGGTACGTGGACTCAGGACGAGTCCCGGCTTCACATAAACGTCCTGGAAATGAGAGCCGTCCTCTGTGCAATCTGGGCCTTGAAGGACATACTCTGTCACAAGAACATTCTCCTTCAAACGGACAACAAAGCAGTGATGTATTACATCAACAAGCAGGGAGGTGCACACTCTTACCCATTATGCAGGGAAGCTATGAGAGTGTGGGAATGGTGCCTGCAGCACAAGGATCTAATCCACGCGATTTACGTATCAGGCATGCGGAATGAACTGGCAGACTGTCTGTCTCAACAGAACGGAGACAGATCCTCATGAGTGGTCTCTCGACACAGCCATCGCTCAGTCACTCTTCAAAGAGTGGGGAACTCCAGACCTGGACCTTTTTACATCTCCACTCAACGCAAAACTGCCTCTCTTCTGCTCCTGAAATCCAGGACCTGGCATTTTCTTTCAGGATGCGTTCAGGCTGCAGTGGACAAAACGCTTTCTATACGCCTTTCCTCTTCTTCCTCCAATTCAGAGGGTACTTCTCAAATTCGAGTCTCACGGAGACAGAATGATTCTCATTGCTCCCTTCTGGCCTAGACAGGTATGGTTCCCACTGCTCAGCAGTCTGTTGGCAACCTTCCCGAAGGCACTTCCCCTTCAGACGAACCTTCTGACCGTGGGGACTGTGGTCCATCCCAATCTGAAGGCGCTTCACCTTCATGCTTGGCTCCTGAAGAGGTAGAGGTGAATAGGTTCAGTGTTTCCCGTAGGGTTTCAGATATTCCCTTGGCTGTGCTTAAACCAGCCACTAGAAAGACCCACACAGCCAAATGGAAGCGTTTCTCTCTGATGTGCAAAATCCTCTTTGAACCCTTTTTCCTGCCCACCAAATAGTCTTGGAGTACCTTTAAGACCTCTCAAATTCAGGTCTGCAGTACTCTACTGTCAAAGTTAATCTCTGTGCCATTTCAGCTTATCATTAGCTGGTACCTTCTTTGTCTCTGGCTCAGTTACCTGTAGTTAAGAGGTTTCTTAAGGGTATTCTGCATACCAGACCTCCTATCAGACGTCCAGTTGCAGCTTAGGACATTAACTTTGTGCTAGACATGCTCACTCGGAAACCTTTCGAGCCTCTAGCTACTTGCGACTTCAAGTACCTCACTTGGAAAACTGCCTTCCTGGTGGCCATCACTTGCCCATAGAGTTTCTGAAATACAACTCTGGTCACAGACCCCCTGTACACTTATATTTCACAAGGACAAAGTAGTTCTAAGGACTCACCCTAAGTTTCTTCCTAAGGTTGTCTCAGAATTTCTTCTAAACCAACCTTTAGTTCTACTCTACCTACTTTTGTTAACTTTCAGAATGAAGGGTACTCCTTCATTCTTTGGATGTTAAGAGAGCACTGTGATTCTATCTGGATAGAACAAAAGAAATTTGCAAGGCTCAACAACTGTTTGTTTCCTTCAGTGAGACCTGGCTGGTCAACCTGTTGCTATTGGGTGCATTTCAGCATGGCTGGTAGCATGCCTCCGCCACTGCTATTCTGTGGCACAGGTTAAGCTAGAAGGCAGTGTGTGCAGCTCACTCTACTAGAGCAGTCATGGCATCTCTAGTGGAAATCTGCAGTGTGCCCATTGCAGATATTTGCAGTAGTGTGGCTATTTGAGCTCAGGCTATTGCTAAGCACTATGCTTTTAGGTGTCCATTCCAGATGTCTGTCGCTTGGTAGGACTATTCTTAACGAACTTCTGTCCTAAGTATGTGAGCTCTTAATTTCTCCTGCCCTGTCTTGGGGTTTATTAGCTCGGTACTCTCTCATTAGAGTGGTGGAGACTTTTTCATGTCCTGGAAGATATGGAAATTACATACCTACCGTAATTCTTGATCTTCTTGGACTAAGTCTCCGCCACTCATTCATACACCCACCCGCCATCCCCCGAGCTCACGTCTCTGTTTTTGGTCTTCACTTCCTCAATGGCTGGGCTGCGAAGATTCTATTGTTGACCATTCTTACATGGGTCATTCGGACTATCTTATGTCCGATTTTGTTAGGTTAGACCTCTAGGCTAGTTACACCGCACCTCCTTGGGGGAAAAAAAAAAGGTACTGAGGCGGTTGGAGGGTCGACGACTAGGTAGTCTTTACTGCACGAGCCACGGCTCGTGGTTCCACTTCCTCACAGCTCCATCTCTGGCACAGACCCTCTTGAAAAGCTTGCTCCTGCTGGGTCCTAGCGCCTCTGGTGTAGATCCCATTAGTGTGAATGAGTGGTGAAGACTTCGTCCAAGAAGATCAAGAATTATGGTAGGTATGTAATTTCCATTTTTTGCAGAGAACTTGCAGCTGCTCAGTTTGTTTCTAACTGGACTTTGGCAATTACTGCTCCTTTGTAAAAGAGATGTTTGTGTTTGTTATGAAGCCAAAATAGTTTTATAATCTGGAGACAATTATTGGCACTCTTCAATTTAATGGGTTTTGACGGGGAGAAAGTCAATTTGAGGTTCCTTTCCTGGCAGTGCTATTTTCATTTTGAAGTATTAGAACTGCTGCACAACTTCATTATTAAGAGCTAAACTTTTGTAAATAGTTTTATGTTATTAAATTAAATCAGGGTGAATTTTTACTACTACTTGTTCTAAGTTGAGGAGGTTCTCGTTTTATACTGCTGTTTTCCTCAGAGAGATTGTCCTTAACAGCTCTACTTACCGATTGCCTGAGGACAATTGAAACTTGTGACTGTTTGTTGTAAGTTAATCCCCCTTCCCACAGAAGTGACCCACTGCATATTTATATTACAACTGTTGTAATCTTTTTTTCTTTTTGAGACTTGGTTGGGTCCGTTCACCCCATCTTCTTAATGACACCAACTGGCTGAAATATTTTCCTGGTGGTCATGTCTCTTCCCCCCCATTACACTTTACAGTGGTCTTTCGGATAAATAGTTATGAAAGAAGGCAGAACTAATCACTGATGGCCTTCAATTATTGATTTGTTTCTTTTCTCCCTTTCTTTTATATCATTTCTTCTTGTGAGTTTATTCCTTTATCGTGTACTGAAACGTTGATTTACTTCTGCAGCTTGAGGGGGAAGGTGATTAGTGGCTACTACTTCCTACCTTCCCATGGTCCGTGACCCACGGACACCGGACTGGTTTTGTGTCTACGAGCCTATAATTTCTGTAAGGCTCCAGAACGGGCTCTCAGACGGAGGGCACTACACCTCCCTTCTACCTGCCCTATTTTTATAATGGGGTGGGACCAGAGATCCTTTTCCACAGATCTCCTACCTTGGAAGTTGACTGTTTTGATACAAAGTTTAGCCCTGTTGGCTTGTTTGTTTTCATCAGTATTGGGTCCTTTGCTTGAGGATGCTACTATGGTCTTGGTTACCTACATTTGTAAGTTATGGAATTTAGTAAATACCAGGATAAGATGTACTTTTTCTTTTGCATTTTCTGCTACTTGACAATGGCTGTTAAAGGGTACACAGTCTGCTCCTATAATGTACACAGCCTTACGAGTCCAATTAAATGGAGTAAGGTGTCATCCTATCTCAAACATTTAGGGGCAGATATCACATTACGCCTAGAACCTCATTCATCCACGTAGGAACATAAACAATTGGAGAGGTTTGGATTTGTCCATGTTGCTACAGCCTCCCATAAAGATGGCAGAAGATGTGGTGTAGCTATTTTAATTCCTACTAGGATCCATTTAGAATGCCTAGACATATTGATCGATAAAGAGGATAGATATGTTCTTATGAAGAGCAGATTGAATTGCTCTCTAGTAACCCTTGCTTCAGTTTATTTTCCCCCTGGATCAGAATTTAATTTATATTTTTCCTTCTTTCTTACCGTGGTGGAAAGGAGTGAATGACAGTTGACGTGTGTGGGATTTTAACTTAACTTTCAATCCCAGATTCAATACTACTACTCAGATTCCCAGAAGGGAGCATGAGCTGGCCCGTGAGATAACTAAATTGGTAAAGGAACTGGGATATATAGACTCCTGGAGACATTTAAATGAGCAAATTAGAGAGTATTTTTTATATTCTCAGGTACATCGTATATACTCTAAACTTAATTATATTTTCCTACCCAGGAACTGGTAAATAATGCAACCCGGACATGGTTTGGTGATTTGTCCTGTCTGACTGTACCCCATTATTTCTTAAAACTGGGGCTTTTCAAAAGAATACGTCTGGCCTTTAGATATTTCACGATAAGGGACTCTGAGGTTCAGAAACAGATTTCAGACACTATGCAACAGGCCCTTCAAGATAATGACACTTCTGACACTAGTTCTGTTATACTCTTGGATGCCTTCAAGACAATACTTGGAGGGAAATTTATTGAAATCTGTGTCAGGAAAAAGAAGATGAGGGAAACTAGGAGAGAGAGACTTTGTTGTACAATAAAAAAAAAAAAGAGTTGGAAGATTTGCAAAAACTAAAAGTAAACAGGGCAAGGGGGAAGGAATTTCGGAGCTGAGAAAAGAATTGAATAAGTTAGTAGATTATTATGTTGAGCAAAAACTACTATTTCTCCAGCAAAAATTTTATGATGGGCCACATTCACTGAGGTTATTAGCTGACTGTCTTTGGATTCAACAGGCCAGAGCCTCAATCACAACCATTAGACCTTCCTCCTCCCCTCGGCTCTTGCATACAATCTCTGATATTTTGGATGCCTTTAAGAGCTTTTATGCCATCTTGTTTGTATTCTCCTGCCCGTCCAGTACCTGAGACCCAGATGCAGAATTTCCTGCATTCCTTAAGTCTTCCTTCCTTATCTCGAGACCAGTCTGCCTCTCTGTTGGTGTCGATTACTCGGACAGAGGTTGTTGCTGAGATAGGCAGATTAAAAACAGAGAAAGGTCTGGGCTTGGACTGACTCTCTGGAGAGTTCTGTAAGTGCTTTAGATAGCAATTGTCCCCCCTTTTACATCTTTTACCTATACGTTGAGTTCAGAAGGTAGGGTCCCCCCCCCGTCACAAACTCACTCCTGAGGGTCAGGTCCACTGAACTCACAGTGCCCACCCCCTAAGTGCAATCCGTGACAGGGAGGGAGAAACGGGAGATACCCTCTTCATGTCCTTCTATAGTGCTCAGTGAGTTCACAACGGAACACTCGCTGCGAAGTCCCAGGGTCCCCTCTTTACTCTGCATCAGGGTACAATACTAGTCTGAAGTCTTATAGCCAAATATGAACCCTTCTTGGTTGTTACACAAAGGGGGAAGATCCAGGTGTTACAACCTCTTCAGGGTAGCGTTGTAACCCTGATTCTCCCTTCTCCCACAAGGCGTGCAATAACCTGGTTCAAATCCCCACAGACCTTTCCTTGAGACTTTGATATTCCCCCTATCTTCATCCAGACTTTCCCTTTTCAGACCCTTGTTCAGTTTGGTAGCTTGTGATGTCACTCCTTAGCAATAACAGTTTAGTCACCGATTATTACTGAAACATCCTACAGTCACACACACAGTATAGAAGTGTCGCTCAGGCAGGTTTCTTAAACAAAACAAATGTCTTTAAATAATTATCATACATTTACAACTAAAAGGTTCTGTCAAGTTTGGTCACAGACTATCACAAATAAAAGTGAAACATATACATGAAAAATGCACTATAACTGTTATCTAAAGTTCTACCTTAATGTTCGTAGTGAATTGAAAGTTCAGAAGAATAAAGACTGAAGAATCTTTTCCTTCTCTTGCAGCCACTGGCCTTCAGTGTCTGCTGGCAGTTGTTCTCTTGTGGTCAGGAGAGTGTCCAAAAGCAAAATGTCCTTTGAAAAGTCATCCAGAATGCACTGAGCTTCTGTTTGGAGGCCCTGTTTATAGGAATGGCTCCTCCACTCTGTGACACTGCCCTTGGTCAGCTGGTGGCCTTGTCTTTTTGGGCCAGTAGATGTCACTCTTGCACTTTCCCAGAAGTTTAGGGAGTTCTGATTACCACCTTTCAGCACATTAATAACATTTTTAGAATTTGTGCCTTTGATGTCTTACTGTCTTACAATACAGCACTTGGAAGACAATTCACACCAGTCTATCAGGCATGGCTATTTCCCAAAACCTGGTTTCCCAATCATCATGCCTTTCAAGTGCAAAGGTTTACGACAGGTGGTAGTTTTCTAGCACATCCTTGTTGAGCAGCCCTTGAAGTAAGTTGGCTTCCTGCCCAGCAAACTTCCCCCTCAGGTCAGAGGAAGGTCAGACATTTTAAAAATCCAGTCCCTCTCTATATGTGACCCTGTCATCCATGTTTCTTGTGGCAGTTTAAACACACACAAAATATACCTGAATACAAGACCATATATCTGCACATCTGACTGGCAGTGGCATAGCTCACCACACCCCCTTCTTGGAATCAAGCTATTATTTTGGTCATCCCAAAGCCAGGTAAGGACCTAACAAATTGTGCTCTTATAGGCCTACAGTATATCCATCCTTAATACTGACTATAACATTTTAACATCTATATTTGCTAGACACCTTCAAGATATAATTCCAACTTTAATTCACATAGATCAGTGTGGTTTTGTCCCTGGACGACAAGCTCTAGACAGTATTAAGTGAACATCATATGTAATAGATCATATACAGCGGCATAAACAGCCCGCTTGTCTGTTAAGCTTGAATGCTGAGAAGGCCTTTGACAAGGTCTCCTGGGCCTTTCTTAAAGTGGTCCTTACTGACTTCGTGTTTCCCAATGCCTTAGTTTGTTTTTCTTTTTTTTTTTTTTTTTGTCCCCCATTTACATTTTACTGCACCACCGCTGCAGACTTGATAGGAGCATCCTCCAGCCCAACGATTGCCCCACTTCCCCATCCCCGATGTCCCCCGTGGATTGCCCCTCTACGGCAGGGTCAGGATGAGGAGTGCCGGCATGCCCCCCCCCCCCGGGAACACACACATCTGGTATCAGGGCAGGCTTGCAGGAATGATCTGGTCCTGCCGGGTCCCAGCTTTTTCCAACAGTTTTCTCCCTGCACCCGATACCAGTACAATGGGCAGGGAGGCTGTCTCCACCTCGCTGGAGCAGCCAGTTTCCTGAATGTAGGCCAACCCTTAGCGTGGATTGTGTGTTTGTGCTGACACCCAGCTACCACTGGTGTCAGTCTGCAGCTCACAGCGCAGATCCACCCTCCCTGAGGAAAGAGAGCAGTCCTCCAGATGCTCAATCCTTCCTCCCCTGCCGACCCCGAGCAACCTGTGTCACTACTGAACCGGGTTGCCGGCATGGCACCAGGTGTGCATCCAGTGCCTCAACCTCAGTGCCTCCGGCCAACTGCTTTGTTTTATTTTTAGTTATATGATACACCCTAGGCTTTATTAGGACAAATGGTCATATTTCTGGTGGGTTTACTTTGGGAGGGCACCCATCAGGGTTGTCTCTCTCGCCTTTTTTTTTTGCCCTATGTATAGAGCGCCTTTGAACCAAAGCATAAGGCAGCATGAGGATATCTTTGGTGGGGGGTCTGTATAGCTAACACCATGCACAAGTTGGCGCTTTATGCTGACAACATGCTGGTTTATTTAACAAATCCAGATGTATCCCTGCTGGCCCTCTTCACACAGCTGCATGCTTTTTCGGTTTTGGCCTTTAATTATGCTGTCCCTTTGAATATTTGGCAGGTCTATCCAATGAAATGGAACCTTTCTTCATTAAAATACTTGGGCATACAAATAGCAACTAACCTTTCCCACCTATTTGATTTAAATTACCTCCCACTAATTGCTCTATTAAAACTGGACTTGAGGAGATGGCAGCTTTTGCCATTGACCCTATATAATAGTGTGCAAGCTTTGAAAATGAATGCCCTCTCTAGGCTTCTTTATTTTTCCAGTGTATCTCATGTTTAGTCCTTGCTAAGGATTTACAGCTATGGCATTGCCATTTGCTTTCTTTTGTTTGGCAATATAAACAACCCCAACTGCGACAACAATTATTAGTCCTTCCCAAGAAGCTGGTGGGCATGGCTCCTCCACAGCTCCCTAGTTATTGGGCTGCAGCCCAAATGAAGATGGCTTTGCTCTGTGGTAGCCCTGCCTGTTGGGCACACTGGAAGTAGATGGACCTTTCTAGACCCTTTCCTCTTCCCCTGCTGGCTCTACTGTTTAGTCCCGCCAAGCTTACACATGCAGAGCATTTGTTACCACTCGTAACTTGGGTGATCCTGGAGGGATGGAAAGGGGGTACTTCTGGCAGAGCCTTCAAGACTCTTCTGTAGAGGCACCATTGGTGGATAGAGAATTCTCAGTTTCTTCCTTCTCATGTAGACTCCTGGTGCAGCTCACAGGCTGAAAAAGGCTTTAATGCATCTGGCAAATCATGCAGAACACGGTCATTTCATTTGAGCAAGCACAACAAAGATTTGGTTGGGCGGCTGCAGATAGGCTCAGATTTTACCAAATCCAGGATTTTGTAAATAAACAACTGGCACTAGAATTTCAGTCTCAGAATTCTGAAGAGCTATTCCCTTTTGTAAGAATTTGGGCCTCTCGGGGAGTAGGTAAGGCTATTTCCCTTTTATACCAAGGATTGATTCTAGTATTGACTCACAGTGCTAATTACTTAAAGCTTAAATGGGAGTAGGAGCTTGATCTCCCTCTTTCCGACAGACAGTGGCAGGGAATATGGAGGGGTGTCTGGCGCACTGCCTCCTCCCCAGTTTGGCAGGAATTTTCCTGGAAAATTAGAGTTAGATATTTTTTGGTCCCTGTGTTTCTTTCCAAGTGGGCACCAGGTGATTCATCTGTGTGTTGGAGAGGCTGTGGTGAAGAGAGAACCATAAATACCCACATCTTTATGTGCTGTCCTAAACCTGAAGGTTTTCGGAAAGAGGTAACCACTCGTATATCAATATATTTGGCCTAACTGAACCATTGACCCCTGAAAATACACTCTTAGGGCTCCCCCTTCCACAACTTAAGGGTCAAGAAGCATTCCATTTATGGTATTTTCTGTTTAAAACAGTCATGAAATCTGTCACTAAAAAGTGTTTACAGCTTGACCCTCCAACTACATTGGAATGGACTCACACAGTTCAACACATTCAGGGGTTTGAAAAACTTGCATTCTATGTACAACAAAAGGCCCTGGCCTTTCGAAACAGGTGGACTAGATGGGACCTTTATCAGGGACTAAATAACTGAACCTCTCCATCCTTTATTTACTTATCTATTTGTTTATTTACTTCCGCTTTTCTTTATAGCTTTATCATTAGTAATTAACTTACAGTCTACAAAAGATCTTAATAATATGCTCCTGCCTGGATTCGTTAAAATAAGCACCTGAAGTGGTACTCCTTACCCTTTACTCCTCAAATGAAATATTTATGTATCTTGGACCATCTGAATAATATTGGTAATAGACTTGCGTTTAATGAGTGCTTACTTGTCATGATTTTTTAAAGTCTCTTTTTTTTTTTCCAATAGTCTGGTTCTTACTTGTATTTACTTATGCATTGATTAGGGCCCTTTGTTGCTGTTTTTGTTATTGTTTTTATACTATGTCTGTTTTTCTTCCTTAAAAATGTGTTGTAGTTCGGTTTACATTATGTAAAATCTATTTTAAAAGTATGGAATCAATGTTATGATATGCAATAAAACAAGTATAAAAAAATGTTTCTGTATTTTCATAGGGTTTATTATAAATACCCTCTGTTGAGACCATGTCCTTACTGTCCAAAAACATTCAAACAACATGAAGTCTTGCTGTATTCTGACTAATTGCAGTTAACCCCAGCACTTGAACTGCCCCGGAGATGAAAGGGTTAAAGTCTATGCCAGGCATAGAACGTTCATCTCGAGCTCAGTTTTCAAACCTCTGTCCCAGCTACTCTGAAACATAACTGTCAGATTCTTTACTCTGCCTAACTGAGAAGTCGCTCCGGAGAGCCTCTCCTACACTTCGGTTCAGTAGTAGTAATATTGGTCGGTTTTATCAACCGTTTCTTTATTTTTTGGTGTTCACATCTCTGTCCCGGTACATTAAGTGTATTGTAGGTAGATAGTATTGTTTATTGCCGAAAGAAATTATTTTTTTCGGTTCCCCACTGGTTGGTCCGGTCAGGAACCGAAGTGAAAAAAAAAAAAAAAGTGTGTGTTCCGTACGAAAAAATTACTCACCTTAGTAATGTTGTTTTCTTCTAATGGAGTCTTGCTATATTATGACATATGCAGTATAACTCCAGTTAGAACTGCTCGGAGGTGAAAGAGTTAACTTTCATACGGGGCATGGAATCTTGTGGACTAGATCTTGAAAACACACTGTCTGTTGAAGCTCAAACTTAAACTGTCAGATCTTTTACGAGCAAAAACTCACTAAGGTTCTGTGTGGAAGCCGTAAACCTGCACTAGCCACTGGCTACTAACTACAGAAACACCTTTTTGTTCTTGATCCCAAAACAAAGACTCAAGTTGGGGATTCAAGAAAGAAAGAAAAATTAAGCATAACACCTAAGCACCCTAGAAGGGTGAAAATAAAGTGGGCATCAATGAAGTGCCAACATTGCACTGCCCACCCACATCCCAAAAATAGAGGTTCTGAGAGGGGCAGGCTGGGGAGAGGTCATAATATAGCAAGACTCCATTAGAAGAAACAACATTACTAAGGTGAGTAATTTTTTCTTCAAACAACATGAAGTCTTGCTATATTATGACATATGCAGACTACACAGCAGTACCTCCATGGAAGAGGGACAGAACCTACTTGGGAAATAGGCTGTGAAGCACAGCTGTGCCAAATCGAGCTTCACTTCTAGCCTGGATATCCAAGGAGTAATGCTTAGTAAAAGTGTGAACTGTTTTCCAGGTAGCTGCTTGACATATCTCTAGGATAGGAATGGCCCTGGCAGCAGCCAGAGACGTAGCTGTACCTCTGGTAGAGTGAGCCCTCAGGCCTGAGGGAGGAACCTTACCCAGTTTTTCATAACAGAATTGGATACAAGAGACAATCCACCTGGCAATGGATCTTTTAGTGGCAGGTTTCTTACCAACCTCACCATAAGTGAGGAACAATTGAGGATTCTAACCTGTGACCCTTGGTACGCTCTATATAGTAACTAAGGGCTCTTTTGACATCTAAATGTGCAATCTCCTCTCACCAGAGGAGGAATGGTCAGTGAAGTACAGGAAGAGACATGGATTGATTAAGGTGAAAGTCTGAAACCACCTTGGCAAAACTTCCTGTAAGTCCTGAGGACCACCTTATCTCTGTAAAAGGAGATAAAATCAGGCTTCACTGACAAGGCTTGTAGCTCACCTATGCACTTGGCAGAGGTGATGGCTACCAGAAACACAGTTTTCCAAGTCAAGTACTTAAGCTCTGGTGAAGACAATGGCTCAAAAGGGGGTTGCATAAGCTGAGCGATGCAAATATTAAGATCCCAAGCAGGAGCAGGGTCCCTGAACGGGGGGTTGGTGTGAAGCAATCCTTTAAAAAACTTGGAGAACACAGGGTGAGCTGATAAAGAAGAGGGCTTACCTGCTGATAAGAAGACAGACACAGCTGCCAAGTGCACTTTTAGGGTAGCTGGTCTCAGCCCCAAGGAATTCAAATGCACCAAATAATCCAGGATCGTGGGCACGCCAGCAGATTCTGGGGAAATATGTTTACCAGCACACCATATGGAAAATCTCTTCCATTTTGAATTATAGGTAGCCCTGGTGGAAGGCTTCCTAGAGGCCTTCAAAATATCCAATACACCTTGAGAAAGATGGGTCAGCAAACTCTAAATCTTCAAGAGCCAAGCCTTGAGATTGAGAGATTTGAGGTTCGGATACCAAACTCTCCCCTGGGCACAGGTTAACAGGTTGTGATTCCTGGGAAGACATAGGGGAGGGTGGACTGCTAAGGACATGAGGAGTGGGTACCAGGGCTGCCAGGCCCAATCTGGAGCAATCAGGATCATCTTGCAGGATTGAGATCTGATTCTGACTAGCACTTTGAAAAGAAGGGGGAAGGGGGGAAAAGCATAGAGAAACTTCCCTTCCCAACTGAGGAGGAAGGCATCCAGAGGGACTGAGCCCAACACTGGGGGCCTGCAGCAAAAAAGGGGAAGTTGGTGATTGTCTGGGGCTGCAAAGAGATCTATTTGCGGGGTGCCCCATCTGGCAAATACTACCTCCAGTACTAGGGGATCCAGTGCCCATTCGTGATGGCCCTGGGAAATCCTGCTGAGAGCATCCGCTAGGACATTGTCCTTGCCTGGGAGGTGAACTGCCGTAAGGGAGGCGTTCAGAGAATAAGCCAGAGACCACAACTTCATTGCTTCGGTGCACAAGGCCGTAGACCGAGTGCCCCCTTGCTTGTTGATGTACCACATTGTAGTGGTATTGTCTGTTCTGACCTGAACCACCTTGTTCTGGACAGATGTGGAAAAAACCTGGAGTGCTAGAAAAACTGCTCTGAGTTCCAGCAAATTGATGTGGAGCAGAGATTCCTGAGGGGACCACAGCCCCTGGGTGGAAAGGTCGCCCATGTGAGCTCCCCACCCCAAGAGGGATGCATCTGTAGTAAGGGTCAAGGAATGAGACTGGGGAGTGAAGGGAACCCCTGTCTCAGATTGTTCTGATCCTGCCACCACTGAAGGGCCTGGATCAGGGTTCGAGTCACTGGAATCAATTTGGTTAGGGATCTGTCCTTTGAGACCAAAAGGCTCTCAAATGGAACTGAATGTCCCTCATCTGAAATCTTGCTCCCTGCACCACTGCTGTAGAAGCAGCCATGTGCCCCAGGAGCTGAAGAAAATGTCTTGCTGGTCGAGAGACCTGCAGGGTGAAAGAAGAGGCCAGAGACACCAGGGTCCTTGCTCTTTCCAGAGGAAGGAAGGCTCTGGCTTCTTTTGTGTTCAGTTCTGCGCCTATGAAGGTGAGAAGCTGGACAGGCTCCAGAACTGACTTTGGAAGATTGAGAAGGAAACCTAGAGATGTAAGCAGTTGCTGGGTTACTTGTAAGTGTAGTTTGACCTGTTCTGGAGACTGACCTACGATGAGCCAGTCGTCCAGATAAGGAAAGATGGCAATCTTTGCCTTCTTAAATGAGCAACTGCTACTGCCAGGCATTTTGTGAACACCCTTGGGGCCGAGGTGAGGCCGAAGGGCATTGCTCTGAACTGGTAATGGCCTGAGGGCAGTTCGAATCTGAGGTACTTTCGATGGGAGCTTCTGATGAGAACATGGAAGTAGGCATCCTTGAGGTCCAGGGAGGCTAGCCAGTCCCCTGGCCTTAGAGAGGGTAAAATAATCCCCAGGGTCATCATTTTGAACTTTGGTTTTAAAAGGTGCTTGTTTAAATACCTGAGATCCAGGATGGGCCGCCATTCTCCTGTCTTTTTTTTGGGGTAAGGAAGTACCTGGAGTACAACCCTTTGCCCTGGTGTATGGGTGGAACCCTTTCCACGGCTCTGAGAGCCAAGAGGGAAGAAACTTCTGCTTCCAGGGCAAGTGCCTCTGATGGGTTTGCAGGTGGAAAAGATCTGGCTCTCATCTTCGGAAATTTTTTGAAGCTGAGAACCAGTCCCTGGCTTACTACTTCCAGGACCCACTTGTCTGATGTTAAAGACTTCCAGTCCTGGACAAAGTAAGCCAGCCTGCCCCCTACCGGTAGTGGAGAATCGGCCCTGGCCACCCCATCAGGGAGCCTGTTTTACAGGGGCTTTGGGTTGAGGGGTAGAAGCAGACTTACTAGAACCCCTTCTGCACCTTCCTCTAAAGAACCCCCCTCTGGGCATAAGCAGAAGAGGAGGCCTGGGCTTGGTAAAACGGCCTATGAAAAGGCCTGCCCCTGCCCCTGCCCCTGACATGCTGCCTTTGAGGAGTGACTTGCCTTTCTTTGTCCTGTGAATTCCTATAGGTGGTCCTATACTCATCCATTTTCTTCATATAATTCTCTATCTGCTCCCCAAACAGAATTTCCCACAACAGGAAAATCCATAGCCTTAGACTGGGTGTCCTGTGACAGGGCAGTACATCTGAGCCAGGCCATTCTGTGAAGAGACACTGATGTAGCCATGACTCTTGATGAAACATCATTAGAGTCTACTGCAGCATGAAATTGCACCTTGGATGCCTCAATACCATCCTCAGCCACCTGCTTCAGCTCCCTAGCAAGCTGGTCAGGGGCCTGTTTTGCTAGGGCCAGGACAGTATCCCACCTGGATTTCTGGTACCTAGCTGCGTAAGCCATATAATTTGCCTGTCTGAGTCCCAAAGATGCTGCCATGTACTGCTTTTTGCCATGGCATCCATCCTCCTGGAATCCTTTTCAGGAGGGTGAGAGGCTAGAGGAATATTAGCCTTGTCACAGGCTGCAGCCTGCACTACTCCCCACATGGCTGCACTGCTGGGATAGGAACTCCATATCAGAGCCTGATAAAGCATACCTCTTGTCCATCCTTTTATCCACAGGAGGATAGAATGAGGAGTTTTCAAAATTTTACTGTCTGTTTCCTAAAAGATTTATGCAAGGAATAGAGTCTCCTAGGCTCTGGAATATCCATCATTTCCACAAAATCAGGCTCTTCTAGATCATCAACAGGAGTTGCAGAGTCTCAGCAATTTCTTGTAAAACAAAAAATGAGAAGGGGACACTCCTGAGGTCTGTCTGGAGAGATGTCCGTTCAATGGGCACATCCAGACTTTCAAATCACACTCACTCTCCTCGCACTTCTCCTCCCTTCCCCAGTTCATAAAAATCCTCAAAATCATAATCTTGAACTGGAGACCTCTAACCGGCGCTTCCTAATGGTGCCGGTTCGGACGGAACTGGGGAAAGAGACTGGACAATTTGAATAGCTTTGGCTATTTCCTCAGTGGTTGGAGAAAGAACTTTGGCCCCAAACTAGCTGACCTTCTAGTCCTTTTAGTTGGAACCGCCCTCAGAGCTGGCTCTTCGCTTGCCTGAAGTAGTATCGCCCCTGGTCAGAGGGCATTCCCTCAGGTTCGGTTGGAACCTCAACCGGGCTGGCCATCCGGTCAGCGGACTTTGGCCTCCTTTCCTGAGCCTACCAACTCTTTTTCCACAGTGGCAGCAGGAAAATTCTTACAAATCTGGCAGTCTGCATTGAGGTGGTCAAACCCCAGACAATATACACAGTGGTGTGTGGGTCAGCCTTAGCAAAGGCTTCCCACAGAGGCTCAGTGCTGAAACCCAGTGGGTCCGGTTTTTCTTTGGGTTTCTCAGACATAGTGCCAGCCTAACCAAAACTTGCCCGTTAATGGCAATCCACCAAGCAAGACTCTCTTATCGGTTCCCAACTGTGTCAATTGGTCGCGGAAACGTAATAAAATCCGCTTTTTTCAGAACCGATAAGAACCGGGAACCGCGACTCTAAAGGACTAGAAGGTAATTTTAAACCCATCTGATCGGTTCAAACCGAACCGAAAAGGCGTTACAAGTTCCACACAGAGAAAATAATAAATAAGCCTATCTATTACTTACAGTACCACAGACAGAGCTTGAACCGACGATTGCGGTTAAATTTTGGTAAAATAAACCGAGAATTACACTTTAAAACCGACAAATGAACCGAGCAGTAGGAGGAATCTCTGGAGCGACTGTTCAGTGAGGCGGAGTAAAGAATCTGACAATTTAAGTTTGAGCTTCAACAGACAAAGTGTTCAACCGAGCTCGCGCTCAAGATTCCATGCCCTGCATGGAAAGTTAACTCTTTCACCTCCGGAGCAGTTCTAACCTGGGGTTATACTGCATATGTTATAATATAGCAAGACTTCATATTGTTTGAACTATCAATTCCTGAAAAAAAAAAAAAAAAAATTTTATTTCGGGCCTTTTTCAACCGACCCGTGACACGGTCGGAACTGGTAGGGTTTTTGTAGTTGCCTGGCTTGAACGCTGGTAAGGGTGACTGTTTTGTCTAAGGCATGCTGAGAAACCCAAAAGAAAAATCGGACCCAGTGGGTTTCAGCATCAGCACTGAGTGTGGGGAGGCCTTTGCTAAGGCCGATCCCCACCTCATCTGTGTTTATTGTCTGGTATTTGGCCACCTCAAGGAAGACTGCCAATTTAGAGAATTTCCCTAAGTCTACTGCTGAAAAGTTTATAGGCTTAGGAAAGGGAGGCCGAGAAGTCCTCTGACCTGATGGCCAGCCCGGGTTCGGCCGAACCGGAGGGGGTGCCTACTGACCCTGGGTGATACCCGGCAAGGAGAGCCGATTCTAGAATCGGTTCCTACAAAAAGCGTAAGTTGGCTGGTTTGGATCCGGTTCTCGTGTTCATTAATGACAGTATTGCCAAAGCGATTGCCATAGTGCATCTGGCTGCCAAGGTTCCTACCAACCAGCACAGTCGTCGAGGACGGACGGTTCGGTCAGACATTCAAGCTTCTGTTTATGACCCTGAAGCTTTTATGAGGGCAAATGGGAGGAGAAGAAGAAGAGAATGAAGATGAAGATTATGAGAACCTGGATGTGCCTGTCGAACTGACATCTCCCCAGACAGGCCTTCCAATGTCTCTCTCCTCCCAGGCTTGAGTCCCGCTCCCCATTACCTGTTTTACAGGAAGGTGGTTGATACCTTCAGCTCCTTATGGAAGAAGCTGAACAAGATCCGGAGGAGCCTGACTATGTTGAAATGATGGATGTCCCAGAGTCCAAAAGGTGTCATCCCAATGCATAAGTCCCTGGGGAAACGGACCCAAAAGATCTTGCAAATGCCAACTTCCATACCCCCTGTTGATAAAAATATGGACAGGAGGTATGCTTTGTCAGGCTCTGGGACGGAATTCCTTACTACACATTGCAGCCATATTGGGGTAGTGCAAGCTGCAGCATATGACAAGGCTAACATTCCTCTGGCATCTCACCTCTCAGATAAGGATTCCAGGAAAGTGGATGCCATGGCAAAAAAGCAGTACCTGGCATTCTCTTTGGGACTCAGGCAATCCAATTACATGGCATATACAACCAGATACCAGAAGTCTAGATGGGATATGACTCTGGCTAAGAATGCCCCTCCCCAGCTAGCCATTGAGCTGGAGCAGGTGGCCGCAGATGGGAAGCAGTACAGCACAGTGGTTTAAGGCTCTGAGCTGCAAATCTGGTGACATCCAGCAGACCAGACCTGGGTTTGAATCCCAGAGCTTCCACTTGCATACTGTGTGACCCTGAGCAAGTCACTTAACTTCCCTGTGCTCCCAGGTTGCACCTGTAAAAAAGCTTTCAGCTTAGTGTGTCTCACCTGGTTAAATAACTAAATTAAAAAAAAAAAAAAAAAAAAAAAAGCTTCCAAGGTACAGTTCCGTGCTGCTGTAGACTCGAATGATGTCCATTCTCAGGTTATGGCTATACCTGTTTACATGAGGAGATTTGCCTGGCTCAGGTGTACCAACTTGTCTCAGGATACCCAGACCAAGGCCATGGATTTTCCTGTCTCTGGTAACTCTCTGTTTGGGGAGCAAACAGAGGCTTACACGAAAAAGATGGCAGAGTACAGGACCACATACAGGAGTGCTGCAGCCAAGAGAAGCAGACCCTCCTCAAAGGCAGCAGTCTAGGTCTGGCAGGGGCAGGCCTTTTCAGAGGCCTTTTTACCAGGCCCAGGCCGCCTCCTCTTTTCAGCAGAGGGGTTCTTTAGGGGAAGAGGCAGAGGGGGGATGACAAGGGCTGCATCCTCCCCTCAGTCTAAGGTCCCTGCCAAGCAGACACCCTGATGGGTCAGTCAGGGTCACCTCCCCAATCCCTGTAGGGGGCAGGCTGGCTCACTTCTTCCAGGCCTGGAAGTCTTGTCACTTCAGACAAATGGGTTCTGGAAGTGGCGAGCCAGGGCCTTGCTCTCAGCTTCACCAGGTTCCCAAGGCTGAGGGCAAAGTTCTCCCCCTTCCCTCTTCCTCTTCAGAGGAAGCACAGGCTTTGGAGACAGAGGTCTCATCTTTGCTGCTCCTGCAGGCAGTGGAAGAAGTCCCCCTCATTCACAGGGGAAAAGGATTGTACTCCATGTACTTCCTGACCCTGAAAAAGATGGGAGTGGCGACCCATCCTAGGTCTGCGATACCTGAAAAAACATCTTTAAGCCAAAGTTCAAGACGGTGACTCTGGGACTAATTCTTCCCTCTCTGAGACCAGAAAGAGAGACGTGCAAGAACAAGGGGACACAATTTAAAGATGGGGGGGGAGGCGGTTCAGGGGCAATGTGAGGAAGTATTATTTCACAGAGAGGGTAGTGGATGCATGGAACAGCCTTAAGGCTGAGGAGGTTGTGGGGTCTAAAACTGTGGGAGAATTCAAGAATGCATGGGACAGACATAAGGCAGTTCTTTTGGGGTAGGAAGAAATAGGCGTGTCGGTTAACTAGGATCTGCGGCTATCCTGTAGGTAGGGAAATGGGCAGACTAGATGGGCCAAGCAGTCCTATCTGCTGTCAAAGTCTATGTTTCTGTGAGACTGGTTAGCATCTCTGGATCTCAAAGATGCCTGTTTTCATATCCCATCAGGCAGTCCCACAGAAAGTACTTCAGATTCGAACTGCCCTCAGGCCATTACCAGTTCAGAGCAATGTCTTCGGTTTGACATCTGTTCCAAGGGTATTCACCAAGTGTCTGGCAGTCGTTGTGGCCTTCTTCAGAAAGGAAGGCATCCTGTTGTTCCCTTATCTGGACAACTGGCTTATAGTAGGCCAGTGCTCGGACCCAAGTCAGGTCACATCTAAAGGTTACTCAAGATGTGGCTTTCATTTTCTAATATGCAGTCTAAAGTGTGCAAAATCGTTCAGAAAAGTAGCCCCATATACTTTGTATGAGCAAGATGGCCCCTGCTGCCTCCTGGCTAAATGTCACTATATGGAGGAGCGCTGGGGTGGTGTAGGCAGACTAGGAAGTGGGAAGGATCGGCGGCTGGCAGCTCAGCCAGAGTTACGATCCCTTCCAAAACCTTTCAGAGCATATTAAATTTTTTACACTTGGCACGGAAGGGCTATTGCTGCTCCAGGGTACCGGGCTGTGAAGCCCGGTATGTAATCTTACAACTTTACTTTAAAGGATTACTGCATTTGCACCCTCCTCATAGGATCCCTACCCCTGTGTGGGATCTAAAGATTTGCATAGCACAGCTTATGCAGCCTCTTTTCGAACCCATGTCTTTGGCTGACCTTAAGTATGTAACTTGGAAAGCTGTGTTTTTAGTGGCTATTACTTCTGCTAGAAGGATCAGTGAGATTCAGGCCTTATCCATGGAGTCCAATTATGTGGCCTTCCACAGGGATAAGGTGGTACTCAGGACAAATAAATTTCTTCCTATGGTGTTCTCTGACTTTCACATTAATCAGTCCATCACCTTGCCAGTTTTCTTTACTGATCATTCCTCTTCAGGTGAGCGTAGGTTACATAGCCTGGATGTCAAGACAGCTATTAGCTACTATCTAGATCACACAAAAGGTCACAGAGGGGATAGAACCCAACTCTTTCTGACCTATGGAGTGGTCGACAAGGGTAAACCTGCCACAAAGAGATCCATAGCAAGATGGATCGTTTCATGTATACAGTTCTGTTATGACAAGGTCGGTAAGCAGCCCTCACAAGGGCGTAGGGCCCATTCTACTAGGTGGACTGCTGCATCTATAGCAGCTTCCAGAGATATCCCTTTGTTGGAAATCTGTAAGGCAGCCACTTGGAAAACAGTTCATACATTTACCAAGCATTATTGCTTGGATACCCAGGCTAGAAGTGATGCTAGGTTTGGCACAGCAGTTCTGCAGAGCCTGTTTCCAAAATAGGTCATATGCCCGCCTCCAAAGGCACTGCTTTGGTAGTCTGCACTTGTCAGAATACAGTAAGATTTCCTGGGGTTTGAAGAAAACATTACTTACCATAGTAATCTTGTTTCTTCTAAGGGAATCTTACTGTATTCTGAGCTCCCAACCTTCCTCCCCTGCTAGGACCTTCAGGACTCTGATCATTCCTGTGTTACTGATGTTGGAAACGTGTGGGTACCTATTAGTTTGTTGGGCATCTGTTGACTTCAGTCTTAGAGATGCTTCCTGTTGTTTGAATTTTGTTCCTCTATTAGGGTATTTAGGGTAGTAAACTTAGTTTGGTTAGTTACTGTTAGCTTCTGTATGTTTCAGAAGAATCTGACAGTTGCAGGAAGTGCAACCAGGAACAGTGATTTGAAAACTGAGCTCGAGCTCAACATTCCACTGTTAGCATAGGTTCTATTAACCATTTTGGCTCCGGGGCAGTCCTATGGTGAGACCATACTGCACTTGTCAGAATACAGTGAGATTCCTTAGAAGAAACAAGATTACTATGATAAGTAATGTTTTCTTCTGGCACGATTAAAAAAAAAAAAAGGCATTTGAATTTTCCTTAGGAGGTCCTGTTTGGCAAGATTCATGTTTTGTTTTCTCAAAGTGTCCATTTATATGTGTGTTTCGTATTTTGTGGTAACCAAAGAAGAGACAAGATGATGGCTGTCATAAACTGAAAAAATTTGGTTTGTGAGGAGCATTTTCCAGTTCATCACACCTACATGATTATGAACCAAAAGCACTCTCCCAGACCAAGTTTTTGGGTTCGTATCTCAGGGGGTTTATTTATTTTTATTTGAAAGTTTGTGACTGGGAGAGGCACACTAAGCCAAGGCTTGATCTTCCTGGACATGAAGTCTCCACCACTCATTCACGCTAATGGAATCTATGCCGGAGGTGCTAGGACCCAGCAGGAGCAAACTTTTCAAGAGGGCCGGTGCCAGAGATGGAGCCACGAGGAAGCGGCACCGCAAGCCCCGGCTCGTGCGGTAAAGACTATCTCGGCATCGACCCTCCAACCGCCTCAGTTCATTTTTCGCCCCACCGTCGAATGCGCTTCAGTGATGACGTCGCTTGCCCGCCATGAGTCAAACTTCAAACTAGCAGCATAGTTTTCAGTTTATTGTTTTGTAATTTGTCTTTGAAATAAGTATCGATTATATTTTACTTATTATAAGAAAGAAATCTTCAAGCGCTGCATTGACAGAGTAGACCATGGCAGGTCAGGTAGCGGTAGGAGACTTTATGAAAGCTGTTTAGTCAGCCGGGCTGGGTTCGGTCCACCGCTCTCTCCAGAGGGAGGGTCTGACAATGGATGGTCCGATCCTCAGGGAGATGGGCAGTCTCCCCCGAAAGCATAAAAGGAAAGTGTCCCACTCTCGGCACCGTTCAGCCTCGAGTTCTTCTTCGGCACACAAGTCGAAAAAGAGAAGGCATCACTCAGGGTTGCCTTCTGGTATGTCTGCACGTCGACGGTTGGTTATTGGGGTCAGGCGCCGGTCTCCACCTCTGTCGGAGTCACCGGTGTCTGTCTCCGGTGGCCGACCTCCTCAACATCTGAGCCAGTCTCCATCTATTGGAGGGACTTCCGATGAGCAGTTTCACCAGTGGGCTGCTCTTATGGAGCAATGGGATCAGAGGTTGGTCCAGTTGCCTGATCCGGTCACTCCGAGGTCTTTGGGCCTTTTGAGGGAACGGGTAGTGCAGTTGGACCTTCCTAGTTGCGCAGTGCCTTTTGCTGCCATTGGCTTCGCGCTCGGGTGTTTCCCTTCTCACATGGCTGCGACGCAGGGGTCCGCACCAATGCCTCTATCTCCTGCCCATTTTCCTTCTTTTTCCTCACATGGCAGGTTTCAGACTTTTGGGACACTCTTGGCGCCGTCCGTGGCGCCTGGCAGCCTGTCGGCACTATCCCCGGTGCAGAGGGCTCTGTCAGCGCCATCTGTGGTGCCAGGGGCTCTGTCGGCATCGTCTGTGGCGCTGCAGCTCTGTCAGTGCTGTGGCCTCTGTTGGCGCCATTCGCTGGGCTGTTTCTGATGGCGTCGACTTCCTTGTGTTTGGCGCCGTGTTCTTAGTCAGCGCCGAGGCTTGATGCGGTTCTGTCTGGCTTCCAGGGGTTCTCGACTCCAAATCTTTCCTCTTCTGCTTTTCCTACTGATTTTCACTCCTCTCCTGTCCATGTAGCCCCGGACTGTCAGGAGATTATCTTGAGCCTGACCCAGATCTTCGACAGGGTGATGATGTTGAAGGAGCAGGGATCAATCCTGCTGCAGAGCCTGTGGTCGAAGACGTTTTCTTTAAGTCTCTGCTTAAAAATTTTAATTCTACTCTTTCTCTCCAGACTACAGAAATCAAGCCTGGGAAGCTTTTAAGACTCCAATACCTACATGTCCCGGAGATCCCTATGGATTTAACTCCTCCGGTGCAACACAGCTCACTGGGTAGCACTATTTTTTATTTATTTAAACATCAGTTTAACAACCTTTGAGCCAGAGGCTCATTTACAAAGGTACCTCGTCACATAGAGGACAAAAACAGTGGTACAATAGGCAGACAGGCAGCAATACAAGTACACAATAAATGTCAGTCAAAGTTACAGGCATTTCTAAGGCATAAATAATGCATACAGGTGAGTTAGGCATAATAGACAGTGGATAAAGGAAGATCGATTCAGAAGACGGATAGCGGAGGATGAAAGGAGGTCACCAGTGAGAGGAGAGTAGACAAGTGAGGTTGGCCTAGTCAGGAGGAAGAGAGCTGCTCAGCGAGCATTGTCAGGGAGAGGAGAAGGTTAAGGGCAGCAACAGCTGCGTGAGGTGAGCAGGTGATTTCTGAGGCTGTATTTAAAGCACGATAACGAGGGGGCTTCAGAGCTTCCGGCAGGGAGGGTGTTATACCAGGAGGGGGCTCTATAGGGGTAAGCCCTTTGACCTTGTGAGGTTCTCGCCCTCGGTATAACCAGTGCAGTTTTGCAGGAGCTATGGGTGTGCACTGTGGGGTTAGCCCGGTGGATTGTGTCAGACAGGCCCGGGGGGGGGATAGGCCATGGAGAGCTTTATAGGTTAGTTGGCAGGTTTGGTACATGAGGCGCTCATCCAGGTTGATTAGATTGGCCATAGAATAAAGAAGGCAGGTATGGGTGAGTCTAGGAGCACCGGTTATAAGTCTACAGGCTTTGTTAGAGTAAGGCGATCTTTACAGAGGGGTCAGTTTGTCCCGCACCATAGACAGGAAGGCCATAGTCGATTAGGGATATAACAGAGGAGGTGACTGCAAGGCGGAGGGCATCAGTGGGGAGGCAGTTTTTATGACGGTAAAGGATATCTAGCTGTGTATTGGAGGCAGAGGTCAGGGCAGAGATGTGAGCATGAAAAGAGAGGGCAGGGTCAAAGGTTATACCTAGGTATTTATAAGAGGGAACAAGTTCAATAGGAAGATTGAAGGTGGAGTGGACAGAGAGAGGAAAGTTGCTGGACTTATTTTGGGGGTGGGCAAAGAGCATGGCTTTGGTTTTCCTTAGGTTGATGACGAGTCGGTGCTCAGTGAACCAGGTTTCTGCGGCATTGTAGGCTTGCTGAAGAGAGTTCTGGAGTGAGATGGGGTTACTGTCGGAGGCAAAGAGTACCGCGTCACCAGCGTAGAGTAGGATTTTTCTGGCACATACACTGGGCAGGGAGTTGAGGGAGAAGAGCAAGGGTCCGAGAATAGAGCCCTGAGGGACTCCAGAACGGATAGGGCAGGTGCTGGAGAGTGTTCCACTAACTTTCACACATTGCGAGTGGGCTGACAAGTAGCTGGAGCACCAGGAGACTGGTCCAACGGCAAAGCCTAGGTGCCCAAGGGTAGCTAACAAGAGGGGATGTGAGACAGTATCAAAGGTTTTGATAAGTCGATGAACACAGCACCAGCCAGAGCCAGAGTCCAGAGAGGTGCAGAAAGTTAGAGAACTCCAGGAGGGCAGTATTGGTGCTATGGCCGGCTCTGAAGCCATGTTGTTCAGGGCAAAGGACACCATATTTGGAGAGGTATTCAGAGATTTGGGTGGCCACGATTTTCTCTAAGGCCTTAGAGAGAGGAAGGAGGATTGAAATAGGCCGGTAGTTGCCCGGGTGCGTCCTATCACCACCCTTGTGGATTGGGGTAACAGTAGCGACCTTCCAGGCAGAGGGATTGCCTAGGCAGAGAGACTTATTAAAGAGGCAGGTGATGGGTGAGATGACCTGGTCCAGGACCTGGCGTGAAGAGCGGGGATCAAGGAGTCATTACAATAGTGTTGCTCTTTAAGGCTTTAAGTAAGTATGGCCCGACTTCCTGGGCAGTGACCCGACACAGGTGGAACAGGGGGCGTGAGATGGTAGGGACAGTCCTGGTGGGAGGGGGGTTGAAGAAATTATCTGGGAGCACCGAGCTAAGGTCAGTGAAGGAATTATTGAGGTGAGAGGCAATAAGGACAGGGTCTGAGGAGACTGTACCATTAATGTTAATAAGCGAGGGTGGGGGGAGCGTGTGCCACCATTCAGCTGCTTGATGTTGTCCCAGAAGGACCTGGGGTTCCCCGTGAGGAGGTGAGGGAAGCTTGATAATACTCCGCCTTTGCTTTGAGGGTAGCCCAAGTACACTTGTTCCAGGCAGAAGCATAGGGCTTGTCTGTCCGCTGGGCTGCCAGTTTCAACAACAAGGTGCCATAGGTTATCCCGCTGCTTAAAACTAGAAGCAGGGAGGGTGACCAGGGGCATGCTTTACTTGGACCTGCGTGCAGTTATGGGTGCAAAAATGTCGCAAGCAGAGTTGAAGGTGCGGATAAAGAAAGCCAGGGCCTTGGCAATGTCTGGGGTGTTTGTAGAACGGGACAAGTCCGTGTGGACTAGGTGAAGCTTAAGGTCTTTCAACCCACCAGGTCTAAGCCGCGCCCGATGGGTAGTTTGTACAGTGGGCTTGGGCAGAGAGATTGACCAGTTGAAGAGGACAGGGGTGGTCACTAAGACAGTCAGGAGAATTTGGATTCTAGGGACATGGATATGTTGTTCATCCACACTTATTGGCAGGTTCCTTGCGGCTTTAAATCTTGCCGGAAGGTCTTCAGTTGGCTCCTCCCACCCACCGGGTGGTAAAACTCGGCTTAAGCCCCATGGCGCCAGATCTTCCTTATCGGCTTGGAGCTCAGGTTTCCTCCTTAGCCTGCGTTTAAGACTAGTTCTAATTCTTCGAAAGTTTGAAATCAGAAAGTTTTTTGCTAAAAAGACTTCGGTCTTCTTCTCCTTGGCTGCGATGGACAAATAGACTCCCGGTTTTCGGAGGTGCCCTTGTGGGCAGATGATGTCTAGGACGCATCCGCACTCCACGTGCGTCTACTGCCTGGGCCTTGAGCACGATCCGCAGGCCTGCGACTTGTGCTCTTCCTTTTCGGCCTACGTCCTTGAAGACCGTGCTGCCCGATTACAACTGGGGCGCCCCGAGAAAAGAATTCCACCGGTGAAATCTAAAGAGGCCTGATTGACGGTGTGTCCAGCGGCAAGGGTTCGGGCGGATCAGCTCGAGCAGATGATTGCCCTCGAAGAGGAGGTGGCGCTGGCCGCTTCTACCTCGGGCTGGCATTTGTCCCGCTCTCTCGGTGCCTCGATTTGCTTCTTTTTAGGAGCTTTGTCTGACCCTCTCGACCAAAGGTGAGGGTCCAACTTCTTCGGGACCTTTTTCCAGGTCCAAAAAGAGCAAAAGTAAGTCTCTCCGTCGACGCTCTTGGGAGCGGGAAAGACCCCCCTTCCCTTGTCGACAGTCGACTTCGGTCGACCCCTCAGCTTCAGCCACTGGCTTCCCGGTGTCCCCGTCAGGCCAGTTGACCGAGACTCCCGTCGACGTGGTCGAATTTTTCTCGACCCGTTAGACGGGTTGTCGGCTGGAGAAGCTGAGAATCCTCTCCGTTCCCCGGTGGGAGTTGAGGATCCTGCCGGCTCGCCTGTGCCTCCGGCCGAGCGCCTGTGGATTTGCCCGAGCCGAGGGGAGTGCCGATTTCCCATAGCCTCCTCGCCCGCCTAGTCGAGACTCTCGGTCTCGGACATCCTCGCGTCCAACCGATCCCACCGCCCATAGGCGGTCCTCGCCCGCACCGCGCAGCGGGCGCCGTGGCCTCCTCTTCCTCGGACGAGGAGAGGCTTCGCGTTGCATCGGAGGTACGAGAACTTATGTGGCAACAGCTCCTTTTGACCGGGAATAAGCCAACCCAGTCGTCTTCCCTGGCCATTAAGTGGCTGTAACCGGAGCAGCCGAAACAACCCCTCGTTGTAGTCGAGGAGCCTGTTCTCAGGCCGGTTGTTCGGCCAATTCCAGCTGCCCCACCGATTCTGGTGGAACCTCCGCCTCCACAGCCATTAGTTGGGGCTCCGACCAAAAATTCTCGGTCGGCCTTGGGTTTGCCCCATAGGCTGTCTGTCACCCTCACTCCCGATAAACCTCGGCAGGTGGAGGGTGGCTCAGGCCCGAGGCAGCTCTTTGAGGACTCTTCTGAGTCCGATGATGGTTCCTCCCTCTTCTCCAAGCGCATGGACTTGGAGTCCTCGGGAGGGCAGTCAATGGACGATAGCCCTTCGTCCTTCTTAGGGTTGCTTCGACTCATCTCGGAGTCCACCGGGATGAAGCTCGAACCCGTTTCTAAACGGGCCAGGTATCCCCTCACGGAGATTCTGGACCGAGGGATTCTCCCACGGAGGCCTTTCCGTGGCCGAGGCTTACAGTGGGTCCGGTCTGAACTTTGGTAGCGCCCTGCTTCCTGCCCTGCCTTGACCAGGTTGGCCAGGAAGTATCACGGTCCCCTACGGTTCCCTGTCCGGTTTGAACACCCTCGGCCGAGGTTGGTTAACGACAGCTTTCCGCGGCCAGAACGCCAGGATGTGGACAAACCTCCCGACAAGGAATCCAAGAAATTGGATTATGCCAGGCGGAAAGTCTATGCTAGCCCTCTCGGCCTTTGTCAGGCCAGTTCACCGTCCTCATGGCACATTTTTCTCACGCCTGTTGGGCTCCCTGGATGAGGTTGTCCTCATCTTCCGCAGATCTGCAGACTACGGTCAGGCAGTGTGGGACCAGGGCAGGCGGTGGCCAAACAGCAGCTCCAGACTGCGTAGACATCGGGGACTCATGTGCCAGGTCTGTGGCGCCGCAGTGGCCATGCGTCGTCGGGCTTGGCTGAGGATATCCACCTTACCTCAGATACCCAGCACAAGTTGGCGGATGTTCCTTTTGGGGACTGACCTCTTTGGCCCTGGGGTGGAAGGTCACCTGCAGAGGATCGAAAGTCCAATGCTACCTTGGACTCGGTCTCTTCCTCAGAAGGACAAAGGCCTGCAAGCCACAGCCTAGCCCTTTCATCCTTCAGCCTGCGGCGCCCCAGCCCAGCAACGTCTAGGGCCAGCAGGCTCGACCTGGTATCCCAAACCCGAGCCAGCTTCCTCCAACAGGAAGCAGGAGGTAAGGCCCGGAGGTCCCTCGGCCGTCCCTCCTCCAAGCCTGACCAGTGACGGGCTGAGGGGTGTCGCCCATCCCTGTCACCTCACCCTGGTTCCTCGTGGGGGACGGCTCAGACACTCCTTTCCGCCTGGTCCGCTGTTACCACGGACAGGTGGGTACTGGAGGTGGTGGGAAAAGGCTACCTCTGAATTGGCAGGCCCCGCCTCAGAGCCGCCGCACCGGGGCCTCGGGTCCAGAACCACTGGCGGCTCGCTAAGCCGACATCACTCTCCTCCTCCAAAAAGGAGGTGATCACGGAGGTGGAGGACCCCCCTTCAGACCTGGGGTTCGTGTCCAGGTATTTCCTGGTTCCGAAACGGATGGGGGGCTGGCGCCCCATTCTCGACCTACACGACCTGAACAAGTTCCTAAGGTCTCGAACCTTCAGGATGGTCACTCTGGCGCAGATAATACTATCTCTGGAACACTGCTTGTGGTTCTGCTCTCTGGACCTACAGGACGCGTTCTTTCACGTCCCTATCTGTCAGTCACATCGGAGATTCCTCCACTTTCGAGCGGAGGGATCCCTCTTCGAGTTCCGAGCCATGCCCTTCGGCTTATCTCCAGCTCCCAGGGTCTTCACCAAATGCATGGCAGTGGTGACAGCATTCCTGCGGGGCCGTGGGGTCCGGGTGTACCCTTACCTGGACGATTGGCTGATAGCAGCCTCCTCAGGCAGGAGGTGGAGCGGTCAGAGATCTGGCCCTCCAGGTTTGCTCTCAAGTTGGCCTTTTCATCAACGAGGCCAAGTGTCGAACTTGAGCCGAAGCAGGTGATCCTGTTCCTCGGGCAGAGCTCGACTCTTCGAGCCAGAGCATGCCCCGGCGGACAGGGCCGAGGTTCTTACCTCCTTGCCCAATCATTTCTGGTTGGGCAATCGCACCCTGCCCGGGACTTCCTGCACCTTCTGGGTCTCATGGCGGCCTGTACCAGCGTGGTCCGTTGGGCGCGCTGGCACATGTGCCCCCCTTCAGTGGGGACTGGCCAGCCAGTGGTCACAACGCTGCGATCCTTTGGACCAGCTAGCAATAGTGACCCAGGAGATGTGGAACGCTCTCCGGTGGTGGACCGTTCCATTCCATCTGCAGGAGGGCATCCCTTTTGTCCGCCCCAAGCCGACGGTCTCTCTATCGACCGATGCCTCTCTGATGGGTTGGGGTGCCCATCTGGGGGAACACCGAGTGCACGGCCTCTGGTCCTTGCGGGAGTCCCGATGCCACATCAACCTGCTGGAGCTTCGAGCGGTCCACCTAGCTCTCACCGCCTTTGCTCCGTTTCTCCGGGGTCAAGTGGTCCGAGTCCAGACGGACAATACCACGACCATGTACTACCTGAACTGCCAGGGCGGGACGCGCTCCATGCTTCTATGCAAGGAAGTTCTCCGCATTTGGTCACTCGTGCGCAGCCTGGAGGCGGATCTCCTAGCCATTCATGTGGCAGGAGCCTCAACACCCTGGCCGATGCCCTGAGCCGGATAGGGGCTGCATCTCACGTAGGTCTCCTGCCTGAGGTAGTACAAGATCTGTTCTCCCACTGGGGCACACCTCAGGTGGACCTGTTTGCCTCCAGGAGAACGCGAGCTGAGGCTGTTTCATGCCCGCCTCAGCAGGGCTCGCTGCAGGAGGATGCCTTCTCGAGGCTGTGGACCCCGGCCTCTTCCACGCCTTTCCCCCATTTCCCTTGATTCACAAGGTGCTTCTCAAAGCAAGGAGGGACAAGGCGCAGGTGATCCTGATAGCCCCAGACTGGCCCCGCCAGTTCTGGTACCCAGATCTCCTCAGCCTCAGCTCCAGGCTCCCGAGGCAGCTTCCAGCTCACCCAGACCTGCTCTCAGTCAATCAGGGGAAGGTGTTCCATCCGGACCTTCAATCCCTGCACCTGACGGCCTGGTTCCTGAGCGGCTTGAGTTCCAGGCCTTGGGTCTTTCCGACGAGGTCCTCAATGTTGTTGAGGCGTCCCGTCAGGAGTCGACCAGAAAATGCTACGCCTTCAAATGGAAGAGATTCTCCATTTGGTGTCAGGGCAAGGTCTTGGACCCTTCCTCCTGTCCTTTGGCAAGCATTTTGGACTATTTATGGTCCCTTTCTAGTCAAGGGCTTAGGTCGACGACCCTAAAGGTGCACCTGGCAGCCATCTCTGCTTACCGGGCGCGGGTCGGGGAGTAGTCGGTGGCGCAGGAAAAGGTGGTTGGGCGCTTTCTCAAAGGCCTTGATCACATTTCCCCTCCGGTGCGAGAACCTCCACCTCCGTGGGATTTACTGCTGGTACTGGCAAAGCTCATGGGCAAGCCATTCGAACCAATGCACAGGTGTGATCTCTCTCACCTGTCATGGAAGACCGCCTTCTTGGTGGCTATCACATCAGCCAGAAGGATGGGAGAGTTCCAGGCGCTTTGCATCGAGTCTCCTTACCTGGTCTTCCACAGGGACAAGGTTGTCCTGCGCCCCCACCCGAAATTCCTTCCGAAGGTGGTGTCGGAGTTTCACCTTAACCAGGTGCTGACTCTGCCGGTGTTCTACCCCAATCACACCTCGGAGGCCAAATATAGGCTCCATACTCTGGACCCTAGAAGGGCGCTCGCTTATTATAAGGAGCGCACGGCTGAAATTCGGGGAGAGGTTCGCCAGCTGTTTGTCACCTACGCTAAGGCTGCACCTGGCAGACCTGCAGCCAAGCGGACGATAGGCAGGTGGGTCACCTCCTGCATAGATCGCTGCTATAAGTTGGCGGGCATGGAGCCTCCCAGAGGGATAAGAGCTCATTCTACCCGTCATACTGCTGCATCGGTGGCTGCTTCCAGGGACGTCCCTATCCAGGAAATCTGCAGGGCTGCTACCTGGAAGTCAGCACACACCTTTATTACCCATTACCACATCGACCTTGAGTCACGCCGGGATGCTGGTTTTGGGGCCTCGGTTCTCCAGTCTTTATTCCCTGATTAGTGGGTGTGCGCCTTGCCTCCCTCCTCCCGGAGAACTGCTAGGAGTCTGCCAATAAGTGTGGATGAACAACATATCCATGTCCTAGAAATAGGTTACTCACCTGTAACAGGAGTTCTAGGAATGGTATGTTGTTCATCCACACGACCCACCCACCTCCCGGCTCGACGCACATCCTGAGCTCTCCAGTGGCCAGATCTGGCGTCATGGGGTGGAGCCGAGTTTTACCACCCGGTGGGTGGGAGGAGCCAGCTTGAAGACCTTCCGCAAGATTTAAAGCGCAAGGAACCTGCCAATAAGTGTGGATGAACAACATATACCATTCCTAGAACTCCTGTTACAGGTGAGTAACCTGTATTTCAGGCCCCAGGTGAAGCAAGCTCTGGAGGCCACACAGAAGACTAGGTCTGCCATTACGATGGCTCGACCCGCACCCGCCTCCTCCGGGGGGGGGGGTGTCAGTAGGCGCCTGTTTCACAACCCTCAGTCCTTTGAGGCAGGAGGTTTTAAACAAAATCTACAACCCTTAGCCACAAAAGAAAGTGCAGCAGAAGGCACAAGGCTCCAAAGCGTCTAGTGCCATCTTCTGAGTTTCTGGCCCAAGTCCCACCTCAGCTATCCGAGAGGGACTCCTCCTCAGTGGTGGAGGACATCTGACTCAGTTCTACAGCCAGTGGAAATCCATAACATCAGAAAATGGGTTCTCTGGGTAATCCACAGGGTGCTTGCTCAATCTTTGGAAACCCCTCCGGATCATCCCCCTCTCCCAAACGACAGCCCAGGCTGTCAGCAGTACAGTCAGACCTTCTTGCTTCTGAGGTACAAGGCCTTCTGAACAGGGCAGTAGAAGTAGTTCCGCTGGATCAACGAAACACAGGTTTCTACTCCCATTACTTCCTGGTCCCAAAGAAAACTGGTGGCATGTGCCCCATTCTGGACCTCAGAAAGTTAAACAAGTTCCTTCTCAAGGAAAAGTTCAAGATGATATTGCTAGGTACCTGCTTCATCAGCACGATTGGCTAGCCTCTCTGGACATGCAGGATGCCTACCAACACATTTCTATACATGCAGAGCACCACAAATACCTAAGGTTTGTATGCTGAGTCAACATTATCAGTTCAGAGTCCTGCCTTTTGGACTATCCTCGACACCTCGAGTTTTTACAAAGTGTTGTGCAATTCTCGCAGTACATCTCAGGAAAATCGGAATACAAGTGTTTCCACATCTGGATGACTGGCTCCCAGCAAGTCCCTCCAGACAAGGAACTCTGGACACCGTAGCCACAGCCTCAGACTTCCTCATGTCCATGGGAGTCCTGCTATATCTCAACAATTCGCAGTCGCAGTCCTCCGAGAAGCTCCTCTTTATAGGAACTCTTCTGGACACCTCCTGTGTGAAGGCTTGTCTCCCAGAGGACAGAAGGAGCGATATCTTACAGATGGGCCGATACATCAAAGAAAACAGCTCGGTTCAAGCTATCTCGATGCAATGGATGTTGAGTCTCATGGCATTCTCGCTGTTTACTGTACCTGTGGCACGTCTACACATGAGAACCTCTCTGTGGATGTGCAGTACTCAGTGGTCCCCAACCACTCACCCTCAATCATTTCCCATCAAGGTGATGGAACCTTTGAAGAGGTCACTCGCCTGGTGGTCGCAGGACGACAACCTTCTGGAAGGAGATCCCTTTGCTCCTCTGGATCATCAGATTTCCATTACCACGGACACGTCCCTGATGTGGTGAGGAGCTCATTGCCACAGTCTCCACACCCAAGGTACGTGGACTCAGGATGAGTCCCAGCTTCACATAAACGTCCTGGAAATGAGAGCCATTCTCACTTGGTAATCTGCCTTCCTGGTGGCCATCACTTCAGCCCGTAGAGTTTCTAAAATACATGCTCTGGTCACAGACCCCCCTGTACACTGTATTTCACAAGGACAAAGTAGTTCTTAGGATTCATTCTAAGTTTCTCCAAAGGTTGTCTCAGAATTCCATCTAAACCAACCTTTAGTTTTGCCTACCTACTTTGTAAATTTCAGAATGAAGGGAGCGATCTTAATTCTCTGGATGTTAAGAGAGCACTGCGATTCTATTTAGGTAGAAGAAGAGAAATTTGCAAGGCTCAACAACTGTTTGTTTCTTCACCAGACCTGACTGGGTCAACTGTCGCTATTAGGTGCATTTCAGTGTGGTTGGTTGTGTGCCTTCGCCACTACTATTCTATGGCACAGGTTAAGCTGAAGACAGAGTGTACGCCACTCTACTAGAGCAGTCGTGGGTATCTCTGGCGGAAATCCGCAACGTGACCATCGCAGATATTTGCAATGCGGCTACCTGGAGCTCAGTGCATACTTTCATTAAGTACTACGCCTTGAATGTCTATGCCAGACAACATCTGTCGTTTGGCAGGACTATTCTTAATGGACTTCTGTCGTAGGTACGTGAGTTCTTATTTTCCTGCCGCCCATCTCTGGGGATTATTAGCTTGGTACTCTCCCATTAGTGTGAATGAGTGGTGGAGACTTTATGTCCAGGAAGATATGGAAATTATGTACCTACCGTATTTCTTGATCTTCTTGAACGAAGTCTCACCCACTCATTCACATGCCCACCCACCATCCCCTCAAGCTCACTTCTCTGGTTTTGGTCTTCACTCCCTTAATAGCTGGGCTGTGCAGACTTCATTGTTGACCCTTCTTACGCGTGTCATTCAGACAATCTTATATCCGATTTTGTTAGGTTAGTCCTTCTAGGTCTTTACCACACGAGCCGGGGCTTGCGGTACCGCTTTGCTCGCGGCTCCATCTCTGGCGCCAGTTCTGTTGAAAAGTTTGCTCCCGATGGGTCCTAGCACCTCCGGTGTAGAATCCATTAGTGTGAATGAGTGGTTGCAGGTATTTTAGTGAATAGGGGAATTTGGCCAGCACACCGGGAAATTCTCACCTCTTATTGAGAAGTGCCATGGATCTTTACTGACACCTGAACCACCAGAACAGGTAGACAGGACCTCTGTTTAACATCTCATCCAAAAGACGGCACCTCTGGAGTGCAGCACCCCTCACTTGATGCACTACAGTGTCAGTATTGAGATTTATCCCACGCTTCCCAGTGTGGGGCTAGAACCCACCACCTTCTGATCTTCCGCCCTCAGAGGCGAGTGTGCTACCTACTGAGCCACTGACACTGCCATCACTCACACTTGGGTTATCCAAACCAAATTTTCAATCTTTGTAACTCTGGAGCTCTTTAGCCAATTTTTATTCAAACTAAATATTTTGGTTTGCACCAGAATTTGGGTGTTGTATTCCAAAAGTTTTGGTTTGGTACTGAAAATTTCACAAATTCTGGCTCATAAACAAAGTTTTCAGTTCACAAACTGAAAAGTCTGATGAACTGAAATTGGGATAAGGCAAACTCAACGCTGGAAAATGGTATTTCTGGCATAGTTTGAAACAAAACAAAACAAAATAAATCAGAATCTTTCTTAGGAGGTTCAGTTTGGCAAGAATCATGTTTTTGTTTTTCTCAAAGTGTCCATTTATATGTGTTCTCATATTTTCGTGGTAACTGAAATGAGGAAACAAGATGGTGGCTGTCAAGCTGGGACCATCGGCGCAGCGGTTGGATTTCCGCTTGCAATGCTGGCGACCCAGGTTTGGGAATGGACCCGGGTCATCAGAGGGCTGGCCGGGGGGAGAAGGATGGAGCGTCCTGATGACTGCTCTCCTTCTCCGGAGGGAAGGTTATGAGTACATATGGTGCTTAGTGTTCAGGGGGGCGGGATGGACGCAGTATGTCATTGCACATCCCCATCCCGAGAAAAACTGAAGAAAATCCATGCCAGTCACCAGGATGACATCGCCGCACCTGGCCTCCATGGCTCTCCGCTGCTTTGCACCACCGACTAATTACAGTGCCGCAGGCACCACTGCAGACCCCGGACCCTGCCCGGGGAGCCAGGGAGGCAATATTTGCTTTACTGATACTTCCCCATCGTAGATGGGGCAGGTCATGGTGCGTGGCCTCTCCCTGGGGGTAAGCCAGGGAGTATTTGTGGTGGTGGAAGGCCATTGGGGAGCGAGGCAGGTGACTGGAGTGGGGCTGATGGAGTGGTTCACTGCAGAAAAAGCTGAATTATTAAAAAGATGGCTGTCATAACCTCAAGGAAAAATGTCTGTTTGTGAGGTGCTGCTCAGTTCATGACACCTAATTGATGCAAACCAAAAGGTTTTGGTTTGTATCAGAGGGTTATCCAAAATCAAACTTTAAATCCTACTAACTCTGGAACTGTTTAATGTTTTTCCCCAAAGCCTTTGAAATGTACTACCTTGCACAGGTGCTTCCACCCTAAAGTGACATGGAACAGTTCGCACTGCCTCAACTGTATGAGAGCAAACAAACAAAAAAAAAAAAGGTATAGGAAAAAGGACCCTTTATAAAATAAGAGGTATCTAGATCTTGAAACTGCACAAGGTGCCATCACAAAATCTTTCCATGTCTTGAGACTGTATCAGCCTGACCATGCATGCAAATATTTGGGCTCTTCTGTCAAACACAACCAGAGTTAAGGTGTAACACTAGGAATTTAACATTGATCACCAGACTAACCCTAACTATAGAGGCCCCTGCCATGCCTCTATCATATATGTGGTGTTTATGCACTCCATCTATCATTTCAGGTATATACCCTGTTCAGATGGACTGCATCATGTAGATGGACAGGGGATTCTTCACTGGTTTTCTCCTGCTGTTCCCACCCTCCTCCTTTGGCATGGACCATACCCTGCAGATCACGTGCAACGGTCTTTACATATTCTTAATAAAAGCTTGAAAAGTTTGAATTCTAGTCCTTTGTCATGATTAGTGTCTGAAACTTTCATGCTGTTTGGTTTTGTGTTCTTACATTTGTTAACTTGTCTACAGTAACAGAAAACAGTGGAGTTGTTACTGTCTCTTAGTGTCTTAGTGAGGCTTGGACAGTGTTGACATCATCTTGAGCTGCTTCAGCAGTATTGCTTGACTGAACAGTTGTTTCACTTCCCAATCAGAGCAGTCTGTAGAGTTAATGGTTTGCTCTCCAGGTTTTATGCTAACTCCGCTCTGGTTTGTGTTTGGATAGATTAGCTTAAAATCCATCAGTCTCTTACAAAAAGATGATCATTTGAGTTTCAGTGCTGAATTGAAGTGGTGTGAATCTTTGTGAGAAATCAGCTTGTCTGTATCACATCTGTCCGTTCTTCCTCATTTAGCTATATAGCACAGGGTTGTTAAATGGATACAAAATCCAAATTTTGTTCATTCATAGAAGTAGTTTGTCTTTAATGTAGCCTTCATAAATGGGTTCATGTAAGAACATTTTTTCCCCCCGTGTCAGATTGACAAAGAGGTGCCTGTCACACACACACTGCTATTTCAGGCACATGTACCATAACAAGTCACAAATTTCAGTTCTTTGGAGGTTTCTGTGTGAAAATTCATCATGTATGTGTGTAATCAGAAATGTTATATGGCATCCCGATGCACAGTATCTCTGCCCCACAGCTGAGGCAGCTGCACTCCAGCCCCACATTTGAGGTTGCTGCACCCTGCTGCCCACTGTCTTCTCCCACACAGTCAAGGATTCTGCACCCTGCTGCCTCCATACCCTGTCTGAGCAGCCAGGGCTGCTGCACCCTACCGCCCCTTGCCTGAGCAGTAGGAGTTGCTGCACCTTGCTGCCCTCTTCCGCCACCCCCACAGTCAGGGATGCTGCACCTGTTGCCTCTGTTCCTTTCTCCACAATCAGGGCTGCTGTGCTCTGCTAAGCCCTAGAATACCAGGGCCTCTGCCTCCACAGTAGGGGTTGTTGCCCAGGTCACCAGAGGTGGGGCTTTTGCTGTACCCTGCTACCCATTTCCATTGCCCCAGATGGGCAGGGCTGCTGCACCACATGCACCCTGTCTCACAGCCAGGGCTGATGTATCCTAATGCCCCCCTGTGTCCTGCCCCAGAGTCGAGGCTTCTGCACCATGCTGTCCTCTGTCCCTTGTCACCACAGCCAGTGCTGCTGTACCCTGCTCTTGTCTACACAGATGGGGTTGCTGTGGTCTGCTGTGCCCCAGAGCCCCATGCCTCTGCAGTTAGGGCTGCTACACCATGCTGCCACTTGCCACAAGAGTCGGGGCATTTGCTACATCCTGTCCTCTGCCTCCACAGCTGAGGCAGTTTCACCCTGCTGCCCCCCACCACCAGAGTCAGATTCTTTGCTATACCCTTCTGCCCACATCCCTTGTCCCAAACAGGTGTGGCTGCTGCACCCTGTCCCACAGTTTGGGCTGCTATACCCTGATGCCACACTTGTCTCCTGCCTGAATAGTTGGGGCTGCTGCACCCTGTATCCTTCTGTCCCCTACTCCCACAGTCAGAGTCATGCACCCTGTTGCCCCCTGTTCCTGTCTCCATAGTCGGGGCTGCTGTGCTGCACCCTAGAACCCAGTGCCCACCGCCTTCACAGTTGGGGCTGCTGCACCCTGCTATGCACTTTCATTGCCCCAAATGGGCTGGGCTGCTGCACCATGTGCACCCTGTCCCTCAGTCAAGGCTCCTGTACCCAGATGCCCACCTGTGTCCTGCCCCACAGTCCAGGCTTCTGCACCATGTTGGCCTCTGTCCCCTGCCACCACTGTGCCCTGCTGCAATGTAGAGCCCTTTGCTTCCACAGGTAGGGTTATTGCAACATGCGGTTCCCTGCTACCAGAGTCAGATCTTGTGTTTCAGTTTTATTCGTTCGACTATAAGTCATTATGATACAGAAGAGAAAAAAACACAAAAAAACACACATTTTAAATATTTTGAGCTAAATATATCTAACTCTGTTAATAAATTTTCCATAAAAATTTGCACCATACAGGTACAATAGAAATGTCCAGTCAACAGATAGATGTAACCATCTATAAAACCGCTCATAAGAAATTACTTGATCTGGCAAACTGTTCCGAGTATATTAACATAACTGCTATCCCTGGCTTATAGATATAGAATCTTCCATGCTATTTTTATATATTGGATTTGCCTTGGTTAAGATTTCTCAAGAACAAACAAGTTTAGGTTAAAAATGTCTAATTCTTGGCTAACCACCAAACAAGAGTTTAACTCTACAACTAATCTCCTTAACATGAAAACTCTTTTAGTCATTGCAGTCTTAGTTAGCATTTGATAATAAAACAGGCATATTACTCGGTGTACAATAAATATAAATATAAGATATCAGGCTTTACAACCACTTTATCAAGCTTAATTGGTTATATCAAAGAGTTGGATAGAATGTAAGAGCTATTTTCAGCAGTATTATCCATGCCTTCCAATACAGGCAACAATAACTCTACAGTGATCCCTCTGCAGAATCCAGCCTGCCATGCTTTCGCACCTATAAGGGCTTCACTAACAGAGAAAGCCAACTACAGGGTGCCAGCAAACTCCTAACTTGTCCTGCTCAAGTGCACACACACGTCACAGCTGTGGTATTAATGCCTTGAGCACCACCTTAAGTATTCAAAGCTTATCATTTCTACAGGTTATCTCTAGAACTCATCCCAATTACAACAAGCTCCCACAGATATTCCATCACCTCTGAGGCATCACCTTAAAGCCCTCATTTATAGCTTATGTAATTCATTCCATGGATAAATGTTACCTTACAGTGCCGTCCAGTCCATAAAGAGGCTTTTCTCTGCTGGTATTACTGTGACTAGGACAGTGATTAACTACTTAACTTCCTAGTTAAAATTTAAGGAACTTAGACGACAGCACAACATAAAAAGTAGACATCAAACAAATATACTTGTAACATGGCAAAAAAGAGAAGCGTGAAATAAGGGAACGTCATTGGACAAAAAGCACCACATAATCAAAGTTGGAGCGGGGATTAATCACTGGTAATGCCTGCTCCAGCTATTAATTACGGGGTCACCGGGTCAAGCTGTAGCACCAGTAGCTATCACAGTAGCAAACGCTGTATATTCCACAATACAGCAGACCACAGAAAACACATTGCGGCGAAGATGCAGGATCTGACCATGCCGAAACAAAGCCAAACAGTTTCAGCGAACAGAACTGAAAAAACAGAAACAACGACGATGCAAGTAATGTCATGTTACACGTGCATTAATGCTCTCCGGGGTCGGCTTCTACTGGGGAATTAATGCATGGTTGGGTGGTTGTAGGCACTCTGCGAGGCCTCATGCACAACCCCCAAACCATGCATTATTCCCTAGTAGAAGCTTCCTTCGTCAGCCATTAATGCTTAGATACAAAATCTGAATCCTTCTTAGGGTTCTTGCAGAAATAAAAGTTCCAGATCCTGTGCTGCACAGCCCAAACTGTTGTAAGAAAAATGGAAAAATACTTTCATTTTGTGTTATGGGTGGGAACAGATGGCAGTGTCAGCGAGGTACAGGTCAGTAAGCATAGGAAGACTAGGAGTAGGTATAAAATTGCAAGTATTATTTTTATTTTTCCAATAAGAGTAAAATAAAATTTAATTTTTCACTATAACTGTTTACAAAGGCAGAACAAACACAGAAAATGAAGTCCTTCATCTGAGGATCTCTTAATTCCAAGTTTCAGTCTTGCTCCTCTAGCAAAAATATTGTTTTTTATATAAATCTTTGTCTGGGAACTCGTAAGAAAACATCCTGTTTTTCAGAAAATGTTCTTGTCAGTTTCCTTCCTTGCAGGTACAGCAAAACATTACATGGTGTCCCAGAACTGACCTCCTGTTGACAGCTTCTGCCAAAGAGCTAGTATTATATTCCAAGTTAACCTCCTAAGTTCCAAATAGTTTTTGCAATCATTTCAACAATACAACCTGTATACGCTTCAAACCAAGGATCCACTTTCACATAAAGATTCACACACATTTTATAGCTTCAGATACACAAGAGGGAAGAAAAGATAGAAACAGCAAGTGAAGGCAGAGAGATAACGGGGGCAGAATAGTGAGACCGTCCGAGTGGCTAGTTCCTAGATATCACAAAAATGTGACTCAAGCAGTCAGAAAGACAGGAGATCAACAGAAGAGTATAAAACAGATCCTTGCATTTAACTCTTTCTACATAACAAATAGGACAGAATCATATTCAGCCCTGTCACAGGCAGCAGGGTGCAGCATCCCTGACTGTTTGGACAGGAGACAGGGAAGGCATCAGGGTACAGCAGTCCAAACTGTGAGACAGAGTGTACCGGCCACACCTATTTGGGACAAGGGATATGGGTAGCAGGGTGTAGCAAAAGATCAGACTCTGGTGGCAGTGGGCAGCAGGGAGAAATGTCCCCAATTGTGGAGGCAGGGGACAGGGTGCAGCAAATGCCTAGACTCTTACAGCAAGTGGCAGCATTGTACAGCAGCCCTAACTGCAGATGCATGGGGCTTCTAGGCACAGCAGGTCACAGCAGCCTTAACTGTGTAGACAGAAGCAGGGCAGCAGCCTTGACTGTGGTGGCAGAGACAGAGGACAGCATGGTGCAGAAGCCTTGACTGTGGGCATGACACAGAGAGGCATCAGGGTACAGCAGTCATGCCTATTTTGGGCAATGGAAATGGGTAGCAGGTTCAAGCAAAAGACCCACCTTTGGTGGCTTGGGGCAGCATGGTGCAGCAGTCCCAACTGTGGAGGCAGGAGACCTGGGACTCTAGGGCTTAGCAGAGCACAACAGCCCTGTGGAGACAGGAACAGGGGTCAACAGGTTCAGTATCATTGTCTGTGGGGGTGGGCAGCAGAGGATAGCAGGGTGCAGCAAACCCAGCTGTTCAAGGCTGCTGCACCCGGCTGCCCCCTGTTAGCGTGATTGTTCAGGCAGGGGATGGAGGCAGCAGGGTGCAGAATCCCTTACTGTGTGGGAGGAGAAGACAGTGGGGCAGTAGGGTCTCACAGCCTCGAATGTGGGGCAGAAGGTGGGGGGACTTGTGGGGTAGGGAACAGGGCACAGCAGAGTGCAGCTGCCTTAATTGTGGGGAGACACGGTGCATTGATATGTCATATAGTGGTTCTAGTTATACACATACATGTATTTTCACACAGAAACCTCCAAAGAACTGAAATTTGTGAATTCATACAGTGCATGTGCCTGAAATAGTAGTGTAAGACAGGCATCTCTTTGTCAATCTGACATGAAAAAATATGTTCTTACATGAACAAATTTATGAAGGTTACATCAAAGACAAACTACTTCTGTGAACAAAATTTAGATTTCTAGGGACATGGATATGTTGTTCATCCACACTGTCTGGCAGGTATCCTTGCCGCTTTAAATCTTGCCGGAAGGTCTTCAAGCTGGCTCCTCCCACCCACCCGGGTGTTAAAACTCTCGGCTCCGCCCCATGACGCCAGATCTTCCTTACCGCTTGGAAGCTCAGGTTCCCTCCTTAGCAGCTTGGCGTATAAGACTGGTTCCTAATTCTTGGTTTCCGAATTTAAAAGTTTTGCTTAATAGACTTCTCGGTCTTCATCCCTCGTGGCCGCGATGACAAATCAACTCCTGCTTCGCGAAGTCTTGCGGGCAGAAGATGTCTCGGATGGATCCGCACTCCACGTGTGTACTGTTTACGCCTTGAGCATGACCCGCGGGCTTGCGACCTGTGCTCTTCCTTCTCAGCCTCGTCCTCGAAGACCGTGCTGCCCGTTTACAACTAGAGGCGCCCGAGCAATTTCCTCTGGTAAAGTCAAGAGAGGCCCGGTCGCGGCGTTTCACGCTGGGCGCGGGTTCGGCTGGATCAGCTAGAGCAGATGATCGCCTCGAAGAGGAGGCGGCGCTGGCCGCATCTTCCTCGACCGTGGCATTTATTCCGCCTCCCTGGGTTCCTCTTACACAGCCTTCTTAAGGAGTTTGTCTGTCCCTCTCCACTAGGGAGAGGGACCAACGCTGCTGGACCTTCTTCTGGTCCAAGAAGAAAGACAAGGGTAAGCCTCTTCGTCGACGCCTTGGGAGCGGAAAGGTCCTCTCCCCGAGTTGTCGGCCATCGACTTCGGGTCGATCGCTCGCTTCGCCACTGGTCTCACGGTGTCCCCGCCAGGTCAGTTGACCGAGACTCCCGCCGATGCAGTAGAGATCTTTCTCGACCCGCTGGACGGTTGTCCACCGGGCGTTTAAAATCCCTCTCCCGGTTCCCCGGGGTGGGAGTTGAGGATCCCGTGGGCTTGCCAGTGCCTCTGGTTCCGGAGCCCTTGGGTGTTCCCTCCGAGCCGAGGGAGGAGCTGGTTCCACCCGTCCCCTCCCTGCACCGTCCTCGGAAAAGCTGAGGTTCTCGGTCTCTGTCTCTGACTTCTTCGCGGTCCAGCCGATCCCGCCATCATAGGCGGTCTCGATCTCGGCACCGCGGTAAGCGGCGCTGCCGCTCGTCCTCTTCCTCCTCCTCGGATGAGGGGAGGCTTTGACGCAAGTTGAGTCGATGATACGAGGACCTCATGTGGCAACAGCTCCTTCTGACCAGGAACAAGCCTTCCCCGGCCATTAAGTGGCTGTCACCGGAGCGGCCGAAACAACCCCCCGTTTTACTCGAGGAGCCTGTTATCAGGCCGGTTGTTCGGCCAAAACCAGCTGCTCCACCGATCCGGTGGAACCTCTGCCTCCACAGCCGCGGTTTGGGGCTCCGACCAAGAATTCTCGGTCGGCTCAGGGTCTGCCCCATAGGCTGTCGGTCACCCTCACTCCCGATCGCCCTCGGCAGGTGGAGGGTGGCTCAGGCCTGAGGCAGCTCTTTGTGGACTCTTCTGAGTCTGACGACGATGCCTACTTTTTCTCCAAGTGAGTGGACTTGGAGTCCTCTGGAGGTCAGTCGCTGGACGACAGCCCTTCATCCTTCCTGGGGTTGCTCAGACTCATCTCGGAATCCACCGGGATGCAGCTCGAGCCCCAGATCCAAGCGGGCCAATATCCCTCACGGAGATATTGGACCGAGGGATCTCCCACGGAGGCCTTCCCTGTGGCTGAAGCCATTGTGGGCCCGGCCTTGGAGCTCTGGCAGCGCTCTTCCTGCCCTGCGCCTTCAGCCAGGATGGCCAGGAAGTATCACGGTCCCTACGGTTCCCTGTCCGGTTCTCAGAACATCCCTCGGCCGAGGGGTTAGTTACCGACAGCGTTTTCCGGCGTGCCGGAAACGCTAGGGATGTGGATAAACCTCCCGACAAGGAGTCCAAGAAACTGGACTATGCCGGGCGAAAAGTCTACGCTGCATCCTCCCTTGTCCTTCGTCAGGCCAGCTCGGCCGTACTGATGGCACATTTTTCTCACGCCCTGTTGGGCTCTGTGGACGAGGTGGTCCCTCATCTCCCGGCCGACCTGCAGACCACGGTTAAGCAGGTGCGGGACCAGGGCAGGGCAGTGGCCAAGCAGCAACTTCAGACTGCTTTGGACATCGGTGATTCATGCGCCAGGTCAGTGGCAGCTGCAGTGGCTATGCGCCGTCGGGCATGGCTGAGGATATCCACCTTCACAGCGGATACCCAGCACAAGTTGGCGGATGTCCCCTTCCTGGGGACCGACCTCTTCGGCCCTGGAGTGGAAGGCCACCTCCAGAGGATTGAAAAGTCCAATGCCACCTTGGACTCTGTCTCATCCGCTCAGAGGGACAAGGGCTGCAGACCTCAACCCAAGCCCTTTCGTCCATCAGCACGCACGGTCCAGCAACACCAGGGCCAGCAGGCTCGCGTTTGGCATCCCAAACCCAAGCCTGCGGCTTCCTCCTCCAGGAAGCAGGGAGGAAAAGGCCCAGGTGGTCCCTCGGCCGGTCCCTCCTCCAAGCCTGCACAGTGATGGGTTGAGGGGTGTCGCCCCCAACCTCGTCACCTCACCCCAGGTTCCCCTGAGGGACGGCTCTGTACTTCCTTTCCGCCTGGTCTGCTATTACCACAGACAGGTGGGTGTTGAGGTGGTAGGAAGGGCCTGCCTCTGGAGTTCGAGCAGGCCCCACCCTTCAGAGCCGTCGCACCTCAGGGGCCCTGGGGTCTGGCCCTCGCTGTCAGCTCACCGAGCTGACATCGCCTCCTCGAGAAGGAGGTGATAAGAGAGGTGGCGGACCCTCCCTCAAACCCAGGGTTCGTGTCCAGGTACTTCCTGGTTCTGAAACGGACGTGGGGCTGGCGACCCATTCTCGACCTACACGACCTGAACAAGTTCCTAAGGTCTCGAACCTTCAGGATGGTCACTCTGGCTCAGATAATCCCATTCTTGGAACACGGCGTGTGGTTCTGCTCTCTGGACCTACAGGACGCGTTCTTTCACGTCCCTATCCGTCCGTCCCATCAAAGGTTCCTTCGCTTTTGAGTGGAGGGTTCCCTTTTCGAGTTCCAAGCCATGCCCTTCGGCTTATCTCCAGCTCCCAGGGTCTTCACCAAATGCATGGCAGTGATGACAGCATTCCTGCGGTGCCGAGGGGTCCGGGTTTACCCTTACCTGGACGATTGGCTGATAGCAGCCCCCTCCAGACAGGAGATGGAGCGGTCCAGAGATCTGGCCCTCCAGGTTTGCTCTCAGGTCGGCCTCCTCATCAACGAGGCCAAGTCGGAACTCGAGCCGAAGCAGGTGATTCTTTCATTGGGGCAGAGCTCGACTCTCTTCGAGCCAGAGCACGGCTCCCGGCGGACAGGGCCGAGGTTCTTTCCTCCTTTGCCCAATCATTTCTGGTTGGGCAATGGCGCCCTGCCTGGGACTTCCTGCGCCTCCTGGGTCTCATGGCGGCCTGTACCAGCATGGTCCGTTGGGCCCGCTGGAACATGCGCCCTCTTCAGTGGGGGCTGGCCAGCCAGTGGTCCCAACGCTGCGATCCATTGGACCAGCTAGTGACGGTGACCCAGGGGATGTGGAACGCTCTCCAGTGGTGGACCGTTCCAGTTCATCTGCAGGAGGGCATCCCGTTTGTCCGCCCCGAGCTGACGGTCTCTCTATCGCCCGATGCCTCTCTGATGGGTTGGGGTGCCCATCTGGGGGAATACCGAGCGCACAGCCTCTGGTCCCCGTGGGAGTCCCGATGCCACATCAACCTGCTGGAGCTCCGAGCGGTCCGCCTAGCTCTCACCGCCTTTGCTCCGTTTCTTCAGGGTCAAGTGGTCCGGGTCCAGACGGGCAATACCACGACCATGTACTATCTAAACCGCCAGGGCGGGACACGCTCCATGCTCCTATGCAAGGAAGCTCTCCGCATCTGGTCACGTGCGCAGCCTGGAGGCGGATCTCCTAGCCATTCATGTGGCAGGAGCCTCCAACACCCTGGCCGATGCCCTAAGTCGGATAGGGGCTGCGTCCCACGAGTGGTCTCTCCTGCCGGAGGTAGTACAAGATCTATTCTCCCATTGGGGCACACCTCAGGTGGACCTGTTTGCCTCCAGGGAGAATGCGAAGTTGAGGCTGTTCCATGCCCGCCCCCCTCTGCAGGGGGATGCCTTCTCGAGGCCGTGGACCCCGGGCCTCTTCTACGCCTTTCCCCCGTTCCCCTTGATGCACAAGGTGCTGCTCAAAGCAAGGAGGGACAAGGCGCAGGTGATTCTGATAGCCCCAGACTGGCCCCGCCAGTACTGGTACCCAGATCTCCTCAGCCTCAGCTCCAGGCTTCCGAGGCAGCTTCCAGCTTGCCCGGACCTGCTCTCAGTCAATCAGGGGAAGGTATTCCATCCGGACCTTCAATCCCTGCACCTGACGGCCTGGTTCCTGAGCAGCTAGAGTTCCAGGACTTGGGTCTTTCCGACGAGGTCCTCAACGTAGTTGAGGCGTCCTGTAAGGAGTCGACCAGAAAATGCTACGCCTTCAGATGGAAAAGATTTTCCATTTGGTGTCAGGGCAAGGGCCTGGACCCTTCCTCCTGTTCCTTGGTGAGCATATTGGACTACCTGTGGTCCCTTTCTCAGCAAGGGCTTAGGTTGGCGACCCTTAAGGTGCCTGGTAGCCATCTCTGCTTACAGGCGTGGGCGGGAAGCAGTCGATGGCGCAGGAGAAGGTGGTCTGCGCTTTTCAAAGGCCTTGATCACATTTCCCTTGGATGCGAGAACCTCCACCTTCGGTGGGATCTACTGCTGGTACTGGCAAAGCTCATGGCAAGCCATTCGAACCAATGCACAGGTGTGAACTCTCTCACCTGTCGTGGAAGACCGCCTTCTTGGTGGCTATCACGTCAGCCAGAAGGATGGGAGAGCTCCAGGCGCTCTGCATTGAGTCTCCTTACCTGGTCTTCCACAGGGACAAGGTTGTCCTGCGTCCCCACCCGAAATTCCTTCCGAAGGTGGTGTCGGAGTTTCACCTTAACCAGGTGTTGACTCTGCCGGTGTTCTACCCCAATCACACCTCGGAGGCCGAATATAAGCTCCATACTTTGACCTTGAAGGGCGCCGCTACTATAAGGAGCGACGGCTGAAATTTGGGGATAGGGTTCGCCAGCTGTTTGTCACCTACGCTGAAGCCGCATCTGGCAGACCTGCAGCCAAGCGGACAATAGGCAGGTGGGTCACCTCCTGCATAGATCTCTGCTATAAGTTGGCGGGCATGGAGCCTCCCAGAGGGATAAGAGCTCATTCTACCCGCCATACTGCTGCATCTGTGGCTGCTTCCAGGGACGTCCCTATTCAGGAAATCTGCAGGGCTGCTACCTGGAAGTCAGCAAACACCTTCATCACCCATTACCACATCGACCTTGAGTCACGCTGGGATGCTGGTTTTGGGGCCTCGGTTCTCCAGTCTCTCTTTCCCAAGTAAGTATTGGGGGTGTGCGCCTTGCCTCCCTCCTCCCGGAGAACTGCCAGGAGTCTGCCAGACAGCGTTGATGAACAACATATCCATGTCCCTAGAAATATAGGTTCTCACCTGTAACTGGAGTTCTAGGAATGGTATATATTGTTCATCCTACGACCACCAACCTCCCGGCCAGGCGCTAGCCTATGAGCTTCCAGCGGGCCAGATCTGGCGTCATGGGGCGGAGCCGAGAGTTTTACCACCCGGGTGGGTGGGAGGAGCCAGCTTTAAGACCTTCCGGCAAGATTTAAAGCGGCAAGGATACCTGCCAGACAGTGTGGATGAACAACATATACCATTCCTAGAACTCCTGTTACAGATGAGTAACCTGTATTTATTGTATATCCATTGAACAACCCTGTGTTATAAAGCTAGAACAAATGCAGAGTTTTGATGAGAAAGAACTGACAGCTGTGATACAGACAAGCCGCTTTCTCAGACAAAGATTCATACCACTTCAGTTCAGCACTGAAAATCACATGATCAGCTTTTTATAAGAAGAGAATGATAGATTTCAAGCTAATCTAGACAAACACAAACCAGAGACCGAGTCGGTACAAAACCTGGAGAGCAAACCATTAACTCTACAGATTATTCTGATTGGGAAGTGAAACTGTTCAGTCACGCAGTACTGTTGAAGCAGCTTCAAAATGATTTTTTATTTAAAAGTTGGTGACCTGGAAAGGCACACTGAGCCAAGGCTCGTTTCCAGGTGTGACCCAGGGGTAAGAGACAATACAGTGATAAGAGACAGTACAGTGGTAACATTTGGAAAAACAATACCAAAGATATACAGTTCGGTACAAATATAAAGCAGATAAAAAAGTATACACACACACACACACACACACACACACACACACACACACACAATAGCAGCAGAATAAAATTTAGATGATGTCCATCACAGTACAAGCAATATAGATACAGTAGCAGCAAATTTAGTCATAGCTCTGCATCACAGTGCAGACTAGGGTGTAAGAGAGCAGTAAGTGTGAACGTAGGGAAAAAGTATAGTAGACAGAGAGTTATAGTAGCAGTTTCAAACAGGAAGCCAGACTAGGGGTCTGGGATGTTTTTGGTAGGAAAGGTATAGTACTTTTGAGAGGAGATGAGGCTAGTTAGGGTGAGGTGCTGATGGGGTCTGGGATGGAGTGGAATGACATGAACATATAGTGGTGGGGGTAGCCCGGAACAGGGATTTAAGGGCAGTGAAAGGGGGGGGAAAGGGGAGTGTCCCATGGAAGTTGATTCCAGAGGCGAGGGAGACAGTAAGAGAAAGCAGCTTTGCTCTGATCATGTAATGAGGATGGGGAGGGAGATTGTTTGAGCATCTCTGGAGTGGAGGAAGTACATGGAGGAGCTAACTGGCGACAGGCAGGAGTTGAGGTAAGGGGGGGGTCCCAAACCAGAATTTGGAGATGAAACTTGAGGCTATGGCTCTGGCGCCCAGCAGTTAGAGGCATTAGGAGAGGGCAGTAGAGGAGACAGTGGTAAGTGAGGGAGGAGGAGGTGGCGAAATGACAGATTGAGTTTAATAGAGTATTGAGTCTAGCGAGGGAAGTAGCGGGTGCGGAGTCATAAATAATGTTAGCATTGTCATTAACCAGTAAGATAAAATTGCTGGGTAGACATAGGGAGGCATTCCTTGTGCCGGTAGAGGGCTCCAAGTTTAGGGCGAAGTTTGGTGCAGATAGTCAGTGTGGGCAAAGAAATTGAGGTTGCTGTCTAGCCAGACCCCGAGATATTTGAAAGATTTGACTGTTTCTAATAGTAAGCCGTCCAGGGTGGCAAATGTAGGGGACTTCTGGGATTTGGAGTCTTTGCTTTGATCCGAAGAACATTGAGGCAGTTTTTTTTGTTTGTTTTTTTTCAGTTTGAGCTGATTTTGCCTGAACCATATCTGCACTTTATCAAAGTCGTGCTGCAGAGGGGTAGTTACATCTGTGGCATTTAGACTGGAAAGGTATAACACGGTGTAGTCTGCATACATATGGATTTTGGAAGGAGAGCAAATGGATGGGAGGTCGTGTATAAATAGTGAGAATGGGATAGGGCCGAGTATAGATCCTTAGGGGACACCGGTTTTAATTGGGAGGGGAAGGGGATAGGGCATTGCCTACTTGTACAGATTGCTGTCTGTTTTCAAGGTAGGATCTGAACTAATCTGTGGCAGACTGAGCCAGACTTGAAGAAAACAGTTTTTAGATTAGGAGGTGGTGAGAGACAGAGGCCTTTGCCAAGTCCACAAAAATGACAGCATTGACAAGGCCTTTGTCCATAGCTGACTGGATATAGTCAGTGACTCGAAGCAGGAAGAGACTATAGAATGATCTCATTGCTTTCCAAGCCTCACTGAGAGGACAGAAACAACTCCACTGTTTTCCATTACTTTAGACAAGTTAACAAATGCTGATTTAAAGAAAACCACATAACCAAACAGCATGACATGTTCAGGAAACACTAATTACAACACAGATACTAGAAATCAAGCTTTTATTAAGAATATGTAAAACCATTGTACATGATCGTTAACGAGTCAAATACCACAGCTCCCTGTGATAAGAGCAAGCTCCTGGCCTGGCCACAGGGACTGCTGTAGCGCCAGAACCAGCCGCAAAGCCTTCCTGACTGGCACGCTGCCACGTGGCAGCTACCTCCATCTGGCCTACCATCTGAAACGGCAGCCCAGGCTTGCTCCAGAGTTTGGGTCGCCTGTGCAACAGTGGGATTTGCTGCTGCTGTGCCGTGGGGTGGTTCAGGGCAACCCTGAGCCAGTTTCCTTTGCCTGTGTCACACTTCTGATCACTGCCTATTTTATATTGCTGTAATTCATTATGTATTTGCCATGTCAAATGATGTAATTCTCCCAGGTTGTGCCTTAAAAATAAGCATCTGTTTGCCTAGTTTGCTTACTTGGTGACAAAAGGAAATAAATAAACTGGAAACCTGGGACTCCCAGAAGCACCTTACTCTTTCTGTAATGCACAATCTGGTGCAGCACACATGATTATATTTTTATTCAGAAGGGTGCGGTGTGCATATTTACGGAACCCAAGCAAACAAGAGAGACAGATAAGTGCATTAGCTGGAATTTGAACCCAGGCCACCGAGGATACCATTCCCTGCATTATCTGCTCTACCACCAAAGCAACCAGATACCTGGGACTCAGAAACATCTTGCTTCTTTTCTAATGCACAGCCTGGTGCTTCATGGATAATTGCATTTTTATTCACAAGGGTAGTATATGACATACATGGAATTCCAAGAATAGAAGAGAGGAAGAAATAAGTGCCTTAGCTGGGAGTCCCAGGTTTCCAGTTGCCTTGGTGGTGCAGCATGTAGCGATCAGAATGGTATTCCAAGCAGCCTAGGTTCTAATCCTTTTAAGGCACTTCATTCCTTTCCTCTTTTCTGTTGGTTCCATATATATGCATATTGCATCCTTGTTAAAAGAAAAAAATTGGGAAGTGTAACATTGGGGGTGTTACCCTGGGCTCTTGTAGGTGGGGATATAAACACACTTTGTACCACAGCCCAGGATGTGCAGCTTAACACAGCAGACTGTCTGTGCTTTTATTGGTAAGATTGCTGTGAGAGGTGCATTCAAACATAACACAGATTGAAAATAAAACAGAAAATAATACCTAGCTCTTTGTTGAGTGCTAACTACACAGTGAACTTTTGTTCCCTCTCTATAACCCAGGTAGCTAAGCTGTTTCCTGGGACATACAAACAAAATCAGCACAGAGTCTCTTGTTCTATGTTTCAAAGGAAAATTATTTACCAGTCTCAGGTTTTCAGCCAGTCCAAAGTCAGAATTCACTTCATTCTTGCAGGCCAAACAAAGTTCCAAACCAGGCAGTCAGTTGATTCAGAGTTCTCTCTCTCCAAAGTAAAATCCTTCTGCAAGTGTTCCCCAGCCAGGCTCCACGTCTGTTCCTAATCAGGTACTGAGACACAAGCAATTGTTTGAGCCTTCTCTTTTATGCAGGCAATCACTCTCCTGCACCTGCTCTTAATCAAGCACTTAGCTCTGTGAAGTTGTGGCACAGTGCCTTCTGGGACTTGTAGTGTATGCACCATACTTTGTAGTCCTGGCAGAGAAAAAATGGAACATACATGCTGGGAGGTAACGCCCTTCCACAACTTTACCCAGTGCTGTGTTACATACCTCCCCCCTCAGCTTAGCCCCCTTTGGCTGAGCGGCCGTAGAAAAGAAGGAGTGGATGCGGAAAGAGCATCCGCATTCCCATGTTTAGGACCGGCACGGTGCAGAATCTGAAAATCAAAAGGCTGTAAACTCAAAAACCATCGGGTAACCCGAGCATTCTTTTCCTTAGTCTGTCTCATCCATGTGAGGGGAGCGTGATCAGTCACAAGAAAAAACTTACTGCCCAGCAAGTAATATTTCAGAGACTCAAGTGCCCATTTGATCGCCAGACATTCCCTCTCCACCGTGGCAAAGCGCCTTTCATGTGGCAACAGCTTGCGGCTCAAGTATATTATCGGGTGTTCTTCACCCTCAGTGTTCTGGGACAGGACTGCGCCCAGACCCGTGTCAGGTGCATCAGTTTGTACGATCATGGATTTGGAGAAGTCTGGGGAATGCAGGACAGGAGAGGCACACAGTGCCTGTTTCAAGCTACAGAACGCTTTGTCTGCTTCGTGAGTCCATTTCACCATATTAGGTTGACTGTTACGTGTGAGGTCACTGAGGGGGGCTGCTATAGTAGCAAAGTTTTGAATAAACCTTCGGTAATAGCTCATGAGTCCCAAAAATGTCCTTACTTGTTTCTTATTGACCAGTCATGGCGAGTCTTGAATAGCAGCAATTTTTTTCTCTTGTGGCTTTATAAGGCCTCTTCCTATCATATAACCCAAGTACTGTGCTTCACTCACCCCTAAGGTACATTTCTTTGGGTTGGCTGTGAGCCCTGCATTTCGAAGCGAGTCCGTCACAGCTTGTAGTTTCTCCAGCGACTGTCCCAGGTGTGGCTGTGGATGATGACACGTTCTAAATACGCAGCATACTCCTCAGGGTCGCAGCACACGGTCAGGCGTTGGAACGTGGGCGGAGCTCCATGTAAACCAAAAGGAAGCATTGTATATTGATATAAGCCATCAGGGGTGGCAAATGCCGTTTCTCTCTGGCGGCTTTTGTTAAGGGACTTGCCAGTAGCCTTTCGTCAGGTCAGGAGTGCTGATGAGCGGGCGGTTCCCAGTCTTTCAATGAGCTCATCTATTCGTGGCATTGGATAGGCATCAAAGGCTGAAATCTCATTCAGTTTTCTGAAATCGTTAGCAGAACCTGACTGATCCATCAGTTTTGGGACCAGTACTATAGGGCTAGACCAGGCACTGTGAGATTCTTCAATACTCCCATCTCTAACATCTTTTAACCTCTTCTTTTATCGCAATTTGGCGTGCTTCTGGTATACAATATGGCTTGAGGGTGTATCACTTTCCTGGAGGGGTCACGATAACGTGAGTGACGAGTCGAGTGTTGCCGGGCCGGTCGGAGAACACATCTTTATTTCTGTCAAGGAACTCGAAGAGGTCTTGCTTCTGACTTGGTGTCAGGTCTCCAACCGTCACTGCGTCTCTAAGCTTTCCTCTGCTGGACCGGTTTTTGTTTCACTCCAGCAGACATCACGGTCCACCCACTTTTTCAACAAATTGATGTGGTATATTTGTTCAGGCTTCCGCCTACCCGGTTGTTTACCTTATAGTTGACTTGGTTTACTTTTCAAGTACCTCTTAGGGTCCTTTCCAGGTGGCCAGAATTTACACTCAGAGGTGGGGACAAGTACCAACACTCTGTCACGGGCTGAAACTCTCTAGGCACTCTGTGAGCAGGTTGTAGGCTCTACTTTGAGCTTCTTGGGCCTTTTGCATATGTTCCTTCACAATGGGCATTATGGCATTAATGCGCTCTCTCATTCCTTCCACATGCTCAATGACGGTTTGGTAGGGGCAGGGTTGATGCTCCCAAGTCTCTTTTGCTATGTCTAGGAGACCTTGTGGGCGGTGGGCATACAGCAATTCAAACGGGGAAAATCCGGTGGATGCTTGGGGCACTTCACGGATGGCAAACATTAAATACGGCAATAACTGATCCCAGTTCCATCTATCTGTCTCCATGGTTTTCTTTATCATACTTTTTAATGTCTTATTGAATCTCTCAACGAGCCCATCTGTCTGCAGATGATACACGGACGTGCGCAGCTGTTTGATCTGCAAGAGCTTGCGCAAGTCCTTCATTACTCGGGACATGAAGGGTGTTCGTTGGTCAGTAAGGATCTCCTAGGAATCCCGACTCGGAAAACATCTGTACCTAGTTCTCGGGCGATGTTTTGGTGGCGTGTTCCGCGAGGAATGGCTTCCGGGTATCTGGTAGCATAATCCACTACTACCAGAATATACTGAAACCCTTTTGCAGACTTCACCAAGGGTCCTACCAGGTCCATGGCAATACGTTCAAACGGTGTTTCGATGATTGGCAGGGGAACTAGTGGTTCTCGGAAAGAGGGTTGCGGAGCTCTCTGTTGGCACTCCGGACAGGAGCGACAATATCGTTCCACCTCAGCATGGACCCCCGGCCAAAAGAAATGACTCAGTCTCTCTTTTGTCTTATCCATTCCCAGGTGTCCTCCCAAGAGATGGCTATGGGCCAAATGCAGTACGGTGTGCCAGAAGGGCTGGGGCACGAGTAGCTGCTCTGTCAGTTTTTCAGCTGTTTTGTGTACTCGATACAGCAAGTTGTTGTTCATAGCAAAGTGTGGGTAGGGGAGGGTTTGGTCAGGGTTGAAGGGCCTCCCATCCACCACTTTCACATCTCCTCTGGCGTACTGGAGTGTGGGGTCTTCGAGTTGTGCTGTCCCAAATTTTCCTCTATGCAGTGCACCTTCTGGTGTGAAGAGATTATCCTCTTCTAGGTCCTCTGGAGTGTCTTCTATGACATCTGCTCCTCCGTCCTCTTCATCATTGTCTTCTCCCACGAAGACTTGTGTCGTTGAGGGAACATTTTTTTCTTCAAGTTTGTCGGACACTGCATCCGCCTTATCGTCCTCATTGTCTTTGCCTTCCTCTTTATCTTTATCTTTACCGATGGCGTCATGGCCTTTATCCTCCTTTTTGTCTTCGTCTTTTCCTCGGTTCCAGAGTCTTTGGAAGAATGGACAGTCGCGTCCTAACAACACGGGGAAAGACAACTGCTTCACCACTCCCACTGCTCCAGAAAATACACCTTCCTTTGTTTTTATTTCAAGGTGGACTGTGGGGTACATCTTGTTGTCCCCATGGATGCACATGATGGAAATGGGGTTGTTGTCACTCACTTGGCTGAGGGGTACTAAAGAGGGTTTGACTAGTGTCACCATACTGCTGGAGTCCAGCAATGCGTCCACTTCCTGGTTCTGGACTTGTACTGGACTGATACGAGGAGGCTGACTGATTCCCCAGGAGAACAGTAATGATATTACACTGTTTAGACAGGTTTGCCTCTATTTGCATTGGCTCATCTTTCTTAGGACAGTTCCAAGAAATGTGTCCTGGTTCTCCACATGTGAAACAGTCTCTGGTATCTCGGTTCATTACTCCTTTTCTTACTTTAAACGTGTCCTGACGCCCTCCGTTGGTACTGTACTTATTCAACTTCTGGTTCTTCTCACTTCTTCCATCTGGTTGTGCGATGGCGACTCTCTATCATGTTCTTGATGAGCTCTCTTATCCAGACTGATCCTTTCAGGTCTGGTAGTCTTTAAAAGTTCGGCGGTAGCATAATATCTTTCCACAAGGTCTACCAGCCCCTCTGCAGTACTAGGGTTACCTTGACTGACGGTTCTTTTTAAATCATAGGGTAGGGCTCTGATAAAGTGATCCAGTACCACTCTTTCCACTACTGCAGTAGACATCAGGACTTCAGGTTGTAGCCATTTTCAAGCTAAGTGGATCAGATCAAACATCTGTGAGCGGGGAGGTTTCTCTGGTTGAAATGACCAGGAATGGAATCACTGAGCTCTCACTGCGGTTATTACCCCTAGGCGTGCAAGGATTTCTTTTTTTAGCTTATCATAGTCTTCAGCATCCCCTGGTTCAAGGTCATAATATGCCTTCTGTGCATCACCACTGAGGAAGGGGGCCAGAATGCCAGCCCACTTATTTTGAGGCCATCCTTCTCGGCTTGTAGTCCTTTCAAAAGTTTTCAGATAGGCTTCTACATCATCACTGGCTGTCATCTTCTGCGGGAAGTGCCCAGCTACAATGGAAGATGCACCTGCTGTTGGCTTCCTTCCCTTTGGCCATCTCTGCAGCAAGCCACTGTAGCTCTAAGTTCAACATTTGCTGTACCCTCCACTGCTCTTCCAGCAGCAGTCTATTGTCTCTACCTGCTGCTGGTTTGTGGTTTGCTGGGCCAGATTTGCTTGTACAAGCTGCTGCAATAGGCTCTCCATAGCTGCTTTAGTGTTTTGAGTGTTGTTATCTCCACAACCTTGCCGCTATTCTCCACCACTGTAACACAAGGGGGTTGTGTTACCCTGGGATCTTGTAGGTGGGGATATAAACACACTTTGTACCTATAGCCCAGGATGTGCAGCTTAACACAGCAGACTGTCTGTGCATTTATTGGTAAGATTACTGTGAGAGGTGCATTCAAACATAACACAGGTTGAAAATAAAACAGAAAATAATACCTAGCTCTTTGTTGAGCCTAACTACCTGATGAACTTTGTTCCCTCTCTATAACCCAGGTAGCTAAGCTGTTTCCTGGGACATACAAACAAAATCAGCACAGAGTCTCTTGTTCTATGTTTCAAAGGAAAATTATTTACCAGTCTCAGGTTTTCAGCGAGTCCAAAGTCCAGAATTCACTTCATTCTTGCAGGCCAAACAAAAGGTTCCAAACCAGGCAGTCAGTTGAGTCAGAGTTCTCTCTCTCTCTCTCTCTCTCTCTCTCTCTCTCTCTCTCTCTCTCTCCAAAGTAAACTCCTTCTGCAAGTGTTCCCCAGCCAGGCTCCACGTCTGTTCCTAATCAGGTACTGAGACACAAGCAGTTCTTTGAGCCTTCTCTTTTATGTAGGCAATCACTCTCCTGCACCTGCTCTTAATCAAGCACTTAGCTCTGTGGAGTTGTAGTGCAATGCCTTCTGGGACTTGTAGTGTATGCACCATACTTTGTAGTCCTCGCAGAGAGAAAATGGAACATACGTGCTGGGAGGTAACGCCCTTCCACAACTTTACCCAGTGCTGTGTTACAGAAGTCAGACCTGGACATTCTTCTGCATTTCCCTAGGAGACCTGGCCCTAGCAACCCTCATCCATCGATCTTCCCTTGCTTGTTACATGGCACACTGTCCCCAAGGACCCTCCAATATAAGAATTGAAGGATTTCTTAGAAAACCCCAGAACCTTGTGGCTTTGGCACTAGGTGCCACTTACTCAACATACATGGTTAGGGCTACCTCCTCTAGGTTGCCTGGCCTGGTCCGATCTTTCAACAAACATAAATGTAAAGATAAAAGGTGCAACTAACCCAGCAGGACCTGTCTGGGTCACTGACGTTCCTTGATGACGTGGCCTTGAATATGCTTATCCTGGTGGCAAGGTCAGAGTTATGGTCTATTTTGGCATGAAGGAGCATCTGACTCGAGTCTTGGGCATTCTGCCAGATGCCAGAGGCTCAGCTTGTTCAGGCTTCCTTCCTGGGGTTGATTCTTACAGGCTGTTCCCTGGAAGAGCCAGTCATAGACTTTGCTGACTTTCTTGGAGTCCAGGTCTCAAAAGAAGACAACAAGGGTTGTGGTATAGGTTTCACAAGAGGGCTTAGCAGTTGTGTAAACCATTCCTTTTGAGGTAACTGAGCCTCTAAGTATAAGTACCGTTTCCCATACCATGTCCTATGAGGGAAGGGGATGAGAAGCTGGGTGCGCTTGAGGAGGACAAAGATCTAAAGGTCAGTTCTGTTTGTATCTTGGTCCACACGAAGAGTGCCACTGGGCATGATTTGGCTTTTCCTGTGGAAGTGGACCACCATATCTTCAGACTAGTGGGTGCTGATTCATATCAGAAGGTTATTACATAGAATTTTCTCAGCCTGCTCTGCCACGTTTCTTCCATGTTTCATCATGCCGTGGTTATATTTTCCTCTCTACTGACCCACCCCAGTCAGTCTATGTGCTTAGGTTACCTGTGGTAGTCACCCAAGACATCCCACTTACTGCAGTACCAAATAAGTTTTAGCATTACCTTACTGTTTTTAGGGAAGTAGTTGTGGTTTTTCTAATTGTCTGTAATAGGAGGGGTAACGAGGTGTGAATGCTGTTTTGAAATACCTTAATGTGGTACCGTGAGTTCTGAAGTAAGGCAGAAGATTAGGATAAATACCACTATAGCTTGGTGCATCCCAGGATATGACTGAGTTTGCCATTTGGAAAAATATGGGAATAACAGGGAATGGAGAATTTCGTACCTGGAAATTTGAGTTCACATTGTCTCTCATATTCTCCTATCTGGACCCTCCCTCTTTGGCATTAACAGGAGTGTATTGGTGATTCTTTGACATCTTTTGTGTTGCAGGACAGTATTGTCATTGTCATGGTCTTGGCCATGGTTATACATGGAATGGAGATTAGGTAACAACTGCATGATTTATATGGGCTGTTTTACCTGCTGCTGTCTTCGGCTTAGCTTTGACAAAATGCAGCTGTTATTTTGGTGGAACAGCAGGTATATATAACCCAGGGGGCACTGAGAGGCTTTGTCAATCTTAAATGGATGTGCCTTCATCATTCCCTTTGGTCATAAAGATTGCCTATTATGTGACTGACTGTCATATGGCAGGATTTGGGAGACTCCAGAAAGCCACATTTCTAGGTATGAAATTCTCTGTTCTAGGGACATGGATATGTTGTTCATCCACACTGTCTGGCAGGTATCCTTGCCACTTTAAATCTTGCGGAAGGTCTTCAAGCTGGCTCCTCCCACCCACCGGGTGGTAAAACTCGCTCCGCCCCATGGACGTCCAGATCTTCCTTACGCTTGGAAGCTCAGGTTCCCTCCTTAATGCTCTGCGTATAAGACTGGTTCTAGTATAGTCGGTTTTCAATTTAAAAGATTTTGCATTATAGACTTGGTCTTCTATCCCTCGCCCGCGATGGACAAATCGACTCGGTTTTGGCGGTGCCCTTGCGGGCAGAAGATGTCTCGGACGGATCCACACACTCACATGTGTCTACTGTTTGGGCCTTGAGCACGCGACCCGCGAGACTTGCGACCTGCGCTCTTCCTTCTCAGCCTCGTCCCTCGAGACCGTGCTGCCCGTTTACAACTGGGGCGTCGAAGCGTTTTCCTCGGTAAAGTCAAGAGGCCAGTCGGCGGTTTCATGGCAGGCTCGGCAGATCAGCTAGAGCAGATGATACCCCTCGAAGGAGACGGAGCGCATCTTCCTCGACGCGCATTTATCCCGCTCTCCCTGGGTTCCTCTTACACAGCTTCCTTTAAGGAGCTTTGTCTGTCCCTCTCCACTAGGGGAGAGGGACCAACGTCTGCTGGACCTTCTTCTCGGTCCAAGAAGAAAGACAAGAGTAAGTCCCTCCGTCGATGCTCTTGGGAGCGGGAAAGGTCCCTCTCCCCGAGTTGTCGGCCATCGACTTCGGTCGATCGTTCGGCTTCGGCCACTGGTCTCACGGTGTCCCCGTCAGATCAGTTGACCGAGACTCCCGTCGACGCAGTCGAGATCTTTCGACCCAGTGGACGGGTTGTGTCGACCCGGCCAGCCAATCCCTACTCCGGTTCCCCTGGTGGGAGTTGGGGATCCCGGCCTTGCAGTGCCTCCGTTCCGGAGCCCTCGGGCGAACCCTCCGAGCGAGGAGGGCAGTTCACCCGTCAGTCCCCGCACTGTCCTCGGAAGGCCGAGTTCTCGGTCTCTGACTTGCCGGTCGCCAGCCCAGCCCGCGATCCCTGGCGTCATGGCAGGTCGGTCTCGGCACGGCGGTGGCGGCGCCCGGCTCGTCCCTCGTCCTCCTCCTCGGATGAGGAGGCTTGACGTAAGTTACGTCGGCGTCGAGGACCTCATGTAGCAACAGCTCCTTCTGACCGAGAGCAAGCCGACGCCGTCCCAGCCATTAAGTGGCTGTCACGGGCGGCGAAACAACCCTTGTTTTACCGAAGCCTGTTCCCAGGCGGTTGTTAGAGCTAAACCAACGCCCGATTCGATTAAAGGAACCTCCGCCTCCACAGCCGCTGTTGGGGCTCCGACCAAGAACTCTCGGTCGGCTCAGGGTCTGCCCCATAGGCTGTCGGTCACCCTCACTCCCGATCGCCCTCGGCAGGTGGAGGTGGCTCAGGCCGAGGTAGCTCTTTGTGGACTCTTCTGGAGTCTGGCGACGATTCCTCCCTTTTTTCCAAGCCAGGTGGACTTGGAGTCCTCTGGAGGTCAGTCGCTGGGCGACCAGCCTTCGTCCTTCCTGGGTTTACTCAGGCTCATCTCGGAGTCCACCGGGATGCAGCTCGAGCCCATATCCAAGCGGGCCAATTATCCCCTCACAGAGCTATTGGACCGAGGGGATTCCCCTACGGAGGCCTTTCCTGTGGCTGAGACCATTGTGGGCCCGGCCTTGGAGCTCTGGCAGCGCCCCACTTCCTGCCCTGCGCCTTCGGCCAGGATGGCCAGGAAGTATGCGGTCCCTACCGGTTCCCTGTCCGGTTTCTCGGAACATCCCTCAGCCGAGGGTTAGTTACCGACAGCATTTTCCGGCATGCGGAAGCGCTGAGGCGTGGACAAACCTCCGACAAAGGTCAGAAGTGGACTATGCGGGCGAAAAGTCTCGCTGCGTCCTCCCTTGGCCTTCATCAGGCAAGCTCAGCCGTGCTGATGGCACATTTCTCTCATGCCCGTTGGGCTCCTGGGCGAGTAGTCCCTCATCTCGGCTGACCTGCAGACCACGGTTAGGCAGGTCGCGGGACCAGGGTAGTGGCCAAGCAGCAACTTCAGACTGCTCTGGACATTGGAGACTCATCGCCGGTCAGTCGCGGCCGCGAGTGGCTATGCGCCGTTGGGCATGGCTGAGGATATCCACCTTCACGCGGATACCCAGCACAAATTGGCGATGTCCCCTTCCGCAGGGACCGACCTCTTCGGCCCTGGGTGGAAGGCCACCTCAGAGGATCGAAAGTCCAGTGCCACCTTGGACTCGGTCTCATCCGCTCAGAGGGACAAGGGCCGCGAGACCGCCAATCCCAAGCCCTTCCGTCCGTCTGCGCCCCGGCACGTCCGGCCCAGCAACACCAGGGCCAGCAGGCCAGCTCTTGGCATCCCAAACCAAGACCCCGCTGGCTTCCTCCTCCAGGAAGCAGGGAGGTAAAGGCAGGTGGTCCCTCGGCCGGTCCCTCCTCCAAGCCTGCACAGTGGACGAGTTGAGGGGTGTCGCCCCAACCTCGTCACTCGCCCCAAGTTCCCCGATGAGAGACAGCTCGATTCTTCCTTTCCGCCTGGTCTGCTATTACCACAGACCCGGTGGGTGTTCAGAAGTGGTAGGAAAAGGCCTGCCTCCAGAGTTCGAGCAGGCCCCACCCTTCAAACACCGTGCACCTCAGGGGTCTCGGGGTCGAAGCCTCGCTGTCAGCTCGTCGAGCCGACATCGCTCTCCCTCCTCTACTCGAAAGGAGGTGATAAGAAGGGCGGACCCTCCTCAAACCGGGGTTCGTGTCCAGGTACTTCCTGGTTCCGAAAGAAATGGAGGGGGCTGGCGCCCATTCTCGACTACACGACCTAAACAAGTTCCTAAGGTCTCGAACCTTTAGGATGGTCACTCTGGCTCAGATAATCCCATCCTTGGAACACGGCGTGTGGTTCTGCTCTCTGGACCTACAGGACGTGTTCTTTCACGTCCCTATCCGTCCGTCCCATCAAAGGTTCCTTCACTTTCGAGCGGAGGGATCCCTTTTCGAGTTCCAAGCCATGCCCTTTGGCTTATCTCCAGCTCCCAGGGTCTTCACCAAATGCATGGCAGTGGTGACAGCATTCCTGCAGCACCGAGGGGTTCGGGTTTACCCTTACCTGGACGATTGGCTGATTGCAGCCCCCTCCAGACAGGAGGTGGAGCGGTCCAGAGATCTGGCCCTCCAGGTTTGCTCTCAGGTCGGCCTCCTCATCAACGAGGCCAAGTCGGAACTCGAGCCTAAGCAGGTGATTCTTTTCATTGGGGCAGAGCTCCGACTCTCTTCAAGCCAGGGCACGGCTCCCGGCGGACAGGGTCGAGGATCTTTCCTCCTTTGCCCAATCATTTCTGGTTGGGCAATTACGCCCTTCCCGGGACTTCCTGCGCCTCCTGGGTCTCATGGCGGCCTGTACCAGCTTGGTCCATTGGGCCCGTTTGAACATGCGCCCCCTTCAGTGGGGGCTGACCAGACAGTGGTCCCAACGCTGCGATCCATTGGACCAGCTAGTGACGGTGACCCAGGGATGTGGAAGCTCTCCAGTGGTGGACCATTCCAGTTCATCTCCAGGAGGGCATCCCGTTTGTCCGCCCGAGCAGCGGTCTCTCCTCTGTCGACCGATGCTTCTCTGATGGGTTGGGGGTGCCCATCTGGGAACACCGGCGCCACGGCCTCTGGTCCCCGAGGAGTCCCGATGCCACATCAACCTGCTGGAGCTCCGGCGGTCTGCCTAGCTCTCACGCCCGCTTTGCTCCGTTTGCCGAGGTCAAGTGGTCCGGGTCCAGACGGACAACACCACGACCATGTACTATCTAAACCGCCAAGGCGGGGCGCACTCCATGCTTCTTGCAAGGAAGCTCTCCGCATCCTAGTCACTTGTCGCCTTCCTGGAGGCGGATCTCCTAGCCCATTCATATGGCAGGAGCCTCCAACACCCTGGCCGATGCCCTAAGCCGGATAGGGGCTGCGTCCCACGAGTGGTCTCTCCTGCCGGAGGTAGTACAAGATCTGTTCTCCCATTGGGGCACACCTCAGTGGACCTGTTTGCCTCCAGGGAGAATGCGAAGCTGAGGCTGTTCCATGCCCGGCCCCCTCAGCAGGGATCGCTGCAGGGGGATGCCTTCTCGAGGCCGTGGACCCCGGGCCTCTTCTACGCCTTTCCCCCGTTCCCCTTGATGCACAAGATGCTGCTCAAAGCAAGGAGGGACAAGGCGCAGGTGATTCTGATAGCCCCAGACTGGCCCCGCCAGTACTGGTACCCAGTTCTCCTCAGCCTCAGCTCCAGGCTCCCGAGGCAGCTTCCAGCTCGCCCGGACCTGCTCTCAGTCAATCAGGGGAAGGTATTCCATCCGGACCTTCAATCCCTGCACCTGACGGCCTGGTTCTTGAGCGGCTAGAGTTCCAGGACTTGGGTCTTTCCGACGAGGTCCTCAACGTAGTTGAGGCGTCCCGTAAGGAGTCGAATGCTACGCCTTCAGATGGAAAAGATTTTCCATTTGGTGTCAGGGCAAGGGCCTGGACCCTTCTTCCTGTTCCTTGGCGAGCATATTGGACTACCTTGGTCCCTTTCTCAGCAAGGGCTTAGGTCGATGACCCTTAAGGTGCACCTGGCAGCCATCTCTGCTTACCGGGCGCGGGCCGGGAAGCAGTCGGTGGCGCAGGAGAAGGTGGTCTGGCGCTTTTTTCAAAGGCCTTGATCACATTTCCCCTCCGGTGCGAGAACCTCCACCTCCGTGGGATCTACTGCTGGTACTGGCAAAGCTCATGGGCAAGCCATTCGAACCAATGCACAGGTGTGAACTCTCTTACCTGTCGTGGAAGACCACCTTCTTGGTGGCTATCACGTCAGCCAGAAGGATGGGAGAGCTCCAGGCGCTCTGCATCGAGTCTCCTTACCTGGTCTTCCACAGGGACAAGGTTGTCCTGTGCCCCCACCCGAAATTCCTTCTGAAGGTGGTGTCGGAGTTTCACCTTAACCAGGTGTTGACTCTGCCGGTGTTCTACCCCAGTCACACCTCGGAGGCCGAATATAGGCTCCATACTCTGGACCCAAAAGGGCGCTCACTTACTATAAGGAGCGCACGGCTGAAATTCGGGGAGAGGTTCGCCAGCTGTTTGTCACCTACGCTGAAGCCACACCTGGCAGACCTGCAGCCAGGCGGACGATAGGCGGGTGGGTCACCTCCTGCATAGATCTCTGCTATAAGTTGGCGGGCATGATGCCTCCCAGAGGGATAAGAGCTCATTCTACCGCCATACTGCTGCATCGGTGGCTGCTTCCAGGGACGTCTCTATCCAGGAAATCTGCATGGCTGCTACCTGGAAGCCAGCACACACCTTCATCACCCATTACCACATCGACCTTGAGTCACGCCGGGATGCTGGTTTTGGGGCCTCGGTTCTCCAGTCTCTATTCCCTAAGTAGGGGGTGTGCTCCTTGCCTCCATCCTCCCGGAGAACTGCTAGGAGTCTGCCAGACAGTGTGGATGAACAACATTTCCATGTCCCTAGAAATACAGGTTACTCACCTGTAACAGGAGTTCTAGGAATGGTATATGTTGTTCATCCTACTCTAACCTCCTAGCTGACGACAACTTGAGCTTCCAGCGGGCCAGATCTGGCGCATGGGCGGAGCCGAGAGTTTTACCACCTTGGGTGGGTGGGAGGAGCCAGCTTGAAGTCCTTCCCGCAAGATTTAAAGCGGCAAGGATACCTGCCAGACAGTGTGGATGAACAACATATACCATTCCTAGAACTCCTGTTACAGGTGAGTAACCTGTATTTCTTTAGCTATGTCTCTGTTTATTATATTATTGGGTAAATATGTATAGATGTTTGTGTTTGACCCAGTTTCTGTAAATTTGTTTCTTGTTTTTGGGGAACAACTAATTAATCTAACCATTTTGTATTTTTGTTTTTGTACTCCGAGCAGATGGTGCATATTCTGCCACAGACCGTTTTGTACATGGCAGACTTAGAGACCTTCTGTGGACAGGAGGACACCCATGAAAAAAAAAAAGGTGGCGCTGCAAGCGAGCTTAGCTTAATTTCTTCTGTAAAACACACAAGTATATTAATGATATCTCATGAAAGCTACTTAGGGGGCCTACCGGCGTGTGGTTGGATTTCAGCTCAAAGCTGATGACTGGGTTCGGGAATGGACCTGGGAGTCGGAGGCGCGAGGGGAGATGGGCGAGCATCCTGGGGAGTGGGGGAGGGAGGAAGAGTGTCCGGCACTTTGCGGACCCCTGGTGGAGGCTGGGGGTACCGCCACGACTGTTATCGTCACATTAGGGGGCGGCGCGGACGCTGGACATCATTGCACATCCCCGCCCCTAGGGAGCAAGCATGGAAAAAACCTGGCCTCCCAGCATGATGACCCGCTCTGCCCCACTGTCCACTGCTTCTGACGTCCGCTGGGGGTGTCCCACTCCCATGGCCCCAACCCAAGGGGTAAACCAGGGCTTGCCAACAGTGTCCACAGGGAGGGGGGGCAAGCCTGGGCATTGGGGGCGAGGGAGTGGGTTTGAGGATAGGGGAACTGGGGGGAGAAAAGCTACTTGGGAGAAGCTGCACAATTCTGAATATAGAATTTAGGGATCACACTTAATTTGGGACAGGCCAGCAGGGAAAGTTGGACCAAAGTGCTGCTCTTCGGTTAATGATTGCATTTGCCCATTGCCATGATGGGAGCTTTTTTGGGTGAGACTGCAGCACCATACAGCTTCTTCCAGTGCTTTGAGCTACATTTTAGTCCAGGAACTCAAAAAAAAAAAAAAATTGCTGGTCACATCAAGCAACGTGGAGGACAGTCACATTAGTTCAAGGCATTCTGGACCATGCCTCTGGCCAGTTACACATTAAAACGTATCCCTCCCGGACTATAGAAAGTTTCATAGTGGAAACTTCAAGAAGACAAATGTCAGATGAGCACAGAAGTCAAGTCAGAGAATATAAACAAAGAAATTCAGAAAGATGCTTGGGTGCATTTCCATGAAGGATTTTAAAAGCACTTCCTGTTTTTGGTACCAGTCACTTCTTTTATTCATGTTCTAAACCTCACTTTCAAAGTACCGGTGACTAGTGTCTGTTGTCAAAACCAAGAATATCATTCACAACCCAGAGAAGAGCCATTTAACAGTTGCTACCCATTCGAAAAACAGCTTGTAGAAGTGGATAAAAAAATTACTATTAGTAAATTATCCATTCCAAATACTTAGGAGATGAACGGAGACGGTACTGATGGCGGAAGAATTTAATGATTATAATAATAATCATAGCAAGAGATTACAGGTGGTACATTTTTCATTCTTCATTCTTAATTCTTCAAACTAACAGTGAATTCTGACTTGCTTATATAGTGGAAGACAGTATTATTAGTTTCCTATGGAGTTCTATGATTGGTACAAAACAAGTACAAACATCAACTTAAAAGGCAATTCTCCTTTTAGTACATGTATGAGCTAATCTTTTGGTCAGCACAAATGTATTGATAGTGTAAATTATACTACTATATAAGGCTAGTAATAATTGTCATTACCAGTTACCAAGATCTAGAAGGAAGAAATAGATTTGGACTTAAGAATGTGCATACAGGCTTTCTAGCCTGTAGTCAGAAGGGTAACTTGAACACTATTCTGTGTTTCTGCTTTGCAAACACGTAAGCAACTGTCTGCCATTACTCACATGGTCAATACAAATATTAAAAGGTACTTAATATTGCAGCTTGTAGCTCAGTTAAACTTGTAGCTTTACAAGTTTTGATATGATTCAATTATATAGGCCATTATTTGTTACACAGATACATTATGTTTTAGACCAAAATGAGGTTTGCCTGAAATATAGGGACACATTTCTATATCCCTTGTTACAAGCCCCCCTTGGCCCTATATTGCCTAATTATTATATGTGCAACAATGCAGCTCCTCAGAGCATGTACATCTCACTATGTACTTCACGAATAGTGAGTCTTAAGCGATACAGGCCTATAATTACCAAGAACACTAAGACCACTTTGCAACACAAGTAAAACTTTAAAAGACAGGACTCCTAAGGGTCCCCCTGCATAGCTATAAATTAAGTACTCATTAACACTCTCACTGAGCAATTCATTTACAACTGTTTGTGCCTAATGAATTTGTATCAAATGAGCATCTTTTCGATTTAAAAGTGACTGTACATTAAGAAACAGGAGAGGTTTCACAGCTCCAAATGATGACACTTAACATGTCAATTAACATAGTGGCATAAAACTTTGACACATCAGTATCTGCACAACTATTGTTAACATTTATATTCCAACCAGAGAAAATCTAGATTTATATGTACTCTACTGTACTTCACATTATTCACAAGCATTTGATCAATAGGTGTTGATTAAATCCACCCTCTGGCCCTTTTATCACATTTGAACATTTAGTTGGTGTTACAGTTAAGTATATGGCATTTGAGACTACAAAACATAATGAGTTGCTTACACCAGCATAGTTACAAACACTATTATCACCCCAAAAACAGTAGGACAGAGTTAACACATAAACATCATTGTCCTTTGGTGTGGCTCTGTTTATAACAAGAGACACATTTTTCTGTTTTTAGTCCATGTAGCTTTGCTGTGATCCAGTCTTGAGCTTTGAGGCACAGCTGCTAGACCAGCTGTTAAGTATGTCCACACACCAATTTAGAAAAGTCAGTGTTCATATTGCTGGCTGCTGGATGGCTGATTAGCAGACACACTGGTCAGGGGTGCTTTAGATTGTGCATTGAGTCCTTATAATGGAGCAGCCACACACACTGGCATGGCATTTGTGTTGTGGAAGTTGATTACACCCTGGCACACAGATTAACAGTCCATAAAAAAGCAATAGTTCTGCATAAAGTACCAGCCATGTATGGAACAAACAGCAGTGAAGAAAATGGATGTCTTGCTTGACGATCAATTGAAGAAGAATCTTCTTGCTGAAGTTAGGGGATTGCCCCTACCCAGACTTAACTTCATAGTAAGTAGAAACAATAAGCTTGATTGTAGAGTTTAAACTGACTAGACCTTTTCAGTTGATTTAAAGTTGTACAAATAGATGTAATTTTGCTAAAAACATTACACTTGCAGAGGGTAATAATGACTTGATTTATGCAATAGTCCTTATGTGGAACCAATTAGGAAACATAAGCATTTTTGCAATAGAACAATTTTAGTAAAACAAGATTATTTTCATAGGATAAAAGAAGCCAAGCGTCCCTGGGTTTTCTTATCCTAAGCATGACAAAATGTCAGCTGAGTTGATAAAAGAAGTTTTGCTTACAGTTAAATGTTGATTGACTGTGTTGGCTGCAACACAAGAAGGTCAAATAAAATGCAAAAGGTCACATAGTGTGCATGCAAGGGTCGCTCAAACCCAGTTATTTTTTGTAGTGTCCTTGAACACTACTGATATTAAACATATCTTAATGTTACATTGCACAGGAAATGAAAACAACTTTTCATGTAATTAACTTAAACATTTTTTATCCAAGGACACTTGAATACCATATTTAAAAGTATGCCAACATCATTTTTAATGAGAATCTTTTGTCCTTCAGAAACGCTAGTGTTACTGATAACATTATTAATCATGCCAAACAACTCCGGGTGGTTTGTTTGGTTATGGTAGCAATCACAGAAGAACAAGTGGCTAGCCTTTGCTCTAGTCCACCCCACAGCGTACTGAGAGTATTTAGAATCAAAACTCTTTAACATTAGAAGAGGCAAGGTCTTTGGGCATTAAGTTAGTATGCCTTGCCAATACCTCTGGCTGACGGTGCAAGTTTGCCATATCTGACTTTTTACTCCTACATTTTAACTGCTCCTATACCGGACTTAGCACACTGTAAAGTGTTTTTTTTTAGATTGTAAGACATTTACATCTTACAAACGTGCTACAGAAGCTGTGTTATAGTTTATATTGCAATCAGTAAAAGAGAATTATCCCTATCTAAAAAACAAAGGTCTCCCTGTACCTTTACTAACTATAACTTTAGTTATTAGTTTTTCTCTTGCAGGGATTTTGGCTCTTGACTTATTTGCATTTCTAAACTATCTATTTTTGACTGTAGCTGGATTATTACATCTTGGTGCTCATACAACTTTTTTTTTTTTAAAGTCTCATGTGTTAACGAATTACCACCTGGCTATATTATCACAGACTTTGTACAGTATTTGCTAGTTTCTCTTTTTTTTAATTTTTTATTAAAATACTGCTGTGCCTGTTGATCATGGTTTGTATGTTCCCCTTTAGGTGTTTCCCTAAGAAACAACCTATTAATGTTTTCATACTCATTTTTCATCTTTGTGCCTGCCTAGCCTTTACAGCCGGGTCCACCCATGCACTGGTGCCCCAGTCCGTCTGGCTATGTCTTACAGCTCCCCTGTGAGGTCCGGCTTGCAAGTCCCAGCACCTTCACTTACCTACTCTGCCCCATGAGTTCCTACAGAGTTAAGCATTACTTTTATTTAAAGAAATTAGAAAGCATACCTCACCTGATTAGCAAGTAGCTAAACTGTCTGTGTGCACCATTTTCTCTCGCTTTAAGCCATCAGACCACGTCTCTGAGCGTCGTCACCTTCTTATTGGGGCCTGCAGACTAACCAACCAGTAGTTAGGCAGCCTCCTCAGCATGCAGCACCAGCGATCCGAGTCTTTAAGGCACCAATTGTAGCGTTGGAAAAATTACAGTTAGTAAATTATCCATTCCAAATACTTAGAAAGGAGGCGAATGGAGCGGTACTAATGGGGAAGAATTTAATGATTATAATAATAATCATAGCAAGAGATTACAAGGTGGTATATTTTCATTCTTAATTCTTCAAACTAACAGTGAATTCTGACTTGCTTATATAGTGGAAGACAGTATTATTAGTTTCCTATGGAGTTCTATGATTGGTACAAAACAAGTACAAACATCAACTTAAAGGCAATTCTCCTTTTAGTACATGTATGAGCTAATCTTTTGGTCTTACAAATGTATTGATAGTGTAAATTATACTACTATATAAGGCTAGTAATAATTGTCATTACCAGTTACCAAGATCTAGAAGGAAGAAATAGATTTGGACTTAAGAATGTGCATACAAGCTTTTTAGCCTGTAGTCAGAAGGGTAACTTGAACACTATTCTGTGTTTCTGCTTTGCAAACACATAAAGCAACTGTCTGCCATTACTCACATGGTCAATACAAATATTAAAAGGTACTTTAATATTGCAGCTTGTGGCACAGTTAAACTGGTAGCTTTACAAGTTTTGGTATGATTCAATTATATAGGCCATTATTTGTTACACAGATACATTATGTTTTAAACCAAAATGAGGTTTGCCTGAAATATAGGGACGCACTTCTATATCCCTTGTTACACAGCTTGAAATGGCTCAAATATTGTAATAAAGTGGGAAGAAAGATGATTTAAAGCTATCTTTTTAAGAATTTACCCAGAAATGGAAGATTAGAAAGTACATTAGGATCAAGATGTGTTTTATTTATTTATTTATTTATTTATTTTTGTTATGGGATAATAGTAGTATTTTAGGTGATCAGGGAAAATATAAATGGCAAAGGAGTGACTGACAGCACGGGGTTGAAATTACTTTTTGTAGCCACTAGCCACCAGGGCTAGTAACATAGACTTTGACGGCAGCTAAGGACCACTTGGCCCACCCAGTCTGCCCATTTCCCTACCTGCTAGATAAGCTGCAGATTCTAGTTAGCCAACAGCCTACTTCCTGCCACCCCCCCACTACAGTTGTCTTATGTCTGTCCCATGCATGTTTGAATTCCGCCACTGTTTTAGATCCAACCACCTCCCCAGGAAGGCGGTTCCATGCATCCACCACTCTCTCAGTGAAAAATATTTCCTCACATTACCCCTGAGCCATCCCCCTCTATCTTTAAATTCTGTCCCTTGTTCTTACACATCTCTTTTCTGAAAGATGCTACCCTCCTGGACTTTGTTGATTCCTTTGAGGTACTTGACGTTTCTATCATGTCCCCCCCGTCCCTCCTTTCATCAAGGGTATACATATTAAGCTCTCTGTCTCTCTTCTTATGGTTTCTGATGCAGACCCTGCACCATTTTAGTTGCCCTCCTCTGGACTGCTTCCATCCTGTCTATGTCCTTGCGTAGATGTGATCTCCAAAACTGCACACAGTACTCCAGATGCGGTCTCACCAACTGTCTGTACAGAGGGATAACCACTTCCCTTTTTCTACTTGTGATGCCCCTTCCTGTGCATCCCAGTATCCCGCTGGCTCTCCTTACTGACTTCTCACATTACTTACCAACCTTTAGATCATCTGATATGACTACCCCTGGTTCCTTTCCATTTTTGTTGTTGTTAGTACCTCCCCTGCTATTGTGTACTTTTCTCCTGGGTTTTTGTTTCCCCAGGTGCATTACTTTGCACTTCTTTGCATTGAATCGATGTTGCCACATGTCTGACCATTCCTCCAACCTTGCCAAGTCCCTTCTCATCCTTTCTACCCAACTTGTGTATCAACTCTGCAGATCTTTGTGTCATCTGCAAAGAGGCATACCTTTCCTCAGACCCTCTGCAATGTCACCTATAAAGATGTTAAAAGGACTGGACCCAGTACTGAACCCTGATGTACCTCCACTAGTAACCCCCTTTCTTCTGAATGTGTTCCATTCACTGTTACCTTCTGTGTCCTGTTGTGCAGCCAGTTTGCTACCCAGGCTACCACCGTGGGACCCACTCCCAGGCTGGCTAACTAGATTATTAATCTTTTGTGTGGGACTGTGTCAGATGCCTTGCTAAAGTCTAGGTAGGCCATATCCACAGCCCCTCCCTGGTCTATTACTTTGGTCACCCAGCCAAAGAAATTAATTAGATTCGTCTGACATGACCTTCCTGCTGTAAATCCATGCTACTTTGGGTCCTGTGCCCCGCTGGCCTCTAGGTACTCAACAATTCTTTCTTTCAGAAGTGATTCCATCATTTTCCCTACCACGGAGGTCAAACTTACAGGTCTGTAGTTTCCTGCTTCTGCCTTGCTCCCACTTTTGTGAAGGGGAATCACATCTGCTCTCTTCCAGTCCTCGGGTACCATCCCATCCTCCCATGATTTGTTAAAAAGTGTGGTCAGTGGTGTCACTAGGTCCTCCCTTAGTTCTTTTAGGATTCTGGGGTGAATCCTGTCAGACCCCATTGCTTTGTCCACCTTGAGTTTTATGAGTTCTTTCAGGACTCTTTCTTCTGTAAATGGACTGGTGTCAACCCCCCTACCCGGAGTGCTTCTATTTTCTGGTTTAGGTAACTCCTCCTCATCTTTTGTGAATACTGAGCAAAAGTATTCATTCAGTATCTCTGCCTTTTCACTGTCTCCCTCTGCCCACCTCCCCTCTCCCTTATTAATCTTCACTATTCCTCCTTTAACCTTTCTATGCTCCCTAATGTACCTGTAAAAGGTTTTATCCCCCTTCTTAACTGAATTGGCTATTTTTTCCTCGGTTTGGGCTTTTGCTATTCTGACTGCCTTCCCCACTTCTTTCTGCTTTAATTGATACAGTTCCCTGTTGTGCTCCTTCTGTGATTCCTTATACTTTTAGAATGCAGCCTTTTTCTCCTCAACCTTCCCTGCTACCTCTTTTGAGAACCATAGTGTTTTTACTCCGCTTTGTTTTCTTTATTTGTTTCACACAAAGGCTTGTTGCCTCTATGATGGGAGTTTTGATTTTTCTCCATTGTTCTTCCATCCCTCCTTTTTGGCCATTTGCTAGTGTATTCCTCAGGTATTCACCCATTTTGCCAAAGTCAGCCCTTCTAAAGTCCAGTATCCTTGTTTTTGTATGGCTTGTCTCCATGGTTGTGCTTATTGTGAAGCACACTGTGCAGTGGTCTTTTGTTCCCAGATGTCTACTGACTTCTACATTGCGATTCTCTCTCCATTTGAGAGTACCAGGTCTAAATGTTCTCCTCCTGAGTGGGTTCCAACACTAGCTGTCTAAGGCCAGCCCCTGCAGGACATGAGAATGACCCTGCTCTTGGATGTGGCTGCAGTACATGTCATCCAGTTAGCATCAGGCATATTCAGGTCCCCCATCAACAGTGTCTCCCCTTTTTCAGCCATTTTGAAAATGTCCTCTATCATTTTCTTGTCCATTTCCTCCCCTTGAGTTGGGGTCTGTATACAACCCCTGTGCGGATTGTGATGCCATTCCTGGGAAAATCCACTAGCCCCCATAGAACTTTCCACTGGCCCAGTCAGTATACCTACTGAAATGTTACCTTCTCTGGTGCAAGCTCACAGGGTTTGTTAAAGGAAATTCTTACTAGCCCAGTACAAAATCTACCAGCATTTAGCTTGTCGGCCAGTGTCAGCTTCAACCTCTCAGCAGCACAGATGTAAGGACTAATAGTCAGAATGGAGGCAAAGCATTTTTTTAGCAGGAATAGGGTCAAGAGTTAGATTCCTGTAGTTTACTTTAGTCACATGAAAAGTGACACTAAACATGGTTGGTGTTCAGAAAACATTTAGAATGTTGATGGAACCATGGACTGTCGTATTAAATAATTTCAGATGTAACACAAATGTTACAGTAGACTTAAACAAGGGAAAATGACAACTTGAGGGACTGGAGAAAAAGGGCAATCTAAACTAGAATAAAAAGTACTGTACAGTAGAACATCGTCACCCTATGCACTGTTGCTTTAACCAAGGGAACTTTTAAAGGGAGTAAGGGGTATTTTTTCCCATTTTTGTTTCTGATTTTAGGAGTTTGGTTCCCAACCTGCAGATTTTTTTTTTCTATATAGATTTTTATCCCAAGTTTTTACCCGTGTTTTCGCCCATTCCTGTGCTCCGACATGCACGCCTGTGTGGAAGCACGTGCACGCCACGCCTCGAGGCACCCTCCCACTACTTGCATCCCCCTCCTTCCTACGCTACCCATCGGACCTCCACCTGATGGTAGCAGAACTACAAGGTGGGGGCACAACCGCCCCGGGAGAGGAGAGGAGAGGGCCCCCCCCCCCGCCAGCTCTCTGACAACCCGAGGTCATTCCCGAACCCAGGTTGCCGGCATGATGCGAGGTAAGGCGTTCAGCCCTCTGCACCACCAGGCCAGCTCCAACTTGCACATTTACAATACACTGATAAACACACACAAAACTGACAGTACCAAGCTATGCTAGCAGCTATGGCAACACCCACTAACAGTGGAAGAAGAAAAGGCTGGGACAAAAAAGAACAAAATGTTAAAAATAAGGCCACAGTGCTACATGCCAGTGAGGTAGTACCTCAGTCCCTGTAGCAGTATCAGGCAAAGATAGCTAGAGACTGCAGTTGTCCAGTGGGTTTCAGACTTGGTTTAGAGATGAGGGTTCAACACTGGTCTAGGAATGGGATTACAACCATTTAGATCAAAATGTGAGAAGCGTACTGTAAATGCTTTCCAGTCCTAAAATTATCTAGACCGCTGACTTTAACATATGATGAATTGAAACCAGACCCAAACTGTTTTTTTTCTGGGCAGTCAATTTCAGTAGCATCAGAGAACATTTTTGAAAGTTTTAAGCAAACCAAAATATCGTTCTGTTCATGCAAAACTCATACCAGATGAGAGAACATTATTTATTTATTTAGCTTTTGTTAACTGGGTAGGTACACTAGACAAGTTGTATGCCTATTTTCAGGAGCAGCCTGGGAGGTACAACAGGTATTACAGGGTACATCAATACAGCATAATAGGTGAACAAGTACATATATATTTTGTGGTTTGGTACATTGAGTCGACAAAACAACAGGCAATATACAGTGCACATAGTGTAAGACAGGTGATGATAGAATACATAATGAGCTGGCATTGAACAACATTGAACATCTGAAACATAAAGAGGTGCAGAAGGAGAGCTGGACAGGGAATCGACAACCGATTCGATTCAGTTTAATTGTAGTTCAGGGAATAGAGTGCCACAGGGTTTTCGGTGCCCAGGGCATTGTGCTAGGGAGGCTTTTGCCATTCACAGCATGAGGCCAGCTTAAGGTGCCCCCACAGGGAGGTTCGAAGGCATTTGTGGGAAGAGACGGTACGGACCTGCTCGGGGAAGGAATTCCAGAGCCTAGGAGCATGTGCTGCATAGTCCCTGTCACCCATAAGGGTGCGGGTAGAGGGTACATTTAGTATCCCTGGGACCTTAGGGGGTAGGATGAGCAGTCAGCTGGGGAGAGGAGCTGAGCCAGCTCACAAGGCACCCTATACCAAAATTTAGGTGATTGGTCGGGGATAGCCAGCCTAGCTTATCATAGAGTTTGCAGTGATGGGTGAGGTGGGGGGCGGCCAGAGCGAAATGGCAGATGATGTTGTACGTCGTGTACCACCTAGTGAGAAAGACTTTTGAGGTACGTGCAAATAGGTGGAGACCATAGCTGAGGGAAGGGAGTAACACTCCCCTGGCGAGAGCCAGACGAGCAGCAGGGATGAGGTTGTATTTGGCCCTATAGGCCAGTCCAAGCTTACAGTTTACGCCTCTGCAGACGTTGAGGATGTGACTCCCTAGGTCCAGTTGGGGTCAAGCGTCACACCAAGATATTTGTGGGAGGTCACAATGTGAAGGGAAGTGCTGTCTGCGCAGTCGATTCACAGAGGGACTGGAGAGGCACATATTTTGGCTGATGAGCCGAATAGCATGGCCTGCGTTTTTTTCTGGTTGAGGACCAGCTTCTGTTGGGTGGTGAAGCCTGAATATTCTTGAAGTCCTCAGACAGGTGGAGGTTTAGGGTGGCAGGATCTCACGAGAGTGGGCCAGGAGGACCAGGTCATCCGCATACAGGGTGACCCTACATCTGGTAACTATATCAGGGAGATTGTTAATAAACAGAGAGAAGAAAAGGGGTCCCAGAACCAAGCCCTGGGGGACGCCAGAGGTCACAGGCAGGGGATCAGAGAGGACTTTATTGAATTTGGTTAACTGTACTCTACCATGCAGGTAGTCAGTTACCCATCTCAGAGCTGGGGGGGACAAGCCAAGGGACCTCATCTGAGTGCAGAGCAGGTAATGGTCAACAAGGTCAAAGGCCTTGGATAAGTCAATAAACACTGCTCCAGAGAGTTTTCCCTGGTCCATGGCTGCTCTGATTGTGGAAGAGACACAGATCAGTGCCGTGGTTGTGCTGTGCCCTTTGCGAAAGCCATGCTGGGTGGGGGACAGCAGTTCATGGGTTTGGATATACTCAGGGAGTTGTTTAGCTACAACCTTTTCAAGGAGCTTGCTGATGGCCAAAAGGATAATTCAGCTATAAAATCATTTTTATAATTGGAGCATATCAATGTACAATGAAAATATGTTTTATTAGGGTAATATTAGGGGTAGAGTGAAAAGAATTGGATTTTAGAAACTGTTCTTATAAGTGCAGTGTTCTTTTAACAGTAGTTCTTATAAGTGGGTTTCATTTTATCTAGATAGCTAATTGATCTAAAACTTCATTAAGCCCATACTAAAAAAAAAAAACTTGACAGCTGCTGTCTAGTAAAGTAGATGTTTACAAGACACAAGTTGTCAGTTTACCATAAATGTTAGTGAAAACCTTCCTGTGACTAGGTATATTAAACCAAAATCTTAGCCTTGTGGTCATCGGGATGTATATGACTACCAGTTTAGTGACAAAAGCTACTAAAATTCAGTCCAGCAAGCATAAAAAACTTTTAGTCACCAGAGGCTTCTACAAATGTCTAAAAAAAAAAAATTGTTATCCTGGCCCGGTGGGAGAAGTGGGTTGCTCTTCTGGGCAGAGGACCTCTGGTTGGTTTTCGAGTGCGACTCCCTGCCTTGGGCAGGTGGAGTCTGCATTCAGACTGCAGGCGAGAGGCAGAGATGCCCACTCCTACAGCGTCACCTATGGCAGTGGACCATGCAGCATTAACAGCATGGGTGACCAGGCATGTTCAGTAAGTGTCCTGCCACTAGAACGTGCATTAGAACGTCTCTGTGACATTATGAAAGTGAATGGAGATTAGGAACAGCAAGGAAAATGCCAGCCTGGTGCATGGAATGCTCTTCCCCCAATGCTAAAAAGTATCAAATCCCTTTGATCCACACCCTTCTCACCCAAAAGGTCTTACCCTGATAGGACAGATTCAACACTTGAGGTGAAGAATTGAGGGGATTCTGGGGACAGCGAAGTGTTTGTTTGTTTGTTTGTTTATTCGATTAACGGGTAAGCACACTGGAAACAAGTTCCTTTACAGGTGCGACCCACATATATTGTATACAGACAATACATAGTCAAGCATACATATACAATGCAGCAAATTGCAGACAAAAATGTCTTTGTTACGTATAAAATTCATAGAAAAAAATTCATAAAAAACAGTTACAATTAAATTGAGATTCGAAATACATCCTTAATGCATCAGCAAACTTTTTGACAGAACACAACCACCTAATATCTTGAGAATTTCATTCCAAATGAATGGAGCAATATAAGCAAAGGATCTTTGTCACTTTTAGATTTCATAAAAGGAATCTAGAAACCTACTGTCTGACCTATGTCTAGAATAATGACCATCAATATATGGTCTCAAAACTTTGAAATACTATGTGGAATTCCAGAGTCCATAACTTTATATATGAACTTGGCCACACAGTATTGGAAATTTAATGAAACCGGTAACCAGCCCATTTCTTTCAAAATCACACAATGATGAGATGACTTAGAACAATTTAAAGCAAACTTGGCTATCAAGTGAAGTAAAGTGGATTTCTTTGAAATCACTGTCATGAAGCAGTGTCAGTAATCATAGCTGCATAGTTCACAATAGGAAGTAAGCAGCAATTTGAAATAACCAGCCTAGACTCAGGAATAAGAAATGAACGGATTCTGTACAAAGAACCTAATCTACAATGTATTCTTGAGGTAACCCTCAAAAATGAGATTCATAACTTAGATGAGAATCTAGTAATACCCCAAGATATTGAAATGTATCAACATAGTCAAACAGTAATCCATCAAGAGATTTAACTTCCAAAGTACCAACCTCAGATCTCAGTCTAGGTGGGGTACCAAAACCATCACCTTTGTCTTAGATTTGTTTAAGAATAATTTACAGGCCATAAGTGAAGACTGAAAATTGCACATTTCCTCTGTTAAAGAAACACCTAGATCTCCAAATGACAAACCCTGCGTATAAATTACTGCATCGTCCAGCGTAAAGTGTTAAAGAAGCATTATTAATCACACTTACTAGTTGATCAAAAACAAAGAAAACAAAGAGGAGTCTGAAGGAGTGAGGCGCCAGGGGCCATTGGTGCAAAAAAAGAAAACCTGCTATTATGTTTACCGTGTATGCTGCAACACTCCTATTTCTCACCATAGAAATCCCTTGGTATGCTTGACTAATGTAGTTATGCCAACTGGGTTTAGCTGCCCTGGAGGTGGAATTTGTGCTAACGATGAAAACGATTTAGCCAGTGAGGTTGTAGTAAGAGAGTGCTGCCAGTAGGTTGTGCTGGAGGCTAGTCAGATTAATTTATCTACTGACTGGAGCAAGTCTGCCCTGAAGCCCTCTCTTCATATCTTCACTTGAAGAAGTTAGTTTTCTTTAAAATCAATATTTTCTTTATATTTGTGCTGCCTTTAGTGTTTTTAGGCATTTTTAGAGTGTTTTTGACTATTTTCCATGTTCCCTGGAACTGTGGTTTTATTCTCACACGGTTCCTGCATTTTATTTCTTAGGTAAAAATACTGCTTCGAGGTTAAAAAAATTTTGCTTTTTACATTTTAGCTTTACTTTTATAGTGATTCCCTATATTTGGAAGGAACCACATTTTTCATACATTTCTTTTTATTTGTCATCATTTAGGAACCATTTCTTAGTGGTTCCACAGTGCTAGGAACCAACCAAATTTCTCTTTTTTCCCTATTCAGGGAACCATTTTTTCACGGTCTTTTGACTAATTGGCATGTCAGATAAAAAGAGGACTGGACCCACTGAATTTAAAAATTGTATTAAGTTCTTCAAAGTAGTGGCCAAGGCAGACAGCCATGGCCTTTGCCTCAGTTATTTGGGGTCCAGCCCATATTTTTACAAAACTGTGAACTTTGCACTAAATTTCATTCAAAAATAGGTAAGAAAAGAGCCAAAAGGCTGGAAATAATGGCTTATCAGTCTGTCTCCCCTTTTAGTAAAAATCCTGAAGATGAGTCGTCCTCTCATCAGAAAACTAAAGGTATGTCTTCTCAAGACCCCCTAGAAAATAAGTCTGATAAAAATAATAATGACCAAGCCAAGAAAAAATTGCTGAAGCGGTTCCTGATTCAGTGCCTGCTAAAAGAAACAAAAACATATTACTGCCTCTCTTCGCTGAAAAGCAAGGGAGATGCCAGTGTCACAAAAGATATTCCCTCTGTGGAGGAAATAGCTAAGGTTTGACATATCAGACCTTTCAGGCTCTGGGCAACCTCCTTAGCGCCCACCTGATCTACCACTCCTAATCCCTTTGACCTGGGCTGGGCCAGGGCTTTTACTATGAGGGTGGTGATGATGAAGAGGAGGGTGAACCCTTGGAACAAGGTGTATCCCTTGACCAAGAGTATGGCTCTCCCTCTACCAGGAGGATTTCTCCTCTCATCATACTTTTGTCCAACATATGGTAGACACTCTGGACCTCACTATTCAGGAGACCACTGACCAGGATGAGGAGGCAGACTTCCCAGATAATAATGGGTCTCCCTCTCTCTAAAAAGCTACTCCTTCCAATACACAAGTCCCTTCGCAGGGCTACTTTTAAATTACTCCAGAATCCCACCTCCATTCCGGGGTGGGCATGAAAATAGAGAAGAAGTATCAGCTAGATAAAACTAATGATGCGTTTCTCTACGTACACCCAGACCATGAAGGAGTGATGCAGGCCGCAGCCTGTGATAAAGCTCTTTCTTCCCAGCCTCCAGAAAAAGAATCTGGAAAACTTGACACTATGGGTAAGAAATCTTATACCACAGCCTCTCTGCTACTGTGCCTTTCTACTTACATGGCGTATATAGCACAATACCAAAAGGCTCTTTGGAACTCTGTCCAGGCTGTCAACCAGCGAGCCCCAGACAGGGTGTCTGAAGACTTGGCGGAAGCTGTAAAAACTGCTTTGGAAGCCACAAAGTATCAGTTTCACATGGCTGGGGATGCCAATGACACTGCCTCCAGGGCTATTGCTCAAGCCATCTCTCTCAGGTGCTGTGCCTGGTTGAGGACTACTAACCTTTCCCAGGTCACCCAAATAAAAACTGTGGATTTCCCCTGTGAGAATAATTCTCTTTTTGGGGACAAAACAGAGGCATACATGAAAAGGTGGAGGAATACAAAACCACCTATCAGAGCAATGCAGCTAAAGAGAAAACTTCTACTTCTCAGAAACCTCAAAGCAGAGGTAGGGGTTACTGTCCCAGGGTTTTCTACCCTATGCCAATGCCTATGCCGTTGGACTACTCTCAGATGAGAGGATTCTTTAGGAGAAGAGGTAGAAGGGCTCTTCTACAAATACCCAGACTAAGCAAAACCCCTGACTACAAGGCCCAGATCGCCTTCCCTCCCCCAGTAGGAGGAAGGTGGACCTACTACCTCCACCAGTGGCACCTAGTCATCACAAACAAGTGGTTGCTAGAGGTGGTGGGTCGTGGATTCACCCTACAGTTCAGAAAATCTCCCACTCAGCAGGGTCAGAAGACTGTAAAACCCCTAACCTCTACAGAAAGATTTCTGTTGGAGTCAGAGGTAAAGTCACTTCTGTCTGCAAATGCAGTGGAAAGAGTTAATTTCTCCCAATGGGGAAAGGCCTCTATTCAGGTACTTTCTCACCCAAAGAAAAATGGGGACTGGCGACCCATTCTCGATCTCAGTACCTGAACAAACACCTGTTAGACCCAAAATTCAAGATGGTCACCCTGTCGGTAGTGATTCCTCCTTGCAGCAGGAAACTGGCCTGGGAAACAACTGATGGAGAGGCCGCCAAGAAGAGAAAGCTGGGAGCATACTAATTTGAACTCCTTCAAAGAGCCATTAATCTGTTGACTACCACCATTCAGAAACTCGACAAAAAGTTGGTTGAGGAAAATGACAAAGTTGTGGTGATGGAACAACAGTTGGATGCGTTGTCAGGGGTGGTCACAGTCCGTGAGCGTACAGCGGGGAAAAAACTGGCTGCCATGTCTATGATGATTAAAGAACAGGCTCTGATACGCAATAGACTTGAGCAACTAGAGAACTTGACCCGATCTGCGAATGTCCGGCTTCTAGGTATTCCTGAGGACGTAGAGGAGGGTGATCTTCCAACCTTTTAAGAGAGGTGGCTTCCCGAGGCAATTGGACTTGGTTTTATAGTGCTTATCATCAAAGCATACAGAATCATGCTTTGTAGAGCTACCAGCAACATGGCGGGCCCTCGGACTGTACTGATGACTACAATGTCTTCCGTTCTTTAGGATCGGATCACTTAAAGTCACTAAGGAATTGTCACCAGTCATGCTAGGGACAGTAAGATTTTTTTTTTTGCTGACTACTTATATGCCACTAGGATGTGCTGCAAGGCTTTTGAGGGGGTAGTTACAGAATTAAAAGCAGCAGGCTTTGTGTACAGAATTTCTTTCGCTGTTCATCTTCAGTTCACTTACTTGAACAAAATGTACTCTTACACAGATGCAAAGGTAGCAGGGGAATTTGCAGCCAAGCCACCCACCACATCGTCAAATGAGGTAGATACGGAGGGCCCAGATGATGGTAACTGACTAAACTTAAGAACCTCAAATGCTGTCTACTGTTAAATGATTTCCTCTAACTCCAGTCTTTGTTTTGACTGGTATGCAATAACGTTTTTAGATAAAATGTATTGTGTGACTCTATGTTCTGGATCCCTACTTTATAGCACTATGGGGCTTATGCTGCTTGTAATTTCAATCAATCAATCAATCAAATCTTTATTTATTCAGGCGAACATCATTGAGCACAGCTCATTTGCAAGATGGACCTGATAAGGTCTAGGTTCAATAATTGGTACATGTATAGGAAGATTTAAAACACGTATATACTTATATACAGTAATCAAGGTTCAATAATTGGTATATGTACATGAATAATTAAAACACTTATATACAGAAATCAAGAACAGAAATTGTTTAAACATAACAGCATATGGTAGGAACATATGAGATGCACTCTAGGTAAACCAGTATATACATATCAACATTGGCAGTAAACATGGCATACATTCAACATGATATACCCAAGATTCCAAAGATCCAAGGGAAGTCAATGTGGACAAAGAGAAATAGTGATTGGATGACTGAAGAGGTGGTCATAGACTGAGACAAGTGACATGGTAGGAAGGGAATGCATGACTAGAGCAGGGAATGGTGCTAGAACTGGGAGGTGAAAGGCAGTGATAAGGGCTAAGGTAGGAGCCTGGAGTTAATGGGAGAAGATTATAGCCAGGGGTGAGGTATCTGTGGAGATGAATTCTAGGAAGTGAATGCCATGATATGATGGCAGCCTGAGAGGGGAAGGAAAGAACTGCGAATAAACTAGAACTTGTGGAAGCAATTGCATTTTCAGGGAAGAGACTTGGGTATAGATGCTTGAAGGATGCTAAGGATACCCAGTTGATCGGCTTCAAGGACTTTTGAATCGTGTTCCATGATATAGCTAGATTATAGCTGATAGCAGATCTCCCATGCCGGTGTTGACTTTAGGCACTTTGGAGCATAATGAAGTTGTAGCTTCTTAGGGTGTAGGTGCCAGCTGTGCCTATCTTGAAAGCAGTCTAATATATAGTTTGGAAGCATCTTAGTTAAAATTCTGTATGTCCACACTGCAGCATTTCTGTTTCTTCTGAGATGTAGAGATGTCCAACCGACTGCTGCATAGAGAGCAATGGTGAGTGTTAAATGGTAGATCTGTTATGAACCTCAGAGCTCTGTGGTATAGTGTATCCAATTTGCATAGGTAGGAGATAGGCCAGGTGACTATAGAGGAAGTCTGCATAGTCAATTACTGAGAGAAATGTGGCCTGGACCAACCTCATTTTGGAATCTCTGTTTAGAAAGTGCCTTATTCTAAAAATAGACCAAGTCTCTGGCAAAGCTTTTTAAAAGTTCTTCAATATGAACTGTGTAGTCAAGTTTGCTATCTATCCACCCCCAAATACTTGAATTTTCTACATAATCAAGGCTTTCACCAAGGATAGTGGATAGCTGGGGAGGTTGTTTAGTAATGAGGATTTGTATGGCTTTGGGTGGAGAAAAACATTGCTTTTGTTTCTTTGCATTTAAAGAAGCTTTTCCAATAATTGATGTTGTAGTATAGAGAATTCTGTTTGTAGAACTTCACAAGCTGTAGCAGGCTATTGGTTGCTGACATATAAAACAGTGTCATCTGCGAACAAGTGTACAGTGGCTTTGGTAAGATTCGAATCAATATTGTTAATATAAAAGGCGAAAAGGATAGGGCCCAGGATAGATCCTTGTGGAACTCCTCTTAGAAGTGGTTTTAGTGGAGATAGGGCTCCTTCAGCTTTCACTTGCTGTGTTCTTCCTGTTAGGTAACACCTGAACCATGTAAGGGAGGATGGATCCAAGCCTATGAAGTGCAAGGAAGAGAGTAGCAGCTCATGGTCCACCATATCAAATGCCTTGCTTAGATCAAGGAATACAGCACAAACGCTATTCTTTTATCCAGTTCGGTTTGCCAATCGTTTGTAACTTTAGCCAGTGCAGAAATAGTACTATGCTTAGAGCCGAAACCCGGATTGTGCTGGATTTAAAAGATTAGATTCTTCAAGGTAATCTCTTAATTGGATGCTTACCAGTTTTTCTAGCAGCTTAGATAGTACTAGAAGGATAGAGATTGGCCTATAGTTGTTAAGGTCCATGGGGTCCCCTGATTTCAGTAGAGGGAATTTAACTGTGTTTATAAAATGGACAAAGGATTTCAAGCAATCTGATTGGTTGTTAGCCGTGCATTAGATATGTCTAATGCACAGCTAAAACTAGAACCCCCATTTAGAATACACAGGCCCATTTTATAAGTGCAATAAGCCACTCCGGGTATGTGCATTAGACAGTTCTAATGCACGGTTAGGGGACTGGACACACTTGGCCTGGGGCCTCGTGCCTCACTACGTTCCCCCTAGCCTTGCATTAGAACTGTCTAATGCACACCCCATCGTGTCTTATTGCTTACTTATAAAATGGACAAAGGATTTCAAGCAATCTGATAATGCACACCCCATCGTGTCTTATTGCTTACTTATATGTGTATCGGGACTAGGAGTCTCTGACGATATAATTGTTGAACAGGTCTGGGGTTATTTCTGTTTTTCTCAGCACATTAGTTGGCTCAACAGTTGTTAATAAGCCATAACAGTCATCTGTTCAGCTCAGACTGTTAATATAGGTAGATATAAGTGTTTTAAGTGGGGTAAAAATGGCGGCTGGGGGAATAGCTGCCTCATGGTAATTGACAAAATGGCAGACACTGCTGAGTTTTAATCCTACACAATCGTGGCGGCAGTCTTAATCGCTAAGTTGTCTCATATCTGCCTCCATGCTGTCCACCAGTATTACGTTTGAATGCTCTGCTATTTGTAGCCTAGGTTTTGTAGATCACTGTAGCCATTCTTTACTTGGACATGCTATGCTAGGTCCTCTAGTTAATGCTATGTAGTACAGTTAAACCATTTTACAGTTGAGTTTAAAGTTTTTTATGTGATTTTTCATGTAACCACCAACGTAAAGTACTTTCTAATCAGGAGATGAAGCGAGTTTGATTGTTCTCTGATCTCTTAGGTGAATATTATACATACAACTGCAATTGGGAATCTGAATATAGCAAAGTCCAATGGGCTAGTGTAGACAGCTTGTGGCATACACAAGATTTATGGTATATTCCCTAAAGAGCATTGGTCGCAATGTGGTCACAAAATGATGAACTAATTGTAGGATGTTTATTGAGATCTACCCCTCATGTTGTTTATTTAGAAATGTGCATCTCTTATATCCTGTATTAATCACTGGAGAACGTTATATAGTGTGAAGTGCCATTTCTTGCATGCATATATGGTATTTATTTGCTATTAAATGCAATAAAAATAAATAAATAAAAAGATGGCAGAAAAGGGGGAGTCGTTGCTGGTGGGGAACTTAAGTCTGCCGGATGTAAACTGGAGCCTTCCAGCTGTGGCTTCAGCTAGAAACAGGGACATCCTGAATTCCCTGCAGGTGGCATTCTTCGGACAAGTAGTCAGGGAACCCACTTGTGATGGGGCAGTACTGGACCTGGTACTCAAGAATAGGGACAGTGTTGCAGACTTCAGAATGGGAGGCCACCTGAGGACCAGTGATCACTCTACAGTGTGGTTCAGTATAAGGGGGGCTGTGGAATCTGGGCACACAACGGTGAAGGCCCTGGACCGGAGGACAGATTTTATAAAGATGAGGAAGGTCTGGCGGGGGTGACCTTGGTGGGCTGGAGGAATAGTGGGCAAAGCTAAAGGGGCAGTTTGAAGGCAAAACTCTGTGTTAAACAAGTGAGCAAATGAGGAAGAAGTGACCACTGTGGTTCTCAAAGAGATGGCTGAAAAAAGTAAAGGCTAAAAGGGTAACATTCAGAAGATGTAAGGAGATGCAGAGGGGGGAGGATAAGGAAATATATCCAGAGAAACAAAGAGAAGCAGGGAAAGCAGTAAGCAGCGGGAAAGGACAAACTGAAGACAGACTAGCCCAAGCAATAACAAAAGGGGAACACAATATTTTTTAAGTATGAAAGTGAAAAGAGGGGGACCTGGGGAGGGATTGTAAGGTTAAAAAGGGATGGGGGCACAGTGCATGGGGGCCAGGAAAAGACAGACCTACTAAACAAATACTTTTGTTCAGTGTTCACTGTGGAAGGAGAAGGGGAGAGGCCACAAAAAAGTAACAGGCGCTCTAAAGGGAGGGAGGTGGACATTACTCTTTTTTCAGAGGAGAGAGTCCTAATGGGACTCGCTAATCTGAAAGTGGATGAAGCGGTGAGACCTGATGGGTTACATCCTAGGGTATTGATGGGGCTCAGGGAGGTACAGTATTGGCTGTACTCACAACAATCTTATTTAACAGCTCATTGGAAACTGGAGTGGTTCCAGAGGACTGGAGGAGGTCAGATGTAGTCCCACTTCATAAAAGTGGCAGCAGGGAGGAGGCTGGCAGTTATAGGTGAATCAGCCTGTCATTGGTCGTGGAAACGTTAATGGAATAGCAGCTGAAAGAGAGGATAGTGGAATATGTTGAATCTAATGGGTTATGAGACCCAAGACAGCATAGATTCATGAGTGGGAGGTCATGTCAAATGAATCTGCTAGATTTCTTTGATTAGATGATCAAGGAATTAGATCAGGGTGGAGCGGTAGATGTGTGCTACCTAGATTTCAGTAAGGTATTCAGCACCATTCCACATAGACTGCCAAGCAACCTGGGTAGCTTAGGAGTGCGACCAAAGATGGTAAACTGGATAAGAAATTGGTTAGGGGATAGGCAGCAGGTGATGGTGGTAAAGAGAGTTCACTCCGAGGAGGGGAAGGTGACGGGCGGGGTGCTACAGGGATCAGTGCTGGAACCAGTCCTCCTTAATATCTTTATAGGTGACATTGCAGAGGAGCTGGAGGGGAATGTCTACCTCTTTGTGGATGACACCAAAATCTGCAGTAGGGTGGACATTCCGGAGTTGTGTGTGGAAAGGATGAGCAGGGACTTAAGAAAACTCGAGGAATGGTCAGAGGTATGGCAGCTGGGTGTCAATACAAAAGTGCAAAATAATGCACCTGGGGCATGGAAACCCAGAGGCAGAGTACAAACGGGGGGAACGTTATTGATGACCATCAAGCAGTAGAGAGATCTGGGGGTAATCATCTCTGATGACTCGGTCAACAAGGCAATTGGGAGAGCTAGTGGGATGCGGGGGAGTGTAGGGAGGGGTATCACTAGTAGTAGGAGGGAGGTTGTGTTGCCTCTGTATAGATCACTGGTAAGACCTCGCCTTGAATACTGTGTACAGGTCCCAAGACCACATTCCAGAAGGACATAGAGTGGAGACGGTCCGGGGGTAGCTAAAATGGTGCAGGATCTGCATCAAAAGCCCTATGAAGAGAGAGACTAAATGAACTTGACATATACACTCTGTAAAGGGGGTGGTGTGATACAGAACTTTAAATACCTCACAGGGTTAAATAAAGCATTGGAGGAAAGCATTTTTAGATAAAAAGGTGCTCAGGAGCGAGAGGACATGATGTGACATTGAAGGGCATGTACTTACAAAAGCCTGTGAATGTTCCTCTAAAGTGCAAGTGTTCTGGAATTTCTGTGATTGTTCAGAAGTTGCTTGTGTCATGGAAATGTATCATTGATGTGTCCTGTATCCTACAGGTTTCTATGTAACTAAATCTGGATCACCCCCTGAAAAAGGGACCATTTAGGCCCAGTGGGCCTACCCAGTCAACAAAATGAAATAAATAGATTGAGAGATGTGAGGAAGTACTTCTTCACAGAAAGAGCAATGGGTTTCTGGAGCAGCCTACCAGCCGAGGTGTTGGGTGCAAAAACAGTGGTGGTGTTCAAGAAAGCATGGGATAGGCATAAGGGAATCTTGGTGGAAAGGAATGGGGGAGGGAGGGAGAAAAAACTGGAGAACAAGTAGGGTCTGTGGTGATACTGCAGGTAAAGAAAGTGGGGCAGACTAGATGGGCTGAGCAGTCCTTACCTGCCAACAAATTGTATGTTTCTACATTCACAAGAGATGGGGATTTTCCCGTGTCCTTGTCAGTATTCCCCTGCCCATAAAACCAGTTCATGCAGTTGTTCCAGGCTGTGTAGGTGTCGATGTGTGAACTGGCTGCCACCGCATGCTTAGTCGCTCACTAACCAGCCTTTCATTGCTTGTAAAGTACTTTGGGTTACAATGTGTATGAAAAGTGCTATATAAATACTGATTTTTCTTCCTCTACTTTAATATTGTAATGATAAAACACAACTCTTGGTTTATTTCCAATTAATTTTTTTATCATGCGAGTTGTTAGCATGCTCCTCGGACAGTTATGCTGCAATGTACTCATTCTTCAGTTTATAATAAAACTTCCCTGTTACTGTTTTTTGGAAGAGAAGTCTGCATTTTGCTGTGTTTACTCATTCAGACATTGTCTTACAGCAAGAAGAAGAGCTGTGCAGAAACAGCGGCTGCTTTGGAAAAGCTACTTCCACGAGGATGTCAGGTGGTGGCTTGTAGTTCCTGGAATTGTGGGTAAGCAGAGTTTGTAATGTAAGGTAATACTGTCTTCACTAGCTACAATCCGTGGTGTCCCCAGTCCTATCCTTACAGCTATAGATACAATCCTAGCTTTAGCACTGGAAAACAAAACTGAGAGAATTGTGATACACTGCACCACAGGAAACATTTGAGCTTAAAAGATGTTGCAGAGGCGGGCAGCTTATTAAAGCTGTGCAAAAAGAAAAGCTGGCTCCAGAAACCACACTATTCAAATGTAAAAGAACCTTACTGCAAAACCAAGCATACCACTAGGACAGCATTTGCAGCAGATGGGAACTCGACATTGGGCGTCACTGGCATGACCAGTTTTGCACCACATGCATCATCAGGGATGATTGTGTTTATTAAACTGTACCGGATTGTTTAGCTGACAGATTGGTACTTCTTACCAACTCTGTGCACTTTATAACTGTTTCCTGCAGGCCCAGTGGTACAGCAGTTGAACTACTGCCTGCCACATCATTTACCTGGTTTTGGAGCAAATTCATGTCACCGTGGGTCGAGGGAGGGTGGGTATTGAGCATCCAGAGGACTGCTTTCCTGTCCCAGAAGGGATGGGTCATGCTTTCCACAGCACGCCTGACACCTAGTGAAGGCTGGGTGTCAGGGCAGTTGAAGAAACCTAGTAGGTTGGGAGAAGGTGGGGTCATCGGCATGACACTGAGCGTCTATGCATGCAGTGGGAAGGAATGAAGATGTCATTACCGCAGGCCTGGCACTGCTGACCAGGCACCTGCACTGGATCCTGTTTCGAAGGTGGACAAGGACGAGTCTCCACCACCCCTGCCACAAAGAGTAAGTTGTGAGGGCACTAGGAGTAAGACCTGGACATGGTGGGTGACTGGACTGGGGAGGTCCGCCAAGATTAAGGCAACAGGATAGGGAAATAAAATCAAGTGGGAAAAAATAACTGCTTCCTGCAGCTGTACTTGATACTTTTGTTTTTAATCATGAAATTTCACATTGTTCCACAATTGTAGTATATACCTTTAAATGGCACTGTATAAAACCGTTTCCATCACTGCACTCTCTCCCCTGATGGCGCCCGTGGTGTGAAACCAGTTGGGCTAGTGGTGTACTGACCTCATGTTGTAAATACTGTTCTAGGGACATGGATATGTTGTCCATCCGACTTATTGGCAGGTTCCTTGCCGCTTTAAATCTTGCTGGAAGGTCTTCAAGCTGGCTCCTCCACCCACCGGGTGGTAAAACTCTCGACTCCGCCCCATGGCGCAGATCTTCCTTACGGCAGGAAGCTCAGGTTCCCTCCTTCACGCTCTCGTATAAGACTGGTTCCTAACTCTTGGTTTTCCGAAATTAATCTTTAAAGGTTTTCTAGAACTTTGGTCAACTTTTCCCTGGCAGCTGCGATGATGGACCGTCGACTACCGGGTTTTGGAGATGCCCATGCGGGCAGAAGATGTCTCGGACGGATCCGCACTCCACGTGCGTCTATTGCTTGGGCCTTGAGCACGACCCGCAGGCTTGTGACCTGTGCTCTTCTTTCTCGGCCTATGTCCTGGAAGACCGTGCCGCCCGTCTGCAACTTGGGTGACCCGAAAAGCATTATCCTCCGGTAAAGTCGAAAGAGGCCCGGTTGGCGGTTTCCACGGTGGCGGGCTCGGCGGATCAGCTAGAGCAGATGATCGCCCTCGAAGAGGAGGCGGCGCGGACCGCATCTTCCTCAGCCGCGGCATTTATCCCGCTCTCCCTGGGATCCTCATATTCTGCTTCCTTTAAGGAGCTTTGTCTGTCTCTCTCCACCAAGGGAGCGGGACCTTCATCTTCGGGACCTTCCTCTCGGTCCAAAAAGAAGAAGGACAAGGGTAAGTCCATCCGTCGACGCTCTTGGGAGCGGGAGAGGTCCCCCTCCCTGAGCGGTCGACCATTGACTTCGGTCGATCCTTCGGCTTCGGCCACTGGCTTCACGGTGTCCCCGTCTGGTCAGTTGACCAAGACTCCCGTCAACGCAGTCGAGATTTTTCTCGACCCGTTGGACGGGTTGTTGACTGGCGAAGCTGACAGTCCTCTCTCCCCGGTTCCCCTGGTGGTGGCTGAGGATCCTGTGGGCTTGCCTGTGCCTCCGGTTCCGGAGCCCTTGGGTGTTCCTTCCGAGCCGAAGGGAGGGCGGGTTTTCCCCGCTCCTTCCCTGCACCCTCCTCGGAAAAGCCGAGGTTCGCGGTCTCAGTCTCGGACTTCTTCACGGTCCAGCGATCCCGCCACCGAGGCGGTCTCGGCACCACGACAGCGGTGCGCGCCGCTCGTCTTCGTCCTCTTCCTCCGGACGGGGATCCGGCGAGATTGCGTCGGCGTCTGAGGACCTCATGTGGCAACAGCTTCTGCTGGCTGGGAACAAGCCGGCGGCGTCGCCTTCCAGGCCATTAAGTGGCTGTCACGGGCCGGCTGAAGCAACCCCTCGCTTTAGCCGGCGCCTGTTTCAGGCCTGTTGCTCAGCGAAACCAGCTGCTCCACCGATTAGGGTGGAACCTCCGCCTCCACAGCCATTGTTTGGGGCCCGACCAAGAACTCTCGGTCGGCTCAGGGTTTACCCATAGGCTGTCGGTCACCCTTCCTCCCGATCGCCCTCGGCAGGTAGAGGTGACTCAGGCCGAGGCAGCTCTTTGCGGTTCTTCTGTGTCCGGCGATTCCTCCCTCTTCTCCAGGCGAGTGGACTTGGAGTCCTCTGGAGGTCAGTCACTGGACGATAGCCCTTCGTCCTTTCTGGGTTTGCTTAGGCTCATCTCGGAGTCCACCGGGATGCAGCTCGAGCCCGTATCCAAGCGGGCCAAGTATCCCCTCACAGAGATATTGGACCGAGGGGATTCTCCTACGGAGGCCTTTCCTGTGGCCGAGGCCATTGTGGGCCCGGCCTTGGAGCTCTGGCAGCGCCCTGCTTCCTGCCCTGCGCCTTTGGCCAGGATGGCTAGGAAGTATGCGGTCCCTACCGGTTCCCTGTCTGGTTTCTTGGAACACCCCTCAGCCGAGGGGTTTGTTACTGACAGCGTTTTCCGGCATGCCGGAAATGCTAGGGACGTGGACAAACCTCCCGACAAGGAGTCCAAGAAATTGGACTATGCCGGGCGAAAAGTCTGCGCTGCGTCCTCCCTTGGCCTTCGCCAGGCCAGCTCGGCCGTGCTTATGGCACATTTCTCCCATGCTCTGTTGGGCTCCCTGGACGAGGTAGTCCCTCATCTCCCGGGTGACCTGCAGAATACGGTTAGGCAGGTGCGGGACCAGGGCAGGGCAGTGGCAAAGCAGCAACTTCAGACTGCTTTGGACATTGGAGACTCCTGCGCCAGGTCATTCGTGGCCGCAGTGGCTATGCGCCGTCGGGCATGGCTGAGGATATCCTCCTTCACAGCGGATACCCAGCACAAATTGGCGGATGTCCCCTTCCTGGGGACCGACCTCTTCGGCTCTGGAGTGGAAGGCCACCTCCAGAGGATCGAAAAGTCCAATGCCACCTTGGACTCGGTCTCATCCGCTCAGAGGGACAAGGGCCGCAGACCGCAACCCAAGCCCTTTCGTCCGTCTGCACCCCGGCACGTCCAGCCCAGCAGCATCGGGGCCAGCAGGCTAGTGCTTGGCGTCCCAAACCCAAGCCCGCGGCTTCCTCCTCCAGGAAGCAGGGAGGTAAAGGCCCAGGTGGTCCTTCGGCCAGTCCCTCTTCCAAGCCTGCACAGTGACGGATTGAGGGGTGTCGCCCCCAACCTCGTCACCTCACCCCAGGTTCCCCCCGTGGGGGGACGGCTCTGGTACTTCCTTTCCGCCTGGTCTGCTATTACCACAGACCAGTGGGTGTTGGAAGTGGTAGGAAAAGGCCTGCCCCTGGAGTTCGAGCAGGCCCCGCCCTTCATAGCCGTCACCCAGGGGGCCTCGGGGTCCGCAGCCTCTCTGTCGGCTCGTCGAGCCGACATCGCTCTGCTCCTCGAAAAAGAGGTGATCAGAGAGGTGGCGGACCCTCCCTCAGACCCGGGGTTTGTGTCCAGGTAGTTCCTGGTCCCAAAACGGACGGGGGGTCTGGCGCCCCATTCTCGACCTACACAACCTAAACAAGTTCCTAAGGTCTCGAACCTTCAGGATGGTTACTCTGGCTCAGATAATACCATCCTTGGAACGCGGTGTGTGGTTCTGCTCTCTGGACCTGCAGGACGCATTTTTTCACATCCCTATCCGTCCGTCTCACGGAGAGATCCCTTTATGAGTTCCTAGCCATGCCCTTTGGCCTTTCTCTTGCTCCCAGGGTCTTCACCAAATGCGGCAGTGGTGACAGCATTCCTGAGGCACCGAGGGGTCGGGTGTACCCTTACCTGGACGACTGGCTGATAGCAGCCCCTCCAGACAGGAGGTGGGCGGTCCAGAGATCTGGCCCTCAGGTCTGCTTTCAAATCGGCCTCCTCATTAACGAGGCCAAGTCAGACTCGAACGAAGCAGGTGATTCTCTTCATCCTGAGAGCCAGAGCATGGCTCCCGCCGGACAGGGCGAGGTTCTTTCCTCCTTTGCCCGATCATTTCTGGTTGGGCAATCACCTGCCGGGACTTCCTGTGCCTCCTGGGTTTCATGGCGGCCTGCACCAGCGTGGTCCGTTGGGCATGCTGGAACATCGCCCTCCAATGGGGCTGGCCAGCCAGTGGTCTCAGCGCTGCGATCCATTGGACCAGCGGTGGCGGTGGCCAGGGGATGTGGGCAGCTCTCCAGTGGTGGATCGTTCCAGCTCATCTGCAGGAGGGCATCCCATTTGTCGCCCGAGCCAGCGGTATCTCTATCGACCGATGCCTCTCTGATGGGTTGGGGTGCCCATCTGGGGAACACAGGCGCCTGACCTCTGGTCCCGGCAGAGTCCTGATGCCATATCAACCTGCTGGAGCTCGGCGGTCCGGCTAGCTCTCACCGCCTTTGCTCCCGTTTCTGAGGGTCAGTTGGTTTGGGTCAGTCGAACAATACCACGACCATGTACTACCTAAACCGCCAGGGCGGGGCCTCCATGCCCTTGTGCAAGGAAGCTCTCCACATTTGGTCACTCATGCGCAGCCTGGAGGCGGATCTCATAGCCATTCATGTGGCAGGAGCCTCCAACACCTGGCCAATGCCCTAAGCGGATAGGGGCTGTATCCCACGAGTGGTCTCCTGCTGGAGGTAGTACAAGATCTGTTCTCCCGTTGGGGCACACGCAGGTGAGTCTGTTGCCTCCAAGGAGCGCGAAGCTGAGGCTGTTCCATGCCCGCCCCTCAGCAGGGCTCACTACAGGGATGCCTTCTCGGGGCCGTGGACCCGGGCCTCTTCCGCCTTTCCCCATTTCTCTTGATCCACAAGGTGCTTCTCAAGGCGAGGAGGGACAAGGCGCAGGTAATTCTGGTAGCCCCAGACTGGCCCGCCAATGCTGGTATCCAGATCTCCTCAGCCTCAGCTCCAGGCTCCCAAGGCAGCTTCCAGCTCGCCGGACATGCTTTCAGTCAATCAGGAAGGTGTTCCATCCGGACCTTCAGTCCCTGCACCTGGCCAGCCTGGTTCCTGGCTAGGTTCCAGGCCTTGGGTCTTTCCGACGAGGTCCTCAATGTAGTTGAGGCGCCCCCCGTAAGGAGTCGACCAGGAAATGCTATGCCTTCAAATGGAAAAGGTTTTCCATATGGTGTCAGGGCAAGGGCCTGGACCCTTCCTCCTGTTCCTTGGCAAGCATTTTGGACTATTTATGGTCCCTTTCTCAGCAAGGGCTCAGGTCGACAACCCTAAGGGTGCACCTGGCAGCCATCTCTGCTTAGCGGGCGCGGTCCGGGAAGCAGTCGGTGGCGCAGGAGAAGGTGGTCTGGCACTTTTTCCAAGGCCTTGATCACGTTTCCCCTTCGGTGCTAGAACCTCCACCACCGTGGGATTTACTGCTGGTATTGGCAAAGCTCATGGGCAAGCCATTCGAACCAGTGCACAGGTGTGATCTCTCTCACCTGTTGTGGAAGACCGCCTTCTTGGTGACTGTTCGTCAGCCAGAAGGATGGGAAAGCTCAGGCGCTTTCCATTGAGTCTCCTTACCTGGTCTTCCACAGGGACAAGGTTGTCCTGCACCCCACCGAAATTCCTTCCGAAGGTGGTGTCGGAGTTTCACCTTAATCAGGTGTTGACTCTGCGGTGTTCTACCCCAATCATACCTCAGAGGCCGAATATAGGCTCCATACTTTGGACCCTAGAAGGGCGCTCGCTTACTATAAGAAGAACGCGGCTGAAATTCGGGGAGAGGTTCGCCAGCTGTTTGTCACCTATGCTGAAGCCGCACCTGACAGACCTGCAGCCAAGCGGACGATAAGCAGGTGGGTCACCTCCTGCATAGACCTCTGCTATAAGTTGGCGGGAATGGAGCCTTTCAGAGGGATAAGAGCTCATTCTACCTGACATACTGCTGCATCGGTGGCTGCTTCCAGGGATGTCCCTATCCAGGAAATCTGCAGGGCTGCTACCTGGAAGTCAGCACACACCTTCATCACCCATTACCACATCGACCTTGAGTCACGCCGGGATGCTGGTTTTGGGGCCTCGGTTCTCCAGTCTCTATTCCCTAAGTAGGGGGTGTGCGCCTTGCCTCCCTCCTCCCGGAGAACTGCTAGGAGTCTGCCAATAAGTGTGGATGAACAACATATCCATGTCCCTAGAAATACAGGTTACTCACCTGTAACAGGAGTTCTAGGAATGGTATATGTTGTTCATCCTACATCTCGACCTCGGCCCGGCGCACAACCTGGCTTCCAGCGGGCCAGATCTGGCGTCATGGGGCGGAGCCGAGAGTTTTACCACCCGGGTGGATGGGAGGAGCCAGCTTGAAGACCTTCCGGCAAGATTTAAAGCGGCAAGGAACCTGCCAGTAAGTGTGGATGAACATATACCATTCCTAGAACTCCTGTTACAGGTGAGTAACCTGTATTTTTGGCAGTATGTTTGATTTTTGCAGTGAAGTCTTTTTGCATATTTAAACTAAGTGGTGTCTGGTGTTGGCTTTTGTTTTTTTCTGGCTTGCACATGCCTTGTCAGTGGAGCAGAATTTGTGCTGTGCTTATTAAAGGTACCTAAAGTGGCTACCAGCATGGGAGGCTGTGTGGCTTAGTAGTTAAAGAGCAGAGCTGTGAACCTGAAGAACCAGACAAGAACCTCACTATAGCCACTTGCTCGCTGTGTGACCTAAGCAAATCATGTAACTTGTCTATGCTCAATGCATCTATAATGTGCAGTAATGTATGGCCTACTCTAGTCATATATGTCACATGCTAGTTGCTGCAGATTTGCCATTATAAAGGAGTGCTTGTAATGGCAAACACGCGCGCAGTTTCCCTCGCTCTACACATGCACCCGCCACAGCTCTTCCCTCTGCACTGCTGGATGCATTTTCTTTTCCCCCCTGAGACAGAACTGCCACTTGGACTCGGTGGTAAGTGAATTTTAAACACAAAATCTACTACTGTACTAGGGGGAAAAAAACTTAATTCGACTGCCGAAAGAAAGAAATAAAAACATTTTTAAATAAATAAAAAATAACGACCAGACACTGAAACCGAACCAGGCCGCAGCCCCACAGCAGCCTCCATTCATTTTATATAATTGCTGAGACAAAAAAGGCAAACCCAGCAATTATATAAAATAAAAGGTGGGGTTGTACGTGTAAACTCGAAGTTTACACACACCCTCTGAGTTGGATGCTTGCACAAACCATGTAGCATCTAACACCTCGTGTGTGTGTTTGTGTGTTTGTAAACTTCTCGTTACACATACCACTCCATACGTTATTCTATATGCAATGCACGGTTGGGCACTCATCTGCATAGAAAAAGCCATCATATATTTCACCATATATGGTGGTAGCCAGTTAGTGTATTATGATGCCAGTTAGCAAATTACACAGTTTTAATGTGTTATTAACACCTTAATAACACACTGATACCTAACAAGCACATATATATAAAACCAGTCTATATTACCACTCTATTAATGTGTTAACATCTTTGTAACATATATCTAACAAACACTTTGTGTATATACGAGCCCCCTGACTGGAGCTCCTCCACAGTTAGTGTGACCCGACCCACTTGCTGCCACCTGCCTCCTCGGATCACTGCCAGGACTCACATTTAAACAGTGAGCCCCCTGACTGGAGCTCCTCCATGGTTAGTGTGGCCCAACCCACTTGCTGCCACCCACCTCCTCGGATCATGGCCAGGACCCACGTTCAAGCAGTGAGCCCTCTGACCAGAGCTCCTTCACGGTTAGTGTGGCCCGACACACTTGTTGTTGCCCGCCTCCTTGGATCACTGCCAGGACCCCATGTTCAAGGTACAATCTCTCCGCTACTAAGCTGCCTTCAACATTTGGTGCCTGCCCTCCTCAGTGCTCCAATTGGCTGCTTTTCACCGCTAGCAGACTGCTAATTGGTACGGTTCTCATCTGCCCTCTGGAGCAAGCTCAGCCACAATCTTCAGCCTCCTGGCTTATATTTGTGCAGCTAACCAAATTGTTGTACCTAATTTTCTCCTGCTCCTGGCACTCTTTAAATCCCCTTGTTGCAATCTGGGCCCCTCCCGCAGTATTGTATCTACCCAGTCACAGCCGAGCAGTCCTCTCATCACTGGGTCTAGTTCCAGTCTAAACCTGTTATGCCTCCCCCCAGGCAGTGATCGGCACACCCCAACTAATTCATCTAGTTAGCAGCATGCTGCTGCTACATAACCCAGGCAGTGATAGGCACACCCTGACTAATTCACCTAGTTAGCAGCACGCTGCTACTACATAACTTTTGCTAGTTCAGCTAATTCACTAGTAAATCTGGTAGTCCCTCCCTATCTCACTAAACCTACTTGTACTACCTTGATCTATTCTGCACTTCCATATCTGTGTTCTCCCCTGCCTCATTACTGTACACTCCACTCACTATGCCTTCTGCCTTTTATAGCCTACCTCTTACCATCCAGCTGGTACTCCTCCTATCCCCCCACATTCACGCCCCGGCCCCATCTGCTAATCCGTCAGTCCACTCCTGTCTGACCTTGTCCCATCACCCTGACTGTGTCATAGAAACATAGAATTTGATGGCAGATAAGGACCGCTTGGCCCACCCAGTCTGCCCATTTCCCTACCTAATGGATAAGCTGCAGATCCTAGTTAACCAACAGCCTTCTTCTTCCAACTCCACCCCTAGAATTGCCTTATGCCTGTCCCTTGCATTCTTGAATTCAACCACTGTTTTTGACTCCACAACCTCCTCAGGAAGGCTGTTCCATGCATCCACAACCCTCTCCATGAAAAAATACTTCCTCACATTACCTCTGAGCTGTCCCCCAGCTTCAAATTGTGCCTCCTTGTTCTTGCACACCTTTTTTTTCTGAAAGATGCTACCCTCTTGGACTTTGTTGATTCCCTTGAGGTACTTGAAAGTTTATATCAAGTCCCCCCTTTCCCTTCTCTCCTCAAGGCTATACATATTAAGATCCTTAAGTGTCTCTTGATACTGTATGTCTTCTGGTGCAGACCCTGCACCATTTTAGTTGCCCACCTCTGGACTGCCTCCATCCTGTCTATGTCTTTTCGGAGATTGGGTATCCAGAACTGCATGCAGTACTCCAGATGGTGTCTCACCAGCTATCTGTACAGAGGGATAACAACTTCCTGTTTTCTACTGGTGATGCCTCTCCCTATGCATCCCAGTATCCCACCAGCCCTACTTACTGCCCTCTCACATTGCTTGCTCTCCTTTAGGTCATCTGATATGACTACCCCCAGGTCCCTTTCCATTTTTGTTGTTGTTGTCAGTATCTCACCCCCCACTGTGTACTCTTCCTCTGGGTTTTTGTTTCCCAGGTGCATTACTTTGCACTTCTTAGCATTGAATCTAAGCTGCCATACATTTGACCATTCCTCCAACCTTGCCAAGTCCCTTCTCATCCTTTCCTCCACACCTTGTGTATCAACTCTGTTGCAGATCTTTATGTCGTCTGCAAAGAGACATATACTACCGGACAAAAGTTTTAGAACACCCCCATTTTTCCAGTTTTTATTGAAATTTAAGCAATTCAAGTCCAGTGAATAACCTGAAATGGTACAAAGGTAAGCGGTAAACTGCTAGAGGTTTAAAAAAAAAGTTTAGGTTAGCAAAAACTGAAAAATAATGTAAATTTCAGAGTTATAAAAAGGCCTTCTTCAGGGAACAAGTAATGGGTTAATAACTTACAGCTGTTCTGCAGCAATGGAAGTAAATTAAGCCTTGAAAGTTGATGCAAACAATTCTACAGGTGTCCCAACTTTGTTGATTACTTGATTACAAACCCCTGTATGTATAAAAGCAGTGTTGGAACAGACTGTTATTACACCCTCTGAAGCATTATTTGGACAATATTGCACTGCAGAAGTAGTATATTGCTATCATAATGGTGAGAAAAGGCAATTAACAAAGGAAGACAGACAGACCATTATAACCCTTAAAGTGTGGGTCTTTCCTTTAAAGAAATTGCAAAGAAAGCCAAGGTGTCAGTGGTAGTTTCCTACACCATCAAAAGGCACTTGGAAACTGGAGAAAACTCTGACAGGAAGAGGTCTAGCAGACCCAAAGCCAACAGAATCAGAAGACAAGTTTCTGAGAGTCAACAGCTTGCGTGATAGGCGGCTCACAGGACAACAGCTTCAAGCACAGCTTAACACTGGTCGAAGTAAGCAAGTCTCAGTTTCAACTGTGAAGAGAAGACTTCGAGCTGCAGGTTTGACAGGTCGAGTGGCAGGTAAGAAAGCCATTGCTAAGATGGCAAAATAAGAAAAGAGGGCTTGCCTGGGCCATGAAGCACCGATGTGGACTACTGAAGACTGGACCGATGAATCAAAATTTGAAATCTTTGGTTCATCATGCAGGGTTTTGTACACCGTTGAGTAGGCGAAAGGATGGTTCCTTGGTGTGTGACACCAACTGTCAAACATGGAGGAGGAAGCGTGATGGTCTGGGGCTCGTTTGCTGGATCCAGAGTCGGCGACTTGCACAGAGTGACTGGCACCCTGAACCAAAAGGGCTACCACAGCATTTTGCAGCGCCATGCAATACCCTCTGGTCTACGCCTAGTTGGTCAGGGGTTCATCCTACAGCAAGATAATGACCCAAAACATACCTCCAGGCTTTGTCAGAACTGCCTTCGAGGAAAAGAACAAGACGGTAGGCTTCAAATCATGGAATGGCCAGCACAGTCTCCAGTCTTAAACCCCATCGAGCTGGTTTGGGATGAACTGGACAGAAGAGTGAAAGCAAAGCAACCTACAAGTGCAACACATTTGTGGGAACTTCTGCAACAGTGTTGGGAAGAACTTCCGAACAATATTTGATGTCCATTGTAGGAAGAATGCCAGAGTGTGTTGTGTTATATCTGCAAAAGGTGGCTACTTTGATGAGTCAAAAATTTAGATTAAATTTTGTTAAACAAAATGATTCTATGATTTCTTTTTTATCTCCAATTGTTTATTTGTTCTATGCTTTAATTTCGGAGTACATTGAGACATTAAACTGCGTAAATTTCAATAAAAACTGGAAAAATGGGGGTGTTCTAAAACTTTTGTCCAGTATTGTACTTTTCTTTCCAGTCCCTCTGCAATGTCACTTATAAAAACACTAAAGAGGACTGGTCCTAGTACTGAACCCTGCGGTACCCCACTAGTAACCCCCCTTTCTTCAGAGTGGACTCCATTTACTATTACCCTCTGTGTCCTGTTCTCCAGCCAATTCTTTACCCAAGCTACCATCTTGGGACCCACTCCCAGGCTGGCCAACTTGTATATTAATCTTTTGTGTGGGACTGTGTCAAATGCCTTGCTAAAGTCTAGGTAGGTCATGTCTAAAGCCCCTCCCTGATCTACTACTTTGGTCACCCAGTCAAAGAAATCTATTAGATTCGTCTGACATGACATTCCCGCTGTGAATCCATGCTGCCTTGGATCCTGCGCTCCTCTGGCCTCTAGGTACTCAACAGTTCTTCCCTTCAGAAGTGATTCCATCGTTCTCCCAAACACTGAGGTTAAACTAACAGGTCTGTAGTTTCCTACTTCTGCCCTGCTCCCATTTTTGTGAAGTGGAATAACATCTGCCCTCCTCCAGTCTTCAGGTACCACCCCATTCTCCCATGATTTATTAAAGAGGATAGTCAGTGGTGTCACTAGTTCTACCCTTAGTTCTTTTAGAATTCTGGGATGAATCCCATCAGTCCCCATTGCTTTGTCCACCTTCAGTTTTAAAGAGTTCCTTCAGAACCCTTTCTTCTGTGAAAGGGCTGGTATTAACCCCCCGTATCCAGTGTGTTTCTGTTGTTTGGTTTAGGTACCTCCCCCTCTTCATTTGTGAATACTGAGCAAAAGTATTTGTTTAGTATCTCTGCCTTTTCACAGTCACCCTCTGCCCATCCACCCCGCCCTTTATTAGCCTCACTATCCCTCCCTTGGTCTTCCTTCGCTCCCTGATGTATCTATAAAAGGTTCTAGCCCCCTTCTTAACTGAGTTGGCTGTGTTTTCCTTGGTTTGGGCCTTTGCTGTTCTGACTGCCTTTCCTGCTTCCTTTTGCTTAGACTGATAATTCTCTGTCCTGCTCCTTCTGTGATTCCTTGTACTTCCTGAATGCTCTCTTTTTCTCCCTAACCTTTCCTGCCACCTCCTTTGAGAACCATAGTGGCCTCTTACTTCGTTTTGTTTTGTTTATTTGCTTCACACAAAGGCTTGTTGCCTCTGTGATGGCAGTTTTGATTATTCCTCATTGTTCTTCCACCCCTCCTTCCTGCCCATTTGCTACTGCATTCCTTAAGCACTCACCTATTTTGGCAAAGTCTGCCCTCCTGAAGTCCAGTACCTTTGCCTTTGTATGGCTTGACTCTACTGCTGTGTTTATCGTGAACCATACTGTTCGATGGTCACTAGTTCCCAGATGGCTACCCACTTCTAAATCTGTGATCCTCTCGCCCTTTCCATTTGAAAGTACCAGGTCTAAGATTGCTCCCTCTTGAGTGCTTCAGCTGGGACCCCCTTGCCAGCTCTCGCTTGTTGGACACACTATCCATTCCTGCCCTGCACCTCCCTCCTACCTACACCAGCCTACTTCACCCTACTACACCTACTAAATTTTCACCGTCTGCCCTCCATTTGCCGTCCCCTTTCCACATCCCTACTTGACTCGCTGTCCTGGTACAAATGTGCGAAGCTCCACTTCATGATCATTGCCCTCCTGCTCCATTGTCAGGCAACATCAATCCTAATCCTGGGCCTAACCCTCCAGTCATCCCCACACCGGCAGCTACTGGCCATTCCCTAGCAAACACGATTGCCCTACAGTACCTCGAGGCTTAAAAATCCTGCACTTAAATATTGGTAGTCTCTTCCCTAAAATAGACCTACTCCAGCCGCTGGCTGCCTCATTAGCTCCCGAGATAATGATTGTATCTGAGATGTGGCTCAGTAACAAAGTAGGTGACCCTGCCCTCTCCATGCCTGGGTACACTTTATCCCGTCAAGATCGTCCCACCAGGGGTGGTGGAGTGGCGATTTATGTCACCACAACCATACAATTTTCTACTGTCCTTGGCACCTTGGTCTCGAAAGCATATGAGGTACTTGTTCTAAAACTTTCCCTCCCTTTTTCCATACCTGTCTATATTGCAGGAACCTACTGTCGCCCTTCCCCCCCCCACCACTGATCTCATTGGAAGCATAGTTTCACATACTCCCTCAGATGAAACTTATATCATGGGTGATTTTAACCAGAACTGGCTATCTCTGTCTTTTAACAAAACTCAAGTTGAAATCAACGCCCATAAATTATCTCAACTTATACTCGAACCTACCTGCATGAACCATAAAACCGGTAACCACTCCCTAATTGCCTGGGTCCTCACATCCCACCCCCACAGGATCATCAAATCTGGTATTCTCCCTGATGCCCTGAGCGACCACCATATGACCTTCATGGTTCGCAAAGTACACAGAACTAAGGCCCCCCCAAACCCTCCTATTCTGTTCATACAAATCACTGAACCTTGCCCCCTACTTCATGCTTTGACCCACGCTAACTGGGAACCAATTGTCTCATCTAATTCTATAGATTCAGCTTACGGCTGCTTTCACAATAAATTCCTGGAGATCTGGAACGACCATGCCCCACTGTGGCGTGCCAGGGTTAGAGGCAACCACCTACCTTGAGTCACCCCTGAACTCCCGGCATGTCTGCGTGCCCGTGATCAGGCCTGGAAAGTGCACAAAGCCTCTAGGCCTCCCCAAGACTGTGTAATCTACCACGCTACAAAATAAATGCACAGAAGCCACTCGGCTTGCTAAAGCTGACTATTTCTATTCTACCTTCCAGGCCAACATTAACAGTCCCTCCAAATTCTGGAAGATAATTCACTCCCTCTTCTCCCCCCCCCAACTCTTCTCCTTAATATAATGATAATAATTTTTATTTATAAGGTGCCTTTCAGTTATCAAGGCACCGTACATAAATAACAGTTAAAATAATTAAAACATTAAAAATAATTCAGTTAGACCAAAACATTAAACCAGTCAGTATTATGGAAATGCAATATCCCACAAAAAGGTCTTCAAACCCTTCTTAAAGTCCTCCACAGGCCGGCCGGTGGTGCTGAGGGTTGAGGCGCTGGACTCCACGCCGGAGACCCGGGTTCGGGAACGGACTCGGGTTGCCGGGGATCGGAGGGGAGGAGGAGGATCGAGCGTCCCAACGGATGCTCTCCTCCTCCAGGGGTGGGTTCCCGGGGTGCTTATATGCACCCCGAGCTCGGGGCCGGTGGAAGCACAGGCACGGGGCACAGGCGCTGAAGAGCCGGGAGGGGAGGGACGCCGAGGGCATTTTGACAACGGGCGCGGTATCAGCACGTCAGCTCGTCTGGCCAGTCCTGTGTGCCAACGTCCTCAGGAGGGATAGAGGGAGAAAGCGGAAAAAAAACCTCGGTGGTCCTAGATGAAGACAGCGCCACCCAAGACCACCGAACCCAGAACAGACCCCAATGTGCAGAAGGAGGGAGGAGAGAGGCACTCTAGGGCAGATCCTGGTAAGTGGCGTAGGAGGGATGAGCAGTCTGAAGGAGTGGACACCGGGGTAGGAAAGGAGGTTAAAAGAGGAGGGTTAAAGTCCTCCACAGAGGTGCACTCACGCAACCGACGGGGTAGAGAGTTCCAACGGGTGGGGGCAACATACGAAAAAGCCCGAGCACCAGGAGATTTCAAATACACCCTTGGAACCTCTAGCAACCCCTCGTCGGCCGAGCGGAGTGATCGATCAGGGTGATAGGGAATCAGAAGTTCTTTCAGATAGACTGGGCCCAGATCATGTAGGGCTTTAAAAGTCAGCAAGCCAACTTTAAAGGTGATCCACCACCGAATTGGCAGCCAGTGCAGTTTGCGCAGTACCAGAGTAATGTGACCGGATCTACTAGAACCCTTCAAAAGCCGGGCTGCAGCATTCTGCACTAGCTGCAGGTGACAGATTTCAACCCCAGAAAGCCCTAGATAAAGGGAGTTGCAATAATCCAAGTGCGAGGACACGAAGGCATGGACTAAAGTTGTCAGGTCGGCAGACTGAACAAGATGTCGAGTCCTGGCAATGTTCCTAAGATGATAAAAAGAAGTCTTGATGACTGCTGACACCTGTGACTGCAGTGTCAGTCTGTCATCAAGAACTACCCCCAGGTTCCGCACCTGTTCAGAGGTCGGGAGAGAAATGCCTCCAAGAAAAATTCCGGAAGACGCAACATCACCAGACCCCCCCATCTGTCAGCCTGGGTCCACAACCAGTACCTCAGTCTTATCAGAGTTCAACCTCAGCCAGCTAGAATTCATCCGCTCCTGGATTTCTCTTAGACAGCTATTAAAGACTGAGAGAGCTCCCTCCTGGTCGGGGACAAAAGAAAGGTAGAGCTTGGTATCATCTACATAATAGTGAATCCTCAGCCCATACTTCCTTACAGTGTCTCCAATGGGTAGCATATACACTGCAAATAACATGGGTGACAATACTGAACCCTGAGGCACCCCACACGACAAAGCCGTTGAATCCAAGGAAAAAACCCCGGACACAACTCTTTGTGATCTCCCAGTGAGGAATGATGTGAACCATCTTAAGACTGTTCCGGATATCCCACAAAGCAGCCTCAGGCATTCTATTAACACCATGTGATTTACGGTGTCAGACGCTGAAGAAAGGTCGAGGAGAACCAAGATGTAACAGCTCTTCCGATCTCTAGCCATCAAGAGATCATTGAGCACCCGGACCAGCGCTGTCTCGGTGCTATGTCTTTTACGAAATCTGGACTGGAGGGGTTCATAGACATCATGGATGGTCAACTGGTCCTCCAGTTGTGCAGCCACTACTTTCTCAATCACCTTCCCAACAAAGGGAAGGTTAGAGATAGGTCTGTAGTTTTCGAGACGGTCAGGGTCCAAGGTAGCTTTCTTCAGGAGGGGTGTCACCACCGCCTCTTTCAGGGAGGTAGGAAACTCACCAGGTTAAAAGGAGCACCTGACTATCTGCACACGGACTCAACCGATGATGTCAGTACAACCCAAAATTAGGGAGGTCGATCCAGGGTCCAAACTACAGCACGTAGGGCGCATATGCTGGATGATCCTCATGACATCCATGAACTCCAGCTGACTGAAGGAACTTGAGGAAAACTGGGGCACCATGATCTCACACCGGTCCACGGCAACCCCCCCAGAGTGTGATGGCAGCAGTTCCGCCCTAATGTCGACCACCTTACTTGCGAAGAACCGAGGAAGCTCATCGCACTCCAATTGCAAAAAAGCTTTCCGAACGTGCAGACAGGCTGGGTTGCACAGTCTGTCCACAGTTCGAAACAGCTGAGCTGGTCGATTCCGAGCAACTGCAATCTCCCTGGACAGGAATTCTGCTTCTTATGGGTGATTACAGATTGATAGACCAAATAATGATCCATCAATCTAAAGTGGTCAGCATCGAGGGTGGACTTTCGCCAGCAACGCTCTAACCTTCGCCCCTGTCTCTCCATCTCCCTCAACGTCCCATCAAACTAAAGGGACTTGGGGTGAAGAGAGAGGGGGTGAACACGAACTGGAGCAATGGAATCCAGAGCCCCATAACGGCTGTATTGAGGGGCCGCTTGTGGGGTCTCTGGCACTGCTTGCCAACGGGGACTGAGAGGTCAAGCACTGCCACAAGGCTTGAGAATCTATATCCCGCAAAGGGCGTTACGTAACCAACTCCACAGGGGCAGGCCTTTGGGGGGGGGTGCAAAAACTAAACCCCACGGTGTAGTGGTCTGACCACCTGACAGGTTCCACCCCCACATCAGATGCCTCGACCCTTAGAAGGAAGATTAGGTCCAAAGAGTGTCCAAATTTATGTGTAGCAGAGGAAACCACCTCTGTAAAGCCCAGCGCTGTTATTAACTGAAGGAAGTGTTGACCCAATTGCGAGAGTTCGTAGTCAACCCAAGCGTTGAAGTCACCCAGAACCATCAATCTGGGCCGGCTCGAACTCCATATCAATGACAAAGTCCGCCACTTCCTGAAGGAATCGCTTCTCATCACTGGGTGGATGGTAAATGAGGGCAATTCAAAAGCCTACACCTGCTACTACTATACACTCAAAGGACTCACCCCCCCCCCCCACTAGGACCTCCGTGAGGCCGAGATCGGTCTTGAGCAGACCGGAACTGCCCCACCGCGATCCAGTCTTGGGCAGTTTAACATCGAGTACCCGGCTGGAGTCATAGCCTCAAAATGGGGCCAGAATTGTCGTCCAACCAGGTCTCAGTAATGCAAGCCAGGTCCACCGTACCAACAAGATCAGCAATAATTGCGGTCTTGTTTTTAATGGACTTATCATTGCACATCACCGCCCGAGTTGGACGAACCTTGCGGACCGCCCAGGCCATCTGCCCACCATAATCGCCGGTGCTCTTGGGTATGGGCACCAGACATGGAAAACCACAATCTGGATTCCATTTCGCCCCAGGGCGCCTTCTGGTCCCAGCTACCCCAATATGATGACTCCCGTCGATCATCCTCTCCTGTTCGTGACCCCACACCCTTCTCCCTCTGTTACATACAGTGCCCAGCGCTCTACAGCGCTGGTAGATCTCAGACTGGAGAGGGGGAGAATGAAAAGGGCGAAGGACACGAAGAGAAGAGGATGAGTAGCACACAACTGTGGGGACTGAAGGCCAGCACATGCTGTAAGCTGTACTGCAAAAATAAAAATACAACAAATAAACCCTAAAATAAAACTAACAAGTCAGAGCATGAATTTAGAGACCCTGACAACCCCCTTAAATACAAAATAACCCACAAAACAAACAACAAAGCAAAACTTAGGGACTTTCACCCCAGACCCAACACATAATACAACAAAATACAGTGAATAAATTAATCCCCCAAAAGTCCTCTCACCACTGGAGAGAGATGGTAAAAAGGCACTCTTACTGCCAAACAGATAAAACAGTTATAGTACTACAACAGCAAATAAATATAAACAAAACAAAATTACTCCAGTCCATGAAAGTGAGAACTAGATTTATAACCGCACCCCCAGTCCTCTCACAACTGGGGAAAGGTGAATTACAATCTTCTTCACTGCCGGGGAAAAGAACTATGAACTCCAACAAAATAAAAATAAATAGATAAAGTACATGGATGCAGGGTTCTCTCACCACCCAAACGTTCAAGCAACAGAAATGAAGTAATCCACAAAAAGAGTCAGGAGGGAGTCAGCAGTCTCTCTAATCCAGGCCCAGAATTGAATACAACCGAAACCAGGAGCCAGGCAATATTACTGTCCCAAATAATGCTGGCCCCCAAGTCCTCTCACAACATAGTCTAAGTTTAAGCAGGTACTCTCACTGCCTCCAGAAACAGTAAAATTATTATTCTGCCCGTGATAGGCAGAAGAGTTAGTCCACCTCTTGTAGTCCAGAAGAAACAGGGAAACGTGGCCTAATACCCGGACAAGGGAAACCACGGCCAAAATTACCCACAGCACCACTGTAGACCCCAGTTGGCACCAACCCACTAGTTGGCCCCTGAAGGTCTAGGAGACCACTGGCTCAGTCAGCTGACTACCCAGCAATGACTAAGCCAGGCCTCCATGGAGCTGCAAGCTCAGCTGTTAGAACCCTGCGGTTAGTACCACCGATAACTTTACCGACCATTGGGTCAATCACTCTTTCTCCTCGAGGCTTATTTCACAGAACAGCAACAACCACCTTAAAATTTGGCCAGAGGTGACGGGACACTCGACCATAAATTTCCACAGAGAATAGGCTTCCTCAAGCTGAAATCAGCCCATCCAAATGAACGTCCGAATACTCCTCCTTCAAGAACCTTAGGCTGGCCAACCTCTGCCAGATCGAGCACACCTCCACTCGGATCCTCACAAACCGCAGCTCCCACCGCAGTTCTTGCCACCAGCGAACATCCAGACAAAGAACAACTCTTACCACATCGAACCGGGTATACACACTGAGGCACAGGTTGGGAGAATGTCTCTGCTATCAGATTCACTGCCGAATTTAAAAAGACGGAAATCCGGTGGCAGGCAAATGTTAATTAAAACTATGAAGCTATCTGGATAGTTTAACGTCTTTACATTTAAATTTAACCAGTAAACGAAGCTAACGCTTACTTCCTCACTAAATTATCCTAACTGCCTAACACTACAAACTAATTTAAAACAAATTAAAACACATTTTAAATACATTTAAAACAAATCATATGCAGCAAACCAAACCTACAGACAGGTAGCCCAGCGTGGCCGCCATCTTCCAAAGTCAGTGTTGATAAGATATCCATTGGCAAAGACTGAGCTGCTCCATTGGCTAAGATGGCATGCAAGTCGCTGATCACCCTAATGTTGCTACAGAATTTAACTCATACGTCACCTCCTGTGCTGCAGCTCTTTTAACCTCCTTGCCTCCTCCCCCACCTACTGACCCACCCTCCTCTCAAACCTCCCCCCTCACCTAGCTCCTTCTCCTTTTCAAAAATTTCACCCTCAGACACCCTGAATGCATTATATGCCCTACATCCCTCTAAAGGCAACTCGCCTGATGGATTGGACCCTAGGTTGCTTTATCTATCTGCTCCTGCTATCTCTGTTCCTCTGTCTGACCTTCTCAGCCCCTCTTTCACTACTGCCGCTCTCCCTACAGCTTGCAAGCATGCTGTTCATCCCTTGCACAAGAGTGGGGACCCTTCTGTTACTGCTATCACCTCATTTCTCTCCTTCCTACCCTTGCTAAGCTGCAAGAGCACCTGGTGCTCTCTCAACTCTCTACCTATCTCTCTCTAATTCTAACTTTTTCACTCCTTTCCAGTCTGGTTTCTGGAAGAACCACTCTACTACTACCTCCTGATTAAGCTCACGGACTCTATCCTCTCAGGGATGGACCATGGCCAAATCACCTCAACAATCTTTGTCGACCTAGCTAAGGCTTTCGACACTGTCTCCCACCCCCTTCTACTAACCTCCCTCTCCGGCTGGCCAAACCGACTCTGCTACGAACTGGTTCAAAGCCCACTTAATTGGGCATACTCAATCGGTCATAATTGCGGATGCTGTTCTCCCCCCCCCCATCAATACCGGCGTACCTCATGGGTCCGTTTTGGGATCTATCTTATTCTCCATTTTTGTCAATGACCTCCCCTCAGCCAGCTCGACCACCTTGATCCACAAGTATGCTGATGACAACGGTCCTCTTCACTTCATGCCAGTCCCCTGTTGATGTTGAATTCAGACTGCAACAGGACTTCAGCAAAGTCCAGCTCTGGGTCCGCTCCCATCAGCTATCCCTCAGTGCCAGGAAGACAGTCTCAATGACCTTTGGCACTAGGCAGAAACTAGCGAGGCTCCCCTCCCTGCCCACCTTCCATACTCTTGATGGGACAGTCCTTGAGGGCACTTCATCATTTGTGTACTTGGGGGTGTGGCTTGACCAATCCCTCAGCTTCTCTGGGCATGTGGATGCCATCCTGAGGAAATTGCGCCCAAAGCTTGGTGCATTATACAGGAACCGGAGCTGCATTCCGCTACTGGCTAGGTGTGAACTCGTCCAGAAGATGATCCTCCCTATATTTGACTACTGTGATGTAGTCTACAGTGCCGCTCCCAAGTCTTCCCTAACTGGATTGGATACCCTTTTTAATGCCTTCTGTCGCTTCACCCTTGACACCTCTCCCCTTACTAATCACTGTCACCTCTATCACTCTCTGGTTTTTACCTCACTAGAAAATCGTTGCCATCTTCATTGTGCCAAATTTGCATCCAAATTTTGGTTCTGAATGCTCCCTCCATCTTAATTCCTCACTTTCCAGCCCGACCACTTCCTCAGATCTTATGACTCCCGTTTATTGGCAACTCCTCGCCAGGCTACTACTGCAGGCCAGTTGGCCTTCACTTATCGCTTCCCTAAACTATGGGATGCCCTCCCCACCAGATTCGGCACTCATCCTCCTCTCACTCCGTCTCCCTTGCTCTACAAAACTTCCTCTCCGTAAACTGTACCTGTGACTAGTTCACCTCACTTCTGACCCCCTACTCAGTTTAATCTCCTATAACTGGCTAATTTGTACTTTCTTTGGCCCCTTTAGCCAAGCTGGCTTTCTGCTAGCTGAAGGTCTAGATCTTGCACTTACCATGCTCCCTGTGACTGTTAACAACATTTACACTTTATTGTTGCACTTAAATTGCATTTTTTTTTTAGCTTTCTACAAGCCGTTGATTGTATTGTCACGCATTACTGTACAATTTGTGAAAGGGCTGTTAAGTTCCTGATCTTAATTATGTTACTGTATTCAAGCTAATGCTGCTAAATTACTGATTAAATAATTTGTTTTCTTAAAGGCTTAAAAACATTTAGCATTTCATATAGTATAATTTTAAAGCTGTTAAATAGGTTTAGCATCAAATTCTGTATAGCCTTGCAGCCCCCTTCCAGACTCAGTGACAACAAGACCACCTTTTCAACTGCAAATTCATTTTCATTCCTTATCCCCTAGCCTTTTCTACTCCTTTAAGTTAATCTGTAAGTCCATACATCTCATACCTCCTGCTGTTCTTCTGTCTCTGCTGTTGTGTCCTGCCCCTACCCAGAGTTCCCTAGCTCCTATTTAATTTCTTGCTTGTCTTTTTCCCCCTCAGCGCAGGCCTAAATTGGGTGCTGCCTCCAGCACGGGTCCTTTCAAACAACATGAAGTCTTGCTGTATTCAGACATAATGCAGTTAGCCCCAGCACGTGAACTGCCCCGGAGAGCAGAGAGTTAACTCTGTGCAGAAGCATAGAACGTTGAGCTCAAGTTCGTTTTTCAAACCTCTGTCTGTGGTACTTCCCAGTGTAACCGTCAGATTCTTTATTCCGCCTAACAGTGAAGTCGCTCCGGTGATTTCCTCTGCTTGGTTTGGAAAAAGTAAAGCGTTCGGTGTAAACTGTATAATTTTTTGTTATTTTCGGATTTCCAGCCTCTGTCTACGGTACAGGTAGTGTGTAGATAGGTAGTGACTGTTTTATCCTGTGTAAAAGTCAGGGTATCACCATCTTCCCGTATCTGGACGACTGGCTCTTAGTGGGTCAGTCACCTTTATAGGTCAAGTTAGTTCTTCAAACTACCTAGGACCTACTCAGCTCCTTGGGTTTTCTTCTTAATCTTCCAAAGTCTGTCCTCGAACCAGTTCAACTTCTCACCTTTATAGGCATAGAGTTGGACACTGTACAAGCAAAAGCCTTCCTTCCCCTGGCAAGGGTGAAGGCCTTAGTGGATCCCACTTCCTCCTTTCGACCTCAGGTCTCCCGCCCAGCAAGACAGTTCCTCCAGCTCCTGGGCCACATGGCAGCTTCCACAGCAGTGGTGCAGGGAGCAGGGTTCCAGGTGAGGGACATTCAGTTTCATCTAAGGTCTTTTTGGTCTCAAAAGAAGGATTCACTTACCAAACTGATCCCAGTGACTCAGACTCTGGTCCAACCTCTCCAGTGATGGCTGGACCATGACAACCTCAGACAAGGCGTTCCATTTCTCCCCCAAGTCCCATCAGTAGTTCTAACTACGGATACTTATTTCCTAGGGTGGGGAGCCCACCTGGGAGCCCTTACAGCTCAAGGGGTCTAGTCCCCACAAGAGTCTGGCCTTCATATCAGTCTCCTGGAACTCAGGTGGTCCAAGTCAGGACAGACAGCACCACCACAATGTGGTACATCAGCAAACAGGGAGGCACTCAGTCCTCTGCCTTGTGCACAGAGGCCATGAAGCTGTGGTCTCTGGCCTATTCTCTTCAGACTTCTCTGGTAGCAGTTCACCTTCCAGGGAAGGACAACGTACTAGCAGATGCTCTGAGCAGAATTTCACAGGGACATCACGAATGGTCCCTGGATCCTCACATCCTGAAGGTCATCTTCTCCAGGTGGGGCACTCCCTGGATCCTCACATCCTGAAGGTCATCTTCTCCAGGTGGGGCACTCCAGAGATGGATCTCTTTGCAGCACCGGACAATCATCAACTTCCTCTGTTTTGTTGCAGACCTCCAGTCCTGGGGACGGTTCCCCAGGATGCTCGCTTTTTGGACTGGAAGGGCAGGTTTCTCTATGCCTTCTCTCATTTTCCTCTGCTGTTCAGAGTTCTGATCAAGATCAGGACTCAACCCTGCACAGTGATACTGGTGGCTCCAGATTGGGCCAGACAGCCGTGGTATCCTCTACTGCTGTCCTTGTCAGTGTCATGTCCCCTGAATCTGCCCAGGACATATAATCTCCTGTCCTCCTCCCAGGAGCAGATCTGGTACCCCAATCCCCAGTCTCTCAATCTCAAGGCCTAGCTCTTGAAGAGTTAGAATATGCAGCACTACATATTTCTCAGTAAGTTCTGGATATTCTGAAGGTCTCCTGGAAGCCTTCCACTAAAAAAACTTACAACTCAAAATGGAAAAGGTTCAGTATTTGGTGCTCTCAGACAGGCATCCTGCCTGATTCTGCAGACATTTCCACAACCTTAGACTATCTAGTTCATCTGAATGGTCTAGGCCTTAGGCCTGCCACTCTGAAGGTTCATCTAGCAGCTGTCTCTGCATTCCTCTCAGCAGGGAAGGGCTCTTCCCTGGCATCTCATCCTGTTTTCAGGAAGTTTTTCCAAGGTCTGTTTCACATTAACCCTCCCTTTAGGGAGCCTACTCCGTCTTGGAATCTTAATGTCTGAATAGCTCAGCTTATGCAGCCACCCTTTGAACCTCTGGCTTCGGCCGAATTGAAGTACTTGATCTGGAAAACTGTGTTTCCGGTAACTATTACTTCTGCCAGGCGGATTAGTGAGTTACAGGCTCTGTCAGTTGAACCTGACTTCATCTCCTTCTATAGGGACAGAGTGGTCCTAAGAACCAATAGAAGGTTCTTGCCCAAAGTGGTATCGGATTTTCATCTGAACCAGTCTGTATCTCTCCCTGTGTTTTTCACTGATCATTCTTCTTCAGGTGAAAGAAGGTTACACAGTTTGGACGTTAAGAGGGCCCTTAGCTACTACATTGAGCATACTAAGGCACATAGAAATGACTGTCTTCAATTGTTTCTCACTTATGGTGAAGTGGGGAAAGGTAAGCTTGCCAAAAAAAGAACTATTGCCAGGTGGATTGTTTCTTGTATACAATTCTGTTATGACAAGTTGGGTAGAACGCCCCCTTCAGGCCTGAGCCTATAGCTGCGGCCATATACCTTTGTTAGAGATCTGTAAAGCAGCCACCTGGAAAACAGTACATACTTTTAGCAAGCATTACTCCCTGGACATCCAGGCTAGGAGTGATGCTAGGTTTGCTACAACCAGTACGCAGGCATCTTCCCAAAGTAGGTTCTCGTTCCCTCCTCCATAGGGAACTGCTTGGTAGTCTGCATTATGTCTCTGAATACAGCAAGACTTCATGCTGTTTGAAGAAAAATTACTCACCATAGTAATGTTGTTTCTTCTAATGGAGTCTTGCTGTATTCAAGTTTCTCCTCCCCTCTCAGAACCTGTTTTTGGGAAGTGGGCTGGCAGGTACAGTGTTGCACCTTAGGGGTGTACCTTGCACCCTCCGGCTTGGGTGGGGTGGATGTTATTATTTTTCTGGTGTTTTTTACTTAAATATTGTCACTACCTTTCCTCCTTGGGTTCTCAGCTTGAGTCTTTTGGGCCCAAAAGGAATTTTTTGCCATTTGGCTATATGTTGAACAATTTCCATACTATAGTATGTTAGTTAGTGTGCTCGTAAGAATCTGACGGTTATACTGGGAAGTACCACAGACAGAGATTTCAAACCGAGCTCGAGCTCAAGGTTCTATGCTTCTGCATAGAGTTAACTCTTTCCTCTCCAGGGAAGTTCAAGTGCTGGGGCTAACTGCATTATGTCTGAATACAGCAAGACTCCATTAGAAGAAACAACATTACCATGGTGAGTAATTTTTTCATCTCTTCTGCCTCCCAAAGCCTTGCCCGGCGTGGTCGGCTCTAACTAAGCCTCCACCTGCGCTGCTCAGCTGGACTGCCCGGAAGAAAGATCCTCTACCCTGCAAAGGTACGACAGGACTTAGCCATCGGGTTCAGTTTCTGGTGCGTTCCACAGCCACATCCTGATTGGACAGTGCCCTCTGTTGCTGTGTCTCCAGTGGCTTTTCCCCTGGCTATTTCTTCCTGATGCCACAATTGCTCCTTATATTTAAAATTACTGTTTTCTGTTTTTTGTCCAGTTTCCCATTAGCAGGTTATACAGATCTGCCACTAGAGGGATCTTGTTCTTTCATTTAAGAAAGTCTACCCTCATAAAGTCACAGTAGCTTTACTTGCTATATACCTTCCTTGTACTGCCTCCCTACTAAATCCTGTTTTACCTCACATGGTTCCTCTCTTGTCCAGTGGCATCACAAGGTGTGAAACTATTTCTGACACTTTTCTGCCACTTTGGATCCCACTCTCATTTGGATGGCACCCCACATCTCATACCCCTGTTCTCCCTACCACAGAGCTTCCTCTTATCACACTTGTCATGGTCACCAGTGTCAATGTAACCTACTACCCCCGTTCTTCCCACGGAAGCTGCACCACAGCAGGCTGCACATGAAACATGGACATTGTCTGTCCTTTATTGACCCCACTGTCCTTGTGCTAGTTAAAGCCTCTCTGTTCCTATGGACCCTGTTAAGGTATGTCTAAAGAGGAAATCTCATTCCCTTACACTCTATTTACTAAGACAACTCCTGAAATGCCTCATTCTTCTTCTTCTCCTTATCTCTGGGAGTGTACATCCTAATCCAGGCCCTCCTTCATATGGAGTCAATGGCAACAAAAAACAGGGTACCCTTGTCCTGACCAGTATGAACATCTACAGTATGTTAAAATAATTTGATGCCCTCAATACTTGGGTTGTATTACAAGATCCCGACATCCTGTCAGTCATCGAAACATGGCTGTCACCATCTACCCCTGACTCAGCTATCATCCTACCAGGCTACTCACTTTTCAGACAGGACAGGCTATCTAGAAGACGAGGTGGATGTGCCATATACCTAAAGGAGTCATTGTTGGCCTATTCACTTTCCCTCCCTGAACCAGCTATGGATATTGAGATCCTTGCTGTTAAGGTTATGCTCGGTGCACACAACAAGGTCCTTAATATTGGCTCAGTCTATATTCCCCCAGACCTTGCCGAACAGGGCTTAAAACCCGTAATGAACTGCATCATGAGTCTAAAACAAGACACAGAAATCATCCTGTTTGGTGACTTTAATGTCATCTGGCTCTCGTCAGGTGCCAGAAGACGTAGGGATGAGTTAACAGGCCTGTACTTTACCCAGTGAATAACGACTCCAACCAGGATAAACTATAAGACTGGGACTAGCACACTCCTGGACTGGGTCCTAATGAATCGTCCAACACATATCTCCCATTCTGAAGTTTTGCCCGACACTATAAGTGATCACTCTCTTACCAAGTGTTACTGGTCTAACAAATTTATCAAGCCCCCTGCCAGAACAATCACAAGTAGAGTGCTCTTTCATGGCCACCTGCAGCCACTAAAGTCTCTCCGACGACAACAAGACTGGTCTTACATTGAAACTGCACCTGATATTGACTCAGCTCTACAATACTTCATTGAACGTTTCAGTGAAGCCTGTGACATCCACGCCCCTTTTAGGACACATAGGATCAGGGGACTTGATAATCCCTGGATCTTTTTTAACCTTCTGGCTCAAATGAAAGATTGTGACCACCTCTGGCATAGGACCAGGACCTCTGGCAGTCAGCCTGACATACAGTCCTATAAGATGGCCAGGAATGCATGTGCTAAGGCTATCCTTGATCACAAAGTGCGTTACTATAAGGACATCTTTGCCAAGACCTGGGCGGATGGGAAAAAATTATGGGAAAATCTCTCAGAAATCACTGGGAAAGCATCTAGGCAGGCTCCAGCTGTGTTAAATGTTGATGGGTCTATCACCCATCACCCCGTGTTAACTGCCAACACATTTAATTCATCCTTCACAGACCTTAGCCAAACTCTGCCCTCAAATTTCTTTGAACTGCCCAGCACAGCTCCCACATCACCAAATCAGAAGAGGCCTTGACCCACCCATGTTTCTACTTCAAAGCTGTCTCAGAAAGCGAGACCAAGACATACCTACGTGAAGTTCTAGGAGGAACTAGGACAAGCAGTGATTCCCTCAACCTAAAACTTCTTACCCTAACTCTAGATGAAGTCCTATTCCTCCTCACCAAGCTTATCAATTGCTCCCCCGTACTTATACAGTTCCCCCAGATCTGGAAATCCACTCTGGTTACACCAGTTTTTAGGAGTGGGGACAGATTACTATCTGACAATTATGGGCTAATATCTATTCTTCCCCCATTGTCCAAAGCACTTGAAAGGATTGTTGCTGACCAGTTTGTGGAGTACCTGGAAAACTACAACCTACAATGTGTCCAGCAGCATGGTTTTCAGAAAGGGCATAGCACACCTGCAGCCCTACTAGAATTCAAAGGTTTCATTCACCATACCCTTGATCAGGGTCACCTTGTTGGTGCAACCTTTATTGACCTGTCTAAAGCATTTGACACTGTCAGTCACCATTTGCTGACACATCAACTTGCTGGGCTTGGTATATCTTCAGAAGCCCTAAAGTGGTTCACCAGCTGTCTAGCAAACTGCACACAACAGGTGAGAATAGGGTCTGCCCTTTCTGCTAAACTGACTGTCTGCTCTGGGGTTCTTCAAGGATCAATACTCGGTCCCCTTCTATTTAGCACCTTCCTCAATAATCTTCCGGGATCCTGCTCCGAACTAGTACTCCTCTACGCGGATGATGCGGTCATTTTCTCATAGACTGCTGACCTTATCCTCCTTAAGGCCCAACTTCAGGAAAGTTTTACTGAAGATGAATCCTGGTTCATCTCTCATAAGTTGGTGCTTAATTGCAAAAAACAAAGGTTATGCTCTTCCGTGGTACCCACAGCAAGTAAAAAGCCAAACAATTGGGGATTAAAAACAGTGCGGGTGTTGTCCTTGATCAGACTCAATCTTTTAAATACCTAGGAGTTACTCTGGATAGTACACTCTCCTACTCCAACCATGTTGAAAATGTTGCCAAGGCAGTTAACATTCGCCTAGGCCTTCTACACAGGTATAAACACTGCCTTACTACCAAAGCCCTCATTGGTATCCAGAGTTCAGTTGTGCCTATTATTGACTATGGTGTGGTCATTTATGGTTCCGCCACAGACACAACCCTACGTCGGCTCGCCACAGCTCTGAATAAGGCATGCCGTCTACTAACTGGTGCAGCGTATCGTACTCACACTTGTGGCTTTTACGAACTAGCAAACTCGCTTCAACTCCAGGCTCGTACTGAATATCAAGCCTGCCTTCTGGCTAAGAAGGCAGATCTTGGTCTCCTACCACCAGGTTCCCTTCAGCTTTTCAGTTCCTTCTGCGGCACTCGTAGCACACAAAGTTCTGTGAGCCAAACTTTTACTGTCCCTCGCTATCGAACCTCGCTCCGACAGCGATCTGTTGCAGTTAGAGCGCTAATTTATTTAATTCCCTTCCACTTGAGATTGCAACGATTGCAACCTTGGGACCATTTAAGTGGAAGCTGCATCAACTCCTAGTTTCCAGTACATCTTGTGACTGCTGTACCTAATCTCTGCTGACAGCTAAATGTGCTGTGGCCTCCCTCTTTTACCATTTGCCCCTGTAAAGTCCTATCCTGTTGCTGTGCTATTCCACTCACAGCACTTCCTCCCTTATCCCTTTCCCATTCCTGCCCTCTTTTCATCCTACCTCATCTCCCCTTCCTTTACCCCTCCACTCCCACTTCCCTCTCCCTCCACTGTTTCCTCACCTTGTTCTCTCCCTCTATCCCCCCACCCCCATGGGTCTTTCCTGCATAAGTTTCATTGTGGAATCTCCCTCCTTGCTCTTATTTTGCTCCTTCCACCCCCAAATTCACCCCCTGTCCTTCTCTCTTTGTAATCCCTTTCACCCCTCTTCAGACAAGGCCACTGGCTGCACTTGACACAATATTTATCTTGCCATATTGTTCTTTTGTTTATGTAATTACTTTCCTTATGTTGTACTACTTACTGAAACCATTGTAATTTGCTATTCTTTTGACTTGACGTGGAACCTCTGTAAAAGAGCCCTTGGCTCAAAGGTCTTTCCGATTTGTTAAATAAATAAATAAATCTATTGTGTTGGTTGCATACTGTATGTATTGTACGTACCCATAAAATTGTATGCATCTGTCTTCATTCCCATTTACCCCCCCGACACACCATGAGACGAGCAACCTGTTGTTCAGCGTGCCTTTCAAGGTGAAACATTTCAATAAATGAATAAAATATATGTGCAACCTGTATATACTACCACTATAATGTGTTATTAACACATTACTACCCAACACACTACAAATCTCCCCAATAACACATGTAACAAGCTCCTTAATACCACAAGCAACAAGCCCCTTAACACATGCAGCAGCCTCCCTACCCCCCCCCCGAAAAAAACCCACTATGGTAAAACATAGAACACAGCAAAAAGAGTACAGCCTAATGCGTTATAGAAAATAAAGATGGCAAAGTTGGCATACTTAGGAAATTATACCAGCTTGAGGTTGAACAAGCTCATAAAGTCCTCCTGCCCTATAAGCCTGTGGCTTTATAGCTTGTTTGACCCCTAAATTGTATTATTTCTTTGTGTACCACACTTTGCCATAATTTATTCTCCATATAATACACGGATGGGAACTTTGTCCCATTGAAAAGGCCATCATTTATTTCCTTCTATACTTGTGACTAAATCTGCCAATTAAAGCTGTATACCTACACTAATCAATCAATTACAGCTATACACCTACACAAATCAAACAATTAAAAGTATGTATCTGCACTAATAAAAGGCACACACCTGCACTCCGTTAAACCCTGTGAGACACCACTAGTAACACAATTACACATCATTAGGAAGCTAGCCAAACCAATTAAGCTGCAAAAGAACCTGGAAAAAAAGACACACAAAACCCTCCCAAGCTCAGCAACCCCCCTCCCCCCACTAAACTCCTAGTTGCACTCATTACACACCATTCTCTCCTTGCTGCAAGAGTCCTTACAATAACCATCCTAGTGTATTATATTCAACAAACAATGGGCAAGGGTGGGACACTCGGAAGTATGCTCATCTATGGGATAATTAGGGCAATACAGCCACTCACCCTTTGGGCTTGTGGCTTTATAGCCCTGATTAGTCTGCTCAATGGGTATACATCCTTGCGTTCCACCTTTACTCATTATTATAGGGATGTGGTCGTGCCCGTATAGTTAGGGGTTGAGTAGGCAGTTTAATGTTAAACCCCAATTTTTGTGCTTTAATAACTTTGTAACCATTCAATGGATTTGCATGACATTTTGTATGCATGATCTTGTGGTATAGATCTCTGGATGTGGTACTTTTCGTTCTGGTCATGTATGTGGAATCCGAGTTCTGGATAGTGCAAGAAGTGAATTTTTGCCACTTTTTTCCCTTTGGTTTTGCTGGGTTTTTGTCTGACACCTGTAGCATCCAGACAGTTTGGAATTTTGGCCTGAACCTTTCCTGATAGAAAGTGGACGGCTTATAGATGTGCCTTTTGCAGGTTTGGTGAAAGAATATTAATCTGTTCCAAAGTTATTTAATTTTAACATTTTCATAAATTGGTTCTGAGCATGCTCAGTAAGCACCTCAAGATAGCTGTATGTAACAAAGAAAGAATTTTTATTTTTGATGTCATCCTTTCTTGTGAGTGGAAAATCCGTTTTCGTTTGGCCACCATCTTGTTTTCCATTTTTCCTAAAAATTCCAATTTAAAAAAAACACGTAAATGAGATTCTAGAGAGCAACCAAGACATGTAGCTTGCTTATCGGGACCTTCTTAGCTGGATTCTGCACTTCAGTGTTCAAGAAATGGCCTTGAAATGTATAAACATAAATCTTTTTTCATATCGTGTGATAAGAACAAGATTCTTTTTTTGGTATCACAATTGAGGGAAAAAGATCCTTTTCATGAGGAGAAATCCATTTTTTGTTTGCTGGAATCTTTTCCGTGGGGTCTACTGGTACCCCCCCAAATCGCCCTCCCCTTATAACAGTATTTCTCCCTGGTGTCTACTGGTGTCCCCCACCTTCCAATTGCCCTCCCCGTAGTTTTTTGGTTTTAAATAAAAAAATATTTACTATTTCACCCTTGTGTCTAGTGGCTCCCCCCACCATCCAGTCATTGTCCCCGTATATCATTTTCATTTCCCTGGTGTCTGGAAATTCCCCACCCTCTAATCGCGGATTTAACTCAATTATTTTATTTCTTTTCCTGGTTATTGTCAAGTTTTTAGGGCACAGGGATAGCACAGAATTTTCCTATAAATAGATATAGTAATTAAGCATGGTTTTTATGTTTTTAAAGGAAACTCTGGTAGAGATCCCCTAATTTCATATAGCACTTCCACGGTCAGCTGTCACAAATTCCTGATATTTATGCAATGATTACATGGAAATGAGATATACCGCTAATTTACCACATTGAGCATGGGACAGGGAAATGAGAGTGTAGGCAATAAGGTCGAAGGTTTTTTGAAGAGAAGAAAGAAGAAAAATAATTTGTAGTAAAAGTTTAAAACAACAATAGTTTAGTAAATCATAAAAAAGGTTATACGTTTTATTACTGCCAGTCTTAAAAATACAGTAGAATACACAGTACTGGGATTTAGCATATAATGGGGGCACGCTTTAAATAAAGCGTGCCATATGGCTGTGCATCAATTTTTCGCATTCTAGTTTTGAGATCTCGGACTGTAGCCTGCACTCCCCCCACCCACAATGTTCTTATTAAATGCACCTGACTTTAACATGATTCCTAAGAAACACTGTTAAACATCAATAAATAAGCGACCTCCTGATCACCCTAGCAACTCTCATTTAATACACCAGATACTAGTTAGCATCGTTCACCCTATATATGTATATAGAAGGCTGTGACTTCATAAAATTATATTACATTGTTTATATATTGTACAGCACTGTTGATTTATGGTCAGTTTTTTAAAGCACAGTGATTATATATGGAAAATTTGAAGGGAAACAAAAAAGTGGTATTTTATAACACATAATCATAATATATTTGAAATAAGAGGTGTTGTTTATATGAACTGTTCATTTATTTCCTGAAAAGGAAGAAGTGAATTGAAAAAGCAGTTGCAATGGGAGAAGCTTATTATTGGTAACAGTGAAACAATTGTGTACAATACCTTTCCATTTTCATTTTTCCTCTTTTCTCTTTTCTCATCCTTCTCCCCCACCCCCCTTCCCCCTCATTTGGCAAAGAAAGTATAACACCTCACATACGACAAATTGCCACAGTGAATATCATTTAATGAGAGAGTTACCGTGCTACAAACAAGTAAATATTTTTTTTCTTTTACCAATTTTAAATTGATTATACCCTGTTACATCCATATTGTTACTAAATGTTAGACTATAAAATCTTTACAAAAATATTGGCAAAAAAGAATAGAACAGATGTTACCCAAAATTATAAAAACAGATCAAAACGGATTTATTAAAGGTAGAACATTTATTCATTTATTTATTGGAATCTCAGATTACATGATCAGAAAATATCAGATGCACAATTAAATAATAAAAAAGACTTGATCCTCTTTGCAGTAGATGCCAAAAAAGGCATTTGGTTGTATTGAATGGAAGTATATACTATTGTCAATGCAATATATGGGTCTGGATGTACAGTTCATGGATGGTTGAGATTAATGTATGAAACACCAACAGCAAAAATAAGAATTAACAATAACATGTCAAAAAGGAGGCAGTATGGCGCAGTGGTTTAAAGCTCTGAGCTGCAAATGTGGAGACCTGGGTTTGAATCCCGTAGCCCCCACTTGCATACTGTGTGACCTTGAGCAAGTCAGTTAACTTCCTTGTGCTCCCAGATTGCACCTGCAAACAAGCTTTCAGCTTAGTGTGTCTCACCTGGTTAAATAATTGAAAAAACAAACAAACAATTAATTTACAAAGGGGGACTAGACTGTCCCCATTAATTTTCATTTTAATTATGGAAGCTTGTGCTGTAGCAATCAGGAATAATTTTAAAATTTAAGGGGTTACAATAAAAAATGAAGTCCATAAAATGTTTATATGCAGATGAAGCTCTTTTATATATGACAAAGCCAGAGCTCTCCAAAGGAATTTATTAAATTAACAAATAATTTCGGTAAAATATCAGGATATAAAATAAACTAGTCCAAGTCAGTAATTCTCGAACTAGATCCTCTGTATACATTAAAGATACACGGGAATATTTATGTCAACAAACTAATGGACAGTTACATTACTTAGGAGTGAACATTACAGCCAACTTAAGTCAATTACTCTCAGCAGACTAAAAGATGCTATCAAACAGATACAGAGCAGAACTACACAGATGGGATACTTTACCATTAACACTCATAGGCAGAATTAACATTATCAAAATTAAAATACTTCTTAAACTTATATTTCTTTGCCAGTCCCTACCGATATCAGTACCATATACATTCTTTACTAAACTCAAATAAAATCATTACTCAATTCCTGTGGAAAAATAAAAAACCTAGATTAGCCTATACTGCAGTGACACTTTCAAAAATAAAAGGAGGACTGGCCCTACCAGATTTTCACATATATTACCTAGCAGCATGGATTGCTAGTATATGGTATTGGATTAAAGAACAAGACCAAGAACTCATTTTAATGCAGATAGAACAAAGTATATAACCCTACCAAAAGTTAAGAAACTTGCTTTTTCAGGATACCACTTAAATAAAAAAATAGTAAAGAAATGTATCACAACCAAAAATACAATAGATTGCTGGTTAAAGGCCCATCAGCTAATTAAACAAGAAATAAAATGCTATCCATTTTCACCGATACTTGATTACTATTTTCCACCACCAGTTCTGGAAAATTATTTTAAAGGGGACAGGAAATTATTTCTAAATTGCAGTTGTTTATGACATTCCCATTTGTAGAAATTATATCCGTGAGCCTAAATGATCCATATGTAACTGTACCTGCCTAAAAAGTGATGTGAAAAACTACATCTTGCATTGTTTTGTTTCTATGGGCAGCATCCTGTTAGAGTTCTCTTCATGGAACAGGTGATCTGGAATTTTAACTATGTTACGGTTTGAGCATGGAACTCTTAATATGGTTCTGACAGGACAATAGCTCATGTTTAGCATTCTGTACTCAAATCATGACCTAGTAAAAACTCCAAATTACTGGTTCCATGAAGGAAACTGTGCAGAATGTTGTCCATTAAAAGAAAACGACTGAAAACACAATTTTTCACATCAGTGTTTATTCAGGTACAGTTCAGGTTGGCTCATTTGGAGGCAAGTATTTCATTTCTGTTAGTAGTGACATTACTAACAGCTGCTGATTAGCACAGATTTCCTGACCCCTTTAAACTGTGGCAAGAAAAGGGTATAATTGAAATAGGAAAGATGTTTATAAATAGCAAGCTCAAATCACTTGAACAATTACAGCAACAATATGGGTTACCACAATCCCACCGATTTCAGTACTTACAAATTAAAAACTATATTAAACGCACAAACACTGATTTTTTTTTTTTTTTGTATAAATAATCGCTCTCCACAAAGAATTTGATATCCAAGCTCTACGAAACAATAATCAATGAGGAGCTGTATAGCGTAGTGGTTTGAGGCTCTGAACTGCAAGCCTGGAGACCTGGGTTTGAGTCCCACTCCCCACTTTTGCATACTGTGTGACCCTGAGCACGTCTCATAACTTCCTTATGCTCCCAGGTCGCACCTATAAACAAGCTTTCAGCTTATTGTGTGTGTCTCCTGGTTAAAAAAAAATATATATAAACTTGATTAAACTAAGAAACAAATGGGGAAAAAGATTTTGGGGTAAACATAACAGATGAATTATTAGAGATAAATACATACAACACAAAAATAAAATTAGTCAAGCTACAACAAATTAAATTTAACACAATACATGGAACATACTATACCCCTTCCAAGCTACGTCATTTCAGCAGCACTATACCAGATAAATATCCTAGATGTGCATGCACTTTAGGTATATTACTACATTTAATACATGCATGCCCATACTGAACAAATTTTTGGTCCAAGATGATATCGATTCTGAACAAAACACCAAATTATAATGTACCATTTACACATCGGTTCACATTATTAGCAATACCAACTGTCAATAATACACTAGACAATTACCAACAAAAGTTTTTAGTAATAGCATCAGTTATAGCAAATAAATGTATCCTGATGAGATGGAAGGATTTTAACCCTCCAGTTTATGAAACCTGAGTGAACCAAATGATGGGCATTTTGAAATTAGAAAAAACGTATTACATTCATTCATTCGTTCAGTTCAGTTTATTGGATAGCAAATTGAGAACATAGTTTATCCTTCATAGTTGCATCCAGCATATACACGTACAAAAACACATACAATATAATAAACCTACAATTAGTTATCACATTAAAAATATTAAAATTATCAGCTGATATATAGTACACACAAATTACATATCACCCAAAACAGTTTACAGTGCTTAAAAAATAGACTTACCAATGATGATCTGAATAAATAAAAAAGTGAAGTTCTCTACTACAATACACATAAAAAAAGAATCTTTTTGCATTCTTTTTTTCATATGTGTTGTAGTTCATACCTTTTGAATGGCTCAAGATTTTTCCCCCAAACCATCAAAAGGCACATCTGTGAACCATTTTGCCACCTGGAAATTTTCAGCCCAAAATTCAAAGCAGCTTGTATGTTACAAGTGTGAGAAGAACAGCACCAAATAGGAGAAAGTGGATTTCTCCTACAGTATTTGAGGCTGTTCTTCTGACATCTATGAACACTCAACTGCTTTGGAATTTTGCAAAATTCAGGAAGTAAGAAGGAAGTTCCACAGATGTGCCTTTTAGCTGGTTTGTGCAGAAATCTTCAGCCATTTGAAAGTTATGAATTACGATACGAACGAAAAAATAATTCTTTTTGTATTCTCCAAGGGGACTTTTCCTATAGGAAAAGGGGGACATTGTTTAACCAGGAGTGGCACACTAAGCAGAAGCTTATTTCCAGATACGACCTGGGAGCACAAGGAAGTTAAGTGACTTGCTCAGGATCACACAGTATGCACCTAGGTGGCTGTGGGATTCAAACCCAGGTCTCCAGATCTGCAGCCTTAACCCACTGCGCTATACTGCCTCCATATATAGAATTAAACTGTCTCAAAAAGTAAGGAAATTCTTTGCAAAAATGTCATTAATGCACTAGTTAGGGTTGAAGTGACAAAAATGAGGAGATGTGGCATTAGGATTTCCAGCCCTAACCCCCACCCTGCAGGCAGCAACTGGAAAAAAACATTATGGTTTCACCTATCTTGCCTCTTCACAGGTCAGTTGTGGGGTGTGCCTTGGAGATGTCAACCCTAACACTCACTCCATTCTCATAAACTTGTAGTTATCTCAGTTTACATACTGATGGAATGGGGGTGAACGTTAGGGTTGACAACCCCAATGCACGCCCCACACCTGATTTTGCAAAGAGGCAAGAGAGGTGAAACGTAATGGTTTTTCCTGTTGCTGCTTGCAGGGTGGGGGCGAAACCCTAACGCCCCATTTCCTCACTTTTGTCACGTCAGTCCTAACTTGTGCATTAACAAAGTGTTTGCAAACAATTTATTCTGTATATTATTGTATTTCTTTTTAAGTTTTTGTTCTTAGTTCATGTTTGTGGCACTTATTTTGCTGTGAAGTAGACCAGTAACAATCTACTTGATTGTATTTAGGATGTGTAATTTTTTCCTTTTACAATTTTGTAATACAAACTGTCCTCAAATACAAGCTGCAAGTCAAAATAAAAATTTTTAAACACAGTATGTCCTAGTCACTGTAAATGGTAATTTGTAGTCCCAGGAATCCATTAGTGTATTCACAATGTAGTCATTCCCCAGGAATAAAGAACCCCAAAGTTTGGAACTTTGTTAATTGTGGAACATTAGAATCATTCACGTGCCACCCTGCCTCCTAACATCAGTTTTATTTCTCCACTGAAGAAAGCAGTCACGCTGTAGTACATCTGTACACTTCTGGCCTGTCTGTGTTGTATTTATTTTACTCTAGGTACAGTACTTAGTCCATTATTTTAGTTATTTCCTGACATCTCTGCATTAGTTAGGGTGCATTTTGTTATAATATAGTAAATTAAGATTTTCTCTCAGGTTCCTGATAGGTTCTCAGGAACCGGAGAAGGACGCTAGTCTGCATGGTTCCCGCCTAAGGGAACCGCTATACTTTGTTTTATTTTCATTTAAAAAGTTGTAACCGCATTGCAATTTTTGTCTGTTTTTATGCTCAGTTCCACTTTTCTGTTGAACTGAGTCTTTTTTTTTTTTTTTAACAAATTTATTACCTCAGTATTTATGAGGTGAGAAAAACATTTGCGGTTCTTGTTTAAAAAGGAGCCAAACTGTATTTAAATTTAAGACATTACCAGCCCAGTGGCATGGAGGGGTGAGGCATCACTGCCTTACCTCCTGCCATGCCAGTGACCTGTGTTTGCTGTGCGAGTGGGTTGCTGGGGGTCAGCCAGGGAGGGAGAGGATTGAGCGTCCAGAGGACAGCTCTCCTCTCCTGGGGAGGGGTGGGACTGGAGACCAGCGCATGCCTGGCCTCTAGTGGCGGCTGGAGGCTGGCACACCAGCTCCATAGACAAGGGACAGAGACTGAGCAGATGCCTGGTGTGCGGAAGCACATGCGGCTTGGCCATTGGCGTCACTGCACACTACCTCCTGCACTCAGGGACAGGGAGGAAAACCGGAGGCAGAAAAATCACGCAGACTGGCGAGACGATGCTGGCCCTCCGCAGGTGCCACACCCGGCCAGCTGGCACCTCAGAGCTATGAGGTAAGCACTAGTGGACTCCAGGGTGACTGGGCTGGGGGGGGCAGTGGAAGGGGGCCAATCAGCTGAGGGGAGATAAAGAAATTAACTAAAATAAAAAATTAAAGACATTGTTTTTGTCTACATATTGGGGTTATAGTCATTTATTCTTTTTTGCTATTTGGGAACCAACACAATTTTTTTCCAGATCTTAAGTGTTTGGCATGACTGACAGACCTAAAAAGAAAACAGGACCTACAGGCCTTAAAAACTTTACCTTTTGTTTTCAGCTCCTAGCAAAGGCAGAGTGCCACAAGCTTTGTTCACGGTATCTGGGTCCAGATCACGATTTTTTAAATTGTGGTCTCTCTAAAAAGTTTTGCCCTAAATCAACAAAAGAAAAGTGCTAAAAAAAAATATTTTTTTGGTGGGGGTGGGGGTGGTGCTGTTGAGCAGCCTTAGAGGAAGCAGCATTTCACTTGGGCTCCCAAGAGAATAATTTTGACTTTATTGTTATGTCTGAATTTTAACATCAACTCTTGGCTACTTTCAATGCATTTAGTAGCTGACACCTAAGACTATGAGATGGGTAAACTGAAAAACTGAAAGCTACTGGTACCTCATCCAAGGAATTCTTTAAGCCTAAGGGACAGACAGAAGCAGAATGAACGGCCTACACAACAGGAAGGGGCCATGACCTCGGTTGATTTGGCATGGGAAGAAGTGACTTTAGCCACCATAAATAACACTCTGGGCCAGCTAATGAGAACAGTCCAGGATCTTGACTGCAAAACTAATGCCTTGCACCCAAGGGTAGCTGCCCTTAACAAAGAATGGACATCGTGGAGCAGGGGATCCAACAAAACAATGCCTCGGTGTCTAAATCCTTGGATGCTACAACCCGACTGGTGAAAGATAATACCACGCTGTGCCAGCGACTGGGGAACGTAGAGAACCAGGCCAGGGAATGGAACATTAGGGTTATTGGCTTATGTTATGGGGCTGAAGGTGAAGACTGCTTGGGGTTTGCCCAGGTGCTTACCTCCTCACTGCTGGACTTATCTGATATGGACTCTTCTCCAGCCTGGAAAAGGCCTTTCACGTAACCCCACAACAAGCTACAGCAAAGCTCGATTTGTTCAGGACTCTCATGATTGTCTGCACAGGTGTTGGCGTCTGGGACAAGATCCTAGCTGTGGCTAGAAGGAAAAGAGCTCTTTGGTATGGGGAGGATTCTATTTCTATATTCCCAGATCTGTCGTATAGCACCCAACAAAGGAGGAAAGCATTCAGTGGCGTTAGAAGCAGACTCCGCCAGTTAAAAATCCAACACAAGCTCCTAATGCCTGCTAAACTGCATGTTCAGTGAAATGCTCAAGTCTGTCTTTTTATGGATCCTAAAGATGCAGGGAAATTATTGCAGCGCATAGAGGCCAATTCGATGAGGCAGGAAGGAGAACACACATCGGAAGAGGATTAACACTTCATTACCCTAGCAGTAAGTGCTTGAAAATGTCTTCTTAGGCACCTGACTTTGACATTCACTGTGTGGGGCTGTGTTGTGTTCCGAGACATTTGCTGAAATTGTGCTGATGTGTGGGTATAAAATGGTGGCCACATTTTGCTAATATACCTTTTGGAGCTGCGTAGTGCTGCTAGCTGCCATGTGTTCCTGATTAGCAATCTTACTGCCATTGCACATGTCTCAACTATCTACCGGGACTTTCATGCAGTTTACAGCAGCCTAAATCGCACCGTATATGTAGACATAATATAGCAGTTTTTTTCCAAGAATGTCTTAAGTTCTAGCATGTTGTCTGGTATGCCCGCCTTTCGCTCTCTTGTTATTAGGTGAAGAAGCCTTCAGTTAAATGCCAGTAAGTGGCTTCTTTTTTGTGCAGTAGCCACTTCTGTTCCAGTATGTTTTAACATACATAAAAAGTTTTAACAATGTTTGTTTTCTCCTTGGGAGGTTAAGGAAATCTTTGCAGTTGCTTAATTCCTTATATTATGGAGCGACTTATAGACCAGTAGGCCACAGTGTTAACCAGGTAAGAAGGGATAATCGTTTTCTAGGGACATGGATATGTTGTTCATCCACACTGTCTGGCAGATTCCTTGCCACTTTAAATCTTGCCGGAAGGTCTTCAAGCTGGCTCCTCCCACCCACCCGGGTGGTAAAACTCTCGGCTCCGCCCCATGACACACAGATCTTCCTTACCCTTGAAGCTCAGGTTCCCTCCTTAACGCTTCACGATAAGACTGGTTCCTAATTCTTCGGTTTTGCGAATAAAAGTTTTCCTAAAATAATCTTCGGTCTTCTATCCCTCGCGGCTGCGATGGACAAATCGACTCCCGGTTTCCGGAGATGCCCTTGCGGGCAGAAGATGTCTCGGATGGATCCGCACTCCACGTGCCTCTACTGTCTAGGCCTGGAGCACGACCCGCAGGCTTGCGACCTGTGCTCTTCCTTCTCGGCCTACGTCCTCGAAGACCGTGCTGCCCGTTTACAACTGGGGCGTCCCGAGAAGTGTTTTCCTCCGCTGAAGTCAAAAGAGTCCCGGTCGGCGGTTTCCACGGCGGCGGGCTCGGCAGATCAGCTCGAGCAGATGATCACCCTCGAAGAGGAGGCGGCGTGGGCCGCTTCTACCTCGGCTGGGGCATTTGTCCCACTCTCTCTCGGTGCCTCTTATTCAGCTTCTTTTAAGGAGCTTTGTCTGACCCTCTCTACTAAAGGTGAGGGACCAACTTCTGCTGGACTGTTTTCTCGGTCCAAAAGGAGAGACAAGGGTAAGTCCCACTGCGCGCTCTTGGGAGCAGGAAAGATCCTCTCCCGAGTTGTTCGGCCGTCGACATGCCATTGGCCTCACGGTGTCCTCTCAATAGGCCAGTTGATCAAGACTCCCGTCAACGCGGTCAAGATTTTTCTCGACCTGTTGGACGGGTTGTCGGCAGGAGAAGCCGAGAATCCCCTCTCCCCGGTTCCCCCGGTGGGAGTTGAGGACCCCGTTGGCTTGTCTGTGCCTCCGGTTCCGGAGCCTTCGGATGAACCTCTCGAACCGAGGGGAGTGCCGTTCCCACGACACCTCCCTCGCACTGCCCTCGGGAAAGCCAAGGTTCTCGTCTCGGACTTCTTGGCGGTCCAGCCGATCCCGCTGTCATGGCGGTCTTGGCAATGGCGTCGCCTTCGTCCTCTTCCTCCTCCTCGGGCGGGAAGCTTACGTCATAAGTTTACGTCGACGATATGAGGGACCTCATGTGGCAACAGCTCCTTCTGACCGGGAACAAGCTGACGCCGCTTTCCCGGCCATTAAGTGGCTGTCACCGGAGCGGCCGAAACAACCCCTCGTTTTAACCGAGGAGCCTGTTCCCAGGCCGGTTGTTCGGCCAAAACCAGCTGCCCCACCGATCCCGGTGGAACCTCCGCCTCCACAGCCGTTATTTGGGGCTCCGACCAAGAATTCTCGGTCGGCTCAGGGACTGCCCCATAGGCTGTCTGTCACCCTCACTCCCGATCGACCTCGGCAGGTGGAGGGTGGCTCAGGCCCGAGGCAGCTCTTTGAGGACTCTTCCGAGTCCGAAGGCGATTCCTCCGTTTTCTCCAAGCGAATGGAATTGGAGTCTTCAGGAGGACAGTCGGTGGACGATAGCCCTTCGTCCTACCTAGGATTGCTTCGGCTCATCTCGGAGTCCACCGGGATGAAGCTCGAACCCGTCTCTAAGCGGGCCAGGTATCCCCTCACGGAGATTCTGGACCGAGGGGATTCCCCTACGGAGGCCTTTCTGGTGGCCGAGGCCATAGTGGGCCCGGCCTTGGAGCTCTGGCAGCGCCTGCTTCCTGCCCTGCGCCCGGCCAGGATGGCCAGGAAGTATGCAGTCCCACCGGTTTCTTGTCCGTTTTGAACACCCCTCGCCGAGGGGTAGTTACCGACAGCGTTTTCCGGGTGCCAGGACGCTAAGGATGTGGACAAACCTCCCACAAGGAGTCCAAAAATTGGACTATGCCGGGCGAAAAGTCTACGCTGCGTCCTCCCTCGGCCTTCGCCAGGCCAGTTCGGCCTTCCTCATGGCACATTTCTCTCATGTCCTGTTGGGCTCCCTGGACGAGGTCGTCCCTCATCTTCCCGCGGACCTGCAGACCACGGTTAGGCAGGTGCGGGACCAGGGCAGGGCAGTGGCCAAACAGCAGCTTCAGACTGCTTTGGACATCGGGGACTCATGTGCCAGGTGTGTGGCGGCCGCAGTGGCTATGCGTCGTCGGGCTTGGCTGAGGATATCCACCTTCACTTCGGATACCTAGCACAAGTTGGCGGATGTCCCCTTCTTGGGGACCGACCTCTTCGGCCCTGGGGTGGAAGGTCACCTGCAGAGGTTCGAGAAGTCCAATGCTACCTTGGACTCGGTCTCATCCGCTCAGAAGGACAAAGGCCGAAAACCACAGCCTAAGCCCTTTCGTCCCTCTGCGCCCGCGGCACGTCCGGCCCAGCAACGTCAGGGCCAGCAGGCTCGAGCTTGGCATCCCAAACCCAAGCCCAGGACTTCCTCCAACAGGAAGCAGGGAGGTAAAGGCCCAGGAGGTCCCTCGGCCGGTCCCTCCTCCAAGCCTGCCCAGTGACGGGTTGAGGGGTGTCGCCCCCAACCCCGTCACCTCACCCCAGGTTCCCCCCGTGGGGGGACAGCTCCGTCACTTCCTTTCCGCCTGGTCCGTTATTACCACGGACAGGTGGGTGTTGGAGGTGGTGGGAAAAGGCCTGCCCTTGGAATTCGAGCAGGCCCCGCCCTTCAGAGCCGTTGCACCTCGGGGGGGCATCGGAATCCGCAGCCTCACTGTCGGCTCGCCTCCTCCAAAAGGAGGTGATCAGGGAGGTGGCGGACCCTCCCTCAGACCCGGGGTTTGTGTCCAGGTACTTCCTGGTTCCGAAACGGATGGGGGGCTGGCGCCCCATTCTCGACCTACACGACCTAAACAAGTTCCTAAGGTCTCGAACCTTCAGGATGGTCACTCTGGCTCAGATAATACCATCCCTGGAACTCGTGGTTCTGCTCTCTGGACCTGCAGGACGCGTTCTTTCACGTCCCTATCCATCCGTCACATCAGAGATTCCTTCGCTTTCGAGCGGAGGGATCCCTTTTCGAGTTCCGAGCCATGCCCTTCGGCCTGTCTCCAGCTCCCAGGGTCTTCACCAAATGCATAACAGTGGTGACAGCTTTCCTGCGGCGCCGAGGGGTCCGGGTGTACCCTTACCTGGACGATTGGCTGATAGCAGCCCCCTTCAGACAGGAGGTGGAGCGGTCCAGAGATCTGGCCCTCCAGGTTTGCTCTCAAGTCGGCCTTCTCATCAAAGAGGCCAAGTCGGAACTCGAGCCGAAGCAGGTGATTCTTTTCATCGGGGCAGAGCTCTACTCTCTTCGAGCCAGAGCACGGCTCCCTGCGGACAGGGCCGAGGTTCTTTCCTCCTTTGCCCAATCATTTCTGGTTAGGCAATCGTGCTCTGCTCGGGACTTCCTGCGCCTCCTGGGTCTCATGGCGGCCTGCACCAGCGTGGTCCGTTGGGCCCACTGGCACATGCGCCCTCTTCAGTGGGGACTGGCCAGCCAGTGGTCACAGCGCTGCGATCCATTGGACCAGCTAGTGACGGTGACCCAGGGGATGTGGAACGCTCTCCGGTGGTGGACCGTTCCAGTTCATCTGCAGGAGGGCATCCCGTTTGTCCGCCCCGAGCCGACGGTCTCTCTGTCGACCGGTGCCTCTCTGATGGGTTGGGGTGCCCATCTGGGGGAACACTGGGCGCACGGCCTCTGGTCCCCGCGGGAGTCCCGATGCCATATCAACCTGCTGGAGCTCCGAGCGGTCCGCCTAGCTCTCACCGCCTTTGCTCCGTTTCTCCGGGGTCAAGTGGTCCGAGTCCAGATGGACAATACCACGACCATGTACTATCTAAACCACCAGGGCGGGACGCGCTCCATGCTTCTATGCAAGGAAGCTCTCCGCATTTGGTCACTCATGCGCAGCCTGGAGGCGGATCTCCTAGCCATTCATGTGGCAGGAGCCTCCAACACCATGGCCGATGCCCTAAGCCGGATAGGGGCTGCATCCCACGAGTGGTCTCTCCTGCCGGAGGTAGTACAAGATCTGTTCTCCCGTTGGGGCACACCTCAGGTGGACCTGTTTGCCTCCAGGGAGAACGCGAAGCTGAGACTGTTCCATGCCCGCCCCCCTCAGCAGGGCTCGCTGCAGGGGGATGCCTTCTCGAGGCCGTGGACCCCGGCCTCTTTCACTTCCCCATTTCCTTGATACACAAGGTGCTTCTCAAAGCAAGGAGGGACAAGGCGCGGGTGATTCTGATAGCCCCAGACTGGCCCCGCCAGTTCTGGTACCCAGATCTCCTCAGCCTCAGCTCCAGGCTCCCGAGGCAGCTTCCAGCTCGCCCAGACCTGCTCTCAGTCAATCAGGGGCAGGTGTTCCATCCGGACCTTCAATCCCTGCACCTGACGGCCTGGTTCCTGGCCGGCTAGAGTTCCAGGCCTTGGGTCTTTCCGACGAGGTCCTCAATGTAGTTGAGGCATCCCGTAAGGAGTCGACCAGGAAATGCTATGCCTTCAAATGGAAGAGGTTTTCCATTTGGTGTCAGGGCAAGGGCCTGGACCCTTCCTCCTGTTCCTTGGCAAGCATCTTGGACTATTTATGGTCCCTTTCTCGGCAAGGGCTTGGGTCAACGACCCTAAGGGTGCACCTGGCAGCCATCTCTGCTTACCGGGCGCGGGCCGGGGAGCAGTCCGTGGCACAGGAGAAGGTGGTCTGGCGCTTTTTCAAAGGCCTTGATCACATTTCCCCTCCAGTGCGAGAACCTCCACCTCCGTGGGATCTACTGCTGGTACTGGCAAAGCTCATGGGCAAGCCATTCGAACCAGTGCACAGGTGTGATCTCTCTCACCTGTCGTGGAAGCACCTTCTTGGTGGCTATACGTCAGCCAGAAGGATGGAGAGCTCCAGGCGCTCTGCATCGAGTCTCCTTACCTGGTCTTCCACAGGGACAGATTGTCCTGCGCCCCCACCCGAAATTCCTTCCGAAGGTGGTGTCGGAGTTTCACCTTAACCAGGTGTTGACTCTGCCGGTGTTCTACCCCAGTCACACCTCGGAGGCCGAATACAGGCTCCATACTTTGGACCCTAGAAGGGCGCTCGCTCATTATAAGGAGCGCACGGCTGAAATTCGGGGAGAGGTTCGCCAGCTCTTTGTCACCTACGCTGAAGCCGCACCTGGCAGACCTGCAGTCAAGCGGACGATAAGCAGGTGGGTCACCTCCTGCATAGATCTCTGCTATAAGTTGGCGGGCATGGAGCCTCCCAGAGGGATAAGAGCTCATTCTACCCGCCATACTGCTGCATCGGTGGCTGCTTCCAGGGATGTCCCTATCCAGGAAATCTGCAGGGCTGCTACCTGGAAGTCAGCACACACCTTCATCACCCATTACACATCGACCTTGAGTCACGCCGGGATGCTGGTTTTGGGGCCTCGTTCTCAGTCTTTGTTCCCTAAGTAGGGGTGTGCGCCTTGCCTCCCTCCTCCCGGAGAACTGCTAGAGTCTGCCAGACAGTGTGGATGAACAACATATCCATGTCCCTAGAAATACAGGTTACTCACCTGTAACAGGAGTTCTAGGAATGGTATATGTTGTTCATCCACAACGACCAACCGACCTCCCGGCTTCCGGGCGCACCTGAGCTTCCAGCGGGCCAGATCTGCGCCATGGGGCGGAGACGAGAGTTTTACCACCCGGTGGGTGGGAGGAGCCAGCTTGAAGACCTTCCGGCAAGATTTAAAGCGGCAAGGAATCTGCCAGACAGTGTGGATGAACAACATATACCATTCCTAGAACTCCTGTTACAGGTGAGTAACCTGTATTTCCCATCCATCAGCAATTTCATTGGTTGCATGCTGATGGTAATTTTATTTAATTTAACAGTGATTTACTTGAACTGCCCCCCATGCTGTAACAAATGAGGAGGGGTCCAAAATATATCCTTTGTAAGAAAACTGTATCTGATAATGTATTAATGTTAATCTTCTGTGTAAAACTTTGTAAGTGATTTTCTTGCAAAACCAATAAAATAAATAAATAAAGATAATCTTGCTTCGGGGAACTATCTTGCAGCAGGCCATCACACATAGGACTCTGCCATCAGGTACTAGGACCACACAGAAACCTTCTAACTAGCTGTCTATCAGAGGGTGCCACCCACCTCCGACATTGCTGTCTGACGTCAGCTACTCTATATAAGTGGGCAGGCCCCACATCCTCCTCAGTTCATTCCCACCTTCGACCAAGTCACATCAGATCTGCAGAAAAACCACTGCTGCCTCAGTCGTCATTTCCACACCTTTTTGTTTTTCTCACCTTTAGTTCTTTCCTCATCATTTGATGTTTTTTTTCTGTTCTTTTGTCTTTTTCTCCTTCCTTGTTGACATTGGAGCATCGGAACAAGTGTGCCTGTGGCCAGCAAATTCCCCAAAAGAACACCCATTCAGGTTGCCTTTTTCTGCCTAAGCCTGGATCATGATGTCTTGTTTTGTGAGTTCTGCCAGAGGTTCAACGGTACCACCCGGTGCCACTGTCAGCGGACCCTCGAGGGGCATTTACTAAAACTGAAGGTCGCCTAAATGTAGCAGGAGCTGGAGGCATTATCTTCTCTTGCCTCCAGTGCTCAACCTCCGACCGCTCAGGACCAGTCTTCGGCCTGCCAGGCCCAGTCCTCGGGTCTGGCTCCAGCCAAGCCCCAGAACAAATCTAGCGGGCAGCCCATGCACCAGGACGAAGAAAAGCACCAGTTCTGGTCTTCATCTTCCCACTCGCAGTCGCCGAACTCTCACATGGCCGCGTCAGGGTCTGCCTTCTCTGCGGGTTGGCCCTGCATCCCACCAGTGCCCCCTATCTCAGGGCAAACAATGGTTCTTCCTCCTGCCACTATCAGTGTCACTGACAGAGCAGCGTCAGGCCAGGGATCCTCCCAGCCCACCAGGCCCCTGATACTTAAGCCAGTCACCTCCTCGAGTACACAGCAGAATGGTCTTGTCAGTGGTCCCCCCGTTGACTCAGGTTCCATGGACATAGGGGCACCTTTGTCGGCCCTTCCATCGCCCACTTCCCTGACGTCAGACACCTTGTGTCAGTCCGTATCCCCTCTGCAGATGGACTTTTCACCGGCTCACAGCCCTCACTCTACCCCACGCAGGGATCACCCTTTGCCGGCCCCTACATCACCTGCCCTTCGGTAGGGCCCTCATTAGCCTACAGCCAAGGGGTCCATATTACCTTCACCTGGCTCCCATGGGGCCTTATCCTGGCTTCTCTCTTCTGATGCCAGCGGGTCCCCTGGGTTGCCCATCTCCACTTCGGTCAGGTCCTACGCTGGTCATGGTGGCTATCCAGGGCTTGGTGTCCTCCCTTTGGAGGGGGTCTTGCATTCCAAGGTACCAGTGCTGGTCCCTCCACCTCCTCTACAGGACCTACTACTTAGGCCTATGTCCCCCTCAGATGCTCCCACCTTCCTTCTCCCCATCTCACCCAGCCGATGAAGCAGACTAATACCACCCAAACCTGGTCCTCCCCAATTCTGAGGATGAGGGTGCTCTGGATGAACTGGACGATAATTCAGGACCCCCCTCCTGGCCTTTCGAAGGGGTCTCTGCTCCTAAGGATGATCCACAGTCCCCCCCATGACCTCTCCTTTTGTGCAGTCATGCGCCGCTTCCGGTCAGCAATTGGCTTTGGCTCTGAGGAGCAGGGCCCTGAATGCAGGTGGTTGGCCATTTACCTACATAAGCCTGATGTCCCACCATTGTTGGGTCTTCCGTTTATTGATGCTTACGAGGATGTGATGATGGAGGCCTGGCTTCGACCTCATCTCCACTTGGCCATGTTTGACAAGGCAGACAGGCTTTACCATGCCCCGGAGGGCAGGCCCTTTTGGGGGGAACAAACTCGGGTGGACTCAGTGGTCGTCAGTGCCACCCATGAGTGCTCCAGATGGCTGAAGCACCTCAGCTCCCTGTCCCCAGACTGGGAGTCCCACAGTTTGGATCTTTTTGGGAAGCAGATGTTTGCTTCCTCCACTCTTGCATCCGGGCCCTTAACTACCTTGGCCACATGCTGCAATATCAGAATTCCCTGTGGGACAAGGTCCAGGAGGTTGTCCTCTCCCTCCCCAAGGGGGCTTCCAAGAAAGAGTTGTAGGACCACCTCAGAGTGGTCTCTGACATCAGTGACCACCTTCCCAGGACCACCTATGATGCAGTGAATGCATCAGCTAGGGGTGCAGCCACCAGCATCCGCCTTTGCCGGTATTCTTGGCTCAGAGTTTTGGGGTTCACTTAGGATGTGCTGCAGTCTATCCTGAATGCCCCTTTCAGGGGCTCCCTACTGTTCAGTGGCCACGTGGAGGACATCCTCGCTAAAGCACGACCCCCACCCCAAACATGGCTCAGCCTAAGGCTGTCCCTGCCTCTACCCCCCGCCCACCTTTCTACTTCAAATTGGTTTCTGCATCAGACACCCTCCGCCATGTCAAGAAGGTACTAGGGAAAACAAAGATGAGCAGTGACCCAATAGACATGAAGCTTCTTTGTTCTGCCCTGGATCTCCTAATCATGCCCATAACGAAGCTCTTTAACCACTTGCTATGGTTTGGACCGTTCCCAAGTATCTGAAAGACAGCCTTAATCACCATCGTACACAAAGGGGGTGACAAAAATGTTGTCTCAAACTATCTCCCCATTTCTATCCTATCCCCGCTTTCCAAAGTGTTGGAGAAGATGGTTGCTGAACAACTGGTAACCCACCTAAACCAACATGGCATACAATGCCAGCAACAGCATGGCTTTAGAAAATGGCACAGCACCATAACGGCCTTGCTAGAATACACCAACTTTGTGCACTGTCCCCTTGACAACAGCAACCAGGTAGACTCAGTCTTCATTGATTTAACAAAGGTCTTTGACCTTGTTAATCACACCTTTCTGCTTAATAAACTCACCACCTTAGGGCTTTTCCAAGACTCGGTATCCTGGTTTAAAGCTTATCCAACAGGCTGTACCTAGAAAGTAAGGATCAGTGAGACAGTCTCCGACATGGGGCTTGTCTCAGTAGGAGTACCACAAGGCTCAATCCTGGGACGACTCCTCTTCAGTCTGTTATTCATCAGCAATCTCCCGCTGGCCTGCCCAAACTCTCACATAATCCTCTACCCGGATGATGGTGTCATCTCCTCTTGTAGCAGAAGAAGTCAGCAAGTACTCATGCATAAGATACAGCAAAGCTTCACGGCCTTGGAGCACTGGTTCCTCCAAAACAAATTCATCCTAAACTGCAAGAAAACTAAGTCAGTGTTAATTTCCTGTCCTCAAAAAATAGGGGGCTCAAACCCCTTACCTTCCTTAATTAGGTGGGGGCTGTCTTAGAGTAGGTCAGTACCTTCAAATATCTAGAAGTATACCTAGATGACAACTTGTCCTTTGCATATCACGTAGAACAAACTGTGAGATCAGTAAATAAAAAACTAGGTGCCCTATACCGCCACAAATTTCTCATGACTGCAGCGGCGAGGCATATGGTGGTTGCTTCTTCAGTACTCCCAATAATTGACTATGGGCTAGTGGTTTATGCAACCGTGGCTCACTCAGTCCTAAACAGAATAAGAGCAGCACTGAATAATATGTGTCATCTCGTCCTAGGAGCTGACAAAATGACACACACCTGCAACCTCTATACCAAACCAAGATGGCTTACCCTGGACCTACGCATCACCTACCAAACATGCCTTCTGGGAATTAAAGCACTGTAGGGCCGCTACTCCCTCACCCTTCACTCCTTCTTCCTCCCTGCCCAATGCAAGCACACTACCCGCAGCACTCTTTAGAACCCCTTTCACGTCCCCTTCCAAAGGCCTAACCTGGCTAAGTGCTCCTTCTTCCTCAGATCCCCATCATGGATAAACAAACTCCCCTCCTTCATCCTGGGGTTATCTGGCCCACCCAAATCAAAATGGCCCTGAAAAACTATCTCACTGATAAATCACTAAAAGTCTCATTCTTTACCTCCCTTCCCCTTCCCTACTCATTGGACAATGCTTCCTTGAAGTGGTTATTCTGACAAACAGGATTATACAGATTGCTGCTGTATTCAATTAACTGTGCATTTATTATTCAATGAACTGAGTGTTTTGTCGTGATACTACTGTAAGTGTGATGTGGAACCATTGGAAATGAGCTCTGCTCAAAGGTGTTTTCCGAACTTACAAATAAATAAAGTTTCAGGCCTCAGGGAGGGCCAATAAATTGGCCCACTCCCTCTGTTATACCCAGCCTAGGTCTGCCCAGAAGCAGCCTTTTCATCGTCCGCCTCCCCGCCAAGCCCATCAACTGGCTAGAACCCCGGGGAAATGCAAGAATACGGCACCTGCCTTGCCCATCCCAGCCACCTCTGCTAGTAAAATCCCTAGAGGGGGACCAGTGGCCCCTCTGTGTATCCGCTCGCCCTCCTGACTCCTTGCTTGACCCCATATCTCAGGAGGTGATGGTAGGGTGTCGGTTCTCCCACCACCTGCCCAACTGGAAGGAGATCACAACAGACAGCTGGGTACTTAGTTAATCGAGCAGGGTCACTCTCTGGAGTTCCTGGAATGGCCTCCAGCCAAACCCCCCTTCTCTGTCCCACTACCCGTCCCATCATGTCCCCCTGGTATGGGGGGAAATCCACACTCTTCTGCAAAAGTGGGCTATAGATCCAATCTTCATCTCCCAGCAGGGGACAGGGGTACTACTGTCATTTCTTCCTGGTTCCCAAGCACATGGGAGACCTCAGACCAATACTGGACCTCCGCAAACTAAATCTATCCTATCGGTACAAGAAATTCTGCATGATCACGCTGCAGGGCCTTCTCCCCCTGTTACATCAGGGGGACTAGATCTGCTCCCTGGACATGCAGGTTGCATATCTTTGCATGAAGATACATGCATCTTACAGACGCTTTTTATGCTTCTACTTCCAGGGAGCTCATTTCCAATTCTGGGCACTCCCTTTTGGCTTGTCCTTAGCCCCCAGGGTTTTTACCAAGTGCCTGGAAGTGGTAGCAGCTGACCTCCAGCACCAAGGATTTTATGTCTTTCCCTACTTGGATGATTGGCTCCTAGCAGCCCCATCCAGGGAGCACCTCCTGCTAACCCTGGAGAACACCCACAGTCTTTTTCAAGACGTCAGGGTGACCATCAGCCTGGACAAGTTGTTCCTCTCACCCTCCCAACGTCTTCAGTATATTGGGGCTGTCCTAGACACGGATCAGGGCATGGCCTTCCTTCTCCAGGACAGGGCAGACCGTTTGATGGAGCTAGCCAGACTGCTGTACTCCTTCTGTCATGTCCCAGCTTGTTTGTTCCTTCGCCTCCTGGGTCATATGGAATGTGCCATAGTCACATACTCTCTAGCCAGGCTGCACATGAGGATCCCTCATTGAGCACGCAAGGTACAGTGGGATTACTATACAGACAAGCTCGACCAGGTGGTCATGGTCTCTGACCACATAAAGAGGGTCCTGTTAGGTGGCTGGAATCCAGCAGCCTCCTCTGGGGGGGTACCCTTCCTTATCCCCCCTTCAGAAAATTCTGACCATGGATGCGTCCAGCTCAGGATGGGGGCTCACCAGACCCAGGCAGTGTGATCTGCAGCCAAGGAACATCTTCACATAAATGTTCTGGAGATGCGGACCGTTCTGTACGCCCTTCAGACCTTCCAGACCCAGCTTTCCCCAGGCCCACTGCTGATCCAGACAGACAACACCAGTGTGGTCCACTACATCAGCAAACAGGAGGGAACCCACTCATACCCCCTATGTCGGGAGGTGATTAAAGTTTGGTATTGAGCACTGAACCACAGCCTTCATCTTTCAGTTGTGCATGTCCCAGGCATGCAAAACAGCTTCGTGGATAGCTTAAGCCATCCTCAGTCTTGGACACATGAGTGGGAGCCCCTGCCCCCCGTAGTGGCAGATCTGTTCGACTGTTAGAGCCCTTTGCATCCCCACTCAACGCAGAAACACAGAAACATAGAATTTGATGGCAGATAAGGACCGCTTGGCCCACCCAGTCTGCCCATTTCCCTACCTGATGGATAAACTGCAGATCCTAGTTAACCAGCAGCCTACTTCTTCCTACCCCCACCCCCTAGTATTGCCTTATGACTGTCCCATGCATGCTTGAATTCCACCACTGTTTTTGACTCCACAACCTCCTCTGGAAGGCTGTTCCATACATCCACAACCCTCTCTGTGAAAAAATACTTCCTTAAATTACCTCTGAGCCGCCCCTGCTATCTTCAAATTGTGCCCCCTTGTTCTTGCACACCCTTTTTTGAAAGATGCTACCCTCTTGGACTTTGTTGATTCCCTTGAGGTACTTGAAAGTTTCTATCATGTCCCCCCTCCCTCCTTTCCTCGAGGCTATACATATTAAGCTCCTAAGTCTCTCTCATATGTCTTCCTGCAGACCCTGCACCATTTTAGTTGCCCTCCTCTGGACAGCTTCCATCCTGTCTATGTCTTTGGAGATTGGGTCTCCAGAACTGCACGCAGTACTCCAGATGTGGTCTCACCAGCTGTCTGTACAGAGGGATAATAACTTGTTTTCTACTGGTGATACCTCTCCTATGCATCCCAGTATCCCCCAGACCTCCTTGCTGCCCTCTCACATTGCTTGCCCACCTTAGGTCATCTGATATGACTACCCCCAGGTCCCTTTCCATTTTTGTTGTTGTTAGTATCTCACCAGCCATTGTGTACTCTTCCCTGGGTTTTGTTTCCACTGCATTACCTTGCACTTCTTAGCATTGAATCTAAGCTGCCATACATTTGACCATTCCTCTAACTTGCCAAGTCCCTTCTCATCCTTTCCACCCACCTTGTGCATCAACTCTGTTGCAGATCTTAGTGTCATCTGCAAAGAGACATACTTTCCTTCCAGTCCCTCTGCAATGTCGCTATAAAGACATTGAAGAGGACCGGTCCATTACTGAACCTCATGTACCCCACTACTAACCCCCCTTTTTTCAGAGTGGACTCCATTTACTATTACTCTCTCTGTCCTATTCTCCAGCCAATTCTTTACCCAGGCTGTCATCTTGGGACCCACTCCCAGGCTGGCTAACTTGTATATTAATCTTTTGTGTGCCGCTTTTCTGCTCTGTTGCCCCAGGATCTGGAGTTTTCTGGTGAAATGCATTGCCCCAGGAGTGGGAGGTTTCTGTATGTCTTTCCTCCCTTCCCTCTCCTTCAGCGAGTTCTCATCAAGCTGCAAATAAAGTGGATGATCATGATCCTCATTGCTCCATTTTGACCTCACTAGATCTGGTTCCCTCTGCTTCAGCAATTGGTGGTGGAACCCCTAGTGCCCCTGCCGCTGTGCACAGGCTTGCTGTCCCAGGATCAGGGCACTTTGGTCAGTGATGAAAGTGAGACGGAACGCACAGGAACAGCGTTCCGGTACACTTTCTGCGACAGGCATGCCATTCCGGTGGTACTTCATATTCAAGGAAAAAACTGTATGTTATTGATGTGCAGATTTGCATTAGGCATGGACGTCATTGCCAAAAAAACATAGTGTGTTTTTTTAACTCCGTTTGTTGGGGGTGAGGGGAGTGGGGGGCAGGAGTGCACTCACTAGCCTACAATCCTCTACGTGCCTGCCGCCTACTTGAAAAAAGCCATCTGGCTGCTGCTCAGAAGAGACTGGTGGCTGTGGGGTAGTTTCCACCAATCACAGATTATGTTGTTGATGTCGTTCTGTCCAGTCGCTTGACAGAATGTGGTTGACGACCTGCCGCATGGCAAACAGCTCTCTGTAACTGCCATCTTGTCGATGGTGTGTGAGGGAAAAGTCAGGGCCACGGGCCAGCCACCGATCCTTAAACTGAGTGAGCGACAGTGGGAGTGGTTGCTGTTTGCAGGCTGCTTGACAGGGTCGCTGGTATGTCTATTCCAGCAACTGTGAATGTAACTGCAATTTTCCTGTTTCCCTCACATCTTGTGACTGTGTCCCTCTGCATGGTGACAGGCGGGAAAACGACAGAGTAACCGATGGGGATAACGAGTGGCACACAAGTCGGCATGGCAAGTTCTTATTTATATGTGACTGGTCCTGTGTCATGCTGTTAGCCTTTTTAATGGGGTGTTGGTAATGCAGGACTGCATGGAGAGAGTGACAGGTATCAGTACTGTCTCCTGCCGTCTGCCTTTTCGTCTGTAGCTAGAGAGAGAGAAAGATTGTGGGGCCGGTGACAAGGGAGCATTAGGGCAACTGTGCCCGGTTGTTGAGAAATGAGAGCCACATATTCCCTTTGAATGTTGTGACTGGTGTGCCTACGTTGAGGTATGCAGATAGTATGAGCCCAGATTTGTTTGGGTTTTTTTGGTTGTTTCATCTTACTCCTTCAGCCTTGCACCTGTACGCCTCCGTGTGACCAGTGACACGAGTCAGAGGGACATTATAATATACATAGGCATGATAGCATGCATTTTCTTGAGAACATTCGGCTTCCATCCCAAGTGGGAATGCTGCTACATTGCGTGTGTCAGAGAGAGAGTGTGTGTGTGTGTGTTTATCCTGGGGCATAGTTATTAGAATCTGTTATAAACATTTGTGATTGTAAATATAACAATCTGCTGGCTGTCATTATTTTTTTTTCAAATATCTAAGTAGGTTTGTAATACAGAAATGTATATCTGAATGAAGGCAATACAGATTACTTAGCACCATCCATTAGGCTAAAGTCATGGGTCACACTAAGATTTCTTGGCTGATAAATGTAAGGTCTCTCACATTATGTGACACCCCATTTTACATTATAGACTGACACTGTTCACTTTGAGACCCTCAAAGGCAGTCCTTCCCAAAAGGTGTTTCTGGTTCTGCTTGTAGCAACCATGAGGCTCTGCCTCTTTATCAGCACCCTTCCTTCTTCGCCTATTCTCAGTTGCTGTTGAGAAAGCCCAACCTTAGCAAAGCTAGACTATTTGACAATGTTTTCCATGTCTAGTAAACTGTAGCATTTAAATTTGGGACAAGTGTTCTATGCCAGTGACCAGGAATGTCAAATTTTAATTTTGACCGTAGTAGTGGCCTTCCTTTGCTCCCTTGAAAATACTGTCAATGTCCTCGCATTGCCGATGTCTCTGCATTTGGATTATGCAATCCTTGGAAGCATCTTTTTTATTTTTTTTTTTTTGTTTGTTTTTATGTGTCATGAACTCCTTTCTCTTTCGACGTTTGAGGTGGGAGAGGACCTTTTTTCTCTTCACAGGAGAATTAAGATCCCTCACATTCCAGATATGCATTATGATTTAACCCATTCTGCTTACAGGAGAGGGTCTATATGCTGACCTACATCCTTCCACTGCCTTTGAGGCTATTCTGTAAGAGTTCGCACCGGGGACAGGCACCTGAACTGGACTGGGGATGAGTACCTGGCGGTGGGCCCTGCGTGAGTGTGCAGTGCAAATGCACCTCGGGGGACCAAACAGTGGGAGACAATAGAGTCGGGGACCTTGTGTAGTTACTCAGGAGTACAAAATGACCATACCTAAGCAGTGTGACTCTCGGTAGCAATACCAGTTAAAACAACAATGTAAATAGCTTAGCTCAATTGGTAACACCACTAGAATGTTATTTGGGGGCTTCGGTCTGGACTATAGCCGGCTGCACATGCAGCCAATGGCTGGTCCAACCTGCCCAGAAGGGTGGTTTACCCCAACAGTTAGGCAAAGTACTTGCCCAGCTGTGCTGTGTACCCTAGGACCGTAGCATTTGACCCAAGGTGTTTAAACCTGAGATCCGGTGGTCTAATAGGGGCACTGGACCTCTGTTGTAGTCCTCTAGAGGGTAGCAGGACGTACATCCTGGTCCGGGTGTATCTGTCCAGTAAAAAAAAAGGTGCATGAGCCTGGCAGGCCCTGTCTGACCAGTGATTGCTCAGAGTGGCCCACCACCTCTGAATCCAGTCCTCTAGAAGCAGCAGATAGAAAGTGAAAAGGCACAGGAAACAAGTTTAGACTCCGCTATGCTTAAGTGCAACAGAGAGCCCTCGTGTCAAATGGTTGCTCAGCGTCTCTGCATGGCAGGCTCAAGCACAGGGTACAATTCACAAATCAGGGTGAGAGGAGAGGACTCCGGTGGGTAGGGTAACAATCAAGGTGTTGTGGGCATAGCCCTTAGCCTGGGTATCGGGTACCTGGGGAGAGAAGGCAGCAATAAGGCCTCTATCGCTCCAGCAGAGGAAAAGTGAAAAGGGTCAGGTTTCAGGATCACACACAGAGGGCCTTCATGTCCCACCTTGGGACCTTAATTTTGTGTTGGAAAAGCTTACGCTGCCTAGCTTTGAACCAGCCACATCTTGCAAGCTATGCTTTCTGTCATGGAAAGCATTATTTTTAGTTGCCATTACTTCTGCTCCAAGGATTTCCAAGCTTCATGCCCTCATGAAATGAGCCTTATTTGGTTTTTCACAAAGACAGGGTGTCTTTGAGTACAAATCCTGAGTTTCCTCCTAAGGTGGTGGTAGAGTTTATTTTATTTTTTTTATTTATTGAAATTTCGGATAACACCTTTGAGAACAAGCTCATTTCATAGGTTCCACGTCAGACGAACAATACATATTGGAAAAGTATGAGATGAGAATAAACAAAACAAGGAATTATACAAGACATTACAAGAGTGTATAACTAGAGAAGTTCCAATACATGTGGCATTGTACAGTGTATGCCATGGTGCATATTTGATTAAAACCTAGAATTCAAAGGGTCATGTTAGAGGGAGTAGGGTCTTATGAAACGACCCTTTACAGGAAAATGGGAACAGACTATGCCTAATATCTAATAATCAGCAAGGTAAGGGATGGCATCAGCCCAGGGGCCTCGTCAGAGGTGAAAAGGTATGGGACAAAGCATTTTAAAATGAGTAAGGGAGCTCAGGAGATATAACGGGGGGGAAGGGGGATGAGGGAAAGCCATATAGGGGTGAGGGGAAAGAGTGGAAGGGATCAAGAGGAAATGTGAAGGAGAATGATTAGCAACTTAGAACAGTTATTTACACATTGAGAACAGTTATGCGTAAGGTCAGGATAGCATAAGGTTAGAATAAGTGCTGGTCACAAGAAGGAAGGTCATTGGAAGCAGTCACAACTGGCATCAGCAACGAGCTGTTGCTTAAGTTTAACCTTGAAGGAGGCCAAGGTGGATGTTGAAGTGATGTCATGGTGCAGCGAGTTCATCCATAGCGGGGCATGGCAGGCAAAGGACCTTTGTTCCAGAGAGGTGCAACAGCGGGGTATATTAAAAATCTGGCTGGTAGAGCTTCTGGTGCAATGACGGTTGATAGTGGGGGTTATAAGCTTTTGTACTCCTGGGGGCATTTTGCTTAAGCTTATTTTTTTGGACAGTAAACATGTTTGGTACAGCCGGCCCAGTGGTGCTGAGGGTTGAGGTGCTGGACGCCACACCTCGCGCCACACTGGCGACCTGAGTTCGGGAACGAGCTCGGCGACAGGGGTTGGCAGGGGAAGGGGTAGATCAAGTGCCCGATAGGCAGCTCTCTTCTCCCGTGGGGAGGGTTGGGTGGTGTCCGGTGTTCCAGCCCCCAATCGAGGACACTGCAGAAACCCGGACTGCACGTAGCAGCATGACTGACTCCAGCAGGGTTGCCATGTGCCATGGCGTCAGTGTGTGCACATGTGGGGGGGAGGGAGGACGAGAAGCGGAAGAAAACTAAGGGGAAAAACACCCCTTCGGACTTTGGATAGGTGACGGCCCGCTGGTCCACTGGTCACATGCCCAATGCTGGACCTCCGTCACCGCCCTTCGATATCCTGTGGGGCAGTGCCCCCCCTGAGCTCCGCAGTAACTGTAATGCCGCTGAGGTTGACTGAGGCCACAGCGGGCGGTAGAGCTGGAGGACAAGCAGTGGCCTGAGAGTTCCAAGGCACCCAGAGGAGATAAAGAAATTGAAAAAAAAAAAAAAAAACATGTTTGGTACATGAGTCAACCTTTGAATTGGAGCCAGTTAGCCTGAGCGTACATGTTGCGGGTAATGGGACAGGCGGGCTGAGCCGGTAAGGAGCCGGCATGCTTTGTTGAGTGCAACTATGATGCGGCGAAGAGTTGTTTCAGTAGCTGATCCATAGATTGGTAAGCCGTAATCAGTAAGTGAGACAAGAGAGCTTTGAATGGCCAGGCTAAGAGCCTCTGGGGTCAAACATTGCTTATGCCTATAAAGTAGCCCAATTCGGGTATTTACAGCTTTAGCAATGTTGTCAGTGTGATGGGCATAGGTCTTCGTACTGTCAGTAGTAATCCCCAAATATTTAAAGAACTGAACTATACTTTGAATCAATCCAGCCACCTGCCTCTTGTTTTCCAGAGCATTCCAGTTAAGGGGAGGCATTGCTCCATACCTTGGATGTATATAGAATCCTGAGGTACTATACACACCGGACCAAGGACTTCCGGAAGTCCAGCCAATTGTTTTGTTCACCCCTGGGAAAGAGGGTGCCCCGGTGTCCAGACAGTGTTTGTCAAAATGGTTAGCAAATTGCATTGTCTGCTGTTACCAGAAGTACAGCAGGGAACTACCTAGAGGGGTTAAAGGCGCTTCCACAAATGGTATGGCTGCATTAGTGGCCTGCTTCTGTAATGTGTCAGCTGCCAACATCTGCGCTGCTGCCACCTGGAGTACTATCCACACCTTTACCAGGCATTACAGTCTGGACATTGCCTCTCAGCGTAGAGTCCATCTTGGCCTAGCTGTCCTCCAAGGCCACCTTTCTTAGGCTACTGTTTCTTTTGCCTATCACCCAGACTGCCTGTATTGCCAGAACTGCTTGGGATTGAGTCCTACCAGTGATGGCCTGCTGCAAGAGATATCCTTGAAGTAAGGTAATACAGTTACATAAGATCTTACCATAACAGCAGATCTTTGAGAGGATCTTTTGCAGCAGGCCCTGCTTTCCCTCCCTCCTTCCCCCCTTCTCCTGTGTCTCTCTCCCCTTCCATAGGGAAAAGCCTTCTGCTTTTACCTTTTCTTTATCGGATCAGTTTGAAGTCCTCCTCGGTTCCCAGCTTCTGGCATCCTGCTTATGGTCTCCAGCAGGAGAACTGAGGAGGGTGTGGAGGCCACCCATCTTGTATAGGATTGGTCAACATCAGGTGCTGACATCGGAGGTGGGGGGCCCACTCTTGTAGACTGCTAGCTTCTATGGCCTGTTTCAGAAATGACTTCTGCGAACATTTGTGCAGCTGCCACCTGGAGTTCTGTTCACACCTTCACCAAGCATTACATTCTGGACATCGCCTCTTGGTGCAATGCCAGTTTTGGCCTAGCAGTATTTCAGGGTCTTCTCTCTCGAGCTTTTGGCAACTTACCTGTCCTCCTCCTGGTACTGTTCTCCTGGTCATGCCTGCAACTGCTTGTTACTCAGTCCTTCCGGAGCTGGCCTGCTGCAAGAGCCTTCCTCAAAGTAAGACAGTACAGTTGCATAAGAACTTACCGTAACAGATCTTCGAGAGAAGCTGTTGCAGCAGGCCCTGCTTTCCCTCCCGCCTTCCCCCTGCTGTTTCCTTCTTCCATTCATTCCTTCTTTGGCTCTCGTGAACTTTCTCAGTTCTTCATTCGCTGCCCGCTGTGGATCTCCAGCGTGAGAACTGAGGAGAGTATAGAGGACCACCCACCTTTACAGGATAGACTGACGTCAGAGGCTGACATTGGCGGTCCCCTGTGGTAGACTGCTAGCTAGAAGATCTTACTTCGAGGGGGCTCTTGCAGCAGGTAACACCTTTAGGACTGAAACCAGCAGGCCCCCACGGAAAATTCTGGCTAGCATTATACAGCGGGGTACCGCCCCCAATGTCATGTATGGTATAAAAGGGGTGGTCCCCCAGCCCATCCCCAGTTCTTTTCCCACCATCGACTGCTCAAGTCAGCCTTCGTGGACACCTTCAGCTGGTTGACTGCCATTTTACATTGCACTTGCCTGCGTTTTGTTATTTTCTTCAGAGATTCATCTTGCATCTCTTCTTCTCCCCTTTGCATGTCTTCTTCTCATCTTCCTCAGTCGAGGTGTGGCGATCGAAGTGTGCGTGCGGCAGGCAGATCCCTCACAGGGACAGTCCTTCGGCCTGTCTTTTCTGCCTAGGCCTGGACCACAACTTAGAGGCCTGCCAGCATTGTCAAGACTTTAACCAACTCACCCGGCTCCGCCGCCAGAAGACCCTCGAAGCCCTCCTGCCTTCTAAAAAGCTATCCGAGATGGAGAAGGAGCTTCACCATAAAAGTTCTTCATCTTCCCAGGCTTTCGAGGCCTCTTTCTCTCATAAGGAGAGAAAATCGAGTGGCAAGCATAAGCATCAGGAGAAGCATAAGGAGAAACCCCGGTCAGACTCCCCTTCAGCCGATGCCCGCAGGCCCGATGCCAATGGCCAAACAATGGGCCAAGACCGTTCGACACCAGATGATTCTGTTCCTCTGGTTCCAACACCCGGTAACCCAGATCTGCCTAACCCGACACCTGAGTTACCATAGTATGACAACCAGATGCTGTGGCCCTCTAAGCCTAATCCCCTGATGCTGGACATTCCAGCACCACCACCCAGTGCTCCTCAAGTTTTAAACAAGCTTTTTGCTGCCTGGTGGGCCTATTTTAAAGATAAAGAGGTCCCTAAGGAGCCTTCCAAGTCTACTTCTCAGGGGCCACCACCAGATAAGCCTCTGGTTCGCCCACCCCAACCCCCGCTAAGGGGGGCCACTCCAACACCGGATGGGAACGTATACTTCTTCCTAAAGAACGCCGTGAAGCATCCCCATTCACCTTCACCAGATTCAGGGACTGGGATTGTTACTCCTCCTCTGGCTGTGATGATTTGGATCTCCCTTCGGAGCCCAACAGCAGCAAGGGACATCCCTCGCCCCCCCACCTGACGACCCATCCTTCATGAATGTAATGCGGCACATCCAGCAGTTAAATTGATGGGATACAGAGGAGTTGGCTCTAGGGCATCGTCTGTTGGCCACCTTCCTTAGGAGGAAAGGCACTCAACCCATGGTGGTCCCTCTGCTGGTGTATTCCTATAAGGACATCAATCGAGTGGCCTAGAAGCACCCCTTTTCTATGCCAGTCATCTCCAAAAAGTCAGACCAGCTTTGTTGTGCGCAACGAGAGGACCCCTTTTACCGAGATTACCCAGAGGCAGACTCTGTTGTTATCAGTGCTGCCCATGACTGCTCCAGGCGTCTGAATACACAACCTCCAGATAAAGACTCCAAACAGTTTGACCAGCTGGCCGCAAAGGTTTACTCCTCGGCCAGCTGTGCTATAAGGTCTCAGAATTGTCTTGCCCATATGGTGCAGTGCCAGAGTTCCCTGTGGTACATTGCGGTGGAGGTGGCTCAAGCCATACCAGATTGCCCAGGCAAGGCAGAGCTGATGGCCATTTTGAAGTTGTGCTCGGACATAGGAAATCATGTTCTCTGAACTTCTTATGATACAGTGAACTCCACAGGCAGAGCCGCAGCCTCTGCTGTCATGTATCTGGTGTTACTCATAGTTGCGTATCTCCGGCTTGCTCCAGTTGTGCAATCTAAAATCATAAATGCACCTTTCAGGGGCCCAGTTCTGTTCTGTGAGGATTCGCAGAGTATTATAACCCGCCTAAAAGAATCAGGGAAGGCTATCCGATCTGTACACACTGTGAACAAATCCCAGCCCAAGCAGCACTCTGAGTAGTCCTTTCAGAGGAGTACCAGACAGCAACAGCAGAGAGTGGATTTCAAGCACAAAGCCTCCACTCCTGCTTCCTGAGGTTCTGCCTCTTGGCCCCAAGAACTTCCCAGGCCACGCTGCCCTGACCCCAGCTGAAGCCTTTGGGGAGGTGGTTTGGGGGGGTTGGGGGTCGATTTTCCTTGCACATCGAAGGGTGGCGCCAAATAACCATGCATCAGTGGGTCTTGCAACTCATTGAAAAGGGGCATACTCTGGAGTTCACAGAGGGAACCCCAGACAAGCCACTCGTCCCCTCCCATTAACGCTCAAGCTCACAGTGCTCTCATCGCAGAGGAGGTTCAGGCCATACAGCAAAAGCAGACCATAGAGCTGATTCCACCAGCAAAACGAGGGAAAGGGTTTTACTCTCACTTCTTTCTGGTGCCAAAGAAAACCAGGGATCTACGCCCTATCCTCGATCTCAACCACCTGAATCAGTACATAGAGTACAAACTATTCCGGATGGTAACTGTGCTCGGTTTCCTCTCTTTCTCCTCCATCAAGGGGATTGGTTATGCTCCCTGGACATGCAGGATACATACCTCCACATTCTGATTTTTCCATCACACAGGTTCCTTTGCTTCTGCTTCCAGGGAAGTCACTACTAGTTCAGGGCTCTGCCTTTCCTGCTGTCCTCGGCCCACAGGGTTTTCACCAAATGCCTCGTAGTTGTAACCGTAGCTCAGCTCTAAGAAGACAGTGTCATTATGTGTTCCCTTAACGGCTTCCGGGACCGGCTTCTCCACACCATGAAGGCCACTTTCTCCCTGTTTCAGGACCTAGGAGTTACCTTAAACCTCCCAAGTCCTCTCCTTGGCCAAGCCAACAGCTGCAGTACATAGGGGCAGTCTTGAACATGGCACAAGGCAAAGCCTTCCTCCCTCAAGACAGGGCAGAGCGGCTTCAGACTCAAACTTGTCAGATCTCTTTCTCGCGTCAGGTCCCGGACAGGTATGTAGTAAGACTCTTGGGACATATGGCGGCTGCCATCGCCAAAGTCCCTCTGGCCAGGCTGTACATAAGGGTGGTTTAGTGGAACCTAAGAGTTCAATGGGACCAGCGTTCCAGTGACCTGGAGCAACCAAAATAAGATATGATAGGAGTGGTGCAGTGCAATGGCTGTGGGGCAGCAGTGTTCCGGGAGACATTCTGAAGGCTGCGATGCTGCCCTGTTTGCAGACACCTCTCTGGTCTGAGGGAGAAGGTTGCCCGTCTCCAGGCTGACCTGGCTAGGATTTGAGAAACCTCCTCCCCCACCCAGGGACCACCAGGCCAATGCCACTACCTCGGAGGTTGCCAAGAAGGAGGAGAGGCTGGACCAGGGTGGGCTCAGGGAGGGAGAGGGTGGTCGAACAGAGTTGCATCCCTCCAGCTTTACCTCTCCACAATTCATACACTCTTCTGGTGGATGGTGGTTCCTCTACGGAGGCACTTGCAGTGGAGACCAAGAAGGATGCTGGGAACCTTCACAAAGGAGACCCACAGGAGGGTGGCATGGGACCCCACAGGGGAAGGAAACAGCTCCTGGTGGGGGACTTAGTCATTAGGGGGGTAGAAATGGGGGAGGAAGGAGAGAGGGAGGTAAGTTGTCTGCCTGGCGCCATGGCTTGGAGGGACAGGAAATGAATCCTCAGGATCGTGGGAGCAGCTGCACGAGGGAGGGAACTGGATGTCACTGTCCACCTAGGGACAAATGACCTGGCTAGGAATGGGATCAGAGCAGTGCAAGAGGAGTTTGTAGAGTTGGGGAAGGGCCTTAGACAAGTAGCACATACGGTAACCTTCTCGGAGGAGCTGTCTGTCTATGGCAAGGGTGATGCTAGGATACTCCTCACCAGGGAATTCAATGAATGGTTGAAAAACTGGTGTGGAGCTCAGGGTTTTGGCTTCATTGGGGACTGGGGAGCCACCTGGAGGGCTGCAGACCTATACTGGCGTGATGGTCTGCATCTGTCTGGGGGGGGAACCAGGATCCTAGGTGAGAGGTTTAAATGCTTCATTGGCAAGCATTTAAACTAGCCAAGGGGGGAGGCACTGAAAAGGAGCAGGGAAATCCCAGCCTCCCCCTGCAAAACACAGTAATTAGTGAGGTAAATACCAAGGTGGAGAAGTCATTAGGGAGCAGGATAGAGGTAAATGTAAAAAAAAAAAAAAAAGGCAAAGGCAGTAAGGACAGGAATGGGGCTAAAAGGGGTAAGGCCATCAAAAAGTGGAGGGTGATGAGTACCAATGCCCGTAGTGTGTGTAACAAGCTCCTTGAACTAGTGGCCTTGATGGAAGAGGGTTGCTTGGATATTGTGGCAGTCACAGAAACATGGTACACAGAGAACCATGACTGGGATGTCAACATACCAGGATACACAATCTACAGGAGGGACAGGGAGGGTAAAAGAGGAGGAGGAGGAATAGCTCTCTATGTAAAGGAAGGGATCAAAGCAACAGAACTAGAGAGTAAACTGGGAGTAGATGAGGCACTGTGGGTCACTCTGGAGACAGGAAATGGAACAACAGTCCGCATGGGGGTTGTATACAGACCCCCATCTCAGGGGGAAGGAATGGACAAGGAAATGATAGAAGGCATCCTTAGAATGGCAGAAAAAGGGGCGATATTGTTGATGGGGACCTGAATATGCCAGATGTTAACTGGAGCACATTTGCTGCAGGCACATCCAAGAGCAGGGTCATTCTTGATGCCCTACAAGGGGCATGCCTCAGACAGCTAGTATTGGAACCCACTCGGGAGGGAGCAATCTTAGACCCGGTACTTTCAAATGGGGATGGAGAAAGAATCTCAGATTTAGAAGTGGGTAGCCATCTGGAAACAAGTGACCACCAAACAGCGTGGTTCACGATAAACACAGCCATACAGTCAAGCCATACAAAAGCAAGAGTATTGGACTTTAGGAGGGCTGACTTTGGGAAAATGAGAGAGTGCCTCAGAAAAGCACTAGCAAACAGGCAAGAAGGAGGGGTGGAGGAACAATGGGGAGTAATCAAAACAGCTATCACAGAGGCAACAAGCCTTTGTGTAAAGCAAATCAACAAAACACAATGAAGGAAAAAACCGCTATGGTTCTCAAAAGAGGTGGCAGGAAGGTAAGGAGAAAAGGATAGCATTCAGGAAATATAAGGAAACACAGAAGGAGCAGGACAGAGAACTTTATCAGTTAAAGCAGAAAGATGCTGGAAGGCAGTCAGAATAGCAAAGGCCCAAACCGAGAAAGGATAGCCAACTCTGTTAAGAAGGGGATAAGACCTTTATAGGTATATTAGGGAGCGAAGAAAGACCAAAGGAGGGATACTGAGGCTTAATAAAGGGAGGAAATGTGGGTAGGGGTGACAGTGAAAAGCAAGGATACTGAACGAATATTTCTGCTCAGTATTCACAAAGGAAGAGGAGGGGAGGTACCTAAACCAAACAAGAGAAACGCCTGAAGACGGGGCGCTATATCAGTCCATTTACAGAAGAAAGGGTTCTGAAAGAACTAATAAAATTGAAGGTGGACAAAGCAATGGGGTCTGATGGGATTCACCCAAGAATTCTAAAAGAACTAAGGGTAGAACTAGTGACACCGCTGACTACTCTCTTTAACAAATCATGGGAGGGTCGGGTGGTACCTGAGGACTGGAGGAGGGCGGATGTGATTCCTCTTCACAAAAGTGGGAGCAGGACAGAGGCAGGAAACTACAGACCAGTTAGTTTGACCTCACTGGTAGGGAAAATGATGGAATCACTTCTGAAGGAAAGAATTGTTGAGTACCTAGAGGCCAGTGGGGCACAGGACCCAAGGCAGCATGGATTCACAAAGGGATGGTCGTGTCAGACGAATCTAATAGATTTCTTTGACTGGGTGACCAAAGTAGTAGACCAGGGAGGGGCTGTGGACATGGCCTACCTAGATTTTAGCAAGGCATTTGATACAGTCCCACACAAAAGATTAATACACAACAGGGGTTCAGATACTTAGATTTCAGGAAAGAGGGTACAGTAGAGAAAGTATTGCCTCTGCTATACAAAAAGTGAACAATATAAACAGGGAGCATACTTTGCAATATGCTAGAAGAAAACATTCCAATAATACTGTGGGGTGCCCCTTTTCTACTAATTTTTCTAAAAGATCAGAAGATATTAGGCAGATAATTGACAGTAATTGGTCTATACTCCAATTAGAGCCAAGGCTTGAAGCCATAGTGAAACAAGGATCTAGAATAGTATTTCGTAAATGTAAAAGCATTGGAGACATGGTGGTCAGTAACATATTACCAGGACCAGAACCATTAAGACAATCATTGCTAGCTACGACACCCACAGATACACACTGTTGTGGCAGATGTTCCTTTTGTAGATTTATACACATGTAAGGAATTTCCGCACCCCTCCACAAACAAGATGATAGAGATCAAGGATTTCAGTACATGTAACAGCAGTGGCATTATTTACATGTTAAATTGCTTATGCGGGGCTTTCTATATTGGTTGTACCATTAGAAAGTTCCGCACTAGCATGGGGGAACATGTGAGAGCTATTGAAAAAGGAGATTTGTCTTATGCAATAGCCAAACATGTAGTGAGTGATAAATGTAATCGACATCGAATCCAATTTATAGGAATTGAGCAGGTTAAAATAGGAACTAGAGGGGGAGACCTTATCAGACTCACAGGACAAAGAGAAAGTTACTGGATATTTGAATTGGGGGCACGGAGAAATAAAGGCCTTAATGACAGCATTGATTTGTCCACATTTTTGAGAAAGTACAGATGCTAATTTTGAAAAAGCATAATGCTAATTTAGCTGGGATTGAACTCTCTTGAATACATTTTTCAGTACTTACTTGTATGTAACCAAGTTGCCATTTAAATATATGGCTTCATGGAATTATACATAGGGGGTTGGCATCTTATGTTTGTAATGTTTAAAGTTGGTACCTGGAGCTGACATGATTTTTTAATACGTGTATATATGTGTGTGTGTGTATATATATCATAATAGCAAGGTAATGTAAAGTAGTAGTAATTTGTATGGGATGTGCAATAGATGTCTTTATATTTGACACAGAAGCAATAATGGAAGTGTTGGTTGTCTCAAACTGGCACTAGCGTTAATATTTTCTATATATTTCCTGTATATGACAGGGTTTGATTTAAACAAAATACATGTCTGCTCCAAGTTTGAGTTTTGGAAAATAACCTCGCATGTGATGCAACTTGCACTTTAAGAAATGGATTGTCTGTGATAACCAGTTAATTGATGTTTTCACTAATTGGCTTATTGTTCACATGTGACAGGTCTAACTATGTATAAATGCAGCATTTTTACCTTTGTTACAATCACTCTGAAGAAGCCTAGCACACTAGGAGAAACGTTAGTTGTTTGTCCTTTTGTCAGATAATGTGTTTATAGCTTTTAAATTAACAAGACTGCACTTACAAATATCTTGAGTCTGTGTGGTTTATGTTCGGAGTGCAACGGGTGCTACAAGCCCTTTTAATACATTTGAGAGTTTTTGCCTAGAGCACCGTTACAAAGTGCCCTGGTGCTCAGTTTCCATCGCTATCTTCATACATAAGTTAGCCAGCCTTGACGTGGGTCCCAAAGTGGTAGCCTGGATGAAAAATTGGGTAGACAACAGGATGCAAAGGGTAGTAGTAAATGGAGTCCACCGTGAAGAAAGGAGGGTTACTAGCGGGGTACCGCAGGGTTCAGTACTGGGACCGGTCCTTTTTAATGTCTTTATAAGTGACATTGCAGAGGAACTGGAAGGAAAAGTATGTCTCTTTGCAGACGACACAAAGATGTGCAACAGGGTTGATACACAAGATGGAGTGGAAAGGATGAGAAGGGACTTGCTAGGTTGGAGGAATGGTTAAATGTATGGCAGCTCAGGTTCAATGCAAAAGTGCAAGGTAATGCACCTGGGAAACAAAACCCAGGGAAGAGAGTACACAATGGGGGTGAGATACTGACAACAGTAAAATGGAAAGGTATCTGGCGTAATTATATCAGATGACCTAAAGGTGGGCAAGCAATGTGAGAAGGCAGTAAGGAAGACTGGGGATACTGGGATGCACAGGAGAGGCATCAGTAGTAGAAAACAGGAAGTTGTTATCCCTCTGTACAGACAGTTGGTGAGACCCCATCTGAGTACTGTGTGCAGTTCTGAGACCCGATCTCTGCAAAGACATAGACAGAGTGGAGGCTGTCCAGAGGAGGGCAAGCTAAAATGGGCAGGGTCTGCACCAGAAGACATATGAAGAAAGACTAAAAGAGCTTAATATGTATACCCTTGAAGAAAGAAGGAGAGAGGGACATGATAGAAACCTTCAAATACCTCAAGGGAATCAACAAAGTTCAAGAGGGTAGCATCTTTCAGAAAAAGAGATGTGCAAGAACAAGGGGGCACAATTTCAAGATGGGGGGGACAGCTCAGTGGTAATGTGAGGAAGTATTTTTTCATGGAGACGGTTGTGGATGCATGGAACAGCCTCCCTGAGGAGGTCGTGGAGTCAAGAACAGTGGGGGAATTCAAGAATGCATGGGACAGACATAAGGTAGTCCTAGTGGGGGGTAGGAGGAAGTAAGCTGTTTGTTAAGTAGGATCTGCAGCTTATCTGTTAGGTAGGAAAATGGGCAGACTAAGTGGGCCAAGTGGTCCTTATCTGCCGTCAAATTCTATGTTTCTAACCGGTCTTAGTGTCAAACCCTGTGTGACAGGCATTGACATGGTGGATGAATTCCTCCAACTTCTCCAAAGGGGTTTGCCTGCGGCAGGAATTTCACAGTCAGATCCTAACTACAGATGCATCGGGCCAAGGCTAGGGGGAGCCCACTTGGGAGACCATCAGACTCAAGGGACCTGGTCTCAGCAAGAGCTCCATCTCCACATCAGTGTCCTAGAGACGTGGGCAATTCTGTACGTCCTTCAGGCCTTTCAGACAGTCTTGCTATACAGTTCTCTATTGATCCAGACAGAAAACATGTCAGTGGGCTTTTACATCAACAAGCACTGGGGGACTCATTCTTATCCCTTCGGCAGGGAAGCCATGCGAGTTTGGTCATGGGCAGTGGACCACCAACTGTACTTGACAGCAGTCCATGTTCCTGGCCTTCAAAACACTCTGCCCGACACCCTAAGTCGGTCTCTGTCCAGGGCACACGAGTGGGAACTTCAGCCCTTGGTGGCAGAAGACCTTTTCGACAGATTGGGATGTCCAGAGCTGGATCTACTTGCCTCCCCATCCAACGCTAAAACCGCCCAGTTTTTGCTCACTAGTTACAGGGCCTGGTGTTTTCTGGTGAGATACGTTACCCTCTCCTGGATGGGGAGGTTCCTTTACACGTTTCCTCCCTTCCCTCTTCTGCAACAAATTCTACTCAAGCTGCAGTCAGAAGGAGCAGAGATGATTCTGGTGGCACCTTTCTGGCCACATCAGATTTGGTTCCCGCTGCTCCAACAGCTAGTAGCTGAGTCTCCCTGCCCCTCCGTTCAGACTTGCTCTTCCAAATGCAGGGAACTCTGGTCCATGTGGATCTCAGATCTCTGCATCTCCATGCATGGCCCTGTAGGCCTAGCCATATCCAGATCCAGGGTATCCCCCAGGGTAACAGATGTCCTGGTAGCCACTAGGAAGCCTTCTACCAGACCCACCTATGCTATGAAATGGAAGCTGTTCTGCATCTGGGCCACTGCTAGGCATTTAGACCCCTTCAGCTGTCTGGTGAATTTGATTTTGGAGTACCTTCTCTCTCTGTCAGATTCAGGTCTAAGCTGCTTCTCGCTTAAAGTGCAATTCTCTGCCATTTCAGCCTGTCATACACCTATTGAGGGCAAGACTCTTGCCCAGCTGGATCTTTCCCGTACATTTTTATGGGGCATTCTGCATATGAAGCCTCCCATTCGGGACCCCGTCCCACCATGGGATCTTTTGTTTGTTCTAGAAAAGCTAACCTTGCCTCCCTTTGAACCTGCCACAAGATACGAGCTGCACTTTCTGTCATGGAAAACATTATTTTTAGTTGCCATTACTTCTGCTCAAAGGATTTCTGAGCTTCAGACCCTGATGTGCAAGGAGCCCTATTTGGTTTTCCACAAGGACAGAGCATCTTTGAGGACTAATCCTAAGTTTCTTCCTAAGGTGGTGTCAGAGTTTACTTTGAATTAAGACGCCCACCTTCCTGTCTGTTATTCAGAGTACTCAAACCAAGGGGAGGCACTACTTCACACTCTGGATGTTCACTAGGTGCTTCATTATTATTTGGAGCGCACCTGAGCCACTAGAAAGTCTGATCAGTTGTTTATATCGTTCTCCCCCAGAATGATAGGGGCTTCTGTTTCGAAACAGTGTTTATCCAAATGGTTGGTTAATTGCACTGTTTTCTGCTAAAACAAGTATGACATACCCTTACCAGGTTTAGTAAAGGGTCACTCTACAAGGGGCATGGCAGCTTCCTTTGCCTCCTTGAAAAACATATCAGCTGCAGACATTTGTGTAGCTGCTACTTGGAGTTATGTCCACGCCTTTGTCAGACACTACAGTTTGGACATTGCATCTCAACGCAGAGCAGGTTTTGGACTGACAGTCCTTTAAGGCCTCCTCTTCTAATTTTCTTTGAGAGATTTCTACCTCCATCCAGCAGACCAGGGTCTCTCCTTACTGCTTGGGACTCAGTCCTAAAGGTGTTACCTGCTGCAAGAGCCCCCTTGAAGTAAGATAGTACAGTTACGTAAGAACTTACCGTAACGGTAGATCTTCGAGAGGAGCTCTTGCAGCAGGTATTGTTTTTCCCACCCACCTTCCCCCGGAGCTGCTTTTCCATCAAGGATACCTTTATATTCCTCAATTAGAGGAACCTCATTGGTTCTCCATTTTCACTTTCTTGACGGGGTCTCTGATGGGAGAACTGGGGATGGGCTGGGGGACTGCCCCTCTTATACCATATGTGACATCGTGGGTGAGCCGACGTCAGGGGGCAGTCCCCCTCTGTATACTGCTAGCTAGTAGTTTTCCGTGGGGTCCTGGCACCTGCCGGCTTAAGCCCTAAAGGTGTTACCTGCTACAAGTGCTCTTCTCACAGTTCTGCTATTACAGTAAGTTCTTACATAACTGTACTTTTGCCGTGTGGTCCTGGCACCTGATGGGTTAGTCCTACTGGTGATGGCCTGCTGCAGGAGCTCCTCTTGAAGATTTACTGTTACGGTAAGTTCTTATGTAACTTTATTTCCACTGCAGCTGACTAGCAAGGCAAAATATAACTTTTTCTTTAGCAGTGTTACATGGAAATATATGTCTCATCCAAGTACTAAATGGGAATATACTGTATGTCCAATCCTAGTCACAATAAACAGTAATGTATGTTGCATCCTAGTAGTTGCTGAGACTCTTGACACAGCGTACAATTGCTGCATTCGCAGTCCGGGCTTTTTTGGTTGCTGCCTCTTCAGATTGATACGCCCTCCCCAGGAAATCTGTACCACCCTAAGCAGTTCTACCAGTCCAACAAGGCCATATCATATTACAGAAGCATTTATAGAGAATTGACGGTTAAAGTATTAGTAATCACATGTAATGTATTATGGAATTGACGTGAACTGCACTTCAGGTTAATAAAAGCAAGTTCCTGAACCTTAGATAGTTTTTATAGTTGGCTTCTGTTAGGACTTCTGCTGTGACTCTGTGAATGCGAAAGCATTCCTTTTTCCATGCTATTCTGACTAAATATTCGTTTTAGCCACAGAATCTAAATTAGTTTTAATATTGCCCATTTTTTCCCTTTCTCTCTTTTTTTTTTAGCGACTCCAATGGCCTCACCCAGTAGCCGGCCTCTTGAAGTCGAAGAAGGAGAAGCTGGTTTTGCACTGCTGTTCCCTAAGATGGATGGAATTATAGTCCGCACCTTTCATTTTTCAAATAGGGACTGCAGCAACAAGATTTTTGATAAGAATAAGCTTGCTGAAGCAGGCAAGTCCTGGGTTTTCCATTAAAAGTTTTATAGAAACTTAGAGAATCAGAAAATACTTCTTAATTCTGTCCACACTCTGCCACACACTAGCTCATTAATGACACGTGCTGTAGTTTCCAAAGCATTCTGGAATTCAAATCATCTTGTGGCAAATCCCCTCAGCCTTGGTCCCAACTGCCATAACCAGTCGTATATTTTTCTTCACTGAAGTAGAGGTACACTTCTGTTACTCCTCCTAGAATTTGGTCACAAAAATTTTTTTTTTCTAGGGACATGGATGTGATGCTCTATCCACACCTCTGGCAATGTCCTTTCCCTTTAAGAACTTGCAAGAAAGTCTTCAAGCTGACTCCTCCCACCTACTCGGGTGGTGACTCCCTCAGCTCCACCCCATGATGCCAGATCTTACTTTCTGCTGGAAGAAGCAGGTTCCCTCCTTACCACTCTCACGTTGAATAGGCCCTCACCCTTAAATCTTCAGATTTACTTCCTAAAACTTAAAACTCTCACGAGCTTCATCTTCCGCTCGATATCCGATCGTGACCATCATGGATGATAAGTCCGTTCTAGGGTTCCGCCGGTTCCCTTGCGGGCAGAACATGTCCAGAACTGACCCTGATGCCATGTGTGTCTGCTGCCTGGGGCACGAGCACGATCCCCAGGCCTGCGACTTTTGTCGTTTGTTTTACCCAGCCGTTCTAGAAGACTGTCTCGCCCAACTTAAACTGGGCCGCCCTGTGCAAATCCTCCAGTCAAATCCAAGGATGCCCATTGGGTGGTCTCCATGGCTGCGGGGTCCGCCAAGCAGCTTGTGGCTTTTTTTTCTTTCTATATGCAATTTTGGAATTTTCCCCCGATTTCATCCTGACCCCAACAATCGCAGCAGTGTGTGCATGTGGAGGTGCACACGCACTCCGGATGCCAGCTCGGCCCCTTCCACTCCACCCCTGGCGGTTGCCATCGCCCCGCCCACCTACGCCACCCATCAGACCTCCACCTGATGGGAGAGGAACTACGGGGGAGGGGGGCGGACAACCTCCCCAGGAGAGGAGAGCTGCCTTTCAGCTTTTCAGTTCTGTTCCCTTATCTCCGCCCCCCCCCCCCATGCTGGCTCTCCAATGACCTAAGGACGTTCCCGAACCTGGGTCGCTGGCGTGAAACAAGGTAAGGTGTCCAGCGCCTCAGCCCTCTGTGCCACATGGGCCGGCCGAGAGCTTTCAGCCTTTGAAGAGGAGGTGGCCCAATCCGTGGCCCTCGCTTCTTCGGCTTCTGCCTTCATGCCACATCAGCTGGGCTTGACTTTTATGGGTTCCTTCAAACAGTTGTGCCAGTCTCTGCCGACCCTCGGTCAGGGACCCTCTGGGCACAAATCCAAATCCAAGAAAGAGTCCAAAAAGGAGAAAGATAGGACTCATCATCGATCGTGGTATCGGGAGCGCTGTTGGTCGAGAGTTTCTGATTCCCGTTCTTCTCCAGATCCGACTTCAGTCAAATCCATGGCCTTGGCCACCAGCTCCACGGTAACCCTGTTGGGCCTGTTGGCCGAGTTGCTGGTTGAGGTCCTGGCCAAGATTTTTTTCGAGCCAACTCACCAGTTGTCAATGGAAGAGGCTGACACTTCTTTGTCCAGTCTGATGCAGAACGTTGGAGGGACGGATTAGTCTGCTGACCCAGAGGAGCCTCTGCATTTGATGACTCCCTCTGAGCCCTGCCACCAGTCCACCTGGCAGTCGAGGTCTTCCTCCTGTGGGTCGAGCTGCTTCCACCGACATCAGTGCTCCTGCTCTCGGCACCATGGGAAGTGGTGCCGCAGCTACTCTTTATCCTCTTCCTCCTCGGTTGAGGAGATGCTTCGGCGCAAACTGCGTCGATGTTATGAGGATCTTATGTGGTAACAGTTTGTGTTTACCGGCATCAAGCCAACTCTGGCTTCTACGCCGACCATCACCTGGTTGTTGCCCAAAAGGCTGATACAGTCTCCATAGATGGAGCCGACCAAAATGGTCCTGGTTCAGCCAACCTCTGTGTCTCCGCCGATAGTGGTGGAATGGCCGCCTAAACAGCCACCGACCAGCACTCCAACTGAAGGAGTCTCTGCCGTCAAAGGGGCTTCCCCATCGGCTGTCAGTCACCATCACCCCTTACAGTCTCTGGAGCATCAGTGGAGACTTGGGCGGTTGACCACTCTTTAACAACTCCTCATAGTCCGAGGGTTCCTCCCTGCACTCCTGTCCAGTCGATGTGGAGTCTGTGGGGAATCTCTCGACAGACGAAGGCCCATCTTCCTTCATGAGCCTTCTCTGCTCGATCTCTTAAGTTGACAGGTATGAAAATGGAGCCAATCCAGAAGCCGGTGTATTACCCCTTGAGTGAGATCCTCGACTGGGGAGGCACTTCAGAGGCTTTCCTGGTCGCAGAAGTCATTCTTGGCCCTGCACTGGAGCTTTGGCAGCACCCCGCAGTACGCAATACCTACCGGCTCCCTCTCTGGACTCACAGAGCACCCCTTAGTGAAGGGATTGGTGGCAGACTCTGTGTTTAGGCATTCCGGCAACACTGGAGATGTTGACAAGCTACCTGACAAGGAGTCCAAGAATTTGGACTATGCGGCTGAGAAAGTCTGCGCTGCCTCCTCGCTTGGTCTCCACCAGGCGAGCCCATCCCTCCTCATGGCCCAATTCTCCCATGCCCTGCTGGGCACCCTAGATGAGGTGCTTCCTCATCTGCCTTCAGACCATGGTCAGACAGGTCCGGGACCAGGGCCGGGCCCATAGCCAAACAGCTGCAAACAGCCATGAACATTGGGGACTACTGTGCCTGCTCCGTGGCGGCCTTATTGGCCATGCATCACAGGGCTTGGCAAAGGATCTCGACCTTCACAGTGGACACTCAGCACAAGCTGGCAGATGTACCTTTCCTGGGCACCAACCTGTTTGGGCCGGGGGTGGAAGGCCACCTCACCCGTATCGAGAAGTCCAGTGCCACCTTGGACTCTGTGACATCTACCCAGAAGGACCCCAAGGGCTCCAAGCAGCAGCAGAAGAGGAAGCCCTTTCAGTCCACCTCCACTCTTGTGGCCAAATCCGCCCAGCCCCAGGCTGGCCAGCAGGTTCGGGCCTGGCGACCTGACCCAAGTCTGTGGCCTCAGTCATCCATAAGCCTGGAGGGAGAGGCTCCAGTGGCACCTCAGCCGGGCCCTCCTCCTCCTTCTCCTCTAAGCCTGCCCAGTGACGGGATGAGGGGTGCCTCCTCCATGCCCGTCACACCTCCCCTGGGTCCTCCCATGGGGGGGCCGGCTGCACCACTTCCTTTCCGCCTGGTCCACTGTCACCACAGACAGTGGTTCTAGACGTGGTGGGTCAAGGTCTGCCTCTGGAATTCGAGCAGTACCCTCCTTGCTGAGCCCACGCCCCATGGGAGGACTTGGTGTTTGCAGACATGCTGTCAGCTCTGAGACGACATAGCCCAGCTCCTCCACAAGGAGGTTGTGGTTCCTGTCGCGGATCCTCCGGAACACACAGGGTTTGTCTCCAGGAACTTCCTGGTGCCAAAGCAGGGTGGGGGGCTGGCGCTGCATTCTAGATCTGCACGACTTGAACAAGTTTGTCAGGCCACACATCTTCAGGATAGTAACTCTGTCTCAGATCATACCCTCTCTAGAGCAAAACATGTGGTTTTCCTCCTTGGATCTTAAGGACACATTCTTCCATGTTCCAATGTGCCCATCTCACCGAAGATTCCTCTGCTTCCAAGCAAAAGGAACCCTCTACAAGTTCCAGGCCATGCCAGTCGGCCTCTCCTGTGCCCCCAGAGTCTTCTCCAAGTGCACTGCAGTGGTGGCAGCTTACCTGAGGTGCCGAGGGGTCCGAGTTTAACCCTACCTGGACGACTTGCTGATCACAGGTCCCTCCAGGCAGTAGGTGGAGCAGTCCAGGGACCTGGCCCTCCAGACATGCGTCTCCCTTAGCCTCCTGGTCAACGAGGCCAAGTCAGAATGCGTGCCTTCACAGGTGATAAACTTCATCAGAACAGAGCTCGACTCTTGCAGAGCCAGAGCCCGGCTCCCAGCAGACAGGGCAGAGGTTCTCTCCTCCTTTGCCCGATCATTTTAGGTTGAGCAGTTGCGTCCTATCCAGGATTTTCTGCGCCTTCTGGGCTACTTGGCAGCCTGCACTAGCGTGGTACATTGGGCCCGCTGGAGAATGTGCTCCCTGCAGTGGGAGCTAGCCAGCTAGTGGTCTGAGCACAAGGGTCACTTCAACCAGCTGGTCACTGTGACCCGGCAGATGTAGGACACCATGCAGTAGTAGTTAGTCCCAGCGCACTGCAGGAAGCGATCCTATTTGTCCGCCCAGAGCCGACAGTCATCCTGACGACTGATGTGTCTCTCATGGGCTGGGGTACCCACCTAGGGGAACGCAGAGTCCATGGGCTCTGGACACCGAGGAGTCCCGATGCCACATCTGCCTGCTGGAGCTCCGAGCAGTCTGGCTGGCACTGACTGTAGTCACTCCATACATCTGGGGTCAGGTGGTCCAGGTCCAGACAGACAACACCACAACCATGTACTACCGCAACAAACAGGGCGGGATGCACTTCCTGCCTCTATGCAGGGAAGCTCTCCATGTGTGGACTCTCATGCGCAGCTGGGAGGTGGATCTCCTAACCATCCATGTGTCTGGGACCTCCAGTCAGCTGGCGGACGCTTTCAGCGGGGCGGGCTAGGTGTCTCACAAGTGGTCTCTCCACCCAGAGTTAGTTCGCAGCCTGTTGTCTCAGTGGAACACCTTGCAGATGGACCTGTTCACCTCCAGAGAGAACGCAAAGCTGAGGCTGTGTTGTGCCCCCCCCCCAGTACGGAATGCTGCAGGGGGATGCCTTCTTGAGGCCCTAAACCCCAGGCCTCTTCTGTGTCTTCCCTCCAATTCCCTTGATCCACAAGGTGCTGCTCAAGGCCAGGAGGGACAAGGCACAGGTGATCCTGGTGGCTCCAGACTGGCCACGCCAGTTCTGGTACCCCAGTCTCCTCAGCAGCAGGCTCCCAAGGTGTCTTCCTCAATGCCTGGACCTGCTTTCCAGCAATCAGGGAAGGTACTCCACCCAGACCTTCCAATACCTGCACCTGGCAGCCTGGTTCCTGAGTGGCTAGAGTTCCAGGCTTTGGGTCTTTCTGAAGGTTTCTTCACCATTGTGGAGGCATGTCTGAAGGCATCATCCAGGAAGTGCTATGCCTTCAAATGGAAGAGATTCTCCATTTGCTGTCAGGGTAAGGGGTTGGACCCTTTGTCCTGTCCAGTGGCTATCATTCTTGATTATCTGTGGTCCCTCTCTGTTGGGCCTTTGGTCGTCAACCCTTAAAGTACACCTGGCAGTCATGTTTGCTTACCAATCACAGGTTGATCAGCAGGCAGTGGTGCAGGAGAAGGTGGTTTGGTGCATTTTCAAGGGCCTTGACCACATTTCCCCTCCAGTGCATGAACCACCACCACCACCACCGTGGGACTTGTTGCTGGTTTTGGCAAAGCTCATGGGCAAGCCATTCGAACCGATGCAAAGGTGTGACATGTCGCGTCTGTCATGGAAGACCACCTTCCTGGTGGCTCTTACGTCAGCCAGAAGTAACAGTGAGCTCCAGGTGCTTTCGGTGGAGTCTTCTTACCTGGTCTTCTACAGGGACAAGGTTGTCCTGCACCCTAACCCAAGTTTCTCCCAAAGGTTGTGTCAGATTTTCACCTTAACTAGGTGATTAATCTCCCGAGTACTTCACCAGTCACACTCAGAGGCTGCACAGGTCTATACTTTGACTTGCAGGCCGCCATTGCGCAAAGCGCGCACGGCTGGAGTTGAAGGAGAGGTTCGCCAGCTGTTTGTCACCTATGCTGAAGCCCCACCTGGCAGACCTGCAGCCAAGCTGATGATTGGAAGGTGGATAGTATCCTGCATTGATCTCTGCTATAGTTTGGCAGGTAGGGAGCCTCCCAGAGGGCTAAGGGCTCATTCCACCTGCCATACTGCTGCGTCGGTGGCTGTTTCCAGGGACATCCCTATCCAGGAAATCTTCAGGGCTACTACCTGGAGGTTAGCACACACCTTCATTTATTTATTTATTTTTTGTTTACCGGGGAAGGTGTCGTAGCCACAAAATATGACTATTTTCAGACACGACCCGGGAGGTTACAATACAAAATTGGCAGACAAAACAAATAACAGGTATAGTTCAGAGGTAATCAACCATACAAGGAAAAATCTACACGGTGTTCCGTGACATAAACAGTATTGCTAATATGACAGAGGCAATGGCAGAAAAATACACAATAGTACAACACATAATAAGCATACAATCATAGTGCAGTAGAGTTTTAACACATAATGCATGGTAAATGCTACATATAATAGTAACAAGGGGTCAGAGCAAAATTGAAACATTTTGAGAGCTGAGGAAGGGGATGTCAAGCACCCTATTGGGGTTTAAAGCAGGAACATAGGGCATGTTTGACGAGGAGAGTGTGGTGCATCTTTTTAAAAGCAATATGACTAGGTGCAGAGCGAACATCAAGAGGTAGGGAATTCCAATATTTTGGGGTCAGGCAGGAGAAAGCTGAGGTTCTTTTTAGGGTTCTGCACCTAGGGGTGTATAGTAGAGAGAGTCCAGTAGAGCGGAGGCCAAAGGTGGGGGACAGAGGCACCAGCAAGCCTGCAAGAGAGGTAGGTAGATTAGTTCTAATGATGTTGTCCAGCAGAGTACCAAGGGTAAGGAGTCGATTGGCAAATGGAGAAGGCCATCTCAGGTCTGCATATAGCAAGCAATGGTGCTTCAAACGTGGGGAAGCTGAGGCATAACGACAGATACTATTATATGTTATATCCCACTTACTCAGGGTGGTTTTTGAAGCATTTATGTAGGTGACAGCACCATACACAAGGGATGGAAGTAGGATAACCCTAGAAATAGCCAGTCTAACTGAGAGGGATAAGCATCAGACTAGTCCTGTAAGCTATTCCGAGTTTGGAGTTTACTGACTTGCAGATGTCGATGACGTGTTGCTCAAAGTTGAGAGTTTCTTCAAGCAGGACACCTAAATACTTGTTTGAGGTTACTTTCGTAACGGGGGAGCCATTTACACAGAGACATTGAAGAGGTTGCGGTTTGTTCTAAGTTTGGTTGCAGATCCGAAGACCATTCCCTGAGTTTTACTTATGTTTAGGACAAGCCTTTTGTTGCGGCTCCATTCTTGCATTATGAGAAATGCAGATGTCAGTCGACTATTTATTTTTTCTATGTTTGCAGAGGAGGTGTAGAGCAACCAGATCATCTGCATACAAGATTGTTGAGCACCAAAGGGTGTTAGAAGATATGTCATTTATAAAAATGGAGAAGAGAAGAGGCCCCAAGATGGAGCCTTGAGGGTCACTAACATTGATAGGCGCAGAGTCTGACACCGCAGAATTACATTTTACCTGTTGTCTTCTATTGCTTAAGTAGCTCTGGAACCAGTTTGTGGCTTGCTCTGAGAAGCCAGTGAATCTAAGGCAATCAAGTAGAAGAGGGTGATCTACCAGATCAAATGCCTTTGAGAGGTCAGTGAACAATGCAGCAGTCATGAGACCATGCTCCACAGCAGTAAGGGCATCATTTGTAAATTGTATCAGAGCGGTAGAGGTGCTATGCCCCTTGCAGAAACCATGTTGAGCAGGTGATAGGAGGGTATATTTAGAGAGGAACTCGGTGACCTGTAGAGCCACTAATTTGAGTATTTTGTTTAGTACTGATAGAATGGCAATAGGCCTATAATTACCTATGTCCTTCTTGTCACCTTTCTTAAAGACTGGGGTGACTTTTGCCAATTTCCATATGTCTGGAACATGACCATGGCAGAGAGACAGTGTAAAGATTTTAGCCAATGGGTCCGCAATAAAAGGAGCAGCCAGCTTCAGGATTTTAGGCTCTAGGTAGTCGGAGCCTACACTAGTACTATCAGAGATTTGAGTTTAGTAGTTTTAGAACATCAGCATTTGGAATAACCTTAAAATAGAAGGGCGGATGTATGGGCACGTTTGAGTGAGTAACGGACGTTGGGATGCGATCTGCTGTGAAAGAGGCAGTGTATTTGGTGAGATCAGTAAAGTATTTGTTGAAAGAATTTGAAATGGTGGTGGGGTCATTACAGTGCATACCATTGAGGACCATATCATTCATGTGTTGAGACTGGTTTGAGCCCAGGAAGGATTTTACATGTGTCCAGAATTTCTTCAGGTCCCCAGCAGCTTCCAGCAATAGACCTTTGCAGTATGAGCTTTTGGCAAGCCTGATTTGTTTTTTGCACATATTGCACTGCTTTCTGTAAGTGTCATACTCACTTTGCTGACCCAAGGTTTTGTAGTGGTTCCAACTTTTGTCGCGTGCCTGGAGGGAGGCGAGAAGTTCCTTGTGCAGCCACCTAGTCTGTTTGCCCCCAACGTATCGATTCCATTTTGGTGTATGTATGTCCTGGAAGGATAAGAATATAGAAAGAAAGAGATTGAGAGTAGATTCAGTGTCTTAGGACTGGATAATAGGAATCCAGTTTACAGAAGAAATATCATGTAGAAAGCTTGCTTGATCAAGTGTGGAAAAATCCCGGAAGGTGATGTAGCATGGTGAGGGGGCTGGAATCAGCGATGTTCCCCATATGCAAAACACAGGGGAATGGTCACTTGTAGAATCAGGAAGCACGCCTGAGGCAGTAATTCTATCAGATCGAGTTGTGAGTATCCAGTCTATAAGTATTCCAGCAGCAGGTGACTGGGTCAGCCTGGTGGGATCTTCAGTTACCTGGTGCATGTTAAATCCATGTACTAGAGATACCAGTGGTTTTATTTTTCCCCAGTCAAGTTAGGTTAAGGTCGCCAAGAATAAGAAGTTAATTTTAGCCAGCTGCAGAGGTAGAGTACTCAAGTAGTTCGGAGCATCCTAGTTGACCTACTTTAGGAGGATTGTAGGCATATATTAAGTGAATCTTTTTGGTTCCAAGTAGAAGCAGGGTATGTAAAAACTCGCAGTTACAGGCAACCGAATGTTGCATTAAGGACATATTCAGGTGGTTTTTGAAATAGAGCGCAACTCCACCTTCCCTTTTTCCAGATAGTCTGTCTCCTCGAAATAGGGAATAGTTATTAAGAGAGCAGGAAGAGTCAGGAGTAGAGGGCTTTAGCCAAGTTTCAGTCAGACAGAGAATGTCAAGTTCATATATGGATATCCATGCTTCAAGTTCAGTAAAGTTACAGAGAAGGCTTTGAATGTTTAAGTGTGCTATACGAAGGCCTTTCATATTTAACCAGTCCATATTCGGAGAGGCAGTGGGTAACTGGGGGCCAGGGTTTGTTTTGGTGTCCCTAGATAATAGCAAAACTAGGAGCACAAGATACCATAGTTTCCATGGGAAAAGAGGTGGGGCTAGTGTCATGTTCTGCCAGAGGCGTTTAGAGGTAAAGTCAGCAGCCAAGTGTAAGAGATGCCTAGTGACTAATAGAGGAGTCAGGTAATGCTGCTTGATCTGTGACACAAGTAGGTTCGAGTAGGTAAAGTCAGGTAGTGTGGAGGTCAGTTTAGCACTGCCAGGAGAGCACGGTCTAGCAGTGAGAAGAGCCAGTAAAAAGAGAGCAAGGCTCAGTGTCAGCAGGGGCAGTATTCTTCCAGCCATAGCTATCCTGGAAAAATTTGTGGACAGAGGCGAGTAGCAGGGCTCTGAAAAGAAATGCCACTCAAGATGTAGCAAATAATGTCACGTACTTCTAGCTGGAGAAAAAGCTGAGAGCAAATATGCAACCCTGTGGGTGAGATTGCTTTGAAAAGAACGGTAAGAAAGTGGGTCAAATGCGGTATTGAAGACAGGGAGGCCAGTAGCCATAAGAATGTGCAGCAGTGGAGTGACCAATCAGCTGCTAGGCTGAGGAAAGGGCCGGAGAAGGGTCTATTTAATATTGACCTAGAGTTGTGCCGGGTTGCTGGTTTTGGGGCCTCAGTTCTCCAGTCTCTGCTCCCTAAGTAGGGGTTGTGCACCTTGCCACCCTCCTAATGGAGAACTGCTAGGAGTCAGCCAGAAATGTGGATAGAACATCATATCCACGTCCCTTGAAAAACAAGTTACTGACCTGTAACAGTAGTTCTAGGAGCAGTATATGATGTTCATCCACACTGACCCATCCATCCTCCCCTGGCTTTGGTGCACACAACTGCTTTCAGCGGGTAAGATCTGGCGTCATGGGGCGGAGCCGAGACAGTTATCACCCGGGTGGTGGAAGGAGCCGGCTTGAAGACTTTCCGGCAAGTTCTTAAAGGGAAAGGACATTGACAGTAGTGTGGATGAACATTATATACCACTCCTAGACCTATTGTTTCAAGTGAATAACCTGTTTTTTCTTTTTATTTTATTTAAATAACTTGGACTATTTAGTGCACACGTACAGTCCTGGGACTGAAGTTCTCCACTTTGAAAGTGCACTAACCTGCTGCGTCAGCTTATTAGCCAGCTGGAAAAGAAAAATCCCTTGCCTTACAGCTAGTTTTCAAAAGATTTTTCAAAGGTTTAAATCAAGTGCATCCTCCTATGAGATAATCAGTCCCTAGTGGAATTCGAACCTACTACTGGTATAATTATTAGAGCCTCCCTTCAAATCCATGTCTTCTACAGAGCCCAGTTACCTGACCTGCAAATGGTGTTTGTATGTATTTTTTAAACTTCTATTTCATTTTCTAGCAAAAAGCACAAGTTAAGCGTGTTAAATGTTATCCGTTTTTATTTAATTTATTTATTCAGTTTTGGATTACAAGTACCTTTGAGCTGAAAGCTCTTTTACAAAGGTTCCACCTCGATTGTTTGAGTTGACAAACATACAAGAAATAATATACAAAACAAGAGTTGATACAAGAACATGGGCGGATTATATAAGCATATGCCATATAGTTCAGGAAACAGAAGGTGCTTATACAGTGTTGCAGTAAATAATCAGTTACATAATGGAACAGTAGATTTGCAAGGTTAGAGTAAGTTGCATAATTGGTGCGTAACAGTATGTCAGTACACGATCTCCATGATAAGTGTAGTAGATAAGGAGAGGCAGCCAGAGTAGGCATTGTCGGTTGATGTGAGCGTAGGAGGTTAATAGCATGAAGAGGAAATGGGAGGAATAGTGAAAGGGGCTGGAGGGAGGAGGTTGAGGGAAGGGGGGATGTGGTGAAACTACACTAGTGCATACTGGTCAGGCATCGAGAGGTGGGCAGCTGTGTCAAAGTCTAAATATTGCAGTCAAAACTGCATAGTGTAGAGAGGTGCAGCCAGAGCCCCTGTTTAAAACAGCCAAGCTTTGTTTCAGCTAGGACTCATTCCCCACATAGTTGAGCAAATTAGTGGCTTGGAATTTGAAGGATCTTTGTCCTTGGGACGTATGACAAAACGGGACCTTAAAAGGCTTACAGATGGCACCTCTGGTATTTTGGGTATTATTTGCACAGCAAAGAAGGTTCTGGACACCCAAGGGGGTCAAGCCTAGAGCTGTTTTTTTGGCAAGTAGGCAGATCTGGTCTTGCAGCCTACCTTTCAAGTGTAGCCAGCCTGCCTGATCATACAAATCACGTGTGTGTCAACCGGTCTGCCCCCATGAACAGCCAACAGGTTTTATTTAAAGCCATCGATACCCTTTTTAGAGAGGTGTCAGATGCTGCTCCATACACTACAGGCCATATAGTCTGTAGTGGATACGATTGAGCTATTCACAGCAAGCCTGAGAGCTTCGGTCATCATACAGTGTTTGTGCCTGTACAATAATCCTAATTTTGCATTTACCATTTTGGCAACATGATCAGTGTGTGCAGCATATGACAATGAACTGTTGAGCATAACCCCTAGGTATGTGAAAGAGTTAACTACTTCTAAGGGGGTATTTTGATTATTGCAGATGGTGAGATGTATGCTTATTGTGGGGAGTAGTGAATGTCATAACCTTTGTTTTTTTGGAGTTTATGAGCAATTTATGCTCCTGGAACCATGTCTCAGTACTGGTAAATGTCTTCTGAAGTTGATTCTCCAGTAGCACAGGGTCAGGGTTACTTGTGAAGGATAACCACATCATCTGCATAGAGAAGGATTTTCTCATTGCAGACAAGGGGGAGACTGTTGAGAAAGAGGCTGAAAAGTAGGGGCCCTTGCAGAGAATCCCTCAAGTAGTCTGCACCCTCACCCCCACGCTTTCTAATCCTGTCTCTTCAGAAAACTGTGTAACCATCTGTCGAGATGATAGTGTCAGGGACTTTAGGTGTGAGCCATGTTTCCACTATAGATAATACGTCTGCCGGTGCTGTGTAACCCATACCCGAAGTATGTCCAATTTGGGTACTAAGCTACAGTTGTTGATTGAGGCCACCGTTAGCGAGCCTTGTCTTTTAAGGTAAGTGCTGCTATTATTAACAAAATACTTTTTTGTTACCATTTTCAGGGTTTTATAATGTGTTTGTCCATTACCGTGATGCCGAGCTCTTTGTTGAAGTAACTAATATCAGTACAGCCATTTTCTCATAACGGGCACCAGACACTACAGTTTCCAGGACTTGTAATAGTCATATTAGGATGGCATTTAATCTTGTAAAGGAACAGGGAGTATATCTAATACACATTTCATGCAAAATTACCAGCCTTTCCAACTACTTTAGTGTAAGGAAGAACACAACAGGGGAAACAATTAATACTTACACTGCTGTTAAACATGTGTGTGTGTGTATTATATATATATATATATATATATATATATATATATATATATATATATATATATATAAAATCACACATGCCCCCACAGTGCAAAGCATCATGGGCTGCATATGCAAATCACCACAGAATATTATGCTGGTTCAACTTCACAGAAGCTATATATATATATATATATATTTGCAAAAACTTTGTTAATGCACCAGTTAGTGAATACCACAGCGGCAAAAGTAGAGAAATTAGGTGTTAGGGCTTCCACCCCACCCCACCTCCACACACCAACAGGTGTTTGGTAGCTAAGGTCGTTAGGCCCAACTCTCACCCCATTCTACGTGTAAACAAGTTTACACACCACAAATATAGGACAATGAGGTGGTGAGTTAGGCCTGACGACCCAATGGCGGAGCAGGGCGTCATGCCTGGGGAGCTGGATTTTTTGGATGCTCTTGCGCCCCTGGAGGCAGGACATGCAGTGGCCTCCAGAGTCTATCCCGTCTGCAGCATAAGCAGGCACAGGTCGTGGATCCCCTGGCCTCCACCAGGGGCCGCTGACTCACCGACCCCCCGGAGAAGGAGAGCCACCCCTCGGGCGCTCAATCCTTCTCCGCCCTGAGATCTGTTCCCGAACCCAGGATGTCGGTGTCACATGCAGATGCCTAGCCATTGCACCTCCGAGCTGGCTTTAACACAGTAGTTAACTTAAAAACATTTTAAAGCATTTGTGCTCAATGTTTGAAGCTGATGCTTTGTCTCCTAATTTAAATGTTACATTCTTCAGCATGGAATAATACTAAAAACATGCAAGGTAAATGGGGGAAAAAATCCTGGCAGACTATACTGGTGCAAACCAAGCTACGAGGCTGTCTCAGTTAACAGTACTCTTATAATTCTCCCTTAACTCCACATAATGCTCAGTTTTGAAAAAGCAACCTAAAAATTTTAAAGGTAGATTTCTTACTCTCTTAATGAAAGAGTAGATTTACGCACCATAACCAGACCATTTCCAAAGGTTAAAGAGCAGCTTCTATTTTCCCGACTAGCCCCCCACTGATATATTATATCAGGCTGTTGGTTAACTAGAATCTGCAGCTTATCCAGTAGGTAGGGAAATGGGCAGACTGGGTGAGCCAAGTGGTTCTTATCTGCTGTCAAAGTCTTATGTTTCTATTATATAACTGACCTGGCCAGGAGTCGGTGTTCATAAATCTTTCTTTTAGGGACTGCCATTTAAAAAAGTTATGTCCCTCGTAATTTTATTTTCAGACCTCGCCGGCAAAAATGGAACAACCTTCTTACTCAGCGGCCATGCCCCCACGCCAGCACACGCAGCCCCGTTATGTGATGTCACTAAATGAAGGCTGTGTTTGCGCCCCATTGACTTGAATGGGGGCGATTTTTCTATAGGTTTTATACATATTTAGTGTCTGGATTTTGAGAAATTAAAGCAACCTCTCGACTAACAGGGACCAAAGGCTTTAGCACTGTAATCCGAGATGGATGCCCTGGAGACAAAAACAATTCTAAGAATGAACTTAGAATGTGTTTTAAAAAAATTCTACTCCCACTTTCTATTTTGGCAGTTGTCAGATTTGTTTCTCTATTCAGAGAGAAAGGTTGCCCCAAATGTAGTGATTATTTATTGGTTTTCCAGGCTTGGATTTCAGAGCCCATATGAAGCACATCCTGTAAGGGAGATGGCTCACCAGGGCCTCCAGGAAAACAGTGTATCTTGCTTCAAGAGGGTTCCTGCTGTAGGTCTTCACATATAGGACTGCGCACACTGGCATCAGGACCACACAGCAAACTTCTAGCTAGCAATCATTAGCGCCTGCCCTCCAATTCTTTCCCATCGTTGACGTGAATTCGTCAGCCCTTGAGGTGAACAGCTTCAGTCGTCTGCCATTTTTTCTGTATTAGTAGCAAGTTTTTCCATATCCCTTTTTCCTAATCTTGTTGCATGTCTTCGTGTAGACCGAAGAAAAAGTGTTCGAAGTGCGATGCTCAGATCCCGCACAGGGATGATCACTCCCACTGCATCCTCTGCCTAGGCCCCGGACACCAGGTGGCAGTTTGCGAAATCTGCCAATCCATTAACCAGGCCACATGCACCCGTCGCCAGAAGGCCTTCGATGCTCGTTCTTTTTAAAACGCCGCCTTACATTGATGGAAAAACCTCTAGGAACTGAGTGAACCTCTTCTTCACCTACCCCTGAGAAAAAAGGAGAAGCGCCAGGAGCGGGATTGTTCTCCCTCCACATACCATTGCCAGATAGCCAACCAGCCAGACTCCGGCCTCCCCGTTGTTGTCAGCCCAACCGCATCCTCTAAGTCTGACGTTGTCTCCTCTGATGCCCGCCAGGTTGACGCCGATAAGTCGGTCGCCGGCTCGCCTGACGTCCACTTAGCAGTTGCTCTCCCGTCTGACGCTCTAGTGGTTCCTGATGTTGTGCAAAGTGAGCTTCTAGGCTCCCCTCGGTCCCGCAAGGGTTCTCCTTCCTGGGCCTCACTGACCCAGCCCACGTCTTGTTTTCCCCGGAACGCTGGGACTCGAGTGTGGCTGTCTAGGAGACCTCTCCTGTGTCTGGCCTACCAGCTGAGACTTTTGCCTCCCTGGCAAACCTGTTGGGAGTTTCTGTTCCCTTAACCCCCTCACCTTTCTCAGATCTTACGGGCACCTTTAGACTCCCAACGGCGGGCCAATCCCCGGTTCCCACTCCCACAGATTTGGACATGGACCAGGGACGTTTCACTCTGACGCCGGTGCACCCTCCTGGCCCATCAGGGGTCCCTCTACCGACCTCAGGCCTGCCAATGGACCCTCATGTCCCCAGTGGTCCCTTGGCACCGCCGGCCCCTGGGCCATCCTCCCATCCCCTGTCAGGCCCCTCGGATAACTATCCCAGCTACCGGCCACCTCCATTCCCTTACTACCCGACACCAGGAGGGCTGTCGCTGGGTTACCTGCTGCAGGTACCAGTGCCAGGGTACCCGATGCCAGGCCAGGGCCACATATACCATGGATGCCACCCATACCATTACTGGTATTAGACACCTGGCTACCCCCCTTATTCCACGGGGTACCCAGGCTGCCAGCCTCTACCGCCTCCCCCACCGCAGCCAGAACCCCTAGGGACTATCCTGGCTTGGTGGAAGGATGCTAAGTCCCAACTTTTGCAGGAGCTGGGACAACCCCAACTGGTTGTGGCTGCCACCCCGACCCACAGGGCACTAAAAAGGAGCCCATCCTTGATGGACTGGACGTCTGTTAGGGATTCAGACAGGCATCCAGGGGTTCCCTCTGGAGCTAGAGTAACAGAGGCAGTCCCAGATGTAACCTCTTTGCCTAGCAGACCGGAGTCTTCCGACTCAGATTCGAACTCCGACTCTGTGGGCCATTTGGAGCCCCATTCCCCTATAGAGCCCCAGCACAAGGAATCTCAAAAGTCTCCACCAGAGGATCCGTCCTTCATGGAACTCCTCTGGTCCATACAGCAGGCCTGCGACTGTGCGTCCCAGGAGATGAACCCCAAGAGGAAGAGGCTAGCAGAACATTTGGATCTCACTAATGTGGACCCCCTCCCCATCCCTCCATGGACAGGGCCACATGAGGACTTAACCTCAACCATATGCCAACAACTGTCTTCCATTCCTGCGGTTTCCAAGAAAGCCGACAGGACCAATTCCGGAAGGGCTTGTCATTTGACTACCCAACCCAAGGCCGACTCTATTGTTATTACAGCGGCCCATGATAGGTTGGCTCAGCTGAAACATCTGAGTGCCTCCCCACTGGACAAGGAGTCCAAACAAATGGACAAGTATGGCTGCAAGATCTACGCTTCTACCTGTGCCATTTGCACTCTAAATTATGTGGCCCACATGGTGTCTTTCCAGAAGTCGGCTTTTTTTGACTTGGAAAAAGAACTCCAAGCCATACCAGATGAGAACCTCAGGAATAGGTTTCTAGAAAAGGTAAGACTCAATAAGGCTTCCTGCTTCCACGCCTTATGGGCTGCTTATGACTCTGTCAATTCTGTGGCCCATTGTACTGCTACAGGAGTTTGCTTGAGGCGCCTGGCTCCATCTACTGGGACTGGTGCAAGACGTCCAAAGCACTCTGCTGGACACCCCCTTCAGGGGTTCCGTCCTTTTTGGGGGCGATGCTAAAGATACAATAACGGTGTTACAAGAGAGCAGGAGATCCCTTAAAGATGCCCATTCTGTATCGCTCGGGCCAAAAACCCAAGCGGACTTTCATTGCACCCAGAAGAGGTGGAATAGGCAGAACCAGGGCAGACAACAAGGCAAACGTCGCGCCACCGGTTCTGGTACCCAGACTTCTCAGGCAAAATCCCAAAAAGCAGCAGCAAAGCGGCCATCCCCTCTGCGTCCTGACTCGAGGGGATCCCCTCCACCTCCTCCCGTATTTCTAGAGGAACCAGTGGGGGGAAGGCGATAACCGCAGATGCTTGGGTATTACAGCTCATCGCAAGAGGGCACTCCATAGAGTTCCTGGACAGACCCCCAGACAATCCGCTGGGAAGGTCTCACTACCCATCAGGCCATCAAAGCCTTATTCAGCAGGAAATCAAGCTCTATTGACAAAGTCGGCCATAGAGCGGGTTCCGCTACGGCAGATAAGAAGGGGATATTATTCTCATTTCTTCTTAGTGCCCAAAAAGACAGGAGATCTGAGACCCATTCTAGATCTTGGTCTGCTCAGCCTCTTCATGGAATACAAGAGGTTCTGCATGCTAACCCTCTGGGGACTCTTACCCCAGCTCCAACAGAATCAATGGCTGTGCTTGCTGGACATGCAGGATGCTTACCTGGACATTTCTCCTGGCCCACCGCCGTTTCCTAAGAGTCTCCTTTCAGGAGAACCATTATCAGTTCAGGGCCCTCCCTTTTGGCCTCTCTTCAGCACCTCGGGATTTTACCAAGTGCCCGGCAGTGGTGGCTGCAGGATTTATGTGTTCCCTTACCTGGACGACTGGCTGTTGTCAGCACCGTCTCAGGACAGTCTGATGAAATCTTTCTGCCATCCTGGACCTCTTCTCCAGACTTGGCATTACTGTCAACTATCCCAAGTCTCAGCTCTCACTCTCCCAGCATCTTCAGTTCATTGGAGTGGTGCTGGATACAGTCCAGGGTAGGGCCTTTTTACCTACGGACAGGGCCAAAACCCTGATTCAGCAAGCTGCGTTGGTGTCCTCCTCCAGTCGGATCACAGCACCCCCTATCCTCCACCTGTTGGGTCTCATGGCGGCTGCCATCCCCACAGTCCCTTTGGCCAGACTGTATATGAGGGTGACCCAGTGGTCCCTCAGGGTCCAGTGGGATCAACGCATGGACGACATAGACCACATGATCTTAGTCTCCAACTGTTTGAAGAGGGATCTCCTGTGGTGGCAGGATCTATCCAGCCTTTCCCCGAGGATTCCCTTCCATCCTCCACCACCTCCATGACCCTCATGATGGATGCCTCAGGCCATGGTTTGGGAACCCACCTGGGAGACCATCGAACTCAGGGGACGTGGTCTCCCCTGGAGGAGCATCTGTATATCACCATTCTGGAGATGAGGGCTCTGTACACTGTCCAAGCTTTCCAGCCCCTCTTACTTCCCGGGAACACTACTGATCCAGACCGACAATACAGCAATGATCGGGTACATCAACAAACAGGGAGGTGATGAGGGTGTGGTACTGGGCAGTCCAGCATGGCCTGTCATTGATAGCAGCCCATGTTCCAGGAGTTCACAACGTCCTGGCGGACAGTCTTAAGCCGCACTGTCATACAGGCTTACGAGTGGGAGCTAAAGCAGGACGTTGTGGAAGATTTCTTCCTTCAGTGGGGTTGGCCAGAAATAGATGTATTCGCCTCCCTATCCAATGCAAAAATACCCAGCTTTTGCTCACTCGTTCCCGAGCATGGTGTTTTTTTGTGAGACACCCTGTCTCTATCCTGGACAGGCAGATTTCTGTACGCTTTCCCTCCCTTTCCTATTCTGCAGAAGGGTGTGCTTAAGCTGCAGGCAGATGGGGCCCACATGATTCTCATAGCCCCTCTTAGACCTTGGCAGATTTGATTCCTTCTGCTGCAGCAGCTGACGGAGCCCTGGGTACCTGTTCCTTTCTCCCACGACCTTCTGTCCCAGGAGCAAGGTAGCCTGGTGCATCCGAGCCTCAAGTCTCTCCATCTGCATGCGTGGCACCTTTGGACATAGTCGTCTCATGCTTTGGCATCTCTTCCGGAGTCACTCAGGTCCTAGTGGAGGCCAGAAAACCCTCCACTAGATCCATGTATGCTATGAAATGGAAGAGGTTTTCTATTTGGGTCATGGCCAAAGGCTTGGACCCTTTTTCTTGTTTCCTCTCAGGTCCTCGAGTACCTCTTGCACCTGTCTGATTTGAGCCTCATTTATTTATTTATTTATTTAAACAGCAGTTTGGAAAACCTTTGAGCCATAGGCTCATTTACAAAGGTACCTTGTCACAGTAAGACAAACGAAAATACACAGTATAACAGTAACTTAAGACATAGATACAAACAAGCTGGTACAGGTAGGATTGATGCAAACAATACCAGAGTTATGTTGTCCTTAGCAGCTTAGTAGTAAGCTTTGTCATAAGTATTGAGTATGGCTTTGACTAGTGGCAATTACAGCTTCGGGTGTTAATAAGGTGGTTACGTAAGGAAGTTTTGAAGCACGATATAGTTGGAGCTTCGGAGATGGAGGGGGGCAGTGTGTTGAACCAGGAGGGGGCCCTAAAGCTGAAGGCTCTTTGGCCGTGAGAGGTCCTAGCTCTAGGGATAACAAGAGAGGTTTTCCCAGAGGTCCGAGTATGAACTAGTGGGACAGAGCGGCGTATGGTGGTGGTGGTCAATCCTGGCGGGGATAGCCCAAGGAGGGTCTTTTTTGTAAGGGTACAGGTCAGATATTTGAGGCGCTCGTCAAGATCAAGTACCAGCGCTTTAGCGTACAGTAGACAGATGTGTGTTAGCCTAGGTGCCCCAGTAATTAACCTGCAGGCTTATTCAGAGAAAAGCACTTTGTGGAGGCGTCTGATCAGCAGCACCATACACCGCAGTCCATAGTCCACTAGGGACAGGATAGAGGAGGTGACTGAGTGAGTCAAGAGCCTCCAGGGGAGGCAGTGTTTATACCGATGTAAGATGCCCAATCGGATATTAGTGGCAGTGGCTAGGGCAGCGATGTGTCCATGGAAGGAGAGGGAGGGTCAAAATGGATCCCTAGGTATTTATAGGAGCAAACTTGTTTGAGTGGGAAAGAGGACCCAGAGTGAATAAGGAGTTTGAAGTTGCAGGACTTGTTTTGAGGATGAGTGAAGAACATGGTTTTTGTGTTTTTAAGATTTATCACCAATCTATGTTCCTTGAACCAGCCCTCGGCTTCAGTGAAGGACTTCTGCAGCGAGTCCTGGAGGGCAATAGGGTTACGACTTGAGGCAAAGATGACTGCATCATCAGCGTACAATAGAATGTTCCCCCGAGCAAGAGCGTGGAAGGGTGTTAAGGTAAAGTGAGAATAGTAAGGGGCCCAGAATGGAGCCCTGGGGAACCCCAGAAAAGATGGGACAGATGTCTGAGTAGGTCCCATTAATTTTTACACGCTGTGAGCGGTCAGACAGATAACTGGTGCACCAGGAGATAGGCCCAGCAGCACACCCAGAGAGACTAAGGGCATCAAGAAGGAGGGGGTGGGAGATGGTGTTGAAAGCTTTAGAGAGGTCAATGAAGACCACACCAGCCAGAGAACCAGTGTCTAAGGAGGAGTGGAGAAAGTTGGAGAACTCTAGGAGGGCTGTGTTGGTACTGTGGCCCACTCGGAAGCCATGCTGCTCAGGACATAGGACATTGTAGGTGGAGAGGTAGTCAGAGATTTGAGAGGCCACCACTTTTTTCCAAGGCCTTGGAGAGAGGAGAGAGAATGGAGATTGGACGATAGTTTCCAGCCACAGTCCTATCACCACCTTTAAAGATAGGGGTGACAGTGGCGACTTTCCAGGCAGTTGGAACCTTCCCCAGGCAAAGAGAGTGGTTGATGAGGCACGTGATCGGGGTAAGGACTGTGTCTAAGACCAGTCGTAGGATACACGGATCCAGGGTGTCACTGCCTGTACTATTACTCTTGAGGGCAGTGATACAGTGCCCTAAGTTCTGGGCAGAAATACGGCAGAGGAGAAAATAAGGCGTAGAAAGATTTATTGCAGGTGCTGGGGAGGAGGGTCAAAAATTTGTAGGAGGATAGGGCTAAGGTCAGTGAATGAGGTGTTGAGGTGGTTGGCTAGAGGGCTGGGTCTGAGGAGATCACGCCATTAATGTTGATCTGCTGGGTGGGGGAGTGTGCACTCCCATTTAACTGTTTAATGTTATCCCAGAAGGTTCTGGGGTTCCCCATGAGGCAGTGGAGTGAGGACCGATAGTGCTCAGACTTGGCCTTTCTGATGGCCCAAGTGCACTTGTTTCGGCAGCAGCATATAACTGCCTGTCACTGGACGCCAGTCTCAATGGCACGGTGCCATAGGTTGTCCCTATGTTTGAGTTGGTGGATCAAAGCTGGGTTACCTAGGGGCATTCTGCCTTTTAGAACGCGGGTCAACATTGGGGCAAAGATATCACAGGCTTATTAAAAGTTCGGTAAAGAAGAGAGAGCTGTGTCGATGTCAGGAGTTGCCTGTATAGGAGACCAGTCAATTTGGGACAGAAGTTCCTTATTTTTATCAGTCCACCAGGTATTAGACGCCGGCATGTGGACTGTGCTATGGGTTTGGGGACTGAGGATGACCAGTGGAATAGAATGGGGAGTGATCACTGAGAGGTCTGGGAGGACTTGTACATTGGGGATCCGATTAGGGCGGGTTGGTGAGTACCACATCAAGCGAGTACTGGAGTCTCTCTTGGGGTTAGTCCTAGTAGGGTGGGTAACTAGTTGCGTTAGGTCTATTGCAGAAAAGGAGTCTCGGTAGAGGAGGAGGGGCTGAGCCAGTTGACATTTAAGTCACCCACCAGAATTTGATCAGCGAAGGAGGTAGTGAGGAAAGGTATTCTGTAAGAGGCAATGGCCTGCGTTTGGTCCCTGGGGGCACGTATGCAGTAGTCAGATAAAGGGTCCTTTAAAGGGTCAGGGGTTAGTTTCAGCGTAAGCGCCTGGGCCCTGGAGTCAAGGATGGGAGCAGGCAGGGCTAGTACGGGGAGAGATTCCTTGACATAAATAGCGCAGCCGCCGCCCCATCTCCCAACACGGTCAGACCGGAAGAAGGTGAAACCAGGAAGAGAGACTAGGGAGTCAGGGGAGGATTTCGACAGCCAAGTCTCAACCAGAGCAATGACATCAGGGTTAATTGATGTGACCAGGCATTGTAGTGAGTCAAACTTTTTTAGGAGGCTACAGATATTCATGGAGACCATGCATAGGCCTGTGGTGCTAGTCGGGGAGCTCCTGGGAACCGGGCCAGGGTTTGGATGAATGTTCCCTGACAGGAGTAGTAGCATGACTAACACCCTGGCTGGGAGATGGTGAGAGGTTTTTCTACGATTGACATGGGGGGGAGGCTAAGGGAGCAGGGGTGGGCAGGGTGGTACAGGAAGGAAGGCAAGAATAAGAAGACACCCAGATGTGCCTGAGGTGAGGAGGAAGCTAGGGGGAGGGCAGGGAGGACCGAGACACACAGAGTTCCCAAGGGGCAGGAGAGCAGGTTCAGGAGCAAAGGGGGGGGGTGCCAGGGCACAGTGCGGAGTAGCAGATGGGTAAGTGGGCAAGTGACTGCTAGTGGAGATAGGCACAGGCAGAGCCAATGCATTGTGGTGAGCAAGATCCAAGTAGGGTTACCACCTGTCCTGATTTTCGCAGGACAGGCCTGATTTGGGCAGCTGTGTCCTGCAAAAAAACATGAAAAATACTAAATGTCCTGATTTTATAGTAGAAAAAATATTTTCTAAATTTCCACTAAATGTTGTAGAAAACTACAATACTTTAACTAAAGCTCCTTAAAATGATAAGAAACAATGGAAGCAACTAGGAAACTACTGCACTTAGCCTTAATTCTGATTATATAGAGAAAACAAGTCTGTTGCATCAGTCGAGGTTACGTACTGTCCTGCGACAAATCATATTTCAGTAAGAAATGTCCCACTTCGGGCTTCTTAAAAGGTGGTAACCCTAGATCCAAGGGAAGTAGTACTGTACAGGTAGGAGTAGGAAGTAGTTAGGGAGCATAGGTCCCTCTAGTGGCCAGCAGGTATAACCTGCAAATGGGAAAATGGGGAGATCTGGGCAACAGGACGTGATGTCACCGGATGTGATGTCACGGGGTGGATCCTTAAATTGACAGCCGCCCCTGGGTGGGTGGTTGGGGCGGGCTAGCACCCTCCTGCAGGCTTCCAGACGAAGAGAAGAGGCTCTCTTTACCTCGAAAGTTATCAGGCTGGAGATTCGGCTTGCTCAGCTCCTCAGGTGAGCTGCTTGTGTTGCTTGTTTGTCCCGAGTGCCTAGCTTGGGGGGGGGGCTGCCTATGTAGTGGAGAAAACAAAGTCTCTCATTACTATGCAGCGGGAGAATATGTTGTGACTTTCACAAAGGAGCTCCACTGTAAGCAAACAGGGCTATTCCAAAATGAGGTCACACTAGGACCCAGCTATCCTAATACCTTCAGTTACAAGCACAATTAGATCCAATACCACCGTATTCAACAAGCCTGCTCTATATTAGCTGCTTAGTGTATCTGGCTTTAAGGAATAATCAGCAGTTAGATCTAATACCACCATATTAATCAAGTCTGCTCTATACTAGCTGCTTAGTATATCTGGCTGTAAGGTATAATCAGCAATTAGATCCAATACCACCGTATTAAACAAGTCTGCTCCATATTAGCTGCTTAGTATTCCTCTCCGAAGGTCCACCTCTCTGCTGTTTCTGTCTGCCACCTTCCGGTGAAGGGCAAAACCATCGCTCAGTTGGAGGTTTCCAAAACCTTCCTTAAGGGGATCCTCCACCTTAAGCCTCTGGTCCATAATCCGGTTCCCCCCTTGGATCTGTATTTTGTTTTAGAGAAACTTACTGTGCCCCCTTTGAGCAGGCAGCAAGTTGCAACATGCGCTATTTGTCCTGGAAGGCTATCTTTTTATCGCTATTTCTTCTGCTCGAATTGTTTCAGAGCTTCAGGCCCTGATTTGTAAGGAGCCATATTTGGTTTTCCACAGAGACCAGGTGGCTCTGCAGACTAATGCTTTATTTCTTCCGAAGGTAGTCTCGGAATTTACTTTGAACCAGGATGTTCAACTGCCGGTATATTACCCAGAGTATTCCAGTAGAGGGGAATACCTCTTGCACACTTTAGACATGCACAGGATTCTGAGATATTGTATCTCTATGACCAAAGGGGCTCGTAGATCTGACCAGTTGTTTGTGGTCTTCGCACCCAAATGTCAGGGTAAGGCCATTTCGAAACAGAGTTTGTCTAAATGGTTAGCTAACTGCATCTCGAACATTTATCAGAAGTGCGAGAAGCCCCTTTGGGGGGACGTGAAAGGCCACTCAACCTGGGCATGGCTGCTTCGATGGCCTTCCTGAGAAATATGTCCACTGTGGATATTTGCGCTGTGGCCACTTGGTCTTCTGTCCATACCTTCACCAAGCATTACAATTTGGACATTGTCTCTAGGTGCAGAGCCAGTTTTGGCCTCGCATTTCTGCAAGGCCTCCTGCCCTAAGCAGACCTCTAGTTGGCAGACACTTCCTTCTCCCAGAACTTTGTCTCTGACTCCTTTTTTCTTTGATTGCTTGATATTCAGACCTATATGTGAAGACCTACTGCAGGAACCCTCTTGAAATAAGATATAATACTTGAGTAAGAACTTACCGTAACAATAGATCTTCGAGAGGTTCCTGCAGTAGGTCTCGATTTCCCTCCCACCTTCTCCCAGCTCCTGTTTTTTCTTCTTTTCCTTTCAGAGTGCTTTGTTTTAGCAGCTCAGGGCTTCAGGAGTTTATACTCCTTTCTCCTGTTTCCTCTTCTGAGGTCTCCGGTGGGAGAACTGGAGGGCAGGCCTCCTTTATACGGTCACACCGACGTCCCAACATGTGACGCCGTGGGCTTTCCCCTACTGATTGCTAGCTAGAAGTTTGCTGTGTAGTCCTGACACCAGGGGGCACAGTCCTGTATGTGAAGACCTACTGCAGGAACCTCTCTCATTAACTGTTATTTTTAATAACTATGACATCTACCAGAAGGGTAATTGAACTGCAAGGCTTCTGTACAGAGCTCAGCTTCATTATGTACCATCGAGATAAAGTGCTGCTAAGGACACACAGGAAATGTCTTCCAAAAGTGGTGTCAGAATTTCACTTTAGTCAGTCAATAACCTTGCCTGTTTGTTTTCCAAAACCTCGTACAAATGTAGATGAGGATGGGGATTTATGTGTTCCCTTACCTGGATGACTGGTTGTTGTCAGCACTGTCTCAGGACAGTCTGATGGAATCTCTATCCACCATCCTGGACCTCTTCTCCAGACTTGGCATCACTGTGAACTATTCCAAGTCTCAGGAGATAATCCACAGCCTGGATATAAAAAGGGCTCAGCTTTTATTTGGATAGAACTGAAATGTCCAGAACTGACAGAACACAGATGTTTGTCACTTACACTGAGGTAGACAAAGATCTGCCAGCAGCCAAGAAGACTATCTCAAGATGGGTAGTCTCCTGTTTACAGTGCTGTTATGAAAAGGGTGGTAAACAGCCACCCACACACACTCCTAGAACTACTTCTGCCACAGCCATGAGGGGCATCCCCCTGCAGGAGATTTGTAATGCAGCTACGTGGTCTACAGTACACACCTTCACTAAACACTACTGCATGGGGCCCGATAGTTTGCATCCAAGAGTTCTTAGAGAGTTGAGGGATGAGCTGACATCACATCTAACAGTCATTTAATTTATCCCTGGATATGGGGGGCTTCCAAGTGACTGGAGGACGGTAAACATAGTATCACTTTATAAGGGGGGCTGCAGGGAGGAGGTGGGGAATTACCGCTCTGTCAGCCTCACATCAATGGTGGGTAAGGTGATGGAGGTGTTAATAAAGGAAAGAATGATAAAATACTTGATGGACAATAAACTGTTAGATGAAAAGCAGCATGGCTTCACTAGTGGGAGATCTTGCCAGACAAATCTGATCAAATTTTTTGATGGGGTAATAAACGTTATTGATCAAGGGGAGGAGCAGTAGATGTGGCCTGCCTGAACTTCAGTAAGGCCTTTGACTCTTTTCCTCACCGTAGCCTAGTAAATAAAACAGAGAGCCTGGGGATGGGACAGAAGATAACTAGATGGGTGGAAAACTGGCTGAAGGATAGCAGTCAGAGGGTGGGGGTAAATGGTGTACATTCTAGGATAGTAAGGGTGATAAGCAGTATTTCTCAGGTGTCAGTACTGGGACCAGTCCTTTTTAACATATATATCCAGTGATCCCCATTGACAGCAATTGAGGGTCGGGCTGCCACGCTATATTAAGCGTCCACCTCTCATCTTGTGTAGCTGCCACTATTTCAGGCTGCAGTTTGCACAGTGGAACAATGTGTCGTGCCTTTAAATTCACATACTCACGCGTTCAGGCACTTGGCGTTCACATTAGTGTCCTCACGTAGTAATATATGCGCGAGAAGAAGAGCTGACATGACCAAACATGGTCGGAAATTCCTTGCGCAGCTGCATTAAGGATTAGCAAGTCGGGAATAATGGAGTAAACCCATCAGTTAGTCAACAGACCAGGCTCCTCTGGGAGTGACAGCCCAGCAGCCCTATAGTGGAGCCGCTACAACACTTTGGGGTAAGTCCCAGCTCAGTAGTCTGCTGACACTTTAGGGCTTTTTGCCATTGCGGTTCTGTCCTTCCTTTATGACGGATTGTTAAGTCGGCTCAGTAGTGTCCATAGCCATTGATTGGGGGGGCAGGGTTGTCTGGTTCGAAAGAGACCCCCTTTTTTCATCATTTGTAACATTTTTTCATCATTTCTGTTTATTTTGTGACACTCACGAAGTGTTTATGCATACATGATGAACCCCAGCACTTTCTCTCTGCATGCACCCCCTTCCCCCAATCTGCTGCCAATCAGCTCCCTCAAAGCCAGTAAGATGAGTTGAAATGCTTTTGTATGTCTTTCTCCGCACTGTCCCACTATGACTGGCTGACCAATTGGAGCTCATGTCAGCATCATGAATGTGATCGGAATACAGCATGGCCGCTGCCCACAATTCACACTTTCAGCTAGCACTCGAGGAAGATGGAGCATGGCGGCAGGCCCAGAGACAACGTCTCCAGGAGAGCAAAAAGAAGTAGAGGACTTCGATTTATAATATTATCGGTCACCGGCAAGTAAATTTTGCTGGCCACTATTGCCAGAGATGTGCAAAAAATCTAGAAATCTCATTGGCCAAGAGAGATCAGCTGACCATACATTAAATCTCTATATACGCACAGTCATCCTGGTCCTAAACCACATCACACAATGAGCAAATCAGTCCTCCTACAGCCAGAACCATCTTCCATCAATCTCCCTGCAACCAGAACTGATCTTCCACCACAAACATGGCTGCTACGTCTACACTGTAGAAACCTTCAACTGGGCCCTAAAAATAAAACTACCTTAAATATAAAATAAAACAAATTAATTAAATGTTGTTTACCAGATCATCACACTCTCTTTACACACATAAACAAATTAGAAATATTAAGCATTGTTTATAGTTTTCATTACAACTGTTTCTTTGCCAACAGTGAAAAATCTCCCTTCTATCTTTACCTGCTTATCAGGGAAATATCTTCTGCTTTCCCTGACAGTGAGATAACTGAGTCTCTGGCTCTAAAACAGGCCTTTGTTGTCTGTGTGTACAGTATATTAGTGGAGGAACATTCTGCTAGTAGAACTGAGCAGAATTTTGAATCCCTGTATTCCATGGTAAACATTCCATTTCTTGAATGTGGGGAAGCACAGAGAAAACAATAACAGAGTGAAGAAAATAAGCAATAAACTATATAAACAAAGAAAAGTGGTGGTAAATATCTCACCCTGCTATTTATCTTTTAGGACAGAGCGATCCATTCATGATGCTGTCAGTGAGTGTGGCTGTTTTGAACCATGCTCGAGCTTGCAGCACCGGAACTGAGAAGCCTCTGTTATGGCTTCCTTTTAGTTTTGTCTACAAAGTGAGGAGAATGAAATAAAATAAGGGGGCTCTGTGTCATACTTAGAATGAGAAAAAATGCATTTGTGAATTGTTGTGGATGGCAGGGGAAAATGAAGCTTAAGTGGGCAGGGAGGCTCACACTGTATAACATTACTTTAATCTAGCACCAGTAGGCGGAAGGACTATTTTATGTTAAAAGCAAAGATTCACTTACATTTTTACTTATTTAAAAATGTGTTTCAAAATAAAAAAAACTGCTTCTAAAAATAAAGGGCCTTTTTATGTAAGCAATAAGACACGACGGGGTGAGCATTAGGGTGTGATAACCGCACTCCTAGGGACGTAGTTAGGCACAAGGCCTACTGCGCCCCTAGGAGTGCGGTTTTGACACCCTAATGCACACCCCGTTGTGTCTTATTGCTTACATATCAAGGGATAGGCTGTACGGTTGGGCAAGGGAGCTGTTCGGGTGGGCAGGCTGAAGATTTAGAAATAAATGATTTAAATCCTCCTCTATACAAAATGCAAAGTTGTCATGTTTCTTATGCCTGTTTTAACTTTTCATAAGTTAAGCAAAATAGGTACCACAGTGGGAAGGCAATGCAAGTGTTTGGAAGGGTCTGGCTAGGACCTACACTGCCACCTCACTAACTGCGCTGTTCAGAGAGATCTTCACTGTGGTCCCATTTTCACTGACATTCAGTTCCACTTTTGTCTGTGTCATCCAGTGGCATCATCACGTTGATTTTGGGGAGGCTACACCCCCCCCAATCTAAGTTAAAGCCCCCCCCCCCTCCATTTTCAGGAAAGAAATAAATATAGCAGCCATATACTTTTTTTATTGATTGTTTTGTTGTCTGTCTGACTCTGACTTCCTTGCAGCAACCTGGGACGTCTCGTACTGAAGTCTAAGAAAAAAACATCCGCTGACTCCCACTCCCATCTGACTGACTCGAGAGACAGAGTAGCGAGTCAAGCGACTAGTGAGCGAGCGACTCGAGTCTCGCACAGTCGCAAGGCAGCAGCAGCGTGAGCTGACCGAGCCCTAACTAAAACAGTTTCTGATTCTGAGAGAGCGTCAGCTCACGCTGAGCTGAGTGTGCGTGAGCTTTCTTTCTCCGAGTTCCGAGTCCGACTATCCATCTCACTGTCCACCAACCAATCCTTCATCCTATAGTTTGACTTAATGTTGTACTACTAACACATTTTTCATTAGAGTCCGACTCCATTTAGATCTGATCATCTGTCTGGAATATTATGACATGTATAGTGTCTGATAGATTAAGAACACAGATCAGTGAATGAGTGAAAATTCAAATTTCACTCATTCACTGCCCTGTGTTCTTAATCAGACACTGTGCATATCATAATATTCCAGACAGATGATCAGATCGAAATGAAATGGACTCTAATGAAAAATCAGATGTCCTTGTCCTTGCAGAAAGTCAAGAGAGAGAGAGAAAGAGAACGAGTTGGAATCGGATTCCTTGCACCGACTGAAATATCCTGCATCTTGCATGTGAGGCGTCATCATCAGACATCAACCCTCCTGCCGTTTTCGGGTCAGCAGAGCTGCTCATCTCGGCGTCCACTGCTGTGGAATTTTTTTGGTGCCACTGGATGGCAGCTGGCAGCCACAGGGCAGGTACTAAAACTGTGTGTGGTCAGGTGTGGCTTCGCTTGGCTTGGTTGTCTGGCTTGGGGGGGGGGAGGCAGGGCATTCCAACTCTGTTTAGATGATCTGATCATCTGTCTGGAATATTATGATATGCATAGTGTCTGATTGATTAAGCACATAGGGCAGTGAATGAGTGAAATTTCAAATTCCACTCATTCACTGCCCTGTGTTCTTAATCAGACACTATGCATATCATGATATTCCAGACAGATGATCAGATTGAAATGAAACGGGCTGTCTCTAAGATACTCTAATGAAAAATCAAATGTCCTTGTCCTTTCTTTGCAGAAAGTCGAGAGACAGAGAGAGAGAGAACGAGTTGGAATCTGATTCCTTGCACCGACCGAAATGCCCTGTTTGCACTTTGCATCTTGCATGCAGACATCGACCCGTCGGCTGTTTTTGTGTCACAGAGCTGCTCATCTCGGTGTCCACTGCTGTGGAATTTGTTTTAATGGCACTGAATGGCGGCTGGCAGCCGCAGGGGAGGTACTAAAACTGTATGTGGTCAGGTGTGGCTTGGCTTGGCTTGGTTGGCTGGCTTTGGGGGAGGGGGGCAAGAACAATATTTATTTTGTGTGGACTGTATTCTGGAAATTAAAGTTTTTAGGCAGCACTAGCAGCTGAGCAAATAACAAACAAGGGCACTGCAGACTAGTAGACTAGGGCAGCCAGGCTCAACTTAGACTCGGTAGTCAATAATCATCAGCAGCACTGAATCAGGTTTGCATTGCAAGGACTCCCTTTCATGTGTTTCTTGCCTTCCTGTCCTAGTGCTGCTTACTACTACCATTTTAAATGGCATCTGATTTGAGGAGTAGGACTAATGGTGTCTGGCTGTCTGGTCTCTTATTTGCTCTGGAGTCCTCTCCTCCTGCAACCTTCCCAGCAGATCTGCTGGGATAATGGCGTCTGGCTGTTGTGTTCTTGTGTCTTATTTGCTGTGGGTTCCTCCTGCAACCTTCCCAACAGATCTGCTGGGATAATGGTGTCTGGCTGTTCTGGTCTCTTATTTGCTCTGGGGTCTTCCTGTGACCTGTCCTCGGTGGACCAGTAACCAAATTTTTCCACGTGTACCATTAAATAGAAAGCTGATAACTAGGCTTCTCAAACATATTTTTCACCACTAAAATGCAGGAAAAGCCACCATTTTAAGGTAAAATTTCAAAATTTTCCAGGGAGCATGCCCCCGTACCCCCTACCTTTGTTAGCATTTTAACTAAGCGGCATTAGCCCCCCAACTTTGTACCCCTGGTGATGCCCCTGATGTCATCTGTGCCAGAGGCTATTAAAACAAATACGTTGTGATATTTTCTCCAGATGACCACATGTGTTAGTAGAATGACATTTGTTGCTACAGTTCAGTGTTATAGAAAATACCCACTATACTTTTGGAAGCATAGTGGTTGTTTTGGGGGGTAGGCATTTAAGAGATGGTAACTTTGCAATGGGAATCCCCGACACTGTCAAATTACCTTTCTAGGGACATGGATATGTTGTTCATCCACACTCATTGGCAGGTATCCTTGCCGCTTTAAATCTTGCCGGAAGGTCTTCAAGCTTGCTCCTCCCACCCACCCGGGTGGTATAACTCTGGGCTCCGCCCCATGACTCCAGATCTTCCTTACCGCTTGGAAGCTCAGGTTCCCTCCTTAACGCTCTGCGTTTGAGACTGGTTCCTATTTTCTCCGTTTGCGGATTTAAAAATAAATTTTGCGAGTAAGACTTCTGTCTTCGATCCCTCGCGGCTGCGATGGACAAATCGACTCCCGGATTTCGGAGATGCCCATGCGGGCAGAAGATGTCTCGGACGGATCCACACTCCACGTGTGTCTACTGCCTAGGCCTTGAGCACGACCCGCAGGCTTGCGACCTGTGCTCATCTTTCTCGGCCTACGTCCTCGAAGACCGTGCTGCCCGATTGCAACTGGGCCGTCCCGAGAAGCGTTTCCCTCCGGTGAAGTCCAAGGAGGCCCGGTTGGCGGTGTCCGTGGCGGCGGGCTCGGCGGATCAGCTCGAGCGGATGTTCGCCCTCGAAGAGGAGGCGGCGCGGGCCGTATCTTCCTCGGCCGCGGCATTTATCCCGCTCTCTCTGGGTTCTTCCTACACGGCTTCTTTTAAGGAGCTTTGTCTGTCCCTCTCCACTAAGGGAGAAGGGCCTACGTCTGCTGGACCTTATTCTCGGTCCAAAAGAAGGACAAGGTAGAAGTCCTCCGTCGGCGCTTGGGAGCGGAAAGGTCCCTCTCCCGAGTCGTCGACCGTCGGCTCGGTCGATCGGCTCAGCTTCGCCACTGGCCTCACGGTGTCCCCTGGCCAGGTCAGTTGACCGAGACTCCCACCGACGAAGTCGAGATTTTTCTCGACCCGTTGGATGGGCTGTCGCCTTTAGCAGCCGAGATTCCCCTCTCCCCGGTTCCCCCGGGAGGAGTTGAGGATCCCGCGGGCTCGCCCGTGCCTCCGGTTCCGGAGCCCTCGGATGAACCATCCGAGCCGAAGGGAGTGCCGGTTCCGGCCGACACCTCCCCACACCGACCTCGGAAATTCCGGGACTCTCGGTCTCGGTCTCGGACCTCTTCGCGGTCCAGCCGATCCATCATAGGCGGTCTCGTCTCGCATCACGGGTAAGCGGGCGCTGCCCTCGCCCTCCTCCTCGGACGAGGGGAGGCTTCGGCATAAATTACGTCGACGATACGAGGACCTTATGTTGCAACAGCTCCTCCTGGCCGGGAGTAAGCCGACTCCGTCGCCTTCCCCGGCCATTAAGTGGCTGTCACCGGAGCGGCCGACACAACCCCTCGACTTACCCGAGGAGCCTATACCCAGGCCGGTTGTTCAGCCAAAACCGGCTGCTCCACCGATTCCGGTGGAACCTCCGCCTCCACAGCCACCATTTGGGGCTCCGACCAAGGATTCTCGGTCGGCTAAGGGTCTACCCCATCGTTCCTCAGTTACCTCACTCCCGACCGACTCGCAGGTGAAGGTGGCTCAGGCCAGAGGTAGTTCTTCGAGGACTCATCCGAGTCCAAGATGATTCTCCTTGTTCTCCAAGCCGCCTGACTTGAGTCTTCAGGAGGTCAGTCAATGGACGATAGCCCGCTGTCCTTCCTAGGACTGCTTCGCTCATCTTGAGTCCACCGGATGGAGCTCAACCTGCTTCTAAACGGCCAGGTATCCTCATGGAGATTCTGGACCGAGGGATTCTCCGAACGGAGGCCTTTCCGTGGCCGGTGCCATAGTGGGTCCGGCACTGGAGCTCTGGCAGCGCCTCTGCTTCCTGCCCTGCGCCTGCCAGGATGGCCAGGAAGTATGCGGTCCCTACCGTTTCCTTGTCCGTTTGAACACCCCTCTGCTGAGGGATTGGTTACCGACAGCGTTTTCGCCCGCTTCCACGCGAGGATGTGGACAAACCTCCTGACAAGGAGTCCAAGAAATTGGACTATGTCGCGGTGTCTACGCTATGCGCTTCTCGGCTTCGCCAGGCCAGTTCCGCCCCATGGCACATTTCTCTCATGCCCTGTTGGGCTCCCGATGAGGTCATCCTCATCTCCCCCACGATCTGCAGATTGCGGTTAAGCAGGTGCGGGACCAGGGCAGGGTAGTGGCCAAACAGCAGCTCCAGACTGCTTTGGACATAGGGGACCCATGTGCCAGATCCGTGGCTGCCGCAGTGGCTAAAGCGTCAGCTGGCTTGGCTGAGGATATCCACCTTCACTGGATACCCAGCATGTTGGCGGATGTTCCTCTTGGGACTGACCCTTCGGCCCTGGGGTGAAGGTCACCTGCAGAGGATCGAGAAGTCCAATGCTACCTTGGACCGGGTCTCTTCCTTACCAGAAGGACAAAGGCCGCAAACCACAGCCTAAGCCCTTTTCGGCCTCTGCGCCCCCGGCGCCGCCCGCCCAGCAACGCCAGGGCAGCAGGCTCGGCTTGGCATCCCAAACCCAGCCGGCCTCCTCTAACAGGAGGCAGGAGGAAAGGCCCAGGAGGTCCCTCGGCCGGTCCCTCCTCCAAGCCTGCCCAGTGATGGGCTGAGGGTGTCGCTTCCATCTCGGCCAATTACTCCTGGGTCCCCGTGGGACGGCTCCGCTGCTTCCGTTCCTCCTGGTCCGCTGTTACCACGGACAGGTGGGTCTTGGAGGTGGTGGAAGAGGCCTGCCTCTGAACTGAGCAGGCACCACCCTTCAGAGCCGCCACCTCGGGGGCTTCGATCCCCAGCTCACTGGCGGCTCGCCGAGCCGACATCGCCTCCTCCGCCAGAAGGAGGTGATAAGAGAGGTGGGACCCTCCTTCAGACCCAGGGTTTGTGTCCAGGTACTTCCTGTTCAACGGATTTGGGGCTTACGCCCATTCTCACCCACACGACCTAAACAAGTTCCTAAGGTCTCAACCTTCAGGATGGTCACTCTGGCTCAGATAATACCATCCTTGAACGCTGCATGGGTTCTGTTCTCTGGACTGTGCAGGACGCTGCTTTCACGCCCCTATCCGGTCTGGCCTCACCAGAGATTCGCTTCCCTCGAAGGATGATCCCTCGAGTTCCCACATGCCCTTCGCTTGTCTCCAGCTCCTGTGGTCTTCACCAAAATGCATGGCAGTGGTGACAGCATTCTGCGGCGCCTCGAGGTCCGGGGAGCCCTTACCTGGACGACTGGCTGATAGCAGCTCCCTCCAGGAAGGAGGCGAGGGTCCAGAGATCTGGCCTCCAGGTTCGTTTCTCAACTGGGCCTCCTTATCAACGAGGCCAAGTCGGAACTCGAGTCAAGCAGGTGATTCTATTCACCGGGCCAGCTCGACTCTCTCGAGCCAGAGTGCGGCTCCCATGGTTAGGGCCGAGGTTCTTTCCTCCTTTGCCCGATCATTTCTGCTGGGCACCGCGCCTGCCCGGACCTCCTGCGCCTCCTGGGTCTCATGGCGGCCTGCACCAGCGTGGGTCTGTTGGGCCCGCTGGAACATGCGGCCCCTTCAGTGGGGACTGGCCAGCCAGTGGTCACAACGCTGCGATCCTTGGACCAGCTTGAGTCGGTGACATTGGATGTGGAACGCCTCCAGTGGTGGACCGCTCCAGATCATTTGCAGGAGGGCATCCTGTCATCCGCTCCTTCGGACTGACGGTCTCTATCGAACGATGCCTCCTCTGATGGGTTGGGGTGTCTGGGAACACTGGGCTCATGGCCTCTGGTCCCCCATGAGTCCCGATGCCACATCAACCTGTTGAGCTCCCAGCGGTCCGCCTAGCTCTCACCGCCTTTGCTCCGCTCTCCGGGGTCATGGGTCCGAGTCCAGACGGACAATACCACGACCATGTATCTATCTAAACCGCTTAGGGCGGGATGCGCCCATGCTTCTATGCAAGGAAGCTCTCGATTTGGTCACTCGTGAGCAGCCTGGAGGCGGATCTCCAGCCATTCACGTGGCAGGAGCCTCCAACACCCTGGCCGATGCCCTGAGCCGGATAGGGGCTGCATCCCACGAGTGGTTCTCCTGCCGGAGGTAGTATATCACTGTTCTCCCATTGGGGCACACCTCAGGTGGACCTGTTTCCCAGGGAGAACGTGAAGCTGAGTTCGTTCCATGCCCCGCCTCAGCAGGGCTCGCTGCTAGGGGATGCCTCGAGGCAGTGGACCCCGGCTTTTTACGCCTTTTCCCATTTCCTTTGATCCACAAGGTGCTTCTCAGGCGAGGAGGACAAGCGCAGGTGATTCTGATAGCCCCAGACTGGCCTCGCCAGTTCTGGTACCCAGATCTCTCAGTTTCAGCTCCAGGACTCGCGGGCAGCTTCCAGCCCGCTCGACCTGCTCTCAGTCAATCAGGGAAGGTGTTCCATCCGACCTTCAACTCCTGCACCTGACGGCCTGGTTCCTGAGCGGCCAGAGTTCCAGGCCTTGGGTCTTTCCGACGAGGTCCTCAATGTAGTTGAGGCGTCCTGTGTGAGTCGACTCAGAAAATGTTATGCCTTCAAATGGAAAAGGTTTTCCATTTGCGTGTCAGGGCAAGGGCTTGGACCCTTCCTCCTGTTCCTTGGCAAGCATCTTGGACTATTTATGGTCCCTTTCAGTCAAGGGCTTGGGTCGCCTTACTAAGGGTGCACCTGGCAGCCATCTCGCTTACCGGGCGCTGGCCGGTGCTGGCCGGTGGCTTAGGAGAAGGTGGTCTGGCGCTTTTTCAAAGCGCCTTGATCACATTTCCTCCAGTAAGGGAACCCCACCTCCGCGGGATCTACTGCTGGTAGCTGGCAAAGCTCATGGGCAAGCCATTCAACTCATGCACAGGTGTGTCTCTCTCACCTGTCGGGAAGGCCCGCTTTCTGGTGGCTATCACGTCAGCCAGAAGGATGGGAGAGCTCCAGGCGCTTTCCATCGAGTCTCCTTACCTGGTCTTCCACAGGGACAAGGTTGTCCTGCGCCTCACCCGAAATTCCTTCCGAAGGTGGTGTCGGAGTTTCACTCTAACCAGGTGTTGACTCTGCCGGTGTTCTACCCCAATCACACTCGGAGGCCGGATATAGGCTCCATACTTTGGACCCTAGAAGGCGCCGCTATTACAAAGAGCGACGGTTGAAATTCGGGAGAGGTTCGCCAGCTGTTTGTCACTCACGCTAGCCGCGATCTGGCAGACCTGCAGCCAAGCGGACGATAAGCAGGTGGGCACCTCCTGCATAGATCTCTGCTATAGTTGGCGGGCATGGAGCCTCCCAGAGGGATAAGAGCTCATTCTACCTAACATACTGCTGCATCGGTGGCTGCTTCCAGGGACGCCCCATCCAGGAAATCTGCAGGGCTGCTACCTTGAAGTCAGCAAACACCTTCATTACCCATTACCACATCGACCTTGAGTCACGCGGATGCTGGTTTTGGGGCCTCGGTTCTCCAGGTCTCTTTCCCAAGTAAGTATTAAAGGGTTGTGCCTCTCCCTCCTCCCGGAGAACTGCTAGGAGTCTGCCAATGAGTGTGGATGAACAACATATCCATGTCCTAGAAATACAGGTTACTCACCTGTAACAGGAGTTCTAGGAATGGTATATGTTGTTCATCCACACGACCCACCCGACCTCCCCGGCTTCGACGCACAACCTGAGCTTCCAGCGGGCCAGATCTGGCGTCATGGGGCTGAGCCAAGAGTTATACCACCCGGGTGGGTGGGAGGAGCAAGCTTGAAGACCTTCCGGCAAGATTTAAAGCGGCAAGGATACCTGCCAATGAGTGTGGATGAACAACATATACCATTCCTAGAACTCCTGTTACAGGTGAGTAACCTGTATTTCCTCTCACTTCCTTTGTCATGCCTACCACATTGGAGACTGGAATGGGGACAAGAAGTGTGGTACCCACTATTGAACTAAGAATTATGTTACAGATTTTTTTCCAAGCAGCTTGCCTGGTATAGAAACACAGAAACATAGACAATGATGGCAGAAAAAGACAGAGGTTCATCCAGTCTGCCTAAGTTCCTTATAATCCCTGGAACCTACCATTTCTCCAAGGTACTAACCCTCCCTATCCTCTCTTTATTCTTCTTGGTCCCCGCCCCCCAACCACTGTTCCCTACATTATGTCCCAGCCCTGCTTGAATCCTCTAGACTGTTTCTGCACCCACCAATTCTGCTGACACACTGTTCCAAAGTTGAACCACCCTGTCTGTAAAGTAGAACTTACTTGCATCTCTCCTGAACCTACTTTTTGCTTATTTCCATTCATGTCCATGTGACTATGAATTGGTACTCAGGCTAAATAGTACCCCGCAGTTCACTTTGTTAATTCCTTTAAGGGACTTGAAGTCTCTGTCATATCTCTCCTCTCCTTTCTGGTCTCCAGTGAGTACATATTTAGTGCCTTCAGGTGCTCCTGATAGGATCTGCCCTGCTGTTTCTGAATCATTTTAGTTACTCTACACACCAGTAGATATAGCTGCAGATATTAAAGCTGATAATATAATCTGTCTGTGACAGTGCCTTAGGTATATTACATTAGCAGCATCTTGCTGCCCTCCGGTACTGAATACATATATGTATTCACCCTGCAGCCAGCCAGATAATTTTGCTTAAGACAAGGGGTGTAGGAGATTTCAGATATGACTTCTTTAGCTTCAAAATAAGCTGCAAAATGCACCACAGAGCATCTTGAAACCCCATGGTTTCTGGGGTCCTGGCAGCCCAAAGACCCACAGCTTTTTTTAAAAGATTTGCATAAAAGAAAAAATTACTCACCTTAGTAATGTTGTTTCTTCTAATGGAGTCTTGCTATATTATGACATATGCAGTGAGTCCCAACCTTCGAACTGCTCCGGAGGTGAAAGAGTTAACTTTCCATGCCAGGCATGGAACTTTGAGCTCGAGCTCAGTTGAAAACTCTGTCTGTTGTTCTTCCAACTCAAACTGTCAGATCTTTACGAGCTAAACTCACTAAGGTCCTGTGTGGAAGCTGTAAACCTACACTAGCCAGCTGGCTACTAAATATAAGAACACATTTTTTGGTCCCAAAACAAAGACTCAAGTCAGGAGACCCAAAAAATGAAAAACACAACACCCAGTCACCCCAAAAAAAGGAGGGGTGAAAAAACAAGGTGGGCATCTACTAAGTGCCAACACTGCACTGCCCACCCACATCCCAAAAACAGAGGTTCTGAGAGGAAGTCTTGCTATATTATGACATATGCAGACTACACAGCAGTACCTCCATGGAGGAGGGACAGAACCTACTTAGGAAATAGGCTCTGAAGCACAGCTGTGCCAAACCGAGCATCGCTCCTAGCCTGGATGTCCGGGGAGTAATGCTTGGTAAAAGTGTGAACTGTTTTCCAGGTAGCTGCTTGACAGATCTCTAGAATGGGATGTCCCTGCAGCAGCCAGGAAGCAGCCGCATTCTCGTAGAGTGAGCCTCAGGCCTGAGGGAGGAACCTTACCCAGCTTTTCATAACAGAATTGATACAAGAGACAATCCACCTGGCAATGGATCTTTAGTGGCAGTTTTCCTTTACCAACCTCACCATAAGTGAGGAACAGTTGGAGGGAGTCAAACCTGTGACCCTTGGTACGCTCAATGTAGTAACTAAGGGCTCTCTTCACATCTAAGCTGTGCAGCCTCCTCTCACCAGAGGAGGAATGGTCAGTGAAGTACACTGGAAGAGAAATAGATTGATTAAGGTGGAAATCTGAAACCACCTTAGGCAAGAACTTCCTGTTAGTCCTGAGGACCACCTTATCTCTATGAAAGGAGATAAAATCAGGTTCCACATGCGTCTGGCAGAAGTGATGGCTACCAGAAACACAGTCTTCCAAGTCAAATACTTAAGCTCTGCTGACTACAAGGGCTCGAAGGGAGGTTGCATAAGCTGAGCAATGCAAACATTAAGATCCCAGGCAGGGGCAGGGTCCCTGAATGGAGGGATGGTGTGAAGCAATCCCTTGAAAAACTTACAGAATACAGGATGAGCTGAAAGAGAAGAGGGTTTACCTGCTGAAATAAAAGCAGACACAGCTGCCAAATGCACCTTTAGGGTAGCTGGTTGAGCCCCAAAGTGTTTAAATGGACCATATAATCCAGGACTGTGGGTAAATCAGCAGATTCTGGGGAAATATGCTTCCCAGAACACCATATGGAAAACCTCTTCCATTTGGAATTGTAAGTAGCTTTGGGGAAGGCTCTGAAGCCTCAATATATCCATTACACCTTGGGAAAGGTGTAGATCAGCAAACTCTAACTCTTCAAGAGCCAGGCCTTGAGATTGAGAGATTTGAGGTTGGGGTACCAAACCCGTCCCTGAGCACAGGTTAACAGATTGTGATTCCTGGAAGACACAGGGGAAGATGGACTGCTAAGGACAGTAGGAGTGGATACCAGGGTTGTCTGGCCCAATCTGGAGCAATCAGAATCACTTTGCAGGATTGAGATCTGATTTTGACTAACACTTTGAACAGGAGAGGGAAGGGGGGAAAAGCATAGAGAAACTTCCCTTCCCAATTGAGAAGTAAGGCATCCAGAGGGACTGAGCCTGACACTGGGGGCCTGCAGCAAAAAAGGGGAAGTTGGTGATTGTCTGGGGCTGCAAAAAGATCTATCTGTGGGTGCCCCATCTACAACATTACCCCAGGACCAGGGGTCCAGTGACCATTCATGATGGCCCTGGGAAATCCTGCTGAGAGCATCTGCCAGGACATTGTCCTTGCCTGGGAGGTGAACTGCTGTAAAGGGAGGTGTTCAGGGGTAAGCCAGAGACCACAGCTTCATTGCCTCGGTGCACAAGGCCATGGGCGAGTGCCTCCTTACGTGTTGATGTACCACATTGTAGTGGTGTTGTCTGTTCTGACCTGTACAACTTTGTTCTGAACAGATTTGGAAAAAGCTTGAAGTGCTAGAAAAACTGCTCCGAGCTCCAACAGGTTGATGTGGAGCAGAGATTCCTGAGGGGACCACAGTCCCTGGGTAGTGAGGTCGCCCATGTGAGCACCCCACCCCAAGAGGGATGCATCTGTAGTAAGTATTAAAGAGTGAGACTGAGTGACAAAGGGAACCCCTTGTCTCAGGTTGTTCTGATCCTGCCACCACTGAAGGGCTTGGATCAGGGTTCGAGTTACTGGGATCAACTTGGTTAGAGGGTCCTTTCTTTGAGACCAAAAGGCTCTCAAATGGAACTGAATGTCCCTCATCTGAAATCTGGCTCCTTGCACTACTGCTGTAGAAGCAGCCATGTGTCCCAGGAGCTGCAGAAAATGCCTTGCTGGTCGAGAGACCTGCAGGGTGAATGAGGAGGCCAGAGAGACCAGGGTCCTTGCCCTGTCCAAAGGAAGGAAGGTTGTGGCTTCCTCTGTGTTCAGTTCTGCGCCTATGAAGGTGAGAAGCTGGACAGGCTCTAGAACTGACTTTGGAAGATTGAGAAGGAAACCTAGAGAGGTAAGCAGTTGCTGAGTTATCTGCAGATGTAACTTGACTTGGTCTGGGGACTGGCCTACTATGAGCCAGTCGTCCAGGTAAGGGAAGATGGCAATTTTTTGCCTTCTTAGGTAGGCAACTGCTACTGCCAGGCATTTTGTGAATACCCTTGGAGCAGAGGTGAGGCCAAAGGGCATTGCTCTGAACTGGTAATGGCCTGAGGGCAGCTCGAACCTGAGGTACTTTCGATAGGAGCTTCTGATGAGAATATGGAAGTAGGCATCCTTGAGGTCCAGGGACGCTAGCCAGTCCCTTGGCCTTAGAGAGGGTAAAATAATTCCCAGAGTCACCATTTTGAATCTTGGTTTTAAAAGGTGCTTGTTTAGGTATCTGAGATCCAGGATGGGCCGTCATTCTCCTGTCTTTTTTGGGGTAAGGAAGTACCTGGAGTACAATCCTTTGCCCTGGTGTAGGGGTGGAACCCTTTCCACGGCTCTGAGAGCCAGGAGGGTAGAGACTTCTGCCTCTCGGCAAGTGCCTCTGATGGATTTGCAGGTGGAAAGGATCTGGTTCTCATGTTTGGACATTTTTTGAAGCTGAGAACCAGTCCCTGGCTTACTACTTCCAGGACCCACTTGTCTGATGTTAGAGACTTCCAGTCCTGGACAAAGTAAGCCAGCCTGCCCCCTACAGGTAGTGGAGAATCGACCCTGGCCACCCCATCAGGGTGCCTGCTTGGCAGGGGCTTTAGGCTGAGGGTGGAAGCAGGTCTGCTCGTACCCCATCTGCCTCTCCCTCTAAAGAACCCCCTCTGGGCATAAGCTGAAGAGGAGGCCTGGGCTTGGTAAAAAGGCCTATGAAAAGGCCTGCCCCTGCCCCTGGAAGGCTGCCTTTGAGGAGTGGCCTGCCTTTCCTTGGCCTGTGCACTGCTATAGGTGGTCCTATACTCATCCATTTTCTTCATGTAATTCTCTGTCTGCTCCCCAAACAGAATTACTCACAACAGGAAAATCCATGGCCTTGGTCTGGGTATCCTGTGACAGGCTAGTACATCTGAGCCAAGCCATTCTGCGAAGAGCCACAGATGTAGCCATGATTCTTGATGACACATCATTAGAGTCCACTGCAGCATGGAATTGCACCTTGGATGCCTCAGTACCATCAGCAGCCACCTGCTCCAGCTCCTTGGCAAGCTGGCCAGAGACCTGCTTAGCTAGAGCCATAACAGTATCCCATCTGGATTTCTGGTATCTAGCAACATAAGCCATATAATTTGCCTGTCTGAGTCCCAAGGATGCTGCCATGTACTGTTTCTTTGCCATGGCATCAGTCCTCCTGGAGTCCTTGTCAGGGGGGTGTGAAGCCAAGGGAACATTAGCCTTGTCACAGGCTGCAGCCTGCACTACCCCTACATGGGTGCATTGTTGTGTAACGAACTCCGTATCAGAACCTGACAATGTGTACCTCTTGTCCATTCTCTTATCCACAGGAGGTATAGTGTGAGGAGTTTTTAGAATTTTTACTGTTTCCCAAAAGATTTATGCAAAGGAATAGACAGTCTCCTAGACTCTGGGATATCCATCATTTCTACATAGTCAGGCTCCTCTTGATCATCCACAGCTTCCTCCGTAGGGAGCTGGAGGGTTTCAGCCACTTTTTATAAAACATAAAATGAGAAGGGACTCAGAAAGCCTAGGAGGAGACACTCCTGGAAGGTATGTCTGGGGAGATGTCCGTTCAATGGGCACATCCAGACTTTCAAACCCACATTCACTCTCCTCATACTCCTTCCCTCCTCCGGTTCATAAAATTCTCTAAATCATACTTTGAACCGGTGGAACCGACCGAACCGTGACGCTTACCTGATGGTGCCGGTTTGTCGGAACCGGGAAAGCGACTGAACAATTTTAATCGCTGGCTTATTTCTTCAGCTGTTGGAGAGGAAAGTTTTGGCTCCACACCAGCTGATTTCCTAGTCCTTTTGCTGGAACCGACTCCTCAGAGTCGGCTCTCCTTGCCCGGAAGTCTCGCCCTGGTCAGAGGGCACCCTCCCGCTCGTTTCAACCGAACCGGCTGGCCATCCGGGTCATGGACTTTTGGCCTCCCTTTCCTGAGCCTACCAACTCTCTTTTCCAGGGTAGCTGCAGGAAAATTTTTGCAAATCTGGCAGTCTGCATTGAGGTGGTCAAACCCAGACAATAAACACAGGTGTGTGGGGTCAGCCTTAGCAAAGACTTCCCACAGACACTGCAGTGTTGAAACCCAGTGGGCCTGGTTTTTCTTTTGGGTCTCTCAGACATAGTGCCAGTCCTAACCAAACTTGCCCGTTTATGGCAATCCGCCAAGCAAGACTCTCTTATCGGTTCCCAACCGTGTCACAGGTCATGGAAAAAACTGTAATGAAATCCGTTTTTTTTAGAACCGATAAGAACCGGGAACCGCACTCTAAAAGACAGATTAATATATTTTAAACAACCTGATCGGTTCAAACCGAACCGATAAACCGTTTACATGTTCCACACAGAAAGTAAATGTAAAACCTATCTAGTACTTACAAATACCACAGACGGAGCTTGAACTGACCGGTTGCGGTTTAAATTCGGTCAAAAAACTGAGAAAATAATAGTTTAACCGACAAAATGAACCGAGAAGAAGGAGAAATCTCCGGAGCAACTGTTCAGTGAGGCGGAGTAAAGAATCTGACAGTTTGAGTTTGAAGAACACCAGACAGAGTTTTCAACCGAGCTCGAGCTCAAAGTTCCATGCCTGGCATGGAAAGTTAACTCTTTCACCTCCAGAGCAGTTTGAAGGTTGGAACTTACTGCATATGTCATAATATAGCAAGACTTCATGTTGTTTGAAAGAACCTCCTCTGTGAAAATCCTGGCAATGGCCCTGGTGTCACTCTGTCTGTGTTACACTGAGTCTGAGCAGAAAGCTTGATTTATCGGGGAAAAAAACAAACAAACTTATACTTATTGCTTGGAGCAACATATTGTACAGTCTCCTGTTGAAAATCCAAGTTATTTGAAGTGTGTTTGAGTTGGGGGGGAGGGGAGGGAGAGATTGTCACGTGGTGGTCTCCAACAATGGACCTGCATACATTCATGCAGCTTTCACTCATTGTAAGGGCAACTGCAGCATAAAGAAAGAAAAAAATAAGTTGTCCTGGCAGTAAAAGAAAAAAAAAAAAACAGTCTGCTTGGAAATAGACACTGATCTCTCTTCTGTGGAGAGAGAAGTTGTCTGGTTCAGTAACTGAAAGCTCTGAGCAGGCAGCTTACTTGATTTGAAAAGCACTATTTAAATGAATCTGTCTTAAACGTTTTACTGTTGAAGTGGGGCTGAGGGGAGGGGGAGAGCTCATTGTGTGGTCTCCCACAGTGGACCAAAATCCAAGCAGCTTTTACCAATAGTGTTGAAGGGCTGCATTAAAAGGAAAAATTAGATTACTCACAGTAAAAAGAAACAAAAAATAAACAGAGCTCTGCACATATCATTACTGACCTGGTGCACGGCACAGCAAGTTGTGTTTGTGAGGAGACACTGGGCCCCCCTCCCCCCCCCAAAAAAAAATCAGAACAATACAGTAAATTAAAAAAAAAATTTTTGTGTGAGAAAAAAAAAATCAGGGTTCCAAACGGTGCCACCAGTGGGTCTGCCAGTCGCTGTCCTGCCAGTCTTATACATTGGTTGCTTATCAGTGTGGGGTCACTTGTTTCTAAACCCTGAATAGGAAATAAAAAAATTATTTGTGAGAAAAAAAAAAAATTCAGGGCTCCAAATGATGCCATCAGTGGGTCTGTCAGTCCTGTCCTGCCAGTCTTGTGCATTGCTTGCTTTGTCAGTGTGTGGGATCATTTGTTTCTAAGCCGAATAGGAAATTAAAAAATATTTGTGTGAGGAAAAAAAAATCAGGGCTCCAAACAGTGCCACCAGTCAGGGCCTGCCAGTCCCTGTCCTGCCAGTCTTGTGCATCCTTGCTTCATCATTGTGTGTCGAGTCACTATATAAAGCTAAAGAAAGAAAAAATATACACAGTTCCAAGCTGCTGCATTTGTATATATCAAAAGTTTAAAAAAAATATATAAAAATGTGTGTTCCTAGCTGGCGCTGTCTGCCAACATAGCTTATCCTGTACCCATCACTGTCCAGCTCACAAGGTCATCACAACTATCATTAGCAAACTCTCGTTCTGTTGTAGTGACATACAGCAACACGCTTAGAGAAAAAAAAAAGCTTTATTGAATAATCCACAATGCAGAAACTAACTAATTTAATTCAGAAACAGAAACATCCTGATCAAGATGACAATCGTGAGATGATCGTGACAATGCCAGTTGGTCTAGTCGATATCGATGCCCAGGAGACTCCCTGCACCTCCTCCTGTAATACAAAAAAAACCACCTCTAAGCATAGAGCAACAGGTTTCAGGTTTTTATACCGGCTGGCTTAACAAATACTGTTGGTTACAGTCCAAAGAAAATAATGGCATGTTTTGTGCATTTTGCATAAAACATAAACAGATGCCCAAATCAGGAACAGTTTAGGTAATGAGTGGGTGCAAGACATTCAGAGAAGATGCTGTAAAAAGGCATCAGAACAGTTCTGTCCACGTCATTGCTTCTGAACAGGAAGCCAACTGTAGGATTTCAGCTGCAAAAGGTGTAATAGAGCAGGCCCTGACTCTGGAACAAGAATATTTTGTGGCATCCCTTCGTTGCATGTGCTGGCTAATAAAAAAATGAGCTGGCTCACTTCTGGATCTTGCCAAATCACTGGGATGCAAATACCTAGACAAGAAAAAATTACTCACCTTAGTAATGTTGTTTCTTCTAATGGAGTCTTGCTATATTATGACAGTAGCAGTTTGATCCAGCTCTAGAACTGCTCCGGAGGTGAAATGGTTAACACCATTCCAAAATAGAACTTTGAGCACGAGCTAAGAAGCAGCTCTATCTGTGTAATTTCAAACCTGAACTGTCAGATCTTTACGAGCAAAACTCACTAAGGTCTGTGTGGAAGCTGTAACCTACACTAGCCAAATGGCTACCTAAATACTAACAACCATTGCTGGTCCCAACACCCAAGACTCAAGTCAGGGGACCAGAACTACTAATACAATTCTAACAACATGAGAATAAAACAATAGTATAATAAAACACACCCCAAACCCCCAAAAGGGGGAGAAATGCTAAAAGGGCACAAAATAGTGCCCACACTAAGTTGCCCGCACCCCACCCAAGTAGAAGTTCTGAGAGGGGCAGGCTGGGGAGGTCATAATATAGCAAGACTCCATTAGAAGAAACAACATTACTAAGGTGAGTAATTTTTTCTTCAAACAACATGAAGTCTTGCTATATTATGACAGTAGCAGACTACACAGCAGTACCTCCATGGAGGAGGGGCAGAACCTACTTAGAGAATAGGCTCTGAAGAACAGCTGTGCCAAACCGAGCATCTCTCCTGGCCTGGACATCCAGGGAGTAATGCTTGGTGAAAGTGTGCACTGTCAAGTAGCAGCCTGGCATATCTCTAATATAGGGATGTCTCTGGCAGCAGCTAGAGACGCAGCTGTACCCCTGGTAGAGTGAGTCCTCAAGCCAGAGGGGGGATCTCTGCCCAGTTCCTGATAACAAAATTGGATACAAGAGACAATCCACCTGGCAATTGATCTCTTAGTGGCAGGTTTGCCTTTCCCAACTTCACCATAGGTAAGGAAAAGTTGGAGGGATTCGAACCTGTGACCTTTGGTACGCTCTATATAGTAACTAAGAGCTGTCTTAACATCCAGGCTGTGCAACCTCCTCTCACCAGAAGAGGAGGATCAGTGAAAAATACTGAAGGGAGATAGATTGGTTAAGATGAAAATCTGAAACCACCTTAGGTAAAACTTCCTATTAGTCCTAAGGACTACCTTATCCCTGTGGAAAGAAATAAAGTCAGTTTCCACTGACAAGGCTTGCAACTCACTTATGCATCTAGCAGAAGTGATAGCCACCAGAAAAACAGTTTTCCAAGTTAGATACGTAAGCTCTGCAGAAAACAGAGGTTCAAAACGGGGTTGCATTAACTGGGCAATACAAACATTAAGGTCCCAGGCAGGGTCCGGTTCCCGGAAGGATGGATTAGTATGGAGTAATCCCTTAAAAAACTTGGAAAACACAGGGTGAGTGGAAAGAGGGGATGACTTTCCTGCTGAAACAAAAGCAGATACAGCTGCCAAATGGACTCTCAGGGTAGCTGGTCTGAGACCCAAGGAATTAAGATGGACCATGTAATCTAATACAATGGGCAAATCAGCAAATTCTGTGGAAATATTTTCCCAGCACACCAAATGGAAAACCTTTTCCATTTAGAACTATAAGTAGCCCTAGTGGAAGGCTTTCTGGAAGCCTTTAGGATTTCAAGAACACCCTGAGAGAGGTGTAAATCAGCAAACTCTAACTCCTCAAGAGCCAGGCCTTGAGGTTGAGGGATTTGAGGTCCGGATACCAAACCCTTCCCTGGGCACAAGTTAATAGGTTGTGATTCCTGGGGAGGCAAAGGGAAGATGGATCGTCAGTGACAGAAGGAGTGGGTACCAGGGCTGCCTGGCCTAATCCGGGCAATCAGAATCACCCTGCAAGGCTGAGGATCTGATTTGACTAATACTTTGAATAGGAGAGGGAAGGGGAAGCATAAAGAAACTTCCCTGCCCAATCCAGGAGAGAGGGCATCCAGGGGACTGAGCCCAACACTGGAGGCCTGCAACAGAACAGAGGAAGTTGGTGATTGTCTGGGGCTGCAAAAGATCTATCTGAGGGTGCCCCATCTGGCAAAGACTATCCCCAGCACTTGAGGATCCAGGGACCATTCGTGATGGCCCTGGGAAATCCTGCTGAGAGCATCTGCTAGACATTGTCCTTCCCGGAAGATGAACTGCTATGAGGGAAGTGTTCAGGAATAGGCCAGAGACCACAACTTCATTGCCTCGGTGCACAAGGTCAAGACCGAGTGCCCCCTGTTTGTTGATGTACCACATTGTTGTGGTGTTGTCTGTTCTGACTTGTATCACCTTGTTGTGGACAGATGCAGAAAATGCTTGAAGAGCTAAAAGACAGCTCTGAGTTCCAGCAAATTGATGTGGAGCAGAGATTCCTGGGGGGACCACACTCCCTGAGTGGAAAGGTCGCCCATGTGGGCTCCCCAACCCAGAAGGGAAGCATCTGTAGTGAGAGTCAAATTGTGAGCAGGGGAAATGAAGGGGACCCCCAATCTTAAATTGCTCTGATCCTGCCACCACTGGAGGGCCTGGATCAAGGTTCGAGTCACTGGGACCAACTTGGAAAAGGGGTCTCTCCTCTGAGACCAATAGGTTCTCAAGTGAAACTGAATGTCTCTCATCTGAAATCTTGCTCCCTGCACAACAGCTGTGGATGCAGCCATGTGCCCCAGGAGCTGCAGAAAGTGTCTTGCTGGTCGGAGACCTGCAGAGTGAAGGAGGAGGCCAGAGCCACTAAATTCGTCACCCTTTCTAAGGGAAGAAAAGCTGTGGCTAACTTTGTGTCCAACTCTGCCCCTATAAAGGTGAGTACCTGGACTGGTTCCAGAACCGACTTTGGCAGATTTAGCAGAAAGCCCAGGGAGGTGAGAAGCTGCTGGGTGACTTGCAGGTGAGATTTTACCTGTTCTGGGGACTGGCCTACCATGAGCCAATCATCTAGATAGGGAAAAACAGCAATCCTTTGCCTCCTTAAGTGAGCCACTGCCACTGCCAGACACTTTGTGAATACCCTTGGGGCAGAGGTGAGGTCAGGGCATTGCTCTGAACTGGTAATGACCTGAGGGTAGTTCAATCTGAGGTACTTTGATGGGAGCTTCTGATTAGGACGTGAAATAGGCATCCTTGAGGTCCAGGGAGGCTAACCAGTCCCCTGGCCTTAGGGAGGTAAAATCATTGCCAGAGTTACCATTTTGAACTTTGGTTTCAAAAGATGCTTGTTCAGATATCTGAGGTCTAATATGGGCCGCCATTCTCCTGTCTTTTGGGGTAAGGAAGTATCTGAATACAGACCCCTGCCCTGGTGCAGGGAGGAACCCTTTCCACTGCTCTGAGAGCCAACAGGGTTGAGACCTCTGCTTCTAGAGCAAGGGTCTCTGAAGCACTTGCAGGTAGAAAAATCTGGTTCTCAACTTGGGAAACTTTTGAAGCTGAGAACCAGACCCTGGCTTACTACTTCCAGAACCCACTTGTCTGAGGTTAAAGAGCCCAGTTCTGACTGAAGTAAGCCAGCCTGCCCCCTACCGGCAAAGGAGAATCGGCCCTGGTCACCCCATCAGGGTGCCTGCTTAGCAGGTGCTTTAGGCTGCGGATGGGAGCAGGCCTGCCCACCCCTCGTCTGCCTCTGCCTCCGAAGAAGCCCCTCTGAGCATAGGCAGAGGAGGCCTGAGTCTGATAAAAAGGCCTGTGAAAAGGCCTACCCCTACCCCCTGGGGTATGCTCTGGGGAGTGGCTTGCCGCCTTAGCTTGGGCACTTTTGTAAGTAGTCCTATATTCATCCATCTTTTTCATGTAATTCTCTGTCTGCTCCCCAAACAGAGAATTTCCACCACAGGAAAATCCATAGCCTTAGTCTGGGTATCCTGTGACAGGCTAGTACACCTGAGCCAGGCCAACCCACTAAAAGCTACAGATGTGGCCATGACCCAGAGGAAACATCATTAACATCCACAGCAGCATGAAACTGTACCTTAGAAGCCTCAATGCCATCAGCAGCCACCTGTTCTAGTTCGCTAGCCAGCTGGCCATGGGCTTGCTTGGCTAATTCCATAACAGTATCCCATCTAGATTTCTGATACCTAGCTACATAAGCCATATAATTTGCTTGCCTGAGTCCCAGAGAGGCTGCCATATACTGTTTTTTCGCCATGGCATCAATCTTCCTGGAATCCTTGTCAGGAGGATGTGAAGCCAGGGGAATGTTAGCTTTATCACAGGCTGCAGCCTGAACTACCCCAGCATGACTGCATTGCTGAGAAAGGAATTCTGTATCAGGACCTGACAATGTGTACCTTCTGTCCATCTTTTTATCTACAGGAGGCACAGAATTAGAGCTTTAAAATTTTTATTGTTTGCTTCTTAAAAGACTTATGCAAAGTAATAGACAATCTCCTAGACTCTGGAATATCCATCATTTCTACAAAATCAGGCTCCTCTTGCTCATCCCCAGCTTCTTCCAAGGAAGCTGGAGGTTTCAAGCAACTTTTGTAAAACATAAAATGAGATGGGGACTCAGATAGCATAGGAGAGATTCTAAAGGTCTGTCTGGGGAAATGTCCGTTCAATGGGCACACCCAGACCTTCCCAGCCACATTCATACTGTTCATAATCATCCTCCCTCCTCTGGTTCATAAACTCCTCAACATCATATTCCTGAACCACTGGAACTGACGAACCGACTTTTGCCAGATAGTGGCGGTTCGGACGGAACCTGAGACAGTGACTGGACAATTTGTATGGCTTTGCTATCTCTGCAGCAGTTGGAGAAGGATTTGGGCTCCAAACCTGCTGACTTTCTTGTTTTTTACTGGAACTGGTTCTCAGAACCAGCTTTTCTTTGCCCGAGGAAGTCCTTTCCCGGTCAGAGAGTATTCTCCGGTTCGTTGGCACCGAACTGTCACTATCCGGTCAGCGGACTTTAGCTCTCATTCCCTGAGCCTGCCCAATCTCTTTTCCAGGGTGGCTGCAGGAAATTTCTGCATATCTGGCAGTCTGACTGGAGGTGGTCAAACCCCAGACAACAGACACATGTGGTGTGTGGGTCAGCCTTGGCAAAGGTTTCCCACAGACATCACAGTGTTGAAACCCAGTGGGCCGGGTTTTTCTTTTGGTTTCTCAGACATAATGCCAGCCTAACCAGAAAACTTGCCCTTGAACGGCAGTGTCAGGCAAGACACCCTTATCGGTTCCCAACCGTTCACGGTATTGGAAAACCGTAATAAAATCCGCTTTTAGAACCGATAAGAACCGGAACCGCACTCTAAAATGTTAAACTTTAAAATTAATGAGTTTTAAACCCAGCTGATCGTTCAAACCGAACCGATAAACTTACAAGTTCCACACAGACAAAACCTTTAATTACGTACGATTACACAGACAGAGCTTGAACCGAACGGTTTTAGGTTAAATAAAACTATTCTCGGTTGAATCGGACCGAGAAAACACTGTTTAAACTGAGAAATGAACCGAGCAGAAGGAGAAATCTCCGGAGCGACTGTTCACTGAGGCGGAGTAAAGAATCTGACAGTTCAGGTTTGAAATTACACAGATAGAGCTGCTTCTTAGACCTCGTGCTCAAAGTTCTGTTTTGGAATGGTGTTAACTATTTCACCTCCAGAGCAGTTCTAGAGCTGGATCAAACTGCTACTGTCATAATATAGCAAGACTTCATGTTGTTTGAATATACATATTTCTGATGCTGTTAAATATCGTTTCAATCGAACTGTTAGAGAAATGGTTCTCTCTCTAGGTGAGGCGGTCAGATCATCAATACTTACAGATTTGAAGGCTGCCAAAATGTTTTCTTATTTGGTGGACGAAACAGCTGATATTGCCGTTACATAGAAACATAGAATTTGATGGCAGATAAGGACCACTTGGCCCACCCAGTCTGCCCATTTCCCTACCTAATGGATAAGCTACATATCCTAGTTAACCAGCAGCCTACTTCTTTCTACCCCCACCCCCTAGAATTGTCTTATGACTGTCCCATGCATGCTTGAATTCAACCACTGTTTTTGACTCCACAGTCTCCTCCAGAAGGCCGTTCCATGCATCCACAACCCCCTCTGTGAAAAAATACTTCCTTACATTACCTCTGAGCTGCCCCCCATCTTCAAATTGTGCCCCTTGTTCTTGCACACCTCTTTTTTGAAAGATGCTACCCACTTGACTTTGTTGATTCCCTTGAGGTACTTGAAAGTTTCTATCATGCCCCCTTTCCTCGAGGCTATACATATTAAGCTCCTTTAGTCTCTATTCATATGTCTTCTGGTGCAGACCCTGCACCATTTTAGTTGCCTCCTCTGGAAAGCTTCCATCTTGTCTATGTCCTTGCAGAGATTGGGTCTCCAGAACTGCACACAGTACTCCAGCTGGGATCTCACCAGCTGTCTGTACACAGGGATAACAACTTCCTGTTTTGTACTGGTGATGCCTCTCCCTATGCATCCCAGTATCTCCCCAGCCCTCCTTACTGCCCTCTCACATTGCTTGCCCATCTTTAAGTCATCCGATATGACTACCTCCAGGTCCCTTTCCATTTGTGTTGTTGTTAGTATCTCACCCCCATTGTGTACTCTTCCCCTTGGTTTTTGTTTCCCAGGTGCATTACCTTGCACTTCTTAGCGTTGAATCTAAGCTACCATACATTTGACCATTCCTCTAACCTTGCCAAGTCCCTTCTCATCCTTTCCACCCCACCTTGTGCATCAACTCTGTTGCAGATCTTTGTGTCATCTGCAAAGAGACATACTTTTCCTTCCAGTCCCTCTGCAATGTCGCTATGAAGACACTGAAGAGGACTGGTCTAATACTGAACCCTGCGGTACCCCACTAGTAACCCCCCCTTTCTTCAGAGTGGACTCCATTTACTATTACCCTCTGTGTCCTATTCTCCAGCCAATTCTTTACCCAGGCTGTCACCTTGGGACCCACTCCCAGGCTGGATAACTTGTATATTAATCTTTTGTGTGGGACTGAGTCAAATGCCTTGCTAAAGTCTAGGTAGGCCATGTCCACAGCCCCTCCCCATTATGAAGCAGCTCATTTTGTATGCTATGTACTGCAAAGAAGAAAAACCTAGAGTTTCTTTCCTGGGAGTTGAGGAACTAATTGATGGAAAGGCAAACACAATTGTTAAAAAAAAAATGCTGGAGTTCTCTGATAACAGTGGAATCTCAGTTGATCACCTTGCAGGGTTGGGCAGTGATGGAGCAGCCGTTATGCTGGGCAGGCAAAACGGAGTGGCTAAAAAGCTGAAAGAAGTCAGACCCAGTACTTGTTGAAAATCACCGTATGGCTCATCGAGGGGCCTTGGCTGTAAAGTCCGCAGCAAATGAAGTGAACACCATTAAAAAGTTTAATCAGACACTAGATCACTTGTACAGATATTATAAAAATTCTGCTGTTTGCATGGCTGCCCTGAAAGAAATTCAGCAGGCAATTGAGGACCCTGTTTTAAAGCCTAAACGGGCAAAAGCAGTTAGGTGGCTGTCCCATGATGCAGCATGTGACACACTAAGGAAGATTTTCCCATCCGTCATTACATCCTTGCATAGAGAGGCCTCTGAAAGGCATGATCCCCCAAGCTGTGGGCCTAGTAAAAAAAATGGTGGAAAACTGGGAGTTTTTTTTTCTGTTTTATGCATGATGTGTGCCATACTTATACACCGTAGCATCTTATCTAAATACTTTCAAACATCAGCTCTGAAGTTTACTGATATAAAGAGGCATTTAAGTTCAGCTTTAGAGATTCTTAGAGCACGCCTACTGGTTCCTGTTCAGTGCTTCTCCTCCATATACACTGAACTAGTACTCCGGAATGATAATGGCCTGAACTTGCCATTTAGTGAAGCAGAGTTAAATCATTTCAGAACCTCTGTGCATGACAACTTCATTAGGGCTCTAATTGCTCAAACTGAGCAAAGGTTTCCAAGCACAGAACTTTTGGATGTGTTGAGTATCTTTGACCCTAGCATAATACTAGAAGGTGATATTGAAGAGATGGAAGGCTATGGCAGTGACAGCCTTGACATTTATCTTGGTCACTATGCTACTGTTTTAAATGTAGATGCTTCTACACTGGAATGGGCTTCTCTGTGTAGTCTCACGTTCACAGAAAAGATGGCCTTTAAGACTACTTCAGATGTTCTGCACTCTGTAACTACTAAATATGTTGACCTGTATCTAAACATATCTACTTTGGCAGAACTGGCAGTGATAATATCAGTGTCGACTGCAGATTGTGAGAGGGGTTTCTCTGCACTAAATCGGATAAAAATGCAGGAATTAAATAAATTAGGTGCCAGTGTGCTAAATACACTTATGATTATCTCAGTTGAGGGCCCTGATGTTGACAATGTCCCTTATTTGGAAGCTGCAGCTCATTGGGCAGGACTGTGAAACCGTAGAGTAGATCTTGGCCTTGCAGGCACTAGTAGAGAGATGTAGTATGCGCCAAGAATAATGCCAAGACTCTCACAGACTATTTCCTGGCTTACAAATAGAATGCAGCAGTTCTCCAATATGTCACACAACTTACCACACTTCTTTGCTACTGCACACTAGTCAAGGCCTCCAGATCAGTCATTTTTACTCCTAATTTGTGCTCCTTATGCATCGCCCACCCCCTTTAACACTGCTCTATATTTTCGGGCCATGTGGAACACTGATATCAGTGATATATCAGTGGGACTTGAAGAGAAGGTGTGACTTTTTGTGGATGATGCAAATTATATAATGGCATAGCAAGAGGGGTTGAGGCCATGAGGAGAGATCTGAGCACCCTAGAGAAGTGGTTAGACATTTGACAGCAGAAGTTCAGTGCTAAAAAGTGTGTAGTGATGCATGTGGGATGTAAATATCCACCAGTGGAGTACTCACTGGGGGGAGAACTAATAAAGCAAACAGAACAGGAAAGGGACCTGGGGATTATAATCTCAAACAGCCTTAAGGTAGGAGAACAATGTAGTAAGGCAGCAGGTAAAGTGAATGATGGTGTGCATAGGAAGGGGTATATAACAAGTAGGAAGAGGGAGGTGTTGATGCCTTTATATAAATAAGACCATGGTCAGACCGCACCTGGAGAATGGGGTACAGTTCTGGAAGCCTCATTTAAGAAAGGATATAGATGGGCTGGAGAGGGTTCAGAAAAGGGCAACAAAGATGGTGCAAGGTATACAAATGAAGCCATATGAGACTAGATGGAGAGAATTAAATCTAGACCTGCTGGAGGTTAAAAGAGATAGAGGTGACATGATAGAGACTTTTAAGTATAATGAAGGGGATAAATGTAGTGAATGAATGTAGATTATTCAAAAGAAAAGTAGGAATTAAAACAAGAGGTCATAATTTAAGATTGGAAGGGGGAAGATTTAAGAGCAATGTAGGGAGATGTTATTTCACTGAGAAGATGGTGGAACCGTGGAACAGATTACCTAATGATGTGGTGTATGCGGAAATAGTGGAGGAATTCAAGAGGGCACGGGACAGATACAAGGGGTTGGCTGGTGGGAAGAGGAAAATATCCCTGAAAAGTGGAGACAAGTAGGGGTGGGTGGGAAATTAGCAGACTAGATGGACCAGGATGGTCCTTTCCTGCTGACACATTACTATAATACTATGAAATCCAATCCAGAAGGGATGCCAGGTATGGAACTTCAGTACTGCAGGCCCTTTTTCTTAAATATGCTCTAGACCATGCCTCCCAAGATACTGCTTGGAGCCTGCAGACTTGTATGACATCACTAGTAAGCTCCTGTATTTAGAAGAAAATATTCTCCCCGTAGTATTGATGTTTCTTTTAAGGGGGTTACTAGCAATTCATACAAACCCAACCCTACCGCCCCGTCAGGAACCTTAGTAAATACATTCTTCACTACAGTCAGTAACCAATGTGTGTTCTCAACTGCTTGAGTATTCTGTTACAAACTTTACAGTTTTTCTGCTTTTAATGTGTGGTTTTAGCATTCTTAGTACATTTCTGTTAACTAAGAATAACAGAATAGATAGGTGGTCACTGCTGTCTTCTGGATTTCAGTAACAGATCTGCCATTGAAATGCTAAAGGAAGCATGACAACAGTGCAAAGTTTTAATTTGTATAAATTCTAAATTCCAGCTCCAGGGCAACAACTTGGGCACGAGCTGATTGCAGACATGTAAGAATTACTAGTAAACCCCTTGAGAAAAACATCATTACTACGATGAGTAATATTTTCTTTCTACTTGTACTCGCCTCCTTGCATTCCTTTTAGCTGGCAAGTTGAATTGTCTGGAAAAACAGCCTTAGCCACATGGAGACCATCACTACTAAGCGGTCTTTGAACTAATATATCCTGGATGGCATTTTCAAGGAGTAGGGAACTCCCCAGCTAAATCTGTTCAACTCCTGGGGAACACAGAAACCATTCCCTGTCATGTGCAAGACAGCTAGAAAAAGAAACCACACAGGAAGAAGCTCTCACCCTAAACTAGGAAGGAAGCTCGCTGTATATCATCCCTATGTTTCAGAGGTTCATCCTAAAGGTTCCCCAAGAGTGATGTGGGATGTTTATGATAACTGTGTATTGAGCCCAGCAGGTCAGGTATTCAGACCTCCTTCACCTGTGTACCCACATTCCCCTTTCCCCTAGTCAAATCCTTCTCACCAGGCACAAGGACATTCAGTTTTTGTACCTGAAGGCCTGGCATATGAGAGTGTGAAAAATCTGGACCTGAAACTGTCTAAAGAGATCCTGGGTGACTAGAAAAGTCAACACTGTCTAGTGGAAATTGTTTTCCATTTGGCGCTGCAAGCTTGTCAGTTGACAGGGTACTAGACTACCTTTCTGAATGAGTTAAATCATTTCTACCCCTCCCTACTCGGGATCTTAACTTAGTTTTGTCTAATCTGTTCAGTCCCCCTTTTGATCTGTTGGACTCTGGTGATTTCATATTTTTGTCTTGTTAAACAACATGTTAGTTGCAATGACGTCAACCAGGAGAGTGAGTCAGCTTCAGGCTCTTTACATTGACTGAATATTGGATAAGGTAGTCCTTAGAACGTGCCCAAAGTTCTTGCCTGATGCCTCAGAAGTCCACAATAACCAGTCCTTTTCACTATTTTCTTCTCTTGGCCACATGCCCAAAGATTTGAGGTGACCCTTCACTATCCAGATTTCAAGTGAGCACCAATCTTTTGTTTCGGTAGCACAGAGACCATTAGGGGGTTCAACCAAACAGCTGTTTGTCACCTATGGAGGTTGTTCATCAGGCCTTCCTGTGACTGAAAAGGCCCTGTCTCACTGGATAGTTTCCTGTCTCTCCCATTGCTACATGCTTGTCTCATGCCTTGTACTGGGATACTCCACACCCACTATACTAGATACATAGCCACGTTTGTGACAGCCTGTAAGTCTGTTCCATTTACAGAGATCGGCAAATGGCCCCTGAACATCCACCTCCACCATTACATATCACTACATTGTGGAACTGCAGTCTCATAGGGATGCAGACTTTGGTTCTGCTGTAATCAACAACATTTTTCCCAAATAGTTCCAGTACTTCACTCCTCCAAGTGGCACTGCTAGTAGCGGAGGTCATCCGGGTGCAAGTCTACTCGTTAATAATGAGTTGGGGACCACATGGGGGAATATTTTAGCACTGAATTCTTAAAGAGCTAGTGTACTACCTGGAAATAATAGTAACTTTCAGATGTTGTCAGCTTTCACTTCTTATATCTGAAGTATTTTTTTTTTCTGTTTGCAAATTAGAAGAGTTTCCACCTGCCCGTACTGGGGTGATGTGTAGAGCAGCACTCTGTCTGGAGGCTAAAAAATAGTCAGTTCTGTTCGTCCTGCTGCATCAACACTGCGATCACACTGACTGTGACATCACTGGTAACTAAGGAGAGCCATTTCTCACTGCCAGAGTATTCTCTTTCACATGATGCAGCAGGAATTGGCTCTTGGTTACTAGCGTTGTCACAATTTCCTGCATTTTGATTGGTAACTGGTGAAATTCACTGCTTAGGCTGCAAGGGTTGTGGTGTCTCAATGTATTTGGTCATATTTCTGATGATATATAGTGGGGGGAACAGAACTGACTTTTTGTAGCCTCCAAACAGAGTGCTGCTCCACCCATCAGCTCAGTACTGCTAGGCAGAAAATCTTTCAGTTAGCAAACAGAAAAGAAAAATGCTTCAGCTATAAGAAGTAATAGCTTAGTGCATCTGAAAATGACTATTAATTCCAGGCAGTACACTAGCTCTTTAAGACAGTCTAGGCAGGAAACTCTATACCAGTAGAGAAAGCAACATTCAGCGCTGAAATATGCTCTCATACCATCACTTACTACTGATAAGCAGACCTGCACTTGGAAGGCCCCTGTGATGTCAAACCTGGATGTAGTGGTGATGGGTGATCTGAACCTGATGGATATCAACTGGGACATTCTAGCAGCCAGGTGCACCAGAAGTCAGGCCCTTGATACATTGCAGGTCTGCCTGCTTGTGCAGCTGGTTAAGGAGTCCACTAGACCTTGCAGGACTGCCTGCTGGTGTAGCTGGTTATGGAATCCACTAGACAGGAGGCCATTCTCGATTTGGTGCTCACCAACTTGGAGATAGTGGAGTGAGGGTAGGGGAGCCACTGGGGTCCAGTGACCTATAACTCTGGTTCTGGTTGGCCTTTGAGACCAGAGTACACCTGTCAAAAACTGAAGTCCTAGATTCCAGAAAAGCAGACTTCAGCTGGACGAGGGAGCTAGTCGGAGGCAAATTGACCAAGGTGGACAGCATCGGAGGTGTAGAGGAAAGATGGGGAAGTTACAGTGACTATTCTTGAGGCAACAAAGCCATGCATGGGAATTGTTACAAAACAAAACAGGTAGAAGAGACAATATGGTTCTCAGAAAGGGTCAGAGAAGCAGTGAGAGCCGAGAAAAAGGCTTCCACCGGGTACCAGATCAGAAAAGCAAGGGGAGGAAGAATGGGGAAAGTACCAAATGAGAAGCAAAGAGGATTAACCTGGAGGCAAAGGCAGACACAGCTGTGTATTGTGGAAGGGGTCAAGTGAGGGGAAAAGCAATTCTTCAGCTATATTAAGGTAAAAAGGAAGCACGGGGGTATTGTTAGGGTACAGGTTAGCGGGAAGCAGTTATAGGAAGATAGATAAAAAGCAGACATCCTTAACGATTGCTTTTGCTAGAATTATATTGTTAGGCTACAAGATAGATAGGAGGAGGGTATTAGAGAAAGATGAACAAAAAGCAGTCATCTTTAATAATTACTTCCGCTATGTCTTCACAAGGGAAAAACAATGAGACCCTGTCTAACCTGAAATGAGGCAGCCAGTATTAACCAGAGAAAGGGTCCAGAAGGGGCTTGAAGCCTTAAAGGTAGAGATAAAGTCCTAGGGCCAGATGTGATGCACCGAAGCATAATCCCCGTACACAAAGTGGGTGACAGAGAGCAACCAGGGAATAACAGACCTGTCAGCCTTACCTCCATAGGGGTAAACTGATGGAGTAACTGATCAAAGAAGACCCTGTGGACTTCCTGGAGAGCAACAGTCTACAAGACAGTAAACAGCATGGGTTTGTGGCAGGGAGGTCTTATCAGACAGTCTGATCGTTTCTTTAACTGGGTAACTAAGGTAGTAGATAAGAGCCACACTGTGGAGTTACTCTACTTTGATTTCCGAAAGGCTTTTGACTTGGTGCCACAAAAAGATTGTTGAGGAAACTGGAAGACCTGGGCACAACTAGCAACATAATTAGATGGGTAGGAAACTGGTTGCAGAAGAGTCAGCAGAGGATGGTGGTAAATGAGTTCAAATCAGAAGAGAGGGAGGTCATAAGTGGGGTGCCACAGGGATCTGTCCTCTTCTATATGTTCATCGGTTATTTTGGGGAGGACATCTGGAGCAAACTGTGACTCTTCACAGGTGACACAAAGCTTTGTGGTAGGGTTGATCGTGTGACAGGGTTGAATAAGGCCCTGTCCCATTTGCTATGCAGAAAGAGTTAAATGCTTGAATCTCTTCTATCCTCTTTCTCCTGTATCTTTATTTATTTATTAGATTTTTGGAAAGACCTTTGCACCAAAGGCTCATTTACAGAGGTTCCATGTCAATTGAAATGAACAATGGTTTACATAACATTGAGAATACAGCAAGGTGACAACACAGCACAAACTAAAATAAATAGGTACAAACATAGAGTAGGTAACAATCATATAGCCAGAACATGTATTAAGCAGTTCTACTGTCTTAAGTGCAGTGAGGATAATGCAGCAGGTTTTAACCTTAGTCCAGGGAGAGGAGAGCATAGAGGGCAAGGACTGGGGGAGCCAGGGGGAGAGTATAAACAGGATCAGGGAGCAAAGGGTAAAATGTGTGGGCAGGGAAGAGTTGGTCTAGAATAGAGCAGAGAAGAAAATGTGAACTAGGGAGGAAAAGTAGTACAGGTTGTCAGATCCCACAATCACAGCCCCCATTAGGTACTAGCAGAGTCCTAAGTTTTGATTTGAATGGTCCGAGCTTCCGTTCATTCAGTAGATGTACCCCGAGAGAGTTTAGCCAGAGAGGCGTATGATTTTCAAAGGTTCATTGACCTTGCACAGTCCGGCAAAAAGAGATTTTTAGAGATTGGTTGTTCAGGCCCCTAGTACTTCTGGAGGAGTTAGTTTTAGGGATGAGGTTTATCACTCCGGGGAGGGGTGGGTGTGGGGGTGAGGCCTAGGATTGCTTCCTTTGCCAAAAGGCAGACCTGATAACGTAATCTACTGTCCAGGTTAAGCTACCTAGTCTGCGTATACAGGTTACATGTGTGTCTTCCGGACTACACCCAACATAAGTCTACATACCTTGTTGAGTGTTATCGTGATACGTTTTGAGGGCCATAGGGGTTGTCTGTTTGGTTGCGCAACCAAATGTTCTCGTGAGCCCTGGGAACAGATCTCTCTTGATGGTCTCGCAATTCTCTGCCTCTCGTTATCTCTCTGCCTTCACTTGCTGTTTCTGTCTCTTCCCCTTGCATTTCTGTGGTTATAAAATATATGTGAATCTTTGTGTGATACTGGCACCCCTCTGTTTGAAATTGTATATAGCTGTATTGTTGAAATTATTGCAAATGTTCTCGTGAGCCCTGGGAAAGGATCACTCTGGTCTCGCAGTTCTCTGCCTCCCGTTATCTCTCTGCCTTCACACAGTTTCTATCTCTTCTCCTTGCATTTCTGCGGTTATAAAATATATGTGAATCTTTGTGTAATACTGGGACCCCTCTGTTTGAAACTGTATATAGCTGTACTGTTGAAATGATTGCAGACAGCTATTTGGAGTTTAGGGGGTTAACTTGAGATGCAGTCTGAGCTCCTCTCAGGCTTTTTTGCAAACTCTTTTGCAGAGCTGTCAGCAGGAGGTCAGCTTGGGACCCTGTTTTCTGCAAAGAAACTGATGAGAACATTTTGTGAAAAACAGGATGTCTCCTTGACGAGTTCCCAGGCAAAGACAAACTTGGAATTAGAGATACCCTCAGACGAAGGACTTTCCTTTCTTTGCTTGTACTACCTTTGTAATTGGTTATATTGAACAATTTCTAGTTTTTATTTTGCTGTTACTGATGATAATAAAACGCTCATTGTGAATGTTATAACTGTTCCTGGTTTTCCTATGCTTCCTGACCCGTGCCTCGACGACAGATGGTGACATAAGGATCAGAGAGATGCAGAGGGATTTACAAAGGCTTGAGAGTTTTTTTTGAGGTTATGCACCTCTGGGGGGAAAAACAGTACCCCAGGACAGAGTACTGGATGGGAAGGGTTAAACTGAGCACTACAGCAGAGGAAAGGGGCCTGGGAGTCATCATTAGAGACTCCCTCAAACAATCAAGCCAGTGGTTATAGGATACTGGGGTGAATCAGAAGAGGTATTGACAGTAGGGAAAAGGAGATGCAATACTGTTACCTCTGTATAGGTCACTGGAGAGGCCACATGTTAGAATACTGTGCTCAGTTCTGGAGTCATCACTTTAGGAAGGAGAGGAACGGGCTGGAGACAGTGCAGCGCAGGGTGACCAAGATGATTCGGAGCCAACAGGACAGATCTTATGAAGATCAACTGAAGGCACTGAACGTGTACTTACTGGAGACCAAGTGAGGGGGGAATATGATAGAAACCTTCAAGTCTCCGAAAGGAATAAATAAAGTGAATTGTGAGGAACTATTTTTCAGAAGTACAGAGTCAAGAACCCAAGGTCACAAGTGGAACTGGAGAGGGAAGGTTTAAGAGGGATGTGAGGAAGTTCCGTTTTATGGAAGGAGTGGTGGAGTCGTGGAACAGTCTGCCAGTGGAAGTGGCGGCCGTCAGGACAGTAAATGGTTTCAAACAGGGCTGGGACAGAGTGAAGGGTTTGGTGCTTGCTTCGGTCGGAAGCATTGGAGGGAGGCTGGGGGTGTGGACCGGGAGGGATAAAATCACACATGCACAATAGGTCCCGAGGCAGTTATGGAACTTTGGTCTTTTACTGCAATCATTGTGTATGTTTCTTTGTTTCTGATTTCAAGGTTTATGTATTAGGGCAGCTGACATCTATGGGGCAGGCAGCTTATGGCAAGGAGGTGCCTGCCCCAGGACCCAAATAAGTCCAGAATAAACATTTTTTTAGCCAAGGAATACTTCGTAATTGAACTTGCTGTAACCGTCATCTCACTTCCTGATTGCAGGCTTGCCACCGCGCACCCACCACAGCGCCGCCCACAAAACTGTGGTTTTAATGCGGCAAAGTAGGGAAGGGGCTACAGGGCTATAGATCGTATTTTAATGTAGTCAGCGGCAGCCTTTAGATGATACTTGTACTCTTTACAGGCAGTTGTACAAGTTAAGGGGGGTATATACGTGTAGTACTACCCCGTAACATGTACAACAGTCTATATAGGCATTAAGACTTCATCATAGTACACTTGTCATGACATCATAGCAGTTACTGTACCATGACAGCAGACTGTAATGTCACAAACATAACAATTGTGAGGTCATCTGGGGACAGATGTTTTTAAAACAGATGGTAGAATAAGTACTTTTTTATGTTGAGTATTGAGAAGCCTGAAAAAGTAACAAAAACCCTAGAAAAAAATGAAGTTAAATGTAGTTCCTGTAATCATAATAGTTTTAAACCTTCCATTTTAGTAGATACCTGCTTTTTAAATTTCAATGATGAGTTTAATTCTGTCAGCATGGATTCATCCACAGCCACACACCGAATGTTCATTAATCTGAGCCCAGCACCGCTCCAAGAGCCCTGTATAGAATAGGCTTCCAAAAGCAAGAGTCTCAAGCAGACAACCCCAACAGGGGTTGTCGATCTTTCCCTGTAACCAGACACTCTAATACTAATAGGCATGGCACCTTGATGCATGGTATCAAGATGGTCAGTACCAAATAGCCTGGTACCAAAGGCTCAAGTTGACCATAAGCATGGTAACAGTAAATATAATACTGGCAAGCACTTATCTGAATCAGAGTCAGCTCTGCCCTTCGGTCCCTGAGTAGTGACCGCAAACACAGTACCAGTAAATATAGTACTGGCAAGCACTTATCTAAATCAGACTTGGTTCTTTCCCTTCAGTCCCTAGGTTATGACTGTTCTGGAACTGGACAGGAACCAGAAAGGCCTCAACTTACAGGGGTGGAGATTTGGTTCCTTCTCCCTCTTTTGCACCACCCTTTAAGTTGCTGAATGCTTGACCTTGGGGTGTTTCTCTTCTGTGGACCCCAACTTCTTCCTTTAGCATTGGAATTGGGATTTACCTATAGACCCCTGCTTCTCACATGGTTTCTTCACAACCTTTTCCATGGCCTAGTACTCTACCTCAGGCTTCTCGGCCTCTAGCTTTTATTGTGGAAACAGTACATGTAGTACCCACCGTCCCCATCCCAATATTGCCAAGGGATCAGATACTGCCCTTTAGTCTGTTCCTCCTGTGAAGAAAAGGAAGATAACAAACTTGAATGTTTAGCAGGCAGAGATACTCCTGACTTCTCCAGCATATATGACTTCTGGAATAATGCTAGAGCTTCCCAAGTGAAGGATGCTTTGAGTTTTTGTACCTATATGAGAGAGAATGAATTTGCATTCTTACATATTTGGGGCAAACATTATATTGCCAGGCCTCCACTACCTGCTGACCAGGCATTTATCACCCTGGTAGAGAGGATTTGGTTTGAGACTTATGCCTCACCAGCATTTGATTAGAAGGTATTTAAAAGATACCTGGTTCCATACTCCAAAAAGCAGTTATCTTTCTAGGGACGTGGGTGTGATGTACCAATCCACACTTCTGGCAGTGTTCCTTTTCCTTTAATTCCTGCCGGAATGTCTTCAAGCTGGCTCTTCCCACCACCTGGGTGGTAATTGCCTGGGCACCACCCCGTGACATCAGCTCTTCCTTTCTGCTGGAAGAAGCTTCCCTCCTTACCACTCTCCACACTAAGCAGGCCCTTTGCTTTCAAAACTTTACAAAACAACTCTCGTATTCAAGCAAAATTAAAACCCTTTCGAGTCCTCGTCATGGACGTCTCTTAGGTCAGCGCCCAATTTAAAAAATATGCAAGTGCAGGCAGACGATGTCCAAAACTGACCCACACACCTTGTGTATCAGCTGCCTCAGCCACGATCACAATCCCCAGGCATGTGGCCTATGTAGCACCTTGCATGCCAGTACTCTGGAAGACCGGCATGCTCTGCTACTTTTAGGGCACCCAGATGAACAGGACCCTCCCGTTAGGTGGAAAGATGCCTATTGGGCAGGCTCCACGCGGCTGCGGGGTTGTCTGCAGGGCATTCTTAGCCAGAGTCGGCGTCTCAGGCGCAGGGCAAGCCTCTTGGCTTTGGCCCTGTGCCGCTTTCCTTTGGCACCACCTTCACAGGGGCATTTAGGGATTTGGGCCAGTCCCTTCCCACCCTTGGGCAGGGCCCCTCTAAGGTCACAAAATCCTCCAAATCTTTGAAAAAGGAGACTAAAAAGAAGTCTCGTCATCAGTCGTGAGAATACAAGGGCTCTTGGGCTTCACATTCCCATGCTTCACTGGAGGTTTCGACTATGGTCGATCCTTAAGTCCAGGCCACTGGCTCCACAGTTTCTCCATCATGCCAGTCAGTCATGATGCCCACCGACCAACCTGTTGAAATTTTTCTCAAGCTGGTTGAGACGCTGTCACAGGACGAGGTGGATACTTCCCTTTCTAGGACGCTGTTCATACCTGTCACATATCAGGGTGGGTCGGACCAGCACGCTGATACAGTCACTAACCCTCGGGATCCCATTACCGCGCAGGATCCTCTGCTTTCACTGGTTCTGTCCAGTTCTCACTGTCGGCTTCCCCAACAGTGGAGGTCACAATCCCAGAGTCACGCAGCCCACACTGACATAGACATTCCCACTCTCGACATTTGGGCAAGTGGCCCCGCCACTGTTCTTCATCTTTTTCCTCCTCGGATGTGGAGAGGCTGTGTTACGAAATGTGCCGGCGCTACAAAGAACTAATCTGGCATCAGCTTATGTTTGCCGGGGTTAAGCTGATTCCGACCCCTACTGTTCTGTGGCTCCTGCTACCGAGGCCTCAGACCACTACGACTCGTCCTATTCCAGCCTCTCCGCCCATCCTGGTGGAGCTGCTGCCTAAGCAGCCAAAGGATGGTCCCCCTCCTAAGGATGCCCATACAGCTCCCAGGCTTTCTCATCGACTGTCAGTTACCATGACTCCTGACAGACTCCGCAGGGTCAACAGGAACTCAGGTGGCTGACCACTTTTTGACTAATCCTCAGAGTCTGAAGACTCCTCCCTGCAATCCCATCTGTTGGACGCCGAGTCAGGGGAGGATATTTCCACGGAGCATGCTTCCACCTGTTTTGGAGGATTGCTGTGCTTGAGTTTGGAGTCCACCAGGATCCAGATGGAGGCCATTCAGAAATGGGCCAGGTATCCCTTGCCCAAAATTCTCGACCACGGGAACACCCCGGGAGTATCCTTCCCAGTTGCAGAGGCCATTCATGGCCCTGCTCTGGAGCTTTGACAGCACCCTGCCTCTTGCCCTACACCATCAGCCCATATGGCCTACAAGTATGCGGTCCTTACAGGTTCCCTCTCGGGGTTTTGCTGAGCATCCCTTGGCCAGAGGTCTGGTCGCCAGCTCGTTTTTTCTGCATACAGGCAATGTCAGGGATGTGGACAAGCCTCCCAAGGAATCAAAAAAGTTGGAGCATATGGCCAAGAAGGTCTGTGCAACCTCTTCGCTTGGCCTTTGGCAGACAAGTTCAGCCATTTTGATAGCCCACTTCGCTCTTGCTCTAATTGGCACTGTCGATGAGGTGCTTCCCCAATTCCCAGCTGACTTACAGACCATGGTCAAGCAGGTCCGGTACCAGGGCCAAGCGGTGGCTAAACAGCAGCTCCAGACAGCCATGGACCTCGGTAACTCCTGTGCCCGAACTGTGGCTGCTGCAGTGGCTATGCACAGCAGTGCTTAGCTGCAGATCTCTGCCTTTATGGCAGATACCCAGCACAAGTTGGCAAATGTCCCCTTCTTGAGCACCAACCTGTTCGGGCTGTAGGTGGAAGGACACCTAACGCGCATAGAGGAGTCCATTGCCACCCTGGACTCTGTTACCTCTACCTAGAGTGATCCCAAGGGCTCCCAGCTTCAACGGAAGAAGCTCTATTGGTCCCTCTCTACCCCTACAGCCACGCCATCCCAGCCCCCAGCTGTGCAGCAGACCCAGGATTGATATCTTCAACCAAAATCGGTTGCTTAAATCGTCTGAAAATCCGGTGGTTGAGGTCCTGCTGCTTCCTCAGCTGGTCCATCCTCCGCCTCCAAGCCTGCCCAGTGATGAGATGGGGTGCCTCCCCCATGCCCGTCCTGACTCCCCTGGCTTCTCCCATGGGGGGCCGACTGCACCACTTCCTTTCCGTCTGGTCCACTGTCACCACGAATAGGTGGGTCCTCAAGGTGGTTGGTCGGGGTCTACCTCTAGAGTTCGAGGTTTTCCCTCCTTGCCGAGCTCATGCTCCACGGAAGGACAGGTGTCCACTGACACTCTTGTCAGCCCTTCATGAATATATTACCCATTTCCTCTAGAAGGAGGTAGTGGCTCAAGTCCTGGACCCACCGGTAAGCCCAGGGTTTGTCTCCAGGTACTTCTGGTTCCAAAGCAGACGGGGTGCTGGCTGCCCCATCTTAGATCTGCATGACCTGAACAAATTCCTCCAGTCATGCACTTTTAGGATGGTCACTGTGTCTCGGATCATTCCATCCCTGGAGCAAAACATATGGTTCTGCTCTTCGAATCTTTGGGACGCATTCTTCCATGTTTCCATCCTGCCACTGGTTCCATGCAGAGGGGATTCTCTATGAGTTCCAGGCCATGTTCTTCGGCCTCTCCTCAGCTCTCAGGGTCTTCACCAAGTGCATTGCAGTAGTGGCAGCCTTCCTGAGGCGCCAAGGGGTCCAGGTGTATCCCTACCTGGATGACTGGCTTATAGCGGGTCCTCCAGGGAGGATGTGGAGAGGTCCAGGGACCTGGCCCTCCAGACTTGCTTGTCCCTTGGCCTCCTGGTGAATGAGGCCAAGTTGGTGCTCATACCTTCACAGGTGATGCATTTCATTGGGGCGGAGCTTGACTGTTGCAGAGCCAAGGCTAGACTTCTGGCAGACTGGGCGGAGGCTCTCTCCTCCTTTGCCGGGTCATTTCGGGTTGGGCAGCTGCAACCTGTTCAGAATTTCCTGCACCTTCTGGGATACGTGGCGGCATGCACCAGTGTAGTCCACTGGGCGTGGTGGAGAATGCACTCTCTACAATGGGAGCTTGCCTGTCAGTGGTCTTGGCACCAGGACCACTTCAACCAGCCGGTCACTGTGACTCAGCTGATGTAGGAAGCCCTCCAATGGTGGTTAGTCCTGTAACATTTGCAGGAAGGAATCCCATTTGTCTACCCAGAGCGGATAGTCACAATCATGATCTGTGCCACCCTCATGGGTTGGGGTGCCCACCTGGGGGAGCGCAGAGTTCATGGACTCTGGACCCTTGAAGAGTCCCAATGCCATATCAACCTGCTGGAACTTTGGGCGGTTCGGCTGGTGCCGGCAACCTTTGCTCCACACATTCGGGGTCAGGTCGTTCAGATTGAGACGGGTAATACCAAGACCAAGTACTGCCTTAACAAACAGGGCAGAACGCACTCCCTTCATCTGTGCAGGGAAGCTTTCCACATTGGGACACTCATGCTCCAACCAACTGGCGGACACCCTCAGCCATGTGGGTGAGGCATCTAACAAGTGGTGTCTCCATGTAGAGGTAGTGTACAGCCTGTTCTCCCAGTGGGGCACCCCACTGGTGGATCTGTTCGCCTCCAAGGAGAATGCCAAGTTGATGCTTTATTGTGCTTGCTCCCCCCTCGGGGAACACAGGGAGGATGTCTTCTTGAGGCCCTGGGCCTCAGGCCTCCTGTATGCCTTCTCTGTTTCTTCTGATCCACAAAGTGTTGATCAAAGCCAGGAGGGACAAGCCATAGATGATCCTGGTGGCAGCGGACTGGCCCTGCCAGTTCTGGTACCCCGTGTGGCAAGATAGGCCTATTACCACTTTATTTAATGTTCCTATTTCCTGGGTTGTGAGGCACTCCCGAGTTGAGACACTGTCCCTTTAAGAAGGCCTTTAAAAATGTAAACAAAATAGAAAGAATTACCAAAAGCCAGTTTGGGCTTGGCATTCATCTAGATAAGGACCAGACAGGCTTATGTATCCCAAGAGTCATATCCCTTGGATCAGAATGGGCACTTCAGCATCCTGAAGGCAAAAAGGTCCCAGTTAGAGGTCAGGGGTCAGCAGCAAATGGCCCCAGTGGGAGGTCAGCCTAAGATAGAAAAAAAGTTATGTTTAAACCATATATAATGTATGGTAGAACGCTGTTAACCTAAGGAAATCATCATTTCCTAAGGCTGTTATACCATCGATGTGACGTAGTAATGTTGTTAACCTATCGATGCTACGTCACATCGATAGGTTAACAACGGGGATTGGTCTGCGCATGTGCACGCATTTTTTTACACTCTGGAACTGAGGGATGCATGCAGCAGTAAGGGAAGGACTGAACGGCCATGGCGGTGACTCTATTTCGTAAAGTAAGGAGCCGTTTTCCCTTTTTCTTGGGAAAATACACTATAAAAAACAATGTATGGTCCTTCTAGCAGCAACCGGTTAATGTTAACCGTCTCGAGGTTGCCATGGCGACGTAAACCTCTCGAGCTTTGCTCTCGAGGTTTACACGGTCGCCCTGGCAACATCTCGATGATTAACAGACCGGTTACTGATAGAGGACCATACATTATCCTCTTATGTTAGGGGTGTTAGACATGGAACCATAGTGACACCTGCAGGAAAGGGTCAACTGTTGCACCCCAATCTCTGTATAACTCAGTTATTCACCCCATCCCAAAGGGGATGCATGTGGCTTGAAAATGACATCACACAGACTTTAACTACACTCAGAATTTTGAAATCAGTGTACCTTTTAGCTTGACGTTTGTAGCCTGAGGAACTGATCCTGGTGAATCTCAGAGATAAGAACATATCAATCTGGTATATACTTTTTAAATAGTATAGGTAGGCCTGGGAAAACCTCTGAACCAGACCTAAGTTTTATGAGATTGGACTTCTCACATGCTGAGCAGAAATTCTGATCTTTAAGTCAGAATTTGGGAATCAAGACTTTTGCTTCAAGACGACCCTGAGTTTTACACCAAGAGGCAGCTGCGACTCAAGATTTTTTCCAACAATCTAGTATTTTTCTAAAGAACTTTTCTTCACCTACAGAAATAATTTCCTCTCAAAAGGACATTTGATATTTTCTGGACTCTGAAACCTCAAAATAAGGTATAGTTTAAAGTCACAGGGCCGGATATTCAAACTGCGCTATTTTGTGGCGCAAGCCCTTGCGCTGCACAAAATAGTTGCACAGGGGTGTGGCCAGAGCGATATTCAAAGGAGTTGCGCCCTTGAGCAACTCCTTTGAATATCACCCCTTAGCCACAGCCACTGTGCATGGCGCAGTGGAACTTGCGCCACCGCAAGTGGTCAGAGTGGTGCATTCAACTTGCGGTGCGCAAGTACCATTGCTCTATGTGCAAATTTCCAATATTCCAAAGGTGACATGCAAATGGGGCCATAATTCATGCAAGGCGCGGGGGGGGGCCATTTGCATCTGATTCATGACCCCATTTGCATGCCATTGTACGAAGGTGCGCGGGATCCCGAGGACTTGTCTGGCGCCTGACAGGCAGCCGTCGAGGGACGATGCCCCTGCGGCCCAATCACGGGCAAAGGTAGAAAATCCCCACCACCACCCCCACTCGCCCGATTGCTGGCAACAGCAGAAAGGTCCCCCTCCCCGACTGGCCCGATCGCGGGCGCAAGCTTAAACCTCCCCACCAGCCCGATCGCGGGCAGCAAAGTATCCCCAAAGCGGATCCCTGGTGGTCCAGTGGACGATAAGCCCGATTGCGGGCTAGAGATATTAAAACACCCCGAACATATCCCTAGTGATCTGGTTTCACCCACCCCACCCACAAGGCCCCACCACCCGCCCCCCTGCAGCTGGTGAGCATCACCCGCCCCGCCGCCCGACTGACTTTGCCGGTGAGCCCTACGCGCCCGGGTGCAGAGCAAAACCAATGGCGTGCAGCTATCTCCCTGCGCCCGTGGCTCTTGCTCTGCAATGGGCGTACCAGCCCCTATCCCGGGCAGTCAGTCGTGGGCGGCGAAGCAGTAAGGATGCCACCAGCTGCGGAGGAGGCGGTGGTGGGGCTCCGTGGGTGGGTGGGGTGCAACTAGATCACCAGGGATGTGTTCTGGGGGATGTTTTCATATCTCTAACCCAGGTCGGGCTGCCACTGGACCACCAGGGATATGTTCGGGGAGGGTGTTTAAACATCTCCAGCCCGCGATCGGGCTTATCGGTCCACTGAACCACCAGGGATCCGCTCGGAGGGGAGACACTTTGCTGCCCGCAATCAGGCTGGTGGGGGATTTAAGTTATGCCCGCGATCGGGCCAGTCGGGGAGGGGGACTTTTCTGCTGTTGCCCGCTATCGAACCAGTGGGGATGTTTTACACTTTTGCCCGCGATTGGGCTGCGGGGGGGCACAGAGAGTGGGTTGAGGGCCAGCCGCAGGTGGCAGCTGCTGTGTTGTGCCCTGCAATGCGGCAGCTCACCTGTGGGTGGCCCTCGACTTGATCCTTTTTTTTTTTTTTTGGCTCAAAGTTGTGCAGGCGCAGGTTGGGGGTTGTGCCTGCACAATTCTGCACAGCCCGGCTGAATATCTGGCTGTGCAGTTTATGCATGGTTCCTCCCCCTCCAGTTCAGCATGCATTCATTTGCATTGCGCTGTTGCTCAGCATGTTTTCAGTGGCACAACTGCCTCCTGCTGAATATCGCAGAATGGAGCAATTTCGGACTTGCGCAGGTGCAACCCTTTTGAATATCTGGCCCACAGTGTATAGTGTTTCTGTATAACCATCCAATATTTATTTTTCTTACTATATGCATTCCAAAGCTTCTAAATTGTAGAATTTACTGTGTTGTGTTTTTTTTTTTTTTCCTTTAAGTAAACTTATAATTTATCAACTCTGCCTGGGGTCTGGTTGTGTGATCTAACATTTTAAACAGAGCCGGCCCGTCGGCGCAGCGGTTGGATTTCCGCTTGTGACGCCTGCGACCCGGGTTCGAACGGACCCGGATCGCCGGAGGGTGCGCGGGGAAATGGGATTGGCGTCCGATGGGCAGCTCTCCTACTCCAGGGAAGGATGTGGGAAGTGATCGGTGCGGTTGTGGATCCCTGGTGGAGACCAGGGGTTCCACGCAGCCGACACTCAGCGTGATGGAGGCGGGCGACGCGGGCGCCATTGCACGACCCCGCCTCCCATGGGAGAAACCGGAAAAAGGATGGAGGAGCTGCCCGCCGTCGGATGAAGCTGCGCCGCTTCAATATGCCTTCAGGCGGGCCCCGACCTAATACAGTGCCCTTGGCGCATATGAGGGAGTGTCATGGCCCACCGTGGGGGCAAGCCACGGGCATCGGGGCAGCGCTCTATTTGGAGGCAGAAGCCGGCGGCCCGTGACCGGGCAGAAGGACAAGGCGGCAGGCGGCTCCAGGAGGAGGAAAAGTTAAATATAAAAAAAAAAATAATAACATTTTAAACAGAAGGGTTTTGTAAAGACTGTATGCGTTGTTAATGAAGATAGTGACCAGTCGGCTATCCTACAAACCAAATATGCAAGAGGCTGCCAGTGACTGTGGTGGGATTCTAACCAGAGAGCGTAGTAAAGAGTCAGGGGGACTTGAGACTACAGTTTCCACTCTCCCACTGGAAAATTAAGGTTGGTGATGCTTCCTGAGCCCTACAACTGCTCACGAGTTCTGTAAAAAGGGGCCCATCCCTGCAAACTGGAGGTCCTGCCATGCCCTCCGGGTTGGGCTTGTGACACCCTGATCTCTCGGCCTCAGCTGCAGGCTCCCATGGCATTTTCCCCCTCCACCCAGACCTGCTTTCTTGCAGTTAGGGGATGGTACTCGATCCAGACCTTTAATCCCTGCACCTGACAGCCTGGTTCCTGAGCGGCTAGAGTTCCATGCTTTGGGTCTCTCTGAAGATATCCTCACTGTGGTTGTGGCTTCTCGGAAGGAGTCGGCCCAAAAATGCTATGTCTTCAAATGGAAGAGGTTTCCATTTGGTGCCAGGGCAAGGGGCTTGACCCTTTGCCTTGTCCGGTGACTAGCATTCTCGACTACCTTCTGTCATAAATACACTCCAGGGGTCAGGCCTTCTGCTCCCACAGTGCCAAACCTCGAAGTACAGTATGTGAACAGGAAACAAACAGGGTAACCCTCCTGTCTGTTTTGGGTCCGAACAACTACCAGTTTCAAGTCATGGGGTCAAATATGAACCCTTTTTCACTAGTACGCCCAGGTAACGGGTCCAAATATCACACCCTCTTCTGGGAAATGCAGTGTAATACTTAACCCAGCGGGCACATAACCTGGTTCACAATCCCCCTTTGACTCGGTTGAGACCTTCGTACCTTACCTTAGTGCATATGGTAACGCACCATAAGCGCTTAACAGTTCTGTCAGAATTATCAACACTTCCAGAGTTCGCACTCAAAATGAGGAAAAGTCTCAGGTAGGATTTCAAAGAAAATAAAGTTTACTAAAATTAAAACTAGTAAATGAAGTACAAAACATAGACCATATAGCATCTGTGGCTCAGTCATAAAAAAAAATAAAGATAAATGGACAATCATAAACAAAAAACACCTTCGACTGAGTATCTAATCCTACCGTAGTTTTAATTGATGTAGTAGTAGTAAAAAATATATTTTTATACAGGAATAATTCATGTAGTTTGGATAATACAATCCAGTTTCCAAGACAGTCCTGTGCAAGTAATCCAAGTTCCACATATTCACATCAATAACAAACAATATATTACAAAATATACACAAATTACAAATTTTAAAAACCATTTAACAAAGACAATAGAAATCAATATCAAACACAGACACACAAATAAACATAATACACTTTTAACCCTTTCAGAAAGTTGTTAGCAGTTTTCTCCGATCGCAATAAAGGAGGGAGAGCGTTACAAATTACTGATGCTTGAGATACTGATGTTCTATCCCCAAATTTATTTTTACATTTGTCTGGATCAATTCTATTTTGATACAGTTCCCTTACTGAATGTTTCCTAAGTGCAGAATCCCTATCTGCTAATAATTTGGCAATATTATGGGTTAAATGAATTGTCCTGTATTTATGAATAAATAAGGACCAACTCTTTCTGTATTCCAAATTAAGAGATAACCAATTTAACCTTGTTAACACATCACAATGATGAGTTCTAAAACTACAACATAAAACATATCTTGCCACCCTATACTGTAATTTGTCTAATTTATTCAATAGTTGTTTAGTAGTAGTCCTATAAATAATCATGATAAATAGTGGTGGTTGAATTACCTACTTTAGTAGAATTGTTTCTTGCCAGTGTGTTCTTTCAGGAGTCCAGAAATAAAAAGCACAATCTTCTCTCAGCTCTGACAATCTATAGGGAACATGGGTCCCACCCAGCTTGTGAGGTCACAGCTCAGTGGTGATGCCGGCTGTGGTCAATGTATTCCTGCATACCACATTAGTCACATGCATCTGCATGTTGCTAAGTATCCCACAAAATAATATATATATATATATATATATTTATGTTTTTTTAATTAGTGAGCCTGCTTTATGGCAGGTCAGAATTCCCTCTTTGATCTTCAGAGGACATTACTGAGCTATTTCTCATAGAGGTGAGAAATCTAACAGGTATCTCAGAAGTTACTTTCCTCCTAATAGGTCATAAAATGTAATACTTTATACAAGTGGCTGGTTTACAACCTATACAAACTGGTTTCTAAAGGACGCTCTTAATTAGATTTTCCACTCAGAGGGAGAACAGTATTTTATTTAAAATCCAAGGTCCCACGATGCCTTGTGCTGACTGCCATACTTTCGAAGCAGAAATTCAAAGAAACACATATTTATATCACAAGTACAATACAAATAATAACTAGCAGATTGGCTATTCGTCACAGTCCTCCGTCCTAGACTGAATTTGGGGGAATCTGTTCCTAGGCATTGGATGAGTATCCCAAATTCAGTTCACTGCTCTGATGTGATAGCCCATTTGCATTTGCTGCCCCTGCCCTGTGAGTGACAGTCATGTTGTAACCCTGCAAGGCAAGGCTCCATTTTAAAAGCCTACTGTTTGTTTTACCCATTTGTGCCAGCTAAACCAGGGTGTTATGATCTGTTTGTACCTCGAAATGCCGCCCGTACAGGTATGGCTCTAATTTCTTTAGTGCCCACACCATTGCAAGGCATTCTTTCTCCACTATACAATAAGCCTGCTCCCTGGGAAGTAACTTCTTACTGAGGTACACTATTGGGTGATCTTTCCCTTGATTAGAAGTCTGGCTAAGTACTACCCCAGTACCCACATCTGAGGCATCTGTCTGGACTGCAGAGGGTTTACTATAGTCTGGACTTGTTAATACAGGAGCACTGCACAGTGCCTCCTTTAGCTGCGTAAAGTCTCATTCACAGGCTGGTTCCCATCTTACCCTTTTAGGCATTCTTTTCTTTAATAAGCCAGATAGGGCAGCTGCCAGGGCACTGTAGTTTTGATACAAATTTTCTATAATACCCTACGGTCCTTAGAAAACTCCAAACCTGCTTCTGTGTTTCGGGTCTTGGCCATGCCTCTATTACCTCAATTTTTGCTTGATTAGGATGGAGCTGTCTCCACCCTACTACATGCCTGAGGTATGCCACCTCAGCCATGGCCACCTGGCACTTTTCAGCTTTTACAGTGAGCGTCTGTATCCTGCCCAGCACTTCCCTAAGGTGAGCCAGGTGTTCCTTCCAGCTGGCACTGAAAATGGCAATATCGTCCAGGTATGCCACGGCGCACTCTTCAGTACCATTTAACACCTGGTTCACCAACCTTTGGAAGGTGGCAGGGGCGTTCTTCATTCCGGAAGGCATTACTTTAAGCTCAAGTAACCCTATCGGAGTGATGAAGGCCTACCGCTCCCTAGCTCTGGCAGTTAACTCCACCTGCCAGTACCCTTTCGTCAAGTCAGTAGTGGTAAGGTATGTCTCCCCTCCCAACTTGTTCAGTAGTTCGTCCATCCATGGCATTGGGTGAGCGTCTGACTTGGTGACTGCGTTGAGTCCACAGTAGTCCATGCAAAAATGAGTAGTGCCATCTGGCTTGGGAACAAGGAATATGGGTGAAGCCCAGGGGCTGTGGGATTTCTGGATTACCCGTAAATCCAGCATTTCCTCCACCTCCCTCCTTATGTCCTTTTGGACGACCTCTGACACCCGAAATGCTGTCTGCCGTATGGGCGCTTGTGCCCCCGTCTCTACATCGTACGTCACTAAGGGGTTAGTCCAGGCTTGGCACTAAACATTGGGGGCAAAGTCTGCTAAAACCTCCCGTACTTCCTGGTTCTGGTCCGGGGTCAACTGGGGCGACATTTTAATTGCCTCCACAGAGGACTCCCGCTTGCTTTCTTCCAGCAAGTCCAGAAGGGGGTGTTCTTCGTCCGTCCCCTCCCCAGACTATACGCTGCAAAGAACATGTCAGCCCTATTTGCATGTGGCTTCATCATGTTGACGTGGTGCATCCTTTGGGTATGTCTCCTGTCAGGCAGATTTATAATGTAATTTATATCATTCACCTGTCTTGACTACTTTGTACGGTCCTGCCCACTCAGCCTGCAACTTATCTTTCCAGACTGGATTAGGACCATGACCTCCTGACCCATAGTGTACGAGCGAGCTCTGGCTCTGCGATCATACCATACCTTTTGCTTTTGCAGGGCAGCTGCTAGGTTGCTCTGGGCTGTTCCCATAAGCTCCTTCAGCTTTTCCCTTAACTTGAGGGCATAATCCACTATGGGAGTTCCCCGGGTGGCGTGCTTGCCTTCCCAGTCCTCCCATATCAAGTCTAGGGGCCCACGCACCCTGCATGCGTATAAGAGCTGGAAGGGGGGAAAACCCTGTCGACTCTTGGGGCACCTCCCTGTATGCGAGCAACAGGTGGGGAAGATATTTCTCCCAGTCCCTCTCATGCTGTTCAGCAAATGCTTGGAGCATCAATTTAAGGGTACCATTAAATCTTTCCACAAGCCCATTGGCTTGCGGATGATGAGGTGTCGTGCATCTCTGCACCACCCCACACTTCTACAAAAACACTACATAGGTCCGACATGAAGGAACCTCTGTCTGCAGGAACCCAACATGGGAGAATATCCCTAGCAAGGCATCTGCCACTTTGTCTGTCCTCAGTGAGGATAGGGCAACTGCCTCTGGATACCGGGTGGCATAATCCACCACTGTTAGGATAAACCTCTTCCCGGAGGAGCCGGGGGTGTTCAAAGGCCCCACCATATCCATTCCTACCCTCTGGAATGGCTCCTCCACTATGGGCAAGGGAATTAGGATGGCTTTGGTTTTACTACCTGTTTTCCCCTATTTCTTGGCACCGGTGACAAGACCTGCAATATTCCTTCACCTGCTGGGTGAAGTTGGGCCAATAGAAATTCAAAAACATGAAGTCTTGCTGTATTCTGACATTATGCAGTTAGCCCCAGCACTTGAACTGCCCTGGAGAGGAAAGGGTTAACTCTGTGCAGCAGCGTAGAACGTTGAGCTCGAGCTTGGTTTTCAAACCTCTGTCTCTGGTACTTACCAGTGTAACCGTCAGATTCTTTACTCCGCCTAATAGTGAAGTCGCCCTGGAGATTTCCTCTGCTCGGTTCTGTAAAGTTTTAAAAAGCGTTCGGTTTAAACTGATCTGTTTGTTATTTTTTTTGATTTCCACCCTCTGTCTACGGTACAGGTAGTGTGGTAGATAGGTAGTGACTGTTGTTTATATATTGAAATTGTGGAAATTGCTTTTTTCCTTCGGTTTCTCATCAGTCGGTCCGGTTAGAAACCAACCTTGTTTTCTGAATTGTTTATTTTTGTATTTTCTGGGAATTAGTATGGTGTTTTGGTACCGATCAGTTTCAAAAGAACCAGACTTTTTCTGGTTCTTTTTCAGAACCTGTGACACGGTTTGTAACCAATCGGTTGATTATTACCTGGCTTGAAAGCTGTTAAGGGTAATTTGGTAGGTTGGTCATGTCTGAGAAACCCAAGAAGAATATTTGCCTAGTGCACTTACCCGGTCAACAAAAACAAAATAAAATAAAATAAAAAAAACGGTCCCACTGGGTTTCAACACTGTACTGAGTGTGGGGAGGCCTTTGCCAAGGCCGACCTCCACCTCATCTGTGTTTATTCTCTGGGGTTTGACCACCTCAAATCAAACTGCCAAATTTTCAAAAAATTCCCCCAGAGCCACTCGAGAAAAAAGGTTGAGTAGGCTGAAGGAAAGAGAGGCCGAGAAGTCTGTAGATCCAGATGGCCAGCCCGGTTTGGTTATGCCGAACCTGAGGAGGTGCCTACTGACCTAGGCGATACCTCCTCGGGCAAAAGGAGATCCGACTCTGAGGGGCCGGTTCCATCAAAGAGAAAGCGTAAGTCTGCCGGTTCGGATCCAGTACCACACACTCCAACCACAGACGAGATAGCCAAAGCGATTAGCATTCTTCAGTCGCTTCGCCCGGTTCTATCCGAACCGGTACCGCCGGTTAGGTGGTCGGTTCGGTCGGATCCGTCTCCTTTGGATTATGATCCAGATACTTTCTATGAGAAGTGGGAGGGAGATGAAGACTATCCCGATGAAGACAACGATTTTGGGGGTCTAGATGTGCCCATTGAACCGGTCATCTCCCCTCCCAGGCTTTTTGAGCCTCCATCACATTTCTTGTTTTACAAGAAGGTGGCTGAAACCCTCCGGCTCCCTATGATTGAAGCTGCTGAGGAAGAGGAAGAGCCTGATTTTGTAGAAATTATGGATATCCCAGAGTCCAAGGGATTGTCTATCCCTCTTCACAAGTCCTTGGGGAAACGGACACAAAAATCTTACAAACTCCTAACTCCTTACCTCCTGTGGATAAAAGAATGGACAGGAGGTATATGTTATCAGGCTCAGGTACGGAGTTCCTTTACACTCGTTGCAGCCATGTTGGGGTAGTACAGGCTGCAGCCTGTGACAGGGCTAACATTCCTTTGGCTTCACACACCCCCGGACAAGAACTCCAGGAAAATTGATGCCACGGCCAAGAAACAATATTTGGCATCCTCTTTGGGACTCAGGCTGGCAAACTATATGGCCTACATAGCCAGGTACCAGAAGTCCAGGTGGGATAGTGTTCTGGAACTGACCAAACAGGCCTCCCCCAGCTAGCCAAGGAGCTGGAGAAGGTGGCTGCGGATGGAATTGAGGCATCTGAAGTGCAATTTCATTCTGCTGTGGACTCCAGTGATGTGGCATCAAGAGTCATGGCTACATCTGTGCGTCTCAGAAGACAAGCTTGGCTGAGATGTACTTATCTTTCATAGGATACTCAGGCCAAGGCTATGGATTTTCCTGTAGTGGGTAACTCTCTGTTTGGGAAGCAGACAGAGGCTTACATGAAGAATATGGATGAATACAGGACCACTTAACAGGCGTGCACAGGCCAAGGAAAGGCAGGCCACTCCACAAAAGTAGCAGTCTGGGGCAGGCCTTTTCACCAAGCCCAGGCCTCCTTTCCCTTCCCACAGAGGGGGTTCTTCCGAGGGAGGGGCAGGAGGGTGATGAGCAGGGCTGCTCCCTCCTCCCAGTCTAAGGCTCCTGCCAAGCAGACAGCCTGATGTGTCAGCCCGGGTTGACTCCCCAATCCCAGTAGGAGGCAGGCTGGCTTACTACTTTCAGGCCTAGAAGTCTGTTACTTCAGACAAGTGGGTCCTGGAGTAGTAAGCCAGGACTATTACTAATAGTTTCCAAAAAAGAGGGCCAGGCTTTTTCCACCTGCATCAATCTCAGAGACCCTTGCCCTAGAGGCAGAGGTTTCCTCTCTTCTGGCTCTCAGAGCTGTAGAGAAGGTTCCTACTCAACACAGGGGAAAAGGCCTGTACTCCAGGTACTTCCTTAACACAAAGAAGACAGGGGAGTAGCTACCCATCCTAGTCCTAAAATATTTGTGTCACAAACCCACTCAGCAGGTCAGGCCCTCTACTCTCAAAGTGCCTACCTCTGAGCACAGTCTTGTGAATAGTGTAACAGACAAGGTTACCCTCTTGTCTGTTTTTGTGAGTTCGGATCAACCTTTGGTCTCCAGTTCTGGAGGGATTCCAACTGTTAACCTCTTGTTAGCATACCCAATGCGCAAGCTCAGATATATCTGTCTTCGGCGGGGCCAGATATTTTTGCCTACGGGCACCTAACCAGATGTACAGAGATGAACCCTTTAAAACTTCAATAAAGACCTCAGATTTAACGCTTCTCTTTCCAGTTTGGTACCACCATTCACGCTTATGTTTACTATCTGCAATAACCATGTACATTTTTTACAAAATAAAAAGTCAAAGACAGACCAAGTAAGTTCTAAAAAGAATTTTACTAAAATAGTTAAAAATATGTGAAACACAAAATACAGGACTCGTATCAAAAGACATACAAATCTTTTAAAAAGAAACAAGGTTTAAACAGTGCACATTCCTACTACAGTACTTAGTCTCTAAATACTTGCTTAAGTGCTCACTGATCTTGCTTAGTCAGAGTCTAAGTAAAAATGTGTCTCTGTAAAACAGAATTATTCCTTAAACATCTGTTTTGGCCAACCCCTTTTTGGTGAGGTCAGCTAGCTCCTCCTCTGTTAGATTATGTTTAAAAATATGTATTTCTAGGGACATGGATATGTTGTTCATCCACACTTTCTGGCAAGTATCCTTGCCGCTTTAAATCTTGCCGGAAGGTCTTCAAGCTGGCTTCTCCCGCCCACCCGGGTGGTAAAACTCTCGGCTCCGCCCCATGACGCCAGATCTTCCTTACCGCTTGGAAGCTCAGGTTCCCTCCTTAACGCTCTGCGTATAAGACTGGTTCCTAATTCTTTGGTTTACCCGAAATAAAGTTTAAGGTTTTCAAGACTTCGGTCATTTATTTCCCTCGTGGCTGCGATGGAAAAATCGACTCCCAGTTTTCAGAGGTGCCCATGCGGGCAGAAGATGTCTCGGATGGATCCGCACTCCACGTGCATCTACTGCTTAGGCCTTGAGCACGACCCACAGGCCTGCGACCTGTGCTCTTCCTTCTCGGTCTACGTCCTGGAGGACCGCGCCGCCCATTTACAACTTGGGCGCCCCGAGAAACATTATCCGCCGGTAAAGTCAAAGGAGGCCCATTTGGTGGTTTCCACGGCGGCTGGCTCGGCAGAACAGCTCGAGCAGATGATCGTCCTCGAGGAGGAGGAGGTGGCGCAGGCCACATCTTCGTCTTCCTCGGCTGCGGCCTTTATCCCATTCTCCTTGGGATCCTCCTATTCAGCTTCTTTTAAGGAGCTCTGTCAGTCCCTTTCCACCAAGGGAGTGGGACCATCAGGACTTTCCTCTCGGTCCAAGAAGAAGGACTCTAAAGGTAAGTCCCTCCATCGACGCTCTTGGGAGCGGGAGAGGTCCCCCTCCCCGAGTAGTCGACCCTCGACTTCGGTCGATCCTTCGGCTTTGGCCACTGGCCTCACGGCGTCCCCGTCAGGTCAGTTGACCGAGACAGCCGTCGACGCAGTCGAGATTCTTCTCGACCCGTCGGACGGGTTGTCGACCGGTGAAGCCGAAAACCCTCACTCCCCGGTTCTCCTGGCAGAGATCAAGGTTATCGTGGGCTTGCCTGTGCCTCCGGTTCCGGAGTCCACGGTCGAAACTTCCGAGCCGAGGGGAGAGCAGGTCTCCCCCGCCCTGCCCCAGAACCCTCCTCGGAAACGCCGAGGTTCTTGGTCTCATATCTTCTCGGTCCAGCCCGATCCCATCGACACATAGGCGGTCACCGGTACCCGTAGTAGCGGCGTCGCCGCTCATCCTCACCGTCTTCCTCCTGGGGCGAGGGAAGCGCGGCATTGCAGTCGGCGCTCGAGAACCTCATGGGTAACAGCTCCTTCTATCCGGGAGCAAGCCGATGTCGTCGCCTTCCCCGGCCATCAAGTGGCTGTCACCGGAGCGGCCGAAGCAACCCCTCGCCCTAGCCGAGGCGCCTGCCCCTGGGCCTGTTGCTCAACTGAAACCAGCTGCCCCACCGATTCTGGTGGAACCTCCACCTCCACAGCCGAAATTTGGGGCCCCGACCAAGAATTCTCGGTCGGACCAGGGCCTGCCCCATAGGCTGTCTGTCACCCTCACTCCCGAGAGTGGCTCAGGCCCAAGGCAGCTCTTTGCGGACTTGTCCGAGTCAGACGACGATTCCTCCCTGTTCTCCAGGCAGGTCGACTTGGAGTCCTCCGGAGGTCAGTCGCTGGACGGTAGCCCATCATCGTTCATGGGTTTGCTTAGGCTCCTCTCGGAGTCCACCGGGATGCAGCTCGAGCCCGTATCCAAGCAGGCCAAGTATCCCCTAACGGAGATATTGGACCGAGGGGATTCTCCCACGGAGGCCTTTCTGGTGGCTGAGGCCATTGTTGGCCTGGCCTTGAGCTCTGGCAGCTTCCTGCTTCCTGCCCTTAGCCACGGCCAGGATGGCAAAAATCTGCGGTCCCCGGTTCCCTGTCGGGTTTGGAACACCCCTCAGCCAAGGGTTGGTTACCGACAGCGTCTTCTGGCATGCCGGAAGTGCCAGGGACATGGACAAGCCTCCCGACAAGGAGTCCAAGAAGTTGGACTACGCCGGGCGCAAAGTCTACGCTGTGTCCTCCCTTGGCCTTCGTCAGGCCAGCTCGGCCATGCTGATGGCACACTTCTCTCATGCCCTGTTGGGCTCCCTGGACGAGGTAGTCCCTCATCTCCCGGCTGACCTGCAGACCACGGTCAAGCAGGTGCGTGACCAGGGCAGTGGCCAAGCAGCAACTTCAGACTGCTCTGGACATTGGCGACTCATGCCAGGTCAGTCGCGACAGCAGTGGCTAAGCGCCGTCTGACATGTCTGAGGATATCCACCTTCACAGCGGATACCCAGCACAAGTTGGCAGATGTCCCCTTCTTGGGGACCGACCTCTTCGGCCCTGGAGTGGAGGGTCACCTCCAGAGGATCGAAAAGTCCAATGCCACTCTGGACTTGGTCTCCTCCACCCAGAGGGACAAGGGCCGCAGACTGCAACCCAAGCCCTTTCGTCCGTCTGCGCCCACGGCACGTCTGGGCCAGCAGGCTCGCACTTGGCATCCCAAAGCCAAGCCTGCGGCTTCCTCTTCCGGGAAGCAGGGAGGCAAAGGCCCAGGAGGTCTCTTGGCTGGTCCCTCCTCCAAGCCTGCCCAGTGACTGGTTGAGGGGTGTCGCCCCCAACCTCGTCACTCCACCCCGGGTTCCCCCCGTGGGGGGATGGCTCCGCCACTTCCTTTCCCCTGGTCCGCTATCACCACAGACGGTGGGTGCTGGAAGTGGTAGGAAAGGGCCTGCCCTGGAGTTTGAGCAGGCCCGCTTCTGAAGCCGTCACGCTCGGGGTTCGGGTTCTCGCTGTCGCTCGCTAAGCCGACATCGCTCTTGCTCCTCGAGAAAGAGGTGATCAGAGAGGTGGCGGACCCTTCCTAAGACTCAGGGTTTGTGTCCAGGTACTTCCTGGTCCCAAAACGGACCCATTCTCGACCTGCACGACCTAAACAAGTTCCTAAGGTCTTGGACCTTCAGGATGGTCACTGTGGCTCAGATAATACCATCCCTGGAACGAGGCATGTGGTTCTGTTCTCTGGACCTACAGGACACGTTCTTTCACGTGCCTATCCGTCTGTCTCACCAGAGATTCCTTAGCTTTAATGGAGGGATCCCTTACAGTTCGAGCCATGCCCTTGGCCTTTCTCTTGCTCCCAGGGTCTTCTCCAAATGCATGGCAGTGGTGACAGCATTCCTGTGGCGCCGAGGGGTTCGGGTGTACCCTTACCTGGACGATTGGCTGATAGCAGCCCCCTCCAGACAGGAGGTGGAGCGGTCCAGAGATCTGGCCCTCCAGGTTTGCTCTCAGATCGGCCTTCTCATCAATGAGGCCAGGTCGGAACTCGGACCGAAGCAGGTGATTCTTTTCAATGGGGCAGAGCTCGACTCTCTTTGAGCCAGAGCACGGCTCCCGGTGGACAGGGCCGAGGTTCTTTCCTCCTTTGCCCAATCATTTCTGGTTGGGCAATCGCGCCCTGCCCGGGACTTCCTGCGCCTCCTGGGTCTCATGGCGGCCTGCACCAGCGTGGTCTTTTGGGCCCGCTGGCACATTGTCCCCTTCAGTGGGGATTGGCCAGCCAGTGGTCAAAATGCTGCAGTCCATTGGACCGGCTTGTGACGGTGACCCAGGGGATGTGGAACGCTCTCCAGTGGTGGACCGTTCCAGCCCATTTGCAGGAGGGCATCCCATTTGTCCGCCCCGCCCCGAACCGACGGTCTCTCTATCGACCGATGCCTCTCTGATGGGTTGAGGTGCCCATCTGGGGGAGCCCACTGTCTCTGGTCCCCTCGGGAGTCCCGATGCCATATCAGCCTGCTGGAGCTTCGGGCGGTTCGTCTAGCCCTCACCGCCTTTGCTCCGTTTCTACGGGGTCAAGTGGTTCAGGTCCAGACGGACAATACCACGACCATGTACTACCTAAACTGCCAGGGCGGGATGCGCTCCATGCCTCTGTGCAAGGAAGCTCTCCTCGTTTGGTCACTCGTGCACAGCCTGGAGGTGGATCTCCTAGCCATCCATGTGGCAGGAGCCTCCAACACCCTGACCGATGCCCTAAGCCGGATAGGGGCTGTGTCCTACGAGTGGTCTCTCCTGCCGGAGGTAGTACAAGATCTGTTCTCCCATTGGGGCACACCTCAGGTGGACCTGTTTGCCTCCAAGGAGAATGCGAAGCTGAGGCTGTTTCATGCCCGCCCCCCTCAACAGGGTTCGCTGCAGGGGGATGCCTTCTCGAGGCCATGGACCCCAGGCCTCTTCTACGCCTTTCCCCCATTTCCCTTGATCCACAAGGTGCTTCTCAAGGCGAGGAGAGAGGAGGTGCAGGTGATTCTGGTAGCCCCAGACTGGCCCCGCCAATGCTGGCGTCCAGATCTCCTCAGCCTCAGCTCCAGGCTCCCGAGGCAGCTTCCAGCTCGCCCGGACCTGTTATCAGTCAGGGGAAGGTGTTCCATCCAGACCTTCAATCCCTGCACCTGACGGCCTAGTTCCTGTGCGGCTAGAGTTTCCAGGCCTTGGGTCTTTCTGACGAGGTCCTCAAGGTAGTTGAGGCGTCCCGTAAGGAGTCGACCAGAAAATGCTATGCCTTCAAATGGAAGAGGTTCTCCATTTGGTGTCAGGGCCAGGGCCTGGACCCTTCCTCCTGTTCCTTGGCAAGCATCTTGGACTACCTATGGTCCCTTTCTCAGCAAGGGCTTAGGTCAACGACCCTAAAGGTGCACCTGGCAGCCATCTCTGCTTGCCGGGCGCGGGCCGGGAAGCAGTCGGTGGCGCAGGAGAAGGTGGTCTGGCGCTTTTTCAGAGGCCTTGATCACATTTCCCTCAGTGCGAGAACCTCCACCTCTGTGGGATCTACTGCTGGTATTGGCAGAGCTCATGGGCAAGCCATTCAACCAATGCACAGGTGTGACATCTCTCCTGTCATGGAAGACCGCCTTCTTGGTGGCTATCATGTCAGCCAGAAGGATGGGAGAGCTCAGGCACTTTCCATCAAGTCTCCTTACCTGGTCTTCCACAGGAAAAGGTTGTCCTCCCCCCACCGAAATTCCTTCCGAAGGTGGTGTCGGAGTTTCACCTTAACCAGGTGTTGACTCTGCCGGTGTTCTACCCCAGTCACACCTCGGAGGCTGAATATAGGCTTCATACTCTGGACCCTAGAAGGCACAAGCTTACTATAAGGAGGCGCTACGGCTGAGAGAAGTTCGGGAGAGGTTTGCCAGCTGTTTGTCACCTACGCTGAAGCCGCACCTGGCAGACCTGCAGCCAAGCGGACGATAAGCAGGTGGGTCACCTCTTGCATAGATCTCTGCTATAGGTTGGTGGGCATGGAGCCTCCCAGAGGATAGAGCTCATTCTACCCGCCATACCGCTGCATGGTAGCTGCTTCCAGGGGCGTCCTATCCAGGATATCTGCAGGGCTGCTACCTGGAAGTCGGCACATCAGCATTATACCCACTACCACATCGACCTGAGTCACGCCCGGGATGCTAGTTTTGGGGCCTCGGTTCTCCAGTCTCTATTTCCTAAGTAGGGGTGTGCACCTTGCCTCCCTCCTCCCAGAGAACTGCTAGGAGTCTGCCAGAAAGTGTGGATGAACAACATATCCATGTCCTAAAATACAGGTTACTCACCTGTAACAGGAGTTCTAGGAATGGTATATGTTGTTCATCCACACTCACCATCAACCTTCCCAGCTTCGATGCACAACCTGAGCTTCCAGCGGGCCAGATCTGGCGTCATGGGGCGGAGCTGAGAGTTTTACTACCCGGATGGGTGGGAGGAGCCAGCTTGAAGACCTTCCGGCAAGATTTAAAGCGGCAAGGAATCTGCCAGACAGTGTGGATGAACAACATATACCATTCCTAGAACTCCTGTTACAGGTGAGTAACCTGTATATCTTGTACAGCCACAGGATATATTTTCAAAGTATTACATTCTGCAATCCTCAGCATAACTTGTGTGTCAAATGACATCTCTTTGATATTTAAACAGTATCCTCTGTCACACAGACACCAAAGCATTTATGATCTCGCACTAATACATCACAACCTGCTTTTCTTCCTCTGGAAGCAACATAAAATGGATATGCTGAACTCAAGCTTCTTAACCCTATAGTTAGCTTCAGGCTTTTCCATGTCACGCATTGTCTCTCTGTGTATAATCTCACATGCCGTCTCAGCATTTTTCTCATGGCATCCATCCTTCAGCTGAAACTGAGGGTGGGGGTGGCGAGTGAGCTTATTCCAAGGGCACTGGCATTTTAAACAGGCACTTCAATACCACATTTCCGTTATTTTACGAAATAAAAATGATACAGCACTCTGAACATGGCTGTCTACGTCACAATTTGAACAAACACATTTCAAAACCCAAATTCAAAATGGTGACTCTGGGAATAATCCTTCCCTCTTTAAGACCAGGGGATTGGCTAGCATCCCTGGACCTCAAGGATGCCTACTTCCATATTCCTATCAGGTGCTCCCACAGAAAGTACCTCCGGTTCGAGTTGCCTTCGGGCTGCTACCAGTTCAGAGCCATGCCATTTGGCCTAACATCAGCTCTAAGGGTGTTCACAAAGTGCCTTGCAGTAGTAGTAGCTTACCTCAGAAGACGAGGTATTTCCATTTTCCCATATCGGGACGACTGGCTAATTGTAGGTCAGTCATCAGACCAGGTCAAGTCAGCTTTGCAAACCACTCTAAACTTGCTCAGTTCTCTGGGGTATCTTCTCAATCTTCCAAAGTCTGTCCTCGAATCAGTACAACTTCTTACTTTCATAGAAATAGAACTGGACACTGTCCAAGCAAAAGCTTTCCTTCCCCTGGCAAGGGTGAAGGCCTTAATAGATCTTGCTTCCTCTTTTTGACCTCTGGTCTCTCATCTAGCAAGACAGTTTCTCTAACTCCTGGGCCACATGGCAGCTTCCACTGCGGTGGTACAGGGAGCCAGATTTCAGATGAGGGACATTCAGTTTCACCTAAAGTCCTTTTGGTCTCAGAGAAGAGACTCTCTCTCTCCAAACTGATCCCAGTGACTCAGACTCTGGTACAAGCTCTCCAGTGGTGGCTGGCCCTGGACAACCTCAGACAAGGAGTTACATTTCTCTCTCAATCCCCTCAGTAGTCTTAACTACAGATGCTTCTCTCCTAGGGTGGGAACCCCATTTGAGAGCCCTCACGGCTCAAGGGGTCTGGTCTCCACAAGAGTCTCTCCTTCATATCAATCTTCTGGAACTCGGGGCAGTTTTTCTTGCCCTTCAGGTCTTCTCTGACTCAGTCAGGGGCAGGGTGGTCCAAGTCAGAACAGAAAACACCACCACAATGTGGTACATCAACAAGCAAGGGGGCACACTGTCCACGGCCTTGTGCACAGAAGCCATGAAGTTGTGGTCTCTAGCTTATTCTCTTCAGACTTCCCTCATAGCAGTGCACCTTCCAGGGAAGGACAATGTACTAGCAGATGCTCTGAGCAGAATCTCTCAGGAATATCATGAATGATCCCTGGACGCTCACATTGTATAGGTCATCTTCTCCAGGTGGGGCACTTCAGAGATAGATCTCTCTGCAGCACTGGACAATCACCAACTTCCTCTGTCTTGTTGCAGACTTCCAGTCCTGGGTACTGTTCCTCTGGATGCTCTCATTCTGGATTGGAAGGGCAGGTTTCTCTATGCCTTCCCTCTGGTATTCACAGTCCTGATCGAAATCAGAACTCAGCCCTGCACAATGATACTAGTGGCTACAGATTGGGCCAGACAGCCTTGGTATCCTCTCCTGCTGTCTCTGGCAGTGTCACATCCCCTGTCTTTTCCCAAGAGATACAATCTCCTGTCCTCCTCCCAGGGGAGGATCTGGTACCCCAATCTTCAGTCTCGAGGCCTGACTCTTGAAGAGTTAGAATATGCAGGCCTGCACTTTCTCAGGGAGTTCTGGATATTTTGAAGGTCTCCAGGAAACCTTCCACTAGGAAAAACTTATAATTCCAAATGGAAGAGGTTCAGCATTTGGTGTTTTCAGAAAGGCATTGTGCCTGATTCTGCAGACATCTCCACAGCCTTAGATTATCTAGTTCATCTTAATGGTCGATACCTTAGGCCTGCAATTCTGAAGATTCACCTAGCAGCTGTCTCTGCATTCCTTTCAGCTGGGAAGGGCTCTTTCCTGGCATCTCATCCTGTTTTCAGTAAGTTTTTCAAAGGTCTGGTTCGTATTAACCCTGCCTTTAGAGAGCCTACTCCGGCTTGGGATCTTAATGTCTGCATTGCTAAGCTTATGCAGCCACCTTTTGAACCTCTGGCTTCAGCTGAACTGAAGTACTTGACCTGGAAAACTGTGTTCCTGGTTGCTATTACTTCTGCCAGGCTGATTAGTGAATTACAGGCCCTGTGAGTCGAACCTGACTTCATCTCCTTCCATAGGGATAAAGTGGTCCTAAGAACCAATAGGAGGTTCTTGCCCAAAGTGGTATCAGACTTTCATCTGAATCAGTCTGTGTCTCTCCCTGTGTTTTTCACTTACCATTCTTCTTCAGGAGAAAGAAGATTACACAGTTTGGATGTTAAAAGGGCTCTTAGCTACTACATAGAGCATACTAAGGCACACAGAAATGACTGTCTTTAATTGTTTCTCATTTATGGTGAAGTAGGGAAAGGTAAGCCTGCAACTAAAAGGACTATTGCCAGGTGGATTGTCTCTTGTATACAGTTCCGCTATGACAAATTGGGCAAAACACCCCTCCAGGCCTGAGGGCTCTCTCAACTAGGGGTACAGCTGCTACTCTGGCTGCGGCCAGAGATATACCCTTGGTAGAAATCTGTAAAGCAGTCACCTGGAAAACAGTCCATACATTCGCCAAGCATTACTCTCTGGACATCCAGGCTAGGAGTGATGCTAGGTTTGGCGCAGCAGTACTACAGAGCTTGTTCCCAAAGTAGGTTCTGCATTCCCTCCTCCAGGGGCAACTGCTTGGTAACCTGCATAATGTCAGAATACAGCAAGACTTCCTGTTGTTTTGAAGAAAAAATTACTCACCTTAGTAGTGTTGTTTCTTCTAATGGAGTCTTGCTGTTTTCTGACCTGCCTTCCCTCTCCGAACCTAGTTTTTGGGAAGTGGGCTGGCAGGTACAGTGTTGCACCTCAGGGGTGTACCTTATACCCTCCCTCTTAAGGGTGGGATAGTTGTGTTATTATTGTTATTACTGTTGGGTTTAATACATATATATATATATGTTTATAAAATGCTTGAGACAATCATGGTCAGCAGCACCAACAGCACTGGACAAACACCATCACATGACCAAGCGTATATCAGAGCGCGACCGCACACCTGCACTTTTACCCCCCTCCAAAACAATTTTGATATTTTATAAGATAGATATACCACTCTGAGGTGTGCGGTCGGCGTTCTGATATCACGCGCCTTAGGTTGACACCACACCAAGGCGAGCATATAGCAGAGCGATCAAGACACCTCAGAGTGGTATATCTATTACATATATCTATATATATATATACATACACACACACACACACACATATATATTGTCACTACTTTTTTTTCTTGAGTTCTCAACTTGAGTCTTTTGGGACCCAAAATTGTTGCCCTTTGGCTATAGAATAAACAATTTCCATAGTTAGTAGTTAGTTTGCACGCAAGAATCTGACGGTTATACTGGTAGGTACCAGAGACAGGTTTGTAAACCAAGCTCGAGCTCAGTGTTCTATGCTGCTGCATAGAGTTAACTCTTTCCTCTCCAGGGCAGTTCAAGTGCTGGGGCTAACTGCATAATGTCAGAATACACCAAGACTCCATTAGAAGAAACAACATTACTAAGGTGAGTAGTTTTTTCTTCTGGGTCAGTCACTACATAGTGCACGCGATTCCCAGATGTCCAGACATGGGGATATCATGATGAGCAATCTTGAGCAACCGCTTACGGTACCCCTGGGTACCGACAAGCTGCCTGCCTATCACCCCTCCCTCTGTCCTTACGTCCTGCATATACAGCAGTCCATTGTCCCAGTAAACGCTGTCTTCCATCACCTCCCTGTGCTCTGTCACAGTCTGCCCAAGTCCTCAGCTTGTCTAAACTAGGATCATTTTTCTGAGCCTCTGCAAAATCTTTACACGTTCCCAAGGCATGGGACTGGTCCCCTCCAGTTTCTAAACTAGGGTCCCTAGCTCTAGCGTCAGGGCATTCAGAGTCACTGCCACCCCTAACCCTCTGAGAGTTGGCTACCCCTTCCTCCTCAGAGTAACCTTCTGTTGCTGTTCTGTTAACTGCTACCTGGGGAATTTCTAACCCCTTTTCAGGCCTTGCGTTAGGGTTGGAAATCAGGGGATCAGTCTGACCCCCTGCTTCCAAAGTAGGGGGTCAGAAGCCAAAAGTTGAGGGTCAATGCATTGAAATTATAAATTTTCGTGAACACCAAAATAAATGGCTTTTATTAATTTGGCTTGATTCTTACAACCTCCACTTGCATACTCTGCAACTCTAAGCAAGTCACTTAACCACCCAGTGCTCCCAGGTCGCCCCTGAAGACAGGCACTTGTGCCTAGTGGGCCTTACCCAGTTACCAAAGACAAAAAAAAAATCTAGAAAGAATATTAAAGTCAGTACAGAGAGGCAGTGTACCACTTTAGCCAGATTGTGCTGACTAATCAATCAGAGAAATGCAAAGGTTACTCAGAAATTCAACTTCCAGCCCCCAAGACTAAAGTCTGGGTTATACAGACTGTCTTCTTCAAATCCTGAGTGCTTTGCCAACTAGCAAGCTCTTCAGTAATTATTCAAAGCAAGCTGGGTTTTTTTAAGAGTCACTTTTCTCTGCCTCCTTTGGGTTTTTTTTTTGTCAGCAAGTTACATCCAAAGTCAGAAATAATGTGTATAAAAAAAATGAAAATAAAAATCTGGTTTCTGATCCGTTTCACTGAGGCCCCTATTCCCTCAGACTCTCCTACACTACAGTCATGCTGTTAGCCTTCAATATATCTCAGAAAGCTGTTGTCCAGAGTAATTCTTTTCATCAAAAAAACTCAGACAGAAGAAAGAATATTTAGAATGAGTTCTTCTCAGGAGGAGAAAGTTTTAATATTTTTAACGTGCCAAATAGTTCCACTGCCCTGCGCTGCTAAAGGAGAGCCTTCTCCAATGGCTGAGTAGCTTAAAGTAACTGCGTGTTAATGCATAGTCGTAGTTAACACGATCTGTGTACCACGTGTGCGTATGGAAGACTGAAAGAGGCACCACATGATACAGACTTTTTGTTAATGAGCATGCATGTTGGGCGGACACTTACTGGAACCCCTGCCTCTCATATCTGAGTCACAGCACTTCACTGAATATGGCTAAATTATTGCATGCTGCTGTGTAATTAATGCCGCGACTAGAGCCTGCATAGTGCATCACTCATTTCCCCCAACTCCAGCATTGCCACTCCTCCAGGTAGGTCTCATTGCACTCACTGCCTCCCAGTAGGAGAAAATGTTTTAGCCCAAGTTCCGTCAATCTGTTACGGCAAGTTCAACTTAAGTCCTCCTAGTTGGGTCAGCACAGTAAGCAGCGTGAAGATCGGAGGACGCAGGCAGCTGATGTGCGAGTCAGACACATGAGTAAAAGCTGCTCTGCTGGCCGTGAAACAAGAAAAAAATCTGGGCTGGCTGATTTAAATGGCAAGTCGTCAGCAGCGCTGTTAATGCCGCACTTTCAGTGAACTGTCAAGAGAACAGCAAAAAAACACCAGCCCCTGTTGCAGTACAAAACACAGAAGGATTAATAATGAACCCATCTATATTGTGTAATACATAAGGCGCTGGTGTTTTTTTTTTTTTGTTGTTCTCTTTACATTACACTGAAGGTGCGGCATTAGCAGCGCCATTGATGACTTGCCATTTAAATAAGCTATTCTGGAATTTTTTCTGTAGTTACGGCATTGGGCAAGCAGAACACCTTTCTATGTCTGACTCAGCACAGCTTGCGGAACCCTCCTTCATGCTGCTCAACCCCTGCTCTCTGCATCGGCCATCCGATCCATCATGAGCCTTGCCGCGATCCTGAGTAAATGAGGACCCCCCAACACACACCAGCAGAACCCAACCCAAAAAAGCACCCATTTAGTCTGTCCATCTCTCTCTCTTTACCCCTGTGCACTCAGAAAATTGGTGGGCTGACAGTCGCTCTCTTCTTCGGTACTCCTCCTGCCAGACTCCCAAAACAGACCTAGCAGGTGCAACATCACTGGACACCACCGCGTACACCATCCAACAGAAGGCACATCGGGGAGAGGAGGTATTGCAGGGGTCGAAATAAGGATTTAATGGCCAGGAGCCTGGAATAGCTCCTGGGTATCGGCACTTTCTAGCCAACCAGGAACTACTTTGGCAAAACTAGGAGCTGACTTTTAAATACGAACATACATACGAAACTGCCAGCATAAAAAGGTCATTTGGTCTGTCGAGTCTGCTAGATTTTGCAGCTAGCACCCTTACTCTGCAGCTGCCTCTCCCATGACCCTCCTTTTTCCCCCCTATGCCAGCCCCTCTTGAAGCATCCCACTGTTTTATAGGCTACCACCTCTGCTGGCAGTGTGTTCCATTCTGTTACCACCCTTTCTATAAAGAAATGCCTCCTGATTTCCCTCCTAAACCTTCCACTGTCCAATCTCAAATTATGACGACCGTTTCTCCCCATTCTCCCCTTGAACAGTCCCTCTGTGCCTGTCCTGTTTATTCCTCTCATGTGCTTAAAGGTCTCAGTCTTATACCCCTGTCCCTTCGCTCCTCCATAGAATATATGTTCAACTTCCTCAGTCTAACCTCGTATGGTAACTCCCGCAGACCCAGGATCATATTTGTTGTTTGGCACTGCACCCCTTCTAGAAATCTAATGTTCCTCTTTAGATAAGGATGCCAAAACTGAATGCAGTACTCCAGGTGGGGTCTGACCAGTGATCTGTGTGATGGCAGAATCACCTTCTTCCCTTACAAAATGTATGCATTGAGGCAGTGAGGTCTGTTAGGAGACTTGTGGGTATCTTAAGGGTAAGTCTGTGGGTTATAATGGTAACACTGGTCTGGGAATTGGGAGACCACAGGCTCAAACCCCACTGAAGCCAAATACAGACTGTGTGACTTTATGTTTGGGCAAGCAATTTCCAATTGTTTAACCAGGAGAGACACACTAAGCTGAAAGCTTGTTTACAGGTGTGACCTGGGAGCACAGTGAAGTGACTTGCTCATGATCACACAATATGCAAGTGGGCTATGGGATTCAAACCCAGGTCTCCAGATTTGTAGCTCAGAGCCTTAAACCACTGTTATACTGCCTCAAACCTGCCTCCATTTTACTTCTCAGTGCTCCCGTCCACCAAGCTGCAGGAATTGGAAGAAGCAGGACCACACAAGAAACAAGATGTTGAATCCAGGCTGGGCTTTCCAGGATAAAAAAGGAAAATATAGAACTTTTTTTTAAGCTCTCTGACACAGTTGTGCTGTTTATCATAATTTTATTTTTCACAATAACCTGGCTGCCATGGGGAGGGTGTGTCTACCAGCTTATCTGTTTCCTCTACTGTACTATTGCTTCTGTGCTGTTTATAGGGTTAGGGGTGTGTGTGTGTAGGAATTCAGTATATCCTTCCCTGCTGTAGTATTCAAGGATATTTGGCAGTGGTAAACACTTACACAATACCTGTAACCTGCCACATTATGATTTCTTTCTCAGACTGTAAAAGTACATTACATTCTCAGGCTATTACACAAAGTGTACACACAGCACAGTCTGTACCTAGCACCAGCAAAATGAAACTGTGTAGGCACAAGAGCCTGGTAGGTACAGGTCCACTGAAGCCAGTGCTAGCTTCTCCCCTCCTCTTGCATGCTACTTAGCTTAGACTGTTCATATTTGAACTGGCTTCCTCCCATGACATTTCCAAATTGCAGCTCATCACTATTTGAATACTTCCCCATTCTCTATCCCCCATCTTGTGCTCCATCTGTTTACATACTTTCCCAGTCCCTACCTCTCTTCACATGCACTTGCACTAATCATTTCTTTCTTCTGGCTTTGCAAAGGAATTTCAGTTCTCCAGCATGTTTTGCATACTTACTCCCTCTCCCGTTTTCAACCGGCTGACTTGTCCATATCCAGTTTCAGCTATCCAGCAACATCATTTGCATATACCCGCCCTTCCATTTTGTGCTCACTGACTCGTCTGCATGCAGTTTCAGCCTGGGAATTTCAGCTATCTGGAAACATATTTAAATATGTTGTGCCCTTTCCTTTTCTGCTTGCCGACCTCTGCATCCAATTTCAGCACAATGTGCCGTTTATTTAAGACTGGCGTGGACATGCCTCCTGACACTGCAGACACACAAGGAGCTCTTGGAAGCACCCTTAACATGCTGCCTCTTTCGACCCTTTATTGTAATGATGAGGAGCTGACTCGCGATCCTGAGCTCAGGCAGTGTAATGGGTTAAGTGCTAGCTGTGCACTTCGTGTGGTGGCTTTTTGTATTGCAGCTCACAGGCAAGCAAAATAAATTTTTTTTCCCCCCTTCCAGCTGCGATTAAAAGCTAAGGAGTGCTGCGTCAATCAAGACGCACTGAATCCTAATCAGTGCGTCAAAAAGATGAAATTTCTCCGATGAGGACGTCACTAGTGCGTTAACGCGACCCCTGACTTTTCACTATTCTCCATATCGGGAGACACCGGCTGGGGAACTGGCCTCCCATTATTTTCCACAGGGGCTTCTATGGGGTCCAGGGAACCACGAATTGCCTTTGCCGCCTGACTGCGGGTAACTGCACACACCATTCCCTTTTGGAGATTGCTCCCTATAATCACATCCAGGGCAAGATTTTCTGCCACTGCAACATTTTGCACAGTCTCTCCTGTCTCACCCCAGTCCAGGAGAACACTAGCAAGTGGCAGCTTTTCTCCTCCCCAGTGAATCCTCGTACTGTAACAAACTGATTGGGTATAAGCTGTTCAGGCTCAACTAAATCCCCTGTTACCAAAGTAAGGGACACCCCCGTGTCCCTTAACCCATGGGTTTGCACCCCATTCACAGTAACTGGGTGTACATGCTCCATGTTTACTGGCATGCTTTCAGGGATACACAAAAAAAACACTTCTTTCCCAGCACCACTTTATGTACTTTCCATTTTTAGGACACTGTCTTGCAAGATGTCCAGGTTGTTTGCAAAACCAACATTTATTTCTTTTATCAGGCAAATCATTTCTTTGTAACCTGGGACTGCCCGCTTTCTGGGGAGGCAGCAAGGGTTTTACCTGCCCCGAAGGTGCGCTTTTCCATTTGTGCACTGCCACGCCTGCCCCACTCCCTCTCAGAGCAGGTCTGCTACTGGCATAGCAGTCCAAGAGCTTGGCAGCCTCCTGCACTGTTTCTGCTTCTTGGTCCTCTAGCCAGGTTTTCAGCATTGCTGGGCAAGCCCAAAAGAACTGCTCCAAAAGTACAACATCCTCAATTTTCTCTACAGAGTCTGCTTGTATCCCTTCCCACCAACGTTTTAAAAACAAGTTCTAGGGACATGGATATGTTGTTCAATCCACACTTACTGGCAGGTTCCTTGCCGCTTTAAATCTTGCCGAAAGGTCTTCAAGCTGGCTCTTCCCACCCACCCGGGTGGTAAAACCCTCGGCTCCGCCCCATGACGCCAGATCTTCCTTACTACTTGGAAGCGCAGGTTCCCTCCTTTGTGCTCTACGTTTTAGGCCTGAATCCAAACTCTTCAGTTAACCCAAAACTAATCTTAAAATTTTACAAGACTTCGGTCTTTATCTTCCCTCACGGCTGCAATGGACAAATCGACTCCCGGATTTTGGCGGTGCCCCTGTGGGCAGAAGATGTCCCGGACCGATCCACACTCCACGTGCGTTTACTGCCTTGGGCTTGAGCACAATTTTCAGGCCTGCAACTTGTGCAAGTCCTTTTCCGCCACGGTCTTAGAGGATCGTGTTGCCAGATTGCAACTTGGGCGCCCTGAGAAACGTTATCCTCCAGTCAAGTCGAAGGAGGCCCGTTGGGTGGTGTCTGCAGCAGTGGGCTCGGCTGAACAGCTTGAACAGATGATCGCCCTTGAGGAGGAAGCGGCCCAGGCTGCATCAGCATCTTCTTCGGTCACGGCATTTATCCTGCTCTCTTTGGGCTCCTCCTACACGGCTTCATTTAAGGAGCTTTGTCAGTCCTTCTCCACCAAGGGAGAGGGTCCTTCGGGACATTCCTCTCGGTCCAAGAAGGACTCCAAGGGTAAGTTCCACCGTCAACATTCATGGGAGCGGGAGAGGTCCCCTTCCCCGGATAGGCGATACTCGACTTCAGTCGAGGTTGCGGCTAAGGCCGCTGGCTTCACGATTTCCCAATCAGGTCAGCCGGCCGAGACACCCGTCGACGCAGTTGAGGTTTTTCTCAACCCATCGGACAGGCTGTCGACTGGAGAAGCCGACAACCCTTCTTCATCTGTTCCCCCGGTGGAAATTGAGGACTTTCCTGTGCCGGAGTCCGCGGTTAAGGTCCCTGAACCGAGGGAGGAGCGGGTTTCCCCCACCCCCTCTCAGACCCACCCTCGGAAACACCGAAGGTCTCGGTCTTGGACCTGTTCTCGGTCCAGCCAATCCCGCCGACATCGGCGGTCTCGGCGTCACTCATCCTCATCTTCGTCCTCTTCAGAGGATAGGCTGCGGTGCAAATTGCAGCGGCGCTACGAGGATCTGATGTGGCAGCAGCTCCTTTTGACCGGGAACAAGCCGACCCCGTCGCCTTCCCCGGCCATTAAGTGGCTGTCACCAGAGCGGCCGAAACAACCCCTCATAATCGAGGAGCCAAAGGCGGCACCGGTTGTTCAGCCGAAATCGGCTGCGCCACGCATTGTGGTGGAACCACCGCCTCCGTAACCTAAAACTGGGGCCCCGACCAAGGATTCTCGGTCGGGTCAGGGTTTGCCCCATCGATTGTCGGTCACCCTCACTCCCGATCGACCTCGGCAGGTGTAGGGTGGCTCAGGCCCTTGGCAGCTATTTGCTGACTCCTCAGAGTCTGACGTTGACTCTTCCCTGTTCTCCAGGCCTCGTGACCTGGAGTCCACTGGGGGTCAGTCGGTGGACGCGAGCCCATCCTCGTTCCTTGGAATGCTTCGGCTCATCTCAGAGTCTACTGGGATGAAGCTCGAACCCGTTTCAAAGCAGGCCAAGTATCCCCTCACGGAGATACTGGGCCGAGGGGATTCCCCCACGGAGGCCTTCCGGTGGCTGAGGCCATTGTTGGCCCGGCCCTGGAGCTGTGGCAGTGGCCAGCTTCTTGTCCAGCACCTTCGGCCAGGATGGCTTGAAAGTATGCCATTCCCACTGGTTCACGCTCCGGTTTCTCGGAGCACCCCTCCGTGGAGGGGCTAGTGACCGACAGTGTTTTCCGGTGCTCTGGAAACTCTTGGGATGTGGACAAGCCACCCAATAAGGAGTCCAAGAAACTGGACTACTCCAGACAGAGAGTTAATGCTGCATCCTCCCTAGGCACACTTTTCACACGCCCTTTTGGGCTCCCTGGATGAGGTGATTCCTCATCTCCCGGCTGACCTCCAGACAACGGTCAAGCAGGATCAGGGAAGGGTGGTGGCCAAGCAACAGCTCCAAACTACCTTGGACATTTAAAGGGTCCGGGTGTACCCTTATCTGGATGACTGGCTGATTGCAGCCCCCTCCAGACTGGAGGTGGAACGGTCCAGGGATCTGGCCCTCCAGGTCTGCTCTCAGATTGGCCTTATCATCGAGGCCAAATCGGAACTCGTGCCAACGCAGGTGATTCAATTCATCGGGGCAGAGCTCGACTCTCTTCGAGCCAGAGCACGGCTCCCGGCGGACAGGGCTGAAGTTCTTTCCTTCTTTGCCCAATCATTTCTGTTTGGGCAATTGCACCCTGCCCGGGACTTCCTGCGTCTCCTGGGCTCATGGCGGCCTGCACCAGCGTGGTCCATTGGGCCCGCTGGCACATGCATCCCCTGCAGTGGGGGCTGGCCCACCAATGGTCACAGTGCTCCGCTCCTCTGGACCAGCCAGTGATAGTGACCCAGGAGATGGGGAATGCTCTCCAGTGATGGATCCTTGCAGCTCATCAGCAGGAGGGTATCCCATTTGTCCGCCTAGAGCCGACGGTCACTCTAACAACCGACGCCCCTCTGATGGGTTGGGGTGCCCATCTGGGGGAGTTCAGAGCGCATGGCCTCTGGTCCCCTCAGGAGTCTTGATGCCACATCAACCTGCTGGAGCTTCGAGCGGTCCAACTAGCCCTCACCGCCTGCGCTCCGTTTGTATGGGGGTCAAGTGGTCCAGGTCCAGACGGACAATACCACAACCGTGTCCTACCTAAACCACCAGGGCGGGACGCGCTCCTTGCCTGTGTGCAGGGAAGCTCTCCGCACTTGGTCTCTCGTGAGCAGACTGGAGGCGGATCTCCTAGCCATTCATGTGGCAGGAGCCTCCAACACTCTGGCCGATGCCCTAAGCCGGATAGGTGCTGCATCTCACGAGTGGTCTCTCCTGCCGGAGGTAGTACACGATCTGTTCTCCCACTGGGGCACACCTCAGGTGGACCTGTTTGCCTCCAGGGAGAATGCGAAGCTGAGGCTGTTTCATGCCCGGCCCCCCTCAGCAGGGCTCGCTGCAGGGGGATGCCTAGTTCCAAAGAAAACAGGCGGCATGCGCCATTCTAGATATCAGGCAGTTAAGCTCTTTTTCAAGGAAAAGTTCAAGATATCATCACTCGGTACACTCTTGCCTCTGATTAGTCAACATGATTGGCTAGCCTCCCTGGACATGCAGGATGCCTACCAACACGTTCCCATTCACCTAAACAACCACAAATACCTCAAATTCGTGGCGCTGGGTCAGCACTACCAATTCAGAGTCCTGCACTTTAGGCTGTCCTTAGTGCCTCAAGTTTTTATAAAGTGCTTTGCAGTTCTCGCAGCGCACCTGAGGGAAGCTCAGAATCCAGGTGTTCCCGTATCTGGATGATTGGCTTCTTGCAAGCTCCTCCAGGCAAGAAACTCAAGAAGCCGTGGCTACGGCTTCAAAATTCCTTACGTCCATGGGAGTCCTGCTAAACTTGAGAAAGTCATACCTACAGCCCTCCCAGAAGCTCATCTTCATAGGAGCCCTTCTAGTTACCTCCAACACAAAAGCCTTTCTTCTGGAGGACAGAAGGAGCGACATCCTCCAGATGGCCCGCTTCATCAGAGAAAACCACTATATCCGGGCTCTCTCGATGCAGCGAATGCTGGGTCTCATGGCAGTGTTCACTGTGCCTCTGGCTCATCTTCACATGAGAACTACCCAGTGGATGCTCAGCACTTAGGGATCTCCGACCACACACCCACAGTCCTTTCGCATCAAGGTGATGGAACCACTGAAACGGTCGCTTACCTGATGGACTCAGGAGGGCAACCTTTGGGAAGGTTATCCCTTCGCCCCTCTAGCTCTCCAGATCTCCATCACCATGGATGCGTCCCTGCTGGGATGGGGAGCTCACTGCCAGGATCTCCACACCCAGGGTAGTTGGAGTCAAGATGAGACTCAGCTTCACATAAATGTTCTGGAGATGAGAGCCATCTTCTACACAGTCCAGACCTTGAAGGCCATACTCTGTCACAAGACCATTCTCCTTCAACCGGATAACAAGGCAGTGATATACTACATCAACAAGCGGGGGGAGCACACTTTTAACCCTTATGCAGGGAAGCAATGAGGGTGTGGGAATGGTGTCTAGAACACAATGCCCTGATCCAGGCAGTTTACCTACCAGGAGCCCAGAACGATCTAGTGGATCGTCTCAGCAGAACAAAGACAGATCCTCACAAATGGTCTCTTGACGCAAGCATCGTGTAATCACTCTTCAAAGAGTGGGGAACTCCAGACCTGGACCTTTTTGCATCCCCACTGAACACAAAACTGTCTCTCTTTTGCTCCAGAAATCCAGGACTTGGTGTTTTTTGTCAGGATGCATTCAGACTGCGGTGGCAAGATGCTTTCTGTACGCATTTCCTCCTCCTTCCCCTAGTTCAGAGGGTGCTGCTCAAACTGGAGGCACAGGGGGCAGAATAATTCTCATCGCCCCATTCTGGCCTCATCAGATCTGGTTTCCATTAATCAAAAGATTATCGGAAACTTCTCTGAGACAGCTTCCACTTCATACGAACCTACTGACCCAGGGCCCTGTATTCCATCCCAACCTGAAGTCCCTTCGCTCTCATGCCTGGCTCCTGAGGAGATCTAGAGGTGAACAGGTTTAACATTTCATGTAGGGTCTCAGATATTCTGTTAGCTGCACACAAGCCAGCTACTCGAAAAACTTACATGGCTAAGTGGAAGCATTTCTCCATCTGGTGTGCAAAATCCTCCTGGAATCCCTTTTCCTGCCCACCAAAGTAAGTCCTAGAGTATCTTCTAGATCTCTCAAACATAGGCCTGCAATACTCGACTGTTAAAGTTCACCTCTTTACAATCTCAGCATACGATGAGCCTGTACACTCTATGTCTCTGGCTCAGCTTCCTGTGGTCAAAAGGTTTCTTAAAGGCATTCTACATACCAGGCGACTGGTCAGATGACCAGTAGCAACCAGGAATATTAACCTTGTTGTGCTAGACATGCTCACTCGTAAACCATTCGAGCCCCTTGCTACATGCGACCTAAAATTTCTGACTTGGATGACGACCTTACTTGCAGCCATTGCTTCCGCCCGCAGAGTGTTGGAAATTCATGAGTTGGTCATGGACCCCCCCCAGCCTCCCCGTATACTGTATCTCACAAAGACAAGGAGGTTCTCAGGACCCACCCCCAAATTTCTTCCCAAGGTTGTTTCAGAATTTCATCTGAATCAGCCCTTGGTCCTTCCTACCTACTTCGCGAACTTCAAGAATGAGGGAGAGCGTACCCTGCACTCCCTGAATGTGAAGAGAGCCTTGCGGTTCTACTTAGACAGGACTAAGGAAATCTGCACATCTAAACAACTGTTTGTCTCCTTTAGCACGGCCCGGCTGAGTCAGCCTGTTGCTGTCTGGTGTATTTCATCATGGCTAGTGGCATGCCTCCGTCACTGCTAATCCATTGCTCAGGTCAAGCTAGAAGGCAGAGACACTCATTCTGCCATAGCAGTTGCAGCATCTCTGGCAGAAATCCGTAATGTGCCCATTGCGGACATCTGCAGTGCAGCCGCTTAGAGCTCCGTGCATGCATTCGTAAGGCATTATGCCTTGGATGTCCATGCCAGACAGCATCAGTCTTTTGGCAGGACAATCCTTAATGGACTTCTGTCTTAAGTGAGCTTCTCTCTCCTGCCGCCTGTCTCGGAGTATTATTTCAGCTCGGTACTCTACCATCAGTGTGAATGAGTGGTGGAGACTTTAGGTCCAGGAAAATATGTCAATTACGTACCTACCGTAATTCTTGATCTTCTTGGACGAAGTCTCCACCACGCATTCACACGCCCACCTGCCATCCCCCGAGCTCTCTTATCTGTTTGTGATCTTAACTCCCTCAGTGGTGTGCTGTGAAGACTCTGTTGTGTTGATCCTTCTTACACAGGTCATTCGGACTATCTTATGTCCAACTGTGGGTTAGTTTATGCTGCACCTCCTCGGTAAAAAAGGTACTGAGGCGGTTGGAGGGTCGACACAGAGGTAGCCTATACAGCACGAGCTGGGCTCATGGTGCCGCTTCCTTGCGGCCCTACCTAAACACTAGCCATGAAATTTTTGGCTTCTGCTGGGTCCTAGTGTATCCGGCGTAGTCCCATCAGTGTGAATGAGTGGTGGAGACTTGGTCCAAGAAGATTAAGAATTACGATAGGTACGTAATTTACGTTTCTTTCATTTTTTGTATTTCCTTAAAGGACCTGTCCACGTGTTGCTGTACTTATGATTTTAGGCATCAAGACCCACGTAGAAGCAATAATATAAGTAATATTAAACTGCAGCCACTGCTGTTCATTCACAGCAGTGGTGTTTTGCCATGTCACAAACTGAGTGGAATACCTATAATAACTTAAGCCCTCAACGGGTTCCGCGAACTACTAACGATTCACGAAGTTTTGGCGCTGTTTTAAATATTCCTTTTATTCAAAAATAATTATCATAGCAGCCACAGACTCCCCCAGCACTATAGAGAGGTATGTGGGATGGGAGGAAGCTGTTACATTTATTTTACAGGTCAGCTCTTAACCGCTCTGGTAATCTGTATGTCTTTCGTCGAATAGGGAGAGCATTCCTTGTCACTATTACGTGCTCTACCCCTTTTGCTCAGCCTGCTACTGTGGTAAAAGTACTGTAAATGGCTTTAGCAAGTTACGAATTTCTGTGTTTTTTTCAGAGGTTAAGGAAACATTCACCTTTACAGCATCAGCAGTTACAGTTTGTTCCAGTCTATCATAAGCCACATCAATATCTTCTTTATCCGTTTCTGGTAAAACTAGCAAAACAGCTTTTAGTGTTTTTTCAAACCATTTCTTGAGGAGCTTAGCATTGTATATCTTAATAGGATTTTTCCTATCGGGGGTCTCAATCTCATAGTTTACTGTGCCAGTACGTCTAAGAACCTTATAAGGTCCTTCCCACTTCATTAACAGTTTATTTTCTGTAGTGGATAACAATAGTAAGACTTTACCTGGCTTAAAAACGTTTTCTTTTACCCCATGGTCATAATGTACCTTCTGCTTGGACCTCTTCCTGATAACTATGGGCGATTTCAACGTATTTTGCCAACTTCTTTCTCAGGGCACTCGTATAAGATTTAAGGGATTGTTTCTAATGGGAATTATCTTCCCTTTTTTCTTTTCTTGTATCTAGTGGTCTTCTAGGTTGTCTACCATACAGCATTTCAATGGTGAAAAACTGTTGATGCCTGTGGCACTTCTCTGTAAGCAAAAAGCAGGTAAGGTAAGTATTGGTCCCAGTCTTCCCCTTTTACAAATCTTTTTAACATGCGTGTTAAGGTTTGATTAAAACGGTCAGCAAGACTGTCTGTCCGAGGGTGATAAGGGGAGGTTCTAATGGCAGTGATACCTAGTAGTCGGTACAGTTCCTTCAGTAATGCGGTACCAAAATTACTACCCTGATCAGTAATGATCTCTTTTGGTATGCCCACCCTGCTGAAAATTTTGGCAAGCTCTGCTGCCACTTCCTGGGATGTGACAGTACACACTGGAACTGCCTCTGGGTATCGAGTAGAATAGTCACATACTACCAGAATGAATCAATTACCCTTTTTACTTTTGTCTAAGGGGCCAACCACATCCATTGCAATTCTCTCAAAAGGCACATCTGTCAAGAGTAGGGGCACCTTGTCCTTTTAGTCACTGGGGCTACTTTCTGACACTCAGCACAGGAACTTCAATAGGTAGCAACATCTTCTTCATGAATTCCAGGCCAGTAAAATCTGTACGGCAGTCTGGCAAGGGTGTGATCCCTCCCTGAGTGACCAGCCATAGGACTATCATGTGCTATCTGTAACAACTCAGATCTATACTTTTGTGGTATAACCAATTGTTCTTTCTGGTCCTGTATCTGAGGTTTAACCCAAACTCTGTACAGTAGCCCATTACATTTTTAAACATACTGTAGGTTCACCCTGTTTTGGTTTCACCCCAGCTGCTTAAAATAACCCTGGAGAGAAACATTGTTAGCTTGTTCTGAAAGAAAATCACAATCAGTGATCAAGTTTAGTTTCAGCATTTTCATATGTTAACCCCTTACGTTCATCAGTCTTTTGTTGCCACTGTTTCTTCAGGCGTCTTCTTTCTTTTCTGGATTTCCAGGTCTTGGAGCTCTGCTCAAACATGTCCCAATCCAAATCGGTGAAAGAAAGAGTCCCCACCGTCTGAAATTTTCTTTGCCTGAGCTCTTTTCACCACAGCTGCTGAAACATCAGGATTTACTCCCTCTTTCATTAACTCAGTAAATCCTGGAAAGTAATTTCCAATAATCACAGGCACAGGTAACTTGGGTACTACCCCTACTTTCATTTGATGTGTCACCCCATTAATAGTCACTTGGCTGGTGGGATAGTATTGAGTGCCCCCATGGATGCAGATGACATCAATATCTGGTCCTTTTGGACATAGTTTTCCCAGAACTTCAAAATGCACTAGGATCTGTCTGCTTCCTGAATCTGTAAGTCCCTTCACGGTCTTATCTCCCACCCTTCACATCTGTTAAGTACTTGCCCCAATTTGCTAAGGACAAATCTACTCCAGTGTCACTCTTCTTACTACGGCAGTTTTTTACAATATGACCTGACTTATTACAGTTCTAGAAAATAAAGTCTTTGGGTACAGATGTGTTACCCCCACCAGAGTTCTTATCAGACTTGGAGTTTAAATGGGAAAAAGAGTGTTTTACCGGTACTTGGCTGTTACCTCGCTGCTGTGGCGTCTGTCTGGCCATTTTGTAGTCTTCACCCAAAGAAACAGACTTTTCCCCATTTTCTGGTCGGTGTTCTTTTACCCAGAGCTGAACATCTGTAGGCAGGATGTTGATGAATTGTTCCATTGCAAGTGTGTCAGTGATCTGTGTGAGTGTTTTGCCCTCTGGTTGGAGCCATTTCATAAGGAGTTCTCTTAGTCGGGTGAAGTATTCTCAAGGATTATCGACTTAGTTGTACTTCAGGAACCGAAATCATTGCCTGTATGTCTCTCCAGAGATGTCATACCTTTCAGGATTTCCCTTTTCACCAGGTCATAGTTTTCTGACTGTGTAGTGTTCATATTGCTGTAAGCAAGTTAGGCTTTCCCTGTCAGGTAAGGTACCAGTCAGATTGCCCATTGCTGCTTTGGCCACTGGCAGGCTGTGGCAACCCTTTCGAAAGTTGTCAGTTATGCTTCAGTATCATCTGTAGGACACATCTTTGTAAGTTTAATGTCTTTTAGGCTGCTTGTGTTTTGTTGCTCTGCTGGACCTGTGCTGGAACCTCCAGCTTTGATAGCTTGCAAGGCTTCCATCCATCACTGTACCTCATCTTTTCTCTGCTTCTCGAGTTGTTGCATTTCTTCTTTTCTCTGTGCCTCTAAATGTTGAATTTCTTTTTTTTTCTTTGCTGCATCTCCTCTCTTCTCTGTTTCTCTATCTCTGATTGTTTTATAGCCCACCATTTGAAAACGGCAAGCTTTCAGGTTCTGTCATTGCCTGCTCTTTTTTTCCCATGACTGGTGCTGCTTACACAGTTTCAGTTTGGACTTTTGTTTCTGTGTCTAGTTTGGCTGCCATTCTTCTGGTAATCACTCCTGGACTTGCTGCTGCAGAATCCATACCTCTCTTCTATGCTTCCCTGGTACCAGATCTAGTACCCAAGCACAAAACTCCTGGCTTAGAGTATGCACAGTGTAAATCCCGCCTCTACTACCATCTGTCGTCAATGCACAGGTCAGGAAGCATATGAAAATCAGGAGCAGTTGTAAAATTCGCAAGTAGCGTTATATTTTTTCAGTAACAGTAAAGTAAAAATAAAAATTGTTCAGAATAGCTAGTTACAAAGGCAGTGCAAACAGAGAAAACCAAGTCTTTCTGAGTGTTTCTTCTCAGTTTCAAATCTCAGTCTCTCTCTCGCGCAAAACATTGCTGCTTCTTTTTATAACCAGTCTTTGCAGGGAGCTCGTTAAGGAGACACTGTTTTTCACAGAATGCTCTTGTCAGTTTCTAGTGTTCTTACAGGTGCAGCAAAAAGAACATAATGATCCAGAACTGACCTCTTGTAGCCAGCGCTGCAGAGATTTTGCATCCAGCATTCTCAGGTTAACCCCATGAGTTCCAAATAGCTTTGCAGTCATTTCAACAGTATAACTATATACAGGTTTAAACAAAGGATTCCAGTTTTACATACAGTTTTACAGAGATTCACACATATTTTTTTATAACTGCAGATATGCAAGGGAGAAGAAAAGACAGAAATAGCAAGGAAAGGCAGAGAGATAGCAAGAGGCAGAGAATTGTGAAACCGTCTGAGTGATTAGTCCCTAGGGTTCACGGGAAAACTTGGTTGTGCAGCAAGACAGAGAAGAGACAGAAAAGGAGAGGGCTAGAACAGACCTTTGCATTTAAACTCTTTCTGCATAACAAATGGGACAGTTCCTTATTCAGCCCTGTCACACTGATCCAGACCTAATCATCCCTCCCTGGTTCCTGCCTTCCCTTGCCGTCCGATCTGCCAGCAGTCGAGATCGAGGCCCTGCAGCTTGAGGTTCAGCAGCTCTCACCGAGGTTGCCGGACTCGCTCTCAACATTCGGGAAAGCAGCAACCCCACTTTTCCTCTTCTTGCGAGGACGGGCTCTGTTGCAAGTTGCAACGGGGCTACAAGGAGCTCATTTGGCAGCAGCTCCTTTTGGGTGCTGGGCCTAAGCCGGTGCTGGCTCCTACCCTGGCGCTTCCATGACTGCCACCACCTCGGCCCAAACCTGTCCCGACTCTGCTGCTCCTGGCCTCTCCACCCATTTGGGTGGAACCCCCGCTGCCTTAGCTGAAGGTTGGTCTCCCTCCTAAGGACGCCCGCACTGCTGCCGGGCTTCCTCCATGTCTGTCAGTAATGGTTGTCACAAACGCCCTCAGCAGGTCAGGCCCTCTGCTCCCACGGTGCCAACCTCCGGAGTGCAGTAATGTGAACAGTTAACAGACAGGGTAACCCTTCTGTCTGCTTGTGGGTCCGAATCACCTTTAGTCTCTAGTTCTGGGGGATTCAAACTGCAAACCTTATGCTAACGTACCCGAATATACAAGCACAGATTTGTACCCTCTTCGGGAATTGCGGTACATTCTATGCCAGGGGGCACCAAGCCAGGCTTCCAAAATGAACCTTTAAAACTCTATAAAATACCTTAGGTATATTCTTACTTTTTCCCAGTTTAGTAACACCATCAAGCTCTTGAACAGACGCGGCAAGCCATCTGTGTTCTGATTGCTGATCACTCCAGCCCTATGTAAGATTGTCGTGTCATCCCTTGCAAGGCAAAACTCCATCTTAATAGTCTACCATTAGTTTTTCCTATTTGGGTTAGCCAGACCAGGGGGTTGTGGTTCGTTTGCACCTCAAAATGCTGCCCATGTAAGTATGACTCTAACTTCTTTAGGGCCCACACTATGGCAAGACACTTTTTTCCACAGTGGAGTAACCCTGCTCCCTGGGAAGTAACATTTTACTCAGGTACACTACAGGGTGATCTTTCCCTTGGTTGGATGTCTGACTGAGTACTGCCCCAACACTCACGTCTATAGTATAAACTATAAAGGGCCTGCTACAGTCAGAAGTCAATACAGGAGCACTGCACAGTGTCTCCTTCAGTCTGGTAAAGGCTTTTTCACAGGCTGGTTCCCAGGTAATTTTCTTAGGCATCTTTTTCTTTACCAGGTCAGATAGCGGAGCAGCCAGGGCACTGTAATTGGGTACAAATTTCCTATAGTACTCTGCTGTCCCTAGAAAACTCCTGACCTGCTTCTGCATTTCTGGTCTGGGCCGTGCCTTGATCACCTCTATTTTTACTTGGTTAGGACAGAGCTGTCTCCTTCCTACAGCATGCTCGCGTTATGCCACTTCAGCCATGGCCACCTGGCACTTCTCAGCTTTGACAGTGAGCCCGGCCTTCTGTATCCTGCCCAGCACTTCCCTAAGGTGGAACAGGTGTTCCTTCCAGCTGGCAATAAAGATGGCAGTGTCATCCAGGTATGCCACGGAGTACTCCTCCGCACCATTTAGCACCTGGTTCACCAACCTTTAGAAAGTGTCCGGGGCATTCTTCATTCCGAAAGGCATTACTTTAAATTCAAATAAACCTATCAGAGTGATGAAGGCCGACCTTTCCCTAGCTCTACCTGCCAATACCTCTTTGTCAGGCCGATAGTCATAAGGTAGGTCGCCCCTCCCAACTTGTCCAGGAGTTCTTCATCTGTCCAGGACATTGGGTGGGCATCTGACTTCATGACTGCATTCATTCCACAATAGTCCACACAGAAATGCGTAGAACCATCTGGCTTGGGCACAAGGACTACGGGTGAGACCCAGCAGCTGTGGGCTCTCTGGATTACCCCTAAATCCAGCATTTCCTCCACCTCCCTCCTAATGTCCTTTTGGACAGTCTCTGACACCTGATATGCTGTCCGCTGTATGGGCGTCTGTGTCCCTGTCTCCACATCGTGCGTTGCTAAGGAGTTTAGTCCAGGCTTGGCACTAAACAGTGGGTCAAAGTCTGCTAAAACCTCCCTTTCTTCCTGGATCTGGTCTAGGGCCAGCTGGGGCGACAATTAGCTGCCTCCACAGAGGACTTCTGCTTGCTTTCTTCCAGCAAGTCCAGAAGGGGGTCTCCTTCATCCATCCCCTCCCCAGGACTACATACTGCAAACATCATGTCAGCCCTATTAGCATATGGCTTCATCATGTTGACATGGTACATCCTTTCTGTCTGTCAGGTAACTCTGTGATATAGTTCACATCATTTACCTTCCTAACTACTTTGTACAGTCCTGCCCACTCAGCCTGCAGCTTGTCTTTCCAGGACCGGAAAAGGACCATGACTTCCTAACCCACCACGTACAAGCGGGATCTGGCTCTGTGGTCGTACCACACTTTTTGTTTCTGCCGGGCAGCTGCCAGGTTGCTCTGGGCTGTCCCCATAAGCCTTTCCCTAACCTAAGGATGTAATCCACTATGGGAGTACCCTGGGTGGCGTGCTTGCCTTCCCAGTCCTCCCGGATGAAGTCTAGGAGCCCACATACCCAGCATCCATATAAGAGTTTGAAGGGGGAAAATCCTGTCGACTCTTGGGGCACCTCCCTGTATGCAAACAACAGGTGAGGAAGGTATTTCTCAGAGTCCCTCCCATGCTGTTCAGCAAACGCTTGGAGCTTTGACTTTAGGGTACCGTTAAATCTTTCCACAAGCCCATTGGCGTGTGGGTGATAAGGAGTTGTGTGCCTCTGCACCACCCCACACTTCTCCCACAAACATTTCATCACGTCCGACATGAAAAAAAACCCTCAATCGGTGATAACCTCCTGCAGAAACCCAACACAGGAGAAATCCCAAGCAAGGTATCTGCCACTTTGTCTGTCCTCAGTGAGGATAGGGTGACTGCCTCGGGATACCGGGTGGCATAATCCATCACAGTCGGGATGAACCTCTTCCCGGAGGAGCTGGGGGTATTTAAAGGCCCCACAATATCCATTCCCACCCTCTGGAATGGCTCCTCCACTATGGGCAGTGGAATTAGGGTGGCTTGGGTTTTCTTACCCGCCTTCCGTATTTCTTAGCACTGGTGACGAGACCTGCAGTACTCCTTCACCTGCTGGGTGCAGTTGGGGCAGTAGAAATTCTGGGCCAATCGCTGCGTAGTGTGCGCGATTCCCAGATGACCAGACATGGGAATACCATGAGCAGTCTTGAGCAACTGCTCACGATACCTCTTGGGAACGACAAACTGCCTGCCTATAACTCCTCCCTCTGTTTTCACATCCTGAGTATACATCAGTCCATTTTCCCAATAAGCCTTATGTTTACCATCACCTTCCTGAGCTCCATCAGAGTCTGCCCAAGCCCTCAGGTTCTCTAGACTAGGGTCACTTTTCTGAGCAGCTGCAAACTCCTTACACATTCCTAAGGCATGGGACAGGTCCCCTTCAGTCTCTTAAACTAGAGTCCCTGGCACTAGCATCAAGGCACTCAGGATCACTGTCATCCCTAACCCTCTGACAATGGGTCACCCCCCCTCTTTGGAGTAACCCTCCGTAGCTGTGTGGTTAACTGCTACTGGGGACATTTCTACCCCCTTTTCATTAGTCTCCCTTTCAGGAGACACAGGCTGGGGAACCAGCCTCCCAGTGGCTTCCATAATGGCTTCTGTAAAGTCCAGGGAACTACAGTTTCCCCATCCCGCTTGGCTATGGATGACTGCACACACCATCCCCTGTTTGAGATAGTTTCCAAGGATTACATCAGCTGCTAAAGTTTTGGCTAGAGCCACCTGTTGCACAGTTCCCCCTGTTTCACCCCAGTCTAGGAGAACATTAGCGAGTGGTAATGTTTTCTCCTCACCAGTGAAGTCTTGTACAGTTATAAATTCATTGGGTATAAGCTGACCAGGCTCTACCAGATTCCCTTTTACCAATGTCAGGGATGCCCCTGTGTCCCTTAACCCTTGTGTCTGTACATTGTTCACCATGACTGGGTGCATGTGTTCCCTCATGTTCACAGGCATGCTTCCAGGGACACATAAACAACCCACTTCTTTCCTAGCCTCATTCTGCATATTGCTCACCCTTTTGGGACACTGTCTGACAATATGCCCAGTTTCTTTACAGACTCAACATTCGTTTCTTTTCTCAGAGAAATCTTTTCACTGAAACCTGGGGCTAACTGGTTTTGGTGGAGGCAGTGATGGTTTTAGCTGCCTTGAAGGTGTGCTTTTTCCCTTTCTGCGCTGCCACGCCTGCCCCATTCGCTCTCAGAGCAGGTCTGTTCTTGGCATAGCGGTCCAAGAGTTCAGCAGCCTCTTCCACTGTTTTGAGATCTCGGTCCTCCAGCCAGGTTTTCAGCTCTGCTAGGCATGCCCAAAAAAACTGTTCTAACAAAATAGCATTTTCAATTTTATCTGCAGAGTTTGCTTCAGTTCCTTCCCACCAATGTTTTAAAAACTGACGTTGTTTCTTGGTTAGCTCCTCATACCTCATGTCAGGGCTTCTCCTGAGCTTAGGTAATTTAGCTATGTATGCTTCTGCAGTTAAATCAAACTTTTTTAACAGTGCAGCTTTAAGTTTGCTGTAATCATTACTGTCCTCATTGTCCATTTGACCCAATGCATCCCAAGCTCTCCCGGTAAGTAGCGGGGATAGCTGGAAGCTCCAGGACCCTCTAGGAATTTTTACCTGAATACGAACTTTTCAAAGAAATTTTAAAAGGCATCCATATATTCACCCTCTTAATTTCAGCTATCAATTTGGAATTCAATTTGTAACAAAGACCTGTAGTTCCAGTTAAACCTAAGCCACTTACCTGCTCTGGTACTGGTGGTTGGAGTTGTAGCTTCTCTAGTTCATGTCGCCTCTGGTGCTCACGCTCTTCACAGTCAGCCTCCCGCTATTCTCGCTCTGCCTCTCGCCGTTCTCGTTCAGCCTCCCTCCAGAACTCCAGCTCTATTCTGTGCAACTCAATCTGCAACTTGATTGCTTCTGGCTCCAGAATGCTGGTGACCTTCCCCTGCTGATGTGGCCCTTCGCTGGCACTGGCCCTGTTGTCATCTTCACCGGATCTGGACATTGCACTGGCCGCTAGCCCTTCCATGCCCATGGTTTGGTCTTTTACAGTCGCAGTCTGTGACTCGATGCTCTGGGCATCTGTTGCCATCAGGGCATCCACAAGGTTCTGCTTGGTGGCTCTCACTTTGTGCAGGACTCCTCTGTCCTGGCACAACTGCCTCAAGTAGTCTGCAGGTACCCGCTGTAGTTGGAAGCCATCTTCTTCCCTAAGTACAGCTACTCTGACTTGCACTTTAGAAAAAAAAATAAAACGGGTAGGAACTTGACTGTAAGCAAAATGATACAGTTCTTTTTCCTTTTTAAAAATAAATCACTGCCTTATTTTGCAAGTGAGCTGCACAGTATTAAGCTGACACACTTAACAGTTAAAGCTTATGTTACCAGCTTTATCTGCATTGCTGTCAACCAAATCTGTCACAAACACACTCAGCAGGTCAGGCCCTCTGCTCCCACAGTGCCAACCTCCGAGCGCAGTAATGTCCGCAGGTAACAGACAGGGTAACCCTCCTGTCTGCTTGTGGGTCCAAATCACCTTTAGTCTCAAGTTCTGGGGGGATTCAAACTGTGAACCTTATGGTAGCATACCCAAATGTACAGACACAGATTCATACCCTTTTTGGGGATTGCGGTACAGTCTATGCTAGGGGAAACCAAGCCAGACTTCCAAAATGAACCTTTAAAACTGTGTAAAAGACCTTAGGTATATTCTTACCTTTTCCCAGTTTAGTAACACCATCAAGCTCTTGAACAGTTTTGTTAGTCTTCACCGTCTATACGTCACATGCAAAAGAAAGAACTTGAAAGACCCAGGCAGTATCTTTCAAATAAAAGGTTTACTTAAAAAATGGATACAAATATGTAAAATGTAAACACAGAACAATATATCAAAGAGCATACAGTCACATAAAGAAAAACAAGGAAAACTACAGACAAACTCCTACCAACATACAGTTAGATATTTTCTATCTAATGTATTACCTCTGTACAGTGCTTAAGTTAGATCAGAGATCTTGTTTCTTAAGAGCCCAAAAATATATGTCCCAAAGATCAGACACAAATCCTAGTTAAACTATGTCTCTCTCACATGCCCCTTCTGTGCTGTCATCTAGCTTCTCCTTTTAGAATATAAAACATATACAACCAATGCTCTTCCTGTCAGGAAATATTTTAAATACTGTGACTTCAACAAAACTAATTTCCCAAATGATGACAGTCTTTAATCAAGCCTTTCCTTTGATCTTGTGTGGTTTCCTGTTCCCATGGCAGGTCAAAGATTTTACAACTTCTCACACCATGGTGGTATAACATGTTTTTCCTCTAAGACGTCATAAAGGTTTACGAGCCCTGTATCCTGGCAGCTGGGTCAGTTCTAATTAAGACAGAAAAACAGGAGACCCTTAATTAAGTCTCTCTAGTCTTTTAATTACCTCCTGGTTTCAGGTCATTTCGCACGTCACTGAACTGGGGGGCACCCATAGCACAGGATGTCTCATGTGAGCCCTCACATACCACATTCTATAGTACAAATATCACAGAACAATCGTAACCAGCTGGCCAAGCGACACAGTGGTCACTCAGGCCAGTCCCACAGAATTAGCGGAGAATGGGGGTGTGGACAATCTTTGACAAAACCTCAGAATCAAGGGCCTCCTCCATGCATTCCCACCCTGTTGACCTACAGTCAGGGGAGGATTTGTGGATGGACTGTGGTCCTATCTTTTTAGAGCCATGCTTCATCTTATTTCAGAGGCTACAAGGATCCAGTTGGAGCCCGTTTAGAAATGGGCCAAGTATCCCCTCACCGAAATCCTCAGCTGGGACAACTCCCCTGGTGTCGCCTTCCTAGTGGCTGAAGCCATTCGTGGGCCCATGTTGGAGCTCTAATAGTACCAAGCCTCCTGCCCTACGCCATCGGCCCATTTGGCCCGTAAGTGCACGATTCCTATGGATTCCCTCTCTAGGTTTACTGAACACCCTTCAGATGAAGGATTGGTTGCCAATTCACTGTTCAAGGCAGCTGGGCAATGTTGGTGATGTCGACAAGCCTCCCGACAGAGAATCCAAGAAATTGGATCATGTGGCCAAGAAAGTATATGTGGCTTCATCTCTCGGCCTTAGGCAGGCTAGTTTGGCCTTAATGATGGCCCACTTTGCCAATGCCTTGTTGGGCACCCTTGACCAGGTGCCCCCTCGGCCCCCAGCTGACCTTCAGATGACAGTCAAGCAAGTCCGGGACCAAGGCTTTGCTGTGGCTAAACAGCAGCTCCAGACAGCCATGGACATTAGCAACTCCTTGAGGTGTGGTGGGTGAACAACTCCTGTGCCAATTCCATGGTCAAACTTCCATTTGTTTTGATGGGGCTGCGATGTTGCTGATAGGTCGCTGTGTTTCCCGACCCTGTTTCAGACACTGCTGTTTTGCCTGCAGCATTTATTGCCACACAGTTTTTGCATGCAGCGACATGACCTCATGTTGTCCCTGACTAGGAGATCTGCAGGGCTGCTATCTGGAAGTCAGCACACACCTTCATCTCCCATTACCACATCGGCGTTGTGTCATGCCAGGATGTTGGTTTTGGGGCCTCGGTTCTCCAATCTCTGTTACCTAAATAGAGGGTGTGTGCCCCACCCCCTCCTTCCAGAGAACTGCTAGGAGTCTGCTAAAAGTGTGGATAGTACACCATATCCATGCCCCTAGAAAGACAAGTTACTCACCTGTAACTGTAGTTCAAGCAGTGGTATGTGGTGTACATCCACACAACCCACCCGACCTCCCCAGGCAAATGGTACACTGGTCTTGCTTCCAGCGAGTAAGATCTGACATCATGGGGTGGTGCTGAGAAGGATGCCACCTGATGTGTTGGAGGAGCCAGCTTGACGACCTTCTGGCAAATCTTAAAGGGAAAAGGAATTCTGCCAGAAGTGTGGATGTACATCATATACCACTCCTAGAACTATGGTTACAGGTAAGTAATTTGTCTTTCCTCTATGCCTTTCCTCTGATTCAGAGGGTGCTCATCACGCTCTAAATGGAAGGGGCCACTCTGGTTCTGGTGGCGCTATTCTGGCCACATCAGATGTAGTCTCCTTTACTGCAACAGTTGGCGGTGGCACCTCCACTTCCCTTGCCAGGACCTGTTGGCACAGATGCAGGGAACCCTGGTCCATCCAGACCTCAAGTTCCTCCAGTTGCATGCATGTCTGCTGAAGGCAGTCATTGCCTGGTTTGGGGTCTGCCAGAAGGTGGCAGATGTCCTGGAGGCCACTAGGAAACCGTCCACCAGGGTCACTTACTCGAACTGGAATAGATTTGCTATCTGGGCTATATGTCATCTGTACCCTTTTTCCTGTCCAGTTAATCAGGTTCTGGTGTACCTCATCTCCCTGTCAGAGGGGGGTCTCCAGTACTCCTCTATTAAGGTGCATCTGTCTGCCATTTCGGCCTTCCTTGAGCCCATCGAGGGGCAAACCTTGGCCTATCTGAAGGTGACTCATACTTTTTTGCGAGGCATTCTTCATCTGAAGCCTCCTGTTCGAAACCCAGTCCCTGCTCGGGACCCAAATTTTGTACTAGAGAAATTGACACTGGTTCCTTTGAGCCTGCCGCGTCTTGCAAACTACGCATTCTGTCATGGAAAGCATTTTAGTTGCTATTACTTCTACTTGAAGGATTTCAGAGCTACAGGTTCTCATGTGTGAGCAGCCTTTATTGATTTTCCACAAATAAAGGGCGTCTTTGCATACTAATTTATTTATTTATTAAAGATTCGATAGCCTTTGAGCATAAATTGCTCATTTGTAAAGGTCCCACATCAAATGGAGGACAGACACAGAGGGAAAAACCGTTTTGGTCAGTTCCAATTGAGCCTAGTCAACGGGTGTTACAAGTTTTAGGAGTTACATAGGGGTATATCAAGTTACAGTATGGTACAGGGTATTCGTACGTATTGTACAGGTTTAGGAAACTTGAAGAGTAGTAGCATGTTATCGTATAATGCAGAGTATTCACAAATTGTACAAGCGACTATAAGCTTAAGGATTGCAAGAGATTAAACATGATAAAGTAGATTATAAAAAATATAAATACAGATTATACAGACTAAAACTAATCCTAAATTTCTTCCTATGGTGGTATCCGAGTTACTTTAAATCATTCTATCCACCTGCCTGCTTTTTTTTTCTCCCAGAGCATGCCAATCTAGGGAAGCGTTGCTCCATACTTTATATTTGCACAGAATTCTCAGGTACTATACACACAGCACGAAAGATCGCAGGAAGTCCTCCCAGTTGTGTCTATGCACGATAAAGGGCTACCAAAGTGTGACATTGGCATCAGTTTTTTTAAAGTCATAGTATAGTAATTATTATAAGCACCTTGGTGCAGGATAAACTCCCATTTCAGGTCCTGAGAAAAAGCCTTCACAAAGTTGCATGTCTAACAGGGGACATAAAAGTAGTGCTGCACATGTAACAGGGGACATAAAAGTAGGGCTGCACATGTAACAGGGGACATAGAAGTACCACAGCATGTGATAAGAGACAGGAAATAGTTCAATTTTCAAAAAGTTTATCATGCAAGGTAAAAAGATCAAATAGGTCATACAACCATACATTTAAAAACGTATTCGGCATTTACAACAAAAAAAACAGTTTGATGTAATGCATCAGCTAACTATTTTGGTTGTAACTACAGACTACACTATTATCACAGACTTGAAAATGTACATATATATTTAGATATAAAATGAGAAAACATGCGACGCAAGCTGTGGTTGCGCACAAAACTGAATTCATGTGACACGCGAAGAGGTTATTCACAAAAGAGTATACATACAATGCAGGAAGTGGTTATTCACAAAGAGAATATGCAATGAAAGAAAAGGTTAATGACATAAAGTGATCAACTCATCTGCACACAGCATGGCGGTACACCACCACCACGCGTCTGCACACAACATGGAGACATGCCAACACCAGTCTACAGAACCATTGGAGGAACGACACCGCCTGTCTGCACAGAACATGGCGGCACCCCACCACCCACCTCAAACACAATATAGAGGCACGCCACCACCCATCTGCAGACAGCATGGAGGCACGCCGCCACCCATCTACAGACAGCACGGAGGCACGCCGCCACCTATCTGCACACAGCACGGAGGCACGCCACCACCCATCTGCACACAGCATGGAGGCACGCCACCACCTGTCTGCAGACATCATGGAGGCGTGGCACCACCTGTCTACAGACAGCATGGAGGCATGGCACAACCCATCTCCAGACAACATGGAGGCACAGCACCACTCGTCTGCAGACAACATGGAGGCATGTCGCCACCACCCATCTTCAGACAACATGGAGACACGTCGCCACCACCTGTCTGCATACAACAAGAAGGCATGTCGCCACCACCCATCCACAGGCAACATAGGCACGCCACCACCCGTCTGCACACAACATGGAGGAACACCACCACCTTCCCTTCCCTCCTTTGTAGGAAGCAGTATAGTGTAGTGGTTAAGGGCACTGAGCTGCAAACCTGGAGACCTGGGTTTAAATCCCATAAGCCCCCACTTGCATACTGTGTGACCCTGAGCAAGTCACTTAACTTGCTTGTGCTCCTAGGTCACACCTGGAAACAAGCTCTGGCTTAGTGTGCCTTTCCTGGTTAAACAGTTTCCCCTCCCCCTCCCCTCCCTCCACCTATCTGCACAAAACATGAAGGCTCACCACCACTCGTCTGCAGACAACATGGAGGCAAACAACTAAATAGCTGATGGAATCTGACAAAGAATAATTAAAGCACGTATTCTGAGTAGGGAATCATCAGTCCATGTTACCTGGATAATGGCCTGTCAGTGTAAGCTGAACACAACACCCTCCGCATAAAATAGTATAGTTTTTTTTTTTTGGTAAGCAACGTTCTGTAAAGCCACCACACACGTACATGATATGGCTGACCAATATGGACCAGAGAATAACGTGAATTAGAGCATCACAACAAGCAGCATGGGGAAGAGTGGTTTTTAACATAATGCACCCCCACCAAAAACATTGACCATGTGGTTTTGGGCTGTGATTAACAATATGCTGTGGTTGCCCAGTGATGCAACCAGAAAATCACAAAGGCACAATAATAAACACTTCTAATGTGCAAAAAATGTAATATTGCAGGCAGCACCAAGCAAGTTAACTAATGCAGCAGCACCACCCAAACAACATCTGCATCACAGCACACAAACCAGCCACCCCAACAAAATTAGTTGTTGCCTACTTAGGCATAAAACTCAAATGTGCATAAATAGGAAATAGGTGTACAGGTGTCCCAAACACATACGTGTGATATGCACAAATGTTTATTTGGGGGTTGGGGTTGGGGATGTAGTCATGCACAAAATGGGTTCTGCAAATATCACCAGCCAAGTACAGGCTATCTGTTTGAAAACAGTAAGCAGCCATATGGGTGTGTTTGGTCATTTAGAAATTTATATCAAAATAGCAGGTAGTCTCCAAGGTGGTGTCCAAGTTAAAAAAATGAATAATAAATTAATAAAAAATAAACTGCAATTTGTTTTTTTTTTTTTTTTTTCACATTGCTAAAACGTGTAACCCAACATCGAGAAATGTAAATAGAACCCAGTAACAAACTTGCTCAGATTACTAAGTCACTCCATAAGTGAAGGCAAAAAAGGAGAAAATGAGCAATAGGAAGGGAAGGGGAAATTGTTTAACCAGGAAAGGCACACTAAGCCGGAGTGTGTTTACAGATGCTACCTGGGAGCACAAGGAAGTTAAATGAGTTGCTGAGGGTCACACAGTATGCTAGTGGGGTCTGATGGGATTCAGACCCAGGTCTCCATGTTTGCAGCTCAGTTCTCTTAACCACTACACTGTACTACCCATATTACCAATAATTGCAATGCAACTGGAGCCATGCATCATCCCATTTGCCAGAAAAAAAAATCATACAAAAAGAAAAAGTAGAAAATGGAACCTGGCATCCACAGCTCTGCCAACAAAATGGAGGCAAGTATACACCCATGTAAGGAAGATTTTGGGGTGTCTGTGGAGGTACTAACTGTAATAAAAACACAAGACACAATGATAGTAAGCATCCTTGTATGACAGTTATACATAGAAAACAGTACAAGATTTCAGCAGAACATCTCTATACAAGCACTATGTAGCAAACAACTACAGAAGGTAAGTAATCTTATCAGTCACCTCTGTTCTGGGAGACACAGGTGCAGTGGAGGACTTCCTCCCAATGGGTTCCTGGCTCAACTCCCTGTTGTCTGGAAGGCATTATTATACTTAACTTTGTGTATAGTTACATGACGCATACAATGACTAAGGCATCTTAGTTATCGGCCTTGCTTGCATGTGAGGTGATTTTCACATGTATCAGCACTACCCTTATCAGTAATGTTCAGACTCTGTATAGACAGTTGGAATGAGGTAAACAGTCACATTCTCGTAACAGTTGTCTGGAAGGCAGTCACTTGCCCTGAATCAGTGTGGCAGCATGGCTAGTTTGTGCTTAGCTAGGCTGCCATATCTCCTTGTACCTCATCTACCCAGAGAAGGCCTTTGGCTTACTAAAAGGCAGACTATTTCTTATAAGTAGTAGCACTATTAATATGTAATAGCTAATAATGGCAACAATAAGATATGCATGAGCTGTAGTCACAGTTATAATAAGCTGCATAAGCACAAACAATAATAATAATCCGTTTCTCTCCCTACACCCATCTAGTAACAGAAGGGAGCCATACATCCAGATGGCTGCAAACAAAACGGAAGGACGCATCCACCTGGCTGTAAACAAAATGGAGGCACACCAGCACCCGGCTGCAAACTAGATGGAGAAACACCTAACAGGCAGCCCATTTGCATTCCCCCCAGCAAAACAATTGTGGACTACTCTTTGTTGCATACTTAGTCAAGGGGAAGGCCTGAAGGCCTCACAAGCTACACAGCCACACTCGAGACCGATTTCCCCACACACACAAAAAGGCATACAGCAAAGAACAATCAACATTTTGTTTAGTGGTGGAGACGCACATGGCCGGCTATTCAACTATCTCAGACAGTCCACCCCAGAAATAACCAGACATTGCTAGTTTTCAAACCATTTAAATTCACATTAATGTAAGCAATTTTCAAACAGAAGTGCTGTTTGTATAAACAGGCAGCTCATGTGCACCCCCCCCCCCCAACAATTTTGTGGATCTTTGTTACTCGGTCAAGGGGTAGTCTCAAAGGCTTCACAAGCTTACTGGATAATGCATCATCTTAAAATGGCCATTAGCGCACACATGTGCTGTTGGTTGCAAACCGTAAATGAACTGCTCATGTCTTCACACCTGTCCCCCACATCAACACACAAGATCATATGGGCTACTTGTGTACAAAGGGCCATGTATGAAGCACTTTCAATACAATGCACACAAAATACTGTAATAAAAAAATTAAAATAAATTAAAAGACACACTCGTTGACATACTCTGAGCAGAACATGGTATGGCACAGGACAACAAGCACAGGCTGCCATGCAGTGGGCCAAAGGTAACATGCTAGGAGGTGATCGGGGTCATCAACATGGATCAGGTCCCAAAGTCAGAAAACACCCCTTATTTTTTTTTCTCACTATTTGGACATTATAAAGTCAGAAAATGCCCCCATTATCATTTTGGTTTACTATTTATGCATCAAACATTATTTGAAACCACACTCCATTACAGAAACAGCAGCAACACATACCGGCCATGTGCTCAAACACAAAGAATGATGCCATGTGGTGCAGCAAACAAGCTAAGCCAATTCAAGATCAAGAAATGCACCTTAGCCAGCCTCTGACCTTGCTGAGCATACTAAAATATTCATGGGTGCAAAAACATTACCAGTTGTCCACAAAATAAAAATGGCAAAATGAGCAACACATTCAAACTCCAAGAATCTATTGCAGTCAGCCTCCAGTGTTGAACTGCTCCGGAGAGATTGGAATGTATGTAAATGATGGAACTCTCATTGGCTCATGCCAGTTTCAAACTGCTTCCCCTAGTAACTGCTGCACTCTGAGTGCTCAGATTCTTTACTCCACCTGCTCACTTCGGACACTTCAGAGAGCTCTCTTCAACGTCTTCACAAACTCTAATTTTGATGAGAAGTTTGTTTAATATTACTTAGATTTTCATTGCTGCTCCAAGTCCAGGTATTTTAGATAGTTACTGTGTTTATTTAGGTTTTACAGAGTTTTTTCTTGGTTCCGCAGAACTGTGGGGAACCACTGTTTCTGTGGTAAATTATACCTGTTTAGCAATATTTTTGTAACTAAAACTCAGTTCCTTCCTTGAACCATAGTGTTTATTGTTGTTTTTTTTTTTTTTTGTTTTTTGTGTTTCGGTTTCTTTTCCTGTCAGGAACCGAGCGCTACATCCGGTTCCCCATTTTGTTTATAGCTTGGGAACTGACTGCTATTTAAACAAAATCTACTCAGAGCCAGTACGGTTGTGGAGAGCTTTTAAGAGCGGCAAGAGTGGTGAAAAGAATATGTGGTGCTCTCGCTGCACCATGGTCAGCTGTAGTACTGCAGCAATTACAGTACTGCGCATGCGTGATACTCGCACATGTGGAGTTTGCCTCGGAGTCAGCCTTGTGCAACATGGCAGTGCTGACATAACTGCGTAACAACCCAGTCCCCTCAGGTTACTACAGTCTCATTAGTACTAGTCTTAGGCAGGTAGGAAAAGGCAGCTGGTGGGGAGCTCATTTGGGGCTTTCTACATAATGACAATTGTTTACTCGGCTAGCCTGAGAGAAGGATGATTGTCATTCAGAACTCTTACAGCAGCATAACTATTTTAGAGTCAGCTGCTCTCAGGGAGCTTAGAATGTTCATCAGTAAGTTCAAGTGTGGCAGTCAGAGTGGCAGGATGTCTGCCATTGGGGCTCTGTCAAAGCGAGCCCTGGTATTTCTCACGCTAGTTTGGTAAAATCTTCAGTTTGCCTGCAGAACTCTTTAGTTTCACTCCAGGGAGAATGAGAGGGAATGCAATTCTTGTGGATCCAAGGGGCAATCCCCTGAAGTTCACAGCTGCCTTAAGGAAGAACAGTGAGTAGAATCTGACAGCTACCAGAGAAAGAAAGGTGCATTTTGTCCTTTCCATGACTGGGAGGAAGGAATTTGTGAGTACAGAATTTGAGAGGGTTCTCTGTGGGAGTTTTCTAAGGCGAGTGTGCCCTAGATAAGGCCAGATCACACCGGTCAGAGCCCCTTTCACCACAGCTATGCTGAATTTAAAGTTGAGAGTCTTTAGCAAGTCATTGGAGACTCATTTGATGTAACTCTGAAGGAATGGCATAGACTTTTTGGGACAGAGGGTTTGAGGAACACTATCTGGAGTTTCAGGCAGGGCTAAGTTCATGGATGGGTACCACTGTTCCCTGGGCAAAGACCATGCACCAGGAGGATTTTAAAGTGTGTGGCACATCTCACAGATGTTTATAAGTTAATGTGCTGAGTTCCCCAGGGTTCCTTTATAACTTTCTAAGGGGAGATAAGGATGGGAGAGACAATATATGAAACCTGAAAAGAACCTATTCTCAACCCTAATAAAACAGAAATAGTAGCTCTGTCACAAAAACAGTTGACATTTTGTATAGAATCTCATTATTATAGCTTTTAATCATTTAACATATGATATATATTCATTTCCAACATGTGAAAATATAGACGGCAACAAACGAATTACAGTGTTACAATGCTCCAATAAATATGTAGCAATGTTTCAGAACTAAGTTCTTTCGTCAGACTAGGAGCTAGTGTTGCTCTGAAAATGAAGAGGAAAAAGAAGATAAAGGAGAGCTGATAAATATGTAATATAAACATCTAAGTGTATATATGAAATAAACTTATTAGGTGGAACAAACCTATAATTATGAAGTACTCTCTTCTATGGTGGTGTCAATGTTGGCGGCTTTTCACTAGCTTTCTCGGGGGGAGGGGGGAATGTGGCGTCAAGCGCCTGCTTTAATTACCACTCGCTGACACTCTAAAAAAAAAAAAAAAAAAAAGGGATATATCAACTTGTTTACTTAGAGTGATACCAATATATAAAGGTTAGTGCCAATATAAAAGGCTGCTTACTGTTTGAATGTTCCCAAATGGAGCAATTATCTTATTTGAAACTTGCGAAGTATCGATATCGCTATTTAAAAAAAAGAAATGAAAAAAAGTTTTACTTTTTAAATTCTCAATCAAAATAGTACCTAAAAATAAAAAATGTAAGAAAAATACCTCATGAAAATAGATATTACTGTGAATGTAAATCCAAAATGTAAGGATTCCTTTCTTATGTATACTGCTCACTGCAATTAAATAATGAATCCATATCAATTAAATAATATAAAGATCTTTTCTCGATCCTTTTCTAAGGTAGAGTCAGATACAAAAGTCCTTACCAATAAGAAAGTGCTCACAATGAACTTTAAAGACTCTTCTGAAACCTTTTGTTTCACGGTGAAAGCCGCCACCATTGAACAAAATGCTGTGTGTTACCTTACACCTGACTCAAGGTGCTTACTGAAGAAGAAAGGGGGCAGAGTCCCACAGGTATACACTTAACCACACTTGCTTTAAGTAACATCTGTAAATAAAGCCATACTGCAAAATCCCAGTTACTGCTTTGGACATTTCGCGTGTTGCTTCTAGTGTGAACATTATTGGGGCCCCTCAGCAGTTAGGTCTAGCATCCTGTCTTCTGGACCTGGTTGTAAATTGAAAGGTTCATTTTAGTATGTAGCCCCCGTCCTCTAGATAACAAGCCTGCTATACACTCCAGTGCTGGGGTGGTACCATGAGTGTAGTTCTGCCAGAAGAAAATTGTATGCCGTGTAGTTGGCAGTAGTTCTTTTAAAGGGGGTGCCAGCTAACTGGAGGTGGCATGGGGGTTACATAGGTATGCATGCTACTCATGTATGCAGACTCTTAAGTCAGCACCACCATGTTGCACACAGCAGCCGTCACTTCCGCAGTTGAGGAAGGGAAAACTAGTGCGCCAGGAAGTGGGTACATTTATGCAGCCTGCAGAGGGGAAGGGCTGCATAAACAGAAACAATGGAAACTGTGCTGGAGCACTGAGATAGAACATCAGGCAGCAGTCCAGTTATATGCTTCCGCAGTGCTCTTATACAAATCTGATGATGGCATAACATCTGTGGAGCTTGGCCAACACAGCCGTAAAAATCAGACTCGGGAGGAGACTATTAACAGACTAGAAATCTGGTCTGGGATTTGCTCGTCATCACAGTCACTTTTTCTCACTCTTTTCTAAGCAGTAATTTCTGGTAAATGTGCCTTGCTATATTGATCTCAGTGCTGGTAGACTACTTCTGGTTTTCGCCTGATTGTATTAGGTGGGGTAGTAGCAGTCTTGAAGTGGTAGCTGTCAGTGGTGGCATGCTCTGAAAAAAGTGGTCCTCATGCTTGTCTGCGTGTTTTAGAAATTACCCCTTTCCTTGCTTTTGCTGTAAAAACAGACTCATTTAACACAAAAACAAGGAGCCAGTTATGGCCTCCACCCCACCCCCACCCCCCTTTTCGCTTCAAGTGAGGAACGTGATTATGGGTTTGCATCAGATGTACAGTTGCAGCCATAGATGCATAATATTGTTAAACAGTAATCAACTGTATGTAAAAGTTGTTGTTTTTTTGGTTTTTTGAATGTGTGCTTTCTTAATGTCACTACCACTCCACCCATTTTGTACTCTGCTCCTGGATTTCTGTGCCCCACATGCATTATTTTACATTTTTGTGTTCAGGACAGTTTTCAAATGAGGATAGTCACTAATATAAATTCTTTATTTTTTTTTAATTGCCATCAGAAACATGAATTTTGTAAAAACAAAAATGGAAATGCAGGTAATAAGATGACCATATTTTACAAAATATAAGGAATTCAGATTAGTGACTACACTCATTTAAAAGGTCTTTTTGTCCTGAACAACTTTCAGACTGGTTGTTTTTGTGCACCTGAAATAGTTTCAAAGATATTTAGATTTGTTTGGAATGTGTGCACACTTGCTAAGAATTCTGCACAGTGCCTTAAGGAAGATTCTCAATGAAAAGCAGTTTGGAGTTCTGTCTCCAACTTTCTAAACACACAGTGGGTTTGAATGAGTTAAAGAGGACATGAATTGATTACTTATGTGCAGGTGTTTGAAATGTCTCTTATTTCCATAATTTATTTTTATTTATGACTTTAACTGGGTAGGTGCACTGATCCCAGGGACCATTTTTCAGGCATGACCCGGGCCACGTAAGGCGACACAGAGTAGAAACATCAAAATAACAAGAACATAAGAGCAGGTAATACACAGTGAAAGGTTACAGTTGTTGCATTTGGCAGTACGTGGTTGCAGTAGTTGCAAACTATTCCTGTTTAACTGTTCCTGAATAAAAGCTGAAGCTGTCAATTGCATTTTGTTTTTAGATTTATAGAACTGTTATTTAATTCAACAGCAGATTAGATACATAAGGACACATGTTGGACATATTAGGATAACAATATATCAGTTACAAGGGGGTCTGTTAGGTTTGGGTTTTGAATATACACATACACTAGTCACTTATTACAGAATTGCAGATATATCATGTTTAAGACAATGTAAGTTTGACTATCCATAAGTAATATGAACTTATTGTACACAGAGTTAAAGAAAAATGTATCTGAACAGTAAGTACACTGGGTAGAATTTGATTGACACCACTGTGTGAAACAGCTGGTGAATGCTTAATTTACACTAGGGCAGGTTTCTTCTAACCTGTGTTTTTACTTAACACCTAGATATGTTCATATGTACGAGACTTTTAACATGATTTACTATGTATTGCTGAAAGCACTACTGACGCCTGAAAGAAAACTTTGAAAAACATAATAAGTAGGTGAAATTCTGCTTGTATTCCATATAGATTCTAGATTTCTCTCCCCATTATTTATTACTGAGGAAATGTGCATGAATACATTATTCTAGGGACATGGATTTGTTGTTCAATCCACACTTCTTGGCAGGTACATTGCCGCTTTAAATCTTGCTGGAAGGTCTTCAAGCTGGCTTCTGCCACCCACCCCAGTGATAAAACTCTCGGCTCCGCCCCATGACTCTAGATCTTCCTTACCACTTGGAAGCTCAGGCTGCCTCCTTAGCGCTCTGCGTTTTAGGCCTGGATCCAAACTCATCAATTAAACCGAAACTTATTCTTAAGTTTTCTAGACTTCGGTCTGTTTCTTCCTTTGCGGCTGCGATGGACAAATCGACTCCCGGATTCTGGCGGTGCCCTTGCGGGCAGATGATGTCTCTGACCGATCCACACTCCACGTGCGTTTATTGCCTTGGGCTTGAGCACAATCCGCAGGCCTGCGAAGTGTGCATGTCCTTTTCGGTTAACATCCTTGAAGACCGTGCTGCCAGACTTCAGCTTGGGCGCCCCAAGAGACGTATTCCTTCGGTAAAGTCGAAGGAGGCCCGTTGGGCGGTATCAGCAGCGGCAGGCTCGGCTGAGCAACTTGAGCAGATGATCGCCCTCGAGGAGGAGGCGACCCAGGTCACATCTTCTTCTACCTCAGTCGCAGCATTTATCCCGCTCTCCTTGGGCTCCTCCTACACGGCTTCTTTCAAGGAGCTTTGTCAGTCCCTCTCTACAAAAGGTGAGGGTTCATCGGGATATTCCTCTCGGTCTAAGAAGATGGACTCTAAGGGTAAGTCCCACCGTCGACGTTCATGGGAGTGGGAGAGGTCCCCTTCCCCGGATAGTCGACACTCTACTTTGGTTGAGGTTGCAGCTAAGGCCGCTGACTTCACAGTGTCCCCATCAGGTCAGCCGGCCGAGACATCTATCGACGCAGTCGAGATTTTTCTCAACCCATCGGACAGGCTGTCGACTGGAGAAGCCAACAACCCTTCTTCACTAGTTCCCCTGGTGGAAACCGAGGATTTGCTTGTGCCTCCTGTGCCTGAGTCCCCGGTTAAGGTTCCCGAGCCTAGGGAGGAACGGGTTTCCCCCGCTCCCTCCCAGATCCACCCTCGGAAACACCGACGGTCTCGGTCTCAGACCTTCTCTCGGTCCAGCTGATCCTGCCGACATCGGCGGTCTCAGTCTCGGCACCGAGGGGAGCGGCGGCACCGCTCGTCCTCGTCTTCGTCAGGCTCCGGCGCAAATTGCGTCGGCACTACGAGGACTTGATGTGGCAGCAGCTCCTTTTGACTGGGAACAAGCCGACCCCTTCGCCTTCCCCGGCCATTAAGTGGCTGTCACCTGAGCGTCCGAAACAACCCCTCATGGTCATCAAGGAGCAGAAGCCGGTGCCGGTTGTTGGGCCGAAACCAGCTGCACCACCGATTGTGGTGGCATCCCCGCCTCCATAACCTAAAACTGGGGGTCCGACCAAGGATTCTCGGTCGGGTCAGGGGCTGCCCCATCGGTTGTTGGTCACCCTCACTCCCGATCGGCCTCGTCAGGTGGAGGGTGTCTCAGGCCCTCGGCAGCTGTTTGCAGACTCCTCAGAGTCTGATGATAACTCTTCCCTGTTCTCCGGGCCCCTCGCCCTGGAATCCGCTGTGGGACAGTCAGTGGACGAGAGCCCATCCTCATTCATGGGTATGCTTCGGCTTATCTCAGAGTCTACTGGGGTGAGGCTCAAACCCGTGTCAAAGCGGGCCAAGTATCCCCTCACGGAGATACTGGACCAAGGGGATTCTCCCACGGAGGCCTTTCCGGTGGCTGAAGCCATTGTTGGCCCAGCTCTGGAGTTATGGCAACGGCTGGCTTCTTGTCCTGCACCTTCGGCCAGGATGGCCAGGAAGTATATGGTCCCCACCGGCTCACTCTCCGGGTTTTCGGAGCACCCCTCTGTGGAGGGACTTGTGACCAACAGTGTTTTCCGGCGTTCTGGAAATGCTAGGGATGTGGACAAGCCTCCCGACAAAGAGTCCAAGAAACTGGACTATGCCGGGCGTAAAGTCTATGCTGCGTCCTCCTTAGGCCTTCATCAGGCCAGTTCGGCCATACTGATGGCACACTTTTCCCGCGCCCTTTTGGGCTCCCTGGATGAGGTGATTCCTCATTTCCCGGCTGACCTCCAGACTACGGTCAAGCAGGTGCGGGATCAGGGAAGGGCGCTGGCAAAGCAGCAGCTCCAAACTGCTCTTGACATTGGAAACTCCTGTGCCCGGTCAGTAGCGGCCACAGAGCTTGACTGTGGATACCCAGCACAGGCTGGCAGACGTACCCTTCCTGGGTACCGACTTGTTTGGTCCCGGGGTGGAGGGTCATTTGCAGAGGATCGAGAAGTCCAGTGCTACCTTGGACTTGATCATGTCTGCCCAGAAGGACAAAGGTCGCCAGCAGGAGCGTAAGCCCTTTTGACCTTCTACCCGTGCGGCATGTCCGACCCACCAACACCAGCATCAGGGCCAGCAGGCTCGCACTCGGCACCCCAAAACCAAGTCTGCAGCTTCCTCCAGCAGGAAGCTGGGAGGAAAAGGCCCAGGAGGTCCCTCGGCTGGTTCTTCCTCCAAGCCTGCCCAGTGACGGGTTGAGGGGTGTCGCCCCCAGCCTCGTCACTCCCCTATGGGTTCCCCCCGTGGGGGGACGGCTCGTCCACTTCCTTTCTGCCTGGTCCGCTATCATCATGGACCGCTGGGTGCTGGAAGTGGTAGGAAAGGGTCTGCCTCTGGAATTCGAGCAGGCCCCACCCTACCGAGCCGTCGCCACACGGAGACTCTGATCACAAGCTCTCTGTCAGCTCGTTGAGCCGGCATTGCCCTGCTCCTCCAAAAGGAGGTGATCAGGGAGGTGGCGGTTCCTCCACCAGACCCAGGGTTTGTGTCCAGGTATTTCCTGGTCCCAAAACGGACGGGAGGCTGGCGCCCCATTCTAGGCCTACATGACCTGAACAAGTTCCTAAGGTCTCGAACCTTCAGGATGGTCACTCTGGCTCAGATCATTCCATCCTTGGAACGAGGCATGTGGTTCTGTTCTCTGGACCTCCAGGACACTTTCTTTCACATCCCAATCCGTCCGTCCTACCAGCGATTCCTCTGCTTCAGGGCGGAGGGGTCCCTTTACGAGTTCCAGGCCATGTCCTTTGGCCTCTCTCCAGCTCCCAGGGTCTTCACCAAATGCATGGCAGTGGTGACAACATTCCTGCAGCACCGAAGGGTCCAGGTGTACCCTTACCTGGACGACTGGCTGATTGCAGCCCCCTTCAGGCCGGAGGTGGAGCGGTCCAGGGATCTGGCCCTTCAGGTTTGCTCTCAGATTGGCCTCCTCATCAACAAAGCCAAATCAGAACTCGTGTCAATGCAGGCGATTCAAATAATCGGGGCAGAGCTCGACTCTCTTCGAGCCAGAGTATGGCTCCTGGCGGACATGGTCACGGTTCTTTCCTCCTTTGCCCAGTCATTTCTGATTGGGCAGTTGCGTCCTGCCTGGGACTTCCTGTGCCTCCTGGGCCTCATGGCGGCCTGCACCACCATGGTCCGTTGGGCCCGTTGGAACATGCGCCCCCTTCAATGGGGACTGGCCGGCCAATGGTCTCAGAGCTCTGGTCCTCTGGACCAGCCAGTGGCAGTGACCCAGGAGATGTGGAACACTCTCCAGTGGTGGATCGTTCCAGCTCATCTGCAGGAGGGCATCCCGTTTGACCGCCCCGAGCCGACGGTCACTGTAATGGCCGATGCGCCTCTGATGGGTTGGGGTGCCCATCTGGGGGAGCACAGAGCGCATGGACTCTGGTCCCCTCAGGAGTCCCGATTCCACATCAGCCTGCTGGAGCTTCGAGCGGTCCGACTAGCCCTCACCGTCTTCGCTCCCTTTGTACGGGGTCAAGTGGTCCAGGTCCAGACAGACAATACCACGACCATGTACTACCTAAACCACCAGGACGGGATGTGCTTCTTGCCCCTGTGCGAGGAAGCTCTCCGCACTTGGTCCCTTGTGAGCAGTCTGGAGGCAGATCTCCTAGCCATCCATGTAGCAGGAGCCTCCAACTCTCTAGCCAATGCCCTAAGCCGGATGGGGGCTGCATCTCATGAGTGGTCACTCCTACCGGAGGTAGTACACGGTCTCTTCTCCCACAGGGGGCACACCTCAGGTGGACCTGTTTGCCTCCAGGGAGAATGCGAAGCTGAGGCTGTTTCATGCCTGCCCCCCCCTCAGCAGGGCTCGCTGCAGGGGGCTGCCTTCTTGAGGCCATGGACCCCAGGCCTCTTCTACGCCTTTCCCCCATTTCCCTTGATCCACAAGGTGTTTCTCAAGGTGAGGAGGGACAAGGCGCAGGTGATTCTGGTAGCCCCAGACTGGCCCGCCAGTTCTGGTATCAGATCTCCTCAGCCTCAGCTCCAGGCTCGGCGCCTTCCAGCCCACCGGACCTGATCTCAGTCAACCAGGAAGGTTCTCCATCGGACCTTTAATCCCTGCACCTGATGGCCTGGTTCCTGGTGGCTAGAGTTCCAGGCCTTGGGTCTTTCCGGCGGGTCCTCAGCGTGGTTGAGGCATCCCGTGAGTCGACCAGAAAATGCTATGCTTTCAAATGGAAGAGTTCTCCATTTGGTGTCAGGATAAGGGTTGGACCTTTCCTCCTGTTCCTTGGCCAGCATTCTGGACTACCTGTGGTCCCTTTCTCAACTAGGGCTTGGTCAACAACCCTTAAGGTGCACCTGGCAGCCATCTCTGCTTGCAGGGCGGGCCGGAAGCAGTTAACTGAGAGAAGGTGGTCGGGCGCTTTTTCAAGGCCTTGATCAACATCCCGCCAGTCGCGAGAACCTCCACCTCCATGGGACCTACTGCTGGTATTGGCTAAGCTCATGGGCAAGTCATTCGAACCAATGCACAGGTGTGACATCTCTCACCTGTCATAGAAGGCCGCCTTCTTGGAGGCTATCCGTCAGCCAGAAGGATGGGAGAGCTCCAGGCGCTTTCCATCGAGTCTCCCTACCTGGTCTTCCACAGGGACAAGGTTGTCCTGCGCCCCCACCTGAAATTCCTTCCGAAGGTGGTGTCAGAATTTCACCTTAACCAAGTGTTGACTCTGCCAGTGTTCTACCCCAATCGCACCTCGGAGGCCGAATATAGGCTCTGTTCTCTGGACCCTAGAAGAGCGCTCTCTTATTATAAGGAGCGAACGGCAGAAGTTTGGGGAGAGGTTCACCAGCTGTTTGTCACCTACACTGAAGCCGCACCTGGCAGACCTGCAGCCAAGCGGACGATAGGCAGTTGGGTCACCTCCTGCATAGATCTCTGCTATAGGTTGGCGGGCATGGAGCCTCCCAAAGGGATAAGAGCTCATTCTACCCGCCATACCGCTGCTTCGGTGGCTGCTTCCAGGGACGCCCCATCCAGGAAATCTGCAGGGCTGCTACCTGGAAGTCGGCACACACCTTCACTACCCATTACCACATCGACCTTGAGTCACGCCGGGATGCTGGTTTTGGGACCTCAGTTCTCCAGACCTTGTTTCCTAAATAGGGGGTGTGCGCCTCGCCTCCCTCCTCCCAGAGAACTGCTAGGAGTCTGCTAAGAAGTGTGGATTGAATAACATATCCATGTCCCTGGAAATACAGGTTACTCACCTGTAACAGGAGTTCTAGGAATGGTATATGTTTTTCATCCACAAAACCCACCCGACCTCCCCGGCTTCGACGCACAACCTGGCTTCCAGTGGGCTAGATCTGGCGTCATGGGGTGGAGCCGAGAGTTTTATCACCTGGGTGGGTGGGAGGAGCCAGCTTGAAGACCTTCCGGCAAGATTTAAAGTAGCAAGGTACCTACCAGGAAGTGTGGATGAACAACATATCCATGTCCCTAGAAACACACATTACTTTTAACAGCTAGTGTCTGTAGATGCTTGGAATACCTAAGCCAGTATGATAACGGAGGTCAGCATGCTGAGCAGCTACATCAAAGGAGACGACAAACCCATGATTGGGTCGGCTTTTTATTTTGAAGTAGACACAGTTTCCACCCACCAAGCTAAAACTCTTATATTAAGACTAGCTAATAATTGGTCTGCTACAGACTTGACAATTAAACACTGCTCTGCATTGGAGGGACAGTATCACGCTCCTCAAAAGTCACTATCATAGCAAGATCTTCCTTACCGCTTGGAAGCTCAGGTTCCCTCCTTAGTGCTCTGCGTTTTTGACTGGCTCCTGAAAAGTTCGGTCTTCAAATTTATTAAAGTATCCTTGAATCTTCGATCTTTTCTTCTTCGCTGCGGCGATGGCTTTTTCCGGCCCCGAGAGACGTACCGTTAGTTCCTCCAGGAGGGACTCGCACTCCACGTGCTCTTTTGCCTGGACTTGGATCACGATCCTCGGGCTTGCAATTTTTGTTCTGACCTTTCGGTCAGCTCTCCGGAGGACCCCGCGGCCCGTTCGGGGCTCGGACATCCGGTAGTTTTCTCCGCTCCAGAGTCTCCATCGGACCGGCGGGTGCCCGCTTCGACTGTTTCTCTGTAGTCTTATCCTGCCGGGGAAGGGACAGGGGTTCCCCTTCCCTCTCCTTCGGTTGTGGAGCTTATCCCGCTCTCCTTGGATTCCTGACATTCAGCTTCATTCAGGGAGCTTCGTCATTCCCTCTCCTCCAAGGAAGAGGGAACCTGGCCTGTCTCGCGGCTTATGTCTAAGGGCATGGCGGGATCTCTGGGCCAGGAGTTTCCCCTCCCTCATTGGCCGACCTGGTAAGACTTGGTTGAGGTTTCGGCTTGACCTCCCGCCTCACGGTTCCCCGTCAGGTCAGCGGCAAAATCGCCGTGACGTTGTGAGTCTCTCGACCCGTCTTTCGGAGGTCTGCTGAGGCCATCTTCCCGCCGCCGGTGAATCGAAACTCTGTCCTCCACTTGGTCGACAGCCCTCAGTCCGTTCTTCGAGCCGAGGGAGGAGCGGGTGCTCCCCATTTCTTCCCAGGCCCGCCCTTGGTTACCCCAAGGATTTGGGTCTCGGTCTACCTCTCGGTCTAGCCGCTCACACCGATCTCGGCGTTCTCGGTCGGAGTACCGGGTTAAGTGGCTTGGCCGTTCTTCCTCGGATGAGGAGTGGTTTCAATGCCGTTGGCGTCGGTGTTACGAGGAACTTATGTGGTGACAGCAGCTGTCTGGGTTTCAGTCGACTCCCGATTCATTCTCCAGATAGCAAGCAGTCGCCGTTTGGTCGGCAGCCGTTCGAATCGGTCGAGGAGCCTTCTCCAGGACGATTTTCGCTCAACCCTCGTTGCCCCTCCGCCTTGGTGAGTCAGACGGACCGTGGCCTGTCCTTCAGGTCACTTCGGTTCCCTCACTCCTGCCCGCCCCGGTGACGAAGAGTGCCTCGGGCCTCGGCAGCTTTACAGGCGCCGGGCCTGGAGCAGGCTCTGCCATGTTTCCTGGCGGGGGAGGACCCGAGTCTTCCAGGAACATCCAGTAGGCGACAGCCCATGCGTCTTCTAAGGGTCTACTTCAGCTCATTTCAGAGTTTACTGGAATGCAGCTTAAGCCGTCTCGATCCGGCTCCTTACCCCTTCTGGAGATTCTGGATCGAAGGGTTCCTCCGGAGGCCTTCCAGTGGCTGAGGCTATGGAGCCCAGCCTTGGAGCATAGCGGTGGCCTGCTTCTTGCCCTGCGCCTTGACCAGGGTAGCTCAGAGGTATCTATCGGTCGGTTCTCTGCCTGGTTTCTCGGAGCACCCCTCGGCTGAAGGGTAATTACACAGACGTTTTCCAATGTCTTGGAAATGCGGGGATGTGGACAGACCCCGACAAGGAGTCAGAAGGATGGACTATGTCTGGGTAAGGTTTACTCTCGTCCTCCTGAGCCTCCGTCAGGCCAGCTCAGTTGCACTGATGGCACATTTCTCCCACACCTTTTGGGGTCCCTGGGCCGAGGTTCTTCCTCATCTCCCAGGTGACCTGCGGACCCGATTCGACAGGTGCGGGACCAGGGAGGGGGCAGTGGCGAAGCAGCAGCTCAGGCGGCTCTGGATCTGGCGACTCCTGTGCCAGATCGGTGGTAGCCACAGTGGCCATGCACCGCGGGCGTAGCTGAGGTTAACATCCTTCTTCTTGGAAATCCAGCATGAGTTGGCGGACATCCCTTCTTGGGGACTGACCTTTCGGCCCTGGGTGGAGGATACATCCATGGGCCGAAGTCGATGCCACTCGGACTCGGTTACTCTCGCACGAGGGTCAAGGGCAGCCGTCAGCCTGCGTTCCCCTTGCCCCTGAGCCCTGGGGCCCCTGGCCCTAGCATGAGGGCCAGCAGGCATCGCTGGGGCCTGTTGCCAAACCAGTGTCTTCCTCAAAAGAGGCGGAGGCAGGAAACCGAGGGCTCCTCAGCTCCTCCCCTCTAAGCCTGCTCAGTGGCGGGCCAGGGGCATTTCTCGGCTCCGTCATCCCAGCCCAGGTTTTCCGTGGGGGCGGCTCCGCACCTCGTTCTGGAGGTATTTGGGGTGGATCCTATCTAAGTTGAGGCGGATCCCCATTGAGCTCATTGCCCACGAGGTTGAGTTCACTGCCCTGTCGGTGCGTCTGACATGCCTGGCTCTCTAGTTAGAGATGATCAGGAAGGCCGTGGACCCCCCCATTCAACCCTGGGTTCGTGTCCAGGTATTCCTGGTCTCTTACGGACGGGGGCTTGCGCCCATCCTCCCGCACGCCTGGATGGTCTCTCTTCTGCAGACATTCCATCCTCAGAACGTGGCGTGTAGCTGTTTCCTGGTCTCCAGGATGTACCTACTCCTCTTTCCGTCTGTTTTTGGGGGAGGCTCCACCCCTCCTTGCGGGGGAGCTGCTCACGAGTTCCTAACACTTCCTTGCTTAGCAGTCTCTGTGGCATGGAAGGGTCCGGATGTCACCCCACCCGGAAGGCAGACTGGTCTCCCGTTTCAGGAGCCTAGTGAGAACTTCGTATCTTAGCGTTGAAGCTTCTTGGGGACTAAGCTCGACTTTGAGTCGGGCTCAGCTCCGAGCCCGAACAGGGCCGGGTTCTTCCTCCCTTGCGGTCGGTTGGCGGGGATTAGAATCCTGCCAGGACCTCCTGCTCCTCCTGGGCCTCAGGCGGCCTTCCCTTAGTGGGAGGGCCAACCAGAGGTCCTAGCAGCTGTCCGTGGACCAGTTCGTGACTTACAGCCCAGGAGTTGGGGAGCGCTCCTTGGACCATTCTAACCCGGAGGAGACTATCCTGTTCGCCCTGAGTTACGGTCTTCTCCGACCGATGCTTCTCGGATGGGTGGGGTGCCCATCTTGGGGAATGCAGAGTGCGTCACCTCTGGTCCTCTCATGAGTCCTGATGTCCTTCCCGCTCGCTGGAGACAGACAGTCCGATTAGCTGGCACCGCTCGCTCCACTTGTACGGGGTCTAGTGGTCTAAGTCCAAGTTAGATTATTCCAAGACCATGTGCTACCTACTCCGCCAGGTTTGGTCTGTCCCCTTGTCTCGGTGCAAGGAGGTTCTCCGCATTGGGCGGTTGCGCGGTCGAGGCTTCTAGCCATTTCATGGCAGGAGCCCAATTCCTAGCTGCTGACCCTGAGCCGGGCACAGAGCTGCGCCTCATGAGTGTCTCCTCCCGGGGTAGCACAGGATCTTCTCCCTTTTCCCTCGAGGGAGAATACTAGGCGAGACTGTTTTTGCCGCCCCTCAGCAAGGCTTGCTGAGGGATGTCATCGAGACCCACGGACCCCGGGCCCCTCGTGCCTCTTCCCCATTTCCCTTGACCTACGGGCCAGGCGAGGAGCGATTTGGCGCAGGTGATGCTGGTAGCCCCAGACTGGATTGCCAGTGCTGATATCCAGCTCTCCTCAGTCTCAGCCACAGGCTCCTGAGACAGTCTCTAGTCCGCTGGTCCTGTCTTTCCTTTTCAGGGGAAGGTTATCCATCTGGACCTTCAATTCCTGCACCTGTTGGCGTCCCTGTGCGGCTAGGGGCCAGGCCTAGGGTCTTCGGCAGGTCCTCGACCTTGAGGCGTCCTGCTAAGAAGTCGGCCAAGATGCTTGTCCTTTGGGAGAAGTTTTCCTTCTTCCGATGATGGGATAAGGCGGTGCCCTTCCCGTCCCTGGGCATAGCATTCTGGACCATTTTGCGGTCCATCCTTAGACCAGGGCTTGGGTGGCGACCCTCTGGGTGCTTCTCGCGGTCACCACTGTCTTCGAGGCGCGGCTGGAGGGGTGGCTGGTGTGCGGAGAAGGTGGTCTGGCACTTCTAAGCGCCGACCACGCCTCCCCCTTTGGGAGAGTATCCCGTTTCTGCGGGATCATTGCTGGTATGGGCTTGGTTCACTGGGCAAGCCATCGAACCTTTGCACAGGTGCGTTTTCCCCACCTGTTGTGGAAGAACACCTTCTTGGGGCCCTCCGCCATCCAGAAGGCTGGGAGAGTTCAAGCGCTCCTTTAACCTCCCTATCCGGTCTTCCACAGGGACTAGGTTGTCCTGCACCACCAGGTTCCTCCAGGAGGCGGTGCGGAGTCTTCCCTTGAGGGGTTTTGTCTCTGCAGGGTTTATCCCCATTCACACCTCGGAGGCCGTATTCGGGTTCCGTGGGAACGTTTTAACGCTCACCTCGTGAGGCGTAGAGCTAAATTCGGAGAGGTTAGCCAGCTGTCCATCACCTTCGCTGAAGGCATCTGGCAGATTGCAGCCCAGTGGAAGGGCACGGGCGGGTCATCTAAAGTCTCCACTTTGGCGAAGGCGGGCATGGAGCCTCCCTGAGGGATAGCGCTCTTTTAACCCGTCCTTCCGCTGCATCGGTGGCTGCTTCAAGGACACTCTGGTCCAGGATATCCGCGGGCTTCTGCCCGGAAGCAGGCTTCCGTTCCCCTCCACATCGACCTTGGGTCACCTTGAGGTGCTGGTCGGGGCCTCGGTTCTCCAGTCTTTCTACCTAAGTAGGGTGTCGCCTTGCCTCCCTCCTCCCGGAGACTGCTGGAGTCTGCCAATAGTGTGGGTGAACAACATATCCATGTCCCTACAAATACAGGTTACTCACCTGTAACAGGAGTTCTAGGAATGGAATATATTGTTCATCCACCCGACTCCTCCCGGCTTGGCCACTACCACAGCTTCCAGCAGGCTAGATCTGGCGTCATGGGTGGGGTCGAGTTTACCACCCACGGGTGGGTGGGAGGAGCCAGCTTGAAGACCTTCCGGCCAAGATTTAAGCGGCAAGGGACCTGCCAATAAGTGTGGATGAACATCGTATACCATTCCTAGAACTCCTGTTACAGGTGAGTAACCTGTATTTTTCTTCCCGTCTTTCTCTCACTGCTAGCAAATGGTATTTACTCACTGGTAAAGGTGATTATCCCTGCAACCTTTATGTTTTCACATGCCTCAGTAACATCCATGCTGTATATTTATATTTGTAACAGCATTTATGCACTTCAAGTTGTAGCTAGTAGCAGCCTTCTGTTTACAATGATCTCGTATCTCTGTGTCCCAGCTCTGATTGGTGCAGGAGTAAGTTAGTGTTTTTTGTTTTGTTCCGTTTTTACAGTGGAAGTTGCTTTTTCATCTTGAAACATATCATGCTGTTAGATTTTCTTTTGGGATGGTCAAAAATCTTTTTAAGTAGCCCTGAGGACTTGTATCAGAAAAGGTAATATGTCAGTAAGTACATCAGCTGACCAGCAGAAATGTCTGTGGGGCTAATGGATTTTCCAAGTCACTAGCCCTGTTGGCTAGTGGCTGCAAAACTTAAAGAGCTAGTGGAGCCAAAGCAGACAGACATCACCCTTTCCCACCCCCTCTTGAAACTGACCACCATCTTTGCTGCCACCACTTCCTCCTGTAGCCGATTCCATTGCTTCACCACCCTTTCAGTGAAAAAGTGCCTCATTTCCTTCTTGAATCTACCCCCCACCACCAATTTAAGGTTATGTCCCCTTGTTGTACCCTTCTTTCTTAAGTTAAAGATGCCCTCTGTACCAACCCTATTTATGCCCTTAAGGTACTTGAAGGTTTTGATCATATCCCCCCCTCCCTTCTGTCCTCCAGGGTATACATGTTCAGTTGTCTCAGTCTCTACTCATATGCTTGTTTGCAAACAAGACACCCTGGGCCAAGCAAAGAAACTTACCATGGGCTATGTCTAACTTCCCCCTAATTCCCCATCCGTCTCTCCCCCTCCCTTATTTCCTCTTGGTCTAGCATCCCCCCAACTTGGTAGTTTGTGGGGATTTCAGGGTTTTATTTAACTCCAAAAATTGATTAGTGTTTTGCTTATAAAAGTGCTATAACATTGTGAAAATGCATAGCACTTGCCTCACTGTGTTTAACAAACATATCACGTCTAGAGAACCTATATAAATATGTTCTGTACAGTTAGCATTGTCCCAAGAAAAAACTGCTAATCAATTATTTAAAACCCTGGGATTTCAATAATTGGTTTGGATCAGGAGCTGGTACCACTTACACTTCTGTATCTGAAGCCCACCTGTCTCAATTAATAACTGAACCCACTAGGCTCAATATTAAATCTGGCAGTCATTCGCTTTTACACTGGGTCCTTACCAGTAGCTGGCTAGGGGAGAATAAATAGAATAAAAGAAATCCCATCTCAAGATGACCCATACAGGGGTCAGATTAGGTTTTATAGCTACTAGCGAGCAGGGTAGTGACTTGAAAAATCCACTAAACCTACAGACTTTTCTACTGGCCCAGCTGATCTACTTATTGAAATATTGCCTTTTCCAGTACAAGCCCTCCTGGCTATTTAAAAATATTCTTGACTATCCCAAAAGAAAATCTAACAGCATTTGGCTACTGGACTGGTGCCAGTTTCAACCCCGTCAATTAACATCCACATGTGGTCACACAGTTGACAGTACAGGAACGGACAGCCAAGACCACCCTCCAAATATACACACACACACATACACACATATATATATATATCCCATGGCAGACATCTGGCATTGACAAATGCTTGTTTTTATTTGATCTGGGTTTTGAGAAAGTATGTTCTTCTAAAACAACTGCCAGTGTTTTCTGATGAAGGATTCTGTGTAATCCAAAAAAAAAACCTGTGTTCTTTTGTAACAACTCTGTTGGTCCAATAAAAGGTATCAAATCATCTGTTTCTGTGGATCTTGTGTTACAAGGACCAATACAGCAACACGTTTTTCTGTGGCTTCACAGTTTCAGAAATGTTAGCAGGAACTTATCAGTACAGTGCCCACAGTTCTGAAACTATGAAGTGACATAGTCAAAACTCCAAATTCTCAGTTCCATGAAAGGAACTGCACAGAATGTTGTCCATACAAAGAAAACAGTATAAAATACAACTGGCAGCTTCATCTTTTATTCAGGCACAGGGATCCTTTAGAAGTATAAATGTAATTTATGAAACTAGAGACATTTCAAACAGCTGCACATAAGTGATCAGTTCCTGTTCACTTTAAATTAGACATGACAAGAGATGAACAAGGTGGTCTGGTTTAGAATTTCACTTAACTGGCATAGTAATTTGCAAAACTGAGGCTGTTTAGAAGCGCAATAGGAGATATGCTAAACAAGTGTAAATATCTCTAAAAGTATACAAGTTACAGACAAAAAAAACAGTATGAATGCTGTTCAGGAGAAAAAGACATTTCCAGTGAGCCTATTCAAAAAGCTGCACTAATTGTATTTTTTAAACTATGGCCACCTGGTTACCTCAAGTTTTCATTTTTCGTAGGAGTTATGCCAAACAAATGTAAATATCTCTAAAAGTATATGCGTTACACATAAACCATCAGTATGAAAGTTCTTCAGGACAAAATACCTTTCCAGTGAGTCTATTCATTAAGCTGCACTAATTATATTTTTTTAAACAATGGCCATCTGATTACCTGAAGTTTTGTTTTTCTTCACAGTTTTCACCTTTCGGATGGCTATATTTAAAAAAATCTAATGAATTTAGATTAGTGACTACCCTCATTTGAAAGGTCATTTTATCCTGAACAACTGTCATATTGGTTGTATATTGGTAACTTGTATACGTTCCGAGATATTTACATTTGTTTGGCATGACTCCTACTGTGTTCACTCTAGAGGGGGAAAAAAATTAGGTTGTTTGAAAGACCATATTTTACAAAACATAAAGAATTCAGATTAGTGACTACCCTCATGTGAAAGATAGTTTTGCCCTGAACAACTTTCACACTGGTTGTTTTTGTCCACGTTGAACAGTTTTAAAGATATTTAGATTTGTTTGAAAGGTGTGCACATTTGCTCTCAGAGAAAAGTAGCTTGGAGTTATGTGTCCATCATTCTAAAAAGAAAGAAGGGAGTATTTTTTTAACTGCCATAGGGATTTGCAGCGTTATGGAAGGATACACTGAAAACCACTAGAAAATATGTTCCACAGAAACTGCTTTTCAAGCTAAAGCGATATGGCTGTAGGCTTCGCCCACAGCCATAAAAACTAGTCTGTTTTAACACTAGTATTTTTCTGGGCTATATCTTTTGAGTGGTTTTTGCAGTTCCTGACACTAGTGTCAGAAGCTCCCAAGAAAAAGACAGGATCAACTGGTTTTAAAGAATGTACCAGTTGTGGACATCTAGTGGCTAAAGCTGACAGGCATAATTTGTGCATCTCCTGTCTAGGGACAAGTTATATTTTTAGTAACTCTGAAACCTGTAAGTTTTTTTTGCTCCAAAACACTTAAAAAGAGGGCCAAAAAGTTAGAAGAGGAGGCGACCCCGTCTTCCCCTCCACAATCGTCTGAGGAGCCATCCTCTTTTTCAAAGAAGGAAAAAAGTAAAGTAACAGCAGAAAAACCTTCTGAAAAGCTTGACTGTGCTAAATCTAAATGGCCAGTGGAACCGGCAGCAGAACCGGTTCTGGCCAAGAGAGAAACAAAGAAAAACTTACCACTGCACCTCCTGCCGAAAGGGCAGAGGAGCTCTCAGCGAGTAGACCAGTCCTGCCCTTGACAGGAGAGATTGCCAGTGCACTGCAAGTTCTGCAGGCTGTCAGCCCATTACTTACTCAACTGGCCCCGGGTCCTCAGCCCCAGGACATGGTTCTGGAGTATGAGGAACCATATGATGAGGAAGAGGAGGAGGACAAGCAGGAACCCATAGAAACAGAGGTCCGCCCCCAAAGCAGGATTCTGATTTCCCCCCAAGAGGTCCAGAGGATTATTTCTCTCACAATCCATTTGTGAGGCAGATGGTGGACACCCAGGACCTGGCTGTCCAGGAGCTAGTGGAGGAGGAAGAAGAAGAAGCCGACTACCTGGAGATGATGGGTCTCACCCCCACTAAACGACTAGTTCTGCCTATCCACAAGACTGTCAGGAAGGCAGTATTGAAGATACTACAAACCCCAACTTCTATCCCAGGGGTTGATAAAAAGGTGGATGAAAAGTACCAACTTGACAGGTCCAATGCTGACTTTCTATTCACCCACCCTGATTATGAGGGGGTGGTACAGGCGGCTGCCTGTGACAAGGCAAGAGTGCCCTTGATATCCCATCCCCCTGATAAGACTCTAGAAAGATAGATGCCATGGGGGAGAAAAGGCTATATGGTAGCTTCCTTTCTGGTTAGACAAGCTAACTACGTGGCTTGTGCAGTCCAGTACAAGAAGGCCCTCTGGGCAACAGTACTGGCCATTTCTAACAAGGTAGAGGGGGAAATGACTGTAGATCTGGCTGAAACTGCAAGGACGGCACTGGATGCCATGAAATACCAGTTTCATATGGCAGTGGATGCCAACGACACTGGTGCCAGACTTGTGGCACTCACAGTCTCCATGAGGAGGTTTGCATGGCTCAGGGCCACAAACCTATCTCAAGACACCCAGGCAAAAGCTATGGATTTCCCATGTGAGAACAGTTTTCTCTTTGGGGATAAAACTGAAGCATGCATGTAAAAGGTGGAAGATTACAATGATACATTCAGGAGCAGTGCAGCCAGATATAGACCCTCTGTCTCTTACAGGTCCCAGAATGGGGAGGCAGGGGTAGGGGATCCTACATTAGTCCTTTTTTCCAGGCCTAAGCCATGCTAAACTACCAGCAGACTAGGGGGTATTTCAGGGGCAGGGGTAGAAGGGCAATGAGATGGTCAGAGCCTTCCACCCAGGCTAAGGTCCATCCAAAGCAAGCTTCCTGATGTGTTTGTACAGGTTGCCGCTCCACTTCCAGTAGGGGACAGGTTGACTCACTACCTCCAGGCTTGGCAATCCATCACCACAGACAAGGGGTCTTGGAGGTAGTGAGTCAAGGTCTGTCTCTCAGCTTCAAAACACTCCCCAGGTTAAGAAGCAGAAACTACCACCCTGTCAAACCCTCAGAAAATGTACTTCTGGAAGCAGAAGTAACAAACCTGTTGCTCATCAGATCATTAGAACCTGCCCCTCTTTCCCAGTGGGGCAAGGGATTCTACCCCAGGTATTTCCTGACTCAGAAGAAAAACAGAGATTGGCGACTTGTTCTGGATCTCAGACTTCTGAACAAACACGTAACAAAGCCAAAGTTCAAAATGGTCACACTGGCCATGATAATCCCCACTCTCCATCAGGGAGACTGGCTGGCATCCTTAGACCCCAAGGATGCTTACTTTCACATCACACTCCGGCCCAGCCACAGAACGTACCTGAGGTTCAGACTTCCATCAGGTCACTACCAGTTCACAACCATGCCCTTTGGTCTAACCTCAGCACCAAGGGCATTCAGAAAGTGCGTAGCCGTAATAGTGGTTTATCTGAGAAGGCAAGGGATCACAGTATTCCCTTACTTAGATGACTGGCTAGTCATGGGACAGTTACCTCAGCACACCAGAGATTCCTTGTCTCTAGTACAGAACATTCTGGAATCTCTAGGATTCCTCATAAATGACCAAAAGTCCCAGACAGAGCCTGTTCAGGTTCTGGACTTTTTAGGAGCAGAGTTGGACACCTTGCAGGTAAGGGCTTTCCTCCCTTAAGACAGGGTAAACAGTATTCTACATGTGGCAGGTTCTTTCAGGGTGAACACACAGACCAGCAAGGCACTTCTGCAATTGCTAGGCTATATGGCAGCAGCCACGGCAATAGTGCCAGGTTCACGATTCCAAATGAGGGACTTTCAGTTCCACTTAAGAGCCCACTGGTCACAGAGGAGGGATCCTCTGGCCTCATCTGTGCCTGTGTCAACCACCTTGATACTGGCCCTGCAATGGTGGGTGGACAGAGAGAATCTCAGAGAGGGAGTTCCCTTCTGGAAAGAGATTCCTTCTGTAATACTCACTACAGACGCCTCCCTACTAGGCTGGGGGGCACACATGCTCGATCTGACAGTAAGTGGGACCTGGTCCGCCCAGGAGTCACTCCTGCACATCAGTCTGTTGGAGCTCAAAGCTGTGTATCTGGCCCTTCAGTCATTTGCATCCCAGATGCAGGGCAAAGTGGTGCAGGTCAGAACAGACTACTTCACCACCATGTATTACATCAACAAGCAGGGAGGCACCAGGTCAACCCAATGGTTCACAGAAGCCATGAAGGTCTGGAACCTGGCATACTCACTACAAGTGACCCTGTCTGCCATCCACCTACCAGGAAAAGACAAATTTTGGGCAGACTCTCAGCAGGATCAGCCAGAACCATCACGAATGGTGCCCAAATGCACAGGTTCTGCAAACAGTGCTCAGAAGGTGGGGCACTCCAGAAATAGATCTTTTCGCCTGACTGGACAACAACCAGTTGCCACAGTTTTGCTGCAGACCTCCGGTCAGGGTCACTATCCAATGGATGCCCTGCAACTGGACTGGATAGGCAGATTTCTTTATGCCTTCCCTCCTTTTCCTCTATTACTCAGGGTTCTGGTGAAACTTAGGACACAACCTGTGACAATGATTCTGGTGGTACCAGACTGGGCAGGACACCCCTGGTACTCGCTGCTGCTGACCCTGCCAGCAGCACAGCTGATTCACCTCCCTCAGAGGTACAATCTGCTGACATCCTCGCAGGGCAGGATGATGTACTCCAGTTTGAAGTCCTTTTGTCTCAAGGCCTGGCTCTTGTAGACTTAGAATTTTCCAGCCTTCATCTCTGAAAAGAGGTCCTGACTGTCCTTAGAGGCTCTAGGAAGCCCTCACCCAAGAAGAACTATGCTTCCAGTTGGAAGAGATTCTCAATGTGGTGTGTCTGTTCAGGTATCCAGCCTACTGATGCTGAGTTGCCAGTCCTTCTGGAGTACCTTACTCTCTTGAACTCACTAGGCCTGAGGCCTTCAACTTTAAAAGTACACCTAGCTGCAGTCTCTGCAGATATTTCAACTGGTAAGGACAGATCCCTAGCCTCCCATCCTGTCTTCAGGAAATTTTTCAAAGGCCTTCTTCACCTTAATCCCCTATTGAGGGTACCGGTGCCAGCATGGGACTTGAATATCTGCATTGCCAAGCTAATGGAAGCTCCATTTGAGCCAATGGCAACTATAGATCTGAAATATGTAACTTGGAAAGCTGTTTTCCTGGTAGCTATTACCTCGGCTGGCGAGTAAGTGCGCTGCAAGCTGTGTGTACAGACCTGAACTACATTTCCTTCCACAGGGATAAAGTGGTTGGCATGGCTTAGAGGTTAGAGTGATAGCCTGCAAGTAACTTTGGCTCACCGGACCATGGTTCGAGTCCTCCCTCACCTCAGTTTGATTTTTTGTATTTTCTTTTTTTGGAAAAATTTTAGTTTTATTCCAGTAAAAATTTAAAGGAATTTTCCGAGATAAGGTTTTGGACTTTATAACCCAATACCTTATAGCAGTGTGAGCTGATGGACTGTAAAATTTGAATTTAGAAGTGCCTCATATTGGTAGTGAAAGGGATCATAACTGGTGATCAAACCTGCAGCCAGCTGATCCCTCCCAGCTTCCTGGTGCCTCCACGCTCAGATTTTGTGGCGTGTGGGCAGGAAGAGTGCTGGGGTGAGCCCCATACAAGTCAGTGGGGACTATTTTAAAAGCCATTTTTTGGTAATTGTAAACATTCTTGGGGGGAAATTAAAGCCATCGCTCAACTTGTAGGGCCCCTACAAGTTGAGCGATAGTTTTAATTTTCACATAAGAATGCTTGAAATTGGCAAAAAAAGTCTTTTAAAATAGTCCCCATTGACTTGTATGGGGCTCACTCCCACGCTGTCCCTGCCCACACATCACAAAATCTCAGCACTCGCAGGGAGGAACAGAGGCACCAGGAGCTGGGAGGGATCAGCTGGCTGCAGGTTCGGCACTAGTTTCGATCCCTTCCAGTACTAATAGGAGGCACTTCTAAATTCAAATTTTACAGACCATCAGCTCATGCTGCCATAAGGTATTCGGCTATGAAGCCCAATACCTTATGGCAGGAGGTCAGAACTTAACTTTGAGTGGTGCTGGGCTCAGTGTCAACTTTGTGGTCTAAACTGTGCAGGTGTAGAAACCTGCTCTTTTCTTCGAATTGTGTACGACCTCGGAGTTGATTATATTTAGATGCGGGGGTTCAGGGGGCAGAGTTCCCTTTTAAAAAATAATGAACATAAATGTGCTGGTGTTGTATGTTTTTTATTGCAGAGGGAGTTGTTACAGGTACAGCGAGTTGACTGTCATCCGCACAGTACTGCTGTTCGATGAAGTTTCTGCTCTGAGTTGTACTGTGCTGATAACACATTCACTGAGTTGTCATGGATCCAGCATTTCCTTGGCTCATCCCTGCCAAAAACCCTCCAGATCAAAACTTTTACTGGAGGTTAGGAGTCTGGAATTGAAGGCAGCAGGGGCAGACAATGAACCAGATGGGAACAGTCAGGGATGAAGCAGTCTGATTAAGCTAGGAGGACTAGCCATTATCAAGGTCAGTTGGGGTAGAAAAACTGAAATAAGAAATTGGAGAAAACGTAACCGAGTTGCTAGGTTACCTTTATGTTCTTATGATATAAAACCACTCCAGCTTCACTCATGTGGTTCCTGGATGTCTCTAGAACCCCTTACTGTCCCAACAGTCCTGTGCTTTACAGTTTTATGTTAATTCTGTACATAACATACAGATCTGTGCTGATAATATGCTGATGACATACAACCTCTATACTTAATCACAACAAATCGTATGTTTTCAGACATGGTGTCTTCAGTGTGTTGGCTGTGGTATTTTTCTTTCTGTCAGGCCTTGCTAGTGAACTCAGATGAACACGTCAGCTTGAGCTTGGAAGTCTGCCATAAACATTATATTCCAGTTGTCTAAAGAAACACAACAATATTTTTCTGGCTTCTAATTCTTCATAGTGTTGGCTTCCACAGGCCTCATCAACAATCCAGACTTGCGCGCAGTGATTATGCTTGGCTACGGCACCTGGAAGACTGGCTTCACGCGCTTACTTCAGCAAGTACTCTACCCACTGAATGAAAAGAATATCATCCTTGCTGGTGGTTACGTGGAGAAGCTGACTTCTTTCAATTCTGAAAGGCAAGCCTTTTCAAAAAATCTTTCTTAAAATTGTTTGGCATATAGACTTCCAAAATGTTTGCGATTCAGCAAGGTTCTGTAATAAATTTAAAACATATTCATTGACTGGCACAGATGCGGCACATAATGTTGTTAGCTGGGAGAGTTTGTGTGATGCCTCCAGAGTCTTGCACTGAAACCAGCTGGGGTGGAGTGTATTCCAGAAATAGAGGGCATGGGTCATCCAACATTTGCACACCCCTGCAGACACATCTTAGGGCTGCATTGTCATGAGCTGAGAAGGAAGCCTTTCACCCGTCTTCCTGGTCAGAAGGGTGCAGTTGTTGCAGCCCCTATTTCTTAGTGGAAGAGGACAAAAATAAAATTCAGTAGTGAAAAGACATGACATATGCACACCCTGATGGGATTGTATTAGCAGGGGGCGGAGACTTATTTCAGCCAAGGTATGATGTGAATCCAGACATGTTTTTATAACTCTGGACTCTGTGGGTAAATGGTGACTTCTCAAAGAATATACAGTATGATCTTATCCTGTTTGTGTGGTTTTAGCAGATACAGCATTGTCCTGCTGTACATGCCAGGTTCATAAGTATGCAATAAGGTACAATGGTGTGGAACATTGTAGGGTTTACCCATACCTGGGGTGGTGTTGCCTTGTGTCTTAATCCACCTAATAAGTGGGTAAACCCTACAATGACCCATACCCTTGTGTGCCTTATTGCTATTATAAAATGTACTATAAAACACGAGTTCTGATTCAACCAGTCTGCATTGAGGATATACCTACAGTTGAAGATCTTTTTTAACCATAAGAGGGCCGTGCATACAGCTTTTGGAAAAGAAGAATATACCATTTTTGAAATGGGGTGTCCATTTCTGTTACAGTAAAATAAAATTGACACTTTAAATTTATTATGAATAGTTATTGTCTTATTATAGGCAGGGCTTCAGATAAGGGGAGTACGAACCTATTTTAGGAAGTACTCTTCAGAAAAATATTTTAATGAGTACCAATACTCACCCAACATTTGTAAATACGCTACATGATGAAGAATAGTGCTTCATAACATAACTGGTGATTCAAGAGGAGCATTTTCTTTCACATTTACAGCACTCATACCCATCACGATTTTGTTTTACTCACTATATTTTTAAAACTGGTGAGTGAATTACTCCTACCTGCCAATGTTATCTGGAGCATTGTTGGCACCTGATCAACTCTTTATCTAGAAAAAAAAAATAATGTACTCCTCACTCCACTTCCTCCAAACATTTGTACGCATGTGAATTTGGTTTTACTCACCTTACTTTCAAAATGAGGAGTACAGTACTCATCCCAAAAAATCTTATCTGGAGCCCTGATTATAGGTCATGCGTCACCTGAAGTATTGCTCCTTCAGTATAAGATTGGCATTTTGTTTCTGTATAGCTTTTTTACTCCACTGTCCACACATCAGGTTCCCTTCTCAGATCTTGTGTCAGGAAACCACCATCCCCATCTACAAACTAATCCCACCACAGCTGTAGTCTCTCCAGCGCCCCCCCGGCCATCTAGGATTTGGCCAGGTGCTGTAGCTGTGTGGAGTCGGGTCCGAGTGTTCCAGTGGCTATCTTGCTGACTGTGGGCATTGTTTCTCTCATTTTCTGGTCCCTCCCACCTCCCCAAGTTCAGGCCAGTGTTTGGACAGTCTTGCATGATGCAGCATACTCGTGCACAGGCCCCACCCTTGTGAAGGAGCTGGCTCTCCATCCTGCCGTGAGTGGTCACTGAATCAGTGAATACTAGTGTCACTGGTCCCATGGTGGAACATGCAGTGCTCAGCTGCACCAGCCCTAGCCGCTTCAGTTTCAGCTCCACGATTCCACTCCCAACTTCGATCACTGACGTGGAAGCGCAAAGTGCTTCAATTGAGCCATTGGGTGACCTAAGAAAAAGGACATTGGGGCAGTCCAGCAGGTACAGTGCAGGCCACCAAAATGATCAGGGGTATAGAAACACAGAAACATAGAATTTGACGGCAGATAAGGACTGCTTTATGGAGGACAAATGCTATGAGGAGAGCCTGGGGCCCTTAATATGTTAGCGCTGGAGAAAAGATGAGTGAGGGGGACATGATATTAGTCTTCCACATACTCAGGGGTATCGCCAAGAGAAAAACAGAATGAGATGTTCAATCTGGTGTGCTCCAGCCCTGAAACTCAGAGTTAGTAAATTTAGGGTTAACGTTATGAGGCACTTCTTCCGCAGAGGGTGGGTGCGCCTATGGAACAGCCTACCAGCCAAGATGGTGGCTATGGTGACAGTCCAGGCCTTCAAGGTACAGTATGCTTGGATTATTTTTTTCTTATCAAGAGGATCACAGGGTACTGTACTCTGGGTAGTAGAGTGAAATGCACAGACATACATACTGTGACTGCCCAAAACCTGCCTAGCAGTGGTAGATGCCACAGTGGTTATTTCCCTCCCTTCCCCCTTGCTGCCCCACCCACACCTTCTCCATGTGCCTGTCCCACACTCTTTGAACCCCCCTCCATATGTCAGTGAATATAGCATCTTCTGAGAACTTGCAGATCTTACTTCGAGAGGGCTCTTGCAGTAGGTAATTACATACAGGACTGACACCAGCCAGCGGCAGGGCCCCATGAAAACATTTCTAGCTAGCAGTCCCTGGCGAGACCGCTTACGTCAGGTGACCGGCATCATCACGGCTGCGGTATAAAGGCAGTCATCCGGACGCCCGCCTTCAGTTCTTTCCACACGTTAGCTCGTGCAGCTGCATGATAAAGTTCATGCTTAGCAAAGCCCTGTTCTTTTCGTCGGTTTTACCGAAGTTTTCTTCTCATCGTCAGGTCAGCGTCGGTGTATGTCGTCCCCTACACCTTCCAAAAACAAATGCGACACGTGAGGTGCCCAACTGACACACAAGCATGGCCATTCTCTCTGCCTTTTTTGCTTAGGCCCCGACCACCCGGTCGACAAGTGCCCGCATTGCCTGCACTTCAACACGGCTACCCGCAGACGACGCCAACAGTCCCTGGAAGCCCATCTGCTAAAGAAGAAGATGTCTTCAATGGAAAAAGAATTGAAGAAGCTCAGGCAGGCGTCGACTTCTCCTGAAGGACATCATAAAAAGCGGGACAAAAGAAAGGCACTGGGAAGGCCTCCTCGCCCGCGACTCCGGCGGATCGGCGGCCGCTGTATCCCCTCGGGGAGACCGTCTGATGGCAGCCTCAGGGCTTTGGAGGAGGCGTCGGCCCACCCGTTCGGGCTCGTGATCGGGCCTTGCGCGCGCCTCCGGGCAAAAGGAGGCCTCTGCCCCCAGTACCTCCGCAGGCTTGCGGCCTACTGGCGCGGGCACCTCCCATAAGCCGGACGTCGTCTCCTCCGACATGCGCAGAGAGAAGGTTGATAAGACACCCGACCCTCTGGGGCGGCGCACGACGCCGGCTCCTCCGGCACCTGCCGGGAACCAGCCCCTAAGCCACACATCGGCTCCCCCCGACGTGTGCCAGGCGATGGAACCTACGACAGACCCTCCAACCTCCGTCGTACCTGGTTCCCTGCAGCCTTCGCTGCCATCCGGGGAGCCCGAGTCACCCCAGCCTGACCCCGGGGACTTTTCTCCACCGTCCCCGGGCGATGCGGGGGATGTTCCAACCCCGTCAGACCCTCCTAGGGAACCGGATCTGACGCTGGCCCCCTGGATGCCGGCGGGGGATATTCCACTTCCGTCGGGCCCAACCCCCCCCCCTTCCCGGGCCTCTCAATGTTGACCCGCCCGTGGGGCCTCCTTCCGGGCCGTCTGCTCCGGCAGCTCCTCCGGCACCCGGGTACCCGGTGTCCTATCCGACGCCGTCTTACCCGGGCCCGCAGTATCCAGCACCGCAGTACCTGACGCTGGTTCCGCCGACGCCACAATACCTGGCACCAGTTTTCCCACAGCCGGGTTTCGGATACTCGCCTTACGGATACAATCCGTATACTTATTCCCCTCCTCCTCTGCACCGTCCCCGGCGCGGTGGATCTGCAGTTGACTCTGACTTCCTGGTGGGCTGGGGCCAGGCTCCAGCTCACCAAGGAAAATGAGAAACCGCCTGCAGCGATGGTGCCGCCCGGCCCCCATAAGCGAGAGGGGCACACTCCTCCGCCTCCGGATCCCAGAGCCCTTCCCTCTGGATCCCAAGGAGGGCAGGACAGCGTCCAGGATCCCCCTAAGAGACCCGTTCCTCCCCTAGATGTGCCAGGGAGTCTTATTCTGCTTCTGATTCTTCTTCTTCTTGCTCTTGGATTCCTCGGATTCCTCCGATGGATGTTCGAGAGAGACGACGAGCCTTGCTCTCCGTCCATGCCCCGGCCGAGGACTCCTCCGGAGGATCCTTCCTTCACAGAGTTGCTCAGGAAGATCCAGGAAGTACATCAGTGGCGTTCTCTCGAACCAGATCCTCCGAGGGTCAAACTCGCCGAATATCTGGACCTGCCCCGTACGGCTCCTACTTTAGTGCCACCCTGGATCGAGCCTCACGCCCACCTTGTTTCCACTATTTGGAAACAACCGTTGGCTTTAGCCCCGCTTCCTAGGAAGTCCAACAGGGTATAACAAGCTCCGGAGGGTGTAGACTTTCTGGATTCTCACCCTCATGCAGACTCGGTTGTGATTAGCGTCGCTCACGGCCGGTCAGCACATCCTAAACATCTAAGCTCGTCTCCTCCGGATAAGTAATCTCGCCTCCTGGACCAGTATGGAAGAAAAATATATGCCTCTTCCACACTGGGAATTCGGGCCTGAATTATGTAGCTCATATGGGGGATTACCAGAAGGCCATCCTTACCCAGGCGGAATCCAAGATTGACTCCTTACCTGACTCCCAAGTCAAGCAGGAGTTAGCTGACATAGTCCGTTCTGCTCGTTTGGCCAGTTGTCATATTCTGCGGACGACATACGATGCAGTGGACACTGCCAGGCTGAGCTCTGCGTTCGCCATAAGTCTTCGGCGTCATGCCTAGCTCCACGTGTCAGGTTTGGTCCCAGAGGTGCAGTCAGCAATCCAGGAAGCACCTTTCAGGGGTTCGGTGCTTTTCGGCGGTGATGTAAAGGACATCATCATCGACTTGCAGGAGAAGGGAATGGCTCTGAAATCCATGGATTCCATGTACCGTCCCCATCCCCCACAGCGCTGTCCTTTTCACAGGCGCAGTTGGCCTCAAGTGAAACCCCAAGGAAGGCGGGCCACTAAATGCTGGGCCCCCGCAGCTGCCAGGCCCCCACCGCCCAAAAAAGCAGCAGGTGCCCCAGCTGCGGCGCTGCCCCACACTACCTGACTCCTCCCTTCTCCCACCACCTCCAGACACACTGGAGGAACCGGTAGGAAGGAGGTTCTCCCTCCACCTTCCGGGTTAGGAGAGGATAACAACGGATTCATGGGTGCTTCAGATTATAGCGGAGGGGCACTCCATAGAGTTTCTACAGAAACCACCCCCGCGACCCCCTGAAGTCGTCCTATGCAAGGGACCATCTTCCTTTGGTCTGGGAAGAAATATCTGCCTTTCTTGCGAAGCAGGCCATCGAACTCGTTCCTCCTCACCTTCAAGGGATGGGTTACTATTCTCATTTCCTCCTGGTCCCAAAGAAGATGAGAGATCTCAGACCCATTCTCGATCTCAGCTCCTTGAACCTTTACGTGGAATACAAAAAGTTCAGGATGCTCTCCCTTCAAACTGTTTTGCCCCTTCTTCGGCCGGGTCAATGGCTTTGTGCACTGGATATGCAGGACGCATATCTGCACATCCCCATTCATCCCTCGCATCACAGGTACCTCCGGTTTGCTTTCCAAGGGGACCATTACCAATTTCGGGCACACCCGTTTGATCTTTCCTCGGCACCCCGAGTTTTTACCAAATGTCTGGCAGTGGTAGCGGCCCACCTGCGTACTATGGGAGTTCAGGTGTTCACCTACCTGGACGACTGGCTCCTGGCGGCCTCGTCCAGTGAGGAGCGCCTGCATTTTCTCTCCCTCACCCAGCAGGTTTTCACTTGCCTGGGTATTACCATAAACCATTCCAAGTCTCATCTGGATCCCTCCCAGAGACTTCAGTTTATCGGGGCTATCCTCGATACAACGGTGAGCAAGGCCTTCCTGCCTCCAGACAGGGTGGCCTCTCTTCAGTCACAGATTTCCCTGCTATCAGAATGCAGGAAGGTTCCGGCGAGGTCGGTTCTCCGTCTCTTGGGGCTCATGGCGGCTGCCATCCCGACTGTTCCCCGAGTGTGGCTCCACATGAGGATCTCTCAGTGAACTCTCCGCTCCCAGTGGGATCAACTCGTAGACGACCTAGATCATCTGGTTCTGATCTCCTCGCCGATGACAAGAGACTTGCAATGGTGGATGATTCGAGAGAACCCGTTTAGGGGGGTTCCCTTCTGTCATCCTCCCCCTTCCCAGACTCTGACCACGGACGCATCAGGTGAAGGTTGGGGAGCCCTTCTGGGTCCTCACCGAACCCAGGGTTTATGGTCCAGATTGGAGCTAGCTCTCCACATCAATGTGCTCGAGCTATGAGCAGTACTATGTGCTCTCCAAGCCCTTCAGCAATACATCCTTCCCGGTCACCTAGCTGTCCAGACGGAGAACACGTGCGTGGTGTGGTACATCAACAAGCAGGGAGGGACTCGATCCTACCCTCTATGCAGGGAAGCAGTGAGGGTTTGGGACTGGGCAATGCTTCGCAACCTTCACATCACAGCGATCCATGTTCCAGGAGTCGACAATACCCTGGCAGACAAGTTAAGCCGCTCCTCTGCTCTGCCACACGAGTGGGAGTTGGACCAAAAGGTTCTAGACGACATCTTCCAGCTTTGGGGAACTCCACAGGTAGACCTGTTCGCCTCTTCCCAAAGCATAAAACTTCCACCTTTGCTCGCTCGCTCCAGGCGGTCTGGGCGGCGCTCTCTCTAAACTGGAAGGGCAGATTAGGTCTATGCTATTCCCCAATTCCTCTGGTCCCTCGTGTATTGCAGAAACTAACAACTGAAGGAGCGAGAATGATTCTGATTGCTCCTTTCTGGCCCAGGCAAATCTGGTTCTCTCTTCTACAACAATACTCAGAGGTTCCTCCTCTTCCTCTTCCTTTATCTCAAGGATTGCTGACCCAGGATCAGGGGACCCTGGTCCATCCAGGCCTCAAGTCCCTACAACTTCATGCATGGCTCCTGCAAACCTAGCCCAATCTCGCTTTGGTGTCTCTCCAAAGGTGGCCGAGATTCTGGTGGAGGCTAGAAAACCCTCCACTAGGTCCACTTATGCCATGAAATGGAAGAGATTTTCTGTTTGGGCTGCCTCTAGGAACTTGGAGCCTTTCTCCTGTCCAGTGGCCGTTCTACTTGAATATTTACGTCATCTCTTCGACCTGGGTCTCAGTCATTCCTCCTTGAAAGTGCACATGGCCACCATTTCAGCTTACCATGTTCCTTTCACTGATAAAGCCTTTGCCCAAGTAGAGGTGTCTAAAACTTTTCTTAGAGGGGTCCTTCATCTGAGGCCCCCTGTCCGGATTCCTGCTCCCCCTTGGGACTTGAACTTTGTTCTCGCGAAACTCACTCTTCCTCCCTTTGAACTTGTGGCATCCGCAGATCTGACGTTTCTGTCATGGAAGACGCTCTTCTTGGTGGCCATTACTTCCGCTCGTAAATTTCGAGCTCAGGCCATATGTGTAAAATCCCCTATTTGATTTTTCACAAAGGACTGATGTGCTCTTCGCTACGAACCCTAAGTTTCTGCCTAAAGTGGTAGCAGAGTCTACCTTAAATCAGTCTATAGAGTTACCTGCCTTTTTCACGCAGTACTCCAACCAAGGAGAATATTTACTCCATACCATGGATGTTCACTGGATTCTGAGATACTACACCGACAGGACAAAGGATCTCAGAAAAACTGACCAGCTGTTCGTCTCTTTTGCTCATAAAAGGGAAGGCAATGCTGTTTCCAAGCAATGCCTGTCGAAGTGGTTGGCTCTTTGCATCACTTTCTGTTATGACAAGTACAACAAGACCCTTCCGGGTCAAGTCAGAGGTCACTCCACTGGTGGAGTAGCAGCCTCTGTGGCTTGTTTCAAGAATGTGTCTGCGGCAGACATCTGTGCTGCTGCCACCTGGACTTCCGTCCATACCTTTACGAAACATTACAGTTTGGACATTGCCTCTCGCCGTAGAGCAGGCTTTGGGCTAGCTGTTTTGCAAGGCCTCCTGTCTTGAGGCCTGCAAGGCTACTGCTACTTTCAGGAGTAGTTTCCTCCTCTCGGTGCCTTTTATTTGTTACAGTCTGCTTGGGAGTTCAGTCCTGTATGTAATTGCCTGCACAGAGCCTCTCAGTAAGATAGTACAGTTACGTGAACAATCTAACAGTAGACTAGAGAGAGGCTCTTGCAGTAAGTACACCTTCCCGCCTCCATCCCCTAGGCTTCTTCAGCTCCTTTTCCATTGAGGGAAATATCTGCTTCTTCTTTCGTCCGGCCTTCCAGGCCTGTGTGGAAAAGAACTGGAAGGCGGGATCAGGACCTCTTTATACCGACGTCGGGTGATGACGCCGGGTCACCTGACGGGGTGTCCCTCGCCAGGGACTGCTAGCTAGAAATTTTTCCGTGGGGTCCTGCTGCCGGCCGGCGTCAGTCCTATATGTAATTACCTACTGCAAGAGCCTCTCTCAAAGATCTACTGTTACGGTAAGTTCTTACGTAACTGTACTTTTTTTTACTACCCTTTCTATAGCGAAGTACTTCCTGACATCCTTTCTGAACCCTCCCCTACAAGCTTCATGGAGTTTCCCCTAGTTACCCATCTTACAACTCCCGGCTGTGTACCCTGTTTCACTTGGAGGTACTTGAACGTCTCTATCATGTTCGCCGTCTCTTCTCCAAAGTGTACATATTAAGGTCCCTCAACTGTTCGCCATATGACTTCCCCTGCTGTTCTGGATCATTTTTGTCACCCTCTTCTGCACTGACTCCAGCCTCACTATCTTTTTTTTCCAAGTGTGGTCTCCAAAACTGCACACAGTACTCTTTAAGTGTGATCAAACGAGGGCAACATTGCCTCTCCTCGCTTGCTATTGATCACCTTCCAGATGCATCCCAGAATCCTAGTTGTCTAGCCTACTGCCCTTGAACACTACTAGTGTTTTCAGGTTATCCATTATTAACAACCCAGGAACCTTTCCTCCATTGTTCTCACAGCCACCACCCCACACATCCTATATTCTGTATTTGAGATTTTGGCCCCATTTGCATTACCTTGCACTATTTGGCATCAAACTTCAGCTGCCACACCCTTGACAACTTCTGCAGTCTTCCTTGATCCTCCCTCATGGCCCTTACCCTCCATTCTTCTTTGCTGTGTATTCTTCCACAGATCTTAGCATCATCTACAAAGAGTTACTTCTGTGTCACTTCATTTGTCAGTGGGAACTATTTACAAAACAGATGATGTGTACTGCTGCCCAGGGCTCACTGGAACAGCTGTAGCTTTAAGAGCTGAACCTAGCAGCACTGAATTCTGATATCATGTGAGTTCAGAGTCCTCATTTCTGTTAGTCTTCTGTATCAGTGTGTTAGAAGCAGCAGCACTTTTAAGGAGCTCCTCATATGCATTTTTAACCTTATAACTTTTATTTCTAACAACATGGATGCAGTTTCCTAGCCACACTGTGTCAGTTCTGCTGGAGGCAGTTGAGTCATCGGAAGTCTGCCAGCTAAGCTCTTAGCCACCATCGGGTGGTATATTCTCTCGCTCCACCCTGTGATGTCAGATCTTTCTTTCTGCTGGAAGGGGCAGGTCTCCTCCTTTGCACAGCATTGAAGGATTTTAAGTTGTTCAAGCACTTCTTTGGCAAATCTTTGACTTTTCAAGTCTGTATTCCAATTAAAGATGTCCACAAGTCTTCCATCTCTGCTTTGGGATCGCGATCAGCGATGGAAGGCTAGAAACTGGGGTTTAAGTTCTACACCCTGTGCAGGAAGAAAATGTCAGCCACAGACCCACATGACATGTGGTTGTAATACCTGGGTGATCAACACGATGTCAAGGGATGCAGTTTGTGCCGGGCCATGCTGCCAGTGTCCATCGAAGACTGGAACGCTTGATTGGCCCTTGATCAGCCGAAATATGGAAAGAGCAGGTGACTGAGATTTTTCTTGAGCTTGTTGACTGGTTGTTGGAGGAGACTGATGAGGAGTCAAGCTCCCAGACTCCAGTTCTCTTGGTTCTTAGTCAGCTGGACGTGGCCCAGTTGGCAGCCCCAGCTGAGTAGCCTGCACCCCTGGTTGTGCCTTCAAAATCTCTATTGAGACAACTTGTTTATATGAACCCCTGGAGGATGCCTGTTGGTATCAACCCTCGGGTTGAAGATCATAGCACCACTCACACTCTCGATCCTGCTGGAGTAGGAGCCATCCTTTGGCAAGGCCCCGATTTTCTGTGGCAAGTCCCCATGTTGTTGCAGAACTTCTGCGGAATTAGTTTTTCCATTTCTGTGGAAATTCTTAGGCGGCAGGTTCGAGGCTTTAGTAGCAGTCAGCAACTCTGCCCCCACCCCGCCCCAAACAAAGCACCCAGGTAAGGGAAAATTTGTTAGTTTTTGGGCTGGAACCTACAAACCAGAGAAGGCTGTCAATTCCTGAGTCCTTAGTAATAGAAAGTAAAAAATCCATCTTAGCCCCGTCACCTGCCCTACCCAGGGTCACCAAATTTGATTGAGTAATATTTTTAGCGGCTACCGCACTGCACAGTGATCCTCATCCTTCTAGTTTTACCACTAGGCCAGAATGCTAGTTTCTCATTCCAGTAGTGCTTTGTGCAGCTGTGCTCAAAGCACTTCTGGAACAAGCAAACAGAATTTGGGCTTGGCGGTGAAATTGGAGGGATAAGGATCGCTGCACGGTATAGGATCTGATAAAAATATATCTCACTTTGAAGGGGCTCTTGCAGCAGGCAGCACCATTAGTACTGAAGCCAGCAGGCACCAGGACCCCATGGAAAACTTGTAACTAGCAGTATATGACAGGGGGACCACTCCCTGACGTCCCGCCCTCGACATCCACCTATGGTATAAAAGGGGCGGTCTCCCAGCCCAGCCTCAGTTCTTCTCCCACCGTTGACCTGTGCAAGTTGGACCTTCATGGATGCCTTCTGCTACTGTTGGCCGCCATTTTCTATGCATTACCCGGGCTTTACTATTTTACAATTTTCTTAACATTTTTCCAGCATTTCTTGCATGTCTTCTTCTCCATCCCCCCTCTTCGGAGTGGTGGCAGACTAAGTATGCATGTGGCAAGTAGCTTCCTCACAAGGACTACCACGCTTCTTGTCTGCTGTGCCTAGGCTCGGGCCACAACACTGAAGCCTGCCAGCACTGCCAGGATTTTAACCAGCGCACCAGGCTATGCCACCAGAAGACCCTGGAAGCCTTTCTGCTGCAGCAGAGACTCTCAGCAATGGAGAAGCAGCTTCATTTACTTATTTATTTATTGAAACGTTTCACCAGGAAGGCACACTGAACAACAAGTTGCTTGTCTCATGGTGCAACCGGAGGGGGGTACAAGTGGATTTAAAACCGATTGTACAAACAGTTACAGTGCACATACACACCAGATCACTCCTGCCCACCTCTTTCCCTCTCTTTCTTCTAACCACCTGGTCCTCCACTCCTATCCCTCTCCTCTCCTCCCTCCCCCTCTACTTCTTGCCCTCCTATGCGTTACCCTTGGCCCAAACATTTTCATTTCCCTGACTACCCTCCTCCATTTGCCACACTCCTCCCCTCTCCCATCTCCCTTCATACCTCCCCCTCCTCACGACATAACACCCACTTACCCTCACTGTGTTACCCTTGGTCCTGTCCCACACTCCCTCCCCTTTCCCCCTTCTCCCCCTCCTTGCCATAGCACTTCTGTTGCTTAGCACTTCATGACAATGCCACAGTCTTGGCAGCATTTTCTTCTCCTTGTTCTCCATCTACACCGCAACACCATTCATGGTGTTCATTAAACCCCTCTCTATTCTGCTCCCCTCCTCCAACCTTGTTGTACATCTTCTTGATTATGTTCTTCCTGTAATTTAGGACTATGCTGCCTGTACCAAATGACTGTATGTTACTTGGACCTATTGTACCTATCATTTTTACATATGAAGCCAGTTTTTTCAGTGTTTTCTGTACCCATTACATGCAAGCTGAACCGACTTTATGTGTAATTGTTGCTGTCAGTGTTTTATGATGATCAGTTACTAACTGTATGGATTTCTTTTTTATTTGATCCCTGTGTTTGTTTATACTTCTAATGTTGATGCGGAACCTTTCTAAATGCACTGATGGTTCAAAGGTATTTGTAATTCTAGTACTAAATAAAAAAGTAAAAAAAATAAAAAAAAAAAAAAACAATGATCGGGTATAGATTAAAACCAGCATATCACAACACCCAGTTGAATTGATATTACAAAGAAGAAACAGATAAACAGTACATAATAAAATTTTTAAGTGCTTAGGGAAGGCAGCAAGTGGGACATAGGAGCCAGCTAGGGGGAGGAAGAACAGGAGGGATCCAGGGGAGCCCAGACAGTACCAGAAAAAATATTTATTAAGCTTACTTAAGTGTGACGGAGGCAGGCCTTGAGCAAGCAGGAAGCAACTCAGTCAGAATCAGAAAGTTATGGGCGAAAAAGGGAGATGTTAAGTAGCATACTGAGTAGAGTGGGTATGGGGGCTGCCTAATTAAGTGCAGTGGGAATACAGTGAAGGTACAGAAGGATGGGGGAGGGGAGGTTTGAGTAGGGAAGGAAGAGGCATGTCTAGATCTAAACCCTCCAGGTTGCTGAGAACCCTGCCAGGGGCAGAATCAGGCGGAGACGATTGATAGGAAAAGGATGGAAGGGGGTGTGGGGCAGGTGTAGGTCAGTGGGATAGGCAAGGGGAGTGCCTAGGAGGGGGTTGGGGAATAGGGTGGAGAGTTTGGGGAACAGCTCATATGAAAATATGCAGGAAGTTAAGAAGGATTAAAACAGGAGGAATTAGAGGAGAGATAGTTATGTAAGGAGGAGGCAAGGGAGTAGTAGTAGGAGGAGGAGGAGTGCCGTATTTGGGAGGGGAGAGAGTTCCAGAGTTTTGGGAAGTGATGGGCGATACTAGACTGACTGACAAGTGTTGATCGGTGGGGGACCACCAATGTGCAAGTATCTGAGGGACTGGGAGGGGGCAGAGGGGTAGAAAGGGAGCTTTAGAAGTAGGGAAGTTCACCTAACCAGTATTCAGAAGTGAGATTGGCACAAAGAGCGAGGCGCCTGTTGGCAAGAGGTGGAAAGGACAGGGCATGGTATAGAACACAGTGATGAGTTTGGGATGGGGCATCAAGAGCAAAGCGACAAAAGGAGAGAGTCCATTCTGGCCAGGGAAGATATGGGAGCGGTACCATAGACTACATCACAGTAGTTGAAAATGGGTAGTATCATCTTCTGGACCAGTTTGCGCCTGGCCATAGGAGGGATGCAACTACGGTTCCTGTATAAGGCACCAAGCTTGGAGTGCAACTTTTTCAGGATGGCATCAGTATGGCCCGAGAAGTTGAGGTGCTGGTCCAGTCAAACCCCAAGGTATCTGAATGAGGAGGTGTCCTCCAGGGTTGTCCTATCTAGGGTATGGAAAGAGGAAAAGGACTGACGCCTAGAGAGTCTCTGCCTAGTGCCAAAGGTCATGGAGACTGTCTTTTTGGTATTTAGGAATAGCTGATGTGAGGCAAACCAAAGCTGAACTTGGTGGAAGTCGTGCTTTAGGGTGGTTGCAACATCAACAGGGCATTTACCAGATGTATACAAGACAGTGTTGTTGGCGTACATGTGGATTGAGGAGGAGGAGCAGACTGAGGGCAAGTCATTAAGGAAGATGGAGAAAAGGATGGGACCAAGCACAGAGCCCTGTGGGACTCCAATGGGGAAGGGGAGAGAGAGAGAGAGATGGCATCCTGGATTTTCACTGATTGTGTTCTGCCTGTGAGATAGGCACGAAACCAGTTACAGGCTGGGGAAGACAGACCAGCTGCTGTAAAGGAGTCAAGAGGCAGGGCATGGGAGACTGTTGAAATCCTTGACGAGGTCGACGAAGATGATAGTGGTGATGAGGCCGTTATACATCCCGGTGAGGATGGAGTCTGTGAGCCTGAGAAGGGAGGTAGTGGTGGAGTGGTTCTTCCAAAAGCTAGACTGGAATGAGGTGAAGAAGGAAGAGTCTGAGAGAAAGGGGGTGAGTTGGGAGAGGACCAAGTGTTCTTGGAGCTTAGCAAGGGTGGGGAGGAGAGAGATTGAACAATAGTTGCCAGGGGAGGAGGGGTCACCGTCCCTTCATGAGAGGGAGGACCACTACATGTTTCCAGAATGAAGATACAGATGAGGACGAAAAGGAGAGGATTAAGAAGAGTGGATAGGCAATAGCAGGTGCAGAAAGGAAAAGGAGTTTAGGGTCAAGATCATCGGGGGATGAGCATTTGGATGGGTTGAGAGAGAGCAGGGCCGAGAGTGTATTATCAGGGGAGACAGCAGAGAAAGAGAAGGAAGGGAGGGCATATGGGACTTCAGTACTAGAGGGAGAAGGAGAGGGGAGGTTAGAGAGGAGGGAGTTTAGGAGGGCCAAGACGCATGAGGTGTAATAAGTGTTAAACTCCTTGGCCATTGGGCACGGGTCAGACACTGTAGTATTATTTATTTTAAGCACAGAGGGGAGAAGAGGGCATGAACCACTTTCTAGAATTTGGAAGGGGTATTAATATTTTTGAGGAAAGCTGATTTAAAATATTCAGACTTGGCTAGTCTGGTAGCTTTTGTGCAGGCATTTCTTTAGCATGCGGTACTTAGCATAATCTGTTGGAAGCTGAGTGGCCTTATGTTTCCTCCATGCTTTGTCTCTCTCCCTGAGACAGGTCAGCAATTAAGGAGTGATCCAGGGGAGATGGTTGCCGTGTACTCTAGTGCATTTGAAAGGGGCACAAAAGAGTTCTAGATAGCTAAGAATTTGTCTGTGAAGTAGGTGAGGGCTTGATCTACAGAAGGGGCGGAGACTATCGGGGACCAATCAGATGCGGCAGGATCATGGAGAAGAGGATTTAGGTCAAGTGAGTTGAAGGAGCAACATTTTCTGTGGCAGTTTGGCTCTCTGGACCTTCCTGATTAGGAAGGTTAGGTAACAGTCACTGAGGGCATCCGGAAGGGTGGGAAGTGAGAGCCCAGTCTATCAAGGAGTGATTTAGAGTTTTATGATTTAGGCGGGTGGGGTCGTGGATGAGTTGGGTGAGACTGAGGGCAGAAATATAATTTTGGGTTTTGGCGGTATTGGGGACAACCAGTTTAGGTTTACATTACCTAGTGTGTATAGCTCTCCTATGTGTAAGAGAGATGTTATTGAGGTAATGAGATCATGTAGCTGAGGTCTTAATGCCAGGATGACAGTAAAGTCTGGCTATGAAGATAGGGATGGAAAAGGGCAGGGCTGTGTTTATTACAAGGGCTTCGTAGGTGGAGGATGAGGAGGTTGACAGAATGGTAGTGTATTAAAGTGAAGACAGGATATACGTGGCTACTTCACCTCCTCTGGTAACCCTGTCATGTCTAATTATGGAGTAGCCTGGAATGGATACAGAGAGGTCAGGTATTTTATCATCAAGCCATGTTTCTGTTAAAATTAAAATATCAGGTGCGAGGGAGGTAACCATTGGTTGCAGGAGGTCAGTTTTTGTAATGAGGCTACAGATATTTAAATGGAGGGTTTTTAGGCCATTTGGGAGGACTACAACGGAACTAGAATTTGTCACCTTAGTGTAGGAGTGTTACAGGCAGAGGTGGGGCAGAAGGACCAGGGTTGGGATGAATATTACCTGATGAAAGTAAGAGGAGGGTGATAATGAGGAGGTGGAGTTTGCAACTTTTGAGGCGGAACAAGTACTTAGGACATATTTGGGGGAGTGGGGACTAGGTGAGTAAGTGATTAGGAGATGAAGAAAAGCTAAGTGGCTAGGTACGGAGGATAAAGTAGCAGGGGGATGTGGGTCCAGAGTACAAGAGGATATGTAAGAATAATGGTTAGAATAAAGGTAGGGGCTTGAAGAAGGAGGGGGGAGGCATGGCAGGGTTTTAGGTTGGGGAGCTTGAGAAGCTGGAGCATGTAAAGAAAAGATAAGAAATAGGAGAATGAGCAATGGAGGGTTAACATTATGGAAAGTAGGCGGTGGATTCTAATGGGATGTGAATTCAAGTTCAGCAACCTGGGAGACTATTCCAAGGAGCTTAGCTGAAGAAAGTGGTGCAAGGGAAGTAGTGGCAACTTGCATGTAGGAGCCTATGAGATTAGAGAACTGCTTAAATACTGAACCAGTGAGCAAGTGGGAGGAAAAGTTGGGGGTGGCCTAGGCGCATTTAATAGGGGCCGGGGTCGGGGTGGGTAGGCAGGACAAAATATAGAGTAGCCAATAAGTAGGGAGATAGCTACTGTGGCCATGCATTTTGAAAAAGTGCACTCTGGAGGCAGAAGAGCTGCGGCGTCCAATGGGGAGGCAGGGATCACCAGAGCTTAGCCTATCCCATCTGTGGCATACAAGCCAGTGAAGCTGTGGAGGAATTTCAGCAGAGCCGTACCTTAGGCAGGGGAAGACAGGTGGTCTGATTCTTGAGGGTGGCTGTCAGCAGCTGAGCCAGGCTGCTGAGTGGCTGAGAGCCCTTGCAGGGTGTCTTCCTTAGGCAGGGGAAGATGGGCGGTCTGATTCCCGAGAGCAGTTGTCAGCAGCTGAGCTGGGCCGCTGAGCGGCTGCAAGCCCTTGCAGGGCGTCTTCCTGGTAGAGGGGAAAAGAGAAAGAACCTGAGGTCAGTACAGATACAGCTACCCAGGGATAACAAGGGTGGGAGTGACACACAGCAGACAAATGGAGAGGGAGGAAGGGAGTAAGAAATGGGGGCAGGCAGGAAGAACAGTGTAAAGGGGTGGTGTCAGTATAGCAGCACCAGGGTACTGATCAGGCCAAGGGAATTGAGTGCAAAGGTAGGGTTGAAAGCAGGGGAAAGAAAGGAAGACAGTTAAATGGTAAAGATTAGGGGCAGGCAGGACAGCGGGAGAATGCTAGTGTGGGGGGGTGTCTGTAACTACGTCACCATCAGCTCCAAGCAGACCAATTAAATAGAGAAAACAGGTTTTACTGATTGTAGGAAATGGAGTCGGGAAGAAGCAGTAAAATGGGGGACAGGTTGGGGGGGGTGGAGAAGGAGGGCAGTAGGGGTAATTTGAGCTAATTAACAACAGTAGAAATGTAAGTTCTTACATAGAAACATGGACTTTGATGGCAGATCAGGACCGCTTGGCCCCACCCAGTCTACCCATTTCCCTACTTGTTGGATAAGCTGCAGTTCATAGTTAACCAACAGCCTACTTCTTCCTAACCCCCACCAGAATTGCCTTATGTCTGTCCCATGCATTCTTGAATTCCCCCACTGATTTTGACCCCACAACCTCCTCAGGAAGGCCATTCCATGTGTCCACCACCCTCTCTGTGAAAAAATACTTCCTCAAGTTGCCCCTGAGCCGTTCCCCCTCTATCTTCAAATTGTGCCACCTTGTTGTTGCACATCTCTTTTTTCTGAAAGATGCTTCCCTCTTGAACTTTGAGTCCCTTGAGGTACTTGAAAGTTTCTGTCATGTCCCCACCACCCCTTTCCTTGAGGGTATACATATTAAGCTCCTTTAATCTGTCTCTTCGTATGGCTTCTGGTGCAGACCCTGCACCATTTTGGTTGCCCTCCTCTGGTCTTCTTCCATCCTGTCTATGTCCTTGCAGAGATGAGGTCTCCAGAACTGCAAGCAGTGCTCCAGATGGGGTCTCACCAACTGTTTGTACAGAGGGATAACAACTTCCTGTTTTCTGCTGGTGATACCTCTCCGTATACATCCCAGCATCCCCCAGCACTCCTTACTGCCTTCTCACATTGCTTGCTAACCTTTAGATCATCTGATATGACTACCCCCAGGTTCTTTTCCATTTTTGTTGTTAGTACCTCCCTCCGTGCCCCCCAGTTATGTACTCTTCCCTGGGTTTTTGTTTCCCAGGTGCATTACTTTGCACTTCTTTACATTGAATCTAAGCTTCCATACTTTTGACCATTCCTCAAACCTTACCAAGTCCCTTCTCATCCTTTCCATCCCCGCCTTGTGTGTCAACCCTGTTGCAGATCGTTGTGTCGTTTGCAAAGAGGCATACTTTTCCTTCCAGTCCCTCTGCAATGTCACTTATAAAGATATTAAAAAGGACCGGTCCCAGTACTAAACCCTGAAGTACTCCACTAGTAACCCCACTCCCTTTCTTTGGCATAGACTCCATTTACTATTACCTTCTGTATCCTGTTGTCCAGCCAATTTTTTTACCCAGGCTACCACCCTGGGACCCACGCCCAAGCTGGCTAACTTGTTTATTAATCTTTTGTGTGGGACTGTGTCAAATGCCTTGCTAAAGTCTAGGTAGGCCACGTCCACAGCCCCTCCCTGGTCTACTACTGTGGTCACCCAGTCAAAGAAATCTATTAGATTCATCTGACATGACCTTGCTGCTGTGAATCCATGCTGTGTTGGGTCCTGTGCCCCGCTGGCCTCAAGGTACTCAACATTTCTTTCTTTCAGAAGTGATTCCATCATTTTCCTTACCACTGAGGTCAAACTACCAGGTCTGTAGTTTCCTGCCTCTGCTTTGCTCCCACGTTTGTGAAGAGGAATCGCATCTACCTTGCTCCAGTCCTCAAGTACCACACCATCCTCCCATAATTTGTTAAAAAGGATAGTCAGTGTCACTAGTTCTCCCCTTAGTCCTTTTAGAATTCTGGGGTGAATCCCGTCAGGTCCCATTGCTTTGTCCACCTTCAGTTTTAGGAGTTCATTTAGAACCCTTTCTTCTGTGAAAGTACTGGTATCAACCCCCCCCCCCCCAATCTAGAGTGCTTCTATTGAGTGGATTAGGTACCTCCCCTTCCTCTTCTTTTGTGAATACTGAACAGAAGTATTCATTCAGTATCCCTGCTTTTTCACTGTCACCCTCTGCCGACCCACCCTCGCCTTAATTATGCCTCACTATCCCTCCCTTGGTGTTTCTTTGCTCCCTAATGTACGTCTGAAAGGTTTTATCCTCCTTCTTAACCAAGTTAGATGTCTTTTCTTTGGTTTGGGCCTTTGCTATTCTGTCTTCCCCGCTTCCTCCTGCTTTAACTGGTACAGTACTCTATCCTGCTCCTTCTGTGTATTATTATACTTCCTGAATGCTATATTTTCTTCCCTAACCTTCCCCACCACCTCTTTTGAGAACCATATGGTGTTTTCCTTTATTTTGATTTATTTGCTTCACACAAAGGCTTGTTGCTTCTGTGATAGCGGTTTTGATGTTTCCCCATTGTACCTCCACCCCTCCTTCTTGCCCGTTTGGTAGTACTTTTCTGAGGCAGTCTCCCATTTTGCAAAAGTCAGCCCTTCTAAAGTCCAGTACCCTCACTTTTGTATGGCTTGACTCTACGGCTGTGTTATTGTGAACCTCACAGTTTGGTGGTCATTTGTTCCCAGATGGCTACCCACTTCTAAATCTGAGATCCTCTCTCCGTCTCCATTTGAGAGTACCAGGTCTAAGATTGCTCCCTCCAGAGTGGGTTACAGCACTAGCTGTCTGAGGCATGCCCCCTGTAGGACATCAAGAATGACCCTGCTCTTGGATGTGGCTGCAGCAAAGGTGCTCTAGTTAACATCTGGCATATTCAGGTCCCCCATCAAAAATAGCTCCCCTTTTTCTGCCATCCTGAGGATGCCTTCTATCATTTCCTCCCCGAGATGGGAGTCTGTATACAACCCTCGTGTGGATTGTGGTGCCATTTCCCATCTCCAGGGTGACCCACAGTACCTCCTCTCCTTCCTGTTTACCCTTTAGTTCTGTTGCTTTGATCCCTTCCCTTACATAAAAAGCTGCTCCTCCTCCTCCTTTTCTCCCCCTCTGTGTCCTCCTTAGGTTGTGTAGCCTGGTATGTTGACATCCCAGTCATGGTTCTCAGTGTACCTTGTTTCTCAGACTGCCACAATATCCAGGCATCCCTCTTCCATCAAGGCCACTAGTTCAGGGGAGCTTGTTACCCAGACTGCAGGCGTTGGTACTCCTTGCCCTCCATTATTTGATGGCCGTACCCCTTTTAGCCCCATCCCTGTCCTTACTGCCTTTGACTCCATTTACCCCTGCCCTTCTGCCTATCAGCTTCTCTATTCTGGTGTTCTTGCTACATTAACAACCTGAGAAAAGGTGCAAAATGTCTAACACAGGCACTAAAACAAAATCAGTGTAACAATAATCACATCCTTTTCAGTAAGCAAATCTGTCCATTTAGAATGGTTGCAGATTAGCTAGCACAGGCTTTTAAAACAAAGTAAAAAATCAGTGTAGCAGTAATCAGAATCTGTTAACAATTTTGGTCCATTTAAAAAATAAACTGAAGCACTAAACAATTAGGTATGCATACAGTCGTCTACAATTTGCTAAGAATCACTTAAAATTCAGTTTATAGGCAGCATTGATTTAGCAAGAAAAATTTCTCTTTTTTTAAGCTGGCTATCTAGCAAAATATAGAGTAGCTAATAAGTAGGAAGCTAGCTACTACATTCCTGAGAGTGGCCGTCAGCAGCTGAGCCGGGCCGCTGAGCCAAGGGTGTAGACAGGCATACTCACTGTACACATTTGTGTACAGTTTTGTTGAGTGCCTGTCACAAACCATAAGCCACTCTGTTAATATTATCATTCTAATCTGCAGTATTTGGGTTAGTGTAGGCCACTGAAGAGTGTCAAATACATGTATAACCTCTTTATAGAGTAGAGGAGTCATCTGACAACAATCTGACTTGTTTGGAAGGGGGTGCCATTTGGAAAGGATGCATACATTTTTTAATTGAGGAGGTGTAACTGTTGGAGATTGTGTACAAAATGGAAATTTCTGGCTACACTCCTGCGCTGAGCGGCTGTGAGCCCTTGCAGGGCGTCTTCCTTAGACAGGGGAAGACGGGCAGTCTGATTCCCGAGAGCAGCCGTTGGCAGCTGAGCTGGGCTGCTGAGCGACTGTGAGCCCTTACAGGGCGTCTTCCTTAGGCAGGGGAAGACGGGTGGTCTGATTCCCAAGAGCAGTCGTCGGCAGCTGAGCCGGGCCACTGAGTGGCTGTGAGCCCTTGCAGGGCATCCTCCTTAGGCAGGTACTTCCATAAAAGTATGTCTTCCCCCGCCTCCAGGGCTTCAACCTCCTCGTCTTCTCACAAGAAGAAATCCAGCAGAAAGCACAAACACCAGAACAAGCATAGGGACAAACCCCGGTCAGCTTCCTGCTCCAGGTCCCTGCGCAGATCAAGTACTGATCCTAGGTCTTCCTCCTGCGGGAGGTCGGCCCCGTCCATTCCAGCAGCCCTCACTCCTTCCTTCCAGGCTCCCAATGGCTAAACCACCCACTGTTATTACCATCTCAGGCAGTGGTTCTTCGGGGCTTGGAACTTCATCCCCAGCCTATCAGCCTTTGACGCTCAGGCCCTTGAATATGCTGGGTTGTTAGCCAGGTGACTCGACTAGGTCATCCTTGGGTGGCGGGTCTTTGCCTGTCACCCTCCCGTTCCGGGCATTTGCTAAGTTGGCTCCAACTCCAAGGACAGACACCTCCAAGAGCATTTGCTCACCACCACCACGAGAGTGACACCGCTGCCTGCTCGGGAGCTAGCTCCCCGGGACAGGCCTCTCCCTCGTGGCCGGCTCCTGCTGCATCTCCAGACCGGCGTCAGCCAATGCCTGTATGGTCGACGCTGGCCACTCTGATTCCAGCGATGCCTCAACCGTTGTCCCCTAACCCTCCACTGTCACTGGCTGACCCTGTTGTCACTAAGCTGACACACGAGGGCCTGACTCCCAGTCTCTACTCCCGTTAGACTGATGCCTGATGGCTGTAGGCCACAGGAACTGACAGCAGCAACCCTGATGCCAGTAGGATTGACGTTCGAGTTACCTGACCGTAGGGAACCAGAACCAGGACCCTCTAAGCCTGCCCCACTGATGTTGGCTTCCCCAGCCATGCCACAGAATCTGCCCACAGACCTTAATGCCCTTTTTGCAGCCCAGTTGGCGTACTTCAAGGACAAGGAGTCCTCGAGGGAGCCCCCTACTCTGCCTCCCATGGATCCTCCTTCAAATCCAGCAAAGGATTTGGTCCTTCCTAGGAAGACTCCTATGCCACCTCCTAAAGAGCCTACCCCTCAGCCTGACAGAGCTGGTGCAGTCATCTGAGGACTTACCGACAAAAGACATTGTCGATCACCCTCTCCATCCCCGGACTCGTGCGAGTCAGGAGAGTACTCTTCCTCCTCCTCTTCAGAAGCATCCAAGGGCTCTGACTTTATGTCTGAACCAGAGGAACCTAAGGACACCCCTGGATCTCCTCCAGATGACCTCACTTTCATGGAGGTGATAAGGCACTTCCAGGCCCACATGGGCTGGGACATGGAGGAAGAGGAGGAGGAGGACCCTGAGAGACGGTTAGCCATCTTTCTCTGTAAAAAGGAGTCAGTACTCTTAGTCGTTCCACCCCTTATTGACTCCTTCAAGGATGTCAATAGGGCTGCTTGGAAGTGCCCATCTTCTACTCTGGTGACTTCTAAAAAGTCAGATCGCCTATATAATTCCCCAAGGGAAGAGCCCTTTTATTGGGAACATCCACAGGCTGATTCAGTAGTTAACACTGCCCATGTCCGATCTAAGCAGCCCAGGCACCTCAGTACTTAGTCCATACATGTGATATGTCCAACTTGCTTAAGAGGGAGATTTGGGTCAAATTAGGAGGGAGACTCACCTGCCAACTGCTTAAGAGGGAGATTTGGGTCAAATTAGGAGGGAGATTGGCCTGCTAGTAGGGAGATGCCATAATGTCATGAGTTTGTCCTTAAATGGCATCAAAAAAATAAGAAAAAAGTCATTACAAAAATGTAATGTATTTCATTTTGTCAAGAATAAGCACCAAAAAGAATAAACAACTAGTTATATAAAGTTATCAGATACGTTGTTCATCACCGATTTATTTTTTATGTGTCTTTATCTGCCCAAAAAAACATGGATATTTTGGACAGTATTTTACTTAAGCAGGAGATTTTGTTTCCCGGGAGGGAAGGAGTTCAGTCAAAAAAAACAGGAGTCTCCTGCGTAAAGAGGGAGATATCACATGTATGTTAGTCTTCCGACAGAGACTCCAGACAGACCAATTTGGCAAGAAGGTCTACACCTCTGCCACCTGTGCTATTCGTTCCTTGAACTTTCTGGCCCACATGGTCCGATATCAGAACATCCTTTGGGAGAAGGCTTTGGGGGGTCGCATAGGACCTACCTAATACTCCTGGCAAGACTGAGCTACTGCACCTCGTCAAATTGGACTCGGATGTTGGGACTAGCATTCTCTGAGCCTTCTACAACTTGGCAGACTCTGCAGGCAGAGGTGCACTACGGGAGTTTGTCTTCTTCGATACTCTTGGCTGAGAGTGTCTGGTTTTCCTCCGGACGTGCAGTCCAAGATTCTAGATGACCCCTTCAAAGGTTCTGTCCTGTTTGGAAAGGATTCTCCAAACATAAACACTCACCTACAGCAGTCTGGCAAGGCTTTGCATGTGGTACAAACCTTGTACCGGTCTCGATCTAAGTCTTCCCAAAGGCAGTCCCTTCATCGCCCCTTCAAGCAGCAATCCAGGGGCCAACAACCCAGAAGTACCTTTAAGAGAAAGGCCACTTCCCAAGCCACCAGAGGTTCAACTCCCAGAAACCTCCTCCCCCCCAGCCAAAGCGCTGGGGGAGGCGGTGGGGGTCGTTTTTTCTCTTTACATTGAGGGATGGCACAGAATAACCTCAGATCTTTGGTTTCTTCAGTTAGTGAAAAAATGGCACATTCTAGAGTTCTTGGAGATGACCCCAGACAGTCCCCATTGTTCTCCCACTACCCTTAGGCCCATATCACCCTTATCCAAGAGGAGATCCAGGCACTCCTAAGAAAATAGGCCATAGAACCCGTTCTACTGGCACAAGGGAAGGGTTTCTATTCTCGTTTTTTCCTGGTTCTCAAGAGAACCGGAGAACTGCGCCCCATCCTAGATCTCAGCCACTTGAACTAGTACGTAGAGTACAAGAGATTCAGGATCATCATTCTCCCTGGCCTTCTCCCCCTGCTTCATCAGAGGGATTGGATTTGTTCTCTGGATATGTAGGATGCCTATCTTCACATCCTGGTCTTCCCACCCCACAGGAAGTTTAGTTTAGTTTATTGTTCTAGGAATTACTACCTTTGAGCCAGAGGCTCTTTTACAAAGGTTCCACGTCAATTAGGTACAGTACAAAAGGTTACATAGATAACACAACAATTTGTGTTGTCAAGAGCAGGAAAACATATACAAATACATATCAAATCATTTGTGCAAAAGGACATGAGATATCAATAATCACATTATTATTACAAGAAAGAGGTCATGCCAGATTAGGAGAAACAAATAAGGAAAAAGTCCAGAACAGAGAGGGTAAGTGAAAGGTGTGGGGAGCAGACAATAGCAGGAGAAAAGGTTTCAAACATGTCTTTGTCAAATAACGGACAGGTGGTAGGAGGAAAGTAGGAGGTTTAATCAGGGCAGTCACAGGAGCTGGAGGTGAGAGAAAAGCCTTGATTTGAAAATACCTAGAGAGGTGGAGGCAGTAATATGAGTGCTGAGGGCATTTAGCCAGCTGGGGGCACAATAGGCAAATGATCTTTGTCCCTGAGAAGTCCGCATCGGGGACTTGGAGAGGCTGGTGTTCTGATCTTCCAGAAACTGGTGCTAGCGCTTGGGCACAATAGGTCTTGGATACAGGGTGGAGTGAGGCCCAGAGTGGATTTTTTCGCCATCAGGCAGGTAAGGTACTTTATCCGGTTTGTGAGTTGCAACCAACCTGAGTTAGTATAGAGTTCACATGTGTGGGTACGTCGGTGTGCACCAGTGAGCAACCAACAGGCCTTATTTAGGGATGTTGTAATGTGACTAAGTGCTGTAGTAGTGGCAGATCCGTATATAACTAAGCCATAATCAACGACTGAGATGATAGAGGATTGGATGGCAATCCTCAGTGCAAAATGGGTAAGAAGCTGTCGGTTCCGATACAGAATCCCAATTAGCTGATTAATAGTTTTTGCTGTACTATCAATGTGAGTTGCAAAGGTTAGGCCTTGATCAAAGTTGATTCCAAGATATTTGAAAATTGGCACTTGTTCAAGGGTATTTCCTAGGTATGTATTGATGGTGAGGGACTTGCGTTCTTGTTTTCATGGGTTAGAGAAGAGCATGGATTTAGTTTTTTGTGGTTTAGAACCAGCTTATGTTCAAGGAACCACATCTCAACTTTGGAAAAGCATGCTAAAGGTTGAGGCATAAGAGGTTCGGATCTTTATGAGTGGCAAGAATCACGGCATCGCGGCTATAGAGGATTATTTGTTCAGGGCAGGATTTGGGGAGGGAGTTTAGGAAAAGGCTGAAAAGGAGGGGCCCAGGATGGATCGCTGGGGAAACTCCTGAGCGAACCGTTTTGAGTCTGAGAGAACTCCAGCTACTTTTACAGATTGAGCGCTGAGCAAGGTAATTTTTACCCAGTCACCAGGACCTCAGAGCCCTAGGGATAGTAGTTGTTTGATAAGTAGGCCATGGTGAACTGTATCAAATGCCTTGGTTAAGTCAATGTAGACTGCTCCAGTTAGGTTTCCTTTGTCCATGGCATTGTGGATTGCTCCTGAGAATTCAAGTAGGCAGTCGATGTGCTGTGCCCTTTCCTAAATCCATGCTGCTGAGTGCATAGGATGTTGTGCTTTTCCAGGTGGTCTGAAAGTTGGTCCCGCACCAAGCGTTCAAGGGCCTTAGAGAGAGGTGGTAGTATTGATATCGGGCGATAGTTACCAGGCAGTGACTTATCACCACTTTTGTGCACCGGAGTGACAACTGCAGCTTTCCATTTCCTAGGGAATTGGCTGTAGCAGAGAGAGAGACTGAAAATTTTTGTGAGGGGGAGCAGTACTTCCTCCAGAGTGAGGGACAGAAGTTCAAGGTCAGTAGTGTCGCTGCTTGCTCGGGACTTAGAAATGGCCTTCTTTACATATTTATAGACTTCATGTGCCTTTACTAGTTTGAAATGGAAGGGTGGTTTGGTTGGAGAGGCAGTAGTAGAAGTAGAAATTGGAGGGTCAGCATCAGTGAAGAAATCAGATGAGAGGACACCACTAAGGTCCGTGAAGGTATCATTTAGGGTGTTTGCAATGATCTCTGGGTCTAATATAGTGGTTCCATCCACATTCATTATTGTAGGAGAGGATTTGGACTGCTGACCCATGATATTCTTTATGTTGTCCCAGAAGATTTCCCTTCGCCCCAGGAGATGGAGAGGGCATTCCTGAAGTAGGAGCTCTTCATCAAGCGGATCTGTTTAGTACAGTGGTTACGAGCCTGTTTATACTTTTGAATGTCCGACAGAGTGCCAGTAGCTCTTGCAGTGGCCCAGAGGTGATCCCTACTTTTGAGTTGTGCCAATAGCTTCTACCGTGGAGCCAGGATTGTGAGTGCTTTGATTTTGCGCTTTTACTGGTGCGAGGGTGTCACAGGCAGTGTTGAAAGTAGAAATAAAGTAATCAAGGGCTAGGTCAACATCTTGAGTTTTGTAAATCAAGGACCAGTCTACCTGCCTAAGACAGGTCTTGAGATGAATAAGGTTGCCATAGGTAGGACTCTGCTATAGATGGTTTTTGGAGGCTAAGCATAAACTTATTTGTCCAGGTACATATTATTGAGAGTGATCACTGAGCGAGTCAGGGAGAACACTTACATTGGTTATACGGGTAGGGTGGCTGGAAAGGATCCAGTCAATGAGGGTGCTATCCCTGATTTGTAGTTTTCCTGGTAGGGAGTTTACCACTTGTGTTAAATTTGCTGCTAGGATAGCATCTTTGTTTGACTCCTGCATCAGGAGCAAGCCAATTTATATTAAAGTCCCCAAGGAGAAGGAGTTCGATGTCAGAAGGTTGTGTACTACGAACTCGAGGACAGTCTGTAGGCCGGAATCAGGATCTTTTGGTGGGATATAGACAGCAGCAATCATGAGGACTTTGTTTTGGGCACCAAGTAGTATCTTGATAGGGAGGAGTTGCACTGAGGTTTCTGTGGTGGGGTAAGAACCAGGGAGACAGGTGAGATAGTCCTTTATGTAGATTGCACACCCACCACCCCTTTTCGAGGTCCTATCCAGCCTGAATATCTTGTAGCCTTGTATAGAGATGGCATGATCCGGAGTATTAGGTGTCAGCCAAGTTTCGACGATGGCAAGGATATCCGGGTTATGCTGACTGGCAAAGATTTGAAGGGAGGCCAGTTTTGGGAGGAGACTGTAGATGTTTAAGGTAGCAATTTTGAGCCCCCCCTCCATTTTGGCAGGCTTTGTTGTACTGTAGGAGACAGGGCCAGGATTTGAGTGGACACTTCCTGATATCAAGAGGAGGAGGAGTAGGAGTTTGAGACAGTTGCTGTACTGTAGTCAATAGAATTACACTTGAGGCTTATGCGCTTGAACCAGTGCAGGCGTCTAGGGACCCAGAGCAAGGAGGTTGTTAGTAATAGAGGATGATATGCCCATTTATCCTTGTTGTAGCTTGTCAGCTGCACCCAGTCACTTGCAGATAGGTACCTGGTGGATAAGTCAAAAGCCAAAAGAATGATCAACAGCTGAGGCCCAGAGTCACTGAAATGTTAAAATTCCTGAAGGTGATTAACTGTGCCTGCACATATGCAGGATGTGAAATACCTTTGTCTGTATGCTTCTTTGTCATTCAGACAGGTTGCTGAAAAGCCCACACACAGATCATGGAGCAGGTCAGACGAAAGTGTGGATTCCAGCAGGACCCTGAGTCACCAAGGTTGTCAGATGTAGTTGCTTCACTTATGTTTTGCTTGGGATAGCTTCCAAAAAGTTGATTTTAAAATGAAAATAAAGATACCTGATGATGATTTTTTTGCAGAAATCCAGTCCAGGAGACTTTCACGGATGTAGTGAGCAAGAATGGTATAGTTACCACAAGCAGAAAAACATGTAAATCCACAAAAACTAAGCTACAGACACAGACAAACACAGGCAGCCACCACACAGACCCAGGGGGCGTGGCTGAGAGTTCCTTCGCTTCTGGTACAAGGAAACCATTACCACTTCCGGGTGCTGCCATTCGCTTATCCTCAGCCCCCAAGTCTTTACAAATGCCTCACAGCAGTGGCTGCGGTTTGAGAAGGAGGGTCATTATGTCTTCCCCTACCTGGACAATGACTTCTGACAGCTCCCACCAGGAAACAGTTACTCAGAACCATGGAGGCCACTTTCTCTCTGTTTCAGGGTCTGGGATCACTCTCAAGCTCCCCAAATCCTCCCTTTGGCCAAGTCAGAGACTCCAGTAGATCGGCGCTATCTTGGACACTGCCCAAGACAAGGCCTTTCTGCCCCCAGACAGGGCAGAACACCTTCAGGCACAGGCTCAACTGGTCTTGCTAGATCCCAGACAGATTATTTCTAAGGCTGCTAGACACATGGTGGCAGCCATTGCAACTGTTCCCCTGGCACGTCTGCACATGAGGGGTGCCCAAATGGAACCTTCGGGTCCAATAGGATCAGCGCATGGACAGTCTGGAGCAACCACTGTCTGTCTCCAGCTCTGTGCCACAGACATTGGCATGGTGATTGAACCCCTCCAACCTCTCCCGAAGGGTCCACTTTTGGACAGAATCGCCCCATCAGATCCTGACTACAGATGCGTCCAGCCAGTGCTGGGGCATCCATCTGGCAAACTGTTAGATGAGGGGAAACATAGAAACATAGAATATGACGGCAGATAAGGACCGCTTGGCCCACCCAGTCTGCCCATTTCCTTACCTAATGGATAAGCTGCAGATCCTAGTTAACCAGCAGCCTACTTCTTTCTACCCCCACCCTCTAGAATTGCCTTATGGCTGTCCCATGCATGCTTGAATTCAACCACTGTTTTTGACTCCACAACCTCCTCCGGAAGGCCGTTCCATGCATCCACAACCCTCTCTGTGAAAAACACTTCCTTATATTACCTCGAGCCCCCCAATCTTCAACTTGTGCCCCCTTGTTCTTGCAGGAGGGGAGGGGAGACTTGGTCTCCACAGGAACAGCATCTCCACATCAGTGTTTTGGAGATACGGGCAGTCCTTTACGCCCTGCAGGCCTTTCAGACGAACCTACTTCTGGGCCCTCTTTTGATCCAGATGGACAATATGTCTGTGGTCTTCTACGCAGACAAGCAGGGGGGAACGCATTCTTACCACCTCTGCAGGGAGGCCATGAGAGTCTGGTATTGGGCTATAGATTATCACCTAGACCTGACTGCTGTGCATGTTCCAGACGTTCAAAGCACCTTGTCCGACAGCTTAAGCTTGTCTCGGTCCAAGGCGCACAAATGGGAACTTCTTCCCTCAGTGGTCGAAGGTCTCATCGACAGATTGGGGGCCCCCGAACTGGACCTCTTCACGTTTCCATTCAGTGCAAAATTGCTCAGTTTCTGCTCACTAGATCCAGGGCCTCGTGTTTTCTGGCGAGATGTGTTGTCTCTCTCCTGGACAGGGAGGTTTCTGTACGCCTTCCCTCCTTTCCAGTTACTGCAGAGAGCATAGGAGCCAACTTTTATTTTTGCTGGGGGGGGGGCTTAAGAAATGGCTGGGGGCCACCAAGGCCCCCAGAAGCTCTAGGGTTTTTGGTGCTCTGTGGTGCAATTTTTTTTTTTTTTGTGAAGCGATAGCACAGCATAATAAACACCATTTCAATGCCAGCATATTACCCAAATTTGCTTGTATTTTGTTGTCACTTACCACCTTGACCTAATGCCCAGCACGTGTTGCAGACACTGATGGTATCACTCACACCCCTTGTCCCCTCCTCAGCTACCGGCATAGCCTCTGATGGTGCCACTCACCCACACTGATCCCCTCCCCAGCTACTGGCATAGCCTCTTGTGTTTTCACTCACCACCTTGACCCACTCCCCAGCAAGCTGTGCACACACAGGTTATGTAACTCATCCACTTTTCCCCCTCCAAACTAAAATGTGTAAACTGCATGATGCCAGGTGACCACAGGTGTATGCTGCAGATTACACTAGCAAAATATGTGGGTCGTTTTAGATCAGAATACTCCCATGATGCGTATACAGATAGCAGATTCAAACAACATGAAGTCTTGCTGTATTCTGACTATTGCAGTTAGCCCCAGCACTCAAACTGCCCCGGAGAGTAGAGGGTTAATTTCTATGCAGAGCATAGAACATGGAGCTTGAGCTTGGTTCAAACCTCTGTCTGCTGCACTTTGAAGCGCAACTGTCAGATTCTTGTACTCCACCTAACTGAACAGCCGCTCCGGAGATTTCTCCTTTGCTCACAGTTCAAAAGTCAGTTAAAGTCCTCGGTTTTACCGATTATTTTTCGCAAGTTTCGGTTCAGATCTCTGTCTGTGGTACAGTAAGTACTAGGTAGTGAACTAGACATAGTAAACTTGTGAAAATTGTAAAAATTGATTTTTGGACCGGTTGAGCCGAACCGGCCCTTTAGTGATTTATATATTCTGTCTTTGTTTTTAAACTTTGAGTGTGGTTACCGGTCCTTATCGGTTTAAAAAAAAATGCATTTTCTTGTGTTTTTTCCAATACCCGTGACACAGTTAGAAACAGATAAGAGTGTCTTGCCTGGTTGTTTGCCATCAAAAGGGTAAGTCTGTGGTTAGGATGGCTACGTCTGAGAAACCCAAAAGAAAAACCAGTCCCACTGGGTTTCAACACTGCAGTGTGTGTGGGGAGGTCTTTGCTAAGGCTGATCCCCAGACCACCTGTGTTTATGGTCTGGGGTTGAGTTGACCACCTCGATTCAGACTGCCAAATCTGTTAAAATTTCCCTTAGTCTACCCTGGAAAAAAGATTAGGTAGGCTCAAGGATAAGGAGGCCGTGAAGTCCGCTGACCCGGATGGCCAGCCCGGTTCAGTTCCGACCGAACCTGAGGGAGTGCCCTCTGACCAGGGCGATACTTCGGGCAAGAGGAGAGCCGATCCTGAAGGATCGGTTCCTACAAAAAAAAGAAAAATGCGATAAGGATTGTAGAATTGCTTCATCCGTTTCCGTCTGATCCTGCACCTTCTGCCAGGCACTCGGTTCGGTCGGTTCCTCCGGTTCAAGATTATGCCCTGAAGACTTCTGTGAACCAGATTTGGAGGGGGATGAAGATTACGATGATGTTGATGACGGTGGTGTGGGAGGTCTGGTTGAGCCCATTGAACCGGACATCTCCCTAGACAGGCCTTCTGGTGTTTCCCCTCCTAGGCTTTCTGAGTCCCCTTCCCACTACATGTTTTACAGGAAAGTGGCAGAAACCCTCCAGCTCCCTGTGGAAGAAGCTGTAGAGGAACAAGAGGAACCTGATTATGTGGAGATGATGGACATCCCAGAGTCCACGAGACTGTCTATTCCCTTTCATAAGTCTTTTGGGAAATAGACACAAACGATTTAAAAAACTCCAAATTCTGTACCTCCTGTCGACAGAAGGATGGACAAAAGCTACACCTTGTCAGGTTCAGGTACAGAGTACTTGCATCAACAATGCAGCCATGTTGGGGTTGTGCAGGCTGCAGCCTGTGATAAGGCTAATATACCCTTGGCTTCACACCCCCCAGATAAAGACTCTAGGAAGCTGGATGCGATGGCAAAGAAACAGTACATGGCATCCACCTTGGGACTCAGGCAGGCTAATTATATGGCCTATGCAGCCAGGTACCAGAAGTTCAGGTGGGACACTGTACTGGCACTGGCTAAGCAGGCCTCCCGCCAGCTAGCCTTGGAGCTGGAGGGGGGGGCTACTGATGGGATTGAGGCATCAAAGGTACAGTTCCATGCTGCTGTGGACTCTAGTGATGTGTTATCTAGAGTCATGGCTACATCTGTGGCTCTTCGGAGAATGGCTTGGCTCAGATGTACTGGTCTCTCACAGGACACCCAGGCTAAGGCCATGGATTTCCCTGTGGTGGGTAATTCTCTGTTTGAGGAGCAGACAGAGAATTACATGAAAAAGATGGATGAGTATAGGACCACCTAAGGAGTGCACAGGCCAAGGAAAGGCAGGCAGCTCCTCAAAGGCAGCAGGCTAGGGGCAGGCATTTTCATAGGCCTTTCTACCAAGCACAGTCCTCTTCTCCCTTTCCTCAAAGGGGGTTCTTCAGAAGGAGAGGGAGAGGCAGAAGGTGGTGAGCAGGGCTGCATCCATCCCTCAACCTAAGGTTCCTGCCAAGCAGACACCCTGATGTGTCAGCCTGGGTCGACTCCCCTATTCCTGTAGGAGGCAGGCTGGCTTACTTTGTCCAGGACTGGATGTCAGTTACCTCAGACAAGTGGGTCCTGGAGGTGGTAAGCCAGGAGCTGGTTCTCAGCTTCAAAAAATTTCCAAATCTGAGAGCCAGATCTTTTCCACTTGCAAGCATCTCCGAAACCATTGCCCTAGAGGCAGAGGTTTCATCTCTAATGGCTGTATAGAGAGTTCCTACACTGCACAGGGGCAAAGGTCTGTACTCCAGGTACTTCCTTACCCCAAAAAAGACAGGGGAGTGGCGACCCATCCTAGACTTAAGATACCTGAACAAACATCTTTTAAAACCAAAATTCAGAATGGTGACTCTGGGAATAATCCTTCCCTCTCTAAGGCCAGGGGACTGGCTAGACTCCCTGGACTTAAAAGATGCCTACTTTCACATTCCCATGAGGTGCTCCCACAGAAAGTACCTCAGGTTCGAATTGCCTTCAGGCCATTATCAGTTCAAAGCTATGCCCTTCGGCCTGACATCAGCTCCAGGGGTATTTACAAAATGCCTAGTAGCAGTAGTGGCCTTTTTAAGAAGGAAAAATATTTCTATATTTCCATACCTGGACGACTGGCTCATTGTGGGTCAGTCCCCAGACCAAGTCAAGTCAGACCTTCAAGTGCTCACTTCCCTAGGATTCCTTCTCAGTCCTCCCAAGTCAGTTCTTGAGCCTGTACAGCCCGTCACCTTCATAGGGGCAGAGTTGGATAAAGTCTAAGCAAGAGCTTTTCTTCCCCTTGAAAGAGCAAGGGCCATTGTAGAGCTGGCCTCTTCATTCCACCTTCTGGTCTCTCGGCCAGCAAGGCACTTCCTTCAACTTCTGGGCCACATGGCAGCTCCAATAGCAGTGGTCCAAGGGACAAATTTCGGATGAGGGACATTCAGTTTCACCTGAGGGCCTTTTGGTCTTAGAAGAAAGATTCTCTAACCAAGCTAGTTCCAGTGACCCAGACTCTGATCCAGGCTCTCCAATGGTGGCAGGATCATGGCAACCTCAGGCAAGAAGTCCCACTCGTCACTCAGTCTCACTCTGTGGTCCTAACCACGGATGCTTCTCTATTGGGGTGAGGAGCCCATCTGGGGGCTCTCACAGCCCAGGGACTATGGTCCCCTCAGGAATCCCTTCTTCTCATCAGTCTCTTGGAACTCAGGGCAGTCTTTCTGGCCCTGCAAGCTTTCTCTCAGTCAGTGCGAAACAAGGTGGTTCAGGTCAGGACAAAGAACACCACCACTATGTGGTACATCAACAAGCAGGGAGGCACTCGGTCCACGGCCTTGTGCATGGAAGCCATGAAATTGTGGTCCCTAGCTTATTCTCTGCAGACCTCTCTGATAGCAGTCCACCTTCCAGGGAAGGACAATGTGCTAGCAGATGCATTGAGCAGGATCTCCCAGGGCCATCATGAACGGTCCCTGGACCCTCTGGTGTTGAAAGTGATTTTTTCAAGGTGGGGCACTCCAGAGATAGATCTCTTTGCAGCCCCAGACAATCACCAACTTCCTCTATTTTGTTGCAGACCCCCAGTCTTGGGCTCAGTCCCTCTGGATGCTCTGATTTTGAACTGGGAAGGGAAATTTATATTTCTAGGGACATGGATATGTTGTTCATCCACACTCATTGGCAGGTATCCTTGCCGCTTTAAATCTTGCCGGAAGGTCTTCAAGCTTGCTCCTCCCACCCACCCGGGTGGTATAACTCTCGGCTCCGCCCCATGACGCTAGATCTTCCTTACCGCTTGGAAGCTCAGGTTCCCTCCTTAACGCTCTGCGTTTGAGACTGGTTCCTATTTCTCCGTTTTGCGGATTTAAAAATAAATTTTGCGAAAAAGACTTCAGTCTTAGATCCCTCGCGGCTGTGATGGACAAATCGACTCCCGGATTGGAGATGCCCATGCGGGCAGAAGATGTCTCGGACGGATCCACACTCCACGTGTGTCTACTGCTTAGGCCTTGAGCACGACCCGCAGGCTTGCGACCTGTGCTCATCTTTCTCGGCCTACGTCCTCGAAGACCGTGCTGCCCGATTGCAACTGGGCCGTCCCGAGAAGCGCTTCCCTCCGTGAAAGTCCAAGGAGGCCTGTTGGCGGTGTCTGGCGCGCGGGCTCCGGCGGATCAGGCTCGAGGGATGGTCGCCTCGAAGAGGAGGCGGCTGGGCCGATATCTTCCTGGGCCGCGGCATTTATCCCGCCTCTCTGGGTTCTTCCTACACGGCTTCTTTTAAGGAGCTTTGTCTGTCCCTCTCCACTAAGGGAGAAGGGCCTACGCCTGCTGGACCTTATTCTCGGTCCAAAAGAAGGACAGGGTAAGTCCTCTGTCGACGCCTCTTGGGAGCGGGAAAGGTCCCTCTCCCCAGTCGCCGACCGTCGTGCCGGGCTCCATCCGGCCGGCTTCGCCACTGGCCTCACGGTGTCCCCGCCAGGTCAGTTGACCGAGACTCCCAATCCATCGGCCGAGATTTTTCTAACTCGCTGATCGGCTATCGCCTTTAGCAGCCGAGATTCCCTCTCCGGTTCCCCGGGAGGAGTTGGGGATCCTGTGGCTCGCCTTGTGCCCCGGTTCCGAGCCTCGATGGACCATCCAGCCGTAAGGAGTGCCGGTTCCAGTTTACACCTCCCAAGACCGACCTCGGAATCTGGGGACCTCGTCCTCGTCCGGACCTCTTCGCGTCCAGCCGATCCCACCGCCATAGGCGGTCTCAAGTCCGGGCATTCGCGTAAGCGGCGTTGCCGGGCTGGCCCTCGCCCTCCTCCTCGGACGAGGGGAGGCTTCGGCGTAAATTACGTCGACGGTACGAGGACCTCATGTTGCAACAGCTCCTCCTGGCCGGGAGTAAGCCGACCCCGTCGCCTTTCCCGGCCATTAAGTGGCTGTCACCGGAGCGGCCGACACAACCCCTCGACTTACCCGAGGAGCCTATACCCAGGCCGGTTGTTCGCCGAAACCAGCTGCTCCACCCGATTCGTGGAACCTCCTTCCACAGCCACCTTATTGGGGCCCGACCAAGGATCTCGGTCGGCTAAGGGTCACCTCCCATCGGTTGTCAGTTACCCTCACTCCCGACCGACCTCGGCAGGTGAAGGTGGCTCAGGCCAGAGGCAGTTTCCGAGGACTCTTCCAGTCCGAAGATGATTCCTCCTTTTCTCCAAGCGACTGGACCTGGAGTCTCAGGAGGTCAGTCAATGGACGATAGCCTGGTCGTCCTTCCTAGACTGCTTCCGGCTCATCTCGGAGTCCACCGGATGGAGCTCGAACCCGCTTCCAACGGGCTCAGGTATCCTCACGGAGATTCTGGACCGAGGATTCTGACGGAGGCTTTCCGTGGCCGAGGCTACAGTGGGTCCGCACTGAGCTTTGCAGCGCCTTGCTTCCTGCCCTGCGCCTGCCAGGATGGCCAGGAAGTATGCGGTCCCTACCGTTCCTTGTCCGGTTTTTCGGAACACCCTCTGCTGAGGGGTGGATCACCGACAGGCTCGCTGCCGCAACGCCAGGGATGTGGACAAACCTCCTGACAAGGAGTCCAAGAAATTGGACTATGTCGGGCGAAAGTTCTACGCATGCCCTCTCGGCCTTCGCCAGGCCAGTTCGGCGTCCTCATGGCACATTTTTTCACATGCCCTGTTGGGCTCCCTGGATGAGGTCATCCTCATCTTCCGGCCAACTGCAGACTACGGTTAAGCAGGTGCGGACCAGGGCAGGGCAGTGGCCAAACAGCAGCTCCAGACTGCTTTGGATATAGGGGACCTATGTGCAGATCGTGGCGGCCGAAGTGGCTATAGTCATGGTTGGTTGAGGATATCCACCTTTACTGGATACCCAGCACAAGTTGGCGGATGTTCCTTTTGGGGACTGACCTCTTCGGCCCTGGGGTGGAAGGTCACCTGCAGAGGATCGAGAAGTCCAATGCTACCTCTGACTCGGCCCCTTCCGCCTCAGAAGGACAAAGGCCAAAAGCCACAGCCTAAGCCTCTTCGCCCTGTGCCTCGGCGCGCCTGCCCAGCAACGCCAGGGCCAGCAGGCTCGGCCTTGGCATCCCAAACCCAAGCCGCGGCTTCCTCTAACAGGAGGCAGGAGGAAAGGCCCAGGAGGTCCCTCGGCCAGTCCCTCCTCCAAGCCTGCCCAGTGACGGGCTGAGGGGTGCTCGCCTATTCTCGCCACCTTACTCCCTGGGTCCTCGGTGACGGCCCGCACTTCCGCCCGCCTGGTCCGCTGTTTCACGGACAGGTGGGTCTTGAAGTGGTGGAAGAGGCCTGCCTCTGGAATTGAGCAGGCACCACCCTTCAGAGCCGCCGCCTCGGGAGCCGGGATCCCCAGCTCACTGGCGGCTCGTCGAGCCGACATCGCCTCCTCCTCCAGAAGGAGGTGATAAGAGAGAGGTGACCTCCTTCAGACCCAGGGTTTGTGTCCAGGTACTTCCTGGTTCGAAAGGACGGGGCTGGCGCCTATTCTACTCCACACGACCTAAACAAGTTCCTAAGGTCTCGAACCTTCAGGATGGTCACTCTGGCTCAGATAATACCATCCTTGAACGCGGCGGTGGTTCTGCTTTCTGGACTTGCAGGACGATTTTTCACGTCCCTATCCGTCTGCCTCACCAGAGATTCCTTCGCTCTGAGCGGAAGGATCCTCTTCGAGTTCCAAGCCATGCTCCTTCGGCTTTGTCTCCAGCTCCCAGGGTCTTCACCAAATGCATGGCAGTGGTGACAGCATTCTGGGCGGCGCCGAGGTCCGTGTGCACCTTACCTGGACGACTGGCTGATAGCAGCTCCCAGGAAGGAGGCGGAGTGGTCCAGAGATCTGGCCCTCCAGGTCTGTTCTCAACTGGGCCTCCTTATCAACGAGGCCAAGTCGGAACTCGAGCCGAAGCAGGTGATTCTATTCATCGGGCGCAGCTCGACTCTTCGAGCCAGAGCTCGGCTCCCGCGGACAGGGCCGAGGTTCTTTCCTCCTTGCCCGATCATTTCTGGTTGGGCAATTCGCCCTGCCGGGACTTCCTGCGCCTCCTGGGTCTCATGGCGGCCTGCACCAGCGTGGTCCGCTTGGGCCCGCTGGAACATGCGCCCCTTCAGTGGGACTGGCCAGCCAGTGGTCACAACGCTGCGATCCTTTGACCAGCCTGTGTCGGTGACACAGGGATGTGGAACGCCTCCAGTGGTGGACAGCTCCAGATCATTTGCAGGAGGGCATCCTGTCGTCTCGCCTTGAGCCGACGTCTCTCTATCGACCGATGCCTCTCTGTTGGGTTGGGGTGCCCATCTGGGGGAACACCGGGCTCATGGCCTCTGGTCCCCGCGGGAGTCCCGATGCCACATCAACCTGCTGGAGCGCCGAGCGGTCCGCCTAGCTCTCACCGCCTTTGCTCCGTTCCTCCGGGGTCAAGTGGTCCGAGTCCAGACGGACAATACCACGACCATGCACTATCTAAACCGCCAGGGCGGGACACGCTCCATGCTTTATGCAAGGAAGCTCTCCGCGATTTGGTCACTGCAGCAGCCTGGAGGCGGATCTCCAGCCATTCACGCGGCAGGAGCCTCCAACACCCTGGCCGATGCCCTGAGCCGGATAGGGCTGCATCCCACGAGTGGTCTCTCCTGCCGAGGTAGTACAGCATCTGTTCTCCCATTGGGGCACACCTCAGGTGGACCTGTTTGCCTCCAGGAGAACGCGAGCTGAGTCTGTTCCATGCCCGCCTCAGCAGGGCTCGCTGCAGGGGATGCCTTCTCGAGGCAGTGGACCCCGGCCTCTTTACGCCTTTCCCCATTTCCCTTGATCCACAAGGTGCTTCTAAGTGAGGAGGGACAAGGCGCAGGTGATTCTGATAGCCCCAGACTGGCCTCGCCAGTTCTGGTACCCAGATCTCCTCAGTCTCAGCTCCAGGACTCAGCTGCAGCTTCCAGCTCGCCCGGACCTGCTCTCAGTCAATCAGGGGAAGGTGTTCCATCCGGACCTTCAATCCCTGCACCTGACGGCCTGGTTCCTGAGCGGCTAGAGTTCCAGGCCTTGGGTCTTTCCGACGAGGTCCTCAATGTAGTTGAGGCGTCCCGTAAGGAGTCGACCAGAAAATGCTATGCCTTCAAATGGAAAAGGTTTTCCATTTGGTGTCAGGGCAAGGGCTTGGACCCTTCCTCCTGTTCCTTGGCAAGCATCTTGGACTATTTATGGTCCCTTTTCTAGTCAAGGGCTTAGGTACTTCCACCCTAACATGCACCTGGTAGCTATCTCTGCTACCGGGCGCTGGCCGGAAGCAGTCGGTATGCAGGAGAAGGTGGTCTGCTTTTTCAAAGGCCTTGATCACATTTCCTCCAGTGCGGGAACCCCACCTCCGGGATCTACTGCTGGTACTGGCAAAGCTCATGGGCAAGCTTATTCAACCTATGCACAGGTGTGCTCTCTCACCTGTCATGGAAGACCGCTTTTGGTGGCTATCACGCCAGCCAGAAGGATGGGAGAGCTCCAGGCGCTTTCCATCGAGTCTCCTTACCTGGTCTTCCACAGGGACAAGGTTGTCCTGCGCCCCCACCCGAAATTCCTTCCGAAGGTGGTGTCGGAGTTTCACCTTAACCAGGTGTTGACTCTGCCGGTGTTCTACCCCAGTCACACCTGGAGGTCGAATATAGGCTCCATACTCTGGACCCTAGGAAGGGCGCCGCTTATTATAAGGAGCCGACGGCTGAAATTCGGGAGAGGTTCACCAGCTGTTTGTCACCCACGCTGAAGCCGCATCTGGCAGACCTGCAGCCAAGCGGACGATAAGCAGGTGGGTAACCTCCTGCATAGATCTCTATAAGTTGGCGGGCATGGAGCCTCCCAGAGGATAAGAGCTCATTCTACCGCCATACTGTTGTAACGTGGCTGCTTCCAGGACGCCCCTATCCAGGAAATCTGCAGGCTGCTACCTGGAAGTCAGCAAACACCTTCATTACCCATTACCACATCGATCTTGAGTCACGCCCGGATGCTGGTTTTGGGGCCTCGGTTCTCCAGTCTCTTTCCCAAGTAAGTATTGGGGTGTATCTTGCCTCCTCCTCCGGAGAACTGCTAGAGTCTGTCAATGAGTGTGGATGAACAACATATCCATGTCCCTAGAAATACAGGTTACTCACCTGTAACAGGAGTTCTAGGAATGGTATATGTTGTTCATCCACACGACTCCACCCGACTCCCCGGCTGACAACAACCTGAGCTTCCAGCGGGCCAGATCTGGCGTCATGGGGCGGAGCCGAGAGTTATACCACCCGGGTGGGTGGGAGGAGCAAGCTTGAAGACCTTCCGGCAAGATTTAAAGCGGCAAGGATACCTGCCAATGAGTGTGGATGAACAACATATACCATTCCTAGAACTCCTGTTACAGGTGAGTAACCTGTATATTTTTTCCCTTCCTTTCTTCTACTGTTCAATGTAAGGTCACAACCTTGCAAGGTGATTATGATTGCTCCAAACTAGGCCAGGCAGTCTTGGTACCCCCTGTTGCTGTCCCTAGCAGTCCATCTTCCCCTGTCTCTTCCCAGGAATTGCAACCTGTTAACCTCCTCTCAGGGGAGGATTTGGTACCCCAGTCTTTGGTCTCTCAATCTCAAGGCATGGCTCTTGAAGAGTTAGAGTATGCAGATTTGCATCTGTCCCAAGGGGTCCTGGATATTCTCAAAGCCTGCCACCAGAAAAACTTACTACTCCAAATGGAAAAGATTCAGCATTTGGTGTTCCAAGAAGCATATATCCCCAGACACTGCTGAATTGTCTATAGTTCTGGATTATGGTTCATCTTAATGGCCTAGGCCTCAGACCAGCTACTCTCAAAGTACATTTGTCAGCTGTTTCTGCTTTTCTGTCAGCAGGAAAGCCTTCCTCACTGTCGTCTCACCCTGTATTCTGTACATTTTTCAAGGGATTGCTTCATACCAATCCCCGCTTTGGGGATCCTACCTCTGCTTGGATCTTAATGTTTGCAGTGCTCAGCTTGTGCAACCCCCTTTTGAGCCTTTGTCTTCAACAGAGCTTAAGTACTTGACTTGGAAAACTGTGTTTCTGGTAGCTATTACCTCTGCCAGGCGTATCAGTGAATTGCAAGCTCTGTCAGTGGAGCCTGATTATCTCATTCCATAGAGACAAGGAGGTCCTTAGAACTAATAGGAGGTTTTTACCTAAAGTGGTTTCAGATTTTCATCTGAACCAATCTGTGTCTCTCCCTGTGTTCTTCACTGATCATTCTTCTTCAGGAGAAAGAAGTTTACACAGTTTGGATGTTAAGAGCCCTTAGTTAATACATTGAGCGTACTAAGGCTCACAGGTTTGGCTCCCTTCAGTTGTTTCTCACTTATGGGGAAGTGGGTAAGGGCAAACCTGCCACTAAGAGAACTATTGCCAGGTGGATTGTCTCCTGTATTCATTTCTGCTGTGAGAAGCTGGGCAGAATACCTCCTTCAGGCCTGAGGGCTCATTCGACTAGAGGTACAGTTGCTTCCCTGGCTGCGGTCAGGGATATTCCTTTGCTAGAGATATATAAAGCAGCCACCTGGAAAACAGTCCATACATTTACCAAGCATTACTCCCTGAACATCCAGGCTAGGAGTGATGCTCGGTTTGGTACAGCAGTACTGCAGAGCCTATTCCCAAAGTAGGTTTGATTCCATCCTCCATGGAGGTACTGCTTGTTAGTCTGCAATAGTCAGAATACAGCAAGTCTTTATGTTTGAAGAAAAAATTACTCACCTTAATAATTATGTTTCTTCTAATGGAGTCTTGCTGTATTCTGACCTCCCTCCCTACCTCCACTCTCAGAACCTATTTTTGGGAAGTGGGCTGGCAGATGCAGTGTTGCACCCATGGGGTGCATTTGAGTACTCCCTCCTTTGAGAGAGAGGGAGTGGATTATATTATTAATTCAGCAGTCTTAAATTGTTCACTACCTGGTTTTTGATTTTGGATTTCTTGACTTGAGTCTTTTGGAGATCCAAAATATTTGGTTGCCATTTGGCTAGTAAAAAATTTACAATTTCCACATAGTAGTTAGTATTAGCTCGTAAGAATCTGACAGTTGTGCTTCAAAGTGCAGCAGACAGAGGTTTGAACCGAGCTCAAGCTCAACGTTCTATGCTCGGCATAGAAATTAACCCTCTACTCTCCAGGGCAGTTTGAGTGCTGGGGCTAACTGCAATAGTTAGAATACAGCAAGACTCCATTAGAAGAAATATAATTACTAAGGTGAGTCATTTTTATGTTTGCTTGCACGCATATGCAAGAAAAATAGTGCCATCATATGAGTTTTCTAGAGGTGTGTCAGCCTCTTCCAATTCAGTCAGTGTGTTTGCAGGCGCGGTTGCAGTTCGCCAATCACTGCTCCAGCTGTCTGTGACAGCTGAAAATGCAGTGGCATACAGTTGAAAGGGAGAGCTCCATTTCAGTGAGCAGAGCCCCCCCAACATGCACACACGCATTTGCGTGCTGACATGCTCCCTCCCCCAACGCACATACAGTATAGCCGACGGGTGCCCAATCCCCGTCTGCTCCAGCCCCCAAAACAGTGTTACAGCTGCCACGCTTAGGAGCCCACCCCAGCATGGCACACGCCAGTGGGGTATGGCCGACGGGGTGCCCAACCCCGCCAGCCCAGCTCCCCAAACAGCCTTACAGCTGCCATGCTGGGAGCCCACCCCAGCGACCCCCGTCGGCTCCAGCCCCCACCCCCCAAACATCCTTTCCAGCTGCCACGCTGGAAGCCTACCCCAGCGTGGCAAACGTCCCGCGTCGCCTTAGCAATTAAAAAGAAAACCTGCAAATAAAAGGTCCCTCGCAGTCTCCCTGCCCCACCCACTCGCACTGCCCCCACCCCATACTTACCTCTGGAGTCTGGTGCGACAATCTGGACCGGGAACACGTCTGCACTCTTCAAAAGCCGACCGCAAACTGAGGAAATTCCGGTAAGCTGTATAATGTAATAGATAGGGTTTTTTCAACTTTGCTGCATATCTCGGGCATTTTTGGAATGTTGCACCAAATTTTCAACATGGGGTTTTTGGGACCAATTCTCATGAATGCTGTCACTGTCATGGCGTTATTCGGGCCCAAAGGGTGATTTCGCAGTCACTGCGCGAAATCACCTTTCAGGACCGATTAACACTGCCATTGTTCATAAGGCAGTGAACAAGAAGCCTATTTTGAAAATTTGGTGGAAAAATTCCCAAAAATGACTGTTTTACGAGCGGGTGTTGCGCAGTTCCTACACACGCTCGTAAGTTTGCAAATTTTCAATATTTTCACTCCAGATTTTCAACATTGCCATTTTACCACACCTTCTTATGAGTAGTACAGCTGTCACTTTTCACATCTCACCCAAAACGTGTTTCCGCCCATGTAGCGCACAGTGGCGCAGTCGGTGTGTGAAATCAATGTACAGGACAAATTAAGAAAATCACAGTGACACTGTTCATGAGCAGAGGTCTTAAAATGGCTATGTTGAAAATTTGGTGAAAAATTCCCAAAAATGACTGTTTTAGGAGCACACGTTGCACAGTTCCTACGGCACGCTGGCAGGTTTGCGAATTTGTAATATTTGCACACCAGATTTTCAACAGTGCCATTTTACCGCACTTCCTTATGAGCAGTACAGCTACTATTTTACATATCTCACTTCAAATTTGTTTCGATATGAAAAGTACAATGGTACAGTCGGTGTGCGAAAACAATGTTTGGGACAGATTAAGAAAATCACAGTGACAATGGTCATGAGCAGAGGTCTTCAAATGGCTATGTTGAAAATTTGGTGACAAAAGTCCATAAAATGACTGTGTTACGAGTAAGTATTACGCAGTTTCCACGCACCCTCGTAAGTTCATGAATTTGTAATATTTTCAGTCCAGATTTTCACCAGTGGCATTTTTCACACCTCCTTATGAACAATACAGCTCTCCAGTACAGCTCTCATTTTCCACAACATGGCCGAAATGAGTTTTCACACTTTCAGCGCAGAAATGCGTGGTCGCTGTGGGAAATCATTGTTCAGGACAGATAAAGTAAATCACACTGACACTGTTCATGATCGGAGGTCCCAAAATGCCTGTGTTAACAATCTGCTGTAAAAAAATCCCCAAACTAGTTACATTACAGGTGTGAGTTGCACAGTTTCTATGCACGCTCGTGACTTCACCTGTTTTTTTAAGATTTTCACACCAGATTTTCAACATTGCCATTTTTTACACCTCCTCATGAACAGTACTGCTGTCGTTTTTCATATCCTGTTCGGAATATGTTTTTGCACCTGTGGTGCAAATGCCATAGTCACTGTGCAAATGCAGTTTTCGGCTAACAAACTGATATTGCCACTGTTCGTGAGGTGGGGGTCACAAAAAAACCATGTTGAAAATTTGGAGCGAAAATACCAACGAATGCCTAAGGCGTTAGGGTTTCCGACCATAACGCCCCACCCTGTAGAGAATGACAGGCATCAGGGATGTGACCTTGGGATTCTTGCCTGTAATGCTCATACCATTCCATCTCACCCACACCCTGCAGCCAGTGAGAGGCATCAGGGTGTGCCTCGGACTCTTCGGCCCCAAACATTACCCCATTCTCCTATACCGCACCCATCTCACCGTATTTCTTGATGGAATGGGGTGCGCATAAGGGCCAAAGGCACACTGTGACACTTGTCAGTGTCTGCAGGGTAGGGTGTGGTGAAATGGCATGGTCGTTATGCCTGACAACCCAAAGGCACACCCCAATGCCTGTCACTCTCTGCAGGGTGGTGGTGGGGTTGGCTTCAGTTCAATACTTCGCTGCCATTCCTATTATGCAGCTCTGTAACTTCTACACTACCAATGCCAATGCCAGCAAGCAAACATTCGGCATTGACAAATGCTTGTTTCTTATTGTGCTCTGAGACAGATAGGCTGCCCATTTTGCCTTTCTTATGAGTCTTCATATTACCTGTCAGATGTAAATCTTTATTCTAGAAATGCACTGCAACAATATTTTTTTGGGGGGAGCAGTGACTGAGACACAGACACTAACAAAAGTAAAGAGCTAGGGCCTAGTTACACCAACCGATAGATTTCAGGATTTCAACTGCAATAGATGAGGCATGGACAACAGAAACAGCAAGAAAGTAAAAATGAACCACATTATATAGAGAATAATGGATGGGGAAGGGTTTGATATGAGAATTTGATGCACACCCAAGTTGTGGGATGTTACATAAACCCCAAGGGCGAAGCCCGAGGGGTTTATCAAAGCATCCCACAACGAGGGTGTGCATTAAATTCTCATATGAAACACCCTCCCCATCTTTTATTTTTTATAATAACAGACCAGCAATTTTTCTCCAGCAGTTTTGTGAGACTGTTTGGCCCCGCCCACATACAGAATGTTGGCCAATGAGGCAGCAGCACTGTTTGACTGGCATGGCTCATGAATGTCATAACAACCAGCTGGTTGTTATGGAAAATATCAACTTGGTCAGTACATTGAGAGAAATTGCTGACCAGTTATTATAACACTTTACACACCAGAAATAATGCAATAGATGGACTGTGGTAATACTTCACATCAGTGTGTCATGTGTCATTATGTGTACATTTAAACTGGTTTTGTTGGCAGTCTGCTTTTGATAATCCATGATACTCAGTGACACACTGATCTGCAGTACTAGCATTGCATGTGCTGGGGTGGATGAACCTTTTAAAATAAAATCATAAAAATGTGTTTTTTGCTTGTTTTGTGCAATGTTTCAACCCCCCCATATCTTGGGTACTTGCCCTTGAGGGGACCCCCCCTGCAAAAGTCAGATGCCGGGGGTCCCCAGTTGCTTTCCCCACTACGTTCTATAGGCAACAATCACAGAAATCTACAGTATGTACCTGCTTATAATTGCTAACAAAACGAAGCACCCCTCACATTACCATGCAAAATGTTGCTCCCTGCTATGTCCTCACTTCTTTTCCTTCTTCTCTGCCACCTCCTGGTAGGTAACACAGTAGAACACTCTGGATCCAAAATATTCTCCTTACTCAGTCATACCTCTCAACTGCTTTGAACTGGCTGGCAGTATAGTCTAGAGGTTAGAGCAATGAATTTTAAATGAGCTTGGTATATCCAGGAGAGTCGAGCAGACCTGGGTTTGATTCCACAACCTCCACTTCTAATTACTGGGGAGAATAAGCAGAGTGTCTCTAAAATGACTGTATCTATTCAAGACTTCCACTCCACAGCAGATCCCTTTCAAAAATCATATAGTACTCTGACTAAATAGAAAAGCTAAAGCATTTTAAAAGATTTTAAACAACTGGGGTCCAGAAAGTGTTGATAAACTGAGTAGGAACCATAACTTGCTGCTGGTTTAAGCACTGTGTAGTAGGTAAATGACAGACACAGATTACCTGTGGAACCCACCAGTTTATGTTTAAAAGGATTCTGAACAGAATGCTCAGTGCTGAAGATTCTTAAGGCTAATAGCAGCTCTGAAATACAGTATTTCAGAAAAGGCAGTCTAAATGACATAGAACCTCATCACACAAGCAGTGAAGCAAGGGAATTACCCTGAAAGTCCAATGGCTGTAAAGTCAAATTTCCAGTAATACATTACTTATGTTTTATATCAGTCTCATCATGATGTGAAGAATCATGCAGCTCACCATGAAACAATTAAGGAATGAATTATTCTTTACAGTGAAAGTGCAACATTACACATTCCAGCCGTTTGCTCTGAAATTGCATTTGAAAGGGCCGCTGCTGTTTACATTTTGGTATGTGGTGAATTGGTCTGTCATCTAACAGCATAACACAATTACCTCGACCACACTGTGCTCATAGGCATTTTAAACCATCTACTGTACGGCTTGGACTTGGGTTCGGACCTTAAGAACTAGCCTGGAAGATTATGCATCCATCATTTCATTTTAAAACATGGGTAGGGAGTGGGACTAAGCATGGGGCTTACTCATGGAGGGTCAAGGTGGATTAATGGGGCAAATGACTTGCCCCATTAATCCAAATTGACCCGCCGTGGGTAAGCAAGTGGATTCAGTCTTGATTCAACTTCTGTTCAGGCCTGTAATCTTTCTCTTACTATTTTAAATAAAGAATATTTTGTTATAAATATGGCCTAACTGTTGTGTTTGTTTCCCTCCCTTCTACCCTGGTAGCACCCTTATTAGCCACCCTCATTCATCAGACCTAAAAAATAAATTCTAGGGACGTGGATTTGTTGTTCAATCCACACTTATTGCCAGGTTCCTTGCCGATTTAAATCTTGCCGGAAGGTCTTCAAGCTGGCTCCTCCCACCCACTCGGGGGGTAAAACTCTCGGCTCCACCCCCTGATGCCAGATCTTCCTTACCAATTGGAAGCTCAGGTTCCCTCTTTAGCGCTCTGCGTTTTAGGCTGGATTCACACTCTTCGGTTAATCCAAAACTTATTTTACATTTTACAAGACTTCTGTCTGTATCTTCCCTCGCGGCTGTGATGAACAGATTGACTCCCGGATTTCGTCGGTGCCCCTGTGGGCAGAAGATGCCTCGAACCGATCCGCACACCACGTGCGTTTATTGCCTTGGACTCGGCCATGACTCACAGGCTTGTGAGTTATGCAAATCCTTTTCGGCTTCGGTCTTGGAGGACTGCACTGCCCGATTGCTGTTGGAGCAACCCGAGAAACGTTATCCTCCGGTCAAGTCGAAGGAGGCCCATTGGGCGGTGTCCGCGGCAGCAGGCTCAGCGGAACAGCTAGAGCAGATGTTCGCCCTCGAGGAGGCGGCAGCCCAGGCCGCATCTTCATCATCCTCGGTCGCAGCATTTATCCTGCTGTCCTTGGAATCCTCCTACACAGCTTCTTTCAAAGAGCTTTGCCAGTCCCTCTCCACCAAGAGAGAAGGTCCTTCGGGACATTCCTCTCGGTCCAAAAAGAAGGACCCCTAGGGTAAGTCCCACCATCGATGTTCGTGGGAGCGGGAGAGGTCCCCTTCCCCGGAGAGTCAACAGTCAACCTCGGTCAAGGTTGTGCTAAGGCCGCTGTTCACGGTGTCCCCTGGCCAGGTCAGCCGGCCGAGACACCGCCAACGCTGTCAAGATTTTTTCGACCCGTCGGACGGTCTGTCGACTGGAGAAGCAGACAACCCTTCTTCACCGTTCCCCTGTGGAAACCGAGGACATGCCTGTGCCTCCTGTGCCGGAGTCCCCTGTTAAGGCCCCTGAACCAAGGGAGGAACGGGTTTCCCCACCCCCTCTCAGACCCACCCTCAGAAACACCGAAGGTCTCAGCCTCGGGCCTCTTCTGGGTCCAGCCGATCCCGCCAACATCGGCTCATCCTCGTCTTCGTCCTCTTCGGAGGATAGGCTCCGGCGCAAATTGCGTCAGCGCTACAAGGAGCTAATGTGGCAGCAGCTCCTTTGACTGGAATAGTCGACTTCGGCTGCCTTCCTCGGCCATTATGGCTATCACCGAGCGCTTAACAACCCCTCAGAGCGATCGAGGAGCCAAGCCGCACCAGTTGTTCGCCGAAACCAGCTGTGCCACCCATCATGGTGGTACCCCCGCCTCCACAACCTAAATTTGGGGCCCCGTCCAAGGATTCCCGGTCGGGTCAGAGCTTGCCCCATCGGTTCTCAATCACCCTCACTCCCGATCGACCTCGGCAGGTGGAGGGTGGCTCTAGTGCTTGGCAGCTGTTTGCAGACTCCTCGGAGTCTGATGATGACTCCTCCTTGTTCTTCTAGCCGCTTGACTTGGAGTCCACCGGGGGTCAGTCAGTGGACGAGAGCCCATCCTCGTTTTTGGGAATGCTTCGGCTCATCTCAGAATCCACTGGGATGAAGCTCAAACCCTTTTCTAATTAGGCTAAGTATCCCCTCACAGAGATACTGTAACGAGGGGATTCCCACACGGAAGCCTTCCCGGTGGCCGAAGCCATTGTTGGCCCGGCCCTGGAGATGTGGCAGCGGCCAGCTTCTTGTCCAGCACATTCGGCCAGGATGGCTCAGGAGTATGCTGTCCCCACCGGTTCACTCTCCGGTTTCTCAGAGCACCCCTCTGTGGAGGGGCTTGTAACCAATAGTGCTTTCTGGCGTTCCGGGAACGCTCGGGACATGGACAAGCCTACCGATAAGAAGTCCAAGAAACTGGACTACTCTGGGCGGGAAATTTATGCCGCCTCCTCCCTAGGCCTTCGTCAGGCCAGCTCGGCCATCCTGATGGCACACTTTTCACACACCCTTTTGGGCTCCCTGGATGAGGTGATTCCTCATTTCCCGGCTGACCTCCAAACCACGGTCAAGCATGTGCAGCATCAAGAAAGGGCAGTGGTCAAACAGCAGCTCCAGACCTCCCTGGACATCTCTGATTTGTGTGCCGGGTCAGTAGCAGCCACAGTGGCCATGCGCCTCAGAGCTTGGCTGCAGATCTCTACCTTCACGGCAGATACCCAGCACAAGCTGGCAGACGTCCCCTTCCTGGATACTGACTTGTTCGGACCCGGGGTGGAGAGTCACCTTCAACAGTTCGAGAAGTCCAATGCCACCTTGGACTCTGTCATGTCTGCCCAGAAGGACAAAGGCTGCCAGCAGCAGCATAAGCCCTTTCGTCCTTCAGCCTCTGCGGCACGTCCGGCCCAGCAACACCAGCATCAGGGCCAGCAGGCTCACACTTGGCACCCCAGAGCCAAGCCTGCTGCTTCCTCCAACAGGAAGACGGGAGGGGAAGGTCCAGGAGGCTCCTCCGGCAGTCCTTTCTCCAAGCCTGCCCAGTGATGGGTTGAGGGGTGTCGCCCCCAACCTCGTCACTCTTCCCCGGGTTCCCCCCGTTGGGGGACGGCTCCGCCACTTCATTTCTACCTGGTTCGTTATCTCTACGGACCGCTGGGTGTTGGAAGTGGTAGGAAAGGGTCTGCTGCTAGAATTCGAGCAGTCCTCACCCTATCGAGCCATCGCCCCACGGGGGGGCTACGGAGTCCACAGCTTCTCTGTCGGCCCATCGAGCTGACATTGCCCTGCTGCTCCAGAAGGAGGTGATCAGGGAGGTGGCGGACCCTCTTTCAGACCCAGGGTCTGTGTCCAGGTACTTCCTGGTCCCAAAACGGACAGGGGGCTGGTGCCCCATTCTAGACCTCCACGACCTGAACAAGTTCCTAAGGTCTCTGACCTTCAGGATGGTCACTCTGGCTCAGATCATCCCATCCTTGGAACGAGGTAGGTGGTTCTGTTCCCTGGACCTTCAGGACACGTTCTTTCACGTCCCAATCCATCCGACACACCAGCGATTCCTCCGCTTCAGAGCGGAAGGATCCCTTTACGAGTTCCGACCCATTCCCTTAGGCCTCTCTCCAGCTCCCAGGGTCTTCACCAAATGCATAGCAGTGGTGACAGCATTCCTGCGGCCCTGAAGGGTCTGGGGGTACCCTTACCTGGACAACTGGCTGATTGCAGCCTCCTCCAAGTCGGAGGTGGAGCTGTCCAGGGATCTGGCCCTCCTGGCCTTCTTATCAACGAGGCCAAATCGGAACTCGTGCCAGCGCAGGTGATGCAATTCATCTGGGCAGAGCTTGACTCTCTTCGAGCCAGAGCACGGCTCCTGGCGAACAGGGCCGAGGTTCTTTCCTTCTTTGCCCAATCATTTCTGGTTGGGCAATTGCGCCCTGTCCGGGACTTCCTGCACCTCCTGAGCCTCATGGTGGCCTGCACCAGCGTGGTCCGTTGGGCCTGCTGGCACATGCGTCCCCTACAATGGGGACTGGCTTATCAGTGGTCACAGTGCTCCAGTCCTCCGGACCAGCCAGTTATGGTGACGCAGGAGATGGGGAACGCTCTCCAGTGGTGGATCGTTCCCTCTCATCTGCAGGATGTTTGTCCGCCCAGAGCCGACAGTCACTCTTAACGACCAACGCCTCTCTGTTGGTTTGGGGTGCCCATCTGGGGGAGCTCAGAGCGCACGGCCTCTGGTCCCCCAAGGAGTCTCGATGCCACATCAACCTACTGGAGCTTCGAGCGGTCTGACTAGCCCTCACCACCTTCGCTCCATTTGTATGGAGTCAAGTGGTCCAGGTCCAGACGGACAACACCACGACCATGTACTACCTAAACCACCAGGGCGGGACGTGCTCCTTGCCTCTGTGCAAGGAAGCTCTCCGCACTTGGTCTCTCGTGAGCAGACTGGAGGCGGATCTCCTAGCCATTCATGTGGCGGGAGCCTCCAATACTCTGGCCAGTGGCCTAAGCCAAATTGGTGCTGCATCTCACGAGTGGTCTCTCCTGCCAGAGGTAGTACACGATCTATTCTTCCTCTGGGGCACACCTCAGGTGAACGTGTTTGCCTCCAGGGAGAATGCAAAGCTGAGGCTGTTTCATGCCTGCCCCCATCAGCAGGGCTCGCTGCAGGGGGATGCCTTCTCGAGGCCTTGGACCCCGGGCCTCTTCTACTCCTTTCCCCCATTTCCCTTGATCCATAAGGTGCTGCTCAAGGCAAGGAGGGACAAGGTGCAGGTGATTCTGGTAGCCCCAGACTGGCCCCATCAGTTCTGGTGTCCAGATCTCCTCAGCCTCAGCTCCAGGCTCCCAAGACAGCTTCCAGCCCGCCCGGACCTGATCTCAGTCAGCCACACAAAGGTATTCACCTGGACCTTCAATCCCTGCACCTGACAGCCTGGTTCCTGAGCAGCTAGAGTTCCAGGCCTTGGGTCTTTCCGACGGTTTTGAGGCATCCCGTAAGGAGTCGACCAGAAAATGCTATGCCTTCAAATGGAAGAGATTCTCCATTTGGTGACAGGATATGGGTCTGGACCCTTCCTCCTGTTCCTTGGCCAGCATTCTGGACTACCTGTGGTCCCTTTGTCAGCTAGGGCTTCAGTCGATGACCCTTAAGGTACACCTGGCAGCCATCTCTGCTTACTGGGCGCAGGCCGGAAAGCAGTTGGTGGTGCAGGAGAAGGTGGTCGGGTGCTTTTTCAAAGGCCTTGATCACATATCCCCTCTGGTGCGAGAACCTTCACCTCTGTGGGATCTACTCCTGGTATTGGCTAAGCTCATGGGCAAGCCATTCGAACCGATGCACAGGTGTGACATCTCTTACCTGTCGTGGAAGACCGCCTTCTTGTTGGCTGTCATGTCAGCCAGAAGGATAGGAGAGCTCCAGGCGCTTTCCATTGAGCCTCCTTATCTGGTCTTCCACAGGGACAAGGTTGTCCTGCACCCCCACCCGAAATTCCTTCCAAAGGTGGTGTCGGAGTTTCACCTTAACCAGGTGTTGACTCTGCCAGTGTTCTACCCCGGTCACACCTTGGAGGCCGAATATAGGCTCCATACTCTGGACCCTAGAAGAGCGCTTTCTTATTATAAGGAGCGGATGGCTAAAGTTCGGGGAGAGGTTCACCAGCTGTTTGTCACCTACACTGAAGCGAACCTGGCAGACCTGCAGTCAAGCTGGACGATAGGCAGGCGGGTCACCTCCTGCATAGATCTCTGCTATAGGTTGGCGGGCATGGAGCCTCCTAGAGGAATAAGAGCTCATTCTACCCGCCTTACTGCTGCTTCGGTGGCTGCTTCCAGGGACGTCCCTATCCAGGAAATCTGCAGGGCTACTACCTGGAAGTCAGCACACACCTTCATTACCCATTACCACATCAACCTTGAGTCACGCCGGGATGCTGGTTTTGGGACCTCGGTTCTCCAGTTCTTATTCCCTAAGTAGGGGGTGCGTGCCTTGCCTCCCTCCTCCCAGAGAACTGCTAGGAGTCTGCCAATAAGTGTGGCTTGAACAACATATCCACGTCCCTAGAAATACAGGTTAATCACCTGTAACAGGAGATCTTACTTCAAGAGGGCTCTTGCAGTAGGTAATTACATATAGGACTGACACCGGCAGGTGGCAGGACCCCACGGAAAAATTTCTAGCTAGCAGTCCCTGGCGAGGGCCCACCACCATATCAGGTGACCGGCGTCAGGAGACGGTACAAAAGGGCGGTCCCGGACGCCCGCCTTCCAGTTCTTTCCCGCCATTAGCTTGTGCAGCGCTGAAAAGTTCGTCTTTCGTCAGCTCCTACCTTCATCGGTTTTTCACCAAATATCATTATTTTTTCGACTAACGCCAGTACTAGCATCAGTGTATGTGTCCCCACACCTCCGAGCACAAGAATAAGTGCACTGCAAGGCGCCTTAACTACGCTGACAGGGACGGCCGCTCCCTGTGCCTGTTCTGCCTAGGCCCCAATCACCCGGTCAAGAGGTGCCAGCACTGCCTCAGTTTCAACGCAGCTACCCGGAAAAGGCGGTAGCAATCCCTAGAAGCCCATATTCTAAAGAAAAAAATGAGTTCTATGGAGAAGGAGCTCAAAAATCTGAGGCAGTTGTCCACTTCCCCTGAAGGCCATCGGAAGAAGAAGGAGAAGGAGAGGCACTGGGACAAGGGCTCCTCCACCGCGTCTCCCTCAGGAGTCGCTGGGATGCAGGTAATATCCTCCGGGGATCGCCTCAACCGCTGCCTCAGAGGTTTCCGAGGGGCATCGCCCGCCTCCCGCCTGGCTGGCACTTGGGCCTTGCGGGCACCTCCAGGCAGTTGGAAGCCTTCGCCCCTGGTTCGGCCGCAGGCTCGCGGCCTGCCATTGTGGGCGACTCCGGTAAGTCGGGCATCGGCTCCTCTGACGTCCGCCCGGAGAGGGCCGGTAAGACGTCTGACCCTCTGGGGCGACGCGAGGCCTCCACCCCACCGGACCAGGCTGATCACTCTACTTGTCCTGCCTCCGGTGATGGCTCTGATAAGTCGGATGTCGGCTCCTCCGGCAACCGCCGAGAGCTCGCCTGTAAGCCTCACGACGGCTCGTCCGACGTCCCGCCGGTAAAGGAACCAATGATGGACCCCCCCCCCACGTCCGTCATACCCAGTTCCCCAGAGCCTCGCTGCCGCTCATGAACCAGAGTCTCCCCAACCCGACCCTGGGACTTTTCCCTCCATCCCGGGCGGTTGGGGATCTTTGCCTCATCAGTCCTTCCTGTACCTGGAGTGCCGGACTTGACATGGGCTCCCCGGACGCTAGCTTCAACCCCGGCCCCTCCGACGTCGGCCTTACCAACTCCAGGAGACATTCCGCTCCCATCGGGCCCTCCGGGCTCTCCAGTATGGACCTCACCGTGAGGCCTCGACCGGGCCTTCTGCTCCAGCAACCCCCGCCCCTGGTATCATCCGTCCTATTCGATCGTGTACCCGGGACCGCAGTATCCGTGCCACAGTACCAACACCGGCTTCCTGATGCCGCAGTACTGACGCTCAACACCCGTCGCCGGGCTACCCACAGCCGGGTTTTGGATACACTCCATACCGTTAGAACCCATATCCTTATCCCCCGCCTCCTCCTCCTCCACTGCCCTCGCAGACGCCGATGGACCTGCAGGAGAGTCTGGCCTCCTGGTGGGCTGAGGCCAAGGCTCAGTTCACCAAAGAGGTTGAGAGCCGCCTTTCAGCAACGGTGCCGTCCCAGGTTCCCGTACGTCCGGGACGACACACTCCCTCACCACCTTCAGACTCCAGGGTTTTCTGTCTAGATCCAGAGGTGGGCAGGACATGCTTCCCTGGGGACTTCCCAAAGGTCCGTTCCTCCCCCGGGTCGGGAAAGGGAGTCTTTCTCTTCTTCATCCTCCTCCTCCTCACCCTCGGACTCTTCCAACGGTTGCTCTGAGAGAGACGACGAGCCTCGCTCTCCGTCGAAGCCCAGGCCAAGGACTCCTCTGAAGTCTCCTCCAGAGGATCCTTCTTTTACAGAGTTGCTTAGGAAAATCCAGGAGGTTCATCAGTGGCACTCCCTGGAACCAGATCCTCAGCATCTGAAACTCGCTGAACATCTGGATCTGCCTGTGACAGCTCCTACCTTGGTGCCACCCTGGATAGAGCCTCACACCGACCTTGTTACCACAATATGTAAGCAGCCGTCAGCCTTAGCCCCACTTCCTAGGAAGCTGAACCGGCTATGTCAGGCTCCCAAGGGTGTTGATTTCCTGGATTCTCACCCTCGTGCCGACTCGGTCGTGATTAGCGCCGCTCACGGCCGGTCGGTGAACCCTAAACATCTTAGCTCGTCATCTCCTGATAAGGAATCACGCCTTCTGGACCAGTATGGGAGAAAGATTTACGCTTCCTCCACGCTGGGGATCAGGGCCCTGAACTATGTTGGCCATATGGGGGTCTACCAGAAGGCCATCCTGACTCAGGCGGAAGCCAAATTGGACTCCTTGCCTGACTCCCAAGTCAAGCAGGAGTTGGCTGATCTTGTCCGTCTCTGCTCATTCGGCCAATCGACACATGCTGCATGCGACATATGATGGTGGACACTGCTGGTAGGAACTCAGCTAGGCTGTATTCACGAGCCATGCTTGGCTCCGTGTGTCAGGTTTGGTCCCGAGGTGCAATCTGCTTATCCAGGAAGCACCTTCCAGGGTCGGTGCTTTGGGTGATGTCAAGGACATCACTGATTTGCAGGAGAAGGGGACGGCTCAGGTCAGTTGATTCCATGTACCGTCCCATCAGCAGCAGCGCCTGGTTCTTTCGTCAGATGGAATTGGCCAAAGGCTAAACCCCAGGAAGGCAGGCTACAAAACGCTGGCCCCGCAGCTGCCAAGCCCCCACCCACCCAAAAAGCAGCAGGTGCTTCAGCTGCAGCGCTGCCCACACCACCTGATTCCTTTCCTCTTCCCACCGCCTCCGGACTCTCCGGAGGAACCGGTAGGAGGGAGGTTTTCCCTCCTCCTTCTGGGATGGGAGAGGATAACCACAGGTTCTTGGGTGCTCCAGCTCATAGCAGGACACTCCATAGAGTTTCTTCAGAAACCACCCTGCCACCCCCCTCTGAAGTTGTCGTATTCATGGGAACATCTTCTCTTGGTCCAGGAGGAAATCTCGGCTCTTCTGCTGAAGCAAGCGATAGTGCCTGTCCCCCTTCATCTACAAGGGATGGGTTACTATTCCCATTTCTTCCTGGTCCCAAAGAAGACAGGAGGTTTCAGACCAATTTTGGATCTCAGTTCCCTGAATCTTTACATAGAGTACAAAAGGTTCAGGATGCTCTCTATGCAGAGCCTTCTGCCTCTCCTTCGGCCGGGTCAATGACTTTGTGCTTTGGATATGCAGGATGCTTATCTGCACATTCCCATTTGCCCATCTCATCACAAATACCTTCGTTTTGCGTTCCAGGGGGACCACTACCAGTTCAAGGCACTCCCGTTTGGTCTATCCTTGAGGGCCCCCACCCGGTATTTACCAAATGCCTGGCAGTGGTGGTGGCCCGCACGATGGCGTACCAGGAGTGCAGGTTTCCCGTGCACCTGGACAACTGGCTCCTGGTGGCCGCATTCAGGGAGGAACTCCTGCGTTTCCTTTCCCTTACCCAGCAGGTCTTTGCCTGCCTGGGTATTACCATCAGCCATTCCAAGTCTCATCTGGACCCATCCCAGAGGCTACAGTTTATTGGGGCGATCCTCGATACGACCATGGGCAAGGCCTTCCTGCCTCTGGACAGAGCATCCACCCTTCAGACCCAAATAAGTCTGTTGTCCGACCGCAGGATGGTCTCTGCGAGGTCGGTCCTTTGCCTTCTCGGCTCATGGCGGCTGCTATGGCGGGGTACCTCAGACTTGACTCACATGAGGATCTCTCAGTGGACTGTACGCCTTTCAATGGGATCAGCTAGTGGACGGACCCAGATCACTCAGTTCTGATCTCCTGCCGATGATGCGAGACTTGCAATGGTGGATGGTTCGGAGAGAACCTGTTTGGGGAGTTCCTTTCCTTCATCCTCCCCCCTCCCAGACTCTAACCACAGACGCCTCAGGCGAAGGTTGGGGAGCCCATCTGGGCCCTCATCGGACCCAGGGCTCCTGGTCCAAGCTAGAACAAGCTCTCCACATCAGTGTGCTCGAGCTTCGAGCAGTGTTGTACGCTCTCCAAGTCCTTCACCTATACATCCTTCCCAGCCGCCTAGCCATCCAGACAGACAACATGTGTGTGGTGTGGTACATCAACAAGCAGGGAGGGACTCGGTCCTATTTTCTATGCAGGGAGGCAATAAGGATTTGGGATTGGGCAACACAACACAACCTTCACCTCACGGCAATTCACGTTCCAGGAGTCTACAACACCCTGGCAGACAAATTAAGTCGCTCTTCTGCTCTGACTCATGAGTGGGAACTGGACCAAAGGGTCCTAGACAGTATCTTCCAACTTTGGGGAACACCACAGGTCGACCTGTTCACATCCCCCCTAAACGCAAAACCTCCCATCTTCTGCTTGCTCGTTCCAGAGCGAGGTGCTTTTTGGAGTGACGCTCTGTCTCTAGACTGGAAGGACAGATTTGTTTATGCCTTTGCCCTAATTCCACTTATCCCACGAGTCTTGCAGAAATTAGCTTCAGAAGGAGCGAGTGATTCTGATCGCTCCTTTCTGGCCTCGGCAAATCTGGTTCTCTCTTCTACAACAATATTCAGAGGATCCTCCTCTTCCTCTTCCTCTATCTTGAGGTTTGTTGACCCAGGATCAGGGGACCCTGGTCCATCCAGGCCTCAAATACCTTCAACTGCATGCATGGCTCTTGCAGACCTAGCCTAATCCCGGTTTGAAGTGTCTCCCAAAGTGGCAGAGATTTTAGTGGAGGCCAGAAAACCCTCCACCAGATCCACTTATGCCATGAAGTGGAAAAGATTCACTATTTGGGCCGCTTCCAAGAACGTGGAACCTTTCTCCTGTTCAGCGGGGCTTCTGCTGGAGTATCTATGTCATCTGTTTAACCTGGGTCTCAGCCATTCCTCTCTGAAGGTACACATGGCAGCTCATTTCAGCCTATCATGTTCCTTCGCAGACAAGGTTTTGCTCAACTGAGGTCTCCAAGACCTTTCTCAGAGGGTCCTCCATCTGAGGCCCCCATCCGTATTCCTGCTCCCCTTGGGACTTGAATTTTGTTCTAGAAACTTACTCTCCCTCCTTCGAGACCTGCAGCCTCTGTGATTTGAAGTTTCTTTCAGGAAGACTCTCTTCTTGGTGGCCATTACTTGCTCGGAGAATCTCCTGCTCCAGGCCCTGATGTGTAAAATCCCGTATTGATTTTTCACAAGGAATGAGTCGCCTTTCGCACGAATCCTAAGTTTCTCCCTAAAGTAGTAGCCAAGTCTACCCTAAATCAGTCCATAGAGTTACCTGCCTTTTTTACACAGTACTCTAATCAAGGGGAGTATTTGCTCCATACGATGGATGTTCACCGGATTCTGAGATACTACACCAACAGGACGAAAGATCTCAGAAAAACTGATCAGTTGTTTGTCTTTTGCTCACAAAAGGGAAGGCAATGCTGTTTCCAAGCAATGCCTGTCTAAGTGGTTGGCTCATTACATCACTTTCTGTTACAACAAATGCAATAAGACCCTCCCAGGTCAAGTCAGAGGCCACTCCACTAGAGGAGTAGCTGCCTCTGCGGCTTGTTTCAAGAATGTGTGTGCGGCAGACATCTGCGCTGCCGCCTGGACTTCCATCCATACCTTTACTAAACACTACAGTTTGGATGTTGCCTCTCACCGTAGAGCAGGCTTCAGGCTGGCTGTTTTGCAAGGTCTCCTATCTTGAGACTTGCACAACCAGAACTACCTTTTGGAGTAGCTTTCCTCCTCCCGGTGCCTCTCTTTGTTCCAGACTGCTTGGGATTCAGTCCTGTAAGTAATTACCTACTGCAAGAGCCCTCTCGAAGTAAGATAGTACAGTTACGTAAGAACTTACCATAACATTAGACCTTCGAGAGAGGCTCTTGCAGTAGGTAATACCTTCCTGCCCTCCATCCCCCTAGGCTTTTTCAGCTCCTTTTCCATTGAGGGAAATATCCGCTTCTCTCTCGTCCGGCCTCTTTTGGCTTGTGGCCGGAAAGAACTGGAAGCCGGCGTCCGGACCGCCTCTTTATACCGACGCCTCGTGGCGCTGGTCACGTGGACGTGGGAGCGGTCCTCTCGCCAGGACTGCTAGCTAGAAGTTTTCCTTGGGGCTGCCGCTCGTGTCAGTCCTGTATGTAATTACCTACTGCAAGAGCCTCTCTTGAAGATCTACTGTTATGATGAGTTCTTCACGTAACTGTACTTTCTAGAGTGATATATATGTTGTTCATCCACACAACCCACCCGATCTCCCCGGCTTCGACACGCAACCTGGCTTCCAGCGGGCTAGATCTGGCGTCATGGGGTGGAGCTAAGAGTTTTACCACCCGGGTAGGTGGGAGGAGCCAGCTTGAAGACCTTCTGGCAAGATTTAAAGCGGCAAGGAACCTGCCAGTAAGTGTGGATGAACAACATATACCACTCCTAGAACTCCTCTTACAGGTGAGTAACCTGTATTTATTCCCCTTCCCTACCTTTATGATATCCTTATCCACTGTGCAATAACTGTAATCCCACCCTATCCCAAAAATGTAGTTCAAACAACATGAAGTCTTGCTATATTATGACATATGCAGTATAACCCTAGGTTAGAACTGCTCCGAAGGTGAAAGAGTTAACTTCCATGCAGAGCATGGAATCTTGAGCGCGAGCTCGGTTGAACACTCGGTCTGTTGAAGCTCAAACTTAAACTGTCAGATTTCTTTACCCTCACCACTGAACAGTCGCCCGGAGATTCCTCCTGCTGCTCGGTTTGTTTGTCGGTTTTAAAGTGTAATTTCGGTTTATTTTATCAAATTTAACCGCAATCGTCGGTTCAAGCTCTGTCTGTGGTATTGTAAGTAATAGATAGGCTTATTTATTATTTTTTCTTCTGTGTGGAACTTTTAAACGTCTTTTTCGGTTCGGTTTGAACCGATCAGAGGGGTTTAAAAATTACTTTCTAGCCCTTTAGAGTGCGGTTCCCGGTTCTTATCGGTTCTAAAAAAAACGGATTTTATTACGGTTTTTTCCACGACCCGTGACACGGTTGGGAACCGATAAGAGAGTCTTGCTTGGTGGATTGCCATTAACGGGCAAGTTTTGGTTAGGCTGGCACTATGTCTATTATTTTTAAAAGTACAAAAAATCACATATATGTATTATAATCACTTAATTATTAGCAAAAAGCATAAAATGACATTGTTATAAAAAATGACATCTTTATAAAAAAAATTATTTATTTCCAGGCCGAATCTATCTGTCTGTCTATCTCCACCCACAGACAGGATACTCCTGTGGGTATGCATTTTTTTCAACAACATGGAAATAAATAATTTGTAGTATTGATGGACTGTATTGGTATCAGCCCTCCGAGGTCCTTCTAACTACAGTTTTCTTTTCCTTTTTTATAAAGATGTATTTTTTTTATAACTATGTCATTTTGTGTTTTTTGCTATTAATTAAGTGATTATAGCACATATTTGTGATTTCTTGTACTTTTAACAATAATAGTTTTACACTGATTTGTATAGGAATTACATTTGTTGGATATGGGTTATTTCACAGCACACAGAAAAAATGGTTATCACCTTTATGGTAAAACAGTGACATCATGACAGTCAATTAATTATTCATGATATAATGTTTAAATGCTCGTCTGTTACCTGTTAGCAGCACCCCCTCTGAAGACTTGTGGGAGTCGAGGTGCTAGGGGTTCTATGCTACTGTCTCTGTATTCCTGCAACATGAATAGAATTCAGTAAAATATTTTGTTACAAAGCTTTTTGCTTCAGTGATTCTTATTTGTTCATGCTTGCAAGGTTATTCCTTGTGTGCACAACCACTGTGGATCTACCTCTGCTATAGGTTGGCTGGTAAGGAGCCTCCCGTAGGGCTTAGGGCTCATTCCATCAGACATACCGCTGCCTTGGTGGTTACTTCCAGAGATGTTCCTATCCAGGATATGTGCAGGGCTGCCACCTGGAAGTCGGCACACACCTTCGTCTCCCATTACAGCAGCTACCTAGAGTCTTGTCGGGATGCTGCATGTGGGACCTTGGTTCTACAATCTCTGTTCGCCAAGTAGGTGTGCTCGCCCTGCCCGCCCCTCCCTTAGAACCGCTGAAAGTCTGCCAATGTGTAGAGAATTATATCCATGCCCCATATAAAAATAGGCTATTCATCTGTGACACTAGATCTTTTTCCGGAGTATCTCAGTCATCAGGTCACACCATAGGAATTTCATTGTTGCTGAAGCAGGATCCATATGGAAGATTGTCCAGCAGTACCACTGGGGCTGCCCGCACCAACCCTTTAAAGGCGAGGGGCCCTGCTCCCTCAGTTTTTTCCCACTGTCGACTCTGTTCACATGGATCTCCGTGGAAACTCCGACTCCGTTCGCGCCATGTTGCCTACACATGTTTTCATCTATTCTAGCTTTTAGAATCTCTTTTAAACAAGAGATTCCTTTACCTTGTTTATGTTGAGAGTTACTCCTTCTACTTCTCTTTTCCATTGCTGCCGCCGCAGGAAGAAGATTGCCTCTACAGACAACCACAACCTCTGTGTGTGCTGTCTTGGGCCTGACCTCAGCGTCTCTTGACAGTGAGCTGTGCCAAATGTTTAACCAAACAATTCTTAGGTGATGCAAAAAGGCTTTGAAAAAGTTCCTCATGGAACAGCAGGTAGCAGTCCTGGGCAGGGGTCCTCCGAGCTCGTTCTTTGTCAGTCACCAGTGGGTCCGTCAAGCTCCCAGCCCTTGAAGGCCTGAGACAAGTCCTCAAGGAAAGTCGTTAAAAAGACCAAGATCTAGACCACTCCCCCTGGCAGCACTCCTGCTCCCCAACAGCTTCTTCTTTCTTCTCGGGGGCAGTCCATTGGCTCTTCAATGTCCCTCTGCTCACCACAGACCCTTACTAAAGCGCCTCTTCCATTTCCCAGGAGGCGGCTGCTCGGCCTTGGGTCGCTCGATTCTTGTTCACAATCCTGGGTCATCGACAACAGTGCGCCCCCCATTGCGGCTTGATGCTTCCAGGCCCTCAGACATCGGGGCCCTTGGGCTCTCGACTACTGTTGGATGATTCGTCGCACTCTGTGCTGGTGACCCCTCCACCGTCTGCACACCCTTCTCCTGCTGTCAACCTTAACATGATTCTGACCCAGATGACTACGCCCCGGTGCTCCAGTTGGGCTCATTCAGGCCTGGCTGTCTGGTGACGTCGACAACTCCATCGTCATCAATGCCTATTCAACCTCCTCATTCCCCACCACGTAGGACGCTGTTGGTTCCTTATTTTCTTCGGACTTCGAGTTAGAGCAGGTCAGCATCGAGGAGGAATACCATCTGGAATTTATCCTCCCTGAGGAGGTGCAGGAACTTCTTTCCTTAGGTAGGTCCACTGCCTTTTCAGTGAGCGAGGACTCTTGTTAAACATACTCTCAGGTTCCCTCCTGAAGTTCCTGTCTTTTTAATGTGATGAAGTAGCTGTCTTCAGCTATGGGCTTCTACACTGAGGAGGAAGATGCCACCAAGAGAGACTTGGTGGACTTCTTGGAGATTCCTGAATCTCCCCCTAAGGTCATTCCTCCCATTCTTCCAGCACTGAAGAATGCCACTACTGTGGCTTGGCACCAGTTGGATATAGTCCCTGTCGTGCTTCGTAGGGCAGACAGATCTTTATCATGCTCCTCAGGGCCTGTCCTGTTATGCTATCCAACATGAGACAGATTCTGTGGTCATTGAAGCAACACATGATGGGTCCAAGGTACCCAAGCACCTTAGGTCCCTCCCTGTTGACAGAGAATTCAAGCGGATAGACCTTGGGGGGTAAGAGGGTTTCTGGGATCGTGGGTATGTTGTTCATCCACACTTATTGGCATGTCCCCATTCCCTTTAAGGATCGCCAGAAGTCTTCAAGGTGGCTTCTTCCACCCACTCACCTGGGTGGTATAATCCTCGGCTCTGCCCCATGATGCCAGATCTTCCTTTCCGCTGGAAGATACAGATTGCTTCTCTCGTGCTCACGCATTTCGTAAGGCCCTGGCTTCTAAACCTTTGGTCATTCCGAAACTTCGTCTAGTTCGCATTAGCGATCGCAACTATCTATCTTCTATTATGGAAGACAAGTCTTCCACCGAATTTTGTCGGTGCCCTTGCAGCCAGAAGATGTCACGCACCAGTCCCCACACCATGTGTGCATACTGTCTTGGTGTCAACCATGACACCTCGAAGTGCGATCTTTGCCTCGCCTTCCATCCTAACGTTCTCGACGACCATCTTGCACGCCTGAAACTGGGGAGGCCGGAAAAACAGAACCCTCCGGTGAAATCCATGGCGGCCTGGTGGGCAGTTTCCATGGCTGCGGGATCTACCAAACAATTAGAACACATGCAGTCATTCGAAGGGGAAGCGGCTCGGGCTGCAGAGACGACTCGGAGCTTCTTCATTCCGCTCAACCTGGGCTCCCCTTTCTGAGTTTCCTTCCAAGAGTTGTGACAATCTCTCCTGACTAAGGGAGAGAGTCCTGTGGTCACTCACTCCTCTCGGTCCCATATGTGGGAGAAGGACCCAAGACTGTCTTCGTCCCAACGAAGGCGCTCTTGGGATCAGGAGAGATCTCGGTCAAGATTGCCTCCTCGGCCGCTGGCTTATTGGCTTTGCCATCTGACCAGTCAACCGAGGTTTCAGACGATGACATGGAAATCGTCATCAAGCCTATCAACCCTTTGTTGACGTCTCTCTGGAGTGGACTCCAGTCCTTATCTTCGACGACGAAGAGACCCAGTCTGCTGGGTATCCCATCAAGAAAGTGGTCCCGGACCCCGGGAAGTCACCGGCCCCTCCGGGGTCTCCCGAGCAACCGAGTCAGCCTGTCCGATCTCGATCGAGGTCTAGGAGGAAGAGCCATAAGTGTTCTAAAACGAGGCGACGCCATCAGTCATCTTCGTCCTCCTGGGACGAGGAGAGGCTCCGGTGGAAACTCCATCGACGCTGCGAAGACCTCATGTGGCAACAGCTGATTTTGTCCAGGCACAAACCGACCCCGGCTTCCACCCCGGCCATTACTTGGCTCTCGCCTTCCAGGCCAAAGCCAACTCCTTCGGAAGTGAACAAGTCTGTTCCCCCTCCCGTGGAGACGGTGAAACCCCCGGTTCTGCCAAAACTGGTCTCTCTGTCGATAGTGGTGGAACCACCACCAAAGCAGCCCGTGGGAGGTGCTCCTTCTAAAGAAGATAGGCTAGACACTGGGCTTCCCTGGCATCTTTCGGTCACCATCACCCCGAACCACCCCCAGCGGGTCAAGGGTGACCTGGGCAGTTGACCGTTATACCCGGATTCTTCGGATTCCAATGTGATCAGCCTACATTCACATCCAGGGGATGACAAATCGGCCGGTGGGATAGGGATGGAGGAAGGTCCTTTGTCTTTTCAGGGCATTCTCCATCTCATCTCCGAGTTTACAGGGATGCCTTGGAACCAATCCAGAAAAATGCGAAGTACCCACTCATGGACATCCTCAAGAGAGGGAATACCCCGATGGAGTCCTTTCCAGTGGCTGAGGCTATTGTTGGCCCGGCCCTAGAATCCTGGCAGCATCCTGACTCCTGTCCAGCACCATCTGCCGGCATGGCCCGCAAGTATGCGATACCCATGGGGTCCCTTGCGGGGTTCACAGAGCACCCTTTGACCGAGAGCCCGGTGACCACCTCTGTGTTCAGGCATACTGGAAGTTCTACCGACACTGACTGACCTCCCGAGAAAGAGTCGAAAGCTCATGGACCATTCGGCCAGGAAGGTCTATGCGGCCTCCTCCTTAGGCCTTTGTCAGGCAAGTTCAGCCATCATCATGGCTCACTTCTCCCTTGCCCTCTTGGGATCTTTGGATTAAGTCCTCCCACATCTCCCCGCAGACATGCAGACCATGGTCAAACAGGTCCTGGACCAGGGCCATGCTGTTGCCCAGCAACAGCTTCAGACAGCCCTGGATATCGGGCATTCTTGTGCCCATTCGATAGCAGACGCAGTCGCCTCTTATCGCAGGGCTTGGCTGAGGTGCTTCTCCTTCCTGGTGGATACTCAGCACAAACTGGCTGATGTGCCTTTCCTAGGGACTGACCTGTTCGGCCCAGGATTGGACAGTCATCTTCAGCTCATTGAGCAGTCCATTGCCACCTTGGACACTACTTCTGCAAAAGGTTCCTCAGGCAAGAACCAGCAGAAGAAAAAGAAGAAGCCTTTTTAGCACTCTTCCCATGCGGCGCAGCAGTCCTCCTTTCAGGGTGGATAGCAGCAGCAACAACAGCAGCAGGCTCAAGCTTGGCACCCCCAGCCCAAGCCCGGGCCATTCCAGGCCTATAAAGGAGGCCGACGTTCAAGCTCTGGATCCTCCTCCTCAAAGTCTGCTCAGTGATGGGGCGGGGGCTGCCTCCCCCTCTCCCATCACGCCAGCCCTGGGTTCTCCCGTGGGGGTCCGGTGCTGCCACTTCCTTTCCACCTGGTCCACTGTTCTTGAAGTGGTCAGCCAGGGACTACCTCCGGAGTTTGAGCAGTACCCTCCAAGCCAAGCCCTCGCCCCTCGGGAGGAATGAGTGTCCGCCCAGGCCCAGTTGACTCTTCAAGACGACATTGCTCAGCTCATCCTCAAGGAGGCAGTAGCCCCAGTGGTGGATCCTCCGGCAGACCCAGGCTTTATCTCCAGGTACTTCCTAGTGCCCAAGAGGATGGGGGCGCTGGCGCTCCATTCTATATCTCCATGACCTGAATCAGTATCTCAGGTCACGCACCTTTCAGATGGTCACTCTCTCCCAGCTCATACCATCCTTGGAGCGAAATATGTGGTTCTGTTCCCTGGATCTGCAGCATGCGTTCTTTCGTGTCCCAATCCGTCCATCTCATCAGCGGTTCCTCCACTTCAGAGCCGAAGGGACTTTGTATGAGTTCCGAGCTATGCTGTTCGGCTTGTCATTGGCCCCACGGGTCTTCAACAAATGCATTGCAGTGGTGGCAGCCATCTCAGGTGTTGGGGGCAGAACCTACCCCAACCTCGACGATTGCCCTAGCAGGTCCCACCCAGCAGGAGGTGGAGAGGTCCAGGGACCTGGCCCTCCAGACCTGCTCCCAACTCGGCCTTCTGATCAATGAGGCCAAGTCGGAACTCATTTCTTCTCAGGTGATGTGCTTCATCGAGGCAAAGCTCGACTGTCGTCAAGCTAGAGCTCGACTTCTGGCAGACAGGGCGGAGGTTCTCTCCTCCTTTGCCCAGTCATTTCTGGTTGGGCAATTGCATCCTGCCCGGGACTTTCTGCGCCTCCTGGGTTACATGGTGGCGTGCACCTCAGTGGTCCGTTGGGCCCGGTTGCACATGCACCCCCTCCAATGGGAGCTGGCCACCCAGTGGACTCAGCGCCACAGTCATTTAGACCAGCTGATCACCGTAACCCAGAAGATTTGGGACAATCTCCAGTGGTGGATCACCCCAGACCGATTGCAGGACGGGATCCTGTTTGTCCACCCCGAGCCGACGGCCATTCTTACAACTGATGCCTCTTTCATGGGCTGGGGTGCCCACATGGGGGACAACAGGGCCCATGGGTTCTGGACCCCCAAGGAGTCCCGATACCATATCAACCTGTTGGAGCTCAGAGCAGTCAGACTGGCACTGTCAGCTTTCACTCCTTAGCTGCGGGGTCAAGTGGTTCAAGTCCAGACGGACAATACCACAACCATGTACTACCTCAACAAACAGGGCAGTACGCACTTCTGTCTGCTTTGCAGAGAGGCGCTCTATTTCTGGACACTCAACCTTCTGGAGGCAGATCTCCTAGCCATCCATGTGGCAGGAGCCTCAAACCATCTGGCAGATGCTCTCAGCAGCTTAGGCGAGACATCCCACGAGTGGTCTCTCCACCCAGAGGTAGCTTACAGCTTGTTCTCCCGTTGGGGCAAACCACTAGTGGGCCTGTTTGCATCCAGGGAAAACACCAAGCTGAGGCTGTTTCTTGCCCGCCCTCCTCAGCAGGGTTCGCTGCAGGGGGATGCCTTCTCAAGGCCATGGACCCCAGGCCTCCTCTATGCCTTTCCCCCATTTCCTTTGATCCACAGGGTGTTACTCAAGGTGAGGAGGGACAAGGCAAAGGTGATCCTGGTAGCCCCAGACTGGCCACACCAGTTCTGGTATACAGATCTCCTCAGCCTCAGCTGCAGGCCCCCGGAGCAGTTTTGCACATGCCCGGACCTGATTTCCATCAACCAGGGGAAGGTATTCCATCCGGACCTTCAATCCCTGCACCTCACAACCTGGTACCTGAGCGGCTAGAGTTCCAGGCTCTGGGTCTTTCCAAGGATGTCCTCACCATGGTGGAGGCATCTAGAAAGGAATCGACCAGAAAATGTTATGCCTTCGAATGGAAGAAGTTTTCCATTTGGTGTCAGGGCAAAGGCCTGGACCATCTGTCCTGTCCGGTGGCTAACATTCTTGACTACCTTTGGTCTCTCTCCAAAGGGGGTCTTCGGTAATCGACTCTTAGGGTGCACCTGGCAGCCATCTCTGCTTACCAGGCACGGGCCAGGTCAGCCGATGGTGGCACAGGGGACAGTGGTTGGGTGCTTTTTCAAAGGCCTGGACCACATATCCCCTCTGATGCGTGAACCTCCACCTCTGTGGGATCTACTGCTGGTACTGACAAAGCTCTTGGGCAAGCCATAAGAACCAATGCACAAGTGTGAGCTGTCACACTTGTCATGGAAGACGGACTTCCTGGTGGCTATCACATCTGCCAGAAGGACAGGGGAGTTCCAGGCACTTTCAGTGGACTCCCCTTATCTGGTTTTCCACAGGGACAAGGTTGTCCTACCCCCCGAAATTCCTTCCGAAGGTGGTGTCAGAGTTTCACCTTAACCAGGTATTAACTCTGCCAGTATACTACCCCAGTTACACCTCAGAGGCTGAGTACAGGCTACATACTTTGAACCTGAGATGTGCTCTCTCCTATTATAAGAGGACGGCAGAAATTCGTGGAGAGGTTCGCCAGCTGTTTATCACCTTCACTGAAGCTGCTTGCCTGACCTGCAGCAAAGCGGACGATTGCAAGATGGATTACATCATGCATTAGTCTCTGCTATGAGTTGGCGGGCAGGGAGCCTCCCTGAGGGATAAAAGCTCATTCTACCTGCCATACCGCTGCATCGGTGGCTGGTTCCAGGGACAGCCCTATCTAGGAAATCTGCCGGGCTGCTACCTGGAAGTCAGCAAACACCTTCATCACCCACTACCACATCAACCTCGAGTCATGCCGGGATGCTGGTTTTGGGGCTTCAATTCTCCAATCCCTGTTCCCTAAGTAGGAGGTGTGCGCCTTGCCTCCCTCCTTCTGGAGAACTGATAGGAGTCTACCAATAAGTGTGGATAAACAACATATCCACGATCCTAGAAAAACAGGTTACTCACCTGTAACAGTAGTTCTAGGAGTGTATATGTTGTTCATCCACACGGTCCCACCCGACCTCCCTGGCTGCAGACGCACAACACCTAGCTTCCAGCAGGCTGAGATTTTGGTGTCATGGGGCAGAGCCGAGGATTATACCACCCGGGTTGGTGGGAGGAGCCAGCTTGAAGACTTCCAGCAATCCTTAAAGGGAACGGGGACATGCCAGTAAGTGTGGATGAATAACATATACCACTCCTAGAACTACTGTTACAGGTGAGTAACCTGTTTTTATGCCTCCTGCACCTTAGGACTTTGGATTGCTAACTATTTATATCATATGGTCAAGTACCAAAACATCATCTGGAAGAAGGGCAAGGGGGCTGCCAAAGCCCTCCCAGAATGTTCCCAGAAACAGGAGGGTCTCTTTGCAGATCGACGATGATATTAGTAAGCACACCTCCTCAAGGATTTGTATGACATTTCCGACACTGGTGCCAGGGCCACTGCCACAAGCATTTGCCTTCAGAGGCACTCCTGGCTGAGGGTCTCTGGGTTTGCAGCAGATGTCTAACAGAAAGTGCAGAATGCCTCCTTCAATGGCTCTTAAGTTATTTGGGCTAGATGCCCAGGACATCATTAATGACTTAAGGCATCTGGTAGGGCTATCAAGTCTGTCCATTTGCTTTACCATACAATGCCTAGGAGCAGGCAGTGCCCATCCTCTTACAAGGTGTCCCTTAAGTCCGGAACAGGTTCCCGTCCCTAGCACAAAAGGAAAACCTCCTTTGCCTTGCCTACCTCCTCCTCCTCAGGCCCTGCCACAGAGCACCCTAGAGGCAACGGCTTGGCCCCAGTGGCTGAATCCACCTCTCTCTGACTCCTTGCCAGACCCCCCTCTTCCAGTCCCCGACGAAGAAGTGGTGGTCGGAGGTCAGTTCTCCCTCCATCTCAATCAGTGGAAAACCATCACTTCAGATGCCTGGATTCTTCCGATTATAGAGAGGGGTCACACTCTGGAACTTGTAGAGATGCCTTTGTGTATCCCCTGGCCCATCTAACGATTCTCTGGGAGGAGGTACAGTCCCCTCTGCGGACAAAGACCATCAAGCCAGTGCCCAGGCACCAGAAGAACGGGGGATTCTATTCCAGGTTCTTCCGGGTCCCCAAAAGAGCAGATTATCTGAGGCCTATTCTAGATCTCAAGGACCTCAGTCTTTAAACCCAGTACAGAAAATTCTGCATGGTCACTTTGCCAGGTCTGCTGCCCCTACTCAAGCAAGATGACTGGCTGTGTTAGGATTGGGGAGTGCGCACCTGGGCCCTTTTCAGACCTCGGGGATAGGTCACAGATAGAGATGTCCTTGCATGTCAATGTCCTGGAGATGCAGGCAGTCATGTATGCCATGCTGGCCTTTCAGAACCATCTCCTTCCGGGTCAACTGTTGATCCAGTCAGACAATCTCAGTGTTGTCTACTACGTCAACAAGCAAGGGGGGAATGCATTCATACCCCCTGTGCAGGGAGGCCATGAGAGTCTGGTACTGGGCACTGGGCCACAGCCTGGCTGTCTCAGCAGTCCACGTCCCAGGCTTGCTAAATACCCTGGCAGACAGCCTGAGCCGGACTTCAACATAGAAACATAGACGCTGAAGCAGATAAGGACCACAAGGTCCATCCAGTCTGCCCATTTCTTTTTCTGCCTTATGAATGTGCCATTGGCCAGTGCTCTGTCAATGGCCTATCTATTCATACTCATCTGTATTGCTCCCTTATGCCTATCCCATGCCTGTGTGAAGCCCTGCACTGTATTCATATCCACCACTTCCTGAGGTAGGCCGTTCCATGCATCCACCACCCTTTCTGTAAAAAAGAACTTCCTCACATTACCCCTTAATCAGCCTCCCTCTAATCTCATGCTGTGTCCTCTTGTCCTGCTGTTTTTTTCTATTGAAACATGTTACACTTTTCACCTTGTTAATGCCCTTAAGGTGTTTGAATGTTTCAATCATATCACTTCTCTCCCTCCTTAGCTCTAGGGTATACATACTGAGCTCCATTAATCTGTCCTCATATGTTTTCTGATGCAGTCCCTGCACCATTTTGGTTGCCCTTCTCTGGACTGGCTCAATTTGGTTAATGTCCTTGTGAAGGTGTGGCCTCCAGTACTGCATGCAGTATTCCAGATGGGGCCTAACCAGTGTCTTGTAAAGAGGGATTATTATCTCCCTCTTATGACTTGTGATACCTCTACAAATACACCCCAACATCCCTCTAGCCTTACCTACTGCTTTAGTGGTCTGCTTGGATGATTTTAGGTCATCTGTGATGATGATGCCCAAGTCTGTTTCTTCCTTTGTGACTGCCAGCAACTCCTCTCCCAACCTATAGGTGGCTTCAGGGTTTCTATTCCCTGTGTGCATGATCTTGCACTTCTTTGCATGAAACCCCAGTTGCCACTCTTCCGACCATGTTGCCAGTTTATCCAGATCTCTTCTCATTCTACCCACCCCATCTGGATCATCTGTTCTGTTGCAGATCTTGTGTCATCTGCAAACAGACAAACCTTACCCTCCAGTCCATCTGCAATGTCACTGATGAAGATATTGACGAGGACTGGCCCCAGGACTGATCCCTGAGGTACCCCACTTGTGACTTGCATCTCTTCTGACTGTATACCGTTTACCACCACTCTCTGTTTTCTGCCAGCCAACCAGTTTGCCACCCAGTTGACCAACTTCTGACCCATCCCAAGCCTACGCAGCTTATTAATCAGTCTTCTATGTGGAACAGTATCGAAAGCTTTGCTGAAGTCAAGGTAGGCGACATCAACTGCTCCCCCACTCTGAGAGATTAGTTTGACAGGACCTTCCTGTTGTAAACCCATGCTGTCTTGGATCCTGTGCTCCTATGGTTTCCAGGTGTTGCACTATCCTTTCCTTAAGGAGTGCTTCCATAATCTTGCCCACTACTGAGATAAGACTGACTGGTCTGTAGTTCCCTGCCTCTTTCCTGCTACCACTCTTGTGGAGCGGGATCACAAGAGCCCTTCTCCAGTCTTCTGGGACCTATCCTGTGCTCAGAGACTCACTAAACAGTTCTGATAATGGCTCTCCTAGTTCCACCCTTAGTTCCTTTAGTAACCTGGGATGTATGCCATCAGGTCCCATTGCATTGTCCACCCTGAGCTTATCGAGCTCTTGTAGGACCCTTTCTTTTGTGAAGGGACTAGTGCACACCTTCCTCCCCCCATGTCCATGGTGCTGAGCTGTTGGCCCTGCCCTACCTTCTCCTTGGTAAATACTGAGCAGAAGTATCTATTTAGGATAGATGATTTTACATGGTCCTTCTCCTCACATGCCCCCTTATCCCCTTTGATCTTAGCATTACCCACTCTGGACTTTTTCCTTTCACTAATGTATCTATAGAAAGTCTTGTCACCTTCTTTTACTGTTCGTGCTAATGTTACCTCGGTTTTGGCCTTTGCCTGTGTTACTGCTTCCCTTAGGGAAGTTTGGTATGCCTTCCTATCTTCATCTTGCTGCGTTCCCTTATATTTCCTGAAGGTCAGCCTTTTGGCTCTGACATTTTCTGCTACTGTTTTTGAGAACCAAAATGGTTTCCTTCTTCTTTTGCCCTTCCTTTTCTCTCTACCACAATGGGATGTTGCTTCAAGTATTGTATCCTTAATGCCTGCCCACTTTGCCTGTACCCCCTCACCTGTATTTCTTCTTGCCAGGGCTAGCTTAAGTCTGTTGGCCATCTTATCAAAGTCGGCTCCTCTGAAGTCCCGTATTTTTGCCTTGGAATGGGATGATTTAGTTCTAGTGGCCAAATTGAAGCATACCATGTGATGGTCACTGGCCCCCAGGTGACCTTCTGCCTGGAGATCTGTTGTCCTTTCTCTCGTAGTACTAAATCTAGGATAGCCCTGTCTCTTGTGGGTTGTTGTACCAGTTGTTTGAGGCCCTCCCCGTGCAGGGAAGCCACTTGTGTCTAGTTCTGGCCGATGTTCCTGCTGGTATCGACCAGTCTGTATCTGGCATGTTGAAGTCTCCCATTATCAGAACCTCCCCTTTAGCTGTCATGTTTTGTATATCTTCTGACAGTAATAAGTCTATGTCCTCCCCCCCTGGTTTGAAAGCCTGTAGATAACTCAAGTTTGTATGGCTGTCCCATTTCCTGTTTCCAGGGTGATCCACAGTTGTTCTGGCTCCTTATATGTATTCTGAATTTCTGTAGCTTTGATATTTTCATTGACATAAAAGGCCACTCCACCCCCTCACCCCTCCTTTTTGCACCTCGGTCTCTTCTGAGCAGTACATAGCCGGGTACTGAAGTCTCCCAAGTGTGGTTACTGGTGAACCATGTCTCGCTAATGGCTACTGTGTCCAGTTTAGCCTCTGTCATTATTGCCTGCAGGTCTGGGATCTTGTTTCCCCAGACTGTGAGCATTTGTGTACATGATTTTCCATTGGCCAAATTTCGGTGCATTAGTTTTTGGGCAAGGTCTGGTGTTTCCCCTGTGCATCATATGGGGAGACGGACCTTTTTCCTTACCTGGTGATGCAAATGAACTACAAACATGCTGAACTCCTGCTTGATCACTAGCTGAGGGGGGAGGGGTGTTCTTCCCATTCTACGTATCAGGTGCTGCACCCCACTCCCCATTTGCTAGTTTAAATATTCTGCAAAGACGTCAAACTTCTGCCCCAGTGCACTGACTCCTTCCTTAGTCAGATGCAGTCCATCGAATTTAAAGAACTTTCGCTCCCAAAACTGTTGCCAGTTACCTACAAATCTGTGTCCTTTTTTTCCTTGGCACCAGCCCTTGAGCCACATGTTTAGCTCCCGTATCTCCCCTTCTCTGACCTTCCGTCCATCTGCCTCCCTGTGCCAGACTGGCAGGATCTCAGAGAAGGAGATGCTGGACAAAATGGATGATAGTTTGGCACCCAGCCTGGTCAGGTGTTCCTTGGTCTCCACAACTGACCTGCTGGTGAGATCATTAGTCCCTATGTGTACCAAGACATCTGTGTTTTCCCCTGCTTCCTGTACAATTTGAGCAATGCGGTCAGTTTCCCTCCAGGCTGATGTACCTGGTAGACATTTGACCATTACCCCTGGTTGGAGATAGGTATCAACTCCCCGAATTATGGAGACTCATATGATCAGAAGTGTTTTGGATTTCCTTTTTGCTTTTTTTTGTTTTGGTTCCTGTTTTGGGAGAGTTTTGTTGTGCTAGCACCTGTACTGCAGTGTCCTGCTCTGCAGTGTCCACTGCCCCTTTGTTTGATTTCAGAGATAGAGGTAGATACCTGTTTGTAGTTTTTATATGGTTTGTGGAGGTGATATGTTGGAGAGCACCGAGTGATGAGGCACCCGATTTGCCCCTCCTAACCACCTGCCAACCTCCCAGACCAGCTACCCTTTGGTCGAGGTGCTTCTGTTGGATGTTGGGGAAATGGCAGGTGGTTCTTACAGTATATTTCCTCCTGAACATGTGATTTGAGGCACGCGGTTTCTGCCCATGCTGCCTGGAGCTGAGCCCTTCGATCTCCAGTGGCCCATCATGTAGGATAGTGTCCTAAATCCTGTATAACTGCCCTTTTGAAAAGTGGCCCACAGTACCTGCAGTTAATAATATCCAGTCCAGCTAAGTTGCTGGGTTTATAACCTGGTCAGAGTAATTAGAAGGAGGAAAAAGAAAGCAAAAGTTTGATTTTGTGTTTTGTTTGTTTTTGTATAACTTGTTATAACAAGTTAAATTACTTGTGCCCTGTAAATGAGGTAATTGTATGGATACCCCTCTGATCCAACCCTTCCTGCTTTGCTACAGGAAATGTCGCGACTGTGCTACCCTATAAAAGGAGTGTAGCGTAGAGTGGTTGGGGATGGGAGTGGGTGGCTGGGCCCTTCCCCTGCCGAAAAAGAACAACCACGGACGAAAGAAACAATCAGCCAGCAACAAATGCAGTAGCCCTGAAAGCTTATCCTAACGATAGATAAAACTGAAAAACCTGTAAAGCACCACCTGTAATAATTTCACATAAGATATACCCTGTAAGAAACACTTTGCTACAGAGAAAAATAAAGCAGTAACAGAAGATATACCTTGCAAAAGACAATTTGAATGAGAAGATTACAGCAGTAATCTGTAAGTACATACAGTACCTGTAGGCACACCCTGTAACTATGCAACAGAAGGTATACCCAGCAACAACAGTTTGAATCAGAGAAAAATAAAGCAATAAAATGTTAGCAAAAAATGGTAACAATCCCTGTGAGTAAAAAAGAAAATAATACACAGTAAATCTGCCTAGCCAAAAGAAGCTTTATTCCTTTTCCTTGCTCTGGTAAGGTTCTTTGCTCTGTCCTTACAAGCAACCTAGAAGAAAAGAGCTCAGGTGAAGCTAGGTGCCTTTGCCAGCAAACGCAGTCTTCCTAGTCTTAGTCCAGCATGCACAAATGGGAACTTCTTTCATCCGTCGCAGAAGATCTGTTTGCAAGATGGAGTCATCCAGAGTTGGACCTATTTTTGTCCCCACTCAATGCAAAACTGCCCAGTTTCTGCTCATTGGATCCAGGGCCTGGAGTTTTTTGACGAGACATGTCCCTCTCCTGGAGCAGGAGGTTCCTTTACACCTTCCCTCCATTTCCTCTGATTCAGAGGGTGCTAATCAAGCTGCAAATGGAGGGGACCAGCATGATCCTGGTTGCACCTTTCTGGCCATGGCAGATATGGTTTCCATTACTGCAAGAGTTAGCGGAAAAGCCTCCGGTCCCTCTGCCCCTCTGCAGGGATCTGCTGATGCACACTCAGGGGACCCTGGTCCATCCGAACTACGAGTCCCTTTGTCTACATGCCTGGCTCCTGAGAGCATAGCCATTGCCCTTTGTGGTATCTCAGAAGGTGGTGGGTGTCCTCGTGGCAGCTTGAAAGCCCTCTACTAGAGCCATTTATGCCATGAAGTGGAAAAGGTTTGCAGTCTGGACTGCCAAGCATCATCTGGACCCATTCACCTGTCCGGTGAGCCAGATCCTGGACTACCTGAATTCCCTGTCAGACTCCATACTCCTTCCTCAAGGTGCACCTTTCGGCTATTTCAGCCTTTCATGAGCCTATGAGCTGTTGTACTGTGGCTCAGTTAGATGTGTCCCATACCTTTCTCAGGGGCATCCTGCAACTGAAACTTCCAATTCTTTTCCCTGTCCTGGCTTGGGATCTAAATTTTGTCTTGGAAAAATTTACCGCGGTCCGTGTTCACCAGCCGTGACTTGTGAGCTACGCTTTCTTGGATAGCGTTATTTTTTGGTTGCTATTACTTCTGCTTGAAAGATTTCCGAGCTTCAGGCTCTCTGGTGTGAAGAACCTTATTTGATTTTTCACAAAGACAGGATATCTTTGTGACGAATCCTAAGTTTCTTTGTAATGTGATGTCTTGAGTTAACCCTGAACCAATCTATTCACCTACCAGTTTATTTTCTGGAGCGTGACAATCCAGGGGAAGCACTGCTCCATATTTTAGATGAACACAGAATTTTGAAATACTACCTGCTTCGAACTAAGGATTGCAGAAAAACAAAGCAGCTTTTTGTTTCTTTCGCACCAGGAAAAGAGGGCACTATAGTTTCCAGAAAATGTTTGTCCAAATGGTTGGCCCATTGTATTGTGTTTTGCTACAACAAGCATGACAAAGAGTTGCCAGGGACAGTGAAAACCCACTCCACAAGGGGCATGGCTACCTCTGTGGCCTATTTCTAGGGGCTCTCCACCGCTGACATTTGCCCTGCTACCACCTGGAGTACTGTCCATACTTTCACTAAGCACTACGGTCTGGACATTACTTCTAGAGCCCAAGCAGGCTGTGACCGGATTATTCTGCAGGGTCTCCAGTCCAAGGCCTTGGTTTACTTTCCTTCCAGACTATTTTGCTGCACCTGTAACTGCTTAGGACTCATTGCTACAATGTGACCTGATAACTGAGATACTGCTGAAGAAGATAGAACAGAAGAATGCATGGGACAGACATAAGGCAATTCTTGTGGGGGGTAGGAAGAAATAGGCTGTTGGTTAACTAGGATTTGTGGCCTACCCTGTAGGTAGGGAAATGGGCAGACTAGATGGGCCTAGCGGTCCTTATCTGCCGTAAAAGTCTATATTTTCTATGTTTCTTACATAAGAACTTACCGTAACAGTAAATCTTCAAGGGGAACTCGGTCATCAGGTGTGCCTTCCCTCCCACCATCCCCCTATCATGGGTCTCTCTTCTCAGAACTGGCTAACTGGTGTACCCAGCCTTTTATTCTGGCCTGGGCACCTCCCTCCGGTCACCCATGGCACAGATTTGCTCCATTAGTCTTCTGGGGAAAGAACTACGGAGGGAGCGGGGCCACTCACGCCTTTATAGGGTAGGTGACGTCGGCTTGGACGGCTCCAGTGGTGCTGCTAGAAAATCTTCCATGTGGATCTTGCTTCACTGATGATAAAGTTCCTGTGTGTCCAGGTACTGGGATCACCTGGAAGATCTACTGTTAAGGTAAGTTCTTACGTAACTGTTCTTTCTAGGAGTGGTTTATAGTTTCTAGGGACATGGATATGTTGTTCATCCACACTTATTGGCAGGTTCCTTGCCGCTTTAAATCTTGCCAGAAGGTCTTCAAGCTGGCTCCTCCCACCCACCCGGGTGGTAAAACTCTCGGCTCCGCCCCATGACGCCAGATCTTCTTTACCGCTTGGAAGCTCAGGTTCCTCCTTTACGCCTCCGTATAAGACTGGTTCCTAACTCTTCGGTTTTCGAAATTAATCTTTAAGATTTTCTAGACTTTGGTCAACTATTTCCCTCGCTTGCGATGGCGGACAAATCGACTCGGTTTTCGGAGATGCCCATGCGGGCAGAAGATGTCTCGGACAGATCCGCACTCCACGGCAGGCTCATTGCTTGGGCCTTGAGCACCCGCAGGCTTGCGACCTGTGCTCTTCTTCTCGGCCCACGCCCTGAAGACCGTGCCGCCTGCCTGCAACTTGGGCGACCCAAACGCAATTCTCCGTAAAGTCGGAAGAGGCCCGGTTGGCTTATTTCTCGGCGGCTCATGGATGAGTTAGAGCAGATGATCGCCGAAGAGGAGGCGGTGCAGACCGCATCTTCCTCGGCCGTGGTATTTATCCCGCTCTCCCTGGGATCCTCATATTCTGCTTCCTTTAAGGAGCTTTGTCTGTCTCTCTCCAACAAGGGAGAGTGACCTTCATCTTCGGGACCTTCCTCTCGGTCCAAAAAGAAGAAGGACAAGGGTAAGTCCATCCGACGACGCTCTTGGGAGTAGGAGAGGTCCCCCTTCCCAAGCGGTCGACCATCGACTTCGGTCGATCCTTTGGCTTCGGCCACTGGCTTCACGGTGTCCCCGTCAGGTCAGTTGACCGAGACTCCCATCGACGCAGTCGAGATCTTTCTCGACCCGCTGGACGGGTTGTCGCCAGTAAGCTGCGAATCTTCTCTCCCTGGTTCCCCGTGGGAGTTGGAGGATCCTGGCATTGCAGTGCTCCGCCTCCGAGCCCTTAGGTGTTCCTTCCAGCCGGAGGGAGGACGGGTTTCCCCGCCTCCTTCTCTGCACCTCCTCGGAAAAGCCGAGGTTCTCGGTCTCGGTCTCGGACTTCTTTAGGTCCAGCCGATCCCGCCACCAGAGGCGGTCTCGCACCGTGTGGCGCAGCGCTATCGCTTATCTTCGCTCTTCCTCGACGGGAGGCTTACGGGTTGCTGCGCCGACGATATGAGTCCTATGTGGCAACAGCTTCTGCTGGCCGGGAACAAGCCAACAACGTCGCCTTCCCTGGCCATTAAGTGGCTGTCACCGGAGCGGCCGAAGCAACCCCTCGCTTTAGCCTAGGCGCCTGTTTCCAGGCCTGTTGCTCAGCCGAAACCAGCTGCTCCACCAATAAGGGTGGAACCTCCGCCTCCACAGCCGTTGTTTGGGGCTCCGACCAAGAACTCTGGGTCGGCTCAGGCTTTACCCCATAGGCTGTTGGTCACCCTCACTCCCGATCGCCCTCGGCAGGTAGAGGTGGCTCAGGCCGAGGCAGCTCTTTGCGGACTCTTCTGAGTCCGGACGACGATTCCTCCCTCTTTCTCCAGGCGTAGTGGACTTGGAGTCCTCTGAGGTCGGGGTCGCTGGACGATAGCCCTTCGTCCTTCTGGATTTGCTTAGGCTCATCTCGAGTCCACCGGGATGCAGCTCGAAGCTCAGTATCCCAGCGGGCCAAGTATCCTCACGGAGATATTGGACCGAGGGATCTTCACGGAGGCCTTCCTGTGGCCGAGGCCATATGGGCCCGGCCTGGAGCTCTGGCAGCGCCTGCCCTGCGCTCGGCCAGGATGACCAGGAAGTATCGGTCCCTACCGTTCCCTGTCCAGTTTTCGAACACCCCTCAGCCGAGGGGTTAGTTACCGACAGCGTTTTCCGGCGTGCCGGAAATGCTAGGGACGTGGACAAACTTCCCGACAAGGAGTCCAAGAAATTGGACTATGCCAGGCGAAAAGTCTACGCTGCATCCTCCCTTGGCCTTCGCCAGGCCAGCTCGACCGTGCTTATGGCACATTTCTCCCATGCCCTGTTGGGCTCCCTGGACGAGGTAGTCCCTCATCTCCCGGCTGACCTGCAGACTATGGTTAGGCAGGTGCGGGACCAGGGCAGGGCAGTGGCAAAGTAGCAACTTCAGACTGCTTTGGACATTGGAGACTCCTGCGCCAGGTCAGTCGCGGCCACAGTGGCTATGTGCCATCGGGCATGGCTGAGGATATCCACCTTCACAGCGGATACCCAGCACAAATTGGCGGATGTCCCCTTCCTGGGGACCGACCTCTTTGGCCCTGGAGTGGAAGGCCACCTCCAGAGGATCGAAAAGTCCAGCGCCACCTTGGACTCAGTCTCATCCGTTAGCAGAGGACAGGGCCACAGACCGCAACCCAAGCCCTTTCATCCATCTGCGCCCGGCACGCCCGGCCCAGCAACATCAGGGCCAGCAGGCTCGCGGCTGGCATCCCAAACCCAAGCCGCGGCTTCCTCCTCCAGGAAGCAGGGGGTAAGGCTCAGGTGGTCCCTCAGCGGTCCCTCTCCAAGCCTCACAGTGACGGGTTGAGGGGTGTCGCCTCAACCTCCGTCACTCACTCCCAGGTTCCCCTGGGGACGGCTCTGGTACTTCCTTTCCGCCTGGTCTGCTATTACCACAGACCGGTGGGTGTTGGAAGTGGTAGGAAAAGGCCTGCCCCTGGAGTTTGAGCAGGCCCTGCCCTTCAGAGCCGTAGCCCCCAGGGGGGCCTCAGGGTCTGCAGCCTCGCTGTCAGCTCGCTGAGCCGACATCGCTCTGCTCCTCGAAAAAGAGGTGATCAGAGAGGTGGCGGACCCTCCCTCAGACCCGGGGTTTGTGTCCAGGTACTTCCTGGTCCTAAAACGGATGGGGGGCTGGCGCCCCATTCACGACCTAAACAAGTTCCTAAGGTCTCGAACCTTCAGGATGGTTACTGTGGTTCAGATAATACCATCCTTGGAACGCGGCGTGTGGTTCTGCTCTCTGGACCTGCAGGGGCGCTTTTTTTTTTTTTTCCGTCCTATCCGTCCGTCTCACGAAGGTTCCTTCGCTTGAGGGGAGGGATCCCTTACTAGTTCCCGAGCCATGCCCTTCGGCCTTCTCTTGCTCCCAGGGTCTTCACCAAATGTATGGCAGTGGTGGCAGCATTCCTGAGGCGCCGAGGGGTCCGGTGTACCTTACCTGGATGACTGGCTGATAGCAGCCCCTCCAGACAGGAGGTGGAGCGGTCCAGATCTGGCCTCAGGTTTGCTTCAAGTCGGCCTCCTCATCAACGAGGCCAAGTCGGAACTCGAACCGAAGTAGGTGATTCTCTTCATCGGGGCAGAGCTCGACTCTCTTCGAGCCAGAGCACGGCTCCCGGCGGACAGGGCCGAGGTTCTTTCCTCCTTTGCCTGATCATTTCTGGTTGGGCAATTGTGCCCTGCCTGGGACTTCCTGCGCCTCCTCGGTCTCATGGCGGCCTGAACCAGCGTGGTCCGTTGGGCCCGCTGGAACATGTGCCCCCTTCAATGGGGGCTGGCCAGCCAGTGGTCTCAATGCTGCGATCCATTGGACCAGCGAGTGATGGTGACCCAGGGGATGTGGAACGCTCTCCAGTGGTGGATCGTTCCAGCTCATCTGCAGGAGGGCATCCCATTTGTCTGCCCCGAGCCAACGGTATCTCTATCGACCGATGCCTCTCTGATGGGTTGGGGTGCCCATCTGGGGGAACACAGAGCGCACGGTCTCTGGTCCCCGCGGGAGTCCCGATGCCATATCAACCTGCTGGAGCTCCGAGCGGTCCGCCTAGCTCTCACCACCTTCGCTCCGTTTCTATGGGGTCAAGTGGTTCGGGTCCAGACGGACAATACCACAACCATGTACTACCTAATCTGCCAGGGCAGGACGCGCTCCATGCCCTTGTGCAAGGAAGCTCTCCATTTGGTCACTGCAAGAAGCCTGGAGGCGGATCTCCCAGCCATTCATGTGGCAGGAGCCTCCAACACCCTGGCCGATGCCCTAAGCCGGATGGGGCTGTATCCCACTAGTGGTCTCTCCTGGCGGAGGTAGTACAAGATCTGTTATCCCATTGGGGCACACCGCAGGTGGATCTGTTTGCCTCCAGGGAGAACGCGAAGCAGAGGCTGTTCCATGCCTGCCCCCCTCAGCAGGGCTCGCTGCATGGGGATGCCTTCTCGAGGCCGTGGACCCTGGGCCTCTTCTACGCCTTTCCCCCATTTCCCTCGATCCACAAGGTGCTTCTCAGGGCGAGGAGGGACAAGGCGCAGGTGATTCTGGTAGCCCCAGACTGGCCCCGTCAATGCTGGTATCCAAATCTCCTCAGCCTCAGCTCCAGGCTCCTAAGGCAGCTTCCAGCTCGCCCGGACCTGCTTTCAGTCAATATGGGGAAGGTGTTCCATCCGGACCTTCAATCCCTGCACCTGACGGCCTGGTTCCTGAGCGGCTAAAGTTCCAGGCCTTGGGTCTTTCCGACGAGGTCCTCAGTGTAGTTGAGGCGTCCCGTAAGGAGTTGACCAGGAAATGCTATGCCTTCAGATGGAAAAGGTTTTCCATTTGGTGTCAGGGCAAGGGCCTGGACCCTTTCTCCTGTTCCTTGGCAATCATTTTGGACTATTTATGGTCCCTTTCTCAGCAAGGGCTCAAGTCGACGACCCTAAAGGGCACCTGGCAGCCATCTCTGCTTATCGGGCGGGCCGGAAGCAGTCGATGCGCGGAGAAGGTGGTCTGGCGCTTTTCAAAGGCCTTGATCACATTTCCTCCGTGCGAACCTCCACCACCGTGTGATCTACTGTTGGTATTGGCAAAGCTCATGGGCAAGCCATTCAACCAATGCACAGGTGTGATCTCTCTCACCTGTCATGGAAGACCGCCCTTCTTGGTGGCTATTACGTCAGCCAGAAGGATGGGGAGCTCCAGGCGCTTTCCATTGAGTCTCCTTACCTGGTCTTCCACAGGGACAAGGTTGTCCTGCGCCCCACCCAAATTCCTTCCAAGGTGGTGTCTGAGCTTCACCCAACCAGGTGTTGACTCTGCCGGTGTTCTACCCCAATCACACCTCGGAGGCCGAATATAGGCTCCATACTTTGGGCCTAGAAGGGCGCTTTGCTTACTATAAGGAGCGCACGGCTGAAATTGGGGAGAGGTTCGCCAGCTGTTTGTCACCCACGCTGAAGTCAGCACCTGGCAGACCTGCAGCCAAGCAGACGATAGCAGGTGGGTCACCTCCTGCATAGATCTCAGATATGCTGGCAGGCATGGAGCCTCCCAGAGGGATAAGAGCTCATTCCCACCCGCCATACTGCTGCATCGGTGGCTGCTTCCAGGACGCCCCTATCCCAGGAAATCTGCAGGCTGCTACCTGAAGTCAGCACACACCTTCATCACCCATTACCACATCGACCTTGAGTCACGCCGGGATGCTGGTTTGGGGCCTCAGTTCTCCAGTCTCTATTCCCTAAGTAGGGGTGTGCGCCTTGCCTCCCTCCTCCCGGAGAACTGCTAGGAGTCTGCCAATAAGTGTGGATGAACAACATATCCATGTCCCTAGAAATACAGGTTACTCACCTGTAATAGGAGTTCTAGGAATGGTATATGTTGTTCATCCACATGACCCACCCGACCTCCCCAGCTTCCACGCACAACCTGAGCTTCCAGCGGGCCAGATCTGGCGTCATGGGGCAGAGCCGAGAGTTTTACCACCCGGGTGGGTGGGAGGAGCCAGCTTGAAGACCTTCCGGCAAGATTTAAAGCGGCAAGAAACCTGCCAATAAGTGTGGATGAACAACATATACCATTCCTAGAACTCCTGTTACAGGTGAGTAACCTGTATTTACATCCATACCACACACCTGACCTTCCCAGGCAGTTGGCACACGGATCCCTGCATCCAGCATGCAAGATCTGACATTATGGGATGGAGCTGGAGGATATAGCGCCTGGGTGATGGGAGAAGCTTATCCTAAAGACCTTCCGATGAACCAGCACTCTTAGTGGAACTGCCAGTGTGTGGATGTGAACTGTATACCACTTCTAGAACTGCAATTACAGGTGAGTAACCTATTTTTATGGTATTTTGAATTTAGATTTTGTATTGATTGGTGACCTGGTATGCATGAGTACAGACTGCTAAAAGATATATCCCGGACTGAGGTGTCTGGTGCTGTGCCATACCAGGTGCAGCTGTGGTTGTTGTAGATTGACCTAGGGAGATGCTTGATGGCACATGGTTACCCATGCCATCAATGTCACTCCACCACGCTACCACCAGGAGCCATTGCAAGAGCAGTCACAAAATAAACCCATACCCCACCCCACCGAGGAGAGCATCCAGCAGACACTCTCAGCCCTCCTTACCAGCTTCTATTCTTAATGTTCCAGGAGGGCAGAGCACTTTAAAGGCTTATGAATGCCGATCCACCAGCGCAGTGGTTTGATTTCCACTTGCGACGCTGATGACCTGAGTTTGGGAATGGACACGGGTGTCAGAGGGCCACGTCGGTGGGGGGCGGGGGGGATGGCTCAAGCATCCCGTGACAGGTCGCCATCCGCCGGAAGGAGGGGGATATGCAGCCTGGTGTCTGTTGACCTCTGGCGGAGGCCGGAGGCATGGCAGCACATCAGGTTCTGCTGCATAAGGAGCACGACGGACATCGGCTCATGCCTTGATATCCTGGCACGTCGTGCTTCCAAAAGGAAAACCAGGAAAAAGGTTCCCTGACTGGCCAGATGATGGTTGCCGGTCCCCCGATGCCCCGGACAGCCCAGACCAACCCCAGCAGCACCCTGACCAAGTAAGTTGCGCTGGCCACACAGTGGCCTTCCCTCTCGAGGGGTGGGGGGGGGACCCATCCAGCAAAAGGAAACTGGTTACCGGGGGCTGTAACATAGGGTGGTTGTTGGTGGTAGAGCAGGAGTGGCCAGCGAGGTGCTGTAATGTCCCGAAGAGTGGTCGGTCATGTGGAGCATGGAGGCACAAAAAAAAAGGCTTATGAATCTAGTATTTTCTTCCCACTACTATGCTTTTGGCACAAAAACATTTTAACATGCACAGTATTGGGTGTATAGGTGCACTCCAACTTTCAGTGCCCATACACTCACTCCCACTGCAACAAACTCTCATTTTCTCTATCGTTCTTTTTTTTTCTCACCCACTCTTATCTTCCTCCATGTCTTACACTGTTCTGTTTCCTTCCTTTGGAGTTTTGTCATTAGGCTAGATACTTCACATCAGAATTTGAGGCTAGCTCCCGTGAAGTGGCACAGACTTCACTATGATACTCTGTATGTACTGTACATCATAGCTCAAATTTAAATCCACTCTCTTCCCAATGCTAGGCAGGAGACTTGGGCAGGAAACAACACCCTTTGCAAATAACATTAATTTTACTAACCTATCATAGAAGATTTCCTAACACTGAAATTACTGGATCTGTTCTGCAGATTTCACTGATTTTATTCAGATTAAATGCTGTATTTTTCATCTCCATATGATTAAGAGTAAAGGGAAGGCTGCACAGTATACATAACTCCTTTTTACACACACATGTATAACCATAAAACCTGTTTCATATTTGCTGTTATATCTGATCCCCAAATAAACTTTTTGTTTCTGGGCCAAGATGCCCATTACATCCATTTTTTCACCACCTCAGTCTCTCAAGGTCTTAGGTGCTATATCTCATATTTACAATGCAGAAGCAAGTGATGCCACCCCATAATTGATTGGCTACCCCCCCCCCCGTAAGAATCAAGTATCTGACCTCCACAACAATCTCCGTGTAAACTTAATAGCATTTTTTGTTTACTGCTTCTGTTTTGTGAGAAGGTGACTCAAATTAGATCTGTCACTCTTATCTCGCAGGAGCTACACCCTCCCCAATATTTCTCCACAACTTTCCCCATTCTAAGGCTTTTCAAGCAGCAACAGGGAGAGAACCTTTTTTTTTTTTGGTGTTGGGGCCACGTGGAGGATGTCTTCCTGCCTTCACTATGGTTTTCCCAGTACAACTGAGAACTTTTGACACTGACATACTATGCTGCTTTTACCTCTCCTATTGGCACCTTAGTCCACCCAAAGATATTCTGAGGAAGTCACAGTGAACATGCTCTCTCTTGACCCACTGTAGGGGTCACAGTAGGAGAGGCACAACAGTGGTGCCTTACTAAGGCAGGGAGTGCTGCTATCAGTGTTGTTGCTTGCTAGCTGTTTGATATACTGTATAGGGACCCAAGCTCGCTCCTGAACGTGTGTCATCAGCTTGGTAGTGCAATGTGTTGCAGCTGGACTATTGGGGTACATAATATTATAGCATTACATTTGTATTTAAGAAATGTGTTATGTTATTTAAATCTTCCATAGCAACTATCAGTTATGGCCTGTTCTTAAGTTTCGTTTGTTGTTTTCATTTCTTTATACAAATAGAGACTGTCTACATGACTCCTGTGGTGTGACAGGATTGGCGTTCAGCGGAGCCCAGGTGCAAGGCGCTTCAGTTATTCTAAGCCAGGATGTAGAGGACGAGAAGACAGCAGAAGCAGCCATGCAACAGCTGAAGGCAGCCAGTATTCCCGAAAGGAACACAGTTGGCTTCATGTTCGCCTGCGTGGGCAGGGGCCACCGGTACTACCATAACAAAATGAACATTGAGGCAGATGCTTTCAGGAAGGCCTTCCCAACTGTCCCCTTGTTTGGTTTTTTTGGAAATGGTGAAATTGGGTGTGATCGAATCGTGACAGGAAGTTTTTCTCTCCGCGAGTGTCATAGCCGCATCAAAGATGACCTGCTTCATTCCTATACTACTATAATGGCTCTTATTCACTTGGGAGCAGCCAAGGAAGACCATCACTAATGCATGCTCTGTGAGCGAGATTAAGAGAGTTTCATTGGCACAAAGTGTTTGAAATGAAAGCTTTACAGAAGCTTCCCTTGATAGGATCATTGTACATACCCTTCCCCACCCAAAAATAAATATCATTATAATGACATACAAATGATAAACCATATAGCTTGTGACTGCTTCGGTTCATATTTCTCTCCAGAGCTTGCATTTATACAATCAGGAAAGATGAGATTAACGATTGGGAGGGGATGGGAAATGGTTGTGATGGAATTAAAGACCTAAAAGTGATTTGGCTGCTTAAAACTGTCCAGATATTATTTATGTTACTGGATGTGCACAACTCAACAAAACTTGTATTGTTGGAAAGCTGAAACCTGTTTTAAATGTAGCATATTTCACCAGTAAAGAAAGAAAAATCACAGTTGACATCATCAGATCCCACTGATACAGCAATCCACAGTCAAAGTGAAGTTCAGGTTATTCTTTTCTTTAAAATTATGTGCATAAAAACATGATTCCTGTCCTTAAAGTTTCATTATGCCTTAATGCTATTCATGAGCTGATGTCGTAATCCTTTGATTGTGACATCACTATACAGTCCATAACAACAAGTAATGACTAGGGTACTTGCAACATACAATAGGTGGGATTGGGGTAGACTAAATGGGTCATGAGGTCATTTTCTGCCACCACTGACTTATGTTTTTAAGTAATAGACTGTGATACGTATGACAAGCAAGAATTATGACCTCAGCTCCTGATTAGCATGAAGACTGTCTGAACAGTAAAGGACAAGGGTTGTATTTTCATGCATATATCCTTATTAAAACCCACTCCAGTAGCACGTTTCAGAGTTAAAAAATCCGATACTTAACCGTAGTTCAAAATGGCTGTCTTGGAGCTGATGACTTTTTATATAGATAATTATAGGCTGGCCTGCCGGCATAGCAGCGTTGCTGCCTTAAGCAATGCCAACAAACTGAGTTCAACAATGAACCCAAGTCCTATGTGGGTTGCTGGGTTAAAAGACTCAACCATCCCAGAGAATGCCTTCCTTCTCCAGAGAGGGCAACCATCCATCTCCACCATAGCACAACCACTTGGGAACAGCTGGAGAGGGAGGGTGTTGGTTGGCCACACATGCACTGGCACACAACTTTTTTTTTTCTTTATAACTGGAGTATTGGTACATCCTAAGGGGTGGGCGGGGTGTTGTGACCATTATCATGCTATCACGGCAGTTATGAGCTGTGATGAGATTACACAGTTGACTCACTCCCATGATGACATCACCATGGGCGACAGCAGTTGCAGGATTACATAGCTCAACCTCCTCCCATGATGATGTCGGGAAAGAGCTGCGCTGCTGTTGAGCAGCCTCCTCTTGCTACTTACCTTAGTGAACAGAAGAGGAGGAGGCTAGGTATTTGCTTATACATAGTACTGTGTTGGCTGTGAGGGACCATCATTTTGTCCTTGATGTATAATCATGTGCTGACAAGGTTTAACTAAAAATGGTTTTCATCAAGATATGAAATAACTGAACTAACAGATCTAAATATTGGCAGACTAGTTTTGCAGAAGCAACATTGTAATTATTCTTGAAGAAGGATGTGAAAATTAGGCATATGGTTTTTACTGTGTTCATTCCTGAAATACTTTAACAAGCTGTAATAAACAATGAATATTTGCCATTTAATGCATTCAGTATCACTGATTTCTTACTACCCAAAGTTACAAAAAAGTCCCCTATGCAGATATATCTAAAATATTACGGGATGAGAATCTTCTTGTTGTATAAATACTTTGTGTTAATTACTGATTAGTACACTTTATATTTAAAAGCATATCCTACAGAGTTCCATAATTCTGTAGTCAGGAAGCATAGCGCAGTGACCACACCCAATATACTCTTCCTTCAAGTCCAGCACTGCCCATGAGGACTCTATACAGTGACAATAATATATATATTTTTTTATTAAAATGTTTCACCAGGAAAAGCACACTGAACAAGTTGCTCGTCTCCTGGTGCATCCTGGGGAAGAGGGTAAAGGGCAATACATATACATACATATACCATATATAAATACAGTTACGCAAAACATTTATACAGTGGAACAGTGGCATTGTGAACAGTGTTGGATTATAGGGGATAGCAAAATATAATGCAATAATAGTATATATATATATATATATGTAGACAAACAAGCTAGACATCAGTACAGTTAATACAGCTGAACTTTACATGGTAAAACAATGCTGAACTACAGAGGATAACAAAGAATAAGACAGTAGTTAATTACATTTGCAACAACCCAGAAGACGGTAAGTGCTAACAACTCAGGATAGAACACTAATAGAACGATAGTGTAGAGACAGACTAGCAGGGGTGTAGAGGAGGGAGCTCATCTGCAGGAGCAGTTTACTATGAGGAAGTTTTGGAGAGCTATAGAAAGTGAGTAAGGTGAGGAGAGGCAAATCTGGGGAGGAAGAGAGTCCCATAATTTCGGGAACCTATGTGAGACAGCCAGTTGGCCTATAGCAGTTGAACGACAAGGAACTGCTAATAGGCGACAGTCATAAGACCTGAGGGAATGGTCAGGAGGGCGGAGAAAGGAAAGATAGGAGGGAAGGGTGCCAAACTAAAATTTGCTAATGAATTTGGCACAGTGAAGTTGACTGCAAAAGAACCAGGGAGTGGTACAGATTATAGTGGTGTGTGCAAGGGGAGGAGTCAATGGCAAAGCGACAGGAGTAGTTAAAAAGTGTGTCCAATCTGGTGAGGGAAGACTTGGGAGCGGGTACTGTAGACTATGTCACAGTAGTCAAAGATAGGTAGCATCATCTTCAGGACAAGTTGATGCCTGGCTGGTAGCAGAAGGCAGCTACGATTCCTGTATAAGGCACCAAGCTTGGGGTGCAGTTTCTTCAGGATGGCATCCACATGCCCAGAAAAGCTGAGGTGTGTGTTGGTCAAGCCAAACCCCCAAGTACCTAAAAGATGAGGTGTCCTCAAGGACTGTCCTGTCAAGCGTATGGAAGAAGGGAGGGGAGAGGGAGCCAAGAGAGTCTCTGCCTAGTGCCGAAGGCCATTAACACGGTCTTCTTAGCACTGAGTGAGAGCTGATGAGAGTTGAACCAGTGCTGAACTTTATTGAAGTGGACAGTATCATCGGCATACATGTGAATAGAGGTGGAGGGAAGGTCATTTAGGAATATGGAAAATAAGATGGGACCCAGAACTGATCCCTGAGGTATGCCAGTGTTAATGGGGAGGGGTGGGGATTTGGAGTCAGCTATTCTTACTGATTGGGTCCTACCAACCAGGTAGGCACTGAACCAGTTTGTGGCAATGTCAAATAAGCCAGCCACGGACAGTGAGTTTAGGAGAAGTGAGTGGGAAACAGTACCGAAAGCCTTCGCTAGGTCAACGGAAATGACATATGTGATAAGGCCATTGTCCATCCCAGAGAGGATGGAGTCTGAGCCTAATCAGGGAGGTAGTTGTGGAGTGATTCTTCTGAAAACCAGATTGGAAAAGGTTGAAAAAGTAAGACTCAAAGCGATGGGAAGAGAGTTGAGAGAGAACTAGTTGATCTTACTTCGAGAGGGTTCCTTCAGTAGGTCATTACATATAGGGCTGGTGTCGGGCCGCATGGCAGACTTTTGTAGCAATCCCTGATGCGGGACCGCCCACCCGACATCACGTGACCGATGTCAGTGTGGCCATATATAGTGGGCGGTCCCCACGCCCGCCCTCCAGTTTTTCCCACCATTGCCTCATGTCCGTCGCATTGCAGGCTTCCATACAGCGATCATCGTTAGTTCTTGCATCAGATTTTTCCTTCTCCAAATCTTTATTTTCGATATTCCTCTACTTGATGTCTTCACCCAAGAAGAAGTGCTCGTCCTGTGGCACGCAGATCCCTCATAAGGGTGGTCACCTAAAGTGGGTGATCTGTTTGGGCCCAGACCATCCTATCTCCTCCTGCTTGGAGTGCCAAACTTTTAATCAGGCCACCAAAAAGCGGAGACAGCAGGTTTTGGAGGCCCACCTTTTAAAGGTCCGCTTAGCTTCTTTAGAAAAGCAAATGGACTGCATTAGAGTCCTCTTCTGAGAAATCTTCTCCCTTAAAGAAGCACCATAAGGAGAAATCTCAGGAGCAGGAATGCTCCACAGATGAGACCTCGCGGCCCTCGACTAGCAAGGCCCAGCCACTGCCTAAGAAGACCTTGGACGGTAAGTCTGGCAGATCTTTAGCAGGTCAGTCAACCATCAGCTCCTCCTATGGCCACTAAGCCGGTCCCCAGTAGGACTGCTCCCCAGGCTTCAGGGACCCGCCCGGCACCATTCAGTAAGTCGGTCGGGGGCTTCTCCCCTGCCCAGCTCCACCTGATAAGACGCCATTCTCCGACGTGGTTCTCCCTTCTGGGCCTAGCAGCACCTCACCCAACGATTGGCAGAGCCAGAGGGAGAAGGCCCCTCTCCCCCTCCTCCTTCGACTTTACCCTTCCCTTCTCAGGTGGGTACTTCAGGCGAAGACAGCGCGGAACCCCTCGATGTGGTAGATTCCTCGGGGTCTGTCTCATGCTATCCTGACAGGGTTATGGAGAAGGTGGCTCCTCCTCGGCTGTTTGGCCTGCCAGCGGAGGCCCCTCCTCTTCCTCCTTCAGGTGGGATCCCTTCAGAGCCGACGATTATCCTGGCCCTGATCCCACCGTCAGAGCCAGCGAATCCCATTCCGACGCCGGATATTCCGTCAACTCTTCCACAGCCAGAGCCCTGAGGTCTGCCCCAGCTTTCGGCCCCAGTACCAGACCCGGTCCTGCCATCGGGCCTCCTTTGTCCAGCCCCTCTGATGTCGGATCGGGTGGTGCCGGTCCCAGCATCGATCCCCATGATGTTGGCTATCCTGACGCCGGACCCGTGCTGATTTATACTACAGCGGGTCCAACGTGGGTACCCCCTCCATCAGATCTGACGACGGGGAATTATACAAGACCCCGGACTGTCCCACATTACCCTTTCGGGTATCCTGGGGACCACTTCCCGGCTGGTCCTCCTCCCGAATGGAGCTCTTTTGGGCAGTACTGCCCTTGTTATAACCCCTACCACCATTACCAGGGTTACCATTACCTGCCCCCAATGGTTATGCTGGATTTTAAGACCCTCATCCAGTCTTGGTGGCAGGGGGCACGCTCGGAGTTGGATTCAAACCTGGAGACAAGACCGCGGTCTCCTAGGTCTGTACCCCCAAGAAGCTCTTCTCAGGGGCGGCTCATCAGGACATTACCCTTCCCAACATCTGTAATCTTCCTGACGAGGGTGCAGATGATGATGAGGAGGAGGATGCCGACAAGTCGGCGGAGGATACCTTGGAGGAGCCAGAGGATCCGAAAGGCAAGGTTCCTCCCAAGTCCCTCCCCCCCCAAGAGGACCTGCCTCTCGAGTCTTCTGAGGTCCATGAAGAATTTCTTCGACTGGGAGTCAAAGGAACAAGACCCAGTGAGACAGAGGCTAGCCGAACAAATGGACTTAGAATCTCTGTCTCCAGTCCCCATTCCTTCCTAGATCGGACCTCACCAGGACCTCACCTCTACGGTCTAGCAGATGCCTCATTCTCTCCAGGCTGTCCACAAGAGGGCGGACAGGATTTACTGGGTGCCGAAGAACACCTCAAAGAGGAGCTTGCCAAGGACCTTCGCCTCTCTTTTCATGTAGGCATGCCTTGAGGGCTACATACAACTCCGTAGTTCACACCTCGGTAACTGCTGTTGCCCTAAGACAGTATTCCTGGCTTCGCATCTCTGGCCTTGCCAACGAGGTACAGTCGGCAATTCAGGATGCCCCTTTCTGTGGCTTGGTGCTTTTTGGTGGGGACACCAAAGATGTCACTGATCTCCAGGACAGAGGCCTCGTCCTCAGATCAGTGAGGTCCATGTATTGATTGGGCACTCAACAGCAGCAACATCCCTTTTGGCAAAGGACCTGGAGGCAGAGGAAGCAGGCCTTGGCTCAGTGCAAGGGCAAACGCAGGTCCACGGGTTTCACCACTCCTCCAGCCTCCCAAGAACCAGAGACACACGGGGCCCTCCCCCATGAACGTCCTGCCACTTCCTGACTCACTATCCCCACTACCTCCTCAGTCTCATGATGAGGAGCAGGTGGGGTGGGGAGGTTCGCCTGCCATGCGCAGGAATGGAAGGCAGTAACCTCCGACTCATGGGTCCTGCAACTAGTGTCCATCAGACACACCATAGAATTTCTGGAACTTACTCCAGAATCTCTGCCAAAACGGTCTTCTTACTCCAGGGATCAGGCTCTTCTCATCCAAGAAGACGTTCAAAGCCTCTTGCTCAAGGAAGCAATAGAGCGTGTTCCCCTCTGGCAAAGGAGCAGGGGGTTTACTCCCATTTTTTCCCTGGTTCCAAGAAAGGTGGAAGACTTCAGACCCATTCTCGACTTATGCAATCTCAATCAGTTTGTCGAGTACAAAAAGTTTCAGATGTTGATGCTCCAGAGTCTCCTCCCACTCCTTCTGGAGGAAGGCTGTGCGCTCTGGACATGCAGGATGCTTACCTCCGCATCCCGATCTTCCCCAGCCACCGCCGATTCCTGCAGTTCCAATTCCAAGGGAGCACTTCCAATTTCAGGCACTCCCTTTTGGTCTGTCCTCAGCACCCTGGGTCCTTCTCAAGTGCCTGACAGTGGTGGTAGCTTCCTTACGCCACCAGGGTATTGCAGTTTTCCCTTACCTGGACGACTGGCTGATCTCAGCCTGTCCAGGGACTCTTTACTGGAGGTTCTCTCTTTCACCTTGGACCTCTTTGGCAGACTAGGGATTACTATCAATATTCCCAAGTCATCCATGATCCCATCCCAGAGACTACAGTTCATTGGGGCAGTCTTGGATACGGTCCAGTGCAGAGCCTTCCTTTCTCCAGACAGTGTGGAGACCCTGATTCATCAGGCTTTGCGAGTGGCTTCATCCAGGACCATCCCAGCCCAGGAGATCCTCCGCCTTCTTGGCCTGATGGCAGCCTCCATCACTACTGTTCCCCTGGCGAGGCTTCACATGAGAGTTACTCAGTGGTCCTTGTGCGTGCAGTGGGACCAACTCCTGGATGACCTAGATCATCTGGTACTGGTCTCTGCAGCGGTTCAGAAAGAATTGCTTTGGTGGAGGGACCCCTGTAACCCTTTCCTTAGGTCTCACTTTCAGGAGCCCTGCTCCTCTGGCATCCCTAACTACGATGCTTCGAACATAGGATGGGGAGTGCATCTGGGGGAGCACCAAGCTCAAGGACTGTGGTCCAGCTGGGAAGCACCTTTGCACATCAACGTTCTGGAGATGAGAGCGGTCTTGTACGCCTTGCAAGTCTTCCAGACCCTCCTCCCCAAGGGATCACTGCTGGTCCAAACGGACAATGTCAGTAGTCTGGTACCTCAACAAACAAGGAGGAATCCGATCGTACCCCCTATGCAGGAGGCGATGCAGGTGTGGAACTGGTCGGTCCAGCACAATCTGGCTTTTGTGACCGTGCACATTCCAGGCGTTCTAAATGTCCTGGCGGACAGTCTCAGCAGGTCTTGGACCCTAGCTCACAAGTGGGAATTACATCAGGAAGTGGCAGAATCTCTCTTCCTAAATTGGGGGCATCTGAAAATCAACCTTTTTGCCTCCCAATACAATGCAAAACTTCCCAGTTTTTGCTCACTCGTTCCAGGGCATGGTGCTTTCTGGCACAACGTGCTGTCTCTCTCCTGGACAGGGAAATTTTTGTACACCTTCCCTCCATTTCCCATTCTCCAGAGGGTCCTTCTCAAGCTTCAGGCAGAGAAGGTAAGGATGATTCTCATCGCTCCTCTCTGGCCGAGACAGATTTGGTTTCCGCTATTACAACAGCTGTCCAGGGAACCGCCGGTTCCACTTCCAGTGACCCACGACCTCTTGACCCAGGATCGAGGTCATCTTGTACTTCCAGGGTCCAGGACACTGCATCTTCATGCATGACTCCTGCAGACATAGTGATTTCTCGCTTCGGGGTCTCCTCGCAAGTCGCTGAAGTCCTTATAGAGGCTAGAAAACCCTCTACTCATTCCACTTACACCATGAAGTGGAAATGTTTTTCCATCTGGGCGACTTCCAAGAATTGGAACCCCTTTTCTTGTTCTGCCCCTCAAATCATGGAATACCTCCTTCATCTGTCAGACTCTGGTCTGTCATTTTCTTCCTTGAAGGTCCACCTTGCCGCAATTTTGGCATACCACAAGCTGGTGGATGGTAAATCTGTGGCTTAGTTGGAAGTCTCAAGAACCTTTCTGAAAGGGATCCTCCATCTGAAACCCCCCATCCGCAGCCTAACTCCACCTTGGGATTTGAACTTTGTGTTGGAGAAGCTCACTCTTCCCCCATTTGAGCTGGCCATGAGCTGTGATTTGTGCTTCCTTTCCTGGCAGATGTTATTTTTAGTTGCCATTACATCAGCCCGAAGGATTTCGGAGCTTCACGCTGTGGTTTGTAAAGAGCCTTATCTTATTTTCGACAAGAACCGGGCTGTTCTCAGGACAAATCCTAAGTTCTAGGGACATGGATATGTTGTTCATCCACACTGTCTGGCAGGTATCCTTGCCGCTTTAGATCTTGCCGGAAGGTCTTCAAGCTGGCTCCTCCCACCCACCCGGGTGGTAAAACTCTCGGCTCCGCCCCATGACGCCAGATCTTCCTTACCGCTTGGAAGCTTAGGTTCCCTCCTTAACACTCTGCGTATAAGACTGGTTCCTAATTCTTCGATTTTCCGAATTTAAAAGTTTTTTGCTTAAAAGTCTTCAGTCTTCTATCCCTCGCGGCTGCGATGGACAAATCGACTCCCGGTTTTTGGCGGTGCCCTTGCGGGCAGAAGATGTCTCGGACGGATCCGCACTCCACGTGTGTGTACTGTTTAGGCCTTGAGCACTAATTCGCAGGCTTATGGCCTGTGCTCTTCCTTCTCAGCCTACGCCCTCGAAGACCGTGTCATGTTTACAATTCAGGGGTGCCCGAGAAACGCTTTCTTCCGGTAAAGCAAAAGAGGCCCGTTGGCGGTCTCAAGGCGGCAGGCTCGCAGATCAGCTAGAGCAGATGATCGCCTCGAAGAGGAGTAGTAGCGGGCCGCATCTTCCTCGATCAGGCATTTATTCTGCTCTCCTGGGTTCCTCTTACACAGCCTTTAAGGAGTGGTCTGTCCCTCTCCACTAGGGAGAGGGACCAACATCTGCTGGACCTTCTTCTCGTCCAAGAAGAAAGACAAGCAGGTCTCTTCGCCGACGCTCTTGGGAGCGGGAAAGATCCCTCCCGAGTTGTCGGCCATCGACTTCGGTCAATCGCTCAAGCCGCCACTGGTCTCACGGTGTCCCCGCCAGGTCAGTTGACCGAGACTCCCGCCGACGGAGCCGAGATCTTTCCACCTGCTGACTGGTTGTCGACCGACAGCCGAAAATCCCCTCCCGGTTCCCCGGTGGAGGCTGAGGATCCCGTGAGCTTGCCAGTGCCTCTGGTTCTGGAGCCCTGGGTGTTCCTCTGAGCCGAGGGAGGAGCCGGTCTCCACCCGCTCCCTCCCTGCACCGCCCTCGAAAAGCCGAGGTTCTCGGTCTCGGATCATGTCCAGCCGATCCCGCCATCATAGGCGGTTCTCGCACCGCGGTAGGTGGCGCCGTCGTCAGCCCTCTCTCCTCCTCGGATGAGGGGAGGCTTTGGCCACGTTGTGTCGACGATACGATTCATGTGGTAACAGTTTTCTGACTGAACATGTACGCGCCGCCTTTCCCCGCCATTAGAGGCTGTCACCAGAGCAGCTGAAACAACCCACTGTTTTACCCGAGAGAGCTCATTATCAGGCCGGGTTGTTCGCCAAACCAACTGCCCCATCGATTCTGGTGGAACCTCCACCTCCACAGCTACTTGCTTGGGGGTTCGGATCGGTACCCCTCGGTCAGCTCAGTGGTCTGCCCCATAGGCTGTCGGGTCATCCTCACTCCCGATCGCCTCTTGGCAGGTGGAGGGTGGCTCAGGCCCGAGGCAGTTTCTTTTGCGACTCTTCTGAGTCCCACGTTACCATCTCCTTTTTCTTCAAGCGAGTGGATTTGGAGTCCTGTGAGGTCAGTCGCTGACCACAGCCCTTCGCCCTTCCTGGGGTTGCTCAGACTCATCTCGGAATCCACCGATGCAGCCTCGAGCCCGCATCCAAGCTGGCTAAGTATCCCTCACGGGATATTGGACCGAGGACTCTCACGGAGGCCTACCTGTGGCTGAGGCCATTGGGTCCGGCCTTGAGCTCTGGCAGCGCCTGCTTCCTGCCCTGCGCCTTCGGCCAGGATGGCCAGGAAGTATGCGGTCCTTCCCGGTTCCCTGTCAGGTTTCTCGGAACATCCCTCGGCCGAGGGGTTAGTTACCGACAGCGTTTTCCGGCATGCCAGAAATGCTAGGGTCGTGGACAAACCTCCCAACAAGGAGTCCAAGAAATTGGACTATGCCGGGCCAAAAGTCTACGCTGTGTCCTCCCTTGGCCTTCGTCAGGCCAGCTCGGCCGTACTGATGGCACATTTTTATCACGCCCTGTTGGGCTCCCTGGACGAGGTGGTTCCTCATCTCCTGGGTGACCTGCAGACCACGGCTAAGCAGGTGCGGGACCAGGGCAGTGGCCAAGCAGCAACTTCAGACTGCTTTGGACATTGGTGATTCATGCGCCAGGTCAGTAGCGGCTGCAGTGGCTATGCGTTGTCGGGCATGGCTGAGGATATCCACCTTCACAGCGGATACCCAGCACAAATTGGCTGGATGTCCCTTCCTGGGGACCGACTTCTTCGCCCTGGTAGGAAGGCCACCCAGAGGATCGAAAAGTCCAATGCCACCTTGGACTTGGTCTCATCCGCCAGAGGGACAAGGGCGCAGACTTCAACCCAAGCCCTCTCGTCCGCTCATGCGCTCGCACGCCCGGCCCAGCAACACCAGGGCTAGCAGGCTTGGCGCTACATCCCAAACGAGGCCTGTGGCTTCCTCCCCAGGAAGCAGGAGGCAAGGCCCAGGTGGTCCTCGGCCGTCCATCTCCAAGACTGCACAGTGATGGTTGGGGTGTCGCCTCAACCTTGTCACCACCCCAGGTTCCCCTGTGGGGGACGGCTCGTACTTCCTTTCCGCCTGGTCTGGCTACTACAGACAGGTGGGTGTTGAGGTGGTAGGAAAGGGCCTCCTCTGAAGTTCGAGCAGGCCCCACCCTTCAGAGCCGCCGCACTCGGGGCCTCTAGGTCCGAGTTCGCTGTCAGCTCGCTGAGCCGAAATCGCCTCCTCCCGAGAAGGAGGTGATAAGAGAGTGTGTGGACCCTCCTCAAACCCGGGGTTCGTGTCCAGGTACTTCCTGGTTCCAACTGACGGGCTTGATGCCCATTCTCGACTCACACGACTCTAAATAAGTTCCTAAGGTCTCGAACCTTCAGGATGGTCAACTCTGGCTCAGATAATCCCATCCTTGAACACGGTGTGTGGTTCTGCCTCTGACCTTCAGGACGCTGCTCTTTCACGTCCCTATCCGTCCGTCCCATCAAAGGTTCCTTCGCTGAAGCGGAGGGTCTCTTTTCGAGTTCCAAGCCATGCCTTCGCTTATCTCCAGCTCCCAGGGTCTTCACCAAATGCATGGCAGTGGTTACAGCATTCTGCGGCGCCGAGGGGTCCAGGCTTGCCTTACCTGACGACACAGATAGCAGCCCTCCAGACAGGAGGTGGAGCAGTCCAGAGATCTGGCCCACCAGGTTTGTCTCAGGTCGGCCTCCTCATCAACGCAGGCCAGTCGAACTCGAGTCAAGCAGGTGATTCTTTTCATCGAGGCAGAGCTCGACTCTCTTTCGAGCCAGAGCACCGCCCCGTGGACAGGGCCGAGGTTCTTCCTCCTTGCCCAATCATTTCTGGTTGGGCAATTGCGCCTGCCCGGACTTCCTGCGCTCCCTGGGTCTCATGGCGGCGGCCTGTACTCAGTTGTCCGTTGGGCCCACTGGAACATGCGCCTCTTCAGTGGGGGCTGGCCAGCCAGTGGTCCCAACGCCGTGATCCATTGGACCAGCTAGTGACGGTGACCCAGGGGATGTGGAACGCTCTCCAGTGGTGGACCGTTCCAGTTCATCTGCAGGAGGGCATCCTGCTTGTCCGCCCGAGCCGACGGTCTCTCTATCGACCGATGCCTCTCTGATGGGTTGGGGTGCCCATCTGGGGGAACACCGAGCGCACGGCCTCTGGTCCCCGCTGGGAGTCCCGCATGCCACATCAACCTGCTGGAGCCTGAGCGGTCTGCCTAGCTCTCACCGCCTTTGTTCCGCTTTTCGGGGTCAAGGGTCCGGGTCCAGACGGACAATACTACCTACCATGTACTATCTAAACCGCCAGGGCGGACGCCCATGCTCCTATGCAAGGAAGCTTCCGATCTGGTCACCGTGCGCAGCCTGGAGGCGGATCTCCTAGCCATTCATGTGGCAGGAGCCTCCAACACCCTGGCCGATGCCCTAAGCCAGATAGGGGCTGCGTCCCACTAGTGGTCTCTCTTGCCGGAGGTAGTACATGATCTATTCTCCCATTGGGGCACACCTCAGGTGGACCTGTTTGCCTCCAGGGAGAATGCGAAGTTGAGGCTGTTCCATGCCCACCCCTCTCTGCAGGGGGATGCCTTCTCGAGGCCATGGACCCCGGCTTCTTCTACGCCTTTCCCCTGCTCTTGATGCACAAGGTGCTGCAAAGCAAGGAGGGACAAGGCGCAGGTGATTCTGATAGCCCCAGACTGGCCCCGCCAGTACTGGTACCCAGATCTCCTCAGCCTCAGCTCCAGGCTTCCAAGGCAGCTTCCAGCTCGCCGGACCTGTCTCAATCAATCAGGGAAGGTATTCCATCTGGACCTTCAATCCCTGCACCCGACGGCCTGGTTCCTGAGCGGCTAGAGTTCCAGGCCTTGGGTCTTTCCGACGAGGTCCTCAACGTAGTTGAGGCGTCCCGTAAGGAGTCGACCAGAAAATGTTACGCTCAAATGGAAAAGGTTTTCCATTTGGTGTCAGGCAGGGCCTTGGACCCTTCCTCCTGCTCCTTGGTGAGCATATTTGGACTACCTGTGGTCCTTTCTCAGCAAGGGCTTAGGTCGACGACCCTAAGGGTGCACCTGGCAGCCATCTCTGCTTACCGGGCGCGGGCCGGGAAGCAGTCGGTGGCGCAGGAGAAGGTGGTCTGGTGCTTTTTCAAAGGCCTTGATCACATTTCCCCTCCGGTGCGAGAACCTCCGCCTCCGTGGGATCTACTGCTGGTATTGGCAAAGCTCATGGGCAAGCCATTCGAACCAATGCACAGGTGTGAACTCTCTCACCTGTCGTGGAAGACCGTCTTCTTGGTGGCTATCACGTCAGCCAGAAGGATGGGAGAGCTCCAGGCGCTCTGCATCGAGCTCCTTACCTGGTCTTCCACAGGGACAAGGTTGTCCTGCGCCCCCACCCGAAATTCCTTCCGAAGGTGGTGTCGGTCACCTTAACCAGGTGTTTACTCTGCCGGTGTTCTACCCCAATCTCACTTGGAGGCCGAATATAGGCTCCATACTTTGGACCCTAGAAGGCGCCGCTATTATAAGGAGCGACGCTGAAATTGGGAGAGGTTCGCCAGCTGTTTGTCACCCACGCTGAAGCTGCATCTGGCAGACCTGCAGCCAAGCGGACGATAGGCAGGTGGGTCACCTCCTGCATAGATCTCTCTTAAGTTGGCAGGCATGGAGCCTCCCAGAGGATAAGAGCTCATTCCACCGCAGACCGCTGCATCGGTGGCTGCTTCCAGGGACGTCCCTATCCAGGAAATCTGCAGGGCTGCTACCTGGAAGTCAGCACACACCTTCATCACCCATTACCACATCGACCTTGAGTCACGCCGGGATGGTGGTTTTGGGGCCTCGGTTCTCCAGTCTCTCTTTCCCAAGTAAGTAAGTATCGGGGGTGTGCGCCTTGCCTCCCTCCTCCCGGAGAACTGCTAGGAGTCTGCCAGACAGTGTGGATGAACAACATATCCATGTCCCTAGCAATACAGGTTACTCGCCTGTAACAGGAGTTCTAGGAATGGTATATGTTGTTCATCCACACGACCCACCCAACCTCCCCGGCTTCGACGCACAACCTGAGCTTCCAGCGGGCCAGATCTGGCGTCATGGGGCGGAGCCGAGAGTTTTACCACCCGGGTGGGTGGGAGGAGCCAGCTTGAAGACCTTCCAGCAAGATTTAAAGCGGCAAGGATACCTGCCAGACAGTGTGGATGAACAACATATACCATTCCTAGAACTCCTGTTACAGGTGAGTAACCTGTATTTTCTTCCCAAGGTGGTGTCAGAAGCCACACTGAACCAATCAGTAGAACTTCCTGTTTACTTTCCGTCCCCTTCCAGTAGAGGTGAGGCACTCCTGCACATCATGGATGTCCATCGGGTACTTCGGTGCTACACACACCGGACCAGGGATTTCCAAAGCTGCGATCAGTTTTTTGTTTCTTTTGTCCCCAGGTCTAAGGGCAAACCGGTCTCCAAGCAGTGCCTTTCCAAATGGTTAGGCAACTGTATTCAGTATCGTTACCAAAAGTACGAAAAACCTCTACCGGGTCCCATCAGAGGTCATTCTACTAGGGGCATGGCTGCTTCCACTGCCTTTTTGCGGAATGTCTCTGTGGCTGATATCTGTGCTGCCATCTCTTGGAGTTCTGTCCATATCTTTACCAAACACTACATTCTGGACATTGCTTCTAGGCAGAGGGCTGGCTTCGGCCTACCTGTCTTGCAGGGCCTTCTGTCCTAGGCTGTGTCCATTCTGGTTCCCAGTTTCTGTTGGAGCTATTTTCTCCTCCTCCCCGGTTTCTCTCAGTCTCTCTTTAGAGGGACTGCTTGGGACTCTGTCCTATATGTAATGATCTACTGAAGGAACCCTCTTGAAGTAAGATAGTACAGTTACATAGGAACTTACTGTAACAGTAGATCTTTGAGAGAGGTTCCTTCAGTAGGTCATATTTTTCCCTCCCTTCCCTCATTTTATTTCTTACAGGTACTCCAAATCCTGTTCGCTCTAGCTTTCAGGCCTCTTCCTGGCTCTGGCGGAAGAACTGGAGGGTGGGCGTGGAGACCGCCCACTATATACGGCCATGCTGACGTCTGGTGAGTGGTCCCCCATTAGGGATTGCTAGAAAAGTCTGCCATACGGCCCGACGCCAGGTGGCACCAGTGCTATATGTAAGTTCCTACATAACTGTACTTTCTTGGATCTTAGCAAGTGTGGGAAGGAGTGAAATAGGACAATAGTGGATGAGGAGGGGTCACCATCTTTAGGCAAGGGGAAGACAGTGGCATACTTCTATACAGAAGGAATAGAAGCCGTGGTGAAGGAGCAGTTGAGAATATCGGTTAACTGGGCAGAGATCGTGGGAGCAGATAGCTATAACAGTTTGGGGTCCAGGCCATCAGGCGAACTGCCTTTAGAGGGGCTAAGTGCATATAATGTATCCAATGTGTCAGTGGGTGAAATTAAGGAGAAGGAGCTCGATGGGGGGGGCTGGAAGTGGGAGGTCAGCAAGAGGGGGAGAGGGAAGATAGGAGAGCAGAGGCACAGGAGGTAAAGTAGGAGATGAATTCGGAAGCAACACTAAGATGATCGGTGAAGTAAGATCCATTTATTTTAAGGAGGAGCAGTGGTGGGGGAGAAAAGGGAGTTAATAACCTTCCAGAATTTTGATGGATTATTAGTGTTTGCCTGGAAGGTGGAGCTGAAGTATTCCGTCCTGGCTAACCGAGTAGCTTTAGTGCATTTATTACAAAGGGAGCGGTAGAGGGCGTAATCACGGGGGAGCTTGGTAGCTTTGTGAGTCGACCAAGCTTGGTCACGAGCTCTTAGGCATGCCAGTAGTTCAGGGGTTATCCATGGAGGTAGTTTCCCTTAACCCTGGTGTGTTGCACTGGGGCATGTCTGTTCCAGATATCTTAAGAATTTGTCATGAAAGTAATTGTAGGCATCATCAATAGAGCTGGAAGAGTAATATGTTCCCAGTCCATGCTGGCTAGTTCGAAAAGGAGGGGAGCCAAGTTCAGGGATTTGTATCAGTGAAACTGAGGGGTTTTAGGGGGCCTTGGACCTATGAATTTTATGTACAACATAGACCATATAGTGGTTGCTTAGGGCATCGGGTAGAACACCAGATTTAATAACCCTGTGGGGATGGGTAGTAAGGGGCACAATCAATTAGGGAGTGGTTTCCGAACTTATTCATGCGGGTTGGTTTCAGGATGAGTTGAGTAAGATTATGGGCACTGATATCACTGCATGCTTTGTTAAGGGAAGGAGATAGCCAATTGTGGTTAAAATCGCCTAGTATATATGTTTCACCTGATGGGGTGAGAAAAAGCATTGTATTAATTAACTCGGTGATGGCTGAGAAGGAGAGACTAGGGCGACAGTAGGCGCCAGCAATATAGATGGGTATTGAGAATGCTAGGGAAAGCTTAAGTATTAAAAGCTCAAAGTGTAAGGCCGATGAGACATATATTGCCACGCCACCAACCCTAGTGGAGCAGTCTTGACGGGAAGTGTTTTAACCAGGAATGGTGAGAGAGGAGTCAATGACTTTGTTATTTAGCCATGTTTCTGAAAGGATGACTATATCGAGAGCAAGTGATAAAATCTGGAGCTGAAGTAGATCTAATTTGGGAAGAAGACTACGTATATTTAGATGTAGGATTTTCCGTCTATGGGGCAGGATCAGCACGTTATTTGGGGGCTATATCGGCAGAGGCCAAAGTTGATGCTGAATGACTGGGGGATTTGGCCCAGGATTAGGACTGATGTTGCCTGCAGATAAAAGCAGGAGCGCAATAGTTAAGAAATGAATTTTAACACCCTTGTACCAGGATGGAGAGCTAATTAGGAATGACGTGGGGGGAGAGCGGTGGAAGAGGGGGTTGGAATTTAAATAGATGCAACAGGGTGAATAGGGATGGGATGGGTAGGAGGGTGGCACTTGGACAGACTGGGTAATGAGTCCACATTTCTAGGGCTGGTGAGGGGGCCATAAGGTTAGGTATAGGGGCTAGGAGTAAGGAGGGGCAGATGTGGTCAGACTGCATAGGTGAAGGGACTGGAGTGAGGGTAAGCAGAGGGAGGCAAAGAGCCATGAGGATAGCAAGTGGCAGTTTTAAAGGAGATGGAGATGTGATTAAAGGAATATAGTATTAGGGGGTCAAAAATTAGGCTGCACCAAGCAGTACTAGTAGAAGCTGATGGCACAATACAGATATAGCTGACTTAACTGCTGTAGCATAACCCACTACAGCAGCAGGCTATACCAGCAGGGTCAGTTATGTTTGCCTCAACTTTACTCAATTGCTATATTGTATCTCACTACAGCAGCAGGTTATTCCCCGGGTACAGTATGTTGTCACAGATTGGGAGAAGCAGGCGGAGAAAGAATTACGCCTTAGTCAAAATTATTGGAAGGTGTGCATATGTAGAACAATAGGTTGAGCTGCAGTTCAGGGCGGTGCACAGACTGTTGCTAGAGCATTTAAAGAGTGATGTGGGCAGGAGGAAAATACAGTCTAGTAAAATAGTTCTAGCAAAATATCTAACTGAGCCATATTTCTGCAGCCCGAAGGAGAGAATAGAAAGCAGTTGTGGGAAGCTGGCTAATGCACCAATCTGTGAGTGGCTGGCAGTGAGCACGACCAATCAGCAGAGCAGGAAGGAGAGTGCTAAGGTTTCAAAATTTGACTTTTAGGTCAGTACCTTAATGGTAGAGGCAGCCGTGACTGAGTGGGTGGCAGCAAAATAAAGTCGTGCCACTAGTAGAAGCTCCCATTTGGGGAGGCAGAGCAGCTGTGGGGAGAAGAAAAAAAATAGCAGGGGTTAATCAAACCAGCTTAATCGGTGGGGGCGGGTTAAGGGAAGACAAAAGACAGAATAATTACAGGAATCAAGAAGTACAGGGTGGGATAATGCTGAGAGAAAGGAGGCAAGTTAAAATGAGCAGGAGCAGATATTTGGGGGGGTAGGGAAGTAGGAGGCAGATGTGCTACAGGGTGACTGAAAAGCCAGAGGGAATTAGCTGAGGGCTAAAGAAAAGAAAGGGAGAATTTGTTGAAAGGCTAGAAAAAACGAGCAGAGATTAGTTGTAAGGCTAGACAAGAACGGGTGATCTGCTGAAAGGTTAGGTAAACGGAGTAGAGAGATGGCTGTAAGGTAGAAACAGTACAAATAGTAAAAACAGGAATTAAGTAAAGTTCAGAGCAGTTAAGCAGTAGATAATAAATTCACACAGTTTTCAGTGCAAATAACAAAAACCGTGGCAGTAATGCAGTCTGGCAAAAATACAGTCTAGTAAAATAGCTCTAGCAAGATATCTAACTTAGTCATAATTTCGGCAGCCCAAAGGAAAGAATAGAAAGCAGTAGTGGAAGGCCGGCAAGAGCACCGATCTGTGAGTGGCTAGCAGAGAGAACAGCCACTCAGCAGAGCAGGAAGGAGAGCGCCAAGGTCTCAAAATCCGACTTTTAGGTCTGTACCTTAGTGGCAGAGGCAGCTATGGCTGAGCAGGCAGCAGCAAAGTAAAGTCACGCCGCTAGTAGAAGCGCCTGTTTGGAGTGCAGAGCAGCTTAGTGGTAGAGGCAGCCATGGCTGAACGGGCAGCAGCAAAGTAGAGCTGCACTGCCAGTAGAAGTACCTATTCGGGGGGGCAGAGCAGCTTAGTGGCAGAGGCAGCCGTGTCTGAGCAGGAGGCGGCAAAGTAAAGCCACGCCGCCAATAGCAGCTCCCATTCCGGGGGCAGAGCAGCTTCATAACAGGCAGCCATGGCTGAACGGGCGGCAGCACAGTAAAGCTGCGCCACCAGTAGAAGCACCCGTTTGGGGGGGGGGCAGAGCAGCTTAGTGTCAGAGGCAGCAGTGGCTGAGCAGGCAGCAGCAAAGTAAAGCCATGGCAGAGCAGCTTAGTGGCAGAGGCAGCCATTGCTAAGCGGGCGGCAGCAAAGTAAAGCTACGCCGCCAGTAGAAACACCTGTTCAGGGGCAGAGCAGCTTAGTGGCAGAGGTAGCTGTGGCAGTGTGGGCGGTAACAAAGTAAAGCCACGCACCAGTAGAAACACTCGTTCCGGGGGGCAGAACAGCTTAGTGGTAGAGGCAGCCGTGGCTGAGCTGGCGACAGTGAAGCAAAGCCGTGCCGCCAGTAGAAGTGCCTGTTCGAAGGACAGAGCAGCTTAGTGACAAAGGTAGCCGTGGCTGAGTGGGCAGCAGCACAGTAAAGCTGCGCTGCCAGTAGAAGCGCCAGTTCGGGGGACAGAGCATCTGTGTGTGTCTGTATATTGTAACACAGCACTGGGCAGAGTTGTGGAAGGGCGTTATCTCCCAGCACGTCTGTTCCATTTTCTCTTTGCCAGGACTACAAAGCATGGTGCACACACTACAAGCCCCAGAAGGCATTGCACCACAGCGCCACCTAGCTGAGTGCTTGATTAAGAACAGGTGCAGGAGAGTGACTGCCTGCATAAAAGAGAAGGCTCAAACAATTGCTCTCTCTCAGTACCTGATTAAGAAACAGGCGAGGAGGGTGGCTGATGAGCATTTGTATAAAGAAAGAAAGAAAGAGAAATTTGAATCAACTGACTTCCCGTCTTTGACCTTTTGTTTGGCATGCGACTACAAATTGCATCTTGACTTTGGACTGTCTGAAAACCCGACACTGGTAAATGACTTTCGTTTGAAACAAAAACCAAGAGACTCTCTTCTGATTTTGTTTGTTTGCCCCAAGAAATAGCTTAGCTATCTGTGCTATAGACAGGGAACTGAAAACTCACTGTGTAGGTAGCACTCAACAAACAACCTGGTATTATTTTCTTTTGTTTGCATCCTGCGTTGTTTTGAATGTACGTCCCTCAGTATTTTTACTACTAAACATATAGTCATAGTACTGTGTGACCCTGAATATCCTGTGTCGTGGTGCAAAGTGTGCTCATATCTCCGCCTACAAGATCCCAGTGTAACACAACCCCCCCCCACTGTGTTAATATATATGTAGTAGTGTGTATGTATATATATATATATATATATACACACACACACACACACACACACAAGCATATATACAGACACACACATTATTTAAGAATAATAAAACAGCTGCCCGTAGTTTAAGGAGAGTGGTATGTACCTGATCATTTTTAATCACACTTCTGCATAAAAGACCAGAGGTGTGAAAGTGCCTCCTTAAAATGTGCTTGTTTTCTTCTGTATCCCAACCACATTCACATCCTAAAGACCCAGACTTGGTGCAAAGCATCATGGGTATCTATGCAAATCCATCGAGTGGGGCAGGCAGACTAGATTTTGCAGGACCTAATATTGCCTTGCAGTAGACTTTTATATTGGATCCAGACCAGCAGAGAGCCTTTAAGCAGTGCAAAGCATCATGGGTATCACTATGCAAATCCGTTGAATGGGACAGACTGACTAGATTTCACAGGACCAAATCTTGCCCTGCAACAGACTTTTACACTGGATCCAGACCAGCAGAGGGAGAGCCTCTAACCATACGTACAAGTCATCCTTTTCTGACGACTCCATATGATGCAGTCACAGTCTCATCCAGGTGTCAGGTTAGTCCGAAGGAAAACAGACATTTAGTACAGCCACAGGTAGCATACAAAAGGCAGTTGACAAAAGGAGTGTCATATGGGATCCCTGAATAAGATACATGCAGAGAGCAAATGCCAACATTTGTTCGGTTTATTGTATCACTGGTATTGCCATGGACAATCCTTAGATAATATAGCCTAGTAAGAACACAGAGCTCTGAACCTGGTTACTCAGTTTTGAATCCATCCTCTGCCATTTTCTGTGTAGCCCTGAGCATGGTCCTTTGTACTAGGTTCCCCTGTGTTGTGGAATACTGTTCTGCAGGGGGTTGCTGTGCCCCTTTAGTGGCTAAGTGTAAAAACAAGAGGGTGCCGGCACCACTGGTCATAGACCTTTCCAACTGACCTGTGTGCAATAACTGTTTACAACAACTGTTTTCTACTTGTCTATATGTTGCTGATCATCCATTGCTGCTGTGGTTTATCTTTTATTTTGCTCTTGATGTAAGGCGCTCTGAGCCCTACAGCAGTGCTTTAGTAAATAAAGGACTACAGCTATTATTAAATATGCTTGTGATTAATCTCCTCTCCCACGCCATCCTCTGTAACTACATTGAGATTTCCCTGTCTCAAGTAACCATTCTGTATCAAACAGGTGCTGCCAGTTCATGGATTGTAAAACACTTTGGGAAACTGTATGAAAGTAGCCCACTATGTAAAACCAGAATCCTTACCTAGCTTCCTTTTTTCCCCTGAACACAAGTTCAATATAGTAATTAGCATAGAAGAAAACAAAACGAGTTTTCATTGGTTTTGTCCATCAACCATTGAACTGGTTGTTAACCGAAAATTATTTTACTCTGGCCTGACCACCTCGTAAGGGTAACTTGGCTGCAGTGCATTATGTCTGAGAAACCCAAGAAAAAGACCGGACTCACTGGGTTTCAGTGCTGCACGGAGTGTGGGGAGGTGTTTGACAAGGCAGATCCCCACCTTGTGTGTTCATTGTCCGGGGTTTGACCACCCAAAAACAGACTGCCAAATTTGTGCAAACTTTCCTAAGGCCACGCTGGATAAGCAATTAGCCAGGCTAAAGGAAAGAATGGCCGAAAAATCCACTGACCTGGATGGCCAGTCCGGTTCGGCTCCTGAGTGTGCAGAGGAACCGGAGGAGGTGCCTTCTGATCAGGGTAATACCTCCTCGACCAAAAGAAAAGCAGATACCGAGGCTTTGGTACCAGCAAAAAAGCAGCGGAAATCTGCCAGTTCAGAACGTAAGCTCCAACCACAGAAGAAATGGCTAAAGTGATTAAGATTGTACAGTCTCCACAGTCAAAACCAGGCGAACCGAGTATTACCACATGCCCCTTGGTTCGGTCATCTACCGGTTCTCTTCCCACCAGTTCATATGACCCGGAGACTTACAATGAACTCGAGTGGGAGGAGGAAGAAGAGGAATGTTTGGAGGAACCCATTGAGCCTGATACTTCCCCGAATAGGCCATACTCTGTCTCCCCTCACAGGCAACCGGGGGGAGTCCTCCTCCCATTTCTCCTTGTATAAAAAAGGTTGTTGAAACATTACAGCTCCCTACCCTGGAGGCAGCTGAGGGGCAGGAGGAGCCTGACTTTGTTAAGATGATGGATGTCCCTAACTCCAAAAGACTTGTCAATTCCTCTCCATAAGTCCTTGAAAAAACAGACTAATAAGATCTTACAGATGCCCACCTCTGTTCCCCTTGTTGACAAAAGGATGGCTAGGAGGTACGTGCTCTCAGGCAGTGGCACAGAGTTTCTGTATAACCACTGCAGTCATGTGGGAGTCGCCCAGACTGCTGCCTGTGACAAGGCTGGTATTTCCCTAGCCTCTCATTCCCCTGAGAAGGACTCTCGGAAGATTGACACCATGGCCAAGAAGCAATATTTGACTTCTTTTTTGGGGATTAGGTAAGCTTTCTACATGGCATATGTAGCCAGATATCAGAAGTCCAGATGGGAATCTGTCCTGAACCTGGCTAAAACAGCTTCACCCCAGCTGGCCAAAGACCTGGAGCAGATAGTCCAGGATGGCATTGAGGCATCCAAGGTCCAATTTCATGCTGCTGTGGACTCTAATGATGTATCCTCTGGAGTCATGGCTACAGCAGTTTCCCTGAAGAGATTTTTTTGGCTCAGGTGTACCTACTTCTCTCAGGATACCCAGTCAAAGGCCATGGATTTTCCTGTCATCCAAAACTCTGGGGAGCAAACAGAGTCATACATGAAGAAAGTGGATGAGTACAGGACCATTTACAAAAGTGCAGCTGCAAAAGAAAAGGCTGCAACGCCTCAGAAGCAACAACATAGGCCTGGCCGAGGCAGGCCTTCTCAGAGGCCTTTCTACTAGACACAGGCATTCTCTGCTTACCAGCAACAGAGGTTTTTTTTTTTCCGGGGCAGAGGTAGGAGAGGTGTGAGCAGAGCTGCATCCACCTCCCAGCCAAAGACTTCTGCCAAGCAGACACTCTGATGGTGTCAGCCAGGGCCGCCTCCCCATTACCAATAGGGGGCAGGCTGGCTCACTACTTCCAGGTCTGGAAGTCCATCACCACAGACAAGTGGGTCCTGGAAGCAGTGAGTCAGGGATTTGCTCTAAATTTCAAATGGTTCCCAAGAACCAGAGCAGTCTTTCAAACCTGCCAGTAGTTCAGAGGCAACTCTGTTGGAGGCGGAGATTTCCACACTCTTAGACCAGGAAGCAGTGGAACCTTTTCCTGTCCTCCACAAAGGAAAAGGGTTGTACTCAAGATACTTCCTTTACCCCAAAGAAGTCTGGGGAGTGGTGGCCCATCCTAGATTTGAGGTATCTCAACAAGCACCTGACAAAACCCAAATTCAAGATGATGACCTGAACCAAAATTCTTCCCACTATCAGACAAGGAGATTGGTTAGTTTCCTTGGATCTCAAGGATGCTAATTTCCACATACCTATCAGCCACTCACACAGAAAGCAATATAAGGTGTGAGTTGCCCTCAGGCCACTATCAATTCAGGGCAATGCCCTTTGGCCTGACCTCTACCCCCAGAACATTCACAAAGTGTCCGGGAGTGGTCATGGCCTACCTAAGAAGGCAAGGAGGGTCTGTGTTCCCCTACCTGGATGACTGGTAATGAGATAGTTCCCTCAACAGGTGAGAGAAGTCTTGGCCCATGCTGCAGAATACCCTCGTGTACTTAAAATTTCTGGTAAACCTATGAAATCGGTGCTGGAACCTGGCCAGTTTCTAGGAGCATAGCTGGACACAGTTCAAGCAAAGGCTCTCCTGCCAGTGGGAAGGGGGGACAACCTCATCCATCTGGCAAGTTCTTTTCACCTGCAGGTGTCTCGACTGGCAAGACATTTTCTTCAGCTTTTGGGACACACAGCAGCTTCCACAGCAGTGATCCCAGGAGCCAAGTTTCAGATGAGGAACATACAGTTTCATCTCAGATCTTTTTGGTCCTAGAAAAGAGACCCCCATCCAAGCTGATTCCAGTGACATCCACCTTGGTACAGGCACTGCAGTAGTGGAAGGACAAGGACAATCTCTCAGAGAGGATGTTCCTTTCCTCCAACAGTCCCCTACAGTAGTTCTCACCATGGATGCTTCACTCCTGAGATGGGGGGCTCACCTAAGGGACCATACTGCTCATGGGACATGGTCTCGTCAGGAGTCCTTGCTCCATATCAACCTGTTAGAGCCCAGGGCAGTGTTCCTAGCTCTCCAGTCATTCTCAGAGATGGTACAGGGGAAGGTGGTTCAAGTGCGAACAGACAACGCCACCACCATATACTACATCAACAAGTAAGGCGGGACAAGGTCCTCTGCCCTGTGCACAGAGGCAGTGAAGATCTGGACCCTGGCATACTCTCTTCAGACCTTCTCAGCTGTACATTTGTCAAGCAAGGACAATGTACTGGCAGATGCCCTCAACAGAATAAATCAGTCTCCCCACGAGTGGTCTCTGAACAAGGGTATACTGCAAACAGTGTTCAGGTGATGGGGCACACCAGAGATCTCTTTGCAGCCCCAGACAATCACCAGCTGCCCCAGTTCTGTTGCAGATCTCCAGTTCTGGGCCCTGTGCCTCTGGATGCACTGATTCTGGTCTGAACAGGCAAATTCTTGTATGTCTTCCCACCCCATTCCCTCTGATCTTCAGAGCACTGATCAAACTCAGGAGCCAGCCATCAACTATGATTCTGATTGCTCCGGACTGGGCCAGACAGCCATGGTACCTTGTCTCTGACAGTGACCAGTCCAATTTGCCTCCGCAGGAGGCACAGTCTCCTGACCTATCGGGAGGATCCTGTACCCCAACCTCAGGTCCCTCAGACTCAAGGCCTGGCTCTTGAGGACCTAGAGTATGCAGGCTTGCATCTCTCCCAAGGGGCCCTGGATATTCTGAAGGTTTCCAGAAAACCTGCCGCCAGAAAGACTTATACTTCCAAGTGGAAGAGATTGTCCATCTGGTGTTCACAGAAGAAAATAGATTCACATGCTGCAGGACTGGCAGCCATGCTGCACTATTTGGTCCATCTGCACTCCCTAGGTCTTCAACCCTCTACCCTGAAAGTGCACCTGGTAACTGTGTCCGCTTGTCTCTCTGTAGGCAAGGAACCTTCCCTGGCATCCCATTCAGTCTTCAAGAAGTTTTTTAAAGGGTTGCTCCACTCACATCCCCCTCACAGGGAGCCTAACCCATCTTGGGACCTGAATATCTGAATAGCTCAGCTAATACAGCCCCCTTTTGAACCCATGTCTTCAGCAGAGCTTAACTATTTGACATGGAAAATTGTCTTCTTGAAAGCCATAACCTCTGCTAGGAGGATCAGTGAGCTATAGCCTTGGCAATGGAACCTGACTTCATAGCATTCCATAGAGACAAGGTCATTCTTAGGACAAACAGGAAATTTCTCCCAAGAGTGGTCTCGGATTTCCATTTGAACCGGTCCATGACATTACCATTCTTCTTCACTGAACATTCCTGCTCAAGGGAATGAGGGCTACATAGTCTGGACATAAAAAGGGCTATTAGCTATTACATAGATCAGACAAAGGCCCACAGGAATGACTGTACCCAGTTGTTCCTCACCTATGGGGAAGTGGGTAAAGGCAAGCCAGCCACCAAAAGGACCATTGCTAGGTGGATTGTGTCTTGTATCCAGTTCTGCTATTGCAAACTGGGGAAAGAGCTGCCTGCAGGCCTCAGGGCCCACTCTACCAGGGGAACAATTGCCTCCATTGCTGCTGCCAGAGACATTCCCCTGCTTGAAATTTGCAAAGCAGCTACCTGGAAAATTGTTCACACATTTACAAAGTACTACTGCCTGGACACCCAGGCCAGGAGTGATGCCAGGTTTGGCACAGCAGTACTGCAGAGCCTATTCACTAAGTAGGTTCTGTGCCCACCTCCTTGGAGCACTGCTTGGTAGTCTTGATGTAGTCAGACTACAGCAAGACTTCATGTTTGGAAGAAAAAATTGCTTACCACAGTAATCTTGTTTCTTCTATGGAGTCTTGCTGTAGTCTGCCCTCTCTCCCTGCCTCCTCTGACAGAACCTAAAAGGTGGCAGGCCTCACTTATCAGTATAAATTTAAGTGTTGCACCTCTAGGCTGTCACATTTTTTCTTGGGCATTTCGTAACTTGAGTGTTCTAGTTTCTCTTTGTCTGGTTTTTAGCCTTGTTGGGCTATTTATTAATCCTAAAGATAGGATAAGTAGTCACTATGTAGAGCTCATAAGAATCTGATGGTTACATAGAATGCACCAGGGACAAGAGTTTGAAAACCGAGCTCGTGCGCAATGTTTTATGCATTTGCATAGAGTTAACTCTTTCATCCCCGGGGCAGTTGAACTGGAAGAGCTAACTGCATGTAGTCAGAATACAACAAGACTCCATTAGAAGAAACAAAATTACTATGGTATTTTTTTTCTTCTGCACCTGGAGTTTTGGGTATGGGTACTAGACTTGATACCAGGGAAGCATAGAGGAAAGGTGTGACTCCTGAAGTAGCAAGCCCAGGAGTGATTACCAGAAGAATGGCAACCAAACTAGAAACAAATTCCAAACAGAGACTGCACAGCTTGCACCAGTGATGAACAGAAAGGGACAGAACCTGAAAGCATATCTGCCTTCTTCACATGGTGGGATAGACAATAAAGAGAGGGACTGAGAAGCAGATTAGAGAAGAGATTCAGCAACAGGAGCAGTGCTGGCTGGAAGCCTTGCATGCTATCAAAGTTGGAGGCTCTGACACAGCTCCAGCAGATCAACAAAACACAAACAACTTAAGACATTAAACTTACAAAGCTGCGTCCTTCAGATAATATCAAAGCATACCTGACAACTTTTGAAAGGATTGCTGGAGCCTGCCAGAACCCAACTTGCCTACAGCAAAATGGACACTACGCAGTTAGAAAACTGTGACCTTGTGAAAAGAGAAGTCATTGAAAAGATATATCTCTGGAGCAAGTACCATTCAGTTGACAATCCTCAAGAAGCCTTCACCCAATTCAGAGAACTCATAAATGACTCCAGCCAGAGGACAAAACAATCCCACAGATCATCACATATTTGCAATGGAGCATTTCATCAACATCCTTTCTACAGACTTGCAGCTTTGGGTAAAAGAACACCAACCAGAAAATGTGGAAAAGACCAATCTCCATCAGGGATATCTCAGTAATCCGGTCACACAGATGGAATTTCACCGTCAGTGAAGCAGGATCTACACAGAAGATTTTCATCAGTACCACAGGGGCTGCCAGCGCCATCGTTGGCTGGCAATGTCACCAACCCTATAAAGGCATGAGCGGCCCTGATCCCTCCTCATTTCTTTGCCGTCTGCTCTCTTTGTTTGGGTCTCCATGGAAGCTCCAACACAGTTTTGTGCCATTTTTGCCTATGACTTTCTTTTAATATTTTAGAATCTTTTTTTTTTTTTTTTTAAAGAGATTCCTTTACCTCGCTTATATTGAGAGTTAATCCTTCTACTTCTTTTTACCATTGCTACTGGAGTGGAAAGAGGATTGCATTTACAGATGAACACTCCCTCTGTGTCTGCTGTCTTGGGCCCGATCATGACATCTCAGACTATGAGCTCTGCCACAGTTTAATCAAACCATCCTGTGGCAACGAAAAAAGACTCTTACAAAATTCCTAATGGAGCAACAGGTAGTCAGTTCTGGGTAGGGGTCCTCTGGGGTCCCTCCTTCCCAGTTACCAGTGGGTTCATTGAGCTCCCAGACCTTTAAAGCACAAGACAAGTCCTGGGGGGGGGAGGGGGGAGTCATAATAAGGACCAAGCTCGGAATAACTCCCCCCAGCGGCATTCCCATTCCCAGATGGCCTCCCTCTTCTTTTCTTCTGGGGGTACACCATCGGCTGTAGCCATGCTAATGCTTGCTGGTGTCCAGGTCTCTGTTCCTACCAGACCCATACCAACAGTTCCACCACCTGTTGTGCAGGGCAGACAGTCAACTCTTTGGTCTTCAGCCCATGCTCTGTCGATGCCAGCCTCATCGTCGACATCCCTCCCATTGAGGCCTGATTCTTCCCCAGGCTTCGGGCCCTCAGGGTCCAATGGAGGGACTTGTCGCACCCTGCGCCATCGACCCACCACCACCGTCAACGAGGCAGTCCACCATCGTCAACCTCAATGATATTTTTAACAAGTTCACTACAGTTTTGGTCCATCAGCTGGGCACGTACAGGTCTGAGTTGCCTGTATCATCATCAACACCACTCTGGCCTCCTCGGCTGCTCCCTATGGGCCGTCATTCACTCATTAATTGGACCTTGAGCTAGAGCAGGTCGGCAACGATGAGTACCATCCTGATCTCATTTTACCTGAGGAAGAGGAAGAGCCTCTGTCCTCTGAAGGGTCCATCGCCTCTTCAGTGAGCAAGGACTCTGTCAAACATACTCCTAGGTTTCGTCCAGAGGACCCTGCCTTCTTCAGCGTGATGCAGCAGCTCTTCTCAGCCATGGGCTTTCATACAGAGGAAGAAGATGCCACCATAGGAGATCTGGTGAACTTTCTAGAAATTCCAGAGTCTCCTCTGAAGGTCATCGCTCCTATCCTTCCAGCTTTGAGGAATACCACTACTGCCACCTGGCACAGGCCCGACATGGTGCCAGCCATGCCCTGCAGGACAGAGAAGTTGTACCATGCTCCCCAGGGCCTTCGACATTAAGCTGCCCAGCCAGAAACCGGTTCAGTGGTTATGACAGATCAGTCCCAGTGGCTGGCTCTGGCTCTGCTTGACTACTTGCTGGACCCACCTCTTCCGGTTCTCGACCAAGAGGTGGTGGTCAGGTCTCCCTCCATTTCAGTCAGCTGAGAACCATCACTTCAGATGCCCGGACCCTTCAAATCGTAGAAAGGGGGTCACACTGTGGAATTCATAGAAATGCCCACTGAGGGACCCTCCAGTACCCTTCACCTACCCCCCCGACGGCCCATCTGTCTGTTCTCCGGGAGGAGTTACAGTCCCTTCTGTGCAAAAAGGCCATCGAGTCAGTGCCCAGGTACTAAAGGAATAGGGACCTATTCTAAATCTCAAGGATCTCAATAGGTATGTCCAGTACAAAAAATTCTGCATGGTAATCCTGCCAGGTCTGTTACCTCTGCTCAAGCAGGGGGACTGGCTGTGCTTCCTGAACATGCAGGATGCTTACCTGCATATCTTGGTGTTTCCACTGCAGAGGACATACCTCCATTTTCTTTTCCAGGGTGAGCACTACCATTCAAAGTATTCCCCTTTGGCTTATCTTTTGTGCCGTGTGTCTTTACCAAGTGCTTAGCAGCAGTAGCTGCAGCTCTCAGAAGGGAGGGACAGTACATATTCCCCTGTCTGGATGACTGGCTCCTAAAGGCCCCATTCAGGGAACAGCTCATTTGGACTCTGGAGGGAACCCTCCAGCTGTTTCTGTCCCTGGGCATCACTGTCAGCTCGCCCAAGTTGGTCCTGATCCTGTCCCAAAGGCTGCAATATATAGGGGTGGTTCTGGACTCTGTGCAGGTTAAAGCCTTCCTGCCTCTTAAGAAGGGTGGAGAGCCTTATTGCTCAGGCTCAGAAGATCAGTTGGAACCATTGTATCCCTGCAAGGGTATATAAGAGGCTATTGGGTCTGATGGCTGCAGCCATTCCCACTGTCTCCTTGGCCGGATTGCACATGCAAGTTCTCCACTGGACACACTGGGTGCAATGGGACCAACGCATGGATGAATTAGATCAGTCAGTGATGGATGGACCCATGCAACCTGTTACAAGGGGTCTAGCAGGACGCAGTCCAGCATGCACAAAAGAGAACTTCTCTCATCCATCGCTGAAGATCTGTTTGCCAGATGGGGTCATTCAGAGTTGGACATTTTTGTGTCCCCAATCAATGCAAAACTGCCCAGTTTCTGCTCGCTAGATCCAGGGCCTGGAGCTTTTTGGTGAGACACATTCTCCCCCTCTCTGGAGCAAAGGTTTCTTTATGTCTTCCTTCCTTTTCCTCTGATTCAGAGGGTGCTAATCAAACTGTAGATGGAGAGGGCTGGCATGATCCTGGTAGCTCCGTTCTGGCCTCAGCAGATATGGTTCCCATTACTACAGCAGTTAGTGAAGGATTCTCTGGTCTCACTGTCATTCTACAGAAATCTGCTGATGCAGGCCCTAGTGACCCTGGTACATCCAAACCTCAAGTCCCTACATCTGCATGCTTGGCTCCTGAGGACGTAGTCATCACCAGGTTTGGGGTTTCCCATAGACTGGCAGGTCCTAATGGCCACTCAGAAACCCTCCACTCGAGCCACTCGGGGGAGGGGGGCAGCATGATTCTGGTTGCCCCATTCTAGCCACAGCAGGTATGGTTCCTCATTGCTACAACATTTAGTAGAGGAGCCCCTAGTTCTTCTGCTCCTTTGCCAGAACCTGTTGATGCAGGCTCAGGGGACCCCTGTTCCATCCCAGTCTCATGTCCCTTCGTCTGCATGCCTGGCTCCTGAGAACATAATTGTCGCCCAGTTTGGGGTGTCCCAGAGAGTAGCTGGAGTCCTCGTGGCAGCTCGGAAGCTCTCCACTAGAGCCACATATGCCATGAAGTGGAAGAGATTTCCCATCTGGGCTGCTAAACATCATCTGAACCCTTTCACTTGTCCAGTGAGCCAGATTCTGGACTACCTGATATCTCTGTTGGACTCAGTTCTCCAATACTCCTCCTTCAAAGTGCATCTTACCACTATCTCGGCCTTTCATGAGCCCGTAGGCAATCACAACTTGGCTCAATTGGATGCATCCCATACCTTTCTGAGGGGAATTCTGCATCTGAAACCTCCAGTCCATTCCCCTGTCCCAGCTTGGGATTTGAATTTTGTTTTAGAGAAGCTGACCCTGTCTCCTTTTGAGCCAGCCATGATTTGTAAGCCACACTTTATGTCCTAGAAAGCATTATTTTTAGTTGCTGTTACTTCTGCTGAAAGGATTTCCGAGCTTCAGGCCCTCTGGTGCAAGGAGCCTTATTTGATTTTTCACAAAGACAGGGTGTCTTTGCACATGAATCTTAAGTTTCTTTCTAAGGTGGTGTCTGAGTTTACCCTGCACTAATCTGTCCACCTACCTGTTCATTTTCTGGAGTGTATCAGTCCAGGGGAAGCACTTTTCCAAACGTTAGATGTGCTCAGCGTTTTGAAGTATTTTTTTATGCTCACGCCCCCTTCTTCTCCACACTCTTCCTTTCCTCAGGGAGTTCCGTGGTGAAGGCCAGCCTAAGCCCTGGACTCAGTCTTCAGCCCCCATCCTGCCACGGATTATCCCCCAGGTGGAGAAGTAGGAGATCAGCTGCCTCCCCACTTGCTCCATGTGCGTTGGGCCTCCAACTGATCCAGGACCATATGGTACCCCCACCAGGCCTGTCGCCAGGAGGAACTGCGGGGCCATTTTCCATTTTTCTCCCCGGTATCCCTGAGGACATCAGCAGCCAAGGAGGTCCATGGAGGCATGCGCACACTGAGACGTAGTGCCACTCTGGACCCCAGCCAATGTCCTCCCTGTCCCCCACATGGTGCTGCCTGCCACACCTCCACCCATATGCACCCAGGTGGAAGCGTCCTAGCGGTAGTAGCATCCCTTCCTCCCTGGAGGAGAAGAGTGCCCCTCGGGTACTCGATCCTCCTCCCCCCCCCCGCTGACCCTCCTGCTTGTTCCCGAACCCTGGTCGCCAGCACCACAAGCGGTAGTTCTACTGCTGCGCCAATGGGCCGGCTACAACTTTTTAAGTATTGTCTGCTCCGAACTAAGGAATGCAGAAAGACAAAGTAGCTTTTTGTTTCTTTTGACCCAGGTAGAGAGGGTGTTCAGGTTTCAAAACAATGTTTGTCTAAATGCTTGGCACATTGTATTGTGTTCTGTTACAACAAGTATGCCAAAGAGTTGCCAAAAGTGGTGAAAGCCCATGCCTCAAGGGACATGGCTAATTCTGTGGCCTGTTTCAGAGGGGGTCTCAGCTGCTGATATATGCTCTGCTGCCACCTGGAGTACCTGCCATACCTTCACCAAGCACTACAGTCTGGACATTGCCTCTAGAGCCCGTGCAAGTTTTGACAGGGCTGTGCTGCAGAGCCTCCTGTCTTAAGTTTAGGGATGGCCTTCCTTCCAGACTGTTTGCATGCATCTGTAACTGCTTGGGACTCATTCCATCTGTGTGACCTGATGACTGAGATACCCCCAATAGAACAGTTACATAAGAACTTACCGTAACAGTAGATCTTCGAGGGGATTTCAGTCATCAGGTCTGCCTTCCCTACCACCATCCCCATTTTGGGGCTGTTTCTCAGAACTGGCTAACTGGTGTATCCAGCCTTTTATTTTGACCTGGGCACCTCTCTCTCTCTCTCTCCCCTTGGTTCCACATGGCATGGGATTGCTCACTTAGTCTCCAGGGGAAAGAACTGAGGAGGGAGAGGGGCCACTCAAGCCTTTGTAGGGTTGGTGACGTCAGTGTGGGTGGCCCCAGTGGTACTGCTGAAAATCTTCTGTGTGGATCCTGCTTCACCAATGGTGAAGTTCCATATCTGTGACCTGATGACTCAGATCCTCTTGAAGATATACTGTTACAGTAAGTTCTTGATTAACTGTTCTTTTCTTTGACTGAGGACTATTAGATGGCCAGAGAGACACCACAGCAGCAAAGTAACAGACAAGGAATGGTAAGACCCTCTTTTTTTCCCCGCAGTTTAACTCCAGATCAGATAAGAACTCTAATGGGGATAACAAATCTGCATCAAACGACTATTTGCTAGAACTGTAATAAGTCAGGCCATATTGTAAGAAACTGCAGTAAAAATAAGGAGGGTCACACTGGAGCAAATTTTGCCTTTAGCACACTGGGGCAAGTATCTAACAGATTCTAAGGTGGGAGATAAGACTGTAAAGGGAATTCTAGATTCAGGAAGCAGACAGACCCTAGTACAGGTTGAAGTTTTAGAAAAAGACTGTGCAAGAGGATCATGTACTGGGGTCATCTGCATCCGTGGTTACATTTGATGCTGGCTCACCACCCAAGTGAACATTTATGGGGTGTCGCACCAAATGAAAATGGGGATAGTGCCAAAGCTACCTGTGATTATTGGAAATGACTTTCCAGGATTTGTGAAGTTGACCACTGAGGGAGTAAAAAACTGCTGTTTCAGCACCTGTGATAGCAAGAGCACAGGCAAAGAAACTCTCAGATGTTGGGGACTCTTCCTTATGGTGACTTTGATTCTGACTTGTTTGAGCCCAGCTTCAAGATCCGGAAGTCCAGGAAAGAAAAGACTCATGAAAAAACAGTGGCAACAAAAGACTGATGGACATAAGGGTTTGATGTATGAAAATGCTGGAACCAAACTGATAACTGTGATTTTGTTCCGAGCAAACTAATGATCTTTCTCTCTAAGGTTATTTTAAGCAGCTGGGAGTGAAACAAAAGCAAGGTGAACCAATGTTTAAAAAAACGTAATGGACTTGGATAGAGCAATTGGTCATACCAAAGAAGTGTAGAACTGAATTGTTACAGATAGCATGTAAAAGTGCTATGGTTGGTCATTCAGGGAAGGACCGCACCCATGCCAGTTTATTCTGGCCTGGAGCCAGACCGCCGGGGCAGTGGTAGTGCTACCGTTTGAGACGCCAGCAACCTGGATTTGGTAGCGAACCCAGGCTGCTGGAGGGCCAGCCATGAGAAGAAGGATTGAGTGTCTTGAGGGCTGCTCTCTGGGGAGGGAGAGCTGCAGTTCCACTGCAATACTGCCACCTGGGAGACCACAGGTGGAGCTGTAGATGGGAAGGCAGAGGTAAAGGGAAGGGTGGAAATCAGTCGAGGGTCAGGAGCGAAGGCATGTCTCAGCATGCCTTCATCTCCTTGGTCCCTCCTTGCATGCTGATGTCTTCAGGGGTGGGGACCAGAAAAGCAGAAAAAACCCACATTGGTTCCTGGAGATGGGTGCCAGAGATCTGGGGAGAAGCCCCTCAGTGTCCGCCCAAACATTGGACGTAGGATGGGAGGGTTCAGGGTCACCCTTCCACCCCACTTGGGGGGCGGTAAGTCGAGGGATTGAAGGAAGGGGGAGACACACAGAGGAGCGGAAGTCCACACATTCTCCAGCAAAGTCAGATCAGTCGCCATGGGAGTCCCTGAGGGAGGGAGGGAAAAGGCACAGTGAAAGAGGGGGCATAAAAAAAAGAAAGAGTTAAGTTTAAAAAAAAAAAAATTATTCTGGCCTGAAATTCATGAGAATGTTGCTACCTGCTGCAGTTCTTGTCTTGAATGACAGAAAGCAGCCCCAGTGACTAAAAAAGACTAAAAGAGATTATTACTGATCAGGGTGGTGGTGTTGCACTGCTGAAGAGGCAGTACTGAGCATTACGGATCACTGCCATAAGAACCTCCCCTTATCACCCTCACAGACAGTCTTCTTGTGCGATTTAATCAAACCGTATAACATTAAAAAGATCTGTGCAAGGTGAAGGGAAAGATTGAAACCACTACTTACCTTGCCTGCTTTTTGCTTACAGAGAAGTGCTACAAGTGTCAATAGATTTTTTTACCCTTTGAAATGTTGTATGGTAGACAACTTAGAGGGCCTGTAGATGTACTAAAAGAAACATGAAAAGAGCCCCACTCGGAAAGAATCTGTTTTATCGTACATGTGTGTACTGAGAAAGAAATTGGCAAAATATGCTAAAATTGCCCACTGTAATTAGGAAGAAGCCACAAAAGAGCAGAAGGTGCATTATGAACATGGGGTAAAAGAAAAAGTTTTTGAGCTAGGTGAAAAGGTCTTGTTACTGTTACCCACTATACAAAACTAACTATTAATGAAGTGGCAAGGGCCTATTTAAAAAGTGGTTAGATGTACTAGTACAGTTAGCGATGAGATTGAGACTTCTGTTAGGAAAAATCCTACTAAGACATACCATGCTAACCTGATGAAAAAATGGGTTGAAAAAAATACCAATGGATGTGTTGTTAGTATTACCAAGAACTGCTAAAGAAGATACTGATATAGTATATGCCAGACTGGAACAAACTGTAACTTCAGGTGCTGTGAAGCTGAATGTTTCCTTAACCACAAAAATTCATAACTTGGTAAAGACATTTAAAAGTACTTTTATCACAGCAGACAAAAGACATACAGATTAGCAGAGCAGTTAAAAGCAAATGTGGTTAAGAAAATGCAGAAAAAAAAGTTAGGTATCATTTTGGAATCAAGAAGTGTTTGGTCATGTAAATAAAAATGAAGGGGGATGTAAGAATCGGCCTTGATTTTAGGAAACTTAATCAAGTGTTCATATTTAACAGCTATCCTGTGTGCCCAGGATAGATGAGTTGGTGTACAGACTAGGAAGTGCCAAGTACGTTAGTACCCTTGATTTCAGCAAGGGTTACTGGCAGATAACCCAGCTAAAGAATTCGGAGACAAAACTGCATTTTTCACTCCAGTTGGAGTCTGTCAGTGCACCACCATGCCGTCTGGTTTACATGGCCACCTGCTGCATTCCAGTGGTACATGGATGTAATTTTAGTCCCTCACACTGGTTATTGTGCTGCTTACATGGATGGTGTTGTGGTGTACAGTCCAGACTGGAAAAGCCATCTGGAGGACCTAGAGGCAAGTATCCAGTGTATCAAAAATGCAGGTCTATTAATCCTACTGAGTCTGCAGAAAACCAGATGTTTGGGTAATATTTTTGAAAATATATTTATGTTTTTGAAAATGGAGGAAGTAGAGCCAGAGATTTCCAAGACAGAAGCTGTAGCTAACAGTGCTGTCACTAAAAAAATGTATTTGTTTATTGAAATTTGTTGACTGGGTAGGCCCACTGAGACAGTAGGGTCCCTTTTTCAGGAGCGACCCGGAATTACATTGAATAGAGACATTGTTTACTTATAGGGGACAATAGCAGAACAGGCAACAGTAATGGTACACAGAAGAAGTTGGTATACAAGGCTAAAGCAACAAACAAAATTATACACCAAGACATTTCACAAGCCGTAACAGGAAAATTTGTGTGATTCAATCTGCTAGAGTTGAACACCAACTTTGCCCCAGGAGTATTTAGGTTAGGGGCTAATAAGTAAGAGGCTCAGACTCGGCTAGACCAAGTGGTCAGGCAGAGATACAAGAAGAAGGCACCCTTCCCCCCAGCATCAAATACAAGTGCACTGATTTACCATGAACCTATGGGATTTTAGGGTGACTGAATGTGTTCTGGGTAGAGCAGCTCAGCACCACTGAAGGTAGGCTATTCCCGAGGGCTGGGGCAGAGATGGGGAAGGACCTGTCACCAGCCTGGGATCTGGACCTAGGAACTTCCAGGGCAGGGTGGGTAGCTGACCTTAGCTCACGCTTAACAGACTTGAACTGGAGAAGTCCATTGAGACTGGGGGAGGCTAATAATTTAGCAGTTTTGAAAGCAAGGCAGAGAGTAGGATAGGAGAGTCTTACCTGAAGTACTGGCCAGTTCAGTGACATGAGAACATTACAGTGGTGCTCACGGGGATGAGCAGCAGCTACAAAGTGAGCAATGTTATGATGGAGAAATCAGAGTTTGGCAAGTTAAGTGCCCCGGAGAGGTTGTGTAAGGGGAGCACCATAAAGAAAAACAGGAAGGATGGTTCATGTGGCAATTGCTAAGTGAGTTTCACTGGAGAGGAACCCACCTAGTCTGTATAATAGGCCAGTTTTTTGATTGAGGATCTTGGTAGTAGCCTCAATGTGCAGGTTTAGGGTTAACTCTTGGTCTAGATGTACGACAAGATATTTTATGGACGCACAGACCTCCATTCTGGTGCCATTGGTCAAGGAGATTTGAAGAAAGTTAAATCTATCAGCTTCCAGGTGTTTGGGGCCGAGGAGCATGTCCTTGGATTTATTTAGGTTAAGGGCCAGTTGACTGTTCACAAGCCAGTTTCCAATGTTCTGAAGTCTATATTGAGGTTCTGATTAATTTGGTTGCTATCCTTCGAACTCATGTAGATAGCATTGTCTGCATAGAGTTGGATGTTGGCTTCTCCGCAATGTTTGGGCATGCTGTTTATGAAAATAGTTAATAGTAGAGTTCCAAGGATGGACCTTTGAGGGACTCCTTGGTTCATCAGCTTAATGTCAGATGCTGTACCTTCCGTTTACCAGTTCTTTGCTGTCACAGAGGTAGTGTTGAAACCAGGAACAGGCAAGGGAGTCCACTCCAAGTTTCCAAAAGGCTGGCAATGAGGAGGTCATAGTTCACCAAATCAAAGGTTTTCATTAGGTCTAGGAATAGAGCTCCAGTGGCTAGACCTTGATCCATTGCCCCAAGTACTTCCAATGTAAACTTGACGTGGGCAGTGTCAGTCCCATGGTTTTTCCTGAATCCATGCTGCACATCCAAAAGTATATGATGGAGTTCCATGTAGTCTAGGACCTGTCTAGACACAAGCTTCTCCAGTATTTTAGTGAGCACGCTAAGTATGGATATAGGACAATAATTTTCAACCTGATCTTTAGCACCACCTTTGTGAGTGGGGACTACCATGACAATTTTCCACTTAGTGGGGAATTGCCTCAGCAGAAGGGACTTGTTAAATAGGTTTCTAAGTTGAGTCGCAATAATTTGGGCAGCCATTTTTAGAAACTTGGGCTCCAGCTTGTCAAAACCTGGAGAGCCATCTGGTTTGATTGTGTTTAGTAGAGTGAGGACTTCCTTCCGAGAAATCAAGCAGAAATGGAATTTGGGACTAGGGTGAGCATCAGAGGGAGAGAAGTTCTTGTTCCAGGTGAGGGGTCTAGGTATTTGTCCAGGTTGGTGAAGAAGATGTTAAATGCATTTGCTAGCTCATTGGGACCAGACATCCATTTACCATTGACTGAGATGCTCTGGGGTGCGTCTGCTGAGCAACCCTTTAGGAGGCAGTTGATTTGTGACCAGAATTTCTTAGGGTTAGACAGGTTAGAGGTTTGGAGGGACCTGATATAATGCCTTTTTGCGTATTTTAGCTCTTTTTTGCAGCTATTCCTCAGGGTCCTGTATATCAGCCAATCAGCATGATCACCAGAGTGCTTGTATTGGCCCCATGCCTTGTCCCTGAGCTTCATTAGTTTTCTTCATTCCCGATCCAACCAGTATGAACATTTGCTTTGGACTCTCCGTTGTTTTAGTGGGGCATGCATATTGAGGACACTTAAGAAGTTATGGGCAAAGAAATCAAGAGTCATGTCAATGTCTGAAAGGTTGTTGAGATCTGTCCAGTGTATCCCTCTTAGATCATTGAGAAAGTCGTCAGGAACAAACCTCAATAGGTCCTGTGCAGGCAGGCTCTTGGGGGGAGCGTTAGGGGAGTTGTTCCTCCAGATGCAGAAGACGGAAGAATGGTCGCTATGTGAGTCTGGCAACAAACCTGCTGCTTTAAATCTGTCAGGTCAGTTAACCAGTAACCGGTCGAGAAGAGAATTACTGCTGGTCTTAGGGTTAGGCCTCGTAGGTTCGCTGATTAGCTGAGTAAGTGTCACATCCATTAAGGTTGACTTATTTACTACATTGCTCAACTAGTTAAGTTTAAAGTCACCCATAAGAATAAGTTCCCCCACAAGGTTATTAGCCAACTGACTAATAAGGAATTCCAGTTCACATTAAGCCACCATAGGTGGGTTGAAAGTGCACCCAATTGTCAAGGATTTGGCCCCTCCCGGCATGAGTTTGACTAAGAGACACTCAGAATCCCTATTATCCAGCCAAGGGGGACTAATGTGAAGTACATTTAGGGAGCTCTTGACATATATTAGCACCCCACTACCTTTTCTGTTAGTTCTGTCCTTTCGGAAAACATTGTACCCTGGGATGTCGATCTCATGAGTGAGTATGTAGGGTTTAAGCCAAGTTTCTGTGATTCCAGTGACATCCGGAGAGTAGAGATCCACCCAGGCTTCGAGTTCATGCATTTTAGGTCATAGGCTGCAGATATTCATCTGAACTATTTTCAACCCCTTGGTGAGCTTCCAGATTGGTTCCGAGGGCGAGGAGATCCTGCTATTGGTGGATCCCAGGTTCGTCGCAATATCTCCTGAGAGGTGAAGAATAAGGTTTTTTAGGTACCTAGGCAGGTTATATGTGGGCCAACTGGGCCGTGCTTGGATGCCCATTAGGTAGGAAGCCAGCTTGTAGCAGTTTCCCATTGCCCTGAGGCCATGCAGAGTCACCAACCCAGGAGAGTAGGCCGTTGACTAATGAAACGAACAGATAAGGGGTTGGTTCTTTTTCAACTTGCTCTAGTCTGGAGTGGGGCATAGGAAGATACTTAAATCCAAGTAGGGGAATTTCCCTGGTGTCCTGGCCAAATTTCTCCCATTCACTAAAAATACTACCAACAGCTTAATCTGGTTCAATTTCAGTTGCTTACCATCTGTATTCCCCCTCCCCCCCCGGTTGCCCCTGAAAAAGGGACTTCCAGGCCCAGTGGGCTTACTGGGTTGACAAAATTCAATAAATAAAATGAAGACCAGAGAGATGATTATGCTGGCAGGTATCATCCAACCCTTGGGGGCATGATTTGATGCAGGGTAAGTGGGTGTGAGGTAAGAGCACGGGAGAGCAGAAACTAGACAGGTGGCAGTCGTGCCCACTATGATTTTACACTCAACCATAAGTTGAGTATACGGATACTTTGAAGACAATATGGCGGCAATCCTAAGAGCAATCAAGTTGCAGAGGGTATTTAGCTGCACTCTACCTGCAGTAACTAAATGATGACCGTATATTCAGGACAGATACTCTGAAGACAGTATGCCAGCAGTTCTAGTAACAATAAATCTGTAGAGGGTACTTTTCTGCAGTCGACCTACAGTAAGAATCAACTCCCTCAGCACTGACAGAGTAAGGCACTAGAGAACTATAATAATGCACAGGCATATCTAAGCAAGAGCAAGAATAAAGGCACACCCCACAGGCATTTACCCACAATGGTTGTAACTCAAGAATAATGCAAACTAGACCAGTGGCATTTAGTAGCAACATTTAGCACTGAGAGATCATTTATAAACTACAGGGATTCCTGTCAGGTCATTTTTTTGGTCTAGCTGGTTACTACCCTAGATTTACTCCCAGTTAGCTACTCCCCTCACTAAACTCATGGAAACATGTTACGTTAATGTGAAATGGTCCCCAGAATGTGATGAAGCTTTTCGGGCCATCAAGGCTGCATTATATTCAGCACTTGTTTTAAGAAGTCCAGAGTCTGAAATGCATCTGAGGTAGGCGTAGGTGCAGTCCTGAGTCAGAATGTAGATGGGCAAGAACATCTCATATCAGTAAGAAACTGCACGACAGAGAGAAAAAGCACTCCACTGTTGAAAATGAATGCCTTACTGGGAAATGGCCAATGGAGTCCTTTAAATTTTATCTGCTAGGAGCTCAGTTTGTAATTATAACAGATCACAATCCTCTTTCTTGGCTTAATCTAATGAAGGATAAAAATCTCAGAATCACTAGATGGTACCTGGCATGACAGCCATTTAAATTGAAAGTGATGCACAGATCTGGAAAATATTAATGTCAGTGCTGATTTTCTGTCAAGATATGGTTCAGGAATTAAGAAGATTGAAAAATTTATGTGCTTAACTGAAATGTTTGCAGTAAAAGATATTAGAAAAATGGGATATGACTTCAGGGGTATTTTTGGCAGCAGGCCACACCTATGGAACTATAGCCACCAGACACTAGGACCACACTGAAACTTTTCTAGCTAGCATTCTACCAGGGGGCTGCCCACTCCAACATCACAGGCAGATGCCAACCTATCCTGTAAGAGTGGGCAGCCCCTGCACCTTCCTCAGTTCTTTCCCCATCATCAACCATCGCATGTCAGACTTCACGGAGATCCGCCAACTTCAGCTGACCACCATTTTGCCAAATTTCTTCATCTAACCTTTAAAGTTTTTCTCTTCCTAGTGTGTATCACTGTAGCGGTAAAGTGATTTTCCCTCTACATTTATGCTGAAAACCATCTCCGGGGATGCTGCTTAGGCCCAGAACATAACACCCAGGCTTGCGTGATCTGCTGCGCCTTCAACCAGACCACCAGGAAGCAGCAAGAGCAGACCCTCAAAGCTTTTCTGCTGAAACACAAGGTCACCCAGGTGGAGAAGGAACTTCAGGCTCAAAGTTCCTCCACTTCCCCCTTTACATCTGTGGGTTTGCAGCCTTCCAAGGCCCAGGACAAATCTTCAGGGCAGCATCAACATTGGGATTAGGACTGTCCCAAGGACAGAATCCAATCCTCCTCTTTTCAGTCCTGGTCACTGCTTCATGCACTGACCGCAGTGAGGTCATCCTCATCATCGGGGACAGCCCCCTCTGCCTTGCATGCCCTTTCCCCTGCAGGGTTTCCATTGGCAGCTCCCCCCACCCAATCAGTGTTTTGGTGGGGGGGGGTTGGTTCAAGGGGCTCTGGTGCCCCACCAACTTCACAATCCCTGCTGTTCAGGCCCTTATTTTCCACAGGCACTCGGGTGCCTCTGCTGGCTCATCATCGATGGGCTCAGCGTTGGTTGCCGGGTCACAGCCAATACTCCACCGCTGACCACAGCCATGTCTTTGGATGTCATCTCGGTCTTGGAGCCTCTACTTTTTCCAGAGTCACCTGGCCTGAGCCCTGGTTGCCCTCGCCATCCTCTACACTGACCCCTGCTGAGGAGTTCCCCAGCAGGCCCCAGCCTGTGTGGCCCCCCTCCCAGGTGCTGACTCTGTTGCTGACCCAGGTGTTTCCTCAACCAACTCCGATGGGTCCAGCGCCAATAGTGGTGGACTTCCACTCTGTGCTTACTGCCTTATGGTGTTTCATGCAGGCTATGCTTACCCCTCCCCAAGGCCCATCCCTGCAAACCCCCCCGCTTCTCCAACAAGGTCATGGCCCATGCACCAGAACCCTGGGCCTTTGCTCTCTGTTCAGGATGCAGGGACGAAGGTGGGTGCTGTCCGGACCTCATTCCTCCTGATGAGGGCGATGATGGAGGAGCTACTCCTTACAACTCCTCCTCCATGGTATTGTCCGGTGAGGAGACCCTGATGTATATCCCATGATCCCTCTTTTGTCTCTACCCTGAGACAGTTACAGTTGGCCATGGGCTTCAATATCGAGGAGCAGGATCCCACTTGACATAGACCGGCCACTTATTTAAAGCTTCCAAATGCCCTTCTTCTCGTCATCCCACCCTTAATTGAGACCATCGCCACCTGGCATTGACCCAGTTTGATACCCACCGTGCCTAGGAAGGCAGACAAATTATACTAGTCTCCAGCAGGATGGCCTTTCTTTGCCAATGAGGCTCAACTGGATTCAGTGGTCATCAGCACTGCCCACGACCACACCAAGAGGCCCAAACACCTGTTCCTTACCACCGGATAAGGAGTCCTGGAAGGTGAATCACATTGGCAAGAGAACCTTTGCCTCTGCCACACTGACCATCAGGGTGTTAAATTACATTACCCATATGGTCCAGTACCAAAACCAGCTCTGGGACCAAGCTCTTGAATCTGCGTGGGCCTTCCCAAAGGATTCCCTAAAACATCAGTTGCTGTAGTCTCTTAAAGCCGGGTCCGACATCAGCACTCACCTTCTTAGGTCTGCCTGTGACATCGTAGACACCTCAGCAGGGCCTTCTGTGGTGGGCATTTGCCTTTGTAGACACTTTTTTTTTTCACACTTTATTTCTTCGCGCCCTTACCCGAGGAACTTTCTCCAACATCTGCCTAACCACTCTGTACCTCCCGCTGTGGCGACCACAACGACTTCCTCACTCCGATCAGGCTACACCCCGTATCTAAGCCCACGTGGGGAAGGGCTACTCTATCCTCCCAGGGCACTCTATCTATAGTGTAGTGAGCCCTATCGGAGTGGAGGACAAAGGAGAGCGAGGAGCCCAGCGTTGGGAGTGTGGAGCTGGCGGCAATGCCTTCACCTGTCCTCTGGAGTTTTTTGTTTTTGGTTTTCCGTTTCCCCCCGATGCTCGGTCGCGCAGTGGTGTCAGTGGAACTAATGCCGATGCCTGCCACAGCACCGCCCTCGCAATGCATAGCAATGCAAACTTGGCTATCCCCTGGTCTCCACCAGAGGTCGCCCCTGTGCGACGCAGCCCCTAGAGCCCTCCCCGGGAAAAGAGAGCAGTCCTCCGGATGATCAATCTCTTCCCTCTCCTGCTGACCCCTGACAACCCAAGCTCATTCCTGAACCCGGGTCACCGGCGTAGCATGAGGTGTGGCGTCCAGCCCCTCAACCCTCAGCACCACCAGGCCAGCTTGTAGACACCCTTGGTTGAGGGTGCTCGGCTTTGCTCAGGATGTCCAATTGCCCATCCTGGATGCCCCCTTCAGAGGCTACAGGTTGTTTGTCGCAGATGTGCAGGACATATTGTCTCAGCTGCAAACCTTGGGCCACACCCTACATTCAGTCCACTCCATGTACTACACTAACCAGCCAAAAAGTGGTCAGCGAGTGCCCTTTTTGTCTGTCTATTCATAGACCCAAGCCATCTAACAAACTTCAGAGTAAATACCGGGCCGCCACTGCCCACCCCCTCCTCCTCTGCAACAGGAAAAAAAAAACAGAGAAGGATAAGTGGCCTTGGCTACCCTTGCCGGTTCAGCCTGACCCCTTGCCCCTTCCCCCCGTAAGGCAGGAGGAGGTAGTAGGGGGTTGCTTCTCCCCACACTTGGACAAGTGGAGGGAAATCACCAGAGATGCCTGGGTACTGCAGATCATAGGAAGTGGCCACACACTGGAACTTCTGGAGTGGCCTCTGAAAAAAAAAAAAACAGTTCTAGGGAAGTGGATATGATGTGCTATCCACGCTTCTGGCAGTGTTCCTTTTCCTTTGAAACTTACCAGATGTATTCAAGCTGGCTCCTCCCACCCGTGTGGTAACTCCCTCAGAACCCCCCCTGTGTCGTCAATCTTCCTTTCTGCTAGAAGAAGAAAAGTCCCTCCTTACCGCTCTTTGCGCTGAGTAGGCTATTTGCCTCAAACTTTTGTGATTAGTGAAATTCTTCATCTTCAGGTGATTTCTTCAGAATCTCCATCATGAATGACTTGAAGTCAGCACTGGCATTCAGTAAGTGCAAGTGTGGGCAGAAGATGTCCCAGATGAACCCCCACACACCATGTGCATCTACTGCCATGTCCACAAACATGATCCCCAGGCATGTGGCCTGTGTCGCACTCTGCATCCTTCAAGTCAGGAAGACCAGCATGCTTGGCTTCTCCTAGGCACCCCAATGACCGGGATCCCCTCGTTAAATTGCAAGATGCCCATTGGGTGGTCTCCACAGCTGCAGGGTCCACTGAATAACTTACAGCTTTTGAAGAGGCTGCGGCTCAGGCTGTGGAGCATGCCTCTTCAGCTTCAGCCTTTATGCCGCTTTCCTTTGGTGCCACCCTCACAAGGACATTTAGGAATTTGTGCCAGTCCCTTCCCACTTTTGGGCAAGGCCCTTCTAAGGGCACAAAATCCAGGTTTTGAAAGAAAGAGACTAGAAAGTTTTGCTGTCGATCGTGGGATCGCAAGCACTCTCTAGCCTCTGATTCCTGCACCTCATTGGAGATTTCAACTATGGATGATCCTTCTGCCCAGGCCGCTGGCTCCATGGTCTCCCTGTTGGGCCAGCTGGTCGAGATGCCCGTCGACCAACCCATTGAGATTTTTCAATACCTCCCTTTCTAGGACTCTGGTCCTGCCTGTCACCTCTCAGGGTGAGTCAGACCAGCCTACTGATCTGGTCCATACCCCTCGGGATCTGGTAATCCTGGAAGATCATTGGCTTTTGTTGACTCCCTCCAAGACCCACCATCAGTGTTCACGATGGTTGAGGTCTCAATCCTGAAGCCTCAAGTTGAGCAGCCCACGTCAGCATCAGTGTTCCTGCTCTCAGCATTCGAGCAAGTGGCATCACCACTACTCCTCCTCTTCTTCCTCCTCGGTCGAGGAGAGGCTCTGCCGCAAAATGTGTCGCTGCTGTGAGGAGCTCATGTGGTATCAACTCATGTTTACCAGGATAAGCCAGTCTTGGCCCCCACCCCAGATATCATGTGGCTCCTGCCACCAAGGCCTTAGCCTACCCTGCCTTGGCTGACCCCAGCTCATCCTATCCTGGCTTCTCTGCCCATCCAGGTGGAGCCAATGCTTAAGCAGCTGAAGGAGGGCTATCTTCCTTTGGATGCCTGTACCACTTCCGGGCTTGCCCATCAGCTGTTGGTCACCATCACTCCTGACAGACCCCATAGGGTCAGCGGGGACTCTGGCGAGCAACCACTGTTCGACAAATCCTCGGAGTCTGAGGGCTTCTCCCTTTACTCCCATCTGGGGATGCAGAGTCGGCAGAGGATTTGTCTATGGAGCATGGTCCCACTTCTTTCGTGGGCCTGCTCCACTTAGTCTTGGAATCTATGAGTCTTCAAATGGAGTCCATCCAGAAATGGGCTAAGTACCCCCTGACTGAGATTCTCAACTGGGATGGCTCCTCTGGGGAAGCCTTCCTGGTCACTGAGGCCCTGCTCTGGAGCTTTGGCAGCACCCTGCCTCTTGCCCTGTGCCATCGGCATAGATAACCCACAAATATGCATTCCCTACCGGTTCCCTTTCGGGTTTCACCAAACACCCCTTGGCCAAGGATCTTGTGGCTGATTCAGTGTTTCGGTGTACTGGCAATGTCAGGGACGTGAGCAAAGCCCCCTGACAAGGATTCCATGAAACTGGATCATATGGCCCAGAAGGTCTATGTGGCCTCTTCCTTCAGCCTCTGGCAGGTGAGTTCAGCCCTTTTAATAGACCACTTTTCTCAAGCCCTCTTAGGCACCCTTGATGAGGTACTTCCCCAGCTCCTGGCTGACTTGCAGACTACGGACAAGCAGGTCCGGGACCAGGGTCAAGTGGTGGCTAAACAGCAACTCTAGATGGCCATGGACATCAGTGACTCTTGTGTCCAGTCCATGGCTGCCCCGGTGGCCATGCACTGCAGGATGTGGCTGAGGATCTCGACCTTCACGGCAGATACCCAGCACAAGTTGGCAGATGTCCCCTTCCTTGGCACCAACTTGTTCAGGCCAGGGGGTGGAAGGACACCTCGCCCACATTGAGAAGTCCAGTGCCACCCTGGACTCTGTTACCACTGCCCAGAGGGATCCCAAGGCCTCCAAGGTCCAAAGGAAAAACCCCCTTTGTCTCCTCTACTCTCTGTTCCTGTGGCCAAGCTATCCCAACCCCAGCTGGGCAACAGACCCAGGCTTGGTGTCCCCAGCCGAAGTCGGTTGCTTCAGTCATCCAGAAGCCTAGAGAGTGAGGCTCTGCTGCTTCGTCAACCAGTCCCTCCTCCGCCTCCAAGCCTGCCCAGTGTCAGGATGGGGTGTGCCTCCCCCATGCCCATCCTGACTCTTGGGTCCTCCAATTGGAGGCCGGCTCCACCACTTCCTTTCCGCCTGCTCCACTGTCCCCATGTACAGGTGGATCCTCAAGGCGGTCAGTCAGGGTCTGCCTCTAGAGTTCGAGGCTTACCCGCCTTGCTGAGCTCTTGCCCCACAGGAGGACATGGTGTCCGACGACATGCTGTCAGCCCTTTGGGAAGACATTGCCTTACTCATCCAGAAGGAGGTAGTGGCTCCTGTCTTGGACCCTCCAGTACAGCCAGGGTTTGTCTCCAAGTACGTCCTGGTGCCAAATCAGACAGGAGCTGGCACCCCATCTTAGATCTGCATGACCTGAACAAATTTCTTTGGTCACACTCTGTCTCAGATCATTCCATCTCTGGAGCAGAGCATGTGGTTTTGCTCTTTGGATCTTCAGGATGCATTTTTTCCATGTCTCAATCTGTCCCACCACTGGTTCCTTCAGTTGCATGTGGAGGGGATTCTCTACGAGTTCCAGGCCATGCCCTTCGGCCTATCCTCAGCTCCCAGGGTCTTCGCCAAATGCATTACAGTGGTGGCAGCCTACCTGAGAAGCTGAGGGGTCCGGGTGTACCCCTACCCGGATGACTGGCTTATAGTGGGTCCCTCCAGGGAGAAGGTGGAGCAGTCCAGGGACCTGGCCCTCCAGACCTGCTTGTCCCTTGGCCTCCTGGTCAACCAGGCCAAGTTGGAACTCATACCATTGCAGGTGATACACTTCATCGGGGTTGAGCTCGACTCTTGCAGAGCTGGGGCTTGACTTCCGGCAGGCCGGGCAGAGGCTCTCTCCTCCTTTTCCCGATCATTTTGGATTGGGTCATTGCACTCTACTCGGGACTTCCTGTGCCTCCTGAGATACATGGTGGCATGCACCAGTGTGATCCCAAGGGCCCGGTGGAGAATGCATTTTCTGCAATGAGAGCTTGCCCGCCAATGGTCTCAATGCCAGGGCCACTTTGACCATCTGGTCACTTTGACCCAGCTGATGTGGGATGCCCTCCAGTGGTGGTTTGTCCACCCAGAGCTGACGGTCATCATCATGACAAATGCCTCCCTGATAAGCTGGGGTGCCCACCTTGGGGACCACAGAGTCCACAGACTCTGGCCCCCCCACGAGGAGTCCTGATGCCATATCAGCCTGCTGGAGCTTTGGGCAGTTTGGCAGGAGCTGACAGTCTTTGCTCCACACATTCGGGATTAGGTCATTCAGGTCCAAACGGGCAGCACCACGACCATGTACTCCTTCAACAAACAGGGCAGGACACATTCACGTCCAATGTGCAGGGAAGTTATTTACTTTGGCATTTTCTGATGTTATCTGATCTACTGCAGATGTTTTTATATGTATTGATAGGTGTGGTTGTTTTTATGTATTTTACGGTTATGTACTAGCGCTATGGTTTTCAAATCAAAATCAAATCAAATCAAATCTTTATTTATTCAGGCGATCATCATTGAGCAAGGCTCATTTACAAGATGGACCTGATAAGGTCAAGGTTCGAGTTGGTGCACAGCAATTACATCACATACTTATGAGACAGTTATACATACAGAAACAAGAAAATGTTATTTATAACACAATAATATACAGAGAATTCACATGTTAAAGCTTGGCAAGAGAAAGTTAAACTAACATCTACAATATGTACAATACATATATATCACAATGAGGCCATGACGGTCACTCACATAATGAGTACAAGGATGGTGAAGGGAATATTGGGTGCCATATACTGGCGTGTGTCTAGCTGGAAGGAATATGCCATATGTGATTGGAATAAGGTTTTGTGGGATGACTATTCTATCTCTAGCGGTAGCAACTGCATTTCTCTGTGAAGAAGGCTGTACAGTACTGCTTGAAGGATGTAAATGGAATGATAATGGACAGTTTTAGGGATTTTTGTAGGGTGTTCCATGCTATGGCTAGAGAGTAGCTGGTTGCTGCCCTCCCTATTTTGGTGTTCACTTTGGGCAATTTGAGCAGGATGATATTGTTGCTTCTTAGGGCATAGGAGCTGGGAGTGGTCAGGTTGAAGCAGTCCAGGATATAGCTTGGGAGTTTTTGATAAAGCTCTGTAGATCCATAGAGCTGCATTTCTGCTCCTCCTGACATGAAGGAAACCCATCCAACTGAATCATAGAGAGAACAATGGTGAGTATTATATGGCAGGTCTGTGAACCTTATTGCTCTATGGTATAAGGTATCCAACTTTTGAAGGTAGGGAGTGGAGCAGTGACTATAGAGGAAGTCTGTAGTCAATGACTGATAGAAAGATGGCCTGGACTAATCTCATCTTTGAATCTCTATTAAGGAAGGGTTTTAATCTGTAGAGGAGGCCAAGCCTTAAGTGAAGCTTTTCAGCAGTTGTTCTAGATGCTGAATAAAGTCAAGTCTGTTGTCAATCCACACACCTAGGTATTTGAAATTTTCAACATACTCCAGATTTTCTCAAGTATAGTGCATATCTGGGAGACTGATTGAAGAGATGTGTTGGTGGAGTTTTGGGTTGTGAACATCATTGCTTTGGTTTTCTTTGCATTTAGCAGAAGCTTTTCTCGAGAAGCTGATGTTGTAACAAGGAGAATTCTGCTTTGTAGGATTTCATGAGCAACTTTAGGTGAAGGGTTGCTGACATACAGATACAGTGTCATCAGCAAAGAGATGTACTGAGGACTTGGTAAGGGTTGAATCAATTTTATTTATATAAATGGCAAAAGGATAGGACCCAGAATAGAGCCTTGGGGACTCCTCTTGACAGTGGTCTTAATGGGAGAGGTCACCTTCAGCTTTTACCTGCTGTGATCTACCGGAGAGGTAGCATCTGAACCACTTAAGGGAGGATGGATCTAGGCCAATGGAGTGTAGGGATGAGAGTAGCAGTTCATGGTCCACAGTGTCGAATGCTTTGCTCAGGTCCAGGAATACTGCACAGACATTGTTCTTTTTATCCAGTTCGGTTTGCCAATCATTGGTGACCTTGGCTAATGCAGTGATAGTGCTTTGTTTGGCCCTGAATCCAGATTGAGCTGGATTTAATAGATTAGCATTGTCCAGATATTCCCTTAACTGAATACTCACTAATTTCTCCAGCATCTTGGATAACACAGGTAGGATGGAAATGGGCCTGTAGTTATTAAGATCCATAAGAGTCCCTGATTTTAGAAGGGGACCACTTGGGCTGTCTTCCACAGCATGGGAATAGAGCCAAAGTTTAGGGAAAGGTTAAAGAGGTGAGTTAGGGGGACTGCAAGCACATGACACGCAATCTTTAGAAAGAATGGGTCCAGAAGATCTGCTCCTGCACTTTTTTTGGTATCTAGATGCCATAATAGATCCTCAACTTGTTTCAACAGTATAGGTTTGAAGCTAAAGGAGGAGTCAACTCTTTGTTCACCAGTATAGTGGGAGCTAAATGATCCCTTAATAGGTTAGCTGGGGAGGAGTCAAAGGCAAGGCCAGCTGTTGTGAAGTGGTTGTTGAATGCATCCAGGATTTCCAATGTGCCAGTAATGGGGCCATAGTTACTGTGTAAATGGGTTGGAAGGGGTTGTTAACATCCTGGCCCATCATCCCTTGATGGTGCCCCAAAATCTAGCAGTATTATGGTAGGAGGAGTCGAGCTGGGCCAGGTAGTAGGCAGCCTTTGCATCCCTAACTTTCCTAGTGCATTTATTCCTGGCTTTCCTAAAGATCATCCAGTCCATGATATTCTTAGTTTTTCTTGCTACTTTCCAAAGTTTATCTCTCCAGCAGTGCAGCTTTGAGGTCAGCTGAAAACCAGCGACAGGATTTGTTTTTATTCAGATACTAGAGATTGGGGCATGGGTGTTAAGGGCATTTAATATAATGCTATTTAGCACCTGCTGAGCTTTTCTACAGAATGCAAGATAGAACTTTTGCCAGTGTGTAGAGTAGGCTAGATCATGCAGATATCCTTCAATATTGATGTTTTCTTTGATCTCCTCATGAGGAATTTTGCAGGATCTGTTTTAATGCTGTTGGATCTTACCCCTCGATGGGGCAGTGGTCACTTATGTCGCATGGAGCACTCCAGCGTGTGTGAATAGATGTGGTTTACTCACTAGTATGATGTCAAGTAGAGTACTGTTACTACTATTCCTTGCATTTAGTCTTGTTGGTTCATTAATTAACTGTGTGAGCCCATAGGTGTCACAGAATGATACCAGAGGTGTAGCTGCCTGGGTGAGCCAGTTGAAATTCAGGTCCCCTATGATAATGACTTCTTCAGTGCAGGACTTGACCAGGTTTCCCAGGTGGGATAAGAGCTTGTGTTCAGCAGAGGGGGGTCTGTAGCATCCAATTAAATGGAAAGCTGCTGTATTGGGGAGAGAGACTTTTAGAGATAGACACTGAAATTCCTTGGGCATAGATGTTGCAGCAGTACAGGATACAACTAAACCAGCTTTTACATATATGGCTACTCCGCCTCCCCTTGTTTGGCGATCAGCTCTGAATAGCTGATAGTTAAGTAGGTTAACTTCCCTGTCCATTGTGGTGGTCTTGAGCCATGTCTCAGTTATCACAAGAAAGTCTAGCAAGTATGGGCAACCCAGGATTGTAGCAATGTAAATTTTTCAACAGACTGCATACATTAATATACGGGAAACTGAGACCTTAATTGAGGATAGGTCTGAGGAGAGGTGATGCTTTCAAGAGGTCCAGGGTTGATTTCTACATTACCAATACAGAGCAATAGGAAGATCAGTAATTTCATAAGGGCTGCCAGTGATAGGGAGAGGGCTGTCTTTGGTCCTCCTTTTTATTCCGTTGCCACTCTTTGTTTTGGGTGCTCCTGTGGATTAAGGTAGTGTGTCGGGATACCAATTAGCAGTTTGATGACTAGGCTTAGTGGGGATCTATATACCCAGTAGTGGGGCCTTGTCTGAGACATATATGTGGTGATGTTAACTTTATGGTGATTGTACCACTGTAGTCGATGTAGCAATGGCAAGACATATATGAGGGTATGGGTGTCAGCCACAGGGATGTTCCAGAGAAACTAGGCGGGTTGACCACTTTAGATTGTATAATAGGGTCATCTTCATTGTGGAACCCTATGGCTATTAGTGACAGGAGTATCAGTAGCAAGCTCCCCATTCTGAGGGGATATTGATAGTTGGCAATAGGGAGTAGCGAGTTGCTGATTGGTTGGGTCAGCAAGCTGGTGTGACTGTCTGTTGGTTTAGAGAAAAGTGCTGTGGGCGGGGAAGAGATTTCGGCTGGAAGATGCCTATAAATTAACACACAGGAAGGGGAAGGGCGGGTGGGCAAAAATTTTGCGCCTTTTCTGACTGCTCCCTCACTGTTCCTCCGGCCTTGTGGTTCCCAAGTTCGGCTAGGTGCCGCCGACCGCCCGCTGGCGGAGCGAAGCCCCGGCGCTCAGCTGGTTGCTGTGGGCTGAAGGAAGCAGGCTGGAGAGAGACAGAGGAGGGTGCAGCAATTAATAAAGGCAGTAGCAAGCCTTTTTCTGAGCGTCACTGACCAAATCTGCACTACAAAGGACTGTGGGGAGGTCCTGTGGCGCCTCAGCGTCTGGCCCACCTACATATTCAGACAAGGAGCTGCAATTACTTTAAAGAGCAGTAAAACAGTAGTTTCCCTTACAATACAATAGTGGATAACAGCACTTTTTTTGATGATTTACACATATAAAACTAGAAGGAGAGTGGCGCCTCAGCGCCTGGCCCACTGCTGCTAACAGAGTCCAGCAGAATTCAACAGAATCAACAGCAGTTGCCCTCTATAGATGTCTCACCAGAGTGGAAGCAGCTCTTCTGGGAAACTTGCAGAGAACACCAGGGAAGAGTAAAAGACAAAAAGAAGAACAAATTTTCAAGTCCCACAGATTTCAGCAATGCAAACTGAGCCAGTGTAAGTCAATGGGGCAGGAGAAATGACCGGCTGCTGTGCCTGGTGGGCGCTCGCTTACCGATTAGCAGCGCTTTCCACTGCTCCTCGCTGTTCCTCCTGGCCTTGTGGTTCCCAAGTTCGGCTAGGTGCCGCGGACCGCCCACTGGTGGAGCGAAGCCCCAGCGCTCAGCTGGTTGCTGTGGGCTGAAGGAAGCAGGTGACTGGCTGCGCCTTTCCTGACTGCTCCCTCGCTGTTCCTCCCGGCCTTGTGGTTCCCAAGTTCAGCTAGGTGCTGCCGACCGCCCGCTGGTGGAGCGAAGCCCCAGCGCTCAGCTGGTTGCTGTGGACTGAAGGAAGCAGGTGACTGGCTGCGCCTTTCCTGACTGCTCCCTCGCTGTTCCTCCCGGCCTTGTGGTTCCCAAGTTCAGCTAGGTGCTGCCGACCGCCCGCTGGTGGAGCGAAGCCCCGGCGCTCAGCTGGTTGCTGTGGGCTGAAGGAAACAGGCGATTGGCTGCGCCTTTCCCGACTGCTCCCTCACTGTTCCTCCCGGTCTTGTGGTTCCCAAGTTCGGCTAGGTGCCGCCGACCGCCCGCTGGTGGAGCGAAGCCCCGGCGCTCAGCTGGTTGCTGTGGGCTGAAGGAAGCAGGCGATTGACTGCGCCTTTCTCGACTGCTCCCTCGCTGTTCCTCCCGGTCTTGTGGTTCCCAAGTTCAGCTAGGTGCCGCCGACCACCCGCTGGTGGAGTGAAGCCCCGGCGCTCAGCTGGTTGCTGTGGGCTGAAGGAAGCAGGCGATTGGCTGCGCCTTTCCCGACTGCTCCCTCGCTGTTCCTCCCGGTGTTGTGGTTCCCAAGTTCGGCTAGGTGCCACCGACTGCCCGCTGGCGGAGCGAAGCCCCGGCGCTCAGCTGGTTGTTGTGGGCTGAAGGAAGCAGGCAATTGGCTGCGCCTTTCCCGACTGCTCCCTCGCTGTTCCTCCCGGCCTTGTGGTTCCCAAGTTCGGCTAGGTGCCGCTGACCACCCGCTGGCGGAGCGAAGCACGGCGCTCAGCTGGTTGCTGTGGGCTGAAGGAAGCAGGCGATTGGCTGCGCCTTTCCGACTGCTCCCTCGCTGTTCCTCCTGGCCTTGTGGTTTTCCCAAGTTGGCTAAGTGCCCGCCAACCGCCCGCTGGCGGAAGCGAAGCCCAGCGCTCAGCTGGTTGCTGTGGGCTGAAGGAAGCAGGCGATTGGCTGCGCCTTTCCCGACTGCTCCCTTGCTGTTCCTCCCGGCCTTGTGGTTCCCAAGTTCGGCTAGGTGCCGCCGACTGCCTGCTGGCGGAGCGAAGCCCCGGCGCTCAGCTGGTTGCTGTGGGCTGAAGGAAGCAGGCGATTGGAATAGCGCTTTTTATAAATAAAAAATGATTGATTATTTGAAGCTCACCGTATCTGGACCCTCATGCTTGGCCTGGATACTGATCTCCTGGCCAACCATGTGGCTGGCGTCTCCATCCAGCCAGCGGACACCTTCAGCTGTGTAGGCGAGGCATCTCACGAGTGATCTCTCCATCTAGAGGTAGTATACAGTCTGTTCTCCAGATGGGGCACCCTGCTGGTGGACTTGTTTGCCTCCATGGAGAATGCAAAGCTGAGGCTGTATTGTTCCTGCCCCCCTCAAAAGGGAACAATGCAGGGGGATGCTTTCTTGTGGCCCTAGACCCTGGGCCTCCTCTATGCCTTCCTTCCCTTTCTGCTGATCCACAAAGTGCTGATTAAAGCCAGGAGGGACAAGGCATGGATGATTGTGGTGGCTCTAGACTGGCCCCGCCAGTTCTGGTACCCCGATCTCCTCAGCCTCAGCAGCAGGCTTCTGTGGCATCTTCCTCTCTGCCTGGACCTGCTCTCTTGCAGTCAGGGGAAGATACTCCATCTGGACCTTCAATCCCTGCACCTGACAGCCTGGTTCCTGAGCGGCTAGAGTTCCAGGCTTTAGGTCTCTCCGACAAGGTCCTCACTGTGGTCAAGGCTTCTCTGAAGGAATCGACCCAAAAATGCTATGTCTTCAAATGGAAGAGGTTCTCCATTTGGTGCCAGGTCAAGGGGCTTGATTCCTTATCTTTCCTGGTGGCTAGTATTCTTGACTACCTTTGGTCCTTCTCTCAGTCGGGTCTCCGGCCGATAACCTTTAAGGTGCACCTGGCAGCCATCTTGGCATACTGGTAACAGCCTGGTATGCCATTGGTGGCACAGGAAAAGGTGGTCTGGTGCTTTTTTAAAGGTCTTGAGCACATTTCCCATCCAGTGCATGAACCATCACCACCTTGGCACTTGCTGCTGGTGTTGGCAGAGCTCATGGGCAAGCTATTCGAACTGATGCACAGGTGTGATATGTCTCACCTGTCGTGGAAGACCAGCTTATTTGTGGTTATCATGTCAGCCAGAAAGATCAGTGCACTCCAGGCACCTTTGGTGGAGTCTCCTTACCTGGTTTTCCACAGGTACAAGGTTGTCCTTTGTCCCAATCCAAAGTTCCTCCCAAAGGTTGTGTCTGAGTTGCACCTTAAACCAGGTGATGCATTTCCCAGTGTTCTTCACCAATCACACCTCAAAGGCTGAGCACAGGCTCCATACCTTGGACTTGTGGCAATCACTTGCCTATTACAAGGAGTACATGGCTGGAGTTTGGGGAGAGGTTCACCAGTTATTTGTCACCTACACTGAAGTTGCACCTGGCATACCAGCAGCTAAGCAGATGATTGGCAGGTGGATTGTATCCTGCATCAACCTCTGCTATAGGTTGGTGGGTAGGGAGCCTCCCATAGGGCTGAGGGCTAATTCCACCCCTCATACCACTGCCTCAGTGGTTGCTTCCATGTATGTCCCTATCTAAGAAATCTGAAGGTCTGCTCCCTGGAAGTCAGCACACACCTTCATTTCCCACTAACACATCGACCTTGAGTCATGCTGGGATGCTAGTTTTGGGACCTCAATTCTCCAATCTCTATTCCCTAAATGGGGGGGGTCTCCAGTCTCTGTTCCCTAAATAAGGGTTGTGCACCTTGCCCCCTCCTCCCAGAGAACTGCTAGGAGTCTGCTAGAAGTGTGGATCATACATCATATCCATATCCCCAGAAAAACAGGTTACTCACTTATTACAGTAGCTCTAGGAGTGGTATATGATGCACATCCACGCTGGCCTACCTGACCTCCCCAGGCAAGTGGCACACTGGTCTTGCTTCCAGCAGGTAAGATCTGACATCACAGGGCTGTGCTGAGGGAGTTACCACCTGGGTGGGTGGGATGAGCCAGCTTGAAAATGTCCGGCAAGTCTTAAAGGGAAAGGAACACTGCCAGAAGTGTGGATGTACATCATATACCACTCCTAGAACTACTGTTTCAGATGAGTAACCTGTTTTTCTGTCCACCTACCCTCCAGTGCTGTGGGAGAAAATTCACTCCTTGTTGCAAAAAAGGGCCATAGAACTTATCCCAGAGACTCAACAGGACAGAGGGTTCTAGTCTCATTTCTTCCTGGTGACCAAATGCACAGATCATCTAGGCCCATTCTGGATCTCGGGGAACTAAATCTGTTTATACAGTACAAAAAACATTCTTGATGGTGACACTCCAGGGTCTGCTGCCCCTTCTGTACCAGGGAGATGGATTTGCTCCCTCAACATGAAGGATGCCTACCTGCATATCCAGGTACATGCTTCCCACAGACAGTACCTAAGGCTTAATTTTCAGGGGGAACAATTCCCATTCTGGGCCTTGCCCTTTGGCTTGTCTTTGCCACCTCGAGTGTTTACCAAATTCCTGGCAGTGATGGCAGCTGCCCTGAGGTGGCAGAGTCTTTATGTTCCTCCCTGCCTGGATGACTGGCTTCTCAAAGCCCAGTCCAGGGAGTGCCTATTACAGACTCTGGAACATACCTCCCACCTATTCCAGGATCTGGGCATTACAGTCAAGCTGCCCAAGTCAGTTCTGAGCCCCTGTCAGCACCTTTAGTACATAGGGACATTTCTGGATACCTCTCAAAGCATGGCCTTCCTCCCCGAGGACCAGGCCAATCCTGCCTGCTCTAGAGCAGCCGCTATGTCTCACCCAGAACCTTCCTCCAGCTTTTGGATCTGATGGCTGCGGCCATAATCACAGTGCCCCTAGCCAGATTGCACATGAAGATTCTTCAATGGATACTGAGGGTCCAGTGGGACCAGCATGCCGACAACCTGAAACAGCCAGTCCTGTCCTCCTCTCCAGTGAAGAGTTCTACTTTGGTGGATGAAACCCAGCAACCTGTTGGGGGGGGGGCTTTCCCCATTCCTTCCCTTCAGCAAATCCTCACAACCAATGCTTTGGGGTTGGGATGGGGGAGCTCATCTAGGGCCCCACCAAACACAAGGAACTTTATCCCGTCTGGAATCCTGTCTCTATATCAATGTCTTGGAGATGTGGGTCATTCTTTATGCCCTGCAGGCCTTCCAGACTTGGCTATCCCCGGATATTCTGCTAGTGCAGATGGACAACATCAGTGTAGTCCACAGCATCAACAAACGGGGGCACTCAATGGTACCCCCTCTGCCGGGAAGCAGTGAGAGTCTGGTATTTGGCTCTGGATCACAGTCTCGAACTGATGGCTGTCCATGTTCCTGGCGTCCAAAATGTCTTGGTGGACACCCTAAGTCAGTCACAGTCAAAGGTGCCTGAGCGGTTGCTGCTTACCTCAGTAGCAGAAGACCTGTTTGACAGGTGTGGTCGTCCAGAGTTGGGCCTTTTTGTGACACCACTCAACACAAAACTACGTCTTTTTGCTCACTAAATTCAGGGGCTTAGTGTTTTCTGGCAAGACATGTTGTCCCTCTCTTGGAAAAGGTGGTTTCTGTATGCATTTCATCCCTTCCCCCTACTTCAGAGGGTTCTGATCAAAGTCCAGATGGAATGGGCCATGATGATCCCCATAGCCCCCTTCTGGACTCATCAAATCTGGTTCCAGGCTGGGTGACAAACTATTATCCATTTCATCTGGCATCTCCTTCTCTGAGATCCTGCCAGTCTGGGAGAGGGGGGAAAATGGAAAGAAGGTCAGAGAAGGGGAGATAGGGCAGCTAAACATGTAGCTCAAGGGCTGGTGCCTGGAAAAAGGACTCAAATTTTAGGGAACTGGCAACAGTTTTGGGAGCGAAAGTTCTTTAAATTTGATGGACTGTATCTGACTAAGGAGGGAGTCAGTGCATTGGGGCAGAAGTTTGAAGTCTTTGCAGAATATTTAAACTAGCAAATGGGGAAGGGGTGCAGCACCCCATACATCGAATGGGAAGAACACCCCCAGCTAGTAGTCAAACAGGAGTTCAGCATGTTTGTAGTTCATTTGCATCACCAGGTAAGGAAAAAGGTCTGGCTCCCCATATGATGAACAGGGGAAACACCAGAACTTGCCCAACAACTAACACACCAAAATCTAGCCAATGGAAAACCATGTACACAGATGTTCGCAGTCTGGGAAACAAGATCCCAGACCTGCAGGCAATAATGACAGAGGTTAAACTGGACATAGTAGCCATTAGTGAGACATGGTTTACCAGTAACCACACTTGGGAGACTTCAGTGCAGAAGAGACGAGGTGCCAAAAGGGGAGGGTGGAGTGGCCCTTAATGTGAATGAAAATATCAAAGCTACCAAAATTTAGAATACACATAAGGAGCCAGAAGAACTGTTGGTCACCCTGGAAACAGGAAATGGGACAGCTATATGAACTTGGGTTGTCTACAGGTCTCCATACCAGAGGGTGGACATAGACACATTACTGTTAGAAGATATACAAAACATGACAGCTAAAGGGGAGGTTCTGATAATGGGAGACTTCAACATGCCAGACACAGATGGTCAATACCAGCAGGAACATCTGCCACAACTAGACATATGGTGGATTCCCTGCAGGGGAAGGCCTCAAACAACTGGTGCAACAACCCACAAGAGACAGGGCTATCCTAGATCTAGTACTTACTAACAGGGAAAGGATTACAGATCTCCAGGTAGAAGGTCACCTGGGGGCCGGTGACCATCACATGGTATGGTTCAATTTGGCCACTAGAACTAAATCACCCCATTCCAAGGCAAACATATGGGACTTCAGAGGAGCTGACTTTGATAAGATGGCCAATAGAGTTAAGCTAGCCCTGGCAAAAAGAAATATAGTTGAGGGATTACAAGCAAAATGGGCAAGCATTAAGGATGCAATACTTGAAGCAACATCCCACTGTGTTAGAGAGAAAAGGAAGTGCAAAAGAAGAAGGAAACCACTTTGGTTCTTGAAAACAGTAGCAGAAATGGTCAGAGCCAAAAGGCTGGCCTTCAGGAAATATAAGGGATCGCAGCAGAATGAAGATAGGGAGGCATACCAAACGTCCCCAAGGGAAGCAGGAAAGGCAGTAAGGCAGGCAAAGGCCCAAACCAAGGAAACACTAGCACAAACAGTTAAAGAAGGTGACAAGACTTTCTATAGATACATTAGTGAAAGGAGAAAGTCCAGAGAGGGTACTGCTAAGATCAAAGAGGATAAGGGGGGCATGTGAGGAGGAGGACCATGTTAAAAGCATCTATCCTAAATATATACTTCTGTTCAGTATTTACTGAAGAGAGGGTAGTGCAGGGCCCCAGCTCAGCACAATGGGCATGGGGGGGTGCGCTAGTCCCTTCATAAAAGAAAGGGTCCTACGAGAGCTCAATAAGCACTGGGTGGACAATGCAATGGGACCTGATGGCATACATCCCAGGTTACTAAAGGAGCTAAGGGTGGAACTAGCAGAGCCATTATCAGAACTGTTTAGTGAGTCTCTGAACACAGGAGAGGTCCCAGAAGACTGGAGAAGGGCTCGTGTGATCCCGCTCCACAAGAGTGGTAGCAGGAAGGAGGCAGGGAACTACAGACCAGCCAGTCTTACCTCAGTAGTCATCATGATTATGGAGGCACTCCTTAAGAAAAGGATAGTGCAACACCTGGAATCCATAGGAGCACAGGATCCAAGACAGCATGGGTTTACAAAAGGATGGTCCTGTCAAACTAATCTCATAGATTTCTCTGACTGGGTAACCAGAATGGTGGACCAAGGGGGAGCAGTTAATGTCGCCTACCTTGACTTCATCAAAGCTTTTGATACTATTCCACATAGAAGACTAATTAATAAGCTAGGTAAGCTCAGGGTGGGTCAGAAGTTGGTCAACTGGGTGGCAAACTGGTTGATGGGCAGAAAACCGAGAGTGGTGGTAAACAGTATACCATCAGAAGAGCTGCAAGTCACAAGTGGGGTACCTCAGAAATCAGTCCTGGGGCCAGTCCTCTTCGATATCTTCATCAGTGACATTGCAGATGGACTGGAGGGTAAGGTTTGTCTGTTTGCAGATGGTACCAAGATCTGCAACAGAGTAGATGATCCAGATGGGGTGGGCAGAATGAAAAGAGATCTGGATAAACTAGCAAAAATGGTTGGAAGAGTGGCAACTGGGGTTTAACGCAAAGAAGTGCAAGATCATGCACATAGGGAAGAGAAACCCTGAAGCCACCTTTAGGCTGGGAGGGGAGTTGCTGGCAGTCACAAGGGAAGAAAGAGACTTGGGCATCATCATCACCGATGACCTAAAATCATCCAAGCAGACCACTAAAGGAGTAAGTAAGGCTAGGGGGATGTTGGGGTGTATTAGTAGGGGTATCACGAGTCAGAAGGGGGAAGTAATAATCTCTTTTTACAAGACATTGGTTAGGCCCCACCTGGAGTACTGCGTGCAGTACTGGAAGCCACACCTTCACAAGGACATTAACTAAATTGAGGCAATCCAGAGAAAGGCAACCAAAATGATGTAGGGACTGCATCAGAAAACATATGAGGACAGATTAACGAAGCTCAATATATACACCCTAGAGCAAAGTAGGGAGAGAGGTGATATGATCGAAACATTCAAACACCTTAAGGACATTAACAAGATGAAATAGTCTAACATGTTTCAATATAAGAAAAACATCAGAACAAGAGGACACAGCATGAGATTAGAAGGAGGCCGCATAAGGGGTAATGTGAGGAAGTTCTTTTTCACAGATAGGGTGGTGGGTACATGCAACGGCCTACCTCAGAAAGTGGTGGATATGAATACAGTGCAGGGCTTCAAACAGGCATGGGATAGGCATAAGGGAGCAATACAGATGAGTATGAATAGATAGGAAATTGACAGAGCAAAGGCAGATGGCACATTCATAAGGTAGAAAAAGAAATGGACAGACTGGATGGGCCTTGCGGTCCTCATCTGCTGTCAACTTTTATGTTTCTATGTTCCCCTTACTACAACAGCTGACAGTGGAACCTCCAATACCTCTTCCTCTGTGCACCAGCTTGCTCTCCCAGAACAGGGACACCCTTGTCCATCTGACCTCAGATCCCTGAATCTTTAAACCTGGCTCCTGAGGGTTCGGAGTGTCTCCCAAGGTGGCTGATATCCTGGTGACAGCTGGGTAGCCTTCCACTAGGGTCACCTATTCTGTAAAGTGGAAACGCTTAATGCTGTGGGCTGCTTCACTTCAGCTGGATCTCTTCACTTGTCCAGTGAATCAAATTCTGGAGTACTTGCTGTCCCTTTCAGACTCAGGTCTGAAGTACTCCTCTCATAAGATGCACATGTCTGCCATCTCTACCTTCCATGTGCCTATTGATGACATGCTGTGACACAACTGGAGTTGTCCTGTACATTTCTGAGAGGCATTCTTCACCTGAAACCTTCTGTCTGCAATCCAGTCCTGCCTTAGGACTTGAATTTTGTGTTGGAAAAACTCACTTTGGCTCCTTTTGAGCCGGCCGTGACATGCAAGCTACACTTTCTGTGGTGGAAAGCGTTATTTTTAGTTGCTGTTACTTCTGCTCAAAGAATTTCAGAGCTACAGGCCCGCATGTGCGAGCAGCCTAATGTGGTTTTCCACAAAGACAGGGTGTCTTTGCATACTAATCCTAAATTTCTTTCTAAGGTGGTGTCTGAGTTCACTTTAAACCAGTCTAGTCACTTTCCTGTTTATTACCCAGAGCATGCCAAACCAGGGGAAGCATTGCTCCATACTTTAGATGTGCACAGAATTCTACATTACTTTACCAATCATACAAAGGATTGCTGGAAGTCCAGACAGTTGTTTGTTTCTTTTGCCCCCGGGAAAGAGGGCATCCCTGTTTTGAAACAGTGCTTGTCCAAATGGTTGGCCGACTGTATCACCTGTTGCTACAAGAAGTGTGATAAGAACCTTCCTGGCATTATTCGTGGTCATTCCACCTGAGGCATGGCCACTTCTACTGCCTTTTTCAGGAATAAGTCAGCGGCAGAGATTTGTGATACTGCCACTTGGAGTACTGTTTACAGCTGTACCAAGCACTACAGTCTGGATACTGCCTTTAGGTGTAGGGCCAATTTCAGCCTAAGTGTTCTACAAGACCTACTTTCTTAGTCTCTTGGTTTTCTACCACCCAGACTGCATTTCTCGGGGTCAGAACTGCTTGGGACTCGTGCCATACATGTAGCTTGCTGCAAGAGATATCCTTGAAGTCAGATATTACAGTTGGTAAGAACTTACCGTAACAGTAGATCTGCGTGGGGAATATTCTTGCAGCAGGCCATGCTGTCCCTCTCTCTGTCCCTCTAGACCTAGGATGTCTTCCTGTGTCTGTACCTGTTTCTCCATTCCTTTCTTTTGGCAGGAACCTTCGGTCCCTCCCCGGTTCATTCTGCTGGTACTAAATGATTTATGGTCTCCAGCGGGAGAACTGAGGAGGGTACGGGGGCTGCCCACTCTTCTAGGATAGGTCGATGTCAGCATTGATGTCAGAGTGGGTGGCCCCCTGGTAGACTGCTAGCTAGAAAAGTTTCTGTGTGTTCCTAGTGCCTGGTGGCTATAGTTCCATAAGTGTGGCCTGCTGCAAGAGATCCCCTCGCAGATGTGTTACAGTAAGTTCTTATGTAGCTGTACTATACTGCATATGCAAAGAACTTCAAATGTTATAAGGTAATTGAAGGTTTTGGAAACTTTTTTTTTTTTAAAAGAAGAAAAAACAGGTTCCAATCCCTCTTAAAAGAGGGGCAAGTGTGACAGGGTTTGGTAAAACCCTGTCCCATTTGTTATGCAGAGAGAGTTAAAAGCAGGGCCATTTGTTATGCAGAGACTTAAACGCAGGGATCTATTTTGTCCTCTTCTGTCCTGCCACTTGTCTGTGTCTTTATTTTATTGATTTCGTTTTTGATAACCGGGTAAGTGCACTAGACATAGAAATGTCTATTTTCAGGAATGATCCGGGAGGGTATGAGTGAGAACAGTCAACAGAAATACTTACTGTCTGATTTTGCACTGTCTGTCTCTTACCTGTCTGTGCAATCAAATTTTTCTTGCGATACCTAGGAATTGGCCACTCTGATGGTCCCGCAATTTTCCCATTATCTCACCTACTTAACTTGCTGTTTCTGTTCTTTCTCCCTCCCTCCCCTTGCTTCTCCGTGGTAACAAAAACAACACAAATCAATCAATCAAATCTTTATTTATCCAGGTGAGCATCATTGAGCATAGCTCATTTGCAAGATGGACCTGGTAAGGTCAATGTTCAATTACCATAAGAATATAGTATACAAAGTACACACACTTTGAGAAGACAACAACTTGAGACTATACACTAACTTCAGTGGTAGTAGTACATTGTTAAAATACAATACAAGAAAAAAGGATGAATCAATAAGCAATTAATACCAATTTTTTCATATATACATGGGTTATGGAGTAGCCAGCTTGCTTGATTGGTAGAAGAAGTGACTTTAAGTGTATTAGGATTTAAAGTGTAAGATATCAGGGGATTTTCCAGAGGTTTATGAAGCAGGATGATGTGCTGTCTGGTCAGCTGCTAAGTTGTTTCTGCGAGGAGTGATATGTAAGGGGTATATACAAGAGGGGACAGGTGGCAGAGGAGATAGATAAGTTAAGATCTTAATAGAGTTTGTAGTCAGGGGTGAGAAGGGGAGAGGGGAGGGGGTGTACATGGTTAGTGGGGGAGGGGGAAGGCCAGTACTGTAGAAGGGATTAACAGTGACCTAGGAAGAAGGACGGAGGCCGGTACTGGTGTAGTATATAACAGGGGGTATTAGGGCGGTGATGTATAAATAAGAATTAAGGAGAAGTGGATGGAAGGAGAAGTGCATGGATTGTGAAGGTGATGGCTCTTGGGAGTGGCGGATAGCTTCCACAGATAAGTCGACTAGCTGGGGAGGGAGATGGATAAGTTTAGGATTAATCTACTGTTGGAGGAAACAATTACATTTTTCTTTGATAAACCTATAGTACAGATATTTGAAGGATGCAATAGATATATGTTTGTTCACATGAATCTTTATGTGAAACTGGAATCCCTTGATTTGCAAATGTACATATAGTTATGTTGTTGAAATGAGTGCAGAAAGCTATTAAGAGTGTCTTAAGAAATAACAATCTGTAATACAGGGGATTGACTTTGAAATGCAAAAGTCCCAAGTGGGAGCACCACGCTGTGTATGGACGAGAAGCTGGATCAATGGAAACTCGATAGAACCCACTCTGGAGGTCTAGAGTGGTGAAGTAAGCAGGACTGGCCGCACCAAGACTCTCTAAGGCATCTTTGGTTGTAGGCAAGGGATGAGCATTCTGTACTGTGTAGGCATTGAGTTTTCTGTAGTCTACCATGAAGTAATACCCTTTGTCGTTTTTAACCACCAGCTGGCAAGGTGCACCCCAGGAACTTGCAGACTCTTCAACAATGTCTTGGTCAAGCATGTCTTTGATTATGTCCTCGAGGACTTGTTTCTGTTTGTGTCCCACTTTGTAGGCTCGCTGATGGATTGGTTTCTGGTTGGGCTGTGCCTGATGGTGTGTCGCAGGATATCACATCATCCGAGCTTGTTATCTGAACCAACAAAGACATCCGGGTAATCCTCCAGGTATTTCAGAAGTTGTTGCTTTTCTGTTGGGGATGCTGGACGTTTTGAAGAGGACAGTCTTGACTGAGGGGTAACTCTGAAGGTTGAGTGGTAGCAATAGTACTGACAGGAATATAGTTGGCGGAACCAGGCTGAGGTTCTTGCATGAGATGGAGCTGATCTCCTGAAGACAAGCAAACTTTCCGATGTTAGCACCCTTTGAAATGACCACTGGCTTATCTGTGAAGTTGCAGCATTTTTGGAAGACTGCACCGTCGTGCACCACCGATAAGGTGTTCCCTGGAAGGAGACCTGACGAATGCAGCATGGGGGGATCCTGTGACAATGCCAACAACACCTTGTGGAAGTGGTTCACCTCTAATCTTGGCAATCAAAACCATTTCTGACTGAAGAGGCACATGACTGAGTCTATTGCTGCGAGTTGCCTCTGAGGATCTAGTGACAGTTTGTTTGAGGCAAAGTCTAGGATGGCTTTGTGAGCTTTGAGAAAGTCCAGGCCAAGAATTATTGCAGGTTGAAGATCAGGCACTATGTAAAACTTGATGGTAGCTTGCTGTGAACTAAAGAGTAGCTTGAGATGGACCATGCCTGTGATAGGTACTGTAACTGTACTTGCTGTGATAATGTACTTTATGTTGGCTGGAGAGACATTAAGCATGTGACGAATAGCTTGGTTGTTTAGAATACTGGTGTTGATAACTGAGATTTCTGCTCCAGTGTCGACCAAGACATGTGTGAACCAATCTCCGATAGTTACAGGTACATAGTTTGCTAGGAGAGGTGATCAAATGACAGGTACCTTTGCCCCTGGAAGTGAGAGTGTGCCAGAGATCGCAGTAAGAGGATGCATTTTGTTTGAGTTGCGAGAGTCAGAGGGCCAGTCAGTTGCTGTGTTTCCCTGCCCAACAAAAGCCCCTAGTATGTTGGGCAGTGCTCATTGCCCTGATCCTGGTAGTAGTTGCGGTTATCCTGTTGATTGCACTGTGGTGGGCATCCTTGGTTCTCTTGAGTCCTGTTGTAATACTTTAGCTTTCGGCAGACAGTGGCAGGGTGTCCTCTGGATTCACACCACTGGCAGGTTACAGTCTCTCTGGAAGGCAGAGGTAGATCAGGTCACTGTCGAGGTGGTTGCATAGTGTTGATAGAATTTGCAGAGGAGACAGTTGAGCTGATGTGTAAGGTATTGACAGTTGAGATAAGCTTGTCAATCATTGCTTGTTGCTGTTGGACACAGGTGGCGAGTGCAGCCAGTTGTGAGGTTTGGGGTGCCTGAGCACTGGCAGACTGAAACATTGAAATGACTGTTGAGTTAGCCATGCAGCTTGGATGGTGTCTGTCCAGGTAGTTGGCTTTTTATTTATTATTTTTATTTATTTAGCTTTTGTTGACCGGGTAAGTGCACTAGACAAATCCTGCCTATTTTCAGGCACGACCCGGGGGAGGGGGATACAGATGAATGCCAACTGACCTTGAACCAGATTAAGCTGTTGGTGGTATTTTTAGTGAATGAGGGAAATTTGGCCAGGACACCGGGGAAATTCCCCTACTCTTTTTGATAAGTGCCATGGGATCTTTAACATCCCCCTGAACTACCACCAATCCAGGCAGATGGGACCTCGGTTTAACGTCTCATCCAAAAGACGGCACCTCAGACACCTTTTGCTGTATGACAGAGGTAAGAAATTGAAGAGGCAATCCCTGGACAAAGGCTATTACTTGATCTTTTTCTGTTTTCTGTAGGCGTTTGCAGTGAGACTCAATGTCCACTATGAAGGCTTCAAGAGATTCAGTGGGTTGCATTCTACATTCCCACAGCTGTTGCCTGTTGCTCCAATAACCAGGGTGGGTGTGCTTGGAGAAAATGGGCTTTGAAGGTTGTATGCAGTGTGGCAGTATCTCCTTTGACTTGGTCTGGAAGTGCGTTAAACCAGGAAATGGCAGTCCCCTCTCAGAAGCAAGCGCAAGGCATTGCAGATGCACATGGAATCAGTCCAACCACTGAAAGAAATCCATGCTTGGAATTGTTCCTGCCAGTTGACAGTGTCTTTGTGAGGCACGGCTGAGAAGGGTACTGGTTGTAGGCTGGTATGGACTGTGGACTGAGGTGAAATAGCGTTAATGTATGCCAGGTCATCTTGAATAGCTTACATAGCTGGTGCTTCTTGTGCTGAGATGGATGACTGGATGTCATGGAGGATTGTTTTGATTTTGTAGCCCCATGCCCTTGAGGTGGCTGAAGGTAGAACTCCGGACACTCTGGCACCCACATCTGTGTCATCGTCGGACATTGTGGTTGGAGATGAGCTTTGTTTCACCGAGCGAAGGTTGTATGGGTGAGAAGGAGTTGCCGCCATGCAGGTAACAGGACGTCGTGTTGTGGATGAAGTGCCGAGCAAAAATTATTTTGTAGAAAAAAGTACAAATTTTTGTAGCAAAGTTCATCAAATTACATCTTAATAAAGAATTCCCACTCAATTTTGTGTTGTTTGTTATTTAAAATAAAGGTTTTGTTGCAAAAATCAGCTATTGGTTGTCGTGTCCATTTATTTCAATAGGATTGCCATTGATTTCTGTGGAGTGAGGTCAAATTGTGCCCTTCACAAGATGGTCACCGAACTTTGACATGCAGTTCCTGAGGGATTTGACTGGCCTGACTGTAGCAAAATGGCCACCAGCAAGGGGGGGTTAAGGGTCGCTTCCTTCCTAACTGTATTGTGTAAACAAGATGGAGGATTTTTTCCACGAGGCTGCCTAGAGCTGCTGTGCAATGGTTAAAATGGCGATTGCCACGCTGCTGTCCTTCTTCTCCACCTAGGCAAGAAAAATGGGCTTTCCGAGTTTTGGTGAGTGGTACAAACTTGCTGGGGGTATTTATTTGTTGTTTGATTGCTTTTATTTGCTGATCTCCCAGGGTGTCCTTACATTTACTGGTTTATTTACTCTCTTTTGTTTTATCTCTAGGCTGGCCCTCTTTTGCGTATATTTATATTTTGGTACCCTGCTTGAGCTTTTTTGTTTGTTTGTTTCTTTGTCCATGATTATTTCTTTGCTCCACATGGGCTCCTGAAGGCTGTACTTTATTATTTATTTTTGAAAGTCCTGTGTGTGACACGGCCTCCGATTATGTAATTTGTACCCTGCTGGAAATTCCTTCTGCACTTAGTGGGTTTTTTTTTTCTCATTTATTTAGTCACTGAAGGTGGGCTCCCATGTTGCATGGCCAAGCGGCAGCTTTATGTGCAGGCAGCAAGGAGTCAGGGAGCGGATCGCTCCATAGTAGCAGCAGTCTGCTATTTTTTTTTTTTTTTTATTACTGATTTGGCCGTTATGTTTGAGCATGGCTGAGGGGACCAGTGGCTCTGATGTTGCAGTAGAGGCTGTGAGAGGCTCTAAGCGGCCACAAGAGCGAGAGGAGATCTGCAGATGTTTGGGAAGAGTTGTGCTCAGCCGTGAAGTGTGGATGGACCCAAGCAGCTGTTTGTTGCTATGAAGCCGCAGTTCCTTGCTTCTTTGAGGGGAGGCTGCTGCTTAGAAGCATGAAGAGTCGAGGAGCCGTGATGCAGAGGAGCAGTGCTGAGCCACGAGGTAAGATGCAGGAGGGTGGCTGAACAGTAGTAGGGTCCGGAGCTGCAGTATTCATGTGGGGAAAAGAGTGCAAGTTGGAGTGCATAGGCTCCATGCTGGCAGGCAGCGATAGGGGAGGAGTGGAGCTGAGGTCCTCTGCAGAGCCGCATTTGGGGAGCAAAGCTGCAAGGCTCAGGGGAGAGGAGCTGTTTTACTTTGCTCTGTAGATGCTTGGTGTGGCTAGGATTAGTTCCGTAGTAGTGGCAGTAGTTGCTGTGGGCAGCAGGGCTGTACCGTGGTCTGTCTCAGTTTAAAGCAGTCCCTTCTGAAGCGGCTTTCTGAGTGGTGGAATTCAGCAGGAGGGGTTGGCACTGAACACGAGGTGGGGAGCATAGAGTGGCAGTTTGCTGTGGGCCTGTTGAGAGGCAGCATCAAGGATCGTAGGATAGTAATTTTATTTTCTATGGCTGCAATCCCTGTTGCAAGTGGTTGTTTGGCAATGGCTGCAGTTGAAATCTGTGGCCGTTGCGTGCCTGGTACAATGGAGAAGTTTCATGGAGTTCTGCCACGAGGTGGGAGCTGGGGGGGGTGTTACAGTCTGTGGAGCTCCGTGGGGCATCGGATTTAACATGTTTAATTGCTTACTACCAATGTTGAACACTGGTACTTTTAGTAGGCTTGTAACAGGAAGAAGGCTGAGGGCTGCTGTATAAGACAGGACATAGTTTAAAGTTTCTCTGTACAGCCAGGCTGTGTTGTACTTAATCATTCAAGCAGTGCAGGCATACTGGGATGATGACTTTGGGGTACCAATGACGCAAACAAGCAAGGTGGGGTCTGGACAAAAAGAAGGGCTGTATTCTCCACCATGTGTGGCGTTTTGGTTACTTGGTCTCCTACTAAAGGACCCTTTACCTTCTCTGTGGTCTGCCAGAGCCTTTGATTGCTGCTGGTGAGGATTCCTTCTGGACCATGCGAATAAACTAGACAGATGCATTAAATATAATAATGCAGGTTTATTCAGTGCTGTAGATGTTCTCTTCGTGAGGACAAGCCCCAGACTGACAAATTATCTGACTGACAGGCATACATGGCACTGCCAGGCAGTGCAACAATTAGATATATGAGGGTTCTAAGTGCTCTTAAAGGGGCGGCAGCTTAACATTAAGCCCCATGCTTAATGTGTGCTTCACACTCCCCTTGCTTCTCTGTGGTAACAAAAACAACACAAATGTGAATCTTTATGTGAAACTGGGATCCCTTGATTTGCAAATGTACATATAGTTATGTTGTTGAAATGAGTGCAGAAAGCTATTAGAGTGTCTTAAGAAATAGCAATCTGTAATACAGGGATTGACTTTGAAATGCATGCTGACCCCTCCCCCAAGCTTGTTAACGGAATTGTCAATAGAAACTAGCTCTGGGACAAAATATATTATTTTGTTACAGCTGTTGAGGCCTGATATACTTTTCAGGTGGCCTCTGGGAAGAAATTGACTAAGTTCTGATACATTTAGTGAGAAACAGGAGATGTAACTTACAAGAGCAGGATACGGATAACAGTGTTTTGTTTAGGGTGACAGACTGATATTATAAAGAGAGTCTCGGATCTAGGATTTTGAACTGCCTTTGAAGAGCTAACCTGTATAGTTTTATTTTTTATTTTATTCTTGTTGGTAATAATAAAACATTACTTGTGAATTTTAGAACTTCTATTCGTCTGCCTGTGTTTCCTGACCTATGCCTGTACAACACTCCGACCATCCTTCAGCTGAAGAGCTGGTATTAGATCCAGCCTTCCAGATGTCTGGTGGCCAAAGGGATGTGGATTAGCCTCCGGACAAAGAGTCCAAAAGATCTGACCACGCAGCAAAGATTATCTACACTGCTGAATCTCCATCAGGTTAGTTATGCTGTGATGATGGCCAGCTTTGAACACTTTTTTTTTAGATTGTTGATTGAGATCCTCCCTCACCTTCCTGTTGACAAGCAGTTGCCAGTGAAGTTGGTCAGGGGCCAGGGTCAGTCGCTGGCTAAACATCATCTGTAGATGGCCCTGAACATGGGTGGCTCCTGTGCTCATGCCATGGCAACAGCTGTTTCTGTGCATTGCAGGGCATGGCTGCAGCACTTTACCTTCATGGTTGATACCCAGTACAAACTGGTCAATGTCTCCTTCTTGGGCACTACCTCTTTGGCCTTGGGGTGGAAGGACACCTCACCAAGACTGAGAAGTCTAGTGTGCCACCCTAGAGTCTGTGGTTTTGTAACAGAAGGCCCAGAAGCCTAAAGACCATCCAGTATCAATTCTTTCAGCCCCAACAATCTCAGTAGCTGCCTCAGCAGGGTCAATATTAGCACTGGCAAGATAAGGCCATACCTTATTGTTCTAATCGTATTTCATGTTTTTTATGTGAGAAATGCATCGGAGACACCCATGGTGGCCCAGTGTAACTGGCAAGGGATCATGGGTACATAGAAAGCCATGAGCCCTAAAATGATGTAATTTTTTGTTACTGGGCAGAGAAACTATTAGCTTCTAGCCAGGGACTCGAGCTTGATTAGTCCATTTTAAAGGAAACAAAAGGGGCTAATTAAGCAGGGCTGGAAGACCAGACATACATTTGTGTCTTAATAGCCCTCAACATCTAGTGGTGCCATTTTGTCTGGATCTCTTTTGTCCTGAATAGGCCTTCTCTGAGTTAATCTAGTTACAGCTATAAATTACTGTACTGAGTGTAGCTTAATTACAGCCATTTCAAAGGGAAGGGGGGGCTGGATGGCTTCCTGCAATTCTGATTTAGACTAGCTGACCTCTGAGCCCTTTTTCTCTTATATTCATAGATGAACATTTGTTGTTTGTAATAAAATACTAAAAGCTGATTGGTTGTATAGCCACAGAGATGGAATACTAGCCAATCAAAGGGCAAGCCACTGTCCACTGGACCTGCCCTTTGAGAAGCCTGTAAAACAGGAGTGCAAGACTTGATTAGTGCTTTAGCTTGTGACCTTTTTGCCTGTTTGACTTTTGCATGAAAGACTGCATTTGGGACCCTGTCTGCTTAGAGAGCAGAGACAATTTCTTTGCAAGACATTCTCCTGGACCTCAAGAGCCAAGACTTCAGCTACCACTTTTAAGCTGGCCCAGTGGTGTAGAGGGCTGAGGTGGTAGACACCTTACCTCATGCCACACCGGCCACCAAGGGTTTGGGAACAGACTCAGGTCATCAGGGAGTTGGCATCGGGGGGAGGAGCAGGAATGGGCTGCCGGAAGGCAGCTGTCCTCTCCCAGGGTGGTTGCTGCCCCCCCCCGTAGTCCCGCTGCCACTGGGTTGAGATTCGGTGGTCAGCATAGGTGGCAGGGGCAACACGTAGTGGGAGGGCACCTCGAGATGCAGTGTGCACATGAGTCCACATGACTCCACATGTACATGCACGTCCGAGGTACAGGGACGGGTTAGGGGGAGAAAACGGGGAAAAATGCTACAAAATATATATGTAAAAAAAAAAAGCTACCACTTTTAAGAACACTTTGTACTTCAAATTCAGCAACTAAGGACTTGAGGTAGAACTTTCAAAAAAGAATTTTCAAAGTTTAGTTTTTTTTTTTTTTTACTTCCATTTCATTTTCCATATCCTGTAACCAGTGTCTAAAATTATCTGTCTTTGTTATTTGCTGCATTTATTAATGAATTAGTCAAGTGTTTGGCTTATTTTAAGATAATTCTGCTAGTGTCTTTTGTGTGTGTTGCTTGGAAAGGTTTATTCAAACTATACTACACCTGTGTGACTGCTTAGGGCCAGACATGTTGACAAGAATCATAACTGTAATGATTTAATATGAGAATTGAATTGTCTGTTTGTTATTACTATCTCTTTTGTGAAGTGTGTAAAATCGCTTTATTGCTGGAAATTTGTACGCTTGAATACATATTGCTTGTTGTGTTTTTTTGTATATGTATTTTATGTTATTGTAACTTGCCACTTTAAACAGGTGCACCTTGATAAAAGGGCATTTATAGCCCTAATGGTATTATCACTGTATAAATAAATTTTATCTACTTCTACAGACACTACCAAAGTAAGGTACCACTAGGGACTCTGTGGATGAAAAGAGGGGAGAAAATATGAAAGGTCTCAGGAGGAGTCTGTGGGTGTTTGAACCGTTCTCTGCATTTCTGGGGAAAGACACATAATAGGGTGTATAGGGCCCCCCAAAAGCCTATACATGCCTTTGGCTTTCTGGTTCATTGTGCAGTGGCCGAGAGGGTTCTCTGCCAGGAACACAGAATCGAGACTACTTGCACTCCCTTGCATGGAGAGAGGGCACCCTGGGATCCTCTGACGTTTGTTCAATTGTGAAACAGCAAGCATCCTAAAATGACCGAGGAGTGGTGTCCCTGACCCTGAACACAAGTGGATTCACTGCAGCCCAGGGAATTCTGGACCCACAGGAGTGGGCTTGTAACAGCATCCAAAACCCAAGTTTGGCAGCCAGGGGGTTGAAACGAGGGGGAAGAAACAGTGGTGCTACAGTGGCCCCTGAAGCTGGAGGCCCCTCCAGAGCTGCACAGTGTCGGGTTGGAGGGGTGCCATTTCCAGGCCTGTCCAGTCCCTGACCAAGCTCTTATTCGGGGGTTGACTGCGCTACTTCTGGCTATAGTGGTCCACCATTACTTCAGGCAAGTGGGTGTTAGAAGTGCTAGGCAGTGGGTTGCTTCTAGACTTTGGCGCTTTCCCACCTTACTGACTTTATACTCCTCAGGAGGTCAGGATGTTGCTGGACACACTGTCCACTCTTAGGGCAGACACTGCTCAGCTGATAAAAAAGGAGCAGTAGTCCGTATCCCAGATGCCCTTGTCATTCAGGGATATGTGTGTGTAGTTACTTTATGGTCCTGAAACCAATGGTGGCTGGTGCCTCATACTGAAGCTGCATAACCTGAACTAGTTCATGCAGAGGTGTAAGTTACAGATGGTCACTCTGAACCAGATTGTACCATCCCTGGAGCAGGGCATGTGGTTCTACTCCCTGGACCTCCAGAATGTATTCTTCCATGTCCCAGTCTGTCCCACTGCAGGTACCTTCCGTTCCGTGCAGAGGGGTTACTATACCAGTTTCTGGTCTTGCCCTTCAAGGTCTCATCTGCGCCCATGGTCTTCAAGTGCTTAACAGTAGTGGTGACCTTCCTGCAGCATAGGGGCATCAGAGTGTATCCCTACTTGGATGACTGGCTAATAGATGGAGCCATCCAAGGAGATCATTCAGTGATCCAGATGTCTGCCCCTCCAGACCTGTCAAGATTTGGACTTGTTGATCAATCCAGTCAAGTTGGAGCTGGTCTTCTTGCAGGTGATCAAGTTCATCAGGACAGAACTAGACTCCCCGCAGGCCAAGGCCTGCCTCCCAGGGACCTGGCACTGGATTGTATCTCCTTTGTCAGTCATTTCAGGTTGGGCTCTTGCACCCTGCCCAGGATTCCTGTGGCTGCTGGGGTGCATGGCATCTTCCACCAGCGTAATCCAACAGGCTTGCTGACAGATGCATTTCCTGCAGTGAAAGTTGGGCCATCAATGGTATCAGAGCCTAGGTCACTTGGACCAACCGGTTGTAATGACCCAGCCGATGTGGGATGCCATCCAATGATGGCTAGACTCATGACATCTGGAGGAGGGAATCCTGTTTGCCCACCAAGAACCATCTGTAACTATCACAGGAGATGCCTCTCTGATAGGATAGTTAGCACACCTGGGAGGCCGCAGAGCCCATGGGTTCCAGTTACCCCAGGGATCCTGTCACCACATCAGCTTGCTGGAGCTCTATGCAGTACAACTGACTTTGATAGAATTTTCTCCTCTGATCAGGGGTCAGGTCAGTGCAGGTTCAGATGAACAGCACTATCACTATGTTTTACCTGAACAGGTAGAGCGGAACATACTCCCTTCCCCTGTGTTGGGAGGCTGTCCACACCTGAATCCTCATATGCAGCCTTGGTGCAGGTCTCCTGGCAGTTCATGTCACAGGAGTGAACTGTCAACTGGCAAATGTTCTTAGCCATGTTAAAGAAATGTTGCACAAATGATCCCTGCATCAGGAGATGATAAACCACCTTGGGGGGAGGGGGCATCCCTAAAATGGGCCTCTTTGCCTCCTGGAAGAACAGAAGGATGAAGCTGTTATATACTCTTCCCCCACAATCTTGGACTTTTGGGGGGATGTCTTTGTGTGGCCCTGGATTCCAGGCCTCATTTATGCCTTCCCTCCCTTCCTCTTGGTCCACATGGTTGTGGTTAAGTCCCAGAAAAACAAGGTGCAGATTATCCTTATTGCTTCAGACTGGCCAAGACAGTTCTGGTACCAGGATCTCCTCGGCCTCATCAACTGGACTCCATGGCAGTTCCCTCTCCACCCAGATCTCTTGACCACATAACGGGGAAAGTCCTGCACCTGGAACTTTGTTTCCTGCACCTGTCAGCCTGGTTTCTGACTGGCTAGAGTTCCAGGCTTTGGGCTTTTCAGAAGAAACCCTCCACATTGTAGAGGCATCTTGTGAAGAGTTAATTCACAAATGCTACACATTTAAGTGGAAGAGGTTCTCGATCTGGTGCCAGAGTAAGGAGCTTGATCCCCTTGCCTACCCCAATGGCCAGTACCCTTGACTACCTTACCCGGTTACCAAAGACTAAAATAAAAGTAAAATCTCTGGTCCCTCTCCTAGTTGAGCCTGAAAGCTATGATCCTTAAGGTGCACTTGGCAGTAATCTCTGCTTACTGCACATGGGCTGGTAAGCCAATGGTGGCCCAGAAAAAGATGGTTGGCTGCTTTTTCAAGGGCCTCAATCACTTGTCCTTTTCAGTGCATGAGCCTCTACCACCATGGGACCTACTGCTGGTGCTGGCTATACTGATGGACAAGCCATTTGAGCCTATGTACAGGTGTGAGATGTCTCATTTGTTGTGAGAGACCGCCTTCTTGGTGACCATAATGTCAGCCCGAAGCATCAGTGAGCTCCAGGCTCTCTCTCTGTGGAGTCTCCACACCTGATCTTCCACAAGAACAAGGTCATCTTTCACCATCACCTGAAGTTCTTCCAGAAGGTACTATCAGAATTTCACGTTAACCAGGTGATTTACCTTCCAGTATATTTTACAAACACTGCCTTGGATGCCGATTGTAGGCTTCATACCATGGATCTACAAATTGCACTCTCATACTACAAAGAGCCCACAGCTGGAGTTTGGGGTGAGGCTCACCTGCTATTTGTAACCTACACTGAAACCAAACCTGGAAGACCATCAGCTAAGTAGATGATTGCCAGGTGGATTACATCCTGTATCAACTTCTGCTATAGGCCGGCTGGTAGGCAGCCACCCAAGGGGCTTCAGGCTCATTCCACCAGACATTCGCATGCTGCCCTAAGCCATCCTGTCTGGGTGACCCAGCCAATGCAGGACACCTGTACTCAGAAGTGGTGTCCCAGGTTTTCTCAGTATGGGAAATGCCCTTAGTCGATCTGTTTGCTTTTTTGGGAAAACAGGAAGCTATGGATGTTTTGCACCCATCCCATTCAACAGGGCACCCTGCTGGAAGACATATTTTCTTGGTAATAGGCTCAGGGCCTCCTGTTTGCCTTTCCTCCATTTCCTTGTGGTCTACAATGTTTTCCTTAAGGTGTGGAGGGATGGGGCATCCCTGATTCTGATTGTGCCAGACTGGTTCTGGTATCAGGATCTGCCGAGTCTTGGACACAGACCTCTGTGACTGCTTTCAGACCTGCAGACCCTGCACTTAACCATCTGTTTCCTGAGTGGCTAGTTTCAGGCCCTTGGGCATTCTGAAACAGTCCTCAGGGTGTTAACGGGCATCTTAAAAGGAGATACCTCACAAGACATACACTTACAAGTGGATAAGGTTCCCATGTTGGCATGAGGAGCAGGAAGTTCTGCCGCATCTTACATATGCTCCAGTACAACTGATCCCTGTTTCAGGCAGGGTTGTGAGCCACATCCCTTAAAGGGACACTGTCAACCTTTTTTGCATCATATTATTTCTAGCTAAAAAAAAAAAATCACATTTTATGATAGCTTGCCTTCTCTAAAATTTATTGATGTTGCTGGTTGTTTAATCTACCTCCTTGCCTATTGAACTAAAATGCATGGGAATGTATAGTTATACCCAGCCTTGTTTTGCTTCAAATTGTTTACCTAAGCTTACTGCATACTTCCTGAACATTAGAAATGCCCTCAAACAGTACAGTCACTCGTGATACAATACTCTCCTCTTCTCCCACTGCATAATGAGTAGCTAGATAGCGTTGGAGGTGTTCCTGAGTCCAGGAAAGATGCAGTTGTAGCTGGTCAAGAAATTTAAACAAACATGTTTTGGTGTGGTAACACAAGTATGGTGGGCACTCAGTTTTTAACTTTGAAAAAGGAACCAGACTCAAACAACCAGCTACATCAGCAGTCTCTACAGAAAGAGAACAATCAGAAAATGTGTTTTTTAAACTAGGAACACTTTGAGGCCAAAGGGGGTTGACAGTGTCCCCTTAAGGTTCTCCCAACCACCATTTCAGCGTACCCTGCTTAGGTGTGGATGCTGACACTGGCACAGGACAAAGCGGTTGGTCACTTCTTTAAAGGACTGGAGTGCCTCTCTGGACCAGTGCAGACCCCCCTTCCCACTGTGGGCTTACCGCTGGTGCTGTCACAGCTAATGTGTAAACCATTTGAGACTATAGACAGATGTGATCTCTCACATCTATTGTGGAAAGCCATGTTTTTGGTTATCAGCTAGCTGGATGGATGTGTTGCTGTCACCTTGGCCAGATGACTGAGTGAGCTGTTAGTGCTATTTGTGGGGTCACCTTTTCTGTTTAATGATGTAAATTTACTGTCACATCGTATGCCACATTGGTACCTAGGTCATGCCTGAAAAAGGCATTTTCTCACCAGTGTACTTACCCAGTCAACAAATAAAATGAAATGAAATGGCTTTCCACAAGGACAAGGTTGTCCAGCCCCATTCAAACTATCTGCCCATTGTAGTCGGGGGGCACGGCAAATACAGCACTGGCAAGTTTGGAACAGGAACGGTCACCACAGAAAAATTAAACAGCCAGACATTTGGTCATGCATTTCTCTGCAGTGGTGCTCCATGGCGGCATGGTGTTGTAATAGTAAATCCACACTTTAACCTGAAATTTCACTGGAGTGGTGATCCATGGTGGCGTGGACCAAATTTCCAGCTGTTTAATTTTTCTGTGCCAAACTTTCCTGTGGCAAACTTTTCTGTTCCAAACTTTCCAGTGCCGTATTTATCTACACCCATAGTCTGAGATTCACCTTCAAGAGGGACTCCAGTCAAAATTTGTGGCATCAATACTTTCAGAATTTGAATCAGTCTACTGTATCTCCAGTCAGCCTCATGCCAAAAATGAGATCTCTAAGCTACTTTGTTTAAAAGTTAAAAGTCATTTTACAACCCTAAATTCACTACTGCCTGTTCAAAAAAGCCAGATTCAGTGAAGAGCTGCTAATGGTATCATAACCTGAACTCCGAATCTGCCCTCCCTTTCAGCAAGCTTATAGGACCTGTTTCTCCAAAGTTTAAAGAACACATGCAATGGTTTTCACAAGCAAAACAGGCAGCACCATTCAAAAAACATTGCTATAAAAACTATGTGTGTTTCAGGTTTTATAACAAAACTGACAAACTTGTGGGATTTTTTTTTTGCCTTTTTGGTGTGATCCAGTTCTCCAGTGTTGCTGGATGCTGGGTCATGGCACATTGCTGACCATACCTACGTAAGGACATAGACAGGGTAGAGAAGGTTCAGAGGAGGGCAACAAAGATGGTGCATGGGTTGCATCACAAGTCCTATGAAGACAGGTTGAAGGAACTGAACATGTACTCCCTGGAGGAGAGGAGGGAGAGAGGGGATATGATAGAGACATACAAGTATCTTACAGGGAGGAACAGGGTGCAGGAAAACACTATTTTAAGCGAAAAAGATGTTTCAGGACTAGAGGGCATGGGATGAAGTTGGAGGAGGACGATTCAGAGGAAACATGAGAAAGAATTTCTTCACAGAACGAGTGGTGGACAGAGTGGAACACCCTGCCAGAGGAAGTGGTGGGGGTTGAAACAATCACGGGATTTAAGAACGCATGGGATAGACATAAAGGAATTCTAGAGGTCAGGGGTAAGGGGAAATAGACTTCTAGGAAAACAAACTGAACTTACAAGCTCAAATGGGCAGACTAGGTGGGCCATAGGCCCTTATCTGCCGACACTGTCTATGTATCTATGTATTGCTGTAAGGTTTGCAGACTGGATAACTTTCTGATGTGGAGAAAGGTTGTAATCATTCACACCTGTCATTCAGTTGAGGTGGTTTCTCAGGATGGCACTTCGAAACAGTTATTCTATCTCCCTGTAAATGGGACAGGTAATGCTGTTTTGAAACCTTACTAAGAGTTTCTATACAGTAACTAGCCCAGTGTTTTCTCCCTGGAAGGCTGTTACTTAACCTGCATTCAGGCTTATCTATTTTTTTACTCCACATTAAAATGATCATTTAACTAGGGCTAACACTTCTATCCCTAATAGGAATTAACACAGATAAGGCCCCCTATTAAAATGTATTGTAAAGCAGACACTGTCAAACAGCAATGACATTACCAACAGTATAGTACTAGTAGCAATATAAAGTCCTAGCAGGCACAATAGAGTAGCACCTCACATGATATCAGCAGCATGCAGGCATGCTGACTCAGCATCCAGCAACCCTGGAGAAATGGACCACAGCAAAAAGGCACAAAAAAATAATTTGTCAACTTTGTTACAAAACCTGAAACACACATAGTTTTCATAGCAATGTTTATTGACTGGTGCTGCCTGTTTTACTTGTGAAAACCATTGGACGTGATCGTTAAACTTTAGAGAAACAGGTCCTATAAGCTTGCTGACAGGAAAGAGTAGACTGTGAGTTCATTATGTCATCATCATTGGCTCTTCACTGAAACTGGCTTCTTGAACAGGTAGTGAAATCAGAGTTACAAAATAGTTCATAAATTTAAAATGAAGTAACACAGAAACCTTTAATTTTTGACATAAGATTTATTGGGGGTATGCTAATTCTAATTTTGCAATGTAACGTTTTTGGCCAGACTCCCTCTTTAAACGGGCATTCATTCTACAGACCTGCTTTGTGAAGTCTCATGCTTCAGAGGCCAAGTGAGTACACCACATGCTAGACATTCTCTAGGCTCTGCTGTTCTAATGGGAGTATACAGCAGATTTTTGTGGTGAGACTCAACAGCTGTTTGTCACAAAATCTGAAGCCACCCTAGGCTGACCTGCAGCCAAACATCCAATGGATAATTTCCTTCATTGCTTTGTGATGTAAATTGACTAAGGAGCCACCCATGGGACTAATGGATCACTCTGCAGACATATGCCCTTGTTGCTGCTGCCTGGTACATTCCCATTTCTAATATATTTAAGGCTGCTGTTTGGTCGAACGTGCACACATTTATCTCCCATTACAGTACAGTATTGACTTGCTCGGTCATCATGATACTGCTTTTTGGTCCTCAGCCTCCCAGTCTCTTTTAATTTGGGGGTGCACACCTTGCCCCAGCCTCCTGAGAACTGCTAGGAGTCTGCCTAAGTGTGGATAGTGAACTGACTCTTGGTCGTTAGAGGTTACTGACTTATCAAGACCACCTTGCCATCCTAGCCAGGCAATGTCATTATATAAATGGAGCTTACAAAACTGAGTTCAGGGGAGGCACATTTGCTGGTCAAGTATGGCTCACATCGAGTTAGGGAGATAAACATGAGGGTAAAAGGGAGACAAATCTGTACCATTGAGTGGTTTGGGGGAAACCCAAGTCCTCTCCCTCTCTGGTCTGTAGTACCATATAACTGCTGCGGAGCCCTTCCCCTCCCAGGCACATGCCCCCTGACTAGAGTAAAGAAGAAAGAAGAGAGAGCCCAAGCTGGCTGTTTGTGGGAGGCGGGGGAGGGTTTCGCCATAAGTGGAGAACTAAGGAACCATTTGGTTTTTGAATGTAATGCTATGCAACCTATAATCGGTTCTGTGTGGCATTTAGTAGCAGGTGCTGTGCTACAGTGCTAGCAGTAGTGATAGTAGTGTAAACAAATACAACTGTTAAAGAAAAAAGGGGTGGAGCCCCCAGTTTATAACAAAACCAGCTGATACTTAGGTTTTTATTACATAAGGGGCTCTGCCTCATAGCTTTTTTTTTTTAGTTTGCAGAGCAGTCCTGGAGTGGCACGCTAAAAACGAGTGTAGTAATGTTTTGGTATACAGGTACATCTTATGGCGGGGTCCTTAGTACTCCACTGGCACCAGTATTTCATTAGAAGGGTACAGTAAGCCCTTAACAGGCCGCTTCTGACTTTATTGTTTTCTCTGAAATGGGATTTGGCAGCTTTTTTAACAAAGAATTTAATTTAGTGTTTCGTTCTTTAATTTTATTTTTCTTCTGTATCCCCATCTCCCAGCACAACAATCAGGATTGCCATGGCTACTCCCTTCTTCTAACCGGGACAGCAGTGAGCAGCTGCCTTCACAACCAAAGCCAGTGTTGCTCTTTGGTCCTGAGGAAGGGGTGCTTTATATGCTAATTACATGCTAAATATTCATTTGCATTTTATACCACTCTTAAGGTGAGGCCCTCTTTGGGTCTAAGTTTAAGAACCAGCCAGGTTCAAGGAAGTTCTTTTTCAATAAAAATGTTCTGCCTCCATCTTTAAGGGGACTTCATCATCAAGTACCCTCTTCAGATAAGTATTTTTAGAGCTGTAATTTTTTCAATAACAGTCATGAGTTGATCATGGCAAAGTTAATAAAATTCATGGAACTGTCATGGGTGCTACTTGTTGGTGCATAACATAGGCATGAAATAATTTCTGTGCTTACATTAAGTATCAACACACAGCAGCATGAAAAATATGTTCCCCTTTATTCATGGCTTGCCATTTTCAACCTAAATGCAAATGATATGAAAGCTAGTTCTTTGTGGGCTTTTGAGTTCCACTTGGGAATATTCTGTGTTAAAACTAAATGGAGCTTCAGAGGAATTGCAAATCTGTTGGAGCAGTGGCAGCATTTTCACTCATCATGTGGGCAACTAGGCTTCTGGAACAAGCCTAGGTCATTGGAGAATGGGAGGCACCAGAGGACATGCAATTCCTCAGGGGAAGGAGGCCTACTGACTCTGCCGAGTGATCTCCACCTGAGTAATTACAGGTGGTATTGCAGGCAGAGCAGCATAGGAGGTTAGATATTGTCTGCTTCTACACATGGCACACTTGTGTTTGCACACCACTTGAAACACTCACCACTGATATCCTAAGGGAAGGAGAAATGGGTAAGTGCCCAAGCCACAGTATAAACCATAGCAATACTCTGCGATCCTATGCTATCTGCCTGCACATTATACTGGATTCAGACTTCTGCGGGGTTTGGGGAGCCTTGATGACCCCCTCGAGGGTAAGTTCAGGATGGGCAGGGATAGTGACGGTACTGGGAGATAGTCATGGACAGATAAGATGGAGGAAAAAAGAATAATTTTAAAATCTTTAGTTGAAATAAGCAAGCAAACTGAACAAATACTAGCAGCATCAAAAATCAAACACTGAAACACATTAATATGAATGTAATTTTGTCATGGGTATTTTTTTTTAACATCATGGTCAGGAAACCCATGTTATAAAATGGGCTTTAGTAATCCTCTGATTAGCTGGCATGTGTCAAATGGCCATGCATCAGTTCCCAATATAGGACCAGCTGTGTAAACACACTTCTCTTACCAATGCAGAAGGCAGTAGTCAAAGAGTTCTCATGAACTCAGTAGTAGCAATGTAGTTACATTTTAAGAGTTGAACTTGTGCATCATAACAACATTCATTTTAATTTACCAGGCACTTGGGTTAATATCTCAATGCTGATACTGCAGTGCAGCATGAAGGGGGTGCTGTACTCCTGAGGTACCGCCTTTCGGATGGGACATTAAACTGAGGTCCCATCTACCTGTCCTGGTGAAGTTTAGGTGGATATTAAAGATCCCATGGCACTTCTCGAAAAGAGTAGGGGAAATTTTTATTAACAACCAAAAACAGAATGCAAGAAAAGAAACAATAAAGAACATACAATAAAAACTAGTAAAGATAAACCTACAGGAAACCAATAGAAAAGGAAATGCAAAGCAACAAGGAATTGGAAAAAGTCCACCAAACCATACTAATCTACCCACCCAATATCGTGCCACAAGTGATTACCAACTTCAGATCCTAAGGTACGAAATTCATACTCATAAATTTTATCCAGTTCAACTGTGAATCTGAAAAAAAACTTCCTGCATTTGAGTCACTTTGTTCTGTAGAACTTTGAAACACCTTGACTGCCAGATGGACCATTTAAGACAACGAAAATAGTGCATCTATGCCATTAACCCATTCTTTCGTGATCTAACCCAATATTAATGTTTCATAAGACATAATACAAATAAGCGGTTCACCCCACCAATGTGCTAGTGCATGCCAAATATTTTGCATATGAACACAATCAAAATAAAGATGCTGAATGATTTCTAATTGTCCCTGACAGGACTGCTCGAGACATACCCTATCAGCCAATTGCTTATGTTTCTGATTATTTTTCACATTGAGTTTTTGATGTCCACAGAGCCAAATCATATCTTGCATTTTTTTAACGATTTTGGGTTCAGTTATACTAGCCAACAATAAATCGGTATTTACAGTCTCTGAGACCTGAAAGATAGTTTCTTTGAAATAACAAGAATCCACAATAAAGTTATAAAAAGACTTCTCGTGGGAAATGAACCAACGAAGCTCGATTTTCCACATTCTAATATACTTCAAAGTATGCCTAATATAAATGGGGAGCTGTTTTTCCCATGAGTGCCACTTGCCTCTGCCCCAAGCAGTCAAAAAAGTCTCACCACACAAGGTCATGCACATATTCCCCATTACTTCAGTACCCAACAACACAGGTCTAAAAGAATTATAGATGAAGTTACCGAATAAATATACAAGAGGCTGAATCATGTTAAGGCCACCTGACTTCCAGGCTGTATAAGTATGTGCCCTCTTCACAGGATTCAGCTGACTGCCCCAAAGTAACTGAAAAAAAAGACTATAACTTTAGTGTGCATACTATAAGGAAGGGGAAACACATGAGAAACACACAAAAAAATTGGTGCTATATATGCTCTAAGAAGAAACACCCTTTTCTTTCTCATCATCTTCTATGACTGCTACTTAATTACTTTTTGGTAGGCCATATCATAAACCATGTCTCAATTAAGCTGGAAAGCATCCTGTGTACCATAATAAATACCAAACAACTTCAGATTCTCATTGACAACAGGAATAACAAAAGTATCTACCATCAAGGCTGTACCCAACACCATCATTTGACTTTTACCATAATTAATCCTAATACCAGTGTATGTCTGGAGAACCGTAAAAATCCACTTTCCTGAGTCTAAATCAGCCACAGAAAATACACAGTCATCCGCATATGCCAAAACTTTCTGAAAGGTAAAGCCTTCTGAAGTTATAATAGGTGATATATGCACATCAGCTTCAATCAATCATAGTATGGGATCTAAGCCAAACACAAACAACAAAGGACTCAGAGGGCATCCCTGTCGAACCCCAACCTGAAGTGAGACAGGAATGCCCAAATGTCCATTAATAAGAGGGGTAACCTGTGCTGCTGAATACAATGGCCCAGATATTCAAAAGGGTTGCACCAGCGCAAGTCCAAAAATGCGCCATTCTGCGATATTCAGCGGGAGGCAGTTGTGCCCCCCAAATCACGCTGAGCATTAGCGCAATGATAATGAATGTATGCGCAACTGAAGGGGAAGGAACCATGCATAAATGGCGCAGTGCAATATTCATCAACATGCGCCATGCGCAATAGGGGAGCAAGCGGAAGTTGTGTGATAGCGGAAATGAGCCAAAATAAAAAGGAACAAGGGAGAGGCGCAAGAACGCTACAGGGAAGGCACATGTTGCTGAACTATAGCCAGCCACACAGGTAACACAGACACACATGGCAGGACAGAGAAAGGGCACCTGGAACCCACAGGCACAAGGAACGTGTGGGGAGCCACAGCCACAGTGCAGAAGGGGGAAGTGCCACACAGCACTGGGGCCACCACAGTTAGGTGTTCCCGGTGCAGGGGAAGTAGCAGCCAGGACAGCAGGGGGAACACAGAAACAGCTGCCAGGGGGGTGAACACAAGCCAGGGACATGGCCAGTGCCACCATCCAGATGGAGGCGGTAATGAGGGGGTGAAAAGGTGGGCAGCAGCGGGGCGCGGGCGTGGAAGGGCCCATCGGCAGTATGCCCCCAACAGGCAGTACCGAGCCCGCACCAGCTTCGAGCTGTACAGTGATACTGAGATCATGGGCCGGTACCGCCTGAATCAGGCAATTCTGAGGCGGCTCTATGAGCTGTGCAGTGATGTGATGCAGGCACCCACATGACAGAGCCATGCTCTGTCAGTGGAGACTAAAGTGACAGCTTGCATGTGCTTGCTCACCACGGGTACCTTCCAGAGACCAACAGGGAACACCACAGGCATAACCCAGTCAACCGCATCATGCCACCTCACCCAATTCCTCAGTGCACTGCTGCCACGTGCTGTGGAGTACATCCATTTCCTCAGCACACCGGCAGAGCGCACAGCAAACATACAGGAGTTTCACAGGGTAGCACGTATGCCTGGCATGCTAGGGGCAATAGACTGCATCCAAGTGCCATCCGCACACCACCTGGCCCCGAGGAGGCCGCATATATTAATCGGAAGGGCTATGCTAGCATCAACTGCCAGGTGGTGTGCGATGCCAGGGGGTGTATAATCAATGTCTGTGCCACGCACCCTGGGGGAGCACACAATGCCTTCATCTGGCACCAATCAGCCCTGTGCCACAGGTTCAAGAGTGGGGACATCCCCACTGGCCACTTAGTGGGTGAGTATGCAAACCACATGGACAAATACAGGGCTTGGGAGGGGCATGGTCAGAGGTGACATGGCCCGGGGCAGGGTGATGCTGATCACCAAACTAACCTCCACCCTCTACACACAGGTGACAGTGGATACCCACTCCGTTCCTGGCTGCTCACACCATACCGGTGGCTCACGACCCCATCGCAGCAATGCTACAATGAGGCACATGCCACCACACGTAATGTAATCGAGTGGGTGTTTGGTATGCTGAAGGCACGTTTCCGTTGCCTGGACACCTCCTGCGGTGCCCTACAGTACAGCCCCTCAAAGGCCTGCGGGCTATTCCTGGCCTGTTGCATCCTGCACAACATGGCCAACGAATGTGGGATAGCTGTACAGGTTGAAGAGGGGGACAGCAATGGGGACGATGAGGATGCAGTGACAATGGTGATGGGCAGCCCCCCCTTGGGTGACGGGACCCCCGACTGCTCCGGCTGGCACAGCTGCACCGGGACACCATCACGGAGGAGCACTTCAGCCAACCCAGGTAAGTCATGGGGCCATGTGCAACCACCAGTGGCAAAGGCACAACCCACAAACATGCATGGACACACACCAGGGGTGCATGCCATCAAGGGAAGTGGCCAGGCATGGAACCACACACACCGCCATGGATGGGCGAGGTCTAACATGGCACGCAGTCAGACACACACACACACACACACACACACACACACACACACACCTCACCAGACATGCACAAAGGGTAGGAGACATGCCAACCCAGAATGCCACCCCTAGCCACACACATGTCCACAGACCACCACGCCCACTGCCAGTCATTGTGCGTGTGTCAGACGCTGGGCACCATTGCACATTGGCATACAGTGCAACGCAGGCATCATCATGCACATGCAACTACAGACAGCAGCCAGGAGGGTGTGCAGATGGACTGTGTGTGTGCGTGCAGGGCTGGGTACCCACCCGTGCATTGCCCACTGAATGACACAATGCACACAGGGCAGCATCAGACAGTAGCCCTGCTGGGAGACAGGTCAGTCACATGCCACAGTGCCCCGGCCACCACGGATGCGTGGGCAGCCCCACCGAGACCCACCAGCAGTGACAGGCTGACCACTGGCCTCATGGGGTGGCACCGATGGTCCCCCAAGGGTTCCACTGCATGAACGCAACCGTGCTCATGCAGGGGTCTGCAGCACACCGAACATGCCTGCGCCAGGCATGCTCGGGATGCCCACAGCTGAACCCGGTGTCAACAAGGATGGTGTCGCATGACGCCGGGAACAGGGGGTGAACATTGCACTGCGCGGTGTCTGCGACACATGGGCAAATAACTGTGTGCCCACTGTGGCCATGGCAGCTGTGATTGTCTGTGTCAGCCTGTCAATGGCAGCGGTCATATCCTCCCCGCATCCGGTCCATCCTTGCCAGGAGCAGAGCGGTTTCTCTGCTGCGATGCTCCTCTGCCTGGTGCAGAGCCGCACTCAGTGCATCCACCACTATCACAAGCTGCATCTGCTGATTGACTGATGCTTGCAGTATGCGGGTGTTCTCATCCAAAAGGTCATCTGCCTGATCAGCATGCTGTCCCTCAGGGTGTTCACGGCCCTGATGTTCATCACCCCTTGAGGGTGGGCGCTGCACACCAGGGCCAGGCCTGGGCATGTCCACAGGTGGTGCACTGATGCCACCCCCTGACACTGTACCCCCATGCCCATTGGCCGACTGCTGATGCTGCCCCTCCAGCTGCCACTCCCCAGGGCTCAATGGTGCCACCGCAGTGGCCGCAACAGTCCCACTATCCTGTACACACACCAGTGCTGCCCCCTCCAGTGCTGACAGGCACAGGCTGGGACTGTGATGACATGCAGGCCTCCACAGCGGCATCACCCACAGCCATGGCCGCGATGTAACCTGCTGTGTGGCCATCCTGTGGCACACATGTGTCACTGCCCATGACGTTAGCGACATCATCATCGGTGATGGATCTGGCACGCTGGGACATGGGCAGGTCCTCCTCTACACCTACTCTACCAACATCAGTCTGGACAGCCAGGCGGGCCCACTGTCGCCTTCAGCTGCGTATTCCTGTGGAGGTGGATGGGCCTTCCTCCATCTCCATCTGACCGGCCTCAGTGGAGAAGCCCACCACCGCTGACCCATGCAGATGCTCAGGAGCTGTAAGGGAAAACAAAGTCGCGTTACTGCATGTGACCTACTCTGTCCCCCCCAATAGACAGACCATGACCTACCATGCAGTGACGGGCTACCACCTGTCTGGAATCCACCACCCAGAACACCCTCAATGGTGCAACGCTGCATGCTGCCAACAACCCTCTCCTCCTGTGGGGTCAGGCGTAGCACCTCCAGCTGTCCCCCACCTGTCGCAGACCATGCTGCCCTGATGGCAGCCACCTTCTCCTTAATCCTCCGCCTGTCTGTGCCCATCTTCTTCTTGCACTCCTACACGGAGCACTGGTGGCTGCCATGCAGGTTTACAGCACGCGCCACCTCCTCCCATGCAGCAGCACGGACCTGTGGTGTTCCCTGGCGTCTGCTGAGAAGCGGCTCCTGGTCTAGGTAGGCCTCGAACAGGACATCCGTCTCAGCCTTCGTGAAATTTGGCCTCCTCCTCCTCCCACGACTCTGTTCCTCTTCCTCCACAACACACTCGGTCATGATTCAGCCTGTGAGAATGACAGGTGTTACCTGTGACTGTGCAGTCCCATGCATGTCCCAAAATCCACAGTCCACACTCCCAAACAGCATGTAACTCACCAAGAGACTACAGTAACTGACTACGGCTAGTGCAGCCCAATGTCGCACTTTTATAGCGCAACCCATGCAAATGAGGCGAGGCGCATCTTTAAGTAGATGCAAATGCAGTGACTGCGCCATTGAATGGCTGATTAGCTGATTTGCATATGCCAGCTGAATATCGCGCTGTTACGCTTTGCGCAATTGTGTTGAACGTGCTGAGCCAAGGGTGCAGTTCTGTGACATGTGCAGTACACACCTAACTGCGCATGCCCGGGTTGATGATGCAGGCACCTGCCGTGCTGCTGATGTGCTGTGCGTGGGAGGCAATGCAGGGCACGGCCACCATTGTGTCAGTGGCGCTACAGCGCTGTTCACCTATATGGCGCTGTGGCACTGGGGCGTCGTAGGTGCACTGGGGCAACAGCGCGGTAGACCACTACAGGAGGTGGCACACAGGTACCCAATCACACTAGAAGCATTGTGTTCCAGTCGTGCTGTGGCTGTCCATGCGCCAGAGACCCTTGACCCTGTGCCCAACCTTTGCCCCCTAGGTGCCAAGCGTCAGGCATGGGTGCACCATTATCATGCTGTTTGGTGACAGTGCGATAGGGAATGGCAGTGCTGTACTGCGCAGCATCTGCACGTGGCAGCACTGCACTGCAGAGTGCTATTTTGACTTAACTGAGCAGCAGAGATGACGCGGAGGCGTGCTGTGCAGTGGAGCCAGGTGGAGCTGGCAAACCTGGTTGCCACTGCGGAGCCACATGTTGGGCCACTATTTGGGGAGGCACCCCTGGACAGGACCAGGAGTCAGGTGTGACAGGAGGTGGCTGATGCCCTGGAGGAGGCCACCGGTATGAGGCGAATGGCAGAGCAGTGCCACCACTGATATGGAGACCTGAGGTGAAGGGAGCTGGACCTGCTTGCCCGCCTGTGGGCACATGCCAGGAGGGGCACAGTGCCATGGCCAGGTAGATGCAACATCCATACACTTTTATCTTCTGCAGAGGTGACGTGGAAGATGGCCGCCAGGCTGGGCGTGCGTCTACTGCACTTTGGGAGCTGCTGCACTTTTGGAACCCCGAGCTCCGAGTTTTACTTTATTTGTTTACTTAAGTTGTGGCTATTTTAGTTTATTTTTCAATTGCGTTTTTATTTATCGGTCCTCACCGTCTATCTCGTTCGCCGTTTAGCGAGTACGGAGTGTGCTGAATGAGCCAACTGTACTGACTGAGTGTTCTCCATGTGTGGATTTAGGAGAACAGTATCAATTGGGCTTTCCTCCCGTTTGTTCCTTGGGAGGTTCTCCATGCCGTGCTGCTACGTTGTTGGTGAGGTGCGGCACGGGCATGCGAAGTGCGAGGTTGTGGAGGACTTCTGTCTAGTTCTGGATGGTTCCTGAGGGATTTTCAGCTGAGTTCAGGCTGTGGTGAGCCTACAGGAAGCTTTTTGATACTTGGATTTGTGTTTCTGTACCTGTGAGGAACTGCACGGGAGGGATGAAGGTGTAGGGCTGTGGAAGAACTACGAGTATCTGGATTTATAACTTTCTTGTCCACCCTTTGAACTTCGGGTGGTATCTACATACAGTATATTTGGTGGAGTATTACTGTCGAACTATCTCCTTGTCCCTTGGTTTTTTGCTGGGTGTTTTATATGGGGATTTGCCGACCCACTGGGGGCTTGGTGTTGTTACCCAGCTGAGGAGTCGATTGGGGTACTTTATTCCCTTGGACCCTGGAATTGGCTGCAATTGTGGCCTCTCTTAGGGTCCTTTGGTGCTGGCTGGCTTTATTTTCCTGAGAGCACCCAGTGGTAAGCAGAGGGATTTTTTAAAGGAGTTTCTGCAATAAAATTGGTCATTAATTCAGCCCTTGGAATTATTTGTGGATTATGCAGGTTTCGGTGGTACCTGGACTCACCCTTACTTAATCCTGGACCTGGTTTGAAGAAACTGCTGACCCCCTCCTGACTTTTTTGTGAATTACTGATTCTACTCATTTGGATGATTGGGTGGTGAGAGGACCCTCCGTCCATGTACTTTACTTTGCTTTGTTGGATCTTATAGCTATCTTCTTTAGCAGTGTGGAAGATTGTAATTTTCCCTCTCCTCGGTTGTGAGAGGACTGAGGGGGGAGTTTACAGCTTTCTTTCTTTTTTTTTTTTTTGTGTAATAATTTTGTTATGTTTATATTCATTTGTTTGTTTTAATTGTTTAGCAGTGAGAGTGCTGCCCTCTCTCTCCAGTGGTGAGAGGACTGGGTGGGGAAGGGGAATTCATTATTTATTGTATTTTGTTGTATTATGTGTTTGGGTTTGGGGGGTGAGAGTCCCTAAGCTCTGTTTTGCTGTGTATTTGTTTTAGTGGGTTATTTTGTGTCTAAGGGGGGTTGTCAGGTTCTCTAAGTTTCAGGTTCTGAATTGATGTTAAGTTAACGTGGGTGTTGGGTGGGGTTTTTAAATTATTTTTTAAGTGGGCATTGTTGGTTTGTTAGTTTCATTTTTCTTTTAAGGTTTTGTTTGTTTTATTTTTAGTCAGTAGTACAGCTTACAGCATGTGTTGTCCTTATTTCCCATAGTTGTGCTAGTTTAAGTTAATAGTCTGAGGTGTGGTTAAATTATAATTTGTTTCATTGTAGAGCTTTGTATTTATTTAAACTTTAGAGGTGGGTTAATTTCTGGATTGTTTATTATGTGTTGGGATAATATTAGGACAGTAGAGTATTATTCCCCCTCCAGGCTCAGGGATCTTCGCCCCTTTTCTTGTCCCTCCTATCCCCAGAGGTCTGTAGACGTTGCAGGGCCTTGGGGATTGTGGGGAGGAGGAGGAGGATGGGGGCAGGGTCTGGAGGGGGACTGGAAAGGAGTGAGCGGATTGGGACAGTGAGGACAAGGAGACGCCCTGGGGTGAAATGGGCCCAGGAAAGGGGATCTCCCTGTCTAGTGCCCATACCCAAGGGTTCTGACTATAGTTAGCAGGCAGAACGGTCATCCTCGGAGGCTCATCCTACTCGGGCGGTGCTATGTAACGCCAGGTCTATTAAAAACAAGACGGCTATCATAGCTGATTTTGTTGAGTCATCTGACCTGGCGTGCATCACAGAGACCTGGCTTGATGAAAATGCTGGACCAGTTTTGGCAGCAGCAATTCCGGCTGGGTACTCGGTGATACACTGCCTGAGGGTGGATCGTAGGGGCGGGGGTGTTGCTATTTGTTTTAAACCAGAACTGGGCCTAGTGGAGGTGCCAGTGGGAGTTACCAAATCCTTTGAATGTATTTTAGGTGAGGGTGTGGGGCGCAGGATACTTCTTTATTTTTTTTTTTCTACTTATTGTTTTTCCCCCGCCTTTTTTCACTGTCCCTCAACCTTCCGCTCCTCCCAACCCTACCGACACTCAGGGTCTGCCCCTAGAGTACCACACTCACTGCCATCAGACCTCCATTGATGGCCAGGATTACCCCCCGGGCGAGGAGAGGTTCCAACCTTACCTCCTCTGTCCTGCAGCGAGCTGTACAGCGAGGTCTGCCCTGATTGGTCGGCGGGTGGTGAAACTGGCTCCAAGGGACATCATCTAGCTAGGCTGAAGGGCTTTTTCCTCCAATTTTTCCCCGACATCGGCGTGCAATGAGGCGCAAGGCTGCCGTCGTGCGTGGAGGCGCACGTCGAAGCCGGCCCTCTGCCAATGTCCACCCTTATCGCATCCGGCTCTCCTCAACCGCACCAACCACCCTGAGCTTCCCCAACAGGTGGCGGTATCGCGGCGGAGAGCGTGATCCCCTCCCGGAGAAGGAGAGCAGCCATTGGGTGCTCAATCCTTCTCCCTCCTCAGCGACTCCTCTGCGACCCGGCCTGCTCCTCAACCCGGCCGTGTGGTACGAGGTGTGGCGCCCAGCGCCAACCTCAGCGCCACCGGGCCGGCTCCAGGATACTTCATATACCGTCCACCAGGTGATGGGAATGTTTTCCTGTGGGAAGTCGCAGAAACATAGAAACATAGAATGTGACGGCAGATAAGGACTGCTTGGCCCACCTAGTCTGCCCATTTTCCTACCTAACAGATAAGCTGCAGATCCTAATTAACCAACAGCTTACTTCCTCCTACCCCCCACAGACTTCATTGTCAACCTAACATTGGGATCCCCCAGATGGTTGGTTCTGGGGGACTTCAGTGCTTGGGTCGATGATGAACTCTCGCACTTTGGTCAAGACTTCCTCCAGTTAATGACTTTGCTGAGCTTCACACAGGTAATTTCCTCCTCGACCCATATTGGTGGTCATTCACTGGATTTGGTGTTCCTTCTGTGGATGGAGATAGCCGACCTGGTGGTGGAACCGGTCGGATGGTCAGACCATCACTCCATTGGGTTCAGTTTTGAGGCCACCCCTAGTAGGTCAGCCTCTATGGAAATGGTCCGGTACCGCCCATTAAGGGGTGTTTCCCCAGATGACCTGATGGCGGTACTGGATCTATTGGGTTTTCCGAGAGATTGCATGGATCCAGGAGAGCTGGTACGTGCCTATAATGAGGCGGTGGCAGGGGCCCTGGATTCTATTGCTCCAGTTCGTGTTCATCCTCTCACTCTTCGCCCCAGGTCTTCTTGGTTGGATGAGACCCTGAGGGAGTTGAGGACAGCTGGACGAAGGTTGGAGAGGTGTTGGCGGAGATCGGGTCTGGATAGTGACAAACTTATTTTGATGGACCATTATCTGGTCTATCAATCTGCAATTTCTCATAATAAGGCAGAATTCCCTGTCCAGAGAGATTGCGGCTGCACAGAATAGACCAGCTCAGCTCTTCCGGACTGTGGACAGACTGTGCAATCCAGTCTGTCTTCAGCCCGGAAGAGTCTTTTCTCAAGAATGATGTGAGGAGTTTGCTCTGTTCTTTGCAGATAAGATTGGCAAAATGAGATCTGAGATCCGTTTGACCCTCTCAAATGGGAGTTGTGATGTTCGGCAGGAGATGGCAGACACCCAGTTTGTGTGGTCTGACTTCAGCCTCCCCACAATCAGTGACATTGTGATGGTTATCCAATCACTGCGTCCGACCAACTGTGATTTAGACCCGGGCCCCACACGTCTCTTAGTGGATTGTGTGGATAAAATCGGCCCAGTTCTTGCTGAGATAGTCTGGAGGTCCTTGGAGAGGGGGATTTTTCCAGATCCTCTTAAGGAGGCTGTGGTTAAGCCCCCTTCTTAAGAAGTCCTCCTTGGACCCGGACTGTCTGGCTAATTACAGGCCTGTCTCTAACTTACCCTTTGTGGGTAAAGTTATTGAGAAGGTGGTAGCATCACAGTGGGATGATCATCTGACCAACAACAATGTCTATGATTCTCTCCAGTCTGGATTTAGGAAAAGGCATAGTACTGAGACAGCACTTGTATGGGTACTAAATGATCTCCTAATAGCGAGAGATCGAAGGACCTGTTCCATCTTGTTCCTTCTTGGTCTCTCTGCAGCGTTTGACACTGTGGACCATAGTGTGCTATTGGAACATTTGCAATCTATCTGTGGACTGTCTGGTACAGTCCTAGGGTGGTTTCGATCGTACCTCGAGGGTAGGACTCAGAGGGTGGTGTCAGGAATTTTTCCTCGACATCAGTCTCCCTATCCCGCGGATATCTAGGTTCCATTTGGCACCCATGTTGTTTGCAGTGTACATGCTGCCGTTAGGTGATTATTAGCGCGGCAGGGTTTTCATTGCTATGCAGATGATACCCAGCTGTACATGTCCTTTGTGCCCGCCAGGATACTGCCTTTTCGGTCTTTAACAACTGTCTTGCCGAAATCCAAGACTGGATGAATGTGAGTTGGCTGCGGTTGAACCCTGAAAAACTGAGGTGTTGGTTGTGGACCAGGGTCGCTGTGAGGCGGGTTTGTTAGCTGGATCACCCTCGGGCTTATGGCTTGGCGGTGTCCAGCTGACTATCTCAGACCGGGTGCGGAACTTGGGCATTGTATTTGATGATTGTCTGACTTTTAAGTCTCAGGTGTCAGCAGTTGTCAAAACCTCTTTTTATCATCTGAGGAACATCGCCAGGGTGAAGCACTTGGTTCCTCCAGAGGATCTTCCAACTTTGGTCCATGCCTTCGTTACCTCCTGCCTGGACTATTGCAATGCCCTATACCTAGGGCTTATGGGGGTTGAACTTTGCCACCTGCAGCTAGTGCAGAATGCAGCAGCCAGGCTTTTGACTGGTTCTTCTAGGTCCAGTCATATAATGCCTGTGCTCTACGGACTGCACGGCTGCCAGTTTGTTGGCGAATCACTTTCAAGGTCAGTTTGCTGACCTATAAGGCCCTACATGATCAGGGACCTGCTTACCTGAAAGATCTCCTGCATCCCTACTGTCCCCCCCGCTCGCTCCAATCCACTGACGAGGGATTGCTAGAGATTCCCAGGGTTCGCTTAAAAACTTCAGGGGCAAGATCTTTTAGTTTTATGGCCCCAACCCTTTGGAATTCTCTACCTCATCAGGTACGAAATTGCCCGACTGTCTAGAGCTTTAAAGGAGCTTTGAAAACCTACCTTTTTAACAAAGCTTTTAATGACTGTTAATAATTTAATCTTAATCTTGTTTTAAATTTTGTTTTAAATATTTATTGTTTTATGTCATTTGTAAAGGCACCTTGGTTTAAGAAAGGCGCCTTAAATAAATAAAGATTGATTGATTGATTATCGTCCATACAGGTATCACGGTTACATGTGTCCGGCACATTGGGAGGGCCGTCCGGTGTTGGCCGTGGTGGTGTTATCAGGGTGTGGCGTGGGTGGGTCTGGCTGTGTGGGATTGCACACACATGGGGGTGGTGGGACTTTGCTACAGGATTGTACTGATGTTCCTCTCTCCATGTTTGCACCTTAGGCCCAGAAGAGCGCAGGCTGGCGAGAGAGAGGAAGTGCCGCCAGGAGGACCATCAGGCCAGGAGGGGTGAAGGTCCGCAGAGGCGCAGGGACCAGCCTGATGATGGTGAGTGCCTTACATCCATGATTACTATTGCATGCTTTGTAACAGGGTGGGCAGCAGGGCATGGCCACCATCCATTGACACCACTGCCATGCACGCAACTTGTTACAGTCAGCACTGTCCAGTGGCACTGCATGTCTGGGAGTGCAATCAGTGGTGGTCCATGCGTGCACCGGGCACGTGGCTGTGCCACTGCCTTCACACCGCATAGCCAAGTCACTGTACGGCCACGGTGGTGCTGTGCAGGACATGGGCGGTGGGTGTGTGCAGTGGTCCACATGGCTGTGGCTGCCTGGGTAGGCAGGTCTTGTGGACATGGTCACTGTGGGTGGTCGCACACCATCACAGGGGCGTGGCACATGGCTGTATGCCATGCACAGTGGGTTTGCTGCAGGGGGCTGGACAGTCACACATATTGACTCTGCTCCCTTGTCCTAGGTGGACAACGCTGGATGGCCCTGGAACGGTATTACAAGAGATTCTTCAGCTCGCACGGGCATCCCTGGCAGCGTTGGAGAGAATGGAGTGGCATGGGGTCCAGAGGAGGAGAACCTGGAGGCGCTACAGGAGTGGAGAACAGGGTAGAGAATAGGCCCTCCATGACTCCCTGACACCCATACCCCCTGGACCCACCCTCACACCCCTTCTTCCCTTTCCCATTTGTACACCTCTGCCCCATGCCCGTCCCCCACCTGGTTTGTGGCCCTTTCCTCCCACCCTTGTATATATTTGTAAATATGTTTCAGAGTTCTTATATTTTAATACATACATTTTGTTATAACAACTGTGGTGATCTCTGATTTGCAGCGGGCTACAAGTGCTCAGCTGCAGTGGTGTGCATGGCATCAAGGGTGGTGCACGCATGGGTGAATATGTGTGTGTGTGCAGAGGTGAACTGCCTATGGTGTGGGCAGGGGGATCAGTTTCTGTCTGTGGTTTGTGTGTTGTACTCTGTGTACTGGATGCCTGTGTGCAGTGGTCCATGGGGCCTGCACTGTGTGCATGGCACCCCTGTCAGACCGTCCATGGCCTGTGCAGCTGACACCCTTGCATGTCTGTGATATACAGCGGTCTGCTGCGTGTCAGTGGTGGCTGCTGTGGCCAGTGCTGGAACGGGATGTGTCCTTGGGAGGGTGTGCAGGGTGCTGTACACTGGAGGTGGGGTCCGGGGCATGCCCTGTCGCATGTGGGGTACCTCGTGTGCTGATGCATGGTCAGTCTCTCAGCTGTACCTCACGGGGGACATGCAGGGCGGCACTGTGTATACATCTGTTGCATCACTATCTGCTGCTGCCCGCTGCAGGGTGTCCATGGTGGGTTGCCTTGCATGGCTCCATGGTGCACAGGTTTGCATTGTCACAGTGGGGGTGGTGGCATACATGGGGTGTCCTGCACTGCTGGGTGCTACTCCTGGGCAGGGTGTATGGGGATCATGGTGCACGGTGTGCTCTGCATTTATGGGATTGTGTGGTACGGGGTGGTAGGCCATCCTTGTGTGCTGGTCACAGCTTGCCAGGGGGTGTGATGGGGCACCATGGCCTGGCTGTGGGTTGGTTGCTGGTCTCCATGGGCCAGTGGTTATTCCAGCCTTCCCCCAGTTGTGCAGTGCATGAGGTGTGGGGGGATGATGTCTGTTCTGCTGTGTGTTCCTCTGCCCATCTGTGGCATGGGTGGTGGGCCCCTGCATCCCTGGTTGTGCTGTTGCATTGCTGCTCTGCTGCTGGGGGGTGTCCCTGGTTGCGCTATGGCGCATCTGAACTGCTCAGCTGAACATCCCTTGTTGTGCTATGGTGCATCAGATATGCTCAGCTTCACCTCCTCCCTAGTTGCGCTATGGCGCAGGTGGTGCGATATTCAGTCGTCGGCCATAGGCGCATCTTGGCCTGCGCAGTTTTGAATATCGCACTTCTTGCGCATGGGCGCAGTGGACTTGTGCTTGCTCCTGCTGTTGCGCACTTTTTGGGCGCAGTTTCAATATCTGGGCCAATGTTTTTAACAAGTTAATCAATAAGTCTGGAATCCCATAATGTCGCAATACTGCCCAAATATGATCATGTCGTATCGCATCAAAAGTCATTTCTTGGTCTAATGGTAAAAGTTAACCAGATGATTTATGTTGGAACCCTTGATCTATAAGTTCTCTGAGATAGATAAGATTATGAATAATGTTTCTACCAGGGACAGCACAGGTCTGTGTAGAAATCAGTCATTTCCGGGCAACAACGGAAAGCTGCTATGATAAAATATTGGCTAAAATCTTGTAACCTGAGATAACAAACTCAGTGGTCTCCAGTTTTTCAAGATTTTGGGATCTCCCTTCTTAAAGAAAATACCATAATCCCATTATACATACTTGGAGCCAGTCTATTCTCTGACCAAATAGCTCCATACAGAGAGTGCAACCATGGAATCAATATGTCTGAAAAAACCTTATAAAATTCATTTGGGATTCCATCAATACCCAGCGTAGTACAGACTGACCATTTATTAATAGCCAATCCTATTTCACCAGTAGTAATTGGAGCTATCAATTCCTTAATTTCTGCTGGCAACAAAGGGGAACAACTACATTCTGAAAAAACAGATGTGAGGAACTAGTAGCAGTGTTCCGAAATGTAGTCTTCACATATTCCTGAACAACGTGACACAAACCCCTAACATCCTGCACAACTGTACCAGCAATATCCAATAACTCAGACATGCCAAGTCTAGTAGACTCTTGTGCAGAAAGATCATAGGGATTAACTTGTTGCCGTGTGCCTTTAAGTAAGTATTTTTGCTGATACGAATATCTATCTACCTTTTCCTTAAGGAAATCGTACATTTTAGCCTTAATATCCTGAAGTAGTTGATATGTTACACCATCCGAAGGAATCACCTGAGTCAACAGTTTCAAATATTGGGCCCTATAGCCTAAATACGTCAAGTAAGCATCCCTGGCCTTTGTCTTAGAAAGCTGTATAAACAGTAATTTTAAATCCCGTTTAGTGTCCTCCCACCAGTCAATAGGACTATTGTATAAAAAACATAGACTGGAACGTGTTTCAAAAAAAGTCTGTGCATGAGTCCGAGTAATCTCATCTTGTAATAATGTAACATTTAACTATCAATAGGCACGTCCCATCTGAAGCTTTTGATAGGGACCTATTAGTATTTTAACCACCATATGGTCAGAAGTCTCCATTGGCAATACCATGACCCCTGAACAAGTATTTCTGTTGGATAAAAATAAAAAATCTATATGAGATAACAAAACTCCCTTAAAGAATGTATGCACTGGGGGTAAGTGTAACAAATCATACATATCTGTCAGGTGATTATGTCATACTATGTCCAACAGCGTATTAGTATCACAGTAAAGTTTCTGCGATCGTCTTCCCCAATCTCTAGGGGCAAGGTCACAATTAAAATCAACCCCCATAAGACCAGTTTTGAGGTATGCAAATAAGGGGCAATTCGTTTAAACAGTAATGACCTATCAACTTTTAGCTGAGGGGCATAAATATTAATAAGACGGTATACACAGTTAGAAATAATGGCATCTACAAGCATAGCCCAGCCAGGAAAAATGTCCAGGACTTGCAAAACACGAGCAGTGATATCAGCAAACAAAATACCCAAGCCATCACATACATCTTCTCCTAAAGACCATAGTGAAATACCCCATCTCCAGTCTCTTTCTGCTTCGTTGAAGTCCGTCAAAGAGTGTAATCTAGTATCCTGCAACAGAATAATATTACCATGACTTTCCCTTAGGCTGGCAAAGGTAACCTGTCTCTCTTTCTGAGATTTAATGCTGCCGACATTAACAGTGAGAAAGGAAATACCCCCAGCCATAATGAAAAGAGGAAAGCACTACAGAAAGAAATTAATCATATAACACAAAAAGCCAATCTGTGTCACTTTCATTTTTTCTGCTTCTTTGGTTTAGGCTTTTCCCTATTTCCTACATCAGGGACAGTCTCAGTGTGGGAGGAAGCAACCGAAGAAATATCGGAGTCTGTGCCATCCTCGTCACCTTCTACGTCAAATAATGGGGCATATGAATTTTGCACAGGAACTAAATCAGGTTCTGTAGGAGTCTGTTGACCATCCAAACTGGATTTACTAGCTTTAGAGTGAGTTACCCTTTGAAATGTAATGGCCTGTTGCACATCCGGAGGAGGCATACAAAACACCTCTACACCCACTGCAGCTTTGCAGACTGTTTCCTCCACCACACCACACCACTAGAACTGGCTTCATCAGGCGGCAGCGCAGCGGGAATGGGGGGGTCGATCTTCAGTGGGGAACTAGGACTAGGAGGCATATTCACCCCAGATACATCAGAATTGTGAAGTCCCAGCCGTGAGATCTCCATATCACACTGCACATCCTCCATGTCAACCACAGGGTTCTCAAGGCAAACAGTAGATAGATTCTGAGGATCTGGGTGTGAGGGACGGGGTTGCAGGAGTAAGTTTTGCATTTTTTGTTTTTCCTTTTGGGCATTAGCAACATACACATCCTGCTCTGCATGGAGCGTTGGATCAGCATTATTATGTGAGGCCCAAGAACATGTACAAAATGTATGTCCTTGTTCATCACAGAAGTTACATTTCATAGGCCTTCTACAGTGAGCACCAATATGACCCAAGTCACCACAAAGGCCACACTTTTGTTGATTACAAACATTACTTAGGTGCCCCAATACTCCACATTTGTAACAAGCCCTGGGCTGACCAGGGTAAAATAACACCCCCTGTCCCTCCCCAAGAAAAAACAGTTAGGTAGATGTTTGGTGAGCCCATGTTCAAGATGCAAGTCTACCAGATAGCGCCAGCCCCCGGTCCAGAGGTGCTCATCATCCAATATAGGTTCAGGCTGCCCTTTCACAGTACAATGTTGTTGCAATCAGTAGGTGATATCAGCGACATTAACGCCCTCATTTCGGAACAAAACAGTAATTTTCTTCAAAATTGGTTTTGTCAAGAGAATGGCCATAAAAGGTTTCCATAAAGGAGTGTTTTTAAGTGTCTAAAACTGTTTCCAGAATCTATCAAGACCAACGGGATGTTTAAAACTGATATCAAAAGTAGAGTCACCAGGCATATGAATTTGAGCATATATTTCATATGCATAAAACTTCATACTTCCCTTCAGAAGTTCTCGCCCCACAAAATGCCTATTTGGTACCTCTATCATAGGCCCTTGGAACTTTAAACGGACTGCATTCCGTCTAGCTGCAGGCTCGGAAAGAAGTCCAAAAGTAGCAGGAAATAACTGTTCCTTAACTTTGTCATGCCATACATTAGCAAAGGTTCATTGAGCTGGAGCAGGTTTTGATGTACCTGAATCAGGAGGGGAAGATGACTGCTGCTCAACAAAAACCTGATTTCCATCAATGAGAGGCGAGGAGGAAGGGGAAGGGGCTTCAACAGACAAAGGAACCTCATCTTCCATCCATTTAATATCATGCAGAAGCAAATCCTGGGTCATTTTAGGAGATTTCTGAACCACCACCATAGGGGAATGCTGTCCTGGTGTCAAAAGGGAATCAGTAATGTCTGCATCAGGGTCAGCAGTAGGCCTTACCTGTTCCCCCACGTCTGGCAACACTTGTATGTTAGCATTCCAGCCTTTCCCATCCAGAGATTTAACCCAGCCCGCTGCCTCTAATGCAGTCTTAACCCATGTTGCAGGAGCCCCAGCCATTCTAGCTGCTAAGTCCTCCTCCTGAGAGACAGTTATAGAGGAAGGGGAAGTCGGCACAGATGGAGCAAATACCCGACCTTTCCTTTCATGACCCAAGCTTACAGATCCACCAACCCTAAGTCCCTTACCCTCGGTGAAAGCCCAATACTGAATTGACCTACACAGGAGGATCCGACTCAAGCCATAAGTAACAGACAGGCCTTCTCCAGTCAAACCATCCACAACAGACCCAGCAGGAGAAAGAGTACCCCGAACTTCGCTACAAGGCTGTGGATTAGCCTTACCCACATCAATAGTATTTACTTTGTCCTTTATAGACGAATCCATACAACGCGGTGATAGCATAGCACTTGCAGCAGATTTGGTCGGCATAGAATCCCCTTCAGGCAGTTCCTCCAAAGCTGGGTCTAGCGTGGTGGAAGACCGTAGAACTTCCCATTCCTGTTCGCCCAACAAGTCTCCCTGGTGACGCCCGAGTTTCTGCAGCAAAAGGTTCCGAGTAGCTAGGAACTGCCACTCCTCTTCAGCAAGCTGCAACTGTATTGTTGCAGCACCACGAACATCGTCTGATGCATTTTCCACCGAAATTTCTAACTGGGAAACAGCAGCACCTGCAGTTTCACAGCTCCGGTCATCTGTACAAGCAAAGCCATCATGCTCCATTCGATTGTCAGCCATAGTGATCACACCGGCAAAGGTGGGGCTGAGGAGGTGATTAGCACCTCAGCCTCCTGCACGTCCGCATCCTCCGCTGTCCACAAGCACACTGCTGAATCCAGAAGGAAATGCAGCACCCTCCAGCTGAGAGTAGGGGAATGTCCCCGGTGCCCTGGCCAAATTTCCCCCCATTCACTAAAATACCACCAACAGCTTAATCTGGTTCAAAGTCAGTTGGCATTCATCTGTATCTCCCTCCCCCGGGTCATGTCTGAAAATAGACAGAATTTGTCTAGTGCACTTACCCGGTCAACAAAAACTAAAATAAAAAAAATAAATAAATAAAACAAAACAAAAAAATATTGTAACAATATGACATTTGAAAAAGATAAACCAAGACATCCTTACCATATCATCAGCAAATGATAGTTTATTTTTTAACTACATTCAAAAATTAGTCTGCTTTTTTTCTTACATTTTCAGACAAAGATCATTTGATGAGTGCAATAAGCCACTTCAGGGTGGACATCTTTGAGGATCTATACTGCTGTGTGATTTGTGGACACGTCTCATGTAGCCATGCATCGATCCTCACTTATACAACTGGTTTTATAAGCAAACTTCTATAGCTTAGCAATGCAAACAGAAATAATTAGTGTTCTAAATAACTCTATGGTAATAATGCACGTGCATTCAAAAAACATTAAATAAAATACAGCAGCAAGTACAAATTTCAGTTTACTTTTAAACTAATTTTGAAGTTTTGTGCTTTTTCCTTAAAGAGCTAGTGTACTGCCTGGAAACTGCCTGCAATTAATTCTAACTTTCAGATGTAGTCAGCTCTCACTTCTTATATCTCAAGTATTTTTTTCTTTTCTGTTTGTTAATTAGATTTTCCACCTGGCAGTCTCGGGGTGATGTGTGGAGTAGCGCTCTGTCTGGAGGAAAAAAAAAAGTCAGTTCTGTTCCGCCCACTACATCAACACTGAGACCACACTGACTATGATATCACTAGTAACCAATGACAGCCATTTCTCACTGCCAGGTTTCACTTTCACATGAAGCAGCAGGGACTGACTCTCCCTGGTTACTAGCGATGTCACAGTTTCCTGCATTTTGATTGGTAGCTTGTGAAAGTCACTGATCAGGCTGTAAGGACTGTGGTGCCTTCAAGGTGTTTTGTCTCATTTCTGAGGATGTAGTGGGAGGAACAGAACTGACTTTTTTCCCTCCAGATGGAGTAGGGTTACCACCTGTCCCTATTTTCGCAGGACAGTCCTGATTTAGGCAGCTGTGTCCTGCAGAAAAACATGAAAAATACTAAATGTCCTGACATTATAGTAGAAAAAATAGTTTTTGATTTTCCTCTAAATGTTGTAAAAAACTATAATACCTTAACTAAAATACCTTAAAATAATAAAAAACACAAGAAACAACTAAAAAACTACAACACTTACTCTTAATTCTGATTATTTAGAGAAAACATGTCTGTTGCATTGGTCGAGATGACGTACTGTCCTGCGAAAAATCCAGTTTCAGTAAGAAATGTCCCACTTTGAGCTTCTTAAAAGGTGATAACCCTAAGATGGAGTGCTGCTCCACACATCACCCCAGTACTGCCAGGTGGAAAATCTTTTAATTAGCAAACAGAAAATAAAAAATACTTCAGATATTGGAAGTGATAGCTGACTGCATCTGAAAATTACTATTAATTCCAAGCAGTACACTAGCTATTTAAATTTTCAGATCAAGACCCCCTGGTGTGGCACATAGCTTACTTACGCAATTTCATGAACATAGTAAAAGTAACAGTATTTTGTTTTTCAAATACCAAACTTTCTCTTGAATAAGGAGCATTAACTTACTGAAGATGAATGTGTTACCGAGGATTTTATTATGTCCTTCAGATGGTCCTTACGTGCCCGCTTGCTAAAGATATTAAAATGTTAGAACACAGTTTCACACAGTTTATTCCTCAAGGGAGAAAGCCAAGGATTAGTTTAGCAAGGCTGAAGGCTACAAAACAGGGAGGTGGGCTAGATTTTCTGGACATGAAAGGATATTATCTGGCAGTCCAATACAGATATATCTATAACTGTATAAATGGTAGTAGAGCAGCCTTTTGGTTTGATTTAGAAGAGGATGAGTGTCTGGGCAGAGTTTCTGCCTGTCTTGCAAAAGGGGGATTAAATGCTTATCGTCGATTGCAATATCCTAATCCTCTGATAATCCATATCTTAGAAGCATGGGAGCACATTAAAAAAAGAAGAGCTGCAACTGAAAATATTCTTGTTAGTTCTGATGGTAAATAATCCAAGATTTCTAACAGGGATGGAGGACACAGGGTTTCATTTATGGCAAAGCAGAGGCATCAAATGTGTGGGGGGACTTATTTGTTAAAGGAAAACTCCATGTTAAAATCAGAAAAAGATATGTAATAGTCTTTTTTTCGGTGTTCTAACCAGTTCCCAGTGTTTTCTTTTCCTCTGGTTGTGAAAGATGTTTTTTCTAGCTTTCCCTAACTATTTTATTGCCCTTGGAGGTTGCCATTCTGGTTTCTTTTATGGCCTCTAATCTTCTCAAAGTGCCCTTTGGTGTGATGTCTAATTACCCCTGCAGGAAGCCAGTGTCTTGTTACAGGGTCTGTCACAGCTCAGCCACAGAGAAAATACTTCTTCCAGAGAAGACACACTACTAGATTTTGGGTGAGTGTAATCATTATTATTTTTTGATATCAGTACCTTGTCCTGCTATGTTCTGCTGTGTGTGTGTGTGTGTGTGTGTGTGTGTGTATGAATCATGTCACTGTTTATTCCTCTCAGTCACTTTCAGTTTTTGCACCAGTACTAAGTAGTAAAAATTGAACTTCACCTTCTAGGTTGTAACATAGCAGGACAAGGTACTAATATCAAAAAATAATAATGATTACACTCACCCAAAATCTAGCAGTGTGACTTCTCTGAAAGAAGTATTATCTTTGTGGCTGAGCTGTGACAGACCCTGCTAAATCTAAAGGCATAGCTACATCACTGTCACATGAGCCAAGGTGCATCATAGGAGAAAGAAAGCCAATAAACCTATTTGTGATGGAGATCACCAGGGGTCGTAAAACTACCATACAGCTAGCAGGCTAATTTAGGAAAAACTCCTAATAGCAGACAGAGGGAAGGACACACTAGGATTTAACATACATATCAAAACACTCTACATAACATATGTTTTTGCACATTTTGGGTGGACTTCTCCTTTAAAGAGGAGTTGCAGAGTTGTGAGAAGCTTCGGCTGTTGTTAAATTTTCCACATTCCCACTTTTGTCAGTTCCTGCAGATTAGGAACTATGTTAAGGAATTGGGAAGAACACCCCCTAGAGATCTAGCACTTGGGAGCTTGGAGCAGGAAATTCTAGGGGTAGACTGAAAGAAAATGGGCTTATAGGTAGAGCCACTAGATAAGATAGGTGTTTCTTCCCTGATAAAGCACAGACAGCTAAACAATGATGGGAGATGGACCTTGGTATTCAGATCTCTGAAGATAAGTGGGCGCTTATAATTGGATCACACATGGGATTGCTGTTATGCAATAAGTATAAAGTACTGCAATATCATTTGTGCATCGACTATATTATCCACCTTGTATGGTCCATAGATTTTTCCAGGAATATCTCCAATGTGTGGAAGGTGGAAGGTAGCCCAAGGAACTTATTTTCATTATTATTGGGAATGTCCCTGCCTAGCAACATATTAGAAGGGAAAAGCCAGAGAGATAATGGCAATGAAAGGAACAGATGTGGAGTTCTCTCCCCTTTCGCTCCTTTTTGAGGTGGAGAGGGGTGATGACAAAGAGTGGGGTATATACCCAAGACGGGTTCAGGTTCTCTTGGCAGTAGCCCGACAAGGCATACAGAATACCTGGGTGGCGGGGGCAACTCCAACTAAAGAACAATGGCGAACAGTAACTAGCTGAGTTTTAGCAGTAGATTGTCTTATATACACTTTAAAGGTGAGGATGGAGCAGTTTCTTGAGGAATGGAGTGGCTTCTTAGGCACTCTTACACTAGAGGAGGCAGCGATGTTAGGGGAGAGGATAATGGAATGGGAAATTTTTACGACAACAAAGTCCTTGTAATGACATAGGGGTAGGATGATTTAAGCACATGATCCAATCTTTTCTAGGAACCTAATTAGTATGAGTTTGGCAAATTCATTGATAGGAAAGCAGGTCTTATGACAATCAAAGACACACCTTTTATATATGTATTTGTTGAGAGATGAGCAGTAATTGAATCAAATTTTATCTTATTCATTATATAACTGTTTCTGTCATATGTTACATTTACTTAGCAGTGACTAACACTTTAAAGAATTAGCATAGTGTTGCAATAAATTCATGGACAAAATATGGTTAGATAAGAGGGGGATACTGTGTCTAGTGTTATTAATCTGTCTTGAGTGTATTGCTTTTTATGTGTATGTGTATACAGTAGTTCAATTTCAAAATTTTAATAAAGATATACAAAAAAAAAGACAATTTCCTGGTGTCCACCATAACTGCCATGACAAACATACATACCTATGTACCTATGTACAGTATTGGTTTGGATATTTAAGCAATAATGCACGACAGGGTGTGTGTTGTGCTGGGATACCGTCACACCTGGGGTGATTAGGCATGAGGCCGCAGGCCGAGTGCGACTAATCACCCCAGGCGTGACGTCATCCCAGCACAACACACACCCTGGAGTGCATTATCATGCATTATACAATGGTCTTACATAAAAGAAAAAAAAGATTAAAGAAGAATTTTGTTTTTTTACTTTTTAGTTCATTTATCATTGTGGATGTGTACATTGGAAAAAAATAATGCTTTTTTGGCCAGTAGGTGGTGCTGCTGGTAAATGAGTGAGAGTGTGTGTGTGTGTGTGTGTGTGAGTGTGTGTGTGTGTGTGTGTATCTTCAGGGTCCACAAAGTTAATTCAACTGTCCCACTGCCTGCCATGGGATCGGGTGATTTCTGTGACACAGAACCTTAGCAATGAGTGAGGAGAGGAGTGGGACTTTCGGCATTTACAATGTGATTGTAAGTGGCTGGTACAGAGAATTCATTTTAAATGTAGTAGAATGTGTCCCCGCTCCTCATCTGTGCTGCAGATAAAAGTCTGAGGGATTTCGAGAATGCGAGGGAGCCGACCGTGGAGCAGGGAGTAGCGAGAAATTCATTTTAAATGTGGTAGAGTGTGTCCACACTCCCAGTCTGTGCTGCAGATACAAGTTTACTGAGGGATTTCAAGAGTGCGAGGGAGCAGATCATGGAGCGGGAAATGACGGCGTACAGTGAGGGGCAAGCTCCGCTTTCAACAGTTTTCCTACACACGGACTTTTCCCACTGTTGGTTGTGTACTGGGAGATGTTGGCAAAATAATCTGATACTGGCCTGAATGTTAGGGGTGAAGAGTCTGAGGAGCGGGTGCTCGAAGCTGCGAGCACTAACGGAAACGGACAGCCACGTGCTGTTCTCATGCACTAATGATAGGTTTTAGTTTTAAGTTTTTTTTAATGGGATATAATCTTTTGGGATTTGGGGGGATGTTTGCTGAGTTGTTGGCTTGTCGTTTTTTTTTTTTTGAATCTGGGACAGTAAGGTCGGGTGCTAAGCGGGAATGACACAATCAAGCAGTTGCAGCCATGGAATGATTCATTTCATTTTTTAATTTTACATTTGATGTGGTCCTGCTGGGACTAGAGCCGTGATGTTGTGCTGGGATAACATCACAGCTCCAGTCCCAGACAGACCAATCAGGGTGCAAGATTTTTTTATGCCATAGTATAATAAACATTGTAGCTTACACACAGTATGTTAGTTAAACCACCCTATGGTATTAGACACAGATAGGTTTTTTAATTAAAGGCACGCTGCTGGCATTTCACGGACTGGCTACATATCACACTGTCCTTGCCACAGGCTGTGTTACTTGACGATACTGGACTCCATCTTGAAGGTCCCTTTTCATTTTCTTCCACACTCTGAAAGAAAAAAAATGAATGGCTTTTATAAATGTGCATTCTTTCACAGAAAATAATGAATGAGAGCCTCTGACTACAAGCAAAAAAAAAAAAAAATTATAGTTGGCATCCTCATAATTCACTAACACAGTATTCAAAGAAAACCCTGAATTTCAAGTGTTCTATTTTTCATTATCTTCAGATGCTTTACAGGCAAGGAAGATTTGGTGTCAATTAAGGAAAATTAAGATTTTATGTAATCCAATTACAACACTTTGGTAAAAATTGATCATGTTTAAACATATGCTTTTACTATTATATTTCATGTATATGAACTGAAAATCAAAAAACCTTAAAAAATTATTTACATTTGTTTTTTAACCATTTGTTTACCATGTTTACATCAGTACATTCATTGTATTAGTACATTGATGTGCTGTATACATTGATACATTGTTTTTATATTAATGTAAAGTTAAGAGGCCAAAACCATATCCATTGCAACTGTATGTACCGTAATGCTATTACTGTCAGAAAGGTATAGGCCAGGCCATTCCAAGGGTGTATATCATGAGGCTCTATTGGTTACAAAAGATACTAGTTTGTATATTTTTGTTTTCTTAACCAATATAAAGACAATACCTGTAGAAAAATAATGTTTCAGTGCATAAATGACATATTGGTATCCACAACCATTCCAACATGACACCAACCTTTATTTAAAAAATATGTATGTCCCTAGCCCTAACACTACCAAAGTTAGTCCATGCTAAACACACTTTCTTTGAGAAGGGCTAACTTGGGTACTTTTTGGGCTAGGAGCTTTCAAATGAAAGTTTGTAGTAAAGTTGACATGGCTGTTATGTCAGTATCTGTCAATGCCTAGGTCACCCAAAACATGCCAGGCATTGTCTGTCAAGTTCGTACTGTAAACATATTATTGTGCAAGCCATTCTCCCTAGCCCAGATTATGGCAATAGTATTTATCGTCACACCTCTAATTCGCATCTTTTTTTCCTTAAATACTGTTTATCAGTTACTTTGATTCATCCTAAAATCTAAATGGGACAAACACCACTGTTCTTTACTGCATCGATCAAACTGTCACCCTCTTCCAGATTCACTTTTCATTGGCTGTCCCTTATTTACAAAACTGTGACCAGTCAGACACCTACTTATTCATCTGAAAGGCTTATAGTTTCCGTCCACAAACACAGCCTCAGAGATGTGCCTCAGCATGTTTTTTTTCTTGCCTGAAGTTTCAGACACACTTTGAGAAGAAAGGTTTCTCGTATGAAGCTCCATTTTCTTGGAACAACATCTCTCTCCTCAGCTTAGAATTTCACCTACACTCGGTACTTTTAAACATGGTTTAAAAAGATTATTGTTGCAGGAATAATCCATTTGCACTTGTTGTAGGTGATTTTGTGTATTTTAGTTTATGTTGTTATTGTTACCATAATAACTTGGGATGGTCTGTAAAAGAGACTTGTGTCTCATAGAACGTATCCTGTATCCTATGCAACTTTTTATATAGCTTTGTGATCCTTGCCATCACTACCCGCCTACTTAGTGATGGGGATTCATAGTAGTTTCGCCATTTTTCTCCCTTTACACCTGGGGCCCCAGCACATGGCCGTGCATGTGTGTGGAGGTGCACACACACCCTGTGGCACCGGCTCAGCCCCTTCCACCCCTCCCCTGGCATTCGCCGACCCCCCCCATGTAGCCCAAATTGCCATCCATCCTCCACCGGGTGGCAGCCAAGGGCTGGGGGAAACTTCAGATCCCTCCCCAGGAGAGGAAAGCCACTCCTCGCCCTCCTCCACTAATGACCCGCAACAACCCAGGCCTGTTCCCGAAAGTGGATCACCGACATGGAGTGAGGTGTGCTGTATTCTATGCAACTTTTAAATAAAAAATAAAAAAATCCTTCAAATCAGATGTCAAACTGTTAAATGGCAGTGGAGAATACTTGATCTAGCATTAGCCACTGCATTGGAAGATACAGTTTTTATCTTGGAAAACCACAGCCTTTTTTATGGCTGTGGGTGGAGCCTACAGACATTTTGCTTTCTGTGGCTCAAAACGGACGATCATGGCACCTTCTGTTGGACTTTTCAAAGTATTCTTCCGAAAGTCCAACAGAGCTTGTAACACTCCACCATGGTCGGCTGCTATGGAATAACAGCCGCACTGTTTCAGCTGTTACTTCCGCATTTCAGGACAAGAACTGTGCATGCAAGCCTTGCGCGCATGTGCAGTTCTGCTGGTGCCACCATCTTGTGATGGCATATTCACCACAGCTGTGCATGCATGAATGCCGTGCATGCACAGTTGCATTGCCATCTTGTGGATGGCACTCAGCGGCACTGGCAGTGCCAGCTCTCCAGAGCTTCGGAAACTCGCTAGAGCCATATCAGCTCTGGCTAGAGTTTGTTCTAGTTAGTAAGGACATTTTCATGGCTGCAATAACTCTCCTCTTAGGCTGTCTAACTCCCATATCGAGAAGCTGTTTTGTATTTAAATTGCCTAAGGCCATTTTTTTACATTTATTTAACCAGGTATTAGACTGGGCATATAGCTCTTTCTCACCCCAGGGGTCCTTTAGTATCAGTAACATTAAGCAGTTAGCTGACTAGGTAGAATTGCCACGGGGGTGTGGTTTATGCTAATTAATTAGCATCAGCCAATCAAACGAGAGCTTGGGGGTCTGCTGAGGAGAATCTGCCAGAGAAGGCACCAGAATTTTTTCTCCACTGACAGCAACATTGCCTCTGAGGTGTTCCTACTCAATCGGCCAAGAAAAGTTTTTTTCTTGAACTTTTGCGATACTTTTTTTTTTTTATCTTTTTATGTTTCTTTTCTGTGCTGATTGTTTTTTGGAGGTTTTATCGCGGTTCCCCTCAGTTCCCAGGAACCGCATTTGTTGGTCAGTTCCGCGGTTCCTTCGTTTATTTTTATTATTTTATTTTGAACCATGCGTTTAACTTTTAAATCACGGTTCCCTTTTTTCTTCAGGAACCGCGGTTTTCAATATTTTTTTACTTCAGAAATAACAGTTCTTCACCGCAAGGGAACCTACTGCATTCTATAATTTATCTGTATTGGAATCTTTCAATTTAAATGGTTTCTGAGGATTGGCATGTCAGAAACCCCCCAAAAGAAGACTGGACCCACAGCTCTTAAAAATTGTTTTAACTGTCACAGGATTGTGGCTAAGGCTGATACCCATGACCTGTGCTTGAAGTGTTTGGGTCCAGACCATTACTGTTCACTTTGCTCAAAATTTTGTTTTAAAACTTTGAGAAACAGAGCAAAGACGCTTACAGAAATGGCTGAGGAAGGGTCCTCTTCTGTTCCAAAACATAGACCCAGGCTTACTGATGAGGGGCCTGTTAAAAATTCAAACAGGGGTGCTGATGAAGCATCCACAAGCTCTAAGCCCAGAAGAGGTGCTGATGAAGTGCCTTTAAAAACCAAAGCTTACAAAGGGGCTGATGAAGCTCCTTCAAAACCTAAAAATAGTAGGGGTACTGATGAAGTGCCTGGATCAAAAAGGAAGCCAGATTCAGCCACTGATGAGGTGGCACCAAAAAAATTGTGTAAAGATAAACAACTTCCTGTTCCTCCTGGCAATGGTAAGGATGACCAGGCAGGAGGTAAAAAGCATTAAGAAAAAAACCAGCACACACAGCCTGACAGTCTCCCAGATTTTCAGAAGGAGCTGCCTTCAGCTAAAGATATGGCAAAGACTTGGCACATTTTCCAGACCCTACAAGGCATGGGGTCTTTTTTCGCTGCTTTGTCAAGCAAACACCCTTCTGCAGCCCCCTCAGATGCAGGGGCCCAGCAGGGTGAGTAAATTATTTATAGAATGTTATAATAATGAGTTATAGTTTAGTATATTTATTACCAGGTTTATTACATTGCTGGTTTTATTTTTGTATGTGATTTGAATGTGTACGGCACCCAAAGCATCTGGGATGGGCATCTTTTTAAATAACATTTGCCTTGCCTTGCCTGAGGATGAGGATGAGGATGATTACTATGATGCTCCAGACAATATCTCAGACAATAGTCCCCTATCTGCCATCAATAAACTTTTAAACTAGAAGCTGGGGGCAGGTCCTTCTCCTGTTCTCTTGAAAATTCAGTCAATAACAATATTACCCATAAACTTCTTTGGTTGAATGCAAGATCATTAAATCAGGTAAAAATGGCAGAATTCAAAGCTAAATGTACCATGGCTAATTACGGACTCATATCAGTAACCGAAACATGGTGGGACCCTGACTCTATATGGACAACAAAATTATCAGGTTATAAGTTTTATCATAAAGATCGCTTAGGCAAATCCTGAGTAGGGGTTTGCCTATACGTTAGGGAGGAAATAACTTCTTTTCAACTCCCTTAGACTAATGATATTGAAACCATATGGGTTAATGCTCAATTCAGGGTTTAACCCCAGATACTGGTCGGTATTTGTTACAGACCTCCTTCAGCCAATGCTGAGTACATCTCTATGCTTCACAAGGAAATATCTGATATGGCAAGTACAGGCAATATCTTAGTCCTAGGTGACTTCAATATGCCCACTATGAATTGGACTTCTTTATCTGGGAAAAATCACCGCGAGAAGGATTAGATTTCACTCATTGTAGACTTAGGTTTAGAATAGTTTATCACAGAGCCAACACGGGGGGATAATATACTAGATCTAGTTATATCCAACATAGGGAATATTATTTCCAATGTATGTATTAGTGACCCCCTTGGTTCCAGTGACCATCATTCTATAATACTATCATTTACTTTTAATACTGCACAGTACCTAAGTCACTCATAATTCAAAAATTATGATAATGCTGATTTTAATATTATTAACAAACAATTAAATAAAATCTCATGGGAGGAAACATTATCCCCTCTATCACTGGAAATGGCCTGGGAATACTTGAAATCTAGGATTCATGAGCTGGAAGAACTTTTTGTCACCATAAAACAGAAATATAACAAAAAGGGAAAATTCCATTATGGTTTAATAAAATCATTAAGAAACAAATCAGAAATAAAAAGAGTTTATTGGCAGTATAGATTGTAATGCACAGTCGATTGCATCTAAGTGATAATACGCGATAATATGTGAAATGTGTTAATATGGGATATGTATTCCTAGTTTATTTAGGACGTGTGTCTGTTTATTTTATTGTCTGTAGCTGTATGTCATATATGTACTGTTTGTAAGAGAAAATTCTTAATAAACAGAGCATTAAAAAAAGTTTATTTTCTCTCTTAAAAAAGTGTGAGGGTGTTAATAAAGAACATCTATTACTACAATATAAAAATGCATTAAAACACTTAAAACAATCAATTCTACAGTCCAAAAAGAAACTGGAGTTCCATCTGGCTTACTCCAAAGATGGTTACAAATCTTTATTTTCATACCTTAATAATAAAAAAGGGAATAATAGGTACACTGGCCCCCTATTGGTAAATACTTCTTTAATATCTACAGATAAAGAAATTGCTGACGCTTTTAACATACAGTTTTGTTCAGTTTTTTCCACAAAAGACAACCCCAAAATTAATCAGTGTCCAATCAATATATCCTCAGGATATTATATTTACAAAAATTACACATTGGAAGCTCTGCAGTCCTTGAAAAAGACATCTAGTACAGGACCAGATAATATTAGCACAACATTCTTGTTAGAAACTGCAGAGATCATTGCCAAACCTCTAACACTTATTTTTAATAAATCTCTCTGAGAAGGCTTAATTCCTCATGACTGGGCAAATGCCACAGTCATACCCATTTTTAAGAAAGGCAATCATTCAAACCCAGAGAATTATCGCCTTATAAGTCTAATATCTGTAATAGGTAAAGTCATGGAGAAAATTATTAAAAAATTATTGGAAAGGGAATCAATCTCTAATGACATAATTGACCCAACCCAGCATGGCTTCAGGCCTGGGTACTCTTGCACTACCAATTTAGTCTCTTTCTATAATTACATAAGTTTGGGACTTGGTAGTGGTACTCCCATGGATGTTATACTGCTTGACTATAGCAGAGCTTTTGACAAGGTGCCGCATGGCAAGCTCATTGATAAAATGTCAAACCTGGGGTTCTCTCAGGTCCTAGTAAGATGGGTTTCTAGCTGGCTATCAAATAAACATCAGCAAGTCAGGATAAATGGTTCCCTATCAGCAAGGCCACTGTTTTTCGGTTTTTACCGGAAAATCTGGTAAAATTCCAGAATTAGGGCTGCCAGAACACCGGTAAAAACAAAGATTTCATGGAATCTGCCCATTTTATACTAGATCAGTAATTCCACAAAACATGTATTTTTTTTATAATTGCTTCCTGAACTATTTTCAACTTGCTTTATTTAATGCTCTGTATATTGAGCCTTCTTTTATACTGATTATTTATACACATACTAAAAGAATGGCAGCAGAATCCCAGTAAAATCTGAAAATTAGAATAAAAATCACCGGTGCAATTCTGGAATCTGAATTATTGAAAATGGAATTTAAATGTTTTAATCACCGTAAATCAGTGGCCTTGCCTATCAGATATAGGGCATGTCACCAGCTGAGTCCCCCAAGGGTCGGTCCTTGGACCCACCTTGTTTAATGTGTACATTAGTGATATGCAGGTCAGTGCTGAAAATCTTCTGTCTAAATTTGCAGATGACACTAAACGGGGGGGGTGGGCAGTATCAACTGTTGCAAGTAGAACTATTCTGAGCAACAACTTAAAAGCTATAGAACTATGGGCAGTTAACAATGGGATGTTACTCAACACTGATAAATGTACTGTGTTACATTATGGAAAGAACAACCCCAAACAATGCTACATCTTAAACAACTGGCCCCTTAAAGCTTTCACATCTGAGAGAGACCTTGGAGTCATTGTTAATAATAAGTTGTCTTCCACTGATCAATGCATCAAGGTAGCCAAAACCTCAAATGCTTTACTTACTCGCATTAAACGAACATTTGTTTCCAGGACACAGGAATGTATTATCCCCCTTTTTAAGACTCATGTTAAGCCCCATTCCGATTATGGGTCCCCCTTTTGGAACCCTTATCTGAAACATAATATTGATAGAATTGAGAGAATCCAGAGGAGGGCAACTAAACTAGTACCCCATTTGGCTAACAGTAGTTATCAGTTAAGACTAAGGAAAACTGGGTTACATTCTCTGCAAAGCAGAAGAACGAGAAGCGATTTGCTTTTATTACACAAAATTCTTAATTCCCAGCACCAAATGGACCAGTGTGGCTTAAAATTTTCCAACAGAAGGAGCTCCCCATGGCTCAACAACAAACAGACCGAAGTGAGAAAATCAAATACTAATAAAAGATTAAATTACTTTACAGTAAGAACCCCAAGATTGTGGAACACCCTCCCACAATATTTAGTGGATAGTCCAACCATTTGTTCCTTTAAAAAAAGTCTGGACCAATGGATGGAGTCTATTACCTCCTGGGTTTAACCATTTTCCCATCTCTTCAATCTTCAATCTATCACTTGTCGCTGGTACTATCCCCTCAATATGGAAAACAGCTCAAGTGTTTCCACTACTTAAGGCAGGTGATCCCATGGACCTCAATAATTATAGGCCCATCTCCATCTTACCAATACTATCCAAGATGCTTGAGAAGCTGGTAAACTCTCAGTTAACTGCCTACCTTGATACCAACAATCTCCTAAATCCAGCTCAATCTGGGTTTAGATCTATGCATAGCACCATCTCTGCTCTAGCAAAGTCACAAATGACTGGCAGACTGCCCTAGACAAAAGAATAATACCTGTGCTGTGTTTCTGGATCTAAGCAAAGCCTTTGACACTGTGGATCATGATCTCCTAATCACCTCACTAAACTCCATAGGCCTTGACTCACTCTCCATTAAATGGTTCAGATGCTATCTCTCTGGAAGGCTACAACTGGTAAAGAATGATGGTGATCTATCTACCCTAAGCCACTCCTAAGAGGTGTACATAAGGCTCCATCCTGGGTCCCATCCTTTTGCCATCTACATCAACAATATTGACTCCAATCTCTCTCTCTCTAATATCCACCTTTTGCAGATGACACTGTACTTTATGTGAGCGATCCTCACCATCAAAAGCCTGTGAGCTCCTACAGTCTCAATTCTCCTCCTCCAGCATAACCTATTAAAAAGAAATTATTACTAAATGCTAAGAAAAACCAAAGCTATGTTCTTTGCCCACAAGAAATGTTCTTCCACTATCCCATCATTCACCCTCCCACAACTCTCTACCATCCTTGGTGAAAATCTGGAATATGTTGACAAATTCAAATACCTAGGAGTATGGATAGACAATAAACTAGACTATACTACCCACGTTGAAGAGCTCCTGAAAAGCTAAGACAAAGACTTGGTCTATTCTATAGAATCAAACACTACCTGACCAAAGATTCCAAACAAAGATTAATCCTTGCATCATTCATGTCCCTCATTGATTATGCTGACTTCCTCTATGGTCATTGCTCCCTCTCCCATCTAAACAAACTAGACACCCTGTATCATAGAGCTATTAGATTCATTACTGACCTTCCTCTAGCACCCATCATTGCTCTCTCTACAATGCAGTCAGCTGGACATCCCTGCAACATAGAAGAAGAAAAATGCTGCTATCTGGATCTACAAAGCTCTGACAAACAAACCCTTCCTACATCTCAGATTGCTTCAACCAGATCACATCCAGGCCCTACACCTTGAGGATCAACAAACTGATCCTGCTGAAGATTCCTATCACCTGCACCGGTATGGAAGAGCTGCAATCAGTTATTCCCTGGCACTTATCTGGAATTCTATCCAAAAGACCCTGAAAATGGAAACACTGATCCCCTTACATCCTTCAAAAGCTGTACACCAGCCTAATCCCAGATTCATGCAATTGCTTCCACAAGGCCTAGTCCTCCCACATCCCCACCCCCAACCCTCTCACTCCCTCACCCCCCTTCTAAATCTCCTCCCTATTCTTCTATCATTGCTCTGGTCCTTCCACATCAAACCTCAAACATATATGCCCACCCATGTACCATTATCCAAGCCTTATCCCCACCAGACTGTTTGTTTCTCACCTTTATAGGTTTTGGTTTACTGTCCTTTGCCTTGTATATATGTAAATAATTGTACATCTATCTCACTCATAAATGTTTGTATTTGTGCTATTTTAATATCATGTTTTTGTATACACTCTGTAACCTTTTTTGTTATGACCACTCAGGTCCATCTTGTAAATGAGCTATGCTCAATGATGTTCGCCTGAATAAATAAAGATTTTGATTGATTGATTGATTGATTGATTGATTGATAGAGTGGTGGGGGACAATCACGATGTGCCATTGGCCTACTTTTGTCCTATGATATCAAGTAAACCAAGAGCCTGACATTTCCTCTGAACCTAATTTTGGTGCTTCCCCTTCAGATCAGGAGGAAAATTCCTCTATGTTAACTTTCCTCCAGCACATGGTGGGTACTCTTGGCAAACTCTGTCAGGAGTCCAACCAGGAGGAAAAGGAGGAGGATGATGACTATAGAGAAATGAAAAGTCTCCCTCCTCCTAAAAAGATGGCTCTCCATATTTATAAAGCTTTCAAGAGACACACCATGAAGTTGTTACAGACCCCATCCTCTTTATCTGGGGTTGATAAACACATTGACAAGAAATACCAGCTCTCCGGAGTGGATACTGACTTTCTGTCTGTCCACCTTGGGCATGAAGGAATAGTGCAGCAAGCTGCCTGTGATAAAGCTGGGGTGCCTTTGTCTTCCTTACGGACTCCAGGAAAATAGACTACATTGCAAAGAAAGCTTATACTTCTGCTTCTTTGCTTCTCCACTTTTCTTCTTACTTGGCCTACACAGCCAAGTACTAAAAGGCTTTGTGGAATTCTGTCTTGGCCATTGCACAGCAAGAATCTGACTCTATGGTCCAGGACTTAATAGAAACAGCTAAGACTGCCCTGGAAGCTACCAAATATCAGTTCCACGTGGTAGATGACAATAATGATGCTGCATCCAGAGTAATGGCCCAGTTCATTTCCCTAAGAAGGTTTGCCTGGCTGAAAACTACCAACTTGACACAGGATACTCAGTCCAAGGCCATAGACTTCCCCTGCGATAAAAATCTTCTGTTTGACTCTAGAACAGAAGAGTACATAAAAAAAGTGGATGAGTACAAGTTCACTTGTCAGAGCAATACTGCCAAGCAAAAGACTTCCACTCAGAAGTCACAGCCCAAGGCAAACAGAGGAAGGAGTTATTTCCCTAAGCCTTATTACCCTTATCCTCCTCCACCATATGACTACTCCCAGATGAGAGGATACTACAGGGGAAGAGGCAGGAGAGGCCAGAGAAAGCCGGCCACTGCCCTGGCCCCTGCAACTCAGTCCAAACCTTGACTTCAATGCCCAGGTCGCCTCCCCTCTGCCCATAGAGGGCAGGCTCTCCCACTACCTCCAAGCCTGGAGTCTCATAACATCAGACTAGTGGGTCTTGGATGTAGTGGAAAAGGGTCTACCTCTTCAGTTCAAGAAGATGCCAGCCTTAAGGGGCACTCTGTTTTCAAAATTCCTAACCCCAACAGAAAAGCTCCTGCTGGAATTGGAGGTCAAAATCCTCTTGGCATCAAAAGTGGTGGAAAGAGTACCAGCCTTACAGAAAAACAAAGGCCTCTACTCCAGGTACTTTCTCATCCAAAAGAAAAATGGGGGGTGGTGACCTATTCTGGACCACAGATATCGCAACAAACACCTCCTGAAACCAAAATTCAAGATGGTTACACTGAATATGGTCATTCAGTCCCTGCAACAGGGAAACTGGCTAGACTCTCTAGATCTCAAGGATGCCTATTTTCATATACCTTAAGGCAGTCCCACAGAAAATTTCTGAGGTTCAAACTTCCTTCAGGGCATTACCAGTTTACAGCCATGCCCTTCAACCTAACATCTGCGCCAAGAGTGTTTACCAAATGTCTGGCTGTTGTAGCAGCACATCTCAGAAAACAAAGGGTATCAGTCTACCCTTATCTGGATGACTGGCTAATAGTGGGAAAAACTCCAGCTCAGGTCCAGGAGTTCCTATGTCTCACAAGAACCATCCTGCTCTCTCTAGGATTTCTCATAAACCTAAAGAAATCACACCTAGAGCCAGTTCAGCTCCTAACATATATAGGAGCACAGCTGGACACAAAGCAGAGCAGGTCCTTCTTACCACAAGACAATTCAGAATTTCCTGGCAGTGCCAAATTCTTTCATCCTTGACCAACCAAGGCTGGCCAGACACTTCTTAAGACTCCTGGGACACATGGCATCAATGACAGCTGTGGTCCCAGGAGTTAGGCACAGAATGAAGGACATTCAGTATTACTTACATTCACACTGCTCCTAAAAGAGCAATGCTCCTCTAGCCAAACTACTACCAGTAACAAAGACATTTCTTCAAGCCCTGCACTGGTGGAAGGACACTGCCAACATGTCGGGAGGTGTCCCCTTCCAGATCCCCCCCCTACGAAAATCATCACTACAGATGCTTCAATGCTAGGATGGGGGCTCCCCTGGACAATTACTCAGTCAGTGGTACCTGGACTCTGAAAGAGTCACAGTCACACATCAACCTCCTGGAATTCAGGGCCATTTATGTGGCAATAAAGACCTTTGCCCCTCACATCAGAGGTCACACAGTGCAGATCAGGACAGACAACACCACTGCCATGTTCTACATAAACAAACAGGGGGGCATAAGGTCAGGAGTCCTCTGTACAGAGGCCATAAAAATAGACCCTGGCCTGTTCTCTTGATATGACTCTGTTGGCCATTCACCTTCAAGGCAAAGACAACACTCCGGTGGATGCCCTCAGTCACATCAGTCAGGGACACAGAGAGTGGTGCCTGAACAAACAAGTGCTAGCCACAGTATTCAGGAGGTGGGGGACCCCAGAAATAGATCTGTTTGCCTCCCCTCTCAATCACCAGCTTCCTCTCTTTTGCTGCAGGCCACCAGTACTGGGAACTCTCTCAGCAGATGCCCTAGTGCTGGACTGGTTAGGGAAGTTCCTATATGCCTTCCCTCCGTTTCCTCTCATTTTGAAGGTCCCAATGAAACTCAGGCTTCAACCAGCATTAATGATTCTGGTGGTGCCAGATTGACCAAAGCAAGTTTGATATTCTCTGCTGTTAACACTTTCGTGCAGCAGGCCCATTTGCCTTCCCCTCAGGCACTCACTCCTGACTCTACACCACTCAGGAGTGACCTATCTAGACCTGCAGTCTCTTCACTTCAAAGCTTGGCTTTTGAGCAGTTAAGAGTTCCCTGCTTCTCAGTACTCAGAACAGGTCCTTAAGATTCTGAAGATGGCTAAAAAGCCTAACACAAAGAAGACCTACGTAGCCCAACGGAAGAGATTCTCCATCTGGTGTAAAGGCAGGAAGATTAACCCATTCTCAGCTTCTGACACCATCCTTTGGACTATGTGGTTCATCTCCAGGCCTCAGGCTTGAGGCCTTCCTCACTTAAACTGCATTTGGCTGCAATTTCGGCCTATCTTTCTGTATGAAAGTCCAAATCTGTTTACACCCAGCCGGTGCTCACACAGATTTTTAAAGGCCCTTTACATCTTCAGCTTCCTGTCAGGGAACCTGTTCCCCCCTTGGAGTCTGAATCTGTGTAATGCCAAGCTCATGTAGCCTCCCTCTGAGCCCATGGCTACAGCCCATCTCAAGTATGTCACCTGGTTAACAGTTTTTCTGGTAGCCATTACTTCTGCAAGGAGGATTTCAGAGCTGCAAGCACTCTGTACTGAGCCCAACTACATTATCCCCCACAGGGATAAGACTGAGCTTAGGACAAACAGAAAGTTTTTGGCCAAGGTGGTTTCTGAGTTCCACCTTAACCAGTCCATTACCTTACCAGTGTTCTTTACTGAAAAGTCCACTCCTGGGGAACAGAAACTTCATAGGCTGGATGTCAAGAGAGCCCTGTTTCACTACTTGGAGCATACCAAACAGGTCAGAGGCTCCTCTACTCAACTATTCCTTACCTATGAGGAAGAGGGTAGAAGAAGACCAGCCACCAAGAGAACCATTTCTCACTGGATAGTCTCTTGCATCCATTTCTGTTATGACAAAGCTGGTAAACAGCCTCTGGAGGGCCTCAGTGCCCACTCTACTAGGGGCACTGCTGCCTCTGTGGCAGCGGCAAGGGACATACCCTGATTGGATGTCTGTAAAGCAGTCACTTGGAAGACTGTACACACATTCACAAAGCACCACTGCTTGGCTGTACAGTCTAGATCTGAAGCCAAATTTGGTAGGGTGGTTCTGCAGAGCCTCTTTCCTTAGTAGATTCTCTGCCTGCCTCCCAACTACACTGCTTTTTAGTCTGCTTAATGTTACTGATACTAAAGGACCCCTTGGGTGAGAAGAAAAAAATTACTCACCGTAGTAATCTTTCTTCCAAGGTGTCCTTTAGCATTAGTAAGCTCCCACCCTACCTCCCCTAACAATCTTACAGGAGAGGACTCTGCCTTTGTCTTCTCCCAAATTAGCTGTGTTTTCACTTTGAACTTTGTTTTAAGCAAAGTTTTTTTTTTTGTTTACTACTGGGCATGCTTTTGCATGGTTTTTAATTCCTGTTAGTTCATAACTCTGGGCATATGTCCATTTATCTTCAAAAAAATTCTGGTGCCTTCTCTGGCAGGCTCTCCTCAGCACACCCCCAAGCTCTCTTTTGATTGGCTGATGCTAATTAATTAGCATAAACCACACCTTCGGGGCAGTTCTATCTAGTCAGCTAACTGCTTAATGTTACAAATGCTAAAGAATACCTTGGAAGAAAGAAGATTACTACGGCTAGTAATTTTTTTCTTTTCAACCACACATGGAATTATGAAGGATATACGTGTGCTCCCTCCCATCCTCCAGCAGTAATCTACTCTCCATGTTGACTACCAATCTCTTTGTTTATCCTAATGGTATTGTTTTAAAGTGGCACTGTCAGCCTTTAGCTGAAAAAAAGAGACTTTTCTAGGGGCATGGATGTTGTTCAGTTATCCACACTCTGGCAGTTCCACTGAAATGCAATAATGGGCCTGAATGTCTTTAAGCTAAGCTAATCCCACCATCCAGGTGGATATATACCCCAACTCCACCTTGTGATGTCAGATCTATCTTTCTGCAGGAAGAACAAGTCACCTCCTTCATGTTCTTAGGATTTTCTCTGAGCCATTGGCAAACTGTTTTTAAAGTTTTCAAAGTATTTCGAGTGCAGTTTCATGGTTTTTACAACTCCATCTGTGGACCAACAATGGAACACTAGAAACCTGGATTTAAATTCTGTGTTCAGTGCACCAGAAGATGTCAGTCACCGATTTGCACGATATGTGAGTGTACTGCCCGGGTGGGCAACATGACGTGGCTGGTTGTGATCTCTTCATTTCCATGATTCTCAAGTCCCTTGAGGACAGAAAGGGCTGGCTTGTGCTGGGTCAGCCTATGGAGCAGAATCGAAAGAATCACCCTAAGGGCCGCAAGGCCTTGGCCTTGGCCAGGTCTGCTGCCCAACTTGCGGTCCTTGAGGTGGAAGCAGCAGTTACCACAGTGGGCACCTCCTCGGTCTTGGCACTGTTCTCACCAAGGGCCAGCATCAGATGGACCTTCATGGACCAGTTCCATGATATGTGCAGGTCCCTCCAAACTGTGGAGGAGAGCCCTGTCCTCCATAGTCTTGGTCCAAGACCAAAACCAAGAAATATTCTCACTGCCATCACCGGTCATGGGATGGGGAGAGATTGCGGTCCTCCCAGTCCATGGACTCACCTGACTGCTCAACAGCTGTTGAGCGCCTCTTGGCCAAGTAGTTGGTCAGCAGATCAAAGATTCTTCCGCCCCACCATTGTGCCAGACTACCTCAACTTCAGTCGACCAAGCTGTCAAGGTATTTCTCAACCTGGCCAACCACTGCCAGAAGAGGCCAAAGAGTTGGCCTCACAGACCCCAGTGCTTCTGGTCCTTATTCAGGACATGGATCAGTTGGTGACCCCAGTCAACCCTTATGAGAATCAGCCTCCACCCAGGGTCAGGTCTTTGATACTTTTATGGCTGAATGTGAGTCACCACGTTATGTATGGCAAACCTCAGGAAGATCCTTCTCGGCATGAACTGGGTGGTCGATGGTCAAGTTAAGATGCCTGCGCTCTCAATCTCGCTCGACCAGGAGTTGCAGCTGTCAACACTCCTCATCCTCCTCATCTTTGGGTGAGGAGAGGCACCAACAAAAGATGCGCTGATGCTACGAGAAGTTCTTCTGGGATCAGTGGGTCATCACAGGACATCTCTCTACCCCAAGGACTTTAAGTCCCCTGGCAGCCGCCATTGATTGCCCTGCCTGTCCGGGTTCCACAGGTGTTCCCCACATCTGATTCTCTGCCAGTTACAGTGGAGCCACCACCTTGACAGCCTCCAGTCAGTACTCCAACCAAGAAGGCCAGCCGTTCAGCTCCCAGTTTACCAGGCCAGTTCTCAGTGAGGATTACCTTGGGTGAGGATTCCCAGAAGGTCCATGACAAACAGCGGCTGAAGGCCATCTTTTAGGAGTCATCAGACAGCTCGGATCAGGAGCCCATGGCCTCCTAAGCTAATTGACTGTGGCTCCATCAATGAGCCTTCCACTGACCATGGCCCAGTGTCCTTCAGTAGGCTACTCCAATTTATCTTGGAGTTCATGTCAATCCCATTAAAGCCAGTCCATAACAGGGCTGAGTACTCTCTCATGGAGATTTTGGACTGGGATGAATCTCTGGGGGGGTTGCCTTCCTGGTGGCTGAGGCCATCTTGGGACTGGTCCTGGAGTTCTGGCAGCATCCAGCATCCAGGCCAGCATGCCTGGCCTACATGGTCCACAAGTACGCTGTCTGTATGGGCTCCCTTGCAGGGTTTTCCAACCACCCGTTGGTCGAAGGTCTGGTCCTGGATTCGGTGAGTCCAGACACCAGGGGAATGTGGGCAAGCTTCCGGGCAAGGAGTCTTGTAAGACTGACCATGTCACAAAAAAAGTGTATGCTGCGGCTACCTTGGGTATTCATCAGTCTAATTATGCCATCATCATGTCTAATTATGGTAATTCCCTGTTGGAATTCTAATGCGATCCTACCACATCTCCATCCAGAACAGTGGGTGCTGATGGAGCTTGTCAGAGACCATGGTCAATCACTTACTGAACACCAGCTCCAGACAGCCTTGGACATGGGCAACTCTTGCTCCCATGCGGTGGCAGCAGCTGTCTCCATGTGTTGCAAGACTTGGCTTCATTTGTCCACCTTCACAGCGGACACCCAACAGAAGTTGGCCGATGCCCCTTTCCTGGGCATAGACCTCTAGCACAGGGGTGGAAGGGCATCTCACTTGGATTGAGAAGTCCAGCGCCACCCTGGATTTGGTGACCTCATCCCAGAAGGACCAAAAGAAAAAGCCAAAGACACAGGCTTTTCAGTGCCAGTCCTTTCAGTCAGAGACTCCCTAGCAGCAGCCCCAGCAGGGGAAGTTTCAGGCTTGGTGCCCCAAGCAGAAGTCCAGGGCCCAGGGTCCAAATAGAGGTGGGCAAGGATAGTGGTGCCCCTCTGGCGGCAGCTGCTGGTGCCCCCACAAAAGCTGCCCAGTTACAGGTTGGGGGAGTGTCATCCCTCCACCTGTCCTGTCCCTGACTGCTTTACCCTTCAGAGGCTGGCTACATCACTCCCTGCCATTTTGGTCCGCTATCACAACAGACAAGTGGGTGTTGGATGTAGCGGGTTGAGGATTGTCTCTAGATTTTGAGGCTCTCCTGTCTTATCACCTTCATGCACCTTGAGAGTCCAGGGTGTCTCAGAACACGCTGTCTTCCCTCAGGGAGAACACTTCTCAGCTCCTTGTGAAAGGGGCTATAGCCCATGTCCTGACACCCTGACCAGTCAGGCTAAGGTGTCCAGGTACTTCCTGGTCCCAAAACAGACGGGGGCCTGGCACCCATACTGGATCTACATGATCTCAACCAGTACATGTGGAAGCACACGTTCCAGATGGTCACTCTGAGCCAAATAATACCATCCCTGGAGCAGAACGTGTAGTTCTGCTCCCTAGACCTCCAGGATGCATTCTTCTGCATTCCTGTCCACAGATTCTACCACCGGTACCTCTGTTTCCAAGTAGAAGGGGTCCTGTACCAGTTCCAGGTCATGCCATTCAGCCTTTCCTCAGTTCCAAGGGTCTGGAAGCCCATCTGCGGCACCTAGGGGTGAGGGTGTATCCCTACCTGGACACCATCATGGAGTCGACTTGTAGGTGCTATACCTTTAAATGGGAAAGATTTTCCATTTGGTGCCAGGGCAAGGAGCTTTATCCTCTTGCCTGCCTTGTGGCTAGCATCCTGAATTACCTGTGGTCCCTTTCCCAGCTGCGAATGCAAGAGACCACCCTTAAGGTGCACCTGGCAGCCATCTCTGCATACTGGGTGTGGGCCGGTATGCTGACCGAGGCCCAGGAAAAAGTGATCGGGCAGTTTTTCAAGGGTCTCAACCACTTGTCTCCTTTAGTGTGGGATCCACCTGCACCGTGGGACTTGCTGCTGGTCCTGATTATGCTCATGGGCAAGCCATTTGAGCTGATGCACTGGCATGAATTGTCCCACCTATCGTGGAAGACAGCCTTCCTAGTGACCATTACATCTACCAGAAGAACTCGAGAGCTCCAGATGCTGTCAGTGGACTCTTTCTACCTGGTCTTCCAACCTGAAGTTCCTCCCAAAGGTGGTATAGGAGATCTTACTTTGAGGGGGCTCTTGCAGCAGGCCAACACTGGTAGAACTGAAGTCGCCAGGTGCCAGAACCACATGGAAAATTTCTAGCTAGCAGTCTATCATGGGGGACTGCCCCCACCGACACCATCATGCTTACATCTGTCTATCCTATAAAGGGGCAGTCCCCACACCTACTCCAGTTCTTTCCCACTGTCGACCAACACACATTGGACTTTCTTGGATGCCAGCTGCAGTCGACTACCATTTTCTTGCACTTACCACGCTTTTTTATGTTCTTTCTTTAGTAATTAAAACATTGAATTGTTGGTGTTTTTTTACTGAGTTTAATGTCTTCTCCTCTAGCCTTGTCTTCTGATTGTCTGACCAAGTGTGCCTGCAGCAAACAGATTCCCACTAAAGACAGCCATTCTGCATGCCTGCTCTGCCTAGTCCCCAGACACAACACTGAAGCTTGCTAGTTCTGCCAAGACTTCAACCAGGCCACTCAGAGACATCGTTTGAAGACCTTGAAGAGACATCTCCTAAAGCAGAAGTTGGCTATGATGGAGAAGGAGCTGCAGGCCAGGAGTTCTTCAACTTCCCCGGCTGAGTCCTCTGGGGCTTCTTCTTCTCAGAAGGAGAACTCAGCAAGAAGCACAAGCACCAGGATCATCCTCATTCAGGCTCTTGCTGGCGGTCAGAGCATAGACCAGTGGCCACCTCAGGGTCTTCTTCCAGGAGGGGGTCAGCCCTGTAAGCCCTCAACTCTTCTTGGCTCCCAGTGACTCCACTGCCCACCCTTATCTCCATATTGTGTGGTGGCTCTTCTGGGCAGTGGACGTCGTCCCCTGTCTGATTGTGGGGCCAATGCCAGTCCTGTCAGGCATTGTCCGCAGCAGGCGCTCACCTCTTCATCCACCCAGACATCACCTCTGCCCTTGCCTTAGGGGTCGCCTTCCCCACAGGCACCACCCTCCCCCATGGGACCAACGTCAGCTTGCTCTCTGGGCCATCACCAGCCATCACCATTCAGGTCGGCACCAGCACTGCCAGTGCCTCAGCTGATGACTCTTCAGCTGTCATCACCTCAGCCCTTACCGCAGCTGGGGCCTACTGGACCTACTCTCTGGATCCTCAGCCTGTGCCTCGGTACCCTATGTCGGCTCCTCTGCCAATGTACCTGTCCCACAGCCACAGTACCCATATCTTCCAGTCTACAACCTACGTCTGCTAGTGAATTACAATGCTCTTTTCTCCTCCTAGTGGTTCTTCATCCAGATCAAGGACAGGTCACCCTGGAAGCAGTCTTCCCCTCATCTCCTCTGGGACCCTCTGCCTCAGGACCCAGACCGGGCAGGACACAGTGACCCTCATAGCACGGGGTCTTCAGAGGGGCACCCCAACATCAGCTCCACCCATGTACAGAGGACCGTTGCCCCCCTGATGTTGGTCCCTGACAGCAAGCATTCCGGGGAGAACTCTTCCTCTTTGGAGTCCTCTGAGAGCTCCAGGGATTCCGCTGAGGGGCAGAATCAGCCTGAGGACATCCCTAAGTCCCCTCCAGATGACCCAACATTCCTAGACATTATGCGTCATATCCAGTCCCTCATGGGATGGTAGATGGAGGAGCTGGACCTGGAGCGTCACCGTTTTGGCTGTCTATCTCAGAAGGATACCCTCCCCTCGGTGATACCTCCTCTAATATGAGGATGTCACCAAGGCAGCATGGCACCCTCTACCACCCTGCCTTTACCTAAGAAGGCAGACTGCCTCTGCCATGTGTCGGTTGACAAGCCCTTCTTTGGGGACCACCCCAAGGCATACTCGGTGGTCGTTAATGTAGCCCACAGCTGCACTAAGAGACCCAAACACCTTGGTGCCCACCCCCCTGATCGGGAGTCCAGGCAGCTCAGCCAGAGGGGTAAATTCATGTATGCGTCTACCACCCTTGCTATTCGGACCATAAACTATTTGGCCCATATGGTTCAGTACCAGAACGCCCTCTGGGACCAGGTGAGGGATCTGGTACAGTCTCTTCCTGAGGACTCTGCTAAAACTCAACTGGCCCAACTGTTGAAGTCAGGCTCAGGTCTTGGCACTCGCATACTGCAGGTAACGTACGATGCTGTTGACGCCTCCAGGCATGGAGCAGCGACAGGGATTTGCCTTCATTGCCATTCATGGCTTAGAGTGTCTGGCTTTGCCCCTGATGTTCAAACCAGCATTTTAGATGCCCTCTTTAGCTGCATGGTGCTGTTCGGGGGTGATGCCCAGGACATCATCTCCCAACTCCAGGAGTCTGGTAAGGCCCTCGGGTCAGTCCACTCGCTCTACTGCTCTCAGCCATGGACAAAGCAGTCAGGCCTCTCATCAACCTGCCAGGGGCCAGCAGTCGAAGGCCTCCCTCAAGCACAAGGCTCATCCCCCCAGCAGCAGCTGCCTCTAGGGCCCCCCGAGCACCCACAGTTGCTCTGCCAACCCCAAGGTCCACCACCTGACTCCTTGCATGCCTCCCCCTCCAGCTGAGGCCCTTGGGGAGGAGGCCAGGGGTCGGTTCTTCCTCTACCTTGATGGGTGGTGAGCAGTGACCACAGACTAGTGGGAGCTCCAGCTCACAGAGCACGGTCACATCTTAGAATTTCTAGAGTCTCCCCCAGAGCACCCTCCCTTGCCCTCCCATTATCTTTTGGACCACCTCTCCCTCATTTGGGAAGAGATTCAGGCTCTCCTGCACAAGCGGGCCGTAGAGCCCTTACCTCCGGCTCAAAGAGGAAGGGGTTTTACTCCCATTTGTTTCTTGTCCCCAAGAAGAGAGGCTGATCTTGGACCTCAGTCACCCGAACCTGTACATAGTGCACAAACGCTTCAGGATGGTTACCCTCCAGGGGTTGCTGCCCCTCCTTCACCAGGGGGACTGACTGTGTTCTCTGGACATGCAGGATTCCTATCTACATACGGTATCTAGGTTTTCCCGGCCCATCGCTGTTTCCTCCACTTCTGCTTCAAGGAGGACCATTTTCAGTTCTGGGTCCTCCCTTTCGGCCTGTGTTTGGCACCCTGGGTTTTTACCAAGTGCCTAGTGGTGGTGCCCACAGCTCTGAGGAGACAGGGCTTCTATGTGTTCCCTTACCTGGATGATCATTTGCTAGCAGCCCCCTCCATGGATCTCCTAATTCTGACCCTGGAATACACCTTTCAGCTCTTCCAGGCTCTGGGAATCATGGTCAATCTGCCAAAGTCTTGTCTGTCCCCATACCAGTGCCTTCTGTATATTGGGGCGGTGCTGGCCACCTCCCAGGGTAGGGTTTTCCTGTCAGAGGACAAGACAGTGCACCTGATAGAGCAGGCCCGTCTCATCTCCTCCAGTCGGCATTCCTGTGCTTGTTGTGGCACATGGAATTGGCCATAACCATGTTCCCTCCAGCCCACCTACATATAAGGGTTCCCCAATGGACCCTTCAAGTCCAATGGAACCAACGCATGGACAACCTAGATCAGATGGTCATAGTCTCCAGCTCGATGAGGAGACTCATGGTGTGGTGGCAAAATCCTGCCAATCTCCTGTGAGGGGTCAGCTTTCAGACTGTATCCCCTCAGCAGATCCTCACAACAGATGCCTTGGGTCTCGGCTGGGGTGATCACTTGGCTGAACACCAGACTCAGGGGACTTTGTCCAAGGCAGAGCAGAGTCTCCATATCAATGTGTTGGAGATGCATGTGTTTCTTTATGCCTTGCAGGCCTTCTAGACCCACAAGCTTCCCGGCCCGCTGCAGTACAGATGGACAATATGCACATGATGTACTGCATCAACAAGCAGGGGGGCACTCACTCATACCCTCTTTGTCGGGAGGCGATGAGAGTCTGGTACTGGGCCATCAAGCATGGCCTGTAACTCTCAGATGTTCATGTTCCAAGCGTCCAAAACATCCTGGCTGACAGTCTTAGCTGGTCCAGGTCAAGGGCTCATGAGCGGGAACTTCTGTCCTTAGTGGTCAAAGATCTTTTCGACAGGTGGTGTCGTCCAGAGTTGGACATTTTTGTGTCCCCACTCAACGCAAAACTGACGCTTTTCTGCTCACTTGATCCAGGGCCTAGAGTTTTCTGGTGAGATGCGTTGTCCCTCTCCTGGAAGAGGATGTTCCTCCTATGCCTTCCCTCCCTTTCCACTCCTGCAGAGGGTTCTACTCAAGCTCCAGTCGTAGGGGGCAGAGATGAACCTCATAGCCCCCTTTTGGCCATGTCAGATTTGGTTCCCCTTGCTGCAGCAGCTGGCAGTGGAACCTTCAGTGCCCTTGCCCCTGTGCAGTGTCTTGCTGTCCCAGGAACAGGGCACCCTAGTTCATCCAGATCTTAAGTCCCTGCATCTATATGTGTGGTTACTGCGAGCCTAGCTGTTGCCTGCTTTGGGGTCTCCTCTAGGGATGCCGATATCCTGGTGGCTGCTAGAAAGCCTTCCACTAGAGCCACCTATGCCTTGAAGTGGAAGTGATTCTTTCTGTGGGCTACTGCTTGCCTTCTGGATCCCTTCACCTGTCCGGTGAATCTGGCTCTGGAGTACCTGCTTTTCCTTTCAAATTCAGGCATTCGGTACTCCTCTCTTAAGGTGCACCTTTCCGCCATCTCTGTGTACCATGCACCTATTGAGGGCATTTCTGTTGCCTAGCTAGAGGTATCTTGCTTGTTCATGTGGGGCATCCTGCATTTGAAGCCTCCCATTTGGGATCCTGTCCCTCCATGGGACCTTCTTTTCATGTTGGAAAAACTCACTTTTCCTCCCTTTGAACCGACCGTGAGTTGTGAGCTGCACTTTCTGTCATGGAAAGTGCTCTTTTTAGTTGCTTTTACTTCTGCTTAGAGGATTTCTGAGCTTCATGTTCTGATGTGTAAAGAGCCTTATTTGGTTTTCCACAAAGACAGGGTCTCTTTGCATATAAACTGTAAGTTTTTGCCCAGGATGGTGTCGGAGATTACACTGAACCAATCCATCTACCTGCCAGTTTATTACCCTGAATATTCTAATCAAGGGGAGGTTTTGCTCCATACTTTAGATGTTCATAGGGTGCTGAGGTATTACACCCACCGCACCAAGTCTGTTCAGAAATCTGACCATTTGTTTGTTTCGTTTGCGAGAGAGAGAGAGAGAGAGAGAGAGAATCTGTTTCAAAGCAGTGTTTGTGTAAGTGGTTGGCTAATTGCATTGTTTATTGCTACCGCAAATACAACAAGCCAATGCTGGGGCAGTTAAAGGTCACTCAACCAGAGGCATGGCTGCCTCCACAGCTTGCTTCAAAAATGTGTCTGCAGCAGGCATCTGTGCAGCTGCCATCTGGAGCTCTGTCCACGCTTTTATTAAGCACTACTGTCTGGACATTGCTTCTAGGAGCAGGGCCAATTTCAGCCTTGCAGTTCTTCAGGGCCTTCTCTCTTGAGCTGTGTGCTGATGCCTAGTTCCTCCTCCCGGCTGCCCTTCTGGACAGTTCCGGTACTGCTTGGGACTCAGTCCTACCAATGTTGGCCTGCTGCAAGAGCCCCCTCGAAATAACATAGCACAGTTGTGTAAGAACTTACTGTAACAGTAGATCTACAAGAAGAGCTCTTACAGCAGACCCTGCTTTCAATCCTTCCTTCCCCCCAATTAGGTTCTTTTTTATTGCACTCCTTCTGTTTATACTGTACTTTATTTTTTCTTAGCTCTAAGGGACCGCCTCTGTTCTCCTTTTTGCGCCTGTTCGGGGTCTCTGGCGGGAGAACTGAGGTAAGTGTGGAGGACTGCCCCTTTATAGGATAGACGTTGGCGGGGGCAGTCCCTTGTGATAGACAGCTAGCTAGATGTTTTCCATGTGGTCCTGGTGCCTGGTGGCTTCAGCCCCTACCGGTGTTGGCCTTCTTGCAAGAGATCCTCTCGAAGATCTACTGTTATAGCAAGTTCTTACGTAACTGTACTTTTCATCTTTATGAGGTGATTAACTTACCAGTATACTTTACCAACCCTACTTCAGAGGCTGACCACAGACTACATACCCTGGTCCTGCAGAGTGTGCTCTCATATTATGTAGAGCATGTGGTTGGAATTCGGGGACAGGCTTGCCAGCTGTTTGACATCTATGATGAAGCTGCACCTGGCAGACTGGCTGCAAAGCAGAGAGTTGGTAGGTGGCTCAGATCTTGCATTGACCTCTGCAATATGTTTGCTGGTCAGGAACCTCCCGTTGGGATTAGGGCTCATTCCACCACACATACTGCTGCCTCAGTAGCTGTTTCCCAGGGATATACCCATACAGGACATCTGTATGGCTGCTACCTGGAGGTCAGCACACACATTTATCTCCCACTACTGCATCGACCCTGAGTCACGCCGGGATGCATGTTTTGGGACTTCAGTTCTCCAATCTCTGTTCGCCAAGTAGGGGTGCACACCTTTCCTCCCCCCACTCCTGGAGATCTGCTAGGAATCTGCCAGAATGTGGATAAGTAAACCATATCCACACCCCTAGAAGAATAGATTATTACTTTGTAACCGTAGATCTTACACGGGTGATCTCTTGCAGCAGGTAATACACTTGGGTCATCACCAGAGGGCACTGTGGTGCACAGCAGCTCTTTTCTAGCAGTCTTTTTCCAAGGGCTGCCCACACACAACATCATCTTCCTGCTTCCTATACAAGAGTGGGCAGTCCCTGGTGTCCTCAGTTCATTTTCCCACTGTCTTCAGCTTGCACGCAGCAGCTAGTGCAGAGAGCACCAGACATCAACAAGAACTTGAGCTAGAAGTGTAATTTTTCCATTTCACTAACTACATCGATGAATGTCTAAAGAATCTACAAGCAAGTCAGTGCTATTTCACTCCTGTCATTGCAGTAGGAAGATCTACCGCTTTGACAATCACACCGTTTGTGTTAGGTGTCTGGGACCCACACACGACACCATCTCCTGCATTCATTGCCAGGAATTCAACCACGCAAACCATCGACAATGACTGCAGGAGATAGAATCTACCTTATAAAGCAGAAATTGTCTCTACTAGAGAACCAGGGGGCCCATTCCAAGGACCCCTACTTCCACTGCTTCACACAAGAAGCATAAACATGAGAAGGAGAAGTCCTACTCCTCTTCCTCGGGCAAACGCTCATCGATGGCCACCATCACAGGTGCTCCACCATCGACAGTACCCTCCAAAACTGCCTCTTTGTCGACGAGGGTTTTCACCCTCTCATTGACAGTGCTCTTTCGGCAGTTCCTGATGACACCTATATTGGTTCCATCGATGCTCCATCATTGGGGGATTGTTTCCCATTGACGACGTCTTCTTTTAAACATTCTAATGTTTCTACACTTGCTGCCCAATCAACGATGGGTCACGTTTCCATGGGGAAGCCTACTGCCTTTGCAATTCATACTGCCCCTCCTCCTTCACAATCCTTCTCTCATAGGGGCCAGGCGGACAGAGATCGGGACCCTGGGCTTTACCACCCAGGTGCTAGACCTGCTTATATCTCACGTCCTATTTCCTCCACAATTCCCTTGGTTTCCCAGAAACCTCCTCTCTCTACACCCCCTTCCTCAGACATAGCCACAGTGGTACAGCAGGTTCTACAAGCCATTAGGCATTTTCAGCCTCCCACTCCAGGGAAGCTATCTTTCCTGTTGTCCTACGCCTCTGCCAAAATGCTTCCAGGGGGACAGGGACCCTTCTACATCCTGGTCACTCCCCTCATATGAAGTTGACTACCTATCAGATGAGGCTGAATTTCTGGTAGATTTCACCGGAGATTTCGAAGATGCGGACTTAAACTCCCATCCCCAGTCCCCTCTTTCTACTATTTCCTCATTAAATGAGGACCTTTCCCTCCAGGAGGCTGCCTCTCCTCCAGATGACCCATCCTTCCATGAGATGATGGTCCAAATCCAAAAATTCATGGGATTTTCAACTACCGAACATGATAAACAAAGAAAGGACATGACAGACTATTTCGAACTGCCTGAGAAACCGGTAATAGTGGTACCCCCACTTATACAAACCTACCAAAAATGCTAAGTTAGCAGCATGGAACCAACCTTTGGCTGTTCTGGACATTCCTAGGAAAGTAATCCTTTATCAGGCTCCTCTTGATCATCCTTTTTTTTCCACTGCCCCTGAAGCAGATATGGTAGTGATCACTGCGGCTCATGATCGTACTAAATGACCGAAACACATTAGCTTCTTACCTCCTGATAAAAATTCCCATAGGATTGATTACCTAGGGAAAAAGATGTTCCAAGGAGGTACCATGAATCTTAGAATTCTAAATTATATGGGACACATGGTCAAGTACCAGCATACACTCTAGTCCTCTGCTATACAGCTAGTCAATAAACTCCCTCCTTCTCAGGAGAAGGATCAATTGTTGGCTACTATATCCACTGGCAATTCCATATCCTGACACCTACTCCGCTCGTGTTATGAGGCGGTCGATACTTCAACCCACATGTCAGCAATGGGGATTACCCTGACACACCACGCTTGGCTTCATGTCTCGGGGTTCACTACAGATGTACAATATAAAGTAGTTAATGCCCCCTTTAATGGGTCCAAGCTTTTTGGTCCAGGTACCCAAACACTTTTAAATGATCTCCAGTCTTCAGGACAGACTCTACATACAGTACATGGCATGTACTGTACCTCACAATCATCGTACCATCCCCAGTCCTCCTTTCATACAATGAGAGGTGGTAAATACAGAGGCTCATACAGAGGTGGATCCCGTGGTCATTCCCAGCCTTCTTCCAGGACCACCACTTCCACCGCCAAGGGCTCCAACTTCCACCCTCTGGGTGGACCCAGCCAGCCCACTGCCCAATGACCAACTGGGGCATTGCCTGGGCTTCCTCAACCAGGCCTTGGAAGCTGTGGGCGGTCACTTTGCCCTCCATTTAGAGGCCTGGCAAATGATCACTTTTGATGAGTGGGTACTTCAGATCCTTCACAGGGGTCACACACTGGAACTCACATCCATGCCTCCCTCTCACCCCCCACCCTGCCCATTACCCACCCGACAATATTCCTGTTCTCCAGGAGGAACTCCAGGTGCTTCTGCTCAAGAAGGCCATCTATCCAGTCCCTCCATCAGAGCACCAACAGGGATTTTACTCCCATTTCTTCCTGGTACCCAAACGAACTGGTGATCTCAGACCTATACTAGACCTCAAACAACTGAATGTACACATTCAGTACAAAAGGTTCCGGATGGTCACCTTAACCTCCATCATGCCAATGTTAAAGCACGGGGATTCGCTTTGTGCCCTAGATATGAAGAATGCCTACCTGCATATCCACATTCGCCTGCTCACCACTGGTTCCTTCGCTTTTACCTGTTAGGACAACATTACCAATTTTGGGCACTCCCGTTTGGTCTCTCATCCACACCAAGAGTGTTTACCAAGTGTCTAGTGGTAGTGGCGGCAGCCCTATAATGGGAAGGACACTTCATCTTCCCATATCTGGATGACTGGCTCATAAAGACAGAGTCCAAAACCTCTCTGCTTTCCTCCCTTCAAGCAACACTTACTCTGTTTCACTCCCTAGGGATTATGGTTAATTGGCCAAAGTCCAATCCGATCACTACCCAGTCACTCCAATATATAGGAGCGGTCCTAGATACCGCCACAGCCAGGGCTTACCTGCCTGCAGACAGTCAATACAGGCTTCTGTCTCTGGCTTCCCAGATACAAGCTCAACAAGTTATCACAGCCAGATGTATTTTATGCCTTCTAGGGCACGTGACCGCTACCATCCCTATGGTAGTGTTTGCCCGTCTACACATGAGACCAGTCCAATGGGTTCTTCAAAACCAATGGTGTCAAAAAACCAGAGACTTCGAAGATAAAATCAGAGTAACTCCCACTCTACGGTCCGCCCTGTCCTGGTACCAACCTCTCTCAAGACATGCCCTTCCAATCTCCCCCACCTCAGCAGACATTGGCCATGGAAGCTTCTCTAGAAGGGTGGGGTGCACACCTGGGTCCCTACAGGACACAGGGCAGGTGGCCCCACTCCTCCACTCATCCTCACATAAATCTCCTGGAAATGAAGGCGGTCCACCTAGCCCTACAGGCTTTTCGGACCCACTTTTTTCCGGGGCCATTGCTGACTAAATCAGACAACAGCTCAGTGGTATATTACCTCAACAAACAAGGAGGTATGAAGTCCAGCATGCTCTGCAGAGAGACGATGGCGGTGTGGCAGGAAGCCATATAGCAACACCTTTTTTTGACAGCTGTCCGTCTACCGGGATGCCACAATACCCTGGCCAATCTTCTTAGTCACCAGTCTTCCATGCATGAATGGACACTTCATCATGAAGTTCTTCAGAAAATCTTTCACTTGTGGGGGACCTCGCAACTCCTTCTGTTTGCCTCCCCCATCAATCACTGTCTCCCCAGATACTATTCCATTACTCTGAGCAAAAAGGGACGGTCTATAGATGCCCTGTCCCAACCATGGACAGGACTATTCTTATATGCTTCCCCCCGTCCCACTCCTGCAACAGACTCTACTGAAATTGCAACTTGAACCTGCCACCATGATCGCCATAGCTCCTCTGTGGCCTCGGCAGGTGTGGTTTCCCCTACTTCAACAGTTCTCGGTGGTGGAACCCATTCCATTACCAATCAGACCAGACCTGTTGACTCAGAATCAGGGGACCCTTCTTCATCCCAACCTGAGATCACTACAACTTCATGCTTGGCTCCTGAAGATGCTTTCATAGCTCGTCTCCAAGTCTCCTCACCTGTGGCCAATATTCTATTAGCCTCACATAAGCCAGCAACCAGGGAAACTTATAATGCCAAGTGGAAATGTTTTTTTTTTCCATTTGGGCTGCTTCCTGATCATTGGACCCTTATTCATGTCCACTGATGAAAATGTTGGACTATCTGGCCTCAATTGCTGAGACAGAACTGAGCTACTCCTCTATCAAAGTCCATTTGACCTCTATTTTGGCCTTCCATGAACCTCTGGATAGAAGATTACTGTATCAACATCATCTAGCCAAAATGTTTCTAAGAGGAATGTTACATATTAAACCACCCATTAGACGACCCACTCCCCTGTAGAATCTCAATTTTCAACCCTTGAACCTTTTGAACCAGCGGCCACTTGTGACCTCAGTTTTCTTTCTTGGAAAACATTATTTTCAGTGGCCGCCACTTCGGCTCGTCGTATATCAGAGCTCCATGCCCTCATGTGTAAAGAACTTTACTTGATTTTTCACAAAGACAGAGTGGCACTTTGGACAAATCCTTCCTTTTTACCTAAGGTGGTCTCAGAACACACCTCAAATCAGTCCAGAGAGATACTACTATATTACCCTGAACACTCCAATCGGGAAGAATACCTCCTACATACCCTAGATGTCCATCGTATATTACGATATTATACTAATTGTACTAAATCAATTAGAAAGACCTCTCAACTTTTTTGTCACCTTTGCCTCAACCAGGGACGGTCTCCTGGTCACTAAACGGACCCTCTCCAATTGACTAGCACACTGTATCATCTTTTGCTATAAGAAATATAACAAACCATTACCAGGACCTGTCCAAGCCCATTCTACCAGAGCTATGGCCACCACAGTGGCCTGCTTCAAGGAAGCTTCCATCACAGATATCTGCAATGCAGCCACATGGTCCACAATGCATACCTTCACAAAGCACTACAACTTAGGCATTGCTTCATGACATAGGACAGCCTTTGGCCGAGCTGTTCTACAAGACCTTCTGTCATAATTCCACTGTTCTTGGGTTCACTGCTTGGGAATCATCCCAAGTATATTACCTTACCTGCTGCAAGAGATCACCCTGTGGAAGATAGTACAGTTACATAAGAACTTACCCTAACAGTAGATCTTTGAGGGGTATCTCTTGCAGCAGGTATGATCCCTCCCTCCATCCCCTTCCTTCTCTAGGAGAACAACTTCTGAGTCTATTATTTATGGGAAGGGATACCTAGGGTACCTTGGGTCTCCCTCGGTCCTAGCTTAGCGAGCTGAATCTGGCTTGGAAACTGAGGATTCTAGGAACCGCCCACTCTTACATAGGAAGCGGGAAGATGATGTCATGTGTGGGCTGCCCCTGGAAAAAGACTGCTAGAAGAGAGCTGCCATGTACCACAGCACCCTCTGGTGATGACCCAAGTGTATTATCTGCTGCAAGAGATACCCCTCAAAGATCTACTGTTGTGGTAAGTTCTTACATAACTGTAATTTCTAGGAGTGGTATATGCTTCACATCCACACAACCCACCCGTCCTACCCTGACAAGTGGCATCTTATCCTGCTTCCAGTGTGTGAGATCTGACATCACAAAGGTGGAGTCGGGATATATCCAATCGGGTGGTGGGAGCAGCTTAGCTTAAAGATGTTCTAGCCAGTCATCACATTCTAGTGGAACTACCAAAGTGTAGGTGTGAACCACATACCACTCCTAGAACTACAGTTACAGGTGAGTAGCCTATTCTTCTAGCAGCATGAATGCGGGTCACTTATCCACACATTTGCAGTTCTTCCTTAACAGCTGGTATATCCTTCAGCTTTGCTCAGTGATGTCAGCTCTTCCTTTCTGCAGAAAGAGTTTGATCTCTTCTGCAGCAGCTCTGCACATTTTGGGCCAGTTAAGTGTGTCATTGGCAAACTTGGTAAAATTTCTCTATCTGAAAGTTTGAGTATAACTCTTGTTGCTCGACCACTCTATGCAGGTCCATGTCTGGAGTGCCCCATTCTTCGAATAGTGATTGCGTGACGTTTGAGTCAAGAGACCACTCGTATAGATCCACCTCCATTCTGCTGAAGCGGTCCACCAGATCGTTTTGGACCCCTGGCAAGTAGACTGTCTGGATCAGGGCTTTGTGCTCAAGACACCACTCCCACACTGTCATGGCCTCTCTGCACAGAGGGTAAGAGTGTGCTCCACTCTGCTTGTTGATGTAGTACATCACCGCCTTGTTGTCCATCTGAAAGAGTATTACTTTGTGACAGAGGACATCCTTCATGGCTCGGACAGTGCACAGAACAGCTCTCTTCTCCAGGATATTTATGTGTAGATGGGACTTGTCCTAGCTCCACAGGCCCTGGGTATGGAGGTCCTGACAGTGAACTCCCCAACCGGACAGAGATGCATCTGTGGTGATGGTGATCTGCATCTCCAGTGGGGCAAAGAGGAATCCCCGGAGAAGGTTGTCCTCCTGGATCCACCAGGTGAGTGACCTCGTTAGAGGTTCTGTCACTTTGATGTGGAAGGATTGTGAGTGTGTGGTCAGAGACCACTGAGTGCTGAGCATCCATTGTGTGGTTCTCATGTGTAAGCGGGTTAGGGGCACCATGAATACAGATGATGCCATAAGACCCAGCATCCGCTGCATCAAGAGAGCTCAGACTGAGTAGTTCTTCTTGATGAAGGGAGCCATCTGGAGAATGTTGTTTCTCTTGTCTTCTGGAAGGAAGGCTCTTGCCCTGGAGGTGTCCAGGAGAGCTCCTATGAAGAGAAGTTGCTGGGAGGGCTGAAGCTGCGATTTTTCCAGGTTCAGTAGAACTCCTATGGATGTGAGGAACTTGGAGGCTGTGGAAACCACTTCCTTTGTTTCCTGCCTGGAAGGGCTTGCTAGGAGCCAATCATCCAGGTACGGGTACACCTGAATTCTGAGTTTTCTGAGATGCACCACGAGTACCACAAAGCACTTTGTAAAGACTCGTGGCACCAAGGAGAGCCCAAAGGGCAGGACTATGAATTGGCAGTGCTGACCCAAAGCAACAAAGCATAGGTACTTGTGGTGGCTTGGATGCACTGGGATGTGCTGGTAGGCATCCTGCATGTCCAGAGATGCCAACCAGTCATTCTGATGAATGAGAGGCAGTAGCATTCCCAGCAAGATCCTCTTGAATTTTTCTTTGAACAGGTATTTGTTTAGCTTCCTTAGGTCTAGATAGGATGCATACCGCCTGTTTTCTTTGGAACTAGGAAGTAATGGGAGTAGAACCCTGTGTTACGTTCTGCCTGCGGAACCACTTCTACTGCCCTGTTGTTCAGAAGGCCTTGAATCTCAGCAGTAAGGAGGTCTGACTGAGAGGCAGACAGCTTGGGTTGTCACTTGGGTGGACGATCTGGGGGGTCTCTGAGAAATTGAGAGAGTACCCCTCTCGAGTTATCCTGAGGACCAATTTTTCTGTTGTGATGGATTTCCACTGGCTATAAAATCAAGTCAGATGTCCCCCTACCACTGAAGTAGTCCCCCTTGGGCAGTTGAGGTGGGACATGGGCCAGATCTTCAGACGGTGGCACTGGGCACTTTCAGGGCCTGTGCCTTCCGCTGTGTTTTCTTCTGCAGCTGAGGTGTTTGTTTTTTGTTAAAAGCTCCTCGGCCTTTACCTCAAAAGGACTGCCAGTTATGAAATTGTTGGCAGTTCCTGCCCAGCTGAGGGGCGGCAGGGGCTGGCCTGGCAGTCTTAACAGCAGTCCTGGTTTTCTGGGTGGCCTCCAGTGCCTGCTCCACTTGTGGGCCAAACAGATAAACACCATCAAAGGAGAAATTCATGACTCTCTGCTGAGCATCATTAGTGAAGCCTGAAGTCCTTAGCCAGGAGTGATGCCGGGTACAGATCCCGACTGCTGCTGCTCTAGAGGCAGTGTCAAAGGCGTCCATAGCAGCCTTAAGTTGCTGATTGTTGGACTCAGTGGCCCTGGTAATGGTCTGAAGGAGCTCTGAGTTAGTATCCGACTCCAGGAGAGCCTCAACCATTTCTTTGAGCTAATGCCAGAGGGTAAACTCATACTGAGAGAAATGGCCCTGGTAATTAGCAATATGCATGCACAGGGTAGCAGCAGCAAACACTCGCTTCCCCAGAGTGTCTATTTTATGGGATTCTTTATTTAAAAGATGAGCTTTGGATTCCTGGGGGAGCACGGCTTTGTTGTTTTCTGCCAGAACCACTAGGACATCTGCGAAGGCTTGAGAAGCAAGGATTGGTCTGTCTTTGGGGGAATGTACTTCCTATTTATGGACTTAGCCATGGAAGGAATTAGTGCCAGTCTGTCCCACACCACTTGTGAAAGAGTCTCAAAAGATGGTTGCACTGGTGGTGTAAGGTCCACAGGAATTTCAGGAACATGCAGATATTGAAGGTGCAAATGTTTCCCAGAATCCACCTCAAATGTCTGGAGAACAAGGGTGGAATTCATATTCTTCAGCAGAGATTTAAAGGAGAGGTCTTCGACTACAGGCATTGCTGAAGTGGAGGGTTTACTCTCAACCCCATAAAACAAGTCTTTATCCACATCGTCTGTTAGGCATAGATCAGGATCAGACTCATCATAGTCTCCCTCTACCCCAGAAGGGATAGTATAGGTAGGAAAAGAAGGGAGAAGAGCTGGAGGTGACACCCCCAGAATCATAGTAGAGAACCCAGGCACCCAAGCTGGAGCCGGTGCCAAAAACGGCAGTAGCACAGCACATGGCACTGGCAGCAGCAGAGCTGCACCCAGTGCCAGAGCCAGCGCCGAACAAGTGCCTGGGGTTCCCAAACCCAACACCAGAACACCAGAAGCCGGAGACCTGAAAGTATGAAGAAGAGTAGGAGGAGAATGCAGTACCTATGCAGGCCCCCGAGCCGCAGCCATGTGAGGGGGAAAGGCAAGAGAGAGTGGCATCAATGGCACTGAAGATGTCATGCGACCAGATTGATCCAACCTCTCGGCCCACAGGCCAATGATCCCCAGGCCTCAAGGCCCCGGGACTGAGTCTGCATCCAAGGGCAGTAAGGACAACCATCAGACCCACTGCTCCATAAGAGCGGCCCAATGATGAAACTGCTCACCGGAAGACCCTGTGGGGGGCCGGGAGGGACTCCAGAGCTGAGGACTGTGACTGTTAGGGACCGAGGTTGCAGATTACCTCTATGGAACCGTGGTCATCCTACCATCCCCAGCTACAAACGATCTCCGTGCAGACATACCAGAGGGTGACCTTGAGCGGTACTGCTTTTTCTTTGACCGGTGGGAGGAAGAAGAGCTCGAGGCTGAACGGTGCCAAGCCCCTAACTGGGATCTGGAATGGGCCTGCTTCTTTTTGTGCTTTCGGGAGGACCGCCCTTCCTCCCAAGCACTGGACTGCCCATGGTCAGACCCCCCTCCAAAGAGGGCAGCAGATTGGACTCAGCCCCGCTGCCAAAACAGCTTTCAAGTGAAGTCTCTGTACCGTCACTGGCACCATTCATGGGCAACTCTGTCGATGGTGGACTGAAGAAGACTTCTTTTCTTCATTACTTCAAACACCAAATATATTAAATTTTTTTTAAAAATAAATACTACTCAAAACACTAAATCTAAATCACATACTGAATGGCTAAAGCTGCTGTCGTATAGACGTGAAGATTTGACGCCCGGTGGGTGAGCGACGTCATCACTGAAGCGCACTCAACGGCAGAAAAAAAGGAACTGAGGTGGTTGGAGGGTTGACACCAAGATAGCCTATATGATGCAAGCCAGCCTCGTGGCATCATGCATGTGCGGTCCTACCTCAGCACTGGCCCTCCTGAAGATTTTTGGCTCCAACTGGGTCCTAGCGTCTCCGGTGTAGTCCCACTAGTGTGAATGAGTGGTGGAGACTTTTAGTCCAGGAAGATACCCTGATACTCTCAGCCAGGAGTGCCTACATAGGCATATGCCTGTGGTGGCTGCCCTGACACAGTGTCAGCCATGTCATACAAGACTCTGAGGCGGTGCTTACTAACATCTTCCGCTGTCTGAAGGCACTGAAGCAGTTCCTACTTTTGAATGCCATCTGGAAGGGCCTGTACGGCGGCCTTGCCCTTCTTCCAGCTGGCATTCTGGTACTTTACCATGTGTGATAGGGAATTGGCAATCCTCAAACCCAGAGTAGAGGAGGCATACACTTTTTTACCCCAGAGGTCGATTCTACGAGACTCCTTATCTGAGGTAAGGGAACTAAGGTGCTTGGGAACCTTAGACCTGTCATGAGCTGCCTTAATGACCACTGAGTCTGTCTCAGGTTGGGCTGCATACCAGGGGAACCCTGGGGGGCATGATAAAGTTTATCTGCCCTGCGAGGCATATCTGGCACCATGTCTGGTCTGTGCCAGGCTGCCATAGCTGCATTACTCAGGGATGGCAGGATAGGAGGAATGGTCTTTGAGGGAGATTCTGGAAGCTCCAAGATGTCCACCAAATCTTTTCTGGTGGCATCCTCTTCCTTAGTGTGAAAGCCCATGGCTGAGGACAGATGCTTCATCACATTGAAAAAAGTGGGGTCCACAGGAGGAGATCTAGGTGTATGCTTCACTGAATCATTGCTGACAGAGGAAGCAGTAGACCTGTCAGAAACCGGATTCTCTTCCTTCTCTTCTTCCTTCTCTTCATAGGGAAAATGAAATCTGGATGGTACTCTCCTCAATGTTGACCTTTTCTAAGTTTGGGTCTGGTGTTGGTTGTGCCTGTGACAGCCCATGGGGGAGGCATTCATGATGAACCTGCCATCGACAGAGTTGGTGAGGAGGGTCTAAGGACCTGCACAATCATATTGGTGAATTTAACCAGAACCTCATTAAGGTCAACGGAGTTCATCGACAGAGAGGGGGGTGACGGCACTGATACCGATGACCCACCAGCTGATCCCAGAAAATCCAAGGAGCCTGTAGCCTCAGTGGAAGAAGGGGCAGTCCTCAAGGGGAGAGTCATTGATGATGAGCTCATCGTCGATGAAGGAGGGGCCAACGACTTGTCGATGGCTGGCTGCCCTAACAATCGAGCATGGATGCTGTCGATATGGGTTTGGTGGGCACAGAGACCTGGGCAGCAGATTTCTTCACCAGTGCAGCCGCAACTGACAAAGATCTCCCCCCAAAGAAGGAAAGGCCAACAGCAAACAAGATCAATGCTGGGGGAGCGGTTGCAATCTCACTCTTTTTTGCGACTTTTTCCCCCCGAAGACTTGTCTCGGGCCTTGGAGGCCTGGGAGCTTGAAGAGCCAGTAGGTTGACTGAGAGGCTGGGACCCTGGAGGACCCCTGCCTGGAACTGGCTACCTGTTGATCCATCTGGAAATTTTTGAGAGCCTTTCTGCTCACCTGAGGGTTGCTTGGTTAAACTTCTGGCAGAGCTCACAGTCAGTGACTTTATAGTCAGGCCCAAGACAGCAGACACAGAAAGAATGTTCATCTGTGGAGGCAATCTTCTTTCTGCAGGGCCAGCAATGGAAGAGAGAAGTTGAGGGATTAATTCTCAACATGAACAAGTCATAGGAATCTCTTGGAAAAAGAAATTCCAAAAAATAAGTTAGAAAAGCCATAGGTGAAAAAAGGCATGAATACTATGGCGGAGCTTCCGCGGAGACCCATGCGAGTGAGTCGATGTCAGGAAAGAACTGGGGAGGGAGTGGGGCCACTCACATCTTTATAGGGTTGCTGTGACGTCGGCTGATGTAATGGTGTGGGCGTCCCCAGTTGTACTACTGAAAATCTTCCATGTGGATTCCTCTTCACCAACGGTGAAGTTCCTGTGGTGTTACCTGATGACTGAGATACCCCTGAAGCTTTTGGCTTACTATACTGCAGTCATAACTGCCTTGCTTTTCATACCAGAAAGATGGTATTCCATCAGTCACCCCTACCTGCTTTTGAATGCGGAACTGAAGTCTATAGGTCAGCTAACGCCACAGTACTGCATAAAATAGATGTGGCCTTCAACAGCATCTGGAGGTTCACCCTAGGTCATGACAGACTAAGTCACTGATGTGTGCTGAATGATAAATTTAACATTCTACCACCTAGTAGTTGAAGGAACTCAGGTGAGCCTCCCTAATTCCCTATCTGGGAAATGCATACAATGGCTACATCTTGAACATGTTGGCAATCTACTAATTAAGGCACCACCTTCATATCAGCTTAGATCTCTCTCTCTCTCTCTCTCTCTACCTCTACCTCTCTCTCTCTCTGCATCCTCATTATCCTTAGGTCACATAAATCCATCCAGAGACAAGGCATTTGCCATCACAGCCAGCTGGAATACACTTCCTGACTCTGCCAAAGACTTGTGGACTATCATGCCTTCAAGCAAGCTATGCACAGTCAGTTCCTACACCTGCTGACCTGATTTATCCCTCATGCTTCTCCACCCCAGATCTGTTCTGCACTATCACTTTTTACACAGTTTCATGTGTTTATTTCTTACCACATTGACTGACATTTGTTGTGTATGTTTGCATGTATAGAGAATGTCTGCATTTGTATTTATTTATGGTATTTGACAAGATCTATGTAAACTTAGTTGCTGATGTATAACTTCTCCATTGCTGAAATGTCCCTCCCGGACCCCTCGAAAATTAGATACTGCACCTAAATGAGGCTATCCTGGTGTGTGAAATTTCTAAATAAAGAAATATAAAGAAAGTACTTCTGTTATGGTTCCTTATTTACCTGCAGTAATAGTAGATGGCTCCTGCTATCAGCACCACCAGAAGTATTGCCAGCATCACGAAAGCTGCGAGCAACCCGTTTCCATTCTCTTCCCTATTGACAGGCAGCAAGAACTTCTCACAGCGGGCTCCTATATAATTATCATTACACCTGTGAAAGAAATTTGATAATAGCAGCTTGGTTCATGTATATAATAGTCTGTGAAAAACATCACACACAAAAAAAGACATGGAACAAAATGAAGCATTCAAATTGCATGATGCTATTTTACTGAAATATTCTTTTTTTTTATCTTTATTTATAGATCAGAGTGTCGTACAGAACACCAATGTATAAAAACATGACAGTTTACATTGGCATCTACTGAGTACATCAGAGACAACAAGTTACGTAATACTGCTTCAAATCAGTACCACAGATCAAAATACAGCGCTAAGCATACCTTCTATTTAATGTCTATTACTGGTCTATTTCTATTAAGGGAAACCTCTTTGAAAGATATGAGGTCCAGGCTGCTTCCTCCCCAATCCAAAGTGTTCCATCATGAAAACAGAGCTCCACTGAATATAGTGTACACTCCAAAGTTATGATGCAAAGCTGGAGTCTTCCTGGGAGACATAAAATACCCACCGGCGCCATTTAAATTCAAACTGTGAATCCCAATTCACCACTGATGCTGTGATCCATTCCACTCTGCATGTCGTATTAACTACATCATGCCACATTGCAATAGTGGGGCGATTGGGCTTACACCAAAGTCACATGATGGTTTTTTTTGCTGCCAATATTTAGAGATTAATCAAGGATCGAGTGGAATGATGGTAGTCCTGTGGAGGGATGGCTGGAAGAACCAGTTCTGGGTTTAGGGGGGCCACTAACATCTGATAACTGAGTTATCCTGTCTCTGATCTGCTGCCAAAAAGGGATTATGAGGGAGCATGACCAAAAATGAGTGGCAAATGAGTTGCCGCATTGCCTTCAGCAGTAACCTAGGTGCGGAGAAAATTTTTTTGCAAGTGTCTATGGTGTATGGAAGTATCTATTCTGACACTTCCACAAAAACTCTTGCCAATAAGGTGCCCAGGACATTTTAATAGATGGGACTGTGTGCTTTATCCAGAGCTCGTAAGGGATATTAGTGTCTTAAGTCAGTATTCCATGCCTTTAAGTAAGCAATAAGACATGACAGGGTGCGCATGGAACATATTTTACTGCACAGCCAGGGGTGTAATAAGGCACGAGGCCACAGGCCGAGTGACTTTAGCCACTGGCCGTACAGTAAAATATGTTACATGCACACCCTGGAGTGTCTTATTGCACTTATAAAGTGGGCTACATTTTTATTTTCTTTAAAGAGTCAGAAAAAATAGTGTTTATATGTAGAAAAAACATAGTTGCTTATGTAAATTTATGATAAAATAGTCCTTCCACCCACCAGACAATGACATCATCATGCTTGTGCTGTTGAAGTTTGTCCTGTACTGCCATCAGTCATAAAGCTTGCTGACAGCTTGATTCAGGATCACTATCCTCTCCTTGTATTTGTATGGTGTTTTTCTATTTTTTTCTTTCGTACTGTGAGAGCCAGGAAAGGAGAGCGAGTGAGAACCATTTTTTTTACTGTGATAGACAGGAAAGAAAGGAAAGTGAGGGAGAACTGTTTATATATTTTTTTTACTGTGATAAGAAAGGAGAGCGAGTGCTTCTTTTGTCTACTTTCTATTTGTTTTGAGGGAAGTTGCTCAAGCCAGATTCACTGAATGTTGACTGCGGCTTTGGACCGCTGTTGTAACTGTTGCTCTCATGGCTAGTGCTTTGCCAGAAGTAGCAGAGAGCAGAGTAGCAGGAATGATCAGAGAGCGGGCGTAGTACACTGTGGAACCGTGAGACTGACAGCGGCATCAAAAGAGTGGACAACAAGACAAATTAGTTTTTTTTTCTCATAGTTTTTTTCCCTTACTCTACTTTGTTTTTCTACTGAAGAGGGAACTAAATAAGTAGCTAACTGTCCAGAGTTCCTGATCGTTAAGTCCGGGAAGAAGGAAGATCAGCGTTAGCGAGGGGTGAAAATGGCGTGTTTAAAAAACACAATGTTCTTAATGCACACTGATTTCTGTAATGCAGTCCCGCTTTAGAGTACTTGTTATTAACCTGTGCATGGAACAGGTATCATGCACAGATAATAACCTATCAGAAAACCAGATTTGCTGTCTCCATTTTATAATATAGATTCTGTAGTGTCCCCTAAGAATTCTTGTGTCCCTCTATATGCTCTACCAATCAAATGAGCACCCAGGAATCCCTTAAGGGAGTCAAAAAACAGTTTTAATAATACGGGAAGGGGTTCTGGAAGGTGACTTCTAAGAGGTCCTTCATGATGCATGAAAGTACAAACCTGTAAATAGCGGATGTGCTCTCTGTTAGTCACAGAGTATTGTGATTGTAAATCAGCAAAGCAGCGCACCCCTTGGGTGTCTAAGAATTGATAAGTATATATATCAAACCAAGCTGTTGCCATCTCTGAAATGTAAGATTGAGTTGGGTAAGGAGAAATTTGGTTTCTGCTGCTAACTGCTGGAGGTAGTAAAAAAATCAAGGTTAAGGGCGATAAAGCTCTCATAAAATACCACACCAGCAACATTTGTACAGTGAGCTGGCTGAAATCACCAATGTTTGGAAGCTCGTGAGTGGGGCAAAAAGTATTATGCCTGGGTTATGGAGGTCATTAATTACAAATTCCATATGTTTCCATAAAGAGATATAATTAGGGTTTAGCCATAGTAAGATTGTGCGGAAATTAGCTGCTCGACAATAAATATGTGAATTTTAATCCCCTTTTTGACTGGGACAAATGAAGTCACTCCATCTGATTTATGGCTGTCCCCTGTTCCAAAAAAATCTCAATAATAGCCTATTCCAAAATGTAAAATAGCATTGGGATGGGGTTAAGGGGAGTGTTTGAAACAGGTAGAGCAGACAAGGTAAAATGTTCATTCATATCACATCTATTCAGAAGTAGAAGGATAAATGTAGGTGAGACCACTTTTGTAAGTCTTGTTCAACATTTTGCGTTCATGGTTCAGAATGTATAAGTTCTAAGTTTTTAAGTTTTTTTGTAAATTAATACCAATATATTTAATTTTAGTACTCTGCCATCTCAGAGGAAAAGTAAATTTCAAGGTCTATGCGGGGGTAAAATTGAATGTGAGTACTCTGTTTTGGAGATATTTAATTTAAATCCAGATAAATCTCGAATTTTATTAAAATGGACCGAATAATAGCAATGAATTATTCTGGGTCTAAAACATCAAAACACGTCACCCACTTCAAAGAAGTGCAAAATTGTGCACCTGGGACATAGGAACCCTGGGGAGAGCTACAGGATGGGGAGGAGGGGCGGGGAGTTACTGCCCAAGGAAAAAAGAGACCTAGGGGTTATTATATTGGATGACCTGAAGATGTCTAAGCAGAGAGGAGGAAAAGAGCTGCCTTTAGGAAGTACAAGAAAACAGGAAGTGGGAGGAGAGGGAGGAGTACCTGCAGGAATTGAAGGAGGTGACAAGGACAGTAAGGGGAGCAAAGGTGTCTACGGAGCTCAGGCTGGTGCAAGGCATTAAGAAGGAGCAGAAGGACTTCTTCAGGTACATCGGGGAGAAAAGGAACTGTAAGGACCATATAGTAAGGATTAGGAAGGAGGGGGTTGGGTGGAAGCAGGGGGTGATAAGGCAGAAGCGCTTAATGATTACTTCTGCTCGGTATTTACTAAGGAGAAGAGGGGGGTGATACCCAAGGGGGGGAGGAAGGGCAGAAATGGGGGGGTGACAGAAGGCGAAATCATGGAGGGCAGGATTCTGGAGGGTTTGAGGGCACTGAGGGTGGACTAGGTGCCAGGCCCAGATGGCATCCACCCCAGGGTACTTCAGTAGCTGGCAGAGGTCCTTGTGGGACCTTTGGCAGACCTATTTAATGCCTCACTACACTCAGGATGTATACCTCAGGATTGGAGGATGGTTCATGTGGTGCCCCTCCACAAGAGCATCCCCAAGGATAAACGGGGGAACTGGGAATTACAGACCAGTGAACCTCACATCCATCGTGGGTAAGCTGATGGAAACTATCCTGAAGAAGAGGCTGGTGGCCCTCCTGGAGGCCAAAAGACTACAGGACAGCAGACAGCATGGCTTTGTACATGGCAGTTCCTGGCAAAGCAACCTGGTGGAGTTCTATGACTGGGTAACTAGGCAGTTGGATGGGGGCCGTGCAACGGATGTCTGGTACCTGGACTTCAGTAAGGCATTTGACTCAGTGCCACATGGGAGACTGGAAAGTAAGTTAGAAGGCACAGGGGTGGGTGCAAAGCTGGTGAGATGGGTAGGGAACTGGCTTCAGGGAAGGCAACAGAGGGTGGTGGTGGGTGGAGAGCTCTCATCCCCAAGGGCAGTGATGAGCGGTGTTCCACAGGGCTCGGTGTTGGGACCAGTGTTGTTTGGGATATTCATTGCAGACATATCATTAGGCATCAAGAGCAAGATCAGTCTGTTTGCTGATGACACCAAGATGGGAGCAGTGGTGGACGACCTAGGTTGATGGCAGGGGTCGCAGGATGATCTGGCAAAGCTGGAAACCTGGTCAGACACCTGCCAACTGGTGTTTAATGCCAAAAAATGCAAAGTGCTGCATTTTGGGGTGAAAACCCCAAGGAGGAGTTACCAGCAGGGGGGAATGCAGCTAGCCAAGACAGAGGAGGAGTGGGATCTGGGGGTACTCATTACAGGGTCAGTGAACAACTTGGCACAATGTAGAAAGGCACCTGCAAAGGCCAAAAAATGCCGGGTTGCATTGCAAAGGGTATATCCTCAAGGAGGGGGAAGGTGATTCTGCCACTGTATAGATCATTAGTTAGACCAGACCTGGAGTATTGCATGCAGTACTGGCACCCGTATCTGAAGAGGGACATTAAGTTACTGGAGGGGGTGCAGCGCAGGGCGACAAAGGTGATCAGGGGCCTGGGGGACTTACTATATGAGAGGAGGCTGAGGGAGTTGAACATGTACTCGCTGGAAGAGAGGAGGGTCGAGGGGATATGATTGAAACCTTTAAGTACATGAAAGGAATAAACAAGACAGGTATGGTGATTTGTTGAAGAGTTCCACCAGTGGGGCTGCTAGTTCTTCTCCAAGCTTCACCAGTATCCTTAGATGTATTTCGTCTGGTCCTATTGCCTTGTCGACCTTCAGTTTCTTGAGTTCATCCAGGACTCTTTCCTCTGTGAAAGGACTTTTATCTGCTCCCCTGAGGTGGTGTTCTTTTCTGCATAGAGATGGTTCTTTGCCTGTGTCCTCCTGTGTGAAAACTGAACAGAAGTATTTGCTCAGTACCTGTGCTTTGTCCCTGTCATCTTCTGCATGCTGGCCTTCGTTTTTTGCTAATCTTAACTATTCCCCCTTTGCTCTTTCTTTTCTCCCTGATATACCAGTAGAAAGTCTTGTCACCATGTTGGATCCCCTTTGCTATCCTCTCCTCTGTTTGAGCCTTTGCAGTCCGAATTGCCTTCCTGACCTCTTTAAGTAATTCCCTAGATACTTCCTTATCACTGTCCTTTTGTGTTTTCTTGTATCGCCTGAGTGCTCTCTTCTCCTTTATTTTATGTCCTTTGAAAACCAGAGTGGATTCCTTCTTTTGGTTTTGCTTACTAGCTTGGTGCACTGTGATGTGACTAGTGTTATTGCTTCCTTCAGTCTCCTCCAGTGTTCTTCCACTCCCCATTCCACCCTGCAACCCAGATTCTGTCTTAGACAGTGTTTCATTTTGAGGAAGTCTGCCTTTCTGAAGTTCAGGACCTTCTGTTTAGAGTGACTAATGGCTTTAGTCCTGTTTACTGTGAACCATACAGTCCTGTGGTCGCTTGATCCCAGATGGGTTCTCACATGTATGTTTGAGACCCTGCTATTGTTTGATAGCACAAGATCCAGGACAGCTTCCTCTCTAGTGTGGGTTTCCACCAGCTGGCTTAGGCCTGCTCCGTGGAGTGCCACTAGGAATTCTCTACTCCTTTCTGATGCAGCCATGTAGGAGCTCCAATTTGCATCCAGTAAATTGAAGTCTCCGACCAGTAGTAACTCACCCTTGTCAGCCATCCTTAATATGTTTTCCAGAATTTCCTTGTCTTTTTCTGCTTCTTGTGATGGGGATCTCTATATCATTCCTACCAGTACGGGGGCCTTGTTTCCGGTTCCTAGAGTAATCCACAGGGCTTCGGCCTCACCGTGAGTTCCCTGGATTTCTGTAGCCTTGATCTCTTCCTTCACATAGATAGCTACACCTCCCCTTTTTTTCCCCTTCCTATCCCTTCTGAACCAGTTGTATCCTTGAATGGCTACATCCCAGCTGTGGTTCTCATTGAACCATGTTTCTGTCACTGATACCCAGTCCAGATCTGCTTCTGCCATCATGGCGGTAAGGTCTGGTATCTTATTTGATAGACTGCGGGCATTGGTGCACATTGACTTCCATCCCTGGTTTCCTACCTTGTTAATGAGATTACCTTTCCCCATCTGGGTATCAGTTTTACCATTTTCATATTCCTCTAGAAATTTAAGTTTCTTTCCATTTACGGTACATGCCATACTTTGTCCTGCCAGTGGTTTGTTAACTAAGGCTGTACTGTTTGTTGTTATTCTTGTCTGTTGTTGTTGTTGTTATTCTTCTTACTGTGTACTGTTTATTGTTATTCATGTCTGAAAACTCAATAAAGAGATGTTATTAAAAAAAGGAGGAATGTGAGGAAGTTCTTTTGTACAGAAAGAGAGTGGTTGAGCTGTGAAACAGCCTGCTGTCTGAGGTTATAGGCACCAAGACCATTAAAGGCTTCAGACTCAGTTGAGACAGAGTAAAGAGCTTAATAGTTATCTGGGGGGTAGCATCAAGGCAGGGAATATGGGGCTGGGTAGTGTGGGCATAAACCTCGTATAGTCACAAGGTCTCGGTGGTAGGATAGAGTATTATGCCGGCCCACTGCCCCAATCCTAGGACTCTTGCTTGCCATGCAGCTGACTCTGGTTCAAGCCCAGGTCATCAGAGGACCAGCCGGGGGAGGATGGTGGAGTGTCCCAGTGGACACTCACTTCCCCAAGGGAGGGAGAGCACCTGGCCTCTGCTGCAGTATCACCACCTGGGTGGTGCAGGTGACAGTACAAGTGGAGCCAGCAGACCGAGGGAGAATGTCGTCACCCTGATGCATGCAGTATGCACGTGTACATCCTGTGTATCAGTTCAGGGCCCATACGACATCCAAGACCTGGGAGAAACAACCAGGAAAAAACCTCAATTGTGCAGGATGCTGCCCGCTGCAGGACTTGCACCACCAACCAGGCTCCAGAATGGAATCTTCAACTCCACCAGAGGAGCTGGGCTGGCCTCCAGTGGCCCTTCACTGGGGAGGCATCCAGGCAGGGAACATGGAGCAGTAGATAAGCCCCAGGGATGGTAGATGGCAGGGCTGGGTGGAGCGGCAGGGCTGATGGCCAGTTGGTGCAAAGCAGCATAAATATACTGTACTACATTTAAATTATAAAAAAAAGGATTATGTATTATAAGCAGACTTGATGGACCAATGGTCTTTTTCTGCTGTCAACTCTATGGTTTAAGCTATCTAGATGGATGTTGAGTGTCCTCATCTCTTTTTTTTCAAATGCTATGAAAGTGCTTGTGTATAGTGAATAGTATATTATATTTGTCTCTTTTCCCCTTTAATTATTTGTCTATTAAATAGGAAGATCTCATTCTGTATCGCTGCTTAGAAAATGGGCTAGATTGTAGCAGCTCTCTCATTGGCTGAGAGCCACTACAGGGGGGTACATTAACGTTTGATAGATGCCCGCTTCTGAACAAGTGCCAATTCGAGGTGCCCCATTACTTAGAGTTTCTTTGGGTACTCTGAATTGGCATACTGACCAGCCACCATTTTTTTACCCTCGCTTAGTAAGTGAGAGATCTTCCATCCCCAATACGTCATGTACCACCTCCCCCCACCCTGCCATTCTGTATGTTTAAAACTGTTTTTCAAAAAGTTTCTTACTTAAAGTTCTCTTCCTGGCTCTCCTGTGCAGTTCTTTCCCTCGCTGTTGCTCTCCTGTGGCTTGGACCCTCGCTCCTGCAGCACGAATCCACGCAACCCAGTGCAGTCAAAACATTCCTTAATTTAGCACAGCTTCAATGGACCACTGCCAAATGAATCCCAAATGGAAAAGAAACCATTTCTCCCAACCCCAGCAGTAGTAGTTTTCTGACTCTGATCTTCTGTTGCCTTCTTCACACACTTGCTAAACTTCCAGTCACCTCGTCGGCTACCCACTACCACCTCTCCATGACCTGCTAACACCACTCCTTGACTGCAGGATGCGTAGCCAAAAAACAAAAAAAACCTTCAACAAATTAAAAAAAAAGTCTAAAAAGTCTAAAAATGCCCTGGGGAGAGGAGAGGGGTAACCATGACAGCCTGCTCAAAACTACAGAGGCGCAAAAGACACTAGTCTGAGGAGGGTCTTTTTGGCCATGAGACAGGACTGGTATAGTAGCCTTTCCTCAAAACTGAGTATTAGAGTGAGGGAGTAGAGTGTGCAGGTGTGTGTTAGCCGGTCTGCACCGGACAAGAGCATGCATGCTTTGTTGATGGACACTTTTATTTTGCTGATGGTGGTGGCATCTGTAGCTGCATAATTCACCAGCCTGTAATCAATTAAGGACAGTACTGATGAGGTGATGGCTAGTCGGGTGGAGGGCTTCAGGTGGTAGGCAGTCTTTGTGGAGGTAGAGGAGGCCAATGCGTACGTTAGTCGCAGACATGATAGCGTTTATGTGAGTGTGGAAGATGACAGCTGGGTCAAAAGTTAAGCCTAGGTATTTATAAGAGGTGACCTGCTCAATGGGCTGGAGGGAGCTGGAGAGGATCTGCAGGAGGGGAAATTCTTAGTTTATTTTGGTGTTGGGCAAATATCATAGCCTTGGTCTTTTTCAGGTTCGTGCTAAGTCTATGGTCCATGAACCAGTGTTTGGTAAGACTAAACGAGTCCTGGAGGGAGGTCTGCAAACTGGTGGAGTTGGCATGGGATGCACAGAGGACGGCATTGTCTGCATACAGTAGAACCTTGCCGTCACATGAGCTGGGTAGTGCATTGAGCGTTATGCCATGCGAGTTTGTTTTTGGTGACTATCACCTCATCTGACTGGGTGGCTTGAGCGTCGCTCACAACACAGAGGTCTGCCTCCTTTTTAGTGAGCCACCATTCAGAGGTTCTCTTCTTTCTGTTATTTGCATTCTTGTTTCTCTCTGATTTACTGCCTAGGCATCATAACACTCTTCAGTGCATCTGCCTGGTCGGTGAAGCCTCGCGGGTATCTGTATTGCCTGTGGAGACATACGACTTGTCCCCAGTTGCTGGCTATCTGCCAGCCGGCTTCTGCACCTCCTTGCCTTCTTGGTGCTACTGCCTGGTTATTTTCATGCTCCTTTTTGCCTGAAATGTACGTACAGCAGCTAGGCATGCTCGTGCCTGATGTGGTGACATCATGCGCATTCACATGACATTGTCACATTCGCATGCAACTGGGTGCACTTCTCATTCGCCCAGCACAGTGGTTAATGCAGAGCATTTCTGTATCAATCAGGGCTGTCGTTGCAGATTCTGGGAAGCCGACAATCAGCTGAATACTGACAGCAGCGCAAGCAACAGGGCAGCATTTCTGCTTCAGTTACTATCAGGTCTTGTTTTTTTAGTTATTTGGGCTCAGTATTCCGATCTGGGAGCTAGCGACATCTAAGGTTGCAATAGGAGCCTGCCCTTCGGATCGTTTGCAGTCATAGGGCAACATAAGGCTGTAATGGTTGTGTGAAGAGTTTGCATATAGATTTTATAAACTTTTTTTTATTTGCTTGGGCCAGTAGAATCTGAATAGTCGAGTCTGACTCCTGGACTCCATTTTCTATCAGAAGTTCCTGGACTGGAGGTAGGCCATCCTCAGTTTTTTTGGCAGAGTCAGCGCTGTTTTCTCTGCAGCATTTTTACTAGCCACACACATAGTCTGCTAGAGTCAGGACAGCTCTCCGTGCAGCATTCTTTTGCTAGGCAGAGAAACCAGCATCTTCGAACTGTGACCCTGTAGGGTGTTTGCAGCTAGGTCTCCTGATGCTGGTGCTTTTTCTGCTTTGACTGTCTCGAACAGCAGCTACTGCTGGGGCAGGTTTGTTACACTTGCTGGCACACTGTATTTATGTTGTTAGCAGAGAATAACAAAGAATTTTTCCTCAGATTTGGAATGTGTGTGATTTATTTTTGAGAGCTTAAAGGGGCTCAGAAAAAGACAATCTGGCTTGTAGTGCCCATGGCGTTTGAGCACGTTACAGCCATATTGAAGTATTTCTTTTCAGTAGGATATGTTTTGGGGCTGTTTTTTTTAATTTTTCTAGCTGTTAAGGCTCTTTTCTATTTGAAGGGTATTTTCTTGCGAGGTGTTTTGCCCTTATTTTCATAGGACAAAAGTAGACAGGCGGATTTGGGAAATAGCCATTACCGGCATGAGATCTGACCCAGGTGTTTTGTTGTCCCTGTTTTGTTTGCCAAAGGTTCAGAGAAGTTTTGGAAAACACTCTCAGGAGGACTGCACCACTATCTGGGAGCATTGGGCTCCCTGACATTGTTTCATGGCACCATGGCTTCTGGCAGACCAATGCTACACAACACTCTAAGTCGTTCTGTGGGACTGGGGTCCTCACCATAATGTAACACAATGTATATGTTTTGGTTCCCCCTCAAGCCAGACCATCAGGCTGGGGGGGGGGTGAACCTGTTGTTCCATTTACCAGTGGTAAGCTGAGTTACACATTCCCTATCCTATCCCCATTATTATGGTATTAACGACTGAGGATCCGCAGATTCTATCTGCAAAAACGCCATATTTATACAAACTCTTCAGGTCAGGGAGGTGTCCCTACAGGCATGTCCAGGTATGCCACAGCAGAGCTAGACTGCTTCCCAACATTGCAGGTGGCTCCCACCTTGATGACATGTTGAATCAAGAGAATATGGGTTGTTAAGAAATTTATGACCAGACAGAGCCAGGTATGTCAAAGGAGGAATGTGTCCCTACAAGGAGGCGTGAGTAGGTGGAACATAACTTCTGTTTCCGATATCCTTTTTTTCACTTGAACACAGAACAATGCTTCCTTTTTTGTTGTGTCACTGTGGTGTTCAGGGGTTACTCCCAGGAGAGGCTCAGACCCTACGGTCTCCAGCTGTGAAACACAGTGTAGTCAGGTTAGCAAGGTGGGGTGAGACTTCTTTATGGATCAGGTAAGATTAAGGATGGGCAGGGGAAAATGCAGATCTTCCAGGAATCAGTCTTCACCCTTGATTCACATTAATGGGTCTTAGCCAGAGGCACTAAGACTCTGCAGGAGTCAAAACTTTTCAGGAGAGCTGGCGCCAAGGCATGCTGTGTGCATGCACGACACCATGAGAGTGGCTCATGGGGCCAGGCTTACAGCGACACTAGCCCTCAACCGCCTCAGTTCCTTTTTTCTCACTGTCAAGTGCACATCAGTGATAATGTCGCTCACCCGCCGGGAGTGAGATCTTCATGTCTATATGACAACAGCCTTCAGTCCTTTTCAAGTTTAGTGTTTAAAGTTAGAATATGTTATTTTTGTGTCAGTACAGTATAGTGATTTTACAAAAATGTTTGTCAGTTTTCCTCTCAGCCCTACCTAGTCTATGGTCAATGGCCATGGAGAACGATGGTAGGGAGCCTTTCAGGCAGGCTGCTCCAACAGTGGGGCCGTGTCTGGTCCAATTTCCCCATTGGGGAAGGGATCTGACCAAGGACAGTCTTGTGCTTGTGAGGAAGGACAGGCCTACCAAAAGCAAAAAAGGGCAGGCCCGTTTCTGATTCCGGTCGGTCAAATTCTCGGCAACACTTGGCCTCGAGTTCTTCCCTTTCTCTAATGGTTCCACTTGAGATTATCTTCTGGGAGGTCTGTCACAAGACCCATGGTTTGCCAGGGCCTCAGGCCCTTGTTAGTGCCTTTGGCATCGCCAGGGGCCTCTGGTACTGAGATGTTGAGGTTTCAGGCTCAGAGTCCTCCTCTGCCTTCAAGTGGGGACCCCAACAAGCAGGTCTACCCTTGGGCAGCTTTTTGGAGCATTGGGTGCAGCATCAGTCTCATGTGTGTCTGCCAGCAAATCAGGTCCCTGGCCCTTCAGGGTTGGCGGGAATGGAGCTGTGAGTGGGGGGACCCTCAAGCCAGGTACAGCATTTGGCTCCGGCCACAGTCTTCGTCTTTACCAGGGATGGCGCTGCTGACTCCTGTCCCACCGGCTGCAACCCCAGCTTCTGTCACTTGAGGGGACCAGCTGAGTACCATTGTGGGTCACTTCAGTGCTGGCTGGATCATTGGTGCTTGATCTGGTTCCGGCGTTGTTGCCCCTGGCCTGGTACTATTTCCAGTGCTGGTCTCAGCACTGGGTCAGAGTTGTATTGGTACCAGGTCAGCATCATGTTGCTGCTAGGTCAGCCTGGAATTTCTTGGTGCTGGATTCAGCTCACTCTATGCCTTCAGGGCCTCGTATGCCACCGAATATGGTGCTAGTCCCAGCACCGGTTCAGCGCCATGTCTGCATTGTGTCAGCACTATGTTGGTGCGGCATCAGTATCGTGTTGGCACTGGGTCGACACTGTATCAGCATCATGTTGGCACCAGGCTGATGCCAGGGGCCATCAGTGGCAGAGGCGTCTGGTGCTGTGGATCTCCCAGCACCGGATTCAGTTCCGGTCTTGATGCTGTCCCTGGCACAGGACCCTTGTCCTTGGGGCTGGTGTGATTAATGTTGATGGGGCCGTGTTTCTGGTTTAGAGGGCTGCGATCCACCCCTGTCTATGCCCATCCCTTGGGGGGGCAAGGGTCAAGTCTGATCCCGACTTCATCATCTCTGAGAGTGGTGAGGATGACTTCTTAGCCTGGAGTCTCCAGACTCATGCCTTGCTGCGGTACCTCAGGAGAATCTAACTTTCAAGGCTTTGCTTAGAGACATAACTTTTTCACTTAATTCTGAGCCTACAACCACAGATCAGTGGGTAAACGTTTCTTCCATGCTAGTCAGTTTAGTTCCTCCTATTCTGCCTGCATTAAAAACCCTGTCTCATACGGTCAGGAGTAGGCCATCTGTCAGCAAGTGGATAGATTAAGAAAGAAAGATATGCTGCCCATCGACAGTAATGCATAGCAGCACATTTTTGTACACCCCAACCACCTGAGATACCTCTGATTCTTTGTGCTGGGGCAGCTTACCAGTTCAGAGTCCTGCTTTTTGGGCTTTCCTTGGTGCCCTGAGTCTTTGCAAAGTGCCTTGAAGTACACAGAGTGCTCCTGAGAAAATTAGGACACCAGGTTTACCCTTACCTGGATGATTGACTAATAGCCAGTCCACCCAGGGATGAAACAGAACAAGCAGTGGCTACAGCCTCTCAGTTCCTTACCTCCATGGGCATTTTACTGAATCTAGAAGTCTCAGCTCCAACCTTCACAGTGGCTGCTGCTAATAGGAGCTCTTCTGGATATGACTTGTGCCTAGCCTTTGTTCCAGACAGCAGAATGCAAATGATCCTGCAGATAGCACGCCACATTATGGAGCTTAAATCTGCTTAAGCCCACTCCATGCAGCTCATGCTGGGTCTGAAAGCCTCCTCAGTGTTCACAGTGCCCCTGACATAATTACATATGGGAACGATTTAGTGGATGCTCAGTGTACAGTGGTCACAAGCATCACATCCTCAGACCTACCCCTTTCGGGTGACCAAGCCCCTGGTTCAGTCTCTCACATGGTGGTCAGCAGACAACAGTCTCCTAGAGGGCTTCCTTTCTTCCAACTGGAGTCTCAGGTGACTCTCACCATGGCTGCTCCCTGTTGGGGTGGGTAGCCCACTACCAGGACCTCCAAATACAAGGTGTCCGGGACCTGTCATAGACTCATCTCCACATTAACGTGTTGGAGATGTGAATTGTTTTTGTATGCCTGCGAGCCCTAGTGGATCTTGTCAGCTACAATACAGTCCTCCTTTAGACAGACAACTCTGTGATGTATCACGTCAACAAACAATGAGAAGCATACTCTTACCCTCTCTACAGGGAAGCGATGAGAATGTGGGAAGGGTGCCCGGAGCAGGGATTCTTACTATGGGCCATTTATCTGCCAGGAATCCAAAACACTTTGGCAGACAAGCTCAGCCAAACAGAGGCTGATCCTCATGAGTGGTCACTAGCTCCAGACATCATGAGTTCACTGTTTGACGTGTGGGACAGCCCTGATGCCTTTTTGCATCCCCACTCAATGCCAAACTGTTTGATTCTTCTCCAGAAATCCAGAACATGGTGTAACCCCCCTACAAATGGGGGTTCCCGAAAAGTCTTCCTTGAGTTTGCCTAAATGCTCACTGCCAGGCTGATGTCCTGCATTTTAGCAGTTCAAATGTATTGTCAGAAAGTGCCTGTAAAGCCTCCATGTACTGTCTCTTTAAGAGCTACCTAGATTGCAGTCATAATTAATCTGGGAGGGGGGCTGAGTGTTTCTATGTTCGAGTCCCACCTGGGCTACCATATAATTGCTCCGTTCTGCCATCACTGTTAGTGCAGAGGGAGCTTTGTTAGAAGCTGTACTTATTTGCTGATTATCCATTAGCATAGTAATGATATTGTAGTTTGTCTAACCTTCCTTATTTGCAGCATGGACTTTATGTATTGCACCACCATTTTGGTTTTGTACTGTCAGTCAGCACCAATCAGTACCTTTGGGGGCTCTAAAATGGAACTTGTCCTCAGGGGTCTTGTGGGAGCAAAATTCTGTAGGAATTGTAGTTTTTGCATTTTGATGCCAAAACAGACCTGGAGGGGGAGCCCTTGAACTGACTGACAGATAGATCAGTCAACCGAACCTTTTGGATCCTGATGAAGGTCCCAGGCTGCTTGCAGCTAGAGTCAGTCTGACTTGGGAAGTGAAAGTGGTAACAACTTGAGTGATTCAAGCAGCAGCCCCTGTGTAATTCGCACAGGAGAACTGTGAAAGGGCTGAGTTTTGACCTGCCTGTCTGCCTGCTGTCCCTGAGAGGGAAAATAGAGCTTATTCGGACTGAATCCGAATTGTGAGAGTGAGATAAGCCACAGAACTGTGACCAGGCTTTAACCTGAAGAAGACTAAAGATTTGCTGAATGCAATCGGCCTGTCAGGATTTCCAGCCACCTTTGAACTCCCGGCTTGTGCAGAGACTCTGTAATTGCGACTGGATAGCAATCTGCCTGGTACAGTAGAATTTCTTACATATACATGTGCTGTGTGCTGATAATGGGTTGTGATTTGGTTCCCCACTGTGTGTTGAACTGTGTCCTGCTCACTGGAGGCTGCATCCAGCTTCAACGGACTGAATCCATATTCATCTCCCTTGCCACACTGTCCCAGCCAGAATACCCACTGCACAGAGAAAGCCATCGATGAGAGACCTGCATGGGGATCAGCCCCTTGCACAACACTTTGAACAGGAATGATGCCTCGGTGATTCGTGTGGGCCCTGCTTCTCCTGGCACTCCAGCTCACTAACCTGCAGTCTCGATTTCGTCCTGCCTGTGTCCTGCATTGGGTATCGTGAGTAGACATCAGGGTAGCTCCCTGTAACAACAGCAAAATCTAAAGTGCTGTCATCTGATTGCTTTGTTGTCTTTTCTGTCATGAACTGAGCCCTCCAGTTCCGGATTACAAATAGTGTGTGTTGTGCATGTTGCTTTCTTCCATTACAGGGCCCCAACCAGCTGCGACACCGTCCTTCCCCGGGCAACGAACCTGGATAGCCCACCTTCCTCCTACCTGGGTACCCAGTATGTGTGACTGTGTAGGGACTCTGAAGTGCATGCATGACTGTTTGATTGCTATAGCCTTTAAGCAAATCAACCTGATTAAGCCCCTCCATTGTTCAAGTGCCCTGAATAAATCAGATCTAACTCTTTTTGCATTTAGCCTATGCCAAAAGTACTGTACTGTTGCTATTTGCTGAGCATAATCTTGTTTTACAGGGGGTCTCCAGGGTCAAACTAGAGGAACCAGCCATGGTGGTAAGTGCAAACAGTGTGGGTAATTGCATGGTGAATAAGGGTCATTGTGAAAGTGATTATTGTATATTGCTCAGGCCACTAGAAGGGAAAAAGGGGGTTACAGTGTCCCGGAGGGCTGTGCCCAGGTTAGCTTGACCACTAACAACCCTGACCTCCAGGTGGAGGGACCCATTTCAGTACCCAGGCCCCTTAACCTGCAACTAGCCACACAGGCAGGGGTAGTAGCCCTTGGGATAGTGCCACCTAGGGGTTACAATGGCATTTTATGTCAGCATGTACTCAGATTGCAGAGGCAAAATAATTTGTTGTATGCATTCCCTCTGATCCCCCAATAGAGAGGGTGTTGCTCAAACTGGAGGCTCATGGGGGCAAGATGATTCTGATCACCCCTGCTGGCCTCGACAGATATTGTTTCCTCCATTGAACAGACTATCAGTCATCAAACTGAGGATCCTTGCACTCAAGATGGGCTTACTGACTCAGAGTCACCTAGTCCATCCCAGCCTGTGCTTCCTTCACCTTCAGGCCTTGCTTCTGAAGAGACAGAAGAGAATATGTACAAGGTATCTCTGAGGGTCTCTGAAATACTTTTGTCTGCCCACAAACCTTCCACTAGGAAGACTTACTCGGTCAAATGGAAAAAGGATTTCCATCTAGTGCTCCAAAACTTGCATAGACCCCTTTGGGTGCCAGACTCACATGGTTCTGGAGTACTTGCTGGACCTTTCTGATGCTGGCCTACAGTATTCCACAGTTAAGGTCCAGTTGTGTGCTATTTCTGCATACCACAAGCCCGTTGGTACCCTCTACCTGACAGAGTCAACACTGCTTAGAAGGTTCCTTAGAGCATCTTACACACCAGGTTGCCATCAGGAAGCTGATGATTTCCTGGGATATCACCCGTCTGCTGGACATGCTCATCCGCAAGCCTTTTGAGCTCGTTGCAACATGTGAGCTGGTGTTTTTAACTTGGAAAGCAGCTTTCCTAGTGGCCATCTCTTCTGTTTATGGAGTGTTTGGACATATGAACATATGAAGAAGCCAGCAGAAGAAGGCCATTTGGTCTATCTAGTCTGCTCATGTTGCAGGGTCCAGAGCCTGAGCCATTGAGTTTGCCCCTCTTCCCAACTCTTCCCATCCTTTCCATCCTCCCTACCTATTATCCTTACCTCCCCACTATGCCTATACCAGCCTCTCTTGAAGCTGCCCACCATCTTCAAGAAGACCACCTCTTCCAGCAGTGCATTCCAAGTGTCCACCACCCTTTCCGTGAAGAAGTGCTTCCTGATCTCACTCCTAAACTTCCCCTTCTCCAGCGTAAGACTGTGTCCCCTCATGTTATGGTTGTCACTTAGCTTAAAGAGACCCTCCTTATCCACCTTATTTATCCCTTTCAAGTACTTGAAGGTCTCAAACGTGTCTCTTCCCCCCTCCTGTCCTCAAGGGAGTACATGTTCAGTGCCCTCAACCTCTCCTCATATGCCTTACAATGCTGACCCACTATCATCGTTGTAGCCCTCTTCTGGACCTTCTCCAGCAGGTTAATGTCCTTTTTGAGGTGTGGGCACCAGTACTGAGCACCACACTCTAGATGTGGCCTCACCAGTGACCTGTACAAGGGCAGTATAACCTTCTCTTTTCTACTACTGATCCCCCTGGCTATGCATCCCACCATCTTATTTGCCCTAGCTGCTGATTTCTGGCACTGTGTGGAGTGCTTCAGGTCATTAGTGATCATCACTAAAAGGTCTTTCTTCTCCTCTGATTCAGATACCTGGGCTCCACCCAGGTAGTACTCTGTCCTGGGATTCTTGGTTCTGATGTGCATAACTTTGCATTTCTTGGCATTAAAGCCAAGCTGCCAGATCCCGGACCACCTCCCCAGGTTTTCCAGATCATCCTGTAGGTCCTGTATCCCTTCAGCTATGTCCACGCTCCCACAGAGCTTGGTGTCATCCGTGAATAGGCACATTTTGCCCTTAATGCCATCCACAATGTCACTGATGAAGACATTGAGCAACACCGGCCCCATCACAGAGCCCTATGGGACCCCATTGGTGACCTCTTTTGTGCAGGATAACTCTCCCCCGACAACCACTCTCTGGGTCCTGTCCCTCAACCAGTTTTCCACCCATTTGGTCATCTTCTCCCCAACCCCAAGATCCTCCAGCTTCCTGATCAACCTTTTGTGGGACACAGAGTCAAAGGCCTTGCTGAAATCCAGATAGAGGATGTCTACTGCCTATCCTCTGTCTGCTGTCTTAGTGAACCAGCCAAAGAAGTCCATCGGATTCGTTTGACATGATCCCCCCCCCCAATGAACCCATGTTGCCTCACATCCTGGAGACCATGCTCCTCTAGATAGTCTACTAACTTCTCCTTAAGTATGGTCTTCAAGAGCTTACACATGAAGTCAGACTGACTGGTCTGTAATTCCCTTGGTCAACCTTGGGACCGCTTTGTGCAGGGGCACCACATGTGCTGTTCTCCAGTCCTGAAGTACCACACCTGACTCCAGTGAACTATTAAATAGACCTGCTAGTGGCTCTGCTAGCTCCTCTGCCAGTTCCCTTAGTACCCTTGGATGTACTCTGTCCGGGCCTGGTGATTTGTCCGCCTTAAGTGCTAGCAGCTACCCCTTATTCTATCCTCATCTATCACTACATCTGTTTTCCTCTCCCTCCTGCTCCTCTCCTCTCCTCTTCTCCCTCCTAAAGGCACTAGTTCATCCTTCTCCCTGGTGGAGACAGAACAGAAGTATTCATTTAGTATCTCTGCTTTTCCTCCGTTTCCTCCACCCACACCTCCCCTTTCATAAGCCTAACAATCCTGTCTTTCTTGTCCCTTTTATTGCTTATATAGCAAAATAAGGTCTTCTCCCCTTATTTATTTATTTTACTTATTTATTTAAGTCTTTGATTACTGGGTAGGTGCACTGATCCAGGGGACCATTTTCAGGCACGATCTGGGCCAACAGTATGGCACAATAAAATACATACCAGAAAACAAGAATGTAAACAGAACAGTAAAGTGCTGGGGGAATTAACATAATACACTACATATTACAAAGAATTGGGGAAAATCGTGGCAGTATACAATTACATTTTGAACAAAAATTCAGAGACCAAATCACTGGAGTCACAGTCAAAGGTAACAGGAAATAACATCCGGACTAGCAAAAAACAGGGTAGTCACAGAGTGCTATGTTAGGCAAGGCAACTATAACAGCTGAGTTGGCAGCTAAGGTAGTCGGGATAGGTAGTAAGCTGAAGAAGCTTACCGCAGAGAGCACAGGCATTTTGCCTCTTTCAGTAGCCAGGCTTTGAAACAGTGTTTGAAAAAGCTGTGAGTGCCTTTAGACTGGAGTGGGGCAGGGAGTCTGTTCCAGAGAGAGGGAGCAGCAACTGACATAGCTTTGTCACCCATTACCATGGAGACTTTAGAGACTTCCATAGGGGGAACTGACGATACATGCAGACTTCTAGGAGCAGCTCTAGCCTTCAGAAAGGATGCATAAGGTGAAACAACACCATCTCTAAGGGTGTAGTCAATGATATAGCCCAGTGCATATTCAAAACGTCTGGAGAGAGGGAGCTACCATAGCGCCTGGGAAAGGCTATAGTGGTGCATAGAGTAGGGTGCCAGAAGTACAAATCGACATATGTTATTATAGACAGAGTTTAGACACATGCGTAGGGTTGAAGATACTGTGGAATATATGGGGGGGCAGTAGTCAATGATAGGTAGCAGATTGCCTTGGGCAATAGCTAAGCGGGCCTTGCTAGTCAGGAAATGTTTGAGTGGATATGCAGCCCCGAGCTTTTGGTTAACCCGATGTACAATGGAGTTTACATGCTCTGTGTAGGAGAGGGAGGGGTTGAGGGTTATGCCCAGGTACTTGAAATTGGGAACATTTTCTAGTGTTGGGCCATTGGGTGTAAGCATCGACAGGGAGGAATCAGACTTGGCAATACCGGACAGGTAAGGTTTGGACCCAAAAAGCATTGCCTTAGTTTTTTTAGCATTGACCAGTAGCCTATGTGACAGGAACCAGTTGTATGCCGAACCGTAGTTATGGGACAGGATAGAGGATATTTTTACCAGTGACTTGTCATTGTAAAAGAGTACGAGATCACCAGTGTACAGAAGGACTTCACAGGAGAGGCAGTCTGAGGAGAGGGATTTTATGAAGATGGAAAACAGTAATGGGCCAAGGATGGATCTCTGAGGGACACCTATAGAGACAAGGAGGGCAGGGGAAATAGCAGGGCCAATACATACAGACTGGTATTGTCCAGAGACATAGCTCCTCAGCCACAGGGAGGTCTCTGGAGAGCAGCCAAGTTGGTGAAGAGTGGAATGTAATAGGGGGTGGCTGACTAGGTCGAAGGCTTTTGGTCAGGTCCACAAACACAGCACTCATTGCTTTCCCCATATCCATGTTTCTGTGGACATGATCAGTAATCTGGGCCAGTGCCAATGTGATGCTGTGGGATTTGCAGAAACTGTGTTGACTGCATAACAGGTGGTCAGAGAGCTAACGATGGACAATCTTCTCCAAGAGTTTGCTCCGGTTGGGAAGCGGGAAAATTGGCCTGTAATTATCCAAGGATAGGGGTCACCTGCTTTGTGAATTGGCACCACTCTGGCAAGCTTCAAGGAGTCCAGCATGGTAGAGGTGGTCAGAGCCAGATTAAAAATAAAGGTGATGGAATTGGAGGTAGCAGGGGAAATTAGCTTAAGCACTGAAGTTAAGAGACCATCACTGCCTGGGCTGCCTTGATTTGGGAGGCTCTTAAGGAGTTTGATGGTGTCTTCAGTGCAGATGGCTCTAAACTAGAAAGGAGGTGGGGAGGGTGGAGGGTGCCAGTGGGAGAGGGAGAGGAGGACCGGTCACAAGAACCCAGCACAGGGCTGTTAGGTGGCTGGGTAGGTTGTTTATTTAGGTGTACAGTAAGATCTGTAAGCTTTTTGTTGAATGCTTGGGCAACCTCAACAGGATCAGTTAGGGTACCTGATGGGAAATTTGAATGTATGGTAGAGTTGTGTGTATAAGGGTTTTGTATGGAACCTATGGTACCCCAGAAATGGTGGGGGTTCCCCAGGCTGTCCTTTTGCTGGTTACGAAGGAAGCTGCACTTCTGAACCTGGGCAGTTTGCTTGTACCTGTTTTTCAGATGCCTATAATCATTCCAGAGAGCTGGAGAGGGGGCCTTTGGTAGGCAGCCCACTTTCTGTCCCTTTCAATCATCATGGACAGGAGCTCTTTTGAGACCCAACAAGTACAGCCACCCCTCACTCTCCTGGTGGTGAGGGGGAAGTTCTGATCTTGTATTTGAGGGAGGGCATCAGTGAGGAAGCCCACTGCCATTGACACATCTGAAAGGGAGTAAAGAGTAGACAAGTTTATTGCTCTTACATCCTCATGTAGGGTAGAGGTGTCAGGGCAGATGAAGGATGCAATACTTGAAGCAACATCCCATTGTGTTAGAGAGAAAAGCAAGAGCAAAAGAAGGAGGAAGCCATTTTGGTTCTCAAGAACTGTAGCAGAAAAGGTCAGAACCAAAGGGCTGGCCTTCAGAAAATATAAGGAAATGCAGGGAGGCGAAGATAGGGAGGCATACCAAACTTCCCTAAGGGAAGCAGGGAAGGCAGTAAGGCCCAAACCAAGGAAACACTAGCATGAACAGTAAAAGAAGGGGACAAGACTTTGAATAGATACATTAGTGAAAGGAGAAAGTCTAGAGGGGGTATTGCTAAGAGCAAAGGGGATAAGCGGGAGTGTGAGGAGGAGGACCAAGGAAAACCATCTATCCTAAATAGATGCTTCTGCTCAGTATTTACTGAGGAGAAGGTAGGGCAGGGCCCATAGCTCAGTACCATAGACACAGGGGGGAAGGAGGTGTGCACTAGTCCGTTCACAAAAGAAAGGGTCCTACAAGAGCTTGCTAAGCTCAGGGTGGACAAGGCAATGGGACGGATGGCATACATCCCAGGGTACTAAAGAAGCTGAGGGTGGAACTAGCAGAGCCATTATCAGAACTGTTTAGTGAGTCTCTGAGCACAGGAGAGGTCCCAGAAGACTGTAGAAGGGCTCATGTGATCCCACTCCACAAGAATGGTAGGAGGGAGGAGGCAGGGAAGTACAGACCAGTCAGTCTTACCTCGGTAGTGGACAAGATTATGGAGGCACTCCTTAATGAAAGGATAGTACAACACCTGGAATCCATAGGAGCACAGGATCCAAGACAGCATGGTTTTACAACAGGAAGGCCCTGTCAAACTAATCTCATAGATTTCTTTGACTGGGTAACCAGAGTGGTGGACCAAGGGGGGTTCAGTTGATGTCGCCTACCTTGACTTCAGCAAAGCTTTCAATACTGTTCCACATAAAAGACTGATTAATAAACTGGGTAGGCTCGGGGTGGGTCAGACATTGGTCATCTGGGTGGCAAACTGGTTGATGGGCAGAAAACAGAGAGTCGTTGTAAATGGTATACAGTCAGAATATATGCAAGTCACAAGTGGGGTATCTCAGGGATCAGTCCTGGGGCCAGTCTTCTTCAATATCTTCATCAGTGAAATTGCAGAGGGACTGGAGGGTAAGGTTTGTCTGTTTGCAGATGTCACCAAGATCTGCAACAGAGTAAATGATCCAGATGGGGTGGGCAGAATGAGAAGAGATCTGGATAAACTGGCAAACTGGTTGGAAGAGTTCAGTTTACCCAGTGTTCCACTACTGTTTAATTTATCCAATGTTCCACTACTGTTTATTGTACGATACCTTGTGTTCCAACTATTACATCATTTTACAATGTTGTATTGTTTGTACTACCCACATACTATTGTAACTGATCATCCTTCACAACCCTATGTAACCCCTTCCCCCCAGGTTGCACCGTGAGACGAGCTACTTGTTGTTCAGTGTGCCCTCCTGGCGAAACATTTCAATAGAAAATAAAAAAATAAAAATAATACAATGGCAAATGGAGTTTAATGCAAAGAAGTGCAAGATCATGCCCATAGGGAAGAGAAACCCTGAATCCACCTATAGATTGGGAGGGGAGTTGCTGGCAATCACAAAGGAAGAAAGAGACTTGGGCATCATCATCACAGATGACCTGAAATCATCCAAGCAGACCACTAAAGCAGTAGGTAAGGCTAGAGACATGTTGGGGTGTATTAGTAGGGGTATCGCAAGTCATAAGAGGGAGGTAATAATCCCTCTTTACAAGACACTGATTAGGCCCCGTCTGGAGTACTGCGTGCAGTACTGGAGGCCGCACCTGCACAAGGACATTAACAAAATTGAGGCAGTCCAGAGAAGGGCAACCAAAATGGTGCAGGGACTGCATCAGAAAACATATGAGGACAGATTAATGGAGCTCAATATGTATACCCTAGAGCAAAGGAGGGAGAGAGGTGATATGTCGAAACATTCAAACATCTTAAGGGCATTAACAAGGTGAAAGAGTCTAACATTTTTCAATGTAAGAAAAATAGCAGGACAACAGGACACAGTATGAGCTTACAAGGAGGCCTATTAAGGGGGAATGTGAGGAAGTTCTTTTTTACTGAAAGGGTGTTGAATGCATGGAACAGCCTACCTCAGGAAGTGGTGGATATAAATACAGTGCAGGGCTTCAGACAGGCATGGGACTGGCATAAGGGAGCAATAAAGATGAGTATAAATAGATAGGCCATTGACAGAGTACAGGACTATGGCACATTCATAAGGTAGAAAGAATGGGCAGACTGGATGGGCCTTGCGGTCTTTATCTGCCATCAACTTCTTTGTTTCTATGAAGTTACAGAAGGAAATGTGTTGGGGGGGGTGTTTGGTCTTGGTGGACCAGACAATGTACGTGGTGGAGTGATCACTAATGAAGATGGACAAGGTCCCAGACTGGAGTACCTTGTCCTCCCTGTTGGTGATCACCTAGTCTAGAAGAGAGTGGTTTTGTGTACAAGTGTTTTGCCTGGTGGGGACAGAGATGACTTGAACCAAATTGTGCTGCTTTAATAGGTTCGAGTAGTCAGACTCTAGGGGACTAAATCAACTGAGGTTAAAATCTCCAAGGAGGACAGTGTCCCGGCGGGGGAGGTTGCTCTGACCTGCAAGGTGGTTTTTGAGACCTGGAATGCCCCCTGCTGAGGGGTTGTAACAGCAACCCATTTAAATATTTTTTGCTGAGCCCAGAGTAAGCTCAGCTATGAGCCATTCGCTGGGGGAAGTAGGATCTGAGTTCAGTACGGGGAGGGAGAGAGGGGTTCTCTGATATAGAGTGCCATGCCACCAGCCTTCTTTCTGCCAGGTCTATCTTGTTGTAAAGGAGAGTAGCACGAAAGATGGTAGGTTGCATCAGGAATATGTGGCTTTAGCCACGTTTTGGAGAGACCAAGGACCTGGGGTTTGTGGAGGGCTACCCAGACTTCAAGGTCAGGAAATTTAGATGGGAGGCTACATAAATTGATATGGACAACTTTCAGACCTGGGGAGCTGACCCATATGTGAGAAGTAGGAATACATTAATTCCTTCAGCTATCTGTGCCTTAGCTTGCTGGATTTCCTTGCTTGCCTCACTAGCCAACCTTATTTATTTTTCCCAACCTACCTCTCTCTTGGTCTCCTGAATTTCCTATTGGCTAACCTCTTTTACTTTACTGCCTGGGTGACCCCAGAACTGAAACAGCTGGGTGCTTTGGTCCTTGTGATCTTTCCTGAGTCTAGCACACTCCTCTGTGGCAACCAGAAGCCCTTCCTTAATGAGGGACCACCTTTGCTCCACCCCCGTATCTGCCCTGATGTTTGGCAGGTGACCGCCCTCCTAAAATCCAAGAATTTGGTCTTAGTTGGGATGCTTTCCCTACCCATATCCAACTGGAACCACACTGCACAACGGTTATTCCCACCAAGGGGCTTCCTGACCATTATTTCCTGTACATGCTCCCCATTTGTGAGCACCAGATCAAGAATTCCATGAAAATCCATGCCTTGTCAGAGATCCCCCTATACTGTTTTCCACAAGTACAAGGTAGTTCTCTGCACACACTCTTAAGTTCCTTGTAAAATGGTGTCAGAGTTCCACCTGAATCAGCCACTTGTGCTGCCTACCTTCTTTTCCAACTTCCAGAATAAAGGAGAACACACTCTCCATTCTTTAGATGTTCAGAGGGTCCATACTTTTTACCTGGGCAGAACTAAGGACTTTAGGCATTCCAAACAGTTATTTGTCTCCTTTGATCCTAGCCAAAAGGGACAGCCTATTACAGTTACATGCATTTCTGCTTGGATTGTGAGCTCTGTACACCACTGCTATGCTATGGCTCAGGTCAAGTGGAAGGTCAGGTATGTGCCCATTCCACTAGGGCAATTACGTCCCTGGCAGAGATTTGCTCTTTGCCTGTTGGTGATATCTGCAGAGCTGCAACTTGGAGCACAGTGTGCACTTTTGTTAAGCACTGTGCTCTAGATGTCCATACCAGGCAGCATGCCACCTTTGGCAGGACTATCCTGAACGGACTTCGGTCCTGAGTGAGCCCTTGGCTGCTACCGCCTTAGTCCAGTTTTTTTTCCGTCTGAGCTTGGTATTCTGACCAATTGGCATGAATCAGTGAAGAAGATTGATTCCTAGAAGATATGAAAATTACTTACCGTAATTCTTGACCTTCTAGGAATATCTTCATCACTGATTCACACACCCACCCGCCATCCCCTGGGCTCACTCTAGTCTCTTTATTGGTCTTCACCCCTTGTTCTTGGTTTGGGCTGTGAAGACACTGTATTACTGGTTTGTTGACCCTTCTTACACAGGTTGCCAGGGCTTTCTTATGCTGTTAGGGTTAGTGCATGAAGTACTAGTTAAGTTATGCTGCACCTCCTTGGCAGAGAAGGTTCTGAGGCAGTTGAGGGCTGGTGCCGGGGTAAGCCTAACGCCATATGTCAGTCTCATGGTGCCATGCTTGCGCACAGCTTGCCTCAGCACCAGCTCTCCTGAAATGTTCTGGCTCCCACAGGGTTCTAGCACTTCTGGCTAAGACCTGGTAGTGTGAATCAGTGGTGAAGATATTCCTAGAAGGTAGTGTACATAGTGTGCAAACTCATGGAAATGATACTAAAGGAATGACTGGTGTCGTACCTGGAGGACAATGGCCTCCAGGATGTGAGACAGCATGGGTTTGTTTCAGGGAAGTCTTGTCAAACCAACCTCATACAATATTATAACTGGGTGACAGGTGAGCTGGATAAGAGTCATGCGGTGGATGTTCTTTACTTGGACTTCAGCAAGGTCTTTGATTCAGTGCCTCATGGGTGGCTTGTGGGGATGCTAACTGGTGTAGGGGTAGGGGCAAAAATGATGAACTGGATTACAAGCTGGCTGAGTGGCAGGCTGCACCGGGTGGTGGTGAGAGGGGAGCACTCAACTCCAAGGCCGGTGATGAGTGGGGTGCCACAGGGCTCTGTGTTGGTGCCAGTATTGTTTGGGCTCTTCATATTAGACATTGCACATGGGGTGGTGAGCAAGGTAAGTCTGTTTGCTGATGACACCAAAATTGGAGAAGTGCTGGATGGAGAGGAGGGATGGAAGCAGCTGCAGGGGTACCTACACAAGCTAGAGGAGTGGTCAGACAGGTGGCAGCTGGGGTTCAATACAAAGAAGTTAAAGTTATGCACTTTGGGGTGAAGAACCCAAGGAGAGAATACTGGCTGGGTGGGGGGGTTATGCTGGGGATCACTGAGGAGGAGAAGGACCTAGGGGTAATGATAACAGGGACCATGAACAACACTGCCCAGTGCAGGAGAGCGGCTGCAAAAGCGAACAAAATTCTGGGGTGCATAGCGAGGGGGGTTCGTCCAGGCGAAGAGAGGTGATCTTGCCCCTCTACAGGTCGCTGGTAAGGCAGCACTTAGAGTACTGTGTGTAGTTTTGGAGGCCATACCTAAAGCGTGATATCAGGCTACTGGAGGGGATGCAGAGGAGGGCAACAAAGATGATATGTGGAATGGAGGGGAGAGAGTATGACAGCAGGCTGGGAGACCTGAATATGTGCACCTTGGAGGATAGAAGGGACTGGGGGACATGATAGAGACATGCAAGTATCTGAGGGGAAATCAGTAAGGATGGGGCAGGTGGGGTCTTTAAGTTAAGGAGGGGGGGTCACCAGGGGGCATGGGCTAAGAATAGAAGGGGGAAGATTTAAGAAGGAAATGAGGAGACACTATTTCACAGAGAGGGTGGTAGCAAAATGGAACACCCTTCCAGAATGGGTGGTATCATGTAAATCTGTGAACAGCTTCAAAAGGGCATGGGACAGGGAACAGGGGAGAGTGAGGGTGTGTGGGGGGGCAGTGGGATGACAAAGGGGAGGGAGGTGGGCAGCTGCAAACAAGGGGTGTTGGCTGCATACTTGAGCAGACTTAGATAGACCTGGTGGTCTGTTTCTGCTGGCACATTTGTATGTTCTTATGTTTGTAAGATCAAGAATTATGGTGAGTGCATAATTTTGATTTCTGGGGTTGGATGTCAGACTCCTTTTTTGCTTGGGGGTGGCAGTCCTACGTCACATGTTGGTGATGCTGTGCTCACTTAGGAGGCTACATATGCCACATCTTGTAAAAGGTCTGTCATCCCATTAAGGATATCAAGACTCTGCCATGGGTGCAGCGTGCAGTCGAGCCTGCACCTTTGAATGGAATCAAATTTGGGCATGTTATATGTCTATTTTGTGTTTTTACTGTTATATCCTGAATCAGCCAAAGGGAGCAGCTTTGCTTTCAGAGCTCATTGTTGTTCCCAGAGCTGTACCTGGGACCTCTGCCTTTAGGTAGGATGAGCTGGCTGGTGTCTGAAGGGGACAGACATCTGCCTAGTTCAGATCCCCCCTCCCCCCCCCCGTAGGGCAACTGGCTGGCGAGGCCACTTAGCTGGCTCTACAGTTCTGGTCTAGCGCAGTTGGTGGTCACAGGCAAGGCTCCTATGTCAGTATATCCAGCAGCTCTGTTCATGAGAGTTTTAACTTTTTTTCTTGTCTGAAGGCTAGTTGGAACCAGATAGAAGAAACGGTTCTTTTCTCTAATGGCTCCCAGATGCAGTTAATGTTTTACCTGGTACAGGGATAGCAGAACTGTATGGTTCTTTGTTATTGGATGCACAAAATTGATCACATTTGCAGGCATTGCTACACATCTGAATCACCAAGAAGTAGTTGTGTGGATTCCTCACTCAAGGTTCCCGTACATTCTATAGATTAGTTACCAGCATATACCTGGTTGGCCTAAGTCATGAGTGTGTGGTGCAGTCGGAATTGTGATATGCATCTAGTTTCTGTGGCCACAAAGTTTTTTTTCACCCAAGCCCATCTTGTTTTAGAGGAGGATGCGATTGATAGTCTCGCCCTACATCAGTAATATCCAGCTAGAGGGGGCTATCAAAATTAAATCGAAGATCGGGCTGGTTGCCTTGGGCTTCCCTTCAGAACTTGAAGTGGTTCAAAGGTTCTCTTGTCCTGTATTCCAATCTGCGGGCCACTCATACATACCTAGTGGCTACTATCCAGAGTATTTATTTGTCACAAATCTGAGCCAGCACTTTGGTATATTTGACTCAACTCTGAGCCAGCAGTTTGGTTTAGCTGCTGTGGTGAGATGGCTGGAATTTGGTGAGAGTGCGGATGCATTGGAAGCAGGCAGAGCAAAAGTGTAGAGAGATCTCTGCAAAGGGATTGGAAGTCCTGGGGCTACTAGGCAGATTATTTTAACAGGGAGGAGAGTTCCTTGATACTGTTGAAGGTAGGAGTCCTTAATAGTAGTGTCCAGCCCAGAAAACTCAGTAGGCAGTTTTTCAGACAAATGTTTTTTTATCCATAAAGCCTCACAGTTTATCCAAGTACTCCAGTTAGGCTCTAGAATTCTGTCCTCAGCGGAAGTCACTGTATTTTGCAGTTTTGCATATATAGGTTTGTAGCACCCAGAGCACTAGCTCTGAAGGAGGTGCCCCCCCCCCATGCCGTAGCATTTTCATTATGCAGACGTTATTTCAATCTCTTGAGCGGATGCAGAGCCCAAGCAAATCTGAACATTTTTTATTGGCGCCTGTTAGAGCCATCCCTGATGTCACTGCGCTCAGCCTTAAGAGGGTGGGAGGTGTCTGGATCGGGTACTGGTGTTAGGAGACTAACTCTTCAGGCCTAGGGTTTCTGGTCCTCAAATGGTTGTAGGGATAAAATAAACTAATTGTGTTCTTACCCAGGATTTGGTTTAGAATGACATACTGTGAGCAGTAGGAGTCATACAGGTAAACGTCTGCAATAGGTATCAACTTAGTTATTTCTGTGAGCTAGCCGTCTATAGTGTGGAAGGTGCAGGGTTCGAGTCTGGGTGGGGAGATAAGAGAGGAGAAGCAAAGAAAGTGAGAACAAGAGTGACCAGGGTGAGGTACAGGCAAGTGAGAATAGGAAAGATCTAGAGTGTAGATGTAGAGAAGGCAGGACAATTGGTGGGTGAAACAGTGACTCCTAGTGGGCAGAAAATATAAGGAGGTAATGGGAAACTTGGAGCCAGCGGTCGTGTAATAGGTCATGTGACCTGGGTGGGACAATAAATTGGGAGTCGCCTCTGGGTGGGAGGGTGGCTGGGGTGGGCGGAGCACACAGGCAGCATCGATGGGCTAACACACCTCAGAGAGTTTGCAGTACGGTGGAAGTAATTACCTTTAGCTCCAGGAGTCCCATGCTAGCGACTGCTGACTGAGTGAGGACAGGGAGGGTCCCAGGGCAGCCTAAGAGGTGGAGAGAACAAAGGGCATAATTAGTACGCAGTGGGAGAGGGGGTCAGTAACAGGCCTCAAACTGTCTGGAAGGGACAGCCACTGCGCATGCGCAAACTCCGGCTGCAGTACTAGATTAGGTGGAGGCTCAGGGGAGAACGCTACCATGGTGTGGTAGGCCTATCCAGGATCCTGAGCAAAGTACAGCATATAGAAACAGTACAGGAAACAATGCCAGGAATCAGGCAAGTGCAATACCAATAGTGCTGTGCTACAACTAGGCTGAGTATCACAGTACTGGGTGCATTAGCTAAGGACTAAAATACAAGCAAGGTCCTAGAATACCTATCCCTAGCTAGCATGTCATACAGTGCAAAAACACACAGAAAAGCTGCAGTTCAAGTCCAATTAAAGCTCCAGTGAAAACCGCTGCGATGTCCTGGTGCTTGCATTCCAAATTAGCAGCTGAAAACAATCAGACAATGTCAGAGGCTAGAAATCAGTTGAAACACCCCTCAGAGAGTGTGCAGTAGGGTGGAAGTAATTACCATTAGCTCCAGGAGTCCCACACTAGCAACCACTGACTGATTGTGGGCAGGGAGGGTTCCAGGGCAGCCTTTAGCCCCAGGAGTACCATGCTAGTGACCGCTGACTGAATGAGCAAGGCCAACAGGAGGAGGTGCTGCAGGGGATGGGGGGACTGGGGCAATGCCTGTCAGCTCATTTGTGTTATTTCAAACATACAGGGGCCAAAGAAGGGGTCCCTATTACCCTTGGCGATATGATTTGGCACAAAGCAGGACTCCCTTGTTCTCTCCTCCAAATTTTGGCTGTAGTGCTCTTTCTTTTTGATTTTCACCTTGTACAATTATAAGACCTCATATTTGGTTATCACAATGGTATTAGCACGAGGACATCAGGATAAATCTTTAAAGGACATATAATGGGAGTTGATAAGTTGACAGACACTTACCATGTTAAGTCACCAGGGGCATGGAGGTTTCCCTGGAGCTTATGGGAGATGATATTTTTGTTCTTGTCCATCTTGTTAGGGTCCGGTACTTTCTCGGACCAGGGAGGCCTGGCAAATTTTTTGGCCACACTACCTCCCTGCTGGGAGGGGTCCATTCTCCAAACCTTTAGAGGTTATAACAGGTAACCCTCCTACCTTGGAAGCATTTCTGTATATAGGTTCTGTTCACATGTTTATTGTTATCTGAATGTTACTTGTTGTATGTGGGCTATTAAGCTTGACAGTCAAAGGTGTTTTTTTGTCAGGAGGTATTTAAAGCAAAGGGTGCATTGAATCTCTGGGGATCATCATGGCTATGTCAGAGGGGACTCCTATAGGGGTCTCGGGGGAAGGGGTGGGAGGTGACAAGATAGTTACAAATTTACAAGTAATTATCAGTTCACAAAATGTGAACGGGTTAAACAACCCAGTCAAGAGATATAAGGTTATTGCTTCAGTTGAAAAACAGAAATCCACTTTCATTATGTTACAGGAAACTCACCTGAGCAGAGAAGAACACCAGAAATTAACTAAGTTTGGTTTCAGCCATGTTATAGCATCTTCCTATAAGGGGGAAAAATGTAGAGGGGATGCTATTTTAATCTCCTGGGCTACCCCATTTCAGTTGACAGCATCCTATTCGAACCCAGAGGGACAATTAGCAGTGGTTAACTGGATCTTGGAAGGCCACGTCATCACCTTGGCATCAATATACACCCCCCCGGGGTCAGATGCAGGAGTTGTGATGGCATTATTCCAGAAAATTACAGGGCAGCATCAAGGGGTTCTGATAGTTGGGGGGATCATAACCAGATCTATGAACATATTGATACCACTAACCCCAGAATGCCCCAAATATCTGCTGCTCAGCAAGCAGCACAAACATATTTTAAAGAGGTACAGCAGATGGATGTGTAGAGGTCCCTTCACCCAGGAGGAAAGCCAGATACCCATTATTTTGTGCCACTTGATACATATGCCAGAACAGACTATTTCCATATCGCAGGTGCGCACCAGTTCAAGGTCCGGGAGTGCCAGCATCTACCCTCTCTTCTGTCTTATCACTCCAGTCTGGTTCTTAAGCTGGACTGGGACTCGGAGAAGAGGGCAACGTTATGGAAACTTAACAATTACTTGCTGAATCTGCAGACCTTCAAAACTTTAGTGGAGGAGCGTATCCCCCAAATCATACAGTAAAATAAGATTCCTTATATAAAGTTGAAGACCTTGTGGGACACTATTAAAGTGGTCCTACAGGGCAATATAATAAAGTTTGCTTCACACTACAAGAAACAACAAATGCCCAACTAGATAAATTACAACAACAATTAATGATACTGCAGGAACAGCATACAGTAGGGGACTCGGCAGTTTAACCTCTGCCGCAGGTTACTAAACAGCAAATACAATGACTTTAGGACATTAAAATGGAACAGGCCCTTCAGTACTTAAGAAAAAAGTATTACGAGGGGGGGGGGGCAAGAGTCACCCTCCTCCTAGCCCACAAGATTAGACAAAAAGTCACCCATTCCACTGTAACAGCGATTATAGACCCAGGGTCAACAAGACTGGTAAAACTACCCCTCACATATCATGAAGGCCTTCAGAAGCTATTATCAGTCCCTCTACACCCCAGAACATGGGATTGACCTGCCAAAAATGTAGACTTTTTTGGCGGCCCTTTGCTTGCCCACTCTGTCTCCCAGTAACAACAACGAGTTTTGGACTTGCCTATTGCATTGGGAGAGTTAGATAGAGCCATTACCAACTTAAAAACAAACAAAAGCCCAGGCCTTGATGGGTATACAGGGGAGTTTTATAAAATGTTTAAGGGGAAACTCTTGCTAACCCTGCTGGGGGTATGCTAGGGAGTTCAGGAGAGAGAGAGAGAGGGGGCCCCAAGGACTTGGGGATACACTACTGTTACTAGTATCCCCAAACCTAGCAAAGACCACACCTATTGCTCATCCTATCTCCCAATCTCAGTACTTAATATAGATTATAAAATCTTTGCATCGATGACGGCTAAGAGATTGGAGACCCTTCTGCCGTTTTTGATTAATATGGATCAACAGGTTTTGTGCACAGTAGGCAGACTCAGGATAATATAAAAAGGACACTTCATCTCCTTTACAATGCCTCCAGGTCAGAGGCCTCATTTTTGTTAATACTGGTAAGCCTGGACGCAGAGAAGGCATTTGATTGGGTGGCATGGCCATTCCTGGAGGCAGCACTGGAGAGAGTGGGCTTTTCAGAGAGGTTAACCCCGATCATCACATCTCTGTATTCCTGCCCTGTGGCATATGCTAAAGTTAATGGGTCAGTTTTGGACCCAGTACCCTTATTACATGGCACTAGACAGGGGTGCCCTCTGTCGCCACTGCTCTTTGCCATCTATCTGGAGCATCAAGCCCAGGCAATATGGCAGGAGGAGACCATACAGGGGCTTGAAATGGGAGGTGACCACCACAAACTAGCCTTCTACGCAGATGATCTGCTAATATACCTTTCAGACCCAGAGCAGTCATTGGAACTCTTATGGTGAATATTGACAGAGTTTGGTGAGCTGGGGGGCTACAAATTAAGTCAACCAAGACTGAGGTCCTAAAAACCCATTATGCTCCATCGGATCATATTAAATCCCTGTTCCTGTTGCAACGAAATTTATAACATATGAAATACTTAAGGATCCAATTAACGCAGGACAGCACTCAGTTATTTAATCTTAACTACACCCCCTTACTTAATCAGCGATCCTCGGATCTAGAGAAGTGAAAAGCAATCACTTTACCACTGATCCAGAGAATAGATGCAGTAAGAATGAATGTATGCCCCGCTTCTTGTATCTAGCCCAGACTTTACCCATCTCAGTCCCTGAGGACTTCTTTAGAAACTTAAATAAAAAAATTTCACATTATATATGGGACTTGCAGAGACCTAGGATTCGGTACACCATCCTACAGCTTTCAAAAAAGCTGGGAGGTCTTGCCTTTATTATTAAGTAGCCCAGTTCAGGACCATATTTTATTGGCTACACCCCAATACCAGGTCAAGTGGAAGATACTGGAAAGCCAAGAGGAAGACCTCATTAATATGAATCAGCTGTTATTGGTGTTCCCCTATAAATCAATCCAGGAGAAGATAGATAACACCTATACAGCCACAAGCCTAAAGTGTTGGCATACCATTTTAAATTTTAGGGAGATGTCCCGGTGCAGGCCACTGCTATACTCCCTTCCATACTTGGACCTTTTTATGCCTTCTAAACTTGACCTTGGTTACCTTAGATGGAAGAGACTGGGGCTGCACTTGGTCTTACATTTTATAAAAGATGGGATTTTCCTCACAATGGAGGACTTGGAGGCACAGTTTGGCATTTCCCAAAGGGGTGGGTTTAGATACCTACTGGTGCGGGATTTTGACGGAACTCTATCCCCGGATCGGTGGGTGGGTGGCCCCGTACCCCAGCTTCTGGGACTTTTTAAAAGGGCACTGGAGGGAAGAAAACCTTTGAAGCACATGATATCCTACTTTTATGCCGCTCTGGCCCAGGTGGAGGGGGATTCCACTCAAACAGTGAAATCTGCATGGGAGGTGGACCTAGGCATCCAGGTCTCAGCTGGAATCTGAGAAAAGCATTTGAATATTTTACACTGGAGAACTTCCTTCATAAGCTGGAGGGAGTTTTCATGGAACGTCACCCTCAGATATTTTAGAACTCCAGCCATACAGGCAAAATATTCACAGGGAGGGGAGGTGGGGTGCTGGAGAAGATGTGGCCATTCACCTGCCTCACATGGCCATATTTTCTGGCTGTGCCCAGCACTTCACCCCTTCATTCAAGCACTGCAGGGCACCCTTGTGGTGCAGTTCTTACCTTCACTCTGACTTACTCCTAGTTTTTTCTTTTCTTTTCAGAGTATCCGAGGGAATGTAAAGATTTTCATACAAAGAAACTGATCATGATATGTCTATTAGCTGCCAAAAAGGCGGTTACCAAGAAATGGCTGTTACAGGACCCCCCACAAAGTACCCCAATAGCAAGACATAATGATAAGAATTTATAAAATGGAAAGATTAACTGCTATACTGAATAAAAGACAAGCCCAATTTGAATTGATTTGGAGGTGTTGGGTACTCTATATATCCCTATCAAATCGGATGTTATGCCTTGAAATAAGGCTATGTAGAAATGTACTGGATTTTACCCTAAATTGTTCATCTATGTATCCAGTTTCAGACTATATTGTAATCAGATGCACACGGATACCTATATTGTTACCTGATGAAATGTCAAGCTATGTATTATTTGCTTGTACTGTTTTCTGAACTTTATTTATGCTCCTTCACTAGTCCCTTAGACTTCCTCTTTGATGTGGTCTCTCGGTCCAACCTTTCTCCCATTCAGCCTGAGATCCTCACTGGTCCGGACTTTCAGTTACCGGGGCGCTCCTCCAGCTCCTCCGACCACTCCATCCTCCTGGTTCTGAGCCCCCCCGGGGTGGGACTGTCCTAATTCCTCTGGCGCTCTGTCTAGAATGTAGAGGAGCAGCTGGGGAGAGGAGAAGACAAAGAAGCTGGCCAGGAGAGATCCGGCTGAGGACGTGGGGGATGGCCACTCGCCCCACCTTTGCCTAACTGGGTGCCAGGGCCATTCTCACTTATTCTGTGGTCCCAGTAGTGCAGACGTGCAATGATGTCCAGCGCAGGTGCACTCCTGCACCCACCTGCAGAACGTCTGCCGCTGTCACCATATCCTCCATAGCGTGCACTGCGTACGTCGAGCCCCCAGTCTCCACTAGGAGCCACCAAAGCTATGCAGTGCATACATCCCTCCCCCGGGAAAGGAGAGGTTCCCGGATGACAGCTCAATCCAAGTCCATAACCTCCCCCTCGACAGACCCCTAGTGGCCCGAGCTCACTCCCGCACCTGGGTTGCCAGCACGGTGTGAGGTGTGGCATCCAGCACCTAAACCCTTAGCACCACCGGGCTGGCTATATGTACTGTTTTCTAAGTGCTAAAATTTTTTTAAATAAACTTAAAAAAAAAAAAAGAGGAAGATGTTACAGTGATGCATCCTTGGAGGGATGCCCAAGGTGAATTGGCCAATTTTGTTGTCAAGGACTCTGAGTTTGTTAAGCTCAGTGATTCTCACAGAGGGAAGAGTGGGGCCCCATACTGTAAGCCTGAGAGCAGCATACGCCTGGCAATAGCTAGGCAAGATTCTTTGGTGAGGTCATTACCTAGGCGGTATAACAAACCAATCTTTTGGTGTAGGGATTTAGTGATAGAATCAGTATGTGCTATGAAGGAGACTTCCTGATCAAGGTAAACTACTAAGTATTTAATAGCCTCGACTACATTCATTTGGTTACCCCCTGATGTGGACAAGTTTATGAGGTGTTGCCTGTCAACACCTAGGTGTGCCTGGGACTGAAAAGGATGGCTTCAGTCTTTTTTCAATTGAGAATCAGTTTATTTGATGAGAAACACATTTTGAGCGTCAAGAGGTCCTCAGAGAGGAGTTCATTGATGAGTATGACATCATTCGCGCTCCTGTACAGTACTGCATCATCAGCATAGAGCTGAAGACATGGCCCTCCACAATGACCAGCTAGGTTGTTTACAAATAAGGAGAATAACATTGGATCCAGGATGGACCCTTGGGGGAACACTGTCGGTTATAGTTTGTAATGCAGATTGCATACCATTCCACTTCACTTTCTGGGATCTGACGGTTAAGTAATGGGTTGACCACCTACAAGACAGGTTATCTAGACCAGACCTTCCGAGTTTGTCTAATAGGAGGCCATGATTCACTAGGTCAAATGCCTTCATGAGATCTATGAAGACTGGCCCAGTTATGCACCCCTTGTCCATATCACTCAGGATATCTGCGGTCAGCCTAACCAGAGCAGTGTCAATACCATGTTATTTTCTGAACCATGTTGCCAGTCGGTCAACAGATGATACTGTTCAAGATATTCTCAGAGCTGGTTACGTATAAGCCTTTCCTAAATTTTGGCTAGGGAGCTGAATAGGGAGATGGGGCAGTAATTTTCTGTAGGCTCCTTGGGGTCACCCTTGTGGACAGGTATTACAATGGCTACCTTCCAGCAATCAGGGATTCTTCCTTCCATGAGAGATTTGTTGAATAACATGGCAACCGGAGAGGCAATTGCATGAGTAGCTAACTTTAGTAGCTTGGACTCCAGACTGTTAAAGTCCACCTAGGCCTCCATTTTAGATTTTTAGTAAAGTTAGCACTTTTTTCTGGTTATGCATTTGAAATGGAATTTAGGCTTGGGTACATCAGCTTCATGCAAATCTGGGGTATTCGGCGTAGGTTCCATAAAGGGAATTTTGTACCTGTCTAGTCCAGCGTAGAATCTTTTAAATGCATAGGCAATTTTGAGGTGGTCATTAAGTAACTTACCCTCAACTAGGATGTCAGACTCAGATTATGTAGGTTGACCCTTTAGAAAGGTGTTTATATGGGTCCAAAACTTTTTGTGTTTGGACAGGTTAGTGTCTTACAGATTCCTGACTTATTTTCTCTTTGCGCTTTTGATGTTAATTTTAAAGAGATTCCTACATTCCCTGTATTTATACCAACCATTTTTGAAACCTCTATTTTTAAATACTCCCCATGGGTATATCGTGAGTATAGCGACCGAATATGGGCACCACGTCAATACGGCGACTCATATTCGGTGATATATTCTTGGGCTACACTGCAAGGGTAGCAACGGTATATGACCGCGATGGTAGTGAATGGCGACAGGAAGGGGGAGATAGCAAGGGGAAGGGGAGGGACAGGGACAGGGAAGGGGTTTTGAGGGACGGTTGTACCTGCTGCCGTTGAGCTAACTATGTGGTGGTGTGGGTGGCTAGCTCTGGTGCAGCAGGTTCAGGGTTCCGGACCGGGTGCGCACACATTTTGCCGCTGCCTCTGGCTGCAGCACTGAATTTTTTTCCCAGAAAACGATTTTGCCCCCTCTCTGACTTGCATCCCCTGAGGCTGATAATCTATATTCAGGGGTGCGGGGAGTGAGGCTGGCTCGCCCCCACAAAAAACTTTTGCTTTCAGATGGTCTGTTGCCTGGAAGTGTATATCACGATTTGTCGGTGATATACACTTCCATAATAGCGATCGCTATTCTGCGATCGCTATTATGACATGGAACCCTCCCCATATCTTGTTTCTCTGCCTCAGTAGCTTTCTAAGATTGATGCCAAGCAATTTGGACATCTATCCTTTTGCCCTAATTTGTTTTTAGGGGGCATGTAGATTAACAGCTGATAGGAAGCTGTTGGTAAAGAAGTCAAAGGCTACATTAATATCTGGGAGAGATTTTGATTATTGCCCATTGTACTTTGGGCAAGGTTGCCTGGAAGGCTGCTTCATCAAGCTTTGAGAAGTCCCTGGCAAGGAAGATCCTAAGGGGATGCTTGGGAACACTGTTCTTCCAGATACAGAATGTAGGGGAGTGGTCACTTAGAGAGTCTGTGAGTATGCCTGCAGCATGTATCCTTGAACTGCTAGGGTTGCCCGTAGTACTCTCTTAGAATTGACAAACTTAAGTAGATTGAGCAAGGCATTGGGCAGCTCATTTCATCAACCAGGAGTCCTAAATGTGAATGATTGCTTACCTAATTGAGTACGATAAAAAAGCAGTTCAGGGGCATTCAGAGCCATGCTTCTGGTGTTGTAGAGACTGATGACAGGGTGGAAGCAGTGTGTTAGGGTTGGGGAAGTTAGGTCCAGTAGCGCCTTCTTGGCTAGCAGACATGTGGGGAACTTAATTCTGCTAGGTGAGGTAATTTGTTTGGGTATAGAGAGTGCAACTGTGGGTGTGCTTGTTGACCCTAAGCACAAAGCCACAAGACTTATTACAAATGAGATTTATTCTGCTGAGAATTGAGTCACAGGCAGTTATGTAGAAGGGGAGGCCATAGTCAACTAGTAACAGTACTGAGCTTTCCACTGTGAGGCGTCTAGCACCAACAGTGAGGTTGATCTGGTTATGGTACAAGGCTCTCAATCCTCTGTTTACTGTGGACACAAGGTGGTCAAAGTGGGGAGCAAAAGATAAGGTGATCATCTAGGATCACCCTAAGGTATTAAAAGATCTTACTTTGAGAGGGCTCTTGCGGTATGCAGTGCCATAAGGACTGAGCCATCAGGCACTAGGACCACACAGAAAAATTAGATAGCAGTGTCTGGCAGGGGACCACCCACCCAGTGTCATGTGGCTGACATCGTCCTAACGCTATATAGAGGGTGGTCCTCCACGCCCGCCTTCAGTTCTTTCCTGCTGTCAATCTGCACATGTTGGACCTCGCAGAATGCTGTTACAGTCAACTGCCATTTTCGATAAGTATATCTTACGAAATTTATTTTCTACAGAAAGTTAGTATTTTCAGCATCGGCTTGCATGTCTTCTCCTTCTTCTACCAAATCTCGAAAGAACAAGTGTGCCTGCGGAAAGCAAATCCCTGAGAAAGACAGCCATACATTGTGTCTTCTCTGCTGGGGCCTGACCATAACACCATGGACTGTGAGGCCTGTCAGAACTTCAACCAGGCCACACGAAATGCTGTCAAAAAGTCCTGGGAGCCCATTTTTTAAAACAAAACTGGCTTCAATGGAAAAGGAGCTACAGCAGGTGCGGAATGCTTCTTCATCTCCTGGGGGCTTTTCTGGCTCCCACTCTTCCAGCAGAAGAAGCACAAGTGGGAGAAAGTCAAGCACTGGGACCAGTCTCCCTTCAAGCCGTGGACCTCTTTGGAAACCGTGGCCGATGAGCTGTCCTCTGCTAGCAGAGAGATGCCGCTCCAACCAAACTAGTTTCTCCTGCTTTGGAGCAGCCTTTGGCCCCCCACCTGAGCTGGTAACAGTTCCAGTGGGACCTCTGGGAATTCAGAGGCTACTCCCACCCTTAGGCCCTTCAGATCTCAGCCAGGGCCTAAGTTAGGTGGGTTGGCTGGTAAGTCAGACACCAGCTCCGCTGACATCTGCACAGCTCCAGCGCTCATGTTGGACCCTGATTTGAGGTCTCACATCAGTCCTGCAGACCAGTGCATGTTGCCACTCCAGCCGCAGCAGCCCTGTGGGGACCCCCCCCTTGGGACAACCCTTCATCTCCTCCAATGGGGCCTAATGACTCTCCCCCCCACCTGGAGTCAGAGGAACTGCCGCCCACTGGCCCAATCACCCTGCCAGTGCCAGGCCACCCCATGCCGGACCCTCTCAGGTGCCTTCCAGCCAGTCCACCAATGATACCTCTGTCTTGGCCCCCCCTTACCCCAGACTCCAGAGACACCCATCACCCCATCCAGGCCGACGCAGTCTCCGCCTCCCCCGTGGGTCCGATGCTGGGTCCACAGCCGGGGGTGCTCAGTCTGAGCCTTCTGGCTTACCTTCAGGGCCTCAGCCAGGTCCCTCAACCCTGCCGTCAGGTCCTTCTCCAGGTTACCCGACACCAGGCTACCCTGTGCTGGGCTACCCCACTCCAGGCCATCCTACACCAGGGTTCCCAATGCTGGGCTACCTGACACCAGGGTATGTGACACCAGGGTATCCAACACCCAGGTACCCAATGCCAGGCTATCCACCACTGGAGTATCTGACATTTGTCTATCAGCATCCTCCACTGCCTCTTCCACAGCTGCCAGTGCATTGTGATGCTATTTTTACTTCATGGTGGAACAGAGCCAAGCATCAGCTCATGTCAGAGCTGGACTGACATTAGTCAGCCATGTCTCCCACGCCAGTCCAGCCGGCCCCTACTCCACATTCTCTCTCTCATCTATCGAGACACGTCCCTCCACTTCCGGATACACATTGGGTGCCTCTGCAGGAGAGGACCAGGGTTGAGGGCGGGCTGATCCTCCGAAGGAGGACCCCTGTCGAAGGTCCCTGTCCCTGGACAGGAGCCTTTGTTAGACTACTATTCTGACATTGCCTCTTCTTCCTTGGGCTCTGAGTTCCCTCCACTGGAGGATCCCAAGCCTAAGGAGCCCCCTAAGTCTCCCGCAGAGGACCTCTCCTTCATGGATATCCTCCAAAAAATTCAGGATGCCAATAGCTGGAAGACAGAGGAGCAGGATCCTCAGCGTCAGAGGTTGGCAGAGCACCTTGGCCTCCTGGAGCGGACCCCCCTTCTTAATCCTCTTGGATGGGGCCTCACAATGATTTGACCACCACAATGTGGCGGCAACTGTCATCTGTCGTGCCCATCTCCAAGAAGACAGACAGATTGTATCATGGCCCCTGAAGGGAAAGACCATTTGGTCAACCACCCTAAAGCTAATTCAGTGGTTATCAGTGCGGCGCATGACCACTTAACTAAGTTTAAGCATATGAGTACCTCCCCTCCTGACAAGGAGTCAAGGCAACTTGACCAGTTTGGTTGCAGGGTTTATTCATCCTCTACTCTGGCCCTGTGGGCTCTGAATTATGTAGCTCACATGGTTCGTTACCAGAAGGCCATTCTGGGTCAGCTGAAAGCTGAATTTGAGGCCTTGCCAGCCTCTCAAGCCAAGACCAAAATTGAGCAGACCGTTAAGATAGCAGAGATTACCTGCCACCACATCCTACGAGTGACTTACGATGCCATTGACGCTCGGTGCTCTTTGGAGGGGATGTTCAGGACATCATGACTGACCTACAGCCGAGTGAGGGAGGGCACTTCGTGTGGCGTGATCTGTGTATCACACCAATCCCAAGTCTCGGAAGTCATTTTGCCATCAGAGAAGGTAACAGACAAGGCAGCAGCCTGCCAAACATCAGGGCAAGCATCGGGCTACCTCTTCTACCTCCACCACCCACCCCCCCCCGCCAAGTCACACAGACCTTCTGGGGACGGCACTCATCCAACCCTCCCTCCACCTCTTGACTCGTGGTCCACCCCCCATCAGTAATTCCAGAGGAGCCAGTAGGGGGCAGATTTGGCAGTCACCTATCCGGGTGGGAAGCAATCATGACAGACCCTTGGATTCTTCAGCTAATAGTTCAAGGTTACATGATAGAGTTCATAGAGAGGCCTCCAGAAAATCCTCCAGGTCACTCTCTTTACCCACAAGGTCACATTCCACTCATCAGAGATGAGATTTGGGCTCTGTTGCTAAAGTCCACACTAGAACCCATTCCTCCGGGCCAAGTAGGAAGAGAGTATTACTCCCACTTCTTCCTGTTCCCAAAAAAAGACGGGAGACCTCCAGCCAATACTGGACCTCAGCACGCTTAACCTCTTCATAGAATACAAGAGGTTTCACATGCTGACCCTCCCGGTACTGTTTCGACTGCTCCATCAGGAACACTGGCTTTGTGCCCTGGATATGCAGGATGTATGCCTACCTATTCCTATCTACCTGGTCCACCACCGCTTCCTCAGGTTTACTTTGCAGGGAGAACATTTCCAATTCAAGGCCTTCCCCTTTGGCCTTTCATTGGTACCCAGGGTGTTCACCAAGCGCCTAGTGGTGGTGGCAGCAGCTTTACAGTGCCAGGGTCACTATCTGTTTCTGTATCTTGATGATTGGCTTCTGTCAGCCCCATTGAAGGACAGCCTAGAGGCTTCTCTGGCAGCCACCCTGGACCTGTTCCACAGGGTGGGAGTCATGGTGAATTACCCCATGTCTCATCTTACCCCTTCCCTGTGCCTCCAATTTATTGTGGCAATGCTGGATATCACCCAGGGTCAGGCCTTCCTCCCCTTGGACAGGGTGGAAACACTGCAGAGGCAAGCTCGACTTGTGACCTCCAGCCAGTGGATAATGGCCAGAATGGTCCTCCGCCTCCTATGTCTCATGATGGCAGCTATCCCCAGGGTACCTCTGGCCCGGCTCCACATGCGAGTCATGCAGTGACTCCTCAGGGTACAGTGGGATCAAAGGTCGGATGACCTGGATCACAGGATTCTGGTGTCTACCACATGCGAAGGGACCTTCTTTGGTTTCAGGATCTGGAAAATATCTGCTGGAGGGGTCCCCTTCCAGCCTCCCTACCTGCTCAATCCCTGATGACAGATGCATCAGGCTGGGGCTGGGGAGCACATGTGGGAGATCGCAGAACCCAGGGATCCTGGTCTTAGCGGGAGCTCTCACTGCACATCAACATGCTCGAGATGTGTTTGGTGCTGTATGCCCTCCAGGCATTCCAGTCCCTTCTCCTGCCCGGGACCACTCCTGATCCAGTCAGACAACATGTGTGTGGTCTAGTATCTAAATAAACAGGGTGGCACTTGGTCATACCCCTTATACAGGGAATCGATGCAAGTGTGGTACTGGGCAGTTCAGCATCAGCTCCAGCTAATGGCAGTACATATCAGACGCATCTAGAATGTCCTAATAGACAGTCTCAGCCACACCCAGGCAAGGGTTCATGAGTGGGAACTGTGTCAGTGGTGGTCAAAGACATCTTTGACCTCTGGGGTTGTTCATATCTCAGTCTGTTCACCTCCCCATACAATGCAAAATTACCCCATTTTTGCTCGCTCATTCGCTGACCTGGTGTCTTTTGGTGAGATGTGCTGTCTCTTTGCTGGACAGAGAGGTTCCTGCACACTTTCCCTCCCTTCCCACTCTTTCAGAGGGTCCTCCTCAAACTACAAGTGGAGAGAGCTCAGATGGTTCTCATTGCTCCATATTGTCCTTGTCAAATACGGTTCCCTCTGCTCCAGCAGTTGAAGGTGGAACCTCCAGCTCCTCTTCCCCTCTGCCAGGACCTTCTGACTCAGGATCAGGGCAGGCTGGTCTATCTGGACTTCAAGTGCCTTCATCTTCATGCGTGGCACCTTTAGATGTAGCTGTCTCTTGCTTTGGGGTCTCCTCCAGAGTATCTGAAGTCCTTGTAGAGGCCAGAAAGCCACCTACAAGAACCACCTACATGATGAAATGGAAGAGATTCTCCATCCGGGCAGCCTCCAATGGTTGGTACCCTTTTTTTGTGCCCTGTTCCTCAGGTCTTAGAGTATCTGCTGCACCTCTGCAACCTGGGACTTAGTTATTCCTCGCTGAAGGTCCACTTGTCTGCCATATCTGACTGCCACACTCTGGTGGAAGGCAAAACCTTGGTTCAGTTGGAGGAATCCCACTCCTTTCTAAAGGGAATTTCCACCTGAAACCCCTGGTTAGGAACCCTGTTCCCACATGGGATCTGAACTTTATCCTTGAAAAACTCACTCTGCCTCCCTTTGAGCCATCCGCGAATTTCGACCTTTGCTATCTGTCTTGGAAAGTGCTATTTTTGGTTGCTATTACTTCTGCTTGAAAGATTTCCAAGCTTCAAGCCCTTATGTGTAACGAACCCTAGTTGATTTTCCACAGATATACAGAGACTGGGTGGCTCTGCGTACAAATCCTACATTTTTAACGAAGGTTGTTTCTGAGTTTACTTTAAATCAGACTATCCACTTGTCAGTGTATTATACTGAGCACTCTAATCAAGGGGAGGCAATTCTGCACACTCTGGATGTGCACAGAATTTTGTGTTATTACACTAATCCGACAAAGTCAATCCACAAAACGTATCAGCTTTTCGTATTGTTTGCACCCAAAAGAGAGGGCACCGCAGTTTCAAAACAGTATTTATCCAAATGATTAGCAAACTGCTTTCTATACTGTTATCAGAAGTACAACAACCCGCTTACGGAGGAAGTCAAAGGACATTCAACCAGAGGCATGGCTGCATCTACTGCTTGTTTCAGAAATGTTTCTGCCACAGAGATCTGTGTGGCCGACACTTGGAGCTCTGTCCACACCTTCACTAAACACTACCATCTGGACGTTGCCTCTAGATTGTTAGGTAAGGGTCCCGACCATCTACTGACCCTCACACACACACACACGCCAATGACATCCTTATTGTTTGTTATATTTCTGCTGTATTGCACCAACATACATTGATGTATGAGGGATATCTACCATATAAGCGTAGGATATCAGAGATCATGCTTGCTATATATATTCATTTTACTTATGTTTCCATATATTTACTTAGACAGTCATTGCAATTCCTTATAATTATATATTCTCATATTATATTCAGTTTATGTATGCTTCTTACTCATCATTACCAAAGTATTACTTTGCTAAAGCAATGCCATCTAGCGGGTATATAACACCGCTGCTGTCTTATAATGGACCTTGTTTATGTTCCACATATATTTCTGCACTTTCTTCATTTCTAAGCTTATAGCAGACAACACATTTTCTTTGTTCTAAGTTTCTTGCTAAGTCTACATTTTTCCTATGTAAGATTATCACAGGGGAGCCACCTTATTATTACTTTTTAGTCAGTAACTCTTCTAAGAGCTGTACCTCTCATCAGTAGTACAATAACTGTTGCTCAGCCTCTCCTTCGGAGAGAAGAGATGAACCAGTAGGTCTGAGAGAAGGCCTGGCTCCTTTGTGATTGTATCACTTGTACTTGCATGAGTATTGCCTGTAATGATACATGTCTACTTGTAATTGATGTTCTTTGTCTCAACCAGACACCAAACAAGAACCTGACAGGGTGATTATCACTCTTACAAGATGCAGGGCGGACTTTGGACTGGCCATCCTTCAGGGCCTTCTCTCTTAAGCTCCCTGTCTACTGCAGGCCACTTCCTGCCTTCCATGTTTGATCTTTGTTTGACTTACACTGCTTGGGACTCAGTCCTTATGGTATTGCCTACTGCAAGAGCCCTCTCGAAGTAAGATAGTACAGTTACGTAAGAACTTACCATAACACTAGATCTTCAAGAGAGGCTCTTGCAATAGGCAAGCGTTTATTTTTTTATTTATTTCTTTATTGTTGAAATCGAAATTACAATCCTTTGAGTCATGGACTTGTTTCCAAAGGCTCCTCATCAGACAAGCACAGTTTACAATAAACAGAACATCACATAGTAACGGGAGAAAATAATAACAGAGCTTCATGCAGTAATGTAGATACATGAGTAGGTATAACATAGGTATTTTTATTTAGTTAGTTTTTGATGACTGGGTAGGTGCACTAGCCATAACAATGACTATTTTCAGGCATGACCTGGGAGGGTACAAAACAAAGCATTACAATAACAGGTTACAATATATAAGATCAGAACTATTCAAAGGTAGGGCTACAGAGCAGACTGGTGATTACATTACAGACAACAGTGGAATAAATTACAAGAGACAAGAACAAAATTAAGGTAAAAGAGAGTTAACATTTACATTATACAAATAACAATTTGGTTTGGTCATAAGTGCTAATATTATCATGGACAACTTGGAAAGATTATGACTAGGAGACAGAGGCATTTGAGGAGTAAGATATAGGATGATATGGAGGGGTAAAGTAAAAGGGGGAATGAGGATTTGAGAGATGGGGGTAGGATAGGATAGGAAAGATAGGGACATAGTGAGAGATTAAGATCCCTAGGTTATGAGAAGGTAGTAAAACCGGTTGGCATTGGTAGGGGTCAATAGACTAAGAAGTGGCAGGAAACATAGGGAGAAGAGATGGAGGCTAGGGTGGTTTAAAGCAGGTGCAGCAGGAGGAGTCAACAAGATTGAGTCAAAGCAATTTCTTAAAGGAGGCATGGGAAGATGCTAGTTGAGTACTTAGAGGGAGGGAGTTCCAGAAATGGGAGGCATGACATGCAAAAGCACTAGCACCTTTGGACGTTCTATATCTGGGAATGTGAACAGGGCCATTATTTCCTGAACGAAGACCATAGCTGGAAGAATGGTTAATAAGTAGTCCTGCCAGTGATTTGGGAATTTTGGCTCTGATAACGTTATCTATGAGTGATCTGTAAGCATAAGATCTGGCTGCTGAAGGGGGAAGCCATCCAAGGTCAATGTAGAGGAGGCAGTGGTGTTTCAACCTAGGCGAGGAGGAAGCATAGCGACAGATGTTGTTGTAACATCCCATTTTTGAAAGCTTGATTTACAGGCGGAGGCATAGGTTGCTACACCGTAGGAGAGACATGGTAGGGGTATTCCTTGAGCTATAGCAAGCCTAGCAGATGGTGTGAGCACATAGCTAGTCCAGTAGACAATATCAAGTTTTATATTACATATATTCTATAACATAGAATAACTTCATATAACAGAGTTATAGCATGGAATAACTTCCTATGGATATGGGGGATACATGAGTGGGCATTGCCTTCGGGGAAAATACAATTGCCCTAAATAGTGACTGAGGGACAGTCTGCGGGGGTAGAGAGCAGGGGGAAAAGTTGATATATTCAGGGTGGAAGGAAATATAGAGCGGTAGTGCTGAAGGGAATGCTCTTCATGGTGGATTAGCTGTTCAAGGGACATTATTGGGGGGGGAGATTCCTTCTCTCCTTACCCCTGCTGCTGCTTCTTTCTATTCAGCCTTTTCTTGGGGCTCCAGGAACCCTCATCTTCTCCTGTCGTACCTTTTCACAGGTCTCCAGGGGGAGAACTAGAGGTGGGCGTGGGTGACCGCCCATTATATAGCATTTTGCCGTCATTGGCAACATGACATCTGGTGGGTGATCCTCTGCCAGACACTGTTAGTTAATTTTTTCATGTGGTCCTAGCACCTGATTGCTCAGTCCTTATGGTGTTGCTTACTGCAAGAGCCTCTCTCCAAGATCTACAGTTACGGTAAGTTCTTATGTAACTGTACTGTTTCCACCTGTTCAAGTATATGTCCCAGTTCATTGTGGATGATAAGGGGGTGCCATTTTACATAAAAACATAGAATTTGACAGCAGATAAGGACTGCTTGGCCCACCCAGTCTGCCCATTTCCCTACCTAAAGGATAAGCTGCAGGTCCTAGTTAGCCAACATCCTACTTCCTCCTACCCGCCAACCCTTAGAATTGCCTTATGTTTGTCCCATGCATTCTTGAATTCCCCCACTGTTTTTGACTCCACAAGCTCCACAGGAAGGCCATTCCATGCATCCACAACCCTCTCCATAAAAAAATACTTCCTCACATTACCTCTGAGCCGTCCCCCTTCTGTCTTCAAATTGTACCCCCTTGTTCTTGCACATCTCTTTTTCTGAAGGATACTACCCTCTTGGACTTTGTTGATTCCCTTGAGATACTTGAAAGTTTCTATTATGTCCCCCTCTCCTTCCTTTCCTTGAGGGTATACATATTAAGCTCCTTAAGTCTTTCTTCATATGTCTTCTGGTGCAGACCCTGCACCATTTTAGTTGCCCTCCTCTGGACTGCCTCCATCCTGTCTATGTCCTTGCAGAGATTGGGTCTCCAGAACTGTATGCAGTACTCCAGATGGGGTTTCATCAGTTGTCTGTACAGAGGGATAACAACTTCTTGTTTTCTACTGGTGATGCCTCTTCCTACACATCCCAGTATCCCCCAGCCCTCCTTACTGCCCTCTCACATTGCTTGCCCACCTTTAAGTCATCTGATGTGACTACCCCCAGGTCCCTTTCCATTTTGGTTGTTGTCAGTAACTCACCCCCCCATAGTGTACTCTTCTCCTGGGTTTTTGTTTCCCAGGTGCATTACTTTGCACTTCTTAGCATTGAATCTAAGCTGCCATACTTTTGACCATTCCTCCAATCTTGTCAAGTCCCTTCTCATCCTTTTCATCCCACCTTGTGTATCAACCCTGTTGCAGATCTTTGCGTCGTCTGCAAAGAGACATACTGTTCCTTCCAGTCCCTCTGCAATGTCACTTATAAAGACATTAAAGAGGACCGGACCTAGAACTGAACCCTTTCTTCATTTGTGGGCATGTGAAGAGCATTGTCTTACTGTGTTTTTTTTCGTAATATAGAACCAGTTTGTTTTGGGAGAACCATTTTTCAAGGGTCTCAAAATTACCCTGGAGGACAGAGGTAAGGCTGCCAAGGTTATGGTTCTTGGAATAGATAACAGCATTGTCTACACAGACAAGTACATTTGCAGACTGACAGACATCAGGCAGGTAGTTTATGAATGAGCAGTTGGCAAATAGTTTCAAAGCTTATAAGACATCTCAACAGAACAATTGCCTTAATACCTGAATTATTCTTACAGTGGGATCTGCATATATAGCAAATCAGAGACATCTTGAAGTTGCCATCTGGTTTATCATAGAGTGCTCTGCTCAAACCTGGAACCAGAGTAGACCCCAGCTGCGAGCAGAACCAAGGGGGGGGGGTGACCAGTGTAAGTCTTCCAACCAGCATGCAGCACTGGAAACAGATTTGGAAAGTTACTTTACAACAGTGGACTCTGATGTAAACTTTTGACTGTTTGAACCCAGAGCTTAAGTGGACAACCTATATGTGCCAGTGATGAGAAACCTTGGCTCACCAAACCTCATTCTGACAGTGGATCACGTTTTGTGCTGTAAGGACTCTGTCCCTCACACACTTGAACAGATTCTGCGCAGAGCAAAGCTGGTATGATCTAGACTTTAATGCTCTGTCTGCTAAGTGAAACGTGATGATTTGAACTTGGCTTTTTTTCTGTCCTTTTACTCTGAATAAATTAGCATTTGATTGAGTTACATGTCTCTGTTGTCACATCTGTATCCATTGGTGTAATGAACTGCTGGTTGTTTGTCACTGACTTAGCCAACACTGAGGAAAGATTCATGTAAAAGGACCTGTAGGTGGTCTACCTTGATAACTGCTTTACATAACTTAGTAAGCTAGCTGCCCTACATCCTTGAGAGAGCTTTTGTCCTGATGCAAACTGAGGGAGGGGAAAGAGGAACAGTACAGGTCAGTCAATTCAATTAATAGAATAAGGTAAAGAAAGCATGTAGCATTACAAGTCATACTCTACAATAAGTACAGCAGAGAGGTAGCATGTGGGTGCAAGAACATGACAGAACTGGGATCAACATATCTTTTTTTTTTTTTAACTCTTCTATTTTATCCCTCCTTCCTGCCCTCAGTGTCCACTCCTTCGGACTGCTCATGCACTCCGGTCCACCATTCTAGGATCTGCCCCTAGAGTGCCTCCTTCCTCCTTTCTGTCCTGCACAGCGGGGTCTGTCCCAGAATTGGTGGTCCGGGTGGAGCAGTCGTCATCTAGAACCACCAAGGGGGTTATCCTTTTTTCTGTGATTCCCCCCTTTCCCAGCCCCCTGAGATGCCAGCGTGAGGATGAACGTCCAGAGAGGTGACATGCTGATGCACATCTCTCTCAAGCGCCCAACAGCGTCCCCCCTCCCCGACTCCATGAACGAAGCCGCCAGCCCCCTCGAAGGCCCGTGTTCCCACCGGCTCTGTCAGGATGTCGGGTGCATATTGCACCCCTGTTATCCCACCCGTGAGGAGGCATCCTTTGGGATGCTCAATCCTCCCTCTCCCAGCCAACCCCCACCGACCCGAGTCCGTTCCCGAACCCGGGTCACCAGCGTAGTGCGAGGTGTGGCGTCCAGCGCCTCAACTCTCAGCGCCACCGGACCGGCATCAGATCAACATATCTTTGCAGGTGCATCTTAAATAAATACAGTTATACTATAACGTAGGCCTTTCCCCATAGGAGACTGCAGACTTACCACCCCATAATGGACAACAATTAAAAAAAAATGTGACTTTAATCAGAAACACTTCAATAATTGGATTGATTTAATGATCACCTTTTTAGATGCCCTCTAAATGAAAGGGTAAGCTTCATTACCTGCCTTGGAGCTTTTCTAACATAAGTGCCTAATTTTCATTTCATGCCCTTTTGGCAGGGAAGGAAGTGTAATTTGCCCCTGAGGGGCCAGCTAAGCAATCTATTCCACTTCCTACATTTCTGATCGCCCCCCCACCCCGCTCCCCCTTGTTCAGTCATTTCATGATGACCGTATATGTACAGTGTGGGGGCATGTGTCATAACAAGCTATGGGGCATGTTTTTGTAGACATTTAAATGCTCTTGTAAAAGTGAAGTCCAGCCTTCAGCTAAGAAGGGCCTTGTTAGTTAAACACTGGCCTTGATTTTTACAAGCGTGTTTAGATTTGACCAGCAATGTAGGAGAGGGAAGGGGCTATTCATGTGGTCCCTTGGGGGGCAAATTATGATTCCTTCCCTTCTGATGGGACATGAAATAAAAAATGATGGACTTACACTACGGCTGAGTCAGCGAGGATGCCACGCAGTAACTTGTAATAAATTGCATGTAACAAAACACTTTATGACAAAGGGGCAATTGAATTACACTGTTGCCTAATTAGCATACTGCAACATTTTGCAGTAATACTGCAATGTACTACGTTGCATCTGAGCTGGCACCACTATGTGTTAGAAGAACTCTCAGACACACAAGGGACCTCACCCCTTTATTTAGATGGCACCAATAAAAGGGAAAAATATGATCTTTAAAAGTGTATGACTTAATTACATCAGTTTAAAGGTTTATGACTTTTAATTACACCAATTATACATTTGCTTCACCCTGCCAAATAGAAACACAGAAGTTCTAAGCAGAAAAAGGCCCCATGATGACCCATCAAGTCTGCCCGGCCCTACCTATCTAATATTGACTGTAAGGGCCCTAGTGGCCCTTCACTTCTCCTCCCTTTGGCATTGTCTTTACCAGACCCTTATGTTTGTCCCACCCAACTTTGAACACTGTCCCCCCCCCCTCACTGATTTCACACAGACTACCTCCCTTGGTAGTCTAGTCTACCCCTCCACCCCCTTCTCTGTGAAGAAATGCTTTCTGATGTCCCTCTTAAATCTCTCACCCACCAGCTTCATTGAGTTCCCCCAGTGCTTGTGTTGCCACTTAGTGTGAACAGCTCTCTACTATCTATTTATCTATCCCATAGAGATAGTTGTATGTCTCAGTCATTTCCACCCATCTCTTCTTTTTTGCAGTTCTGTTTTTGGCTTCCAAAAGCCTGCAGAGATAGACCCCTTACCAACCCTTGTGGTCTCCCAGATCCCCCCCCCCAGGAGCTTATCGGGAGACCACTTTGACAGCATGGTGGGTCCTCTCCCCTCCAGCAGCTAAAGGAGAGGGAGTAAGGATATGCTAAGCTGGGGCTCTGGAGAGGCAGGACAGGGACCAGGAGCCAGGTGTGACTGTGCTGTGGGTAAGGGTTTTTTTTCTCTTGGTTTCTATCTCCCTGGTGACGTGGACATGCAGTGATGTCAGTGGCACACAGTGCACACTCCCATTTGCTGAGTGCCGATGTTTGCCATGGCTGCCAGTCCCCAGCACTGCTGAGGCACTCAGGCACCCTGACTCCTGGCCACTGCCAGAGTCAGACTCCTCACCTAGGAGGCACCATTGTGAGGCCCTCACAGACCTAAACTGGCCCACCCTACGGCTCAAGCTGACCTACTCTGTTTCCTAGTTGGCTATTAAATTCACCTCCCTTGGCCCTCCACCACACCTACATGGGCTGCTCACTCCTAAAGTCCAGCGCAGAACACTACAATCCACTGCAAGTCATCCCCTCAACATCCCCCGTGTTTGCACCAACCAAGGCAAGCGCTCCTTCCACTATGCTGCCCCCTTCTTATGGAACGTCCTCCCAGCAAGTCTACTCGGCAAGCCTACTCTCCTAGGGTTTAAATCAGGCCTCAAAACATACCTCCTGGAACTAAGCCGCTGTGAGTGCAATCGCTAGTCCCCACCTGGGCCCACTCTCTTGCTACCATCTGCTAAACCACGCCTTCGCACCTCATGAATTTCTTATGGAATAATGCTAGATGCACTATGTATCTGTCTCAGTACCTGTCTAACCTGTGATGCCTTCTGTTTTCCATGCCCAACGTTTGATACCTACTCCCCTATACGTACCAGCTTATCTACTGTACCCTAATGTCTATGTATGTACTCACTGTAACTAAAATTTATTCATTACAAATTACTGTATTTTATACCTATGTATGTATGTATGTATGCATTATAACTAATCTCAGGTCGCCCCTGAAAAAGAGACCTCTGGTCTCAGTGGGTTCACCCGGTTACCAAAATCTAAATAAATAATATTGCCAAGTGCCTGCTCCCACCCCACCCAGAGAGGGACAGCTGTCCCATGGATGCTCAGTCCTTCTCCCTCCTGGCTGACCCTCTGACTCTCTGGGTTTGCTCCTGAATGTGGGTCATTGGCATCACAAATGGTAGTGCTACTGCTACGAAGACGGACAAGCTCCCCCTGTCTCTTCTTGCTGCCAGTTTCTACATGTTGAGATCTGTCAACCTCCCCATGTAAGTCTGTTTCTGCTAACCCTGAATCTTTTTGGTTACTCTCTTCTGCACAGGCTGCACCCTGTCCCTGTCCTTCCTCAAGTGCAGGCTCCAGAGTTGCACACAGTACTCTAGGTGAGGATGAACTACGGACCTAAACAGTGGCAGAATTACCTCACTACTCTGGCTGCTATTCCTCCATCCTGTACTCTACATCCTAGCATCCTATTCACCCTCTCCACTGCCCTGCTGCTTTGCACCGTTTATAGAGCAGCTGTGCGTGAGACACTCTTCACAGACTAAGAGTCTCTCGTGCAGAAGAAAGAAGCATTCTGATTGGTCTGGAACACTCCCCATGATCTATAATTGCATGTTTGATTCTCAGGAAGGGATCCATGTGGCTCTGCTCCTCAGAATCTACAGATGTAGCAAAAACAAGACACTGGGCATCTTCGTCGCAAGTGGCATTTGTTAGCAGTCTCAAATGACAGGGCTGGAGCATAGAGTCAGAACTATCCTCTCACCAATAGAGGTCGTTTCCCAGACAGACCCATATCTACAGACTGGCATTCAGGGCACAGCATCCCCTACTTTTTGACTGAATCCTCAAATGAAAAGTGTAGAGTCAAGCAAGACATCTAACAAATTAGGCCCAGCTTCTTCATCTACCACCCCACATTTTCTGGGCATGCTGCAGGGCCAAACCTATCTCTAATGTAAGGCTGAGGCACAGTGGCAGGACAGTCTGGGGAATCTTACACTAGGACTCCCCCTGCTGTACTGATCATCAGCATAAACACAGGACTTTTAGTTCCAGTATTGTCAATCTGGCACTTACAAGCACTAAACTAACATGTCACTACATGACAAATGCATTTGGTTTTACTTACCGGCAGAAAGGCTCTGCTACTGTTGATATTCTGTAGCAAATCCCACTGTTGAGACAAAAAGAACTATGTCTTGCTCCACAGGGCTCTTCGTGTGCTAAAAAATTGCAATAGAATATGAGCAGAATTTTTAATTAATTAGTAAATATGATTTTTGCTTGTGACATAACATACATTTATAGGGTTGTTATTGCTTAGTAGTAATTCAGCTGGAAGTTTAAGTGCATGCACTAGGATATCTGTTCAAGTAGAGAGACCCTTGGTAGAATCACTTCAGCTCTAGAGGGAACATTGGACTACTGTTACAAAAAACTTTGCAGCCTTTTACACTCAAGTCTGAAAAAAGCAGTGCAAGTATCTCAGTGATAAATTCAATAACAACACTTCTAGTCGTGCCGCAATTTTGTGCACTCCTTGTTCAACCTCCACCCAACCCAGTAGGCTGTCCTGAACTTTAGAATGAGTGCTGTTCCAGTAAGGAAGGCTAACAGCAGACCATTTCAAGACTTACTTTGCAAACTATGCACAATCCAGTCTGAGGGTCAGCAACCACATCTTTTATGGCAAGCAATTTACACTCAGATGCTGTCAGTGTCTCAGAGGTAAAGAATCAGGGGCCCGATATTCAAAAATGTGCGAAGTGGAGAGTAAAAATTTGCACTTCACTTTGCGATAGTCCAGGTGCCCGAAGATGCTATATTCAGTGGAACAGCACACCAGTGCTATTCCACTGAATAGAGGGCCATGTCAGCCCAGCACAAAGCCACTTAGCACTGCCCTGACATGGCTCATGAAGTACACTGACACAATGGCTTGCGCCGAAGTACAGTTCACAATATTCAAATGAACCTATGCAAATGAGCCCATTGGGTATGCAAGGTGCTAAGGGTCCATTTACATACCCATTATGGGCTCATTCACATGGGTAGCTGGACATTTAGCATGGCGCTGCCCCCCCCAGTTGACCAGTCCCAGACGTGGAGCTATCCCTGGTGCTAGTGGTTCCCCCTCCTTCTGACCCCACATCCATTAAGTATACATAATTTCCCTAGTGCAAGTGGTGCTCCCTCCCTCTGGTCCCACACCCATAAATTATACATAATTTCCCTGGTGTCTAGTGGTCCACCCCCCCACCTGCACCCATGCCTGATGTGCCATAGTTCTGTCCCTGGTGTCCAGTGGCCCCTCCCACCCAACTCAATCCCTCGCCCGGTACATTACACCATTTTCCCTGGTGACTAGTGTTTCCTCCCCCCACCTGCACCCATGCCCAATGTGCCATAGTTCTGTTCTTGGTGTCCAGTGGTTCCTCCCCCCACCTGATCCCTTTCCCGGTACATTATACCTTATTCCCTGGTGTCTATTGGTACTTCTCCCCCCCCACACCCATGCCTGATGTGTCGTAATTCTGAACCTGGTGTCCAGTGGTCCCTTCCCCAACCTGATCCCTTGCATGGTACATTATGCCCTATTCCGTGGTGTCTAGTGGTCTCTCTTCCCACCCGTATTCGTGCCCAATGTGCCTTAGTTCTGTTCTTGGTGTCCAGTGGTCCATCCTACTACCTGATCCCTCACCCAGTACATTACACCATATTCCCTGGTGTCTTGTGGTCCCTCCCCCCACCTGCATTCATGCCCAATGTGCATGTAGTGTAATGTATCAGGTGAGGGATCGGGTGGGCAGAGAGACCACTGGACAGAAGGAACAGAACTATGGCACATTGTGCATGGATGTAGGTGGGGGGAGGGACCACTAGATACCAAGTAATATGATGTAATGTATCAGGCAAGGGATTGGGTTGGGGGAGGGACCACTGGACACCAGGGACAGAACTATGGCACATTGGGCATGGGTGAGGGTGGCGGGAGGGACCACTAGACACCAGGGAATATGGTGTATTATACAATGGCAAGAAAAAATCCTGGACTCTGATTGGTCAGTCTTGGGCTGGACCTGTGATGTTATTCCAGCACAACATCACAGGTCTAGTCTCAGCCTCACTGTGAACCTGTAGATGATTGTTTGCTTGATTTGCATTTGCTTGATTGTTTCATCTTCTCTTAAAAAACAAAAATATTTTTCCACACAAAAACATCTTTAAAATGATTTTTTTTATTCTGTATAACAACGTGCCATTGTATAATAGCAATAATGCCCTCCAGGATGTGTGTCATTTGGGATAATGTCACGCCTCAGTTATTGGATGCACTTGGCCTGCGGCCTCATGCCCAACCACCTGAGTCGCGATGTTATTCCAGCATGACACACACCCTGTGAGGCATTATTGCTTAAGTGTACCAGGCAAGGAATCAGGTGAGGGGAGTGATCTCTGGACATCAGGGACAGAGCTACAGCACATCAGCCATGGGTGTGGGTGTGGGTGGGGGGAGGGACCACTAGACACCAGGGAATATGGTGTAATGTACCGGGTGAGGGATCGGGTGGGGGGGAGGCACCACTGGACAACAGGGACACTGTTTTGGTGGATCAAGACTGGTGCGGGGGGTGCTACACTTCCTCTGCCAACCGCTAGGTTGTGTGGAAGTAAGTCATGGTCTCTATCAGTGGTATTTGTGCCATGCAACGGGACCTCGCAAAATACCTTTGCCCAATGCAGATATTCTGAATATTGGGCTGCGCTGATATTCAGGTCCCTGCCCCTGCATTGTGCCCCCCTCCACTGTTTGCCCAGGCGCAAACTGGGCTTTTGAATATAGGAAATCTGTGCAAAGCTCAGTTTGTGCACACAAACCAGGATTTGCACCCGGGCAAAGTTTTGAATATCTGGCCCCAGAAGTTCTAATCATGCTCCTCTCTCTTGACTCAAAGAAAAATGTAGGGTAGAGCTAGATGGCATGGAACCAAAACTCCTGAAGGCAGGAGCACGCTCTGTCTTTAAGCAGATGACTCACCTCATTATGAGGTAAGGTCTGTGCTGCCTGGAAGATGGTCAAGATTTATACACAAAAGTAGTGACCCCAGGAAGTTGGAAAGTATTGTCCAGTTTCTCTATCTCGCCAAACCTATCCAAAATATTGTAGCAGTTTGCGAGATACCTACTCCCTGTTTTTTTTTTAGAAACTTTATCTGACATTTATCGAGTTACATTACAGCAATATAACTCAAGGTACAGTAACTTGGTAGATTTTTAAAACACAAATGTACAATTTAGTCAGGTACATATCTGGATTTTTATGCATCCATTTCGGAACTGGTATATTTGGAACTTAAAGGCATCAGCACATTCAAGTATGAAGTGGCTCATCAACACATTCTTGTATAATATCCGGTGCCCTCTTCTCAATCAACATTTTGTAATTACATTTTCATGTACTAAATATACTAAATGTCCCTCTCATAAGTGAGGTCGAAAACATGCCCTGCTCTGTAGCTTTCAAGAGGTGGCCTATTTGATTCAAACTTCTCACTTTGGTTTACACCACAGTATTGAATTCTTGCTAATGTAAGACAAAAACCTAGTTGTGAGACCACTTTGTTGCAGTGGGAGGGTCACAACTCACCTGATTCTGGATTTTTTTTTTTGCACTGAGGAGAGCAAGTTGCCAAAGGACCTGATGCAATTCTACTCAAGATGAGTACTGAAATAAGACTGCTCCTAGCAGAAATTCTATGGAGGTAGAAGGAAGGATGGTTCTTAACACTTTCTGCATGATTTTGGGTATCGAGTACCAGAAGTGCTGCTCTTTAGGGCAAGTTAAAGTCCTATGTAAGAAAGTTCCAGCCTTCACCTTGCACTTGGAGGAAAGTGTGTCTTTAGAGGGCTGAATTCTATGTGCTGTGGTTTGTCAGGAGTATAATAGATCCTATATCAATAATTATAATTGATCTGTCTCAATGTGTTGCGTCTCGAGCAGGTAGAGGTAAAAAATAATTGCCCTAGACCATAATTCATGTGTCAGTGAAACAGCTAGGTCCTGTTCCCACAGATGCTGAATGGCTGTTGTTTAACAAGGGGTGCTACATTGTAAGATTGTAGATGGCTGCAACCCATTGAACTAATGGTGGAGGGGATGCTGAAAGAACATCTCAAAGGGTGACCACATGGGGGTATGAGAGAGGAATAGTATTTGTTTGAGGAGGCTGTGCCTCACCTACAAATAGGTGAAAAAGGAGTGAGTGTGGAGACAAATTTATTTTCAAGGTCTTCAAAAGACGTAATGGTTTCCCCTCTTGTATAATTGCCCCACCACCACCAAACCATTAGATTGCCAGTCCACAAGGGACTTGTGAAGGGGAGAGATGGCCAACCCTGCAAACCTATTAAAGCTGTTAGTTCTGTATCTGGCCACAATGCAGGAGGTGAGTAATTATCTTGTGTGTGTGAACCCATGATTAGGCCATTGCCCTTGTATTGGGATTCAAAAGTGTCGGTATCTTATAAGCCATTAGGGATGGACTGAGAAGTCCAGAAAAGAGACAGCTGCTCAAGGAGGTCTCCTCCGTATGCTACCATCCGGGAGTTCTTACAGCAGAAGTAGATTCCTCGAGGAAGACAAGCTGGGCTTCCAGATAACAACATTGAAAGTGGGGAAGTGCAAATCCCCACTCTGAACCTGTAGCATACAAAATATCTCTTCTAATCTATGAGGTTTCCCTTTCCCAACAAATTCCAATTATCCCCACTATAGTGGGAAATAATTTATTGACCACTGCTCACAATCCACCTTTCCCTTTTTTAACATGGGAGAAAATATCAGTTCATATACAGTAGTTTACTGACATGACTTGAGATATGAAGCCCTAGATATTTCATGGTATCAGTGATTTTTGCAGGCAGTATAGTGCAGAGGTTTAGGGCTTTGAGCTGCAAACCTGGAGAGCTCAGTTTGAATCCCACAGCCCCACTTGCATACTGTGTGAACCTGAGCAAGTCATTTAACTTCCTTGTGCTTCCAGGTTGCACCTGGAAACAAGCTTTGACTTAGTGTGCATTTTTTGGTTAAACAAAAGACCTATGAAGAGAGACTGAGCGATCTCTACATGTACACCCTGGAAGGGAGGAGAGCAAGAGAGGACATGATAGAGGCCTACAAGTACCTCACAGAGGTGAAAAGGGTGCAAGAAGGGACTCTCTTTCAAATGAGAAAGAGCACCCAACCAGAGGGCATGCAGTGAAGCTGGGGGGGGGGGTGTGGTTAAGAGGGATGGGTGGAAGTACAACTTCAGTGAGAGAGTTGTAGATGCCTGGAATAGACAGCCAGTGGAAGTAGTGGAGGCATAAACAGTAGGGGACTTCAAGCATGCATGGGATAGACATAGTGGAAGAACAGTAAATAGGCACGGAGTAGAGAGTGTTGCTGGAGACCAATTATATACTACAGAGACAGAGTAGGCAGAGACCACCTGGGCAGACTGGGTGGGCCAAGTGATCCTTTTCTGCCAACAAATGATGTATTTCTATGTTTAGGTCTTTCCCTGGTTTGGGCAGGATGGTAATTGTAGCAGACCGCATAGAAACGGAGGAGGGCACCTTTCATGGCAGAGGTTTTTGGAGTTCTGCCATGAAAGTTTTATAAACTTCCATGGGGAGCCCATCATAACCTGAGCCTTTTATCACTATGAAGGCCTTTCAGCAACAAGGAGATCTCATCCCAAGTAAACTGAGAGTCCATATGGGCCCTGTGACTTGTGCATCTACCGTGGGAAGAGTAGCCTCAGTCAGAAAGTCTCAGATTTGAGATTCCTTGGCTATAGATTCCAAAATGTATAGGTGGCTATGATAATTATAAAAATAGTTACGAATCACTGAGGAGTCAGTACCCTCAAGAGATTAAAATAGTAACAATTGCTTTCTCTCCTTGGCTCTGGTGCAGAGTTGCCAGGCTAGTAATTTCCCAGCCCTGTCCACATCAAAATAATTGCCCATCTGCGTTAACAAAAAAGTTACTTTCTATTTGAGTGCTACTTAAGGAATTATACTCTATTTTGATGTTTTGCAACACAAAATACAAGTGAGGAGATGGAGTGCACATGTCACAGCTTCCAGTTCTTTAAATATTTTGTAAAAATGTAACAAAGTCACTGTGAGAGACATTTTTCTTGGAACAGGAAAAAGAAAAATGCACTCTTGCAAAAACAGTATGCTTTAATTGTTTTCCAGCAGAAAATGGGGGTATGGTGGTGGTAGGGTTGGATACAAAGAACTCTTTAATGGCCTCAGATACATATTTGCAAAACCCACTTTGCTGTTGGAGCAAGGGATCAAGGTACCAGTTTGCTGTGGGAGCCATGCCCACTCCATCTGCAGCAGTAAAGGAGCATAGCTTGTAAATCAGGATAGCACTGTGAGAAATCAAATGCATATCAGGGGTTAAAAAAAGTAGAAATGAGAAATAAATATATCCTATTATAAGACTTGTGCATGTGAGAATAGAATGGACACTCTGTAGCAGATGGGTTGTAATGTAACCTTTTGTAGTATAACATTTATTTCAGTATAACCTTTTATAATAGTTAAACTGAGTGTTTAAGTATAGCCTTTTAACAGAATGCTTCAGTGTAATTTCCTATACTATATAACCAAATGTGTTTACTCAAATAGTTAGCTGTGACAGTTTCTCACAAACCTAGTTAAATGTCTTGTGATGCCTCAGTCTTGTGATAGTCTTATGATTACACAACACTTTACCTTATGATTTTACAGTGGTAAGCATTTAAATGTCTTATAATAACACTTACACAGGAATGGTGTGCCCTTATTAGGATGGTTTACCTATTAAAGAGAGGTGTGCACACAAAGAACCTTCTATCAGTGCAGTCAGCAGTTATGAGATTGTGTAAGAAAATGTGATAAACACCTTGTGATGTTATGAAGGAAATACAGCTTATCTATATTTTGACTGTTACTCACCACACCCTAAGATTAATAGGCTATTTTGTTATATGATTGGCCTATACTAGGGAGTTAGTAGTTTTTAAGATAAGAAAACTTTATATAAGCACTGTATAAAATTGAATAAGTTAGCACTAAACAGAAAGCAAAATACATGTATTTGATGTTGATGGAACTTGCAGAAAGAAAATAAACCAGAGGGAAACATTCACTTTGTGTGGCTTGAATTATTTGAAGATAGAAAACACAGTGCAGCCATCTTTTAACCTTACATGGGTGAAGAAATCACCAGGTGTCAATCAAAGAATAATTACTGGTCAGGGTCTGAGGGGAACCTCTTAGTGCTGTACGTGTTAAAAAGATGTCTACGGAACGGTCTGAAACCACATCCTATACATAATTCGTGTCTCCCCAGTAATAACCAGACTGCCCAAAGTGGCCAGTTCGAGACACTTTTGGGAAGACGTCTGGGGTATCAAAATTCAGGCCATACAATGAGCCCAGTACATGGCAGCCCATGGCTGACTGAAATTGTATAAATGCAAAATGTCTCCCACTGTCTTTCGCTGCTTTCAGGACTAGACTGCGGCGCATAGGTCTAAGCCAGACCGCATTACCCCTAGCCTTAGTAATAAAACAATGCACATAGGGTACCCCCACAACTACGGTGTAGACATCATGCCTCCCTGCCTGATATATGTGACTTTTGCATAAGCACATCAATTTTGTGTTTCTTCACATAAGATAGCATCCTTTTTTTTTACCACATTTGTTAAGGAGAGAATGCAAAAAGACTCACCTATTCATTCCAGAGACCTAAATAAACTGCACTTGATTCAGTGAAAAGGCCCTGCATATATAGAAATACAGTCTTGTACCTGGATAACCTTTGTACCATTAAGAAAAATAATGTCAAAATAACCCTTAACTGTTGCCCTCATCCCTCCCCCCAACCCCAAAGTTCCAACTTCCAACCAACTGCCAAAGGTCCTCCTCTGGAGAGAGCACCCTAACCCACCCTTCCCCCGGATACAAGAAATAATAGATTCCCAACTATACCGACTTGGTGGAGAAACAGTTGTCCTGTGCCAATTCACAACTCCAACCCAAAATATTTAATGGTGTCATTAGTAATTAAACCAAGGTTAGCACCAGAGATATTATATTTATCCCAATATGAGGCTGTATTTCTTCCCAACCCCACCTAACAAGTGGGGGGAGTGGTGGGATCTGGTACCATGCCCCAGTGAAATCAAAGACTCCACAAGATAATGTAACGGTGATACACGACAGAGCTGAGGTGTCCAGCACTGTGCTGAGGATAAAAGAAAAATTAGTTCACCGTATACCTCAAACTAAATTTAACCAAATCTCTGAACAGGTTCAAGGATATACTGACCTGTATTTATCAAAGAGCAAACATGCCGGCCCGGTGGCACAGAGGGTTGAGGCGTTGGATACCACGCCTCGAACCACGCTGGTGACTTGGGTTGAGAACGACTTGGACGCCAGGGGCTGGCAGGGAAGGAGAAGATCGGCATCCGAGGACTGCCTCTCTCCTGGGTGGACTGGGTGGGAATCTACTCAAGTAGTGACCCCCGGTGGAGACTGGAGGCACTACAGGTAGCGGCACAGGAGGGACAAACCAGAAAAATGAGAAAAAATGCTCCGGATTGGCCAGATGATGGCACCCAGTCCAAGGCATGTCCGAAGACTTCCTGTGGGGTCAGCTCCCATCTCAGCAGTGCCCGAGGCCGAGAAGAAAGAATAGTGTGCTGGGCCACCCCCACTGGTGCTTTCCTCCCTCAGAGGAGAGAGACCCACTCGGCAAAGGGTAACGCCAAGCTACCTCGAGGGAGGCTGCAGATATGAGGCGGAAGGGCACCCTGAGAAGTTGGAGAGGTGCAGGGGACCTACAATGCTCAAAGGAATGGCAGATCCGGAGCCAGGAGGGGAGACAATAGATAACACACACAAAAAAAAGAGCAAACACATAGCTTTAGAAATACCATGATACATGAACAGAGCCGACAGCTATGTCCTAATGCAGTTGACCCTCTGCACACGTTATCCTATATAGAATCTCGGATTCCCTCAGAAAGGAGGCAAGCAGTGGATAGAGAAATGAAAGGCCCTTCCAATTGCTATGTTTCACAGATCTATTAAACCAAATTCAAATACTGTGGCCCAAATACAGCTTTGCCCCCACCCCACAGACAGTTCTTTGGGCAGCAAATACAAGAGTTACTAGTCCCAGAGAATGTAGTTCCCTGCTCAAACTTTGAGTGCAGTACTGTTTATGTCCCCACAGGAGTCACTGCATTACAACCATGCAGGATGTGCAGGAATGAATGAATGCAGGCAAGTGGGGGCTCCAGACTGTGGCTCTAGCACCATGCAAGGAGATTTTGCTTTCAGGTATATATTCTACCCCAGCACGTATAGGTGTAGCTGTTGAGTAAACCACTCTTATGTCACTCAACCAGAGAATAACGCCAAGGGAATCTATACCAAAGCAGCCATCAGTTCAACCATCACTGTAGCAGTAAAATATTGAGACACATTTTGACTTTAGTACAGTGAAATCCCACTTGTCCTGTAAACAAAAAAGCAGTGATTGGGCCAAGTAACAAATGAGGACATAGACCCAGTGGTGATCACACGTACCCTATTCAAGTGGCTAGTTGTGTATTGCATGTCACTGATCTCCCCTCTGTAACTGCATTAGCTCACTGACATATTCCTCCCTGCTTCCAAGACACTAGTGAAAAATCTTGGGGGACAGGGACTGCCTGGTCTCATGATTCAGAACTTGAAATGAAGAAATGAGCAAACTGACATCCTTTCCAGTGTAGCTTTGCTTTTAAATTATTGAACTGCTGCCTCTGTTGCTGAGGGCCTAGCTGTAGTCTGGGAATATGCACACTGTCCCTTTTCCCACTTTGATCAGGCCTTTTTGCTTGGCCATTCACATCACTTGCTTCCTATCTGGAAATCACAAGCACTTGGATTCAAAAGTGGCACAGTCGTTCACTAGCTTGTAGTTTCCAACCTGGAGTGCAACAGGGCTCACTCAGTCTTGAAGGCCTTGTCTTCCTCCAGCAATCCAACTGCTCCACCACCCAGCTTCTGCCACAAGCAATAGGATCTCCATGTTGGACGTCCTCTAGGACACCGACTAGAAGAAGATTGTACTGGCACTTTTGGTTCTTGTGGCCATCTATGGAAACCTTCACCTGACTAATGGTTTCCTTTGCCCTGTTTCAGTCTTGCTGCAGGTCAACAATTTGATCTTTCAGGGTGTTGATCCTACTCTCAACATCTGTGAGACAGTTTTAGTGCTCAGTGCGGATTTCAGCTAATGAGTCCAGGATCATTTGCAGGTCTGATATTTTTCCAGTAATGTTAGTGAGGGCCACCTGGACCTTGTTCTGTAGATTAGACAGAATGTCTGAGAGTGCTGGACTGTCTGGAGTAGCCAGAGACTGCTTGTCAGATGAGATCCAAAGGGTATAGCCATGACTCACAAACAACGGCTGGTGCAACCTACCTGTGAAGGGCCTTCTTAGTCGATTACAATCCCGTACTATTACATAATGGCTCATAATACAACTTTAAAATTTGCACCAAACAATTGTTGTGGACCTAAAGTACCACAGCCCAAAAGTGATACCTTAGGCCCATAAGTGTTATAAATAACTTTAAAAAGAAGGACTAGCACTTTAAAACAAAACATGTGCTTTGAAAAGCAAATCTATTTATCCAGTGTCTCTAATATTTGCTGGTACCACCAACCTAAGAGTTGTCACTCTAGATAAGATCAGGAGCATCACAAGGCTCAGTCCTGGGCCTTTTCAGTATTCCTAAATGACCTTTAGTCCATTTGCAGAAAATGAAGAATTCATATATACTGTATGAGGATGATACTGTTTACCAGCAAGTCTTGAACCAGCAACCTTGAGGTCAGGTGCCGTATTCAAGGAAGGTTGTTTCAAGAGAAACAACACACAGCAGAAAACTGTTCTCGTGACACTCCGAGCCAAACGCCTGCTCACCAGTCTAAAATCAAAGTGGAAAATGGCACCCCAGTTGTCTCAGTGCCCTGCCTCTAGTACCTGGGTGACTTGTTGAACCAGCACCTGGACTTCTCCATTCACATCAATAAACTTGTATCTAAAACCCACTCCAAACTTGGACCCACTACTGCAACAAACAGTGACTGTCCACCTCAGCAAAGAAGCAACAGACATCCCTGCCCTCTTTGACTATGCAGTCTGTGGCTCACAGTCTGCAACCCCACCCCCCCCATCTCAACTGACCAAGGTAGATGTGTACACTACTGTCTGCTGCTTTATATTAAGCTGCCCATACAGGATCCACCACTACATCATGTTCTCCCAAGTGGGGTAGTCCTACCTTAAGGCCCACAGCAGCATGCACTGCTATATTTATTTATGTTTTATATATCTATTTATATGAAATTACTTCAACCAGAATAACCTCATGAGAACAGAGTGGTTTTGTTTTGCACAGTGGTATATTATGTCCCCATAGTCAACAGAAAGGGGCAGGAAGTAGGAGACTACCTGCTTCCTCACATCAGCACTGAGTCAGCATTTAGACCTGTAGAGAAAGTTGATCTTGGGTGATACGGTTGTTAAACTCAATGTTGACTTGTCCAGCTCAATTTTTTGTCTACCGCCTGCTTCTTGTATACTGTTTTTGCCTGAAGCCATATTGCCTAGGAGAAAGCAGAGCATGCAGACTGAGATGATCAGTCAGCCATGAGCAGATATACTTTTCGAGATCCTTGGAGAGGGTAGGAAGGACTGAAATGGGGTCATATTGATTAAGATCCTGTTTAGCCTCTTCTTTGTGGAAGGGCACAACTCTGGCATATTTCCAGGCAATACGTATCTCACCAGAGATCAGGTAGAACTTTATGATCATGGCAGTTGAGGAACAGATATGATGGGGCCACAAGACTGAGAAGCTTTGGGTCAAGGGAGTGAGCAGCAACACTCTTGTTTGGGCTGAGGCCCTGTAGTGCTTTGCGAATCTCTGCTAAAGGATTTGTCTGAAGTTAAAGTTTGGCAGATCATGAGGGTTGGTCTCTGAAGATCAGGATTAGGCTCCTTTATGCTCAAGGTCTCCAAGAGTAAACTTTCTGGTATGGAATGCTCTCCTTAAACAGGCTTAAACATCAGCATCTCTCACTGGTATAACGTGTCAGCTAAAACCCTGCTGTGCTAACTCATGTAACAGTGGCTGAGCGAGCCCCCAAGCCCATATGCATGTGCATTGCTCTGACTGCTCCTGGCCCATGTGCATTTGGAAATGTTTTCTTTTATACTGCTGCACCCTGTCTCCTGCTAAACAATATGCATCTCATTTCCTACATATTCCCTCTTCCACAATACTCCTAGAAATGAGATTTTGTTTTCCTTTAAATCTCTTTGGCTTTTTCCTGGTCAATAATCTGTTAAATATATGAAATTCAGGACATTTTTCACTTTGTAACTTACTAAATGATAAGGATGCTGTGCAGTCCAAAGACTGAGCACAGAACTGTGAACCAGGAAATCCCAGGCACAAATCCTGCTGCTCGAGTCACTTGCCCTCACTCTGCTTCAGACCCTCCAACAGCCATAGGTGTGCTAGTCTGTGTGAGAATAAGTGATGCATCCCCCAGGTGCATATCATCCAAATGTGCAGAAATGTTTTTGCAGCAATGTTGCCACTCATGACCCAGCTTTGTGCCCAAAATCAGGAGCGTTTGAGGGATGGCAGGAGGAGGGCTGAGCATCCCAGAGGATGCTTTTGTCCTCTGGGGGAGGGCAGTTGGTTTGTCCAGCAGTGATATTGTTCAGTACACCAGTGGGAAATGGTAATAACAGGAATGCTGGAATGGCCAGTATTGCATGAATGGTAACATTTTACTTTTGCCTCTCATTTCAGTGCCAAATGATTGAGAGGTACTATATGGAGACAAGATCTTGGGTTGGGAGGTGGCCCAATAAAGACTGGATAGAGGTGCATGGGATGGGGAAGCATTTTTGCAACGTAGTGTAATGAACTCAGAATTTCCATATTTTAAATCATGGTTACAGTAATTGTACAATCTGATTAATCCTGTTTACTATCTTCAAGGGATACAAGTTTAATTGGAAAGGTTCATCGAGTATGCGGCTGTGATTTATAGATGTGTCCACTGCTGATCACTGTCCCAGCAGATGAGATGCATGTACATGGGTGTGTCAAACTCCTTTACAAGGCAGTTAGTATCTTGCTAAACCATTTTTTTCAAGCCCTGCCCTTTTTATTTTTAGGGACTCTCCCTAACCAGGGCAGATTCTACTTTCTCTTTCTGCTGTGGTCCCTACAAGACTTTAGGCTCTGGCTCAGAGTGTTTCCCACTCCACCCCCTTCAATAAGGTGTCTTCTTTAACCCTTTTCCCTCTTACACCTTCTATCTATAGCCCAGCTGGTGTCGTGTACCACTGGGCCACCCCCCCACCGCCAACTGTTTTTGGTATCCGGCAAGGGGCCTGGCTTCTGCTACAGTGACTAGTGGGGGTTCGTTCCCAGAAATAGTGAAAATAGCATGGTGCCTCCACCCAGAGTAAAGTATTAGTGGGCTTGATGGCTGCTTGGCACAGTCCCCTGGGATACTGTGCCTCCCCACCTTCCCAACCAACCAACCACTCTGCACACTGTGTCCCCCAATACCTTGTTCCACCATACACCATATATTTCAAAAGTAAATGCATGCCATGGAATTCATTAACACAGCAGATTCAAAGAACAAATTTACAGCTTTATTTGGGGGTAAGGAATAGGGAAAGGGATACCAGGATGTGGGATTGCTGTGAAGGCAAAACGTTAATGAGATGTACAATTTCAAAACATGTGGGCCCGCAGGCCAAGCCCTCCCCCACTGGTACCAGTGTCCCCTGAATTTTCCCTAGGGGTACCCACTAGTTGCAGAACTGATCAGTGCCACAGGGTGGCCAGCTGTTGGGGCCCTGAAACATTTGAGAAAACCTGTAAACTGAAATCAGAACAATTTCCCTTTTTCCCCTCCCAGGAACCAAGTCCTGGGTACTCACAGTTTGACGACCTCAGCACCAGGGAGAATGGTGCTCCTTGATTCAATGCAGCAAGCATGGGCCGGCCAGGATCCCTCTGCCCAGATGGAACTTGCTCGAGGATCTGGCAGCTGGTCACCTTGATTGCAGTTCTGGCCACTTGTCACCTTCAGTGGCTTCTGGCCCAGTGCAGAGCACTGTGGCAAGACAACACCAGCCCCAGAAGGCCCAGATCTGGGAGTAGCTCAACACCCCGACTCCCTGATCGGAGCATCCTAGCGTTCAGGTGCAAGCCCCATGACCTCCTGAGACAGTGATTCCCACCTGGCAGGGGTTAGCGAGTTCCCCCGGCTCTAAGTGAGGACTCCCAAAAGGTGGGGATCCTCCTGCAGTCCCTGCACTGAGCTCTCACAAAGAAAAATTATAGACAGTCACTCCACTGAAGTCCACTGCAAGTCCTAGCAGGTGCTAGCCTCTGATTCAATCCGTGTCAGTGCAATCCAAATGAGGGGGATTCAACGACAACAGCCTCCTGCACACCAGTCTGCACTTTCAACTTAGCAGTGTCCAACTCTTTTCCTAGGTTGCAGCAAGTCCACCAGTCTCAGCCTCTTTAACCAGCTCACTCAGGACACACACACTTTCTGGCTAGCACCTCATGACCTGAGACGTTCTGCCTCTTTGAAGAAAATGCAGTTGCAGTCCACACAAGTGAGTGATCTCTCAGCAGCAACTGTAAAAACTCAGATAATCTGCTCAGTCTTTCCGTTTAGCTCAATCTCCCAGCGCAGGGTATCTGCCACTTTAAGTTTCTCCCAGCACTCATTCTGCAACTTCCCAGTACCTGGGGAAACAGTATCTAGGTTCAATCTCTTTTTCTCTCATTTCCCGTTCATGATCTAGTCCTGCTTCCAGCACCTGGGGAATCCTTCAACAACCTACACTTCAGATTAGAGCCTGGATAAGCCCCTGAAGTCCACAGTCTGCTCTCACACCACAGTCCTGACTCATCCAGAGCCCAGCAACAGACTGAAGAAATCTCAGTAAACCCTCACTGTATCAGCTGAAATCCCAGTCCTCTGATTGGCTGTTGAAGCCTTTCAATAACCGATATCCATAGTGATCAATATTTCCTCCTCGTCTATTGGGGCATAATTTAGGTGCCAGAATTAGTCCCCTCCTTTTCCCAGGAGTTCCTCTGACACAGGTTTGGGCACCTAGATCACTGATTGGCTAAAAATCAAGGGGCTAGAGGTCACCGACATGCCAGCTCCCATTCAGGTTAATGGAGTCCATTTCTATTATACAGTCGCTTCCCTTCTCATGACTGGTGCAGCCCAACACTTTACCCCAGCTGCACTATCCCACCACTGGAAAGTAGCTCCAACGATGCCCTCTTAAATGAGCCCACTCTCATCTAAGGGCTCCCAGCAATTGTGCTGTTGCTGCCACCGAAACTATGTCCCCCCAGGTGGCAGGCATCATCTCATTTTTATTCATGGAGCCACTCATTAATATTCATGAGCTTTAAGTGGCCCCATTGTTCAAGTTCCTCTCCGGTTGCTCCAATGGGCTTCTGCCTGATCCCTTTCTGGTCTCTGGTGCCCAAGGACATGGAAGGGGCACTGGGGCCATGGACAAAACTCCTCATTTTGCTCGACCACAACAGCGGTTGGTGCATCAAAGAGCCCCTGTGCCTACGTGAGTGCCAGCCAAACAACCCACCGGCAGCTCACGTCCCGTGGATTACACCCCAAAGGGGCAGACGACAGCCAGCTAATGGCAGAAAACTGAGCGAATACAGGTAAGCCCCCAGAGGGGGGTTACATATCATACAGCAGTGTAACAGTAAATCACCTGGACCACCAAGCAGTGCTCAGTTACTAAGTGGGCATGTGCCCCCTTCTGCCCACCCAAAGGTCAACAGCATGAATCCCCCAATGAACACTCTCTGCTTAAACTGTCAGTATTTAAGGGATGAGAGATCCCAGGGCAATGAAGCATTTTTTTGATGATAAACTGTTCTGTTCAGCCTATAAGGAGTTTCAGGAAATATTCAAACCAGAACATATGCTGATCAGCCAGTGCAGCGGTAGTGCTACCACTCATGATGCCAACTACCCGGGATTGGGAACAAGCCTGGGTCGCTGGAGGCCCAGCTGGGGGGGGGGGAGGATTGAGGGACCTAAGGGATGCTCTCCTCTGGGGAGGAAGGATTGCCGCACCCGCTGCGTTACTGCCACCTGGGTGACCATGGGTGTCATTGCTGTGAGGGGCACCACAAGGGAGGGGAGGATGTTGACTGGAGTCCACTGTAGTGGTACATCTCTGTGTGTGCATGTCTCCTTGGGAGTGGGGACTGCAACGGGAAGTAAAACCACCCTGTGCATTAGGACCTCCAAAATTGGTGGTCCCCCCGACTCCTGGCACAGCCACCGCAGGCATGCTATGGTATGAAACTGTCCCTTGGGATGGCCCCACCATGAGGGGGTCGATCTTGTAGGGTGGACATCCTGCGGTCGTAGCATGCTTGGGCATCAGGGGTGATCCGGGGGCGTAGCCATGGCCAGGGTGCCAAAAACAATAAATTACAAAAAAAAAAAAACAACAGAACATTCATTATAACCAGTTTGGCCTGTGTTCATAACAGATAAACATTAAAGCTTATAACTTTGAAGCTTATAACTCAAGCCCTTTAAGTTCTTTGTTTAATTTCACATCCCCAAACCTTAAAATATTCTAAGTGCCTGGACTTACCCAACTGCTCTTGAGTTTGGGAAGGACCATCCCTTTGGATGAAAAAGAAAAAAAAATCTGGAGTGTTCACCCAGACACTTCAGTAAATGGTGGGGTGGGGCTTCCACTTTTCTTGGTCCTTCCCTCTCTTGGCCGACACCTTGTTTGCATCATTGTCAAGAATAGTGAGCCAAGCAGTTGCTGCTACAACCCATAGCAGGGCTGCTGCTTACACCAGTCTGCCAACACACCACAGCATTGCCACTTGTGGCATCAGTGACCCAGATTTGTACCTTGAACCTGTGCATCTGGAAGGCCAGTAGGAGGAGAAGGATCAAGTTCCTAAAACTTATTGCCCATGCCATTGTGCCTCCTGTGGCATGTCTCATGAACCTGTCTCTGCACACTGATCATCTCCCCTCACTGTGGAAGACAGCCAGGCTAGTCCCTGTTCACAAAAAGGGCGACACTTCTAACATTGATAACTGTCATCCTATTGCCATCCTTTCCACCCTCTCAAAAATATTGGAGAAAATTGTTGTCACTTAAGTCTCTGACCACTTTCTTGCTCGCAGTCTTCTCACCCCTGACCAACATGGGTTTAGGCATGGTCATAGCACTCCACCACACTGGTGCAATTTATAAATGATGTAAGACTTGCTATGGACAAGGGTTCCCTTACAGGGGCAACTTTTGTGGATCTTACAAAAGCGTTTGATCTAGTTGACCATCCTTTGCTCCTAACTAAACTCTCTTCACTTGGTTTTTCCTCTGGTACCACCACTTGGTTCATAAATTATTTATCAGATAGGTTTCAGTTCATCCAGATAGGAAGGGCTAAGTCTTCACTGGCCAGTGTCTGGGTTGGGGTACCCCAGGGATCTATCCTTGGCTCACTACTGTTTTAGATTTTTATAAATGACCCCCCTCCTCTTGGCAGACAGTGCTCTGCTCTATGTGGATGATCTGGTCCCCACACTCCTCCTCTCCCAACATTTTAGACATCAACATGAACCTCAACCATAATTTTGAAACTTTCCAACACTGGTTATTGCAGAACAAGCTAGTCCTTAATAAAGGCAAAACTGTGACTGTGCTTTTCTGTTCAAGAGCAAAAATCCATTCCTGCTCCCAGCCCCTAGCTATAACTATGCTCAAGAATGTTCCCCTAGAGTCAGTAAATGACTCCAAAATATCTATGTGCCACCCTTGACCCTGCCCTGGACTTTGATCTGCACCTAACTACAACAATTAAATCTGTAAATATCCAACTGGGACTAGCCTACAGAATCCGACATAACCTCACATCAGTAGCTAGACTAGCTATTGCACAGGAGATCCTTAGGCCTAAACTAGCTTATGGGCTGTTAGCCTATCCAGGTACCATAGCTGGTCTATGGTACATTATGGAAATGGGACATTTGCTACAATAACATCAGTCGTTTCGCCTCAGCTCTCCCTAAGTTAATGCACTAATGCTCTCTTTGCTCTACTCTGGGATGGCTGCCACTAGGAGCTTTTCACCAGTTTACCACTGTGTGTTTTATTAGGAACATTGTCTCCTCCCAAGTGCCGGAAAAACTGGCCTGTATGCTAAAACCAGCATCCTCTGCCTGTCCCCTGAGATCTTCAGATATAACCCTCCTCGTCCAACCAAGAAGTAAAACCACAATTCAGGAAAATTCTTTCTCAACTAGTGCACCAAAACTATGGAACTCCCTTCTGCAGTCCCTCAGAAACTCCCCTTCCTTGCACAGCTTCAAGCATGACCTCCGAATGACTCTAAATAGATCCAGCCATTGCTCTTGCTCCGGACCAAACCTGTCTGTTGATAAACCTCCCTAGATATCTAGGCTGGCTGTGGCTCCCCCTATCCAGGATTGCTGACTATCCTCTGCAAATTTAACCTAGATAGTTACCCCTCTACTCACTAGCACTTAACCGAATATAGATAGCCTCTGATGTCAAATGTTGCTCTAGTTCTGTATCGATGTTTGACATAATTGTTACTGCCAATGCACTTTTGTTCTGTATTTGTCTGTATCGGTATTCTCATTACCTATCTCTTTTTTCATTTGCAACAATCAAATGCAGTACTGATGTCTAATATGTTTTGATGTGTTGTAACCTCCCGGGTCGTACTTGAAAATAGGCAGCCTTGCTGTCTAGTGCACCTACCTGGTCAACAAAAACTAAATAAAATAAAGAAATAAATAAGTATCTCAGAAGATGTTCTCCTTTCTCCTTAGTAGGAAGGTTGTATCCTTCATTGCACTACTGCCATCTGGCTGTCAATAGGTGGCAGTGCTGTCCGGTGAGCATGCAGCGTACATGTGGGAGTGGAGGATGTATATCTGGTGCGTCAGGGCTTTCAGCACTAAGGTTTCATTGTATCCTCAGGGGAAGGGGACAAAAAGTGGAAAAAGGCCACCCACTGGGCAGATGTGACACTCTGCCCCCCCCCATCCATCTGGGCTCCATTTTTCTGCCTCAATAGATGGTCTCAGGTGCCTCTGTCTCCTCAGCCGATGACTGGATTGAAGGTCTCACTTGCTGAGCAGCTGAACTGGCAGGACCTTGCCCCGGGGGGGGGGGTTATACAGTACCTGGGGGTACCACAGCCTCTGTTTCGGCTGATGTCCCAGTGTTCTGGGAAGAGCTAACAGTAGAAACTCCAATGACAATGGTCACCCCGGTGTGCAGAGAGCTGAGAATGCAGATATCAAAGTTCTGCCTTAACAAACTAGTCCTCTCTCTTGTCAGGTGAAGGTTATCACATTTGAATAACCTTCTGTCCCAGAAGCCCTCCCCAATCCCCTATAAAGTGGTGCCTGATGGGAAGAGCTGACTGTTGTGTAACTATCCCTGCCACAGCACCTCCTTCCCCTTCCCCTCCACCACCTTCCAACCCCCAGGCCAGTGGACCTCTGAGGAAGGGGGTGGTGGGTGGGTGGGGCACTCAGCCAGCTGGAGTTGCAATTAGAATATTTCCTCCCTAGCTACTGCCAACTGAGCATGGAGCTCTCTGAAATTCCTGCAAATAGGGCAGTGTTCCTTTCTCCAAAGCACAGCCTTGAAACAAGTGGCCTGCAGTCCCTACAGCTAACTACCTCTCCACTCATCCAATGCTCCATTCCTGTGAGTTAAATGCATTTGCTATGTGCCTACAGTTGTTACTTAGTAGTATTTTATACCAGGTTAAGAGGCATTCAAGAGCTGCAGCCTCTTACATTGATTCCTATGACAAATCGAAAAAGATGCTTTATAATAATTACACAACTACAGTCTCCAAAACATACAATAGAAGGAAACTTTAACAATACCTAGCATCTCATAAGATTCCAAATTATGTTTGACTTCTCATGTTTTATAATTAACTACAAAATGCTGACACAGGAGAACAATGTTTAACTTATGTTTTGTTTAAATATTTTTTTAAATGTGTTGTAACAAAATCAGTGTTTGTTTAAATTCATAGGTCCACAACCCTTTGTCTCTGCTGCTAATAGCAGTGTTCAGTCTCATCAACATCATTGTCATCCACCCCTGCTATGAGCATTGTCAACCCGCAGGTAGTCCTGGCCACTGTCTCTGAGCTATTCTGGCAGTTGCCTCTACTGATGCCTCTGATCATTGCATCATCATCCCTTTTGACCTACTCAGTAACACAGTCAACACTAGCTTTGGAAATTATGGGTCTGACCCCTGTCATCAACCCCATTCCTCTGTAGACGCAGCCGCCCTGTTGGGAACTTCAGGAATCCCCTCCTCTGCTAGAAGTGAAAGAGGAATATAATCCAGAGCTCCTTCATATGGAGGAAGATTATGATTAGGATAAGGGTGATCTGGATTTCCTGAAGGTACAGGGTCTAGCTCCTCTCTTTCTTCTTGAAGTGAGGACACAGTGATATACACACCCAGGCCTCCTCCTGAGGATGCTTTATTTCAAGTACTCCTAAAACTTATGCAGGAATCCTTGAGGTTCACTACTGAGGAAGAAGACTCATCCAGAAGGAACCTGTACAAGATTCTGAAAGTCCCCATTATGCCTACAGATATTATCAGCCAATTCACCCAACTTTGAAGGATGCCGCTTTAGCTGCTTGACACAGGTCAAGTGCCCTATCAGCTGTTCCCTGTAAAGTGGACAAGCAGTATCAGGCACTCACTACAAAAATGTTTTATTCTTCATAGCTTAAAACTGAATTAGTAGTCATGATGGTTTCTGATGACATTCTTAAAGCCCCATGCCATACACATTCCTTTCCTCCTGATAAGGAATCCAGGAGGCTTGATATGATTGGCAATCTAGCCTATGCCTCTGCCTCCCTTGGTTTACACATTGCCAAATATCAGGCATATATAATAAAGGAATACTGCATGACAGGGCGTGTGTAGTGCTGGGATAATGCCACGCCTGGGGGGGTTGGGCATGAGGCCACAGGCTGAGTGCATCCAATGCCCCAGGCATGGCGTTATCCCAAATGACACACACCCTGGAGTACATTATTCCTATTATGCAATGGCTCGTTGTTATACAGAATAAAAAAAAATAATTTTAAAGACGTTTTTGTGTGGAAAAATATTTTTGGTTTTTAAGAGAAGATGAAACAATCAATCAAAAGCTCCATAAAACAATCAATCAAATGCTCATCTACAGGTTCACAGTGAGGCTGAAACTAGACCTGTGGCGATGTGCTGGGATAATGCCATGGGTCTAGCCTCAAACTGACCAATCACAGTCCAAGATTCTTTCTTGCCATTGTATAATAAAATATCAAAACTGCATGTGGAAGTCTATATTGTTTTTGGTCAACAAGCTGCCTGATGGTCTCACAAAAAGTGAGATCCAGTGGAGTGTCACCCATGGCTTGGAGGTCAGTAAGCATTTCCTGTGTTCCGCCTATGATGTTTCAGATGCTTCTGCCTGTGGCATCTGCCATAGGTGTTATTCATGGCTCAGGGTGGCTGGTTTGACAACTGATGTGCATCCAACAGTCCCGGTTTCATGGCCAAAAATGATTTGACGCAAAAAAACACACAGATGAAACCAGACTCGACTCAAACATAACTTTAGTATTTTTTATTCTTCATCCACAAAAAATGATTCCACTGTTTGCTTCTACACTCACAATTTTGTCTGGGAAGAGGATGATTCTAGTTTGAAAACAAGATGAAAAAACATATACATTATAGGGGTGCTGTAACGCCCCTATAGTTAGGGTTGAGTCAGGTGTTCAATGTTAAACCCCAATTTTTGCACCTTAATAACGTTGGCATCATTTTATGAAACATCGCAAAATTTGCCATGCATGGTCAGCCTATCAGAGTCTCAAGACTTGAGAAGTTTCATGTCAGCATCTTGTATGGTTTCTGAGATACGGAGCACCAAAAAAAAAAAAATAAACTATACTTAACATTGCGCAATTTTTGCTGTCACCTACAGCCTGGATAGTGTGGAATTTTTTCATGAAATTTTCAGGTTTGATGGGGCCTGTGCCAAGGGTGTGCTTTTTGAAGGTTTGGTGAAAAAATATTATATTGTTTTAGAGTAATAATGATTTTTGAGTTATTGTTAAAGTTCGACTGGCTAGAAAAAAAAAACTTTCTCAGGTGCTTCTTTTCATGACTGATTGTGATGGCTGCCATTTTTAAAACTCACAAACACAGAAAACACATTCAAATGATCTATTTTTAAAAAACAAAAACCTGAACCTAGCTAAACTTTGATTCAATGCCTCATGGGAGTCTGGGGGTAAGTTGCAATATGTGGGGGCAGGGACAAAGATGGTAAACTGGATTGTGAACTGGCTGAAGGGGAGGCAGCAGCAGGTGGTGGTGGGGGACACTCTCTTCCCCAAGGGCAGTGACAAGCGGGGTGCCACAGGGCTCAGTCCTGGGTCCAGTGTTGTTTGGGTTATTCATATTGGATATCTCACATGGTGTTTGGAGCAAGATCAGTCTGTTTGCAGATGATTCCAAGATAGGGGCTGTGGTGGATGACATAAAGGGGTGGCAGGGGCTACAGAAGGACCTGATCAAACTGGAGGAGTGGTTGGAAAACTGGCAATTGTGCTATAATGTGAAGAAGTGCAAGGTTATGCACTTTGGAGCAAGGAACCCAGGGATGAGCTACCAGTTGGGAGGGGTTCAGATAGAGGTCACAGAGGAGGAGAAGGACCTAGGGGTGATCATAATGGGTAACATGAACAAGTCAGCTCAGTGTAGGAAGGTGGCAGCTGTAGCCAACAAGATGCTGGGGTGTACTGCAAGAGGAATCTCATCCAGAAATAGGGACGTGATCCTGCCGCTGTACAAGTCACTAGTCAGGCCACATTTGGAGTACTGCCAGCAGTTCTGGTGTCCCTTTCTGAAGAAGGATATCAGATTGTTGGAGGGGGTGCAGCATAGGGCAACTAAGATGATCCAGGCACTGGAAGGCAAAATCTATGCGGACAGGCTGACGGAGTTGAATATGTACACCCTGGAGGAGAGGAGGGATCAGGGGATATGATTGAGACCTTCAGATATTTGAAGGGGATTTATAAAATTGGCACAGAAGGGATATTTAAGCTGAGGAGAGGAAGGGACACCAGAGGGCATGGTCTCAGGTTAGAGGGTAGAAGATATCGGAGAGAGATGAGAAGGCAATTTTTCACAGAGAGGGTGGTGGAGAAATGGAACACTGTACCCGAGTAGGTAGTATCCTGCAGCACAGTGGGCAGTTTTAAAAGGGCATGAGACAGGGTGCAGGGGGGTAAAGGTGAGGGGGTGGGGGCAGCTGCAATATAAGGGTGCTAGCTGTGCATTCGAGCAGATTAACTTGATAGACCACAAGGCCTGTTTCTGCTGGCAGATTCATATATTCGTATGTTCATAAATGGGGCTCATTTAGCTAGATCTTGGTGTTTCTTTGTTTTTTTTAATTTGCCAGAAATGCCTTTACTGGGCAACCCAAAATCCAGGGTATCCAGCTTAGCAAGAGGAGCCGTTCACGAATGTTTCCTGTATGAGAACAGTGGGACTTTCTTGAGTTCTGCACCTGCAGCTGGAGCCCTGCTGTGGGGTGCAGTGAGAGGACTGAGCTGCTGAGCCCCCATTTTGTCTGTCTGTCTGTCTATCTATCTACAGTATCTATCTATTTGTTTTATTAAGCAGACCGAGGTGCCCACCCCTGGTACTTTTCCTTTCCCACCTCACCTCCAGGTGTCCTGCCCACCCTTCTCAATCTTAATGTTTATTTTTTTAATACTATATTTAAGCAGATCAAGGTGCCCACCCCCAGTACTGCTTCTCTGGACCCTCCTCCCCTCCAGGTCATCTGACCCCATTTCTGTACAGTGCTCTGACACTGGGGTGCCCAATCCCCAGTGTCAGACTTTTTTTTTTGATCAATTTTTTATTGTGTTTAATAGTTCTGAACATAACAATTAAACCATACATTAACACCAATAAAATAACATAATATTACTTTTCGCAAAGATGCCAACTTACTTAAGTTATTTAAACAATTAGCCATTCATGTATCTTAAACATATAATGTTATCTTGAACTTTCTACATACTAACCAGGTTATTGTAATCAGCACACACCCTGGTTATTGAGGTAAAGGTACCAACTACCTCTACCTACTAATTCCTGCTTATTTTAAAATATTTGTTAAATATTGAAACAGACATTTAATACTCCAGTTCTGACCCCACTTTCCGGGTATGCAAGCGGTGAGTATTGTGCACACCTTTGTGGATCATTTAGTTTATTGTGACTTTATCCTTTGCTTCTGTGTATTAACTGTGTCCCCCCCCCATGTGAGAGGTGGTTGTCGGAGGAAACACAGTTCATTCTCATTCTGACTTCAGCAAGTACTCATATGGTCTCTTGAACTGTTTTACTGCACTTGATTTTTGGACCTTCCCCATGTGAGAAGTGGCATTGGGATCAGACTACCTGCATCTGTTAACCAGAGTGGTGAGAGCTCTCTGGTCCCAGCTTCCATATTGCATTATACTCCATGATTGTTTTTCATTCTTATTTATTTTAGTGTAGTTATACTATGGATTGTACAATTTTTATCTTATTCTCATTTTATTTGTATGTTGTTTTGTATGTGAAGTTGGGCTGATTGTATTTATGTATTGTTTTCTGCTGTAGCTGTTGTACTAAAGATGTGCTGGCACGTAGCTCCCCTGGTCTGGTGCTATTCCTCCTCTAAGCTCCATAACCTCTGCCCTTTTCATTTCCCCCAGTTTATTGACACTGCTGGGCCCTGGAAATAGTAGGGAGGAGATGGAGGGGGTCGGGGGGTCCCAAACCTCGGGGGGGTTGAGTGGGCTGGTCTGATCGGGGTGGTCAGGACCAGGAGATGCCCTAGGGTGAAATGGGTTCCAGAATGTGGTCCATCAGTTCTGGTCCCCATCCCCAAGGGCTCCAGTGATTTTGGGCCAGTGGCCTGGGCAGCTCCGGTTCCTCATCCGAATCAAGTGGTGTTGTGCAATGCCAGATCTATTAGGAACAAGATGGCCATTATTGCTGATCTTGTTGGGACAGCTGATCTGACTTGCATCACCGAGATCTGGCTGGATGATAATCCTGACCCCATTTTTGAGGCATCTATTCCAGCCAGGTTCTCGGTGATACACCGCTCGAGATTGGACCACAGTGGTGGGGATGTAGCCATATGTTTTACATCAAAATTGGGTCTTGTAGAGTGCCAGTTTAGGATTCCAGACTGTTTGAGTGTACCATTGTTGCAGGTGTGGGGCGCAGGATCATTCTCGTCTACCGACCACCCAGGGACAAGAAACTGTTCCTGCAGGAATTCACAGCCTTTATTGTTGACATGGCATTTGAGTCTCCCAGATTGATAGGTTCATAAGGTTGTTTACAAGTTCGGTGAGCAGAAATACCCTTCATGAACTCACCACCAAGATCATTGGTGGAAATTAAATTTTGCATCTCCCATGTATAAATCCAACTTTAACTTAAATGAAGTCAAGGAAGTGCTTATTACTATACTGTTTGGCAAAGCATTCCAAAAATTAATTATTCTCTGAGAATACCACTGGTTCCTCTTATTTGCATTGTTTTGGGTTCCTCTTAATTTCAGTAAATGGGATCTGGTATTAATTTTTGAGAAATTTTGGGTTAAGCCAATTGTTTCCAGTAAGGAATCATTATTGAAGGATTTTATGTTAGACATAGGTTACCTCAGAATCTTCTATAGTTCATAGAATAGAGTCTCATAGTTTTTAGACATGACTTATATTCGAGTTCCCTTATTGCATGGACTTTCTTGGTGGCCTTACACTGGACTCTTTTGATTCATTTTTTTTTAATTAAATTTGGTGCTACTACTGAAGTACAGTATTCAAGATGTGGTCTAACAAGGCCTGTATATAGTGGGACAATCACATTCATGTCTCGGCTTTTGATATTTTTAAGAATACATCCCAGTATTTTATTTCCTTTTTTAACAGCATTGTTTGTATGTAGCTTGAAGGTAAAGTGATCTGATATTATTATACCTAGGTCTTTCTCATGTTTAGTTGTCTGCAAAGTAATATTGTTCATTTTGTATGCATAGCATGGGTTATTTCTTCCAAGCGCATTACCTTGCATTTTAGTTCGTTGAACAATAAATCATTATCATGTGACCATTTTTCAAGCTGAGATAGATTATTTTGAAGTTCGAGAGCAGAGTTAGAATCAATTATAATACTGCTTAGTTTTCAGTCATCCGCAAATCTGGAGAACCAACAAGAATTAGTTAATGGACTTATAGATGATATTAGTATGTTAAAGAGAACGGGTCCCAGGACCGAACCCTGGGGGACCCCACTGGTAACCTTATCCCAAGGTGAAAGCCTTTTATTGACACCTGTTGCATGCAATTTGACAACCAAGCTTTTATCCAGTTTATAATTATTGGATGTATTTTTAACAATTGTAGTTATTTGATGAGTATTTGGTGTGACACGGAATTGAAAGCAAATGGCAAAATCCAAGAAAAATCCACTGATAAACACTTATCTAATGCTTCACTAACTGGTTCTAAGAAGTTTAATAAGTTAGTCTGGCAAGATCTGTCTTTAACAAATCCATGTTTGTTGATATCCACATGTCCTATTTGTGCCATATGTTTAGTAATTTTATCTTTTAGGATTCTTTCCATCAATTTTCAAAATACAGCAGTTAGACTTATAGGTCTATAGTTTTGTGGAAGATTTCTGCTACCTCCTTTATGAAGCAGGATAACTGCAGCTTTGTTCCAAACAGGAACAGTAGAGCCTGCCTTTAATGATGAGTTAAACAAAATTATTAAAGGTACTTCCAAAACTTCTGATAACGATTTTAGGAATTTTGATGGTATCCCATCAGGCCCAGGAGACCCATTTGATTTGATTGCATTAATTCTTTCTTTAACTTCCTGTTCAGTTATTGGCTCGAAGGGAATATCACTGTTTATATTAGGTAAAGAAGTCAGTAATTAGGGTTTATAAACACTCACACGATCATTATTTAGATTGGCTGCCATTTCAGATTTGTCAGTAAGAATACCTTCAGGGGTGTGTAGGAGACCTATGGTAGTGGGATTATTTTTAAGGAACCAACATAACTGTAGTAGGATTTTTTGTTATCTTTAACTGATGTTGACAAATTCTTCTCTCGTGTTTGTTTTTGTTTCCTTATAATTATTTTGCTTTTGCTTACTAAACTTTTGTATGATTGTCAATCCAATGGGGTTAGATTTTTTTTATATTTTCTGTATAGTTTATGCTTCTTTGCTAAGATTTGTTTATGTTGATGTTCCACCATAATGGAATTCTTTTATTTTTACTGTATTTTTTTTTCTAATAGAAACCCATGTGTTTATGCACTAATCAAGTGTATCCCGAATCTTGGTCCAAGTATTATTAAAATCACAATCTCCTAATTCTTTGGACCAGTTCCAATCTTTTAGATATTCTTTAATACATGGATAGTTTGCTTTAGTAAAGTTTTTTATAACTGTGCAGCCATTAGATTTGGATGAATGCTCAAGGTTCATAGTTGTAAGGACTATGTTATGGTCACTGCTAGATAGAGGATGGATAACCATTACTTCAATATTAGCATTATCAATATTGATGAGAAAAAGATCCAGTATTTTTTTGTCTCTCGTTGGTTCTTTTACTAATTGATCCATATTATTTAAGATCATTAGTTCTACAAATCTGGAGTCCAGAGGTGAATTGCCCTTGCTAACATCCCAATTTATGTTAGGAAGATTTAAATCGCCCATAAAAATGAAATCTTTGTCGTCCAACATAGTTGCAGTGTTGTTCATGAACAAATCATTCTCATCTTTGTATAAGTTTGGAGCTCTATATCCCTGACCAATTTTTTTTAAACGATTCTTTGAGAGGATAATGTTGGTCCAAATTAATTCTGTTCTATCATCTTTTAAACAACTTTTTCCCACTAAATAGCATTTTATTTTGTTACTTACATAAAGTACTATCCCTCCTCCTCTAGAATGTGTACTTTTATTTTTCAAATTGATTATACTCAGGAATTTCTGTGCCCCAGTCGTCGTTTTTGAACCAAGATTCAGTAACGCCACATGAGTCAATTTTATTTGTTTCCATGAAATGTTTTAGTTTGTCAAACTTATTTGAAAGACTGCGTGCATTTACAAGTAAAATATTAAATGTATGTTTTGTACTTAATTTGCTTATGGGATTAACTCAAGATGTATGTTTAATTAAATTTGGTTTAGAATCCTGCCCTGATGTATTGTTGGTGAATTCCCTATAATTTACTGTTTGTGCATGAGTCTGGTTCAGAGAGTCCACCATGGTGGACATCTCCCCCTTATTCATTAGTTTAAACTATTTTGAATGTATGTTAGTATATGTTTTCCTAGTAGAGCACTTCCCTTTCTACTCAAATGCAGACCATCCCATGAAAAAAGCTTGTTTCGATCACAAAAGTCTTCCCAGTGGGGAATGCATCCTATTTGTTGTTTAAGGTACCACTTCCTTAACCAGTTATTTAATTCTGTGATTTTTGTTTGACTATGGTGTGAGGATCTTGGGATTGGCAGAATTTCAGAAAAGGCAAAATTACAGTTTAAGTTAGTAACCTTATTAGCCATAGAAGCACTATCCAGTTTTACTTTAGCTAATGGTTTTTTCAAAATATTATTTGCCCCTGCGTGTATGATAACTGAGGGTTGAGAAGAATTTGCTATGATATTATCCAACATTATTGTGATATCTCCTATTTTGGCTCCTCTGAATGATGATAATGTTCTGGTTGCCTTGTCAGGATTGCAAATCATTCGGCTTAGATGTTTGATTATGGAATCTCCAAAAACAAATATTGATTTGGGTGTCCTATCGGTTTCAAAATCCATCAAGTCTACCTCACATGGGATGTCAACAGCCATAGCTTCAGGGGATCCTGTTGATGGTGCATTTGGAACGATAGTTAGATTTGCCACAAGTGTAATGAAAGAATCAGGCTGTATAGTATGGTATTCAGGATTTTTCTCCACTGTTTCTGATATGTTTAACATTGAATATTGATTTTTTTTGTTAGTAACCGAAATGTTTCTACTCTACGGACTTTTTTTTTTTTTGGAAGGTTTGGAGCTTTGAACATGGAACCATTCTTCCTCTAAATTAGTGGTTTGGTTGATTTCCATGGACCTTTATTTGTATTATTTGGAACCACATCAATTTTCTCTTGATCTATGGTCTTGTTTGAGTTATTATGACCTTCTGGTGTTTGATCACAAATGAAGATATCTGTAGGTTCAGTATTAATACAACATGCCCCTGATGCTTGTAATTGTAATTGTTCATTGTTGTTAATATTTGCTTGTAATCTGTTTGCCATGTCATTTTGGCTTGCTTCTAACATCAGAAGTCTTGCTCCAAAAGTGCTTATCTCATGTTGTAATTCATCATTTGATATACATTTTGTACATTTGTAGATAGTTTTATTATTCGGGTACATCTAAAACAAATGAATACATATTACACAAAGTACATCTCATGCCAATTTCACCATTCACAGTAATGATAACTTCTGCCATTTTAAATCAGAGGAGAAAAGTAAATACAAACAGATGAGTCTCTTGGGAATAAAAGCAAGGCTTGAGGGGTACAGTACTTTAAATCAAATATCTTAAGAAACACAGTTCATTCTTGCAGTTAGTATATAGAACCTAGTTAGATTGTGTACCTTACATTTCCGCAGTCTACAGTTACCTACCACGCAACCATGCAGAACATGCAAAACACGTGCTAGACACGCGTGTTTTTGCACGCACAGGTGCACGTACACGCCCTGTCTGTACTCGCCCTGCTTATAGCAGGGCTGGTTATATTGTGTGAACTGTCCCGGAAGTAGAATTTGGGTCAGTCAAAATGCTCGGTTACAGTTTACCAATAAATATAGTTAAAAACCCCGCAAAAGTAGTCTCCTTTAATATTCCAACTGTCTGTAGCCTATTACCGACTGGAAATAGTGCCCAGAAATAGTTTAAAATGATAGTCTCCGAGTTGTAGTCACATCAAGCTCCTGTGAACTACAAACTCACTCTACCTGGGATCACTTCCTGATCACAGGGATCTGAGCACTCCAATCGGGTGCTAGTTTACAAAAATATGGTACATGTTTTACAGTGCAGTACTGAGATTTTTCATTTAAACTAACAGTGCAGCAAAAAAACATGAAGCTGTGCTTCTCTCAAGGCTGGCAAAACAAATGAAGCTATCGAATGCCCAGTCATAGCAGGGCTGGTCATATTGAGTGAATTGACCTGGAAGTAGAATTTGGGTCAGTCAAAATGCTCAGTTACAGTTTGCCAATAAACGTAGTTAAGAACCCCACAAGAGTAGTCTCCTTTAATATTCCAACTGTCTCTAGCCTATTACCGTCTGGAGTTGTAGTCACACCGAGCTCTTGTGAACTACAAACTCACTCTACCTGGGATCAAATGATGGCACTGGGTGACTTCAATGCCTGGGTCAACGATGAATTCTCGCAGTTTGGTTGGGATTTCCCCCAACTTACAGTATGTGTTCATTGGACCTCACACAGGTAGTTACCTCTGCAACTCATGATCATTATCATTCACTTGATCTGGTTTTTCCCTTGGGCTTGGACACCACCGATTTGGTGGTGGAACCAGTCAGTTGGTCGGACCACCACACCATAGGATTCAATTTCCAGGCTCCACTCTATAGGCCTGCCCCTGTGGAGATGATCTGATACCGCCCTTTGAGAGATGTGTCTCTCGATGGTCTACTGGCAGTATTGGACCTATCGAATTTACCCAGTGCAAGCGGGAGTCCTGAGGAATTGGTCGTGGCCTATCATAAGGCCATGGTGGATGCCATGGACTCTATCGCTTCTGTCCATGTTTGCCGTCTCTCTTTTCACCAACAGTCCCCCTGGTTTGATGGGACCTTGAGGGAGTTGAGATGAGTTGGACGAAGGCTAGAGCGTTGCTGGCAGAAACCTTCCCTGGATGCTGACCACCTTAGATTGATGGAGCACTATCAGCTCTATCAATCAGCAATCACCTGTAAGAAGGCAGAGTTCCTGTCCAGGGAGATTGCTGCAGCTCAGAATCGACCAGCTCAGCTCTTTCAGACTGTAGACAGGCTATGCAACCCAGCCTGTCTACAGGTCTGAGGAGCAATTTCACAATCTAAGTGTGATGAGTTTGCTCAATTCTTTGCTGATAAGGTGGCCAGCATCAGGGCGGAGATCCAGCCAGCTCACTCTATGAGAGTTGATGTCAATCGGTGCCTGTTCACCCTGGTTTTCTTGGTCTTCTTACAACCGGCAGGAGATCATCGATATTGTGCGGATTATCCAGAATATGCAGCTGCCCTACTGTAGTTTGGACCCGGGCCCAACGCGCCTCATTTTGGGGTGTATTGATTCCATCGGCCCCGTCCTGGCCAAGATTGTGTGGTGCTCCTTAGAGATGGGTGAGTTCCCTAGCTCCCTGAATGAGGTGGTGGTTACACCACTCCTTAAGAAAGGTTCTCTGGTCCAGAACTGCTTGGCTAACTACAGATCCATCTCTAATCTTGCTTTTTAGGGAAGGTGATCGAGAAAGTTGTCATGCTCCAGCTGGAGAACCACATTACCATCTATGATATCTACAATCCTCTCCCGTCTGGTTTTCGGAAGAGGCATAGTACCAAGACAGCTCTGGTTCGGTTGCTCAGTGATCTCTTGATGTCTAGAGATCAGAAGGGTTGCTCCATCTTGGTGCTTCTTGATCTCTCATCAGCTTTTGACACCGTGGACCATGGGGTGTTACTTAAGCACCTGAGGGTCATCTGTGGCCTGGTCTGTCCAGTCCTCAGGTGGTTCCAGTCTTTCCTGTCTGGCAGGTCTCAGAGGGTGGTGTCTGGGTTGTTTTCCTCTGACTCAGTCTCCCTGTCTCGCGGGGTCCCTCAGGGCTCGATGCCCTCCCCAATGTTGTTCACGGTGTACATGCTGCCTCTAGGAGACATTGTAAGATGGTGTGGGCTGAGGTTTCACTGCTATACAGATGACACCCAGCTCTACCTGTCTTTTGCTCCCGACCAGGATAGTGCTCTCTCAGTCTTTAATAACTGCCTCACAGAAATCCAGGACTGGATGAAATCCAGCTGGTTGAAACTTGAACTCCGATAAGACTGAGGTGTTGGCTGTGGATCCAGGTCTCCAGATAGAGGGGTCGTGGCAGGGTGTCCCTTTGGGCTTTGGCTCAGGAATAGTCAGCTTCCTTCCTCTGAACAGGTGCATGACCTAGGGTGCTCCTTGATAACAGGCTGACACTGCCTTCACAGTGTCTGCAGTTGTCAAGTCCTCTTTTTACCTGCTCAATAACATCGTTCAGGTCAAGCACCTTGTTCCATCTGGTGACCTGCCAACATTGATCCACACCTTTGTGTCCTTGCATCTGGACTACTGCAACTCCCTCTAACTAGGACTTCCGGGGGCTGATATCTGCTGCTTGCAGCTGGTGCAGAATGCTGTGGCATGGCTGTTGACTGGGGCTCCTCATTTGAGCCAGATCACGCCTGTGCTGCGCAAACTGCATTGGCTGCCTGTTCATTGGGGGATCATCTTCAAGATTGGTCTTCTGACCTTTAAAGCCCTACATGGACATGGCCCGGGCTACTTACAAGAGCTCCTGGTTCCTTACTGTTCCACCTGCTCACTCCGCTCAGCTGATGAGGAGTTGTTAGAGATTCCCAGGGTACGGTTGAAAACCTCTGGCTCACATCCTTTTATGTTTGCAGCCCCGACACTGTGGAATTCTCTGCCTCATCAGATTCATGAGTGCCAGACCATGGGGAGCTTTTTTTTTTTTGAACTTGTATAGATTTTTTATTTATAGTTTACCATCTGATATATCTTAGGCATAATTCATTTCTTATTACGTCACCACATTGTAGCAATTAATCGGCTTATATATCCATTACAGATTTTTTGTTTTTTCCTTCCCCCCCCTTGCCTCACAATAATTGCTTTCCAATGTCCTGCCTTTAGTTATTATTTTCATTTACAATACAGCAAACTTTAACAGCAGTGTAACATATTTCTGAAAGGTAGATAACTACCTCACCGTCCTTCAACTACATAAACTTTTTTATTCGACGTGGATTTAATTCTATCATTATCTCCTCTTCCCCAGAACTACCATGTTCAGACCTTATATTACCTTTGATTTTCACCCCCGAGTCCTTACTAGTATTTAATGACCCATCTCTCGGATTATGCCTCTTATTTCTGAAGCAGTTGTTCTAACACTGAAACACCCTCGGTCTCTTCAATATAGTTATACAATGGTAACCACCTCGCATTATGTTGATCCACTTTAAGATTTAACTGTGGAGCGACCGCCTCCATGATTTTAATTTTCTTAATGTTACTCATCCACATACCTTTAGTCAACAGATTTTTTTTAAGCCATTGCTGGGTGATAACCTTAAGGGCTGCAGTTACCGGTATATAAAATAAATGTTTTTGGTTCTTTGTTCTAATTTCCACTGGGGTCAGAGTTAATATCACATTAACAACTGAGAGATTTTCCTGAAGATGAAAAATATTTTGTACTGCCGCATAATTTCCTGCCAAAATCTCTAATCCGGGGGCAGTCCCAGAAAATATGCGTTAATGTCCCCCTTTTCCCGCACCCCCTCCAACATAAGTCTGTAGAAGAAGTAGCATAATGTGCAGAGATCACCGGAGTAATAAAAAACCTGGCTGTGATCTTCCACTTAAATTCTTTCCAGGAGAGCTTGTGGTTTTGGAGATTCCTCCCCATATTTTACCCCATTCCACTTCAGTTATTCTGGTGTTCAGTTCCTTTTGCCATTCATTCTCTATCTTGGCCACTAGAACTTTCCCTACATCTTCTTGTAGAGCCTTGTAAATGAGTGAGATATAACCTTTTTGATCAGCTAAAATACTTTTTTGATGAGTGGCTATTAAGGGAGGGGGAGTTTTTAGGGCTTCCACCCCTACCACAGTGGAGATATAATGCCTGCACTGCAAGTATTTTAAAAAAATCTGTTTTTACAAGATTATATTCTCTCTGCAGGTCAGCAAAAGATTTGACCTCTTCTCTCTCTATAAATTGGGTAAGTCTATTCAACCCAGCCCTTCTCCACCTGGAGAAACAATTGTCTCCTTCATTGACAGGGGAATCCAGGGAGATGATCTAGGGGAATGTACTCCCAAACCAGACTCGGGATCTCCCACCATTGCCTTGTATATAACCAAAGTTTCAATGTATGTTTGGACCATCTATTCTGGATTAGTTTGATATCTGGTTGAGTGGCTATCCATGGTAAAAATCTCAAGGGTACCAAGGGGTGTGCTTCTGCTTCCATTGAATGCCAACCTCCACTTCAATCTGCATTTAGTATTTTGAGAATTGGAAGAACTTGTGCTGCTCTATAATAGTTATAAAAATTAGGTATCCCCCTCCCTCCTTGGCTCTTGTCTACCGTGAGAAGCTCCCATCTCTTTCTTGGTCTTCTCCCCTGCCCAGATGAATCTAGAAAGTTTGTGTCTAAGCTCCTTCCAATCTTTATGTGGAAAAGGGATAGGCAAATTTGTGAATAAAAACAGATACCTGGGTAATACATTGACCATGACGGTGTCAATCCTGTTCGTAAAAGTCAAAGGAAGTGTTTGCCATCTGTTTATATCTTCAAAGACCTTCCTTTGAAGTAGCCCATAATTCAGCTGATATAATATCGAGATCCTGGTTGGAATTTGTATTCCCAGATACCTAATTTTCTCTTTCACCCATTTAAATGGGGTCCTTCCTTGGAGTGTTGAGGATGGGGCTCCCCCAATTAACATGATTTCAGATTTATCTTTATTTATTTTGAAACCCGATATTTTGGCAAAAAATGTAAGCAAATCCATCACCGGGGGAATCGATGTATCTGGGTCTGATAAATAAATCAAAGTATCATCAGCATACAAAGATATCTTATTCACCGTTCCCCCGACCTGGATCCCTTTAATATCGGTTCTCATCCTGATTGCTTGGGCTAGAGGTTCCATAGCAATGGCGAACAATAATGGGGATAATGGGCAGCCTTGCCTGATGCCCCCTTTCAATTGTGAATCCCTCAGATAATGTCCCATTTACCTGTACCCTGGCTTTAGGTTGTTGATATGCTGCCATAATCCACTGCATAAAAGCACCTTCAAAATCCAAGTAAAGAAGTACTTCCCATAAATAAGCCCAGTTTAGCCGATCAAAGGCTTTTTCTGCGTCTAAAAAAATTGCTACTTGGGGTGCAGTTGATTTACTTTCCTTACTAATTAAGAAGTCTTCTGATATTATCAGATAAGTGTCTACGAGAAATAAATCCCGTTTGGTCTGGATGGATTAGGTTTCCAATATGTTTCTGAAGTCAATTGGCCAAGATCTTAGTCCATATTTTAAAATCCTGATTCAACAAAGATATTGGTCGGAATGACTCACAACATTCAAGGGGTTTGCCTGGTTTAGGGAGTACTGTGATGATTGCATCCTGCCAGGATGAGGGGAATTTTATTCTCCTCCAAGATAGCATTCATGACAGCGGTCAGTTTTGAGGTTAAGGAATTCTTTAGTTTTTTATAAAATTCAGCTGGAAGCCCATCAGGGCCCAGTGACTTACCAGTTGGAGGGTTCATGATAACCCCTCGAACCTCCTTCTCTGGGGGCTGACAACTCTTTCTTTACTTCTGGGGTCAGTTTAAGAAAATCCATAGCCTTTAAGAAATCCCCTGTGTCCCTTTTAACTTCCTTCGGGTTTCTATTTTCTGTATACAGTAATTTATAATATTCTTTAAATACTGCAACTACATCATTTGGTTTCACCCATTTTCTCTTATCTTTAGTGTTGTCTAAAATGAATGGAACATATCTACTCGCTTGTTCTTTCCTCAACCGGAATGCCAGTAACCTGATTGCCATCCCCCCTCCCTCATAATACTTTTGGTTTGCAAATCTTAGAATGCCTTCTGCCTTTTCATTGTCCAACATCTGTAATTCCTCCCTTTTTTTTGAGTAGTTCTTTTAGAGTTCTTTCTCCTTTCCTTCTGGGTGACTCTTATGTTCTTTTCCAATTCTTCTATGGCCTTTAATAACCCCTCCCTCTTTTTTTCCCTAAGCTTTGTTTTTGCAGAAACTAAGCTAATTAACTGCCCTCTTACTACCGCCTTCATGTATCCCATCAAAGCAGGGGAGAGCAGTCTGACATTGGGGAATCAATGGTTAAATTAGCAATAGTCTGCTCTATTTGCTTTATTGTCGATTTGTCATTGAGTAGTGAGACATTTAGTCTCCAGCTAGTACATCTGGAACCTGTCGCCCACCCCACTTTGACCACAACAGGGGCCTGGTCTGATAAGGTAAAATACCCTATTTTAGATGATATAAAGTAATGAGTGTTGACCTTATGTGTCAAGATGAAGTCTATCCTCGAATAAGATTTATTAGCTGCAGAAAAACAGGTGTAATCCTTTTCCCCTACATGCTGATGTCTCCATACATCTACTAGTCCACATTCCTCCAACCTGGCTTTGAGTTTTTTATCTACCGGTTTTGGAGAGCAAGCTTGCTGTCCTGATCAGTCCATTGTTGGGCATGGTACAGCATTAAAATCTCCCCCTAATATTAAAATTCCCATGGAAATGTGCGCAATTTTCTGAAAGACTTCCAAATGGAACTTATCTGTTCCTGTATTAAGTGCATATATAATAACTATGTGTACCACTTGATCCTGAACCATTCCCGTGACCCTGATATATCTTCCCTCAAATGCCTTGTCCACTTCCTATATGTTTAGGGGATATCCTTTTCACCAGGATAGCCACTCCAGCTTTTTAATCCCCATGCCACAGCTTCCAGTCTCCTACCCAAGCTCTCCTGAGTTTCAAGTGCTCAGAGTCCGAGAGATGAGTCTCTTGCAGGAGAGCTACATCGCAGTCCAATCTTTTCAATTCTCCCAGTAATCTGGTTTTTTTCACTGGTGAATTAATACCATTAACATTATATGAAATTATATTTAAGAAGCCATGTTCAAGTGCTAAGTTTCGCCAAAGATCCAGATTACATAGTTATGGATAGGCTGCCACGTACCTCCTCTTCCCTCTTCTACCACCCTCAAGGTCTGATTTTGCTTCTTTGTGTAAAGTGGAAAGAAACCACATCGAAAGGACAAATATAACTTGTACATTATTAAATCCAACATTTGTATATCTTACTAAATTGTTTTAATTGCATAACTAGCTCCAAATTTCCCACCTTTGACTTCCAAGGAAATTGTTAGTCAACTCTATGACCCTTATTATGCCCCTCCGATGTTATGGGGTGTTGTAGCAAGACCCCTTGCAAAAATGGTTTGCTTACAACTTTCTCTTATGTGTAGACACTCCTTGGCTCAAAGAAGAGAAAGAAAAAACTGTGCCCCCCCGGGAGGTCTCCCCTAATTATGTTCTAGTCGTACATGCTCTTTTATTCCCCTTCCTCCCACACTTCACCTTATGTTCCAGTTCCATGTGTCACCTAGAATGACAGCCCCTCCCCCATCAGCTTAGGAATCAGAAATCCTTCTTTTCTTGTTTTCCATCCTTTCTTCTCTTTCCCCTCAGATAAAGATGGGCAAACATCTGAAAGTTAACATTCACCTGCAGTAACCTTTTGCTTGCTTACTGTCTAAGGCTTAAACCCTAGGCCTCCCCGCAGACCTCTCCATTTCAGCTCCCCCCACACCTTTCCATGAGTTGATGTGGTTCTATCCAACCCCCACCTCCAATTACAGTTTGATTTCAAAAGTTATATTTAGTTTCAAACAGTTCTCCACATCTCTCTCTGGTGCTTCCAATGAAAAAAGTCCCTACTACGTATACCACAATTCAAACCATCATTATCCTCGATTCTTTGATGGTGACACGTCTTCCCTGCTCGAGTCAGCCAGTTTGCATCTTTTTTCAGCTCTCTATAGTAACCTTGCAATGTCCCCCATTGTAGATTTCGGATAAGAGAAAGGAGCCCCTCTGTTCTTGTTCTTGCCTCCGGTCGCGACGCTCCACACACATGCTCTCAACTGTTTTTCCAACATTTCACATGCTAAGTCTGGTGTTATAATCTCCAAGTTCTTTAAATATGGAACCACTTCAAGCAACGAGGGAAAGATCCTTGTACCATTTTCCTCTAATATTTTCAGTCTCGCTGGATATAATAATTGTGCTTTGATTCCCTTTTTCTCTCTCAGTTCTCTGATTACTCCTCTGGTTCTCTGTCTTTCCACCTGCAGTACCGTCGAGAAGTCTTGATCGAAGTAAATTACCATGTCTTTGTACTTTAAGTCCCTATGACGCCAGGCTTCCCGTAGTATCCACTCCTTTGTTTGAAAATGCAGCATTCTTATCACAAATGACCTCGGTCTCGCTGTAGCATCTGTTGGCTTAGGCACAAGTGATCGATGGGCCCTGTCAATCGTTAGGTCTAGGTCTGAAGGGATTTCCATTGTGGTTATCAGTACTTGTTGAATAAAGTCAGCTGCTGTAGCAAACCCTTCCTTAGCTCCTTCCAACAGCCCATGTATTAGAAAATTATTACGTCGAGACCTATTTTCCAGGTCTTCTAGCCTCACACTCATTTCTCGGTCTCTTTGCATTAAGTATAATAGTAGGCGATCATTACTTTCCTGCATTTCAGTCAGTTCTTCCAGGCAAGCATCATTTTTAGAGACTTTTTTATCCAGGAGGCGCATATCTTGCCTTAAATCTGCCAGATCACTGTCAATTTTGTTCACTGTGGCCAAAATCTTTTGTAAAGTATGTTTTGTGCCATCGTTGGAATCCATTTCCTCCTGCTCTAGCTCTACCGAGGAATCAGAAGCATATCGTCTGCGTGTAGGCAGGGCCGCGAGGCCTTCTTGTGATCTGCTCAACAGCGTTTGTCTCATTTTGCTTCCTGATTGCAATTGTCTGGAACCCTTTGCTTTCGGGGGTTTTCCTGTCATCCTGAGCTTACTGCAAACGTCTTTATTTATTCTAGATTTCATTCGATTAGGGAGTCTGATGATTTTTAGAGAGTGTCCTCCAGGGAGCTCAGTTCTTCAACCTCTTGCCATTACGGTGACGTCACCAGAAGTCTCCCATGGGGAGCTTTAAAACTGCTTTAAAGACTTTTTTTATTCTGCCAGGCATTCGGTGACTAGTTACGTTATAAGCTCCTGCTTGCTTCTGTTTTTTTACTACTTGATTTTAACTGTTTTGATATTTATGTTCTGAAGTTTTTATGAATTGTACAGCGCTTTGATTTTAGAGATTGCACTCTATAAATAACATTATTATTATTATTACTCATATTAGAATTAACTCCACCTGTTACTTTTATCAGATAAAAATTTAATAGGCGTATTCACGCGTAACAGTTTTGAGTCTTACTCTTTTGCAGAAAATCCTATACAGGAAAACTAGAGAACAGTAGAAAACGTAGGAAAAAGAGAGTGTAGAAAACGTAGGAAAAAGAGAGTGAGATTAACCTAAAATGAAGAAAACTGTCCCTCGGTTCCCACTCAACACCCCCACCCCCACCCCACACACCTCGTTCACCTGAACATATCCTATGGCGTAGATCAACTCTCCGATCAAAGACCTGTCTTGCTGCTAGAACCGGCAACTGCAGTATGGAAATGTAAAGTAAATGCATTTCAATGTATTTCAATGGGGTTTTCAACTCTGATGCACAACATTGCCATTTTTGCATATTTTGAGCCCAAATTTTCAGCATGGCTTTTTTTGGGACCCCACCTCATGCCCAGTGGTGGTGGAATTATGCATATCAGGCCCAAAATGCATTTTTGCTGCCACTTCACAAAATCACCTTTTGGGCAGGATTTGAACATTTTTTGATCTACCACCACACAGCAACACCAAAGTCGCTGACATCCCCTACATCAACAGACACAATGTTGAGTGTCGGCACTGTGCCGTTGGTTTTCCTGTGTGTTTTCCTTGGGGGGCTGTGCTCCCCCGGCATTTTATTGACCAACTCTGAGTCAGAGTTGTTTCGGGGAGGGGGCAAAACACCTGGAGATGCAATGCTGGTGTCAGTGTGGACCATTACAGCGACCTGTCGATTTCTGTCACTATAATGGTCTTCGCTGTAAGAGTTTTATTGTTTGGTCATTATACCAACATCTTCACCACCCTTATTTATGAGGTGGTGTCATAAGAAGGCTATGTTGAAAACTTGGGGTCAAAATATTTAAAAATTGTAAAGTTATGAACATATATTGAAATTTTGCAATGCACGCTCAAAAGTTTGATAATTTTAAATATTTTGACCGCACATTTTCAACATAGCCATTTTTCACATCACCACATGAATATGACATCTGTCATTTTTCAAATCCTGGCCAAAATGTATCTTTGCACCTGTGGTGCAGAATGAAATTTTTTTTTTATTAGTTGATTTTTATTGGAAAATGTGAGGTCACACAAACAGCATTTCAATTAATACAGTAGACTGCAGCTTAAGTAGAATAATCAATCACAAACAGTAGTCTAATCCTAACTAAATAAAAATTTGTTTGAGTTGAAGCCTATATTCAACTCTGAAAAGGATTAAGATGGCTCAATTATCACATTAGTATGATTATCTTGCAGAATATATCTGCCCAGGAATAATGCAGGTCCCAGATCCCTTTCCCCTTCCTCCTCTACGGAATAAACTCTGAGTCAACCTCAGCCAGATAAAATATAAATTTCTGCTATTTTGTGATGCAATGTGATGATTTGTCATTGTGTGAAATCACCTTTCAGGTGTTTCTTCACCCCTGCTCATGAGGTGGGGTCATAAGTAGGCTATGTTGAAAATTTGGGGTAAAACTTTTATAAAGCAACAAAGTTATGAGTGTACATTTAAATTTTGCAATGCACACTCATAACTTTGTTAATTTTAAATATTTTGATCTCAAATTTTGAACATAGCTATTTTTTCACATTAGCTTATGAACACGACAACTGTCATTTTTCAAAACCTGGCTGAAATGTGTGTGCACACCTGTGCCATGGAATGACGTTTCAGCCGAGATTAGAAAATGTTCACCTATTGGGTTCTTGAGGTGTGTTCATATCAAGGTTGTGTTAAAAATTTTGGGTCAAAATAATAAAAAATAGTACAGTTATGAAGGTACACTGACATTTTCCCATGGTAGCCCGTGATATAGGTGCTGGGGAAAGGGCGCCTATAATAACGGCGACCCCTTCCCCAGTGAATTTCAGGGATGCTAGGTAGGGTAGGGTGGCTGGATGGGGGGTGGGTGAATATAGAGACTTCCCGACTGTATACATACGTATGCAGTGGGGGAGCGACTGCGTACAGGAGGGGATGTGAAGGGTTGTGCCATGGTGGTTGCCAAGCCAACCCTGTGGTGAGGTGGGTGGGTTGCTGGTGCTGGTTGGCAGGGTGCAGGGTTCGGGTCTGGGCATTGGTACATTTTGTGCGCCTGGCCTGAACATTTTTTTGTTTTCACCCTCCCGGCATGCACCCCTGAGTCAAGAATCCTTCCGTAGGGGTGCAGGGGCAAAGCCCACGTGGTGTGTGAGCACAGCCCCCCACTGAAAACATTAAAAGTAAGTCCCTGGTGCCATTTTCGATCACCTTTAGGCTTTCACCATTATCACATAGAACCTTTTCCTATGCATGTTCATAACTCTGGTAATTTTTGACAACTGATGCTACATACAGTAGGAAGGCAGGGTCAGTGGAGCAATGCACTCCTGTAGGTGGACGGAGTTTCCCCTTGCCACACTGCCTAGATGGCCATGTGTGTCTGTATTTGGGGCCTGCATGAATGAGGATATGATTCCACTACCTCAAAAAGAAAGGAAATTCTTTACAAAAAACTTTGTTAATGCACCAATTAGGGTAACTTAACACCATAAAAGTAGGGAAATGTGACATTAGAGTTTCCAGCCCCAACTCCCCACCCCTACCCCCCAAGCAGCAAAGGAAAAAATATCACGGTTTGGGGTCTCTGGAGTCTTAGCAAATCAGTGAAGGGGCCTTCCTTGGGCTTGTCAACCCTAATGCTCACCCCTGCCCCACAGCCTGTAGCCTTCAATCTGAAGCACAAGGTATAGCTCCAAGACACTGCCTCATAGTGATACACACTTCAAAGTTAGAGAAGCATGTCTCACCACATGTTGCCGACAAAATTTGTTGTAGCTTTCTTCATGCAGGGAAGGAGATCATGTGTGATGCTGTTTGCTCACGGAATGGGGTGAGTAATAGGGTTGACAACCCCAAGGAAGACCCTACCACTGATTCACCAAGAGTCCAGAGACCCCAAACCCTAATGTTTTTTCCTTTTGCTGCTTGGGGGGTAGGAGTTAGGGCTGGAAACCCTAATGCCTTATTTCCCAACTTTTGTGGCATTAAGTTAACCTAACTGGTGCATTAACTACATTTTTTGCAAATGATATTTATTTATTTTACTTATTTAGTTGTTTAACCAGGTGAGACACACTAAGTTGAAAGCTTTTTTACAGATGCAACCTGGGAGCACAGGGAAGTTAAGTGACTTGCTCAGGGTCACGCAGTATGCAAGTGGAAGCTGTGGGATTCAAACCCAGGTCTGGTCTGCTGAATGTCACCAGATTTGCAGCTCAGAGCCTTAAACCACTGCACTATACAGCCTCCCAAATATAAAATCTAAATATACATACATATCAGGTACAATCTTTCAAACAGTAGACCGAAATATGAAACATAACAATGCAGCTCCCTCAACTGAAAAGCTGATATAAGTAAAATCTTGTGTTTTAATTCTTTAATTCTATAAATTGACCAGTCCTTGAGTAAAATAATGTATCAGTTGATTAATTAAACATTTGTCCTATTATTTTAAGGTGATAAACAAACAGGGCTTACTATCATTCTCTATACTTCTTAGGAGTCTCTTTTATTGTGTCACTTTCTACAGTATCCCATGTTAAAGAAAAATATATTATTTTTTGTTGTAAAATATTTTTATATACAAAAAGGATGTGAAAAATATAATGTGATATTACCTCACATATTACAATTCATTAATGCCTCATTTGGAAAAAGTTAAAAAATTATTTTTGGTAGACAAGAAAGAGAAACTAATTTTTTACTTGGTAATCGCTATAAAATTGCAAAGAAGGTTGCTATCTCAGTGCAATTTGTAAAGTAAATTCCATTTTTTGCATACTATAACAATTATAAATCTTATTTGATAAACTCATTTTTTTAAAACAGCATATTTGTTAAATATCTGAATTTGGGGCAATCACAGATAAGAAAAGAAAGAAAAAATAGGAGTAGATGCAATTTATAGATAAAAACATTTTGAAATGATTTGTGTTCCTGTCTCAGAGCACAGCCTAGACTATTACTCCTGGTATCTTCTGGTTCCAGAGTGGACAGGATTTACATTATGTCCTAGACCTCAGTTGCTTGAATGAATACAAGAAGATCCTCATGCTGCCTCTTCAGTCTCTCCTCCCTCTATGAATAGAAGGGGATTGGATGTGCACCATCGATATAAAGAGTGCCTCCATTCATATCAAGGTGTACTGCTGCCAATGTCAGTATATCTGCTTTATGTTGGAAGCTGCCACAACCAATTTAATACCTTGCCTTTTGGCTTTTTGGCTTATCCTCGGCACTGCAAGTCTTCACCAAATGCTTCACAGTGGGGGCCACAGCTCTTAGAATTGAAGGCCTGTGCGCCTTCCCATACCTGGATGACTGGCTTCTTAAGGCACCATCCCAGACTGCAGTCCTTCAGACTTTTTTTGACCTACTAGTTGTTTGAGGAGCTTGGCTTGTTAGGGAACAAACCCAAATTAGTCCTGATCCTCCACCAGTGCTGACAATACATAGGTGCTGTTCTGGACACTACCTCAGCTCAGGTCTTCCTTCCGGTGGACAATCCCACTGTGCTAATGACACAGGCAAGTCTGACTGCATCAAGTACCTGTGTCTCAGCAAAATGCCTTCTTCAGCTTACAGGACTGATGGTACAGTGTATCTCATCACAACTGTTCCCTAACACATCTGCATATGTGGGTCCCTCAATGGCTACTCTGTGCAGTGGACTTAGCATTGCAACGACCTGAGCACCTTAAAACATTTTGCAATAATTTATGTTCCTGTCTCAGAGTGCAACTTAGACTATTCCTCCTGGTATCTTCTGGTTCCACTGTGCACAGTGGACTTAGTATTTTGCACAGTGGACTTAGCATTGCAACAACTTGAACTTGGGAACTTACAAGCTCAAATGGGCAGACTGGGTGGGCCATAGGCCCTTATCTACTGACAGTGTCTATGTATCTGTGTATCAATGTACCTAGTCCTGGTTACATCACCACTTTGTCTTGTCCTCCCCTGGTGGTTGGATTGCACCCATCTCCTCACAGTGGCTCTGTTTTGATGTCACATGCCTCTGAACATTCTTACAGTGGATGCATCAGGTCAAGCTAGGGAGTGTATCTAGGATCCCTTTGGATTCAAGGTCTCTGGTCCCACCTCAAGTTCTCTCTCCACATCAAACTTCTGGAGATGAGGGCTGTTCTGCTTGGTCTAGAGGTGTTCGCTGTCCATGTTCAGGGTAAACCCCTTGTAATACAGAAAGATATCATTTGTCTAATGCACTACCTCAATAAACAGGGTGGTACCCATATCCTCCATGCAGAGACGTGATGAGGGTGTGGTATTTGGCAATCAATCACAAGAGTTTCTTTTTTTTTTTTCAACCTTATGTTTATCCTCCTACCTGCACTGTCATTCCACTCTTTCAGACCCCTCAAGTAGCCTTCCACAACGTCCCATGGTGCCCCCAGGAGTCTGCTCCTAGAGTGTCCATTCGCTCAGAGAGCCCTCAGGTAACCCAGTATACCCACCGGGCAGGGCAGGGGAAGGTCACCCCAAGCCTTTCCCCCACACAACGGTAGAGCGAGCGGTCCACATTGGAGTCTGCCCCAGTGAACGCTGGTGACATGGTCCAGCTTCAGAGGAGTAGTCACCTAGGAGTGATGGGCTCCATTTCCTCCTTTTTCCTAGTGAGCTCCCCTAGACGTCAGTGTGCAATGGGGCCAGTGAACTAGGAGGCATGCTGAGATGTGCCTCCTACTCCGCCCCCTGCCGACATCCACCCAATACCCTTGCTGCTACTCCAATGTACCACACCTACCATTGGGCTCCCCCAGATGGTGATTTTGTGGCAGGAGCCTGCAGAGAACCTCCCCCAGAGAAGGAGAGCAGCCGTTGGGTGCTCCATCCTTCTCCTCTCCGGCTGACCCCCGGTGCCCCAGGCTCATTCCCGAACCCGGGTCACAGGCATGGTGCGAGGAGTGGCGTCCAGTGCCTCAACCCTCAGTGCCACCAGGCTGGCCTAACCACAAGAGTTTCTAAACACAGTTTTACTGCCCAACTCTCTCTGTGTCCTGGTAGACCATCTCAGTTATTCTCAAGCTCTATCCTACATGTCAGAATTTCTGGACATCATTGCAGACAGCCTGTTCAAAAGATGGGATTGTTGGAGTTGAATCTTTTTACATCTCCACACAATGTAAAACTGCGAGACTTGTGCTTGCTCAGTCCAAGACATGGAGTTTTCTAGAGAGACAAATTGTCCCTCTCCTGGAAAGGTAAATTCCTTTATGCATTTCCGTCAATCCCTCTAATTCAAAGGGTTTTAGTCAAGCTTTGGGTGGAACAGGCCTCCGTGATTCTAGTGGTTCCATTATGGAACCCAAGCAAACAAAAGAGAGAAAGAAATGTGCCTTAGCTGGAATTTGAACCCAGGCTGCCCAGGACTAGCTCTGCACTACTAATATACCTCTTGATGGCATCAGTTTCCCCCACCCTGTAAGAACCTGTTCACCTCGTCCTGCTGTGACCACTGTTTATTACCATTCTCTATTCCTCCTTTTGGTGTATTGGATTTATGGCCCTTTGTTATATCTCTCTTCCTCCCATTCTCTCCCTCTCTCTGTCTCATTCCATCTATCTTCACCCCTCTCCCCACCCTGTCTATATCTGTTCTCTTCATCTACCTGCTCTGCTATTGTCTGTTCATCTCAACAAGGTTATCTAGGCTGACTCTCTTCCAGCTGTCTTTTGCAAAACTTATATTGAGATGCCTCTGTAACGTTTCCTTGTATTCACCTGAATTAACTATCTAGGGTGTACCGTACTGTTGCCATAAAGTTCTCAATCTTGGTATGCTCAATTCGGTGTTAACTTTATGTTTTGGGCTATTGCCTCCTTGCCTTATTAATGACCTTATATGTTTGTATTAATGCTCTCAATTGTGTCCTCTGTTGTTTCATTTTGTGTATTGACTTGACTTGATGTGGAACCTTGTAAAAGAGTCTTTGGCTCAAAGTTGTTCTAGTTTTAAGCAATAAGTATGACCAGGAGTTAGATTAACAGTCTGTTAATCACCCCTAGGGGTGTAATGTGGCACGAGGTGCAGCCAAGTGCCATATTGCCCCTAGGGGGTGATTAACTGACTGTTAAGCTAACTCCTGGGAGTGCCTTATTGCTATTATAAAAAATGGTTCCAAAAGAAATGTGTTAAAAGTATACTTTTTGAATGTTTTCCTCATTTAGAGGGAAATTTTTAATAAAATAGCTCTTCCACGAACAGTTTAAGAATGCTGGTTCAAAATCAGAATGCATCATTCCACACATTCAGCAGTGCTAGAGGATGGAATGCTGACAGGAAGAATCCATGTGCCATGGTGATCAGGCTGTACATGACAGTATAATATGGATTAATGTAAGGCTGTTGGAATCCTAACAGCCAATCAGATTGCAGCATTTCTGAGAGCCTTTTTATAATTCAGAATAAATAGAATACCATTATGGTTGCACTACCAACTGCACCACTAAGGCAACTGGAAACCTAGGACTCCCAGAGGCACCTTACTCTTTCTCTAATGCACAGCCTGGTGCTACACAGATAATTACATTTTCATACACAAGGGTGTGGTGTACACATATATGGAATACATGAAACAGAAGAGAGAGAAAGAAATAAGTGCTTTAACTGGCATTTGAACCATCTATGTGCAAACTGCACCCTTGTGTATAAAAATATAATGATCTGTGCAGCACCAGGTTGTGCATTTGAGAAAGAGTAAGGTGCTTCTTGTAGTCCCAGGTTTTCAGTTGCTTTGATGGTGCAGCTGATAATGCAGTGGAATAGTATTATCGGTGGCCTAGGTTCAAATCCCAGCTAATGCACTTATTTGTCTCTCTTGTTTGCTTGGGTTCCTTAAATATGCACATCACACCCTTCTGAATGAAAACATAATCATGTGTGCTGCACCAGGCTGTGCATTACAGAAAGAGTAAGGTGCTTCTGGGAGTCCCAGGTTTCCAGTTGCTTTGATTGTGCAGCTGGTAGTGCAACTGCAATGGTATTCCAGGTGTCCTGGGTTCAAATCCCAGGTAAGAGATTTTTTTCTTTCTTTCTCTCTTCTGTTCGTCTGAGTTCCATACATGCACAGCACACCCTTGTGTATAAAAATGAAGTATCTGTGCAGCACTATGTTGTGCATTAGACAAAGAGTAAGGTGCTCTTAAGAGTCTCAGGTTTCCAGTTGCCTTGGTGACGCAGCTGATAGCACAACCATAATGGTGTTCTGGGAAGCCTGGGTTTAAATCTCAGATAAGGCACTTATTTCTTTCTCTCTTCTTTTTTGGGTTCCATACATATGCACACCGCATCGTTGTGTATAAAAATGTAATTATCTGTGCAGCACTAGGTTGTTTATTAGAGAAGAAGTAAGGTGCTTCTGGGAGTCCCAGGTTTCCAGCTCCTTGGTGGCTCAGGTGGGAGTGCAACAGGAATATTATTCCTGGCGACCTGGGTTCAAAACCCAGCTAAGGCACTTGTTGCTTTCTCTTTTCTTTTTGTTTGGTTTGGCAATTAAAATAGCAATTTGTCACAAGAGTAAATCACTCATTGCCCTTTCAGTCTCTATTCCTCCCACAATACTACACAAGGTTTTAATGCTATCCTCAACTGGATCTCTAACCTACCCAACATATCTGAGGTTGTCTTGTTGGGTGACTTTAATGTTAACTGGCTGGGCCACGAGTCTGCCCCACACAGAGATGCAGCTGTGGCCATTGATCTCTCCCCAATTAGTATCTTCCCCAATCAGAATCAACTACAGAACTGGAAATAGTTCCCTAATAAACCTTATACTCACTAACCATCCCGAGAGATTCTCTAGTGTTGTGGTCCTCCCAGACTCCCTTAGTGACCATTCTGCAGTCCTTTGCTATTGGTCTAACTGCATCCCCAAACTCCCTGCTAAACTGACATACCTCTGTACCCTCAAAACAGGCAAGTTAAAGCAATTCCAGTGACTGGTCCTTGATTGACACTGCCACAAACATTGATCGAGCATTAACACACTTTATCTCTACCTTTAACAATGCCTGTAATATCTTTGCCCCCTTTACCAAACGCACTGTCAGAGGCAAATCCCATCCCTGGATCACTCCTGCCCTTCTCAGACTCATGGCCTTGAGGGACAACCTTTGACACATACCCCATGCCACTGGTAACCTAGTGGACTGGCAGAGGTACAGGATGGCAAGAAACACCTGCACCCATGAGATTCGCCTAGCCAAAGTTGTCCACTTTCAGGAGAGTCTCTCGTCCTCCTGGAGGAATGGAAGAAGTTTTTGGGACTATATAAAAGACCTCACTGGAAAGCCTAATACTTACCCCCTCTCATGCTAAACATGAACAGTACCACCATACAAGACTACCAGCTCATTGCTGACACCGTTAACGCCACCTTCTCAGACCTTAGAGATGTCCTCACTCCTGAATTTTCTCTAACACCCCCCTCAACCACTGGTACCCAATACACACACAGTCCAGGCAACACCCCCCCTTTCCATTTCAGGATAGTCTCCCCTAAGAAAATCAAAACATACCTGCTGCATGTCCTGGGCAAGTCCAGACACAGCAGTGACACTTTGGACCTGAAACTGCTGCACCTGGCCCTTGACGCTGTCTTACTTCCCCTCACCAAACTGTTAAACCGATCCCTCTGCCTTGGTCAATTCCCCCAACAGTGGAAGGCTGCAGTGGTAACACCAGTCCACAAAAGTGGGGATAGATAGATAGATAGATAGATAGATAGATAGATAGATAGATAGATAGATAGACAGACAGACAGACAGACAGACAGACAGATACTTTATTTCTAAGGTACCCAATTTCAAGGACTCTGGGCGCCATACAAAACAGTACAATTTTTAAAATTATGCACAAAACACACAAAGATTCAACTGGGAGTATTCAAATAATCAATCTATCCCACTTAAAACAGGCTGATAATTTCAGAAAATGAATCGATAAAAGCTCGCTGGAACAAGCTTTCATCTTAGGGCCTCCTGCAGCAATTATTGCCCAGTCTCAATCCTCCCCCTCCCCCCCTCTAAAGCCCTAGAAAAAATAGTCTCCAATCAATTATCAGACTATCTTGCGAAATACAACCTCCAATGCCACCAGCAACACCACTTCAGGAAAAGCCATAGCACTACCTCTGCCCTCCTTGAATTTACAGACGAAGCTCACAAAGCCCTTGACTGTGGTCAGCTTGTAGAGTCTGTGTATATAGGCCTTACAAAAGTATTTGACATGGCCAATCACGCCCTTCTAGTCACAGCCCTCCCTGCTGTTGGTCTCTCACCTGAAACCACCGCATGGTTCTCTAACTATCTAGTTGGGAGGACTCAGCATGTCAAAATCCGGGATACCCTCTCCTCCAGCCAACCCGTCCACTCAGGAGTCCCGCAAGGATCAATTCTTGGTCCACTTCTCTTTTGTCTTTTCCTCAACTTCCTCCCCTAGTCTGCTCCAGCAACCTGCTTCTTTATGCTGTCATCTACTCAAGTCACTTTGACCCCCTTCTCCTTGAGCGTGCACTTCAAAAATGTTTTACAGAAGTAGAATCCTGGTTCTCTAATCATAAACTCATGATAAACTATAAAAAGACCAAGGTTACGGTATTTGCTAGCACCCAAAACAAGCACAAGGGGACTCACCTCAGCATCCTCAATAATCACTGCCAGCCACTGGAACAAGTCAGCAACTTTAAATATCTCAGAGTCACCCTCGACAGCTCCCTATTATTTCGTGAGCATGTCAACCTGATCTGCAAAGCAGTGAACATTAGGACTGGGCTACTCAATAGGCATAGGCGTGCATGACACCAAATGCCCTCCAGCTGGCCGTATCTAGTTCTATCCTTTCTATTATAGATTATGGTTTAGTTATCTATGGCTGTGCCATGGATACTGTCCTCAATTGAATAAAGATTGCCCTCAACAAAGTGTGTCACCTAGTTACCGGAGCCCACAGTCTCACCCATACATGCAACCTTTACTTATATACTGACTGGCTAAACCTTAAGGGCAGAACCATTTATCAGTCCTGTCTACTAGGTAAGAAGATCACCCTTGGCCTCACTCCACCCTCTTCACAATCACTCCTCACACCTGCAGCCACTCCCAGGAACATGAGGAGCTCCTCTAAAGTTTCCTTCAGTGTCCCTCTCTGTAGGACATCCCAATGCCAGCAGGCATTCATTAACCTTGCTTGCCTTCCACCCCCTCCTCCAGGTCTCTGCCCCAGTAATCCCATATGACTATGTCTGTTTAGACTGTTACCTGCTATTTTCTAGGTATTTATTGGTTGTATTTACTTCAGAGCATTTGCTCCTACTGTTTTCTTCACTCCCACTTTGTACAACACCCCATATCAGCCCTGTTATCCAGCATTTCACCCCTTATTGTATTCTTATAATCATTGTTACTGCTGATGTTATTGCTACCATTGGACCAAGGTTTCACCCTGCACTGTGTTATGTCTCTCTATATTACTGTGGATGTTACTACAATTATTGTTTCTATTTTATCAACTGACTTTCTATACCTGCAACTTGTACATCAGGATGCGGAGCTTTTGTAAATGAGTCTCTGACAGTGCCAGGATCCCCAAGCAAGTCACAGTCTCAAGCTCCCCTCATAGGTCATGAGGGTTGCCCTCCCCAGCATAGTGCCAGGATCCCCAAGCAAGCCACAGTCTCAAGCTCCCCTCATGGGTTGCAAGGGTCGCCCTCCCCAGCACAGCGCCAGGATCCCCAAGCAAGCTGCAGTCTCAAGCTCCCCTTGTGGGTCGTGAGGGTCACCCTCCCCAGCACAGCGCCAGGATCCCCAAGCAAGCCACAGTCTCAAGCTCTCCTCATGGGCCATGAGGGTTGCCCTCCCCAGCATAGTTCCAGGATCCCCAAGCAAGCCACAGTCTCAAGCTCCCCTCATGGGTTGCGAAGGGTGCACTCCCCAGCACAGCACCAGGATCCCCAAGCAAGCTGCAGTCTCAAGCTCCCCTTGTGGGTCATGAGGGTCACCCTCCCCAGCACAGCATCAGGATCCCCAAGCAAGCCGCAGTCTCAAGCTCCCCTCATGGGTCATGAGGGTTGCCCTCCCCAGCACAGTGCCAGGATTCCCAAGCAAGCCACAGTCTCAAGCTCCCTTCGTGGGTCGCGAGGGTCGACCTCCCCAGCACAGCACCAGGATCCCCAAGCAAGCCGCAGTATCAAGCTCCCCTCATGGGTCATCAAAACATAGAAACACAGAAGTTGATGGCAGATAAGGACCGCAAGACCCATCCAGTCTGCCCATTTCTTTTTCTACCTTAAGAATGTGTCATAGGCCTGTACACTGTCAATGGCCTATCTATTCATACTCACCTGTATTGCTCCCTTATGCCTGTCCCATGCCTGTTTGAAGCCCTGCACTGTATTAATATCCACTATTTACTGAGGTAGGCCGCCTATGCATCCACCACCCTTTCTGTGAAAAAGAACTTCCTCGCTTTACCCCTTAATCGGCCTCCCTCTAATCTCATGTTGTGTCCTTTTGTGCTGCTATTTTTCTTATATTGAAACATGTTAGACTCGTTCACCTTGTTAATGCCCTTAAGGTGTTTGAATGTTCTGATCATATCACCTCTCTCCCTCCTTTGCTCCAGGTATACATATTGAGCTCTGTTAATCTGTCCTCATATATTTTCTGAAGCCGTTCCTGCACCATTTTGGTTGCCCTTCTCTGGACTGCTTCAGTTTGGTTAATGTCCTTGTGAAGGTGTGGCCTCCAGTACTGCACGCAGTGCTCCAGATGGGGCTTAACCGGTGTCTTGTAAAGAGGGATTATTGCCTCCCTCTTACGACTTGTGATACCCCTACTAATACACCCCAACATCCCCCTAGCCTTACCTACTGCTTTAGTGGTCTGCTTGGATGATTTCAGGTCATCTGTGATGACAATGCCCAAGTCTCTTTCTTCCCTTGTGACTGCCAGCAACTCCCCTCCCATCCTACAGGTGGCTTCAGGGTTTCTCTCCCCTGTGTGCATGATCTTGCACTTCTTTGCGTTAAACTCCAGCTGCCACTCTTCTGACCATTTTGCCAGTTTATCCAGATCTCTTCTCATTCTGCCCACCCCATCTGGATCATCTACTCTGTTGCAGATCTTGGTGTCATCTGCAAACAGACAAACCTTACACTCCAGTCCATCTGCAATGTCAATGATGAAGTAATTGAAGAGGACTGGCCCCAGGACTGATCCCTGAGGTACCCCACTTGCGAGCTACATCTCTTCTGACTGTATACCGTTTACCACTACTCTCTGTTTGCTGCCCGTCAACCAGTTTACCACTCAGTCAACCACCTTCTGACCCACCCCAAGCCTACCCAGCTTATTAATCAATTTTTGATGTAAAACAGTATCGAAAGCTTTGCTGAAGTCAAGGTAGGCAACATCAACTGCTCCCCCTTGGTCCACCACTCTGGTTACCCAGTCAAAGAAATCTATGAGATTAGTTTGACAAGACCTTCCTGTTGTAAACCCATGCTGTCTTGGATCCTGCGCTCCTATGGTTCCAGGTGTTGCACTATCCTTTTCTTAAGGAGTTACTCCATAATCTTGCCCACTACTGAGGTAAGACTTGACTGATCTGTAGTTCCCTGCCTCCTCCCAGCGACCACTCTTGTGGAGCGGGATCACATGAGCCCTTCTCCGGTCTTCTGGGACCTCTTCTGTGCTCAGAGACTCACTAAACAGTTCTGATAATGGCTCTGCTAGTTCCACCCTTACCTCCTTTAGTACCTTGGGATGTATGCCATCCAGTCCCATTGCCTTGTCCACCCTGAGCTTATTGAACTCTTGTAGGACCCTTTCTTTTGTGAGGGGACTAGCGCACACCACCCTCCTCCCCTGTGTCCATGGTACTGAGCTGTGGGCCCTGCACTACCCTCACTTCAGTAAATACTGAGCAGAAGTATCTATTTAGGATAGATGCTTTTACATGGTCCTCTCCTCACACACCCCCTTATCCCCTTTGATCTTAGCAATACCCTCTCTGGACATTCTCCTTTCATTAATATATCTATAGAAAGTCTTGTCATCTTCTTTTACTGTTCATGCTAGTGTTTCCTCAGTTTGGGCCTTTACCTGCCTTACTGTCTTCCCTGCTTCCTTTAGGGAAGTTTGGTATGCCTCCCTTTCTTCATCCCACTGTGTTCCCTTATATTTCCTGAAGGCCAGCCTTTTGGCTCTGCCCTTTTCTGCTACTGTTTTTGAGTACCAAAGTGGTTTCTTTCTTCTTTTGCACTTCCTTTTCTCTCTAGCACAATGGGATGTTATTTCAAGTATTGCATCCTTAATGATTGCCCACTTTGCCTGTACCCCCTCACCTGTATTTCTTTTTTGCCAGGGCTAGCTTAACTCTGTTGACTGTCTTATCAAAGTCTGCTCCTCTGAAGTCCCATATTTTTGCATTGGAATGAGATGCTTTAGTTCTAGTGGCCAAATTGAACCATACCATGTGATGGTCACTGGCCCCCAGGTGACCTTCTACCTGGAGATCTGTGATCCTTTCCCTGTTAGTCAGCACTAGATCTGGGATAGCCCTGTCTCTCGTGGGTTGTTGTACCAGTCGTTTAAGGCCCTCTCCCCTGCAGGGAATCCACTATGTGTCTAGTTCTGGCAGATGTTCCTGCTGGTATTGACCAATCTGTATCAGGCATGTTGAAGTCTCCCATTATCAGAACCTCCCCTTTAGCCATCACGTTTTGTATATCTTCTAACAGTAATGTGTCTATGTCCTCCCCCTGGTCTGGAGGCCTGTAGACAACCCCAGTTCTTCTGGCTGTCCCATTTCCTGTTTCCAGGGTGACTCACAGTTCTTCTGGCTCCTTTTGTGTATTCTGAATTTCTGTAGCTTTTACATTTTCATTGACATAAAGGGCCACTCCACCACCCCCGCTTTTTGCACCTCCATCTCTTCTGAACAGTACATAGCCATCATGAGGGTCATGAGGGTCACCCTCCCCAGCACAGTGCCAGGATCCCCAAGTAAGGTACGATTTCCACCAGGACTGAATGGAATGTGGTTGTACACACATGGACTAGGAAGGCCCTGCCGACGCAAGCGTCGAATGTCCCACCGCCCTCACCACCACCCTTGGGGAGCTCGGACTTATACAGGGTTAGTCACGCAGCTCACAGAACCAATCAGTGGACTTTACCATCTGCAGGTTATCTGAACCAGCCATTAGTGGCCGCTAACCTGTTTAGACATTCAGCCCTCTCCCTTAACTGCTACAACTGTAAAGTGCTCATCATGCTACTGCACAATGCAATTCTCTTTATTCTGGCCCCCTAATGTCTCTACCACCCTCCTCTCAGCCAGCTATGCAGGAGTGCCTGCAAACGCTACTCCCTTTGGCCGCATACCCCTCTCCTTCCGGTACCTCCCATGATTCCAAATTAACTGCAACCTACCTACTGAAACCATTTGTGGTCCCTTCCATCCTTCTGTCCTCCTTCCACACAGGCCAGTTAGCCCTACACACCACCACTCTAGCCTCCTCTATGGACATCAAGCTTTCTCCCGCCCCATCCTGGAAGCCTCTGTGGGCATGGCCCATAACCAAACTACTGGTCGCCCTCCTACTGTTGCTATCAGGGAACATAGAGCCACACCCCGGACCTCTCCCTCTCTCTCTCTCTCTCTCTCTTTCTCCCACCCCCATGATCCTGCCCCTCTCTCACCCTCTCAACTGCTCAGTAGTCTGAAACTGCTGCATCTGAACATATGCAGCCTCCTGACCAAATTACCCCTGCTGTAACCAACTGTACTCTCACTTCACTCTGACGTCCTGATTATCGCAGAGTCCGCTAAAACCACACAATAAAGACCCTGAAATTGCAATCCCTGGCTACACAGTCATCTCCCACAACCAGCCAGGCTGCAAACATGGTGGTGGTGTTGCAATGTATATCACATCTATGCTGCAGCTCACAAATATCACCCTTCCCCTTCCCCTTCCCCTTCCTACACCTTCCATCGACGCACTACTAATAAAACTTGCCCTACCCCACTCTGCTCCTGCATTCATCGCAGGCTCTTACTGAGCACCTAATGTCCCAATCCCCGTCATCCTGGACCACCTTGCCGGTCAAAAAACACTGGCCTCGGGGGGGGGGACTACACATCCTTGGAGACTTTATTTAAAACTGTCTCTCTCGTGCAAACTCCAACCTCCTGGGCAAAGTCGGTGCCCTAAACCTTTCTCAAATGATCACCGAGCCCACTTGTCTGAACCACAAAATGCATAATCACTCTCTCCTTGATTGGTCACTTACCTCCCATGACCCACTGTATTGACTGTCTTGTGGACATACTACTGCATAAATCAGTTTGTGGCTTGGATACTGTACGCCTGCCGTACTGCCACATGACATTCTTCCTGGTTGTCTGCCTGAAAATAGTTAGCATTCTTGTCTAGCGCACTTAATTATTGTATTTCTCTGTTCTTCCTGCCATTTTAATTATCTTGGTTCCAATTGTAAACACTGCTTTGTTGTTCAAATGTTGCTTAATTGTTGTTGCGATATGTCCATTGTACTTCCTGCCTGTACAATGTTCCATTGTTTGTAACTCTCCCGGGTCATGCCTGAAAATAGTCAACGTTCTTGTCTAGTGCACTTACCTGGTAAACAAAAACTAAATAAATAAATAAATAGCTGCAGACCTGCTCCTTGGCTCCCTTAGTGACCACCACATGACTTACATGGTCAGGAAAATCTTCAGGCCCAAGGCCCCCCCCGCACACCCTGCTGACGAGGTCCTACAAATCCTTGGATCGCACCTCTCTCTCCTAAATGACCTGTTCATCACCGATTGATCCTTCATATACCAAGTGTCGTCCACTGAAGCCATTCTGGAGGGTTTCAAAGCAAGGTTCCTTGCGGTCTGGAACCAGTATGCCCCACTTAGATGGGCCAGGGTGCATGGTGTCCACCTGCCATGGATCACGGCTGACATCATTGCCAATCTCAAAGCAAGAGACATGGCCTGGACAGCATTTAAGAAATCAGGCCTACCACAAGTGCACCTAAAATACCATGCTCTGCGTAACGTTTGCACCAGGCTAATACACTGGGCAAAAGCCAATTACTTCAGTACTGCCTTCCACACAAACATAAACCATCCATCCAAATTCTGGAAGGTCCTCAAATCACTTTTTACACCCCTCCCAGTCTCCAGCACCCACTCTAAACATAGGCACAAACACGGTTACTGACCCTCCAGCAGTAGCCACCACTTTCAACTCCTACTTCACTAACTGCACTGCTGCACTGTTATCCTCTCTCACTTCCACCCCTCCCCCCTCCCACCACACCTGACCAAACCATGACAACAAACCACTCCTTCTCCTTCCGTCCAGTTACATCACCGGAGGTGTATCATACTTTACTAGCCCTCAATCCAACCAAGGGCAAATGCCCCTCCTCCCTTGAGGCTAAAATGCTGTACCTATAGGCCCCTGCCATTGCCCCCCTCCCCGGGAGCTATCTTCAACCTGTCCTCTCTAGCCTCAGTACCGGCTGAGTGGAAGCATGCCACAGTCATCCCGCTACCCAAAAGAGGTGATCCCTTTGTCCCAGGGAACTACTGCCCTATTTCCCTTCTACCCATACTGTCTAAAATCCAAGAAAAACTTGTACTCTGTCAGCTCTCCTCCTTCCTTGACTCCTCTTCCTTCTACACTCCTTACCAGTCTGGCTTCAGTAAGTCCTATTCCATCACCACCTCCCTGCTGAGGCTCACAGACTCCCACCTCTCTGCCATGGATAAGGGGCACATCACTTCAGCCATCTTTGTCGGCCTAGCAAAAGCGTTCAACACAGTATCCCACTCCCTCCTCCTGACTAATCTCACCAGTGTAGGGCTCTCTAGTTCAGCCACCAATTGGTTCAAATCATACCTGATTGGCCGAACACCGTCTGTCCGGATTGGTAACTCCACCTCTGCCCCTCTCCCTGTCTCCTCGGGGCTGTCACAGGGCTCAGTCCTGGGGCCATTCCTGTTCTCTATCTTCCTAAATGACCTGTCCTCTACCTGCCCACATACCTGCAATCACATGTATGCAGATGACATGGTGCTGTATACATCCAGCCCTTCCTCTTCTGATGTGGCTACCACTTTGCAGCAGGACTTCAACAGTGTCCAGCATTGGTTTCAGTCCAATCAGCTTCACCTTAGCACCAAGAAGACAGTCTCCATGACATTCAGCACTAGGCAGAGACTTTCACAGCTTCCCCCCTCCCAGACCTACCACACCCTAGATGGGACTTCATTGGAGGCCTGCACCTCCTTCAGATACCTCGGGTCTGGCTTGACCAGCACCTTGACTTTTCTGTACATATTGATGACATCCACAAAAAACTCCACCCCAGACTGGGTGCACTTTACCATAATCGTGGTTGCATTCCGCTGCCAGCACGCTGTGCAATTGTACAGAAAATTATTCCACCAATTTTTGACTATGGAGATGTGGTCTACAGTGCTGCCCCCAAGTCCACCCTGGCCAGACTGGACTCTCTCTCTTCCATTCCTTCTGTCGCTTTACCCTTGACTGTCCTTATTCCACTCATCACTGTACCCTCTATCAGGACATGGGACTACCCTCCCTTCAGGGTCGTAGATCATCTCACTGCGCACGTCTCGCTGCCAAGTTCTGGCTTTAGGCCTTGCCCTCCTACCTATCTTCAGTCCTGTCCACCTACTCACCTCCAGCCTACAGGCTTAGACATACCAACTCGCGCCTACTACATATTCTGTTCAGATCCACCTTGACAGGCCAAGCAGCCTTTAGCTACTGTTTGCCCAAACTATGGAACTCACTCCCTCCAGACATTTGGCTAACCTCTTCATCCCAGCACCTAAATGGTCTTTCAGCGCACTTGTCATCCACCTGCTCATAGAAACATAGATTTTGATGGCAGATAAGGACGGCTTGGCCCACCCAGTCTGCCCATTTCCCTACCTAATGGATAAGCTGCAGATCCTATGCTCATGCACCTAATTCACATCCTCAGCTAGGCCAGTTACCCCCCCCAAGACTCACTCTGAACTACTCTTTATACCTACCTTCTACCACTCTTAAGACATCTAGCGCTTGTCTCATGTCTCACCCCCCTATGTTAGCAGATCATTGTTAATGCTGCATCATCTGTTTGCATAATACTGCCTAATGTATACTGTATTACTGTCACCATGTTTTACAGCTGTGTCCTAATTGTTTCTCTATTGTTATCACCGTGTTTTTTTTTTTACTATTTTTGTACCATTGTATCTTTGATGTCCTTCTTATTCTTGTGTACTATCCCAGGACGCATCTGGAATCATGCGGTACTCTGTGCAGCATGCCTTCCTGGTAAAACTCTTAAATAAATAATAAATATATAAATATATGCACACCGCACCCTTGTGTATGAAAATGTAATTATCTATGCAGCACCAGGTTGTGCGTTAGAGAAAGAGTAAAGTGCTCTTGACAGCACATGTTGTGGGGTGAAGGGGTGATAGTTGTTTTACTTGTAAAGGCCTGCAGGGGAAGGGGAAGAGACTTCTTTACCTGCTGTCCCACTGGGACCAGCATCGTATCCAGAATCAGAATTTCTGGTTCTGAGACCAATTCTGTTTTCTGATAGCTTCTCGGAATTGGAGTTAAATTGGTCTTTCAATCAGAAATTTTAAATATCCATCAGATGCACAATGGAAAGGAACTGCCCTGTTCCGAGCATCTGCAATTCAGTTAGTAAGTTTATTCTTAATACTGTTTTAAAACAGTCAGTGGACTTATCCTGAGATGCACCTACTGGTAAGTGAGTCAAGAGACCAGTGTATGAGAAAACAACTCACCAGATTTGGTTTTACATCACTTTTACTTAAAACATTTTCTAGCAGCTTAACTTGTCTGATGGTAGATTGGATTATCCTGCAGTTTATTAGACCTGAAAGTGGGGGGATTTGGCATATAAATATTGAGAACTGATTTGTAGATATAGAATATAATTTTGTTTTTGGGCTTCTAGATAGTCAAATTATTTATTTATTTAGTTATCTGTTAATTTTTTTTGTCAACTGGGTAGGGTACACTAAGCAAATAAATGCCCATTTTTCAGGTATGACCCAGGCGGGTGCAATTGAAGACAAGCACAATTAGTAGCCAACAGTAGGCCATAATACACAGAAACATAAAATTTGACAGCAGATAAGGACCACTTGGCCCACCTAGTCTGCTCATTTCCCTACCTGATGGATAAGCTACAGATTCTAGTTAAACAGCTTACTTCCTCCTACCCCCCCACAAAAATTGCCTTTGTCTGTCCCATGCATTCTTGATTTCTCCCACTGTTCCTGACTCCACTACCTCCTATACAAGAAGGCAAGTTCAATGATAACAAAAATTGATGGTAGAACAATTAAACTAAAGTAAGAAATATGTGCTAAATATCATGACTAAGGCATCAAAATGGTTACAAAAGACAAAATATAACAAAATAGGGAAGTATAATGCAGTAAGGACAATAAGCTAGTAATAATGTTGGAATAGCAAAGGAAACCATGGACTGACTAAGTGCAGTCGCAGACTTAGTGTAATAGAAAATTATTCCGTAGTGCCCTTCTGAAGAAGAGTTTATTTGGGCAGCTATATATGGTAGTAGAGTGGAGTTCCAGAGCCCGGGGGCAAAGGATGGAAAGGCCTGTTCACCCATTTTGGTAGTACATTTGAGATGAATGAGGGTGGACCGGGTTCACAGATCTCAAACAGTAGAATGGGCAGGCATTTTGTAGCAGAGAGACAGCGCCATCAGGAGAGGTGGACCTTACTGAGTTACAAACATAACAACCAAGTGAGTAGGGTCGAGCAGAAGATGGGGAGAGCCAACCAAGGATACAATATAATGAGCAGTGATGGGTTAGGCGAAGGGAGGAAGAGGAAAATTGACAAATATTATTATGGACCACATCCTGTTTGTGAATATTTGTTTTAGGGGTGGCTGTGTAAATAGAAGAGCTGTACTGCAGTCAAGGAAGAAGGATGCTTTGGAATATGACTAATTTGTCCTTGGGGATGAAGAAATTGAGGATCCTATAGACCATACCTATCTCTGAGTTAATGGCTTTACAGGTGGCAGTGATATAGGAGAAGGAGAAGTCAAGGACCAAATCAAGGGTGATGCCAAGATATTTGAATTCCTCAACAACAGAGAGAAGACAGCCATTAGAGCAGCTGATGGTATGGGGGGGGTTTGTGCAAGACAGCCTGCAAGCTTTTGACCTGGAGATCAAGGCTTGAGTCTTAGTAGGATTGAGGATAAGTTTGTTGTTGATCAGCCAGCTTCATATTTGTAGGAAGTCTTGGCTGAGTTGGGAATTTCACTGAGATGGGTGGGGGAACTAAAGTATAGAGCGATGCCGTCTGCATACATGTCCATAAATATTGCAGTAGTGTGTCTGGAAAGGGACCTATAGAGCAAAGCAATATACTGTATGTTATTTGAAGTTATTTTGTATTTGTGTATAGCTGATGTCAGGACTCTGGAGTATACTGTAGACAATAGGCATAGTCTAGGATCGGAAACCGCGCACGTTTGGTGATGGTAATGCATACTTCATCAGTGAGGGTGTTCGGGATCCTACAGTGATATCCCTCCCAGATTTTTTTTTTAGTTAGTATGCTTTTTGGGAGCCAGTTCTCTGAGAGCTCAGTCCCTGACTCCTCCAACCTCTGCCCTCCCCCAGGCTTACTCGGAATGGTGATCCACCCAGGCTTGCCCCCTCTGGGTGGGGCCATCAGGCAGGTATGGCCCCCATAGAAGACTGTACAAGGTTCTCAGTGGAAGAACCACCAGGAGGGCTCCCTTGCTTACCTTCCAAGGTGGGGCTGTGGGGCCAGGCTGTACTGATGGAGACTTTCACTCAATGAGCATCATAGAGGGTGGTGCAAGGGCCAGAGATATGGATGTCATGAAACAGTTCGGCTCCAGCAGCAGTATCCCCCCCCCCCGGCCAACACCAGGGGTCAATTTATTTATTTATTTTTATTTATTTAAAATGTTTCACCAGGAAATACATACTAAACTAACAAGATCTTGTTTCCAGGTGCGTTCTGGGGTGAAGGGAAAGGGAAGTGCACTTGAAAATACATTGAGTTGAAAACAACATGTTACAACTGTAAACAGAGAAATAAATATGAAAGCAGCTATGTACAGTAAATTGTGTACTAGATTTAACCCATGCAAATGAATAAATAGATAATCAAACAGTGTGGGAACTCATAAACCATGCACCACTACATGGAAAATTATAGCTGCAAACCAATTGTGTGCCAACACCGGCTAGTAGTAGAACAGTACATGTTACAATGGGGAGAGGGGAAGAGAGGGAGAAAGCAGGCTTGAGGGGAACATAGAAACAGAGTTACAGTCAAGGACTAAGAGGGGTGTGTTTGGTGTGGGGAAGGAGAGCTAGATGAGCAGAAGTATTAGGAGTAAGGAAAGGGTTATGAAAAGAGGAAAAGAGAGGATAAGGAGTGGAGTAGGGGAGGTGCACAGAGAGGAGGGGCTAGGGGTGAGATAGTAGAGGGAATGGGATAGGGTTGTGAGAGGAGGGGGAGGATGAACACGGAACAGGGGGAGTGGTATAGAGAAAGGAAGGAAGGAGGGAGGGTAAGAGATGGGGGATGAGATAGATTGGATATAGGGGAAAAATTAGGTGAGGTTACAGGTAACAGTTGCATGTGTGGGAGGAGAGGCTACACAGGAGGGAGAACAGAGAGTAGGGAGAGGTGGATGAATGGATTGGGAGAGGGAATGAGTTCCTGAGCTTAGGGAAGGGACAGGAGAAGGCAGACCGGCCAGCAGCAGAGGATCTTGGGGGGAGTACAAGGGAGCAGGAGTGGGAGCTGTGGAGGGCATTGTAGTTCAGGCCAGGCAGGGAGAGGGTAGAGGACAGGTAGGAAGGGAGGGAGTCAAACCAATACTTGGCAAAAAATGAGGAGCAGTGAGTCATACGTTTAGCTTCAAGGGAGGGAAAGGAGAGGGATGTATAAAGAGTACAGTGATTAGTACATGTAGGGCTGTCTAAAGTAAAGCAACAGAATGAGTTAAAGAGAGAGTCCAGTCTGGAAAGGGGGTAGATTTGGGTGCAGTCAATCACAGTCAATCACACGCTGGTCGCACCCCCATACCCCCCGGAGGAGGAGGAGAGCAGTCCCAAGGATGCTCAGTCCTCCTTCCCTAATTTTTCGTTAATTTTATTTGGTACAGAATCTATGTGAACTTCAATCATCAGTGTTTTGTGCAGATATCCTAGGTATTTAAAAGATTGTATAGGTTCCAGTTTTGATCCATGCATAGCTATGGTAGATAAGACTTTCTCGACTCAAACCAGCTTCCGGGCAGTACCAAATTACTTTTGTTTTAGCTTCAGTTAGTACAAGCTCAGCTTTCGTAAACCATTTTTGATGGAAGTTGAAGTTGTTTTGGACCTCTTTTATAGTGGGGCCTGAGTCATAGATGACCGTGTCATCAGCATATATAGTCATGTTTTTATACTGACTGAATACAGACAGATCATTAAAAAACATAGAGAACAGTAACGGTCCTAACACTGATCCTTGGGACATACCAGTTAAAAGTTTCAGTGATGCAGATATTGTATCCTCAATTTTCATGCACTGGGTACAGCTATTTAAGTCATTCTGGAACCAGTCCAAAATGTACAGTATGTCGCCACGCCAATGTTGGCAAATTTCTTTAATAATGAGTTGTTATTTATTAGGTCAGACATCTTCAATATATCCACTAAGGTGATCTCTGCCAGATGGCATTGATTCAGTAAGTTGTTGATTTCAGAGGTGAGTGTAAATAAAGCTGTGGTAGTTATTGTAGTTTTTCCCCTAAATTTATGTTGCTTCACAAATAGCAACTGATGTTTCTTGAGGTAAGTTTCTGAGAGTTAACAAATTTTTTCTAGTACTTTACAGTAGCTAATGAAAGGAGTATATTGTTATTGCATGGTAACTGAGTGAATGTGCAGGAGACCTCTGTAAGTAGGCTTTTGCCTTAAGATCTTCTGCTGATTAAAAATAAAAATATTTATTTCTACTTCTATTACAGATGTTGGTCTATAGTTCGCTATGCAGGTATTTTCCCAAACATGAAGATAGGGAATACTGTGACCATTTTCCATATAGAGGGAATAGTGTTAGCGGTTAGTGACAATTAAATAAGTAAGTCAATGGTTTAGCTAGTATATCCACAGCCATCATCAGGATTTTCAGGTGTAAGTTATCAGGGCTGGGGTCCTGGCCTGTGTTTAACTCAAAATATAGCTTCAAGGGAGACTATGGAGTTTTGCTTCCCCCAAAATGCTAAAAAGATTACAAGAAGCTGTTCCCTTTAGAATGGTTTGTTACTCACCACGAATAGCAGCTCTTCAAGAGACTCTTATAGAGCTGCATCTTTGAAACTGGACATATATTATTAGCAGCTATATATTATGGGCAGCCCCATACATCCTCAGTTTTCCTGACAGAGACAAGCTCAGTGTTGTACTCTACCAACAGAAAATAGGAAACCATCTGGCCAGGCCCATAGATGAAGCAAATGTTCCAGAAACAAAATGTACATGAGAAGGGCACAGAAAAGGCAATGACCAGGTCTGCAGCAACAGGCATGCTTTCCAGAGCATACCCACTGATAACGCAGAAGGGGCAGGTGGGAGGGTGAGCTGTGGCTCTACAGAGGCGATGCTCTCAAAGATCTACTGTTACTGGTAAGCAATGAACCTACCTTCTTTGGGACATCTCCCTTATAGAGCCACACCTTTGAAACAATTCCCAAGCAGAATAAGACAGTAAAGCAGGAGAAAAGCTAGACAATGGACATAAAGGTACCCAATGACAGCATGCCTTTAAGGATGGAACGGCTGAGGACAGCCTATCAATGGGACATTAGATCCAACTGCAATATTTAGGGACAGGTCAGGCTGAAGTCCCCATGGCATAGGGCAGCTGCCAAAAGGGAAGGAAGCAAGCCCTAAAAGAGATCTTGCCATGGGTGGCATGCCCACAGACAGGACCAGGAAGCACTTTTCAATGCATCCTGAAATATGAATCAGATACAAGATGCCAACCATTCTGGAATGGTAGGAAACAGAATGAGGGATACCCACCATCCGTGTGGCAAATGAAACATAAAGATGGCAGAACTACAAGCAGTACAATGGGGGAGTCTTGTAGAGCCAGAGGGCACTATGGGCATACAGAGAGTGCGGAATAACCATGCCAGACAAAGAGTGGGGCAGGCAAGGAAATGCATATTGTAAGTGGCAACTGGTCCCAATGTATCCTGATAAAGGAATATGGAACTACATAGGAACCAGCGGGACACCACCAACTGAGCCACAGTTGTGCCTAAGGGGAGGACAGAAAAGGTGGAACAGGCCCAAGGGCAGAGTTGCACAGAAGAGCACCAGAGGTCAGAGTCCAAGAAGAACAAGACAGACCAAAGCACACTTGCCTGGACAGGAGAAAGATGCAGGGAGTGAGATATACCAAATACTGAAATGTGACCATAACAGAGAACATAAGTGTCAGGAAAGCAGCAGCCTAGTCCCCAAGAGGACAGCCAGGCCAATGGGGAAAATCCCCAAGCAGGACATAGCATGGCATCAGGAACCAGATGGATTATAGCAGGGAAGCAAGGCCCCACAGGCCACAGGCAGCCCATGGCTCAGCATACTGCAAGCTAAGCTCTGAGGCTGGAAGATCAGAAGATTGTGGATTCTAGCCCACACCAGGAACTTATGGTAAATGCCAGTACTGACACTGTAGTGTAGTGTGGGGAGTGTGCTGTACTCCTGAGGTGCTATCCTTTGGATAAAATGTTAAACTGAGGTCCCATCTGCCTGTTCTGGTGGTTATTTAGGTGAACATTAAAGATTCCATTGCACTTCTCAAAAAAGAGTAGGGGAATTTCTCCAATGTCCTGGCCACATACCCCTCAGTCACCAAAACACCACCAACAGCTTAGCCTGATTCAATATTTCAGTTTGAATCTGTAGTTCACCCTCAGGACAAGGCTGAAAATAGGCAGAATTGCACAACCTTCCTTTCCCAGTAAACAAAACTAACTAACTAACTGAAAAGCTCCATGCATAGAGAGAGGGGGAGAAGGAGGGGGCCTGACAGAAAGGGCTCCAACTTTGACTGGACCAGAAGGGAGTGACTAAAATCAAGGCATCTGGTGCTGTACAGAGTGTCAGATATAGTACGCCCCTCTCCAGGAGAGGAACAATATGCCCTGTAACCCAGAAAACTGCAAGCCAAGGAACAAATTCCAGGAAAGTCAGGATCAGGATGGATATGGACGTGGGCCAGAGATATAAAGGCACTGGTACAGGAACCAGAAAGACCCACAGGGCAAACAGTTGGTGAAACCAACAGCCATCCCCAATTGTAATAAGAAGACTTGAGAAGGGAAGACGCCCATAACAGATTCAGGCCCTGCCCTGGAGAATGATGAAGCAGATTCAGTGGCAGTGGTGGAATGTCAAGATACTTCAAGACCATGATGTAAAATTAAGGGGAACTTTGTACCTCAACTCAACTCAAACAGAGCCTTCAATGGGGCTCTGTTTGAGTCAAGGCGTTAGGAGATTGTGCTTGTCCAGGAAGCGGTTTTGATTATACTCATTTGTGCGGAATGAAATAGTAAATCTTCATTTTTATTTGCACTTATTGAATTTGAGTTGTCTTTTGCGTGCAACACTTCCTTGGTTCTCTGTTTTATTGAGGTTGGCCGCATTCTTATTGTGGAGCTGCACGGCAGAACATAGGAGTGCGCAGCAGTTGTTTGGACTGTAACATTGATGACCCTAGAAAATTCTGGTCATCCATCAGCTCCCTCCTAAGCCCCCACTCCAGCAGGGAACCCCTGCAACTAAACTCCCCAGATGGCCTCATTACGGACCCCCTGGAAGTGGCCAGGGCTTTCAATGACAAAGTCACTGACCTATGCATGTATCTAAGTAAATTTCCAAATGGCCAGCCAAATTGCTTGGTCCCCCTTTCAAACCCTCTGTCGACTCCTGCTGGGCCTACCACCCACTCTCAACCCCCCCCCTTACTATTTCAAAGCCTTCTCAACTGCTGACACCACTAAGCCCCTCAAAATTCTTATAAATCAGGGGTCTCCTGTGGCTGATGGCCTTTCCCCAGTCTTCCTCAGGCTTATCTCCCTAGCCATCATTGAGCCTCTCACTTGTATCTTTAACCTCACCCACTCCTCCTCCTCTATGCCCAACTCCTGGAAGACTGACAAGGTGATTCCCATCTTAAAAGCTGGTGATCCTTTATTCACGGACAACTATCATCCCATCTCCATCCTCCCCCACCTTAGTAAACTATTCAAGAAGGCTATCCACCTCCAACTTGCTGAGTACATGGGAAAACACAACCTCCTGAGTAGCCAACAGCACGGCTTCTGCAAGAACCATTCCACCACCACTGCCCTCGCACTACTGACTGACCACATCCTTATTAACGTGGGCCATGGTAACACCACCGGTGTGGTCTTCATAGACCTCTCTAAAGCCTTCGACATGGTCAGCCATGCCCTCCTCCTCTTCAAACTATGGTGTCTCGGCTGCTCTCAAGAGATTACAAACTAGTTCCTGTACTACATCTCTGGTTGTACTCAATTTGTGTATATTGGACCTACCTGCTCCCCCTTCCTGCCTGTCTCGACAGGTGTCCCCCAGGGCTCCATTCTGGGCCCCCTTCTATTCTCTTTATTTATTAACTCCCTTCCCTCGGACAGCCTCAAATACCACTCTCTCCTCTATGCTGATGACCTCGTACTTTACTACAATGACAAAGCCCCTACCTGTATTTCCTCTGTTCTTACTCATAACTATGCTTCAGTCCACAACTGGTTTGCAGATAACCTCTTTCTTGTTAATGCTAAAAAAAACCTAAATCCATGCTGTTCAGATCCAAGCCATTCCTAACCAAATCCCAAACTCTTCCCACTGTCAATATTCTCTCCCCATACGGCCAAGCCCTAGAAGATGTCAACACCTTTAAATATTTTGGAGTCCTACTCAACCCCTCCCTCTCTTTCTCCAAGCAGATCAACTCTCTTGTTCAAAGATTCAACCAAAAATTAGATACTGCCTATAGATTTCATCAATACCTTAGCCCAGAGGCCCAATTTGCCATTGTCCAGGGAAATATACTCCTAATCCTGGACTACTGCTCCCCCATCTATGTAGGACATCCTCAATCCTTATGACCAAGCTCTCTTCAGCCTACAATAGTGCATGTCACTTCACCCTGTTGGCCCCATTTTCCACTCACCACTGTGTCCTTTACAATTTGCTAGGCTGGGTTCTGCTGCAAGGCCACTTCAACCTCGCCCTTAGCAGCATGGTTGACTCCACCATCTGGACTGGCCCGGAGTCCCACCTTGCAGCCATCCTCACCGTCAGTACTGTTCATCACTGCCTCCGCTCACACAGCATCCCCCTCTGAATATTCCCAGGGTAGCCACAAATATGGGCACTAGAGCCCTGCTGGTGGCTGCCCCATGCTATGGAATGAACTGCCTGCCAAGCTCCGCTCCATCGACACCCATGGCCACTTCAAATCTCGCCTCAAAGAGTGGCTCACGGTAACCTCCAGGTGCCATTGCTTCCCTGGGTAGTCCAACCTGCTGTATATAGTACATAATTTATGCATTTTTTGTCTCCTAAACATGTACATGTCTAGCGGATCTATGTATTATATAACCTTGTATCATGTGGAGCTATGCTTTCATGCTACCCTGTATCTAGTGTACTATTGTTACCTGTTATTTATTGTCAGCTGTACATTATTGTAACCTGTATTTATTGTCAAACTGTCTACAGTCTTATACATTGCTGTTTATGTAACTGTGCCACTGTATGGTGGCCCGGGTCGTGCCTGAAAATAATCCCTGGGACCAGCGCACCTACCCGGTTACCAAAGTCATAAATAAAAATAAATAAATAGACAAAGTATCTACTCTGTAAGGGCTGGATGTCGGTACCGAGGGGAAAGATCAGTTTTGATGTTTCTCGCCCAAGTGGGCAGTTAAGTGCTTGAGCTACTCTTTAAGGGGGATTAACTTCACTTGAAGATGACCATTGCCACCTAATGGGAGCGCTCCTACTGTGAGCTAAATGTCCAATTTCCTCTAGGCCAGCATAGAGCCACTATCAGCACAGCACAGAGCCAGTATCTGTGGATGTACTATCTCTAGGATGCCTCTCCTTGCCACTGGTAAGCCTTTCTTGCATCTGATCAGTTTCACTGTTGGTGCTCTTTGTTATCTCTAATTTGTCGTTGCAATTTACAACTTTCATAAATATGGAAATTCAAATTAGGGGTATCCATTTACATAGAAACATGGAAACATAGAATTTGATGGCAGATAAGGACCGCTTGGCCCACTCAGTCTGCCCATTTTCTTACCTAACAGATAAGCTGCAGATCCTAGTTAACCAACAGCTTACTTCCTCCTACCCACCACTAGGACTGCCTTATGTCTGTCCCATGCATTCTTGAATTCCCCCACCATTCTTGACTCCACAGCCTCCTCAGGAAGGCTGTCCCATGCATCCACAACCCTCTCCATGAAAAAAATACTTCCTCACAATACCTCTGAGTCATCCCCCCTCTGTCTTCAAATTGTGCCCCCTTGTTCTTGCACATCTCTTTTTCTGAAAGATGCTACCCTCTTGGACTTTGTTGATTCCCTTGAGGTACTTGAAAGTTTCTATCATGTCCCCTCTCTCCCTTCTTTCCTCAAGGGTATACATATTAAGTTCCTTTAGTCTTTCTTCATATGTCTTCTGGTGCAGACCCTGCACCATTTTGGTTGCCTCCTCTGGACAGCCTCCACTCTATGTCTTTGCAGAGATGGGGTCTCCAGAACTGCACACAGTACTCCAGATGGGGTCTCACCAACTGTCTGTACAAAGGGATAACAACATCCTGTTTTCTACTATTGATGCCTCTCCCTATGCATCCCAGTATTCATCCAGCCTTCCTTACTGCCTTCTCACATTGCTTTCCCACCTTTAGGTCATCTGATATAATTACCCCCAGGTCCCTTTCCATTTTTACTGTTATCAGTATCTCACCCCCCATTGTGTACTCTTCCCCTTGGTTTTTGTTTCCCAGGTGCATTACCTTGCACTTCTTTGCACTGAATCTGAGCTGCCATACATTTGATCATTCCTCCAATCTTGCCAAGTCCCTTCTCATCCTTTCCACTCCATCTTGTGTATCAGCCCTGTTGCAGATCTTTGTGTCATCTGCAAAGAGACATACTTTTCCTTCCAGTTCCTCTGCAATGTCACTTGTAAAGACATTAAAAAGGACCGGTCCCAGTACTGAACCCTGCGGTACCCCGCTAGTAACCCTCCTTTCTTCATTGTGGACTCCGTCTACTACTACCCTTTGCATCCTGTTGTCTAGCCAGTTTTTTATCCAGGCTACCAATTTGGGACCCACTCCAAGACTGACTAACTTGTGTATTAATCTTTTGTGTGGGACTGTATCAAATGTCTTGCTAAAATCTAGGTAGGCCATGTCCACGACCCCTCCCTGGTCTACAACTTTGGTCATCCAGTCAAAGAAATCTATTAGATTCATCTGACACAACCTTCCCATCATGAATCTATGCTGTCTTGGGTCCTGTGCCCCACTGGCCTCTAGGTACTCAACAATTTTTTCCTTCAGAAGTGATTCCATCATTTTCCCTATCACTGAGGTCAAACTAACTGGTCTGTAGTTTCCTGCCTCTGTCCTGCTCCCACTTTTGTGAAGAGGAATCACATCCACCCTCCTCCAGTCCTTAGGTACCACCCCATCCTCCCGTGAGGATTTATTTTTCTTAATGTTGATATGCCCCATAAGAGGGATTCTGATTTATCTGTAATGGGTAGATATTTTAACTAAACTGGTTATATTATGGTTTGCTGTGTTGGTGAGGGCTGCAGTCAAAGGCAGTCGTAGTTATCATTCTTTTATCATTCCTGTGTCAGTGAATATAATGAGTCATGCAGTATGGCTTGTCTGAGTGTTTTACTCAGGATTACTGTCTTTTATGAGACATTTATAAATATTTCCATGGTCTTGCCACAATTTGCTCATCTTGACTGATTCCTGGTCCTGTGGATTTAAGTTCTGGGCATTTCATGATCCCCACCCAGTGCTGTAACACAGGATGATAGGTGTAACAGCACCAATTATGGCATTTCTTTAATGCATACAGTTTGAACTTTGAGCCATGATATTTTCAATGTACCTGTTTAGCTTGAAAAGCACAAAAATAAAAAGTAAAACAAAAAAAAAGCAGATAACCTTTTGGTTGATAAATACATTATATACAGTTATGACTTACTTTGGTTATTCATTGACGACATCTTACCAAGAGCTGAAGAATCAGGAGCTGTATGTGCTTTGACTCAGTACCTACTTGGATACAAAGACAATTGTCAGAGAAGAATCTGCTATAAAATTTCATTTTCATTGGTTTATATCTTGTAGTTTTCCTTAGGCTTTGGCTGGCCCCTCTGTTCGTTTGCAATTCCCCTTCCCAATCCTAAGACTGCCTCTAACATGATCCCACCACTCAATTTGATGTTATGATTCCCCCTCTTGCTAGTAAGTTCACCATGCCTCATCCCCCCATGGCAGGCCCAGAACAATCTAGTCCTGGTCACATTAAGGCGGGGGATGGGGTCAATAGAGACAGCTGAACTCAAGAAGATGCCTATAGTCAGCCCTGGTAGGCATGGGGGAGAGCAGAACTTTATCTGCCTAGTCAGTCCCACATTATCCCCCAGATCCCATTTCATCCTCTGGAGCATGCACTATGCCATGGCCATCTGACAGGTTGGGACAGTGGGACATGCCCAACCACCATCCACAATCAACATGGGACTGGACATCTGATAACAGATACCCCAGGTAATATCAATGATAATGCACATCTTGGGGCACATATTCCTGCTTACACATTTCCCATTTTGTGGGTCACCAGGAGGAAGTTGCATACCAGCAGGATCCTTACATCCCCCACCCTCCCCTGAATGTCCTATTGTCTCTGTCATGGTTAGTTTTCTGAAACACTGTTGCATCATGTTGACAATAACTAGGAATTGTGCAATGAAGGGATGTCTTCAGAATAGAAATTGCTGGAGAGTCAAATATTGAAAGTGATATTCCCATGTCTAGGAAAACTTTATAAAATGTAATATCACAAGCAGAAAAAAGGCACCAAACAAAAGTGTCTGAAAAGTGAACTTGAACTTCATTTATGTGCTAAGGTGCTTTATACATGGGCCCAGATATTCAAAAGGGTTGCGCATGGCGCAACAGTGTTACCTCATGCGCAACCCACTGATGCGCCTGCACGATATTCAAGCAGAAGCGCGCTGCACAAATCCCGATGCACCAGAGTGCATCAGTAATGTATGCAGGCGCAGGTGGGGGGGGACGTGCCCATGCATAACCTGCACAGCCCGATATTCAGCCCGGAATGAGCAGAGCCATGCATGTGCAATGCCTACTTGTGCCAGCACAAAGTTAAGCCAAAAAAAAAAAGGAACAACTGATGGCCACCCACAGGTGAGCTGCCACATTGCAGGGCGCAACACGGTAGCTGCCACCTGTGGGTGGCCACCCGAGTTCTGGCTGCACCTGGCGGCGCCCCCATGCCCGATCGCGGGCATTTGTAAAAAAAAAAGTCCTATATCCCTGGTGGTTCAGTGGACCACTATGTGCCCGATCGCGGGCATCTGTCAAAAAATAGAATAAGTTCCTATATCCCTGGTGGTCCAGTGGACCGCTATCTGCCCAGTCGTGGGCATCTGTATTAAGTAAAACCCCATCCTACATCCCTGGTGGTCCAGTGGACCAATTTCTGCCCGATCGCGGGCATCTGTATTAAGTAAAATCCCGTCCTATATCCCTGGTGGTCCAGTGGACCGATTTCTGCCCAGTCGCGGGTATCTGTATTAAGTAAAACCCCGTCCTATATCCCTGGTGGTCCAGTGGACCGACTTTGTCCAATTATGCAGAGTTGTGTTGAGTAAAATTGTTATTTCTGGTGGTCCAGTTTTACTCTCTTTCTACCATCACGCGCCTCCCCATCACAGTGCAGCACCCCACCTGCTCAGCGCCTCGCTGGCCATCATCTGATACTTCATGTCAGCATTATTGAGTTTGCAGCGTGAGCCAATGGGCATGTAGCTCATTGCTTATACATTCCAGATATGTGAATGATTCATTTACATATCTGGAATGAGACGTAGGGCTGCATGCCCATTGGCTCACGCCAGGAACCAGGCATGCAGCCCCTACTGAGGTGTCAGTCGGTGGGCGGCAGGTGGGTGGGGTACTGCTGTCTGCCGCTGACGGGGAGCGGGTGATGGGGCTCAGTGGGCGGGTGGGGAGGGGTATCACTGGACCACCAGGGATATTGGATGAGGTTTTACTTGGCGCAGTTTGAATATCCGGGCCATGGTGTAAATGATCATACATAGTAAGGCAGTATAAAATAGACTTGCCAGGTGGTCGCTACTGATGTAGTAAAAAAACACACAGAACACCCGAACAGGTAACCTGACTTGTTTTATAGTAAGCTTTTTCAAGAGTCCCAGATTTGAGGAAGTAACACTTTTTTTGTGTCAAAATTTAAAGTGGTAGGGCCAAAACAGGAGAAGAGCCTGCTGCGACAGTACCTGGAGAGACTTGAGAATCAGGCCTGAGAATGAAACCTCTGAATAGTGGGGTTGCCTGAAGAGGCAGAGGGGGGTGACACCCTGGATTTCACTCACTCCTTTCTTCCACAAATATTTGGACTCACTACAGAAGATCGCGGATTTGCTGTCAAAAAAGTTTACCATTTGAACCCTAGAAGAGCTCCAGCAGATTCTTCTTTTCCACGTACTTTTATAGTTGTCTGTACTGGTGTGGGGGATCGGGACAGAGCACTGACGCTCGCCAGATGGCAGCGAATCCTGAAGTATGGCGATGCCACTTTATCAATATTTTCTGATCTGCCTTACAGCACTAGGGTCCAACAGAAAGCATTTTCTAGAGTCCAGGGTATGCTTTGTCAATTTAAAGTGCAACACCAACTACTTTTGCCAGCAAAACTTCATGTTATGTGGAAGGGACACACTTATCTTTATAACGACCCAAAGGACATCTATAAGCTTGCACAAAAAATCGAGCAAGAACTGGCCTCTGTGGATGGTGAGGAGTAAGAAAGCATGGACTGAGGTCTTTTTCTCTAACATGTTCCGTTTTGGACATAACCAGTTCAGCTGTCTGTAAGTCTGCTCTTATTGTCCTATGTCTATTCGTGTGATTTTGCTTATTGCTGATTCTGGGGGTGGTTTATTACATTACAGAACAATGTTTGGGCTTTTATGAGCATTACTGGGTACTTGGTTTGGTGAGTTTTACATCTGATACATAATTTTTTTGAACTGCGTCACAATGGGTATTGAAAATGGCAATTCCCAGATAAAGTGAATCGTACCTGCTCTGGATTTCAAGGTGCTAAAATTGCGGTTATTACAGCCATGGCTAATAATATTATTTATGGCTGTGGTACTAACCCTCTTGTAATTATGCATGTAGGTGCTAACAACATCATGCACAAGGATTTATAAGAGATTAAAAAAGACATGGTGGTCTTACCCAACAGGTTAGTTGATTTAGGCTGCGAAATTGGGTTATCGGAAATACTACCTATTCTGAGAACATCTGTTGAAACAAATCAGAAAATTAAGGTCTTAAATGAGTGGCTCAGAAAGTGGTGCCTTAAACAAAATAACTTTTGCATCACCTACTGGGAAGAATTCACAAATAGAAATGATTTGTTTTGTGGCGATGGATTACATTTGAGCAGGTGAGGATGTACCTTACTGGGCAAACAAATCATGTCTCACATTAACCAATGTTTAAACTGGGGGAGAGGTAGGCAAGCCCTACCACTCTGAACACTACTAATACAGTACAAAATAAATGCTTTACTAATAAGTTGAACTTTTTGTACTTCAGTGCTAGATGCCTACATAATAAAATGGACAAAGTTAAAGTAAGAATAATCTCTCATGAAATCGACATCATGGCAGTCTCTGAAACCTAGGGAGATGAAAAAGCCTACTGGGATAATTTTCTTCCTGGATACACCTCCTATAAACTTAATAGAGTAGACAGAAGAGGCAGTGGGGTTGCATTTTATATAAAAAATAGTCTACAAACCATGGACATCTCAGATAAAATAAAACCCCCTGACTGTCCCACTGAAACTTTATGGATAAAACTAGTACTTAACAACTTCAATTGTATCATTATTGGGAAATGCTATCATCCACATAACACCTCTACTGACACGTTTGATGCAATCTTACAAGAAATCAAACATGTATGTGAGTTAGGGGATATCCTCCTCATTGGCGATTTTAATCTAGGTGGCATTTCTTGGAAGGATCAGACCGCCTCTTCCGGGCTGGGTAAAAAGCTAATATCTACTTGCCAACATTGTAATCTTGTTCAAAGTATTCGACATCCCACTAGGGCTGATAGAAATTTGGACCTGAATTACATAATGAGAACATAGAAGTATCAAATATAAACATTAGTTCACCAGCAGGCAACAGCGACCACAACTCCATTCAGTTCACAATTGAAAACACCTTCACTTACACTAACTGTAATACAAAAATTTTCATTGATGATAAAGCTGATTTATCTAAAATGAAACTGGCACTGAACAATACTAATTGGGATCTTATTTTTTCTAACTTACCTACACAAGATAGCTGGGAGGTATTTCAAAACACTTTAACACATCTTGGAGACAACTTCATCCCTTTTATACTTAGAGATAATAATCAAAAACACCGTCCCAAATGGCTGGACAACTCTTTAAATAGACTCATTAAACATAAAAATAAAAAATGTTCAATGTATTTAAAATCAAATACACAAAATAATTGGGCATCCTATTTAAAAATCCAGAAAAAATGTAAACACGGACTTAAAAAAGCTAAGACTAAATGGGAATATAATCTCGCTAATAACGTCCATAAGAATAATAGTAAATCTTTTTATTCATCCAGTAATTCCCTGAAAAACCAGTTTGTCAAGTTGGGCCATTATTAAATAATAATAACCTGATACATGAACCCACTAAAATGGCCAATATTTTTAACACTAAGTTTTGTGACATTTTTCAGTCAAAACAGAATGAGGTTATACAAACAAGACTAACGGATGATCCAATAATGATCCCCAAGGACAATATCCTAGATAAATTGACAACCCTTAGAGGCAAAACCTGTTCAGGCCCAGATGGAATTGCTAGACATCTTCTTTACATGTTAGCTGATTGCGTCACTCACCCACTGAGGGCCCCTATATTCAAAACTTTGCCTCAGGGCTAAATTAGCACTGCCCAGCATGCTAAAATGGCATTAGATGCTCACAGTGACATATACATTACTGGGCAGGGGTGTCAGCAGGCATACGCACTGTACTCAGTAGAGTACAGTACAAACATCAGGCAGGGACAACAAACAGAGGGAAGCAGGGACATTGTGAGTCACACTGTGTCCGTGTTGCACTGAGCCCTTTTGCCTTTGTTGTTCACTATGGGGCACTGATGCTACCAGCCAGATATACAAACATGAACAACGTACCAAGCAGGTGGAAGAACAAAGGAAGGAGGATTAAAGGAAGAAACCTATTACTGGGACTTAGACAAGGCAAACAGAGGGGGGGCCTAATGGTGCGGCATGGCAGCACATATTTTGGCTTATGTTTACATAACAGGGGGCAACAGTGCCGCTGTTTTGAGTACATGTTTAGTATTCCTGGCTACACCCCTGTTGCTGGGTGTGTGTGCTGTGGTGTCTGTACAGCTGTGTGGTATGTGGCTGGGGGGGGCCCTTACCATCAGACAGGCACACAGGTGTTAGGGTATTCCCTGCACTGGACCATTTGCACTGTGTGGCTTGTCCCAGCCATGTGGCAGCACCCAGTATGTGGTGCAGACTGGTCACCTGTACACCCCCATACCCCCAGTACTGCATGCATGTGCTGGCATCTGCTGGTGTCCACAGAGTGTGGGTCTGCAGGCGCGCATCATGGATGCACTGCCATGAAACCACTGGGGCCATGTCACCACTTACTGCCTGGCATGGCTGGGACTGGTAGCAGATGATGGCATCATAGTGATGCCATCAATGGGTAGCATGTTTCCTCTATGTCTGGCTTATTTCTTTGTGTCATACTTACTGGTAAGGGTCTCACAAAGCCCCACAAACATCATGCAAAGCCACAAGGTCATGCAAAGTTCGTCTAACCAGAGTTAAGACAACCTTCTCCTGGGTGGTAATTTGCACAGTGCAAAGTGTTGCGCTAAGTCAGGCAAAACCACTATGTGTGGCGCTATTTGCTGAATATAGCATTGAGCTGACACACACGCTCAGTCTGTCCCTTGCATACATTATCATTTTGCTCAGTGCTAATGCAGTTTGTGTGTGCTATTTGACCTTTTGAATATAGCAGACCAGCGCTAACACGGCGCTAAACCTGCACAAACGGTTTATGCCCAGAACAAAGTTTTGAATATAGGGCCCTGAGGCTACTATTGAAAAATGTTTATCTACTAACTTTATCCTTGATGTCTGGAAGACCGCTTCTGCCATCCCCATACATAAAAAAGGCCTAAGAAACAACTGGGAATATTGTAGACCAATCAGTCTAACATCCCCTATTTGCAAGTTATTAGAAAGTATCATTAAGGACTTCATCACCCCTCTATTAGACAGCCTTGATACTGAACAACATGGATCCAAAAAAGGATGTAGCTGTCTTACCAATCTTCTGTGTTTCTATGAGGAAGTTAGCTTGCAACTCGATTGTAAGATACCGTTTGACGTTATCTTCATCAATTTTAGCAAGGCATTCGATGCTATGCCATATTGGGCTCTTATCTCTAAACTTCATAACACTACTATCAATAAAAATATAATTAATTGAGTTTCCAATTGGTTAACTAACAGGACACAAAAAGTTCTAATTACTGGTCAGCTATCTATCATCGGCAAAGTCACTAGCGGTGTACAGCAGGGCTCTGTCCAAGGCCTCTGCCTGTTCTAAGCATTCATCGCAGACTTAACTAATAACTGAGTTTCTTCAGCAATAAAGTATGTATATGATGTCAAAATTAGAGGCCCCTGTGCAAATCCAGATCAGACTCATACAATTCAAAAAGATCTTGACCGTATAACTCGATGGGTAACAAAGTGGGGTATGAAACTTAATGCTGACAAATGTAAGATAATGCATTTGGGTTCTCAAAACCCATTAACTTCATACACATTAGGTGGAACAACATTAAAAATCACTTCTAATGAAAAGGATCTGGGGGTCATTATCTCGGATGACTTTCGTCAATCTATTCAAATTAGTGAGGCAATTAATAAAGCAAATCGAGTCATCTGCTCGACCAAAAGAAACATAAATTCCAGGGACAGTAAGCTGATGATACCCCTATACAGGACATATGTAAGAACACACTTTGAATATGCATCTCAACTTTAGTGCCCATACAGAAAGTCAGAAATTGCTTTATTGGAAAGGATTCAGAGAAAATACACAAAACATATCAAAGGTGTATACAACGAGTCATATGACAAAAGAATGGAAATCTTAAAACTTATGCCACTATCCACACAACGTCTAAGAGGTGACTTCCTATTCATGCATGATATTATTCAGGACCCATATCTGCTTTCTGTTTTGGGCTTTGAATTTAAAAACAATACATATAATATGAGAAGTCACCCACTGCAGTTATACAGTAAAATATTTAATCGGCTTGGTCGAAAATATTTCTTCACACTATGAATTGTGAACCCTGGGAATAAACTCCCCCTGGAAGTTATTATCAGCAAAACCAAACTTGAATTTAAGCGATGCCTAGATAAATTAATTCTTTCTGGTCATAAAATTAGTTATCATTAATTCAATAGGAGCAATCATGGGCCTAAAAGCCTTCTGGCTCCTTCGACACCTTAGTATGAACCTTAGTATGAATTTCCTCCACCACCTTCCTTCTCCTGGATTATGTAAAGGCTGCTGTGTGACTACATGAGAATGTCTTGGCATGCCTGCCATTACTGGTTAATTATTAGATTTTCACTGCTGACTTTTTCTAATGGTTACTGGTTCGGGCTCTCTTCTTTTGTATCACATATTTATGATTTTGTAACCTAGTGCAGGTTTCATGGACTGGGATTTGGAACCATTATTACTTATTGTGCCATTAATGTTAGTATTTGTTTATCAAATTGTTCAATTATTGGCAAAGATTGTTGACGCTGTCCTGAAGTTTTGAAACTTGAATCCCTCTTGGGAGTATGTGACCAATGTTTATATTAAGCATTTAAGCTGAATGAGAGACAAGGGGAGGCTGGGACCTTGATGGAGAAAGGGAACTCGTTTAACTCTTCCTGTATATTTTGCCCCTGTAGAGCTCTCATGTTATATGCTGTTTCTTAAGTTACTGTTATGACCACCAAGTAGTTCCCCTCATGTGTACCTTATGGGAAGGGGTCTAAATTCTCCTTGGTAAGTGAAATTTGGGGGTTCATCTTGGTATTGTTAATCTGTGCTTTTTCTGTGTTATATAGTGTAACATTGCCTAAAAATGGAAAAATAAAGTAAAAAAAAAAAACAGTTTCTAACTCCGGTGATGGAGTAGTTATACACAAATACTCCTCACCAGGAAGGGGTCATGACTCTGAGATATTGGTTACAAGCACATACTAACTTTAGTAGTGATCTGATTGAGTTCCTTTGTGAATGTACCTGGCTGGTGCTCAGCTCAAACACCTTCCTATTCCAGGATCATGTCTACCTGCAAATCAAGGGTACGTTTGCCCCCAGTTATTCCCACCTGCATTTGGGAGAAATATCCTATCTGTAACCCCAAGACCAATTCTTTTTACCACAAGACTGACCTCTGGAGGTGATATATAGATGATATACCTTTGGTATGGCGGGGCTGCAGAGGTTACTGGATACATTTCTGAAGCTTCTTGAAAGCACAGACTGTAACCCAAAATTCAGGGTTCATGGCTGAGTTAGGTGAATTTTCTTGATCTCATGATACAGAAAAGAGAAGATGGTACTATAAAAATGGACTTGCACCGCAAAGCCACTGATCGAAATACCTTCTTATTAGTCTCTAGCTGCCACCCACAGCATATGATTAGAAATATTCCCAAATCCCAGTTTTTACAAGTGAAGCATAACTGCAATGATGAAGGTGATTTTCTGTGACAGAGTGGGTGTATGAAGCAGAGGTCCTAGCAGAGGGGCTACAGAGCTGACTTACTAAACCAAGCAGCTAACCAGGTCCTTTCTACTGATAGACCCAATCTTTTAGTGGTTAAGGAGAGGGTCATGAACACAAAGCAACCTCTAAACTTGGTCACAAAGTATGGCAGGCAGTCTACTGCCATTAGAGAAATTGTGAAAAAAAGCTGGGGGATTATACAGTTTGATGCTATACTCCATAATCGTGCACAGAGGCTTCCAAGGATGGCCTTTAAGTGAGCCCACCAAACCTGTCAGTTGTACTTGTACATAGTATGCTACCCACATCTGAACTTGTAAATAGAAATTGGCTACCTCAGTTGCTGCATGAAAATTTTCCATGTGGACACTGCAAATATTTTTTTCTTTATTTTTTACCAGGAAATGACCCAGCACAGCCCTTTTTCAGTCATGCCTGACATGAAAGTACAATACAGTAACAAAACAACAATCACACATAGTACTAACCACAATCACATTATACATTACAATTCATAAATCATTGTCATAGTAAAAACTTTCAGTAATTTTTTAAAGTGCTCAACATTGTTAGCTTTCTAAACCAAAACCAAAAGGTTGTTTAAGAGTGTTGGTGCAAACCAAGTAAAGGGTCGCCTGGTTGAAGCCAGTTTTGGCACTACAGGATAAAAAAGTATATCTATATTCTGTCTAGTTACATATGAACCTTTATGACAAAAAAATGCAGTGTGATGGAGAAAACTAGCCACTTCACAGCCAACAATACTGCCAAGACATTTGATATGACATTTTATCAATTGCGACACCAACAATATTATAAACTAACTTGACAGCATGTTCATGTGGTGCATTTTAGATGGGGAAAATGCTCAAGCATTTTAAGGTTAGAATTGAAGAACATGTCAGGGCCATCCAGAAAAAAGATTCCACTAATACCCTCTCTCAACACGTTCACACACAAACAGAACCACAGATTTCAGTTCTGTGGCATAGAGAGGGTAAAGCTAGGAAAAAGAGGAGGGAGCCCAGATACATTGATTTTGAGATGGGAAGCAATGTGGATGGTACAGTTAGGAGGGCATTATGTACCAAGTTTGAATGAAAAATTTTATCTGATGCATGTCACGGGATCGAATGACACAGTATGAGTACTCTGTTTTACAAGTATTTTTGCATACTGTATAGAAGACACCTGGAATGTTCTGGCATAGTTCAAGTGGTTTTTATTACTGTGGTATTTTCTATCACTGAACTATTTCAGTTTACAGTTTGCCTGCCAGTATTACAGGTTGCCTTTCGTAATATACAGAATAAGGTTGTGGATCACAGATGAGCCCTTAACCAGTATAAGTAATAATATACTATGGCCTGGATATTCAAAAGGGTTGCGCCATGCGTAATAGGGTTGCATCAGAGCAAGTCTGAAAATGCACCATTCTGTGATATTCAGCAAGAGGCAGCTGCGCCACCGAAAACATGCTGAGCAACAGTGCAATGATAATGAAGGCATGTGCAACTGAAGGGGGAGGAACCATGCATAAAGGGCGCAGTGCGATGTGTAAAGATTTCATAGTGAAGAACAGTGAGCAAGTGGAAGTTGCACCACAGCGGAAATGAGGCAAAAAAAAAAGGAGCAAGGAAGAGGCGCAAGAACGCTACAGGGAAGCCACATGAGGCAGGGGAAGAGACAGGCACAGGGAAACTGTGAGAAAGAGGGCAGGCCAGGGAAACCGCACTGCAGAAGAGAGGCACAGGGAAGGTGTGTGGTGACACACATACCAGAGGCCAGCACAGACAGGCGACCTGCAGGGGAGGTAGCAGTCAGGACAGCATGGGGAACAAAGCAACAGCTGCTGGGGGGGGAACGCAAGCCAGGGACATGGCCAGTGCCACCTTCCACATGGAGGCCGTAATGAGGGGGGTGAGAAGGCATGCAGGGGGATGTGGCTGTGGAAGGGCCTGTTGGCGGTATGCCCCCAACAGGCAGTACCGAGCCCGCGCCAGCTTTGAGCTGTATACAGATATCGAGATTGTGGGCTGGTACCACCTGAACAGGGCAATACTGAGGTGGCTCTGTGAGCTGTGCAGTGATGTGATGCAGGCACCCACACAACGGAGTCATGCCCTGTCAGTGGAGACAAAGGTAACAGCCTGCATGTGCTTGCTCGCCACGGGTACCTTCCAGAGACCAACCGGAGACATCACAGGCATAACACAGTTGGCCACGTCATGCATCCTCACCCAATTCCTCAGCGCACTGCTGACACATGCTGCGGAGTACATCCATTTCCCCAGCACTGCAGTGGAGCGCACAGCAAACATCCAGGAGTTCTACAGGGTAGCATGTATGCCTGGCATGCTAGGGGCAATAGACTGCACCCATGTGGCCATACGTACACCACCTGACAAGGAGGGGGCTGCATACATGAACTGCAAGGGCTATTCCAGTGTCAACTGCCAGGTGGTGTGCAATGCCAGTGGACGCATCACCAATGTCTGTGCCATGCACCCTGGGGAGCACATGATTCATACATCTGGCACCAGTCGGCACTGTGCCACCAATTTGAGAGTGGGGACATCCCCACAGGACATCTAGTGGGTGAGTATGTAAATCAAATGGACATATCGCAGGCCTGGGGGGGCATGGCCAGAGGTGCCATGGGTGTGGCCCACAGGGCTTGGGGCAGTCCGGAGCTGAACACGAAACTAACCTCCACTCTCTGCTCACAGGTGACAGTGGATACCCACTCTGTCCCTGGCTGCTCACACCCTACCGGCGGCCCATAACCCCATCACAGCAACGCTACAATGAGGCACATGCCACCACATGCAATGTTATTGAGCGGGTGTTCGGGATGCTGAAGGCACGTTTCCATTGCCTGGACACCTCTGGTGGTGCCCTACAGTACAGCCTCTCAAAGGCCTGTGGGATATTCCTGGCCTGTTGCATCCTGCACAACATGGCCAAAGAATGTGGGATAGCCGTACAGGTTGAAGAGGGGGATAGCGATGGGGATGCTGGTGACGGTGATGGGCAGCCCCCCCTTGGCTGACGGGACCCCCGATTGATCCGGCAGGCACAGCTACACCTGGACACCATCACAGAGGAGCACTTCAGCCAACCCAGGAAAGTCATGGGGCCATGCGCAACCACCAGTGGCTAAGGCACAACCCACAAACATGCATGGAAACACACCAGGGGGGCATGCTGGCAAGGGATGTGGCAGGGCACAGAAGCACACACACACAACCAGGGATGGGTGAACAGCAACACGCCACATGGACAGACACACACACACAATGCACCAAACATGCACAGAGAGCAGGAGGAAGACCGAGCCAGAACGCCAATCCTAGCAACACACATGTCCACAGGCCACCATGTTCACTGTCTGTCCATGTGCATGTGTCAGATGCTGGGCACCATCACACTTTGGTGTACAGCGCAATGCAGGCATCATCATGCACACGTACCTGCGGACAGCAGCCAGGAGGCTGTGCTGGTGGACTGTGTGTCCGCGTGCATGGCCGGGCACCCACCCACGCATTGCCCACCGAAACACACAATGCACACAGGGCAACACCAGACAGTGCCCATGCTGGGAGACAGGCCATTCTCGCGGCACAGTGCCATGGCCACCTCGGATGCGTGGGCGGCCCCGCCGAGTCCTGCCAGCACTGGCAGGCTGACCACGGGCCTCATGGGGTGGCACCGATGGTCCCCCAGGGGTTCCACTGTGCGAACGCGACCGTGCCTGCGCAGGGGTCTGCAGCACACTAAACATGCCTGCACCAGGAGTGCTCAGGATGCCCACAGCTGAACCCGGCGTCGACAGGGTGGGTGTCGCATGACGCCAGGAATGGGGAGTGGATAGCGCACTTCGTGGTGTGAGCGACGCATGAGCACCTGACTGTGTGTCCATTGTGGCCATGACAGCAATGAATGCCTGTGCATGCCTGTCAATGGCAGCAGTCATATCCTCCCACAAACGGTCCATCCGTGAGAGGATCCTATCGGTGTCCCTGCTGCGACGCTCCTCTGCCCGCTCCAGAGCCACACACAGTGCCTCCACAGACGTCGCAAGCTGCATCTGCTGCTGGACCGATGCCCGCAGTAGGCGGGTGCGCTCGTCAAAGAGGTTGTCTGCCTCCTCGGCATTCTGTCCCTCAGGGTGTGCATGGGCCTGATGTTCAGCACCCCTTGAGGGTGGGTGCTGCACACCAGGTACAGGTATGGGCAAGTCCCCAGGCATTGCACAGATGTCACCACCGAACCCTGAACCCCCAGTCCTGGTGGGCGACTGCTGCTGCCACCCCTCCGGCCGCTGCGCCCAAGGGTTCAGTAGTGCCGCCGCTGAGGCCGCAACAGTCCCACTGTCCTGACCAGCCACCAGTGCTGCCCACTGGTGCTGACAGGCACAGCCTGGGACTGTGCTGACACGCTGGCCCACACAGCGGCACCAGCCAGAGCCATGGGCATAAGCTGACCTGCTGTGTGTCCATTCCATGGCACACACGTGTCACTGCCCATGACAGTCGTGTCTTCATCCCTGGTGCAGGTCTCTGCCCCAGCCACAGGCCAGCATGCTGGCATCCTTGGATGCCAGAACGCTGAGACACAGGAAGGGCTTCCCCCACACCTGTCTCAACGACATCAGTGTGGACAGCCAGGCAGCACCACTGTCATGCCAATCCACAGAAACCTGTGGAGGTGGATGGTCCAAACTCTGACTCTGTCTGACTGTCCTCAGTGGACAGGCCCACCAACGTTGACCCATGCAGATGCTCAGGATCTGTAAGGGAAAGCAAAGTCACGTTACTGCGTGTACCCTAACCGCCCCCCCAAGGCACACCATGGCTTACCATGCAGAGATGGCCTACCACCCATCTGGAAGCCACCACCCGGAACTCCCTCTATGGCACTGTGGTGCATGCTTGCAGCAAGCCTGTCCTCTGCTGGTGTGAGCTGCACCACCTCCGGCTGTCCCCCGCCTGTTGCAGCACATGCCGCCCTGATGGCAGCCACCTTTTCCTTCACCCTCCTCCTGTCAGTACCTATCTCCTTCTTACACTGCTGCACGGAGCGCTGGTGGCTGCCATGCAGGTAGACAGCACATGCCACCTCCTCCCATGCAGCAGCACGGGCCGGAAGGGTGCCCCGTTGTCCACTGAGCAGTGACTCCTGATCCAGGTAGGCCTCGAAAAATGCCTTGGTCTCGGCCTTCATGAAATTGGGCCTCCTCTTCCGCCCGCCATCGTTGTCCTCCTCACCCAGACCTTGCTCGGTCATTATTCAGCCTGTAAGGATGGCAGTGGTTACCTGTGACTGTGCAGTCCAAAGCATGTCCCTGAATCCACAGTCCACACTCCCACACAGCATGCAACTCACCAATATATTGCAGTAACCGAATATGGCCACTGCAGAACTTTGTCGCACTTTTATAGCACAATCCATGCAAATTAGTTGAGGAGCAACTTTAATTAGATGCAAATCGTGGTGCTGCACCATTGAATGGCTGATCAGATGATTAGTATATGACAGCTGAATATCGCGCTTTTGCGCTTTGCGCAATTGTGTTGAACGTGCTGAGCCAATGGCGCAGTTCCGTGGCATGTGTAGTACACCTCACTGCACATGCCCAGGCTGCTGACACTGGCGTCTGCCATGCTGATGACGTGCTGTGTGTGATGGTCAATGCAGGGCACGGCCACCATTGTGCCAGTGGCACTATAGCGAAGGTCACTACATGGCGCTGTGACAATGGGCCTCCATAGGTGCAGTGGCAAAACTGCCCGATAGTCCACTGTGGTGCTGGCAAACAGGCAACCAATTGCGCTGTATGCATAGTCATCCGATAGCACTGTGCGTGGCCTTGCACCAGAGACCCTTGACCCTGTGCCCGACCTTTGCCCCCTTGGCGCCATGCGTCCGACATGGCTGCACCTCTAGTGCACTGTTTGTTAACAGCGCGATAGGGAATGGCAGTGCTGTACCGCGCAGCATTTGCACGTGGGGTACCACGCTGCAGAGCACCACATTGCCTACTATAGTGGTTGAGATGGCACGCAGGAGAGCCCCACAGTGGACTGCCATAGAGTTGGCAAACCTTGTGGCCATTGTGGAGCCACACCATGGGCCTCTGTTTGGGAAGGAGCCACTGGACAGGACCAGGACCCAGGTCTGGCAGGAGGTGGCCACTGACCTTGAGGAGGCCACCGGATGGAGGAGGACCACAGAGCAGTGCAGGCACCGCTATGGGGACCTCAGGAGAAGGGAGCCAGAGCTACTTGCCCATCTGCGGTCACATGCCAGCAGGGGCACAGTGCCTCATCCAGGTGGGTGATACGTCTACGCACTTGTATTGTGCATATGGGTAACAGTGTTTTATGTGTCCAGCACAAAGGGGAGGGTTAGTCTAGGTTTGGCTGTGGCAGTGTTTACAGGGTGTGGGTGGGTGGGTCTGGCTGGGTGGGTGGGCACACACATTGGGGCGGGGGACTTTGCTTCAGGATTGTACTGATGTTCTTCTCTCCTTGTTTCCCTCATGGGTGTGGATGAGTGGAGATGGCTGAGGGAGGAGCGGCAGAGGGAGGAGGACAGAGCGCCCAGGAGGGACAGGGACCATCACCGCCGACCTGACTGGCTCGATGAGGGTGAGTGCCATGACTCAATGATTACTATTGCATGCTGTGTAACAGGGTGGGCAGTGGGGCATGGCCACTATCCATGGACACCACTGCCTTGCACATGACTTGTGACAGTCAGCACTGTCCAGTGGCACTGCATGTCTGGGAGTGCGTCAGTAGTGGTCCATGCGTGCACCGGGCACATGGCTGTGGCACTGCCTTCACACCGCATAGCCACGTTACTGTACGGCCTTGGTGGTGCTATGCAGGACATGGGCAGTGGGTGTGTGCAGTGGTCCACATGGCTGTAGCTGCCTGGGTGGGCAGGTCTTGTGGACACGGTCACTGTGGGTGGTCGCACACCAACACAGGGGCATGGCACATGGCTGTATGCCATGCACAATGGGTGGGCTGTAGGGAGATGGACAGTCACACCTATTGACTCTGCTCCCTCATCCTAGGTGACCAGAGGCTCCTGCAAATACAGTGGTCCATTAATGAGCTGCTACAGGTGGCCAGGGATACTCTGCAGCTCCTACAGGAGATGAACCGGCATGGGGTCAGGAGGAGAAGGAAGGCCAGACAACAGCGCCAGGAGGAGGAGGACCGGGGCAGACGTTAATGTCCCCATGCCCCAACTACTATCTTCCCCCCTTTGACCCACCCTTGCACCCCTTCTTCCCTCTCCCATATGTTCACCCCTGCCCTTTACCCGCCCCCACCTTGTTTATGCCTCACCCCCACGTTTGTATATAATTCTGTATATAGTTATTTATGAATATTTTCAATACATCTATTTTGATATAAATACTGTGGTGGTCTCCGATTTTCAGCGGGCTATAGGTGCTCAGCTGCAGTGGTGTGCATGGCGTCTGGGGTGGTGCAGTCATGGGTATGTGAGTATGTCCGTGGGGAAGTGACTATGGTGTGGGAGTAGCTATCAGTCAGTGTCTATGGTGTGTGTGTTGTTCCCTGTGCATTGGATTACTGTGTGCAGTGGTCTGTGGTGCATGCTCTGTGTCCATGGTGCCCCTGTCAACCTGTCCATGGCCTGTGCAGCTGACAGCCTTGCATGTCTGTGACCTGCAAGGTCTGCTGCCATGTCACTGGTGGCTGTCCATGCAGGTCAGCCACTGTGCCCGTCACAATGCTGGGTTACCTCCTGTCACTGGTGTGGTGCATGTTTGCCTCAGGTGACACTGTGGTCTCCGGGGTTGTTGTCCCACCTCCATGCTGTGGCTTGTGTGTGTTGCAGGGGATGTGCACCACTGTCTGTGACTTATGCTCCAGGCATATGATGGTGACATATGGGTTCACAGTGCCTGTGCAGGGTTGCTGGCACTCCTGTGCCATGGAGGACTGCAGGCTGTGTGTACACGGTTTCCATGGGCCCACACTGGGGGCTTGGTAGCCACGCTACTGCGTCCCTGTGTTATTGTCCCCTTGGGTATGGGTGTGTGTTTGTCCCTGCACTGTGTTGCATCCGGTGTGATGCATGCTTCCACGCACCACTGTGGGTGTCTGTGCCGGCTGTTGTGGCCATTGGTGGGTCCGGGTGTGTCACTGGACTACTGTGCAGGGTGATATATCACTCATGGTGGTGTCAGGGGCACGCCCTGTCCCGTGTGGGGTACCTCTTGTGCTGATGCATGGTCGGTCTCTCAGCTGTGCCTCGGGGGGATTGTGCATGTTGGCACTGTGTCTGCCATTGTTGCATTGCCGTGTGCTGCCACCCACTGCTGGGTGATCATGGTGGGGCTGGCTTGTATGGTTCTGTGGTGCATGAGGTTGCAGTGTCACAGTGGGGGTGGTGGTATGCATGGGATTTCCTGCAGTGGTGGTCACTGCTCATGGGGGGATGTCTGGGGGTCACGGTGCAGGGTGTGCTGTGCACTGGGGGATGGTGTGGCACAGGGTGGTCCGCCTCCTTATGTGGCAGTCTCAGCTTGCCGGTGGGTGTGATGGGGCACCATGGCCCAGCTGTGGGTTGTTTGCTTGTCCCCATGGGCTGGTGGTTATTCCAGCTCTCCCCCCAGTTGTGCTGTGCTTGGGGTGTGGGGGCTGTGTGTTCCTGTGCCCATCTGTGGCATGGGTGGTGGGCCCCTACCTCCCTGGTTGTACAGTTACATTGCTCTGCAGCTGGGGAGCTCCCTGCTTGTGCTATGGCACCTCTGGACTGCTCAGCTGGACATCCCTTGTTACGCCATAGCGCATCATATGTGCTCAGCTTCCCCTCCCTAGTTGCGCTAAGGAGCAGGTTGTGCGATATTCAGACGTTAGCTGTAGGTGCAATTTGGCTTGCTCCTTTTTTGAATATCGCGTCTGTTGCGCATGGGCACAATGGACTTGTGCTTGCTCCTGCTATTGCGCACTTTTTGGGTGCAGTTTGAATATCCAGGCCAATATATTTTACTATATATATACGTGTGTGTGTGTGTGTAGTATACATTATACCATACTATACAAATAATATTAGCATAATTTATTAATTATAGCATTATTATGTCTTATTATCATAGATTATCCTTTTACTATTGGGCCATGGTATATCATAAAGGGGGGCTGACATAACAAGATGTTCTGATGCCAAGATTTGGTCTAAATTTCTGGTAAAATTGGTCAGATTGTACGGTGGTTATGATAATGGGTGTTATTTCCTATGGGAGCTGTTTCCCATCTTTCAGTATAACGTGTGTATAGGGAAACTTTAACCATGCAAATTCTATTTATTTATTTAGTTTTTGTTGACCGGGTAATTGCACTAGGCAGATTCTGCCTATTTTCAGGCACGACCTTGGAGAGGGGGATACAGATGAATGCCATAATAACAGTTACCAACCAAAGTACAATCCCAAAAAGAAAAATAAAATGAACTTTTAGCATGTTGGGACTGGTTTCAAATTGTGCAATACAAACAACTTTCTGAAGTTCTTTATGTAATATTACTGCTGTCCTGGGATTAAAATCTTCGTGATGAGTGTTGGTGGATGGTATCTTGGTTGAAAATACCTCTTCTTCCTAAAGTGGGTCTTCCATACCACTTGATCTCCCACTTTTGGAGTCCATTTAAGGGAATGTGCATCTCTATGAGGCAACTGGTAGTTATGAAGGCCAAGTTTGCATGCAGTTTCAGTGTTTTTAAGAAGGATGTCAGTTGCTGGAGGAACTGAAAATGAAGTAGAAGCTAGTGACAATGGTATGTTCACATGTCGGCTGGAAAATAGTTCAAATGATGTAAACTGGTTGCTGAATGCTACTGATTTCGTATCCCCATTAAAATCCAGGGTATCAAATCTGTCATTTTGTACCTCTGGATTGCAATACTTTTGTTAAGGCTATTTTAATGGATTGCTTCAGTCTTTCCACCGTCCCTGAGCTTTCTAGGTTGTATGGGACATACAACAAATGTTTTTCCCCTAAGGCTTCCCAGATATCTCTGACTATTTCACTTGTAAAATGTCCACCTCTGTCAGTTTCAATAATGCAGAGTATACTGTTATCTGGGATGAGTCTTTAAACAATGATTAATGACAGTGGTGGCTGTATTGTCTTTAGAGGGGAAAATAAAGGGGCATCCAGAAAATTGGTCTACTACAATGAGAGCATGCTTCAATCCTCCCTTGGCTGTTGATAATGGTCCTATAAAGTCCACATATACTGTGTCCCAAATTCCAGAGGCAGGAACATGTAGCTGGGTATCTCCCCTCTGTATCTTATATCCTACTAGGATTCTTGCATATACAAGGAATACACTTATGTACATAGGTTTGGATGTCCTTACTTTTGGTTGACCATCACCAATCATCCAGTAATGCTGCAGTGTTATCCTCCGAACAATGTAAGCTCCCTGCGCCTAGATGTGCTAGTTCGATTAAGAGCCCTCTCATGTTAATAGCAGGTATCTTTTTTGTGTCCTTTCATATCCAGTTGTCTTTGACCACAGGAGTTGTTCCCTTTAGATAAGGTTCTGATCTGGGTAGAGGCACTGATCCTGGCACGGTCTGTTGCAGATGACTTCAAAGGTTGTAGAGGTGGTCATCTTTATGATACGGGTCTTCAGGCAGGGAGTTGGCTGCATCATGCCATTCTTTTTTTGCACATCAAGGAGTTTGGCATGGCGGCTGGCCAGAACTGCATGACAGGAAACAGAGGTAGTCATCTCTTTACAGCAAGCTCCTTTGCTAATTTATCTGTCTCAGCATTCACCTCAACATGTATACTTCCTCCTTGGTTATGTCCCCTAATATAGACTGATCTAAGGTTGGGAAGCAGTAAACAGTAGAAAGGAAAATTTAAAAAATAAATGAAGATAAGTAAAGGTAAAAATAGGGAGTGAAGGCATTTTGACAATAATTCAAATCAGTATGTACTAGTATGTCAGGTGGACTATCGGAAGTAGTAATTGCCTTGTACATAGAAACATAGAAGTTGATGGCAGATAAGGACTACAAGGCCCATCCAGTCTGCCCATTTTTCCTACCTTGTGAATGTGCCACAGGCTTTTATTCTGTTGATGGCCTATTTATTCATACTCATCTGTATTGCTTCCTTATGCTCCCTTATGCCTAACCCTTGCCTGTTTGAAACCCTGCACTGTATTCATTTCCACATCCACCACTTCCTAAGGTAGGCTGTTCCATGCATCCTCTACCCTTTCTGTGAAAAAGAACTTCCTCACATTACCCCTTAATCAGCCTCCCTCTAATCTCATGCTGTGTCCTCGTGTCCTGCTAATTTTCTTATATTGAAACATGTTAGACTCTTTCACCTTGTTAATGCCCTTAAGATGTTTGTATGTTTCGATTATATCACCTCTCTCCCTCCTTTCCTCTAGAATATACATATTGAGCTAAGTTAATCAGTCCTCATGTGTTTTCTGATGCAGTCCCTGCACCATTTTGGTTGCCCTTCTCTGGACTACCTCCATTTTGTTAATGTCTTTGAGAAGGTGTGGCCTCCAGTACTGCATGCAGTACTCCAGATGAGGCCTAACCAGATTAGCCACTCTGGTGGCTGGAGTAGTGAACCTCTGGTGAGAGATGGTGTTATACTGTGCATAAAACATTGCTGATATACCAAGCAAGTGTGCTTTAAATTTATTCTCGAGTGTGTGCGTTCTATCTAGCAACAGCAATCATACTATTGCTGACTGTGAGGTATTCTGGTACACTGCCTGACTGTCCTAGCCTCCATGTTAGTCGGTGATATATTCATCTTATATACTGAATTTTGGGCTTAATTGACATCTTTTGGCAGGTTGCACTGCCAGATCCTGAGAGTCCGCAATTGCTTTAAGTGTTTTTAAACACTGTTTGGGGCTTTTGGAGCACTGCCAAACTGCAAGTGTGACTACACTTGCTTCTGAGTCCATTTAGTTAAAAAGGCTCACACTGCAAGCAGGCAGTTAGTATTAGTCACTCTGGTGGCTGGAGAAGCGAATCTCTGGTGAGAGGTGGTGTTACACTGTGCATGAAACATTGCTGATATACCAAGCAATTGTGTTTTAAATGTATTCTCAAGTGTGTGCGTTCTATCTAGCTACAGCACTCATACTATTACTGACTGTGAGGCATTCTGGAACACTGCCTGACTGTCCTAGCCTCCCTGTTAGTCGGTGATATATTCATCTTATATACTGAATTTTGGGCTTAATTGACCTCTTTTGGCAGGTTGCACTGCCAGATCCTGAGAGTCCACGATTGTTTTAAGTGTTTTTAAATATTGTTTTGGTCTTTTTCGAGCACCGCTAAATCAAAAGTGTGACTACAATTGCTTCCAGGTCCATTTAGTTAAAAAGGCTCTCACTGAGAGTGAGCAGTTAATATTAGCCACTCTGGTGGCTGGAGTAGTGAACCTCTGGTGAGCAATGGTGTTATACTGTGTATGACACTTGGCCAGCTGGTTATGATTGCTCTATGATATTTGTATATAGAATGTGTTATTGAGTGTCTCTCATGAGACAGCCTATGGGATGACCCCCCCCCAAGTTTCAGTTAAAATGAAAGGATATGTGTTAAACAGAAGAACTCTGTAATGTGATTAACTTCCAAGAAGTTGCATTTTATGGCCTTGTTGATGATCTGTGCTTCTTTGAAGCTGGGAAAATAAAATATACATTTTATGATGTTTTCAGAGGAAGAACAGTTAATTTCAACTAGTGTTAAAAAGCTATATGGTATCAAGGTGAGAAAACTGCAGAGTTGTAAAAGGTCTTTTGATATGGGCTGGGAACAGGAACTGCTCAAAGACCACAGAGAAGGAACTGGGAAATCACAGACTTATATTTTGAGAAATTAGTTTTTGCTGATGCCACCTTATTTACTATACCTCCTGATAGGACATCCTGTGTGTATTATTTTTTTTATATTTAACAAGAAGGAGCTAGGTGACATCATGTAAGAGGTGGGTACAGAGACAGTTTAAACTATTCAGTGTCTGATCTTTAGTGACACATTTCTTTGTGGGCTCTTGGAAACAACATCTCACTTTAAGGACTGTAAGAAGGTATTCATTAGTTAGAAAAGTCTAATTGTATTGTGGTAGGAGTTTATATTTGTACTTTAACCTTGTTCTTTTAAGTGATTGTATTCTTTATGATATAGTGTTTTGTGTTGACATTTTACATATTTGTATCCATTTTTTAAGTAAACTTCTTATTTTAAAGAGACTGCCTGGTGCGCCTTCAAAATTCTTTCTTTTGCATGTGAAGTATAGATGGTTAAACTTGACAACTGTTCCTAAGCTTAATGGTGTTACAGAACTAGAAAAAGGTAGGAAATGCCCAAGGTTTTTCATAGAGTTTTAAGGGTTCATTTTGGATACCTGGTTAGGTGCCCTTAGGTGAAATATATCTGGCATTCCCTGAAGAGCAGAATTATCAGAGCCTGTACATTTGGGTACACTAGTATAAGGTTCACAGTTTGACTCTTCCCCAGAACTTGAGACCAAAGGTGATTCGGACCCACAAGCAGACAGAAGGGTTACCCTGTTCAGTTACCTGTTCATGATACTGTGCTCGGAGGTTGGCACTGTGGGAGCAGAGGGCCTGACCTGCAGAGTAGGTTTGTGATAGATTGGTTGGCAGCAGTGTGCATACATTTGGTAACACAAGCTTTAAATTGTTCAGTGTGTCAGCTTGACACTGTACAGCTCACTTGCAAAAAAAAAAGGCAGTGATTTATCTTTAAAAAGGAAACAGAACTATATAATTTGGCTTATAGTCAAGTTCCTACCTGTTTTATTTTTTTCTTCTAAAGTGCAAGTTAGAGTAGCCATAGTTAGGGAAGAATATGGCTTACAACTACAGCAGGCACACTGTAGACTACTTGAGGCAGTTGTGCAAGGACAGAGGAGTCCTGTATGAGGTGAGAGTGACCAAGCAGAACATTGTGGATGCCCAGATGACAGCAGATACCCAGAGCATCAAGTCACTGACTGTGACTATAAAGGACCAAATCTTGAGTGCAGAAGGGCTAGCGGCCAGTGCAGTGTCCAGATCTGATGAGGATGACAGCAGGGCAGTGCCAGAGAAGGGCCACAGCAGCAGGGGAAGGTCACCAGCATTCTGGAGCCAGAAGTACTCAGGCTGCATATTGAGTTGTGCAGAATGGAGCTGGAGTTCCAGAAGAAGAGAGACCGGGAATGGTGAGAGGCGGACCAGGAACGGCGAGAGGAGAACTGTGAACAGTGAGAGGTGGACCATGAGGAGCGTGAGCGCCAGAGACGACATGAACTGGAGAAGCTACGACTCCAACCACCTGCACCAGAGCAGGTAACTGGCTTGAGTTTAACTGGAACTACAGAACTGGGTTACAAATTGAATTCCAAATTGATAGCCGAATTTAAAGAGGGGGAGGATATGGATGCCTTTTTAAATTCCTTTGAAAAAGTTTGTATTCAGGATAAAATTCCTAGAGAGTCCTGGAGCTTCCAGCTCACCCTGCTACTTACCAGGAAAGTTCAGAATGCATTGGGTCAACTGGACAATGAGGACAGTAATGATTACAGCAAACTTAAAGCTGCACTTTTAAAAGTTTGATCTAACTGCTAAATCAAACAGAGCTAAATTCCATAAGTTCAGAAGAAGCCCTGACATGAGCTATGAGGAGCTTGCCATGAAACAATGTCAGTTTTTAAAACGTTGGTGGGAAGGAATTGAAGCAAACTCTGTAGATAAAATTGAAAATGCTATTCTGTTAGAACAGTTTTTTGGGCATGCCCAGCAGAACTGAAAACCTGGCTGGAGGACTGAGATCCCAAAACAGTGCAAGAGGCTGCTGAACTCTTGGACCACTATGCCAAGAGAAGACCTGCTCTAAGAGCAAATAGGGTGGGTGTGGCAGCCCAGAAAGGGAAAAGTGCACCTTCAGGGCAGCTAAAACCCTCACTGTCTCCACTGAAACCAATTAGCCCCAGGTTTCAGAGAAAAAATTTCTCTGAGAAAAGAAACGAATGTTAGGTCTGTAGAGAAACTGGGCATATTGTCAGACAGTGTCCCACAAGGGCAAGCAATACACAACAGGGGGCTAGGAAAGAAGTGGGTTGTTTGTGTGTCCCTGGAAGCATGCCCATGAACATGAGGGAACACATGCACCCAGTCACGGTGAATGGTGTATAGACACAAGGGTTAAGGGACACAGGAACACCCCTGACATTGGTAAAAGGGGATCTAGTAGAACCTGGTCAACTTATACCCTATAAATATGTCACTGTACTAGGGTTCACTGGTGCAGAGAAAACATTGCCACTCACCAGTGTTCTCCTGGACTGGGGTGAAACAGGGGGAACTGTGCAACAGGTGGCTGTAGCCAAAACTTTAGCAGTTGATGCCATCCTTGGCAACAATTTCAAACAGGGGATGGTGTGTGCAGTTACCCATAGCCAAGCAGCAAGGGAAAATTGTAGTTCCCTGAACTCCACAGAAGCCACTGTGAAAACCACTGGGAGGCTGGTTCCCCAGCCTATGTCTACTAATATGGAGACTAATGAAAAGGGGGTCAAAATTTCCCCAGCAGCAGTTAACCACACAGCTATGGAGGGTTACTCCAAAGAGGGAGAGGTGACCCATTGTCAGAGGGTTAGGAATGACAGTGATCCTGAGTGCCCTGACACTAGTACTAGGGACCCTAGTTTAAAGACTGAAGGGGACCTGTCCCATGCCTTGGGAATGTGTGAGGAGTTTGCAGCTGCTCAGAGAAGTGACCCTAGTCTAGAGAAGCTGAGGGCTTGGGTAGACTCTGATGTTGCACAAGGAGGTGCCAATAAACATAAGGTTTATTGGGAAAATGGACTGATGTATACTCAGGCTGTGCAGACAGAGGGAGGGGTGATAGGCAGGCAGCTTGTCGTTCCCCAGGGGTATCGTGAGCAGTTGCTCAAGACTGCACATGATATTCCCTTGTCTGGTCATCTGGGAATCATGCACACTACACAGCGGTTGGCCCAGAATTTCTATTGGCCCAACTTCACCCAGCAGGTGAAGGAGTATTGCAGATCTTTTCACCGGTGCCAAGAAATAGGGAAGGCGGGCAAGAAAACCCAAGCCACCCAGATTCTATTGCACATAGTGGAGGAGCCATTCCCAGAGGGTGGGAATGGATATTGTGGGGCCTTTCAATACCCCCAGCTCCTTAGGGAAGGGATTCATCCTGACTGTGGTGGATTATGCCACCCGGTACCCCAAGGCAGTTGCCCTGTCCTCACTGAGGACAGACAAAGTGGCAGATGCCTTACTTGGGATTTTCTGCCATTTTGGGTTTCTGCAGGAGGTTGCCACCGATTGAGGGGGTTTCTTCATGTCAGACCTGATGAAATGTTTGTGTGAGAAGTGTGGGGTGGTGCAGAGATGCATGACACCATATCACTCACAAGCCAATGGGCTTGTGGAAAGATTTAATGGTACCCTGAAGTCAATGCTCTGGGCATTTGCTGAACAGCATGGGAGGGACTGGGAGAAATACCTTCCCCACCTGTTGTTTTCATACAGGGAAGCACCCCAAGGGTCAACAGGATTTTCCCCCTTAGAGCTCTTATATAGATGCCGGGCACGTGGGTCACTAGACTTGATCCAGGAGGACTGGGAAGGCAAGCATGCCACCCAGGGAACCCCCATAGTGGATTACATCCTTTGGGTAAGGAAAAGTCTAAAGGAGCTTATGGGGACAGCCCAGAGCAACCTGGCAGCTGCCCAACAGAAACTAAAAGTGTGGAATGACTACAGAGCCAAAGCTCGTTCGTACATGGTGGGTCAGGAAGTCATGGTCCTTATTCCGGTTTGGAAAGACAAGCTGCAGGCTGAGTGGGCAGGACTGTACAAAGTAGTTAGGAAGGTAAATGATGTGAACTACATTATAGAGTTACCTTACAGAAGACAGACAGAAAGGATGTACCATGTCAACATGAAGAAGCCATATGCTAATAGGGCTGACATGGTGTTCGCAGTATATAGTCCTGGGGAGGGGGACAGATGAAGGAGACCCCCTTCTGGACTTGCTGGAAGAAAGCAAGTGGGAGTCCTCTGTGGAGGCAGTTAAATTGTCTTCCCACATGACCCCAGACAAGGTCCAGGAAGTAAGGGAGATTTTAGCAGACTGTGCCCCACTCTTTAGCACCAAGCCTGGACTAACTCCCTTAGTGACGCACGATGTGGAGACAAGGACACAGACGCCCATATGGCGGACAGCATATCGGGTGTCAGAGGCTGTCCAAAAGGACATTAGGAGGGAAGTGGAGGAGATGCTGGATTTAGGGGTAATCCAAAGATCCCACATCCCCTGGGCCTCACCCGTAGTCCTTGTGCCCAAGTCAGATGGCTCTACTCATTTCTGTGTGGACTATCATGGACTGAATGCAGTCACAAAGTCAGACACCCACCTGATGCCCCAGACAGATGAACTCCTGGACAGGTTAGTAGGGGCGACCTACAGTACCTTACAACTATTGACTTGACCAAGGGGTATTGCCAGGTAGAGTTAATGGACAGAGCTAGGGAGAGTTCAGCCTTCATCACTCCCACAGGCTTATTTGAATTTAAAGTAATGTCTTTTGGAATGAAGAACTCCCTGGCCACTTTTCAAAGGTTGGTGAACCAGGTGTTAAATGGTGCTGAGGAGTATGCTGTGGCATACCTGCATGACATTGCCATCTTTAGTGCCAGCTGGGAGGAACAGCTGTCCCACCTTAGAGAAGTGCTGGGAAGGATACAGAGGGCTGGGCTCACTGTCGAAGCTGAGAAGTGCCAGGGTGGCCATGGGAGAAGGAGCATACCTTGGGCATGTTGTAGGCCGGAGACAGCTCCATCCTAACCAAGCAAAAATAGAGGTGATCAAGGCATGGCCCAGACCAGAAACTCAGAAGCAGGTCAGGAGTTTTTTAGAGACAGCAGGGTACTATAGGAAATTTGTACCAAATTACAGTGCCCTGGCTGCCCCCCTACCTGATGTGGTAAAGAAAAGGATGCCTAGGAAAATTACCTGGGAACCAGCCTGGGAAAAAGCTTTTACCAGATTGAAAGAAGCACTGTGCAGTGCTCCTGTATTGACAAGTCCTCACTATAGCAGACCCTTTATAGTTCAGACTGACATCTCAGATGTGGGTAGTGGGGCAGTACTGAGTCAGACATCCAACCAAGGGAAAGATCACCTGGTAGTGTACCTGAGTAAAAAGTTGCTTCCCAGGAAGCAGGCATCCCCTACTGTGGAAAGAGTGTCTTGCCATAGTGTGGGCCCTAAAGAAGTTAGAGCCACACTTATATGGGCAGCATTTTGTGGTACAAACTGGCCACAACCCCCTGGTTTGGCTGATGCAAACGGGAAATACTAATGGTAGATTGTTATGATGGAGTCTTGCCTTACAAGGGTATGACATGACAATCTTACATAGGGCTGGAGCGACCAATCAGAACAGTGATGGGCTTTTGCGTCTTTATGAGGAGTGAACTGATTTGGGAAGCTCATCCCATGCAGGGGACAGAGCCCCCAAATTCAGTCTAGGTAGGGAGGATTGTGACTCTTGTCCAGCTGGTTATGATTGCTCTATGATATTTGTATATAAGAGGCCGGATATTCAAACTGCGCTATTTTGTGGCACAAGGCCTTGCACTGCACAAAATAGTTGCGCAGGGGTGTGTCCGATGACTATTCAAAGGAGTTGCGCCTTGAGCAACTCAGCACAGGATATCACCCAACCCGGCCACTGTGCGATGGCGAGTGGAACTTCGCCACCACAAGTTGTCAGAGTGAGCATTCAACTTGCGGTGGCGCAAGTACCATTGCGCCATGTGCAAAATCCCCATATTCAAAAGGTGACATGCAAATGGGGCCATAATTCATGCAAGGAGGGGGGGCCATTTGCATCTGATTATGGCCCCATTTACATGCCATTAGCATGCAGGTGCACCGATCCCTGAGGACTTGCGCCTGGCACCCTGCCAGGCAGCAGCCATCGACCGACGCCCCTGCAGCCTGACCGCGGGCAAAACAGTGTAGAATCCTTCACTGCCCGGACGCGGGCATAGTTTAACCTTCATCAGCCCGATCGCTGGCAGCAATGTGGCCCCTCAACGTATCTTCGGTGGTTCAGTGATCGAAGCCCGAGTCGCTGGCAGATGTGGACAAACCCCTCCTGACATTGCTGGTGGTCCAGTGGCATAGTCCCACCGCGTGGATGTAATGTTGAACAACCCCTGATTGCTTCTGGTGGTTGCGGCTCACCCCACCCACTCCACACACAGCCTCCACCACCGCCTTCGTAGCCAGCGGCGGCAGCAGCATCCACCGCTTGCCGCCGCTCACCGACTGATCAAGCTCAGTAGCTGTGCATGCCCATTGGTGCAGAGCAGCCAATGGGCGCAGAAGCCTGATATTATACATGACAAAGTCCTTAGTTTTGTGAATGAATGAATGTGTATTCATTCACAAATCTGGACTGTCAGTATGTAGTGGGCTGCACACCCATTGGCCTTGCTCTGCACCAATGGGCGGCAGCCCTACCAGGCAGTCAGTCAGAGGGCGCGGGTGGCAGGTGGGTGGGATGCTGCCGCACGCTGGCTGCTGGAGGGAAGCGGGTGGTGGGACTTCATGCGGTGGGGGTGGGGGACACTAGCTACCAGGGCTTTGTTCAGGGGTTGTTCAACATTTATATCCCGCAATCAGGCTGTGCCACTGGACCACCAGGGATGAATTTGAGGGGGGGGTTTATTACACATCTACTGCCTGCGATTGGCTTTCGTCCACTGACCACCAGGATGAATTTGGGAGGGGGGCTTATTACACATCTACGTTCAACATTCTTTTCGTCCACTGGACCACCAGGGATGAATTCAGGAGGAGGGGGGTTTATTAAACAACTACTGCCCGCAATCGGGATTTATGGTCCACTGGACCACCAGGGATACGTTCGGGAGGGAGCCACATTGCTGCCCCCAATTGGGCTGGTGGGGGGGATTAAACTATGCCAGTGATCGGGCTGCAGGGGGGACACAAGGACTGGGTTGAGGGCCAGCCACAGGTGGCAGCTGCTGTGTTGCACCCTGCAATGCAGCAGCTCACCTGTGGGTGGCCCTCGACTTGCCTTTTTGGCTCAAAGTTGTGCAGGCGCAGGTTGGGGGTTGCACCTGCACAACTCTGCACAGCCCTGCTGAATATCGGGCTGTGCAGTTTATGCATGGTTCCTCCCCCTCCAGTTCAGCATGCATTCATTTGCATTGCGCTGTTGCTCAGCATGTTTTCTGTGGCGCAACTGCCTCCTGCTGAATATCGCAGAATGGAGTAAGTTCAGACTTGCGCAGGCGCAACCCTTTTGAATATCTGGTCCAGAATGTCTTATTGAGTGTCTCTCATGAGACAGTCTGTGGGATGACCCCCCCCCAAGTTTCAGTTAAAATGACAGGATATATGTTAACAGAAGAACTCTGTAATGTGATTAACTTCCAAGAAGTTGCATGTTATGGTCTTGTTGATGATCTGTGCTTCTTTGAAGCTTGGAAACCAAAATATACATTTTATGACACCTTCAGAGGAAGAACAGTTAATTTCAACTGGTGTTAAAAAGCTATATGGCATCTAGGTGAGAAAACTGCAGAGTTTTAAAAGGTCTTTTGATATGGGTTGGGAACAGGAACTGCTCAAAGATCACAGAAAAGGAACTGGGAAATCACAGATTTATAATTTAGGAAATGAGTTTTTGCTGATGTTACCTTATTTAATATACCTCCTGATAGGACATCCTGTGTGTATTATTCTTTTTTTATATTTAACAAGGAGGAGCTCGGTGACGTCATGGAAGAGATGAGTATAGAGACAGTTTAAACTATTCTGTGTCTGATCTTTAGTAACACCTTTTCTTGAGGGCTCTTAGAAACAACATCTAACTTTAGGCACTGTAAGAAGGTATTTTATATAGAAAAGTCTAATTGTATTGAGGTAGTGGTTTATTTTTGTACTTTAACCTTGTTCTTTTAAGTGATTGTATGCTTTGTGATAAAGTGTTCTGTGTTTACATTTTACATATTTGTATCCATTTTTAAGTAAACCTCTTATTTTAAAGAGACTGCCTGGTGTGCCTTCAAAATCCTTTCTTTTGCATGTGAAGTAAAAGTTGACAACTGTTCCTAAGCTTAATGGTGTTACTGAACTGGAAAAATGTAAGAAATACCCAAGGTCTTTCATAGAGTTTTAAGGGTTTATATTGGATACCTGGTTAGGTGCCCTTAGGTGAAAGATATCTGGCATTCCCTGAAGAGCAAAATTATCTGAGCCTGTACATTTGGATACGCTAGCCCCCAGAACTTGAGACCAAAGGTGACTCAGACCCACAAGCAGACAGGAGGGTTACCATGTTCTGTTACCTGTTCACAATACTGCACTCAGAGGTTGGCACCATGGGAGCAAAGGGCCTGACCTGCTGAGTAGGTTTGTGACACTGTGCATGAAACATTGCTGATATACCAAGCAAGTGCATTTTAAATTTATTCTCCAGTGTGTGCGTTCTGTCTAGTTACAGCTCTCTCATACTATTGCTGACTATGAGGCATTCTGGGACACTGTCCTAGCCTCCATATTAGTCAGCGATATATTTGTCTTATATACTGAGTTTTGGGCTTAACTGACATCTTTTGGCAGGTTGCACTGCCAGATCCTGAGAGTCCACAATTGTTTAAGTGTTTGGGCTTTTTGGAGCACCGCTAAACTGGAAGTGTGGCTACACTTGCTTCCAGGTCCATTTAGTTAAAAAAAAGTTCACACTGCAAGTGGGGTGCGCGTGCATGGGGCTGCACATGGAGACACGCACAGAGACACGCACGTCCTGCACATGTCTTGCATGTCTGGGTGGAATGGTGGAGTAGTGGCAAGATAATACATAATCTAGGTGGGCCAACATCATTGCATTACAACATAGCTCACTATAAGGATTATAAAACGGATATATTCAGTCAATAACAAACACAGTATGTTCTATATATTGTGTTTATTACTGTTATTAATAAAGTTTAAATTGTTAAAATGGAAAATACAATAATGACTATGGATGAGGAGATTGGGATTAAATGTGTGACATGCGAGATGTACTCTATAGTACCTACTTTAGTTTCAGAACTTCCCTCCAGTTGCTTAAAATGTCCGGAAAATCAAAGTCTCCTTAGGGATATATTGTTATTTAACTCCAGGTTGTCTGAATTAGAACTGAGTCAGGGTAATATGCAAACAAGGTTTGCTGAACGTGATACATGTGTGTCCATAGCTAATGTTCTGGAACCTGCAGAAACCATGTCGGATAAAATCAACACTAGTCTTACATCTTCATTACCAGCTACGTCCATAAACCCTGATGTATATGACCAAGGGGAAATACCAGAAGGGCTGTCAAACAAAACCAGAACATGATAAAACCAATGTGTTCAAACAGGAAAAGAAACAGAGAGGAAGCTCATTTAAATGAAGCTGACGAGACATGGTACACTATACAGAATTCTAGAGCTTCAAAAAAGGATGGGAAGGAAAACCTTTTCACTTTACCTACTTATAATAGTTTCGAAATACTTACTCTTCTCCCGGATACTGGAGCCAATATGAAGGATATACCTCCTTCCATGCCAAAAAATGGTTTATTACTATCTATTGAGGATGATGATGATAATAATGGGGCTGCCAGCAATTTAATGGACCATAATGATCCTAATGACAACAGTCCTATTATTAATACTAATATGGATTGGGTAAGGCCAGAACTGGCAAACACAAATGCATCCACAGCCGATATTTCAATTGCCTCAGCAATTACGGATGCAAATATTCAATCATACCCAAAAGCAAATTGTTGTGCTAGAAGATTCAATCATAAAACAATTGGATAGGGCGATGTGTAACCAAGATAAAAGTAATCGTACATTGTCATGCTTAAAAGGGGCAAAGATCTCAGATATAACAAAAATGACTTAACAAATATTAAGAAATGCAGGTGAAAGACTGTTAGTGATTATTCATGCAGGTATAAACAACATCTGTAAGAAACACTACAGAATGTTAAACAGGAATTTGTGGCATTGACCAATATACTAGTTGAGCAAGGTTGTGATATAGCAATATCAGAAATTCTGCCAATACCAAAAGCGGATTCAGATCTGAACCATAAGATTAAACTCCTTAACAACTGGCTAAGGCTCTGGTGTCTCAAACAAGACACAGGTTGTATAACCCATTGGGAGGAATTTGATAATAGGTATGACCCTTTTTGTTGGGATGGCTGGCACCCAAGTAGGAAAGGAAGTATTTTGCTAGGAAAACATATAAACAATTATATAAACAAGCATTTAAACTAGTCTCTGGGGGGCAGAGGGATGTACTTCTCACCCCTACATCAAATGATAGATCAATCATAAAAGTTGCAATACCAGTGGCTTGTGTTACAAACTTAAACCGACAAAAAAAAAAGTTTTACATTTCCCTAATAACAGTAGTGATGCTAAAACAAGTAACAAATTGCAGTTAGAGAATCCACAACTAAACAGCTTACTAGCCAATACTAGGAGTCTAAAAAATAAAATGGATGACTTAAAACACTACTTAATAACAAATAAAATAAATGCATATGGTATAACTGAAACTTGGAACAGAAATGATGACTGGAGTACTGATATACGTGGTTTCACCAAAATACTCAAAAACAGAGCAATAAAACATGGTGATGGTATTGCATTATACATTGCTGAAGAATTTAATGCTTATGAAATTAAACCTTCTCCAAGAAATGAGATATCAAGTGAAATTGTTTGGGCGCAATTAAAAATGAAAAATATGAATTTAATGATTGGGCTTGGATATAGGTCTCCCAACTTGCAGAAAGAGAACTCATTTATGATGGAGTTAGAAAGCATGGAATTAAAATGTGACTATCTGCTAATGGGAGATTTCAATCTCCCCCATATTAATTGGGTAACCCTCGAAGCTGAGGGCGAACTTGAAAAACTGTTCCTGGATTTCTCCATTGAACAAAATTCTTACCGATATAGAAAGTAATGGAGTAAGTCCACAAGCACTACCACCGTTAGGGGATAGTGACCATAATATAATCCAATTTGCTATTAATAAAGATATGAGTGAAACAAGGGAAAACAAAAATTACATTAAGGCAGATTATCGAAGTATAAAACATTATTTGGCCTCATGGAATTGGCAAACTGAATTGCAGTATTTAGATTTAAATAAAATCTGGGATATTTTGTCTAAAAAAATTAATAAATGTATTGAAACCTGGATCCCTGAGCGATCAAAATACAATAAAATCAGACGTAGCTCAGTATGGTGGAATAATTCCATAAAAAAAAACACATAAGGAGAAACAAAAATGGGCATATGCAAAATATAAGGTTCTACATCCAACTACTAACTGGGATAAATTTAAAACTAGAGCAACTAAAACAAAAAAAACTTGATACGAAAAGCAAAATGGAATTATGAAATCACATCAGCTAAAATAACAAAAGACAATAAAAAACAATTTTATAATTATATTGGGTCTATGAGGGGTAATACAAATGGTGTTAGATCACTTATAATTAATAATGTGGTAATACATGATGAAACAGAGATGGCAAGGGAGATAAATAATTATTTTGCAAGTGTCTTTCAGGCTAAACAATACATCAACCTAGACCACTTAAAGGACACATTTGTTCCAATTATAATTTCTGAAACAAAAGTAATCTCAGTTATTAAAACTATGAAACCCAATACATCTACTGGTCCGGACTGGATACAGTTGAAATTTATCATAGAACTGGCACAAGAGCTGAAAGACCCACTTACACTTCTCTTTAATACCTCTATTGGAGAGGGTAAAACTCTTTCAGTCGGGAACATGGCAACCATCACTCCATTATACAAGGGTGGTATTAGGCAAGAGGTCAGTAACTATAGACCAATAAGTTTGACCTCTGTAGTTGGTAAATTATTGGAAAAACTACTGCAGCAAATATTAATTACTCATATGAAAGAAAAGGAATGTCTAGACATTTCACAACATGGTTTTTCTCAGGGAAGATCTTGTCTAACAAACCTACTGAATTTTTTTGAGCCGATAAGCGAGGTCTTGGGTAGGGGGATGCTGATTGACATCATCTTTTTAGACTATGCAAAAGCTTTTGATTCAGTATCTCATAGGGTATTAATTGAACAACTACTGAAATGGAAATTTCATCCTCAGTTAATAAGATGGATTGCATCATGGTTGGATCAAAGAAAACAAAGGGTTGCTATTAAGGGTTGAGTTTCATTTTGGGATGATGTCATGTGTGGAGTTCCCCAGGGCTCTGTCCTGGGTCCTACCCTTTTTAATATTTTCATATCATCAATGTAAACATCAAGAGAGCCTGAGTGGGCAAATATGCGGACGATTGTAAAGTAGGGACCATTGTCTACAACCAGTCAACAGCTGCATCTTTATAAAATAACTTAGATAATTTAAATCAATAGGCAAAAGTAAATAAAATGTCATTCAATACTGCTAACTGTAAGGTTATGCATTTTGGAAGAAGTTACTCAGGAATTGACTATACACTTAACAAAGTCCTGGATACTACAGATAATGAAAATGACCTTGGAGTCATTATAACTAATAAACTATCACAGGATATACAGACCACTAAAACAGTTAAAAAAAAAAATTCACAGTATACTGGGGTGTATCCTTAAACATGTAAAAAGCAGGGAATCTGAAGTACTTATACCCCTGTATTCTAGTCTGGTAAGACTGCATCTGGAATACTGTGCTCCTGTTTGTGCACCACCTCTATAAAGGGCAAAGCGATGGTGGAAAAGTACAAAGAAAGATTACTAAGAAAGTAAACAACATCTGTTTCTCATCTGTGTTGCTAGCCTGGCACATACAGTCTCTGTGGAGCGGCTTTTTTTTTATATTTCTTTTTCTCTCCCCCAGCTCTACACTGTCACCCGACTAACCCACTGACCAGCGAACTTCAGAGGAGGACCCTCTCCACAAAGCCTTGGTTTACCCCTCAGGAGGGGACAAGATGGGAGGGTGGCCCCCAAGGCCCATAGACCTTCCCCACAGCCGTACCTTTTTGTCCACATTGGGGTCCTCTCCAGGTCACTTGAGTTGGTGGGTGGAGGCCAGTTACTAACCTCCTTGCTGGTAGCATGCTAGGCTGGGTGTTTTTCCATGTACACCCCCCTGGACACACAACGTGTGCTGATGCCACGGCAGAGCCGGAACCTGTTGCACTCCACCCCCTACATGTAACTCGAGCATGCTAGTCATCCACCCACTGCTAGAAGCCTGTCAAGCACCGAGCCATGAGTCCTCCACCCCCCAGAGAAGATGAACAATCCTTGGAATGCTCAAGCCTCCTCCCCCCGGCCGGCCCTCTGACAGCCTGAGCCCATTCCCTATCTTGGGTCACCAGTGTCGCAAGTGGTAGCACTACCACTGAACTGGTGGGCTGGCCTGGAGCGGCTTTTTGTTTGAAATAAAACATAATATTCAGAAACAATGCAGCTTATACAGTATTAAATTGATTTTTGTATTTAGCTCCCCTCATTGGTTATTGCAGAGGACATCTGCATGAAAACAGGATCTTTGCCCCCCTGACTTTATCTGCTCCTCCTGCTTCTCCCTCTGCTGAAGACACAATTCTTTGTGATAACAAATCTGTTGCTGTGGAAATGACTATGATTGACAAGTAGAAGGGTATGACATCAGCAGGACAAAAAGCAGGAGTAGCACATGAAGTGTGAGACACAACTATCTGGTTTTCATGCAAAGTTACTTTTTAATAAAAAATAAGGAGAGAAAAGTGTAACATGGTGAAATATAAGCTGAACTATGTGTGAAAATTATATTTGAAACAGTTTCTTTGGATAGTGGAAAAGGCTGAAGGAAACATTATGTACTAGGAAATCAAGGGAACAGTCATGGTCTGTGGGATCTGTGTTACATAACCCTCAACTTCCCCACATTAGAAAGGTCTGTGTTTATTTTACCACTTCAAACAATTTGAGTAATTGATGCAACATTCGCCCTCAAGATCAGTTCAGATTTTTTCAGGCAGGAAATTTTTGTTAAAACCTTACTCCCAGACTCCCTGGCTGATATCCCCATTCCCTAGATAGTAGATATATTGAGACTTGCATTACACGGCAGAGATCCTTTGGCTCATATGATTTCTTATCTATATATTGGAGTGAGCTCCTTGAAACAAGACTCCTTGCAAATGGTGTGGTTTGCATGGGAATCCAACTTGAGCATTCACTTAGAAGACCCTGTCTGGGAGAGACATTTTACATTTTTACACTTCGGTATTGCATCTTTTACCTGGAAGGAGTTCACCTGGAAGGTCACACTCTGTTATTGTAAAACCCCAGCCATTCAGGTGAAGTATTTCGGGGACCAGGGAGCAACATGCTGGAGGAGGTATGGGCACTCTCTGGCCACCCATAGGCACATTTTCTGTACCTGCCCGGTGTTTTACCCTTTCATACAGGCCTTGTAGGGTGAACTCTCAGAAATTTTTATTCCTTCCTTCCAGGTCACACCTGATTGTTTCTTTTTCACTAATTATCCAGAGGGGTGCTGGGACCCAAATACTAGGAAATTACTTAATATCTGCATCCTGATGACAAAAAAAAGCCATAACTAAGAAATGGCTCATACCTGAGGCCCCAACTCTAGGACAATGGTATGATCTTATAAGAGAGGTATACAAGATGGAATGATTAACTACAGTGGTCAATAACTGGAAAGACCATTTTGAACTAATATGGAGATGCTGCATACTATACATTACACCCCGCAGACAAGAATTCATCCCATAGATTCCTGTCAATTGGGATTGGACTTTCCATCTCAGCTGTACTCCTTTGTACATGGAGTTAGTAACAATGTCCATGAACTGATTATAAAATATTGGTTTTCGTTTAACTGAACTTTTATTCTCATTTTTTGCATGTTTTAATGCACCTTAACTAAGTTATGTTTTTATCGGAATAAGATCTTTACAACATAAGATATGTGCATTTCTTAGTTGTATGTTGTAAAAAAATTCTTATAAATAAAGAACTTTTAAAAAAAGGATAGGGGCCTGGTGGCACTGAGGGTTGAGGCACTAGATGCCACACCTCACGCCACGCTGGTGACCCGGGTTCGGGAGCAAGCCTGGGTCATCAGGGGGATGGAGAGGACTGAGCATCTGGTGGACAGCTCTCCTTTCCTGGGGAGGGTGGGTGGATGATTCTCTGGCACGAGTGGCTCCTAGTGAAGGCAGGGAGTGCTGTAGTCAGGGCATCATGCTAGGTGCAGGGAGGAGCCTTGCCAGCCATCCATGAGCTGTGTGTGGGAGCGTGCCTGGCAGCACTGAATGGCATTGCATGTCTAGGCTCCTGGGGGGTGCTCAACAACAAGTAGAAACACCCACCGACTGGGGGGTAGACATCGCTCATCCCCACCTCCATTGCTGGATCCTGTGCCTAACATTGCCTCCACCTATGGAATGGAGGATGAATGCACCGTGAAGCAGAAGGTGGCTCCACCCTGGGGGGTGCATTCCGGGGGGATCGGCTCCATTGGGTGCATCGTGGGCATGTCAGGGCATCCAGGCACAGATGGGAGGATCTCAGGCTGGAGGGAATAAGGTGAGTCGACTGAAGGGGTCCCAGCTGGTGGTGACCAAAGGGAAAGAAAGTAAAAAAAAAAAAGGATAGGGCAAACCCAAAAGATGTGCTATAGTTAGCCTCTGGTTCACCCCATCCTCTCCAGCATTGGTCCATGTGGGTACCATGTAATGTGCCTGCACCACTGGGGTCCTAAAAATGTGCTTGACATTTCCAGGAGAAATCTCTGTATTCAGCATAGGACATTAAGAGGTATGCCAGAATGTCATATTTCAACTTATTGTCTGTAGTATAATTCATTTCAATTTCTTAATTTCATGTATCCAGGATTGCTCCAGCCATTGCTAGAGGCACATCCAGGAGTCCTTAATATAATGTTCTTATGAGGTGGTATCACAGTTCTCTCTTCTGATGGCCCCTTAATAGTTTTTTAATTATTTGTTGTTTTTTTTAACCGAGTAAGTACACTAAACATGATATATGCTTATTTTCAGGTATTATCCGGGAGCATACAACACCAAAACAGTAAATAATAATACAAGAGATCAATAATAGAAAAATAGTAAAATAATATACAGTACAAAGTGTTGTGTACAAAGCAGTTGAAGTTGCACAGGTATACAGAGTAACTGGGAGATATAAAATATCTAACATAATAAAAAGCTGCAAATAAACAATAGGTACGAAGTACAGTATTTAGTGTAACCAGTAGGCAAATTATGCTCATTATGATGTAAGTTAACACAAAGGAAAGACAATACTACATTGTACATATACTAAAGGAGGAAAATTCACGTAAACAGCAAAGCCATGAAAAAGTAGAAGTAAAGAGTGAAAGCAGAAAAGATTTAAGCATTTGCAGAGGAAGCAGAGACAGAGATAAGTACAACAAGAACAGAAAGTAAGAGCAGAAAGGGTCAGGGGGAGTACTAGAAAGGGGGAGAACAAAATAGAAGTGCAACAAGAAATTCATGGTGTGGAAACATGAGTAGTCAATGCAGAGCAGGAAACTCATGTAGGAAGAGAGCAGTTACAAGGATGAGAGAGCAGAAAATAGTGGTGAAATTCCCTTTTGAAGTGACCATGAGAAGAGGAGAGTCTGATAGAAACCGGCAGCCAGTTCCATAGTATTGGGCAGAGTGGGAAAAGGCCTGGGAACCCATTGTTGTAAGGCATCTAGGGACAGAGAGTAGGGACTGTTCCCCAGAGTGAAGGTGGTAGGGTAGGGTAGGGAAGAAAAGGAGGAGACAATAGTAAGGCAAGGGAGGATGGTACTCTGGTATGCACTATGTTATCCATTATAGTACCGAGGATATATGAGCGGTAAGCATCAGGGGATAACCAGTTTAAGTTTATAAAGCCAACAGAGATGGGTAAGACAGTGTGATGACAGCTCAAAGTGACAGATATTATTGTAGGCAGTGTCCCAACTGTGAAGGTGAGCTTTGGCTGCACAGGCATAGACAGCAACACTGTAGGTAAGGGTAGGAAAAAGTACACCCAGAGCAATGACCTTCCTAGCAGAGGGTGTAAGGGCAAGGCTAAATTTAAAGGCAATGCCCAGTTTGAAGTTTATAGTCCTACATGCATTAGCAGTGTGTTGGGTAAAGCCAAGTGAGGGCTCAAGGGTGACACCAAGATATTTAAAGTTGGAAACATTATCAATAACAGTGCCATTGAGGTTGGAGATGCATAGTTGCCCAGTACATATTCTTAACCTATGGGCAGAGCCAAATAGCATAGAACAGGTTTTGTTGAAACTGAGTTGTAGTTTATTTTGTGACAGCCAGGAGTTACTTTTATGGAAATCAGAAGTAAGGGTGGAATTGAGGTAAACAAGGTTGTCAGAGCTGGAGTAAAGTGCTAAATCATCAGCATAGAGTAGAGGAACAGGATGAGTCATTTGGAGACAGGTCAATGGCTACGTTAGTAAAAAGGAGAGGGCCAAGAATAGATCCTTGGAGCACACCCACATTAGTAGTGGAGAGAGAAAGTACAGCTCAGTTAAAGCAGCGTGAAGGTGAATAATTGTTCATTATGTGTTTGAATGATTATGAATTTATATATAGTAATATGAACAAAATATAAGTTACAATAAAGAACTAAATAAATGTTTTGTTAGCTATGAAAAAAAGAAAACCCCATGATCAAGCTCTTGTAGAGCGAAACGTAGGGAGTCCATATCACCTCAAATAAACCACTTATGGAAGTGAAATTCATGTAAAGATATCATTATTTCACTGGCTTGCAAACCTCTTTATATTGCTGGATCAAACACCTCAAGCAAGCCAAATCTACAAATACTTTAATATAAGAGTTCATTGCCCACCTAACATTGATAGATATTTGTATAAGTTCATTTTAGAGGGCAAGTGTAACAAAGGTGGCAGTTGAAAAACATTATAAATAAATGAAATAATGATACATAAAAGTTTTTACTTTGCGATTCCAGCAAATAGAACTGTTGTTAGCAACCATTGGCACTGTGTTCTATTTAGCATAGGGAGAACCCGTATTTTGTCAAAATGGAGTCTTCTAATTTAAATGTATTTCAGGCCACTGGCAGCAGTCATCAGGATGTTCTACACTTTACTATGTTTGCTGATGAAGAACGCAAAAGGCTGTTTGACACCATGAGGGGGAGATGGATTTATCCACACAAATGGGGGAGACACCTAAGCATGTGGCTCAGAAAGCTGAGAATTTAAAATGTAAAAACTGCCGTTTAGAATGGCAAGGTTTAACCCTTACCCAGTGTTTGGAATTTCATTGTATCCCTAGGGGATTAAGGATAGACACTGAACCAAATTTAGGGATACACTCCACAAAATTAACAATCAAATGGGGCAGAATAAGAAATAGAACAAGCTGTGATTTCATGTATGCGCTCCCAGAAGCCATTATAGATGAAAGACAAATCACAGAGACAGATCTCAAAGTGGTGGAAGATATCCTAAAATTAAAAGTACAAGAGGAGGAGTTTAACAAAAATGTTGAAGATATCAAACAAAAACTGGCACAATATTTTATTTATTTATTTAGTTTTTGTTGACCGGGTGAAGCAAATTTAAAAGAACAAAAAATTAAAACATTTATTAGGGACACAAACGATTATAAAGAAAATAGAGTATACATGTACAAGAAATTTAACAAAAAAGACAGACTACATACACCAGACAAGATAATTATGAAAGTACAGGCAGTGATAATAGTTATACCGGAGACTCCCAGCAGGGAGCAGCAACAGAAGAACACCTTATTCAAGATACACAGCAACCAGGGACCTTGGACTCCGATATTAGAGAGGGCCGCTATGATTTAAGATATCCATCCATTCCAAGACCAGTATATAGGCAGGGGGAAGTGTAACGGGGGGTGGGCCAAGAAAGCAAGGTGGAAGACCTCAAAGGCAGCAAGGAACCAAAGGAAAGACTCCTCAGAACCAAAGTTGATACCTATTTTTAATTTAAGCAAAAAAATACTCACACCACAAGAAATCAAAATTTTGAGTTTACGTTTATCATTTGCACCCACCCAATCAGCCAACCTCTTTGATTTGGAGTGGACTTGCAAAAGTTCTTTTGAACTCTTAGACTGAAGAATTTATTTGGGACAGAGCAACAGACAGATGAGTATCAAAAACAGCTCAGACAAAATATGAAGGTAAAATCTAAGTTCAAGCCGGCCAGGTGGTGCTGAGGGCTGAGGTGCTGGACACCACCCCTCAAGCTAAGCTGGTGACCCGGATTCAGAAGCGAGCTCGGGCTTCCGGGGGGGGGCATGGATTTTGATTGAGCCACCAGCATGCAGCTCTCCTTTCCCAGGGGAGGGTTGGTGGCATTGTGCAACTTTGGCAGCTCCTGGTGGTGACTAGGGGTTGCTGCTAATGTGGTGCACGTTGCAGGGGTATGGAGCCACAGTGGGCATCCTGCAGGAGGGTGCGGGAGTGCACCCATGCTGTGCTGATGTCACTGCATGTCCGTGCCCCCCTGGGACCACAGAAAACACAGAAAAAACCCTGTCCCTTGGTAGGTGAAGGTGGGTCCTGTGGCTGACCTTCATGCCCAATGCTGGGTCCTCCAGCCTGCCTCCAGTGCTCTTTTCATTCCATGGTCACCTGTCTAGATTGACAGAAAGGTCACCAAGAGGAGCTGGTGGTTCTGCCCCAAGGGGCTTAGATCCAGGGGGTTGGGGACCAGAGATGCAAAGCGGGGATGCCCCCCACTGGAACGTAAGGCTGGGGGCTTCAGGCAGGGTGGGAAAAGGCCAGACTAAGTGTCCACACCAGAGAGAGAGTTCGAGAGTCGGAGAGAAAGGAGGATAAGAGAGTTAGAAAAAAAAATCTAAGTTTAACCCTCCAACAGATAAAAATAATGGCACAGAAGCCTTTTGTAAATTGGTAGAAAGGGATGTGATGCAACTGTTTGAAAATAAACAGGATTTAAAACCAAACATTATCAAAATTTGAATAAAGAAGAAAGAGATGCTTGAAACAATCTAAAAAATGACAATACAGCGGTAATAAAAACCTCTGCTAAGGGGGAGGAATTGTAGTGCAGGACAGAGAACAATATAAAAAAATGTGTTTAAAACTACTTAACAACACAGAAAATTATGAACTATTACCAGGTAATCCTACAGTCTCCATACAAAACGAAATCAAGAACATGACAGAAGAGTATGTGGCGATGGGTTAGATACTGCCTTGGGAGGCTGACTTGTTAAGCAATGACTATCCCCGAATACCAACATATTATTGAATTCCAAAAATACATAAAGATATAGAAAATCCACCCGGCAGACCAATCGTCTCTGGAATACATTCAGTATTTGATATAATTTCTAAACTCATTAATTATCATACACAACCTTTAATTGTAAAAAACAGACATATGTTAAAGACACGTCTGATATTATTTTGAAATTGAAAGATGTAAGCGGTCAAGGAATAGAACAAACACTTATATTAGCAACATATGATGTAGCAGATCTGTACATGTCAATTCCACACAGAGAGGGAATAGCATGTTTGGGCAGAGTATTGGATGAAAGACCTAGCGGGGCAAAACCCAAGACAGAAGTATTACAAGAAATGGCAGAGTTAATTCTGAGTAAAAATTACTTTGACTTCGATGCCAAATATTATCAGCAAAACAGAGATACTGCCATGGGCAGCACAATGGCCCCGGCGTACGCAAATGCCTATATGTATAACTTTGAGAGAAAATACATTCTACATAGACAACAAAATAGATTCAGGGATAAAATCTTACAATGATTTTACTTTATAGATGATATTTTGGTCATCTGGACAAGAGATGATGAAGAATTGCAACAATTCTATAGGGAACTGAATACTAAAGACAGGAATTTGAAATTTATGTTGAATTTTGACAAAGTACAGATACCATACTTAGACCTACTCATTGGCATTAAAGAAGGAAGATTTCAAACAACGCTTTTCAGAACAGCCACAGATTGCAATACACTGTTGCATGGAAGGAGGTACCATAACCCATGTCTAAAAAAGAACATCCCATATTCTCAGTTAGTGAGAGTCAAGTGCAACTGCAGCACTGAGGAGGAAACGCAAAAACATACTGAGCAAATGCTAGGGAGATTTCAGCAGAGAGGATATAAACATGACGTTTTGAACAAAGCAGAAAATAGGAATTCATAACAATAGCAGGGAAGAGCTTCTAGCAGGGAAGGAATATGGCACTGACAGACAATGAGTGGTTTTAGCTACCAAATATAACCATACTTTTATGGACATTAAGAAAGTGATAAATAAATACTGGTATTTAGCCCAAATGGACAACAAAGAAATTCCAAGTTTACAAACAAACCTAATTAGGGCAGCTAAAAAGGTTAACAATCTAAAAGACTGAACCTGCGTGGTGGTGCTGAGGGTTGAAGCACTGGATGCCACACCTCACGCTACACCGACGACCTGGGTTTGGGTGTGAACTCAGACCATCGGGGGTCGGTCGGGGAGAGGAGGATTGAGCATCCCTAAGAATGCTCTCCTTCTCCGGGGAGGGTAGGGAGGGACTCCTGCGATGGTGCTGGCTGCTGGCGGTGGCTAGGGGGTAGCACAATTTGTGTTGTACTGGTGGGGGTTGGCACGGGCAGACGTCCGATGTACAGCACACGGAGTGCATACCGCAATGTCCTTGGCATCATTGCATGCCCATGCTGTGGGGGGGGGACTCTAGGGGTTAAACTGCCCAAATCCTCTGGCGCTTGTGAAAGGCTGTCTGTGGCACTGCACCGGATGCTTCTAGGTGTTCCCTCTGTCCTGACCCCCTCGGTCTTCCACGCTGTGGGGGATGCAATGCGACCTAAGAAAGGGTGATGGAGGAGGTTGGAGCTCAGCCACCATGCCGGGTGCGGGGGCCGCCAAGGGTCTGGATAAGGGGAACCATAGGGAACACCCCTGCCAAGGAGGTAAGGCACCATAAATAATAAAAAAAAAAAAAATCTAAAAGATCAGCTGGTTAGATCACAAGTCAGAACTCCAGTAAAACCACAATTGCTCCTAGGACCACTAGAGGGAGGCAAGAAACCACGTGGAAGATGTTCAGTGTGTGGACATACCTCTAAAAAGAAGGAATTTGTTCATCCATACACTACTGAAAAATTCCAAATTTATTAACACGTAGATTGTAACAGTGCAGGAGTTATATATGTCATGCAATGTCCTTGTGACAGATTGTATGTTGGACAAACAAGCAGATCACTGAAAACACGTATTCAAGAACATAAAGGGGACATACAAAGACATGATGAACAATCACCAGTAGCAGTACATTTTAACCAAGAAGAACACATTGGGCCAGACATTCAAACTGCGCCATTCTGTGGCGCAAGCCCTTGTGCTGCTCAAAAAAGCTGCACAGGGGTGTGGCCAGGTGATATTCAATGGAGTTGCGCTATTGAGCAACTTCTTTGAATATCGCCCCCTGGCCACAGCCACTGTGCATGGCGCAGTGGAACTTGCGCCACCGCAAGTGGTCAGAGTGGAGCATTCAGATGCGGTGGCGCAAATTCCATTGCGCCATGTGCAAACCTGCAATATTCAAAATGTGACATGCAAATGGGGCCACAATTTATGCAAGGCGCGGGGGGCATTTGCATCTAATTACGGCCCCATTTGCATGCCATTAACATGCGGATGCGCTGATCCCATGACGACTTGCGCCTGGCACCCTGCCAGACAGCAGCCGTCGGGGATCAACACCCCCTGCAGCCCGATCATGGGCATAACATCGTACCCCGAGCAGCTCGACTTGCGGGCATGTTAGTAACCCCGAGCAGCCTGATTGCGGCATGACGGTAACCCCCGAAGCAGGCCTCGATCGCTGGCACCGCCAACCCCCAAAGACCAATATCCCTGGTGGTCCAGTGGACCGCTGGCCCGATCGCAGGCATAACGTCAAACCCACCCCCCAATGTCCAATATCTCTGGTGATCTAGTGGCCCCCACCCCACCCACCCACGGAGCCCCACCACCCCGCCTCCCCATCAGCCGCGGGTGGCAGCACCACTCGCCTGCCGCCCCGCCCGCCCCATCTGACAGCTCGGGTAGGCTGCACGCCCATTGGTTCAGGGCAAGAGTTAACGGGCGCAGCCCATACCGTACAAGGCAGTCCAGATATGTGAATGGTTGGGTGGGGTTGGGGCCACTAGATCACCAGGAATAGTGGTCTTTGAGGTTGACATTATGCCCGTGATAAGGCTGCTTTCGGGGGGTAAATAGCGATTATGCCCGTGATCGGGCTAATGGGGACACTTCAGCCCGCGATCGGGAGGTGGAGGCGCCACGGGAACAAGTGGAGGGCCACTCACGGGTGGCAGCTGCTGTGTTGTGCCCTGCAATGCGGCAGCCTCACTGAGTAGCCCTCGACTTGATCCTTTGGCTTAAAGTTGTGCAGGCGCAGGTGAGAGTTCGCCTGCATAACTCTGCCCAGCTGAATATTGGGCTGTGCAGTTTATGCATGGTTCCTCCCCCTTCAGTTGCACATGCCTTCATTAGCATTGCGCTGTTGCTCAGCATGATTTGGGGGGCGCAACTGCTTCCTGCTGAATATCGCAGAATGGCACATTTCAGACTTGCACAGGCGCAACCCTATTGCGCATGGCTCAACTCTTTTGAATATCTGGGCCAATGTTTCCTCACATAGATTCTGGGGCCTTGAAATAGTGGCTCAACCTGAAAGGGGAGGAAATTACAGGGACATGTTATTGAATTGTGAGATGAGATGGATATTTTACCTAAAAACACTGGATCCCAACATTGGATTAAATATAGAAACAAATTGGCAGGCGTGTGATTAATCAGTGTGATTGAGATGGGTTCCAGCAAGTGAAGCTAAACTAAAATTAAATGTAAAAGGCTAGAGCCTAATATTACACTAGAACATCAGGGAAAATAAGATTCAGCTAATTTTTAGTAAGGATCTATACAGGGACATTAATAAATAGAATCATATATAGCGCAATATGAATTAACAGTAGCATTAATCATATATAAAGACTAACAGTTGTTATGAACCAAAATAAGCAAGAAAGTATAAAAACAATAAAGTGTAAAAATATAATTCCTAAATATCAATTCAGACATGATATAAAGGTATTAGACTGTTGTATAGAGATGGGTATCACAGGTGAAAATTTCTAGGTCATGAACTGTTTGAGAGGTATGTAACTATTTCTTTATGAGTATTTAGAATATTTGAAAATGTAACTATATATAGCTGACAACAAAAATATTTTTTATAATAGGGTAACCCCCCCCTTTTGTTTTGCTAATTTCAAGCCTTCCAACCCCCCAACCCTAGAAATGTCCCCTGACTCTGAGTTCCCTCTATATCTCCATTTGGTGCCTGTTTTTAGAACAACTTCTTGTTACTCAACTAAACCAAAAGGCATTATTTTAAAATTTAAGAAACAGTGCATTACGAGTAGAAATTTTGAATGCATCAAGGCCGAATAGAGTCCATCTTTGTGGGTTACGTTTTCCTTTGGAGAAAGTTGGTTGCTTAGCAACCTTTCTCTTGCATGCGCGAGCACTCAGTGGAGGCGTCGATATGTCACTGGAGTGGGTCACTCCATGGGACCCACAAAGATGGACTCTAGAGGTCATGGCGAAAGAGAGCAGAAACCTGTGGCGCAGCATGTAACTGCAGAAATCCTGGATGAACAGGCACATGAAATTCAAGGTATTTAAACACAAAGGCTATGCCTATATAAATGAACTGAGGAAAAAGAACTTAGGGTGGTTTACCATTTTAAAAAAAGAACAGTACTAAAAAAAGTTTAAACTGTGTTTTTAAGAGAAAGAAAGAGAAGTTCAAAGACCAATAAAGGGATAAAACACCATTTAAAAAAAAAAGCCTCCACACCAGGTAGGCTTACTCTTTCGGGTATGGGGAGGCAGGCCTTCAGGCAGCAGTAAACTTGGTCGTTATGCATTTGGGTGCGATTTAAAGCGCAAGCTGCATTAAGAATTATTTTCATATTACAGGATTCCAAACAATAGAGAATAAATTGCCTTGAATGTTAAAAAGACAAAGAACCTCTGTGCGCAACACATGAGGCACTGAGGCAAGGTTACCCCACCCTTGCCTCAGTGTTTTACTGGTGTTCTTTGTCTTTTAAACAGTTTTTTATTTTAATGGGATCACCACAACATATCCAAGGCTCACTGTCTTAGGGTAGCTGGTCCTTTCCACTGGGGTGTCAAACAGACGAGGCATACTGATGAGTCCTGGTAGGACGAAACACGTGTCTATGTCTTCTGTTAGCACCCTTTGCAAACTGTGTGAGAGGCCTTCGGCACCATGTAATTCTGCTTAAAGTTGGACCAGCATAACATTCTGTGGTGATTTGCATATTTTTTTTTTTTACCAATTATTTTTACCAGGTGAGACACACTAAGCTGAAAGCTTGTTTGCAGGTGCAACTTGGGAGCACGAGGAAGTTAAGTGACTTGCTCAGGGTCACACAGTATGCAAGTGGGGGCCGTGGGATTCAAACCCAGGTCTCCAGATTTGCAGCTCAGAGCCTTAAACCACTGCGCCATACTGCTTCCAATATGCATATGCAGCCCATGATGCTTTGCATTGTGTGGGCATGTGTGATTTTGTATTTTCTTGAATGTTAAAGATGAATAACAGGTAAAACAAGCAGTGTGAAGGTGAATAACTGTTCATTATGTGTTTGAATGATTATGAATTTATATATAGTAATATGAACAAAATATAAGTTGCAATAAAGAACTGAATAAACGTTTTGTTAACAGATATGAAAAAAGAAAACCCTGTGATCAAGCTCTTGTAGAGCAAAATGTAAGGGGTCCATATCACTGCAAATAAACCACTTATGGAAGTGAAATTCATGTGAAGATATCTTTATTTCACTGACTTGCAAACCTCTTTATACTGCTGCTTTTTATATGCTCTAAGCTGCCTGGATAATTGCCTAGCTCCCCAAGCTGCCCCCTTCATAGTTGGACTGATGAAGATACACAAAAACCTGCTCAATTTGTTGGTCCATTAAGGCCTCTAGTTCTGCTTTCACCCCCCCACTTTTATTTTCTTGCTGCACAGGCCACTAAACTGCTTTTAGAACAATTTTTACAGTATCCCAGAGAACTGATGAAGAGACATCCCTCTTGTTATTAAGAGCTACAATACAAGAGACCTCCATCTCCACCAATTCCCCCAAAGCCTTATAATGGATCAAAGACAAATTTAGCCTCTAAAGAGTGGCTTTTCTCATTTTACCCAATTGCATTTTAAGGATCACTAGGGCATGGTCCAAGAGGAAATGAGTCCCATGAGAGATATCTTGCACCTTCTCTACATTTTCTGTCATAGTAAAGATATAGTCCAATCATGCTGCGGTGTTATATCATGGGGAATAATGTGTGTTCCCTCTTTCTGTGGGAAACAGTTGTCTTCAAACATCCAGATAACCTAACTGGGGCACCGTTATTTTAAATATTTTTGTGCTACAGAAGTTCAGTATCCCCTGGAGGTGTTAGTGTAACAAAGTTCTGAGAAAAGGAACATGAAACAATGCAAAAATTGAACATCAGCAGAAGTAAAGTCCCAAAAAGCTGACCTCCTAGGTTGGGAGGGTGAACAGTAGCAATCCTTCTTTCCAGCACTGGAATGTTGATCAGTACTGGGAGAGATAAGTCCAAGGGGTACTCAGGCCCTCTACACAGGCATCCCTGTGAAAGTGACACAGCTCCAGAACTATGTGAATCAGTTAAAGGTAACATAACTAGCAACTGAAAATAACAATAATAGTCTCCATAGCACCACTTCTGGAAACACTTGTCCATGTAAACTGTGGGGTGTATCATAGCCATGTCATAAGTCATTTCTGTGCATGGGACACTGCCTGAAAATAATGTGAAAACAGTACTTGAAAATTGTAGTCTTTCCTTCAAATTATGAAGTCCTGGTACCAAAAGGGACAGTGGTCTGATGCCTCCAGAAGCCATATATCTGGTTGTTCAGAAGGTCTGGGCAGACATACTCCCAGTTTTGGGAAAGCTTCTGTAGTATGCACAAAATTCAGTCATATAATGAAGTACTGAGTATTCCAGCATGCATAAGGTGCAGTACATGGGGAGGGGGAAGAGTAAACAAAATCACACAAAGGGGAGTCTCCAAATAAGTGGTAAACAGGCATATTTTGTTGAATATAGGAGGAGGGTGAAATGCTAAGAAACCAGGATCGAGTCTAGCTAACTCCCTGGTGTGTACTTCTGGCATGGTACAGCATGGCCCCTATGGGCAAGTAAGTCCTAATTGCACTAAACAGTATGCTAAGGCCTCAGAACATAAGTAAAACATCTGTAGAGTGAGCCAGCTGGTAGGAGGGTCAGGCAGCCACTCCCATTAAGAAAGGAGACTCCACTCCGCCAGCCCACCAGACCCCTAATCAAACTAAAGTCTAGCAGGAATAGTATGTTTGCCAGTCCAATGTAGCTCCAGAATCACACAGGGTCAACATTAGCTGATGCAGGTAGGGGAAAATGGACAGTCTGAATGGGCCTAGCGGTCCTTATCTGCCAGCAGTCTTCTGTGTTTCTATGTAATCCATGAAGAATATCTCAGACTGGAATTAAAATTCCTTAGAGTGGGTCCAAAGGGACTTCCCCCAAAAAAGGGGGCCCCTCCCCCATGTTACCAGCAGCCAGCCACCAAAGAATTTAAGCCGACCTTTCTAGTTGTACAGACAGGAATACAGTACAGGAATTTAAGCCTGAATCATCATCAATGGGGACTACTACCTAAGATATCTGCTCAACCAATATGGCTCCGATGGGGAGCTCTGTCACCTCAGCCCCAACTTCTACTCCCACTCTGAACACCAATGGTCCATCATATTCCACTTTTGAGCCCCACCATTCCCCCTTACCACACCAGAAGTTTGATGAACACTATCATAGGGCTTGAAGACTGGTAAACTTGCTGCCATTACAAGGAGTTCTGGTATTTGCAGGAAACCATAGAATACTATTTGAGTTGTAAGCCGTAACTCCTAAAAGTCATTTTGGGACCCTCTGAAAATGTAATAATTCTTTTATTTGCAGGGTCTCGAGTGCCTACCTGTGGGCCACTCCTGCTGAAGTGAGTCCAGAACTAAACACTCCAACATTTTCCCTCAATAACAGCTGGGAGAGTGTTGTCCACAACCCTTGGTGCCAGATATGCAAGCATGGCGGTTGCTGTACTTCAAATTCCCTGTGCTGAAGGTCTTCCTGAGTCTCTGCAGCTGTATGGTACAAAATCACTCCATCCTCAAAATGCACACAACATTTTGCTGGAAAAAGAGTATGGAATCTTATATTTGCTTTCTGTAAGGCACGAAGACAAGGTGTATATGCCATCTTTACTTTGGCCTGAAGTGGACAGTCCTGGTCAAAATAAGGCTGCTCATCTTTCCATTAATTTATTTTTTTCTCCAGGCTGCTGCAGGCACTTTCTTTTATTTTGTAGCTGAGGAAATGCATGATAATCAATCTCGGTCACACCCCTGTGCTGGTTTTGGCCAGAGTGCTTGATGAATGCATTCAGTGTGCAACTGTTCCTTGGAATGTATTTCCAATTTATCATGGAGCAGTTGGTCAATAAAATCTGAAATATGCTGCCCCACAGCCCCTTCCAGGAGACCATAAAATTCCTCTAGGAGTTCTGAGTGGTACAATGAGAAATGTGGGACAGTTGAAAGGTATGCAGTGGGGCTCTGTGGGGCAAAATGACAGATGTCCCTCTCTTAATATGGGCTCACTGTAATGTATGGACAGGGGTTCTGAATGGTATGACAGACATCCCTCCTAATGGGGGACAGATGACAGAAACAGACGGGGGGGCTAAATGGTTAAAAATGAGGGTCATCCATGCTAATGTGGGACAGTTATGAATTATGGACACAAGGGAACACTAAGTTGTAAAGTGACAGATGTCCCTCATTTGTGTGGGGGCCAGTAATGATTTATCCTTAGGATGGCAGAAAAGGGGAGATATTGTTGATGGGGAACCTGAATATGCCAGATGTTAACTGGAGCACCTTTGCTGCAGCCACATCCAAGAGCAGGGTAATTCTTGATGCCCTACAGGGGGCATGCCTCAGACAGCTAGTGTTGGAACTCATTCGGGAGGGAGCAATTTTAGACCTGGTACTCTCAAACAGGGACAGAGAGAGGATCTCAAATCTAGAAGTGGGTAGCCATCTGGGAACAAGTGACCATCAAACAGTGTGGTTCACAATAAACACAGACGTGCACACTCAAGCCATACAAAAGTGAGGGTACTGGACTTTAGGAGGCAGACTTTGTCAAAATTGGAGAGTGCCTCAGAAAAGCACTAGCAAACAGGCAAGAAGGAGGGGTGGAGGAACAATGGGGAAACATCAAAACTGCCAGCACAAAGGCAACAAGCCTTTGTGTGAAGCAAATAAATCAAAATGAAATAAATAAATAAAACTATGGTTCTCAAAAGAGGTGGCGGGGAAGGTTAGGGAGAAAAAGATAGAATTTAGGAAGTATAAGGAAACACAGAAGGATCAGGACAGAGAACTGTACCAGTTAAAGCAGAAGGAAGTGGGAAAGGCAGTTAGAATATCAAAGGCCCAAACCGAGGAAAAGACAGCCAACTTGGTTAAGAAGGGGGATAAAACCTTTTATAGGTACATTAGGGAGTAAAGAAAGACCAAGGGAGGGATAGTGAGGCTTAATAAAGGGGAGGGTGGATGGGCAGAGAGGGACAGTGAAAAATCAGGGATACTGAACGAACACTTCTGCTCAGTATTCACAAAAGAAGAGGAGGGAGAGATACATAATCCAATCAATAGAAGCACTCTGGATAGGGGATCGATACCAGTCCTTTCATAGAAGAAAGGGTTCTGAAAGAACTCCTAAAATTGAAGATGGACAAAGCAATGGGGCCCGACAGGATTCACCCCAGAACTCTAAAAGAACTAAGGGGAGAACTAGTGACACCACTGACTACCCTTTTTAACAAATCATGGGAGGATGGTGTGCTACCTAAGGACTGGAGGAGGGTGGATGTGATTCTCCTTCACAAAAGTGGAAGCAAAGCAGAAGCAGGAAACTACAGACCTGTTAGCTGGACCTCAGTGATAGAGAAAATGATGGAATCACTTCTGAAAGAAAGAATTGTTGAGTACCTAGAGGCCAGCGGGCACAGGACCCAAGGCAGCATGGATTCACAGTGGGAAGGTCATGTCAGATGAATCTAGTAGATTTCTTTGACTGGGTGACCAAAGTAGTAGACCGAGGGGGGCTGTGGACATGGCCTACCCAGTCTTTAGCAAGGCATTTGATACAGTCCCACACAAAAGATTAATAAACAAATTAGCCAGTCTGGGAGTGCGTTCCAGGGTGGTAGTCTGGGTAGCTAATTGGCTGGACAACAGGACACAGAGGATAATAGTAAACGGAGTCCACTCCAAAGAAAGGGGGGTTACTAGCGAGGTACCATATGGTTCAGTACTTGGTCTGGTCCTTTTTAATGTCTTTATAAGTGACATTGCAGAGAGACTGGAAGGAAAAGTATGCCTCTTTGCAGATGACACAAAGATCTGCAACAGGGTTGATACACAAGAGGGTGTGGAAAGGATGAGAAGGGACTTGGCAAGGTTGGCAGAATGGTCAAAAGTATGGCAGCTTAAATTCAATGCAAAGAAGTGCAAAGTAATGCACCTGAGAAACAAAAACCCAGGGGAAGAGTACATAATGGGGGGAGGTATTAACAACAACAAAAATGGAAAGGGACCTGGGGTAGTCATATCACATGGCATAAAGGTAAGCAAGCAATGTGAGACGGCAGTAAGGAGGGCTGGGGTATACTGGGATGTATAGGGAGAGGCATCACCAGTAGAAAACAGGAAGTTGTTATCCTTCTGTACAGGCAGTTGTTGAGACCCCATCTAGAGTACTGCGTGCAGTTCTGGAGACCCCATCTCCTCAAGGACATAGACAGGATGGAGGTAGTCCAGAGGAGGGCAACTAAATGGTGCAGGGTCTGCAACAGAAGCCATATGAAGAGAGACTAAAGGAGCTTAATATGTATACCCTTGAGGAAAGGAGGGAGAGGGGGGATATGATAGAAACTTTCAAGTGCCTCAAGGAAATCACCAAAGTCCAAGAGGGTAGCATCTTTCCGAAATAGAGATGTGCAAGAACAAGGGGACACAATTTAAAGATAGAGGGGGGACGCCTCAGGGGCAATGTGAGGAAGTATTTTTTCACAGAGAGGGTGGTGGACGCATGGAACGGCCTTCCTGAGGAGGTTGTGTGGTCAAAAATAGTGGGGGAATTCAAGAATGCATGGGACAGACATAAGGCAATTCTGGTGGGGGGTAGGAAGACATAGACTGTTGGTTAACTAGGATCTGCAGCTTATTCAATAGGTAGGAAATTGGGCAGACTAGGTGGGCCAAACGGTCCTTAACTGCCATCAAAATCTATGTTTCTATGGACAGAGAGGAATTCTGAGTCATAACATGAAGAACATCCCTCCTAATGTGGTTTAGTAATGAATTATGGACAGAGGGATTCTAAGTGGCAAAGTGAGGAACATCCTGCCTAATGTGGAATAGTAATGAATTATGGACAGAGTGATTCTAAGTGGTAAAGTGAAGAACATCCCACCTAATGTGGAATAGTAATGAATTATGGACAGAGGGGCTCTGAGTGCTAAAATGTGGGGTATCTATCCTAATGTAGTATAGTAAAGAGGTACACTGCTCAGGTCAGCCCAGTGGCATGACAGGCTAAGGCACCCCATGCTACACCAGCAACTCTGGTTCAGGAACAGACCAGGGATGCTCGGTAGCCAGACGGGGGAGGGAGGATTGAGCATCGACAGATAGCTGAGTTCCTTCAGGGGTGGGGGACAGCGCATGCCGCTGCTTGGCTGCCATCTAGTGGAGGCCAGGTGGCACAGCAGTGACTGCCTCTCAGAGGGCTGGGTACAGGCACTTATTGCGTTGTGTGGAGGTGGGGGAAACCAGACCTCTGGGAGGTTATGTGCGATGTAACAGCTTCAGGTAATCTTTGTTTTGTAACTGTTTCAGTTAAATTGAATTTAAATTGATGTGAGTTGAGCTTCTTTGCTTGAGGAGGTGGGGGAAGCCGGACTTCTGGGAGGATTTGTGTGATGTACCTGTGTATTTGCTGGAGTGGGGTGAGGTACAAATGCTGAGGGAACTGGGCTGGGCAGCGGGAGCTAGACGGGACTGACTGACTCTCTTTTTCTCTCTCTCTCTCTCTCTCTCTCATCAGATGGACCCAACCACACGTTCCCCCATCCCTCTCTCCCTGGGCATATCTACCTTTATAGGGGAAGTGCTGCATCAGGATTGGCAGTCGGTACACACTGGTGCAATCTCGGGGCTGACTGGTCATTCCTAACCAGTTCAAATGGAGAGTAAGAGAAAGAAAATAACATGATTAGCCTTAGTAAGGGGGAACATCCGAGGGGATGGGGCAGGCAGTATGAAACAAGTGTAAGCTGGAAGAGAGGTAGTGGGTCAATTGGGGTATGGTGAGGGTAGTAGGATGCAACAACTGTAGGGCAGCTATCTTTTTAAGGGTCGCATGAGGAGCAGAGGGATGCCTGGTGTGCAGGCAACTTAAGTAGCTTGAGGAGGAGATTAGGTGGCTATGGGCTGAGATAAGAAGAGGGAAGGGAACAGAGTGGTGGTATAATCCAAGACTGGAGGCACATGAGAGTGCCTTAGAGGACTGCAGGCAAACCAGGCCAAGGGGGTTGAGGGCGGAAGAGGTAAATGGATCAATATTGCCACCTCAGAAACCACTGGGTACAGATGAATGGGGGTGGAGGAGGATAGGGAACAGGGGCAGGAATGGCCCTAGAGCAGGTAGCAAATATGGGTCACTCAATAGTATGCCAGGGACAACTCAGAGCAGGGGGAAGGTGTCAAGCAGCAGGTTCTCAGTGCTAGCTACACTGGAGGAGATGAATCGGGAGGACCTTGTAGACAAGGCTGGTGATGAAGAGATTACTGACAGCCCAGAGGGCACAGGTAGGGTGACTAAAGGGGGCAGGGCTTCAATGGATAAGGCTAAGGGGGCAGAAGCTAGGAGACTGAACAGGGGGACAGTAGCTAAAGAGAGGGAGGAGGGGAGTTATGAGGAGATAAGGGGAGGGATGCATCAGGAGGAGGAGGAGGGAGCAGATGGAGCCCAGTGCAGAGGGGAGTTGAAATCAGGAAAAAATTGGGAAGGGGCAGGCAGGCCAGTGACAAGAATGAAAGAGGAAACAGCTGCGATGCATTTGGGAACAGAAGACCTGGCAGGGAGGGATAAGGTTAGGACAAGGTGAGCAAAACAAGGAAGTGAGAGTGGGATTCCAGTGCTAGGGGATTCAGTTCTGAAGGGGATCAGATGGGGAGCAAGGGGGAAAACAGTAGTCGAATATGGGTGGAGGCCATGCCAGGCATGACAGCAGAAAGGGTGGGTCAATCAGTCCTGAAGTATGCCAGCAGAGGTAGGGAGAAACCTCACATAGTTCTGCATTTGGGAACCAATGACCTGGCGGGTGATAAGGTAGATGTAGTTCAGAGGAGGTTTGAGGAGCTGGGGCTGATTTGTGAGGAGGCAGGAAGATCAGTAACCTTCTCGGAGGTGCTTCCAGTACCCAGGGTGATCACAGCAAGGAAGCTGAGGACAGAGGAATTTAACACATGGCTAAGGGAGTGGTGTCCCTCCAAAGGGTATAGACTGGTGGGAGGGTGGGAAAGGACATAGAAGGACAAGAATCTCTATGCCAAGGACAGGTTTCACTTAAGTGGGGAGAGAAAGAAGGTCCTGAAATAGAAATTGGAGGAATTCTTAGCAAACAATGAGAATTTAAACTGGTAGTGGGGAGTGGCAAGTGGGCAGGAGTCTGGCAGGATCCTCAGGCAGGGAAGCTGAATGAGCTTACCCCCCATGCTAGCAGCAGGGGATTTAGGGAGAGATCAGGAAGGGGTGCAAAAAAGGGAGAGCAAGTAAGGAGAGGGGCAAAGAAATTGGGGTGGAGGGTGCTAAACTTGAATGCTAGCAGTCTAGGAAGCAAAACAGCAGAGCTACAGGCTCTCATGGAGGATGGGAAGGTAGATATGGGAGCCATAACCGAGACATGGGCAAACCATTACCATGACTGGGACCTGGCAATACCAGGGTATAGGATATTTTGGAGGGACAGGGTAAAAGGGAAGGAAAGGGGGTGGCACTGTATGTGAGGGAAGATCTGAATTGTGTCAGGAAGGAAGGGGAGGAAGGCAACACACAGCCATTATGGGTGCAGCCCCAGGACTCCAAAAATAGGACCCTGAGGATGGGAGTAATGTACAGGCCACCATCTCAGATGGAGGAGTTAGAAAACTAGCATGGAAAATCAGAAGGACCTGCAGAAGGGGCAGTATGGTGATTGTGGGGAACTTCAACCTGCCAGGAGTAGATTGGGGCACTCTAGCCACCATGAATAGGAGGGAGCAGGTACTTCTGGACACCTTTCAGGACAGCTTCCTATTGCAGATGGTCAATAAGCCAACCAGATTAGGGAATACCCTTGACCTAATACTGGCAAATGGGGAATTTCTGAGGGGGGCTGAGGGTGAAGGAGCCACTGGCAGGGAGTGACCACCACTCGTTGTGGTTCTGGTTAAACACGTGGAAGGAGGGAGCAGGATCGGGAACAAGGGTGATAGATTTCAGAATGGCCAACTTCAGGAGGATGAGGGAAATAGTACAGGGGTATCTAACCAGGATCAGTCCAGATATGGGCACTAATCAGAGGTGGGAGGTCATTAAATGGGGTATTGAGGAGGCAACCGCAACATGTACAAGAGTCCAAAGTATGAGGGCTAGGGCAAAGAAGCCTTGCTGGATGAGCAGAAGAGTCATGGAGAAAAGTAAGAAAGAAAAGAGCTGCCTTTAGACGGTACAAAAGAACAGGGAGAGGGGAGGACAGAAATGACTACCTGAAGGAGTCAAGGGAGGCAACAAGGGCAGTCAGGGCAGCCAAGGCATCCCAGGAACTCAGGCTAGCACAGGGCCACTTGTGGCCTTTATACTTTTAACAGTGCAACCTGGAGCTTTCTGAGCAAAATCAAGCCATAATCAGCATGCCACAAACAAATGTGAATACCTCATGAACCATTAGTGCTACACACAAAGTACAAGGGGAAAAGTTGCTCAGCACAAAAATACCTTTCTAATGGTGCTATACAATTAATTATGAGTAGTTCCTATTTTTTTCTATATTGGTTGAAATAGTAAAAAAAAACTTTTTTCAATAAAAAAGGCAACGTAAACCATTTTTTGTGGGAAAATATTTAACATATCAACACCAAATTAAGCATCCATTCATTAGATGGAAATACAAAACTAATGTTGTACTAAAAAGCAATTTTTCTAATGTGATACATGTATTTTTTTTCCGTTTATTCAAGGTGGCTAGGTGAACCTTGAGAGACAAATGTCAGCCATACACACCATACCATACAAAAATGTGAATATCTTCTAAAGTAAACGTGACAGACACAAAGTATCAGCAGCAGAGTTGTTCAGCACAAAATTATCTTTCCAACGGTGCTATGCAGTCAATTCTACTCACTTTGGTTTTGTGAAATATTTACGTTTTAAGCAGTGACATCCTCAGACGTCCTAAGTCCTCAGTGGCACAAAGTGCAGGACGTCTGGAGGCGTTAAAGACCTCAGGAATATATTTTCTGCTGCCACCTACAGGCGTCTTGGGGCCTCAATGAGTTAAATATGGTGAGAAGGACTTCTTCAGGTACATCAGGGAGAAACGGTGCTGCAAGGACCAAATAGTAAGGAAAAAAAGGGATGAGGGGGTTGGTGGATTAAGGGTCAGAAAAGGCAGAAGCATTAAACGAGTACTTCTAATCAGTATTTACAAAAGAGAAAGGGGGAGCAATACCCAAGTGGGTTGGGGGATGGGCATGGAAGGTGAGGAGGAGACAGACAGGGAAATCCTAGTGGGCAGGGTACTGGAGGGCTTGAGAGCACTGAGGGTGGACAAGTCACCTGGGTCGGATGGCATACACCCCAGGGTGCTAAGGAAGCTAGCAGAAGTCCTGCCAAAACCCCTGGCAGACCTATTTAATGCATCCCTGGAGTCAGAGAGTGTTCTGCAGGACTGGAGGATGGCACACATGGTGCCCCTCCACAAGAGCGACCCCAAAGATGAGCCAAGGAACTACAGACCAGTAAGCCTCACATCCGTTGTGGGAAAGTTGATGGAGATGATCCTGAAGGAGAGGCTAGTTTCACTTCTTAGAGTCTAATGGGCTGCAGGACAGCAGGCAGCATGGGTTTGTCTCGGGCAGACCCTGTCAGACCAACTTAATGGAGTAACATGACTGGGTAACTAGGCAATTAGACAGGGGCCATGCAGTGGATGTCCTGTACCTGGACTTCAGTAAGGCATTCGATTCAGTGCTACATGGGAGGCTAGGTAGTAAGCTGGAAGGCATAGGGGCGGGGCGAAGATGTTGGGATGGATAGTCAACTGGCTGCAAGGGAGACAACAGAGTGTGGTGGTGGGAGGGAAGCTCTCATCGCCCAGGGCAGTGACAAGTGGAGTGCCACAGGGCTCTGTACTGGGGCCAGCGTTGTTTGAGATTTTTATAGCAGACATCTCATTAGGCGTCAAGAGCAAGATCAGTCTGTTTGCAGATGATACCAAGATGGGAGCAGTAGTGGATGACTTGGAGGGATGGCAGGGTGTTGCAAGAGGATCTGACAATATTGAAGGACTGGTCAGACACTTGGCAGCTGGGGTTCAATGCCAAGAAATGCAAGGTGCTACATTTCAGAGCAAAAAACCCTAGGAGGAGCTACCAGCTAGGAGGGATTCAGCTAACCAAAATAGAGTCTTTACCTTCCTTCTTAGAGTCTCGGCATTTATCCATCATACTGACTCAACCTGCCTACCAAGTCAGCCACCCTCCTCACCATTCCCTTCTGACTATCCAGGGTATAACCTCCTCAGTATTTTTGCATCCTATTATGTCCTCACCTCCCTTACCATACTAGGTCTCTTTTGCCAACGAGGGAGCCAGAGTTTGAGGACATAAAACTGTGGAATTTATTGGCAGGAATTTAAACTAGATAAGGGGGAATGCAGGAGCACTAGTAGGGTAGTTAGGGACTCAGCTGTACAAACGGAGGGGCCTATCTGCCCTCCATTAACAGCTACAAAGGAAGGCATGGGGTGTACAGTATACTACAAGTTAAAGAGAATGAGAGAAGGGGAGAACTGACGGTTGAAAGTAAGCAAAAGGAATGCAGACATACCAATGGCAACAGTGGATGGGGAAAAGTTTCAGAGAGAGGCAGAGGGATTGGAAAAAGGAGAAAAGATATGGAGAAACTAGTGAGAGGAGCAAAAGGGTGAGTGAAAGATGTATTATGCTAATGCTAAAAATATAGGGAACAAGACAAATAAGCTGCAGGCTGCAGCAACCATAGAAAGTTTCAATATCTTAGCCGGCTTGGTGGCACTGAGGGCTGAGGCATTTTGCCTTACCCCGTGCCATGCTGGCGACCTGGGTTCGGGAACGACCTCGGGTCATCAGGGTGCTGGCTTGGGGGAAGGGAGAGCAGGATCAAGCATTGGATTTCTTCTCCTGGGTGGGTCGGTCACCCGTCCGTAGTCCCACCGTCATCAGATGGAGGTCCAGTGGCTGGTGTAGATGGTAACAGAGCAACTTGTAGGGTGGGGCATCCCGTAGGGTGTGACGTGCACGTGCCTCCACACTTGTGCATCACATTGGGGATGTGAGGGATTGGGACTGGGGAGAAAATGAAAAAGCACCCCCCAAAAAAAGTTTCAATATCCTCGCCCTTACTGATACTGTACCTGGGCCACACAGCATCATACCTGGGACATCTCCAGATCATGCTATGCTCTGTTTAGGAAGAATAGGGAGCAGTGGTGAAAATTGGGGGGGGGATACCTGGGGGAACCGACTTCTGGGAGTGAAATTAAATGTCTGACTAAGTTCCAGAAGTAAAATGGCATGGACCACTACTGTGTGAAAGTGTACCCCACAAACTGCATAAAATTGACTAAATAAAGTATACAAATGCAACATCTAATCACAGGAATCAGAGGGAAAAAAACAAGCTTTTTGAGATTTTCATCCATTATGCTTGCCATGTGTGTAAACTATGGGATTTTTCCCCTAGACCTGTAGTAGGTATCTAAATTGTGTTTAAAGGTCTCCATGGATGAATGCTACCCACTACTTCTAGTGGGAGGGTATTCCAGATTGGGATGACTCTCTGGCTATACCAGTTTTTCCTATTGAGGAGGTTCCATTTGTTCAATATTAATTGCAAAGGGTGGGCTCTGGTGCTACAGGTTTGTGGTTTCAGTTCTAATCCCAGGTCCTCCCATAGTGTGAAATCGGAAAACACCTTAAATAACAAACACATATCACCGCTCAGTCTTCTGTATTCCAAGAAAAAAAGATTAAGAGCCTCAGTCTTTCTTCATAGTCCACTTGTTCCATGCCCTGGATTGATCTTGTAGCTCTTTTCTGTATTTTTTCTATTTTGCTAATCTCGCCCTTTTTATAAGGAGCCCAGACCTGCGAGCAGTACTCTAGGTGTGGTCTCACCAGAGCCCCATAAAGCTGCATCAGCACCTCCCTCTTCCTACTCCCTATATGCCTGAGTATGCAGTTTAGTGTAGTATTGGCTTTATTAACTACGTTATCACAGTATGAGTTGAATTGTAAGTCACTGGTGACTATAACTCCCAGGTCTCTTTCCTCTGTTGAACTAGATAGATAGTTGTTATTGAACTGCTATCTGAACCCTGTTTTTTTGCCCATATGCATAATAATGTATTTATCTTTATTTAGCTGGAGTTTTTTATATTAGTCCAGTCCTGTATATACTGTAATGCCTGTTGGAGAACTACGCTGTCCTCATGTGTGTTGACAACAGCTCCTATCCTGCAGTCATCTGCGAACTTGGTAATCCATAAATTTCCATGTGTAAATTGTAACAATGATATGTAAATGTTAAACAGGCTTGGTCCCAGTACGGAGCCCTGGGGCACCCCACTGGTCACTTTGGCCCAGTCTGAGACAACACCATTCACTGCCACCCTCTGTCTTCTCCCCCTCAGCCAAGTCGATACCCAGTTTGCTACAGTTCCTACTAATCCAACATCATTGCGTGAACAGGGCAGTTCCTTGTGTGGTAATTTGTCAAAGGCCTTTGAAAAGTCTAATAGTATTATATTCACTGATTGCCCCGGTCCAATGACCTACTAACTTTCTTATAGAATTGGAGAAAAAACTAGTCTGGCATGACCTGTTCTTGGTAAAGCCATGTTGTGTTGGGTCTTGCATACTATTTGCATCTAAATGTGCTGTTACGTGGTCTTTGAGAATTCCCTCAAGTATTTTACCCAGAACAGATGTTAAGCTCTCTGGTCTGTAATTTTCAGGAGCAGTTCTTAATCCTTTTTTAAAAATGGGATGACTGTTGCCTCTCTCCAACTGGACATTATTACCACCATATCAATTGAAGTTTGAAATATATTTAAGAGAGGTGCTATTTGCTCTGCTATCTCGAGAATCACCCTGGGGTGTAGACTATCTGGTCCTGGTGATTTGTTTTTGTTGATTCTCTTTAGTCTATCTGCAACGTCTCTAAGTTTTATTAGTAACTGACCCTTAGTTGATTTTCCATCTATGTCTGCTTCAGCAGTATTAGGTTTGGGATTGAAAACAGAGCTAAAGTATTGGTTGAGTATATTTGCAGTTTGTTTGGGGGTCTGCAGCCTTCTCATCCTTATCCATAAATGGTCTCATGGTCTTTTGAGATCCTCTCTTTTCATTAATGTATGAATAAAAAGCTTTGTAGTTGTCTTTAATGTTGTTTGCTAACTTTAACTCATATTACGACTTGGCAACTTTGATTTCCCTTTTTACTTTTTTCACCATATATCTGTATTTGTTGGACTGTTCGGTGTTTTTCCTACCTCCAGTTTGCTTGTAAGCTTTGTTTTTTTTTTTGTTTTATTAGTTTTTTTTGATTTTGGGGGTTAGCCACCTCAATGTCATCCCTTTTTTGTAATGTTTAGCTTTCAAATGGATGTTTTTCTGTGTTTCATATTGTATTTTGTTAATCAATTCGTCCCATATATTTTCAAGTGAGATTGTTTCGAAATGTTTAGTCCATTCCCATTCTGCTAAGTTGGCTCTCATAGCAGGAAAATCAGCCCTACTAAAATTCAGTATATTTGTGTTTCCTATTTGATGTGTGCGTGATTCTGCTATTTCAAAGTAAATGGTTTGATGATCACTGTTACCAACTGGTACCTCAGTCGTATTTTGTTTACTGAGTCTCCCATATGTGTCAGGATAACATCTAGAGTATTCTCTCCTCTAGTAGCATCACTGATTTTTTGGTCTAGTCCTATTTGGTTGAATATATCTAGGTAGTCTTTCTCTATTTTTGAGGAACCCTTTGTTGTTTCCCAGTTAATTCCTGGTACTGTAAGCTGAAATCTCCTGTGAGCAATATTCTATCTGCCAAGTTGAGATGCTCCATATAGTGTTGACTGTCTCATCCTCATGACTGACTGAGGGAAAGCAATAAACTACATCTAAGATGATTTTTGGTGCATTATGTGGTAACAGTTTTATCTGTATTTGTTCAATATTATTTGTTTTGCTTTTAACCTCTTCACACTTAATTATTTCATCAGTGTAAATTGTGACACCCCCATCTTTTCTGAACTTTCTTGATTTGCTGAATAAGTTGTATCCCTTTATATTTTTGTTCCAGTTATCGCCATCCTCCCACCATGTTTCTGTTAGTAGTGCTATTTGAATGTCCTTAGTTTCTAGTAGGTATTTGAATTCTTCCAATTTATTATCCAGACTCCTAACGTTTGAGAACAATCCCTTCCAGCCCTTCCTCTGATTTTCTGATGTAGTTTCTATACTTGTGTTAATTTTATTCGACTCTGGTATATTCCCCCTTCCCGTCAAGTTTAAACGTTTTGTGATTACTTCATTAAACCTTTTTGCTAGAATTCTTGCACCCATGTTATTGAGATGGTCCATCATCCTTGTATAGTGATATATCTTTAAACATATTCACGTTGTCAATAAATCCCGTGTGTAGTGTTTTACAGAAATTTCTCATTGATCTATTTAATGTAATGATATTTCCTAGCTTTTTTGAATACTGACCGTAAGTGGGTGTTAGTCCCGATATTATAATATCAGCTGTTTTTGCTTGCAGTTTATGAATCACGTTTTTGTAAGTCTCTACATGCAGTATGACAAGCAGGTTTGGTGTGTTCTCCATAAGGCCATCTATTAGATTACCCAGATCTCTAATCTTAACTCCTGATAGCATACTGACTGTAGTGTTCATTTTACGACCTTTACCCATACAATGGTATTTGTATCCATTATAATTGAGTCTCCAGTTATGATAATGTCCATGAGTTGATCTATTGGGGATCTAATTTACTTGTGGAAGCCTTTTGTTGGCTCTGGTTCCCTAAACTGATTTCAATCAATTCCTGTTATCTAGTGGTGTTTTCTTTCTCCATATGTCACCTTTATTAGCTGGTTTATCAAGATGATTTATTGCCATGTTTTTGTTTCATGTGGACTCTCCCTCAGGTTTTTTATCCAGTCTCTGGGACTCATATCCCGTGTCTAGTGCTGTGAACCTGTTTTGTATCTGTACTGGATCAGTACTGTATATCTGACCCCCCCCAACCCGGGTTTTCTTGGATTTTTTTGCACTGTGGCCCACTCCTCTGTCTCTGGTTTCTGTACGGTGGTCTCTTTGTTATCTAAATCTACATTATCTTGCATTGTTTCATTAATGAGGAAAAGTGTCCCCAGACCCCTATGAGGTACAATATTTTTTATCCTACATGAAAAGTGGTGGGTTCCCCAGTGAATTGTTTCCATTTCCAAGACTGATAGGGAGGGGACTGTTCAGGTTCAAACCCAGGCTCACCAAATGGCCAGGGGGCACTAGCCCCTCAAACCCCTTGAACATCCTGTCACCAGATAGTACCCATCTGGAACAGGTAATTGCCTTCAGATACTATGGGGACACTCTTGACCCCTCACTGACCTTCTCAGATCACATTGGGCTTACAGTTACATGAGAGAAACAGAAACTGTGTGCCTGTGTCCTGCTAAAGGGCCTTATGACCACTGAAATGTGGTTGGCCAAGGCATGCTACTCTCCCTTCTGAACTACTGCTCCCTTATTTATACCCAGATCTCATCTTCCAACCTACCCAAACTCAACACAACTTACAAAAGCATATGTAAGTTTGCTTTGTTGGCCACTTAAATGTAACTCCCCCCCCCCTTAGTGGTTAGAGCGCCAGCTTAGTGTACTTGGCTGTACACCTGTAGCTATTTTTCTTTGCTCTGTGCCCCGGCCCTTAAAGAGTTAACTTTTTCCCTCTGAGGACTCTCTGCAATTGGTAGGGATCACCCTAGGGGGTGGTCTTTTCTGGTCTGTGTAGAAAAAGGGGGAGAGTGGAAGTGGGAGACTGGAGGAGCGGGGGCAATTGCCTACTCCAGGTGTTGGAACCATTTTCTCTGGGTGGTAGATGAAGAACACCAGCTATTTAGGATGTGGCAGTGGCTGTAACAGGGAGACACCCTCCCTCCCTCCCCATGTGGGGGAAAGCTGCACTGCCATGTGGGAGTGAATTTGTGGCTACCAGGCAAGTGGCCATGAGGAGCTTCCAGCCCAAGTTTGGAGATAGCCAGCAGCCAAGAAGAGAGATGTTCTCAGACTACATCCACAGAAGGAATCTCCAAGCACAGTGTGAGCCCATTTCCCTAAGTTATGAAGAAGGAGGGGTGGCAGCCGAGCACTCAGATTTGTTAGTCTGTGGGCCTGAGGGGAATACATAAGCCTTGGAACTACTCTGTGTCTGCTGCTATGAAGATGGGAGTAAGGGAGAACTGAGTTTCCCATTGAGGATGTGCCATCCATAAGTCAGAGGAGTAATCACCTGAGGGAGGTGTTTAGAAAAACATGATGCTGAATGGGGATTTACTGTCCAATTCAGGAGTCAGTGAACATTGAGAGGTCCAGTTTTTTTTTTCATCAATTTGTTTATCCTCCCCTGACACAGTGCAGCCCTACCTTCTATCGCTCTTCCCAGCCCCACTACCACCACACAGAGGGACTTAACTTCCAAGCTTACCCCACCACTTACCCCTGAGGGGGGATTGTTGGGGGCACTCTGCTGAGGGTGAGATGGATCTGGTGAGGGGCCTCGATCCTAGCTTCCCCAATGGCTTAGCCACCTGTGCTGAGGGTCCGATGGCGGGTTGCTACCCGCCAATGAACAGATCCGGTGCACGAGAGGATTCCATAGTCCAAGTTTGGTGCCAGAGAGAGGCTGGCATCATCCATGCAGCACCTGGCCTTTGCCATTTTCTCTCCTTTTGTCCCCCCTCCAATGGAGTAGCTGCACATGCATGGCATCCTAGGGAGTTTGCACGGTGGTGCGTGGTCACCCAGGCTGACAAGTGCATCTCTACTAGGGACCACCAGGAGCAGCTCAAAGAGTGGTGCAGGCTAAACCTTTCCTTCCTAGGAGGAGAGCATCTAAGCAGATGCTCGTAACCCTCCCCACCGGTCTCTGTACCTGTTGTCCTTGGTGCAGGCGCAAACCCAAGTCACCAATGTGCCAAGCAATCCCCCATTGCTTGGCATCACAGAGCTCTCTGGGAGGTTCAGTTTGAATGAGAAGAGACACTCAGAGATGCATGGATCCTGCCATAAAGGACAGAGGGCTGGTCGCAGCCAGTATGGGGAGACAGATTTAAAGCTGCTCAGTGGAAAAGAATAGGACTGGAAGTCTGTGCTGTGTACAATGCCTTCAGAGTGATATACATGCTACTTAGACATTAGGGGTCATCAGTACCATGCCCCACTGACATGAACACTGAAAACCAGGACTTATGGACAATGTGTGGAATTTGAGCTAAGAGACCCTTCTGGTCCAGATAACACTTCCCCATAGGATAACTGTTTATCCACTATTTGCTCCATGGAGTTACTAGGTCTATTAAAGGATTCTGTTGTTGGTTTTAATGAAGTTTGGCCTCTAATCCTTTATGAATCTATTTTGCAGCTAACCCAAGTGTGCCTCCTAGCCCAGCACCCTGTGGGAGAAGCCAGCACCCCAGTCTGAAGAACCAAAACATGAGTTATTCTAGCAGTTTCTGTTGTGGTTGCACCCTCCCCATGAATGTTCCATCAGCATGTCCCTAGGGAGGGGGTGGGCTACAAGTGGGGGCTAGTTTGGGATTTGGGGTGCCCTCCCTACAGTGAATTGGCCACGGAGTGGGTGTTGGATGAAGCTATGAACTGTTCTGGATTGCAGATAATGAACTTGAATGGACATCATGGTGCAGAGAGCTGAGGAATTTCACTCCTTTCCCTGGATGTCTGCGCCTGGAGAGCTGACAGAAAGGAACTAATGGCCAGCACATGTGAGAGCTATGCAAATTGACTGGATCCCGCAGTAAATCGCTTAGGGATTGGACTGCCATACCAGCTGAGGGTGGGGTTGAAGACATCTTGGTGCCCTTTCAGAGTGGATCTGTGCAGAGGATCAGTGTGATCATTGTGGATAGCATCTCTACTCAGCTCCAACTTCATTATTTTCACAAGCAAAAGAGAAAAAGAGGTATATATCTCCCCCTGTAGCCCTGTGTCCAGTTTTGTTGAACTGAAGTTGCACACTGAAATCTTCCCTGAACTGCACCTGAGTAAGTAGTACTTGTGTCCATTCTGCTGGTCAGAATTAAGGAGGTCTTCTGGGAGAGTTCAACCTGATCAATTTGTGGTGCTTTGGATGTGTAGACCACAAAGGGGTGGAGAAACCCAGGTATAGTGAGAGAGCTGAGATTGAGAGTGATGATTTTCTTTCTTTTTTATTTATTTTATATTTTCTGCAGTTTTTGCCTCATTTTCTCCTGTTCCCTGGGGCCCTAGCACACAGGCGTCATGTGTGTGTTCAGGCCCATGTGCGCCCCGTGATGCTGACTCAGCCATTTCTGCCCCTCCTCGTGGCTATCAGCGGAGCTCCCTCAGATCGGCGCCATCATCAGTCCTCCACCGGGTGGCGGCCAGTGCCTGGGGAGCCTCCAGTCCCTCTCAGGAGGAGAGAGCTGTCTTGCAGTGGCTCAATCTCACTCCTCGTCCTCCCCCCGGCAAACCCCTGACAATCTGAGCTTGTTCCTAAATCCATGTCACCAGCGCAGTGCGAGGTGTTGCATCCAGCACCTCAACCCTCAGTACTTCCGGGCTGGCACTGATTTCCTTTCTTATTAATGTTACATGGGTGGGAGGACTGATCACCAGTGAGGATGGTGCAAAGATCCCCAGCACCAGACATTGTGGTACCCTCCCAGTTGTACAGGTGGATGTGGGAGATGGTAGAAAGATCTGCAGCTTCCACGGAGTGTGCCCTCTGGAAGTATAAGGGTCCACATGTGGAGCCCATCCTGTGTGCATCTGGTGTCATAAGGGCAGACAGAGAGTGCATGAATATCAATCACCCTGTATCCATGAAGATGACTGAGTCAATCAGCTACCACTTTACAATCTGAGGAGGCCATTGCGGAGGGATGGGAGAAGCTCTTTGTAGCTTTGGGCCTCAAAGAGGAAACAGAAGCCTCAGTTTCAAATGACAAGCTACAGCCCACCCCCCAAGGTTGGTGCATTACCCTCAGAGAGTATGGTGCAGGTAATGAGGTCCTGTGTATGTGAAGATCACAGCACTATGGTCCTGAAGGTGATGCCAATGCCTTGACTAATGACCCCTGAAAATTTTAGAGTTCCCCCTCAGGCAAGCAAAATAGACTTGCAATTGCTGCCTAAGACTGATACTGTCCAGCAACCTATTTCCACACGAGCCTCATCAGAAACAGTACCCGCTAGCAAGCCATCAAGTATCAGCAAGCTGCCGAGTGTCAGTAAGCCACCAAGTTCCCTGGCTGCGAAGCCAGATTTGTACCAAAAGTGTGAGTCGGGTGCAGCAGGTCATGTGGTTAAGCCAGAGACAGAGCTAACAGAGATTTGGGAGGAGGAGAAGGAGGAGGATTTCCTCATAGATTACCATTCAGAATGTCTGTCATCTCATGGGAAGTCCTCAACCTTAGGCCAGCTAAACCCAGGCCCCGAGAGACATTCAGCCAGTTCAGGGAGCAAGAGCACCATGAATGGCAATACAAGGAAGGCACGTGGCTTTCCCAGGGACAGGCTCCTCAAACAACCATAAGGAGTTTGCCAGAGTGGTCGCAGGCTGAGCGCATTGTCAGGAGGCATATTTGGCAAGAGTACCCACAGTATGAGTATCCCTATTTGTCGAAGAGGATTTGGGACATCACTGAAGCAAAGAGAAAGGAGCAGATCTATAAAGCCATCCTCTAAAAGATCTATCATAAACATTGCCTAGATGTGCATAGCCCCACTATTTGTGTGCAGGAGGCTCACTGTGTTGCCAAGGGAATTTGTGAGTACAGTGTCTATGATGGCCTGACATTGATGAAGAAGCATGTGGTGCTGAAGGATCTGGATGGAGGGCGTGCAAGATAGCAACATACTGTGTGGAGTCTAAGGGCTTGTATGGCTGCCCCTGCATGATGCCGGATCCCCACAACCATTTCACCAGACGGTAAGCTGCTGTTGCCAAGGAGTGTAGAGTGACTGAGTGTTGTGACCCCCACAGGAGATCACAAATGGGTGAGATCAAACCTTTTCTTCATTTCTGTTCTGTGGGTATAATAACTAGCAGTCGGGATGTGCCTCAAAACTTTGAATGTTATTAATGTGGGGACAATTGTATCAAGAGGGGTCAAACTATGTAGCTTGTGTTGCTGACAGTGTTAGTGTAATGTTCAGAAAATCGAAAGCAAACTATGTTTAAAAAGGGAACATTTGTTACTGTGTTGTATGAGGGTAACTGTGGTACATGACTTTAAAGATGACTGCCGACACCTGAGAATGCCGAGTCAGCCCATCGTCAAGCATCACCCCAAGGTCCCGCACCCATTCAGAGGTAAGAAGCTGGGAGCCCCCCAGACAGAGCCCCGTGGGCTGACCAGTCCCAGACCCCCCTATCCATTGGCAAACGTAAGTAGGGAAGATAGTCTTGAGCAGTGTTCAGGTAGGTTAGTTGGCAGCTACTTCTGCAGGATCCATTGGCTTGGGTAAGGAGGCATTAGGCCCGGGATACCACCCCCTGTGTGCTTAGGCAATCTGGCCTGGAAGTCCAGGAGGGTGGGTGGCCAGGGAGAGCTCGAGCATGTCTGGAGAGTCGAGCTCTAGGGCCCCTGATTTCTCTTTAGTTTAGTTTATTTCACCTTCATGGTGAGGCAGCCACAGCTCTTCTGGGGTCTGACGTGAGGAAAGTGCACATATCATTCTTGCCTGGGGCCTGGAGGGGTGGCTAGTGGCACTCTGGGAGCTCCCCGAGGGTGTCATGCTGTTATAGGGGGGAGAAAGATGGTGTACCAGTCAATTAAAAGTCCCAATTTAAAGCTTCAGCACACAGGAAAATAAAATAAAACAATATGGACTAAACTTAAACAATTGGATGCAAAAATAGAACGTAAATACTTAAGTACACCCTCTCTCACTGGTTGTACCAAGCTAAACAAATAATATCAGATGAAATATGGGGCCCCAGGTCCTCTCACTACCTGGGGACACCAAAATAAAATGCGGCACTATCACTGCCCAAATAATAAACCAGAAACATAAGAAATTTGAGGTCTGGCTGTTTAGTTGTTATCTCGGCAGTTGTTATTTCAGCAGGATTCCTTGGAATAGGGATTTCCTGGAAGTGGTCCTGGTCTTGTCATAGATGTTAAAACCAAGGGGCCTTACCTGTGAGGTCTGCCACCCGAAATGTCTGCCCTGCCACCTCGGCACCTTGCCTATGCCAACCCACCGGCTGGCCCAGCGAGGGGCCTTGGAGAGCGGGTAAACCCACCAGCTGGCTCCCCAACCTGTCCAGGTCCAGTTCTCCCAAGCAGAGCAGATTCTGGCTAGCCAGCCATGCACAAATGCAAGGCCCCGATATTCCAGGCAGATGAAGGACCAGTTTGTTCCAATCCGGGCTCAATATCCCCTCCAAGTAAAAAACACCTCTGGAGCAGAAAGGACCCAAATTGCTCAAGTAGACACACAACATGATCCCAGGCTGGAGCCCACAATATGGTCCTCTCACTTGGTTCCACGTCTACATCGACCGACTCTTGTTTTCAGGTGCTAAATCCACTCGCTAACCCTGGTGCTCATTTCAGGAGCTAAATCCTTGCTCTGACCCTGGTGCTCACCACGTCCAAGGCACTCATTCAAGGGCTCAGTCCTCTTCTTATCCTGGTGTTCACTCTCTTTCCTCCATGCCACTATCACCTCTTTCTGCTGCTGTCTCCCCATTACAGAAAGGATACAAGTCAAAAGCAGGGTGGCAGAATTAAAAAAGGGCTTAACAAACTTTCCTATGACAAACGGAGTGGCAGTGGGGCCCTGCCAAACAGCCCCAGTGCACACTATGTGGCCAGTCGACAGTGACCCCGAAAATGCTCCAGGCACAGCTAAAACAACTCACTGCAGGGCCCTATCTATGCTAAATAAAATGATTTAACGATAAAACAGTTTCAAAGAAAAACAGCACCACGGCCAAAGACACTCGAAGGCGGCAAATAGCAAAAAAAACACAAAAGTTTTAATGAACAAAAAGTGGAGCAGTTTCAGAGCAGTTTCAGTGCACCCAGTGCAGTGGCCATCATGAATCTACCTCTCTTCCTCCTTTCAAGGTAAGGCAGAACTAAGTTACCCATCGGGGGTGTGGTGCCCATAAGTCAGCGAGGCAATCGCCCAAGAAAGGTGTTTAGAAAACCACAATGCTGGATTGGGATTTACCATCAAATTCGGGAGTCAGTGAATATTTGGAGGTCCAGTTTGAGTGAGGAGAGACACTGGAAGATGCAGGGGTCCTGCCATAGAGGATAGAGGGACAGTCGTAGCCAGTATGGGGAGTCAGATTTGAAGATTCCCATTGGAGAAGAATAGGACTGGAAGTTTGTTCTGTGTGCAATGCCTGCAGAGTGATATGCTTGCTGACTAGACATTAGGGGTAGTCAGTACCGTGCCCCACTGATATGAACACTGAAAACCAGGACTTACAGACAATATCTGGACTTTGAGCTAAGGGAACCCTTTGGTCCAGATAACACTTCCCCATAGAATAACCGTTTATCAACTATTTGCTCCATGGAGTTACTAAGTCTATTAAAGAATCCTGTTGTTGGTTTTAATGACATTTGGCCTCCAATCCTTTATTAATCTATTCTGCAACCAACCCAAGTTTGCTTCACAGCCTAGCATCCCATGGGAGAAGCCAGCACCCAGGTCTGAAGAATCAAAACGTAAGTCATTCTTGCAGTTTCTGTTGCAGTCGCCCCCTCCCCACAGATATTCCATCAGCATACATCTAGACACTGGGGAGGGGGGTGGACTACATATGCTTTACACCACCCATCATTGCTCCCTCAACCAGGCTCTTGGCTGCCTCTTCTTGCAAGCTTGCCGTAAATACCCACAAGGCAGTCCTGTTGACATACGCCTTTGGGAGAAAGAGTCCTCCCCTCTGTCAGTCTTCCTTAAGCCAAAGTCTGGTCCCCATAGACTAAGGTCCTCCTCACAGCTTCTTCTGGAGTATCCCAAGGCTTCCACCTGCAAGGGTCAAAAAGCCTTCTCCATTGCCACCCCTAGGCAAGAGGGCAGCTTGCCAATTTTTCTCTGCTCAATAGACTCAAACTTCCTTTTCAAATCATACTATAGGATTGTCCTCACAGCTACCTCTGATTGCATGTCCCCAATACAAAAGTCAAGGATTGTCTCAGTCTGGACTTTTAAAAGCTCAACTTATCTCTTTGCTGTATTGTCTGTAAATTGTGTACATTGTTTTTATTAATCATCAGGAGTCACTCTCTTAACTTTGGTGCGTTAATCCTATATTTGTATGGATACTTCTGTAGTTATTGGTTGGTGACTTACATGTTCCCTTGTCTGGGTTAATCAGCTGTATAGTTCCATGTTACAGTATTAATTCTTGTCATGTGTATGTGTCTTTACTGTTCACTATTATGTGCCATTTTGATGGCCTGGGTCATTCTTAAAAATGGTTCCTGGGACCAGTGCACCCCACCCAGTTAACAAACAAATACAAAAAATCAAGGTGGTTGAGGATAGGGTAATAGGAGGGTGGGGGAGGGGGGTGAAGCACTGTGGGTTCAGATATTTGACAAGGGGGAAAGAAAACTAAGGATAGGAGTGGTCTATAAACTGCTGGCTCAGATAACTGAAAAAGATAGGGTCCTATGTGAGGAAATAAGGTAGGTGTAGGCGCAGCCTGTAGTGTTGCCATCATGGGAGATTTCAATCTACTAGATGTAATTTGGGATATCCCAGAAGCAGGCAGTATGAAATGCCAGGGGTTTATACAGGCCATGCACAATGGTTTCCAGTGGGTTAGGGACTGGACTAGGAATTGTACTGTCCAACCAAGACATTATGAAGATATTGGAACAGCTGGGGTCAAGTGATCAAAATATGGTGAGATTTAGTATCTTCTTTGGAAAGCAGAAGTTGGATTCTTCTGTACAGGTCTCTTACTTTAAAAGGGAGGGTTTCAATTGGTTGAGGGAGGAATTTCAGAACAAGCTGAAGGGGATAGAGAAACTGTCCAGAGTGGAAAGCATATGGGAGGTTCTACAAAACGAGACATTAAGGGCTGCAAGGGAAAGAATCTGGTCTATTAGAAAGGGTAAAAAATACAGGAGGCCAATTTGGTTCAGTGGTCAGGTTAGGATAGCTGTTAGGGCAAGTACAATATCATTCAGAAAATACAAAAGGAAGCAGACAGGGGGCAGCCAGAAGAAATATGTTAATCAGCTTTAAACAATCAAACAACTGATCAGGAAGGCCAAAGCAGACACCGAACTGAGGATATCAGAGGGGGGTCAAGGACAAGCACAAAACTCTCTTTCATTACATAATGTAGAAGAGGAAATACAAATAGGGTATTGAAAAAGTGAACAAAGGTGGAGGGGTCACCAAGAAGATACATTTTCTGAAATAATTTTTCAGCTCCGTCATCATGGCAGATTCACTGGGATCATTACTGAAGAGTGGACTCCAGTTCAGGGAGGATCTGGGGCAGAAGTTAAGAGTGGCAGAGGTTGCAGAGCCCAGAGTCCTAAAAGGGCTGCAGGCACTGTGCATTAATCCCCAGGCACAGAAGGTTTACCTCCCAGGGTTTTATGAGAGGTGGAACAGGTACTAGCAGGGCCAGTGGTGCACCTTTTGTACCACTCCCTGCAGACAGGAGCAGTTCCAAGGGACTGGAGAATGGCAGATGTGGTACTGCTAGATGAGAGTGGGGTGAGGGATGACTCCGGGAATGATAGGCTAATGAGTCTGACCTCCATAATGGGGCAGCTGTTGGAGACTATAGTCAAATAGTGGATAGTGGAATTTCTAGAAATGCATTGATTGCAGGACAAAAGGTAGCGTACGTTCATTAGGGGATGGTCATGTAACGTGAACTTGATAGATTTTTTTAATTCAGTGACATGGGTTGGGGACAGGCAGTGGCTGTACTGTATCTGGATTTCAGTTAGGGTCTGATCCACACAGTGGATGGTGATATGCACAATTTGTGCACATCTCAGCCGCGTCACTCTGAATCTCATTGACAGTCCATGTCAGATAGCATGCATGGCCCCTGCCAGCTGAAATCCTTGGGTGCAGAGCTTAGCACAGGTGTGAGGAAGGTCCTGAGGATGGGGCTGTGCTGGACACAAGGAGTCAAATCAGTTACATGAACTGGCACTGGAATGGAACTCCCATTGTGGATGAGACAGGTATCATGGGATGTGGCAGGCCTCCGGGGTCTGCTATATCCCTGTAGAGACAAACTTTATGGTATCCAAAAACAGAAAGAGTGCATAACTTACCTCCACCCTTGCTTGTATGCTCACAGGCTTTTGAGTAGGTTGAGGGAAGGTGGTTCGGGCCCCCTGGTACATCGTGTGACCAGGTAGAGGGGGATGCACTAGTACTGTGGTGGGTTCTTAGGCTATATAATAGCCAGCACCTTCTCTGCTGGCCCTCCTCACCATGGAGATTATTTCAAGAACTGGGTCCTGGCATGCTCCCATGCATGCCCCCAACACAGCTGGGCATGTAGCTGTTTAAACAGTTCAGAATCAGGTGTGGTAGGAGGCACATCTGTGTCTGTGGATGCCTGGTGATCCCTGCTCTGCACACCACCAACCCTGCTACGCGCCTCTCAGCAGGTGCACAAGGCTTCCCAGGGCCCTTCCAGATTGACCCTTAGGCCTTTGACTCTGTGCCACATGTGAAATTAGTTAAAGGAGAACTGTGCTGAACCTGTAAGTCATTTTTCCCCAGTAGAAGCTCTGTTTTAAGTACTGGTTAACATTCTATTATTGTTACATCTGTACAGGCCTTTTAGTAACCTTAGTGGGTGTTTCTGCTTTACACTCTGGTGGTAAGTACCAGTTTAGAACTGTATTATGTAGTTTATGTCCCAAACAACCTATGAGTTCAATAGTAGAATATAAATGCCTTGTGCCAACAACAGAAGCACAGAACAGTGACATAAACTAAATGTTTACTTTGTAAATAAGCTGGGAAGCATTTGGGTGAGATGGAAAATAACTAGGTGGGTGGAAAACTGGTTGGCGGTCAGAAGCCAGAGAGTGGTGGTAAATGAGGTGCACTCCAGGGTGAGGGTGTGACTAGTGGGATGCCCCAGGGGTTAGTATTGGGACCCCTTCTTTTTAATATCTACATCAGTGATATAGCGGATGGGCTGGAGGGAAGGGTGTGCCTATTTGCAGATGATACGAAAATCTGCAATAGGGTGGACACCCCATGGGGGTGGAGGCCATGAAGCAGGACTTGAAGATTCTGGAGGGGTGGTCAGAAACTTGGCAACTGAAATTCAATGCCAAAAAGCGTGCTGTGATGCACTTGGGGTGTAAAAACCCGCAAGCAGTTTACAATCTAGGGGGGAGGAAATCAAAAAAACAGCAGGAAAGAGATCTGGGGATTATAATATCAAGAAACATTAAGGTAGGTAGCCAATGCAGCAAAGCAATGGCGAAGGCAAATGGAATCTTGGCATGCATTGGGAGGGGCATAACTAGCAGAAGGAGGGAGGTACTGATGCCTCTTTACAAAGCCATGGCGAGGCCACACCTGGAATACGGGTCCAGTTCTGGAGACCGCACCTACACGAGGACATAGATGGGACAGAGAGGGTTCAGAGAAGGGCAACCAAGATGGTGCATAGTATGCAGGGGAAGTCATATGAGCAGAGATGTAGGGAATTGGACCTGTACCCTTTGGGGACCAGAAGGGAGAGGCATGACACAATTGAAACTTTTAAGTACGTGAAGGGGATCAATAAGGTGAAGTAGGGGAGCTTATTTAAAAGGATGGAGGGGCTAAAACTAGAGGACATAGCCTAAGAGACCTATGTGTACTCTATGTTTAATGTTCTGCACCGGTACTGTTCTCACTGTTGTAACCACACTATGTAACGCTGTCTACCCCCCCACAACGAGGTGCCTTTGTAAATGAGTCCATGACTCAAAGGTTGTAAATCCGACTTTTCTAATAAATAAATAAGATTGGAGGCAGAAGATGCAGAGGAAATGAAAGGGGGCAATTCTTCACAGACAGCGTGCTGGAGGCCTGGAACAAACTACCAGAGGAGGTGGTTGGGACTGAAATGGTGGAGGGATTCAAGAGGGAATGGGACATACAGGGGTTGGTAAGGGGGGGGGGGAGGAGAGGGCCCGTGGAAAAGGAGATGAGTGGGGGGAAGGGCAGACTCGATGGGCCGTTGGGGTCCTTTTCTGCCATAGGATTTCTGTGAACTACATCATACAGTTCTAAAATGGTTCTTATCAGCAGCATGTAAATCAGAAACACCCACTAAAATAACTAAAAAGCCTGGCTAGCTAGAGCAATAACAGAATTCGAATCAGTATTTAAAAAACTGTTCCTAGTGGGAATACTCACTGATAAACTCAGTGCAGTGCTCCTTTAAATAGATGGGGCACCTAGGCATAAGGGGAAAACTAACAAGATAGATACAAAGAGCTGGCTGGATAAAAGGAACTAGAAGGTAATCCTAAATGACAAATGTTCAGAAGTCAGGCTGATCGCTAGTAAGATCCCTTAGGGTTCTATCCTGGGATCAATATTTAACATGTACATTTCAGACATAGGGGAAGGGATGAACAGCAAGGTGTGTGTCTGTTGACAGACAACACCCAACTGTGTGGGAGGGTGGACAGTGTGAAGGGAGTTAGGGACATGGGCAGGGATGTAGAGAGGCCAGAAAGATGGTTGAACATATGGCAACTAAGGTTTATTGCCAAAAAATGTAAGGTCATGCACATCGGGAGGAAGGATCTCAGAATAGTGGTAGTATATTTATTTCTTAGGCTCCCAGTCCCGCAGCCTCTGGGTGCCTTACACATCAGAACAAAGACAATAACATCAGCATAATAAACTATCATCCATAAATAATACATTATAAAAAACAGCTTAGGAATCACTAGGAAAAGTTCTTGTAAAAAAGATATTGGTTTAGCCCCCTCTTAAAACTGTGAACTGAGAGAACCTCCTGAATCTCTAATGGCAGCTGGTTCTAGAAAACTGGAGCTACCACCACATAGACACAGTCCCCAGATAGCTTCAGGCAAGATCTGAGGACCTTCAAGAAGCTCACCTCAGAAGAGTGGAGAGGATGGTCAGGAGCATGCAGACACAGGATCTCTATTAGGTAGCCTGGGCCCAGATCATGTAGGGGTTTGTATGTTAACAAACTTATCTTGAAGGAGATGTGCACCTCACAGGCAGCCAGTGCAATGTCTGCAAAGCCAGAGATGCTCAGAGAGAGAGAGAGAGAGAGAGAAACTCCAGCACTCAATCTAGCTGCAGCATTCTGTACCAGCTGTAAGTGGTGCGTCAAACCTCCAGATAGCCCAAGATACAGAGCATTACAAAGTACATTCTAGATGTCAGGAAGGCATGCACCAAGGACTTCATTTCCTGAAGGCTGAGAAAGGGCTTGATCCAGGCAATGTTCCTAAGATGAAAGAAATCACTACAGACAACAGCAGACACCTAATGTTCCATACTCAACTTGTGCTTTATAATGATGCCCAGATTTTTCACCATGTCTCTGGCTGTAAGCTGAGTGGGCCAGAGATGTAATCCAGCCACTCCTCCACTCAGTCCAGTCACCCTCCAGATACTGGAGTCCACCAGAAGCACTTCGGTCTTCTCTGTGTTCTTCCTTAACCAGATGGAAGCCATCCAGTCATTGATCAGATAGGCAGTAACCGAGCACGCCCACTGCATTTGTCTCACCAGGTTCAAACGATATACAAAGCTGCATATCATCTGCATAGCACCACTGTGTCACTTCTCCCAGTGGCAGGATGTACACTGCAAAAAAGCATGAGAGACAAGATCCAACCCTGAGGGACTCCACAGGCCAGGGCACTTGGCTGAATGGAGCACTCAATAGATGGGGTAAGGGTAACTCAGACATCAGAACAGAGAGACTTGGGGTAATCAGAAGTAGTCTAAAACCAAATGCTCAGTGCAATAAAGTATATGGAAGGACCAGTGGAATGCTGGGCTGCATAGGAAGGGACATCAGTAGCTGAAGGAAGGAGAGGTGATCCTGCCTCTGTATATGACCACACCTGGGGCCCGATATTCAAATTTTGCCCACCGGGCAAAGTGTGTGTGCCCCATGTGCCCAGGGTTTGCACTGGAGTTTGATATTCAAAAGGGGCAGCTATGTACACTAACAGAGTTAGCGAGTGCCCAAAAATAACATATGTAGGTGGGCAAAGGGAAGGGCATGGACAAGAATACCCACACAACCCAATATTTAGCACAATTGTGCTGCACAAAAGGGGCTAGTGCAGTCACTCTGCACAGCGCAAATACCGCTGATAGGAAGTATGACTTACTCCAGCAACCCTAGTGGCTTCCAGAGTCACTGCAGCCAACAACCAGGTTGGTGGCTGGGGGAGCACACCTGCCCTCTAGAGCTCACTGTCCCATCCCCCGATGGCCAGTTCCAGTATGGAAATGCAATTCTCTGGTGCCTAGTGGTCCTTCTGCCCTCTGATCCCTGTCCCATCATGGTAGATATATCTGCATGGTGCCTAGAGGCTTCTCCATCCCTTGATTGCTGGCACAGTAATGTTCCAACCCTTCCCTGGAGTCCAGCGGCACCCACACCCTACAATCACCAGCCTCATCATCCCCGTAAGTGTCCCTGGTGTCCAGTGGTCCCTCCCACCCTCCGATCGCCAGCACTGGTATGCCCCCCACCTGCCAATCACCAGCCCCAGTAGGTGAAATGAATTCCCTGGTGCTAGTAGTCTCCCACACCCACTGATTGCCACCCTGATAGGTGTAATGAAGTCCCTGGTGCCTAGTAGCCCCCCTCCACCTATCACCAGTCCCAGAAAGTGTAATGAAGCCCCTGGTGTCTAGTTGTCCCCCTACCTGGTGATTGCCAGCCCCAGTATGAATAAAAAAAGTTTCTGGTGCCTAGTGATCCCCTGGTCTCTGATCCTCAGCCTCGAAATGCAAGGTATACTGACCGCGCAGTGACGGGAATACTGCAAAGATCATCACAGAGACATTTTCGGCAGTTCACTGTGATGGTCTCCACATTCTCGAATCTGTTGCCAGTGGAGTGTTTGCCCCCCTTCCCGAACTAACTCTGACTGGAGTTAGTAATCCAAAGTGCAGGGGTGCGGGGGGCAGAGGGTGTGTGTGTGAGGGGCGAAGCACCCTACAGAAAACATTTGTTCCCCATGCGACAGCACAACACCAATTGGCGGCGTTGTGCTGTTGCTGTGCCGACAGTCAACAAATTTCTTGTCGCTGCTGCATAGTGGAACCGAATTGCAATAGTCCTACTGTTGCATAGATTGCTGTTTCACATAAGAAACAGAGTTACTGAAAAAACACAAAAACACGATATTCTCTGGGTCCACTGGTACCTCCACCCTCTGTTCACCATTCCTATTGCAAGACAGCAGTCTCTGGTGTCTAGTGGCCCCTCCTACAGTGCAGGTATTGACCACCCACCCTGCAAACTCCCCCTTACCAGAAGTGCCGGTGCCACAGCTGAGATATGACAACTGGCACATCCCTCTTCTCATCTCCTCGGCCGGCTGCCATATGAAAAGGGAGGGAGCACACATCTTATGTATAGCACAGGGCGTGCTTCCTCTGTACTATAATTCATTACACCTACTAGATCTGGTGATCTGCGGGTGGGGGGGGCTACTAGGCACCAGGGAATTCACTGCACCTACCGGGGCTGATGATCAGCAGGCAAGGGGGGACTACTAGGTACCAGGGAATTCACTACTCATATTGGGGCTGGTGATCAGAGAGTGGAAGGGACCACTGGATGCCAGGAACACTTACTGGAATGATAGGGCTGGATATCAGAGGGCAGGAGGGACCACTGAATACCACGGCACTTACGGGAGTGATTGGGCTAGGAAACATAGGGTTGGAGGGACCACTGGATGCTGGGACACTTACAGGAATGATGGCACTGGTGATCAGAGGGTGGGAGGGACCACTGGATTCCAGGGCCAATTACAGGAATTACGGGAACAGTGATCAGAGGGTGGGAGAACTGCTAGGCACCAGGACATATTCTACACCTATACAGAATGGTGATCGGGGGGGGGTGCACTCCATTTTACAGGACCGGGCAATTAAGGTGGGGCAGGCGCTCACAGCTGCACAAAGCTGCCTCCACTTTCCATACAACTGTGCCTATAATGGGTATGCAAATGGCCCCTTAGCGCCTTGCATGCCCAAATGAACTCATTTGCATGGGGACTTCTGAGTATCATGCCAGAAGCTACCTCAGCTACCGGTGCAATCGGGTCTCCAAGCGCTATTCCCTGCACCACAGGGATCCATGTCAGGGCGGTGCTATTCAACTTAGTGCTGCACTGACATCCCTCTATATTCAGTCAGACAGTGCCAGTGCGCTATCTGACTGAATATAGCATCCTTGTGATCCTGGGCAATGGGCAAGTGCAGTGCAAAACTTTGCACTTTGCTTTGCCCATTTTTGAATATCAGGCCCCTGAAATACTGTGTCCAGTTTAGGTTCCATCACCATAGAAAAGACAGGGAGAGGTTGGAAGCAGTGCAGAGAAGAGTGACTGGGATGATCACCGGTCTTCAGGAGAAAACACATGAGGATAGGTTAAAGATTTTAAACATGTATTCACTGGAAACCATGAGAGAGGGAGGAGATATGATTGAAACATACAAGTTCTTTATGGGATACATAGATTAGAGCCAAGCAGAAAATGTCACTCCACTCAAACACTCGTACCAGGTATACTTTCAATGGATAAACAACAGCAATACCGGCAAGGGATGAGAAAGCTTCTTTTAGGCAAAACCGGTCGGGGTTAGTCCACTGTTATTTGTCCACCACTACCAAGGTACTGTGTTTTTTGTACATGGTTTTATCTACTAAAATAAAGATGTGTTTTTTTTTTGTGTACTGTAACCTGGTGTTGGTATTTCTTGCTGCAGTCTATACATACATTAGACACAACAGAACTGTTTGCAGTAACAATTCAAAATGGATGTAGTAGCGTACTCTTCACCCAATCAAGTCAGAGTCTGTAACTTTGCCTGTGAGCAAGGACGATTGGCAGTGAGTGGTCACTCATGATGGCAACACCAATACCGCTGTCACCATAGGAGATACTGCTGCCCACTAACCCTGGGACCAGTGCTCTATGTCTCCACCTTGCATCCTGCACCCCACCTGTGCATGGAAGTCAGGACTGACACTCAGTCTCAGGTCTACCTCGTGGTATTGCAGCGCACCCCTAATCAGTTGCAGTCAGTATTTTAATTTCATTTTACCCTGCAATCCATGACGCACTTTTGCAGTGCTGTTTTTGCTTTATTAGGCTTTATTTCATGCATTATGATTTACTCCACTCCTAAAAGACCATGTGGAATCACAAGTGGAGTACAGCCACAAGACTCCTACTGAAAACACATACCAAAATAAAACTCAATAATTGCTTTATTGGCAGCTGGGTCAAATAGAACTGTTACTGTCCTGAACATCTGCTCCACAACTATAGCCCAGTAGATTTCAGTTTGCTTTACAAAGCAGTCAGCTACACAAGGGAAGTGAAATGCAGACAAGCACAGTCACTATACTGTGCCTGCAACATCCCCACACAGTCATAAACAAATACATTAGTACCTGTTTTATCAAGCGTAGGAATGTTATTCTGGATGTTTGGGTGCACTCTGACACCTACTGCTTTTGATAAGTGTTCAGAAATCTTTCCCTTCCACCTGACATGGGAAAAGGAACTTCAGTTTAATGTCCCACCTGAAGGACCATATGTCCAGTAAGGCAGCAGCCCCATGTCCCGCACCACAATGTTAGAACCAGACACAAGTCCAAATGCTTGGTGTGGGACATCAGCCAGTATTTTTCTGCCCAGAGGAGTGAGGGCTGTCAAGTAAGTCATGCCGACCAATGTAAGAGGAGCCAATGAAATGAAAGCGAGCAGGTGATGAAAGTAGGAAAAATCAGTGGCAGAAAAATATAGGGTCACCACCTTTGGATGAGGTAAAAACAGATGCTAAAACCACACCCCAAACTCCGCCTCTGGCTCCACCCCTTTTTTGTAACTGCAAACTATATCGCTCCTCCTGCAAAGTCATTTGTAATGTCGGAGTAGACATTACTAGTGATAGGAAATCATTTTTATACTGTTATTTATTAAATTATTTATTTTTATTCTTTGACAACCAGTTTAACTCCCATAGGCTCCATAGCCCATTTTACAGGCATGACACAGGAACACAGGAAGGTTAAGTGACTTGCTCAGGGTCCCACAGTATACAAGTGGAGGCTGTAGGAATCAAGCTCAGGTCTGCTGGATGTGCCAAGCTTTTCCGCAGCTTATTGCTCAGCCCTCTGTTAAACACTCTCCCATTTTCCTTTCCATGTCAGTCATGTTTCTGATATGCTTTGATCAATGTTTGATAACTTAATTATTGGTGCTTGTGGTACCCTTAATACTGCACTGTGTTCCCCTTTACCTCAGCAGCTGCTGCTGTTTCTTTTCATATTTCTAAGACATTCCACAATTTCAGACACACCATTCCATGCTGCTTATCTGAATGACCTGTAAAAGTGTAAACATAGACATAGAAACATAGAATTTGAAGGCAGATAAGGACCGTTTGGCCCACCTAGTCTGCCCATTTCCCTACCTAGCGGATAAGCTGCAGATCCTAGTTAACCAACAGCCTACTTCCTCCTACCTTCCTGTCATAGAATGTTCAGGTAATACAAAAAATGAGAGCAGATGTAGTGATAAAGGCAATACAAGTTAGATTATTAATTTAACAAAAAATGGGTCTAAAACATACCAGAACATAGGACAAACAAAAAGAAACACGAGAGCACATAGAGAGAGAGAGAGAGTGAGTGTGTGTGTGTGTGTGTGTGTGTGTGTGTGTGTGTGTGTGTGTGTGTGTTTTCACTTACAAAACCATTTCAACTATGAAGTATTTTAAATAAATATCCCAGGAAAAAGAATCACATGCTACAGGCACTGATTAGTAACTATGACAACAATTAGAAATTTACTGTATATAATTATATAATGCTGCATGTGCTGTCCTCTTATCATATGTATTTTACAATCATATACTTCTCGTCCTGGGTCACTCATGAGATTCCCATGAGTTTTTACATGGTAATCAAATAAATAAATTGATACTGGCAGTTTGTAACAATTTTTCTTGTACACTAACTTTCAATAGTATGAACAAATCAACATCAATACAGTCATAATATCAACACACCCCAAACAGCTTTCATTAGCTTGGGTAATAGTATTTGCCTTTTAGATGATAAGAGAATTAAAGCATTGTAAAACACAGTTTGTGGTTAATTACTTTCTGATCAAGTGTTACTTTTCATTCTATTTAAGCAGATTGCTATACAAAAATGGCACCACAGGTTAGGAAAGCTACTTTCTACCCCCATCTTTTGAGTGAGGTATGAGTGCAATAATATGAAACACAAAAATTAAACTAAAATGTAGCTCAGTACCTGAAATCAAATTCAGAAAACAGTGTTTACGCAATTTTAGATCAGGTTATGGTGACAAGAAAATCCTGTGAGTTTATGTTGGTAAATATAAACAGATTTTGAGCTTACCTTCTTCACGCACTTGCTTTCTTCATCTGTGTTTAATGCCAGCACTCGGCAGCAGCACCATTCGTGTGTAAAAGTTGTAGACATGCAATCAGAGAAAAATGCAACTCCTCCTTGAGTCACACAGGTACTACTTAAAAAACGAGTTTCCCTTCCCTGAGGCTGTGTAGCACTGACTGTAAACTGTCCCTTTCATCACAACAAGCTCCTTTGTCATTATTACACAATTAGTCATACACTCAGCTGCAGGGAAGGAGGAAGACCATTGGTTCATTGTGTTCCTTGTGCACACAGTCCAAACCTCCTCAATAACCCAGATGCCCTGGCCAAAGAATGGAAAGGAACCAAGGGTGTAGACAGGCATACTCACTGTACACATTTGTGTACAGTTTTGTTGAGTGTCTGTCACAAAGCATAAGCCACTCTGTTAATATTATCATTCTAATCTGTGGTATTTGGGTTAGTGTAGGCCACTGAGGAGTGTCCAATACATGTATAACCTCTTTAGAGAGTAGAGGAGTCATCTAACAACAATCTGACTTGTTTGGAAGGGGGTACCATTTGGAAAGGGTGTGTTCATTTTTTAATTGGGGGGGGGGTGTAACTGTTGGAGATTGTGTACAAAATGGAAATTTCTGGCTACACTCCTGAAAGGAACATGCTGCAGCTATCCTCCCCCTACAGATGCATGCCCAGAAATGTGCGTAGTTCTCACAGCTTTAGAAAATTTAGAGTGTGGAACATGCCTTAGAGAAAGGGAGAGACCTGGTGGAATGACAAGCAGGAAGGTCACCATGAAGGTGAATACCTGAGAAATGCTTTGAAGAAATGCCATGCATTCCTACCTGACAATTGATTCCAATCTATCTTGAGACCCATTGTCATTAAGTACATGTAGTACAGTTCTAAATTATGTAGCTGATACAGTTCACATGTACTTATTTATTTCCTTCTATCCCAGATTGATTGGACACCCCTTCAGATGAATGCCATGTGCACATTATCTGCCCAAACCAATCTGTTTTTCTTCTCCATGTTCTTCCCCTTCCAGACTCACTTGTCCCTGTCCTACAAAGCAGTACACACATAACTGCCCACCTGAGATCCCATATGTGCTGTACTAAAAATGCCTTGCCAGTGCTGCATATCCTGAGCCACCAGGGGGCACTGCAACAGGAACAGCACCCACCCCAACCATCAAAAGAATAGGAACTGTGGTATGCGCAATCACACTCCAGCAGCTCAGCTCCCTCGTTACAACCTCAGGATGTGAAGCCAGGAAATGGGCATGGCATGCAAATCCCCAGCCTCTGCACAGGCAGGCCTACCAGTGCGTGGCTGCCATCAGCTGGGTATGCTGCTGCTCTGCTTACACACTCTCTGCCTACCCCTCTGGATGATCAGCCTTCCTTCTCCACACAGTGAGCTGCTCTTCTGGTCCTGATCTGCTAGCTATGGTTACTCTCCAGCTGGAGGGTTTCGATTGCTTAATTTTGCACCTCGAGTTGCCTAACTTGCAGACTCACTATTGGGGTTACCTTGAAGTTCAGTTTTCCTGACCCTTACCCCACTCAGTTTGCTGTTTGGTTAATTCTGCCACTGTAACCTTCCAATATTGCACTGTTCTGCTTGTAAAGCTTGCGATAAGTATTTGTTGTCATTAGTATCACTTTACTACACTGTTTCCAACTGCCTGCCTGCTGTTGCTGCTTGGTTTTATTCAGCCTTTGAACCTTCCATTATTGCATTGTTCTGCTTGTAAAGCTTGCCGTAAGTATTTGCTGCCATTATTACTACTTTACTACACTATTTCCAACAGCCTGCCTGACTACCCCAAAGCGTTGCTGTTGTAGTTTGCCTTCATTGTTAAGATATTTGCCACAGTCATAACTTACTCTTTCCACATATGTCATTCAAACTGCACATAACTATACTCCATATCATCTCTGTCTGTACCCCTTTCTGTCTTTCCCATCCCCAACCCCTCTCTTCCCCTCAACTTCCTCTTCTCAAGCCACTTTGTACATAGTCCCATCTCTCTCCTCTTCTCTTCTCTCCTCTCTCCTTTGTTTCTTCTCCCCCTTCTTCTTCCCTGTCGCCCCCTCAACACTTCACCTTCCTCTCCTTGCCTTCCCCTACCCTACCTCTATCATCCATCCTGGGCTCCTTCACTTCCCCCTCCCTCAGCCCTGAATTTCTCCATCAGTCCCTCCTCTCTTTTCCTCTCTCCCCTCTTCCCCCCTTCTCTCCTTCACTCAAGCGGGCAAAAGTCCCACTCTATTTTTCTTCTCCTCCTCCTTGCGAGCGACGTCAAACCTAATCTGGATCCCCTACTCCATCTCCCTTCCCACCCTCCCTAAAGACCTCTGCATCTTCCGTTTAAATGGCAGGAGCCTCCTTCTTAATCTTGACCCTCTCAAAGTTTGGATCTCTCAGTATTCCCCTGGCATCCTGTGCATATCTGAATCCTGGCTCTCATCCAGGATACTGGACTCCACCTTGGCTATCCCTGACTACCACCTTTTCTGTTAGGACCGTGGCAAGCATGTCAGTGGAGTTGCCTTGTGTGTCTGCCTGAACCTCTGCCTGGTCTGTCACCGTCCATGAATCAATCCCTTCCTCTCACGAGCCCCTTCTAGTTAAGTTATCCCCCCCTTCCACCCTCCCCATTTATGTTGGTGTTCTCTATGCCTCTCCTAAGATAGCTCTGTCCTCCCTGGTGGACTACTTCTCATCTTCTGTCTTCCATGCTGACTTAGGTGAGTTTATCCTCTTGGGAGACTTCAACCTAAACTGTTTCTCCTCTACCTCCAGGCCCAGTCTTCACAAGATTGAGTCCCTGAGACTCACTCAATTAATTGCTGAGCCCATCTGCCTCAGTCTTCACTCCTCTAATCACTCCCTCCTGGACTGGGTGGTCACTTCTCACCCCACCATATCTTCAAAGCAGGCACCCTACCTGACACCTTCAGTGACCACAGCATGACCTACTGCATCAGGAAAGTGAGGTCCATTCACTCCACCTTCAAATATATCTGGTCCAGGTCACTCAGGTCTCTGGACACAAATGCCCTCCTTCATGACCTTGTTGCCTGCAACTGGTCTCCTGTCTAATCTGCCCAGGACAATGTCACTGCCCTCTCTCACTTCCATACACTCTCCCACCACCCCTGGATAACACCAGGCCTAATTAATCCCTGCAAGTCCCAGGATCAAGCGTGGGCATGTTTCAAATCCACCCAATCCCTGCCTGACCTACAATCCTACAGGTCACTCAGGAATTCTTGCACAAAGGCCATCCCCTCTGCTAAGGCCCTCTACTTCAAATCCAACCTCCAGTCTAACCTTATTTCTCCTGCAAAATTCTGGAAGGTCATTCACTCCCTCTTTTATTCTTTAGCCCAGTTCTCTCCTTCCATTCTCTTAGTGGAGGGTACGCTGGTCTCTGACTTTTTTTCAGTTGCCAATCCTTTCAACAAATTCTTCACTACCTGACATCTTCCCTCAAACCAATCCTCTGATCACTCCCTCCCTCCCTCCGCCCCTGCCTCTCTGCCTCTCCTTGCACCTGAAGGCTTCCATTCCTCCTCCCCACCGTCTCCCCCATGTCTTCCTTGCCCTAACCTCACTTAACCTAAGTTCAGCCCTGATGGGCTTGACCCCAAACTCCTATGTATCTCGACTCTGGCCATTGCCTCCCCACTTGCTCACCTTCTGAACCTCTCCTTCTCTCTAAATACTGTCCTTTAGGCCTGGAAAATTAAGACTTTACCCCTGCATAAAGGGGGCAACCCCTCCTCCTCAGGCAACTTCCCGATGATTTCACTTCTCCCCTGTCTTGCAAAGCTTCAGGAGTCCCTAGTCTATTCCAGGCTTGTTGACTTCCTCTGCTCCTCAGATTTCCTCTCTCCCTTTCAGTCCAGTTTTAGGAAGCACCATGCCACCATCTCCTCCTTACCGCGGGTGACTGACTCTATCCTCACAGGCATGAATCAGGGTCATATCACCTCAGCTATTTTCACTGACCTGTCCAAAGCCTTCAACTCAGTGTTCCACCCTCTCCTCCTTAACAAGCTGAGCTTTGCTGACCTTCAGTGTCTGCTGTTGACTGGTTCCGCTCATACCTCATGGCTGTCAACAGTTTGTACTAGTTGAAGGTGTCCCTCAAGGCCCCATCCTCTGTGGAAGACTAGGTTTCCTGGCAAAGGCACCAAGCTTCACCTGAGCTCTTTTCTTCTAGGTTTGTTTGTAAGGACAGAGCAAGGAACAACATTATCAGAGCGAGGAAAAAGATGAAGACTTCTTTTGGCTAGGCAGATTTACTGTGTGTTATTATTTTCTTTTGTGCTTACAGGTTTTGTTACCATTTTTTGCTTACATTTTACTGCTGTAATCTTCTCTGATTCAAATTGTTTTTTGCAAGGTATATCTTCTTTTAAAGTGTTCTGCAGGTTGTGCTTACAGGTTTAGTTACTTTTTTACTGCTTTATTTTCCTCTGTAGTAAAGTGTTTTTTGCAGGGTATATTGTCTGTGAAATTGTTGCAGGTGGTGCTTACAGGTTTTACAGTTGTATCTATCATTAGGCTAAGCTTTCAGGGCTAATTACAGGAGCACATACGACATACGGACTGAGGGATAGCAACTGCATTTGTTTTTGGTTGATTGTTTGTGCTCTTACCTCCTTGTTTCTTTCATCCGTGGGTCTTCTTTTTCCGCAGGGGAAGGGCCCAACCACTCGCTCCCATCCCCAACCACCCCATGCTACACTCCTTCTATAGAGTAGCACAGTTGTGATATTTCCTGTAGCAAAGCAGGAAGGGGAGGATCAAAGGGGTAACCACACAGTGACCTCTTTTAGAGAGGCACAATTAATTTAACTTGTTACAAAAAGTTAGACAAAAACATAACAAATATTTAAAAAAAAAAAATTAAACTTTTGCTTTCATTTGTATTCTAATTACTCAGACCAGGTATAAACACAGCAACTCAACTAGAATGGATATTATTAACTGCAGGTACTGTGGGACACTTTTTAAAAGGGCAGTTATACAGGATTTAGGATGCTAGCCTACATGCTGGACCATCGGAAATCTAAGGGCTCAGCTCTGGGCAGCATGGGCAGAGAGTGCACACCTCAAATCACATATTCGGGAGGAAATATATTACAAGAACCGCCCAATATTTCCCCAACTTCCAAATGAAGCACCTCGACTGCAGAGGGTAGCTGGTCCGGGAGGCTGGCAGGTGGTTAGAAGAGGTAAATTGGGTGCCTCATCACTCAGTGCTCACCAATGTATCACCTCCACAAACCATATAAAAACTACAAACAGGTATCTGCCTCTATCTCCGAAATCAAACAAAGGGGCAGAGGACACTGCAGAGCAAGACACTAGCACAGGAGCTAGGGCTACAAAACTCGACCAAAACAAGCACCAAAATAAAAAAAAAAAAAAAAAAAAAAGAAAATCCAGAACACTTCTGATCATAGGAGACTCCATGATTCGGGGACTTGATACCTACCTCAGGCAGGGAGCATGGTCAGAAGTCTCCCAGGTACATCAGCGTGGAGAGACATTGATCACATTGCTAAAATTGTGCAGGAAGCAGGAGACAACATCAACATCCTGGTACACATAGGGACTAACAATCTTATTTATTTATTTAAACTTTTATTTACCGGGTAAACGATATGAGCCAAGGCCCTTTTTCAAATGTGACCCATGACCATAATCTATGTTACGGTCAAGATGTAATGCAGAAAACATATACAAAATACAATACAGTCATATAAATATAACAATTAACATGCAACAATAATCTAATAACAATTACACACTACTAAACTTGAGAAATGTTGTCTCACTGATGCCTGAAAAGCATTAATTCCAGCAACATGTTGTAAAGTGCATGGGATCTTGTTCCGGTGTACTGGAACATAGCTAGAAAATGCCTGCTGACCTAACCTAGATTTTGAATAGTTAACATAACAGAAGTTTTAGATTGTAAATCCCTATTAGATATCTTAACATTTAATAATGAAGACAAAGGAGAAACTGCAACCAAATAAAGAGTATTATAGACTAAACAACTCAAGCTATATTGAGAATATAGAGACGGGGAAGCCAAGATGTTGCTAAATATAAGTCACAACGATGTGTTCTGTATGGCAACTTTAATGCAAACCTGTATATAGCATGACATGTTGTTGTTAACAATGAAACATCAGACTTAGCCAAATTCACAAATAAAAATGCATTATAGTTCAAAACTGACAACAACACACTTTGACTTATTGCAAATCTGGCTGCCCTAGACGATAAATCATGCAGCTTAAACAGAGCCCCCAGCCTTTGATTAATATTTCTACAGATGGTTTTAATATGTAATGAATAAGATATGCAAGGGTCCAAAATGAGTCCTAAGTACCTAAATTGAAAAACCTGCTCCAAAACAACACCCTCATAACTTACAATCTCTAAAGGATTACATCTATTTAATCTGTACTTTGATCCAAAAAGCATACTGTTTGCCTTTTTGTATTTAAAAGAAGGCAATAGGAGCGTAACCACGTCTAGTGCTTGAAAACTAGAGGTCAAATTTAATTTTATTTCGTCCTCCGATGGTGAACTAATATAAAGAATAATATCATCTGCATACATCAAAACCTCAGTCAATGCCAAATAATTTGGGAGATTATCTATAAATACAGAAAAAAGTAGGGCCCCAGGATGGAGCCCTGAGGTACCCCCACCTTCATCGTTTTGCTCTTAGACTGAACTCCCTGATAGCTAACTTGCAATAGACGCTCAGTTAAATAACTACCAAACCATTTCAATGATGAATCCCTGACTCTGAGATCCTCCAACCCCTGGAGCAGCAAGCAATGGTCTACCAAGTCAAAGGCCCTGGTCAGATCCACAAACACAGTTCCAGCCGATCAGTTGTGGAGACCAAGGAAAGCCCAACCAGGCTGTGAGAAAAACTGTCAACCATTTCATCTGGCATCTCCTTCTCTGAGATCCTGCCAGTCTGGGAGAGGGGAGCAGATAGACGGTGGGTCAGAGAAGGGGAGATAGGGGAGCTAAACATGTGGCTCAAGAGCTGGTGCCAGGAAAAAGGACACAAATTTGTAGGTAACTGGCAGCAGTTTTACTTATTTATTTGATAATTTCCTCAAGGGTATACATATTAAGCTCCTTTAGTCTCTCCTTGTAAGGCTTCTATTGCAGGCCCTGCACCATTTTAGTTGCCCTCTTCCAGACTGCCTCCATCCTGTCTATGTCCTTGCAGAAATGGGGTCTCCAGAACTACTCCAGATGGGGTCTCACCAACTGTCTATACAGAGGGATAACAACTTCTTGTTTTCTGGTGGTGATGCCTCTCCCTATACATCTCAGTACCCCCCCCAGCCCTCCCTACTGCCTTCTCGCATTGCTTGCTAACCTTAAGGTCATCTGATATGATTACCCCCAGGTCCCTTTCCATTTTTGTTGTTGTTACTACCTCCCCCCCACTGTGTAATCTTCCCCTGGGTTTTTTTTCCAGGTGCATTATTTTCCACTTCTTTGCATTGAATCCAAGCTGCCATACTTCTGACCATTCCTCTAACCTTGCCAAGTCCCTTCTCATCCTTTCCATGCCTCCTTGTGTATCAACCCTGTTGCAGATCTTTGTGTCATCTGCAAAGAGACATACTTTTCCTTCCAGTCCTGCTGCAATGTCACTTATAAAGACATTAAAAAGGACTGGACCCAGTACTGAACCCTGCGGTACCCCACTAGTAACCCCTTCTCTGTCTTCTTGTCCAGCCAATGTTTTACCCAGGCTACCATCCTGGGGCTCATTCCCAGGCTGGTTAATTTGATTATTAATCTTTTGTGTGGGACTGTGTCAAATGCCTTGCTAAAGTCTAGGTAGGCCATGTCCGCAGCCCCTCCCTGGTCTACTACTTTGGTCACCCAGTCAAAGAAATCAATTAGATTCATCTGACATGACCTCCCCACTGTGAACCCATGCTGCCTTGGGTTCTGTGCCCCACTGGCCTCTAGGTACTCAACAATTCTTTCTTTCAGAAGTGATTTCATCACTTTCCCTACCACAGAGGTCAAACTGACAGGTCTGTAGGTTTCTGCCTCTGTCTTGCTCCCACTTTTGTGAAGGGGAATCACATCTGCCTTCCTCCAGTCCTCAGGTGCCACACCATCCTCCCACGATTTGTTAAAAAGGGTAGTCAGTGGTGTCACTAGTTCTCCCCTTAATTCTTCTAGAATTCTGGGGTGAATTCCATCAGGCCCCATTGCTTTGTCCACCTCAGTTTTAAGAGTTCTTTCAAAACCCTTTCTTCTGTGAAAGGACTGGGATCGACCCCCCTATCCAGAGTGCTTCTGTTAATTGGATTAGGCACCTCCCCCTCCTCTTCTTTTGTGTACACTGAGCAGAAGTATTTATTCAGTATCCCTGCTTTTTCACTGTTCCTCTCTGCCCACCCACCAACCATTCTATTCAGCCTCGCTATCCCTCCCTTTGTCTTTCTACACTCCCTGATGTACCTATAAAAGGTTTTATCCCCCTTCTTAACCGAGTTGGCTATCTTTTCCTCAGTTTGGGCCTCTGCTATTCTGACTTCCTTCCCTGCTTCCTTCTGCCTTAACTGGTACAGTTCTCTGTCCTGCTTCTTCTGTGTTTCCTTATACTTCCTGAATGCTATATTTTTCTCCCTAACCTTCCCTGCCACCTCTTCTGAGAACCATAGTAGCTTTTTCTTTCATTTTGATTTGTTTATTTGCTTCACTCAAAGGCTTGTTGCCTCTGTGATGGCAGTTTTGATGTTTCCCCATTGCTGATCCACCCCTCCTTCTAGTCTGTTTGCTAGTGCTTTTCTAAGGCACTCTCCCATCTTGCCAAAGTCAGCCCTCCTGAAGTACCCTCACTTTTGTATGGCTTGACTCTGTAGCTGAGTTTATCGTGAACCACACTGTTTGGTGGCCACTTGTTCCCAGATGGCTACCCAGTTCTAGATCTGAGATCCTCTCACTGCCCCCATTTGAGAGTAGGAGGTCTAAGATTGCTCCCTCACAAGTGGGTTCCAAAACTAGCTGTCTGAGGCATGCTACCTGTAGGGCATTGAGAATGGCCCTGCTCTTGGATGTGGCTGCAGTAAAGGTGCTCCAGTTAACATCTGGCATATTCAGGTCCCCATCGACAGAATCTCCCATTTCTCTGCCATCATAAGGTTGCCTTTAGTCATATCCTTGTCCATTCCCTCCCCTGACATGGGGGTCTGTATACAACCCCTGTGCAGATTGTGATGTCATTTCCAGTCTCTAAGGTGACCCACAGTGCCTCCTCTCCTCCCTGTTTACTCTTTTGTTCCGTTGCTTTTATCCCTTCTCTTACATAGAGAGCTACTCCTCCCCCCCTTCTACCGTCCCTGTCTCTCCTGTAGGTTGTGTACCCTGGTATGTTAGCATCCCAGTCATGGTTCTCTGTGTACCGTGTTTCTGTGACTGCTATGATATCCAGGCATCCCTCTTCCATCAAGGCCACCAGTTCAGGGAGCTTGTTGCCCAGACTACGGGCATTGGTACTCATTAACCTCCATTTCTTGATAGCCTTACCCCTTTTTGCCCCATCCCTGTCCTTATTGCCGTTGTCATTTTCTCCATTTACCCCTGCCCTTCTCCCTATCAACATCTCTATCTTGGTGTTTACCTCATTTACTACCCTGATTTTTTTGGGGGGGCTAGGATTTCCCTGCTTCTTTCCAGTGTCCCCCCGGCTAGTTTAAATGCTTGCCAATGAAGCATTTATTTATTTATTTATTTGTATATCAGTTTGAAAACCTTTGAGACATGGGCTCATTTACAAAGGTACCTCGTCACCAAAAAAAAAAAAAAAAAGACAAACACAATACAACAGTATGTTACAACAATGAGATATACAACAAATTGGTTCAAACAGGTAGGTTTCAACAATGAGGCATACAATAAATTGTTAAAGCCAAGCTATCTTCTATTATTGGATGCAGCCACTCAGGTGGCTTTGTCATAGCATTTGAGCAAGACCAAACTAGTAACAATCACAGCTTCGAGTATTAAATAGGTGATTTTGGAGGGAGGTTTTAAAACAGGAGATCGAGGGAGCATCAGAGATAGTGGGGGGAAGCGTGTTGAACCAGGATGGGGCTCTGTAGCAATAGGCCCTTTGACCGTGCGAGGTCCTAGCCCTGGGAATTGATAGGGTGGTTTTGCCGGAGGTTCGAGTTTGTACTAGGAATTTTGCATGGTGGATGGAGGCTGTCAAACCTGGTGGGGATAGACCAAGGAGAGTTTTTTTTGTTATGATACAGGCTTGATATCTAAGGCGTTCATCTAGGTCAAGCAGCATGGCCTTTGCATATAGCTGGCAAGTGTGCGTTAACCTAGGGACCCCTGAAATTAGCCTACAGGCCTTGTTTAGTGTAATGCAAATTTTGCTGAGGGCGGTCTGATCAGCAGCGCCATACACCAGCAGCCCATAATCCACAAGGGACAGTATGGATGATGTGACCGCGAGTCAGAGGGCATCAGGGGGGAGACAGTTTTTATACCGGTGTAAGATGCCTAGCCGAATATTTGCAGCTGAGGCAAGGGCTGAGATGTGATCATGGAAGGAGAGAACAGGGTCAAAATAGATCCCAAGGTACTTATAGGAGTAGACTTGTTCGAGTGGGAACTTGATGCTAGAGAGTATGTGGAGTTTGAAGTTGCTGGACTTGTTTTGTGGGTGGGCAAAGATCATGGTTTTTGTTTTTTTTGAGATTTATCACCAGTCTATGCTCCTTGAACCAACCTTCGGCTTCATTATATGATCTTTGCAAGGAGTCCTGGAGGGAGATAGGGTTGCGATCAGAGGCAAAGATGACGGCATCATCTGCATACAGTAAAATATTCCCAGTACAGGAACCTGGTAGGGTGTTGAGGTTATAGTGAGAAGACTAAGGGTCCAAGAATGGAGCACTGGGGAGCACCAGAGTGGATGGGACAGATGTCGGAGTGAGTCCCGCTAATTTTAACACGTTGGGAGCGGGCTGACAGATAGCTGGCGCACCAGAAGACAGGCCCAGTGGCAAATCCAGAGTGACTGAGGGCATCCAGAAGGAGGGGATGGGAGACAGTGTCGAATGCTTTTGATAGGTCTACAAACACTGCGCCAGCCAGAGAGCCCGAGTCCAGGGAGGTGTGGAGAAAGTTTGAGAACTCTAGAAGGGCAGTACTGGTGCTATGGCCAGCATGGAAACCATGCTATTCGGGGCAGAGAATGTTGTAGTTGGTAAAGGTAATCTGTGATTTGAGAGGCCACCACTTTTTCCAGGGCTTTGGAGAGCAGAGATAGAATGGAGATAGGCCGGTAGTTTCCGGCCAGGGATCTGTCTCCACCTTTATGAATGGGTGTGACTGTGGCAATTTTCCAAGCCGATGGAAATTGCCCCAGGCAGAGAGGGATTTATTAAGGAGGCTGGTGATTGGGGCGAGGACCAGATCCAATACCCAGCGAAGGATACAGGGATCCAGGGTGTCACTGCCAGTACTATTGCTCTTAAGGGCATTGATTAGGCGAGGTCTGAGTTCTTGGGCAGAGACTCGGCATAGGTGAAAGTAAGAGCGTGTAAGGACTGGGGCAGGTAGAGGGGGAGGGTCGAACAAATCTCTAGGGAGGACTGGGCTAAGATCTATGAAAGAAGTATTGAGGCAGTTAGCTATAAGGGCTGGGTCGGTGGAGATCGTGCCTTTGATATTGATCTGGGAGGGTGGGGGAGCGTGTGCTCCCATTTAACTGTTTGATATTGTCCCAGAAGGTTCTGGCATTCCCCCAGGAGGAGGTGAGTGAGGACTGATAGTGGTCAGTCTTGGCCTATCTGATGGCCCAGGTGTACTTGTTTCTAGCAGCAGCATACGCCTGTCTATCGCTGGCCCGGCCAGTTTCAGTAACCCGGTGCCATAAGTTATCCCTGTGCTTAAGTTGTTGGAGCAGGGCGGGGGTCACCCAGGGAGCATTCTGCACTTTGGAACGGAGATCTGTCAGTGGTGCGAAGATGTCGCAGGCTTTATTGAAGGTTTGGGTAAAGAAGGTTAGTGCCGTATCGATGTCAGGGGCATACTGTATAGGAGACCAATCAATTTGGGACAGAAGTTCCTTGAGGTTTTTCAGACCACCAGGTTTCAGGCGCCGCCGAAGTGTGGACTGTGCTATGGGCTTGGATACTGAGTTAGTCCAGTGAAAAAGTATGGGGGAGTGATCGCTAAGTGAGTCAGGAAGGACTTGGATATCGAAGATCCATTTCGGGCAATTGGAGAGGACAACATCGAGTAGAGTACTGGTGCCTCTCTTTGGATTAGACCTAGTGGGATGGGTAACGAGTTGAATCATATCGAATGCTGCAAAGGAGTCACGGGTACAGGAGGAAGAGGGGCTAAGCCAATTAATGTTTAGATCGCCCACTAGTATTTGGTCAGAGGAGTGGTGTAGAGAAGTAAGGTATTCCATTAGTGAGGCCAGAGCCAGTGTTTGCTTTTTAAGGGGTATGTAGGCTGTAGTTAGATAGAGTGGGCCCCTTGAGGGGTCCAGAGTCAGTTTCAGGGTTAGCGCCTGTGCCCCCAAAATCAAGAGCAGGAGCTGGGAGGGCAAATCCAGTGAGGGAGTCTTTAATGTAGATAGCACAGCCACCACCCCATCTTCCAGCCCGGTCTTCCCGGTAGAGGGAGTATCCTGGGAGGGAAACGTATCACCTAGGATCCTGGTTCCCCTCCTGGACAGATGCAGACCATCATGCCAGTATAGGTCTGCACCACTCCAGGTGGACCCCCAGTCCCCAGTGAAGCCAAATCCCTGAGCTCTGCACCAGGTTTTCAACCACTGATTAAATCCCATGGTGTGGAGCACCCTAGCTTCACCCATGCCATAGACAGGCAGCACCTCTGAAAAGGTTACCGTGCGTCCTACTTGTCTAAGGTCCCTCCCCAACTCCACAAACTCTTCCTGCACTGCTCTGATCCCTTTCTCAGCCATTTGTCCCTAGGTGGACAATGACATCCAGCTCCCTCCCCCGTGCAGCTGCTCCAGTGATCCTGAGGATTCACTCCCTGTCCCTCCAAGCCATGGCGCCAGGCAGGTACCTTACCTCCCTCTCCCCTTAGTCCCCAGTTCTACCCCCCAACAATGGAGTCCCCCACCAGGAGTTTTTTCCTTGCCCTGTTGGGTCCCATGCCACCCTCCTGTGGGTCTCCTTTGTGGAAGTTCCCAGCATCCTCCTTGGTCTCCACTGTGGGTGCCCCCATAGAGGAACCACACTTTGCCAGAAAGGCATATGAGTTGTGGAGAGGTACATCTGGAGGGATGCGCCTCTGTTCCACCACCCTCACCCTCCCTGAGCCCACTGTGGTCCAACCGCTCCTCTTTCTTGGCAACCTCTGAGGCAACAGCAGTGGCCCTGGTGGTTCCTGGGTGGGAGAGGAGGTCCCCCAAAATCCTGGCCAACTCAGCCTGGAGATGAGCAAACTCCTCCCTCAGCCCAGAGCGGTGCCTGCAGATGGGACAACACTGCATCCTCCAGAACATCTCCCGGAAGGCTGCTGCTCCACAACCACTGCACTGCACCACTTCCATCATGTCTTATTTCTGGCCCCTCAACTGTTTTTAAGAATACTTACTCTTTCCTCTGTTTATTTATTTTTTTTCTCCCTACTTACTTACTTACTGCCTCTGTGCCCTTTAAGCTCCTGATCTTCCTATTCTGAGACAAGAAGTTCTATATTGCTCAGTAGCCTCCTTACTTGCTCAGAGTCAGACCTCCAGCAGCTAGGTGGGAAGGGAGAGCTACTCTTTTCCTTCTAGGATGGTGAGTCTAGAGAACTAGACACATAGTGGATTCCCTGCAGGGGGAGGGCCTCAAACAACTGGTACAACAACCCACAAGAGACAGGGCTATCCTAGATCTAGTACTGACTAACAGGGAAGGGATCACAGATCTCCAGGTAGAAGGTCACCTGAGGGCCAGTGACCATCACATGGTATGGTTCAATTTGGCTACTACATCTAAATCATCCCATTCCAAGGCAAAAATATGGGACTTCAGAGGAGCTTACTTTGATAAGATGGCCAACAGAGTTAAGCTAGCCCTGGCAAAAAGAAACACAGGTGAGGAGGTACAGGAAAGTGGGCAAGCATTAAGGATGCAATACTTGAAGCAACATCCCATTGTGTTAGACAGAAAGGAAGTGCAAAATAAGAAGGAAACCACTTTGGTTCTCAAATACAGTAGCAGAAAAGGTCAGGAGCCAAAAGGCTGGCCTTCAGGAAATATAAGGAATACAGCGGATGAAGATAGGAGGCATACCAAACTGCCCTAAGGGAAGGCAGTAAGGCAGGCAAAGTCCCAAACTGAGGAAACACTAGCATGAACAGTAAAGAAAGTGACAAGACTTTCTATAGATACATTAGTGAAAGGAGAAAGTCCAGGAGGGTATTGCTAAGCTTAATGGAGAAAAGGAAGCATGTGAGGAGGAGGACCTGTAAAGCATCTATCCTAAATAGATACTTTTGCTCAGTATTTACTGAAGAGAAGGTAGGGCAGGGCCCACAGCTCAGCACCATGGACACAGGGAGGAGGGGAGGTGAGCACTACTCCTTCACAAAAGAAAGGGTCCTATAAGAGCTTGCTAAGCTCAGGGTGGATAAGGCAATGGGACCTGATGGCATACATCCCAGGGTACTAAAGGAGCTAAGGGTGGAACTAGCAGAGCAATTAGCAGAACTGTTTAGTGAGTCTCTGAGCACAGGAAAGGTCCCAGAAAACTGGAGAAGGGCTCATGTGATCCTGCTCCTCAAGAGTGGTAGCAGGGAGGGAGTCAGGGAACTACAGACCAGTCAGTCTTACTTCAGTAGTGGGCAAGATCATGGAGGCACTCCTTAAGGAAAGGATAGTGCAACACCTGGAATCCATAGGGGCACAGGATCCAAGACAGCATGGGTTTACAAAAGGAAGGTCCTGTCAAACTAATCTCATAGATTTCTTTGACTGGGTAACCAGAGTGGTGGACCAAGGGGAGCAGTTGATGTCACCTACCTTGACTTCAGCAAAGCTTTGACACTGTTCCACATAGAAGATTGATAAATAAGCTGGGTAGGCTCGGGTGGCAGTAAGTTGGTCAACTGGGTGGCAAACTGGTTGACGGGCAGAAAACAGAGAGTGGTGGTAAATGGTATACAGTCAGAAGAGATGCAAGTCACAAGTGGGGTACCTCAGGGATCAGTCCTCGTGCCAGTCCTCTTCAACATCTTCATTAGTGACATTGCAGATGGACTAGAGGGTAAGGCTTGCCTGTTTGCAGATGACACCAAGATCTGCAACAGAGTAGATGATCCAGATGGGGTGGGCAGAATGAGTAGAGATCTGGATAAACTAGCAAAATGGTCAGAAGAGTGGCAACTGAGATTTAATGCAAAGAAGTGCAAGATCATGCACATAGGGAAGAGAAACCCTGAAGCCACCTATACGCTGGGAGGGGAGTTGCTAGCAGTCACAAAGGAAGAAAGAGACTTGGGAATCATCATCACTGATGACCTGAAATCATCTAAGCAGACCTCTAAAGCAGTAGGTAAGGCTAGGGGGGTGTTAGGGTGTATTAGTAGGGGTATCACAAGTCATAAGAGGGAGGTAATAATCCCTCTTTACAAGACACTGGTTAGGCCCCATCTGGAGTACTGCATGCAGTATTGGAGGCCACACCTTCACAAGGACTTTAACCAAATTGAGGCAGTCCAGAGAAGGGCACCAAAATGGTGCAGGACTGCATCAGAAGACATATGAGGACAGATTAACAGAGCTCAATATGTATACCCTTGAGCAAAGGAGGGAGAGAGGTGATATGATCGAGGCATTCAAACACCTTAAGGGCATTAACAAGGTGAAAGAGTCTAACATGTTTAAATATAAGAAAAATAGCAGGACAAGAGGACACAGCATGAGATTAGAGGGGGGCCGATTAAGGGGGAATGTGAGGAAATTCTTTTTCACAGAAAGGGTGGTGGATGCATGGAATGGCCTACCTCAAGAAGTGGTGGCTATGAATACAGTGCAGGGCTTCAAACAGGCATGGGATAGGTATAAGGGAGCAATACAAATGAGTATGAATAGATAGGCCACTGACAGAGCAAAGGCCGATGGCACATTTATAAGGTAGAAAAAGAAATGGGCAGACTGGATGGGCCTTGCGGTCCTTATCTGCCGTCAACTTCTATGTTTCTATATTTCTCTGCCTGTTCTCTGGCAGAAGTTATCTAGGGCAGTTTTTAAATCTGGCTTTAACCTGGCTTCCTTCTAACTAAGCCACTGCCCCTACTTTACAGCTCTTTCTACACTTAGTTAATTGCACAGATAACAATTCCCTTCAGCCACCTGAGAAAAACACCTAGATAACTGCACAGATAACAATTCACTTCAGCCAGCTCAGACAAACACACTAACTTTTTTTTTGACACATTACTGTTTGAAGATATACAGAATGTGACAGCTAAAGGGGAGGTTCTGATAATGGGAGACTTCAACATGCCAGATACAGATTTGTCAATACCAGCAGGAATGACCGCCTGAACAAAACACATAGTGCATTTCCTGCAGGGGGAGGGCCTCAGACAATTGGTACAACAACCCACAAAAGACAGGGCTATCCTGGATCTAGTACTGACTAACAGGGAAAGGATCACAGACCTCCAGGCAGAAGGTCACTTGCAGCCAGTGACCACCACATGGTATGGTTCAATTTGGCCACTAGAACTAAATCAACCCATTCCAAGGCAAAAATATGGGACTTCAGAGGAGCTGACATTGATAAGATGGCCAACAGAGTTAAGCTAGCCCTGACCAGAAGAAATACAGGTGAGGGGGTACAGGCAAAGTAGGCAAGCATTAAGGGTGCAATACTTGAAGTAACATTCCATCATGTTAGGAAGAAAAGCAAGAGCAAAAGAAGGAGGAAACCCCTTTGGTTCTCAAAAACAATAGCAGAAAAGATCAGAGCCAAAAGGTTGGCCTTCAGGAAGTATAAGGGAACGCAGTGGGAAGAAGATAGGGAGGCATACCAAACTTCCCTAAGGGAAGCAGGGAAGACAGTAAGGCAGGTAAAAGCCCAAACCGAGGAAACACTAGCATGAACAGTAAAAGACAGGAACAAGACTTTCTATAGATACATCAGTAAAAGGAGAAAGTCCAGAGGGGGTATTGCTAAAATCAAAGGGAATAAGGGGAAGTGTGAGGAGGAGGACCAAGAAAAAGCATCTATCCTAAATAGATACTTCTGCTCAGTATTTACTCATGAGAAGGTAGGGCAGGGCCCACAGCTCAGCACCATGGACACAGAGGGAGGGAAGTGTGCACAAGTCCCGTCACAAAAGAAAGGGTCCTACAAGAGCTCACTAAGCTCAGGGTGGACAAGGCAATAGGACCTGATGGCATACATCCCAGGGTACTAAAGGAGCCAAGGGTGGAACTAGCAGAGCCATTAGCAGAACTGTTTAGTGAGTCTCTGAGAACAGGAGAGGTCCCAGAAAACTGGAGATGGGCTCATGTGATCCCGCTCCACAAGAGTGGCAGCGGGGAGGAGTCAGGGAACTACAGACCAGTCAGTCTTACCTCAGTAGTGAGCAAGATTATGGAGGCAATACTTAAGGAATGGATAGTGCAACACCTGGAATCCATAGGAGAACAGGATCCAAGACAGCATGGGTTTACAAAAGGAAGGCCCTGTCAAACTAATCTCATAGATTTCTTTGACTGGGTAACCAGAGTGGTGGACTAAGGGGGTTCAGTTGATGTTACCTACCTTGACTTCAGCAAAGCTTTCGATACTGTTCCACATAGAAGATTGATTAATAAGCTAGGCAGGCTTGGGGTGGGTCAGAAGTTGGTCAACTGGGTGGCAAACTATTTGGCGGGCAGAAAACAGAGAGTGGTGGTAAACAGTATACAGCCAGAAGAGATGCAAGACACAAGTGGGGTACCTCAGGGATCAGTCCTGGGGCCAGTCCTCTTACATAGAAACATAGATTTTGATGGCAGATAAAGACAGCTTGGCCCACCTAGTCTGCCCATTTCCCTACCTACTGGATAAGCTGCAGATCCTAGTTAATCAACAGCCTATTTCTTCCTACCACCCACAAGAATTGCCTTATGTCTGTCCCATGCATTCTTGAATTCCCCCACTGTTTTTGACCCCACAACCTCCTCAGGAAGGCCGTTCCATGTGTCCACCACCCTCTCTGTGAAAATACTCTTCACATTGCCCCTGAGCTGTCCCCTCTCTTCAAATTGTGTCCCCTTGTTCTTGCACATCTCTTTTCTGAAAGATGCTACCCTCTTGGGCTTTGTTGATTCCCTTCATCCTTTCCACCCCTTGTGTATCAACCCTGTTGCAGATCTTTGTGTCTTCTGCAAAGAGGCATACTTTTCCTTCCAGTCCCTCTGCAATGTTACTTATAAAAACATTAAAAAGGACCAGACCCAGTACTGAACCCTGTGGTACCCCACTAGTAACCCCCCCTTTCTTCAGAGCGGGCTCCGTTTACTATTACCTTCTGTGTCCTGTTGTCCAGGCAGTGTTTTACCCAGGCTACCACCCTGGGACCCACTCCCAGGCTGGCTAATTTATTAATCTTTTGTCTGGGACTGTGTCAAATGCCTTGCTAACGTCTAAATAGGCCATGTCCACAGCCCCCGGTCTACTACTTTGGTCACCCAGTCAAAGGAATTGATTAGATTCGTCTGACATGACTTTTCCTTCAATATCTTCATCAGTGACATTGCAGATGGACTGGAGGGTAAGGTTTGCCTGTTTGCAGATGACACCAGTATCTTCAACAGAGTAGATGAGCCAGATGGGGTGGGCAGAATGAGAAGAGATCTGGAAAAATGGTCTGAAGAGTGGTAACTGGGATTTCACCAAAGAAGTGCAAGATCATGCACATAGGGAAGAGAAACCCTAAAGCTACCTATTGGTTGGGAGGGGAGTTGCTGGCAATCACAAGGGAAGAAAGAGACTTGTGCAACATCATTACAGATGACCTGAAATCATCCAAGCAGACCACTAATGCAGTAGGTAAGGCTAGAGGGGTGTTGGGGTGTATTAGTAGGGGTATCACAAGTCATAAGAGGGAGGTAATAATCCCTCTTTACAAGACACTGGTTAGGCCCCATCTGGAGTACTGTGTGCAGTACTGGAGGCCACACCTGCACAAGGACATTAACAAAATTGAGGCAGTACAGAGAAGGGCAACCAAAACAGTGCAGGGACTGCATCAGAAAACATACGAGGACAGATTAATGGAGCTCAATATGTATATCCTAGAGCAAAGGAGGGAGAGAGGTGATATGATCGAAACATTCAAACATCTTAAGGGCATTAACAAGGTGAAAGAGTCTAACATTGTTTCAATATAAGAAAAATAGCAGTACAAGAGGACGCAGCATGAGATTAGAGGGAGGCCGATTAAGGGGTAATGTGAGGAAGTTCTTTTTCACAGAAAGGGTGGTGGATGCATGGAACGGCCTACCTCAGGAGATAGTGGATATGAATACAGTGCAGGGCTTCAAACAGGCATGGGATAGGCATAAGGGAGCAATACAGATGAGTATGAATAAATAGGCCATTGACAGAGTAAAGACCTATGGCACATTCATAATGTAGAAAAAATGGGCAGACTTGATGGGCCTTGCGGTACTTATCTGTCATCAACTTCTGTGTTTCTATGTTTCATAGACAAGATGGAAGCTGTCCAGAGGAGGGCAACTAAAATGGTGCAGGGTCTGCATCGGAAGACATATGAAGAGAGACTAAAGGAGCTTAATATGTATAGCCTCGAGGAAAGGAGGGAGAGGGGGGACATGATAGAAACGTTCAAGTACCTCAAGGAATCAACAAAGTCCAAGAGGTAGCATCTTTCAAAAAGAGGTGTGCAGAACAAGGGGACACAATTTGAAGATGAAGTGGCTCAGAGGTAATGTAAGGAAGTATTTTTTCACAGAGGTTGTGGATGCATGGAGCGGCCTTCCAGAGGAGGCTGTGGAGTCAAAAACAGTGATTGAATTCAAGCATGCATGGGACAGCCATAAGGCAATTCTAGGGGGTAGGGGTAGAAAGAAGTAGGCTGCTGGTTAACTAGGATCTGCAGCTTATCCATTAGGTAGGGAAATGGGCAGACTGGGTGGGCCAAGCAGTCCTTATCTGCTGTCAAAGTCTATGTTTCTATGTTTCTATCCTGGGCCATGTTCTGTTATCCATTTTCCTAAATGGCCTCCCCTCTGCCTGTGTATCCTTGCAGATCCACATGTATGTGGATGACACGGTCATTTACACCTGCGGCTTTTCGGTCTCAGCAGTGGCAGGGTCTCTCCAACAGGAGTTCCACAACATCCTGTGCTGGTTCCATGCCAGCCAACTCAGGGTCAACACAAATAAGACCTTTGGTACCAACCAGAAACTGGGTAGACTCCCACCCCCACCCCCGTTTTTCTCCACACTAGGATGGTACTCCCCTGGAGGATGTTCTTGCCTTTAAGTACCTTTGAGTGTGGCTAGACAGGAAGCTCGACATCTCTGTTCACTTTGACACCATACATGCCAAACTCCATTCAAAACTCAGTGTTTTGAATCGCAATAAGGACTGTCTTTCCCTTCAGATCCACTGGGAGCTGGTAACCAAAATGATTCTTCTGGTCTTTGACTATGTTGACATGGCGTATGGCACTGTCCCTTCTTCCTCCCTTGCCAGACTGGATACCCTCTGTAATGCTTTCTGCTGTTTTGCCACAAACTCTTCCCCCCGCATTCATCACTGCTTCCTCTGCTCTTCTCTCCCCATCACGTTGTCAGTCCCACTGTGCCTCCTTCATTGCCAGACATTGGTCTGGGTCCCTTCCCCCCACCTTTCCTCTCTTATCTCCCCTGCTCTGTCCTCTTCCTACTCACTCCACTCCAGGGATTCACTGAAACATAGACTTTGACAATAGATAAGTACCGCTTCGCCCACCCAATCTGCCCATTTCCCTACCTAACGGATAAGCTGCAGATCCTAGTTAACCAACAGCCTAATTCTTCCTACCCCCCCACCAGAATTGCCTTATGTCTGTCCCATGCATTCTTGAATTCCGCCACTGTTTTTGACCCCACAACCTCCTTAGGAAGGCTGTCCCATGCATCTACCACCCTCTCCATGAAAAAATACTTCCTCACATTGCCCCTGAGCTGTCCCCCCTCTCTATCTTCAAATTGTGTCCCCTTGTTCTTGCACATCTCTTTTTCTGAAAGATGCTACCCTCTTGGACTTTGTTGATTCCCTTGAGGTACTTGAAATTTTCTATCATGTCCCCCTCTCCCTCCTTTCCTCGAGGGTATACATATTAAGCTCCTTTAGTCTCTCTTTGTATGGCTTCTGTTGCAGACTCTGCATCTTTTTAGTTGCCCTCCTCCGGACTGCCTCCATCCTGTCTATATCCTTGCAGAGATGGAGTCTCCAGAACTGCATGCAGTACTCCAGATAGGGTCTCACCAACTGTCTGTACAGAGAGTAACTTACTGTTTTCACTGGTGATACCTCTCCCTATACATCCCACTATCCCCCAGCTCTCCTTACTGCCTTCTCACATTGTTTACTTACCTTCAGGTCATCTGATATGACTGCCCCCAGGTCCCTTTCCATTTTTGTTGTTGTTAATACCTCCCGCACATTGCATATTCTTTCCCTGGTTTTTGTTTCCCAGGTGCATTACTTGCAATTCTTTGCATTGAATGTAAGCTGCCATACTTTTGACCATTTCTCCAACCTTGCCAAGTCCCTTCTCATCCTTTCCACTTCCCTTGTGTATCAACCCTGTTACAGATTTTTGTGTCATCCGCAAAGAGGCATACTTTTTCCTCCAGTCCCTCTGCAATGTCACTTATGAAGACATTAAAAAGGACTGGACCCAGTACTGAACCCTGCAGTACCCCGCTAGTAACCCCCCCTTTCTTTGGAGTGGACTCTGTTTAGTATTACCCTTTGTGTCCTGTTGTCGAGCCAGTTTTTTTACCCAGGCTACCAACCTGGGACCCACTCCCAGGCTGGCTAATCTGTTTATTAATCTTTTGTGTGGGACTGTGTCAAATGCCTTGCTAAAGTCTAGGTAGGCCATGTCCACAGCCCTTCCCTGATCTTCTACTTTGGTCACCCAGTCAAAGAAATCTATTAGATTCATCTGACATGACCTTCCTACTGTGAATCCATGCTGCCTTGGGTCCTGTGCCCCGCTGGCCTCTAGGTACTCAACAATTCTTTCTTTCTTTCAGAAGTGATTCCATCATTTTCCCTACTACTGAGGTCAAACTAACAGGTCTGTAGTTTTCTGCCTCTGCTTTGCTCCCACTTTTGTGAAGGGGAATCACATCCACCTTCCTCCAGTCCTTAGGTACCACCCCATCCTCACATGATTTGTTAAAATCCAGGCCGCACCTTCTCCATTCCCCACCCTCACCTCTCTGCTGGCCAAGCTGCTTTCTCCTACTGCCTCCCATCCCTCTCTGGAACCTCATCCCATTGGCCCTCCACCTCTCCTCCTCTCTTTCTGCCTTTAGACATCATCTAAGGAATCTTCCTGCACCTTTCTATTCCTGCCTACCCCCTTCATAGTCTCCTATCTCCCCCCTCTCACCCTCTCCTGGACTTCCCCCTTCTTTTGAGGCTAAGTAGCATGTAACCCCTAGGTGGTGCTATCCTGTGGGCTACTACCCCTGCCTGTGGGAATAGCCACAGGTTGAGGGGTCTGAGTTCTGTGAACGGGTGCCTCCACCCGGAGGAATGGTATTGGGGTAGCTTGACTGCTTTGGTATAGCTCTCCGGGATGCTATAACCACCCACCAACCCTTCTAGTGGCCTAAACAGTAGTACCATAGAATACTTTGCATACACTGGATAACACTAAGAATATGCTCACACCCCTTGCACTTACCACCAGGGCTGGATCTGCTGCAATGGCCCCGAGATCCCCTAGAAAATAAGATCAGTGATACAAAATGCAAAACCTTTCAATGTGACCCAACCAAGAATATGCACACTAGCCAGGTTAAACATGAAACATATGACCAGGTTTATTCAGGGGAAGTGAACAAGGGAGGGGCATGAATTTAGTCAAATGATAGACACTCTGATTTACTTTTGGCTGATTCAGCATGCACTGTAAGTCCCTGATGATTAGTCTTGCAACCCTGGGTACCCAGATCTTATACAGGCTAGCCTGAAGCAATGCTCAGAGTGACTGGTGTTGCAGCTGTTGTTGGGGCCCTTTAAAAAGAAAGAAAGACAGTTAGCATGTGCACAACCCAAAAATCTGTAATCCCGAGCCGGATGGCTCAGTCCATTAGCAATAACCCAAGCAAAGCAATCAAATAACACACAGTGATTTGTAGCTGTTGTTGCAGGGAGCTACCCTGATTTGTACTCACACAACCCAGATCAGGATGTAGGACAAGCGAGATGAAGACCTCATGGTGTTGATGCGGTGTGCTGGGGGAAGCAGGACCTACACGACTCACCTCCTGGTGGTCACTACCTGTTCGATGGTGTTGAGCATGGGGCCAAATCCCCAAGTTGGTATTTTGCCAAGATGATCTCAAGATTTCGGGCAGGGGTTTGGGCCAAGATGGCAAGGCCCAAGCAGGTGGAACAGTCCTGGAAAACGTTTGTGATCTATTGCTGGAAAGCCTCTAGCTGGCATAACAGGATTCACCATGGGGAACCAAATTGTGACCCATGAAACACATTCAGCACACTTAAATCAGTTAGTTCTCTAAGCCATGATTTGGATAAAGTCCATTTGCTAATTACAGCTTCACTGCGCAAACCTTTCAACCCGAGGCTATCTTCTCTCATTCAGGCAGTCTGATCGCTTCTGGAGCAAGTCTTCAGTCCCACTTGCAAGTAGTACTGACACAGTTTCTTTCCTCTGGTGTAGATCTAAGCCGGCAATCGGAACAGTCTGGCTTTTGCTATAGACAATCTCTGCAGGCCAGAGATTGCGGCAGGCAGGCCAACAGAGCCTTCTGGCCAATTCTCCTTTGCTCCTATGAGGAGCAGCTGCTCGACCACTTGAGCTGTTCACTCTCTTAACTTCCACTCTTGATTGATACACTGCTTCACGCTGTTCTGGGTATTTCCCTGTAATCCACACAGTTCGATTGGTTGACAAAGCTGTCCGTCACAGTAGGGGCTCCCTTTCCAGGTCTGTTTAGGTGCCAAACATCTAAAACTACAAATACTACAGAATTTCCTTCCCATACAACCCCTAGGGACAGTCTCCATTTTAGGTCCCCAGAGATTCGATTGGTCCAATACTGGCAGTCTAGAACCAAAATGGTGGCTCCTATTGGAAAGCTCAAGCTGCAAATGAAGGCAGGTTAGACAAACTCCTTTTCCATTATTACTCTAACAGACAAACAGTAAATAACTACATTTCCCAACAGGGCTCTCTCCGTGCTATCAGCGACTGCAGAATGGAGCAATATAACAGGATGTCTGGCTAGTCGCAAGCCTTAATTACTCAGACCCAGCCCAGACAGAGTTCCAAAACACAGACTAGATGCTCTCTTAAAGGAACAGGCACAGAGGCTTACTAGGAAGCTCTCATGCAAACAAATAAAACTACTACAAAACAGGACACCATCTTAACAGTGGGAATTTAGAAGCCCAGGAAGGCATTTTAGTAAACACCAAATTGTAGGGGGGTTACAAGCATAATCACCTACCCCAGCATGCACTGTGCATTTTGCTGTCTCGTGCTTGCCCACTTTTATTGTTGTACTTATGCCATTATTATGTGTTGGCACTTCATTACTGCTGCCTCTGGAATTGTGCCTGTACTCCTTTGTTGATATGTAAGACTGTAACATTTTGTTCCTTCTGTACCCCCTTCTCCTGGATCGCACCTGGAAACAAGCCTCGGCTCAGTGTGCCTTTCCCAGTTACCAACTTTTAAATAAATAAATAAAGTGACACACACGGTACTAAACATTTATTGAAAAGGAAGCATTAGGCTTTGTAACAACTTTGTAAATCAGATATATCTTACATATTTGATGCAGCACAGCATGCCAGCACTCAGTTTAATCCAGCCAGCTGCAGAGGAGTATGAAGGCACTTCATGTCATTTAGTCTGCTACAATGGAGCATTCAGACACTAAATCTCATCGCACCTGCTACAGCACAGCATGCAGGCATTAAATTTTATGTGGCCTCTTGTAATCAAGCAAGAAGGCACTAAATATCACCCAGCTTCTTACAACAGAACATAGAAGAAACATAGAAGTTGTTGGTAGATAAGGACCACTTGGCCCACCTAGTCTACCCTAAATTCTCTACCTATAGTGTCATCGGAGACCCTACTTGGACTCCAGCTTACACACCCTCTCTTGCTTCTAAGATTCCTTTATGTCTATCCCATGCATTCCTAAATCCTGTGACCGTTCTAACCTCCCCCACTTCCTCTGGGAAGCTTTTTTTTTTTTCATACAGTTTTACATAGAAACATAGAAACATAGAAACATAGAAGTTGACTGCAGATAAGGACCGCAAGGCCCATCCAGTCTGCCCATTTCTTTTTCTACCTTATAAATGTACCATCGGCCTTTGCTCTGTCAGTGACCTATCTATTCATAGTCATTTGTATTGCTCCCTTATGCCTATCCCATGCCTGTTTGAAGCCCTGCACTGTATTCATAGCCACCACTTCTTGTGGTAAGCCATTCCATGCATCTACCACCCTTTCTGTGAAAAAGAATTTCCTCACATTCCCCCTTAATCGGCCTCCCTCTAATCTCATGCTGTGTCCTCTTGTCCTGCTATTTTTCTTATATTTAAACATGTTAGACTCTTTCACCTTGTTTATGCCCTTAAGGTGTTTAAATGTCTCGATCATATCACCTCTCTCCCTCCTTTGCTCAAGGGTATACATATTGAGCTCCGTTAATCTGTCCTTATATGTCTTCTGATGCAGTCCCTGCACCATTTTGCTGCCTTCTCTGGACTGCCTCAATTTGGTTAATGTCCTTGTGAAGGTGTGGCCTCCAATACTGCACGTAGTACTCCAGATGGGGCCTAACCAATGTCTTGTACAGAGGATTATTACTCTCTTACGACTTGTGATACCCCTACTAATACACCCTAACACCCCTAGCCTTACTCTACTGCTTTAGAGGTCTGCTTGATGATTTTAGGTCATCAGTGATGATGATGCCCAAGTCTCTTTCTTCCTTTGTGACTGCTAGCAACTCCTCCCAGCCTATAAGTGGCTTCAGGTTTCTCTTCCCTATGTGCATGATTTTGCACTCTTTTGCATTAAATCCAGTTGCCACTCTTCTGACCATTCTGCTAGTTTATCCAGATCTCTTCTCATTCTGCCCACCCATCTGGATCATCTACTCTGTTGCAGATCTTGGTGTCATCTGCAAACAGACAAGCCTTACCTCTAGTCCATCTCTGGAGGTCACTAATGAAGATGTTGAATAGGACTGGCCCCAGGACTGATCCCTGAGGTACCCCACTTGTGACTTGCATCTCTTCTGACTGTATACCATTTACCACCACCTCTGTTTTCTGCCAGTCAACCAGTTTGCCACCCAGTTGACCAACTTTAACCCACCCTGAGCCTACCTAGCTTATTTATCAATCTTCTATGTGGAACAGTGTCAAAGCTTTGCTGAAGTCAAGGTAGGCGACATCAACTGCTCCCCCTGGTCCACCACTCTGGTTACCCAGTCAAAGAAATCTATGAGATTAGTTTGACAGGACCTTCCTTTGTAAACCCATGCTGTCTTGGATCCTGTGCCCCTATGGATTCCAGGTGTTGCACTATCCTTTCCTTAAGGAGTGCCTCCATAATCTTGCCCACTACTGAGGTAAGACTGACCGGTCTGTAGTTCCCGCCTCCTCCCTGCTACCACTCCTTTTGTGGGTGGGATCACATGAGCCTTTCTCCAGTCTTCTGGGACCTCTCCTGTGCTCAGAGACTCACTAAACAATTCTGCTAATGGCTCTGCCAGTTCCTCCTTTAGCTCCTTAAGTACCCTGGGATGTGTGCCATCGGGTCCATTGCCTTATCCACCCTGAAGCTTTGTAGCTCTTGTGGGACCCTTTCTTTTGTGAAGGGAGTAGTGCTCACCTCCCTCCCCTGTGTCCATGATGCTGAGCTGTGGGCCCTGCCCTACCTTCTCTTCAGTAAATACTGAGCAAAAGTATCTATTTAGGATAGATGTCTTTACAGGGTCCTCCTCCTCACATGCTCCCTTTTTCTCCATTAAGCTTAGCATTCCCCCTCTGGACTTTCTCCTTTCACTAATGTATCTATAGAAAGTCTTGTCACCTTCTTACTGTCGTGCTAGTGTTTCCTCAGTTTGGGACTTTGCCTGCCTTACTGCCTTACCTGCTTCCTTGAGGGCAGTTTGGTATGCTCCTATCTTCATCCGCTGTGTTCCTTATATTTTCTGAGGCCATCCTTTTGGCTCTGACCTTTTCTGCTACTATATTTGAGAACCAAAGTGGTTTCCTTCTTCTTTTGCACTTCCTTTTCTGTCTAACACAATGGGATGTTGCTTCAAGTATTGTATCCTTAATGCTTGCCCACTTTGCCTGTACCTCCTCACCTGTGTTTCTTTTGCCAGGCTAGCTTAACTCTGTTGGCCATCTTATCAAAAGTCAGCTCCTCTGAAGTCCCATATTTTGCCTTGGAATGGGATGATTTAGATGTAGTAGCCAAATTGAACCATACCATGTGATGGTCACTGGCCCCAGGTGACCTTCTACCTGGAGATCTGTGATCCCTTCTTTGTTAGTCAGTACTAGATCTAGGATAGCCCTGTCTCTTGTGGGTTGCTGTACCAGTTGTTTGAGGCCCTCCCCTGCAGGAATCCACTATGAGTCTAGTTCTGGCAGATGTTCCTGCTGGTGATGACCAATCTGTATCTGGCATGTTGAAGTCTCCCATTATCAGAACCTCCCTTTAGCTGTCATGTTTTGTATATCTTCTAACAGTAATGTGTCTATGTCCTCCCTCTGGTCTGGGGGCTGTAGACAACCCCAGTTCTTATGGCTGTCCCATTACCTGTTTCCAGGGTGACCCACAGTTCTTCTGGCTCCTTATGTGTATTCTGAATTTCTGTAGCTTTGATATTTTCATTAACATACAGGGCCACCCTCCCCTTTTGCACCCTGGTCTCTTCTGAACAATACATATCCAGGTACTGAAGTCTCCCAAGTGTGGTTACTGGTAAACCACGTCTCACTAATTGCTACTATGTCCAGTTTAGCCTCTGACATTATTGCCTGCAGGTCTGGGATCTTATTTCCCAGGCTGTGAGCATTTGTGTACATGATTTTCCATTGGCCAGATTTTGGTGTGTTAGTTGTTGGGTGAAGTTTGGCATTACCCCTGTGCATCGTATGGGGAGACAAACCTTTTTTCTTACCTGGTGATGCAAATGAATGGCAAACACGCTGAATTCCTGTTTGACCACTAGCTGAGGGGAGGGTGTTCTTCCCATTCGGACGTATGGGGTGCTGCACCCTCTCCCCATTTGCTAGTTTAAATATTCTGCAAAGGCGTCAAACTTGCCCCAATGCACTGACTCCCTCTTTAGTCAGATGCAGTCCATCAAATTTAAAGAACTTTCGCTCCCAGAACTGTTGCCAGTTCCCTACAAATCTGTGTCCTTTTTCCTGGCACCAGTCCTTGAGCCACGTGTTTAGCTCCCTATCTCTCCTTCTGACCTTCCGTCCATCTGCTCCCTTCTCCCAGACTGGCAGGATCTCAGAGAAGGAGATGCCGGACGAAATAGATGATAGTTTGTCACCCAGCCTAGTCAGGTGTTCCTTGGTCTCCACAACTGACCCGGCTGGTGAGATCATCGATCTATGTGTACTAGGACATCAATGTTTTCTCCTGCTTTGTGAACAATTTTAGCAATCGGGTCAGTGTCTCTCCATGCTGATGTACCTGGGAGACATCTGACCATCACCCTGGCTGGAGATGGGTATCAACTCCCGAATCATGGAGTCTCCTATGATCAGAAGTTTTTGGATTTCCTTTCTGCTTGTTTAGTTTTGGTTCCTGATTTGGGTGAGTATTGTTGTGCTAGGCTCCTGTGCATGATGTCCTGCTCTGCAGTGTCTTCTGCCTCTTTATTTGATTTCAGAGATAGAGGCAGATACCTGTTTCTAGTGTTTATATGGTTTTGGAGGTAATGTGTTGAGAGCAGAGAGTGATGGGGCACCTGATTTGCTCCTCCTAACCACCTGCCACCTCCTGGACCAACTACCCTCTAGTGGCCGAGGTTTTCTGTTGGATGCTGGGGAAATGGCGGGTGGTTCTTATAATGTATTTCCTCTTCAATATGAAATTTGAGGCGTGCAATCTCTGCCCATGCTGCCCGGAGCTGAGATCTAAGATCTCCAAAGGCCCAGCATGTGGGACAGTGTCCTAAATCCTGTAAGACTGTCCTTCTGAAAATTGTTCCACAGTACCTGCAGTTAATGAAATCCATTCCAAATAAGTTGCTGGGTTTGTAACCTAGTCAGAGTAATTAGAAGGAAAAAAATGCAAGTAATGGTTTAATTGTGCTTTGTTTAACTTGTTATAACAAGTTAAATTACTAGTGCCCTGTAAATGAGATCACCTTGTGGAGGCCCCACTGATCCGCCTTCCTGTTCTGCCACAGGAAATGTTACAACTGTGGTACCCTATAAAAGGAGGTAGTGTGGGGTGGTTGGGGATGGGGTGGGTGGCTGGGCCCTTCCCTGCCAAAAGAAGAACCACGGACGAAAGAACAAGGAGGTAAGAGCAGAAACAATCAGTCAACAACAAATGCAGTAACCCTGAAAGCTTATCCTAATGTTAGATAAAACTGTAAAACCTGTAAAGCACCACCTGTAATAATTTCAGATATACCCTGTAAGAAACACTTTGCTCAGAGAAAAATAAAGCAGTAACAGAAGATATACCTTGCAAAAGACAATTTGAATCAGAAGATTACAGCAGTAATCTGTTAGCACACACCTGTAGGCACACCTTGTAATAATGCAGAAGAAGGTATACCAGCAACAACAATTTGAATCAGAGAAAAAAAAGCAATGAAATGTTAGCAACAAACAGTAAGCAATCCCTGTGAGTAAAAATAAAAACACCACCACACAGTAAATCTGCTTAGCCAAACTAAGTCTTAATCCTTCTCCCTTGCTCTGGTAAGTTTTTCTACTCTGCCTTTCAAGCAGTCTTAGAAGGAAAGAGCTCAGGTGAAGCTAGGTTGCCTTGGCCAGCAAACCAAGTCTTCTACCTCCAAGATATCAACTAACCTGACTTTTAACCCTTCTTCTGTTGTAAATTACTGACAGTTTGCCAGCTCCACCCCACATACACACCTAATCCTTTGGAAGAGCTGTGGGAGGAAAAGCAATTAGCTCCTTCAATGTGAGAAGGAGACTGAAACACCTCTGAGACAACAAACCTTTCAACAAACAAGAATAAAATAAAACCAGTGTCAAACAGTAATTTTGCTTAGCCCAATGATAAAAAGTCACAAAAATGTAAGCTCCACCTGTAATACAGTAATTTCAGAGAAGATATACCCTGTAAGAACACTTTGCTCCAGAGAAAATAAGCAGTAACAGAAGATATACCTTGCAAAAGACAATTTGAATCAGAAGATTACAGCAGTAATCTGTTGAAGACACCTGTAGGCACACCTTGTAATAATGCAGAAGAAGGTATACCAGCAACAACAATTTGAATCGAGAGAAAAATAAAGCAATGAAATGTTAGCAACAAACAGTAGCAATCCCTGTGAGTAAAAAATAAAAACACCACCACACAGTAAATCTGCTTAGCCAAACTAAGTCTTAATCCTTCTCCCTTGCTCTGGTAAGTTTTTCTACTCTGCCTTCAAGCAGTCTTAGAAGGAAAGAGCTCAGGTGAAGCTAGGTGCCTTGGCCAGCAAACCAAGTCTTCTACCTCCAAGATATCAACTAACCTGACTTTTTAACCTTCTTTCTGTTGTAAATTACTGACAGTTTGCCAGCTCCACTCCCACATACACACCTAATCCTTTGGAAGAGCTGGGAGGAAAAGCAATTAGCTCCTTCAATGTGAGAAGGAGACTGAAACACCTCTGAGACAACAAACCTTTCAACAAACAAGAATAAAATAAAACCAGTGTCAAACAGTAATTTTTTAGCCCAATGATAAAAAAGTCACAAAATGTAAGCTCCACCTGTAATACAGTAATTTCAGAGAAGATATACCCTGTAAGAAACACTTTGCTCCAGAGAAAATAAAGCAGTAACAGAAGATATACCTTGCAAAGACAATTTGAATCAGAAGATTACAGCAGTAATCTGTTAGCACACACCTGTAGGCACACCTTGTAATAATGCAGAAGAAGGTATACCAGCAACAACAATTTGAATCAGAGAAAAATAAAGCAATGAAATGTTAGCAACAAACAGTAGCAATCCCTGTGAGTAAAAAATAAAACACCACCACACAGTAAATCTGCTTAGCCAAACTAAGTCTTAATCCTTCTCCTTGCTCTGGTAAGTTTTTCTACTCTGCCTTTCAAGCAGTCTTAGAAGGAAAGAGCTCAGGTGAAGCTAGGTGCCTTAGCCAGCAAACCAAGTCTTCTACCTCCAAGATATCAACTAACCTGACTTTTTAACCCTTCTTTCTGTTGTAAATTACTGACAGTTTGCCAGCTCCACCCCACATACACACCTAATCCTTTGGAAGAGCGTGGGAGGAAAAGCAATTAGCTCCTTCAATGTGAGAAGGAGACTGAAACACCTCTGAGACAACAAACCTTTTCAACAAACAAGAATAAAATAAAACACAGTGTCAAACTATAATTTTGTTTAGCCCAATGATAAAAAAGTCACAAAAATGTAAACTCCACCTGTAATAGAGTAATTTCAGAGAAGATATACGCTGTAAGAAACACTTTGCTACAGAGACAAATAAAGCAGTAACAGAAGATATACCTTGCAAAAGACAATTTGAATCAGAAGATTACAGGAGTAATCTGTTAGCACACACCTGTAGGCACACCTTGTAATAATGCAGAAGAAGGTATACCAGCAACAACAATTTGAATCAGAGAAAAATAAAGCAATGAAATGTTAGCAACAAACAGTAGCAATCCCTGTGAGTAAAAAAATAAAAACACCACCACACAGTAAATCTGTTAGCCAAACTAAGTCTTAATCCTTCTCCCTTGCTCTGGTAAGTTTTTCTACTCTGCCTTTCAAGCAGTCTTAGAAGGAAAGAGCTCAGGTGAAGTTAGTGCCTTGGCCAGCAAACCAAGTCTTCTACCTCCAAGATATCAACTAACCTGACTTTTAACCCTTCTTTCTGTTGTAAATTACTGACAGTTTGCCAGCTCCACCCCACATACACACCTAATCCTTTGGAAGAGCTGTGGGAGGAAAAGCAATTAGCTCCTTCAATGTGAGAAGGAGACTGAAACACCTCTGAGACAACAAACCTTTCAACAAACAAGAATAAAATAAAACCAGTGTCAAACAGTAATTTTGCTTAGCCCAATGATAAAAAAGTCACAAAATGTAAGCTCCACTTGTAATACAGTAATTTCAGAGAAGATATACGCTGTAAGAAACACTTTGCTCCAGAGAAAAATAAAGCAGTAACAGAAGATATACCTTGCAAAAGACAATTTGAATCAGAAGATTACAGGAGTAATCTGTTAGCACTCACCTGTAGGCACACCTTTGTAATAATGCAGAAGAAGGTATACCAGCAACAACAATTTGAATCAGAGAAAAATAAAGCAATGAAATGTTAGCAACAAACAGTAGCAATCCCTGTGAGTAAAAAATAAAACACCACCACACAGTAAATCTGCTTAGCCAAACTAAGTCTTAATCCTTCTCCCTTGCTCTGGTAAGTTTTTCTACTCTGCCTTTCAAGCAGTCTTAGAAGGAAAGAGCTCAGGTGAAGCTAGGTGCCTTGGCCAGCAAACCAAGTCTTCTACCTCCAAGATATCAACTAACCTGACTTTTAACCCTTCTTTCTGTTGTAAATTACTGACAGTTTGCCAGCTCCACCCACATACACACCTAATCCTTTGGAAGAGCTGTGGGAGGAAAAGCAATTAGCTCCTTCAATGTGAGAAGGAGACTGAAACACCTCTGAGACAACAAACCTTTCAACAAACAAGAATAAATAAAACCAGTGTCAAACAGTAATTTTGCTTAGCCCAATGATAAAAAGTCACAAAATGTAAGCTCCACCTGTAATACAGTAATTTCAGAGAAGATATACCTGTAAGAAACACTTTGCTCCAGAGAAAAATAAAGCAGTAACAGAAGATATACCTTGCAAAAGACAATTTGAATCAGAAGATTACAGCAGTAATCTGTTAGCACACACCTGTAGGCACACCTTGTAATAATGCAGAAGAAGGTATACCAGCAACAACAATTTGAATCAGAGAAAAAATAAAGCAATGAAATGTTAGCAACAAACAGTAGCAATCCCTGTGAGTAAAAAATAAAAACACCACCACACAGTAAATCTGCTTAGCCAAACTAAGTCTTAATCCTTCTCCCTTGCTCTGGTAAGTTTTTCTACTCTGCCTTTCAAGCAGTCTTAGAAGGAAAGAGCTCAGGTGAAGCTAGGTGCCTTGGCCAGCAAACCAAGTCTTCTACCTCCAAGATATCAACTAACCTGACTTTTTAAACCTTCTTTCTGTTGTAAATTACTGACAGTTTGCCAGCTCCACCCCCACATACACACCTAATCCTTTGGAAGAGCTGTGGGAGGAAAAGCAATTAGCTCCTTCAATGTGAGAAGGAGACTGAAACACCTCTGAGACAACAAACCTTTCAACAAACAAGAGTAAAATAAAACACAGTGTCAAACAGTAATTTTGCTTAGCCCAATGATAAAAAAGTCACAAAAATGTAAGCTCCACCTGTAATACAGTAATTTCAGAGAAGATATACCCTGTAAGAAACACTTTGCTCCAGAGAAAAATAAAGCAGTAACAGAAGATATACCTTGCAAAAGACAATTTGAATCAGAAGATTACAGCAGTAATCTGTTAGCACACACCTGTAGGCACACCTTGTAATAATGCAGAAGAAGGTATACCAGCAACAACAATTTGAATCAGAGAAAAAATAAAGCAATGAAATGTTAGCAACAAACAGTAGCAATCCCTGTGAGTAAAAAATAAAAACACCACCACACAGTAAATCTGCTTAGCCAAACTAAGTCTTAATCCTTCTCCCTTGCTCTGGTAAGTTTTTCTACTCTGCCTTTCAAGCAGTCTTAGAAGGAAAGAGCTCAGGTGAAGCTAGGTGCCTTGGCCAGCAAACCAAGTCTTCTACCTCCAAGATATCAACTAACCTGACTTTTAACCCTTCTTTCTGTTGTAAATTACTGACAGTTTGCCAGCTCCACTCTACATACACACCAATCCTTTGGAAGAGCTGGGGAGGAAAAGCAATTAGCTCCTTCAATGTGAGAAGGAGACTGAAACACCTCTGAGACAACAAACCTTTCAACAAACAAGAATAAAATAAAACCAGTGTCAAACAGTAATTTTGCTTAGCCCAATGATAAAAAGTCACAAAAATGTAAGCTCCACCTGTAATACAGTAATTTCAGAGAAGATATACCCTGTAAGAAACACTTTGCTCCAGAGAAAAATAAAGCAGTAACAGAAGATATACCTTGCAAAAGACAATTTGAATCAGAAGATTACAGCAGTAATCTGTTAGCACACACCTGTAGGCACACCTTGTAATAATGCAGAAGAAGGTATACCAGCAACAACAATTTGAATCAGAGAAAAATAAAGCAATGAAATGTTAGCAACAAACAGTAGCAATCCCTGTGAGTAAAAAAAAAACACCACCACACAGTAAATCTGCTTAGCCAAACTAAGTCTTAATCCTTCTCCCTTGCTCTGGTAAGTTTTTCTACTCTGCCTTTCAAGCAGTCTTAGAAGGAAAGAGCTCAGGTGAAGCTAGGTGCCTTGGCCAGCAAACCAAGTCTTCTTTCTTTTCTCCTTTGTCGCTCCCTAGCTGCCCCTTCAGATCGATGCCCCCCCCAGCCCCATCACTCCAGTATCACCAGGACTTACCTTCCAGAGTTCTGCCTGGTCGCCGGGTGCAGAGCCTGTGGAGGGTCGGTCATCAGTCGTAACCAGGGGGTATTTTTCCTCCATTTTCTCCCATCCCCATTGCTGGAGCGCATACGCCAGACGTGCGTATGTGGAGGTGCACACATGTTCACGGAAGTCAAACAGCACCCTCCCTTTCTTGATGCCCAACGGACCCGCACTACCTTCGGGCCTCCACCCGGGGGCACTCGTTCAGCGGAAGCACCAATCCTCCCTCCCCAGGAGAGGAGAGCAATCCTTCGGACACTCGATCCTCTCACTCCCCAGTTGACCCACGGCGTCCCACTCTCACCATGAACATGGGTAGCCAGCGTGGCACAGATGCCTCAGCCCTCCACGCCACTGTGCCTGCCGGGAAGCTGTTTCAAGCATGCACCACCCTCTCTTTGAAGATGCAGGAAGTAATTATCATCCAGCCTGCTACAGTAGAGTATGCAGAGACTAAATGTCATCAAGCCTGCTGCAATATCGCCAGCCCGGTGGCGCTGAGGGTTGAGGTGCTGGATGCCACACCTCGTGCCACGCCGGTGACCCAGGTTCAGGAATGACATCGGGCCGCCAGGGGTTGACAGGGGCAGGAGAGGATTGAGCGTCCATAGGACTGCTCTCCTGAGGGTGATGGGTACAGTCTTCCACAGCTTGGGCGACCTCTGGTGGTGGGTGGGGGTCATGCACTGCAGAGACTGCAACAGTGGGGTATGGGAGCTATGGCAGACATCCTGTGGGAGGGTGCAGGAGTGCACCCATCGCGTGCTGGATGTCACTGCAAGTCTGAGCTCCTGGGAACCAAGGAAACATAGAAAAACCCTGGCACCTGGGTAGGAGAAGGCTTGCCCACCTGACCCATCCACGCTCATTGTCAGGCCCGCCCCATCCGTCTCTGAATCTTCCATTCCGCTGGTGGTAACTTGGCACTTGGATAGAGCACGAGAGGAGTTGGCAGCCCTTACCCCGGGGGGGGGGGCACAGATCCGGGTAGTCGGTTGCCAGAGAGGAATTGGAGGATGCCTTTAATTGGAGGTAGGACATTGTAGGGTCTCAGACTGAGCAGGACAGTGGATTGGGGTCTGGGCAAGAGCTGTAGAGAGACCTATGGGACCAGTGAATGGACTAAAGAAAGTATACAAAAAAAAAGCCTACTGCAATATAGGAAGCTGGCAATAAATGTAACCCAGACTGCCAGACTGATCATCAACCCTGCTACGGCAGATCATGCAGGCACTAAATGACAGCCAGCCAGATACAATACAGCACACTGGCTCTAAATTTATTCATTTACTCATTTGTTTACTGGGTGGATGCACTAGTCACGGACCATTTTCAGGCATGGCCCAAGCCATAACGATGGCAAAAACTTACATTACACCTGGCCCAGTGGCACTGGCTGATGGAGCATTGTTCCACTCCATGAGAAACCTGAATCAGTCCTCAGTTCCAACTTCTTTGCCCGGGAAGTGGGACTGCATTGGTGATGTGGGTGACCAGAGACTTGGACTAGAGGGAAGGGAGGAAGTCAGGGGCAGCTGAGGGCTTCGGCCGAAAAGGAAAGGAAAGTACCTTGTTACTGCTTTTCTTTTATATATATATATATATATATATATATATATATATAGAGAGAGAGAGAGAGAGAGATGGATAGATATATAATATTTTTTTTTGTTCTTCCAGGTGTTGGGATTATTAGCTTTTTTTCTGAGGTATTCTGTTCAGGGTTGGACTGAGCATGTAAGGGCCCTGAGGGAGGGTGTAGACAAGAGGCCCCCTCACAATGGCAGACGCAAAAATCCTACATATGCATTAGAGGCGCATGCTTGTTGCAGAGTCCCAGACTCCCACAGCACCCTCTCTTCTATTGGCGTCCCCATCCCATTCTGCCCACAGGCCTCCACCTGGTGGAAGTCGTTCGGTGGGACTGCCAACCAACCCACCCTCCCCGGGAGAGGAGAGCTGTCCTCCAGATGCTCAGTCCTCTTCCTCCCTGGCCAGTCCTCAGTGACCTGTGCTTGCACCATGAACACGGGTTGCTGGTGTGGCATGAGGTAGGCAGCGATGCCGCAGCCCTCCATGCCACTGGGCCAGCCACTCCGCACCATTTTAAAGTAAAGCCTAAAGTCAGTGCTGACCTGGGAGTGAGACTGAGGAACAACAGGAACTATAAAGATAAACATTATTTAAAATCACAACAACTCAATAACAAGCCCGCAAGGTCCCCCCCCAAAAAAAAAACAATCAACTGTCTCCAGTCTCCACACAGTGACATAGGCTAGGAGGAAAAAAAACAAACAATACACAGCAGGCTACTAGCTAGCACCAGCCTATGCCTACCTAGGCTACCTGTGGCCTCTCTTGAAATAAGATACTAGCATAGTGTAGCGCCCCTCCCCCCCACACACCATCAATACCTCCCGATTGGAGGGAAAAGGACAACATTAAATATACAAACAAACCAGCAGCACAGCACATATAATCTAAGAATGAAATATTGCATTATAGGTCAGTGATAGCAGATTTACAGGCAGTTAATTCATGCATAATGCATAAAAAAAACAACACTGCTACTTCTAGTTTCAGATACACAGGAAGCAGCCATCAGGTAAAACATCCAAGCCCAAAAGGTGAGATCAAGTACTATTGTACATATAAATTTAGTACAATAAGTGGAAGTTTATCTCCCCTCTAATACTGGCGATCCCCTACCATACTATTCCATTGAAATTAACATATGCAACCTCCCCCATCTTTTAAACTATATCTTGTACCTATTACTTGACACTGGCAATAATTGTTTCTATTTTCAGGGTATCCAGCATTTCATTGTGCCACTGCCTGTACAAGGGAACCTCTCAGTCCAGCCAGTGTCTTGCGAAATCTGCTTGCCTATAGTTGGCACCATAGCCACATGGTATTTTTGCATATCAAGAACCAGGAGGTCTCCATAGCTCCCTAGCAAACAAATTGCAAGGGATTTCAAGGGTTAACACATCTCGCAGTCCCAGCAAGGGGGCTAAGTTTGCTTGAATTACTGACCACACCTTTGAGTACTCCCATAATATATGCAGGAGGGATCCTACGTGCTCTCCACATCTTATACATGTAGAGGAGTCAACATGCCCCATTTTGTGGAATCTATGGGCGGTAAAGAAGAAGTTATTTAAAATCCTGGACCTGTATTTTGTTAAGCCATAAGTTGCCCATTTTCAAATATGTATGCACATTTTTTTCTTCCCAGATGGTTTTCCATGGTCAGTTATAAGTGCCATTGGGACGCATTCACTTAGTAGTGGTCTACTCCCTCCCATACATTCATGTTAGGGCTGAGTCAGGATTGCTGTCCGAGTACAAACTGGAAATGGCTTGGCACATTGGCATTAGGGCCATTTGCAAATGCCCTGCAGGTAATTTAATTACCCAAGTTGTGCATTATGCCAGGGATGAGACCCTAAATGTGTGGTAATAGACAGAATGCTTTTTACTTGCAGGATTTTTTTTACTTGTGTTCGGTTCCCATGCTAGCAGCATCAATCACTCCTCCTAACCTGCACTGCGCTCAAGCATCCATGCTGGCTAACTGGTTTCCAATCCTTTTCTGCCACCACTGGTGAGAATAGAGATTTTTTTGTCAGAATTTGTCCATTGCCCTAAAAGTCTTTCTTTGTGGGGATTAGCTTTAAAAAGCAGTCTACTTACTTTACTCCTCAGACTCCTCTGGGGTGTGCGGCATGCTGTAGTAGTGGCTCCGTCCATCTCCAAGAGAGTGTCTCAAACTGACCTTGACCTACTCCGAGACTCCGGGCCCCCCCCTGGGCTGGCTGTAATGTTCCACTTCCACAAGACACTCCCCGTCAGTCCTCCAACTGTCTGCAAACAGGGTAGGCCACTAGGCCACCAGCCACGGTGTAATTCAAAGAAGAGCCCAGAGCAGAGCCGCCGAGCCATCGTTCAGAATTTCAGTGGCACGGTGGGCAGCACCACTGATGGCTGGCCTGGCTCGCCTCCTTGAGTGAAGCCTCTGGCTGTTATCAGTGTCACTGCTGGGGTACACCAAAAAAATTTCCCAACTTCCTCGCCTTAACCGGCTGACCATCTCACTTCACAGTCCTTCTCTACACTCGACTTCCCAAGTCCCCGGGCCTGGCCCATTCATCTCCTGACTCTTTCCAATGGAATCCAGCATCGACTACTCAAATCACGACGCTGTCTGCTAGAAGCTAGCCCAAAGATTAAGAGAATTCAACCCATAGACCACTGTGCACTCCTCCCAAGCTCCAGTGGCAGCAGCAAATGGAAACTGTGGCAACACGCGCAAAAACCTACTCAGCCAGAAAGACTGCTACTGGGCACACGCACATGCGTGGTTCAGGTAACGTTCAGGGACACTGGAAGCAAGTGTTGTGACACACATGCAAAGTGCATGATGACAACTCTCGAGTGAGCGTGGCAGTAGACTAGAGCACACTACTGTGGCACGGGCATGGCTGGGGGATACAAAATAACAGAGACAAAGTGTAGACATTCTTTTTTCTGTATTTTCTCAATTTCCTGCTACTCACTCATGGGCCAGATATAACTTAAAACTTAGGATTTACCCTGGAATAAAAAGTGCTGTCCAGCCATGGGGACCCCTAAGCGGTGGGGCCCCCAGGAAATTTTACCTGTAGCCCTGTGGGCCAGTCTGACCCTGATTCTGTTATAGTATTTTAAGGAGTGTTGGGACACATTTTTGGATGCATAGAGGAACAGAATGTGCTGCTCTAAGTTAACAGAATTTACGATTTCTTGCTAGACTTGCCTTGTTTTCTATTACTTTCTTTTATTGCAGGTACATGACGTAGTCGTAGAGTCAGATATTAGTTAAAAACAGCAGCATTTGTGTCTGACTTCAGGGCAGCTCAGGGGATTTTGGGAAGATTGTTGAGCAAACTTGTTCCCCTCCCCCAGAAGCAGTTAGCAACTGAGGCACAACTGAGGTACAAATACCTAGACACTGCTGCTTTCTGAGGGAACCATATGGAGCTCTAGTGCTCTGGTAGTGTTGGCCTGATTGTTTCTTGAGGAGGCCGGTGTCTATAAAATAGAGGGATTTAACACGTGGCTAAGAGAATGGTGTCAGTCCAAAGGGTATGGGCTGGTGGGGGTGGGGGTGGGGAAGGACCTGGAAGGGCAGTGATCTCTACGCTAAGGACAGGCTACACTTAAGTGAGGAGCGAAGGAGGGTATTCAAATAGAAACTGGGGGAAGACTTAACAAACAGTAAGAATTTAAACTAGAAGAGGGGGATGGCAAATGGGCAGGAGTCAGGCAGGATCCACAGGTAGGGAAGCTGAACAAGCTTACCCCCATACCAGCAGCAAGGGACTTGGGGGAGGTCAGAAGGGGATGCTAGAAAGGGAGAGCAAGTAGGAAGAGGGGGGAAGGAAGTGGAGTGGAGGGTGGTGTAACCCCTAGGTAGCGCTATGCCAAGGGTTACTACCCCAGCCTGCTTGGCTAGTAGCAGGTTAAGGGGCCTGAGTTCTGAAATGGGTGCCTCCACCCGGAGGTCAGGGTTGGTGTGGTCAAGCTAACCTGGGCACAGCCCTGCGGAACACTGTAACCTCCCTCTTTCCTTACTAGTGGCCGGAACAATACAAAATAATCACTTTCACAATACCACTGATACACCACACAAATACCCACACTGTTTGCACTTACCACCAAGGCTTTCCTCTGACTCGACCCTGGGGAACCCCTGTAAAACAAGGTTATACACGGCAAATAACAACAGTACAGTACTCTTACACAAATTGGAATCACAGTCAGGGTAAATGCAAAAAAGAGTTAGATCTGATTTATTTAAGGGACTTGAACAAAGGAGGGGATGTAATCAGGTTAATTTGCTTAAAGGCTGTATCAATCAAACAGTTATGCATGCAATTCAGAGTCCATAAACAGTCATACACTCTGAGTACCCAGATGGAGAACGGTGGGCTAACCAGGAATGTTGCAGCTAGTTGGGGTCCTGTGAAGGAAGAAAACAACATGCACCACACACACTAATTGTAATCCGGAGCCGGAGGGCTCAGTTCGTGAAAAGAAAACAACAAGACAATCAGACGACACACTTTTAGATTAAGCTGTTGTTGCAGGGAGCTACCCTGATGATTACTCACGATACCCAAGACTGGATGAAAATTGAGACTACAGGTGGTTGATCTGGAGTGCCAGGAGAAGCAGAGCCCACACAATTCGCCGAGGCATCATTCCTGTTCAAGCGTGGAGCAGGGGGATGATCCCCAGGCAGGTCTCTCGTCAATGGCTTTCTCTGTGCAACGGGTAGTCTGGCTGGGCCACTGTGGCAAGGCCCAGGCCAAACTGAGACAAATTCGGATACAGTCCATTTTGGGCTGGATACAGCTTCCAGCAAGCAAAACACAATTCACACTGTGGGGAACCAAATCACGACCCACTAACAACTCACAGCTCATTTACATGTAAGGAAATTCTACTGTACCAGGCAAACCGCTCTCCGATCATGATCGCAAAGTCTTTGCACAAACCAGGGATTCAAAAGCAGCTGGAAATCCTGACAGGCCGATCGCATTCAGCAAAATCTTCAGTTTTCTTCAGGTATGAGCCTGGTAAAAAATCAGTGGCTTACTTCGTTCTCACAAACTTGGATTTAGTCTGAAATAATTCTCTTCTCTCCCTCTCAGGGCAGCAGGCAGACATGCAGGCCACAACTCAGGCCTTTCCACCGTTCTGCCGCGCGAAACTACTCAGACGGTTGCTTGACTGTCTCAAGCTGTTGCTTCTTCAGCGCCCAACTTAGATCTGACTCAACTGCCAGCAAGCCTGGAACTTTGCCCAGAATCCAAAAGGTTCAGTTGGCTGATCTGTCTGTCAGTCACAACAAAGGCTCCCCCTTCAAGTGCAAAAAGGCACCAAAAGCCCAGAACTACAATTCCTACAGATTTTGACTCCAGTCAGCTCCTGTAGTCTGGCTCCATTTTATGTCCCACCATTACTGATTGGTCCAATTCAGCAGTCCAGGACCAAGATAGTGGAGATAAACAAAACAGTCCTTACTGCAAAGAAGGCAGGTCAGACAAACTACATTATCATTATCACTCTAAATGATTTTCAGCAAAAAGTTACATCTTTCAACAGAGCTCCCTCTCAGATTACTTATGACTGTAATCCAGGCAGCTCTTAAAGAGACAGTACACAGAGACTATACAGGCACTCTCTGGCAATCACATTTAAACTTCTAAAATTCAGGACACCAGCCTGGCAGTGAGCATTTAGACAAGCTCAAGGAAGACTTTTCCGGAACCCCCATTTGTAGGGGGGGTTACAGTGGTAAACTAGAATGCTAGGAATCTAGGAACAAAACAGCTGAGTTACAGGCTCTCATGGCAGATGGGGAGGTGGACATAGCGGCCATCACCGAGACATGGGTCACCCATTACCATGACTGGGACCTGGCAGTACCAGAGTATAGGATGCTGTATTTTGGAGGGACAGAGTAAAAGAAAAAAGAGGGGGGTGGCACTGGACGTGAGAGAAGGATTGAAGTGTGTCAGGAGGGATGAGAAGGAGGGCAGCACGGAATTATTATGGGTGCAGCTCCAGGACTCCTAAAATAGGACCTTCAGGATGAGATTGATGTACAGGCCTCCCTCTCAGACTGAGGAGTTAGACAGGGAACTAGCGGGACAGATCAGAAGGACCTGTAGGAGGGGCAGCATGGTGACTGTGGGGGACTTCAATCTGCCAGGAGTGGATTGGGGTACCCCAGCTACCACGAATAGGAGGGAGCAGGTATTTCTGGATGCCTTCCAGGACAGCTTCCTATTGCAGATGGTCAATGAGCCAACCAGGTTAAGAAACACCCTAGACCTCATGCTGGTGAATGGTGAGTTTGTGAGGGAGCTGGGGGTGGAGGAACCGCTAGCAGGAAATGACCACCACTCAGTATGGTTCATGATAAACATGGGGAAAGAGGGACTAGGAACAGGCACATGGGTGTTAGACTTCAGGAGGGCCGACTTCAGGAAGATGAGGGAAATAGTACAGGGGTTTCTGACGAGGATCCATCCAAACATGGACACTAACCACAAGTGGGAGGTCATTAAACTGGGAATTGAGAAGGCAACCATAACATGTACAAGGGTTCAGAGTAAGAGGGCTAGGGCCAGGAAGCCTAGCTAGGTGAGCAGGGGGTTCATGGAAAAAGTAAGCAAGAAAAGAGCTGCCTTTAGAAGGTACAAAAAAACGGGGAGAGGGGAGAACAGAAGGAATACCTGAAGGAGTTGAGGGAGGTGACAAGGACAGTCAGATCAGCCAAGGTGTCCAGGGAACTCAGGCTAGCACAGGGCATCAAAAAGGGTAGAAGGACTTCTTCAGGTACATCAGGGGGAGAAAAGGAGTTGTAAGGACCAAACAATAAGGATAAAGAGGGATGGGGTGGGTGGAAACAGGGGCAGAACAGGCAGAAGCATTAAACGAGTACTTCTGCTCAGTATTTTCTAAAGAAAAAGGGGAAGCTGTACCCAAGGGGGTGGGAGAGTGGGCATGGGGGGTGGGTGACAGACGGGGAAATACATAGAAACATAGACTTTGACGGCAGATAAGGACCGCTAGGCCCATCTAGTCTGCCCATTTCCCTACCTACAGGATAGGCCGCAGATCCTAGTTAACCAACAGCTTATTTCTTCCTACCCCCCACAAGAATTGCCTTATGTCTGTCCCATGCATTCTTGAATTCTCCATCAGTTTTAGACCCCACAACCTCCTCAGGAAGGCTGTTCCATGCATCCACTACCCCTCTGTGAAATAATACCTCTCACATTGCCCCTGAACCGCCCTCCTTCTATCTTTAAATTGTGTCCCCTTGTTCTTGCCACCTTTTTTTCTGAAAATGCTACCCTCTTGGACTTTGTTGATTCCACTGAGGTACTTAAAAGTTTCTATCATGTCCCCCCTCTCCCTTCTTTCCTCAAGGGTATACATATTAAGCTCCTTTAGTCTTTCCTCATATGGCTTCTCTTGCAGACCCTGTACCATTTTAGTTGCCCTCTTCTGGACTGCCTCTATCCTGTCTATGTCCTTGCAGAGATGGGGTCTCCAGAACTGGACACAGTACTCCAGATGGGGTCTCACCAACTGTCTGTACAGAGGGATAACAACTTCCAGTTTTCTGCTGCTGATGCCTCTCCCTATACATCCCAGTATACCCCCAGCCCTCCCTACTGCCTTCTCACATTGCTTGCTAACCTTAAGGTCATCTGATATGATTACCCCCAGGTCCCTTTCCTTTTTTGTTGTTACTACCTCCCCACCCATTGTGTATTCTTCCCCTGGGTTCTTATTTCCCAGGTGCATTATTTTGCACTTCTTTGCATTGAATCCTAGCTGCCATACTTCTGACCATTCCTCCAACCTTGCCAAGTCCCTTTTCATCCTTTCCACGCCTCCTTGTGTATCAACCCTGTTGCAGATTTTTGTGTCATCTGCAAAAAGGCATACTTTTCCTTCCAGTCCCTCTGCAATGTCACTGATGAAGACATTAAAAAGGACTGGACCCAATACTGAACCTCATGTACCCCACTAGTAACCCCTTTCTTCAGAATGGACTCCATTTACAATTACCTTCTGTGTCCTGTTGTCCAGCCAATGTTTTAACCAGGCTACCACCCTGGGTCCCACTCCCAGGCTGGTTAATTTGACTATTAATCTTTGTGTGGGACTGTGTCAAATGCCTTGCTAAAGTCTAGGTAGACCATGTCCACAGCCTCCCTGGTCTACTACTTTGGTCACCCAGTCAAAGAAATCTATTAGATCGTCTGACATGACCTTCCTGCTGTGAACCCATGCTGCCTTGGGTCCTGTGCTCCACTGGCCTCTAGGTACTGACTATTCTTTCCTTCAGAAGTGACTCCATCACTTTCCCTACCACAGAGGTCAAACTGACAGGTCTGTAGTTTCCTGCCTCTGTCTTGGACCCACTTTTGTGAAGGGGGATCACATCCCCTTCCTCCAGTCCTCAGTACCACACCATCCTCCATGATTTATTAAAAGAGTAGCCAGTGGTTTCACTAGTTCCTCCCTTAATTCTTTTTAGAATTCTGGGTGAATTCCATTAGGACCCATTGCTTTGTCCACCTTCAGTTTTAGGAGTTCATGCAGAACCCTTTCTTTTGTGAAAGGACTGGGATCGACCCCCCTATCAAGAGTGCTTCTGTTAATTGGATTAGGCACTTCCCCCTCCTCTTTTGTGAATACTGAGCAGAAATATTCGTTCAGTATTCCTGCTTTTTCGCCGTCCCCCTCTGCCCACCCACTGTTCATTCTATTCAGCCTCACTATCCTTCCCTTTGTCTTTCTACGCTCGCTGATGTACCTATAAAAGGTTTTATCCCCTTCTTAACTGAGTTGGCTATCTTTTCTTCAGTTTGGGCCTACTATTCTGACTTCCTCCCTGCTTCCTTCTGCCTTAACTTCAGCTCTCTGTCCTGCTCCTTCTGTGTTTCCTTATACTTCCGGAATGCTATCTTTTTCTTCCTGACTTTCACAGCCACCTCTTTTGAGAACCATAGTGGCTTTTTCTTTCATTTTGATTTGTTCATTTGCTTCACACAAAGGCTTGTTGCCTCTGTGATGGCAGTTTTGATAATTCCCCATTGTTGCTCCACACCTCCTTCTAGCCTGTTTGCTAGTGCTTTTCTGAGGCACTCTCCCATCTTGCCAAAGTCAGCCCTCCTAAAGTCCAGTACCCTCACTTTTGTATGGAAATCCCAGTGGGCAGAGTACTGGAGAGCTTGAGGGCACTGAGGGTGGACAAGATGCCAGGACCAGATGACATGCACCCCAGGGTGCTGAAGGAGTGGGCAGAAGTTCTTGCATAACCTTTGGCAGACCTGTTCAATGCCTCCCTGGACTCAGGGAGTGTACCTCAGGACTGAAGGATGGGCGCACGTGGTACCTCTCCACAAGAGCGGCCCCAAGGATGAGCCAGGGTACTACAGACTGGTAAACCTCACATCCATCATGGGAAAGCTGAAGGAGATAATCCTGAAGGAGAGGCTGGTTTCCCTCCTAGAGGCTAATAGGCTACAGTACAGCAGGCAGCATGAATTTGTTTCAGGCAGATACTGTCAGACCAACCTGGTGGAGTAATATGACTGGATAACCAGGCAATTAGACAGGGGCCATGCAGTGGATGTCCTGTACCTGGACTTCAGTAAGGTATTCAATTCAGTGATGCACGGGAGGCTAGGAAGTAAGCTGGAAGGCACAGGGGTGGGGGCAAAGATGATGGGATGGGTAGTGAACTGACTGCAAGGGAGACAGCAGAGGGTAGTGGTGGGAGGGGAGCTCTCATCTCCCAGGGCAGTGACAAGTGGGGCACCACAGGGCTCTGTACTGGGGATGGTGTTGTTTGGGATCCTCATAGCAGACATCTCAATAAGCAACAACAGCAAGATCAGTCTGTTTGCAGACTATACCATGATGGGAGCAGTAGTAGATGACTTAGGAGGGTGGCAGGGGTTGCAAGATGATCTGGAAAAATTGAAGGCCTCGTTGGACACTTGGCAGCAAGGGTTCAATGCCAAGAAATGTAAGGTGCTACATTTCAATGCAAAAAAAAAACAAGGAGGAGCTACCAGCTGGGGGGAAGGGGAGGATTTAACTAGCCAAGACAGAAGGGGAGAAGGACCTAGGGGTTATCATAATGGGAGCAATGAACAACTCAGCACAGTGTGGAAAGGCAGTTGCAAAGCCAACAGGATGCTGAGTTGTATTACAAGCATATCCCCCAGGAGGGGAGAGGTGATCCTGCTGCTATACAGGTCACTGATTAGACCACACCTGGAGTACTGCGTGCAGTTCTGGCAACCGTACCTGAAAAAGGACATTAGGTTACTGAAGGGGGTGCAACGTAGAGCAACAAAAATGATATAGGGGCTAGGGGATCTACCCTACAAGAGCAGACTGAGGGAGTTGAACATGTACTCCCTGGAGGAGAGGAGGGATGGGGACATGATTGAAACCTTCAAGTAGATGAAGGGAATAAATAAGACAGACACGGAGGGGCTTTTCAAATTAAGGAGGGAGAGGGACACTCAAGGGCACAATCTGAGATTTGAAGGGGGAAGGTTCAGGAGGGAAATAAGGAGACACTTTTTTACAGAGAGGGTGGTGTCTGGGTGCAACGCATTGATAGAGGAATTGGTATCCTGTAGAACAGTGGGCAGCTTCCAAAGGGGATGGGACAGGGTAAGAGAGGAAGGTCACTGAAGGGGCAGCTGCAGTATAAGGGCTGCTAGCTGCATAACTGAGCATATGTGATAGACCATAAAGCCTTTATCTGCTGGCAATTTCATATGTTCGTACCATGCAGCACCGGCAGCTCCCCACCTTCAGATTACTGCCATGGGCACTCACTTGCTGCGTGATGGGGAGGTGAGAGGGCCTAAAAACAAAAAAATCCTTGGAGCAAGCAGTATGATACCTAGTACACAGGGGTCCCTGCACTACGCTACCAGCCACTCCAACCCCTCAGAGGGTGTCTCCCACCACTTTATCTGGAGTGGTAGGGGATGATGCCTGGCTGTGGCCAGTCCCCATCATGGGGTGTAAGCCATGGTATCAGGGTGCAGAGGTTAGTGCTGGAAACATGGAGGGACAGTAAGGGCTCAACCAGAGGGATGGGAAAGCCATGTAGAAAGGGGGGCCAAATGTAAATTATTTAAAAAAAAAAACTTACAGTACCAATAGAATCATATACAAAGAAATTATCAAACATATGAAGCAAAGTACAAAACAAAATAACTGCAGTCACAGGATCCAACTGCCATACAAAAATTAGATTAACTGTGACAGCAGAAAGAACTGACATGCTGACAACAAATACTATAAATACCTTTAAGAGGTACAAACTGTACCTTGATGCTTACCAACGATTTTCAGAACAAATAAACCAGCAGGGGAATTCTCAGGTCAGGGGAAACATTTGCCGGCAGAGACAGTCCATGAACATCTCTATAGAGCACCTTGAACAAGGAGTTGGAAACGAGGGAGTGTTGAGTATAAGGGAGGCTGTTCCAGAGGCTGGGAGCAGAACAGATAAAGCCTTTCTGCCCATAATATTAGTGGCAGGGTGTTTCTCAAGAAGCAGTTGAGAGGTTGACCTGAAGATACGGGTCAAAGTTTAAGTCTTAAAAGGTACTTGTCCCCCAGTGATTTGTCAGTCAGGCAACCATAAAGGTATTTACAGCATGCCTATGGGGAGATCAGTTCAAAGGGTTTGGCAGAGAGAGCAGTGGCGAGCATTGAAAGGGACCAGGAATGCAAATCTACTTTTTTTTTTGTACACTCTGTTAGAAACATAGACACATAGAAACGTAGAGTTTGACGGCTGATAAGGACCACTTTGGCCATCCAGTCTGCCAAATTTTTCACTATTTACATTATCCATTCTACCTGCCTACAGAGGACCAAACTAAGAGAAGGCATACTGAAGACAACATACCTCTGCATCAAGCAGGTAAGCAAAAACAAAAGGAAGAGGAAACCGCTATGGTTCTCAAAAGAGGTGACAGAAATGGTAAAGGCTAAAGGAGTGGCATTCCAAAGGTACAAGGAGATGCAAAGAGAGAAAGTTAGAGAAGTGTATCAGGGGAAACATAGGGAGACAGGGAAAGTAGTAAGGAGTATAAAGGCATGAACTGAACAAAGAATAGCTCAGGCAGTATCAAAAGGGGACAAGATATTTTTTAGGTATATTAGCGAAAAAAAGGAAGACAAAGGGAGTGATTGTACGGTTCAAGTGGGAGGGGAGACTGTATAGAGGGGGATAAAAAAAGGCAGACATCTTGAACATGCAGCCCACCCCTCTCTCCAGTGTCTAGGGGTATGATGGTGGTGGCAACTGTCCGTGGGAAGCGAGGCTGCCCCTGATACTACGGGCCAATATAGCCCTGCAGCTCATCTTCTCCTAGCGCTCACTGACATATTTTTCCCACAGAAACAACAAGCCTCACACTTCAGGGCCGCCAAGTCCATCTTGGGTCCCAGCTCACTGGCGCACCACTGCACATCTCATTTCAGCTTCTTGTGACCACCCACGGCTTACTGTCCCCTTGATGTATAGGCAACACATCCCCAACTGGCAGCCAGCAATACCTCATCTCTTCGCGATCATCTATCTCTCCACTGGGCTTCAATACTGGAAGCTTCCAACAGAAATCTTCTTACAGCTCTTCTATTCAGCTCAACCTCGTACGCATCTTGCTCCAGTCCCAATGAGGTGGCATGATGGGGGGGGGAGCCTCACGCAGGGCTCAGACAATGGCCATCGCCATGTCCTCCCATGGGCTAATCTCTCTCTCTCACCTTGGCCTGGAAAATTTACTGTGGATGACTCGAGTAGACTATCGGCCTCACTCTCGTCCTGACTTCTTCTCTCTCTCCTGTCTCTGCTGCAAATGTCCCTTATATCCCACCCACCTCCAGGTGACCTCCTGGCTGCAGCAGGTCCCAAAGGCAGCCCGGGATTAACTCTTTCCTAACCATGGGCTATTCCCAGCTAATTGTCTTCCAAGGCACAAGCTGTACCCAGCCTTAGGCTGTAACCCCAAAGGGGAGTTACAAACAAATACTTTTGCTCAGTGTTCACAGTAGAAGGGGACTAGGAGGGACAGTGAAAAGGCACCAGGAGCTTTGATGGAACGGAAATGGACACTAGTCCTCTTTCTGTGTGGAAAGTCAGAAAGGCACTCAGTAACCTGAAAGTGGACAAAATTATGGGACCAGACGGGGTGCATCCTAGGATGCTGAGGGAGCTCAGGGAGGTACTAGCTGCACTTCTGACAGACAGATTTAACAAATCACTGGAGATCAGAGTGGTCCTGAAGGACCGGAGAAGGGCAGATGTAATTCCACATCACAAAAGTGGTAGCAAGGAAGAGATGGACAATTATAGGCCTGCCAGCCTGACCCTGGTGGTGGGTAAGTTACTGGAAAGACTATTAAAGCAAAGACTGTGCAATACCTTGAATCCAGTGAGTTACAGGATCTCAGGTAGCATGGATTCACAGGGGGGGGAAAGTCATGCCAAACAAATCTGATAGGAGACAGAGGGTAGTGGAAAACAGAGTTTGCTCCCAGGAAGGAAGGGTGACCAGTGAGGTACCTCAGGGCTCAGTGCTGGAACTGGTCCTCTTTAATGTCTTCATAAGTGACATAGCAGAGGAGCTGGAAGGGAACGTCGGCCTCTTTACAGATTACACCAAAATATGCAACAGAGTAGATACTCGGGGGGGAGGTTGGGGGTTGGAAGGATGGACAGGGATCTGAAAAAACTGGCGAAGTGGCCAAGGGTATGGTAGCAGGGTTTCAATGCAAAAAAGTACAAAATAATACTCTGGGGTCATAGAAACATGGGGGGGCATAGTACAAAATGGTGGGAAGTGATACAATGACCAAGCAGGAAGGAGACAGGTAATTATATCGGATGACCTAAAGGTGGCCAGGCAGTTCTGGAGACTACATCTCAGGAAAGACATAGACAGAGTGGAGGCTTTCCAGAAGAGGGCTACCAAAATGGTGCAGGGTCTGCATCAAAAGCCCTATGAGGAGAGGCTAATGGAGCTAAATATGTATACCCTGGATGAGATGAGGAAGAGGGGGGATATGACAGAGACCTTTAAATACCTCAGAGGGGTTAATAATGGTTAAACAGGTAGGAGGGGATTTTTTAGAGAAGCTGGTGCTCTAGAACAAGGGAACATGCAAGGAAGCTGGAGGTTGATAGATTCAGGAGAGATGTAAGGAAGTACTTCTTCACAGAAAGGGTGGTGGATTCCTGGAACAGCCTTCCAGCAGAGATAGTGGGGGGCAAAAAGAGTGGTGGAGTTCAATAATGCCTGGAATAAACACAAAGGAATCATTGGGGTTAGAAGTAGAGACAGTGCCATAGATCAAGCAGGGTCTGCAGCAAAAATTAAGGTAACAAGCATTTGTCAATGCCGAACGTTGCTTGCTTGTATCAAGTTGACATGGAAGCATTAGCGCGGTGTGAGCCACTTAGGGTGTCTGGTCAGTGGTCTCCATGATTTCCATGTGGTGGCTCTTTTACAAATAAAATATCACTAATTGATCATGAAAATGCATCTTGTGGTCATTGACTCATTATCTGACTCAATGAGTGTGAGTACTCCGGTGTGTTACCATGTTGAGAAGAGGTGAGAGAGGAGGTGTTACTTGACAGTAGGAAATCCCTTGCCACAGAATAGGTGTGTGTGTGAGGTAGATGCCACTGAACACCAGGAAACTTGTTGACATGGGATGTGCATTCTTGCAGGTTAGGGGGCTATTCTGGTGGCTCTGGAGATAATTTTGGCAAGTCAAGGGCACTTTCAGTGGATTGTGGACATTCCAGCAGGTGCAGGGCATTAAGACATGAAGGGGGCACTTCTAGCAGGACAGTGGTACATCACAGTAAGGTTGTCATGATAGATGGAAAACCAGACTCTTATTTCTGGTTCTGGTGCATTTGATTATCACAATGACATGTGCACACACTCTCAGATGTCCCTGCTCAGGTGTGTGCACGTATAGGCCCATCACAAGCATATGCACGCACGAGTTTGTCACAGGCATGTGCATTCAGAGTGTACTGCCCAGGTGTGTGCTTACAAACAGTGGCCATCTCAGGCGTGTACATGCACAGAGGGTCCAGCTGAGACCTGTGCATACACAGATGACCCAGCTCACATGTGTGAGTATACAGATGGCTCAAGTCAGGCTTGTGCATAACTACACAAGAGGGAATTACTTATTAAAGTGCAGCATATGAATCCCAGGCCAGATGCTCCAGTGCTAATGCAGGGATGGTGTTGTCCAGTTGAAGAGAGATTTGTTGCCAGACCGTTGACAGGAATGGTGGTGGTGGGAGGAGTTCCAGTGAGGATTATCTGCTGATGGTGGATGCAGGTTTAATGGCTGGATATTTTTCAGAAGCTAGTCTTCTCATTTCTCTCTCCACTGATGTTGTATAAAATAATATATCCAGTTTGTTAAAAAAACAAAATGCTTGCCTGACTCCTCCTGACAATCTCAGTTTCTAAAAATTCTGGTCCCATTGATTTTTTTTTTTAAGTTAAAAACTTTTCAGTAATACAAAACAATACAGCAGCAAACACTAGGAATAAATAAACAGCAAATCATACAAGTATTCTCACCAATTGCTATGAAATGTAACCAAGCATGTCTTTTAATTGTAGAATGTGCTTCATTAGCTAGTCAGGTCATCTAAATCAGCTAACCTCCCAACAACTGGGACAGAGCAACTTGAATTGCTTAGGGCAAAGAGGAGCGGGGGAAGCAGCAGAATGCCCAGCCTTTTTTATTTTACATGTTTTGTTTCTTGTTCTTCCTTTTACCCCAAGATCCACAACAGTGGTGTCTGGAGGTGAGTTGTAATGTGTTTGCACCCATCTTGCTGCAGCAATATTGAAAAGATTTCATCGAGTAAAACACAGCAAAGTAAAAGGGCTTTCATGAAAGGGAAAAATATCAAACATAAATTAGTCATTTCCTTATTTGAGGGTCTCATATCGCGTCCCCGTTTATTACAGGGAGGGTTAGAGGAGTTCTTACAAGTGACTGATGTAACCCCCCCCTGCAAATAGGGGCTCCCAAAAGTCTTCCAGGAGCTTGCCTGAATGCTCCAAGTCTGGGCGGTGTTCGGCATCTGAGCTGTTTAAATGTGGTTCCAGGTGAGTGCTATTTGAGCCTCCACGTACTGTCTCTGTAAGAGCTGTCTGCTTGCAGACTTAATTAGTTTGTGTGGGGGGACTGTGTATTTAATGCTCGAATCCCGCCCGAGCTGCTGTCAATTCGCTCCATCTCTGCCATCGCTACATGTGCAGAGGGAGCCTTGTTGAAAGATATAACTGTTTGTCAGAAATCATTTAGAGTGACTGAGAGAATGTAGTTTGTCTAACCTGTCTTCATTTCAGCATAAACTGTTTTAATGTAGCTTTTTTTCATTTTGGTCCTGAATAGCTGACTTGGACCAATCAGGATTATAGGGAGACCCTAAAATGGAGCCTGTGGATGAATCAGAACTTGGACTCTTAATTTTGAGCCAGCCACAAGGGGATTGTATGGGCAGTGACTCTGGGAAATGTAGTTTTGACCTTGGCGCCTTTTTCTACCAACAGAGGGAGTCTTATTGTGAGTGACAGCTGAATCAGCCAACAGAATAGTGTGGAGCTAAAAGAAATGCCCTGATCTGTGACTGGAAAGATCAGATCAGTTGTGGGGAATCGTTATTTCCAATCACAAGTGTGTCATCTAATTCTTGTTATTTCACTGCTTCATGGACTGAGCCATCCAGCTCCGGATTACAATTGGGTATTGTGCATATATTTTCTTCTACAGGGCCCTATCCATCTTCACCTGCCGGCCAACCCTGGGCAACAGACCTGGCTAGCCTCCCCCCAACCTGGGTACTCACAGTGTGACTTTTCAGCCCCTGTGATGACTCGCTTGTGATTGAAAAAAGGCTGCAGGGAAATACCCTGATTTGTACTCACAATACCCAAGCTGAGGACCAGATGGTGAATGTTCTTCAGGATTGCCAGAACAACAGGGCATGAAGACAAGGTCCTTGTGACTGGACCCCACTGCAGTTGATAGCAACGGATTTAGTCCGAGACAAGCTGGGGTTTGCTTCGCTTCCAACACACAGCACAGAGCCGCGGATTGGTACAGATTCCCCACAAGCACTCACGCACATCCATATGTAAAGGAAAGTACTATACCAGGCAGGCTGCTCCTCGATCCCAATCGCAATTACTGCAAAATACCCGGGAGTACACACAGCAGCTTCAGTTCCTGACAGACCGAGCGCGATTCAGCAATTTCTCCAGTCTTCTACAGGGTGAGCCTGGATTCCACACTTCTAGTGCTTCTTTCTCCTCACAACTCAGATGCAATCCAAGCTGGCACTCACAAAGGCTGCAGACCGAAACTCAGGGCCTCACACGCACTTCCCGTGCGAAACTATACACCGCAGAAGCACACAGCTCCTTCTCTTTTCACTGCCACAACTGATCTGATCTTTCCAGTCACAGAGCAGGGCATTTCCTTTAGCCCCACACTATTCTGTTGGCTGATTCAGCTGTCACTCACAATAAGACTCCCTCTGTTGGTAGAAAAAGGCGCCAAGGTCAAAACTTAATTTCCCAGAGTTACTGCCCATACAATCCCCTTGTGGCTGGCTCAAAATTAAGAGTCAAAGTTCTGATGCATCCACAGGCTCCATTTTAGGGTCTCTCTATCATCCTGATTGGTCCAAGTCAGCTATTCAGGACCAAAATGAAAAAAGCTACACTGAAACAGTTCGTGCTGAAATGAAGACAGGTTAGACAAACTACATTTTCTCAGTCACTCTAAATGATTTCTGACAAACAGTCATATCTTTCAACAAGGCTCCCTCTGCACATGTAGCGACGGCAGAGACGAAGCGAATTGACAGCAGCTCGGCCGGGATTTGAGCATTAAATACACAGTCCTCCCATACAAACTAATTAAGTCTGCAAGCAGACAGCTCTTAAAGAGACAGTACGTGGAGGCTCAATTAGCACTCACCTGGAACCACATTTAAACAGCTCAGACGCCGAACACCGCCCAGACTTGGAGCATTCAGGTAAGCTCATGGAAGACTTTTGGGAACCCCTATTTGCAGGGGGGTTACAGCAGTATTTCAAAATGAATATTCTATTTGCACACTAATCTTTGTTATGAGGCTTGTGACAACCTGGCACTTTTAACACCTGGGCTGTGTTGACTGATAGACACTCACCTCGTCAGGGCTATCAGTCAATCAGAGCCTGGGAATTTCTTAGCCCATTTTCTAATCAGGAAATGAAAACTGAACTGAAGAAGTGTCTGAGTCAAGTTCAGAGTTATCCCTGTCAGTCTGTAGCGGTTCAGATTTATTGTGAGTGATGATAAGCTCTGTTTTAAAGAGTTTAGCACTGGCAGGGTCCTGCAATCTTCTACTTCTGGCTGCTCTTACAGATGAAAAGTAATCCGTAGTGAATGGGGGGGGTGGAGGTCTTATTTCTGTTGTTTCTGAAGGTGCCTGAGGCCTATTCCCAGGTGTATTTTGCTCTGGTTCTATTACTGATGGTGTTATAGTCTCAGGATTTTATTTACATAGAAACATAGAATTTGACGGCAGATAAGGACCGCTTGGCCAACCCAGTCTGCCCATTTCCCTACCTAATGGATAAGCTGCAGATCCTAGTTAACCAGCAGCCTACTTCTTTCTGCCCCCACCACCTAGAATTGCCTTATGACTGTCCCATGCATGCTTGAATTCCACCACTGTTTTTGAGTGCTGTTTTGTTATTTATTTATTTATTTGTATTTCGGATGACACCTTTGATCCGAGGGCTCTTTTACAAAGGTTCCACGTCAAGGCAATAAGGATAATAAGGTACAAAACATAACATAATCATTACAATGGAACTTACAAAAAAAAAAAAAGGCAAGTAAGATTACAATAACAGCAGCCAGAGGCATTGTCAAGGAATTGTGTTGCGAGTTAATTATACAGTACAAGTCATAGGCAGCTCAGTGAAGCTTTGTTAGGAGTGGGTAAGTGGGAAAAGAGAAAGAAGAGTGGTGGTGATGGGGTGGTTAGGGAGAGAAAGAGAGGGAGGAGGGGAGAAATAGGGAGAGCATTGCATTGGGTATGTTCTAGATGGGAAACAGCAAGGGAGGAGGAGGAAAGGGGGGATGAAAAGGAAAAGGAGACAGACTCCTCCCAATCTCAGTCTGTTTCTCCTGTAGCAGCTGCTGTTACCGGCTCCCCTGGAGAGGGAAGGTTCCCACATGGAACAGTTCCAAGAGATAGTTCTGTGCTTTGTGCACTACCATACCCTCCATCATTAGTTGCAACTGATCCATTGTCGGGTTGAGGCTGTCGTACCGTGGCCTCACCAGTTCAAGTGGTGTTTCTGGATAACATTTTTTGTCTTAGTGCTAAAGTAATATAGAGACGTTTGGCTCCATCTGCAAAATCCAGTTTATTGTGCGCTGCCCAGGGGCAGCTCTGGAAAGTGTGACGTTATTCATCACATAGATTACATATTTCTCCTTCTGTGCATTGCAACCCAGAATGCCCCAATGTTCCACATACCGTTGTAACCCCTAGGTGGCGCTATCCCAAGGACTACTACCCCTGCCTGCTTGGCTAGTAACAGGTTAAGGGGCCTGAGTTCTGAAATGGGTGCCTCCACCCGGAGGTCAGGGTTGGTAGTGGTCAAGCTAACCTGGGCACAGCCAACCGGGACACTGTAACCCCACTCTTTCCTTACCAGTGGCCAGAACAATACACAATAATCACTTTCACAATACCCCTGATACACCACATAAGTACCCACACTGTTTGCACTTACCACCAGGGCTTTCCTCTGGCTCGGCCCTGGGGACCCCCTGTAAAACAAGGTTATACACAGAAAATAACAGCAGTACAGTACTCTTGCACCAACTGGAACCTCAGTCAGGGTAAATGCAAAAAAGAGTTAGATCTGATTTATTTAAGGGACTTGAACAAGGGAAGGGTGTAACCAGGTTAATTTGCCTAAAGGCTCTGTCAATCAAACAGTTATGCATGCACTTGAGGGTCCATAAACAGTCACACACTCTGGGTACCCAGATGGAGAACAGTGGACTAGCCAGGAACGTTGCAGCTGGTTGGGGCCCTGTGATGGAAGAAAACAACATGCACAACACACACTATTTGTAATCCAGAGCCGGAGGACTCAGTTTGTGAAAAGAAAACAACAAGACAATCGGATGACACACTTTTAGATTAGGCTGTTGTTGCAGGGAGCTACCCTGATGATTACTCATGATACCCAAGACTGGACATGGGCTGGATGAAAATTGAGACAGAAGGTGATTAATCTGGAGTGCCAGGAGAAGCAGGGCCCACATGATTCGCTGTGTTGTCGTTCATGTTCAAGCATGGAGCAGGGGGCTGATCCCCAGGCAGGTCTCTCATTGGTGGCTTTCTCTGTGCAGTGGGGTACTCTGACAGGGCCAGCATGACATGGCCCAGGCCAAATGGAGATGAACGCAGATTCAGTCCAATTAGGCTGGATAAAGCTTTCAGTAAGCAGAACACAGTTAACACAGTGGGGAGCCAAATCACAACCCACTTTCAATACACAGCACATTTACATGTAAAGGATTCTACGGTACCAGCAAGCAGAACACAGTTCACACAGTGGGGAGCCAAATCACGACCCACTTTCAATACACAGCACATTCACATGTAAGGAAATTCTACTGCACCAGGCAAACTGCTCTCCGGTCACGATCGCAGTCTCGGCACAAACCAGGGATTAAAAAGCAGCTGGAAATCCTGACAGGCCGATCGCATTCAGCAAAATCTTCAGTCTTCTTCAGGTATGAGCCTGGTAAAAAAATCAGTGGCTTACTTCATTCTCACAAACTTGAATTTAGTCCGAAATAATTCTCTTCTCTCCCTCTCAGGGGCAGCAGGCAGACATGCAGGCCACAATGCAGGCCTTTCCACAGTTCTCTCACGCGAAACTACTCAGACGGCTGCTTGTCTGTCTAAAGCTGTTGCTTCTTCAGCTCCCAACTGAGATCTGATTCAACTGCCAGCAATCCTGGGACTTTCCCCAGCATCCAAAAAGTTTGGTTGACTGATCTGTCTGTCAGTCACAACAAAGGCTCCCCCTTCAGGTGCAAAAAGGCGCCAAAATCCCAAAACTACAATTCCTACAGATTTTGACTCCAGACAGCTCCTGTAGTCCAGCTCCATTTTTGGTCCCACCAGAACTGATTGGTCCAATTTGCAGTCCAGGACCAAGATAGTGGAGATAAACAAAACAGTCCTTGCTGCAAAGAAGGCAGGTTAGACAAACTACATTATCATTATCACTCTAAATGATTTTAGCAAATAGTTACATCTTTCAACAGAGCTCCCTCTCAGATTACTTATGACTGCAATCCAGGCAGCTCTTAAAGAAACAGTGCACAGAGGCTATACAGGCACTCTCTGGCAATCACATTTAAACTGCTAAAACGCAGGACACCAGACTGGCAGTGAGCATTTAGGCAAGCTCAAGGAAGACTTTTTGGGAACCCCCATTTGTAGGGGGGGGTTACATAGTACATTTTACTTGGTCACATACACTGCTGAGATGTGCCACTGAACCGCATCTATAGCATGCCTTTGGTTGTCCTGAGTAGAAAAAGATTCCCCTGTCCCTACCCAAAAAAAAAAGCTGTTGGGTAAATGCAGTACTCCAGTATCACTCATTTTTAACATCACCCAGATCCTTCGCCCCTCAGTCCAAATCTGTTCTGAATCAAAAATTGCTTCAGGGTGTGAAAGTACTGTACATCTTGTTCTTAACCAGTGTGCTAAATCATTCATGTTGACTCCCTCACTTCTGAATAAAACAGTGATTGTTTTCTGGGTAGGTCTAGATAGGGGAATAGGTAAAAAAGGAGTCCACAAGGGAGTGTTCTTTTCCCTGTGATACTTCATCCAAAAATGTTCCAACCCTTGTAATGTTTCAAAACTGATGTTGAACATAGTTTCTCCAGACACATATATGAGGGCATGTATCTCATTAGCAAGGAACTTTAGGGAATCTTTCAACACTACTCTGGCCACATGTGCTCTGTCAGGAGCTTCTTGCATACCCCCTACATATTTCAGTCTAACCACATTATGCCTCTTTGCTGGTTGTATAGGGGTTCTGAAGAAGGACACATAGGGCATTGTTCCCACCCTTGGTGTAGAAGAGTTACTATTTTGTGGGATGCCTTGATTTTCTCTAGCATTATCGTCCGTATCTTGTCTCTGAATTATAGTATTTACTGGTTCAGGAAGTTGTGCAGGCAATTGTAAGATTGTGTTTTGAGTCAAATCTAATTCTGGGGGAAGTCCCAAAGCCTGAGATTCTTCAGGTCTTTCTATCCCTGGTTGCCAGTTTGGAGAATTACTCTCTTGTATCATTCTGGGGATATGGACGGGGGATGTGCCCGAAACCCATCATCCCGTGGTTGCTTCCTTTTCCCACCCCACCGCCTGCAGGGCTTTATCTACCAGCCACAATACAGTGTTGACCTCAGACTCTGGCTGTACAGTGGGGCGTCTTAGGCCAGACAAATCGTCCATTTGTGCCATTCCTGACGCAAGTCCCACATCCTTAGCCGACTTAATCACATTTACATCTGTAGTGGTTGAACAAAGTCTTACTTCCGTTTCTGGAGTTTGAACATCTTGTTGTGACCTTTCCGCTTTGTTCAAGTCCATGATTACTGTTGCCATGCCAACCAGTTGTACAGCAATTGCAGGAGTCTGAGTAGCCTGTTTTTCTAAGGCTGCCACCTGCACTAGGAGTGCCGTTTTCTTCACCAGATATCTGGATTCTTCTTCTTGCAGTAAGTCCAAAATTTTATGAGTAGGTTGTGCCACATCAGTTTGTCTAGTTTCCAAGGGTTTGCTGGTTGCTCCATTTCTCGTTAGACCCTCCATGTCTGAAGGGCAATCGGCCTGTCCATACAATAAGCGCTCCTCCATTACCTCATGAGAAATATCCATTTGCAACATGGTATCCACCACATGGGTCTCTAGCTGAGCTGAGATACCTCCTCGACTTCCCTCCTCTCTCCTGCCCAGGATGCCATCTTGGCCAGGTGCTAGGATGACAGAGGTTCCCCTACCTGAGAGTAGGGGTATTTTCCCAGTGCCCTGGCCAAATTTCCCCCCATTCACTAAAAATACCACCAACAGCTAAATCTGGTTCAAGGTCAGTTAGCATTCATCTGTATCCCCCTCCCCTGGGTCATGCCTGAAAATAGGCAGAATTTGTCTAGTGCACTTACCCGGTCAACAAAAACTAAAAAATAAATCTGATAACTCCAGACATGTATACATGCGAATAACAGTTCCCTGGCAATGTATAGGTTGTGGTGATGTCATGATGTTGACATTTGGGGGAGTGGTCTCTGTTCCCTCCCTTTCGTAATGTAGCTATCACTAGTGTAGCATACTATAGCAGGCTCTAGGCAGCACCAGTTCTCTTAGTGTATTTCTTCTGCTTCCTGGCCCTCTCCCTCACAAAAGTTTAAGCAGATGCCCTATAACCTTAGAGAATAATGGTAGGATCAAGAACAGTATCAAGGTGGAAGTGAGCAACCCAGTGATCCCAAAAATCTGTTACAAAGCTGACCCCATTGCCTGAGCACACTGTTTATAAATCCCAAGTGCAAAATGGCATACATTAGGTGCTTAGAGTACAGCTGTATAGCACATACTTTTTGTACTGTACTAAAATTCATAAATGTTTAAAAATATAAAGCATGCAGAGACCTAGTGAAAACATTATCTAATGATTCATCCTCAATACCTGTGTGTTTCTGCCACCTGTTGACCCATGTATAGTGAGTAAGCTATAAAGACATGACAGGATGTGCATTAGACAGTTCTAATGCACGACATAGTAAGCACAAGCTCACAGGCCAAGTGCCTTCAACCCTTGGCTGTGTGTTACAACTGTTAAATGCACACCCCTGGAGTGCCTTATTGCACTTATAAAACGGGAATGGGTATTTTATATGGCTGTAAAAATTAAAACCTATATGTTTAAATAATAAAAACGTAGACTCATCGATGCTTTTTAAAGTAAAATAGCTCCTCTGCCTGCACTGCACTGGCTTGATATAGATGAAACTTTTACTGGTGGGGCTAAGAAAGTGATTACCAGACAATGGACAACACCAAAGAAACTGACTGTAGCACAGTAGAATGTAATAATTGATTCTGTCTATCACTCGAAGAGGTTAACATATAAGTAGCTGAACCATATTGTTATCTTTGAGGAGAATTACTGGATTTACTGGATAGGTTTGGGACAAAAGAAGGCACAAGGCCCATCGAGATTGTCCCCCACAACAACAGTGGATCATTGGTTATGATAATATTTAGAGTTGAGCCATAAATCTAACTGGGATTTGAACGATTCAGAGTTAGCTATAACAATCAAATCCTTTGGTAATGAATTCCAGAATTTGGCAACTCGAATAGAAAAGAAGTTGTCTCGTTTTTTTGTATTAGCCCAATCTACAATTAATTGTTGCTTATGGTGTCTACCCACTATGCGTTTTGTCTGCTAAGATAAGTCCACATTGTTCCCTTAGTATGGGAAATTTAAATAATTTATACACAAAGAGAATGTCCCCACTATATCTACGTACATCTAAGGGAAAGAGACCTGTTTCTCTTAGATGAGATTCATAACTGAAGGAATGTAGATGTGGTATCATTTTGGTAAATCGTCTCTGAATTAACTCCAGACAGTTAGTGTCTCCTTTAAGATAAGGGGCCAGATATTCAAAAGAGTTGAGCCATGCGCAATAGGGTTACGCCTGTGCAAGTCTGAAAATGTGTCATTCTGCGATATTCAGCAGGAGGCAGTTGCGCCCCCCAAATCACGCTGAGCAACAGCACAATGATAATGAATGTATGTGCAACTGAAGGGGGAGGAACCATGCATAAATGGCGCAGTGCGATATTCAACAACATGCGCCATGTGCAATAGGAGAGCTAGCAGAAGTTGCGCCATAGCAGAAATGAGCCAAAATAAAAGGGAGCAAGGGAGAGGCGCAAGAACGCTACAGGGAAGGCACATGAAGCTGAACTCTAGTAAGACAAACTGGGCAGCAGGGACACATAGGGCAGGCCTGGAAAGGGCATCTGGAACTCACAGGCTCAGAGGAAGGTGTGGGGAGCCACAGTGCAGAAGGGGGAAGTACTTGCCACACAGCAGTGAGGCCAGCACAGTCAGGTGTTCCTGGTGCAGGGGAAGTAGCAGCCAGGACAGCGGGGGGAATACAGAAACAGCTGCCGGAGGGGTGAACACAAGCCAGGGACATGGCCAGTGCCACCATCAGATGGAGGCAGTAATGAGGGGGTGAGAAGGCGGGCAGCAGGGGGGCGTGGCCGTGGAAGGGCCCGTCAGCGGTATGCCCCCAACAACAGGCAGTACCGAGCCCGCTCCAGCTTCGAGCTGTATAGTGATATAGAGATCGTGGGCCGGTACCGCCTGAATCGGGCAATTCTGGGGCAGCTCTGTGAGCTGTGCAGTGATGTGATGCAGGCACCCACATGATGGAGCCATGCTTTGTCAGTGGAGACGAAAGTGACAGCTTGCATGTGCTTGCTCACCACGGGTACCTTCCAGAGACCAACTGGGGACACCACAGGCATAACCCAGTCGGCCACATCATGCCACCTCACCCAGTTCCTCAGTGCACTGCTGCCACATGCTGCGGAGTACATCCATTTCCCCAGCACACCGGCGGAGTGCACAGCAAGCATACAGGAGTTCCACAGGGTAGCACATATGCCTGGTGAGCTGGGGCAATAGACTGCACCCATGTGGCCATCCACACACCACCCGGCCCCGAGGGGGCCGCATATATAAATTGTAGGCGCTATGCCAGCATCAACTGCCAGGTCGTGTGCGATGCCAGGGGGTGCAGAATCAATGTCTGTGCCACGCACCCGGGGGGAGCACATGATGCCTTCATCTGGCACCAGTCAGCACTGTGCCACAGATTCAAGAGTGGGGATATCCCCACTGGCCACCTAGTGGGTGAGTATGCAAACCACATGGACAATCATATGGCCTGGGGGCATGGTCAGAGGTGACATGGGTAGTGGCCTACATGGCCTGGGGCAGGGCGATGCTGATCACCAAACTAACCTCCACCCTCTACACACAGGTGACAGTGGATACCCACTCCGTCCCTGGCTGCTTACACCCTACCGGTGGCCCACGACCCCATCGCAGCAACACTACAATGAGGCACACGCCACCACACGGAATGTCATCTAGCGGGTGTTCGAGATGCTGAAGGCACGTTTCCATTGCCTGGACACCTCCAGCGGTGCCCTACAGTACAGCCCCTCAAAGGCCTGCGGGCTATTCCTGGCCTGTTGCATCCTGCACAACATGGCCAACGAATGTGGGATAGCCGTACAGGTCAAAGAGGGGGACAGCGATGGGGACAATGAGGATGCTGGTGACAATGGTTATGGGCAGCCCCCCTTGGGCAACGGGACCCCCGACTGCTCCGGCTGGCAAAGCTGCACCAGGACACCATCACGGAGGAACACTTCAGCCAACCCAGGTAAGTCATGGGGCCATGTGCAACCAACAGTGGCTAAGGCACAACCCACAAACATGCATGGACACACACCAGGGGTGCATGCTGTCAAGGGAACTGGCCAGACATGGAACCACACACACAACCAGGGATGGGTGAGGTCTAACATGCCACACAGACACACACACACAATGCACCAGACATGCACAAAGGGTAGGAGGCACACCGACCCAGAACGCCACCCCTAGCCACACACATGTCCACAGACCACCACGCCCACTGTCTGTCATTGTGCATGTGTCAGATGCTGAGCACCACTGCATATTGGTGTACAGTGCAATGCAGGCATCGTCATGCACACGCAACTGCGGAGAGCAGCTGGGAGGGTGTGCAGATGGACTGTGTGTCCATGTGCAGGGCCGGGTACCCACCCGTGCATTGCCCACTGAATGACACAATGCACACAGGGCAGCACCAGACAGTAGCCGCATTGGGAGACAGGTCAGTCATGTGCCACAGTGCCCGGGCCACCACGGATGCATGGGTGGCCCTGCTGAGACCCGCCAGCACTGACAGACTGACCACTGGCCTCATGTGGTGGCACCGATGGTCCCCCAAGGGTTCCACTGTGTGAACACGACCGTGCTCACACCAGGCATGCTCGGGATGCCCACAGCTGAACCCGGTGTCCACAAGGATGGTGTCGCATGACGCCGGGAATGGGGGGTGGACAGTGCCTTGCGTGGTGTCTGTGACACCTGGGCAAATAACTGTGTGCCCATTGTGGCCATGACAGCAGTGAATGCCTGTGTCTGCCTGTCAATGGCAGCGGTCACATCCTCCCGCAACTGGTCCATCCCTTCCAGGATCAGAGCGGTGTCTCTGCTGCGATGCTCCTCTGCCCACTCCAGAGCCACATACAGTGCATCCACCGATGTCACAAGCCGCATCTGCTGGTTGACTGATGCTTGCAGTATGCAGGTGTGCTCATCCAAGAGATCATCTGCCTCCTCAGCATCCTGTCCCTCAGGGTGTGCGCGGCCCTGATGCTCAGCACCCCTTGATGGTGGGCGATGCACACCAGGACCAGGTCTGGGCATGTCCACAGGCAGTGCATTGACGACGCCCCCTGACACTGTACCCCCAAGCCCATTGGCCGACTGCTGATGCTGCCCCTCCGGCTGCCACTCCCCAGGGCTCACTGGTGCCACCGCAGTGGCCGCAACAGTCCCACTGTCTTGTACACACACCAGTGCTGCCCCACTGGTGCTGACAGGCATAGGCTGGTACTGTGATGACATGCAGGCCTCCACGGTGGCACCACCCACAGCCATGGCCGTGATGTTACCTGCTGTGTGGCCATCCCGTGGCACACACGTGTCATTGCCCATGGCGTTAGCAACATCATCATTGGTGACGGACCTGGCACCTGCCCGAGTCACAGCATGCTGGCATCTGTGGACGCTGGCATGCTGGGACATGGGCAGGGCCTCCTCCGCACCTGTTCCAACAACATCAGTGTGGCCAGACAGCCAGGCGGGCCCACTGTCGCACTGAGCCACGTATACCTGTGGAGATGGATGGGCCCTCCTCCATCTCCATCTGACTGGCCTCAGTGGACAGGCCTACCACCGCTGACCCATGCAGATGCTCAGGGTCTGTAAGGGAAAACAAAGTCGCGTTACTGCATGTGACCTACCCTGCCCCCCCCAATAGACAGACCATGACCTACCATGCAGTGACGGGCTACCACCTGTCTGGAAGCCACCACCAGGAACACCCTCAATGGCACAATGCTGCATGCTGCCAGCAACCCTCTCCTCCTGTGGGGTCAGGCATAGCACCTCCGGCTGTCCCCCACCTGTTGCAGCTCGTGCTGCCCTGATGGCAGCCACCTTCTCCTTATCCTCCTCCTGTCTGTGCCCATCTTCTTCTTGCACTCCTGCACGGAGTGCTGGTGGCTGCCATGCAGGTTCACTGCACACGCCATGTCCTCCCATGCAACAGCATGGGCCTGTGGTGTTCCCTGCCATCTGCTGAGAAGCGGCTCCTGATCCAGGTAGGCCTCAAACAGGGCATCCGTCTCGGCCTTGGTGAAATTAGGCCTCCTCCTCCTCCTCCTCCTCCCACCACTCTGTTCCCCCTCACCCATAACTCACTCAGTCATGATTTAGCATGTGAGAATGAAAGTTGTTACCTGTGACTGTGCAGTCCGATGCATGTCCCAAAATCCACAGTCCACACTCCCAAACAGCATGCAACTCACCAATAGACTGCAGTAACCAACTATGGCAAGTGCAGCTCAATGTCGCACTTTTATAGCGCAACCCATGCAAATGAGGTGAGGCGCAACTTTAAGTGAATGCAAATTGCAGTGCTGCTCCATTGAATGGCTGATTAGCTGATTTGCATATGACGGCTGAATATCACGCTGTTGCGCTTCGCGCAATTGTGTTGAATGTGCTGAGCCAAGGGCGCAGTTCTGTGACATGCGCAGTACACACCTAACTGCGCATGCCCGGTTTTCTGATGCAGGCACCTGCCGTGCTGCTGACGTGCTGTGCGCAGGAGGCAATGCAGGGCATGGCCACCATTGTGCCAGTGGTGCTACAGTGATGTTCACCTATATGGCGCTGAGGCACTGGGGCATCGTAGATGCACTGGGCAACAGCGCGGTAGGCCGCTACTGGAGGTAGCACACAGGCACCCAATTGCACTACACGCATTGGGTTCAAATCGCGCTGTGCCTGTCCGTGCGACAGAGATACTTGACCCTGTGCTCGACCTTTGCCCCCTAGGCACCATGCGTCAGGCATGGGTGCACCACTATCACGCTGTTCAGTGACAGCGCGATAGGGAATGGCAGCACTGTACCGTGCAGCATCTGCATGTGGTGGAACCGCGCTGCAGAGTGCTGTTTTGAACCTACTGAGCAACAGAGATGGCACAGAGGAGAGCTGCCCAGTGGAGCCAGATCAAAATAGCAAACCTGGTTGCCATTGTTGAGCCACTTTATGGCTCACTGCTTGGGGAGGCACCCCTGGACAGGTCCAGGAGCCAGGTGTGGCAGAAGGTGGCCGACACCCTGGAGGAGGCCACAGGAATGGGGCAGATGGTGGAGCAGTGCTGCCACAGGTATGGGGACCTGAGGCGGAGGGACCCAGACCTGCTTGCCCACCTGTGGGCATGTGCCAGGAGGGGCACGGTGCCACGGCCAGCTAGGTGTAATGTCCACACACTTTTATCTTCTATATGGGTATCATGGTTGCATGTGTCCGGAACATGGGAGAGGGACCATCTGGAGTTGGCTGTGGTGGTGTTATCAGGGAGTGGGGTGGGTGGCTCTGGCTGGGTGGGATTGCACACACAAAGGGGCAGGGGGACTTTGCTACAGGATTGTACTGATGTTCCTCTCTCCATGTTTGCACCTCAGGGCTGGAAGAGAGACAGCCGGCCAGGGAGCAGAGGCACCAGCAGGAAGACAGGGCCATTAGGAGGGGCGAAGGTCCACAGTGCCAGAGGAACCGGCCTGATGATGGTGAGTGCCATACCACCATGATTACTATTGCATGCTGTGTAACAGGGCGGGCAGCGGGGCATGGCCACCATCCATTGACACCACTGCCATGCACGCAACTTGTTACAGTCAGCACTGTCCAGTGGTACTGCATGTCTGGGAGTGCGTCAATGGTGGTCCATGCATGCACTGGGTACATGGCTGTGCCACTGCCTTGGAACCACATAGCCATGTCACTAAACAGCCACGGTGGTGCTGTGCAAGACTTGGCCGGTGGGTGTGTGTAGCGGTCCGCATGGTTGCATGCGCCTGGGTGGGCAGGTCTTGTGGACGTGATCACTGTGGGTGGTCACACACCATCACAGAGGCATGTCCCATGGCTGTATGCCATGCACAGTGGGTGGGCTGTATGGGGCTGTGCATTCATACCTATTGACTGTGCTCCCTTGTCCTAGGTGTCCGCCAGCTGCAGGCAATCTGGGAGGCACTGCAGGAGATACTAACCATGGCGAGGGCATCATTGACATCCCGTGAAGGATTGAGCAGCTGGGGGTCCGGAGGAGACATGGGAGGTGGAGCAGCCGGAGCGGGGAGCAGGGCTCCCACTGAACATCTATATGCCCCTGATTTCCCCTACCCCCCCTGGACTCACCCTCACACCCCTCCTTTCCTGTCTCATTTGTTCACCCCTGCCCCTTACCCACCCCCACCTTGTTTGTGGCCCTCCCCCCACACATTTGTACATAGTTGTAAATAGTTTTGTATGATATTTTTGATTACAAATCTTTTGATATGAATACTGTGGTGGTCTCTGATTTGCAGTGGGCTACAGGTGCTCAGCTGCAGTGGTGTGCATGGCATGAGGGGTGGTGCAGTCATGGGTATGTGTGTGTGTCCATGGGGAAGTGACTATGGTGTGGGAGTAGCTATCAGTCAGTGTCTGTAGTGTGTGTGTTGTTCCCTGTGCACTGGATGACTGTGTGCAGTGGTCCATGGTGCATGCTCTGTGTCCATGGCACACCTGTCGGCCCGTCCATGGCCTGTGCAGCTGACACCCTTGCATGTCTGTGACCTGCATGGTCTGCTGGTATGTCAGTGGTGGCTGTCCATGCAGGGCAGCCACTGTACCTGTCACAATGCTGGGTTGCCACCTGTCACTGGTGTGGTGCATGTCTGCCTCGGGTGACACTGTGGCCTCTGTGGTTGTTGTCCCACCTCCATGCTGTGGCTTGTGTGTGTTGCAGGGGATGTGCACCACTGTCTGTGACTTGTGCTCCGGGCAAATGATGGTGGCGTACAGGTCCACAGTGCCTGCGCAGGGTGACTGGTACTCCTGTGCCATGGAGGACTGCTGGCCATGTGTACACGGTTTCCATGGGCCCACGCTGGGGGCTTGGTTTTCCCACTACTGCGTCCCTGTGTTGTTGTGCCCTTTGGTATGGGTGGGTGTTTGTCCATGCACTGTGTTGCATCCGGTGTGGTGCATGCTTCCACGCACCACTGTGGGTGTCTGCACTGGCTGTTGTGGCCAGTGCTGGGTCGAGGTGTGTCCTTGGGAGGGTGTGCAAGGTGCTGTACCACTGGTGGTGGGGTCTGGGGCATGCCCTGTCACTTGTGGGGTGCCTCATGTGCCGAAGCATGGTTGGTCTCTCAGCTGTACCTCGGGGGGCTATGCATGGTGGCACTGTGTATGCCGTCATTGCATCGCTGTGTGCTGCCACCCACTGATGGGTGCTCATGGTGGGGCTGCCTTGCATGGTTCTGTGGTGCACAGGGTTGCATTGTCACAGTGGGGGTGGTGGCAGGGTATCCTGCAGTGGTGGACGTTGCTCCTGGGCAGGGTGTCTGGGGGTCACGGTGCAGGGTGTGCTCTGCCTTGGTGGGATGGTGTGGCACGAGGTGGTCGACCCTTCTTGTGTGCTGGTCACAGCTTGCCAGGGGGTGTGATGGGGCACCATGGCCCAGCTGTGTGTTGGTTGCTTGTCTCCATGGGCCAGTGGTTATTCCAGCCCTCCCCCAGTTGTCCAGTGCATGGGGTGTCGGGGGGGACGATGTCTGTTCTGCTGTGTGTTCCTCTGCCCATCTGTGGCATGGGTAGTGGGCCCCTGCATCCCTGGTTGTGCAGTTGCATTGCTGCCCTGCTGCTCGGGGGCATCCCTGGTTGTGCTATGGCGCCTCTGGACTGCTCAGCTGAACATCCCTTGTTGCGCTATGGCGCATCAGTTATGCTCAGCTTCCCCTCCCTAGTTGCACTATGGCGCAGGTGGTGCGATATTCAGTCATCGGCTATAGGCGCATCTTGGCCGTCTCAGTTTTTGAATATCGCGCATCTTGCGCATGGGCACAATGGACTTGCGCTTGCTCCTGCTATTGTGCACTTTTTGGGCGCAGTTTGAATATCTGGGCCCATGACTCCAAAAAGGTGAGCCATAGTCCAGTTGAGGTCTAATATAAGCCCTATAAAGAGGTAATAGGCAGTGCTCTGATTTATTGACAAATGTTCTTTGAATTTGTTTCATTACAACATTAGCAGAGCTAATCATAGAAACATAGAGTTTGATGGCAGATAAGGACCACTTGGCCCACCCAGTCTGCCCATTTCCCTACCTATTGGATAAGCTGCAGATTCTAGTTAACCAACAGCCTACTTCCTGCAACCCCCCACTATAATTGCCTCATGTCTGTCCCATGCATGTTTGAATTCCCCCACTGTTTTAGACCCCACAACCTCTCCAGAAAGGCGGTTCCATGCGTCCACCACTCTCTCAGTGAAAAGAATTTCCTCACATTACCCTGAGCCGTCCCCCTCTAACTTTAAATTGTGTCCCTTGTTCTTACACACCTCTTTTCTGAAAGATGCTACCTCCTGGACTTTGTTGATTCCCTTGAGGTACTTAAAAGTTTCTATCATGTCCCCCCTGTCCCTCCTTTCATCAAGGGTATACATATTAAACTCTCTCAGTCTCTCTTCATATGGTTTCTGATGTAGACCCTGCACCATTTTAGTTGCCCTCCTCTGGACTGCATCCATCCTGTCTATGTCCTTGCGTTGATGAGGTCTCCAAAACTGCACGTAGTACTCCAGATGGGGTCTCACCAACTGTCTGTACAGAGGGATAACCACTTCTCTTTTTCTACTTGTGATGCCCCTCCCTATGCATCCCAGTATCCCCCTGGCTCTCCTTACTGACTTCTCACATGCTTACCCACCTTTAGGTCATCTGATTATGACTATACCCAGATCCCTTTCCATTATTGTTGTCGTTAGTACCTCCCTGCTGTTGTGTACTCTTCTCCTGGATTTTTATTCCCAGGTGCATTACTTTGCACTTCTTTGCATTGAATCTAAGTTACCATATGTCTGACCATTCCTCCAACCTTGCCAAGTCCTTCTCATCCTTTCTACCCTCCTTGTGTATCAACTCTGTTACAGATCTTTGTGTCATCTGCAAAGAGGCATACCTTTCCTTCCAGACCCTCTGCAATGTCACCTATAAAGACGTTAAAGAGGACTGGACCCAGTATTGAGCCCTGAGGTACTCCACTAGTAACACCCTTTCTTCAGAATGTGTTCCATTCACTATTACCTTCTGTGTCCTGTTGTTCAGCCAGTTTGCTACCCAGGCTACCACCCTGGGACCCACTCCCAGGCTGGCTAACTTGATTATTAATCTTTTGTGGGGGACTATGTCAAATGCCTTGCTAAAGTCTAGGTAGGCCATATCCACAGCCCCTCTCTGGTCTATTACCTTGGTCACCCAGTCAAAGAAATCAATTAGATTCATCTGACATGACCTTCCTGCTGTGAATCCATGCTGCTTTGGGTCCTGTGCCCTGCTGGCCTCTAGGTACTTGACAATTCTTTCTTTCAGAAGTGATTCCATCATTTTCCCTACCACTGAGGTCAAACTAATAGGTTTGTAGTTTCCTGCTTCTGCCTTGCTCCCACTTTTGTGAAGGGGAATCACATCTGCCCTCCTCCAGTCCTCAGGTACCACCCCATCTTCTCATGATTTGTTAAAAAAGGGTGGTTAGTGGTGTCACTAGGTCCTCCCTTAGCTCTTTTAGGATTCTAGGGTGAATCCCATCAGGCCCCATTGCTTTGTCCACCTTGAGTTTTAGGAGTTCTTTCAGGACTCTTTCATCTGTAAATGGACTGGTGTCAACCCCCATACCCAGAGTGCTTCTACTGTTTGGTTTAGGTAACTCCTTCTCTTCTTCTTTTGTGAATACTGAGCAAAAGTATTAATTCAGTATCTCTGCCTTTTCACTGTCTCCCTCTGCCCACCTCCCCTCTCCTTTATTAGTCTTCATTATCCCTCCCTTAACCTTTCTATGCTCCCTAATGTACCTATAAAAGGTTTGATCCCCCTTCTTTATTGAGTTGGCTATCTTTTCCTCGGTTTGGGCCTTTGCTTTTCTGACTGCCTTCCCCACTTCTTTCTGCTTTAATTGATGCAGTTCCCTGTCGTGCTCCGTCTGTGATTCCTTATACTTTTTGAATGCAGCCTTTTTCTCCTTAACCTTCCCTGTCACCTCTTTTGAGAACCATAGTGGTTATTTATTTCGCTTTGTTTCTTTATTTGTTTCACACAAAGGCTTGTTGCCTCCATGATGGCAGTTTTGATTTTTCTCCATTGTTCTTCCACCCCTCCTTTCTGGCCATTTGCTAATGTTTTCCTCAGGTATTCGCCCATTATGCCAAAGTCAGACCTTCTAAAGTCCAGTATCCTTGTCTTTGTATGGCTCGTCTCCATGGTTGTGTTTATTGTGAAGCACATTGTGCAGTGGTTGCTTGTTCCCAGATGTCTACTGGCTTCTAAATTTGTGATCCTCTCTCCATTTGAGAGTACCAGGTCCAATATTGCTCCTTCCCGAGTGGGTTCCACGCTAGCTGTCTAAGGCATGCCCCTGTAGGGCATCAAGAATGACCCTGTTCTTGGATGTGGCTGCAGTCCATGTAGCCCAGTTAACATCTGGCATATTCAGGTCCCCCATCAACAGTATGTCCCCTTTTTCAGCCATTTTGAGAATGCCCTCTATCATTTTCTTGTCCATTTCTTCCCCTTGAGATGGGGGTCTGTATACAACCCCAGTGCGGATTGTGATGCCATTCCCTGTCTCCAAGGTGACCTAGAGTTCCTCTTGTCCTCCCCCTTTACTTTTTAGTTCTGTAGCTTTGATCCCTTCCCTTATATAGAGAGCTATTCCACCTCCTCTTTTACCCTCCCTGTCCCTTCGGTAGATTGTGTACTCTGGTATGTTGACATCCCAGTCATGGTTCTCTGTGTACCATGTTTCTGTGACTGCCACAATATCCAAGTGTTCCTCTTCCAGCAGGCTACTAGCTCTGAAGCTTGTTTCCAGACTACGGGCATTGGTACTCATTGCCCTCCATTTAATGTTGGCTTTATCCTTTTTACCCATCCCTGCTCTTATTGCCTTGTCCATTTTTCCATTTACCCCTGTCCTGCCCTCTGTCAAGCTCTGTACCTAAGTGTTTATCCTACTACCTGCCATGTTTTGTGGGGGGAGGCTTGAACTTTCCTGTTTCCTATCAGCACCTCCCCCCTTGGCTAGTTTAAAAGTTTGCCAAGGAAGCCTTTAAACCTGCCACCTAGGAGCATGTTTCCCTTCCTGGACAGATGCAGACCATCATGCCAGTATAGACCTTCATCTCTCCAGGTGGACCCCCAGTCCCCAGAGAAGCCAAAGCCCTGTGCTCTGCACCAGTTTTGCAACCATCATTAAACTGTATGGTGTGCAGTACCCTAGCCTCACCCCTGCCATAGACTGACAGCACCTCTGAGAAGGTTACCGTGCTTGCTACCTGTCTGAGGGCCCCTCCCCAGCTCCACAAATTCATCCTGCACTGCACTGATCTCATGCCTAGCTAGCTCATTTGTCCCGAGGTGAACAATGATATCTAGTTTCCTCTCCTGTGATGCTGTTTCTGCAATCCTGAGAATTTGCTTCCTGTCCCTCCAAGCCATGGCACTAGGCAGGCACCTTACTTCCCTCTCCTCTCCCTTCCCCAGGTCTACACCCCTAACAATTGAGTCCCCTATCAGAAGCTGTTTCTTTCCCCTGTGGTATCCCTTGCCACTCTTTTGTGGGTCTCCCTTGTGGATGTCCCCAGCATTCTTCTTGGTCTCCAATGAGGGTGTCATCATAGAGGAACCTTGATTTGCCAGACTGACATATGATTTGCGTAGAGGTACAACTTGGGGGCTACACCTCTGTTTCACCACCCTCACCCTCCCAGAACCTACTATAATCCATCTGCTCTTCACACATGGTAACCTCTGAGGCAGTGGTTGTGGAACTGGTGCTCTTTGTGTGGGGGAGTCCTCCTTAGTCCTTGCCAGTTCAACCTGGAGGTGGGCAACCTCCTCCCTCAGAGCTGACAGTTGCCTGCAAATAGGGCAGCAATGCAGGTTCCAGAATGTCTCCCTGAAAATTGCTGCCCCACAGCCAGTGCATTGCACCACTCCCCACATGTCTCTCTTCCTTATAATATACAATGAGTAATTTATAAAAAAAAATTTGTGTGTGTGTGTACTTACCCTTTATGCACTGTGCTGGGTAATTAAGAATATGACAGTTCTTCCCCAAGACCTGTTGAGGAAGTGATGTCAGAACCTTGGCTATAAAGGAAATGCCACGTCTGGGTGGGCGGGGGTGAGGGAAGGGTGGGTGGGTAGGCCACAAGCACTGGTGAGTGTTAGGAACAATCAAATACACCACTGCTCTACCACCCTGGTGAGTATTGCCCTTTATAGTAAGTCAACCAACACCACAATTTACTAGACCACTGCTCCTACACAAACCACTCTACTGAGTTCAAGGATAAAAATGAACTCACTGTTCAGCCAGCTGGACACTTCTAAAATATTGCACAAATATCCTTCCAAATCCTATGTGTCTAGCACAGAAATCAAGCAATTTCAGTTGTATTTCACCCCCTCTGGTTATAAAATTACTACACTTTAATGGAATCCTGCAATTCTTAATGCCAATAAGAAAATAATGAAACTTTCTGTAGCAAGCGTAGCTAACCTTCCTATCTAGTCCCCAACAAAATGATGTTTTACCAAGTTCCCAGTTCCTCAAATGCGTTCTAGTTTTTTCTCTGCAGTATAGCAAGTTTTTCAGCTTCCAACAGAAGCAGGCAAGTTGAGATGTTGAGATGTAGAAAATTGGTGTTGTAATAAATCTGAGACAGATGACATGTATGTATCAGGGGTGTCGGAAGGCATATGCACTGTACGCAACAGAGTACAGTAAATAAAAAAACAGGCAGGGGCAACACATCAGGCAGGGGCAACAAAAAGAGGAAAGCAAGGACATTGTGAGTTACACTGTGTCTATGTCACGCTGAGCCCTTTTGCCTTTGTTGTTTTTTGCTACGGGGCACTGATGTCACCAGCCAAACACACAGACAAGAACAAGAACAACTTACCAGGCAGGCAGAACAACAAAAGAGGGAGGATTACAGGAAGAAACTGATAACTTAAACTCAGACATGGCTAGCAGAAGGGGGGGGTGCAAGGGTGTGGTGTGTGGTGTGGTAGCGCATAATTTAGTTTATGTTTACATAACGGGGGGGCAACAGTGCATCAGTTTTCAGTACAAGTTTAAAATTCCTGGCTTCACCCCTGGTATGTATCATATTACCTTTATTATTTGATGCATTTTGTACTATAGGGTCTAGAGCCAATCATTGTTCTATTTTCAAAAATGACCAGTTCTATTTGGCAAAATCTTAAAAATCCATTTTGTTTTCTGTTTTTTCCCAAACTGAGGACAAATCTGCATGTTTTGCACAAAATATGGTTTAAAGTGGAAGCATTTGTCCATAAAGCTAGTTCAAAGTTGAGTTTTTCATGAAAAATTGACTTCCAAGTGCTGTTTTAAAAAAGACAAATTCCATTTTTTACTGGTGTTTTCTATTAAACAGAAAATCATTGGCCTAAGGGTCCTCAAGGGGTTGCCTAGATGTCCAGCTGTTCCATCTGCAGTGCTGTCTCATGCACCCCTACCCTACACATTAAACACCAGATTTGTATATGATTGTCTATCATACAGATGCTGCCTCTGTTCTCACCTGCATGTTTTATACTGCTACTGAAAAAATAATAAACTGTTATTGGGGCTGGCAGTATAGCCTAGAGGTTAGAGTAATGAGCTGTGAATGAGCATGGTATATTCAGCAGACTGGGTTTGATTCCCACAACCTCCACCTGCATACTGTGTGACTCTAAGCAAGACACTTAACCACCTCAGTGCTCCTGGGTTGCCCCTGAAAACAGGCACTTGTGCCTAGTAGGCCTTACTCGGTTACCAAAAAAAAAAATAAAAATAAATGGTGTGCTGCTGTATTCCAAATATCTGGTGTGAAATTACAGGAAAAACTTAGAATATTTCAATATATTCCCAACTAGCTGTTATCTACTGTCAGTGTGAGTTAGTAATCTATGGTGCAGCCCCCTGACTTCTCTCTCAAAAGGATTAGTACTGCCATTAATAAATCCTGCAGGCTTCTTCTTGGTTCCAATAGACTAACCCACACTTGTGACTTATTTGCACAGTCTAAATGGCTTACTCTACAAGGCTGATTACGGTACCAAGTGTGTCTCCAAGGGGGAAAAAAGCGCCTCGGCCTAACTCTGCCTGCCATCCAGTACCTCTTCTCCTCTCCACTGCCCCAAACCCCACTGTACAAGAAGCACAGCCAGACAATCACTCCATGTCCCATTTTTACATACCTCACAAGCACAAAGATCCTTCATCTATCGTGCCCCACTATGGCTTAACATCCCCCCCCCGAATATAATCAATGAACCCAAGCTTGGTCCATTTAAGAGAAAACTCCACCAGCACCTCACCTATCTTAGCATTTGCAATTGCTAGCCCCTTATCCTACCCTTACCCTCCTCTGCCCATCTCGCCAAGTAATCTTAACCTGTCCCAAACATTGATTTCGCACACCGACTGCGCCATTGTGCGCTACGTGCGTGAAAACACATTTTGGACAAGATGTGAAAAATGACATCTGTACTGCTCATAAGGAGGTGCGGTAAAATGGCAATGTTGTAAATCTGGAGTGAAAATAGTAAAAATTCTCGAAGTTACATGCGTGCGTAGGAACTGCGCAACACACACTCGTGAAAGTCATTTTTGGGAATTTTTTCACCAAATTTTGAACATAAGGTTTTGGGGGCCTACCTCATGAGCTGTGACACAGATGCCAAGGGATTGGAAGCAGGCGCATGTTGTGCCCATCCATAAAGGGGGAGCGAGAGAAGAGCCAGGAAACTATAGACCCATCAGTTTGACGATGGTGGTGGGGAAGATAATGGAGAGCATACTTAAGGAAAGGTTGTGAGGTTTCTTGGAGGAGATGGGTTACCTGGATGACTGGCAGCATGGGTTTGTGCCAAGTAGAATGTATCAAACAAACCTGGTAGAGTTCTAAGAGTGGGTGACATCAGCACTAGACAGGGGGAGACCAGTGGATGTACTGTTCCTGGACTTCAGTAAGGCAATTGATTTGGTCCCTCACATTGGCCTAAAGGAGAAGCTGGGGGGGGATGGGGGTAGGCCCATTGACAGGTGGGTTGGAAATTGGCTTTCAGGTTGCACTCAGCGGGTAGTGGTCGGAGGGGCGGTCTTGTCTCCTAGGGAGGTCATAAGTGGGGTCCCACAGGGATCAGCCCTGGGGCCACTTCTGTTTAACGCCTACAGCTCCGATATCCGGGAAGGTATCGGCTGTGAAATGAGTCTCTTTGAGGATGACACTAAGCTGTAGGGGCGGTGGTGGAAGGGGAGGAAGGGAGATTGGCGCTGCAAGAGGACCTGGATACTCTGGATAGGTGGTCCTGCACCTGGAAATTGAAATTTAACTCCACCAAGTGCAAGGTGCTACATCTAGGGTGGGAAAACCCCAACTATGTGTACATCCTGGGGGGGGGAGGATGAGTTGCAGGCCATGGCAGGGGAAAGAGACCGAGGAGTCTTGGTGGATGTTAACATGAATAATTCAGAGCAGTGCAGGAAGGCTGCAGTCAGGGCAAATAGGATGCTGGGATGCATCACTAGGGAGATTACCTCAAGGAACAGGGAGGTGATTTTGCCACTGTACAACAGCCTGGTTAGACCACATCTTGAGTATTGTGTGCAGTTCTGGAGGCCGCACCTAAGGAGGGACATCCAATTCCTGGAGCGGGTTCAGAGGAGAGCAACCAGAATGATCCGGGGCCTGGTGGATATGACATATGAGGAACAACTAGGGGAGCTCAACCTGTTCTCACTGGAGGAGAGGAGGGACTGGGGGAACATGACTGAGGTCTTCAAGTACCTCAGGGGAGTAAATAAGGTAAGCCAAGATAGGATCTTTCGACTGAAGGAGTGTGGAATCACCAGAGGACACAGCTGGAGGACTGAGGGTGGTAGGATTAAGGGGGAAAGGAGGAGGAGGTACTTCACCGAGAGAGTGGTGGAACCATGGAATGCACTGCCCGGGGAGCTGGTACAGGCAGCTATGGTGGAGGGATTCAAGAGAGGGTGGGACAAGTACAGGAAAGGGGTAAAGCAGAGGCTGGTTTGCCCGGTGGGGGCAGGACTGGGGAATGGAGTAGCAGTGGAAGGAGACAGATAGAGGGCTACAGTACCCAATCAGGGTGCCGAAGCACAAGCAGACTTGATAGACCAATAGGCCTACTCTGCTGGCATCTAGTATATTAGTATAAATGTGCACACTGCACTCTTGTGATTGAAAAAGAAAGCTGAGAATCTTAGCTTTCCAGGGGTATATAGAATTAGATTCTAGATTGTATGGATCTGGAGTAATGGTCTGTGAGTGTATTTCCTCTTTAAATTCCTCATACATCGAAACATATAATATTCTCTGTGCCTGTGTCCTAGTATCAATCAAGCTTGGTTATATTTTGCAAGAAATTAACCACAATGATATTTACAAAATATATTTAGTCATACAAAATGTTGGTCCAGGAAAACACACTGAGCTGCAAGCAGCCAATTTCCAGATGTACCCTGGGGTATATGGGAAATATGGTAATAAATACACAAACAGTGACAGTTGTCAGGGTGTTCAGCCCTTCTCAGGTTATTGGTGGTAGTAAATCAGCAAGAGAAACAACAGACAAGTGGCATATTCAGTAATAAACTTGTTTATTACACAAAGTCAGACATTCGTCCTAAAAACAGGTCTTACCAAGAGACACTGGGAGCCAAGAGTTTCCTAATACCCCCGGGGATGAAGAAGGTCTCAGAGGGGATACATAATGCAGTAACTTATATACTTAGATAATTGTCATAGTGACTATTACATGTGTAATATGTTAGATATACAAAACAAGCCCTTTTTGGCACAACAGTCAGTATGAGGTGCCACCCAGGCTTCCAGGGTGGGATGAAAGATCCGAAGAGGAGGAAGGTCGATCCTGTCATGGTAGATTTCCTCGTTGAGATGCCCAATGGAATGAATGGAAGCAAGTTTATCAAAAATAGGGCCGGCCTGGTGGTGCTGAGGGTTGAGGCACTGGAGCCCGGACAGCCGGGGGTTGGCGGGGGATTGAGCATCTGGAGGACTACTCTCTCTCTTTTCCCTGGGGAGGGTTGGGGAGATGACCGCTCAAGGAGCAACTTCTGGTGGAGGCTGGAGGTGGCCGAAAGTAGCGTTGTGGCATTTGCCAGGGGGGTGTAGCCACAGCAGTACGTTGCCTTGGCAGCCGGGCTCCACAGGAACATAATTAAGTAAGAAACCCCCCCATCTCCCTCCGATAGTAGAAAGTGCCTCCCACCCATGAATCACACTTGAAAAGTCGGGCACGGCTCTCCTCATCCTGCTTTCTTCCCAGCCCAGTTCTCAATCTTATAGAAAGAGTGCCCTGGGTGGGGGCGGCCATTCCCCAGAGGGTAGACCTGGGGGAGAGGAGAGCTCAGGCCACGCAAGGAGATGGAGTATGTGGTGCTGGGCAATCGCTGGAGAAAGTTTGGTGGGACACAAGGAGAAGGGAGCAAAAATAGAATAAAAAAAAAGTTTGTCAAAAATAGCAGTCTGTGGATCAAAGCATGGTAAAGATACAGTAAATGTTATGAACATGGTATCCCATATGGTGCAGCAGTTGGCAGTGTAACATGAGCTCCTGTTGGTAGTGCGTGTGACATAACCGAGATTTCTGGCAGTAGACATGGGTATTGTAATAGATCTAGACATACACATTGTAATACAAGCAGTAGACCTACAACGTGTACAATACCATTTAGCAAGGCGTCTATTATGGATAATACCTGGAATACATCCAGATTCCAAATCCTGGAAGAGGTTATTGGCAGTGGTTATGACATAAGAGCCATAAGCAGAACATAAACGTTCCATGGCAATATATTGCCTGTCTGCCTCATTATTCTGTTGAACAAGTTCATTAATTTTATTTTTAGTGTCATTAAAACTCTTAGCAGTGTTGAGCATGTTATTGCTTACACTGCTGAGTCCTACATTATCTGTGCTGCTTTGAAATATACCATTATTGTAGTCTATACAAGTACTGTCTGCTCTTGCTTTATCATGAGTTCTGGAGCCCTAGCAAGCTATTGTAGCTAGGTAGAGGAGCTGTAGTTTTTGTGAGGTTCCCTCCAGAACTACAACTCGGCGCATAGCAAGGATTTTTGTGCTTGGAGTCAGTTTGGCTCTAAGATCTGAGCTAAGCCACATTTTCGTGGCGACTTTTAAACTTTTAAAGTGAATAGAGCTTTCGTTTTATTTTATTTAATTTGTCTCACCGAGGGACTCTGAGTAACCCCTGGGAATGCTTTCAGGTCATTTGGGGATATATAAACAAGCCCTGCGGCGAGCAACACTTTTGTTGCAAAATTGCTGCTTATGTGTTTGATACATTGCTTACACTGCTGAGTCTTGCATTGTCTGTGCTGCTTTGAAATATACCATTATTGTAATTTATACAAGTACTGTCTGCTCTTGCTTTATCATAAGTTCTGGAGCCCTAGCAAGCTATTGTAGCTAGGTAGAGGAGCTGTAATTTTTGTGAGTTTCCCTCCAGAACTACAACTCGGTACATAGCAAGGATTTTTCTGCTTGGAGTCACAGTTTGGATCTAAGATCTGAGCTGCGCCACATTTTCGTGGTGACTTTTAAACTTTGAAAGTGAATAGAGCTTTTCGTTTTATTTTATTTTATTTTATTTATCTCACTGAGGGACTCTGTATAACCCCTGAGAATGCTTCCAGGTCATTTGGGGATATATAAACAAGCCCTGCAGTGAGCAGGGCTAGACCGAGAAGGGCGAGCAGGGTGAGCCCGAGAAGGACTAGCATGCAGTGTCATGTGCAAAGACACACGCATCTACGCGTGTTAGGCATGTTCGGCAGATAGAAGGATGATAAGAGGAGCATCTCTCAGAACAAGGTATATAATAAAATAGCGTTACATTGTCTACAAAGATAACAAATTGCATGATGGAAGTTGCAATATTATCAGTGGATGGAAGACAAGGTACACTGTGCACATCATGTTATATGTACAAGTTTGATTTAAATACTCAGAGCAGCTCAGTATATATATGCTCTAAGTGTATTAAAAATAAAGAATTGGAAGAGGAAATTACTTTATTTGATAGTAGATTAAGAGCCTTAGAGTTAAGCCAGAGGGAAACCACCAAAAGGTTACAGTTAACATTTACTTCTGACCATGGTTAGGTCACAAACAGAGCAACCATGACAGTTAATGGTGCTCCTGAGGTACCACAACGTAAAAGACCCAGACCACAAACTGAAACACCAGAAAAGGATGATAAGTGGTTTACTGTTCAATACAGTAAACCTGCTAAGAAAGGAAGGAAAGCAGGCAACTTTCAAATACCTTTGAGTAATAGTTTTGATCCTCTTAATGACCTGAATGCAACACCTAATATGTCTGAGAATACCATAATAACCGACTTAAATGTTACGCATAACATAGATAATGTTACTGCGACTGCGAATGCCGTATTAACTAACTTGAATATTGCACCCAACACTGGAAATATGCATATTTCTTGGGATACTGTAATATCTGAAGGAATACCTGAGACCCGTTTCCATACTAGTAATAAGCCGAGATCAATTCTTCACCCAACCTTCAATAAGAATAGGATACATGGACAGCATGATCTACTAAGTTTTCCTAATGATATAGATAGCATTAATAATGAATACTATACTACAAAAGAAAACATGGAGATTAACTGTACTAAAGATATCTTTGTGTTAGGTGACTCCATGATTTCAAAACTTGATAGACAAATATGTGATAAGAATAAGGCAACTCGTATGTTATCTTGTTTTCATGGTGCAAAGCTGCAAGATATTGCTAAAATGACCAGTCAAATTTTGAAAAACAGCACTGAAGATCCTTTGGTCATTGTTCGTGCTAATTTCAATAATATCAGATACCAAAGTGTCCAGCAGATAAAAGAGGCATTTGTAGGACTAACAGGCAGTATAGTGCAGTGGTTTAAGGCTCTGAGCTACAAATCTAGAGACCTGGGTTTGAATCCCACAGTCCCCACTTGCATATTGTGTGACCCCGAGCAAGTCACTTAACTTCCCCGTGCTCCTAGGTTGCACCTGTAAACAAGCTTTCAGCTTAGTGTGTCTCACCTGGTTAAACAATTGGGAAAAAAGTATATATAGTGGTTGAAGCTGGGGCCAATATTGTATTTTCAGAAATATTACCTGCATGAAGAGCTGACCATTATATGGAAGCTAAGATTAAATTAATAAATGTCTGGTTAAGGGGTTGGTACTTGAAACAAAATGTTAAGTGCATGATGCACTGGGAACAATTCAACAATTATTGGTAATTTTATGCCAGAGATGGCCTTCACTTAAATAAAAGGGGTTCTGAATTACTGGGAAACAAAAACAATGCAGAGATTGACTTAAGCAATAATGCCCGACAAGGAGTGTGTCGTGCTGGGATAACGTCACGCCTCAGGTGGTTGGGCATGAGGCCACAGGCCGAGTGTGTGCAATGACTGAGGCGTGACATTATTCCAAACAACACACACCCTGGAGGGCATTATTGCTATTATACAATGGCTCATTATACAGAATAAAAAAATAATTTTAAAGATGTTTTTGTGTGGAAAAATATTTTTGTTTTTTAAAAGAAGATGAAACAATCAAGCAGAAAAAAATCAAGCAAACAGTCATCTCCAGGTTCACAGTGAGGCTGAGACTAGACCCACGATGTTGTGCTGGGATAACATCATGGGTCCAGCCCAAGACTGACCAATGACAGTCCAGGATTTTTTCTTGCCATTGTATAATATTGTTTAAACTTATAAATGGGGGTGGGTCACATGGAAGCTGTTTAATATCTACTATACCTCCAGCTAACCCCTTAGTCAATATGAGTCCAGATTTTATTAATTCATCACCCTCTATACATTTGAACATAATCAGAACACACAACACTCAAAATTTAAAATCTTGTTACTAAATGCTAGAAGCTTAGTAAATAAAATTAATGAACTTCAGATTGTACTATATACTAAGGATATTGATGTGTGTGGGGTGACTGAAACTTGGTTCACTGATGTTCAGTGGGGTCAAGACATCCAAGGCTATACTTTATTAAAAAAGAATCAAACTAACTCAAGAGGAGGTGGGGTGGCAGTATATGTTAAAGATGGTATAGTTTGTCAGGAAGCGAGTATTGATATGCCTACCCCAAGTGGTATTGATATTATATGGGTGAAACTAAAAATCAAACAAACTTACATATTGTTAGGATTTTGTTACCGCCCCCCAGCTATAGACACTAATAATTATTATTATTTCTTGGACTATCTACAAAAAATTAATCGCCTTGATAATATTATATTAATGGGAGATTTTAATTATCCAGGAATTAGATGGGACACTTTAGAAGGGTCTTGTCATCAGGAAATAAAATTCTTGGAAACAATTGTTTATCTGGGCTTAGAACAACTGGTTCAGGGACCTACAAGAAAGGACAATATCCTTGATTTAATATTTACTAACATCAATGAGCAGGCTGAAATCTCAAGTATTACTGAACCCTTAGGAGACAGTGACCACTGCATGGTGCTATGGACAATTAATTATTATAGAATGGTTACTAAGGGTGTAACAAAACTGAGGAATTTCTCACAAGTTAATTATAAGGCAATTAAGTCCTATCTTGCAGACTGGAACTGGCAGCAAGAGTTAAACAATCTTAAAGTACTGCAAATCTGGTGCAAAATCAAAGAAAAATTGGATTACTGTTTTAATAAATGGGTACCTCTGCGCATAAAATATAACAATCATAGAAGGCTTCCTCTATGGTTCTCATTAAATATCAGCAGACTTATAAGGGTAAAGAAAAAAGCCTTTAATAAATAAAGAAAACTAAGGACTGAAGCAAACTGGAAAAGGTTTAAACAAAAGGCCAATAAAACTAAACTAGTCACACAAAATGCAAAGAAAGAATAGGAATATAAATTAGCTATTGTAAATAAAGAAAATAATAACCAGTTTTTCAATTATATTGGATCTCTGAGAGGTAATCCTTCTAAAGTAGGTCCTCTGCAAATCAATGACATTCTGATATCTGATGAACAGCTGATGGCTCATGAATTTAATTAATACTTTACTAGTATCTTTAAACCTAAGGAACTAATAAGTAACATAGATTTTTCATTGGAGGAGCCTGAAATTGAATTTTCAGTTCCAGAAGTCTATGCAGCCATTAATTCATTCAAATCATCTTCAGTTGTTACAGATAACATTCCCTCTGTCTTTTTTAAGGAAATTTCATATGAGATCATAGGAGCTCTCACCTTGCTGTTTAACAGTGTCAGTGGCTCAGTAGGTAGCACACTTGTCTCTGAGGCTAGGAGATCAGAGGGCTGTGGGTTCAGTTCCCACATCTGGCACTTGGGTTAATATCCCAGTACTGACACTGTAGTGCACCATGAGAGGGGTGCTGTACTTCTAAGATGCCATCTTTCGGATGAGACGTTAAACCGAAGTCCTATCTGCCTGGATTGCTGGAAGTTCAGGTGGATGTTAAAGATCCCATGGCACTTATCGAAAAGAGTAGGGGAAAGTTTTTATTAATAAACAGAACAGTAAATCAGTAAACAACAATACAACTCTGGAACAAAATAAAAAAAGTACACAAAAGAAAATGTAGCAAATGACAGATCAGTAACAATCAATAACCCAACATAAAGAAAATAATTCAATCTATCTTGTCTTTAAGAAAACAAACTGCTTTCCACCTCATAAGCCATACATTGTTGGGCAAATATTGGTGTTCAGAATCACATTGTAACAACAGATCATGTTTAATATGTTGAAGAACATCAAGTGGCGAGTAATATTACTGTCTCAATGTAAGGTGACATCTGACTTGCCATAAATGAAACTTAAACATGGCAAACAGAAGCCGAAATACACCAGCATCCAGCAAAGTACAATGAAGTAAGAAATCCTCCCACAACTTCTAAATATGTAACAGCCCACCAAAAAGGTTGGTTCCAACGAGCAGAAAGGGTTGACCAGAAGTCTTGCACAAAAGGACAAGAAATAAAAAAATGGGACATTGATTTCTCCTGATTTATGCAAGTATCCCTCGGACAAGACCTTTCAGTAACCATCTTATGCTTTAAATTCCCTTTAACATTGAGTCATCCATGACAACTAAGCTGTAAGACATCCCATAATCTAGAAGGAATCAGTTTATCAACCAAACTTTTAAGGAGATTAGCAACATAACAATCCGGAATATCTTTAAAAGCAAGGACTATAGAATGATCCATAGATTGCACGACACTGTAAATAGATTTGCATGGTTTGCAAAACACTTGAGCCAGAAGAAACTTCCATCTATTAAGCTTCATTATCACAGGTCTGACATAAACCGGATAGTTGGAAGTGTGTATACTTTTCTGGTGCACTCTAGGCCAATCTGAAGATAAGCGAGGTAACCAATTATATGCATAAATCACCCATAATACAGTTTGGGGACGGCCAAGGTCTATCAAATTCCAATGAAAAAAAATACTGTAGTAAAAAGTGACTGGATTCACACAATTCAAACCACCCTGTGCAATTGGAAGATACAACATATCTCTTTTAATAGAATTCAGACAACTCCCCCATATAATTTGGAAAAAAATACCTACTAAAGTGGCTTCCAGAACAGAAGGAATGGGGTATACTACGCTGAGGTATAAAAAAATGAAGGAGAAGCAAAGTTTTGGTAATTACAACTTTTTTCTTTTTAGTTTGTTGCCATGATTTCCATAATTTAATTCTGGACTGCACCGCAGTAATTTTGGCAGACCAATTAAGGAACGCATTATCACCTTTACCAAAATGAATGCCTAAGATTCTTACCGGGCCCAGTAAAACAGGAATTCCCTGTAACTCCATAACCTCAGGAATCCCAGTATGCAGTGGATATAAAAAACTCTTAACCTTATTAAGGGAAGAACTCGCAACAACTGAAAAATTAGAAAAATGGTGCAACACTTTCTCACCTGAGGGCAGATCAGCAATAAAAACACAGACATCACCCACATAAGCCAAAATCTTGGCCTCCAGGGTACTATGAGGGGAAACAATACCAATAATCCATACATCTTGGGCAATAGTACGTAAAAGTGGATCCAAACTAAAAACATAAAGTAAAGGACTTAGAGGGTAGCATTGTCTCACCCCTCTACGAATAGGGATATATGAACCCAAGTAACCATTCACCAAGGGCAAGGCATAAGCATGACTATACAGTAAAGTGATCCAGGCTATAAAACGTTCAGGAACACCATAGGTTTTTAAAACCTGAAACAAATAACTATGTGGCATTTGGTCAAAAGCCCTTTCCTGATCCATGGACATAAGAAAACCCTTTATAACTTCAGCTTTACCAAGTTCAATTAGTTCTCCAAGTAAGAGGAGATTAGAATATATGGATCTACCCGGAACTGAACAGGACTGGTGCAGAGAAATCAAGTTAGGAGCTATGGACAGTAATCTTGTATTCAATACCTTCATTAATATTTTAAAGTCTGTATTAGGGAGACTTAGAGGTCTCCAATTGGTAAGTACTTTCCTACTGCCTTTCTTATATAACGAAATCCGAATCGAAGTACAGAAATGAAAATCAAGGTATTGTTGCTGTAAGGCCCAATTAAACACTACAGTTAGTATTTCACAAATCAAAGGACTACAGGATTTATAAAATTCTGCAGGCAAACCATCAATACCAGGTGCCTTGTTGTTCTGTAAACGTGAAATTTCTTTCTTAACTTCATCCGTACTGATGGGAGCAGTTAAGGCCTGTAACAATACATCTGAACAAGGGGCAATATGAAGAGAGGAAAGAAAATTCTCAGCACCAGAGCTATTCACTGATGATGCAGTATATAAATCTAACAAATGTGAGGAGACCACCTGCAATATATCTTGGAAAGAAGTGCAGCTGTTACCATCAGTACCCCCAACTTCCGTTATAAGGTGATCCGCTGAACGCCTATGACTACAATCCAACACATCACCTAAACCAGATTTATGTGCAGAACAGACCCTATGTTCATGCAACAGGGAGGTAGCTCTAGTATATTGTAAAGCTGCCATTTCCTTTTTAACATTCTGTACCTGTGCCGTCAAAGATAAACCCTGTGAGTGTATAGCAGAATATAAAGTTTCCAACTGCATTCGTAAAGACAAATATCTTTTATATTTAGTCACTGCAGCATATTTAGATGCTCTTTTTGCCAGTGAAGAGATTTCAGACTTAGTGAGAAGCCACCAACCCAATAAATCATCAGAAAATCTAGATAGTGACATACGAGCTTTCAACAGATCATGTACTTGAGCCAGAAACCTGTTATCAAGTAAAAGTAAAGAATTCAGTTTCCAATATCCCAGCCCCAGTTTAGTATGAGGGCCCACCGCTAATGTGGCAGTTACCACCATGTGGTCTGAAGTCTCCACTGGAACAGTTTGAGCCGTAATTACCCGTAGAGCTGCAGTGACAAAAAGAAAATCAATCTAGTGGATAAGGAGCTTTTAAAAAAAGTACGTCTACCACTAGGACAACAAACTCTATAAACATCCTGTAAATGACTCTGAACAATAATTTGATTCAGACAATGTGTATCACAGAAATCCTTGTCAGTCAACGCCCCCCTGTCGGATTTATGCACTACACAATTAAAGTCACCACCCCATATGAGGAAGCGAGACGTGAACAAAAAGGGTTATACTACACGAAAGAGGTCCACTCGACCCTTCTTTGTAACTGGTGCTTACAATTAACCTCCAAGTTGTATTTAAATAGACAAAATCCAATATTAAGACCTGTCCCATAACTAGCTCAACCAATTTTATGACATGAAATCCATCACCCCAAATCAATACCCCAACACCACTACAGGTTTCCAATCCCAAAGAAAAAAAAGAGGTACCCCATCTCCAAAGCGTCTTGGCCATATTAACCAAAGAAAGGGTATTGAGATGGGTATATTGAATAAGGCAAATATCACATGCCAAATCACATAAAAATTGAAAAGTAAGTAGGCGCCTACGTGCATTTTTAACACTGTTCACATTTAGGGTGGCAACAGTGAGGTGAAATGCCATGGCCATAAAAGAAGACTAGAAAAAGGAGAAAAAGAAACAACATCAGGTAACTCTTCCCAAGCTAGTACTTCTGCGGGGTCGTACCCCCAGCCATAAGGGCCGGCTGTCGAGGGGCAGCTCCTTCGATTTATCACTCTCTGAATCAGAGGACACTATAGGTTATGAGGAGGTATCAGAATCAGCTTCTATATCTGAAGACTGAGTATGGTGGGACAGGACTTCAAATTTATTATGCAAGGGAACAGAGCCACCAGGAGAAGATGCTTTAGCCAATTTGGCTCTACATTTAGTTTGCTTTTGAGCCTGCTTTTTCGCCTGAACACTAGGCTCAGGAGGAGGCATTATAATATTATCCAGATCTGTTTCAGGGACAAGCATAGGTTCAGCAGAGACCAAGGCTTCTACGGGGGCATAGAGGAAAGGTCCTGAACAACTGGCCGAGGCCGAGGCACATCCTGCAAAGGAGGCTCAGGGGAAGATCCAGCCAATAAAGCAACATCCTGGGGAGCAGGGACATTAACATCAGGGAATAAAGGGGGACCAGAAACTACCAGTACTCGTGATTTAAGGGTTTTGCAGCATCAATATCCTTTTTCTGAGCATTTATAAAGATCAAATCCTGGGCCGGGCAATCCTCACAGTTGTGGGAATCCCAAGGACAGGATCTAAAACAGACTATTCGGCAAGTGCAGTGGACCAACAGTGGCATGCCTAAGCCTCACTTTATAACGTCAACCCCCAGTCCACAAATGTTCAGAGTCAAAGATAGGCTGAGGTAACCTCAATACATCACAGCGTTGTTTCAACCAATGTGTAATATCACAAGCCGACACATTCTCATTTTGAAACAAAATAGTAACAGTTTTAAAAGAGGGCCTGGTAAGTGGGATAGCCTGAAATGGAAGCCACGACTCAGAGTATTTGAGGGCGTCATATTTAGTCCAAAAACAGTCTAAACCCAGAGGGGTTTTAAAACTAATATCATATAAAGAAGACCCAGACACAAGAATTAGTGCAAAAATCTCATTAGTGAAAAAAAACAATGAACCTTTCAAAAGAAACTTTCCCACATAGAGACGGTCAGGTACAACGTCGAGACTCCTAATATGCTGAAGTCAGACTGCATTTCGACGCTGAAGAGGAGGGGGGTTCCTAAATGCATCTCGTTTCCGAAATTCCTCCCAAGTAGATTTAGCCTTTTCCCCAGGGTTAGGAAAAGGGTCAGGAGAAGGGACAGGAGAAGGGTCAGGGAGCAGGACCTCCGTGTCCATGCAATCACCCCAAGCAGAGCCCCGAGAGCTGAGGCCTTCATCACCCAAAGAGGAGGGAGGCAAGGAAGGAATTTTAGTGAGCAGTGTAGTGTCCAATTCAGGATGTTGAACATCCTCTGCATGTAAATCCAAGTCCAAGTCCACAGGAGGAAGTATAGGCATATCCACTAAGGGAGATTGCAGCCCACCACTATCAGGTTTCGGGCTATGGGCAGGGTCAGGTATCCAATGCCCAGAATCGCCAGGTTTCTATCCCGCATTGCGCAGGGAGGCCTCCACAGAGCTAGGTAGGGGGCTAGTACAGGGCAGTAGTGCAGGAGTAGGCGAAACAGGTGAAACAATTGGTGCAATAGAAGGTGTGAGACATGGACAAGAAAGCTCAGTACTTACAGTAGTGTGAGGCAAAACAGTCGCCGGGACAAACAGTGGAGAAGCCGCAGCCGAAAGCAGTATAGGAGGAGTCGAAAGCTCTAATGCAGCACGGTGCAACGTTAGCGTATCTGGTGCAACAGGAGATGTTCACCGACTCGGCACCACTGAAGAGCCCGAAGGTACTCGGCTGTAAAAAATGCAGGGTGCGCTTCTACACACACTAACCCAGGCGCCAGAGTCTGTGATCCAGGAAAGGAAGACTCAGTAGGGTTAGCGGCTTCAGTCACTGCCATTACCTGATACTGATGTGTAGCAAGTAGGGATTTTAACCAGAGTTCATCAGCAGGCAAAAAAAATCAGATGATGCAGAGCAGGTAAAGGCACTTCGGTATCCACAAACATAGCATTCTCCATTTCAGACATACGTAGCAAAGTAGGACCTTTTTTTTTTTTTTTTCAATTTAGTTGTTTAACCAGGTATAGCACACTAAGCTGAAAGCTTTTTTTACAGGAGTGACCTGGGAGCACAAGTGACTTGCTCAAGGTCACACAGTATGCAAGTGGAAGCTGTGGGATTCAAACCCAGGTCTGGTCTGCTGGATGTCACCAGATTTGCAGCTCAGAGCCTTAGACCACTGCACTATACTGCCTCCATGCAGAGTGCTGTTCTCCTGCAGGTACACCAGCAGAGTGACTGATTCCCACAGAATAATCTATGGTCCAACAGTACCCCCACAAAGAGTAGGGGAATTTCCCGGGTGTCCTGGCCAAATTTCCCTCATTCACTAAAAAAAAAAAAAAAAATACCACCAACAGCTTAATCTGGTTCAAGGTCAGCTGGCATTCATCTGTATCCCCTCCCCCGGGTCATGCCTGAAAATAGGCAGGATTTGTCTAGTGCACTTACCCAGTAATAAATAACAAATCTATTAAAACTGGGGAGATTCTAGTGGAATGGAAAGAAACCTTGGTGATTCCCATTCATAAGGAGGGTACAAAACAAGATGTAAAACATTATAGACCAATCAGCTTGACCTCTTGCATAGGTAAACTATGGAAAAACATTTAGCATATAAAATTAGCACTCATATAACAAAAAAATGGACAGACTGATATAACCCAGGATGGATTTACACCAGGCACATCTTGTCCAAATAATTTAATCAATTTTTTCGAACCTATAAGTGCAGCACTGGATGCAGGACTTTCTGTGGAAGTGATCTTTTCAGATTACGAAAAAGCATTTGATTCAGTATCTCATAAAATTCTGATAGAATGTCTTAGGAACTTAAGAATACATATAAGCATTATTAAGTGGATTACATCATGTTTAACTAGTAGAAGGCAACAGGTTAGCATTAGAGGATACAAGTCCACATGGAGTTGGGTTACCAGTGGTGTGCCTCAGGGGTCAGTGCTGGGCCCTGTTTTATTTAATATCCTGATTTCCACTATGAATACAACACATGGGGTATGGTTGAATAAATATGCAGATGATGCAAAATTGGGGTGTATAGTCAATGATCACGATACCGCTCATATTCTACAGGATAACCTGAATAATTTATCTATTTGGGCAAAAGAAAATATATTAATCTTTAACATCTCCAAATGTAAAGTGATGCATTTTGGCAAAAACAATAATTTGGTAAATTACTATATGGACAATATTCTGTTGAATACAGTAACTGCAGAAAAGGATCTAGGAGTCTATATTACTAACAACTTGAAATTCACTGAGCATACAAGCAAAACAGTACAAAAATGCCATAGATTAATTAATTGCATTCTGAAACATATTAAATCTAGAGAATCTGAAATGCTAATACCTATTTTATTGTAGTATAGTCAGATCTCATATTGACTATTGTTCATCCTTTTGTGCTCCAACATTGGTTCAGGATAAAGTTACAGTAGAAAAAGTTCAATGAAGATTTACAAGAAATGTTTCGCATTTAAAAACAATATCTTTTGATAACAGACTTAAAGAGTTGAACTTTTTTTCTATTAAATATTGATCTTTAAGAGGGGACTTATGTTTAATCTATAAAGCAACAAGAGATATAGCTTTGCTTGAAACCTTATGTATGGAATGGCAGTATACGGTTAATAACACTAGATCTCATAAACTAAAATTAAAATCTAATACAACCAGAAGGAATATTTTTTTTACACAGGGAGTAGTGCCAATTTGGAATTCTTTACCTCATGATGTAGTGTATAGTACTACTCTCCAAAACTTAAAAAAAATCTCGACTTATATATGGGTAATTCTAAATATGATTTCCACCTGGGTTAGTGGGTGGCAAGTTCATTATGGGCTAGTCCCCCAAACTCGTATCAACCTATGACCTATATAAACAGTGTAACGCTCTTCCTGACTAAGCCCATCTACACCATGCAATAAGGGTGGTAAAACATCATTCTTCATGCCAGTCTGGAATTTAACTGTTTGGCTTCTGATGGCAGCAGTGTCTGCCCTGTTCCAGATGGTCATGCCGGATCCGAAGAGTCCGGATATAGTGCCAGTTGCACCAGTGATATCAGCAGTGGCACGCCTCCAGCACGATGTGGAAATTTTCTTGTTATTGGGGTTAGGTCTAGACCTGAATAAACCTAAGTGTTCAATAGTACGTGGACCAGCCACGGCACCTTGTGTGCATGTCTGGTATGCAGCAAGACTATTCAATAACATAGTGCTGAAAAACTGAGACGTGTTAGTTTTAAAACACATGCCAAATTCAGCCATATTCCAGTGGGTGAGATTAAAAATAACTGTAACGTGCATAAATTGCACATTGTTCACAAGTGTACCTGGAAGGGAGGTGGTAGTAAGGCCACTGGGTGGACCAGGTTCCTGTGAAGGACAATCAGTATGTTCTGCTTCAGTAGAGGATACTACAGACAGAAACATAGCTGCTGTAGCCATGTAATTGCGAACACAAAAGCCTCTTGCAGAGTCTTCTGGATATTTGTCACAAAAGGTAGCATCAATCAAAGCAGTAAGGTTATATAAATCAGAATGTCTGTAATTAGCTTGGTGAATGGACAGGGTACCATTTGGGGTGATTCTAGTATTGGGCCAGCCTTGGAAAGTGCCTTTGTAAAGGTGGGCAATAGGAAGTGTCTGTCCATTACTCTCAGTTTGCCATTCAGTTTGGAGGGAAGATTTGTCAGATGCCACAACCATGGCAGTCAGGTAGGCGTCCGTGCCTTCCTGAACAGTGATCAATTTGTTGGGAACATCAATGCTGACTCCTTCAGGGATGGAAGTGGTGTCAGAAGGTACATTAGGTACATTATGCGGGCGAAGGTTTCGAGGTGGATGGAGATCAAGGTGGGGATGTGAAGGTGGGTCAAGGTGCTGACAGAGTAGCTTGATGCATGTGGCGCATGCTGCATCCTGTGAATGGACACCTGGGAAGATTCCTGCAATGAGGAGCAGTAGCAAGATAGCCATCTTGCTAGTATACCTGTAAGGAAGAAAGAAAAATGTCAGTAGGTACTATTCCATCCAATGGGGTTAGGAAAAGTAATTATTCTCCTTTATACAACTTGAGCTGATTATCATGCAATCATTTCTGAGTAGGTTTCTTCTGCTGAATGAGTCTAACTTGGTAGACTGCAGGACTGAGTTTGCTAATGATGGGGTAGGGTCCTTCCCATTTATTGGAGAAGGGATGGGTAGGGTGTACAAATCTGAGTACCATTACCTGATCTCCAACTTGCCAATCCACCTATTGTGTATATTTGTCAAAGTGAATCTTGGATTGCTGTTGGGCCTTGCCTGTATGGTGTGCAGCGTACACGTGGGTTTTGATTATGTCATCTCTGAGTTTTGCAGCATATGTGTCTGTGGACACTCGGTCTGCAGTGGGTGTGTTCAGATTAATCAACAGATGCTCAGGTTCTACCTGTCATCACCTCGAAGGGTGTACACTGGGTGGTGGTTAAAGGAGTACCCATAATTGCCAAAAGGAGTAAAGGCAAAAGGGAATCCCAATCCTTGGGTTTGTCCTCGATAAATTTGGATAGCATTTCCTTAATCCGTCTATTGGCTCTTTCTACCTAACTTGATGATTGTGTGTGGTAAAGAATGTGGAACTTCTGGTGTACACCAAGACGTTTGGGTGTTTCTTGCATCAACTTACCTGTAAAGCTGGTTCCTTGATCAGGATCTACCTGAAGAGGTAGACCCTGACTGGAAAACAATTGTTCTACCAGGACATTTGCAGTTGTCTTTGCTGTGCATTTTCGAGCAGGAAAGGCCTCAACCCATTTGGAGACTAGGTCAATGACTACAAGTGCATATTTGTTGTTCCTGCTGGTATCGGTCAAAGGACCAATAAAGTCAATCTGAATTGCGTGCCAGGGACCAGATTGTCTCTGGGGAAGTAATTTAGCATTTCTCTTGGTTGGGGCAGGATTGTTCTGTGCACAAATTAGACAATTCTAATCTAATTCTAATTCTGATCTGAATTCTGGATCTCTCAGGCCCTACTCGACCAGATGCATCACAGAGACAATCTCTGGCAAAAAGCCCTAAATTCTGGTAAGTCATTAGACATGCAATGCTACAAGGCCACCTGCAATAAGTGTACTTTGCCCATATGCAAAGCCAAGGTGGAATATTATAGAACCTCCCTTGCCTCTACCTGGGGCTCTGGTCGCAAATTCTGGGACAATATGAAAGAAATCAACGGTAAGCCCCTGGCCTCTTCCCCGTCCCAGCTTAACATTAATGGTGGCATCTCCATTGACCTGCAACTCATTGCTGACACCCTTAACTTCTTCTCTGACCATAGCTCTGTTCTTCCCCCCAGCTTCTTTGATCCCTTCCATGCCTCCCCGCCTCTCCCACACCCCCAACCACCCTTTCACTTCAAAGCTCTCTGCTCTGGAAGCTAGGCCTTACCTCCCTAAAGCTCTTAGTGGCACCCATCGCAGCAGTGATACCCTGGACCTCACACTCCTTCATCTAGTCTTTAATGTGGTCCTCTCCCCCCTTACCAGTCTGCTTAACCATTTCCTATGCCTTGGCAAATTCCCCATCATCTGGAAAACAGCTACCATCACTCCTATCCACAAAAGTGGCGTTCGCACCTCCCCTGGGATCTCAATCCTCCCACCCCCAAAGCCCTGGAGAAAATAGTCTTGGACCAACTTATGGATCACCCCTTCAAATACGACCTCCTCTGCAGGGAGCAACATGGTTTCCAGCAAGGCCATAGCACCACTACTGCCCTCCTAGAATTTTCCAGTTTTTTCCACTCTGCTTTGGACAACAGACGCCCTGCTGGAACAGTCTTCATAGACCTGTCAAGAGCCTCTGACACTGTTAATCACACCCTCCTCCTAACCACCTTCTCCCATCTAGGCCTGTCACAGGAGGTCACCTCTTGGTTTACGGACTATCTGTCTACCAGGTCCCAGCATGTTAAAATAAATGGCACCCTCTCTAACTGCCTCCTGGTTCTCTCAGGTGTCCCCCAAGGTTCCATGCTGGGCCCCATTCTGTTCAGTCTGTTTCTCAACTCCCTGCCCAGAGCCTGCTCTGAGAAAGTCCTTCTATTGTTTATTGAATAGAATCGGAATTACAATCCTTTGAGTCATAGACTCATTTGCAAAGGCTCCACGTCCAATAAAAGTAAAAATACAGAGTAAACATACACGAAAAATATATATACAGGTATCACAGCTATACAATTGCATTGTAATAATACAAGGTCTGATAGCTTTGGATTTAGCTTATATTGAGGATTACATCAACTCGGAGCACACAGAAAGTCTGTGCCATTGCTAAGACAGGATGCAAAATTGTAGGATCTTGAAGGACCTCGAGTGGTAATATCCGGACAGGGGTGACATAGGAGGGGGGGTGGCATTAGGACTAACCATTTGCTATAGGATAATGTACAGGGAGAAAGTAGGTTCCTGTGTAGCAATTGTCTCTGAAATGATGGTGGGGGGTGGAAGTAGTATGTATGTGGGACTAATTACAGTCACAGGATGCTGAGTCAAGGAGCAGGGTTTTGAGACTTGATTTAAATAGGCTGAGACTATGGGTCGAGGAGATGGTGGACGGTAGACTGTTCAGCCATTGGGGGGCCTGATAGCGGAAGGATCTTTGTCCAAGCGAGTTTCTACAGTGGGGAACTAGAAGGGTAGGGTAGCTGTGTGCCTTTGGGTCCGTCTATGGGGGGCTGTACAGATAAGTGGGTGGAGGCCGATGGGAGCTTCCTTAAGTTGTATCTGTTTGGTGAGGAGGCAGGTAAAGTACTTAAGTCTGCCTTGGAAATTTAGCCAGCCTGTCTGATTATAAAGCTCACATGTGTGTGTTAACCTGTCACATCCCGAGACTAGTCGGCAAGCTTTGTTAAGGGCGAGGTTGATGCTGCATAGGGCAGTTTGGTCCGCAGATCCATATATGATTGTTCCATAGTCCACCAAGGATAGGACAGATGAGGACACAGCGAGATCCATGGCCTGGGGGGGGTAGGCAGTGTTTACGCCTGTAAAGGATCCCTAATCTAGTGTTAACAGAGGAGAAGACCTGTTGTATGTGAGTGTGGTAAGAAAGGGAGGTTTCTAAGGTGACTCCAAGATATTTGAAGCATGGGACCTGCTCAAGAGTGGAGCCATGGATGTTTTTTTACAACTAGAGGAGCATGACAATGGGGGCTTTGGCGATGAGCAAAGATCATTGTCTTTGTTTTCTTGTAGTTGATTATAAGACGGTGTTCTGAGAACCAGTTTTCTATCTCCCTAAAGTGGCCCTGTAGAGCTGATTGAAGGGAATTGAGATGAGGATGTTTCCAAAAAACTACCGCATCATCGGCATATAGCAACATATGACCACTGCAGGATTTAGGGAGGGAGTTGAGGAAGAGGGAAAAGAGTAGGGGGACAAGTAAATAAAGTCCTTCTATACACAGATGATGCGGTCCTTTTCTCCTCCCACACTGATTCTACCTCCCTTCAACAATCCTTCCAGAATTCCTTTAGCAAAGCTGAAACCTGGTTTGTCAACTATAGGCTGGTTCTAAACCACAGAAAGACCAAGGTTATGTTGTTCTCCCATAACCAAAGCAAACTTAAAGGCATCTCATTCCAAATCCATACCGACCAATTCCACCCCCTCGAGCATGTGAACTCCTTTAAATACCTTGGGGTCACCCTTGACTCTGCACTCACCTTCCATGATCACATCCAACTCCTAAACTCTGCAGTCTATGCTAGGATTGGCATGCTCTATCACAACAGAAACTGCCTCCCCCCTGACACCCTCCAACTCGCTGTCTCTTCCTCCATCCTGTCCCTCCTTGATTATGAGATCCCGAGTTATGGGGCAGCCGATAATACTGCTCACAATAGAATCATGATCTCTTTAAACAAAGCTTGCCACCTTGTCACTGGCAGTGGCAGGCTCACTCACACCCACACCCTATACACCTTAGCTAACTGGCTCAACTTTGAGGATCACCTGAGATACCAGACATGTCTATTTGCAAGAAAGATAACCAGTGGTTTTTCCTCCCCCCCCCCGGGTCTTTCCACACTTCTCCTACCTTCACTCTTGACTATGGCTACCTGAAGTGCCGACAAACCTACCTGTCTAGTACCACACTTCAGAACAGCCTTGGGACAGAGATCTTTCTGCTACAGAGCCCTTTCATGGATGAACTCCCTGCCTAACGCTATCATACTAGAAGGCAAGCTCAGCCACTTCAAATCTCTCCTCTGAGATTATCTCCTTACCTCTCGTAACTGTAACTGTTTTTAATCTTTATTACCTCCCTGCTACTATTCTTTCTCAGCTGACACCACCAACATCATGACAAGGGACCACTGTCCTGTGAATCCTTTCTCTCCTTTTCTACTACCGTATGGCCCCTTAACTTAATTGAAAATGTACCATTGCAACCTAATATGCTGCCATGTAACACTGTTTAAGCACCTTGTCTGTTTTGGAATTTTAATTGTTTTTAACCTGTGTACTTCTGTGATGTGGAGCCTTTGTAAAGGAGTCTATGACCCAAAGGATTGTAATTCTGATATTGTTCAAATAAAATAAATTAAAATAAAAATAAATTCTGCATGTAATGTTTGACATCCCTAGTGAGACCACCAACTTACAGATTTCAGTCTTTGGACTGTATTCTCTACCCTCTGGTGTCCAAAAGTCAGGGTGTCATGGACCTGATGAATAAACTCAGATCTTAGAGCTTCAGGAACTACTCACAACCTGTAATTCATGTTGTCTGGCTGATCCATATCAGTTTGTCATCATGGGACAAATGCAATTTGTCTGCATGTCTTTTGTAAGGACTGTGGGTAGGCAGTTCTTGTTTAGTTCCTTTGTCTAGGAACCTGAACACTTCTTTCAGTTGAGGGTCTGATTTTTGTGCTGTGGATAAGTCCAGTGGCACAAAAGCTTCAGTTTTCTTCTTTGTGGCAGCTATTTGTACAGCTGCCTGAGCCACAGGGTATGCTATATCCCATGTGCCCCCCCCAGAGCACACTCTTTGGCAAGAATGTCTGCTTAATCATTGAAAACATGGTATGGGTCAGATTTAGAATGGGCCTTCACCTTGTGGATGAACAGTTTATATTTAAACTGTTGAGTCAAGTTGTGAATGTCTATAAAGTGGGCTTTGTATTTCATAGGGGTGCCATCAGAAGATGCAAAGGAGTTCTCCCAGAATGGTAAAAATTCAGTCAAGGAGCAATAGACCCAGTTGGAATCTGTAAAAATGATGGTGTCCTCAGTACTATGTTGTATCAGTTCAAGGGCAGAGGCCACAGCTGCCAGTTCTGCATACTGAGAAGATGTAACACTGCAGCATTTAGAAGCATGAACAGTGTTACCATTAGGGAGCATGATGATCTTTCCAAATCCAGCTATCTGTTCTCCTTGGTAATATGAGGTGGAGCCATCAGAAAAGACATGACACAGAGAAGTGTCAGCAAGGAGCTGTGGAGTAGCAGGAAGGAATGGGCATGGATCAAGCAAATCAGGAGGTTGGAGTGAGCGATCATGCGGGTCTCCTTGGTACAAAAGACCATGGGCTAAGACTGAGGGCATTTTGGCAGTGTGGACCTGTATGTCATGGTCCTGAAGAAGAAGAGTCCAGTGATTCAGTCTGGTGTTAGACACTAAACCATCCTTCACTCTGTCTGACAGCAGAAAGTTTGTAGGAGTGTGATTGGTATGCAAAATGACAGGCAAGTACCCAATGATGTACAGGAAATGCTTCCCAGCCCAGTAGGTAGCCAGAAGGTTTCTTTCATAAAGACTGTACTTCTGTTCCACTGGGGACAGCATCTGGGAAGCATAGGCAATGGGTCTCAAAGTGCCATTCACCTTTTGTGCGAGTACTGCAGACATGACTATGTCTGAAGTAACAGATTCCAGATGGAAAGGTAAAGCTGGGTTTGGGATGACTTATGCTGGAGCAGAGGCCAAGGTCTGTTTCAGAAGAGTGACAGTATTAGTGTGAATGGGACTCCAAGTCCAGGGAATGTCCCTTTTCAGGAGCTCATACAGAGGGGCAGCATTTTGTGCAAACTCACAAATGAAATCCCTGGAATAGCTGACCATTCCCAGGAAACGTTTGAGTGCTGCCACACTGGTAAGAAGTGACAAGTCTTGTAGGCCTTGGATCTTCTTCTTCCAGGCCAGGCTTCTGCCTTGTTCTGTGATATGCAGGCCAAGAAAGATAACCTCTTTCTGGCAAAATTGTGCTTTTGTGGGGTTACACTTGAGGCCTGCTCTCTGTAAGAGAGTCAGTAGTTCATCAAGGAGGTCAAGATGTTGCTCCTTGGTGGAAGTTGCCAGGAGTAAGTCATCCACATACTGCAGAAGGCATTGTGGGATAGAGAAACCCTGTAAGGTGTCCATCATGTGTAGATGGAAAAGGGAAGGGTTGTTGTGGAAGCCCTGGGGCAGGAAGGTCCAAGTGTACTGATGACCCTCAAAGGTGAAAGCAAACTTGTATTGGCTTTCCTGAGCAAGGGGCAGTGACCAAAACCCATTGGAGATGTCAAGGGTGCTGAACCACCTACAATCTGGAGTTAGCAGTTTGAGCACATCTGGTACTGAGGCTACTGTAGGGGAGCAGCTAGAAGTAATTTGACTAAGTCTCCTATAATCAATAGTGAGTCTCCAAGATGCATTGGGCTTTTTCACTGGCCAAGTGAGTGAATTGGCAGTCGAGACAAAAGGCCTGATCACACCTTGCTTAAGAAGTGACTGAATGGTTTCTCTGAGTGATGGTAAGGCCTCAGCAGGAAAAGGATATTGCCTTTGCCTGTCATGTGCTGGGCCTGAAATCTCAATAACAATTTGCATTCTGCCACAATCATGTTTTTGTGTTGCAAAGGCATCGAGGTTCTTCTGCAGAATGGGCAACAGTTCTTAGAAGAACTCATGTGTCTTAAATAGAGCTATAACATCATATTCCTTGTCATGGACCGCAATGGCGGCAACCACATGAGAATCAGGGATCATGACCGTATGGTATTGTCCTTTGATTTGGATCAGCAGCATGTTAGTCAAATCTACTACACAGCCGTGTAGTGCTAGGAAGTCTACTCCTAGGATCCTGGGGTGATGACGCAATACCATCAGGTCAAAAGTGTGATTCATGCTGAGGCTACCCAACACCACAGAAAGTACAAGAGCCATAGCTGAACAGTCTAGGTCCATTGACGCCTTGAGCAGTGGTCCTCCATCCGGTGGACCAAGAGGATTTACTGTAGCTGGATCCTCATCATGTAGTACAGACAGAGCCACGCCTGTATCTAGTAGTACAACCATTTGGCAGCCCCTGACTGTGGCCTTGGTGCATGACCTTCTGTTTGTGTCAGTGGTAAGCTTGTTCACAATATGGACTGGGGCCTGTTGTTGTCAATCCAAATTACTGCTGCTGTCTTCAGTTTGGTTCTGAAAACGGAGGCCGGCTGGATCTTGCCTGGCCTCTTTCAGGTCCTGCATAGGATACAAGGAGGTCTGGGTACTGGTAGTAGCTGCAGTGAACAAGGCCACAGGGTTTGGGCCTGGTGCAGCCTGGTCCTGGGAGGTTCCAGTATCTCCTTGGCCTAGTAGGGACTGGGTTACCAGAGCTAACGCTGCTACAGTCTGCCTTGGGATGCCTCGGCCACTGATTGGACCTTCCCAAGGAGTGTACCGAGGTTGTTGTTCTCCACCACTACATCATGTTAAGAAGGGTCTTGTCGATAATTTCGATTGCCCTGATTATCATTCTGATCAGAATTGGCATTGTTCCAATTTCTTTGCATGTTCCTATTTTTGTTGCAGTTTCCCCCCATTCTTTAATTCTGCTTATCATCCGAGGGTGCAGCCTTTTTGTCCTGGGCCTTGCCCTCCACTGTATAGTGGGTTGTGTGCTTGCTGGTAGACTGTACCATGGCCACCTTTGCTTTTGATCCAGAATTCAGATATTGGAGGTACAGCTGGTAGACATGCTCCTTTCTTGTGAGAATATCTGAAAATTTGTCAGTTCTGGGGAAAACTACTGGTTTGACCTTGTCATGCACAACTGGAATCATGTTGCGAATGAACAAAGTCTTGTACTAAATTTGGTCTCTGTCTGCCAGTTTCTGTGATAGTGCTTTGCCAGTACGGTAGGCCAACCATAGCTTCTGATGGTATGACGCCGAACTATCCTTGGCATACTATTTTACAGGATGGGCCAACATAACGCCAACCACGTCTGGGGAGTGTGCAGCAATGAGTTCCATGGCAATGTCAGCAGAGGATGCATTCATGGCTTGGCGAACTGCCTCTGAAAGTTTTGCACAGAGGCTGGGATCTACGGTCTGCCAGAGGACTTGTACTTGGTAGTCTGCCGGTAGACTGAACATCTCACATTTGGAACAAACTTTTTTCAAATGACAGCTGCAATTGTCATTGGGGATCATGCAGACTATACTGCCAGTGATCTGCTGTACAGAGTAGTCCACCTGAAGGGGACAAGTCTGAATTATAGGATGTGTGTCCTGGAAAGGATTGTGTGCGCCACAAAGAGAGACCCCCACTGCGGTGTCAGCCACAGTGCGGATGAGCAACTGCTGAGCAGCGGACTCCCTCAACATGGTTTGCAGACCGGCCCAGTGGCACTGAGGGTTTTGGTGCTGGACACTACACCTCACACCACACCGGTGACCTACGTTCAGGAGTGAGCTCGGGTTGCTGGATGGTCAGCCGCAGAGGAGAGGATTGAGCATCCATAGGGCAGTTCTCCTCTCCGGGGAGGTGGGCATGCAATCCTGCCACAGTAGCAACTCCCAATGGAGAGTGGGAGCACCGACAGCCGGGATTGCGCACGCAAGGGGAGGAGGCAATGGCAGATACTCATGAGCGGGGTGTCGGAGCGTGCCCCACTTGCACTGAGCATCATTGCATGTCGGCGCCTCTGCTAGGGTTCACACACACAGAACAAAGGAAAAAAAATGGATCCTGGGGAGACAACGACATGCCAGCCCCATACCCACTGCCGGATCCCACTCACCCAGTCCCAATATCCTCCAGCCCGCACCAGTCCACCTGAACAGATTAAAGGAGCACCTGAAGTAGCAGAGGGCAGTCCCACCCTGGGGGACACAAGCTAGGGGGCATATAAGGTAGGTGCTTGGTGAGAGGTTGGGGTTCCAGGGGGACATGAGATGTGGGGGGGTCTCAGACAGGGCAGGATCAACTGGTGATGTCTGAGGGATGCCTCAGGAACTGGTGACTGGAGGGAAATAAAAGGGGGAAAAAAACATGGTTTCCATGTTCTGCTGGAAGACCTGTTTCTGCTCCTCAGACATCTCAGTCCTAGTGAGGGTGGCCTCAATCATCTGATCGATCTCCACTTGTCCTCTTTCTTCAGGACAGCAATCATAGAGACTAGGCCTCAACCACCCCCCCATCATGTGGGTCACCATCTTGGTGTCGCACATGATAATCGTCATATCTCTCATGACAAAGGGTCGCACTGGAACAGCGTAGGGGACAGCCATCTTGTGGGTGGCAGTTGGACACTGGGCCATATTGAGGGTGTGGCTGACCATCATCTTGGCTGTTGTCATCACCAGAATCATTATCTCTGGATGATGTAAAATCAATGGGTGTGTAGTGAACCTGACAATTGCCTTGACGTGACCAGATAGCACCTCTCGCTGATGACGCAGTTTCACCATCTTAGCTCTGCACGGTTTGTGACTAACTTTTGCAATGTTCTGCTCAACACCTTTCACAACCTTTTTCTGTAACACTCTATACATGGTGCTTAATTCACAGTTGTCCCTAAGTTCCCTGTCCAACTCATCACTTACCCGTTTCAGGTCCTCTCTCATCTCATCAAGCTCCTCATGCAAAGTCTCATTTGTATCACTCAACAAATCATTCATTTGCAACACCTGTCTCTTATCCTGCCTATTACATTCCTCTCTCAACATGCATAGCTCTTGATCATTATGTTGTACAGTACAGTGCAAAAAGTCTCGTTCTTGCCATGCAATGATTGAAGTTCTTCTTCCAGTTGCTGCTCTTTTCTTAAACATTCAGATGCCTGCATACCCATATCTTTCTTAAGAGCTGAGTGCTGTAGTTCAAGGGAATGAAACCTCAATTCAGAGGCTTCCAAAGCAACATAGAAAGCCGCGACCAACAACCCTTTAGCATAACGCTCTTTGGTTGTTTGTCTCGCCTCTGTGTACTGGGTTGAGATCCCCAGTATAGGGTTATCAGAGTGTTCCGTGTCCAGCGTAAAGTTGCTCCAGCCTCCATGGGAGGTGAGAATGTTAGAGACGTTGAGTCTCAGATCTGCGCAGATATTGGACATGACAGTAACAAAAGAGAAGGTTGTGAAACCCCACAATTAACCCGTCAGTGGTTACCCTGCTATGTATCGCTCCACAGAGGTTGAATCAAACAGACGGTTGGGCATATGCACTCTCACAATCCTGCAATTCAAAACTGCCATTGAACAAGGTGAGATGGCATCAACTTTAACCAGTAAGCAGCCAGACTTTACAAGATGCTACGAAGTGAAAAACATGGGCATGGTGGTACGGGTGTGTACACCTGCTTACTACCCATAAGGGAAGGGTAAGCCAGCAAACAGTAAATCTCTGCTAATTTAGACCACCTGCACACAATCGCCAATAATGTCAGGGTGTTCAGCCTTTCTCAGGTTCTTGGTGGTAGTAAATCAGCAAGAGAAACAGACAAGTGGCATATTTGGTAATAAACTTGTTTATTACACAAAGTCAGACATGTGCCCTAAATACAGGTCTTACCAAGAGACACTGGGAGCCAAGAGTTTCCCAATACCCCCGGGGATGATGAAGAAGGTCTCAGAGGGGATACGTAATGCAGTAACTTATATACTTAGATAATTGCCATAGTAACTATTACATGCGTAATATGTTAGATATACAAGAGCTCTATTGACCAAATGTTAGGTGGCTCCATAGTGTTATCTAGAAATATACAAAATGTGTAAAATCAGCTAAAAATGAGAATAAAGAACTCATACAAAATATATACTGCAAAACTGCTAATTTATATGGAAATTTATTCTCGCTATGTTTGCACTACTTCAGCATGCGCGAACAATCATTTACAGCAAAAAAATACTTAAGCGGTATTTTAAATATTCACAATTTTATTGCTTCAACAATATGTCATTTAAAAAAATGCTTTCACAGTTGCTTTCAATGTTCATCCTCGAGCACTTCATTCAGCCAGAAAAGCCTACAAAAAGAAAAGGAAAGACAGCTTGGTATCTGCAGTTGCCGCAACAAACAAGCAGGATAATACAAGATTGAGAGGCTTACTTTAAAAATTACTGTGTTCCTCTTAAGCCCCTCACTGTGCTTCTAGTTACTGTGGAAAAAGAACAATGTAAGAACATCAGAAGGAGAGAATACAGTATGCCGTTTTCAGTAGATCAGTGAACAGTCTGCTAACCTCTTCTTTCTCTGTCAGTAGGCACCATCTCTCTTGGTTCTTGATCTTCAATCACAGGTACTGGTGCTGTTGTTTCCTGTTCATCTAGTTCTGTTTCAGTGAACACCAAGTTCTCTAGGACCACAGAAACCTCAGATACCTAAAAAGAAAGTAAAGGTGTTACTGTATTTTAAAATAAAATCAGTTTAATTTACTTCACTGTTACAGTTACAGTGCTCACAATACTCTCCAAGCAGGTATCGTGGGCTATTTTTATCCCGGCCTCAGCGAACCCATGGAGACAATCTTCTGTTCACAGCTCCTGGAACGATTTTAATAACTATCTGGCATGCTGAATTTTTATGGTGCTCATGCGGAGATCAACATTCATTTTTTCTATTGGTGTGCTCAGATTGATCTTGTCCGTAATCTGAGCAGCATACCATTCTGTAAAGCATGCCTTTAGATTGTCCTTATAGATTTTATTGATGGAGATATCAAGGGGTTGTAACAAGTCTGTGCATGATGCTGGGATAAATGTGGGTATGATGGCTGCATTCTCCAGTTTGTCAAGTACAGGTCTGGTGGTGTGCACTCTGTAAAGATCCAGAATGAGGATGGATCTTTGCTCTACAGGTAGATCATTATTTTTTATTACTGATGAAATGTATGGAATCAGAATGGCATCAATATACTGCAGCACTCTGTCAGTATTTGCCCAGTGGTTGTTGGAATGACTTATGTGCCATTCTGCTGGAAACTGAAAGGTGGGATGGCTATGGTTGGTTTTGCCCTGGTATATCACCTGGGGAGGGCAGGTACTCTCCAGCCAGAGTACATCCCATTAACACAGAGACCTGATGCTTGTCTCCCAGGCCAGTTACATGAACCTGCTTTGCTCTCACTGTCTCCATTGTCCACTGGGAGCACGGGACAAGATTGACACCAGTTTCATCAATATTAATGACGAGCTCTGTGGGAATCAGCTCCTGCATACTTGCAGTGCTGATGCATTTTAGGAAGGTTTCCTTCAACTTTGGAAAATCAAGGCGTGTTTTTCTACCTGATTTGGTGCCCTTCCTCTTGCAAAACCAGAGTCGATTAAGGAATTGCCTAGCCCACTGCCTAGAAAATAAAAGCAGGCCACCATTCTCAAACAACATTTTGTGGTTATGTGATTTCACCACACCCACTGCAACTGCAACAACCATGTGAGCATTGACAACTGCCCCTCAGCTCTCAACCTTTTAACTATCATTTTTAGCTCTGTTTCCACGTCCTCCATCAAGAGTGTAGGACCACCTCTGGGTTTGGTGGGCAATACAGGGGGAAGAAGGGATGGATCAGGAACTGTTTTTAGTTTATCAATGTAGTCTTTCTTAACTTTATGTATAGTGCTTTCATTAATGGGGTTATAGTACTTGCCCTGATAATGTCTAACTGCATTCATAACCCCATGGGTGGCTGCATATTTCCCTAGCTCAAACCGTACCTCAGGGGAGTAAGTAGTGTACTCTGTTCTCCTTCGCTTTACTGGGGGTGTTGCATTTTGAATTTCTTTAACAACGCTGTCTGCAGTTTTATATGACACCCCAGCACAGTCACTAAGTGTGTCTGCCGTTAATTCCTCCAGCACTGAGCAGTCACGCTTCTGAGGTCTGCTCCGTTGTAGCCACTGAATCAGTGACATTGCAAAAATCTGTAGCCACTGAATCAGTGACATTGCAAAAATCACTGCAGCAAGACAGAATACTAAAAAATTGTATTGCAAGGTTGGTAGGTAGGCTTAAAGCAAAGCATAGGAAAGTAACCAGTAACCACAACAACACTACACTAGGAACAGAACTGAACCCACACTGGAACAACATGCACTGCATGTTATAAAGGAATGTTAATCCTGGGAGCGGTGGCTAATTGAAAGCATACAAGGGCTACTGGAGGTCGATGCACGAAGTTACTTTTGAGCTCAAATGTACAGGAATGTCAACCCGTGAAATTTGGTTTGTGTTTCCATTAGCAGTTTTACAGTATATATAGATGCGGTGTTACAGAAATCTGCATGATGGCGGTGTTGGCTATGCAATGACTTCTCAGAAGAATAAACAGAGAGTACATAAGTTTATTCTCGGCATAATACTTGCAATGCATTTCTAGCAATGAATATATTGGTAATAATCACAAATATGTCCCTGGCTACTTACTCTTGTACGGTAAGTACCAATGCCCTGTACGTTAATAATAATCACGCATGGCATATATAACATATATTGCCAGTGGTGCACAGTGGGTATCTAATAAGGGTGTGAGGACCAAGTGTTACACAGTTATCAGAGTACAAAGAGCAACATCTGTGAAAAGAAATCTAGAGGGCTAGCCCAGTGGCTCGGCCACCATGTGCCAACCTGAGTTTGGGAGCAAACTGGGGGTTGCTGGGGTTTTGCCGGGGATGGGAATCAAGCTTCTATAGGACTGCTCTCCTCTCCTCTCTGAAAGAGGGGTGGCCCACTGCTCCACTGTCAACCACCACAAGGTGGAGTCATGGTGGCAGTGCAAATGTGAGCAATGGGAAGGGAGGGGTCGGAGTTTGATGTAGTGTGTGTGGTGCCTTCACACAGAACACACTGATATCCTTGCTATGGTGGGGAGCTGGGGAAAATGAAAAATGCAGTGCAGTCTTCATCGAGCCCTGCCTGTCTGCCCCGACCCATGTCCTCACCTAAGAGACCTGTCTTAGATTCTGGATGTGGTCTCTGAGATGTGGGCAGGATCGTCCTCCACCCCCGGCCCCACCATGGGGGGAAACTCACAGGGCCAGATAAGTCTCGGTGGAGGGGATCACCAGCCAGTGATAGCAGGAACAGGCCTGATACAGTTGCCCGTAGCTGCAGGGAGAAAAAGCTTCATAAAAAAACATATATTGCTATAACACAATACAAACAGGAAAGAAAGAAATTAGATTAAAACTTTAAAGAGTGTATGTGTGTGTGTGTGTGTGTGTGTGAATTAAATGCTCGTGAAAGGTGCTGGATTAACAGCAAAGAAATCTGAAGTCATCTGCTTATCCACATGATAGGTACAATGGGGTGAGTATAGTGCAGGCTTCCCCATACTGCCCTGCCAATGTGCCTCAACCTTGCCATGGAGGACCACATTGGTGAGAGGGTAGTTCAGATTCCATGCCCATTCAATCCTTGGCCTCTCATGTGAGACTGCAGACTAGGGTTCCAATTAATGCCAATTGCATTGAGGGTTTTGTGATGTGGACACCTGCCCACTGGGAACTGGATTGAGACCACCACAATTCATTTTACGTAGGCCACTGTACAGCCCTCAGGTGATAATGGTTATCAGTCACTACCGACCTGTGTTGGATTTGAACCAGTGACCTAGAGGTGAAAGGTTCCTTAACCATCTACCAATCACTGATCATCCATTTCCCCTAGATTAAAACTTTAGTAATCAAATGAGGAAGCTGGGGGTTACAAGCAGTTGACAGGTAGCAGATCATATCACTAAATATTCAATAAAATAGCCACCCAGCTATGGTCAAGGAGGGTGCCCTTGCCCACTAGGAGGTGAAATAAGATGTAATGATTATTAATTATATACAAGGATGTGATGACGGGTGAAGTATCATATCATGCTACTGCTCAGATTATACTGTCTTCATCAGCTGTGTGTCTGCATTACTGGCATGCATGCACACTCAAAGACTCAGAAAGTAGGCTACTTTGAGTGTGTAGCTGCATTACAAGCTGCCAATATTTCGCTAAATAAAACCAGAAGGCAAATCATCACTGCAGTGGGACTGACTATACTGTGTGGTGGAGCTGTCGAAAAATGAGCATACAATTGCTTAATTTAGTAGTTCAACTGTGCTGGTCTGGGGCCCGTTCTGGACTTGCTGTCTCCTGCCCTGCACATTTTTTTATTAAATTGTGGGTAATGAACCCTCTGAAGTGGACAGAGAATGTAGCGTGTGTTGCTCCTGCCTGCAGAAAGGCTAACGTGTACCTAGTGGTGGACTGCCAAGGTGGAATCACCCTTAGATGAAGAGGCAAATCAGAAAGTGTCGAAATCCCTACTCAGTTCCACTTCTGGCTGCATCCTAGCATTGTTTTGTGACTCCAGATATTTCAGGTACTGGAAACCACATGAGATTTATAGGTGCTGGGTTTGTAAAATTGTTGATGAGGTCCAAGGGTCAGGGGCAAAGCCCTAGTGAGGGTCTATGGGAGCAGAGCCCCCTATACTTGGGGGGGTCACATAAATATTATTATTACACCTTCCCCACAAGTCCACCCCAGCCCATACACTTAAAGGAGGGACAACATCTAACCCTAGATATTATCACAGCTGTCCTACATCTCCCTAGCAAAACACAGTAGGACTGGAGACCAAAGTAGAATTACACCTTCCTCGCTCCCTTCAACCAACCTCAAATATAGGACCAGCAGCTGCATGAATTGAGTTATTACTAGCACTTTCCTCACACCTCCCTCCCCATATACAATGCTGGAGGGGCAGTGTGGTGGTCATGGCAATTCTAAATAATGTATTTCCTGAATGCAGTATTGCAGAATGGGCTGCTGGCATTTACCAACAAATTTTTTTATTATTATTTATTTATTTGTTTAGAGTCTAGGATTACAAGTACCTTTGAGCCAAGGCTCTTTTACAAAGGTTCCATGACAACTGAGGTACAATGCAAATATTACATAGATGTAACTCCTAGGTGGCGCTATCCCAAGGACTACTATCCCTGCCTGCTTGACTACTGATAGGTTGAGGGGCCTAGGTTCTATGGCGGGTGCCTCCACCCAGAGGTCAGGGTTTGTAGTGGTTAAACTAGCTTGATCATAGCCCTCTGGGACACTGTGACTCCCTTTGGTTCCCTCTAGTGGCTCACACAGTACACGGGAGTTACAGCTCCAATACCCCACGTGTACACACTGCACACTCACAAAGTACCACTTACCCTCGAGACTGATTCTGCTGCACGTCTCTGAAGATCCCCTGTAAAACAAGGTTAGGCAATATACACAAACACAATGCAATGCTTTTTCTACATGTACTGATACCACAGACAGCATATAGCTCAATAACAACAAATCTGATTTATTAGAGGGGGCAGTAACAAGGAGGGGGTAATCAGGTTGATTTGGTTTGGAAATATTCAAATCACAGTACTGTACATGCATAGAGGGTCCAAAATGTCACTCTCTGGGTACCCAGGATGGTGGGGGGCTAGCCAGGGTCGGTGCAGCTGGTTGAGGCCCTTTGATGGAAAAACACATGCACACACAAATTGTAATCCAGAGCCCTGGGGCTCAGTTCGTGAAGAAATGAAACAGCAACAATTAGATGACACACTTGCAGTCTGATAAACAGATTGCAGGGAGCTACCCTGATTCGTACGCACAGACTCAATACTGAAAACTGGATGGATGGATGCAGGTTGTCCTGGATTGCCAGGAGAAACAGAATAGCTGGCCCAGCCCTCATGGCAGGACTCACTTGCATTCGAAAAACAGGCGGATTCAGTCTGAATCAAGCTGGGTTCTGCTTCCAGTTTCAGCACACAATTCACAGTACTGGGGAAAATAAGATAGCAATTCCCCACAAGCACTAGACACATTTATATGTAAAAGGAAAGTACTATACCAGGCAGGCTGCTTCTTGATCCCGACCGCAATTACTGCAAGATACCCGGGAGAACACACAGCAGCTTCAGTTCCTGATAGACCAAGCGCGATTCAGCAATTTCTCCAGTCTTCTACAGGGTGACCCTGGTTTCCACACTTCTGGTGCTTCTTTCTCCTCACAGCTCGGATTCAGTCCCAACTGGCACTCACAAAGGCTGCAGACCGAACCCAGAGCCTCACACGCGCTTCCCGCACGAAACTATACACCGCAGAAGCACAGAGCTCCTCATCTCTTCAAAGTCACAACTCATCTGATCTTCCCAGTCACAGAGCAGGGCATTTCCTTTAGCTCCACACTATTCTGTTGGCTGGTTCAGCTGTCACTCACAATAAGACTCCCTCTGTTGGTAGAAAAAGGTGCCAAGGTCAAAACTACATTTCCCAGAGTCACTGCCCATACAATCCCCTTACAGCAGGCTTCAGAGGAGAGTCCAAGTTCTGATTCGCCCAGAGCAGGATCCATTTTAAAGGATCCCCACACTGATTGGTCCAATTCGGCAGTTCAGAACCAACATGAGGGAGCTACTCTGCATAGTCCTGGCTACTCTAACAGGTTACAAGCAAACAATTACATCTTCTGAAAGAGCTCCCTCTGCGCATACAGTGACTGCAGAAATGGAGTGATTTACTCAGCGGCCCAAATGGGACTCGAGCAGGGAAACACACAGACCCACCATTTCAAATTAATTATACTGCAGTTTGGCAGCTCTTAAAGCGACAGTACATGGAGGCATTAGGCACTCTCACTCAATTATTTTTTAAATCAGCTGAAATACAGGACACCAGCCTGGTGGAGAGCATTTAGGCTCACCAAAAGAAGACTTTTTAGTGATCCCCATTTGAAGGGGGGTTACATAGAGTTCAGTAACAATGCAGAAATAGTGCACAGACATTTTTAAGCAGCTGAAATACATTACATTGAGGGAAAGTGAGTACCAGGGGGCAGGGTAGCCAGAGGTAACTGAGGCTTGGAATGGACACAAAAAGATAGGTGCAGCCGTGGGCATTTATCAGGCCTCAAAAAAGTGCTTGGGGGTAGGGGGCAAAAACAGGAGGGGAAGGTGGGCTGTAGGAGGAGGAAGAGAAGGGGTAGGAGTAGAAGTGCTAAGAGGTATTTATGGGTATCCAAATGCTGGTAGGAAATATTTTATACTCTTCAGGATTCAGGTAAAATATTTTTGAAGCCATCCTCCACCCTCCCCCCCAAAAAAGATTTGAGGCAGCTGAAGTTAAGTTTGGGGGTGCTTGAGCACCTCAGCACTCATGGAGTTGATGCCTATGACTGCAAGACTGGTGCATATATTGTATATTATTCCAAGGTATTATTACACCTTCCTCTCATCTCCCTCCCAGCATACAGTAGGTCAGCTGCTTATACTGTTCCTTACTCACACCTCCCTCCCCACATGAAATACTGGATAGCCAGAAGCTACGTAAATCAAAGCTATCATTACATCTTCTCCTTGCCTCCCTCACTGCATGCAGTACAGGAAAGATGGTGACTACATTCAATTACTGCACCTTCCAATCTTCATACCTCCCACTCCACCCACCATACAGTAGGGCCGGTAACTAGATTAACCCAAAATACAGTGTTTTTCCTCATGTAACCCCCTGCAAATGGGGGTTCCCAAAAGTCTTCCAGGAGTTTGCCTGAATGCTCCAAGTCTGGGCGGTGTTTGGAGTCTGAGCTGTTTAAATGTGCTTCCAAGTGAGTGCTATTTGAGCCTCCACGTACTGTCTTTTTAAGAGCTGTCTGCTTGCAGACTTAATTAGTTTGTATGGGGGGAATGTGTATTTAATGCTTGAATCCCTCCCGAGCTGCTACCAATTCACTCCGTTTCTGTCGCTACATGTGCAGAGGGAGCCTTGTTGAAAGATATAACTGTTTGCCAGAAATCATTTAGCGTGACAGAGAAAATCTAGTTTGTCTAACCTGTCTTTATTTTAGCACAAACTGTTTCAGTGTAGCTCTTTCATTTTGGTCCTGAACTGCTGTGCTGGACCAATTGGGTTAAGGGAGCCCTAAAATGGAGCCTGTGGACGAATCAGAACTTGGAGAGTGATAACTAAGGACAGTAAAGACCTGGGGGGAAATGAGCCCCTCCCACTATCTGAAACTTTTGAGGAGAAATTTGCTAAGTTGTTGCTGGAGGAAGGGAAAACTGTGGAGGACTTAAAGAAGTTATTTCTGCCACCTGGGGGTGTTCCTCCCCCAACACCCCCTCCCACTCCAGCACCTGTTATTGCCCCTCTTTCTGTGGCTGAACCAATGCAGGCTCCTATTCGAGCACTCTGCCAGAAGTTTGACAGGGAGGAACAAATGTCCACAGACGCAGTGGACTGTATGGTGGATTGTTTGGGACCCTCTGAGAATTGCATACCTGCTGCTTATTGCCTCTTTTCTGCAATAGACATTGGTGCACTGCCTCAGCTGGACAATGACAGTATTCAGCGGGCTCAATCCTGAGATCCCATGATCAAATCATCTTTAGAAGCCCTCTACGCAGGGAAAAATGTGTCCAAATTATGCTCCACTGATTTGAGAACTGCATTGTTATACAAGGAAGGTCCTAAGTTGAAACTGATAAATAGACTGTTATACAGAGAAACAGTAGACAGAGGGGGACAAATAGACAAACAACAACTAGTGATGCCCACTGCCTTTTGAGACTCAATACTGAGGTCCTTACACAACCACATGGGGCACCTTGGTATAGACAGAACACTTGACTTGGTGAAATCCAGATTCTATTGGACTAAGATGGGGGCTGATGTTGAGCAACACATTTGAACTTGTAGTCGCTGTTTACAGAGGAAAGCCCTGCCCCAGAGGGCTGCCCCCCTTGTTAACATCACCACCAGTGCACCCATGGAGCTAGTCTGTATTGATTTCATGAGTTCAGAGTCAGATCAAAGAAATATTAGTAATGTGCTGGTGGTCATTGACCATTTTACGAAATATGCCCAAGCTTTCCCCTCCAAGGACTAGAAGGCATCCACTGTGGCAAAAGAACTTGTAAAAAACCTTTTTGTTCACTATGGGGCTCCACAAAGAATACATTCTGATTAAGGGAGAAACTTTGAGAGTTGTCTGATCAAAGAGGTGCTTTCTCTGTGGGAAGTGCGAAATTCCAGAACCACCCCTTACCACCCCCAGGGGGACCCGCAGCCTGAACGCTTCAACTGCACTTTGCTAGATATGCTAGGCACCCTCCACCCAAAGGACAAGCCTAGATGGAGCCAACAAATTAGCACCCTGATACATGCCTACAACTGCACCAAAAGTGATGCCACTGGGTTCTCTCCCTACCGCATGATGTTTGGAAGAGAAGCTTGACTGCCGGTAGATGTATGTTTTGGAGTTTCTCCTGATGGGGTTCGAGCTGACAACTTTTTACAGTATGTGCAAAAGTTAAAGGCCCAGCTAAATCATGTGTACCAACTGGCTCAAACCATGGCTGCCAAAAGAAATCTGGCCAACAAAGAAAGGTATGATAAAAAGGTGAAAGCACAGGAACTCCAGGAGGGAGATTGGGTATTGCTAAGAAATCTGGGACTGCATGGCAAACATAAGATTGCTGACAGATGGCACCATCTCCCTCACATTGTAGTGGGCAAACTAGATGATCTGCCTGTGTACAAAGTAAGGCCTGAGAATAATTCAAAAGATGTGAAAACAATGCATAGAAATCATTTACTGCCCATCGGACAAACCTTGATTGAGTCTGAGCCCCCAGAAAATGCCCCCTCTGGACCAGTGACTAGAGCTGCTGTTAAGCAAAGTCAAGAAAGCCTGCACCTACAGAAGCTGAGTTAAAGTGTTACCCTCCAAAAGTCCCGGTTGAACATAAATGTCAGTCCATGTCAGAGGAAAGTGAGTGTGGCTTTGAATACTACCCTTCTTACAAATTGAGTCAATTGTTTTGGGGCTATCCCCTAGTCAATTCTGGAGATGAAGCTGGGCCTTCTGGATTGTCTAAGCCCTCAGCTTTGTCCCTGGAGCCAATGCTCCCAGAAAGTGAAGTGCAAAGCATCAAGTCAGATGATATGGAATCATTGTGTATAGTTGAACTGTTTGAGTTTTCAGAGGAGGAATATGATGGACTGGGACAAACTGGTGATATACCAGAACAAGAAGAGTGTGTTGAGTGTAGGGTTGTCAGAACCCTCTGAAGTTCTGGGTTCTAGTTCTAGTCTAGAACTTTTGAAAAAGTTCTAGGGTTCTAATCTTTTTTAGAACTTTTTAGAACTCGAACGCTATTTTTTTATTGTGCTGCCAGTAACGAAGATAGTAATAAAATACATGTAAAGGAAAAACTGTTCAATATAAGGGGGAGAGAAATTATCTTGTGTGACATTGATAGGAATACAACTAGGTTTATCTATGGTTTCTTCTGTTTGCTAAAGCCAGCAACTTAATACGTAACAGGCTCACCCACCCACCCATATGTTAAAAGTTTTCCTGCTGCAGCTGCATCATAGTTCCTTAGTGAAAGAAAGAGGCACATTAGCCATTTATGTACTCAGCTATATATACTCATTGTCATGAATTATGAGAAAAAATAACTGATATTACCTAATTTCAGCTATTTGCTGCTTTCTGTTTTAAATGAGTAAATCAAAAGTTGCTATGTTTAAAAGATAGCTTTTATAACAAAGTTAAGCCAAGTACTACAGCAGCAGCATGGGAACTGTTGCAAAACATATTATGTCATAACGTAGTCAGTCAAGACATTTGAATAAAAAATATCCAGTCATTGTTGCTGGCAAAATGCATGCAATTTCTAAGGTAATGCATACATATACCAACATTTTTGTTGGCAAATTGAAGTAATACTTACAACTTTCTAAGATGATGCATTTTTGCAGCTGATACTTCAATAAAATCTGTATTTCAGTCACATAAATAAAAAAGTGGTTTCTCACCACATACTAAGGAACATTTAATGTAGCTGCAGCAGTTGGCATGTGATGTTTAAGGGACAGCGTCTGTCAACCCCATTATGTATCAAATTATCACTACTTGTAAAGCAAAAACACTTTATGATACGTCACATTCTGTGAAAACTGCTGATGCAGATTTTCTTTTATTTCTGATTCCTTTATTCTTTTTTTAAAGGGGACAGGACAATTGTGCTAGGTGGCAGCAGTTTGCAATGTATTTAATAAGAATATATATTATGTGTACAGTAGGTTTGGTCTGTCATCATTTTTTCCTCGCCTTTCCCAGCTGATCACGTAATCTGTAAATGAAAGAACTAAAACAACACCCACCTTTCACCCCATCACCCATTCCACTTTTCTTCCACCACCTCATCTGTGCAGTAGCACCTATGCCACCTTACACCCATGTTAAAACCAACCCACAACCCTCACCCATGTACTAGCATCCATTTTTCGCTTATAGCTAATATTTCTGTAATTGAAAAATAATAAACAGCTACCAATTAGAACTCATTGTTTTGTCCTCTTTAAAATTGAAAATAGACCGCCTCCTGTCCCAGCCCATACTGATGCACCACAAAGTCACATAAGGTAAATCCAAAATATATGTTTTCACTTTAACTATAAATAATATGATACAGAAAGGATTGATGTGACAGTGTCCCTTTTATGCCAAATTTGGGCCTGTTCCATTGATGTTAAAATTGCCCTGTATATAAAACTTGTTGACTTTAGTTTAGACCCTAGCTACAAAGCAGTTTGCCATGAAATGGTGAAAGTTTTGGGGGGTATATAGTCCAAGGTAGTAGATCGAGAAAGGAGAGAGACGATAACCAAAGTCATCACAGTCTGTAAAAGTTTCCTTTTTGGTGCAGAGAGACTCCGTCCCATACAATATTTACCAGCCACCACCATCTGAGTTGTCATCACCATCAACATCCACAACATCAATCACTTCAGGATCAGTTTGTATACTCTTGTAGGGATACGAAAATCTTGACTTATTAACATTAATAAAAGTTAACGTGTGTACATTTTCTGGCAGCAACCTATTTCTGGTGTCTGTCACAATATTGCCAGCTGTATTAAACATGCGTTCTGAAGAGACACTTGTTGCAGGGCAACCAAGATATTTACAAGCTTCATCATACAGCTCTGTCCAAATTGACTTTTTTGATCTCCAGTATTCAAAAGGGCATGCATCAATAGGAATAGGCAGTTCTTGCAGGTAACTGTCTACCACGTTGGACAGAGACCGCTCAGAACAGGAATCAGCAGAAGCAGCTGGTATGGCAGCAATTTGGGAAAGGTTTTGCCACAGATTTAGCTTGCTACTAAGGGCTGAAGAAGTGGCAGTTGTGGACTACTGTTAATGTTTGGTGACTTTTCCAGTTCTGTATCCCTTTGTGAAGATGAACCTGCATGTTGTGGTGATGACAACCTGAGGGTACTGTGCATGTCTGTGTTTGACTCCTGTGAGTGCTGCAGCTCATCTAACAACATACATTTGTACTGCTCTATATCATCTGTTTTTGGAAGATGTATAGCCTTGAACCTGGGATCTAAGAGAGTTGCAAGGATGTAGTGTCTTGATTTCGTCATTGCAACTAATTTGTCATTGGTTTTGAAGCACTCGCTCATTCTCTTTACGAGATTCCCATGATACAGGCGACATGTTGTCTGCGCTTCAGATCTGTCTTTTTCTATTTGTAGATTTAGAACACTAAGATGATGTGAAATGAGCATTATGAGTGGGATAACCTTACTCACAGATGCACCTTCAGAAGACATGTCCCTTGTAGCTGTCTCAAAAGGAGCTAGGATACAGCACACTGTCTCCATTAATTTCCACTGCAGCACAGACAGCATAATGCCATCTCCAATAATGTAACTGAAGCAGTACTCATGTACAGCTTGCTTTTGCTCCAAGAGGTGCTGCAGCATATAAAGTGTTGAGTTCCAACGAGTGGAAACATTTTGAATCAGCTTTTGCTGGGGCAGCTTGTGTTTTTTTTGCAGTTCGGACAATGTCCATATAGCCTTGGTTGAATGTGAAAAGTGAGTCACAATTTTTTTGCAAACAGCAATCATACCATCCACTTGTGTTTTGCTGCTGAGAAATCCCGTGACAATTAAGTGTAAGCAATGTGCAAAGCAAGAAGCATGCAGAAATCCTCCATCCTGTACTGCTTTTAAGATGTTGGCTCCATTGTCACTTACTATGAAGCCACATTTTAGACCGTGAGAATAAACCCATTCGCCAAGGAGGTCATTTAGTTCCTGCAAGATGTTTGCAGCAGTATGACTTTGCCCAAACTTCTTTATATGCAGCAGCGCCATCTTTTGGGGTGTCTTTGTTTTTGAAGAAGCACAAGAAAACGTGACCCAATGAGCGGTAAGGACATGTAATCTATGTTTTGAGTGCTGGTCCACATATCTGTTGTGACATGAATAACCCCACCTCTGCAGTTTTAAGTGCAAGCATCACTGTCGCTTTAAAGCCTGATAAATGTTTGGTATTTCAACATAGGAAAAGTAACTTGATGAGGAACATTGTAATCTAGGTTCTGCTAATGTCATGAGCTCCCTAAAATCCTCATGATCTACCAAAGAGTATGGGAGAAGGGCTCCGGCTAACAGTTCACCAATTCGGTGATTAAGATGAAGGGTCTTTGGATGATTTCTAGTAAAGGTATTCTTCCTTTCAAATGTCTGAGACAGTGTTAGCTGTTTGCAACATGTCCCTGCTGGTTTATTATACACCATGCTTCGATGGGCAGATGGACGCAGAGATGGTGGACTAGGACTTATACATTCAGTGCCATCACTGGATGTGCAACTGGTACTTATGGTGCTGGCATTGGTGGTAACAGTGATCCTAGGGCTGGCAGTGGTTCTGCCCGCATCAAGTTCAGACAATTCAGTATCCATTTCAGATTCCTGACCCTTCTCACGTGTGGTCTGGAAGATGGAGGACATGGGTTTTGGATGATCAAGCAAAACCAAATGCTTTTTCAGATGGCATTTAAGAGCTGTAGTGCCAAGGCATGACACAACTTTATCACGGCTTACACTCTGTTTACACAGGGAACAAATTGCTCTGCATGGATCAGTTTTACTGACAGAGAAATAATTCCACACCTCAGATGTGACAGATTTTGTTGAGTGCTAGGAAGATAGCTAAAGACTGTTTGTGTCTTTTCACCTGTCCTAACAGAACCTGGGACATGTCCTGGTGCTAGAAGAGTGGGCAGAAGACTCTGATGGATTTTCATTGCTGGCCAACACAGAGTGGTGGATTCAATGGATATGTCCTTTTCATTGCCTACAGTGCTGGATGTATTTGCAAGTGCACTACCTGATTCATTGTCAGCAGACTTGCTCATTTCACTTTGTTGAGGAAGTAATGATTTGTCACGAGACACAACAGTGTCGGACTGAGACAAAGAGCTACTGTCTGAGTCAGAGAGGGACTCACTGTCACTTGCATTATTGCTGCTAGTCACAGGGATCTTAACAGCATGAATGGCATACCTTATGGTGCCTCTCCGTGTGACCCCAGCAGCTGTACAGGTTTTCTTAAAAGGTCCCCCCTTTACCACACTTCACTGTTGCTCTTTTGCTGTTTGTTGAATTTTTATCACGTGAAACATTTTGGTCATTTCTGTTAGCACCAGGATTACCACTACCACCAACACCTGCTCCAACACCAGCACTAGATGCTTCATCTATGTTGCTGTCATCCATAACAGACAATAAGTACCAGTACTACCAGTATACTGTGGTGAACACACCCACACCCAAACAATTCCTGTGTAACAAAGCAATGTGATCTGTGATCGCTGGCTACAACTCCAAAATTTTATTTTGGTTGTGTGACACTGTGATACCGTGGACTGAAAGTAATTGAAGAATATGACAGTTTGCAATAGGCATACACATAGCAATCAAGGGGTGCACAGCGGCAGGGCGATGGGCTGACCACAGGAGACGGAGTCACATACGCAACCCAGGGAATGAGAATCATATTTCTACGTTTCTGTCATGTAAGGTTAATGCCACCACACAACTGGCCACTGGGCTTCTCTCTGTAACACACACTGGATAGGGTACAGTGCAGTCAAGGGGCACACAGCAGCAGGGTGATGGGCTGACCACAGGAGATGGAGTCACATACGCAACCCAGGGAATGAGAATTATATTTCTATGTTTCTGTCATGTAAGGTTAATGCCACCACACAACTGGCCACTGGGCTTCTCTCTGTAACACACACTGGGTAGGGTACAGTGCAGTCAAGGGGCACACAGCAGCAGGGTGATGGGCTGACCACAGGAGACAGAGTCACATACGCAACCCAGGGAATGAGAATTTATATTTCTACATTTCTGTCATGTAAGGTTAATGCCACCACACAACTGGCCACTGGGCTTCTCTCTGTAACACACACTGGGTAGGGTACAGTGCAGTCAAGGGGCACATAGCAGCAGAGTGATGGGCTGACCACAGGAGACGGAGTCACATACATAACCAACAACTCAGGGAATGAGAATTATATTTCTACGTTTCTGTCATGTAAGGTTAATGCCACCACACAACTAGCCACTGGGCTTCTCTCTGTAACACACACTGGGTAGGGTACAGTGCAGTCAAGGGGCACACAGCAGCAGAGTGATGGGCTGACCGCAGGAGACGGAGTCACATACACAACCCAGGGAATGAGAATTATATTTCTACATTTCTGTCGTGTAAGGTTAATGCCACCACACAACTGGCCACTGGGCTTCTCTCTGTAACACACACTGGGTAGGGTACAGTGCAGTCAAGGGGCACACACTGGGCTTCTCTGTGATACACACACACTACACTGGGAAGGGTTCAGATTTATTTGCCTTTTTTTGGCCCCCTTGTATGCTTGTTGCTGGCAGCTGCTGAGTGTGCAGTGTGCACCACTGACTGAGCAGTGCTGCAGTTTCAAATAATCACATTTCACAAAGGTTCTTCACTTCTTCTTCTTTTTTTTTTATTCTCTCTCCAAGTCCTCCTGAGTCCTCCTCCAGTCCTGATATTGATTGATCTCGGTCTCGATCCCTCCCTATTCCCCAGTCCCTTCCCAATTCTTGATTAATCCCTCCACCTGTCCTGAACCTCCCCCTAGTCCCACTCCCACCCGATTTTGAGCTTTTTTCATCCTTTCTCTTGTTCTCGGTCTCACAGGAAAATGGATGATGGAAGTGGCCACTGGACAAGAGTAGCGGTACGCTAACCGCTAGCGCTACAGTTTAGTTAGGCTGCTGCTACCTCAGCTCCGATCCTCTGCAAATGGCTCTCCTCCTCGCGGCACATCTCCCTAAATACCCCCACAGATCCCGCGGCTCGCGCAGCTTAGCGCGACCCCACCTGACCCGCACGAGGCACGCAAGTGCAAACAGACAACATCTCACTGCCTCGCGGTGATTTGAACCTTTCGAATCGCTTAGTGTTCGAAGTTCTAGTTAGAACTCGAACACCAGGGTTCGAGGAGGGTTCGAATCTTTACCGAACTAGTTCTGACAACCCTAGTTGAGTGCCCTGATAATTCACTGTCAGTGTCAGAAAACTCCCCATGTGAGCCAAGTGTTGTGGACTCAGAGACTGTAACTCCTGGAGCTGAAAGTGCCCCAAGTTCTAGCCTCTCTACCCCAATGAAGACTCCCCTGACAAGTGAGGACAATGCTGAAAATGAGGGTCTGGGTGCAGAGACTGTAACAGTTCCCCCTACAAAGACTGGTCGAGCTGTAAAGCCTGTAGTGCACCTCAGTTATGATTCCCCTAGGAGGCCTGTGGACTTGCCTCTCAATGTTGTCCATAAAGGAGGGTATGTGTCCCCGAGCTCATTGCTCAAACTGAACATCAGTGCTAACTCCAAGTTACTTGTGTTGCCTTCTAGGTATGGTGCCCCTGCCCCATCCAGCCCCAAGGTAGCTGATAGGGAAGAGCCCCCTCTCTTCAGGTTTCATGTACAGGAGGTAATAACCTGAGTTAAGGTACAATGTGTGTATAATACTGTGAACAAAAAAAATGATGTACTGAAAAGTTTCAGAAATGTGTTTCTGGTAAGGTGATATGTTGACTGATGATTACATGTATAAGCCTAATGTGATATTGATGTAAATGTATATGGTTGTATTGAAATTTATGGTGGTATTTACTTGACGTGGATGCCAGGTTTTTCCGGGCCAGAAAAGGTGTAACCCCCCTGCAAATGGGGGTTCCCAAAAGTCTTCCAGGAGCTTGCCTGAATGCTCCAAGTCTGGGCGGTGTTCGGTGTCTGAGCTGTTTAAATATGGTTCCAAGTGAGTGCTATTTGAGCCTCCATGTACTGTCTCTTTAAGAGCTGTCTGCTTGCAGACTTAATTAGCTTGTATGGGGGGACTGTGTATTTAATGCTCGAATCCCACCTGAGCTGCTGCCAATTCGCTTCATTTCTGCCATCGCTACATGTGCAGAGGGAGCCTTGTTGAAAGATATAACTGTTTGCCAAAAAATCATTTAGAGTGACTGTTCCAGTGTAGCTTTTTCATTTTGGTCCTGAACTGCTGTACTGGACCAATTGGGTTAAGGGAGCCCTAAAATGGAGCCTGTGGATGAATCAGAACTTGGACTCTTAATTTTGAGCCAGCCACAAGGGGATTGTATGGGCAGTGACTCTGGGAAATGTAGTTTCAACCTTGGAGCCTTTTTCCACCAACAGAGGGAGTCTTATTGTGAGTGACAGCTGAACCAACCAACAGAATGGTGTGGAGCTAAAGGAAATGCCCTGCTCTGTGACTGGAAAGCTCAGATCAGTTGTGACTGTGAAGAGAGAAGGAGCTCTGTGCTTCTGCGGTGTATAGTTTCATGCGGGAAGCACGTGTGAGGCCCTGAGGTTCAACCTGCAGCCGTTGCAAGTGCCAGTTCAGACTAAATCTGATTGTGAGGAGAAAGAAGGAAGTCTGAAGAGTGGAAACCAGGCTCACCCTGTAGAAGACTGGAGAAATTGCTGGCTCGTGCTCGGTCTGTCAGGAACTGAAGCTGATGTGTGTGCTCCCGGGTATTTTGCAGTAATTGCGATTGGGATCCAGGAGCAGCCAGCCTGGTATAGTACTTTCCTTTTATATATGAATGTGTGTAGTGCTTGTGGAGAATCGCTATTTCCAATCCCCTGTGCTGTGTGCTGTGTGTTGAAGCTGGAAGCAAACCCCAGCTTAGCTTGGACTAAATACGTTTGCTATCAATTGCAGTGGGGTCCAGTCACAAGGACCTTGTCTCCATGCCCTGTTGTTCTGACAATCCAGAAGAACATCTAGCATCCGGTCCTCAGCTTGGGTATTGTGAGTACAAGTCAGGGTATTCCCCTGCAGCCTATTTTCAATCACAAGTGTGTCATCTAATTCTTGTTGTTTCCCTGCTTCATGGACTAAGCCATCTGGCTCCAGATTACTATTGGGTGTTGTGCATATATTTCCTTCTACAGGGCCCCATCCATCTGCACCTGCCGGCCAACCCCGGGCAACGGACCTGGCTAGCCCCCCCCCAACCTGGGTACCCAGAGTGTGACTTTATAGACCCTGTATGTGTGCACAGTACTGTGATTTAATGCCACCAATTAACCTGATTTCCCCCTCCCGTGTTACTGCCCCCTAAATAAATCAGATTTGTTGTTGTTATACTATATACTGTCTGTGGTGTTGGTACTTATGGAAACAGTATTGTGTTTTGCTGAGTATGTTGTTTAACCTTATTTTACAGGGGCTTCAGAGATGTGCTGCAGAATCAGTCTCGAGGGTAAGTGGTATCTATATGAGTGAACAGTGTGTATACGTGGGGTATTGGGGCTGTAACTCCGGTGTACTGTGTGAGCCACTAGAGGGAATAAAAGGGGGTCTCAGTGTCCCAGAGGGCTGTGACCAAGCTAGTCTAACCACTACAAACCCTGACCTCTGGGTGGAGGCACCCGCCATAGGACCTAGGCCCCTCAACCTGTCCATAGTCAAACAGGCAGGGGTAGTAGCCCTTGGGATAGCGCCACCTAGGGGTTACACTCACACTTTCAAAACACAGATAAAGTATGGGGGGCAGGCAGTCACAACATTATCTGAAGATATCAGACCTTATAGCTCCCTACCACTACTCACATATGGTACAAGAGGGCCAGCAGCAGCTACAGTACTATTACACCTAAGGGTTACATTGATAATGTTTATAAGGAAGAACTCTCATCCCTAGATCTGTAAGATCTCCTTTGGAACTGTGCTACTGTATGTTTGTGTGTAATGCTGAAAAGATCAGAGAAGCAGGAATTACACTGTTCTGTAGAACTAGGTTCTGGGGGGTTCCATTATTACATCTTCCTTGCACTTCCCTCTTCACATGCAATATGTGTACATGGGGAGGCAACAGCTACAGCAACCCAAGTTTATGGTTACCATATGAACGAACAGGAGACCACACTTTACATAAGCACACGGCCTCACTCATTCAGTTGGTGTCTGGCTGAGGTGGTGAGAGGAGGGCCTGTTCCAATCCTTGTCCTCCACTCCACTGAGTTTTCTTTTTTGGATCCTTTGGGTCAGGTGCCAGACGGGATGGAAGGTTGGAGGGTGGTGGGTGCTGAGTAGTTGGGTCAGGTGGTTGCTTATTCACCAAGTCCCCACAACAAAATGTGTCACACAGACCAAACCAGTCCAGCCCCTCAAATAACTGTCACTCAACCGTTCAAAAGCTTTCTCAATAGCTAAGGATAGCACAAAACCATCATCTGGATGCCCAGAGACCCAATTAATCACATTTAGTACGTGCCTGATATTGTGGTATGAATTCTGGCCCATAATAAAACCAGTTTAGTCTGGGTCCACCAACATCAGGAGAACACGCTCCACCATAGTGGTGAGTACTTTGCTAAAATTTTAGTGTCACAATTAAGCTAGGATATGGCTCTGTACCCACAAAAACATGTGGCATGCTTCCCAAGGTTTGGGCAGTACACTAATCATGTCTTGGTAACATGCAGCAAGTAGTGCCCCCTCTCTCAGTTCCTTTATGTAAACCTGGTGCAGACACTCATCCACAGAACCTCCAAGAGTTTTAAAACATTCAACAGCCTGGCACTGTGCCAGGAGACAACAGCATTTTTGTTTTATAAAAAAAAAATTGGGGGACTAAAGTCTGACAAGACAGCCAACAAAATGACAGCCTGTGGAGCAAATAGGCAGAGGCTGTGCAGAGGGCGATACAGACAGCAAGTAAGCAAAGTGAGATTCCCACTCACAACTGTTCATCACCTATGGTGAGGCTGGAAAAGGCAGGCCTGCCTCAAAGAGAACAGTCACATGCTGGATAGTATCCTGCATCCATTTCTGTTACAGTAAGGCTGAGAAACAGCCCTCACAGGGCCTCAGGGCATATTCCACTCATGGAACTGGTGCCTCTGTCGCAAGGGACATTCCCTTTCTGGAAATCTGTAAAGCAGCTACCTGGAGTACAGTTCACACCTTCACAAAGCACTATTGCCTGAGCATCCAGTCCAGAAGTGATGCAAGGTTTTGTATTGTAGTATCACAGAACCTTTTCCCTAATTAGGTTCTGTACCCTTCTCTCCAGGCATTACTTGGTAGTCTGCATATGTCTAATTGTAGCCCAGGTGCTATGTGCCAGTGGGCTACTACCCCTGCCTGTTTTTCCTCTAACAGGTTAAGGGGCCTGGGTCTTGTTATGGTGGTGTTAGGGGGTCGTATCCCAAAGATAATAAAAACAGCATGGTACCTCCACCCAGAGAGAATTAGAAGTGGGTCAGGTGACTGGCTGGTATAGCTCTCTGGGATGCTGCACCTACCCACCTCCCCTACCAACCACCCCACACACTGGATACCCAACAATTCAGTACCACCATAAACCATGAAGAATAATGCTTTGACAGACTCAGAAAATTCCTGCACACACAATTTCAAACAGTAAACCACAGCTTTATAGGGGTATAGAACTAGGGAAGGGGGTACCAGGACCAAGGATGGCTATGGATAGAAAAACTGATTAATGATATAGCAACACACCAAACATTGAGGCCCGCAGGCTGAACCCACCCCCACTGGTACCAGTGTTTCCCAAATGTTCTTAGGGGTACCCACTAGGTGCAGGCCTGGTACAGTGCCACGGGTTGGCTGGCTGTTGGGGCCTGGAAGTATTTTAGAAACTTGAAAATGATTAACAAGCAATTCCCCTTTTTCCCTCCTAGGAACCAGGTCCTGGGTACTCACGGTCTGAAACTGTCCACCAGGGGAAAATGGAGCTCCTTGGAGTTGTGCAGCAAATCAAGAAACAGGCCGGCCAGGATCCCTCCATCCGGATGGAACTTGCTTGAGGATCTTGCAGCTGGTCACCTTGATTGTAGTTCTGGCCGCTTGTCACCTTCAGCTGCTTCTGGCCCACTGCAGAGTACTGTGGCAGGACAACACCAGCCCCAGAACGCCCAGACCCAGGAGTGACCCCACAACCAGGCTCCCACGATCGGAGCGCCCTAGCACTCGGGTGCAAAACCTGTGACCTCCTGAAACAATGAGTCCCACTTGGGAGGGGTTAGCAAGTTCCCTCCCTGGCTCTGGGTGAGGACTCTCAAACTGTGGGGGTCCTCCTACAGTCCCTGCACTGAACTCTCAACAGGCAGGATTTTCCAGGCTGCCACTCCAATAAAGTCCATTGCCAATTTCGGTGGGTGCTAGCCTCTGTTTCAATCAGTGCCAGTGCAATCCAGCAGGGGGAAAACTCAGCAACAACAGCCCCCCTTGCACACCAGTCCACACTTTCAATTTAGCAGTGTCCAGCTCCTTTCCTCGGCTGCCGTAAGACCTTAGCTCTCAATCACTTTAACCAGTTAACTCAGGACACACATGATTCCTGGCTAGCACCCCCATCACCTATTATAGGACCCCTTAAAAAAACAGAGTATATCACAAGTGAGATAAAATTAGCTAAGGAACTTAAAAACTATTTTTTAAGTGTTTATGAACCAAAAGACAATTATAACAAACCCCAATACATAAGAATTACAGATTGTCCTTTATTCACAAAAACAGAGGTTACAAATGTTATCAGCAAACTAAAGAATAACAGTTCACCTGGACCAGATGGGATAACCACTCAGTTTCTAAAAAATCTGGTAAACGAATTAGCAGGCGCACTGACAGAACTGTTAATGTATCAGTTAAAGAAGGGAATACACTAAAAATACGGAGGGAGGCTACTGTAATCCCTATTTACAAAAAAGGAACTAGAGCTGAGGTGAGTAATTATAGACCAATCAGTCTCACCTCTGTTGTTGGCAAAATAATGGAGGGGCTGTTACAACCATATATACTACAACACTTACAGGCTAATGGAATTATGGACAAAACCCAACATGGTTTCTGTGGTGGACGATCTTGTCTAACAAACTTAATTAATTTTTTTGAACCAGTTGGTGCAGCTCTTGACCAAAATATTCTGGTTGGTTCCTTGACTCATATTCCTTGACTTTGCAAAAGCGTTTGACAAGGTATAACATGCAGTGCTACTAGAGCAACTCTATAATATCAAACTTAATATAAATATCATTAATTGCACTGAATTATGGCTGAATAATAGTATTCAGAGAGTAAACATAAAAGAATATTATTCAGACTGGGGAACAGAGACAAATGGAGTCTCACCGGGATCAGTTTTGGGACCAATTTATTTTAAAATCATGGTCTCAATCTTTCAATCAATAGGAAAGGTCTGGATCTGCAAATATGCAGATGACTGTAAACTTGGGGGGCTGGTACAATCAGAAACTGATGCAAAAGTTATTCAACAAAACCTGCATCTTCTTACCCACTGGGCACAAAGCAAAAAAATGAAATTCAATCTTGAGAAATGCAGAGTTATGCATATGGGCAATAAAAACCCACTATAACAATACTATATATATAATTCCAAATTAGAAGAGATCACCGAAGAAAAAGATCTGGGGATCCTTATTTTGAATGATCTTACATCTGAAAGGCAGGTGTATGAAAACGTGAAAAAGTGTCAAAAAATAATTGGCTGTATCCTGAGAAATCGAAAAAATAGAGAAAGTAAGGTTATCATCCTCCTTTACACTTCTCTGGTGAGACCCCACTTGGAATATTGTGGACAATTTTGTGCACCACAGGATATAAGGACCCAGAAACTAGTAGAAAAAGTTCAAAGGAGAATCACTAAAAAAACACCATCAATAAAACATTTGCGGTATACACACAGGCTGAATAATCTAAATTTATATTCACTACAGTATAGATGATAAAGGGGGGACCTGTGTCTCATATACAAAATTATCAATAATCCATATATGATGGAAACCCTTGGACTAAGGAAGCACATGTGCAACGCATCTACTAGGTCCCACACATATCAATTAATTGGAAAAAATCATTCAGTTAAAAGAAGTAAATTCTTCACACAAAGGGTAATAATAGGATGGAATGTGCTACCCAAAGATATATTTGAAAGTAAGAACAAAACAACATTCAAAAGAAAACTTGATAAATACATGGGAGACAAAAAATATGCCTACCATCCATAATTTGAGTGGCAAGTTCATTTAAGGGTCTCGGCCCGCTGAACTTGTACAACATCTATGAATCTATGAACCTATGACCAGAGACTCTCTGCCTCTTCAAGAAAAATGCAGTTGCAGTCCATACAAGCAAAGGACCTTCCAGCCGCAACTGTAGCACTCAGCTAATCTGCTCAGTCCTTTCATCCAGCTCAATTTCCCAGTGCAGGGTGTCTGCAACATCCTATGAATAGCAAGCAACTTTTCCATACCTGGGGAATCAGCACCAAAGTTCAGTATCTTTCTCTCTTTCCCCTTCTCATTCTGTTTCTGCCACACAGAAGTCTCCAGTTTCAGCAATCTCCAATTCAACAGTACAGCAGTCTCCACTCAGGGCCTGCGTAAGCCCCTCACATCCAGAGTCCACTCTCACAAGGTACTCCTGATTCATACAGGGACCGAGAATAGACTGAAAAAATCCCAGAAAGTCCAACACTTTCAGCCAAAAACCCAATGTTCTGATTGGCTGTTGAAGCCTTTAAATAATCAATAACCACAGTGATCACTATTTCCTGCTCTGTTATTGGGGCATGATCTAGGCACCAGAATAGTTCCCTCCTTTTCCCAGGAGTCCCTCTGTGTCCAGTTTGGGCGCCTAGATCAGTGACTGGCTGCAGCACTGAGGTTAATGCCAAACATGTCTGCTCCCATTTGCTTACATGGGCTCCCATACATCTTTATACAGTCTCTCCCCTTTCATTTCTGGTGCAGCCCAACATGTCACTTTATTCAACTCAACACCCCACTGGATTGTAGCCCCAGCTATCAACTATCAAACAAGCCCACTCTCAAAAGAATAGCCCCCATAGTTCAGCTGTCGCTGCTGCCAAAACGCTGTCCTCCCAGGTGGCAGGCAGCAGCTCATTAATATTCATGAGGGTACATGAATGATTCATGAGCCCTCATTCATGCTCCGATTCAAACTCTAATTTTACAAAACTCAGGGCTTCTCGTCAGACCCCTCAAGGTCACCGGTCCCTGTTTGATCCAAGAAGGGCACCGGGACCACCAAGGAACTCCCCAAAAAGACAGCAAAACCACGGTCGGCACTTCAAAGGTGTCACCTGCGCCTGCACGGTTGCCAGCTCCCCCAGAACATGCCTGGGACTCACAATCAAAGGCCAAGCCAAAAACAGGCTAAAACAAAGTATAGGGCTGACTGGGGAGATTATGGGGGCACCAGGAGCAATCAGGAAAACATGGGACGCCAGCAAGCAAACAGGAGAGCGGGAGGAAAATGGGAGACAGGGGCACTTAAGGTAAGGCCCCAAAGGGGGGGGTTACAGTATCATACTGGGAAATTCCTGGGGTTTGAAGAAAACATTGCTTACCACAGTAATATTGTTTCTTCCAAGGGATCTCCCAGTATCATTAGGCCTCCCACCCTACCTCCCCTTATATAACCTGGACCAGGTTCAGCAATACTTTCATAGGGGTTCTTAATGTTGCCATTAATCATTAGCTTATTTGTTGTTTTTGATGCACACAGAGATGACTAGGGGCCTAGCTCTCTCTTTGTGTTGTTTTTATTCTGTTGGAAGCCTGTTCTCTGGTTCTATGTGATAATGGAGAAAACCTAAAGGCGATCGCCATTATCACAAAGTCACAATGACGAAAAATGTTTTGCCACTGTGACACCCCGACACATAGAAAAACGGCGTCAGGGACTTACTTTTAATGTTTTCTGTGGGGGCTGCCCTCACACCCCCCACGCAGGGGCTTTGGCCCCACATCACCCTACTACTAAAGGATTCTCAACCCAGGGGTGCACACTGGGGGTGAAAAGACAAAAATAGTTTCGCCGGGCGCAACAAAACGCACCAGCGCCCGGACCTGAACCCTGTCGACCAGTGCCGGCAACCCACCCACCTCACCACGGGGTCAGCTCAGCAACTACTGTGGCACAACCCCTCACATCCCTTCCTGTGCGTTCGCTCCGCCCCCCACGTGCATACATATAGCGTCCGGAAGTTGCTATACTTGCCCACCTCCCAATCCGGCCGCCCTACCCTACCGAGCTGTCCCTGAAATGCACTAGGGAAGGGGTCGCCATGATTGTAGGTGCCCTTTCCCCAGCGTCTACACCACAAGCTATCTGTTCTCTTCACCAGGGGGTTGGTATTATTATTATTACTGTTGTTGTTAGGGTCAGAATACTTAATTTGGACAGTCTAATATTTTTTAACTACAAAAATTAATCTGACTGTTAGATGGAACACAGTTCCCCTAGAGGCTGCAGTTTGAATGTAGCATTCTGTATCATTCTAGTTCCATTATTTGCATAAATTCCACATTACATCACCACAGCTCTGGGACAGTCAGAGATTCTGACAGAAAGTGAACTGACTGGTCTGTATCTGTTGTAATCTATTGTTTTTGTTTGGTTGGTTTTTAAAAGAACCCACAGCCTTGGTAGAATCATTTTTAACCACTATATAAGGATTGTTTTCCTTGAGCCCTGCAATGGCTTTAAAAGCTTTGCACTGAAACTGAGTTCTGGACTTCAGAAAGGCAGGCTTTCCCAAAATGAGAACCAGCCTAGCAGGGAAACTCAGTCACAGGGTGGGGAAAGGGGTGGAGGAAACGTGGGAGAACCTCAAGGAAGCTATCAAGGAGATAACCAAGCAGTGCGCTAGGAGGATCAGCAAGGCAAATAAGAGAAGGAACCCCCTCTGGTTCTCCAAGGAGGTGGCCACTACAGTAAGGGAGAAAAGAAAGGCCTGCAAGGCATATAAGGCATCAAACAAGGATGAAGACAGGGAAACTTACATAGTTGCACAGAGGGAAGCGGGAAAAGTAATAAAATAAGCTAAACCTCACACCGAGCTAAGGATAGCACAGGGTGTTAGAGGGGGAGACAAAACCTTTTTTAGGTACATAAGAGAAATGAGAAAGTCTAAAGGAGGAACAGTAAGACTAGTAGTTTCGGGAGGGGGACTAGTAGAGAAGTTCAGAGAGAAGGAGGAAGTCCTAAATAAATATTTCTGTTTCGCGTTCACTAGGGAGAATGCAGGGGATGGCCCAAACCTGCAAAGCAGTTGCACCCAGGGACCAGGAGTAGACTTGAGCCCCTTCATGGAGGGACAAGTCTTGGAAGCCCTCAATAAATTAAAGGTGGACAAGGCCCTGGGGCCAGATGAGATTCACCCAAGAGTTCTCAAGGAACTGGGGAGTGTGATAGTAGCGCCCCTGGTGGAGCTCTTCACCAAATCACTGGAAGGCGGGACAGTACCTGAAGACTGGAAGAGGGTGACAGTGGTCCCACTTCACAAATCAAGGGCACGGAGGAGGCTGGAAATTTCCATCCAGTGAGCCTTACATTGGTGGTAGGAAAACTGATGGAGACACTGCTCAAGCAATGAATAGTAGCATATCTGGAATCCAGCAGGCAACAGGACCCAAAACAGCACGGTTTCATGGCTGGAAGGTCATGCCAGACAAACCTGATTGACTTTTCTGACTGGGTAACAAAAGCAGTGGAACAAAGGGGAGCAGTGGATGTGATCTATTTGGACTTTAGTAAGGCCTCACATCAGTGTAGGTAAGGAAGTGGTGGGTTGGGTGAGCAACTGACTGAAGGGAAGAACACAACTGGTGCAGGTAAATGGAGTGGTATCGATGGAGAGGGTATTGACCAGTGGAGTGCCTCAGGGAACAGTGCTGGGGCCCCCATTCTTCAGTGTGTTAATAGCCGACATTGGTAATGGATTGGAAGGGAAGGTGTGTCATTTTGCAGATGACACCAAGATTTACAACATAGTGGACACCCCAGAAGGAATCAAGAGCATGGAATCAGACCTGAGGAAACAAGAGGAGTGGTCAGACACCTGGCAGTTGAAGTTCAGCACCAAAAAGTTCAAGGTTTTGCACTTAGGCAAGGGGAACCCTATGGTGAGGTACTACCTGGGAGGGGAGCAGCTGGCATGCACCAACTAGGAGTGAGACCTAGGAGTTATTATATCAGATGATTAAAGGTGGGGAAGTCATGTGAAAGGGTGGCGCTAAAGGTCAGTGGTATGCTGAGCTGCAGAAGGGAAGTGGTGCTACCACTTTACAGGGCGCTGGTGTGCCCCCACCTGGAGTACTGTGTACAGTTCTGGAGGCCGCACCTTAGAGAAAACATCAATAGGATTGAGACGTTGCAGAGGAGAGCCACAAAAATGATTCCGGGTCTGCATAAAATGACATATGAGGATAGGTTGAGGGAGCTAAACATGTACTCCCTGGAGTAGGGGGGACATAATTGAGACATTCAGGTATATCAAGGGTATAAATAAGGCATGTCGCTGCAAAGCAGGTCCACCTTGTAAATGAGCCTGCTCAATGATGTTCGCCTGGATAAATAAAGGCTTGATTGATTGATTGATTAAAATAAGGTAGGGGTACAGGAACTCCTTTGGGAGAAGAAAAGCATCAGAACTAGAGGACACAATATGAGGCTCAAGGGTGGGCGATTTAGGAGCAATGTTAGGACGTTCTCTTCACTTAGAGGGTGGTCAACCCATAAAATTGCCTGCCCCAGGAAGTGGTGGAGGCCAAAACAGTAAACGGGTTCAAAAATGCCTGGGACAGGCACAAAGGTATCATTTCACAGAAAGAATGGGGGGGGGTAGTTGCCCATATCGGGTGGACTAGATGGATCTTGCGGTCCCCTTCTGCTGTCAATTTATATGTTTCTATATTTCTGTGATGGTTTGTGACTGAAAAATAAAAAAGCGGGACACAGGAATCTGGCATGAACAACATTCTTTATGACACTGACTATTATTCTAAATGTTTCAGGTCTTAAAACAGTGAATACCTGGGCCCCAATACTCAGATCCTGGCGTAAGCACTGTGCAGTCATTTGTGCTGTATTTGCTCTTGCGCCCGTTTGGCTCTGGTTATATGCAGAGGGACAGCACTCACTGATTCAGCAGCACTATCCTACTGAATATTGCTTCATGTAAACACAGCCCAGGTGTGCAAATGAGCCCACTGGGCATGCAAGGCACTAAGGGTCCATCTGCATGCCCATTATGAGCTCATTCGCATACCACGCTGCACCCCCTTAGCACCCATTTCAGTGTACAATGAATACCCTGGTGGTCCAGTGGTTTCTCACACCCCGCGAATGCCCACTCACATACTGTTCCAGTTACCCTGGTGGTCCAGTGGTTCCCACACACCCCTGACCGCCCATTCACATACTATGCAACATACCCTGGTGGTCCAGTGGTACCCTCCACCTCCTGATCACCCATTCACATACTTTGTAACATACCTTGGTGGCCCAGTGATTCCCCCCCACCTGACTGTACAAGGACCTCCCACCCACCCACTGAGAAATCCCTACCCCACCCCCACCCCTGTGATCATGCTCTATGACTGAAAGACAGTGGCTGGCTGAGGAGGTGAGAGGAAGGCTGTACCAGCTGCTAATTTCATGGGACCGGTACTAGGGGTCGAGGGGTGCAGGGCAGTGGTTCTCAGTGGATGGGGGGGTCCTCGTATGGTCAGGGATAGGGGAAACAACTAGACCACCAGATTATGCTGGACAATATGTGAACAGGCAATAGTGGCTGGGGAACCACTGGATCACCAGGGTATGCTGAACAGTACATTAACACACGTTCGGGGGGCAGCGTGGCACAGGAGTGGGATGTTACAGTACAGTTGCCCTGCCTTCAGGGGGGTGGCGGCACGAGCTTAGCTCCAGGCTAAGAGGTGTTTTTTGGCAGTGGTAAACAGTGCCATTCAGTGGGCTGTTTACCACTGCTGCAAACCTTTGAATATGCTGCTGTGATGATATGCGTGAAGGGACACCCTCATTTGCTAGGTGCAGTGGTATTTTAGTGTTTTGGCACTGCTAGGTTTGGAGAGTGCTCCAGTGGCCTCTGAATATGGCCCCACCTGGAGTGCTAGCACAAACCCAGGTTAGCGCCGGCACTAACCATGTTCATGCCTGTAGTAACCTTTGACTGTCAGGCACGATATGAAGAACCAGCACTCCAGACAACAGCAAAATTCAGTGAGAGTAATTTTTACTTGTAATAAATGTGGTACTTATACAATGATAATATTATAAACACACAAAAGTGCAATCATTTATGCTCCCACACTCTCTCCAGCCTCAATCTTTGACTATCGGGCCCTGCTTTTTAACTTTTGAAGTGCATCAACCTATCATCCTGACATGAAAGATGAATCCACAGTGCATTCCACTCAAAATTAGCACCAGAAACATTTGTATAGCCTCACAGCACCTCTCGGTGTAACCCCCCTACAAATAGGGGTTCCCGAAAAGTTTTCTTTGAGCTTGCCTATGTAACCCCCCTACAAATGGGAGTCCCAAAAAGTCTTCCTTGAGCTTGCCTAAATGCTCACTGCCAGGCTGGTGTCCTGTGTTTTAGCAGTTTAAATGTGATTACAAGAGCCTGTATAGCCTCTGTGTACTGTCTCTTTAAGAGCTGCCTGATTGCAGCTTAAGTAATCTAAGAGGGAGCTCTGCTGAAAGATGTAACTATTTACTGAAAATCATTTAGAGTGTTAATAATAATGTAGTTTGTCTAACCTGCTTTCTTTGTAGCAAGGACTGTTTTGTTTTTCTCCACTATCTTGGTCCTGGGGTGCAAATTGGAGCAAACAGTACTGGTGGGGCCTAAAATGTAGCCGGACTACAGGAGCTGTCTGAATTCAAAATCTGTAGGAACTGTAGTTTGGAGGGTTATTTTGCCCCTTTTTTGCAACTAAAAGGGGAGCTTTTGCTTTGACTGACAGCCAAATCAGCCAACCAAATCTTTTGGATCTTGGGGAAGTCCCGGGCTGCTTGCAGTTTTCAGTTAGTTCTGAGCTGGGAAGTGAAATGAGAAGAGCTGAAGTGATTCTGAGCAGCAATCCTGAGTGGATTCGCATGGGAAAACTGTGAAAGGGCTGAGTTCTTGGCTTGCATGTTCTGCCTGCTGCTCCTGAGAGGGAGAGAAGATAATTATTTTGGACTAAATCCAAGTTTGTGTGACGAAAGTAAGCTACTGAATTGGGCCAGGCTCAGCCTGAAGAAGAGCGAAGATTTTGCTGAATGCGATCGGTCTGTCAGGAGTCACAGCTACCCCTAAGCTCCCGGTGTGTGCAGAGACTTTGCGATTGAGACCGGGAAGTGCTTTGCCTGGTACAGTAGAATTCCCTTACATGTACTGTAAATGTGTTATTTGCTGCTAGTGGGTTGTAAGTTAGTCCCCCACTGTGTGAACTGTGTTCTGTTTGCTGGAAGCTGTATCCAGCCCAAAACGGACTGCATCCAAATTTGTCTCCATGTGGTCTGGGCCTTTCTAGACTGGCCCAGCCAGACTACCCACTGCACAGAGAAGCCATCGACGAGAGACCTGCCTGGGGATCAGCCCCCTGCTCCACGCTTGAACAGGAACGATGCCTCTGCGACTTGTGTGGGCCCTGCTTCTCCTGGCATTCCAGATCAACCACCTGCAGTCTCGATTTTCATCCGGTCTGTGTCCAGTCTTGAGTATCGTGAGTAAATACCAGGGTAGCTCCCTGCAACAACAGCTTAATCTGAGTGTGTCATCTTATTGTCTTGTTGTTTCGTTTTCTTTACGAACTGAGCCCTCTGGCTCCGGATTACAAATACTGTGTACTGTGCATGTTGTGTTTTCCATCACAGGGCCCCAACCAGCTGCAACCCCGGGCAACGGTCCTGGCTTGCCCATCTCTTCTCCACCTGGGTACCCAGAGGTGGACTGTGTGGGGGGGGGGGACTCAAAGTGCATGAATAACTGCTTAATTGATATAACCTTTAAGCTAGTTAACCTGATTTTGCCCCTCCCTTGTTCAAGTCCCCTGAATAAATCAGATCTAACTTTTTCTGCATGTAATCTGACTGTGGTTCCAGTTTGTGCTTAAAGTACTGTACTGTTGCTATTTGCTGTGCATAACCTTGTTTTATAGGGGGTCCCCAGGGTCGAGCCAGAAGAACCAGCCCTGGTGGTAAGTGCAAACAGTGTGGATACTTTTGTGTGGTGTACCAGGGGTATTGTGAAAGTGATTATTGTACAGTGTTCAGGCCACTAGAGGGGAAAGAGGGGGGGTTACAGTGTCCCAGAGAGCTGTGCCCAGGTTAGCTTGACCACTACCAACCCTGACCGCTGGGTGGAGGCACCCGTTTCAGAACTCAGGCCCCTTAACCTGCTACTAGCCAAGTAGGCAGGGGTAGTAGCCCTTGGGATAACGCCACCTAGGGGTTACACCTAAATGCTCACTGCCAGACTGGTGCCCTGCGTTTTAGCAGTTTAAATGGGATTGCCAGAGAGTGCCTGTATAGCCTCTGTGTACTGCCTCTTTAAGCGCTGCCTGAATGGCAGTCATAATTAATCTGAGAGGGAGCTCTGTTAGAAGATGTACTTGTTTGCGGAGGTCACATGCGCCGCGGCAGAATGTCGTGGTGCGAAATAATCACATTGGCGCGATCTATTGATAACTTTTTTTCAGGTGGCATTGCCCCCCACAGCTCCCCGTTACGGGGCAGCACCCCTGACCACCCCACTCAAGGATTCTAACTCCAGGGGTCCAACATGGAGAGTGCATATGTCCGGTAATCGCTAAGCACGCGCTTATTGTTGCATAAACATTATGACCTGCAGTTGTTTGCTGATCATTAGAGTAGTAATAATATTGCAGTTTGTTCTAACCTGTCTTCTTTGCAGCATGGAGAGTTCTGTTTGTTTCCATCATCTTGGTCCTGGACTACAGAATGGGCTAATCAGTACATTTGGGACTCTAAAATGGAGCCTGCCTACAGGGGCTTGATGGGGCCAAAACTTGTAGGAATTGTAGTTTTGGGCCTTTGGCACCTACAATAACCTGGAGGGGGAGCCCTTGTTGTGACTGACAGACAGATCAGCCAACCAAACCTTTTGGATCTTGGGGAAAGACCCACACCGCTTGCAGTTTCAGTTAGATCTGAGTTGGGAAGTTAAGTAACAGCTCGAGATAGTTCGAGCAGCAATCCATAGAGGATTCACATGGGAGAACTGTGAAAAGGCCTGAGTTTGGCCTGCATGCCTGCCTGCTGTTCCTTAGAGGGAACTTGTGTTTTTTTCGGACTGAATCCGAACTTGGAGAGTGATTCAAGCCACTGAATTGTGACCAGGCTTTGACCTGAAGAAGACCGAAGATTTGCTGAATGCGATTGGTCTGTCAGGACTTCCAGCTACCTCTGAACTCCCAGATTGTGCAGAGACTCTGTAATTGTAACCGAAGAGCCATTTGCCTGGTACAGTTGAACTTCCTTACATGTGAATGTGCTGTGTACTTATAATGGGTCGTGATTTGGTTCCTCACTGTGTGTGTGAACTGTGTTTTGCTTGCTGGAGGCTATATCCACCTCTATGGACTGAATCTGTATCCATTTCCATTTGCCTGGGCCCTGCTACACTGGCCCAGCCAGAATACCTGCTACGCAGAGAAAGTCACTGACGAGAGACCGGCCTGAGGATCAGCCCCCTGCTCAACGCCTTGAACAGGAACGACACCGCGATGATTCGTATGGGCCCTGTTTCTCTGGGCACTCCAACTCAACAGCCTGCAGTCTCAATTTCGTCCTGCCTGTGTCCAGTATTGGATATCATGAGTAAACATCAGGGTAGCTCACTGCAACAACAGCTAAATCTAAAAGTGTTGTCATCTGATTGTCTTGTTGCCTTTTCTTTCACGAACTGAGTCCTCCGGCTCCGGATTATAAATAGTGTGTTGTGCAGGTTGCTTTCTTCCATCACAGGGCCCCAACCAGCTGCAACGTTCCTGGCTAGCCCACTGTTTTCCTACCTGGGTACCCAGAGTGTGTGACTGTGTAGGGACTCTGAACTGCATGCATAACTGTCTGATTAATATAGCTTTTAAGCAAATTAACCTGATTCGCCCTCCTTGTTCAAGTCCCTGAATAAATCAGATTTAACTTTGTTTGCATTTAACCTGACTGTGGTTCCAGTTTGTGCCAAGAGTATTGTACTGTTGTTGTTGCTGTGTAACCTTGTTTTAGGGGTCCCCAGGGTCAAGCTAGAGAAACCAGCCCTGGTGGTAAGTGCAAACAGTGTAGGTAACTGCCTGGTGAATAAGAGTAGTTGCGAAAGTGATTATTGTGTACTATTCAGGCCATTAGAAGGAGAAAAGGGGGGTTACAGTGTCCCGGAGGGCTGTGCCCAGGTCAGCTTGACCACTACCAACCCTGACCTCTGGGTGGAGGCACCCATATCAGAACCTAGACCCCTTAACCTGCAACCAGCCAAGCAGGCAGAGGTAGTAGTCCTTGGGATAGTGCCACCTAGGGGTTACATCAGTAGTCAAAAATGCATATATTTCTGTTGCCCGCTCTTAAGTCAAGGGACAGACTAATGAAGAGGGATGGAAGTGGGAGAGGATATGTTTATGAAAGATTGCATACCTTTCTGCAGTAGTGGGACTGTACAAGCAGCACAGCCTTTCTCAAAGGTGAAACTGTACCCTGCATATCCTGTTGCACAGGTTTTATTCCTGATACAAAAAGCATTACATGGCAGAGATGTTTGGCTTTTCATATAGTAGGCAGACTGGTTGGAGTGCATTTTAGGTTTAGAGAATCCTCACCCTGCCAGTCCTAACTGACAGTTGCTAAGAATTGCGTTCAGCTGCACTTCACCAGTTTTAAATGTTTTTTCTTTGCAGTGCAATGTTTCCATAAAACCTAAAAGGAACAAAATACCCAGGAACATTCCTTTAATAGACACAGTTCAAAAAGTACTGTTGTGGGGAAGGAAAAGCTGTCAAATAATTTTGTCTGGTGCCTGGACAGTTGCTGGTGGGTCAGCTGAGGCAGTTCCAGATTACTTGTGCAAAGTGGAGGAAAACAGAAAACTGGCACAGAAGACTGAGAGACCTGATGATATTCAAATTGAGAACAAGCAATAAAACTGTGATGGGAGTATATGTTTTATGCGAGGACAGACAAATCATGGGGGCTACAGGGACAGGCAGTGTAAAGGGGGAGGGACAGGGAGCTAGGCAGTGCAAAGGGGGGTGGGGCAGGGGGATAGGCAGTGTAAAGGGGGCGGGGCAGGGAGATAGGCAGTGCAAAGGGAGCAAAAGGAGGGCTTGAGAGCCTGCCACGAGGACTGAGGTGGTCATGCATCTGCTGCCAGGGCAGGAGGAGGGGCCACAGGAACTTGCAACCAGGGCTTGAGGGGCTCATGTGCCTCGCATCAGGACTGAGGAAGTGCACAAGAGTCTGCTGCTAGGGTGATGGGGGGGTTGGGAGCTGCCACCAGGACTTGGCTTAGAAGCCAGTGTCCAGAGCTGGAGGGGTTCTGGAGCCTGATGTCAGGGTTGGGGGAAGGGCAGTGGGTTTCAGAGCTAGAGGTCAGGGATGACAAGTGGGCTTGGGAGCATGCCTCCATGGCTAGGGAGGGGCCCTCAGGAGTCTGTGGCCTGTGATAGAGGTGCTCGGGAGCTATAGACCAGGGCTGGTGGGGGAAGTTCAGAACCAGAACCAGAGGCATGGGCTGGGGGGCCAGGAGCATGAACACAGGGCTATGTGTGGGGAGTGGTAGCATGCTATCAGAGATGGGGGGGGGTCAGGGCCTGCCACCAGGGCTTGGGTGTGGGGCTTGGGAGACTGCTGCCAGGGCTGGTGAGAGAGTGAGTGGGTGGGTGGGTGGGCTAGGAAGCATGCCACCTTGTCTGTGGGTGGGCTCAGGAACTCAGGTGCTCAAGGCCAGGGCTGATGGGTTTGGGGCTATTGAGCTAGAGATCAGGGATGGTTGTGGGCTCGGACGCAAGTCACCTTGGCTTGGGGTGTAGGGTCAGGAGCCTAAGGCTAGGGATAGAGGGGCTCAGGAGCTATAGGCCAGGCCTGGAGGGGTGGAGTTTGGAGTTAAAATGTGATGCAGTGAAATTTCATATTTATTGGTGATCTACTTTAAATACAATCATTATACGTTGAAGCCCAGCACTCAAGTAATGGATTACTGTGTGATACTAACCATCCCTCGCTATAATTTAAACCACAGACTTTTAAAATTCTTTAAAGCTGACCTGCAAAATTACATTCAACACTGAAGCCTCTGTAATGTAATATACTTTGACAATGGATTCAGATAGTCATGACTCCTAATTTTATGCCGTCTTTAGTAAGATATTGTATTTTATAATCTACAGATGTGAAGAGTTAGAATTAAGATTCTCTGTAGTGACTCCAGCCAAGATAGAGAAAAGATGCTGGAAGCAGCAGCACCACTATGGCTATCTGTACTGGATCAAACTTGTTGGAAAATCTAGGGTACTGCCAAAAACAAGCTTGGTGAATAATATTTACTTTTTTTAATGTTTCTATAAAGATGCCCCCCCCCCCCATTTGAAAGATTTGCACTTGTTACAACCTGTTTGCGCCTGTGCAAATGGACGATTTCACTGTTTCTGCTGCGCTGGTCAGATCTGCTAGCACCTGAATGCAAACATAATAAATTCAGTGCAGAAATAGGGGGCGGTGACATGAATATTTGGCACATTGTGATATTCCGCAGCTTTGTGCTGTGCTAGCAGCATTTAGGGTGACTTACCGCAAGTTAAGGCCTATAAAAAGCAAGTCTTAACCTGGGGCAAACCACAGAGGTGGGGAGAAGCACTGCAGCCACACAAAATGGTACACATTGTGTACCTAATGCAGGCAGTCACAGAGGGTGAGGAGCAGGCAAATGCCCCCAAGGCTCCAGCACAGGCCCCAGAGGCACTATGCTGCAAACAGACAGTACAGTCCATGAGTCACATTCAAAGTCCCCAGTGATGACCAAATCATGGGTCAGTACAGGGTAAACAGGGCCATGATCATGCAGCTGTGTGAGCTGCTGCATGAGCAGCTACGGGCAGACACCATAGCCATGCAATGTACTTATTTCTTCAAAATGTTAGTGGTTCAACACATTTTCATCCTCCCTCAAAATGTTGCAGACTCACTATATTCCCTTTCTCCCATTTGGACTACCGTTTTCAGAGTGTCACCTGGTGTGGGATTTGAACCCAAGATGCTGTAGTTTGCCCCACTTGTAGTGTGCAGCTGTAACCACTACGACAGTATGATGTAACTGGAGAAGCAGGCTGGTTATACTTGTACCTCAAACTCCATGTACTCCCCATGTTGGTATGCCTACATTTTCTGGAGGGTCTAAGTTGAGTAGGGTCACCTACTGGAGTGTATAAGAACCCACATCTGTTCCACCTGCAAGTGGGCTTCAAGTGTTCTATGTGCTTGTATGAAAGTTTAAAGCTTTAGGTGTTCTGGGATAGTCTTTTCATGTTTGTTAGCTTAAAGTTGTATGTGTTCTCTAGTAGTTTCTCTCCTCCTACTAGTTGCTCCTCAGTCCCCCACCCCCCCACCGATTTGTCTCGCTTTTCACCACCTATATATCCCAATCATTATTGCACTTCCCTCTTGGTCATGTTCCTCATCACCATCTCCTCATTCCTTTCTCTTCTCTTTCACTTCTATCCCCCCCTTCACTCCCCTTCTTACCTCTCACCCATCTCTCCCCTATCTCCCTCTCCCACCTTTCCATTCTCCTCCCACCGCCTTCTTCTCCACTCCCCCTGGATTTCCAGCCCTGCTCTCCTGCCCTCCCCTGCCTCCATCTAGCCTCACTCCGTGCAATGCTTCACTCCTCTCCCCCATTACCTGATAAACACCCTCTCTCTCTCTCTCTCTCTCTCACCCCTCCCCCCCTGTAGATGGAGCTCGGCTGTACTGAGACTCCTTCTCTTGCTTCTGCTTTGTGCACAAGGGATATTGAGTCTAATCCTGGCCCAACCCCCCACCCTCACACCCCCAATCCCCGCTATCCCTGCCTACCTAAAGGTCTACATATTGTCCACCTTAATATCAGGAGTCTTCTCCCCAAGACTGACCTCCTTCAACCGGTTAAGGCAAACCTCCATACAGATATATGTATTATCCCAGAGTCTTGGCTCTCTTCTAAAAGCCCTGAAAATGCAGTCTCCATCCCCGGGTACTGCCTTACTTGGCAGGACAGATCCAGGAGGGAAGGGGGTATCACCATCTATATCTCTTCATCAATCCAGTTCTCCACTATCCTCTCTGTTTCTCTCCCATCAGCGTATGAACTTATCCTTCTAAAACTCTTCCCTCCCTTTTTCTCTTCCCATCTTCATAGCAGGAGTGTACTGCTGCCCTGGTCTCTCCTCCTCCTCTGTCTCAGACCTCATCACCACCATCTCCTCCCATTCCTCTCCTGGTGATTTAATCATACTAGGCGATTTTAACTTGAACTGCCTATCCCCTCCTAAACCTGGGATATATAACAATACCATGTCTCTAAACCTAATTCAACTGATCACTGAACCTACTCATCTCAACCACAAATCTCTCAAGCACACCCTGCTTGTCTGGGATCTCACCCCCACCACATAACTGCTGCTGGCATTCTCTCGGATGCCCTCAGTGACCACCATATGGTCTATTGTGTAAGAAAAATCCACTGTCCCAAAGCCCTCCCCCCCAAAAAATTCTTCTGCTCCGTTCCTTTAGATCGTTAGATATATCAGCCCTCCATGATGACCTGGCTGCTACCAACTGGTCTCTTGTACCAGCCTCTAGCACTGTTGACAACGTCCTTTACTTCAAATCCAGATTCCTCTCCACTTGGGATCATCGTGCCCCCATAAGGAAAACCAGGGTCAAGGGCTACCACTTCCCTTGGATCTCTGCCAAACTCCTAGCCTGCCTGCGTGCCAGGGACCTAGCTTAGAAAGAGCATAAATCCTCGGGTTCCACCCAGGACCTACAAAAATATCTTGCCCTGTGCAATGCCTGCACCAGAGCCACTAGGTAAGCCAAAACAGAGTACTTTTCCTCTACCTTCCATAACAGTATCAGCCACTTCTCAAAGTTCTGGAATGTTGTTCATGCCCTTTTTTCTCCCACCGCCCAACCCACCATCCCAGTTGTAAAGTCAAATGACTCATCCATTACTGACCCACTCTCAGTGGCCAGCGAATTCAACACCTTCTTCACCTCCTGTGCCTCTTCCCTTCTCTCATCCTTTCCACCAGCTTCAACACCCCCTTCCCCTTCCCTCCCCTATAACCTGCCCAATTCTTCTGTCCCATTATACCTGATGCCGTCATCAATACCCTACTAGCACTCAACTCGCTCAAGAGTAAAAGCCCTAATGGGCTTGATCCTAAACTCTTACATCTGGCAGCCCCTGCCATTGGTATCCCCATCTCCGCCCTTTTAAACCTCTCCTTCTCCTCTGCCTCTGTCCCATCTGCCTGGAAGCATGCCACAGTCATTTCCCTCCCTAAAGGTGGTGATCCTCCTGTTCCTGTTAACTACTGTCCCATTTCTCTCCTTCCCACCCTCGCCAAACTCCAAGGACATCTGGTGCTATCTCAACTCTCCCCTTTCCTTGATTCTTCCTCCTTTTTCACCCTGTACCAATCAGGATTCCGCAAAAACCACTCCACCTCCTCTTCCCTCCTCCAACTGATACCATTCTCATAGGGATGGATTATGGCCAAGTCACATCAGCCATCTTTGTCGACTTGGCTAAAGCCTTCAACACTGTTGCCCATCTCCTTCTCCTATCTAAGCTCTCTGCAGCAAGACTGTCCTCCTCGACCACCGACTGGTTCCAGTCCTACCTAATGGGTAGGTTCAATCAGTCTGTACTAGGGACTCCCTTTCCTCTCCCCTCCCAATCATCACTGGAGTACCTGAAGGCTCAGTCCTCAGTCCTATTTTATTCTTGGTCTTTCTAAATGACCTTTCTGCTGCCTGCACCTCAGCGTCCATTTACATGTGCGTTGATGACACAGTCCTATTTGCCTCTGGCCATTCCTCTGCTGACCAGGTGACCAGGCTTCAATGGGACTTTGACAACATCCAGCTCTGGTTCTGCTCAAATCAGTTGGCCCTCAACACCAAAAAAAGGGTCTCTATGACCTTCGGCATTCTGCAAAAGCTCTCTAGGATTGGCAGTCCCCCCTCTTTCCGTACCCTAGATTGGTCAACCATTGAGAATATGCTATCCTTCAAGTACCTCGGGGTCTGGCTTGACAACCACCTCAACTTCTCTGAACATGTTAATGCCATATGTAAAAAACTCCACTCTAAATTGGGAGCATTGTACCGCCACCGCAGCTGCATCCCACTCCTGGCCCATAGAGCTGTCGTACAGAAAATGATCCTCCCCATATTCGACTATGGCGACATAGTCTACATCTCTGCCCCCAAATCTACCCTTTCCAGACAGGACTCTCTCTTTAACTCATTCTGTCGCTTTGCCTTAGACACCCTACATGTACTCATCACTGTATTCTTTATACATCCCTCTCCTTTCCCTCCCTTGAAGCTAGGTGTATGGCACACTGCTCCTTATTTATTGCCAATTATTGGTTTGGCTCCCTCTCTTCCTACCTGTCCTCTACCCTCTACCCTCTCCCTGCCTTGCCACAACTCCTATGCCCTCCACAGCTCCCACTCCCGCTCCCTTACACTACTCCCTCGATCCTCTGCTGCTGGACAGTCTGCTTTCTCCTACCACTTCCCTAAGCTCTGAAACTCCCTTCTTCTCCCAATTCATTCAGCCACCTCTCCCTACTCTTTATCCTGTCTCCTGCGTAGCCTCTCTTCCCACACCTGCAACTGTAACCCTGCCTTGCCCCAACTCCTATGCCCTCCACAGCTCCCACTCCTACTCCCTTGCACTACCCCCTAGATCCTCTGCTGCTGGACAGTCTGCCTTCTCCTACTGCTTTTCTAAGCTCTGGAACTCCCTCCTTCTCCCAATTAATATTCAGCCACCTCTCCTTACTCTCTATCCCCCCCTCTTGGGTAGCCTCTCCTCCCACACCTGCAACTGTAACCTGTAACCTCACCTAAAATCTCCCCTATATCCAATCTATCTCCTCCCCCCATCTCTTACCCTCCTTCCTTTCTCTATACCACCCCCTCTTCCATGTTCCTCCTTCCCCTCCTCTCACAACTATATCCCATCCCTCTACTATCTCACCCTACCCCCTCCTCTCTGCGCACCTTTCCCTACTCCACCCCCTCCTCCTCTCCTTTCCTCTTCCACCTCCTCTCATAACCCTTTCCTTACTCCTAATCCTTCTGCTCATCTACCTGTCCCTCCTCACATCAAACCCTCCTCTCTTAGTCCTTGACCATAACTGTTTCTATGTTCCCCCTCAAGCCTGCTTTCTCTATTGTAACATGTATTTGTAACCCCCCCCTGCAAATGGGGTTCCCAAAAGTCTTCCAGGAGCTTGCCTGAATGCTGCAAGTCTGGGCGGTGTTCGGTGTCTGAGCTGTTTTAAATGTGGTTCCAAGTGAGTACTATTTGAGCCTCCATGTACTGTCTCTTTAAGAGCTGTCTGCTTGCAGACTTAATTAGTTTGTATGGGGGGACTGTGAATTTAATGCTCGAATCCCGCCCGAGCTGCTGATAATTCACTCCGTTTCTGCCGTCGCTACATGTGCAGAGGGAGCCTTGTTGAAAGATATAACTGTTTGCCAGAAATCATTTAGAGTGACTGAGAAACTGTAGTTTGTCTAACCTGTCTTTATTTTAGCACAAACTGTTTCAGTGTAGCTCTTTCATTTTGGTCCTGAACTGCTGTGCTGGGCTAACTAGGTTAAGGGAGCCCTAAAATGGAGCCTGTGGATGAATCAGAACTTGGACTCTTACTTTTGAGCCAGCCACAAGGGGGATTGTATGGGCAGTGACTCTGGGAAATGTAGTTTTGACCTTGGCACCTTTTTCCACCAACAGAGGGAGCCTTATTGTGAGTGACAGCCGAACCACCCAACAGAATGGTGTGGAGCTAAAGGAAATGCCCCTGCTCTGTGACTGGAAAGCTCAGATCAGTTGTGACAGTGAAGAGAGAAGGAGCTCTGTGCTTCTGCGGTGTATAGTTTCTCGTGGGAAGCGTGTGTGAGGCCCTGAGTTTCAGTCTGCAGCCTTTGTGAATGCCAGTTTGGACTGAATCCGAGTTGTGAGGAGAAAGAAGCACCAGAAGTGTGAAAACAAGGCTCACCCTGTAGAAGACTGGAGAAATTGTTGAATCGCGCTCGGTCTGTCAGGAACTGAAGCTGCTGTGTGTGCTCCCGGGTATTTTGCAGTAATTGCGATTGGGATCTAGGAGCAGCCGGCCTGGTATAGTACTTTCCTTTTACATATGAATGTGTGTAGTGCCTGTGGGGAATCGCTATTTCCAATCCCCTGTGCTGTGTGCTGTGTGTTGAAGCTGGAAGCAAACCCCAGCTTGTCTCGGACTAAATCCGTTTTCTACCTACTGCAGTGGGGTCCAGTCACAAGGACCTTGTCTCCATGCCCTGTTGTTCTGGCAACCCAGAAGAATATCCACCATCCAGTTCTCAGCTTGGGTATTGTGACTACAACTCAGGGTATTCCCCTGCAGCCTATTTTCAATTACAAGTGTGTCATCTAATTATTGTTGTTTCACTTCTTCATGGACTGAGCCATCTGGCTCCGGATTACAATTGGGTGTTGTGCATATATTTTCTTCTACAGGGCCCTGTCCATCTGCACCTGCTGGCCAACCCCGGACAACGGACCTGGCTAGCCCCCCCCCAACCTGGGTACCCAGAGTGTGACTTTTCAGACTCTCTCTATGTGTGCACAGTACTGTGATTTAATTCTGCCAATTAACCTGATCTCCCCCTCCCGTGTTTTATTCCCCCTAAATAAACCAGATTTGATGTTGTTAAACTTTGAACTGTCTGAAGTGTCAGTACCTACATATCAAGCAATGTATTGCTTTGTGTATGTTGATTAACCTTATTTTACAGGGGGTCCCCAGAGACGAACCTCAGAATCAGTCTCGAGGGTAAGTGGTACTTTATGAATGAACAGTGTGTACATGTGGGGTATTGGGACTGTAACTTCTGTGCATTGTGTGAGCCACTAGAGGGAATAAAAGGGGGTCTCAGTGTCCCAGAGGGCTGTGACCAAGCTAGTCTAACCACTACAAACCCTGACCTCTGGGTGGAGGCACCCGCCATAGAACCTAGGCCCCTCAACCTGTCAGTAGTCAAGCAGGAAGGGGTAGTAGCCCTTGGGATAGCGCCACCTGGGGGTTACATATTGTTCTAGTACTAGCCGGTGCTGGCACACATTCAGTTTGCAGCTATCATTTTCAATGCAGTGGTGCTTGATTTATGAGTTCTCACACTGTTTATCTGTTTATTCATTTGCATGGGTTAAGTCCATGTACACAATTTACTGTACATAGTTGTTTTCATATTTTTCTGCTGTCTACAGTTGTAACACGTTGTTTTTGACTCTATGTATTTTCAAGTGTACTCCATTTTCCCTTCCTCCATGATGCATCTGGAAACGAGCTCTTGTTAATTCAGTATGTCTTTCCTGGTGAAGCTTTTTAAATAAATAAATAACTGTATTGTGCTGTGCACCTACTGGCTGTATTGGGTGCCACTAACTGCACCCATGTTGTCATCCATGCTCCCCCAAGGGATGTGGTGAAGGTCTATGTGAATATAAAGGGCTTCCACTCCATCAGCTGTCAGGTGCTGAGCAGTGCAACAGAGTGCATCATCAATGTCCTGGCATGGTACTCCAGCAGTGTCCACAATACCATCATCTGCCACAATCTGATTCTGTGCAGGAGGTTCGAAGATGGGGATACACCTGGTGGGCACCTTGTCGGTGAGTATACATCCAGACCCCCCTCATAGCTGCCACTGATGTCACTAACCAATGCCCTTTTCCCACACAGGGGACAGTGCATAACCCCTGTGTCCCTGGCTACTAACAATTGTCCTATGACCTGCATCCACTGCAGAGGACAGGTACCACATGGCACACATTGCTACACACAGTGTAATTGAGTGGGTCTTTGGTATGCCCAAGATGTGGTTCAGATACCTTGACTATTTTGGTGGTACCCTACAATCAAGGCCGCAAGAGTTCTGCAATTCCACGACTGTGGAATTTTCCACAGAATTTGCATTATGTTGCAGAATATATGTAGTGTTGCAGAATTCATTGTTCTTGGTGAATTTTCTTTTTTATCTTACTCTTATTTTAGCCTCCTGCAGCCACTGACCTGCCAATTTTCCAGCCACTGCTCCACCTCCGCTGCCGACCCTGGAGAGGGTCACGCCCAGCTGCCATATGCAACTGTACCCTCAAAGGGGACCTCCCCATGTCCCCGCGCCAGGCCAGGATCCAATAACGGCACGTGATGGGTCCAGGCATCATCGGCTGGCGAAGTAGCGGCTATCAAATTGCGCGAACAGTGCTGCCATTTTCCTCTATTTTTCGCCCCTCGGAGTGCAGGCGTGCAATGACGTCAGGCACTACGTGCTGATGTCTGCTGCACTCCGCCCCTTTCTGGCACCACTCTGACAGTACCCCCTGGTCGTCACCAGGGGCTGCTGCAGAGCGGTGGCACCCTGCAACCCTCCCTAGGATAGGCGAGCAGTCCTCCGGATGTGCAATCCTATCCCTCCCCTGCTGACCCCTGATGGTCCAGGCTCATGTCCAAACCCAGGTCGCCAACGTGGTGCGAGGTGTGGCGTCCAGCTCCTCAACCCTCAGTGCCACCGAGCCAGCTGTTCTTGGTGAATTTTCATTCAAATATACAGTTTTTCCTTAGTGCCCAACTCCCTTCCCCATCTTGTTTATCCTGAAGCCCCACCTCTATGCTAAGCATATGATGCCATCGATGACATCACATCATATTTTAACCAATGGCAGGACTGCATTCTGCCACAGAAATGAATAAATCATGCTGCAAAAATCCAAAAATGCCACCGCAGAAGCCAAGGAGCCCTGCCACAGACATGAAGACAAATTGCCACAGAACACCAAGGACCCTGCCTACAATACAGCAATCAGAATGCGTGTGCCATATTCCTTGCCTGTTGCATATTATACAACATGGCACTCAACCGTGGAATGTGCTTGCTTGCCCCAGAGGGAAACAATGCAGTGGATGCAGAGCAAGCAGACCAGGGGATGCAGCAGCAGCTCGAAAGGCATGACCCCAGCATAGCCGGAAGGTCGAGGGACTACAAAGACTGCCTCTTTGCAGACCTATACGGACCCAGATGGTGAGTACAGAGCACACAGGAGACAGTAATGGTTTAACAAACTGTAGTCCAAATGCCACAAAAGAATGTCAAGACAATACAGGGGTGTAAAAAAAAAAAGGCATCCAGTCAGGGAGGTGCAAAGGGGGAGTAAACAAAGAAAAGTCATCTAGTTTGGGGAGTACAAGGTGACTGACACAAAGAAATACCATTCAGGCGGGGGGTAAAGGGGGACTGAAACAAAATAAATATCATCCAGGTGGGGGGGTAAAGGGGGACTGAAACAAAAGAAATGCCATCCATGCAGGAGGGGCACAAAGTGGGATTAGAACCAAAGAAAAGCCATCCAGGCAGGCGAAAGGTACAAAGGGGGACTGAAACAAAAGAAATGCCATCCAGGCAGAGGAGTACAACTGGAGATTAGAAGACAAACATAGCCATCCAGGTGGGGGGTGAAAGTCAAGAAAAGTCATCCAGGTGTGGGGGGGAGACATGGTTATTGGAAAGGGGGACATAAGGTGGCAAATCCAGGGTAGGGGCCAGGTAACACAAACACCATAGGTGCAGCCCATACCACTACCATGGACATGGAACTGGCACGTGCAATGAGTCCATGTGGGTAGCAGGAGAACAACGTCTATGCAGTGGGGGACAGATGTGTGGATGACGTGAGCTGCCATGGTACTGTGTTGTACTGACCCCTCTGTGGAGCTGGCTACTATCAGAGGTATGTGCCATCTGGCCGCCATGTGCCAGTGTGAGAGGTGTCCTGGGTATCCTTCATGTCTGGTTGCCAGTACTGTGAGGGGTATGGCCTGATGCTGAGATGTCTGCCATGGAGTGACACTCCCCCCAACTGGAACCACCAGTGTTACAGCCAGCACCCAGATTGCTGGAGACCATGGCTGTGGCCTCCAGCATGGTGGCAGCCACCCCAACCAAGGCTGCCGCAAGTGACTGCTCCAGTCTCCTGAAGCCAGCATCCAAGCTGGACGATGGGGACTGCTCCAGTCTATTCAAGGTCACCATGTACTTGGCATGGCGAACCTCTGCATGCTGCTCACTGTCCTGCAGCATGTGGTGCATATGTCCCATCACGGTCTGCAGGCGAACCTCTGCATGCTGCTCATTGTCCTGCAGCATGTGGTGCATGCATCCCATCTCGGTCTGCAGGTGAACCTCTGCATGCTGCTCATTGTCCTGCAGCATATGATGCATGCATCCCATCTTCATCTGCAGACTTTCCTGGACCCCCCATGGTGAACTGCAGCAGCTGCCTGATGGCTACCTCCTGCTGCCAGCATGGACTGTTCTGGGGTACAGGGTCGCGCTGCACCATGGCCTGTTGTGTGGGCTGGAGTTGCAGCGCCATCAGTGCTACGCCTGGAAGCTGGATCCTGGGCAGCACAGCAGTGGTTGTGTGGGGTGGGGGATTAGCATGGGGTTGCAAGGTGGTGGCCAGACCTGAGGCACAGGCCTGGGGAAGCACAGTGGTGGCTGAGTTGGGAGCATTGGCTCAGAGGCAGCACAGTAATGGCTGGTGTGGGGAGGAGGGATGGCAGCAGGGATGGCCAGCCATTCCTGCTCAAAGCTGGACCCTAAGATCTGCTCTCTCCATCACTCCTCCATGGATGTCTCATCCTCACTTTCAGACTCCCAGTTGACCCTGACAGGGGCTGGCCTCAAGGGCAGCAGCCATCTGGAGGTTCCCAGCTGGTCCTCCTCAACTGTGTCAAACACCATGGACTGGGCTGTTGAGAGAAGAAAGTGACATTGCTGAGTAATGCACATACTTATGGGCCGACCATGGCAGAATGCAGGCCCAGTGCACTGTATCATCATACACATGCTGCTTATACAGTGCATTGCCCATATGTGCCCAGTGCTGTACACCTCACACACCTCCCATCACTGGTGATCACACAGTATATGACAGCCATGTGGCACAGTAGAGAATTTCCCCATAGATGTCCACATCACCAGGATACCTGGAGAACACCATGTGGCCTACACCCATTGTGTAACACATCCAACAGGAACACCATTACTGATAACGCATGCAGCGGTGATGGCCCACATGTGTGATATAGCAAAGCCCATGCAGGATGCATGCATAGGGCTGTGGTAGGATGTGTACACAGAATACAGATCTGTGCAGTACATCCTGTGCTTGCCCTCTGTGCTTGGCCAGCTCTAGCCCACATCCACATGGCATGTCCCCCCACCTCACAAGCATACAACCCCCAACACCACTAGTGCATGTACACACATGAGCTCAAGGTGGTCATTCACATTAATGTATTGGTCCAATCTGGCTTTCATAGCCACCCCTGGACACAAGTTACTTACACAGGCTGCATGGTACCAGCTACTATTACTTGTTCTGCAGTGGCTAGGGCCTCTGCAGCCCTGGGGCTGCCGCCTGTGACCTGCCCGGACCTTGGCTAAGACCTCCTTGGTCCTGCTCTAGAGGTTGGTTGCCCTCTTTTTCACTTCCTTCCATGTCTGGCCCTTTCCTCTTATAGCATTCAATGCCTCTGTTCCCAGGCCTGTCATATCTCAGATCTGATCCCCCCTCAGTCTGCTGATCAGGTCCTCCCTGGTCACATATGTGAAGGCCAAGGCCAATACCTCATCCTCCGACAATTGCCACTTTTGTTGCTGCTCTTCATCCATCATGCTACCTGATGGAAATAGGGAGGACAGACAGAACTGAGCATTGCATGCACACTGCAGAGCACAGGTACAGTGGTGTGCAGGCCCCAGTGCTCCTTGGCCAGGCTATGTATGTGTTCCTGTATGGAAGGGTCCAACATACAGCAAGCTGCCTGCCTATCACTGCCCTTGACTATGTGCAGATACAGCAATAGTACAGTCCTGATACAACATTAACGCAGTGCTTTGATCACCCTTGCACCTACTGTAGGCCATTTCAAAATACACTTACCTTTAGTTGCCTGTAGTACCTCTGTGGAATCTGTGTGATGCTCTTTGCTCCTTTAACATGGTCCAGGTGCAGTTAGGCATGCAAATGACTGAATACATTCTAGGAATGACATGCCAGTGTAGATTTAGGGCACAGACTGGACAATTATCTAATCTGCATACATTGTTTGAATATTGCAGGTTTGTCCCAAGCACTATCAAGACTAGACTGGACTCTTTTTTCCATTCTTTCTGCCGTTTGGCTCTTGAGAGTCCTTCATGCACCCACCACAGCAACCTCTACCAGTCTCTTTCCCTCTCCTTCCTAGCTGACAGACGTCATATCCACTGTGCCTCCTTTCTTGCTAAATTCTGGTTTTAATCTCTCCCCTCTTACCTCTCATCTTCAATCTCCTTCAAACCACCTCCCTCTCACTCCATTAGAAACCATGACTCACAAACTCTACCCCTTCCTCACAGATCCTCCACAGCGGGCCAATCAGCTTTTCCTACCAGTTCCAAAAAATATGGAACTCTGTCCCCCAGCCTGTCCGGCACACTTCCTCACCTACAACCCTCTCCTCCCTCCTAAGGGACCTTCCCCCCTGCCTGCACTTGTGCTTAACTAAATAATAATAAACAAAAAACCCTCCCTCACCTTAGGTTTCCCTTCTGGTTTTCAAAATTGCTAACACTTATTTAAACGTTAGACATTTTGTCCCATGGAATTTCAGTTTTGTAAATATATGTTTGGCTCACACAATCCTTGTTCTGTTTTTGTAACTTTGCCTACATCTGAACATAATTTCTTGTCAACCAATGTATACTGTATGTGAAAATTTTACGCTGTATGTGTAATTTTTTTATTACTTTATGTGACATCACCTGCTTGTATCCTAACCCTCATCCCTAGTCCTTCTCCCCCAGGTCGTATCTGGAAACAAGCTTTTGCTCAGTATGCCTTTCCTGGTAAAACACTGAAATAAATAAATAAAATATAAACTATCGTCTTTGTGTTAGTGCTATGTCCCATATGGCACTGACATGAATGTCACATGTCATCTGCAACATCATCATGCTGTGCTGACATGTGCACTATGACATCGCGCTATGGCACTGCAATGTGCAACGCGGTACAGTACCTTAGCACTATGTGCACATGTGTCTCAGTTCTGTCTGCATGCTGCCAGCTGTCCCCACTCATAAACAGGCATAACACTGCACTACTTGATGTTAGTGCAGTACAAATGCCAAAACATGCAAGGTTAATGGCCAGCCTACAACATAGGGCCAGTGCAGATCTGACAGCAGGTGGGTGCGAGGGACAGCAGCTATTACTTAAAAATGTCTGAAACGAGATCCAGGGTCACAGGGGTAAGGTAGTGGGACACAAGATGGATAGCATTGAACTGGCCAACCTGGTTGACCTGCTGGTTGCTAAAGAGGAGCGGCTGCTGGTTTTGGGGGGGAGGCATGAGATAGGCCCAGGTGCGAGGCCTGGTTATCAGTGGGGCAGCACCTGGCATGTTGGACAGACACAGCTTGGATAGGGGACCAATGCCACCACCATTTAATGAACTGTCCTGAAGGAAGCAAATACAACTCCAGCAGCTGAGGGCCATGGTCAACAGCGGCACTGTGCCAAGGCCAGGAGACTACAGTCAGCTGAAGGTATGGTTGCTGTGGTGTTAGGGGAGCAGTACTGCTTTGTTACTGTCTCTGATGAAATGTTTAATGTACCCGTGAGTACCTGCTGAGTCCACTTTGTGCTATGAGACCTGATGCTCTGTATCGTCCTATATAACCAAAACAGGTATACTGGAAAACTGTCTCTGTAGACATCCCCATTGCCCTGTACAATACAGGACTCGCTGTGGATCTAGAAGCCATGCTGCTTGCCATAACACCAAGGGTAACACCACATTGACATGTGATCACTGTATGTCCATAGGCGCAGTGTCAGGTTGGATGAATATGTCATGTGACCTGGGGGTACTTTAAGCCAGGGTGTTTGGTGTACTGAGCAGTATGTTGCTGCAGCCAATGTCTGTTCCATGTACACTGTTCATGATATGGAGCATGGGTTCAGGTATGCATAAGCCACGTAATTAAGCAATAATGACCATTAAGCTGGTCATTTCCTGGAGATTAACGACTGGCTGGGGGGAAGGTCAAGCCGGTCATTAATGGACAGGAAATTATGTGTTCTGCTGCAGTGGCACAGTACTGGTACATAAGTGTGTTTACTGTTTAAGGTTCATGGTAATGTGCCATGTGAGTGGCACAGTACTGGTATGTAAGCATGTGTACTGTTTAGGACTCATGGTAATGTGCCACATGTTCTGCTGAAGTGGCACAGTACTGGTACATAAGTGTGTGTACTGTTTAGGGTTCGTGGTAATGTGCCACATGTTCTGCCGCAGTGGCACAGTACTGGTACATAAGCATATGTACTGTTTAGGATTCATGGTAATGTGCCACGTGTTCTGCTGCAGTGGCACAGTACTGGTACATAAGCATGTGTACTGTTTAGGGTTCATGGTATAATGTGCCATGTGTTCTGCTGCAGTGGCACAGTACTGGTATATAAGCGTATGTACCATTTAGGGTTCATGGTAATGTGCCATGTGCTCTGTGGCACAGTACTGGTATATAAGTATGTGTACTGTTTAGGGTTCATGGTACTGTGCCATGTGTTCTGCTGCAGTGGCACAGTACTGGTACATAAGTGTGTGTACTGTTTAAGGTTCATGGTAATGTGCCATGTGAGTGGCACAGTACTGGTACATAAGCATGTGTACTGTTTAGGATTCATGGTAATGTGCCACGTGTTCTGCTGCAGTGGCACAGTACTGGTATGTAAGCGTGTGTACTGTTTAGGGTTCATGGTACTGTGCCATGTGTTCTGCTGCAGTGGCACAGTACTGGTACATAAGCGTGTGTACTGTTTAAGGTTCATGGTAATGTGCCATGTGAGTGGCACAGTACTGGTACATAAGCATGTGTACTGTTTAGGATTCATGGTAATGTGCCACGTGTTCTGCTGCAGTGGCACAGTACTGGTACATAAGCATGTGTACTGTTTTGGGTTTATGGTATAATGTGCCATGTGTTCTGCTGCAGTGGCACAGTGCTGGTATATAAGCATATGTACCATTTAGGGTTCATGGTAATGTGCCATGTGCTCTGTGGCACAGTACTGGTATATAAGTATGTGCATTGTTTAGGGTTCATGGTAATGTGCCATGTGTTCTGCTGCAGTGGCACAGTACTGGTACATACAGTAAGTGTGTGTACTGTTTAGGGTTCATGGTAATGTGCCACATGTTCTGCTGCAGTGGCACAGTACTGGTGCATAAGCATGTGTACTTGTTAGGGTTCATGGAAATGTGACACGTGTTCTGCTGCAGTGGCACAGTACTGGTGCATAAGCGTGTGTACTGCTTAGGGTGCATGGTAATGTGCCACATGTTCTGCTGCAGTGGCACAGTACTGGTATGCAAGCATGTATACTGTTTAGGGTTCATGGTACTGTGCCATGTGTTCTGCTGCAGTGGCACAGTACTGGTACATAAGCGTGTGTACTGTTTAAGGTTCATGGTAATGTGCCATGTGAGTGGCACAGTACTGGTACATAAGCATGTGTACTGTTTAGGATTCATGGTAATGTGCCACTTGTTCTGCTGCAGTGGCACAGTACTGGTACATAAGCGAGTGTACTGTTTAGGGTTCATGTTAATGTGCCATGTGTTCTGCTGCAGTGGCACAGTACTGGTATATACAGTAATTGGGCGTACTGTTTAGGGTTCATGGTAATGTGTCATGTGTTTTGCTGCATGCTGTTAATCACATGTCACCTTTGTCCCCCTTCACAAACAACAGGACCCAGCCAGGGTTGCCCAGACAGATGGTGGGAGGGGGGTGTCCAGCCATGAAGGTGGAAGGCAGGAGACCGGGGAAGCTGAGTAGTCCTCCACCACATGTCCACGTAAGTACTCTGTATTGTGTGTCTTGCAGTCTGAGTTACATGTATACACTATGCTGTGTGCTTCTGCTGTGGGAGGGGAATGTCCAGGTGTGTCTCAACAGGTTACAGGCATGCCTGTGGCTTAGACATATGCGCTTGTGGTTGGGCACATTCACCTGTCCCTTGGGGCACTGTCTCACCTCTACTGACACTGTGGTGTGTCAGGGCCTGTGGCATCTACTGGTTTGACTGTCTCTGTGACAGGCATGCTGCCCTGTGTGTGTATTGTGCCGTGGCATGCATTATACCATGTGGTGGCATGTCCTCCGTGCTGCAACCTTGGGACCTCAGGGCAGTGACTAATGTACACTGCCCGAGGTGTACGCCTGTCACTGTCAGATCTTTTGTGCTACATGGTAGGGCCTAGGTATGCATAGCTATCTGGTAGTGGTAGGCACTGGCTACTGTTGTACCAGTACACCCCACTGGCATGTCATGTGCGGCATACAGCACCTGTGGCAGCTTGCCCATATCAGTGACATCTCCACTGCCATCCACACTAGCTACTATGCCAGTGCATCACACCCCAGCTGGCCTTTTATGCATGGGGCTCATGGCAGGGATGATCATTGATGGGCCTTATATGTACCTTACTGTGTATTTCTTTGATGTTCTGATGCATAGTTTGTAGTACCTGTCTAACATAGTGATGACTGTAGTGTGAGCATTCCACGATACATGGGCAGTGCCATGCATACATTTCAACACAACTGGGTCATCGCAGGGCTAATGACCTGCACAGGCTCTGTGCAAAGGGAACCCCTATACCTAGAGTGGGACCAGCATCTGTTGAGATGGAGGGTGTCTCCAGGTGGCTCAGCATCTCAGTTCCGGACATGTATGGTGCCGCTCGCAACGCACCCAGTCATTAGGATGCCAGGTCCCAATGTCGTGGCCCCCTCTGTTTGCAGGGGTCAGTGCACCCCACACCTTCCCTTTCTAAATATTCTAATTCTGTGGGTGCGGACCTTGTGGAGAGGTTGGCAAATTTGGCCATGTGGCACCCTAATGACGGGCACTGTGCTGCTGGTACACACACATGGCCAGAAGGGCAGCATCTCACACCAGTGTTGTCATGACTATGGTACACTGTGTCAGACACCCACCTGTGTACAGCACTGCTGCACTCACATTTCAGCCTTCCTCTGCACACAGTGTTGCATAACAGTCCCATCCAGATACAGCTGTGCTCTGTGTACTGTTGGTGTGTGTGTGCCTGGGCTCCACCCCTACTGCCGACCAGAGTGGCTCATGGATATCCACTATCCTGCACACATGTATGGGCCTGTGTGCTGGATACCTGATCTGCATGGTGTTGGGTTCGTGGGTGCAACTCATAGCCACTTGGGCCATTACACTGCCTGTCATGTACTGGTATGGCGCCGCTGTTGCATGTGCTGCTTTTCCACATCTGGCATACCTGCTTGTGTTGTGTTCCCCTTGCATGGCTCAGTCATGCTCCGTTGCAGCACAGCAAACTCATTGTATGTGCAGTCCTCTACTATTTGGGTCCACAATGCTGTCTCTGGTATGCCACACATATTCCATTGTGGCTGTGTGACTTCTGAGTGGGGCATACTGGCCCATGTGTCAGCTGATTGTACTTCTGTTATGCACGCTATGCCATTCCTGTGTCCCTCATCCTGTGTGCACAGCAGACTGAGTCCAGTGTATTTCCTGCCATAGATGTGCCCAGAGGGCTGAAGGACAGCGGCATGACGCCACCCTACATGAGGGCAGGAACAACCTGCTTTGTGCACCTGCTATGACTGCTAGTGAGGCGGATGAGGGACTGCACTAGAGCCATTGAAGAACTACCAGCAGCAATGCAACATCGACTGCAGCAGCAGCCACCACGACTACCACTGCCTGTAGCCCCTTAATGGGGATTTGGAAAATGGACTTGGCACGGCACATGAGCGAGTGTCTTTTTTAAATATTTACTAGGCAGGTGCCCTCTTTTTTTATATTTATGGGGTGGGTGCCCTTTTTTTATATGTAATGGGCATGTACCCCTTTTTCTTTGTCATATGTACTGGGCAGGTGCTCCTCTTTTTTTTATATTTACAGAGAGGTTGCCTTTTTTAATTTTTTGCTTTGTTGTTTTCTACAGGCCATTGCTTATGGTGTTGATCTTTAATAAATATTTTTGATACCTTTGCTGCTGTGTCACGTATATTTAATTCGTGCCCTCCTCTCCCACCCATTCCCCTTGTGCACTTCTCTGTGCTACTTGTGCTGCGCCTGTGTACTGCACTATGTTCAGTGTTGCACTTGTGCCCTGCACTGCGCTTGTACTATGCTGTTGCACTGCATGTGTGCATTGCGCTGGGGCCCAATATTTAGAGGTATTAGTGCCGGTGTACTGCTTCTGAATATCTTAGCTGCACTGCGCTGGCGCTAATGCAAGTGCAGCTGGCTGAATCTGGGGCCTGTTGTCCTTTTAGCATCAGATACTAAAAACCATTCACATAGAAATTCTGCATTGCGTATTTTTACCCAGCAAAGGCACAGTGAGCTGGCACTCCTTTTCAGGTGTGACCTGGGGAAGGGGTCAGAAAAAAAGAAAAAGGAACAGAAGCAAAAACAAAGAACGATGAACGTAGTGAACAGCATCTAATGTTTACAACTACTTGCATGGTAGTGGGGCTGGATATTTATCTGCAGTATTTAAAACACTAATGGCCTAGAAAGGCACTTTGATCATCACAATTCAATAACTTCCAGGTGCATCATGGAAGGGGGTACTGTACATTATACTAGTGAGTAACAGTACTGATTACAGCCAAGTTAGAAAACAAAGTCACTGGAGACAGAACCACAGTGATGATCTATATTGGACTACACTTGTTCAGAAATTAAGAGTACTGCCAAAGCAATTCCAAGGTCCCCATTTTCAGACAGTGAGTGCAGCACTAACAGGGTAAGTACTGCAATAACTGTGAACAGCACCAGCAATTGGGGTGGGGGCTATATTCAGAGGACCCTGGTATGCCATGCTATCCCGACAGTGTGAGTGCACAGAACATACCACTGAATCTATGCAAATGAGGGATACCTTATGCATAAATGGCACAGCAGTATAGTCAACCATTTTGGCAGTGCTAAACAGATGCTAAAACCCTGCTCTTAAACTGGTACAATGACTTTGTCCTCCCGATTACTTATGCTGTTACCTTATGTGATAACCCCTGGGGTGTAGCGATCCCCTCCCCCATCACCCATGCTGTTACGGTATGTGATAGCCCCTCTCGCATAGTGGTCATGGATTGTAGTTAAGTGGAGGGCTGTGCCGACTACCATCAATGTCCAGGCGTACTGACTGCTGTCTGGGGTGTGGGGGGTGTGGGGCAGTAGGTTGGGAATGGGCATGTCGACAGGGTGGTTTGGCAACAGTTTAGGGGGACCACTAGCCATCAGAGACTATCACTACCTTAGACAGCACGGGTGATCGGGGTGGGACCACTAGGCCCTAGGTACTATCACATAAGGTAATGGCATGGGTGATCAGGGTGGGAGGACCACTAGACATCAGGGAAGTCACATGCTATATGCAGCATGGGTGCTTCAGGGGACTGCGCTGGCACTCTAAGAAGCCAACAATGGGTATGCTAATGGCCTCTTAGTGCCTTGCATGACCAATGGACTCATTAGCATGCTAGGGCTAACTATGGCCGACTGGAGCCCTGATGCTATCCTGTTTGGGCTATGGTGTTTCCAGTGGGCTCCCTTGTCAGCCATATTCAACCCTGGGCTGTGTCAGTGCAGCACATAGTCAATATGTGCTGCACTGGTCGGCCCAATATTCAGACAGCGTGCTCCAGTCGAGTGCGTTAACTATTGCAGAGAACTGGCCTTGTGCTATTTGCCGCACAAGGCTCCTGTTTGTGCGGCACTAACAGCCAGCTCTGAATATACAGCATAAGTGCACAAAGTGTAATCTTTCAGTGCTTCTGTAAGGATCTAGTTCTAATACCAGATACTAAAAAAATTTCACATAGATATTCTACTTTAAGAGAATTAGACAACCGAAAAGTAGAAAAATAAAAGTCAAAAATAATACTGAGAACTTCCATTAATGATTATATTATTAAAATGTATCATTTATACTTTTCAACACACATGCCTAAATTAAATGCAATCTATTTTTGTAGATATTTTCTAGAACTTAAAGAAACTGTTAATGATATATTTTAATCACCCAGAGAAAATTGCCTTTGGTTTTGGATTAGCAGAAGCGGCAGGCTTGGATGTGCAATCATGCATAAAAAAATGCATTCCATGTTCATAGTGATGTACCCCCCAACAAATGGGGGTTCTCGAAACTCTTCCTTGGGTGTGCCTAAATGCCCACTGCCAGGCTGGTATCCTGTGTCTTAGCGCTTTTAAAGTGTTTGTGTGAGAGTGCCTTAATGCCTCTGTGCTCTGTCCCTTTAAGAGCTGCCAATAGCATGGTGCTTATTTAATCTGGGAGGGGGCTGAGTGTTTCTATGCTTGAGTCCTGGCCGGGCTGCCAGATAATCGCTCCATTCTGCCATCGCTATTTGAGCAGAGGGAGCTCTGTTAGAAGCTGTACTTATTTGCTGATTATCTGTTAGCATAGTAATGCTATTGTAGTTTGTCTAACCTGCCTTCTTTGCAGCATGTTCTGTTTATCACCACCATCTTGGTCCTGGACTGCCAGAATGGGCCAATCAGTACCTTTGGGGACCCTAAAATGGAGTCTGTCCCCAGGGGTCTTGTGGGAGCAATTTCTGTAGGAACTGTAGTTTTTACATTTTGGTGCCAAAACAGACCTGGAGGAGGAGCCCTTGCTTAGATAGATAGATGGATCAACCAATTGAACCTTTTGGATTGAAGGGAAATTCTCAAGCTGCCTGCAGCAGTCAGTCAGTCTGGAGTTAGAGTTTGAAGAGTAAACAGCTCAAGTGATTCGAGCAACAGCTCCTGCATAGTTCACGTGGGAGATTGGTTGAAAGGCTGAGTCTGGCCTGTCTGCCTGCAGTCTCTTGAGAGGGAATCCTTTGAAAGGCTTAAAAATCGGACTGTCTCCAAATTGGAGTGTGACAAAGCCACTGAAGAGTGACCAGATTTGAACCTGAAGAAGACCGAAGATTTGCTGTACACGATCGGCCTGTCGGGACATCCATTTACCACAGAATTCTCAGTTTTGCTCAGAGACACAGATACTGCGGCCAGACTGCCTTCCGCATCGTGGAATGGTGATTGTTTTACTATAAACGTGCTGTGTGAGTTAGTGTGACCACTAGTTGGCTGTTAGTGGGTCACAGTTTGCTTCCCCACTTTGTAAATGTGCCACGCTTGCTGGAAGCTGCATCTAGCACTACCAGATTCAAAATCCGAACTATTCCACCCTGCCTGGACCTTGCCACCTGGCTCAGCCAGCTACTTCAGGCACAGAATCATCATCGACGAGAGACTCACCCAGGGATCAGCTCCCTGCTCAACCATCTCGAACAGGAACGACACCTCGGTGATTCGTGTGGGCCCTGCTTCTCCTGACATATCAGTCATCAACCTGCAGTCTCCATTTCATCTAGACTGTGTCTTGTATTGAGTAACGTGAGTAACAATCAGGGTAGCTCCCTACAACAACAGCTAAATCTCAAGTGTTGTCATCTGATTGCATTGTTGTTTTTCTTTTCACGAACTGAGCCTTCAGGCTCTGGATTACAAATTGTGTGTGGTTGTGTATGCCTTTTCTTTTCAGCTCAGGGCCCTAACCAGCTGCGATGCCGGCCTACCCTGGGCAACGTTCCAGGCTAGCCCACCTTACTTCCAATTGGGTACCCAGAGTATGTGACTGTGCAAGGACTAAAGGTGCATGCATAATTGCCTGACAAGATCAGTTTTAGAATCAATCAACCTGATTACACCTCTCCCCTGTTCAACTCCCCTGAATAAATCAGATCTAACTCTTTTTGCATTTAATCTGACTGTGGTTCCAGTTTGTACCAAAAGCACTGTAGTGTTGTTATTTACTGTGCCTGACCTTGTTTTACAGGGTGTCGCCAGGGTCGAAATGGTGGAAACAGCCCTGGTGGTAAGGGCAAACAGTGTAGGGAATTGTATGCTGAATGGGGCTACTGTGAAAGTGTTTGTTGCATATTGTCTAGGCCACTAGAAGGGAAAGAGGGGGGTTACAGTGTCCCGGTGGGCTGCACCCAGGTTAGCCTTGTTACTAACAACCCTGTCCTCCGGGTGGAGGCACCCGTTTCAGTACCCAGGCCCCTTAACCTGCAACTAGTCATGCAGGCAGGGGTAGTAGCCCTTGGGATAGCGCCACCTAGGGGTTACATCTTGGAGCCACTGCTGGGATCTGTACCTTCTAGTCGTCAGAAGTGGGTACTACAACCCCACACTCAAAAATTGTGGTAAAATAGAGGCACTCACAACACCCAAGTTTAAATTTGCTCCCCACAAGCTGCTAGTGCACTGTGGGGTGGAGCGCGGCAGAGGGGGTGGACCCCTGGCAAGCTCTGCTATTAATGGACGTCCCCTTGGGGACCGATAATACCACTATTGTGGAAGTGGTTGAACTAATTAAGTGTTTGGGGAAGGCTAAAGTAAGGGGAAGGGATTACGACCTGTTTGATCAAACTATGGTGGCCTTACTCCCCTGCAGCCTGCCCATTGAACTAGAGAAGGTACCCCCTGTCATTTTGCTTGAAGGGTCCCAAAAGGGGTGGAGGGTCATTCACTTACATAGCTACCCGGCTGCTCCTGGAGGGTCCCCCTATGTAGAGGTGTTTAAAGATAAGCTGCCTAAATTGCTAGCCTCTGAGGGGCGCTCTGCTACAGAGCTAGTACAAATGTTAAAGCTTTCTGAAGAGATCACTCCCGTGCAGTCCCCCATAGCCTCTCCTGCCACCCCTACAGTTGCTTCCCCCATAGTGAAACTTATTGTACATTGGACTCGTACCACAGACTTAGGCTCTTTTCAGGCATGGTCCCGGTGCCCTTGGGGGAGGACAATCTGGAAACATGGATGGACTATGCCACCCCATTGGTCCAGGAGTGGCAGTGTACTGAGGAGGAAAAGAGGAAGAGACTCATGGAAAGCTTGAGGGGCCCTGAACTGGAGGCCATTTGTTACCGGTGATCCACCAGCCCATAGGCCACTGCTGACGAGTACCTCTGTGCCCTGGAGGGGGTATTTGGTAGCACCGAGTCGGGAGATGACCTGATGTGGAAGTTTAAATCCACAAAACAGTGGAAGAATGAAAAATTGTCAGTGTTTATTACTCGAATTGAGCAAGCTTTGCAGCAGACCCACCGGAAAGGAGGGGTGCCCGCCAGTGAATTGAACAGGGTCAGGCTAGATCACATCTTAAAATCAGCAAGGTACTCTAGCGTGATGATGTTGAAGCTTAAACTACAAGACAGAAGGGGCAATCCCCCCAATATTGTGACCTAATGAGAGAGATCCATGAGATTGAGAATGACGAAGAGGGATGGAAGCCCTATGCTGGGGCTGCCCACGCATGCCAGGCCCCTGAGAGAGGTGAGGAGGCCGAACCGCAACAGATGAGAGAACTGATCAAGGAGTTAAATGAGCTGAGAGTCAGTCAGCAAGCTGCTGAGGCAGCCAAAGATGATAATTCCTGTCCAGCCCCCCCCAAGACAAAGAGGGAAGTTCTGCCAGGAGGGCTGGGGGCACATGTTGTTTCTTCTGAAACCTGACCTGAAGACAGCCTGCTAGAGGAGGTATGAGAACTGAGAACTGTGGTGGAAGACCTATTCTGAGCTACCTGAGACACTGACCCTTGGGGGAACTCAGAAAGTCAAGAGAGCAAACCCCCAACCAGAGAGAGATCCCGAGACTCCCCCACTATGTTCAAGCAGGGGAGCAGCTCCTCTTCCCCCAGAGACTCTAAAGAACCTGCTTTCTGTTACCACTGCAGAGAGGATGGGCACACCCAGTTCACCTGCCGTTCACCTGAGAATCTGAGAAAAGTTACCACTAGACTGCTGGCATTGATTCAATGGAGCAACATATGGCCGCAAGGCAGAGCTGCCCAGAAAAGCTATTCATCCAAGGCAGCTGTAAAGCCAACATCCAAGCCCAAGTCACCTGAGTGGTCCAAGGTGGTGGGTCCTTCAATGAATACTACAGTGACAGTGAATGGTGTGTCTACCTGGGCTGTGTTTAACGATGGATCTCAAGTGACCATAGTATTTCAAGACTGGTACCAGAGGCATCTGCCTGATATGCCCCTACAACCCTTGGAAGGTCTGCAAATGTGGAGGTTGAGTGAGAAGTCCTATCCATATTTGGGGTATATCTGGATCTGGCTGTCATTCCCTACCATTGTGGCTGGGGTAGATGAAAAAGTTGAGACAATCACCCCAGTGTGTCCCCCCACCGGACTGTATGATGGAGTTCCCCTGTTAATTGGAACAAACACCCACATGTTTGGGAGACTAGCACAACTCTGTCATGAGAAACAAGGGCAACGGACTGGATGAGCCCTAAGAATTTCAGCATTAATCAAAAGGGCTTATGACTTGCAACAGAAACCTGATGAAGTGGACCAAGATGAACCAGTGGGGATAGTGTGGAAAAAGGATCCTGACTCTTTGGTGTTGGCCCTCAATGCCCAGTGTACGATCCATGGAGAAGTCCGCCTAAGGAGAGATGTAAAGAACAAAATATTGATGACAGACACCCCTGGTGAAGTGAAGCTGCCAGAAGGTTTTTTTTTTTTTAACTCTGTTTGTCTCCAACGCTGGAGAACTCCTTCCAGCGAACACAGAGCTCCCCGCCTCTACCTCCCGCCGTGGCCACTCCCTCTCCCCTCGTGCTGCCAAGCACCACCTCCGGGTCTGAACCCTCCGGAGGTAGGGCCACCCCATCCACCCAGGGTGCTCTTTCTAGTAGGGCAAAGTGCCTAGCACACACGAGCCCCGACAGGAGTAAGGAAATGGCCCGGAGTTGGGAGTGTGGACAGTGAAGGTCGTGGTGCCTTCATCTATCTCCAGGTTGGGGTATTTCTCTCTTTTTTTCTTCCCGACCCCCCCCCGGAGCACGGCCAGCAAGGCAACGTAATGCTGTGACTCCGCCCATCCCTGGTGTTCACAGCGCTGCTCAGTCGGTACACCCCTGGCCACCGCCAGAGGTCGCTCTATGAGTGAGCGTCTCAAACACCCTCCCCTGGGAAGAGAGAGCAGTCCTCTGGATGCTCAATCTCTCCCCCCCACCAACCCCCGGTGACTCTCGGCTTGTTCCCAAACCTGGGTCACGGTGTGGCATCCAGCACCTCAACCCTCAGTGCCACCAGGCCGGCAAAGCCAGAGGGGTTGATGGTTAATCCCAGTATACTACCTGCACATGCCCATGCCAATGCTCACTGAGTGATGGTGCAAGTGAGAAACACATTGGACAGGGAAGTTTGTGTGAACCGGGGATGTACGCTGGCTACAGTACATTGCGCAGACACTGCAGTATTGCCCAGTAACAAGTACTCTGGTGAAAGAGAGAGTTACCCCAGACTTATTTGACTTTGATGATTCCCCCTTGTCCGCCGAATGGAAGACCAGAATTAGCAGGAAACTTGCGAAGAGAGACCAAGTGTTCTCACTAAAAGAGCTGGACGTGGGGTGTGTCCATGGCGCCGAGCATAATATACGCCTGCATGATGACCGACCATTTCGAGAGAGGTCCCGACGCCTTGCCCCAGCAGACATAAATGATGTTAGGAGGCACCTACAGGAAATGCTCGCTGCTGGCATTATTCAAGAATCAAGAAGCCCATATGCATCCTCCATCGTAGTGGTGTGTAAAAAGAATGGATCCATGAGGATGTGTGTGGACCATTAGACCCTCAACCGATGGACTATCCCAGACCAATACACCATGCCATGAATACAGGATGCTCTGGATTGCCTGAACAGGGGTCGGTGGTTCTCAGTACTGGATCTTTGCAGTGGATATTATCAGATTCCGATGGCCCCAGAGGACCATGAGAAAATAGCCTTCATTTGTGCTTTGGGGTTCTATGAATTCCTGAGGATGCCACAGAGGATTTCGGGTGCCCCTGCCACCTTCCAGAGATTGATGGAATGTGCGGTGGGAGACATGGACTTGCTGGAATGTTTAGTGTATTTGGATGATGTCACTGTTTTCGGATGCACGCTAGAGGAACATGAGACCAGACTGATCAAAGTCCTTGATTATTTGGGTAAATTCGACCTCAAGTTATCCATAGACAAGTGTCAGTTTTTCCAAACATCTGTGAAATATGTGGGATACATAGTGTCTGCGGAAGGGATACAGACAGATCACTGCAAAGTTGAATCTTTGACCACTTGGCCCCAGCCCAATAACCTAAAAGAGCTACAGTGTCTCCTGGGGTTCTGCGGCTACTACTGCAGGTTCATCAAAGCCTATTCAAAGGTGATTCGACCACTCCTTAACCTTACCAAAGGCTACCCTCCTATCAACCGCAAATACAAAAAGGGAGCTATCAAAGACCAAGAGAAAGTGTATTTTTGAACAGGTGATCCTTTTGGGACTCAGTGGACACCCGAATGTGAAGCAGCATTCTTTGAAGTCATATACCAGCTCACTTATGCCCCAGTCCTTGCCTATGCTGATCCTACCAAGCCCTATGTTCAGCATATGGATGCAAGTTTGCAGGGCCATGGGACTGTGCTATATCAAGACTATGAAGATGGCTTGGGACCTGTAGCTTTCGCCAGCAGGAGCTTGACACTGTCAGAGCGGAACTATCTGATCCACAAGTTGGAATTCCTCACCCTAAAATGGGCCATAGTTGACCAGTTTCATGAGTACCTTTATGGGGCAAAGATATTAGTGAAGACTGACAATAACCCCCTGACCTATGTGCAGACTTCAGCTAAATTGGACGCCACTGGGCACCGTTGGCTCTCTGCCTTATCGACTTATGATTATGCTGTTGAATACAGACCAGGATTAAACAACATTGATACTGACGCCCTGTCACGAAGGCCAGCTTCTAAGAACAATTGGGTCAGATTGTCTGAACCTGACATCAAAGCATTATGCCAAAAGTTTGATAAAGATGAACAAATGTCTGCGGACACAGTTTAGTTTAGTTTATTAGTCTAGGAATTAATACCTTTGAGCCAGGGCTCTTTTACAAAGGTTCCACGTCACAAAGAACATTTAACAAAGCACGATACACAATTACAGGTAAAACCAGACAGGAAAGTTACATCATAAATTTGCTATTAACAGTTTAAGGCAGTAACGCTTTTAAGTTTCATAGAAAAACAAGCTATAACAGGTTCAAGCGAGAAGACAATTTCGAGGTTAAGGAAAACTTCCAAGGAGAGGGTGATCATTAGGCGCCAAAGGAGGCTAGAGAGGAGGGAAAGGTGGTGGCGGGAGAGTAAGTGAGAGGGACAGGAAAACAGGGGAGTGAGTTTGGGTGGGAGACAGGAAGTAGTAGAGGTACCAGAGGGTTCATTAGTCAGGGAGGAAGAGACCTCAGATGTGAGGATGGACATGAGGAGTAGTAGTCTTTATCTAGCGCAATCACAGTTGCTAGTGGTGGTGAGGTGGGCATAGAGCATGGATTTGAAAGCTTCAAGCGAGGTTGAGGATAGAGTAGGTGGACTAAGCGCATTGAACCATGTCGGGGCCCTGTATGCAAAAGATCTTTGTCCCTGTGCAGTCCGGCATCTCGGAACCAGGAAAGGTTGGCATTCACTATCTGGTGGAGGGTCGTGAGCCAGGATTCAGTCGGAGTAGGTTTTGAATACATAATGGAGTCAGTCCCAAGAAGATTTTTTGCCATTGTGCAGGTGAGATAAATAAGAGCGATTTGATAGGTTCAACCAGCCTGATTCATAGTACAGATCACACGTGTGAGTCAGTCTTTGAGCCCCGTGAGAGCCGGCAGGCCTTATTTAGAGTGACTGAGATACGCCTTAGAGCAGTGGGTAGCTGAGCCATAAATAATAAGGCCATAGTCAATGATTGAGATTATGGAACTCTGTATAGCTATTCTCAATGCCGCTTGATTTAGAAATTATGATTCTGGAATAGTAGTCAAAGCGTTGGTTCACTGTTTTCGCAGTGTTGTCAATGTGGGTTGCAAAGGTGAGCCCTTGGTCAAAAGTGATGCCAAGGTATTTGAAAGTATTTACTTGGTCCAGTGTAATTCCCGCAGAGGTTTGTATGGTGAGTGGAGTATGCCTATTTTTGTTTTGGTGATTGGAGAAGAGCATGGCTTTTGTTTTATTGTGGTTTAGCACAAGTTTACTATCCAGGAACCACCTTTCAACACAAGATGCAGGCTTTTTCGTAGGGAGTTTGGATCCTTGTGGGAAGAGAGAATTACAGCATCATCAGCGTATAAGATTATTTTCTCCTGGCAGATATCTGGGAGGGAGTTAAGGAACAGGCTAAAGAGGAGCGGTCCAAGAATTGATCCCTGTGGTACACCCAAAAGAACTGGTTTGAAGTCAGAGAGTTCATTAGAGATTTTTACAGCCTGTGACCGATTGGACAGGTAACTTTTTACCCAAGCACAAGGACCTTAGGCCAGGCCTAGGCTAGTAAGTAGGGAGGTAAGTAGGCCATGATGGACTGTGTCGAAAGCTTTTGTAAGATCGATAAAGACTGCACCTGTTTGGCACCCTTTGTCCACGGCTGAATGGACTTCTCCAGAGAAATCAAGTAAGGCTGTTGTTGTACTATGTCCTTTCCTAAAGCCGTGCTGTTGATTACAGAGTAGATTGAATTTGTCCAGGTAATCAGAGAGTTGGTCTGCCACTATTCGTTCAAGTGCTTTGGAGAGGAGGGAGTATTGATATTGGTCGATAGTTTCCTGTTGAGGTTTGTCCCCCTTTGTGCACTGAGCGTAACTATGGCAGATTTCCATTTGTTGGAAATTGACTTTGTAAAGTGACAGATTAAGAATTTTTGCAAGGGGGTGAATTACTTCATCCAGGGTGAGAGACAGGATTTTTAGATCTAGCGTGTCACTACTTGTTCTGGATTTGGAGCAGGCCTTTCTTATGTACTTGTGTGCTTCGTGCACTTTGATTTTCTTGAAGTAAAATTGTGGTTTGTCACGAGGGTGTTTTGTGATACTAGGCTAGGCACAGGTAAGTCCGAGGAAGAAATCTGGGGAGGACCCACCAAGGTCTGTGAATGTCTTATTAAGCGCATCTGCAATAGACTTTGGGTCAAGAGTGGTGGATCCATCAATTTCATAATGGTAGGTGACGATTTTGATTGTTTACCCATTACGTTTGGATGTTGTCCCAAAATCTCTTCCATCACCCCAGGTGGATTCAAGGGCATTTTTGAAATAGGCGCTCTTCATTTGCCTAATTTGTGAGGTACATCTATTTAGTGCCTGCTTGTATTTTAGGGTATCATGAGGTGAGCCTGTGTCTCTGGCAACTGCCCAGAGGTGGTCCCGAACCTTGAGCTCGGCAAGTAGTTTGGCAGTAATCCATGGATTTGATAGCGCTTTTGATTTTACGTTTTTTTACTGGGGTGTATAAGTCGCATGCAGAGTTGAAAGATTTAATGAAGTATTCTAGTGCGGTATTAATATCAGTTGATTCAAGGATTGGCGTCCAGTCCTGTTGTAGGAGATGGATTTTCAACTTGATAAGATTCCCATAAGGCAATACTCTGCTTGTTATAACTTTGGGGGGTGGCTTGAGAAATTTATTAGACCAGGTACAGGACACTGGGGAGTGGTCACTGAGGGAGTCAGGGAGGACTTTAATGTTTTTTATCCGGTCAGGGTGATTTGTGAGAACCCAGTCAATAAGGGTGCTTGTACCAGTTTTGTAATTTTTCTGGGTGGGGGAGGTTACCATCTGAGTCAGGTTTGCTGCTAGGATACATAGACACATAGACAGTGTCGGCAGATAAGGGCCTATGGCCCACCCAGTCTGCCCATTTGAGCTTGTAAGTTCAGTTTGTTTTCCTAGAAGTCTGTTGCCCCTTACCCCTGACCTCCAGAATTCCTTTATGTCTATCCCATGCATTCTTAAATCCCGTGATTGTTTCAGCCCCCCACCACTTCCTCTGGCAGGGTGTTCCACTTGTCCACCACCCGTTCTGTGAAGAAATTCTTTCTCATGTTTCCTCTGAATCGTCCTCCTCCAACTTCATCCCATGCCCTCTAGTCCTGGAACATCTTTTTCGCTTAAAATAGTGTTTTCCTGCACCCTGTTCCTCCCTGTAAGATACTTGTATGTCTCTATCATATCCCCTCTCTCCCTCCTCTCCTCCAGGGAGTATATGTTCGGTTCCTTCAACCTGTCTTCATAGGACTTGTGATGCAATCCATGCAAATCTTTGTTGCCCTCCTCTGAACCTTCTCTACCCTATGTCCTTACGTAGGTATGGTCTCCAGAACTGTACACTGTACTCCAGGTGGGGCCTCACTAGTGTCTTGTATAGCGGAATTATGACCTCCCTTTTCCTGCTGGTGATGCCCCTGCCTATACATCCCAGCATCCTATTTGCTTTACCTGCTGCCTTGTCACACTGTTTCCCTACCTTCAGGTCATCAGAGATGATAACCCCAAGATCCCTTTCCTGCTTGGTGCATGCTATATCCTCACCCCCCAACTGATATATTGTGCCAGGGTTTTTGTGCCCCATATGCATTATCTTGCATTTCTTTGCATTGAATTTCAACTGCCAAACCCCTGACCATTCTTCAAGTTTCTGCAGATCGCTTCTCATTCTGTCTACACCCCCTGGTGTGTCTACTCTGTTACAGAGCTTTGTGTCATCAGTGAACAGTGAAATTCTGCCTTCTAGATCCTGCGCAATGTCACTGATGAAGATGTTGAATAGGACCGGTCCCAGCAGGATGTCATCTTTGTAAGAGCCAGTGTCAGAGGCGAGCCAGTTTATGTTGAAATCCCCGAGGAGGAGGAGCTCATTTTCAGAGGGCTGCAGACTAACAAAATCAAGTACAGACTTAATACTGGCATGGTGGTCTTTTGGAGGGATATAGACTGCGGCCACTGTGAGAACTTTGTTTTGTGCACCAAGAAGCAGTTTGATAGGGAGGAGTTGCATCTGCGTATTTGTGGGGGTGAAGCTGCCGCGTTGACAGGAGAGGTTGTCCTTTATGTAGATAGAACAGCCCCCACCTTGGGCCCACAGTGGACTGCCTAGTAGATTGCTTAGGCCCTCCTGATACCTGCATACCGGCTGCCTATTGCCATATCTCTGCTCTAGATATTAGTGCACTACCTCAGTTCGATAATGACAGTATTCAGTGGGCTCAATCCCAAGATCCCGTGATTCAATCAGCACTTGACGCCCTGTGTGCAGGGAAAGATGTATCCAAGTTGCGTTCCCCTGACTTGTGAACTGCTCTATTGTTTAAGGAAGGCCCCAGGTTAAAGTTGTATGATCAGTTGTTATATAGAGAGACAGTGGATCATTGTGGTCAAGTAGACAAGCAACAGTTGGTTCTACCCACGGCCTTTAAACAGCTGGTACTGAGGTCCCTCCACAATCACATGGGGCACTTCGGTATTGACAGAACTCTCGACTTGGTACAATCCCAATTCTACTGGCCAAAGATGGGGGCAGATGTCGAGCTCCATGTAAAGACCTGCAGTCATTGCCTCCAAAGAAAAGCCTTGCCTCAGAAGGCTGCCCCTCTTGTCAATATCACTACCAGCACCCCCTCTAGAATTGGTCTGCATAGACTTCTTGTGCTTAGAACCCAACCAAAAGAACACTGGCAATGTGTTGGTAGTTACTGATCATTTTACACGGTATGCACACGCCTTCCCAACTAAAGATCAAAAGGCCTCTACCATGGCCAAGGTGCTGGTGGAGAAATTCTTTATCCACTACGGTGCCCCCCAGCAGATCCATTCTGACCAAGGCAGAGACTTTGAAATTAGATTAATCAAAGAAATGCCTTCTCTCTGGGGGTGCGGAAGTCAAGAACCACCCCTTATCACCCACAGAGGGACCCTTAACCAGAACGCTTTAACCACACCCTTCTGGACATGCTGGGCACCCTCCATCCAAAAGACAAGCATAAGTGGAGCCAGCAGATTAGCACCTTGGTACACGCATACAATTGCACCAAAAGTGACGCTACTGGGTTCTCCCCCTACCATCTCATGTTCATGAGGGAGACCCGACTGCCAGTTGATGTCTGCTTTGGGGTCTCTCCAGATGAGGTCTGAGCCAAAAACTACTTGCAGTACATACAGAAATTGAAAGATCAGTTGAATCATGCCTATCAACTAGCTCAAACTATGGCTGCTAAGTGAAATCTCACCAACAAAGAAATACATGGTCGATGAGTAAAAGTCCAGGAGTTGTTGCCTGGAGATAGGGTGCTACTACGCAGTTTGGGACTGCATGGAAAACACAAAATTGCTGATAGATGGCACCATCTCCCCCATGTAGTAGTTGATAAATTGGATGATCTGCCGGTGTACAAGGTGCGCCCAGAAAATGATTACAAAGTTGTTAAGACCATGCACCATAATCACTTACTGCCCATCGGCCAGGTTATTACTGATGCTGAACCAACACCTGACACTTCTCCTGGGTCAGTGACTCATGCTGCTGCAAAGAGGAAACAGAGCCAACCTGTCCATGTTGTTCCAGAACTAAGGCCTTCCCCTCAGTAGGTCCAGAGTGATAGTGATAACTGTTCATCAGTCTCTGAAGAGAGTTACTGTAATAATGGCTATTATCCCTCATATAAACTGAGTCAGTTGTTTCGAGGCAATCCTCTGCAGAATTGTGGGGATGAAGCTGGGTCTTCAGAACTGCCTAACCCCCCAGCTTCTTCCCTGGACCCAGTGCCCCCTGAAAGTGGGGTGCAAAGTATCATGTCTGAGGTTGCAGACTCTCTGTGTCTTGTAGAACTGTTTGACTTGCCTGAAGAAGGGACTGATGGTCTGAGACCGGTTACCCACCCAACAGTGACAGTTCATTAGCGAGGTCCTCTACAGCTAGTACAGCTCCATGCCACTCTAGGGACTCTGCTGGTTCCTGCCGCTGTCTGTTGAGGGCCCTGCACCCCCCAATCAGCTCCGACTTGGAGTTGATAATCCTAAAGTTGGGGGGGGTTCGGGGGGCAAAGCCCCTGAATAAAACACATACAGCCACTGGGAACCGGCAGCCGACTGCAGAATACGGTTGACCTGCCGGTTTCGCTGACAGGGCGTTCGACAAATATTTTGTCGAACACCCGTCATGGATCCATCTGAGTCTACCTGGTAATTACCAGAACTTGAAGAACAATATGAAAGTGCTGACAGCACCCTTTCAGTGCCACAAAGCCTAATTGTGCCAGAGTCTCCTTAGAATGAGCAACCTGGGCCCTCTTCAGAAGACAATGAGCAAAGTTTTGTGGAACCAGAGTCTGCAGAGCCAGGAGCTGATAGTATTCCCAATCTGGACATTTCAACAAGTGCAGAGGCATTCCTCACTACAGGAGAAGAAATCAGTGCAAGTGTTGACCGCCCAGAGCCTGTGTCTGTTCCTCCCAGAAAATCTGGGTGACCTGTTAAGCCAGTGCTATGTTTTAGTTATGATTCCCCTGGGAGGCCTGTGGACTTGCCTCTCAATGTGGTCCATAAAGGTGTTTACATTTCCAAGAGCACACTGGCCCAACTGAGCTTGACTATTATTTCTATAGTATACTAATGTCACATATGTCTTGTATGTATTGATTCTTCAATATTGTGATGATGTAGACTTGATGCGGATGCCAAGTTTTTCCAGGCAGGGAAGGGTGTAACCCCCCTACAAATGGGTGTTCCCAAAAGTCTTTCTTGGGTGTGCCTAAATGCCCACTGCCAGGCTGGTGTCCTGTGTCTTAGCGCTTTAAAAGTGTTTGTGTAAGAGTGCCTTAATGCCTCTGTGCTCTGTCCCTTTAAGAGCTGCCAGTAACGTGGTGCTTATTTAATCTGGGAGGGGGCTGAGTGTTTCTATGTTCAAGTCCTGCCCGGGCTGCCAGATAATCACTCCATTCTGCATCACTATTTGAGCAGAGGGAGCTCTGTTAGAAGCCGTACTTATTTGCTGATTATCTGTTAGCATAGTAATGCTATTGTAGTTTGTCTAACCTGCTTTCTTTGCAGCATGGACAGTTCTGTTTATCACCACCATCTTGGTCCTGGACTGTCAGAATGGGACAATCAGTACCTTTGGGGACCCTAAAATGGAGTCTGTCCCCAGGGGTCTTGTGGGAGCAATTTCTGTAGGAATTGCAGTTTTTACATTTTGGTGCCAAAACAAACCTTGCTTTGATAGAAAGATGGATCAGCCAATTGAACCTTTTGGACCAAAGGGAAATTCCCAAGGTGCCTGCTGCAGTCAGTCAGTCTGGAGTTGGAGTTGGAAGGGTAAACAGCTCGAGTGATTCGAGCAGCAGCTCCTGCGTAGTTCGTGCGAGAGATTGGTGGAAAGGCTGAGTCTGGCCTGTCTGCCTGCAGTCCCTCAAGAAGGAATCCTTTGAAAGGCTTAGCAATCAGACTGTCTCCAAATTGGAGTGTAACAAAGCCACTGAAGAGAGACCAGATTTGAACCTGAAGAAGACCAAAGATTTGTTGTACGCGATCGGCCTGTCAGGACATCCATTTACCACAGAATTCTCGATTTTGCTCAGAGACACTGATATTGCGGCCGGGCTGCCTTCAGCATTGTGGTATGGTGATTGCTTTACTATAAATGTGCAGTGTGCTGTTAGTGGGTCGCGATTTGGTTCCCCACTGTATAAATGTGCCACGCTTGCTGGAAATTGGATCTAGCACTACTGGACTCAAAATCTGAACTGTTCTACCCGGCCTGGGCCTTACCACCTGGCCCAGCCAGCTACTTCAGGCACAGAAACCATCATCGATGAGAGACTCGCCCGGGGATCAGCCCCCTGCTCAACCATCTCAAACAGGAACGACATCTCGATGATTCATGTGGGCCCTGCTTCTCCTGACAAACCAGTCATCAACCTGCAGTCTCCATTTCATCTAGCCTGTGTCTTGTATTGGGTAGCATGAGTAACAATCAGGGTAGCTCCCTGCAACAACAGTTAAATCTCAAGTGTTGTCATCTGATTGCATTGTTGTTTTTCCTTTCACGAACTGAGCCTTCAGGCTCTGGATTACAAATTGTGTGTGGTTGTGCATGCCTTTTCTTTTCATCTCAGGGCCCCAACCAGCTACGACGCTGGCCTACCCCAGGCAACGTTCCAGGCTAGCCCACCTTACTTCCAACTGGGTACCCAGAGCGTGTGACTTTGCAGGGACTAAATCAACCTGATTACATCCCTCCCTTGTTCGATTCCCCTGAATAAATCGGATCTAACTCTTTTCACATTTAATCTGACTGTGGTTCCAGTTTGTACCAAAAGTACTGTACTGTTATTTACTGTGCCTAACCTTGTTTTACAGGGAGTCTCCAGGGTCGAACTGGTGGAACCATCCCTGATGGTAAGTGCAAACAATGTGGGAAATTGTATACTGAATAGGGGCTGCTGTGAAAGTGTTTGTTGCATACTGTCTAGGCCACTAGAAGGGAAAGAGGGGGGTTACAGAGTCCCGGAGGGCTGTACCCAGGTTAGCCTGGTTACTAACAACCCTGTCCTCCAGGTGGAGGCACCCGTTTCAGTACTCAGGCCCCTGAACCTGCAACTAGCCACGCAGGTGGGGGTAGTAGCCCTTGAGATAGCGCCACCTAGGGGTTACAGTGACATATCACAAATTTATATGAACGTCCAGTTTGTGTACGGTATCTTGGCTATTTGTTTCATTTACTACAGTTATCACATCTAAGTACAGCTGACCTTTGTGTTTTTTTAATGACATATGAATTTTTACTTTGAAACTTCAGAGTCAAATGAGGGACAGCACCTCTTCCATGTAGGAAAGAGGGCTTCTGTGTGGTAAAATTGCCCCTCTTAGTGTAGGATAATTGAGATATAGGCAGTGAAAGGGGGGAACTGCCAAAAATAAACCCTGAAAAGTATCAAAAAAGCTTTTTTTAAATGCAAAACACATTTGGTCCTCCTTGAGCTATCATATATTATAATGTAGGTAAGAACTTTCCATGCTGGCCTGGTGGCGCTGAGGGTTGAGGCACTGAATGGCACACCTTGCACCATGCCGGCGAACCGGGTTCAGCAACGGACTTGGGTTGTTGGGGACCGGCAGGGGAGGAGTAGGACTGAGCATCTGAAGAACTACTCTCCTCTCCTGAGGAGGGGGGATCGCAGTTCCCAGCACTTTGTGACCCCGCTATGGAGACTGGGGAGAGCAGCACATCGGGAATGTTCAGCAGGGGGTGGGGAAGCGGTGGATGTCCCAAGATGTCATTGCAAGTTTTTGTCCTCGGGGGCACATAAGGTAAAAACCCTCTACCCACACACATGATGCCTCCAAAAGGGTACCGTCCATGGCTGCTTCCAAACAAAACCTGACTCGAGGGGCAGGGGCTCAGGGGTGATGCGGTCTCCCTCTCTTCCCCTCCTGGGAAGGCCCCTCCATGGGGGGCAAGCCACGGCCCTCCCCCCGCTTCAGCTGGGTCATGGTGGAGGCTGGTAAAGTAGCCAGGATGTTGAGACCCCTCGCGGCGGGGCCGATTGAGGGAAGGACCCCCCGTTGTGAGTGCAGAGTACAAAAACAGAACGTACAAAAACAAATAAATAAAAAAAATTCCAGTCACCTGATTAGCTAAAACACAAGCACAAAAATGTAATTATCCAGACATAATTACACTGTTGTAATTGTTTAGATTTTGCACCGGGTTTGGCTACAATGTCCATATGCTGCAACTGGACTATGTTTTTGTCTTCTGCTCTTATTTCATACAGAAAACAATATTTTCTAATAAACATTAAAAAAATTTTGAAAACATTTTTTAGCAGAACCCATGTTATAGGTTCAATAAGACACTTCAGGGATGTTTATGGTCAGTAATCACACTTTACTCTCGTGTGTTTAAAGACACTTGGTGTAAGTGCTTCATGAGAAACAGCACGCTTGAGGCGTGCCATTATTGACCCATAATTACATGTGTAACCCCCCTGCAAATGGGGGTTCCCAAAAGACTTCCAGGAGCTTGCTTGAATGCTCCAAGCCTGAATGGTGTTTGGCATTTAAGCCATTTATCAGTGAGTGTTTTTAGAGCCTCTGGTACTGTCTCTTTAAGAGCTGTCTGCTTGCAGACATAATTAGTTTGTATGGGGGACTGTGTGCTTCTCTGAGTACCACCGAGCTGCCCAATTCACTTCATTTTGCAGTCACTAGGAGTGCAAAGGGAACCTATCTGAAAGATGTAACTGTTTGCCAGAAATTATTTAGAGTAATAATGAAATACAGTTTGTCTAACCTGCTTTCTTTGCAGTCAGAACTGTGTCTGCTAGTTCCCATTCTAGTTTTGAACTACTGAACTGGACCAATCAGTGTGGGGTAAGCTAGCTCTAAAATGGTGCCTTGGATGAATCAGAACTTGGACTCATAATCTGAGCCAGCCACAAGAGGATGTATGGGCAGTGACTCTGGGAGATGTAGTTTAGACTTCAGTGCCTTTTGGACCAACAGCAGCAGTCTATTGTGGTGACAGCCAATCCAGTCAAGAACTGGGAGGAACTCAAAGGAAGTGCCCGGTTTTGTCGGTTGGAGTTTCAGTTGAGCTTTGGCAGTGAAGAAGGAAGGAGCCCTGTGCTTTTTCAGTGTGCAGTTTTAGTCAAAAACGTGTGTAAGGCCCAGAGTTCCGGTCTGCAGCTTGTGTAACAGCTTGTTAGGACTGAATCCGTCCTGTGAAAAGAATCAAAGGATCTCTGAAGGTAGAAACCAGGCTCACCCTGTAGAAGACTGGAGGAATTGCTAAAATTGCACTCGGTCTGTCAGGAACTGAATCTGCTGTGTGTTCTCCGGGTATTGTGCAGTAATTGCGATCGGGATACAGATGCAGCCTGCCTGGTATAGTGCTTTCTTTTATATGGATGTGTGAAGAGGTTTGTGTACCTCAAGTGAGCCCTGCTGACATTGAAGGACCCTATCTTATTTGGAGGTCGTGAGTACTAATTCAGGGTCGCTCCTGTTGAATTGCCACATTAAATCCAAATGGAATTACTGTACTGCTGACTGTTTAATTCTCCTTTTCTCTGTGTGAAAGGGCCCCTACCAGCTGCCACGGTTTGGACTAGCCACTAGGGCTTGGGTACCCAGGGACAGTAACTGATAGGGATAGGCCTGTGCACAGAGCCATAAATGTAGATTATTAGAGTGATAAGCTAATTAACCTGATTTCCCCTGTCCTTATTATATCCCCTAAATAAATCAGAGCAGCTTGTTTCAGCAAAGTTATACTGCCTGAGGTATTTGTCTATGTTAAAGTACTGTACTGTGATTGTTGCACTGTATCTCATTTCACAGGAGGTCCCAGTGCCGGAACCAGACCTGAAAGTGTATACTGTGAAGGTAATTTGATATATTGTGTGGGCCACTAGTGGGAAGAAAGGGGGTTGCAGTGTCCCAGAGGGCTGTGACCAAGTTAGTTTAACTATTGCAAACCCTGACCTCTGGGTGGAGGCACCCGCCATTGGATCCAGGCCCCTCAACCTGTTAGTGGCAAATCAGGCAGGGGTAGTAGCCCCTGGGATAGCGCCATCTAGGGGTTACATCTTGGAGGCTCACCGCTGGGATTGTGTGTCCTCTAGTGGCCATATTTACGAACCACTGTTAAGAAAAAAATGGGTACCCCGACAGAAGTGGCTGTGCACCGGCTGGTGGAGTGGTGTACTGGGGAGGAGATCGACCCCCAAAATGCTATGCTTATCCTGGACATCCCCCTGGGTATCAATACGGACACTGTGCAGGGAGTACTTTCCAAGGTGGAAGGTTTACAAAACCCTGTGGTGGTGGGTCAGCATGCTAATCTGCTCACCCACACTTTCCTGGCCCTAGTAGAGTTTAAGGATCCCATAGATAGCTCCAAAGTGCCACAGACCATTACCCCAGAGGAGCCCTCACTGCTTGAGAGTGATAACTAAGGACAGTAAAGACCGGGGAGAATCAGCCCCACCACTATCTGAAACTTTTGAGGAGAAATTTGCTGAATGGTGGCTGGGAGAGGGAAAACTGTGGAGGACTTGAAGAAACTATTCTTGCCACCTGGGAGTGTTCCTCCCCAACACCCTCTCCTGCTCCAGTGCCCGTAATGGTGGCTGAACCAATGCAGACTCTATTTCTGCACCTGCCATTAGTCACGACTCTTACCGAAGGTTGAGGATCTTCTCTGGCACCTCCCACCCCCAAGGGAGGATGACTGGGAGACCTGGATAGACTATGTTGCCCCAAGTGCTAGAATGGCAATGCTCGGAAGCGAAGCGAAGAGGGTTAGTGGAGCCTCGAGGTCCTGCCCTGGCTACCATCCGTGCTAACGGGCCAGTAACCCTGAGCGACTGCACAGGCCTATCTTGAGGCCTTGGAGAATGTGTATGGGAGCCCAGATTCTGATGAGGACCTATGGTGGAGGTAAGAAATGCACAACAGTACCAAGGGAGTTGTTGTCTGTGTATGTCTCTCGGCTGGAAAATTGTTGCAAGAATGCCTCAGAAAGGGTAGTTTGCCAGCGATTGAACTGGACCGAACCAGACTGGACAGAATCCTTAAGTCTGCCCTTCTCAGAACTGCTGTTGCTTCAGTTCGCCTGGCAAATCAACTGGAATCCCCACCCTCCTATGATGAGTTAATGAGAGAAATTCGAGGAGTTGAGAAAAGGCGACCTCGGGAGGTACCTGCACCAACAGCTGTGGCTACGACCGAGTGACTGAGGTGACCCATCAAGTGAAGTTCAGGGGCAGAGGTTGACAGTCAATGAGTGCTCTGACAAGGAAAAGATTAGCCACAATGGGGCGAACTGTTGAGAGATCCAGAATTCAAAAACAGTCCCTTTATGAAGGCCACGCCTGCAAGTACGGGCCTGACCTATATCCGACTGCATCTGCTATGGGGTGGGGTTCCCACCATGTATCTCCTGCTGATAACAGCTCCAAACTCAATTCCTTGACCATGGAAGTGGAGAAACTGACGAGATGTCTCCAAATGTTATCACGCGAGACAGAGATGGCACCCAGGTTTCCAGTTAGTAATACCCCGCCCCCTGGCTCCCAGTGTGGCGCCTCGGCCAGCTCAAACTCCAGAAAGTATGTTTTGCTATAATTGTGGGAAAGATGGGCACATGAAAGGGAATGCCAGTCCCCAAAAGACACTGACAAAGTTGCATATAGGCTACAAGGAGAGCTTCGGAGAAGAAATCAGTGGTTAAGAGGTGCCGACATGATCCCAGTGAGGGCACCAAAATGCTAATTCATGTCCTTTGTGGCAAGGTCAGTTGCCCAGGCCCCACTACCACCTCTCCAGACTGGTCCAGAATAGTGGGTCCCTCCATGGAGACCACTGTAAGGTGAATGAGTGTCTACAAGAGCTGTATAGACAGTGGCTCCCAAGTGACAATTATGTTCCAGGATTGGTATCAGAAGCATTTGTCAGACGTACCCTTACAACCATTAGAAGGACTGCATGTATGGGGTTAAGTGAGAAGGCCTACCCTATTCCGGGTATATCAATTTGGCTGTCTTTCCCCACCTCCGTGGCTGGAGTGGCCGAACAAGTAGAGACCCTAGCCTTAGTGTGTCCCCCCACTGGACTGTATGATGGTGTCCCTTTGTTGATTGGAACAAATGCTCATATGTTCGGAAGGCTGGCACAGTTGTGTTATGAAAAACAGGGTCAAAGACTAGTAGAGCTTTAAGAGTTCGGCTTTAATTAAGAAGGCCTATGAGGCAGAGAGATGCTGAAAAACAGAACCAGAGGAACCGGTTGGAATTGTATGGAAGAAGGATCCTGAGTCTCTGATCCTGGTGCCAAATGCCCAGTGTACCTTACAGGAGAGGTCCGTATCAGAAAGGATGTTAAGAATAAAATATTAATGTTGGATGCACGGGCGATGGAAAATTGCCAGAGGGACTGCTGGTCAAGCCTAGTATTTTGCCCGCTAGAGCCCATGCTTATGCCAGAAGGGTAATGGTCCAAGTTCATAATGTGTCTGAAAAGAGACATTCGAGTAAACAGAGGTTGCATCCTGGCTAATGTGCATTGTGCAGACACTGCAGTGCTACCCAGCAGCAAGAGTTCAAGGAAGAATGACAGAGTAACGCCTGACTTGTTTGATTTGGCGACTCCCGCTGCCAGCTGAATGGAAAGTGAGGATCAGTGAGAAGCTTGCCCAGAGAGACCAGGTGTTTTCTTTAAAGGAATGGGATGTAGGATGCGTGCAAGGAGCTGAGCACAATATCCGGCTGCATGACGAAAGACCATTTCGTGAGAGGTCTGCGCCTGGCACCTGCTGACATAGATGATGTGAGACGGCATCTGCAAGAGATGTTAGCTGCTGGTGTAATACAAGAATCCAGAAGCCCTTATGCTTCCCCATTGTGGTAGTGAGGAAAAGAATGGAACAGTAAGGATGTGTGGATTATCGCTTTGTAAACGGCGGACTATCCTGATCAGTACACAATGCCCCGCATTCAGGATGCTTTGGACTGCCTAAGCGGGAGCAAGTGGTTCTCTGTGCTGGATCTCCGCAGTGGGTACTACCAGATCCCGATGGCCCCGAGGACCGTGAGAAGGCGGCCTTTATCTGTCCACTTGGCTTCTATGAATTCATGAGGATGCCTCAAAGGATTTCAGGTGCCCCAGCCACTTTTCAACGATTGATGGAGCGTGCAGTGGGGACATGAACTTACTAGAGTGCCTGGTATACCTAGATGATGTTATTGTGTTTGGCAGCTCATTGGAGGAACATGAGAGCAGATTATTTAAGGTATTGGACCGACTGGAGGACTTTGGCCTAAACTGTCCATTGATAAGTGTCAATTCTTTCAAACATCAGTAAAGTATGTGGGACACATAGTATCCACCGAGAATAGAGACAACCCAAGTAGAGTTGAGGCCTTGACCACCTGGCCACAGCCCAAAAATCTAAAAGAACTGCAAAGATTCCTGGGATTCTGTGGTTATTATCGGCGCTCATCAAGGACTATTCAAGAGTGATCCGCCTTTACTTAACCTTACTCAAGGGTATCCCCAACCCACAAAAATACCAAAGTCAGTGTCCTCAAGACTGAAAGAGTGTATTTTCATCCAGTGAAGTATTTGGGCCCGCTGGACTCCTGATTGTGAGACTGCTTTTCATGAGATCATATATCAACTTACCCATGCTCCAGTGCTGGCCTATGCCGATCCAAGAAAACCTTACGTCCTGCACACTGATGCTAGCTTGCAAGGGTGGGGGCTGTGTTGTACCAAGAGCACGAGAATGGCCTGAGACCAGTGGCCTTTGCCAGTAGAGCCTGACCCCATCCAAAAGAACTATCCTGTTACATAAGTTAGAGTTCCTAGCTTTGAAGTGGGCTATTGTTGACCAATTCCATGAGTACTGTATGGGGCTAAAATACTAGTAAAACTGACAATAATCCTTTGACCTATGTGCAGACCTCAGCTAAGTTGGATGCCACTGGCATAGGTGGCTTTCTGCATTATCTACATATGACTATGCTCTCGAATACCGAGCAGGTCTGAACCACATAGATGCTGATGCTCTCTCCCGGAGGCCTGTTCCCCAGAATGATTGGGTCCGATTGGCAGAACCTGACATTCGGCACTCTGCCGAAGTTTGCCAGGGAGGAACAAATGTCCACGGACGATGGACTGCATGGTGGATTGCTTGGGAGCCTCTGAGAATTGCATACCTGCTGCTTATTGCCACTTTTCTGAATAGACATTGGTGCACTGCCTCAGCTGGACAATGACAGTATTGGCAGGCTCAATCCCCGATCCCATGATCAAAGCAGCTTTAGAAGCCCTCTATGCAGGAAAAGATGTGTCCAAATTACGCTCCACTGATTTGAGAACTGCACTGTTATACAAAGAAGGTCCTAAGTTGAAACTGATCAATAAACTGTTATACAGAGAAACAGTAGACAGAGGGGACAAGTAGACAAACAACAACTAGTGCTGCCCACTGCCTTCGAGACTCAGTACTGAGGTCCTTGCACAACCACATGGGGCACCTTGGTATAGACAGAACACTTGACTTAGTGAGATCCAGATTCTATTGGCCTAAGATGGGGCTGATGTGGAGCAACACATTCAAACTTGTAGTCGCTGCTTACAGAGAAAGCTTTGCCCCAGAGGGCTGCCCCCTTGTTAACATCACCACCAGTGCACCCATGGAGCTGGTCTGTATTGATTTTCTGAGTTTGGAGTCAGATCAAAGAAATATCAGTAATGTGCTGGTGGTCACTGACCATTTCACGAGATATGCCCAAGCTTTCCCCACCAAAGACCAGAAAGCATCCACTGTGGCCAAAGTACTTGTAGAAAACTTTTTTGTTCACTATGGGGCTCCACAAAGAATCCATTCTGATCAAGGGAGAGACTTTGAGAGTCGTCTGATCAAAGAGATGCTTTCTCTGTGGGGAGTGCGAAAGTCCAGAACCACTCCTTACCACCCCCAAGGGGACCCACAGCCTGAACGTTTCAACCGCACTTTGCTAGATATGCTAGGCACCCTGCACCCAAAGGACAAGCCTAGATGGAGCCAACAAATTAGCACCCTGGTACATGCTTATAACTGCACCAAATGTGATGCCACTGGATTCTCCCCCTACCGCCTGATGTTTGGAAGAGAAGCTCGACTACCAGTAGATGTGTGTTTTGGGGTCTCTCCTGATGGGGTTCAAGCTGACAACTATTTACAGTATGTGCAAAAGTTAAAGGCCCAGCTAACTCATGCGTACCAACTGGCTCAAACCATGGCTGCCAAAAGAAATCTGGCCAACAAAGAAAGGTATGATAAAAAGGTGAAAGCACAGGAACTCAGGAGGGAGATCGGGTATTGCTAAGAAATCTGGGACTGCATGGCAAGCACAAGATTGCTGACAGATGGCACCATCTCCCTCACATTGTAGTGGGCAAACTAGATGATCTGCCAGTGTACAAAGTAAGGCCTGAGAATAATTCAAAAGATGTAAAAACAATGCATAGAAATAATTTACTGCCCATTGGACAAATCTTAATTGAGTCTGAGCCCTAGAAGATGCCCCTCTGGACCAGTGACTAGAGCTGCTGCTAAGAAAAGATCAAGAAAGTCTGCACCTACAGAAGCAAAGTTAAAGTGTTCCCTCCACAAGTCCCAGTTGAGCATGACTGTCAGTCCATATCGGAAGAAAGTGAGAGTGACTTTGAATACTATCCTTCTTACGAACTGAGTCAATTGTTCGGGCAATCCCTAGTCAATACTGGAGATGAAGCTGGCCTTCTGGACTGTCTAAGCCCCAGCTTCATCCCTGGAGCAATGCTCCCAGAAAGTGAAGTGCAAAGCATCAGATCGGATGAAATGGAATCATTGTGCATGGTTGAACTGTTTGAGCTTTCAGGGAGGAAAATGATAGATTGGGCAGACTGGTGATACACCGAACAAGAAGAGTATTTTGAGTGCCCTGACAGTCCACTGCCAGTGTCCGAAAGCTCTCCATGCGAGCCAAATGTTGTGGACTCCAGAAACTGTAACTCCTGGAGCTGAAAGTGCCCCAAGTTCTAGCCTCTCTACCCCCATGGAGACTCCTGACAAGTGAGGACAATGCTGAAAATGAGGCTCAGAGTGCAGAGACTATAACAGTTCCTCTAGAAAGACTGGTCGAGCTGTAAAGCCTGTGGTGCACCTCAGTTATGATTCACTTGGGAGGCCTGTGGACTTGCCTCTCAATGTTGTCCATAAAGGAGTGTATGTGTCCCGAGCTCATTGCCCAAACTGAGCATCAGTGCTAACTCCAAGTTACTTGTGTTGCCTCTAGTATGGTGCCCTTGCCCAATCCAGCCCCAAGGTAACTGATAGGAAGAGCCCTCCTTCAGGTTTCATGTACAAGAGGTAATAACTTGAGTTATGGTACAATGTGTATGTAATACTGTGTAAAGAGGACGTACTGCAATGTTTCAGAAATGTGTTCTTGGTAAAATGATATATTGACTGATGATTACATATGCGAGCCTAATGCAAATGTATATGGTTGCAGTTGAAACTTATGGTACTTGCTTGACGTGACGCAAGCTTTCCAGGCCAGGAAGGTGTAACCCCTGCAAATGGGGGTTCCCAAAAGACTTCCAGGAGCTTGCTTGAATGCTCCAAGCCTGAATGGTGTTTGGCATTTAAGCCATTTATCAGTGAGTGTTTTAGAGCCTCTGGTACTGTCTCTTTAAGAGCTGTCTGCTTGCAGACATAATTAGTTGTATGTGGGACTATGTGCTTCTCTGAGTACCACTCGAGCTGCCAATTCACTTCATTTTGCAGTCACTAGAGTGCAAAGGGAACCTATCTGAAAGATGTAACTGTTTGCCAGAAATTATTTAGAGTAATAATGAAATTACAGTTTGTCTAACCTGCTTCTTTGCAGTCAGAACTGTGTCTGCTAGTTCCCCATTCTAGTTTTGAACTACTGAACTGGACCAATCAGTGTGGGTAAGCTAGCTCTAAAATGGTGCCTTGACGAATCAGAACTTGGACTCATAATCTGAGCCAGCCACAAGAGGATTGTATGGGCAGTGACTCTGGGAGATGTAGTTTAGACTTCAGTGCCTTTTGGACCAACAGCAGCAGTCTATTGTGAGTGACAGCCAATCCAGTCAAGAACTGGGAGGAACTCAAAGGAAGTGCCCGGTTTTGTCGGTTGGAGTTTCAGTTGAGCTTTGGCAGTGAAGAAGGAAGGAGCCCTGTGCTTTTTCAGTGTGCAGTTTTAGTCAAAAACGTGTGTAAGGCCCAGAGTTCGGTCTGCAGCTTGTGTAACAGCTTGTTAGGACTGAATCCGTCCTGTGAAAAGAATCAAAGGATCTCTGAAGAGTAGAAACCAGGCTCACCCTGTAGAAGACTGGAGGAATTGCTGAAAATTGCACTCGGTCTGTCAGGAACTGAATCTGCTGTGTGTTCTCCGGTATTGTGCAGTAATCAGTCGGGATACAGATGCAGCCTGCCTGGTATAGTGCTTCTTTATATGGATGTGTGAAGAGGTTTGTGTACCTCAAGTGAGCCCTGCTGACATTGAAGGACCCTATCTTATTTGGAGTCGTGAGTACTAATTCAGGGTCGCTCCCTGTTGAATTGCCACATTAAATCCAAATGGAATTACTGTACTGCTGACTGTTTAATTCTCCTTTTCTCTGTGTGAAGGGCCCTACCAGCTGCCATGGTTTGGACTAGCCACTAGGGCTTGGGTACCCAGGGACAGTAACTGATAGGGATAGCCTGTGCACAGAGCCATAAGTAGATTATTAGAGTGATAAGCTAATTAACCTGATTTCCCCTGTCCTTGTTATATCCCCTAAATAAATCAGAGCTGCTTGTTTCAGCAAAGTTATACTGCCTGAGGTTTTGTCTATGTTAAAGTACTGTACTGTGATTGTTGCACTGTATCTCATTTCACAGGAGGTCCCAGTGCCGGAACCAGACCTGGGGGTAAGTGTATACTGTGAAGGTAATTCTGATATATTGTGTGGGCCACTAGTGGGAAGAAAGGGGGGTTGCAGTGTCCCAGAGGGCTGTGACCAAGTTAGTTTAACTATTGCAAACCCTGACCTCTGGGTGGAGGCACCCGCCATTGGATCCAGGCCCCTCAACCTGTTAGTGGCAAATCAGGCAGGGGTAGTAGCCCCTGGGATAGCGCCATCTAGGGGTTACACATGCCCTGGCATGTTTTACTGCATTTGTTTTATTCTTTGGTAGCCAGGTAAGGCCCACTGCCAGTTTTCAAGTGGGACCTGGGAGCACTAGGGAGGTTAAGAGACTTGCTTAGGGTCACACAGTATGCAAGTGGAGATTGTGAGAATCAAATCCAGGTCTGCTGGATGTACCAAGCCCATTCACGGCCACTACACTGTAGCTCCCCCTACCAAAATGGAGGCTTACCATGGCCTGTAGCTCCTGTTCCTGCTCTCCTTCAGGCACCTCCTGTTTGCCTGCATATTTTTTTTTTGTCCCTCCTGTCCTTCTGTGCCCTTGGTGCCCCATCTTAGCCCCATTGTAAGTTCCAGCCCTCCAGGGCTCCAAAAAAGCAAAACCAGAATCCCGCACTCAAGGCAGGCACTATGGTGCAGCGGAAATCATGCAGGTGCGAGTGGCAACTTTGATCTTGCAACTGCTACAGTTGCTGACGATCGGGAGAGTAGTTAGGTGGTCCCGGTGTCCCCATCTGATCAGTGGGGCCCGGTGACAACAGGCAGGGTGGAAAGAGCCCGCTCTCAGAAAAAATAAAAGAGAGCCACGAGGTAGAAATGATTGGGGCTCATGAATATTATTGAGTCAGAGCCCTGATCTATAAATATTCATGAGGGTGTTTCTACCCTCAGGGAAGCTTGTTCTCGGCTGCGGCCGACAAGGGGAAAATAATTATTTCAAGTAAATAAATGTAATTGTTGTATGTTTTGGGGAAAACGCTTATGGGGGAAAGGTATTAGACAAATGCTTGCTCCTGGCTGCACCAGCAACTGTTGGGGCTCAGATAAAACAGCCAGCCTGCTGCAATAGGAAGGGCTGTAGTTACAGAAAAACAGACTGAGCAATTTACAAAATCTGTGCAGTTACTGCAAGTACACAACCAGTGCTACTGAACTGTGGAGCATTTGGGCAAATATCGTATTTATTCTGGCTACACCAGGCCTTTAATTGAAGACTGTATTGATCTGCTTAAGGGACTGTGTGTTTTAGCAGCCATTCCAAAGCAGCACAGCCAATCCGAAAGCTAGAATAACAAAGCCAGGACTTGTAGGACATTAGCCAAAGCTCATGGAAAACTACCTAGTGCTCATGGGGAACTGCAGGGACCTAATTTCAGGTGCCAAAACAGCAAACCAACTGCGCATTGACTGAGGTTCATGCATAATTCATTTTCTTGACTGACAGGCCCTTCAGCCGATCGGAGGCCATGCACCCAAATACTTCAGCCAATCAGGAGCCTCAGGACAGCCCTATAAGAGACTGTTTTTCAGCAGTTTTCCAGATTCGAGCAGGAACCCCCATGGGGTGGGGGCTTCTGCCACCAGCCATGCATCCAAGCCTGGACATCCAGTTGAGCCTCTCCATCCAGGAGGGGGTGTTTGCTTTCTTAGCAGTAAAAGTTAAAGTTATTCAGTTTATGTAGTACCTGCTAGCCTGGGGGTTGCCAGAATGTCCCCCAGGTGCTAGCCCTCCCTTCCATGTTGGGGAAAGACTTGGACCTGCAACCTGATGACATCAAGCCAGCTGTGAGAGAGCTGATCGCACATCAGTTGTGAAAGGACTGAAGAAGTCAGGAACTTTCATAACGGAGATCTACTGTGAGGAGCCTGAGTAAGTACTCTTGTACCCCCCGACTTCGTGCAAGAAATAAATAAATAAATCTTGCTGAATTGGGGCAGCCTTACCCAGGTGACTGTTCTATATAAGATCGTTCTAGGGTCTGCACCCTGCTACTGCTGCGTATAATCTAAGCCCAGCAAGGGTGGGCCCTTATGTTGGAACTTTTGCTGAACATAACTATTTGGGGGACCCAAGTGAGCCAAAAGTATCATCTGTTTGGGGGACCCAAGTGAGCCCAAAGTATTGTCTAACTGTTTGGAGGACCCAAGTGAGCCCAAGGTATTGTCTAACTATTTGGGGGACCCAAGTGAGCCCAAAGTATCGTATAAATGTGCTGATATGTAATTGTCTGCTATGGTCAAGATGTCCTGTGGAGCTGCATGCCACAGCCATCTACCACAACAGGACTGAGACCCCAAATCTACTGATTTTGACTATTGTAACCTGAACAAGGACTGTTCTATACAAACATGACCAGGGCAGCCACCCCGGCCCCTGGTTGAAGGCGCTATCCCTTCATTAAACTACCAGATGTGTCTGAGATATAGGTGTACTGAATGTGCTAAACATATAAATGTGATGGATGTTCAGAAATAATAATCAGTGTCCCAACTGATGTAACCGATTGATTACATCCTGACTTTGTTCAGTTTACCAAATGTAGGGCAACCCCTGCACACATCAAAGGATCTAAAATTGCTTGTTTATTTAATTGTGCTTCTTCTAGTTTAACTGGTATCTACCCAGCCAGAGGGTTTTCACCAGCACAAACCAAAAATCCAATCCAAATCAAACATAAATTTTGTAAATATAAATCATCACTGCATATCCTCTACTCCTTTGTTTCCCCATTCCTAATCCCCATGCCCCCTAAATAAATATTGTTATTATTGTTTGCACTTATGTTGCCGTGAGCATATTATTAGAGAGAGTCTTTAATTACAGAAATGCCTGAAATGTGGGGAACTGTTATTGGGTCATGTGTTGGGGTGGCAAATGGTAATAGTGGGTGGTATGACATCCCAGGGGGTTGTACCAGATAACATCTAGCCCACTTAAAAGGAAAATTCTGGGTGAAGGCACTGCGCAAATGTAACAGCCTGTAGTAGCCCTTGGAATAGCACCGCCTAGGGGTTATACACTTACCTCTAGGTTACACTGCCAGCCCCATATTTTATATATTCAGTAATCATGTGGGTGGTGTGTATAATATATAGAATAAAGTATGGGTCGGGGTGTGTAACGAGATTTTACACACACCTGAGTTGTGGGATGCTACATAAACCCCGAGGGCGAAGCCCGAGGGGTTTGTGAAAAGCATCTCACAACGAGGGTGTGTGTAAAAATCGAGTTTGACACCCCGACCCATTTTTTATTTTATATAATTGCCGGGTTTGCCTATTTTGCCTCAGCAATTATATAAAATAAAGAGGTCTGTGTCTCCTGCCAGTGTATGCCAAGGTCGGTCCTTTTACTGCGGTGCTGAGATTTTTGTATTTTAAATTTTTTTTTCCCCCCCGATTTCTTCAGGTCTTTCTGTGCAGGGTATAACGGGGGAGAAAAGAAGAGGCCTTATCGCCGAGTTGTTCTGGCAGTTTGGTTTCGGTAACACGGAAGCGAGGAGTGCTCATGGCTGGTAGCGCTGCTGCGTGAGCATTCACAGAGGAAGGGAAATTGTGCTGGCGTGTTTGCCGTTATAAGCGCTCTTATATGACAAATGCATACGGATTTCTATGGGAAAAAGGCAGAGCTGGTAATTATGAGAATTTTACACACATTCGAGGTGTGGAATGTTATGTAAACCCCCAGAGCAAAGCTCGAGGGGTTTATCTAAGGATCTCACACTGATGGTGTATGTTAAATTCGAGTTTTTCTCACCATGCCTTATTTTATGTAATTGCTGAGAAGCGTTGCAAGTGTCACTTGAATAGGTAAACAGTATAGCGTGAGCCACTCAGTGCCTCGCAGCTTTTCCCGTGACAAAGCTGTGGGTGTTTGCAGTGAATTATAACTCGCTTAGTCAATGACAAAAAAATGCCCACCCCAGTTATTATATTTATTTAATTACATTTAATGTACCCACCCTTCTGGGTATGAGTGGTTTCAATCTTTCAGATCTAGGGTTCCAGTTCTTGCACTAAGAATCCACGTGGGACCACTCATATCCATAATATTGCAGTAAAGGGAAGCACATACCCCTTTGAAGCATTTATCAGGATCAAGAAAATACATCATGGACAACCAACCACCCCAGGGGTACCATAATTAGTTATATGCATCCAGACCCATGTTACAGTGTTTTACAGTAATGTATAAAAACATTTTTAGAAAGAAGTCTGTAAAAATGTCTGGTATTAATTCATGCTTCCTAACCTGTGTTTCGGTGACAGAAATAACAATAAAGGTGAGTACTGATTAAATTGTTGTGTATGCAAACCCTGGGTAAGTTACCTATATGGGGCGGGGAGGAGACAATGTAATGTCACTAGAATTGAATCCCATCCCCCATCAACTCTGTAACAGCGAGTGATACCCACAAAATAAGGTCAATTGCTTGTCCCAGGTCAGTTCGTTGTTGGGGGCTCCCAGTTTGAATACCTGGCTGCTACAATTGTAGTGGGAAGTAGTCGAGTCAGGGTGCAGCGGCATTTAGCTGAGAGCAAGAGCAACCCCCTGAGGAGGAAGGAACTACATACCCCAGCGCAGCGTGTGCTGCCGACCCGGAGTTCGACACGAGCAAACTCCGCATTAGGACGAGGAAGAAACAGCCAACCCAAAAAAAAAACACGTTTCCCATCCGTGACGTACAGCCGGGATACCGAAGGAATTACTGTGGGATGGGTTTGAGGGTTTAAATCATTACGTTTGCAGCTTCACCCCTCAGGTAATGAAGGATGCTTTTAATTGGGGTCTGCATGATATGATGCGAGTTTTGGAATAAGAAGTGTGCGTCAGGATCGGAGTAAGCCTGTGTTAATTAAATAATCTTCTTTTCACAGTCGAAATAAAAAAAAGCCGGCATGATAGAAAAAACTGTATTACTGCCCCGGATTACTGTACTCTAAACTCTGTTTGTCATAATGCACCCTTGAATTGAAGCCCGGGATTGAATAAATGAAGATCTGGGGGTTGAAAGCTTCCTGCTTGTGTGTGCGTGTGTGTGGGATGAAGGTGGGGGGTTATGTCATTTCTTCATATAAAGATTAATTAAATATTGTAACCCTTAAAAGCAACGCTCAAAGATATTTTTTACAATAAAATGGCAGTCTATTAAACATGTTTAGCTTTATTTGAAAGGTGGACACTGTTTTTGCTTTGCTCCCTGGCTGTAGCTTGCCTTTTTATTTTTAGAATACAAATATTGGTAAGAGTAATCTTGTCCTGTGATTGGTTGTATTGAGTCACATGACTAGGTGGTTATTTAATGTACCAGGATAGGGCGTGGTTTATGCTGGGATTTACCCATGCCTGGTGTGGTCAGGATGCCACAGGCTAAGTGAGTAAACCACACCAGAAGTGTGTAAAACACAGCTTAAGCAGCACCCTGGAATGGTATATACTGTGATTATACAATGCCCCCCCCCCCCATTTGTGAAAAAGGAAAAAAGTAATTTTTTTTTAATATTTTTGTTGATTGTATTGCTGTTTCACAGAAAATAGTTCTTTGTTGCCAGGGGACTCTGCCCACCTTCCTCGTTTGTTTGGCCTGGGAATGCTGTGTCCATCCACCCTCCCCTTCCTGCCCCAACAATCTGTATTGCCCCACATTCAACAATGAAAGTCCCTACCACGGGTTCTGCCCTTGCTCTCCCTAGTGTTGTTTGCTGTCCGTCTTGTTGGCATTGCTGCTGCTTGATGTTCGGTAGGGCAGTCAGTGAAACAGCAACAGACTCGTGAACACCTCCTTCCATCCCTGTTCAGCTAAAAGCAACTTTTAAAACTGTCATGAATGCTGAACTGGGGAAAGTGTTTCTAAGTGAAAAACGAGGGTACAAGCTTTAGAAATCACAGTTGAAAAGCTGAGTCGTGATATTGAGTACACGCTTATGCATATGCATATTTGGGGATACGTATATGCATAAGCACCTGGCCAGTGTAACAGCTCTGCTTTTCAGCCATGATGTCTAAAACCTCTAGCCATTGTTTTTCATTTACAGACACTTTCCCCAGTTCAGCATTCCTGTCGCTTTTAAAAAATGTGTTTTGCTGAATGGGGATGGTGGGAGGTGTACATAAACTGCTACGGTGGTTTGCAGTTTTGTGTACTGGTGATTTAGTGGGGAAAACAACATGGCAGCTTGGAGGTTTTTGTTTTGGGGGGTCAGATTGATTTCTGTTTCAGATGTGGCTGACTGACACCTTTTCCTGTGGGTTATTTAAGCAATATACCGTGACAGAGGGTGGGTATATTGGTGGATTTACCACACCTGGTGTGGTTCGGTCACAAGGCGCAGCCGAGTGACTTAACCACACCAGAAGTGGTAAATCCACCCATAGATATACCCACTCTGTGTCATGGTAGATTGCTATTATACAATGTTCAACTTGTTTTTTGGTTTTATAGTGATATAAAACTTTTAAAGTGGGTATACTGGAGGATTTATCACGGTCATGTGATGTGTTTTGACCAGTGAGGTTACAGGATTTTCATACCCAATTGTATAATCCAGGATTTACCACGAGTAGAAGGTGCCAGCCAGCCAATAAGCTTTCAGGATTTTAAGAGACATTGTATAATACAATATAATAGCACATGGGTCAATGAAAATGTCTTTTATTTTGAGCATTTGTTGCCTTTTTCACCATTTCCTAAGCACAGTAATACACTCCAGGGTTTGCAGTAATTCTGTAATTGCCTCACTTCTCCACTGTGCCATATGCCTCACAGTCCACCCACTCAGTGAGTGTAGCTATTGTAATGATAATATAGTGGTGGCGTTTTCTAAGATACTAGCGTAGCATTGTGATGATGGAAGGGGCATACGTTCTATCTTGTGATCCACTTCTGAGGGTTTATTCTAGACACTGACTCACTGTGTATTCAGAATGGTGGACAAGATCTAAAATAAGATTTCATCATCAGACCAACGTTATGTATTACGAAATTTGTGTCTCTTGTCACACAAAAGAGATACGCATATCATCATTATCAAAACTGATAATAAAAACAGAGCACTTTTAGCACAGTTCTTGTGAAATAGTTGTAACCCAAAAATCATTGGGGGGCTATGTCGCTTAATTGTAATGTTGTAATGTAAATGTCCTTGCAATTTAAGGAGCAGATTGACATTTGCGGGGGAAGGGTTAGGAAACTTTGCCCTTACGATATGCATATGCCAGCACTGATGTGCTCTTGAGAATAAACATGATGATCGTGGAAGAAAGGCCATCTGAAATTTTCCTACAAGTTACTGTCTGTAGTCAGTCCTGTGTTTATAGTCTACCAAATACTTTCTTAGTAGGCCCATCTGGGTCTAGAATGCTGAGGGAGTTATTTTGCCTTGCAGTGCATTTGGCGAGTATCGGTTTGGACCCCAGTAGCATTGCCTTAGTTTTTTTTTTAGTATTCACGAATAGTCTGTTGGATGCAAACCACTTCTGGACAATCCCAACATCCCCAGAGAGGGAGAGGGAGAGGGATGAATTCTGTGGGCTCTTATCACGCCTGTAAAATCAAGATCATCTGCATACGTAATCATGTGGCAGGCTGTACTAACTCCAAGGAGGTGGTTGACAACGAGGGAGAATAGAGTAGGTCCTAGAATGGACCCTTGTGGGACTCCATTATACTCCTCTGGGGTGCTGGATGTGACACTCCCCCCCCCCCCACTGGTATGGACCCTTTGGAATCTACTTGTAAGGTAGTTCCTGAACTACATCATGGTCCCTGTTGAAAACCCATAGGAGCAGAGTTTTCCCAGGAGGATGTCATGATCAACCAAGTTGAAGGCCTTAGATTGAGCTATGAAGACAGCAGCAGTGAGCATCACTCAGATTTGACTGTGCCTGGACTGCAACTGAGATGGGTCAGAGAGCCTTCTCCATTGCAGCTCCCCAGACTCTGGAAAGGCTTACCAGCCATGCTACACTCTGTAGGCACTCCTCACCTTTTCAAATTGCATTTTATGTATTTATTTTTGTTGACCATGTAAGCCCACAGGGCCTAGAAGTCTCTTTTCTAGGGGCGACTTGGGGAGGGGGGATACAGATGGTAAGCAACTGAAATTGAACCAGATTAAGCTGTTGGTGGTATTTTTAGTGAATGGGAGAAATTTGGCCAGGACACCGGGGAAATTCCCCTATTCTTTTTTGATAAGTGCCATGGGATCTTTAGCATCCACCTGAACTACCACCAATCCAGGCAGATGGGACCTCGGTTTAACGTCTCATCCGAAAGACAGTACCTCAGAAGTGCAGCACCCCCCACTCATGCTGCATACAGTGTCAGTATTGGGATATTAACCCAAGTGCCAGATGTGGGAACTGAATCCACAGCCCTCTGATCTCCCGGCCTTAGAGGCGAGTGTGCTACCTACTGAGCCACTGACACTGATTTTAAAAATTCCCTCCTATCTGCCTCGGCTTGCAAGTGCCCTTCCTGACAGAGGGCAGAGGTGCAGTTACTTCAGTTCACTCCTTCACTCTACCTGGCTAGGTTGGCCAGCCTGCTTGCCCCACAGTGGCCCTTAATTTTAGTTTGTATTTTCAGACTGGGTGTATTACTTTCACTTACATGTTGCTCCACTGTATGTCGATTTTATTGTACCGATTGTTTGTCTGAACTGTCTGACTTCAGGTATCACCTCTGAGTGTACAGTAGTCATCGAGGTGTATGCTGAACCTCAAGTATTACATTTCTTGTAAGCGTTTTGTAGTTACCTATGTGCAGTATGCTGAATCTCTTGTATTGCATCTGTTATATTGAATATGCCATCTAGGTGGCCCGGGTAATTCCTGAAAATGGTCCCTCGGACCAGTGTACCTACCCAGTTATCAAATAACTAAATAAATTTACCCCAACTACTATTAAATGTTATTGTTATTGGTCTGAAAAAAGCCAAAAACATTTTAAAGTAAAACTGCACACGCTGTAAATAACTCTACCTCCAACGGTCCCCTTCCTGATTAGCAGTTTTCTGTTGACATTTTTTTATCACCTCATTGCTCTGTATCTCTAAATAAATCACTGTTCCTTAAGTTGCCACAAATTCTCTTCCTGCCACCATCTTAGATTAAAAGGCAAACAGTAAATGCACTCCTACACAAAATCAAAGCCCATGTCACTGTAGACCATCACTGAGAAACGTCCAGGCTAGCAGTGGTTTGCTAAATGCATTTCTTCATCAAGTTCGAGAAGAGAACCATTTGTAAATAGAAAATCAGAGGCCTAGTGCAGTGAGGAATGGGTGACCCGACACAGACCATGTCGTGGAGGCAAAAGGTCAGGAAGCATAGGCACTCCAGGAACAAATCCACAAACAGAACTTATTAAAACAATAAAATCAAAATAATAATATTTGTATTGGATGGCTTTTAACACAGGCAATCCAAGCAAAAGTCCTTCTTAGTGCATCTCCAAAATCTAAAACTAAAAACTGAAAAACCAAATGCATTGCTGCCTTTACAGATCTTCTTTGAGACAGTCTCTTGCAGCAGGTCATAAGTTAACCCATGGGAACGTTCTGCCTGAGGCACTTGTTTCTGGAAGACTTTTTAGCAGTTGTACCTGGGACCATCCCCTCATGCACCACATAACCAGGTGTTTGCACTGTAAAAGAAAGGGCGGTCCCAATACTCCTCAGTTCTTTCTTTTCCGCAACCTGCACACATCTCTCCTGCAGGTCGGCTCAGCAGTACTTTCACCTTTTAACATTTTATTTCTTTCTACAAACCTTTGTCATTGCCGACCGTCTTTACTAGACTGATGACAAAGATGCTTCGAATTTTCCGAAGTATAATTACATCTTCAGTATTGTTGAGGTGGCTTCAGCCCTCTTGTTGCTGATGGCTTCAGCCCTCTCGTTGACGATGGCGTCAGCCCTCTCTTTGTCGATGGCTTCAGCCCTCTCGTTGATGATGGCTTTTGCCCTCTTGTCAACGATTGCTTTGCCCTCTCATTGACAATGGCCTCAGCCCTCTCATCACTGATGGCTTCTCCCTCTCATTGATGATGGTTTCTGCCCTCTTGTTGACAAAGGCTTCTTCCCTGTCATTGACAGTGGCCTCTGCCCTCTCGTTGATGGTGGCCTCTGCCCTCTTATTGACAGTGGCCTCTACCCTCTTATTGACAGTGGCCTCTGCCCTCTTGTTGACGATGGCCTCAACCCTCTTATTGATGATGGCATCAGCCCTCTCGTTGCAGTGGCTTTTGCCCTCTCAGCGATGGTGGTTCTACCGTCTTGTCGAAGATAGCTTCTTCCCTTTAGTCGACGATGGCTTCTGCCCTCTTGTCAACGATGGTTTCCGCCCTCTCATCGACGATGGCTTCTGCGCTGTCATTGACGATGGCCTCATCCCCCTCATTGATGATGGCATCAGCCCTGTCATTGTGATGGCTTCTGTCCTCTCGTCGATTATTGCTTCTGTCTTCTCATTGACGAAGGCTTTGCCCTCTCATCAATGATGGCTTCACCCTCTCATTGACGATGGCTTTTCTCTCTCTTGTCGATGGTGGCTTCTGCCATCGTGTTGGTGATGGCTTCAGCCCTCTTGTCGCAATGGCTTCTGCCCTCTTGTTGCTGATGGCTTCTGCCGTCTCATTGACTATGACTTTTGCCCTCTAGTCGATGATGGCTTCTGCCCTCTCATTGACAGTGGTTTCTGCCACTCTCGGCGATGGTGGCTTTTGCCTTAATGTTGGTGGTGGCATTTACCATCTCGTCGACAGTGGCTTCAGCCCTCTCGTGGACAAGGGCCTCAGTGGTGAGGGTTTCGGCCTTCTCCTTGCCGTGGGCTTTGGCCCTCTCATTGTCTCAGGCTCTCGCCCTTACAATCAATGTTGGACTCTCGTCAGTGGTGGCTTCTGCACCCTCTCATCACCACTGGCTTTAAAAAGCTTCCCCACTCTCTTTGGGGAAGGCTTCAGCCCCTGGTCGCAATGGGTTTCACCCTTAGGTCGACACTGGCCTTGGGTCTGTCATTGCCGATGACATCTCATTGCAGTAGGCTTTGCCCTTCTCCTCAATGAGGACCTGGACTCTCTTGTCCACAGTGGACCCCAGAATAATCTGTGGGCCTAGACCCAGGTACCCCTTCCTTTGGCCTCACTGTGGGCCTCCTCATCGTCTCCTAATGGAGCGTGATTTATGCGCCGCCTGACTGGCGGCTTCAGCTGTGGGGGGTCCTCTGTAATCCACCCAGACCCTGTTTGGTCTTTAACTGAAACTCTGCCTTCATACTAGGTATATGGTTATTTATTCCACTGCTTCGACACCACCGATGTCCTCCTCGACAACCGAGGGACTCTTTTTCGAACAGGGCTGTCTCCTTTGAGTCAACTCTTTGAACCTGCTGGGGTTTATTTCCCCACCAGTTTTCTTCTCTCCATTATTACCAGTGGAGTCTGACCATGACTCTTCGGAGCTCTGAGTTGGGCCTGTATGGCATAGGTGGACGTGCCTATTCTTGTGGCCTGGTGGCCCCACCTCTGGATCCCATCCCAGTCTCCACCTATAGCTCTGCTGTATACCAGGCTCTGTCTACCGTTATTGGGGTGGAGCCCCCTTTTTTTCTTGCTCAAGACTAGAGACCAGACTGGTCCTACCCACTGGGGCCTAAGTGTAGGAGCTGCACGCCTCAGGCACAAATTGGCTTATTGTTTGGAGACATCCTCACAGTGATTGTCCCGCTTCTTGGGGATGCTTCCGCAGCCACTGTACTCGCTGCTTGGAAACTCTGGCGGCTATGGTTTACATGACCTCTGCGGTGAAAATATTTCACATGATATGTCGGGCCTTTTGCTCCTGCCTTTCTGAGTTTTCTTCTTGGTGCTGCTTTTCAAGGTCTCTCTATGAGACCCACTGCCTCTGGTTGCACCGTACTTTGGTGCATTCCATGTCATTTTTTGCATCAGGAGAATTCTTTTACGAAAGTCCTTTTTTGGACCCCGCTGATACCTTGCAGGGCCCTCCCTAACATGGGTTCACTACCTCCATTAGCCTTCTGCATCTTTGATTCTGAGGTCAACGGGTGCTGTTCCGCCGGTTCCCTGCCTGGGACCACCCACAGCCTGAAGATTCCCTCAAATCCATGGTTACATTATCTGTCCTGATGTTTGGGATCTGGGCTTTTTTCTACTCGAATAATGCCCGTTTTGCCTGTGCATCCCCCTCCTCAAAGGTTGGGGTATGTTTTCTCTTTCCTTTCAGACAATGATCATGGTAGACCTTCACCCTATGCTACAAAAAGCAGTGAAACCCCCATTCAGGATAGACTCTGCCAGAGTCTTCCAATAATACCGGGCCTTGATCTCTGTGATTCTTCGCAAAGTGGGCCTCTGTGTTTTTTTTACATTATATGCTCGGATGTTTTGCTTTTCAGAAACATCATCAAATGTCCTCCTTGCACAGGTTAGTACCCTAAGTGTGGTTCAAGTGTCTGGATATGAACGTACACCTTTATGGCATACATTCAGTTGGAAACACTTTCCTTCCTGTATCTCGATGGACACATCTGAGCTAACTGGCTTCCCATTATCTGCTGCATCAGAGGTGTCTCAGTCAGGCTTCACCTGCTAACTATTTGGGGATACTTGGCTGTGGCCATCCTAATCGATTACACATCCCCAATAATACCTGAGACTTTGTTCCAGGATACTCTGCAATGATTGTGCCTTCAGGGGTCAACTGCAAATGGATAATGGAGTCTTATCGCCCGCTATCAAATTTCTCCGGTTAAAAAGGTGCATGACCATTCTTATGATGCATATCTCAACTCCAGAGGATGTGGGTATTCCTTTCAAAGGTCTAAAAACCCACCAGGGTGTTTGACAGCTGGGTGATGCCCATCTGCGCATCTTTGTCTTGGAAGAGCCATTTTCTATGCTCTCCATACTTTCGGGTGCCTCCTGCGGGGAGATATGTCTCATAATTCAATCAGTTATTTCCCCGCAGTATGTTACCTGACCAGGAAACATTACCCACTCCCTTGCCTTTATGTATAAAAACCATGCATGTAGGGTTCTGGGCCGTGCATAATGGACTATACCTCGTTAGCAGTACATATTCCTGGTAGCAGGCGTACATGGCCGGATACCCTCCACCTTTTCAAAGCGGCAGGGCACAAATGGAAAATTTCACAGGATGTAGTCAAAGACATCTTTGTCTGCTGGGCTCATCCTGTCAGGGATCTCTTAGTCTCTCTGCTTCATATCCTACTGCCTCACTACTGCCCACTATGGCCAGACCTGGATACGGTCTGGCTGGATGTTTTCTCTCTTTACTGGAGGCACCTCTGAGGTTAGGACCAGTGTTGTTCCCACAGTTACAGTTGAGGGTTCTGGTACTGATACCTCTCCCTCTGTATGCCCACCCTCCTGCCCTTCTCTTTTGGTAAACGCTCCTTCAGTCCAATTCTTCATTTCCTGCTACTCCACACTTGGTTCTGGAGGGCTTACCCCTCTCTTGGTTCCAGAGTAACCTCTATGATGACAGACGTCTTTACGCCAACCTGGATGTTTCATGCCATGTCCTTTTCTTCACAGAACAGGTGCCATGCCTCTCTCTCCGAGGGGACTGGATTGAGTTGGACCATGTTTTCATGTCCTTCTCTGTACATACTGGACTATTTACTCCCACTTTTGGTATTCGGGGTTCCCTTTGTCAGTGAACTTTTGCATTTCCTTCCCTGATGGGAGAAAGGTCTCTTCCTCCATCGTGTATTTACAACTGTTCTTAATGGACATTCTTCCCCCCTGCACCCTGGTAGGATTCCATCTACCTCTGGGGGTTCTCAATTAAGTCGTAGACTGACTGACGATTGGTCCCTTTCGGGCCCACTGTTCCATGAGGCCTGCGCTTCCTATTTTGGAACCTTTTACTGTGCATTGCAGTTTCATTGGCTGGCTGCATTGCTGCATTCTAGGCTCTGTGCAAACAGGGCCCTATCTCCCTTTCCTAAGGAAAGGGTGCCCTTCTGTGACTCGACTCTACCTTTTTCACTTAAGGTGGTCTCAGTTGTTCCGGTGTATCAATAACCATTTGGCTACCAGTCTCTTATGCAGGACATGAGGCTCCTGAGGCTGCTCTAATTCGCATCTTGGTTGTTCACAGTCCCTTTCATTCTTAATGAATGAGGCCACAGTGCACAACGGCGCCACCTTTTGTTTCATTTCCCCTGGATAGTGAAGGGCAGACACCCTGTTTCGGTACAGGGTCTGTCAAAATTTAGGTGGCCGCCTCCGTTGTTTTCTTTGTTATAACAAACATGACATATATACTGCTGCTCTTGGCTGTGGTCAAGGCTCCACACGAGCACTGGCTACTGCCAGAGCAGGTTTACAGACTGCTGTCCTGGGGGATACAGCTTCTGCTTCCAGGATCCGGCCCTCCCCTATACATTACCATTGATGGACTTGGTTTTTTACACAAGTACTACCTTTAAACGTACTGTCCTCCAGGGTCTGCTTTCACACAGACAGAATTGTCTGCTGCCCTGCTTTACAAATAACTGGGAATCTTCCCATGTGTTATGACCTGCTGCAAAAGATTGTCTCGAAGAAGATAGTACAGTTGTGTAAAAACTTATTGTAATTGTAGATCTTCGAGAGAGGCTCTTGAAGTAGGTAATAACTTGTAGGACTGCGCCACCTGGCATCAGGACCACACAGAAACTTTAGCTAGCAGTGTCTGATGGGGGACCACCCACCTGATGTCGCGTGACCGACGTCAGCATGACACTATATAGTGGGTGGGCCCCACGTCCGCCCTCCAGTTCTCCCAATGGACACCTCCAAGAGGCGCGACGGGAGAATGGGAAAGAGGCTCCTGGAGCCAAGAAAGGCTCAAGGAAAAGGAGCTACAGAGTAAAGGAGGGAGGGAGGGAAAAAGGTTACCTACTGCAAGAGCCTCTCTCGAAGATCTACTGTTATAGTAAGTTCTTACGTAACTGTACTATTTTACTTCAAGAGGGCTCTTTCAGTAGGTAATAACTTGTAGGACTGAGTCCCAGGCAGTAAGAGTCCGAGGGACAGGAATAAACATGGGAGGCTGGAAGAAAACTGCTGAAAGCAGCAAGAACTTCAGGACAGGAGTCCCTGGAGGACAGCCAGTCCAAAACCAGCCCTGCACCTAGAAGCAGTGTCCAAACTGTAGTGTTTAGTGAAAGTGTGGATGGAGCTCCAAGTAGCGGCTGCAAAGATGTCTGCGGCTGATGCATTTTTGTAACAGGCTGTGGAGGCAGCCATACCCCTGGTAGAATGTCCTTTAACCTGCCCCGGAAGGACTTTTTTTTTTAAATAGTTAATTATTTGTCTGCCTGATCCCTGGTGGCGATGCATCCTGTCGGATCCCCCAGCCCTCTCCCCCGCTCGCAGCCTACCTTTTCAGCTGCTCCATGGCTTTCCTCCTCTGGCGGGGTGGCGGGGATCCCTCAACCTGCCTAAGTACGGATCTGGTGCTGGAAGGTTACTGCCAGTCACGGAGGCGGCGCCTGCGGGGACCGACCTTCATTCTTGTGGTGCCAGTACCTTTTTTTCCCCTACTGTTATTATTTTCAGTCCCTGAGGCGAGGCATGCAATGATGCCACGAGAGAAGCATGCTCCAGACACACCCGAGCATCTGCCTCAGCCCCCTTCTGTAGCCTCGGCGACCAGCCCCTAGCCCAGGCCAGAGGTCAGTTGTGCAACGAGTGCTGGTGTCTCTTCCCAGAGAAGGAGAGCAGTCCACGGACGCTCAATACCTCTCCTCCTGCCGACCCCTGGCAGCCTGTGCCTGCCTCAACATGGGTCGCCGGGCGTGGCATGCGAGGTAAGGCGACCAACGCCTTAGCCCTCAGCACCACCGGGCTGGTGCCCTGGAAGGACTTTACCATACTTCTGGTAACAAAATCCGATGCCGTTAGCCAACCATTTGGAAAGGCATTGCTTAGAAGCTGCACCTTCTCGCTTGGGTACGAAAGAAACAAGAAGTTGACCCATTTTTCGGATATCTTTTGTCCTGTTAGTGTAATAACGTAAAATTCTGTGAACATCTAATGTATGCAAAATTGCCTCCCCCTGATTTGCATGCCTTGGGTAATATGCCGGCAGTTGAAGAGACTTATTCAAGGTAGTCTCTGAGACAATTTTTGGGAGAAATTTAGGATTAGTGTGCAGAGCCACCCGGTCTCTGTGAAAAAGCAAATAAGGCTCCTTGCACATCAGGGCCTGAAGCTCGGAAATCCTTTGAGCAGAAGTAATAGCAACCAAAAAGAGCGCTTTCCAGGACAAAAAGTGCATGTCACATGTACTTGCCAGTTCAAAAGGAGGCTAGGTCAATTTCTCCAAAATAAAGTTGAGGTCCCACGGTGGAGCGGGGTTATGCACTGGGGGTTTCAAATGCAGAATTCCTTTTAAGAGGGTTTTAGAAACCTCCAATTGAGCCAGAGTTTTGCCCTCCACTGAAACGAGGTAGGCAGAAATGGCCGCCAGATGCACCTTCAGTGATGAATGCCTCAAGCCCAGGTCAGAAAGGTGAAGAAGATACTCCATGACCTGAGGAATGGGACATGAAAAAGGTTCCCAACCTTCAAGGTGACCCAGATGGAGAAGCGCTTCCATTTCATGGCGTATGTAGTTCTGGTAGACGGCTTCCTGGCCTCTACCAAAACCTGAGCTACCCTAGGGGAAACTCCAAATCTGGAAATGACTATGTCTTGAGGAGCCATGCATGAAAATAAAGGGACTTCAGACCTGGATGGACTAGCGTGCCCCCTTCCTGGGTCAGGAGATCGTGACAAAGCGGCAGAGGAACCAGAGGCTCTACTGCTAGCTGCTGAAGCAGTGGAAAACATATTTGTTGAGGCCAAAGAGGAGCGATCAGTATCATTTGAGCTCCTTCTGTTTGAAACTTGATCAGCACCCTCTGTAAAACTGGGAAGAGAGGTACAGAAACCTTCCTGTCCAACAAAGTGACAGTGCATCTTGTCAGAAAGCACCATGCATGGGATCGAGTGATCAAAACTTGGGAAGGTTTCCTTTGATGGGGCTGCGAACAGATCCACCTTTGGACGGTCCCACAGGTTGAAGATGTGGTCTACTACCTCCTGCTTTAGCTCCCACTCATGCACTCTTACCCTGGTGCATCTGAGACTGTCTGCGGGAACGTTCTGAACGCCTGGAACATGAACTGCCAGGAGGTGAACCTTGTGCAGGACAGCCCAATTCCAGAACTGCATTGCTTCCTTGCATAGAGGATACGAGGGTGCCCCTCTCTTTTTTTTTTTTTTACTCTTTATTTATTCACCTTTAAGCCAGGGCATCTTTCCGGGGTATGCACTTGACCCAGCCTCTACTCCCCTGGCTGAACCCTCGTTATTGGAGAGACTCCCCCGATCACCCAGGCAGATCTAACCCCCTGGATCACCCTCCAGGGGCGGGCCCATCCTCCAGCGACAGCCTGTCTGTAATTAGGGAGATCATACCTGTTGTGTCAGGTAGGGCCTGGAGTCCTCCAAATGATGAGCCGGCAATCGGGATGTGGGCTGCGTCCCTGGCATCCCCTTTATCTCCACTAGCGAGAAGGGTTTTTTCTGCTTTGTTCTGGTCCCCTCGAGAGTGCGGCGTGCAATGACATCTGCGCACAGTTTCCCTGCTGATGTCTGCCGCACTCCCATCCCCTCTTTCTGGCTGGCATACCTGCAGTACCCTTGTCTCCACCGGGGGTCATCAGGATGCCGAGCAACCCCCGGATCCCTCCCCAGAGAGAGGAGAGCAGTCCTCCGGATGCTCAAACCTCTCTCTCCTCTGCCAACCCCCACGGCCCGGGCTCGTTCCTGAACCCAGGTCGCTGGTGTGGCGCGAGGTGTGGTGTCCAGCGCCTCAACCCTCAGTGCCACCGGGCCGGCCGCCCCCTTGCTTATTGATGTACCACACTATGCACATGTTGCCTGAAAGGACCAACAGTGTATCCTGTTGAAGCATGTGCTGAAAAGCCTGTAGAGCACTGAGAACTGCTCTCATTTCGAGCACATTTATGTGCAGGTGTAGTTCCGCAGGTGACCACAGGCTCTGGGTCCTGTAATTCCTGAGATGGGCACCCCATCCTGTTCCCCACGCATCCGTGGTCGGGGTTTGGGAATAAGGAAGGGCCTGGAAAGGAACTCCTCGGGTAAGTTTGTTGGAGTTCTGCACCACTGCAGATCTTTCTGTGTCGGGCCGGAGACTAGGACACAGCTGTCCAAGTCATCCTCCCTCTGGTCCCATTGAGACCTGAGAGTCCACTGCGAGATATGCATGTGGAGTCTGGCCAAAGGAACTGTGGGGATGACTGCTGCCATGAGGCCAATAAGGTGGAGGACCGTCCTGGTTGAAGTCTGTCTGTTGGAGGCTACCAGCTGGGCCTGCCTCTGCAGAGTCTCTGCTCTGTCCAGGGGGAGGAAGGCCATACCAAGGACTGTGTCCAGAACTGCCCCAATAAATTGGAGGCACTGGGAAGGAGCGAGCTGTGATTTGGGGTGATTGACAGTAATACCCAGTCGCTCGAAAAGGTGCAGGGTAGCTGACAGAGATTCCTCCAATCCCTCCCTTGATGGGGCTGCAAGAAGCCAATCATCGAGGAAGGAGAAGACATAGTGCTCCTGTCTCCTCAAGGCCCCTGCCACAACCACAAGACATTGGGTAAAAACATGCGGTACTGAAGACAGGCCAAAGGGGAGAGCTTTGAACTGGTAATGCTCCCCTTGGAAAGAGAACCTGAGGAATCTACGGTGAGGACGAAACACTGGGATGTGCAGGTATGCATCCTGCATGTCAAGGATACAAAGCCACTGTCCCTTGGACAGGAGAGGCAGCAGGCTTTGAAGTGTCAGCATCCGAGACCGCTTGTATTCTATGAATAGGTTTAGGGTGCTGAGGTCCAGTATCGGACGCAGATCCCCCATCTGTTTTGGAACCAAAAACAAGTGGGAGTAAAATCCCTTCCTGTTCTGGTCTGCAGGCCCTGGCTCTGCTGCCTCTTTTCAAAGAAGAGCTGTAATTTCTTCCCTTACCTGGGGAATGTGCACCCATGGATAACATGAAAACCCCGGATGTCTGCTTGGGGGGTTTTCACGAAACTCAAGAGTGTGACCAAGCTTGATTAGCTGAATGACCCAAGCATCTGTTGTGACAGATTCCCAGTACCCCAGATGCCTTGTGAACCTTCTGCCCAACGGTTCCTCTAACAGATGAGGAGGAGGAGGGAGGGTGGGCAGCGAGTCAGGAGAGGAAGGGAGGGGGGTTAGGGAAGGCCACCCCGTGGCTCTCTGTGTCTTGGATGGAGGGGTGGTGGCAGTGTTAGGAGCCCCTGCATTTGAAATGGTGCCTAGGTGTCTGCTGAGGTTTCACTTGGCACCTGTTTTGCCGGCGAAAAGGATGTTTAGGCTGCGGTTTCGGGCGATACATTGTATGCACCGACCTAAGGGCAGCACCTTTATTTTGAAAGCTCGTGCAAATGTCCTGAGCATCTCCGCCGAACAGGAGAGAACCTCTGAAGGGGGCATCCTGAATGGCTGCCTGGACATCAGGAGCCAGACCAGACACCCTTGACCAAGAGAACCTGCGAAGGCTCACTGCCATGGCCGTTCCTCTAGCAGAGGAGTCCACCGCATCGTAGCTGGCCCTAAGAGAGTGGTGTCCGGCCACCTTAGTGGACTGGAGGGTATCTGCCAAGGTGGTTTTAGACTCAGAGTCCGAGAGGTCCTCGACTATAGGCTCGAGCTGGCGGAACAGAGATTTTTGGTACACTAACATGTGTGCCACATAATTAAGGGCATGAATGGCTAGGGTAGAAGAGGAGTAGAACTTTTTCCTGAACTGGTCCAGTTGTCTAGACTACTTGTCGGGAGGGAAAGTACTGAGGTGCTTAGGCTTGGCAGAACTATCATGCTGCAGTGATGACCACTGAGTCAGCCTTTGGATGTACGTTGAGGTGGTCTTTGCCCTCTGGCATCCTATAAACCCAGTCTGCCATTTTGGCCATAGCTGGAATAGAGGAGGGCATCTGCCAGATGGTAGAGGACAGATCCTCGTGAGGTTCCAGTCAAGGAGTGGTGAGAAGCGGACTAGTTTCAGGGAAATCTAGGTGCTCGGCTAACCTCTGATGTTTTGGGTCTTGAGCATCAGGCTTCCAGCCTTGTGCTTCCGCCATCTGTCTCAGGAGGTCCACAAAGGAGGGATCTTCAGGGGGTGACTTGGGAGAATCTCTTGGGACAGGTTCCTCTGTAGTAGGGGTCTTGAATCCTGAACCCTCTGAGAATGACTCGGAATCCGAATCATCGGAGTCCGCAGGTTCCCTGTTTGGAGGAGCAGACTCTTTTCCTAGTGAGGTCACATCTGATGTCGCGGCCTGCGTACAGCCTTTTGGCAGGCCTGATGTCGAGGCTCGAGGTGTGACAGGTGAAGCCGCCCTGGGAGTCTGGTCTGGATGTCCTGCCTCCAAAGGGTACAGTTGTCTGCTATCCAATTCTGAGACTAACTGAGGTTTTGTTTTGGACCACCAGGATTGTAAAATGTCGCAGAAGTCCACCTGTGGTTGAGGAGAAGGTGGAGTAGAAGGTGGAGGAGGGTGTAAAGCCTGACACCTTGTGTGGTAACCTGATCCCATGGCATGGGTTCTGTGCATCAAGAAGCCCGGTGCAGAATAATGGTGGGCATAGCTAGACGGCTGGAATTGAGGCATTTGAAAACCCCTCCAGAGGGTATCCGGGGTAGTAAGAATAACTCGCCGAAAAATGGTCCAGCGCCGGGCCTGATGGAGGGTAGCCTGATGGCGGAAAGCCTGATGGAGGGTAGCCTGACGGTGGCTCAGACGGAGGGTAGCCTGACGGCAGCCCTGAAGGCACAAAGCCAGATGTAGGCCCCGACAATGGAAAGCCTGATGGTGGCCTTGGTGGGGGGGTACCCCGGCGAAGGGCCCGAAGGCGGATGTCCCGACGGAGGCCCAGACAGTGGGAAACCTGATGGGTGCCCTGACGGAGAAACTAAAGGGGCCGATAGGCACTGAGGGGGAGCAGGGTCTGGCACCCCTGTCAGGGGTGGTTGAGCTGCCGTTAAGCCTGAGGAAGCGCCATCGTCAGAAATTTGTGACGGAAGGTCTCCATCCACCGGGTCCTGTGGTTCTGGGGACAACGGAGGAGGCCCTGATGGAGGAAGAGACGGGGGCTCACCATGAAAGGAATCCCGGGGTGACCCATGGCCCCCATCCAGAACGGAGCTGACGTCTGGCTGTACATCGTCAGAACCGCTAGGAAGGTCTGATGGATGCAGAATGATTGAGCGATCGTCGGAGGGCCTGACAACCAACTTAGCATCCTGGGTCACACAGGAGTCTGAGACACTGACCCCTGACTTATCGACCCCGGCCAAGCACTTGTTGGAGGGTCCGACCAGCGATTTATCGGGCGTGCCTGACGGCTTAGAACCTGAGGTTGTGATGGGCCTAAGGGCGGCAGAGGCCTCAGATGCATCCAAGGCATCCGCGGTCACTGTTACTAGTGGCGGCGGGGGGGCCCAAGTCTGCTCTTTGGGAGGGAGCGCAGACTTGGCCGCAGTGCTCATCTTCCCAGAGGAAGAGGGCTGCTGCTCACCTGAAGTGCTCAAAGGCGGCTTTGGATGAGAGGGGGACTGCTCTTGGTCCCGGTGTTTTTCGTTGTCCCTCTTTTTCTTCTTGTGGGAGTCAGTCGGAGAGGAGAAAGCATTTTTGAGTTTCTTGAGCTCCTTTTCCATTGATGCCATTTTTAACTTGAGAAGATGGGCTTTGAGGGACTGCTGACGCCTTTTCTATGTGGTCTGGTTGAACTGGGAGGAGGCCTTACACTCCTCGACATTATCGTCCGGCCGGGCCCAAGCAGAAGAGGCAGAGGGTACGCTGATCCTTATGCAGTAACTGAACGCTACAAGAATCGCACTTGTTTTTATGCAATTCTGCAGATGAGATGGAAGACATACACAAGGATATCTTGAAAAAACAATAAAGAGAAAAAAACGAATACTCATCCGAAAATAAGGCGATTGAATTGCTGCGATGAGCTTCAGAAGGTCCAACGTGCACAGGTCGATGGCGTGAAAGAACTGGAGGGCGGACATGGGGACCACCCACTATACAGTGTCACGCTGATGTCAGTTACGTGACGTCGGGTGGGCGGTCCCCTGTCAGACACTGCTAGCTAAAGTTTCCATGTGGTCCTGACGCCAGGGGCCGCAGTCCTACAAGTTATTACCTACTTCAAGAGCCCTCTCGAAGTAAGATTTTCAGTTTTTGCGGGTGGGGGGGCTCTGGCTGCCGCACCTCTCGTTACAGGGGTGTTACCCCCGAACCTCCCGTACTAAAAATAACTATCTTCGAAGGGAGGCAACTCGGGAAACAGGCGAACCTCGGGAGGATTGTTGAGCAGGTGAAAAAACCTAAGATGGGGGTGAGAAAAACAAAAAAAGCAGAAGTCCCAGGAATTGAACACTCTCTACAGTGCATTGGTCAGACCACATCTGCAGTACTGTGTTCAGGTTTGGTCACCACAGAATAGGGAGGACATCAACTTGTTGGAAGGGGTACAACGAAGGCTAACTAGATCAGTGAAGGGATCAAACAACAAGACCTATAGGGAGAGGTTGGTTTCTCTCAATTTATATTTATTATACTACAGAAGACTAAGGGGAGACCTATGTTTACTTTTTAAATTAATGGAAAATGATAATCTCCGAGCTGAAAAAGGTTTTAAGCACAATCTGGGGAGGATTAGTACCAGAAAGCATAATAGGCAGCTTCTTCTCCAGACTTGGAACTATAATCTGCGTAAATACTGGTACAGTCACAGGGTTGTAGGACTTTGGAATGACCTCCCATTGGATGTAGAGGATAGTTTAACCATGACTAACTTCAAGAATGGATTGGATAGGTATTTTGGGGATAAGATATTTCAGTTTTAAAATGTGAGATTTGCAAGCTTTAAAGGACATCTGTCTTCAAGCTTGATTTTACCTATGAAACACAGGTCCACCAACATGCTGCTGTCTTCCCTGCCTGTGGCTCTGTCCTCTGTGTCACAGCAGCTGCTCGGTGGAACCCCTCCCAGCACAGTCTTCATCCCTTTCTCCTCCTCTCCCCGACAGTAATACAGCTACAGGGATAGTACTAACCTGACCTACACTTTACTATCCCTGTCACTGTATTAGCTTTTGCTGTTTTGATCGCGCTATTGTAGTTTTCTCTCTTTTCACCTGGTACGATCACAGCTTAGTGTGCCTTTCCTTGTAAAAGACAAATAAATACATTGCAGACCCTCTGCTGTTTACTCTCCTACCCAATCCCCACTTGCAATCACCACTCTAAAATCCCTCTACCCCTTACTTAGCTGCGGGGAGGGATGACAACACTGTAATCCTCTCTGGACTGGAGTCACATCTTCACTCTGCAACACAGGACCAGGAACTGAGGAAATATGGCATGCGGTCAGTGTATTGCAATGCATTTTGAGCTTGTACTCAACTTGGTCATGTTTTAATAGTTTTCCCCAGATTTTCAGCATGGCCTTTTGTGGGATCCCATCTCATGAACAAGGTAGGCAATATCCTTAAAATCCAGCCCAAAAGGTGATTTTGCAGTCACTCCACGTAATCACCTTTTGGGTGGGATTTGAACATGTTCACCTACCAGGTTCATGAGTTGGGGTGATAAGAAGGCTATGTTGAAAATTATTGGAAAATATGTATATATATATATTAGGGGCAAAAAACTCCGTTTAATGCATTAGTTAGGGTTGTTCCATGCGACAAAAGCGAGGAAATTCGGTGTTAGGGTTGAAAGCACCCCTTGGACCCCCCGCCCACACCACCAATCGGCATTGGGGTGCGTATTGGGGTTGTCGGTCCTAACTCTCACCCCATCAGATGTGTGAAGAAGCCGAGGTATAGGGGAATGGGGTGAGAGTTAGGACCGACAACCCCAATGCGCACCCCGATGCGGTTGGGGGTGTGGGCGGGAGAGTCCAGGGGGCTTCAACCTAACACGAACTTCTCACTTTTGTTGCTGTGAAACAACCCTAACTAATGCATTAAATGGATTTTGCCTCTAATTTCCTTCTTTTAGAATGATAACAGAAATAGTAGATATGTGATGCGGCGCGGCCGAGGCCACGTACCACGTGATGTCTTTTCACATAGTAACAAGGTGCCATAAACGCAAATGGTGACGCAAAGCGAAACACAAAGATAAACAGTACTGTAGACACAAATGTTTAAAATAATGCAAGCGCAAATGAAAACACAAAGGGTAATGCACATGGTGCCGTAGACAGGAACAGTAAGTGAAATGGGTACGGAACCGCAAGTAGAATCGGTAAGGGTAACAGTAATATAAGCACACAGGCTGGTTTTCCCCAAAAGCTGCATAGAGAAAGACAGTGAGCACAAAGAATGTATGTATAATAATGGGTCTCGGAGCAGAAAATGAGGAGTTAGAATACTAAATTGCTTATATCTTATATCTACGACGTAGAAAAAAAATTTAAAAGTCATATGATTTATGACTTTCCTGACTAGTTTTGTACTTAGCCCTCATTAGGGACTAAGTACAAAACTAGCTAGGAAAGTCATAAATCATATGACTTTTAGAGGGCTAAGGATTTGTCCGACAAAAAGTCTGTGTCTTGCACTGTTTCCGAGATACGGGCCCTGAAAGGCGCGGCTAACGCCGTAATGTTATCCTATGGGAAAAAAGAGAAGTTTAGAGTGCCATAACTTTGGTTCCCTGTAATATTTTTTCACCAAACCACTAAAAGGCACGTCTGTGGGATGTTGACTTTCTTCCCCCCAAATTGCAGCCCAAAAGACCAAACTGTTATTTTGCAGCAGAGCGGCAAAGGATTCCTGTAATGCAGCGGACGCCGTAATGTTATCCTATGGGAAAAAGTGTCAATTTTGGAGTGCTGTAACTTTGCCACCCTGTAATATTTTTTCACTGAAATACTGAAAGGCACATCTGTGAGATGTTGGCTGCGTTCCCTCCAAATTTCAGCCCAAAAGACCAAACCGTTGTTTTGCAGCAGGGTGGCAAAATTGCTGTTATTTGCCATAGCCTGAAAAGTAGTGTGTGCGCCAATTTGTGAAAGCTTTTACATGAAAATCTGCGACACTTTCGTGAGTGCGACACTACTTTGCGAAAGTACTTTTTCCAGAAACTTGAAAAACATATTTCTAGAATGTTTAACCTCAAAATAAAGACATGCCTAGCATCCTCAGGGTCCGACTAGGTGAATACAAAAAGAATTAGGTTGCTAGAGGGTCCCAAATTTAAATGCCAAGCATTTTTGTGATGACCAGCTGAAAACAAAATGGCGGATTTGCGACAGTAAAAGGGCCATTTGCGAAAGTAAAAACTGCATTTGCGACACTATCGAACTTTTTGTTAACTTTTCCCATTGACTTATAATGAGAAATTGTTTTTTGAATAACTTTTGAACCATTTAATATTTTTTCACGAAATCTTCAAAAGGCACATCGGGGACCCCGGCCGTACATTCCCTGAGGATTTCGAACCGGTCGCGCAAACCGTCTGACCTGTAGAGACGACCAAAGAATTCCAAAAAAGCATAAACATTTGCGCAGATCACGCTTAATAACTCCGCAGCCGTATAGCCGAACTGTATGAAAGTTGGCAGATCCCAAGATGTGTGGTTCTTGATCGTGTATTCCAAATTTCAGGCAAATCCGTTGAACAGTTGCAAAGTTATTAAGGTGCAAAATTTTAGGTTTTAACATGTAATTGGTTCCTCTACCACAATGTATAAAAAAAAAGTTAAGAATGTAGAGTATGTTGACATTTTTCTTGTTTTTTTAACTTATTGTTTATTTAACATTCATCAGGACTAGAAAGTGTCAAGAACTTTGTACCATACAGACACTATTAATAGGTACATGAATAACTAGAGAGTTCATAAGGTGTGCCTCAATGGGCGTCATCCTTAACAGTGCTAAATATAGTCTGTATTAACTTATTGAGACCTATCAGATTCCATTGGATATGACATCATTCTCCTAAACGTGCTTTTCACTCTCTGGGTTGCAGGCCACCTCAAATGCCCCTGCCATTAGAGGGGGTCTGCCGACTCTTCCTGTATAAGGGGGTATAGCAAAAATTATCTTTCATCGAAGCTTTGTCATATACTGACTCATTAGTCGTGTAAGCCCCCAAGATTGGGCTTAGCTTTGGGGCTTCGTCCCTGACCCGGTGCTGGTGCCACTTCCAGGGGTCCCAGATGGGATCTGGACCCTGGCAACTCCCGTTGCCTCAAAGCTGCGACCACCAGCGCCGATCACTGTCCTCGGCCCTGTGGGATCGCTGCACAAAGGGGCCGAGGGTCAGAGTGTGGGTTTTGCACCTGTGGGCACTGAAGGAGAGGGTAACTTGGGGTCCCGGTGTTTTGGGAAGCCAGGACCGCAAAAAGTTAATAAATAAGATGGGGACCGCACTCCCCTTGAGCGTGTGCGGCTGTCAGAGCCAAAATTTAAAGGAACAGTGCTCCAATTTCAGCTTGGCCGTGTGAAAATTAATATATCCTCAGCTCTAGGATGAGCAGAAGAGCCAGGGATCGATACCAATAGTGACCAGAAGTCCTCCGGTCAAGAGTAAACATAGAGTTAGCCCTGTTAGAGGGCTCAATAGCATAAATCAGGGCTGGACAGCAGAGAGACCTAAGGGAGATAAAATGGCAGCCCCCATTGAAAACTACAAAATGGGGCTGCTGGGTAAAATACAGAGCCAGCCCTGAAATCACCAGGTGAGCTGTAGCCAATCAGAGGGAGGCTATTTGGGGGAGAAATAAGACTGTTTTGCTGCCAGAAGAAAAAGAGTTGTCAAAAGGAACTGCAGGGTGGCTGTGAGGAGAGAGAATGTCCAAGTCTTTCAAGTTTGCCTGGCTGTTTCTGAACCCCAGTTACCTTAAACTACTAAGCTGAGTGCAAGAGGAATAGCAGCTGTTTCTGTGTGACTAAAACAGAAAAAAAACAAATTGTTCTATAGCAGCCCAAGCAGTTGGACAGCTTTTTGAACTGGGAAGAGAGCTGGACTGTGGACCTTGAGTGAGCCACTGATCCCCTCGGTGGAGAAATTGGTTGGTGAAGTGAACATTCGGCCAGGGGAGAGAATGTTAAGTGTCAAGGCAAGCCGTTGTGACAGGGCACAGCACTGCTTGTGGAAGCATCCCCTGAGATAGGGGCTATGAGGTGAGAGACTGTGGGAGCCCCGCTGGCTTACACAGGTCCCGTAGGGTGACTAAATGTGCTATAGAAGGGTTTGAAGAGCATAGCCAATTCTGGTTCCTCGGACTGAAGACGATGACACCCCATGTTGAAGGACAGAACAGGCCTGACTGAGTGAAGTCTGTCTGTAAAGGCCTGTAGGTGAAGTTGGCAAGGCCAGGCAGGCGAAGATCATCACCCCTCGAGTTTGTCCAGTTCTGGTTTCTTACCTGTGGTGCACCACCAGTGGAGAGCCTCCATGGTACCGTGCAACTCATCTGGCTGTGAACCCCCTGTGTGAACTGCAAAAACACTGAGTACCCCGAGCTGCGGCTTTGGGGAGTCTATTAGTTAGCTAGCCAGTTAGGATTCTGTGGGTAATCTCTGCACAGGATTTTTAATGACATACCATTTTGGCAAGCCTAGGATTACAAGTCCAAAGTGTGTTCCATGTTTATCTGGGCCCTGACAAAAGATCCCAGGCCTACATCACCGAGTGGTGAGTTACCCACTGTACAGGGACAGTCTGGGTGCACCCAGGGGTGGGAAGAGGGGTTGCTATGGGGAAAGTTATTGACTGACTAACTAAATGGTGGTTGCCCTTCTACTTGTGTTCCCCCTCCCCAAATAAATAAGGTTACTGTTTGCAGTTTATCCACTGTCACTGTGTTATTGAAAGAGTGTTGCTGGGGGTGTGGGTGGCTACTGTGTGGGAAATTGTTATTGTGTGGGGAAAAGTATTACTGGGGCAGCTTACTTATTTCCTGGGGGGTGGTAACCTGTTCTTTATCCACAGGAGTTCCCTGCCACTACCCCAGGTGGAGGCATCATGCCAAATTTGCTACCACTGCGGAACCCAGGCCAGCCCCCTTGGAGGTGTGTGCTGAATTACCCTGAGGGCCCTGGTACAGCCCAGTTGAGTCAAAAGACTGTTACAAGTGGAGGCAACACTGGGATCTGCTGCCCCCTAGTGGTTACCCCCGAAATTGCAGTTTGAAATTTTGGTACCCCCCCCCCCCAACCATGGTTGGGATCAACGGTAATGGCCTTCCAAGAAGTAGAGGACTGGTGTGCGTTTGAGGGCCTTGACCCCCGGCATGTGCTTCTGACAAGAAATGTGACTTTGGGGTGGACCAAAGAGTTTATACTGGGAGTATTAGATGGGGCCCTCACAGAATGAGGGAAGATGAAAATTCAAAGGGCGATCAAGGACCCTAGCACTGGGCTTAGGGATTTAATCATAGAGACAGACAAGGATTTAGGTCCTGTTGATGTATCCCCTACCGTGACGCTAGAAGGGTTCCAAGAAACCTGGGTGGTTCTGAAAAGAGGGAGCCAGACCAGTCCACAACCAGTTAATCCACCCCCCCGAGATCCCCCCCTGCCCGTTGACAAAGGGAATTTTGAGGGTAAACTGGAGTCCCTGCTCGCAAATGAAGGGAAGTCCATGGAAGACCTTCAGGCTATGTTCCAAGGAGGGGGGAGCCCTCTCCTATAGTGTTGCCTAGTGGGGTGACCCGCTATGTGGTGGCACCATACAAACAGTACAAGCAGCTACGCACCTTCTCAGGGGCAATCTCATGCCAGCTGGAGAAGATGATTTTGAATCCTGGATAAGTCAGGCCGCCCAAATGATCCAAGTCTGGAGATGTTCTGATGAGGAGAAATGCAAGAGAGTTGTTGAAAACTTCAGGGGCATGGCTCTGGATGTGATTCTACGGGCTAGCCAGCCTACCTGTACTGCAGACGACCATGTAGCAATTCTGAAAAGCACCTTTGGGGCTGTTGAGAAGAGGGAAGCCATCCTGTTTCAATTGTGGGGCACCATGCAGTAGCACAGAGAAAAATTGTCACAGTACATTACCAGGGTGGAGGCCGAGGTGCACAAGTTTGCCGAGGCTGGTGGAGATTCCCTGGAGCAAGTTGCCAAGATGAGGCTCAACCAGATCCTTAGAGGGGCTGTGCACTTCTGATTGACTCTAATCTCCCTCAGGTTGCGGGACAGAAAGACCGAACCCCACTCCCTGTCCTTTAAGCAGTTATTGAATGAGGTGAAGGAGGAAGAAGCCCAGGGAGATGTTGGTGACTTGTTGCAGATGCCGGCAGCTACTATTGCTGCCCTGCAGCCCCAAGCCGCAATCCCTGCAGAACCACCTTGTTCCTTGGAGTTGGGAAATGTGCTGAAAGAGCTGAGGGACTGCGTGCAGGACTTTAAGGGAATGAGAGGAACACCCTCCACCCCTACTATGGCCGAGTTCCAAGAAATAAAAGACTGTGTGAAGGCTTTACAGCTGGCGTTGGAGTCCTGGCCTTCTCAGAGTACTGGTCTGTCTGAGCCTAGGTGGTAGTCAGCTCATTACGCTGCCCCCAGACCTAGGCCCCAAATACTCCTTGGGCCTCGAGAAGGCTGGTTCTGTTTCAGATGTGGACAAGATGGTCATACGAGGCGGGGTTGCATCAGTGCAGAAATCCCCCACTAGTGGCGGAAAGACAAACGTGGATGGACCAAGGAAATGCCAATGGGGACCAGTAATGGAGCTACCTGGGCCCCAGCCACTGCATTGCTCCACCAAGTTGACTGACCCCCAAATCCCTCTCACCAGCCGTGTGCCACCTGACCTGATTGGCCCCCGGGCTGATGTGGAAATCTTGCTAGAGGGAGTGCCTTGCTTTGCCCTACTGGATCGCGGGTTGCAAGTCACCATCATAACACCGGACCTTCTATGACAGATATTTGCAGCATCTGCCCCCCTACCCTTGTCTGGTTTTTCACTGTGGGGGATAGGTAGTTCGGACTACCCTATGATGATTATTGCCTCGTAGACATAGATTTCATCTCGAAGGGACCCGAAGAACATCCCACTATTGAGACTTTGGCCTTGATTTGCCTGGAGCCAAAAGGGATACTGACACGCCCATGCTAATTGGAACAAATGCTGATATGTTCGGGCAGCTGGCGAAGATGTGTACAGAAAGAGGCAGGGCTGATGAGCTAGTGAACCCTCTGGTAAAAGCTGTGGTAAAGATGATTGGCTTGACTGGGGGAAGTGCGAGAACTGATGCAGTAGAGGAGAGTGTCGGTGTAGTGTGCCAAGTGCATGGAAAAGAGTTGCTCCAAGTTCAGAGTGCCGAGTTGTAGTGATTGACCAGTTTGCTCAGCTGCCCCAAGGACCTGCCGTCATCATCGACACCCCACCACCTGGGAGTTTACTGGAACGGCCGCTGGTGCAAAGAGCAGTGCTGCCACCTTCGAATACACCCTGGGCCAGGCGGGTTACAGTGAAGGTCTGAAATGAATCACGGAAACCCATAGTCATCCGGAAGGGTCAAGTGTTGGCAAGTGTCTACAGATATAAAAAATGTCTACAGATATATTGGGTTGCATAGCTAGGGGAATTATGTCCAGAAGCAGGGAAGTGATCCTCCCCCTATATAATGCCTTGGTCAGGCCGCAGCTTGAGTATTGTGTACAGTTCTGGAGACCTCATCTGAAGAAGGACATAGTGCCACCTGAGAGGGTCCAGAGGAGAGCGACCAGGATGATTCGGGGCATGGAGGGGAGGCCTTATGAGGAGAGACTGGAAGAGCTTGAGCTTTACTCACCGGAGGAGAGGAGGGATAGGGGAGACATGATAGAGGTTTTCAAGTATGTAAAGGGAATAATGAGGAGTGGAACCAGGGAGTTGTTTAGGCTGAAGAAGTGGGGAGTGACCAGGGGCCATGGGTGGAAGTTGGAGGGGGGAAAGTAGGAGGCATTTTTTCACTGAGAGGGTGGTGGAGCCGTGGAATGCACTTTCCGGGAGACTGGTGGAGGAGGGCAAAGTGGAGGGCTTCAAGAAAGGGTGGGATAGGTTCAAGGGGAAACTGAATCTAGAGAAGACACCCTTGGGGGCTGGAGGGGTGGTGAGGCGGGCAGCCATTAGGTTGCTGGCTTTCGAGCAGACAAGACAGACCATTTTCCCAATTGTGCTGGCTTTTAAGTATGTTAGTATATGACAGTGCTATTGCAGCGACCCCGATGGTAGCCACAGAGAAAGAGATAGATCCAAATTTGTTTGAGTTTGGTGATTCCCCTATACCCGCCAGTTACTGGTGGAGCTTAAGTCAGAAGTTGGCCAAGTGCTAAAAGGTCTTCTCACTCCATGAGTGAGACATGGGGTGTGTGGAAGGTGAAGAGTATCAGATCTGTCTGAAGGACGAGCGTCCTTTCAGAGAGAGGTCTTGGAGGTTGGCCCCTGGCAACATTGAGGATGTCTGTCAACACCTGTGGGAGTTATTGGATGCTGGCATTATTACCGCGTCACGGAGCCCTTATGCCTCCCTCATTGTAGTGGCCCGGAAAAAGAACAGAGCTGCGTGGATGTGCATAGACTATTCCACACTCAAGAAGGAGACAGTTCCGGATCAGTGTACTGTGCCCTGGGTAGAAGATGTTCTGGCCAGCCTGTCTGGGAGCCAGTGGTTCTCCATGTTGGATCTCCGGAGCGACTATTACTAAATCCCGATGGTGGAGGAGGACAAAGAAAAGACCGCTTTTATTTGCCCGTTGGGGTTCTACCAGTTTGAGCGCATGCCACAGGGAATATCCGGAGCACCGGCCACCTTCCAACGCTTAATGGAGAAGGTTGTGGGGGTTATGAACTTGCTCGAAGTTATCGTCTACTTGGATAACTTGATCATATTTGGTCGCGCCCTGGAAGAACATGAGACCTGGTTGATGAAGGTCCTGGATTGGCTGGAGGAGTTTGGTCTTACGATTTCAATTGACAAGTGGCAGTTCTGCCAGCCTTCTGTAAAGTATGTGGGGCACATCGTCTCGGTGGAAGGTATTCAAACTGACCCAGCTAAAGTAGAGGCCCTTAACACCTGGCCTAGGCCCACCAACTTAAGGGTCCTGCAATCCTTTTTTGGGTTCTGTTGCTACTTCCGTCATTTTGTGAAGGACTACTTGATGGTGGTACGCCTGCTAAATGACTTGATGCAAGGTTATCCCCCAACAAACAAGAAGAGGAGAGCTCCGGGGTCAGGGACATACCCGTCCAAGGCGTATTTGGTGAACCCTTTGAGGACTGGTGGACCCCTGAGTCTGAAACTGCTCGGGAGATTATCCAGAGACTAAGTGAGGTCCCAGTTCTGGCTTTTGCTGACCCCAACAAGCCCTATATCCTCCACACCAATGCCAGTCTGAATGGTTTGGGAGTTGTGCTGTACTAGGAGTATCCTGAGGGGCACAGGCCAGTGGCATTCACTAGTCACAGCCTGACATTCTCCAAGAACTACCCAGTGCATAAACTGGAATTTTTGGCACTAAAGTGGGCCGTAACAGACAAGTTCTATGAATACCTGTATGGGGTTCCCTTTAGGGTCAGAACAGGCAACAACCCACTGACTTATGTTACCACGATAGCTAAACTGGATGCTGCAGGGCACCGATGGCTATCTGCCCTTTCCACCTACAATTTCAGTCTTGAATATCAAAGTGGGTGAACTAACACAGACGCCGATGCTTTGTCAGGACTCCTGCATGTTGATGTTTCTTACCCCCCCAGTTCAAACAGAGAATGTCCTTGTTCAAGTGCTGTGTTCCAAGTTTGCATTATCTGCTGACAATCCAGTTGTGAACTGTACCAGAGCAATAGATATGCTGGGGGCCTCTCCCAAATCTGTCCCACCTGCATATTTAAATTTCACCGGGCTGGGCATGTCTTCGCTGCTCCAACCGAGTAAGCCCAAACTACAGCGGGTGCAGAGAGGTGACCCAGCCATCCATGACTTAATCTGGGCCCTTGAGAAGAGACATTCAGCCAATCAAGTGCATAGCCATAACCCTGACACCAAATGCCTCTTGAGAGAATGGGGAAAGTTACTTCTACTAGATGGGCTGTTACTGTGAAAAGTATATGACAAGGACAACTCTGAACATCCCAAGCTCCAGCTGGTACTTCCACAGGGGTACCATGATGCAGTACTCAAATCCCTGCATGATGACGTGGGTCACCAGGGCTATGAATGCATTCTAGATCTGTGTAGAGCACAGTTTTACTGGCCCTGGATGAAAACTGATTAGAGAAACATTGCAAAAGCTGCCTGCGGTTCGTATAGAGGAAAACCTAATCAAGGCGAGCTGCCCCTCAGTCATCATTAGTACTAGTGGGCCCCTTGACCTAGTCTGCATGGCCTTTTTGTCCCTTGAGCCCGACAGGGAAAACACTGCTAATATTCTAGTGATCACTGACCACTATACCAGGTATGCCCAGGCATTCCCCACCAAAGATTAGAAGGCCAGCACTGCGGTCAAAGTCTTACAGCAGTTTGTATAACACTGTGACATTCTAAAGGGAGTCCATTTTGACCAGGGCCGAGATTTTCAAAGTCAACTGGTGAAAATGTTTTTGGCCACGTACGGTATAATGAAATCTCACAGAACACCATACCACCCCCAAGGAGACCCTCAACCAGAGCGCTTCAGTTAAGCTCTGCTGAACATATTGGGTACCCTGGACCCAGTCGACAAGGCAAACTGGAGTTAGAAAGTAAACTGTCTGGTGCATGCGTACAATTGCACCAAGAATGATGCCACCCAGTGCTCCCCTTTCTACCTCATGTTTGGTCGTGAAGCCCGGCTGCCAGCTGATCTTTGTTTTGGTGTGTCCTCTGACAGCGTGACCCACAGAACCTACCTCGAATACACCCATCAGTTGAGAGAGCAACTTCAAAAAGCATACCAGCTAGCATTTCAAGTGGCAGCCGGAAGTATCCAGGGTAACAAGCAGAGGTATGATAACTGAGTTCGTAGTCAAGAGCTGCAAGTTGGAGATCGTGTTGTGCTTTGAAACTTGGGGTTGCAGGGCAAACACAAGCTTCAAGATCGGTGGGCCCCAGAAAGTTACATAGTGGTTGAGAAACTGCTGGAATTGCCAGTGTACCGAATCAAACAAGAGCAAGGCCAGGATCTAGGAAAGACTGTTCATTGAAACCACTTACTCCCCATTGGTGAGATCATGCCTGACCCTGACCCTTGTCCTGAAACCCTAGTTGCAAGAAGGCCCACGACATGTAGATAAGCTGCTCAGAAAAGACAACAAAGCCCGGCGGCCCCATCCATGCCTCTTGAAAAGAACACATTGAACTTGAATAGTGGTCCAACTGTGCTTTCTGAGAGGCCCCACAGAAATAATACTGCTGTTGATATGCCCCCCCCCCACTCGAGAGGACCACATTGAACCTGAACATTGGTCAGACTGAGTCTCCTGAGGGGCCTGCCAGCAGTTCTTCTGAAGAAAGTGAGGCTGAAGATTTTGAACTTTGTCCTTGTGAGCCCAATCCCAAGCTAACCCAGTCCCCGTGTGAATGGTACTGTTAAAACTCTTCTCCATCCACCAGTACCAACCCTCCAGACTCTCTGTTTTCATTGAACCCAAATGCTATGCCTTTCATTCCTGAGAAGAGGCCTGTTCTCCCTATTCTTGAGCCTGATTTGGACATTGAAATGGAGTCTGAAAATGATTCAGGCCCCACTGAAACTGTGGTTCATGCACTGGCCACCCCCTTGCCCTGCCCTTGTTACAATCCCTGAGCAGATTCAAGGCAGTGTATGTTTACCTGACCATGCCCCTGGGTTGACTGTAGAGCTTAGCTAAGCAAGGGTATCCTTTATTCCTAGGGAGATTCCCATACCGGACATGGCCTTGCCTCAAAGGTCGGCAAGACAGCCTTGGCCAATTGTTAAATTCACACATGATACCCTGGGTGCCTCATCTGACCTTCCCCTGCAGGTTATTCACAAACCTGTGGTCCCTGTTGTTTATCCCCCATTATGTTGCCCAATGGATGGAGTGGGAAGGTGTATGTGCATACTTGTAGTTACCTGTACATAATTAACATTTGATGTTTAGATGGATGCTATCTTTGGGATGGTCAATGTGATTGAAATGTGATTCTTGTTGCTACTAGCTTGGAATCAGTTGTCTAGTCAGAAAAGTGCATGTTGAGATCTAAGTCGCTTGTCTGGACGCCAAGCGTTTGGCCAGGGGATTGTGTAAGCCCCCCAAATTGGGCTTACCTTTGGGGCTCCAGCCCCAATCCGGTGCTAGTGCCACACCCAGGGGTCCTGGGTGGGATCCTGACCCTCGTGCCTCCCGTCACCTCGTGGCTGTGGCCGCCAATGCCGATCACTGTCCTCGGCTCCATGGGATTGCTGCACAAAGGGGCCAGGGGTCAGAGTGTGGGTTTTGCACCTGTGGGCACTGAAAGAGAGGGTAGTTTGCAGTCCTGGAGTTTTGGGAAGTGGGGACCACAAAAAGTAAATAAATAAGATGGTGACCACGCTCCATCTGAACATGCGCAGCCATCAGAGCCAAAATTTAAAGGAGCTGTGCTCCAATTTCAGCTGGGCCATGCGGCTGATTGAAAAATAGTATATCCCTGGCTCTAGGATGAGCAGAGGAGCCGGGGATCAATACCAGTAGTGACTGGAAGGCCTCCGGTCAAGAGTAAACATAGAGTTAGCCCTGTTAGAGGGCTTGATAGCATAAATCAGGGCTGGACTGCAGATAGCCCTAAGAGAGATAAAATGGCAGCCCCCATAGAAAACTACAAAACGGGGCTGCTGGGTAAAATACAGAGTGAGCCCTGAGATCACCTGATGAGCTGCAGCCAATCAGAGGGAGGCTACTAGGGGGTAGATATAAGACTGTTTTGCTACCAGAAGAAAAAGAGTTGAGAGGAACTGCAGGGTGGTTGTGAGGAGAGAGAATGTCCAAGTCTATCAAGTTTGCCTGGCTGTTTCTGAACTCTGGCTAACTTAATCTACTAAACTGAGTGCAAGAGGAATTGCAACTGTTTCTGTGTGACTAAAGCAGAAAAAAAAAAATTGTTCTATAGCAGCCCAAGCAGTTGGACAGCTTTTTGAACTGGGAAAAGAGTTGAGCTGCAGACCTTGAGTGAGCCACTGATCCTCTCGGCGGAGAAATTGGTTGGTGAAGTGAATGTTCGGCCAGGGGAGAGACTGTAAGTGTCAAGGCAAGCAGCTGTGACAGGACACATCACTGCTTGTGGAAGCATCCCCTGAGATAGGGGCTGTGAGGTAAAAGACTGTGGGAGCCCTGCTGCCCTGTGCAGATCCTGTAAGGCAACTAGACGTGCTACAGAAGGGTTTGAGGAACATGCCAATCCTGGTTCCTCGGACTGAAGATGACGATGCCTTCTGTTGAAGGACAGAACAGGCCTGTCTGTGTGAAGTCTGTCTATAAAGGCCCATAGGCGCAGTTGGCAAGGCCAGGCATGCGAAGATCATCACCCCTCGTGTTTGTCCAGTTCTGGCTTCCTACCTGTGGTGCACCGCCAGTGGAGAGCCTCCATGGTACCATGTAACTCATCTGGCTGTGAACCCCCTGTGTGAACTGCAAAAACTCTGAGTACCCCAAGCTGCGGCTCTGGGGAGTCTATTAGATCTCACTTCGAGATAGAGCTCTTGCAGCAGGTAACACCATTAGGGCCATGCTGCTAGGCACTAGGACCCCACGAAACAATTCTAGCTAGCAGTCTAAGGTGGGGGATTGCCCCCCCTGACATTGGCCCCACCCTGACATCACCCATGGTATAAAGGGGTGGTCCCCTGGCATCACCTAAGTTACTTTCCTACCGTCGACCCGCGCATATCGGCTCCACGGACGCCTCCTGCTTCCAGTCAACTGCCATTTTTGTGCTTTGCACAGTTACTAGTTTTTCTTAAAAGGTACTAGTTCATTGTGTATGTCTTCCCAGCCATCTTCCTCTTCAGAGCGACGGAAATTGAAGTGCGCTTGCAGCAAGCAGATCCTGGCAAAGGACGGCCATTCGGCCTGCCTGCTCTGCCTAGGCCCTGACCACAGGCTGGACAACTGCACGCACTGCCAAGGTTTCAGCAGGAGGACAAGAATCCGTCGCCTGAACACCTTGAAAGCCTACCTCCTTAAATAGCAAGTGGCCACCATGCAGAAGACCTAATCGGGGCACAGCTCGTCTTCCTCCTCAGTGAAGGACTCCTTCTGCAGAGAGAAGAAATCGAGTGGGGAAACACCATCATCGGGACAAGGACAGGTCCTGGTCAGAATTCCATCCTAGGTCCCCACACAAGACTTCCAAGTCTTTGACCTCCAGCACGAAGTCAGACTCAGCCTCCCCGGTCTCACTGGCTCTCCCAAGGTCACAACTGAGGACCCCCCTGCCTGTTCTCAGGGGCACAGCGAGGAGTCTTCTGGGCTCTGGCTTTCTCAAGCCCCCTTGTCCCTGGCTATCCAACCCCACAAGCATACGCTAGGGTCTCAGTCGGCAGGACAAGTGCACTCTTTATCTGTCGGCATGTCGGAACCTGTCGTCCACAAGGCTGTAGTCACTGGGTCATCCGACTTCAGGAGACGCCAGGATAGCGAACGCCAGAAGAAGCATCACTCACCCTCCAGGCGGTCATCGACCAAGGCTTTGGACCAACTTCAGGCCTCAACACCCTCTGATTCCACTATGGATCTGGAACAGACGCTGCCTTCTAAGCTGCCGTCTGCTCCACAGGGCCCCATTGAGGACCTGACTATAGACCAGATGTCAGGGGACCTGGCACTTGCCTCCTGGGATAACCAAGGCTGGACGTCACCCCCTCCACCTTCCCCATCTCCTCGGGATCCAACGTCCAGATGTTGGAGCACCCGACGCCAGAGGACACCGTCCCACCTGGGCCAACACCAGACAAAAAAGTACCATCAGACTCAAAGCCAGAGGACAACGTTACACAGGGGCTGACGCCATGGGCCTCTAATGCCCCAACCCAATGCCAGCACCCCTGCCAAGCCCTGTTGTCGCTTTGGCTGAGGTTGGGACCTTGTTTACTAGTTGGTGGAATACTATAAAAGGGGATCTTTTACCTAGGCCAACAGAGCCGGCCCCGCCTAGGCAACCATCCCCCCAGCGTCCACCTCTGCCACCCCTGACACCAGACCATCCAGTGTCAGGGGATAAGGGACATGAGTCACCAGTGCGACGGCGGCATGGTCACCCATCATCCAGATCCTCCTCCAGGGGATACCCCTACACGTCATCAGAAGGATCATCTGGAGGTTCCTCCTCCTACGACTCTTCAGAGGATGACCTGTCCCTGCCATCACCAGACCACAGGTGGGACTCCCCGAGGTCCCCTACGGATGATTCCTTCTTCCTGGATATTATGAGACATATCCAGTTCTTAAGCCAGTGGGAGACAGAGGAATTGGACCCTGAGAGGTGCTGTTTGGCAAAATTCTTAGGGGCCACTGACTCAAAGCCCCTGGCCATCCCACCCTTAGTGAAACCCTTCCAGGATGTCACAAAGATAGCCTGGAATCACCCATCTACAACCTTGGTGGTCCCTAAAAAGGCCAACCAGTTGTACAGAACACCAAGGGGAGAACCACATTCGAGTGAGCAGTCATAGGCGGACTCGGTGATCCTCATGGCTGACCATGGGAGAACCCAGCAGTCAAAGCATATGAAGTCTCAGCCACCAGATAAGGAGTCCATGAAGTTGGACCAGTTAGGCCGCAAGGTGTATTCTTCAGCCACCTGTATGGTCAGGTCACTTAATTTTTTGGCACACATGGTGATGTATCAAAAATCACAATGGAACAAGGCCTTGAATCTGGCCAAGACTCAAGCCTCACTCTGCCAATAAGAATGAGGTTTTAGCAGTCCTCCAATTCGGTGCTGATGTTGGCAAACACGTCCTTAGGCGCTCATATGACTCAGCAGACACTGCCGCCAGGGCTGCGGCCTCCGGAATATGCCTAAGGCACCACTCCTGGCTGAGGATCTCAGGATTCCGCCAGGACCTTCAGAACACCATCCTGGATATCCCTTTCCAGTGTCCATTTCTTTTCGGTCAGGAGGCTGAAAAACTGATAACCGGTCTTCAGGACTCAGGTAAAGCAATTTTGGAGGTTCACAAACTGCAAATCTGAACCAGCCACATCTAGGCATCGCTCCTTTCATAGGCAGCAGAATCAACAAGGAAGGAGGCAGCAGCACAGAGGGGATTACAAGAGAAAGGGTGTCCCCCTGTCCTCAGTAGCCCAGGGAACTAAGAACGCCAGAGCTCTCTTGCCCACTCCAACAACCTCGGCATGACTTCCTGCCTGCGCCCCCTTCGGTGGAGTTGCAGGGGGAGGCAGTAAGTGGAACATTCTTCCTCTACCTCAACGGCTAGTTCAATATCACCGCAGATCAGTGGGTGCTCCAGATTGTAGAGTGGGGTTATGCTCTGGAATTCAAGTCAGATCACTCCAGACAAACCACCTGTTCCTCCTATTGCTCCCCATCCTATGCAGGTCTTATCAGAGCAGAAATCCAAGCCCTCCTGAGCAAGAGAGCTATCCAAGCAGTGCCACTTTTTCAAAGAGGAAAGGGATATTACTCCCACTTCTTCCTCATCCCGGAAAAGACAGGGGACCTTCATCCCATCCTGGACCTCAGTCAACTGAACACTTTCATTGAATACAAAAGGTTCATGATGGTGACACTGCCAGGATTGCTTCCCATGCTCCGCCAGGGGGACTGGGTCTGCTCCGTGGACATACGGGATGCCTACATGCATATAAAGATACTGCCATCCCACAGGAAATACCTCCGCTTTACCTTCCAGGCAGAGCACTACCAGTTCAGAGTGCTCCCATTCGGCCTTTCTTCGGCACCCAGGGTGTTAACCAAGTGCCTGGCAGTAGTGGCAGCAGTTCTCAGGAGGCAGGGACATTATGTCTACTCCTACCTCAATGACTGGCTATTAACAGCTCCCACAAAGGATCAGTTGTGTCGCTCTCTGGAAGACACCTTCCACCTGTTCCAAGGGCTGGAGGTTACCTTGAGCCTTCCCAAGTCATTCCCCTGGCCTACTCCGAGGTTACAGTACATAGGGACAGTCCTGGACACTGTCCATGGGAGAGACTTCCTCCCCTCAGACAGGGCAGATCGACTAAGGGCGCTGGCTTGGAGAGTTATCTCTACAAAACAGGTTCCAGCCAGAATGGTACTGCAACTGCTAGGCCACATGGCAGCCACCATTGTGACAGTTCCCTTAGCTCGTCTGCACATGAGGGTTCTCCAGTGGAACCTCAGGGTTCAATGGGACCAGCGCTTGGACGACCTTGAACAGCCAGTCCGAGTCTCCAGGTCAGTGCATCAGACTCTGGAATGGTGGCTCACCCCTTCCCGGTTGGAATCCGGGGCTACCTTCCAAAATTCCAGTTTCGCAGCAGATCCTGACAATGGATGCCTCGGTACCAGGTTGGGGTGTACATTTCAGGGTCCATCAGACAAGAGGGACTTGGATGTCTTTGGAGCACAATCTCCACATAAACATGTTGGATATGAGAGCTGTCCTGTACACCTTACAAGCATTCCAGGTGATTCTCGAGCCAGGGGCCCTACTGATGCAGTCCGACAACTTGCCAGTGGTCTTCTACATCAACCAGCAAAGGGGCACACACTCTTACCCCCTTTGCAGAGAAGCCATGAGAGTCTGGTACTGGGCAGTAGAGCACAACCAGGAACTCACAGTGGTTCATGTTCCAGGGGTTCAAAACACTCTAGCCGACAGCCTTAGCTACTTTCAGTCTCAGTCTCACAAATGGGAGCTACTACAGGATATAGTAGACAACCTTTTCGAAAGGTGGAGCCTTATGGAACTGGACCTCTTTGCGTTCCCTCTCCATGCCAAACTACCCAATTTCTGCTTGCTAGATCCAGGGCCTGGTGTTTTCTGGTGAGACTCGTTGTCCCTCTCTTGGGCAGGGAGGTAGGTTTCTGTATGCCTTCCCTCCCTTCCCACTACTTCAGAAAGTGTTACTCAAGCTACAAGCGGAATGAGCTGTCATGATTCTCATAGCACCATTCCGGCCTCAACAGATCTGGTTCCCGCTGCTCTAGCAGTTGGCATCGGAACCTCCAATCCCCTTGCCCCTGTCTCCTCACTGGCTCTCACAGGAACAGGGAACTCTAGTACAGCTGAGTCTTCAGTCACTGCATCTGCATGCTTGGCTCCTGCAGACCTAGTCAGGGACAGATATGGGGTGTCTTCAGGGGTAGTGGAGGCCCTAGTGGCCATGAGGAAACCCTCGACTAGGGCCACATATGCCATGAAATGGAAATGTTTCTGCCTGTGGGTGTCTTCCCATTTCCTGGATCCTTTTACCTGCCCAGTGAATTCAGTACTGGAGTATCTTCTTTCCCTATCTGACAAGGGTCTCAGCTATTCGTCCATGAAGATACACCTTGTGCACTGTCAGCTTACCACATACCTATGGAAGGCAGGACCCTGGCGCAGTTAGACTTGTCCAAGACCTTTTTGAGCAGCATTATGCATATCAGACCTCCCAGGTGGGACCCCGTCCCCCCTTGGAACCTTTTATTTATGTTAGAAAAGCTTACGTTGCCTCCCTTTGAGACAACTGCAAGTTGTGAGCTACGCTTCCTCTCATGGAAAGCGTTGTTTCTGGTTGCAGTTACTTCTGCTCTGAGGATTTCTGAGCTTCAGGCTGTGATATGTAAAGAGCCTTATTTGAATTTTCACAGGGACAGGGTATCCCTGCATGCCAGTCCTAAGTTTTCCCGAAGGTAGTGTCCAAGTTCACTCTTAACGAGGACATTCAACTTCCAGTTTACTACCCAAAGTACTCAAACAAAGGGGAGGCCCTGTTACATACGCTGGATGTTCACAGAATTCTTTGTTTCTACATAGATTGCACTCAATCTTCTAGAAAGACAGACCAGTTGTTTGTCTCCTTTGGCCAACGAATGTTAGGGGCAGCAGTGACTAAGCAGACATTGGCCAAATGGTTGGTCAATTGTATAGTTTTCTGCTACCAGAAGAACGACAAACTTCTACTGGGTCCGATTAAAGGTCACTACACTAGGGGTGTTGACACTTCCTTTGCATCCCTAAGGAGTGTCTCAGTAGCGGATCTTTCTACAGCTGCTACTTGGAGTTCAGTCCACACCTTCATAAAACACTACAGTCTGGACATTGCTTCACAGAGGAGAGGGGGCTTTGGCCTCGCCGTCCTCCAGGGATTACTCTCATAGGAGTACCAGTGGTTTACTAACTTTCATAACCATCGCCCTTCTGACCAGGATTCTATCCTTGTACTGCTTGGGACTCAGTCCTAATGGTGTTACCTGTAGCAAGAGCTCTATCTCGAAGTGAGATAGTACAGTTATGTAAGGACTTACCATAACAGTGGATCTTCGAGAAGAGCTCTTGCAGCAGGTATGCTTTCCCTCCCTCCTACCACTGGGGTTATGTAACTGTATTTTTCTCTGGGGGATGGGAGTACTTCCTCGGTTCCCATCCTTTATTCTAGCCAGGTCTCTGGCAGGCAAACTGAGGTGGTGCCGGGGGGCCGCCCCTTTAAACCATTGGTGATGTCGGGGGTGGGCTGAAGTCAGGGGCGCCGCCCCCACCTTAGACTGCTAGCTAGAATTTTTTTCATGGGGCCTAGTGCCTGGCGGCGTAGTCCTAATGGTGTTACCTGCTGCAAGAGGTCTTCTCAAAGATCTACCGTTACAGTAAGTTCTTACGTAACTGTACTTCAGCTAGCCAGTTAGGATTCTGGGGGTAATCTCTGCACAGGATTTTTAGTGACATACCAGTTTGGCAAGCCTAGGATTGCAAGTCCAAAATGTGTTCCCTGTTTATCTGGGCCCCGATGAAAGACCCCAGGCCTGCATCACCGAGTGGTGAGGTACCCACTGTACAGGGGACAATCTGGGTGCACTCAGGGGTGGGAAGAGGGGTTACTATGGGGTAAGTTATTGACTAACTAAATGGTGGTTAACCTTCTCCTAGTTGTGTTCCCCCCGTCCAAAATAAATAAGGTTACTGCTTGCATTTTATCACTGTCACTGTGTCATTGAAAGAGTGTTGCTGGGGGTGTGGGCGGCTACAGACCCTCCAACAGTACCGATTTGGTCGGTACAATACCGGATGTACCGAATCTGGCCACCATCAGAAAATACTTGAATTTGTGTACTGACATGACAGTTTCCCAATCTGCTCAGCAGTGAGAGTGCATGGTGCCAGTTGGTGTACATGCGGGTCCGAGCAGGAAGCGTCCATCCATCCCCATGGTAACCACCACAGACGTGCACTGGTTGGCTTGTCTGTCACCCCCAGAAGCAGCTTCTGCAGCCAGTTATCCCCAGACACATCTTTGGCAGGTGGACTGTCAACCACAGTGCATCTTGATCGCCCACAGTGAAAAACCCGGCTCCACTTATTTTGCAGGTAGCTGTGTTTGTTGTTTTTTGCCAGTTCTTCTGCAAGAATGTCAGGTCCGGGCGGGCATGACCATCGATCTGATCAGACAACGATCCTCTCTCTCAGAGCCTGGCTACTTGCACCAGCTGCATCAGGTAATATGAACTAATCTGTAACAAGCATTTGTCAATGCCGAACGTTCGCTTGCAGGTATTTGCAGTGGTATTTGGCACTTGGACATGGCTTAAAAAAATCAGTGGCAAAGAAGTACAAGCATTTGTCAATGCCGAATGTTGCTTGCTTCTATGTGCTGTTTAGGCATTTGGAAGTCATTGGAGTGCAAATATTGAAAATTTGCGAACTTACGAGCATGCGTAGGAACTGCGCAACGCACACTTGTAAAACAGTCACCATGGAATTTTTCACCAAAGCCCCCAACATAGCCATTTAAGATCTCTGCTCATGAACAGTGTCACTGTGATTTTCTTAATATGTCCCATACATTGAGTTCGCACACTGACTGTGCCATTGTGCGCTACATGGTCGGAAACACGTTTTGGGCAAGATGTGAAAAATGACAGCTGCACCGCTCATAAGGAGGTGTGGTAAAATGGCAATGTTGAAAATCTGGAGTGGAAATATTGAAAATTCTCTCAAACTTACGAGCCTCGTGGAACTGTAGCATACAACTCGTAAGCGGTACTTTTAGGAATTTTTCCATCAAGTTTTCAAAATAGGCTTTTTGAGGCCCACCTTATGAACGCTGGCACTGTCGCTTGGCGCACTGGGGCCTGAAAGATGATTTTGCAGAGTGATCGCGCAAATCACCCTTCCTCGGCCCTATCAATGCCATGACAGTGACAGAATTCATGAGAAGGGGTCCCAAAAACCCCATGTAGAAAATCTGGTGCAAAATTCCAAAAAATGCTTAAGATATGCAACAAAGTTGAAAAAAAAAACATCTAGCCCATTATACAGCTTACCAGCATTTCCTCAGTTCGCAGTCGGCTTTGAAGAGTGCAGGCGTGTTCCGATCCAGCGATGATCGTGGCTGAGCTCGGAGGTAAGTATGGGTGAGGAGGGTGTGGGGAGGCAGGGTGCGCAGTGGGTGGGTGCGGGTTGTGGGGCGGAGGACTGCGTGGGACCGCTTTTAATTTACAGGGTTTTTTTTTCCTACATTGACGACGCTGGACGCTTGCCACGCTGGGGTGGGCTCCCAGCATGGCAGAAGGATGGCTGGGGGGGCGTGGAGCCGACGGGATTGGGCACCCCTGCCGGCAGACGACGCTGGGACGCTTGCCACGCTGGGGTGGGCTCCCAGCAGGCAGTAGGGAAAGCTGTTTGGGGAGGTGGAGCTGACGGAGATTGGGCACCTGTCGGCAGATGGCAGGACATTTGCCATGCTGGGGTGGGCTTCAGCGTGGCACCAAGATTTTGGGGGCCGTGTGCCGCTTTACAGCGGTGGTTTTCTTTGAAGAAGACCACCGCTGTCATACAAGCACTGCAGCGATTGGTGCGGACCATACGCCTGCTCAACGGAGCAGGGTATGGGACAGGCACAGGCCTCCAAAGTGTCCCATTCTCCCCAAGACGTTCCTTGCGTATGCGCGCAAGCGAACGTAAAAACAGTCTTGGGGTAGGGTGTTAAGGGCAGACTGGAAGTGGACCGTTGGTATTTTTGTGCTGTTCGGTTCCCCTAATGTCATTAGCACTCAAGTTTGACAGTATGTCTTTCTCGATGAAACTTTTGAAATAAATAAATTATATACTTATGCTGGGCAACGTCAATGTGCATTTCCATTCTACCTGTTCTGTTCTTCTAATTCAGAGTTTAATTCTCCGGACCACGTTTTCGTAGTGTAGTCAGAATGAACCATAATAGCATTAATTGATTCTATGGTCAGAACCTGACAGGGGCTCAAGCCAGGAAGACTAGTGGTGGAGAGAATTTATGCTGATGTCCAGGTGGTCAGATACCTATTGTGTTACTCTTTATTTGCTTGCACATTTAGTGGTAAAGGACATTCTGTTTTGCACAATCACCAGGCTACCAGCATTAAATTGCACTGCCCTATGCAAGGGTAAAACTGGGGCTGGGTGAGTGCTGAAGTTCAAAAGGGCACAGGGCAAAAAGTGTAGCGTGTGTAAGCAAACTGGCCATTGGAATACTCATTGGCAAAGGATGCCCCCGCTCATAACACAGGGTGTACCTATTTTCATCTATCAAATTTTGGATGGTCTGCGGCTACTGTGTGGGAAACTGTTATTGTATGGGGAAAAGTATTACTCGGGCAGCTTATTTGTTTCCTGGGGGGTGGTAACCTGTTCTTTATCCACAGAAGTTCCCTGCCACTACCCCAGGTGGGGGCACTGCCCCACATTTGTTACCACTGCGGAACCCAGGCCAGCCCCCTCGGAGGTGTGTGCTGAATTACGCTAAGGGCCCTGGTGCAGCCTAGGTGAGTCAAAGAGCTGTTACAGTTATTATTCTCTTCCCCTCTTCACAATCCATTCCCCTTGTCAAGTGCTCAGAGCATACATGTTGTTTCTTCATTACCAGATACAAATTAACCATGGACGTTTCATGTGTATATTGACCCTGTTTCTACTGGTTTCTATTTGCTGAGTTGTTAGACCTATATAATAATTTCTGTGAGAAACCCACAATCTCTTCCAGTCTGACCCAGTCTGTTCTAAGCTTTATTTCACTAAAGCCCATGAAAAACGCTCACCACAGCCTCAACCCCTTCTTACCTTTATGAACTGCTTAGTGGAGGTATAATTCCCTTGAGAGTGAATGAACTTCCATTAATTCATCCCTAGTGTCCAGTATCTTGTTACCTTGTGTTTCCTCTGTACCTTGTCAATGGGTTTGCAATCTTGTTATCCCTTGAAGGGGGCAGGAGAAACACAGTCCTCCCAACCCCACAACAAAAGAGGAAAAAGGAGAAAAAGAAAAAACCAAAAAAAATACAGGTATTACTAATCCCCCCTTAATCTACACCCTTTTACCTGGGTGAAAGAACAAATGGTGCCAAAAAATGTCTTGATACCTTTCTTTGGAGCAGACTGCTTCTGTTATATTAAAATTCTAAAGGAATGCCTGCTGATCTAAGATCAAAATTCCTTCTACTACTTCTATCGAATGTTCTTAGGGGAGCCATCTCACTACAAATTTTTATTGTTTCAACTGAAGATAAGCTGTGATCTATTCCATTTATTTATTTATTTTAGACAATTGATCCAGTCCCCAAGTGCCGGACTAGTATCCAACAGTCACTTTCATTTAACAATAGCCTTAAGGGCCGCTGATATAAAAATATTATAAAGATACTTGGAGTTGCTCTTATGGGCCCGCTGAGGAGAGAGACCCAAGACGAGCTGCACGAACCCCAACTCTGCGCTAATATTCAAATGTGTTTTTATTAATCTTCCTATGTCCTTCCAAAATTCAGTTAATCCAGGGCAGCTCCAAAATATGTGAAAGGGTAAGCCCTTTGTGCCTCATGCTCTCCAGCACCTGTCTGTTGATCCCATTCCTAAATGTTTACACCTGTCTAGCATAAGGAAATATCTGGCTGTAACTTGCCAACGAAATTCCCTCCAGCTTCCTTAGGAGGTTGTTTTGTGGACTGAGTGCCAAACCCTCTGCCACTGCTTATCCGCAGTATCAGTGTCTGCCTCTTCTGCCCTATTTTCCTGAAGGTGCAGAATGCTACTTTCTCCTGTGTCTTTCTTAAATTCAGAGTATAATTTGGAATTAAGTTGTTTTGATTCTGATTGCATAGCAGCATCCCTAACCAGGCCAAGCAGGGCTGGTAGTGGTCAGTGACATGTACTCATCTGGGTAGCACTGATCAGAGAATGCACCTATAAATACCTATAGTGGTCAGAGGTCTCTTAAGTGGTATTTTTCTTGCAAGGAGGCAAAGGAGGTGATTGTGTCTCTTGCTAAAAAATTGTGTTAAATAAATCGAACCTTTTCTCTCCCAAATCCTAAACCTACCATCTAGTTTGCCTGGCAGAAAGTCTGGTTGCAAACACAGCAGAATCAGTGCCATTTGTCTTGGCGGTATCTCTTAATCTCTTTTTGAGTTTAGCCCAAATGTGAAGGGTATGACGAGGCCAATAGTTTTGAAATCTTGCCCTTTCCTGCGAACTGCCAAACAACCACAGTTGAATATGTGAAGGGGCCTCTGTCATCTGATTACTCTACTTGTATGAGGAGGCAGTATAATGCAGTGGTTTAAGGCTCTGAGCTGCAAACCTGGAGACCTGGGTTTGAATCCCACAGCCCCCCACTTGCATACTTAGTGACCTTGAGCAAGTCACTTAACTTCCTTGTGCTGGCAGGTTGCACCTGGAAACACACTTCGGCTTAGTGTGCCTCTCCTGGTTAAACAAGTTCCCCTTTCCCTCTATACCTAAGCCACCTCTCCCGTATTACTCAAAATAAGGAATACTGGAGTAATCTGTGCCGCTTCATAATAATGCTTAAAATTGGGAAGTCCCATACCACCTACCTCCTTTCACCATTGAAGTAAATTCCATGAGATCCTGGGACCCCTCCCCTTCCAAATAAATTTTCCTGCCAGTCTTTCCAGGGTATGTTTTATGGTAAAGTCTGGTTTAAAAAAAGGAACCTTAGTAAAACATTTACTTTTGTTGTATCGTCTCTGTTTATAAATGAGAGAGGCAACAATTGCCAGCATTTGAGGTCTGAAAAGATTTCTTGTTTAAGGCTCCATAACTGGCAAGGTAAATCTGTGTTACATTATTAAGTATCATTATGCCTAGGTATCCAACTCTGTCCTGATCCCAGTTGCAAGGAAATTTGCCTTTTTTTTTTTTTTTTTTAACTTTATTTAAGCCCCTCCTCACTGGCCCCTTAGTACTGTCTCCAGCTTGGGCTTGTCTGGATCTGGCATTCTGTCCTGCTCTGCCTGAGACTCCCACCGGCTGTACTCCATCCTGGGATACTCCCATCTCCATACCTTGGGCTAAGCCGCCCCCCTGGCTCTGAACCCCACAAGGCAGGGTCACCAATTCCTCTGGCGCTCTGTCTTATAATCTAGTGGGCCGCCGGAGTGAAGAGAGGAGCTGGAGGTCAGGTGGGGCGGGGCTCCGGCGATGAGCGTGGGGTGTCATCCATGGCCGGCCTTTGCCTACCTGGGTGCCAGGATTTTTCCTGACTTTTCTAGTGCCCTGGGGGTGCGGGGGTGCAGATGTGCAGTGACGTCCAGAGCGGCACAGGCATGCACCCACCTACAAGACATCTACCTCAGCCCGCATACCCTGCTACTAGGCTCCCGCTGGTTGGGGTACCCCCAGTCTATGCTGGGAGTCACCGTACAGCGGGAGACACAACCCACCCACCCTCAGGAGAGAAGAGTAGTCCTCCGGATGCTCAATCCTCTCCTGCCGAACCCCAGAGACCTGAGATCATTCCCGAACCCAGGTTGCTGGTGTGGCGCAAGGTGTGGTGTCCAGCGCCTCAATCTGCAGCACCACTGGGCCGGCCAGGAAGTTTGCTTTTAAGCGGGGGATTGAGCTGCCCACTAATTTTAATGACCTCAGTTTTACTGAGATTGACTTTAAAACCTGATATCGCCCTAGAGGAGTCCAATATGTTTGACATTGAGGATACATTTTTTTCAGGTCTTGGAGGAACAAGACTGTGTTTGCCTGCGTATAAAGAAATGCAATGTTTTTGACCTCCCGCCTTCACATCCTGAATAGTAGGGCTTTGCCTGATCGTTTCTGCCATGGGTTCCATACTTAGTGCAAAAAGCAGGGGTGACAGCAGACACCCCTGCCTTGTGTCCCTGCTGATGGCAAAACTGGCCGACATTGTGTCATTCACCTTAAGTGTAGCCATTGGTGCTGCATATATCATTTTGATAATTCTCAGCATGGTGTCCCCAAATCCCATTTTCCACAAAACCTCTATCAGGTATGCCCAGTTAAAGACACACCGTCAACCTTTTTTGCATAATATTATTTTTAGGTAAAAACACACATTTTATGATTGCTTACTGTCTCTAAAATTCATTGATGTTCCTGGTTGTTTTGTTTGCCTCCTTGCTTATTAGAACAAAAATGCATGGTAATGTATGGCTATGCCCAGCTCTGTTTTTCTTCAAGTCATTGAACTGCTCTTAGTGAAAACTCCCTGAACATTAGAAACACCCTTAAATGGTGCTGGCCCGCTGGTGCAGTGGTTGGATTTCCGCTTGTGAAGCTGGTGACCCAGGTTCGGGAACGGACCCGAGTTGTCAGAGGGCCAGCCGGGAGGAGAAGGATCGAGTGTCCCTAGACTGCTCTCCTTCTCCGGTGGGAGGGTGAGGGTGTGTGATCGGTGTCTAGTGACACCCAGCGGAGGTTGGGTTGCTGCAAGCACACCGATGCCTGGACGTTTCAGGGGCGGGGCAGACACTGGTTGTCATTGCATGTCCTCACCCCTCCTTACAGGGGGAAAGAAAAATCTGTCTGGGGTCGTCTTCATGATGCCCTGCCCCCGGGCCTCTCATTGCCTCCGGTGCCGGCTTCCCCAGACCAGATACCAGAATTGTGGCGTTAAGGGCCGGCGCCGCAACCCCACCCTCGGGGGCAGGGCAAGCCAGGGGTGACTAGGGAAGAAGCGCAGGCTATGATCGGGGGTGGAGGTCCCAGGGGTCCATGACCAGGCCAGATATTCCGATGGCCAAGTACCACCAAAAAGTAATAAATAAGAAAAAAAAATAAAAGAAACACCCTTAAACAGTGGAACCACTCATGATACAATAGTCTCCTCTACCCCACTGCATAATGAGTGGCTAGATTGTGTTGGGGGTGTTCCTGAGTCCAGGAAAAATGCAGTAGGAGCTGGTCAAGAAATGTAAACAACCGTGTTTTGGTGTGGTAACACCAGTAAGGTGGGCTCTCAGTTTTTCACTTTTTAAAAGAAAAAAGGGATCTGAATCAAACTACCAGCTTCATCAACAGTCTCTATAGAATGTGAACAATCATAAAATGTGTTTTTTTAAACTAGGGACACTTGGAGGTCTAAGGGGGTTGACAGTGTTCCTTTAAGCCTGCCAAAGGCTTTCTCGGCGTCCAGTAAGAATGCTAGTTGTGTTTCCTTACTAGAGGCACCTTCTGTGATTATTTTATTTTTGTTTGTAAACTTTATTTGCTAACAAGGACACATAGATACACTTACATTTTCAACATTGTACATATGTTATACTGTATGTTACAGCATTTTTCTTGTAATAACTTTACATTTATTTTCGGTCACTTCAAACGAAGGTGCCAGTTTTCCTTATTATTTTATTGTAACTAGGCTTCTTTATATTATTTGGGTGGAATTCATGGTCTTTATGCTCCTGGAATGTCAGCTGTCCCACTTGTGTATATACATAATTTTTTTTCCTCAGGGGGCCCTCTAATCTAGTCCCATTGCTTACCACCTCTTAAAATGCAGGGAACCAGTTGGTCACAATGGCTACTTCCAATGGTGCCCATATTTCTTCATGTCTTTGTCTTTGGCCTGAGACCAGATATTGGGTATGTTCTAATTTCATAAGGAGTAATAGTTCCGCCAGCCAGGCGGTGACCGAGGGTGGTTTTGGAAGCTTCCAATGGATTGCCACTTCTCTCATTCCTACTACTACCCCTATTCTTATCAGTTTGTTCCCATCTTTTAAGTATCGAACTCCCGTTCCTGGGAGTCCCAAAAGGATCTCAGAGGTGTCCAGCCTAATATTTATGGATAAAGTTCTGGCTAGAATTGCCATAATACCTGACCAGAAGGGCTGAATCCTAGGGCATTCCCATATTATGTGGAAAAAGGTGCCCACATGTGCATTACATCTGGGGCAGAACTGTGAGGATTCAGGATTTATTTTATAAGCCCTTTCTGGTGTAAAGTATGCTTTCATCATCATATTATACTGGAGAGACCAAAGTCTGTTATTAACAGAACATCGGAGTAAATTTTTTTTTTTAAGGACCCAGTCTCCTCCCGGCAAGGTTTCTGGATATAGATCTGTGTCCCAGCGGTGCCTTATTGCCTGTAATGAGTCCTCTGGGGAGCCCATGAGGAGTCTATAGCAAGATCTCAGGGGTCTAAATGATTGTATACTGGATAACTTCCCAAATATTTCCTCCAGTGGCGAATAATGCATCTCTGCTAAGCTCTCCTTCTCCACCAATTGACGTTCAAACGTCATTTTCAGTTTCAAATATGTAAAGTAGTGTGAAGCAGGTATCCCATATGTCACCTTTAACTCTTGAAAACAGAGGACCCGTCCTCCCTGCAACACTTGTTGGGCCTTGAATAAGCCTTTTCCGGCCCAGGTGCTTAAATGTTGTCTAGATATGTTTGGGATTTGTTCCCCCCCCCCCCCCATCAGTGACCCCAGTGTGGTATCCGGTGAAGTATACTTCTGTTCCCCTATTAGCTGGTGGGCTGTTTTCCAAACCTTCAAGGAGTTTCTGGTACATGGGTTGATGACCCTCACTTTCCCATCTCCCAAGGCTGAGTCAACCAGGATTGAATGGTATAGAGGGATCTTTCCCTCCTCCTCCAAACTCGTCCACTGGGGCGTCTATTGGCATCAGTTTGCAACGAATCTATCTATGCCAACTGGGCAGTCAAATAGTAATGTTTTTTATGTGGGAGCCCTAAGTCACCTTCAGTTGTTTTACGCCAGAGAGCTTGCTTCTTAATGCGTGGTCGTTTTCCCTGCCATAATAGCTGTGTTATAATCCCCTCAATTGACTTTATGTATTTATTCGGGAGAAAGAGGGGGATAGTTTGGAATAGATACAAAACCTCTGGCAAAATGGACATTTTAATAAGGTTCACCCTTCCTCTTAAAGATAATGGACGTGATCTCCACCTAAAGCAATCTTCCTTAATCTTTTTAATTGGGGGGAAGGGGTAGTTTAGCTTGACAGTTTGAGATAGTTTATACGGGAGGAGGACCCCTAGATATTTTACCGCGTTGGTTGGTTGAACATCCATCCCCGCTATCTTAATCGCCCGTCTGATCTTCCCCACTGGGAGCCATTCGCTCTTTGACCAATTTATCTTATGCCCGAAAGTGGGCCATATAATTCAAAACATCTGTTTAGCTCTGGTTGGGCCTTTTCGGGGTTGTCCAGAAATAGCAGGACGTCATCCGTAAAGAGCAAAATTACAAACTCTCTCTCCTACTCTCTAAGTCCCCCTATATTGGGGTTTGCTCTTATGTAGGCTGCAAAGGTTTCAGTACACAAAACATACAAAAGAGGGGATAGTGGGCTACCCTGACGTGTACCCCGAGTGAGTGGAAAGGGAACAGATAGTGTGTTATTGGTCAGAATCTGTGCCTTTTGGACTCTATATAGAGCTCTTAGCCATCCCACATAAGTATCACCCAAGCCAAATTTTTCAAGGACCGCGAACATGTATGGCCAGTCCACCTGGTCGAATCCCTTTTCGGCACTGAGGGCAAGAAGTCCCTTCATTCTGTCTTTCCCTCTAGACTATGTATGTATAATATTCATTGCCATCTCAGATTATGTTTTGCTTGGCGGCCTTTCACACCCCCCCCCCGATCCTTGTGTACCACAACAGGAAGGAGGGGGTCTAGTCTCCCAGCCAAAATCTTGGCCACAATTTTATAATCCGAGTTGAGCAGGTATATTGGTCTATAGGAACCACAAAGTTTTGGGTCCTTCCCTGGTTTGGGTAGCACAACAATCGTAGCTTCAGACATAGATTCAGGTAGGGCTCCTTCCTTTAATGTTATCCCCACCATTTCTCCCATCAGGGTTCCCAATGATTCCCACGTAATCCCATAAAAATCTACCAGGATACCATCCGGGCTCGGGGCTTTTCCTAGTTGCATATGTGTTATGACCTTTTTAATTTCTTCTCTCTTGATGGGGCTGCTTATAGATTCTTTCTGCTCGGTAATTAATGTGGGGAGGGTTAGCGGGTCTAAAAATTTCTGGGGGTCAGCATCCTTCCGGGTTTGAGAGGTATATAAAGAGACATAAAAGTCTCTAAAAAGCTGGTTGATTTCTACCTGATTGTGTGTAGGTAGGCCAGAGGACGTGTCCATAGCCATAATGGTACGTTCTGCTCTTTTCTTCTTTACTAGACTCGTCAGGCATTTTCCAGTTGAGTCACCCTCAAAATGTGAGTGAGAGCTGGTAATTATGAGATCTCTCTCAATACGCTTATTGGAAATTTGACTAAGGCTTCCCTTCATGCTCTTTAAAGTTCTGGCACCTCCCCCAGATGGGGTCAACATATTCTCCCTCTCCGTCTTTAAAATTTGGGCTTCTAGAGTATCTTCCCTTTCCCTTTCAACTCTCTGTTTGTATGTGAGTATGAGAGAGTTTTCCCCAAATATATGGTTTTAAGGCGTCCCATACATATTTAATATGTACTTCTTGATTGTGGTTAAGGGAGATAAAGTCCCTAAGTTTGTTATTTATGAAATTCTTGTATTCAGGATCCTGGAGCAAGGTCGGGTCAAGTCTCTGCTGTAAACTAGCCAGTTCCTTGGGGCCTAATGGAATGCCCACCCTCAACGGAGCGTGATCAGATATCACCATGGGTCCATATGGTGCTTCCATATTCTGTTCCATTAGAGATGGTGACACAAAAAGATAGTCAAGGCAAGAATAAATTTGGTGAGCATGTGAGTAAAAAGAATATTCTCTTTTCCCTGGGTGCATGTGCCGCCATACTTCCACCAGCGTCCTCTCCTCCACTAGGTCTTTAAATGCCACCACCCCATGTGGTATTGGATTAGATTTGCTGTGGGAGTGATCCAATTGGGGGTCTAGGTATATATTAAAGTTCCCTCCTACTATCAAATTTTCCTTGCAGGGGGCCAAAGTTATCTGTAAATGGGTGAAAAAGTCTGGCGAGTCATAATTCGGTCCATAAATCGAAACTAAGGTCACTTCTTGACCTCCATCTCGGCTATCAAAAATCTGCCCTGAGCATCAGCCTGCTGGGAAATTAGTCAGTGAGGAATCCCCGGGTGAATCCAGATTGCAATTCCCCTCACCCGTGATGTAGAAGGGGCCGCCAGTAATGTTCCCCCCACATGATCCGGCCATCGAAGAAAACTCCTCCCTTGTACAGTGGATTTCTTGTAGTAGGGCCATGTCACATTTCTGTTTTTTCAGCTGGGTCCAAACCCTTTTTCTTTTTACCACTGTGCATAGGCCATTAATATTCCAAGTCACACACTTCAATTCAGCCATTGTCATATTCATATCTTGTCCCGACCTTCTTAAAGTGAAACTGTATTACTTTCATTGTTATAAGTATAAAGTGTCCCATGCGCCTTCCTTTTTCAAACTTTCCTCCCTTAAATCCCCCACCTTTTTCCCCCACCCCAACTCTCCCTCCCCCCCCACCACCCTCTTCCCCCCATCTACTCTTTTATTTTGAAAAGAGTGTAGTGATATCCCCATACAACGTTTGTTCCTCTTCCCACTACTGTTCGTGGAGTGGGTTTGGGTTCCATCCAATTTACAAACTAAAGAACACAACGATTAAACACATCCTCTTATCCTTCGTCTGGGAGGATGGGGAGGGCGGGGGTCAATTCCCCCTCTTAAACCTGGCCAATCCAACATTTAGCCTTAATAATGCTCACATGGACTACATCTGGGGTGGCACAGCCCCCCCCCCGGACCCCTAAGGTGTGCCCCACTCTGTGTGGTGAGGTCGTCAGGGGCTCCTTTTAAATGCTTTGACAGTATTGCCTTTATTGCTCTTCCATAAAAACAGCTCCGGAGGGGCTGCCCCCCTTCCCCGCATCTGTTGACTACATTCCAAAACGCCCCCCCAGAAATCTTTTTGTCCCACTTGATGCTGTAAGACCAGCTAATTAGAGACCAGTATCATTATTGCCTTATATCAGAAACTGTAAACCTAAAACAGTTTAGGTAATTTCTAAAACAAAATTCATAGAACAAGAATTAAACCTTAAGTTATTTAACTTTTTAAACATTTCAACTCGGCTTAAATTAAAAGCCGCTTTTTGCAGAAACCGTGACCCCCAGAAGGAGGAACCTTTTCTCATTGTTACAGTCAACATTGCTTAGAGTAATATCCCATTTGAATGGGTATATAACCTGGGGTACTTGGAAACGACCAAGGCTATATGCTCAGAGTCCCACTCTATATTTAATCCAAATGACTAGTCAATGTTTCTGTACTTTTAAACAAGTAAGGTCCAGAGAGGGATCTGCATTTCTCTGAGTTTTTGCTGTCCAGCTGGGTGGGTTGTTTGTAGGTGTACCTTGCTCCATCAAAGAGCTTTTAGGTACTGCTGGCCATCGTTGCCTTGGGTGGAAGGATAGGGAATATATCGGAGCTCTCCGCCCGCCCTAATAGGCCACCTCCTAGTGTTGTGGGCTCCAGAGCCTCCTTCTTCCAAATACCTACTCCTCCCCAAAGCACACAGCCCCTTCTTGAAAAATAAAACCTTAAATGTGTTCAGCTTATCTCCTTTGATCCACCATTAAAGTTCAGTAGTTCTCTTCAGCTTCATTATTTTTTGAACTCCTGCTTTCACGGTCGTTGAGAAATGTTGATGCTGCCGCTGGGTCATTGAATGCCTTTTGTCTGCCCCCAGGAGGCCTCACAATTACCCAAGCTGGGTATACAAGAGAGAAAGGGCAGTTCAGTCGGTGCAGCCGCTTCTTCACTTTTCCGAAGGCCTGTCGTCTGGTGTGGATACTTCTGGAGAAGTCGGGGAAAATGCTGACTCTCTAATTATTTGCCATAATTGAGTCTGCTTTCCTGGTACTACTTTGTGGTGATCCTGATATTGCAGAAATGTTATTAACATATGTCTCAGACGTTGACCTGGTTGCGGTTTAGTGCCAGGTGAGCAATGTGCTCCTTGCACTTCAAGGCTACAGTCCTTGGGTAAGGTAAGAACTTGTCTAAGCCACTGCCTCATGAAACTGTTACAATCTTTGCCTTCTATGCCCTCCGGCAGGCCAATGATACGGACATTGTTCCTCCTCTACTGATATTCGTGCTCGTCGATCTGATCTTTAAGGTCTGCTATTTCTTTTAATGCTTTTCTCTCAGGTCTGAGGACGTGGTGGTAACAAGGTCCTCCTGAGTGCTAACCCAGGCCTCCAGTTCTGTTATTCTCCTCTCGTGGGCCTCTATGGTGTCAGAAACCACATTCACCATCTGCTGAAGGTGTTGCATCTGCGCCGTTAGATTGTCAAATGCTGCTTACATTTTTGTACCTAGATCGCACTTTAGATCTTTAATAAGACATTCCAAGGTGACGTAATCATTACCATTCTGTGCCATCGTTATTTTTACTGACTCGGGGTTTTGCTCCATAGATGGAGGAGGGTTTTTCACCAGCCCACTTGGACCCAAACTTCGTCCCACTTCAAGTGGTGTGGAGAAGCGGAGTTTTGACTGCTTTATCCCCGGTTTAGATGGACCTGACATTAGGAAGGTAGTTATCAGACTATTGTAGGTATTCTGGTCTCTGTTTTAGGTAGGATGCTCGAAATGTCTGGTGAATCCACATGGAGCTCTCGATTAGTTCTCCGCCATCTTTGCCAGCCAGGCCACGCCCCCTGTGATTATATTTAAAAGTCGTCTGATATTATCTCCAATGTGGTGGCCAGGGATGAACCCCATTTGATCTGGATCTACTTATTTAGAGACAATTTTCTGGAGTCTATTAGCCAGAATTTTAGTGAACATTTATAGATCAGATATAGGCCTATAGGACTTACAGACTTCCCTGTTCTTCCCTGGTTTTGGCAACACTGATTTCATTTCCCCTGCCTATGTACCTGGGGCCTCACCCATTCTACAGCTTTCATTAAAAAACCTTACATAGTCTTGGGGGTCAGTACCATCCGAAATTTCCTATAAAAATCAGTGTTAAACCCGTCTGGACCATGTACCTTATTGTTTTTCAATGAAAGAATGTCAGTATCCACTTCTGCAGTGGTAATAGGACCATCCAACATAGTCTGATCCATTTTACGGGAATGCCCGAGTCTGGAGCTGAACTATTTGGTCATTATTAGGCTCTGCTTATAATATGGAGTAGTAATTCTTAAAACATTCAGCAGTACCTTTACGGTATGTATAACATTGCCCTATTCTCTGTGCATCTTATAGTGCATGCTGCCTCCTGTTTAGACTAATTTTGTAAGCTAATAATTTTGCAGCCTTAAAAACATAGAATTTGATGGAAGATAAGGACCACTTGGCCCATTCAGTCTGCCCATTTCTACAATCTACAGCTCTTCTTTCCTCCACCCTTCCTGTCCACTATGATTCCCTGGTACTTATCCCATGCATTCTTGAACCCCCGCCACTGTTTTTGCCCCCACCACCTCTGCTGGAAGGCTAGTCCCAGGATCCACCACTCTTTCTGTGAAGAAGTACTTTCTCACATCTCTCCTGAATCTACTCCCCTCCAGTTTCATAGCATGTCCCCTTGTTCTTGAGCACATTTTCTTCTGCAAAATACTTTCCTCCTGTACCTTATTTACCCTTGTGAGGTATTTAAAGGTCTCTATCATATCCCCCCCTCCCTCTTCAGTTCCAGAGTGTACATATTGAAATCCTTTAGTCTATCCTCATAGGGCTTTTGATGCAGACCCTGCACCATTTTAGTTGCCCTCGTCTGGAATGCCTCCACTCTGTCTATGCCCTTCTGGAGATGTGGTCTCCAGAACTGGATACGGTACTCCAGGTGTGGTCTTACCAAATACAGAGCTAGCATCACCTCCCTCTTTCTGCTGGTGATACTCCCCACCGTGCACTGCAGTATCCCACTCACCCTCTCTACTGCCTGGTCACCTTTAGGTGATCCTATATGATTACCCCCAGGTCTCTTTCATACTTGGTGGTCATCAGTACCACTCCAGCAGCCGGCCTGCTGGCACAATGGTAGAGCTACCGCTTGCGACGCTGTCGACCTGGGTTTGAGAATGTGCCTTGGTCATCAGAGGGCCGGCTGGGGGAGAAGGATTGAGTGTCCGAGGGATGTTCTTCGGGAAGGAGGGTTGCCATACCCGCTGCAACACTGCCACCTGGGTGACCATGGGTGGCAGAGCAGTGGGGATGCCATGTGGGAGGGGAGGACGTTGGCTGGGGTCTGGAATGGCAGCACGTATCTGTGTGCATATGTCTCCTTGGTCTCCCTCATATGTTACATCCTCAGGGACTGGAAAGAAAAATTGGAAGAACACCCCCCGTACCTTAGGACCTCCTGGCTTGGTTGCCGGCCCCAGGCATAGCCTGGAGGGCACTGTCCCCCGGGAAGGCTCCACCATGAGGGGTAATTTGTGGGGTTGGAAGTTCCATGGTGGAGTGTGGGCCAGGAGCAAAACAACTGCCGGGGTTATAAAATATAAATAAAAAAAAAACACTCCACCCATTTTGTACTCGCTCCTGGGTTTCTGTGCCCTAAGTGCAAATTTTTTTGCATTTTTGCATTGATACCCAATTGTCATACCCTTGACCCTCCTTTTTTTTTTATTCCATGGCTGGGGGGTTGTGCCTTTGGTTCCTTCTTCCCCATAAAGCCAGCTATGTTGCCGCTGCCCCAGTTCCAGACAGAGCTCTTGACCTCCCTGCCGTTGCCCTACTCAGTTTCACTGACCACCACGGAGACCAGGAGGGTGGACCCAGGAGGGAGCTACCTGGTTCAGGACTGTGGCAGCACCGCCTGCAGCCTTCATGCTGCTGGGGATTTTTCTTGTAGAGTAGTTCCCCTGCAGGAGGAGGTGTGCAGTGACGCCAAGGGATGGTGCGCACATGCTTCTGTATGTGCTTCTCCCAACGTCTGCATCCCCCAGCCCCTTGTTTCTGCAGCATCGGTGGTGTTGCCCCCCAGCTTCCACCAGGGGTAGCCACATGCTGACTGCTGATGTCCCCCCCCGGAGAAGGAGAGCAGTCCTCCGGATGCTTGATCCTTCTCCAACCCTGCCAACCCCTGGCGACCTGTGCTTATTCCTGAACATGGGTCGCCAGCATGGCGCGAGGTGTGGCATCCAGCACCTCAACCCTCAGCACCACCGGGCCGGCTACCCTTGACCACTCCTAGTTTTCTCAGGTCTCTGCCCATCAATTCCACACTGCCCCCGGAGTGCCCAGCCTATTGCAGATTTTGGTGTCACCCGCAAAGAGGCAGACCTTCCCTTCCAGCTCCTCTGCAGTGTCACTTATAAAGATATTAAGAGGACTGATCCCCAAGGCACCCCGCTGGTCACCCTCCCTTCCTTGGAGTGAGCTTTGTTTACCACCACCCTCTGTTGCCTATCCCCTAACCAGTTTCTTATCCAGTTTACCATCTTTGGACCCACTCCTAAGCTACCCATCTTGCTCACTAGTCTCCTGTGTGGAATGGTGTCAAACACCTTACTGAAATCTAGGTAGGCTACACCCTCTGCTCCATCCTAATCTAGTTCCTTGGTCACCCAGTCAAGGAAGTCTATCAGATTTGTTTACCATGACCTCTGCCCCTGTGAATCCATGCTGGCTTTGATCTTGTAACCCACTGGATTCAAGATATTCCACAATCCTTTTCTTCAGCAGTAATTCCATTAACTTTCCTACCACCAATGTCAGGCTGACTGGCCTGTAATTGCCAGCTCCCTCCCTGCTACCACTTTTGTGTACTTAGACTACATTTACCCACCTCCAGTACTCTGAAACCACTCCTGGTTCCAGTGAACTGTTACGTAGAACTGTCAGAGGTGCAGCCAGTGTTTCTCTGAGCTCCCTCAGTACTGTAGGATGCACCCCATCTGGCCCCATTACTTTGTCCACCTTCAGATTAACAAGTCCCTTCAGGACTCTTATCTCCAAAAAAGGGCTAGTGTCCACCTCCCCTTATCCAAAGCTTTTGTTACTTTTTTGTGGCCCCTCCTCTTCTTCCTCTGTGAACGCTGAACAAAAGTATTTGTTCAGGATGTCTGCCTTTTCCTGGTCACCTTCTGCGCAGTCACCCCATTCCCTTTTATTAATTATTTATTTATTTGTATTTCGGATGACACCTTTGAGCCGAAGGCTCTTTTACAAAGGTTCCATGTCAAGGCAATAAGGACAATAAGGTACAAAACATAACATGATCATTACAATGGAAACTTACAATCCCACTCCAGTCTTCCTGTTTTCACTTACATATCTAAAAAATGTCTTGTCCTCTTTCATACCTCCTGGGCTAGTCTCTCTTCAGTTTGTGCCTTTACATACGAACATACGAAAATGCCAGAAGATACAGGCCTCACGGTCTATTGCATCTGCTCGGTTGTGCCGCTCACAGTTCAGACAACTGCTGCTGCCCCCCGGCCCGTCCCTCTGTCCATATTGTTTCCCCAAACTGAGTTCCCAACTCTGGTCCACTCCCCCTGACTTGTATTCTGCCTTTGACTCTATCCCACCCCCTTTTTAAACTCCCCACTGATTTCAGAGAGATCACCTCCTCCAGCAGTGTGTTCCATGCTGCCACCACCCTTTCCGTGAAGTAGAAGCTCCTCATCTCCCTCTTGAACCTACCCCCCCACCAGTTTCAGACTATGCCCTCTCGTGATCCTCTCCCTCTTCAATCAAAGCATACCCTCAGTACTAACTCTGTTTATGCCCTTCAGGTACTTAAAGGTCTCAATCATATCGCCTTTGTCCCTTCTATCCTCCAGGGAGTGCATGTTGAGCTCCCACAACCTGCCCTCATAGGGTTTATCTCCTATCCCCTGATCATCTTAGTTGCCCACCTCTGGACCCCCTCTAAAAGCTTGATATCTTTCTTTAAATAAGGGCACCAGAAATGCACACAGTACTTCAGGTGAGGCTTTACCAAAGATTTGTACAGTGGAAGAATTACTTCCTCCCTCCTAGAGGTGATCCCCTAGCAATGCACCCCAACATTTTGTTGGCCTTGGCGGCCGCTTTTCTACACTGTGCTGAGAGATTCATATTCCCTGTGACCACCACCCCCAGATCCTTTTCCTCCACAGAGATAGATAACTGCTCCTCACCCAAATGGTAACTGTACTCTGGGTTTCTGGCTCTGAAGTGCATGACCTTGCACTTCTTAGTATTGAAACCCAGCTGACAAGTGTTTGACCAGCACTCAAGTCTTTCCAAAGCCTCCTGGAGTACCCTCCCTCCACACTGTCCACCACTGAACTTATTTTTGGTATCGTTGGTGAACAGGCTCATCTTGCTCTTAACCACTTCAACTGTATCAGCTATGAAGACGTTAAATAGCATTGGCCCCAGAACCGAGCCCTGTGGGACCCCACTGAAGACTGCTTGGGATGTCGAGAGATCCCTATCCCACCTCCACCCTTTTCTGTCTATTCTTCAGCCAGTACTCTATCCACCTGACCAGCCTTTGCGCTCCTTACTGCTTTCCCTGCTTCCGTCTGTTTCCCCCGATACACCTTCCTATCCTGCTCCCTCTGTGTCTCCTTATATCTTCTGAATGCTACCCTTTCAGCTTTTACCTTTTCAACCACCTCTTTTGAGAACCATAATGGTCTCTTTTTCCCCCTTGCTTTTGCTCACTTGTTTGAAGCAGAGGTTTGTTGCCTTTACTATTCTCCCTTTTATCTTTGCCCACTGTTCCTCTGTCCCACCCAGGTCACCCACCCATGCTAGGTCATCCCTGAGGAATTCGCCCATCTTTTTAAAATCTGCCCTCCTAAAGTCCAGGACTCTCACCCTTGTGTGGTTCAGTTCTGCAGCAGTCCTTATACTGAACCACACCGTACAGTGATCACTGGTCCCCAAGTGGCCTCTCCCCTTGATGTCTGCAACACTGTCCCTGTTAGTGAGTTCCAGGTCCAGTATTGCCCCATCATGAGTGGGTTCACTGACTAGTTGCCTGAAGAATGCCCCCTGCACAGACTCCAGGATGTCCTGGCTTCTAGCTGAAGCCTCTGCTGGGAGTCTCCAGTCCACATCTGGCAGGTTGACGTCCCCCACCAGCAGCACCTCCCCCTTTCTGCCATCTTGCCAGTGACTTCCACCAGTACCTTATCTAATTCCTCCCTCTGTGTTGGCGGTTTGTGGATCACTTCAGTGCAAATAGGAGATCCATTCCCCGTTTCCAGGGTGACCCACAGTACCGCTACCTCTCCATGAATTCCCTGTATCTCTGTGTCTTTTATGCTGTCCTTCATATAAAGCAATACACTGCCTTCTTTCCTTCCCACCCTGTCCTTCCTGAACAGATTATAGCCCGGTATGGCCGTGTCCCAGTCATGGTTTGCAGTGCACCATGACTCAGAAATGGCCACAGTATTCAGGTCGGCCTCTGCCATAATGGCCTCTAGGTCCGGATTCTTATTTTCTAGACTTCTAGCATTCGTACACATGGCCTTCCAGATTTTGTTTCCACCCTGTTTGTTGGACTTACTTCCACAGTCATAATATTTGTGAACTGTGTACCTTGGTTGACCCTCTACTTTCTTATTCAAGATATCCTGTAATTCTCCCTTTAACCTTTTGGTTTCTGGTAGCTTTATGCTCTCTAAGTCTACCGGCGATTGTGTAGAGTATCGGACCACTGCTGGTAGTGTAGCGCAAAGCTACAAAGAATACAGCATAATTTCGTCAAGTGCTTGTGCGCTACACATTACATGCTTGCTGTTAATTTCAGTTTTGTCAGTTTATTTGGGTAGGGGGCTTCGCCCCCCACACACCCCTTTTTTTTTTAATAAGGGAGGGTGTGGAAGGCAATGCCCCCCAATTCAAATAAACCAATAAAAAATAACAGGTCATCTTGGCCAAGAAGTGTACCTTAAGCTGTACGCTAATAGCATAGGTCTGATGGTGGTCTGATATTCTACACAATCACCAGTCTGCCACCGTTTTTTTCCAAATTCACCCTATGAGCATTAGTTTTTTTTTCTTAGCTGAAGCCCAGCTAATAATTTGGCCTCGAAAAACTGCTTTCATAGCCTCCCAAGTTGTTTGTACTGAGACCTCCTGTCCCTCATTAGTGGCAAAATAAGAACCAATTTCCTTTTATAAAATGGACATCCAGAATAAAGAAGTCGCATTGGTCAGAATATATCATGTGACCGGGTATAAAATCTGTTTATAAAATGGGTAGAGACAGTGAAGAAATCTGATTGGCTGGTACCCCTTGCTAGCTATGTCTTTTATTTTGGATAAACCACTGGTAAAAACAAGTTCCTAAAAAACAAAAAGCACCCCTAAAAAATATCACTGAGCCACCCACAGTTCAAGTGAATCCCCACCATCTTGATCATTCGCTAAACAGCACTGGGACGGCATGATGAAACGGAGTAAACTACAAATTAAGAAACATAAAAACTGTAACAACACTTAAAAAGTGTTGTTTGTACTTAAAAACTGTGTCGTTGTCCCTACCAAACTGCTCCCTTGTTTCCCTCGCCTGAATGCTCCACAGTTCCTCCGAAGCCCCTAGGGGACGGACACCAGCGGGACTTTTATAAAAATTGCTACCACAGATGGTAGCTTGCTGCAGGCAAGACAGAAAGCACAATCATGGTCTTGTCTGGGGCCTGATTAGTGACTCAGCACTTCACCTAACAGCATCCCTAGCAACCTAAAGAAAGTAGAGGGACTATTTTGCATAAATGCAGATTTTTCCCCCTTTTTTACTATTCTTTTTTAAATAATATGGGAGTTTCTCAACAGATACCCATCTTGTAAGCGCAAGAACACACTCCGGGGTGTGGGTTATTCTGGATGAATGCATTTCTAGAGGCAGTAAGGCTCACTACACCCCTAGGCGTGCGTTTATCCAGAATAACACATACCTCGTTGTGTGTTATAACTTACTTCATGCGCAGCCATCCTCGTCCTAAACCACATCACACAATGAGCAAATCAGTTCTCCTACAACCAGAACTATCTTCCATCAGTCCCCCACAACCAGAATTGATCTTCCATCACAAACATGGCTGTTACCTTTACACTGTAAAAAACCTTCAACTGGGCCCTAAAAATAAAATTACCCTAAATAAGAAATAAAACAAATTAATTAAATGTTGTTTCCATGATCATCACATCACACTTTCCTTACATACATAAACAAATTAGAAACATTAAGTAGTGTTTATAGTTTTAACTACAACTGTTTCTTCACTGACAATGAAAAATACCCCTTCTGTCTTTACCTGCTCATCAGGAACTCTCTTCTTCTTGCCCTGACTTAAGCAATAATACCCGACAGGGTGGGCGGTATTGGGCAATACCGGACTGCCCAGGGGCATAATGAGGCCCAGTGCCTCAGGTGGAGGGCCTTATAGCCCCTGGAAGGTCCAGTATAGCCCAATACTACCCACTCTGGAGGGTATTATTGCGCTTAAAAAATGGGCACTGTAAAAAAAAAAATAAGTAATAAATTATTAATAAAAAATGTGTTTAAACTAAATTTTGTGATAAAATAGTTCCTCCACCTGCATTATAATGATGTGTTTTTTTTAAGCTCAGGATGTTCGTCTTACTGTGTAGTATCTCTCTCCTTCCCTCACTCTTCCCTCTGAGTAGTATCTCTCTCCTTCCCTCACTCTTCCCTCTGAGTAGTAACGCCAGCTAATGATGGAAATAAAGGAAATAAAAAAGCAGAACACAGACAGAAAATCACCTTCAATTTTTAGCACCTTTCAGTATTGCCTCATGCTGTGTTCCACTGATGATGACATGCTGCCCTGTTTATCCCCATGAGTTCTGACCACACCCTGAGATAGTCTTGAAAAAGATTCAGTGAAAATTAATCTAACACAGATATAGAAACTTATTATTTTTTAAAAATGCTTCTCTTGAGCTGGTTCTCAGCTGTGCTTGACATCGCTAATGCCAGTATGCTTTTACACATACGGTGTGTTCCGTGCTCATCTTCAGTCTCCTGTAACTCTGGACATGGGGAAAATTAAAAACTAAAATAAAACAGTTTTGTTATTTATTAAACTCTTTATTGGTCTTGATACTCGGGGAGATTGCTGCTCCGTTAAGTGAACTGGCGGCCGGCCAGTCTCAGTATGTAGGTGCTGAGGAATGGAAGGAGGTCTGAGAGGGAGCACGCTTGGGACTGCAGTTCAGGAAAGTAATTTAAAAACTACGTCATTTTTAGTGCGGTGAGGGGAGGGATGGCAGAGACAACAGTTGGGATTTTGTAAGAGGCTGAGTGAGAGGTTTCATGACACTCACTGCGCTATGTTTACTGCAAGTTACTCCATTCTGTGACCTGTCAGCTTCACTGCGGTCAGTGGAGGGACCTGCACATTTACTGTATCTGGATTGGGATTTTGCCTTTTTAGAAATATTTCTTTTTTATGTGTACTGCTTCATTTGGCATATGTTTTTCTGAACAGAAGAAACTGACTCAGTTGCTGAAATGTTATTGCTTTCCAAGATTGAGCGCATTATCTCCGGTACTGTACATGAGAGGAGCAGTAGTTTCTTAGTTTTTGTACCGCAGATGGACGTCCATCTGCGGTATGGAAAACTAAGAAAATACTGCTCCTGTCATGCACAGATTCATTTGCTACTGCTATATCTCTTGCTAAGGTTACTTTAGACTGTTGCTGTGCTTTTTACTGTGCCATTCCGTTTTTTTTTTTTTAGACTGCAAATTGTTGTAAGGGCAATCTGTGTGAGTTGACTAGACAAAGACTGACAGGCCCACCCGCTATGCTTGTGCTCACTAAGCTGCATAAAACAACATGGAGGATTTCCCATTCTGAAAATTCCATTTGCCCATTACTTTTGGAATTAAATGAGGCAACAGAGACAGGGACTAGTTATTTCCTGGTCTCTGTTGTCCCATACCGGGCCCGACTGATTGACACTTTCAGCCAGTCAGAATACAGTATGCCATATGCCCATTTTCTAAAGTTAAATAATTGATTCTCTGGCTGTAACAGAGACCTTTGTTGTGTCTGTATACAGTGGAACTGAGCAGAATTTTGAATCCATGTATTCCATGGGAAATATTCTGTGATAAACATTCCATATCTTGAATCTTGATGCCAGCAAAGGACAAACTTTGTCCAGCAGTAATACATATAGAATAATACAGGGGGTGGTGTGTTTAACCAGATTTTACACACACCCCAAGGTGTCAGATGCTACATAAACCCCAAGAGCGAAGCTCGAGGGGTTTATTTTAAGCATCCGACACCGAGGGGTGTGTGTAAAATCTTGAGTTAAACACACCACCCCATGTTTTATTTTATATAATTGCTGGGGAGCCTTTTCTTGCCAGTCGTCAGAATGAAGCGCTGTCTGCAGCCCCTACTGTTGTCGCCGAGCGGCTGCTGGGACCTTTTTTTTTTTTATTTAAGTTTTACCAGTCCATGGTTCTCCACAATCACCATTTTACCATGGACCGGTGAACTGAACTGCTGATGCTTTTTTTTTTAATTTTTTAATTTTGCCTTACCGCCGAGTCGAGCAACAGAGTCAAGCGAGGCAGCCAGCTTTCCTGTGCTATGTAGGGTGGAGCGCAGTGGCAGGCACATGCGCGGAGCGAGGGAAACCCAGCGCATGTTCACCGTTATAACCCGCGGGCTATAATGGCGAATTATAACCAGGTTTCCTATGGAAGAAACGGCTCCCCAGTTATTATAATGAAATTATCTATGGCATCATTTGCAGTGGGTGGAAGGACTATTTTATCATAAATGCACACCTGTAAATCTATTGTTTCCACATATAAACATGCTTTTCTCAACTGTAAAAAGTTTAAAAAGAAGGAGTCCATTTTATAAGCTCAATATGCCACTCTAGGGGCCGAAAGGCACTCGGCCGCTCACCACGCCCCTGGGCGTGCAGTAAAATATGTTTCATACACACCCGTCATGTCTTATTGCTTACATGTAACATTTCTAAAACATTTTGGTCATTCAGTAAAGTAGAATTAATCTGCCATGTCTGTGAGTGGTTTCTGTGCCCCACATCTACACCTATAGCAATTGGGACATGGTCTGAATGAGTGATGCTATGAATGTTACTCCTAATAATTCTATGTGCACTGTTCTTTTGGGACAAAAAATTATTCTGGAATAACCCTGGTGGGGATTAGAAAACTAGGTATAATCTTTTTCCCCTACATGTTGCTCCTTCCAGATACCTATAAGACACAATTCCTCTGTATAATTGTATAGTATAGTTCTAGTGGTTTTATTGGATGCAGCCTTGCTGGAAGTTTTGTCCACTGGGGAGTTTAAGACACCGTTAAAGTCACGACCTGTAATTGCCACACCATTTAACTTGTCTGCAATTCTAGGAAACATATTTTGGAAAAAAGTTGAGGCTGTGGAGTTAGACGCATATAAATTAAGTGCATTGTAACCCCTTTATCATGCCTGAGACCAATACCATTCTAGAAACAGAAATTTTCGGCAGATAAGAACCGCTAGGCCCATCCAGTCTGCCCGTAGGCCCTATACATTGTATGTGGCCACTGACCCTATGTAACCAATGGTTTTTCATCACTCCCTCCTCTCTCAAGCTTCCCTTGTGCCTGTCCCAGGCATGCTTAAACCCCTCCACTGTGCTTGCCCCCACTACCTCCTGTGGCAGACTATTCCAAGTGTCGACTGCCTTTCTTTGTAGAAAAATTTCCTCACATTACCTCTTAATCTACCCCCTTTCAATTTTATATTGTGTCCCCTTGTTCTAGTACTTTTTGTACATTGGAAAAGGTCCCCCACCTGCACCTTGTTTATGCCATTGAGGTACTTGAAAGTTTCAATCATGTCCCTCTACTGTCTCCTCTTCTCCAGTGAGTACATACTGAGGTCCCTTAGTCTCTCCTCAAATGTTTTGTGGTGCAAGCCCTGCACCATCTTTGTTGCCCTTCTCTGGATAGTCTCCACCTTATCTATGTCCTTGAGCAGGTGTAGCCTCCAGAACTGCACATAGTACTCCAGGTGAGGCGTTACCAATGTTTTCTACAATGGCATCACCACCTCCTGCCTCCTGTTAGTGATACCCTTGCCTATGCATCCCAGTGTGCCACTGGCCCTCTCTGCTACCTTTGTGCACTGCTTTGATACTTTAAGGTCATCAGAAATGATAACGCCTATGTCCCTTTCCTCTTTGGTGACAGTCAGCCCCCCCCTCCCAACCTGTAGCTCTCCCCAGGGTTCCCTCTACCCAGGTGCAGTATTTTGCACTTCTTTGCACTGAACCTCAGTTGCCACATCTCCGACCATCTTTCAAGCATCTCCAGGTCCCCTCTTCATTTTCTGCATCCCTTTTGGAGTATCCGCCCTGTTGCAGATCTTGGTGTCATCTGTAAACAGGCAGACCTTTCCTTCCAGCCCTTCTGCAATGTTACTGAAGAAGACATTGAACAGGACTGGTCCTAATCTAATCCCTGTGGTACCCCACTGGTCACCCCCCTCTCCCCAGATTGTACCTCATTTACCACAACTCTCTGTTTTCTGTCTGTTAACCAGTTCCTAATCCAGTTCACCACCTTGTCTCCCATGTCCAGACTATCCTTCTTGTTAATCAGCCTTCTATGTGGGATGGGGTGTAAAAGGCTTTGCTGAACTCTAGGTAGGCGACGTCCACCACCCCTCCCTTATTTACTTCCCTAGTCACCCAATCAAAAAAATCTATTAGATTCGTTTGACATGACCTTCCTGCTGTGAATCCGTGTTACCTCGGATTCTGAGCACTGCTGGATTCCATATGTGCCACTATCCTTTCATTCAACAGTGTCCCATGATCTATCCCACCACTGAGGTGAGGCTGACTGGCCTGTAGTTCCCCGCCTCCTCCCTACTGCCACTTTTGTGCAGTGGGACTAAATGTGTCCTCTTCCAGTACTCTGGAATGACACCCGTGTTGAGTGACTGTGAAAAAGGCCACCAGAGGCGCTGCTAGTTCCCTTTGCAGCTCCTTTAATATTGTCAGCTGGATGCCGTCTGGCCCCATGGCCTTAACCACCTTCAGCTTTGTGCATTCTTCTAGAACTCTCTCCACTGTGAATGGACTGGTGTCTACTTCTCCCCCCCCCCCACACTGCCTCTGCAACTCAACTGTGGTCCTTGACTCTCCCTCCTTAGTGAATACTGAGCAGGAGTATTTGTTCAGTATTTCTGCCTTGTCCAGATCCCCCCTCCTTACACTCTCCCTTTGAGCCTTTGAGCCTTACAATCCTCCCCCCTTCCCAGTTTTTCCTTTCACTGATGTACCTATAAAATGCCTTATCCCCTTTGTTTACAGACCATGCTAAACCCTCTTCTGTCTGTGCCTTTGCCCTCCTAATAGCCTTCCCTGATTCCACTAGACATTCAAGGTACACCTCCCTTTGTCTCCCCTTATATATCCTGAAACTCAGCCTTTTAGCCCTGACTTTGTCCCCACCTATTTGGAGAACCATAGTGGTTTCCTTCTTCTTTTCCCTTTGGCCACTATCCCAACACATTGGTGTGTTATCTTCACTATGGCTCCTTTCAGTTTCTCCCGTTGTTCTTCCACCCCCTCTATAACCCCTCCCTTCCCCAGGACTGCTTGTATACATCTACCCATTTCAGTGAAATCTGCCCTCCTGAAATCTAATACTCTTGCCCTTGTGTGACTTAATTGAGTCCATGTTGCCATGCTGAACCATACCATGTGGTGGTTACTGGACCCCAGCTGCCCCTCCACTGTATTTCTTTGACTCTGTTTCCATTGCTCCATACCAGGTCCAGAATTGACTTGTCCCTGGTTGGCTCATGCACCAGCTGCCTGAGTCCAGCCCCCTGCAGGGATTGTAGGATGGCTGTGCTTCTGGCTGAAGCAGCCACCTGGGTGGCCCAGCCCACGTCCAACATGTTGAAATTCCCCAGTAGTAGGATTTCGCCTTTAGCTGCCATGTTGTGTATGTTCTCCACTAGTTTCCTACTTCCGTCCTTCCTCCCTCTGTGCTGGAAGTCTGTAGATCACCCCATGCGTATTGCTGTTCCATTCCCTGGCTACAGGGTGACCCACATTACCTCAGCCTCCCCCGTCTTCCCTGAACTTCTGTAGCCTTTATACCATCTCTGATGTACAGAGCCACTCCTCCGCCCTTTATACCCTCCGTGTCCCTCCTGAACAGTGTATAGCCTGGTACATTGACTTACCAGCCATGATTAACAGAGTATCACATCTCTGTCATTGCTGCTATGTCAAGATCTGCATCTGCCAAGATGGCCTCCAGGTCTGGAACCTTATTTCTTAGTCTATGGGCATGCGTTAGCATGACCTTCCATGTTTTACAGTCTGTCCTCCCTCTGCTCTTGTTCTCCCTCTTCAGCATCTCCCCCCTCCTGGTTTCCCTTTCCTATGTGCTCCTGCCCCCCCGTATCACTCATTATACATTCTTCGCCTGCCTGCCTGCCCCTCCCTGCCTGCTTTAACTGTTCCTGTAGTCAGCTTATGTTCCTGCCTGTTCTCATTGGGGGGGTCCTAAACCTCCTGACCCTTCTGGCTCTCCTCCCTTGGCCAGTTTAAACGCTCACAGCTGAAGCATTTAAACTCCTCCCTTCTTTATCTGTTTCTGTACACGTGATGTAAAATGGCAAGCCTCTTATCAATAAAATCACTGTACCATTCTTCTTCTTCTTCTCCTTCAGGTGAGAGGCTGCTGCCACCTTACCCACCCACATTCTTCTCAGTTTAAAGATTCTCAACCTCTGAAAGGTGGGTTTCCTGCAGACATGCCAGGTTACAGTTTAGATTAAGAACATAGGTGTTGGCAGATGGGGACCACTTGATCCATCTAGTCTGCCCAAGATGGCTACCCCCCTTCCCTTTAATTGTTCCAGCCAAGCTGTCCACACTTGTCTGTCCCATGCTAGCTTAAATTCTTCTACTGTTTTAGCTGCCACCAGCTGTGCTAGCAGGCTGTTCCATGGCTCTATCACCCTGTCCGTGAAGAAGTACTTTCTATAGTTGCTCCTGAACTTGCCTCCCACCAGACACAAGTTGTGCCCCCTTGTCAGAGTTCCCTTGTTTTGTTGGAAGAGGTTCTCCATTTTGTTTATTCCCTTGACGTATTTGAATATTTCTATTATGCCACCTCTGTTTCTTCTCTGTTCTAGTGAGTACAACTTCAGTTCCTTGAGCCTAGTTTCATATGTCTTATTGTGCAGCCCCTGCACCATTTTAGTGGCCCTTCTCTACACTGTCTCTAATCTGTTTGTGTCCTTTTTCAGGTGTGGCCTCCAGAACTGGACACAGTATTCCAGGTGTGGCCTCACCAAGGATCTGTACAGTGGCATGATTACCTCTTGCTTTCTGCTTGTAATGCCCCTACCTATACATCTTACCTATATATCCTAGGATGCCACTTGTTTTTGTGCCGCTTTTTCGCACTGTTTGTGACTTTTAAGTCATTGGTGATGAGTACACCCAGGTCCCTTTCCATCTTTGTTACCTCCAATTGGTGCCCATCCAGTGTGTACTTTACTTCTGGGTTTCGCTTTCCTAGGTGCGTGACCTTGCATTTCTTGGCATTAAACTTTAACTGCCATAGTTCTGACCATTCCTCTAGTTTCCTGAGGTCGGTCACCATGCTTGTGGCCCCCTCCTTTGTGTCCACCCTGTTGCAGAACTTTATATCATCTGCAAACAGGCATACCTTTCCCTTCAATTCCTCTGCAGCATCACTGATGAATATGTTTATGAGTGCTGGACCTAGCAGTGACCCATGTGGCATGCCACCGGTCACCTCCCCTTCATGTGACATAGCCCCATTTACCAAGACTCTATGTTTTCTATTCTGTAGTCAGTTCCTAACCCAGTTGACTATCTTGTGTCCTATCCCTGTGTGCTCCAGCTTATTTCCCAGTCTCCTGTGGGGAATGGTGTCAAAGGCTTTACTGAAGTCTAGGTACACTATGTCCACCGTGCCGCCCTGGTCCATTGTTTTGGTAACCCAGTCAAAGAAATGTGTTTGTTTGACATGATTTTCCTGCCTTGAAACCATGTTGCCTGGGGTCGAGTTTTCTATTTTCCCTCAGGTATTCCACTGTTCTCTCCTTTAGTAGTGCTTCCATCATTTTTCCCACTATTGAGGTTAGGCTGACTGGGCGATAGTTCCCAGCATCCTTTTTACTTCCTCCCTTGTGTAGGGGCACCACTGTTGCTGTTCTCCAGTCCTGAGGTACTGTGCCGCTCTCCAGTGATCTACTGAATATTCTGCTAATGGTGCTGCAATTTCTTCCCTTAGTTCCTTCAACACCCTTGGGTGAATTCCATCTGGCCCCATTTCTTTATCAACTCTAAGTTTGTTTAGCTCTTCTGTGACTTTTTCCCTTGTGAAGGGGCTCGTGTCTGCCTCCTTGTTATTGTGTTCCATCTGCTTTGGTGGAGGACCTTTTCCACGGTCCTCTATTGTGAAAACAGAGCAGAAGAACTTGTTTAACTCCTCTGCTTTGTGATTGACATCCTCTGCCATCTGGCCATCTTGTGCTATTAGTCTGACTATTTCCCCCTTACTCTTTCTTTTTTCCCCCATGTACCTATAGAAGGTTTTATCTCCCTTCTTAACTCCCTGTGCTATTTTTTCCTCTGTTTGTTCTTTGGTCCTTCGAATGGCTGTTCCTGCCTCCCTGAGCTTATTCCTGTAGTTGTCCATGTCGGCTTCCTTCCATGATACCTTGAATTGCTTAAAGGCCCCCTTCTTATCCCTTATTATTGCTGCTAAGTCTCTGGTGAACCAGAGCAGTTTCCTCCTCCTTTTTGATTTACTGATCTGACGTGCATGTTGTTAAGTAACTGTTGTTATGGCCTTCTTAAAATGCTCCCAGTCATATTCCACATCCCTGTGCTTCCCCTATCTAGTAATGATTTGATTCTTGATCTCATCTCTGGAAAGTTTGCCCTACAGAAATCCAGGATCTTAATTTTTGTATGACATATTTCTTCTGCCTTGTTGATTGATAGCCAGACTGACCTGTGGTCTCTGGTCCCTAGGTTTACACCCACCTGAACATTTGAAACTCTTGAGCTGTTTGTGAGCACTAGGTCAAGGGTATCATGGTCTCTAGCGGGTGAGTTCACTAGTTGGTTGAGCCCTGCCCTTTTCAGTGTGAGCTGAACTCCCTGCTCCATTCAGAGGATGCTGTGTATGAGGTCCAATCTACATTGGGCAGATTGAAGTCCCCAACTAACAACTCACCTTTGTCGGCCATCATTGAGATGATTGTGAAGTTCAGTTAAAATCCTGGCCTGCTTAACTACTGAATTGCTCCCCTTTATATTGTACGAGACTATCCATATACTCTCCATTTAAAAAGTACATAAAGCATGGACTTAGCGTGATCATCGCTAGGTGCTACTACTCCCCCTGGTGTATCCAGATCTACTTTAAACAACTTTCTCAGTTCTCTATAACTGGCGTCATTTTGTATTACAAGCAATAATAGACTAAAATACAACAAACTCTAAACTGTAACATATCCAAAACAGTATAAAATAAAATCCCCATACCGCATTTTGTGGTCCCCTCCTTCCCAAGGTGAACAAGGGCTGTGTTTTGTTCACTTTGCCACATAGCTCAGTGACTGCGAGAAATGGCCTGTGGCCTCTGCGATGTGACCCATGTTTGAATGTTTGTAAGACCCACTCCAGGCTGGGTCCTCTGGCCCTTCCAGGAACCCTCCCTGTCACTATTTAGTAAGTAGTGACTGCTGTGAAAATAATTCTTTCCCTTTCCCACCCATGAGCCATCCTTTAACTCTTATTTGTCTATGAGATGGACCTGTGCAGTTAACATGAAGACTTTAGAAAAAAGAGAACAAGAAAAAACAAAATTTCTTACTTTTTATAAACCCCCCTGAGGGACTCTTGAATGCGGTAGATGCCCAAGCCCAGCTGTGAAGGAGCACAGCTGCGCCCTGCCAGTTGTAGGCCAGTATATGGCCAGAGGGAATCAGGTGACCATCTCCATTGCACTCCATATATCCAGGAAGTGCCGATACTCCTGGGTGCCACACTTCAGACACCGCAGCAGTGTCATGCTATGGCCAAATCAACTTTATGTTAACATCGATTCCGCTATTAAAACATTTCTTATGAAATCTAGGAGTAAAGAGGAGCACTTGGAGCCTGCTATTCCCTAGGATGGAAGACCCTGGCTCCGCACACCCCCCTCCATTCCCACCGTACCCTGCTTATAGGGTCACATTCCAAATGGAGCTATATTTTCAGCTGTTCTCATGCAGTGAAGTATATATGTGATGTCTTTCAGACCCAGCTATGGTCTTTGTCTGTGCACCCCCAAGAGGCACCCCCACGACATGCTAGTCATCCCTCTGACCACACCAGCTCCACCTGCTAATGTACAAATGTACATAATATGAATGGACCATATAAAAGGCGTCACTGCCCCCCAGCCCCTGCTGACTGCCTTCCACCCCAAGGTCCCCCTTACCTACATAGAAGCCAGAGCCAATGGACAAAGGCCAAGCCCTCCCTCCCTCCCAAAGCTCCATTCTAAAAGCTGTTCATTAGCTGTCCGTAATTAGGAGGTGCATAATATAAAAATAGTCCGGTGGGGTGTTTTAACCATCAGTTGTTCTGTTCTCGGCCTTGACAAAATTTCAAGTTGAAATGACCCATCATTCTGCTAGCTCTCTTTCTATTCCCTTGAACTGGTAAGTGGGTGAGGAAGTAGTGTCCTTAGTTGGAGAAGCAGTGCCATTTAACTCTGATGAGGAGAGTTTAAAACTCTGATTAAAGTCCTCCCTTGGGTTAGGTGGTAGGGTGGAACCCGGTCTGGCGCGTTTCTTCCCTGTACTGGCTACCATGCATGTCGATCGACGCAGCTGAACTTCCAACTCTGCCATGTTGGAATCTGGACAAGTAATGCCCCATTTGTTAAGTTGTGGGCCAGCTCCCTGTAGTGAGTATAAAATTTATACTCCAGACTCTAAGTGGATCTTAAGCCTCGCTGGAAAAAGCAGTTGTGTCTTTATGTCTTTTGTTTCTTTTAACTGTTTAATGACTCCCCACACTGCTTGACATTTGCTTTGTAAAGCTGGAGACAAATCTTGATAGAAATAGATGGGTTGATTATAATATTTGACACCCTTAGTTTTCCAAGCGGTGGATAAAATATGTTCCTTACTGTGGTAGTGGAGCATTTTAACTATTATGGATCTTGTTCAAGCTGTTTGTTCCTTTGGCTTTGAATCTAGTGAGCGGAATGCCTTCTCGATTGTCAGGGGAAGTTCTTGGGACAGCGCTAGTGTGGTCGATAGGATGTACAGTACAAACTCTACCATTGAGGGGAATGAATCTTCAGCTCCCTGTGGTATACCATGTGCCCAAAAATAATTTCGCCTGGCCCTATTTTCAGCATCTTCAGCTCCGTTTTCCATCTCTCTTTCTCTCTTTGCTGTAAATAGAGCAACAATCTATAGTGAGTGATCACGTTTTCAGCAGCTTCCCCCACTCTCCGATCTGTGGCAGTTTGTCTAGAGATTTTAAACTCATGTGCATGTCTGCACAGGCAGATTCCAGCTTCTGTACTTTACTGTTTTTAGAACTTTATTGATAGCAAGCTCCGTGCCAGAGATTTGCTCCCCATCCTTGTAATACTCAAGATCAACCGACGAGACTGATGCTGGCGAGCATGAGCGCTAGGAACAGGCCCGAGTTGCAAGGGAGTCTCTCTCATTAACCAGCTACTTTAATTTCACTACCGACATTTGCGATTGTGACCTCACTCCTCTGATAGACATTGCCGGTTCCCTTTACTGCCAAAGCCAGTAAAAATTGGATTTCTGAGTGCCCAGATTAGTTGGTGTAAACACAATTGCCATTTAATTAATTTAATTCTGTGGCTGTTTAAGAAAAGGTGTGCAGTAAATTGTGCTTGCTTGTTTTATCGTGGTTACGTCCTGAGATGACAGATTTACTCGGACATGCAATGCAATTAGAAGCTGTTTTATTTCAATACACAGTTAACATTTAAACACATTTGGCATTTAGACAGTATAAGACATTGTTAGAAACTCTTATTCAGACTTTTGTCTCACTTTGTGCACTTTCTCTCATTGCACAATCTCCACTACGTACGTATGAGGCCCTGTAACTCCTATCAGGAGGTAATTTAAGGTAGTATTCTCTCAAGAATAGTCTTACCTAACACAAGTACACAATTCCTTGGTATTAATAATCTTTGCTAGCATTTAAACACTATTTCACTGCAGATTGTCTTTATGCATTTAAATATGGAACCAGGATTCTTTAAAGACACATATTTCAGTAAGCACCTTAAAAGTCTGTATAATCTATATTATGCTCAGCCAACTTGTCAAAGAGTCTTTTGTCTCCCTGACGTGTGGAGATTTGAAGTGTCTTCGGAGAGGTTGGATTGAAGAAGGTCTTTTCCTGGCTTTTTAATTTATTTCTCCTTGAGGCTTACAAATAAAATAACAAAGTCAGTACAAGTTGAATGTCTCTTACTACTGGCAAATGCCAAAATTCTTTAGAGTTCAGCAGAATAATAGTTCTTAGAGTCAGTAGCAGTAGCGTAGATGTGAGATCTCTTCCAGCGATGAAACACAGATTCGTATGAAAGCTAGTAGGCGATTACAAATTGCTGATCTTTAGAGACGTCTTATGTAAGCAAAATACTTCCTCAGAAGTGGCATGAAGTTTAATACTTCCTCAGAAGTAGCATGAGGCTTTGGGATGATCTAGCCATATTTGGGCAGAAGCTTATTTGGGTCGGAAGTCTATAACCTACATGCAGAGGTATTAATACTCATTAGACACTCTGTCAGTACCTTGTCTATCATCCTTTTGAACTTTGTCCATGAGGTGACAATTAATAGACTTAAAACCACAAGACCTTCCACTGCGCATGTTCAAACGTGAGGTGATGGAGGTTGTTTCATTGTGGCGTGTGGTGCTGTGGTCTGATAACAGATGGTTCCCTGTCAAGAGAACCAGTTCCTTGTTGGATTGTCTAGATTTTTCAGATGTGTTGCAGCTTCTTATGGTATGATCGATGACATAATAAGTGCTGAGCTTTGATTTTCAAATACTTTTGGAGCTGTCAGAGCTTTGCAAAATTTTTGAATGTAATGAATCCATTCAGTTAGCATTTTAAATGTCCTTGAAGTTAACAAGCTTAAAGCATATTGTTTAATGTAAATTATTCCATGATTTCTCGGTGCCACGATGAGTTCCACATACCTGGATTAAGCATCTGCAGGTCTGTTAGACTAGAGACTTACAAGGAAATGTTTTTGTGACCAGTTCTTTTAATGTACATTAATGGCAGCTGAGATTAAGGTGACTATCCTTTTTACACTTTGGCTGGGTCTGGTGGCTTATGGCTGCTGTTGTGCCTACATTAGGGTGGCTCGTGAATTAGTGGAACTCTCCTATCTTCCTGCTGTCATGTCCGTGACATCACTGGAAGTCTGTATGTTGACATTTTTCAATGCTTGCTCATAACTTCACTAATTTGCAGTATTTTTACTCCAGATTTTCAGCATAGCCATTTTTTCACACCATCTCATGAACTTGACAGCTATAATTTTTTTGAATGCTGGTCCCAATGTAATTTCGCTGTTTCATCCAGTATTTTATAAATAACACCTGTCACATTCAGAGGGGGTGTCATAGAAGGACAATGTTGAAATTTTGGGGTCAAAACTGTAATAAAAAATAAAGTAACGTTGTTTGCTGGAATGGCCAATGGCCTACTGGGGATCACCTTGCCTTCCTGTGCCACTGTCACTGACCTGAGTTCCGGTGCAAGCTCAGTGAGCCAGCTGAATGGGTCGAGGCTGGGGGAAAGGTGCTGCAGAGTGCAGCACAGGTCCCAGCCTGTGCAGGGACAGGGCAGTGTTCTGGCACACACACACACCTTCCCTCACTAAGGGTTGGTATGCATGTTGAGGCCTGATGGGCCCATGCACTGCATCTGGACAAGTAGGTTAGCCTGACAGTTTTGAATTACAGCGGAGGCACAGACCTACAGTTAGTAGAGAGTCAGGATCCACCACAAGTTACTCATTTCACTGTGTATGCCTGCCACACACACCGTACATGCTAACATTCAGTATTGGCAATTACTTGTTATACTTTATTGTCTAACTGATGTCTCTTAGGGATGAATTCTGATTGGTCACGATGCCCAATATGCTTCACCACTTTTTGCAGTCTGTTAGCTAGTATTTGAATATATATTTTTAGGTTTTGATTTAACAGTGAAATTTATCTGATGATCTACATTCGTTTTTTTATATTTCAGACTTCGGTATAACTGATACTGTAGCTTCTTATCAGTAGGGGAAGTTTTTGTATTAAATAAATTCAATAACAGTCACAGCAAAACAGTATATTACAATAAATCAAATGGAGAACTAAAAAATGATTTAAAAGAAGTGAAACAAAAGGAAATTCTTGTCAAAAGGGAAAAACAATACATGTGCAAACATTATAAATCATACCATACTGGAGGGGAAGGAGAAAAAAGGGGGAAACTCCTGACTCCTTTTAATCCCTAGGCGGAGAACCACTGTTGGCCAGGCTGCTTTCTCACACCACTTCCCTCAACTCTGGAATGCACTCCCCCCACAAATTCGCCACTCCTCCTCTGTCCAGTCACTATCTGCAGCCCTTGCTAACTACTACTCGGTAAACTGCTCCTGCAAATAACACCTTACATGAGCATCCCCCGAGCGCCCCCCTCCCTAACTTGCTGTGCAGCACCTAAGTGCGCTACGTTATCTGGCTCACTGAACCAACTACTGCACTTATTGTCTCATTTTTTATGTGAACAGCCGTATGGATAGCCGGCTCTTGCACTTATTTCCCCCAGTGTTACGTATCCCTGTACCAAGTCCCAACTGTTATCCAGCTTGTTACCACTATCATGTCTGTTCTCGTACTAATGTTAACCTATGCTTCTGTATTCTGTCAAATGTACGTTAGATAACCTGCGTGTTATCTTCTCCACTGTACTCCCTCCCCCCAGATCGCACCGGGAGATGAGCATCTTGTTGCTCAGTGTGCCTTTCCTGGTGAAACAATCTTAATAAATAAAAATAAATAAATAATATTATTTATCCTCAAAAAAAAGAGTATGGGTGTTTTTATTAATAGGAGCTATATTTAAGTGTAAACAAATAATCAACCATATGAAATCACAGCACACTTACAAATCAATCACTAAAGAAAAAGAAAAAAGATGGAGAAAGCAAGAAAGAAAGAAATTTCTGCATTAGACACTGCATCCCTCTTGTGAATTTTTACAAAATGATCACCTACAAGAAACAAACATCAGAGAAAATAAATATTGTCCTAAATCCACCCGACATTCTTCCTAAGGGCACTGCACATTGGACTTTCGCAGATTTTCATTTCTGTGTCATACATGGAACGGAGCTCCTGAATGACCTGTGCCACCAGGAGGTGTAAGGGGACAAATTTTTGTTGGAACAGAATTATGCATCTGGAGTGCCATTATTAGGCACAAAGTGTTGTAGTCCCAAGATGTCCAGGATCCCATAAAGTAACGATAAATTAAATTGTCATTGGTCAAAGTAGCAAACTCCATGGCATGCCAGAGTCTGCTAAATTCTTTCCAAAAAATTCACATCTTAGGGATGGGAAAAAAAAATAGGTAGGTCATAGATTCCTCATCTGGCCTGCATGTGTCCCTAAGACAAAAATGTTTAGAGTCACTTTTATGTTTGTGATTCCCATAAACTTGAAGATCTTCAGGGGTATCTCAGTCATCAGGTCACACTGTAGGAGTTTCACTTGTCAGTGAAGTAGGATCCACACAGAAGATTTACCAGCAGTACCACTGGGGCAGCCCACGCTGACATTATCTGCCGATGTCACCAACCCTGTAAAGGCATGAACTGCCCCGTTTCCACCTCAGTTCTTTCCCACTGTCGACTCCGTTCGCATGGATATCCGCAGAAGCTCCGACGCAGTTTGCACCATTTTTGCCTACAATTTTTTCTTCTACCCTAGCTTTCAGAATCTCTTTTAAACAAGAGATTTCCTTTCCTTGTTTATGTTGAGAGTTACTCCTTCCACTTCTCTCTTCCGTTGCTGCCGCTGCGGAAAGAAGATTGCCTCTTCAGATGACCACAACTTCTGTGCCTGCTGTCTTGGGCCTAACCACGATGTCACTAACTGTGAGATCCGCCAGAAATTGAAACAAACAAACAACCCTTAGGCAATGCAAAAAGGCTTTGAAGAAATTCCTCATGGAGCAGCAGGTAGCCAGTTCTGGGCAGGGGTCCTCAGGGGTTCTTCCTTCTCAGTCACCGGTGGGTTCATCGAGCTCCCAGGCCTTGAAGGCCCAAGACAAGTCTTAATGGAAAAGTCACAAAAAAGACCACGAACAGGACCACTTCCCCCGGCAGTGCTCTTGCTTCCCAGTGGCCTCTTCTTCTTCCTTCGGGGCACTCTATCAGCTGCGGCTACACCAACATCCTGTGCTGTCCAGGCCTCTGCTTTTTTCAGGTCCATACTGACAGCATCTCCTCTTGCTCCTTAGGGAGGACAGCCATTGAACCCCGGTTGTTGGCCCCCTGTCATGGCCTGATGCTTCCCCAGGCCCTCAGATGTCCAGGCCCTCGGGTTCTCAAGTCCTGACGGACAGTTCATTGCATCCTGTGCTTATGATCCCTTCACCGTCAATGCATCCTTCTCCTGCCATCAACCTTAACACAGTTTTGACCCAGATCACTACTGTCCTAGTGCACCAGTTGGGCTCATACAGGCCTGGGTCTCCAGTGCTGTTAACCGACACGTCGTCATCGGCACCTGTTTGTCCTCCTCGGTCCGTGCCTCGGGTGCCGTTAGTACCTCGCTCATCGGACCTCAAGTTAGAGCAGATTGACACTGAAGAGGAGTACCATCCTGACCTTATCCTCCCTGAGGAAGAGGAGGAGGAGGAGAAGGAACTTCCCTCCTCAGATAGGTCCACTGCATCTTCAGTGAGCGAGGACTCTTAAAAATACTCCCAGGTCCCCTCCTGAAGGTCCTACCTTTTTTAATATGATGAAGCAGCTATCGTCAGCTATGGGATTCCACACTGAGGAAGAGGATGCCAACAGGAGAGACCTGGTGGACTTCTTGGAGATTCCAGAATCTCCCCCAAGGTCATTCTTCCTATCCTTCCCACCCTGAGGAATGCCACTACTGCGGCTTGGCACCACCTAGACATGGTTCCTGCCATACCCCGCAGGGAAGACAAACTCTATCATGCTCCTCAGGGCCTGCCTTATTATGCTGCCCAACCTGAGACTGATTCCGAGGGAATTAAAGCAGCGCATGACAGGTCCAAGGTGCCTAAACACCTTAGCTTGCTCCCCTCTGACAGGGAATCTAGGCGGAGTGACCTTTGGGGCAAGAGGGTCTATGCCTTCTCCACCTTGGGACTTTGGATTGCTAACTATCGATCGCATGTGGTCAAGTACCAAAATACCATCTGGAGGAAGGGCAAGGCAGCTGTCCAAGCCCTCCCAGAATGTTCCCAGAAACAGGAGATTCTCAGATCCTTGCAGGCCACTGAAGATATTAGCAAGCATGTCCTCAGGGTCTTATATGACATTTCCGACACTAGTGTCAGGGCTGCTGCCACAGGCATTTGCCTTCGTAGGCACTCCTGGCTGAGGGTCTCAGGATTTGCAGCGGATGGCCAACAGAAGGTGCTGAATGCCCCCTTCAATGGCTCTAAGTTATTTGGGCCAGATGTCCAGGACATCATTAGTGACTTACAGGCATTTGGTAGGGCTATCTAGTCTATCCATTTGCTTTACCATACACAGCCTAGGAGCAGACAATGCCCATTGTTTCATAAGGTGTCCCACAAGTCCAGAGCAGGCTCCCATCCCCAGGACAAAAGAAAAGCCTCCTCTGCCTTGCCTACCCCCTGTGATAGAGTTGAATAAGGACCTGTCACATTTGTTATACAGAAAGAGTTAAATGCAAGGATGAAGAATCTGTTTTATCCTCTCCTTTTCTGTCTTTTGTCTGTCTGGTTACGCAACCAAATGTGTGAGATCTAGGAACTGATCACTCCTGATGGTCTGGCAATTCTCCACCTCTCACTATCTCTCTACCTTCACTTGCTGCTTCTGTCTTTTCTTCCCCCTTGCATATCTGCGGTTATAAAAATATATGTGAATCTTTATGTGAAACTGGGATCCCTTGGTTTGAAATACATATAGTTATACTGTTGAAATGATTGCAAAAAGCTATTTGGAATTTAGGGGGTTAACCTGAGATGCAGTTTGAGCTTCTCTCAGGCTTGTTTGAAAATTCTTTTGAAGAGCTGTCACCAGGAGGCCAGCTTGGGACATTGTTCTGTTTGCAAATCTGTTCTGCAAAGAAACTGGCAAGAACATTTTGTGAGAAACAGGATGTCTCTTGACAAGTTCCCGGGCCAAGAGTTATAAAAAGAGCAGCAATACTTCTGCTAGAGCAAGAAGGAGAGACTGACTGAAACTTGGAATTGGAGATACCCTCAGATGAAGGACTTTTTCTCTGTTTGTACTGCCTTTGTAAACAGTTATACTAAACAACTCAATTTTTTTATTCAGTATGCTTTATATTGCATATTGCTGAATGCTCAACCCTGTTCTTCCTGAACCCCCTCCTTGCCTCCACAGACTTACCTCCCCGAGTGATACCCCCTGGATTGCCTCCCAGAGCAGGGCCACCGCACCCGACCCGAACCTTTGTGGTGACGGGAGAAGGTTGCTGGTAGGGACGTCTACCGACATTGCCTCCCTGGCTTGTCCGGCCAGAGCCAGTGGGGACAGGATAGGTCAGTTGTTGGGAGTGCCATAGCTGACAGTTGGAGTCGGGGAGCGGGTACCATTAAGGCGGATACAAGTTTTTCCTGTGCTGCTATCCGTAGGAGGCATGGTGTGCAATGATGCCAGCATCCAACATGCCTCTTGAGGAGTCTAGACGCCAGACACAGCAAGGCCCCCAGCCTCCGCTAGGGGTCCGACTTGTGCCGGACACACAATCTCCCTCCCCCAGAGAAGGAGAGTCATCCCTGGGATGCTCAATCCTTCTCTTCCCGGCCAGCCTTCTGATTTGCTGGGTCCGTTCCTGAACCGGGACGTCAGCGTCATGAGCGGACACCATCCATGTGCGGCAATTTAAATTTTTTTAATTTACTGTTATTAATAATAAAACACTGCTTGCGAATTTCACAACTGCTCCTGGTCTTCCTGTGCTTCCTGACCTGTGCTTCAATGGCACCCTCTCCTCCGGCCCTGCTGCAAAGCGACCCGGGGTGATGGATCAGTCCCAGTTGCTGGATCTGCCTCTGCCTGACTCCTTGCCAGAACCCCCTCTTCCAGTCCCTGACCAAGAGGTGGTGATCAGAGGTTGGTTCTCCCTCCATCTCAGTCAATGGAGAACCATCACTTTGAATGCCTAGATTCTTCAGATTATAGAGAGGGATCACATTCTGGAACTTGTAGAGCTGCCTCTAGAGACTCCTGCAGTACATTCCACCTATCCCCTGGCCCATCTAATGGTTCTCTGGGAGGAGGTACAGTCCCTCCTGCGGGAAAAGACCATTGAGCCAATGCCCAGGTGCCAGAAGAACAGGGGATTCTACTCCAGGTTCTTCCTGGCCTCCAAAAGAACTGGAGATCTGAGGCCTATTCTAGCTCTCAAGCACCTCAGTCATTACAGTTATCCAGTACAAAAAAATTCTACATAGTCACTCTACCAGGCCTGCTGCCCCTTCTCAAGCAGGGTGATTGTGCTCCCTGGATACGCAGGATGCTTACCTGCATGTCTTGGTGTGTCCACCGTACAGGCGGTTCCTCCGGTTTCTTTTTCGGGGTGAGCACTACCAATTCAAGGTATTGTCCTTTGGCTTATTCTGTATGCCACAGGTCTTCACAAAATGCTTGGCAGCAGTAGCTGTTGCCTTACAGAGAGAAGACCTATACATTTTCCCCTACCTGGATGACTTGCTCCTCAAAGTTCTATCCAGAGATAAGCTCCTTCGGACCCTGGAGAGGACCCTCCAGCTGTTTCTCTCCTTGAGCACCACTGTCAGTCTGCCCAAGTCTGTACTGATTCTGTCCCAGAGGCTGCAGTATATAGTGGCAGTCCTGGACTCTGCGCAGAGCAGGGCCTTACTGCCCCAAAACATGGTGGAGTGCTTCATTTCCCAGGCTCAGGAAGTCACCGAGAGCCGGTATGTTCCTGCGAGGGTGTACTTGAGGGTATTAAGGCTCATGGCTGTGGCCATTGCCACGGTCCCCCTGGCCAGACTTCACATGTGGGCGCTCCTGTGGACTCTCCGGGTGCAGTGGGACCAACGCACAGATGACCTGGAGCAGCTAGTGTGGGTTTCCTTCCCAGTCTGCAAGGTGCTTCAGTGGTGGATGGACCTCCAGAACCTGTTGCAAGGGGTCCCATTCCAGATCTCCTCTCTTCAGCAGATCCTCACCATGAATGCCTCCAGTTCAGGCTAGGGTGCGCACCTGGGTCCCTTTCAGACTCAGGAGACATAGTCCCAGATCGAGATGTCTCTGCATATAAGCGTCCTGGAGATACAGGCGGCCCTGTATGCCATGTAGGCCTTTCAGAACCATCTCCTTCAGGGTCAGCTGTTGATCCAGTCAGACAATCTCAGTGTTGTCTGATATATCAACAAGTAAGGGGGAACGCATTCATAACCCCTGTGCAGGGAGGCCATGAGAGTCTCATGTCCCAGGCGTGCTGAACACCCTGGCGGACAGCCTCAGGTGGACTCACTCCAACATGCATGAATGGGAACTTCTCTCATCTGTCACAGAAGATCTGTTCGCCAGATGGGGTCATCCAGAGTTGGACCTTTTTGCGTCCCCACTCAATGCAAAACTGCCCAGTTTCTGCACGCTAGATCCAAGGCCTGGAGTTTTCTGGTGAGACGCATTGTCTCTCTTCTGGAGCGGGAGGTTCCTTTATGCCTTCCCTCCATTTCCTCTGATTCAGAGGGTGCTAATCAAGCTGCAGGTGGAGGGGGCCAGCATGATCCTGGTCGCACCCTTCTGGCTATGACAGATATGATTTCCATTACTACAACAGTCAGTGGAGGAAGCTCCTGTTCCTGTGTCCCTTTGCAGGGATCTACTGACATAGGCTCAGGGGACTGTGGTCCATCCAAATCTCAAGTCCCTTCATTTGCTTGCCTGGCTCCGAGGACATAGCCATCACCTGGTTTGAAGTATCTCAGAGGGTAGCAGGTCTTCTTGTGGTAGTTTGAAAACCTTCCACTAGAGCCACTTATGCCATGAAGTGGAAAAGATTTGCCATCTGGGCTGCCAAACAGCATCTGGACCCTTTTACCTGTCCGGTGAGCCAGATTCTGGACTACCTGCTCTCCCTGTCGGACTCCGGTCTCCAGCACTCCTCCCTCAAGATGCACCATTCAGCTGTTTCTGTCTTTATAAAAAAACCTGTGGGCGGTTGTACCGTGGCTCAGTTACATGTGTCGTGTACCTTTCTCAGGGTCATCCTGCACCTGAAACCTCCAATCCGTTCCTCTGTCCTGACTTGAGGTTTAAATTCTGTTTTGGAGAAATTGACCCTAACTCCGTTTAAGCCAGCCATGACTTGCGAGCTATGCTTTCTTTCTTGAAAAGTGTTATTTTTGGTTGCTGTTACTTCTGCGTGAAGGATTTCCGAGCTTCAGGCTCTCTGGTATGAGGTGCCTTATTTGATTTTTTTTGTGCATGAATCCAAAGTTTCTCCCTAAGGTGATGTCTGAGTTTACCCTGAACCAATCTATAAATGGGGAGGTAGTAACAACAACAAAATGGAAAGGGATCTGGGGTAATCATATCAGATGACCTTAAGGTTAGCAAGCAATGTGAGAAGGCAGTAGCGAGGGCTGGGGAATTACTGAGATGTGTAGGGAGAGGCATCACCAGTAGAAAACAGGAAATTGTTATCCCTCTGTACAGACAGTTGGTGAGACCCCATCTGGAGTACTGCGTCCAGCTCTGGTGACCCCATCTCCACAAGGACATAGACAGGATGGAGGCAGTCCAGAGGAGGGCAACTAAAATGGTGCAGGATCTGCAAGAGAAGCCATACGAGGAGAGACTAAAGGAGCTTAATATGTATACCCTTGAGGAAAGAAGGAAGAGGGTGGACATGATAGAAACTTTTAAGTACCTCAGTGGAATCAACAAAGTCCAAGAGGGTAACATCTTTCAGAAAAAGAGATGTGCAAGAACAGGGGGACGCAATTTGAAGATAGAGGGGGAACCGCTCCGGGGCAATGTGAGGAAATATTTTTTCACAGAGAGGGTTGTGGACGCATAGAACAGCCTTCCTGAGGAGGTTGTGGGGTCTAAAACTGTGGGAGAATTCAAGAATGCATGGGACAGACATAAGGCAATTCTTGTGGGGGACAGGAAAAATTAGGCTGTTGGTTAACTAGGATCTGCAACTTATCCTGTAGGTAGGGAAATGGACAGACTAGGTGGGCCAAGCGGTCCTTATCTGCTATCAAAGTTTATGTTTCTATCCACCTACCTGTTTATTTCCTGGAGTGTGCCAATCCAAGGGAAGCAGTGCTCCACACTTTAGATGTACGCAGCATTCTGAAATATTATCTGTTGCAAACTGAGGACAGCAGGAAGTTAAAGCAGCTTTTTGTTCCTTTTGCCCAAGTAAGAGAGGGTGCCAAGGTTTCTAAACAATCATTGTCAAAATGGCTGGCCAATTGCATCTTGTTCTGCTACAACAAGCATGGCAAGGAGTTGCTGGGTTGGTGAAAGCCCACTCCATAAGGGATATGGCTACCTATGTGGCTTGTTTCAAGTGGGTCTCAGCATATCTTTTTGAGGGGCGTCCTGCATCTGAAACCTCCAGTCTGTCCCCCTGTCTCGACTTGGGATCTGCATTTTGTTTTGGAGAAGTTGACCCTGTCCCCCATTGAGCCAGTCGCAACGTGCGAACTGCGCTTTCTTTCCTGGAAAGTGTTACTTTTAGTTGCTATTACTTCTGCTCAAAGAATTTCAGAGCTTCGGGCACTCTGGTGCAAGGAGTCTTATTTGATTTTTCACAAAGACTTTGCACACAAATCCTAGGTTCTAGGGACATGGATATGTTGTTCATCCACACTTATTGGCAGGTATCCTTGCTGCTTTAAATCTTGCCGGAAGTTCTTCAAGCTGGCTCCTCCCACCCACCCGGGTGGTAAAACTCTGGCTCCGTCCATGGCCTTGAATCTTCCTTACGCTTGGGCTCAGGTTCCCTCCTTAGCGCTCTGCGTATAAGACTGGTTCTAATTCTTTGGTTTTGCGAATTTAAAAGTTTTCGCTAAAATAGACTTCGGTCTTCTATCCCTCGTGGCTGCGATGGGCAGATCGACTCCCGATTTCCGGAGATGCCCTTGCGGGCAGAAGATGTCTCGGAGGCCTTGAGCATGACCCACAGGCTTGCGACCTGTGCTCTTCCTTCTCGGCCTCGTCCTCGAAGAACCATGCTGCCCGTTTACAACTGGGCGTCGAGGCGTTTTTCCTCGGTGAAGTCGAAGGGCCTGGTGGCCGGTTTCCATGCCGGCGGCTCGGCGGATCAGCCTCGAGCAGATGATCGCCTCGAAGAGGAGGCGGCGCTGGCCACATCTGCCTCGGCCAGGCATTTGTCCCGCTCAGGAACTCATCGCAGCGTGGGTGAGAGCTTTTAGTCGATTGTTTTGTGAGGACAGAGTTTAGGCCCAACCCCTTCCCACCCCTCACCCCACCCACCCCTGGAAATAGTTCCTTTATACCTGAGGTTCTGACATCATTTCCTCGAGTGCAAGGTCATTTCACTGTCATATCCTCTCTAGCACACTGCACTGATAATATAAGCATACACGTTGTATAATATATATATATATTTCTATATAACAAATCACACCGCATCTTGTATACACACACAAATACAATAAAAAACCCCAAAAACAACTAGATAAACATGTGGGAGTAGTGCAATGTAATGGCTGTGGGGCAGCAGTCTTCGGGAGTCTTTCTGGAGGCTGAGATGCTGCCCTGTTGCAGACAACTATCTGCCCTGAGGGAGGAAGTTGCCCGTCTTCAGGCCACACTGGACAGTAGTAAGGAAACCTTCCCCAGGCCACACTGGACAGTAGAAGGGAACCTCCCATTCAGGAGCACTAGCGCCACCACCACTACCTCAGAGGTTCGAAGAAAGCACAGCAGTTGGACCACAGTGGGCTCAGGGAGGGTGAGGAGGGTGGAACAGAGGCACACCCAGTCAATTGTTCCACTCCACAATCCATACACCATTCTGGGGGAGCATAGCTCCCCTATGGATGCACCCACAGAGAAGACTGATGATATCTGTCACAAGGGAGGCCCACAGAAAGGAGGCAGAGGGCACCAAAGGGAAAGGAAGCAGCTCCTGGTGGGGGACTCAATTATTAGGGGTATAGAACTGGGGGGAGCTGGGAAAAATGAAGTAAGGTGCCTGCCTGGTGCCATGGCTTGGAGGGACAGGAAGCGCATCCTCAGGATCACGAGAACAGCTGCAAGGGATTCCGAGCTGGACGTAATTGTCCACCTAGGGACAAATGACTTGGCTCATCATGAGATTAGAGCAGTGCAGGAGGACATTGCAGAGTTGGGGAGGGACCTAAGGCAGTAGCGCACACAGTATCCTTCTCAGAGGTGCTGCCTGTCAAAAGCATGGGAGAGGCGAGGGACTAGGCACCATGCAGTTTAATGAATGGTTGAAAAATGGTGTGGAGCACAGGGGTTTGGCTTCATTGGGGACTGGGGTTCCACCTGCAGGGACACCAGCCTATACTGGCAGGATGGTCTGCATCTGTCCAGGAAGGGAACAAGTCTTTTGAGCAATCGGTTTAAATGCTTCATTGGCAAGCTTTTAAACTAGTCAAGGGAGGCACTGACAAGCAGCAGGAAAATCCCAGCCTCTCCCTACAAAACAGGGTACTAAATGAGAAAAAGACTGAGGTAGAATGGTCAGTGGGGGATGCTGCAACAGAAGGTAAAGCCATCAAAAAATGGAGAGCAATGAGTACTAATGCCCGTAGTCTGGGTAACAAGCTTCCTGAATTAGTGGCCTTGATGGAGGAGGAACATCTGGATATCGTGGCAGTCACAGAAACATGGTACACACAAACCATGACTGGGACATAAACATACCAGGATACACTGTCTACAGGAGGGACAGGGAGGGTAAAAGAGGAGGAGGAGTAGTTCTTTACATAAGGGAAGGAATAAAAGCAACAGAACAAAAGGGTAAACAGGGAGGAGAAGAAGCACTGTGGGTAAATTTGGAGACAGGTAATGGCACCACAATACGCACAGGGGTTGTATACAGACCCCCTTCTCAGGGGGAGGAAATGGACAGGGAAATGATAGAAAGTATACTTAGAATGGCAGAAAAAGGGGAGATATTGCTGATGGGTGATCTGAATATGCCAGATGTTAACTGGAGTGCAGTTGCAGCTGCCACTTCGAAGAGTGCAGTTATTCTAGATGCCCTACAGGGGGCATGCCTTAGACAACTAGTACTGGAGCCCACTCGAGAGGGAGCAATATTAGACTTGATTCTCTCAAATGGAGATGGAGAGAGGATTACAGATGTAGAAGTGGGTAGCCATCTGGGAACTAGCGACCATCGAACAGTATGGTTCACAATAAACACAGCAATAGAGTCAAGCCATACAAAGACAAAAGTACTGGACTTTAGGAGGGCTGACTTTGCCAAATAGGTGAGTGCCTAAGGAATGCACTAGCAAATGGGCAGGAAGGAGGGTGAAGAACAATGGGGAATAATAAAACTGCCATCACAGAAGTAAGAGCCTTTGTGAAGCAAATAAACAAAACAAGACGATGTAAGAAACCACTATGGTTCTCAAAGGAAGTGGCAGTGAAGGTTCAAGAGAAAAGAAAGCATTCAGGAAGTACAAGGAATCACAGAAGGAGCAGGACAGGGAACTGTATCAGTTAAAGCAGAAGGAAGCTGGGAAGGCAGTCAGAACAGCAAAGGCCCAAACCGAGGAAAAGATAGCCAACTCAGTTAAGAAGGGGGATAAAACCTTTTATAGGTACATCAGGGAGCGAAGGAAGACCAAGGGAGGGATAGTGAGGCTTAATAAAGGGGAGGAGGGTGGGCAGAGGGAGACTGTGAAAAGGCAGAGATACTAAACAAATATTTTTGCTCAGTATTTACAAAGGAAGAGGGTGAGGTACATAAAACAAACAGTAGTAACATGCTGGATACAGAAGTTGATACCGGCCCATTTACAGAAGAAAGGGTTCTGAAATAACTCTTAAAACTGAAGGTGGACAAAGCAATGGGGCCTGATGGGATTCATCCCAGAATTCTAAAAGAACTAAGGGTAGAACTAGTGACACCACTGACTACCCTTTTTAACAAATCATGTGATGATGGGGTGGTACCCGAGGACTGGAGGAGGGCAGATGTGATTCCCTTCACAAAGTGGAGCAAGGCAGAAGCAGGAAACTATAGACCTGTTAGTTTAACCTCAGTGATAGGGAAAATGATGGAATCACTTTAAAGGAAAGAATTGTCGAGGTATCTAGGAGGCCAGAGGGGCACAGGACCCTAGGCAGAATGGATTCACAGCGGAAGGTCATGCCAGACAGAATCTGATAGATTTCTTTGACTAGGTGACCAAAGTAGTAGATCAGGGAGGGCTGTGGACATAGCCTACCTATACTTTAGCAAGGCATTTGACACAGTCCACACAAAGATTAATATACAAGTTAGCCAACCTGGGGTGGGTCCCAAGATGACATCCTGGGTAAAGAATTGGCTGGAGGATAGGACACAGAGAGTAATAGTAAATGGAGTCCACTCAGGAGAAAGGAGGGTTACTAGTGGGTACCACAGGGTTCAGTATGGACGGTCCTCTTCAATGTCTTTATAGCGACATTGCAGAAAGGACTGAAGGAAAAGTATGTCTCTTTGCAGATGACACTAAGATCTGCAACAGAGTTGATGCACAGGGTGGGATGGAAAGGATGAGAAGGGACTTGACAAGGTTAGAGGAATGGTCAAATATATGGCAGCTTAGATTCAATGCTAAGAAGTGCAGGTAATGCACCTGGAAACAAAAACCCAGGGAAGAGTACACAATGGGGGTGAGATACTAACAACAACAAAATGGAGAGGGACCTGGGGGTAGTCATATCAGATGACCTAAAGATGGGCAAGCAATGTGAGAGGCAGCAAGGAGGGCTGGGGGATACTGGGATGCATGGGAGAGCATCACCAGTAGAAAACAAAGTTATTATCCCTCTGTACAGACAGCTGGTGAGACCCTATCTGAGTACTGTGTGCAGTTCTGGAGACCCAGTCTCCAGAAAGACATAGGATGGAAACTGTCCAGAGGAGGGCAACTAAAATGGTGCAGGGTCTGCAGGAAGACATATGAAGAGAGACTTAAGGAGCTTAATATGTATAGCCTCGAGGAAAGGAGGAGAGGGGGACATGATAGAAACTTTCCAAGTACCTCAAGGGAATCAACAAAGTCCAAGAGGGTAGCATATTTCAAAAAGAGGCGTGCAAGAACAAGAGGCACAATTTGAAGATGGGGGCTCAGGTAATTTAAGGAAGTATTTTTCACAGAGAGGTTGTGGATGCATGGAGCGGCCTTCTGGAGGAGGTTATGGAGTCAAAATCAGTGGTGGAATTCAAGCATGCATGGGATAGTCATAATGCAGTTCTGGGGGTGGGGGTAGGAAGAAGTAGGCTGCTGGTTAACTAGGATCTGCAGCTTATCCAGTAAGTAGGGAAATGGGCAGACTGGGTGGGCCAAGCGGTCCTTATCTGCCGTCAAATTCTATGTTTCTATGTTTCTCTCTGGGTGCCTCTTATTCAGCTTCCTTTAAGGAGCTTTGTCTGTCCCTCTCTACTAAAGGAGAGGGACCAACTTCTGCTGGACCCTTTTCTTGGTCCAAAAAGAGAGACAAGGGTAAGTCCCTCCATTGACGCTCTTGGGAGCGGGAAAGATCCCTCTCCCCGAGTCGTCAGCCGTCGACTTCGGTCGACCGCTCGGCTTCGGCCACTGGTCTCACGGTGTCCCCATCAGGCCAGTTGACCGAGACTCCCGTCGACACAGTCGAGATTTTTCTCAACCCGTTGGATGGGTTGTCGACAGGAGAAGCCGAGAATCCTCTCTCCCCGTTCCCCGGTGGGAGTTAAGGACCCGTGGGCTTGCCAGTGCCTCCAGTTCAGGCGCCGGGTGAACCCTCGAACCCGGGGAGTGCGGTTCCCCGACACCTCCCGCACCGTCCCTCGGGAAAGCTGAGGTTCTCGAGTCTCGGACTTCTTGGCAGTCCACCCGATCCGCCCGTCATAAGCTGGTCTCGGTCTCGGCACCCTGACAAAGCGGCGTCGCCGGCACAGTCCTCTCCTCCGGATGAGGGAGGCTTGACGTAGAGATTAAATCGTGATCACGGACCTCATGGCAACAGCTCCTTCTGACCGGGAACAAGCCGACGCCGTCGCCTTCCCCGGCCATTAGGTGGCTGTCACCAGAGCGGCCGAAACAACCCCTCGACTTACCCGAGGAGCCTGTTCCCAAGCCGGTTGTTCGGCCAAACCCAGCTGCTCCACCGATCCCAGTGGAACCTCCGCCTCCACAGCCGTTATTTGGGGTTCCGACCAAGAATTCTCGGTCGGCTCAGGGCCTGCCCCATAGGCTGTCTGTTACCCTCACTCCCGATCGTCCTCGGCAGGTGGAGGGTGGCTCAGGCCCGAGGCAGCTCTTTGCGGACTCTTCCGAGTCCGACGGCGATTCCTCCCTTTTCTCCAGGCGAAGGGACTTGGAGTCCTCAGGAGGACAGTCAGTGGGCGATAGCCGCTTCGTCCTACCTAGGATTGCTTCGGCTCATCTCGGAGTCCACCGGGATGGCTTCGAACCCGTCTCTAAGCAGGCCAGGTATCCCTCATGGAGATTCTGGACAGAGGGATTCCCCTAGGAGCCTTTCCGGTGGCGAGGCCACAGTGGGCCTGGCCTTGGAGCTCTGGCAGCGCCCTGCTTCCTGCCCTGCGCCTTCGGCCAGGATGGCCAGGAAGTATGCGGTCCCTACCGGTTCCTTGTCTGGTTTTTCGGAACACTCCTCGGCTGAAGGGTTAGTTACCGACACCGTTTTGCGGCGTGCCGGGAACGCTAGGGACGTGGACAAACCTCCCGACAAGGAGTGCAAGAAATTGGACTATGCTGGGCGAAAAGTCTACGCTGCGTCCGCCCTCGGCCTTCGTCAGGCCAGTTCGGCCGTCCTCATGGCACATTTCTCTCATGCCCTGTTGGGCTCCCTGGACGAGGTTGTCCCTCATCTTCCCGCAGACCTGCAGACCACGGTTAGGCAGGTGCGGGACCAGGGCAGGGCAGTGACCAAACAGCAGCTTCAGACTGCTCTGGACATTGGGGACTCATGTGCCAGGTCTGCAGCGGCCGCAGTGGCTATGCGTTGTCGGGCTTGGCTGAGGATATCCACCTTCACTTCAGATAACCAGCACAAGTTGGCGGATGTCCCCTTCTTGGGGACCGACCTCTTTGGCCCTGGGGTGGAAGGTCACCTACAGAGGATCGAGAAGTCCAGTGCTACCTTGGACTCGGTCTCATCTGCTCAGAAGGACAAAGACCGCAAACCACAGCCTAAGCCCTTTCGTCCCTCTGCGCCCGTGGCACGTCCGGCCCAGCAACGTCAGGGCCAGCAGACTCGAGCTTGGCATCCCAAACCCAAGCCCAGGACTTCCCCCAACAGGAAGCAGGGAGGTAAAGGCCCAGGTGGTCCCTCGGCCGGTCCCTCCTCCAAGCCTGCCCAGTGACGGGTTGAGGGGTGTCGCCCCCAACCCCGTCACCTCACCCCAGGTTCCCCCCATGGGGGGACGGCTCCGTCACTTCCTTTCCACCTGGTCCGTTATTACCACGGACAGGTAGGTGTTGGAGGTGGTGGGAAAAGGCCTGGCTCTTGAATTCGAGCAGGCCCCGCCCTTCAGAGCTGTCGCACCTCGGTGGGCCTCGGGGTCCGCAGCCTCACTGTCGGCTCGCCGAGCCAACATCGCTCTCCTCCTCCTCCTCCAGAAGGAGGTGATCAGGGAGGTGGCGGACCCTCCCTCAGACCCGGGGTTTGTGTCCAGGTACTTCCTGGTTCCGAAACGGACGGGGGGCTGGCGCCCATTCTTGACCTACACGACCTAAACAAGTTCCTAAGGTCTCGAACCTTAGGATGGTCACTCTGGCTCAGATAATACCATCCTTGGAGCGCGCCGTGTGGTTCTGCTCTCTGGACCTGGAGCGTGTTCTTTCACGGCCTATCAAATCCGTCACATCAGAGATTCCTTCGGCCTAGCCGAGGGATCCTCGAGGATTCTGAGCCATGCCCTTCGGCTTGTCTCCAGCTCCCAGGGTCTTCACCAAATGCATTGCAGTGGTGACAGCATTCCCTCTTGATCCGAGGGTCGGGTGTACCTTACCTGGATGACTGGCTGAAAGCCAGCCCCTCCAGACAGGAGGTGGAGCGGTCCAGAGATCTGGCCCTCCAGGTTTGCTCTCAAGTCGGCCTTCTCATCAAGCGAGGCCAGAGTCGAACTCGGGCGAGCAGGTGATTCTTTTCATCGGGGCAGAGCTTCGACTCTCTTTTCCAGGCAAACATGGCTCCCGGCGGTTGGGGCCGAGGTTCTTTCCTCCTTTGCCCAATCATTTCTGGTTGGAGCAGTGCGCTGCCTGCCAGGACTTCCTGCACCCTCCTGGGTCTCATGGCGGCCTGCACCAGCGTGGTCGCTGGGCCCGCTGGCACATCGTCCTCTTCAGTGGGGACTGGCCAGCCATGGTCTGGCGCTGCGATCCATTGGACCAGCTAGTGGCGGTGACCCAGGGGATGTGGAACGCTCTCCGGTGGTGGACCGTTCCATTTCATCTGCAGGAGGGCATCCCGTTTATCCGCCCGGGCGATGGTCTCTCTGTCGACCGATGCCTCTCTGATGAGTTGAGGTGCCCATCTGGGGAACACTGGCGCCGGCCTTTGGTCCTGGAGTCCCAATGCCACATCAACCTGCTGGAGCTCTGAGCGGTCCACCTAGCTCTCACCGCCTTTGCTCCGTTTCTCCGGGGTCAAGTGGTCCGAGTCCAGATGGACAATACCACGACCACGTACTATCTAAACCGCCAGGGCGGGACGCGCTCCATGCTTCTGTGCAAGGAAGCTCTCACATTTGGTCACTGTGCACAGCCTGGAGGCGGATCTTCTAGCCATTCATGTGGCAGGAGCCTCCAATACCCTCGACATGCCTGAAGCCGGATAAGGGGCTGCGTCCCCATGTGGTCTCTCTCCCGCGAGGTAGTACAAGATCTGTTCTCCTATTGGGGCACACCTCAGGTGGACCTGTTTGCCTCCAGGGAGAACGTGAAGTTGAGGCTGTTCCATGCCCGGCCCCTTCAGCAGGGCTCGCTGCAGGGGGATGCCTTCTCGAGGCCGTGGACCCCGGGCCTCTTCTACGCCTTCCCCCCCATTTCCCTTGATACACAAGGTGCTTCTCAAAGCAAGGAGGGACAACGCACAGGTGATTCTGATAGCCCCAGACTGGCCCCGCCAGTTCTGGTACCAGATCTCCTCAGCCTCAGCTCCAGGCTCCGAGGCAGCTTCCAGCTCGCCGGACCTGCTCTCAGTCAATCAGGGAAGGTGCTCCATCCGGACCTTCAATCTCCTGCACCTGACGGCCTGGTTCCTGAGCCGCCAGAGTTCCAGGCCTGGGTCTTTCCGACGAGGTCCTCAATGTAGTTGAGGCATCCCATAAGGAGTCAACCAGAAATGCTATGCCTTCAAATGGAAGAGGTTTTCCATTTGGTGTCAGAGCAAGGCTTGGACCCTTCCTCCTGTTCCTTGGCAAGCATCTTGGACTATTTATGGTCCTTTCTCAGCAAAGGGCTTAGGTCCAGCGACCCTAAGGGGTGCACCTGGCAGCCATCTCTGCCTTGCAGGCGGGCGGGAAGCAGTGATGGCGCAGGAGAAGGTGGTCTGGCACTTTTTCAAAGGCCTTGATCACATTTCCCCTCCGGTGCGAGAACCTCCACCTCCGTGGGATCTACTGCTGGTACCAGCAAAGCTCATGGGCAAGCCATTCGAACCAATGCACAGGTGTGAACTCTCTCACCTGTCGTGGAAGACCACCTTCTTGGTGGCTATCACATCAGCCAGAAGGATGGGAGAGCTCCAGGCATTTTCCATCGAGTCTCCTTACCTGGTCTTCCACAGGGACAAGGTTGTCCTGCGCCCCCAACCGAAATTCCTTTGAAGGTGGTGTGAGTTTCACCTTAACCAGGTGTTGACTCTGCCGGTGTTCTACCCCAATCACACCTTGGGCGAATATGGGCTCCATACTTTGGACCCTAGAGGCGCTCGCTTACTACAAGGAGGCGCACAGCTGAAGTGGGGAGGAGGGTGGCCAGCTGTTTGTCACCTACGCTGGAACCGCACCTGGCAGACCTGCAGCCAAGTGGGGACGATAAGCAGGTGGGCCACCTCCTGCATAGATCTCTGCTAAAGTTGGCGGGCATGGAGCCTCCCAGAGGATAAGAGCTCATTCTACCGCCATACTGCTCATCGGTGGCTGCTTCCAGGGATGTCCTATCCAGGAAATCTGCAGGGCTGCTACCTGGAAGTCAGCACACACCTTCATCACCCATTACCACATCGACCTTGAGTCACGCGGGATGCTGGTTTTGGGGCCTCGGTTCTCCAGTCTCTTTCCCTAAGTAGTGGGTGTCGTCTTGCCTCCCTCCTCCCGGAGAACTGCTAGGAGTCTGCCAGACAGTGTGGATGAACAACATATCCATGTCCCTAGACATACAGGTTACCACGCCTGTAACAGGAGTTGTAGGAATGGTATATGTTGTTCATGCCACCTAACCACAGCCTCCCGGCCCGGCACAACCACAGCTTCCAGCGGGCAGATCTGGCGTCATGGGGGGGCCGAGAGTTTTACCACCCGGGTGGGTGGGAGGAGCCAGCTTGAAGACCTTCCGGCAAGATTTAAAGCGGCAAGGATACCTGCCAATAAGTGTGGATGAACAACATATACTATTCCTAGAACTCCTGTTACAGGTGAGTAACCTGTATTTTCTTCCTAAGGTGATGTCTGGCCCAGATTTGCTCCCTTTGTCTCTGGGGTAAAGAACTGAGGAGGGAGTGGTGCTGCTCATGCCTTTATAGGGTTGGTGATGTCGCCAGGTGACGTCAGCGTGGGCTGCCCTAGTGGTACTGCTGGAAAATATTCCATGTGGATCCTGCTTCACCAACAGTGAAGTTCCTATGGTGTGATCTGATGACTGAGATCCCCTCGAACATCTACTGTTAGGTAAGTTCTTACTTAACTGTTCTTTCTGAACATATATCTAACAAATTTGCAGAGACCACACGGGGCACACCCTCTGGGTTCATCTCCTCCTATAAAATGTTGTTTCATGTATCTGAGTATACAAGCACACCCCCTTGATTTTGTGCATGTCTGTACACAAACTGAGGTGATCCATGTGTCACTTTGCCTAATATGGGATGAGCTTCAATAATATGCCAATGTTTCAGTAAAATTTATCTGATCCCACTAATCTCCTATGTAAAGGTGGAAATGAATTTGACTCTTTGTATCCCTGGATTCTGTTGTCCTTCCCTGGGGGATCAGGAGGTTGTTTCTGTCATGTTCTGCTGCCCAGCGATTAGAATTCTTAACATTTTCTCCTTTGTAGCCTCTGTCTAAAAACCTTTCCTCCATTTCTGTGGCCTGTTCCTGGCATAATTCCTGGCTGGAGCAATTTCCTTTATGCCGTAGGAACCGCCCTTGTGGAATACTTTTACTAAATGTGGGGGATGGCAACTACTTGCCAAAAGCAAGGAGTTTGTATCCATCAGTTTTCTATATAAATACAGCATAATTCTTCCATTTTGTTTAAAAGGCAGTATATCTAAAAACGGAATATATTTGATGCCATACTTCAGGGAGAATCTAAAACTGCAATTTGATGCATGCAAATAATTCACAAACTCATGTAGTAAAGGGAAACAGGAAGTTATTTAATCAGGAAAGGCACACAGTGGGAGCTTGTTTCCAGGTGCGACCTGGAAGCACAAGGAAGTTAAGTGACTTGCTCAGGGTCACACAGTATGCAAGTGGGGACTAATAGGATTCAAACCCAGGTCTCCAGGTTTGCAGCTCAGTGCCCTTAACCACTACACTATACTGCCTCCTTCTTCTAGTTATTGTATTGTCCCACTCCAAATAAAAAACAAGTCATCAGTGAAACATCTGTACATTTGTATATTGTTATGATACAGATTCCTACCAGAGTCCTGTACCACCAGCTTCTTCTAGAGTCCTAAATATAGGTTGGCATAGCTGGGGGCGAGAGTTTCCCCATTGGCGTTCTGTGTATCTGCAAATAATATTCACCAAGAAATAAGTTATTACAGGTTAGAACCATACAAACATACCAAGAAGCCAGCAGAAGAAGGCCATTTGGTCTATCAAGTCTTCTTGTGTTGTAGGGTCCCCAGCTTGAGGTACTGTCCCTGCCCCCTCTCCCCACTCCTCCCATCCTCCCTACCCATGACCCTTACCCTCCCCCTATACCTGTCCCAGCCTCTCTTAAAGCTGCCCACTGTCTTCAATGAGATTACCTCTTCTGGCAGCACATTCCAAGTGTCCATCACCCTCTCTGTGAAGAAGTACTTCCTGACTTCCTGCCTAAACCGCCCACCCTCCAACTTAAGACTGTGCCCCCTCATGTTATGGTTGCCACTCAGCTTAAAGAAACTCTCCTTATCAACCTTATTTATCCCTTTCAAGTACTTGAAGGTCCCAATCATGTCCCCTCTCTCTCTCTCTCTCTCTCTCTCTTCCCTGTCTTCCAGGGAGCACATGTTCAATGCCCTCAACCTCTCCTCATATGCCTTACCCTGCTGACTGGCTATCATCTTTGTAGCCCTCCTCTGGACCTTCTCCAGCAGGTTAATGTCCGTTTTGAAGTGTGGGCACAGTACTGAACTCCGTACTCTAGATGCGGCCTTACCAGTGACCTGTACAAGGGCTGTATAACCTCCTCTCTCCTACTGCTGATCCCCCTAGATATATAACTCAGCATCTTGTTTGCCTTTGCTGCTGCTTTCTTAAACTGTGTGGAGTGCTTCAGGTCACTAGTGATCATCATTCCCAGGTCCTTCTCCTCCTTTGATGCAGATAGTCGAACTCCATCCAGGTAGTACTCTGTCCTAGGATTCTTAGCTCCAATATGCATAATTTTGTATTTCTTGCCATTGAAGCCAAGCTGCCAGATCCTTGACCACCTCCCTAGCTTTTCCAGATCTTCCTGTAGGTCCTGTATTCCTTCGGCTATATCCACTCTCCCAGAGAGCTTGGTGTCATCCACGAATAGGCACATCTTGCCCTTAATGCCATCTCCAGTGTCATTGAAGACATTGAACAACATCTGTGTGCACTGAATCAGAAAGTCAATAAACTCATCAGACAGTTCTTTATCTTACATCAAATAGTATCTGAGGGACTTGAGGCTCTGCTGATGTGGGGCATTCCTGTATAATGTCTCCACATCCAGGGTAACCAGAAGCCATGACTCTTCTACCCTTAGATGTTCAAAGCAAGCCACTATATCAGCAGAGTTTCTTATACAGGAGGGGAGTTTAGACACTAAGGGCTTAGCATAATTATCTATTAAGCATGGAAGAAGTGCCATGAGGGGTCTATGCTTACCACAATAGGATGTCTAGGTGTATTTCTCAATGTTTTATGTATTTTAGGTAATACATTAAAATGTGGCAAACCGAAGGTCCCTCACAGTAAGAAGTTTTTTTGTTTCTGCATCAGTGATCCCATTGTCACAAGCCCATTTAATCACATCATCAGTTTTGGCCTTGAAGTATCTGGTTGGATTGGTCTTGCAGTTTTGTGTTTACCTGTTCATTACTCAGTTGACGTTTTACATCATATTCATAGCTGGCTATATCCAATATTATGACTGAGCCCCACTCGTCTGTGGATTTGATTGTAATAGCTTCATTCATCCCCAGAGACTTCAGAGCTTCCCTTTCCTGTCTGCTTAGATTGACAAACCTGTTTTTACATTTTCCCTCAAGCAAATTGTTTATTTCTCTTTCACATAAGTTCTCAAATACTGCCACCGACGAAGGAGGCAAGGGACAAAAGGTTGACTTATTCTGTAAGCCAGCTATCCCAGTCCCAGCCCCTGTGTCCCTTCTGGATTCCAGAGAATCAGTCTGATTGGATCCAGATTTGTTAAAGAAATGTATCAAACTCAATTTCCTGGTGAATTTGTATTATACATCTGTAATGCAAATGAACTAAGATATTTTACTAGTGGGCACAAATGATAGACCCTTGTGCAGTACTGACAGTTCAACTTCAGTAAGAATATATGAGGGAGATATTTACCACAGAATTTAAAGAGTGTAATATCTCTCTTGTCCCATGGGCCAGTATCTCCCTCTCTTCTCATTGAACTTCTGTGCCCTCGGTTTCCATATTCGATTGTACCCCTTCGCGTCTTCTCCATCCCTCTCATCTTCCTCTTCAGTTCTTCCTCTGTATCTTCTCCCTCCTCTGGGGCTGTTGAATTTAATCCAGTTGGGTTGTTGTTCTTACTCCATTGATGACCTATCAGATAAAAAAAGAAAAACAGTCAACCTGGTGGTGTTAAGTTCAGATTCATTAGCAGCCCCAGCTGCTGTTGCAGGCTGATTATTCTTCAGGATTGATTTTGGTGTGGAAACTGCCATAGCTTTCTTGCCCCAATCAAAAATTCTGCCTTGCTCATAATCATGCTGATCTCTGTTAAACTTCTGTTTGGCAGCTTTGAGTTTGTATCTTGTTTCACTATGGTGTTTTCCAGAGTCTCCAAATATGTTTGAAAATCTGGGCAATTAAAGAAGGTATATGCCATTTTCTCCTTCTCTTTCAATTCTTTCTTAACTTCATCCTGTAACAGCTTTGAGTCCTTTAGAATGGCTTGTACCAACAGGGCATTGCCCTGTAGTAATGCTTCATTCCGTACCTGCATTAATGTGCCACTGTGAGTCCTGAAAGCAGTTTTTTTTTCCAGATTCTGAGACCACGAGATACACTCTCCTCTGCCAGATAGGTTTGAAGTGTGGTCTGCTGCTAGTAAATTCTCTTGGCCTTCAGGGCTATCTTTTCCAGGGTGTAAAATGCTGTCTTGATAATGCCTTCCCCCTCTGCTATTCCTCCTTCAGAGTTGTTCATTCTTAGGAGGTGGTTAGTTTCACCTTTGTGGGAAAATACGTCCCGTAACAGACTGTAGAGGGTGGCACCGTCTGCTCTATCACCTGGTCCTGGTGTGTCCACCGATGCTGCTGGATCCATTTAACTGATTGTTTGGCTGGAGGACCTCCATGAATAGGGACTGGGCATAACCTCAAAAATTCAATAGCCAAATTCATTAAGAGGTTGCCCACTGGCTCTGATTGCATTATGCTAAATACAGTCAATGAAAACCTAAAAAGTCTCGTAACTCACCCCAACACTGGTCCAGAAAGAGTGCACATCAGTCAAAGTTGGGGTGGCATCCATTTTGCTCTTCTCCTGTAAAGGTTTTATGTGAAGGTATATGTTTAAATAAATTATTACATATTATCCTACACATTAGTTCTGATTTACACTCTTTTTGGACCAGTGTTGGGTGAGTTGCAAGGCTTTTTAGTTTTTCGGTAATAGAGGAGGACATGCAAAAGGCAGCCGTTCTCAACGCCTACTTCTACTTAGTCTTTATAGTGGAGGACAGTGGGCCTTTGCCTGAAAGCAACATAAAGACTACTGAAAGGGGGATTCCAGAAATGAGGCAGAAAGAACTTATGAAAGTAAACAAAAAGAGCTTGCAGCCCTAATGATAGATAAGGCCCCAGGGCCAGATGAGATGCATCTGAGGGTGCTTGTGAAACCTGCATTGGAACAGGCTGAACTCTCTGCAAGGTTATTTAATAGCTCAGTTCATTTTGGGTAGTTCCAAAAAACTGGAGGGTAGCGAATGTAGTTCCGCTTTGTAAGGTTGGGGATAAGGGTCAACAAGATAACTACAGGCCTGACAGGTCTTTCCTCTCTCTGTTGTGGGTGAACTGATGTAGACACAAATCAAAGAAGACCTAGTGGGCTACGTGGAGAGGAATGGGCTCCAAGATAGCAAACAACATGGGTTCATAGCAGGGAGGTCTTGTCAGATCAACCTGACAATATTTTTTGACTGGGTAATTAAGGTGGTAGATAAGGGAGAAGCAGCAGATTTACTCGACTTTGACTTCAGCAAGGCATTCGACTCGGTGCCACACTGAAGGTGGGAGCTGCAGCAGATGCAGCAAACGAAATAGTTAGATGGGTAGCTGATTAGAAAGGAGACAGGCAACGGTAGTGATAAATGGAGTCAAATCTGGGGAGAGGGAGGTCACTAGTGGGGTGCCACAGGATCCATTCCTGGGACCAGTCCTTTTCCATCTGTTCATCAGCAACATAGAAGTAATTCAGGGTAAGATATGTCTCTTCACTGATGACACTAAATTCTGTGGTAGGGTAGACAGTGAAGAGGAGGTAAGGGAGTTGCAGAGGGACCTGAAAAGATTGGAGAGGTGGTCCAAGGTTTGACAGTTGAAATTCAATGCCACAAAAGGGCAAAGTGGTATACTCAGGGAATAAGAACCCCATGATGGTATACTGGTTGGAAGGGCTTAACCTGGGCACTGCTATTGAGAAAAGGGACCTGTAGGCATTGTAAGTAACTTCCTTAAATAATCTAGCCAGTGTAACAGGGCCTATAGCAAGGCAATCAGGATTTGGATGTATATTGAGAGTGGTTTTAATAGTAGAAGAAAAGAGGTATTACTACTTCTCTATAGATCACTAGTGAGGTCAAACCAACGAACATACAAAATTTGCCAGCAGATAAAGGCCTAGAGGTCTATCAAGTCTGCTCAAATGTGCAGCTAGCACCCTTTTACTCTGCAGCTGCCCCTTCCTTCCACCCTTCCCCTTCATTGACCCTCCCCCTTGTCCTGTCCCATCCCCTTTTGAAGCAGTCCACTGTTCTACTGGATACCACTTCTGCAGGTAATGTACTCCACCCAGCCGCCACCCTCTCTGTAAAAAAGTGTCCCCTCATCTCTGTCCTGAACCTTCCTCCCTCCAGTCTCATATCATGGCCCCTGATGTCCCTCCCCTTCCTTACTTTGAACAGCCCCTCTGTACTTGTCTTGTTTATTCCTTTCATGTACTTAAAGGTTTCAATCATGTCCCCCATGTCCCTCCTCTCCTCCAGTGAGTACATGTTCAACTCCCTCAGCCTCCTCTTGTATGATAAGTCCCCCAGCCCCTTGATCATCTTTGTCACCCTGCGCTGCACCCCCTCCAGTAACTTAATGTCCCTCTTCAGATACGGGCGCCAGTACTGCATGCAGTACTCCAGGTGCGGTCTAACTAATGACCTATACAGTGGCAGAATCACCTCCTCCTTCCTTGAGGATATACCACTTGCAGTACAACCCAGCATTTTGCTGACCTTTGCAGCTGCCTTCCTACATTGTGCCGAGTTGTTCATTGACCCTGAAATGAGCACCCCCAGATCCTTCTCCTCCTCCTCTGTCTGGGCTAACTGCACTCCCCCCAGCTGGTAATTCCTCCTTGGGTTCTTCATCCCAGAATGCAGCACCTTGCACTTTTTGGCATTAAACCCCAGTTGCCAGGTGCCTGACCAGATTTCAAGCTTTGCCAGATCATCCTGCAACTCCTGCCATCCCCTAGGTCATCCACCACAGCCCTACCTTGGTATCATCAGCAAACAGACCGATCTTGCTCTTGATGTCCAATGATATGTCTGCAATGAATATCCCAAACAACACTGGTCCCAACACCGAGCCCTGTGGAACACCGCTCGTCACTACCCTTGGGTGTGAGAGCTCCTCACCCACCACCACCCTCTGTTGCCTTCCCTGAAGCCAGTTCCCTACCCATCTCACCAGCTTTGCACCCGCCCCTGTCCCTTCTAACTTACTTCCCAGCCTTCCATGCGGCACCGAGTCAAATGCCTTACTGAAGTCCAGATACAGGACATCCACTGCATGGCCCTGTCCAGTTGCCTAGTTACCCAGTCATAGAACTCCACCAGGTTGGTTTGGCAGGATCTGCCCTTATGAAGCCATGCTGTCTGCTGTCCTGTAGTCCTTTGGCCTCTAGGAGGGCCACCAGCCTCTCCTTCAGGATAGTCTCCATTAGCTTACCCACGATGGATGTGAGGATCACTGGTCTGTAGTTTCTCGGTTCATCCTTGGGGTCAGTATTGTGGAGGGGCACCACATGAGGCATCCTCCAATCCTGAGGTACACACCCCGAATGTAGTGAGGCATTAAATAGGTCTGCCAAAGGTCCTGCAAGGACCTCTGCCAGCTCCTTCAGTACCCTGGGTGGATGCCATCTGGGCCTGGTGCCTTGTCCACCCTCAATGCCTTCAAACCCTCCCGAACTCTGCCCTCCATGATTTCCCCATCTGTCACCCCCTCCCCCACTGTTTCTGCCATTAGTCCCTCCTTGGGTGTCAGCCCCCTCTTCTCCTTAGTAAATACAGAGCAGAAGTACTCATTTAGTGCTTCTGCCTTATCGCACCCTGCTTCCACCCAACCCTCCTCCTTCCTGATCCTGTGTTGTCCTTACAGCTCCTTTTCTCCCTGGTGTACCTAAAGAAGTCTTCTTTAAAGTCCTTCTCCCCCTTCTTAATGCCTTGTGCCAGCCTGAGTTCCATAGATGCCTTGGCTCCCCTTACTGCCCTTGTCACCTCCTTTGATTCCGTCAAGTACTGTCCTCCCCCCTCCCTGTTTTCTTGTACCTCCTAAAGGCAGCTCTTTTCTTTCTTACCTTTTCCATGACTTCCTTGCTCAACCAGCTCGGTTTCTTAGCCCTAGCCTTCTTGCTCTGGGCCTTGCAGCAGGTTTTGGTTACTTCCACTATCCCCAGCTTTATGAGCTCCCACCTCTGGTTAGTGTCCATACTAGATTGAATTCTGGCCAGGTACCCTTTTACCATTTCCTCCATCCTCCCAAAGTCGGCCCTCCTGAAGTCCAGCACTCTTGTGCCAGATTCTGCTCCTTCCTTGCCCATATCCAATGTGAGCCATACTGAGTGGTGGTCACTCCCTGACAGCAGTTCCTCCACTGTACGTTCTCTCACAAAGTCCCCATTTGCCAGCACAAGGTCAAGGGTATTCCCTAACCTGGTTGGTTCAGTGACCATTTGCAGCAGGAAGCTGTCCTGGAAGGCATCCAGCAGTACCTGATCCCTTCTGTTCCTGGTTGTTGGGGTACTCCAGTCCACTCCTGGCATGTTGAAGTCCCTCACAATCACCACACTACTCTTCTTGCAGGTGCTCCTGATCTGTCCCGCTAGTTCCCTGTCTAACTCCTCCATCTGAGATGGCGGCCTGTACACCACTTCCATTCTGAGAATCCTATTTTTGGAATCCTAGATTTGCATCCAAAGTGACTCTGTACTACCCTCCTCCCCTTCCTCCCTTACATACTTCAGTCCTTCCTTCACATATAGTGCCACACCCCCTCCTTTCCCAATCACTCTGTCCCTACGAAATAACCTGTACCCTGGTACAGACAGGTCGCAGTCATTGTATTGGGTGGCCCATGTTTCTGTGATGGCTGCAATGTCCACCTCTCCCTCTGCGATGAGCACCTGTAACTCTGCAGTTTTCCTCCCAAGGCTCCTAGCATTAAGGGTAACCACCTTCCACCCTTCCCCCTCCCATCCTGCCCTCCTTTACTAGCATCACCAGTAGTACTTTCCATTTCTCCTTTGTCACTGTTATGGGGGTTAGCTCATATGGTTTCCCAACCTGTGGTCTCTCCATGTCTCTTACTCAATTGCCACCCCGCGCTCCTAGTTTAAATTCCCAACTTCCTCTATGTACTCCTCCATCCTCTGTTTCAACACTTTCTTTCCCTCCTCACGCAAGTTGTAGTCTGTCCTTGGCATAGAGACTACTGACCTCCCAGGTCCCTCCCCACCCCCGCCAACAGCGCATACCCTTTAGCACAACACCAGGTTCTTAGCCATCCGTTAAATTCCTTTATTCTCAACTTTCTTGTTGTACTTGCCTTGGGCACTGGAAGTATCTCTGAAAAAGTTACTGATCTTCCTGCCCCCTCACATAATTGTCCTAGTTCCTCAAACCTCCTCTGGTCTAGATCTACTGTCTTGTCAGCCAGGTCATTCATCCCAAGATGTATAATTAAATGAGGCTTGTCTCTACCCCTTCTAGTATATTTCAGAACAGATTGTCCCACCCTTTCCGCTGTCATTCCTGGCATGGTCTCCACCCAAATGTGACTATGCCTCTCCCCCTTGCTACCCCACCTGACTCCGCTTAGTATTGTGTCCCCCAGCACTAAGATTCCACCCCTCTTACTCCCTGCTTGCTTCCATTCATCTCCCTTCCTCTCTCATTTCCGGCTCCTCCTCTTCTTCCTCCTGCACATTATTTCCCCCTTTTGCCCCTGTTGCAATTCTCCCAGCAGAACTTCCCCCCGCTCTGGTTTGGTCCAGGCATTTATCAATTAGTCCTCTAATTTCATAATTTCCCTCCTTCTCCTTCTTCCTCTCTAGCAATGCAAAACTATTTTCTGAAGACCCTTCACAAATGCCTGCTCCCTCTCTCTTCATAGTAACCTGATCTGTCCTTGCCTCTCCATGACTTTTGCCACTTTTTCGCCTCCCCACGCAAGTCCCTATCCTCCTTCTTCCATTTGTCTTTTGTCTCCTGACCTGGTTTCCCCGACAATCGTTCTGCCTGGCCTGGGCCCCTTTGTCTCTGCTTCCCTTCTTCTGACCCTGTCCTCACCACTGTTGGCTTAAATCGCCCTCCCTCATCTCCCCTCCTTCTTCCCTCCAGTATTGGGCTAAACCCAACCCCAGTCTGCCTTGCCTGTCTTAGTTCCTCCTGCAGACCCTCGATCTCCTTTCTGAGTTTCTCTAGGTGGTTGCACACTAAACATCCTCCCACACTCCAGGCAATTTTTTGAAAGATTGGTGCACCACAGTTGTTGCAGCATACCACCCTACCCATTGCTGTCATTGCCCACCAGTGACCCCCCACCCTTCCAGATGAAGGATACCAAACACTCCCCCAAGTCTCCCCTCCCCCCATCAGTGCAAGACATTCTTTTCTTAATTTACCTTACCCCCCTTTGTTGTACACATTTGGATAGATTGAGCAATTGCTTTTTATATTACTATCCTTCCTATCTACACCCACAAAGAGACTTTAAGTAGCTGTTACACAACCTTCTTCAAACTCCTACTCCTCCTTTCCACAATGCAATAGCAGTGCAAAGAAGTAACAATGAAAGCGCCTTGATTTGCAGTTACTTCCCTTCCACCGAGATAGCAGTCACCTCTTCACTCACTGCCGTTCCTTTCCTGGATATCTGCTTCTGCTATGACAGGTGCATATCCCTTGCCAATTTGAGGAAGTGATGTCAGAACCCCTGGTATAAAGGAAATCACAGACCGGGGCGGGTGGGGTGAGGGGTTGGGGCGGTGGGACCAGCCCAAGTCTTCCGGAAATAATCAGGTAGCTGAGGCCCCTGACCAGACCATTAGCACCCTTCCCCCACCATGCACTAAACTTTGCAGCTAGTGAAGCCAGCAAAAATGAATCACAAATCTACTCAAAGACCCCAAAATTGGTTTGCTACCAAAAGAAACAGGTCTACAATTCAGACAGCTTCACCAACAACACATCAAAATAGGCTTGAAATTAGAAGATATAGGTCTCCAATTCAAATAAACAGCCCCAGTTAAATCACACCAAATAGGGTTTTAAATCAGAAGAAACAGACCTCCACAAATGCAGCCTGCTACACAGTGAAACATCAAACAAGTGAGCCACTTATAGCCACCAAAACAGGTTTCAAAATTCCAACAGCCCCAAAACAATACTCTGCTAGCCCTTTAGAAGTAGTAAGAAAGAAAAGAAATAACCTTCTACCAAGTAAAATCCACAAGAAACAATGTAAAAACAACAAGAACAAGCTACTGTACTGGAACAGGTCTGATCCTTTCCCTTTCTAGTTCCTTCCTGGAATACTGTGCCTAGTTCTGCAGTCTTCATTTGAGGAAAGATGAGGACAGGCAGGAAACGGTGATTGTAGAATAACCAAAATGATTCATGGCCTACAGGACAGAGCCTGTGAGGATCAGCTTATGGCACTGAACATGTTTTTGCCGGAAGCCAGATCTGAGAGGGGCGATATTTAGTAGGAAAAACATGGGGACATGAATGGAAGCTGATGGGAGGTAGAGTCAAGAAGTTCTGTTTTACGGAATAAGTGACTGAGCTGTGGAACAGACTGGCCGGCTGAGATAGCACCAAAAACATCAACGGTTTTAAACATAGTTGGGACAGAGTTATGGGGTTAATAGTGACACGGGGTAGCAGTAAGGCAGAAAATATGGGGAGGGGGGAGATAGTGTGAGCAAATCTCCTGTATAAACACTACATCTCCGGGTAGGTCATGATTTATGGGCAGACCACATGGACCAAGGGTCTTTTTCTGCTGTCATTCTGTATGTTTCTATGAAGAATAAATTTGAAAAGAAATGCCATAAGCCAAGAAAGCCATAATACAATATTGAATGAGGTCAGATCCTCATGCGGTGGAAACCTGGTGCATAACAATGAGTCAGATGAGTCAGTCAGTAGAGACCTGACTGTTGTGAAGGAAGCAGCTCATAGTACATGCAAGTTTTGCTATGAATCTGTTTGGCTGGAATGAAGCCTGGAAGTTGTGCACTGTGGGAATTGTGCACTGTTTCTCACATGCAAGTTTTCATGTGCTAGGAATCTATTTGGCTGGAACGAAGCCTGGAAGTTGTGCACTGAGGGAATCGTGCACTGTTTCTCATAGTGCATGCAAGTTTTCATGTGCTATGAATCTATTTGGCTGGAACAAAGCCTGGAAGTTGTGCACTGAGGGAATTGTGCATGGTTTCTCATAGTACATGCAATTTTTCATGTGCTAGGAACCTATTTGGCTGGAGTGAAACCTGGAAGTTGTGCACTGAGAGAATTGTGCACTGTTGTTGCAAAACTGAAGGACTAATCACCTATTTCCTTTCTGTACATCTACTATTTTTTTTTTCTTTTTTTTTTTTGGAAAATAAATACTGCAAAGTGTGTTCTACACCTTTTATCCGAGTCTGTGCATCTGTGTCACCCACTAACCTTCACACTTACCAGCAGCATATAAATAAGAAACGCCCACTATGACAACTAAAAAGATGGTGTAGCTAAAACAATATCAGAATTTGATCCAATATTTAAAAGACAGCTACTGAGAAAATGACTTGCAGATTCAATGTAGTTCTCCTTGAAGATGCTGCAGCTGCAAAACTGGTGGCGTCTATAAATAAAAAATTTTTTTTCTGCCCTGGCTTTTGTTCGAGGGTGGCTGCAAAATGGTTTGGTTTTCGTCAATATTCTCAGCTGTATTATAACATGTATTGCTCATCTGCATCTCTCTTGTGACTTAGAGGAACTAGCATGCAGCAGGCACTGCTCTCCTTGACCTGGTGCTTCAGGCCTCAGAGATTAAGGCTCTATAAACATACGATCTGGCATACGTGTTATTTGCATGTTGCCAACCTATGCAGCTCATCACTCTGCAGGTTTTGCTGGCAAATGGGCCTGTTTCAGTCCTGCAGTTTTCCACAGAGATCCTTTCTGTGTTTGAAGTGCCCATATGCAATTTAAGTAATAAGGCACAACAGGGTGTGGGTTATTGGGGATTTACCCACGCCTTGTGTGGTGTGTCACATGGCGCAGCTGAGTGACTTAACCACACAAGAAGTGGGTAAATCACTTAATAACTCACATCGTGGAGTGCCTTATTGCGATCATACAATGGACCCATGTGTAAAATAAATTTAAAATGGGTTTAATTATGTTTTTTATAAATGCCATTCCTCAGCCATGGGTTATGCAGGATTTACCCCCGGTCATGTGACATGTTTTGACCAATGAGCTTACAGGATTTTCACACACTATTGTATAATAAAACGACTGTTGTTAATTCAGTAAGTGTTTTACCTGCACAGTACATCTATGTTGCACTCAAGTATTTGAAGTTGACTGCCCTGATGCCTGGATGCACTGCTGTGCTGATGAGCTCGATTGGCTTTGTCTGAAGGTAGGCTGGACTGGGGTAGTTGCCCTGCGCCAGTGTGCCTCAGCAGGGTAGGGTTGGCGCTGAGTCCTGGCACCGGAGCGACCCCTGAGGCTTGGCCAGGGATCTTGCTCTTGTTGCAGGGGTGCTACATGTGCTGGAGGCCACTGAGGCTGTGCATAAGCCAAGGAGCAGAGTAAGAGGGAGAAAACTGGGGAAGAAAACCAACCCACTGCCAGCCAAATGATGGTGACCAGCCTGATCAGGGCATATCCCTACTATAGGGTATACCCCTGGACGACAGCAGGGGGAGATAAAAGATAATAGGGAAACAATGATGTCATACTGACATTTTCTTGTAAAACCAGTCAGTTAGGAAGGTCAAAAGTACAGGCGTTCAGACCCTTAATACTATATTGCCTAGTTTTTGTACTATAAGTTAATAGGTCCTCCACAGGGTGTCCCTTGTAGTATGAGAGAGTCCAGGTGTGAGGTTTGGTTGAGAGGACCACAAAGCTGAGCAGTTCTGACTGCTGAGACCTCATGAGAGGAGTCTGTTATGCAATAAGTATATGTAACCTTGTGTAACCCCCTTGTTCCCAGGGGTTACTAGAATCCCACTTAGAATCAGTGACAGGCAGGGAAAGGCAGCTCGTGAAATGCCAGTTAAATGGATTTCACAGTGTCACACTTTGTTTTCAGTCTCAGCTGAGCTGGAGTGATGATGTCACTTTAGAATTTTTGCAGCAGCATAAACCAAATTGGAATGCTAGCTGGGGAGGGAGTGATAGAATGTTGAGTTAAAGTTCAGTAGTCTATAGAGTGGAGTGGAGTGCCAGGAGGAGGCTGCAGTAGGCAGCTCCTCAGTTTTTAGCTATGACAGAGACCTACCACTGTAGTTTGGGTAGTTTGTTCTTACCCTAGAAAAAGAACATAGAAGACAGAGAGTGAAGTGGTGGAAACTGTTCCAAGAGGGTTTTCCAGTGCCTCCTCCCCAGAGGGACGGGGGGCGGGGTCCAGGATTCAGGGGCAGTCCCCTGGTCCATGCCTGTACTGTGTTGAAGCTGCCTGAGATTCATCTGCTCTGTGAGTACCTGAGTCTTTTGTATGGAAAAGCCCTGGGGCACCTGCATTCCTGTTGGTGAGTTTTCTCTGTCAAAGGGACTCTGTCACCTAGACTGTTTTCTGTGTAATAGTGTCTGCCTACTATGGGGTCTAGTGAAGAGACATTGCCAGTTACAGAACTTTTAACTTCAAGGCACCTCAGAGGTGTGTAATGTAGTATGTTAAATGTGAAAGACATTTCAAGATAGCACCTACAAGTTTACTGTGAGGGTGTTATTAACCAGATGAATGGCTGAGTATAAATTTGGAAGCAAAAGGTGGGAGACCATCCCCCATCTGGAGTAACCATGTTTACCTCTCCGGGTTCAGTTTGGGAATCTGTGTTTTCTCTCAGTGCATTTGGCCAGTGCCTGAAGAAAATAGTTTACCCAGACGTGGGTTGGATTTTTCTGTGAGCCTGTATGTGCTCTTCGGTGGTCGAGGGTGCCATCAGTAATTCCTCATGAAATATGGGAAAGTCTCCTAGTATAGGCTGAGGGTGCCTAGTCAAGGGAAGTGTACCAGTTCTGGCCGTGTGTGCCAATCTCCATTCAGAACCAGAGAGTTTGCTGTGTAATTCAGAACCAGAGAGTTCGCTGTGTAATTCAGAACCGGAGAGTGTTCAGTATTCCATTCAGAACCTGAGGGTTCGCTGTGTGTGTGTGCTCTGTACCTCAGTAATCTGCATTACCAGTGGGAGTAGCCCTGTGGGGTGCCATCTTTGCTTTGTGATTATTCTTTGTGTATGTGAATAAAAGCCACACTCAAGAATCCTAACCTGGTTTGGACAGTACTGTTATTGCTTCCACTGTGTCTGGATTTACTTGGGTGCCCCTGACCAGAAGTGCAAACCTAGCATAATTGTGAGCAAACATTTTCTCTCAGGGACCCAGGTTGATGGCCATGGTAAATGGTCCTCCCAGGTGTGAGCCAGGTAGTTGCCACACTTGATTTGCCTGTCTGAGGATGGCAGGCTCCGAAGCAGAAGTATTGGTAAACAGAACTGTAGTGACAACCCCCATCCCTCTCGTTGGTGCCATGTGTGAGAGGAGTAGCCCTGCTAGTTGAACAAGGAGGGTCGGTGGGGGTGAGTTACACTTGATTTAACTAGAGAAATTTATAAGTAAGTAAGTAATAAGCCACTGCAGGGTGTGCATTGTTAGATATTTAATGCACAGTCAGGTGACAGCTGCCAGCCAATGAAATTTCCAGTTTTTTTTTTGCCGTTTTATTATACGTTTTAAGTCACAGTATTAATCCTACAGTGTTTAATCCAAGATCCTAATAAATAAATAAAATAAATTAATTAATTAATGACATAAAAAATGTGACTCTAGCTATCCTCCCCGAGCTTTGAAGTGTAACGCTCCTAACGTTTTTGTGCAAGAAACCACTGTATGCACAGTAAGAGGTACGGTGATTCTGTGAGCCAACTGGCTGGTATCATGTGTATAATTAATTATGCTTAGCTTAAGTGTCTCTTTCTTCTCCATGAATGTATTTTCTAATTTAACAAATGGTATCATTGGAGGTGAAGTGTACTCATGGGACTCGAGAAGGGGTATCGCTAGTGGCAGAGTCTGGGTATGGTTTATTATCTTATTTTTGCCTTATCTAAAGGTGATACCCCTATGCTGTACCGTAAGTGTCATGTGAATAAATACAGGACTTCAGTCTCTAGTGATACCAACCTTTCACAAGCACTAAACATGTTCAGTACACATGTCCCACTGGCACTAGAAGTAGCACAATGTGCTACTGGCTTACTGATTGCCAGTCTCATTCCGCTAGCCAGAGGGCTACACTGGAGGCAGTGTACTCAGATTCTGGTGGTAGGCTGTCACTTACCCTACTGCATGAGTGCCTCCTGTGGAGGAATGTGTAATGGCCTTTGATGCCATGAGTGACCATGTGACGGCCCCTTGCTACAGCTCCAACATCTCTGTGGGCAGATCGATTGCAGGGATGTGGAAGGATCTTAAATGGGAGAAAGAAGCTTGGCCACTGCAAATGATAAGCAGGCCAGATCTCAGATACCTGGTTTTACATCATCCCAAATCCACTCCCCAGCCCCCCATTGTTGTTACAGATAAAACCAGGCCACGCAGTGGAGGTTTTCATCTCACTCCCTTCATCCCCATCATGCCTCCTCCCACCATGGTGGGAACGACTTGAAGGCCACAATATAGATCCTTGTTTGGGAGGTGTGCCATGTCGCCAGGTGTGGGTCCCGAGGAGGGTTGGATCCTTCAACCTGCCCAACCAGTAGTTCCCCTCCTGGTTTTCTGCCTAGGAGGAGTGGATGTGTAATGCTGCCCAAGATGGCCCTGCACACTCTTCTGCACGTAGGACATTGGCTGCCGCCCGCTCCTCCCATTCCCTGAGTTGCAGTTCCTGGCTGCCTAACTCCCAGATGCCACTAGGAGCCAGGCTTACACTGGGCACCATATTCTTCCCTCCCCAGAGGAGGATATCAGTCCCTCAGACTCTTGATCCTCCTCCTGCACCCTGCCCAACCCTTTGACATGCTGAGCTCACTCCTGGACACTGGCCATTGGGGTTGCAAGTGATAGCGTTACTGATGTGCCAGCTGCTAAATAAACATAATTAAAAGAGAAACCATTTCAGTGCAGAAACATTTTGCAAAAAAAAATGCAGATAACCCCTTTTCTTAATTGTTTCCTTCCTTTTTTTTTTACAGGACAGTAAACAGTAAAATGCTCAGTACCAAGTTTCCATAGAGGGATTCCTTTCCACTGAATTGCAGATGCAAGACTGCTCCTGTGGTGTCTGAACATGACCAACCACCAGTAAGCAAGAGAACAAGTGGATTGAGAATGCAACACAAACCATATGATCATGTTAATTTCATTAAAGAGTGAACCCTAATTTTGTTTTACATCCTTTGTTTATACAGCTTCACCTAGCAGTCCCCTTCTGGTTCTCCCTGATGAACTTACAGCTGATTAAAATCTAGCCAAGCACGACACATGCTGTCCAGACAGGGCCTGTATATTTAAACTGTTTTTTCTATTTTTCTCATTCTTACTTTAGTTAAAAAGAGGTAGTTAATTGCATGTTTCAGCAGAAAAATTAGTTAAGCATGACACCACTTTTTTACCCCATTCACCACATCCTAAGCTGTTCTGAATTTACAAACAGTCATAGATCCAGAAGCAAATAATTTGATACCTTTTAATGGACCGACATAGATGTAACAAGAACAAAGTGCTCTAGCTTTCGGACCAACCAGTCCTTCGTCAGAAGCCTAATGGCAGTTGTTTAGGAAAAACAATACTTTTAACAGCTAGATCATGCAGAAAAGACAGAAAAAATCCCCATTGGTTTAAAATACTCATTTAAAAAAAAATAGAGAAAATGATGTCAGAGTAATTTAACTGCACCGTACTACCTTCAGCCAGGGGTGTCCCAGGGTCAAAGGTGCTTGGTGGAACACACATACAAAGAATCCTACTGCATATAAATTTAATTGACATAAGATAACACTGCTGGAGCAGATGACTCCTAAATCAAGCTATGAGGGTCACAGCATGGATAAGGATGTGATTACTGAAATGCATCCCCCACCCAGATTAAAGACATACTGAGATTGTCTTAGTACTCTAAGAAGTTTCAATGCATGCATTATAGACAAGAAATTAAAGTTGTCTTAAAAACATCAGTGCACATTCTATGATGTGTAAAACTTAGCTGAACCTGTCACTCTGCTGTACTCTCCAGCTAGATATCATGTCCCATAAATTTCAAAAAAACTCTAATGTAGTGACAGGATTTATAAATGATAATTTAAATATAAATTGACAGTATTAGTATTAAACAAAAAACTCTAGTCGTGGACCACCAAGGAATTAAGTCCATGTAGCCTGATATGTACTAATGTCAGTATACACTGAGAATGTAACAACTTGAAGTATCAAAAGTGTCTAAGGAATCTGAAAAAGAGATAAAAATGCAATTTCTCTACTCTCCTCTTCCTCTTCCCACAAACAATACACCCTACCCCACCCCACATCCCCATAATGTGTGTGTGTTGGGGTGGGGAATAACTAGCTCTAAAGAGATGCTCACACACACACACACACACACACACACACACACACACACATTTCCAAGGATTCTGGATACAACTACAATGAAATAAACCTGCCACCTTCCCCAGGATAAGGTAACTAGAAGTAAATATAAAGTATGTATATAAGACCAGAGGTCTAACATACCTACATTTCCTCAAATCACTACAATATTAGCCTAATATAAAAAGATCTGTCCAGGACCCCCATGCAAATGAGATCTTGCACCCCAATATGTACAGAGTTAAAAAAATATATATGTGGCAGTCTATGATAACACTCCTGTATATACAGTAACAGGCTAGGTAACCTAAATATGGTGTAATGGAATCAACCCCACTCCCGGGCAAGGATAAACAGTAAGTAAAATAAGTACACACTGTAACTCCAATATGCTGTTTCTCTTTGTCATCAGTGCAACTCTCTTGAGCTTTTCTTCCTGCCCCAGATTTTCGTAAATGTTGTTAGCGAGGTGAAGTATTGTGCATGGCTCTCTGTTATCAATACAGCCCTCTTAGCCTCTCTGAAATGTTTATACCTCAGCAAACAGGAATTATCTGTGCTACAGTAATTAGGGAACCAGTGACTAGGAGAGGACCACCTCTCTCCATTAAATCAGTTAATCAAGTTAAAAGTAACAAGTTCAACTCAGGCTCACTAATACATTTTAGATTAATTTGATAGCAATAATATTTTTTAAGTGGCTGCTGGTTTGTGGTCATGAGCTAAATCTAGGACAGAAGGAAAAACTCCAGAGGGCTGTACTGATGACAGAAGGTGCAATATCTGCAATTAATTATTTGAGAATTTTGAGCAGTTGAGGATCTGTGGTGAAAGGGTTGACCTTGTAAGTGGTGCTGCACTTACTCCTTTTGCAATTAAAGCATGCAACTAACTACCCCTTTTTATATTTAAGTTAAGAACTGGAAAAATAGGAAAAGACAGTTCAAATATGAAGGTCTTGCTGTAGCAGCGTGTGTGTGTGTGTGTGGGGGGTACTGATTTAAGTTATGCATGACTACAAACCAGCAGCCTCCCTAAAAATATTATTATTGTCAATGGTATCTGAAACTTATGAGCAAGTGTGTGTTGAACTTGTTACATTTAGTGTGCTTTCCTAGGGAAGTGCCATCCTTGACAGCAGCTTGTCTTCCCCCATGAATTCACACTATTGGGTACATAATCCATCGTGGTCAGAGAGTGGCATGGGGTGCGAGAGAGCCTGATGCTGTCATCCATCGAACAATCATTTTTCTCCCCTTCCATTCCTTGGGATGCTAGCAGCAAGGCCTGCGCATCCTCATCTATAGGCATGACAGCATGGAGTACGCCAGCCCTCCCTGCTATACGGTGTAGCACTCGCACTACTTCCCTGCAGGCTGCTAGGGCAGTAACTAAATAAGCAACCACCCTCTTTCACCTGCAGTCTGGGAGTGTCCAGGTGAACGTCTCCCCAGGCTGTTGCTGGCCCACAGTTCAGGGTGTAAACCCAGGTCATTGGCATTACAAGAGGCTTCCGACTCACACTGTATGGCTAGCTGGAAACCTAATGTTTTTGTTGTAGCCACTGAAGGCCAAGGAAGTAGTCTTGCCACATTATCCTGACATCAGTGCTGATTTACCAAATCAGTGCTAAGATTCAACATGCAAAGTGAGGACCACTCCTATAATAAGAGGTGATCAAGTACAGGATTTTGAGAAGGAGAGGCAGTATAGCGCAGTGGTTAAGGGCACTGAGCTGCAAACCTGGAGACCTGGGTTTGAATCCCATAGCCCCCACTTGCGTACTATGTGACCCTGAGTAAGTCATTTAACTTTCTTGTGCTCCCAGGTCGCACCTGAAAACAAGCTTTGGCTTAGTGTGCCTTTCCTGGTTAAACAATTTCCCCCTTTGATAAGCGGAATATTCCATTTACCAAGCTATGACTGTCGGTGCTCCAGATAAGGAGTGTGCATGCCCTATTTCCACTTTACAGATTGACATTTGCATGTCTTTTTTACATACTTGTGGTATCAGAGATGCAAGATAAATGGTTGATAGGAGCCTCCATTGATTCTGTGTCCTGTTCATCCATTATTCTTGTTTCCCCAGCTTGTGTTGGACAGGCCTGGCGGATACGTGGAGATTTCTGGGTGAGCCCCCCTGCTGTGCGTACTGTACTACATCAGTGCATATAGGGAGGGGGGCAGCATTTATGTAAGACAATGTGGGCCCCCTCTTTATCCTTGTATGCCACCACCAGACTCATTACACGCATACAGTAAAAGTTAACAACGCTAAATTGAAACTCACAAGATAGGGAGGGCTGGCAGCATCACATCGCACAGAAACTAACATAGCCAGTGTGAGTTGGGGCCTGGTGGGCCCCTCTCTCTTTGTGTAGGTGGTGCCTTGCCAGACAGTTCTCTTATCTTGATTACACAGACATTGGTGGGCAAAGCTGTGTGGTCCAGCTAGAAACAAACAGTGGCTGCAGGCACTGTCTCTGGTGAAATCCAACTCCTATCATGCCTCTGTCCTGCTTTTGCTACATGACTGCTTCTCAGCTAATTGGCTAATTGTGTTGGATTAGCGCTGTGGGGGCGTGGCAAGCACTGGCGACAGCAGTTCAAAAATAGGAGTTTAAAGCCCAGGATGCGTCATACTGTAGTGTGCTGGAGGAGCCGAAGCTCGGAGGAGTCTACAGTAGCAGACCGTGAATGTGGTGGCTGTGTGACCGAGCACGGGATCCAGGTGGCAGTTTCTTTTTCTGTACTAAAAGTAAAGTCCTGAAAGAACAACAGACCAATACCGTACAGGAGACTAGTAGGGAGCAGGTTCAGCTAGGAGTCACTGAGAGAGGCAGAGTGCCAGTGTCAGTGAGGTGAGCACTGTAGTGCGGCTACATTGAGCCCGATTCAGAAGTTAATGCCTGACTGATTCACAATCTGATAAATTGGGTATGAATCTCAAGAATCCGCAGGGTTGGGCACTGTTGTGTATGTATTGCTGCATGTTTTTGTTTTGCTCTGTGTTCCCTAACCTGGACCGTGGGCATTTCATTTGGGTTTAGGACCACGTTCATATTCAAGCAAAGCAAAGCCTGCCTGCCTCCCCTTCAAAAAAGAGCCAGTCCAGATCGTTATATACTTGTTTCCACTGAGGTCCCATCCTCCTGCCTAACTTGGTGACCTTGGGGATTACCGGGAGTGATGTGGATGGGTCAGGTTGCAGTAGTCTGTGAGTCACTTAGACCCCCATGAAGTTTACTGCTCCCCTAGACCTTTTCCAGCTCTCATCCATTTGTTCATTGCATTCTGTCGGGACTGGAGGTCAGGAGGAGTGATGAGTGAGCAGCTGCAAGATTCCTTTTCCTGTTTGGTTTTAAGTTTATTTTGCAGTTACTCTCTTGCAAGTCCTGAGCAAAATGTAAACTTTTTAATGCTGCAAGTGAAACCAAAATGCTGCCCCACTTTGCGTGGAAAAAATGTCTCTGTGGATGAGTAGGACTGGAGGACACAGTTTACGGAAGTGTCCCATTGTTTCTCTTTTCTGTATTATAACCTTGGAAAAATCAAGAGGTCTGTTTTAAGTCAGGGGTTGTTGTAAAAACAAGACTTGCAACATGTGCACAGAAAATGCTGCAAGCAGGACTGGCTGTTGTGATCTTCAAACTGAAGTTTTCTGTCTGGAGCTGGTCTGGTTTCTTGAACTCGGGTTTTGAAGCAGGGTGGGATGTTTTCTTGAATTGCTTTCGGTTGTCTTTGGGACATTTTATGGGGGGGGGGGGTTAGTGGTAGTAGACCGTGTTCCTTCACTTTTACAGGACCTTTATTAAAAATGTTCTAGGAGATGTGGACAAATAGAATGGGACTTGTTTGACTGGAATTGTAATTTCATGCACCATAGGCAAAGACCCTGGAATTCTGTGATTCTGCAGCTGCAAATTTGCAAATTTTCCACAGAATTTGCATCATGATGCAGGATATATAGTGCTGCAGAATTCATTGCTCATGATGAATTTTCAAGTAAATATACAGTTTTTCCATAGTGCCTGGCTCCCCATCCCATCTCTTTTCTCTTGAAGCCGTTCTGCATGTGATGTCATCGATAACCGTACATCATATTTTGGCCAATGACAGGACTGCATTCTGATGCAGAACTGAATAAATCATGCTGTAGAACTCAAAAAGAAGCATAGGAGACCTTCCCCAGAAATTAGGACTGAACTGCCACAGAGAACTAGGGTCCCTGACCATAGAGCTTGTTTAGGTGTCACTTTCCCATTTGGGAATGCTGTTTTTCTTCACCTTTGGGGAAAATGGACCTTTAGCATTCAGCATATTTCTGTTTCCGTAGTGGTGGTGGTAGGTAGTTGTAGTCTGACCTGAAACCTCTGACTCAGAGTCTGGGACCTGAGGAGAAAGCAGCACCGGTAGGGACTCAGGAGCACAGAAAGACTGGGAAAGTGACTACTGCTAGTCCCCCCCCAAGTTTAGTTTTCCCTTCACTATCTATTCCATCCTGACCTCACGCAACACTGATCCCTCTCAGTGCTACTGGCTGGGATGGGTTTATGTTAGTTCTTGACCTAATGCTGGGACCACAAGAGGTGCGAACAGTGAACAGCAGGACTCTGTAGTGGCTGGGACAGGACTTGGGATCAGAGGGACGACTAAGCGGTGAGCCCAGTACAGTTGTTTCTAAAACAAATAGGCATGTGGTTAGGGCAGGCCAGCAGGGACCCTCTGAGACACATCTGTATTTATTTTCCTGAGTTTCCTCTCTAAATGTATGTGGCGGACAGGTGTGTGTGTTTGTGTGTGTATGTTTGTGTGTGTATGCACGTGTTTGCATGCATGTCATTTTTGCTGTAAATCTATCATGGGTGGATTAAACCGTGTACGTCTGTGTTTACTCCTCTTGCTGTAAGTCCACCAGGGGGTTAAAATAGAGGGGGGGTCAGTCGTGGCAGACCCTGTTATATTTTGGAACCCCACTTATTTGTCTGTCTGGGATCCCCCAGTACCAAATAACCCATTTAAATTTTAAATAGGTCAGATGCTAGGTGATGATCTTGATCATTCGGACCCGAAATGCTGGCATTGCGCATTCTTGCCTCAGTAGTGTGCTGTATACAATACATAGCACTACTGGGACGGGAATGCTGGCATTGAGCATTCTTGCCTCAGTAGTGTGCTATATACCATACATGTGTAACCCCTAGATGGCGCTATCTCAGGGGCTACTACCCCTGCCTGATTTGCCACTAACAGGTTGAGGGGCCTGGATCCACTGGCGGGTGCCTCCACCCAGAGGTCAGGGTTTGCAATAGTTAAACTAACTTGGTCACAGCCCTCTGGGACACTGCAGCCCCCCCTTTCTTCCCACTAGTGGCCCACACAATATATCAGAATTACCTTCACAGTATACACTTACCCCCAGGTCTGGTTCCGGCACTGGGACCTCCTGTGAAATGAGATACAGTGCAACAATCACAGTACAGTACTTTAACATAGACAACTTTGCTGAAACAAGCAGCTCTGATTTATTTAGGGGGATATAACAAGGACAGGGGGAAATCAGGTTAATTAGCTTATCACTCTAATAATCTACCTATGGCTCTGTGCACAGGCCTATCCCTATCAGTTACTGTCCCTGGGTACCCAAGCCCTAGTGGCTAGTCCAAACCGTGGCAGCTGGTAGGGGCCCTTTCACACAGAGAAAAGGAAAATTAAACAGTCAGCAGTACAGTAATTCCATTTGGATTTAATGTGGCAATTCAACAGGGAGCGACCCTGAATTAGTACTCACGACCTCCAAATAAGATAGGGTCCTTCAATGTCAGCAGGGCTCACTTGAGGTACACAAACCTCTTCACACATTTATATAAAAGAAAGCACTATACCAGGCAGGCTGCATCTGTATCCCGATCGCAATTACTGCACAATACCCGGGAGAACACACAGCAGATTCAGTTCCTGACAGACCGAGTGCAATTTTCAGCAATTCCTCCAGTCTTCTACAGGGTGAGCCTGGTTTCTACTCTTCAGATATCCTTTGATTCTCTTCACAGGACGGATTCAGTCCTAACAAGCTGTTACACAAGCTGCAGACCGAACTCTGGGTCTACTACACGTTTTTGGACTAAAACTGCACACTGAAAAGCACAGGGCTCCTTCCTTCTTCTACTGCCAAAGCTCAACTAAACTCCAACCCCACAAACCGGGCACTTCCTTTGAGTTCCTCCCAGTTCTTGACTGGATTGGCTGTCACTACAATAGACTGCTGCTGTTGGTCCAAAAGGCACTGAAGTCTCAAACTACATCTCCCAGAGTCACTGCCCATACAATCCTCTTGTGGCTGGCTCAGATTATGAGTCCAAGTTCTGATTTGTCCAAGGCACCATTTTAGAGCTAGCTTACTCCACACTGATTGGTCCAGTTCAGCAGTTCAAAACTAGAACGGGAACTAGCAGACACAGTTCTGACTGCAAAGAAAGCAGGTTAGACAAACTGTAATTTCATTATTACTCTAAATAATTTCTGGCAAACAGTTACATCTTTCAGATAGGTTCCTTTGCACTCCTAGTGACTGCAAAATGAAGTGAATTGGCAGCAGCTCGAGTGGTACTCAGAGAAGCACACAGTCCCCCATACAAACTAATTATGTCTGCAAGCAGACAGCTCTTAAAGAGACAGTACCAGAGGCTCTAAAACACTACTGATAAATGGCTTAAATGCCAAAACACTATTCAGGCTTGGAGCATTCAAGCAAGCTCCTGGAAGTCTTTTGGAACCCCATTTGGGGGTTACACCCTTCTGGCTTGGGAAAGCTTGGCGTCCGCCAAGCAAGTACCCCCATAAGTTTTAACTGCAACCATATACATTTGCATTAGGCTCACACATGTAATCGTCAGTCAGTATATCATTTTACCAAGAACACATTTCTGAAACATTGCAGTACGTCACTCTTTACACAGTATTACATACACATTGTACCATAACTCAAGTTATTACCTCTTGTACATGAAACCTGAAGAGAGGGGGGCCCTTCCCTATCAGTTACCTTGGGGCTGGACGGGGCAAGGGCACCATACTTAGAGGGCAACATAAGTAACTTGAGTTAGCACTGACGCTCAGTTTGGGCAATGAGCTGGGACACATACACTCCTTTATGGACAACATTGAGGAGGCAATCCACAGGCCTCCCAAGTGAATCATAACTGGGGTGCACCACAGGCTTTACAGCTCGACCAGTCTTTCTAGGGGAACTGTCATAGTCTCTGCACTCTGAGCCTCATTTTCAGCATTGTCCTCACTTGTCAGGGAGTCTCCATGGGGGTAGAGAGGCTAGAACTTGGGCACTTTCAGCTCCAGGAGTTACAGTTTCTGAGTCCACAACATTTGGCTCGCATGGAGAGCTTTGGACACTGGCAGTGGACTGTCAGGGCACTCAAAATACTCTTCTTGTTCTGGTGTATCACCAGTCTGACCCAATCCATCATTTTCTCCCTGAAAGCTCAAACAGTTCAACCATGCACAATGATTCCATTTCATCTGATCTGATGCTTTGCACTTCACTTTCTGGGAGCATTGGCTCCAGGGACGAGCTGGGGCTTGGACAGTCCAGAAGGCCCAGCTTCATCTCCAGTATTGACTAGGGATTGCCTAAACAATTGACTCAGTTCGTAAGAAGGATAGTATTCAAGTCACTCTCACTTTCTTCCGATATGGACTGACAGTCATGCTCCACTGGGACTTGTGGAGGGAACACTTTAACTTTGCTTCTGTAGGTGCAGACTTTCTTGATCTTTTCTTTACAGCAGCTCTAGTCACTGGTCCAGAGGGGCATCTTCTAGGGCTCAGACTCAATTAAGATTTGTCCAATGGGTAAATGATTTCTATGCATTGTTTTACATCTTTGAATTATTCTCAGGCCTTACTTTGTACACTGGCAGATCATCTAGTTTGCCCACTACAATGTGAGGGAGATGGTGCCATCTGTCAGCAATCTTGTGCTTGCCATGCAGTCCCAGATTTCTTAGCAATACCCGATCTCCCTCCTGGAGTTCCTTGTGCTTTCACCTTTTATCATACTTTCTTTGTTGGCCAGATTTCTTTGGCAGCCATGGTTGAGCCAGTTGGTACACATGAGTTAGCTGGGCCTTTAACTTTTGCACATACTGTAAATAGTTGTCAGCTTGAACCCCATCAGGAGAGACCCAAAACACACATCTACTGGTAGTCGAGCTTCTTCCAAACATCAGGCGGTAGGGGAGAATCCAGTGGCATCACTTTTGGTGCAGTTATAAGCATGTACTAGGGTGCTAATTTGTTGGCTCCATCTAGGCTTGTCCTTTGGGTGCAGGGTGCCTAGCATATCTAGCAAGGAATGCGGTTGAAGCGTTCGGCTGTGGGTCCCCTAGGTGGTAAGGAGTGGTTCTGGACTTTGCTTTCCCACAGAGAAAGCATCTCTTTGATCAGACGACTCTCAAAGTCTCTCCCTTGATCAGAATGGATTCTTTGTGGAGCCCCATAGTGAACAAAAAAGTTTTCTACAAGTACTTTGGCCACAGTGGATGCTTTCTGGTCTTTGGTGGGGAAAGCTTGGGCATATCTCGTGAAATGGTCAGTGACCACCAGCACATTACTGATATTTCTTTGATCTGACTCCAAACTCAGAAAATCAATACAGACCAGCTCCATGGGTGCACTGGTGGTGATGTTAACAAGGGGGCATCCTCTGGGGCAAAGCTTTCCTCTGTAAGCAGCGACTACAAGTTCGAATGTGTTGCTCCACATCAGCCCCCATCTTAGGCCAATAGAATCTGGATCTCACCAAGTCAAGTGTTCTGTCTGTAACCCCCCTGCAAATGGGGGTTCCCAAAAGACTTCCAGGAGCTTGCTTGAATGCTCCAAGCCTGAATGGTGTTTGGCATTTAAGCCATTTATCAGTGAGTGTTTTTAGAGCCTCTGGTACTGTTTCTTTAAGAGCTGTCTGCTTGCAGACATAATTAGTTTGTATGTGGGGGACTGTGTGCTTCTCTGAGTACCACTCGAGCTGCTGCCAATTCACTTCATTTTTGCAGTCACTAGGAGTGCAAAGGGAACCTATCTGAAAGATGTAACTGTTTGCCAGAAATCATTTACAGTAATAATGAAATTACAGTTTGTCTAACCTGTTTTCTTTTGCAGTCAGAACAGTGTCTGCCTAGTTCCCCATTCTAGTTTTGAACTGCTGAACTGGACCAATCAGTGTGGGGTAAGCTAGCTCTAAAATGGTGCCTTGGACGAATCAGAACTTGGACTCATAATCTGAGCCAGCCACAAGAGGATTGTATGGGCAGTGACTCTGGAGATGTAGTTTAGACTTCAGTGCCTTTTGGACCAACAGCAGCAGTCTATTGTGAGTGACAGCCAATCCAGTCAAGAACTGGGAGGAACTTAAAGGAAGTGCCCGGTTTTGTCGGTTGGAGTTTCAGTTGAGCTTTGGCAGTGAAGAAGGAAGGAGCCCTCTGCTTTTTCAGTGTGCAGTTTTAGTCAAAAACGTGTAAGGCCCAGAGTTCCGGTCTGCAGCTTGTGTAACAGCTTGTTAGGACTGAATCTGTCCTGTAAGAATCAAAGGATCTCTGAAGAGTAGAAACCAGGCTCACCCTGTAGAAGACTGGAGGAATTGCTGAAAATTGCACTCTGGTCTGTCAGGAACTGAATCTGCTGTGTTCTCCCGGTATTGTGCAGTAATTGCGATCGGATACAGATGCAGCCTGCCTGGTATAGTGCTTTCTTTATATGGATGTGTGAAGAGGTTTGTGTACCTCAAGTGAGCCCTGCTGACATTGAAGGACCCTATCTTATTTGGAGGTCGTGAGTACTAATTCAGGGTCGCCTCCCTGTTGAATTGCCACATTAAATCCAAAATGGAATTACTGTACTGCTGACTGTTTAATTCTCCTTTTCTCTTGTGAAAGGGCCCCTACCAGCTGCCATGGTTTGGACTAGCCACTAGGGCTTGGGTACCTAGGGACAGTAACTGATAGGGATAGGCCTGTGCACAGAGCCATAGGTAGATTATTAGAGTGATAAGCTAATTAACCTGATTTCCCTGTCCTTGTTATATCCCTCAATAAATCAGAGCTGCTTGTTTCTGCAAAGTTATACTGCCTGAGGTATTTGTCTATGTTAAAGTACTGTACTGTGATTGTTGCACTGTATCTCATTTCACAGGAGGTCCCATGCCGGAACCAGACCTGGGGGTAAGTGTATACTGTGAAGGTAATTCTGATATATTGTGGGCCACTAGTGGGAAGAAAGGGGTTGCAGTGTCCCAGAGGGCTGTGACCAAGTTAGTTTAACTATTGCAAACCCTGACCTCTGGGTGGAGGCACCCGCCATTGGATCCAGGCTCCTCAACCTGTTAGTGGGAAATCAGGGCAGGGGTAGTAGCCTCCTGGATAGCGTCATCTAGGGGTTACATGTCTATACCAAGGTGCCCATGTGGTTGTGCAAGGACCTCAGTACTGAGTCTCAAAGGCAGTGGGCAGCATTAGTTGTTGTTGTTCATTTGTCCCCTCTGTCTACAGTTTCTCTGTATAACAGTTTATTGATCAGTTTCAACTTAGGACCTTCTTTGTATAACAGTGCAGTTCTCAAATCAGTGGAGCTATTTGACACATCTTTTCCTGCATAGAGGGCTTCTAAAGCTGCTTTGATCATGGGATCTGGGATTGAGCCCGCCGAATACTGTCATTGTCCAGCTGAGGCAGTGCACCAATGTCTATTGCAGAAAAGTGGCAATAAGCAGCAGGTATGCAATTTCAGAGGCTCCTAAGCAATCCACCATGCAGTCCATCTGCCCTGTGGACATTTGTTCCTCCCTGTCAAACTTCCGCAGAGTGCCCAATGTCAGGTTCTGCCAATCGGACCCAATCATTCTGGGAACAGGCTTCCGGGAGAGAGCATCAGCATCTATGTGGTTCAGACCTGCTCGGTATTCGAGAGCATAGTCATATGTAGATAATGCAGAAGCTACCTATGGCCAGTGGCATCCAACTTAGCTGAGGTCTGCACATAGGTCAAAGGATTATTGTCAGTTTTACATAGTATTTTAGCCCATCAAGTACTCATGGAATTGGTCAACAATAGCCCACTTCAAAGCTAGGAACTCTAACTTATGTACAGGATAGTTCTTTTCGGATGGGGTCAGGCTTACTGGCAAAGGCCACTGGTCTCAGGCCATTCTCGTGTTTTGGTACAACACAGCCCCAACCCTTGCAAGCTAGCATCAGTGTGCAGGACGAAGGTTTTCTTGGATCGGCATAGGCCAGCACTGGAGCATGAGTTGATATATGATCTCATGAAAAGCAGTCTCACAATCAGGAGTCCAGCGGCCCTCAAATACTTCACTCGGATGAAAATACACTCTTCAGTCTTGAGGGACGCTGACTTTTGTATTTTTGTGGGTTGGGGATACCCTTGAGTAAGGTTAAGTAAAGGGCGGATCACTCTTGAATAGTCCTGATGAAGCGCCGATAAAACCACAGAACTCCGAGGAATCTTTGCAGTTCTTTAGATTTTTGGGTCAGGCCAGGTGGTCAAGGCCTCAACTTTACTTGGGTCGGTCTCTATTCCTCGGTGGATACTTGTGTCCCACATACTTTACTGATGTTTGAAAGAATTGACACTTATCAATGGACAGTTTAAGTCAAAGTCCTCCAGTCGGTCCAATACCTTAAATAATCTGCTCTCATGTTCCTCCAGTGAGCTGCCAAACACAATAACATCATCTAGGTATACCAGGCACTTTAGTAAGTTCATGTCCCCACTGCACACTCCATCAATCGTTGAAAAGTGGCTGGGGCACCTGAAACCTTGAGGCATCCTCATGAATTCATAGAAGCCAAGCGGACAGATAAAGGCCGCTTTCTCACGGGTCCTCTGGGGCCATCGGATCTGGTAGTACCCATCATGGAGATCCAGCACAGAGAACCACTTGCTCCCTGCTTAGGCAGTCCAAGCATCCTGTATGCGGGCATTGTGTACTTGATCAGGATAGTCCGGCCGGGTTTAAGGTGCTAATAATCCACACACATCCTTACTGTTCCATTCTTTTCCTCACTACCACAATGGGGGAAGCATAAGGGCTTTGATTCTTGTATTACACCAGCAGCTAACATCTCTTGCAGATGCCGTCTCATCACTTCTACGTCAGCAGGTGCCAGAGCCGAGACCTCTCACGAAATGGTCTTTCGTCATGCAGCGGATATTGTGCTCAGCTCCTGCACGATCCTACATCCCATTCCTTTAAAGAAAACACCTGGTCTCTCTGGCAAGCTTCTCACTGATCCTCACTTTCCATTCAGCTGGCAGCGGAGTCACAAATCAAACAAGTGTAGGCTTACTCTGTCATTCTTCCTCTGAACTTTGTTGCTGGGTAGCACTGCAGTGTCTGCACAATGCACATTAGCCAGGATGCAACCTCTGTTTACTCGAATGTCTCTTTCAGACACATTATGAACTTGGACCATTACCCTTCTGGTATAAGCATGGCTCTAGCGGCAAAATACTAGGCTTGACCAGCAGTCCCTCTGGCAATTTTCCATCGCCTGGTGCATCCAACATTAATATTTTATTCTTAACATCCTTTCTGATACGGACCTCTCCTGTAAGGTACACTGGGCATTTGGCCAGGATCAGAGACTCAGGATCCTTCTTCCATACAATTCGACCGGTCCTCTGGTTCTGTTTTTTCAGCATCTCTCTGTGCCTCATAGGCCTTCTTAATTAAAGCCGGAACTCTTAAAGCTCTACTAGTCTTTGACCCTGTTTTTCATAACACAACTGTGCCAGCCTTCCCAACATATGGAGCATTTGTTCCAATCAACAAAGGACACCATCATACAGTCCAGTGGGGGACACACTAAGGCTAGGGTCTCTACTTGTTCGGCTACCCAGCCACGGAGGTGGGGAAAGACAGCCAAATTCGGATATACTCGGAATAGGGTAGGCCTTCTCACTTAACCCCCATACATGCAGTCCTTCTAATGGTTGTAAGGGCACGTCTGACAAATGCTTCTGATACCAATCCTGGAACATAATTGTCACTTGGGAGCCACTGTCTCAATACAGCTCTTGTAGACACCCATTCACCTTTACAGTGGTCTCCATGGAGGGACCCACTATTTTGGACCAGTCTGAGAGGCGGTAGTGGGGATCTGGGCAACTGACCTTGCCACAAAAAGGATGTGAATTAGCATTTTGGTGCCTCACTGGGATCATGTCGCACCTCTTAACCACTGATTTCTCCAAGCTCTCCTTGTAGCCTATATGCAACTTTGTCAGTGTCTTTTGGGACTGGTATTCTTTTCATGTGCCCATCTTTCCCACAATTATAGCAAAACATACTTTCTGGAGTTTGAGCTGGCCGAGGCGCCACACTGGGAGCCAGGGTGGGGTATTACTAACTGGAAACCTGGTGCCATCTCTGTCTGCGGCGTGATAAGCATTTGGAGACATCTCGTCAGTTTCTCCACTTCCATGGTCAAGGAATTGAGTTTGGAGCTGTTATCAGCAGGAGATACATGGTGGTACTCTACCCCATAGCAGATGCAGTCGGATATAGGCTCAGGGGCCCCGTACTTCTGCAGGCTTGGCTTCTATAAAGGGACTGTTTTTGAATTCCCGGATCTCTCTCAACAGTTCTCGCCCATTGTGGCATATCTTTTTCCTTGTCAGAGCACTTTATTGACTGTCAACCTCTGCCCCTGAACTTCACTTGATGGGTCACCCTCAGTCACTCGGGTCGTAGCCACAGCTGTTGGTGCAGGTACTCCCGGGTCGCCTTTTTCTCAACTCCTCGAATTTCTCTCATTAACTCATCATGGAGGGTGGGATTCCAGTCGATTTGCAGGCGAATTGAAGCAACAGCAGTTCTGAGAAGGGCAGACTTAAGGATTCTGTCCAGTCTGGTTCGTCCAGTTCAATCGCTGGCAAACTACCTTTCTGAGGCATTCTTGCAACAATTTTTCCAGCTGAGAGACATACACAGACAACAACTCCCTTGGTACTGTTGTGCATTTCTACCTCCACCATAGGTCCTCATCAGAATCTGGGCTCCCATACATTCTGCAAGGCTCAAGATAGGCCTGTGCAGTCGCTTCAGGGTTACTGGGTCTGCTTTAGCACGGATGGTAGCCAGGCAGGACCTCGGAGGCTCTCACTAACCTCTTCGCTGCCTTCCGGCATTGCCATTCTAGCACTTGGGGCAACATAGTCTATCCAGGTCTCCCAGTCATCCTCCCTTGGGGGTGGGAGGGTGCCAGAGAAGATCCTCAACCTTCGGTAAGAGTCGTGACTAATGGCAGGTGCAGAAATAGGAGTCTGCATTGGTTCAGCCACCATTACGGGCATTGGAGCAGGGAGAGGGTGTTGGGAGGAACACCTTTGGTGGCAAGAATAGTTTCTTCAAGTCCTCCACAGTTTTCCTCTCCCAGCAACCATTCAGCAAATTTCTCCTCAAAAGTTTCATGATAGTGGTGGGGCTGATTCCCCTCGGTCTTTACTGTCCTTAGTATCACTCTCCAAGCAGTGAGGGCTCCCTCTGGGGTAATGGTCTGTGGCACTTTGGAGCTATCTGTGGATCCTTAAACTCTACTAGGCCAGGAAAGTGTGTGTGAGCAGATTAGCATGCCGACCCACCACCACAGGGTTTTGTAAACCTTCCACCTTGGAAAGTACTCCCTGCACAGTGTCCGTATTGATACCCAGGGGATGTCCAGGATAAGCATAGCATTTTGGGTCGATCTCCTCCCCAGTACACCACTCCACCAACCGTGCACAGCCACTTCTGTCGGGTACCCATTTTTTCTTAACAGTGGTTCAGAATATGGCCACTAGAGGACACACAATCCCAGCGGTGAGCCTCCAAGATGTAACCCCTAGATGGCGCTATCCCAGGGGCTACTACCCCTGCCTGATTTGCCACTAACAGGTTGAGGGGCCTGGATCCAATGGCGGGTGCCTCCACCCAGAGGTCAGGGTTTGCAATAGTTAAACTAACTTGGTCACAGCCCTCTGGGACACTGCAACCCCTTTCTTCCCACTAGTGGCCCACACAATATATCAGAATTACCTTCACAGTATACACTTACCCCCAGGTCTGGTTCTGGCACTGGGACCTCCTGTGAAATGAGATACAGTGCAAATCACAGTACAGTACTTAACATAGACAAATACCTCAGGCAGTATAACTTTGCTGAAACAAGCAGCTCTGATTTATTTAGGGGATATAACAAGGACAGGGGAAATCAGGTTAATTAGCTTATCACTCTAATAATCTACCTATGGCTCTGTGCACAGGCCTATCCCTATCAGTTACTGTCCCTGGGTACCCAAGCCCTAGTGGCTAGTCCAAACCGTGGTAGCTGGTAGGGCCCTTTCACACAGAGAAAAGGAAAATTAAACAGTCAGCAGTACAGTAATTCCATTTGATTTAATGTGGCAATTCAACAGGAGCGACCCTGAATTAGTACTCACGACCTCCAAATAAGATAGGGTCCTTCAGTGTCAGCAGGGCTCACTTGAGGTACACAAACCTCTTCACACATTTATATAAAAGAAAGCACTATACCAGGCAGGCTGCATCTGTATCCGATCGCAATTACTGCACAATACCGGGAGAACACACAGCAGATTCAGTTCCTGACAGACCGAGTGCAATTTTCAGCAATTCCTCCAGTCTTCTACAGGGTGAGCCTGGTTTCTACTCTTCAGATATCCTTTGATTCTCTTCACAGGACGGATTCAGTCCTAACAAGCTGTTACACAAGCTGCAGACCGGAACTCTGGGCCTTACACACGTTTTGACTAAAACTGCACACTGAAAAGCACAGGGCTCCTTCCTTCTTCACTGCCAAAGCTCAACTAAACTCCAACCGACAAACCGGCACTTCCTTTGAGTTCCTCCCAGTTCTTGACTGGATTGGCTGTCACTCACAATAGACTGCTGCTGTTGGTCCAAAAGGCACTGAAGTCTAAACTACATCTCCCAGAGTCACTCCATACAATCCTCTTGTGGCTGGCTCAGATTATGAGTCCAAGTTCTGATTTGTCCAAGGCACCATTTTAGAGCTAGCTTACCCACACTGATTGGTCCAGTTCAGCAGTTCAAAACTAGAATGGGGAACTAGCAGACACAGTTCTGACTGCAAAGAAAGCAGGTTAGACAAACTGTAATTTCATTATTACTCTAAATAATTTCTGGCAAACAGTTACATCTTTCAGATAGGTTCCTTTGCACTCCTAGTGACTGCAAAATGAAGTGAATTGGCAGCAGCTTGAGTGGTACTCAGAGAAGCACACAGTCCCCCCATACAAACTAATTATGTCTGCAAGCAGACAGCTCTTAAAGAGACAGTACCAGAGGCTCTAAAAACACTCACTGATAAATGGCTTAAATGCCAAACACCATTCAGGCTTGGAGCATTCAAGCAAGCTCCTGGAAGTCTTTTGGGAACCCCCATTTGCAGGGGGGTTACACATGGCACTACTGGGACGAGAATACTGGTATTGAGCATTCTTGCCTCAGTAGTGCGCTATGTACATAGCACTACTGGGACGGGAATGCTGGCACTGAGCATTCTTGCCTCAGTAGTGCGCTATGTACATAGCACTACTGGGACGGGAATGCTGGCACTGAGCATTCTTGCCTCAGTAGTGCGCTATGTACATAGCACTACTTGGGCGGGAATGCTGGCTGGGCATTCTTGCCTCAGTAGTGCGCTATGTACATAGCACTACTGGGACGGGAATGCTGGCACTGAGCATTCTTGCCTCAGTAGTGCGCTATGTACATAGCACTACTGGGACGGGAATGCTGGCACTGAGCATTCTTGCCTCAGTAGTGCGCTATGTACTATAACACTACTGGGGTGAATGCTGGCACTGAGCATTTCTTGCACCTCAGTAGTCTTGGCTATGTACATAACACTACTGGGACGGGAATGCTGGCACTGAGCATTCTTGCCTTAATAGTGTGCTATATATGTAGCACTACTGGGATGAGAATGCTGGCATTCGCGCCTGCAGGGTCAAGATCGCTCTATATTAAAAACTTAAACTGGGTGACGGGGTGGAAAGTTTTGTCTGAGATAGGCAGGGAAGGGCTTGTCCACCAGCTCACAGCTTGGTTATTTTTTTAAAGTATGGTCATGGAAGGTGGCTGGTTGCAAACTGGGTGGGAGAGACATTCTACAGTACAGTAGGAGAGCCGAGATGAATGGGTGTACTGGCTGACCGGATAACCATGGACGACATTTTAAGGCCAGAGAGACAGATGGCCTCTGTGTTTGAGGGGGTCCCTGGTCTCCTTCAGTTCCTGGAGACCTTAGCTGACCTAGGCTTCATGTCCTTATTAGGAAGATTTTCCCCTTAAAAGGAAACTTCCATCAGGACCTTTTTGTGGGCAGGTCCCTGATTAGGTTTTTCATCTGCTACCAGATCCAGGCATGAGCTGGGGAGAGAGATGTCACGTAATAACATGTTGTCCTTTAATGATCCTGATGCCATACCGAGAAAAGTATAGACAGGGCAGTGGACATTCGATTAATATATTACATGCCGTCTCCCATGGCTAATCTCCGCTCTGCGTCAGCCATGGCAGGTTCTGGGATGTGGCTGTAGATGTACAGTTTGCAAAATGTTGAGAGGAAGGGATGACAGGTTCAACCACATATTGCTAAGTTCCAAAAAGACCAAGAGGCAAGATCTTACTTTCTTTGAGAAAAGTCTGATTGGGGACTACCTCACATTGAGGTGTGGGGCAAGTCCTGATGGACATGTCCCTTTAATCACTGAGCATTTAGGCCCATATTAGATACTTGGGAAATCTTTCCGTTTTGTATTTTATAAAATTATACTCCTGCTGGTGCTGTACACTGCCACATGTGAGAGCCAGGATTAAGTCTTGATCCTGACTTTCTCGCCCTGAGCTGGCAGGATCTGTAACATAATTCAAAGTGGGGAGGAGGTGGTGCATGCATTGCTGTATAGTCATAGTGTATCCTTTGGTGAGAAGTCTGCCTTATCTACCTATAACCCAGGGGGCTGGGGATACGTATTTCCTGAAAGTATGTATCTTTATCGTTTTGCATCCTGGTACCTCTCAAGAACTGACTTCAGAAAGGGAAAGAGAGTAAGGAAACCATAGAACTCAACCCTTGGAGATGCCTTTGCAAGGCTTTGCGCTTAACCATTGATTTTGATTTAAAGCGCAGCTGACACGTTCTGGGTAGGCAACTCATACCAAGGAGTTGCCTACCTGAGGAGCTAATTTAGTTTACTATTTAATTGTTTTGTTTGGTATTAACAGAAGGTCTTACATTTTAATACTAATAAATAGAGCACCTGTAGCCCAGTCCCCCGTGTCATTTAAAATGCTATTTTAGGGGCAGTGCTGTTTGGCCACTTGGCTTGTGCTCAGTTACAACCAGGGAATTAAATTGTAAGTCCTTCTTTAATATTAAATAAAAATAAATAAATATCAGGTTAAATTAGCTCTGGCTGGCAACTCCTTGTTATGTTACGCAGTGTCTGGCGGGGCAACTCATATCTGGATTAAATCCTAGAGGAATAGCTTTTTCCAAATGGAATATATGCTGTCAATTTATGGATTGGCAGTTTGGCATACCACTATTGTTAGTGGGGACCCCATGACCCTGTTACAGGTGGGCCCTTGCTACCCAATCCGACCCACATGTAACCACACTTTGTACAGGAGTTCCTCTGCTTGACTTGCTGCTTCATTTTGTTATATAAACTTCCATCCATTTCCGTTGTGCCACCTTGCTCCTCTGATTAGACTCTAGAGCAAAGGAAAAAATGTTTGTTTCTCACCGAAGTACCTGCAGCCTTGCTCCACCTCGCCGTCTGTATGTGCATCTGCCATCTTGTTCTGCAGCAAGTGAGGATGATTCTTAGTAAGCATGCAGCACTGTGAAGAGAGTGATAGTGGGAGGCAGCGATCCTTTTCACAACAAGGCATGCAAAAACCAGTCCAGGAGTAGGTGAAAAGTGTTTTGGAGTGGGGACTAGCAGTGGGTGATGTAAAAAGTTGTAGGGAGGGAAGGGTAGCTGCAGCTGCTGTCAGTAAACAATAAACTAAGCAGCAGACCAGGACAGGGTGCCTGAGACATGGAGGGGGAAGGAAAGGCTTTCACACCGGATGACCGACAGCCCAGGCAGGTGGCAGACAGTGCCCTGCCCACCACACCACTCCGTTATCCCATAGTTTACCACTGTGAATGCCTCCATACAAAATCTGTTTCATATGGAAAAACATTGGCCACAAGGACAAGGTGCTGTCTATGCTGGGCCAGGTCCTGGAATGCATTACAGAGTAGTGGATCACTTGATTGGTCAGAGTTCTCAGCCCCTCCCTGCTTGGCTTTATGAGGGGCAGATCTGCCTAATTGCATTCTTTGAGAAGGTGTGATCAGGAAGTGGACAGGTGCAGGGCTGTAGTTATAGTTTACATTTGGATTTCAGCAACGGCTATGACACTGTGTCGTATGATGAGCTGCTGGTCAGAGTACATAAGTGTACGCCCCTTCCTGGTGTCTAGGGTATGCCAGTTGGTAGCGATTTGTGCGGAGGGGCACTCTGTAGAAACCACAAAAATGTCTTACTGGAGTGGCTTGCATTGATCAGGGTTCATCTGTGCAGGGTGCAGGCTTCTTTGGGTTCTGGGCTGCAAGAACTTTTGGTTAGTAGCCACAACAGTTCAAAACAAATGACTGATGTTCACTCAGAAATAAACAACAGGTGTTTCCATTTAATTTAGAAACAAAGCACTCCATGGAGGTAACACATAAACAACTGATTGCTCAAGTACTGATCGCAGTGGTCATGAAGGTTGCTAGTGTCCATTGTGGGCGCTATATCCCCATTAACTTTGCATGGCTTCTGCTTGGCCTGTGAAGCCACTTTACACAATAGGCAGCTTAAAATCAGGGCCAAGATGGTCATTAAACTAGGCAGCAGGTAGAATTTCGTTTACTCTCTCTTATCAGCTCCGTTCTCTATTCTGCTTCTTTGACACACAGCAGCAAGCCCTTTAAAATTGGCTACTACTCCTCTCTCGAACTTCAGCACAAAAGTTAGGCTGTGGCAGGTGACTACACCCTTGGGCATTATGATGAACATCCCCAGCGTGGCTGCCACAACCAGGTTGGCATCTAGAACTGGGCTATCTCTCTCCATACTTCCTCATGTAAAATCTTCGGCCTCGAGTGACTTCACCCACAAACTCACGGGCAAATGTCCTCACCGAGGTTACCAACCCCAGGTTGGCATTCAGACTCAGGGCTATGGATACCCACCCCAGCATCCCTGGGCCCCTTTCTTTCTAGCTCTACAGTTTGGGGGTGTACTTGGAGAGGTGGGAGGTCTGGATAATCGGCAACATGGGTTTGTGGCAGGTAGATCATGTCAAACCAATCTTGTGGAGTTCTATGAATGGGTAACATCAGAACTGGACAGGGAAGCCTGTGGATGTATTATTCTTGGATGTCAGCAAGGCGTTTGACTCTGTCCCCCACAATGGTCTGGTGGAGAAACTGACGGGGTTGGGAGTAGGCCCTTTGATGGTCAGATGGATTGAAAACTGGCTAGCTAGATGCACCCAGAGGTAGTGGTCGGTGGGGAGCTCTTGAACCCTAGAGAGGTCGGTAGTGGGGCATCAAGAGGGGTTTTATCCCGGGTCCGATCCTGTTTAATGCATACATATCGGACATCAGGAGGGTATAGGGTGAAATGAGTCTCTTCGCTGATGACTTCAAGATGGGAGCAGTAGTTGAGGGGAAGAGGGAGGTTGGCCTCCAAGGGACCTTTCCATCTTTGCTTTTCTCCCTCTTAAATCTGCCCACCGTTCTACAGGATACCACTTCCTCAAGCAGAGTATTCCACTTGTCCACCACCCTTTCCATGAAAAAGTGTCTCCTGATTTCCTTCCTGAGTCTCCCCCTCAGTCTCAGCTGATGCCCTCTCGGATCCCTCCCTTCTGATCTGAAAACTCCCTTCTGTATTAATCTTATTTAGACCCTTAAATTATTTAGGTTTCAGTTATATCCCCCCATCCCATCTCTCCCCAGGAATACATGTTCAGCTCCCCAGCCTTTCCTCATAGGATTTTCCCCAGTCCCTGGATCATTGTCATTGTCCTACGCTGCACCCTTCCAATAACCTTGATGTCCCTCTTCAGAAATGGACGCCAGTACTGCACACAGTATTCCAGGTGTGGCCTGACCAATGACCTGTACAGGGGGAGGATCACCTCCCTGTTCCTGGAGGAGATTCCCCTAGCTCTGCACCCCAGCATCTTGTTGGCCTTTGCAGCTGCCTTCCTGCACTGAGCTGGGTGGTTCATACTCCCAGTTATAAGCACCCCCTAGATTCTTCTCCTCCACAGTGCTTTCCAGCTGTACCCCTACCCCTCCCAACTAATAGTTTCTCCCCTGGTTCCTAGCTCCGAAGTGCAGGACCTTGCACTTCTGGCGTTGAACCCCAGCTTCCATGTTTCTGACCACTCCTGTAGTTTGGTCAGGTCCTCTAGCACCCTCCTTCAGCCCTCTATGTCATCTTCCACAGCTCCCATCTTGGTATTGTCCATGAACAGTCTGATCTTACTCCGGATCCTGTGTGAGATATCTGCTATGAATATCCCAAACAGCACCGGTCCTATTACCGATCCCTGTGGTACCCGCTGGTCGTCCCTTGGTGATGAGGTTCTCTCCACCACCACCCTTTGCTGCCTCCCTCAGCCAGTTAGTGATCCAATTGACCATCCTTGTTCCCACCCCTGTATATTCCAGCTTTCCCCCCAGCCTCCTATGTGGCACAGAGTCAAAGGCCTTGCTGAAATCTAAATACAGGATATCTACTGCATGGCCGTTGTCCAGTTCCCTGGTTACCCAGTCGTAGTACCCAATTAGATTTGTCTGGCAGGATCTGCCTGAGACAGAGCTGTGCTGTTGACCATCTTGGTGACCATTGTCCTCCAGAAAGGTCACCAGTCTCTCTTTTTGGATTGTCTCCACGAGCTTCCCCATGGTTGACGTGAGGCTCACTGGTCTATAGTTGCCTGGTTCATCCTTTGGGCCACTTCTGTGATTGGGCACCATATGGGCCATCCTGTAGTCTTGTGGCACGCATCCTATGTTCAGTGATGTACTGAACAGGTCTGCCAGTGGTCTTGCCAGGATCTCTGCCAGCTCCCTAAGTACCCTAGGGTGAATGCCATCTGGTCCCGGTGCCTTGTCCACCCTCAGCGCCCTTAGTCTTTCCAGTACCCCGTCCTCTGCAATCCCAATGTCAGTCCTCCCTCCCCCACCCACTCTACCCCTCTCATGAGGTATCTGCCCCCTGTTTTCTTTCATGGACACAGAGCAGAGGTACTCATTCAGTGCCTCCGCCTGGTCCTCCCCTTCTCCCCCATCCTTCCTAATCCTCACAATCTGGTCTTTGTTTCTCCTTCTCTCTCTAAGTATCTGAAGAAGTCCTTTTTCCCGTCTTTAAGTCCCTGTGCCAGCCTCAGCTCTCTGGAAGCCTTGGCCACTCTGACTAGCCTGGTAACCTCCATGGACTTCTTCATATACTCATCCTTGTTCCCTTGCCCTCCAGATTTCTTGAGTATCTTGAATGCTTTTCTCTTGGTCCTCACCCTTTCCATGACCTCCTGAGTCATCCAACTGGGCTTCTATGCCCTACCCTTCTTGCTCCGTGTCATGGTACAAGTCTCAGTAGCCTCTGCTAGCCCCTTTTTAATAAAGACCCATTTTTGGCTAGCATCCATGCATGTTTGAATTCCCGCCAGATGCCTAACCAAAATGTCCCCCATTCTTTTAAAGTCTGCTCCCTTAAATTCAATCACCCTGGTACTCGTGCCTCCTGTTTCCCTGCCCATATTGCGTGTGAACTACACCGAGTGATGGTCATTCCCAACCAGGGAGTCCTCCACTCCCAGATCCCTTACAGCCTCCTCATTTGTTAGTACCAGGTTCAGAGTCCTTTCCACCCTAATCGGCTCTCGTACTAATTGCACCAGAAGCTGTCCTGAAATGCCTCTAATAATACCTGCTCCTTTGCATTCATGGTGGTTGGGGTGCTCCAGTCCACCCCAGGTAGGTTGAAGTCCCCCACCACCACCACTGTGTTCCCCTTCTTACAGACCCATCTAATTTGCTTAGCCACCTCCCTGTCCAAGTCATCCCCTGAGCTGGTGGTCTGTACACTAAGGTTGCAACTCAGTGCAGCAGTGCAGAAAAAAACACCTTTCCTCTTCCCCTCCTTGTGGCTGGCTCCTGTAGAACTCTCTCCATGGCCCCCTTCCTCCCTCCAACATGCGTCAACGGCCGCCTGGTCCCCTTGCTCCCCGGACCTTTCAGTGCAGTAAGCAGTGGTGGGTGGTTTTTTTAAAGCCAGCCACTCTGCTCAAAATTCGCTCCTCCTTTCTTGATTGGCTCCTCCAGGAGCCTACATACCACTATGCTGTTCACAGGATAGGCTGCCTACTCAGCCTCTGGATTGGCCTCCTCCTGGAGCTGAAGGCCACAGCTCGGGGCGGTGGTGCAGAAAAAATCACCCTCCTTTTCCCCTCCTTGTGGCGGCTTCTGGCCGACTCTCTCCCATGGCTCCCTTCCTCCCTCCAGTGTTCGGCACCAGCCACCTGGTCCCCTTACTCCCGGACCTTTCAGTCTCTTTTCATCTACTGCTGCCTTCCCTGGACCCCTTCTTCTGCCCGGGCTGTCTCTCTCTCTCTCTCTTCTAGTGCCAAAACCCCAAAATTTATACCCCTGTGCACCAACGGTGACTTCCGACCTACAGGAGCTCCCGCAAGTGCAGAGGGGAATTAACCATTTAATTACTGAACCAAAAAAGACCCAAGTCGTAAAATAAATAGGTTCACACTGCAGTTTGCTGCCACTAAAAAAAAACACTTTATTTGCTATCCAAGTGCAGCCATAATTAGCAGACATAGCTAATTAACTGATTTGTGGCAGTGCAGTAAAATATTCTGAATTGCAGTAAATTTTTTTCTAAGTTAGAAACACAGAAACAGAGAATTTGATGGCAGATAAGGACCACCTAGTCTGCTCATTTTCCTACCTAACAGATAAGCTGCAGATCCTAATTAACCAACAACTTACTTCCTCCTACCCCCCAACTAGGACTGCCTTGTGTCTGTCCCATGCATTCTTGAATTCCCCCACTGTTCTTGACTCCATGACCTCCACAGGGAGGCTGTTCCATGCATCCACAACCCTCTCTGTGAAAAAATACTTCCTCACATTACCTCTGAGCCATCCCCCCTCTATCTTCAAATTGTGCCCCCTTGTTCTTGCACATCTCTTTTTCTGAAAGATGCTATCCTCTTCGACTTTGTTGATTCCCTTGAGGTACTTGAAAGTTTCTAACATGTCCCCTCTCTCCCTTCTTTCCTCAAGGGTATACGCATTAAGCTCCTTTAGTCTTTCTTCATATGTCTTCTGGTGCAGACCCTGCACCATTTTGGTTGCCCTCCTCTGGACAGCCTCCACTCTGTCTATGTCTTTGCAGAGATGGGGTCTCCAGAACTGCACACAGTACTCCAGATGGGGTCTCACCAACTGTCTGTACAGAGAGATAACAACTTCCTGTTTTCTACAATTGATGCCTCTTCCTATGCATCCCAGTATCCCTCCAGCCTTCCTTACTGCCTTCTCACATTGCTTGCCCACCTTTAGGTCATCTGATATAATTACTCCCAGGTCCCTTTCCATTTTTACTGTTGTTAGTATCTCACCCCCCATTGTGTATGCTTCCCCTGGGTTTTTGTTTTCCATGTGTATTACCTTGCACTTCTTTGCATTGAATCTGAGCTGCCATACATTTGACCATTTCTCCAACCTTGCCAAGTCCCTTCTCATCCTTTCCACTCCATCTTGTGTATCAACCCTGTTCCAGATCTTTGTGTCGTCTGCAAAGAGACATACTTTTCCTTTCAGTTCCTCTGCAATGTCACTTATAAAGACATTAAAAAGGACCGGTCCCAGTACTGAACCCTGTGGTACCCTGCTAGTAACCCTCCTTTCTTCACTGTGTACTCCATTTACTACTACCCTTTGCGTCCTGTTGTCTAGCCAGTTTTTATCCAGGCTACCACCTTGGGACCCACTCCAAGGCTGGCTAACTTGTGTATTAATCTTTGTATGGGACTGTATCAAATACCTTGCTAAAATCTAGGTAGGCCATGTCCACAGCCCCTCCCTGGTCTACAACTTTTGTCACTCAGTGAAAGAAATCTGTTAGATTTGTCTGACATGACCTTCCCATCATGAATCCATGCTGCCTTGGGTCCTGTGCCCCACTGGCCTCTAGGTACTCAACAGTTCTTTCCTTCAGAAGTGATTCCATCATTTTCCCTACCACTGAGGTCAAACTAACTGGTCTGTAGTTTCCTGCCTCTGTCCTGCTCCCACTTTTGTGAAGAGGAATCACATCTGCCCTCCTCCAGTCCTCGGGTACCACCCATCCTCCATGATTTGTTAAAGAGGTAGTCAGCTGTGTCACTAGTTCTACCCTTGGTTCTTTAAATTCTTGGGTGAATCCCATCAGGCCCCATTGCTTTGTCACCTTCAATTTTATTAGTTCTTTCAGAACCCTTTCTTCTGTAAATGGACTGGTATCGACCCCCGTCTTCAGAGAGTTTCTCTTGTTTGGTTTAGGTACCTCCCTCTCCTCTTCCTTTGTGAATACTGAGCAGAAATATTCATTCAGTATCCCTGCTTTTTCACTGTCACCCTCTACCCACATTCCCTCCCCTTTATTAAGCCTCAGTATCCCTCTGGTCTTTCTTCGCTCCCTAATGTACCTATAAAAGGTCTTATCCCCCTTCTTAACAGAATTGGCTATCCTTTCCTCGGTTTGGGCCTTTGCTATTCTGACTGCCTTCCTAGCCTCTTTCTGCTTTAACTGATAAAGTTCTCTGTCCTGCTCCTTCTGTGTTTCTTTATATTTCCTGAATGCTGTCCTTTTCTCCTTAACCTTCCCTGCCACCTCTTTTGAGAACCATAGCAGTTTTTTCCTTCGTTATGTTTTATTGATTTGCTTTACACAAAGGCTTGTTGCCTTTGTGATGGCTGATTTGATTACTCCCCACTGTTCATCCACCTCCTTCTTGCCTGTTTGCTAGTGCTTTTCTGAGGCACTCTCTCATTTTCTAAAGTCAGCCCTCCTAAAGTCCAATACTCTTGCTTTTGTATGACTTGATTGTATGGCTGTGTTTATCGTGAACCACACTGTTTGGTGGTCGCTTGTTCCCAGATGGCTACCACTTCTAAATCTGAGATTCTTTCTCCGTCCCCATTTGAGAGTACCAGGTCTAAGATTGCTCCTTCCAGTGTGGGTTCCAATACTAGCTGTCTGAGGCATGCCCCTGTAGGGGCATCAAGAATGACCCTGCTCTTGGATGTGCCTGCAGCAAAGTGCTCCAGTTAACATCTGGCATATTCAGATCCCCATCAACAATATCTCCCCTTTTCTGCCATTCTAAAGAAGCCTTCTATCATTTCCTTGTCCATTCCTTCCCCTAGGATGGGGTCTGTATACAACCCCCATGTGGATTGTGGTGCCATTTCCTGTCTCCAGGGTGACAGAGTGCCTCATATGCTTCCTGTTTACTCTTTAGTTCTGTTGCTTTGATCCCTTCCTTTACATAGAGAGCTACTCCTCCTCCTCCTCTCTTACCCTTCCTGTCCCTCCTGTAGATTGTGTATCCTGGTATGTTGACATCCCAGTCATGGCTCTCTGTGTACCATGTTTCTGTGACTGCCACAATATCCAGGCAACCCTCTTCCATCAAGGCCACTAGTTCAGGGAGCTTGTTACACAGACTACGGGCATTGGTACTCATCGACCTCCACTTTTTGATAGTCTTACTCCTTTTAGCCCCATTCCTGTCCTTACTGCCTTTGCCTTTTTTACATTTACCTCTGTTTTGCTCCTTAATAACTTCTCTACCTTGGTGGTTACCTCACTAATTACCATGTTTTATGGGGGGAGGCTGGGATTTCCCTGCTCCTTTTCAGTGCCTCCCCCCTTGGCTAGTTTAAATGCTTGCCAGTGAAGCATTTAAACCTCTCACCTATTTATTTATTTTTATTTATTTATTTAAACATCAGTTTAATAACCTTTAAGCCAGGGGCTCATTTACAAAGGTGCCTCGTCACACAGAGGACAACAGACAGCAGCACAAGAGACAACAGTTAATACAAGTTCAAGATAGTTACCATTCAGGGTTACAGTAGGTTCCAATACATATGATAGTAAATAAGATAAAAATTAGGTTGGGAGGGTGAAAGTAGGAGAGGATGGAGGTAAGAGGGAGAAGGACTGGGGAGCAGAAGAAGAGGAAAGGCCAGGAAGGAGGGTGGGTAAAGGAGGAGGTGAGTAGGAAGGGGGAGTGCAGCTCGGTGAGCATTGTCAGAGGCTTTTTTTTTTTAGCGGCAGAGGCATCTGCGTGAGATGAGCAGGTAGTTTCTGAGGCTGAGTTTAAAGCTTGCTAATGTGGGGGAGTCAGAGATACCGGCAGGGAGGGAGTTATACCAGGTAGGTGCTCTGTAAGGGAATGCCCTTTGGCCTTGTGAAGTCCTAGCTCTTGGTATGACCAGAGTTGTTTTGGATGAGCTGCGGGTGTTCACAGTCGGCGTAGCTCGGTGGATTGAGTCAGATAGGCCAAGGGAGATAGGCCATGTAGGGCTTTAAAGGTGAGCTGGCAGGTTTGATACATGAGCCGCTCATCCAGGCTGAGTAGGGTTGCCAAGGAGTACAGCAGACGTGTGTGTGTGTAAGTCTGGGTGCACTGGTGATAAGTCTGCAGGCTTTGTTAAGTGTATGGCAAACCTTGCCAAGGGCTGTCTGATCTGCTGACCCATAGGCCGGAAGGCCGTAGTCGATGAGAGATATGACAGAAGAGGTGACAGCCAGGCGGAGGGCATCTGAAAGGAGGCATTTTTTGTGCCGGTAGAGAACGCCCAACCGCGAGTTGGCGGCATAGTTCAAGGTGGAGATATGGCCATGGAAGGAGAGGGCAGGGTCAAAGATTATTCCAAGATATTTATAGGACTGCACAGGTTCAATGGGGATATTGAGGGTGGAGTGGACAGTGAGGGGAAATTTACTGAACTTATTTTGGGGGTGGGAGAAGAGCATTGTTTTTGTTTTCTTTAGGTTGATTATGAGTCAGTGCTCAGTGAACCAGGTTTCAGCGGAATCAAAGGCTAGTTGGAGAGAACTCTGAAGCAACGTAGGGTTACTATCAGAGGCAATGAGTACAGCATCATCAGCACAGAGCAGGATCTTATCCGCACATTTGCTGAGTAGCGAGTTGAGGAAGAGGGAGAAGAGTAGGGGTCCAAGAATAGAACCGTGGGGGACTCCAGAGCGAATAGGGCAGGTGCTGGAGAGAGTTCCACACACTTTCACACATTCAGAGCGGGCTGAGAGATAGCTAGCACACCAGGAGACTGGTCCAGTGGCAAAGCCTATGTGGTCGAGGGTGGTTAACAGGAGTGGATGTGATACGGTATCAAAAGCTTTAGACAGGTCAATGAATACCATGTCAGCCAGGGCGCCAGAGTACAAGGAGGTGTGGAGGAAGTTGGCGAACTCCAGGAGTGCTGTATTGGTACTATGACCAGCTCTGAACCCATGCTGCTCAGGGCAGAGAACATTGTATTTAGAGAGGTATCTAGGATCTTAGATCTAGGATCCTGGTTCTCCCCAGGACAGATGCAGACCATCGCACCAGTATAGGTCTGCATCCTCCAGTGGCTCCCAGTCCCCAATGAAGCCAAACCCTGATCTCCACACCAGCTTTTCAACCACTCATTGAATTCCCTGGTGAGGGTGCCTAACATCACCCTTGCCATAGACAGGCAGCACCTCCGAGAAGGTTAGCGTATGCGCTACTTGTCTAAGGCCCTCCCCAACTCTACAACTCCTCTTGCACTGCTCTGATCCCATTCCTAGCCAGGTCATTTGTCCCTAGGTGGGCAATGACATCCAGCTCCCTCCTCGTGCAGCTCCTCCCACGATCCTGAGGATTCGCTTCCTGTCCCTCAAGCCGTGGCAGGAAGACACCTTACCTCCCTCTCCCTTCCTCCCCATTTCTACCCCTATGATTGAGTCCCCACAAGGAGTTTCCTTCCCTGTGGGGTCCCATGTCACCCTCCTGTGGGTCTCCTTTGTAAGGGTTCCCAGCATCCTCCTTGGTCTCCACTGCAGGTGCCTCCATAGAGAACCACTATCCACCAGAGGGCGAATGAATTGTGGAGAGGTACAGCTGGAGGATGCAACTCTGTTGCACCACCCTCTCCCTCCCTGAGCCCACCCTGGTCAGCCTCTCCTCTCCTCTTTCTTGGCAACCTCTGAGTAGTGGCATTGGCCTTGGTGGTCCCTGGGTGGGGAGGAGGTTTCACTGAATCCTAGCCAGATCAGCCTGGCGGACGGGCAACCTCCTCTCTCAGACCAGAGAGGTGCTTGCAAATAGGGCAGCATCGCAGCCTCCAGAATGTCTCCCGGAACACTGCCGCCACAGCCATTGCGCTGCACCACTCCTATCATGTCTTATTTTGTGTCCCTCTACTGTTTCTCTGTATGCTTATTCTCTCCTCTCCGTAAACTCTCAACCTTCCTGTTCTGGGACAGCAACTTCCTATCTTCCTCAGTAGCCTCCTTCTTCCTTGCTCAATGTCAGACCACCAGCAGCTGGGGAGAGTGAGCTACTTTTTCCTTTACGTTGACAAAACCAATGTTTCTCTATGATCCTTCCTTCCTATTGCCAAACAGGAAGTTCCTGTTGACAGTGAAATCTAGTGGCTATAAAAGTAGAACTGGCTTAGGTGGGTGGGATGGAGGGCAATTAGTAAGAAAAAGGCTAGCAACAGGAAGTTGTAATTTGAGTCACCTGCTTTTGAGTGTCTAAGCACACCCCCAATTAAGCTCTCTTTCTTCCTACTGGTTTAGCAAAGTCAGCTGATAGTATCCTTCCAGCACAGAACACACACTGACTTTCTTTCTTTTCTTTCTTTTTAACCTAAATAAGACCCTTCTATTTCTAATAAAGTATCTGTCTACTTAATCTCAACAGACACTGACTCCTGCCAAATACAAGTTTTAAATTAATAAGAAACTGTAGCTTCTTTTAGTTAGCTGCTTTCTGCTCTACAAGCAAGGCTAGCAACAATAAGTTGTAATTTGAGTCACCTGCTTTTATAGTGTCTAAGCCACACCCCAATTAAGCTCTCTTTCCTCCTACTGGTTTAGCAAAGTCAGCTGATACAGTACCCTTCCCAGCACAGAACACGCACTGACTTTCTTTCTTTTCTTTCTTCTTTTTTAACCCTAAATAAGACCCCTTCTATTTCTTGTCCTCCTTGATCTCTCCTCAGCATTTGACACTGTGGACCATTGTGTGTTGCTTTTCCGCCTGAGGGAGTTATGCGGACTCACCGGTGTTGTCATCAAATGGTTTGAGTCATTTCTTACTAACAGGAGGCAGCGGGTTGTGATGGGTAATTTCTCATCCATGCCCTGCCTCCTTCGGTAGTGGAGTCCCTCAGGGTTCATTATTGGCCCCAATGTTGTTACGCAGTGTACACTGCTGCCCCTAGGGAGATCATTAGGAGGTATGGTCTGAATTTTCATTGCTATGCTGATGATACTCAGCTATACCTATCCTTTGCCCCAGGAACATCAAATGCAGTGGATGTGATGAATATCTGTCTGGCTGAGATAAATGACTGGATGTCTTCCAGCTGGCTGCAACTTAACCCTAATAAGACTGAGGTACTGGTAGTGGAGTCGAACAGAGCTCGTGATGGGATGGCCTCTGATTCTGCAACTGGCATTGTGCTAGGAGCTGTGTCATTGATGGCCTCCCCAACGGTGCGTAATCTTGGTGTGATCTTTGACAGGAACTTATCCATGGAGGCTCAAATATCCTCCGTGGTTCCTGTTTCTTTCATCTTAGAAATATCGCCAGGATTAAGCCCCTTGTTCCGGCTCTGGACCTCCCTACTTTGGTACATGCCTTGGTCACTTAGACTTGACTACTGTAATGCGCTCTATCTCGGGGTCTCTGAACTTCTTCGCAGACTGCAGCTAGTGCAAACGCTGCTGCCCGGCTTTGACTGGACAAAGTAGTTCTGTCACATAACTCGCGTGTTGCGCCGATTGCACTGGCTGCCTGTCAGGTGGAGAGTTTTGTTCATGTGGGGCTTCTCACCTATAAGACCCTACATGGACAGGGCCCTGGTTACCTTTCTGATCTCCTGGTACCGTCCACCTCTGTCCGGGATCTCCGCTCTTCTGGTGGTGGCCTCCTCACAGTTCGAGAGCTAGGTTGAAATCAGCAGGGATCGATCCTTGGAGTTGCTGCTCCAGCTCTCTGGAACTCCGTTCGCTTGAAGTGAGAGAGGCCCTCACTATAGAGGCCTTAAGAGTCGTCTTAAGACCTTTTTATTTGTGCAGGCTTTTGGGGTTTAAGTTATGTGTATGATATTTTAACTTTTTGTACACGGTATGACATACTGTATAGGTTTTGTGCGGCGCCCAGAGCCTTCGGGATTGGGCGTCTTTTTAAATAAAGTTGACTTTGACTTTGACTTTATTTCTAATAAAGTATCTGTCTACTTAATCTCAACAGACACTGACTCCTGCTGAGATATAAGTTTAAATTAATTAGAAAATGTAGCTTCTTTTAGTTAGCTGCTTTCTGCTCTTCAAGCAAGGCTAGCAACAGCTTTGGTAAAAAGTACAGAACTGTGGTAATTTTCCTTGCAGTTCGACACTTTTCCACCACAGTTTCACTCTTCCGGACAGTACCTCATAGCTACAAATAACCATTTAGTAAAATTGTGCCTCAGATCTAGCTTGTTACTAATCAAGATTTTGTTGATTAGTAAAGACTGCTAATCATGTTTCTGAAACTGATTTATGCCTTGATACAGCAATATAGTAGTAGAAGCATGGTAAATACAAGGTGGGTTGTTAAAAGACTTGTGGCAGGAAGAAGAGGGTTGTGGTTAATGGGCACTACTCAAAGTGAAAGGGGTACACAGCGGCGTTCCTTAACAAGTGGTGCTGGGGATGCAACATTTTAACATTTTCATCAGTGATCTGGCTGCATACGTTTGCTGATGACACTAAGCTGACCAGCGTGGTCAGACTTCCTTGAGGGTAGAGACACACTTCAGGAGGGCCTAAAGAAGCTGAGTGACTCCTGGAGTCTTAGATTCAGTGCAACCAAATGAAAGGTGCTGCACATGGGGAGGAGAAACAGAAGTAGGATCAGTACACTGTGGGGCTACTTGGGGGTCAAATTAGACAAGGGGCTAAAGAATGACAAGCAGTGCATGGCTGCTGTCAGGAAGGCTGGAAAAATTCTGGGGTGCATTAAAAAGGGGGTAACTGAGCAGAGCAGGGGAAGTAATTGTACCACATTATAAGGTCTTGGTCAGGCCCTACCTGGTGTACTATCAGCAGATCTTACTTCGAGAGGGCTGTTGCAGTAGATAATCACCTTGAGGACTGCGTCCCCTGGTGTCAAGACCACATGGAAATTTTAGCTAGCAGTGTCTAGTGGGGGACAGACCACCTGACATCATGTGACCGATGTCAGCGTGACACAGTATAGTGGGCAATCCCCATGCCCACCTTCAGTTCTTTTCCACCGCCGACCTGTGCACGCTGGACCTCGGAGATCGTTGTTTCAGTCAACCACCTTTTCAAATTAGTATTCCTTAACTTTTCCTTCAGTTTATTACATTGTTTTTCTAATTGCTCATTTTCTCCTTCCTTCCCGACTCGGAGTTTTTTCTCCCGCGTGATTCACTCACTGTGGAGGCCTTTTCTCCTTCTGTCATGGACCGTGCCTTCCTGTGGACCTTCCAGCCTGTTGTTTGTTCCCAGGCCTGGTGGGCTCGTTGTCTCTCTTCCCAATGGCCTCCTTGAATAGGGAGCAGCAGGAAAGGCGGACCTTGTTGTCTCGGACAGGAAGGACTTGAGAGTCCTCAAACAGAAGGATCATTAGACATGGAGGAACTTTGGGACTGGGACGGTTTCCTTCGCACCCATGGCTCCTCTCAGGGACCGTGGATGCAGAGAGGCTGCCCTCCTGTCATGGGGGAGCATCTCTCAGGCCCAGAGCACTTCCTATCAGAGGAATGGCCTTCAGATACTCTGCCTGAGTCAGCCCTGGTTCAGACGGACATCTCAGTTTTTGCAGACTCTCACCACTCTTGGTCCACTACTTCTCTCGCAGGCCCAGCATCTGTGGCACGGCTGGTAAGCCGCTCATCGGCCCTGCCGGTGGGTGCTCAGACCCTGCTGATAAGTTGTTCGCTGGCTTCTTCAGCGACCACCCAGCATCTGCTGAAAAAGTCGTTTGCCAGTCATCCCGGCGACCATCTGGCTCCTGCTGATAAGTTGCTCACTGGCTCCTCCTGCAAGAGACCAGCTTCAGCCGGTAAGTCACTCGCCAGCTCCTCCAGCGAGCACTGAACCTTAGCTAGTAAGTTGCTTGTTGGTCCCTTCAGCTACTGCCCAGCTCCAGCTGATAAGTCACTCGCCGGCTCCTCTGGCGAGCGCCCAGCCTTGGCTATTCAGTCACTCGCCGGCCCCTCCAGCAAGTGCCCAACTCTAGCTGGTAAGTCGTTCGCCGACTCCTACTGCAAATGCCCAGCCATAGCGGGTGAGTCGCTCGCCAGTCCTTCCGGCATCCACCTGGCTCTGGCCGATAAGTCACTCGCAGGCCCTTCATACAGTCACCAAGCCCTGGCAGCTAAGTTGCTGGCTGACCTCGCCAAAGTCCACCCGACTCTTTCTAATAGGTGAGTTGCTCGTTGGCATTCCCAGCGAGTGTCTGGCACTGTCTCTGACGATGGCCGTTCAACCCAGGCTGATGACCTGCTCACAGGTGTTGCAGGTGAGTGCTCAGCCACAGAGCATCCGTCGGACACCTGCGTCTGGCCCGATGTCGGTCCTCGGGACCAGCACCTACTACCGCTTTTGCTGCAGTCACCCAGTCAGGATCAACCCTTTCGGGAGTCCTCCCTTCCATTTTTTTCAGAGGAGTCACTGACCTCTGCTGTGCTGTGGGCGCTGATGGAGGGGGAGCATCCGCCCGCCATTTTATTCCTAACCCTGGCACCAGTTTGTCTCCCCCGACTTTCTCTCAGGTCCCTGCACCTCAGGCTCCCCCATCTGGGCCCTCTCACTCACCCCAGACATCCGTGGGTTCTTTGACGCAGTTGCTGGATCTTTCCCCGGAGGTCTGACATCACATGTGGCTCCACCAGACCCTCCAAATACACCGGGGCCCTCATCAGAGCCTTCGTCGGGTCCTCCTGCGCAGGATATTTCCACGCCTGGCTCCCCTTCTTTCGGGTCCCTGCTGGTGGAATTCCCAGTGCTGGGGTGCCTTTCGTCAGCTGACCCATTGCTGGGGGTTCCTTCACCTTCGTCGGGTTTCCCAGCCCCAGGTTTCCAACCTCCAGGGTCTCCGATGTTGGATCACCTCTTTCCAGGGTTTCTGACGTTGGCCTCCTTGACCAAACATCCTGCCCTCCACCTTCCTCGCCACAGGAAGGCTGGCCACCCATGTTCCAGTTTTGGTGGAACTAGACCGGCAGGCTGTACAGTCTAATGGTCTTTAGGCTCAGTTTCAGCAGTCAGTAGTTTGATCTGGGCCTGGGACTTTCCTAGTCATCCCCATGTCTCTTTTTAGGCGGGTCAGTCAGGCTTTCTCCTTGGACGCCTGCCTCGGTAGGGTGGTCTGGCACTAGTTGCTCTGGGTTTGAGCGGCTCCCTTGCTTTGACCGAGGGCCTTGGTGTCCAAGGCTGTGTTGGCTGACACCTTTCCATCATCAAACGTCACCAGTTACCCCTCTTGGAGGGCAGTCTTCGACACGGGGGTCTCCTCTTCCGGGGATACTGAAGTTGTTTTCAGCCTCAAGGGATTGTGTGGTCTCAGGGTGTCATGTTTGGCACCCAAGGTTCAGGTAGCTCTTCAGGATGCCCCCCGTGTGGGGGCATGCCCTGCCTCGGGGGCGATGCCCGGGGCAAAGCCCTGAGATCGGCCCCCACCAGGTGCCGTCCCAAATCTAAAGCGTAGTAGTCTGTTTGTTGCCAGACCAAACAACAGTTGTCATGGCAGCAGAAGGCCAGGTATCAGAACCAGTGCTGGGCTCCTTCCGCCACAGCCACCCCTCCAGCCTTTGCTCTGACTCGGGTGTCTCTCCCAAACCCTCCCTCTGTTGTTTGAGTCGCAGCCCCCCCCTTTTTTCACAGGGGAGCTGGCAGACTGTTCGTAGTCCTTTCCATTATTCAGAAAGGGCCACAATAGAGTGTTTTCTTGCGATAGCCTCCAGATGCATCTTATTGCCCAAGGGCACACTTTCCCCTCTTATGGGAAGTCATTGAGGCTCCTTTGCTAAGGAGGATTTGAGCCATTCTGTCAAATCTGGCAGAGCAAGGGTATTTTCTGCTCTTCTCCCAGGTTACATGTGGGACTGGGGGTTTGTATCCCACCTTGGACCCTGGTGCTAGGAGCCTGGACATAGGGTTCTGTCAGTTTCCACCACTGGCCCTCCCAGGTTGGCTGCCCCTCCTACTCATGGGGGCAGTGGCTCGGGGTTCTGGATGCGCAGGATGTCTTTCCTGCCTATCCTTGTTTTCAGGCCTGTCACCGCTACCTCTGGTTCACCTTTCTAGGGACCATTTCCCATTCAAGGCCCTCCCTTCCAGCCTATCTTTGGCACCTTAGGGGTACTTTCTCTATGCATCCTGTAGCAGCAGCAGTGGCCCTGAGGCACCTGGGACTCGAGGCGTTCTCCTGCCCTGGTGACTGGCTTCTGCCAGCTCCGTCGAGGGAGTTTTGGCAACTTTCCCTTTCCGTGTCCTGGACCTCTTCATGCAGGTGGGGATTTAGGTCTTCTGCCCTAGACCTGGCTTGCTCCTCCCAGTGTCTCCGGTTTCTTGGAGCAGTGCTGGGTATGGCCTAGGGTATGGCATTCCTCCCCAGGTCAAGGCAGACCCCTTACTGGGCAGGGTTGTCTGCTGGCCTCCAACGAGCAGGTTAAGGCCATATTGATTAGCCAACTCCTTGGCCTTATGGCAGCTTTCCCCTGTTCCTCTGGTCAGGATCTGCACGCTGCTTTCATCAGTAGACGCTTAGGGTACAGTGGGTTCAACGGTCAGACAACCTGGACCTTATGGTCACAGTCCTCCAATTCTGTGCTATGGGATCTCCAGTGGTGGCAGGTTATCAGCAACCTTGCCAAGGGGTCCCTTCTAGTCCCCACCCCGTCCAGACCCTGGCTGCAGCCACTTTGGGATGGGCTGGAGGAGGACTCATCTGGAGCCCTCAGGTCTCAAGGGCTGTGATCTCAGTTGGGACTCTCCTTCACAAAAGTGTGGGAGTTAAGGGCATCGCTGTATGCGCTTCAGGCTCTCCAGCCCTTCCTCTGCCAGGGCCCCCTATTAGTGTGGTCAAACCATTTGGACGTAGTCTGTCACCCCTACGAGTATTGTGACCTTCGCTCATTTCCCTCTGTGGTGGGGAGGTGATGCAGGTGTGGAATTGGGCAGGACGGATGCATTTTCGTCTCACGGCTGTTCCCATTCTGGGTGTGCAAAACATCCTAGCGGGTAGTCTCAGCCGCTCTAACATGAGAGCCTGCGGATGGGAGTTCCAGCACGGAGTGATCGCACTTATTTTTGACCTATGGGGCTATCCAGACCTGGATCTGTTTGCCCCACTTTATGAGCAAACTACCCAGGTTTCTTCGCTCCTCCCCAACAGTTCTTTCTGGCGGGGCGTGCTATCTCTGCAGGCAGGAGCCCGTTAGTTTTGCATGCCTTCCTCTCTTTTTGTGTTTGCTAGGCGGCTACCCAAGTTTCAAGCGGAGGGGCTCACGTGATTCTGACCACCTCGGGTGGGCCTCGACATGTTTGGCTGCCGCTTCCTCAGCTGTTTGTAGTGGGGCCTCCAGTCCCCCTGCCCTGGTCTCCTGCATCAGGAAAGAGGAGCGTTGGTCCCTACAGGGCTACGGTCCCTTCACCTTCATGCATGGCTCCAACTGACGTGACCACTCCTCATTTGGGAGTGTCCTCCAGAGCATTTTAGGTCCTGGTAGAGGCCAGAAAGCCTTCTATGAGGGTGACATAGGTTATGGACTGGAAGTGTCTTTTCAGTTGGGACACCTCTAAGGGGCGGGAACCCCTTTTTGTGTCCTTTTCCTTAAGTCATGGAGTGGTTCCTGCTTTTCTCTGACCTGAGCTTGTGTTGCTTTTTCCTGATGGTGCCACTGTCTGTTCCTTTCCCTGTCGCACCTCAGTGGAGGACAAGGCTGTATCTCTGCTGGAACGTTCTAGTCCTTCCCGACCAGGGCTCTTCGCCTATGGCTTCGGCGCGCAGTCCTGTGCCGTGGGTTCCCCTATTTCATGTCAGAGATACTGACCTTGCCTTCCTTTGGTCTGGCTAGGGACATTTAAATGCACTATATTTGTGGCAGGTGCTCCTTGTAGTTGTCCTTTCTTCTGCTCGAAGAATTTCAGGGCATCGGGCCCTGTTAGGGCACATACCTTATTCAGTTTTTCTCAGGGGCTGAGTGGTTTTGCAGTTTGAGCCTCAGTCCCTACCTAAGGTGATTTCTGGTTTCACGTTAAACCAGCCTGTTCTTCTCCGGTTTTTATCCTGAGCATTGCTCACGAGGGAAGTGGTTTGCATCACGTTAGTTGTTACCAGAGAATCCTCAGAACCCAGTCTGACTGGCATGCGGACCGACTCGTTGTTTTCTTTGCACCGGGAGAGGGAGCGGCTGTTTTCCTACAGTGCCTGTCCAAATGATTGGTGGCCTGTTTTTTTGTTCTTTTGTTCCCAGAAGTTTAGGCTACCTCCCAGGAAGAGATTACGGGCACTCTATCTGAGCATACGCCTAGGCTTGTTTCCGGACTTTACCGCTGCAGATGTCTGTGCACGACCACTTTGAGCTTTGTCCGCACTCTCTAAGCCCTACAGTCTGGACATTGTCTCTGGGCACAGGGCTGGCCTTGGGCCAGTGGTCTTCCAAGGCCTCCAGCCCTAAACTTCCTGTTTTTCTGCAGGCCTTTCCAGCTTCCCGTGTTTCAGCTCTTTCTGATTCACACTGCTGGGGACTCAGTCCTCAAGGTGATTACCTACTGCAAGAGCCCTCTCGAAGTAAGATAGTACAGTTATGTAAGAACTTACCGTAACAGTAGATCTTCAAGAGAGACTCTTGCAGTAGATAACCTTTTTCTATCTCCCACCTTCCCCCTAGTTTCTTTGCTGCTGTTTCTCTATGAGCTCATTTTGGGCTGCAGGAGTCTCTTTTCCATTCTCCTGTCGCTACCTCTTGGAGGTCTCCTGCGGGAGAACTGGAAGGCGGGTGTGAGGACCGCCCACTATATAGCGTCACGCTGATGTTGGTCACGTGACAGCGAGTGAGCGGTCCCCCGCCAGACACTGCTAGCTAAAATTTCTGCGTGTCCTGATGCCAGGGGGCGAGTCCTCAAGTGATAACCTACTGCAAGAGCCTCTCTCAAAGATCTACTGTTATGGTACTGCTCTTACATAATTGTACTTTCTGGGCTACCGAATGCAAAGAGGACATTGAAGCAGTAGAAAGGGTGCAATGCAGGACCACAAAATGGTCAGGGGTATGTAAGTTAAAGCTGTGAGGAAAGACTAGAGCCTCTTAACATGTTCATCCTGGAGGAATGCAGGCTGAGGGGTTATACAGTATGATCTCAGTCTTCCACATACTGAAGAACACTGACAGGGTCGACTAGACAGAGATGTTTGATCTTGTGTGTTCCAGCAGGATGAGGGACATGCCCTAAGCTCAGCGGTGGTAAATTCAGGAGTAACAGTAGGAGGCACTTCTTGTCCCAGTGGGTTTTGAAGCAGAGGAACAGCCTTCTAGCAGAGACAGACAGTACGACAATACAGGGCTTCAGGTTAAGCCTGTCCACATCTCTGTTTACCAAGGGAATTAACAGGGCACCCTGTGTAGTACGAGGGATGTGAAATTCCTATAAAGTAGTATATGTCTGAACAGCATATTGGTTGGTTCCTGCTTGTAAAGCATGAGGTGGACTTAATGGACCTTGAGTCTCTCTGACCTTATGTTACTATGCACTTTGTCTCCTATTGTAAACGCAGACTTTATTTACTATGTGTGGTGATGCAAAATCAAAGGTAAACTGTGTACAAATAAAACCACTAGTTTCCAAAATGTTCAGCATCTTTCCCACATTCTGAGGGCCAGTGTCTGTCCCACATTTTCCCACATTTGGAGTGTGTCTCACATTGGTTGGGATGTACAGTGCCCACTGCCTAATATTTCATTTATTATTATACAATGGCAAGAGAGAATCCTGCTCCCTGATTGGTCAGACTGGGACTGGAGCCAGAATGTTATCCTAGCATAACATCCCAGCTGTAGTCCCAGTACACTTGGAACCGCATAAGTAATTGGAAAAAAAAATGCTCCACAACTGTCCCTATGAGCAGCTTCATCTGCTCCTTATCGGTGCTTCCCCACCCCGCTAACAGTCGCCATCCCTGCCCTGCTCAGAATCAGTGCTCGATACTCCCCTGCCAACCCCGGGCTAAACTCCCTAGGAAAGCAAATTTAAATCCCCTCATTGCTGTCCGTTCCATTTTAAAAATAACATAAATAACCTGCTCGTAGCGAACATATTCGCGAGCAGCTTCATGCCCATGCCACTTCTTCCTAAAGCTTCGTTACCATAGTGAAAGCGTAGTCACGTCGTGCTTCACTTACTTCCCTCAGCGGCATTCTCTCAGTTCTTTGGAGCAGCGAGGAGTCCACACGTTCTGTCTCCAAACACAAAAAGCATACCTTCCCCTTTATGTCGCTATCAATATAAAAAAAAAATGGAACTGGGGAGGAGGACGACAATCTCTCACAACCACAGTTAAGAAGCAGGTTAGTGTGGCACATTGCAGAGACACAATATTGCAGCTCCACCTACTGGCAATCAGCAATATTTTTTCAAAGTATACTTCCCATTCAAAAACAGGAAAATGTACTTTAAAATGTCCTTTTTCATCTTTTTGTTTTACACAAAACCATTGTATAATAGAATAATGCCCTCCAGGGTGTGTGTTATGCTGGGATACTTGTCCTTCTTGGGTGTTGGATGCCCTTGGTCTGCGACCTTGGGCCCAACCACCCAAGGTGGGATGTTATCCCAGCATAACACCCACTCTGTCGGGCATTATTCCTTTATTACATGATGCAACAGAATTACGTATAGATCATCATCATCATTATTACAAAAGAAAACAAATTCATAGGGACATATATCAAGCTGACTGACAATATGTAGCTACAGTGTATTGCATTCAGACAGAAGATACGTTTTTCTGGGATATACAAGTAGCAGGCCTTGGACTTTCTGTATTTAAACAATCTGATATGATGTCAAGATGTTTAAGCTTTTATGGAGCCTTGTGCAATGTAACTAGAATCCATTGTAACAACAAATAACAATTCAGTTATCTCGCTATAACGGCCAAAACTAAACCAAAAACGGTTGTGGTGTTTTATTTTCTGATTGTACGTTATTTTACAGTGTAGGAATTACAAGGGGGGGCTTACCAGGGCTCGGCTCCCATAGCTCACGCATCACCGCCATTGACTTATAATGAGAAGGGGGGCTCAATTTAAAGATTTACTGGATTAGTAGGACAAACACAGGCACATGGCCCACAAAGATTGTCTCCCACAATTGTGGGTCATTAGTTGAGGGTAGTAATGGTATAGCCAGGTATCAAGATTTTGCTTAAAGATGTCAAAATTTAAGCAATTAACTAATTCTTGAGGCAATAAATTCCAGGCTCTGGCTGCTCTAATGCAGAAGAAGTTATCTCTCTTGTTAGTGTTTACCCAGTGGATGACTAATTGCTGTGGATTCTACCCACTATACGTTTGGTGGCCAGTGACAATCCTCACTGTTTCATTAGAGTTTGTGACTGTCGAATTTTGAAAATACTGTAAATAAAATGTCGCCTCTGTACCTTTTTTGGTGTAATGGAAATAGGCCGGTGGCTTTTAGCCTGGTGTCGTAGTCAAGGTGTGATAGTTTGGGAATCATTTTTGTCAGTCTCCTCTGAACCTGTTCGAGCCTGTTGATGTCACTTTTGAGATAAGAGTTCCAGTAAGGAGAACCATAGTCAAGGTGGGGACGGACACATGCTTTGTACAAGGGGATAAGACAATATTCAGAATTACTAATAAATGTATTTTTGATTTAAGAATTATGTTAGTTCTATGGGCAACTTTATTACAGTGGGTAGAGGAAGATAATTTGTTATTAATTTGGATCCCCAAATCGCGTTCACTTATAGAAGACTTAAGCAAGGAATTATTTAGGTAGAACTTGTTTAATGGATTTTTTTTCTCTAAATGAAGGACTGTACATTTGTTGATGTTAAAAGTGATGGAGTTTTGGGATGCCCATAATTCAGTAGTTCTTAGATCGTGTTCTAATGATATTATACTAGATGGATTGTCTACTCTGCCACCGAGCTTTGTATAATTGGCGAACTTTGAAATGTAGTAAATAGAGCTGATTGACATATCACTGATAAAGATATTGAACAAAGTAGGCCCATGGACAAACCCCTGGAGTACGCCACTTATGACATGACCAGTTTTTGATTTTGAGCAATTTATCCTGTTTGTGTTCTATCTGTAAGCCATTTGGCAATCCAGTTAAAAGTATTGGATTGAAGCCAAGCAAATGAAGTTTGTTTACTAGTTTTAAGTGAGATACCTTATCAAAGGCTTTGCTATAGTCAAGTAAGATTACGTCAGTAGGAGTATTGGTGTCAAGGAGTATGCTAATGTTATTATAAAACGATAAAAGATTAGTAGTACAAGAATGACCTGGTTTAAATCCATGATGTGCTTCGTCATGAAGGCCGAGATTACTGATCTCATTCTCTAGTCATTTTTTTAATTAAGCGTTCCATCACTTTCCGTATAGTAGATGTTAGGCTGATGGGTCGATAATTTTGAACATCAGCTTTACTTCCTTTTTTATAAATAGGTGTCACAGTAGCTTGATGCCATTCATCGGGAATATCACATTCGGATAGAGATTTGTTAAGCAATAAAGTTAGTGGGGGAGTTAATACTGTTGAGGTTTCTTTAAGAAATTTGGATTGAATACCATCTGGACCTGGGCTTGTGGATTGTTTAATAAATGTTAGAGCTTCACTAATCTCTTTCTGAGAAAACTGGATTGATGGATAATTAGTTGTATTATAGATAAGGGATCACTATTACTAAAGACAGAACAGAAATACTTGTTAAAATGATTTGCTGTTTCAAGATCGGAATTTATGGTAGCTCCATTAATGCGTATTGGTCCAACTGATTGAGTATTCCCTTTTTTGATATTTATGTATGAGAACAAGGAATTTTTATTATTTTTAGAGTATGCTAGTTTCAACTCTAGCTTAATCTTGGATTGTTTAATCGCTTTTTAATAGTCTAACAATTTTGTCATTTAGCCTACTGGTGGGACTAGGGTGGGCTTTAAGTTTTTGAAGCTTTTTCCTTTGTTCTGATTAATTTGAGGATGGAGTTCAGAAACCAGATAGGAATCTTGCCCTTTTTATTATATTTGCGTTTAGCTGGAACGTATTGCTGTTCCAGGGCGAAGATTATATTTTTTAATTTCTCCCAAGAACTATTTATTTTCTTGTTTGTAAAGAGTTTCTCCCAGTTAAATTTGTTAAGGGCATTGTTTATTTTGTTGAAATTAGCTTTGCTATGTATTAGCGCTTTTATGTGTTGTGTTGTTAGTTAAGGAGATAGATTTCTCATTAATACTAAAGAGAATGGAATTATGGTCACTATTTCTTATAGGACTTAAAATGTGAATATCTATAAATTTATGTTCAGAATTTGTAATAACAAGGTCAAGGATGTTATTTCCTCTTGTTGGAGACCAAATTAGTTGTTCCAAACCGGTGTCAGTTATAATGGAAGTGAAGACTTTCTCATGTTCAGTTTTGCCTGTAAGGATGTCCCAATTTATACTGGCATCTTAAAGTCTCCTAATATCAAGCTATCACCTTTGTCCACTATATGGGTAATAGTATTTAATTTATGAGTATAAGATGGATCAGCAGATGGAGGTCTATAACAAACACCAACTGATAATTTAGCATGGCCTTTGAGTTGAATGGAGACCCAGATAGATTCAGTATCAGTTGATATTGGGATCTCATTCGAAGGGATGTCATCCTGGACGTATAGACAGACCCCTCCACCAATTTTATTTATTCTGTCTTTGTGATAGAATTTGAAATTTGGGATTTCTTTGATCCAGATTGAGGCAGGGTCCCACCATGTTTCAGTTACTGCTATAATGCTTAGATCATGGAGAAGGCAATTAGCCTCTGATTCTGACATTTTGAGGTTGTTTAATGATCTGGCATTTAATGTAAGGATATGTTTTGAAGCATGCTTGTCGTCGTTTCCTTCCTTAAGAGAATTGGGAGCATTCCCTTTCTCCCCCTGGTTATTCAGTTTAAACTTGGTGCTGTGAACAAGTTATTAATTGTGGAAGCTAAAGATTTTCCCAACAGGGCACTGCCCCTTCTGCTGAGGTGGAGACCATCCCAGCAGAAAAGAGAGTCCCTGTCGCAAAACTTTTCCCAGTAAGTGATACAGTGGATGTTTTGTTTCAGATACCATTTCCTCAGCCATTCATTGATGGTTTTTATTTTATGTGTAATGTTAGGGGTAGCTCTTGGTACTGGGAGGATTTCAGGAAAGTAGACTAAACAGTCTTTTTCTACTAATAAGTTGTTTAAAGCAACGTAATCCTGCTGAGCTGCAGTAAACTTGTGCGATTTATATCATTAGTGCCGCATGGATTAGTACTAGGGGTTGGTACAACAACTGAAAGAATGTTATTAACCATTGCTGAAATGTCTGAGACCTTTGCTCCTCTGAAACTTGAACAGGTTCACTTTAGTTTGTTGGGGTTACAAATAGCTCTGTCAATATGTTTAGTATGGAGTCCCCCAGAACATAGACCTGACAATGTTGATGAATAGGAGCATTAGTAACATTTGTTTCCATTGGGACTGGCTATGGAGGACAGTTCGGGATAGGACTGGGTTCATGATAGAGGTTACCTTATGTGAATTAGTGCCTTTAAGTTGGGTTGAAGGAATTTGAGTATTTAAATTTAGAGCTTTAGAGACTGGGGGTGTGAAGTGGTAACAAGTAAAGATAGTACAGTCTGAACAAATGTAGCTGTTGATGAAAATGTTTCATCGTTAGAATCCCAAATGGTTTGCTCAGAACTAGTAGAGTTAATAGGCTGGAGTGGGCTAAATGAATTGTGTTAGGATACAAAATTTGTCAGCCTTATACCGGCCCAGTGGTGCTGAGGGTTGAGGCACTGGCGCCACCTTGCACTGCACTGGCGGCCAGTTCGGGAAGGACTTGGTCGTGGCCGGTCGGCGAGAGATTGAGGCGTCCAATGGATGCTCTCCTTCCTCTGGGAAGCGTTACCAGGGGTGTCTTGTGCACCCGCATCCTGAGAGAGCCGGTAGAAGCATGGGCTCTCCAGGGTTCTGGCGGCTCCTTTCACTGGAGTCAGGGAGGGGGGACGCTGTCAGGTGCTTGGGAGATGACTTGCGTCAGCATGTCACCTCTCTGGACGTATGTCCCTGCGCCGGTGTCCCAGGGGGCGGGGATAGGGGACAGAAAAATGGAAAATAACCCGCTCGATCCTAGATGAAGACTGATCAGTGCCTCCCAGATACCGCCGACTTTCGGGCAGGCCCCACTGTACCAGGCTCTCCTCAAGTGAAGGTCGAGGAAGAAGTGGCACTTCCTCTCCACCCAGGGGATAGCTGGGGTATCAAGGTAATACAGTGGAGGGCGGGGGTACTCTAGGGGCAGACTCTGGTCGGTGGTCCAGTGAGGGAGTAGATCAGGGGTCCGAAGGAGTGGACAGGGGAGGTATTACAGGCGGATAAAGAAAGTTGGAAAAAAAAATTTGTCAGCCTTTCGATCCTTTTTATGTGTCCTTGAGATGGGGACAACGGCCCACTCAAATGTGCTGCCGTCGTCATCATCATCCTTACTTCTTTTGTTAAGCATATTTGAAGTATGGGCATGATTTTCTTGTACAATAGAATCAAATACTGAGCCAGTATCAGTTCATGGGATGTGACCGAAATAACCGAAGAGGGTCACTAGTGATGGTAGGTGAAGTACAGTGGGATATAACAGAGGAGCAGGGGTTATTAAGTTCATTATAGCATTTAATCATATCGATTTGGCTTTCTTTTAAGGAGGTGAGTCTAGCAGAAAAGGTGGCAATTTAATTCTGCAAAAGTGTATTAGTGTTACATTTATTACATACAAACAAATCAGTGGTAGGTGTAGGGCATTGTACCAGTTGGTACATGCAACATTACAAGCATAATGCCCAATTCCCCATCCAGAGTCATAATAATAGCAGACTTGTTAAGCTGTGCGTGTTAGCGGAGTCTGAAATAGGATTTAATAAGTCCTCCATAAGGGTGGGTACAAAGGTATCACAACTTAAATGCAGAGGATCTAGTAGGCGTTACAATATTGTTAGATGACAAGATAGGTGGTATAGATGCAGTTGATTTACCTGTAACGTATACTGTTGACGTGCTCGAGTATGGCCTATTGCCAAAGACGAGAAAGATGCTAAACACGTGCTAGATGCGCGTGTCTTTGTGCGTGGCGATGCACACTCACCCTGCTCGCTTGCAGGGCGAGGTAAATAGTGTCAGGTGACCTGGAAGGAGACTCCAAGGGTCACCAGGCGGCTGACAGCAAATTACCTAAAATTGTAACTTAAAACCTAAAATACACCACTCATACATGGTAGTTTGTAAAATAAATGCCCCAAAACTGCTACAACAGGAGAAAATAGTTCACACAGCTGAGTTGTCGTTCCCAAGTACCACAAGGAACTACAACTCCTCTTTCTGCTTCTGTTTTGCAGTCTGCAGGGCTCAAAATAGGTAGTACAACGATCTTTTTACTGGCAGCAAATGCTTCATCTACAAAATAGCTACTGAGTGATGGAACAACACCCAGTCACTTGGTACAATGCTACAGACACTGCGCTTGCTTGAAGGGCGTGGTGATGCGCACTCACCCTGCTTGCTTGCAGGGTGAGGTAAATAGTGTCAGGTGACCTGGAAAGAGACTCCAAGGGTCACCAGGCAGCTGACAATAAAGTAACTAAAATTGTAACTTAAAACTTAAAATACACCACTCATACATGGCAGTTTGTAAAATAAATGCCCCAAAACTGCTACAATAGGAGAAAATAGTTCCACACAGCTGAGTTGTAGTTCCTGAATACCACAAGGAACTGTCTTCTACTTCGTTTGTAGTCCCAGGGGCTCAAAATAGGTAGTACAACAAATATTTTACTGGCAGCAAATAGGGCCATTATGGGTCCCCAGCTCCCAAAGCTCATAAAGTGTACAGTAATCCAACACTGACTTAGCATCCGTGTTTGTCTTCCTCCCATTCATACAAGTAGGGATCCTGGATGGTGGATTAGAGGAATGTTGGGGGTTGTTCAGTAGGTAACCTGGGGATTACTATTTACAATTTCATCTGGTTTATATTTCTCCTTTGGGGTGTGATCTGTTTGGGGGCGGGCAGGTCATATCCCATTGGGCCCACAGCGTAGTGTATTTTTCAACAGTCATGTTTAGTTCAGCTGTTATTCACTTCATCGTTTGCACCTCTATCATTCTGGGTCTGCATTCTCCTACTGTTGGAGGTGTCTGGGAGAGTCAGTGAGTCAGAGCCTGTTGATTTTAAACTTTGTGTAGTGCACTTCTTCAGATAAAGTTCCAGTATTGACTGTGTGGTTACTGTTGTCACTGTGGTGGTGAGTGCCATACATTTCTTTCTGTACTCCCTCAAGGGGATCACTACCATCAGTCTCTGTATGGGTACCAGGTGTGTGTTGTGTTTGAGTGCTAGATGGATGTACAAGCAGGTTGGTGTTAAGTGAGCAATCAGAGATGCCTGTTGATGGGGGTGGTTCAGGTGGGGTTGGAGTAAGAATGGGAGAAGGACTACCAGATGTTTGACATCTAGCTTGTGAGGTGTGTCTGCCATTTGTGTGGTGTCCATTTCTTTATTCCCTGCTGTGGCCTACATTCTGCTGGTGTCATTCACCAGTTTGTGAGGGTGTGGTGCCCATTGTGCCAGTGTAATTGTCCTCAAAGGCCCGTCGATGTGGCTGTATTGTTGCTGCTGTGCTGTGTGCTACAGCTACTGGGTTCGGTTCAATCACCACATTATGCAGAGGATGTATGTGTTACTGCTTTGCCTGTGTTCTGCTCGCTATTATTTGGCTTTGTTGGTACCACCCTTTGTGGACTTGTGATTTGGCCTGGCAGAGGTACTCCTCTGATTCCTGACTTGGTGACAGACTCTGGTGGAGGCTCAGTGTCGTCCCTTCAACATCAGCCTCCTGGTGTGGATTAGCACCTATGAGTTGGTGTCATGCATTAGTCGGTGCCCAGCTGCAATACAGCATAAATTAGAGAGTGAAACAGTAGTGCACTCATTTTACGTGGTGTCCACGCCATCATCCTCCCTGTCAATGGAGTGCTGACTAAATATATCTGCCACCATGTCCTTGAAGGGGTTCAGCTCAGGCTTCTCCTTGAGTTCCCCACCACGGTGGCAAGCCATGAGTGGCAGCGATGAGCCATTTTTTTTTTTTTTTTTAACAATGTCATGAAAATTGCACCATAAATGCTTTATTATTGTGATGGCATGAGGGGTGTTATCTACCGCATCAACCGTGGCCTATTTGTGTGGACAGGGCGCCCCTCAAGGCTCCAGACCCACATAAGGTCTGATCATGGCTGTTCAACCTCCGTTGCAGAGGCGGAAATTAAGTTTTGCAGTTATTAGCCACCAGGGCTAGTGACTGGGAGAATCCACTATCCCCACAGACTTTTCCACTGGCCCAGCTGATGTACTTCTTGAAATGTTACCTTCTCCAGCACAAGCCCGCAGGACTAGTTAAAGGAAAATCTTACTAGCCCAATACAAAATCTACTAGCATTTGCCTAGTAGGTCAGTGCCAGTTTCAACCCCTGCTTTGCACTTATGTCAGTCTCCTCTATCTTGAAATTGAGGGTTCATAGGGGTTAAAGCAAAATACCCCCCCGGGGTGCTGTTCCCCTTATCCTGGTCCTGCCAGGTGGGTCACTGTCACAGGCATCAACGGTTGTTGTCTATCCCTGGGAGTGTTGCTGGGCTTCATAGCTACTGTCCCTTCTGAGCAATTGCCTGTCAACAGTTCTGTATTTTGGGGTCACGCGGGGCATTCTCCCTTCTTTTATGGTGGGGTAAAGGGGTGTTCCCTGAGTAGGTCGGGCTTTCCATTGATTGAACTGCATCACAGTGTGCACAACTGTACAGGCAGCTCAATACATTCCGCCTCTGTTGTGGATATGGTAATGTGTGCAGCTGCTACACACATATAGCTAAACATGCAACCTGTGATGCTTTTTGGGTATCTCACTCACCTTTGCAAATCAGGCCTTTAAAGTATAAGTAGTTGCATAATTGTATGTATGGTAGTATGTTTGGGGATTAGGGTGGAGGTCTAAGTCTTTGGGCTAATGGGGGGCAAGACAGGGGTAGCGAGGACACAGAGGTGCCTAGGAAAGAAATGGAATAATGGCATGAGTCCCCTCCTGCCTTGTTCTCCTCCTTAGGGCTGCATCCAATATTTATAGGTGACAGGTAAGCAGGCAAGGCAAATCTGCTCCTCTTTATTGGGCTGTTCTTTGTAACACAAGAGCGATGAGAAATAAGACATAATGACTAAAGGTTTCTTCACTAATTCCTCAGCTGATCTTGCTTACATCACAGAGACCTGTCTGGGTGATGCCTCGGGACCTGTGCTGGAGGCGTGCTGGGACTCACGACGTACCTCCCACATGACTCTCCATGTCTTGTGAATGTGTGTTTACTAGGAGTGTGTCAGGTGTAGACTGTAGGATCATTCTCATATACTGGCTTTCGGCGTATGGGGATGAGTTCTTTCCGGAGCTGGCGGATATTTTATGGTTGACCAGGTGTTGGATGCCCCCAGGCTTTTAGTGTTGGGGACTTCAAAGCCTGGGTCAACAATGAAACCCTGCCCTTTCGTCAGCAGCTTCTCCAGATGATGTCATCACTGGGCCTGACACAGGCAGTTGCTTCTGTTACCCACCTGCATGGTCACACATTAGACCAGGTCTTCTCACTGGGGCTTGACATAAGTGTGGTCAAGGCTGATCCAGTCATTTGGTCAGATCATCATATTGTGTTGATCCTCTGTGGGGTCCCTTGTTTTAATTTCCTGCTGTGGAGATGGTTTGGTACCACCTGAAACATAATTTGGAGCCTCACAAACTACAGGCAGTACTGATGTCTTGGGCGTGATGATGGCATGTGCTCAGGGTTCCAAGAAAGCTGTAGAGCAATATAACACAGTTCTCATGGCCACCTTGGCCTCTTTAGCACCGTACCATGTCCATCTCTTGATGTACCGCGAGCTCTCCATGGTATTGTAAGACACTGAGGCAGTTGAAGACTGAAGGATGAAGGCTGGACCATTCTTGGCGAACTCATGGAAGGCAGATTGAATCTAAGAACTCACTATGGTGAATACTGAAGAGAAATCACTCTAAAACGTCAGAATTCCTGTCAAAGATGATTGCTGTAAGAAAAAAATCAACCAGCTCAGCTGTTTTGCACTGTAGACAGTTTGATTAATTCTTCCTGTCTATGACTCAGTCAAGCTTTTCAGCAGATAAGTGCAGAGTTTAGTCATTTTTTTTCTTGACAAGGTGCCCTCCATTTGGACTGGGATCTCCCAAGCGGTTTGTCGTGGACCAGCAGTGTCCAGAAAGAGAGGGTAAGGGTGATCTGTCATCTTGGGCAGAGTTCCAACCAGTTATAAGAGAAGGTGACCTGGATAATCTCAAGTTTGCAACTTACTTACTGTACACTGGACCCCAGACCTACTTGGTTGCTAATTGACAGCCTGGAATCTCTGGGGCCAGTTTACACTAAGATTGATGGGTGTTTCTTGAAGGCGAGTGTTTCAAACAACATGAAGTTTTGCTGTATTCTGACAATATGCAGTTATCCCCAGCACTTGAACTGCCCCAGAGAGGAAAGGGTTAACTCTATGCAGCAGCATAGAACGTTGAGCTCGAGCTCGGTTTTCAAACCTCTGTCTCTGGTACTTCTCAGTGTAACCGTCAGATTCTTTACTTAACGGTGAAGTTGTTCGAGATTTCTCCTCTGCTTCAGTTCAGTAAAGTTTAAAAAGCGCTCGGTTTTCAACCGATTTATTATTTTCGGTTTCAAGTCTCTGTCTATGGTAAAGGTAGTGTTGTAGATAAGTAGTGATTTATTTTTCTGTGGAACTTGTTTTTCTTTGGTTTCGATTAGTCGGTCGGTTGGAAACCGACCTTTGTTTATATTTGTATTTCTGGGATTTAGTTGTGGTGTTCTGGTTCCTATCGGTTTAAAAAAACAGACTTTTTCTGTTTTTTCACAGCCTGTAACACGGTTGGTAACTGACAGGGGAGTATTACCTGACTTGAAAGCTGTTAAGGGTAATTTTTTAGTGTGGCCATGTCTGAGAAATCCAAGAAAAAAAAACGGTCCCACCGGGTTTCAACACTGAATTGAGTGTGGGGAGGCCTTTGCCAAGGCTGACCCCCACTTCATCTGTGCTTATTGTCTGGGGTTTGACCTCCTCAAAACAGACTGCCAAATCTGCAAGAATTTTCCTAAAGCCACTCTTGAAAAAAGGTTGAGTAGGCTGAAGGAAAGGGAGGCCGAAGTCTGCTGATCCGGATGGCCAGCCGGTTCAGTTCGGCCGAACCTGAGAGGTGCCTACTGACTTGGGTGATACCTCCTTGGGCAAAGGAGATCCAACTCCGAGGGTGGTTCCGGCAAAAAAGAAAAATAAGTCAGCCGGTTCGGATCCAGCACTGCATACTCCAGCCGCTGACAAAATAGCCAAAGCGATCAGTCTAGTTCAGTCGCTTCGCCCTGTTCCGTCCGAACCGGTACCACCAGTTAGGCGGTCAGTTTGGTCGGATCCGACTCCATCAGATTACGATCTGGACGCTTATTATGATGTGGAGTGGGAGGGAGATGAAGAGTATCCGAGGATGATGATGACGATGATAATGATTTTGAAGGCCTGGATGTGCCTATTGAACTGGACATCTCCCCAGACAGGCCTTCTAATGTCTCTCCACCCCAGGCTTTCTGAGTCCCCTTCCCACTTCTTGTTCTACAAGAAGGTGGCTGCAACCCTCCAGCTCACAATGGTGGAAGCTGCTGAGGAGGAGGAGGAAGAGCCTGATTTTATTGAGATGATGGACATCCCAGAGTCCAAAAGATTATCTATCCCTTTTCATAAGTCTGTGGGGAAACAGATAAAAAGGATATTGCAAACACCTAATTACTTACCTCCTATAGATAAGAGAATGGACAGGAGGTACATGTTATCAGGCTCAGGTACGGAGTTTTTATACAATCATTGCAGCCATGTTGGGGTAGTGCAGGCCGCAGCCTGTGACAGGGCTAATATTCCTGTGGCTTCACCCCCCCCCAGACAAAGACTCCAGGAAAGTGGGTGCCATGGCCAAAAACGATATTTGGCATCCTCTTTGGGACTCAGGCAGGCTTACTATATGGCTTTCACAGCCAGGTACCAGAAGTCCAGGTGGGATACGGTTCTGGAACTGGCTAAACAGGCTCTCCCCAGCCAAAGAGCTGGAGGAGGTGGCTGCTGATGGAACTGAGGCATCCAAAGTGCAATTCCACGCTGCTGTAGACTCCAGTGATGTGGCATCAAGAGTCATGGCTACATCTGTGTCTCCCAGGAGATTTGCTTAGCTTAGATGCACTAGTCTTTACCAGGACACCCAGGCTAGGCCATGGATTTCCTGGTGGTGGGTAACTCTCTGTTTGGGGAGCAGATAGAGGCTTACATGAAAAAAATAGATGAGTATAGGACCACCTACAGGAGTGCACAGGCCAAAGAAAGGGGGCAGGATAGAAACTTTCAAGTACCCCAAGGAAATCAACAAAGTCCAAGAGAGTAGCATCTTTCAAAAAGAGGTGTGCCAGAACAAGGGGCACAATTTGAAGATAGAGGGGGGCTCAGAGGTAATTTAAGGAAGTATTTTTTCACAGAGAGGGTTGTGGATGCATGGAACGGCCTTCGGAGGAGGTTGTGGAGTCAAAAACAGTGGTGGAATTCAAGCATGCATGGGACAGTCATAAGGCAATTCTAGGGGGTGGGGGTAGGAAAAAGTAGGCTGCTGGTTAACTAGGATCTGCAGCTTATCCATTAGGTAGGGAAATGGGCAGACTGGGTGGGCCAAGCGGCCCTTGTCTGCCAAATCAAATTCTAGTGTTTCTATATAGCCCTCCTCAGAAGCAACAGTCTAGGGGCAGGGGCAGGGGCAGGCCTTTCCATAGGTTACCAAGCCCAGGCTTCCTCTTCTTTCCCACAGAGGGGTTCTTTTCGACGGAGGGGATGAGCAGGGCTTCATTCTCTTCCCAGTCCAAGGCTTCTGCCAAGCAGACACCCTGATGTGTCAGCCTTAGTCGAATCTCCTATTCCAGTAGGGAGGCAGGCTGGCTTACTACTTCCAGGCCTGAAGTCTGTTACCCTCAGACAAGTGGGTCCTGGAAGTAGTAAGTCAGGACGCCCTCAGTTTCAAAAGGTTCCCAAAAATGAGGGTCAGGTCCTTTCCACCTGCAACCATCTCAGAAACCATTGCTCTAGAGGCAGAGGTTCTTCTCTACTGGCTCTCAGAGCTGTAGAGAAAGTTCCTACTCAGCACAGGGGCAAAGGTCTATACTCCAGATATTTCTTTACCCCAAAAAAGACAGGGGAGTGGCGACCCATCCTAGACTTGAGGTATTTGAACAGACACATCACAAAACCAAAATTCAGAATGGTGACTCTGGGAATAATTCTTCCCTCTGTATGGACAGGGGATTGGCTAGTATCCCTGGACCTCAAGGATGCCTATTTCCATATTCCTATCAGGTGCTCCCACAGAAAGTACCTCAGGTTCGAGTTGCCTTCAGGCCATTATCAGTTCAGGGCCATGCCTTCAGCCTAACATCAGCTCCAAGGGTGTTTACAAAGTGCCTTGCAGTAGTAGTTGCCTTCCTCAGAAGGCAGGGTATATCTGTCTTCCCCTACCTGGACGACTGGCTCATTGTAGGTCAGTCCTCCGACCAGGTCAAGTCAGCTCTGCAAATCACTCAGAACTTGCTCAGTTCTCTGGAGTTTCTCCTCAGTCTTCCAAATTCAGTTCTCGAACCAGTACAACTTCTTACTTTCATGGAATAGAGTTAGATACTGTTCAGGCAAAGGCCTTCCTCCCATTAGGAAGGGTAAAGGCCTTACAGATCTCTGCTTCCTCATTTCGACCTCTGGTCTCTCGCCCAGCAAGACACTTTCTTCAACTCCTAGGGCACATGGCAGCTTCCGCTGCAGTGGTACAAGGGGCCAGGTTTCAGATGAGGGACATTCAGTTCCACCTCAGGTCCTTTTGGTCTCAGAAAAAAGACTCTTTCACCAAATTGGGTCCAGTAACTCAGACTCTGGTCCAAGCTCTTCAGTGGTGGCTGGATCAGGACAATCTCAGATAAGGTGTCCCATTCCTCAGTCAAGCTCCTTCAGTAGTCCTAACCACAAATGCTTCTCTCCTAGGCTGGGGAGCCCATTTGGGAGCCCTCACGGCTCAGGGTGTTTGGTCTCCACAAGAGTTTCTCCTTCATATCAATCTCCTGGAACTCAGGGCAGTATTTATGGATCTTCAGGCTTTCTCGGACTCAGAGATAAGATGGTGCAGGTCAGGACAGACAACACCACCACAATGTGGTACATCAACAACAAGGGCACTCTGTCCACGGCCTTGTGCACAGAGGCCATGAAACTGTGGTCTCTAGCTTATTCCCTTCAGGCTTCCCTGACAGTAGTTCTCTCCCAGGGAAGGACAATGCGCTAGCAGATGCATTGAGCAGAATCTCCCAGGGTCATCACGAATGGTCCCTGGATCCTCTCATCCTGAAAGTAATCTTCAACAGGTAAGGCACTCCAGAGACAGATCTCTTTGCAGCCCCGGTCACCAACTCCCCCTGTTCTGCTGTAGACCTCCAGTCCTGGGGACTGTTCCTCTGGATGCTCTCATATTGGATTGGAAGGACAGGTTCCTATATGCCTTTCTTCCCTTCCCCCTGTTGTTAAGAGTTCTAGTCAAGATCAGGTCTCAACCTTGTACAGTGATACTGGTGGCTTCGGACTGGGCCAGACAACCTTGTTACCCCCTGTTGTTGTCCCTGACAGTGTCACTCCTCGTCTCTTCCCAAAGAGACATAATCTTCTAACCTCCTCTCAGGGGAGAATTTGGTACCCCAATCTCCAGTCTCTCAATCTCAAGGCCTGGCTCTTGAGGAGTGAGAATATGCAGGCCTGCATCTTTCTCATGGAGTTCTGGATATTCTGAAGGTCTTCAGGAAACCTTCCACCAGAAAAACTTATAATTCCAAATGGAAAATATTCAGCATTTGGTGTTCTCAGAAGGGCATTCTGCCTGATACTGCAGGTATTGCTACAGCCTTAGATTATCTGGGTCACCTTAATGGCCTAGGCCTTAGGCCTACAACTCTAAAGGTTCACCTAGCAGCTGTGTCTGCGTTCCTTTCAGCAGGGAAGGGCTCTTCCCTGGCATCTCATCCTGTTTTCAGTAAGTTCTTCAAAGGTCTGTCTCATATCAACCTCCCTTTAGAGAGCCTACTCTGGCTTTGGGATCTGAATGTCTGCATTGCTCAACTTATGCAGCCACCCTGTGAACCTCTGGCTTGGCCGAGCTTAGTACTTGACCTGGAAAACTGTGTTCTTAGTAGCTATCACTTGCCAGGCAGATTAGTGAATTACAGGCCCTGTCAGTTGAGCCTGACTTTATCGCCTTCCATAGGGATAAGGTGGTCCTGAGAACCAATCTGAGGTTCTCACTAAAGGTGGTGTCAGATTTGCATCTGAACCAGTCTATGTCTCTACCTGTGTTTTTACTGACCACTCTTCTTCAGGGAAAAACGTTACGCAGTTTGGATGTTAAAGGCTCTTAGCTACTTTAGAGCATACTAAGACACACAGAAATGACTGTCTTCAATTATTTCTCACTTACGGTGAAGTGGGAAAAGGTAAGCCTGCTACTAAAGAATTATTGCCAGGTGGATTGTTTCTTGTATACAGTTTTGCTATGACAAGTTGGGCAAAGCACCCTTCTTCAGGGCTAAGGGCTCACTTTGACTAGGGTACAGCTGCTTCTCTGGCTGCTGCCAGACATATACCCTTGCTAGAAATCTGTAAAGCAGCCACCTGGAAAACAGTCCATACATTCACCAAGCATTACTCTCTGGACATCCAGGCTAGGAATGATGCTAGGCTTGGTACAGCAGTACTGCAGAGCTTGTTCCCAAAGTAGGTTCTGTATTTCCTCCTCCTGGGGAACTGCTTGATAGTTCAGGATATTGTCAGAATACAGCAAGATTATGTTGTTTGAAGAAAAATTACTCACCATAGTAATGTTGTTTCTTCTAATGGAGTCTTGCTGTATTCTGACCTCCCTCCCTGCCTCCTCTCAGAATCTAGTTTTTGGGAAGTGGGCTGGCAGGTACAGTGTTGCACTCAGGGTGTACCTTGTAACCCTCCTCTTAAGGGTGTGGTGGTTGTTTTATTGCTGTTGTTTTTATGTTTATATATTTGTCACTACCTTTTTCTTGGGTTCTCGACTTGAGTCTTTTGGACCCAGTTGTTGCTATACCTGGCTTTAAGTTAAACAATTTCCATACTTAGTACTTACTTAGTTTTCTCGTAAGAATCTGATGGTTACACTGAGAAGTATCAGAGACAGAGGTTTGAAAACTGAGCTTGAGTTCAACATTCTATGCTGCTGCACAGAGTTAACCCTTTTCTCTCCGGGGCAGTTCAAGTGCTGGGGACAACTGCATATTGTCAGAATACAGCAAGACTCCATTAGAAGAAACAACATTACTATGGTGAGTAATTTTTTCTTTTCCCACTGCTTTAAAAAGGGCAGTGCTGAAGTCCCTCCTGAAGAAACCATCTCTGGACCCTGACAGTTTGGTGAATTACAGGCAGGCCTTGAACCTTCTGTTTCTAGGGAAGGTGATTGAGAAGGTACTTGTTGAACAGCTTGAGTGTTCACCTAGAACTATTCAACATCTGTGATCCTCTCCAGTTAAGATTTATCACCGTCACAGTACTGAAAGTGTTTTAATCAGAGTAACCCATGATATCCTCAGTGTGAGAGAACATGTGCTTTATTCCAGCTTGGTCCTCCTAGATCTCTCATCAACATTTGACGTGGTGGACCATGGTGTGTTGATTGACTTCCTGAGCACTGTTTTGCACTGGTTTGCGTCCTACATTACTGGGAGGTCATAGCAAGTAGCCCTAGAAAATTTCACCTCTGAAGCAGCTGAGGTCACCTCTGGAGTTCCTCAAGGCTCGATCTTGGCACCTGTATTGTTTGCCATTTATATACTGCCTCTAGGTGAGTTCGTCAGGTGGCATGGGCTTGATTTTCACTGTTATGCAGATGCTACTTATCTCTACCTGTCTTGCACTTCTGGCGAGTGGAATGCAGCATTGATGTTAGGGCGATGTCTACAAGAAATCAGTGACTGGATAGCCTCCAGTTAGTTCTATCTCAGCACAGGTAAGACGGAGGTTTTGATTGTTGATCCAGGTCAACATGGGTTGAAATGACAAGTGGAAACCTTCTTTTACCGTCTTTGAATGGTCAGACACTAGGAGCTGTGGATGTGGTGAAAGGATCTAGGAGTTTTTTTGAACTGCAGGCTGACACTAGAACAGCAGGTGTCAGCGGTAGTCTGAAATGGTGTTTACCAACTCTGTAATATTGTCCTGAGCAAGCAACATCTAGTGCCAGCCCACTTGGAGATGATGGTTCATGCTTTTGTCACCTCCAGACTGGATTATTGCAATGCTTTTCACTTAGGGTTATCTGTCTAGAATGCTGCAGCCTGACTTATGGTAGGAACTTTTCGAAGGGACCGCATCACTCCGGTTTTGCATGATCTGCACTTTCTGCCAGTTTGGTAGCATTTCACCTTCAAGATGTGCTTAACATTCAAGCCCCTACACAGTTTGGGCCCAGGCTGCCTGAAAAATCTCTTGTCCTATACACCTACTCGTCCTCCCCGCTCCACTGATGTGAGCTTGCTTCAGACCCCTCTTTCCTGTCTAAAGCAACTGGGGGACAGGGCCTTTGGGGTTTCTGCCTCATTACTCTGGAGTGCTCTCCAGTAGTATTACGGTCTGCTGAGACAGTGGCGGCCTTCAAGAACCTGCTTAAAACCTTCTTTGTATAGGCCTACCCAGACTTGTTTCGCTTTTAATGAAATGCTTATATTTATTGTGTATTTATTGTCTGCATAGTTTATTTTAATGTGTTTTTACTTTTGTACTTCACCTATAGCCTTGTGGAAAGGGCATCAAACAAATAACATTTGCCTTGCCTACTTACCAAAGACTGCACTAACAAATCACAATCATAGTCACTAGGGTGCATGTGTGGCAACTTGAAACAAAATCCTTTTACACATTCTTGAGGGGGTCATAGTTTACTATCAGTGCAGTAAAAAATGGAGATAATAACAGCAGACAGCGAGTATATTCAAACACAAGTTGGATAAATATTTGGACACAGATTACAAGGGTAGAACCTGCTAATGGGGCAGGGAGACAGTTCCGATAGATCTCACAGTCTTGTGTCTCTAAAACCTAAGTGTAAACCTAAGTATTTACAGTGGAACAATATCTGTGAAAATGAACATTTGTAAAGTATTTCTCTTGAGTATAATATTTATTTGAAGGCTCAAAGAATGATTGGTCACCTCTATTTGTTCTGCAGCCTCTCAAGGGTGTAGGTAGGCATACTCCTGAACAACATTTTGTACAATGTACTAGTACCTACTGTACCATGCGCCTTTTCTAACCATTATCATTTACTGTCATTTGGAATTACAAGTACAAATAGAGGAGAATGTGCCACTGCTATATTTAAAATGGTTGATGACTAGTGACTGACATGTGAAATTAAACTATGATTGTTTAGAAATGGATGGGCTTTACATAAGTAGGTAACCTATTTTAAAGTTGGGTCAGACCATTCTTTTGGTCTGCAGTCAGTTCAAAAAAATTAAAAAATCCTATTCCCAAAACAATCTGATTTCCATTAATCTTAGTCGGTATTTCTATAGTATGTGGTAAAAAGTACACGGTAATACATGACCCCACAAAAGCAGCTTGACAAAATGGAAGTTTCTGGTTACCCTCTTGTGACTTCTTTTTTTTTTTTGTAGCCTTTCTGTATGCTCCCCCTGGGCCGGGCATCCTTCTGAGGTACACTCGCGGCGAGAACTGCTACTCCCTGCCTGAACCCTGCTAATCCGATCAGGACTCCCCTGACAACCAGGCAACCCTAGTGCTCCGGTTCACCCACCGGGCCAGGCCCGCTCACCCTCAGCGGCCTTATCTGTGATTATAGAGGGCTTACACGCAGCTGCTGGGTCGGCCAGCAGTCCATTGGCGATCGGTGGGATGTGAGTCCTGCCTCTGGTGCCCCATCATCTACACGGTCCCAGCATGTTTTTCCGTTATGTTTCCCTTGGGAGTCACGACGTGCAGTGACATCCTTTGCGCTCACCTGCTGACCTCTGCCGCACTCCTGCCCCCTCTCGTTCTAGCTGGCATGCCTGTGCTAGCCCTGATTTCCTTCGGGGGTCGCTAGGACATCGAGCAGCCCCGGAACCCTCCCCAAAGAGAGGAGAGCAGTCCTCCGGATGCTTGATCCTCTCCCTTCCCTGCCGACCCCTGGCGCCCCAGGCTTGTTCCCGAACCCGGGTCGCCGGTGTTGTGCAAGTTGTGGCTTCCAGTGCCTCAACCCTCAGCGCCACCAGGCTGGCTCTCTTGTGGTTTTTAATGAGGTAAAATGTCTACCTTTGGTGCAGAATGAGGGATTCAGTAAAGCTATACAGTTCATTTATCGTAGTGTACACTATTATGGGCACAATGCAAACTCCATTGAATGTAGTGTACCTCTGAATTACAGATGCATTGTCATGATATGGCCATTGCACATCACACTGCAACCTTTGTGACTGGTGCCACTCAACCACTTTAGACGGACTGTGCCCACAAACACAGCTCCAGGATCAATTTACTTAGTAACATGGCAAAGATAGAGAAAGGAAAATCAAGAGATACGATAGGGTAAAATGCATCACATGGTAAAGTTCGGAGACGGCATTAATTTTGCAAGAATGCCCGCTCCAAACTGAAGTACCCATCTTAGCCACACAGAGTAAACATAAGCAGTACCTTCTGCAGCAGTGGCCGAAAGATCGAAGACGTCTTGTGGTAGCGAGCCGCAAGACAGTAGGGGGAGCACTAGGAAAGCATTTCTGGAGCAGAGCACACCCATGCAATGGGCACCCAATGAAATGTTTTTACCGTTTAATTTTCAGTATTTCAGTGTCCGTGGAACAGTGCATTTCAGTTATAGCAGTTAGAAAGCGAGTGGTGAAACTGCAAAGTAGTGCGAGCATTTTAAAGAAATGTAACAGAAAGTGTTAAACCGAGTAACGGAACCGTCGTAGAAAGCATGGGAAGTAGTTAGAGCAATATCGGAGCCGTCACGGTGAGACAACAGTGAACGTCAGCAGATATGGTAAATAGGACACAAGAATGGATTACCCAACATGGCGGAATGCCGAGAAGCAGAAAAGTTACACCTGCTACAGACAGCATGATAATAATACCCATCGGAATTCGTTTAAAAGTTGAAATACATATTATGTGAAGTAACTGATAAGAAAGATGTGCTGTTGTGCTGACAACATCAGCATAGTAATACATATAACTCTTATTTTCTGAGCACTGTGAAAAGTGCAGTAAACATGTTAGAGCAGTACAAGAGTGTATGAATAATTGTTGACAACACTGCAAGAAACTGAAAGTAAGCGACCCAAACATGGCCATGATACAAGAGCATTTAAGTCCTCCAAAGGCCATCTATTAGGGAATTAATGCACGGTTGGGTGGTTGTGGGCACCCCAACCCTCCCCAACCATGCATTGATTCCCCATTAGATGCCTCCCTTCATCATGGCTTAATGCTTAACGTCACCAATGAACAAGGATGTTTTCTATCACCACTACTCCAGGATCGGGTTACCATCACCAGTGCTCCAGGGTCAGGTTACTATCACCACTGCACCAAGGTTTGATTACTATCACCACTGCTTTAAAGTCAGATTACTGTCACCACTGCTAAAAGGTCAGTTTACTATCACCACTGCTTCAGGGTCAGGTTGCTGTCACCACTGCACCAGAGTCAGGTTACTATCATCACTGCTCCAGGGTTAGGTTACTATCACCACTTCTCCAGGGTCAGTTTACTATTGCCACTGCGCCAAGGCCAGCTTATTATCACCGCTGCTCAAGGATCAGGTTACTATCATGTCTGCTGCAGGGTCAGGTTACTATCATCACTGCTCCCAGATCATGTTACTGTCACCATTGCTCCAGTGTTATGCTCAGGTTGGTTGCTTCTCTACACCGATGATGCAGTCATACTCTACATTCACCCTGACCCCCTTTCTCTTCAAGCCTCCCTGCAGCACTCCTTCACTGAGGCTGAAGCCTGATTCTCAGATCACTGCCTTGTCATGAACAACAAAAAGACCAAGGCCATGCCCTTCACCCACAGACAAAACAAAAATAAAAACTTTCCCCTCACATCCTCAACTCCAAAGACTACCCACTTGACCTGGTACCCACCTTTAAATACCTAGGCATCACCCTTGACTCCTCTCTCACTTTCCATGAACACATCAATCTCCTCTGCTCCACTGTCAATGCTAGAATATGGCTCTTGTATAGGCATAGGGGTTTCCTTCCTCCAAACGCCCTAAACCTTGCTGTGACATCTTCGCTGCAATCACTTAGCGACTATGGGATTGTCATCTACAGCTCTGCTGACCCCACCACTCTACCCCATATTAAGGCCTCCCTAAATAAAGCCTGCAGACTTGTCACAGGATGTGACCAGTGGACCCATACCTGTGAGCTCTCACTGTTGCATCAACTGGCTTAACTTCGATGGACGGCTCAGATACCAGTCCTGTCTCCTTGCCAGAAAGCTCTCACTCTGCTCCTCCCCACTGGGACTTCGCCATCTTGTACAGCACTCCACCCAACCCCAGACAACTCGAAGCTCTCTGTCTGCCCCTTTCTTAGTACCCCATTGCAGGACTTCCCTGGACCAACGTTCCTTTTCCCACAGGGTCCCCCTCTGGTTTAATGAACTACCTCCTGTTGTCTCTCTGGAGCAGCGTCTAGGCCCATTTAAATCCCGACTTTGCTCGGAAATGCTCTCCACTCCTGCTGCAACTGCGCCTAGTCCTCATTTGCAATGCGGATGCAAGTCACCCACCACTCTCTCCCACTTCCCCTTTGACCTGGGGTCTGCCACTACCGCTTGACCCTGCAGAAATTGTAACCAGACTGTAGTTTATTGATCACTGTCTTTTGATACTGTAACTATTGATCTTACTTTGAGAGGATTCCTGCAGTAGGTCTTCACATATAGGACTGCACCCCCTGGCGTCAGGTTCCATCGGCAAACTTGTAGCTAGCAATCATCAGTGGGGACCGCCCCCGACATCAGGTGATGCGACGTCAGCCCGACTATAAAAGGGGCGGTCCCACGCCCGCCCTCCAGTTCTTTCCCGCTGTCGCCTCAGTTCATTCGGCAGATGTGTTAGAACAGCGATGAGTCGCCCACTTTATATTCGACGTTTAGTCTTTTTTTTCAACCACTTTTCCTGCAATTTTTGAATGAGTGTATGTCGGCTAGTTCAAAAAAGAAGTGCAGCAAGTGCGGCGCTCAAATCCCGCACGGGGACGACCACTCCTGTTGCCTCCTTTGCCTGGGGCCTAAGCACAACTCGGCCAAGTGTGCCATCTGCCAGGGATTCAACCAGGCCACCCGGACCCGACGCAAGCGGACCCTCAGGGCCCACCTTCTCACCCATCGGCTAGCTTCTATGGAAAAGGAGCTCCAGGAGCTTAGGGAGAGGTTGTCAGTCGCCTGCTCAAGAAGAAGAAGAAAGACAAGGAGAAGTGCTGAGGAGAAGGGCCCATTGCCACGAGGAAGGCCTTCTACCTCCATGACTGTAGTACCACTCTTCCGGGCCCTCCGTCCGCTTCTGCGGGCCAGATGCCTTCTCCCCTTTGCCGAGGTGAGCAGGCAGACGGGGAGGGTAGCCTCTGTTGAGGTCTCTGTTTCTTCTCCTTCATGTAGCACTGCCGTAGGTCACCCTCCAGCCCTTGTCTGGCCCAGGCCGATCAGCCTGTCTGCGGTTCCTCTGCCGCAGACAGCTCAGATGCTACTGATAAGTCGGCCAATGGACTACCTGTCGACCACACAGTCATTCCTACTCGCCCATCTGGCTCCCTTGTGGACCCCGATGATGGCACGAATGTGCTCGCTGGAGATCCTTCATCCCTGCTGATTTCTTCTCCATGGGATTCGCCACCCGGTCCCGACTTGTCTCTGCCTTTGGGATTGTTACCCGTCTTGTCGTTCTGGTCTGTCCCAGAACTACCCCCTTCGTCAGGCTTCACTCTGACCCCTGGACTTCCCTGGTCCACGAGGCCCGTCGCCAGACCAGGATCTGTTAGGCATGGAGCCCTCCTCCTTCGGGACCCTCGGGCGCCACTCCTGATCCCCTGCCACTTCCCAGTGGACCTGCGTCACCCCCACCGGCTGGTCCTGTGGGACCCTCGGGCAGTTTTCCGGCGTCTGACCCCCAAATTCCGCCGCCGGGTGGCCCTCCGACGGATCCTTCACATCCATCACCAGGCAATGTGCCACTGACACCGGGACACACGATGCTGGCTAACCCGATGCCAGGATACCTGACCCGGGTTACCCTATGCCGGGGTACCCCACGCCGGGGTATCTGACACCTGGATACCTGACACCTGGATATCCAATGGTGGGTACCCTACACCCGGATATCCACCTTTAGGCTATCCGCTGGGGCTGCCTGGGTATCAGTACTCTTATTGGCACCATGCAACTTACCAGGGGTATACAGGGTATCAGCCTCCTCCACCTCCTCTTCCAACACCGTTACCTGATCGAGAGTCAGTTCCAGCATGGTGGTAGGATGCCAGGACCCAGCTCATCACTATAATCAGACAGTCCCAACCATTGGGGGCTATTCCTCTACCCAGAGACCCACCCCGGTCCCTCTGGGCCGAGCTGAGGGTTCACATCCTGCAGGAGGCACTGGACAGGACCCTTCTCTTCCCAGTGGCTCTGAGCCCTCTGAGTCAGACATAGATTTGGACATCGAGCATTCTGACCCTCGATCTCCGGTTGAAGTTCCTCTGAAAGAATCTCCTAAAATCCCCTCCAGAGGACCCTTCATTCGGGGATTTTTTGAGAACTATCCAGGCAGCGGGAGGCTGGCCTTGTAAGGAAATAGATCCTCAGTGCAAAAGATTAACTGAGCACCTTGATCTAGCGACTACAGATCCTCTACCCATCTCCCCTTGGATGGGCCCTCATGAGGACCTGGTCGGTACCGTTTGGCAACAGCCCTCCTCCATCCCGGCTGTTTTGAGAAAAGCCAATAGAACTTACTTCCCCCAGAAGGGATTTCTCATTTGACGTCGCACCTGAAAGCCGACTCCATTGTCATCACGGCCGCGCATGACCGGTCGGCTCAACCCAAGCACTTGAGTTTGTCTCCACCAGACAAGGACTCATGGTAACTGGACCAATTTGGTAGAAAGATCTACTCATCCACTTCTTGTGCCATATGGTCACTAAATGAAGTGTTCCATATGGTGGCCTTCCAGAAGGCATCCCATGCTGAGCTGAAGAGGGACCTTCAGGCTAACCCTGACAAAAACCTCAGGGCCAAGTTGTTGGACAAAGTCTGTATGAACAAGTCCTCTTGCTGTCACGCTTTCCAAGCCACTTATGATTCTGTGGACTCAGCTCGGGCTGCAGCCACGGGCGTCTGCCTTTATCACCTGTCGTGGCTCCGTTTTGCAGTCTGGCACAGGATGTCCAGTCATCCATTTTGGGCCTTCCTTCAGGGTTCCGTCCTCTTTGCGGCGACATGAAGGATATTATAACAGGGCTGCAAAGAGGCGGACAATCTCTTAGAGATGTCGCTCGATGTATCGGACGGTCAAAAAGCAGCCATTTCATTGCCAGAGCGATGGAATAAGACCGGAACAGGTGTCAAGGCAAAAGACACGCCACTGGCTCTGGAGCTCAAACCGTTCAGGTAAGGTTTGCCAAACCAGCCTCAGAGGCCAAGCTCCCCTCCCTCCCTGTGCATCCTGATCGCCCCTCCTTCCGCTACCTCCATTCCCCTCAGAGGAACCGGTAGGAGGGAGGTTAACTCCACCTGGAAGGGTGGAAGTCTGTCACCGCAGATGTATGGGTTTCGCTCATACAATGAGGTCACTCTATTGAGTTCCTGGAATTCCACCTCCGCACCCTCTGGGAAGGTCCTTTTACCCGCCGGGTCAGATCCCCATCCTCCACTAAGAAATCCAGGCCCTGCTGCAAATAGCGGCCCTAGAAACCATCCCTCCAGACCAACTAGGAACAAGATTCTACTCCCATTTCTTCCTGGTACAAAAGAAGGGGGTTCTGCGACCTATCCCGGATCCCAGCATGCTCAACCTCTTCGTGGAATACAAGAGAGTCTGCATGCTGACCCTTCAGGGACTCCTACCCCTGCTCCAGTCAAACACATGGCTGTGCTCCTGGATATGCAGAATGCTTACCTACATATCTCCATCCTCCCAGCCCACTGCCTCGTCCTCCAGTTCTCCTTTCAGAAGAACCATTTCCAGTTCAGGCACTTCCTTTGTCCTGTTCTCTGCACCCTGGGTTTTCACCAGGTGCCTAGCGGCAGTAGTGGTGTTTCTCTGCTGCATGGGCATATCGTGTTCCTGTACCAGGACGACTGGCTTTTTAGCCCCTCCTGGACAGTCGGAAGGTGTCTCCATCTTTCACTTTGGATTTGTTTGTCAAGCTGGGCATCTCGGTCAACCTCCCCAAGTCCCAGCTAGTACCCTCTCAGTGCCTCCAATTTATTGGGGTGGTACTGGACACAGTCCAGAGCAAGGCCTTTTTGCCATTGGATCGGGCTGAGACCTTAGCTTCCCAAGCCACTCTGGTGGCCAAGGCTCAATGGACCCCAGCACACTCGGTGCGCCGTCTCTTGGGGCTCATGGCAGTGGCCATTCCTACTGTCCCCATGGCCAGACTGCACATGAGGGTCACCCTGTGGTTTCTTCGAGTCCAGTGGGACCAACGGTTGGACGACATGAACCAACTGGTCATGATCTCCAACAGCCTGCAGAAGGATCTTCTTTGGTGGCAGGATCTCACCAACCTGTTAGTGGGAGGTTCTTTCCACTCTTGGGCCCCTACCCAAACCCTCACATCGGACACCTCCGATATGGGTTGGGGAGCCCATCTGGGGGACCACAAAACCTAAGGTTCATGGACCCCCCAGGAGCAGCAGCTCCATATCAATGTCCTGGAGACCAGAGCAGTACTCTATGCTCTCCAGGCCTTCCAGTCATTACTCCTCCCGGGAACACTTCTGAGCCAGACAGACAACATGGCGACTGTCTGGTATCTCAACAAACAAGAAGGAACCCGTCATAACCTCTGTGCAGGGAAGCAATGAGAGTGTGTTACTGGGCGATTCAGCATGGTCTGTTTCTGACAGCAGTCCATGTCCCAGGCGTTGCACAACATTCTGGCAGACAGTCTCAGCCGATCGGTAGCCAGGGCTCATGGTGGGAATTAAAACAGGCGTAGTTGAAGATCTATTTCTTCGATGTGGCCAGCCAGACCTAGATCAGTTCGGCTCTCCCATTCAATGCAAAACTACCCAGCTTTTGCTCGCCTCATTCCGGCATGGTGATTTTGGGAGACACACTGTCTCTGTCTTAGACAGGAGGTTTCTATCGTGTTTCCTCCTTTTCCTCTTATTCAGAAGTTTCTGTTGAAACTTCAGGCAGAAGGGCCCATTTAATCCTGATTGCCCCTCTGTAGCCTCGCAGATTTGGTTCCGCTGTTAAAACAGCTGGCTCTAGAACCACCAATCCTTCTGCTGATATCTCACAACCTTCTGTCTCAGGAGCAGGGCACTCTGGTACATCTGAGTACATCAGTCTCTCTACCTCCATGCGTGGCACCTGTGGACATAGTGGTTTCCCGCTATGGAGTTTCTTCCCAGGTCACTCGGGTCCCGGTAGAAGCCAGAAAACCTTCTACTAAATCTACCTATGCCACGAAGTGGAAGAGATTTTCTATCTGGGCCACAGCTAAATGCTTGGATCCCTTTTCTTGCTCAGCCTCCCAGGTGTTAGAGTACCTCGTACATCTTTCTGAGTTGGGCCTTAGTTACTCCTTCATTAAGTCCCATCTTTCTGCAGTGTTGGCCTGCCAACTCCCGGTGGAGGGCAAAACCATAGAGCAGCTAGAGGTTTCAAAAACTTTCTTGAAGGGTATCCTTCAAATTAAACCTCCAGTCCGGAACCCCTGTCCTCCCTGGGACCTCCCTGGGATCTCAGTTTTATGTTGGAGAAACTTACTTTACCCCCTTTTGAACCAGCAGCAAGTTGCGATATGTGCTTCTTGTCATGGAAGACTTTATTTTTAGTTGCGGTTACTTCAGCTTGAAGAGTTTCAGAGCTTCAGGCCTTTGTTTGTAGAGAGCCTTATTTGATTTTTCACAAAGACCTGGTGATCCTGAGGACTAATCCTTCCTTTCTTCTGAAAGTGGTTTCGGAGACAACTCTCAACCAGAGTGTCGAACTGCTGGTCTATTATCCTCAGCATTCGAACAGGGGGCAATATCTGTTGCACACCTCGGATGTGCACCGGATCCTGAGGTACTATACCTCCTGGACTAAGGAGGTTCGAAAAGCGAACCGACTTTTTGTGACCTTTGCCCCGCAGTGCCTGGGCAAGGCCATCTCGAAGCAGACTATCTCTAGATGGCTGGCTAACTGTATTCACTACACATACCAGAAACATGGAAAGACACTATCAGGGGCGGTTAAAGGCCACTCCACCAGAAGCATGGCCACTTCTACTGCTTTTTTCAGGAATGTATCAACTGCAGAGATCTGTGCAGTGGCCACTTGGTCTTCTGTCCATATCTTCACTAAACACTACAGTCTGGACATTGCCTTTTGGTGTAGAGCTCGTTTCGGCCTTGCTGTTTTGCAAGGTCTTCTATCCTAAGGCAGAACCTCAGTTGGCAGATATTTTCCTCCTCCAGGAAACTCGTCTCCAACTCCTTCTCTTTAGACTGCTTGGTATTCAGGCCTATATGTGAAGACCTACTGAAGGAACCCTCTCAAAGTAAGATATAGCAGTTATGTAAGAACTTACCGTAACAGTAGATCTTTGAGAGAGGTTCCTGCAGTGAGTCTAGTTCCACTCACCTTCCCCAGCTCCTGGAAATGTTTCCTTTCCATACTGCCTAGCCCACAGGTCTAGATAGGGCACAAGGTCCCAGGAGTTGTTATTCCTTCTTTCTACTTACCTTTCTTTAGGTCTCCGTGGAAAAGAACTGGAGGTGGGTGCGGGACCGCCTTTATAGTCGAGCTGATGTTGCATCACCTGATGGGGGCGGTCCCCACTGATGAATTGCTAGCTACAAGTTTGCCGTTGGAATCTGGCCAAGGAGCGCAGTCCTATATGTGAAGACCTACTGCAGGAACCTCTCTCAAGATCTACTGTTACGGTAAGTTCTTACATAACAGCTGTTTGTTTACTGCTCGCTGTCTGACTTGGGCTGGATCTCTCCGCTCTTGAATTTTGTTACTTGTCCTCTTTTCAACATTGTAATATTGCTCTGTTCTTGTCTTTCTTGCACCCTGTTATGTTATTTCATTTTGACATGGTGCTTTTGCAATGGAGTCCTTGACTCAAACGTTGTAATTCCTATTCTTTCAATAAATAAATAAACAAATAAATAAATCAATAAATGTTAGGTTACTGTCACCACTGCTCCAGGGTCAGGTTACTATCACCACTGCTCCAGGGTCAGTTTACTGTCACCACTGCACCAAGGTCAGTTTACTATCATCACTGCTCCAATGTCTGTTTATTGTCACCACTGCTCCAATGTCAGGTCACTATCATCACTGCTCCAGGGTCAGGTTACTATCCCCACTGCACCAAGGTCTGATTACTCTCACCACTGCTTCAAAGTCAGGTTTCTTACACCACTGCTGAAAGGTCAGGTTACTATCACCACTGCTCCAGGGTCAGGTTACTGTCACCACTATTCCAAGGTCAGATTACTATCACCACTGCTCCAAGGTCTGTTTATTGTGGGGTGAGGGGTGATGGGGCATCCCGGGCTGGGGACAGGGTTCAGCATATTGGCTGAGTAGCCCTTTTAAGGTTAAAGGGTGAAATTCTGCACCTTAATAACTTTGCCACCATTCAGCGGATTTGCCTGACTGGCACCATAGATCTTGGGATCTGCCAACTTTCGTACTAGTCGGATGCTCGGCTGTGGAGTTATTAGCGACATTCGTGTGCGCGATCATGATTTTCGAATTCTTTGCTCGCGCCTACAGGTTGCATGGTTTGCGCGACCGGTCCGAAAACTTCAGAGAACATGCAGCTGGGGTCCCCGATGTGCCTTTTGAAGATTTCGTGAAAAAATATTAAACGGTTCAAAAGTTATTCAGAAAAAAGTTCCCATTATAAGTCAATGGGAAAAGTTAACAAAAAGTTCGACACGTTTGCAAGTGCACTTTTAGTGTCGTAAATGGCTCTAGTAGTGTCATAAATCTGCCATCTTGTTTTCATTTGGTGATCAGAAAAATGCTTGGCATTTAACATTGGGACCATCTAGGGACACAATTATTTTTATGTTTACCTAGTCGAGCCCTGAGGATGCTGGGCATGTTTTTATTTGGGTTAAACATCCAAATATATTTTAAATTTCTGGAAAATGTAGTGTCGCAAAGTAGTTCAAGACTCAGTTTACACTTCTCTAAACAAGTAAACTGCTTTCCAGACTATGGCCAAAATGACAGGAGTTCTTGCCACCCTGCTGCAAAAGAACAATTTGGTCTTTGAGATGAGATTTGGAGGAAGGCAGCCAACATCTCCTCAGATGTGCCTTTGGTGGTTTGGTGACAAACTATTGCACGGATGCCAAGTTACGGTACTCCAAAGTTGAATTTTTCCCATTATCTAACAAGGTGGCGTCCGCCGCATATTTAGGGCGTCGTATCTAGGAAATGTTGCGAGATCACAGATTTCATTACAGCAGTATGGGCTACACATTCAGTGAAAACCTAGCCAGAAACTCATGAATCATGTGACATTTAAATTTTTTCTCGTCACACGGTTCCTGAGATATAAGCAATTTAGTATTCCAAAGCTAATTTTCTGCTCCGAGGCCCATTATTATGCTACATTCTTTGAATACACTGTGTTTCTCCATGCAGCTGTTGGGCAAAAACAAGGTGTGCACTTCCGTTACTGTTACAGTTAGCGTTTCCATTTCGTTTCCGTGCCCATTTGCGTTACCATTCCCATATACGCCCACTGTATGCGTTCCCCTTTGCGTTCGTTTGTGTACACGCTTGCGTTTGCGTTTCCATTTCTGTTTCCTTTGCCATTATTTCTGCGTTATCGTTATCATTTGCATCTCCAATTGCGCTACTGTGACCGTGCACGCTCATGGTTTGCTTTTCTCCTACATGCTTTCCTCTTTTTGCATCACTGTTTGCTTTGGCGTTTTTTTGCACTTGAGTTTCTAGTAACATTTGCTTTTCCATTTACATTTCAGTCACCATGTACGCAATCTAGAGTGTGCTTCTGTTGCACTTACCATTACTGGGGCCCACGCTGCCCACCATCACATTCCATTCACTATTTCTATTGCACATTCTCAAAAGAAGGAAATTAGAGGCAAAAACTCCATTTAATGCATCAGTTAGGGCTGTTCCACAGTGACAAAAAGAGAAAAATTCGGTGTTAGGTTGAAAGCCCCCTTGGACCCCCAGCCTGCCACCCAACTGCCAACGGGTGTGCATTGGGGTCAAGCTGGTCCTAACTCTCACCCCATTCTCCTATACATCAGCTTGTTTACCCATGTGATGGGTGAGAGTTAGGGCAACAACTCAATGCACACCCATTGACGGTTGGGGTGGAGGCTGGGGTAAGGGGGCTTTCAATCCTAACACCGAATTACTTCGCTGTTGTTGCTGGAACAACCCAACTGATGCATTAAATGGAGTGTTTAGCCTCTAATATATATATATATATATATATATATATATATTTATATCCATCTAACCAGTATAGATTTCTGGCTGTTATCTTGGGCTTCAGGGGCTCTTCAATGGTGGACATTTTGTCAGGCCAGAGGGCCTCTGTGGCACTGCTTCCTCAGCTCCTGGCCTGGTGTGCCCCCGCCCCTTCCCCGGGCCCTCCTGTTCTCTTCTCCTCAGGGACCACTCGGTCTGGGGGAGGGGTAGCGGCAAGGGAGGCAGTGGTGGTTTTGAGGGAAGATGGTATGGTTGGAATGTTTGGAACACTGCAAGTCAACACTGCTGCAACATAGCAGGGCTTAGAGGCTTTAACCAGGAGAATCTTGAATAAGTGACACTCTCTGACGATGCAGGAGTATAAAAGAGGCAGATGAAGACTCATTAGTGGACAGTAGTTAAAAGTACTTAAGACCCAATATATAGACTAACTCTATAACCTGTGCTGGAATAATGAGAAGCAATAACCCCCCCCTTTTTTTTCCTTTTCTTTTTTTCTTTTTCGCCTCCCTCCTTTCTCCCTCTTTTTTTCCTTCTTTTCAACTATGGCACCTTAGGTTTCCCCCTTCTGTCCTTCTCCTTCTCCCCTTTTTCATTTTCTTTTCCCTCTTTGAGGGTCCATAAGGGTCGATGAAGGGGCAGTCTGTTAGGGGAGGGAATACAGGAAGTGTGGCGGTGGGCACGGGCTGGTTAATCAGATGTAGGCCAAACTGTATTAGAGCCCTTACAATTACTCCAAATAAATCTGAGACATTAAATCTGGAGTCTGCAGTGGTGGTCCGGTGTGGGCTCTGGCCGTGCTGGTACACTGACGGGGTCTGACAGTAAGCTCTTGCGGGGTACATTTAGGCATGACTTTTTAGCTCCTATTAGATCTCAGTACTGTGAGTTGAGGGAGGGGTGGTGGCTGTGGAAATCTGGGTTCTGCTTGTGGTTCTGTTTAGAGGATATTCAGTAGAGGAGGGACCCAAGTAGATGGGTGTCCTGTGATTCCTTTCTCACAGGCCTCTGGAAAGGGCCCAAGGGGACGAGACGATCCGGCTGTTACCTCCTATTACCCGGAGAAAACTGGAAATTTCTAGATTAGAGATTGTCCCGGGGTCTTCACATTGCTGTGTGATGGTTAGTATTAAGGTTAGTAGACAAAGGCATTAAAGGGGCTTATCCCCATGTGACCACTCCGGGGCTGGGGAGCGATACCTTTAAAAATTTCAGGGGGGAGGCTCGGAGGGCACAATGGATCCTGCCATCCGGACCACCTAAAAGGGGTTCCCGCATTTGGGACTTCAACCCCTCGGGGAAAGCACCACATCAGGGTTGGGAATCACACCCAACCCTGGAGTATGGAGCTCCCAGATCATATCTCGTCTTCCTCGGAGGACTTGATTGAGACAGAGCAGAGGTGGATAGGTTATGCCACCTCAAAAGTGGAAGAAGTTTTGTATATAGTTTCGGTACACATCTTGTTAGTTATTATTGTTGGTCTTGTTATTAATCTTTGTTATGTTAATGGGGGACAGACATGAGACACAGGAGACTGTCAGTTATGCAATTATTCAACACTTTATCGTATAAACTTCAGGAATCACAAAGAAAGAAAGCAGAAGGTAGAAACAATAAATGTTGCTACTGGTATGGCCTGATGACGGGGGAGAGGAATGGTCCAGGTAGAAACAAACTCCAATGACTTGAAAAATAAATAGAAATAAAAGGGAAATTATGGTTATATGATTTTAAAAGTAAAACCTTTACAAAAATAATACACTATGACAACACAACCTGTAAAGATATATTCCCTAAATGTCAATGGGCCACATAATCCCATGAAATGCTTTAGGATGATGCAGCACCTTAACAAACAGAGGGTCGATGTAATTTTTCTACAGGAAACTCACCTCTCCAGTGCTGAACACCAGAAATTGTGGTGGGGAGTAGATATAGTTCACTCCTCCTCTCACCCGGAGGGTGGAAGAGGGAGTGACAATCTTGATACTAGCCACTACCTAATTGAAGATAAATAAAATCCATGCAGACGGACAAGGCAGATATGTCATAGTTCAAGGTCGCCTGTATAACTAAGAAGTTACCCTGGTGAACCTGTATCTGCCTCCACAGACAAAGACACCAGTAATTCAATCTTTTTTACTAAGGTTTTGGATATCATACAGGACAGTTAATAATGGGGGATTTAAACATGACCATGCAACCTAAACTAGATTCATCCAGCCCAAAAATTATCATATATCCAATGCAGTCTGATTTTTTTAAAGCTCAAATGGAATATTTAGGCCTAGTAGATATATGGCAGAAACTCTTTACTACATCTCTCGGGCTACAATATTATTCTGGCAGATTCCACAGATATTACGGTGAGATTACTTTCTAACCACATGTGAGCATCTAACCAGTATTAGACATCTCTTGTTAGGCCAAAGGTGTTGTCTGATCACCACCCCATTTACTAAAATTAGAGCTGGGCAAAAAAACAAAATACTTTATGGAGACTCAATCTATATATTTTAAAAGATAAAGAGTTTACAGACCAGATTAAAAATGTATCCCACAATTTATTAACGAAAAATTGTCCCCACAATTGGAGGCTACTTTATGGGATGCCATGAAGGCAACCATAGAGGTGAAGTGATTGCAGCTCCAGAAAACAGAAAGAGAGAGAAGCCAAATATAGTGGACTTAGGAATAACCTTCACAACTATCAGTTGCTTTATAAGAATGGGGATACGGAAATCCAACAGAAAATTAGAGAAATAAAAGCAGCCCTACTGAAAATTATAGATATTATGATCAAGCTATCTTTACTATATCTATAACAGGCGAGCTATGAAGGGGGGGAGGGCAGAATACCACGCAGGTTGGCCCAGAGGCTAACAGCATGCAAAAAGACTGTAACAATCCTAAGAAATCAGAAACCCATTAACAGGTAGAATAACCCACAGAGAAGAGGAAATTAGACAATCATTTGCAAAATACTACCAGCATTTGTATACATCACACTACAGTTCCACCCCTGAACAAAGACGAGACTTCATGAACAGGTTAAACCTCCCTAAATTGTCAGACACACAAATTCGACTACTTGAAGCACAAATCAGACTAGAAGAGATACAAACAGCTATCAAAACGTATCAACCGGGCGTTGTCCTGGCTGGACGGATTTCTGGGAGAATGGTTCAAAACATTTCAGAAAGAACTGTCCCCGAGTCTTCTCCAGCTTTATAGAGCTATAGCCAAGGGACAAACCCCACCTCCATCTTGGGAATATGCCATGATAGCAGCACTCCCAAAACCTAACGACAATATACTAGAACCATCAGCATACAGACCCATATCTATATTAAACTCCGACTATAAATATATATGGCCATCTAGTTAACAAGATTGAAAGGATTTTTGCCTTTATAATACACACAGGCAGGCTGGCTTTATCAAACAGAAAAATACCACTGATAACATTAGGAAACTTTCAAGCTAATAGAATACATTCAAACCAAGAAAATACCAGCTGCCTTACTGAGCCTTGGGTTAATTAGCTTATCACTCTAATAATTACCTATGGCTCTGTGCACAGGCCTATCCCTATCAGTTACTGTCCCTGGGTACCCAAGCCCTAGTGGCTAGTCCAAACCGTGGTAGCTGGTAGGGCCCTTTCACACAGAGAAAAGGAAAATTAAACAGTCAGCAGTACAGTAATTCCATTTGATTTAATGTGGCAATTCAACAGGAGCGACCCTGAATTAGTACTCACGACCTCCAAATAAGATAGGGTCCTTCAGTGTCAGCAGGGCTCACTTGAGGTACACAAACCTCTTCACACATTTATATAAAAGAAAGCACTATACCAGGCAGGCTGCATCTGTATCCCGATCTGCAATTACTGCACAATACCGGGAGAACACACAGCAGATTCAGTTCCTGACAGACCGAGTGCAATTTTCAGCAATTCCTCCAGTCTTCTACAGGGTGAGCCTGGTTTCTACTCTTCAGATATCCTTTGATTCTCTTCACAGGACGGATTCAGTCCTAACAAGCTGTTACACAAGCTGCAGACCGGAACTCTGGGCCTTACACACGTTTTGACTAAACTGCACACTGAAAAAGCACAGGGCTCCTTCCTTCTTCACTGCCAAAGCTCAACTAAACTCCAACCGACAAACCGGGCACTTCCTTTGAGTTCCTCCCAGTTCTTGACTGGATTGGCTGTCACTCACAATAGACTGCTGCTGTTGGTCCAAAAGGCACTGAAGTCTAAACTACATCTCCCAGAGTCACTTCCATACAATCCTCTTGTGGCTGGCTCAGATTATGGGTCCAAGTTCTGATTTGTCCAAGGCACCATTTTAGAGCTAGCTTACCCCACACTGATTGGTCCAGTTCAGCAGTTCAAAACTAGAATGGGGAACTAGCAGACACAGTTCTGACTGCAAAGAAAGCAGGTTAGACAAACTGTAATTTCATTATTACTCTAAATAATTTCTGGCAAACAGTTACATCTTTCAGATAGGTTCCCTTTGCACTCCTAGTGACTGCAAAAATGAAGTGAATTGGCAGCAGCTTGAGTGGTACTCAGAGAAGCACACAGTCCCCATACAAACTAATTATGTCTGCAAGCAGACAGCTCTTAAAGAGACAGTACCAGAGGCTCTAAAAACACTCACTGATAAATGGCTTAAATGCCAAACACCATTCAGGCTTGGAGCATTCAAGCAAGCTCCTGGAAGTCTTTTGGGAACCCCCATTTGCAGGGGGGTTACACATGGCACTACTGGGACGAGAATACTGGTATTGAGCATTCTTGCCTCAGTAGTGCGCTATGTACATAGCACTACTGGGACGGGAATGCTGGCACTGAGCATTCTTGCCTCAGTAGTGCGCTATGTACATAGCACTACTGGGACGGGAATGCTGGCACTGAGCATTCTTGCCTCAGTAGTGCGCTATGTACATAGCACTACTTGGACGGGAATGCTGGCGCTGAGCATTCTTGCCTCAGTAGTGCGCTATGTACATAGCACTACTGGGACGGGAATGCTGGCACTGAGCATTCTTGCCTCAGTAGTGCGCTATGTACATAGCACTACTGGGACGGGGAATGCTGGCACTGGGCATTCTTGCCTCAGTAGTGCGCTATGTACTATAACACTACTGGGGTGAATGCTGGCACTGAGCATTTCTTGCACCTCAGTAGTCTTGGCTATGTACATAACACTACTGGGACGGAATGCTGGCACTGGAGCATTCTTGCCTTAATAGTGTGCTATATGTAGCACTACTGGGATGAGAATGCTGGCATTCGCGCCTGCAAGGTCAAGATCGCTTATATTAAAAACTTAAACTGGGTGACGGGTGGAAAGTTTTGTCTGAGATAGGCAGGAAGGGCTTGTCCACCAGCTCACAGCTTGGTTATTTTTTAAAGTATGGTCATGGAAGGTGGCTGGTTGCAAACTGGGTGGGAGAGACATTCTACAGTACAGTAGGAGAGCGAGATGAATGGGTGTACTGGCTGACCGGATAACCATGGGCCGACATTTTAAGGCCAGAGAGACAGATGGCCTCTGTGTTTGAGGGGGTCCCTGGTCTCCTTCAGTTCCTGGAGACCTTAGCTGACCTAGGCTTCATGTCCTTATTAGGAAGATTTTCCCCTTAAAAGGAAACTTCCATCAGGACCTTTTTGTGGGGCAGTCCCTGATTAGGTTTTTCATCTGCTACCAGATCCAGGCATGAGCTGTGGGAGAGAGCATGTCACGTAATAACATGTTGTCCTTTAATGATCCTGATGCCATACCGAGAAAAAGTATAGACAGGGCAGTGGACATTCGATTAATATATTACATGCCGTCTCCCATGGCTAATCTCCGGCTCTGACGTCAGCCATGGCAGGTTCTGGGATGTGGCTGTAGATGTACAGTTTGCAAAATGTTGAGAGGAAGGGGATGACAGGTTCAACCACATATTGCTAAGTTCCAAAAAGACCAAGAGGCAAGATCTTACTTTCTTTGAGAAAAGTCTGATTGGGGACTACCTCACATTGAGGTGTGGGGCAAGTCCTGATGGACATGTCCCTTTAATCACTGAGCATTTAGGCCCATATTAGATACTTGGGAAATCTTTCCGTTTTGTATTTTATAAAATTATACTCCTGCTGGTGCTGTACACTGCCACATGTGAGAGCAGGATTAAGTCTTGATCCTGACTTTCTCGCCCTGAGCTGGCAGGATCTGTAACATAATTCAAAGTGGGGAGGAGGTGGTGCATGCATTGCTGTATAGTCATAGTGTATCCTTTGGTGAGAAGTCTGCCTTATCTACCTATAACCCAGGGGGCTGGGGATACGTATTTCCTGAAAGTATGTATCTTTATCGTTTTGCATCCTGGTACCTCTCAAGAACTGACTTCAGAAAGGGAAAGAGAGTAAGGAAACCATAGAACTCAACCCTTGGAGATGCCTTTGCAAGGCTTTGCGCTTAACCATTGATTTTGATTTAAAAGCATGACTGACACGTTCTGGGTAGGCAACTCATACCAAGGGAGTTGCTTACCTGAAGGAGCTAATTTAGTTTACTATTTAATTGTTTTGTTTGGTATTAACAGAAGGTCTTACATTTTAATACTAATAAATAGAGCACCTGTAGCCCAGTCCCCCGTGTCATTTAAAATGCTATTTTAGGGCAGTGCTGTTTGGCCACTTGGCTTGTACTCAAGTTACAACCAGGGAATTAAATTGTAAGTCCTTCTTTTAATATTAAATAAAAATAAATAAATATCAGGTTAAATTAGCTCGGGCTGGCAACTCCTTGTTATGTTACGCAGTGTCTGGCGGGCAACTCATATCTGGATTAAATCCTAGAGGAATAGCTTTTTTCCAAATGGAATATATGCTGTCAATTTATGGATTGGCAGTTTGGCATACCACTATTGTTAGTGGGGGCCCCCATGACCCAATTTACAGGTGGGCCCCTTGCTACCCAATCCGACCCTGCATGTAACCACACTTTGTGCCAGGAGTTCCTCTGCTTGACTTGCTGCTTCATTTTGTTATATAAACTTCCATCCATTTCCGTTGTGCCACCTTGCTCCTCTGATTAGACTCTAGAGCAAAGGAAAAAAATGTTTGTTTCTCACCGCAGTACCTGCAGCCTTGCTCCACCTCGCCGTCTGTATGTGCATCTGCCATCTTGTTCTGCAGCAAGTGAGGATGATTCTTAGTAAGCATGCAGCACTGTGAAGAGAGTGATAGTGGGTGGCAGCGATCCTTTTCACAACAAGGCATGCAAAAACCAGTCCAGGAGTAGGGAAAAGTGTTTTGGAGTGGGACTAGCAGTGGGTGATGTAAAAAGTTGTAGGGAGGGAAGGGTAGCTGCAGCTGCTGTCAGTAAACAATAAACTAAGCAGCAGACCAGGACAGGGTGCCTGAGACATGGAGGGGGAAGGAAAGGCTTTCACACCGGATGACCGACAGCCCAGGCAGGTGGCAGACAGTGCCCTGCCCACCACACCACTCCGTTATCCCATAGTTTACCACTGTGAATGCCTCCATACAAAATCTGTTTCATATGGAAAAAACATTGGCCACAAGGACAAGGTGCTGTCTGTGCTGGGCCAGGTCCTGGAATGCATTACAGAGTAGTGGATCACTTGATTGGTCAGAGTTCTCAGCCCCTCCCTGCTTGGCTTTATGAGGGGCAGATCTGCCTAATTGCATTCTTTGAAGGTGTGATCAGGGAAGTGGACAGGTGCAGGGCTGTAGTTATAGTTTACATTTGGATTTCAGCAACGGCTATGACACTGTGTCGTATGATGAGCTGCTGGTCAGAGTACATAAGTGTACGCCCCCTTCCTGGTGTCTAGGGTATGCCAGTTGGTAACGTTTGTGCGGAGGGGGCACTCATAGCAGAAACCACAAAAATGTCTTACTGGAGTGGCTTGCATTGATCAGGGTTCATCTGTGCAGGGGTGCAGGCTTCTTTGGGTTCTGGGCTGCAAGAACTTTTGGTTAGTATCCACAAACAGTTCAAAACAAATGACTGATGTTCACTCAGAAATAAAACAACAGGTGTTTCCATTTAATTTAGAACAAAGCACTCCATGGAGGTAACACACTTAAACAACTGATTGCTCAGTACTGATCGCAGTGGTCATGAAGGTTGCTAGTGTCCATTGTGGGCGCTATATCCCCATTAACTTTGCATGGCTTCTGCTTGGCCTGTGTAGCCACTTTACACAATAGGCAGCTTAAAATCAGGGCCAAGATGGTCATTAAACTAGGCAGCAGGTAGAATTTCGTTTACTCTCTCTTATCAGCTCCGTTCTCTATTCTGCTTCTTTGACACACAGCAGCAAGCCCTTTAAAATTGGCTACTACTCCTCTCTCGAACTTCAGCACAAAAGTTAGGCTGTGGCAGGTGACTACACCCTTGGGCATTATGATGAACATCCCCAACGTGGCTGCCACAACCAGGTTGGCGTCTAGAACTTCAGGGCTATCTCTCTCTCTCCATACTTCCTCATGTAAAATCTTCGGCCCTGGCGAGTGACTTCACCCACAAACTCACGGGCAAATGTCCCCACCGAGGTTACCAACCCCAGGTTGGCATTCAGACTCAAGGGCTATGGATACCCACCCCAGCATCCCTGGGCCCCTCTTTCTTTCTAGCTCTACAGTTTGGGGGTGTACTTGGAGGAGGTGGGAGGTCTGGATAGTCGGCAACATGGGTTTGTGGCAGGTAGATCATGTCAAACCAATCTTGTGGAGTTCTATGAATGGGTAACATCAGAACTGGACAGGGGGAAAGCCTGTGGATGTATTATTCTTGGATGTCAGCAAGGCGTTTGACTCTGTCCCCCACAATGGTCTGGTGGAGAAACTGACGGGGTTGGGAGTAGGCCCTTTGATGGTCAGATGGATTGAAAACTGGCTAGCTAGATGCACCCAGAGAGTAGTGGTCGGTGGGGAGCTCTTGAACCCTAGAGAGGTCGGTAGTGGGGTACCGCAGGGCTCGGTCCTGGGTCCGATCCTGTTTAATGCATACATATCGGACATCAGGGAGGGTATAGGGTGTGAAATGAGTCTCTTCGCTGATGACTTCAAGATGGGAGCAGTAGTTGAGGGGGAAGAGGGGAGGTTGGCCCTCCAAGGGGACCTTTTTCCATCTTTGCTTTTCTCCCTCTTAAATCTGCCCACCGTTCTACAGGATACCACTTCCTCAAGCAGAGTATTCCACTTGTCCACCACCCTTTCCATGAAAAAGTGTCTCCTGATTTCCTTCCTGAGTCTCCCCCCCCCTCCAGTCTCAGCTGATGCCCCTCTCGGATCCCTCCCTTCTGATCTGAAAACTCCCTTCTGTATTAATCTTATTTAGACCCTTAAATTATTTAGGTTTCAGTTATATCCCCCCATCCCATCTCTCCCCAGGAATACATGTTCAGCTCCCCAGCCTTTCCTCATAGGATTTTCCTCAGTCCCTGGATCATTGTCATTGTCCCTCGCTGCACCTTCCAATAACCTTGATGTCCCTCTTCAGAAATGGACGCCAGTACTGCACACAGTATTCCAGGTGTGGCCTGACCAATGACCTGTACAGGGAGATCACTCTCCTGTTCCTGGAGGAGATTCCCTAGCTCTGCACCCCAGCATCTTGTTGGCCTTTGCAGCTGCCTTCCTGCACTGAGCTGGGTGGTTCATACTCCCAGTTATAAGCACCCCCTAGATTCTTCTCCTCCACAGTGCTTTCCAGCTGTACCCCTACCCCTCCCAACTAATAGTTTCTCCCCTGGTTCCTAGCTCCGAAGTGCAGGACCTTGCACTTCTTGGCGTTGAACCCCAGCTTCCATGTTTCTGACCACTCCTGTAGTTTGGTCAGGTCCTCTAGCACCCTCCTTCAGCCCTCTATGTCATCTTCCACAGCTCCCATCTTGGTATTGTCCGCGAACAGTCTGATCTTACTCCGGATCCTGTGTGAGATATCTGCTATGAATATCCCAAACAGCACCGGTCCTATTACCGATCCCTGTGGTACCCCGCTCGTTACGTCCCTTGGTGATGAGAGTTCCTCACCACCACCACCCTTTGCTGCCTACCCCTCAGCCAGTTAGTGATCCAATTGACCATCCTTGTTCCCACCCCTGTATATTCCAGCTTTCCCCCCAGCCTCCTATGTGGCACAGAGTCAAAGGCCTTGCTGAAATCTAAATACAGGATATCTACTGCATGGCCGTTGTCCAGTTCCCTGGTTACCCAGTCGTAGTACCCAATTAGATTTGTCTGGCAGGATCTGCCTGAGACAGAGCTGTGCTGTTGACCATCTTGGTGACCATTGTCCTCAGAAGGTCACCAGTCTCTCTTTTGGATTGTCTCCACGAGCTTCCCCATGGTTGGCATGAGGCTCACTGGTCTATAGTTGCCTGGTTCATCCTTTGGGCCACTTCTGTGATTGGGCACCATATGGGCCATCCTGTAGTCTTGTGGCACGCATCCTATGTTCAGTGATGTACTGAACAGGTCTGCCAGTGGTCTTGCCAGGATCTCTGCCAGCTCCCTAAGTACCCTAGGGTGAATGCCATCTGGTCCCGGTGCCTTGTCCACCCTCAGCGCCCTTAGTCTTTCCAGTACCCCGTCCTCTGCAATCCCAATGTCAGTCACTCCCTCCCCCCACCCACTCTACCCCTCTCATGAGGTATCTGCCCCCCTGTTTTCTTTCATGAACACAGAGCAGAGGTACTCATTCAGTGCCTCCGCCTGGTCCTCCCCTTCTCCCCCCATCCTTCCTAATCCTCACAATCTGGTCTTTGTTTCTCCTTCTCTCTTCAAAGTATCTGAAGAAGTCCTTTTCCGTCTTTAAGTCCCTGTGCCAGCCTCAGCTCTCTGGAAGCCTTGGCCACTCTGACTAGCCTGGTAACCTCCATGGACTTCTTCATATACTCATCCTTGTTCCCTTGCCCTCCAGATTTCTTGAGTATCTTGAATGCTTTTCTCTTGGTCCTCACCCTTTCCATGACCTCCTGAGTCATCCAACTGGGCTTCTATGCCCTACCCTTCTTGCTCCGTGTCATGGTACAAGTCTCAGTAGCCTCTGCTAGCCCCTTTTTAATAAAGACCCATTTTTGGCTAGCATCCATGCATGTTTGAATTCCCGCCAGATGCCTAACCAAAATGTCCCCCATTCTTTTAAAGTCTGCTCCCTTAAATTCAATCACCCTGGTACTCGTACCTCCTGTTTCCCTGCCCATATTGCGTGTGAACTACACCGAGTGATGGTCATTCCCAACCAGGGAGTCCTCCACTCCCAGATCCCTTACAGCCTCCTCATTTGTTAGTACCAGGTTCAGAGTCCTTTCCACCCTAATCGGCTCTCGTACTAATTGCACCAGAAGCTGTCCTGAAATGCCTCTAATAATACCTGCTCCTTTGCATTCATGGTGGTTGGGGTGCTCCAGTCCCACCAGGTAGGTTGAAGTCCCCACCACCACCACTGTGTTCCCCTTCTTACAGACCCATCTAATTTGCTTGCACCTCCTGTCCAAGTCATCCCTGAGCTGGTGGTCTGTACACTAAGGTTGCAACTCAGTGCAGCAGTGCAGAAAAAACACCTTTCCTCTTCCCCTCCTTGTGGCTGGCTCTGTAGAACTCTCTCCATGGCCCCTTCCTCCCTCCAACATGCGTCAACGGCCGCCTGGTCCCCTTGCTCCCCGGACCTTTCAGTGCAGTAAGCAGTGGTGGGTGGTTTTTTTAAAGCCAGCCACTCTGCTCAAAATTCGCTCCTCCTTTCTTGATTGGCTCCTCCAGGAGCCTACATACCACTATGCTGTTCACAGGATAGGCTGCCTACTCAGCCTCTGGATTGGCCTCCTCCTGGAGCTGAAAGGCCACAGCTCGGGGCGGTGGTGCAGAAAAAAATCACCCCTCCTTTTCCCCCTCCTTGTGGCCGGCTTCTGACGACTCTCTCCGCGGCTCCCTTCCTCCCTCCAGTGTTCGGCACCAGCCACCTGGTCCCCTTACTCCCCGGACCTTTCAGTCTCTTTTCATCTACTGCTGCCTTCCCTGGACCCCTTCTTCTGCCCGGGCTGTCTCTCTCTCTCTCTCTTCTAGTGCCAAAACCCCAAAATTTATACCCCTGTGCACCATCGGTGACTTCCGACCTACAGGAGCTCCCGCAAGTGCAGAGGGGAATTAACCATTTAATTACTGAACCAAAAAAGACCCAAGTCGTAAAATAAATAGGTTCACACTGCAGTTTGCTGCCACTAAAAAAAAACACTTTATTTGCTATCCAAGTGCAGCCATAATTAGCAGACATAGCTAATTAACTGATTTGTGGCAGTGCAGTAAAATATTCTGAATTGCAGTAAATTTTTTTCTAAGTTAGAAACACAGAAACAGAGAATTTGATGGCAGATAAGGACCACCTAGTCTGCTCATTTTCCTACCTAACAGATAAGCTGCAGATCCTAATTAACCAACAACTTACTTCCTCCTACCCCCAACTAGGACTGCCTTGTGTCTGTCCCATGCATTCTTAGATTCCCCACTGTTCTTGACTCCATGACCTCCACAGGAGGCTGTTCCATGCATCCACAACCCTCTCTGTGAAAAATACTTCCTCACATTACCTCTGAGCCATTCCCCCTCTATCTTCAAATTGTGCCCCCTTGTTCTTGCACATCTCTTTTTCTGAAAGATGCTATCCTCTTCGACTTTGTTGATTCCTTGAGGTACTTGAAAAGTTTCTAACATGTCCCTCTCTCCTTCTTTCCTCAAGGGTATCGCATTAAGCTCCTTTAGTCTTTCTTCATATGTCTTCTGGTGCAGACCCTGCACCATTTTGGTTGCCCTCCTCTGGACAGCCTCCACTCTGTCTATGTCTTTGCAGAGATGGGGTCTCCAGAACTGCACACAGTACTCCAGATGGGGTCTCACCAACTGTCTGTACAGAGAGATAACAACTTCCTGTTTTCTACAATTGATGCCTCTTCCTATGCATCCCAGTATCCCTCCAGCCTTCCTTACTGCCTTCTCACATTGCTTGCCCACCTTTAGGTCATCTGATATAATTACTCCCAGGTCCCTTTCCATTTTTACTGTTGTTGGTATCTCACCCCCCATTGTGTATGCTTCCCTAGGTTTTGTTTTCCATGTGTATTACCTTGCACTTCTTTGCATTGAATCTGAGCTGCCATACATTTGACCATTTCTCAACCTTGCCAAGTCCTTCTCATCCTTTCCACTCCATCTTGTGTATCAACCCTGTTTCAGATCTTTGTGTCGTCTGCAAAGAGACATACTTTCCTTTCAGTTCCTCTGCAATGTCACTTATAAAGACATTAAAGGACCGGTCCCAGTACTGAACCCTGTGGTACCCCGCTAGTAACCCTCCTTTCTTCACTGTGTACTCCATTTACTACTACCCTTTGCGTCCTGTTGTCTAGCCAGTTTTTTATCCAGGCTACCACCTTGGGACCCACTCCAAGGCTGGCTAACTTGTGTATTAATCTTTTGTATGGGACTGTATCAAATACCTTGCTAAAATCTAGGTAGGCCATGTCCACAGCCCCTCCCTGGTCTACAACTTTTGTCACTCAGTGAAAGAAATCTGTTAGATTTGTCTGACATGACCTTCCCATCATGAATCCATGCTGCCTTGGGTCCTGTGCCCCACTGGCCTCTAGGTACTCAACAGTTCTTTCCTTCAAGTGATTCCATCATTTTCCCTACCACTGAGGTCAAACTAACTGGTCTGTAGTTTCCTGCCTCTGTCCTGCTCCCACTTTTGTGAAGAGAATCACATCTGCCCTCCTCCAGTCCTCGGGTACCACCCCATCCTCCATGATTTGTTAAAGAGGTAGTCAGCTGTGTCACTAGTTCTACCCTTAGTTCTTTTAAATTCTTGGGTGAATCCCATCAGGCCCCATTGCTTTGTCACCTTCAATTTTATTAGTTCTTTCAGAACCCTTTCTTCTGTAAATGGACTGGTATCGACCCCGTCTTCAGAGAGTTTCTCTTGTTTGGTTTAGGTACCTCCTCTCCTCTTCCTTTGTGAATACTGAGCAGAAATATTCATTCAGTATCCCTGCTTTTTCACTGTCACCCTCTACCCACATTCCCTCCCCTTTATTAAGCCTCAGTATCCCTCTGGTCTTTCTTCGCTCCCTAATGTACCTATAAAAGGTCTTATCCCCCTTCTTAACAGAATTGGCTATCCTTTCCTCGGTTTGGGCCTTTGCTATTCTGACTGCCTTCCTAGCCTCTTTCTGCTTTAACTGATAAAGTTCTCTGTCCTGCTCCTTCTGTGTTTCTTTATATTTCCTGAATGCTGTCCTTTTCTCCTTAACCTTCCTGCCACCTCTTTTGAGAACCATAGCAGTTTTTTCCTTGATTATGTTTTATTGATTTGCTTTACACAAGGCTTGTTGCCTTTGTGATGGCTATTTGATTACTCCCCACTGTTCATCCCACCTTCTTGCCTGTTTGCTAGTGCTTTTCTGAGGCACTCTCTCATTTTCTAAAGTCAGCCCTCCTAAAGTCCAATACTCTTGCTTTTGTATGACTTGATTGTATGGCTGTGTTTATAGTGAACCACACTGTTTGGTGGTCGCTTGTTCCCAGATGGCTACCACTTCTAAATCTGAGATTCTTTCTCCGTCCCCATTTGAAGTACCAGGTCTAAGATTGCTCCTCCGAGTGGGTTCCAATACTAGCTGTCTGAGGCATGCCCCTGTAGGGCATCAAGAATGACCCTGCTCTTGGATGTGCCTGCAGCAAAGTGCTCCAGTTAACATCTGGCATATTCAGATCCCCCATCAACAATATCTCCCCCTTTTTCTGCCATTCTAAGGAAGCCTTCTATCATTTCCTTGTCCATTCCTTCCCCCTGAGATGGGGGTCTGTATACAACCCCCATGTGGATTGTGGTGCCATTTCCTGTCTCCAGGGTGACCCAGAGTGCCTCATATGCTTCCTGTTTACTCTTTAGTTCTGTTGCTTTGATCCCTTCCTTTACATAGAGAGCTACTCCTCCTCCTCCTCTCTTACCCTCCCTGTCCCTCCTGTAGATTGTGTATCCTGGTATGTTGACATCCCAGTCATGGCTCTCTGTGTACCATGTTTCTGTGACTGCCACAATATCCAGGCAACCCTCTTCCATCAAGGCCACTAGTTCAGGGGAGCTTGTTACACAGACTACAGGCATTGGTACTCATCGACCTCCACTTTTTGATAGTCTTACTCCTTTTAGCCCCATTCCTGTCCTTACTGCCTTTGCCTTTTTACATTTACCTCTGTTTTGCTCCTTAATAACTTCTCTACCTTGGTGGTTACCTCACTAATTACCATGTTTTATGGGGGAGGCTGGGATTTCCCTGCTCCTTTTCAGTGCCTCCCTTGGCTAGTTTAAATGCTTGCCAGTGAAGCATTTAAACCTCTCACCTATTTATTTATTTTTATTTATTTATTTAAACATCAGTTTAATAACCTTTAAGCCAGGGCTCATTTACAAGGTGCCTCGTCACACAGAGGACAACAGACAGCAGCACAAGAGACAACAGTTAATACAAGTTCAAGATAGTTACCATTCAGGGTTACAGTAGGTTCCAATACATATGATAGTAAATAAGATAAAAATTAGGGTTGGGAGGGTGAAAGTAGGAGAGGATGGAGGTAAGAGGGGAGAAGGACTGGGGAGCAGAAGAAGAGGGAAAGGCCAGGGAAGGAGGGTGGGTAAAGGGAGGAGGTGAGTAGGAAGGGGGAGGGGAGTGCAGCTCGGTGAGCATTGTCAGAGGCTTTGTTTTTTTTTTAGCGGCAGAGGCATCTGCGTGAGATGAGCAGGTAGTTTCTGAGGCTGAGTTTAAAGCTTGCTAATGTGGGGGAGTCAGAGATACCGGCAGGGAGGGAGTTATACCAGGTAGGTGCTCTGTAAGGGAATGCCCTTTGGCCTTGTGAAGTCCTAGCTCTTGGTATGACCAGAGTTGTTTGGATGAGCTGCGGGTGTTCACAGTCGAAGTAGCTCGATTGGATTGAGTCCAGATGGGCCAGGGAGATGAGGCCATGTGGGCTTTAAAGGTGAGCTGGCAGGTTTGATACATGAGCCGCTCATCCAGGCTGAGTAGGGTTGCCAAGGAGTACAGCAGGCGTGTGTGTGTAAGTCTGGGTGCACTGGTGATAAGTCTGCAGGCTTTGTTAAGTGTATGGCAAACCTTGCCAAGGGCTGTCTGATCTGCTGACCCATGGGCGGAAGGCCGTGAGTCGATGAGAGATATGACAGAAGAGGTGACAGCCAGGCGAGGAGGCATCTGAGGAGGCATTTGCGCGGTGAGAGAACGATAACCGCGAGTTGGCGGCATAGTTCAAGGTGGAGATATGGCCATGGAAGGAGAGGGCAGGGTCAAAGATTATTCAAGATATTTATAGGACTGCACAGGTTCAATGGGGATATTGAGGGTGGAGTGGACAGTGAGGAAATTTACTGAACTTATTTTGGGGGTGGGAGAAGAGCATTGTTTTGTTTTCTTTAGGTTGATTATGAGTCAGTGCTCAGTGAACCAGGTTTCAGCGGAATCAAAGGCTAGTTGGAAGAACTCTGAAACAGCGTGGGGTTACTATCAGAGGCAATGAGTACAGCATCATCAGCACAGAGCAGGATCTTATCCGCATTTGCTGAGTAGCGAGTTGAGGAAGAGGGAGAAGAGTAGGGGTCCAAGAATAGAACCGTGGGGACTCCAGGCGAATAGGGCAGGTGCTGGAGAGAGTTCCACACACTTTCACACATTCAGAGCGGGCTGAGAGATAGCTAGCACACCAGGAGACTGGTCCAGTGGCAAAGCCTATGTGGTCGAGGGTGGTTAACAGGAGTGGATGTGATACGGTATCAAAAGCTTTAGACAGGTCAATGAATACCATGTCAGCCAGGGCGCCAGAGTACAAGGAGGTGTGGAGGAAGTTGTCGAACTCCAGGAGTGCTGTATTGGTACTATGACCAGCTCTGAACCCATGCTGCTCAGGGCAGAGAACATTGTATTTAGAGAGGTATCTAGGATCTTAGATCTAGGATCCTGGTTCTCCCCCAGGACAGATGCAGACCATCGCACCAGTATAGGTCTGCATCCCTCCAGGTGGCTCCCCAGTCCCCAATGAAGCCAAACCCTGATCTCCACACCAGCTTTTCAACCACTCATTGAATTCCCTGGTGAGGAGTGCCTAGCATCACCCTTGCCATAGACAGGCAGCACCTCCGAGAAGGTTAGCGTATGCGCTACTTGTCTAAGGCCCCTCCCCAACTCTACAAACTCCTCTTGCACTGCTCTGATCCCATTCCTAGCCAGGTCATTTGTCCCTAGGTGGACAATGACATCCAGCTCCCTCCCTCGTGCAGCTCCTCCCACGATCCTGAGGATTCGCTTCCTGTCCCTCCAAGCCGTGGCGCCAGGAAGACACCTTACCTCCCTCTCCCCTTCCTCCCCCATTTCTACCCCCTAATGATTGAGTCCCCCACAAGGAGTTTCCTTCCCCTGTGGGGTCCCATGTCACCCTCCTGTGGGTCTCCTTTGTAAGGGTTCCCAGCATCCTCCTTGGTCTCCACTGCAGGTGCCTCCATAGAGGAACCACTATCCACCAGAGGAGCGAATGAATTGTGGAGAGGTACAGCTGGAGGGATGCAACTCTGTTGCACCACCCTCTCCCTCCCTGAGCCCACCCTGGTCCAGCCTCTCCTCTCCTCTTTCTTGGCAACCTCTGAGGTAGTGGCATTGGCCTTGGTGGTCCCTGGGTGGGGGAGGAGGTTTCACGAATCCTAGCCAGATCAGCCTGGCGACGGGCAACCTCCTCTCTCAGACCAGAGAGGTGCTTGCAAATAGGGCAGCATCGCAGCCTCCAGAATGTCTCCCGGAACACTGCCGCCCCACAGCCATTGCGCTGCACCACTCCTATCATGTCTTATTTTGTGTCCCCTCTACTGTTTCTCTGTATGCTTATTCTCTCCTCTCCGTACAACTCTCAACCTTCCTGTTCTGGGACAGCAACTTCCTATCTTCCTCAGTAGCCTCCTTCTTCCTTGCTCAATGTCAGACCACCAGCAGCTGGGGGAGTGAGCTACTTTTTTCCTTTACGGTTGACAAAACCAATGTTTCTCTATGATCCTTCCCTTCCTATTGCCAAACAGGAAGTTCCTGTTGACAGTGAAATCTAGTGGCTATAAAAGTAGAACTGGCTTAGGGTGGGTGGGATGGAGGGCAATTAGTAAGAAAAAAGGCTAGCAACAGGAAGTTGTAATTTGAGTCACCTGCTTTTATAGTGTCTAAGCCACACCCCCCAATTAAGCTCTCTTTCTTCCTACTGGTTTAGCAAAGTCAGCTGATACAGTACCCTTCCCAGCACAGAACACACACTGACTTTCTTTCTTTTCTTTCTTTTTTTAACCCTAAATAAGACCCCTTCTATTTCTAATAAAGTATCTGTCTACTTAATCTCAACAGACACTGACTCCTGCTGAAATACAAGTTTTAAATTAATAAGAAACTGTAGCTTCTTTTAGTTAGCTGCTTTCTGCTCTACAAGCAAGGCTAGCAACAATAAGTTGTAATTTGAGTCACCTGCTTTTATAGTGTCTAAGCCACACCCCAATTAAGCTCTCTTTCCTCCTACTGGTTTAGCAAAGTCAGCTGATACAGTACCCTTCCCAGCACAGAACACGCACTGACTTTCTTTCTTTTCTTTCTTCTTTTTAACCCTAAATAAGACCCCTTCTATTTCTTGTCCTCCTTGATCTCTCCTCAGCATTTGACACTGTGGACCATTGTGTGTTGCTTTTCCGCCTAGGGAGTTATGCGGACTCACGGTGTTGTCATCAAATGGTTTGAGTCATTTCTTACTAACAGGAGGCAGCGGGTTGTGATGGGTAATTTCTCATCCATGCCCTGCCTCCTTCGTATGTGGAGTCCCTCAGGGTTAAGTATTGGCCCCAATGTTGTTACGCAGTGTACATTCTGCCCCTAGGGAGATCATTAGGAGGTATGGTCTGAATTTTCATTGCTATGCTGATGATACTCAGCTATACCTATCCTTTGCCCCAGGAACATCAAATGCAGTGGATGTGATGAATATCTGTCTGGCTGAGATAAATGACTGGATGTCTTCCAGCTGGCTGCAACTTAACCCTAATAAGACTGAGGTACTGGTAGTGGAGTCGAACAGAGCTCGTGATGGGATGGCCTCTGATTCTGCAACTGGCATTGTGCTAGGAGCTGTGTCATTGATGGCCTCCCCAAAGGTGCGTAATCTTGGTGTGATCTTTGACAGGAACTTATCCATGGAGGCTCAAATATCCTCCGTAGTGCGTTCCTGTTTCTTTCATCTTAGAAATATCGCCAGGATTAAGCCCCTTGTTCCGGCTCTGGACCTTCCTACTTTGGTACATGCCTTGGTCACTTGAGACTTGACTACTGTAATCGCTCTATCTAGGGTCTCTGGAACTTCTCTTCGCAGACTGCAGCTAGTGCAAACGCTGCTGCCCGGCTTTGACTGGACAAAGTAGTTCTCTCACATAACTCGTGTTGTTAATTGCACTGGCTGCCTGTCAGGTGGAGAGTTTTGTTCAAGGTGGGGCTTCTCACCTATAAGACCCTACATGGACAGGGCCCTGGTTACCTTTCTGATCTCCTGGTACCGTCCACCTCTGTCCGGGATCTCCGCTCTTCTGGTGGTGGCCTCCTCACAGTTCGAGAGCTAGGTTGAAATCAGCAGGGATCGATCCTTTGAGTTGCTGCTCCAGCTCTCTGGAACTTCGTTGCCGTTTGAAGTGAGAGGCCCCCACTATAGAGGCCTTTAAGAGTCGTCTTAAGACCTTTTTATTTGTGCAGGCTTTTGGGGTTTAAGTTATGTGTATGATATTTTAACTTTTTGTACACGGTATGACATACTGTATAGGTTTTGTGCGGCGCCCAGAGCCTTCGGGATTGGGCGTCTTTTTAAATAAAGTTGACTTTGATTTGACTTTGACTTTATTTCTAATAAAGTATCTGTCTACTTAATCTCAACAGACACTGACTCCTGCTGAGATATAAGTTTAAATTAATTAGAAAATGTAGCTTCTTTTAGTTAGCTGCTTTCTGCTCTTCAAGCAAGGCTAGCAACAGCTTTGGTAAAAAGTACAGAACTGTGGTAATTTTCCTTGCAGTTCGACACTTTTCTCACCACAGTTCCTCTCTTCCGGACAGTACCTCATAGCTACAAATAACCATTTAGTAAAATTGTGCCTCAGATCTAGCTTGTTACTAATCAAGATTTTGTTGATTAGTAAAGACTGCTAATCATGTTTCTGAAACTGATTTATGCCTTGATACAGCAATATAGTAGTAGAAGCATGGTAAATACAAGGTGGGTTGTTAAAAGACTTGTGGCAGGAAGAAGAGGGTTGTGGTTAATGGGCACTACTCAAAGTGAAAGGGGTACCCAGCGGCGTTCCTTAACAAGTGGTGCTGGGGATGCAACATTTTAACATTTTCATCAGTGATCTGGCTGCATACGTTTGCTGATGACACTAAGCTGACCAAGCGTGGTCAGACTTCATGAGGTAGAGACACACTTCAGGAGGGCCTAAAGCTGGAGTGACTCCTGGAGTCTTAGATTCAGTGCAACCAAATGAAAGGTGCTGCACATGGGGAGGAGAAACAGAAGTAGGATCAGTACACTGTGGGGCTACTTGGGGGTCAAATTAGACAAGGGGCTAAAGAATGACAAGCAGTGCATGGCTGCTGTCAGGAAGGCTGGAAAAATTCTGGGGTGCATTAAAAAGGGGGTAACTGAGCAGAGCAGGGGAAGTAATTGTACCACATTATAAGGTCTTGGTCAGGCCCTACCTGGTGTACTATCAGCAGATCTTACTTCGAGAGGGCTGTTGCAGTAGATAATCACCTTGAGGACTGCGTCCCCTGGTGTCAAGACCACATGGAAATTTTAGCTAGCAGTGTCTAGTGGGGGACAGACCACCTGACATCATGTGACCGATGTCAGCGTGACACAGTATAGTGGGCAATCCCCATGCCCACCTTCAGTTCTTTTCAACCGTCGACCTGTGCACGTCGGACCTCGCGGAGATCGTTGTTTCAGTCAACCACCTTTTTCAAATTAGTATTCCTTAACTTTTCCTTCAGTTTATTACATTGTTTTTCTAATTGCTCATTTTCTCCTTCCTTCCCGACTCGGGAGTTTTTTCTCCCCGGCCGTGATTCACTCACTGTGGAGGCCTTTTTCTCCTTCTGTCATGGACCCGTGCCTTCCTGTGGACCTTCCAGCCTGTTGTTTGTTCCCAGGCCTGGTGGGCTCGTTGTCTCTCTTCCCGAATGGCCTCCTTGAATAGGGAGCAGCAGGAAAGGCGGACCTTGTTGTCTCGGACAGGAAGGACTTCGGGAGTCCTCAAACAGAAGGATCATTGTGACATGGAGGAACTTTGGGACTGGGACCGGTTTCCTTCGCACCCATGGCTCCTCTCAGGGACCGTGGATGCAGAGAGGCTGCCCTCCTGTCATGGGGGGAGCATCTCTCAGGCCCAGAGCACTTCCCTATCAGAGGAATGGCCTTCAGATACTCTGCCTGAGTCAGCCCTGGTTCAGACGGACATCTCAGTTTTTTTGCAGACTCTCACCACTCTTGAGTCCTACTTCTCTCGCAGGCCCAGCATCTGTGGCACGGCTGGTAAGCCGCTCATCGGCCCTGCCGGTGGGTGCTCAGCCCCTGCTGATAAGTTGTTCGCTGGCTTCTTCAGCGACCACCCAGCATCTGCTGAAAAAGTCGTTTGCCAGTCATCCCGGCGACCATCTGGCTCCTGCTGATAAGTTGCTCACTGGCTCCTCCTGCAAGAGACCAGCTTCAGCCCGGTAAGTCACTCGCCAGCTCCTCCAGCGAGCACTGAACCTTAGCTAGTAAGTTGCTTGTTGGTCCCTTCAGCTACTGCCCAGCTCCAGCTGATAAGTCACTGCTTGGCTCCTCTGGCGGCGCCCAATATACAATATTCAGTCACTCGCCCGGCCCCTCCGGCAAGTGCCCAACTCTAGCTGGTAAGTCGTTCGCCGACTCCTACTGCAAATGCCCAGCCATAGGCGGGTGAGTCGCTCGCCAGTCCTTCCGGCATCCACCTGGCTCTGGCCGATAAGTCACTCGCAGGCCCTTCATACAGTCACCAAGCCCTGGCAGCTAAGTTGCTGGCTCACCTCGCCAAAGTCCACCCGACTCTTTCTAATAGGTGAGTTGCTCGTTGGCATTCCCAGCGAGTGTCTGGCACTGTCTCTGACGATGGCCGTTCAACCCAGGCTGATGACCTGCTCACAGGTGTTGCAGGTGAGTGCTCAGCCACAGAGCATCCGTCGGACACCTGCGTCTGGCCCGATGTCGGTCCTCGGGACCAGCACCTACTACCGCTTTTGCTGCAGTCACCCAGTCAGGATCAACCCTTTCGGGAGTCCTCCCTTCCATTTTTTTCAGAGGAGTCACTGACCTCTGCTGTGCTGTGGGCGCTGATGGAGGGGCATCCGCCCGCCATTTATTCCTAACCCTGGCACCAGTTTGTCTCCCCGACTTTCTCTCAGGTCCCTGCCTCAGGCTCCCCATCTGGGCCTCTCACTCACCCCAGACATCCGTGGGTTCTTTGACGCAGTTGCTGGATCTTTCCCGAGGTCTGACATCACATGTGGCTCCACCAGACCCTCCAAATACACGGGCCCTCATCAGAGCCTTCGTCGGGTCCTCCTGCGCAGGATATTTCCACGCCTGGCTCCCCTTCTTTCGGGTCCCTGCTGGTGGAATTCCCAGTGCTGGGGTGCCTTTCGTCAGCTGACCCATTGCTGGGGGTTCCTTCACCTTCGTCGGGTTTCCCAGCCCCAGGTTTCCAACCTCCAGGGTCTCCGATGTTGGATCACCTCTTTCCAGGGTTTCTGACGTTGGCCTCCTTGACCAGACATCCTGCCCTCCACCTTCCTCGCCACAGGAAGGCTGGCCACCCATGTTCCAGTTTTGGTGGAACTAGACCGGCAGGCTGTACAGTCTAATGGTCTTTAGGCTCAGTTTCAGCAGTCAGTAGTTTGATCTGGGCCTGGGACTTTCCTAGTCATCCCCATGTCTCTTTTTAGGCGGGTCAGTCAGGCTTTCTCCTTGGACGCCTGCCTCGGTAGGGTGGTCTGGCACTAGTTGCTCTGGGTTTGAGCGGCTCCCTTGCTTTGACCGAGGGCCTTGGTGTCCAAGGCTGTGTTGGCTGACACCTTTCCATCATCAAACGTCACCAGTTACCCCTCTTGGAGGGCAGTCTTGGGCACGGGGGTCTCCTCTTCCGGGGATACTGAAGTTGTTTTCAGCCTCAAGGGATTGTGTGGTCTCAGGGTGTCATGTTTGGCACCCAAGGTTCAGGTAGCTCTTCAGGATGCCCCCCGTGGTGAGGCATGCCCTACTCGGGCGATGCGGGGGGCAAAGCCCTGAGATCGGCCCCCACCAGGTGCCGTCCCAAATCTAAAGCGTAGTAGTCTGTTTGTTGCCAGACCAAACAACAGTTGTCATGGCAGCAGAAGGCCAGGTATCAGAACCAGTGCTGGGCTCCTTCCCACAGCCACCCCTCCAGCCTTTGCTCTGACTCGGGTGTCTCTCCCAAACCCTCCCTCTGTTGTTTGAGTGCAGCCCCCTTTTTCACAGGGAGCTGGCAGACTGTTCGTAGTCCTTTCCATTATTCAGAAAGGGCCACAATAGAGTGTTTTCTTGCGATAGCCTCCAGATGCATCTTATTGCCCAGGGCACACTTTCCCTCTTATGGGAAGTCATTGAGGCTCCTTTGCTAAGGAGGATTTGAGCCATTCTGTCAAATCTGGCAGAGCAAGGGTATTTTCTGCTCTTCTCCCAGGTTACATGTGGGACTGGGGTTTGTATCCCACCTTGGACCCTGGTGCTGGGAGCCTGGACATAGGGTTCTGTCAGTTTCCACCACTGGCCCTCCCAGGTTGGCTGCCCCTCCTACTCATGGGGCAGTGGCTCGAGGGTTCTGGATGCAGGATGTCTTTCCTGCCTATCCTTGTTTTCAGGCCTGTCACCGCTACCTCTGGTTCACCTTTCTAGGGACCATTTCCATTCAAGGCCCTCCCTTCCAGCCTATCTTTGGCACCTTAGGGGTACTTTCTCTATGCATCCTGTAGCAGCAGCAGTGGCCCTGGGGCACCTGGGACTCGAGGCGTTCTCCTGCCCTGGTGACTGGCTTCTGCCAGCTCCGTCGAGGAGTTTGGCAACTTTCCTTTCCGTGTCCTGGACCTCTTCATGCAGGTGGGGATTTGGGTCTTCTGCCCTAGACCTGGCTTGCTCCTCCCAGTGTCTCCGGTTTCTTGGAGCAGTGCTGGGTATGGCCTAGGGTATGGCATTCCTCCCCAGGTCAAGGCAGACCCCTTACTGGGCAGGGTTGTCTGCTGGCCTCCAGCAGGCAGGTTAAGGCCATATTGATTCGCCAACTCCTTGGCCTTATGGCATCGGCTATTCCCCCTGTTCCTCTGGTCAGGATCTGCACGCGTTTCTCACTGCAGACGCTTAGGGTACAGTGGGTTCAACGGTCAGACAACCTGGACCTTATGGTCACAGTCCTCCAATTCTGTGCTATGGGATCTCCAGTGGTGGCAGGTTATCAGCAACCTTGCCAAGGGGTCCCTTTCTAGTCCCCAACCCCCGTCCAGACCCTGGCTGCAGCCACTTTGGGATGGGCTGGAGGAGGGACTCATCTGGAGCCCTCAGGTCTCAAGGGCTGTGATCTCAGTTGGGACTCTCCCTTCACAAAAAGTGTGGGAGTTAAGGGCATCGCTGTATGCGCTTCAGGCTCTCCAGCCCTTCCTCTGCCAGGGCCCCCTATTAGTGTGGTCAAACCATTTGGACGTAGTCTGTCACCCCTACGAGTATTGTGACCTTCGCTCATTTCCCTCTGTGGTGGGGAGGTGATGCAGGTGTGGGAATTGGGCAGGGACGGATGCATTTTCGTCTCACGGCTGTTCCCATTCTGGGTGTGCAAACATCCTGGCGGGTAGTCTCAGCCGCTCTAACGAGAGCCTGCGGATGGGAGTTCCAGCACGGAGTGATAAGCACTTATTTTTTGACCTATGGGGCTATCAGACCTGGATCTGTTGCCCCACTTTATGAGCAAACTACCCAGGTTTCTTCGCTCCTCCCCAACAGTTCTTTCTGGCGGGGCGTGCTATCTCTGCAGGCAGGAGCCCGTTAGTTTTGCATGCCTTCCCTCTCTTTTTGTGTTTGCAGAGCGGCTACCCAAGTTTCAAGCGGAGGGGGCTCACGTGATTCTGACCACCTCGGGTGGGCCTCGACATGTTTGGCTGCCGCTTCCTCAGCTGTTTGTAGTGGGGCCTCCAGTCCCCCTGCCCTGGTCTCCTGCATCAGGAAGAGGAGCGTTGGTCCCTACAGGGGCTACGGTCCCTTCACCTTCATGCATGGCTCCAACTGGCGTGACCACTCCTCATTTGGGAGTGTCCTCCAAGCATTTTAGGTCTGGTAGAGGCCAGAAAGCCTTCTATGAGGGTGACATAGGTTATGGACTGGAAGTGTCTTTTCAGTTGGGACACCTCTAAGGCGGAACCCCTTTTTGTGTCCTTTTCCTTAAGTCATGGAGTGGTTCCTGCTTTTCTCTGACCTGAGCTTGTGTTGCTTTTCCTGATGGTGCCACTGTCTGTTCCTTTCCTGTCGCACCTCAGTGGAGGACAAAGGCTGTATCTCTGCTGGAGCGTTCTAGTCCTTCCCGACCAGGGCTCTTAGCTATGAAGCGGTAGCATGATCCTGTGCCGTGGGTTCCCCTATTTCATGTCAGAGATACTGACCTTGCCTTCCTTTGGTCTGGCTAGGGACATTTAAATGCACTATATTTGTGGCAGGTGCTCCTTGTAGTTGTCCTTTCTTCTGCTCGAAGAATTTCAGGGCATCGGGCCCTGTTAGGGCACATACCTTATTCAGTTTTTCTCAGGGGCTGAGTGGTTTTGCAGTTTGAGCCTCAGTCCCTACCTAAGGTGATTTCTGGTTTCACGTTAAACCAGCCTGTTCTTCTCCCGGTTTTTATCCTGAGCATTATACGCAGGGGGAAGTGGTTTTGCATACGTTAGTTGTTCGCAGAATCCTCAGAACCCAGTCTGACTGGCATACGGACCGACTCGTTGTTTTCTTTGCACCCGGGAGAGAGGAGCGGCTGTTTTCCTACAGTGCCTGTCCAAATGATTGGTGGCCTGTTTTTTTTTGTTCTTTTGTTCCCAGAAGTTTAGGCTTACCTCCCAGGAAGAGATTACGGGGCACTCTATCTGGAGCATAGCCGCCTCTTAGGCTTGTTTCCGGGACTTTACCGCCGCAGATGTCTGTGCAACGACCACTTTGAGCTTTGTCCGCACTTCTCTAAGCCCTACAGTCTGGACATTGTCTCTGGGCACAGGGCTGGCCTTGGGCCAGTGGTCTTCCAAGGCCTCCAGCCCTAAACTTCCTGTTTTTCTGCAGGCCTTTCCAGCTTCCCGTGTTTCAGCTCTTTCTGATTCACACTGCTGGGGACTCAGTCCTCAAGGTGATTACCTACTGCAAGAGCCCTCTCGAAGTAAGATAGTACAGTTATGTAAGAACTTACCGTAACAGTAGATCTTCAAGAGAGACTCTTGCAGTAGATAACCTTTTTCTATCTCCCACCTTCCCCCTAGTTTCTTTGCTGCTGTTTCTCTATGAGCTCATTTTGGGCTGCAGGAGTCTCTTTTCCATTCTCCTGTCGCTACCTCTTGGAGGTCTCCTGCGGGAGAACTGGAAGGCGGGTGTGAGGACCGCCCACTATATAGCGTCACGCTGATGTTGGTCACGTGACAGCGAGTGAGCGGTCCCCCGCCAGACACTGCTAGCTAAAATTTCTGCGTGGTCCTGATGCCAGGGGGCGCAGTCCTCAAGTGATAACCTACTGCAAGAGCCTCTCTCAAAGATCTACTGTTATGGTACGTTCTTACATAATTGTACTTTCTGGGCTACCGAATGCAAAGAGGACATTGAAGCAGTAGAAAGGGTGCAATGCAGGACCACAAAAATGGTCAGGGGTATGTAAGTTAAAGCTGTGAGGAAAGACTAGAGCCTCTTAACATGTTCATCCTGGAGGAATGCAGGCTGAGGGGGTTATACAGTATGATCTCAGTCTTCCACATACTGAAGAACACTGACAGGGTCGACTAGACAGAGATGTTTGATCTTGTGTGTTCCAGCAGGATGAGGGGACATGCCCTGAAGCTCAGCGGTGGTAAATTCAGGAGTAACAGTAGGAGGCACTTCTTGTCCCAGTGGGTTTTGAAGCAGAGGAACAGCCTTCTAGCAGAGACAGACAGTACGACAATACAGGGCTTCAGGTTAAGCCTGTCCACATCTCTGTTTACCAAGGGAATTAACAGGGCACCCTGTGTAGTACGAGGGATGTGAAATTCCTATAAAGTAGTATATGTCTGAACAGCATATTGGTTGGTTCCTGCTTGTAAAGCATGAGGTGGACTTAATGGACCTTGAGTCTCTCTGACCTTATGTTACTATGCACTTTGTCTCCTATTGTAAACGCAGACTTTATTTACTATGTGTGGTGATGCAAAATCAAAGGTAAACTGTGTACAAATAAAACCACTAGTTTCCAAAATGTTCAGCATCTTTCCCACATTCTGAGGGCCAGTGTCTGTCCCACATTTTCCCACATTTGGAGTGTGTCTCACATTGGTTGGGATGTACAGTGCCACTGCCTAATATTTCATTTATTATTATACAATGGCAAGAGAATCCTGCTCCCTGATTGGTCAGACTGGGACTGGACCAGAATGTTATCCTAGCATAACATCCCAGCTGTAGTCCCAGTACACTTGGAACCGCATAAGTAATTGGAAAAAAAATGCTCCACAACTGTCCCTATGAGCAGCTTCATCTGCTCCTTATCGGTGCTTCCCCACCCCGCTAACAGTCGCCATCCCTGCCCTGCTCAGAATCAGTGCTCGATACTCCCCTGCCAACCCCGGGCTAAACTCCCTAGGAAAGCAAATTTAAATCCCCTCATTGCTGTCCCGTTCCATTTTAAAAATAACATAAATAACCTGCTCCGTAGCGAACATATTGCGAGCAGCTTCATGCCATGCCACTTCTTCCTAAAAACCGTTACCATAGTGAGCGCGTGAGTCACGTCGTGCTTCACTTACTTCCCTCAGCGGCATTCTCTCAGTTCTTTGGAGCAGCGAGGAGTCCACACGTTCTGTCTCCAAACACAAAAAAGCATACCTTCCCTTTATGTCGTTATCAATAATAAAAAAAAAAAAAATGGAACTGGGGAGGAGGACGACAATCTCTCACAACCACAGTTAAGAAGCAGGTTAGTGTGGCACATTGCAGAGACACAATATTGCAGCTCCACCTACTGGCAATCAGCAATATTTTTTTTCAAAGTATACTTCCCCATTCAAAAAAACAGGAAAATGTACTTTAAAATGTCCTTTTTTCATCTTTTTTTGTTTTACACAAGAGCCATTGTATAATAGGAATAATGCCCTCCAGGGTGTGTGTTATGCTGGGATAACATCCCTTCTTGGGTGTTGGATGCCCTTGGTCTGCGACCTTGGGCCCAACCACCCAAGGTGGGATGTTATCCCAGCATAACACCCACCCTGTCGGGCATTATTCCTTTATTACATGATGCAACAGAATTACGTATAGATCATCATCATCATTATTACAAAAGAAAACAAATTCATAGGGACATATATCAAGCTGACTGACAATATGTAGCTACAGTGTATTGCATTCAGACAGAAGATACGTTTTTCTGGGATATACAAGTAGCAGGCCTTGGACTTTCTGTATTTAAACAATCTGATATGATGTCAAGATGTTTAAGCTTTTATGGAGCCTTGTGCAATGTAACTAGAATCCATTGTAACAACAAATAACAATTCAGTTATCTCTTATACGGCCAAAACTAAACCAAAAACGTTGTGGTGTTTTATTTTCTGATTATCGTTATTTTACAGTGTAGGAATTACAAGGGGGGGCTTACCAGGGCTCGGCTCCCATAGCTCACGCATCACCGCCATTGACTTATAATGAGAAGGGGGGCTCAATTTAAAGATTTACTGGATTAGTAGGACAAACACAGGCACATGGCCCACAAAGATTGTCTCCCACAATTGTGGGCCATTAGTTGAGAGGGTAGTAATGGTATAGCCAGGTATCAAGATTTTGCTTAAAGATGTCAAAATTTAAGCAATTAACTAATTCTTGAGGCAATAAATTCCAGGCTCTGGCTGCTCTAATGCAGAAGAAGTTATCTCTCTTGTTAGTGTTTACCCAGTGGATGACTAATTGCTGTGGATTCTACCCACTATCGTTTGGTGGCCAGTGACAATCCTCACTGTTTCATTAGAGTTTGTGACTGTGAATTTTGAAAATACTGTAAATAAAATGTCGCCTCTGTACCTTTTTGGTGTAATGGAAATAGGCGGTGGCTTTTAGCCTGGTATAGTAGTCAGGTGTGATAGTTTGGGAATCATTTTGTCAGTCTCCTCTGAACCTGTTCGAGCCTGTTGATGTCACTTTTGAGATAAGAGTTCCAGTAAGGAGAACCATAGTCAAGGTGGGGACGGACACATGCTTTGTACAAGGGGATAAGACAATATTCAGAATTACTAATAAATGTATTTTTGATTTAAGAATTATGTTAGTTCTATGGGCAACTTTATTACAGTGGGTAGAGGAAGATAATTTGTTATTAATTTGGATCCCCAAATCGCGTTCACTTATAGAAGACTTAAGCAAGGAATTATTTAGGTAGAACTTGTTTAATGGATTTTTTTTCTCTAAATGAAGGACTGTACATTTGTTGATGTTAAAAGTGATGGAGTTTGGGATGCCCATAATTCAGTAGTTCTTAGATCGTGTTCTAATGATATTATACTAGATGGATTGTCTACTCTGCCACCGAGCTTTGTATAATTGGCGAACTTTGAAATGTAGTAAATAGAGCTGATTGACATATCACTGATAAAGATATTGAACAAAGTAGGCCCATGGACAAACCCTGATACGCCACTTATGACATGACCAGTTTTGATTTTGAGCAATTTATCCTGTTTGTGTTCTATCTGTAAGCCATTTGGCAATCCAGTTAAAGTATTGGATTGAAGCCAAGCAAATGAAGTTTGTTTACTAGTTTTAAGTGAGATACCTTATCAAAGGCTTTGCTATAGTCAAGTAAGATTACGTCAGTAGGAGTATTGGTGTCAAGGGTATGCTAATGTTATTATAAAGCGATAAAAGATTAGTAGTACAAGAATGACCTGGTTTAAATCCATGATGTGCTTAGTCATGAAGGCCGAGATTACTGATCTCATTCTCTAGTCATTTTTTTAATTAAGCGTTCCATCACTTTCCGTATAGTAGATGTTAGGCTGATGGGTCGATAATTTTGAACATCAGCTTTACTTCCTTTTTTATAAATAGGTGTCACAGTAGCTTGATGCCATTCATCGGGAATATCACATTCGGATAGAGATTTGTTAAGCAATAAAGTTAGTGGGGGAGTTAATACTGTTGAGGTTTCTTTAAGAAATTTGGATTGAATACCATCTGGACCTGGGCTTGTGGATTGTTTAATAAATGTTAGAGCTTCACTAATCTCTTTCTGAGAAAACTGGATTGATGGATAATTAGTTGTATTATAGATAAGGGATCACTATTACTAAAGACAGAACAGAAATACTTGTTAAAATGATTTGCTGTTTCAAGATCGGAATTTATGGTAGCTCCATTAATGCGTATTGGTCCAACTGATTGAGTATTCCCTTTTTTGATATTTATGTATGAGAACAAGGATTTTTTATTATTTTTAGAGTATGCTAGTTTCAACTCTAGCTTAATCTTGGATTGTTTAATCGCTTTTTTTAATAGTCTAACCACAATTTTGTCATTTAGCCTACTGGTGGGACTAGGGTGGGCTTTAAGTTTTTTGAAGCACTTTTCCTTTGTTCTGATTAATTTGAGGATGGAGTTCGTAAACCAGATAGGAATCTTGCCCTTTTTATTATATTTGCGTTTAGCTGGAACGTATTGCTGTTCCAGGGCGAAGATTATATTTTTTAATTTCTCCCAAGAACTATTTATTTTCTTGTTTGTAAAGAGTTTCTCCCAGTTAAATTTGTTAAGGGCATTGTTTATTTTGTTGAAATTAGCTTTGCTATGTATTAAGCGCTTTTATGTGTTGTGTTGTTAGTTAAGGAGATAGATTTCTCATTAATACTAAAGAGAATGGAATTATGGTCACTATTTCTTATAGGACTTAAAATGTGAATATCTATAAATTTATGTTCAGAATTTGTAATAACAAGGTCAAGGATGTTATTTCCTCTTGTTGGAGACCAAATTAGTTGTTCCAAACCGGTGTCAGTTATAATGGAAGTGAAGACTTTCTCATGTTCAGTTTTGCCTGTAAGGATGTCCCAATTTATACTGGGCATCTTAAAGTCTCCTAATATCAAGCTATCACCTTTGTCCACTATATGGGTAATAGTATTAATTTATGAGTATAAGATGGATCAGCAGATGGAGGTCTATAACAAACACCAACTGATAATTTAGCATGGCCTTTGAGTTGAATGGAGACCCAGATAGATTCAGTATCAGTTGATATTGGGATCTCATTCGAAGGGATGTCATCCTGGACGTATAGACAGACCCCTCCACCAATTTTATTTATTCTGTCTTTGTGATAGAATTTGAAATTTGGGATTTCTTTGATCCAGATTGAGGCAGGGTCCCACCATGTTTCAGTTACTGCTATAATGCTTAGATCATGGAGAAGGCAATTAGCCTCTGATTCTGACATTTTGAGGTTGTTTAATGATCTGGCATTTAATGTAAGGATATGTTTTGAAGCATGCTTGTGTCGTTTCCTTCCTTAAGAGAATTGGGAGCATTCCTTTCTCCCCTGGTTATTCAGTTTAAACTTGGTGCTGTGAACAAGTTATTAATTGTGAAGCTAAAGATTTTCCCAACAGGGCACTGCCCCTTCTGCTGAGGTGGAGACCATCCCAGCAGAAAAGAAAGTCCCTGTCGCAAAACTTTTCCCAGTAAGTGATACAGTGGATGTTTTGTTTCAGATACCATTTCCTCAGCCATTCATTGATGGTTTTTATTTTATGTGTAATGTTAGGGGTAGCTCTTGGTACTGGGAGGATTTCAGGAAAGTAGACTAAACAGTCTTTTTCTACTAATAAGTTGTTTAAAGCAACGTAATCCTGCTTGAGCTGCAGTAAACTTGTGCGATTTATATCATTAGTGCCCGCATGGATTAGTACTAGGGGGTTGGTACCAGCAACTGAAAGAATGTTATTAACCATTGCTGAAATGTCTGAGACCTTTGCTCCTCTGAAACTTGAACAGGTTCACTTTAGTTTGTTGGGGTTACAAATAGCTCTGTCAATATGTTTAGTGATGGAGTCCCCCAGAACATAGACCTGACAATGTTGATGAATAGGAGCATTAGTAACATTTGTTTCCATTGGGACTGGGTTATGTGAGGACAGTTCGGGGATAGGACTGGGTTTCATGATAGAGGTTACCTTATGTGAATTAGTGCCTTTAAGTTGGGTTGAAGGAATTTGAGTATTTAAATTTAGAGCTTTAGAGACTGGGGGGGGTGGCGAAGTGGTAACAAGTAAAGATAGTACAGTCTGAACAAATGTAGCTGTTGATGAAAATGTTTCATCGTTAGAATCCCAAATGGTTTGCTCAGAACTAGTAGAGTTAATAGGCTGGAGTGGGCTAAATGAATTGTGTGTTAGGATACAAAATTTGTCAGCCTTATACCGGCCCAGTGGTGCTGAGGGTTGAGGCACTGGCGCCACCTTGCACTGCACGGCGACCGAGGTTCGGGAAGGACTAGTGGGTGGCGGTCGGCTGAGGGATTGAGCGTCCCAATGGATGCTCTCCTTCCTCTGGGAAGCGTTACTAGGTGTCTTGTGCACCGCATCCTGAGAAGAGCCGGTAGAAGCATGGGCTCTCCAGGGTTCCTGGCGACTCCTTTCACTGCAGGTCAGGGAGGGGCGCTGTCAGGTCTTGGGAGATGACTTGCGTCAGCATGTCACCTCTCTGGACGTATGTCCCTGCGCCGGTGTCCCAGGGGGCGGGGATAGGGGACAGAAAAATGGAAAATAACCCGCTCGATCCTAGATGAAGACTGATCAGTGCCTCCCAGATACCGCCGACTTTCGGGCAGGCCCCACTGTACCAGGCTCTCCTCAAGTAAGGTCGAGGAAGAAGTGGCACTTCCTCTCCCCACCCAGGGGGGATAGCTGGGGTATCAAGGTAATACAGTGGAGAGACCGGGGGTACTCTAGGGGCAGACTCTGGTCGGTGGTCCGTGGGGGTAGATCAGGGGTCCGAAGGAGTGGACAGGGAGGGTATTACAGGCGGATAAAAGAAAGTTGGAAAAAAAAATTTGTCAGCCTTTCGATCCTTTTTATGTGTCCTTGAGATGGGGACAACGGCCCACTCAAATGTGCTGCCGTCGTCATCATCATCCTTACTTCTTTTGTTAAGCATATTTGAAGTATGGGCATGATTTTCTTGTACAATAGAATCAAATACTGAGCCAGTATCAGTTCATGGGATGTGACCGAAATAACCGAAGGGGTCACTAGTGATGGTAGGTGAAGTACAGTGGGATATAACAGAGGAGCAGGGGTTATTAAGTTCATTATAGCATTTAATCATATCGATTTGGCTTTCTTTTAAGGAGGTGAGTCTAGCAGAAAAGGTGGCAATTTAATTCTGCAAAAGTGTATTAGTGTTACATTTATTACATACAAACAAATCAGTGGTAGGTGTGGGGCATTGTACCAGTTGGTACATGCAACATTGCAAGCACTTAATGCCCAATTCCCCATCCAGAGTCATAATAATAGCAGACTTGTTAAGCTGTGCGGTGTTAGCGGAGTCTGAAATAGGATTTAATAAGTCCTCCATAAGGGTGGGTACAAAGGTATCACAACTTAAATGCAGAGGATCTAGTAGACGTTACAATATTGTTAGATGACAAGATAGGTGGTATAGATGCAGTTGATTTACCTGTAACGTATACTGTTGACGTGCTCGAGTATGGCCTATTGCCAAAGACGAGAAAGATGCTAAACACGTGCTAGATGCGCGTGTCTTTGTGCGTGGCGATGCACACTCACCCTGCTCGCTTGCAGGGCGGGGTAAATAGTGTCAGGTGACCTGGAAGGAGACTCCAAGGGTCACCAGGCTGGCTGACAACAATTACCTAAAATTGTAACTTAAAACCTAAAATACACCACTCATACATGGTAGTTTGTAAAATAAATGCCCCAAAACTGCTACAACAGGAGAAAATAGTTCACACAGCTGAGTTGTCGTTCCCAAGTACCACAAGGAACTACAACTCTCTTTCTTCTGTTTTGCAGTCTGCAGGGCTCAAAATAGGTAGTACAACGATCTTTTACTGGCAGCAAATGCTTCATCTACAAAATAGCTACTGAGTGATGGAACAACACCCAGTCACTTGGTACAATGCTACAGACACTGCGCTTGCAGGGGCGTGGTGAAATCGCGCCACTCACCCTGCTTGCTTGCAGGGTGAGGTAAATAGTGTCAGGTGACCTGGAAAGAGACTCCAAGGGTCACCAGGCAGCTGACAATAAAGTAACTAAAATTGTAACTTAAAACTTAAAATACACCACTCATACATGGCAGTTTGTAAAATAAATGCCCCAAAACTGCTACAATAGGAGAAAATAGTTCACACAGCTGAGTTGTAGTTCCTGAATACCACAAGGAACTACAACTCTTCTTCCTGCTTCCGTTTTGTGGTCCGCAGGGCTCAAAATAGGTAGTACAACAAATATTTTTACTGGCAGCAAATAGGGCCATTATGGGTCCCCCAGCTCCCAAAGCTCATAAAGTGTACAGTAATTCCAACACTGACTTAGCATCCGTGTTTGTCTTCCTCCCATTCATACAAGTAGGGATCCTGGATGGTGGATTAGAGGAATGTTGGGGGTTGTTCAGTAGGTAACCTGGGGATTACTATTTACAATTTCATCTGGTTTATATTTCTCCTTTGGGGTGTGATCTGTTTGGGGGGCGGGCAGGTCATATCCCATTGGGCCCACAGCGTAGTGTATTTTTCAACAGTCATGTTTAGTTCAGCTGTTATTCACTTCATCGTTTGCACCTCTATCATTCTGGGTCTGCATTCTCCTACTGTTGGAGGTGTCTGGGAGAGTCAGTGAGTCAGGAGCCTGTTGATTTTAAACTTTGTGTAGTGCACTTCTTCAGATAAAGTTCCAGTATTGACTGTGTGGTTACTGTTGTCACTGTGGTGGTGAGTGCCATACATTTCTTTCTGTACTCCCTCAAGGGGATCACTACCATCAGTCTCTGTATGGGTACCAGGTGTGTGTTGTGTTTGAGTGCTAGATGGATGTACAAGCAGGTTGGTGTTAAGTGAGCAATCAGAGATGCCTGTTGATGGGGAAGTGGTTCAGGTGGGGTTGGAGTAAGAATGGGAGAAGGACTACCAGATGTTTGACATCTAGCTTGTGAGGTGTGTCTGCCATTTGTGTGGTGTCCATTTCTTTATTCCCTGCTGTGGCCTACATTCTGCTGGTGTCATTCACCAGTTTGTGAGGGTGTGGTGCCCATTGTGCCAGTGTAATTGTCCTCAAAGGCCCGTCGATGTGGCTGTATTGTTGCTGCTGTGCTGTGTGCTACAGCTACTGGGTTCGGTTCAATCACCACATTATGCAGAGGATGTATGTGTTACTGCTTTGCCTGTGTTCTGCTCGCTATTATTTGGCTTTGTTGGTACCACCCTTTGTGGACTTGTGATTTGGCCTGGCAGAGGTACTCCTCTGATTCCTGACTTGGTGACAGACTCTGGTGGAGGCTCAGTGTCGTCCCTTCAACATCAGCCTCCTGGTGTGGATTAGCACCTATGAGTTGGTGTCATGCATTAGTCGGTGCCCAGCTGCAATACAGCATAAATTAGAGAGTGAAACAGTAGTGCACTCATTTTACGTGGTGTCCACGCCATCATCCTCCCTGTCAATGGAGTGCTGACTAAATATATCTGCCACCATGTCCTTGAAGGGGTTCAGCTCAGGCTTCTCCTTGAGTTCCCCACCACGGTGGCAAGCCATGAGTGGCAGCGATGAGCCATTTTTTTTTTTTTTTTTAACAATGTCATGAAAATTGCACCATAAATGCTTTATTATTGTGATGGCATGAGGGGTGTTATCTACCGCATCAACCGTGGCCTATTTGTGTGGCCAGGGCGCCCCTCAAGGCTCCAGACCCACATAAGGTCTGATCATGGCTGTTCAACCTCCGTTGCAGAGGCGGAAATTAAGTTTTGCAGTTATTAGCCACCAGGGCTAGTGACTGGGAGAATCCACTATCCCCACAGACTTTTCCACTGGCCCAGCTGATGTACTTCTTGAAATGTTACCTTCTCCAGCACAAGCCCTGGGACTAGTTAAAGGAAAATCTTACTAGCCCAATACAAAATCTACTAGCATTTGCCTAGTAGGTCAGTGCCAATTTCAACCCCTGCTTTGCACTTATGTCAGTCTCCTCTATCTTGAAATTGAGGGTTCATAGGGGTTAAAGCAAAATACCCCCAGTGTGCTGTTCCCTTATCCTGGTCCTGCCAGGTGGGTCACTGTCACAGGCATCAACGTTGTTGTCTATCCCTGGGAGTGTTGCTGGGCTTCATAGCTACTGTCCCTTCTGAGCAATTGCCTGTCAACAGTTCTGTATTTTGGGGTCACGCGGGGCATTCTCCCTTCTTTTATGGTGGGGTAAAGGGGTGTTCCCTGAGTAGGTCGGGCTTTCCATTGATTGAACTGCATCACAGTGTGCACAACTGTACAGGCAGCTCAATACATTCCGCCTCTGTTGTGGATATGGTAATGTGTGCAGCTGCTACACCGCACATAGCTAAACATGCAACCTGTGATGCTTTATTGGGTATCTCACTCACCTTTGCAAATCAGGCCTTTAAAGTATAAGTAGTTGCATAATTGTATGTATGGTAGTATGTTTGGGGATTAGGGTGGAGGTCTAAGTCTTTGGGCTAATGGGGGGCAAGACAGGGGTAGCGAGGACACAGAGGTGCCTAGGAAAGAAATGGAATAATGGCATGAGTCCCCTCCTGCCTTGTTCTCCTCCTTAGGGCTGCATCCAATATTTATAGGTGACAGGTAAGCAGGCAAGGCAAATCTGCTCCTCTTTATTGGGCTGTTCTTTGTAACACAAGAAGCGATGAGAATAAGACATAATGACTAAAGGTTTCTTCACTAATTCCTCAGCTGATCTTGCTTACATCACAGAGACCTGTCTGGGTGATGCCTCGGGACCTGTGCTGGGCGTGCTGGGACTCATGACGTACCTCCCACATGACTCTCCATGTCTTGTGAATGTGTTTACTAGGAGTGTGTCAGGTGTAGACTGTAGGATCATTCTCATATACTCGCCTTCGGCGTATGGGGATGAGTTCTTTCCGGAGCTGGCGGATATTTTATGGTTGACCAGGTGTTGGATGCCCCCAGGCTTTTAGTGTTGGGGGACTTCAAAGCCTGGGTCAACAATGAAACCCTGCCCTTTCGTCAGCAGCTTCTCCAGATGATGTCATCACTGGGCCTGACACAGGCAGTTGCTTCTGTTACCCACCTGCATGGTCACACATTAGACCAGGTCTTCTCACTGGGGCTTGACATAAGTGTGGTCAAGGCTGATCCAGTCATTTGGTCAGATCATCATATTGTGTTGATCCTCTGTGGGGTCCCTTGTTTTAATTTCCCTGCTGTGGAGATGGTTTGGTACCACCTGAAACATAATTTGGAGCCTCACAAACTACAGGCAGTACTGAATGTCTTGGGCGTGATGATGGCATGTGCTCAGGGTTCCAAGAAAGCTGTAGAGCAATATAACACAGTTCTCATGGCCACCTTGGCCTCTTTAGCACCGTACCATGTCCATCTCTTGATGTACCGTCGCAGCTCTCCATGGTATTGTAAGACACTGAGGCAGTTGAAGACTGAAGGATGAAGGCTGGACCATTCTTGGCGAACTCTGCGGAAGGCAGATTGAATCTAAGAACTCACTATGGTGAATACTGAAGAGAAATCACTCTAAAAACGTCAGAATTCCTGTCAAAGATGATTGCTGTAAGAAAAAAATCAACCAGCTCAGCTGTTTTGCACTGTAGACAGTTTGATTAATTCTTCCTGTCTATGACTCAGTCAAGCTTTTCAGCAGATAAGTGCAGAGTTTAGTCATTTTTTTTCTTGACAAGGTGCCCTCCATTTGGACTGGGATCTCCCAAGCGGTTTGTCGTGGACCAGCAGTGTCCAGAAAGAGAGGGTAAGGGTGATCTGTCATCTTGGGCAGAGTTCCAACCAGTTATAAGAGAAGGTGACCTGGATAATCTCAAGTTTGCAACTTACTTACTGTACACTGGACCCCAGACCTACTTGGTTGCTAATTGACAGCCTGGAATCTCTGGGGCCAGTTTACACTAAGATTGATGGGTGTTTCTTGAAGGCGAGTGTTTCAAACAACATGAAGTTTTGCTGTATTCTGACAATATGCAGTTATCCCCAGCACTTGAACTACCCCAGAGAGGAAAGGGTTAACTCTATGCAGCAGCATAGAACGTTGAGCTCGAGCTCGGTTTTCAAACCTCTGTCTCTGGTACTTCTCAGTGTAACCGTCAGATTCTTTACGCCTAACGGTGAAGTTGCTCCGGAGATTTCTCCTCTGCTCAGTTCAGTAAAGTTTAAAAAAAGCGTTCGGTTTTCAACCGATTTATTATTTTTCGGTTTCAAGTCTCTGTCTATGGTAAAGGTAGTGTTGTAGATAAGTAGTGATTTATTTTTTCTGTGGAACTTGTTTTTTCTTTGGTTTCCGATTGGTCGGTCCGGTTGGAAACCGACCTTTTGTTTATATTTGTATTTCTGGGATTTAGTTGTGGTGTTCTGGTTCCTATCGGTTTAAAAAAAAAACAGACTTTTTCTGTTTTTTTTTTCACAGCCTGTAACACGGTTGGTAACTGATAGGGGAGTATTACCTGACTTGAAAGCTGTTAAGGGTAATTTTTTAGTGTGGCCATGTCTGAGAAATCCAAGAAAAAAAAACGGTCCCACCAGGTTTCAACACTGAATTGAGTGTGGGGAGGCCTTTGCCAAGGCTGACCCCCACTTCATCTGTGCTTATTGTCTGGGGTTTGACCTCCTCAAAACAGACTGCCAAATCTGCAAGAATTTTCCTAAAGCCACTCTTGAAAAAAGGTTGAGTAGGCTGAAGGAAAGGGAGGCCGAGAAGTCTGCTGATCCGGATGGCCAGCCCGGTTCAGTTGCGGCCGAACCTGAGGAGGTGCCTACTGACTTGGGTGATACCTCCTTGGGCAAAAGGAGATCCAACTCCGAGGGGTCGGTTCCGGCAAAAAAGAAAAATAAGTCAGCCGGTTCGGATCCAGCACTGCATACTCCAGCCGCTGACAAAATAGCCAAAGCGATCAGTCTAGTTCAGTCGCTTCGCCCTGTTCCGTCCGAACCGGTACCACCAGTTAGGCGGTCAGTTTGGTCGGATCCGACTCCATCAGATTACGATCTGGACGCTTATTATGATGTGGAGTGGGAGGGAGATGAAGAGTATCCGAGGATGATGATGACGATGATAATGATTTTGAAGGCCTGGATGTGCCTATTGAACTGGACATCTCCCAGACAGGCCTTCTAATGTCTCTCCACCCCAGGCTTTCTGGGTCCCTTCCCACTTCTTGTTCTACAAGAAGGTGGCTGCAACCCTCCAGCTCACAATGGTGGAAGCTGCTGAGGAGGAGGAGGAAGAGCCTGATTTTATTGAGATGATGGACATCCCAGAGTCCAAAAGATTATCTATCCCTTTTCATAAGTCTGTGGGGAAACAGATAAAAAGGATATTGCAAACACCTAATTACTTACCTCCTATAGATAAGAGAATGGACAGGAGGTACATGTTATCAGGCTCAGGTACGGAGTTTTTATACAATCATTGCAGCCATGTTGGGGTAGTGCAGGCCGCAGCCTGTGACAGGGCTAATATTCCTGTGGCTTCACCCCCCCCCAGACAAAGACTCCAGGAAAGTGGGTGCCATGGCCAAAAAACGATATTTGGCATCCTCTTTGGGACTCAGGCAGGCTTACTATATGGCCTACACAGCCAGGTACCAGAAGTCCAGGTGGGATACGGTTCTGGAACTGGCTAAACAGGCCTCCCCCCAGCTAGCCAAAGAGCTGGAGGAGGTGGCTGCTGATGGAACTGAGGCATCCAAAGTGCAATTCCACGCTGCTGTAGACTCCAGTGATGTGGCATCAAGAGTCATGGCTACATCTGTGTCTCCCAGGAGATTTGCTTAGCTTAGATGCACTAGTCTTTACCAGGACACCCAGGCTAGGCCATGGATTTCCTGGTGGTGGGTAACTCTCTGTTTGGGGAGCAGATAGAGGCTTACATGAAAAAAATAGATGAGTATAGGACCACCTACAGGATGCACAGGCCAAAGAAAGGGGGGCAGGATAGAAACTTTCAAGTACCTCAAGGAAATCAACAAAGTCCAGAGAGTAGCATCTTTCAAAAAGGGTGTGCCAGAACAAGAGGCACAATTTGAAGATAGTGGGGGGCTCAGAGGTAATTTAAGGAAGTATTTTTTCACAGAGAGGGTTGTGGATGCATGGAACGGCCTTCCGGAGGAGGTTGTGGAGTCAAAAACAGTGGTGGAATTCAAGCATGCATGGGACAGTCATAAGGCAATTCTAGGGGGTGGGGGTAGGAAAAAGTAGGCTGCTGGTTAACTAGGATCTGCAGCTTATCCATTAGGTAGGGAAATGGGCAGACTGGGTGGGCCAAGCGGCCCTTGTCTGCCGTCAAATTCTGTGTTTCTATGTAAGCCACTCCTCAGAAGCAACAGTCTAGGGGCAGGGGCAGGGGCAGGCCTTTCCATAGGTTACCAAGCCCAGGCTTCCTCTTCTTTCCCACAGAGGGGGTTCTTTCGACGGAGGGGGATGAGCAGGGCTTCATTCTCTTCCCAGTCCAAGGCTTCTGCCAAGCAGACACCCTGATGTGTCAGCCTTAGTCGAATCTCCTATTCCAGTAGGAGGCAGGCTGGCTTACTACTTCCAGGCCTGGAAGTCTGTTACCTCAGACAAGTGGGTCCTGGAAGTAGTAAGTCAGGGACAGGCCCTCAGTTTCAAAAGGTTCCCAAAAATGAGGGTCAGGTCCTTTCCACCTGCAACCATCTCAGAAACCATTGCTCTAGAGGCAGAGGTTCTTCTCTACTGGCTCTCAGAGCTGTAGAGAAAGTTCCTACTCAGCACAGGGGCAAAGGTCTATACTCCAGATATTTCTTTACCCCAAAAAAGACAGGGGAGTGGCGACCCATCCTAGACTTGAGGTATTTGAACAGACACATCACAAAACCAAAATTCAGAATGGTGACTCTGGGAATAATTCTTCCCTCTGTATGGACAGGGGATTGGCTAGTATCCCTGGACCTCAAGGATGCCTATTTCCATATTCCTATCAGGTGCTCCCACAGAAAGTACCTCAGGTTCGAGTTGCCTTCAGGCCATTATCAGTTCAGGGCCATGCCCTTCAGCCTAACATCAGCTCCAAGGGTGTTTACAAAGTGCCTTGCAGTAGTAGTTGCCTTCCTCAGAAGGCAGGGTATATCTGTCTTCCCCTACCTGGACGACTGGCTCATTGTAGGTCAGTCCTCCGACCAGGTCAAGTCAGCTCTGCAAATCACTCAGAACTTGCTCAGTTCTCTGGAGTTTCTCCTCAGTCTTCCAAATTCAGTTCTCGAACCAGTACAACTTCTTACTTTCATAGGAATAGAGTTAGATACTGTTCAGGCAAAGGCCTTCCTCCCATTAGGAAGGGTAAAGGCCCTTACAGATCTCGCTTCCTCATTTCGACCTCTGGTCTCTCGCCCAGCAAGACACTTTCTTCAACTCCTAGGGCACATGGCAGCTTCCGCTGCAGTGGTACAAGGGGCCAGGTTTCAGATGAGGGACATTCAGTTCCACCTCAGGTCCTTTTGGTCTCAGAAAAAAGACTCTTTCACCAAATTGGGTCCAGTAACTCAGACTCTGGTCCAAGCTCTTCAGTGGTGGCTGGATCAGGACAATCTCAGATAAGGTGTCCCATTCCTCAGTCAAGCTCCTTCAGTAGTCCTAACCACAAATGCTTCTCTCCTAGGCTGGGGAGCCCATTTGGGAGCCCTCACGGCTCAGGGTGTTTGGTCTCCACAAGAGTTTCTCCTTCATATCAATCTCCTGGAACTCAGGGCAGTATTTATGGATCTTCAGGCTTTCTCGGACTCAGAGATAAGATGGTGCAGGTCAGGACAGACAACACCACCACAATGTGGTACATCAACAAGCAAGGGGGCACTCTGTCCACGGCCTTGTGCACAGAGGCCATGAAACTGTGGTCTCTAGCTTATTCCCTTCAGGCTTCCCTGACAGTAGTTCTCTCCCAGGGAAGGACAATGCGCTAGCAGATGCATTGAGCAGAATCTCCCAGGGTCATCACGAATGGTCCCTGGATCCTCTCATCCTGAAAGTAATCTTCAACAGGTAAGGCACTCCAGAGACAGATCTTTTGCAGCCCGGTCACCAACTCCCTGTTCTGCTGTAGACCTCCAGTCCTGGGGACTGTTCCTCTGGATGCTCTCATATTGGATTGGAAGGACAGGTTCCTATATGCCTTTCTTCCCTTCCCCCTGTTGTTAAGAGTTCTAGTCAAGATCAGGTCTCAACCTTGTACAGTGATACTGGTGGCTTCGGACTGGGCCAGACAACCTTGTTACCCCCTGTTGTTGTCCCTGACAGTGTCACTCCCTCGTCTCTTCCCAAGAGACATAATCTTCTAACCTCCTCTCAGGGGAGAATTTGGTACCCCAATCTCCAGTCTCTCAATCTCAAGGCCTGGCTCTTGAGGAGTGAGAATATGCAGGCCTGCATCTTTCTCATGGAGTTCTGGATATTCTGAAGGTCTTCAGGAAACCTTCCACCAGAAAAACTTATAATTCCAAATGGAAAATATTCAGCATTTGGTGTTCTCAGAAGGGCATTCTGCCTGATACTGCAGGTATTGCTACAGCCTTAGATTATCTGGGTCACCTTAATGGCCTAGGCCTTAGGCCTACAACTCTAAAGGTTCACCTAGCAGCTGTGTCTGCGTTCCTTTCAGCAGGGAAGGGCTCTTCCCTGGCATCTCATCCTGTTTTCAGTAAGTTCTTCAAAGGTCTGGTTCATATCAACCCTCCCTTTAGAGAGCCTACTCTGGCTTGGGATCTGAATGTCTGCATTGCTCAACTTATGCAGCCACCCTGTGAACCTCTGGCTTCGGCCGAGCTTAAGTACTTGACCTGGAAAACTGTGTTCTTGGTAGCTATCACTTCAGCCAGGCAGATTAGTGAATTACAGGCCCTGTCAGTTGAGCCTGACTTTATCGCCTTCCATAGGGATAAGGTGGTCCTGAGAACCAATCTGAGGTTCTCACCTAAAGTGGTGTCAGATTTGCATCTGAACCAGTCTATGTCTCTACCTGTGTTTTTTACTGACCACTCTTCTTCAGGGGAAAAAACGTTACGCAGTTTGGATGTTAAAGGGGCTCTTAGCTACTTTAGAGCATACTAAGACACACAGAAATGACTGTCTTCAATTATTTCTCACTTACGGTGAAGTGGGAAAAGGTAAGCCTGCTACTAAAAGAATTATTGCCAGGTGGATTGTTTCTTGTATACAGTTTTGCTATGACAAGTTGGGCAAAGCACCCCCTTCAGGCCTAAGGGCTCACTCGACTAGGGGTACAGCTGCTTCTCTGGCTGCTGCCAGACATATACCCTTGCTAGAAATCTGTAAAGCAGCCACCTGGAAAACAGTCCATACATTCACCAAGCATTACTCTCTGGACATCCAGGCTAGGAATGATGCTAGGCTTGGTACAGCAGTACTGCAGAGCTTGTTCCCAAAGTAGGTTCTGTATTTCCTCCTCCTGGGGGAACTGCTTGGTAGTCTGCATATTGTCAGAATACAGCAAGACTTCATGTTGTTTGAAGAAAAAATTACTCACCATAGTAATGTTGTTTCTTCTAATGGAGTCTTGCTGTATTCTGACCTCCCTCCCTGCCTCCCCTCTCAGAATCTAGTTTTTGGGAAGTGGGCTGGCAGGTACAGTGTTGCACCTCAGGGTGTACCTTGTAACCCTCCCTCTTAAGGGTGTGGTGGTTGTTTTATTGCTGTTGTTTTTATGTTTATATATTTGTCACTACCTTTTTCTTGGGTTCTCGACTTGAGTCTTTTGGACCCAAGTTGTGGCCTTTTGGCTTTAAAGTTAAACAATTTCCATACTTAGTACTTACTTAGTTTTCTCGTAAGAATCTGATGGTTACACTGAGAAGTATCAGAGACAGAGGTTTGAAAACTGAGCTTGAGTTCAACATTCTATGCTGCTGCACAGAGTTAACCCTTTTCTCTCCGGGGCAGTTCAAGTGCTGGGGACAACTGCATATTGTCAGAATACAGCAAGACTCCATTAGAAGAAACAACATTACTATGGTGAGTAATTTTTTCTTTTCCCACTGCTTTAAAAAGGGCAGTGCTGAAGTCCCTCCTGAAGAAACCATCTCTGGACCCTGACAGTTTGGTGAATTACAGGCAGGCCTTGAACCTTCTGTTTCTAGGGAAGGTGATTGAGAAGGTACTTGTTGAACAGCTTGAGTGTTCACCTAGAACTATTCAACATCTGTGATCCTCTCCAGTTAAGATTTATCACCGTCACAGTACTGAAAGTGTTTTAATCAGAGTAACCCATGATATCCTCAGTGTGAGAGAACATGTGCTTTATTCCAGCTTGGTCCTCCTAGATCTCTCATCAACATTTGACGTGGTGGACCATGGTGTGTTGATTGACTTCCTGAGCACTGTTTTGCACTGGTTTGCGTCCCTACATTACTGGGAGGTCATAGCAAGTAGCCCTAGAAAATTTCACCTCTGAAGCAGCTGAGGTCACCTCTGGAGTTCCTCAAGGCTCGATCTTGGCACCTGTATTGTTTGCCATTTATATACTGCCTCTAGGTGAGTTCGTCAGGTGGCATGGGCTTGATTTTCACTGTTATGCAGATGCTACTTATCTCTACCTGTCTTGCACTTCTGGTGAAGTGGAATGCAGCATTGATGTTAGGGCGATGTCTACAAGAAATCAGTGACTGGATAGCCTCCAGTTAGTTCTATCTCAGCACAGGTAAGACGGAGGTTTTGATTGTTGATCCAGGTCAACATGGGTTGAAATGACAAGTGGAAACCTTCTTTTACCGTCTTTGAATGGTCAGACACTAGGAGCTGTGGATGTGGTGAAAGGATCTAGGAGTTTTTGAACTGCAGGCTGACACTAGAACAGCAGGTGTCAGCGGTAGTCTGAAATGGTGTTTACCAACTCTGTAATATTGTCCTGAGCAAGCAACATCTAGTGCCAGCCCACTTGAGATGATGGTTCATGCTTTTGTCACCTCCAGACTGGATTATTGCAATGCTTTTCACTTAGGGTTATCTGTCTAGAATGCTGCAGCCTGACTTATGGTAGGAACTTTTGAAGGACGCATCACTCCGGTTTTGCATGATCTGCACTTTCTGCCAGTTTGGTAGCATTTCACCTTCAAGATGTGCTTAACATTCAAGCCCCTACACAGTTTGGGCCCAGGCTGCCTGAAAATCTCTTGTCCTATACACCTACTCGTCCTCCCCGCTCCACTGATGTGAGCTTGCTTCAGACCCCTCTTTCCTGTCTAAAGCAACTGGGGGACAGGGCCTTTGGGGTTTCTGCCTCATTACTCTGGAGTGCTCTCCCAGTAGTAATACGGTCTGCTGAGACAGTGGCGGCCTTCAAGAACCTGCTTAAAACCTTCTTTGTATAGGCCTACCCAGACTTGTTTCGTTTTAATGAAATTCGTTTATATTTATTGTGTATTTATTGTCTGCATAGTTTATTTTAATGTGTTTTTACTTTTGTACTTCACCTATAGCCTTGTGGAAAGGGCATCAAACAAATAACATTTGCCTTGCCTACTTACCAAAGACTGCACTAACAAATCACAATCATAGTCACTAGGGTGCATGTGTGGCAACTTGAAACAAAATCCTTTTACACATTCTTGAGGGGTCATAGTTTACTATCAGTGCAGTAAAAATGGAGATAATAACAGCAGACAGCAGTATATTCAAACACAAGTTGGATAAATATTTGGACACAGATTACAAGGGTAGAACCTGCTAATGGGGCAGGGAGACAGTTCCGATAGATCTCACAGTCTTGTGTCTCTAAAACCTAAGTGTAAACCTAAGTATTTACAGTGGAACAATATCTGTGAAAATGAACATTTGTAAAGTATTTCTCTTGAGTATAATATTTATTTGAAGGCTCAAAGAATGATTGGTCACCTCTATTTGTTCTGCAGCCTCTCAAGGGTGTAGGTAGGCATACTCCCTGAACACATTTTGTACAATGTACTAGTACCTACTGTACCATGCGTCTTTTCTAACCATTATCATTTACTGTCATTTGGAATTACAAGTACAAATAGAGGAGAATGTGCCACTGCTATATTTAAAATGGTTGATGACTAGTGACTGACATGTGAAATTAAACTATGATTGTTTAGGAAATGGATGGGCTTTACATAAGTAGGTAACCTATTTTAAAGTTGGGTCAGACCATTCTTTTGGTCTGCAGTCAGTTCAAAAAAATTAAAAAATCCTATTCCCAAAACAATCTGATTTCCATTAATCTTAGTCGGTATTTCTATAGTATGTGGTAAAAAGTACACGGTAATACATGACCCCACAAAAGCAGCTTGACAAAATGGAAGTTTCTGGTTACCCTCTTGTGACTTCCTTTTTTTTTTTTTTTGTAGCCTTTCTGTATGCTCCCCTGGGCCGGGCATCCTTCTGAGGTACACTCGGTAGAACTGCTACTCCCTGCCTGAACCCTGCTAATCCGATCAGGACTCCCTGACAACCAGGCAACCCTAGTGCTCGGTTCACCCACGGGCCAGGCCGCTCACCCTCAGCGGCCTTATCTGTGATTATAGAGGGCTTACCGCAGCTGCTGGGTCGGCCAGCAGTCCATTGGCGATCGGTGGGATGTGAGTCCTGCCTCTGGTGCCCCCATCATCTACACGGTCCCAGGCATGTTTTTTTCCGTTATGTTTCCCCTTGGGAGTGCGACGTGCAGTGACATCCGCGCACGGCTCACCTGCTGACCTCTGCCGCACTCCTGCCCCCTCTCGTTCTAGCTGGCATGCCTGTGCTAGCCCTGATTTCCTTCGGGGGTCGCTAGGACATCGAGCAGCCCCGGAACCCTCCCCAAAGAGAGGAGAGCAGTCCTCCGGATGCTTGATCCTCTCCTTCCCCTGCCGACCCCTGGCGCCCCAGGCTTGTTCCCGAACCCGGGTCGCCGGTGTTGTGCAAGTTGTGGCTTCCAGTGCCTCAACCCTCAGCGCCACCAGGCTGGCTCTCTTGTGGCTTCTTAATGAGGTAAAAATGTCTACCTTTGGTGCAGAATGAGTGGGATTCAGTAAAGCTATACAGTTCATTTATCGTAGTGTACACTATTATGGGCACAATGCAAACTCCATTGAATGTAGTGTACCTCTGAATTACAGATGCATTGTCATGATATGGCCATTGCACATCACACTGCAACCTTTGTGACTGGTGCCACTCAACCACTTTAGACGGACTGTGCCCACAAACACAGCTCCAGGATCAATTTACTTAGTAACATGGCAAAGATAGAGAAAGGAAAATCAAGAGATACGATAGGGTAAAATGCATCACATGGTAAAGTTCGGAGACGGCATTAATTTTGCAAGAATGCCCGCTCCAAACTGAAGTACCCATCTTAGCCACACAGAGTAAACATAAGCAGTACCTTCTGCAGCAGTGGCCGAAAGATCGAAGACGTCTTGTGGTAGCGAGCCTCAAGACAGTAGGGGGAGCACTAGGAAAGCATTTCTGGAGCAGAGCACACCCATGCAATGGGCACCCAATGAAATGTTTTTACCGTTTAATTTTCAGTATTTCAGTGTCCGTGGAACAGTGCATTTCAGTTATAGCAGTTAGAAAGCGAGTGGTGAAACTGCAAAGTAGTGCGAGCATTTTAAAGAAATGTAACAGAAAGTGTTAAACCGAGGAACGGAACCGTCGTAGAAAGCATGGGAAGTAGTTAGAGCAATATCGGAGCCGTCACGGTGAGACAACAGTGAACGTCAGCAGATATGGTAAATAGGACACAAGAATGGATTACCCAACATGGCGGAATGCCGAGAAGCAGAAAAGTTACACCTGCTACAGACAGCATGATAATAATACCCATCGGAATTCGTTTAAAAAGTTGAAATACATATTATGTGAAAGTAACTGATAAGAAAGATGTGCTGTTGTGCTGACAACATCAGCATAGTAATACATATAACTCTTATTTTCTGAGCACTGTGAAAAGTGCAGTAAACATGTTAGAGCAGTACAAGAAGTGTATGAATAATTATTTGACAACACTGCAAGAAACTGAAAGTAAAGCTGAGCCCAAACATGGCCATGATACAAGAGCATTAAGTCACTCCAAAGGAGCCATCTAATGGGGAATTAATGCACGGTTGGGTGGTTGTAGGCACCCCACAACCCTCCCCCAACCATGCATTGATTCCCCATTAGATGCCTCCTTCATCATGGCTTAATGCTTAACGTCACCAATGAACAAGGATGTTTTCTATCACCACTACTCCAGGATCGGGTTACCATCACCAGTGCTCCAGGGTCAGGTTACTATCACCACTGCACCAAGGTTTGATTACTATCACCACTGCTTTAAAGTCAGATTACTGTCACCACTGCTAAAAGGTCAGTTTACTATCACCACTGCTTCAGGGTCAGGTTGCTGTCACCACTGCACCAGAGTCAGGTTACTATCATCACTGCTCCAGGGTTAGGTTACTATCACCACTTCTCCAGGGTCAGTTTACTATTGCCACTGCGCCAAGGCCAGCTTATTATCACCGCTGCTCAAGGATCAGGTTACTATCATGTCTGCTGCAGGGTCAGGTTACTATCATCACTGCTCCCAGATCATGTTACTGTCACCATTGCTCCAGTGTTATGCTCAGGTTGGTTGCTTCTCTACACCGATGATGCAGTCATACTCTACATTCACCCTGACCCCTTTCTCTTCAAGCCTCCTGCAGCACTTCTTCACTGAGGCTGAAGCCTGATTCTCAGATCACTGCCTTGTCATGAACAACAAAAGACCAAGGCCATGCCCTTCACCCACAGACAAAACAAAAATAAAACTTTCCCTCACATCCTCAACTCCAAAGACTACCCACTTGACCTGGTACCCACCTTTAAATACCTAGGCATCACCTTGACTCCTCTCTCACTTTCCATGAACACATCAATCTCCTCTGCTCCACTGTCAATGCTAGAATATGGCTCTTGTATAGGCATAGGGGTTTCCTTCCTCCAGACGCCCTAAACCTTGCTGTGACATCTTCGCTGCAATCACTTAGCGACTATGGGATTGTCATCTACAGCTCTGCTGACCCCACCACTCTACGCCATATTAAGGCCTCCCTAAATAAAGCCTGCAGACTTGTCACAGGATGTGACCAGTGGACCCATACCTGTGAGCTCTACCGTTGCATCAACTGGCTTAACTTCGATGGACGGCTCAGATACCAGTCCTGTCTCCTTGCCAGAAAGCTCTCACTCTGCTCCTCCCCACTGGGACTTCGCCATCTTGTACAGCACTCCACCCAACCCCAGACAACTCGAAGCTCTCTGTCTGCCCCTTTCTTAGTACCCCATTGCAGGACTTCCCTGGACCAACGTTCCTTTTCCCACAGGGTCCCCCTCTGGTTTAATGAACTACCTCCTGTTGTCTCTCTGGAGCAGCGTCTAGGCCCATTTAAATCCCGACTTTGCTCGGAAATGCTCTCCACTCCTGCTGCAACTGCGCCTAGTCCTCATTTGCAATGCGGATGCAAGTCACCCACCACTCTCTCCCACTTCCCCTTTGACCTGGGGTCTGCCACTACCGCTTGACCCTGCAGAAATTGTAACCAGACTGTAGTTTATTGATCACTGTCTTTTGATACTGTAACTATTGATCTTACTTTGAGAGGATTCCTGCAGTAGGTCTTCACATATAGGACTGGGCCCCCTGGCGTCAGGTTCCAACAGCAAACTTGTAGCTAGCAATCATCAGTGGGGACCGCCCCCGACATCAGGTGATGCGACGTCAGCCCGACTATAAAAGGGGCGGTCCCACGCCCGCCCTCCAGTTCTTTCCCGCTGTCGCCTCAGTTCATTCGGCAGATGTGTTAGAACAGCGATGAGTCGCCCACTTTATATTCGACGTTTAGTCTTTTTTTTCAACCACTTTTCCTGCAATTTTTGAATGAGTGTATGTCGGCTAGTTCAAAAAAGAAGTGCACAAGTGCGGTGCTCAAATCCCATGCGGGCGACCACTCCCTGTTGCCTCCTTTGCCTGGGGCTAAGCACAACTCGGCCAGTGTGCCATCTGCCAGGGATTCAACCCAGGCCACCCGGACCCGACGCAAGCGGACCCTCAGGGCCCACCTTCTCACCCATCGGCTAGCTTCTATGGAAAAGGAGCTCCAGGAGCTTAGGGAGAGGTTGTCGTCGCCTGCTCCAAGGAAGAAGAAGAAAGACAAGGAGAAGTGCTGAGGGAGGAAGGAGCCCATTGCCACGAGGAAGGCCTTCTACCTCCATGACTGTGAGTACCACTCTTCCGGGCCCTCCGTCCGCTTCTGCGGGCCAGATGCCTTCTCCCCCTTTTGCCGAGGTGAGCAGGCAGACGGGGGGAGGGGGGTAGCCTCTGTTGAGGTCTCTGTTTCTTCTCCTTCATGTAGCACTGCCGCTAGGTCACCCTCCAGCCCTTGTCTGGCCCAGGCCGATCAGCCTGTCTGCGGTTCCTCTGCCGCAGACAGCTCAGATGCTACTGATAAGTCGGCCAATGGACTACCTGTCGACCACACAGTCATTCCTACTCGCCCATCTGGCTCCCTTGTGGACCCCGATGATGGCACGAATGTGCTCGCTGGAGATCCTTCATCCCTGCTGATTTCTTCTCCATGGGATTCGCCACCCGGTCCCGACTTGTCTCTGCCTTTGGGATTGTTACCCGTCTTGTCGTTCTGGTCTGTCCCAGAACTACCCCTCGTCAGGCTTCACTCTGGCCCTGGACTTCCCTGGTCCACGGGCCCGTCGCCAGACCAGGATCTGTTGAGGCATGGAGCCCTCCTCCTTGGGACCCTCGAGCGCCACTCCTGATCCCTGCCACTTCCCAGTGGACCTGCGTCACCCCACCGGCTGGTCCTGTGGGACCCTCGGGCAGTTTTCCGCGTCGGACCCCAAATTCCGCCGCCGGGTGGCCCTCCATGGATCCTCTCACATCCATCACCAGGCAATGTGCCGCTGACACCGGGACACACGATGCTGGCTAACCCGATGCCAGGATACCTGACCCGGGTTACCCTATGCCGGGGTACCCCACGCCGGGGTATCTGACACCTGGATACCTGACACCTGGATATCCAATGCTGGGTACCCTACACCCGGATATCCACCTTTAGGCTATCCGCTGGGGCTGCCTGGGTATCAGTACTCTTATTGGCACCATGCAACTTACCAGGGGTATACAGGGTATCAGCCTCCTCCACCTCCTCTTCCAACACCGTTACCTGATCGAGAGTCAGTTCCAGCATGGTGGTAGGATGCCAGGACCCAGCTCATCACTATAATCAGACAGTCCCAACCATTGGGGGCTATTCCTCTACCCAGAGACCCACCCCGGTCCCTCTGGGCCGAGCTGAGGGTTCACATCCTGCAGGAGGCACTGGACGGGACCCTTCTCTTCCCAGTGGCTCTGAGCCCTCTGGAGTCAGAACATAGATTTGGACATCGAGCATTCTGACCCTCGATCTCCGGTTGAAGTTCCTCTGAAAGAATCTCCTAAAATCCCTCAGAGGACCCTTCATTCGAGGGATTTTGAGAACTATCCAGGCAGCGGGAGGCTGGCCTTGTAAGAAATAGATCCTCAGTGCAAAAGATTAACTGAGCACCTTGATCTAGCGACTACAGATCCTCTACCCATCTCCCCTTGGATGGGCCCTCATGAGGACCTGGTCGGTACCGTTTGGCAACAGCCCTCCTCCATCCCGGCTGTTTTGAGAAAAGCCAATAGAACTTACTTCCCCCAGAAGGGATTTCTCATTTGACGTCGCACCTGAAAGCCGACTCCATTGTCATCACGGCCGCGCATGACCGGTCGGCTCAACCCAAGCACTTGAGTTTGTCTCCACCAGACAAGGACTCATGGTAACTGGACCAATTTGGTAGAAAGATCTACTCATCCACTTCTTGTGCCATATGGTCACTAAATGAAGTGTTCCATATGGTGGCCTTCCAGAAGGCATCCCATGCTGAGCTGAAGAGGGACCTTCAGGCTAACCCTGACAAAAACCTCAGGGCCAAGTTGTTGGACAAAGTCTGTATGAACAAGTCCTCTTGCTGTCACGCTTTCCAAGCCACTTATGATTCTGTGGACTCAGCTCGGGCTGCAGCCACGGGCGTCTGCCTTTATCACCTGTCGTGGCTCCGTATTGCAGGTCTGGCACAGGATGTCCAGTCATCCATTTTGGACGCTTCCTTCAGGGGTTCCGTCCTCTTTGGCGGCGACATGAAGGATATTATAACAGGGCTGCAAGAGAGCGGACAATCTCTTAGAGATGTACGCTCGATGTATCGGACGGGTCAAAAGAAGCAGCCATTTCATTGCCAGAGACGATGGAATAAGACCCGGAACAGGTGTCAAGGCAAAAGACACGCCACTGGCTCTGGAGCTCAAACCGTTCAGGTAAGGTTTGCCAAACCAGCCTCAGAGGCCAAAGCTCCCCTCCCTTCCCCTGTGCATCCTGAATCGCTCCCCCTCCTTCCGCTACCTCCATTCCCCTCAGAGGAACCGGTAGGAGGGAGGTTCGGCCTCCACCTGGAAGGGTGGAAGTCTGTCACCGCAGATGTATGGGTTCTTCCGCTCATACAATGAGGTCACTCTATTGAGTTCCTGGAGATTCCACCTCCGCACCCTCTGGGAAGGTCCTTTTACCCGCCGGGTCAGATCCCCATCCTCCACTAAGAAATCCAGGCCCTGCTGCAAATAGCGGCCCTAGAAACCATCCCTCCAGACCAACTAGGAACAAGATTCTACTCCCATTTCTTCCTGGTACAAAAGAAGGGGGTTCTGCGACCTATCCCGGATCCCAGCATGCTCAACCTCTTCGTGGAATACAAGAGAGTCTGCATGCTGACCCTTCAGGGACTCCTACCCCTGCTCCAGTCAAACACATGGCTGTGCTCCCTGGATATGCAGAATGCTTACCTACATATCTCCATCCTCCCAGCCCACTGCCTCGTCCTCCAGTTCTCCTTTCAGAAGAACCATTTCCAGTTCAGGGCACTTCCTTTTGTCCTGTTCTCTGCACCCTGGGTTTTCACCAAGTGCCTAGCGGCAGTAGTGGTGTTTCTCTGCTGCATGGGCATATACGTGTTCCTGTACCAGGACGACTGGCTTTTTTTAGCCCCCTCCCTGGACAGTCGGAAGGTGTCTCCATCTTTCACTTTGGATTTGTTTGTCAAGCTGGGCATCTCGGTCAACCTCCCCAAGTCCCAGCTAGTACCCTCTCAGTGCCTCCAATTTATTGGGGTGGTACTGGACACAGTCCAGAGCAAGGCCTTTTTGCCATTGGATCGGGCTGAGACCTTAGCTTCCCAAGCCACTCTGGTGGCCAAGGCTCAATGGACCCCAGCACACTCGGGTGCGCCGCCTCTTGGGGCTCATGGCAGTGGCATATCCTACTGTCCCATGGCCAGACTGCACATGAGGGTCACCCTGTGGTTTCTTGAGTCCAGTGGGACCAACGGTTGGACGACATGAACCAACTGGTCATGATCTCCAACAGCCTGCAGAAGGATCTTCTTTGGTGGCAGGATCTCACCAACCTGTTAGTGGGAGGTTCTTTTCACTCTTGGGCCCTACCAAACCCTCACATCGGACACCTCCGATATGGGTTGAGAGCCCATCTGGGGACCCAAAACCTAAGGTTCATGGACCCCCAGGAGCAGCAGCTCCATATCAATGTCCTGGAGACCAGAGCAGTACTCTATGCTCTCCAGGCCTTCCAGTCATTACTCCTCCCGGGAACACTTCTGAGCCAGACAGACAACATGGCGACTGTCTGGTATCTCAACAAACAAGAAGGAACCCGGTCATAACCTCTGTGCAGGGAAGCAATGAGAGTGTGTTACTGGGCGATTCAGCATGGTCTGTTTCTGACAGCAGTCCATGTCCCAGGCGTGCACAACATTCTGGCAGACAGTCTCAGCCGATCGGTAGCCAGGGCTCATGAGTGGGAATTAAAACAGGACGTAGTTGAAGATCTATTTCTTCGATGTGGCCAGCCAGACCTAGATCAGTTCGCCTCCCCATTCAATGCAAAACTACCCAGCTTTTGCTCGCTCATTCCCGGGCATGGTGATTTTTGGCGAGACACACTGTCTCTGTCTTAGACAGGGAGGTTTCTATACGTGTTTCCTCCTTTTCCTCTTATTCAGAAGTTTCTGTTGAAACTTCAGGCAGAAGGGCCCATTTAATCCTGATTGCCCCTCTGTAGCCTCAGCAGATTTGGTTCCCGCTGTTAAAACAGCTGGCTCTAGAACCACCAATCCTTCTGCTGATATCTCACAACCTTCTGTCTCAGGAGCAGGGCACTCTGGTACATCTGAGTACATCAGTCTCTCTACCTCCATGCGTGGCACCTGTGGACATAGTGGTTTCCCGCTATGGAGTTTCTTCCCAGGTCACTCGGGTCCCGGTAGAAGCCAGAAAACCTTCTACTAAATCTACCTATGCCACGAAGTGGAAGAGATTTTCTATCTGGGCCACAGCTAAATGCTTGGATCCCTTTTCTTGCTCAGCCTCCCAGGTGTTAGAGTACCTCGTACATCTTTCTGAGTTGGGCCTTAGTTACTCCTTCATTAAGTCCCATCTTTCTGCAGTGTTGGCCTGCCAACTCCCGGTGGAGGGCAAAACCATAGTGCAGCTAGAGGTTTCAAAAACTTTCTTGAAGGGTATCCTTCAAATTAAACCTCCAGTCCGGAACCCCTGTCCTCCCTGGGACCTCCCTGGGATCTCAGTTTTATGTTGGAGAAACTTACTTTACCCCCTTTTGAACCAGCAGCAAGTAGCGATATGTGCTTCTTGTCATGGAAGACTTTATTTTTAGTTACGGTTACTTCAGCTTGAAGAGTTTCAGAGCTTCAGGCCTTTGTTTGTAGAGAGCCTTATTTGATTTTTCACAAAGACCTGGTGATCCTGAGGACTAATCCTTCCTTTCTTCTGAAAGTGGTTTCGGAGACAACTCTCAACCAGAGTGTCGAACTGCTGGTCTATTATCCTCAGCATTCGAACAGGGGGCAATATCTGTTGCACACCTCGGATGTGCACCGGATCCTGAGGTACTATACCTCCTGGACTAAGGAGGTTCAGAAGCGAACGACTTTTGTGACCTTTTGCCCTGCAGTGCCTGGGCAAGGCCATCTCGAAGCAGACTATCTCTAGATGGCTGGCTAACTGTATTCACTACACATACCAGAAACATGGAAAGACACTATCAGGGGCGGTTAAAGGCCCTCCACCAGAAGCATGGCCACTTCTACTGCTTTTTCAGGAATGTATCAACTGCAGAGATCTGTGCAGTGGCCACTTGGTCTTCTGTCCATATCTTCACTAAACACTACAGTCTGGACATTGCCTTTTGGTGTAGAGCTCGTTTCGGCCTTGCTGTTTTGCAGGTCTTCTATCCTAAGGCAGAACCTCAGTTGGCAGATATTTTCCTCCTCAGGAAACTCGTCTCCAACTCCTTCTCTTTAGACTGCTTGGTATTCAGGCCTATATGTGAAGACCTACTGAAGGAACCCTCTAGAAGTAAGATATAGCAGTTATGTAAGAACTTACCGTAACAGTAGATCTTTGAGAGAGGTTCCTGCAGTAGGTCTAGTTTCCCACTCACCTTCCCCCAGCTCCTGGAAATGTTTCCTTTCCATACTGCCTAGCCCACAGGTCTAGATAGGGCACAAGGTCCCAGGAGTTGTTATTCCTTCCTTTCTACTTACCTTTCTTTAGGTCTCCGGTGGAAAAGAACTGGAGGGTGGGTGCGGGACCGCCCCTTTTATAGTCGAGCTGATGTTGCATCACCTGACGTGGGGGGCGGTCCCCACTGATGATTGCTAGCTACAAGTTTGCCGTTGGAATCTGACGCCAAGGAGCGCAGTCCTATATGTGAAGACCTACTGCAGGAACCTCTCTCGAAGATCTACTGTTACGGTAAGTTCTTACATAACAGCTGTTTGTTTACTGCTCGCTGTCTGACTTGGGCTGGATCTCTCCGCTCTTGAATTTTGTTACTTGTCCTCTTTTCAACATTGTAATATTGCTCTGTTCTTGTCTTTCTTGCACCCTGTTATGTTATTTCATTTTTGACATGGTGCTTTTGCAATGGAGTCCTTGACTCAAACGTTGTAATTCCTATTCTTTCAATAAATAAATAAACAAATAAATAAATCAATAAATGTTAGGTTACTGTCACCACTGCTCCAGGGTCAGGTTACTATCACCACTGCTCCAGGGTCAGTTTACTGTCACCACTGCACCAAGGTCAGTTTACTATCATCACTGCTCCAATGTCTGTTTATTGTCACCACTGCTCCAATGTCAGGTCACTATCATCACTGCTCCAGGGTCAGGTTACTATCCCCACTGCACCAAGGTCTGATTACTCTCACCACTGCTTCAAAGTCAGGTTTCTTACACCACTGCTGAAAGGTCAGGTTACTATCACCACTGCTCCAGGGTCAGGTTACTGTCACCACTATTCCAAGGTCAGATTACTATCACCACTGCTCCAAGGTCTGTTTATTGTGGGGTGAGGGGGTGATGGGGCATCCCGGGCTGGGGACAGGGTTCAGCATATTGGCTGAGTAGCCCTTTTAAGGTTAAAGGGTGAAATTCTGCACCTTAATAACTTTGCCACCATTCAGCGGATTTGCCTGACTGGCACCATAGATCTTGGGATCTGCCAACTTTCGTACTGGTCGGATATACGGCTGTGGAGTTATTAAGCGACATTCGTGTGCGCAGTCATGATTTTTTTCGAATTCTTTGCTCGCGCCTACAGGTTGCATGGTTTGCGCGACCGGTCCGAAAACTTCAGAGAACATGCAGCTGGGGTCCCCGATGTGCCTTTTGAAGATTTCGTGAAAAAATATTAAACGGTTCAAAAGTTATTCAGAAAAAAGTTCCCATTATAAGTCAATGGGAAAAGTTAACAAAAAGTTCGACACGTTTGCAAGTGCACTTTTAGTGTCGTAAATGGCTCTAGTAGTGTCATAAATCTGCCATCTTGTTTTCATTTGGTGATCAGAAAATGCTTGGCATTTAACATTGGGACCATCTAGGGACACAATTATTTTATGTTTACCTAGTCGAGCCTGAGGATGTAGGCATGTTTTATATTTTGGGTTAAACACCCAAATATGTTTTTAAATTTCTGGAAAATGTAGTGTCGCAAAGTAGTTCAGACTCAGTTTACACTTCTCTAAACAAGTAAACTGCTTTTTCCAGACTATGGCCAAAATGACAGGAGTTCTTTGCCACCCTGCTGCAAAAGAACAATTTGGTCTTTTGAGATGAGATTTGGAGGGAAGGCAGCCAACATCTCTCAGATGTGCCTTTTGGTGGTTTGGTGACAAACTATTGCACGGATGCCAAGTTACGGTACTCCAAAGTTGAATTTTTTTCCCATTATCTAACAAGGTGGCGTCCGCCGCATATTTAGGGGCTCGTATCTCGGAAATATTGCGAGATACGGAATTTTCATTGCAACAGTATGGGCTACACATTCAGTGAAAACCTAGCCAGGAAACTCATGAATCATGTGACATTTAAATTTTTTTCTACGTCACACGGTTCCTGAGATATAAGCAATTTAGTATTCCAAAAGCTAATTTTCTGCTCCGAGGCCCATTATTATGCGTACATTCTTTGAATACACTGTGTTTCTCCATGCAGCTGTTGGGCAAAAACAAGGTGTGCACTTCCGTTACTGTTACAGTTAGCGTTTCCATTTGCGTTTCCGTACCCATTTGCGTTACCATTCCCATGTACGCCACTGTGTGCGTTCCCCTTTGCGTTCTCGTTTGTGTACACGCTTGCGTTTGCGTTTCCATTTCTGTTTCCTTTGCCATTATTTCTGCTGTTATCGTTATCATTTGCATCTCCAATTGCGCTACTGTGACCGTGCACGTCATGGTTTGCTTTTCCTTACATGCTTTCGTCTCCTTTTGCATCACTGTTTGCTTTGGCGTTTTTTTTTTTGCACTTGAGTTTCTAGTAACATTTGCTTTTCCATTTACATTTCAGTCACCATGTACGCAACCGTTAGCGGTTGCGTTTCTGTTGCACTTACCATTACTGGGGCCCCGCGCTCCCACCATCACATTCCATTCACTATTTCTATTGCACATTCTCAAAAAGAAGGGAAATTAGAGGCAAAAAACTCCATTTAATGCATCAGTTAGGGCTGTTCCACAGTGACAAAAGTGAGGAAATTCGGTGTTAGGGTTGAAAGCCCCCCTTGGACCCCCAGCCTGCCACCCCAACCGCCAACGGGGTGTGCATTGGGGTCGTCGGTCCTAACTCTCACCCCATTCTCCTATACATCAGCTTGTTTACCCATGTGATGGGGTGAGAGTTAGGGCCAACAACCCCAATGCACACCCCATTGACGGTTGGGTGGAAAACTGGGGGGTGCAGGGCTTATCAATCAACTACCATCGCTTTGTTGCTGGAACAACAACTGATGCATTAAATGGAGTGTTAGCTCTCTAATATATATATATATATATATATATATATATATTTATATCCATCTAACCAGTATAGATTTCTGGCTGTTATCTTGGGCTTCAGGGGCTCTTCAATGGTGGACATTTTGTCAGGCCAGAGGGCCTCTGGCACTGCTTCCTCAGCTCCTGGCCTGGGTGTGTGCCCCCGTCCCTTCCCGGGCCCTCCTGTTCTCTTCTCCTCAGGGACCACTCGGTCTGGGGGGAGGGGTAGCGGCTAAGGGAGGCAGTGGTGGTTTTGAGGGGAAGATGGTATGGTTGGAATGTTTGGAACACTGCAAGTCAACACTGCTGCAACATAGCAGGGCTTAGAGGCTTTAACCAGGAGAATCTTGGAATAAGTGACACTCTCTGACGATGCAGGAGTATAAAAGAGGCAGATGAAGACTCATTAAGTGGACAGTAGTTAAAAGTACTTAAGACCCAATATATAGACTAACTCTATAACCTGTGCTGGAATAATGAGAAGCAATAACCCCCCCCTTTTTTTTCCTTTTCTTTTTCTCTTTTTCGCCTCCCTCCTTTCTCCCTCTTTTTTTCCTTCTTTTCAACTATGGCACCTTAGGTTTCCCCCTTCTGTCCTTCTCCTTCTCCCCTTTTTCATTTTCTTTTCCCTCTTTGAGGGTCCATAAGGGTCGATGAAGGGCAGTCTGTTAGGGAGGGAATACAGGAAGTGTGTGGGCACGGGCTGGTTAATCAGATGTAGGCCAAACTGTATTAGCCCTACAATTACTCCAAATAAATCTGAGACATTAAATCTGGAGTCTGCAGTGGTGGTCCGGTGTGGGCTCTGGCCGTGCTGGTACACTGACGGGGTCTGACAGTAAGCTCTTGCGGGGTACATTTAGGCATGACTTTTTAGCTCCTATTAGATCTCAGTACTGTGAGTTGAGGGGAGGGGGTGGTGGCTGTGGAAATCTGGGTTCTCGTTTGTGGTTCTGTTTAGAGGATATTCAGTAGAGGAGGGGACCCAAGTAGATGGGTGTCCTGTGATTCCCTTTTCTCACAGGCCTCTGGAAAGGGCCCAAGGGGACGCAGACGATCCGGGCTGTTACCTCCTATTACCCGGAGAAAACTGGAAATTTCTAGATTAGGAGATTGTCCCCGGGGGTCTTCACATTGCCTGTCGGATGGTTAGTATTAAGGTTAGTAGACAAAGGCATTAAAGGGGCTTATCCCCATGTGACCACTCCGGGGCTGGGGAGCGATACCTTTAAAAATTTCAGGGGGGAGGCTCGGAGGGCACAATGGATCCTGCCATCCGGACCACCTAAAAGGGGTTCCCGCATTTGGGACTTCAACCCCTCGGGGAAAGCACCACATCAGGGTTGGGAATCACACCCAACCCTGGAGTATGGAGCTCCCAGATCATATCTCGTCTTCCTCGGAGGACTTGATTGAGACAGAGCAGAGGTGGATAGGTTATGCCACCTCAAAAGTGGAAGAAGTTTTGTATATAGTTTCGTACACATCTTGTTAGTTATTATTGTTGGTCTTGTTATTAATCTTTGTTATGTTAATGGGGACAGACATGAGACACAGGAGACTGTCAGTTATGCAATTATTCAACACTTTATCGATAAACTTCAGGAATCACAAAGAAAGAAAGCAGAAGGTAGAAACAATAAATGTTGCTACTGGTATGGCCTGATGACGGGGAGAGGAATGGTCCAGGTAGAAACAAACTCCAATGACTTGAAAAATAAATAGAAATAAAAGGGAAATTATGGTTATATGATTTTAAAAGTAAAACCTTTACAAAAAATAATACACTATGACAACACAACCTGTAAAGATATATTCCCTAAATGTCAATGGGCTACATAATCCCATGAAATGCTTTAGGATGATGCAGCACCTTAACAAACAGAGGGCCGATGTAATTTTTCTACAGGAAACTCACCTCTCCAGTGCTGAACACCAGAAATTGTGGTGGGGAGTAGATATGCGGTTCACTCCTCCTCTCACCCCGGAGGGTGGAAGAGGGGAGTGACAATCTTGATACTAGCCACTACCTAATTGAAGATAAATAAAATCCATGCAGACGGACAAGGCAGATATGTCATAGTTCAAGGTCGCCTGTATAACCAAGAAGTTACCCTGGTGAACCTGTATCTGCCTCCACAGACAAAGACACCAGTAATTCAATCTTTTTTTTACTAAGGTTTTGGATATCATACAGGGACAGTTAATAATGGGGGGGGGGATTTAAACATGACCATGCAACCTAAACTAGATTCATCCAGCCCAAAAAATTATCATATATCCAATGCAGTCTGATTTTTTTAAAGCTCAAATGGAATATTTAGGCCTAGTAGATATATGGCAGAAACTCTTTACTACATCTCTGGGCTACACATATTATTCTGGCAGATTCCACAGATATTAGCGGTGAGATTACTTTCTAACCACATGTGAGCATCTAACCACGGTATTAGACATCTCTGTTAGGCCAAAGGTGTTGTCTGATCACCACCCCATTTACTAAAATTAGAGCTGGGCAAAAAAAAACAAAAATACTTTATGGAGACTCAATCTATATATTTTAAAAGATAAAGAGTTTACAGACCAGATTAAAAAATGTATCCCACAATTTATTAACGAAAAATTGTCCCCCACAATTTCGGAGGCTACTTTATGGGATGCCATGAAGGCAACCATACGAGGTGAAGTGATCGCTTGTGCCTCCAGAAAACAGAAAGAGAGAGAAGCCAAATATAGTGGACTTAGGAATAACCTTCACAACTATCAGTTGCTTTATAAGAATGGGGATACGGAAATCCAACAGAAAATTAGAGAAATAAAAGCAGCCCTACTGAAAATTATAGATATTATGATCAAGCTATCTTTACTATATCTATAACAGGCGAGCTATGAAGGGGGGGAGGGCAGAATACCACGCAGGTTGGCCCAGAGGCTAACAGCATGCAAAAAGACTGTAACAATCCTAAGAAATCAGAAACCCATTAACAGGTAGAATAACCCACAGAGAAGAGGAAATTAGACAATCATTTGCAAAATACTACCAGCATTTGTATACATCACACTACAGTTCCACCCCTGAACAAAGACAGGACTTCATGAACAGGTTAAACCTCCCTAAATTGTCAGACACACAAATTCGACTACTTGAAGCACAAATCAGACTAGAAGAGATACAAACAGCTATCAAAAACGTATCAACCGGGCGTTGTCCTGGCTGGACGGATTTCTGGGAGAATGGTTCAAAACATTTCAGAAAGAACTGTCCCCGAGTCTTCTCCAGCTTTATAGAGCTATAGCCAAGGGACAAACCCCACCTCCATCTTGGGAATATGCCATGATAGCAGCACTCCCAAAACCTAACGACAATATACTAGAACCATCAGCATACAGACCCATATCTATATTAAACTCCGACTATAAAATATATATGGCCATCTAGTTAACAAGATTGAAAGGATTTTTGCCTTTATAATACACACAGACGAAGCCGGCTTTATCAAACAGAAAAATACCACTGATAACATTAGGAAAACTTTCAAGCTAATAGAATACATTCAAACCCGCAAAATACCAGCTGCCTTACTGAGCCTTGATGCAGAAAAGGCATTTGTCCGAATGCACTGTCCCTTTTTGTGGGACACACTTCGTGCATTCAGATTCCTGGAGGCTTTCTTGGCCTGGCTTCAACAAATCTATACCTCCCCGAAAGCATATGTACGGATCAAAGGTGGCCTGTCCTCACCATTTCCCTTGCACCAGGGCACTCGCCAGGGATGCCCATTATCCCCATTGCTCTTTATTTTATATATTGAACCTTTAGCAGAGGCAATAAGAACATCCAATAAAATAGAAGGAATCCCCTTGAATCAAACAGAATATAAAATAAACCTATTTGCTGATGATATCTTGCTAACTCTTTTGTCTCCTTCACAGTCCATTCCAGAAGTGTGGAAATATTAAAAAACTTTGAAATAATAGCAGGATTTAAACTGAACACAACAAAAAACAAAAACCCTCCTTTATAATTACACCCCCCCAAAAAAAGTCTAAAACAAAGCTTATCTTTAAAATGGCACACCACCAAAATGAAATATTTAGGGATATACATTCCCTACAACTTAAAGGTTACAGAACTCATTAACTATGAACCCCTAACAATTACAGTTCAAAAGGACCTAGATAAATGGCAAAAACTCCGCTTAACCTTTTTCCAAAGAATAGAAACAGTTCGAATTAATGTTTTGACATGTTTATTGTATTTATTTCAATTATATTTATTTCAGAACATCCCCTATTTCCCATCTGCATCTTATTTTTCATCATGGAATAATATGTTGTCCACCTTCATATGGGATAAAAAATTCCCAAGAATTCGGTTGTCAGTTTTAAAGCTATCATTATCCCAGGGAGGAACCAGCCTTCTGGACCTTAGGTGCTGTGCAGAGGTGGCCTTTGTACGCATCCTTTTGCTCTGGCTTTCGGAAAAATACAACGCACCTTGAAAGCAACTGGAATTTCATTTGAATGACCTTTACGACATAAAGAAAATTATTTTTGCTTCACAAGGAAAATCACCTCCCTTAAAAGATGATTTTTCGAAAGTGGCTTCACAGATCTTGAAAATGTAGTATAAGCTACGTAAAAGAGATCAGTTCCGAACAATATATGAATACTATAAGGTTATATCAGAAGATTAACCTTTTATCCCCTCACACATAGACTTGTCCTTTTCCAAGTGGAGAAGACTGGGACTAGAATAGGTTTTTCAGTTTTTAGGAACGGAAGGAGTCTTAACATTTGATGAATTAATGCGGAAATTTAATCTACCAAAAACAGACCAATATCATTACTTCCAAATAAGGAACCACATTTTGAGAAATTGTATAATATAACCTCAGCTTGCTTCCCCCATATCCCCTCTTTTGAAATTGTTTATGGACCTCTCCCGGGGAAGCCATTGGAGTCACCTAATAGGAAACATATATAAAATATTAAGGGACCTCACTACAGAATCAACAGAGACAATACTAACAGGTTGGAATAAGGATTTGAAGCTAGAAATAACTAGGGAGCAATGGGAGGGTACAGCCTTGAGGGCGATAAAAATTACCAAATCAAATATATGGAGAGAATACTCCTGGAAATGTAGATATAGTTACTTTAGATCCCCAGCTAGGCTGGTTAAGTATATGCCAGCTGAATATGGCCATTGTTGGCGACAATGTGGATGTAAACCGGGCTGTTAACTGGGCAGCAAAAATCTTGCCATATTACACCGGTTTTATGTGAATTGCACTGGCTGCCAGTCAGGTGGAGAGTCCTCTTTAAGGTGGGTCTTCTCACCTATAAGGCCCTACACGGGCAGGGCCCCGGTTACCTGTCAGACCTTCTGTCACCTGCCCTCTCCTCCCGCCCTCTTCGTTCTTCTAGTGGTGGCTTCCTGGCCATTCCCAGAACAAAGCTTAAATCCACTGGCGATAGAGCCTTTAGTGCCGCTGCCCCTGTTCTGTGGAATTCCTTGCCAACTGTGGTCAGGGAGGCCCCCACAGTAGATATCTTTAAGTCCCTTCTGAAAACCTTTCTTTTTTCTAAAGCGTTTGGTACTTAGGTCAGTATTTATGGTATTTGTGGTGATTTTAGACTTATTTATTTATTATGTATAAATCTCTATATGCCTGTTATATTGAAATTATGTTTAAAAATCTGTACGGAGCCCAGAGCCTCCAGGATTGGGCATCTTTTAAATACATTTGCCTTGCCTAAACTAGCTGATTTAGCCCACATAATGTGGCAATGCCCACACTTAATGCCATTTTGGATCAATTTGTAAACCGAAATTGCAAGATATTTAGGGGAACCATAGAACTGACAGCAGAAATTGTATTGCTGGCTATATACCCAGACCATTCCCCCTCATGTGCGAAATCTCTGCTTCCAATCTATCTTACTAGCTGCCAAAAAAGATCTCTTACTAAAAAAATGGATGTCGACAGACATCCCTACTATTCAAGATTAGAGACGGATTATAATTTCTATTTACCACATGGAAAATCTTACCGCAAAAATGAATAATCAGTTACCATCATTTATAGGGATATGGCAGCGTTGGATAATGCTCCAGACTGAAACGGATCCAGAGTTCTGCCCTTAAGAAGACAGGGAACCAGTGATAGATGGACATGGGAGGTGGGATAAAGGCAAGAAAGTATATTTTGGTAACTCAACAGATGTGATAAGATTGCCATTACAAAGTCATAAGCTTCAGCAACTATAAGATTGTAATAATACCTGTGGATGCTGTAATTTAATTTATCCTGAAGTACACCACAGAATGTACATGTCTTCCTCTGTGTCTCATCATGAAAAGAATAAAATTCTTCAATAAAAATAAATAAAAAAAAAAAAAGACTAGCTGTTTCCTTACAGATTATCCCTTGGGTGTTTAAACCTGTAGCCTTTAGTGGATTTGGAAAGGTATTTAAAATCACAGTACTACTGCTGTAAAATTTACTGTAAACTAGTACTTGCTGAATCATTGTTCCTTGATGCATCACTGTCACATGGGACAGGAAGCGCTGTAGGAAAAAGAAGAGCAATAAAACATTTGAACATGGAGATTCCCAGGGACCATAAAACTAGGGGGCAAATTTAAAAATCCCTAGTAGCAGATAAAGGGGAGGACACACTTTTGGATTGCACACACAAATCAAAACATTCTGCACAACTTGTGTATTTGCAGATTTTGGGCCAGATATTCAAAACTTTGCCCCGGGGCAAAATTAGCCCAGTGGGCAAACTTAGCACGGACACAAAAGCCTTCTGTATTTAAAAAGAATAGCCCAGGGCAAACAGCTTCTGAATATAGCATGCAAGTGAAGCTGGGCAAACTGGGCTGGGAGTACAGGGAAAACTTAGCCCTGGAATAAGACAGCTGTGAATATAGCAACCAGGAAGTGCAAACTACAACAGCATGCACAGTGACGTGAAGGTAGGTAGAGGTGAACTGTGTGGCCAATGTGTGTGCTAGCAAATGTGTGGACCCAGTATAGCTGCAGGCAGCAGTGCATGTAAAAGTACAGTGTGCAAAGCTGTAATATTCCTCTAACCGTTTGCGCAGCGCTAACACGTTTGCGACGGTTTAGCACAGAGCTAAGCCGTTTGCCTGGTGCAAACACGTTTGCCCAGGGCTAAACTTTGCCATATTCAAATGTGACATGCAAATGAGCCTACTTAGGTAGTCTCTGGTCAGACATCCAGATTAGCATCTCATTATGCCCTGATTTGCTTGCAGTTTGTCCAGTGTTACTGCAAGGTCCCACAGCTCCACAGGGGTCAATCTGGAAGCATAGGGGCTGGCTGGGTCTGCCCACAGCTCCACCGGTAAGTCAGTCTGGGAGTTCATGGTGGTAGCTGCAGGCTACATTTAAACAGTACGGCATAGCATATTGTGCTCCAGGGGACAATACAGTATTGGCACAGATGGTGGTGGTGGTGCTGCTTGCAACTGTCACACTGTAGGTCATGCTACAGCGCACAGCAGATACTACAGTAGCAAGGGGGCCAGTAGTGTGAGGGACACAGCAGTGCCTATGGTGTGTAGGGCAGTGATGACCACTGCACTGTAAACAGTGACTAGCCCAACTTGCAGGTGTTTACTGACAGTGGGCATTACTGTTACACTGTTGAGAGACCCACAGATGCTGCACCTCTGGCATGGGACGCTCACAGTGACATATACATGGCCGACTGTGTGTGCTGTGTTTGTACAGCTGTGCGATATGTGGCTGGGAGGGCACATACTATCAAACAGGCACACTGGTATTGGGATATTCCCAGTACTGGCCCATGTGCACTGCATGATGTGTTCCAGCCTTGTGGCTGCACCTGGTTTGTGGTGCAGCCGGGCCACTCGTGCACCCTCCTCTCAACACCCTCCATGCCCACAGTGCTGCATGTGTGTGCTGGCATCTGTTGGTGTCCACAGAAGTGTGGTCTGCAGGTGTTTGCTGTATGGCCACACTGCCATGGTGTCCACTGGGGGCTGGATCACCACTTACTGCCTGGCATGGCTGGGACTGGTGGCAGATGATGGCATCATTGTGATGCCATCAGTGAGCAGCATGTTTCCTTTATGTCTGGCTTTTTCTGTGAGTCGTACTTATTTGTTAGTGTCGTGCAAAGCCATGCAGTCGCCACGCAAAGCCACAATGTCCCACAAAGCTGGATTGCCCAGGGTTAAGACTACCTTTTCCTGGGCGGTAATTTGTGCCATGCAAAGTGTCGCGCTAAATCGTGCAAAACCACTTTTCGCGGCACTAGTCTCTGAATATAGCATTGCGCCTGTATTCATGTACATGCCTCCTCAGTTTGCCTCTTGCATACATTATGATTTTGCCTGGCACTAATGTAGTTTGCGTGCGCTATTTGGCCTTTAGAATATAGCAGACCCGTGCGAATCCTGTGCTAAACCTGCGCAAACGGTTTGCGCCCAGCACAAAGTTTTGAATATCTGGCCCCTAGACTGTAAAAGCAGCTGTATTTGTCAATAACCACATAGTCTTTTTTTCAGCAGTAAGATTTGTCTGGCAAAAATATCACAATACATATTTTTTGTTTTCGTTTTCTTTCATTCCTGAACCAAGTTAAGGGATATTGAAGTTTGTAACAGTTCCCACTCCCGTGCCATGCCTGCCATGAAATAATTAAATATCTTGGTACAGTGTGGTGCTGTTTACCATCAAAAACATGTAGTAGCACCATCCTAATGCATCTACCATCAGGGCCCTAGTTCTCTGAGGCTCTTTAGTCCTTCAGTGGTGGCATTTTTTGAGTTCTGTGGCATGATTTATTCAGTTCTGCATCAGAATGCAGTCCTGCCGTTGGCTAAAATATGATATAATAGAAACATAAAAACATAGACTTTGATGGCAGATAAGGACCGCTTGGCCCATCTAGTCTGCCCATTTCCATACCTACAGGATAGGCCGCAGATCCTAATTAACCAACAGCCTATTTCTTCCTACCCCCCACAAGAATTGCCTTATGTCTGTCCCATGCATTCTTGAATTCTCCCACAGTTTTAGACCCCACAACCTCCTCAGGAAGGCTGTTCCATGCATCCACTACCCTCTCTGTGAATATACTTCCTCACATTGCCCGATCCGCCTCTACTTCTATCTTTTAAATTGTGTCCCCTTGTTCTTGCAAGTCTCTTTTCTGAAAGATGCTACCCTCTTGGACTTTGTTGATTCCACTGAGGTACTTAAACGTTTCTATCATGTCCCCTCTCCCTTCTTTCCTCAAGGGTATACATATTAATCCTTTAGTCTCTCCTCATACGGCTTCTCTTGCAGACCCTGCACCATTTTAGTTGCCCTCCTCTGGACTACCTCTGTCCTGTCTTGTCCTTTGTGGAGATGGGGTCTCCAGAACTGGACACAGTACTCTAGATGGGGTCTCACCAACTGTCTGTACAGAGGGATAACAACTTCCTGTTTTCTGCTGCTGATGCCTCTCCCTATACATCCCAGTATACCCCCAGCCCTCCCTAATGCCTTCTCACATTGCTAGCTAACCTTAAGGTCATCTGATAAGATTACCCCCAGGTCCCTTTCCTTGTTTGTTGTTGTTACTACCTCCCTACCCATTGTGTATTCTTTCCCTGGGTTCTTGTTTCCCAGGTGCATTATTTTGCACTTCTTTGCATTGAATCTTAGCTGCCATACTTCTGACCATTCCTCCAACCTTGCCAAGTCCCTTTTCATCCTTTCCACGCCTCCTTGTTTATTAACCCTGTTGCATATCGTTGTGTCATCTGCAAAAAGGCATACTTTTCCTTCCTATCCCTCTGCAATGTCACTGATGAAGACATTAAAAAGGACTGGACCCAATACTGAACCCTGCGGTACCCCACTAGAAACCCCTCTTTCTTCAGAGTGGACTGCATTTACAATTACCTTCTGTGTCCTGTTGTGCAGCCAATGTTTTACCCAGGCTACCACCCTGGAACCCACTCCCAGGCTGGTTAATTTGACTATTAATCTTTTGTGTGGGACTGTGTCAAATGCCTTGCTAAAGTCTAGGTAGGCCATGTCCACAGCCCCTCCCTGGTCTACTACTTTGGTCACCCAGTCAAAGAAATCTATTGGATTCGTCTGACATGACCTTCCCGCTGTGAACCCATGCTGCCTTGGGTCCTGTGCTCCACTGACCTCTAGGTACTCAACTATTCTTTCCTTCAGAAGTGACTCCATTACTTTCCCTACCACAGAGGTCAGACTGACAGGTCTGTAGTTTCCTGTCTCTGTCTTGGTCCCACTTTTGTGAAGGGGAATCACATCCGCCTTCCTCCAGTCCTCGGGTACCACACCATCCTCCCATGATTTATTAAAAAGAGTAGCCAGTGGTTTCACTAGTTCCTCCCTTAATTCTTTTAGAATTCTGGGGTGAATTCCATCAGGCCCCATTGCTTTGTCCACCTTCAGTTTTAGGAGTTCTTGCAGAACCCTTTCTTCTGTGAAAGAACTGGGATCGACCTCTATCAAGAGTGCTTCTGTTAATTGGATTAGGCACTTCCCCCTCCTCTTTTGTGAATACTGAGCAGAAATATTCGTTTAGTATCCCTGCTTTTTCACTGTCCCCCTCTGCCCACCCACCATTCATTCTATTCAGCCTCACTATCCTTCCCTTTGTCTTTCTACGCTCGCTGATGTACCTATAAAAGGTTTTATCCCCCTTCTTAACTGAGTTGGCTATCTTTTCCTCAGTTTGCTCTTCTGACTTCCCTCCCTGCTTCCTTCTGCCTTAACTGGTACAGCTCTCTGTCCTGCTCCTTCTGTGTTTCCTTATACTTCCGGAATGCAATCTTTTTCTTCACGACTTTCACAGCCACCTCTTTTGAGAACCATAGTGGCTTTTTCTTTCATTTTGATTTGTTTATTTGCTTCACACAAAGGCGTGTTGCCTCTGTGATGGCAGTTTTGATGATTCCCCATTGTTGCTCCACACCTCCTTCTAGCCTGTTTGCTAGTGCTTTTCTGAGGCACTCTCCCATCTTGCCAAAGTCAGCTCTCCTAAAGTCCAGTACCCTCACTTTTGTATGGCTTGACTCTGTAGCTGAGTTTAACGTGAACCACACTGTTTGATGGTCACTTGTCCCCAGATGGCAACCCACTTCTAGATCTGAGATCCTCTCACTGCCCCGCTTGAGAGCACGAGCTCTAAGATTGCTCCCTCACGAGTGGGTTCCAAACTAGCTGTCTAAGGCCTGCCACCTGTAGGGCATCAAGAATGGCCCTGCTCTTGGATGTGGCTGCAGCAAATGTGCTCCAGTTAACATCTGGCATATTCAGGTCTCCCATCAACAGTATCTCCTTTCTCTGCCATTCTAAGAATGCCTTCTATCATATCCTTGTCCATTCCCTCCCTGACATGGGGTCTGTACACAACCCCTGTGCGGATTGTGGTGCCCCTTCCAGTCTCCAAGGTGACCCCCAGTGCCTCCTCTCCTCCCTGTTTACTCTTTAGTTCAGTTGCTTTTATACCTTCCTTTACATAGAGAGCTACTCCTCTCCCTCTTCTCTCCTGCCTGTCTCTCCTGTAGGTTATGTACCCTGGTATGTTAACATCCCAGTCATGGTTCTCTGTGTACCATGTTTCTGTGACTGCTACGATCTCCAGGCATCCCTCTCCCATCAAGGCCACCAGCTCAGGGAGCTTGTTGCCCAGACTATGGGCATTGGTACCATTACCTCCATTTCCTGATGGCCTTACTCCCTTTGCCCCATCCCTATCCTTCTTGCCTTTGTCACTTTCTCCATTTACCCCTGCCCTTCCCTATCGACACCTCTATGTTGGTGTTTGCCGCACTTACTATCATGATTATTTGGGGCTAGATTTCCTGCTCCTTTCCAGTGCCTCTCTGGCTAGTTTAAAAACTTGCCAATGAAGCATTTAAACCTATCATCTAGATCCTGGTTCCTCCCGACAGATGCAGCCCATCATGCCAGTATAGGCTTGCATCACTCCAGGTGGACCCCAGTCCCCAATGAAGCCAAATCCCTGAGCTCCATACCAGTTTTTCAACCACTGATTGAATCCCATGGTGGAACACCTAGCCTCTCCTATGCCATAGATGGGCAGACCTCCGAGAAGGTTACCGTGTGCTACTTGACTAAGGCCCTCCCAATTCCACAAACTCTTCCTGCACTTCTAATCTCTTTCTTAGCCAGGTCATTTGTCCAGGGTGGACAGTGACATCCAGCTCCCTCCCCTGTGCAGCTGCTCCGCAATCCTGAGGATTCGGCCCCTGTCCCTCCAAGCCATGGTGCCAGGCAGGCACCTACCTCCTCTCCCTTCCTCCCCAGTTCTACCTTCCTAGCAATGGAGTCCCCACCAGGAGTTGTTTTTCCCCTGCAGGGTCCCCTGCCACCCTCCTGTGGGTCTCCTTGTGGAGGTTCCCAGCGTCCTCCTTGGTTTCCACTGTGGGTGCCCATAGAGAACCACACTTTGCCAGAATGGCATAGGAATTGTGGAGAGGTACAACTGGAGGATGCACCTCTGTTCCACCACCTCACTCCTCCTGAGCCCACTGTGGTCCAAACTGCTCCTCTTCTTGGCAACCTCTGAGGCAACGGCAATGGCACTGGTGGTCCCTGGATGGAAGAGGAGGTCCTACAAATCCTGGCCAACTCAGCCTGGAGATGAGCAACCTCCTCCTCAGCCCAGAGAGGTGCCTGCAGATGGGACAACACCGCATCCTCCAGAACGTCTCCCGGAAGACTGCTGCTCCACAGCCACTGCACTGCACCACTCCAGTCATGTCTTTTTTCTGGCCCCTTAACTGTTTGCAATCCTTACTCTTTCCTCTGTTTTTTTTTCTCTCTCTTCTCATTTTCTGCCTGTGTGCCCTTTAAGGTCCTGATTGTCCTATTCTGAGACAAGAATATCCTATATTTCTCAGTAGACCACTTATGTTATATAATAGTGCTATTGATGACATCACTTGTGGAGCACAGGGGAGGGGCTTCAGGAAAAACGAGATGGGGAGAGGAGCCAGGCACTATGAAAAACTGTATATTTACTTGAAAAGTCACCAAGCGCAGTTAATTATGCAGCACTCCATATATTTTACATCATGATGCAAATTCTGCAGAACATTCCATGGATGCATAGTCACAGAATTCAAGGGGGCCTTGTTTATGAATCTAGCATGTACGTTCAACAGGTAACCTCAGCAGAAGTTATTTTTAAAAATAGTGAGTTGCGGACATCTTTAATGACATAATTAGCTGTCAAAGGTGCTTTAACAATATCTGACAAAACTAAAAAATATACTGAACATGAATCTTAGAATGTCAGAAATACATTTTTGCTAAAAAACTATACATTGAAATGTTTTGCCAACTAACAAATATTGCTGCTTTAACATCACCACTGTTCCAGGGCCAGGTTAATACCACCACTGCTCTGGAGTCAAGCTACCATCACCCCTGCTCCAAGGTCATGTTCCTGTCACCACTGCTTCAGGGTTGGGTTACTATCACCACAGATCCAGGGTCAGGTTACTGTCACCTTTGCTTCAGTATTAGGTCAATGTAACCAGTGGCGATAGTAATTTGACCCTGCAGCTGCGACCTCAGAGTGGGCAAAGTGCATAAAAAGTATGATCGAGCCTTCGGAGTCTGGCATACTCCACTGCAGACTGTCTACTTGCTTTTTTTTTCATACTTTAGCTCTGCATCAACAGTATCATCCTGTGAGACCCAGGGGCAGCTCCACGAATTACAAGATTTGCAGACTATGATTCTGTCTTGTCTTGTGATTTGTTTCCCTTTTCAGTGACTTTGGTTGCGCTGCTACGATTTCAAACTGCGTACTGTACCTGATTCAAGTGTGCTTCTACTTTTTTAACATCCCCAGCCTGTACATTTACTTATTTCATTCATCAGACTGCTTTGCTCCAGTCCCTCAGTGAGTTGGCCGCACTGCTCCTACTAATGTATAGTGACAGTCAAGCAGGTGGGGTTTCAAAGGACATTGTAACAGGTGCCGCGGTGTCTACAGCCGCAGCCTCAGAGCGGGCAAAGTGCGAGCAAAAGTATGATCAAGTGTGTGAAGTCAGTGGAGCTTGGAGTACAAAACTTTGTGCGTTCATTTTTGTTTTACTTTCAAGCTGTTTTTATGTTAAGGTGCTTAGAACATTCAATTGATTTGTTCTTTAATTAGAGTTATACTGTTTTAATTTGTTTTATTCCTTTTAGTAATTGTATACTTTGGACATGTAATTTTATTACTGCTGTTCTAAATGGGTTTCGTAAAAATGAGTTTGTTATTGGCATTTCTTTTATTTGCCATTTTTTGTGTTAAATGTTTTATTTGACAGTTTCTGTTTTTTTTGAAGGGTGTGTAGATGTATTATTCTCTGCCAAGGGGAAAGGCCAATTTAATGTGAATGATAATTCCATATCAGGGAAGTTAACACTGAGGATACACCATGAGTATGGAGAGTTAATTATCTGAGATTGTGAAGAAATGTGATCTGATTTTGTTTTGTTTGTTAGTGTGTTCACTGCTACCCAGAGAGGGTTGTCTCATCTGATAATGTAGTTGAAAATCTACCAGATGGCACTTAAATACTGTAATAGGAACTGGCCTCTTTCTGTAGGTGTAACAAAAAGAATTTTAGAGGATTTTTTCCCCTAAATTTTGTGAAGGATAAATAGGGAATCTCGCAAAATTGCTTGACAAATTCAACGCTACTACTGTAGATCCCTGCAGGACTATAGATGGCATTATAATGCTGTCAGGGGCAGTGACGGCCTTTACATGCCACTTGGAACATATTACAGGCGCTTGCACACGTTAAGGGTGGAGTACTGTGTAATACTACCCCCCCTTAACAAGTGCCTGCAGTAAGTCCAAGTAGCATGTAAAGGCCACCATTGCCTCCGACAGCATTATAATGTTATCTGTAGCCCTGCAGCCCCTTCCCTGCTTCACATCCTCAAAACATGGTTTTGTGGGCGAGGCTGTGGCAGACACTCGGTAGCAAGCTGCTGATCAGGAAGTTAGATTGCAGCAATATTAAGTCAAATATCTAAATAATCCATGGCTGATATAAATTAAATCTGGGTTAATTTAGGTCCTGGGGCAAGCAGCTCTTTAAAAATGTCAGTTAACTCAAATTGTTTATTTGTTACTTGGTTAAATTTATCTAGTGCTTACTGTTCTGTCCTTGATTGGGCTATAACTAACAGACTTAATAGAATTGCATTTTCAGGAGTTACAAAGATAGCAATCAGTGATCATTTTTCGACGTTCTGTGTCTTAAATTTTAATTCCTAAAGTGCCATCAAGATTTTTGATGTAAAGAAATTTTGATAAAATGGACTCTGAATTGGATGAATCACAGGTTAATACGATTGATTGGTCCTTGCTTGGTTGTATCCCTTCGGTTGACTGCGCACACTTCCCTGTCTGGAAAAAGAGACTGAGAGGTCGGAACAATGGGTGGTTTACCAAGGAAATTAAGGAAGAACAGGTGATTTACCAGGGAAATTAAATATATGATAAACCAACAGGCTGTTCTCTGGCACAAATTGTTATGTTCTCCTTACCATTCTCTGTTAAACGAATATGGACAAATTACAAATAGGTGTACGTACCTAATCAGATTAAACAAAGCAACACTTTTCAAAAATCACTTAGATAATAATTGGGCTAACTCCCAAACGTTTTGGCCAACATAACTGCCTTGACTAATCCCAAACAGAGAAGCCTTGTCAAGAAGCTTGTTACTAATGCAATGGGGGCTACTGATCCCTGTGAAATGGTATGGTTCCACATCAAAATAGCGACAAAAAAATGGCACCAACAAAAAACAAGCCAAAAAGAGATTCAAGGAAAACAACGCACAGCACTATACCATGCTACAAAATCAGCACTGCTACACTTGCTTTATTCAGGGGTCTTTGCCCCCCCCCCCCGCACCTCCTTTATTAATATAACTGTCTCCGGGGGGGAACAAATACTAAGGAACAAGGAAAAGTCATACAAACAAAAAATAGACAAATAAAAACAACAATTAAAAATGTTCCCAATAGTCAGTCTCGATCCCGGGTCTGCCAACCACACATGCGGTGCGGTGTTTCTAACCACTACACCACACAAGCCAGCTCGGAAATGGCCTGGCAAACAAGTCCCCACATACTTTACATTGCAACGACACCTATGACTCCCTACCACAACAAAAATGTTGAAGTTACCATGCTCTATTAAGCCCACATTGCTCATTTCAACATCGCTATTAAACCCACATAGTTCATTTCAACATTGCTGTTCTTACCTTGCCCAAAATGACTAGCTATAATTGAGTTGCTATCTTAACAGGATACCCTGTGAAAATGCCAATTTGCTTAACACCGAATTTACTAATCTCTCAGCTTTCAAAGTCATTGAACCCAAAAGTACTCCTATTGAAAAGATAAATTTGTCCCCATTTGAATGTCCCAAACAGTATTTTAAAAAGATTTCTGTTCAGGAAACTTAAAAATCACTTTATGCACTTCCAGATAAAAATGGTGATAATGAGGGTGGTTTGCACTCTTGCTTCCTGAAGTTGGTTGCCCCTAAGATTGCTGCGCCATTATGTACCGTTTTTAATTTGCCTCTTATAGCCAAGTTTCACGTTAGTTGGAAAACAGCTTGAGTGGTCCCAGTTCCCCAAAAAAGTGAATGCTGTCTTTATGGATGACTTTTGCCTATTTCAGTTTTGAATCCCTTAAGTAAACTTCATGAAAAAATTGTATCTATGCAAATAAATGCTAATTTGGAAAATTGGAATTTGCCATGTATGTAGCAGCATGGTTTTAGGAAGGGGAGAAGCACTGGCACAGCTGTGGTAGGGCTCAGGAACACGGTTCTCAATGGTATGAAGGAAGGGCTTTTAACAAAGACCATGATTATCAACCTCACCAAAGCACTAAATCTTATTGGTCATAAAATGCTTTGTTTCAAACTGGAAACCTTGGGGATTTCTGTTAATGCTGTATCTTAGATCAGGGACAACCTCTTGAATTAAACCAGTCATGTCCTCTCCTAAAGCTGTTACTAGAGGGGTCCCCAAGGGTTTCATTTTAGAACCTCTGTTATTTTGTCTCTTCGTTAATGCAGACCCTGAGGTCTGCATAAACTGCAAAACTGTTTTATACACATATGATTTATTTATCTTTGAGTTCTAAGCAATCCTCCGAGATCGCAAAATTTGTGAATGTGGATTTCTGTGCAGTTAATAAGAGACTTAAGAGTAATAATTTCAGTTTGAATTCACGCTAAACAAAATCTATGTTGTCTGAATCCTCTAATTCATTGAAAAAAGTTCTGCCATCAGCTCACTTCTCCCCCTTTTATGTTCACTTGAACATGCGCAAGGAACATTATGCTACAAGGAATGGCAGTTGAGAGGTGTGCCTCTGTCAGGTCCAATGCAGTTCACGCTGCAATGGGCATGGCAGCGACAGCCCAGTGATCAGCAAGGCTGATCCTGACACGTGTTTTTGTTTTGGGGCGTAAACTTTGTGTAGTTGAAAGGAGTCGACCACTCCATTCCGTAATTCCCTTATGTACAGGAAGTGGCTAATCACTTAAGCAGTTGACACAGCTCATGTCTGTAAGACACTTACTGTACATAAGGGAATTACAGACGCAGTGAAACAGCCAAATTTAACTAACATGACAAATATTTATAACAAGAAATGAATGCTAAAAAAGCGAATCTGCTGCCAAGCGCTAATCTGTTTAGGCCTCGGATGCCTAGATAGGAAGAAGAAAGAATGAAGGGAGATAAAAGATTTCACCCATACACAGATCCTAGCCCTTGACGAAGCCCACGCAGGGTGAAACATTGGGTGTGGCCAGGGGATCATCCTGTAACAATCACTCGAATGGAATAAAGAAAATGTATTAATGAAAATTGTATAGCGTGGCTTATTGCTGAATACTTTGGATTGTAGCACATTACTAATCCACATCTAACAACACTAACTGATGCATTAATGAACCACTGTGTACAAGCAGGACCTGGTACAACACCATGCAAGCGAACATTTGGCATTGACAAATGCTTGTTTGATTTTGCATCTCCACTGTTTTTTTCCCTTTTTTTTTTTTGTAGGGGTTCAGAAGGTTTCTTTCTTGTATGTTAATTCCCACGCATGAATTGGTGACAAGTACACAAGTGAAAGTCCATCATCATATACCTGTCTGGGGGTCAGTTGGACAGGGCTATACACTACCTCACCTATATTCCGATCTATTGTTCCCATAAACAGTGTCATTATAAGAATATCCTGGACTAAAAGGAGCTAAAGACAGACAAGTTCTAAATTATTAACCTAATAACTCGCGGGCTCCATATTTCCTCAACCGTTTGAAAATTATCTTACAAAATGCAATATATTTGTTCTAGTTTTGCAGTATCTAATAATAAATTAATCCAATGTTCATAATTTGGAGCTTTAATGTTTCCTAGAACCGACTAACATCAAATTGGTTAGTTTTGCTTTATATATTTTATTTATTTATTTATTTAGAGTCTAGGATTACAAGTACCTTTGAGCCAAGACCCTTTTACAAAGGTTCCACTCAATTGAGGTACAATACAAACATTACATAGAGTTGAGTAACAACGCAGAAATGGTGCACATACATTTTTAAGCAGCTGAAATACATTACATTGAGGGAAAGTGAGTACCAGGGGGCAGGGTAGCCAGAGGTAACTGAGGCTTGGAATGGACACAAAAAGATTGGTGCAGCCATGGGCATTTGTCAGGCCTCAAAAAAGTGCTTGGGGGTAGGCGGCAAAAACAGGACGGGAGGGTAGGCTGTAGGAGGAGGAAGAGAAGAGGTAGGATTAGAAGTTCTAAGAGGTAGATCAGATTATGAGGGACAGTCGCAGGAGCTAGAGGCAGCTAGGTGGAGAAGAAGGTTGGCTTTGAACGGGCCTAGCTTTTGCAGAGAGGAGATGTCTTTGTTGAGTCCATTAATCCAGCTAGGAGCTCTGTACACAAAGGATCTTTGGCCCTGTGTGGTGCGGCACCAAGGAATGTGCAGCATTTGATTTTCTGAGGCCCTGGTGAGGCGGGGGTTGCGTGCTGTATGGAGAAGACTTTGGACTCCGGGGGGAGCAAGATGGAGCATATTTTCTTAGCCATTAGACAAGTTTGGTACTTGATACGGTTTGATAACTGCAGCCACCCTGTTTGGGCATAGTGGTCACACATATGGGTGAGTCGGTAGGATCCTGTGATGAGTCAGCAGGCTTTGTTTAGGGCCAAGGATAAGCGCCTGAGAGCTGTGTCAGTTGCAGAGCCATAAATAATCAGACCATAGTCGATTAGAGAGACCACCGAGCTCAGTACTCCTATCCTTAAGGCATCCGAGGTAAGTTATAGAAGAGACCAGTGCGTGTGTTTGCAGCTTTGGCGACGTTATCTATGTGGATGCTGTAGGATAGGTTGCTGTCTATGGTGATCCCCAGATATTTAAAGGAGTGAACCTGTTTGAGGACAGCACCAAGGCAGTTTGTAATATTAAGGGGGTGAAGCCTACGTTTTTTGTGGGAGCCACAGAAAAGCATTGACTTGGTTTTCTTATAGTTGAGAACCAGCTTTTGACTACTAAACCATGTTTCAATGGAGGTGAAACCCTTCTGAAGCTTGTTTTGGAGTAGGTGGGGGTCCTGTTGGGTGGTGTGAATGACAGCATTGTCAGCATAGAGTAGGATTTGTTCTGGACAGGATTGTGGAAGATTGTTCAAAAACAGGCTGAGGAGGAGTGGCCTGAGAATGGATCCCTGGGAGACTCCTGAGCGTACTGGTCTAGCATCTGAGAGGACATCAGCAATTTTCACTCTTTGGGAACGGTTTTCCAGGTAGCTCTTAAACCAAGCTATAGACTCAGGGGAGAGCCTAGCTTTTAGCAGTTCTGTGAGGAGTATTCGATGATGGACGATGTCAAAAGCCTTGGTCAGGTCTATGAAGACTGAACCAGTGAGGTAATTATTGTCCAGGGAGTTGTGAATTGCTCCTGTGAATTCAAAGAGGGCAGATGTGGTGCTGTGGCCTTTTCTGAAGACGTGCTGTTGTTTACAAAGGATGTTGTACTTGTCCAAATATTCCATTAGCTGGTCAGATACCAGACGTTCAGTGGCTTTGGGGGGGGTAGTATGGATATAGGCCTATAATTTCCATGACGGGCCTTGTCCCCACTCTTGTGGACTGGTGTCACGGAGGCAGATTTCCATCTGTCGGGGAACTGGCCATGGGTAAGGGAGAGGTTGAAAATCCAGGTGAGAGGAGACAGCACTTCATCAAGAGTAAGGGACAGCAGTTTGAGGTTGAGTGAGTCACCACTTATTCTAGATCCAGAAATAGCTTTACAGACGTATCTATGGACTTCATGTGTCCTGACTGCTCTGAAGTAAAAAGGGGTGATTTGAAAGGGTGGGGGTGGGAGGGTGCAGGAGGGAGGTCTTCATCAAAGAAGTCTGGAGGAAGAACACTACTGAGGTCAGTGAATGCGTTATTGAACGTGTTAGCTATAGTGGAAGGGTCAAGAGTTATAGTACTATCCACGTCCAGCATTGAAGGTGATGTTTTGGGCAGTATTCCTGTAACTTCCTTGAGATTATTCCAGAAGGACGTCCCCTTTCCCCAGGTGTTTGTGAGGGCATCTTTGTAATAGTTACTTTTCTTCAGGCGTATTTCTTTGGTGCAGTCATTTCAGGCACGTTTGTAGTTTTGTATATCTACTTGCCTACCAGTGGCCCGAGCCTGAAACCAGAGCTGGTCCCCAGCTTTCAGCGATGTAAGAAGATCAGCAGTGAGCTATGGATTGCTAAGGCCTTTTACTTTCCTCTTTTTGAAGGGGGCGTAAACATCACAGGTAGCATTGAAGCATTTGATGAAGAAGTCAAGCGCAGAGTTGACATCTGATGCATGGAAGATAGGTGACCAGTCTTGTTGTCTAAGGAGTAATTTGAGGGTGCTTCAGTTGACCACGTGGAAGGATTCTGCTGTTTATTAGTTTGGGTGGTGGTGGGCTGAATTTGTTAGACCATTCACATGCGACTGGGGAGTGGTCACCTAGCGTATCTGGGAGAACAGAGACTTTTGAGATGTGGGATGGGGGCTGGTCAGTATCCAGTCTAGGAGGGTGCTTGTCCCAGTCTTATAGTTGAGTCTAGTGGGGGAGACGACCAGCTGAGCGAGGTTGGCAGCTGAGATGGCATCCTTGTAGCCACCTGTATCTGATCCAAACCAATTTATGCTAAAATCGCCCATTAGGATTATCTTGGTGCCTGGTGGTTGGGAACGGACAAGGTCAAGGACAGAGTTGAGACCTTTACCTTGATTCTTGGGAGGGATGTAGACAGCAGCAATAGTCAGTGCCTTGTTGTGAACCCCGAGTAGAATTCTGATGGGGAGTATCTGGGTGGTAGAGACTGAGGCAGGCGGTTGAACACGGTGCCCCAGGAGAGAGTCTTTGAGGTAAACAGCGCATCCACCGCCTTTTTTAGTGGTCCTGTCAATTCTGAATATGTTATATCCTGGTAGGGTAATTGCTCTGTTGGGTATTTTCGGAGTGAGCCAGGTTTCGACAATCACAAGAACATCAGGGTTGTGTTGGTGTGCAAATAATTGTAGGGCATCAAGTTTGGGTAGAAGGCTACAGATGTTAATCGTTGCAAAGGTGAGTCCCCCAGAGTGACTCTGCTGGAGGTCAGAGCTTGGGATTGTGGGGCCAGGGTTAGGGTGAATATTGCCAGACAAGTAGTAGTAGTAGAAGCAAGAGTTTCAGGGTGCACCAGCATAGCTGTTTGATGGAGATTTTATTCGACCGTTTCTTATTGGAGAGAAAGCTACTCTGTAAACGATGATCCCAGTAAGTGGTGACGTAGGCCAGAAATGAGAGTGGGAACAGGCAAATGTAAATCACCTCATCTTGATTCCAGGAGCGGTGCAAGCCTGTCGTCGTCGTGGTTAGATATGGAGGGCATAGCCCAGTGGGTATTGATCCTGAGTGCCGTAGATGTTGTCCAGCTGGAAGCACAATGGGAGATTGGGATGGCAGGCTCTAGGCAGGAGTGCCATGGGAAACAGGGAGGAGACAATAACAGGACAGAAGCGCAGAGGGGTGGCCATAATGAATAAAGAGGTGAGGATAGTAGAGGGTAAGAAATGTCTGAGGGAGGGGGAGAAAAATCAGTCAGGAATGGAGGTGAAACAGGGGAGGGGGATGCGATGGGTGCAGCAGGAGATGTGAGGAGGGTGTCAAGCACAGAAAGGAGGCGGGGCAGTGAGGGGACGGAGTTGATTAGTAATGGGGGGGAGGACCAGGGAGGAGGGAGAGTGGGCGGTAAAGAGAGGAGGTACAGGAGAAAGAGTATCCAATAGGAAATGAGAGGGCGGGTCCCTAGGCAGAAGTGGGCAGAGCTAAGGCCTGTTTAATTAAGGTGGGAGGTGGGGAAGGGGGGTGCGCTAAAATTTTCTTCTGAAACCCACTGAAGTCTATGGGCGCAGAGCCCAGCAGAACAGTTTGAATCAGTCAAGATTGCAGGGCCAATCAGTGGCCACGTGGAGCACAACAATCCAACAGGAGATGGAAGCAACAGGTGGTGGCCATTGGGAGCCTTTCAGCACTTCCTGGTTCGGTCTGGAAGTTTACCAGCAAGAGTAGGGTTCCTTGGGGGCGAACAGTGGTGGTGTGGACGGCTGGCCCAGGTAGCCCCAGCCGCTCAGATGTTTCCCCGATCAGGGGCTGAGAGAACAGCAAGAGTAGGGTTCCTGGTGGCGAGCTGTGGTGGTGTGGACGGCTGGCCCAGGTAGCCCCAGCTGCTCAGATGTTTCCCCGACACATGTTCAAGATTACAATAGGTTATTCTCAGTAATTTTAAAGTGTGTTTAAACAATTTCATTATATTGTCTCAAACAGCATGGGATCATGTGATAATAAAAGTTAATTGCTATTCCACAGTTATGATATTGTCTTTTTTTAATTTAATCTGCTTACTTTCAGGAGTTGTGACTTAGCTCGGTGGCACAGCGTGGGCTCAGGCAGATTTTTGCAACTGTGCAGGAAATGACTCTGTTGGGGGGGGAACACAGCACTGACAACTCAGTTAAAACACAGTGTAGTCAGTGTTGTTCGATGCATTATTGTCAGCCCAGGCTGTCTGCTATTTCAGTTTAGTTTTGCCGCATATTTTACTGTAATGCCCACCCCCATCCTGCCAGATAGTTTTCTTCATTTTCAGCCACCTCTGTAAGAAAACAGCAGCCCTACTCCTACACTGCCCAGTCCTCATTACTGTCAGTTCTTCCTCCCAAATCCACTAACCCACTGCAGGGTAAACAGCCTATAAAGCTGGATCACGGTCGCACACTGTCATTCAAATGGTGGCCGGCTGCAGAGCTGAGTGGAGGGAATGTGGATCCTGGAGGATCCTGCAGTGTTTTTATTTTTTTAATAAAACATTTTATTAGGTAATAAACATCACATACACCGTACATCACAGTGGTAAATCCTAACTGGGGTTTCCTCCATTGAAATACAGCACTTAACAAAGCATAATGCATTTAAAAGACTTAGGAGGAATTGAGGAGTAAGTCACATGAAATCCAGGCATAGAGGTTAAAAAGAAGATGGGGCAGATGGAGCGTATGATCTCATTTCAAGGGTATCTCTTGCAGTAGGCCATCACTGGTAGGACTGTAGCCGTCAGGCACTAGGACCACACAGAAACTGTCTAGCTAGCAGTCTACCAGAGGGGATTGCCTATCTCCGACGTTAACCTCTGACGTCACCTAATCCTATAAAGTCGGGAGGCCCCATACCCTCCTTAGTTCTTTCTCACCATTGACCATCGCACATCGGACCACTGAAACTGCCACAACAACAGTCGACTGCCATTTTCCTGTGTTTACTGCACTTTATTAATTTCAGTTTCTTTTAGTATTAACATCGAAATGTTGGTGTTCTCACCTAACAGTTTATGTCTTCGCAGCCTTCTTCATCTTCCGATCGCTCCATGAAGTGTACCTGCGGCAACAGATTCCGGACAAGGACGGCCATTCTGCCTGCATCTTGTGTCTAAGCCTAGACCTTGACGTCTAAGCCCGAAGACGTCTCCAGAAGATCCTGGAGAACTATCTCCTTAAGCAGAAGGTCGCCTCGATGGAATGGGAGCTGCAGGCCAGGAACAGCTCTGCTTCCCTGGCCCAGTTCTCGGGGTCTTCGTCATCAAAGTCCCAGGATAAGGCCTCCGGGAAGCACAAGCAGCGGGGTAAAGACCAGGACCAACCCTGGTCTGCCAACTGCTCGCAGTCTCCTCGCAAGATGTCTTTGACCGCGTATGGGTCTTCCTCCCTCGGGGGCCGACCTCCACCCTGCACACCCTAACTTCCGCAGGTCTAACAGTGGCCCAGCCACCCACTCGGGTCTCCCTCGCAGGCAGTGGCTCCTCGGGTCAGGGTAGTTTGTATCCTGCTCTCCATCCCCAGCTGTTTCAGCCCTTATTTTCAGCAGACACACAGGTGGCTCGGCTGGAGTCTCTTCGGCTGGTGCTGCTGCGGCGGACACCAGTTTACCAGCAGCTGCCTCTCTGATACCCGCACCCCAGGCAGCGGTCTCATTCTTGGGGGCCAGTGGTGGCTCTGCTCCTCCTCCTCAGGGGTCAGGACCCAGGTGCCTCCCAAGGCCCGGTCTCTCCTCAGCCTTCTCTTGAAGGGGGAGGGTCGCCCTCCGCTCCGACGCCCATTTCCCCAAAGCTTGTGCCCATGGATCCTCCACCGGTGCCCCCGGGCTGATGCCCACTGCGTCTGCACCTCTTCTCCCTCCACCACAGCCAGCGGGACCTATGCTGGCCCTCCCTACGCATGGCCTTCTGCAGCCAGTGCCCCTCGGGCCTGCGCCGGCCCCACCTCAGCCAATGCCCATTGGGCCTGCGCCCGTCCTATGACTACCTGCTCCTGTGGGACCAGCGCCTGGCCTACCACAAGCTGATCCTGCAGTTCCAGCGCTTGCCTACCCCTATCCTGCACCAGCAGGATCTGTGCCAGGTTATCCATACCTGACGCCTCTGGGACCTGCGCCGGTCTACCCCTACCTGATGGCTGGGGGACCGACTCAAGCTCCCATCGATTACCATGGCCTGATCACTATGTTGTGATCCTTCATACAGATACAGATTCAGACTCACACCCCGAGGGCACCGGCTCCAGTCCCTCTCCGGGACCTCCTCTGGACCCCCTTCTTCCAGCCTCTGTTACCGGGGCAGGACTGATGCTGGATCATCCTGGCCACTCGGACGGTTGTTGGCCTTAGGATAGTGACAACATGAATGATGAGGAGGAGAGCATCAGTAGTGAGTCTTCCTCTCTCCCCCCCGACTCCTCGGAAGGGGAAGAGGCCCCGACTAATGTTCCCAAATCCATTCCTGATGACCCTACCTTTATGGCCATCATGGGGCACATTCAAGCCACTATGGGATGGGAGACAGAGGTGCAGGACCCTGAGAGGCGTCGGTTGGCTATCTACCTCCGTCAGCTCGATGCCCCTCCCTTAGTGGTCCCCCCAAACATTGACTCCTATGACGATGTAACCTGGGCTGCCCGAAAGTGCCCTGATACGGTCCCGACAGTGTCCAAGAAGATGGACAGGCTTTACCACCCCCCTGCTGGCAAGTCGTATTTTGGGGAACAGCCCAAGGCTGATTCAGTCATCATCAACACTGCACATGATCGAACCAAGAGCACAGAACACCTAAGCTCCTTCCCCCAGACAGGGAGTCCTGCCAGCTAGACCAGATGGGGGAGTGTACCTTCACCTCTGCCACTCTGGCCATTCACACCATCAGTTACTTGGCCCATATGGTACAGTTTCAGAATCTACTATGGACCCATTCTAGGGAGGTGGTCCTAGCCATGCCAGATGACCCTTTCAATCAGCAGACCCTCCAGGTCCTCAAAATGGGCTCAGATGTTGATACCCATGTCCTTATAGCTGCCTGTGGTGCCGTGGATGCCTGGGGCTGGGCAGCAGCTGTGGGCATCTGTATGAGGCGCCACTTCTGGCTACAGGTCTTGGGCTTTGCCCAGGATGTCCAGTGCAGCATAATAGATGCCCCTTTCAGGGATCTCAAGCTTTTCAGGGGAGATACCCCCACCAAAGTTACAAAAGCATTTAAACCATCATCACCTAAGCACATAAAAACTGAATTGGCTCAAAAAAAAAGCTATGAGAGATATTGTTATAATTGGTGACTCAATATTAAGAAGGGTTGACACTGCGGTTTGTGAGGGATGGAAGGCATATGTGACAGTAAGTACCCTTCCGGGGGTATGGACTAATGATATAGTGTACCTTCTGGATGGGCTATTAGAGAATACATCCAGTCCTATTGTTCTACTTCATGTTGGTACAAATGACCTTATCACACGAAATATTGATGATATACAGGCAGATTATAAAAATAGCTCACAGGATTAAAGAAAAAAAAGGGGAACTTATTACATCTGGGATCCTACCCACTCATGGGAGACAATCACGTAGAAATACATCTATCTATAAGTTAAACTGTTGGCTAAGGCAGTTCTGCCTGTCCCAGAATATAGGGTATATGGACAATGCAGCAACATTTAGCAATATAGCTTGCTTTAAAGGAGAACTGTAGTAAACTCAGTTGCTGCAGTTTCCATTAGTGTTCCTACTAATATACCCTTGAATCATATCCTTTCATTTTGTTTCCTGCATCATTTCTGAGGATGTCATGAATTGTTCCTACCTTAGCCCAGTATTGCATGATCCATGCTGTGTGATTGTGTTTTCTGTCACCACACTCTGAGTCCGACGTGCGCACTATGTGCCTTGGTTGTGGACGCGCTTTGCGACCTGTGACCCCGCGCGTCTTCCTATTGCGCATGTGCGGTCAAGTGAGTGCATCTGTGTAAAAGGCCATGTGACCATCCCGCCTGCACTGACTGCTTCTTGCTGTCCCATGGATTTAAAAATTATATTTGTGCCACAACTGAACCTGAGTCGGTGAGAGTGCCTCATGTGCCATCTTATCATTAGGTTCAATGTGTTATTTGCCATCAACGTTACAGTGTCTGTGCTTGCAATGCACATAGGGTGTTCTCCATATAACTTTTTTATCGGGTCCCTTCACAATGCACAGTCACAACAGTGAAGTAAGCAAAATAAATATGAAGACAGCTCATAAGTACAGTACAGACAAAGGCAGTGTATTCTAGTGATTAGAACACATACTGTAATTGTGTGAGGAGATCAGCGGTTTGAATCCCATCACGGAGTGTGTTATTTTTCTCAATTTCATATATTTTTGGTCCACCATGGCCCTCTGTGTAGTCACACCCAGGATAGTGGTGGTTAGGCAACACTTTGTGATGTGTTCATTATGATCCCCATTAAATAGTGACAATTGGTATCTCTGAGGAGCCCTGGATATTGCATGATAATATGCATAGACATAGAGAGGGTCCAGTCAGCCAGATAACTCCTGCAGCTCCGAGTCCAGAGATTGGCGGTAAGGGCTGCAGGTGATGGCATGCCTACATAACATTAGTATGTGTGTCCCTATTATCTCCACAGTCTCTCCAGCATTTGGATTCCTATTTGTATAGAGATTGAGCTATTATTAGTGGTGTTCATAAAAATGTAGTGTGGTCTTTACAGGCATGCTACCTCATTTTATCGATGGCTGTATGCCTTATTATTTTTGTAACTGTGTAAGTGCCACTAGGTACAAGTTACTGTTTTCATGGGTGACCTAGGAGCACTGTGGTCCTGACTTGTTGAAAGTCACCTAGTATGCAAATGGAGGTTCTGTGACTCAAACCCAGTTTTACAGGCTGTATCACGGTCAGTCACAGGTCTGTACCGTAACCTGTAGGCTATACTGCCATCCTAGATCCACTTATTCAGGCGATAACTGTACAGTTTCCTATATCTGTATATTTTCTCATATGAAGCAGTGCAAACACCGAAGGCAGTGCCTTTTCAGGATCTCGTAGGTATAGCAACACACTGTCTGTGCACAGGCATTATGATGTCCCCTTCCACACTAATGTGTCCTGGAAGTGGTGCCCTCCTAAATGGTTTGAGCCACAGGCTCAGTGCAAACCACAACTAATGGGGGAACGTGGGGCCCCCCTAGCATGTTGAAAATCTGGGGAATGGTGCCTGCTGAATGTCATGCATGCTTTGGTGGTGGAACAGTGCCATTTCAGGAGTTGGATAAATGAATCTGGTATTCACAGTGATCCCAACACAGAATAGAGTAAGTGCCAGGTGACCTGGTCAGAATCCTTTTCTGCGTCAAGGCTTAACAGTAGTTGTAACATGGCATTAAAGTGAATGGGCAAATGGGGAGGCGCGATTGGTTGAAGTCGATCAAGTGGGCAAAGTCGGAGCGGAGATTAATCCAGCATACCCGCCGTGTCCAAAACTGAAGTACCCGGACCATCCAGACAGCTAGGTAAGCAGCACAGGGGAGAGGTGACAATGAACTGTGAGAGAGACACCGGTTTTGGGCAGGGAGCGGGTGACAAGCTAGGCAGTGTCGGAAATGGGAAGGGGAGAAGTAGGAGCCGCGCACAATAGGAATAGATAGGAGACGGGCACAGAGAAATACCATGCAGGGAAGTGGTGCACGGTTCTCGCTGACAGGAGGTATCAGGCTGGAAGACTGGGTCGAGTTGAAGTTCGGAGGTGCAGGAACTGTAGGCAGCGACAGAAAACAAGAGGCGAAGGAAAGAGCAACAGAAGCAACAGCGATGAGTGCAACTGTAGGGAGAGAACAGAGCACGGGTAGATTGTCAAAGAGACAGCAGAGGAGTCAAGAAGCATATATGGACTATAGCAGGATGGAGATTGAGGACACAGATGTAGATAGAACGTAATGAGAGTGGAGTGTGCACAGGACAAATGACACAGGATGAGAGAAAGAGACAGAAATGAAGCGGTATAGGAGCAGTGAGATAGCGATGAGAAATAGAGGAGAGATGGAGAGAGACACAGATACGGAGACCAGGAGACATCAGTATTTGTCATCAGCAGAGCTCGATGCACTGGAACGGAACAAGGTGGAGAGAAACACACACAAAAGTACATCCTGGGCATGCAGTGTGTTCTCGGACTGGTTGCAGGATAACAGTATGATTGTAGATATAGCAACGGTACCTGTTCGAGCCCTGAGAGATATATTGAGAGAATTTTGTGGGAGCGTAAGAGCAGAGGGGGGGGAGAGGAGTATAGTATCAGCTCTTCAGTGGGAATAAGAGCCGGCCTGAATCGGTTCATTAACAGCGTGGAAGTCACATGACATATTAACATAATGACTGATACCAAGTTCAAAACCGCCAATAATGTGTTCCTAGCAGTGCTCAAAAAATATTGGAGAGCTGGGAAAGACATAGCTGCACGCTATCCAACCATTACCACAGATGACCTGCATAGAATCAGAGAGTGTGAGAAGCTAAATCCACAGACAGCCTACGGACTTGTGAGATGTCTCTGGTTCGAAATCCAGCTTGGCTTAGTGAGGAGAGGCCGAGAGGGACTCAGGCAACTGACCCAGAACTCTTTTCTTCTGGAGAGAGATGGTACTGGGACAGAGTATCTAGCACTGGGCTTTAACGAGGTGACCAAAACTCACAGTTCTGTGACTGAGACCAATAAACAAAGTCTGCGAGAAGTGCTGTATGCTCAAACCGACAGTGCTCTGTGCCCCGTGGCACTCTACAAGGAGTATGTCAGTAGATGTCCTGCAGGAGCACCGGCATTCTATCTTCACCCACTGCGAGTACCACAGGAGGTGCCCGACAAGCGAGAAGTGTGGTACTCTAGGCAGCCAATGGGCAGGAATTACTTAGGAGACATGATGTCTTAGATATCAGAAGATGCCCAGCTGACAAAGAGGTACACGAACTACAGCGTGCGGAGTACTGCAGTGCAGATGTTGACAGAGGCTGGTCTTGCATCGAGAGAATTTATGTCCATGATGGGGCACAGATGCGAGACCAGCCTCCGGAATTACTGGGCTCCGACTGTGAATGACAGGAAAAAGTGGTCACAGATTCTATCGGCAACCGATGAGGGGAGTTGCTGCAGCAGGGAAATGACATCTACAATGCAGCACAGCACACCAAGTCCACCGCCATATGACAGAGGTGAAGAGAGCTGGAAAAGGCACAGACCTGTGACAGAAGCAGCTGCAACGTCTGGGAGAGCACGAACAGATATCGACGACAACCAGACAGGAAGCACTGCTGACGCAGATGAGACCGGGGAGGATGCTGCAGAGGAAACAGGGGAGCTCCTGAGAGCCCCGAATGAGTGGCACGGATATAAGGCGTCGGGGTTTCAGTGCCATACATTCACCGTTCATGGAATGGTGAACTTCAGTTATGGGTCAGGACCACCAGAAACAGAGGCGAGAAAGGGCACGACAGCAGAAGCACAAAGACCCGAGAGGCAGTAACACCAGATGGAGCTGGAGATGGAGCGGCCGACATTGGAGCTATCTCAGAGCAGCAATAAGAAGTGAGCGATGGAGGATGGAAATTCGTCAGGGAACTGCACAGCGCGGCGAGAAAGCACTCCACTGCAGACCTCCAACGAGTGGTATGACATTAATACCAGCCTAGAATGCAAAATAAGTCAGTCTAGCATGTGAGGCGCACTGTTCTGTTAATGAAGCAGTAGTCAATGTTTTCACTGCATCAGCATATAAAAGCTGTTCTGTTACAGGTTGTGGAAGTGCAGTAAAAACCTTATCTAAACATACCGAGTCCCTGTGTTATGTTGTTCTAACAATGGCAGATACATTTCTCGCAAATGTATACTGCTACGCCCATAGTTATATGATACATTGGCGGTATCTATCGCGTATTAATGCATGGTTGTGCTGCTGTACACTCCTCGCCTGCAGTCTCGGCCACAACCTCCCAACTATGCATTAATTCAGCATTAGATGCCACTTCGTCATGGCTTAATGCTTACTTTTTGGGTTTTGGATTGCCGAATCTGGTGGATGACATGCACGGTTAAACAGATGTTGTACATCATGTTGTAGTCTAGCAGCACCAATGTGCTCTGTGTATGAAAGTTGGAATGAGTGTGTCTACACATTTAGCAATGATGAACATAAACAGCTTTTAGTTGGTATTAAGCACCAAAATGAGTTGTTAGTATGTGCATAGCGAGGATTGTTATCAGCTTTGGCACTAGCTGTTATTGTGGCATAAGATAAGGATGTGGAGGGTTAAATACTTCATTGTAGGCTTCATTTGTGTATATGACAAAGTCAAACTCTTCCTGGGTGATGGGGTTCAGTAGCTGTTCTGATTGTGGCCATGATGACAGATGTGTGTAGTGGGCCCTGTAGTCAATATTTCACCATTTAAGATGCAAGTCTATTGCCGAAATAAAAACATGGGTCCATGTACTAGAGGTGGTGATGTTTGTAGTGGTGGTGTGGGTAGAGCAGAGTACACAAAGTAAAAAGAGGAGCAGGAGTTGGATAATGTTTGCATTGCATCTGTGTTGTAAATGAGGGTCATGGTCAAATTAATATGAAGGCATCGACCAAGAAAAGTAAAACACTAGTATTGAACAAGCAACGGTCTTTGGGTAGCATTAAGTAAAATCGGTGTTGGAGGGGGTGGTCTACAAACTTTCATAGGTGCAGTTATGTATCTTCTGATTTTTTGCTTTCCAGTCGGAACAGATATGTTGTGTGTCTTACTGCGTGTGTATGTTTATGTGTGTGTGAGTCAGATTGTGTGTGTGTGCGTGCGTGCGTGTGTCTCTGCCATGTAAATATTCCTGTGTGTCTATCTGTTATGGGCCAGAGTGCCCAGAACTGTATGACAGAATGCATGTCAGGTTGACGGTGTGAATGGACCTCTGTGAGGCCTGGCTACCTTGCCGTGGTACAGAGGCTTATCACAATGTTGATCATACACTGTAAGTAAAAGCCAGGCAAATTCAGCTGTGATGATTTTGGAAAACAGTAAGGTTGTGGGACTGATACTTGTGTTCGGGTGCTGGGTGGCGAATGTGCTATCTTACTGTGTGGGGGGGGGGAGGGCCTGGAGACTGTGTATGACTGTATCTATGTGTGTGTGTGTGTGTCTCTGCCATGTAAATATTCCTGTGTGTCTGTCCATTATAGGCCAGAGTGCCCAGAACTGTATGACAGAATGCATGTATGATTGGCGGGTGTGACTAGACCTTTGTGAGGCCTGGCTACCTTGCTGTGGTACAGAGGCTTAGTACAATGTTGATCATACATTGTAACTAAAAGCCAGCCAAGTTTAATTGGGATGATTTTGGAAAACATAATAAATATGTGGGACTGATACTTGTGTTTAAGTGGTGGGTGCTGAACGTGCTATCCTGTGTTGTGTGTGGGTGGTGCCCGGTGTGTGACAGTGTCACCGTGTATGCCTTGAACTGCATTCCTATATACAAATTCAATCATTTCTTTCTGATAGCAGTTCTGAGTAATGTATTTTGACACACATATGTAATTGTCTTACAGAAACCATGGCCACTGTGTCCATCGAACATTTATCAGAGGAAAGTAGCAGTACTTTGGCCGACAGTGAGGCAGCGCAGATCTGAATGGAGATTTTTGAAAGTGTAGCTGCTGCATCTGGCCACGTTAGGCCATATATGTTTCAGCCACAGAGGCAGCAACCACATCATTCATCAACCGACGACACCAGCTCATCTGATGAGGAGGCAGAAGTTTTGCCAAGTCGCCTTGATGACCTCAGTTGGTGCACATGTGGCAACTGCATCATTATGCCAGCTATCAGGGAGTGCCTTTGCTGTACTGAGGTTGGTCATCAACTGGGAGACAAGCTGGATGGTGTGACGTGCATCACACAAAATCCATACTTTGCTACTGGTTGCTTAGACCCATTTGTAGTACGCCTAGCACTGATCACCATCTGCTCCTGTTATCGTCATCCGCAACCGGCAACACCAGCACCTAATAGGTATTGCAATCAAGTCGTATAGTCCTCTGTTTAAGTATTTTTTTTATTATTGTTTATCGTCCTACCTTCCCTCATTCGCTCCACTATCTTGAGATCCCTCAAGACCCATTACCTCCAGAAGCCTCTTGGGTCTGCTCCTCGAGTGTCGCGCTGTTTCTGTCTTTTTTCGAGACACAATGCACAACACCATGGTTGGGACGAAGAAGAATCCCCCTTCCTCCGTCGACTTCAGTGGAGTAAGCGCGCAGTCAGTGTAGTCTGCCCATGTCCTGTGTGTGTGAATGGGACCAGAGGTGTGGTTGCCTAGGAGCGCTTGATGATTTTTCCTCTTCCATGAGCTCTGTTGACATTGGCATGTAGGAGGGCCAATGAGTCAGAGGCGTGCTGAGACATGCCTCTGCTCTGGTCCCCCACCAACATATGGTGCACCCTGCTTTTACGCTACTTTCCATGACCGTACTGCCAGATGTCACTGGCCACCAGAAGGTGGCATTATCATATCGGTTCCAGTGTGCACCGTTCGTGGAGAACGAGATAAAGTCGTGGATTGCTCAATCATTCTCCTCCCACTGCCCCACCCATGGTGGCCCTGGTCCCCCCAGTGCAGTGCAAGGTGTACCATGCAACAAATTATTTTCTTTAAAACTGAAATCCCTAGTCACAGCTGGAGGACATCAAGGGTAAATGGTTTAATACAGATGGTTTCACAATGCTAGACCACTGTCGGGATATTGCTGTCTTTGGAAATGATGGCAGCTGTGAATTAAAGCCATCCAAATTCTTACATGTATTGTTAGCCTGTTCCCCCTGGTGTCCCTCACACTCCTAAGTTAAACGACACCATGTGACCCATCCTTATTGACTCCAATCAGATAGTTGAATGTCTCTATTGAGTCCCACCGTCCCTTTTTTTTTCACTTTCATTTTTTTATCCCGCCTTGCTGCCCCCTCATTCCACTCTTTCAGACCCTGATCATCCTCATAGGTCCCTCCCACAGAATCTGGCCCTAGAGTGCCTGGCTTACTCCTGTATCCCTCTTACCTTACTCCTTCTCTCCTTGGAGTGCCTGCACAATGGTGTCTTTCCTGCGGGTAGGCGATCCTAGGGTTGGATTGGTCATCATCTTGGACTGAGAGTTTTTTTTTCCCATTTTCTCCCCTTAGTCCCTCCTTCCCCTGAGGACGTCAGCATGCAGGACAAACGTTCAGACATATGGCGTGCTAATGCACACTGCAGTCAAATACCCATGACATCCTCCTCGGCTGTTGAACAGCCGCCTGTGCACCGATGCCCATGCTTCCACAGGCACGTTGCGTCGTGTGTTCAGGACACCCCATGAACCGACCCCAGGAGGATTAGGAGAACATCCACTGTGGTGCTCGATCCTCCTCTTCCCTCTGACCCCCAGTGGCCCCGAGCCTGTTCCTAAACCCAGGTCGCCGGCGTGGTACGAGGTGTGGCATCCAGCACCTCTACCATCAGTGCCACCATGCCGGCCCCCCTGCCCCTTCTGTCCATCATGGGGTAAATATTGTAGTGTCCCAGCCTGCTATAATACTGTCTCCCCTCCATTCCATACCTCATTTTCAGTGCCCTCCTCTGCACACCATCCAGTAGCCTGATATCACGTTTCAGGTATGGCATCCAAAACTGTGCACAGTACTGTCACTGTGGCCCTAATAGTGACATGTGGAGGGGGCAAGATCACCTCTGCCTTGATCAAAAAACCATTGCCATGCATTCCAGCATTTGGATTGCTTTTGTGGCCACTGTAATGCACTTGGCAGTGTTACTCATGGTCCCTGTTACCATCATGCCTATGTCCCTGTTCTCCTCAGTTATCGCCAGCTTAATTCCGTCCAGGCAGTATTGTGTTCTTTGGTTGTTCACCAGAAACTGCACAGCCTGACACTTGTTTGCATGGAACACCACCTGCCACCTCTCTGACAAGTGCTCCAGGTTGCTTATGCCACCCTCGCAGCTACATCCATCCATCCAGTCCACCCACCACTGCTTCCATATGGTAGACGTCCGTCTATGTCCTGTGATTGAATTAGTAAGATAATGTTATTATGATAAGTACAGCACTCTTGCTTTCTTTATTACTGTTCTAATGACTGTTGTTGCTCCACTGATTAGGTTGATGAGGTTAGCTGCATACATTCAGTATACCCATTGGGTTTGTGATATCCTTGGCAGAAAAATCCACCGTGTCATCCCTGCATGCGCAGTCACAGCCATTAGATCAAAGTGGCCAGAGGCTACTGGGATATACAAAGGTTTCAGAGAAGCTGATGAAGGTTATGAAGACGAACTGCTGGCCAACTCCTTCTGCAGGAGTTCAGCTCACAACGGTTTGACAGCCAAATCAAAAGTTGCTGTTTATCATGGTTCTTTACAATGACTTTATACCAGAAACACGGTTTGCAAACATTACTTGTTGTAACACATGGTTAACTGTCATGGGCATGATGCTTCATGCACAACTTTATTTTGTATGATCTGACATTAACTTTTGAATATGTGTATCATTTCTGCATCGCGTAAAAAATAAAATTCAACATTTTTTAAAACTGTTAGTACTGTAAACATCATCATAGTCAACCAGTGAGTAAACTGTACTGTTAACACTTAATCCAAATTGAATCCATTTACATATGTAACAGCCACTTCAATCAATCATTCTTCTTAAACAGGATCAGTTAGTTACCTAAGACATTTTAATTAAAAACATGTTAAAACAGCAACAGCATTCGAATAATTACACATATAACATGTTAAACAAATCACAGGCAAACACAGACAGGTTTGTGGGTGTTGGCGGTGGTACGTTGACTGTACGAATAGTACCACCTCATGAAACACCTTATACTGATGAATGAGTGTTGTGGATGATGTGAACCAGGGGCAGGAATGCACATAGACGTGTTACAAAGTTCAGGCAGACAATTAATATGACAATGAGATATAACACTACAGGTGGAGTGAATCAGGAGTGGAGGTCCACTGGACCTAAGACCACAGAAATCATACTGCATACTTTGTCCCGGTTACAGGTTGAGGGTACAGTAAGGGGACAGTTGGGAGACAGCTTTTGGGTAGGGCCTTCTTTACCTATGAGAGAACAAACAAGGCGAAAAGTGTGAGCAAATCCAGGGAAGTGAGCAGACCATTCAGGACTGCAGTGGCAGGAAGGGAAAATAAATTAGCATCGGTACTTAAGGAAGGGGAAACGCCTTGCTTCTGGTATATGTGGGAAACAATGAAGTGCGATGATGAAATACTAATAATCTTTAAAGGCAGTGGGTGTGTAGACAAAGGGGCAGAGAACTCATGAAGTCCTTCTTTTCCATGTGCTAAATGGACAGTGATGGTCCCATACCTGCATTGAAAGGGGTTACAGGAATGTGGGTGAGACAACCACACATGGGGTCATCACGGTGTAAAGGGTGCTGGAGTGCATAACGTCCCTGAGGGTAGACAAGGCACCTGATGAAGAGGGGACACTTTCAAGGGTCCTGGCACAGGTCCTGGCAGAGCCACTGGCTGATCTGTCCCACACCTCACTAAATACGGGATGTGCGCACAGCGAACAAGCTAACAGTACACAACAGTTTGCATGAGGGTGAACCTGGGAACTAAAGACATGTAGCCTCACCACAGTTGTGGTGACAGTGATGGAATATATCCTCCAAGAAATGCTTGTGCAGTTTCTTGTGGATTGTGATGTGCAAGACGACAGGCAGCATGGGTTTGTCATGGGCAGATCGTGTCACACCAACTTGGTTCATGTTTTGGACTGGCTCACAACAGCAGTGGATGATGGACATGTGGTACATGTAGTCTGCCTTGATGTCAGCAAGGCCTTACATTCACTGCCATGCATAAAGTTGACCTGCAAGTTCAGGAGTCTTGCATAGGGTGTAAAGTAGACCGATGTGTTGCAAATTGGATGCGGTACAGGCAGCAGAGGGTTGTTGGGGGAGAAGTATCAAACCCCAGGGCACTGACAAGTGCTTTTACACAGTGATCAGAACTGTTCCTACTCTTGTGTAACATTTTCATTGCAGACATAGCGGTTGGGGTCAAGAATAAGATCAGCCTTCTTCCACTAAGACACCAACATCTGTGCTGAGGTTGATGGTGCGGAGGGTGGCACATTACTGCAGGAGGACTTTGAAACACTTGCGTACTGGTTGGACACCTGGCAGATTGTGTTCAATGCCAAGAAGTGAAATGTCAGGAATTTCACCAGAAAAACAATGGATGCAGGTACTGGGTGAATGGTATCAAAATGTCAACTTCAAATGAGGAGAAGGATCTTGGTGAACGGCCACGTGCAGCAGTTGGAACACTATATGAATGCAGCGGATAAGGCTAACAGGATGCCAAGGTGCACAGCTAGGGGGATTACTTCCACATGTTGAGAAGTAACATTGGGCCTTTATATGTCCCTGTTGAGGCCGTACTCTATTACTGTGTGCACTTGTGGCGCCCCTACTGGACAAGTGACATCAAAGTACTGTAGTCAGTGCAGCAAACAGCAACAAATCAGATCACGGGGTTGTGTGATACAACTTTTGATGACAGTAAAAGAGCTGAAGATGTATACCCTGGAAGATAGAAGAGAGAGAGGGGACATGTCATCACTTGGACTGAGAATAAAACACAGTGGTGACGCAGTCATGCACAGTGGCCACATGGTATCACTGAAACTGTTAAAAAATGGTGATCCATTGTGATGTTTATGGCACTGTTATTGCCAAGTGTACACACATCAAATAAAGCACATATGTAAATGCAATATGTCTCTATACACCATGTCAATGACATGGCCGTACATTCACCCTCCCAGTGATCAGCGTTATAAATCATTATACGTAACAAAACAGAAACACAGTAACAGGTGACAGTTATGTTCAAAGTCTGTTTTAGTAATGCCATGCGGATGTTTTGCATGGAAGGTAGAACAACAGTTCTTTAATACCTCGTTATTAAACGTCAGAGGGTGTTGGCACATGTTTCAGTTGTGCTTAAATCTGGAGAAATGTTTTTCCAGCAACTCAGCTTTTGCTGGCCTCTTTGTGCTGGCAATATTGGCCGGTAGTTCTGGTGCCTGTATAACAGGCACTTCACATAAGGTGCCCTGTCTCATACGTACAACATCATTCAGCAACTGTCCCACATAACTGTATGTCTTGCGAACCTTGACAGTTTTAACAATCCATTGTTTCGTCAGTTTGGAGAACATAAACTTATGTCGTGGTTTTCCCTTGAATTTACCTGTCTTTATCACTGACTGTGACAGGTTCCGATTTTCACTGTAGTCCAGCATTGCCAGCTGTGTCCGTGCCAGCATACCATGATAGCTGAAATGCTGCATTTTGGTGCAGTATTTATTCAACAGAGAGCTGAAAACCTCGATGTTCCCCATGTGACAAAATTGCGTTATTTTGTCCATGTCTTCAGGACCCGGGTATCTAGAGCAACACTTTTTAGTGACTCATATGCTGGTTCCCCTTTGATGAGCCAGTCAGTGTTGTTGCGTTCAGCTTCCGTAAATGGACCATGGTCACATTTGCGGTACTCCAGCGCGACATGCCATGAGTGGATATTTGCCGTGTACTCAAGTACTAGAAACACAGAAACATAGACTTTGACGGCAGATAAGGACTGCTAGGCCCATCTAGTCTGCCCATTTCCCTACCTACAGGATAGGCCGCAGATCCTAGTTAACCAACAGCCTATTTCTTCCTACCCCCCACAAGAATTGCCTTATGTCTGTCCCACGCATTCTTGAATTCTCCCACAGTTTTCGACCTCACAACCTCCTCAGGAAGGCTGTTCCATGCATCCACTACCTCTCTGTGAAATAATATTTCCTCACATTGCCCTGAACTGTCCTCCTTGTATCTTTTAAATTGTGTCCCTTGTTCTTGCAAGTCTCTTTTCTGAAAATGCTACCCTCTTGGACTTTGTTGATTCCACTGAGGTACTTAAAGTTTCTATCATGTCCCCTCTCCTTCTTTCCTCAAGGGTATACATATTAAGCTCCTTTAGTTCTCCTCATACGGCTTTCTTGCAAACCCTGCACCATTTTAGTTGCCTCCTCTGGACTGCCCTCTATCCTGTCTATGTCCTTGCGGAGATGGGGTCTCCAGAACTGGACACAGTACTCCAGATGGGGTCTCACCAACTGTCTGTACAGAGGGATAACAACTTCCTGTTTTCTGCTGCTGATGCCTCTCTATACATCCCAGTATACCCCAGCCTCCCTACTGCCTTCTCACATTGCTTGCTAACCTTAAGGTCATCTGATATGATTACCCCAGGTCCCTTCCTTTTGTTGTTGTTACTACCTCCCACCCATTGTGTATTCTTCCCTGGGTTCTTGTTTCCAGGTGCATTATTTGCACTTCTTTGCATTGAATCCTAGCTGCTATACTTCTGACCATTCTCCAACTTACAAGTCCCTTTTCATCCTTTCCACGCCTCCTTGTGTATCTGTTGCAGATTTTGTGTCATCTGCAAAAGGCATACTTTTCCTTCCAGTCCCTCTGCAATGTCACTGATGAAGACATTAAAAGGACTGGACCAATACTGAACCCTCAGTGCCCTACTAGTAACCCCCTTTCTTCAGAATGGACCTCCATTTATAATTACCTTCTGTGTCCTGTTGTCCAGCCAATGTTTTACCAGGCTACCACCCTGGGACCCACTCCCAGGCTGGTTAATTTGACTATTAATCTTTGTGTGGGACTGTGTCAAATGCCTTGCTAAAGTCTAGGTAGGCCATGTCCACAGCCCCTCCCTGGTCTACTACTTTGGTCACCCAGTCAAAGAAATCTATTAGATTCGTCTGACATGACCTTCCTGCTGTGAACCCATGCTGCCTTGGGTCCTGAAATCCATTTCTCTCTAAGAAGAGTGCTGCTCTCACAGCAGGTATTGGCAGACCACCAGAAGTGGTTCAGAACTGATCTGATCCACGGCATGAGTTTCTCACAGTGTCTTTGCTTAGCCTTTGCAGTGAGTTTCTGATGATAGATTTGGCAACATGCCACACATCATATTGATATTGAACACCCGGAAAAGTGCTTCCCTTGTTCATCAAGCAGGATATTTGGGGGTGTCGATCTGTTGCCATTGTTTTAACAGTTATACCAGCATCCAAGATGCTTGCCATGCAATATATGAAACTTTCTTTCTCCATTACATTGGAGCTAAATACCTCTGACACCTGCACCAGCGAGGACTCTAGTATGGCATTGGTATGCATATCCATAACTGTGTATATACAGTGTTTTGCACTATGTCTGGATGAGTCACAATGGCCGTCTCCAACTACGTTAGTTGTTTATCCTTCAGTGTTTCCCATGTTTCATTCTTCTTATTTAGCCATGCCCTATTCACAGCTGGGAACATGTAGGTCTTCTGGATGTTCAGGTATTGTGACTTGCAAATGAATGGAATACCTCCAAATTTCAAGAACTGCGCTATTCGGTTGTAGGTGTTTCTACTAAATAGAATGCTGGAAGACAGCAGCAGATTTCCAGCCCCCATTTTATTGATCAAAGGTTGAGACCGTCATGTGAAGTCATGGCTATTGCAACAGCAGAAGTTGGCCACATACATGGTTCCACGTACAAAGCTGTCAGTCAGCATCAGTGGTACATGACAGATTTGGCACACCAACATGCTCAGAAGTGTTAGAAGAGAACTTTTAAAAACAAGAAACTTAGTCTCATTCACAATGCCATCACTGCACGAAAATGTGTCATCATCATTGGCCTCAATGTACTCTTCAGAGTATGACTCAGAGGATGGTACAAACAATGACTGCTGTGTTTCCATCAACTCACTTGTCTGTGAAGACAGCATGGAGACACTGTGGTCATGGAAGGTTTCATTAGCAGTGTTTTGTTTCACTGGAGTCAAGGTTAGTGGTGGTGGCAGTGGCAGGCTGGCATCAAGATTCACATCAACCAAACCGACCGAATTGTGGTCACGCAAACTTGATCCTGGTTGTTCATGTGCATGTTGTATTTCTGTATCATCCTTCGAACTGCTGCTGTATGTATGATCCTTATACACATTTTCAGGTGTTTCTGGCCACTGGCATGCAAAATCATACATATCAACACAACACTGCACACCAGTGCTGCTGCTTGTGAAACCCTGAGGATGGACTGCCGTGCTTCTTTGAGAGGGTACAATGGGCTCTGTATTCGTTACCTAATAGGGTGAAAAGGAAAGGAAATCAGTTATCATACACTGGGACTGGGAAGCAGAGGAAGACATATGAACAGAGGTTTCATCAACTGAATGTGTACATACAACATGGTGTGAAAGGGGGGGCATAATTCTCAAGGTTATCAGTAAAATGTATCAAGAGGGTGTGTGCTACAGAGGAAGGAAAATGCTGAAGTACATGCCACACAGATTGCGGTGAAACACATACAAGGGAAAAGTGACAGTGCATTTCTGCATAGATGGAGGGGCTATGTAACAGAGTGCTAGACATATTGGTGTGCTTCACAACTCTGTTGCAATTAGAAGGGCATAGGACTGGCATATGGTGCTGATTATGGTGTTGTAGAGAGAGGGCAGTGAATGGTGGCTGTGAAAGGCTGTGGGTGGTGTTCATGTGTGTGTGCATCTCTGCATCTTTGTCTATCTGTGTGTTATGTTAACACTGGGTGAGTATGTCCGCCAGTGTCCAGAACGCCCAGAACTGTATCGTGGATGGCATGTCTGGTTGACGTTGTGAATGGACCTCTGTCAGGCCTGGCTACCTTGAAGTGGCACACAGGCTTATCACAATGTTGCTCATACATTGTAAGTAGAAGCCAGGACACTTCAGTTGTGATGATTTCAGACTAGATAATATCTTGTGGTCTATGTCTATTTGTGTGTCTGTGTGTGTTGTTTGACAGAAGAACAAAGGTGAAGAATGCTGTTCTTACTGTAAAGGGTACAATACCATTCAATGACATGTCAAGTGTGGTACATTAGCATTGTGAAAAGGTTACCTGTACATATACAGCAGTGATGAGATAAACACTGTTTACAGGACTGTGTGTGACCGGTCATACAAAGCAAGGATATTGTTGTGCAGAGAGGTTTCATTGTTATGAAGTGTCAGTGGTGTGGCAGTTGTACACTGTCTCTGTTACCAAGTGAACCTCAACATACAACAATATCCATGTTTGTGTATCACTGGTCACACACAATGTTTTGTATGTGTTATTCCCAATTTAGAAAGTCACACAAAACAAGGTAGCAGACAACTGGAGAATACAGAGTCCTCACATGTGTGCAGTAACTGGGACAAAATAGAAATGCTTATAGCCCATAGGAAATGGGTTTCACACCTATAGATGCCCACAGTTGTTCTGCTATTGGATGCCAGTATTCAGGTATACTTTTCAACACTTTGCTGACACTAATAATGTAAGTCACTTGCTTTTGTAAATAGCCTGAATCCACCTCTGCTGGACACTTGCTGTTGTTTGTCTTCATACTGCCTGAACATTATATGACATCACAAACTACGTTCCAGGCCATTAAGATGAATGGCATGGAATGGGACTCTGTGCTGTCAAACAATGTCTTGTAGATATGAAAATCCAGACCCATGCTTGGTGAGGAGAGTGGAACTCAATATAGATTTGAGGACACCCCCAAGCTACATTATTTATTTAGCATCAAATCATCACAGCATATTCAGAATACATAACTGCCATGGAAAGAACAATGGAAGGACAGTTGGACCACAAATATGGGGGAGCATTGCAAGTTGTTGTGCTGTACTGCTGACATCAAAATGATGTCACAAATGCAGCAGAACAAGCATATTCAAGGCATGGAATTATACTGTATGTGCATGCATGTCAAAAGTCAGTAATGCAATGTTATATGATCGGCCCCTTTGCAGCACTGTTTGAGTGGACACACATAGTCACATGCTTCAGGTAGTGTTGATGAGCTGTGGCCATAAGTTACATAACTAACATGGCCGTTTCATTCCACATATACGACCCTTCCCTCTGGTCAAGTCTCACAACGATAGGGTAATTATCTGCATTGATATCAATTCCAGCTGTCCATGTTGTGAGCTCCGCTGATGGAAGATGGAGGGAATAGAATCTTCATGTAAACAAGGACGTCTCTGTTGTTCACCATCTGTAAAACAAAGAACAATCTAGGCATCAGACATTAAAACACATATCGTGATATCTCTGTACTGTTACTCAACACACAAGGACAGACACGCACGCACACACACATACACCACACACACACACACACCCACCCACCACCACACATACAGCACATTACAGCCTGTTCCCCAACCAGCAGCAGAAGACGGCGATCCGTCACACACAGATTCAGTGGTCTGCAATCATACCCACTGAAATTGCCTGGTTTTTAATTACAATGTATGATCAACATTGTGATAAGCCTCTGTACCACGGCAAGGTAGCCAGGCCTCACAGAAGTCCATTCACACCTTCAACCTGACATGCCATCCACTACACAGTTCTGGACACTCTGGACCACAAGTGACAGACTCACACGACTAGTACAATACCAGGCAGACAGACACACCCACACACACCCACCCACACCCCAACATTGGTTACTGTCTAGAGGGAAAAATCTGCTTCTTTGAGGCTGACAGCAACATCTGTAATTGAGGAGGCTTCAGAAATGGTCTGAGGACTGGTAATTGAAGTTTAATTTAAACAAGTGCAAAATTATGCACCTGGGACACCAAAACCATGGCTAGACATACAGGAATGGTGAGGGGGAGGGTATGTGGAGGGGGGGAGAATTGGTAAAAGACCCAAAGTAGGAAAGGGACATGATGGATATTATTTGAGACAACATGATAATGTCAAAGCACAGTAATAAGGCAGTTGGGAGTGACAGTGGCAGATCACACAAAACCTCACCGCTTCTTCCATGCTGCAGACTTTATGTGGAGTCACTACATCTGACCTCCAGCAATCCATAGTCAACTGCCTGTATTACAGGGACAAGTTGAAAAACCATTACAAGTGCTGTGAATGTTAGTACCTCAAGCTTGTGGAGTGCCTCTCGTGTACCATCCGTTCACATAACGTTATCGACAAACCCTTGTGTTTGTCCGAGCCCTAATTACAATGTCACCTGTGTTGGCCACCAACTAGTCATACTGCAGTCCATTCCAATGCTGAAGCAGTGTCTGCAAAGTAATACCTCCTACTGTTTACGTAAACATTCAACCATCCACCTCACTCCATGCACCCCTATTGTAGTAAGCTGATAAAGAAGTATAGGCGGGATGTCTGTGGGGACAGGTGGCAAAGTGTGTTAGAAACTGAGTAACAAGCAGGAGGTAGAGGGTAGTAGAAAATGGGGTGCAATCAATGGAGAGTGGGAAAGCTAAATGAAGGGGGGAAGGTATAATCACTGTACTTCACAAAGGAGGAAAGGGACATAGGGAGTTGTTATTTCAGACGACATGAAAATGTCGAAGCACAGTACAAAGGCAGCTGGGATACAGTGGCTGATGAGACAATAGTTCTGTGCCTCTTGAGCGATATGGCCTTTATGTGCGCCACAACATCTATCATCCTCAAACCACTGGGGGGGAGCTGGAGATAAAGGTATCACTGTACATACATCGTTCACTCTTCTGTCAGTCAGCTTCTACAAAACACCCTGAACAGCAGTGAGTCATAAATGCATCCCCAGCAGTCACATAAGGCACCCGACACAGCTTGTTCTGCACAAAACTGTGAGCATGGGTCGACACCCATCCCGTTGATGAAAATAGTGGCTCTTTTTCAAAGCAGCAAGTAAATAAGCATACAGTATGACACACCACAACGTCACATCAGCTACTGCATCCTTGTGCTGCATATTTTCTGTTATACAGTTCGCAACACTGTACCCATGGTTCCAGCAACAATCAGGCAACACAAGTAAATACCCCAAAGATAGACAAAAAAAAGATGCTCACTGTCACACAAGGTGGATAATGACACACAAAAGTCATCAGGCAGAAAATGAACAGAGCAGACAACGTCATTTCTTCTGGGACAAAACTTCAGTATGTCATATTCAATTTTTCCAAGAGCATGTGGCCAATGATGCTGCAATGTAGGATCACTGGGGAGCCTATGAAAGGACAGTTTCAGACCGCAGTTTTTCTTACCTGTTGTGTTACCACAACCCTGTACCATACATGTTGGCATGTTTATAAATGACCTAAAAACTGGTACAGGCAACAAAACAAATAACTATTAAATTTATACAGATTTCAACATACAGACTAGCCACAGAGCAGTTGGACCAGCAATAAAAAAAAAAAAAAAAAAAAACAAGACACCAATACAGTTTTGACAAATTCTGTTTTTTATTGGTGGAAAAGAAATACATGTAACCAAAACTTGATATGAGCAGGAAAATAGAGGCTCACTACTTGATGACAGCCACCTAATGGTGGGAGCACAGACATCACCATAGCAACAGAAAACAACTGCATGATGCTGCAGTTCACGAGTCCTTCACACTGCATGTAAAACCTCCCAAACAAGTGACTGTACTGCACCTGTAACCATATATAATTTGCAGTGTCAAGCTATGTCCCACAAGCAACACACCAGTACCAGTACAGAGTGCCGGGACATGCACACCGACTGAGGAACAGAGCCTGTCACTTGGGGAGGGGCACACGAACAGCACAAACTCGGGACAAAGGCTTTCAAACAAGCGACAGGCTCAGGAAAAAAGCTGGATCCTGTATACACTAAAAAAATGAGGTAATATGGACAACCACCTATTTTTTCCGGACAACATCTGAAGATGTCACTCTCGGAGGCCTCTCTCTAACTTCCAGCCGTTGCCACATACTGTCAATGAGGGATGTGCTGAACGATATGGATGATGCAGCTCTGATCAGCTGGTAGAGAATTAAAAAAAGATATGGTGTGCCTCAGAATGTTGTTTGTGTGTGTGTGTGTGTGGGGGGTGTTACTGTGCTTGTGTGGATGACTATCGTCCCCTAAAGCACAGTAACCCCACACAGACACACACACACACACACACACACACACACACACACACACACACACACACACGCAAACAACATTCTGAGGCATAGCACATCTTTTTTTAATTTTCTAACGGCTGATCAGAGCTGCATCGTCCGTATCCTTCAGCACATCCCTTGTTTACAGTATGTGGCCACGGCTGGAGGATAGAGAGAGAGGATTCAGAGACTGACAGGTGCAACGGCAGAGCGGCAAAACAGCTTACAAGCACAGCACCAGGCACCAGGCTTTATAGCGCGGCACCGCAAATGAGCGGGTATGATATCTAATTGACGCATGACCTCCAGTGCTACATGCACGAGCACGCAACAACAGGAGAGGTAGCAGAGCATTTCCAATATGGCATGATCTTTGCGAGGCACCACACTTCACAAGACACAGCAAAGTAAGTGCAGAAAATACAGGTTACTCACCTGTAACAGGAGTTCTAGGAATGGTATATGTTGTTCATCCACACTCTGGCAGGTTCCTTGCTGCTTTTTTTTTTTTTTACTTTATCTCTTTTGCCTCCTTCTCTGCTCCGAACCCACTCCTTCCTTCCTCTCAACTGTCCATTCCACCTCCGGTGGATCTGCCCCTAGAGTGCCTCCCTTCTCCTCCCTGCACAGTGGGTCTGTCCCTTTTGTGGTCCGGATGGTACCGAGAGGCTATATACTAGGGCTGCCGAGAGGTTTTTTCCGTTTCTCCCGTGATTTCCCTGCCTCTGAGGCGTCATGCGCTAGGGGCGTATGTCCCGAGTGGCGGCGTGCTGACACACGCCAAGCCCTCATGCGCTGCCAACGTCCCCCCTCCCCGACTCCGGCGAACGGAGCCGCCTCCATCCCCTCATGGTCGGTGCTTCCACCGGCTGCGAGGGTGATGCAGAACGCGGAACGCGTTTGGTTCCTTACCCCTGAGGGAGGAGAGCATCCGCGGACGCCTGATCCTCCTCTCCTGCCGACCTCGCCACCCGAGGGTTCCTTGCTGCTTTTAACTTGCCGGAAGGTCTTCAGGCTGGCTCTCCCACCCACCCGGTGGTAAAACTGTCGGCCCGCCCCATGACACCAGATCTAGCCCGCTGGAAGCCAGGTTGTGCGTTGAAGCCGGGGTCAGGTGGTCAGTGTGGATGAACAACATATACCATTCTTAGAACTCCTGTTACAGGTGAGTAACCAGTATTTCTAGGGGCATGGATATGTTGTTCATCTACACTGTCTGACAGACTCCTAGCAGTTCTCCGGGAGGAGGGAGGCAAGGCGATACCGCTCACTTGGGAAATAAAGACTGAGAACCGAGACCCCAAAACCAGCATCCCGCATGACTCAAGGCCCATGTGGTGGTGATGAAGGTGTGTCCTGACTTCCAGGTAGCAGCCCTGATTTCCTGGATAGGATGTCCCTAAGCAGCCACCAAAGCAGCGTGTGGCAGGTAGAATGAGCTCTATCCTCTGGGAGGCTCCATGCCCACCAACCTATAGCTGAGATCTATGCAGGAGGTGACCCACCTGCCTATCATCCGCTTGGCTGCAGGTCTGCCAGGTGCGGCTTCAGCGGGGACAAAACAGCTGCAACCTCTGAACTTCCAGCCATCCGCTTCCTTGTAATAAGCGAGCGCCTTCTAGGGTCCAAAATAAGGAGCCTATTCGCCTCCGAGGTGTGATTGGGGTAGAACACCGGCAGAATCAACACCTGGTTAAGGTGAAACTCCGACACCACCTTTGGAAGGAACTTCGGGTGGGGGCGCAGGACAGCCTTGTCCCTGTGGAAGACCAGATAAGGAGACTCGATGGAAAGCGCCTGGAGCTCTCCCATCCTTCTGGCTGACATGATAAGCCACCAAGAAGGCGGTCTTCCACGACAGGTGAGAGATGTCACACCTGTGCATTGGTTCGAATGGCTTGCCCATGAGCTTAGCCAATACCTGCAGTAGATCCCATGGAGGTGGAGGTTCTCGCACCGGAGGGGATATGTGATCAAGGCCTTTGAAAAAGCACCCAGCCACCTTCTCCTGCATCACTGACTGCTTCCCGGCCCGCGCCCGGTAAGCAGAGATGGCCGCCAGGTGCACCTTAAGGGTCGTCGACCAAAGCCCTTGCTGAGAAAGGGACCACAGGTAGTCCAGAATGCTTGCCAAGGAACAGGAGGAAGGGTCCAGGCCCTTGCCCTGACACCAAATGGAGAATCTCTTCCATTTGAAGGCGTAGCATTTTCTGATTGACTCCATACGGGATGCCTCAACGACATTGAGGACCTGGCCGGAGTCCCCAAGGCCTGGAACTCTAGCCGCTCAGGAACCAGGCCGCCAGGGTGCAGGGATTGAAGGTCCGATGGAATACCTTCCCTGATTGACTGAGATCAGGTCCGGCAGGCTGGAAGCTGCCTGGAGCCTGGAGCTGAGACTGAGGAGATCTGGATACCAGAAGTGCGGGACCAGTCTGGGGCTACCAGAATCACCTGCGCCTTGTCCCTCCTTGCCTTGAGAAGCACCTTGTGGATCAAGGGAAATGGGGGAAAGGTGTAGAAGAGGCCCGGGGTCCACGGCCTTGAGAAGGCATCCCCGCAGCAAGTCCTGCTGAGGGGCGGGCATGAAACAGTCTCAGTTTTGCATTCTCCCTGAGGCAACAGGTCCACCTGAGGTGTGCCCCCGAGTGAGAACAGGTCTTGTAGTACTCCGGCAGGAGAGACCACTGGGACGCAGCCCCATCCGGCTTAGGGCATCGGCCAGGGTGTTGGAGGCTCCTGCCACATGAATGGCGAGAGATCCACCTCCGGCTGGCGCATGAGGACCAAATGCGGAGAGCTTCCCGCACAGAGGCATGGAGCGCGTCCCGCCCTGGCGGTTTAGGTAGTACATGGTCGTGGTATTGTCCATCTAGACCTGAACCACTTGACCCCATAGAAATGGAGCGAAGGCAGTGAGGGCTAGGTGAACCGCTTGAAGCTCCAGAAAGTTGATGTGGCATCGGGACTCCCAAGGGGACCAGAGGCCATGTGCTCTGTGCTCCCCCAGATGGGCACCCCAACCCATCAGAGAGGCATCGGTCGATAGAGAGACCATCAGCTCGGGTTGGACAAACGGGATGTCCTCCTGCAGATGTGCTGGAACGGTCCACCACTGGAGAGCGTTCCACATCCCATGGGTCACTGTCACTAGCTGATCCAGAGGTTCGAAGTGCTGTGACCATTGGCTGGCCAGCCCCATTGAAGGGGATGTACCAGCGGGCCCAATGGACCACGCTGGTGCAGGCCGCCAGGCGCAGGAAGTCCCAGGTAGGGCGTGATTGCCCAACCTGAAATGATTGGCAAAGGAGGAAGAACCTCGGCCCTGTCTGCTGGAGCCATGCTCTGGCTCAGTAGAGAGTCGAGCTGTGCCCGATGAATTGGATCACCTGCTTTGGCACAAGTTCCGACTGGCCTCGCTTGATGAGGAGGCCAACCTGAGAGCAAACCTGAGGGCCAGATCCTGACCCCACCCCGCTTCCAGTGGGGCTGCGTGTAAGCCAGCCGTCCAGGTAGTGGTACACCCGAACCCTTCGGGCGCTGCAGGAATGCTGTCACCACTGCCGTCATTTGGTGAAGACCCTGGGAGCTAGGAAAGGCCAAGGGCATGGCCCGAACTTGTAGAGGGGTCCTCCGCCCAGCTGGAGGGAATCTCTGTGGATGGATGGATTGGGACTTGAATGAATGCGCCCTGAAGGTCCAGAGAACAGAACCACACACCTCGCTCCAAGGATGGGATTATCTGAGCCAGAGTGACCATCCTGAAGGTCCGAGACCTATAGAAACCTGTTCAGGCCGCAGGTCGAGAATGGGGCACCAGCCTCGTCTGTTTGGGGAACCAGGGCACCTGGACACAAACTCCTCGGTCTGGAGGAGGATCCACCACCTTCCTGATTATCTCTTTTCGAGGAACAGGGCTATATCAGCTCGGGCAGCCGACAAAGAGCGCTGCGGATCTCGTAGCCCCCGGTGGTAGATGGCTCGAAGGCGCGGGCCTGCTCAACTCCAGGCAGTACTCTTCCTACCACCTCCAACATCCCATAGTGATAACGGACCAAGCTGCAAAGGAAGTGGCGGAGCCATCTCCATGGGGGAACTTGAGAGGAGTGAGGATGAGGCTGGGGCGACACCCTCAACCCGTCACTGGGCAGGCTTAGAGGAGGGACTGGCCGAGGACCCCCTGGGCCTTACCTCCCTGCTTCCTGTTGGAGGAAGCCGCAGGCTTGGGGTTTGGGATGCCGCGCTGAGCCTGCTGGCCCTGGTGCTGGTGCTGTAGGGCCGGATAGCCGAGGCGCAGAGGACCCAGCGACTTGTGCTGCTGTTGGTGGCCTTTGTCCTTTCCATGGAGGTGACTGAGTCCAGAGTGGCATTGACTTTTCGATCTGCTGGAGGTGACCTTCCACTCCAGGGTCAAGAGGTCGGGGCCCCAGGAAGGGACATCTGCCAGCTGGGTATCCGCCTGCGGAAGGTGGATATCCTCAGCCATGCTCTGCGGCGCATGGCCACCGCGGCCGCAACTGATCTGGCACAGGAGTCTCCAATGTTTAGAGCCGTTTGGAGCTGCTGTTTGGTCACCGCCCTAGGTCAGCCGGGAGATGAGGGATCACCTCATCCAGGGAGCCCATGAGGGCGGGGAGAAGTGTGCCATCAGCACGGCCGAGCTGGCCTGGCGGAGGTTAAGGAGGACGCAGTGTACACTTTGCGCCTCAGCATAGTCTCAGCTTTTGGGACTCTTGTCGGGGGCTTGTCCACACTCCTAGTGTTCCAGAACGCCGGAAGACGCTGAGCCGTGACCAACCCTCAGCAGAGAGGTGTTCCAAAAAATGGGCAAACAGTCGGTAGGGACCACATACTTTCTGCCATCCTGGCTGAAGGCGCAGGACAGGAAGCAGGCTCGCCAGAGCTCCAAGGTTGGGCCAATAATGGCTTCCAGCCACCGAAAGGCCTCCGTGGTGAATCCCCGGTCCAGTATCTCATTAGACACGGTCTGCTTAGGAGCACGGGTTTCGAGCTGCATCCCGTGACCCCCGAGATGAGCTGGAGCAAACCATGAAGGATGATGGGTTATCCATCGACTGGCTTCTCAGAGGACTCCAGGTCACCGGGCCTGAGAACAGGGAGGAGTGCCGCTGACTCTGAGGAGTCCGGAAGAGCTGCCTGGGCCTGAGCCACCTCCACCTGCTGGAGAGGATGGTCAGGAGAGGGTGACCGATAACCTGTGAGGCAGGCCCTGACCCGGCCTAGATTCTTTTTGGTCGGCGCCTGATTTCGGTTGTGGAGGCGGAGGTTCCATCACAGTCGGTGGGCAGCTGGTTTCAGTCGAACAACCGCCCAGGTTTGGGCACCGCTAACAAGGGGTTGTTTGTCGCTGCGAGACAGCCACATTGATGGCCGGGAAGACGACGGCCGGGCTTGTTCCCTGGACAGAAGTAATTGCTGTCGCATCAGGTCTCGAAGCGCTGACGTAACTTGCACTTGCTCTCTTCCTCTCCGAGGAGGAAGACAAGGATGAGCGCAGCTGTGCTTACTTTGGTTCCTGGCACCGAGAACTGATGCGTTGGCGGGATCGGCTGACCGAGACGATGTCCGACCGACCGAGACCGGCATTTCCGAGCCAGGTCTGGGAAGGGCGGGACACTCGCCTCCTCGCTCAGAAGCCTTTAACCCGGGACTGCGCACTGGAGTAGGCAAGTCCCTGTCTCCACCGGGGAATTGGTGAAGCATGGTTGTCGCTTCACCAGTCGACAGTCTGTCCGACTGGTCGAGAAAATCTCACTGCATCAACGGGTGTCTCGGCCGCTGACCTGACGGGGACGTGAAGTCAGCGGCCTTAGCCACAGCCTCGACCAAAGCCGAGTGTCGACCATCCGGGGAAGGGGACCTCTCCCACTCCCACGAACGCCGACGATGGGACTTACCTTTTGAGTCCTTCTTTCTGGACCGAGAGGAATGTCCTGATGGCCCCTCTCCCTTCGTGGAAAGGGAATGGCAAAGCTCCTTGAAAGAAGCTGACTATGAGGTACCCAGAGAGAGCGGGATAAATGCCGCGACTGAGGAAGAGGATGATGCAGCCCGTGCTGCCTCCTCCTCGAGGGCGATCATCTGCTCGAGTTGCTCAGCTGAGCCAGCCACCGTGGTAACCGACCAACGGGCCTCCCTCGACTTCACCGGCGGGTAGCGCTTCTCGGGGTGCCCAAGCTGTAACCGGGCAGCGCGGTCTTTCAGGACATTGGCCGAAAACGAACGGCATAACTCGCAGGCCTGTGGGTCATGGTCTAGGCCGAGGCAGTAGACGCACGTGGAGTGTGGGTCCATCCTGGACAGCTTCTGCCCACAAGGGCACTGCCGAAATCTGGGAGTCAACTTGTCCATCGCAGCCACGAGGGAAAAAGTTGACCGAAGTCTTGAAAATTTTAAAATAAGTTTCAGGCGAACCGAAGAATTAGGATCCAGTCTACATGCAGAGCATTAAGGAGGGAACCTGAGCTTCCAAGCGGTAAGGAAGATCTGGAGTCATGGGGCGGAGCCGAGAGTTTTACCACCCTGGGTGGGTGGGAGGAGCCAGCTTGAAGACCTTCCGGCAAGATTTAAAGCAGCAAGGATCCTGCCAGACAGTGTGGATGGACAACATATCCATGTCCCTAGAACTGTCAGTTCCATCTTTAATAACCTCTAATTGAGAGAAAAGTATTCCAGGGGCATACATTATGGGCATACAATGTACATGATAACTGCTGTTCTCCTTTAAAGGGGATGGTCTGCATCTGAACCACTTTAATACTAGAGTTCTGGGGAAAAAAATTAACAATGTCCTCGAATTTCATTTAAACTGGAAGGTGGGGGGAGGGATACAAAAAATTATAAACCCCATGAAAATGCAGACTTCAACAGGGCATATATCAGGAACTGTGCCTGGAAGGGGATATTATTAAACGCCCGTAGTCTGACCAACAAATTTGATGAATTCAAAAACTTGGCAGCTTCAAATGATATCCAGATAGCATTTATTACAGAAACTTGGTGGGATGAGGCCGACACCTGGGAAAAAACAATCCAGGGTTATAACGTCTTCTTCAAAAGTAGGATATATTGTAAAGGCGGAGGCGTTGCCATCTACCTCCATGAAACAATAATATGTGAGGAAATTACAGCTGACACAGATGATACAGCATCAGTATGGGTTAAATTATCTGTTAAAGGAGACTCCCCACTTATAGTTGGTTTAGTTTACAGACCTCCAGCAACAACACCTGAAATTGATGAGCAGCTATTAAAATTTATCGCAGATCTTGATCAATCCAACAATATAATGATTTTTGGAGATTTTAATCTACCCAATATTAATTGGGCACTAGCAGCAACAACCTCAAAAAGTGAAAGATCCTATATGGAAATATTTGATCAACTCGGATTAGAACAATTGGTCTCACAACCTACCAGAAATGATAAGATTTTGGAATTGATACTAACTAATACAGATAATTATGTATCTGATATATCTATTAGTGAACCCTTGGGAAATAGTGACCACAACATAGTCAATTTTCAAATCATAGGTGATCAACAAAAAAGAGCCATCGGCTCCACTGAAATATTAGATTTCAGAAAAGCAAAGTTCAATAATATTAAATCTGGCATGGCTAGCTAGGATTGGACTAAGGAATTCGCCAACCTCTCGCTTGACTCAAAATGGAATTTACTGCTTAATAGATTGAAAAATCGTTTTATTACACATATCCCTACCATAAAAAAATATGATGGTAATAAAAGATCAACTCCATGGATGAATCCTACAATAAAAAAATTAATTAACAGAAAAAGCAAAATGTTTAAGGGCATTAAGTGTGGTAAAACTCAATATCAAGCTAAATATAGGGAATTAGTCAAAAAAGTAAAAATCTCTATTAAAAAAGCCAAATCTTGGAATGAGTCCAAACTGGTAGGAAAGGTTAAAATAATAAAAGCCTTTTCTCCATATAAATCAATTAAAGGGGAGAACAAATAATATAGGTCCTTTTTTTAATAATTCTGGACAAATGGTTAATAATAAGGAAGCTGCAGACATACAGAACAGATATTTCTGCACTGTATTCAATAAAATTAATACTGATCCAAAAATAGTTTCACCATCAATCCACGGGCCTAAAGAGGTCCTTGAGAGACTTAAGAAACTTGATATAAATAAATCACCAGGGCCTGATGAAATCCACCCTAGGATTTAAAAAGAGGTGACTGAGTTCATTTTTCTTCCCCTAACCAATATATTTCAACACTCTATTGATACCGGTGAAATCCCCCAAGAGTGGAAAATTGCTATAGTCGTACCCATACTGAAAAAGGGATCAAACTCAACCCTGAAAACTTCAGGCCAGTAAGTTTAACATCACTTCTGTGCAAGATCTTAGAAAGTATTTTTAACGATGATATATTAAAACATATTGAACAATCTGGCTAACTGATTTCACACAACATGAATTTACCAAAGCTAGATCCTGTCTAACTAACATGCTAGCTTTCTATGAGAATGTTAGCAAGGAAATTGATCAAGGTAGCTCCTTTGATATAGTGTTCTTGGATTTTGCTAAGGCTTTTCACAGGCCCCCCACATACTGAGCTCGTTGAGCTCTTGGTACTCTACCAACTAAATGTTAATATCACAAATTGGATATCTGGCTGGCTTAAGGGAAGGAAACAGAGGGTATCAATAAATGGTGTTCTATCTGACTGTCCTTGGTCACTAATGGGGTCCTCCAGGGATCCGTTTTGGGCCCCTGTCTTTTTAACATTTATATATCTTCACTCAAAATAGATATACCTAATATTTGGATTTTGAAGTTTGCTGATGACTGTTGATTAGGTACGGTGGTTAATGGCCCAGAACATTATGCTGCTCTTCAACTAGCCCTTGATAAAATTTTCAACTGGACAGATTGCAGTAAACTATTCTTGAATACTACCAAATGTAAAGTGATGCATTTAGGGAAGCATAACAATCATTATTCATATAAGTTAGGGAACAATTATCTTATGGTAACTGATCAAGAAAAAGACTTGGGAATAATTGTAACACCTGATTTGAAATTCAGATCCCATTGTAGTTCCCAATTGACGATAAATTTTGTTTTGGGTAAAACTTTGGCAAGCACCACGGACTCGTCGTCCACTTTTGCTTGAAACCACCTATGAAACCTATGTCCAGGATCTCATCTCCGAACTGCAGACCTTGGGATAGGCTTTTAAATCCATCCATTCAATGTGCCATATTCAGACTAGGCCAGGACAGAGGGCTCCCTTTTGTTGCTTTTCCTGCAGGCAGGCCTGACACCCTCCCAAAGCTCAGGGCAAACGCAAGTTGGGGTGGTTGTCCCCAACCCTCCCCCATCACCACCCATAGCACCCGAGGGGCAGCAGCAGCCTCAGCCGCTGCTATTCCCACCTCCTGACTCCTTGCCAGAACCCCCAATATATCTTAAGGAGGCAGTTGTAGGGGTCGTTTCTGCCTTCACCTGGACAGGTGGAGGAAGGTAACCTGAACAACTTGGTGCTGCAGCTCATCGGCGAGCATGGCCACACACTAGAATTCATAGAGTTGCCTCCAGACAACCCTCGGGCCCAGTCCTGCGTACCCTCCCAGTCACGTTCCGCTCATCCAGGGTGGAAATTCAGGCCTTACTTTGAAAAAAGGCCATTGAACCAGTCCCGCTGTTTCAGCAGGGCAGGGTTCTACTCCATCTTCTTGCTGGTCACCAAGTGGATAAGAGATCTCTGGCCCATCCTGGACTTGAGCCAGCTGAACCTGTTAATAGAGTACAAATGGTTCAGGATGGTTACCTTCAGGGTTTGTCCCCTGCCACATGCAGGGGACTGGACTGCTCTCTGTATATGCAGGATGCCTACCTGCATATCAAGGTTTTGCCCCCATTGATGCTACTGCCTGTTTCCACTTTCAGGGAGTGCACTACCAGTTCAGAGCTGTGCCTTTGGTTTGTCCTCAGCACCCAGGGTCTTCTATCAAATGCCTGGTGATGGTGGCGGTTGCCTTGAGATGGCAGGGTTTCTCTGACTTCCATACCTGGATGATTGGCTTTAGTGACCCTGTCCAGGGACCATCTCCTTTGAACTCTGGCACAGACCCACAGCTTGTTCCAGGCTTTGAGCATCACTATCAGCATGCCAAAATCCTTTCTTGCCCCCTGCCAACGTCTCCAGTACATAGGGGCAGTGCTGGACACGGCTCAGGGGATGGCCTTCCTACCCTCAGACAGAGCAGAGCATCTGATGGACCAGGGCCGTCTATTTTACTCCAGCCATTATGTTCCAGTGAGGATTTTTGTGACATCTAGCCCTCATGGCACCGCTTGCCACGGTTCCCTTGGCCTGGCTGCACATGAGGGTCCCTCAATGGACACTGCAGGTCCAGTGGGACCGAGGCATGGATGCCCTGGATCAATCGGTTATGGTCTCAGATCTACTCAGGAGAGTACTGTTGTGGTGGCTGGAGCCCAGCATCCTGCTTCTGGGGATTCCTTTCTGTATTCCTCCTCCTCCTCCTCAGCAGGTCCTGATGAAAAATGTCTCAATTCTCTGCTGGGGGACTCACCTGGGGGTCCACCAGACTCGGGCACATGGACTGAGGTGGAAAGGCACTCCACATCAATGTCCTGGAGATGCAGTATAGCGCAGTGGTTTAAGGTCTGAGCTGCAAATCTGGAGACCTGGGTTTATTCCCACAGCCCCAACCTGCATACTGTGTGACCCTGAGCAAGTCACTTAACTCTATGTGCTCCCAGGTTGCACCTGTAAACAAGCTTTCAGCTTAGTGTGTCTCACCTGGTTAAACAATTGAAAAAAAAAAAAAAAAATGCGAGCAGTCTTGTAAGCCCTGCAGGCCTTTCAGACTCAGCTATCCCCGGGTTTGCTCTTGATCCAGACAGACAACATGTGCATGGTTTATTACATAAACAAGCAAAGGGGGGACTCATTCCTATCCCCTGTCCAGGGAAGCGACGAGAGTCTGGTACTGAGCCATAGAATAAGGGCTGGAGCTCTCAGCTGTTCGTGTTCCCAGCAACCAGAACATCCTGGTGGACAGCCTAAGCCAGTCTCGGTCCGGAGCCCACAAGTGGAAGCTTCTGACCTTGGTGATCAAAGATCTGTTCAACAGATGGGATTGTCCTAGATAGCCAACTCAGTTAAGAAGGGGGATAAAACCTTTTATAGGTACATCAGGGAGCAAAGGAAGACCAAGGGAGGGATAGGAGGCTTAATAAAGGGGAGGGAGGGAGGGAGGTGGGCAGAGGGAGACTGTGAAAGGCAGAGATACTAAACAAATATTTTTGCTCAGTATTTACAAATGAAGAGGGGAGGTACATAAACAAACAGTAGTAACACTCTGGATACAGAATTTGATACCAGCCCATTTACAGAAGAAAGGGTTCTGAAAGAACTCTTAAAACTGAAGGTGGACAAAGCAATGGGGCCTGATGGATTCATCCCAGAATTTAAAAGAGCTAAGGGTAGAACTAGTGACACCACTGACTACCCTTTTAACAAATCATGGGAGGATGGGGTGGTACCTGAGGACTGGAGGAGGGCAGATGTGATTCCCTCACAAAAGTGGGAGCAAGGCAGAAGCAGGAAACTACAGACCTGTTAGTTTAACCTCAGTGACAGGAAAATGATGGATAAAAATAGAGCAAATTCAGCTGTGATGATTTTGGAAAACAGTAAGGTTGTGGACTGATACTTGTGTTGGTGCTGGGTGGCGAATGTGCTATCTTACTGTAGGGGAGGGCCTGGAGACTGTGTATGACTGTATCTATGTGAGAGTGTGTGTGTCTCTGCCATGTAAATATTCCTGTGTGTCTGTCCATTATAGGCCAGAGTGCCCAGAACTGTAAGACAGAATGCATGTATGATTACGTGTGACTAGACCTTTGTGAGGCCTGGCTACCTTGCTGTGGTACCAGAGGCTTAGTACAATATTGATCATACATTGTAACTAAAGCCAACCAAGTTTAATTAGGATGATTTTGGAAAACATAATAAATATGTGGGACTGATACTTGTGTTTAAGTGGTGGGTGCTGGGCGTGCTATCCTGTGTTGTGTGTGGGTGGTGCCCGTGTGTGACAGTGTCACCGTGTATGCCGTGAACTGCATTCCTATATACAAATTCAATCATTTCTTTCTGATAGCAGTTCTGAGTAATGTATTTTGACACACATATGTAATTGTCTTACAGAAACCATGGCCACTGTGTCCATGAACATTTATCAGAGGAAAGTAGCAGTACTTTGGCCGACAGTGAGGCAGCGCAGATCTGAATGGAGATTTTGAAAGTAGTACAGCTGCATCTGGCCACGTTAGGCCATATATGTTTCAGCCACAGAGGCAGCAACCACATCATTCATCAACCGACGACAACAGCTCATCTGATGAGGAGGCAGAAGTTTTCAGTCGCCTTGATGACCTCAGTTGGTGCACATGGCAACTGCATCATTATACCAGCTATCAGGGAGTGCCTTTGCTGTACTAGGGTTGGTCATCAACTGGGAGACAAGCTGGATGGTGTGGCGTGCATCACACAAAATCCATACTTTGCTACTGGTTGCTTAGACCCATTTGTAATACGCCTAGCACTGATCACCATCTGCTCTGTTATCGTCATCCACAACCGCAACACCAGCACCTAATAGGTATTGCAATCAAGTCGTATAGTCCTCTGTTTAAGTATTTTTTTATGATATTGTTTATCGTCCTACCCTTCCTCATTCGCTCCACTATCTTGAGATCCCTCAAGACCCATTACCTCCAGAAGCCTCTTGGGTCTGCTCCTCGAGTGTCAGCTGTTTCTGTCTTTTTCGAGACACAATGCACAAACACCATGGTTGGGACGAGGAAGATCCCCCCTTCCTCCATCCAACTTCCAGTGGAGTAAGAGCGCAGTCAGCGTAGTCTGCCCATGTCCTGTGTGTGTGAATGGGACCAGAGGTGTGGTTGCCTAGGAAGCAGTGGATTTTCCCTCTTCACATGAGCTCTGTTGACATTGGCATGTAGGAGGCCAATGAGTCAGAGGCGTGCTGAGACATACCTCTGCTCTGGTCCCCACCAACATATGGTGCACCCTGCTTTACGCCGCTTTCCATGACCGTACTGCTAGATGTCACTGGCCACCAGAAGGTGGCATTATCATATCGGTTCCAGTGTGCACCGTTCGTGGAGAACAGAGATAAAGTCGTGGATTGCTCAATCATTTCCTCCCTGCCCCACCCATGGTGGCCCTAGTCCCCCAGTGCAGTGCAAGGTGTACCATGCAACAAATTATTTTTCTTTAAAACTAAAATCCCTAGTCACAGCTGGAGGACATCAAGGGGTAAATGGTTTTAATACAGATGGTTTCACAATGCTAGACCACTGTCGGGATATTGCTGTCTTTGGAAATGATGGCAGCTGTGAATTAAAGCCATCCAAATTCTTACATGTATTGTTAGCCTGTACATCCTTGGTGTCCCTCACACTCCTAAGTTAAGCGACACCATGTGACCCATCCTCATTGACTCCAATCAGATAGTTGAATGTCTCTATTAGAGTCCCACCGTCCCTTTTTTTCACTTTCATTTTTTATCCGCCTTGCTGCCCCCTCATTCCACTCTTTGGACCCTGATCATCCTCATAGGTCCCTCCCACAGAATCTGGCCTCAGAGTGCCTGGCTTACTCCTGTATCCCTCTTACCTCACTCCTTCTCTCCTTGGAGTGCCTGCACAATAGTATGCTTTCCTCTTGGGCAAAGCGATCCTGAGGTTAGATTAGTCATCATCTTGGACTGAGAGTTTTTTTTCCCATTTTCTCCTTAGTCCTCAACCCTTCCCTAGGGGCGTCAGCATACAGGACAAACGTTCAGACATATGGCATGCTAATGCACTGCAGTCAAATACCCATGACATCCTCCTCGGCTGTTGAACGGCCGCCTGTACCGATGCCCAGTGCTTCCACAGGCACGTTGCGTCGGTGTAGTTCAGGACACCCCATGAACCGACCCCAGGAGGATTAGGGAACATCCACTGTGGTGCTCGATCCTCCTCTTCCCTCTGACCCCCAGTGGCCCCGAGCCTGTTCCTAACCCAGGTCGCGGCGTGGTACGAAGGTGTGGCATCCAGCACCTCTACCATCAGTGCCACCATGCCGCCCCTGCCCCTTCTGGGTCCATCATGGGGCAACATTGTAGTGTCCCAGCCTGCTATAATACTGTCTCCCTCCATTCCATACCTCATTTTCAGTGCCCTCCTCTGCACACCATCCAGTAGCCTGATATCACGTTTCAGGTATGGCATCAAAACTGTGCACAGTACTGTGCACCTGTGCCCTAATAGTGACATGTGGAGAGACAAGATCACCTCTGCCTGATCAAAAAACCATTGCCATGCATTCCAGCATTTGGATTGCTTTTGTGGCCACTGTAATGCACTTGGCAGTGTTACTCATGGTCCCTATTACCATCATGCCTATGTCCCTGTTCTCCTCAGTTATCAGCTTAATTCCGTCCAGAGCAGTATTGTGTTCTTTGGTTGTTCACCAGAAACTGCACAGCCTGACACTTGTTTACATGGAACACCACCTGCCACCTCTCTGACAAGTGCTCCAGGTTGCTTATACCCCCTGCAGCTACATCCATCCATCCAGTCCACCCACCACTGCTTCCATATAGTAGAAAGTCCGTCTATATCCTATGATTAGAATTAGTAAGATAATATTATTATGATAAGTACAACACTCTTGCTTTTCTTTATTACTATTCTAATGACTACTGTTGCTCCACCGATTAGGTTGATGAGGTTAGCTGCATACATTCAGTATACCATTGGGTTTGTGATATCCTTGGCAGAAAAATCCACGTGTCATCCCTGCATGCTGATCTGAGCCATTAGATCAAAGTGGCCAGAGGCTACTAGGATATACAAAGGTTTCAGAGAAGCTGATGAAGGTTATGAAGACGACGAACTGCTGGCCAACTCCTACTGCAGGTTCAGCTCCTAACAGTTTGACAGCCAAATCAAAAGTTGCTGTTTATCATGAGTTCTTTACAATGACTTTATACCAGAAACCACGGTTTGCAAACATTACTTGTTGTAACACATAGTTAACTATCATGGGCATGATAGCTTCATGCACAACTTTATTTCATATGATCAGACATTAACTTTTGAATATATATATCATTTCTGCATCGCGTAAAAAATAAAATTCAACATTTTAAAACTGTTAGTACTGTAAACATCATCATAGTCAACCAGTGAGTAAACTGTACTGTTAACACTTAATCCAAATTGAATCCATTTACATATAACAGCCACTTCAATCAATCATTCTTCTTAAACAGGATCAGTTAGTTACCTAAGACATTTTAATTAAAAACATATTAAAACAGCAACAGCATTCGAATAATTACACATATAACATAATAAACAAATCACAGGCAAAACACAGAATTAGGTTTGTAGGTGTTAGCGGTGGTAATACGTTGACTGTATCTGAATAAATACCACCTCATAGAAACACCATATACTGATGAATGAGTGTTGTGGATGATGTGAACCAGGGGCAGGAATGCACATGGGCGTGTTACAAAGTTCAGGCAGACAATTAATATGACAATGAGATATAACACTGCAGGTGGGAGTGAATCAGGAGTGGAGTCCACTGGACCTAAGACCACAGAAATCATACTGCATACTTTGTCCCGGTTACAGAGTTGAGGGTACAGTAAGGGGACAGTTGGGAGACAGCTTTGGGTAGGGCCTTCTTTACCTATGAGAGAACAAACAAGGCGAAAAGTGTGAGCAAATCCAGGGAAGTGAGCAGACCATTCAGGACTACAGTGGCAGGAAGGAAAATAAATTAGCATCGGTACCCAAGGAAGGAAGCATGCTTGCTTCTAGTATATGTAGGAAACAATGAAGTGCGATGATGAAATACTAATAATCTTTAAAGGCAGTGGTGTGTAGACAAAGGGCAGAGAACTCATGAAGTCCTTCTTTTCCATGTACAAATGGACAGTGATGGTCCCATACCCTGCATTGAAAGGGGTTACAGGAATGTGGGTGAGACAACCCACACATAGGGTCATCCACGGTGTAAAGGGTGTCAAGTGCATACGCGTCCCTGAGGGTAGACAAGGCACCTGATGAAGAGGGACACTTTCAAGGGTCCTGGCACAGGTCCTGGTGGCAGAGCCACTGGCTGATCTGTCCCACACCTAAATAAATCCGGGATGTACATTTAACAAGCCTTTGAACAGTACACAACAGTTTGCATGAGGGTGAACCTGGGAACTAAGAGACATGTAGCCTCCACCACAGTTGTGGTGACAGTGATGAATATATCCTCCAAGAAATGCTTGTGCAGTTTCTTGTGGATTATGATGTGCAAGGCTGACAGGCAGCATGGGTTGTGTGGGCAAGATCGATTGTCACACCAACTTAGTTCATGTTTTTGGACTGGCTCCACAACAGCAGTGGATGATGGACATGTGGTACATATAGTCTGCCTTGATGTCAGCAAAGTGCCTTACATTCACTGCCATGCATAAAGTTGACCTGCAAGTTAAGGAGTCTTGCATAGGGTGTAAAGTAGACCGATGTGTTACAAATTGGATCGGTACAGGCAGCAGAGGGTTGTTGGGGAGAAGTATCAAACCCCAGGGCACTGACAAGTGCTTTTACACAGTGATCAGAACTGTTCCTACTCTTATGTAACATTTTCATTTACCAGACACATAGTAGGTTGGGGTCAAGAATAAGATCAGCCTTCTTCACTAAGACACCAACATCTGTGCTAGAGGTTGATGGTCGGAGGGTGGCACATTACTGCAGGAGGACTTTGAAACACTTGCGTACTGGTTGGACACCTGGCAGATTGTGTTCCAATGCCAAGAAGTGAAATGTCGAGAATTTCACCAGAAAAACAATGGATGCAGGTACTGGGTGAATGGTATCAAAATGTCAACTTCAAATGAGGAGAAGGATCTTGGTGAGCGGCCACGTGCAGCAGTTGGAACACTATATAGAATGCAGCGGATAAGGCTAACAGGATGCCAAGGTGCACAGCTAGGGGATTACTTCCACATGTTGAGGAAGTAACATTGGGCCTTTTATATGTCCCTGTTGAGGCCGTACTCTATTACTGTGTGCACTTGTAGGCGCCCCTACTGGACAGAAGTGACATCAAGAGTACTGTAGTCAGTGCAGCAAACAGCAACAAATCAGATCACGGGGTTGTGTGATACAACTTTTGATGACAGTAAAGAGCTGAAGATGTATACCCTGGAAGATAGAAGAGAGGGGACATGTCATCACTTGGACTGAGAATAAAAACACAGTGGTGACGCCAGATCATGCACAGTGGCCACATGGTATCCACTGAAACTGTTAAAAATGGTGATCCATTGTGATGTTTATGGCACTGTTATTGCCAAGTGTACACACATCAAATAAAGCACATATGTAAATGCAATATGTCTCTATACACCATGTCAATGACATGGCGTACATTCACCCTCCCAGTGATCAGCGTTATAAATCATTATCGTAACAAAACAGAAACACAGTAACAGGTGACAGTTATGTTCAAAGTCTGTTTAAGTAATGCCATGCGGATGTTTTGCATGGAAGGTAGAACAACAGTTCTTTAATACCTCGTTATTAGCGTCAGAGGGTGTTGGCACATGTTTCAGTTGTGCTTAAATCTGGAGAAATGTTTTCCAGCAACTCAGCTTTTGCTGGCCTCTTTGTGCTGGCAATATTGGCCGGTAGTTCTGGTGCCTGTATAACAGGCACTTCACATAAGGTGCCCTGTCTCATACGTACAACATCATTCAGCAACTGTCCCACATAACTGTATGTCTTGCGAACCTTGACAGTTTAACAATCCATTGTTTCCGTCAGTTTGGAGAACATAAACTTATGTAACGTAGTTTTCCTTGAGATTTACCTGTCTTTATCACTGACTGTGACAGGTTCCGATTTTCACTGTAGTCCAGCATTGCCAGCTGTGTCCGTGCCAGCATACCATGATAGCTGAAATGCTGCATTTTGAGTGCAGTATTTATTCAACAGAGGCTAGAAACCTCGATGTTCCCCGTAGCGACAAAATTCGTTATTTTGTCCATGTCTTCAGGACCAGGTATCTGGAAACACACTTTTGGTGACTCATATGCTGGTTCCCTTTGATGAGCCAGTCAGTGTTGTTGCGTTCAGCTTCCGTAAATGGACCATGGTCACATTTGCGGTACTCCAGCGACATGCCATGAGTGGATATTTTGCCGTGTACTCAAGTACTAGAAACACAGAAACATAGACTTTGGCGGCGAGATAGGACTGCTAGGCCCATCTAGTCTGCCCATTTCCTACCTACAGGATGGGCATAGATCCTAGTTAACCAACAGCCTATTTCTTCCTACCCCCACAAGAATTGCCCTTATGTCTGTCACGCATTCTTGAATTCTCCCACAGTTTTCGACCCACAACCTCCTCAGGAAGGCTGTTCCATGCATCCACTACCCTCTCTGTGAAATAATACTTCCTCACATTGCCCGAACCGTCCTCCTTGTATCTTTAAATTGTCTCCCTTGTTCTTGCAAGTCTCTTTTCTGAAAAATACTACCCTCTTGGACTTTGTTGATTCCACTGGGGTACTTAAAGTTTCTATCATGTCTCCCTCTCCTTCTTTCCTCAAGGGTATACATATTAAGCTCCTTTAGTCTCTCCTCATACGGCTTCTCTTCAAACCCTGCACCATTTTAGTTCCCTCCTCTGGACTGCCTCTATCCTGTCTATGTCCTTGCGGAGATGGGGTCTCAGAGACTGGACACGAGTACTCCAGATGGGGTCTCACCAACTGTCTGTACAGAGGGATAACAACTTCCTGTTTTCTGCTGCTGATGCCTCTCCTATACATCCCAGTATACCCCAGCCCTCCCTACTGCCTTCTCATTGCACTCCTTAAGGTCATCTGATATGATTACCCCAAGGTCCCTTTCCTTTTTGTTGTTGTTACTACCTCCTCACCCATTGTGTATTCTTCCCTGGGTTCTTGTTTCCCAGGTGCATTATTTGCACTTCTTGCATTGAATCCTAGCTGCTATACTTCTGACCATTCCTCCAACCTTGCCAAGTCCCTTTTCATCCTTTCCACGCCTCCTTGTGTATCTATTTGCAGATTTTTGTGTCATCTGCAAAAGGCATACTTTCCTTCCAGTCCCTCTGCAATGTCACTGATGAAGACATTAAAAGGACTGGACCCAATACTGAACCTGCGGTGCCCACTAGTAACCCCCTTTCTTCAGGAATGGACTCCATTTACAATTACCTTCTGTGTCCTGTTGTCCAGCCAATGTTTTACCAGGCTACCACCCTGGGACCCACTCCCAGGCTGGTTAATTTGACTATTAATCTTTTGTGTGGGACTGTGTCAAATGCCTTGCTAAAGTCTAGGTAGGCCATGTCCACAGCCCCTCCCTGGTCTACTACTTTGGTCACCCAGTCAAAGAAATCTATTAGATTCGTCTGACATGACCTTCCTGCTGTGAACCCATGCTGCCTTGGGTCCTGAAATCCATTTCTCTCTAAGAAGAGTGCTGCTCTCACAGCAGGTATTGGCAGACCACCAGAAGTGGTTCAGAACTGATCTGATCCACGGCATGAGTTTCTCACAGTGTCTTTGCTTAGCCTTTGCAGTGAGTTTCTTGATGATAGATTTGGCAACATGCCACACATCATATTGATATTGAACACCCGGAAAAGTGCTTCCCTTGTTCATCAAGCAGGATATTTGGGGGTGTCGATCTGTTGCCATTGTTTTAACAGTTATACCAGCATCCAAGATGCTTGCCATGCAATATATCAAACTTTCTTTCTCCATTACATTGGAGCTAAATACCTCTGACACCTGCACCAGCGAGGACTCTAGTATGGCATTGGTATGCATATCCATAACTGTATATATACAGTGTTTTGCACTATGTCTGGATGAGTCACAATGGCGCGTCTCAACTACGTTAGTTGTTTATCCTTCAGTGTTCCCATGTTTCATTCTTCTTATTTAGCCATGCCCTATTCACAGCTAGGAACATGTAGGTCTTCTGGATGTTCAGGTATTGTGACTTGCAAATGAATGGAATACCTCAAATTTTCAAGAACTACGCTATTCGAGTTGTAGGTGTTTCTACTAAATAGAATGCTGGAAGACAGCAGCAGATTTCCAGCCCCATTTATTGATCAAAGGTTGAGACCATATGTGAAGTCATAGCTATTGCAACAACAGAAGTTGGCCCATACATGGTTCCGTACAAAGCTGTCAGTCAGCATCAGTGGTACATGACAGATTTGGCACACCAACATGCTCAGAAGTGCTAGAAGAGAACTTTTAAAACAAGAAACTTAGTCTCATTCACAATGCCATCACTGCGAAAATGTGTCATCATCATTGGCCTCAATGTACTCTTCAGAGTATGACTCAGAGGATGGTACAAACAATGACTGCTGTGTTTCCATCAACTCACTTGTCTGTGAAGACAGCATGGAGAACACTGTGGTCATGGAAGGTTTCATTAGCAGTGTTTTGTTTCACTGGAGTCAAAGGTTGAGTGGTGGTGGCAGTGGCAGGCTGGCATCAAGATTCACATCAACCAAACCGACGAATTGTGGTCACGCAAACTTGATCCTGGTTGTTCATGTGCATGTTGTATTTCTGTATCATCCTTGAACTGCTGCTGTATGTATGATCCTTATACACATTTCAGGTGTTTCTGGCCACTGGCATGCAAAATCATACATATCAACACAACACTGCACACCAGTGCTGCTGCTTGTGAAACCCTGAGGATGGACTGCAGTGCTTCTTTGAGGAGAGTACAATGGGCTCTGTATTCGTTACCTAATAGGGTGAAAAGGAGAAATCAGTTATCATACACTGGGACTGGGAAGCAGAGGAAGAGACATATGAACAGAGGTTTCATCAACTGAATGTGTACATACAACATGGTGTGAAAGGGGGGGCATAATTCTCAAGGTTATCAGTAAGGTATCAAGAGGGTGTGTGCTACAGAGGAAGGAAAAATGCAGAAGTACATGCCACACAGATTGCGGTGAAACACATACAAGGGAAAAGTGACAGTGCATTTCTGCACACAGATGGAGGTGGGGCTATGTAACAGAGTGCTAGACATACTGGTGTGCTTCACAACTCTGTTGCGAATTAGAAGGGCATAGGACTGGCATATGGTGCTGATTATGGGTGTTGTAGGGAGAGGGGCCGGCGGTGAATGGTGGCTGTGAAAGGGGCTGTGGGTGGGTGTTCATGGTGTGTGTGTGCATCTCTGCATCTTTGTCTATCTGTGTGTTATGTTAACACTCGTGTGAGTATGTCCGTCAGTGTCCAGAACGCCCAGAACTGTATCGTGGATGGCATGTCTGGTTGACGTTGTGAATGGACCTCTGTCAGGCCTGGCTACCTTGAAGTGGCACACAGGCTTATCACAATGTTGCTCATACATTGTAAGTAGAAGCCAGGACACTTCAGTTGTGATGATTTCAGACTAGATAATATCTTGTGGTCTATGTCTATTTGTGTGTCTGTGTGTGTTGTTGACAGAAGAACAAAGGTGAAGAATGCTGTTCTTACTGTAAAGGGTACAATACCATTCAATGACATGTCAAGTGTGGTACATTAGCATTGTGAAAAGGTTACCTGTACATATACAGCAGTGATGAGATAAACACTGTTTACAGGACTGTGTGTGACCGGTCATACAAAGCAAGGATATTGTTGTGCAGAGAGGTTTCATTGTTATGAAGTGTCAGTGGTGTGGCAGTTGTACACTGTCTCTGTTACCAAGTGAACCTCAACATACAACAATATCCATGTTTGTGTATCACTGGTCACACACAATGTTCTATGTTATTCCCCAATTTGAAAGTCACACAAAACAAGTGTAGTGCAGAGGAGAATACAGAGTCCTTCACATGTGTGCAGTGCAACTTGGGACAAAATAAGAAATGCTTATAGCCCATAGGAAATGGGTTTCACACCTATAGATGCCCTACAGTTGTTCTGCTATTGGATAGCCAGTATTCAGGTATACTTTTCAACACTTTGCTGACACTAATAATGTAAGTCACTTGCTTTTGTAAATAGCCTGAATCCACCTCTGCTGGACACTTGCTGTTGTTTGTCTTCATACTGCCTGAACATTATATGACATCACAAACTACGTTCCAGGCCATTAAGATGAATGGCATGGAATGGGACTCTGTGCTGTCAAACAATGTCTTGTAGATATGAAAATCCAGACCCATGCTTGGTGAGGAGAGTGGAACTCAATATAGATTTGAGGACACCCCCAAGCTACATTATTTATTTAGCATCAAATCATCACAGCATATTCAGAATACATAACTGCCATGGAAAGAACAATGGAAGGACAGTTGGACCACAAATATGGGGGAACATTGCAAGTTGTTGTGCTGTACTGCTGACATCAAAATGATGTCACAAATGCAGCAGAACAAGCATATTCAAGGCATGGAATTATACTGTATGTGCATGCATGTCAAAAGTCAGTAATGCAATGTTATATGATCGGCCCCTTTGCAGCACTGTTTGAGTGGACACACATAGTCACATACTTCAGGTAGTGTTGATGAGCTGTGGCCATAATTTTATAACTAACATGGCGTTTCATTCCACATGCTGACCCTTCCCTCTGGTCAAGTCTCCTAGCGATGGGGTAATTATCTGCATTGATATCAATTCCAACTGTCCATGTTGTGAGCTCCGCTGATGGAAGATGGAGGAATAGAATCTTCATGTAAACAAGGACGTCTCTGGTATTTCACCATCTGTAAAACAAAGAACAATCTAGGCATCAGACATTAAAACACATATCGATGATATCTCTGTACTGTTACTCAACACAAGGACAGACAACATACCCTTTACACATACACCACACACACACACACCCACCCACCACCACACACCCAGCACATTACAGCCTGTTCCCCAACCAGCAGCAGAAGACGGCGATCCGTCACACACAGATTCAGTGGTCTGCAATCATACCCACTGAAATTGCCTGGTTTTTAATTACAATGTATGATCAACATTGTGATAAGCCTCTGTACCACGGCAAGGTAGCCAGGCCTCACAGAAGTCCATTCACACCTTCAACCTGACATGCCATCCACTACACAGTTCTGGACACTCTGGACCACAAGTGACAGACTCACGCCTAGTACAATACCAGGCAGACAGACACACCCACACACACCACACCCACAACATTAGTTTACTGTCTAGAGGAAAATCTGCTTCTTTGAGGCTGACAGCAACATCTTAATGGAGGCTTCAGAAATGGTCTGAGGACTGGTAATTGAAGTTTAATTTAAACAAGTGCAAAATTATGCACCTGGGACACCAAAACCATGGCTAGACATACAGGAATGGTGAGGGAGGGTATGTGGAGGGGAGGAATTGATAAAAGACCAAAGTAGGAAAGGGACATGATGGATATTATTTGAGACAACATGATAATGTCAAAGCACAGTAATAAGGCAGTTGGGAGTGACAGTGGCAGATCACACAAAACCTCACCGCTTCTTCCATGCTGCAGACTTTATGTGGAGTCACTACATCTGACCTCCAGCAATCCATAGTCAACTGCCTGTATTACAGGGACAAGTTGAAAAACCATTACAAGTGCTGTGAATGTTAGTACCTCAGCTTGTGGAGTGCCCTCTCGTGTACCATCCGTTCACATAACGTTATCGACAAACCCCTTGTGTTTGTCCAAGCCCTAATTGCAAATGTCACCTGTGTTGGCCACCAACTAGTCATACTGCAGTCCATTCCAATGCTGAAGCAGTGTCTGCAAGAAGTAATACCTCCTACTGTTTACCGTAAACATTCAACCATCCACCCTCACTCCATGCACCGTACTTCGTAGTAAGCTGATAAAGAAGTTAGGCGGGATGCTCCTGTGGGGACAGGGTGGCAAAGTGTGTTAGAAACTGAGTAACAAGCAGGAGGTAGAGGGTAGTAGAAAATGGGGTGCAATCAATGGAGAGTGGGAAAGCTAAATGAAGGGGGGAAGGTATAATCACTGTACTTCACAAAGGAGGAAAGGGACATAGGGAGTTGTTATTTCAGACGACATGAAAATGTGAAGCACAGTACAAAGGCAGCTGGGATACAGTGGCTGATGAGACAATAGTTCTGTGCTTGAGCGATATGGCCTTTATGTGCGCCACAACATCTATCATCCTCAAACCACTGGGGGGGAGCTGGAGATAAAGGTATCACTGTACATACATCGTTCACTCTTCTGTCAGTCAGCTTCTACAAAACACCCTGAACAGCAGTGAGTCATAAATGCATCCCCAGCAGTCACATAAGGCACCCGACACAGCTTGTTCTGCACAAAACTGTGAGCATGGGTCGACACCCATCCCGTTGATGAAAATAGTGGCTCTTTTTCAAAGCAGCAAGTAAGTAACAAGCATACAGTATGACACACCACAACGTCACATCAGCTACTGCATCCTTGTGCTGCATATTTTCTGTTATACAGTTCGGCAACACTTGTACCCATGGTTCCAGCAACAATCAGGCAACACAAGTAAATACCCCAAGTAGACAAAAAAAAAAAAAGATGCTCACTGTCACACAAGGTGGATAATGACACACAAAAGTCATCAGGCAGAAAATGAACAGAGCAGACAACGTCATTTCTTCTGGGACAAAACTTCAGTATGTCATATTCAATTTTCCAAGAGCATGTGGCCAATGATGCTGCAATGTAGGATCACTGGGAGCCTATGAAAGGACAGTTTCAGACCAGTTTTTCTTACCTGTTGTGTTACCACAACCCTGTACCATACATGTTGGCATGTTTATAAATGACCTAAAAACTGGTACAGGCAACAAAACAAATAACTATTAAATTTATACAGATTTCAACATACAGACTAGCCACAGAGCAGTTGGACCAGCAATAAAAAAAAAAAAAAAAAAACAAGACACCAATACAGTTTTGACAAATTCTGTTTTTATTGGTGGAAAAGAAATACATGTAACCAAAACTTGATAGAGCAGGAAAATGAGGCTCACTACTTGATGACAGCCCCTAATGGTGGGAGCACAGACATCACCATAGCAACAGAAAACAACTGCATGATGCTGCAGTTCCAGAGTCCTTCACACTGCATCAAAACCTCCCAAACAAGTGACTGTACTGCACCTGTAACCATATATAATTTGCAGTGTCAAGCTATGTCCCACAAGCAACACACCAGTACCAGTACAGAGTGCCGGGACATGCACACCGACTGAGGAACAGAGCCTGTCACTTGGGGAAGGGCACACGAACAGCACAAACTCGGGACAAAGGCTTTCAAACAAGCGACAGGCTCAGGAAAAAAGCTGGATCCTGTATACACTAAAAAAATGAGGTAATATGGACAACCACCTATTTTTTCCGGACAACATCTGAAGATGTCACTCTCGGAGGCCTCTCTCTAACTTCCAGCCGTTGCCACATACTGTCAATGAGGATGTGCTGAGCGATATGGATGATGCAGCTCTGATCAGCTGGTAGAGAATTAAAAAAAGATATGGTGTGCCTCAGAATGTTGTTTGTGTGTGTGTGTGTGTGTGGGGGGTGTTACTGTGCTTGTGTGGATGACTATACGTCCGCCAAAGCACAGTAACCCCACACACAGACACACACACACACACACACACACACACACACACACTCACACACGCAAAACAACATTCTGAGGCATAGCACATCTTTTTTTAATTTTCTAACGGCTGATCAGAGCTGCATCGTCCGTATCCTTCAGCACATCCCTTGTTTACAGTATGTGGCCACGGCTGGAGGATAGAGAGAGAGGATTCAGAGACTGACAGGTGCAACGGCAGAGCGGCAAAACAGCTTACAAGCACAGCACCAGGCACCAGGCTTTCTAGCGTGGCACCGCAAATGAGCAGGTATGATATCTAATTGACCCATGACCTCCAGTGCTACATGCACGAGCACGCAACAACAGGAGAGGTAGCAGAGCATTTCAACATGGCACAGATCTTTGCGAGGCACCACACTTCACAAGACACAGCAAAGTAAGTGCAGAAAAATACAGGTTACTCACCTGTAACAGGAGTTCTAGGAATGGTATATGTTGTTCATCCACACTGTCTGGCAGGTTCCTTGCTGCTTTTTTTTTTTTTTTTTACTTTATCTCTTTTTGCCTCCTTCTCTGCTCTCGGAACCCACTCCTTCCTTCCTCTCAACCGTCCATTCCACCTCCGGTGGGATCTGCCCCTAGAGTGCCTCCTTCTCCCTCCCTGCACAGTGGGGTCTGTCCCTCTTTTTGGTGGTCCGGATGGTACCGAGAGGCTATCATCTAGGGCTGCCGAGAGGGTTTTTTCCGTTTTCTCCCGTGATTTCCCCTGCCCTCTGAGACGTCATGCGCTAGGACGTATGTCCCGAGTGGCGGCGTGCTGACGCACGCCAAGCCCTCATGCGCTGCCAACGTCCCCCCTTCCCGACTCCGGCAAACAGAGCGCCTCCATCCCCTCATGGTGGTGCTTCCACCGGCTGCGGGTGATGCGAAGCAGCGAGCAGCGTTCTTGGTTCCCACCCTGAGGGAGGAGAGCATCCGTTGGGACGCTCGATCCTCCCTCCCCCTGCCGACCCCCCGGCTACCCGAGGGTTCCTTGCTGCTTTTAATCTTGCCGGAAGGTCTTCAGGCTGGCTCCTCCCACCCACCCGGGTGGTAAAACTGTCGGCTCCGCCCCATGACACCAGATCTAGCCCGCTGGAAGCCAGGTTGTGCGTTGAAGCCGGGGAGGTCAGGTGGGTCGTGTGGATGAACAACATATACCATTCTTAGAACTCCTGTTACAGGTGAGTAACCAGTATTTCTAGGGGCATGGATATGTTGTTCATCTACACTGTCTGACAGACTCCTAGCAGTTCTCCGGGAGGAGGGAGGCAAGGCGCACACCGTCTACTTGGGAAATAAAGACTGGAGAACCGAGACCCCAAAACCAGCATCCCGGCATGACTCAAGGTCGATGTGGTAGTGGGTGATGAAGGTGTGTCCTGACTTCCAGGTAGCAGCCCTGCAGATTTCCTGGATAGGGATGTCCCTGGAAGCAGCCACCAAAGCAGCGGTGTGGCAGGTAGAATGAGCTCTTATCCCTCTGGGAGGCTCCATGCCCACCAACCTATAGCTGAGATCTATGCAGGAGGTGACCCACCTGCCTATCATCCGCTTGGCTGCAGGTCTGCCAGGTGCGGCTTCAGCGTAGGGGACAAACAGCTGGCGAACCTCTCTCTGAACTTCGGCCGTCCGCTCCTTGTAATAAGCGAGCGCTCTTCTAGGGTTCAAAATAAGGAGCCTATATTCGGCCTCCGAGGTGTGATTGGGGTAGAACACCGGCAGAGTCAACACCTGGTTAAGGTGAAACTCCGACACCACCTTTGGAAGGAACTTCGGGTGGGGGCGCAGGACAACCTTGTCCCTGTGGAAGACCAGATAAGGAGACTCGATGGAAAGCGCCTGGAGCTCTCCCATCCTTCTGGCTGACATGATAGCCACCAAGAAGGCGGTCTTCCACGACAGGTGAGAGATGTCACACCTGTGCATTGGTTCAATGAAACGCCCATGAGCTTAGCCTAGCTGCAGTAGATCCCATGGAGGTGGAGGTTCTCTGTTCGGAGGGATATGTGATCAAGGCCTTTGAAAACACCCAGCCACCTTCTCTGCAACACTGACTGCTTCCCGGCCAGCCGGTAAGCAGAGATAACCCGCTCAGGTGCATAAGTCGTCGACCAAAGCCCTTGCTGAAAAGGACACGGGTAGTCCAGAATGCTTGCCAAGGAACAGGAGGAAGGGTCCAGGCCCTTGCCCTGACACCAAATGGAGAATCTCTTCCATTTGAAGGCGTAGCATTTTCTGATTGACTCCATACGGGATGCCTCAACGACATTGAGGACCTCGTCGGAAAGCCCCAAGGCCTGGAACTCTAGCCGTTCAGGAACCAGGCCGTCAGGTGCAGGGATTGAAGGTCCGGATGGAATACCTTCCCCTGATTGACTGAGATCAGGTCCGGGCAGGCTGGAAGCTGCCTCGGGAGCCTGGAGCTGAGACTGAGGAGATCTGGATACCAGAAGTGGCGGGACCAGTCTGGGGCTACCAGAATCACCTGCGCCTTGTCCCTCCTTGCCTTGAGAAGCACCTTGTGGATCAAGGGAAATGGGGGAAAGGTGTAGAAGAGGCCCGGGGTCCACGGCCTTGAGAAGGCATCCCCCTGCAGCAAGTCCTGCTGAGGGGGGCGGGCATGAAACAGTCTCAGTTTTGCATTCTCCCTGGAGGCAAACAGGTCCACCTGAGGTGTGCCCCAGTGGGAGAACAGGTCTTGTAGTACCTCCGGCAGGAGAGACCACTCGTGGGACGCAGCCCCTATCCGGCTTAGGGCATCGGCCAGGGTGTTGGAGGCTCCTGCCACATGAATGGCGAGGAGATCCACCTCCAGGCTGCGCATGAGTGACCAAATGCGGAGAGCTTCCCGCACAGAGGCATGGAGCGCGTCCCGCCCTGGCGGTTTAGGTAGTACATGGTCGTGGTATTGTCCATCTAGACCTGAACCACTTGACCCCATAGAAATGGAGCGAAGGCAGTGAGGCTAGGTGAACGCTTGAAGCTCAGAAGTTGATGTACATCGGGACTCCCAAGGGACCAGAGGCCATGTGCTCTGTGCTCCCCAGATGGGCACCCCAACCCATCAGAGGCATCGGTCGATAGAGAGACCATCAGCTCGGGTTGGACAAGCGGGATGTCCTCCTGCAGATGTGCTGGGCGGTCCACCACTGGAGGCGTTCCACATCCCATGGGTCACTGTCACTAGCTGATCCAGGTTGATGCTGTGACCATTGGCTGTCCAGCCCCATTGAAGGGACGCATGTACTCAGTGGGCCCAATGGACACGCTGGTGCAGGCAGCCGGTAGGCGGAAGTCCCAGGCAGGGCGTGATTGCCCAACCTGAAATGATTGGGCAAAGGAGGAAAGAACCTCGGCCCTGTCTGCTGGGAGCCATGCTCTGGCTCGTAGAGAGTCGAGCTGTGCCCCGATGAATTGGATCACCTGCTTTGGCACAAGTTCCGACTTGGCCTCGTTGATGAGGAGGCCAACCTGAGAGCAAACCTGGAGGGCCAGATCTCTGGACCGCTCCACCTCCGCTCTGGAGGGGGCTGCGGTAAGCCAGCCGTCCAGGTAGTGGTACACCCGGAACCCTTCAGCGCTGCAGGAATGCTGTCACCACTGCCGTGCATTTGGTGAAGACCCTGGGAGCTAGGGAAAGGCCGAAGGGCATGGCCCGGAACTTGTAGAAGGGTCCCTCCGCCCTGAAGCGGAGGAATCTCTGGTGGGATGGATGGATTGGGACTTGAATGAATGCGTCCTGAAGGTCCAGAGAACAGAACCACACACCTCGTTCCAAGGATGGGATTATCTGAGCCAGAGTGACCATCCTGAAGGTCCGAGACCTTAGGAACCTGTTCAGGTCGTGCAGGTCGAGAATGGGGCACCAGCCTCCCGTCCGTTTTGGGACCAGGAAGTACCTGGACACAAACCCCGGGTCTGGAGGAGGATCCACCACCTTCCTGATTATCTCTTTTTCGAGGAACAGGGCCATATCAGCTCGGCGAGCCGACAAAGAGGCTGCGGACCCCGTAGCCCCAGGTGATGGCTCGGGAAGGCCGGGGGCCTGCTCGAACTCAGGAGCAGGCCCTTTCCTACCACCCAACATCCTCCATAGTGATAGCGGACCAGGCGGAAGAAAGGTGGAGCCATCCCCATGGGGAACCAGGGAGGAGTAGCGAGGCTGGGGACACCCCTCAACCCGTCACTGGGCAGGCTTAGAGGAGGGACTGGCCGAGGACCTCCTGGGCCTTCACCTCCTGCTTCCTGTTGGAGGAAGCATGAGCTTGGGTTTGGGATGTAGCCGCGAGCCTGCTGAGCCCTGGTGCTGGTGCTGTAGGGCCGGGATGTACGCAGGCGCAGAAGAGACGAAAGGACTTGTGCTGCTGCTGTTGGTGGCCTTTGTCCTTCTGGGCGGAGGTGACTGAGTCCAAGTGGCATTGGACTTTTCGATCTGCTGGAGGTGACCTTCCACTCCAGGGCGAAGAGGTCGGTCCCAGGAAGGACATCTGCCAGTTGTGCTGGGTATCCATGTGAGGTGGATATCCTCAGCCATGCTCTGGGCGCATGGCCGCGGCCGCAACTGATCTGGCACAGGAGTCTCCAATGTTTAGAGCCGTTTGGAGCTGCTGTTTGGTCACCGCCCTAGGTCAGCCGGGAGATGAGGGATCACCTCATCCAGGGAGCCCATGAGGGCGTGGGAGAAGTGTGCCATCAGCACGGCCGAGCTGGCCTGGCGGAGGCCAAGGGAGGACGCAGTGTACACTTTGCGCCCAGCATAGTCCAGCTTTTTGGACTCCTTGTCGGGGGGGCTTGTCCACATCCCTAGTGTTCCCAGAACGCCGGAAGGCGCTGTCGGTGACCAACCCCTCAGCAGAGAGGTGTTCCAAAAAAAATGGGCAAACAGCCGGTAGGGACCACATACTTCCTGGCCATCCTGGCTGAAGGCGCAGGACAGGAAGCAGGCCGCTGCCAGAGCTCCAAGGCTGGGCCAATAATGGCTTCAGCCACCGGAAAGGCCTCCGTGGGTGAATCCCCTCGGTCCAGTATCTCCGTCAGGGGATACTTGGCCCGCTTGTATACGGGCTCGAGCTGCATCCCGGTGGACTCCCGAGATGAGCTGGAGCAAACCCATGAAGGATGATGGGCTTTCATCCATCGACTGGCCCCCAGAGGACTCCAGGTCAATGGGCCTGGAGAACAGGGAGGAGTCGTCGTCGGACTCTGAGGAGTCCGCGAAGAGCTGCCTGGGGCCTGAGCCACCCTCCACCTGCTGAGGATGGTCAGGAGTGAGGGTGACCGACAACCTGTGAGGCAGGCCCTGACCCGACCTAGATTCTTTGGTCGGCGCCCCCGAGTTCGGTTGTGGAGGCGGAGGTTCCATCACAGTCGGTGGGGCAGCTGGTTTCAGTCGAACAACCGGCCCAGGCTTGGGCACCTCGGCTACAGCAAGGGGTTGTTTTGGACGCTTAGGTGACAGCCACTTGATGGCCGGGGAAGACGACGGCGTCGGCTTGTTCCCGGACAAGTAACTGCTGCGCATCAGGTCCTCGTAGCGTTAGCGCAACTTGCACTAAAGCCTCTCCTCTTCGAGGAGGAAGACAAGGATGAGCGGCAGCGGTGCTTACTTTGGTTCCAAGACCGAGAACGCCGATGTTGGCGGGATCGGCTGGACCGAGACGATGTCCGAGACCGAGACCGAGATCCTCGGCATTTCCGAGGACAGGTCTGGGAAGGGGCGGGGGACACTCGCTCTTCCCTCGGCTCAGAAGCCTTAACCCGGGGACTGCGGCACTGGAGGCACAGGCAAGTCCTCGGTCTCCACCGGGGGAATTGGTGAAGAAGGGTTGTCGGCTTCACCAGTGACAACCGTCCGACTGGTGAGAAAAATCTCAACTGCATCACGGTGTCTCGGCGGCTGACCTGGCGGGGGCGTCGTGAAGTCATGCCTTAGCCACAACCTCGACCAAAGCAGTGTCGACCATCCGGGGAAGAGGACCTCTCCCACTCCCACGAACGCCGACGATGGGACTTACCTTTTGAGTCCTTCTTTCTGGACCGAGAGGAATGTCCTGATGGCCCCTCTCCCTTCGTGGAAAGGGAATGGCAAAGCTCCTTGAAAGAAGCTGACTATGAGGTACCCAGAGAGAGCGGGATAAATGCCGCGACTGAGGAAGAGGATGATGCAGCCCGTGCTGCCTCCTCCTCGAGGGCGATCATCTGCTCGAGTTGCTCAGCTGAGCCAGCCACCGTGGTAACCGACCAACGGGCCTCCTTCGACTTCACCGGCGGGTAGCGCTTCTCGGGGTGCCCAAGCTGTAACCGAGCAGCGGTCTTTCAGGACATTGGCAGAGCAAGCGGCATAACTCGCGGGCCTGTGGGTCATGGTCTGAGCCGAGGCAGTAGGCATGCGTGGAGTGTGGGTCCATCCTGGACAGCTTCTGCCCACAGGGCACTGCCGAAATCTGGAGTCAACTTGTCCGCCAGCAGCCACAGAGAAAAAGTTGACCGATGTAATTTAAAAATAAGTTTCAGGCGAACCAAGAATTGGGACCAGTCTACATGCAGAGCATTAAGGAGGGAACCTGAGCTCTCCGCGTAAGGAAGATCTGAGTCATATGGAGCGGAGAGTTTTACCACCCTGGGTGGGTGGGAGGAGCCACTTGAAGACCTTCCGCAAGATTTAAAGCAGCAAGGATCCTGCCAGACAGTGTGGATGGACAACATATCCATGTCCCTAGAACTGTCAGTTCCATCTTTAATAACCTCTAATTGAGAGAAAAGTATTCCAGGGGCATACATTATGGGCATACAATGTACATGATAACTGCTGTTCTCCTTTAAAGGGGATGGTCTGCATCTGAACCACTTTAATACTAGAGTTCTGGGGAAAAAAATTAACAATGTCCTCGAATTTCATTTAAACTGGAAGGTGGGGGGAGGGATACAAAAAATTATAAACCCCATGAAAATGCAGACTTCAACAGGGCATATATCAGGAACTGTGCCTGGAAGGGGATATTATTAAGCATACGTAGTCTGACCAACAAATTTGATGAATTCAAAAACTTGGCAGCTTCAAATGATATCCAGATAGCATTTATTACAGAAACTTGGTGGGGATGAGGCCGACACCTGGAAAAACAATCCAGGGTTATAACGTCTTCTTCAAAGTAGGATATATTGTAAAAGCGGAGGCGTTGCCATCTACCTCCATGAAACAATAATATGTGAGAAATTACAGCTGACACAGATGATACAGCATCAGTATGGGTTAAATTATCTGTTAAAGGAGACTCCACTTATAGTTGGTTTAGTTTACAGACCTCCAGCAACAACACCTGAAATTGATGAGCAGCTATTAAAATTTATCGCAGATCTTGATCAATCCAACAATATAATGATTTTTGGAGATTTTAATCTACCCAATATTAATTGGGCACTAGCAGCAGCAACCTCAAAAAGTGAAAGATCCTATATGGAAATATTTGATCAACTCGGATTAGAACAATTGGTCTCACAACCTACCAGAAATGATAAGATTTTGGAATTGATACTAACTAATACAGATAATTATGTATCTGATATATCTATTAGTGAACCCTTGGGAAATAGTGACCACAACATAGTCAATTTTCAAATCATAGGTGATCAACAAAAAAGAGCCATCGGCTCCACTGAAATATTAGATTTCAGAAAAGCAAAGTTCAATAATATTAAATCTGGCATGGCTAGCTAGGATTGGACTAAGGAATTGCCAACCTCTCGCTTGACTCAAAATGGAATTTACTGCTTAATAGATTGAAAAATCGTTTTATTACACATATCCCTACCATAAAAAAATATGATGGTAATAAAAGATCAACTCCATGGATGAATCCTACAATAAAAAAATTAATTAACAGAAAAAGCAAAATGTTTAAGGGCATTAAGTGTGGTAAAACTCAATATCAAGCTAAATATAGGGAATTAGTCAAAAAAGTAAAAATCTCTATTAAAAAAGCCAAATCTTGGAATGAGTCCAAACTGGTAGGAAAGGTTAAAATAATAAAAGCCTTTTTCTCCCATATAAATCAATTAAAGGGGAGAACAAATAATATAGGTCCTTTTTTTAATAATTCTGGACAAATGGTTAATAATAAGGAAGCTGCAGACATACAGAACAGATATTTCTGCACTGTATTCAATAAAATTAATACTGATCCAAAAATAGTTTCACCATCAATCCACGGGCCTAAAGAGGTCCTTGAGAGACTTAAGAAACTTGATATAAATAAATCACCAGGGCCTGATGAAATCCACCTAGGATTTAAAAGAGGTGACTGAGTTCATTTTTCTTCCCTAACCAATATATTTCAACACTCTATTGATACGGTGAAATCCCCAAAGGTGGAAAATTGCTATAGTCGTACCCATACTGAAAAAGGGATCAAACTCGAACCCTGAAAACTTCAGGCCAGTAAGTTTAACATCACTTCTGTGCAAGATCTTAGAAAGTATTTTTAACGATGATATATTAAAACATATTGAACAATCTGGCCTAACTGATTTCACACAACATGAATTTACCAAAGCTAGATCCTGTCTAACTAACATGCTAGCTTTCTATGAGAATGTTAGCAAGGAAATTGATCAAGGTAGCTCCTTTGATATAGTGTTCTTGGATTTTGCTAAGGCTTTTCACAGGCCCCCACATACTGAGCTCGTTGAAGCTCTTGCATCTTACCAACTAAATGTTAATATCACAAATTGGATATCTGGCTGGCTTAAGGGAAGGAAACAGAGGGTATCAATAAATGGTGTTCTATCTGACTGTCCTTGGTCACTAATGGGGTCCTCCAGGGATCCGTTTTGGGCCCCTGTCTTTTTAACATTTATATATCTTCACTCAAAATAGATATACCTAATATTTGGATTTTGAAGTTTGCTGATGACTGTTGATTAAGTACGGTGGTTAATGGCCCCAGAACATTATGCTGCTCTTCAACTAGCCCTTGATAAAATTTTCAACTGGACAGATTGCAGTAAACTATTCTTGAATACTACCAAATGTAAAGTGATGCATTTAGGGAAGCATAACAATCATTATTCATATAAGTTAGGGAACAATTATCTTATGGTAACTGATCAAGAAAAAGACTTGGGAATAATTGTAACACCTGATTTGAAATTCAGATCCCATTGTAGTTCCCAATTGACGATAAATTTTGTTTTGGGTAAAACTTTGGCAAGCACCACGGACTCGTCGTCCACTTTTGCTTGAAACCACCTATGAAACCTATGTCCAGGATCTCATCTCCGAACTGCAGACCTTGGGATAGGCTTTTAAATCCATCCATTCAATGTGCCATATTCAGACTAGGCCAGGACAGAGGGCTCCCTTTTGTTGCTTTTCCTGCAGGCAGGCTAACCCTCCCAAAGCTCAGGGCAAGCATGAAGTTGGGTGATTTGTCCCCAACCCTCCCCATCACCACCCATAGCACCCGAGGGGCAGCAGCAGCCTCAGCCGCTGCTATTCCCACCTCCTGACTCCTTGCCAGAACCCCCCCCAATATATCTTAAGGAGGCAGTTGTAGGGGTCGTTTCTGCCTTCACCTGGACAGGTGGAGGGAGGTAACCACAGACAACTTGGTGCTGCAGCTCATCGAGCATGGCCACACACTAGAATTCATAGAGTTGCCTCCAGACAACCCTCCGGGCCAGTCCTCGTACCCTCCCAGTCACGTTCCGCTCATCCAGGTGGAAATTCAGGCCTTACTTTGAAAAAAAGGCCATTGAACCAGTCCCGCTGTTTCAGCAGGGCAGGGGGTTCTACTCCATCTTCTTGCTGGTCACCAAGTGGATAAGAGATCTTCGGCCCATCCTGGACTTGAGCCAGCTGAACCTGTTAATAGAGTACAAATGGTTCAGGATGGTTACCCTTCAGGGTTTGTCCCCCTGCCACATTAGGGGGACTGGATCTGCTCTCTGTATATGCAGGATGCCTACCTGCATATCAAGGTTTTTGCCCCCCCACCCCATTGATGCTACGTCTGTTTCCACTTTCAGGGAGTGCACTACCAGTTCAGAGCTGTGCCTTTTGGTTTGTCCTCAGCACCCAGGGTCTTCATCAAATGCCTGGTGATGGTGGCGGTTGCCTTGAGATGGCAGGGTTTCTACGACTTCCCATACCTGGATGATTGGCTTTTAGTGACCCTGTCCAGGGACCATCTCCTTTGAACTCTGGCACAGACCCACAGCTTGTTCCAGGCTTTGAGCATCACTATCAGCATGCCAAAATCCTTTCTTGCCCCCTGCCAACGTCTCCAGTACATAGGGGCAGTGCTGGACACGGCTCAGGGGATGGCCTTCCTACCCTCAGACAGAGCAGAGCATCTGATGGACCAGGGCCGTCTATTTTACTCCAGCCATTATGTTCCAGTGAGGGATTTTTTGTGACATCTAGCCCTCATGGCCACCGCCATTGCCACGGTTCCCTTGGCCTGGCTGCACATGAGGGTCCCTCAATGGACACTGCAGGTCCAGTGGGACCGAGGCATGGATGCCCTGGATCAATCGGTTATGGTCTCAGATCTACTCAGGAGAGTACTGTTGTGGTGGCTGGAGCCCAGCATCCTGCTTCTGGGGATTCCTTTCTGTATTCCTCCTCCTCCTCCTCAGCAGGTCCTGATGAAAAATGTCTCAATTCTCTGCTGGGGGACTCACCTGGGGGTCCACCAGACTCGGGGCACATGGACTGAGGTGGAAAGGGCACTCCACATCAATGTCCTGGAGATGCAGTATAGCGCAGTGGTTTAAGGTCTGAGCTGCAAATCTGGAGACCTGGGTTTATTCCCACAGCCCCAACCTGCATACTGTGTGACCCTGAGCAAGTCACTTAACTTCTATGTGCTCCCAGGTTGCACCTGTAAACAAGCTTTCAGCTTAGTGTGTCTCACCTGGTTAAACAATTGAAAAAAAAAATAAAAAATGCGAGCAGTCTTGTAAGCCCTGCAGGCCTTTCAGACTCAGCTATCCCCGGGTTTGCTCTTGATCCAGACAGACAACATGTGCATGGTTTATTACATAAACAAGCAAAGGGGGGACTCATTCCTATCCCTGTCCAGGGAAGCGGCGAGTCTGGTACTGAGCCATAGAATAAGGGCTGGAGCTCTCAGCTGTTCCGTGTTCCCAGCAGACCAGAACATCTGGTGGACAGCCTAAGCCAGTCTCGGTCCGGAGCCCACAAGTGGAAGCTTCTGACCTTGGTGATCAAAGATCTGTTCAACAGATGGGATTGTCCTAGATAGCCAACTCAGTTAAGAAGGGATAAAACCTTTATAGGTACATCAGGGAGCAAAGGAAGACCAAGGGAGGGATAGTGAGGCTTAATAAAGGGAGGGGGGAGGGAGGTGGGCAGAGGAGACTGTGAAAGGCAGAGATACTAAACAAATATTTTTGCTCAGTATTTACAAATGAAGAGGGGGAGGTACATAAAACAAACAGTAGTAACACTCTGGATACAGAATTTGATACCAGCCCATTTACAGAAGAAAGGGTTCTGAAAGAACTCTTAAAACTGAAGGTGGACAAAGCAATGGGGCCTGATGGGATTCATCCCAGAATTCTAAAAGAGCTAAGGGTAGAACTAGTGACACCACTGACTACCCTTTTAACAAATCATGGGAGGATGGGGTGGTACCGAGGACTGGAGGAGGGCAGATGTGATTCCCTTCACAAAAGGGAGCAAGGCAGAAGCAGGAAACTACAGACCTGTTAGTTTAACCTCAGTGACAGGAAAATGATGGAATCACTTCCGAAGGAAAGAATTGTCGAGTATCTAGAGGCCAGAGGGCACAGGACCCTAGGCAGCATGGATTCACAGCAGGAAGGTCATGCCAGACAAATCTGATAGATTTCTTTGACTGGGTGACCAAAGTAGTAGATCAGGGAGGGGCTGTGGACATGGCCTACCTAGACTTTAGCAAGGCATTTGACACAGTCCCACACAAAGATTAATATACAAGTTAGCCAGCCTGGGGTGGGTCCCAAGATGACAGCCTGGGTAAAAATTGGCTGGAGAATAGGACACAGAGGTAATAGTAAATAGAGTCCACTCAGAAGAAAGGAGGGTTACTAGTGGGTACCGGAGGGTTCAGTATTAGGACCGGTCCTCTTCAATGTCTTTATAGCGACATTGCGGAAGGACTGGAAGGAAAAGTATGTCTCTTTGCAGATGACACTAAGATCTGCAACAGAGTTGATACACAGGGTGGGGTGGAAAGGATGAGAAGGACTTGGCAAGGTTAGAGGAATGGTCAAATGTATGGCAGCTTAGATTCAATGCTAAGAAGTGCAAGGTAATGCACCTGGAAACAAAACCCAGGGAAGAGTATACAATGGGGGTGAGATACTAACAACAACAAAAATGGAAAGGGACCTGGGGTAGTCATATCAGATGACCTAAAGGTGGGCAAGCAATGTGAGAGGGCAGCAAGGAGGGCTGGGGGGATACTGGGATGCATAGGGAGAGGCATCACCAGTAGAAAACAGGAAGTTATTATCCCTCTGTACAGACAGCTGGTCAGACCCCATCTGGAGTACTGTGTGCAGTTCTGGAGACCCAATCTCTGCAAAGACATAGACAGGATGGAAGCTGTCCAGAGGAGGGCAACAAAAATGGTTCAGGGTCTGCACCGGAAGACATATGAAGAGAGACTTAAGGAGCTTAATATGTATAGCCTCGAGGAAAGGAGGGAGAGGGGGGACATGATAGAAACTTTCAAGTACCTCAAGGGAATCAACAAAGTCCAAGAGGGTAGCATCTTTCATAAAAAGAGGTGTTTAAGAACAAGAGGGCACAATTTGAAGATGGGGGCAGCTCAGAGGTAATTTAAGGAAGTATTTTTTTTACTTGAGAGGGTTGTGGATGCATGGAGCGGCCTTCCGGGAGGTTGTGGAGTCAAAATCAGTGGTGGAATTCAAGCATGCATGGGACAGTCATAAGGCAATTCTGGGGGGTGGGGGTAAGAAGTAGGCTGCTGGTTAACTAGGATCTGCAGCTTATCCAGTAGGTAGGGAAATGGGCAGACTGGGTGGGCCAAGCGGTCCTTATCTGCCGTCAAATTCTATGTTTCTGTGTCCTGAGTTGGACCCTTTTGCATCCTCATACAACACAAAACTGCTGCTTTTCTGTTTGCTAGATCCAGGGCGTGGAGTTTTCTGGTGAGACGCATTGTCCCTGTCTTGGAAAGGGAGGTTTCTCTACACCTTCCCTCCCCTCCAGCTCCTTCAGAGGGCTTTGATCAAGCTTCAGTTGGAAGGGTTTACTATAATCCTGCTTGCCCTCTTCTGGCCTTCTCAAATTTGGTTCCCTTTGCTTCAACAGCTGGCCATGGAACCCCCAGTCTCCCTGCCCCTTTGCACAGGCTTGCTGTCTCCATCTCCGTGTGTGGCTCCTGAGGACATAGCCGTTGCCCGGTGTGGGTTGCCTCCTAGAATAGCAGATGTTTTGGTGGCAGCCAGGAAGCCCTCCATCAGAGCCACTTACATTATGAAATGGAAGCGCTTTGCTCTTTGGGCTGCATTGCACCCGTTGGATCCCTTCACTTGTCTAGTGGGTCAGATGCTGGAGTACCTGCTGTCCCTCTCAGACTTGGGTCTGCAGTACTCCTCCATTAAGGTGCATCTTTCTGCCATCTCTACATACCTGTACCTGTAGAGGGTCGTTCAGTGGCTCGACTTGATGGGTCTTGCACCTTCTTGAGGGGCATTCTATATTTGAAGCCTCCCATCCGTGATCCTGTCCTGGCTTGGGGCCTTAATTTTGTGTTGAAAAAGTTTACGCTGCCTCCCTTTGAACCATATGCATCTTGCAAGCTGCACTTTCTGTTGTGGAAAACGTTATTTTTAGTTGCCATTACTTCTGCTCGAAGGATTTCTGAGCTTCGGGCCCTGATGTCAAAGGAGCCTTATTTGACTTTTCACAAAGACTTTTTTTTTAAATTTTATTTATTGAGGTCTTGGATTACACCAGTGAGCAGATGTGCATTTATAGCTTCCACGTCAGTTATGTAGACAATACAGTACAGATGACAAGGTTACATATTGTGCAGGTAAGTTACAGGATGCAACAGTATTAAACAACTTAGGCAGTACAGCAGTTAGCCGGGATCAGAGGTTAACACCCTACTTGGTAGCACACAGAGGTGAAAGGAAGGAGGGGTTGTAAAAATAGGTGATAGGTGGGAGGAGTAAGGTAGTGGGGAGCTTCTGAGGGGGTATAGAAGTGGGAGCAATGTCATGATTGGGGGGGGGGGGTTAGGTTTAACCTATAGTGCTGAGATTGGGGTCCCTCAACCCAAAGATTTGTCTGGAGGTAAGTGCAGATGGTTGGTGCTCAGTGAGGATGCTAATGGTAGCAGCCACATTTACTAGATTTTACTAGGTGCTGCCGGAGCCTGCCTTTGAAAGATCCAATAGATGTGGCATTGATAATGTCAGGAGGTAAGGCATTGGTCCATAATGGAGCACGACAGTAGAAGGCACATTGTGCTAGGGTGATGTGGCAGCTTGGAACTCTGTAGATCTGAGTGGAGGAGTTCCTTGTGGGTCTGGTGCTTGAGTGCAGAGTTAGGAGGTTCTGAATCCCTGTGGGTAGTTGGTTGAGGGAGCATTTCTTGATGAGGAGGCAGGTTTGTTAATTTATTCTGTCCTTCAGTTGGAGCCATCCTACCCGGGTGTAGAGCTCACAGGTGTGCATTAGCCTTGCCGCACCTGTGAGCAGTCGGCATGCCTTGTTTACTGCAGTGGTAATGTGGTTTAGGACTATGTCTGTCGTCAACCTGTAGATTGCCAGGCCAAGACAGGGTGTCTTTGCAAACCAACCCTCAGTTTCTTCCTAAGGTGGTGCTGGAGTTTACTTTGAATCACTACATCCACCTTCCTGTTTATTTTTCGGAACATTTCAGTCAAGGGGAGGCATTACTCTATACCTTGGATGTGTGTAGAATTTTGCAGTACTATACACACTGGACCAAAGACTCCAGGAAGTCTAATCAGTTGTTTGTTTAATTTGCCCCTGGGAAAGAGGGTGTCCCATGTTCAAACAGTGCTCGTCTAAATGGTTAGCCAGTTGCATTTTTTTTTTGTTACTGGAAGTACGGTAATGACCTTCCAGGCACAGTTAAGGACCATTCCACAAGGGGGTATGGCCACATTGGTACCCTGTTTCAGAAATGTCTCAGCTGCTGACATTTGTGTTGCTGCTACCTGGAGCACTGTAGACACTTTCACCAAGCATTACAGTCTGGACATTGCCTCTATGTCTAGGGCCAACTTTGGCCTGGCTGTTCTTCAAGGCCTTCTTTCATAGGCCATAGCCTTTGCCTCCACCCAGACAGTCCATCTGTAGTTGTCAGAACTGCTTTGGACTCAGTCCTACCGGTGATGGCCTGCTGCAAAAGATACCCTCAAAGTAAGAAAGTGCAGTTGTGTAAGAACTTACTGTAACAGCAGATCTTCAAGAGGATCTCTTGCAGCAGGCCCCGCTTTCCCTCCCTCCTTCCCCCTTTTCCTGTCTCTCTCTCTTTCTCTCTCTCTCTCACCCCCCCCCTTCCATAGGATTGAGCCTTCTGCTTTTCGTTGTCTATGCTTTTGGGATTCCTCGGAATCCTCCTTGATTCCCCCTGACAGCATCCAGCCTTTGGTCTCCAGCAGGAGAACTGAGGAGGGTATTGGTGCCTCCTGCCTTTATAGGATTGGCTGACATTGGAGGTTGGCAGGCCCCTCTTGTGGACTGCTAGCTAGAAAGTTTCCACATGGTCCTAGTGCCTGGTGGCTATAGTCCTACTGGTGATGGCCTTCTGCAAGAGATCCTCTCAAAAATCTGCTGTTACGGTAAGTTCTTATGTAACTGGATTTTCTTTCTCTGACTTATAATGCTATGCCCTGTAGTGGTCCATCCCCCACCTCCCCTGCCCCTCCTCCCTTCCCCAAACAGCTCAGCCAGTTCCCCTTGGTTGGTTCAGGACTCCCATGTATTGTAGCCAAGGGCTCCAGGTTTCTTCATAGTGGTACTGCCACACCATGCCCTGAACTGTACCTGTACATATGATGCTGTCTGGTGATCCCTGTTTCTCACTTCCTGAGGATTGGAACCCCAGGGAATCACCACTGCATGAATGACTGTCTGTTTCAACTGTGCAGCTACCCCCCCCCGCCCCAAGAGGATAGTTCCCCTGTGATCCAAACCAAAGAAAAAAGTGGAATAGGACCACCTATTACCAGTTCTGTCATTGTCTGAATTCTTCCCCAGCAGTGGGTTAGCATGGGGCATGCCCACATGATGTGGCCCATGTCCCCCTTCCCCTCTGTCATCTCCAGCACCTGTTTTGTACATGCAGTCACATCTTTTCCAACTTCTCCAGGGTCCTGTGCCACCACCCTAGAAGTTCCTTTTGAATTAATTGATATTTTGGATCTGTCATTCTCTGGTGTGCCATTCTCCAGCACCTCTCCGAGGAAGCACAAGGAACCTCCAGTTGCAGATATTCACCCAACCTTCTCCAGTGCTTGTCCAGGCCTGGAAGGTGCTTCTGCTGAATTGCTGCATACACCAGACCCCCACTCTTGGAAATTGATTGGACCATTTATCTATCATAAGATCCATACTTGATGAACTGTACTTATATGTGTCACCCAACCAGTCTTTCGGTGCATGCCGGAGCTATAGGTATTTCCAGTGATCTGCCTGCTGCAGGTAGAAGTCCTGCTGCAGTTGCCCAAAGGATTTTAAGGAGTGTGTTTGTGGGCATATGAGGTACGCTAGGGTGAAAGCCCCTTTGCGACTGTAGTTGTTCCACTGCATAGACGTACTGTCATTCTTTAGTCTGAATTTATCCCAAATTATGTCTCGTAAGCCAAAGCAGAGTTGGTTCCATCCCTCTGCCTTTCTTGTGGATTTCATGGAATCTAATGTGTACAGTATGGGTGGGGACAAGTCTTTGTTCCAACTCTTCCCCTCCATAAGGTATTCATGTGAGGTCTTGTCTGCTGCCACTGACCTTACTATCCAGAGCCATCAGTGTCCCTCCTGCTTTTGGTAGCAAGCCACTGCATAACACATTTGACTCTGTGTCACATGGTAGGCCTATGGCCATGGAGCTTTCCAGCCCCTTGCCTGGTCACTGCCTTCGGGATGCCTTCCCAAATCTGTGTTTTTGTTGTAGCCAGAGGACAGTGGAGAACAGACACTCTACCTTCTACCACCATTTATGTGGTATTGGAAGGGGGAGACCCTGCAGTGGGTTTTTGGATTTGGGAGGGGGGAATCTGGCAGTGATAAGGATTGGTCATGGGCAGTGTAGGTGTGGGACTGCTGTTGTCTTACAGAAATGGCTGTTGCTGTGCAGAGGGTAACCTACGGTGGGCTTGTGGATTTGGGAGAGGAAACCAGTGGTGATAAGGACTGGAAAATGTAGAAGTGGGGCTGCTGTTTTCTTATAGAGGTGGCTGAGGAGAGGGGAGGGGGAAGAACACTTGACATTTATTTCTTAGTTTCAGTATTAATTTGAAGACAGTCGCTTATCAGTTTAACTTTAAAACAAGTTCACAGCAGGTGAAAATAAAACTGTCTAGTGGGATGGGGTGGGTGTTATAGTAAAAAAAAAAAATAGAAATAGTTTTATGTAGAAGATGTTAGGATGAGCGCTGTAACCGAAGATCTTCTTTGGGGGGTATCTCAGTCACCAGGTAACACTAGGAACTTCACCATCGATGAAGGGGAATCCACATGGAAGATTTTCAGCAGTACAACTGGGGCTGCCCATATGGTCAGCGTCTGCCAGTGTCATCAACCCTATAAAGGTGTGAGTGGCCCCACTCCCTCCTGAGTTCCTTCCCACCATTGACTCGCTCGCATGGGTCTCCGTGGAAGCTCCATCGCAGTATTCACACCATTTTTCACCTATGGCTTTTCTAACTTTATTTTACAGAATCTCTTTTGGTAAAGAGATTCCTACAACTTGTTTATGTCGAGAGTTAATCCTTCAACTTCTCTTTTCTGTCACTGCGGAAAGAAGATTACCTCCACAGATGAACACTCTCTCTGTGTCTGCTGTCGTCGGCCTGACCACAACATTTCTGACTGTGAGCTCTGCCAGAAGTTTAACCAGACAGCCCTCAGGCGATGCAGAAAGGCCCTCAAAAACTTCCTGATGTATCAACAGGTAGCCGGTTCCGGGCAGGGGTCCTCCGGGGTCCCAACCTCTCAGTCACCTACTGGATCTTCGTGCTGCTATCCTCCAAGGCCCAAGACAAGTCCTCTGGGGAAAAGTCACAAAAAAGACGAAGATTGTGACCGCTCCCCCCGGCATCGATCTCATTCCTTGTTGGTGTTTCCTCCTTCTGGGGGATCTTCGTCGGCTGCGGCTGCACCGGTGAAGAAATCTGCTGTCCAGGTCTCTGTGCTCACCAGACATATACCGACAGCATCCTCACTCGATTCTCAGGGTGGTCAGCCGTTGACCTCCGGGTTGTTGGCCCTTGCTTCATTAGTGATAAGTTTGTTGTCAACGACTCTCCCATTGAGGTCTGCTCCTTCTCCTACTCAGGCTATAGGCTCCTTGGGTTCTCAAGGCCCAGCTGGTGGGTTGTCGACATCCATGCCATCAACAACCGCCCCCCGCCGACGAATACCATTGACCTAAACGACATTCTGTCAAATTTACCAGTGTGACTGTGCAGCAGCTGGTGCCCTTTGTCCCTCCTCACCGAGCCTGTCGACAGCAGCTTCATTGTCAATGCCTACTCATCAGCCACAGGAAGACCCCTGTAGGTCGTTGTTGGTGCAACTGATGCCAGGCTCAGACCTAGAAGAGGTCGACATAAAGGAGGAGTACCATCCAGACCTCATTCTTCCTGAAGATGAGGAGGGAGAAGAGAAGGAAATCTTGTTTCTGACAGGTCCACTGCTTCCTCTGTCAGAAAGGATTCAGTGAAGCACACACCTAGATCTCTTCCCGAGGACCCTACATTTTTCAATGTGATGAAGCAGCTGTTCTCAGCTATGAACTTCCGCACTGAGGAAGAGGATGCCACCAAGAAAGAATTGGTGGACTTCGTGGAGATTCCAGAGTCTCCCCAAAGATCATTCCTCCAATCTTACCAGCCTTGAGGAATGTAGCCACAGCAGCCTGGCACAAACCAGACATGGTGCCAGCTATGCCTCGCAGGGCGGACAAACTTTATCATGCCTCTCAGGGTTTCCCCTGTTATGCTGCCCAGCCCAAGACAGACTCAGTGGTCATCAAGGCAGCTCATGACAGGTCTAATGCACCTAAGCACCTTAGTTCCTTTCCTCCCAAACAAAGAATCTCACAGAATCGACCTCTGTGGTAAAAGGGTATATGCCTCCTCTACTCTAGGTTTGAGGATTGCAAACTACCTGTCACACATGGTAAAGTATCAGAATGCCAACTGGAAAAAGGGCAAGGCTGCTGCCCAGGCCCTTCCAAAGGGCACTCAAAAGCAGGAACTGTTTCAGTGCCATCAAGCTGCTGAGGATGTTAGTAAGCATCTCCTTAGAGCCCTGTATGACATGGCTGACACTTTTGCCAGTGTAGCTGCCATGGGCATATGCTTATGTAGGCACTCCTGACTCATAGTATCCGGCTTTGTGACTGATGTGCAGTAAAAAGTACTTAATGCCCCTTTTAATGGCACCAAGCTGTTTGGCACAGATGTCCAGGACATCATTAATGATCTACAAGCCTTGGGCAGGGCCAACCAGTCTGTCCACTCCCTCTACCAAACCCAACCAAGTGGTAGAGGGTGCCCTCCTCTTTGCAAAACGAACAATAGGCCCGGGATAGCTCCCTGGCCCCAAGGAATACGCAGAGCCCAGGTTGCCTTGCCCACCCCCTCCAGTGCCGGAGTGGCAGCCACATGCCCCGGAAGTGAGGGACCAGACCCTGCGGCTGGCTCCACCTCTGCTTGGCTCCTTGCCGGACCCCCCTCTTCGGGTCCTGGACCAGGAGGCGGTGGTCGGAGGTCGATTCTTCCTCCATCTGAATCAGTGGAGAACCATAACTTTGGATGCATGGATTCTGCAGATCATAGAAAGGGGACACACCTTGGAGCTCATTGAGCAGCCTCCAGAAACCCCACTCTCACCCTCCTGTTATCCCCCAGCCCATCTGTCTGTTCTCTGGGAGGAAGTACAGTCCCTTCTGCACAAGCAGGCCATTGAGCCAGTGCCCAGGCACCAGAGAAACAATGTGTTTTACTCCAGGGTTTTCCTGGTCCGAAAAAAGACCGATGATCTGAGGCCTCTTCTGGATATGAAGGACCTCAGTCTGTATGTCCAGTACATTAAGTTCTGGATGATAACTTTGCCAGGCCTGATGCCCCTTCTCAAAACAGGGGACTAGCTATGCTCAGTGGACATGCAGGACACCTACCTGCACATCTCAGTCTTTCCTCCTCACAGGAAGTTTCTCTGTTTTGCCTTTCAGGGTGAGCATTATCAGTTCAAAGTGCTGCCCTTTGTGTTGTCCTCTGCGCTGTGAGTCTTTACCAAGTGCTTAGCAAGGGTTGCAGCAGCTCTCAGAAGGGAGGGACTGTATGTTTTCCCTTATTTGGACTACTAGCTCCTAAAGGCCCCGTCCAGGGAACAGCTTTTGCTGACTCTGGAGCAAACTTTCCAGCTCTTCCATGCCCTGGGCATCACTGTCAATCTGCCCAAGTCGGTTCTGGTACAGTCTCAAAGGTTGCAGTATATAGGAGCAGTTCTGGACTCAGCACAGGGGAAGGCCTTCCTGCCCCAAAACACAGCAGAGTGCCTCATAGGTCAAGCTCAGGAAGTCGCCCAAAGTTGCTAAATTCCTGCCAGGTTATGCCTCAAATTGCTGCACGTAATGCCAGCTGCCATACCCTCTGTTACACTGGCCAGACTTCACATGCACAACCTCCAGTGGACCCTCCGGGTACAGTGGGACCAGCGCATGGATGAGTTAGATAAATCAGTCCTGGTCTCCTCCCCAGTTTGCAAGGTGCTGCAGTGGTGAATGGACCCCTTGAATCTGCTTCCAGGTGCGTCATTCCAGATCTCCTCCCTGCAACAGATCCTAGTCACGGATGCCTCAGGTCTGGGCTGGGGAGCACATCTGGGTTCCTTCGGGCGGTGCTGTACGCCATGCAGACTTTTCAGGAGCACCTTACTCTGGGTCAGCCTGCTGGTGCAGTCGGACAATCTAAGCATAGTTTACTACATCAACAAGCAGGGGAGACTCATTCATATGTAACCCCTAGATGGCGCTATCCCAGGGGCTACTACCCCTGCCTGATTTGCCACTAACAGGTTGAGGGGCCTGGATCCAATGGCAGGTGCCTCCACCCAGAGGTCAGGGTTTGCAATAGTTAAACTAACTTGGTCACAGCCTCTGGGACACTGCAACCCCCTTTCTTCCCTAGTGGCCCACACAATATATCAGAATTACCTTCACGGTATACACTTACCCCACAGGTCTGGTTCCGCACTGGGACCTCCTGTGAAATGAGATACAGTGCAACAATCACAGTACAGTACTTTAACATAGACAAATACCTCAGGCAGTATAACTTTGCTGAAACAAGCAGCTCTGATTTATTTAGGGATATAACAAGGACAGGGGAAATCAGGTTAATTAGCATTACTCAATAATCTACCTATGGCTCTGTGCAGGCCTATCCCTATCAGTTACTGTCCCTGGAATTCCAAGCCACAGTAGCTAGTTCAAACCGTGGCAGCTGGTAGGGGCCCTACACACAGAGAGAAAGGAGATTAAACAGTCAGCAGTACAGTAATTCCATTTGGATTTAATGTGGCAATTCAACAGGGAGCAACCCTGAATTAGTACTCGACCTCCAAATAAGATAGGGTCCTTCAATGTCAAGCAGGGCTCACTTGAGGTACACAAACCTCTTCACACATCCATATAAAGAAAGTACTATACCAGGCAGGCTGCATCTGTATCCGATCGCCAATTACTGCACTACCGGGAGAACACACAACAGATTCAGTTCCTGACAGACCGAGTGCAGTGTTTCAGCAATTCTTCCAGCTCTTCAGGGGTGAGCCTGGTTTCTACTCTCCAAGAGATCCTTTGATTCTTTTCACAGGACGGATTCAGTCCTAACAAGCTGTTACACAAGCTGCAGACGGAACTCTAGGCCTTACACGCGTTTTTTGACTAAACTGCACACTGAAAAAGCACAGGGCTCCTTCCTTCTTCACTGCCAAAGCTCAATCGAACTCCAACTGATGAAACGGGCACTCCTTCAGAGTTCCTCCCAGTTCTTGACTGGATTGGCTGTCACTCACAATAGACTGCTGCTGTTGGTCCAAAAAGGCACTGAAGTCTAAACTACATCTCCCAGAGTCACTGCCCATACAATCCTCTTGTGGCTGGCTCAGATTATGAGTCCAAGTTCTGATTCGTCAAGGCATCATTTTAGAGCTAGCTTACCCCCACACTGATTGGTCCAGTTCAGCAGTTCAAAACTAGAATGGGAACTAGCAGACACAGTTCTGACTGCAAAGAAAGCAGGTTAGACAAACTGTAATTTCATTATTACTCTAAATAATTTCTGGCAAACAGTTACATCTTCAGATAGGTTCCCTTTGCACTCCTAGTGACTGCAAAAATGAAGTGAATTAGCAGCAGCCGAGTGGTACTCAGAGAAGCCACAGTCCCCCATACAAACTAATTATGTCTGCAAGCAGACAGCTCTTAAAGAGACAGTACCAGAGGCTCTAAAAGCACTCACTGATAAATAGGCTTAAATGCCAAACACCATTCAAACTGGAGCATTCAAGCAAGCTCCTTGAAGTCTTTTGGGAACCCCCATTTGCAGAAAGTTACACCCTCCTGGCCTGGGAAAGCTTGAGCGTCCCGCGTCAAGCAAGTACTCCATAAGTTTCAACTGCAACCATATACATTTGCATTAGGCTCGCACATGTGATCATCAGTCAATATATCATTTTACCAAGAACACATTTCTGAAACATTGCAGTGCGTCACTCTTTTACAGTATTACATACACATTGTACCATAACTCAAGTTATTACCTCTTGTACATGAAACCTGAAGAGGGGCCTTCCCTATCAGTTACCTTGGGGCTGGATGGGGCAAGGGCACCATGACTAGAGGGCAACACAAGTAACTTGGAGTTAGCACTGATGCTCAGTTTGGGCAATGAGCTCGGGGACACACTCCTTTATGGACAACATTGAGAGGCAAGTCCAGGCCTCCCAAGTGAATCATAACTGAGGTGCACCACAGGCTTTACAGCTCGACCAGTCTTTCTAGGGGAACTGTATAGTCTCTGCACTCTGAGCCTCATTTTTCAGCATTATCTCACTTGTCAGGGGAGTCTCCATAGGGGTAGAGGGCTAGAACTTGGGGCACTTTCAGCTCCAGGTTACAGTTTCTGAGTCCACAACATTTTGGCTAGCATGGAGAGCTTTGGGACACTGGCAGTGGACTGTCAGGGCACTCAAAATACTCTTCGTTCGGTGTATCACCAGTCTCCCCAATCTATCATTTTCTCCTGAAAGCTCAAAACAGTTCAAATCCATGCACAATGATTCCATTTCATCTGATCTGATGCTTTGCACTTCACTTCTGGGAGCATTGGCTCCAGGGATGAAGCTGGGGCTTAGACAGTCCAGAAGGCCCAGCTTTGTCTCCAGTATTGACTAGGGATTGCCCCGAACAATTGACTCAGTTAAGTAAGAGGATAGTATTCAAAGTCACTCTCACTTTCTTCCGATATGGACTGACAGTCATGCTCAACTGGGACTTAACTGGAGGAACACTTTAACTTTGCTTCTGTAGGTGCAGACTTTCTTGATCTTTCTTAGCAGCAGCTCTAGTCACTGGTCCAGAGGGGCATCTTCTAGGGCTCAGACTCAATTAAGATTTGTCAATGGGCAGTAAATGATTTCATGCATTGTTTTACATCTTTGAATTATTCTCAGGCCTTACTTTGTACATGGCAGATCATCTAGTTTGCCACTACAATGTGAGAGAGATGGTGCCATCTGTCAGCAATCTTGTGCTTGCCGTGCAGTCCCAGATTTCTTAGCAATGCCCGATCTCCCTCCGGAGGTTCCTGTCGCTCACCTTTTTATCATACCTTTCTTTGTTGGCCAGATTTCTTTTGGCAGCCATGGTTTGAAGCCAGTTGAGCACATGAGTTAGCTGGGCCTTTAACTTTTCACATACTGTAAATGATTGTCAGCTTGAACCCCATCAGGAGAGACCCCAAAACACACATCTACTGGTGATAGAGCTTCTCTTCCAAACATCAGGCGGTGAGGGAGAATCAGTGGCATCACTTTAGGTGCAGTTATAAGCATGTACCAGGGTGCTAATTTGTTAGCTCCATCTAGGCTTGTCCTTTGGGTGCAGGGTGCCTAGCATATCTATGCAAAGTCTCGGTTAAACGTTCAGGCTGTGGGTCCCCTGGGGAATGGTAAGAGTGGTTCTGGACTTCGCACTCCCACAGAGAAAGCATCTCTTTGATCAGACGACTCTCAAAGTCTCTCCCTTGATCAGAATGGATTCTTTGTGGAGCCCCATAGTAGACAAAAGTTTCTAAAGTACTTTGGCTACAGTGGATGCTTTCTGGTCTTTGGTGGGGAAAGCTTGGGCATATCTAGTGAAATGGTCAGTGACCACCAGCACATTACTGATATTTCTTTGATCTGACTCAAACTTAGAAAATCAATACAGACCAGCTCCATGGGTGCACTGGTGGTTATGTTAACAAGGGCAGCCTCTGGGCAAAAGCTTTCCTCTGTAAGCAGCGACTACAAGTTCTGAATGTGTTGCTCCACATCAGCCCCCATCTTAGGCCAATAGAATCTGGATCTCACCAAGTCAAGTGTTCTGTCTATACCAAGGTGCCCATGTGGTTGTGCAAGGACCTCAATACTAGTCTCGAAAGGCAGTGGGCAGCACTAGTTGTTGTTTGTCTACTTGTCCCCTCTGTCTACTGTTTCTCTGTATAACAGTTTATTGATCAGTTTCAACTTAGGACCTTCTTTGTATAACAGTGCAGTTCTCAAATCAGTGGGCGTAATTTGGACACATCTTTTCCTGCATAGAGGCTTCTAAAACTGCTTTGATCATGGGATGGCGAGGACATGGCCAGCGAATACCAATCATTGTCCAGCTGAGGGCAGTACCAATGTCTGTGCAGAAAAGTGGCAATAAGCAGCAGGTATGCAATTCTCAGAGGCTCCAAGCAATCCACCATGCAGTCCACTGCGTCCGTGGACATTGTTCCTCCCTGTCAAACTTCCGCAGAGTGCCCGAATGTCGAGTTCTGCCAGGACCCAATCATTCTGAGGAACAGGCCTCCGGAGAGCATCAAGCATCCTATGTGGTTCAGACCTGCTCCGGTGATCGAGAGCATAGTCATATGTAGATAATGCAGAAAGCCACCTATGGCCAGTGGCATCCAACAGCTGAGGTCTGCACATAGGTCAAAGGATTATTGTCAGTTTTACTAGTATTTTAGCCCCATACAAGTACTCATAGATTGATCAACAATAGCCCACTTCAAAGCCAGGAACTCTAACTTATGTACAGGATAGTTCTTTTCGGGATGGGGTCAGGCTTCTACTGGCAAAGGCCACTGGTCTCAGGCCAATCCTGGGCGTGCTCTTGGTACAGCACAGCCCCAACCCTTGCAAGCTAGCATCAGTGTGCAGGGCGTGGGTTTTCTTGGATGCGCATAGGCCAGCACTGGAGCATGGGTAAGTTGATATATGATCTCATGAAAGCAGTCTCACAATCAGGAGTCCAGCAGGCCCCAAATACTTCTACTCGGATGAAAATACACTCTTTCAGTCCTTGAGGATGCTGACTTATAGTATTTTTGTGGGTTGGGGATACCCATGGTAAGGTTAAGTAAAGGCGGATCACTCTTGAATAGTCCTTGATGAGCGCCGATAATAACACAGAATCCCAGGAATCTTTGCAGTTCTTTTAGATTTTGGGCTGTGGCCAGGTGGTCAAGGCCTCAACTTTACTTGGATGTCTCTATTCCTCGGTGGATACTATGTGTCCCACATACTTTACTGATGTTTGAAAAAATTGACACTTATCAATGGACAGTTTAAGGCCAAAGTCCTCCAGTCGGTCCAATACCTTAAATAATCTGCTCTCATGTTCCTCCAGTGAGCTGCCAAACACAATAACATCATCTAGGTATACCAGGCACTCTAGTAAGTTCATGTCCCCACTGCACGCTCCATCAATCGTTGAAAAGTGGCTGGGGCACCAAATCCCTTTGAGGCATCCTCATGAATTCACAGAAGCCAGCGGACAGATAAAGGCGGTCTTTTCACGGTCCTCTTGGGGCCATCGGGATCTGATAGTACCCACTTACGGAGATCCAGCACAGAGAACCACTTGCTCCCGCTTAGGCAGTCAAAGCATCCTGAATGCGGGCATTGTGTACTGATCAGGATAGTCCGGCCGTTTATGCGATAATCCAGCACACATCCTTACTGTTCCATTCTTTCCTCACTACCACAATGGGGAAGCATAAGGGCTTCTGGATTCTGTATTACACCAGCAGCTAACATCTCTTGCAGATGCCGCCTCACATCATCTATGTCAGCAGGTGCCAGGCGCAGACCTCTCACGAAAATGGTCTTTCGTCATGCAGCCGATATTGTGCTCAGCTCCTGCACGCATCCTACATCCCATTCCTTTAAAGAAAACACCTGGTCTCTCTGGGCAAGCTTCTCACTGATCTTCACTTTCCATTCAGCTGGCAGCGGAGTCGCCAAATCAAACAAGTCAGGCGTTACTCTGTCATTCTTCCTTGAACTCTTGCTGCTGGGTAGCACTGCAGTGTCTGCACAATGCACATTAGCCAGGATGCAACCTCTGTTTACTCGATTCTCTTTCAGACACATTATGAACTTGGACCATTACCCTTCTGGCATAAGCATGGGCTCTAGCGGGCAAAATACTAGGCTTGACCAGCAGTCCCTCTGGCAATTTTCCATCGCCTGGTGCATCCAACATTAATATTTTATTCTTAACATCCTTTCTGATATGGACCTCTCCCTGTAAGGTACACTGGGCATTTGGCGCCAGGATCAGAGACTCAGGATCCTTCTTCCATACAATTCCGACCGGTTCCTCTGGTTCTGTTTTTTCAGCATCTCTCTGTGCCTCATAGGCCTTCTTAATTAAAGCCGGAACTCTTAAAGCTCTACTAGTCTTTGACCCTGTTTTTCATAACACAACTTGCCAGCCTTCCGAACATATGAGCATTTGTTCCAATCAACAAAGGGACACCATCATACAGTCAGTGGGGGACACACTAAGGCTAGGGTCTCTACTTGTTCGACCACTCCAGCCACGGAGGTGGGGAAAGACAGCCAAATGGATATACCGAATAGGGTGAGCCTTCCACTAACCCCCATACATGCAGTCCTTCTAATGGTTGTAAGGGTCATCTGACAAATGCTTCTGATACCAATCTTGGAACATAATTGTCACTTGGGAGCCACTGTCTAATATAGCTCTTGTAGACACTCCGTTCACCTTTACAGTGGTCTCCATGGAGGACCCACTATTCTGGACCAGTCTGGAGAGGCAGTGAGTGGGGGCCTGGGCAACTGACCTTGCCACAAAAGGACGTGAATTAGCATTTTTGGTGCCCTCACTGGGATCATGTCGTGCACCTCTTAACCACTGATTTCTTCTCCGAAGCTCTCCTTGTAGCCTATATGCAACTTTGTCAGTGTCTTTTGGGGACTGGCATTCCCTTTTCATGTGCCCATCTTTTCCACAATTATAGCAAAACATACTTTCTGGAGTTTGAGCTGGCCGAGGCGCCACACTGGGAGCCAGGGCGGGGGTATTACTAACTGAAAACCTTGGTGCCATCTCTGTCTGCGGCGTGATAAGCATTTGGAGACATCTCGTCAGTTTCTCCACTTCCATGGTCCAGGAATCGAGTTCGGGGCTGTTATCAGCAGAGATACATGGGTGGATTCATATGAGATATGCAGTCGGATATAGGTCAGGGCCCGTACTTGCAGGCGTGGCCTTCATAAAGGGACTGTTTTGAATTCCCGGATCTCTCTCAACAGTTCAGCCCCATTGTGACATATCTTTTCCTTGTCAGAGCACTCATTGACTGCCAACCTCTGCCCCTGAACTTCACTTGATGGTCACCTCAGTCACTCGGGTCGTGCCGCAGGCTATTGGTGCAGGTCCCTCCAGTCGTCTTTCTCAACTCCTCGAATTTCTCTCATTAACTCATCATAGAGAGGTGGGATTCCAGTCGATCTGCCAGGTGTAACTGAAGCAACAGCAGTTCTGAGAAGGGGCAGACTTATGATCCTGTCCAGCCTGGTTCGGTCCAGTTCAATCGCTGGCAAACTACCTTTTCTGAGGCATTCTTGCAACAATTTTCCAGCCGAGATACATACACAGACAACAACTCCCTTGGTACTGTTGTGCATCTCTTACTCTCCACCATAGGTCCTCATCAGAATCTGGGCTCCCATACACATTCTCCAAGGCCTCAAGATAGAGCCTGTGCAGTCGCTTCAGGGTTACTGGCCCGTTTAGCACGGATGGTAGCCAGGGCAGGACCTCGGAGGCTCACTAACCCTCTTTCGCTTTTCACCTTCCGAGCATTGCCATTCTAGCACTTGGGGCAGCATAGTCTATCCAGGTCTCCCAGTCATCCTCCCCTTGGGGGTGGGAGGTGCCAGAGAGATCCTCAACCTTCGTAAGAGTCGCGGACTAATGGCAGGTGCAGAAATAGGAGTCTGCATTGGTTCAGCCACCATTACGGGCACTGGAGCAGGAGAGGGTGTTGGGAGGAACACCCCAGGTGGCAAGAATAGTTTCTTCAAGTCCTCCACAGTTTTCCCCTCTCCAGCAACCATTCAGCAAATTTCTCCTCAAAAGTTTCAGATAGTGGTGGGGGCTGATTCCCCAGGTCTTACTGTCATAGTTATCACTCTCCAAGCAGTGAGGGCTCCTCTGGGGTAATGGTCTGTGGCACTTTGGAGCTATCTATGGGATCCTTAAACTCTACTAGGGCCAGGAAAGTGTGGGTGAGCAGATTAGCATGCCGACCCACCACCACAGGGTTTGTAAACCTTCCACCTTGGAAAGTACTCCCTGCACAGTGTCCGTATTGATACCCAGGGGGATGTCCAGGATAAGCATAGCATTTTGGGGGTCGATCTCCTCCCCAGTACACCACTCCACCAGCCGGTGCACAGCCACTTCTGTCGGGGTACCCATTTTTTTCTTAACAGTGGTTCGTAAATATGGCCACTAGAGGACACACAATCCCAGCGGTGAGCCTCCAAGATGTAACCCCTAGATGGCGCTATCCCAGGGGCTACTACCCCTGCCTGATTTGCCACTAACAGGTTGAGGGGCCTGGATCCAATGGCGGGTGCCTCCACCCAGAGGTCAGGGTTTGCAATAGTTAAACTAACTTGGTCACAGCCCTCTGGGACACTGCAACCCCCCTTTCTTCCCACTAGTGGCCCACACAATATATCAGAATTACCTTCACGGTATACACTTACCCCCAGGTCTGGTTCCGGCACTTGGGACCTCCTGTGAAATGAGATACAGTGCAACAATCACAGTACAGTACTTAACATAGACAAATACCTCAGGCAGTATAACTTTGCTGAAACAAGCAGCTCTGATTTATTTAGGGGATATAACAAGGACAGGGGAAATCAGGTTAATTAGCTTATCACTCTAATAATCTACCTATGGCTCTGTGCACAGCCTATCCCTATCAGTTACTGTCCCTGGGTACCCAAGCCCTAGTGGCTAGTCCAAACCGTGGCAGCTGGTGAGGGCCCTTTCACACAGAGAAAGGAGAATTAAACAGTCAGCAGTACAGTAATTCCATTTAGATTTAATGTGGCAATTCAACAGGAGCAACCCTGAATTAGTACTCACGACCTCCAAATAAGATAGGTCCTTCAATGTCAGCAGGGCTCACTTGAGGTACACAAACCTCTTCACACATCCATATAAAAGAAAGTACTATACCAGGCAGGCTGCATCTGTATCCCGATCGAATTACTGCACAATACCGGAGAACACACAGCAGATTCAGTTCCTGACAGACCGAAAGTGCAATTTTCAGCAATTCTTCCAGTCTTCTACAGGGTGAGCCTGGTTTCTACTCTTCAGAGATCCTTTGATTCTTTTCACAGGACGGATTCAGTCCTAACAAGCTGTTACACAAGCTGCAGACCGAACTCTGGGCCTTACACGTTTTTGACTAAAACTGCACACTGAAAAAGCACAGGCTCTTCCTTCTTCACTGCCAAAGCTCAACTGAACTCCAACTGATGAAACCGGGCACTTCCTTTGAGTTCCTCCCAGTTCTTGACTGGATTGGCTGTCACTCACAATAGACTGCTGCTGTTGGTCAAAAAGGCACTGAAGTCTAAACTACATCTCCCAGAGTCACTGCCCATACAATCCTCTTGTGGCTGGCTCAGATTATGAGTCCAAGTTCTGATTCGTCCAAGGCATCATTTTAGAGCTAGCTTACCCCACACCTGATTGGTCCAGTTCAGCAGTTCAAAACTAGAATGGGAACTAGCAGACACAGTTCTGACTGCAAAGAAAGCAGGTTAGACAAACTGTAATTTCATTATTACTCTAAATAATTTCTGGCAAACAGTTACATCTTTCAGATAGGTTCCCTTTGCACTCCTAGTGACTGCAAAATGAAGTGAATTGGCAGCAGCTCGAGTGGTACTCAGAGAACACACAGTCCCCCCATACAAACTAATTATGTCTGCAAACAGACAGCTCTTAAAGAGACAGTACCAGAGGCTCTAAAAACACTCACTGATAAATGGCTTAAATGCCAAACACCATTCAGGCTTGGAGCATTCAAGCAAGCTCCTGGAAGTCTTTTGGGAACCCCCATTTGCAGGGGGGTTACACATATCCCTTTTGCAGGGAGACCATGAGAGTGTGGTACTGGGCATTGGATCACAGTCTGACACTCTCTGCAGTCCATGTGCCAGGTGTGCTAAACACCCTGGCTGACAGTCTCAGCAGGACTCAGTCCAGCATGCACGAATGGGAGCTTCTCTCATCTGTTACAGAAGACTTGTTGGACAAATGTGGTCGTCCAGAGTTGGACCTTTTTGTGTACCCACTCAACACAAAACTGCCCAATTTCTGCTCGCTAGGTCCAGGGTCTGGAGTATTCTGGTGAGACGCGTTGTCCCTGTCCTGGAGCAGGAGGTTTCTTTATGCTTTCCCTTCGTTTCCTCTAATCCAGAGGGTGCTAATCAAGTTTCAGATGGAGGGGGCCAGCATAATCCTGGTAGCTCCATTCTGGCCCCGACAGATTTGGTTCCTTCTGCTTCAGCAGGTGGTGGAGGAACCTCCGGTCCCTCTTCCTCTTTGTAGGAATCTGCTGACCCAGGCTCCGGGGCCGCTGGTCCATCTCAACCTCCGATGCCTCCATCTGCATGCCTGGCTCCTAATGACATAGCTATTGCCAGATTCGGGGTCTCTAACAGAGTGGCGGATGTCATAGTGGCCGCCTGGAAGCCTTCCACTTGAGCTACATATGCCATGAAGTGGAAGCGGTTTGCCATCTGGGCTGCTAAACATAGCTTAGATCCTTTCACCTACCTGGTGACCCATATCCTGGACTACCTGATCTCTCTCTCTCCAACTCAGGTCTCCAGTACTCCTCCCTCAAGGTACACCTTTCGGCTATTTCTGCATTTCATGAGTCCGTGGGTGACCACACAGTTGCTCAGCTGGATGTCTCCTGTACTTTTCTAAGAGGCATCCTGCATCTGAAACCCCCAATCCATTCTCCTGTCCCGGCTTGGGACTTGAATTTTGTTTTGGACAAGCTGACCCTGTCTCCCTTTGAGCCAGTCACGACTTGCGAAATGGTTGACTAACTGCATAGTGTTCTGCTACAATAAGCACAGCAAATAATTTCCTGGTGCTGTCAAAGCTTATTCCACCAGAGGCATGGCTGCCTCTGTGGCTTGTTTCCATGCGGTATCAGCCACTGACATCTGTGCGGCTGCCATCTGGAGTACCGTCCATACCTTTACCAAGCACTACAGTCTGGACATTGCCTCTAGAGCCCGTGCAGGATTTGGCAGGGCTGTGTTGCAGGGCCTCCTGTCTTAAGTTTATGGTGAGCCCTCCTCTCAGACTGTCTGTTTGCACCTGTAACTGCTTGGAACTCGTTCCTATGGTATTACCTGATGACTGAGATAACTCCAGAGAAGATGGAACAGTTACTTCGAGTGGATCTCAGTCGGGAATGCTTTCCCTCCAACCATCCCCCTTCTAGGGGCTCCTGTCAAGAAACTGGCTGTCTGGTGTATCTAGTCTTTCATATAGGCCTGGGCACCTCTGTCTCTCTGTCTCTCTCTCTCTCTCTCTCTCTCCTCGGTCCCCCATGGCCTGAGCCTGGCCTCCTTAGTCTTTTGGGGAAAGAACTGAGGAGGGAGTGGGGCCACTCATACCTTTATATGGTTGATGACATTGGCGGACGTTGACAGGCATGGGCAGCCCCAGTTGTACTGCTGAAAACCTTCCATGTGGAGTCCTCTTCACCAGTGGTGAAATTCCTACAGTGTTATCTGATGACTGAGATCCCCTCGAAGATCTGCTGTTATGGTAAGTTCTTGCATAACTATTCTTTCACCTACTAGTGGCAACTCAGAAGAAGTTGCACGTTTTCACTGGCGACATATGCTCATTCACAGGATATCAGGCGTATTTACAATTTGTTTACCAATTCGTAATGTAAAACTGCATATCATTGACACACATACAGTGATTGATATTAGAAGGGTAGGAATAGGAACAGGGAGCAGTATGAGTCGAGCTTGCAGTGAAACAGAGCAGGACAGAAAGATTGATAGGCTCAGCATAGGAAAAAAGCAGGCATACACATTTACTATTTAAAATGTGGAACCAGCATTTATTAGTTTAGAAGATTACCTACGCATTATTAGAGATGGCAGATATTTCACGGCGTAGTACTCTTTGAATTTCAACATAAAACATGACCTCAGCAAGAATGACAGCCACCCTACATAAACACAGCCATGGCTACCCCCCGCCCCCCGTGTCGTGTCCGGTCTGCACCGAGAATGGTGCTGCACCTACTGTGAGCATGTAAACCATAGATAATCTGCAAATATACAAGAAAAGATAAACATCAGTCTTATTCACAGTATTACACAAAACCAGCTACCTATAACCTATTTTAAACAACAACTAAAAGCATAAATCAGTTAATCTAGTCCACTAGCTCTTTAATATCTGGATCAAAAGGAAAAGTCTGACCAAGTATTTTACCTAACAGTTTTTCTATCTTATCCTAAAAGTTTTGTTTTTTAATACTGGGACGGTTGAGCTACAGAGACTTCATGTTATTTATAATAATGTTTGTTGCTCTGTGCTCCTTGCTCCAGCCCAACTCATTGTTCCCTTTATGTGCATCTAAATTGGTTTTCTCCTAACATCCGGATGAAATGTTTCTCTTGGCTGTCTAATTCATAAAGCCATTTTCTCCTGTTTCTACTTCTCTTGCGAATCTGGTGACATTTTCAAATTCTAACACTTCCGTTCAGTCATCCGAGGGTGTTGGATTAGTAAAACAAGAATGGGCTATAAAGCTTTTTCTGTGGCCACTCCGAATTATTGAAGTATTCTGTCTCCCTTCATTCTATAACTTCATTCTGATCATTTAAATATCAGTTCCATTTCTATTTTTTTTGTCGACTCTTTTTGATCACCACCCCCTTGGAACGCTCTCTGGCGAACCACATTCACCGCCACCACGCTACCATCCACCGGAAGCCCCTTCCCCACTGGGAAATTGGGGAACAGACACTCCCCCACCTACCTGGTCCATCGACTGGCCCCTTATCGCCGGAACACAGGCAGAACAGGGGGATCGGGAGAGCCAGGAGGTAGGAGCCCGGCATTGGGTGTGCAGTGGTGGGGCGGGCACCGTCGCCTATCCGAGGAATGGGTATTTTTTTTTCTTGGTGAGTATGTTGCCCCTGGATCGTGGATATGCAATGGCATCTACGCATCGAACATGCTGCCACCCGCTGCCACGTCACCCCTAAGTGTGGCATCACTAACTGCAGTGCCCTCGATCTCCACCGGGGGCCACTAGTGAGCGATGCAAAGCCCGCTGCCCAGCCTGGGAGAGGAGAGCAGTCCTCCAGATTCTCAATCCTCTCCCTCCCAAGCTGACCTCTGGCATTCTGAGTCCGTTTCTGAACCCAGGCCACTGGTGTTGCGCAAGGTGTGGCATCCATTGCCTCAACCCTCAGTGCCACTGGGCCGGCCAGTTCTGTCACTATTTAATGGAGGGTTGTAATTGTGCTTGATTTCATTTTTATTATTCTATGTCATTCTGTATCATATTTATAATATACATTATTTGGATAATATGTATAATACTATTTTTTGTAGTATTATGTAATGTTCTTTGGGTCTCTAGCCTGGATCAAGCCTGAAAAAGGACTTTGGTTCAGTGCTCCGGTAAACAAATATGAATGAAGGATCTATGTGATAACAGCGATCACAGAATAGCGATCACTGTTAGGGCGAATGTAAATCGGCTAAAAAATATTTCGATGCAGATCCCAGCGATACAGCAAAGAAGCTGGGGACTTACATTTTAAATGTAAATCACGGAGGCTGCACCCCTGCACCCCACGTAAGTTCTCAGCTCCATGGGGTGCATGTCTGGGAGGGGTGCAAACCCCCAAAATTTCTGCCTGGGCACAACAAAAGGCACCCGCGCCCAGACCCGAACCCAGCACCATTCACGCCCCAGACCTGAACCCACCCACCACGCCATGGGAGCAGCTCGGCAGCTCACCGCAGTGCCACCCCTCACAATCCCTCCCTCCTGTCCCACCCCATGTTCACCGTGCTCGTTCCCCCCCCCCCGAGCACGTATACATGTAGTGACAGGATGTCACTATATTCGCGCACACTCCCATCTGGTCTCCCTCCCTCATCGCTGTGGTGTAAGGCGCCGCGATTGAGTCGCCATTTCGGTAGGCGCCCACTTGCGGTCGTCAAACTCACAGGATACCATGAAGGAATGACTGATTGAGTAAAGATCAGTGCCCCAGGGTCAGGTTACTATTACCACTGCTTCAGGTCAAGTTACTTTTATCACTACTCCAGGGTCAGGTTACTATGATTAGGGCTCCAGTGTCAGGTTACTATCACCTCTGTCCTAGAATCAGGCTACTGTCATCACTGTATCTTCAAAACATTGCCCGAAGGGCCTGCTCTGTGGTGCCAGACGATGGGGGATCACCTGGCATGCTGGCGACCCAGGTTCACACCCGAGCCTGGAGTGTCAGAAGTGGAGGCCAACAGGGAGGGCTCAAGAGTGTCCATTGGATGCTCTCCTACCAGGGGGAAGGTCATGGAAGTACCGCCCTTCAGCGGCTCCTCTTGGCCAGATTCGGCTTGTGCTTTGTGGCGTGGGTGACCGTACGCCACATGTGCAAGAAATGAGGACATTGCGGCGTGTCTCCTAAGGGGGCGGGGAAATAGAACAAAGTAAAATGGCCACCTGTGCCGGCCAGATGACGGCAGTCCACGTCCCCTGGCTGGGAGGCCCCCAAGTTGACCCACGCTGCTCAACCAAGATGCAGGGGGGTGCCAAAGGTAACTCAGTCTCCCTTCCCGGATGCCTCCCCATGGGTAGGGGGGGGCCACCCCGACGAAGGGATACATTGGGAAAGTTGGGCAGCGAGGCAGATGGACAGCAGAATGGGGGAGCAGCGGAGGGTGAGGGCTTGGCCACCCGAAGGAGTGGGTGGCCTGGTTGGAAGGGGGCATAAAAACAACATGCAAAAAAAAAACAAAAAAATGCCAGACTCAAACCATATCTAACACCCAGTGACCTGGTGACTATAGTCCGTGCCTTTGTCACATCCAGGCTGGATGCTGCAGTACTGTCTACCTAGGGTTATCTGGCAGCTGGTGCAGAACGCAGTAACTCATTTGATTGAGTTACTATCACCACTGCTCCAAGATCAGGTACTGTCACCACTGCTTCTGAATCAGGTTACTGTCACTAGTGCTGTGGGGTCAGTTCACTCTTACCACTGCTCTAGGGTCAGGTTATTGTCACCACTGCTCCAAGATCAGGTTACTGTCACTAGTGCTCTAGGGTCATGTTAATACCACTGCTCTAGGGTCAGGTTACTGTCTCCTTTGCTCCAGGGTCAGGTTACTGTCACCATTGCTCCAAGATTAGGTTACCGTCACTAGTGCTTTAGGGTCAGGTTACTGTCACTAGTGCTCTAGGGTCAGGTTACTGTCTTCTCTACTCCAGGGTCAGGTTACTATCACCACTGCTCTAGGGTTACATAGAAACATAGAAACATAGAATTTGACGGCAGATAAGGACCGCTTGGCCCACCCAGTCTGCCCATTTCCCTACCTACTGGATAAGCTGCAGATCCTAGTTAACCAGCAGCCTACTTCTTCCTACCCCCAACCCCCAGAACTGCCTTATGACTATCCCATGCATGCTTGAATTCCACCACTGATTTTGACTCCCACAACCTCCTCCGGAAGGCGTTCGCATCCACAACCCTCTCTGTAAAAATACTTCCTTAAATTACCTCTGAGCCCCCTCTATCTTCAAATTGTGCCCTCTTGTTCTTGCACACCTCTTTTTTGAAAGATGCTACCCTCTTGGACTTTGTTGATTCCTTGAGGTACTTGAACGTTTCTATCATGTCCCCCTCTCCTTCTTTCCTCGAGGCTATATATTAAGCTCCTTAAGTCTCTCTTCATATGTCTTCCGGTGCAGACCCTGCACCATTTTAGTGCCCTCCTCTGGACAGCTTCCATCCTGTCTATGTCTTTGCGGAGATTGGGTCTCCAGAACTGCACACAGTACTCAGATGGGGTCTCACCAGCTGTCTGTACAGAGGGATAATAACTTCCTGTTTCTACTGGTGATGCCTCTCCTAGCATCCCAGTATCCCCCAGCCCTCCTTGCTGCCCTCTCACATTGCTTGCCCGTCTTTAGGTCATCTGATATGACTACCCCCAGGTCCCTTTCCATTTTTGTTGTTGTTAGTATCTCACCCCCCATTGTGTACTCTTCCCCTGGGTTTTTGTTTCCCAGGTGCATTACCTTGCACTTCTTAGCATTGAATCTAAGCTGCCATACATTTGACCATTCCTCTAACCTTGCCAAATCCCTTCTCATCCTTTCCACCCCACCCTGTGCATCAACTCTGTTGCAGATCTTAGTGTCATCTGCAGAGACATACTTTTCCTTCCAGTCCTTCTGCAATGTCGCTTATAAAGACATTGAAGAGGACCGGTCCTAATACTGAACCCTGCGGTACCCCACTAGTAACCCTCCTTTCTTCTGAGTGGACTCCATTTACTATTACTCTCTGTGTCCTATTCTCCAGCCAGTTCTTTACCCAGGCTGTCATCTTGGGACCCACTCCCAGGCTGGCTAACTTGTATATTAATCTTTTGTGTGGGACTGTGTCAAATGCCTTGCTAAAGTCTAGGTAGGCCTGTCCACAGCCCCTCCCTGATCTACTACTTTGGTCACCCAGTCAAAGAAATCTAGCAGATTCGTCTGGCATGACCTTCCGCTGTGAATCCATGCTGCCTTGGGTCCTGTGCCCCTCTGGCCTCTAGATACTCGACAATTCTTTCTCTTTAGAAGTGATTCCATCATTTTCCTATCACTGAGAGTTAAACTAACAGGTCTATAGTTTCCTGCTTCTGCCTTGCTCCCACTTTTGTGAAAGGAATCACATCTGTCCTCCTCCAGTCCTCGGGTACCACCCCATCCTCCCATGATTTGTTAAAAAGGGTAGTCAGTGGTGTCACTAGTTCACCCTTAGTTCTTTTAAATTCTGGATGAATCCCATCAGGCCCCATTGCTTTGTCCACCTTCAGTTTTAAGAGTTCTTTCAGAACCCTTTGTTCTGTAAATAGGCCGGTATCAACTTCTGTATCCAGAGTGTTACTACTGTTTGTTTTATGTACTCCCCTCTTCCTTTGTAAATACTGAGCAAAATATTTGTTTAGTATCTCTGCCTTTTCACAGTCTCCCTCTGCCCACCCTCCCTCCCTTTATTAAGCTCACTATCCCTCCCTTGGTCTTCCTTTGCTCCCTGATGTACCTATAAAAAGGTTTTATCCCCCTTCTTAACTGAGTTGGCTATCTTTTCCTCGGTTTGGGCCTTTGCTGTTCTGACTGCCTTCCCAGCCTCCTTTTGCTTTAACTGATACAGTTCTCTGTCCTGCTCCTTCTGCGATTCCTTGTACTTCCTGAATGCTTTTTCTCTTGAACCTTCACTGCCACTTCCTTTGAGAACCATAGTGGTTTCTTACATCATCTTGTTTTGTTTATTTGCTTCACATAAAGGCTCGTTACCTCTGTGATGGCAGTTTTTATTATTCCCCATTGTTCTTCCACCTCCTTCCTGCCCATTTGCTAGTGCGTTCCTAGGCACTCACCCATTTAGCAAAGTCAGCCCTCCTGAAGTCCAGTACTTTAGTCTTTGTATGGCTTGACTCTATTGCTGTGTTTATTGTGAACCATACTGTTCGATGGTCGCTAGTTCCCAGATGGCTACCCACTTCTACATCTGTAATCCTCACCATCTCCATTTGAGAGAATCCAGTCTAATATTGCTCCCTCTCGAGTGGGCTCAGTACTAGTTGTCTAAGGCATGCCCCTGTAGGGCATCTAGAATAACCCACTCTTCAAGTGGCAGCTGCACTGCACCTCCAGTTAACATCTGGCATATTCAGATCACCCATCAGCAATATCTCCCCTTTTTCTGCCATTCTAAGTATACTTTCTATCATTTCCCTGTCCATTTCCTCCCCTGAGAAGAGGTCTGTCTAACCCATATGCGTATTGTGGTGCCATTGCCTGTCTCCAAATTTACCCACAGTGCTTCTTCTCCTCCTGTGTACCTTTTTCTGTTGCTTTTATTCCTTCCCTTATGTAAAGAACTACTCCTCCTCCTCTTTTACCCTCCCTGTCCCTCCTGTACACAGTGTATCCTGGTATGTTTATGTCCCAGTCATGGTTTTGTGTGTATCATGTTTCTGTGACTGCCACGATCCAGATGTTCTTCCTCCATCAAGGCCACTAATTCAGGAAGCTTGTTACCCAGACTACGGGCATTAGTACTCATTGCTCTCCATTTTTGATGGCTTTACCTTCCAGTGCAGCATCCCCACTGACCGTTCTACCTCTGTCTTTTCTCATTTAGTACCCTGTTTTGTAGGAGAGGCTGGGATTTTCCTGCTGCTTGTCAGTGCCTCCCCTTTGACTAGTTTAAAAGCTTGCCAATGAAGCATTTAAACCGATTGCTCAAAAGACTTGTTCCTTCCTGGACAGATGCAGACCATCCTGCCAGTATAGGCTGGTGTCCTCCAGGTGGAACCCCAGTCCCCAATGAAGCCAAATCCTGCTCCGCACCATTTTTCAACCATTCATTAAACTGCATGGTGCCAATTACCCTCGCATCCCCATGCTTTTGACAGGCAGCACCCTGAGAAGGATACTGTGTGTGCTACTCGTCTTGAGGTCCCTCCCAACTCTGCAATGTCCTCCTGCACTGCTCTAATCTCATGATGAGCCAGTCATTTGTCCCTAGGTGGACAATTACGTCCACTTCGGAATCCCTTGCAGCTGTTCTCGTGATCCTGAGGATCGCTTCCTGTCCCTCAAGCCATGGCACCAGGCGGGCACCTTACCTCATTTTCTCATCTCCCCCAGTTCTATACCCCTAATTGGAGTCCCCCACCAGGGCTGCTTCCTTTCCTTTGATGTCCTCTGCCTCCTTCTGTGGGCCTCCTTGTGACAGTTATCATCAGTCTTCTCTCTTGGGTACACCCATGGGGAGCTATGCTCCCCAGAAGAGTGTATGGATTGTGGAGTGGAACAATTGACTGGGTGTGCCTCTGTTCCACCCTCCTCACCCTCCTGAGCCCACTGTGGTCCAACTGCTGTGCTTTCTTCGCAACCTCTGAGGTAGTGGTGGTGGGCGCTAGTGCTCCTGGATGGGGAGGTTCCCTTTCTACTGTCCAGTGTGGCCTGGGGAAGGTTTCCTTACTACTGTCCAGTGTGGCCTGAAGGCAGACAGCTTCCTCCCTCAGGGCAGATAGTTGTCTGCAAATAGGGCAGCATTCAGCCTCCAGAAAGACTCCGGAAGACTGCTGCTTACAGCCATTACATTGCACTGCTCCCCACATGTTTATCTAGTTTTTTTTTTATTGTATTTGTATGTGTAGTGCGTGTGATTTGATTATATAGAAATATATATATATATATATATATATATTATATAACGATGTATGCTTATATTATCAGTGCAGTGTGCTAGAGAGGATATGACAGTGAAATGCACCTTGCACTCGAGAAATGATGTCAGAACCTCAGGTATAAAGGAATTATTTCAGGGTTGGGCCTAAACTGTGTCCTCACAAAACAATCGACTAAAAGCTCTAACCCACAGCTGCGATGAGTGCCTTCCTGTCAGCAAGATACCCTACACAACAATTTGACAGAGAAAGTACCCTGCTAATCAAACAGAGAAAAATCCAGACATCCAAGAGAGAGAGAGATTAGTTACAGATAATTCGTCCAAAATAGTATATTCCACGCAGCTTCTCAGTTGTTCCCAGCACTCCTGTACACAACCTGGAAGACGATGGACTGGATAGTTACTATCACCACTGCTCCAAGATCAGGTTACTCACTAGTGCTCTAGAGTCAGGTTACTGTCACTAGTGCTCTAGGGTCAGGTTACTGTCACCAGTGCTCTAGGGTTAGCTACTGTCACCACTGCTGTAGGGTCAGGTTACTGTCACCACTGCTGTAGGGTCAGGTTACTGTCACCACTGCTCTATTGTTAGGTTACTGTCTCCACTGCTCCAGGGTCAGTTTACTGTCACCACTGTTCAAGGGTCAGTTTACTATCACCACTGCTCCAAGATCAGGTTACTGTCACTAGTGCTTTAGGGTCAGGTTACTATCTCCACTTCTCTGGGGTCAGATCAGTATCACCACTGCTCTAGAGTCAGGTCACTATCACCACTGCTGTAGGGTCAGGTCACTATCATTACTGCTCCAAGATCAGATTACTGTTACTAGTGCTCTAGGATCAGGTTACTGTCTCCACTTCTCTGGGGTCAGGTTACTATCACCACTGCTCCAAGATCAGATTACTGTCACTAGTGCTGTGGGGTCAGGTCCCTGTCATCACTGCTCTAGGGTCAGGTTACTGTCACCACTGCTGTAGGTTCAGGTTACTGTCACCACTGCTCTAGGTTCAGGTTACTGTCACTAGTGCTCTAGGGTCAGGTTACTGTCACCACTGGTCCAGGATTAGGTTGCTATCACCACTGCTCTAGGGTCAAGGTTACTGTCACACTGCTTCAGGGTCAGGTTACTATCACCACTGCTCTAGGCTCAGGTTACTATCTTCACTGCTTCAAGATCAGGTTAATGTCACTAGTGCTCTAGGGTCAGGTTATTATCACCATTTGTCCAGGGTCAGGTTGCTATCTCCACTACTCTAGGATCAGGTTGCTATCATCACTGCTTTAGGTTCAGGTTACTGTCATCACTGCTCCAGGGTCAGGGTTACTATCTCCACTGCTCTAGGGTCAGGTTACTATCAACACTGCTTCAGGTTCAGGTTACTGTCACCACTGGTCCAGGGTCAGGGTTACTGTCACCCACTGCTCCAGGTTCAGGTTACTGTCATCACTGCTCCAGGGTCAGAGTTACTATCTCCACTGCTCTAGGGTGAGGTTACTATCACCACTGCTCCAGGGTCAGGGTTACTGTTTCCACTGCTGTAGGGTCGGAGTTACTTCTCAGCAGTGGTCCATGGTCAGGTTACCATCTCCACTGCTGTAGGGTCAGGTTACTGTCACCAGTGGTCCAGGGTCAGGTTACTCTCACCACTGCTCCAGGTTCAGGTTACTATCACCACTGGTCCAGGGTCAGGGTTACTAACACCACTGCCCCTGGTTCAGGTTACTGTCACCTGCTCCAGGGTCAGGGTTACTATCTCCATTGCTCCAGGGTCAGGTTACTGTCACCACTGCTCTAGGGTCGGGTTACTCTCACCAGTGGTCCATGGTCAGGTTACCATCTCCACTGCCCTAGGGTCAGGTTACTGTCACCAGTGGTCCAGGGTCAGGTTACTCTCACCAGTGGCCCAGGGTTGGGTTACTGTCACCACTGCTGTATGGTCAGGTTACTGTCACCACTGCTGTAGGGGTCAGGTTACTGTCACCACTGCTCTATTGTTAGGTTACTGTCTCCACTGCTCCAGGGTCAGTTTACTATCACCACTGTTCTAGGGTCAGTTTACTATCACCACTGCTCCAAGATCAGGTTACTGTCACTAGTGCTTTAGGGTCAGGTTACTATCTCCACTTCTCTGGGGTCAGATCAGTATCACCACTGCTCTAGAGTCAGGTCACTATCACCACTGCTGTAGGGTCAGGTCACTATCATTACTGCTCCAAGATCAGATTACTGTTACTAGTGCTCTAGGATCAGGTTACTGTCTCCACTTCTCTGGGGTCAGGTTACTATCACCACTGCTCCAAGATCAGATTACTGTCACTAGTGCTGTGGGGTCAGGTCCCTGTCATCACTGCTCTAGGGTCAGGTTACTGTCACCACTGCTGTAGGTTCAGGTTACTGTCACCACTGCTCTAGGTTCAGGTTACTGTCACTAGTGCTCTAGGGTCAGGTTACTGTCACCACTGGTCCAGGATTAGGTTACCATCACCACTGCTCTAGGGTCAAGGTTACTGTCACACTGCTTCAGGGTCAGGTTACTATCACCACTGCTCTAGGCTCAGGTTACTATCTTCACTGCTCCAAGATCAGGTCAATGTCACTAGTGCTCTAGGGTCAGGTTATTATCACCATTTGTCCAGGGTCAGGTTGCTATCTCCACTGCTCTAGGATCAGGTTGCTATCATCACTACTTCAGGTTCAGGTTACTGTCATCACTGCTCCAGGGTCAGGGTTACTATCTCCACTGCTCTAGGGTCAGGTTACTATCAACACTGCTTCAGGTTCAGGTTACTGTCACCACTGGTCCAGGGTCAGGGTTACTGTCACCACTGCTCCAGGTTCAGGTTACTGTCATCACTGCTCCAGGGTCAGAGTTACTATCTCCACTGCTCTAAGGTGAGGTTACTATCACCACTGCTCCAGGGTCAGGGTTACTGTTTCCACTGCTGTAGGGTCGGGTTACTCTCAGCAGTGGTCCATGGTCAGGTTACCATCTCCACTGCTGTAGGGTCAGGTTACTGTCACCAGTGGTCCAGGGTCAGGTTACTCTCACCACTGCTCCAGGTTCAGGTTACTATCACCACTGGTCCAGGGTCAGGGTTACTAACACCACTGCCCCGGTTCAGGTTACTGTCACCACTGCTCCAGGGTCAGGGTTACTCTATCCATTGCTCCAGGGTCAGGTTACTGTTGCCACTGCTCTAGGGTCGGGTTACTCTCACCAGTGGTCCATGGTCAGGTTACCATCTCCACTGCCCTAGGGTCAGGTTACTGTCACCAGTGGTCCAGGGTCAGGTTACTCTCACCAGTGGTCCAGGGTCGGGTTACTATCACCACTGCTGTGTGGTCAGGTTACTGTCACCACTGCTCTAGGGTCAGTTTACTATAGTAATCACAACTCCAAAAAGGCCAGAAGCATGAGAACCACTTGTGTACTGCTGCAGGTTATGCTGCTGAACTGGCTGGCCACCTGATGTGTAAAAAACAAACAAACAAACAGTGAAACTGATTGATTTAAGGAACCTATGGTAAAAAATGAAAGCCGCTTTAGGGCCCCTATTGGTTGAGCTGCAGCTTTCATTTTTTACCACAGTGACTTAAACATACATAAGATCATATTTAAAATGTATTTATATATTTATTTATTTATTTGAATTTTGGTAACTGAGTAAGTCCACTGAAACCATGCAGTCCTGTTTTCAGGGGTGACCCGGGGGAGGGTACAGAAGGTGAGGAATACAGAAATATAAACACAGCCATGAACATACAATACATAAGCACTGGTATAAAGGAATACAGATTAAAGAGGCGTACATCAATATAAATAAAACCCTGTGGCCCAGACATTCAAAAGGGTTGCGCATGGCGCAACAGTGTTGCATCATGCGCAGCCCACTGATGCGCCCCGGCGCAATATTCAACAGGGATGTTGCCTGGCACAAATCCCGATGCGCCGGAGCGCATCAGTAATGTATGTGGCGCAGGTCGGGGGGGCTTGCCCATGCATACTCTGCACATCCCGATATTCTGCCCGGGATGTGATGAGTCCATGCATGTGCAACCCCTACTTGCACCGCACAAAGTTGATCCAAAAAAAAAAGGAACAATGGCTGGCCACCCACAGGTGAGCTGCCGTAGTGCAGGGCGTAACACGGCAGCTGCCACCTGTGGGTGGCCACCAAAGCTACGGCTGCACCCGGCGGCACCCCTTCCATGCCCGATCGTGGGCATTTGTCAAATAAAAGAACCCCTATATCCCTGGTGGTCCAGTGGACCGCTGTCAGCCCGATCGCGGGCTTAAGTAAAAATAAATAATTTCCAATATCCCTGGTAGACCAGTGGGCTGCTGTCAGCCCGATCGTGGGCTTAAGTAAAAATAAATAAATTTCAATATCCCTGGTGGTCCAGTGGACCGCTGTCAGCCCGATCGCTGGCATTTGTATATTACAATTACGTCCAATATCCCTGGTGGTCCAGCGGACCCCCCCTCCCCACACACCCACTGAGCCCCACCACCCTACTCCCCCCCAGTCAGCGGTGGGTGGCAGCACCACCCGCCTGCCGCCCGCCGCCCGCCCGAATAGCACTGTAGGTAGGCCTGTCACGCCCATTGGTCCACAGTGTGAGCCAGTGGCGATGCAGCCCATCAGTACTACATATTCAGATATGTGAATGGTCACATATCTGGAATGTGTAAGTATGGTATGGGCTGCATGCCAATGGCTCACACTGTGGACAATAGGCGTCTGCTCTGCAATGGTGTTAGGTGCAGGGTGGCAGGCCAACGTTGTGCTGCCGCCCGCCGGCTGACTGGGGGAGGCGGGGCCAGTGGGGCTCAGTGGGGAGGGGTCCGCTGGACCACCAGACATTGGACACAAGTGTAATATACAAGACCTGCGATCGGGCTGACAGCGGTCCACTGAACCACCAAGAAATGGAATTATTTATTTTACCTAGCCATCAGGCTGACAACGTCCACTAGACCACTAAGGGATATAGGGGTTCTTTTATTTGACAAATGCCCGCGATCGGGCTGACAGCAGTCCACTGGACCACTAGGGATATAGGGGTTCTTTTATTTGACAAATGCCCATGATCGGGCTGTGAGGCACATTGCCGCGCTGTGCAGGGGGCGTCGGTTCCCGACGGCAGCTGCCTGGCAGGGCGCCAGGTGCAAGTTGCCAGGGATTGGCGCACCTGCATGCAAATGGGGCCATAATGACATGCAAATGGCCCCATGTGTGCCTTGCATACATTATGGCCCCATTTGCATGTGCACTTTTGAATATCGTGGTTGCTGCGCATGGCACAATGGAACTTGCGCTAGCGCATCCCTCTGCTCCACTCTGGCCACTTGCGCTGGCGCAGTGCAACTGCACCATGCGAACTGCGGATGGCCAGGGTGTGATATTCAATGATGCTGTGCCATGGCGCAGCTCCGTTGAATATCGCCCAGTCAACACCCCTGCGCTTGCACAACAGCCTGGCGCAGTTTGAATATCTGAGCCCATAAATATAATAACAGAATTGATATCAATAAAGATACGAAGATAAGATCACCAATCCCAGTACAATGTGTCATAATGCTATATATTATATACAAAAAAAACCCCATAGATTTCCCGGATTAGAGGGGAGTGGATGGTGGAGAACAAGACAGATTCAGGCAAAAATTAGGATCACATTATATACAGCGGTTATGCCCAATAGTGTAGGAACATATATACATCAGATTAGACAATCTACTGTATTGCGAAAGTGTAAATCAAAACTAACAGCACCATGAGTTGAGGTGAAGTGTCCCCATAGACCTATATGGGGTGTGCCCCGTGTTGTCCCTGCTCAGACGTCACAAAAGGTCGGAGCACTGGGGTGGGGCCGGCAGACCGGGAAGTGGAAGGGATCGGTTGGCTGTCGGTTTGGGCCGAGTTATGATCTCTTCCCTTCCAAGCTGGGCTTACTAAAAAAAATGTGTTTTGTACCACAAAAGACTATCACAGCACTAAGGTAACGGGCTGTAAAACCCAAATGATACATCAATTATCTGACAGATTTACTTTAATCAGTAGTTTACACAAAACGTTTGTCAAATTTATATGGCAGCTGATTTCCAGTGTTCACTGCATTCGAAAGTGGAGTGATTAACTCCTGATACATTTCTATTGAACATGTGCAGTGTTGGACAAATGGCACTATTTGTTTTCGTGTTGTTGCTGCCTTGCATAGACATAGCAAAGATTCACAGCTAAAATAAGCAGTATTACAGTAGTTCATGCCACAGAGGTAAAATAAATATGCTGCAGACATTTAGGAGCTATGCCATAGAACTTTTGGCTGAAGTGCGGCAGAAAATGAAGGTTTAGTGACAAGTCCTAAAAGGCAGAATGCAGAGCTGATATTGCGTGGGAGAAGGGGTCAATATACTGAGAGCTGAGAAATATAACTTGAACTGCGCAGGGGTTAGCTTGCACCTGCCTCAGTGCTGTCTTCAGTGGGTGTAAATTACAAGAGCAAGGTTGTATAGGATGAAGGTGGCAGATAATCCATACTGGGTGGGCCACGAGGAACAAACCTTACAAACTGCAAGGTAAGCCTTAGAAATGAATGATTGTTCTGATTTCACTGATCATCTAGCAACAAGAAAGGAAAACACTGAGGCACCAGTCGATAGGAGGAATAATTCAATGACACACCAACACATATTTCCTTGGGTGGGCTTAGGACTGCATTTGGCCTCTGGTTTGTGATCAGATTTCCTGGCTTGGGGACAGCAGGGGCTGCAATATCATGGATGATATAAGGCAGTCTCTTTTGGGCAGAGGACACCCTGTCACTTGGGGGCATACTGCTCAACTCCCTGCTTCAGAATTCACTGAAAGGGTTTAAATGTCAGGGGACAGAGCTGGACTGATGGCGCAGAGGTAGAACTGCTGCTGCGATGCCCCCACAAAGCTCCTGTCTCAAGTTGGATTGCTCGGGGAGGTATTGGAGGATGCTCTTTCCTCCTTGTGTCAGGTCTCCCTGTAACACCACCACCTGGGTGACCACAGTTAGTGGTATAGCAAAGGGCCTGCAGTGTTTGGGGCAATGGTTGCTGGGCAGAACTCCACATCAGCAGTTATTGAGCTCCTCGCTGTGATCCTGGGAGGAGGCAAGGAGGATAATAACCTGGTAGATCCAGACCCTGTGCTCCAAATGAGCTGGGCAAGGTATAATTACATTGGTACAGTAGGTATGAAGGGTCCCATGTCTGTTGGTCTTGTCATGGAGGGAAGCTATGAAGTAGCCCAGTTAGGAGATGAGAGTGACAGGTTTGGAAGGTAGCCAAAGATGGGTTGGATGGGGCCAACCAGGATGAAGAAAGGGCAGAAATACAAAATGTATTTATTTAGTTTTTGTTGATTGGGAAAGAAGGACTAGACAATTCTGCCTATTTTCAGCCTTGTCCCGGGGAAGAGGGATACAGATGCATGCCAACTGACATTGAACCAAATTAAGCCGTTGGTGGAGAATAAAAAAAATGAAATCCGGGGCAGATGCTTGAATCAGAGATTTAGCTCCAAAAATGGTCATATCAGCTGGACTAGAAGCTGTTAAAGTGTGTTGCTAAATGTGAAAAGCATTTTGTGAAGGAGAGTTAGGCTGTAACTCTAGTGGTATTATTTTATACAGGTATTTAAAATTCTTAATATCAACCGACAGATATACCAAAGTTAGCAGGGACCAAGCAGTGTTTGATGCAAAATCAGGGACATTCCTGAAAATCAGGGGAAGTCCAGAGGATTCTCTGACATCCTCTGCTGCCTTCCCAGGGAGCAGCAGAGAGTGGTGGATACATGAAACAGCCTTCCTGAGGAGGTCGTTGGGTCTAAAACAGTGGGGGAATTCAAACATGCATGGGACAGACACAAAGCAATTATAGTGGGGGGTTGCAGGAAACAGGCTGTTGGTTAACTAGAATCTGCAGCTTATCCAATAGGTAGGGAAATGGGCAGACTGGGTGGGCCAAGTCGTCCTTATCTGCCGTCAAAGTCTATGTTTCTATGTTTCTATGTTTGATAGCTGTTTGTGTGCCATTCTGCCCAGAAGAAAGAAGTGGTGGCAGCAGCATGCAGGATGTGGGGATGCGGGACAAGAGCAGCAGCAGCAGAAATAAGAAACGACCGGGGGAAAAAACGCCTCAGTTGCTGCTGAGCCAAAAACCTGAACACGCTGAATTTATGAAGTGCTAATGTGGACTGAAAACCGAAGGCGAGCAGTTCTGGCATCCTAAGGGCTCAAGAGGAGACACTGTTATAATGACAAAAGTCTTATGCATTCCCTGCTAATGTTAGCTCTTATATATTTAAACATTTTTTAAATTACAAAGATCTTCAAACATGCAAAGGGGTTCCAGATATACAGAGCAACAAGGCAGTCCTGCATCCCCCCCTTGCACTCTGCATGGAGCTTTTGGCTGAAGTTATCCGAAGGGATCAACAGATGGAGGGGTGAGAGTGGTTGGCACAGCCCACAGAATTTCCCTGTATGCCGATGGTGCCCTCATCCACCTCAATGACCCCATAAGAACAGACCCACATTTGGTCACGGTGCACCAAGACTACATGAGGGCAGCGGGATTCTGTATCAGTAGAACAAACTCTGAGGTTATTTGGCTAAACAGTCACCTCACCACAGAAATCAAACAGGTCATACCATTTAAGTGGCCTGCGGGTTCAACAAGGTACTTCGAGGTACAGATCAGAACTAACCCCGCAATGTTATTTCAGGACAATATTGCTCCCCTGCTTCAGCAAGTAAGGGAAGATATGCTCACTGGGACCACCTGCTCCTCTCCTTGTGGGTGCAGGAGGATACCATTAGAATGAACATTCTGCCACATTTTTTGTTTCTGTTTCTAATGCTACCTATTTACATAAAACTGTTTCTTTCAGGAGGTACAACAAATAGTGTCATGCTTTTTATATGGAGGAAAGAGACTCAGGGGAGAGGGGTGGTCTTGGCAAGCAGGAAGGGTGGGGGGATGGGGTTGCCAGACATATACACCTACTATAGAACCGCACAGATATCTGCAGTGCTGTCATTCTGGCAGACAAGCAGAAAGGGTTTCTGGATGGAGACAAATAGAAGAAAGGAGTTCTATGCTGGGCCCCCTTGAAGCACTCTTCACTTTAGACTTGTCACCCAGAAAAATGAAAGGACTGAAAAATCCCTGGACAAGGGCCAGGTTAAAAATATGGAGGGGATATCTGAAACAGGTGGGCACTGGTACATTGTGTGCAGCCACCATCCCAAATATAGCCTGCCCAGGTCTTCCCCAGACTAGAGTAGATGGGGCCTACAGAGAATGGGCTGCACAGGGATAAAAAAAACCTAGTCCAAGTACATGGAGACAGGTCAATAAGAGATTTTACTTCATAGCGGACAGAATTTTAAATACCTAGAGTATGTTTCTTTAGGTACCTTCAGTTAAGGGATAGGGTTAATAAACTTAAACTCCCCATGAGGGCCCACATCCTGAAACCCACTGACCCCTTGCTGAGCACAACAATAGACTTAGCGATGCTGGAACAGCCAAAAAAGGGTAGTTATGTGGATGGTGTCACATTTGGAAAAGGTGTCAGATGCTATCTCACTGGAACACATACACAGATCCTGGGTAAAAGAACAGGGTACCCCATTGGAAGACTCAGATAAGCATATAATTGTGGAAAAAGCAAGCTGTACTACAGCCAGCAATCTGCAGAGAGAGTTTAAATGGAAAACCAGTTTGTGCTTCTTTAGGACGCTGGTTATCACACGGCACTTCAACCCAGGTAATAAGGATAGATGTTGGAAGGCGTGTAACCAAAAAGGTACTCACTACCATATCTTTTGGGATTACCCGATAATCCACTTGTATACTCAGGAGGTCTCAACTACCATACAAAACATTTTTAACATAAACATGCCACTGGGGGGCGCTGCGGAGTAGCAATGTAGGAGGCAGCAAATTTATGAAGCTCCATTTTTCCTGCTAACTTTTGATTATTAAACTGCATTTTTTGTGCCCTGCTTATGATCCTTTCTGCTCTAAGACTTCTACAGATTTTGGTTTGCAAAAATGGGGAAGACTAAGGGACTGGCAGCTGCTCCAACTGACTTTTTCCATCCTAAAAAAAAAAGAGGCAATGGGCCTAACCAGGCCGGAACAGCAGGAGCCTCGGGCATTACTGGGACCGAGGAGATGTCTCTGGCGACAGTGAACTCAACACTGCTGCGGCTGGTTTGAACGGTCCAGGATCTGGACCGCAAATTTGATCAGCTAACTCCCCGGGTGACAGTGCTGGAGAATAAAGCGGAGCTCACTCAACAGACGGTCTCCAAATTGGAGCGAAATCTAAATAAAACAATGGATGTATCAACTAAACTTATCAGGAACACTACTGCGCTCCGGAGATGTATCGAGACCCTAGAAAATCAAGTGAGAGAACGGAACATTCACATATTGGGGCTGCAGGAGAATGATGAGGGAGAGGAGTCACTGGAATTTATTCAAACTTTCTTGCCAGAACTGCTCGGGTGGGGCGAGGATGAGCCACCGCTCTCCCTAGAATGGGCCTACCAACTTACCCCTTGAAGAATGCCACAAGGACAGAGCAGCCCTCGAACACTGGTGGTTGTCTGTTCTGGTGTCCGAGACCAGGACCGAATACTAGCTGTTGCACAGAGAAGACAGAATCTTAAATATGGAGACTCAATGTTATATATCTACCCGGACTTGTCCTATGAGACCCAAATGCGTCGTAGAGCTTTTGATGGTGTCCGGTCTCATCTTCGGCAGCTGAAGATCTCTCACCAGCTGCTACATTCAGCAAGGTTTTGTAATGTATCGGAGGACAAGCAGTATTTGTTCAATGCCCCATTGGAGGTCGAGGAGGTGCTGGGACTTGTGGAAAAGGAGTTTTCTCAAGGACCTGGAGACACTGTTTCTGGGGGAGAGTGATCCTCCCATGGACTTTCCCTGAAACTGTAAAGTACTTTAAAACTTTTAAACTGTCTGGTTCCCTTCATTTTTTGGATGTTATTAGCCCAGATACAATGTGAGTGGTTATGGTTTTGTGGGTCCTGCATTGGAGGGATGTAAAAGGGGTTTTATAGTCCTCTTAGCAAGTTCTGTCCCTGTTTGGCTAACACTCCTCATTCTTTTACTGGTACCTGATATTTATAGCTGGGGCTGCATAGGATTTTGGCCGACTTGTGCTACGGACTCAGAGGGCTGTCACACTTATCTAGGTCTCTTTGTGAAATACACTACCTGTCTGAACCCTGTGCCCTATTGGAAAGACATGATCTACAATAGTTGAACTGCAGCCATGCTATGAATCTGCTGTCAGAGTAGTAATTCACCGTTGTTTGCTTATTCAATAGTTAATGAATAGTGGCAGGTCTGGAGCTGTTATACTTATCTGTATAACCCTGCAGAGGGGAGGTGGGCTGGTTGGCTCACGCACTAGTGGGCTCATAAGGGGTCAGCTGGTGGCAGTCTCCACCCTGTGGTTCTCCCTGTGCTGCAAACTATTCGATACAGTTCTGTTTTATAAAATGGATAATTCCCCCCAGATGTAAATTTCTCTAGTGGTGGGTTGGGATGCAACTGTAATGTTAATAACTTTGTTTTGTATTACTGAACCCTCCTGTGTATGAATGCTTTTTGTGAGTGTTGTCTTGCACTGAAGCTTAATAAAAATATTATACAGAAAAAAAAATGCCACTGCAAGCCCACCATGTGCTCTTAGGGTTACTCCCCAGGGAAGTGAAAAATCCTAACTCTAGATATTTGTTTAGAATTTTCACAGTGGCTTTCACTAATTCCATTATATGCAGGTGGCTTACGGCAACCCTTCCTGCCATGGAAGTCTGGGTCAACTAGTGCAAGCACATAAGAGAAATGGAAAAAATTACCTATCTTCTGAGACTGCAGGTGGACCTGTATAATGCTAGATGGCTCCCCTTTCTCTCTTTCATCAAGGAAATAGAGAGGAAGACCAGGTCCTGGACAACATTTTGTTCCTAGCAACCTGGGAGATTAAATGGAGGTGACAGTTCAGTAATGGGTAGGGTGGGGGTAGGGGCCTTGACTCCCTCAACCCACCCATGCAAAGAGGGTAGTCTACATCAGTAATGACAGTCTGGACCATGACAGAAATAACAGCTCCTTCCTCATATGAGACTCTGAGAGAGAAGCGGCAGACACCAAACGTTTATCATTCTTAGTAATTATGAAAACATTAGTAATGATTTTATTCTTTCAGCATCTGTGTTCTTATTTCTAATGATTCCGTGGAAGGCTACCAGTATGTGTAGTGATTGTGCAAATGTTGTGATACTTTGGCTTGTCTCTTTCTCTGGTTTGCCACTCTCAGTAGAGGTGCCAGGAGAATAATCTCAAGGCTAAAGGAAACCAGAGGCAGAGTGCCGGAGAAGAAAGAGAGGAGGGAGGAGGATCATGAAACCTCCTAGGCAGGGGGCTGGTGGATTGTTGGTCTTTAAATAGATAGTAAGGGGGGGAGGGGTCTGGTAGCCCCCCATTAAACCACAGGGGAACCCTTTAGATTCAATAGAAGGACACCTATGTGTAGTTATTGTGAAACTGTTGTGATACGTTGGCTTGTCTCTTTCTCTGGTTTTTCTACCCTCAGTAGAGGTGGTAGGAGAACAGTCTTGAGGCTACAGGAAAAGTTATTGTCAAAGAGCCAAAAGCACAAAGGAGATTTAACATAATCCGCCTGTGCCAACTCACGGAATAGTCCCAATAACACTGAGGAGAGGAAAAAATCCTTTGTGGTGGAAGCCTCTGGGGATCCAACTCCCTCCAGGCTTTAAATTCAGAGGCTAACTGTTGGTAAGCTTGGTGGATTTCAGAATTTTAAACATAGAAACACAGACTTTGATGGCAGATAAGGACTGCTTGGCTTGCCCAGTCTGCCCATTTCCCTACCTGTTGGATATGCTGCAAATCCTAGTTAACCAACAGCCTACTTCTTCCTACCCCCCCACCAGAATTGCCTTATGTCTGTCCCATGCATTCTTGAATTCCCCCACTGTTTTTGACCCCATGACCTCCACAGGAAGGCCATTCCATGCGTCCACCATGCTCTCTGCAAAAAAATACTTCCTCACATTGCCCCTGAGCCGTCCCCCCTCTATCTTCAAATTGTGCCCCCTTGTTCTTGCACATCTCTTTTTCTGAAAGATGCTACCTTCTTGACCTTTGTTGATTTCCTTCAGGTACTTGAAAGTTTCTATCACGTCCCCTCTCTCCCTCCTTTCTTTGAGGGTATACATATTAAGCTCCTTTAGTCTCTCTCCATGTGGCTTCTGTTACAGACCCTGCACCATTTTAGTTGCCCTCCTGTGGACTGCCTCCATCCTGTCTATGTCCTTGAAGATGGGGTCTCCAGAACTGCACGCAGTACTCCAGATGGGATCGCACCAACTGTCTGTACAGAGGGATAACAACTTCCTGTTTTCTACTGGTGTTGCTTCTCTCTATGCATCCCAGTAGCCCCCAAGCCATCCTTACTGCCTTCTCACATTGCTTGCTTACCTTTAGGTCATCTGATATGTATACCCCCAGGTCCCTTTCCAGTTTTGTTGTTGTTAATAGCTCCCTCCCAACTGTGCACTCTTCCCCTAGTTTTTTGTTTCTCAGGTGCATTACTTTGCACTTCTTTGCATTGAATCTAAGCTGCCATACTTTTGACCATTCCTCCTACCTTGCCAAGTCCCTTCTCATCCTTTCCAGACCCCCTTGTGTATCAACCCTGTTGCAGATCTTTGTGTCGTCTACAAAGAGGCATACTTTTCCTTCCAGTCCCTCTGCAATGTCACTTATAAAGACATTAAAAAGGACCAGACCCAGTACTGAACCCTGCAGTACCCCACTAGTAACTCCCCTTTCTTTGGAGTGGATTCCATTTACTGTTACCCTCTGTGTCCTGTTGTCCAGCCAGTTTTTTAACCAGGCTACCACCCTGGGGCCCACTCCCAGGCTGGCTAATTTGTTTATTAATCTTTTGTCTGGGACTGTGTCAAATGCCTTGCTAAAGTCTAGGTAGGTCATGTCCACAGCCACTCCCTGATCTACTACTTTGGTCACCCAGTCAAAGAAATCTGTTAGATTAGTCTGACATGACCTTCCCGCTGTGAATCCATGCTGCCTTGGATCCTGTGCTCTGCTGGCCTCTATGTACTCAATAGTTCTTTCTTTCAGAAGTGATTCCATCATTTTCCTTACCACTGAGGTCAAGCTAACAGGTCTGTAGTTTCCTGCCTCTGCTTTGCTCCCACTTTTGTGAAGGGGAATCACATCTGCCCTCCTCCAGTCCTTAGGTACCACACCATCCTCCCACGATTTGTTAAAAAGGGTAGTCAGTGGTGTCACTAGTTCTCCTCTTAGTTCTTTTAGAATTCTGGGATGAATCCCATCAGGCCCCATTGCTTTGTCCACTTTCAGTTTTAGGAGTTCTTTCAGAACCCTTTCTTCTGTGAAAGGACTGGTATTGACCCCCCTATCCAGAGTGCTTCTATTGATTGGATTAGTTACCGCCCCCTCCTCTTCTTTTGTGAATACTGAGCAGAAGTATCTGCTCGGTATCCCTGCTTTTTCACTGTCCCTACCTGCCCACCCACCCTCCCTTTATTAAGCCTCACTATCCCTCCCTTGGTCTTTCTTTGCTCCCTAATGTACCTATAAAAGGATTTATCCCTTTCTTGACCGAGTTGGCTATCTTTTCCTCAGTTTGGGCCTTTGCTATCCTGACTGCCTTCCCCGCTTTCTTCTGCTTTAACTGTTACAGTTCTCTGTCCTGCTCCTTCTGTGTTTCCTTATACTTCCTGAATGCTATCTTTTTCTCCCTAACCTTCCCCACCACCTCTTTTGAGAACCATAGTGTTTTTTTCTTTCATTTTAATTTATTTATTTGCTTCACACAAAGGCTTGTTGTCTCTGTGATGGCAGTTTTGATGTTTTCCCATTGTTCCTCCACCCCTCCTTCTTGCCTGTTTGCTACTGCTTTTCTGAGACACTCTCCCATTTTGGCAAAGTCAGCCCTCCTAAAGTCCAGTACCCTCACTTTTGTATGGCTTGACTCTGCGGCTGTGTTTATAATGAACCACACTGGTGGTTACTTGTTCCCAGATGGCTACCCACTTCTAGATCTGAGATCCTCTCTCCATCCCTGTTTTAGAGTACCAGGTCTAAGATTGCTCCCTCCCGAGTGGGTTCCAGCACTAGCTGTCTGAGGCATGCCCCTTGTAGGGCATTGAGAATGACCCTGCTCTTGGATGTGGCTGCAGCAAAGGTGCTCCAGTTAACATCTGGCATATTCAGGTCCCCCATCAACAATATCTCCCCTTTTTCTGCCATCCTAAGGATGGTTTCTGTCATTTCCTTGTCCATTCCACCTCCTGAGACGGGGGTCTGTATACAACCCCCGTTAGGATTGTGGTGTCATTTCTGGTCTCCAGGGTGACCCACAGTGCCTCCTCTCCTCCCTGTTTACCCTTTAGTTCTGTTGCTTTGATCCCTTCCCTTACGTTGAGAGCTACTCCTTCTCCTCCTCTTCTACCCTCCCTGTCCCGCCTGTAGAGTGTGTACCCTGGTATGTTGACATCCCAGTCATGGTTCTCTTTGTACCATGTTTCTGTGACTGCCACGATATCCAGGCATCCCTCTTCCATCGAGGCCACCAGTTCAGGGAGCTTGTTACCAAGATTACGGGCATTGGTATGCATTGCCCTCCATTTTTTGATTACCTTACCCCTTTATGCCCCGTCTCTGTCGTTACTGCCTTTGCCTTTTTCTCCATTTACCCCTGCCCTTCTCCCTATCAACTTCTCTATCTTGGTGTTTACCTCACTTACTACCCTGATTTTTTTTCTGTGGGGGATAGGATTTCCCTTCTTCTTTTCGGTGCTTCCCCCTTGGCTAATTTAAATGCTTGCCAATGAAGCATTTAAACCTATCACCTAGGATCCTGGTTCCCCTCCTGGACAGATGCAGACCATTGCGCCAGTATAGGCCTGCATCCCTCTAGGTGGACCCCCAGTCCCCAATGAAGCCAGTACCCTGAGCTCTGCACCAGTTTTGCAACCATTGATTGAATTCCATGGTGCAGAGCACCCTAGCTTCACCCATGCCATAGACAGGCAGCACCTCTGAGAAGGTTACCGTGCATGCTACTTGTCTAATGCCCCTCCCCAACTCCACAAACTCTTCCTGCACTGCTCTGATCCCTTTCCCTGGTTCTCTGATACATGCTTCAAAGCAGGAAGATGTCCAGCGACCATGACTTTAATTATTTGAGCCCGAATGCTCTTTTGGGATGCTGAGGTGGCTGCTCCTATTCTAAATGAATGACCAGAAAAGGAGGAAGCATCAGGACCCAGGCGAGACAGCAGTTCTCTAACACAAAGGATGAACCAGGACATAGTCATAATGGAGCAGGACTCGGTGTACAGAAGAGGATGAACAGAATCAGGGTGTCTGTCTAAGGACTACAACAATTTAAATATCTGAATAGGACACCAGGTGGATTTTGTGGCAAAATAAGAGACATGGACTCTTTTGCTGAGTCTGTCAGTTTTGGATCTTGGCAGAGTAAGGATGAAGTGATCTACGGAGTGTTTCTGTAAGCAGTTATTAGTAAGGTGGGTGGCTGGATTAAAAATTGATGATGACGATGTAAATTCTCCAGGTCGCAAGCGTCCAAAGAAGGCTAGAGTCATAGTCACTTGTAAATTCAGGTCTGCAACAGGTCCAAAGAAGCCATTTCTTAGGAGAAGCATTAAATGAGCATATAGATTATAGTCTAGGTTTTCTTGAGGAGAAGTCTGGAGGAGTCTCTTTCTTTACACCTTGCAAGAAGGCTTTGATTGCTGGGTTAAAGAGATATGATATTGGACTGTCAAGCTGGGAAGAAGTCAAGGTAAATCGAATGCCAGAAATATATTGTCTAGTTGTTGTGACGCATAAACGGAAAGTCTGAAAACAGTAAGATGCAAATGCCAAAATGAGAGAGACAGAACAGTGGAATGGGTTCATGTTTTGTGAAACACAGAATGTAGAAAATTTCTTCCAAGCTGTTTTATAAGCTGCTCGAATAGTGGAAGCTAGGGAGTTCCATATAGTTAGCGAGGTTTCATCGAGGCATCTGGTTATGTCATTTGTAGTTCCCAAAACTCTGGTGGAGAGGTCATCTCCTGATATGCTTGTGGGAAAGCGGGCAGCTCTGAATTACTGAAAATGGAATTGAGAAAGGCAGCCAGCTAGGAAATTAGAAGAACCAGATATACAGACACAATAAATAGTAAAGAGGTAAAATATGGAGGTCTATGTTAATTGTCTCAGGAATTTCATTATAAAATTAGAGGAAGAACGCCCTTTATTTATAATGGCTCCAGTTGCTTGGTTGTCTGTGTGAACGGTTATAGCTTGATTGTTTTATGAGGGGGCCCCAAGTGAGTGCATCTGCTACTGTTCAGTAGATTTTAAATATAGCTGAAGTGGAGTGGAACTGAGGAAGGCTATCAGTTTCTGGAGGACAGGCGCAGGCAAACCAAGAAGTTCCATGGATGGCAGCAAAGCCAAGTGAAGGGGTTGCATCCGTAAATATGGAGATATGATTTGAAGGCGCTTTATCCTTGTAAAACATTGTTATTCCTTTCCATCCTGCTAGGACAAGGGACAACATGGCCAGGTCTGAATGAGTGATTAGATTGATAGTTATAGGATGGTCCAAAGGTATCACTGAATGGGTTTGATTGAGTAGGTACGATGTGGAACTGTGGCCCTGTATGATAATTCTTATAGCAAAAGTGAGATAGCCCAATTTAGAAAGACATTTTTTTGTACAGGATCGTTTCTTGGAAAATAGAGAAACTAGGTTTGAAATTCTGTGTAATTGCTTTATAGGGAGACAAGTTTACATTTTGATGGTATCTAATTCGATACCTAAAAACTCTAACATATGAACAGGCGCTTCTGTGTTGTTATCTGCTAAAGGAATGTTAAGGATGGAGAATAGTCGCTGAAGGCAGGTGATGCTTGAAGCTGTAGGAGATGAAGGGGTATCGATGAGAAGGAAATCATCCAAGAGATGCAAAATAAATGCCCGTCTAAACACATTCAGCAGAATCCAACACAAGTAACTTGAGAAGGTATTGAAGAGACTTGGACTACTTCTATATCCAAAAGGTAGACGTACAGCAAAATAGTACTGGTTTCTCCAACATAGTCCATAAATGTGCCTCAGTGAAAGAAGAATAGGCAACAATTTGAAGGCATCTGTGATATCTGTTTTAGTTAATCAAGCACCCTGACCAGAAACTTTAATGAGTTTAATAGCATTGTCAATTCGAGCATAGGAAAGTGAGCAATCTTCAGATGGAATGAGATAATTAATGCTTGGATCTGTTGTGGAATGAGAAGCTGACAGGTCAATTATCAGATGTTTCTTTCCTGAATACTTTCGGGTGGCTATGCTTATAGGGTTTATTCAAAATGATGGCAAAAGAAGAGCTGTGAAGGGACCATTTAGATGCCCTTTTGGCTACTCTTTAGCTGACAAATTGTCCACAACCTGAGTTTCAGCAGTAGCAGATTTAAGATTGGGACACTGGACGGATGTGGTAAGGACAGCATAAAGTCCTGTATGAAATCTATTGGAAAGGCCCAAAATAAGGAACTGCACAAGAGACTCAGAAGGAAGAGTTGACAACAGCTGATGTAAATGAGAAATGTTAACTGGTGTCGATGGATGGGCATAATGTCATTTGTAACCTGGAGCCGGGCAGAATTAGCTTTATGGTGACAGACCAATTTCGAATGTGGTTCCCAACAATGACTACAGACATAAAGAAGAAGTATGGAAGGGCTGCATTCAGCTACTCCCTAGCACTTATCTGGAATTCTCTTCAAAAGACCTTGAAATTGGATACCCCCATTCCTTTAACATCCTTCAAAAAACTGTACACTAGTCTATTCCCAGAATCATGCAATTGCTTCCATAAGGCCTAGTCCTCTCTCACCCCCTCCTTCCCCTACCCCTTTTTATACTACCCCCTATTTCTTTATTGTTCTTCTAGCTTGTTCTCCAACCTACTTCATACAAAAATGCCCCCCCAAGTCCCATTACCCTAGCTTTATCCCTACAATACTGTTTGTTTCTCTCCTTTAATATGATCTAGGTCCAATGTCATTTTGCCTTGTATATATGTAAATATTTGTACACCTGTCTCATTCTTAAATCTTTGTATTTGTGTTCATTCAGTACCATGCTTTTGTGTAAAATTTGTAACCTTATATTGTTATGACCACTCAGGTCCATCTTGTAAATGAGCTATGCTCAATGATGTTCGCCTGAATAAATAAAGATTTTGATTGATTGATTGATTGATAAAGAAGAGTGTAGGGTGGTGCAAAGCAGGTGGTTTCATAGAAATTTTTTACATACCACTCTTCCAGTAGAAAAACATATTTGAAACAGCGTAACAAGGCAGTGTGGAGAGTCAGTGGGATCCTAGGGTGCATAGGGAGGGGGGTATCACCAGCAGAAGGAGTTAGGTGGTGTTACCATTGTATAACTCACTGTTGAGACCTCACCTAGAGTACTGTGCCCAGTTCTGGAGACCACATCTGCGGAAGGACATAGAGTAGAGGCGATCCAGAGGAGGACAGCTAAAATGGTGCTGGGTCTGCATCAAAAGCCCTATGAGGAGAGACTGAAAGACCTCAATATGTACACTCTGGAGGAAGAAGGGAGGGAGGGAGAGGAGGATATGATAGAGACATTCAGATACCTCAGGGGTATAAATAAGGTTCAAGAGAGAAGTCTTTTTCAGAGAAAAAGATGCTCAAGAACAAGTGGTCATGCTATGCTATTGGGGGGTAGACACAGGGGAGATGTAAGGAAGTACTTCTTCACAGAAAGAGTGGTGGATGCCTGAAACAGCCTTCCAGCGGAAGTGGTGGGGGCCAAAACTGTAATGAGATTCAAGAAAGCATGGGATAGGCATAAGGGAACCTTAGTGGTAAGGAAAGGGGGGGGCTGGATATCAAGTAGGATCTGCAGTGTACAGTAGGTAGGGAAAAAGGGCAGACTAGATGGGCCAAGTGGTTCTTATCTGCCATCAAACTCTATGATCTTCTTCAGGGGCATCTCAGTCATCAGGTCACACTGTAGGAACTTCACCGTTGGTGAAGCATGATCCACATGGAAAATTTTCAGCAGTATAATTGGGGGCTGCCCATGCCACCGTCATGTGTCGATGTCATCAACCCAATAAAGGTGTGAGTGGCCCCGCTCCCTACACAGTTCTTTCCCACCACTGACTTGTTCACATGGGTCTCCACAGAAGCTCTGATGCAGTTTCACGCCATTTTCGCCTACCACTTTTTCCCTGCCTATTATTTTTGAATCTCTTTTTTAAAGAGATTCCTTTATTTTGTTTATGTCAAAAGTTAATCCTTTTACCTCTCTCTTCCGCCGCTGCTGCTGCAGAAAGAAGATTGCCTCCACAGACGAACACTCCCTCTGTGTCTGCTGTCTTGGGCCTGACCACAAAGTCTCTGACTGTGAGCACTGCCAGAAGTTTAATTAAACAGCCTTCAGGCAATGCAACAAGTCACAAAAAAATTTTCCTAATGGATCAACAGGTAGCCAGTTCCAGGCAGGGGTCCTCCAGGGTCCCATCTTCTCAGTTGGTGGGTGGGCCATCAAGCTCCCAGGCCACTAAGGGCTGAGACAAGTCCTCAGGGAAAAGTCACAAAAAGGACTGAGATCGGGACCGCTGTCCCCGGCAGCAGTCCCACTCGCTGATGGCCTTTTCTTCTTTGTCCAAGGGTACTCCGTAGACTGCAGCAGCATCGATGCACAAATCTGCTGTCCAGGTCTCTGTGTCCACCAGACCCATACCAACAGCGCATTCATCCAATACTCAGGGCGGACAGTCATCAACCTCCAGGTTGTCTGCCCCTCCATCATCATCAACAGCCCTCTCATTGAGGCCTGACCCTACTCCAGGCCCTCAGGCTACAGTTTCTTGGGGCTCTCAGGGTCCATCTGGCGGGTCGTCACTCCCTGTGCTCCCTGCGCTGTCGACCCCCCCCCCATCTGCACAGTCTTTGGTCGTCAATCTCAATGAGATTCTGACTAAATTCACCTTGGTGATTGCTCACCAGCTTGGTGCCTACATCGCCTGCACCGTCGACGGTAGCTTCGTCGTTGACCCCTCCTCAATGGCTATGGGCTGCCCCCTGCAACTCGTCACTGGTGCCTCAAATGTTGGACCTGGAAGAGGTCGGCATCGAGGAGGAGTACCATCCTGGACTTATTCTTCCTGATGAGGAAGAAGAGGAGGAAGATCCTTTCACTCAAGAGAAATCCACTACTTCTTCACTCAGCGAGGATTCTATTAAACACACTCCTAGTTCTCCTCCAGAGGACGCAACCTTTTTTAATATCATGAAGCAGTTATCCTCAGCCTTGGGGTTCCATACGGAGGAGGATGCCACCAGAAAGGATTTGATGGCTTTCCTGAGAGTCTCCTCCAAAGATCATTCCTCCTATTTTGCCTGCTTTATTGAATGCTACTACTGCAGCCTGACATGGTGCCAGCTATGCCCCCGGCAGACAAGCTTTACTGTGCCCCCAGGGGTTTCCTCATTATGCTGCCCAGCCTGAAACAGATTCAGTGGTTACAAAGGCAGCTCATGATAGGTCTGAGGTGCCCAAGCACCTTCGCTCCTTCCCCCCAGACAAAGAGTCACGCAAAATTGATCTTTGGGGCAAGAGGGTTTATGCCTCCTCTACCCTTGGGCTGAGGATTGCCAGTTACCTGCACCATATGGTTAAGTACCAGAATACCAACTGGAAGATGGGCAAGGCCACTGCCCAGACCCTCCCAGAAGGTACACATAAGCAGGAGATTCTCAGATGCTTGCAGACCACTGAAGATGTTAGCAAGCACCTCCTGCCCTCTGTGATATTTTGGACACCATTGCTGGGGCTGCTGCCACCAGCATTTGCCTCCGTAGGCACTCCTGGCTGAGGGTCTCTGGCTTTGCTGCTGATGTTCAGCAGAAGTTGCTTAATGTCCCCTTCAATGGCTCTAAGCTTTTTGGCCCAGATGTCCAGGACATCATTAATGACCTGCAGGCATCTGGCAGGGCTCTCAAATCTGTCCACTCGCTCTACCACATGCAACCTAAAAGCAGACAGTGCCATCCCTTTTGCAAGGCATCTAATAGGCCAGGAGCAGCCTCTCGGCCCTAAGGCAAATGCAGAGTCTCTGCTGCCTTGCCTGCCCCTCAGCTACTGGAGCCATAGCCAAGCATCCCAGAGGTGATGGACCAGCCCCAGCAGTTGGATCTGCCTCTGCTTGACTCATTGCCTGACCCCCCACTTCCGGTCCCCTACCAAGAGGTGGTGGTCAGAGGTTGGTTCTCCCTCCATCTCAATCAATGTAGAACCATCACAGTGGATGCCTAGATTCTGCAAATCATAGAAATGGGTCACACTGTGGAGCTCACTGAGCAACCTCCAGAAACTGCTCCCTGGCCCACCTAGCTGTTCTCCAGGAGGAGGTACAGTCCCTTCTGTGCAAGCAAACCATAGAGCCAGTGCCCAGGCACCAGAGGAACAAGGGGTTTTATTCCAGGTTTTCCTAGTCCCCCGAAAGGCCGGAGATCTGAGGCCCATCTTAGACTTAAAGGACCTCAGTTTGTATGTCCAGTACAAAAAGTTTCAAACAGTAACTTTGCCAGGTCTGATGCCCCTTATCAAGCAAGGTGACTGATGTGTTCTCTGGACATGCAGGATGCACACCTGCACATCTCTGCATTTCCTCCTCACAGGAGGTTACTCCAGCTTCTTTTTCAGGGCAAACATTATCAGTTTAAGGTGCTGCCTTTTGGCTTGTCCTCTGTGCTGTGGGTCTTTACCAAGTGCTTAGCAGCAGTGGCTGCAGCCCTCAGAAAGGAGGGAATGTACGCTTTCCTGTATCTGGACAATTAGCTCCTAAAGGCCCCATTCAGAGAATTGCTTCTGGGGACCATAGAGAGGACTGTCCAATTGTTTCTCTCCCTGGGCATTACCATCAGTCTGCCCAAGTCAGTCTTGGTTCCATCTCAAAGACTGCAATACATTGGGGCAGTTCTAGATTCGGCACAGGGGAAGGTTTTCCTGCCTTAAGCCAGGGCCAAATGCCTTATTGCTCAGGCTCAGGAGGTGGCCCAGAGCTGTTGCATTCCAGTCAGGGTGTACCTGAGACTGTTGGTTCTGATGGAGATGGCCATACCCACCATTCCACTGTCCAGGCTCCATGTGCGCACTCTCAAATGGACTCTCCAGGTACAGTGGGACCAGCATACGGGTGATTTAGATCAGTTAGTGCTGGTCTCTTCCCTTGTCCGCTCCAGTGGTGGATGAATCCCCTGAATCTACTGCAGGGAGTTCCATTCCAGATTTTGTCACCACATCATATCCTCGCATGTATGCCTCGGGTTTGGGTTGGGGGTCTCACCTGGTCCCTTTCAAATTCAGGGTTCTTGGTCCCAGATTGAAGTCTTCCTGCATATCAGTGTTCTGTATGCCATACAGGCCTTTCCGAACCACCTTCTTCCAGGCCAGTTGCTGATTCAGTCAGACAACCTCCCTGTAGTGTACTACATCAACAAGCAGGGGGAATGCATTCTTACCTCCTGTGCAGTGAGGCCATGAGAGCGTGGTATTGGGCATTGGACTGCAGCCTGACTGTTTTGGCAGTCCACGTCCCAGGAGTGCAAAACACTCTGGCAGACTGCCTCAGCCAGACTCAGTCCGGCACGCACAAGTGGAAACTTCTCGTCCATCACAGAAGAGCTATTCAACCAATGCGGTCATCCAGGGTTTGACCTTTTTGAGTCCCCACTCAATGCAAAACTGCCCAATTTCTGCTTGCTAGATTCAGGGCCTGGAGTTTTCTGGTGAGATGCATTGTCCCTCTCCTGGAATGGGAGTTTTCTTTATGCCTTCTCCCTGTTTCCTCCTATTCAGAGGGTGCTAATCAAGCTGCATATGGAGGGGGCCACCATGATCCTGGTAGCCCCATTCTGGCCCTGCCAGATATGGTTTCCTCTTCTACAGCAGCTGGCGGAGGAGCCTCCTGTCCCTCTCCCCCTCTTTAGGAATCTGCGGACCCAGGATCAGGGGATCCTGGTCCATCCCAAACCTCAGGTCCCTTCATATGCACACTTGTTTCCTGAGGACATAGCCATCACCAGATTTGGGTTTTCCAGCAGAGTGGTGGATGTCCTAGTGGCTGCCTGAAAGCCTTCCATGTGAGCCACTTATGTCATGAAGTGGAAGCGGTTTGCCATATGGGCTATCAAGCATAATCTGGACCCATTCACATGTCCGGTGAACCAGATCCTTGACTACTGAATTTCTCTGCCTGACTCAGGTCTCCAGTACTCCTCCCACAAGGTGCACTATTTGACTGTCTCAGCCTTTCATGAGCCTGTAGGTGACTGCACCATAGCTCAGCTGGATATCCCCCATACCTTTTGGAGGGGCATCCTGCATCTGAAACCTCCAATCTGTCCTCCTGTCCTGGCTTGGGATCTGAATTTTGTTTTGGAGAAGTTGACCCTGTTTCCCTTTGAGCCAGCTGCAACTTGCGAGCTATGCTTTCTTTCTTTCTTGGAAAGTGTTATTTTTAGTTGCTATTACTTCTGCTTGAAGAATTTCAGAACTTAAGGCCCTCTGGTGCGAGGAGTCTTATTTGATTATTCACAAAGACAGGGTTTCTTTGTGCATGAATCCTAAATTTCTTCCTAAAGTGGTGTCTGAGTTTACACTGAACCAGTTTATCCACCTTCCTGTTTATTTTCCAGAGCGTGCCAATCCAGAGGAAGCACTACTCCATACGTTAGATGAGCGCAGAACTTTGAAATACTACCTGCTCCCAACCAAGGAACGTAGAAAGTCGAAGCAGTTGTTTGTTTCTTTCACCCCAGGTAAAGAGGGCGTTCAGGTTTCCAAACAGTGTTTGTCCAAATGGTTGGCTAACTATATTGTGTTCTGCTACAGCAAGTAAGGCAGAGAATTGCCCAGAGCTGTCAAAGCTCATTCCACAAGAGACATGGCTACCTCTGTGGCTTGTTTTCAAGGAGTCTCAGCCGCTGACATTTGTACGACTGCCACCTTGAGTACCGTCCACACTTTTACCAAGCCCTACAGTCTGGACATTACCTCTAGAGCCCGTGCAGGATTTGGCAGGGCTGTGCTGCAGGGTCTCTTGTCTTAAGCTTAAGATTGGCCTTCCTTCCAGACTCTTTGCACCTGTAACTGCTTGGGACTCATTCCTATGGTGAGACCAGATGACTGAGATACCCCCAAAGAAGATAGAGCAGTTACGTAAGAACTTACCATGACAGTAGATCTTTGAGGCGATCTCGGTCATCATGTCTGTCTTCCATCCCGCCATCCCATTTTGGGGGCTTATCACTGGAACTGGCTATCTGGTGTATCCAGCCTTTCTTTTTGGCCTGGGCACCTCTCCCCTCGGTCCCACATGGCTAGAGCTATGCGCCCTTTGGGGACAGAACTGAGGAGGGAGCGGGGCTGCTCATGCCTTTATAGGGTTGGTGACGTCATCACATGATATCGGTAGGGGTGGCCCCAGTTGTACTGCTGAAAATCTTTCGTGTATATCCTGCTTCACTGACAGTGAAGTTCCTATGGTGAGACTTGGTGACTGAGATCCCCTCGAAGATCTACTGTTACGGTAAGTGCTTTTCATGAAGTTGCCTAAAGTGAGCAGGGCAAGGGTTTCATGATTCTTGTTAAGTAAATGGCTATTTTTGGAGGTACTTGGATGATTTATGGAGGTTTACTCGAAGTATGTCAATTTGCTTTACTACCCTTTTAGCTCAGTAGAGTCTTTTGCAATGTTATCTCCTTTTTATATGGCTTATGCCGAGTCTTTGATGGAAGTCAGTCAGTTTAATTTTGATGCTCTTTAAAAAGAGACTTGTGTTTCTCTTGGTGACATCTCCCACTGTTTTTAGTTCATTTTTATTAGGAGCACCAAACCTAGACAGCAGATCCATTGAATGTGGAAGGATTCCACTCCCCCCTCCAACAACAGCTGGGGGAGGAAACACAGTTCGGTCAATGCAGAAAACAAGGACTTGATTTCATTCCACTCCCTCGTAATAACAAAAGCTGTACTGTGTTGGGAAGAAATCAGACCCCTTTTTTCTGATGATAGCAAGATGTCTGCATGGCTCCTCCCATGCAGATGTAAAAATCTACCTTACCTGCATCCTGATCTGAAGAGAGTTAAAGAGCTCATGCACTGCTTGACTTTATGGGCTGGATATTCAAACTGCCGCCATTCTGAGGCGCAAGCCCTTGCACTGCGCAAAATAGTTGCGCAGGGGTGTGGCCGAGGCGATATTCAAAGGAGTTGCGCTATTGAGCAACTCCTTTGAATATCTCCCCCCAGCCACAGCCACTGTGCATGGCGCAGTGGAACTTGCGCCACCGCAAGTTGTCAGAGTGGAGCATTCAACTTCGCGGTGGCGCAAGTACCGATGCGCCATCGCGAAAAATCACGATATTCAAAGGTGACATGCAAATGGGGCCATAATTCATGCAAGGCGAGGGGGCCATTTGCATCTGATTATAGCCCCATTTGCATGCCATTAGCATGTAGGTGCGCGATCCTCGGACTTGCGCCTGGCGCCTGCCGCAGTATCTAGCCGGGGACCGCGACGCCTGCAGCCCGATTGGGGCAGCAATGTGGCTCCCTCCTCCGCATATCCCTGGTGGTCCAGTGGACTGAATGTTCGATCGCTGGCGGTATGTGTGATAAATCCCACCCCTCCCGCATACATATCCCTGGTGGTCCAGTGACTGAAATGCCTGATCGCGGGCGGTATGTGTAATAAAACCACCCCGAACATAGCCCTGGTGGCTGAAGTGTCCCCCACCCCACCCACCACGGCCCCACCACCCGCTCCCCCGGCAGCGGCGGAGCGGCATCTCACCCGCCTGCCGCCCGCCACCCGCTAACTGATTGTTCAGTAGGGCTGACGCCCATTGGTGCAGAGTAAGAGCCAATGGCGTGCAGCCCATACCGTATATGACAGTCCAGATTTGTGAATAATCAAATATATGCTGTTTTTTTTGTTGTAAATAATACTATTTTTTTTTTTGTAAATAATACTTTTATTTATTTTCTGACTGTACAAAACATACCTATCATGATGAACCAAACCATAGCAGCATGAACCTAAGCTACCCACAAAGTTGCATTAGGCCTAGCTCATGATCCATTTCATAGTGTGAAAGGTTGAGCAGCCAACAATCAGTTAGGCATAGGTATTTTCTTTTTTTTTTAATATAGTACTTTCTTTATTGAAATGTACAAAATGTATACAATGACAAGATACTAAATGAACCATATCATGCCATACAGCTCTAACAAGTATCCATGTTTTTTTAGCAGTGTAGTACTTTCTTTTTAGAAATGTTTTTCATTTTTTAAGTTAACAGACTTGTCACATCAAGATTGTATTTGTGCTGATTATAGGGGAGCTGAAGAGGGGAACAGGCAGGGCCACCACAACTCATGCTGTTCAATATGGAGGTATTTCTCCAGGAGCACCCCAAGTCTAAAACAGATTAAATCAGCAGTTGCATAGTTAAGGGTTAATACATTGCACTTTGAGTCCTTGCATTGTAAAAGATGCCAGATCTGTTTGCAATGAAAGGTTAACTAGGGTTTGTTTCAGAAGAGCTCCAAGAGATGGTACACTATTCATTCTCCTCTTCTGCAGCTTCCCTTCTCCCCTCTGCTGACTCCCCAAACAGTTCTCATCTAGTCCACCTATTTTAATAGGCTGGAAGTTTATCCTTCGCCATAAAGGTCAGTCTCTCCATTTCTGCTATCCGATTTACCACCTCCCTCCAGTCCTGCACGGTTGGAGAGTTCTTTTGTAACCATGTCCTAGTGATTGCTTTAGCCACGGTTGCTATACAAATATACGGTACCGTAGGTAGCGCACTTACTTACCTTCGAGACCCTTTGGTCTTAGTCCTAACAGCAGTTGAGGAAATTCTAATCACCACGTATGCCAAAAATGTTGCAGATTTTATGTCTAATCCCCTTAGAGCCCCAGTGCAGGGCATATCGAAAAGATATGACTATGAGTGGCTTGAATTTCTCTACATTCCCTCCAGCACGTAGTAAGGGTCCCCCGGATTCCATTTTTTTTAAGAACAGGGGTAATAAAAAAATCTAGCCTTGGCTCTTTAGGTAAACTCTTGCCAATGTGGGGGATGAAGAGGTTTTAAAAGAACCCAACCATATCACGCGCAACTGTAACTGATTGCCACTTATCCACTAAGTGGATGGTTCCAGATTGCCTATCATGGAGTACAAATTGATACAATATAGAGATTGCTGTCTTTGTCTAAAGGGTGTAGGAAGGTTGAGGGGTGGAGAGTGCCCACACTGTATCATCTTCTCCTTGTAATTCTAATCTCAAGTGTTTGGAAGTATAAACCCTAGCCTGGAAATACTGAAATCTGTCTCGTGGACCCCAGCCAAAGGCTATCCGACATTCTTTGAAGTCTTTGATCAGTGTACCCACAAGGATCTGATTTGAGAATTGTGCCCGAATTGTGTTTGATGCCTGCACCAAGGGTCTGTCTGTCTATCTTGATAGGTGGGAAGGCTTCATCCTAGGCTAACCAACTAAATCGACAGAGATAGCAGGCTATCCTGGAGCATTTACTATACAGTGCCCAAACCTGCAGTTTAACTCTTACAGCTGCGTTATCCCCAGGTAATTTGGTATGTTTAAGCATGGCATCGTACAGCAGGGCTGACAAGGGGACTTTATCTTGTGCCTGCAACTTGATGGCTTTCCAGTGAGCTATAGAGGCCTTGTCCTTGCATAACAATGCCAGCTTCACCTGGACTGCCATCCAGTGTTCATATAACGATGTGAGAGCCCAGCACCCCCCCCCCACGATTGTTTCTTTGGTAGAAATAAGCTGCTTTGGACCCTAGGCATACTGCTAGCCCACATAAATCAGTATAACTGTTTCTGAGCGGTCAGAAACCATATTTATTGAGCGCCACTGGGGCACACTGAAATACAGGTAGCAGGGGAGTACATTCATTTTAATAGCTTGTATCCTGGCATAAGAGGGATGAGCAAGAGGGACCATCATTTAATATCTTCTTTAAGGGAGGCCAGTAAGGGGAGGCAATTATTTTGATACAAATGATTATTTGTGGCTCGTAGTTATAGCACCAAATATTTAAGCTTCTATAATCCCCATTTCATGGGGTATTTTTGCTGAACATTCTGAGAGGGCCAATAATAGAAAGTTAAGACTTCTGTTTTTTGTTTTATTAAGGGTATAACCTGAAAGTGTGGAGAACGCAGCTACTGCTTCCATCAGGTGGGGTATGGAGGTCTGTGGTTCTGTAAGGTACAGCAAGAGGTCGTCAGCATAATGCACCACTTTATGCTTGATATTATCCAACATCACCCTCTGGATAATATCCTTATGGCACAATTTTTGAGCCAAAAACTCAATATATAAGGCAAATAAAACCGGGGGAAAGGGGGCAGCCCTGTCGAGTACCCTTGCCTAGCTTAAATCCACCCGAAAGGTGACCATTCACTCTCACATAAACCAGGGGGCCTGCAGAGGATCTGTATGCAGCTCACGATGGTTTGCGAGAAGCCAAACCTGGCAAGGACGTTATATAGGAAGTTCCAGTCAACGTGATCAAATTCTTTCTCCAGGTCCATACTCATTATCAGTTCTGATTGTTTGAAGGTGTTCAAGTGATCGATAATGTGCATGGTCCTGTGGACGCTATCTTGCACCTGATGGACCATTACAAACTTCGTTTGGTCTGACATCACCAATTCTGACATAAGTTTCTCCAGTCTCCTGGTGATGATGGCCGTCAGGTATTTATGACTGACATTTCAAACTGAGATCAGTCGATAGGATGGACAAAGAGTAGGGTCCTTGCCAGGCTTGGATATTACAGAGATTATGACATAATTCCATGAGGGAGCTAGGGTGTCCCTCTCCCCATCGCAGCCCTAAAGGTCTTCCTGAGCAATGGCACTATAGTATCCCCAAATAGCTTGTAGAATTTAGCTGGAAGCCCATTGGAGCCTGGGCATTTCCCCGTCTTACTACACTGTACTCAGTCACTATTTCATCTCTGGTTATGGGAGCACAGAGGGCCGCATTTTGCTCCTAAGTTACCAGCGGACATGGAGTTCCTGAAGCTAGGTATCCAAGACCTGATCTGGTTGTGTGGGTTGCGCATTATAGAGGGCTTCATAATAAAAGTTAAATGCCTCTGAAATCTCTCCGAGTCGTTCAACCCTTTGACCTGTACCCTGATGGAGCACCTTCGTGATTTGTGGTCTAACTCTAAGGTCCTTGGGACCCCTCATAGTACCTTTGCCTTACAAATTGAAGATTCTGCTCCATCTTGTAATCTAAAATCTGGTTTACTTCCCTCCATAATTGTTTGAGCTCACGGCTTCTCATTGTATTCAGTTTTTGCTATTGCAAGTCCTCTAATTTGAGAATCCTAGCTCTTAGACTTTTGGTCACTCCATTCTAGCCCTTTCTTTTATCTGCTGCTACTTTTATTAGATGCCCCCTCAGAATGGCCTTTACTGTATCCCAGAGGATTCCAGGGGAAGTCTCAGGGGAAGCATTTTCCTGACACGTCTGTGTCATCAAGGCCAGTATCTGATCTTGAAACTCTTTGTCCTGCAAGAAGGCAAGATTCAGCTTCCAAAACTGTGGCTTGCGTTGGTTAAGATCCAGCAGAAGGTTAACTGGGGCATGGTCTGACAAAGCTACAGGTCGTACTTTACATCTATGGAGCCTTTGTGTCATTTCTTTAGTGGACAGAAACCGATCCAGCCTTGAATTTATCTGGTGGGCTGCCGAGAAAAAGGTGTAGCCACAAGTTGGGCTGTTTAGATCTTACTTTGAGAGGGCTCTTGCAGTAGGTAATAACCTTGAGGACTAAACCGCCAGGCGCTAGGACCACACGGAAGACTTTAGCTAGCAATGTCTGGTGGGGGACCGCCCCTGATGTCACATGACTGACATCAGTGTGACGCTATATAAGGTGCAGCCCCCATGCCCACCTTCCAGTTCTTTCCCGCCATCGACCTGCGCATGTCAGACCTCACAGAGAAACTTGCTTCAGCCGACCGCCTTTTTTGGATGAATATTCCCCAAAAATGTTCATTAATTTTTGCTGTAAGTGTTTCCACTGTACCTCTTCTCCTTCGTCCTCATCTCCTTCAGGAGATTTTTCACTCTGGCCGTGGCTCCCTCACATAGGCGGCCTTTCTCCTTCTGCCTTGGACCTGTGCTTTTCCCGGGGACTCTGCGGCCTGCTATTTTTTTCTAGGCCACACAGACTCGTTATCTCTCTCCCTGGATGGCCTCCATGGATAGGGAGCAGCAACGGAAGTGGACCTCATCATCTCTGATGGGAGATTCTTCAGGCGTCCTCAAGCAGAAGGGTCATCGGGACATGGAGAAACTTTGGGACTGGGACTGGTCTCCTTTGCACCCACAGCCTCCCTGGGGACTGTGGGCGAGGAGAGGCCTTCCTCCTGTCTGGGAAGCTCCCCACAGGCCCAGCCTTCTCCGCTTTTAGGGGAGCGGCCCTCGGGTCAGGTGGACATTTCCGGTTCTCCGGGGACTCTCGCCACTCTTGGGCCCTTCCTCCCTCTCGGGCCCAATCTCTGTGGCGAGGCTGGTAAGTCGTTCACAAACCCTGCTGGTGGGTGCTCAGCCCCTGCTGGTAAGTCGCTCACCAGCTCCTTTGGTGACCGCCCTGTGCCTGCTGATAAGTTGCTCGCTGGCCCTCCTGGCATCCACCCAGCTCCTGCTGGTAAGCCACTCGCCGTCCCCTCCGGCGACCTCCCACTGATGAGTCGCTCGCCGGCTCTTCCAACAAGCGTCCTGCTCTAGCTGTTAAGTTGCTCGCTAGCTCCACCAGCGACCGATTAGCTGTTTCCAGTAAGTCGCTCGCCAGCTTCCCTGGCGAGTGCCCAGCTCCGGCTGGTAAGTTGCTTGCTGGTCTTCCCGATGAGCGCTCAGCACTGGCTGATAAGTTGGTCATTGCTTTTGATGGTGACTGCTTAGCCTGCGAGCACTCAGTCACAGAGCTTCCGTCAGGCCCCCATCTCTGGCCTGACAGCAGTCCTCTGGATCGGTGCCCGCTGCCGCTTCAGCTGTAGCCACCCAGTCGGGGTTATCCCTTCCGGGAGTCCTCCCTTCAAGTCTTTTCGATGGAGTCCCCGAACTCTGCTGTGCTTTGGGCACTGATGGAAATGGAGCAACTGCCTGCTGGTTTTTCCCACACCGTGGCATCGGTTCGCCTTTCCCCGACTCTCTCTCGGGACTCCCAGGTTTCGCACGTTGGACTCCACTGTTTGAGCCGCTCCCCAGACATCCATGGGTTTCTCAGGGCGGACGCTGGATTTTTTCCCATAAGTCCGACGTCAAGTCTGACTTCGTCAGGGCCCCAGAATCCACCAGTGCCCCCATCAGACTTTCAGGCCCTGTCATCAGAGCCTTCATCAGGTTTTCTTGTGCAGGGTTTTTGGGAGAGTTCCCGATGCTAGGGTTTCTTACATTGGCTCACCCGATGCCGGGTTTTTCCTCTCCTTCATTGGTTTATGCAACCTTAGGTTTCCAACCACCAGGGTTTCTGATGGGTCACCTTTCTCCAGGTCTTCCAAAATTGGCCTCCCCAACATGAGATCTTGCGCCTCCACCTTCCCAGCTGCAGGAGTGTTTGCCACTCGTTTCAGTTTTGGTGGAACTAGACCAACAGGCAGTACGGTCTAGTGGTTTCCAAGCACTGATCCGCAAAATTTATTTTGCCTGCTCCAGGGGCCTTCCTAGTTGGCCCCTTTCTCATTTTATGCTGGTCAGTCATTCTCCCTCCTCGGATGCCCGACTCGGGTCAGGAGGTCTGGCACCAATCGCGCCAGGTTTTGGGCGACTCCTCTGCTTGGGTCTGGAGACAGGGCTTCTAATTCTTCACTGGGATCTGTCTCTGATCTGGAACTCCTTATCAGACTCAGAGCCCTGTACCAGGTGACCCATTCGGTGGTCTACCAACATTCATTCTGGGCTTGCTCAGAACCAAATTCAATTTCTGCCAAATTCGGACACATAATCCTGGATTGCACACACTGTTTGCACAGCAGAGCGCTTGTCATCACGCCCTCTGGGCCACATACATTGCAGCAGAGGCTTCTATCAGGAGCACAGCGGTTGTGGGCTGCTTCTGCAACAGTCAGGGTATGGTTTTCGGGTCTGGCACAGGAAGTCCAATTGGCCATACATGACGTTCCATTCAGGGACCCGGTTCCTTTTTGGAGGCGATGTGGAGGATGTCACTACCGGCATGCAGACTTTAGGTCGGGACTTGCATCTGGTAAGCATGATGCTTCGCTCTGGACACAGGCTGGAGCAGTCCTTTCATTGTGCACAGCAACGTCAGGCCAAGCAGTCACCCACGAGACATCAGCTCACTCATTGGCCTACCCCAAGGACAGCCATTCCCCCAGACAGAGCCTACTGTTCCTCCAGGGGAGCCACTCCAGAACCTCCTGCAGCCCCCTGTCTTGCAGCTGTGGCTCCTGCCTCCACAACCAGCACAGGGGAAACCAGTTGTGGACAGATTCATCAACCACCTGTCAGGCTGGAAGGTGATCATGAATGACTCTTTGGTCCTTTAGCTAGTTACTTGCTCTAGAGAATTCCTGGAGGGTCCATCAAGACACCTTCCAGGTCAGTCTCTCTCCCCAAGAAATCACTTTCTTCTCATAGGGGCAGGGTTCAGGGCTCTTCTGGAAAAGTCAGCAATAGGGCCTGTGACACGTGGACAGCCAGTTCTGAGTACACTGTGATTTTTTGTAATATAAAAATGTGTTATGGACTGTCTCTCATGAGAGATGCTGAGACAGCATGTGAGTTGATACACACACACCCAGGTTTTAGATACAAGGTGTTACTTGGAAGACCAGAAGCCAATTACAGACTAGAACAGGCCTTAATCAAGAATCTCCTGTTTTTCTAAGTTAAATATAGCTTTAACTGCTAAGAGGGAAATCAGTATCCATTTTATGATGTTTCGAGGAGGAAACCAGGTTTGGCACACTGGTGCAAAATCATAAATGCTTTGATGTTTGTGTGAGAGGGGATACTGCTCATAGATGAAAGGAAATTTACAGACTTGATTGGGGAAGTCACATGGGGAAAGGAGTTTCTGCTGATGTAACCTTAATTATTTTACCTTCTAATATGATAAAATATCCTGGGTGTATGATTTTTCATAAACAGAGGAGGAGCTAGGTGACCTCACACAAAGGGGTTGGCAAAGACAGTTTTTTAAACAGATTCTGTTTTCCTTCAGAGATACTTTTATCTACACTCTGACAAAGAAACATCTTTAAGCACTTTAAGCAAGTATACAAGTAGAGACAAAATCTAAGTACTGTAGTAGGAATTGCACTGTTAAAACCTTGTTATTTTAAAAGTGTATGGTTCTTGTGATATATGGTTCTGTATTTTATGTTTTACATACTTTTATCTATTTTAGTAAAACTCTATTTTTAGAGCCTACTTGGTCTGTCTTTGAATTTTTTTTCTTTAACAAGTGAAGTATATATGGTTAAAGCCGACACTGTGCATAAGCTTGAATGGTGATACCTGACTGGAAAAAGGTAAGAGTAATCTGAGGCCTTTATTAGAGTTTTTAAGGGTTCATTTTGTACACCTGTTTAGGTGCCCATAGGCAAAGATATCTGGCCCCCCGAAGACAGAATTATCTGAGCCTATGCATTGGATACGCTAGCAAGAGGTTCACATTTTGAATCCCTCCATAACTAAGACCAAAGGTTGATTCGAACCCACAAAACAGGAGGGTTACCCTGTTTCTATTAACTGTTCACAAGACTGCGCTTGGAGTTTGGCACTTTGGGAGTAGAGGGCCTGACCTGCTGAGTGGGTTTGTGACAGATTGGTTGGCAGCGGTTGGATAAATGTTGGTATTATAAGCTTTTAGTGTTCAGTGTGTCAGCTTGAGACCATCAGCTCACTTGCAAAGAAAGAAAAAGGCAATGATTTATTTTTTAAAAAAGGAGACAGAACTATATCACTTGGTGTACAGTCAAGTTCCTACCCGTTTAAATTTTTTTTCCTAAAGTGCAAGTCAGAGTAGCAGTAGTTAGGGAAGATGGCTTCCAACTACAGCAGGCACACCATAGACTACTTAAAGCAGTTGTGCAGGGACAGAGGAGTCCCGTTTGAGGCGAAAGCCAGCAAACAGAACCTAGTGGATGCCCTGATGGTAGCAGATACCCAGAGCACCAAGTCACAGACCGTGATTGGAAAGGACCAGACCTCGAGTGTGGCAGGGCTAGCGGCCAGTGCAGTGTCCAGATCTGATGAGGAGGGCAACAGGGCCACTGTCAGTGAAGGGCCACAGCAGCAGGGGAAGGTCACCGGTATCTTGGATCCAGAAGTACTCGGGCTGCAAATTGAGTTGCGCAGGATGGAGCTGGAGTTCCAGGAGAAGAGAGAATGAGAGAGACGAGAGGCAGAGCAGGAGGCAGACTGTGAGGCGTGTGAGCGCCAACGAGCTGCAGAGGAGAAGAGAGAGCAAGAACGCCAAGAGGCAGAGCGAGAACAGAAAGACGCTGACCATGAGGAGCAGAAGTGCCAGAGGCAACATGAACTGGAGAAGCTACTACTCCAACCAGCGGCACCAGAGCAGGTAAGTGTCTTGGGTTTAACTGGGACTGCAGGACTGGGTTACAAATTTAACTCCAAATTGATAGCTGAATTTAAAGAGGGGTAGGATATGGATGCCTTTTTAAATTCTTTTGAAAATGTTTGTATTCAGGCTAAAATTCCTAGAGAGTCCTGGAGCTTCCAGCTATCCCCGCTACTTACTGGGAAAGCTCGGGATGCATTGGGTCAAATGGACAATGAGGACAGTGATGATTACAGCAAACTTAAAGGTGTACTGTTAAAAAAATTTGAATTAACTGCTGAATAATACAGAGCTAAATTCCGTAAGCTCAGGAGAAGCCCTGACACGAGCTATGAGGAGCTAGCCACGAAACAACGTCAGTTTTTAAAACGTTGGTGGGAAGGAATTGAGGCAAACTCTGTTGATAAAATTGAAAATGTGATTATGTTAGAACAGTTTTATTGGGCATGCCCAGCAGAGCTAAAAACCCGGCTGGAGGACCGAGATCCCAAAACAGTGCAAGAGGCTGCTGAACTGTCGGACCGCTATGCCAAGAGCAGACCTGCTCTGAGAGCGAATGGGGTGGGCATGGCAGCGTAGAAAGGGAAAAGAACACCTTCAGGGCAGCTAAAACCCTCACTGCTTCTACCAAAACCAGTTAGCCCCAGGTTTCAGAGAAAAGATTTCTCTGAAAAGAGAAGTGAATGTTGGTTATGTAAAGAAACTGGGCATATTGCCAGACAGTGTCCCAAAAGAATGAGCAATAATACACAGAATGGTACTAGAAAAGAAGTGGTTGTTTGTGTGTCCCTGGAAGCATGCCAGTGAACATGAGGGAACACATGCACCCAGTCATGGTGAATGGTGTACAGACGCAAGGGTTAAGAGACACAGGGGCATCCTTGGCTTTGGTAAAAGGGGATCTAGTAGAGCCTGGTCAGCCTATACCCAATAAATATGTCACTGTACAGGACTTTACTGGTGAGGCGAAAACATTGCCCCTCGCTAGTGTTCTTCTGGACTTGGGTGAAACAGGGGGAACTGTGCAACAGGTGGCTGTAGCCAAAACCTTAGCAGTGGATGTGATCCTGGGCAACAATCTAAAACGGGATGGTGTGTGCAGTTACCCCGTAGCTAAGCAGAGAAGAATTGTAGTTTCTGAGCCCACAGAAACCATTGTGGAAACCACTGAGAGGCTGGTTCCCCAGCCTGTGTCTCCAGATGGGGAGACTAACGAAAAGGGGGTAGAAATTTCCCCAGTAACAAGTAACCACACAGCTACAGAGGGTTACTCCGAAGAGGGAGGAGTGACCCATTGTCAGAAGGTTGGGATTGACAGTGATCCTGATTGCCCTGACGCTAGTGCTAGGGATCCTAGTTTAGCGACTGAAGGGGACCTGTCCCATGCCTTGGGAAAGTGTGAGGGGTTCACAGGTGCTCAGAGAAGTGACCCTAGTTTATAGAAGCTGAGGGCTTGGGCAGACTTGGACGGCCCACAGGGAAGTGACAGAAGACATAACGTTTATTAGGAAAATTGACTTATTTATACTCAGGAAGTACAGACAGAGGGAGGGGTGCTAGGCAGCCAACTTGTCATTCCCCAGGGGTATTATGAGCAGTTGCTCAAGACTGCACATGAGATTCCCTTGTCTGGTCATCTGGGAATTGCACGCACTACGCAGTGGTTGGCCCAGAATTTCTATTGGCCTAACTTCACCCAGCAAGTGAAGGAGTATTGCAGGTCTTGCTACCGGTGCCAAGAAATAGGGAAGGCGGGCAAGAAAACCCAAGCCACCCTGATTCCCTTGCCCATAGTGGAGGAGCCATTCCAGAGGGTGGGAATGGATATTGTGGGGCCTTTAAATACCCCCAGCTCCTCAGGGAAGAGATTCATCCTGACTGTTGTGGATTATGTCACCCGGTACCCAGAGGCAATCGCCCTATACTCACTGAGGATGGACAAAGTGGCAGATGACTTACTTGGGATTTTCTCCCGTGTTGGGTTTCCGCAGAAGGTAATCACCTATCAAGAGGGTTTCTTCATGTCAGACCTGATGAAATGTTTATGGGAGAAGTGTGGGGTGGTGCAGAGATGCACAACACCGTATCACCCACAAGCCAATGGACTTGTGGAACGATTCAGTGGTACCCTGAAGTCAATACTCCGGGCGTTTGCTGATCAGCATGGGATGGTCTGGGGAATACCTTCCCCACCTGTTGTTTGCATACAGGGAGGTGCCCCTAGAGTCGACAGGATTTTCCCCCTTTGAACTCTTATATGGACGCCAGGTATGTGGGCCCCTAGACTTGATCTGGTAGGACTGGGAAGGCAAGCACACCACCCAGGGAACTCTCATAGTGGATTATGTCCTTAGGTTTAGGGAAAGGCTGAAGGAGCTTATGGGGACAGCCCAGAGCAACCTGGCAGCTGCCCAACAGAAACAAAAAATGTGGTATGACCGCAGAGCCAGAGCTCGCTCGTACATGGTCGGTCAGGAAGTCATGGTCCTTATTCTGGTCCGGAAAGACAAGCTGCAGGCTGAGTGGGCAGGACCATACAAAGTGGTTAGGAAGGTAAATGATGTGAACTACATTGTGGAATTACCTGACCGAAGACAGACAGAAAGGATGTAGCATGTCAACATGACGGAGCCTTATCTAAATAGGGCTGACATGATGTTTGCAGTGTGTAGTCCTGGGGGAGGGGACGGACGAAGGAGACCCCCTTCTGGATTTGCTGGAAGAAAGTAAGCGGGGGTCCTCTGTGGAGGCAGTAAAATTGTCTCCCTAGCTGGGCCCGGACCAGATCCAGAAAGTAAGGAAGATTTTAGCAGACTTTACCCCATTGTTTAGCGCCAAGCCTGGACTAACCCCCTTAGTGACACACAGTGTGGAAACAGGGACACAGACGCCCATACGGCGGACAGCGTATCGGGCGTCAGAGGCTGTCCAAAAGGACATTAGGAGGGAAATGGAGGAGATGCTGGATTTAGGGGTAATCTAGAGATCCCACAACCCCTGGGCCTCACCCATAGTCTTGTGCCTAAGCCAGATGGCTCTACTCGTTTCTATGTAGACTATCGTGGACTGAATGCAGTCACAAAGTCAGACGCCCACCCGATGCCGGACGGATGAACTCCTGGACTAGTTGGGAGGGCGACCTACACTTCGACCATTGACCTGACCAAGGGTATTGGCAGGTAGCGTGACGGACAGAGCTAGGGAGAGTACGGCCTTCATCACTTCGATAGGCTTATTTGAATTTAAAGTAATGCTTTTGGAATGAAGAACGCCCCGACCACTTTCCAAAAGTTGGTGAACCAGGTATTAAATGGTGCTGAGGAGTACGCCCTGGTGTACCTGGATGACATTGCCATCTTTAGTACCAGCTGGGAGGAACACCTGTCCTACCTTAGGGAAGTGCTGGGCAGGGTACAGAGGGCCAGGCTCACTGTCAAAGCCGAGAAGTACCAGGTGGCCATGGGAGAGGTGGCATACCTCAGGCATCTGGTAGGCCAGGGATAGCTCCATCCTAACCAAATAAAGATAGAGGTAATCAAGGTGTGGCCCAGACCAGAAACGCAGAAGCGGGTCAGGAGTTTTCTAGGTACTACAGAAAATATGTACCCAATTACAGTGCCCTGGCTGCTCCACTGTCTGACCTGACAAAGAAACGGATGCCCAAGAAAATTACCTGGGGCCCACCCTGTGAAAAAGCCTTTACCAGATTGAAGGAGACACTGTGCAGTGCTCCTGTTTTGACCAGTCCTGACTATAGCAAACCCTTTATAGTTCAGACTGACGCCTCAGACATGGGTATTGGGGCAGTACTGAGTCAGACATCCAGCCAAGGGACAGATCACCCAGTAGTGTACCTGAGTAGGAAGTTACTTCCCAGGGAGCAGGCATACTCCACTGTGGAAAAAGAGTGTCTTGCCATAGTGTGGGCCCTAAAGAAATTAGAGCCATACTTATATGGGCAGCATTTTGTGGTGCAGACTGACCGCAACCACCTGGTTTGGCTGACGCAGATGGGAAAGAACAATGGTAGATTGCTAAGATGGAGTCTTGCTTTGCAGGGGAATGATGTGACAATCGTACATAGAGCTGGAGCCAGAAACCAGAACTCAGGTGGCCTGTCTCGTGTCCATGAGGAATGAACTGATTTGGGAAGCTGATCCTGTGCAGGGGATAGAGCCCCCAAATTCAGTCTAGGTGGGGAGGATTGTGACAAGTGGACAGCCAGTTCGGAGTACACTATGATTTTTTGTAATATAAAAATGTGTTATGGACTGTCTCTCATGAGAGATGCTGAGACAGCATGTGAGTTGACACACACACACACAGGTTTTAGATACAAGGTGTTACCTGGAAGGCCGGAGGCTAATTACAGACTAGAACAGGCCTTAATCAAGAATCTCCTATTTTTCTAAGTTAAATATAGCTTTAACTGCTAAGAGGGAAATCAGTATCCGTTTTATGACTTTTCGAGGAGGAAACCAGGTTTGGCACACTGGTGCAAAATCATAAATGCTTTGATGTCTGTGTGAGAGGGGATACTGCTCATAGATGAAAGGAAATGTACAGACTTGATTGGGGAAGTCACATGAGGAAAGGAGTTTCTGCTGATGTAACCTTAATTATCTTACCTTCTAATATGATAAAATATCCTGGGTGTATGATTTTTCATAAACAGAGGAGGAGCTAGGTGACCTCACACAAAGGGGTTGGCAAAGACAGTTTTTTAAACTGATTCTGTTTTCCTTCAGAGATTCTTTTATCTATACTCTGACAAAGAAACATCTTTGAGCACTTTAAGCAAGTATACAAGTAGAGACAAAATCTAAGTACTGTAGTAGGAATTGCACTGTTAAAACCTTGTTTTTATTTATTTTTATTTATTTATTTAGGGATTCAGATCATACCTTTGAGCTCAGAGCTCTTTTACAAAGGTTCCACGTCAAACAGTGACAATGACAGCAATAACAAACAGTTTACATAAAATACTCGAATAGTAGGTAGCTAGTATATAGTAAGGATACAATGTCATTCATAGTACCAATGGTGATAGTACAACATCAAGAGCATTCAACTAGGGTAAAGGACAGTGTTTATATGTAGCAAAGGAGATAAACAGATGTGACACCTAGTGTGAGAGTCCAAGGAGGAGTTAAGGTGAGGGAGGGAGACGGGGGAGGGCAGCCAGAAGAAGTGGCTTTGTCTAGGAGGTTGGGGAGGTAGTGGTAGTATGTTGGTTTTAAGGTTGATCCAGTGGGAGAAAAGGCACAGGGGAGAGGAAGACAGAGGATAGGGCAATAGGGAAGTGGGTGTAAAAGGAAGGGAAGGAGTGTGGGTGAGTGGGCATTATGGGTGTTAGGGGTCCTGGTGGCAGTCTAAGCTGTCCCTAGTAGAGAGTGTTGCATAGGCCATTTTTAGTTGCGAGATGCATTGGGGTTTAGAATGTGCACTGGGATTTCACTGAGCCATTGGGGGCCTAAAGCTGAAAGCACGCTGTCCCTGCACAGTTCGACAGAAAGGTGTTGATAGGGCCCCTCATCCTGCCTCTGGTGGTATAGCTGGTAGCACTTGGTGTTAGGATGCTAGAAATGCATGGAGCGGTTTTACCCATTAGTGCCTTTTTCCAAGGAGACATGTTTGGAATATAATCCTGTTCTTTAGTGGCAGCCAATTGGTCTCCTTGCATAAGGAGCAGGTGTGGTATTTGATCTGCGGCCATTGTGAGCTCTACATGCCTTTGTTGAGAGCAATGTGAATCCTTTTTAGTGCAGTGTCTGTTGCGCCATAGACCACCAATCCATAGTCGATGGTAGAAAGGATGGAGCTGGAGACTGAGAGACGGAGGGCCTCTGGAGTGAGATACTTTTTATGCCTATATAGTACACCCAGCTTGGTGTTCACTGCCTTTACCACTGTGTCGATGTGTTGGGTGAAGGTGAGGCAGTCATCAACGGTGACCCCCAGGTACTTGAAGGTCTGAACTTGTTCCAGCAGCTCACTGACTTTATTGGAGATGGTGAGGGGAGGGAGCTTCTTTTTGTGCTGTGTGCTGGTTGTGAGCATCACCTTGGTTTTGTAGTTTAATAGAAGTTTATGGCTATAGAACCAGTCTTCCAGCTTGTAGAAGGATGCCTGCAGCTGGGAGTGGAGGGCAACTATTGATGAACTGCTGGTGAGAAGCACAGCGTCATCTGCGTAAAGTATCAGTTTATTGTCACAGGCTTCAGGAAGATTATTTAGGAAGGGCTGAATAGTAAGAGGGCCCCAGTATTGACTTCTGGGACCCTAAAGATACGTTGGAGTTAGATACTGTGTGCCCAGTTTTACATCGTTGGCTTCTGTGTTAGTAGTCCTTGAACCAGCAGACAGCATTGGTTGCAACCCCCAGGTTCTGTAGTTGAGTTAGGAGGAGAGTGATTGACAGTGTGAAGGCTTTGGTGAGGTCTATGAAGACTGACCCCACCAGCTTTCCTTCATCTAGTGCCTTGTGCAAGTAGTCAGTGTAGTCCAGCAAAGCTGTGGAGGTACTATGATTCTGCCTGAAGCCATGTTGGTTTGGACATAACAGGTTGTATTTGTTGAGGTAATTTGTGAGTTGGGTGGCCACAATCTTTTCCAGGGCTTTAGATAAGGGAGAGAGGATATTTTAAAAGAGTTATTATTATTTTAAAAGAGTGTATGGTTCTTGTGATATGTAGTTCTGTATTTTATGTTTTACATACTTTTATCTATTTTAGTAAAACTCTATTTTTAGAGCCTACTTGGTCTGTCTTTGAACTTCTTTTTTTTAACAAGTGAAGTATATATGGTTAAAGCAGACACTGTGCATAAGCTTGAATGGTGATACCAAACTGGAAAAAGGTAAGAGTAATCTGAGGTCTTTATTAGAGTTTTTAAAGGTTCATTTTGTACACCTGTTTAGGTTCCCCTAGGCAAAGATATCTGGCCCCCGAAGACAGAATTATCTGAGCCTGTGCATTGGGTACGCTAGCAAGAGGTTCACATTTTGAATCCCTCCATAACTGAGACCAAAGGTTGATTCGAACCCACAAAACAGACAGGAGGGTTACCCTGTTTCTGTTAACTGTTCACAAGACTGCGCTCAGAGGTTGGCACTTTGGAAGTAGAGGGCCTGACCTACTGAGTGGGTTTGTGACAGGGTCCATCCCTGTTTATCAGGAGGGCAATGACCTTTTACAGCTCTGTCAAGGTACAGCCTCCTGGTCTCCCTGTCCAAGACCTCGGAATGGCTTCCTCAGGTGGACATTAGAATGTATTACCCCAAGTATCACCTCACTCCATCCCAGCACCTCCCATTTCATTGGTACGAGGCTGGACACGCTTCAGGATCGAACATTCCTCCCATCCCTTGAGGAATGGTCTGCTGGCCTCCCTGTCAACAACCCTGGCCTTTTTTTGCTAGGTGGGTATTACAGTGACTGACTCCAAGTCTCACCTTACACCTTTCCAGCACCTCCAATTTATTGGAGCTGTGCTGCACACAGTTCGGAGCAAGGTTTTCCTCCCGTTGGACAGAGCAGAATCCTTGCCATAGCAGGCAGTGGCTGTCTCCACTGTGCCCCTTGACAGGCTCCACATGCTGATCACACAGTGGACACTACAGGTCAAGTGGGACCAGAGGTCAGACAACCTGGCTCGCAGAGTTCTTGTGTCCAGTTCCATGCAACAGGATCTCTTATGGTGGCAGGATCTCAACATTCTCTGCCAGGGGGTTCCATTTCAGCTTAACCCTCTGGTCCAGACCCTGACCTCGGATGTTCCCACCCAGGGCTGGGACGCTCCACTGGGGGACTGCAGAACCCTGGGATCCTGATCTCAGTGGGAGCGCTCCCTGCACTTCATCATGCAGGAGATGCAAACCATGCTGTGCGCTCTTTAAGCCTTCTAGCCCTTTCTCCTCCCAGGTCCACTTCTTTTCCAGATGGACAGTATGTGCATGGGGTGGTACCTGAACAAACAGGGAGGTATGCGGTCGTATCCCCTGTGCAGGGAAGTGATGCACGTTTGGTACTGGGCAGTCCAGCACAATTTCCAGCTGATGGCAGTGCACGTCCCAAGAGTCCACAACGTCATAGCGGACAGTCTCAGCCACACTTAGGCAAGAGCACATGAGTGGGTATGGCTGCAGTCAGTGGTAGAAGACTTCTTCGATCTGTGGGGTCGCCCACACTTAGATCTGTTCGCCTCCCCATACAATGCAAAACTACCCAGTTTGTGCTCGCTCGTTCCCACACATGGTGTTTTCTGGCGAGATGCTCTGTCTCTTTGTTGGACAGGGAGGTTCCTCTATGCCTTGCCTCCCTCCCTTCCTGCTATTACAGAGGGTTCTTCTGAAACTGCAGGTGGAAGGGGCCCACATGATTCTGCTAGCCCCTTACTGGCCTCATCAAATTTGGTTCCCTCTACTCCAGCAATTGGCTGTGGAGCCTACGGTTCCCCTCCCCCTTCCCCTCTGTCAGGACCTTCTGATTTAAGAGCAGGGCAGGCTGGTCCATCCAGGCCTAAAATCCCTTTACCTTCATGCGTGGCACCTTCAGTCATAGGTGCTTCATGCTAGGGGTTTTCTGCCTGAGTTGTGCAGGTTCTTGTGGAGACCAGAAAGCCTTCCACACTAACTACCTGTGCGATGAAATGGAAAAGGTTTTCCATATGGGCACCCTCCGAAGGTTGGGATCCTTTTTCCTGCCTGGTTCCTCAGGTCATGAGATACCTGCTTCACCTCTCAGACCTTGGGCTAAGCTATTCCTCACTGAAGGTCTTGGGCTAAGCTATTCCTCACTGAAGGTCCATTTGTTGGCCTTTTCTGTCTACCACGTTCTAGTGAACAGCAAAACCCTGGCATGTCTGGAGGTTCCCATACCTTTTCTGAAAGGAGTTCTCCACTTGAAACCCCCAGTTTGGAACCCTGTTCCGCTGTGGGTCCTGAGTTTCATTCTTGAGAAACTCACTTTGCCTCCCTTGGAACTGGCCGTGAGTTGCAACCTGCACTATCTTTCCTAGACAGAGCTCCTTTTGGTTCTGCTCGAAGGCTTTCTGAACTTCAGGCCTTGATGTGTAAGGAACTGTATTTGATTTTACACAGAGACTGGGTGGCTATGCGTACAAATCCTAAGTTTCTACCAAAGGTGGTTTCTGAGTTTACTTTGGATCAGACTGTACACTTGCCAGTGTAGTACCCTGAGCATTTCAGTCAAGGGGAGGCAATCCTGCCCACTTTCAATGTACACAGAATTTTGCATTACTGTGCGAATCGAATGAAGTCAGTCTGACAAATGTATCAGTTGGCTGTTTGCTTTGCACCCAAACGAGAGTGCGTTGCAGTTTCGAAACAGTGTTTGTCCAAATGGTTGACAAACTGCATTTTGTTTTATCAGAAGTATAACAAACCCCTTCTGGGGGAAGTTCAGGGACACTCAGCAAGAGGCATGGCTGCATCTACTATTTGTTTTAGAATTGTTTTTGCTGCAGACATTTGTGCAGCGGCTACTTGCAGCTCTGTCCACACTTTCACCAAACACTATAGTCTGGACATTGCCTCTAGATGCAGGGCTGGCTTTGGACTAGCTGTCCTCCAGGGCCTTCTTTCTTAAATCCCTGCCTACTGCAGACCTTTCCTGCCTTGTCTGTTCCCTTTCAGTGCTTGGGATTCAGTCCTCAAGGTTATTACCTACTGCAAGAACCCTCTCGAAGTAAGATAGCACGGTTACGTAAGAACTTACCATAACAATAGATCTTTCAGAGAGGCTCTTGCAGTAGGTAACCTATTTCCCTCCCACATTCCCCCTGCTTCTCTGTAGCCTATTTTGACTCCAGGAGCTTACTCTTTTTCTTCTTTCACACCTTTTTCTGTCTCTGGTTGGAGAAGTGGAAGGCGGGTGTGGGGACCGCCCCTTATATAGCGTCACACTAATGTCAGTCTCGTGACATCGGAGGGGCGGTCCCCCACCAGACATTGCTAGCTAAAGTTTGCTGTGTTGTCCTTGCGCCTGGCAGCTTAGTCCTCAAGGTTATTACCTACTGCAAGAGCCTCTCTCGAAGATCTACTGTTACGGTAAGTTCTTCCGTAACTGTACTATGTCACCAGACATCAAGCATTCCCAGTTCACCCATTAGGGCCTTCACCTTTTTAGTGACTTGATGTTGGATTTGGGACGTGCTGTCTTGTTGGGGGGAGAGTGTTAGGTTAATGTCCCCTCCCATATTAAAGTACCTTTTCCCATTTTCAGCCAATAATAGAAGTAAAGTATGGTAAAAAGTGTACTTAGCTGTGGGGAGAGGATAAGCCAACAATCAGAGGTAAGTTAACTAGGACATACCTCCCATACCTGGATGAATGTACCTCCTGCACTTTAAAAGAGACTCTGTCCAGACCAATATGGCACCACCTTTCCTCCTGCCAGCCTTATACGAGGAGAAGTGTGCCTGCTGGAACCTGAACTTCATCAACTTCTGATGTTCTGCTTCAGATAGGTGCTTTTTCTACAACAGTAAAAAATCAGCTTTAGTTTTCCACAGGTAGGTAAATATTGTACTACGCTTAATGGGGTCCATTAGGCCATTAGCATTATATATAGCTACCTTAGTTAATGGAGTCACCATAAGGATCCATCAGAAAAGAGCAGAATAAATGCATGTCCCAAGGTGTGGCACCCCCGCATCAGTGTCATCTTTAAAAGAACAAAACTAGTATCATAGTCAACTGGGCAAAAAAAACCAAGAAACTTCTGAACTAAAACCCATCCAATGCAGGAGAGTATGCACCTATGTTCCCTATGCCCTAATAGAGGTCTGACTCCCCCCTGCACAGGTCCCAGCCACAGGCATGTAGTGGTTTGCTGTTCCCCACTATTGGGACCACCACAGGAGCTATTCCAATTACCAGAGAGTTCCAAAAAAGGAAAAACACTAGGGAAGAAGACAGCCATGGATACATCAATTATGTCAATCTGCTCCCCTCCCCTCCCTTCCTAGCCATAAAAAGAAATATGTACATATATAAGCAGTGATGCTTCCAGTCAGTTCAGTAAAAGGAGGCCCAAAAAGTTTGTGAGTCTCCCCACTGACACAGTAAGTATTGTTACTTTGAAAGAGTGCCAGCTTACTAGGGGTGCATACATTAAATCCCTCTTCTAAAGTACATCCCAAGTAGTGCCCAGATTGGAGGGGGAGCCCCTGCATCATGATTACATTCTGCAAATCTTCCATTACTTCATACCATACTGCAGCCAGGGGGAAAGAGCAATTAGTAACTTTGTATGCCATCCCCTTTTCCTATACCTAGGGTAGGAGGAAGTCCCCGGGGTGAGTGGGGCATTGCAACCTAGGCTAAAGGGTCACAGATCATTTAGGTTGAGGCATTGCGCATAAATGCTGCTCTCTCATATATAAGAACATAAGAAAATTGCCATCAGAAGGAGACCTCTTGGCATATCAGGTCTGCTAGAAATGATACGGATTGTTTCCAGGGTTCAGCCTACATCTGTGACCCTATCCCCCCCCCCTCCAAATTTTCTGGTCATTCCCCTGCTGGGCCAAGACCCGGATTGGTTTTGGTCTGATAAAAGCATTCATCCCCGGAGGTCAGTGCTTGTCAGCATGTATTGTATATAGTATTGGGTAAGAAGGTGTCCACCCCACCAAGATCGAAAGCGGCCACGGTGACAGCCTTCCCCACCGCCACCATGCTCACTGAGGTCAAGGGCATACACACAGCTGTTGTGGATGGTGGTGGTTCGCGCCTGTTCCTCCTGCAGCCCCACCTCAGCTCACAAAATGCAGCAATTCAGTTAAAAAAGAAAGGTACAGAGCAGTATCTTCCTCTCCTGGAAGTGCAGTCATCCCCCCCCCCAGCAACACCCAAGAGTGCAGTAATTCAGACTATTAAATCCTACCCTGTTACTGAAGGGACTTCAAAGCCAGGTAACCAGTGGTTACTACAAAAAAATGCCCACTGCTGGAGAAGTACCTAGAACCTGGCAGTGGCACTTTAAACTTATGGTTAACTAGAATCTCCCCCCTTCGTTTAAATTGGAAAGAGCCCAGTGAATATCAGGACTAATGAAAAAGTATACACTTAACTACCGATATTGTCACTCTTCAGAAGTCTTATATGCTAGCCATATTGTCCTGAGTCCATATTTGCTGCAGGGAAAGGGGCAGTGCATCCCTCTAAGACAGTTCAGATTGAAACCTGAAAATGTAAACTATGCAAGTTAGAAAACAGAGATTGGGTACCCAGTGGACAGAGCCTGGGCTCCCTAGGGGAGTCCCCAGCCCTCCTCCCCTTCAGATTAAATGAAAACGATATGCAATCTTTTAAAATGTTCAGCAGTCTTTCCGTCCTCTTCCAGCTTTGCCTCTAACAGTGCTGAAAAGATCTCAAAGTTCTTTCATTGTATGGGAGGAAGGTTGTTGCCCAATGGCTCTGCTTTGCTGACGCCAGACTACTGACCAGTCTGAGAAAGCAGACCATGGCCTGTCCCCATTGTTGGTCTGCCTTGTCTCGGTGGAGATATGGTCTTTCAAGGCCGCCTTGGCTCCCATTGGAGTTTGGTACAGCTGGACTCCAGCCCAAAAGATGCATATATTGGCCGAGTACAGCATTTGACATTTTTTTTTGCTTGGCTTTAAGGACCCCAATAACATTAGGGTATTGCAGTCCCTTTCTTACATTTTCTGAGGGGTAATCCTGATCTACGTATAATCTCCTGCCATTGTAAGAAATGTCCTTCCTCTAGGCTAGCTTTAAAGTAAATTTCCAGCCTCCTTACAGACAAATTAAATATATATTGGGGCCTATGCATGAATGGGGCGGAGGGCTACACGTCACATATCCGCGTTGTACAGCCATTCTGGCACCCATTGTGCTCCCCAAGCGGGATGTACTAACCAGGGTGCGCATCCCCTACGCACCTGAACTCCTGGTTGCGTGGACAGCAATGCGCCAGGGCAGGCAGGGGGCATGCTGGGGGTGTGCCAGCTCTATGAATCATGCACCAAGGGGCATAGTGCTGCGTACCGGTGGGCATAGGAGGGCAGCTGTTATGCCAGGGGACCCCTGTTATAAGTGCCCTGTGCGCCATGCCCCGTGCACACAGTCGATCCGCCCTATGCTGGTACCAGACCAGGGACCCCTCCCCCACACACACCAGGAACCCCTCTGCCTCAGCACAAGCAGCCCCTCACATGACAGACACCCCACCCCTGTCACATATGGCAGCTCACACCCAGCTCACACTGGGCTGCTTCCGACCCCGCCTGTGAGCTGTCCCCCGCCACACATCATGGCCCCCCAAACTGGCACTGCCCCATCCCGTGGCAGTTGCCTCCCATCAGGGCTCAGTTGTGCATGTCCCACTGCAGTGGAATCCATCCCGAACCCCGAGCCCGATCCGGCACTCCTGCCCCTCATAGATGTGCAGTAGTCTCCCCGGCACCGACAGACCACCCCCTCCCGTACCTGCGCCATAGGTGCATGGCACTGGACAGTTAGCGGACATCCTCCTCACACCTTCTCAGCTGTTGACCATCCAGGTGATGCTGGGGCGCGCCTCTCAGCATCACTTGGGCGGCTGGTGGATGAGGAGGTCTAGTGGGATGTACCACTGGCTGTCCAGTGTCTTTCTAATGAGGAGGGTGGTCCTGTTGTTCTGAGGGGCTGTCTGCATCTCCCGTGCTGAGTCTGCTGTATGGCGGGGAGTGGGGGTTGTACATTACTGTAACAGAGCCCGGCCGCTGCATGTCAGTGGGTGGAGGGGTGTACATTACAATACCAGGGACTGGCTGCCACCTGTCGGAGGCTGGGGGCTACTGTATGATGCTACGGGGGGGCGCAGACATGTGTTAGGGGGTATGTATTCCAGGACGGCTGGTCACAAGTGCATGGCTGTGCGGGTCCGGGTGTCGGTGGATGATATTCACACACCCGGATCTGCACCGTGCCATGCAAGGGATCCACTCAGGGACCCAGGTGGGCCTCCGAATGGACACCTGTCTGGGTCTGCATCACCTCCGCTGGCCACCCTGCAGAGTCCTGCATGCTGGGGGGGAGGCCCGTGGACAGGTGTTGGCCGATGGTGAATGCTGGCCAGTGCGCACTTGTCTGCAGGTACGGGGCTACCCAGGTGGGATATGCGCCACTGACACATATTCCCCACCTGTTTGTGCATAGGCCCTATTGTTTGAACCAGTCTTGCTTCCGATTCCCAAATCTGTCTTTTTTATAAAAATCCACTGAATAGATCTGGGGTAATCACCAGAAATGTGTCAGCTCCGTTTTTCAGTTTTCCTGCAATGTTTACAAGCGTGAGTCTTACCATAATGCATTGCGCGTTTCCACAGCTACGTCAGACCAGGGGTTGCACAGCTGTGTGAAACTGAAGTGTCTGAGGCAGATTCTGTGTATAAGGTGCTGCTGTGTGACATAATTTAGTTTAGATCTTTGAAAATGTTATGCAAAGTCACACGCTGTCGCAAGCGTCTTTAAGTGAAGCTTCCTTTTTATGGCTGTGGGCGGGGCCTACAGCCATCCTGTTTTCACTTGCAAAAAGGTGTTTCTGTGGAACACATCTTTTAGGAGTTTTCAGTGTATTCTTCCATCAACTGTTTTTTGCTATTGGCTGCTCTGCCTTAAAGGCAACGGGGATGCTACTGTGCCTCTTAACTTCTCAAGATATGAACAAAAAAACATTTTTTAAATCAGTTGTCATTTAACCCTTGCAGGGCTGCAGAATGAGCATCTCTCCAGCTCAAGTCAAATAGATTCATTCTAGTTCTTTCAGCAGCCTGGGGATTAACTCATTATCTCCATACTTTGAATGCTGACCCAGTAGCACATGGCTAATTTGGCACATGTGTTATGTGGGAGACAGAGCAATGTAAGAAGTAGACCCGGACTCCCCTCCCCACCCACCGACGCCCAGAATCCCAGCTTTGAAGCTGGGAGTCATCATGTATGAATGTCTACTGCTGTCAACACTCCCACATGTCTAAAAATAAATTAGAACTATAAAACCAGTCATACAGAGGGTATAATGACTTGAATTGGTATTTTTTTTTGTTGTTGTTCCTTTTTGTTTGTTTCTATTACTGGTTCAAAATAAATATCCATTTATAAGTTTATGAGCCCTGTTTGATAAATGAATGCTCTGCTATGCCATGCAGCTCCAAATGTCAGTACTAAAACAATGTTATCAATGTGTGTCCATTTGCCTGTTGCAGCAAGGTTAAACTGATTCCATGCTAAGGAGGCACATTGTGTAATTGGACACTGCCTGTTCTGCTTCACTCTGGGATCCATTTTAACTGATATTTCAGGCAGAAAAATAGGGTTTAAGTATCCTTTAAATACTGTTCTGTTATTCCCTCTGCATGCATTTACTGTCAGTTTACATAATGCATCTCCTTGGAACCAGTTTAACCTTGCTGCTACACGCAAATGGACATACATTTTATAGCAGCATGTATTCAGCTCAGATTTAAAAAAACAAATATGTGTGCATATATTCTGTTTTGCAACAGTAACCATAAGCATGATGAAAGTAGCCCTTATCTAACACAAGTGCTCCTGGGTCATTATGTGTAAGTGGCTCTGGTGGGATTTGAAGCAGGTGATTAATTTATCTCAAGCTGGGTAACAACTTTGTAAACATAAGACTGCAGAAAACTGTTTTCTGTTGTACCATAAATCTGATGTACTACATTTTACTGTCATGTTTTCTATGACACATTTCAGATCACCTTATGAAGATAGGTTGAGGGACCTTTACATGTACTCATTGGAGGAGAGAAGGGAGAGGGGTGATATGATCGAAACTTTCAAGTACTTAAAGAGCATTAACAGTGTTAGTACAGAGGGCATGTTTCGATTAAAGGGAGGAGGAATTACTAGGGGGCACAGCCTGAAGTTGGTGGGGGTAGTTTGTGGAGAGGTGAGGAGACATTACTTCACGGAGAGGGTGGTGGGATTGGCACTTCCTGAGGAAGTGGTATCTCTTAAAACAATGGAGAGCTTCAAAAGGGGGTGGACAGGGTTAAGAGCAAGATACTAGTTGGTGGGAAGTTGAGGGGGGAAGAGAAGGAATCAAGGGGTGGGGGGACAGCAGCAGAAGGAGTCTAACCTGTCTGCTGCATGACTGAGCAGACATGATAGACCAATTGACCTATATCTGCTGGCATTTCTGTATGTTCATATGTTCGTATCACTACATTTTCTTACTTTAGATCTGAGACTTGGACTTGCAACTGTTATTGCTAAACATGCTATTAGTTAAAACAGTGATTAAGTTAGTTTTCTATTATGACAGATTTATGCAAGGGGTAAATGTGGTCATGTCAGAAATTAAAACTGTAGACTGGATTACATTCTAATATACAGCACAGAGCAAGATGAATTATACTAAAATGTTTAGTGACTGCAGTGTACAGTCAGAGATTATGGCCCAGATATTCAGAAATGCGCCAAAGGCTGGCGCAAGTCCAGCACAGTGCAAATCTGATGCACCGTGGTGCAACAGTAGCCATATTCAGAGGTTGCGCTGGCTGCACTGCACTAGCGCAACCCAGCTGAATATGGTACAGTTGCACCATGGCACAACCGTGGATGTGCCATGGGCAGACAGAGAAGCACCAGGGCAAATGGAACAGAGCAACAGAGGGGGGCACAGCACAGAGAGATGACCCAGGGACAGAGCCAGGGAAGCACAGTGACAGGCCATGGAAAGCCACCACCGGCGGGCACAGCAGGGTGCACACAGGCACCCAGATCCCCACCCCAGAACACAACAGTGGCACAGACAGTAGGCAATCAGGGGGTGCAGTGGCAGAGGGTCACTAAGGGGTCCCCGCAGGTTGCAGGTCGCGCTCTCCCTGCACAGCTAACCAGGGCAGGCACACCCAGGACCATGCAGACAAGCACACACCTGCCAACATCTCTGACAACCACCCCATGGGCACCCCAAGGCACAGCCACTGACCGAGGGGAGGACACTCACCACAGTGGACACACCCACATACACAGCAGTGATCCAGAAGCACAACACATGCCCCCAATATATGCATACCACACGGGCAGGCACTGGGCCACTGCAGCATGGCTTCTCACACCACCTGCAAAGCAGATACTGACACAGGCAGGTAAGTTAAAAAATATATATTCAGGAAAACAACTATTTACAATAACAAGGAGGTGGTGAAGGGTAGGAAAGCTAGGGGAGGGGATAGGGAACTGGGGCTGTACAGTGGAAAGGGGGACTGGAGGGAGAGGTATGGCTGGGGAAACGGGAAATCAGGGCCCAACTAGCGGCAGCCACAGCCTGCCGCCCCCTGCAGATGTTGCTGCCTCCTGTCTGCCAACTACATCCACCAGACCTGCAGCACTATCTCCATCATTGTAGACATTATAAGGATCAGCTGTCGCAGGAGCCAACAGTAGAGGGGCCTCTTGAGCCGCCACTGGACACCTAGGGTAACGGACAGGAGAGGCAGTCAGTGCAACGTCCCAAGGAACCATGCCCATCCACAGCGTGCAATGGGCAGCGGGATCACATACCCCCAGAGGGCCCATACAGGCCACCCACAGGGGGGTGGGCCAATGCCTGCCAGCAACGCGTCACACCACAACAGTGCACAGCGGTGGTCCCTGCCACACAGTGGCCACCTGACTGCGCCATGGCAGTCACATGGCACAGTGCTCTGGCAGCACCACAGCAACATCAGTGGCAGCCAGGTGCACACCCATCCCACCAACAGCTGGCACACATGTCCAATGGATGCGCCACAGTGGCGGGCACCATGCACAGTGCAACACACACAAATGCCACGGCACATGGCACAGGCGGCCATGCCTGCACCCACACACCCACCAACCCTGTGGACGGTGCGAAGGACAATGTAAGTGCCTACCTGCTCTCTGTGGCCCCACTGGTGCGGAGGCTGCTCTGCCACCCTGGGCCACTGCGGCCTGGTGCCCTGCCATCGCAGCCTGTCTTCAGTCCTCAGGCCCTGGGAAAGGAACAGAAACAGGTACACATCAGTAACCAACCACAGCAGCTGCCCACCACCCCTACCCCTACCCCTGTGCACAGGGTGAGCCCCTGCCCGACACGTCCCACACAGCAGCATCGCTATGCAAGTGGCGGAGGGCAGTGCCACCCCACGATGTGCACAATGGCAGTAACTGCCCTGCCAGACATGCCAGGCAGCCTAGCCAACACCACAGTACAGCACCAGAACACACATGCATTATGGGCCTGCCTGACACGCGCCTCCAGCCTCCTCAGGCACGCTGGGTCCCTTCGAGCCATGTCCCCATAGTGGTGGTTACACTACTGCCTCGTCCTGGCCACCCTGTGTGCTGCCGCAGTGAGGCAGCAATGACCTGCCACTTGGGGCTGCTGCAGTGGTGCCTGCCCAAACAGTTGGGGTGCATGGGGCTGGACGCAGGCGACAAGGATGACTAACTCAACCTGAGTCCAGTTGGCTGCTCATCCTACTTGCTGCTGCACCATGCTCCTGGTGTGAGCTGCTGAGCAAAATGGCAGTGGTAGGCGCACGTGGCCACAGCATGTGCCAGATGCACAAGCTATGGGGACATGCACTGTGGCCGCCAATGCATGATCTTGGAGATGCACAGCATGGGCATGGCTAGGCAAGGGGTCACGAGTGCTGGGGTCACCCAGGGCAGGGAGTCGGCCACTTTAGTGCGCACGCGGTGCAGTAGCAGCTGCGGTGCAGTATGTCAGCAGATGCGCAGTTGCGCACAGTGTGCAATTGGTGACAGTATACCGCTCAGCGCATGGCGCGCGTGTTCTGCACATCGTGACATGCTCCAGAGCAAACTTATTGCACATGGAGCAAAATCGTGATATTCAGCCACCACATGCAAATGAGCTCATCAGCCAATGCGTGGCGCACTGAGGGAATTAGTATGTCATTACCATTGCACCAAAGCTCATTTGCATGCAATGCGCTATTAAAGCGCTACGGATCAGCATAGGCCATGGACCGGTATTGCATCCTTTTGAGGTAAGTTGAGCATGCTGCTGCAGCACACTGGGTGCAGCCAGCACAACAGGGAACACCATATGGGGAGCTGCTGCCACTTCATACTGTACTGTCCATGTCCACAGGAAGCCAGATGTTCAAACAAGAGGAAGGTGAGGAGCATGGGCCTGTTTGCAAGCGCAGGCCCAACTTCACAAAGGCAGAGACAGAGGCCCTGTTCAAGGCATACCTCAACAGGGAGCCTCTGTTGAGTGATGCCATAGGCACACCACAGGCCAGGGCTGGGGCCTGGGAGGAGGTGATGGCATATGTGAACCAGCAGGGCAGCCACCAGCGGTCAGTGCAAAATTGCCACAAAAAGGTGGGCACGGACAAGCGGCACATAAAGGAGAAGGTGGCGGCCATCCGTGCCTCCCAGAATGCCACCAGAGAGGGGCCTGCAGATGCACCACAACTCACAGTGCAGGAGGAGATGGTGGCAGCCACCATGCGCCACAGCACTGTGGAGGGTATGCCTGGAGAAGGATTTCAGAAGGGTGGTAGCCCATCACTACATGGTATGTATGTCAGCCACGCACAGCCGGTGGCATGGAGGGTGCGTAAATGGGCATGCTGGCGTGCCCGCTGCCATGATGCATGTCCTGTGCATATGTGCGCAACACTGTGCATGCCATGCTGCCAGATGCATGCAGTGGCTGTTTGGTGGGGGCCACACATTGGCATTTCATCACTAACACACCTTTCTTCTCTTTCAGCACCAGCACAACTACATGCAGAGGATGGGGTGCTGGCAGCGGCTGTGGATGCAAGACCAGCCCCGGAGGACCAGCCATCCACCTCCACAGGCATCTGGGGGCCTGATAGGCTGTATCACACCACCACAGTCCAGGCAGATGTCCCGGGCATAGTGTCAGACGAGGCCTCGGCTGTGTTCCTGCGGGATGCCAGTCTTGGTGTCCTCTGTGTGGAGACACAGATCGGGGCAGGGTTCGACGCCAATGACGACATCACTGTCATCCTGGACAGCATGGGCAGTGTTGTGGGGGAGACGCCCATGCCTGACACCAACACAGGCAGTACGCCCAGCAACCTGACAGCAGGGGAACATCTGCCTGCCACCACTGCAGGTGCAGCTGTGTGCACTGCCACGGCTGTACTGTGTGGTGGTGGTGGTGCGGCCGCGCAGGCACTGGGCAGTGTTCAGCATCTGGACGGGCAACGGCAGCAGGCAGTGGGTGCCACAGAGAAGCCGGATGCTGGGTCTGACGCTGGGGTGCCAGCTAGGGACATACCCCATGAGGACCCCACTGTGCAGCGTCCACCTGAGAGGGGGGCTGCACAGCGTGTCCGGTCACCACAGGAGGGTTGGCCTCCCACCCAGGATCCTTAGGTCGCTGACCCACTGGCAGAGCACACCCATTTGCTGCGGGCCTCCATAGAGCAACAGGTGCAGCTTGCCGCTGGGGTGCGTGCACTGCATGCGGAGGTGCACCAGTTGGCTGAGCAGTGCAAGAGGGGCACTGCACAGCTCGTGGCAGGGATGCAGCGCATGTAGGAGGCCACGACTGCATCCCTGGATTGCACTGCAAATACAATCACGGATGGCTTTGCGATACTGGCTGCCACAGGGCATGGCTGGCCACTGCGGACCCCATGCAGTTCACTGTCTACCCCGCAATCCTGGCGTCGGGTGACACCCACATTGTTGATGCTGGGCTCCGATGTAGGCATCCCAGGCATACCTGGGGCAGGCCTGTTTGGGCACCTACGCACCCCTGCGTGGACTCGGTCACGGTCCCCTGGTCAACCCTGGGGGCTGATGCCAACACCCCTGTGGCTGATGAGAAGCCTGTGGCTGCCGATCAGCCCCAGCGTGACTGTCCCCTGGCCGTTGCGGCTATGGTTCTGCAGCGGTCCTATGCATCCCGCCCTTCTGACCGCAGTCTGCAGCTGCTGCCCTGTGTGCGCATGGGTGGCATGTGTGTGTGTGCATACCACTGGTGTGGCACCTGTGTGTCATGCCGGACGCTGCCTGTGTGCATGCTTGCCCAGCTGCTGGACCATGTGGCGTGGGCGTGATGAGGGCAGTTCAGCACCGGTTGCGCCTGTGCACCGGTGCAATGCATCTGATCCCCGCCACATGCCAAATGCCTGGGTGTGTGGGTGCATGTGTGTGTTGCTGTGTGCTGTTCTGTGTGGCTGTGTGCCACTCACACCCCTGCCCCTGCATCACACCTCTGTGTATGCATGCCCATTGCCATGCACGCCCCTGCATGTGTGCTGTACTTGTGTGTGTGGCCCATGCATGGGTTGCACCCCACCTACCTGCATGCCCCATAATGCTCCTGTGCGATGGTGTCCTGATGTTGGTGTGCCATCCGTTGCAGCCGGGGATCCCTCCGCCCAGGGAGGGGGCTATTCACCACCCTCCAGCCCATTGTCTCCATCGTCCCCACCACTGTCAGTCTCAACAGTTATCCCATGGTCAATGGCCATGTTGTGCAGTATGCAGCAGTCCAGGAATAGACCACAGGCTTTCGAGGGGCTGTACTGTAGGGCACCGCCAGAACTGTCTAGGCAATGGAAGTGTGCCTTCAGCATGTGGAATACACGCTTAATGATGTTGTGCATGCTGGCGTGTGCCTCGTTGTAGCGTTCCTCTGCTGGGTTGATGGGCATTGGTAGGGGGTGAGCAGCCAGGGCCTCAGTGGATAGGCACTGTCTCCTGTGTAGATAATGACATGGTTAGCCCCCTGCCATCCTTTGCCATGCCCCTTGCCTGTCCCTGGGGCACTTGCCAGCATGCCCACCCTGCCCTCCCCATCCCATGGCCTGCCTCCGGCACCCCTTGCCCGTCCCATACTCATCCACTAGGTGGCCTGTGGGGATGTCCCCATGTTCGAACCTGTGGCACAGCGCAGAGCTGTGCCAGATGAATGCAACATGTCCACTCCCAGGGTATGTGGCACAGACATTGGTGATGCGCCCCGTGGCATCACACACCACCTGGCAGTTGACGCTTGAGCTCCCCTTCCTATTGATGTATTCCACACCCTCGGGGCCAGGTGGCATGTGGATGCCCACGTGGGTGCAGTCAGTAACCCCAAGCACACCAAGCATATGTGCTACCCTGTGGAAGTCCTGCATGGTTGCTGTATGCTCTGCCTGTGTGCTGGGGAAATGGATGTATTCCGAAGCACGTGGCAGCAGGGTGTTGAACTGTGTGAGGAGGCATGATGTGGCTGACTGGGTTATGCCTGTGGTGTCCCCTGTTGGTCTCTGGAAGGTGCCCGTGGCGAGCAGGCACGTGACGGCTGTCATGTTGGTCTCCATGGACATTGCGTGGCTCAGCCTTGTGGGTACCTGCGTCTCCTCACTGCACATCTCACAGAGCTGCCTCAGAATGGCCCTATTCATGCGGTACTGGTCCACGATCTCCATGTTGGAGTAGTTCTCGAAGGTGGTGTGGGCGTGATACCACCTGTGTCAGACATGCCACCGACGGGCCATTCCTCGGCCATGTCGCTGTTCCTCCTGCCCCCTCACACCCTTCATTATGGCCTCCATCATGAAAGGCACACTATTCATGGCCCCTGATGTCCGCTATCCCCCTAGGCAGTTGGCTGCTGCAGGCTGTGTGCCACCCTGGTGCACTGCCTGGCACTGTGCCTGCCTGTCCTTCTCTCTCTGCCCCTGTCCCCCTCTCCACTGCCACCTCTGTCCCTCTCCTTCTGTGGCTGCCTCTGTCCCTTCTCTCACTCTCTCGGTCTCTCTTGGTCTGTCTTTCTGTCTGTCTGTCTGTCCTTCCTTCGTTTTTTCTGTCACTCTCTCTCTCTCACCTGGTGCAAGTGCTATCTGTGTGCTTGTGCCCTGTATTTATAGGCTCAAGTCTGCTCCGCGCATCTCGGATTTGCTCCGCACTTGCACCATGGTTCCACGGTTGAATATTGCACTGTGCCAGGTATTCATGGGTACGCCCCCTGCACTTGTGCCTGCATTCATTATAGTTGTGCATTGGTGCAATGGGATTTCCACTGCACACTGGCTGCTGCTGAATATCGCTCCTTGGCACAAGTCTGCACTTGCACTGGCGCAATCCAGTTGCACTATGCGCAACTGCTTTGAATATCTGGGCCAATGTCTTCATCTCAGTTAGACTGCTGGAAGCCATGCAAAGATAAAAAAACAGGCATTTGTCAGTGCTGAAGGTTATCTTGCATGGTGTATGTGGGATGGCATTCAGCAGCGTTCATGGCGCTTGTTACTTGGAGCTTCTTCAAGCTCACCACAGCCATATCGACTCTGGCTAGACTTTATTTATCATCTGTCCCTGATTTTTGTCATGTGACCAGATTTTTAAAGCCTCAAACCCCATTTGTGAGGCAAGCAGTCGAGAGATATACAACACTGCATTGTAGTGTGTGTGTATGGAGGGGAGCGGGTTTGGGAGCGATACCTGTATCATAATACCATACCTCCACGTACAGGCATGCATTTTGCATTTCATTTTTTTTTTTTTTACTCTTTAAAAAAGGCCAGTCAAGACCAATCCTCTACCAGGGAGAGTCAAGTATACTGTCCATTGTCCTGTTTGTCCGCTAAGTCCACTCCCTGTACTAGTTCTATTTATTACTAATGTATGAATGTCTAAACCACACCGTGTACTAAGTCTTGAACCCTGCACTGTGCCGACCAGATTGTAACCTGAAATGATCAACACACCTACTTGCTCTGTATTCTCTCTGTATGTGAAATGCTCTTCTGTGTAACTAACTCCGGGTTGCCCCTGAAAAAGGGACCTTCAGGGCTCAGCGGGCCTAACCGGTTATCAAAACTGAATAAATAAATAAATTTACGGAAGATACCTCAGCTGAGTTGGGACACCTTTCTTGTGTGGTTCTGCTCTATCCATTTCCGCAGCGGGAGGAACGGGAGCATTGAGATAGTGACTTTCACAAGTTTACACAGTGAATATTGAACTCTGACAGGATAGGTAATTCTCAGCTAATCCCTAGATCACACCATACTGCTCAACCTGTAGTATATTCTATTTGCCTGCAGCACCTTTTTCAGGAGGGGACGAGTGAGGGACAAAGCAATTTTGATGTGTTAAATGAGGGACATCCCTCATAATCAGGAACAATGGAGAGGCATGGATCATACTGTCTCTACTTTTATCCTGTCAGTGCAAACAGTCTGTTCCATCTTTGCCTGTACTGATTGATCAGCAGAGCTCAGTATGTTTATCACTAAAAAGTGCACTACACCCGCAATCACAGATTTTTATTTATTTTTTTGTTTATTTATTGAACTCTAGGATTACATTACTTTTGAGCAGGAACAGCTCATTTACAAAGGTTCCACACCTTTATGAAGGGTAACAAACATACAAAGGTCAGCACAGTTACATGGTATCCAATAACATAGAGAAGGTGGAAGTATAACTATAACAATGATTCATGAGGAGAGACTACTTATGACTGAGAACAATGCAGAGTTCTAAAGTGAACTATTTGGAAGAGCACAGATAGTATGAGGGCAGTATGGGGTAGACCCAGGAAGAGTAGGAAGGCTGGAGGGCCATTGTCGTTATGAGAGAAGGGAAAGAGAAGTGCTAAGGTTGGTAGTGGTAAGTGGATGGTCAGAGAAGTGCCAGTTTTGGGGTGAGGGTTTGTGTGGTAGGGGTGGGGGGGAGAGGTGGGGTGTAGGAGGAAGGGGTGGGAAATTGCAAACAGCGGGGACTGCAGTAGTAATTAGTTAGTTATGGGTGAGCAGTGCAAACCAACTAGAGAGCAGAGGGAGGTGGTCCCCTTAAGAGAAACAGTCACAGCTACCAGTAGAAGTGAGATGCTGCCAAAGCAGCCGTTTGAAGGGGCCAAGTTTGGGAGTTGTCAGGATTTCCCTGTTGAGCACATTATATCAATAAGGTGCCCTGTAGGCGAACGACCTCTGCCCCATGGAGGTCACACATCTGGGGACCTGGAAGGTTAGATAGCTAGAATCTTGGGTACGCTGGGAGCTGCAGTGGGCATTTAAGAGCTTTATGACACCTGGTGGCATGAGACCAAGGAGAATCTTTCTGGTTAAAAGGCAGGTCTGATATTGGATCCTGCTAAGAAGCGGAAGTCAACCAGCCTGGGGCATAAAGGTCACAGGTGTGAGTTAGACAGCGCCCATAAGAAGTCTACAGGCTTTGTTGAGAGCTACATTTATCCTACGGAGGGCAGTAGGGGACGCAGAGCCATATATGGCCAGACCGTAGTCGATGATGGATGTGACAGAGCTGTGAATTGCCAGTCTAAGGGCATCAGCAGTCATGCTGTGCTTATGTCTGTGTAGTAAAAGCCGATCCGAATATTAATAGCATTTGCAACATTATCAATGTGCTGTGCACAGGAGAGGAAGCTGTCTAATGTAATGGCAAGATATTTGAACTGCAAGACCTGTTCAAGCGGGACACCAGAGCAGTTCCTGATGGTGAGGGACTGGGATTTGTTCTTGCTACGTGCACTGCTGAATAACATAACCTTAGTTTTGCTGTAGTTCAGGACCAGTTTGTGGGAGCTGAACCATTCTTCAACATGTTCAAAGTCAAGCTGAAGATGATGCTCAAGGAGTTTAGTGTCATGGTGACTAGTGTAGATGACAGCATCATCTGCATATGGTAGTATTTTCTGGTTCCAGGCATTAGGAAGGTTGTTCAAGAAAAGACCAAAAAGTAGAGGTCCCAGGATGGAGACCTGAGATACGCCGGAGAGGACCGTCTTTTGTTCTGAAGTGACATTGGCAATCCTTACTTGCTGTACCCAGCTCTCCAGATAGCTTTCGAACCAGAGTAGTGCATCATTGGAGAGCCCAGTAGAGGACAGCTGTCTAAGTAGGAGTGGTGGTTGACAGTATCGAAAGCTTTCATACAGTCAGTGAACGCCATGCCCCCAGTTTCCCTGATCCAGTGAATTGTGGATGTAACCCGTAAATTCCAGTAGGGCAGTGGTGGTGCTGTGCCCTTTTCTAAATCCATGCTGCTGTGGGCATTGGATTTTGTATTTTTCCAGAAATTCAACTAACTGATCTGACACTGTGCATTCCAATGCTTTGGATAAAAGAGGGAGGATGGAGATAGGCCTGTAGATGGCGTGCAGTGCCCTATCTCCATTTTTGTGAACAGGTGTTATAAGCGCTTGTTTCCAAAGTAAGGGAACTGAGCCAGCCTTAGTGAAAGGTTCAAGATCTTTGTAACAGGCACAAGGATTTCTTCTAGCACGACCGCAACCAACTTTAGGTCGAGGGAATCACCGCTGAGTCTAGGTTTGCAGATGGCCTTGCAAATGTAGGTTCTGGCAAGATGAAGTAGAACCTCTTTAAAGTAGAACTGCGGGATGGGGCGGCCCAAGGATGCTGAGTCCTGGAAAGTACTGTGGTGGGAGTGTTGACGAAATCAGGTGGATCTTACGGTGCTGAGCAATACTAAATTCTGAATAGACAACTGTGCAGAACATTCAAATATACCTAAATGAAACAGGCTCTTTATTTCTCCTTTTTTTTCCCCCAGTGTCTTACACCCATTCACACAGATACATACACAAGAAGCAGGCAGGCTGATAATATGGCCTTGCTGGACCTGGAATTTGTCCCTTGAGCTGTTGAGCTCAGAAGAAGTGGGGTGGTGCTGCTATGAAGGACACTGCTCAAGTAACATGACCCTTGTTAGGTGAGCGGTGTCCTTCATTAATCTGTAAGTGGCCATTCTTGATCTTAAAAATGAATGAGAAATCCACCCTATTTCATTTGAATATGCTACCATCGATCTCCTTAGTCACACGCCATACGTGTTTGAGCACAGGGGCATATCACCATTACCAGGGCTTTCAGAATCGGTCAGGCTGCTTAGTGATATGTAGAATTATGAGTGAAAAAACTAAGGTATGGGGAAAAAATTTATTCCTTAAACTAGGTTGGAATAACTGTTGCTGAGAGCAGCTACCACAATATATGAGTAGCTGCCCTATATGGGAGACTTCCTTTAACAACCACCCAAAATTCTATTTCAGGCGCATCTCAGTAAAGGACGCTAAGAAATACATAAAAAGAGCGCTTGGGAAAACAAGAATAGGTAGCGATTTAATTGACATGAAGATGGTGGGACTCGCCCTTGATGAGGTAATCGTCCCAGTCACAAAAATCTTCAACATGTCCCTCTCCTTGGGAAAATTCCCCACCTTGTGGAAGCAGGCACCCATCACACCAGTGTACAAAAATGGTGACTGAGCTCATGGCCAACTATAGCCCATATCCACACTGCCCCCCAAAGCACTTGAAAGAATGGTGTTAGAGCAGCTTACTGAATACCTGGATAAATACAACCTGCAGTGTCCTCAGCAGCACGGCTTCAGAAAAGGCCATAGCACCACCACAGCCCTGGTCAATTTCATGGACTGTGTTCACCAAGCCATGGATGATAGAAGCCTTATGGGGTCCATTTTTATTGACCTAACAAAGGCGTGTAATATGGTCAACCATAAGATTCTCCTACAACAACTGGCAGGTCTGGGCCTGTCACCAGCCTCTGTGGGCTGGTTTAGTGACTGTCTAGCTGCCAAGAACCAAAGGGTAAAGATCGGAGCAGTGTAATCTCCTGCCAGAGAGGTCTCCCTAGGCGTCCCTCAGGGATCCATCCTAGGCTCTCTACTGTTTAGTCTCTTCATAAACAGACTTCCGGCATCATGCCCCAGTAAAATCATCCTTTATGCAGATGATGCAGTAGTTCTGAGCCGAAGCCCAAATATAAGTGAACTGACAAGTAAACTGCAAACTACCTTGAACTTGTTGGAGGACTGGTTTACAAACTACAGACTTCTCCTCAACTATAAAAAAAAACAAGGTGATGTTACTAACCAGTCCCCACCTTAGGAAAAATAATTCCATGTTGACCATCACCAACAACAAGAACGTCCCACTTGAGCAAGTACAGGTATTCAAATACCTGGGTATTCTCATCGACGAATCCTTCATCTTCTCCTGTCACATCGATCACGTGGTAAAAAGCATCAACGCTAAGATTGGAATCCTGTATAGACACAGGAAATACATCACGCCTGATGCCCTGTGACTATTGGTCACGTGTTCTGTACTGTCAGTGGTTGATAATGGCCTAGTGGTATACAGCGCAGCCTCTGACACTGCCTTAAAAAGGATCTCCACTGTGCTAAATAAGGCCTACAGGCTTGTCCTAGGGGCTGACAACCAACTGTACACATACCTGCTATATAATCACACAAACTGGCTCAACCTTAGGGACAGGATCAAATTCCAGACCTGTATCCTAGGCAAAAAAGCACTACTAGCTCTTGTACCACCTTGCATCCAGCAAATGTTCTAGACAACTACTGTAGTTCCCAGCACAATACCCATGGGACTTCACGTTGCGCTTTCAAGGTACCTTTCAGAAGAACATCCCTGGGCAACGCTCCTCCTATAAGGCTTCACAATGGTTGAATGATCTCCCAATCCACATTACTGGCTTATAGAGCCTGAGAATCTTTAAAGCACAACTTAAACTTTGGGTCACATACGAAACAAGCATTTGTCAATGCCGAATGTTTGCTTGCTGGCATTGGCAGTGGTAGTGTAGAAGTTACAGAGCTGCGTAATAGAATGGCAGTGAAGTATTGAACTGAAGCCAACCCCACCACCACTCTGCAGAGAGTGACAAGCAGTGGGGTGTGCCTTTGGGTCGTCAGGCATAATGGCCACGCCATTTCAGTACACCCCACCCTGCAGACACTGGCAAGTGTCACGGTGTTCCTTGGGGTCTTTGCTTTATATCGCACCCATTCCATTAGGAAATACAGTGAGATGGGTGCAATATAGGAGAATGGGTGAACTTTGGGGCCGAAGAGTCCAAGGCATACCTCGATGCCTCTCACTGGCTGCAGGGTGTGGAATGGTATGAGCATGACAGGCAAGAATCCCAAGTCACACCCCTGATGCCTGTCATTCTCTACAGGGTTGGGCGTTATGGTTGGAAACCCTAATACCCCAGGCATTCGTTGGTATTTTCACTCCAAATGTTCAACATGGTTTTTTTGTGACCTCACCTCATGAACAGGGGGAATATCAGTTTCTTAGCCGAAAGCTGCTTATGCACAGCGACTACGGCATTTAGCACCACAGGTGCAAAAACATTCCGAACAGGATGTAAAAAATGACAGCTGTACTGTTCATGGGGAGGTGTAAAAAATGGCAGTGTTGCAAATCTGCAGTAAAAATATTTAAAAAATGGTGAAGTCCAGGCGTACATAGAAACTGTACAGCGCACACCATAATATAATTAGGTTGGGTTTTTACAGCAGATTGTCAACTCGGGCATTTTGGTGCCTCCGATCATGAACAGTGTCACTGTGATTTTCTTTATCTGTCGAACAATGATTTCCACAGCGACCACGCATCTCTGCACTGAAAGTGTGAAAACACACTCGCCATGTTGTGAAAAATGACAGCTGTACTGTAAATAAGGCAGTGTGGAAAATGGCACTGGTGAAAATCTGGACTTAAAATATTACAAAGTCATGAACTTCAGGGTGCGTGGAAACTGTGCAATGCTCACTCGTAACACAGTCATTTTATGGACTTTTGTCACCAAATTTTCAACATAGCCATTTTAAGACCTCTGCTCATGAACAGTGTAACTGTGATTTTCTTAATCTATCCCAAACATTGCTTACACACCAACAGCACCATTGTGCGCCATATGTGCGAAAACACATTTTAAGCGGCATATGAAAAATGGCAGTTGTACTGTGCATAAGGAAGTGTAATAAAATAGCAATGTTGAAAATCTGGAGTGAAAATATTACATTTGCAAACTTATGAGCATGCATAGGAACTGCGCAACGCACGCTCGTAAAACAGTCATTTTTAGGAATTTTTTCACCAAATTTTCAACATAGCCATTTTAAGACCTCTGCTCATGAACAGTGTCACTGTGATTTTCTTAATGTGTCCCATACATTGATTTCGCATCGACCGCGCCTATTAAAGCGCCACATGGGCGAAACACATTTGGGCAAGATATGAAAATGACAGCTGTACTGCTCAAAGGAGGTGTGATACAATGGCAATGTTGAAAATCTGGGTGAAAATATTGAAAATTTGCGAACTTCACAGGCGTGTGGGGCTTTCTACACAACATGCCTTCGTAAAACAGTAATTTTTGGAATTTTTCACCAAATTTTCAACATAGTCATTTTAAGACCTCTGCTCATGAACAGTGACACTGTGATTTTCTTAATTTGTCCCGCACATTGATTTACGTACACCAACTGCGCCATTGTGCGCTACATGAGCGGAAATACGTTTTGGGTGAGATGAAAAATGACAGCTGTACTACTCATAAGAAGGTGTGGTAAAATGGCAATGTTGAAAATCTGGAGTGAAAATATTGAAAATTCATGCAATTTTACGATGCGTAGGAACTGTACAGCATGCGCTCATAAAACAGTCATTTATTGGAATCTTTTCACCAAATTTTCAACATAGCCATTTTAAGACCTCTACTCATGAACAGTGTCACTATGATTTTCTTAATTTGGCCCGTACATTGATTTCGCACACCTACTGCGCCATTGTGCGCTACATGGGCTGAAACACGTTTTGGGTGAGATGTGAAAAATGACAGCTGTACTGCTCATAAGAAGGTGTGGTAAAATGGCAATGTTGAAAATCTGGAGTGAAAATATTGAAAATTCGCGAACTTATGAGCGTGCGTAGGAACTGCGCAACGCACGCTCGTAAAAGTCATTGTTAGGAATTTTTTCACCAAATTTTCAACATAGCCATTTTAAGACCTCTGCTCATGAACAGCGTCACTGTGGTTTTCTTAATTTGTCCCGTACATTGATTTCGCGCACTGACTGCACCATTGTGCGCTACATGGGCGGAAACAGGTTTTGGGTGAGATGTGAAAAATGACAGCTGTACTACTCATAAGAAGATGTGGTAAAATGGCAATGTTGAAAATCTGGGTGAAAATATTAAAATTTGCAAACTTCTGGCGTGCATAGGAACTGCGCCAGCAGCCTTCATCAAACAGTCGTTTTTGATTTTTTCCACCAAATTTTCCATCCTTCTTGAGCCCACCTTATGACACAGGTAGTGTCGTTTGGTTAATCGGTCCCGAAGGTGATTTCGTGCAGTGACTGCAAAATCACCCTTGAGCCCAAATACAGCATAACAGTGACATCATTCATGAGAAGGGGTCCCAAAAACCCCATGTTGAAAATTTGGTGCAAAAATTCCAAAAAATGCCTGAGATATGCAACAAAGTTGAAAAATCCTATCTAGCCCATTATACAGCTTACCGGCATTTCCTCAGTTCGCGGTCGGCTTTGAAGAGTGCAGACGTGTTCCCGGTCCACCGAAGATCGTCGCGCCGAGGTCCGGAGGTAAGTATGGGGTGAGGGGGGTGTGGGGAGGCAGGGTGCGCAGTGGGTGGGTGCGGGTTGTGGGAGGGGCCAGGGAGACTACGTGGGACTGTTTTTCTTTACAGTTTTTTTCAATGACTCGCTGGGCGTTTGCCATGCTGGGGTGGGCTCCCAGTGTGGCACAAGGATGGTTGAGGCGTTCAGCCAACAGGGGATTGGGCACCCCGTCAGCCATAGCATCACTTGCCATGCTGGGGTGGGCTTCAGCGTGGCACCTTGTACTGGGGGTGACGGCGGCGGGAGTTGGGCACCCCGTCGGCGATATATGGGGAGGGAGAGACGAGTGAAGCCGATGGGGGATTGGGCACCCCGTCGGCTATTACTCAGTTGCCACGCTGGGATGGGCACCCAGCGTGGCATTGAAACTTTGAGGCGCAGCACAGCCGACGGGATTGGACACCTCGTCGGCTATATGTGTGTGGGAGGCAGCCGCAGTATGCGTGCTTCTGTGTGTGTGTGTGGTGTGTAGGGGGAGTTGCGATGAGCAGGCGATATCTATCGCGTTCACTGAAGCGTAGCTCCCCTCAACTGTATGCCACTGCATTTTGGAGCTTGTCATAGACAGCTCCAGAATGCATTGGCTTACAGAGGCCACGCCTGCCAACACACTGACTGAATTGGAAGAGGGGGTGACACACCTCCGAAATCTCGGATGATGGCACTATGTTTCTTGCACATGCGTGCAAGCAAACATAAAAAGGGTCTCAGGCCCATATGTTTACCTGATAAACAAAAGTTAAATAAATAAATAAACAAACAGTGCCTTGCCACGTAATCCACTTGCAACTGCTTCAAGTAATACCTGCTTCTCTACGGGAGATCCACCCCTTCACTTAGTAGCAGCATTTAGCCTCACACCCCAGCCACCCCACCTATAGTAACAACCATTACTCACAGCACTTGACTTGTGAGTCTCTAATCCTCCCACCCCCATCCCTTCCTGTATCTGAGGACCCCACATTCCAGCCTAGGGCCTCACCACCTATGCCTGTGAGGCTGCTCCTCCCACTACCTTGTCCCTCCAATTCACCCCATTTTTCCCTGGACGCTTCCCTTCCCATCACACCACTGACTCCCTCCCCCATCACACCGCTGACTCCTCCCCATCCCGCTTAGCTATATCACTAACTAAGCTCTAACAAGGCCTTCCTCTGGCGGCACAGGGTTTCTCTTTCCATTTCTATAATTCTTTCTATTCTTTCCCGTTCTTCTTTAATTAAGATCATATAGTAGTCTAAACTCTATACGTATTATGTCTCCGCTCTTTACACTAGAATATATAAACAATTCTAAAGTCTGTAACTGAGTGAAATTATTGTTTAGGACTTGCCAAGTGACCTTGCAGTTGGTTCTGGTGACATTGCTATTTTTCTGTATTGTATGTCCTGTCTAGACGTGGAACCTTTGTAAACGGGCTTCCAGCTCAAAGGTTGTTTCCGAATTAATAAACTTGAACTTGAAGATGGCTTCTTTTGTTCTGTAACTTGAAAACTTCATAAGGATAGACCTGGGGCAAGTCAGGGGTCAGTCGGCTTTGCTGCAGCGATCTATGGGTTCTCTCTATGCAAACAGGCATGGTGGGGGAAGGGCTGAAACATCCCATAATAGACTTAAAAACTAACACATGTCCCATCTAACTGTTTTCTTGTAGCCCAGTCAGCCTAAGATTATCACAGTGTGTTCTTGCCTTGAGATGAGTGCACTTGTCCTGCAGTGCTTCAGTACATAAAAATGGAGAGTCCAAGGCCTGGACCAACTATATGGCTCTGTCTTCCACTAAAAACACATGCTGCTTCAACTCCTTCACTCATTTCTCCAGCCCTCCCAGTCTCTTATTCAAAGTTTTAAATTATATTTTATCATAGGGTGAAGCCTTTATTTCTTTGAGAAGCAATTCAAAGTGAGTTGTGTTGAGCCACTCACTTTCTCCACCAGTGTCCTCCGCTAGGCCTCGGGAACTCACTCACGACACACTCCTGCTCCTCTCAGTCCAGTCATCGCTAAATCCACTGGCATTGCATGTCTTCTTATCTTTTTGGGACCAGGAGTGAGCCCTGTGGTCATCTCCCTCAGCTCCTGATGGCACTACGATCAGTTTTAAAGAGGTAAAAACTTTACGAGTGAGACTTTGATTAGACAGGAGGGAAAGAAACTCTCAGTTCAATGTGTTGCTGGTCCTGTGACGTTACTGAAAGTCTGGCACAGTTATTTTCTGAAGGTTGTTCTCAGGCCTATTGGGCAATGTCTGTGAATGAGCTTTAGTAGACTGAATTAGCCCACTAAGTGTCCACGAGTGTAGTAATTCCTCCTCGTGCTCACCAGGTCCATGATGGGGAGAAATACAGAAGAAGACAAAACAACCATAGAACACATCATAATACTATGAGAAGTAGAATAACCAGTGTAGTGTAGTATAGTATCTCAACCTCTAAGATACAGTATATTCTTAATTAACAGTATGTTGACTTAACTGGCATCATAAGTAATTGTTTATTTCATTCATTACTTCATTGTCTGCTTGTATATCTCTAGTACCCATACCCTTATCATATTTAATGCATCTTAACTTGGAACCTGCAGTCTTTGTGGGGATTTCAATGTATCCGCTGAGATCTGGATGTTGTGTACATTCAGGTTCTGTGAGGCACCTCCTTCCAGCTGTGAGTGAGGGAGGCTGGTATGTCAATACAAATATACTAACTATAGGGGACAATATCATCTTAGATTTTTGATTGGCATTTGGGGAGTTGCTATTTATCTACACTGTGATGGTCAGTTGAGCATCCAAAAAAATATACTTACGATGATATGCTTTGTGGGCATCTGTAAGAAAATGAGTCAGCTTTTCCAGGTGTAGGGCTTCTAAGGTCTCACTAAGTCATTTATGTTTAGTGGAATATTGTTATCCAGCCAGTGTTTTAATATGAGCTTGTTGGCTACCGCTATGATTTGTGTAAAGGAATGTTGTTTGCTCAGTGCCACTCGATTCTGGACTAAGTACACCATAATGCACATTTCAGGTAGGAAAAGATCTTCCATGCTCAATAATGAGTTGAGGGAGGCTGTCATGAACTGCCAGTATGTTTGGATCGGTGGACAAGTCCGTAATAAATGCATCAAGGAACCTTGGGGATTCTCACATTTGTAACATTGTGAGGTTGGTATTTGTTTAATCTACTTTGTTAGTGTGTAATAGAAGTTATGAAACACCTTGAACTGTTGAATTTTCAGATTGGCTAATGACATAAAGGATTTTGAAAAGGACCACAGTTTTTTATTTTATTTTTTTGTTGCCTGTGCCCGAGGCTCAGCCCCTGACCCACCTAGACTGCGGCCCACTCTAGCCACCACCCGATGTGGCGATTGAAACATTGACTTTGACAGCAGATAAGAACCGCTTGGCCCACCCAGTCTGCCCATTTCCCTACCTACTGGATAAGCCGCAGATCCTAGTTAACCAGCAGCCTACTTCTTCCAACCCTGCTTCTTCCTAACCCTCACCAGACTTGCCTTATATCTGTTCCATACATTCTTGAATTCCTCCACAGTTTTTGACCCCACAACCTCCTCAGGAAGGCCGTTCCATGTGTCCACCACCCTCTCCGTGAAAATATACTTTATCACGTTGCCCCTGAGCTGTCCCCCCCTCTATCTTCAAATTGTGCCCCCTTATAATATTGATCCAGGCTTTGCCCATCTGGATGGGGCCGTTGGACAGGGCGGCTCCATGGGACACATTCAAGTGTCCCGGTGGTGACTAATCATCAGGAGAGTCTCCTGGCTTGCCCCCCCCCCCCAAGGTGGGGCCATGGAGAAGGCTGAACCGACGGTCTGAATTAGCTGCATGGCCAGTTGGGATGTATGGCAGGCTGCACAGGGCTGGTGGAGTCAGGACATCATGAATGGCCGTGGCAACAATTTTTGTCCTGCTATAGCCCCGGGGACATGGAGTGCAGTGACGTCAGAGCACGACGTTGGCACGTTCCCCCCCCTTCAACACAATGGCTCCCATGAACTGATCAAGCCCCCAGCCTCCGCTAGGGGATGATCTTATACCAGACAATCTCTCAACCCAACCCCCATAGGAGGAGAGCTATCCCTCAGATGCTCCATCCTCCTCTCCCCAGCCGACTCTCCAACTCCCTGGGTCTATTCCCGAACCTGAAGCATCAGCATCGCAAGCAGACGCCTTGCCACTGTGCCAGCAGACCGGCCAAGGACCACAGTTTTTCCCATTCCCATGCTGAGGTTTCTTGGCCCAGCTGTTTTGACCACCAGGCTTTAAATGAGTCTGCCTTTTCATGCTGTTGTTGCACTACAGTAGCATACCATCCTGATATCACAGGGTGATCTCACAGGAGGCTGAATAGTTTGGCTTCCAGTTCCATTGTTGGCTGCCTTCTGGGATCTAAGCAAGCAATAATACCTGATAGGGTGGGTGGTATTGGGCAATGCCAGACTGCCCAGGGGCGTAATGAGGCCTGATGCAGCAGGTGGAGGGCCTTATAGCCCCTGGAAGGTCTGGTATTGCCCAATACCACCCACCCTGGAGGGTATTATTGCAGTTTGAAAATGGGATACAAGTAACAATTTTAATGAAATTAAAAATAAAAAAAAAATCAAATAAATGTTAGAAAGAGGAATAAAATTGTTTGTCTTGTAAAATAGTCCCTCTACTGGTACACTTGCCAGTAGAGGGTGTTGCTGTTTAGGAGAGCTTGTTTCTGTTATTGGTTTTCTTGTCTCCTGAGTCACTTTTGTTTGCTTCTGGCTCAACTCGCCCCCCTCCCCAGTACCGAGGTAAGCTGTCTAGCGCCCCTCCATGATAAAATGAACTGAGGTGAGAGGTACTCATTTTTTCATGATTGTTTTTTAAACTGATTTTTTTATGTTCAGTTATGAGCAGGATAAATTATGACTGCTGTATGTCGTGGGGTTCCGTAATGAAGGATAAACGGATTAATCACTGGAGTGGGATGGAGAGACATGCATGGGTAAGCAGCTACATTTGAAGTGCTGAGAGTTTTTTTTTAATGGAACTTTTAGAAAACCAAGTGGCCGGTGGTGCAGGGTGTGTGGGCCGCTCACAAAGCAACAGAGCGGGCCGGCGTCTGGAGAAGGGGGCATGGAAGCACGGTTGGGAGAGTGTTGCCATTGGAAATTAGCACGGTTGGGAGAAACGCTCATTTGTCTTTCTTCCCAACCGCAGAATAAAAACAGGAGTGTGTTTTGCATTTATTTGGGATTCAGTTGGCAGAGGAGCTTACGCAAGCTGTACTATACAGCAAGCGGCATCTGAAGCGGCACTGGTGATCAGTGTGGTGCATGTAAGGTACGTAGCACAGCTGAATTTTTTACATAAACACTTTTTTTCTCCTTCTGTTAAATTAGGTGACTGTTGTTTTGCCGTTGTGCGTGGTGAGGGTGGGGTCTGCTCACTTGCTAAGTGAGCTAAAAACAATGCATGCGAGTTCAAATTCCATGCCAATGGGGTGCTTTTGGCCAACGAGAAAGGGTGGGCACAAGGGTACCTGAGTGGGTGAAGGGGCACTTGGGCTGGTACTTTTTATTTCCTGGGCATCTATTGAAAGTTAATGTGCCCCCCTGGCATGGGATGTAGCTAATCGGAGCCCAGGAAGTAAAAAGCCCATTTTCTGATAGCTCATTTGAGGATAGAATATTTTGTATTTGGAGCAATTTGTAACTGTCCGTCACTGGCAGATGTAAGTTTGTTTGGAGTTCCTGAAACTTTTTGAGCAGAACAGACACATTGTTTTGGCAGGATGTTCATTTTTATGTTGCTTGCACGCATGTGCAAGAAACATAGTGCCATCATCGGAGATTTTGGAGGTGTGTCACCTCCTCCTCCAATTCAGTCAGTGAGCTGGCAGGCGCGGCCCCTGTAAGCCAATGCATTTTGGAGCTGTCTATGACACGCTCCAAAATGCAGTGGCATACAGTTGAAAGGGGGAGCTACGCTTCAGTGAGCACCGATAAGCGTAGCTCCCCCCACACGCGGGTGTGCGGCCCAGCGTCCTGTGTAGCCAACGGGTGCCCAATCCCGCCGGCTGAGCTGCTGTCCCCTCAGAGTGGTGCCACGCTGGGAGCCCACCCCAGCGTGGCAATCAGTAATGTGGCGGCGGGGGTGCCCAATCCCACGTCGGCTGAATGGCCCCCATCCTTGTGCCATGCCCTGGAGCCCACCCCAGCGTGGCAAACGTCCCCTCGTAGTCTTTTTTTTCTTGTTTTAAACCTGAAAAAACGCCCGCCGCGCGCGCCTCCGACCCCTCCCACAACCCGCACCCACCCACTGCGCACCCAGCCTCCCCACACCCTCACCCCCATACTTACTCCGGTCGCGTCGATCTTGGTGGACCGGGAACACGTCTGCACTCTTCAAAGCCAACGCGAACTGAGGAAATGCGATAAGCTGTATAATGGGCTAGATAGGAGGGTTCAACTTTGCATATCTCAGACATTTTTGGAATTTTGCCAAATTTTCAACATGGGGTTTTGGGACCCCTTCTCATGAATGATGTCACTGTCATGGCGTTATTCGGGCCGAAGGGTGATTTAGAGTGCAGTGACTGCGGCAACCCTTCAGGCGAATACCCGCCATGACAGTGACATCATTCATGAGAAGGGGTCCCAAACCCATGTTGAAAATTTGGCCAAATATTCCAAAAATGACTGTTTTATTTACGCATGCTATGCAGTTCCTACGCAGGCTCGTAAGTTCGTGAAATTTCAATATTTTCACTCCATATTTTCAACATTGCCATCTTACCACACCTTCTTATGAGTAGTACAGCTGTCATTTTTCACATCTCACCCAAAATGTGTTTCCGCCTTGTAGCGCAGAATGGCGCAGTCGATGTGCGAAATCAATGTACGGGACAAATTAAGAAAATCACAGTGACACTGTTCATGAGCAGAGGTCTTAAAATGGCTATGTTGAAAATTTGGTGAAAAAATTCCTTAAAATGACTGTTTTACGAGCGTGTGTTGCGCAGTTCCTACGCAGGCTCGTAAGTTCACAAATTTTCAATATTTTCACTCCAGATTTTCAACATTGCCATTTTACCACACCTCCTCATGAGCAGTACAGCTGTCATTTTTCACATCCTGCTCAAAACATGTTTCCGCCCATGTAGCGCACAATGGCGCAGTCGGTGTGCAAACTCAGTGTATGGGACACATTAAGAAAATCACAGTGTCACTGTTCATGAGCAGAGATCTTAAAATGGCAATATTGAAAATTTGATGAAAGAATTCCTAAAAATAACTGTTTTACGAGTGTGCGTTGCGCAGTTCCCTCGCACGCTCGTAGGTTTGCGAATTTTCAATAGTTCCACTCCAGATTTCAACATTGCCATTTTTACCACACCTTCCTTATGAGCAGTGCAGCTGTCATTTTCACATCCTGCCCAAAACGTGTTTCCGCCATGTAGTAGCACAATGGTGCAGTCGTGTGCAAACTCAATGTATGGGACACATTAACAAAATCACACTGACACTGTTCATGACCAGAGGTCTTAAAATGGCTATGTTGAACATTTCGTGAAAATTTCCCAACAATGACTGTTTCGTAGCGCGTTGCTAGCAGTTCTTACGCATGCTCGTAAGTTCGCAAATTTTCAATATTTGCACTCCAATGACTTCCAAATACCTAAACAGCACATAGAAGCAAGCGACATTCGCATTATACAATGGCAAGAGAAAATCCTGGTCCTTGATTGGTCAGAGTGGACTGGACCCGGATGTTATCCCAGCATAACATCCGGCTCTAGTCCCAGTACAGTAACGCCGCATCAGTTTAAAAATCCATCCACAGCTGTCCGTTGCTTCCTGCTCGCACTAGAAGTGAAAGCCGATTTCGATCGGCTTCACAGCAGGCACAGCTCTCACACGTTCCCCAAACAAGCCTCGTTTATTTCGTAACAGGAAAAAAACTAAAATCAAAGCTGTCTTCATGATTACCAGACGTTTAGCGTGACAATAGTCTGTCCTCTTTCTCCGGTGCCCCGGTACCAACACCATCATCTGCTCGCACTGAAAGTGAAAGCAGCATTTTAGATTTGCAAAACAGTAGGCACAGCTCTCACACGCTCCCAAACAAGCTTTATTTATTTCTAAAAGAAAGAAAACCTGAAATCAAGCCGCCACAGCAGTCTCCCGCTCTTTCTCAGGTGCCCACTCATTCGCCCGTTGCTCTAACGCTCGCTCAACTCATGGTTTCTTCTCGTCTTTTTTTCTTTAAATACATGAACCAATAGCAGGAGAAAACAGTAAAGAAAGAACCAGTAGGAGAACACCTAGAGAGAGCGGGTTGTGGGGGCACACCTATTAGAGACCTGCAACAGACACACAGAAAAACAGCTCCACCTGCTGTACAAACAGTATAAGGCACTATTTTTCAAATCCGCATCCTTCCACAATAAAAAAACTAAAAAAATACAATTAAAACACTATTTTTTAACCATTTTTCTAATGTAAATGTAAACGAGCCATTGTATAATAGGAATAATGCCCTCCAGGGTGGGTGTTATGCTGGGATAACATCCCGCCTTGGGTGTTGGACGCCCTCGGCCGTTGGCCTCGGGCCCAACCACCCAAGGTGGGATGTTATCCCAGCATAACACCCACCCTGTCGGGCATTATTCCTTTATTGACAAATGCTTGTTACTGTGGCTATGCAGTTTCCCATTGAGAGTGGTAATGTATGCCACCTGCACAGATCTGCTGAAACAATCTGAGTTAACTTCTCCAGTTTGCAGACATGGTTTCTGTTGGTGAGGCGTGTAGCTGGAGCCCCAGGTTGGCTATATGTTTCTGTGCCCATTTCATTCTTAGGTCTTCTATTTATTTTTAGTAGCAATTCCTCCTAATTGGAAGTACTTCTGTTTGCCTCTGTTTTATCCCTATTAAGTTTGTAACCTGACAGGTGTGAGATTTCTGTATCTGTTCAGTCAGTGGTGGAATGGATACGGTAGGGTCATTCAGGGACAGCAGAACATCGTCTGCTTGTGCTGTAACTTTGTGTGTCTTCCCTGTTAGCATCACACCTTTGATATGCTGATTTTGCTGAATGTGGAGTATAAGAGGCTGAAGCTGAATAGGGCTAACAATAGGGTTATACTTGACGGGTACATCTGGTCAACTGAAAACCCTGTGATGCTAGCCCATTGGTGCACACTGCTGCATGGGGAGATGTGTACAGAAGTCAATGAAGACCGGGGGAAGGCTGCACATGCCCAGAACGTGGAACAGGTACAGCCATTCCACCTGGTAAAACACCTTTTCTGCATCAAGCCATACCAACAATGCTGGAGCCTTGCTTTTCTGTGCCTGCACTAGGAGATGTGTAAGTTTCCTCATGTTATTGTCAGGGACAATGGAAATTCGCGGGCATGATTGTTTTGTGCAAATTCCGCTATTTTTGCCTTCCCCGCCATCTAGCCGTGATTTTACACATCCACGTAAAAGCTGTATCAAAATGCCCTGTGTTTTATTTTTTTCTGAACGCCATGTTCACCTGTGTGGTTTTCGGCATTCAGAACAAAGGGAATGCAATCAATTCCACCCCCACAGTGTCAGAGTGTGTGTGTGTGTGAGAGAGATGTCCTAGAGGGGGCCGAACACTTCTGGGACCAATTGAACTTGATTTTATATTTAAAGGACTTGGCGTCCTTTTTCAGATTTCTGTCCCCACTCAGGTCTGCCTAAGCCCCATATATATATATATATATATATGTATACACATGTGCGGGGTTATGAGGGGGGACAGCAGCACACCCGGTGCTGTTTCCAGAGACCTCTGCTCTGAGCCATTTTGCAGATTTTCTTTGTTGTGCCTCTAAGCTGCAAACACTTCCACAATCTTGGCTTGTGGCTTTTCTGGTGCGGGGATCCTGCTTCAAGTCAGGACCATAGGAGGGAACCAGCTGATGGGGAGCCAGCCTGACCTGCCCTGCTCCGATGAACAGCTAAGCTAACCTGTTGCGAACCGCAAACGGGAGCCAGAAATGGAGCTGTAATTCTTTTTGTTTCTGGCTTGCTGTGGCTTTACTGCTCCAGCTGCACAATTCTGTCTGCTCCCAGAAAGAGTCTGCTGGAGGAGCCCAAAAACTGGTCTGTCCTTCTTTGCCTGCAGCCAGCTGCTGACTCATGAAAGGACTTCTGGAGGACTGCTTCTGCCTTGCCCTGCCCTGCTACTGCCCTACTCTGCTTCTGGTAAGTCGACTGGAAATCATTAAAATATCATATGTGGGGGCAAGAAGCAAAATGAATGAGATGGGAACAAGGAATGGTGCCAGGATGTGTATGTGAGGGTCAGAGAGGTGGGGTAGGAGGGAGGGCAAGCACAGGTTGGCATTGTGCTTTTACATAAAATGTATATACTTGATGGGTGGGCAAGTATAGTGGGCAAGCATAGGCTGGCATGTTTTTGAGGGAGAGTGCTGGAGGACTGAACTGCTTTGCCTGCTGCCAGCTGCCAATTATTGAAGGACTTCTGAAACTTAGCATGACAACAATAAAAATATCAGTTGTGGAGGCAAGGAAGAGGTAAAATGAATGAGGAGGGAACAATGAATGGTGCCAGGATGTGTATGTAAAGGTCAAAGAGGTGGGGTAGGAGGGAGGGCAAGCACAGGTTGGCATGGTGCTGTTATATAAAATGCATATACTTGATCGGTGGAAGGAGGGGCAGTCCGGGCAGACTGGCACAAAATGCACCTGTATACTAGTCCACCAGGTCTGTGCCAAGCTCCTGTGGTTTGTTGTTGATGGAGGGTGGAGGGACGGGCCTGGCAGACTGTCACAGAATACACATGTATACATGTCTGCAAGGTTCATGCCTCCCTCCTGTGGTTTGTTGTTGATGGAGGGTGGAAGGATGGTACACATGCAGAAAGAAACTGTTCTGGCCTCTAGTGATGCAGGAGGGAGTGGGCGGACAGACTGACTTGCACAGAACAATTTTTTTCCACCTGTATACCAGTCTGCTTGGTCCATGCCAAGCTCCTGTCACTTGTTGTTGATGGTCGGTGGAGGGATGGGCCTGGCAGACTGGTATACATGCAGAAAAAATTGTTCTGGCCTCTGGTGATGCAGGAGGGAGGGATGGATGGACTGACTGGCACAGAACAATTTTTTTCTAAATGTTTACCAGTCCACTTGGTCTGTGCCAAGCTCCTGTCACTTGTTGTTGATGGTTGGAGGAGGGACGGGCCTGGCAGACTGGTACACATGCTGAAAAAAATTGTTCTGGCCTCTGGTGATGCAGGAGGGAGGGGCATCTGGGCAGACTGGCACAGAACAATTTTTTCCCACATGTATACCAGTCTGCTTGGTTCATGCTAAGCTTCTGTCACGTGTTGTTGATGGTCGGTGGAGGGACGGGCTTGGCAGAGTGGTACATATGCAGAAAACATTGTTCTGGCCTCTGGTGAAGAAGGAGCGAGGGGCATCTGGGCAGACTGGCACAGAACAATTGTTTTCCACCTGTATACCAGTCCGCTTGGTCAGTGCCAAGCTCCCGTTGCTTGTTGTTGATGGTCGGTAGAGGGACAGGCCTGGCAGACTGGTACACATGCAGAAAAAATTGTTCTGGCCTCTGGTGATGCAGGAGGGATGGGCGGATAGACAGACAGACAGACTGACTGGCACAGAACAATTATTTTCGACATGTATACCAGTCCACTTGGTCCGTGCCAAGCTCCTGTCACTTGTTGTTGATGGTCAGTAGAGGGACGGGCCTGGCAGACTGGTGCACATGCAGAAAAAAATTGTTCTGGCCTCTAGTGATGCAGGGGGGAGGGGCGGACAGACTGACTGGCACAGAACAATTGTTTTCGACATGTATGCCATTCCGCTTGGTCCATGCTAAGCTCCTGTCACTTATTCTTGATGGTCAGTAGAGGGACGGGCCTGGCGGACTGGTACACATGCAGAAAAAAAATTGTTCTGGCCTCTGGTGATGCAGGAGAGAGGGGCGGACAGTCTTGACTGGCACAGAACAATTTTTTTCCACCTGTATATCAGTCTGCTTGGTCTGTGCCTAGCCCCTGTGACTTGTTGTTGATGGTCGGTAGAGGGACGGGTCTGGCAGACTGGTACACATGCTGAAAAAAATTGTTCTGGCCACTGGTGATGCAGGAGGGAGGGGCAGACAGACTGACACAGAACAATCTTTTTCCACATGTATACCAGTCCGCTTAGTCCATGCCAAGCTCCTGTTGCTTGTGGTTGATGGTTGGTGGAGGGATGGGCCTGGCAGACTGATACATGTGCAGAAAAAAAATTGTTCTGGCCTCTGGTGATGTAGGAGGGAGCAGCGGACAGACTGACAGGCACAGAACAATTTTTTTTCACCTGTATACCGGTCTGCTTTGTCCGTGCCAAGTTCCTGTCACTTGTTGTTGATGGTCGGTGGAGGGATAGGCCTGGCAGACTGGTACCATGCTGAGAAAAATTGTTCTGTCCTCTGCTGATGCAGGAGGGAGGGGCAGACTGACTGACTGACTGGCACAGAACAGTGTTTTTCCACATGTGTACCAGTCTGCTATGTCCATCCCTCGCTCCTTTGGATTGTCGTTGATGCTGTTAGCATCAGTTAGGCAGGCTATGCATTTTATATTTTTGTAACCATTGTTAAGTTAGGTAGGCTATGCATTTTATGTGCCTGTTGTTCAGATAGCCTATGCATTTTATTTTTATGTGAGTGTCATTCAGTTAGGCCGGTTATACATTTTATTGCTGTTTTTACGTGACCATCGTTCAGATAAGCAGGTTATGCATTTTTTAATTTTAATGTGTTCGTCATTCAGCTAGCAGGCTATGTATGCTTTTGCCCATTTTTTAATTTTGAACTTCATCTTTTAGTGCCTGCAGCTTGACCCATGCTAAACATGTCTCAGCCACAAGCAAAATGCCCATGTTTGACCCGCGAAGAAGCCAAGCAGCTGCCTCTTTCCTATATGGTATGTGCTTCAGATAGAGTCAGGCTGTTTGTGGAAGACCTCTACGAAGATGGTGATCAACTGTTCTGCAGGTTCTGCTGCCTCACAATAGATTATCTATGGAAGCATACCCTCAACCTTCACATGAAGTCTCAAAAACATACTGAACGAAAACCAGCGGCAGTAAATAAAAGGCAAGAAGCCATCAACTTCCAGCGACAGCTTGCATTGACTTCAACTTTTGCTCGTGCCAACACAGCCGCACAGGACCGGAAGGAGTTTATCATGGACTTTGTTAAGTGCTTGACGCGAGCTGACATTCCTTTGGAAAAAGCTTCCGCCTTCAATACTTTGCTTTGTTAGTACACCAAACATGGCGGTTGCCTCCCTGGACCTTCACATCTGAGACTGACGTACCTCCAGGATCTATGGCCTCAGCATGAAGAATTTGTGCGAAAGCAAGTGGAGGACACAGAAACTTACCTGATCTTAGATGAGGCCACAGATAACTGTGGATGGAGTGTTTTTGGAGTTTTGACGCAGACCCTCAACAAAGTGGGGGAGCAGCCCGTTCTAATTGTAGTTGATTTTTTTGACCGCATAAATGACACCACAGTTGCACAGTCCTTGCTGCAGCTCCTAAATGATAATCATGTAAACTTTGACAAAGTTTTTGCTGTTGCCACAGATAGTGCAAGCTATTTGCACAAAGCTTTTAAGACTATTTTGTCTGGGATCCTCCCTAACGCTGTGCATGTGACTTGCTTTGCGCACCTGTTAAACCTACAGTAATCCTGGAAATCTGGCCAACTGTATTGGTCAACTTGAACACAGTGGTTGGCTTAGTCAAAAAGAGTTTTTGCCAGAGTCCCATGTGCCGGCACCAGTATCTAGCCTTCATGGAGGCAAAGGATGGAGTGGCAGCAAAGATGCCAGTTTATGCCGTGCTAACACGTTGGTGCTCATGGGTGAAGGCATATGCCTATCTTGCGGACTATCTGCTTGTCTTGGCAGAATTCTCAAACTGCTGTTCATCTGATGCAGCCACGTACAAACAACTAAAGTCACTGTTGGCCAACAAACTCAATGCACTGACAGCCTAGGCAACTTTTGTTGCAGAACATGCTGCTGAACTTTGCAAACTCGTTGAAGAGCTGCAAGCCACAACAGTACCACAAGGACACAACATTTTTAGTACGCTTCAAAATGTGCACCTGTTCCTTGATTTTTGTTCCACAGCTGGAGCTGGGGAACACAGATCCAAAACTGTTGAGAAGTTGTCACTATGCAGTGATGTTGAGAAAACTGGATGTTGTGAAATGTTTCAGCAGGTGATGCTGGAAAGCAGTCAGAAGCTGCACAATGTGATGGGAAACCATCCATCCATAAATTTGTTCAAAGCAGTGTAAGTCTTTGACCCCAGACAGCTACCAGCACTGGAGAAACAGAAAGACTACTACCGCTGTGACATTGCAGGCTTGGCAGACACTTCAAACTTTGAATGGCATGTGTGTGTCAGACAGCAGCTACCTCACTTCCTACGGACTTCAGCATTGCAGAATGGTGGGGGGCACAATCACAGTCACTGGGCACACTGTCTTTATTGGCCAAGAGAGAGAGTTGGTTGCCTGTCAGCACAGCTGACACAGAAAGGACTTTCTCAGTCCATACAGACCTGCTGAAAGACAGCAGAAGAACCCTGAAAAATGACAATGTGAAACTTTTATTGATGCTGAAATATAACAAGTTTTAGTGCCGTGCATTAGTACAGTGCATTGTTGTGAGTAAACGGTACGGTTTGTAGAATCTGCTGTTTTCCTGTAAGGAATGTTGTATAATATATATGTGTAACCCCTGGGTGGCGTCACCCCAGTGTTACACCCCTGCCTACTACCCTGGACATAGACTAAGGGGGTTGGGTTCGCTAACTCATAAAATTTTTTGAATGCTTTGCGCAGTGCCTCCACTCAGGCTGCTTTATGTGGGTGAGATGGTACTGGGTGTAGCCCCCTGAGCTGCTACACCACCCACAATGACCATTTACCTTCCCCAGACATGCCCCAATACACAGCTCCCCACATTGCAACATTTTGAATTAAAGGCTCTCTTTAATAATATGCTCACGCAGGATTTCAAACAACAAATAAGATATTTATTTTGGGGGGAATAAAGGAGCTAGAAAAGGGAAACAGGAGGAGTAGAAGTTATCTTACTGTATTTACACATGTACAGAGATAATTTTGGATTTTGCTGGTGAACCCTCCAGTTGGATGGCTACAGATTAACATACTAACATACTAATTGCCAGCAGATTAGGCCTTGCGGTCTATCGAGTCTGCTCGAACCTCAGATCCCTAGTTGGGTGCCGAGACCCCCCTTGTGTTCCAGAAACCCCTATCATCCATCCCCACCCCCTTGGGCCAGGCCATCATCTGATAAATCCACTTTATGTGTCTGTCCCACCCTCTCTTGAAGCCCTCCACTGTGGATCTCCAAACCAGCTCGCCAAGCAGTGCATTCCAAGGGTCCACCACCCTCTCAGTGAAAAACCTCCTCCTCTTTTCTCCCCTCACCCTTCCACCTTCCAACTTCAAACCATGCCCTCTGGTAATACCTCCCTGCTTTAGTCTAAAGATCCCTCCATGTTTACCTTATTTATTCTCTTGAGGTACTAGGACCTCAATCATGTCCCCTGTCTCTCCTCTCCTCCAATGAAAACAGGCAGAGCTCCTCAAGTCTGTCCTCATACGTCAAATCCCCTAGTCCTCGTATCATCTTAGTTGCCCTCCTCTGTACTCTCTCCAGGAGCTGTATGTCCCTCTTCAAGTGTGGTCTCCAGTACTGTACACAGTACTCAAGGTGTGGTCTAACCAGTCCATTGTACAGCGGCAGAATCACTTCCCTGCTCCTAGAGGTGATCCCCCTTACGATGGATCCCAGCATCCTGTTTGCCTTGCTAGCCACTGTCCTGCACTGCTCAGAGTTATTCATACATGCATCCACCATGACCCCTAGGTCTTTTTCCCCTATTGAGGCCTCCAGCGCCTCCCCTCCCAGGGTGTACCTGTGTTTAGGGTTTCCCTGCCCAAGATGTAACACCTTGCACTTGGTGATATTGAAATTTAATTTCCGTGTGTGAGCCCGGCTTTCCAGGGTGTCCAGGTCCCCTTGCAGGGCCAACCTCCCCTCTTCCCCCTCAACTATTGCTCCCATCTTGGAGTCATCAGCGAAGAGACTCATTTCACACCCTATACCCTCCCTAATGTCCGATATGTATGCATTAAACAGGATCGGACCCAGGACTGAGCCCTGCGGTACCCCACTACCGACCTCTCTAGGGTTCGAGAACTCCCCACTGACCACTACTCTCTGACTGCGTCCAGCTAGCCAGTTTTCAATCCATCTGACCATCAAAGGGCCTACTCCCAACCCCATCAGTTTCTCCACCAGACCATTGTGGAGGCAGAATCAAACGGCTTGCTGAAGTCCAAGAATAATACATCCGCAGGCTTTCCCCTGTCTAGTTCTGATGTTACCCATTCGTAGAACTCCACAAGATTGGTTTGACATGATCTACCTGGCACAAACCCATGTTGCCGACTGTCCAGACCTCCCACCTCCTCCAAGTACACCCCCAATCGTTCCTTTAGTATACTCTCCATTAATTTTCAGACCACAGAGGTAAAACTGATGGGTCTATAGTTACCTGGTTCTTCTCTCGACCTCCCCTTTATGGATTGGCACCACATGTGCCTCTCGCCAATCCCTAGGTACTCTCCCTGTCTCAAGCAACCTGTTGAAGAGCTCTGCCAGGGGTGCAGCCAGTATGTCTGCCAATTCCCATAGTACTCTCGGATGAATGCCATCCGGCCCAGGAGATTTGTCTTTCTTTAGGGCCTTGAGGGCTAACCACACCCTTTTGGTGGAGATAGCGTCATCTGTCCCCTCCACCTTACTGGCCTTTTTATCCTTATCCTGATGTGACACCCCTGGGGTACCTCTCTCTCCCTCTTGCTCCATTTCTGTTGCTCCCCTGATCCCACTCACTGCCGCTTCTATCCCCACCGTGCCTTGCTTTGTAGATATCCCATCCCCCTCCCTAGTGAACACAGAGGCGAAGTACTCATTTAATACCTCTGCTTGGTCCCTTGCCTCTTCCATCCACCCTCCTTCTGATCTCAATCTGCTGAGATGGCCCTTAGTTTTTCTCCGCTCCCCAATGTAAAGGCAGACATAAATCACCTTTTACCATTCGACTTAAGACATCCAGCTCCCTGGCTATCTAGCTGCTGACAAATCAGGTGTTAAACATAATTATTAATATTACCCACACTGGTACCAGTCCCCGATACAGCAGAAACCCCACAATCTCATACCATACTGAATAAACAGATATCACAGTCCAAGATGTTGCAGGCCTGATGGAGTTGCAACTGGTCGAGGTGGCCAACTATTAATTTCAGGGTGGGGGCAACTTGGAAACAGATTTTTGTAAAGCGGCAAATTACTATTTACATCCACAGCAGGGATTGTCCTGCACTTTAGCAGACGTGTCAGGGATTGCCCTGCACTTGCAGACTTACGAACATTCCAGAATAAGCTATGTGGATCTTATATCCAGAACATTCAGCACAATACTTGAAAGTCCCATCCAAAGCAATTAGGGTGATACTTTTGTCAAGCATCCTATATGCAATTCAAATACGGTCACATCCAGTACTTATATACTGAAAGGCATCCATCCTGAATAAGTTGGCAATGACACTTTCATCAAGCATCCCATACTTTAGTCACAGGCAGTCACATCCAGTACATTCTATATACCAAGAACATTATTCAGAAGCAGAGTCCTATCCAGCACATCTAGACATTGTACACTTATTCCAAGCGCTCTCAGACGAAATTCTGGTCAAACACAGGTACATTCTTTTTAAGGTATCTTAGGCATAATATGCTGTAGGGCCTCCTGTCTCATAAAGTGGCAAGCGCGTCTTTGCAGTCAGGTCCACGATGGCAGGACTCTAGCCCATAGCTACACAACTTGCAACACATTTACGTGATTCACTATACCAGGCTTAACTTAGCCATCTGAACCACAGTCAAGATGCATCCATTACTTGAACTAGGCAGTCTCTTATGGGGTTAGTAGTCCAGACTAATAACTTAAAATCTTCACATTTAACTGCACACATTTCACAGTGGGGCCCCCAAGATTACTTGCTTAGCTTCTCCCTCGCCCCGGGGGGTACAAGGGTACTCACTCAGGTCCTCCACGGGTCTCATCCGCAATCGAAGGCATCATGAAGATTTCTTCAGCTCTCTCACCGCTTGAGGTACTCGATCAGCGCTCTCACCGCTGCATGATGTCATCTGGGCTTGTCAGCGCTGTCACCACTGCTGGACATCTGATCTTCGGTCCACATCTTTCCCCGACGTGGGAGGGAAGGCTAGCCTCTGGAGGACAGTGCTGGTAACCTCCAGACTAGCTGTTGCAGAGAGCACAATTATTGTAACTAGTTAACTGTTAACTGAAGAAAATAACAAATGCCCCCTGAAGACTGAAAGGGCTTGAATTAAGTGGCCCAGGCATGATGGCATGGCTGGAGCCTGAGCCCCTCCCCCATGGGGGGCTCCCAGCAGGCTGGAGCCTGCTCTGCTGCTCTCTCTCAGGTCTGCATCTCTGAATCTCCCTCTGAATCTCCAGACAAACTGGCAACATTGTCTCTTTATAGAGCTCGTAGCTTGACTCCTGATCGGTAGCAGGGATGGGGTGACATGTCTACAAGTTGCTGAGGAACCTGTCAATCAGAACACTCGAGGCAAAATTGGGTTGTGGAATTTGCGCCTAAAATAATGTCCCTGTAAGCCCCCATAAGCACTTCGGTGCTTACCCGTGAGATGTAGTTAATGGCCCACAAGTCCTGACTTTCTATTGCTGCAATCCCAATTGGCTGTACTGCTGGCAATGGCTGCTTAACTCACTGTCCCTTATAGCAGATTAGATACAGTCCTGATTAATGTCCTGGTGCAGCCAGAAAGAAGTAATTATTTGTCCCACATGCCCCACAGTTCTGTAGCTTAAAGGTTGCACTTGCAGTCGCTGCATAGATAAAGAATGTGGCTCCTTTACTTTTTCTGTCGCTGCTGCACTTTTGCAAGCTCCCCCTGCAGCAGATGACAGGCTGACACACAGAGTCCCACCATACTGGAATTGTCAAGGAAACAGTATTAATGTTAACTGTAAACACTTTTCCCCACATGTACAATACATTCCCAATAAGCAGCAACAGTTCCATTATTTAAAAATTGTAATTCTTTACTTTTCGGCTGGGGCTGAACATAGCTACCCTGGAGGCAGCCAGACACACTGTTATGCATTATTCAGTTAACCGGGGCCCTGTACAGGCATACTCAAATGAGCCCTGGTCAGAACTCCTTTAATTCCCATCTGAGCGGTCCCCCAGCAGGTTGTCCATGGTCACCGGGTCCCAAATAGATGGAAGAGATCCCGGGACCCACGGCACAGTCCTTGAGGCGACCGCAAAACAAGTGGCTCGACATCAAAGGTGCTTAGCACGCCAACGTGACTCCCGCTGCCCTGGAGGCAGCACTTTAGCAGCAGGAGCTCGCGGTCAGCGTTTTAAGTCCTGATGGGGCTATATTTTCATTCAGACTTTAGGCTGGGGCACTCACGAGGGCAAAGCAGCACCTGGGAAGCCAGAAAAATTAGGGGCCAAGTCTGGAGAAGCCCGAGAGACAGCGGGAGAAGGACAGAACCGTGGGCTAAGGTAAGCCCAAGCAGGTATTTCTTGGAACCCCCATTTGCAAAGGGGTGACATATGACACTACATGCGAACATACCAAGAAGCCAGCAGCAGAAGGCCATTTGGTCTATCTAGTCTGCTTGTATTGCAGGGTCCACAGCTTGAGCTACTGTCCCTGCCCCCTCCTTCCCACTCCTCCTGTTATATTGAAGTATATTTACATGCTGTTTTGCTAATAACAAAATGTCTAATGTTTGACCCTTTATTTAGATTTTACATTTGTGATTTAATTGTGCCATATTGCATGACTTCATGTTTTTTAACTTGTGTTTCCAATAAAGCTTCAGTGAACTGCAGGTCTTGTTTGTGTTGTCATTTGATTTTTGGAGTTTATTAAGTAGAGAAAAGCAACATAAGAGGTGTGTTCACTGTCCATTTAATGCCTGAAAACCCCTGCAAAATTCCTGCAAAATCACATTGCTCACTCCCACAAATTCTGCCAAACTTTTCTGCAGTTTTCCGTGCCACTGGTTATCATCCATGTACCATCCTGGCATAGATCTAGATTGATGCATCCCAGTTACTAATTGAAGGATTTTATATTTTATTTATTTAAGATTTGAATTAACACCTTTGAGCCAGAAAGCTCGTTTACAAAGGTTCCAAGTCGATTAGAGTAAGTCAACACAAAAGGGTACAAGCAAGTTCAAATAGTAAGGAATAATACTACAGACAAAGTTCTATATAAGTTTGGTCCATAAGTATGATTTAAATACAACAGCACGTCAAACAAGTGCGGTACAAAGCGTGTTGAGGAGATCTGTACAGGTATTGTAGCTAAAGTGATAAGGTAAGCAACAAAGCCGGCCAAGTCATGTGGAATCACAGGTGGCAGATGAGGACAGACAGTAGCGGCCGAAGGTGGCCTTGTCATGCAAAGGGGGAGAGAGTTGGTCTAAGTACAGAGGTTGCAGGGCACTGAGTGAAGAAATTGCGCAGATTGAATTAGGTGTGACAGATGGTAGGCTTGGTTTGACAGCCAGAACTGCTTACTAAAGAGAGGTGTCCTCTGAGTTCTCTTTTGAAAAGGCTTAGCTTTTCAATGTCTGTGAGGGAGACAGGGAGATCATTGAGCCATAGAGGTCCTCTGAAGGACAGGGATCTCTGAGAGAGAGAGAGAGAGAGGTACATTTAAAAGGGACCTGAAGTTCACACTTAGTTTTGCTTCCCGTGTTTTGTGTGGATTGGGAGTATTGGAAAATTCCCGCTATGGAGTCAGGGGTTTGTCCAAGCAGGGCCTTCTTGCCTAGTAGGCAAAACTGGTATGTAGCCCAAAGGTGAAATGGGAGCCACCTCGTTTGAGTGTATAGGTTGCATGTGTGGGTCAGGTTATTGGCCCCTAGAACCAGTCTACAGACTTTGTTTAACAGTACTTTAACCCTCCTGAGGGCAGTGTCAGTGGCTGTGCAGTATATTACCAGGCTGTAATCTATTGTGGACAGTACAGAACTGCTAGTTACAAGCTGCAGTGCACTGGGGGTCAGCACATGCCTGTGTCTATATAGTAGACCAAGCTTTACATTTGCGGTTTTAATGACGTGGTCTGTGTACCAAGTGAAGGATAGAGTGTCATCCAGGTACACACTTAAGTGTTTAAAGGTGCTGACTTGCTCCAGTTTTACCCAGCATGTCTTTCGTCTTCTTGTAGTTCAGGAGAAGTTCGTTCTGGAGAAACCATTGTTCATGTTTTAGGAAGCTATCCTGTAGTGCCAATGTTATTTGGGACATTTGGCTACTGCCACAAAAGATTACAGCATCATCTGCGTAAAGCAGCATGTTTGCAGGGCAGGCAGAAGGTAGATTGTTAATGAGCAGGCTGAATAGCAAAGGGTCAAGAATAGACCCTTGGGGGACTCCGAGGGTCACAGCCCTAGGGTCAGAGAGTGTTTCATTTAATTTCATGGACCTTGTTCTTTGGGAGAGATAACTCCTAAACCAGGTTATGGTTTCGGGGGACAGACCTTGAGTGAGGAGTTTACAGGGAAAGAGCTGATGGTTTACTGTATCAAAAGCTTTTATGACGTCTATGAAGATAGACCCCACAGCCATACCACTGTCTAGCACCTCATGAAGTTAATTAGTGAAATCTATCAGTGCAGACATAGTAATGTACTATTTACAGAACCTGTGTTGCTGTGCACACAGGAGGTTATATTAATTCAGGAATTCAGTTAATTGGTCAGACATAATCCACTCAAGGGCTTTTGAGAGGTGTTAATATGGATATAGACCCGTAGTTTGCAAGGTTGGTTCAATCCCCACTTTTGTAGACGGGGTAATAAGTGTCAACTTCCATATCCCTGTTCTGAGGGATATATTGAAACTTTTGGTTAGTAAAGCTAGTTTGTCAAGAGTGAGAGCTGCCAGCTACATGTCTGTCATCTCCCCACCCACCCTGGTTTTCCCTAGGGTCCACTTCATGTATTTTATCGTGTCAGTTACTGTGATCTGTTTGAAGCAGAATTGGGATGTGCTAGAGTTGTTTTTTTTTTTGGGGGGTGCAGTCCTGATTTGGGAGATCCTCGGGTGACTGGGTAGATAAGTAGCCAGGGGGTAAGACAGGGCTTAAAGAGCTAGTAGAGCCAAAAATAGCAGACAGGAAAATGTTACAAATTTTAAGAAGTAGTCAATTGTAACTTTTTAATTTCTGAAATATTTTTCTTGTTCCATTTTAGAAAGTTTTCTATGTGACAGCATTATGCTGGATATGTGGAACAGGACTCTGCCTGGCAGCGGGCATATCTAGTTGTATCCCCCCCCCCACTACATCATCAGCACTGTGACCTCACTGACTGTGACATCACAGGTGACTGACCTGGCAACTACTGAGTGGCTCTCCCTGAGCACCTGTGATGTCACAGTCAGCGAGGTCACAATGCTGATGATATAGTGGGAGGAATAGAACTAGATCTACCAGCTGCCAGGCAGAGTGCTGTTCCAGAGAGCATACCTGCAAACATCAGGTAAAAATCTTCTGATTACCCAAAGGGAAACGAAAAGCACCTCAGACATGAAAAGTAATAACTGATTGCTTTTAAAAACTAATATTAATTTTAGGCAGTACACTAGCTCTTTAAGTCTGTGAAGGCTACATTGAACGTGTCTGTTATTTCTTCCGGTTCCTGTAGGGTGAGGGTGGTAGGAGTAGTAATGATCATTTCGGGTGGCGCTTTGGATTTGCACCCTGTAAGGGTTTTTATGAAGTTCCAGAAGTCTTTCCCATTGCCCTAGTTCTTATCCAGCAGATCTTTGTAATAGGTGGCTTTGGCCTTCCTTACTAGCTTGGTACATTTATTTGTGGCCGCCTTGTAAAAGACATAGTCATTTGGCTTACCAGTGGCCCTAGCTTTGTGCCAGAGGTTGTCTCAGCTTTTCATGAACTCAATGAGGGAGCCAGTGAGCCATGGGTTGGAAGCCCCTTTAACTTTTCTTAGTTTTGGCTGAGATCAAGGTGTTATAGGCACTAATGAAAGTAGAAGTGAAGAAATTGAAGGCCTGGTTTGTATCAGCTGTCTTATCAAGGGGACTCCAATCAGTCATGCGGAGATATTGTTTAAAGGGCTTAAGCTGCCTTTTCCGTAGTGATCTGCGTTTAGCTAGTTTAGGGGTGCGCGTCAGTGTTTTATTAGACCATGTGCACATCACAGGGGAATGGTCACTGAGCGAGTCAGGAAGGACTGATACCTCAGCGATGTGTTTTGGGTGGTTAGAGAGTACCCAGTCGATAAGGGAGCTTGTACTAGTGCGGTAATTTCTTCTGGTGGCTTGAATTACCATTTGCGTGAGGTAGAGGCTAGAAATTTGGTCTTTTAAGGTGGTAGTAATCTGCGACAACCAGTTGGTGTTGAAGTCCCCTACAACAACCAATTCCCAGGACTGTTTGATCTGTTTGATGTGGTCAGCAAACAGGTCTATACCTGCTGCTTGCCTACGTAGGGGTGTATAGACCGTAGTGAGCACTAGTGACTTATTTTGGCTGCCAATTATTAATTGTATAGACAGCATCTGTGTTTCTTTAGTTACCAAGCTGTTGGACAGCACTTGACCCTTAATTTCATTGTTCAGGTAAACTAGACAACCATGCTCTTGTTTTCGTGATTCTGTCCTGCCGAAAGATGTTGTAGCCATGAAGGGATACGGTGGCATCAGGGATCTTGGGGGAAAGCCAGGTCTTCGTGAGTGAGATTATGTCAGGCTTATGCTGTGCGATCTAGGCCTGGAGGTGGGGAAATTTGGGTAAAAGGCTACTACGGATGTGTCAGCCACGATGAAGTGCAGTAATGACATGTCACAAAATTCTGCATGACAAAAGGACTTAATTCCCATTGACTTACAATGGCCCCTGCAGTAAACTGCAGTATTCTGGGATATTCTGCAGCATTTCTGCGCTTCATCCTAGCTTGACACATCTGTATATTGATAGCAGCAAGTTTAAGATGTTCTGACCCCCTTCTTTTATCATGCCCATGAGGCATGGGTTTGGGTGTAGTTCCCTGATAGGAGGAGCAGAATAAATGTAAATTTTTTGATTGAGAGTTTCCAGTAGGCCAGTTTACTGCAGGTATATTTTTGATGGGTTAGTCTGTACCTTTGAGTTTGCTTTGTTGGGGTGGGGGTGCATAGTTGGGTTGAAGTAGCTGTAGGTGTAAGAGTATTCGGTGTGTTCTGCAGGTGTGGTGAGCTATATGTGGGCACGCTATTTAGGTTGTCCTCAGTGCCCCTTGTTGCACTAGGAAGCTGCATTAAGAGGGTAAAGGCAGAGGGTAGGTATATTAATGTGTGGTAAGGGGTGTACCATCCCCGCCCCACTTATGGTTGCCAGAATTAGTATTAGTGAGAGAGGGATGGCCATGGGTGTTCTCAGGACTGTGATGCAGGTATGGGAATCAGAATAGGGATGCACCTGTAGGTAGTAGTGCTGCAGTGAGGGATTTAATGTGCAACCATACAGGATTCCATGGTTTTATTGGGAGTACAAGGGCCAGAAGATGCAGGGGAATATGAGGCAGCCAAAGGTGTGAGCTCAGCAGAGTGTAAAGGGCCACAGTGCCCTCTGGTGACCAAACAGTATAAGCAGCAAATGGAGTTCTGGGGAGATGGTGTCATCACCAAGTCTAGTGACCAAACCACCCTATAAATCAAAGGATGGCCAAGGGTGAGTGTGATGGGGAGAGCCGCCGCTCTAGCAGCGGCGGATACACACAGCCTGTGTGCTGTGCTTCAGGAGCCATGCTGTATGGGAGTGCCGATGAGATTTTCCACTAGTGAGAGAAACCCTCTGCCAGCAATATTCTGCTGCTAAATGAGCTCTGTGCTGTTTAGATGAGCTCTGTGAATTTGTACCTGCTTCAGCGGGGTTAGCAGGCCCTTGGGCAGCTTCGGTGAAGTTGGAGAGGGAGAGACAGGTCACAGCCCTGAAGACCCCCCTTGCTGGTGTGGACTGCCTGCAGAGGGAGAAGGTGAACCTCTGCTAAAGAGTGTGGGGATTAAAAGGTCAAACAGTATGAAAGAGCTGAGGTCAGAGCGGGAAACGGGAAGGGTGGACAAAGTGAGGGGGGGAGGTTAGCTGGAGAGCGAAGAGGAGATCTAGATGTAGGGAAGGAGGACAGCGAAATAGTGGAGGGGGAGGTGAAGTGGCAAGATGGCTGGACTGAAGAACAGAGGCAGTGAGAGCATGAACAACAGGCTAAGTTGCCCATGGCAATCGAAGTCAGCCAGGACGGTAATATGCACTGCAACAGTGAGCACTATCTGACTGGCTGCAGCACATTAGAAATAGTTAGATCGGTTACAACAGCCAAGGAAATCAATAAACATTGAATGTGGCAATATGCAGCAAATAGATTGGTTACAACAGCCAAGGAAATAAATAAACAGTGCAGTGTGGCAGTATGCAGCAACACAGACCCCTGCCTGACTGGCTAAGGCAGTACAACTTAAAGAACATTACTAAACATGCAGCGAGTCCTATACATACAGTGGAGCCTTAAAGTAACAGCCCACAATAGCGGAAATCATGCAGTAACTGGAAGAGGGTGGCAATTGTGTACCAGAACCTATCAGCATGTGCCCTTCGACACACACACACACACACACACACACACACACACACAGACACACACACACACTCCAGGAGCCATGTTGTATGGGAGTCCTGTCAGGATTTTCCCCACTAGCGAGAGAAACCCTCTGCTAGCAGCTTTCTGCTGCTAAATGAGCTCCGTTTTGTTTAGATGAGCTCCATGGATTTGTACCTGTTGCAGCGGGGTCAGCAGGCCCTTGGGCAGCTTTTGGCGAAGTTGGAGGGGGAAAGACAGGTCGCGGCCCTCAAGACCCCCCACACTGCTGCGTGGGAGGTATATGCAAAAGTGTAGGTGAGTCGCCATCACTTTTGCATATATTTTTGCATCTACGTGGAGTAGTGTAATTGGACAATATCTAGTACATGATGTGCCCTCTTTTCCGTATTTTTTTAAACTTGCATGTTATTACATTTGAATACACGGTGATACAAGTTTTTCATTCAGAAGCACAGTTGCTGGAATGTGTAGCATAATTCATGCAGCATTTTTAAAATAAGGATTCCTTCTGCATCTGACTCGTGTTACTTCATATGTAAGGTTTCCCATAGTTTATAAGTCAAAATTGATACATAGATAGGCTTTATACAGCCAAGAACTAGAACTTTAAACCAGCATGCATATTAATGAAAAGCGTACCCTAAAAGCTAGTAGGGTTAACTCTTCTATCACCAATTTATCAGCAAGAAGCTTATTAATGCAGTGAAGTATTGATCGCCCTCCTCCTGTAGAACAACCGAACACATTCTTAACATAAAAGCTAAACTTTCAGTTAAACACCGTTGGTTACACAGTTAGGTCACCTTATTGTTTTAAGCTATAATTTGTTGGAAATGCTTACAGCTACGACAGTTTGTTCAAGTCCCTCTATTGCAAACCACCCTTATATAGAAATATGGAAGTTGTCGACAGATAAGGACCTGTTGGCCCACCTAGTCTACCCAGTTTTCCCTGCCTACTGTGCTACCGCAGACCCTACTCGATCTTCAGTCTTTTCCTCCCCTTGCCTTACTATCAAGGTCCCTTTGTATCTGTCCCATGCATGCTTGAATCCTGCCACCATTTTAGCACCCACCACCTCCCCTGGAAGGCTGTTCCAGGTATCCAGTACCCTCTCCATGAAGAAGTATTTCCTTACATTTCCTCTGAGCCTCCCACCTCCAACTTCATAGCATGACCCCTTGTCATCGAGTTTCTTTTTCTATGGAAAATGCTACCTTCCTGTACCTTATTAATACCTGTTAGGTATTTGAATGTTTCTATCATATCCCCCTTTCCCTCCTGTCCTCAAGAGAGTACATATCCAGTTCCTTGAGTCTCTCCTTGTAGAGCTTTTGATGCAGGCCCTGCACCATTTTGGTAGCCCTCTTTTGTACCGCCTCCAGCTTATCAATATCCTTCTAGAGGTGGGGCCTCCAGAACTGGACACAGTACTCGAGATGGGGTCCTACCAGTGATCTGTACGGGGTGATATTACCTCCTTTTTCCTACCAGTGATACCCCTCCCTATGCACCTGAGCATCCTGCTAGCCTTCCCTACTGCCTTATCACACTGCTTGGATACCCATGGAGCTAAACAAAGAAAAATCAAACAACCGTTTGCTCTGTTCCTACAGTCTCCAACTTGGAACAGTCACATAGTTCACAAATGCAATCAAAGAAGATCGTGTCTCCAAAGGCAGGGAAGCAAGTGTTTGAGCTGCTTCAAGGCAGGTGCACAAAGAAGTGAAGGAGAAGAAGCTCCAGGTGTGACATGGCATGGGGTGGCCATTTTACAACGAGGCCAACAGTGCTATGCTCGATGATTATAATAAACATTTTAAAAGTAAACCATTAACATATGAACCATCACATAAGAACAATGACCTGATAAGAAAACTTCTAACAAGGCTCTCGGAGATGCAGGTACCTGCATCCTTTACACACGTTTTGTGCATAGGGACACTCGGGTTTTTGGAGGAAGTCCCCAATATGCTCCTTGCCAGAGCCACAGGAGTATTCACCCTCTAAAACATAAAAAAAAATTTGTTTAAAATGGCCCCAATAGAAACTAATGGAGCGCACCCCCTGCGCTCTACAAAATCTTACATTACAAGCAGTGCGGGCCCAGGGGCGCGGCTCCCATGTATTTGAATAGGGACCCCCTGAAATTTTCCAGGGACTCCCACTTTTGGACTGTGGACCCCCCCTTTTTTAAAGACAGTCCCAGACCCCCCAATAAAAAATCCTACTGAGAATCCTACCTGTTCTAATCATGGTATGTTCAAACTAAGCCTGATCCACCAGCGCAGTAACGCTATCAGGTTGTGAGTTAACAGTACCTACCCTGGTGGACAAACGTTAATCCTTGTTGTCATCGGACCCCTTCCTTCTGGCATGGAACTCTCTCTGAATTGTTTGCACCCATTTGCCAGCCTCCTGGGGTCCTTGAGCATTTACGTCTTGTGACCATACACTATTTTCAACCCAGCAGAGAACATGAAGGAGCGGTATATACCCAGTTTCCTCTGCTACTCTCTCACTCCGTCAGAGCTTTTTCTTCTGGACCTGGTGGCAGAACTTCAATCTGGAAAAATGTGCATCATTTATCCTTGCCATTCTAGGATGTCTGCTTGCTTGGCTGCCTGAAGTATCTCTTCACATTCAGTGGAGTCTCCTAATGCCGCCATGATCGTGCTCACTGGGGGTTCACCATTCTCACCGGGGTATAATGTGGTGCACTGTTCTTTACATGTACCTAATCCACACTGAGCAAGTCTGAGAGCCGTTGTTGTAGAGCTGATTCAGGCTCATCTCCCTCCATGCCCTCTGGTACACGAATGATCCAGATGTTGCTTGCACTGGCAGAATTTTCTAAGTTCTCGAGTTGGAGACTTAAAATAGGGTTTTCCTTTGTTAATCCTGCTCCAGTTGTTAGGGCTCACTGCGCAGTGTCTGTCGCTGCTTTGTTTTCACACTTATTTTTGCTGTATAGTCCTCTGATTTTTGTCTACAGCCTGGATGGCCTTGAGCAAGGCTGCATTGGATGGCTGTGCTGCTTCGGGTGTAGCGGCTGAAGTAGATGGCTCACTGTTCAGGCCCAATTTCTCCGTTCATGCTTGCCTCTATCTCCCTGGTTTCCACCTCTCATAGTTCATCCCATTATGGCAAGACGTAGCTCAAGAAGTGCAGGTCTAGGAGATCTATCAAATAAAATCGAATATTTGGTAAAGTTGAAGCTTTTTCTGTCGTTTTTAAGTATTAATAATTTTGCAGTATGGGAGCTGATGCTTAGTGTGCCCTTTCCATTTGGCTGCTAGTCCTGTCCCCTCTTTTCTGGGCTTCAGTAGCAGCATTGTCAGACTTTCTTGCATCGAGTATGGTAGAGATGCTTTCTGTAGGGCCTCCCTACAGACCTACAGCAGAATAGTTGCAATCTTGGTTCTGTAAGTGATGTGGAAATCCGGGCTGTATCTGTCCATAGCTGGTGCCTTGCCGGGAGCTTGGGTTTTAATGGCTCTGTGATTTAGGGTTACCACCTGTTCTGAGTTTCGCAGGACAGTCCTGATTTGGGCAGCTGTGTCCTGAAAACAAACATGAAAAATACTACATGTCCTGACTTTATAGTAGAAAAAAATATTTTCTAACTTTCAACTAAGTGTTGCAGAAAACTATACTACCTTAACTAAAATACATTAACATGATATGAAACCATAGAAGCAACCAAGAAACTACAATATTTAGCCTTAATTCAGATTATATAGAGAAAACAAGTCTGTTGCACTAGTCAAGGTTACGTAGCGTCCTGCAAAAAATCATGTTTCAGAAAGACATGTCCCACTTTGGGCTTCTTGAAAGGTGGTAACCCTACTGTGATTTCCTCAGATTCCACAGGCTTTGCTAGTTTTTGCTGCAATTCCTCTGAAATTGATGGTAGAGGAATCTGGTTGAAGAAGTTTCAGATATCTGTGGGGTGCAGGCATGGTCATATGCGTATAGTCTTTTGCAAAATTCTGCAAAGGAAATTTTGATTTGATATGGGTCTGTAGCAATTTTGTCAGAGTGACCAGGTCTGATTCCTTTTACAGATGTCTTGCTCTGTTGCTGCTGAAGCTGCAGGGCCAGCACTTTTGTTGCTTTAAGTCTGCTGGTGATGTAATTGATTTTTGCTCTCCTGTAAGCAAATTCCTCTAATATTTTCAAGTTTTTGTTATACTGTACTTCTGCTCAGTCACTCTCCATGCTTCCCAGACCTCTGCCATGTTGTCCATTTCGAGTCTAGATTCTGGACCCTCTACTTTCTGTAGCAGTCGTATCCATTGTTCAGCATGCTTTCTCTTCCAGTGTATGCAAAGGGCAATAAGTTTCCTACTCAGGATGCATTTCCATGTCTCCCTTGTGGTGGCCCAGCTGGTTTCTGTGGGATTAGCTACACTTAGGAAATCTTCTGTTTCTTTCTTTGTTTCTTGTACTATCTTGTAGAATAAAATTATTGAACCTTCACTGCAGAGTGCAGGGGGTTTTCCAAATCCACTTCCAGGATAAGTTTCACTGGGGTGTGATCTGATATTGTTATGGGCAATGTGTCTGCACACCTAAGGCCTGAGATCCCTTCCATTGATAAAAACAAGTAGTCTATTCTGGAGGAGGATCTGCGGCATGGAAGGTGAAATGTATAGCCATTGTTAGTGGGATGCAGAAGCCGCCAGGCATCCGCCATATTCAAGTAATATAGAACTCCTCCCCAGGCCTGTGCTGCTTGTGTTAGAGACCTTGAGGTGCTGGAACTGTCCAGTCTGGGGTTCATTAGCACATGTAGGTCGCTGTCCTCTAGAAATATATGTTGTGAAAAGCTCTGCAATTTCTAATGTATTTCATGCACAAAGGTAGGACACGCCTTATTTGGGCCACATACATGTGCCAGAACCACCTTTTTGTTGTTAAAAACTCCTTGAACTATCAGCGCCCTGCTCTCTGGCAACTGTCATGTGGATATTGGTTGAAAGTCAGACCTGTTGTGCAGTAACATCACCACTCCACCCTTGTTTTTGCATACACCTATGGTAAAAGTCTGACCTACCCAGTCCTTTCTCAGTTGCTGTTTCCTCGATGAGCAAATAAGACTCTTGTAAAAAACATACTTTGGCCCTGCCTACATGCGTCAACTGTTGTAAAACTTGCTGTTGTTTCTTGTGATCAAAGAGCCCTTTTACATACCATATTACTAGGTTAACAGATTTATCCCCCATCACCACCTATCAAGAAGTTATTGTCTGAGCTCAGTGACTTGCAACAATGCCCTGTCCTCTGCTTCATGGACAGATGACTTACACACATGTTGGAAGAATCCCCTCTGTATTATTTGACATAGGTTCAATATGATCTTAGTTTAGAATCCCGCAAAAGAGCCTGAAACCTTTGAAGGTGCATCACGTCAGTCTGGATGAGGCGATATTTCAGATGGGGTGGCTCCCAGCAACACTCCTAATCATATGTCTCCCCTGTCTATCAGGACAAAAACTAATTTTGAAATGGTATGACAATAGTAGGACACATTAATCAAGGCTATCTAAATAAGAAGCAAGTTAAACACTTTAACTGTGTAATGTTAACTGTATTTAAAAATAAGCCATATTGGTAACCAGCAAACCTGTGGCTCATGTTCTTGTCCTCAGCCCACCCTGTTTCTCAATATAGCAAGCCACCCTGTGGGGGGCTGCATCTGCTTTAAGCCCTGCTGTTCATGACACGTCGCTGCATAATGGTATGCAGGTCAACCAGTGTTCCATTCATATTTGGGGATCTGCTCCATCATGTTAAAGAGGTTCGCTTTGCATTGGCCTCCACTATACTCTATGACCACTCCTCCAGTACCAAACAGCAAAGATCTCTGGCATCGGACCAGCCCCCTAATTCCAGCCATGTCTTTATGTCTGATGGGGCAGAGCACACACTCACCACCAACCAGGAGAAGAAGGATGCCAGATATCACCCACACACTTTGCTCTGCACTCTGTTACAAAACCAAGTTGAGCCCGATAACGTTAAAGTTACTGCTGTTGTGCTGTGCCCTAATAAGCAACGATCAGAGTCCCTGCTGTCTCCTTGGCATTATTAAAGTAATTTAAATTGATTTTGTCTTTTACTCCAATTTATGTAATTTCTGCAATTTATGTATCATTGCATCATATGTATAAATGTACTGTCTTGTTTTTCCCTTGCCCCCGGGTCACACCTGTAAACGAGCCTCAGCTCAGTTTTCCTTTCCTGGTTACCACATTTTAAATAAAATAAAAAATAAATAAAATATAACTGGCCCCGCATATAACTGACTTCTGTGGGGCTCCTTTGTTGTACAAGTTGCTGCTCAATGGTCATGTCATTTTAACTGCTACCATCTAGTGCCCATAAAGTCACTGGCCACTGACATTCCCACCAAATTGCTCTCTGGGCAAACTCTTGGCTTTAAATATATGGTCAGGTCAGCCTTGGCTGCAGTCATTAAGTATTTTCATATCTAGACTTTTGGGAGGAGGGTCTGCTTGGTGCCCTCCCAGCTGCATCACCAGTATTTTAAGTAAAAAACCAAAGATTTATTATTGTGGTGTGGTTGCCCCCCCAACCTGATACTCAGGAAAACGTGGTCTACACCAATAGTTCCTAGTCTAATAGCAGAGGTAGCAGCCGTGGATGACTACAGTGTACTGTAATATTCCCACACTCTGCGGAGTGTCCCAGAAGCTGTACATTATCTACACCATGTAGCCAGGGACAAATTGGGGTCTAGTCTCTTAGAAGGTTTGCAGGGATAGTCTCTTAAGCAGGCTTCACAAAATCCCTGGTGACTGGGGACAGCTTATATAAACTGGGTCTTCCTCCAGGCAGTTTGCCCTATTTTGGGACAAGAGTCTCTGTGGATGAGTGCAGGGGTAGATACCAGGAAATTCTTTTTCCAGGGCTGCATTGGCTTGATCTACCATTATAAAATATTTCTTCCCCACACAAAGCCATGCTCACAATTTCACTGGGTATATTGTGTGACGTTTTACATTTGCTTTATGAAGTTCTGCCTTCACATCAGCGAAAACCTCCCTTTTCTCATGTATCTCCTGGCTGACATTGTTAAACAGCTACAGTTGTTTTCCATGAAAAGCTTGGTTAGGGAATTTTCTTGCCACTCTTTATATGTGCAGTTTATCTTGGAAGCCCAGGAAATGGATGATGAAGACTCTGGGTCTGTCTGAAGGGATTGGTTTCACATTTCGCCTGCCACAATGAACTCTTTCCAGGGGATAGGTTTTAGTATTTGGTGGTGGCTAAATGTGTCTGTGAGCCATTCCTGAATAAATTTAAGAGGGGATCCTGCCCTCCACTCCCTCCGGAATACCACACAATGTAAAGGCTATTGCTTGTAGTTATGTGGGGGAAGAGCTCCTCCCCCACATCCTATTTAAATTAGCAGGCTACATCTGCTCTGCTTAGGGCAAGTTGCACTCGCTTCTCGGTGGTGCGGCTGGTCCACCCTCCCCTTCCTTCTGGTCCACCTCCTGCTCCCCTGTTTGCCTGGCTGTTGCCTTGTGTGCTTCCTTCCCTTCCTTGTCCCGCCTCCCACCCTGCTTCATTCCTCTGTCTTTGCTGGCTGCTTTTCTCTCTTTCGGGGGGGGGGCTTTCTGCCTGCCCGAGCCTCAGTTTGTCCGCCGTAGCTCCGATGCTGAGTGTGGTTTCCCTTACCTGCACCTTCTCCTATGCATCTTTATGTCATCTGGTCTGTTCCCTACCTTGATGCAGCGCAAGTACTTCACCATGGCTTGCCGCCACTGGCTCCCTTCCGCTGTTATTCCTTGTTTCGGGCTGCCTAGTGCTCCGCCATTCCTCCTGCCTCCACTCAGCATGTTCCGGATTACTGCAGCGCTGCTTCTTCCTGCTCACTACACCACACTGAGAGCGCCTGCAAGCTAATGACCTTCGGTCTGCTTTACAAGAACAGGACTCACTTACCATGCCATTCCAAACCTCACCCATTCAGCCCGTCTGTTGGAAGCCAGGAGTATACTGCTGCCGAAACTCACCTAAAGCCTCTGGTATTTTCGAACAACTCTTGGCTGATATTACTTACCTTGTAGAATGAGATGCACTGGATGCAACCAACCTCGCTACCATAGTTCTAATGACCGTGCTACTCTCATAGAAGGAGGGACCGTGCAAGGGCAAACAACAACAATCGCAGAAATCAATATCGGGTTCCTGTAACCTCAGACAAAGCGCTTTAGTGCCTGCTACTGGAGGTCGAACTTACCGGGTTTCCTCTTCACTTCTACAATAACTTTATTAATTGCTTCTAGTTAACCTATCATAGATTTGGCTGGCATATTCCTCACCTGGTCTTATGAGAGTTTATAATACGGCAAGGGAACTGGAACCTTAATGGCTGAGACATCCTTATCACCAGCTTTATTGTGTCGCTCACTCGTATTCTCACCTCAGCGCCTCCTGAGCTACCCCACACCATTCCCATATTGGATGATTACATTTGATCCATATACTGACATCGCTAGCTCTGGACTTGGTACGCTCCCCTCTACGGCAGTTTGATACTCATGTTTACTCAGCCACAGCACCACTCCTTATCTTCATATTTATTGCAGTCCATTCTCTGTATGTGCATTCTACGTTACATCACTAGAGGGCTCCATAGCTTTCAATTCTGCCTTCCTGTGGTTTAATCCTAAAGCTGCATCTAGACTATGGCAACCTACAGTTGTTTTATACTGGACTTCACTCTAACCCATTTAGGTTTCTCAAACCTTTAACTTTGTTCCAGTTACTGGTCCTAACTACCTTACTTGCTGCTTGACCGCCAGCACGTCACTTGCATTTATTTGCTCTCTCTTGCTTGGATTCATTCTGGGATCACGTTTATTCCATCCTTGACCATCAGGATACCAATCTATACCCTGCCATGCCTGATTTCATTTCATTTCACATTGAAGCCGGACCATATGACCAGCTGTTGCTCATGCCTATGTCTCGACCGCCTTCTACTGAAGTTCTGTTGCCCAGCGACACTGGTGGCTTCTTATGGCAAGGCCAGTGGCCACTCCAGGATGTTTATCTCAGTCATGCCATGTTCTACTTGCTGCAGCTCGCCTTCCATGTTCGTCCCTCTCCATCCGTCCAGGTCCATCTGCATTCTATTCTGGATTTACTATTTGACTATGTCCTAGGATTTACGTCATGTCTCTGGATGCTTGACACATTGCCTTGCTTAATTAGGCTCATAACTGCTACCTTACTTTCCGGCTGACCTACATGTGGTCCAGCCATATTGGCTTGCCTTTCTGGGACTTCATTGCCTCTCCTTACTTACTTCACCAGCTGACCTATGTGTGGTCCTGCTGTGCATGCTAGCTTACGTGGAGCTGGCTGCCACTTTTTACTTACCTTACCTGCTGACCTCACATGGTCCAGCCGCATGCAAGCCTTTTTGGGGTAGCTACTATTTTATTTACTCACCGGCTGACATACGCAGTCAACGCCCCTCCTATGATCCATCGGCTGACCTACACATGGTCTAGCCGCACTTCCTTATCTCGGGCTTAGCTCCCTTTCATTCCCTTGGATGATTCCTACAGAGCTGCTTCATTCAGTCGGACATCTCTCTCCAAATCATGCTTCCTACAGCTTCAGCTTTCCACTGGATTATTTCTGGAGTACATCATGATATTCACCTCTGTTCTCTGGGATACTTCTCACCAGGCTATTTGAACTCCTTCGGAGTTACTACTGTTTTCGCCAATAACTCCCTGCTGAGCTCTATTCCATACTGCATTCCTTTAACTGATGCCTAAGACTTGATCTACTACAGTTTCAGGATGCTTATTACCTCTAGTCGAGTTGCCAACTCATCCACCCAGGTCTCTTCACTGCAATCTTTACCATCCTCGAACATCAGGAAACAACAGTTTACTGCACCCTGCAACTGCTCTCATAAGTTTGCCTCATGAACATACTTCTATGCAGCATGGCACTGCCTCAGGATTATGCTACTAATTTCGATACCAATTACAATCCATTCCTTGTTACGTTGCTACTAATTCTGCATTACATGCAGTTAGACATTATTATTACTGTACATACCATTGCTCTACAACCTGCCTAGCCCTGGAGGGCCGGAGGTTCACCCCATTGCACCTGAAGACCTGCACCGCTACGGGCCTGAGGTCCCTTAATCTTATATTACTACACTATATTCGCCTGCTTCTATGGCCTGCCTCACCCATTGGGCCAGATGTTTTACCTACTTCTGCTCTACACTTGCCATGCCCAGCTCGGGCTTGGAAGTTCTCATATTTTACTATACATCCACCTGCACCCATGTCTGCCAGCCTTAGGAGCTCCTGTTTATTATGGACTCACATCTGGATTTGTTTAGCCATTAGTCATGTATTCTTGGATGCTTCTGTCTTGCCACTTCAGTCACATGAATTACTGCTGCTACACTTCTACTAGGACTTCGTTGAGCTTATCCTGAAGACTTTAATTCTCATGATTTGTGCACCAAGGCTTTTTGGACCATGACAATGCTACTTCATTCATCTCGGCCTCTTCAGCTATCACCGTTTATGACTCATAAGTTCAATTATTCAGGACTCGTCAGACTGTTCTCACCAAGTCAATTCTAGCTACGGTACCATTCCGGCTTCAAAACGTGGATACATTCATCGCTACGCAACTATTCAGACCACCAAACAGTGCTTCAATTTTGTGCTGTTTCCAATTCCTCATGCTCTTTGCTGTAAACCGTGCATAAATTATAATATACTACTCCTCTGCTACTACTTCTACATCTGCAGATTCATTACTACTACTACTACAGACCTACGTACAGGTCCACTTCTTACCCTACTACTCTTAATACATGCTTCGCCCTTACAGGGCCTAGAGGTTCATTAAGATCGATTCCCTATTCTACAACCTACTTCCCCTGTCGGGATCTGGAGGTACATTTAACTTGTGTCTACATATTCGCACTAAGATCTATACCTAATTCACTTACCTGCGTCCACTCCAGATCAGAGATTCCTACTGCTCCACCCTCTCCAGATCACGCAGCATGCACCCAGTTATTATGCTTCATCACCAAGGCCTTCATTTCCAAAGCTTGCCAAGAGGAATACAAACTACCTTCCTCCTACTCTGGACATGGACACTTAGCCTTTTGGTTACTAGTTCTCCTTGCAGAAGCCGTCCTCACCGCTGGAACATTCTACAAATGTAACTTCGATGCTTCGAATTATTATTATCAACCATGGATTCCAGTCTCCTACCATTCTCCTCTGGACATGGACTCTCGGACTAGGATTTGCTAGAAGGATACTGCTACGTTCACCTACCGGAATATTCTGTACTATTCAGCTTTCGTTTCACTGGATCAGGATCTCAAACTTTGGAACTCAAATACGATTAATATTGTTATTTAGGATTATTCTCCCTTAGTATGCCTAGAAGGAGAGACAGGTCAGTAGCCATGGGTCCTCAGAGGTTTCCCCCAAAGGGTTTTTTTCCTCTCCTGTGTGCTACTGGTCACACTCTCCAGAGTTGGATGAGATAATCGTTTGATATTATTATTCTTTTTGGGGGGGTCTCATACTACTGGACTGAGCATTCTTTATGGTGGGATACAGAGTAAGGCCAAACCAGTACCAAGTCATAACACGTTACTCATCAGCTCAGCATCTAAGCACTTGCATAAGACTATCCAGCTCACTTGTACTATAATCGCTGACTGTATAACTATGTGCAAAGTACCTAAAGCACTGATCAATTCAAACTGTTAAATATCTGACGAGCATTGTCCTACTTACTGATCTGGCTTCTGTATCCAAGCACAAACCTTCATTATCCAATTGCAGTATGTAGCACAAGCACTGAGCTCTGAACCACACATAACAATAAATTATACCTCCTGGAGTGGTTTTCTTGGTACTCTAACTTTTCTTCTAAGCACTAGATTTTCCTCAAGTCTATGATCTGTTGCTATCTCGTATGCTCCAGGTGGTCCTCAAGATAGTATATTCTGGTGTCATTGTCTAAAACTTTCTGTTTTGTACTTCTGACTTCCTCACCCATTTTTTTAAAATCAGTTATCACTTCAGTCACAGAGCTTCACAAGGCTGTCATTTCACCCAGTAAGAGGGCGAAATGCTCGGTTGGAGACTGAAGAAGGTTCAGGGTGGACATGGCAGCCTGTGCATATGTGACACTCAGGGAACCCACTTCAAGATTCTTTGGTAGGTTAGCTGACAGTGAGGGCTTAAGAGTTGGGAGATCTTCAGAATCTGTCCACTGTATCATTTTGCGCTCAATCCCAACAGGTCCGCATTTATTGATTTACTCTTTTATTAATGAATATTGAAGTCATCGACCACAGAGCCCTTCGCTCATGCAGCCTGCCTCCACGATGCTATAACCAGAAGTCCATAAATGCCTGTTTTCAAGCATGACCTGCTACATAACAATATTTTTCATTTAATTCTTTAGGTTTATTCAGGTGGGGAAGGGGGTACTGGGAAGATGCTGTGATGCTAAAAACAACAATTTAATGTCAAACCAGAAAACAAGCAGGCGGCTTGGCCAGTTCTGGGCTCTCAGGCGGCAGTCTTGTGCCTGTCACCTCTCCCCTGGCCACGGCTCTGCCTTCTTCGCCTCCCAATCCAGGGACCAAAGCTACTGCTGATGGGCAGCGTCTGAGGCAGATGACTGCCGTTTCCTCCTCCCCGGAATCACCTCTGCCCCAGCTCGGGGGATCTCGCTCTCCCCTGACACCAGCTTCTCCAGTTGGGCCGGTGTCACCTGGCCCTTTGCCCGGGCCCGCTAGGCCGTCACCTGTCAGGCAGCCACCTGTGCTGCTGCCACCCCAACTTGAGGGCCCAATGCCGGTGCCACCTTCACTGCAGCTGACGCCTGCTAATCCGTCGACAGACTCCGAGCCTACGTTGGGTTACCTGTCGCCGGCTGCTCAGCCATCGTACCATAACCCAACACCTTCTTTACCTTTTCTCCTTTTATATAACTTAATACCACAGGTAGACTTTAATGCTCTGTTCTCGACGTGGTGGTCATTGGTTCAGAAGCAGACCCCCTTCCCTCAGGGCCCACCTTCGGCCTCTCCTCTTCCCCCCAGGATCCTTCTCCTAGGGACAGCAGTGGGGCTGGTCTGAGTGAATCCCACATGACTGAGTCCTCTGGCACCTGTCCAGACACCGGCACCAGCTCTAAGAGGGATGATCTCTGGCCTGTTGATGCCGGTCCCATATAGTTAGTCCTCTGAGGATGACTCCTTCTCTTCAGGATCTTCCTCTTCCCAGGGGAGTTGTCGGCAGGGGAGGATCAACCCAAGGAGATACCCAAGTCCCCACCACCTGACAACCCATCCTTGATTGAGTCCTACGAGTACGTCACCCGAGCGGCTTTGGCTCACCCCTCCTCCATTCTGCCTGTTTCTAAGAAGACAGATCAGCTTTACCATGCCCCGTCTGGTAAGCCCTTTTTGGGGAGTAATCCCAGGGTGGACTCTTTGGTCGTTAATGCTGCCCAAGACTGAACTAAGAAATCCAAGCACCTCAGCACCCTCTCTATAGGCCGGGAATCCAGACAGCTGGACCAGATCGGCAAATGGGTCTTTGCCTCTGCTACTTGGCCATCAGGGCCATTAATTATCTGACCCATTGGTACAATACCAGAATGCCCTCTGGGACGCTGCCTGAAGATTCCACTAAGATTCAGCTTGCCCAGCTTATAAAGTTGGGCTCAGATGTGGGCAACCATGTCTTATGATGCTGTTGATGCCTCTGGGTGTGAGGCTGCCTCCAGCGCCACTCTTGGCTCCAAGTCTCCATGTTTGCCCTGGATGTCCAAGCCAAAATTTTAGATGCTGTCTTCCAGAGCTCAGTCCTCTTTGGGGGATGATGTCCAGGATCTCATTTCTAAGCTGCAGGAGTCCAGTAAAACCCTTCGGTCAGTTCACTTGCTTTACCATACCCAGCCTAGGGCAAATCAGTATCAGTCTTTTCATCTGTCCTCCCGCAAGCAGTCCTGAGGACAGTCCATTAAGGGCCAACACAGATGTAAGGCTACCAATGCCCCCGAAGGCGCTGCTGCTCGAGCCCCCAGAGGCCCCGCTGCTCGAGTCCCCAGAGGCCCCGCTGCCCCCCTGCCTGCTTCAGCCCCTATCTTCTGACTCCTTAGTCTACCCCATCCTCCGACCGTGGGTCCAAGGGAGGTGGTCAGGGGTCAGTTCTCTATCTACCTGTCAGGGTGGGGAGCAGTGACCACAGACAATTGGGTACTTCAGCTCATAGCTCAAGGACACACCCTGGAATTTCTAGAGTGGCCACCAGAAAATTCTCTGGTCAACTCTACCTACCCTTCCATGTGCACCTGCCCCTGATTCGTTAGGAAATTCACACTCTGCTGCAAAAAAGAGCCATAAAGCCCATCCCTCAGACTCAGTGGGGAAAGGGGTTTTACTCCCACTTCTTTCTCATACCCAAGAAGACTGGGGACCTCTGGTCCATTTGGCCCATCCTGGATCTGAGCAGCCTGAACCAGTACAGCGAGTACAAACACTTCAGGGTGGTTATCCTTCCAGGACTACTACCGCTCCTGCACCAGGGGGATTGACTCTGCACGCTGGACATGCAGGATGCCTACCTGCATATCTAAGTCTTTCCTGCCCATTGTCGCTTCCTTTGTTTCCAGTTTCAGGGTGCCCATTTCCAATCTCCGGCCCTCCCGTTTGGCCTTTGCTTAGCCCCCTTGGTATTTACCAAATGCCTGACAGTTGTGGCAGCAGCATTAAGGAGGTAGGACTTCTATGTATTTCCCTACTTGGATGACTGGTTGTTAACAGCCCCCTCCAGGGAACGCTTGGTTCAGACGCTGGAATGCACCTTACACCTTTTCCAGGAATTGGGGATCACAATAAATCTGCCAAAGTCCTGCCTCTTACCTTGCCAGTGCCTTCAGTACATGGGGGGAGTCCTGGACACCAGCCAGGGCAAAGCCTTTTTACCCAAGGACAGGGCAGAGCAACTGATGGAGCAAGCCTGATAGGTTTCCTCAAGCTCGCAGGTCCCAGCCAGGGTTTTCCTGTGGCTTCTGGGCCACATGGCAGTGGTGTCATTGAGGCACAGGTCAGGAAACATAGGAAAACCAGGAGCAGTTATAAAATTTGCAACAAGAGTTTTATTATTAAAATAACAGTAAAAATAAAAGAATAAAATTGTTCAGGATAACTATTTACAAAGGCAGTATAACCAAAGAAAGTCCATCTGGGTTTCTTCTCAATTTCCAGTCTCAGTCTCTCTCAGTCTCTGTGTCTCTCTTTTGCAGAACATTGCAGCTCCTTTTTATAAGTCTGCACAGAAGCTCGTTAAGAAAATAGCATGCTTCTCACACAGTGTTCTTGTAAGTTTCCAGTGTTCTTATCAGTTTCAGCAGGTGCAGCAAAAATAACACTGTGATCCTGAACTGACCTCTCATTCACATCTTCTGCAAATGACTTAAAAATTGCATCTCAGGTTAACCCCTTGAGTTCCAAATAGCTTTGCAATCATTTCAACAATATAACTATATACAGTTTTAGCTTTGCAATCATTTCAACAGTATAACTATATACAGTTTTAAACAAAGGGATCCCAGTATCAATTACATTTCCACAAAATGATTTACATATATTTTATACCATCAGATATGGAAGGGAGAAGAAAAGACAGAACAGCAAGTGAGAGTAGAAAGATAGCGAGAGGCACAGAATTGCAAGACCATTGGAGTGATCAAGTCCTAGGTCTCACGAGAAAATTTGGTTGAGCAACCAGACAGAAAAGGAGAGAATAGAAGAGATCCTTGCATTTAAACTCATCCATAACAATTGGGATGGGGCCATATTCAATCCTGTCGCATACCCCCCTCCTTAAGAGGGAACCTGTTTTACAAAAACAGGTTTCCAAAACTTTCTAGTAATTCTCATCTAACATAAGCATATAACCTTTATAGTTCTGTGCATATGCAGCATAGCAAACAGAAGTTTCAACTCACATTTTTTTAGCCTTTGGAATTCTCAATTCCTGATCTGCATCCAGACAGAAAATCAGCATTGACATTCTCTTTCCCAGATTTGTGCATCACTTTACATTTAAATGGCTGTAGTGTCAGGTACCACTGTGTGATTCTAGAATTTGTATCCTTCATTTGGTTAAGCCAACAGAGAGGACTGTGATCTGTTACAAGTACAGAGTCCGTTCCTAGTAAGTAAAACTTAAGGGACTCCATGGCCTACTTTGCTGCAAGGCATTCCTTTTCAGTGGTGGAGTACCTTTTCTCTCTTTCGTGCAACTTCCTACTTATGTATAGAATAGGATGTTCTTTCCCATCTATATGCTGACTCAAGACTGCACCTAGGCCTACCTCTGATGTATCAGTCTGTAACAGAAATTGTTTCTCAAAGTCTGGGCTTCTTAAAACAGGGGCTGAACATAACGCAGCCTTAATGGCCCAAAAAGTTTTGTCACACTCTGGGGCCCAGTTCACATTATTTGGGAATCATTTCTTTGTGAATTCAGTGAGTGGAGTAGCTAACTAAGCAAAACTGTGAACAAATCTCCGATCATAACCAGCCAGCCCTAAAAATGACCTGACATGTTTCTTGGTTTTAGGGACAGGGCTATTAGCTGCAGCTTCTATCTTAGAAACCTCTGGCTTGACTTCTCCATTTCCCAAAACATGACCCAAATATCTGCTTTCCTGCATGCCCAGTGCACACTTGGTAAGATTAATTGTCAGACCTGCCTTTTTGATTGATTGGATAACTTCTCGTAGGTGTTCCAGGTGACTTTTCCAGTCTGTACTATACACCACAACATCATCCAAGTATACAGCACAATAACTAGTGTGAGGGGATAACATTATACCCACATACCACTGAAATGTAGCGGGAGCACATTAGCATGCTTCTCACAGAATGTATGTTCTTATAAGTTTCTAATGGTGTTGCCAGTTTCAGCAAGTGCAGCAAAAAGAACATTGTGACCCAGAACTGACCTCTTGTTTACATCTTCTACAAAAGGCTTAAAAAATGCATCTTAGGTTAACCCCTTGAGTTCCAAATAGCTCTGCAATCATTTCAACAGTATAACTATATACAGTTTTAGCTTTGTAATCATTTCGACAGTATAACTATATACAGTTTTAAACATAGAGATCCCAGTATCAATTACATTTCCACAAAATGATTTACATATATTTTTATACCAGCAGATATGCAAGGGGGGAGAAAAGACAGAACAGCAAGTGAGGGTAGAGAGCTAGTGAGAGGCAGAGAATTGCAAGACCATTAGGGTGATCAAGTCCTAGGTCTCAAGAGAAAATGTGGTTGTGCAACCAGACAGAAAAGGAGAGACTAGAACAGATCCTTGCATTTAAACTCCTGCATAACAACTGGGACGGGGCCAAATTCAACCCTTTCACAAGTGCCCATTACCACAGTTCCCCTGACCCATCTGCATATGCGGGTTCCTCAATGGAACTTGTGCGTTCAGTAGGACCAGTGCACAGATGACTCGGTCCGAAGGGTTCTGTCATGGTGGCTGTATCCGGCCAGCCTCCTCTGGGGGATCTCCTTTTAGTGCCCAACTCCCCCCATCAAATTCTCATGACAGACGCATCTGGTCTGGGATGGGGTGCTTATTTGGCTGATCACCAGACCCAGGGTACCTGGATGGATGTAGAACAGGGTCTACGTATCAATGTCATGGAGATGCAGGAAGTCTTTTGTGTTCTGCAGGCCTTCCACACTCATCTCCTCCCAGGCCCACTGGTAGTGCAGATGGACTTGGTTCCAGCCCGTGCTTGATGGCCCAATACCAGATTCTCATTGCCTCCCAACACAGGGAGTAAGAATGGGTCCATCCATTGCTGATGTAGTACACTAGACACATCAGCAATGGATGGACCCATTCTACTCCCTGTGCTGGGAGGCAATGAGAATCTGGTATTGGGCCATCAAGCACGGGCTGGAACCCTTGGCCATTCAAGTTTCAGGCATACAAAACGTCTTGACAGACAGTCTTAGCCACTCCAGGTCATGGGGTTTATGAGTGGGAGCTTCTAACCTTGGTGGTTGAAGATCTCTTCGACAGGTGGGGTCGTCCAGGGTTGGACCTCTTTGCATCCCCACTTAATGCAAAACTGCCACTTTTCTGCTCGCTTGATCCTGGGCCTGGAGTTTTTTGGTAAGATTCATTGTCCCTCTCCTGGAACGGGAGGTTTCTGTATGCGAACTGCGCTTTCTGGTCATGGAAAGCATTATTTTCAGTAGCTGTTAGGTCTGCTCAAAGGATTTCCAAGCTGCAGGTTCTGATGTGTAAAGAGCCTGATTTGGTTTTTCACAAAGAGAGGGTGTCTTTGCATACTAATCCTAAGTTTTTACCTAAGCTGTAGTCTGAGTTTACTCTAAATCAGTTCGTCCACCTACCTGCTTATTTTCCTGAGTATTCCAATCAGGGGGAGTCACTGCTTCATACTTTGGATGTTCACAGAATACAGCGGTATTATACGAACCACACCAAATCTTTGAGGAAAACTAACCAGTTGTTTGTTTGGTTCACCCCCAAAAGAGAGGGCGCTACTGTTTTCAAACTGTGTTTATCTAAGTGGTTGGCAAATTGCATTGTGTACTACTACCACAAGTACAAGTCCCTTCCAGGGGTGGTTAAGGACCATTCCACCAGGGGTATGGCTGCCTTCCACAGCATGTTTCAGAAACATGTCCGCTGCAGACGTCTGTGCAGCTGCCACCTGGAATTTTTTCCACACCTTCACCAAGCATTACAGTTGGGACATCGCCTCTAGGTGCAGAGCCTCTCTCACGAAACCTCTAGATTTGTTCCTACCCTTTTTTTTCTTAAAATCCTCTTCCCTGGTACAGTCATGAAGGGTTCTTATTAACTGGCCCTGTGGTAGAGCTGTGCTCTACCCCAGAACTTGAGAAGCACTTAGGGACATTTTTCTGTCCCCCAACCCCGTGCAAAAGACTGTTGCAACAGCGTTCTTTTTTCTATCCTATACTCTTTACAAGTTTTCTGCTGAGGTGGGTTGGCCACCCACCATGGTACTTTCTTTTTTCTATATTCTGTGGTTTTCTTTTTCCCTTCTAGTCTCTTGTGTGCGTTTGCTGAAGAAGCCCTGAGCAAGGCTTCAATATGAGAGCTCATAGAACTCTGACAAAAAGTACTGTACCTTTAAGAAAATAACATCCCCAAAGAAAGAATGGCAGTAGTGTCCTGCTTGATTGCTGGCTGGCAGGTTAAATAAAACAAATGTTTAAGCTATGTTTAAAGTGCTTTCTGTGCCTTTTGTCACATGAAAAGTGGTAGATTAAAACTAATGTGCTCACGTGAGCAAATGTGCTATTGGAATATTTAAAGGTTATTTAAAATGACTGATACATAAAGCGCTTATAGTGCATAATTATGTGAAAATTTATTTGCATATTGTTAAAGTGTCCCAGTTAGTTTACTTACTGTTTTTGAATATAAATACTGACTGAAATTTGTATGCTTGAAAGCCCCATTTGCTTAAATAGTGGCAGAAAGCAAAAAGAGACAGAGAGACTTGTTGAATGAAAAAGGAGCACGTTTACTCCTCTGTTACCTTTACTACAAAAAGAAGGACCCTGGCAGTGTTTGTTCCAGAGAAGGACCCTTTTTTGGTATAAGTTACCCTCCCCCCCATTTTAAAAAACAGGCTAATTAAAAAGCAAACTGTACCCAAGGGAAAGACTTGAAATAAAACTACTGCAACATTGTAAGTTGTTTAAATAGCTGAAAAAAACCAACAAGAAGGGATCTCTGTTTTGTTGTCCTGTGTCCCTTTCCTCCACCCTTCTAGGCCAGAACTGGGCCTACCTGTTGCCTGGAGGTGAATGAGCTCTGACTATAGGGGAGCAGTGCCCTCTTCAGACTTTGTTTGTAGTAGTAAACCTGCCACTCATTGGCACATGCATGGGTCTACAACTGTTGTTCAATGTTTGGCAAATAGCTTAGTGCTTATGTATGCTTATGAGCTGACTGGATGCTGGGTGTTTATTACGTGAGCTTTGGTGCTTCTCCACATCCCACCCTGGGTCGAATAGTGGGTAGGTGTAGACTTAGGGGCCAAAAAGAAGTAATGAAATTGACTACCTCCTGCAACTCCGGAGAGTGTGGTCGGTAGCGAGCAGGAGAAGAAAAACCTCCTTGGGGGAACCTCCGAGGATCCATGGCTACTGACTTGCCCATCCTCTGGGCATGCTAAGAGGAGAATAATCCTAAATGCACTAGGTTTAGGTATAGTTATGTCCAGGAGTATGGTCTGGTGTAGCTGGTGGAATCCAGTTCATGGTCGAGATGAGCAAGGGGTCGATGTTGCAGATGAAGGTTTGAGCAGATGGAATATCCCACTGGAATAATGACCTGATGCTGACAATGGTTAATCCAAGTCTGAGATAAATGACTACTGTAGATCCATAGCACGGCCTTTGGATACTAGATAGAGCAGCATAGTGGGACTGTTTGTTGGGATGGCTGGGACCTGCAGCAGGTTGACTTCTATTGTAGTATGAGCTTAATCCAAGGATAGGAAGACGATAGCCTTTGTAGAAATGGGGAGCCCGCATCGTCTGCCATAGCAGCAGTACGGAATAATGCAAGACATAAAGGTTGAGAGTCACTGAGGCTGATTGAAATGAAAGTACCAGATAAGGCCCGTCATGGGGCATGCGTAAATGGGATGGCAAGACCCCATGTGGTTTGCCATCCCCATGGAGATGTTAGGTGTTAACCTGATGATGATGATGATGATAGTAGGCTCATAGGTAGGCTAGCTAGGGAATGATATTCGCATGGAGTCTTGATGAATGAAGATGTCATGAATGAGCGACTGAATCTTATGAGGACAATACTGGGAGGCGAAACCCCAACTAGGGTCTGCCATAATGCAAGAAGAAATCCGATTTTTTAGTAGAGGATAGCATCCTGTTGAGGTGGAATACACTGGAGGATGATGAGACCACCAAGGGGTTTGCAGAGATACCTGCATGACTTGAAGTGCTGATTAAAACCGGTTCCAAGGTAAGTCCATCTGCAATGTCCTATTGGTAAGTTGGAGGTAAGCAAAGGTCACAGAAGTTGAAATGGGAGATAAGGAATAAGGGGAAGGGTGTCGAGGGACATGTAGGAGAGGGATAGCGAGACCCCACGTGGTTCGCCATTGCCATAGAATGGAACAATCTAGGTGGCAAGGGGTACCCTCAGAGCCAGAGTGTGTTGCAGTCCAAGGTAATGGGCACTTATCCGTAAATAGGCTGAATAAGGAACAGATGCAGGACTCACTGACTGTTGAACTGAAGTATGTTCTCAAGGAAGGACAACCTGACGTCAGTCAATGTGTAATACAGGGACTTGAAGGTGCAATGAGTTGAATCCCTTGGAGTAGATGGTGAGTGGGAAGGTGGAACCCTCTATAGTCCATCATCGTGTAGCAGACATTGTGCAGGAAATGAAGGTAGGACTCCTTGCCCCATGGAGCAGTGCCTGATAGGGATGGCGGGACCCCACGTGGTCCACCATTCTCCGTATCTGAGAAATGCATTTCCATCCATCGAGCAGTGTGCAGTAGAGATGGCAGGACCCCACGTGGTCTGCCATCATCATATCACGAGCGGTACAAGATTGGGAAGACGAGACCCCATGTGGTTTGTCTTCGGAATGGAATGGTGCGATTTGAGGAACCTTCTGAATGTAATTTAGTGAGATCAAGTCATAAACAAATGCCTTCTGCTGAAGTAAGGGACATGAAAGAAACGGCAGAAGTCTGGTCGTATGGTCCTGGAGAAGCAGGAGCTCTTAGAGCTGGAAATAAGTTAGACAGATTCCGGAAATAACACATTACTCACAACGGTTTACCCATGCCACAGCGACAGTCATCACGGAGACATCCCTGACAGCGACAGCCGCAGTTCCGACAGTCGGCATTGCAGTGTCTGGGATGCCTCTGTGTATCCATCGGGGGCTGTGCCCCCAAACCCCCCATGTTGGGGGGGGGGCTATGCCCCTGACACCCCCTGGTCTCTAGGATTCTAATTCTGAGTCGGAGTTGGACTGGGGGGGGGGCAAACACCCAGCGAGGCAGTTCTGATCACCATACAGACCACCACAGTGACTGGCGGATTTTGCCCGAGTCCTGTCGCTGTGATGGTCTTCGCGATCAGGGAGTTGCTGCGGGCAACAAAATATGACTCACAACCTTACTGAGCCTAAGGTCTGGCTGGACTGCAAAGAATCCTCTTAATGCGATGGGCTGATAGCAGGGATGGTGAGTGATATGAGTAGTAGGAATACCTTAAATGCCATTAAGGCAGACAGGTTAATGTAAGGCAGAGCGACGATATTATTAAGACATCAGTGACGTTTGCAGAGCGAGGGTAAAACAGGGTTGAAAGGCATAGAACTGTGAGGAGTCACAGCAGTTGAAAAAATGCTCAGGATAGATTTTAACATGTCTTTAGGTATTTGCACAGTTAAGCTGCCAGCAGAAACATTTGTAAGGGAACTCAATCAGCTGGAGGCCATATATTAATCATTGATTTAGGGAAGCCCGCGGCTTCGTGCAACAAAATCCCAGAATGCTGTTCATTGAGACCTCAGAGGCACTGAAGTAGGATAGGATATATAAGTTTAAAAGTGCTAGGAGGTACGCCGGCCTGTTGGCGCTGAGGGTTGAGGTGCTGGATGCCACACCTCACTCCACGCCGGCGACCCGGGTTTGGGAACAAGCTGGGGCCGCCGTGGGGAGAAAGGCTGGAGTGTCCGGCGACAGCTCACCTTCTCCAGGGGGTGGAGGGTCTTACAGTCCAGGAAGCGGTGAGCCCTGGCGAAGGCTAGGGGCACGACAGCAAGCTGGAGCCACTGGGGCATGATTGGTCACTGGCATAGGTATGGGACCTATCAGCTCCAGGGGCAGCTTCTTTGTGGAAGGAGGGGGAAGGTCATTGCAGACATCAGTATGCACGCCGTGATGTATGGGCATGCAATGTCCCACAGAAAAGGGAAAAAAAAAACCTCTACAGCCAGGAAGACGGAGCGCCGAGCCGGGTCCCATTGTGCCAGTGCCTGCCTGCAGTCTCAGACCCTGACAAGGACCACAAGATTTGGGGTTTACCCCTACCCTGACCCCACCTGGGGGGTTTCCAAGGCAGGATGGAGGGACCGGGGGTTGTCAGGTAAGGCACTAGGCAGGGACAGACTTAATTGGCGTCTCCTGATGATGTGGCTCTGAGGGAAGTAGGGGAAAAAAAAGGTGCTAGGTGGTGGTGGAAGAATATCGAGAACGAGGGCCCCTGGTCCGTGGTGGGGTAGTAAACATAATCCATGTAGGGGGACTTGTCCAGAAGTCGAGAAGGGCATGAGAGGAATCCATGATTTTTTGGGACCAAATGTGTAGGAGGCAGGAATGAGGAGACATGACTGAGGTATATGCCCAATGTGTAGACATTTTTGGAATAATTTACACTATAATGTCAGTTGAATATTGGACTTCCAGATAGTCAGTACTGTATTCTGTGTTAGGAAGGTAATGGTTAGCATAGCCTTAAAAGCTGTGTTCTACAGGATACTTCGCAGTTTTTACATCTTGCAAAACAGAATTGCTACTTAAATAGAGCGGGCCACTTGGCAGTGTGCCGAGTGTACTCAGCTATCACAAGGACAGACATGAGGTTGAAATTGGATGGTTTCTCATGACATGTGAATTGCAGCTCTCACACAGTACATTGGGCCTAGAGTACCTCAGCATAACTTGCTGTCTAGTTGAGTTCATCTTGGGAAGGTAGCAAGGACATGGAGAGAGGACAAGGACTCTGTATCCTTCCAGGTAGACGAGTTCCAATGCTGCAAACGTCCATGGGAAATCCAGCTGGAGGCTAACGAAAGACCCGAGGGATGAAATTCTAGATACGGCTGAAGTAGCACCAAATGGTAGCAGTGCGAGGAGAAAAGGTCCAAAAGAAAAAACAAGCACCCGGCAAGGTGCCCCGGGGCAAGGGCCCCAACGGAGCAGCAGGGGAAGTGAGGAAGGAATCCAGGAGGACAGAGGACCAGCAGCCAGGAGAGCAAGCGGCGGCGAGGGAAGAGAAGACAAACTAGGTGGCACTCAGCAAAGGGGTCCCGAGCGTCGGCAGCAGCACAGAACAGGAGAGAAACAGAGAAGGTACGGGACATGGGTGGGGGGGCGAACAACAAGCTCGAGGGAGGATGGACAAATGAGAAAGTGGGCAAGGGAGGGCAAAGGGAAATGAGAAGGGCCAGGGCAAAAGAAAACAGCGAGGGAAACAGGCCAGGAAAAAGGACTCAGCAAGCAGGAGAGCACCATCAGGGAAGGCAAAAGCCCAATGGACAGCAAAAGAGGAGGGGGGGACAAAGACAAAGGAGAGAACAGGTAGAAAGGTGCTCAGCCGAGTTGCTCAGGAACCCTGATACTGCCAAAATGCTATAAGCAGAGCGGGAGGCGTCCTGCTGTTTATGTAGGGAATGGGGGAGGAGCTATTCACCCCCCACAATTGAACAGCAGCCTAAAGCCTTCCAGTTCTTTCAAGATTGTACCAAATGTGCTTAAGTGGTCCTATGCAATAATAAAAGCTGGTTATCATGGTAGGTCATCCTGATACATTTGTCGTAGGGATAGTTAGTTATTTCCCTGTATTAGATAAGGGGCGGATCAGGTGACCAGACCTTTTTGTATAAAAGCCCATCACTAGGGGCTAGAGATTCAGGTAGGGAGGTCAGTTGAACACTGACCATCGGAGGAGAAAGACCTCATAAGTGTACTTGAACAAGCATTGGCAGATTGACTGATTTCAGACTGAAGCTAAGCCACCATTTGCTGAGTATGACTAATGGCATTTTGGTTTTTGTATATACCCTTTTTATTATTTTTCAGTTTTCTGAGTAAAATAAAATGATAAATGCATGACTGTGTTTTTATGCACCTAATTCTTGGTCTGCTGTGTTATCCTTCACCTACACCCGTTCACAGGCCCTCTGGAATGTTTTTAGTCGCATGGGAGGGATGACAACTATTGTGCAACAACTAACTGTTTCTGTCAGTTGATTATTTTAAATAAATTTGTCCCCTCATCGCCATCCCCCATCATAAAGATCAGCAGATCCAGAAAAGTGATACTGTCTATCTGGATAGTTTCTTTGAACCTAAGGTTTGGATGAATAGATTCCAACCAGCTGACAGATTTCTCAAACATAGCTTCTGAGCCATTCCAGACAAGGAGGACATCACAAATACAGAGATGCCACAAACCCAAGTAAGAAAAAAATGGGTTTGTGGCATTGGCATAGGGCTCACCCTTCCACCTGCAGCAACGGTGAGTCTGGTGGCTTTACTATTTCAGTCTTAACTAGACTGAGGAGAGAAATCCCTTACTGATACAGCAGTGAAACACAACCCCCAGTCAATGAAGCGAAGAGTGTATATCGTACACTTGAAAAGTATGTGTTAAAAGTCTGTAGGATGTTTTGGCATGAAACAACCCTGGAAACATATCTAGAAGTAGAAAGAGTGCTTGCTCGGTGGTGTAGAGGGTAGGGCACTGGTGCCTTACCTCGACCCATGCTGACGACCCGGGTTCGGGGATGAGCCTGGGACATCGGAGGTCGGCACGGGGGGGCAGAGCTGGATGGAGCTGCCGACAGGCAGGCTTTCCTGTCTGGGGAGGCAGTGTGGCATCCCTTGGCTGATGGGCAACCCCCAGTGGAGGCTGGAGGAAACTCGGGCCAGAGGGGGCCCTAGGTAGTAGGCCAGGGGGTGGGGGAAGGAGGCCGTTACGGGGCTGTTCGGCTGCTCACAGCGCCTCCACGCGCATGCATGCTGACCTGGGTCTCCGTGGAGAAACCAGGAGAAAATGCCAGTTGGCAGGGTGAAGACTGACCTCCCGCAAGCCGCTGCTCCTGGGCCGGGCAGGTAAGAGCCAGTGATTCCAGGGGATGGGGTGGGGGTGGGGGGTCGGTCGGATGGGGCCCACCGGCAGGGGAGGAAATGTGCTGTGATAAAAAAAAAAAATTAGAAGTAGATTGAGTCCCAACAGGATTATACATCCTGTAAAAGCCTGCACATGAGATTGAAGACTTCACAGTTATGAAAAAATCTGGGGACTTAATGGAAGATCTGCACTTAAAGCCATCAAACCTATTTTGAACCAAGCCACTTCCATTTGTGAGACAATTTCCAAAAGAGTAGGGAGGCTGAGTTGAGATCCATGGTCACTGCAGAGGAGATGGACACTAAACTCCTGAGGGGAAAAGTCACTAAATACGATAAGCAAATAAAAGCAGCTAAATGAAAAAAAAGTTTTACGAGATGAGAATGACTATAAGTGGAACCTGGTGTTTGACTGGCAAGTCCAAGAACAGAAGACTGCGTCCTAAATCAGTACCGAAACAAAGACCAGTACAAAGCAGTGAGATCACAGTGATGGACTGTACTGCTGGACCAAGTGACACTGAGAGTTCCACCTCCAGTTTTTTAGGTGAATCCCCATGACTCCAGTAACTCACTCCCTGCTGATATCAGGCTCATGCCTCCACCTCATCAACTCAATCAACTCATCAAAGTGCACTTCTCCTCTCCATGTGTCTGCGACATCTGATAAAATGAGTATGCCCAACTCTGCTGATCCTGTTTCCGCTCAAAAGACTAACCACCATCCTACCATCTCACTGGAGGTCTTGTCTGATTATTGCTCACTTCTGTCTCATTACCCTATTTGATGTGTATTTGAAATTATTGTAATGCTCTGTTCCTGGTATACAGGTATGTACTTATTGTATCATTATGTTCCCATGTTAGTGTGTTGACTGTATTTTAATTTTTTGTATCTCAACTGTCCCCCTTCCCCAGGATGCACCTGGAATCGAACAGTACTCTGCTCAGTGTGCCTTCCTGGTAAAACTTTTAAATAAAAAATAAATAAATTCCCCAGATGCAGCAAATGCAAGACTCGCTTCCAGGAATCCTTCCGGCAACTACATAAAGGAACTTAAATGTTGATCAGGTGTTAAGATGTGGGGTATTGACGAGCTATATTACTGAGCCTGAATACAAGGGTATATGGTGCATTCCCTGTGGGTCCTACTATACAGTATATATACCTTGCCCAAGATCCTCAAGGTCACCAAAATCCTCCAGATCTTACTTCAAGGAAGGTTCTTGCAGCAGGCCAGCACCGGTAGGACTTAGCCGCCAGTGGCAAAGACCACACAGAAAACTTTCTAGCTAGCAATCTACTACGGGGGACTGCCGACATCAGCCTCTGATGTCAGCCTATCCTATAAAGTTGGGCAGTCCCCCACACCCTTCCCAGTTCTTTTTCTGCCATCGACCCACTCACATTGGACCTTAGCAGACACCGCAGCTACAGTTGACTGCCATTACTCTTGCTTGCCTTGCATTTTTATTTTCCTTTCTTTTAAGTAGTCAACATTGAATTTGGTGTTTCAGCCATCGAGTTTATGTCTTCTCCACCAGCCTTGTCTTCCGACCATTCCACAAAGTGCGCTTGCAGCAAAACAGTTCCTGAAAAAGACAGCCACTCTGCATACATCCTTTGCCTAGGCTCCAGACATGACACCGAAGCCTGCCAGATTTGCCAGAAATTCAGGCCACTAGAAGACATCGTCTTAAGATTCTGGAGAGCCATCTTATTAAGCAGAATCTGGTCATGATGGAGAAGGAGCTGCAGGCCAGGAGCTCTCCAATCTAGCCGGTACAGTCCTCCGGGGCTTCCTTGACTTCTGCCCAGGAAACATTTGGTGGGAAGCATATGCACCGGGACAAGCACCGGGACTGGTCTGCTTCCGGCTCGCAGTCGCCTCACAAACTCTACCGCGTTGATGTCATCATCCTGCGGGGGATTGGCCCCTTCAGCTCTGCCAGCCCTTTCCTCTACTGGGCTACTGGTGGCTCAGCCACCCGCCATCATTGCCATTACGAGCGGTGGCTCTTCGGGGAAGGGGACTTCATCTCCTGTCTCTCAGCCCCTGACGTTCAGGCCCATTTCTTCCATGGGCTCTCAGCTAGAAGGCTCAGCCGGTGTTGGCATCTTGGGTGTCCGTTCCTCAACTGGCACATCCCAGGCCAAGGCACTGCCTATGTCGGTCTTCTCAGTAGGACCCGATGCCAGTCCTTGCAGGCAGCACCTGCAACAGGCTACCGCTGCCTCCCCTAGTCCAGTGTTGCCTTCAGCTGGGCAGTCTCCTTCACCACCAGTGCTGGTGAATCCTTCTTCTGGGTGCTGTCTGCTGATGCCTGCGGGACCGCCACCAGTCCTGCCACTGCCCAAGCCTGTGGGACCAATGCCAGTGTTGCCTCTACTGCAGCCTGCGCCTTTGCCAGCTCCTGCAAGCCCAGCACCGGACCCCCAGCTGGCACCAGGTGGTCCCTTGCCGGGGTACCCAATGTTGTCCACGCAGCCATAGTACTTCGCTGGCATATACTTACCCACCGGTTTATAATTTTCCCCCTCCAGTAGATTATAATGCCCTATTCTCCGTGTGGTGGTCCTTTGTTCAGAAGCAAACCTCCGTTTTTCAGGGCCCACCTCCGGTATCCCTCTGGCTTCCCAACAGGGACCAGGGCCGGTTTGGTGCTGGAAACCCCAAGACATTGGGGTCTTCTGGGTCTCGATTCGCTGTCGGCTCTGGCTCTCACCAGGAGGAGTGCTCACCACCTGAGAGCGATCAGGATGAGACCAGCAAGGATGACTAGGATGGCTTGGAGTCTTCTTCCTCACCAGAGGAATCTTCAGAGGGTGAAGAACCCTCCAAGATGATTCCCAAGTCCCTTTCTGATGATCCATCTTTCATGGACATCTTGCGCCACATACAATCCATTATGGGCTGGGAAATGGAGGAGCAGGATCCAGAGTAACATCTCCTGGCCGTTAATTTGAGACAACAGGATGCCCTCCCGGTGGTAGTGCCACCCCTGATTGACTCCTATGAGGATGTCACCAGGGCAGCTTGGAATCACCCCTCATCCATTCCTCCATTGCCTAAGAAGGCAGACAGGCCTTCTGCTGGTACGCCTTTCTTAGGGGCCACCCTAAGGGTGACTCGGTTGTCATCACTGTGGCACATGACCATGCCAAAAAGCCGAAGCACCTTAGTGCGCTCCCTCCAGATAGGGAGTCCAGACAGCTGGACAACTTGGGTAAACGCGTCTTTGTGTCCACTACTCTGGCTCTCTGGGACATTTATTATTTGGCCCATATGGTCCAGTATCAGAAAGTCCTCTGGAACCAAGCCAGTGACTTGGTGCAGGCATTGCCTGAGGGACCTCACTAAGACGCAACTCGCCCAGCTCCTTAAATCGGGCCCCAACATCAGCAACCACATCCTCCAGGTTGCCTATGATGCTGTGGCTGCCTCAGGCAGGGGAGCGGCCGCTGGTGTCTGCTTCTGATGCCATTTGTGGCTCCGGATGTCCAGCTTCGCCTCAGATGTGCAGTCCAGCATCTTGAACGCCCCCTTTCAGGACTCCTTCCTCTTCGGTGATGTTCAGGACATAATTTCCACTCTCCAGGAATTGGGCCATGCCCTTTGTTCTGTTTATTCCCAGTACCACACCTAACCTAGAGTGGGTCAGTGCCCTTCCTTTCATTGCTCCTCCCACAAACCATTTCACCAGCCTGCCAAAGGTCAGGGCAAGCGTAAGGCAGCATCGGTTCTCGCTGCCACTGCTGCAAGAGCCCCTCAAATGCCCATGGTTGCCATACTGGCACTGCTCCCACTTCTTAACTCCTTGGGTGACACCCCCAGAAAGGGTTCTGGGGAGGCTGTTGGGGGTTGGGTCTCCCTCCACCTCGACGGCTGGTGGGACATAACCACAGACAACTGGGTGCTTCAGATCATAGAGTACAGTCACACTCTCGAATTCCTAGAGTGGCCTCCAGAAAATCCTCCTCTAAACTTCTCATACTCCCCAACCCACCTGCCCCTCGTCTTGGAGGAAATTCAGGCTGTTCTTCAAAAAAGAGCCATAGAGCTCATCCCTTCAGCTCAGTGGGAAGGAGGTTTCATGCCCACTTCTTCCTTGTCTCCAAAAAGACTGGGGGTCTTTGGCTCATCCCGGATCTGAGTCATCTGAAACTGTGCATAGAGTACAAGTGTTTCAGGTTGGTCACCCCTCAAGGGTTGTTACTCCTTTTGCTCGGGGGGGATTGGCTCTGTTCCCTGGACATGCAGGATGCCTACTTGTATATCCAGATTTTTCCTGCCCATCGTCGCTTCCTCTGCTTCCACTTTTGGGGGCCCATTTTCAATTCTGAGCCCTTCCTTTTGGCCTTTCTTCAGCCCCCAGGGTCTTCACCAAGCGCCTGGCTGTGGTGGTAGTTGCTCTAAGGAGGCAGGGCTTCTGTGTGTTCCCCTACTTGGACGAGTGGCTGTTAGCAGCCCCCTCCAGGGACCGTCTGGTCCAGACCCTGGAACACACCTTCCGTCTATTTCAGGCCTTGGGGATCACCCTCAATCCGCTGAAGTCCTGCCACTCTCCTTGCCTGCGCCTTCAGTACATAGGGGCAGTTCTGGATACCAGTCAAAGCATGACCTTTTTGCCCATGTACAGGGTGGAAGGACTGATGGAGCAGGCCTGTCTGGTTTCTTCAAGTCACCAGGTCCCCACCAGGGTATTCCTGCACCTCCTGAGCCATATGGCAGCAGCCACTGCTATGGTTCCCCTCACCTGTCTGTACATTTGGGTTCTTCAGTGGACCTTAAGGGTCCAGTGAGACCAATGCACAGACGGCCTGGACCAGTTATTCATGGTCTCCAACCCAGTCAGGAGAGTCCTGTCAAAGTGGCTGGAGCTGGCCAACCTCCTTTGGGGGGGGGGTCTCCTTTCAACTCTCGACCCCCCCGTTAGATTCTCATGATGGACGCCTCCAGTCTGGGAAGGGGTGCTCATCTGGCCAATCATGAGACTCAGGGCACCTGCGCGGAATTGGAATGAGGTCTTCATATCAACGTCCTGCAGATGCGAGCAGACCTTTGTACTCTGTAAGCCTTTCAGACTCATCTCCTCCTTGGTCCGCTGCTGGTGCAGATGAACAACATGTGCGGAGTGTATTACATCAACAAGCAGGGAGGGACTCATTCTTATCCTCTGTGTCGGGAGGCAATGAGAGTTTGGTATTGGGTCATTGAGCATGGTCTGGAGCTCTCGACAACACATATTCCAGGCATCCAAAACGTCCTGGCAGACAGTCTCAGCCACTCCCGGTCACAGGAACACGAATGGGAGCTTCTTACTCCGGTGGTTGAAGACCTCTTGAACAGGTGGGGTTGTGAAGAGCTGGACCTTTTTGCATCCCCACTCACTGCAAAATTACCACTTTTCTGCTCGCTTGATCCCAACCTGGAGAATTCTGGCGAGATGCATTGTCCCTCTCCTGGAAGGGGAGGTTTCTGTACACCTTTCCTCCTTTCCTGCTCCTACAGAGGGTCCTGCTCAAGCTCCAGTTGGAGGGGGCAGAGATGATTCTCATAGCTCCCTTCTGGCCACTTCAGATCTGGGTTCCTCTTGCTGCAGCAGTTAGCGGTGGAACCTCCAGTGTCCTTGCCCCTGTACACCGGCTTGCTTTCCCAGGACAAGGGCACCATGGTCCATCTGGATCTAAAAATCCCTGTATCTCCATACGTGGTATCGCCCACTTTGGGGTGTCCTCTAGGGTCATAGATGTCCTGGTGGCTGCCAGAAAACCCTCCACTTATGCCATGAAATCCAAGCATTTAACCCTCTGAGCTGTTTCACACCAGCTGGACCCCTTCACCTGCCTGGTGGATCAAGTGTTGAAGTACCTTCTGTCCCTCTCAGATTCGGGCTTGTGTTGCTCCTCAGTCAAGGTGCATCTTTCTGCCATCTATGCATACCATGTGCCTGTTGAAGGCAGGGCTGTGGCTCAGCTTGATGTGTCCCGCACCTTCCTGCAGGGCATTTTGCATCTGAGACCCCCCCATTCTGGACTTGGTCCCTCCATGGGACCTCAGTTTTATGCTGGAGAAACTCACACTACCGTCTTTTGAACCGGCCATAAGTTGCGAGCTGCACTTCCTGTCATGGAAAGCACTCCTTATAGTTGCTGTTACTTCTACTCAAAGGATTTCCAAGCTTCAGGCTCTCATGTGTAAAGAGTCTTATTTGGTTTTTCACAAAGGCAGGGTGTCTTTGCATACTAATCCTAAGTTTCTTCCTAAGGTGATGCTGGAGTTTACTTTGAACCAATCCATCCACCGTCCGGTTTATTATCCTGAGTTCTCTTTTCAGTGGGAGGCTTTGCTGCATACTTTGGATGTACATAGAATCTTGCAGTACTATAGCACCGGACCAAGGCTTCAAGGAAGTCTGACCAGTTGTTTGTGTGGTTTGCCCTATAGAGAGAAGGGCACACCTGTTTCCAAACAGGGTTTGTCTAAGTGATTAGCTAGTTGCATTGTTTATTGTTACCATAAGTACAACAAGGACCTTCCAGGAGTGGTTAAGGGCCATTCCACCAGGGGAATGGCTGCCTCCATGGCCTGTTTCAGAAATGTGTGGAGATTTGCACAGCTGCCACCTGGAGTTCTGTCCACATTTTCACCAAGCATTGCAGTCTGGACATTGCCTCTTGGCGCAGGGCCAATTTTGGCCTAGCAGTACATCAGGGCCTTTTCTCCTGAGTTCTTGGCTGCTGGACTGGCCTCCTCCTGGTGCTCTTCTCCTGGTCATGCTTGGAACTGCTTGGGACTCAGTCCTTCTGATGTTGGCCTGCTGCAAGAGCCTTCTTCGAAGCAAGATAGTACAGTTACGTAAGAACTTACTGTAACAGTAAATCTTCGAGAGAAACTCTTACAACAGGTCCTGCTTTCTCTCCCTCCTTCCCCCTGCTGCTCCTTGTTTCTCTCTACTTCTGTTTCTTTTTTTTTTACTTTTGTTTTACCAGGTGAGACACACTAAGCTGAAAACTTGTTTACATGTGCAACCTGGGAGCACAGAGAAGTTAAGTGACTTGCTTAGGGTCACACAGTATGCAAATGGGAACTGTGGGATTCAAACCCAGGTCTCCAGGTTTGCAATTCAGAGCCTTAAACCACTGCGCTATACTGCCATCTTTCTTTGGCTCTCGGAAACCTCCTCAGTTCCCCATTCGCTGCCCACTCTGGGTCTCCGGCGAGAGAACTGAGGAGGGTGTGGGGGAACTGTTCACCTTAATAGGATAGGCTGACATCAGAGGCTGACATCAGCTAGAAAGTTTTCCATGTGGTCCTGGTGCCTGGCGGCCATGTCCTGCCTGTGTTGGCCTGCTGCAAGAGTTTCTCTCAAAGATTGACTGTTACAGTAAGTTCTAACATAACTATACTGTAGGCACATTTCCAAACCTTTGTGTGGGCAAGTGGAAGGGTGGTCTTCTCTATGACAAAACCTAGCATCTAGTTATGTGAACCTTTATGTGGGCAGGTCAGAGGGGAATCTTCTCTACGATGAAACCACAGACCCATTTTTTTCATATTTTGGTTTGTGGCATCATTGTGTCGATGATATTCTTACTGTCCCAAAGGCTCAGAAGCTGTGGTTAAGAAATTTGTCACTTGATTGGTATCTACTAATCCAAAATTTAGGTTCAAAGCAAATATTCAGAGGGATAGTATAACTTTTTGGCTCTGCTGATCTTTAAAGGTGATAGGAAACATTTTTATATGTTTCTAGATACCCTCCTGTTGTCCTTTTAATGTCTGTCCAATATTCTGATATGTTTTTGACATTTTTTGTTAAATTAATCTAATTTTGTTGCCTTTGTAACAATCCTGAATCACTATCTGCTGAGCAGTTGCTGCTCTCTCTCTTTCCATACTGCCTGAGCAGTATATGACATCAGTAACACCATTCCAGGCCTTCAGATAAATAGCACAGAACGGTGTAATTGATGTCATAGAATGCTTTTGAAATATGAAAATAACGAGCAGCAGCTGGTGGGGAGAGTGGAATTATATGTAGGTCTCTGGGCACCTCAAAGCTAGATAATTTATCAAAAAATGGTCAAAGCTTATTAGAATACATAACTGGCATGGAAAGGAAGATGGAAGGGCAGTTAACTATGTAAAAATTATTCCCTGTCTCCTTTAAGATGGAATGGCGAAGAGGGGACAGATTTGTTACAAAAATCAACTAAAAGAGGCTGGCCTGGTGGTGCTGGAGGTTGAGGTGCTAGTCGCTACACCTCATGCCACGCTGGCGACCTGGGTTCGGGAATGAGCCCGGGCTGCCGGGGGTCGGCGGGGGGGGGGCAGCAGATCGAGCATTCGGAGGACTGCTCTCCTCTCTTGGGGGAGGGAGGCTTGTCCCGCTCGTTGATTGCCTCTGGCAATGACCAGAGGGCAATACAGGCCGGGAGGCACCTACCAATGTCCTTACATTGGTAGGGGAGGGGGGTGTGGAAGAGTAAGAACCCCCCACACACACACACATTTATTTGTTTCATGAGTTCCCTTATAGGAATGATAATAACCCTCCAATGTACATCTGTTTATGTGTCCATGTCTTTAGTGAATTAAATGTGTGTTCGTTGGGCTGGCCACCCATTTTTGTTATAACTGCATGTTTGTCCCCTGTCTGTTACTGTGAATCTTTCCCTTCTGTACATTGAGATTTCATTATCATCTCCGTAATAAAGGAAACATAGCGATAAGCTACTAACATTAGGATTAAAATAATATTTTGCCACATTGAGAATTAAAGCCCTTTTTATTTTAAAAGATTAGTTTCTGCAGAAACATTTTTTTGTCTTTCTCCTATACTTATAGAACTGGGCTTCAGTATTTTATATTGGTACTTGTAAGCAGTATCCCCTATTTTGTTTTCCTTCCTTTCTTTGGTGCTAGTTAGAAAGACATAAAACCCTAATAAAATGTAAACTGAAAATAGGGCATAAAACAAGTTTAATGAAGTCCAGTTATTAGGGTTTTAAACCCTGTTAAAGAGCCTATGCTTTAAACCCTTTACAGTTCCCTTTTTAATTGTATGCCAAGTTAAAAGTGGAATATAGGGAATGTATTTAATTCATATATTCCCCTGGAGTTGTTTCTCCTTGGAGCGCTTGAGAAAATCACTGCTTTTCTTTTGAATTTGTAGGCAAACCTTGTCGTTAAAACAAGCAGTTTGAATGTAAATTGAGTTAAAATCACCACTGCATACCTGAAGATTGAAATTTAGGAGCTATAACCTTCATAGGGACAGCTTGAAGAAACGAGGAAGTTTGTAGGGAGAAGCTGGTGTACTGTGGTGTTCCTCTGTCTCCCTATGCATTCAACAAGCTCCTTAGGGACTGGCCAGCCTTTCTGTAGCTAGTTTTATGGGCTGACTTAAAGGGGCGTTACCTGTTTTTGCTGCTTAAGCTCTAAAATCATTAAAAGGAACTGTTTATTGTTAAACAACTCTAGAAAAAGCTTTTACACATTAATGGAAAGATTGTAATGTTGTAAATAAAATAAAACATGCTGTATTTAAAAGATGTTTGAACCAGAAGAGACTTAAGGGGAGGAGTTGGGCAAGCATATGACTTATGAATTGTATAAAAATGCTGTGCTCCCAACTCAAGTCAGTCAAGTTGGTTCTGAGAAGTCAGACCTGGAAGTGCTGTTTGTAAGCCTCCAATGGAACTAGTGTCTGCTAGTTCTTAAAGCTGTTATTTTTTTTATTTGCTTCTGTTATTTTGTCACTTTGAGTTTGCTCTTTATGAAAATAAATAAGTTTTATTTGGATTTACTTCAACATCTACTGCCTCCTTGGTCCATTATTCCCACAGCCTGTGACAGATGGTGTTTGAAGTGGGATCGCTGTGTGGATTTGAGCGCAGATTCCTGTGGACCTGAATGCAAAGAGACGAGGCAGGTTGGAGTGGAGCTGCTACACGGTCACGTGTCCAGAAGCTACAGTTACCCTTACTAACTGGGGTTGAGCCAGTAGTGAGACAAAGGATAACCAGGAGAGGTACAGAGATGGAAGATAAGAAGCCTACAGATGGGGCCACAGCAGGCGACCCTGAGAGGGAAGAACCCCCTGAAGGATTTAGAGAATTATTACGCTGGCTTTGTGTCCGTCAAATGGAAATGGAGAGAGAGAACCAAGCCAGATGGGCAGATACATTGAGAGCCATCCAGACTATAGGTGCTGCTAGACCTCCTGCCACACCGGGGACAGTCCAAAAAGACATTAAATTGGTAAAGCTTTCCAGTACTAATGATATTGAAGCTTTTCTAATGACCTTTGAAAGGGTAGCCGCTGCTTGTGCTTGGCCTAGAGATCAATGGGTCATAAGGCTAGCCCCTTATCTAACTGGAAAAGCTCAATTGGCCTATAGTCATGTCGAAACTACCCACGTTAATGATTATGACCAGGTAAAACAAGCTATTCTAAAAAGATACGATGTCAGTACTGAGACTTATAGGCAGCGTTTTAGATCCCTTAAGTTCCAGCGTGCTGATAATCCTCAAGATTTATATACCCAATTAAAAGACATGTGCATAAAATGGTTGCAACCTAATACCCGGACTGTGGCTCAAATATTGGAGGATGTTGTACTCGAACAATTTATCAATATACTTCCCCAAGACATGCAGTTGTGGGTAAAGGAACAACGCCCTGGGACAGCAGAGCTAGCTATAAGACTGGCAGAAGATTACATCGCAGCAAGACCTCACAGGATTCGACCTTTAAAAGTTCCTGGACACCTCAGGCCACAGTAAGAACACCTTCCCGTACTCCTACTACCAATGTAACAGATAGTCATGCCACAGGGCCAAATTAAGTCCTAGACCAATGAGGATATATAAACCTGATATTGTGTGCCACAAGTGTAATGCTAAAGGGCACATAGCAAGATTCTGCCCTAAAAAGACATTAGAAGACGTACATCTAGCTCTGGCTAATTGGGGACATTACATACGATCAGTGAAGATTGGAGGAAAAGAGGTATCAGGCCTAATAGACTGGCAGTAAACAGACTTTAGTACATGCCTCAATATTGAGTACTAGTGGGTGATGACAGGAAGGCCTACGACGGGTGTTATGTGCATTCACGGGGACATGCATCATTACCCTCTAGAAGAAACAGTTGTTCAGGTGGATGGGCACAGTCAAAAGATGAAAGTGGGTGTGGTCCCCATCTCCCTGTCCCAGTTATTATTGGACATGATTTCCTGGACTTTGAAACATTGTTAGCAACCAACCTTATGGTGGTGATAACCAGAGCACAGACTAAGAGTGAAGAAATACTGGGACAAACATATCCTTTTGAGGAAGGTCTTTTTGAAGTAGTGGGTAAAGACAGAAAGACTAAAACTCAGAAACGAAAAGAAAAATAATTATGGACTAAAAATAAGAAAGCTTTGGACTCTAATAGCATGCTGGATATTTATGTTAAGCTACCTGATTTAGAGTTTAAAGAAGCACAAGTTAAAGATGTGTCCTTAATACCATTCTTTTCACAGGTGGGACAAACAGATAAATCAGAGAGTACTAATTTTGATATTATAAATGGGTTATTACATCGTGTCTGTACTAACTCTCGAACTGGGGAAGTTGAGGAGCAGTTAATGGTACCCCAACCTTTTAGAACACAACTATTAGAGCTAGCACATGATATACCCATGGCTGGGCATTTAGGGAGAGACCGAATTTTAAGTCGTCTCCTATATAGATTTTATTGGCCGGGTATACATGATCAGGTCTCTGAGTATTGTAAAAGTTGTGAATCATGCCAAAAGGTAACCAAACTTGGAAGACATGATAAAGTACAATTACTACCTATACCACTAGTGACGGTTCCATTTGAAAGGGTAGCGATGGGTATAGTGGGCCCCCTACCCAAGAGCTCAAAGGGCAACAGGTTTATCGTAGTGATTGTGGATTACACTACCAAATATCCTGAGGTTATACCCCTAAGAACTGTCATGGCCCAAAGGATAGCAGACGAATTAGTAAAACTATTTAGTTGGGTAGGTATACCTAGAGAAATCTTAATGGATCAGGGTTCTAATTTCTGTTCTGCACTACTCAAATGACTATATCAGGCTTTGGGAAAAGAGGCTCTCTTTACAACTCCCTGCCACCCACAAACCGACGGGTTAGTAGAGCGCTTTAACCAGACTCTAAAACAGATGTTAAAAAAGTTTGTGGCAGACAAAGGTAAGAACTGGGACACATACCTTCCACATCTTATGTTTGCTTACAGAGAGGTCCCGAAAGCATCCACAGGTTTTTCACCTTTTGAGTTATTATTTGGGCATAATCCAAGGGGACCCTTAGACATTGTTAAAGAAGAGTGGGAGGACTCTAAGAATACAAAAGAAATATCCCCCTTAGAATTTTGGCAAAAGTTACGTCAATGGCTGATGTCCTATGTACAAAAAGCTCATAGCAATAATTTACAACAACAAGGGAAACAAAAAGCCTATTATGACCAAGGTACAGGTCATAAAGAATTTAATGAAGGAGATAAGGTCTTGTTATTACTACCCTCCTCTGACCATAAGTTAATGATGAAATGGCAAGGCCCTTATGTTGTAACTCGAAGAACTGGCCCTGTGACATATGAGATAGCAATGCCAGAAAAAGGGGCAAGAAATGCATTTACCATGCCAACTTATTAAAAGCTTGGGTAGAACGGACGGACATTTTATCTAGTTATGTTCTGCCTGAATCCAGTAATGAACTAGATATAGCGTATCAATGGTTGGAAAGTACAGGGAAAGTGACAGACTTGCTGGTTAACCCTGAATTAACAGCAACTCAGAGGATGGATTTAGAGAGGGAGTTATGTAAATTTAAAGATACATTTACCAGTACCCCTTGGAGAATTAGTACTGTTAGCCACCATATTAGAGTAACAAACACTCAACCTATCAGGCAAAAGCCTTATCGACTCCCTGAAAGGGTAAGACAGGAGGTGATCCAAGAAGTAAAAAGAATGTGTCAAATGGGAATCATTGAACCATCCCACAGTGAGTGGTGTTTTCCCATGGTGGTGGTTGGGAAAAAGGAAGGGGGCATACGTATTTGTCTGGATTTTAGGAAACTAAATGCAGTATCACATTTTGATAGCTATCCAATGCCTCGTATAGATGACATCTTGGATCATCTGGGTGGTGCTATGTACTTTAGTACACTGGATTTGACCAAAGGGTACTGGCAGATTCCCTTAGATACTGCTGATAAGGACAAAACTGCCTTTAGCACTCCTGTTGGTCTATTTCATTTTACAGTTATGCCCTTCGGACTACACGGTGCCCCTACAACATTTCAAAGAGTAATGGATACCCTGTTAACACCCCACGCAGCTTATAGTGCAGCCTACCCGGATGATGTTATTATTTTTAGTCCCACATGGGAAGAACATATAAAACATCTGTCAGCTGTAATTTTTACAATCTCCCAGGCTGGTCTTACTGTAAACCCCCAAAAATGTGCAATAGCCATGCAGGAAACTAAATATTTAGGTTTCCTTATTGGCAAAGGTTATATCAAGCCAGAGATAAATAAGGTGGAAGCAGTTGCACATAGTCCTACTCCTGCTATTAAGAAAGATGTTAGATCTTTCCTGGGCCTTGCTGGTTACTATCGAGATTTATTCCCACTTTCTACACTAGCAGGCCCATTGACAGATCTAACAAAGAAAAGGAACCCAGAGAAGGTTAAATGGACTGAGGAATGCGGATAGCATCTCCAGTCCATCAAGGCAAAACTGTTTTCACCTGCAACGACACCTGATTTTTCACAAACATTTATTTTACAGACTGATGCATCGCAGTACGGAATCGGTGATGTGTTAACTCAAATTATAAATGGAGAAGAGCACCCTGTAATTTATATGTTTAAAACTTCATGAAAGGGAAACACACTATTCTGTCATAGAGAAAGAGTGCTTAGCCATTAAGTGGGCCATAGAAGCTCTTAGTTTCTATCTATGGGGTGTAGAGTTTGAATTATGGACTGACCATAATCCATTATGTTGGCTTCAGGTGATGAAAGACAAAAGCACTCGCATTATGCGATGGTACCTGGCCCTACAACCCTATAGATTTAACATTAAGCATAGAAAAAGAACAGCACATAGCAATGCAGATTTCATGTCAAGATATGGTATGGAGAATAAGAGTACTTGTCATCAGGCTTCAGGGTACAGTTCTGTCGTAATTTAGGAATTAATACTCCTAATATTCGTTGTTTGTAAAGCTTTTAGAGGCCCCGAGGTGGAGCCCTAGGTGAGGGTGGGCTATGGCTCCATCTCTCATTTTGAGAGATCTGATGGCAAGTACATGGATAATGTTTTTTTTTTTTTTTTTAACCAAATCTGTAGGTTTGGTTTTGGGTGGGGAGGAATGTGGAAGAGTAAGAACCCCCCCCCCACACACACACACATTTATTTGTTTCATGAGTTCCCTTATAGGAATGATAATGATCCTCCGATGTACATCTGTTTATGTGTCCATGTCTTTAGTGAATTAAATGTGTGTTCATCGGGCTGACCACCCATTTTGTTATAACTGTATGTTTGTCCCCTGTCTGTTACTGTGAATCTTTCCCTTCTGTACATTGAGATTTCATTATCATCTCCGTAATAAAGGAAACATAGCGGTAAGCTACTAACGTTAGGATTAAAATAATATTTTGCCACATTGAGAATTAAAGCCCTTTTTATTTTAAAAGATTAGTTTCTGCATAAACATTTTTTGTCTTTCTCCTATACTTATAGAACTGGGCTTCAGTATTTTATATCGGTACTTGTAAGCAGTATCCCCTATTTTGTTTTCCCCTTCCTTTCTTTGGTGCTAGTTGTAGAAAGACATAAAACCCTAATAAAATGTAAACTGAAGATAGGGCATAAAACAAGTTTAATGAAGTCCAATTATTAGGGTTTTAAACCCTGTTAAAGAGCCTATGCTTTAAACCCTTTACAGTTCCTTTTAATTGTATGCTTAGTTAAAAGTGGAATATAGGCAATGAATTCAATTCATATATTCCCCTGGAGTTGTTTCTCCTTGGAGCGCTTGAGAAAATCGCTGCTTTTCTTTTGAATTTGTAGGCAAAACCTTCACTTTAAAACAAGCAGTTTGAATGTAAATTGGGTTAAAATCACCCCTGCATAACTGAAGATTGAAATTTAGGAGCTATAACCTTCATAGGGTCAGCTTGAAGAAACGAGGAAGTTTGTAGGGAGAAGCTGGTGTACTGTGGTGTTCCTCTGTCTTCCTATGCATTCAACAAGCTCCTTAGGGACTGGCCGGCCTTTCTGTAGCTAGTTTTATGGGCTGACTTAAAGGGGCGGTACCTGTTTTTGCTGCTTAAGCTCTAAAATCATTAAAAGGAACTGTTTATTGTTAAACAACTCTAGAAAAAGCTTTTACACATTAATGGAAAGATTATAATGTTGTAAATAAAATAAAACATGCTGTATTTAAAAGATTTTTGAACCAGAAGAGTCTTAAGGGGAAGAGCTGGGCAAGCACATGACTTATGAATTGTATAAAAATGCTGTGCTCCCAACTCAAATCAATCAGTTGGTTCTGAGAAGTCAGACCTGGAAGTGCTGTTTGTAAGCCTCCAATGGAATTAGTGTCTGCTAGTTCTTAAAGCTGTTGTTTGTTTTTGTTATTTGCTTCTGTTATTTTGTCGCTTTGAGTTCGCTCTTTATGAAAATAAGTAAGTTTTATTTGGATTTACTTCAACATCTACTGCCTGCTTGGTCCATTATTCCCACAGCCTGTGATGGGAGGATGGGCAAAAGAATTAAAAGGAGCCTGGCAGCTTCCATGATGGCCCCGCCTCCCCGAGGGCCACCCCCCCCAGTGTCTGGATTGCTCTCGAGGGGGGGGGCCAGGCACCCTCCTCCCTGGTCCCGCCGTGGGGGGGGCAATCCGCGGGGGAATTTCCAGGGGTTGGCAGGGCGGAGACACGTCTGCGGGACTGGAGAGTGAGTTCCTCCATGAGGAGGACCACAGCCACCTGCCAGGGCTCTCAGAGTATAAAAAAAACTATATAGAAAAAACAAATCAACTAAAAGAAGCAGTTTGTTGTTGTCCAGGAGTTGTCATCCTTCCCATGTGACTAAAAACATCCACGGGGCCAGTTTATAAGAACCCTTTTGTAACTACTAAAGAGGAGGATTTTAAGAAAAAAAGCATGAACAAGTCCAAACGATTAGTGTGAGATGATACAGTATTCCTATTATTGATTCTGCAGTCCAGTTTGTGACTATTTTATCACGTGAAGACACACTGGTTGCTAAGCATACAGAACATGTAAATGTGACCTGGGATCAATATCATTTTATTACTGCTTTCAGTACATGTACCAATGAGGTTAAGCACATTTCGATGAATAATTGGGGTATACTGCACATGGACAGTAAACTTCACAAGTTTATTTAGAATTGTTCAAAAATGATTTTCATGTGCCCTAGTACAGGAAAGGATGCTGTTGTTAAGAGGTTCGGCTAATAGCCAGGACAGGTTTTTCTTCTTGGCTACCTTCTCCCCCTTCTGGCACACTTAAGTTCTGTCCTTGCAAACATTGTACATATGTAAAGACTGTAAAATCCTTTAGGAATCCACAGAGTGGAAAGGTCTTTGAGATCAAGAGTTTTCTAAAATGTAACACTTGAGGTGTAGTGTATTTATTAAAATGTTCTTGTGGGCATTTTATAGTGGATACACAGTGTGCCAGTTTAAAACCAGGGCAGGAGAGCATGCCCATACCATACAAAGGGGAGACAATGCACGTGCTGTTGTGTGACATCTAAAAAATGCTAGAGATAGGAACATACTGCACCATTTAGAGGGACTGAAAAGTGGCCCTGATTGAGAACATGGTGTTTTAACATATAGGAATAACAAATACTATATATATATATATATATATATATATATATACTATATATACCTGTGATGTTTCATGAAAGGAAATCTAAACAACCAAACTAGGCATCTTTTATGTAAAGGATAGGAAAATATTGTATTCTATTTAAATATGCTGAATCTACCCAGTACTTAAATATAACAGATACTGCATTATGTGTACAGCCATGCAACAAGCATACCTGCCTGTGTGTTATATTTCTTAATAAAAAAAAAAAAAAGTGGCCCAGGGACCCAGGTGAGGAGACTAGGGGCAAATTATAGGTCATAGAGAGAGAGAGAGAGAGTGTTATTGGATTTTTGCTCTGGGGGCAAGGCAGGGCATGGGTCTCTGATAATCTAGATTTGGAATCATTTTCGAGGTAATCCTTTTGGCTTTACAGTTGCTAGTCTGTTCTCTCCATATTAGTAATGTATTATTGTTACACATACATATTGGCATGCGTACAATATTTGGGATACTATATAATGGAAATGATTAACCTGTTTTTTTTCAGCTATTGGAGCACTGATTGCAGATTTCCAGATTGTTTAGGTCATATGGATACAGTGTGCAATTTCCCCTTGAATACATATTGGATGTATATTCAATTCTAGTAAGACTGAAAAGAGCATTGATAACAAGTTTGGTATCTGGTTGTGTAATATACTTCTAACTAGATGTTTTTAATATAGAACTTTTCACTTTGTATTGTTTTTCACAGTTCACTGAGTGTATGTCTTTAAAGTGATTTTCCGACTTAGCTGAGAGCAGCTACCACTCAGATATTGAGGTAGCTGCCCTCAGTGATAGTTACTGCAGTCTGGTTTAAATAATAAATTTTGTCCCATACCTTAGTATTTTCACTCGTAATTCTACATTTCATAACGCAGCCTGACCGATTCTGAAAACCCTGGTAATGGTGTGCCCCATTGAAATGAATGGGGCTGAATTTCAGATTCATTTTTAAGATCAAGAATGGCCACTTACAGATTAATGAAGGTCACCGCTCGACTAACAAGGGTCATGTTAGTTGAGCAGTGTCTTTCATTAATCTGTAAGTGGCCATTCTTGATCTTAAAAATGAATGAGAAATCCAGCCTCATTCATCTTAATGGGGTGCACCCCCACACTCTCCCTGGTCACACAGCATTACGTGCTTGAGCACGGGGGCGTGTCACCATTACCAGGGCTTTCAGAATCGGTCGGGCTGCATTGTGAAATGTAGAATTACGAGTGACAAAATTTATTATTTAAACCAGGCTGGAATAGCTATCGTTGTGGGCAGCTACCACAATATGTGAGTAGCTGCCCTATATCGGAAACTTCCTTTAAGGCAATGGTATATATGTGGCACATAATGATATGCTCACTGTCTCTGAGAAAGCCCAGCAGTGACTGGGTGAAATGTCAGATGTAGTGACGTCACTGAACGTCAGTGCCACTGTCACTGTATATAGACATGATGTGCCTGCTTCTTTAAATGACTTTGTGTAGAGGCACAATAAATGCACGTTTTTCCAACACTTTATATTGCAGTGCATTTTTTTTCTCTGTGTAGCTCTGGGTGCTTTGCTTATTCTCTGGTTTGATGTTTGTTCTAGAAAGAATTGGAAAACCTATTGAGGCAGGCTAATGTACAGTATCTTCCAGTAACATACAAGAAAAAACAAAGTCACAACTGAACAGGCATAATTACAACAGAATTCATAGAGAATAATGGCTGGGTAGGTGGTTGTAATGAGAATTTTACACCCCCCCGAGGTGTGGGATGCCACATAAACCCTGAGATCGAAGCATGGTGGGTTTATAAAAGCATCCCACACTGAGAGTGTGTCTAAAATTCAAGTTTTACACCCCCTATCCAGCTTTTATTTTATATAATTGCTGGGGAGAGCTTTTTAGCCATAGCAATTATATTAAATAAAGATATCCCTATGGAACTGCAGACTGGTCGGGTTTCAGTGTGGTCCGCAGCTCCTGAGAAAAATTACTTGTTTTTTTTTTTTTTTTTTTTAAAGCGGCCCAGGTAAAATACTTTAGCCCCCATGTTTGTTTGTTTGTTTTTTTTAAATTAACTTACCGTCGCTGACTCCGTGTGTGGCGAACTGTGTAGCACTGGGGAATGGCAGCCGGCACCGAGGATTGAAAGAACGGTGACCGTGCATGCTCAGTGCAAGGGAAACCTGGTGCATGTTCGCCATTATAACCCACGGGTTATAACAGTAAAATTATAACCGGGTTTCTCAATGGGAGAATACACTCCCTAGTTATTATAATACAATAATATTTTGATGCATAATTTGTACATATTAAATATACAGGTGCATTAAATTGCAGTTACATGCAACACCAGCTTGATTCCTAACTCAGTGAGATAATAGAGAGATAGAAGGAACCATTACCAGTGTGCCAGGAGTTCTAGAGAGAATTGGAACTTCAATCTTTATTTGTTCAACACAAAAATGTAATTACAAAATATAAAGATAAACGCATCAAGCATGTATAACAGCAGTCCATTCATTTAAACATATCACAGCATGTATACATTCAAAACAATGATGGCAGCATTTAAAGTGTTCCAAAATTAATTTCCTCCTATTCATATTGCATTGAAGTAGCTTATCACTCTTCATATTGTTATTTGTGACCTTGAGTTCATTAAACAGTTTTTCTCTAGTTTCTTAAGTATTGGCCAAGTAAGATGCCAAATAACCACTCCTTTCATTTTCATGGGGGTATGTCCAAAACATATGGGTGGAGGACTCCCTAGTGGGAAGCGACCACTGCATAGTGTGGTTCTTCCTCGGTCTAGGAAAGGATGCAGCCAGGACCAAAGACAAAGGTGGTGGACTTCAGAAAAGCAGACTTCAGTAGGATGAGGGAAATACTTGTGGAGCATCTTGCCAAAATCTGCCCAGACATGGATGCTGACCAGAAATGGTCTATCATCAAGCTGGGTCTGAAGGAGGCCACTGATACATGTACTGAGACCCAAAGTAAGGAATCAAGGACCAAAAAGCCGAGCTGGTTAAACAAGGAGGTAAATGAGAAAGGGCGGGAGAAGGGGGCCGCATTCGTCAGATATATAAAATCTGGTCGGGAGGTGGACAGGAAGGAGCACTCCAGAAAATCCATCCAGGGAGGTGAGTAGAGCAATCAGGGTGGCCAAGGCTTCAAGGGAGCCAAGGCTGACACAGGGTATCAAAAAAGGGGAAAAGGATTTCTTCAGGTACATAAAGGAGAAAAGATGCCACGAGGACGAAATAGTCAGGATCAAGAGAGATAGCGGATGGACAGACGTGGGTTGGGGGGGTCAGGCAGAGGCACTCAATGAATACTTCCGTGCAGTGTTCACCAGAGAGAAAGACAGGCCTGTGCTGCAAAGGAAGGGTAGGGTGGGCATGGGAGGGGTTAGGGGTTATGGATGGGGTAATTCTGGTGGATAGGGTACTGGAAGTAGGCTGTTGGTTAACTAGAATCTGCAGCTTATCCAATAGGTAGGGAAATGGGCAGACTGGGTGGGCCAAGTGGTCCCTATCTGCTGTCAAAGTCTATGTTTCTATGGTGGGCCTTTAGTCCCTGAGGGTTGATAAAGCTCCAGGACTGGAGGTGTGCATCCAGGAGTCCAGAGGGAGTTGGTGGGGGTTCTGGTGGAGCCCCTGGCAGACCTGTTCAGCACCTCTCTAGAGATAGGATGTGTGCCTTAGGACTGGAGGATGACACACGTGGTGCTCCTCCATAAGAGTGGGCCCTGGGATGAGCCCGGTAACTACACACTGGTCAGCCTTACCGCCATTGCGGGGAAGCTAATTGAGTCCATTCTCAAGGAGAGACTGGTTATCTTTATGGAAGAGAATAGGTTCCACGATGATAGGCAACATGGATTTGTTGTAGGTAAATCCTGCCAGACCAACTTGATTGACTGTTATGACTGGGTGACAAGGACACTTGATAAGGGCCATGCGGTGGATGTATTATATTTGGACTTCAGCAAGACCTTTGACTTGGTGCCTCACGAGAGGTTGGTCAGTAAACTGAGAGCCCTGCAAGCCAGGGAGAGATTGGTAGGATGGGTTAGGTGCTGGCTGCAGGATAGGCAACAGAGGGTAAGCGTTAGGGGGGAGCAGTCATCTCCCGGCGCTGTCACCAGTGGGGTCCCACAAGGCTGAATACAAAGGAAGAATACACAATGGGTGGGGAGGTAGTAACAACAACAAAAAAGGAAAGGGACCGGGGGGTAATCATATTAGATGACCTTAAGGTTAGCAAGCAATGTGAGAAGGCAGTAGGGAGGGCTGGGGGTATACTAGGCTGTATAGGGAGAGGCATCAGCAGCAGAAAACAGGAAGTTGTTATCCCTCTGTACAGACAGTTGGTGAGACCCCATCTGGAGTACTGTGTCCAGTTCTGGAGACCCCATCTCCGCAAGGACATAGACAGGATAGAGGCAGTCCAGAGGAGGGCAACTAAAATGGTGCAGGGTCTGCAAGAGAAGCCGTATGAGGAGAGACTGAAGGAGCTTAATATGTATACCCTTGAGGAAAGAAGGGAGAGGGGGGACATGATAGAAACTTTTAAGTACCTCAGTGGAATCAACAAAGTCCAAGAGGGTAGCATTTTTCAGAAAAAGAGACTTGCAAGAACAAGGGACACAGTTTAAAGATAGAAGGAGGGCGGTTCAGGGCAATGTGAGAAGTATTATTTCACAGAGAGGGTAGTGGATGCATGGAACAACCTTCCTGAGGAGGTTGTGGGGTCTAAAACTGTGGGAGAATTCAAAAATGCATGGGACAGACATAAGGCAATTCTTGTGGGGGGTAGGAAGAAATAGGCTGTTGGTTAACTAGGATCTGCGGCCTATCCTGTAGGTAGGGAAATGGGCAGACTAGATGGGCCTATCGGTCCTTATCTGCCGTCAAAGTCTATGTTTCTTTGTTTCTATGTTACTCAGGCCAGTGTTATTAAACATCTTCATTGGAGACATAGCAGATGGGATCAAGAGTAAAATTAGCCTGTTCGCAGATGACACTTAGATTGGTGGGGTGGTGGACAGTGAGGAGGGGAGGCAGGTTCTGCAAGATGATCTGGAAAAGCTTGTGCGCTGGTCTGACAGTTGGTAGAAGAGATTCAATGCTAAGAAGTGCAGGGTCATGCACTTGAGAGTCAGAAATCCTAGGTATGGCTACTGACTGTGGGGAGTGCAATTATCCACCTCAGTGGAGGAGAAAGATCTAGGGGTACTAATTACAGGGACATGAATCATTCTGCACAGTGCAGGAAGGTGGCAACTAAAACTAATAAAATGCTGGGGTGCATTGCCAGAGGGATCACTACTCGAAGGAAGTAAGTCATCCTGCCATTGTACAGGTCGCTGGTGAGGCCACACTTAGAGTACAGTGTGCAGTTCTGGTGCCCATATTTAAATCAAGGCATCAGTCTACCGGAGGGGGTACAGCATAGGGCAACAAAAATGATCCTAGGCCTGGGGGACATGCCATATGAGGAAAGACTGAGGGAGCGCAACATGTATTCCCTGGAGGATAAGAGGGAGAAAGGTGATATGATTGAGACTTTTAAATATTTAAAGGGCATAAATAGGGTAAGTTCTGAGGACATGTTCAGACTAAGGGGGGAATATGAGAGGGCATAGTCTGAAATTGGAGGGGGGTAGAGTGAAGAGAGAAATGAGGCAATATTTCACAGAAAGGGTGGTGGCAGAGTGGAACCAACTGCCAGAGGAGGCGATTTCAGTGGCAGCTGTGGGCACTTTTAAGAGGGGGTGGGACAGGGTCAGAGGTAAGGTCATAACTGAGGGGAAATGGGAGGGGGGAGGAGGCAGGCTACGGTGATAACACAGATATTTGGAGGGGGCAGCTACAGTAGATTAGACTGGGAGCTGCACACTTGAGCAGACTCTGTAGACTGCTATGGCCTGTATCTGCTGGCATTTTCGCATGTTCGTAAAAAAAAAAAAAAAAATAGGCAAATTCACACCACGTGCAACAAACTATCTGGACAGTATAATTCACAGTGGTATAGGAATGAACAGCTATCCTTCTTTGTGCACTGTATGTCTAAAAATCTACCCTGATATAATTCAAGCCTACGAATAGTTATTAACCGTTTGTGATCAGGATTGAATGGTAAGGTTAAGTGGAATTCAAGGCCATGTTGTATCTTTTCATGCTTTGCCAGCCATTTACGGTATTTGATTTCTGGATGGCAACTAATGCTAACTCCCATTGATTGACTTGCTTCATATTCCTTTGAGTAGTTTTAATAAAGTGAATGCCAAAAAGTTCAACAGTTAGGAAGAGGTAGATATATACAAGACCCAGATTATTAAATAAATTAAATCACTCCGCCATGGTGTCTTAAATCCAGTTGAATAAAAAGTTGTTTTTTTTCTGCAGAGGTCCTTGCAAGTACTTGCATTGAGTATTACTGTGTTTTCTGAAGCCAGTATTTACAGATCCTGTGTTCTACTAATTGTTAATAGATCAAGCTCAAATCTAAAGGCTGCTTTTGGAATTGATTTGGGGAGACTTAATAATAAGGACTTACAAGTTGCAGAAATGATTCTGTCTCTCCAGTGGTTTAAGGTTCCCCCTCCACAAGTTTTGGTCCCATACAAGATAAATGATTTTAATTCCCCCTCACCTCACCCCCACTTTAAAACCCTTTCCCTTATCCCTCTCTCCTCCCACATCACCCGGCCCTGCCCTGTCACCTACTTACGTAACCGGGGATAGACTCTGATCCAATCCCACCCCTCTGACTACTCAACCCTCTTATTCTGTCACCCCCTTTGTCTCTGCCCCCACCCTTTCCCTGCTCTCATCTAGTCTGTCCTCCTCCTCCTTTGGTCACCTACCACTTCTGACCCTCCATAACTCTACCTGCATGCACCAAAGCTCAGCTACCACTATAAATTGCTTGTCCATCTTAGGTATGCTCTTAGTACTGTTGCAATAAAGTTGACCTCTCCTACCTCATGTATTTTAACTGTACTTGCCTGAATCTGTATGTACCATAATGTACTTGCCTGCTGTATATACCCCTGTCTGTTTTTGTAATGTCTACGTATCTTGTCTATTGCCTTACGACGTGGAACCTTTGTAAACGAGCTTTTAGATCAAAGTTGTTATCTGAGATTCCAGTAAATAAACAGATAAATAAATGCTGCATTCACTATATGTAGAGCAGCCTTTACACAATGTTCTCCACACTAGTGGTTGAACTGATTAATTGATTCTGTTTGCTGTTTAGTTTTATTGTGTAGCTACTGTATAATATGTTTCAGTTCCAGTTAAAATTCTTAGTAAACATAATCCCTAAGTAATTGTAACAGTTTACAGTTTTAAGTTTGCAATTATTTTGGTACCAAAAAGATTTGGATGTTGTTTTATCTACCATTGTGATCTGGGATTTGGAGGTATTGATTTTTAATTTCCTATTTTTAGAAATTGTTTCAGAATGAGTCAGTTTTCATTGGAGACCAAGTTTAGATGTAGCTAAAATCACCAAATCATCTGTGTAGGCTAAATAACCACCGTTTACATGAAAAATGTATGGTTGTGAAAAATTGGATGGTTCATGTCCTCTAATTCGGAATGTAGGTAAATATTTAACTGTGTGAGTGCCATGAAGCAGCCCTGTTTTACCCCAGATTAGTATGAGATTTCTGAGACATGTCCACAGTAGACAAGATAAACCGAAGCTGGTCACCTGTATAATCAGCTTTGAGAGTTCATAATAACTAAAAACATGATAAAAAGGGACTTTTTATTGTGTTCGGATATCACGGATAAAAGTACAACACAGCATACCTGTAACACCAACCACCAACGTTGCAGGCCAATAATGGGTGCTTGGTCAAGGTGTCACCATGTCATCTATGCTATCTGAACATAATGAAAGTACTTTTTTATCATGTGTTTAGTGATTATGGACTCTCAGTGCTGATTACATGGGTGGCCAGCTTTGGTTTCTTTTGCCTGTAATTATTTCTGTATGCTAAGAGTACTGTGGATGGGGTTATCAGGGCCACCTCCTTGTTATGCCCACAATAGAGTGTCTCACACAGGCCCAGGTTTATGTATATAAAGTAATGTTAATTTAGAGGAGCTAAGGAGGAATACTTATCCTGTTCATCTCCTGCCAGAGTAGAGGTCATAAAGTGAGGAGTTCTTAATCAGGATACATTTTCTATTAAAAACTCATTCCCTCTCAGAGTGTAAGTATGCGTCGAAATGTTCTATGTATAACCTTATTCAAAATAGTCACCTCAAGCTGAAAGAGATGGCAAAGTTTAAGAAACTGTTCATTATAGATCTTCTCTGTCAAAATCCAAATTGAGCTTCTGGCAAAATCTTGTTTTCCTTTAACTAGTTATTTTATATGTTTAAAATGATACTATAGACTATCTTCTGTAAATTGGCTAAGAGTCTGATTGACCTATATAAAAGAGGATCTTGAGCTGATCCTTTGTTTCCATAAATGTCAGCTATTATTGTTCCATCTCATAAGTTAAGGGCATAATTGGTTTCAAGAATTCTAGAAAATAAATGTAGGAGTGGGGGAGTCCTGCAGTCCAATTCTAGTTTATAAATGTCAACATGGAAGGCATCAGGGCCAGTTACTTTATGAATTTTGAGAATTTATAGCTGCTGAAATATCAGTACCGATACTTCATCTATCCATAGGATTTAAAAGTCAGAAGTTGCTTCAATTACAAATAGAGAGAAAAAGATGCTTTGAACGAAATTCACCCAGATCAATAGCACTATCTGCATTACATTACTTCCTTCCTAATTTCTAGTTCCTTTAGTACTATGGGTCGAAATAATTTACTGTCTTTGGAAAGGGCTGCTGATCTTGGATAATCCCATAAAGCCTGCTGGTGTTGAATCTTTTCACGTTTTAGCACCTTATGGTATTTCTTCCTCTCTTGATTTAAACGCCTTATGTTTACTAATATACAGTTCCTTCTTATTTTCTTTATTAACATATTTATAGTATCTTCATTTGCTATTCCACCAAGTATTGAGAGTTGACCTAGAATTCGATGCTTTATATATTTCTGCTTTTCCAGTAATGAAAACATTTTATAAATTGATGCATACATATTCATGGGATTAGTGCAGCTTAACACACAATATTGTAATTCTTCCATGGGTCTAAACTCGTTCCATAGCAGATGCATATGTATATTTACTAGGTTCTTCCTGAAGCTTTTTCTGACTTATAATAGTGACTTCTGAGTAATATCTTTTTAGATCAAATGCTTATCGTTTATAGCTATTGTAAGGCTCAGAGGGATTTGATCACTAGCTGCTCGAGATAGTATTTAGATTACTAATTTTTGACAGTATAGAGAAATTGACCTAGATTAGGCCAATAGTAGAGTAGCCACGATCGCCCAAAAAGGTCAAGTCTGCAGGGACATCCCCTACTGTTCTCCCATTTAACCTGAAATATGCAGATCTTACTTCAAGGGGGCTCTTGCAGCAGATAACATCTTTAGAACTGAAGCGGCAGGTGCCAGAACCCCCCGGAAAACTTCTAGCTAGCAGTATATAGTGGTGAACCATCCCGGATGTCGCCCGTCCCGATGTCATGTATGGGGTATAAAAGGGAAGTCCCTGCTATCCCCAGTTTTTTCCGGCCGCTGACCGCGTCGGTTCCTCCGCGGACGCCCAGGTAGTCGGTACTCACCATTTTGCATCGTGCTTACCCGTGTTTTGTTATTTTCTTCGAATTCTTCAATTTTCTTCAGAGATTCATCTTGCATGTCTTCTCCATCTTCCTCAGTTGAGGGGCAGCGATCGAAGTGTGCGTGCAACAAGCAGATTCCTCACAAGGATGGTCATTCGGCCTGCCTTTTCTGCCTAGGCCCAGACCACAACATCGAGGCCTGCCAGTATTGTCAAGACTTTAACCAGCGCACTTGGTTCTGCCGCCAGAAGACCCTCCAAGCCTTCTTGCTTACCAAAAAGCTATCTCAGAGAGAGAAGGAGCTTCACTGAAAGAGTTCTTTCTCTTCCCTGGCCTCTAGGGCCTCTGCCTCCTCCTCTTCTTCCCATAAGGAGAGGAAATTGAGCAGCAAACATAAGCAATGGGAAAAGCATGAGGAGAAACCCTGGTTGGACTCCCACTCGTGGTCCCCAACCAAGTCGGTGACCTATGTTGCCCCCCCCCGCTGAGGGTCAGCTCCATCCACCACGGCTGCCCTTTCACCTCCTGGGCTCCCGGTGGCAAAACCTCCCTCCCTTATCTCTATTGTGGGAGAAGGTTCTTCAGGGCATGGGACCTCATCCCCCACCCCTCAGCCTCTCAAGCTTAAGCCCATAGTCACAGCGGGCTCTAAGCAGAGTCATCCGGGGGGGGGGTCTTCCCTCTCTGCCAGGATGTCTACCGAGTCCTCCCTGACATCAGGGACCGACTCCACTAGGCAATGCCTAGGACCGACGCCCTCCTCCGGGAAAGAGGGACCTCCGTCCTGCTAAGGAGCCAGCTCCCCTATCCTGGTGACTCCTCCTAGGTGGTGGCCAGCTGAATCACCAGCCCGGCCTCAGCCTACACCGGTGCCTTCAATGCTTGCATCCCCGACATCACCCCAGGCTAACCCGTTGCCACCCAGTCCTCTGAATTTGCTGTCTGGGCCTGACACCTACCCTCAGCCGATGCCCAAAGGCCCAATGCCCGATGGTCGGATGTTGGATCCACTTCGTCCAACATCAGATGGTTCTCTCTCTCTGGGTCCAACGCCCAGTAACCCAGGTCAGACTACTCCGATACTTGAGTTATCGCAGCCTGACAACCAGATGCTGGGGCCCTCTAAGTGTAATCCCCCGATGCCGGACATGTCAGTCCTGCGGCCTAATGCTTGTCAGGTTTTAAACAAGCTTTTTGCAGCCTGCTGGGCCCATTTCAAAGATAAAGAGGTGCCTAGGGCACCCTCTAAACCTGCCCCTCAGGGGCCACCACTGGACAAGCCTCCAGTTTGTTCCCCCACCAAGGGGGCCACTACAATGCGGTTGGGGGGGGATGGCCATGCAAGCATCCCCGTTCGCCTTCCCGCTCACTGGATTCAGGGCACTCAGATGGTTACTACTTCTCCTCCTCATCCTCTTCAGGCCGCTAGGATTCTGACCTTCCTTCGGAGCCCGATGGCAGCAAGGACACCCCTTGCTCTCCACCTGATGACCCATCCTTCATGGATGTAATGCAGCACATCCAGCAGCTAAATGGCTGGGACACAGAGGAGCTGGATCCAGAGCGTCTTCAGTTGGCCACCTTCCTCAGGAGGAAAGACACCCAACCCGTGGTGGGCCCTCTGCTTGTGGAGTCCTATAAGGACCTCAACAGAGTGGCCTAGAAGTGCCCCTTTGTTTATGCCGGCCATCTCCAAAAAATCAGACTGGCTTTATTGTGCTCAACAAGAGGTTTCCTTCTACATCCAGAGGCAGACTCTGTCATAGTTGGTGTTGCCCATGACTGCTCCAGGCGCTGTAGGCACCTGAGTACACAACCTCCTGACAAAGACTCCAAGCAGTTTGACCAGCTGGCCAGAAATGTTTATTCTTCAGCCACATGTGCTATAAGGTCTCAGAATTTTCTGCCTCACATGGTGCAATACCAGAATGCCCTGTGGGACAAGGCAGTGGAGGTGGCTCAAGCCATACCAGACTGCCCAGGTAAGGCAGAGTTGATGGCCATTTTGAAGTCAGGCTCGGACATAGGCAACCATGTCCTCTGATCCTCTTATGATATAGTGAACTCTGTGGGCAGGTCCGCGACCTCCGCTGTCTGTATCCAGCGTATCTGGCATTATTCTTGGCTGCACGTGTCCGGCTTTGCTCTGGATGTGCAATCTAAAATCATGGATGAGCCTTTCAGGGACACGTCTCTGTTCGGCGAGGATTTGCAGAATATCATAACTCACCTGCAGGAATCAGGGAAGGTTATCCAATCTGTACACACTATGTACAAATCCCAGCTCAAGCAGCATCCTAAGCAGCCCTTTCGGAGGAGCACCAGACAGCAACCCAGAGGACAGCAGCAGAGAGTGGACTTTATACGCAAAGCTTCCACTCCTGCCTCCAGAGGTTCAGCTCCACTGGCCCCAAGAACCTCCCAAGCCATGCTGCCTCTCCCTGGTTCCTCTGCCTGACTCATTGCCCGACCTCCCTTCCCTGGCCGAGGCCTTGGGGAGGTGGTAGGGGGTCGATTCTCCTTGTACATAGAAGGTTGGCATTAGATAACCACAGCTCAGTGGGTCCTGCAACTCATCAAAAAGGGGCACACTCTGGAGTTCACAGAGATATTCCCAGACAACCCACTGGTTCCCTCCTATTATTCTCAGGCTAACAGTGCCCTCATTGCAGAGGAGATCCAGGCCCTCCTGCAAAAGCAGGCCATAGAGTCAGTCCCTCCAGGACAACAGGGAAAAGGGTTTTATTCCCACTTCTTCCTGGTGCCAAAGAAAACTGGGGATCTGCACCCTATCCTCAACCTCAGCAACCCGAATCAGTATGTCGAGTACAAATGGTTCCCGGATAGTGATCCTGCTCAGTGTACTACCTCTACTTCATCAGGGGGATTGGTCATGCTCCCTGGACATGTAGGACGCATACCTTCACATTCTGATTTTCCAACTGCACAGGAGGTTCCTTTGCTTCCACTTCCAGGAAAGTCACTACCAGTTTCGGGCTCTACCCTTTGGCCTGTCCTTGGCCCCCAGGATTTTCATCAAATGCCTTATAGTGGTGGCTGCAACTCTAAGGAGACAGGGACATTACGTTTTCCCTTACCTGAACGACTGGCTGCTAACCGCTCTCACATGGGACCGACTACTACACACCGTGCAGGACACCTTTTCCCTGTTTCAGGACCTAGGGGTTACCCTGAACCTCCCCAAGTCTTCTCCTTGGCCAAGCCAGCAGCTGCAATACATAGGGGCAATCCTGGACATGGTGCAAGGCAAAGCCTTCCTGCCTCACGACAGAGCAGAGCATCTTCAGACACACTCTTGGCAGATCTCCTCCTCTCACCAAGTAATGGCCAGATCTGTCCTAAGACTCTTGGAACACATGGCAGCCACCATCCGCTACAGTGCACCTGGCCAGGATATACATGAGAGTGATCAGTGGAACCTGAGAGTTCAAGGGGACCAGTGTTCAGACGACCTAGGGCAACCTATCTTGGTGTCCAACCCTGTGCAGCAGACATTGGCATGGTGGTTGAATTCTGCCAACCTTTGCAAAGGGGTTTGTCTGCAGATGGACTCTCCCAGCCATATCCTAACCACAGACACATCGGGCCAAGGTTGGGGATCACACCGAGGAGGCCACCAGACACAGGGGACCTGGTCTCAGCAAGAGCTACATCTCCACATCAATCTCCTGGAGATAAGGGTGATTCTGTATGCCTTGCAGGCTTTCCAGACAGTCCTATCTGGCCATCTGTTGATCCATACGGACGACATGTCGGTGGTCTTTTACATAAACAAGGAAGGAGGGAACCATTCTTATTCCCTCTACAGAGAGGCCATGAGAGTTTGGTCATAGGCAGTGGACCATCAGCTGGACTTGACAGCGGTCCGTGTACCTGAAGTGCAAAACACTCTGGCTGACAGCCTAAGACAGTCTCGGTTCAGGGGCTCACGAGTGGGAACTTCACCCCTCGTTGACAGAAGACCTCTTCGACAGATGAGGATGTCCAGAATTGGATCTATTTGCCTCCCCATCCAACACAAACCTGCCCAGTTTTTGCTTGCTAGATCCATGGTCTGGTGTTTTCTGGTGAGATGCGTTGTCCCTCTCCTGGATGGGGAGATTCCTTTTCGCGTTTCCTCCTTTTTCTCTACTGCGGCAAGTTCTTCTCAAACTGCAGTCAGAAGAAGAAGCAGAAATGATTCTGGTGGCACCTTTATGGCCGTGCCAGATTTGGTTTCTGCTGCTTCAGCAACTTGCAGTGGAGCCTCCAGTCTCCCTGCCCCTCTGCTCAGACTTGCTCTCCCAGGAGCAAGGAACCCTGGTCCATCTGGATCTCAGATCTCTGCATCTCCATGCATGGCTCCTGTAGACCAAGCCATATCCAGGTTCAGGGTATCCCCCAGGGTAGCTTAAGTCCTGGTAGCCATTAGAAAACCTTCCACTAGGGACACCTATGGTATGAAATGGAAGCGGTTCTGCATCTGGGCCATCGCTTGGCATTTGGACCCCTTCACCTGCCCAGTGAATTTGGTTCTGGAGTATCTCATCTCCCTGTCTGACTCTGGACTGAGCTACTCCTCGCTCAAGATGCACCTGTCTGCTATTTCACCCTATCGTGCACCCATTGAGGGCAAGACTTTCTCCCAGCTGGATCTTCCACGTACTTTTTACGGGGCATTCTGAATATGAAACCTCCAATTAGGGACCCCACCCCACCGTGGGATCTTTTGTTTGATCTAGAAAATGTCACTTTGCCTTCCTTTGAACCTGCCGCAAGTTGCAAGCTGCACTTTCTGTCGTGGAAAGTATTATTTTTAGTTGCCATTACTTCAGCTCAAAGGATTTCTGACCTTCAGGCCCTGATGTGTAAGGAGCCTTATTTGGTTTTCCACAAGGACAGGATGTCCTTGCGGACTAATCCTAAGTTTCTTCCCAAGGTAGTGTCAGAGTTTACTTTGAATCAGGACATATACTTTCCTGTCTACTATCCAGAGTACTGGAATTGAGGGGAGGCATTACTTCATACTCTGGACATTTACAGGGTGCTTTGTTTTTATTTGGAGTGCACCTGAGACACTAGGAGGTCTGACCAGTTGTTCGTATGTTTTGCCTCGCGAATGCTAGGGGCTCCTGTTTCTAAGCAGTGTTAATCCAAATGGTTGGTTAATTGCCTTGTTTTCTGCTATAACAAGTATGACAAACCCTTACCGGGCTTGCTGAAGGGTCACTCTACAAGGAGCATGTGTGCTTCCTTTGCTTTCTTGAGGAACATGTCGGCTGCTGATATTTGTGCAGCCACTACATGGAGTTCTGTCCACAACTTTGTCAAGCACTACAGTTTGGACATTGCATCTGGACGCAGAGCAGGCTTTGGACTAGCAGTCCTCCAGGACCTCCTTTCCTAATCCTCTTCAGGAGACTTCTACTTCCACCCAGGTGACTGGGGTCTCTCCTTATTGCTTGGGACTCAGTCCTAAAGGTGTTACATGCTGCAAGGGCCTCCTTGAAGTAAGACAGTATAGTTACGTAAGAACTTACTCTAACAGTAGATCTTCGAGAGGAGCTCTTGTGGCAGGTACTATGTTTCCCACCCACCTTCCCCCTGGTAGCTGCTTCTCCATCTAGGATACCTTTGAGTTTCCTCAATTAGAGGTACCTCATTGGTTCTTCATTTTTACTTACTTGCTGGGATTTCCGACGGGAGAAATGGGGATGAGGTGATGGACTGTCCCTTTTATACCATATGTGACGGGGGTGGGCTGACATTGGGGCAGTCCCTCACTGTATACTGCTAGCTAGCAGTTTTCCATGGGGTCCTGGCACCTGCCAGCTTCAGTCCTAAAGATGTTACCTGCTGCAGGAGCTCCTCTCAAAGATCTACTGTTATGGTAAGTTCTTACGTAACTGTATTGTTTGAACATGAATTCCCTCAGCTTTAGCCCTACATTTGATATAATTTCGTCTTTATTGTACAGGTTAGCATTACAAAGCAGATTCTTATCATCCTCACCTACCCTGCCATTAAACCCCCCTAAAATCACAATTTTAGCAAAATAGTTGTCAACTTCATTTGTTTCCAACAGTCAAGATAAATGTGCACAAATATTTTGAAAATTGTATTTTGAATTAGTAACAGAAATATAAAATGTCGACAGAACAAGGCCATCTGTCCATCCAGTCTGACCTATTTTATTGTGTGTGCAGTACCCCGAGACCTAATGTCTAGATAGGGTTTATGCCCTCACTCCCCCTTACCCTCTGCCATACTGCTACCACGCTGAGTAAATTTTAATCCCTTAACTCTGTCCCAGTGGTACTTAAAACCGTTGATAATTTTGTGCCTACCACATGAGCTGGTAGACTGTTCCTTGGCTTAACCGCCATCTCTGTAAAATAAAACATTCTCACATCTGTCCTGAATTCCATCCCCCCCCCCCCCCGTTAGCTTCCACTCATGTCTCAGTGTTTTGACTCGCCACGTCTTTTGAAAGTTCCTCACAATTTCATTCCTTTCAGGAACTTGAAGGTGTCTGTCATGCCTCCCTTTCCGTTCTGGCTTCCAGCGAGTACATGTTCGGTGCTGTCAGATGTTCCTCATGGGATTTGCTGTGTCGGCCCTGAATTATTCTGGTTACCCTAAGCTGCACCGTCTCCAGCCTGTCTTTGTCTTTCCTTACATGGGGACTCAAGAACTGTGCATAATATTCCGGATGCGGCGTCACCAGTGTTCTATAGTGAGATAGTATTACCTCTTTCCTCCTGCTATCGAAACCCCTTGCAATACACCCCAACATTCTGGTTTCCTTGCAGTAGACCTTATTGCATTGCTGGACTGTTTTAGGGAGTCGCTTATGGTAATTCCCAGGTCCCTTTCCTTGGAAGTTGTGTCCAGCTTAACCACTTCCCTCCAGTATTCCGTCCCAGGCTGCTTGCTCCCTGTGTGCATCACCTTGTACTTTTTGGCATTGAATTTCAGCTGCCAGATTTTGAAACACCTTTCTAACCTTTGCGGGTCCCTCTGCATCTCCCTTACCCCCTCTTCACTGTCTGCTCTGCAACTGAACTTATTGTCACCTGTAAAACGACACATCCTGCCCTGTATTCCCTCTCCTATGTTGCTGATAAATATATTGAAAAGGACTGGTCCCAGAACTGACCCTTGTGGCCACCAGTTTGTGACCTCCCTCTCCCTTGACTTGGCCACGTTTGCCACCACTCGCTACTGTCTCCACCTCAGCCAACTTCCCACTCTTCTTATTAGGTCCTTCAGTGCAATTAGATCCTCTGATTTCTTCAGCAGCTTTATATGTGGCACCAAGTTGAATTCCTTGTTGAAGCTGAAGTACAGTAAAGTCTACGGATTGTCCCTTATGCAGTGCCCTAGTTACCCAGTCAAACAGTACTATCAGGTTGGTCTGACAAGACCTCCCCACCACAACCCATGCTGCCTACTGTCCTGGAGCCCATTTTTCTTCAGGTAGTCCAATAGGTCCTCCTTGACTAGTGTTGCCTCGGTTTACCCACAATATAGGTAAGACTAATGGGCCTGTAGTTACTCCTTGTTGCCTCCCTTGTGGAGTGGAACTATGTTTGCTACCCTCCAATCTTTCCGGACTACTTCTGACTGCAGTGAGTTACTGAACATCCCTGCCAGGGGTTTAGCCAGTTCTGATGCTAGTTCTGTTAGCATCCTTGGGTGCAGTCCATCCAGCTCTGGGGCCTTATCTACCTGTAGGGTTGTAATCCATCTTCTGACCCTTTCCCCTGTGATTACCTCTTGCACCATATCCGAGATCCAAAAGGTTTTAGGGGTCAGGTACATAGAAAGAGAAAAGCACGGGAGAGCTAAAAGACTCTCAGGATTACACTGAAAGTAAGTGGCAGTTATGGGATTCCAACCTGGGTAGCTGGGTATCCAGGTTCACAGCTCTGTGGTCTAACAACTAAGCTATACTCTCTCCCTATACGTATTAGCAGGGGGAATGTATAAACATAATGTGATTACTAAATAGAAGAGATGAAATAGACATTTTTATCTGACATGTTTTAAAGAGCCCATTATTTTTAAAGCCTGTAATTAGACCTCCATCTGGTCTTATTCCTTTTGAAATTTTCTGAGCCTTACTGACAAAAGTCTGAAATTCTTCCAATCTCATACCCTCCTCAACTGTTCATGCTATAATGTTAAACGTTCCAGTAAGAGCTTTGGAAATGGGATCATCCAGCTTGCTACCAACCCCTGCAATATTCCAAGATAACATTTTTTTTAACTCTATTTTATTCAAGCATACAATATATGGCATGTAATCATATCCAGATCCAAATACCATAAGAGATCTCCAGCCTCCATATAATTCACTCAAACATCTTGTTAGGTGTTTAGTATACTGAGCAAAGAGTCAGGTACAAATCATAGTTGCATATCACCTCGTGCCCTCTCAATGACTAAATAAGGAGCCCAAAAATAAATTAAAAAAACAAAATACCCCTCTATTACAAAGAAGGAAGAGGGGGCGACTTCAAGGACCGTGACAATGATCAATAGGATTTTAACCTCCATTAATTATCAATCCATGGCTGGAGAAATTTCCTAACATATACATGTCTACGTGAACAATCAAAAACGATATTAATTAAACATAGTTGCATTATTACCCTACAAATCATCTAAAAGCATTTAAAAAAAGGAACAAGAAGCAGGGAAAAAAGCCAAGAAGAATAACAAAAGGCCAAAAACAGGCCAGTGTAGTAGGCCGCGCACCCCACCCCCAGCCAAGATCCACACCTCACATATTAGTGTGATAGCTGTTGACTAAGTTATCTCCTACACCAACAGGGGCTTTAGCAGGTTGCCATCCACGGTGGCTGTATGACCGCAGGCTCACTCTCTGTCCCGCAAGGCCTGTAAGTCTAACGGAGATGGGGGACACGGATCCAGGACTCATGCCCAGTAATCATTATGTCCCAGGACCTCCCCCTTGACAGCTTTGTCCAGTTAATCTTCGGTTTCCCTCTCCAGCAGCCATGTTTCCCAGCCTCGCCATCTGGCTATATTCTTCTCCAACTGGAGTTGCAATCTAGCCATTTTAGTTCCCATTGTGTACACTTATTCTAAGAAACATTTTTATTGTACATTTGTTTACAGGAGACGCAAGTCAGTTGTCAGAGTGATTACAACTTTGCAAGGGTACATAAAGACTACAGAAAGGAGTAGAGACTGGAAGAGCAAATGGTTGGGGGGGAGTTAACTATAATTGTTGGTGTTATTCCCTGTTTTCCTGTAGTTTCCTTCTTATTCTGTCCTTCATACAACATATCCATTATAAGGATACTAGAAGAATCTGTTTCCATGCTGCACTTAAAATCCTTACTCCTGAATTTATTTCTCCATGATCATTGTAATCCTCTGTTCTCTCAATCCAGAGTATGCCCTGCGGTCCTAATTTCACAGCTAGTGCATTCTTGATCAGACCGTACAGTTTCCATTAAATACTGGTTTGATGAGGATCCACAATGGCTGGTTGTAGCTGAATGAACACACACTTTTTCAGAGTTCTGCAGAGATACAGGCTAAACTGTAGTTTTAGGTGTGAGTGCTCTTAATTACAGATCTTATATGTATACTTCATAGGGAATCTGAAGAGTCAAAAAACTGCAATCTCCATGACAGACATATTTTGCAAAAAAAGCAAACCCCAAAAAACACAGCAGATGAGTCGCAGCATCCTAGTGGGTAGCCAACATCCTCGACCCTCTCTTCCCAAACAATGGAAACTTTGCTGACAACTGCAGGGTTTGCAGTATCAGAGGGAGAAACAGGAAGCGAGAAGTAGCTTGTAATGGAATGCCCGAATAAATACACACTGGAAGTAAGCGGTTAACAGGAAAGCATGTGAGCACAAATTTTCTAAAACACAGCTTCAATATGGCTTCGATATACCCTTGACGACTAGCGATGGAACCAGTCTGGTGATAAGAAATTACACTGATAGGGCTGTAACAATTACGGAAAATGGAATAGGCAATTGAGCCATGAACAGGAGAAAATCAAATGGAAGGGTGAAGCAGATGACCTGAAAGCAACTGCTGGTAACACAGTAATAATTTGGAAATGACTTTAAAGCTCTAAAACATAATGGCTCTGTTGCATATCTGATGGGAAAAGCTGGAAAAGAAAGCATGTATGTGAGAATTAAAGTAGCAGAATAAAAATATTATAGTGTATATTGGAATGCTGTTGCCTCTAAAAAAGAGCACATTTCGAAACCTTGTTATGCTTCACCATGGACGTCATGCATGCTGTTATGCTGCAGTAGCTACATACTCACTGCAGCATAAAAACATTGAACGGCAAGACTCGCATGCACCATGCCACCTCGAACTCCCAAAATCAAACAGCACTGTCAGTTGGCAGAGGTCCCAGCATAAGCCGCAGAGAGAAAGGTACGTAAAATTAAATGCAGGTTTGGTAACAAGCTTCCAGTATACACTATAAAAAACTATGGATGGGTTTCCATCGGTAACGGTGCTGATTAGTGCATCTTTTGCGGTGCCTATCGCGAGTCAACTCCTCTCGAGCTCGCTTCCTCGAGGTTATATCAGTCATTTTTAGAAACTGGCCGATGTGCTAACATCACTGTTACCGATAGAAACCCATCCATAATTCTCTATTTTTGTACTACTAAAAAGGATATAAAAAGTTTTTCCTATAGTAGACACACTAGTAGTGCAGCTACAATGCTTACTGGTTGTTAGCACAATTTTTGTATTTCTATTCCCTGGTAGCAGCACCTGGAAGGTCACCATTGCCCCAGCACAGAGGGAAAGAGCATAGCCAAAAAAAAATCTTTACAATTTCCCAAACTGCGGGGATGAGTCAGGACACTGTCCTTGTACAGTTCCATAAACGCAACACTTTAAAGCCTAAAAACAAAAATTAGCAAATGTCTCTGCTAAAGATTCTGAGCTCTCAAAAAGGCTGGACAAAGTTGAGGAATGGGTGAGGAGCATGGAGGATAATCTGGCACCACTTGAAGTATTAATTACACAACATGAGAAACATATAAAGACTTAACTGGCAAAAATAGATATGACGGAAAATCTAGAGTGTAATGTTAAATTAATAGGAGTAAAGGGGAATATGGAAGGTTAAGACATTGATACTTTTTGTGAGGAGTTAATTAAAACCTTTATGGAAGCAGATTGAGCAGATAGAAAATGTGATACTGAACATGCTAATCATATGCTAGTTCCAAAACCAGCACATGGTGAATGTCCCAGACTCGGGATCCATCTATGCACATGTTCATACTCTAGGTACAATGAAAAGGAACTGTTTTCAAGAAAAGTGAGAAAGGAAGGTTTGATTACATAATAAGGCACTATAATTTTGGTTTGCCTGGATTTAAGTGTGTCTCTAACAAAGTATAGGAGAGCATTTGACACAGTTAAACATGCCCTTTGTTGAAAAAAATTGTTTATTTACTGTAGAAGCCTGTAAACCCAAAATTATAGTGAATGGGGCTTATCACTTCTACAAAGAAAGAGCAAATAGAGGATTGTGTATGAACAATCAAAAACACAAGGCTGTTTTCTGATCAAGCGGGTTCCGTGGTAACGAGACGCTCGAGAGGTCTCATTACCTTGGAAACCTCAAGAATGGAAAATTACCTTGTATGATTACCCATACACAATCTTTTATAGTGTATGAGCAACCATTCTTTCACTCCTCTGTCTCATAAAAACTGAAAAAATAACTTACAAAGACGTGGTTTCTTATAGTGCTGTTGACTTCCTGGCCAGCTCTCACCGCCGTGACTACGGTCTATGTTGTTGTGCTGTGCAAATGACGCACACAGTGCAGCACAATAATGCTGTTCTAAACATGGTTTTCTCATGCAGAACAACATTCTACCATAAACAAAGAATTTGTGTATTCTTTGCCTTCCACATGATTGTTTTCTCTGGGACCTCTGGTTTAATTTTCAACATGGAGACTAATAGGTTTACTGACGTGCCTCTGCTATATTGGACAGAATATTGGGACTTCATTCTGTTAGTGGCTGGATATTTGAAACCTGCTGTTGTACCAATTGTTGAGTTCTGGCTTTTTAAAATGACACACTTTCATAGGGTCTATTGTGTGCACAGAGAGCTCTGTGAAGGAAAGGATATGCTCTTTATTTAGTAACCTTCAATAATCCCTGTCCATATACATACTGTATGGAACATTTATAAAATATATTTTGTGCTGGGAGGGACGTACTTCATGACCAGTGTTCATATTTGGGGGTTGATCCTGGGCAGTTCTTCAGTGAGAGGGGCTCTGCCTCCTCTCAGGAGAGGTCATTCAGGAGAGGTTGGAGTCTTCCCTTTTCCCTCTTTAAGAGTCATGGACACTGATAATGTGGTATATTGCCTAGTAACCCTGGTTGGGGGCCCCCCCTCACCCCATATGTTGCAAGGCAAATCCCTTGTCTTTTCATTGTCATGCTGGCTTTTTGCTTATTTTTTTCACGTAGTTAATTTGATTACACAATCTGGGTTTGCTCACTAAGCATTCCAGCTGTGACATGGTTGAGGGCAGGCATTCTTTGAAACTACAGAATGTGTTGTGGGCTTACAGTATTCCATTTGTGTGACATTGAGGTCAATAATAAGTGAGATACCTGTAAATTAATAAGTTACAGTTTATGGGGCTCAAAAGTAGGATTAGGTTAACTCCTCATTGAAGTCTCTGTAATGCTTGTAGTAAATGCTGGAAAGGGGAAATGTTCCACATTTAGTCATTTATAACCATACCTTAATTTTCTTGGAACTTACCTCAGGACTGATTGCTACTATCAGACCTAGCCTATATGGGGCTATAAGCTGCAGTCCACAGATTCACAGCTAATCATGAGTGTTGCAAATTGGCAGCTGTTGTTTTCTGTTCTTTTAGTTCGTGTGTGCTTTGTTACATTATTGTTCAGGATTATTATATTTCTACTGGATATCATATGGGGGTCTGAGTTGGGTGGTTAGCTTCTGGGCTCAAATGGGACAAGATAATATGTGCATGGTGGCCTCTTGGAATAGCAGGGGCTCATCCTATTAAAAGGAAAAAGGTGTTTATATGTACTAACACGCTCTGATCAGAATCATTATGGCTGGAGATGCATTTGCCTGATGAAGGATATAGAAAAATGTGTGGCGTTGGGGGAGTGTGCTTGGCACCGCCATTGGCATCATTGCATGCCTTACCTCCACACCGGGGGCAAGAAAACAGGGGGAAACAGTGCCAACCGGTAGGGTGACACCGAACCTCCACAGGCTCTGCACACGGCCAGCTGGACACCTCCAAAGCAAGCATGAGGTAAGTACCAGTAGATGCCGGGGTGACAGGGCTGGGGGGACCAGCAGAAGGGGACTGACTGGTTGGCAGGGGAGCATAAAAATAGAGTAAAAAAAAATCTCACATTTACTACACAACAGGGTAAAACATTTATGGGGCATGGATTCTGCTGCCCTTCAGAAACTATTTGAAATTGGGGGGGGGGGCATGGGAGAGGAGTCAAGAAGCTGATATGCAGTGGTATATATTGCTATACATTTTATAATATTGCATTGCAGCTGTACTATGGTCAGCACCTCGCTGACTTTATCCCTCAGAGGAGTTAAAACAGCAAGGTTCACCTTTTTGGGTCACAGTCAAGCTCAGCAGAATACTAACAAGAAGTCTGCTTTCAGTGTTGGAAATGGTAAGGATTCACTGAGGGAACCCATCACATGCAATATATTAGCAAACATATCTGATAGATGTCTGGGGTTATGTTTCTTCATTGTTGTTGCACTTTAACATTGTAGTCTGTTTTATGCCTTTAGGGTGTGTAGTTTACATAGAAGCAACCCTCCCTGTTTTGTCTCCATCTGGAACTGAGTCAGACTTTTAATTTTGCTCCCAAAACTGAGTTCCCCTAGGTTCCCTTCCATTTCTACTACTGTCTGCTTTAAGTTTCACTTAGCAGTCTTAAAAAATGAGACAGTGGGCCGGCCTGGAGGTGCTGAGGGTTGAGGCGCTGGATGCCACATCTCACCCCATGCTGGCGACCCGGGTTCGGGAACGGACTCGGGTCATTGGTGGGTCAGCAGGGGAGGATCAGGATCGAGCATCCGTAGACTGCTCTCCTGATCCTGGGGAGGGTTGGGGGAACCTACCGCGCTGTAGCGGTCCCTGGGGATGCCCGGAAGCTCTACATGCCGGTGGACATGTGGAGGGAGCACGGAGGACGTTGGCACGTTGTGCCTAGACGTCATTGCACGTTCGTGATCCAGTGGGCTCAAAACCTGGTGGAAAATGGCTGGGCACAATCGTGCAGCTTGATGGCCGCGCCCTGCCTTGCCGGGAGGACTCGCGTGGAATCGCGCTGGGGGGGGTCTGGGGCTGGTCCGGCTGGGCAGGGTACGGGGAGACCCTCCAGCGGACTGGTGACGGCTGTACCGGATCCCTCAGCATGTGAGTGAGCCTGGTGCTCTCCTGGCAGGCAGGGACGGCGGGCTGGATGCCCTCGCCAGTAGTCGCCGCAGTAGGCAGAAAATAGAGTAGTGATGGAAAAAAAAACAAAAAAACAGTGGGATGGTATTGGGGTTTACTGGTTAGATCACAGGCTAGGGAACCAGCAAGTTCCGGTTCAAATCTCACCAGAACCACTTACAGTACTTACTGTTACCCCAAGCAAGCTGCAGTAGCTTAGTGCAGCAGCAAGGTTTGAGATATCAAGAATTAGTACGCTGTTTTGCAACAAGTTAAACTGTGGTTTTCTATTTTAAGTAGCAGGTGCTGAAGTGCCTTTTCCCATCAAAACTACTGCATTTTCTTTTTTATTCTTTCTTCACCCCTCCCCCACTGCCAGTGATTTCTGCAGAAGACATTGTGTGTAACAGTGTGGATCTAGTTTGACCTGTTTTGATGAAAAAATTTAACAGATATGTTAGTCCAGTCTATGATGTAGAAGGAAAAGACACTATGTTACAGGTGATACCTTTTATTGGACTTAGAAAATTATTTTTGAGACTAGCTTTCAGGAGTTTGAAGTTCAATCAAATATATCACCCAAGTGTAACATACTGTGTGTTGTTTTCTCATCCACTGTATTCTGATGCAAAGAAGTGTAATTACTTGTACAGTCTAAACCGCTTAATCAGGACGCTGATAACCGGGACATCCACTTTATCAGGATGTCCCACCGGCAACCGATTAGGTAGCCATTTATTTTAATGATCATAGGCTTCCTTTAAAAGGAATGGGATGCCGGTATTTGGGATGATTCAGTCCTTTCAGTCTGCCACTGACCGCGTTAATGGGCTGATGATTACTTGCTAATTCTGCTAATTGGTATTTCAGTCAGCCTCCTGTGAGGCCATTTCATTACATTTTACTAGCCCATTCACTTATTGTACTACACCGTACTATACATTGTTATTCTTACAGTCAACCCTCTACACTTTCTATCCTCTTGTTAGAATTACCCTAAGCCATGTTCCTGGATTCATCCTTGCTTAGTACTTGCTGCTGAGCCCCCAGCTTGCACTGTCACTAGCATTAACTCTGCTCTACTAGCGCTATCAGTGTCTAAATTCACTGGTTCTGTACATTGGTTCTGACTTGCTTCCACCTCTCTGCTGTGCTGTTTACTGGGATGAGGCTTCACCTTACGACCGGGCCTCATTGATTATCCTTGTACCTTGGTTTTATTGCTATGTATTGTATTACTATGCCCATCTCTGCTATATGTTCTATTGTGCTACTGTGTTATTTATTCTGTACCTACCAGGCCCTCCTTGAATATGAGCTTGCTCAATGGAGTTTCATCTGGCTAAATAAAGATTGATTGATTGATTGATACTGTTCTCACTCAGCCCTCACCCTCCCTTAATCTTTACCCTTCAGCTCCATGTAAAAAGTAAACTGTTATTTATTTTTTTTGACTGACTCGTACTGACACTGGCTGAAACCACTATGTCGCTTGCGTTTGCTCTTATTCCTGCCTGCTCTCCTAGTCTCTTCCTCTTACCAACACTCCACAGTAAGCGTGTAAAACATTTACAGCTTGACTATTGCTTTGCAGCATCTGTGGTACTTGGGCATTTTCAGCAGCAGCAGCACTTACCTTGGTCAAGAAGGTACTGTACTGTAAAAGAGGGATAATAGATCGAGGTACTGTATCAAACAACAGAGAAGACAGAATTGAATGTAGTATTTTTATTAGTTTTTATTAAAAAAAATATGTTCCCTGCTCCTGCTAAAAATTAAAAGGAAATACTGTGTAAGTGCCATGAGCGTTGGTTGGGTTATCAGATATGTTACTGTGGAGATAGGACCGAGATGGTTGGTAAAAAACCTACAGGTTTCTTTATCTGGACGGCCGCTTAATTGGGACAAATAAGCTTCCATAGAGGTGTCCAGATTAAGCGGCTACATCTGTGTTATGGTCTTGGATTGGTACAGTTCCTTGGTGATCAGATAGGTTGCAGAGGAATAGTCAAACCAAAGCTCAGATTTCAGTTTACATTGCCACTTTCTGCATACCTATGTAAATTGGAGTCATTATCAGTTTAAGACAGACTGCCTGTCACATTCTCTCTCTCCACCCTTTGTCTGTTCTCTCACTACAGTACACACCATTGTAACACAGAAGGGGTCATTACCCACAGTATACACACCAGGTAGATGCAGCACCTACACAGAGACTAGAGAGTATCAGGCTGCACCACCAGTAGGTTCTTCACCTCTCTTCCCACCCACAACCATCGAGTTGGGTACACACAGGAACCTTTAGAATTACCTCCCCTATCAAATAGCTGTGGGATCTGTGTGGGACAGAGAGAGGGGCTACACCAGACTGACCCAGGAGACTACAGGAAAGTGAGACTTGAGCAACTTCGAAGCACGACTCTAAACACAATTTCAAAGTGAAAAATAGGGTAAGCTTTACTGAACTGATTTGCCAACTTACAGGCACAGTTAGCATGAAAGAAAACAATAGCTTTTAACATTTGCAATACATTCTCTTTGCTTGAACATTGCATTGAACAGATAACTTCAGCAATAATACTTTTATGATCCCGCAGGTCGGAACCCAAAACCCCTGAAGGCTGGAGGCTAATCCACCACCCACCAGCCCTCCAGTTACCTTAAACTTTACCCAGCACTAAGCCATACTTCAGGCCTCAGCTGCTGCACATACAAATTTTATTTATTTATTTCAATCTAGGATTACAATACCTTTGAGCCGAGGCTCTTTTACAAAGGTTCCACATCAGTGTGTGCAACAGTCATCATTTTTAGTTACAAACATATAGTCATTGACTTACAGACATGTAATAACCAGTAGAAAGACTTGAGCTATGAGCAAGATGAGGGAAGGGGGAAGTGATGTAGGAGATCGAGGGTGGGGAGGAGGTGCAGGGGTAGGGGGTCATTGAGGTGGTTGGGCGGGGAGGAGTGGAGATACGGGGGTGGGGAGGTGGGCGAGGCGGGAGACAGTGCAGCTAGGGGGCCTTGTCGAGGGAACAAATTGCTTACCCTTAAGGGTATGCAGTGGCTACTAGGCCTTTACCCACCCCAGTCAGCCTGCTCACCCCGCACTACCAGATACTTAAACTTAACCCAGCACTAGGCCGCACCTCAGGCCTCAGTTGCTGCACATACGAATGGCCTTGCCTTAAGGGTGTGCAGTGGCTACCAGGTCTTTACCCACCTCAGTCAGCCCACTCACCCCTTACTACTAGATACTCTTCCCTGGTATCCATCACTGTAACTTTAACTTTAAAATACTTAAACACTCTAGTCACTTAAACTCTATACATTCACATTAAATCTCCCCATCACCACCCCTCTAACACACTTTTCCAAGGCCCAACATCATCCCTCCCCACTTAACCCCTATTCTTCAACCCCTTGAAGTAGGGCAAGGCCACTGAGTTGCTTCTTGTATGACTAATATAAGTACCATAAGTCTTTTCTCTCTCTCTCTCTGTAAGCTGTACAGATTATTATATACTCTGTGTGTCTTCCATTTTGTTGATTCCCTGTTTTACTTGTCATGGAACCTTTGTAAAAGAGTTCTGTTCAAAGGTATTTATAATCTGAAACTTTAAATAAATAGCTACTTTGCATCACATAGCATTTACTCAGTAACAATCACAGTATATTTTCCCTCCACAATCTTTAAATTTCAGTCCTTCAGTAGTTGGAGAGTAGTCCTTGAATTGAAAAGAATTCCAGAATTCAAAATACAAACAAGCATCCCTCTTGAACTAGTCCAAAGAAGAAAATAAAAGTTCTAGGGATGTGGCTATGTTGTTCAATCCACACTTATTGGCAGGTTCCTTGCCGCTTTAAATCTTGCCGGAAGGTTTTCAAGCTGGCTCCTCCCACCCACCCCGGTGGTATAACTCTCGGCTCCACCCCATGATGCCTGATCTTCCTTACCACTTGGAAGCTCAGGTTCCCTCCTTAGCGCTCTGTGTTTTAGGCCTGGATCCGCACTCTTCGGTTAACCCAAAACTAATTCTTAAATTTACAAGACTTGGTCTTCTTTTTTCCCTCATGACTGCGATGGACCGTCGACTCGGCATTAGATTGGTGCCCTGTAGATAGAAGATGTCGGACCGATCCGCACTCCACGTGTGCCTACTGCCTGGGGCTTGGCCACAATTCACAGGCTTGCAATTTGTGCAAATCCTTTTCGGCTTTGGTCTTGTAGGACCGCGTTGTTCAACTTCTTCTGGGGCACCCTGAAAAACGGTATCCACCGGTCAAGTCGAAGGAGGCCCATTGGGCGGTGTCTGCGGTGGCGGGCTCCGTGGAACAGTTGGAGCAGATGATCGTCCTCAAGGTGGAGGTGGCCCACGCCACGTCTTCTTTCTCCTCGGTCACGGCATTTATCCCACTCTCCTTGGCTCTTCATATACAGCTTCTTTTAAGGAGCTTTGTCAATCCCTCTCCACCAAGGGAGAAGGACCATCGGGACATTCCAGTCGGTCCAAGAAGAAGGACTCACAAGGTAAGTCCCACCGTCGACATTTGTGGGAGTGGGAGAGATCCCCTTCACCAGACAGTTGACTTTCAACTTCGGTCAAGGTTGTGGCTAAGGCCGCTGGCTTCTCTGTGTCCCTGTCAGGTCAGCTGGCCGAGACACCTGTCAATGCAATCGAGATTTTTCTCAACATGTCGGACGGTTTGTCGACTGGTGATGCCGACAACCCTACTTCACTGGTTCCCCCGGTGGAAACCGAGGACTTGCCTGTGCCTCCTGTGCTGGAGTCCCCGAATAAGTTCCCTGTACCGAGGGAGAAGCGGGTTTCCCCCGTCCCCTCTCTGACCCACCCTCGGAATCCCCGAAGGTCTTGGTCTCGGATCTCTTCCAGGTCCAGCCGGTCCTGCCACTATCGTCGGTTCCGGCACCATGGAAAGCGGCATCACCGCTCATCCTCGTTGTCCTCTTCAGAGGATAGGCTGCAGCGCAAGTTGCGTCGGCGCCACACGGATTTAATGTGGCAGCAGCTCTTATTGTCTGGGAATAAGCCGACTCCGTCGCCTTCTTCAGCCATTAAGTGGCTGTCACCTGAGTGGACGAAACAACCCCTCGTAGTCAAGGAGCCGGAACCGGCATCGGTTGTTCGGCCAAAACCGGCTGCTTCACCCATTGTGGTGGAGCCTCCGCCTCCATAACCGAAGACTGGGGCCCCGACCAAGGATTCTTGGTCATGTCAGAGCTTGCCCCATAGGTTGTCGGTCACCCTCACTCCCGATCGACCTCGGCACGTGGAGGGTGGCTCAGGCACTCGGCAGCTGTTCGCAGACTCCTTGGAGTCTGACGACGACTCCTCCTTGTTCTCCAGGCTGCTTGACCTGGAGTCTGCAGGGGGGCAGTCGGTGGACGAGAGCCCATCCTCATTTTTAGGAATGCTTTGACTCATCTCGGAGTCCACTGGAATGAAGCTTGAACCGTTTCCGTTATGGAGGCCTTTCCTGGTGGCTGAAGCCATTGTGGTCGAACCCTGGAGCTGTGGCAGCGGCTAGCTTGCTGTCGCACCTTGGCCAGAATGTTCAAAGTATGCAGTCCTACCGGTTCACTCTCTGGTTTCTCATTTCGGGAATGCTCGGGATGTGGACAAACCGCCTGATAAGGAGTCCAAGAAATTGGACTACTCAGGGCAGAAGGTATATGCTGCTTCCTCTCTAGGCCTTTGTCAGGCTAGCTCGGCCATTCTGATGGTGCACTTTCCACACGCCCTTTTGGGCTCCCTGGATGAGGTGATTCCTCATCTCCCAGCTGACCTTCAGACGACAGTCAAGCAGGTGCACGATCAGGGAAGGGCAGTAGCCAAACAGCAGCTCCAAACTTCGTTGGACATTGCTGATTCGTGTGCCCGGTCAGTAGTGGCCGCAGTGGCCATGCACTGCAGAGCTTGGCTGTGGATTTCCACCTTTATGGCTGATACCCAGCACAAGCTGGCAGATGTCCCCTTCCTGGGTACCGACTTGTTCGGGCCTGGGGTGGAGGGTCATCTCCAATGGATCAAGAAGTCCAGCGCCACCTTGGACTCAGTCATGTCTGCCCAGAAGGACAAAGGCCGCCAGCAGCAGCATAAGCACTTTCGACCTTCAGCCCCTGCGGCACGTCCAGCCCAGCAACACCAGCATCAGGGCCAGCAGGCTCGTGCTTGGCACCCAAACCCAAGCCTGCTGCTTCCTCCAGCAGGAAGCCTGGAGGAAAAGACCCAGGTGGCTCCTCTGCCGGCCCTTCCTCCAAGCCTGCCCAGTGACAGGTTGAGGGGTGTCGCCCCCAACCTCGTCACTCCTCCCCGGGTTTTCCCTGTGGGGGGACGGCTCCGCCACTTCCTTTCCGCCTGGTCCGCTATCACCACGGACTGCTGGGCGTTGGAAGTGGTAGGCAGGGTTCTGCCTGTGGCATTCGAGCAGTTCCCCTCCTATCGAGCTGTCGCCCCACGGGGGACTACGGGTTCCGCAGCCTCTCTGTCGGCTTGCTCCTCCAGAAGGAGGTGATCAGGGAGGTGGCGGACCCCCCTCCAGACCCAGGGTTTGTGTCCAGGCACTTCCTGGTCCCAAAACAGATGGGGGGCTGGCGCCCCATTCTCGACCTACACAACCTGAACAAGTTCCTAAGGTCTCGCACCTCCAGGATGGTCACTCTGGCTCAGATCATTCCATCCTTGGAACGAGGCATGTGGTTCTGTTCTCTGGACCTTCAGGACGCGTTCTTTCAAGTCCCAATCCATCCGTCTCACCAGCGATTCCTCCACTTCAGAGCAGAGGGATCCCTTTACGAGTTCCGGGCCATGCCCTTCGGCCTCTCTCCAGCTCCCAGGGTCTTCACCAAACGCATGGCAGTGGTGACAGCATTCCTGCAGTGCCGAGGGGTCCGGGTGTACCCTTACCTGGATGACTAGCTGATTGCAGCTCCCTCCAGGTTGGAAGTGGAGCGGTCCAGGGATCTGGCCCTCCAGGTCTGCTCTCAGATTGGCCTCCTTCTCATCAACGAGGCCAAGTCGGAACTTGTGCCATCACAGGTGATTCAGTTCATCAGGGCAGAGCTCGACTCTCTTCAAGCCAGAGCACGGCTCCTGGCGGACAGGGCCGAGGTCCTTTCCTCCTTTGCCCAATCATTTCTGGTTGGGCAATTGTGCCCTGCCCGGGACTTCCTGCACCTTCTGGGCCTCATAGTGGCCTGCACCAACGTGGTCCATTGGCCCTGCTGGCATATGCTTCCCCTGCAATAGGGGCTGGCCCGCCATTGGTCACAGCACTCCGGTCCTCTGGACCAGCCAGTGACAATGACCCAGGAGATGTGGAACGGCCTCCAGTGGTGGCTCTTTCCAGCTCATCTGCAGGAGGGTATCCCATTTGTCCGCCCTGAGCTGACGGTCACTCTGATGACCGATGCCTCTCTGATGGGTTGGGGTGCCCATCTGGGGGAGCTCAGAGCCCATGGCCTCTGGTCCCCTCAGGAGTCTCGATGTCATATCAACCTGCTGGAGCTTCAAGTGGTCTGACTAGCCCTCACCACCTTTGCTCTGTTTGTACGGGATCAAGTGGTCCAGGTCCAGATGGACAACACCACGACCATGTACTACCTCAACCAACAGGGTGGGACGCACTTCTTGCCCCTGTGCAAGGAGGCTCTTTGCAATTGGTCTCTCGTGATCAGCCTGGAGGCGGATTCTGTAACCATCCATGTGGCAGGAGCCTCCAGCAGTCTGGCCGATGCCCTCAGCCGGATAGGCGCTGCATCTCACGAGTGGTCTCTCCTGACGGAGGTAGTACAAGATCTGTTCTCCCACTGGGGCACCCCTCAGGTGGATCTGTTCACCACCAGGGAGAATGCGAAGCTGAGGCTGTTTCACGCCCGCCCCCCCTCAGCAGGGCTCGCTGCAGGGGGATGCCTTCTCGAGGCCATGAACCCCGGGCCTCTTCTACACTTTCCCTCCATTCCCCTTGATCCACAAGGTGCTTCTCGAGGTGAAGAGGGACCAGGTGCAGGTGATTCTGGTAGCCTCAGTCTGGCCCCACCAGTTCTGGTATCCAGATCTCCTCAGCCTCAGCTCCAGGCTCCCGAGGCGGCTTCCAGCCCGCCCAGACCTGATCTCAGTCAACAAGGGGAAGGTACTCCATCTGGACCTTCAATCCCTGCACCTGATGGCCTGGTTCCTGAGCAGCTAGAGTTCTAGTCCTTGGGTTTTTACGATGAGGTCCTCAACGTTGTTGAGGCATCCTGTAAGGAGTCGACCAGAAAATGCTATGCCTTCAAATGGAAGAGATTCTCCATTTGGTGTCAGGGCAAGGGGTTGGACCCTTCCTTCTGTTCATTGGCTAGCATTCTGGACTACCTGTGATCCCTTTCTCAGCTAGGACTTCGGTTGATGACCCTCAAGGTGCACCTGGCAGCCATCTCTGCTTACCAGGCGTGGGCCGGCAAGCAGTAGGTGGCACAGGAGAAGGTGGTTGGGCACTTTTTCAAATGCCATGATCTCATATCCCCTCCGGCGCGAGAACCTCCACCTCCGTGGGCTCTACTGCTGGTATTGGCTAAGCTCATGGGCAAGCTATTCGAACCAATGTACATGTGTGACATCTCTCACCTGTCGTGGAAGACTGCCTTCTTGGTGGCTGTTACGTCAGCCAGAAGGATGGGAGAGCTCCAGGCACTTTCCATCAATTCTCCTTATCTGGTCTTCCATAGGGACAAGGTTGTCCTGCGCCTGCACCCGAAATTCCTTCCGAAGATGGTGTCGGAGTTTCACCTTAACCAGGTGTTGACTCTGCTGGTGTTCTACCCCAATCACACCTCAGAGGCCGAATATAGGCTTCATACTCTGTACCCTAGAAGAGCACTCTCTTATTACAAGGAGTGGACGGCTGAAGTTCGGGGAGAGGTTCACCAGCTGTTAGTCACCTACGCTGAAACCGCACCTGGCAGACCTGCAGCCAAGCGGATGATAGGCAGTTGGGTCACCTCCTGCATAGATCTCTGCTATAGGTTGGCGGGCATGGAGCCTCCCAAAGGGATAAGAGCTCATTCTATCCGCCATACCACTGCTTCGGTGGCTGCTTCTAGGGACGTCCCTATCCAGGAAATCTGCAGGGCTTCTACCTGGAAGTCAGCACACACCTTCATTACCCATTACCACATCGACCATGAGTCATGCCGGGATGCTGGTTTTGGGACCTCGGTTCTCCAGTCCTTATTCCCTAAGTAGGGGGTGCGCGCCTTGCCTCCCTCCTCCCGGAGAACAGCTAGGAGTCTGCCAATAAGTGTGGATTGAAAAACATATCCACGTCCCTAGAAATACAGGTTACTCCCTGTAACAGGGGTTCTAGGAGTGGTATATATTGTTCATCCCACAACCCATAACCTCCTGGCTTCGGCGTGCAACCTGGCTTCCAGCAGGCTAGATCTGGCATCATGGGGCGGAGCCGAAAGTTATACCACCTGGGTGGGTGGGAGGAGCCAGCTTGAAGACCTTCCAGCAAGATTTAAAGCGGCAAGGAACCTGCCAATAAGTGTGGATGAACAACATATACCACTCCTAGAACTCCTGTTACAGGTGAGTAACCTGTATTTATTGTACCACTTCCCTTTACAAGTGAAGAAATTATGTCTTGAACCTTCTGGAGTCGGCAGCAGATCTGGTGTTGACAATCCTTGGAGATGACTGGTTGCTTGCAGCAGTCACACTGTGATCAGAAGAAGCTGAAGACACTTGTAGAAAACAGGTACTTGAAGCAGCAGGCTAATCTACGCTGTCCCTGCTCTCACTTATTGCCCTACTTATCCCTAACACTGGGATGCAGGTGATCCCCTATATTCTTTACACTTAACTGAGGGCTAGTACCCCAGGCCCTAACAAAGTGGTAGGCCTCAGTAGGCTTGACTCCCTCTGGATAGGTCTGATCCCATCAGGTCGCTCTCCCTGCTCAAATTCAGTGAAAATGAGCTGTGCAACCCCTTTTATACCCTTTCAACATTCTGTTTGTCAAAGTCCTGGTCACTGAGTGGACAAAACCCAGATCTTCTTCGGGGGTATCTCAGCCATCAGGTCCCAAAGATGGAACTTCACTGTTGGTGAAGCAGTATCCACACAGACGATTTTCAGCAGTAAAACTGGGGCCGCCCACGCTGACGTTGTCTGCCGACATCACCAACCCTACAAAGGCGTGAGCGTCCCCTCTCCCTCCTCAGTTCTTTCCTGCCGTCAACTCGATCACATGGGTCTCTGCAGAAGCTCCGATGCAGTTTCACACTATTTTTTCACCTACGACTTTTCTTTACTTACCTTTTAGAATCTCTTTTTACAAAATTATTTCTTTACCTTGTTTATGTCGAGAGTTAATCCTTTGACTTCTCTCTTCCATTGCTGCCCCTGCAGAAAGAAGATTATTTTTACAGACGAACACTCAATTTGTATCTGCTTTCTTGGGCCTAGCCCCAACGCTTCAGACTGCAAGCTCTGCCAGATGTTTAATCAACTACCCATAGGCAATACAAAAAGGCTTTCAAACAATTCTTCACGGGGCAACAGGTAGCCAGTTCCGGGCAGGAGTCCTCTGGGGTCCCTCCCTTCCAGTTGCCAGCTGGGTCATCGCGCTCCCAGGCCACCAAGGCCCGGGACAAGTCCTCAGGGAGAAATGTCACAAAAAGGACCGAGATAGAGACTGCTCTCCCTGGCGGCAGTCCCAATCCCCGATGGCCTCTTCCTCATCATCTGGGGCACTCCATCGGCTGCGGCTCCACCAACACCTGGACCTGTTGCCCAGGTATCTCTTCCTACCAGACCCCTATTGACAGCACCTCTGCCTGATGTACAAGGTGGTCATCTGTCAACCTCGGGGTCATCGGCCCCCTCTTCGTTGATGACAGAACCATCATTAACGGCCCTCCCGTCGAGGCCTGATGCTTCCCCAGGTCCTTGGGCTGTGGGCTCTTTGGGCTCTAAGGGCCTGTTGGACAGGTCATTGCTCCCTGTACTGTTGACCCCTCCGTCGACACAGCAGTCCACTATCGTGAGCCCCAATGACATTTTGAGCAAATTCACGTCTGAATACTGCATAGATCCCTAAAAGTGAACCCAATAACACTTAAAGGCATATTCTGGAAATACAGTCGGTGGTCTGCCAAATCAATAGAGACAGCAAGGGGAATGACAATTATTTCACTTCAAGACAACCCTTAGAGTGGTCTCACTGTACTTATACAAATGCGATTACCGCAGGCAACAAAAACGATCAGTGAAAGGTCCCAGAAATTGGAAATGACTGTAGTGGTTGCATGGCCGGTCGTCCGAAAGCAGTACACCCAGAGTGAATCATCAGTCCACAAGCAAATATGAACTAAGAAAGGTAGGACAGGCTATGTTCCCATACTGAGGCACCATTCAACAAAAAGAGCATCATGGGCTGCAGTAAAACATGAAACAATCTGTTCCTGTCAGTGCCGGCACAGTTACAGTACCTTAACTGAATTCCAGGAGTCCAAAGAAGACCGGGCTACAATACTTGTACTCACTCAGGTGAAGGCAAGGATCAGGAGACCTAACTCACGCAACTCTCACCCCCCCTTTCTCCTCCTCCAAGAAAGCCTGTGCCCCCTCTTCCATGTCCGTTTCAATCCTGTCCAGTAGTTTGGAGGCATCCGAGGGGTCATTAAACAGGCAAGTGTGCCCATTCCATGAAACCTTAAGTTTAGCAGGATACAACAGCTGGTGCTGAATCTACTGTACTCTCAGAGATTAGCGTACCCGATCAAAAGCTTTACAACGTTGCCTCGTAGAGTATGAGAGGTCTGGAAATACTGAGATCTCAGAGTCCCCATACCATAATTGCCTATTCCTTTTGGCTATGGCAAGGATACAATCCTGCACTCCAACCCCACTGCACATGATCAGGAAGGATATGAGCCCTGTGCTGCCATCCTGAGCCTGACGGGGTGATGTGATAGGTTCATTCCAGGGACAAAGCTGATTTCTCCTCCAACAGCCCCAGCAACTGCAGCAGAAAAGTTTGTGTAAACCAAAGGGGATCCTCACCCTCCGCCTGCTCTGGTAAGTCAAGAACTCGTATATTGCGTTCCCTTGCAGAGTTTTCCACATTTTCAAGCCACATGCATAGCAAAGAGTTTTCTTTGATGATTTTAAGCACTGCCTCATATGACATATTCACAACACCCTCGGTGCATTGCATAGTTTGCTTCACTGCATCAACCCGGGTCTCGAGGGAGCTAACCCTGGGGGTTAAGCTATCCAGTTTTTTGTTGATGTCCCGAACGATCTGCACCAACTGAACAAGAGTTGAGTGGACGGTGGCAAGTGAAACCTCCTTGGGGTTGGAGCTACTGCTGCCTGAGGCTCCATCTTTTTGTGTAGGCTGTCCTTCATGTGTCTGGAGTGGTTTTGGTTTAAAGAAGTCTGTGGCACTCACGTTATTTTTGGTCTTCCCCATTTTAGCTCCAACTGCACCATGACCACTCTAACTGAGCAAAAAATCCAGCCGGGAGCAATTCGGAAGTTGATTTTAGATCGAATCTGGGTTCAAAATTCAGAGAACACTTAAAGGATGCATCTGCTCTCTTCAGCTGCTAAGCCACGCCCCTGACCCTACGTTTTTTAATGTTATAAAGCAGCTGTACTCAGTCATGGGTTTCCATGCTAAGGAGGAGGATGCCAACAGAAGAGATCTGGTGGATTTCTTGGAGATTCCAGAGTTCCCTCCTAGTATCATTCCTTCTATCCTTCCTGCTGTGAAGAATGCAACCACTGCAGCCTGGCACAGGCCTGACATGGTGCTAGCCATGCCCTATAGGGCTGATAAGCTATATCATGCCCCTCTGGGTCTGCCAGCTATGCTGCCCAACCTGAGACAGATTCTGTGGTAATAAAGGCAGCTCATGACAGGTCTAAGGCGCCCAAACACCTTAGCTCCCTTCCCCCTGACAGAGAATGCCATAGAATCGATCTCTGGGACAAGGGGGTTTATGCCTCATCCACCCTTGGGCTGAGGGTTGCCAGCTACCTTTCTCATACGATGAAGTACCAGAATATCTTGTGGAAGAAGGGTAAGGTCACGGACCAGGCCCTTCCTGATGGCACCCAAAAGCAGGAGGTTCTTAATTTTTTTTTTATTTATTGAGATCTTGGATTACACCAGTGAGTGGATGCTCATTTATAGATTCCACGTCAGTTTACAAAGACACTAAGGTACAGCATTACAGGATTACATATGGTACAGATAGAGTTACAAAAAAGGTACACACAAAATTGAGCAGCTTAGGTAGTACTACAGTTTGCCTGTGTCTGAAGTTAGGACACCCTACTGGGTTGCAAACACAGAGTGGAAAGTAGGAGGAGTAGGCCTATGGGTGATGACAGAGGGGGAGTGGGAGTGGAAGGGGGTGTCATGTTTGGGAGGAGTAGGAAGGCTCCGGGTGTGAGGTAGGGTGGTGACCTGAAGTGCTGAAGTTGGGATACGTCAACGTATGGAGTTGACGTGAGACAAAGTGCAAGTAGGTGGATTGTAGTTGAAAGAGGGGTGTAATGGTAGCAGCCACAGTTGCTGGTTGTAGTAAGGTGTTGCCGTAGTTTGCCTTTGAATGAGCCAATAGTTGCAGCACCGGCAATGTCAGGTGGTAAGGCATTGGTCCAGAGAGGAGCACGGTAGTAGAAAGCACATTGTGCCAGGGCAGTGCGGCATCTAGGTACTCTGTAGATCTGAGTGGAGGAGTTTCTTGTGAGTTGGGCACTCGAGTGCAGGGTTAGGAGGTTCTGGACCCCTGCAGATAGTTGACTGAGAGAGCATTTCTTGGCGAGGAGGCAGGATTGGTATTTTACTCTATCCTTCAGTTGGAGCCATCCTACCCAGCTGTAGAGATCACAGGTGTGTGTGAGTCTTGCAGCACCTGTGAGAAGGCGGCATGCCTTGTTTAGTGCAGTGGAGATGCGGTGCAGGGCCGTGTCAGTAGCCGACCCATAAATAGCCAGGCTATAGTCAATGAGGGAGACTACTGAACTGTTGATAGCCAGGTTCAGTGCTTCATATGTTAAACAGTGCTTGTGATGGTAAAGAATCCCTATTCTTGTATTTATCACCCTTGCAGTACTGTCTGTGTGTTGGACATACGACAGCATACGGTCGATTGTGATGCCCAGGTACCTGAACTGCTGAATGTGCTCCAGAGCATCTCCGCTGTCTTTTATGATTACAAGGGGGAAGGTCTTGTACTTGCTTTAGGAGCTGGAGTACATCATTGTCTTAGTTTTTTTGCAGTTCATGACTAGCCTGTGATCCTTAAATCATGTTTCAGGAGATGAAAAACCCTTTTGGAGGTCTGCCGCTAGCTGTTCAGGATGAGGGTTGCTGGTGAATATGATCGCGTCATCCTCGTATAGGAGCATTCTGCTCAGGCATGTGGCCAGCAGTTGGTTTAGGAATAAGCTGAATAGTAGGGGTCCCAGAATTTACCCTTTTGGGACCCTGGATCAGACTGGCCTGCTATCGGAGGTGATGTCCCCTATCCTGACCTTTTGGGAGCGGTTGTGAAGGTAACCGTTGAACCAGCGTACAGAATCTGTAGAGAGCCCAGTGGCAAAGAGCTGCTTCAGAAGGAACCCATGGTGCACCGTATCAAAAGCTTTTGATAGGCTGTTGAAAGTTACCCCTACCAGAAGACCCTGGTCAAGTGTGTGGTGGATGAAACCAGTAAATTCAAGTAAGGCCGTGATGGTACTTTGTCTGGATCGGAAGCCGTGTTGTTCAGGACAGAATTGGTACTGGTTCAGATGCTCGACAATCTGATCTGCCACAATCCGCTCTAGAGCTTTGGGGGGTGGGAGAGTACGGAGCTAGGTCTGTAGTTGTTGTGCAAAGTCTGGTCCCCGCCTTTGTGCACTGGGGTTACTGTAGCTGATTTCCATTGCTGGGGGAACTGTGAGAGGCAAAGGGAGAGGTTAATTATTTTAGTGAGTGGGCCAAGAACTTCTGCCAGGGCTAAGTTGACAAATTTAAGGTCCAGGGTGTCCCCGCTGTGTCTTGATTTCCCCAGTGCCTTCTCGAGGTACTTTCTGGCATCAGCTTCTGAGACTTCTTTAAAGTAGAAGAGTGGTCAGTTAGAAGGTGGTTGCTGGGTTGCATTAGGGTCAGCTGGAGTTGGGGGATTAAAGTAGTCTGCTGGTAGAACACTGCTTATTTATTTTTTATTTATTTCAGTCTAGGATTACAATACCTTTGAGCCGAGGCTCTTTTACAAAGGTTCCACGTCAGCGTGTGCAACAGTCATCATTTTTAGTTACAAACATAACGTCACTGACTTACAGACATGTAATAACCAGTACAAAGACTTGAGCTATGAGCAAGACAAGGGGAGGAGGGGGATCGATGGGGAGAAATGAGGGTAGGAGATCGGGGGTAGGAGGCAGGGGTAAGGGGGAGTATGGGAGGTGGGTGGGGCAGGGACAGGAGTGGAGACTGGGGGAGGTGGGCGAGGGTGGAGACAGTGCAGCCAGGGGGCCTTGGTCAAGGAATATGCCAGGTAAGGTGTTAGGGGTACAAAGACTGATTGTAAGTGCTGGGTGCTGGGGCATGTGCAGCTGGAAAGGTGGAAATGTTAAGATGGGCAATCACAGGATACAAGCAGTGAGAGGCACAGCTTGGACTTGAAAAGGCCGAGTGTTGAAGCAGTCACTATGTCGCTGCCAAGAGAGTTGAGCCAGTTGGATGCCCGCTAGGCAAATGATCTTTGTCCTTGGGTTGTGCGACATCGTGGGATATGTATAGATGGGAATTGGATCTCCTTGTAGTGACATTCCTATGTTTAGGCTTAAGGAGGGCACAGACACCAGGTGGGGCAAGTCTCATTATGATTTTCTTGGCCGTGATGCAGGTTTGGTATTTTATGCGTTTGTCCAGTTGAAGACATCCAGATTGGGAATAAAGATCACATGTGTGGGTATGGCGATGTGAGCCAGTGACGAGATGACAGGCCTTATTCAGGGAGGTCGCGATACGTTTGAGAGCAGTGGTAGTTGCAGACCCATATATGATAAGACCATAGTCTATAATGCTGACAATGGAGCTTTGGACGGCCACTGACAGTGCTTCTGGGGTTAGGTGTTTCCTGTGCCGGAATAATATGCCTAACCTCGCATTGGCAGACTTTGCCACATTGCTATTATGGACAGCGTATGAGAGGTGGGGATCAAGGGTGATGCCAAGGTACTTGAACGATTGTGTTTGCTCTAGGATGGCTCCTTGTTCGGTTGCAATGGAGAGGTGGAGTTGTTTGTTTTTGTTGTGGGGCTGCAAAAGACCATAGGCATGTTTTTTATCTGATTGAGAAGCAGTTTATGATTTAGGAACCAGGATTCGATGGAGGAGAAGGTCCAATGAAGTTTATTTTGTAATTGGTTTGGATCAGGGTCCGAGGTGAGGATCAAAGCATCGTCGGTGTAGAGAATTATTTGTTCTGGGCAGCTGTCCGGTAGTGAGTTTAAGAATAGGCTGAAGAGGAGGGGTCCCAGAATGGAGCCCTGGGGGACTCCCGAGCGGACCGGTCTAGGATTCGAGAGTGTATCAGCGATTCTTACTGTTTGGGACCGTTCTTCAAGGTAGCTCTTAAACCAGCCAATGGTGTTGGTTGACAGCCCAATGTTCTGAAGCTGGACAAGTAGGAGGCGGTGATTGACGGTGTTGAAGGCTTTAGTTAAGTCAATGTAGATTGAGCCTAGTAGTTCACCGGAATTAAGTGCGTTGTGGATTGCGCCGGTGAATTCAGGTAGGACTGTGGAGGTGCTGTGACCTTTGCGGAACCTGTGTTGCTTGCACAGGATGTTGTACGTATCCAGGTATTCTGTGAGCTGGTCCGAGACGATGCGTTCTAGTGCCTTGGAGAGTGGGGGTAGTAGGGAGATAGGTCTGTAGTTATCGTGGGCAGTTTTTTCACCACTTTTATGGACTGGGATGACAGTGGCAGATTTCACCTGTCCGGGAACTGGCTAAGGCTGAGGGAGAGGTTGAAAATTCTGGTCAGAGGACTAAACACTTCATCAAGTGTGAGAGACAGGATTTTGAGATTGAGGGAGTCATTACTGAATCTTGATTTACCAAGGGCTATGGTAACGTATTTGCGTACTTGGTGAGCCTTGACTGCTTTGAAGTAGAAGCAGGGGGAGCTGGTGGGAGTAGTGTTCATTGCAGACAGTGGGGCTACACCATCTTTGAAGTATTCCTGAGGTAGGACAGCGCTGAGGTCGGTAAAGGCTTTGTTAAAGGTATCCGCAGTGGTTTTTGGGTTGAGGGTTGTGGTTCCACTGATGTTGAGTATTGATGGGGGGGTTTTGGGTGGATTCCGTGAGTTCCTTTATGTTCTTCCAGAATTCCTGACCATTGCCCCAGGAGTTTGTGAGGGCATGCTTATAGTAGGTGGACTTCATTTGCTGGATGGTTTTGGTGCAGTCATTGCGGGCACGTTTGTAGTTTTGGGTGTCGTTTTGCCTTCCAGAGTTTCTGGCCAGCTCCCATAGGTGGTCTCTTGTTTTTAGCATCCTGAGGAGGTCACCCTGAGCCAAGGGTTACTCAGTGATTTGACTTTGCGTTTCTTAATAGGAGCACACGTGTCACAGGCCACAGTGAAGATGTTTATGAAGTGGTCAAGGGCAGTGTTTACGTTGGTTGCATTGAAGATAGGGGACCAGTCTTGGTGGAGGAGGTGGGATTTGAGTCGAGGAAGGTGACCACTGGGTAGAACCCTGCTAGTGATTGTTTTTGGTGGTTGTTTGATGAATTTATTTGACCAGGTGCAGCTAACAGGGCAGTGATCACTGAGAGAGTCAGGAAGGACATTAGTGTTAGATACCGGTGATGGGTGACTGGTAAGGATCCAGTCCAAGAGTGTGTTAGTGCTGGTCCTGTAATTTTTCATGGTTGGTGAGTCAACCATTTGTGTGAGGTTCACCGCAGCAACGGTATCCCTGTGTGCACCAGCATCAGCCGCAGGCCAATTGATGTTGAAGTCGCCTAGGAGGATGGATTCGGTGTCTGGTGGGAGTGACTTTACAAAGTCAAGAACAGCTGTTAGACCAGTTCCCTGTTCTTTGGGAGGGATGTAGATGGTGGCAACAGTGAAGGTTTTGTTTTGGGCACCGAGGAGGATTCTCACTGGCAGTATCTGAGCAGTTGTGGGTTGGATTGAGGTAATGATGTGCCATTGTATGAAGTCTTTTAGGTAGAGAGCGCAGCCCCCACCTCTTTTGGAGAGGTGATCCAGCCTAAAGACGTTGTAGCCAGGAAGGCTGATTGCATGGTCCAGTACTGATGGCATGAGCCAGGTTTCGACAACTGCCAGGATGTCAGGGCAGTGTTGGCTGGTGAAGGCCTGTAGGACATCCATTTTAGGAAGGAGGCTGCAGATGTTGATTGATATGAATGAGAGGGCACCCGAAGGCTTGCTCAGATTAGTGGCTTTAGAGCAGAATGGGCCAGGGTTTGGGTGCACGTTGCCTGACAGCATTAGGAGAAGGAGGAGGACTAGCCTCAAGGAGCTGCACCATATTTCTTAAGGGAATGTTTATGCCTGCTGGCATCTTGGGAAGTTGCCGACCATCGACGATAGTGGGTGAAGGTAAGCATAGACGTGGGAGACCAGAGTGGAGGGCTAGGACCAGTGTGGGTGTAGGACAGTTTCATGGTGGTAGGATGGACCATGGGCAAGGGTCAGTGACCAGTGTGCAGTGTGCAGCGTGCCTATGTGGAGGAAGGATGTAGGAATGTAGAAGCTGTGGGGGAGGGAGGGAAAGCAGACTTTTGGGAAGTGCAGTAGGGGAGGAAGACAGGCAAGAAGAAATAGAATGGGGGTAGAGAGCGGTGGAGGCGCATGATTAAAGTATGCATTGGGGTACAGGGAAATCTTACTCGGTTCGAGAGGATCTCGAGGGTGGGAAGAAAGGAAGGTATATAGCAAGTAAAGAAACTGTGTCTTTCAGAGGGTAGATTTTTTTTTCTTTTTTTTTTTTCCAAATGAAAGAAAAGAATCCCTCTAGTGGCAGGTCTGTATAACCTGCTAATGGAAAACTATTTGTAAAAAGTGACAAAGCAGGTGGCAAAGCAGGGGAAAAGTCCTGGCCAATCAGAGCGGGTTTGCTGGAAGCGCCGTTGCCGTACCTTCCAAGGAGCTGCAGGCGGGTGTCCTAGTCTTGGTCGGTGGCTGTCTGGGTGCCGGCTGACCGTGGGGGAGCTGAAGCAGCTCCGTTCAAGGGCAGGCAGCTGGAGAGAAGAAAAAATGGCAGAGTTTAAATAGCCTTGGAGGTAGGATAGCTTTAGTGTGAGCAGTTTAGCAGGACAAAGGAAAGTTAGACTTTTTGGAGCCAAGGCAGAGTGCTTGGATGGGGAGGGGTGCATAAAGAGCAGGAAACAGAACAACTGTAAGCACTTTAAATTACTAGTAGAAATTACAATCCAGCTAATACAGTTGAAAAGCTCCTATAACACACTTGAAATGTGTGTAGTTCTATCTAAAATCTATTTGTAAAAAGTGACAAAGCAGGTGGCAAAGCAGGGGAAAAGTCCAGGCCAATCAGAGCGGGTTTGCTGGAAGCGCCGTTGCTGTACCTTCCAAGGAGCTGCAGGTGGGTGTCCTAGTCTTGGTCGGTGGCTGTCTGGGTGCCGGCTGACCGTGGGGGAGCGGAAGCAGCCCCATTCAAGGGCAGGCAGCTTCCAAGGAGCTGCAGGCGGGTGTCCTAGTCTCTTTCGGTGGCTGTCTGGGTGCCGGCCGACCGTGGGGGAGCTGAAGCAGCCCTGTTCAAGTGCAGGCAGCTTCCAAGGAGCTGCAGGCGGGTGTCCTAGTCTCGGTCGGTGGCTTTCTGGGTCCCGGACGACCATGGGGGAGCTGAAGCAGCCCCGTTCAAGGGCAGGCAGCTTCCAAGGAGCTGCAGGCGGGTGTCCTAGTCTCAGTCGGTGGCTGTCTGGGTGCCGGCCGACCGTGGGGGAGCTGAAGCAGCCCTGTTCAAGGGCAGGCAGCTTCCAAGGAGCTGCAGGCAGATGTTCTAGTCTCGGTCGGTGGCTGTCTGGGTGCCGGACAACCGTGGGGGAGCTGAAGCAGCCATGTTCAAGGGCAGGCAGTTTCCAAGGAGCTACAGGTGGGTATCCTAGTCTTGGTCGGTGGCTGTCTGAGTGCCGGCCAACCGTGGGGTAGCTGAAGCAGTCCTGTTCAAAGGCAGGCAGTCTTTGTTATGGTACAGAGCACCTAGTCTAGGGAAGATTTCCTCATAGAGTCCATCAGTGTGGTATGAAGAGTCATGCCTGCAGTCAAGCCACACATTGAGGTACTTGAAGGGCAGGCAGCTTAGCTCTGTGAATACGTTGCTAAGTGCGTTGGCTATGGGCAGATGGTCCAAGGATGGTATGCCGTCGACCATGAGCATTAACGAGGCAGTTTTGGGATCCTTGCCAGTTTTATCATTGAGGTTGCCCCAGAATGACTTGCTGTTCTTCCAGGTGCTGGAGAGGGCTTCCTTGTAGAATTTGCTTTTGGCGAGTCAGATGACCTTCATGCTCTCATTACGAGCTTTTATGTACCTCTGGATATTAGTGGTGGTACCATGTGCTCTCACAATCTGCCATAGGTGATCTCTGGCATGGAGTTGATCCAAGAGGTTCGGTGTGATCCAGGGGTTGCTGTGACCTTTTGTTTTTCTAGTCTTTATCAGGGCATGCTTGTCACAGACAGTGTTAAAATTATTTATGAAGTGGTCCAGGGCTGTATGCATGTCACTGGCATCATAGAGGTCTGACCAGTCTGTGCACTGGAGGTCCACTTTTAGCAGCTCGAGGTGACGTTTTAGCAGTACACAGTTTGTTATAGTTCTGGGAGGTGGTTTGCAGAAATTGAAGGACCAAGTACATGTAACGGGGCAGTGGTTGCTCAATGAATCAGGGAGAACAGTAGTACTGGAGATGTGAGCAGGCTGGTTAGAGAGTACCCAATCAAGGAGAGTGCTGATCCCAGTTTTGTAATTGACTTGAACTGGTGTATCGACCATTTGGGAGAAGTGGACAGCTGATAAGGCATCCTTGACTGAGTCAGCAGCAGGGGAGAGCCAGTTGATGTTGAAATCTCCCAGATCACGGTTTCAGTATTTAGGCTCAGGGTGCTCACATAGTCCATCAGGTCACTGGTACCAGCCATGGATTGTTTAGGCGGGATGTAAACAGAGAGTACTGTAAGAGCCCTGTTATGTGATCCCAGCAGTAGTTTTACTGTCAAGACCTGCAGGTTGTCACTACAACTGGAAGTGGGAAGGATATGTCCCTGAAGGGAATCCCTGCTATACAAGACACAGCCACCATCTCTTTTGAGAGATGGTCCTGTCTGAACAGGGTATATCCTGGCAGTATGATGGCAAAATCTGGTATCTTAGGAGAGAGCCATGACTCAACTACAGAGAGAATGTCGGGATTGTGCCGAGTAATCCAGACTTTCAGGTTATCCATCTTTGGGAGTAAACTGCAGATATTTATGGAGGCAAGAATAAGCCCTGCTGGCTTGGGTGATAGATTGACCTGGTGGGGTGGTGGGCCGGGGTTCGGGTGCACATTGCCTGATAACAGGAGTAGGAGCAGTAGCAGGCGAGTGAGATGTTGCAGTAGGAGTTTGAAATTCCGTTCCCGTTTTCTCTTGCTGGGTGATCGTTCTTTCATGGTGCTAAAGTGTGCAACAAACCCAGGGAAGAGTGTCACCATGGAGGGATCTTTTGGTTGGTCTACCTGAGTCCAGGGCATATGGTGCCCATGCAGGGTGTTGCCAGAGATCCCGAGGTTATAAGATGTGATGGTGCCATATACATTTAGCACTGCCTGTTGATTAAGTTGTGTGGATTGAGGGTACAGTCTGCAGGGGAGACCCGAAAGAGATATTAGAGTGAACAGGATGAGGTCCCCTACAGTCCCAACAGTCGTGTGGGACATTGTGGTATACTCAGAGTTCCAAGTTTGGAAAGGAGTTTTAGGCAGAGTAGATTTTTTGGTATTCTGTGTATATTGCAGTTAGTTGGAGAGCAAACGTTCACCAGGTTGTGTTCAGAAATTAGCACTCCCTCTAGTGGCAGCTGTGTATAAGGTGCTAATGGAAATTTAGGCACGTAGTAAATATCAGAGATGTCATGTGATCACTGGACTCTATAGAAGAAAGTGCTTAGATAGGCTAGTGGGTGGGGAGCCAGCACGCAGCACCGTCGGGAACACAGTTACTTGCTGGCTGTGAGGGAGCCAGTGTCTCTTCTTGGCTGCTATGGCCTTTGGTCCAGGTCCTGGAGAAGAGGGTGGCAGCAGGAGAAAAGCCGTAAGCCGCCGATGAGAGTGAGCTCCTGGTCAGGGGCCTCACACTGGGGGGAGAAAGAGAGAGAACAGATTAACTTATGGAACAGGGAATCTGAGGGTAGGGAGATGGAGGTAGACAGGCAGACAGCAGGGTTTTAGAGAGACAAAAGGATAGGTAAATTGTGGGGCGGGCTTGAAGCAGGGACAGAGAGGCAAAGTGAAGTAGTTAAAGAAATGTAGAGAGCAATTTAACGGCATTTAGACTGAAGCGCTGACCTTGTTTAACATAAATTAAACTTCGTTCCTGAGCATTTATGCTAACAATATAAAGGTTTAGTCCCTAGGCATTTAGGCTAGTGAAAACAGTAAAAGCAGGGCAAAACAAGTAAACTTGTGCAAATTTACAGGCAAATTAAACTGAAATGCTGCCCTAGTTTAACAGTTATTACACTTAGTCCCTAGGCCTTTAGACACGGAGCAGGGTAAATCAAGTAGGGCTTAACTAAAATGCAGTCCAGTAATTTAGCAAAAAATAGGGTAAATCCAAGAGGATTTGAAAAGTAGAGGAGCTTGGAGAAAGCAGAGTAGAGGGCGCCAGCCAATAGGCTGCTGCAGGCATGGAAGATGGCCAATCAGGAAGAAGCTGTCCTGGCACCTGATTTTGAATGCTTGCAGAATGCTGAGGATATTAGCAAGAACCTCTTGTGGGCCCTCTGTGATATCTCGGATGATGGTGACAGGGCTGCTGCCACAGGCACTTGCCTCCGTAGGCACTCCTGGCAGAGGGTCTTGGATTTCCCTGCTGATGTACAGCAGAAGGTGCTCAACGCCCCTTTTAATGGGTCCAAGTTGTTTGGTCCAGACGTGAAGGACATCATAAATGAGTTACAGGTATCTAGCAGGGCTTTCAAGTCTGTCCACTTGCTCTGTCATAGACAACCCAAGAGCAGGCAGTGCCCTCCCTTTCTCAAGGTGTCCCACAGGCCCAGAGCAACTTCTCAGACCCAAGGCAAATGCAGAGCCTCCTGCTGCCTTGCCTGCCCCTCCACTGCAAGCACTGCAGTCAAGTGCTCCAGGGGTGATGGGCCAGCCCCAACAAGTGGATCCGCCTCTGCTTAACTCCTTGCCAGACCCCACTCTTCCGGTCCCTGACCAAGAGGTGGTGGTTGAAGGTAGGTTCTCTCTCCATCTCAAACAATGGAGAAGCATTACATCAGATGCCTGGATTCTTCAAATCATAGAAAGGGGTCACACTCTGGAACTCATCCAGCTGTGCCAAGAGACTTCTCCAATGCCCGCCACCCCCAGCCCACCTATCTGTTCTCCAGGAGGAGGTACAGTCCCTTCTGCATAAAAAGGCCATTGAGCCAGTGCTGAGGCACCAGAGAAACATGGGATTTTATTCCAGGTTCTTCCTGGTCACCTAAAGAACTGGAGACCTGAGGCCCATCTTAGACCTCAAGGACCTCAGTCTGTATGTCCAGTACAAAATGTTTCGAATGGTAACTCTGTCAGCAAGGTGACTGGCTGTGTTCTCTGGACATGCAGGATGAGTCCCTGTACATCTCAGTTTTTCCATCCCACAGGAGGTTTCTCCAGTTTCTTTTCCAGGGAGACCATTACCAGTTCAAAGTATTGCCCTTTGACTTGTCCTCTGCACCGTGAGTCTGTACCAAGTGTTTAGCAGCCATAGCTGCAGTTCTCAGAACGGAGGGGCAGTATGTTTTCCCTTAGCTGGACAATTGATGTCTAAATGTTGCATCCAGGGAACAGTTCCTGTGGACTCTGGAGAGAACTCTTCAGTTATTCCTCTCCCTGGGCATTACAGTCAGTTTGCCTAAGTTGGTTCTAGCCCCATCCCAAAGGCTGCAATACATTGGGGCAGTTCTAGACTCAACTCAGGGAAGAGCCTTTCTGCCTCAGAACAGAGCGGAGTGCCATCTCGCCCAGGCTCAGGAGGGTGCCCAGAGCTGTTACAGTATATCCCTGCAAAATGTACTTGAGATAGTTGGGATTGATGGCTGAGGCCATCTCCACTGTTCCACCGGCCAGGCTCCACATGTGCACCCTCCAGTGGACTCTCTGGATACAGTGGGACCAGCACATGGACAAGCTAGATCAGTTAGTGCTGATCTTCTCCCCTGTTCACAAGGTGCTCCAATGGTGGATTGTCCCCTCGAACCTGCTGCAAGAGGTACCCTTCAGGATCTCTTTCCGTCAGCAGATCCTCACCATGGATGCCTCTGGTTTGGGCTGGGGGCTCATCTGAGTCCCCTTCAAACTCAGGGCTCTTGGTCCCAGATTGAAACCTCCCTGCATATCAGTGTCCTGGAGATGTGGGCGGACCTATATGCCATGCAAGCCTTTCAGAATCATCTCTTCCCAGGTCAGCTGCTGATTCAGTGTGACAATCTCAGTGTCATGTATTACATCAACAAGCGGTGGGGGGGGGACATTTGTACTCCTTGTGCAGGGAAGCCATGAGAGTGTGGTACTGGGCATTAGACCACGGTCTAACACTCACAGTGGTTCACGTCCCAGGGGTACTAAACACTCTGGTGGATAGTCTTAGCTAGACGCAATCCAGCATGCACGAGTGGGAGCTCCTCTCATCCATTACAGAAGATCTGTTTGACAGATGGGGTCATCCGGAGTTGGACCTTTTTGCATCTCCACTCAACGTAAAATTGCCAGTTTCTGCTTGCTCGATCCAAGGCCTGGAGTTTTCTCGGGAGATGTGTTGTCCCTCTCCTGGAGTGGGGGGTTCCTTTATGCCTTTCCTCCATTTCCTCTGATTCAGAAGGTGCTAACCAAACTGCAGATGAAGGGGGCCAGCATGATTCTGGTAGCTCCATTCTGGCTTTGTCAGATATGGTTTCCGCTGCTACAGCAGCTAGTGGACAAACCTCTGGTCCCTCTCCATCTCTGCAGGAACCTGCTGACCCAGGCTCAGGGGACCCTGGTACATCCCAACCTCAGATCCCTCCATCTGCATGCTTGGTTCCTGAGGACATAGCCATCGCAAGATTAGGGGTTTCCAAGAGGGTAGTGGATGTTCTAGTGGCCACTTGGAATCCTTCCACTTGACCCACCTATGCCATGAAGTGGAAGAGGGCTGCCAGACATAATCTGGACCCTTTCAGCTGTCCAGTAAGCCAGATTTTGGACTATCTGATATGGCTGTCGGACTCAGGTCTCCAGTACTCCTCTCTCAAGGTGCAGCTTTTGGCTATCTTGGCTTTCCATGAGCCAGTGGATAACCGCACCAAAGCTCAGCTAGATGTTTCATGTACTTTCTTGAGGGGCATCCTGCATCTGAACCCTCCAATACATTCCCCTGTCCCGGGTTGGGATTTGAATTTTGTTGTAAATAGATTGACCCTCTCTCCTTTTGAGCCAGCTGCAACTTGCGAGCTTCACCTCCTTTCTTGCTGTTTTGGTTGCTATTACTTCTGCAAGAAGGATTTCTGAGCTTCTGGCCCTCTGGTGCAAGGAGCCTCATTTAATTTTTTACAAAGACAGGGAGTCTTTATGCACAAATCCTAAGTTTCTCCCTGAGGTGGTATCTGAGTTTACCTTTAACCAATCTATCCACCTTCCTGTTTATTTTCCTGAGTGTGCTAATCCAGGGGAAGCACTGCTCCATACATTAGTGTGCACAGAACTTTGAAATATTACCTGCTTCGGACTAAAGAATGTCGAAATTAAAGCAGCTGTTTGTTTCTTTTGCCCCAGGCAGAGAGGGCATTCAGGTTTCTAAGCAATATTTATTTAAATGGTTGGTAAACTGCATTGTGTTCTGCTACAAGAAGTATGGCAAAGAGTTGCCAGGAGCGGTGAAAGCTCATTCTACAAGAGGCAGGGCTTCCTCTGTGGCCTGTTTTCGAGGAGTCTCAGCCGTAGAAATTTGCACGGCTGCCACCTGAAGTACTTTCCATACCTTCACCAAGCACTACAGTCTGGACATCGCCTCAAGAGCCGTACAGGTTTTGGCAGGGCTGTGCTGGAGGGCCTCCTGTCATATGTTTAGGGATGGCATTCCTCCCAGACTGTTTCTGTGCATATGTAACTGCTTGGGACTGCTTCCATCTGTGGGAACCGATGACTGAAATACCCCCGAAGAAGGCAGAACAGTTACGTAAGAACTTACCATAACAGTAGATCTTCCAGGGGATCTCAGTCGGTTAAGAAGGGGGATAAAACCTTTTATAGGTACATTAGGGAGCAAAAGAAAGACCAAGAGAAGAATAGTGAGGCTTAATATAGGGAGGGCGGTGGGCAGAGAGGGAAGTGAAAGCAGGATACTGAACGAATACTTCTGCTCAGTATTCACAAAGAAGAGGAGGAGGAGGAGGAGGTACTTAATCAATAGAAGCACTCTGGATAGGGGGTCGATACCAGTCCTTTCACAGAAGAAAGGGTTCTGAAAGAACTCCTAAAATTGAAGGTGGACAAAGCAATGGGGCCTGACGGGATTCACCCCAGAATTCTAAAAGAACTAAGGGGAGAGCTAGTGACACAACTGACTACTCCTTTTAACAAATCATGGGAGGATGGTGTAGTACCTAAGGACTGGAGGAGGGCGGGTGTGATTCCCTTTCACAAAAGTGGGAGCAAAGCAGAGGCAGGAAACTACAGACCTGTTAGCTTGACCTCAGTGGTAGGGAAAATGATGGAATCACTTCTGAAAAAAAGAATTGTTGAGTACGTAGAGGCCAGCGGGGCACAGGACTTAAGGCAACATGAATTCACGGCGAGAAGGTCGTATCAGATGAATCTAATTGATTTCTTTGACTAGGTGACCAAAGTAGTAGGCCAGGGAAGGGCTGTGGAACTGGCCTACCTAGACTTTAGCAAGGTATTTGACACAGTCCCACACAAAAGATTAATAAACAAATTAGCCAGCCAGGGAGTGGGTCCCAGGGTGGTAGCCTGGGTAAGACATTGGCTGGACGACAGGACACAGAGGGTAATAGGAAATGGAGTCCACTCTGAAGAAAGGGGGGGTTACTAGTGGGGTACCACAGGATTCAGTATTGGGTCCGGTCCCTTTTAATGTCTTTATAAGTGACATTGCAGAGGGACTGGAAGAAAAAGTATGTCTCTTTGCAGACGACACAAAGATCTGCAACAGGGTTGATACACAAGGGGGGGTGGAAAGGATGAGAAGTGACTTTGCAAGCTTGGAGGAATGGTCAAAAGTATGGCAGCTTAGATTCAATGCAAAGAAGTGCAAAGTAATGCACCTGGGAAACAAAAACTCAGGGGAAGAATACACAATGAGGGGGAGGTAGTAACAACAACAAAAATGGAAAGGTGGCTGGGGGTAGTCATATCAGATGATCTAAAGGTAAGCAAGCAATGTGAGAAGGCAGTAGGGATTGCTGGGGGATACTGGGATGTATAGGGAGAGGCATCACCAGTAGAAAACAAGAAGTTGTTATCCCTCTGTACACAGTTGGTAAGACCCCATCTGGAGTATTGTGTGCAGTTCTGGAGATCCCATCTCTGCAAGCACATAGACAGGATGGAGGCAGGCCAGAGGAGGGCAACTAAAATGGTGCAGGGTCTGCAACAGACGTCATACAAAGAGAGACTAAAGGAGCTTAATATGTATACTCTTGAGGAAAGGAGGGAGAGGGGGGACATGAGAGAAGCTTTTAAATACCTCAAGGAAATCAACAAAGTCCAAGAGGATAGCATCTTTCAGGAAAAGAGATGTGCAAGAACAAGAGGACACAATTTGAAGATAGAGGGGGACGGCTCAGAGGCAATGTGAGGAAGTATTTTTCACAGAGAGGGTGGTGGATGCATGGAATGGCCTTCCTGAGGAGGTTGTGGGGTCAAAAACAATGGGAGAATTCAAGAATGCATGGGACAGACATAAGGCAATTCTTGTGTGAGCTAGGAAGAAGTAGGCTGTGGTTAACTAGGATCTGCAGCTTATCCAATAGGTAGGGAAATGGGTAGACTAGGTGGGCCAAGCGGTCCTTATCTGCCATCAAAGTTTATGTTTCTATGTTCCTATGTTTAGTCATCAGGTCTGCCTTCCCTTCCACCATCCCCCTTTTTTTTTGGGGGGGGGCTGCTTTCTCTCAGAACTGGCTATCTGGTATATCCAGCCTTTCATATGTGCCTGGACACCACTCTCTTTTTTCAGTCGTCCATGGCTGCAGCTATGCTTCCTTCATCTCTGGGGGAAAGAACTGAGGAGGGAGTAGGGCTGTGCATGCCTTTATAGGGTTGGTGATGTTGGCAGATGAGGTCAGCATGGGCAGCCCCCGTTGTACTGCTGAAAATCTTCCGTGTAGATCCTGCTTCACCAACGGTGAAGTTCCATCTGTGGGACCTGATCACTAAGATCCCCTCGAAGATTTACTGTTATGGTAAGTTCTTATGTAACTGTTCTTTCCAACCCTCAGCACCAATAAGCTTAAATTCCAGCTTAGAATTCTGCAGCAGCATAAACCTAATTGGAATCCTATATTTTGAATCTCAACTGCCTTCCCTGAAAATTCCAAGCCTGATCGGCTCTGTCAACCTTAATTCTGTGTAATTAATACATAACATTAAAGACAAAAAAATCACTACAAAACAGTTTAAGCCTTTTCACTCTTTTGCCAGATGAAAGCTCCCCTTTCTGGCTTTCTCAAGTGTATTTTCAAAGAAATTGGATTACAAGAATGTGGAGTCAGTAAGGCTTAAAGTCTCCCATCCTGTAGAAAAAAAGATAGCGTGCAGTGTAACTTCCCGCCTATCAAGGGCAAAGTCACCCTTAAAATGAGTCCTTTCCCTTTTAAATAACTTCTTTCCTTAAATCTGGAGCTCAGACAATTTAAATATTCATTTTTTGAGTTAAATTCCTCCCTGGGGCTGTCCCACAGGTGTCTCTAACACTTCCTGCGCAAGAGCATACACCCTCTCCCGGCTCCTTCTCCACCCTGCGTGCCTGCATGGGCTTTGAACCTACTACTACTCCTCCTTTTCAAGTTAGCGACCCCTCTTTCCTAAACTTTTATTTAGATAAAGCTATTTCACCCAATAGAGCATATATCCTCTACGACTCTGCCAAGTTTGGTTAAATTCTGGCTTAAAATGGCTTGGCAGTGCATTTAAGAAAAAAGCTACATATTCTGTGCAGTTTAAGCTGATTCCTTTCCTTGCATTATTGTACTTCAGCCTGCTTTGTTTTTGGAACTATGCGTTTTGGGTCAAACAGTACTCATGCTTGTGATCACTGGACTCTGAACTAGCTCCCTGAAGCATTTACTTATTATTTTAACCAGGTTTTGTGTGTAATTCTTCGAGGAATTTTTTTTTCCATATGTACTGTACTTTTCTCCGCCGCCGCAGACCCGACAGGGGCCATGACTCCTCCATCGGAGGGGTACATCCTCCGGCCATTCGGCCATCATGGGTCTTGCCAGGTCCTGGAATATTCCCTTTTCTTCCGTGCCCACATCTGTGCAATGGGTGGACAGGCTGTCTCCACCTCCGTGGAGGCAGCCGATCGCCTTGGACTTGGGCCAGCCCCTAGTGTGGCTGTGTGCCTGCGTCGACCCGCAGCTACTGCTAGGTGTTGGCCGACAACATGCAGTGCAACTCCCCCCACCCCGAGGAAGGAGAGCAGTCCTCCGAACGCTCAGTCCTTTCTCTCCTGGCCGACCCCCGAGCAACCCAAGTCCATTCCCAAACCCGGGTCGCCAGCGTGGCGTGAAGTGTGGCGTCCAGCACCTCAACCCTCAGCACCACCAGGCTGGCTCTTTAAGGGATTGTAACTGCTTTCCCTTCCCTAATGTTCGAAAATGGTGCCTAGATCGTGCTTATGTGTTTTTGTGACCATCCGCACTTCACACTGTGTGCCCCTTTATTTTTTATTTAATAAATTAATAGTAGCCAGCCCCTAGAATTAATTCCTGGTGTTTACTGCCAGCCAGCTATGTTATTTTGTTTAAAAGTAAATATCTGGTTTCCCACCAGGGAGAGGTGTGCTCTACTACGTCTCCCTCTCGGCTTCACACTGCTTTGGCTGGCCGTAGCCTGCTTCACAACCGGAGTCGCAGTTTCGCACAGCTGCTTCTTCTTGGCTGTTGCAATGGAATTCCCCTCAGCATGCTAGCACCAAGTTACAGAGTCATGGCTCAGCTTTCGAACTCATTTCTCTCTCTCTCTCTCTTTTTGGTGCTGTGCAGCTGCCACTCTGCATTTAAACTTAACAGCAGACTGAAAATCACTTTAAACAGGGCGCAAACTTATTATTTTAATGAAAATAAACATTTGTTGCTGCTTTTACCCATGCTGGCCCCAAATACCACCAGACTACCAGGGCTATTCTCACTAGCCAAGGTGACCATTTACTGGCCCTTGGCTACCAGTTGCTGCACCCATTATTCCCTTTACAGTAGGGTGCAAGGCAACTTATACAAACTGTTAGCTTCTATTTGTGTATATGTAAGAGGTGTAGGCAATCACTTCCCTTCCCTTAGCTTACTTCTTTCAGCACCATTAATAATATGCTCAGAATTTCTTTTTGTTTTGTTTACCACAGGGTCTAACTTTCCTCCTGGCAGATCCCCAGCTCTGAACCTCCCACCAGGTGACCTACTAGCAAATAAGATAACCAGTTTTACTTACATGTGGAACAGCAGTTCCATGACTGTTAACTATGGAGGTAAAAACTGTTTCTCTCATGTCAGTTCTACAATAGTTGATGATAGAATTGTTCTTCAGTCACTGACACTTGCCCCTGCAATGTTAAGTATTGTGTGCACTGAGCAGTATTCTTCAAGCTGCAGAGGAGGCACAAAAAACGGAAAGAGGTGCCACAACAATAGATTCATGAATAAAGTAGATCTGGAGGAGAACAGGGAGGGGATAGGGCCACAGACAGGTAAAGAAGAGTAGGGATCTCTTGCATACCAGTGAGTTGATGAAACTCCACTATGGAAGTAGAAGGTAGTATACGTCAGTTCCTGTTCCTGTCTGCCCTGCTCCCTCTCCTCTTGTTAGCAATACGCTACATAGCTGTTGCTATGCAACTGTAAAAAGGAAAACATTGCTATCGTTTTGCTTCAAGAGACCCATCTTAATGACACTGAACTTGTGAAGCTTCGTAGAGACTGGGTCGGGCAGGTATTCTGTTTCTCATTCACAGCACGTGCCAGAGATGTGGTGATATTGTTTCATAAGTGAGTTAAGTACCATTCAGTTATATTTCATCTCAGGAGTATCACTTGGGTAGAAGGTTGGTGGTGTCGGCATACTTTTTAAAAAATTAGTTAATTTTATGAATGTGTGTGAACCAAATTTTGATGACTCAAAATTTTTTCAAGACTTATCTTCTTTAAGGGGTAAGATCATTTTAGGGGGATTGGAATTTAATATTCAGTACTGTCTTGGATCTTTTTTCTGCGGTGAATATATCACTCAGTAAGGCTTCAGTATTGTTGCAAAGTCAGGTGCTAATTTTGGAGATCAAAGATGCATGGTGGATACTTAATCCAATTGATTGTAGTACATAAAAAATAGCCAGCGGAAGGTGGCCTTACAGTCTACTGAGTCTGCTTAATTGCAAAGCCCCTGTTCTGGAGATTACAGTTGGCCCTGCAGTCCCTCCCCTCCAACCCAGATCCTCCCCTTTGCCCTGTCCCACCCTCTCTTAACCCCCCCCCACTGTCTTTTGAGTGACGGCCTCAGATGGGAGTTCATTCCATCCAGACACAACTCTCTTGATAAAGAAATGCCTCCTAACCTTCTCCTTGAAGGCTCCCCTGCCAGCTTATAACAGTGCCCCTTAGTAGTACTGTTTTTTCTGAGACAAAAAAGGTCCCTGATATCCACCTTGTTTATACCTTTCAGGTACCTTATGTTTCAGTCATGTCCCCTTTCTCCCTCCTCTACTCCAGTGAGTACATGTTAAGTTCCCTCAGCCTGTCCTCATATGCCTTGCCTTGCTGGTCCTGAATCATTTTTGTTGGCCTCCTGTAAACTGCCTTGAGCTGGTTGATATCCTTTTTCAAGTAAGGGCTCCAGTACTGCACGGTGTACCACAGTGGTTGCACCACAGATCTGTACAGCACAGTATAACGTCCTCCCTTCTGCTCATGAACCCGCTAGCAATACATTTTTATTTATTTAGCTTTTGTTGACCAGGTAAGTACACTAGACAAATTCTGCATATTTTCAGGCACAACCCGGAGGGAGGGGGATACAGATGAATGCCAACTGACTTTGACCCAGATTAAGCTGTTGGTAGTATTTTTAGTGAATGGGGGGAAATTTGGCCAGGACACGGGGGAAATTCCCCTGCTGTTTTCGAGAAGTGCCATTGGAACTTTAACATCCACCTGAACAACCACCAGAACAGGCAGACGGGACCTCAGTTTAACATCTCATCCGAAAGATGGCACGTCAGGAGTGCAGCACCCCCGCATGCTGCACTGCAGTGTCAGTATTGGGATATTAACCCAAGTGCCTGGTATGGGGCTAGAACCCACAGCCTTCTGATCTCCCAGCCTCAGAGGCGAGTGTGCTACCTGCTGAGCCACTGACACTAATCCCAGCATTGTGTTTGCTGTGGCTGCTGCCTTTCTGCACTGCATAGCTTAATTAAGGTCGCTGGTGATGGCTATCCCCAAGTCCTTTTCGTCCTTTGAGTCAGTGATCTTGACCCCCCCCCCAAACTGTACTCGGTCCTTGGATTTTTTTTTCCTGTATGCATGAACTTGCACTTCTTTGCATGGAACCTGAGTTACCACATGCCAACCTATCTTTTCCAGCTTTGCTGGGTCTTGCTTTTGGTCCTACACCCCTTCATCTGCATCCACTCTCTCACATAGCGTGGTGTCACCTGCAGAAAGAAAAATTTAACCTTTAATGCCTTCCCCAATGTCGTTAATGAATACATAGAAACCTAGAAACATAGAAATTTGCCGGCAGAAAAGGACCCCTTGGCCCATCTAGTCTTCCATTACCCCCTCCCAGGCATTTTTACTCTCTGGCCTTGTTACTTCTGTTTCGCCCCATGTAGTTGACGCAAGCCCTTTTGAATTTGCTCACTGTGTCTATTACATTAAAGTGATTTTCTGAGTTTAGGGTGTGCCTTACATTAAATCGTAGCTAATGGTGTCAGTCTGTTTCTGTAAAAGTTGAAATTTTTTGTGCAGCCTTTATTTAACTGGAAGGGATCATAGTTCAGCCCTGACAAGGTGGCCTACTGATCCCTTCCAGTTCCCTATTCATGTACACCCCCTCCCCCCGCCGCACTCAGACACTTTATGATGTGCAGCAAGGAAGAGTGTGGGAAATGCACCCCATTGAAATGAATGGGAAACATATTATTTTATTACATTACAATGGTAAGTTGAGATTAATACACCGCCTCGACTAACAAGGGTCTTGTTAGTCAGGCAGTGGCCTTCATTAATCTCCGCTCACCATCATAATGCATAAAATAGTAATGAGAAAGATTCCCATTGACTTCAATGGGGCGCACCCTTGCACGCTCCCTTGCTGCATGTCATAATGTGCCTGAGTGCTGAGGCTTGTACGTAAATCGAAAAAGTGGAAGGGATTGGATGGCCACTTTGTCAAGGCCAAACTGTGATCCCTACCAGTTAAATAAAGGCTACACAAAAAAACTTCAACTTTTACAGAAATGGACTATGGTCAGCATCAGCTATGATTTAATGTAATACATTAAATTCAGAAGGGTGGAAAATCACTTTAAACAACACTGGGCCTATCACTGACCCCCGTAGGACTGCACTGGTGACTTCCCTTGTACCTAAGAGCTGTCCCCCACACTACCACCTTTATTGTCATACTACTGAGCCAATTAGCCACCCACCTTATTAATTTGCTTCTTGCCCCTAGATCCTACAATTTCCTGATCAACCTCTTGTGGAGTACTGAGCCAAAGGCCTTGCTGAAATCCAAGTATAGAATATCAGCTGCCTGGCCCTTGTCTGCTGCCTTCATTACCCAGTCTGAGAAGCTGATCAGGTTGGTTTGACAGACTCTCCCTGACATGAACCCATGCTGTCTATTGTCCTGAAGCCAAGTTGCCTCAAGGAACCCGACTTGCCATTCCTAAAGAATGGCATCCATCAGCTTACAGATAATAGAGGTTAGACTGACTGACCTGTAGTTCCAAGGGTCAACCCTAGGCCCACTTTTGTGCAGCGGTACCCTCTGTGCATTTTTTCACTCCTGTGGTACCACCCCCATATCTAATGAGCTGTTGAACAGATCTGCCAGTGGGCCTGTTGGTTCTGCTGCAAGCTCTCGTAACACACTTGGGTGCATGCCATCTGGTCCTGGGGACTTGTTTACCTTAGGAGACAAGAGTCCTCTACTAACCCTGTTTTCTGTTATCCTGTCCTTATCCGTGTCCCCTCCTCCCCCTTTGTCTCCTTTCATCCTCCCTTGTGGCACTGGTCCATCATTTTCCTTAGTAAAGAAAGGGTAGAAGTATTTGTTCAACACCTCTGCTTTCTCTTCATACACTTCCACCCACCCCTCCCTCTTTTTAACTTTACTATGCCCACCTTCGTGTCCCTCTTTTCATTAATATACCAGAAGAAGGCTTTCTCTCCTTCCTTGATCTTCTCTGCAGTTGAATTATTCCTATTTGATGTGCATAATATTTCCAGGCAAACTGATTAATTGTTGGATTCACTGTCTTTAATTCCCCATGTTTCAAAAACAGAATAATTGCCTATTTTGATATCAGATCTTGCTCCCCTTAAAAACACCATTACTGGTCTTCAGGCTTCTCAACCTGGGTGGAAAAAATGGAGAATGTATCCTCTAATCCTGAATAGAGCTTATTTTTTAGAGAGCATTCAAAAGGACATCCAGTAATTTTTATCTTTTAACTGGGTCTCTTTCTCCTTCAAGGGTATTGTCTGGTACATGCTAAAGGCATTTATTAGGGGGAAAGCGATGATGTATGCCAGCCATATTAAGAAAAAAATAACAGCTCAACTTTTAGAATTGGAAGAATTAATATTTTATTAGGAGATCATTAGTCAAACCCTACTCCAGAATTACATTTTTTGGTTACTGTTAAAAGAATGGCTTGCAATGAACTGAATTCTGTAATGACAGAACGAAGTTTGTCTTATTATAATGCTATGTATTTTGATTGTGGCAACAGTAATAGTAAAACTCTGACATGGCAATTTAAAAAAGCAATGCAGAGCAGATATAATAGACAAAGCTGCACATCACGTCATGTTACCAAGGATGTCAGCAGAGCTTTTAAGCATTTTAAAAATTTGCATACCAAGAGGGACAATCCACAGATGAACAGTACGCCAAAGTTCTTGAGGGAAATGGATTTACCTCACCTGCAAGAGCAGGCGATACAGACATAGGAATCCCCATGTGCTAAGGAGGAGGTACTGTACTTAAAGCAGTAGGTTACATTATGTCAGGTAAATCATCAAGTCTGGATGGTATACCCCTCAAGTTTTACAAACAGATGATACACTCAGTAGTGGATCCCTCACATGGAACACTTACTTGTGTATTAAAGGTCATATGCAAAGGTTTTTAAAACTAAAAGAGGCAGCACCATTCAATAAATATTGCTATAAAACCTATGTGTGTTGCAAGTTTTGTCACAAAAGTCAACAAATTAATGCATTTTTAGTGTCTTTTTGTTGTGGTCCTTTTCTGCAAGGTTGCTGGATGCTGAGTCAACATGCCTCCAGGCTGCTGATGTCATTTGGGGGTGCTACTTAACTGTGCATATTAGGAAGTTGTATTGCTGCTGGTAATACAATGTTGGTAACTTCACTGCTGTTGGTCAGTGTCCGCTTTACAATAATTTAGATTTAATATGGACCTTATCTACACTAATTCCTACTAGGGATGGATGTGTTAGCCCTGGTAAAAAGATCATTTTAAGTATGCAATAAAGTATGACAGTGTGTGATTATGGGTCAACAATTGCACGCCTCACACAGGTGTTGTTAGGCACAAGGCACTTGTGCCGAGTGCCTTTAAACAACTAGAGAAAGAAGTGCAATTATTGACCATAATTACACACCTGGAGTGCTTTATTGCTCTTACAACATGTGTAAATAAATTGTTAAAACTGTAAAATGAAAAAGAAAAAAATCATAATACTGCCTACAGAAATATTGCTACTGCATTTGGACATAAAGTAGTCCTTTTTTTTTTTTTAATTACTTTTTAACCCCTCCTACGACCTGCAGACCCGACCCTTCGGGACCACCAAGGAGTCATCCTCCTGCCTCACTCGCCCTACCCAGACTTACCTCACTGTCCCCATGTAGCTGTGGCTTCCCCCCCAAGCGGGGCCGAGGTGGAGTGGGCAAGCACCCCGATACTTATATCTTGTCAGACTGGAGGTAGTCGGGCAGGCGAGGGCACATTGGAGGCACGCTCCGGGCACTCCTTCTTCCTGGGATCTGCAGGTGTTTTTCCCTTTTCTGTGTGGGGGAGTGGAACGCACCCTACGCCAAAGCATCACTGCCGGCATCGCCACTCCCCCGTCCCTCTACATTTGCTCTGCATTTGCTGTGCCGCTGGCCTCCACCAGAGGCCAGTCAAGCACCGAGCATAAACCCCCTTCCTCCTGGGAGAGGAGAGCTGTCCTCCAGATGCTCAGTCCTCTCCCTGTCCATCTCCTGCTGACCCCCGATGGCCCAGACTTGCTTTCGAACCTGGGTTGCCAGCATGTCACGGTGTGTGCGCCCAGTGCCCCCAGCGCCAGTGCCACTGGGCCGGCAGTAGTCCTTTTTTTTAAATAAAATTTTATTGAGAGACAATTCAATAAAGTAATCCTCTTTTTGTTAAATCAGCTAACTGTAACAGCTACTATACTGATTTACATACAGGAACAAGGAATTCTGGGTAGATTATGACGTTGACTTCAGTTTTCCTTACTCAGAGGTGCTGTCTCCTATTTTGGTACTGGTGACTGCAGCAGAGCACCTAATATGTAAAAGTACATACCAAGGCATTCCGGGTAAAATGTGAAGCTGCTTTCCATTTTCCTTATTGGGAGGTGCAGTCTCCTATTTTGTAGTGGTTACAACAATAAAAGATCTCAGATGTTTATTTTCTAATAAGGCATTGTACATACAGTAGATTGCGCACAAGGTTTTTTTATGGAGAGATGTAGTCTCCTATTTCTGTAGTGAGTACAGACATATAATAGCCTGTATACAAAGTTACATAGTGAGGCATTGTGGGCACAGTAAATAGCTGATTTTTCTATCTCCTAATCAAAATGCAGTCTCCTATTTCGGTAGTGTTTATAGCAGTATAGTCTGTAAGAAAGCCTCTGGAAAAATGTTTTTGTGATGCAGGTAGGCCAAAAAGATAATTTTCCATTCTGTGTAGATGTTGTTTCACTTTTACTGCCTGCTGGTGAAGTGACAACTCCTGTCAGAATGTGGGAGAGTAGTGATTCTTGTCTGTGTTTATGTTATTGGGCTTGAATGGGTTTAAGTAGTTCTGGCATGTATTTATGGGACAATAATTACATGGTTCAGAGGTATTTTCAGCCAATCAAATCAGTACAGTATTTCTGCACATGTTATAATCTGAAGTAAAGAATAGTTGAGCCTGAATGTAAGTCATGTAAAAAACTGCCAGGGAGAAAAATATGGGCTGGCTAGATCATATAAACTCTTAGCAAGGTTTCAAAACAGCATTACTTCTCCCACCTCCATTTACAGGGAGATGGGATAATTGTTTAATTTCCATACAGAGAAATCATCTCTATTGAATGTCAGGTGTGAATATACCCAGCAATCTCTAACATGACAATAAAACTCATGCCCCTTTCTCCACAACAGAGTAGAAACATAGAAGTTGACGGCAGATAAGGACCGCAAGGCCCATCCAGTCTGCCCATTTCTTTTTCTACCTTATAAATGTGCCATCGGCCTTTGCTCTGTCAGTGACCTATCTATTCATAGTCATTTGTATTGCTCCCTTATGCCTATCCCATGCCTGTTTGAAGCCCTGCACTGTATTCATAGCCACCACTTCTGTGGTAAGCTATTCCATGCATCTACCACTCTTTCTGTGAAAAAGAATTTCTCACATTCCCCTTAATCGGCCTCCCTCTAATCTCATGCTGTGTCCTCTTGTCCTGCAATTTTTCTTATATTTAAACATGTTAGACTCTTTCACCTTGTTTATGCCCTTAAGGTGTTTAAATGTCTCGATCATATCACCTCTCTCCCTCCTTTGCTCAAGGGTATACATATTGAGCTCCGTTAATCTGTCCTCATATGTCTTCTGATGCAGTCCCTGCACCATTTTGGTTGCCCTTCTCTGGACTGCCTCAATTTGGTTAATTAGTAAAGAGTTATAGAGTATGCAAACTATACATCAATGTGCTACTCTCCCTGACTTCTGCACAGGCTAAAATAATAAATTTAAACTGTTTTTGTGCATTATTGACAACCACAATCAAACAGCTTTCAGATTCTTGCAACAGGCACAGTGCAAGGAAAAAAGTCTTTACAGACCTCTGCAATGTGACAGTCTCCCTAGCTTATGTATAGATGAAAGAGAATAGCACCCCAAATGACATCATCAGGGTGGAGACATGCTGATTACCGCAGGGAACAGAAAGTCTCAGCATCTAGCAGTGTTGCTGAAGCAGACCACACAATAAATAGCTATAAATGGTATGAAATAGTAGATTTTCATATAAAACACTAGGCAGACACTGTTGTTAAAACAACATTTAATGAATGATGCTGACACTTTAATTTCTGTAAATTTCATCACACGTGATCTTTAAGTGAAGATGTCCTATTGACTCATTGTCTGAAGCTAAGGTGGTTTACTACCTAAACTGGGCAAATCTAAGTAAGAGGTGGCCTCAAACAGGCTAATTGCATTGCTAAATTCAGATTTTAGGTTTGACAAAAATCTTGACTCAGTGCTTTGAAGCTGATCTGTCCCTGATCAGGTTTGTTTTGTGGTAGGGAGAAATACAGCTTATAACCTACATACACTGCAAACATATTGGTAGCTGTAGGATGAGGACCTATGGTGGTGGTCTCACTCTACGTGGAGAAAGCTTTGACTGCATTGAGTGGAACTACCTCTGGGCTGTGCTTAAGGGAATGTATTTTGGTAGATTTTTCTCACATGGCTGCAGGCTATTTATGACTCTCCCAGATCTTGTATTCAAGTTAGTGAGCTAGTTTCGGAATCCTTTGGGTTGAGTAGGGCACCTGTAAAGGGTGTCCATGATCTTCCTTATTGTTTGACATAGCATTGGAGCCTTTAGCCATTGTCTAATGTTCACACCCCAATTTGGGGTACATACCTGGGTTACAAATCTGTGTCAACCTCATTATATGCAGATGACATGTTGCTAATGTTAAAAAATCCAAAATAGTTACTCCCAGCTCTTTTGTATTTGGCAAATTGTTATGTCTAAATCTTGCTATAAGAATAATTGGGGCAAATTGGGGATTATGCTGTTATCTAATTTTGATTATTCAGAACTGCAGAAACTTTATCCGCTGAGGTGCACCACCCAGGGTTTTACATACTTAGAGGTCTGGATAGCCGAGTAAGGACTTTCAAGTGAGTTATCCCTCGCTGTTGAATTGGGGTCCAGAGTCAACTAGAAAGATGAAATGATTTACATATTTCTACATTTGGAAGAATCTGTGTTTTGGAGATGTCCATGCATAAAAAGTTGCTATGCTGTACCTCTTTCATACTTTATATATTTAGATACCCAAATAATTCTTTAATAAATTACAGTCATTGATGTGTTGCTAGCTGTGGGTATATAAAATGTCTAGAATTAAGCAATCTACTTTAATGCTTCCATGTAACAGAGAGATGAGGTTCTGGTATCTTATGAACATACAGTAACACCAGTGGGGTTGGGGGAATATGAAGCCTTTTTGAAACAACAGAATACAGAAGTGGAGAAGAGAAATTTCTCTTTTTTTCAAATTTGGTGGCTAAAACATAATTTTAATGTTATGGATACAGTTCACTATTTACACTCTGGCAGTTTTGTTGGGGACAGCTGAGTCATCAGACGTCCTCAAGCTAAGCTCTTCCCACCACCTGAGTGATATATACTTTAGCTACTTCCCATGATGTTAGATGTTTCTTTCCACTGGAAGGGACAGGTCTTCTCATTTACAGCGCTGTGTGCATAGTTGGATTTTGCTATTTACGTGCTTCTTAGGTGAATTTTTGATTAAAACTCTTATAGCTATGACTTATTGCTACTCCAGAGTCTTTTGGTTTCACTGCATTGAATTACACCACCATGGAGTGGCAAAAACCCAGCTTCAAGTTCTGTGTCAGGTGCAGGCAAAAAATATCGGCACTGGATCTGCATGACACATGCGTCTGCTGCCTGGGAGAAGGGCACAATGTTGAAAACTCCAAATGTCATGCCATGCTGCCATATCCTGTAAACAAATGGAAGGCCCAGCTCCTCTTAGGTAGGCCTAAGGACCACAAATCTAGGCAGACTAGATGGGCCAAGCGGTCCTTATCTGCTGTCAAAGTCTATGTTTCTATGTTTGTCTGTGGCTGGGTCAGAAGCTTAACTCACGGTTCTTGAAGAGGAGGCACTGGCTGCAGTGGGGGCCTCATTGGTCTTGGCACTGCTCCCAGTGGGGACCAGTGTCTAAAGGTCTTTCTCAAACAAGTTTCGAGAGATGTGCATGGCCCTCCAGACCTTTGAAGAGAGCCCATCCCAGCACAGAAAACACAAAAAGCACTCTTGCAGGTTGAGGGACTGGAAATGATCTCACTTTTCCCACTCCTTTGACTCTCCCGGCCTCTTGACCTTGATTTAGGTTCCTGTGGATGAGAGGCAGATCATGATTCCCTTGGTAACTCTACCAGACCTTTTAACCTTGACACAGGTTGCCCAGCAAGTCGAGATTTTTCTTGAACCACTTGATCAGCTGTCAGAGGAGATTGACAAAGACCCATCATTGTCCCAGACCCCGGTGCTGCTTGTCCTCACACAGGAGGGTGAGGATTGATCAGTACCCCCAGCCAAATTACCTCAGGAACTGCCTCCTCTGGCGAATGTGCCTCCAAGGAATTTACTGGTCTTGCTGCCTACACACATTATCTACTCGGAGCCCCCAGTAGACACACCACCATCATTCCTCAGGCCGATGGTTGAGGCATTGTTTGTGGTCTTGATCCCTTTTGACTGTGAGATGTCACTCTCTGCATCTCCCATTCGAACAGGGAGACATCGATCTCAGTGATCCTCAACCTCCTCATTCTCTGGTGAGGAGAGGTATCAAAGTCATATGCACCGATGCTACAGTGACCTCCTCTGGCAGAAGTGGATCATTGCAAGGAGGGGCAAGCCTCTGTCATCAGGGCCAACAATCCTTTTGCCTCGTTCAGCTATTCCCCCTGATGGTCCACCAGACCCAACAGACAATGGCATCTCCTCCTCTACTGGTGGTGGAGCCCTCCACTGCAGCTGTGGTTTGGGGCACCCACCAAGGAATTCCACCCTACCAACTTGCCAGGTGATCTCTTGGTAGAGATCACCCAGGAGAAAACCACCAGAGTCTTCCATGGACAGAAAAAGTCCAGGCTAGTGTTCAAGGAATCCGTGGACTCTGAAGGTGTGTCCTTAGTGACCTCAAGCAGGATCCTGCAGTTCAACCGAGACTCCTTGGATGGTTGATCTGCGGCATCGGGCCCAACTTTCATTGGGGCGTTACTCCAACTAATTTTAGAGTCCATGCAGTTTCCGTTGGAGCAAGTACAGAAACGAGCTAAATAGCCATGCACCGACACCCTTGACAGGAACGAGTCCTCAAAGGTCAACTTTCCTTTGGCCAAGGACATTTTGGGACCAGCTCTGGGGCTTTGGCAGCACCCAGCATCCTGTCTGGCACCTCCCATCTGCATGGTCTACAAGTATGCGGTCCCCACGGGCACCTTATCAAGTTTTTAGGACCACCCCTTTGCCGAGGGATTGGTCTCAGACTCAGCCTTTTGCAAGTCAAAGGGCCAAGGGGATATGGACAAACCGCCTGACAGAGTCCAAGAAGCTGGACTAGCCAAAAAGATCTACACGGCCACCTCCCTTGGTCTTTGGCAAGCCAGCTATTCTTATGATGGCGAACTTTGATCATTCCCTTTTTGGGATTGTTGGGCTTTATCTCACTTTGCTTCCTGCCGACAAGCAGCAGGCCTCCTATGATGATCTGTGACCAGGGTGCAATGCTGTCTAAAGCTTCCAGACGGCCTTGGACATGGGCAATTTCTGTGCCCATGCTATGACTACAGATGTCACCATGGGACATAGGGCATGGCTGAAGCTGTCTACCTTCATTGCAGATACCTAGAAGAAGCTGGCTGATGTCCCCTTCCTGGGCAGTGACCTCTTTGGTCCTGGGGTAGAGGGACATCTCACCTGCATTGAGAAGTCCAGTGCCACCCTGGATTCTGTGGCTTTGTCCCACAAGAACCTGAAATCATACAAACCCAAGAAGAAGGCATTTTAATTTCTGTCCTTTCAGCCACAGCAGCCTTAGCAGCAGCAGCACCAGCAAGTGCAGTTTTAGGGTTGCCATTCAAAATCCAAGTTTGGTGCAAAGTGACAGGTTGTGGGGTGCCATTCCTCTCCCTCGTCCACTCCCTCTCCCAGCTCCCGGTCAGGGGTTGGTTGCACCACTTCTTCCCACAGTTTTCAGCTAGTACTTTCAACAAGTGAGTCCTAGAAGTGGTGGGCAAGGGGTTGCCTCTGGACTTCAAGGCTCTCTTACCTTACCGACTCCAAGCTCCTTGGGAGTCCAGGATGCGGGAAGATACATTGTCCATGCTGATGGCTGGTATAACTCAACTCCTACAATGCAGGGTGATAGAACATGTTCCCCAGGCAATCTGGCCACACAGGCATATGTATGCAAGTACTTACTGATTCTGAAACGGACAGGGGATGATGCTCCATACTGGACTTACATGATCTGAAGAAGTTTGTGTGGAAGTGCAAGTTCTGAATGGTCATTCTGAACCAGATCTTTCCATCTCTGGAGCAGGAAATGTTGTTCTGCTCCCTGGACTTCCAGGACATGTTCTTCCACATCCCAGTCAGTCTGTTCCATCGCTTATCAGTTTTAGGTTATGCCTTTTGGTCTCTTGGCCATGCCATGTGTCTTTCCCAAGTGCATGGCAGTGGTGGTGGACTTCTGTGGCACAGTGGCATCAAGGTGTATCACTATCTGGACAACTGGATGCTGGCCCATTCATCCAAGGAGGCTGTGGAGCAGTCTAGCATTCTGGCACTCCAGATCTGTCAGGATTGGCCTTCTGTTCAACCCAGCCAAGTCAGAGCTAGTCCTTTCACAGATGGTCAAGTTCATCGGGGTACAAGGCACAACTAGACTCCCTTCTGGCAAAGGCCCACCTCCCACCAGACCAGGCAGTGGCTCTTACCTCCTTTGCCATGTAATTTCTGGTTGGCCACTCATGCCTGGCCCAGGATTTTCTACAGTTGCTGGTGCTTATGGCAGCTTCTACCAGCATGGTCCATTGGGGCTGCTGACTAATACATCCCCTATAGTGGGAGTTGGGCTGACAGTGGTCCCAGCACCTAGGTCATCTGGACCAACCATGCTTGGAGACCCAACTGATGTGCAGTCCCATTCAGTAGTGGCTGTGTCCTCAGAATATGGAGGAAAAAAATCTCATTTGTCTGCCCAGAGGCATCCATCTTGCTCATGATGGATACATTTCTGGTGGGGTGGGGAGATCACTTGAGGGACCACAGAGTTCATGGGTTCTAGTCACTCTGAGAGTCCCGATACAACTGTAATCTTCTAGAGCTCTGTGTAGTGTATCTGACTCTGACAGAAATCACTTCATTGGGTAGGGATCACATTGTCCAGGTCCAGACGGCCAATGTGACCATGTTCTGCCTAAACAAATAGGATGGGACACACTCCTTTGCCTTATTTCAGGTGGCTCTCTTCAACTGGATCATCATGTGCAGCCTACATGTGGATCTTCTGGCAATCCTTGTTATGGGAGAGAACAGCCAGCTGGTGAACACACTCATTTGGGTCAGAGAGATGTCACACGAGTGATCTCTGCATCAGGAGGTGGTACACCATCTGTTCTCCCAGTGGGGTATCCCTCTGGTGGATCTGTTTGCTCCATGGCAGAACAGAAAACTGAAGCTGTCCTGTGCCTGTCCCCCTCAATCAGTGACACTGCAGGGTGATGCATTCTCTCTGTCCTGGACCCCAGGTCTTCTGTACAGCTTCCTCTCCTTCCCCCTTGGTTCACAAGATAGTTATCAAGGCCAAGAAGAACAAGGCACAGATGATCCTGATGGTACCAGACTGGCCCAGGCAGTTCTGGTATCCAGATGCCCTCAGCCTCAGCAGCAGGCTGCCATGATGGTTGACTCTGCACCCTGACCTACTAATCAGACAATAAGGAACAGTCCTGCACCCTGACCTTCAGTCACTGCATCTCTCAGCCTAGTTCCTGACTGGCTAGAGTTCCAGGCTTTGGGCCTCTCAGAACACATCCCCCATGTGGTGGAGGCATTCTGAAAGGAGCTGACTCATAAAAACCTATGCATTTAAGTGAAAAAGATTCTTGATCTGGTGCCAAGGGAAGGAGCTTGAGCCCCTTGCCTACCCAATGACGATGATTCCTGACTACCTCTGGTCCCTGTCTCAATTGGGACTGTGAGCCATGACCCTTTAAATGCACCTGGTAGCCATCTCTGCATACTGTGCATGGGCTGGTATGCTGATGGTGGCACAGAAGAAGGTGGTCAGGCATGTTTTCGAAGACCTGGATCACCTATCTGTCCTCTGGTGAACGAATTGCCACCTCTGTGGGATCCACTGCTGGTTCTGGCATGCTCATGGGCAAGCCATTCGAGCCGATGCACAAGTATGAGATGTCACACTTGTTGTGGATGATCGCCTTCTTGGTTGCGTCAGAGTTTCACTTTAATCAGATGATTGATCTCTTGCTGTACTTCACCAGTATGACCTCAGACTTCAGTCGCAGGTGCCATACCTTGAACCTATGGCAGGTGGCAAGGTTCTAGAAGGAGTGCATGGCAGGAGTTCATGGAGAGGCTTGCCAGCTGTTTGTCAGCTGTGATGAAGCCATGCCTGGCAGATGGACAGCAAAGCAGACAATTGCCAAGTAGCTCGCATCCTGCATTGACCTCTGCTATACAGTGGATTGGCGGGTAGGGAGTTGCCCAAGGGGCTTAAGACTATTCTACCAGACGTACCACTACCTCAGTGGCTGCTTCCAGGGATATCCCCACTGAGGAGATTTGCAAGTCTGCAACCTCGGCAAAAGTGCACACCTTCATCTTCTATTACAGCATAAGTGTAATGAGTCATCCGGATGCTGCTTTGAGGGCCTCCTCCTGTCTCTGTTCATCAAATAGGGGTGTACACCTTGGCCCCTCCTCCCGGACAACTGCTAGGAGTCTGCCAGACTGTGGTAGTGAACCACATCCATAACATTAGAAATACAGGTTACTCACCTGCAACCATAGCTCTATTAGTGTTACAGAGTTCATGTCCACACAACCCATCTGACCTCCCTGGCAGGTGGTACCTGGATCCCTTCTTCCATTGTGCAAAGATTTGATGTCACGGGGCGGAGCTGGATATTCTACCACTGGGGTGATGGGAGTAACTTAGCTTGAGGACTTCTGATGACTCAACTGTCTTTAGCAGAACAGCCAGAGTGTGGATGTGAACTGTATAACACTCCTAGAACTATGATTACTGGTGAGTAACAAAGTTGGTGTATGTTTTTTTGCAATTGGAAGTTGGTGAGCCCTTCTTCTTTTACATAATGTCTGGCCACTATGAACCAATGTGCTTTCTTGGAAAAGACTATATATCGCGCAAGGGGCTACATGTCGGCATATGACCAAAAATGGGGCAAATGTGAGTTGTTTTATTATAAATATAATGACCTCCTTTGTTGATTGCTCTTTGTATCTTTTTGCCTTTCAACTGACCAGGACCACCAAAGAGTTTGGGGACACTAACTGTTGTTTTGTTTGTTAATTATTGTTGACTGGCTTATAAGTTATTAACTTATAAATTTAAGGTCCATGCTGGCACTTTGGTATTTTTTTTTCGTTTGATATTTTCATACTTTAGGGGCAACTCATTGCTCCTTTGCCATTAATTTATCTGGGAGAGGTGAGGGGGAGTTCTTACAGTTTGAGATGTATATACCTCATGTAGTCAGACGTGTATGATCCAGTTAAGATGGATTAAGGTAATGGACTTGTGATCATTTAAGTAACAGTGACAGTGCTATATTGTTTGTAGCTAAAAAGCACTTTCAATGAAGTATATTTAAAAAAAGTACTGGTTTGATTCTTTGGATGTGCTAACTTTTGTAAAGATAAAATACGGTCTGATTTTTCATCTTGATTCACTATCTTAGACCTCCTAGTTCTAAATAATAACAATAATAATAACCAAGTGTAATCATGTCTGATAAGGGTTTACTATGAAGGTTTTTGTTAGGGAGGTCTTCAGACTCACTACCGAAAAGCAGATAATCAGCAAACAAGATAGGTTGTTCTACGTAGATAGGGGCTTACTTCCTGTAAGACCCTAGCAATGTCCTGAGATGAAAGTACCTGAGTGAACTGACCCATATTATTATATGCTGAGTGCCTGTGTATAAGTTTTACACATTTATCTATTTTCCAAGTTATTTTAGTGCTCTTGAATAACAGTTTTATCATTTTGTATGTATGCAGAAATTCATTTTGTTTTTTAACTAATCCTTGAATCTGGAGAACACCCTCCCCGCGATAAAAATCAAAAGTCTCAAAATGCTTTTCTTGTTTCCTACACGTGGCTCCTGCTTAACTTTTTCTATAGGCACAATGATATTTGTGCCTGAGTGAGAGGGGTACTCTCATGAAAACCTGCTGTTCAACTTCCTGCTGCACTCATTGAATTCCTGTTTTTTCATAAGTAAATTCTCCTGGAATTGGTTTCTTTGTGTATTATGTGGTTTCAGCTTTTTCCCTTTCTTGTGTTTTTTTTTTTCCTCTTTTGATGTTTTTCTGAAATTTTTTGAGCTTCTTCCTTTGGATTATCAGTTAAGGCCACTTATTCCTCATTACTGTCATGGGTGTTTTCAGGGTTTGGTATCATAGAATCGTAAACAGATCCTAATTTTCTTCTTTCAGTTCCCCTCATGCAGTTTTTGTTTTTTTGCTTGATTTTTTATATATAGCTTTTTGCCCCCTGTTGCCACTTACTCCTGCCATCGGGCCCCCTTCACTTCCAACACTGTCAGTCTCTTCCCCCATCATCTTACTAGTGGGGATCCACAAGGAGCAGGGTCCGTGAGCATAGGGAGCCATCACACACAGCAACGGGGAGACAGGCAGTTTCTGCTTTTCTCCCATCCCAACCCAGAATTGTGGCGTACAAGGTGGGCACATGAGCTTCTGGAACCATAGCTCCTGCCACCTTCCTGATGTATCTTCAGTCCCCCGTAACTGTGCTCTAACACCTAGCCTCCACTGGGTGTCAGCCAAGAGTGAGGAAACTCACCTCCCCAGTCTGGGAGATTAGAGCAACCCAGCAGTTGCTACAGTCATTTCTCAGCCCTTCCCTGCCAACCCCCCAGTGACCTGAACTCGCTTCCAAACCCTGGTCGCCGGCATGGCACGAGGTGTGGCATGCAACGCCTCAACCCTCGGCACCACCAGGCTGGCCCCCTCATGTAGTTTCTGATGGTGGCTTTTTAATAGGCCATAGAGGTTTTCAAACTAAAAACTTCTTCTCTTACAGTATATAGTTCTTCCAAGATAAGGTTTGCCAGATGTTGATTTTTCATATTCTGTATCATATTAGGGTTAAAAAAATGTAGCTTGAGTTCTTACTGGGACTGGTAATTCCAGATGGTTCTTTTCTAATTGGGATGGAAGTTAGGACAAAGAATCTTCCAGTGAGGGGAGTCTTTCAGTTTTAATATGAGATTCCTCAGAAAGGTTCCTAGTTATATTCTGTACTGGATGGGAAGCAGAACTTTAAATATTTTTCTTTATTATCTTTATTTTTTATAGTATATTTTTATCTCCTCATTATTCTTATTTTCCTTCCAGTGCACTATTCCCTTTAATCCATTCTAGTCTCTTTAATTGCCCTGGTAATGAGTGGTTCACAGTTTCCGTAATTGTAATTGGTTGAGAAGACAAAGAATAGTTACCCCTGTCCTTGTGATTGTAGATGTTTATATTTCTCCATGTCTCCCTCACTTCTAGTCTCTTAGCTGCCTCTGTTGCACTTTGTAAGTTTATTGGAGTTGATGTTTGTAAATATCTGTCCGTAAGTGCCTGCTTGTTCCCTAAGTACTCAAACTGCTCCATTATGTGCTTACAATAATACATTTTGTTAAAGTATTTCCTTTTAGTTTATTATTTTTCCTTTTATTACTTTCTTCTTCATAAGACCGTTAGACATTACTTCTATGACCATCTTGTTTCCATTAAATTATTCTGGTCCTCTAGCCTAGTTGCAGAGAGGATCTGGTTCCCACTATGAGTTGTCATCATAGTAAGAACAGTCTATATTTCAGAGTTAAATAGAAAAATAAGTATTAACAACATTAACAATTGAATACAGACATAAAATTATCAAGGTGATCCAAACTGATTCTCAGAACTAGGTTTTCAGTCAAAGATCTGTGAAATCTTGGTTTAAGCCACGCTTCCAGCAGAGTGTTCAAGTTAAAAAATTACTTCATAATTTAACTACAAGTATGGCCCCTTTCGAAATGTCCTTTTGATTATTTTCTTTCTACTGGTAAGCCAAAACAATGGTAGTCCCAAATCCATTGTAATCACAAGAATTCATAGGTAAAATAAATGTCTTATACTGTGCAGCCTTCACAGAAAATAGTTCCTGTCTACCCATGTTCTGCAGGCTTCAGCACGCAAAAGAGTATGAGTAGAAGGAGTATTGGGTCTTAAAACATAGATAGCCTTTGCCATAACTGCTGTAGATAGTTTTAAGAATTGACTACCAATCACATTACAAACTGAATTCAGAAGATTAAAATAAAAACCATGTGGCAAATTGAGTTAGCCACATTAGATCCAATTGTGAAACAGGTAAAGTTGTAATTTTATTATGTAAACACAAGTTTACCAGTATAAAAAGACAGAACACTCGCACTTAAAAATGTTTTAGTACTTGTTTTTTTATCTATTAGATCACAGAAATACCATGCTATGAAGTTTAAATTTAAAATCAGAAATACCAGACAATCTCTGGTTCCTATCTGCAAGCTTCTTCCATGGCCTGATTTGCCTCAAAATGTCAGCGAGATGGAATAATAAAAGGTATGACATCCACAGTGACAGTTAGCAACCTAGATTACCAGTTCATGGCCAGCAGCAGATCTTAGACCAGACCAAGGAGTCTTTGTTGTAGAGGATGGTTGGGTAGCACCTTTTACACATCTGAGGGCAAGCAACAGTAGATGCAGGCCTCTTCTATCAGCCAGTGAAGTCATCTCAAGCTCTTTATAAAGATTGCAGTAATGGCATCATAAGTAGCAGACAATACAAAGCATACAAGATTATTGTACAATATGTCGAGTTTGTTTAGCAACGCTTTAGTAATCTGCCCTAATAGCATGTCCCCATAATCAAATAAAGGTAGAATCATTGTGTTGACAGTTTTCAGTCTGGTTTCATCAGAAAGGCAGTTTTTCGGTGAGGGTTGAGGTGCTGGATGCCACACCTCGCGCCACGCCGGCGACCGGGTTTGGGAACGGACTCGGGTCAGCGGGTCAGCAGGGGAGGGAGGATTGGCGTCCCAGCGGATGCTTTTCCTCCCTCGGGGTGAAAGCGTAACCCGAGAATGCCGGTGGGTGCACTGGCACTCCGAGGCTTGTCGGTTCGAGGTCGGGAGGGAGGACATTGGAAGGCTTGAGGGAGGCGTGCGTATGCACGTCACCTCTCTGGACGCCCGTGTCTCCTTGTGCCGACGTCCCTGGGGGCGGGGCTATGGGGGAGTACAGAAAATGGGAAAAACCCTTCAGCGCTCCTAGATGAAGACAGCTCCATCCAAGAGGGACCACCGATCCCCAGGACAGACCCCGCTGTGCAGGAGAGGAGGGATGAGAGGCACTCTAGCGACAGATTCGGGGGGGGGAGGAGGTCCGGAAAAAAGGAATGAGCAGTCTGGGGGGTGGGGGGGGGCGAAGGCAGGGAAGGTGGATAAATAAAGAAAGCAAAAAAAAAAAAAAGGCAGTTTTTATTTTTATAAAGAAACCAAATTCCTGAACTTTTTTTGGCAGTGAAAAATTGGTATGTGTATCCCATTTTAAACGATGTTCTAGCCAGACTCCTAAGTACAGTATTTATAAGATTGTACCACAGAAGAGATGTGACACTACAGAGTAGACAAGGTTAGTTCGCTAGATTCGTTCCTAAGAAAGTCCAGGAAGTTGAAAACCATTGCATGAGTTTTCTTTGAATTAAGAGTCAGTTTGTTTTGATACAGAAAGTGCTGCGTTTTAGAGAAAAGTCTATTGCAAATGGGATTGAATACTGGACAGATCTTTTATGCTATAGTGCATAATGATGCCATCACTGTATAAGTGTGTTTTTGAAAATTAGGGGAGTTTGGCTAGTTCATTGATATACACTAAAAAGAAAAAGGGCCCAATACTGAGGCTAGATTTAGATTCCCTGTCAGCTACACTTTGCTGATGGTCGCTTACATTGTTTTAGAACCATTGTATAGTAGAAAGAGCAAACCCATAGTTCTACAGTTTATTTATCATAACTTTATTGTCCAAGTCAAGGTACATTGCTCCAGCCACTAGTAGGTAATTGGTGACAGACAATAAGGTGCCATGTTTGAGATAAAAAACAGACTGGTTAGGGCTGAGAAGATTATAATATAATACTAATCTGATCATTCACTTACATACCAACGTCTCCATGAATTTTAAGGTAACAGAAGGGAAAATAAAATCCCCATCTTCATATCCAGCAAAGACCTTGGCAGTTGTCCACCTAGGAGAAAATGTTACTGGAGGCCAGAGAGAGGTTGAACAAATATGTTGGGTTGAAAAAGATAGGGTAGCATAAGAAAGCAGTGTACTGTCTGTTTCATCCCACCCACTTGCCTTGTTAACTTTTGAGGTCAACAATCCTTTGAGTATTTACTGGGAACTGAAAGCTGAGTGTGGGAATTTATTTGGGCTAATAAACAAGAAACACTGACTTGCAGGTGGAGGGCCCTTCTGATTTCACGGCTGGGTAGAGTTAATCTTTTGAAAACGAACATCCTGCCCAGGATTTTATATGTGATGCAGATGGTTCCCACCTGCCCAACTAATACAGACATTAAAAAGATAGAGAAGGACTTCACAGATTTTATCTGGCAGGGTAAGAAATCCAGAATTAGCCTGCAAAGGCTTAAGGCCTCAGGAGAAAATGGGGGCATGAACTTCCCAGATATTAAAGGATATTTTCTAGCTGCACAGCATAGATATGTACTTAACTGGGTAGACAGAAGTGGAGCAGCCAACTGGCTCGATTTAGAGGAGGAAGGGTGTCCCAGAAGAGTTTCGGCATACCTAGGAGAAGAGGGGGCACAATCCTACAGATGATTAAGAAATCCAAATCCATTGGTAATCACAGTACTAGAGGCATGAGGGCATATCAAGAAAAGGAAGGGAGCTAAACAAGTACATATCATGCTGGTACCAGTGGCAGGTAACCCGGACTTCTTGCCGGGGCTTAAAAATGATGGGTTCCAAATGTGGCAAGATAAGGGGTTAAGGTGTGTGGGAGATCACCTCACCCGGGAGGGGATGTATACATTCAAGGAAATTCAGCTGGGACTGGGGATACCCACCACACATTTGTTTTAATTTTTCTCAGGTTAGGAACTATTGCCAGAGATTAAGTAGGGTGTTGTCAGCAGACACTCCTTTGACGGGGTAGAGAGAGAAATTCTGGGGGCTAAAAAGAATGAAAAGGGGCTGATGGGAAGGGCAGTAAAATTGGACAGGAACTTCTTCCAGGAGGATACCTAGAGGGCAAAGCAATGGTGGGAACATGACCTTGGTATTCTAATCTCAGAAGACAGTTGGAAGTTAGTACTAGCCTCTCATATGGGGCTCCTCCTTTGTAACAAGTTCAAAGAATGCAATATAAATTTTTACGTAGGTTATATACCTACCCAGAATGGTCCTAAGCTCTATCTGGGAGTATCTCCATATTTAGCTAGCAAATGTAAAGCCCAGTACTTATTGCCACTACTACTGGGAGTGCCCCCATCTTACACCATACCGGTTGGGGATTGCACACAAGTTAACTAGGATGGAAGGGCGAACAATTGAGATAACCTCACAGTCACTGTTATTGGGAGTAGAGGACCCGGAGGGAGGGGAGTGGGGTTTGTACCCCAGATGGATGAGAATTCTGCTAGTGGTTGCCTGACAGAGGATACAGAATCTATGGATCACCAACTCGGTCCTGACGGTGGAGCAGTGGAGGGGACTGGCCATTAAAGTACTCACAATAAGACAGTTTGACATATGTGCTAAAGGGCAGGGAAGAGAGATTCTAGGAGCGTGGATATGTTGTTCATCCACACTCTTTGGCATGTCCCCTTCCACTTTAAATCTCACCGGAAGTCTTCATGCTAGTTCCTCCCACCCACCTGGGTGGTATATACCTCAGCTCCGCCCCATGACGCCAGATCTCCCTTTCCGCTGAAAGATTCAGGTTGCCTTCCTCGTGCTCACGCATCTTGTAGGCCCTGGCTTTCAGGTTCGCTGCTTCGATTATGGAAAACAAGTCTTCCCCTGGATTTCATCGGTGCCTTTGCGGCCAGAAAATGTCACACACCGATCCCCACACCATGTGCGTCTACTGCCTCTGTGTCGACCATGACACCTCGAAATGCGACCTGTGTCTTGCCTTTCATCCCAGCGTCCTCAATGACTGTCTCATACGCCTGAAGCTGGGGAGGCCGGAGAAGAGGAATCCCCCCCCCAGTGAAATCCAAGGAGGCTTGGTGGGCGGTTTCCGCTGTTGTTGGATCCGCCGAGCAATTGGAATGCATGCAAGCATTCGAGGAGAAAGTGGCTTGTGCTGCAGAGGCTTCTCAGAGCTTCTTCTTTCCACTCAACCTGGGCTCCACCTTCTAGGGTTCCTTCCAAGAGTTGTGCCCGTCTCTCCCGACCAAGGGAGAGGTGCCTGCGGGCTCGCACTCCTCTCAATCCGTAAGCGGGAGAAGGATCCGAGAGCATCTTCTTCTTGATGGAGACATTCTTGGGAGCGGCTGAGATCTTGGTCCCAGGAACATGCGGTCTCAACTTCAGTCGAGATTGCTTCTTCGGCCGCTGGTTTTTCAGCTTTGCCGTCTGATCAGTCAACTGAATTATCGATCAACGATGTCGAAATCATGATCGATTTGATTGATCCGATTTCACCGACTCCGGTCAACAGTTCTCTCGATCGAACCCCTAATCTGGTCTTTCTAGATGATGAGACCCAGCCTGCTGGGACTCCAATCGAAGAAGTGGTCCCTGATCCCAGGAATTCACGGTCCACCAGTGTCTCCCGGGCGACGCCATCGGTCGTCCTCATCCTCCTCGGATGAGGAGAGGCTCCAGCAGAAACTCCGTTGGCGCTACGAGGACCTCATATAGCAATAGCTAATTTTGATCGGGCACAAGCCGACCCCGGCTTCTACACTGGCCGTTACCTGGATTTGACCACTTAGGCCGAAGCTGACTCCTTCGGAGCTGATTAAATTGGTTCCTCAGCCTGCAGAGCCGGCAAAACCACCAGTTCGGCCCAAAATGGTCTCTCCACCGATTGTGGTGGAACCACTGCGCAGACAGCCTGTGGGAGGGGCTCCTCCCAAGGAAGACAGACCAGACACTGGGCTTCCCTGCCAATTGTCGGTTACGGTCACCTGGACCACCCTTGGCGAGTCGAAGGTGACCTGGGTGGTAGGCCATTATATCCAGATTCCTCAGATTCAGGTGTCACCGGCTTGCATTCACATCCAGGGGATGATGAATCAACCATTGGCCTAGAGACGGAGGGAGATCCCTAGTCTTTCCAAGGGATCCTTTGCTTCATCTCTGAATCTACAGGGATGCAGGGATGCCCCTGGAGCCAATCCAGAAAAAGGCGGAGTACCCTCTCACAGACATCCTTAAGAGAGGGGATACCCCAACAGAGGCCTTTCCTGTGGCTGAGGTTATTGTCGGCCCGTCCCTCAAACTTTGGCAGCGCCCTGCCTCTTGTCCAGCTCCATCTGCCTGCATGGCCTGCAAGTACGCAGTGCCCATGGGCTCCCTTGCGAGGTTCACAGAGCACCCTTCAGCCAAGAGCCTGGTGACCGCCTCTGTGTTCAGGCATACTGGCAGTTCTACCGACACTGACCAACCTCCTGATAAAGAGTCCAAGCTTGTGGACCATTCAGCCAGGAAGGTCTATGCGGCTTCCTTCTTGGGCCTTCGTCAGGCAAGTTCAGCCATCATCATGGCACACTTCTCTCACACCCTTTTAGGGTCATTGGATGAAGTCCTCCCACATCTCTCCACAGACGTACAGACCATGGTCAAGCAGGTCCAGGATCAGAGCCAAGCTGTTGGCAAACAGCAGCTTCAGATGGCCTGGACATAAACCACAAAAAAACTAAATCCATGCTCTTCTCTAACCTGCAAAACAAGAAACGGCAAGTCCCACTCACCATTAATACATACCTGGGAAATACGCTTAACAAGTGCCAATTTTCAAATATCTTGGAATCAACTTTGATCAAGGCCTAACCTTTGCAACTCACATTGATAGTACAGCAAAAACTATTAATCAGCGAATTGGGATTCTGTATCGGAACCGACAGCTTCTTACCCATTCTGCACTGAGAACTGCCATCCAATCTTCTATCATCTCAGTCATTGACTATGGCTTAGTTATATACGGATCTGCCACTACTACAGCACTTAGTCGCATTACAACATCCCTAAATAAGGCCTGTTGGCTGCTCACTGGTGCACATCGGCGTACCCACACATATGAACTCTATGCTGACTCAGGTTGGTTGCAACTCTCAAAGCGGATAAAGTACCTTACCTGCCTGATGGCGAAAAAATCCACTCTGGGCCTCACTCCACCCTGTATCCAAGACCTGTTATGCCCAGTGCTGAGCACCGCTTTACCAGAAGATCAGAACACCAGCCTCTCCAAGTCCCCGATGCCGGACTTCTCAGGGACAAAGATCAGTTGCCTATCGTGCCCCCAGCTGGCTAAATGCCCTCAGCACTCATATTACTGCTCCACCTCTCTAGGTATTTTCAAATCAAGGCTTTTCTCTCTCCCTCGCACCTCCAGCTCCTGTGACTGCCCTGATTAAACCTCCTATTTCTCACTACCCACCCTGTTCCGTTATCTGACAAAGACATGTTTGGAAACCTTTTCTCCTGCTATTGTCTGCTCCCCACCTTTCCTTAACCTCTCTGTTCTGGACTTTTCGTGTTTGTTTCTCCTAATCTGGCATGACCTCTTTCTTGTAATAATAATGTGATTATTGATATCTCATGTCCTTTCGCACAAGTGATTTGATATGTATTTGTATATGTTTTATTGCTCTTGACATAACACAAATTGTTGTGTTATCTATGTAACCTTTTGTACTGTACCTAATTGACGTGGAACCTTTGTAAAAGAGCCTCTGGCTCAAAGGTAGTAATTCCTAGAACAATAAACTAAACTAAACTAAACATTGGGGATTCTTGTGCCCATTCGATGGCAGCCACAGTTGCCTCTCGTCGCAGGGCTTGGCTGAGGCGCTCCTCCTTCCCAGCAGATACCCAGCACAAACTAGCTGACATGCCCTTCCTCTGGACTGACCTGTTTGACCCAGGAGTGGCTGGTCACCTTCAGTGCATTGAGCATTCCAGTGCCACCTTGGATGTTACTTCTGCCAAGGGTTCTTCGAGCAAGAACCAGCAGAAGAAAAAGAAGAAGCTTTTTCGGCATTCTTCCCCTGTGGCTCAGCAGTCCTCCTTTCAAGGTGGACAGCAGCACCAGCAACAGCAACAGGCTCAAGCTTGGCACCCCAGGCCCAAGCCCGGACTCCAACAGGCCCATAAAGAGGCAGAGGTTCAGGTTCTGGAGCCTCCTCCTCCAAACCTGCTCAGTGACAGGGTAGGGGCTGTCAACCCCTCTCCTGTCACCTCAGCTCTGGGTCCTCCTGTGGGGAGCCGGCTCCGCCACTTCCTTTCCGCCTAGTCCGTTGTCACTTCGGACAGGTGGGTTCTTGAAGTGGTCGGTCAGGGACTGCCTCTGGAATTCGAGCAGTACCCCCCCCCCCAAGCCGAGCCTGCAGCCCTCGGGAGGAAAGAGTATCCGCTCAGACCCAGTTGGCTGTCCAAGATGACATCGCTCAGCTGCTCCTCAAGGAGGCAGTAGCTCCAGTGGCGGATCCTCCAACAGACCTAGGCTTTGTCTCCAGGTACTTCCTGGTGCCCAAGTGGATGAGGGGCTGGCGCACCATTCTAGATCTGCACAACCTGAATCAATATCTCAGGTCACACACCTTTCAGATGGTCACTCTGTTCCAGATCATACCATCCGTGGAGCGAAACATGTAGTTCTGTTCACTGGAGCTGCAGGACGTGTTCTTTCATGTCCCAATTCATCTGTCCCAAAGCGGTTCCTCCGCTTCAGGGTCAAAGGGACCCTGTATGAGTTCTGAGCCATGCTGTTCAGCCTGTCATCAGCCCTATGGGTCTTCACCAAATGCATTGCAGTGGTGGCGGCTTATCTCAGGTGTCGGGGGGTCAGGATTTATCCTTACCTCGACGACTGGCTCCTAGCAGGATCCACCTAACAGGAGGTGGAGAGGTCCAGGGACCTGGCCCTCCAGACCTGCTCTCAACCCAACCTCCTGATCAACGAGGCCAAGTTGGAACTCGTGGCTTCTCAGGTGATGGGCTTCATCGAGGCAGAGCTCGACTCTTGTCAAGCAAGAGCTCGGCTCCCGGTGGACAGGGTGGAGGTTCTTTCCTCCTTTGCCCAATCATTTCTGGTTGGGCAATTGCGCCCTGCCTGGGACTTTCTGTGCCTTCTGGGTTACATGGAAGCATTCACTGCAGTGGTCCGTTGGTCCCAGTTGCACATGTGCCCCCTTCAATGGGAACTGGCCACCCAGGGGACTCAGCGCCACGGTCATTTCGACCAGCTGATCACTGTAACCCAGAAGATGTGGGACGCTCTCCAGTGGTGGACTGCCCCAGACCGGTTGCAGGAAGGGATCCCATTTGTCCGCCTCGAGCTGATGGTCGTCCTTATGACTGATGCCTCTGTCATGGGCTGGGGAGCCTACATGGGGGAAAAGGGTCTATGGGCTCTGGACCCCCGAGGAGTCCTGATGCCACATCAACCTGTTGGAGCTCAGAGCAGTCAGATTGGCACTGTCAGCTTTCACTCCTCAGCTCCGGGGTCAAGTGGTTCAATTCCAGAATCACAATACCACGACCATGTACTACTTGAACAAACAGGGCGGCACACTCTCCCGTCTGCTGTGCAGGGAGATGCTCCACATCTGGACCCTCATGAGCTGATTAGAGGCAGATCTCCTAGCCATCCTTGTGGCAGGAGCCTCAAACCATCTGGTAGATGCTCTCAGCCGCTTAGGCCAGACATCCCACGAGTGGTCTCTCCATCCAGAGGTAACTTACATCCTGTTCTCCCACTGGGGAAAACTGATGGTGGACCTGTTTGCCTTCAGGGAAAACACCAAGCTGAGGCTGTTTCATGCCCGCCCCCCTCAGCGGGGCTTGCTGCAGGGGGATGCCTTCTCAAGGCCGTGGACCCCAGGCCTCCTCTTTGCCTTCCCTCCATTTCCCTTGATCCACAATGTGCTCCTCAAGGTGAGGAGGGACAAGGCAAAGGTGATCCTGATAGCCCCAGACTGACCGCACTAGTTCTGGTATCCAGATCTCCTCAGCCTCAGCTGCAGGCACCCAGCGCGACTTCCAGCATGCCCGGACCTGAGCTCACTTAATCAGGGGAAGGTATTTCATCCGGACCTTCAATCCCTGCTCCTCACAGCCTGGTACCTGAGCGGCTAGAGTTTCAGGCTTTAGGTCTTTCCGAAGATGTTTACACTGTGGTGGAGGCATCCAGAAAGGAATTGACCAGGAAGTGTTATGCCTTCAAATGGAAAAGGTTTTCCATTTGGTGTCAGGGCAAGGGCCTGGACCCTTTGTCCTGTTCAGTGGCTAACATTCTTGACTATCTTAGGTCTCTTTCCAAAGGGGGTCTATGACCCTTAGGGTGCACCTGGCAACCATCTTTGCTTACCGGGCGTGGGCCGGTCAGCCGACGTTGATGCAGGAGACAGTGGTCGGACGCTTTTTCAAAGGCCTGGATCATGTCCCCTCTGGTGTGTGAACCTCCACCTCCATGGGATCTACTGCTGGCACTGGCAAAGCTCATGGGCAAGCTATTCAAATCAATGCACAAGTGTGAGTTGTCACACTTGTCATGGAAGATGGCCTTCCCGGTGGCTATCACATCTGCGAGAAGGATAGAGGAGCTCCAGATGCTTTCGGTGGACTCCCCTTAGCTGGTCTTCCACAGGAACAAGGTTGTCCTATGCCCCACCCAAATTTCCTTCCGAAGGTGGTGTTAGAGTTTCACCTTAACCAGGTGTTAACTCTGCCAGTATACTACCCTAATTACACGTCGGAGGCCGAGTACAGGCTCCATACTTTGGACCTGAGACATGCGCTCTCCTATTACAAGGAGAGGACAATGGAAATTCGGGGAAAGGTTCGCCAGCTGTTTGTCACCTACGCTGAAGCTGCTTCTGGCAGACCTGCAGCCAAATGGACTATTGCAAGATGGATCACATCTTGCATAGGTCTGTGCTACGAGTTGGTGGGCAAGGAGCCTCCCAGAGGGATGAGCTCATTCTACCCACCATACTGCTGCATCGGTGGCTGCTTCCAGGGACATCCCTATCCAGGAAATCTGTCGGGCTGCTACCTGGAAATCAGCAAACACTTTCGTCACCCACTACCACATTGACCTTTAGTCAGGCCGGATGCTGGTTTTGGGGCCTCAGTTCTCCAATCTCTGTTCCCTAAGTAGGGGGTGTGTGCCTTGCCTCCCTCCTCCTGGAGAACTGCTAGGAGTCTGCCAAAGAGTGTGGATGAACAACATATCCACGCTCCTAGAAAAACAGGTTACTCACCTGTAACAGTAGTTCTAGGAGTGATATATCTTGTTCATCCACCCGTACCCACCCGACCTCCCCGGCTGTGGATGCACACAACCTAGCTTCCTGTGGGCTAAGATCTGGCGTCATGGGGTGGAGCCGAGGTATATACCACCCCGGTGGGTGGGAGAAGCCAGCTTGAAGACTTCCGGTGAGATTTAAATCGGAAGGGGACATGCCAAAGAGTGTGGATGAACAACATGTACCACTCCTAGAACTACTGTTACAGGTGAGTTACCTGTTTTTTCTGAATGACTGGGGCAACTTTCTGACAGCTCTCACTCCGGGAGAGGCACTGATACTAAGGGAGGGAGGGAGAAACAGCATAGGCCTTGTGTAGGCTGAGGGGGGTCTTGGGAAAGTATACCCCAGAAAACAGATTGGGGGCATCGACCTAATGGTGCTAGGATACAACTTGCAGAATCTGCACAATACAAAAATTGTGATGACAGAGTTATAATCTGAGCAAAGAATCATTTTCCTTTTTATGCCTCTAAGTCATGTTATATTAATACATGTAGTTTAGATTGTTGTTTGTAGCCCTGTTAGGTCTATTGTGTTGTTATCTTTTCCATTTCAGCTTTGTTAAGGCTGAACAGGTCTGTCAATTATAAACTGATAAGAGCTTTGCTGAATGCACCAATATGCTTGATAAATAAGAAGAATGAATATGAAATGTGCATTTTATTCTCATATGTAAATGGAATATCTGAAATTCTAATAAAAACATTATACAAAAAAAAGAAACACTATCAGTGGAATTTAGAGAGTCCTGAGGCTTAAAAATAATTCAGGCCCCAGAAAAATACATAAACTGAAAGCCTCAACAATCTGATCTGAGCTGTCAGTATGATCACTATTGACCAAATGAGGAATTGGGTAGTTCAGATTTCTAATTATGCTTCAAGCCTTTTTATAGTTTCCTGAAGGAGCCTGGGTTGGCATCATGGGAACTTGCACGCTTATCCCTGAAGAAGGAAGCTGTTTTGCAGCTCTGACATCACTGAGATACTTATTACAAAGGTCACTACAGTGTAGTTCTTCCAATCATGTCCTGAAGTTATTTTGTCCTTCTTCCAAGCTCTGTCTCAGATTTTCGAGATTTGCATATGTGGCTGGGAGTAATACCAGGGCGCATTATGGAGCTTAATTTGTTTAATATGAAGTGGGACATAGCTGTTAGATAATAAGAAATTCAGATTTAAAGAATGCCCATGCTTCCTCAGTGATTGGAATTAACTCCAGCCTATCCCAAACATTTTAAGGAGTGATAGAAAATATATCTTAGTAAACAAGATGGCTTTGTCCTCTTACAAATACAGCTGATGACCTAGTTGTCACTGAATGAATCAGCTAGGATTGCATGGATATAGGATTGCATGGATATAGAATGTCTCAGGCATATTCATAAAGATCAGAATGAGCACCAAGGGGTTGATAACATTTTTATGAATAGGGCTGTTAATAAGCTTTATAAGGCCCACATCTAAAACAAAGTCATGTAAGCTAGTTTGGTTAGGACAGAGGGAGTTCCAGTCCTCAATAGTCTCTCATAATAAGGAACTTGTTAGAATCCCTCACTGGGAGAAGCTAACTGAAAAGACCATTTACAGTTCCCACATCAGCCTTAGGTGGGCAGTAACAGCCAATTAATACAACTGGCTTGGCTTTAGCAATGGGAATTTCAAGAGAATGTACTTCATTTCCAGCTATGCTGGCAAGGCTGGTAAACAATTTTACATTATATGTAAGGTCATAAATTATTGGGGCACAGTCGCACCTCTATAGTTAGAGTTGAGCAGGCACTTTAATGTTAAACCCCAGTTTTTGCACTTTAATAACTTGACAACCATTCAGTGGATTTGCATGAAATTGTGTATGTGTGGTCTTGTGAGGTAGATCTCTTGATATGCCAAGTTTCGTTCTGGTTGGATTTGTGGATTCCAAGACACAGATAGTGCAAAAAGTACATTTTCAGGATTTTCCCCCCATGGTTTTTTTTGCTGGGATTTCTGTCAGCTTGGCTAGCAACCAGACAGTTTGGAATTTTGGCCTGAATTTTTTAGGGTAGAAAGGAACTAACCTACAGATGTGCCTTTTGCTTGTTTAGTGAACAAATATTAATCCGTTCCAAAGTTATTTGATTTTGAAATTTTGAATAATTGTTTCTGCTCATGCTCAGTAAGCACTAAAAAAATAGCTGAAATGAAAAAAAGAATTCTCTTTCATATTGACCTCATCCTTTTTCATGAGGGGAAAATCCTTTTTCATTTGCCACCATCTTGTTTTTAGTTTTCACCACAAATCCGAATTTAAAAAGCCTTCAAAATGACATTCTGGAGTGCAAGCAACATATGTATAGTGGCGTCCCCCAGGATGAAACCCAATTCTGCAGAATTTTGCAGCCCTCTGCAGAGTGATGCAGTAGACCTACTGAATAAAGCAATGTAATTTCAATGGCAGTTACTCCTTATTGTCATTCAGGAAACTGTGACACTGCCAGGATAAAGTGAATGCCACAGTTTCCTGCATGATGAAGGAGACTAATTGCCATTGAAATTATATTGCTTTAGTCAGTAGGTTTGCTGCAGTATACTGCACAGTGATTTAAAAGTGGGTTTCATCCTGGGGGACGCCACTGTATGTTGCTCATCTGGACCCTGTTTGCTAGATTCTACACTTAACTGTTGGACAAGTTGCCTGAAATTTTTTTTTTTTATATATTTAAAATCTTTTTTTGTGACTCACTTATCATGAAAAAATATTTAGCCAATGCTTCCTGACCCCCTTATTGTGTTCCTTTGTGTCGACTAGCCTAGCACCCAGACTGTTTGGAATTTTAGTCTGAAATTTTCAGGGTAAAAAGGGGATGGGGCACAGATATGCCTTTTGTTGGTTTGGTGAAAAAAATATGAATCCCTTCCAAAGTTATTTATGTTTTTTTAAGTTCATACTTTTTTTTGTGACTTGTAATACAAAAATAGATTCTTTTTCATATAACAATTCATGAAAAAATATTATTTTTTTGTGAGGAAAAATCCTTTTTCATGAGCTGGCATCTTTTCCCTGGTGTCTAGTGGCACCCCCACCTTCCAGTCATCACCCCCACAATTATTTGTTTAATTCCATGGTGTCTAGTGGCATCCCCCACCCTCTGATTACCATCCCTATATATAAATTATATTTCCCTGGTGTCTAATGGCAGCCCTCACTCTCCAACCCCTCCCCCCCCACCTAATTATTATTTCCTGGTGTCTAATGGCACCTCCATCATCAGATTGTCATCCCTGTATTTAATCATATTTCCCTGCGGTCTGGTGTCACCCCAACCCTCCGATGCCATCCCCGTTTAATTGTATTGTTTCACTGGTGTCTAGTGGCACCCCCCCGCATCCTCCCATTGTAATTTACCTGAAATAAAGAAAACAGTCCCTTGTTGTCTTTTTTTTTAAGCTGTAAAAAGAAACGTTCCCTCAGTGATGAATCCCCCACCCGACCTCCCACTGAGCACCCACCACCCGCACCCCCCACACCCTCACTCACCTGAACAGGTGACAGGACAAAGATCCACTCTCTGATCAAAGACACATCTGGCTGCTGGAACCACCGACTGCAATATGAGAAACTAAGGTAAATGTGGTTCAATGTATTTCAATGGGATTTTCAACTTTGTGGCATAACTTTGCCATTTTTGCATATTTTGAGCTCAAATTTTAAACATGGCCTTTTTGGGACCCCACCTCATGAACAATGTTGGTGGAATTATGCAAATCTGGATGGAAAAGTGGTTTTGTGGTCACTTGGCAAAATCACCTTTTGAGCGGGATTTGAAATTTTCCACTGCGCTTGTTAATCAGGTGGGGTAATATGAAGGCTATGTTGAAATTGGGGGGGGTCAAAATATATAAAAATGCCAAAGTTATGTGCATACATTAAAATTTTTCTATGCTCCCTCGTAACTTTGGCAATTTTAAATACTTTGACTCGAAATTTTCAACATAATCATCTTTTTACACCACCTCATGAATGAGACAGCTATCATTTTTCAAACCCTTGCCACACAGAATCATGTTTTGGCTGGGATTTCAAAATTTTCATCACTGGTTTGATGAGATGGGATAATAAGAAAGCTATGCTGACAATTTCATTCCTGCTTTACTACAAATGCAAGCCCTGCGCTACCACAGACAAATGAGGATACAATTATACTATCTCAAAAAATAAGGACATTTTTTACAAAAACTTTGTTAATGCACTGGTTAGAGTTGAAGCGACAAAAGTAGAGAAATGTGGCATTAGGGTTTACATACCTAACAGCCCACCCTGCAGGCAGCAACAGGCGTGGGCTGTGCCTTATGGTTGTCAACCCTAACGCTCACTCCATTCCCATACACTGTACCCATCTCAGCATTAGGGTTGACAGCTGCAAGGCACACCTCACGCCTGTTGCTGCCCGCATGGTGGGGGTGGGGTATTAGGGTTGGAAACCCTAACACCACATTTTCCTACTTTTGTTGCTTCAACCCTAACTAGTGCATTAATGAAGTTTTTGCAGAAAATATAGATATATAGCAATAACCCACAACAGGGCATGTGTTTCCTTGGTGAATTGTAATTCAGAAGGTCAGTGACTTTAAACACATCCAGGAAGTGCAATAATTCTCAAGAAATTCATGCCTCAAAGTGGGTTATTGTGCTTATACAATTATTTTTTTTTTTATGGAAAAAAGGTTTTATATAAAGGGGCATTGGGGGTATCATATTTGATGACCTCAAAGTGGAAGGGCAGTATGACAGAGCAGTGGGAAGGGCCAGACGGATGTTGGGATACATAGAGAGAGGTTTGTCCAGCAGGAGGAGGAAGATGGTGTTACCACTCTATTGCTCACTGATGAGACCCCACCTGGAATATTGTGTCCTGTTGTGGAGGCTGCACCTCAGAAAGGACTGACAGGGTGGAGGCAGTCCAGAGAAGAGCAACTAGAATGGGACAGGGGTTACACCAAAAACTCTATAAGGAAAGACTGAAGGATGTACACCTTGGAAGACAAGAGAGCAAGAGGGGGCATGATTGAAATCTACAAGTACCTAACGGGGTGTTGAAGAGAAAACCATGTAGATGCTGTTGAGGTTCATACTGAGAGGCCAGTATGTCTCCAAGTCAGAATGTTTTGGGTTTATTTTACCATGGGTGGTTCATAATTGCATCCGTAAAAAGTTCTGCAGTCTGTTAATCCCACACTGAAAATGAATGGTATCCTGCTTATTGTTTTTATTTCTTACTTTGTATAATGTTACTATCAAACATTTCCAATCTTAAGTTTGTCAATATATAGCCGGCCTGGTGGTGCTGAGGGTTGAGGCGCTGGATACCACACTTCGCGCCACACCGACGACCCTGGTTCGGGGACGAGCCCTGGTCGTTGGGGGTTGGCAGGGGAGAGAGAGGATCGAGTATCCAGAGGACAGCTCTCCTGTCTCTGGGGAGGGTTCTAGGCTTTCCCGGCACTGCAGCGGCCCCTGGTGGAGACCAGAGGCACTGCACACGTCAGGGTAACAAAAGTAATGGGATGGAGCTGCGGCAGGCATCACCAGACACCATTGCACATCCGAGCTCAGGAAGGGTGAAAAAAAAAACATGGAAACACCCCTTCCTCGGGGATAGGCGAAGGTGCCTCCCCCTCTGGTCTACACTCCCAATGTCGTCTGCGCCTCTCCGTTGTGCCCCCCTCCTGGCCCGGAGCTCAACCCTATAGATGGAGCGCCCCAGGCAGATAGGGCGGCCCTTCCCTGGAGGGTTCAGACCCGGGGGATGTGCTGGGCTGGGGGGTGCGGAGTAAGGTGGGCACAACAGGAGGTAGAGACCGAGGGTGCAGGAGGACACTGCAGAGGGTTCACCGAGGAAGTTGAATAAATAAAAAAAGTTTGAAAAAAAAAGAAAAAAGTTTGTCAATATACCCCTTAAACTTGGATTTCTGTATTATATCTAAATACTTGTAAAATAAATAACTAAATTGTGGGGTTATGTGTTTAGAAAGTTGAAATATTTTTATTTTAATAAAAGAGGGTTTATTTTCATTTAATTAGGTTGTTGCTAGGCAGATTAGGGCAGGTTAGTTACAAATTGTTTGTATACCAGAGATTTACGATCAGGTGATGTGCCTAGACCAAAGAATATGCTACAAGTCAGGAGCCTGTTTTATAGCAATATGTAACTATCACTTTATAAGATTATGCAGTGTCTTTGATGGAGATCACTACACTCCATGTACAGTATGTGTCCTGTATAAATTCTTGTTCCTCTGATTTCTACTTACTTGAGATAAGTTCCGATTTTCTTGGATGACTCAAATAAAGATGTCCAATAAAGCCCATACAGGGGTGGTTTGGGATGGCCCATTGTCTTATTATGTGAGAGACCCAAGTTCGTCTGCCATGCACAACTGCCAAGCCCCAGGTCCAAAATAATATGGCTTAGCAGATACAGCATTCTGAGACTCTTGAAAGGGGAGAGAATTGCTGAACCTTCTGCAAAGGATAAAGAAGAAGCCTTGAGATTATGGTTGACCATGTGATATCAGCCCTCCACCATGGGCCCTCCACCGTTTTGGTCCAGCATCAGTGTGGGTGGCAAAAATCTCAGGCAGTAATGGGCAGGGCTGTTTTTTGGGGTGTAGAAATTCCCCCCATTCCCCACATCCCTGCTGAGTGACCCTAGGAATAGACCGTCTGCTTAGCCAAAACTAAGCCACACTGTGAGTTTCCCCTTGAGTATATGGTGATTGACGGTGGTCTGGATGTAGCTTGGAGGGCATGGATTGGTACTCTGACAGGAAGACAACTGAGGATAAAGCCAGAGGGAAAATGCAGGAAGAAGAGGAGGGACCCAGAATTGGATAGGTATTAAATTAAAAAAAATGTTTTTTACAAATGCTGCCAGACAGGTGCTGGCTCAGTGGTGCTGTGGGTTGAGGTGCTGGATGCCACACCACCTCCCACGCCGGTGACCCAGGTTTAAGAGTGGACTTGGGTCACTGGGGATAGGTACTGAGGGTCCGATGACTGCTTTCCTTTCCTGGGAAGGGGGGAAATGTTGCGCTGCTCAAACACTACTACCATGAGAAGGCCTGGGGACAGCCGGTGGCAGGCGCATAGTACATGTGCTCCTGTATGTACACGTACAACTGCATCCTGCATGCCACCAGTTGGGAGAGAACAGGGGAAAACATGGATCCGGTGAATGGTGCCTGGCTTGCCTACTGACTCATTCAGATTCCCAGAACCACATTGTCTGGTTACTATCAAGTGGGGCGGGAGGATGGACCTTCCCATCTTGGCTCTGTCATAGGGAGGCTAATCCATGGGGGATTGTAGTTGAATTCTGGGGGCAGCAGTTATCAGTCGGGGTGGGCTGGAACTGAGCAGGTCGCCAGCTCTAGGGAGAAAAAGAATGACAGAAAAAAAATGCCTGACAAAGTTGTAAGTGAAACCTTCACTTCTAGGCGTGTGGACGTGATGTACTATCCACACTTTAGGCAGAATTCCTTTCCCTGTAAGACTTGCTGGAAAGTCTTAAAGCTGGCTCCTCTGACCCAGCAAGGTGGTATCCTCCTCAGCACCACCCCAAGACACCAGATCTTCCTTTCCACTGGAAGAGACAAGTTCCTTCCATTGCGCTCTGCATTTTTGTAGGCCCTGTCTTTGTTTCACCGATAATTTCGTACTTGGTCTTCAGGCTGCTTCACGTTTTTTTTCCTGTGCTCGCATCATGGACTCCTCTGCTTAGAGGTCAGCGCCCAGTTTCAGACTTCATCTGTGTGGGCAGAAAATGTCTTGCATGGACCCTCACGCCATATACATTTATTGCCTGGGCCAGGACCACAACCCCAGGCTTGCGGCCTGTGCTACACTCAGCATCCTTCCACTTTGGAGGACCGGTATGCCAGACTCTTGCTGGGTCTCCCAGATAAGTAGGATCCTCCAGTTCACTCTAAGGATACCTGCAAGGTGGTCTCCTGGGCTGCAGGGTTCACTGAACAAATGGCAGCTTTTGAGGAAGCTGCCACCCAGGCAGCCATGGGCTCCTCCTCGGTGCCTGCACTAGTTCTGCTGGACTTTGGCGCCTCTTTTACTGGGGCATTCTGGGACTTGTGTCAGTCTCTTCCTACCCTTGGGGAGGACCCTTCACAATCTAAATCCAAGAAAGATTCTAAATCAAAAGTTAAAAAGTCCTGTCACAGGTTGTGGGATCGCGGGCTGTCTCAGGCCTTGGATTCCTGTGCTCCTGCTTTGTTGATGTTTCTCAAGGATTTGACTTCAGCTGAGCCTTCCATCCAGGCCTCTGGCCACGCAATGTCCCTGCTGGGCCAGTCAGCTGAGATGCTGGCCAACAAGCCAGTAGAGATTTTTCTTGACCCGGTCAACCTGTTGTCAGGACGAGGGGGATACTTCCCTCTCCAGGACTCCAGTCCTGACCTAGCAGCCCCAGGGCAGGTTGGATCAGCCCGGTGATCCAGTCCATAACCCATGGAACATCAAGCTTGCAGGGGGTGGTAGGCGTTCCTCGCCAGTCCAGGTTTCTCCTCATCATCTGGTCCACCAGTGGTTGAGGTCTCAAATCTGTAGCTCAAGGTCGAGTAGCCCTTACTGAAGTTGGCATTTGTGCTGTCGGCATTTGGGCAAGTGGCATCACTGCTACTCCTCATCTTCCTCCTCTTTGGGGGAGGAACGGCTCTGCTTCAAGTTGTGACAGCACTACAAGGAGCCCATGTGGCAGCAGCTCCTTTTGGGTGCTGGGCCTAAGCCGGTGCCGACTCCCTCTCCAGCATTCCCTTGGCTGCCACCGCCTTGGTCTGAACCTGTTCCAGCTCAGTCGATTCATGCCTCTCCGCCCATTCAGGTGGAACCCCCATTGATTCAGCCAAAGGATGGTCCTCCATCCAAGGATGCCTACAATACCCCCAGGCTTCCTCGGTGGTTGCTGGTCATGGTCACTAGGGCCGACCAGCCCCACAAGGTTAGCGGTGACTTAGGAGGTTGGCTGGTCTTTGACGAATCCTCAGAATCGGAGGGTTCCTCCATGCATTCTAGGCGGGTTGACCTAGAGTCAAGAGAGGATTTGTCCATGGACCATGGTCCCACGTCCTTCGGGGCTATGCTACCCCTCATCCCTGAGGCCACGGAGATCCAGTTGGAGTCCATACAGAAACAAACCAAGAATCCCCTCATCGAGATCCTTGACCAGGACGAGTCCCCAGGGAGTCGCTTTCCTGGTGATCGAGGCCATTCTTGAGCCCACATTGGAGCTCTGGCAGCATCCAGCCTCCTGTCCTACTCTATTGGCCAGTATGGCTTGCAAGTATGCTGCAGTCCCTATGGACTCTCTCTACGTGTTCACAGACCACCCCTCAACTGAGGGCCTGGTTGCCGACTTTGTGTTCCGTCAGATGGGCAATGTCGGGGATGTCGATAAGCCCCCTGGCAAAGAATCCAAGAAGTTGGATCATGCAGCCAAGCAGGTATATATGGCTTCTTCTGTCAGCCTCAGGCAGGCAAGTTGAGCCTTGATGATGGCCCACTTCACTCATGCCCTATTGGGCACCCTGGATGAGGTGCTCCCTCAGCTCCCAGCTGACCTTCAGATGACAGTCAAGCAGGTCCGGGACCAGGACCAGAACTATGCAGTGGCGAAACAGCAGCTCCAGATGGACCTGGACATTGGTGATTCTTGCACCAGGTCAGTGGCCGCTGCTGTAGCTATGCCTCAGCAGGTGGCTTCATATCTTGACTTTTGCAGCAGATACACAGCACAAATTTGTGGATGTCCCCTTCCTGGGCACTGATTTGTTCAGGGCCTGGGGTGGATGGTCATCTCACTAGGATTGAGAAATCCAGTGCCAGCTTGGATTCCATCACCTCAGCCCAAAAGTACAAGGGCTCCAAACTCCAGAAAAAGTCCTTTCAGCTGCATATTGCTCCTGCAGCCAAGCCTCCTTCATCCCAGCTGGGCACCACCAGTCCTGGCATCCCAGACTTAAGTCAGTCGCCTCTGTGGTCTGGAAGCCTGGTGGATAGGGTCCAGCAGCATTATCCGCTGGCCCGGCCTTTGCCTCCAAGCCTGCCCAGTGATGGGACGAGGGGGGTGCCCCCTCTCTGCCCGTCCTATTACAGAGTAATTCTGTACCCAATCCGTTTTATTATTATAGTTAATCTTAAAAACTGGAACTCTGATATTTATTTATTTTTGCAATCTTTGGATCTTAATTGTTGTTTTATTCTGTTGTGTTTTGTTAGGCACCCAGAGCCTCAGGAAATGGGCACCTTAAAACTAAAATTTGCTTTGCCTTGCCTGTCTCCCCTGGATCCTCCTGCGGGGGGGGGAGGAGGGCTGGCTCCACCACTGTCTTTCCATCTGGTCCATTACCATGGACAGGTGGGTGCTGGAAGTGGTAGGGCAGAGGTTGCCTCTGGAGTTCAAGGTTCTCCCGCCCAGCCAAGCCCGCGCCCCTTGGGAGAATATGGTGTCAGCAGACATGCTGTCAGCCCTTCGCAAAAACATCACCCAGCTCCTCCAGAAGGAGGTGGTGGTTTGCGTCCCGTGACCCACCAAACAATCCAGGGTTTGTTTCCAGATACTTTCTGGTTCCCAAAAGGACAGGGGGCTGGCGCCCCATCTCGGATATGCATGACCTGAACAAGTTTCTGCAGCCACGCACCTTCAAAATGGTCACTCTAAACCAGATCATTCTGTCCCTGGAGTGGAACATGTGGCTCTCCTCCCTGGACCTGTGGGATGCCTTTTTCCTTGTTCCCATATGTCCATCCCACCAGCAGTTCCTTCGGTTCTGTGTGGAGGGGACCCTCTGTGAGTTCCAGGCCATGCCCTTCTACCTCTTCTTGACTCCCAGGGTCTTCGCCAAATGCATAGCAGTGGTGGTGGACTCCTGAGGTGCCAAGTGGTCTGGGTGTACTCGAACCTGGACAGTTGGCTGATTGCAGGCCTCTACAGGATGGAGGTGGGGCAGTCCAGAGATCTGCCCTTCCAGACCTGCTTTCGCCTCAACTTTCTGGTCAATGAGGCCAAGTTGGAACTTGTTCCCTCGTAGGTGATTTCAGTTCATCAGGGAAGAGCCCAACTCTTGCTGAGCCAGAACCCAGCTCCCAATGGACAGGGTGGAGGGTCTTTCCCTCTTTTGCCCGATCATTTCAGGTTGGGCAGTTGCACCTTGCCAGGGACTTACTGCACCTCCTGGACTTCATGGCAGCCTGCACCAGCGTGGTCTGTTGGGCCCACTTGAGAATGCACTCCCTTCATTGTGGGTTTGCCAGCCAGTGGTCTCAGTGTCAGGGCCACCTCAACCAGATAGTCATGGTGACCCAGCAGATGTGCCATCCAGTAGTGGTTGGTCTCAGAACATTTACAGGAAGTAGTCCTGTTTGTCCGCTCGAAGCTGACAGTCACTGTCTTGACCAACACCTCACTGATGGGCTGGTGTGCCCACCTGCGGGAACACTGGGTCCATGCCGTCTGGTTCCCTGAGGAGTCACAATGTCATATCAAGCTGCTGGAGCTTTGGGCTGTTAGCCTGGCCCTGTCAGCCTTCGCTCCTCATCTTTGGGTCAGGTCGTCCAGGTCCAGATGGAAAACATCATGACCATGTACTACCTCAACAAGCAGGGCGAGATGTACTCCCTTCCTCTGTGCAGGGCCATTCTCCGCATTTGGATTCTCATGCTCAGCCTGGAGGCTGACCTGCTGGCCATTCATGTGGCTGGGGTGACCAGTCGGCTGCCCTCAGCCATGTGAGTGAGGTGTCTCATGAGTGGTCCCTTCATTTCATCAGGAGGTAGTGGACAGTCTGTTCTCCCAGTGGGGCACCCCTCAGGAGGACCTGTTTGCCTCCCAGGGGAATGCCAAGCTGAAGCTGTTTTGTGCCTGCTCCCCTCAGCAGGGATCGCTGCAGGGGGATGCCTTTGTGAGGCTCTGGACCCTGGGCCTCTTTTATATCTTCCCTCACTTTTTTGTGATCCACAAAGTCCTGATCAAAGTTTGGAGGGACAGGCATGGATAATCCTGGTGGCTCCAGCCTGGCCATGCCAGTTCTGGTATCCTGATCTCCTTAGCCTCAGGCTGTTGTGACATCTGCCACTTTACCTGGACCTGCTGTCATGCTCTCGGGGAAGGTCCTCCACCTGGACCTTCAGTCCCTGCACCTGACAGCCTGGTTCCTGAGTGGCTAGAGTTCTAGGCTCTAGGTCTCTCTCATGAGGTACTCCATGTAGTTGATGCCTCTCGGAAGGAGTCAACTTGTCGATGCTGTACCTTCAGATGGAAGAGATTCTCCATTTGGTGCCAGGGCAAGGAGCTGGACCTCCTGTCCTGTCCAGTGGCTAACATCCTCAACTACCTGTGGCCCCTCTCACAGTTGGGCCTTCGGTTGACGACCCTCGAGGTGCACCTGGTGGCCATCTTTGTATACCGGGCGTGGCCTGGTATGCCGACCTTTGTGCTGGAGAAGGTGATTGGGTGCTTCTTTAAGGGTTTTAACCACATTTCCCCTTTGGTGCGTGAACAACCATCTAGGGACCTTTGCTGGTGTTGGTGATGCTCATGGGCAAGCCATTCGACCCGATGCACAAGTGTGAGATGTCACACCTGTCATGGAAGACCACCTTTTTGTTGGTCGTCACATCTGCCTGAAGGATCAGAGAGCTCCAGGCGCTCTCAGTGAAGTCTCCTTACCTGATCTTCCCGAGGGACAAGGTTGTCCTTCACCCCAACCCGAAGTTCCTACCGAAGGTTGCCTCCGGGTTTCACCTTAACCAGGTCATCAATCTCCCGGTGTACTTCACCAACCACACCTCGGAGGCTGAACACAGGCTTCATACTTTGGACCTGCAGAAGCACTTACCTGTTATAAGGAGCGCATGACTGGAATTTGGGGAGAGATTCGCCAGGTGTTCGTCACCTATGCTCAAGCTGCACCTGGCAATCTGGCAGCAAAGCAGATGATTGGCAAGTGGATTGTATCCTGCATTGACCTCTGCTGTAGGTTGGGTGGTAGGGAGCCTCTTGTAGGGCTTAGGGCTCATTCCACCAGACTGCCTTGGTTGCTGCTTCCAGGGATATCCCTAGCCAGGAAATCTGCAGGGTTGTTACCAAGTCAGCATACATCTTCATTTCCCATTACCACATTGATCTTGAGTCATGCCAGGATGCTGGTTTTGGGTCCTTGGTTCTCCAGTGTCTCTTCCCTAAATAGGGGTGTGTGCCTTGCCCTCTCCTCCCGTAGAACTGCTAGGAGTCTGGCAAAAGTGTGGATGGTACACCATATCCATGCCCCTACAAAAAACAAGTTACTCACTGTCACCAAGGCACGGGTCAGGAAGTATAGGAAGACCAGGAGCAGTTATAAAATTTGCAAGTAGTTTTTTAATTTTTCCAACAATAGTAAAATAAAAAATAAAAGTGGTTCAATATAGCTATTTACAAAGGCAGTACAAATAGTGAAAACAAAGTCCTTCATCTTAGGGTATCTCTAATTCCAAGTTTCAGTCTCTCCTCAGCAAGGATTACTGCTCTTTTTATTATAAGTCTTTGCCTAGTAATTAACTTCTTCATCCTCGACTAGTTAATAGACATCCTGTTTCTCATAAAATGTATTAGAAGTTTGTCAGTTTCCTTGCAGGGGCAACAAAATTGATCATATGGATTTCTACACCAAAATCTCAGTGTACAACATGGGACAAGTAGCTAACATGGTGAAATGAAGGGGGCTTTCTTGTAACTACTGCCCCTTAGCTGTATTACATTACATCATTTGCATTAATATGGCATGTCACCTACAGTATATAAATGTATTACAGACAAATTACAGTCAATAAAAAACAGATTTCTGGTACAGCACAGATTTATATTTATTTTAACCCCCCCTCCCCAAGTCAGGCCAGGACGTCAGGCCGTGGCAACCTTTCAGCCCATCACTCCTTTACCTGTGGCCTAGAGTAACCCTCATGGCTAGTCCATATGGCAGAGCCATCTGGGTGGTAACAGCCACCTTTGAACAGGCATCTAGTGTTCGATGTTGTAACTGGACCATGGGGCCCGAGCATACCAGCCCTCACACTTAGGGCCCCCCGGCTTTTCTTCCTTTTGCTGTGTTTCTGATCACAGAGACACCAGCACACAGCTGTCCTTAGTTCACGCATATACACTATGATGCACAGTGTAGGGATCATCCAGTGTCTCCTCACCCATTGAGAGACACTGTGGATGTCACTTTACCCCAGGGCCACCAGAGGACAGTTGAGTACCATGATAGCCTGCCATCCTCCCTTCTGGATTAGGAGAATGTCCTCTAGGATGCTTGGTCCTCCTCCTATGGACCCATAGCAGCTACCTGGGCATGGAGTCAGCATGTCATCTTGGAAGTTGCAGCATGTGCTGGCCATCCCGGCACTGATTCATTTGTGATTTATGGCTATGTTTTCCTGTTGTAGGGTGTAGGTAAAGGATAACACAAGACAACAGAAATCAGGTACAACACACCTCAGTGTGATTTTATTTTATGAAAAAATAAGAACAAAAATAATAAACTGAAATAAATAATAGTAGCACAATGTACTACTTTCAGTAGTATACAAACAGTCCTGATTGTATGCAGAAATGCTTTCAATCCTTACGTCTGCGATTTCCAGGAGCCTACTCCCTGTAGGTCCTCCTCTTACCTTGGCTTCAGGTAAATGAGATCAACCTTAGCTCAGCTACCGTACTTACTTTTCTGAGGGTTTTTATACCCCTTCCCGAACATGTGATCCACCCATTTATCTCAATTAGGCATTATCCAGGCTGAACAACAAAAGTTATACAGAAAGAAAAGGTTGTTCTAAGCCTCTACAATTAAACCGTCTATTGTCTTTAATACAAGTAAAGTTAAACATGTATTTCTCCAGAAAAAGTGCCATGAATACATAATTGGCACTAGCTCCTCCCCTTTCTCAGCATGTCTGGCACTATGATTTGTATAAAAGGGGCCAATAGAGGATGCAGTTTCCCTAAAGGGAACAGCCTGAATTAACCTGTACTGCAGGTAGGCTCCTATTTTCTTGTCAGTCAGCTTGTATTTCTCATATACAGCATCAGCACTTCTGTTTATTTATAACAGACAGCCCTCTAAAACACATTTGTCAGGGCTTATTTTTAAGAGGGAGGGCACCTTAGAGATTTCAGTGTCTCTACTTTTATTTTATTTAAACATGTTTATTTTCTTTTTATTTTCTGGGATAGGGTAGCTTCATTTTATTAATTTGAGGGGCCCCAGGAGCATAGACACTCCATACAGAGGATGTTTCTGTCCCGATTTATGTGAGGCAGGTATTACATACAGAGCAGCTTTTACTAAAGCAAGGAAAAGTCAAGCTGCTCTGTTTTTACTGCGACAGAAAATTCTTAGATATAGAGAGAGAGAGTGAGGAGCAAACACACTCCTATTTGTCCTATACAGAGCTCTATCTCTATCTCTGTCTCTTTCTGTCTCTCTCTCTTGCTTGCCAACAACGGGCTCCTCAGCGTTTTTATTTAAAAGAAATCAGCCTCCCTATTTTATGGCCCCAGTAAGCAAGTTTATTTATTTTATTTATTTATTAGCTTTTAATGACCAGGTAAGTGCACTAAGCAATAAACCCTGCCTATTTTCAGACATGAACCGGCAGAGTACAAAATACAGTCTTACAAACAATCTCAGGTAACATACTTTTTATTTATTTATTGAAATGTTTCACCAGGAGGGCACGCTGAACAACAAGTTGCTCGTCTCACGATGCGACCTGGGGAGTGGGGGTTACATGGGGATAAACACAGAGATGATAAAGAATCACAAGTTACACAATTGGAATGGCATACAATTAAGAATCAAGTAGAGCAGATAGTATACAAAGAACACAAACAGTTGGTTTAAGGCGAGCTGGTGTGCAAAAACATAAACAGTATATACACTCAGTATTTGACAGCTTACAACAGATATCCATGCAGGGATAGTCAGAGATTATACATACTAAACAGAAGTCATCCATGCAGGGATGAAAAGTGAAACGTAGACAAGGCAGGTGATACACTTGGAGTCCGGAGTGGCAGTATGTCCTGGCAAGTAAAAAGCAAGAGCAGGCCATGTGAGGTTAGGCACAGTCACAAGTTAGGCACAGTCACAAGTATAAAGTGCGTAAAGGTGAGAGAAAAGTGTAGTCTTGAAGGAGGAGCGAGATGAGGAGCACTTTAAATGGGGAGGAAGGGAGTTCCAGTATTTGGGAGTGAAATAAGAGAATGCTTGTTCACCCATTTTTGTTGAGCAGTGCGGGACTGTGAGCAGTGGAGAGTTTGAAGACCTCAGAGGGTGGGAGTGAAGCACAGGGGGTAAGCATAGCCCCTAGAGAGTTGGGGCGGGGATTTCTAGTCATGGAGTCAATTAAACATCCCAGTGAGTAGAAGTAACAGGAACTGGGAGACAGCCAGTGCAAGGCAGAGTAGAACAGACAATGGTGCGTAAGGCAAGGGGCCGATAGGGCAAATCTGCAGATGTTGTAAGTGGTGTCCCACTTATGAAGAACACCAACGTTGGCTTGGGAAAAGATAGGGAGAGCATATAGTAGCCTAGGGAGCAGGATACCACTAGCTACAGAGATCTTGGCAGTAGGGGTTAGGGAGTGATGCACACGGTAGGTGGCACCAATCTTCAAGTTAACAGATCTGTATACATTGTTTAAGTGAGAGGAGAAGTCAAGTATGGGATCAAGCATCACTCTCGGGTATCTGAAGGAGTCCATGATCGAGACTGCTGACCCGTTACAACAAAGCACTCGAAGCTTGGGGGACTTGGCATGGACTTTTCTAGAGGACTCGAAGAGCATGGCCTGAGTCTTTGGTAAATTGAGGATTAGGAAGTTAGAGGAGAACCAGGACTGAAGTTGTTGGAATGCAGATGACAGATGGGCATTAAGGTCATCGATGGAATGAAAGGCAGCATAGAGTACCAAGTCATCTGCATACATAATGGAGCAATAGTGGAGAATGGAAATAGGAATATCATTAACAAAGATGGAGAAGAGCAAAGGTCCAAGAATGGAGCCTTGTGGGATGCTGCAGGAGACAGGTGCAGGAGATGAGAGAACCTTGAAGAAGGGGGCAGATTGGGACCGGTTGTCAAGGTAGTTGCTGAACCAGGACAAGGTGGATCCAGAGGCACCAAATGTATGCATTTTATTCATGGGGTGATTAACCAAATCAAATGCTTTGGTGAGGTCAGCGAACACAGCACCAGAAAGTAGGTCTTTATCCATGTTGGACTTAACCTCACTAGTGAGTAGGGTGAGAGCAGTAGTGGTGCTATGTCCAACCCTAAAACCATGCTGAACGGGGTACTGAAGATTGAAATTGAGTAAATGAGCAGAGATCTGGCAGTGGATTAGTTTCTCCAATATCTTGCTGAGTGTAGGCAGTAATGCAATGGGCCAATAATTAGACAGGATTTTGGAGTCTCCTTTCTTGAACTCCAGATTAGTCCTAGCAGATTTCCAGGTCAAAGGCACCATGGAGGTGCTAATGGACAGGTTAAAGAGCCAAGTTACGGGGTAGCTAGAAGAGGGGTAGCAAGTCTCAGGATCCTGGGTTCTAAACCATCTGGCCCATTACTACCATGAGTGGGAATGTTTTTTAGTAGCTTAAGAACCTCCAGATGCATGACAGGAGAAAGCACTAAGGCAGAAGTTGAATGAAAAGGAACTGGAGGAGAAGGCTGGGAGCCGCAAGATGTAGGAGGGGAAATATTAGGAACTTTGGTAAAGAGAGAGTTAAAGGTATTGGCAATAGTGTAGGGGTTATTGCAATGGATGTCATTAATTAGCATGTCATTGGGAATCTGTGGCTCGGTATTCCTGAGGATCTCGTTAATTTGGGTCCAGTATTTCTTAGGGTCAGAGGCGGAGGATTTAAGGAGTTCATGGTAGTAGTTACTCTTGGCAGTTTGAACCGCCTTCTTACAGGTGTTGTGCAAGGCGTGATACTCATCAAAGTCAGCTTGGAGAGAGGAGGATTTCCATTTTTACCAGAGTTTGTCGCGATACTTTAGGGATTGCAGGAGAGGTCACTTCAGCCACTTGGTCACCTTCCCTCTGACCTTTCACATTGAGAGCAGAATGTGCCTGTTCTGTATGGCTAGTAAAATTGTGTTGAAATAATCAGTAGCTATGTTGATGTCATTGGTAGTAAAAAGGGGAGATCAGTCTATGAGTTTTAGATCATTTAGGAACTCAGCGAGGTCAAATTTGGAAAAGTCAGCAAAGGATAGAACTTTGGGAGGATACAAAGGAGGGGAGGTGCCCCTCATGCAGTAGACTGGGCAGTGATTGCTAATTGAGTCAGGTAAAACCCCAGCAGAAGAGAAACAATCCTTATGGTTAGTGAGGATCCAGTCTATAACATACTAACATACTAAAATGCCAGCAGAATAGGCCTAATGGTCTTTCGTGTCTGCTCGTTTGGTCAGCCCCCACCCTGGGTGCTGACCTTGCTGTCCCCCTCGCCTTCTCTAGCTTCTCCCTTCCCAGTTCCGGATATTCTTGCTGCATTGGATTTTGCTTCCTGAACCCTTCCCCTGTACCTGTCCCACCCCCTCTTGAACCCCTCCACTGTCTCTGCCTCCACCAGCCCCTAGGTAGTGCATTCCATGGCTCTACCACCCTCTCAGTGAAGTAGCACCTCCTCCTTTCTCCCTGAATCTTCCCCTCCAGCTTCCACCCATGCCCTCTAGTGGCCCTTCCTCCTTCCTTAAGCGCCCTCACTGTTCCTCCCTATTTACCCTCTTCATGTACCTGAAGACCTCTATCATGTCCCCTGGTCCCTCCTCTCTTCCAAAGTGTACATATTTAGCTCTTGAGCCTCTCCTCATAGGTCCTGTCCCCAAGCCCCAAATCATTTTGGTTGCCCTCCTCTGGACCCTGTCCAGGAGTTAATATCCCCTCTTTAAGTGAGGCCTCCAAAACTGCACGCAGTACTCCAGGTGCGGCCTCACCAAGCAGTTATACAGGGGAGTATCACTTCCCTCCTTCTGGAGGTGATCCCCTAGCGATGCATCCCAGCATCCTGTTGGCCTTGGCTGCTGCCCTCCTACAAGTCTCAGAGTTGTTCATCTTGACATCCACCACCACCCCAGGTCCCTCTCAGCCATTGAGACTTGTAGTATTCCCCCCCCCCAGGGTGTACACTTGGCCTGGGTTTCTGGCCCCAGATGGAGTACCTTGCATTTCCCTGCATTAAACCTCAGCTTCCACTTTCTAGACCATCTTTCCAGAGCCTCCAGGTCCCCCTGCAAGGCCACCCTCCCCTCCTCCCCATCCACCACTGCCCCCAGTTTCGAGTCATCTGCAAAGAGACTCATCTCACTCCTGATTCCTGTCCTTATGTCAGATACGTAGGCGTATAAGATAGAGTATGGCTGGGACCATTCTGAGAGATCCTAGTAGGAGATGAAATTAGTTGAAAAAGGTTGGCCTTGCTGATAGTATAGAGGCAAGGAGAGAGGAATTAGGACTGAGACAGTTGAGATTAAAATCACCCAGGCAGAGCACCTAATTTTTCTTGGACACCACAAGAATCAGCTTGGTAAGCTCCTCAAAATCAAGCTCTCTATTTCTAGGTGGTATATATGCACACTGAAGATGTGCAGTTTCTTGGCACCACCAAGGAGTAGGAGCGAGTGTAGTACCTCGCAATTATTCAGTGGGTAGGTGGGAGAGAAACGTTAAGGTGTGACTTATATTATAGCGCCAAACTACCACTTCTTTTGGAGGTAGGTCAGTTGGGCTGGAGCAAGTTATGGCCTGGTAGTGATCAATTAAGATCAGGGACAGAGAGCTTCAACAAAGTTTCAGATAGGGCAAGGATATCAGGATTATTGACCTGTGACCAGACCTCCAGTTCAGGGAGATTGGCTATTAGACTACGGATGTTAAGATGGGCAAAGGTCAAGCCCTGGGTCTGTGGCAGGCGATGGGGGAGCAAGAATAAGATTGTGTTGGATTGGCCATGGGGCCAAGGTTGAGCTCAGTGTCACCGGTGAGGGTAAGGGTTAGCATTATAACCCATAACGTAGCAAGCACAATGGCATGACAGACATTTACAGGGGAGGTATGTTTCCTGTGTAACATGTGCCTTAGGAGTAACCCTATAAATTTGTAGCTAAGGTACACAGGAGGAATTGGCATGGAGGACTCCTCAGCCAGCATGTTGGAGTAGATAAAGTTACCGGGAGGGGGGGCTCAGTTTGGTATGTGTGAAGGTTTCGGTGAATAGAGATAGGGAGTCTAGGACAACTGGGGCAATGAGTGTGCAAGGAAGGTAGCAGTTAGCCAGTCTTGACATCCTAGCATAGGAGGGATGGAGCATGGACTGGTAGAGAAAAGAAATGAATAACTAGGGCAGGGGAAAGGTACAATCTGACTAAGTGAGAAGAGAGAGGGAGATGAATGAATTAGGGCAGGTATTTAATACCTGGAAATGTGTAATAGGACTCTAGTCTGGATATGATGGGCAACCAGAGCATGTGAGGTAGCAGGATCCAAGGGATAACCAGAAGGAAAAGAATCACTGCAGGAGACTGAAGCTGTATGCAGACAGAATATTCACAGAAAGTTTCACTCATGTTCTAGAACTAAAAAACTGGCAATAAAATTGGTGGGTATTTCTCGCAGGAGCGCCTTCTGCATAACAAAGTGAAAGGGAAAGTGAAGCTGCTCCGTGACAAAGAGTTTTTCTCCACTCTGTTCTAAGTCCTAGTCGTCACATATACAAACAAAAACTCCTCTTTACATGTAGTAACTACTTCCCCTGATCAGCTAAGCCTCTTCCTGACATTCTTTCGGGTACCGAGGCAAACAGGAAATGTTTTTACATTCACAGTGGCTTTTTGCAGATTAACAGTGAAAGGAAAGCCTCCCAATTCCATATTACAGCCCAAAGCTCCTTTTAGTTGGGCACTGGCTTTACTGTTTATTATAAAATGGACAGCTTGCTTTATGTTAATGTTTTAACATAAATATACCTCATGTATTGGTTTCAAGGGGACTATCACATACAGATTAATCGTCTCTCCATTGAATCTATGGTATATTCAGAACAATCCATTTCCCTTATTATTAATGCACATTTCACTTTATGAATGCACTGCTGGCACTTTAATTCTGTATGCACTTTTAATGACAGTGTTTTTAAACAACATCAGTTTTATTTTTCAAAGCAGAAGGAGCACTTAATTTCTCTTTTATGTGGGCACAGATTTTTATTTAGTTTCCCGCTTTCATACCAGTCTGCCACTGTATTAGCTTACAGCCATAGCTGTTATTTCTTATGTGCAGTAAGGCATATGGAGAAGAGGAAGGAAGGAAGGAAGGAAGGAAAAGGCTGTCGTAGGTTGCCTACCTACTTCAGTGTCAGAAGATAGAATAGGATAGTATAGAAAATACCGTTGCACAACAGATTTAATAGTTAGAAGAAAGAATATAGGATAGTTGTCCCTCTGCCCAGTAATTTCTTCAGGTAGAATGCAGGCCTACCACATTTCCCAATTTTGTTTTCTTTTTTCCCAGGCCTGCTCCTGAGGGCACCATGTCTGACCTAGAGATTATTTCACAGCACATCGACGAGGAACGAAAATGCATTGCTCCAGTCCAGCTCGTTAACTTCGCTTGCCGAGACCTACCCTTGGCAGCCCTCGACTTCTCCCTGGCAGGGTCTCAGCTGCTGTCTAATGTGGACGAGGAATATCAGAGAGAAGGGTGAAGTACAGAAATATTCTGTCCTGACAGGCTGAATGATTGTTGAAGTTAGATCAGCATCACCATTTAGTCAGAAAAACACTTCATCATGACTTTTTTAGTAGCAACGTATTCTAGGGACGTGGATATGTTGTTCAGTCCACACTTACTGGCAGGTTCCTTGCCACTTTAAATCTTGTCTGAAGGTCTTCAAGCTGACTCCTCCCACCCGGGTGGTAAAACTCTCGTCTCTGCCCCATGACGCCAGAGCTTCTTACCGCTTGGAAGCTCAGGTTCCCTCCTTAGTGCTCTGCATTTTAGGCCTGGATCCACACTCTTCGGTCAAACTGAAACTCATTCTTAAGTTTAAAAGACTTCGGTCTTCCATTTTCCTCGCGGCTGTGATGGACAAATCGACCCCCGGATTTTGTCGGTGCCCCTGCGGGCAGAAGATGTCCCGGACCGATCCGCACTCCACATGCGTTTATTGCCTTGGACTCGGCCATGACTCACAGGCTTGTGAGTTATGCAAGTCCTTTTCGGCTTCGGTCTTGGAGGACCGCGCTGCCCAATTGCTGTTGGGGCGAACCAAGAAACGTTATTCTCCGGTCAAGTCGAAGGAGACCCATTGGGTGGTGTCCGCGGCTGCAGGCTCGGCTGAACAGCTGGAGCAGATGATCGCCCTCAAGGAGGAGGCTGCCCAGGCCGCATCATCATCATCCTCGATTGCGGCATTTATTCTGCTCTCCTTGGGCTCCTCCTACACAGCTTCTTTTAAGGAGCTTTGCCAGTCCCTCTCCACCAAGGGAGAAGGGCCTTCGGGACATTCCTCTCTGTCCAAAAAGAAGGACTCCAAAGGTAAGTACCACCGTCGACGTTCGAGGGAGCGGGAGAGGTCCCCTTCCCTGGATAGTCGACACTCGACTTCGGTCAAGGTTGTGGCTAAGGCTGCTGGCTTCACAGTGTCCCCGTCAGGTCAGCCAGCCGAGACAACTGTCGACGCGGTCGAGATTTTTCTCAACCCGTCAGATGGTTTGTCGACTGGAGAAGCCAACAACCCTTCTTCACTTGTTCCCCCAGTGAAAACCGAGGACTTGCCTGTGCCTCCTGTGCCAGAGTCCCCGGTTAAGGTCCCTGAACCGAGGGAAGAGTGGGTTTCCCCCGCCCCCTCTCAGACCCACCCTCGGAATCCCTGAAGGTCTCGGTCTCGGACCTCTTCCAGGTCCAGCCGGTCCCACCAATGTTGGTGGTCTCGGTCTTGGCACCATGGAAAGCGGCGGCACCACTCATCCTCATCGTCCTCTTTGGAAGATAGTCTCCGGTGCAAGTTGCGTTGGCACTACGAGGATTTAATGTGGCAGCAGCTCTTATTGTCCAGGAATAAGCCAACTCCGTCGCCTTCTCTGGCCATTAAGTGGCTGTCACCGGAACAGATGAAACAACCCCTCATAGTAGTCGAGGAGCCGAAGCCGACACCGGTTGTTCAGCTGAAACTGGCTGTACCACCCATTGTAGTGGAACCTCCGCCTCCACAACCGAAAACTGGGGCCCCGACCAAGGATTCTCGGTTGGGTCAGGGTTTGACCCATAGGTTGTTGGTCACCCTCATTCCCGATTGACCTTGGCAGGTGGAGGGTGGCTCAGGTGCTTGGCAGCTGTTCGTAGACTTCTTGGAGTCTGACGACGACTCTTCCTTGTTCTCCAGGCTACTTGACTTGGAGTCCACTGGGTGTCAGTCGTTGGACAAGAGCCCATCCTCGTTCCTTGGAATGCTTCGACTCATCTCAGTGTCCACTGGGATGAAGCTCGAACCCGTTTCAAAATGGGCCAAGTATCCCCTCACGGAGATACTGGACTGAGGGGATTCCCCTATGGAGGCCTTCCCGGTGACCGAAGCCATTGATGGCCTGGCCCTGGAGCTATGGCAGCGGCCAGCTTCTTGTCCTGCACCTTCGGCCAGGATGGCTCAGAAATATGCTGTCCCTACCAGTTCACTCTCCGGTTTCTCGGAGCTCTGCGGAGGGGTTAGTGACCGACAGCATTTTCCGGCATTCCGGGAACGCTCAGGATGTGGACAAGCCACCTGATAAGGAGTCCAAGAAATTGGACTACTCTGGGCAGAAAGTCTATGCTGCTTCCTCCCTAGGCCTTCATCAGGTTAGCTCGGCCATCCTGATGGCACACTTTTCACACGCCCTTTTGGGCTCCCTGGATGGAGTGATTACTAATCTCCTGGCTGACCTTCAAACGACGGTCAAGCAGGTGCGAGATCAGGGAAGGGCGTTGGCCAAACAGCAGCTCCAGACTTCCTCAGACATTGCTGACTCATGTGCCCGGGCAGTTGCGGCCGCAGTGGCCATGCGCCGCAGAGCTTGGCTGCGGCTCTCCACCTTTACGGCAGATACCCAGCACAAGCTGGCAGACGTCCCTTCCTGGGTACCGACTTGTTCGGTCCCGGGGTGCAGGGTCATCTTCAGCGGATCGAGAAGTCCAGCGCCACCTTGGACTCGGTCACGTCTGCCCAGAAGGACAAAGGCTGCCAGCAGCAGCGTAAGCCCTTTCGTCCTTGAGCCCCTGCGGCACATCCAGCCCAGCAACACCAGCATCAGGGCTAGCAGGCTCGCACTTGGCACCTCAAAGCCAAGCCTGCTGCTTTCTCCAGCAGGAAGCTGGGAGGGAAAGGTCCAGGTGGCTCCTCGGCCGGCCCTTCCTCCAAGCCTGCCCAGTGACAGGTTGAGGTGTGTCGCCCCCAACCTCGTCACTTCTCCCCGGGTTCCCTCCGTGGGGGACTACTCTGCCACTTCCTTTCTGCCTGGTCCAATATTACCATGGACCGCTGGGTGTTGGAAGTGGTAGGCAGGGGTCTGCCTCTGGAATTCGAGCAGTCCCCATCCTATTGAGTCATTGCCCCACAGGGGGCTGCTGGTTCCGCAGCCTCTCTGTCAGCTTGTTGAGCCGACATTGCCCTGCTCCTCCAGAAGGAGGAGATCAGGGAGGTGGCGGATCCTCCTCCAGACCCAGGGTTTGTGTCCAGGTACTTCCTGGTCCTAAAACGGACGGGGGGGCTGGTGCCCCATTCTAGACCTACATGACCTGATCAAGTTCCTAAGGTCTCATACCTTCAGGATGGTCACTCTGGCTCAGATCATCCCATTCTTGGAATGAGGCATGTGGTTCTGTTCTCTGGACCTCCAGGACACATTATTTCACGTCCCAATCCGTCCATCTCACCAGCGATTCCTCTGCTTCAGGGCAGAGGGATCTCTTTACGAGTTCCAGGCAATGCCCTTCGGCCTCTCTCCAGCTCCCAGGGTCTTCACCAAATGCATGGCAGTGGTGACAGCATTCCTGCGGCATCGAAGTTGTACTCTTACCTGGATGACTGGCTGATTGCAGCCCCCTTCAAGTTGGAGGTGGAGCGGTCCAGGGATCTGGCCCTTCAGGTCTGCTCTCAGATTGGCCTCCTCATCAACGAGGCCAAATCGGAGCTCGTGCCATCGCAGGTGATTCAGTTCATCGAGGCAGAGCTCGACTCTCTTCGAGCCAGAGCACGGTTCACGGCGGACAGGGCCGAGGTCCTTTCCTCCTTTGCCCAATCATTTCTGGTTGGGCAGTTGTGCCCTGTCCAGGACTTCCTGCACCTCCTGGGCCTCATGGCGGCCTGCACCAGCATGGTCCATTGGGCCTGCTGGCACATGCATCCCCTGCAGTGGGGGCTTGCCCGCCAGTGGTCACAGCGCTCCGGTCCTCAGGACCAGCCAGTGACAGTGACCCAGGAGATGTTGGATGGCCTCCAGTGATGGCTCGTTCCAGCTCATCTGCAGGAGGGTATCCCATTTGTCCGCCCAGAGCCGACGGTCACTCTGACGACTGTCGCCTCTCTGATGGATTGGGGTGCTCATCTGGGGATCTCAGAGCACATGGCCTCTGGTCCCCTCAGGAGTCTCGATGCCACATCAACCTGCTGGAGCTTCGAGTGGTCCGACTAGCCCTCACCGCCTTTGCTCCATTTGTACAGGGTCAAGTGGTCCAGGTCCAGATGGATAACACCACGACCATGTACTACCTAAACTGTCGGGGAAGGATGCACTCCTTGCCTCTGTGCAAGGAGGCTCTCCACACTTGGTCTCTCGTGAGCAGACTGGAGGCAGATCTCCTAGCTATCCATGTGACAGGAGCCTCCAACACTCTGACCGATGCCCTCAGCCGGATAGGTGCTGCATCTCACGAGTGGTCTTTCCTGCCGGAGGTAGTACAAGATCTGTTCTCCCACTGGAGCACTCCTCAGGTGGACCTGTTTGCTTCCAGGGAGAATGTGAAGCTGAGGCTGTTTCATGCCCGCCCCCCTCAGCAGAGCTCGCTGCAGGGGGATGCCTTCTCGAGGCCATGGACCCCGGGCCTCTTCTACGCCTTCCCTCCATTTCCCTTGATCCACAAGGTGCTTCTCAAGGTGAAGAGAGACAAGGCGTTAGTTAATTCTGGTAACCCAAGATTGGCCCCACCAGTTCTGGTATCCAGATCTCCTCAGCCTCAGCTCCAGGCTCCCAAGGCGGCTTCCAGCCTGCCTAGACCTGATCTCAGTCAGCAAGGAGAAGTACTCCACCCGGACCTTCAATTCCTGCACTTGACAGCCTGGTTCCTGAGCGGCTAGGGTTCCAGGCCTTGGGTCTTTCCGACGAGGACCTCAGTGTTGTTGAGGCATCCCGTAAGGAGTCGACCAGAAAATGCTATGTCTTCAAATGGAAGAGATTCTCCATTTGGTGTCAGGATAAAGGGTTGGACCCTTCCTCCTGTTCCTTGGCTTGCATTCTGGACTACCTGTGGTCCCCTTTCTCAGCTAGGGCTTTGGTCAACGACCCTTAAGGTGGACCTGGCAGCCATCTCTGCTTACCGGGCGCGGGCCGGGAAGCGGTCAGTGGTGCAGGAGAAGGTGGTTGGGCGCTTTTTCGAAGGCCTTGATCACATATCCCCTCCGGTGTGAGAACTTCCGCCTCCATGGGATCTGCTGCTGGTATTGGCTAAGCTCATGGTCAAGCCATTCGAACTGATGCAGAGGTGTGACATCTCTCACCTGTTGTGGAAGACCGCCTTTTTTGGTGGCTATCACGTCAGCCAGAAGGATGGGAGAGCTCCAGGCACTTTCCATCAACTCTCCTTATCTGGTCTTCCACAGGGACAAGGTTGTCCTGCGACCCACCCGAAATTCCTTCGAAAGGTGGTGTCAGAGTTTCACCTTAACCAGGTGTTGACTCTGCCGGTGTTCTACCCCAGTCACACCTCGGAGGCTGAATATAGGCTCCATACTCTGGACCTTAGAAGCGTGCTCTCTTATTATAAGGAGCAGATGGCTGAAGTTCGGGAAGAGGTTCACCAGCTGTTTGTCACCTTTGCTGAAGCCGCACCTGGCAGACCTGCAGCCAAGCGGATGATAGGCAGGTGGGTCACCTCCTGCATAGATCTCTGCTATAGGTTGGCAGGCATGGAGCCTCCCATACCGCTACTTTGGTGGCTGCTTCCAGGGACGTCCCTATCAAGGAAATCTGCAGGGCTGCTACCTGGAAGTCAGCACACACCTTCATTACCCACTACCACATCAACCTTGAGTCACACTGGGATGCTGGTTTTGGGACCTTGGTTCTCCAGTCCTTATTTCCCAAGTAGGGGGTGTGTGCCTTGCCTCCCTCCTCCCGGAGAACTTCTAGGAGTCTGGCAGTGAGTGTGGATTGAACAACATATCCACGTCCCTAGAAATACAGGTTACTCAGCTGTAACAGGAGTTCTAGGAGTGGTATATGTTGTTCATCCACACAACCCACCCGACCTCCCCGGCTTTGACGCGCAACCTGGTTTCCAGTGGGCTAGATCTGGCGTCATGGGGTGGAGCTGAGAGTTTTGCCACCCGGGTGTGTGGGAGGAGCCAGCTTGAAGACCTTCCAGCAAGATTTAAAGAGGCAAGGAACCTGCCAGTAAGTGTGGATGAACAATATATACCACTCCTAGAACTCCTGTTACAGGTGAGTAACCTGTATTTTTTGAACAGATCTCCTAGGATTTTTTTGATTTCATTTAACTATTTTTAAAACAGATGGTATTTTTAGTTATGTATTTAACTGCTGTCTGTAGTAAAAGTGACAGTTTCCCATAGTTGTCCCCTCTCCCCAAGTTCATTCTTCAGCTGTGCACATTGTATATACTGTTGCAGCTATGTCAGGATGATTCAAGCTCAAGTTTCTGATTAACAAGAGCATGGCACCACCCTGATCAGCTTATGTCCATGTTGTTGGACCCGGCAAGGGAGCAAGCACTTTTCAGAACCTAAGAGGCACATATCCCTCTTGAGGACTGTAATCACACTGAATGAAAACTGACTATGTAGATGTTTTTGATTGTTCTTACTGGATTATTTTAAGTAAGCAGTAACCCACAATAAAGCATGTGTTTCTAGATAACAAATGCACTCCACAGGTTGATTAGAAGGCATGAGGCCAACTGCCGAGTGATGTTCAGCACCCCCAGGACGTGAATATATTCTCAGGAAGCCCATGCTCTAGAATGGGTTATTGCACTTATAAAATGGAATCCTTTTTTAATGGGAAAAGGTTTTATTTTTCCTTGTAGTTAGGTTGTTGCTAGGTAGAATATGTGAGTTTGGTAACAAAAGCCAAGTGTCTTTGACTGAACCGGGGAAGTGCATTTGTTTTGATGAAACCTATGCCCTGTTGTAAGTTTATGTGTTTAAAAAATTTAAACATTTTATTGTCATTGAAAAAGGTTTTACTTTCATTTAGTTATGCTGTTGCTAGGTAGATTAGTGCAGGTAAGGTGTGAACTGTGTGTATGCCAGAGAGTAATCAATGGTTAGGTTATTTGTTTAGGATTCTTAAGTCCATGATATATATAGAGAAATGAGGCATTAGGGTTTCCAACTCTAACGCCCACCCCCACCCTGCAGAGACTGACAGGTGTGGGGTGTGCCTTGTGGTTGTCGGTTACAACACTCACGCCATTCCACCCCCACCCTGCAGATACTGGCAGGCATCGAGGTGTGCCTTTGGGTCATTGGCCTTCTCCTATACTGTACCCATCTCAGCTTATTTACTTCTGGAATGGAGTGAGCGTTAGGGCCAACCACCCCAAGGCACACCCCGATGCCTGTCTGTGTCTGCATGGTGGGGTGGGGGTGGAATGGCATGAGCATTATGGCCGATGACCCCAAGGCACTCCTCCACGCCTGTCAGTCTCTGCAAGGTGGGGGTGGCAGTGGGCGTTAGGGTTGGAAACCCTAATGCCTCATTTTCCTCCTTTTGTTACTATAGTACTCATCCTAAGTGATGCATTAATGACATTTTTTGCAGTGAATTTCCTTAATTATTGAGATAGCATAATAGTTTCCCCATTTTATTGTGGGAGCGCAGGGTCCTTTGGACCCCGTGCTCCAATCCTACCATAGAGGTGCATATATATGTAGGTGTGGAAGTGCAGGGCCGTACCCTTGCCAGGCTTAAAGAACACATTGTCCTCTCCCAATTCACCTCTTTTCTATCTGACACCTCCTTTTTCACTCCTTTCCAGTCTGGTTTCAAGAAAAACCACTCATCCACCACCTCTCTCCTACGGCTCACAGACTCCATTCTAACCGTGATGGACAATGGACAAATTACCTCTGCCATTTTTGTTGACCTGGCCAAGGCCTTCGACACCATCTCTCACCCCTTCTCCTTGACTCGCTCCCAGCAGCTGGCCTATCTTCCTCTGCTGCAAACTGGTTCAAGGTCTATCTCATTGGCAGAACCCAATCAGTTAAGATCTTGGATGCCACTTCACCTCCCCTCCTGATTAGCACTGGCATCCCCAGGGCTCTGTATTAGGGCCCCTCCTAGTCTCCATCTTCTGAAACAACCTTCCCTCTGTTTGCTCCCCCTCCTTTGCTATACATATGTATGCCGGTGATACAGTCCTGTATGCATCTGGTTCCTGTCCTGCTGAGGTTACAACCAGCTTACAGCAAGACTGCGACATGATTCAGCTCTGGTTTGCTAACCATCAACTTTTCCTCAACGCCAAGAAGACTGTCTCCATGACCTTTGGCATAAGGCAGAGGCTCTCTAGGCTTTCTTCCCTAACCACTTTCCACACCCTTGACAGGTCTTTACTTGAGGACACATCCTCCTTCAGGTACTTAGGTGTTTGGTTGGACCAACACCTAAATTTCTCTGGACATATTGACAACATCCAGAAAAAACTGCACCCCAAGCTTGGTGCCCTGTTCAGGAACCATAGTTGTATCCCTCCTACGGCTAGGCATAAACTTGTTCAGAAGATGATACTGCCCATTTTCGACTACTGTGACGTAGTCTATGGTTCTGCCCCTAAGTGCTCCCTGGCTAGACTGGACACCCTCTTCAATTCCTTCTGCCACTTTGCCCTGGATGCCCCCCTCGCATCCACCACTGCGATCTTTATCTTGCCCTATCCTCCCCTTTTCTTACAAATAGGCGACTCTCCCACTGTGCAAAATTCACCTCCAAGCACTGGTTGGGTGAGCTCCCTTCCTACATCACCTCCTCCTTTATAACAACCCCCATCCTTCCATTCTCTTAGATCAACCAACTCCCGCACCCTGGTAGTCCCCCACAGAGCCACCCTAATCGGCCAATCTGCTTACTATCACTGCCTCCCAAAAATTTTGAATTCACTTCCCTGTCAAATCCGGCACTCATCCTCTGCCTTCTCCATTAGCCCTGCCCTCAATAATTACCTTGCTCCTAGCTGCCCCTGTCATGTCCCTCCCTAATTCCCTCCTCTAAGACCTGGATAAACCCTACCCCTCTACCATTACCTTCATTTTACCTTGTGCACCCCTTCCCCACAATTTCTAGCTCCCCTCCTCTTCCCTTCAAATTGCTTCCCCTTACTGACCTCCCTTGATCTCTCACAGAATGTAAATGCTCTCCATGGGTCCCTCTCCTACCCCCCCAAGGGCTTGTATCCCTCATCTACTCCTTTTCCCCCAACCATCCCTCCACCTTACCCCTTTCCTTTCCCCCTTTGCTTTCACGTAAGCACTTGTTTACTTATTAACCCGGCACTTATTATTGTCCACTCTTTCTACATATTATGTGCAACACTGTTTTAACACTGTTTGTAACACCTGTCTTACAACTGTATGTTAATGTTGATCTTGTAGCTTGCATATAACTTGAACACGACTCTTCCCCCTCACTTCACCCCTCCTTCTCCTTTTCCCCTTTTCTTTCACATAAGACTTGTTTACTTATTAACCCAGCACTTATTATTGTCCACTCTTTCTACCTATTATTTGCAACATTGTTGTAACACTGCTTGTAACACCTGCCTTATAACTGTATGTTAATGTTGATCTTGTAACTTAAATGTTTAATGTTTCACTCCTATTATACCCCTTTCCCCAGGTCGCAACAGAAGATGAGCGACTTGTCACTCAGTGTGCCTTCCTGGTGAAACATTTCAATAAATAAATAAATAAAACAGTGATCAAATGGTAAATATAGCCATCTTATTACTCCAGCTCATGTACCACAGTACAGAGAAATTGTGAAATGCAAGCCAAGATGTAATTATGTACAAGTGCAAAGTCATTTTGTGCCACAGGTGCGAAAACATATTGTGGGCAGGATTTGAAAAATAACAGCTGTGACATACATGAGGTGTGGTAATAAGAAGGCCATGTTGTAAATCTGGGGTCAAAATATTGAACATTTCCGTAGTTACGAGCGTGCGTAGTGAGACTGCAACAAGTAGTCCTAACTTTGTCATTTTCTCACATTTTGACCCAAGTTTTCAAAATAGACTTCTTATCACACTACCTCTTAAACCCCATAGTTGAACATTTCTTAATCTGTGCAAAACACGCAGCAGGTGTCGAAACATGTTTCAAGCAGGATGTGAGAAATGACATCTGTACTGTTCATAAGGTACTGTGAAAAAATGGCTATGTTGAAAATTTGGAGGGAAAATATTAAAAATTAGCAAAGTTACGCACATGCGTAGGAAATTTTCAAAGAGCGCACATAACTCAGGTGTTATTTGGTATTTTGGCTCCAAATTTTCAACATGGGCTTTTGGGGACCCTACCTCATGAACTCTGGCACTGTTGTTTCCTTAATTGGTCCCGAAAGGTGAGTCAGCGTAGTGACTGCAAAATCACCTTCCGGGACCGAGTAATGAAATGACAATGCCAGTGTTCATGAGGTGGGGTCCTAAAAAGCCCATGTTGAAAATTTGGTGCAAAAATACCTAAAAATGGCCAAGACATCAACATAAGTTCAAAGCGCTATTGATAGCCATTATACAGCACTTACCTTGATTCTTCAGTTCACGGTTCAGCTTTGAAGAATGCAGATGTGTCCCGGTCTACAGAAGATGACAACGAATAACCTCTGGAGGTAAGTATAGGGTGGGGAGGGTGGGAGGTGGGTGCTCAGCGGAGGATGGAGATGGGGGAGGGAGACGGGATGACGAGGGACCGTTTTCTCTTTTCAAGCACAACAAAACAAAAGACGTTGAGGGACAGTTTTCTTCTTTACAGGAAACAATGAACATTATTTGGGGACACTGGGAGTGGGCTCCCCAGAGTACTGGGGGGGAATGCACATATGGGGACACTGGGAGTGGGCTCCCCAGTGTTCTGCACTGCAAGGGGGTGGGAGGACATCACTGGGACACAGGGAGTGGGCTTCCAGTATCCCGCACTGCAAGGGGGTGGGAGGACATAACTGGGACACTGGAAGTGGGCTCCCTAGTGTCCCACAGTGTTGGGGGGGGGGCCTCAAATGCTGACACAGGGATTTGGCACTCTGATGATGGCAAAAAACAAATGATACATTTACTGGGAGTGGGCTTCCTAAATCGCATAAAAATATTCCTCCTGGATTCGAGCCTTAAACCCTCTGTATGGAAGGCATGCACCTTCCTGTGTTCACCACCGGAAAGCCACATCAGGTGGTCAAACTTTCTTCTACTTATACGACATGTAAGAAGCAAAAACATTCGCAAGATATTGGATGTGGAATTTTAAAAAGTGTTGCACAGGATATCTAACTTTTCCCATAGAAAATAATGGGAAAATTACAAATTATTTAACTTCGCAACGGATTAATATTTTCTCACCAAACCTTCAATAGGCTCTTCTGTGAGGCTAAGGCAGTGTACCCTGAAAATTCCAGCAGAATCCTAAAGCTGTTTCTGAGATACACGTGACAAAAAAATGGCAGAAAGTTGGTAAATTTATGGATTTTTACACTTTAATAACTTTTGAACCATGCAACAGATTCACACAAAATTTGGCACGTCAGCAGACCTACCCGAAGCACCTCATCATGCCACATTTCATGCAAATCCATTGAACAGCTTAAAAGTTATTAAGATTCACAAATTCGGGTTTAACATTAAAACATTAACATTTAAACATTAAACATTAAACATTAGCCCTCTCACCCTAACTATACCGCGACAGTGTAATAGATCAAAAAATGTTTAACTAGTATAAAAGATAGCCCTTTTACCCTCAGGTGGATAATTCACACAAGTACAGTAGCTACCTACCTGAAGAACATTTTTTTGTTCAGTTTTTAATTAAATATATACCTGTATGTGCGGCACTTGTAACTTCTGAATAGGAGCTGATGCCCCTGCTCCCAAATTTTGATGATGCACATGACGCATTGTACTTAATGCAGTGGACATTGAAATGGGTGACACTTCGCATAGTGTATGTGGGAGTAGTATTATGTTTATATACTACCCCTGCATATGGTAAGTGGCTTGCAAAGATTGTAAATCTAAAGCTAAATAAATCCCTTGGGCAGGAAACCAATCTTCCGTCCGTCCGTCTTTCAAAGCTCATTTCCATTTGCTTTCATACAGTGCAATACAATGCTGCAGTTAAATATTAGTCATACAGTAGTCACTACCAGCATTGATTTAAGTATGGCATATGTTCACACAAGCCACTTGATGTGAGTTGCCTGCTCAAAAGTTGTCCACTGCTCTTTAAAGGGACACTGTCAACCCTCTTAGGCCTCAAAGTATCTCGAGGTTAAAAAACACATCTTATGATTGGTCACATTTTGTAGAGCTTGCTGATGTAGCTGGTAGTTTGATTCTGATTCCTTTGTTTTCTTTTCAAAAGTGAAAAAAGACTACTGCCCACCATACTGGTGTTAACCATACAAAATATGTTTCTTTACAGTCCTCGATCAACTAATATTGCATCTTTTCTGGACCTGGGAACACCCCCAACATGGTCTAGTCACTCGTGATACAACGAGAGGAAAGGAAAGGAGACTGCTGCACTATGAATGGCAGCACTGTTTGGGGGATATTCCTAATGTTCAGGAGGAAGGCAGTAGGATTAGGGCAAGTATTTGAAACAAAACAAGGCTTGGTATAATTACACCATTAGCTTTTATTTCACTTCTACTGAGAAAGGAAGCAGAGGAAACAACCAGCAACTTCAATGAATTTTAAAGATGGTAAACCACCATAAAATGTGGGGTATGAACTAGAAATAGTATGATGCAAAAATAATTGACACTGTCCCTTTAAGTGATATTTTTATACAGTTATTAGACATGCTTCTTTAAGAGACATTGTCAACTCCCACAACCAATATTGTCCTTTTTAAACTAAAATGTGGGTCTTAAATGCAGCCTCCATAGCACTACAGCTCATTCCGACATTGCATAGGTCCCAAGTTTCGGCAGCTGGAGTGCTGGTCCAGACTTTGTACGGCTGAGTGTTGGGGGGGGTGAGTTAGGGTATCCCCTCCACGAGGAAATTAGGATAATCCCTTTTGCAGCAAAATCTCCTGCAGCTTATATTGCACAAGCCCCCCAATAATAAGCACAGATATCAAGTGAACAGCTGGAACTAAAAGCCAGAACAGCACATCAGCAGCAACTCAGCTCTTTCTGATGGAAACTGCAGATCCAAGGTTGCCTGGCGAAGGGGGAGGATTTAACACCTCTGGAAATTATGTAGATCCTCCTTGTTAAGATCTGATTAACACTAACCTTTTTACAAGAAATTATCGTTATGCAGCAATATGTAATATTTTGCTCAAGCTGCCCACCTCCCACCCCATAAATCGGCACCATTGAAGCACAACTCACAGGAACCAAATAAAGCCAAAACAGCGCAGAGTGTTGTACTGTCACTTAAAAACATCCCCTTGTTCTACAGCCCATGAGTCCCAATCCACCTACTGAACACAAAGCTCCCAGGTCAGATTGCCTTTGGCTGCCTGCACGTAGGGCCACACAGTCGACCACTCACACTGGAAGCAGGTTGCAGAATGTTCCCTTTTCTTCTTAAGTTCAGCGACATGCTCCAACCTTGCCAGCTGCATTGTTGTTTGACGGATGACAATGATGTCCCGGGTGGTGACCAGGTTTTTTTGCAATGTGGATTTATTATATTTTACTGTTAGTTCAGACCAAAACCTCGAACTCAACTGCTGCTGAAGCAGCCGCTCAATGAGGACCCCATCCATACTACGCAAACACGGACATGGCAGCTGTGCAGTGCACTCGGAGAGGCCAGGAACAAGTGCAGCAAGCGCCCCAGTGTGCAACCATGGAGGACTCTTGGCAGCTTAGTTGCATTTTGTGGGATGACTGTGTGGGCTCATGGGTAAAATGTCAGATTCTGGGTCTGTGACAGGATAACCCCTGTCAAGGATGGGTGTCCTGATAAAGAGGTGAGGGTTCCTTGCACCCCCCCCTTTTTTTAATGTGCCAACGGTCATAAAGTCCAGGACTATATGATGAAGAAGCCCATCTCTTCAAGTGGTGTAACAGGCTGTGCTTTGAAACAACTGAGAAGCTGCATGGGATATACTATATTGGACTAGAAATCTGCAACTGATCTCTCTTACTTACATCTGAGGGAAGTTTTCCTTACTTTACAGTCTTACATTGGTATTGCTTTGTGTTTAATTTCGTTTTTAAATCAGGAAGGAGTTTTTCAAAACTACTTATCTTATGAGCAACTTCAGAAGGGTTGGAATAACTGCATATTTGATTTTCCTTTGTGGCTAACTGGACTGTCTGCTAGTATTCTGACAGTTTACATTAATATAGTTGGAAATAACTTACTGGTAGTAGCTGTGTACTTTGAATAGCAAAGGCTGTAGTTTGTAATTTGATGCCAGACACAGTCTTAGGTGGGGGAACTTGTCTTTACTAGTCAGGGAGACCTTGCATCATAGTCAGTTGTTTTGGGTGGAGGACTATTCTAGCATTGATCAATTACTATCAACTACTGGTGTGATCCTGTTTCAGACAGAAGCCCATACTTTTCAAGTGGTGTAACAGGCTGTGCTTTGAAACAACTGAGAAGCTGCATGGGATATACTATATTGGACTAGAAATCTGCAACTGATCTCTCTTACTTACATCTGAGGGAAGTTTTCCTTACTTTACAGTCTTACATTGGTATTGCTTTGTGTTTAATTTCGTTTTTAAATCAGGAAGGGGGTTTTCAAAACTACTTATCTTGTGAGCAACTTCAGAAGGTTTGAAATAACTGTATATTTGATTTTCCTTTGTGGCTAACGGGACTGTGTACTAGTATTCTGTAACAGTTTGCATCAAATTACTTTTAAATAGTTGACAAATCAGTTACTGGAGATGAGCTGAATTACTATAAAGGGCAGTACTCACCAGGGTGGTGGAGCAGTGGTGTATTTGATTGTTTCTAACAGTCACCAGTGGTTGTGGACTACCACCCACCCTTCCCCGCACCCCGGTGTGACTTTTCCTTTATAGTCAAGTTTCTGACATCACTTCTCAACAGGTCTTGGGGCAGAACTGTCATATTTTTATTAACCCAGCACAGTGCATAAAGGGTAAGAACACACCACACAAAGGAAGGAAAAAAAATATGTATGTATATTACATATTGTATATTATAAGGGAGAGGGACATGTGGGGAATGGTGCAATGCACTGGCTGTGGGGCAGCAGTTTTCCAGGAGACATTCTGGAAACTGCATTGCTGTCCTATTTGCAGGCAACTGTCAGATCTGAGGGAGGAGGTAGCCCACCTCCAGGCTGAACTGGCAAGGACTAAGGAGGCCTCCCCCACCCTAAGAGCACCTCTGCCACAGAGGCTGCCAAGTATGAAGAGCAGTTGGACCACAGTGGGTTCTGGGAGGGTACGGGTGGTGGAACAGAGGTGAAGCCCCCTGGTTGTACCTCTACACAAACCATGTGCTAGTCTGGCAGAGCAAGGTTCCTCTATGATGGCACCCTCATTGGAGACCAAGAAGAATGCTGAGGACACCCACAAGGGAGACCCACAGAAGGGTGGCAAGGGACACCACAGGGGGAGGAAAGAGCTTCTGATAGGGGACTCAATTGTTAGAGGGGTAGACCTGGGGAAGGGAGAGGAGAGGAAAGTAAAGTACCTGCCTGGTGCCATGGCTTGGAGGGACAAGAAGCGAATCCTCAGGATTGCAGAAGCAGCATCACAGGAGAGGGAACTAGATACCATTGTCCACCTTGGGACAAATGACCTATCTAGGCATGGGATCAGTGCAGTGCAGGATGAAATTGTGGAGTTGGGGAGGGGCCTTAGAGAGGTAGCAAGCACAGTTACCTTCTCAGAGGTGCTGCCAGTTCATGGCAGGGGTGAGGCTAGGGTACTACACACCGTGCAGTTTAATGAATGGTTGCAAAACTGGTGCAGAGCACAGGGCTTTGGCTTCATTGGGGACTGGGGGTACACCTGGAGAGATGAAGGTTTATACTGGCATGATGGTCTGCATCTGTCCATGTAGGGGAAAAAAGATCCTAGGTGACAGGTTTAAATGCTTCCTTGGCAAGCTTTTAAACCAGCCATGGGGGGAGGTGCTAATAAGAGGCAGAAGATTTCAAGCCTCCCCCCACAAAACATGATGGGTAGTAAGGTAAACACTGAGGTACAGTGCTCAACAGAGGGCAGGACAGGGGTAAATGGAAAAAAAAAGACAAGGGCAAAAAAAGCAGGCATGGGAAAAAGGATAAAGCCAACATTAAATGGAGGGCAATGAGTACCAATGCCTGTAGTCTGGGAAACAAGCTTCCTGAGCTAGTAGCCTTGATGGAAGATGAACACTTGGATATTGTGGCAGTCACAGAAACATGGTACACGGGGAACCATGACTGGGATGTCAACATACCGGGGTACACAGTCTACAGAAGGGACAGGGAGGGGAAAAGAGGAGGTGGAGTAGCTCTATACATAAGGGAAGGGATCAAAGCTACAGAACTAAAAAGTAAAGGGGGAGGACAAGAGGCACTCTGTGTCACCTTGGAGCCAGGGAATGGCATCACGATCCGCACAGGGGTTGTATACAGACCCCCATCTCAAGGGGAGGAAGCGGACAAGTAAATTACATAATGATAGAGGACGTTCTCAAAATGGCTGAAAAAGGGGAGATACTGTTAATGGGGGATCTGAATATGCCAGATGTTAACTGGATGACATATACTGCATCCACATCCAAGAGCAGGGTCATTCTCGATGCCCTGCAGGGGGCAGGCCTTAGACAGCTAGTGTTGGAACCCACTCGGGAGGAAGCAATACTAGACCTGGTACTCTCAAATGGAGAGAGGATCACAAATTTAGAAGTCAGTGACATCTGGGAACAAGTGACCACTGCACAGTGTGCTTCACAATAAGCACAATCATGGAGACAAGCCATACAAAAACAAGCATACTGGACTTTAGAAGGGCTGACTTTGGCAAAATGGGTGAATACCTGAGGAATACACTAGCAAATGGGCAAAAAGGAGGGGTGGAAGAACAATGGAGAAAAATCAAAACTACCATCATAGAGGCAACAAGCCTTTATGTGAAACAAATGAAGAAAACAAAGCGGAGTAGAAAACCACTATGGTTCTCAAAAGAGGTGGCAGGGAAGGTTAAGGGGAAAAAGGCTGTATTCAAAAAATATAAGGCATCACAGAAGGAGCATGACTGGGAACTGTATCAATTAAAACAGAAAGAGGTGGGGAAGGCAGTCAGAATAGCAAAAGCCCAAACTGAGGAAAAAATAGCAAAGTCAGTTAAGAAGGGGGATAAAACCTTTTACAGGTACATTAGGGAGCATAGAAAGGTTAAGGGAGGAATAGTGAAGATTAATAAGGGAGAGGGGAAGTGGGCAGAGGGAGACAGTGAAAAGGCAGAGATACTGAATGAATGCTTTTGCTCAGTATTCACAAAAGAAGATGAGGAGGAGTTACCTAAACCAGACAATAGAAGCACTCTGGATAGAGGGGTTGACACCAGTCCATTTACAGAAGAAAGAGTCCTGAAAACTCCTAAAACTCAAGGTGGACAAAGCAATGGCGCCTGATGGGATTCACCCCAGAATCCTAAAAGAACTAAGGGAGGACCTAGTGACACCACTGACCACACTTTTTAACAAATCATGGGAGGATGGGGTGGTACCTGAGGACTGGAGGAGGCCAGATGTGATTCCCCTTCACAAAAGTGGGAGCAAGGCAGAAGCAGGAAACTACAGACCTGTTAGTTTGACCTCAGTGGTAGGGAAAATGATGGAATCACTTGTGAAAGAAAGAATTGTTGAGTACCTAGAGGCCAGCGGGGCACAGGACCCAAAGCAGCATGGATTTACAGCAGGAAGGTCATGTCAGATGACTCTAATAGATTTCTTTGACTGAGTGACCAAAGTAGTAGACCAGGGAGGGGCTGTGGATATGGCCTACCTAGACTTTAGCAAGGCATTTGACACAGTTCCACACAAAAGATTAAAGATAAAGTTAGACAGCTTGGGAGTGGGTCCCAGGGTAGTAGCCTGGGTTGCAAACTGGCTGCACAACAGGACACAGAAGGTATTAGTGGAGGCACACATTCAAGAAAGGGGTCACTAGTGGAGTACCAGGCTCAGTATGGGTCCAGTCCTCTTTAACATCTTTATAGGTGACATTGCAGAGGGTCTGAGGAAAGGTATGCCTCTTTGCAGATGATACAAAGATCTGTAACAGAGTTGATACACAAGGTGGTAGAAAGGATGAGAAGGGACTTGGCAAGGTTGGAGGAATGGTCAGACATATGGCAACTTAGATTCAATGCAAAGAAGTGCAAAGTAATGCACCTGGGAAACAAAAACCCAGGAGAAGAGTACACAATATCAGGGGAGGTACTAACAACAACAAAAATGGAACGGGACGGGGGGGTAGTCATATCAGATGATCTAAAGGTGGGTAAGCAATGTGAGAAGTCAGTGAGGAGAGCCAGGGGGATACTGGGATGCATAGGAAGGGGCATCAGAAGTAGAAAAAGGGAAGTGGTTATCCCTTTATATAGACAGTTGGTGAGACCCCATCTGGAATACTGTGTGCAGTTTTGGAGACCTCATCTACGAAAGGACATAGACAGGATGGAAGCAGTCCAGAGGAGGGCAACTAAAATGGTGCAGGGTCTGCATCAGAAATCATATGAAGAGAGACTGAGAGAGCTTAATATGTATACCCTTGATGAAAGGAGGGACAGGGGGTACATGATAGAAACGTTCAAGTACCTCAAGGGAATCAACAAAGTCCAGGAGGGTAGCATCTTTCAGAAAAAAAGATGTATAAGAACAAGGGGACATAGTTTAAAGATAGAGGTGGGACTGCTTGGGGGTAATGTGAGGAAATATTTTTTCATGGAGAGAGTGGTGGATGCATGGAACTGCCTTCCTGGGGATGTTGTTGGGGCTAAAACAGTGGGGGAATTCAAACATGCATGGGACAGACACAAGGCAATTGTAGTGGGAGGTGGCAGGAAGTAGGCTGTTGGTTAACTAGAATCTGCAGCTTATCCAGTGGGTAGGCAAATGGGCAGACGGGGTGGGCCAAGTGGTCCTTATCTGCCATCAAAGTCTATGTTTCTATGTAAGCTAAAAAGACTGCAGTACTAGTAAATAAAGTACATTCGAGCTATGATAGAGTAAATATGACAGGAGCAGTAATCCATCAATTGGCTGTGTCTTTTACTTTACATGATTTAATAACAGGATAATAATGACACTTTTTTGCCAGACATAATTCTGTCCATATTTGGAATTGACTATCTTGGATTTGAGATCAGGTCAAAACTCAAAACTATGATAACACAGCTAATGGGGAATTTTTTTTGGGGGGGGGGGTATTGAATTTTATGATGATGACACAATACATGTGCAGAGGACACATAAAAATTGGAAGGAAGGAGATCAAATTGAGCTAACTTTAAACAACAAAATACTGGCACAGACTATTCTAGATGCTAGCTCTAAACTGGATAGTTTGGGAATTTTGATTACGGACTTTTCTAGACTAGAAGAATGTCCTTCCCAGCAACAAAATAATGTTAACAATCAGAGATCTGAGAAACAGAATGATACAATATACAATTTAGAGATCATTAACAGGTATCAACCATTATCAGAGGAAAGTGATTGACTCTGAATGATAGAAGCACTGAAAGATGAACTGTGCAGTCCTCTGTAACATCTGAATCCCAAAGCAGTAAATTTCTGAATGATAGCACTGCTCACTTCTTGAGTAATTATTCCGTAAATCTAGGAATGCTTACTTGGAATAAAGCAGGCCTTGCCACAAAATTTATAGATTTGTAATTTCTTCCATTTCTTAATAAAATAGAAATCCTCTCTTTCCAGGAAACTTGGCATGGAACAGAGTGTGTGAATAATATAAAAATCAAAGGATATTTCTTTGTGCACTCACCAGCTCAGAAAATAAATAAAATGGTTAGGCATATGGGAGGGCTGGTTACATATATTAAAGTAACAGATTACTTAAAGGTAATCAAAACAATTGTTAAGCAAAATTATATGCTTATTTTGCTGAAAGTTTGGGGTGATTTAATTATACTTGGAAATGTCTATAGTCCCCCTTCTAAATCTGTGTTGCATGATAAAAAACTAATCAAAAATATTGTGGAGGATATAACAATGATAACATTAGGTAATTCATACTCTGATATACTAATATGGGGGACTTCAACATTAGATATGGCAAGGGATCACTATTGAACAATAATAAAAAGTATCAGAGGACCCAAACCAACCACATAGGATCTCTCAGGATTAAAAAAGGACTGATAAACATAGACATATGGAAAAAATATTAGATTCCTTACAATTAATTATTCTAAATGGAAGGTTACCCTCGGATAGTGAGGGGAAAAACTACATGTATTAACTCAAGGTGTTCTGTTATTGATTATGTCTTAGCATCATTTTATGATTTCCACAAGTACATTGATCTAAAAATTCTACAAAGAACAGAAAGTGATCATTACCCTGTTATAGTATATGGTTACCCTTTGTTATGTATAAAAATCAGCCTGCTCAAATTCCCTGTTAAGCACATTCTAACTCGTTATGCGCGTTCTAAAGTGTTGTTATGCGCATTCTGAACAGTTGTTATGTGCAGTTCAAAGGTCATACACTTTAACATTTCTTATCTGTGCTACACCTAGCTACTTACTAACCACCCAGTGCCCAAAGTCATACCTTTTACCTTTCAAAAGTCTAGAAATTTGATTTTGATGTGGGAGTAGAACAAAGAAATGGCAAGAGTTTTAGTTTTCACTTCAGTGGGGGTCTGTCACTCTAGTGTAAAAAACCATATACTATAAAAAAATAAAATATGGTCAACCACACACAATTCAGCATGTGTTTCCATCTCGGGGTTGAGATGACTGCATGGACCTCTCGAGCTTCGCTCTCGAGGTTCATATACTGTCATCTCAACCCCTCGATGGAAACACAGCCTTGTTATGTATGGTTGCCAATACATTATTCTCTATGTACTATATAGAAAGGCAAAAAATCTAACTACACTCTTGGAAGAAGTATACATAAATATAGTAAACAAAATCAAATGGAATAAAATACCAAGTGACATAGCAATAAAAATGAGTGACAAATTCATCTAAGAAATAGCAGCAAAAGTAGAAAATGAGATAGATCCAGAGATCATATACAATAAATGTATCACTCAGTATAAGTTTTGTGTAGAAATCCTTGGGGGAAAAAATCTGGTCAAAAACACAAATATGATAACTGGTTTCATAAAAACTGTAGGAAGGAAAAGAAGAATTTATCAAAATTTATAAGGAAAGCTTCACAAATCCCATTACAGTAAATCTTACAGATAAGTGCAGAAAACTAAATATAGAGGGCTGGATATTCAAACTGCGTCCCAAAAGTGAGCAATAGCAGGAGCAAGCACAAGTCCATTGTGCCCATGCGCAATAGACACGATATTCAAAAAAGGAGCAAGCCAAATTGTGCCAGCAGCCAACATCTGAATATCGCACAATTTGCTCCATAGCGCAATTAGGAAGGGGAAGCTGAGCAGATACGATGCGCTATTGCGCAACAAGGGCTGCCAAGCTGAGCAGCCCAGAGGCGCCATAGCGCAAGCAGGGAGCTCCCCAGCAGCAGAGCAATGTAACTGCACAACCAGGGAGGTAGGTACGGGCCCACTACCCATGCCACAGATGGGCACAGGAACACACTGCAGAAATGACAATGCACCCCCACACCCCAAGCACAGCACAACTGGTGGAGAGCTGGAATATCCACCGGCCCATGGGGACAAGCAAACAAAGCACAGCTGGGCCATGGTGCCCCATCACACCCACCGGCAAGCTGAGACTGCCACACAAGGAGGGCGGACCACCCCATGGCACAGCAGCCCCTCCCTGTGAACAGCACACCCTGCACCGTGACCCCAAGACACCCCCCATGAGCAGTGACCACCACTGCAGGAATCCCCATGCATACCACCACCCCCACTGCCACACTGCAACCTCATGTACCACAGAACCATACAAGCCAGACCCACCATGAGCACCCAGCAGTGGGTGGCAGCACACAGCAATGCAACAATGGCAGACACAGTGCCAACATGCACAATCCCCCCCCTAAGGCACATCTGAGAGACTGAACATGTGTCGGCACAAGAGGTACCCCACACGGGAAACGGCGTGCCCCTGACACCACCACCATTGATATAGCACCCTGCACAGTAGACAAGTGTCACAGCCTGACCCACCACGAGCCACAGCAGCCAGTACAGACACCCACAGTGGTGTGTGGAAGCATGCAGCACACTTGTTGCAACACAGTGCAGGGGCAAACACACACCCATACCCACGGGGACACTAACACAGGGACGCAGTAGTGTGGTAACCAAGCCCCCAGTGTGGGCCCATGAAAACTGTGCACACACAGCCTGCAGTCCTCCATGGCACAGGGGTGACACCCACCCTGTGCATGAACTGTGGCCCTGTACGCCACCAGCATATGCCTGGAGCACAAGTCACAGACAGTGGTGCACAGGCCCTGCAACACACACAAGCCACAGCATGGAGGTGGGACAGCAACTGTGGAGGCCATAGTGTCACCCGAGGCAAACATGCACCACACCATTGACAGGAGGCAACCCAGCATTGTGACGGTCACAGTGGATGACCTGCAGGGACAGCCACCACTGACAAGGCAGCAGACCTCGCAGGCCACAGACATGCAAGGGTGTCAGCTGCACAGGCCAAGGACGGGTTGACAGGGGCACAATGGACACAGAGCAGGCACCATGGACCACTGCACACAGTAATGCAATGCACAGAGAACAACACACACACCACAGATACTGACTGATAGCCACTCCCGCACCAGAGACACTTCCCCATGCACACACACACATACCCATGACTGAACCACCCCAGATGCCATGCACACCACTGCAACTGAGCACCTATAGCCAGCTGCAAATCAGAGACCACCACAGTATTCATATCAAAATATCTGTATTCAAAAATATAACAACAACAACAACTATTTACAACTATGTACAAACATGGGGTGGAGGGACAGGAACAAGGTGGGGGTGGGTAAAGGGGCAGGGGTGAACATATGGGAGAGGGAAGGCGGGGTGTGAAGGTTGGTCAAAGGGAGGAGGTTGTCTGCAGTTACTAGCGGCCAGCCTGGTCCTCTGCTGTCTGGGGCTGTTGCCTGGGTCGCCTCCTCCTCCTCACCTCATGCTGCTGAAGATCCCTTAGGATGGTGAGGGGACTCTTGCGCCACCCGCAGAAGATCCTGGATGGACTGCTGAATTCGCAGGAGTATCCGCACACCTAGGACAAGGGATCAGAGTCAGTGGGTGTGACTGTCCATCCCCCTGCAGCCCACCCATTATGCATGGCATACAGCCATGTGACATGCTCCTGTGATGTTGTGTGCCCACCCACAGTGACCGTGTCCACAAGACATGCCCAACCAGGCAGCAACAGCCATGTGTACCACTGCATACACCCACCGCCCATGTCCAGCACAGCACAACCAAGGCCATACAATAACGTGGCTATGTGGTGGGCAGGCAGTGCCACAGCCATGTGCCCAGTGCACACATGGACCACCATTGACGCCACTCCCAGACATGCAGTGCCACTGGACAGTGCTGACTGTCACATGTCGCGTGCATGACAGTGGTGTCCATGGATGGTGGCCATGCCCTGCTTCCCACCCTGTCACACAGCATGCAGTAGCAATCATGGTGTCATGGCACTCACCCTCATCGGGATGTTGATGGCGTTGGGGTTGGTCCCCGACATGCCCCCGTGCAGCGTCCTCCGCCCTCTGCTGCTGCTCCAAAATCCTCCTCCGCTCAGCCACGCCTGTGGGAGACAAAAGGAGAGAAACACATCAGTACAAACCCAAAGCATTTTCCCCCTGCCCCAATGTGTGTGCCCACCCACCCAGCCAGACCCACCCATCCCATACTCTGTAAACACCGCCACACCCAACCCTAGGCTATCCCTCCCCTATGTGCTGGACACATAAGACAGTGTTACCCATATGGACCATACACGTGTGTAGACGTATCACCCACCTGGACGAGGCACCACACCCCTCCTGGCACGCGACCGCAGACATGCAAATAGCTCCGGCTCCCTCCGTCTAAGGTGCCCATACCGGTGCCTGCACTGTTCGGCCGTTCTCCTGTGGCCAGTGGCCGCCTCCAGGTTAGTGGCCACCTCTTGCCAGACCTGGGTCCTGGCCTTGTCCAGTGGCACCTCACCAAACAGTGGGCCATAGTGTGGCTCCACAATGGCCGCAAGGTTGGCCAGCTCCGTGCCATCTCTAATACTATAGTAGGCAATATGGTGCTCTGCAGCGAGGCAACCACACGTGGAAGTGCTGCGTGGTACATCGCCACCATTCCCTATCGCGCTGTTGGTACAGCACCGCCATTCCCTATCGCGCTGTAACCGAACAGCGCAATAGAGGTGCAGCCATGCCAGACATATAGCGCCAAGGGGGCAAAGGTTGGGCACAGGGTCATGGGTCTCTGGCAAAAGGCCACGCACTGCGCCATCGGACGTCTATGCGTCTAGCGCGATTGGTTGCCTGTGTGCCATCGCCACAGCGAGCTATTGCGCAGTCGTGCCACAGCGCCATGTAGTGACCCTCGCCATAACACCACTGGCACAGTGGTGGCCATGCCCTGAATTGCCTACCGTGCACAGCACATCATCAGCGTGGCAGACGGCTGCGTAAGCTACCTGGGCATGCGCAGTGTGGTGTACTACGCAGGCCACAGAACTGCGCCATTGGCTCAGCACGTTCAACACAATTGCGCAAAGTGCAAAAGCGCGATATTCAGCCGTCATATGCAAATCATCCGATCAGCCATGCAATGGCGCAGCAGCACGATTTGCATCTCATTAAAGTTGCTCCACACCTAATTTGCATGGATTGCGCTATAAAATTGCGACACTGTTCTGCAGTGGCCTTATTCGGTTACTGCAGTTTATTGGTGAGTTGCATGCTGTGTGGTGTTCTGGACTGTGGTATCAGGGTCTTGCTTTGTACTGCACAGTCACAGGTAACCACTGTCACCCATACAGGCTGAATAATGACCGAGCGAGGACTGGGTGAAGAGGACAGCAATGGTGGGCGGAAGAGGAGGCCCAATTTCACCAAGACCGAGACAGAGGCACTCTTCAAGGCCTACATCGATCAGGAGCCACTGCTCAGTGGACGGCGGGGCACCCCTCAGGCCTGTGCTGCTGCATGGGAGGGGGTGGCACGTGCCGTCAACCTGCATGGCAGCCACCAGCGCTCTGTGCAGGAGTGTAAGAAGAAGATGGGTACCAACAGGAGGAGGGTGAAGGAGAAGGTGGCTGCCATCAGGGCAGCATGTGCTGCAACAGGCGGGGGCCAGCCGGAGGTGGTGCAGCTGACTCCAGCAGAGGACAGGCTCACTGCAAGCATGCAGTGCAGTGCCATTGAGGGCGCTCCAGGAGGTGGCTTCCAGACAGGTGGTAGCCCATCACTGCATGGTACATCATGGTCTGTTGGGGGGGAGGGTAGATCACATGCACTAGCATATCCTTACTTTCTGTTACAGATCCTGTGCATCTGCAGGGGTCAGCGGTGGAGGGCCTGTCCACTGCAGACAGTCATCTGGAGTTGGGGGAGGGATCATCCACCTCCGCAGGTAGCCGGCGAGCATTGCAACAGTGGGTCCGCCTGGCTGCCAACACTGATGTCGTTGAGACAGGTGTGGGGGAGGCCCTTCCTGTGTCTCAGCGGTCCAGCATCCAAGGATGCCAGCACGCTGTGGCTGTGGCACAGACCTGCACCATTGATGATGCAACGACCATTATGGGCAGTGACATGTGTGTGTCACGGAATGGACACACAGCAGGCCAACTCACGCCCATGGACCTGGCTGGTTCCGACGTGTGTGCCAGCATGTCAGCACAGTCTCAGGCTGTGCCTGTCAGCACTGGTGGGGCAGCACCAGTGGCTGGTCAGATCAGTGGCACTGTTGCGCCACAGTGGCGGAACAACCGATCCCTTGGGCACTGCAGGTGGAGGGGCAGCAGCAGTCACCCACCGGGACTGGGGGTTCAGGGTTCAGTGGTGGCGTCTGTGCACCGCCTGTGGACTTGCCCATACCAGGTCCTGGTGAGCAGCGCCCACCCTCAAGGGGTGCTGAACATCAGGCCCTTCCATACCCTGAGGGACAGGTTGCCGAGGTGGCAGACAACCTCTTTGACGAGCACACCCGCCTACTGCAGGCATCAGTACAGCAGCAGATGGTGGCTTGCAACATCCGTGGAAGCACTGTGTGTGGCTCTGGAGCGGGTTGAGGAGCGTAACAGCAGGGACACCGATAGGATCCTGTCACAGATTGACCATTTGCGGGAGGATGTGACCGCTGCCATTGACAGGCAAACACAGGCGTTGCTCACTGTCATGGCCACAGTGGGCACACAGTCAGGTGCCCATGTGTCGCTCACACCACGCAGTTCGCTATCCACTCCCCATTCCTGGCATTGTGCGACACCCACCCTGTTGACGCCGGGTTCAGCTGTGGGCATCCCGAGCACTCCTGGTGCAGATATGTTCGGTGTGCTGCAGACCCCTGTGCGGGCACGGTCACGTTCGCGCAGTGGAACCCCTGGTGGACCATCGGTGCTACCCCATGAGGGCTGTGGTCAGCCTGTCAGTGCTGCTGGGTCTCGACGGGGCCGCCCACGCATCCGAGGCGGACGTGGCACTGTGCCGCAAGACTGACCTGTCTCCCAGTGCGGGCACTGTCTGGTGCTGCCCTGTGTGCATTGTGTGTTTTGGTGGGCAGTGCACCGGTGGGTTCCCAGCCCTACACGCAGACACACAGTCCACCTGCACACCCTCCTGACTGCTGTCCACAGGTATGTGTGCATGATCATGCCTGCATTGTGCTGTACACCAAAGTGCGATGGTGCCCAGCATCTGACACATGCACATAGACAGTCAGTGGACGTGGTGGCCTGTGGACATGTGTGTTGCTAGTGTTTGTGTTCCGGCTCTGTTTTGCACCTGACCCCTGTGCACTTTGTGCCTATTGTGTGCGTGTGTGTGTGTCCATCCATGTGGCGTGTTACTGTTCACCCCTCCCTGGTTGTATGTGTGTGTGTGCTTCTGTGCCCTGCCACATCCCTTGCTAGCATGCACCCATGGTGTGTTTCCGTGTGTGTATGTGGGTTGTGCCCTAGCCACTGGTGGTTGCACATGGCCCCATGACTTACTTGTGTTGGCTGAAGTGCTCCTCTGTGATGGTGTCCCGGTGCAGCTGGGCCAGCCGGATCAGTTGGGGGTCCCGTCAGCCAAGGGGGGGCTGCCCATCCCCATCGTCACCAGCGTCACCATCGTCCCCATCGCTGTCCCCCTCTTCGACCTGCACGGCTATCCCACAGTCTTTGGCCATGTTGTGCAGGATACAACAGGCCAGGAATATCCCACAGGCCTTTGAGGGGCTATACTGTAGGGCACTGCCAGAGGTGTCCAGGCAACAGAAACGCGCCTTCAGCATCCCAAACACCCGCTCAATGATGTTGTGTGTGGTGGCATGTGCCTTATTGAAGCATTGCTGCGATGGGGTCGTGGGCTGCCGGTAGGGTGTGAGCAGCCAGGGACGGAGTGGGTATCCACTGTCACCTGTGTGGAGATAGTGGAGGTTAGTGTCTTGTTCAGGCTCAGACTGCCCCAAACCCTGTGTGCCACACCCATGGCACCTCTGGCTCACCCCCCCTTGCCCATGATTTGTCAGTTCTACATGCATACTCAACCACTAGATGACCTGTGGGGATGTCCCCACTCTCAAATCGATGGCACAGTGCCGACTGGTACCAGATGAAGGAATCATGTGCTCCCCCAAGGTGCGTGGCACACACATTGATGATGCGCCCACTGGCATTACACACCACCTGGCAGTTGACACTGGCATATCCCTTCCGATTCACGTAGGCGGCCCCATCCGGGCCAGGTGGCATGCGAATGGCCACATGAGTACAGTCTGTCGCCCCTAGCACACCAGGCATTCGTGCTACCCTGTGGAACTCCTGTATGTTTGCTGTGCGCTCCGCGGCGGTGCTGGGGAAATGGATGTACTCCGCAGCATGTGGCAGCAGTGCGCTGAGGAATTGGGTGAGGATGCGTGATGTGGCTGACTGTGTTATGCCTGTGGTGTCCCCTGTTGGTCTCTGGAAGGTACCTGTGGCAAGCAAGCACATGCAGGCTGTTACCTTTGTCTCCACTGACAGAGCATGACTCCATCGTGTGGGTGCCTGCATCACATCACTGCACAGTTCACAGAGCTGCCTCAGTATTGCCCTGTTCAGGCGGTACCGGCCCACAATCTCGACATCTGTGTACAGCTCAAAGCTGGTGCGGGCTCGGTACTGCCTGTTGGGAGCATACCGCCGACGGGCCCTTCCACGCCACGCCCCCTGCAGCATGCCTTTCACCCCTCATTGCAGCTTCCATGTGGAAGGTGGCACTGTCCATGTCCCTGGCTTGTGTTCCTCAGCTGTTGTTGCTTTGTTCCCCCGCTGTCCTGACTGCTACCTCCACTGCACCGGTACACCTACTGGCCTCTGCACCTGTGGCCCCACACACCTTCCCTTGGCCCTATTCCGTGTTTTTGTTTCCCTGGCCTGCCCTCTTTCTCCGTCTTTCTCTGTCTCTCTCCCTGCCTCAAGTGGCTTCCCTGTAGCGTTCTTGCACCTCTTCCTTGCTCCTTTTTATTTTGGCTCATTTCCGCTATGTCGCAACTTCTGCCTGCTCCACTGTTGCACATTGCGCAAGTCTTTGAATATCGCACTGTGCACTTTATGCATGGTTCCACCCCCTTCGGTTGCGCATGCCTTCATTATCATTGCGCTGTTGCTCAGCATGTTTTCAGTGGCGCAACTGCCTCCTGCTGAATATCGCAGAATGGCGCATTTTCTGACTTGTGCTGGCGCAACCCTTTTGCGCATTGTGCAACCCTTTTTAATGTCTGGCCCAGAGACTTTGTTAACACACAATGGTTAGAACATCAGAAAGAACGCTGGGAAATTATGCTAATGGCAGTAAGAGAAAAGAATGATAAAAATGTTTGGATCTTAGCAGTGGGAACAAATACATATAAAGTCAATCTGATTCTTATATAAACCCTGATATATGGGTGTAGTATTTTACCTCAGTATTTTACAGTGATGTAATCTCTGAAACCATAGAAACTATATAAATATATGAGAATTTTAAGTGGTTTACAATGAATGAAGTCCGGTCAGCGATTGAAAGTTTCAAAAGAAACAAATCACTGGGGCCTGACAGAATTAAAAATCAAGCACTTTTGCTGCATTTGTTGATTTTACATCAACTTTCGACACCATCTGTAGACCATATTTATGGGAGAAACTGGCCCAGTTAGGACTAGATCATAATCTTTTATTGTGAACAAAAATAAAGTAAACTAAAACTGGGGCACTAACAAACAAAATTGATACCAACGTAGGAGTCTGACAGGGCTGTGTGTTGCCCCCAACATATTTCAATATATACATCAGTGGCATTGTTACTGCATTGGATAATCCATTACATCATTCACCTAAAATATGTGATCAGCGTATACCGGTATTTGCATACGCAGACAATTTAGCAAAAATTTCTACTAGTAGATTGGGTCTCTAAAGAGTGCTACAGTTCTACAAAAATTGGACTCTCTTTATGTACAACATATTTTGAAACCCAATACTAACCCCCTCCCCCCTTAAAAAATTATGATATTCGAAAGCAACAAACAGTATAGGAAATTGACATTAGCAGGCAACAGTCTGGAATTTGTTAAAGAGCTTCCTTATTTGGGGGTATTGTTCTCAAGTAATGTTAAATGGAGTAAACATATTAATTGGTGTGGAAAGAAATGACCAAACACAGTAAAAGCACTTAAAAGATTTAATTTTATTTACGAGGGAATGACTGTGGCACCAATAATAAAAGCAATAAATGCTAAAGTAATAAATAAGTGTAACCCCTAGATGGCGCTATCCCAGGGGCTACTACCCCTGCCTGATTTGCCACTAACAGGTTGAGGGGCCTGGATCCAATGGCGGGTGCCTCCACCCAGAGGTCAGGGTTTGCAATAGTTAAACTAACTTGGTCACAGCCCTCTGGGACACTGCAACCCCCCTTTCTTCCCACTAGTGGCCCACACAATATATCAGAATTACCTTCACAGTATACACTTACCCCCAGGTCTGGTTCCGGCACTGGGACCTCCTGTGAAATGAGATACAGTGCAACAATCACAGTACAGTACTTTAACATAGACAAATACCTCAGGCAGTATAACTTTGCTGAAACAAGCAGCTCTGATTTATTTAGGGGATATAACAAGGACAGGGAAATCAGGTTAATTAGCTTATCACTCTAATAATCTACCTATGGCTCTGTGCACAGGCCTATCCTATCAGTTACTGTCCCTGGGTACCCAAGCCCTAGTGGCTAGTCAAACCAGTGGCAGCTGGTAGGGGCCCTTTCACACAGAGAAAAGGAGAATTAAACAGTCAGCAGTACAGTAATTCCATTTGGATTTAATGTGGCAATTCAACAGGGAGCAACCCTGAATTAGTACTCACGACCTCCAAATAAGATAGGGTCCTTCAATGTCAGCAGGGCTCACTTGAGGTACACAAACCTCTTCACACTTCCATATAAAGAAAGTACTATACCAGGCAGGCTGCATCTGTATCCCGATCGCAATTACTGCACAATACCGGAGAACACACAGCAGATTCAGTTCCTGACAGACCGAGTGCAATTTTCAGCAATTCTTCCAGTCTTCTACAGGGTGAGCCTGGTTTCTACTCTTCAGAGATCCTTTGATTCTTTTCACAGGGCCAGTTCAGTCCTAACAAGCTGTTACACAGCTGCAGACCGGAACTCTGGGCCTTACACACGTTTTTGACTAAAACTGCACACTGAAAAGCACAGGGCTCCTTCCTTCTTCACTGCCAAAGCTCAACTGAACTCCAACTGACGAAACCGGCACTTCCTTTGAGTTCCTCCCAGTTCTTGACTGGATTGGCTGTCCTCACAATAGACTGCTGCTGTTGGTCCAAAAAGGCACTGAAGTCTAAACTCATCTCCCAAGTCACTGCCCTTCAATCCTCTTGTGGCTGGCTCAGATTATGAGTCAAGTTCTGATTCGTCCAAGGCATCATTTTAGAGCTAGCTTACCCCACACTGATTGGTCCAGTTCAGCAGTTCAAAACTAGAATGGGAACCAGCAGACACAGTTCTGACTGCAAAGAAAGCAGGTTAGACAAACTGTAATTTCATTATTACTCTAAATAATTTCTGGCAAACAGTTACATCTTTCAGATAGGTTCCTTTGCACTCCTAGTGACTGCAAAATGAAGTGAATTGGCAGCAGCTCGAGTGGTACTCAGAGAAGCACACAGTCCCCCCATACAAACTAATTATGTCTGCAAGCAGACAGCTCTTAAAGAGACAGTACCAGAGGCTCTAAAAACACTCACTGATAAATGGCTTAAATGCCAAACACCATTCAGGCTTGGAGCATTCAAGCAAGCTCCTGGAAGTCTTTTGGGAACCCCCATTTGCAGGGGGGTTACATAAGGACCTGTGTGCAGCAGAGGTCTGGGGAGCAGACAGCTCCTCAAAAATAGAAACAAATTTAAACAAAACATATAAACAAGTATGGAGAATCCCTCTTAGTACACCAAGTACTTTAGTCAGAACTCATCTAGGACAATCCAGCTTTAAATATCTTGTAGTTGCAAGGTTGATTAATTATTGGATACAGGTAACATCAGAAAATAGGGATTCTGTTATTGGCAAATGTCTCCAGGAAAAAGAGTAATAACTTTTAAAGGAGGGAATTGGCTAAATTCTTTCAGGATCCTCCTGAAGGAAAATGGATTAAATTATTTAAAAAACTGGGCAGATCAAAACATTCACTTACATTTTGCATATTACATGAACAATAACAAAGAAACTACAAAACAAATCAGAGGAAAAAGATCTAAATGATATTAAAAAATTAAAATTAACAAGATGGTTGGTTCTTAATACAAAAGAACATTCCTTAAAGTATAATTTGAATACTATAAGAATTAAAGAACACAGGCACATATTAACCCAGTAAATGTTTGAAACTTTTCCCAGTAATATATTAGAAGCGAGGTATGACAAACATGAAAACATTCCAACAGATTGTTATTGCTCATTAAATGAGGAAGACGACCTCAAATATGTTATTCTAAGGTGTCCTTGGTACAAATTTTCCTGGGAGAACTACTTAGGCAAATACATTGAATCCCTTTATATACCATCAAGATGCATGTTAGATCTACTATTTAATTCTGAAAATTATGATATCATAAAAATGTTGGCATTATATTTATTAGAAATCAATAGAATAAGGAAACAACAAATACAGAAATTTAATCCAAATAAAGGTGCATGAAGGCACACATGTTTTTAGTAAGGTCTTCTCTCCTCAATATGAAAAACTTGGATTCCTATGCTGAATCCGATTAGTATTTGTCTCCAAAAATTCTGTGAGTCACTCTTTCATGTCATATTCGTATAAAAAAAATCAAAACAGGTAATGATTTAAAATGTATATGTGTTGAAAGAATGGAACTGTTTTATTGTAGTACATATTCAACTATTATACTATTATACTATTCAACATCTTTATCAGTGACATGGCGCAGGACCTAGAAGGCAGAATTTCACTGTTCGCTGATGACACAAAGCTCTGTAACAGAGTAGACACACCAGAGGGTGTAGACAGAATGAGAAGCGACCTGCAGAAACTTGAAGAATGGTCAGGGGTTTGGCAGTTGAAATTCAATGCAAAGAAGTGCAAGATAATGCATATGGGGCACAAAAACCCTGGCACAATATATCAGTTGGGGGGTGAGGATATAGCATGCACCAAGCAGGAAAGGGATCTTGGGGTTATCATCTCTGATGACCTCAAGGTAGGGAAACAGTGTGACAAGGCAGCAGGTAAAGCAAATAGGATGCTGGGATGTATAGGCAGGGCATTACCAGCAGGAAAAGGAGGGTCATAATTCTGCTATACAAGACACTAGTGAGGCCCCACCTGGAGTACAGTGTACAGTTCTGGAGACCATACCTACGTAAGGACATAGACAGGGTAGAGAAGGTTCAGAGGAGGGCAACAAAGATGGTGCATGGATTGCATCACAAATCCTATGAAGACAGGTTGAAGGAACTGAACATGTACTCCCTGGAGGAGAGGAGGGAGAGAGGGGATATGATAGAGACATACAAGTATCTTACAGGGAGGAACAGGGTGCAGGAAAACACTATTTTTAAGCGAAAAGATGTTCCAAGACTAGAGGGCATGGGATGAAGTTGGAGGGAGGACGATTCAGAGGAAACATGAGAAAGAATTTCTTCACAGAACGGGTGGTGGACAAGTGGAACACCCTGCCAGAGGAAGTGGTGGGGGCTGAAACAATCACGGGATTTAAGAATGCATGGGATAGACATAAAGGAATTCTGGAGGTCAGGGGTAAGGTGCAACAGACTTCTAGGAAAACAAACTGAACTTACAAGCTCAAATGGGCAGACTGGGTGGGCCATAGGCCCTTATCTGCCGACACTGTCTATGTATCTATGTATGTATGTATATATTATTGCATATGAAACATGAATAAGTTAACTATTTTAATGCATTTTATAAAATTGTATTTCTGAATGTCAGAGAAGTTGGACACTTATCTAAATCAAACTTGTAAAATGGTATTTAATTTGTGATCATTGTCACAGATGCACTCTGGGGGTCAGGCCCTCTGCTCTTACAGTACCCAACCTCGAAGTGCAGTATGAGGACAGGAGACAAACAGGGTAACCCTCCTGGTTGTTTTGGGTCCAAACAACTACCAGTCTTGAGTCCTGGGGTCAAATATGAACCCTTTTTCGCTAGCACACCCAGGTAACAGGTCCAAATATCACACCCTCATCAGGGAAATGCAGTGCAATACTTAACCTAGCGGGCACACAACCTGGTTCACAATCCCCCTTCTGACTCAGTTGAAACCTTGGTATTTTCATTACCTTGGTGCGCATGGTACCACACTGTAAGCACTTAACAGTTCTGTCAGAATTATCAACACTGTCCCAGCATTCACACTCAAAATGATGAAAAGGCTCAGGCAGGATTTCAAGGAAAACAAAGTTTACTAAAATTAAAAATAGTAAATGAAATACAAAACACAGAACATATACTGTAACATTTATGGTACAGTCATAAAAATAAATGGACAATTTATAAACAACTCAACTTATACTAAGTATCTAATCCTGCCCTCATTACAGTTAGTAAATAGTGGTTGAATTACCTAACTCTGGTAGAAGTGCTTCTTGAGAGTGTGTTCTTTCAGGAGTCCAGAAGTAAAAAGCACACTTTTCCCTCAGCCTTGACATTATCTATGAGGGGAAAAAGGGTCCCACCCAGCTTGTGAGGTCACAACTCTGTGGTGATGCTGGCTGTGAAGTCACTCTCGTTCCTGCTTACCAAATTAGTCTCATGCATCTGCATGTTGCTAAGCATCCCACTTAAAAAAATATACTTTTTTTTTTAATTAGTGAACCGCAGTTTATGGTAGGTCAGAATTACCCCTCTGATCTTTAGAGGAACTTCCTGAGAGCTATTTCTCCTGTCTGTGTGAAGATTCTCACAGGTATCTGTCAGAAGTTGCTTTCCTCTTAATAGGTCATAAAATGCAATACTTTATACAAGTGGCTGGTCTGCAACCTGGTTTTATTATAGTCCCTGGAAGTCGGCTTTCACAAGCTAAATGTGACAACAAGCAAGGCCAGCACATTTTTTTTCTTTTAAAAATCCAATTTCCCATGAGGCTGTTCTGCTTGACCTGTGTTTCTAAGCAGAAGTTTAAACATATATTTATATCACAAATATAATACAAATAATAACAGGCAGATTGGCTAGCCGTCACAATCATAAGTGTATAATGTATGTATTACTGTCATTTTGTAATGGCATAATTGGCAAACAATAAAACCAAACTAAAAGTACAGAATTCTACCCAGACCACTACCATTCCTCACTTTGGATCCTGCGAAATGGAGGACTCTACCAATTTGTGCTAATTGTATTTAATCCTTGTTTGCTAGGTGGGGTGGTTGTAAATGGGGCATGAACCAAGAATCATAGACATGGGACTCCTTTTGGAGACCTCACATCACCACAGACAGTGCCGATGTAGTGCACTGACATCAGTCCCCCCACCACCACCACAAGAGCTTGAGAGTGCTGTCTGTGCAGCGATGCCAGAGCTCCACTGATCCAGGGCTAGGAGTTGAGCATGCAGTACAAACTCAAATATCCTGCATGGTAGTGCAATTCTTTTAATATTTAAAACAATCCAACTTTATTTATGAAGTGCTCATCAGAACAGCTCTGAGCATTGTACAGCTAAAAGCATTATGTATAACAGATTGTATTAATGCAGTAGTATTTGTTAGTCACCATGTCCTTTTTTCAGATATCATGGTTTTCTGGAAAAAACATTATTATACCATTTTTTATTTCATTTTCTTTTATTCTAGAACTAAGATACAGGTTTTTATTTTTTTTTTAGAAATCCCCATACCTGTGCCATACTCACCATGACATAATGAAATATCTTCATGTGGTGTGGTGTGATTTTTACCATCAGAAACATGTGGGAATGCCATCCTAATATATCCACAGTATGAATCATGCATGTACATTAAACCAGTAACCTCAATGGAAGAGAATTGTAAAATTTGTGAGTGGCAGCCATCGTCGATGACTTAAATCATTATTTACAAAAGTAGCTATAAAAACTGCTTTAGAAATATCTATGAACATTTTAAATACACTGATGAGTGTTGGGGGCAACATGGGATAACAAGAACCTATACTCACCTGAGCAAGGAGGGTTCCTGTGTCCTGAAATAGAAACTGGGGGAGTTCATTACAGCCAAGTATAATTTAAACTGACTAAGCGGGGGGAGGCTTAACACTGGGCAGCAACCAGAGCCAAAAGGAGAGGGAGGCAATGTGCCTGCCCCCGAGCTAGCAAGGAGGGGGAAGGGGTAATCAAAAAGTAGAGGAGGTAGAGGGGAGTATTGGAGTAAGCAGGGGATCCGGCTGGAGGGTGGTGTCACTAAATGCAAGGAGCTTGGGGAACAAAATACCTGAGCTGCAAGCATTAATGGCAGAAGGGGAGGTGGATATAGCTGCCATCACTGAGACATGGGCCAACCAGCACCATGACTGGGACATCATGTTACCGGGATACAGACTGTATCGCAAGGATAGGTCAAAAGGGAAAGGTGGAGGGGGTGGCTTTGTTTGTGAGGGAAGGGATAGTGAGCAGTATGGAGGAGGGAGGTGAGGGGAGGCCGGAAGCCTTATGGGTTCAACTGCAGAACAATGAAGGTAAATGGGTCAGACTGGGGTTGTGTACAGACCACCTGCACAGTCAGAGGGCATCAATACAGAACTGGCATATCTGTTATGGAAACATTGTGGAAGGGGTGGCACTGTGGTGGTCAGGAATTTAAGTCTACTGGGGTGGATTGGAAAACCATGTCTAGCACAAGCACTAGTGAGCAGGTCATTCTGGAAGCCTTCCAGGATGTATTCCTGTCACAAAAGGTGGAGGAACTGACAAGGGAGGGGAACTTCTTGGATCTTGTGCTGACCAGTGGAGACTACGTGTAGGGCATATGGACTGAGGACCCCTAGCAGGTAGCGACCACTGAACAGTGTGGGTCTCCCTGGATATGGGTAGGGAGGGGACATCTACAAAAACCAAGACTGTGGACTTCTAAAGGGCTGACCTCTGTCATCCTCGGGGGCATTTGGCTAGTATCACCCCTGACGTGGATATCATCCAGAAATGGGCCATCTTGAAGGAAGGCCTATTAGTGGCCACAGACACCTGCACAAAGAAATGCAGTAAGAAGGCAGGGACCAAAAAGCCATGTTGGTGGTCAAAAGAGGTGCAGATAAGAGTAAGGGAGAAAAAGACAGCCTTCAGAAGATGGAAGAGGTCCAGAAGAGTGGAAGATAGGGAGGAGTAGATGAGGAAAACCATGGTGGTGAGCAGGGCTGTGAGGGCTGACGAGGCTTCAAACTAGCTAAGGCTAGCAGAGGGGATTATGGAGGGGGACAAGGCCTTCTTCAAATACATAAGGGAGAAAAGGAACTGCAAGCAGAAAATCACCAGGATAAAGAAGGATGGAGGGTGGGTAGAGAAGGGGGTTGAACAGGCAGAGGTGCTCAATGAGTACTTCTGCTCAGTTTTTACCAGGGAGAGAGATGGGCCAATATCGCAGGAGCAGGGCAACACTAGCATGGGAGGAGACAGGATAATGGATGGAGAGATCCCTGAGAGCAGATTGCTTGAGGGCCTTAAGTCACTGAACACGGACAAGGCTTCAGGGCCAGATGGGCTGCACCCTAGAGTCCTGAGGGAGTTGGCAGAGGTCCTGGCAGCACCACTGGCAGACTTGTTCAGTACCTCCCTGAAGATGGTAGCCCATGACATGCGTGGCTGCGATTGAGCGAACTACAAAATGGCGACTCAATCACGGCGCATGTCATGGAGGCTACTTACGAGGTAGGGTGACCAGATGGGGTGGGATGGGATGGATTTGCATATGTAGCAACAGGATGTTGCTACATGTACATGCATGCAAGGGGGTGGGAGCGAGCATGCTCAGCGAGGGGCGGGAGGGTTTTTGAAGGGTGGTGCCACAGTGGCTGCCAGACTGGCCGCGTGGTGTGGTGGGTGGGTTCGAGGTTTGGGTGGACAGGATGCTGGGTTTTGGTCCTGACCCGAATTTTCTTTTTCTTATGTTTTGCACACACACACCCCTGACATGCACCCTCCTGGAGTTGAGAATCCTTTAGTAGGAGCACCCCTTGCATAAAACATAAAAAATATAAGTCCCCAGTGCCGTTTTGCTGTGTGCCGGGGAATCACAGTGCCGAAATTGATTTTTGGTGCTGTGACTTCACCATAACGGTGCTCGCCTTTCAGCGGTTGCTGTTATGACATAGAACCCTACAGATGGGGTGTGTGCCTCAGGACTGGAGGATGGCACTTTTGGTACCCCTACACAAGAGCGGTCTCAAGGATTAGCCTGGTAACTATAGACCAGTCAGTCTGATATCCATTGTGGGTAAGCTCATGGAAACGATCCTAAAGGAAAGGTCGGTGACTGTTTTGGAGGTGAACGGTCCTATGGACGACAAACAGCATGGGTTCGTCTCCGGAAGATCATGTCAAACAAACTTGGTTCACATGTTTGACTGGGTGACAAAATAACTAGACACTGGTCGGGCCATAGATGTCCTGTATCTGGATTTCAGCAAGGCCTTTGACTCAGTACTGCATGGCAGATTAACTACTAAACTGAGGAACCGGGGAGCAGGGGAGAAACTGGTTAAGTGGGTTGGTAACTGGTTGGGGGACAGACATCAGAGAGTGGTTGTGGGGGTGAAACTCTCAACTCATAGGGCAGTCACCAGTGGGGTCCCACAGGGTTCAGTGCTGGGGCCGGTGCTGTTTAACATCTTCATAGCCAATATAGCAGTTGGAGTTAAGAGCAGAGTCAGTCTGTTAGCGGATGACACCAAGATAGGGGCAGCTGTGGATGGGGTAGAGGGAGGAAAAGGCCTCCAAGAAGATTTGGAAAGGCTTGAGCAGTAGTCAGACGCTTGGCAGCTGGGTTTCAATGCTAAGAAGTGCAAGGTCATGCACTTCAGAGCGAGGAATCCTGGGTACATTTTCCATCTGGGAGGGGTTCAGCTGTCCATCTCTGAGGAGGAAAAGGATTTGGGGGGGTAATGGTCACAAAGAATATGACCCACTCGTCTCAATGTAGGAAAGCAGTGGCAAAAGCCAATAGAATGCCGGGGTGTATTGCTAGAGGAATAACCTCTAGGAGGGAGGAAGTCATTCTGCCACTGTACAGGTCACTGGTGAGGCCACACTTGGAGTATTGTGTACAGTTCTGGAACCCATACTTAAAGAAGGACATCAGATTACTGGAGGGCAACTAAAATGATCAGAAGTATGGAGGGGAAGCCTTACGAGGATAGGTTGAGGGACCTCAACATGTACTCTTTGGAGGAGAGAAGGAAAGGGGTGATATGATCGAAATCTTCAAGTACTTAAAGGGCATCAACAGGGTTAGTACAGAGGGCATGTTTCAATTAAAGGAAGAAGGGATTACTAATGGGCACAGTCTGAAGTTGGTGGGGGCTAGAGTCAGGAAGGAGGCGAGGAAGCATTACTTCATGGAGAGGGTGGTAGGGGGATGGAACATGCTTCCTGAAGAAGAGGTATCTCTTAAAGCGGTGGAGCACTTCAAAAGGGGGTGGGATATGGTTAATGGCAAGATTCTAATCAGTGGGAACATGAAGGGGGACGAGAGGGGCAAGGGGTGGGGAGTAGCAAGAGTCCAACTTCTGCGCTGCACAATCCAGCAGATGCGATAGACTATTTGGCCTGTATCTGCTGGCAGTTTCGTATGTTCATAAAGAAGTCAAAAATACATTTTTGCTAAAAAACTATATGATAATTTTTGTGGATTAACAGATACCGCTGATTTAAAATACAAATATGTAATAGAAGGTCATAAATGGAACTACATACACAAGCATAAAGTGTAAAACATACAAATACATGATTTTTAAAGTGTTCCCAAATAATATGATTAGCGAGTTGGTAAATGGTATAGTAAACAGTTGAGATACATTAGTGTACAGGTCACTGGTAAGGCCGCATCTGGAGTATGAAGTTCAGTACTGGTGCCCACATCTCAAAAAGGACATTAACCTGCTGGAGAAGGTCCAGAGGAGGGCTGCAAAGATGATAGCGGGTCAGCAGGGTAAGGCATATGAGAAGAGATTGAGGGCACTGAACACGTACTCCCTGGAAGACAGGAGAGAGAGAGAGAGGGGACATGATCCGGGTCGTGCCTGAAAATAGTAATTTCCATGGCTAGTGCACCTACCCGGTAAACAAAAACTAAATAAATAAATTGGGTCCTTAAAGTACTTGAAAGGGATAGATAAGGTTGATAAGGAGAGTCTCTTTAAGCTGAGTGGTAACCATAACACGAGGGGGCACAGTCTTAAGCTGGAGGGTGAGAGGTTTAGGAGGGAGGTCAGGAAGCACTTCTTTACAGAGAAGGTGAACACTTGGAATGCGCTGCCAGAAGAAGTAGTCTCATTGAAGGCAGTGGGCAGCTTTAAGAGAGGCTGGGATAGGCATGGGGAAGGTAAGGATCATGGGTAGGGAGGATGGGAGGAGTGGGGAGGGAGGGCAGGAACATTAGCTCAAGCTGTGGACCCTGCAATACGAGCAGACTTGATAGACCAAATGGTCTTCTTTTGCTGGCTTCTTCGTATGCTCATGAACCTTCAAATGCTTGTGTAAACATCATAATCTTCAGAGCAGACTTTCTACAAGGGTTTACCCTTGTAGAGAATCACTTTATGTTTCCTTGTTGTCACCTGGTGTCTGTAATAAGGGGGCTTGGTTTCCTTATTAAACTTAAAAAAAAAAAAAAAAGATTGTGGTTCTCCTTGATGGAATTCTGTACCATTAGTATCTTTTAATGCTGCGACCAATATTGCATCGAGTGTTCTCCACCTCCATTTAACAGTTTGACACATGACTGGATGTGTGTTGATGAATGAAAAGTATTGAAATGAAAAAGCCATGTCTACTTCACTCTACGCTTTCATTAAAAAAAAAAGTTCCTGACCCAAGCAGTTTCAAGGTTAGTCATTTTCAAAAAAAACTTATCTTTAGAGTGGGCTGACTTTGGAGCTGTTAGGGCATAGTGGTGCACTTTATGAAAAGTGGTACCCTTGCTCATCTGAGCTTTTCAGAAATGCCTCTTTCCTTTTTCTTGAAACAGTTTTCCAACCCCCTTGTTATGAAAACAAGGAGGCACTTGTAATATATGGATGCCGTCTTTTTATAGGAGAGTGAGCCGAACTGAGAGTCGTAGTACCATCGTTCTAATGTTATGAATCTTTAATATTATCAACCTGACATCAAAATGATGGTGTTACAGAATGGAATGTCAAAGCAGCTCATACTCAGCTGTTGCCAGCAGTTGCTCCTGTCACGGCTTTCAAACTCACCTCAAAAGTGACAGGATCAGTGCTGACAGCTGACATGGTGGGAGTGGATTCAAAAAATACAAGTGATGCTAGGCTAAAGTTTGTGGCAGAGCAAGAAGCACCTAAGAAGCAAGAAAAAAAGATGCCGTATGTAAATTTAAAAAAAATGAAACAATTGCCACAGTTTGTGGGACTTGAACCTCTATGGCCACTTTCTTTTCTCCCTTTTTTACCTGTCACCCTAATTAAATGAACTTTAATAACCTTACTTGTTTATCAGTTGTCTGTCTGTCTGGGTAGTGGAATGGAGGGAAGGTGACACATTACAAACTAGGTGTTGTCAAAGCATAGGTCAGGAAGTATAGGCAAACCAGGAGAAGTTACGAAATTTGCAAGTAGCGTTTTATTATTATCAATAACGATAAAATAAAAAAAATGTGCAGGATAGCTCTTGATGCAGGCAGTTCAAACAAACAGCATCCTTCATCTGAGAGTCTCTTTAAAATCTCCAGCTCACTCTAGCTGTAAACAAAACATTGTTCTCTTTCTTATAAGATGTTTTTCTTGGTAATTAAATTCTGCATCCTGTTCTTGTAAATTCCACCACCTGTGTTCCATAAAACGTATTAAGACTTTGGCAGTTTCTTTCCTGTGAACAGCCTGAGGATTACACTAGTCTTCTTAACAGGTGGAACCAAGTAAGACATCCTGTCCCAGAGCTGACTTCCTGCTGATAGTTCGGCAGACAAGTTTGTGGAGGTCAAAGGGCACCTCAACGTTAACCCCTTGTGTTCCAGATAAAATGTAGTCATTTCAGAAGTATAACTATATCCATTTGCAAACCAAGGACTCGTGCATTTTTTTTAACCACAGAGAAGTAGGGCAAGAAAGAAAGAATAAAAACAGCAAGTGAAGGAAGTGAGTAAACGGGGGAAATTGAGGGTCCATCAGGGAGGCCAGTTCCTAGATGCTTCAAGGAAAATTTGATTGTGCAGACAGGCAAGAGATAGACAAGTGACAGAATAGGTGAGGAAAGGGGGTGCTGTGGAGCGTGGGAGCATACGCACTGACTAGACGCTTTCAGTGGGAGCTCTTTGATCTACTGCAATTAAACTCAATAAAACACAGATTCCACCAGCTAAAACATGTTTTTTCTGACCAGACTGGAATTCTTTAGGTCTAGAGGATTACGCTGATATCTTATTTGACCGTGGGACACACTATTAAGGGTCCTGCTGCCAATGCAAAATCTCAGCCAGTGGAGACACTTCAAGCTGAGTCTGCCACTAAATCCTCGTCGGAGCCTGAACCACCATGGAGGGCTCTGCAAAGATCAATGCAGGCCATAGACGTTAAAATTGAATCACTCCTGACTAAATTCGCAGATCAAGATGCTAAGATTGAGACAGTCGCTAAAACAGCAAGTACAGCAGAATCTATGGCTACTAAAGCATTAGCGTCCTCTGGCAAGATGATACAAGAAAATGCCTAGCTTAAATATTGGCTTGAAACGGAGAACTCGCAGAGGGCCTCCAACATTCATATAGTATGTCTACTCGAAAATGTTGAATGGGACAGCCTATTATAATTTGTTCAGGAGTGGCTGCCAAAAGCACTAAATTTAGAAGTAAACCTGCCACCAGAAAATATCATCAAAGCCTGCCGGATCTCTCCTAGGTCAGTGGGGCCCAACACTGAGCTGCCTCGGACTATCCTCGTGGTAACTACCAATCCAGTTTACTGGGATCTTGCTCTACAAGCGTCGAGAGATTCTAGATGGCTAAATTTCCAAGGATCCACAATACACCTTTTTCCAGATTTATTGTTCACTGCTAGAACAAGACAGAAGAAATTTGATGGTGTCATGGCTAAATTATGCAGTTTGGGGGTCACCCACTCGATACTAATGCCTGCCCAACTACAGATCCAGTACGAAGACCAGACATACCAGTTTATAGATCCTGAAGAGGCCAGCAAGAGAGCTGAGATCCTCACTAGAGAGTTCGATCGGGCCAGAATCTTCGGAGTCAGAAGATGAAACATGAACACCACCAAGTTTTATTACCAACTGAACTTTTTCATATTAGAGAAGGTAGTTTCATGATACTCCTCAGGACTCTAATTTTTTCTTAGATCATTGCTCTGTTGTTGGCAAGTTAAATGTTATGGCCTGGTATAAAAGAAATGGTTACTTCTATGCAGGAAATGTAGATTTTAAATACAGCAGCACCACAACTACAGCCTTGTAGTTAAAATGGTGGCCATTCTAGACATAAGGCTGCAAGATGGAATTTCTAGATGTTAGTCTGTTGGTTCATACTATAAATTTTATTTTAATGCAGTTTTGATCAGGAATGTAACTCACTGTCAGTCGCTGTTTTATGGGGAACACATATACGGAGGAGGGTCACAGCAACACAGGCTGTTGTTTACAAATGCTCGGGATATCCTTTTTCAAATTTGTCCGCTCAAAAGTCTTGTGGGGTGCAGCTTATTTTCGGACTTTTATCTGGACTGTTTTGTGATGGATTGCCCCCATATCCTGAAATAAGAATGTTTAGATTATACCCCCCCCCATTACATTGAATGTATCCTGATGTGCTATGATTTCTGATATGAGAATGCTTGCATATAGTTGTTTTACTACAAAACAATAAAATATAAGTAAAAAAAAAATGGGAGAGGAAAGAATAGATCATTGCTTGTAACTCTCTCTGCATAACAAGTGGGACAGGGTCTTATACCCAACCCTGTCGTAAACCCACTCATTAAGAGGGAACATGTTTCTTTTTTCTCTTTTTAAAACAGGTTTCCCAAACCTTCTTTATTTGTCTTTTAACATTAACTTATAACTTTTACAGTTCTTCGCATACAGTATGTGGAGTCCCTTTTTCATTACACCTATTACAGCACACATTTCAGTTAAGCTCACACATTTTTTCAACCTTCTTAATTCTCAGTTTCTGACCCATATCTTGACAGAAAATCAGCACTGCCATTCTCTTTTCCACATTTCACTTTAAATTTAAATGGCTGTAGTGCCAGGTACCACCTGTGATTCTGGGATTTTTATCTTCATTTGTTTAAGCCAAAAAGAGAAGATTATGATCTGTTGCAAGTGCAAAGTCAGCTCCTAGCAGATAAAACTTATGGGACTCCACTGCCAATGTCGCAGCAAGGCATTCTTATTCAATACTAGAGTACCTGTTCTCTCTGTCGTGCAGTTTCCCACTGGTATACAGAATGAGATGTTCCTTCCCAGCTGTATTCTGACTCAGGAGTGCACCTAGGACTACCTCTGATGCATCTGTTTGTAACAGAAATTGTTTCTCAGAGTCTGGACTTCCTAAAATGGGTGCTGAACCTTGATGGCCCGAAAAGCTTCATCACACTCTGGGACCATTTCATATTATCTGGGTACCGTTTTTTTCATGAGCTCAGTGAGCAGAGTTGCTAACTGTGCAAAGTTGGGAACAAATGTCCTGTAGTAACCAGCCAGATCTAAAAATGACCTGACATGTTTCTTTGTTTCAGGGAGAGGACTGCTAGCTACAGTTTCTAAACTTGGAAATCTCTGGCTTTACTTCTCCTTTTGCTGGGATTCTCCACTGTGATCGGTATGAGGTTGCAGGTTTGATTCCTTTTTTTTATGTGTGTGTGTGTGTGTTATTTATCTCCCCTGTGACTCCCCTACCTCTCCTTCAGGCCAGTTTGCCAAGGACGCTCACCTCTCACTCGTCTCCGCTGCCGACCCCTACCCCACATTGCAGCCACCTCAGGGTAACCTGACGTAACCCTTGCATGGGGTGGGTCCTCCTCTTCTGAGGAGAAATGGCCTACCAGCCCAGGCATTGGTCCTGGGTGCTGCTGCAGCTGGGTCAGCTGTCACGGAGCTCAAGGGGGCACTGGTCCGGCGGCCGTCATCCAGTAGGAGGAGATGCCATTTTCAGTTTTTCCTCCGATTTCCCCTAGTCATGCTGCCTCTGAACTTCCCCTGGTCTCCCCCGGGGGCCACTACAGAGCAACACCAATCCCAAGCCCACCCCAGGAGAGGAGAGCAGTCCTTTGGATGCTCAGTCCTACTCCTTCCTCTGCCGACCCTCTGGCGCCCAAGTCCGTTCCCGAACATGGGTCACCGGTGTGGTGTGAGGTAAGGTGCCAGCGCCTCAGCCCTCTGTGCCACTGGACTGGCTCATTGATTCCTTTTTAATTAAGTAATAAAAACTGCTGTGTACATAGATACATAGATACATAGACAGTGTCGGCAGATAAGGGCCTATGGCCCACCCAGTCTGCCCATTTGAGCTTGTAAGTTCAGTTTGTTTTCCTAGAAGTCTGTTGCCCCTTACCCCTGACCTCCAGAATTCCTTTATGTCTATCCCATGCATTCTTAAATCCTGTGATTGTTTCAGCCCCACCACTTCCTCTGGCAGGATGTTCCACTTGTCCACCACCCGTTCTGTGAAGAAATTCTTTCTCATGTTCCTCTGAATCGTCCTCCTCCAACTTCATCCCATGCCTCTAGTCCTGGAACATCTTTTCGCTTAAAAATAGTGTTTTCCTGCACCCTGTTCCTCCCTGTAAGATACTTGTATGTCTCTATCATATCCCTCTCTCCTCCTCTCTCCAGGGAGTACATGTTCAGTTCCTTCAACCTGTCTTCATAGGACTTGTGATGCAATCCATGCACCATCTTTGTTGCCCTCCTCTGAACCTTCTCTACCCTGTCTATGTCCTTACGTAGGTATGGTCTCCAGAACTGTACACTGTACTCCAGGTGGGGCCTCACTAGTGTCTTGTATAGCGGAACCAGCACCTGAAATTAACGTGCTGCAGTGAACATGTTTGGGTATGGACCACAACTGTTTCAATCCCATATTAAAAATATTGTCTGGAGGGTGACAAACTCTGCCCTGAAAACAGATTAAGGCATCATATAATGTCTTGTTTGATACAGTGATGTTGGAGACAGGGGCGTAGCTAGAATGGTGCAGGGGGGTTCTGTCGCACCTGGGCCCAGAGTGTTTAGGGGGCCCTTGAATTTGTTTGCTCACTTGGGCTACTGCTGCCGAATTTTTTTTTTTTCTTCCCTTTTTCTCTGAAGCCAGGAGCCAGCCTTGTCGTGTACATCAGCTAGGGGGAGGGTGCCGCATGGTTGCTATGTGACATAAATGTGACAAATACGTGTACCACATGACTCTCTAGCACGGAGAGAATGGAGTCATGTGGTACAAGAAGGAGGTGGAAACAAGTGCGCATGCCGTCAAATCGCGCGCCTTCTCAGCAGCAGTTCGAGTAGTGTGTGGGATGGTACGGACTGTGAGAGTGAGAGTTGGGAGACAAAAAAAAGTCTCATCATGCAGTTTAATTAATTAAACACTTACTGTGTGTGACTACTGTAGTTGGAGAGTTAGCGGAGGAGAGGAGGAGATGGGAGTTGTTGGGATCTTGAGAAGGAGTCGAACATAGAAAATAAAGTAACAGCAGCGCAGCCCGCCCAGCCCTGGCCTACAGTGAGTGCATAAGAGACAGCGGAGTCGAGAGACAAGCGCCGACAAGGTCAGTAGGTCATGATGGTGACGGACGGTCACAGGCCTGAGGCCGCAGCAGGACAGCCACTAGGTAGGGTTAAGGGTATAGAGTTAATTTCTGGATACTGCTGGGTTAGTGAATGAAAAAAAAAATATTCCATCAATCCTCTTGGGCTCCGCTCCCTCCCGGCTGGTGCGATCTATTAAAAAAGTGTCTCTGCTCTGCCTTAGTCAGCTCGGGGGCAACTTAATGGATACTGCTGGGCTGGGCAGGCCTGGGCTAATGAATGAAAAAATAGAAATTCAATTAATCCTCTGGCTCCACTTCCATCTCCCTCCTGGCAAGCGCGATCCATTAAAAAGGACCTCTGCTCTCTGCCTCAGCCAGCCGGGGGACTCTGTGGATGATACCTTGTGCCACTGCCTCATTATTCCTTGGGCTCCAAATAACACCATGCTACACATTCACCAGGGCGCAGGAAACTTTTTTTTACCCTAACATTACATTTGCTTACATTTGTGGAATTAAGCTTTAGCCCTAACTGATGCCTGAACATTTTTTTTTTTTTTGCAATTAATATTTACAATAAATGTACAGATTCTAACTTTTTTCTAGTCCATTTGAAACAGCTCCAAGTTTGTCAATAATTTAACAAACTGCCTTTTAAGCAATTCCATTTCATTACTAAAGGCATCTAGATGAAAACTTGGTGAATTATCTTCAAACAGCCCTTTCCAAGTTTCTGCATCACTCTAGGGATGTGATGATTTCAGGAGTGTCAGAGACCCTGCACCCAGTTGTATAAAAGGAGGGGCTCTTCACCAAAAGCCCAGGAGTTGCTAGAGCTGCAGGCTAGTGCCCAACATTTGGTGCACCTTTGGGAACTGCTGCAGGGATCTGCTCCCCCCCCCCCCGGCACAGCAATGGAGAAGCCATGAGGATTGGGGAGGAGAATCTTCATGGCAGGAGGAAGCTGGAGCAGAAGGGGAAAGGGTGCCCTAGGGGGTATTGAGGAGAGAGCGGGTGTGACAGGGAGTGATGTGGCACCCATTGAGGAGTGTCCTTTGCAGACCTATACACCTGATCAGATGGAACCACATTGTGGGGGATTGCCAGGGACAGAAACTGATACAGCTCCAAGCAGGCACAGCCCTGGCAGCTGCCCCATAGGAGCACTAAGGCAAAACCCTGTAGGTGGGGGGCAGCCTGCCACATTGTTGGAGTGTGGGTACTAGGGGACTGTGATGGTGCCTGGAGAATGGTACCCCCAACAGTAGCCTGCAACCTGCATCTCCAAATTCCAGCCTTCAGGCTTTCACCTTTTTGCACCTGTGGGGCAGCTGCCAGGGCTGTGACCACCTGGGGCCATGTCACTTTTCGTCCCTGCCAATCCTCCACAATATGGTCCCATCTGATCAGGTGTATGGGACTGCAAAGGGCACCCCTGATGTGCACCACATCTCTCCCTGTCATGCCAGCTGTCTTCCCGATGCTAACAGGGCACCCCATGCCCTTCTGCACCCAGCCCTTCATGTTCAAGTTCTTCCCAAATCACCACAGTGTGTGGTACTAGGGCAAATCCCTTAGACCACCTCCTGGCCACTCTGAGTTGAACCCCTTGCTGCATCCAAGGTGGGGGTTCCAAAATAGCAAAATAGTGGATGCTGCAAACCCTCTTGCGACCTGGAACATGGGCACCTCAGTCGTAGGGGTGACAAGAGCACAAGGCATCTGAATTTCAACACAGCCTCTGTTCAAAAATTGGGATTGATGCAAAGTTTGATGCAAGGTGCCACTTGCATCATATACCTTTGGCACAGGCACCTTGCATCAAACATCAGCTTTTGAAAATCGGGCCCTTGATCTTTAGCTCTTACAGTTCACTTTCGGCTGAGTCATATTCCAGAGCTCAGCTCATACTTCCCTGCTTATACTTCACTGTTATTTTGAATATGACTGGAATGAAACATAGCAAGCAGCACATTGTGATTTTGGATCCTGAATATGCCACAAATGTAAATTAAATGTGAGAGCTGAGCTTCTTTTATTTGTGGGAATATTGTCAGCAGCAAGGAATGGAACGGCTTGAGATTAATTTTGTTATTTTGTGTAGCTGTGGTCTGCTGGTGCTCAGTATAACATTTTATTGTCTACCTGATCACATTTTTAAGTTTCGCTTTTTATTAGATGAATGGAAAAACATTTCTTCAATTTATTTCAAGGAACAAAATCTAAGATCCAAATTATTATTTCATGTTATTTTGTAGTGCAGTAAAAGGGACAGCATTACTATTGACTTCAAAGAGTCAGCTAGTGCATAGTTCAGCACCTATGAAAGTATTGCTAGTATGTTCAAACTGTTCCACATGCTGAAGAATAAGGAGAGAATCACATTTTCAAAAACTCAACTTATCTTTTTGAAAGGGGTGCAGAAATATTTGTAAACAGAACATGCAGAATAATTTCTGATTTAAATGGGAGTCTATTTCCATTCATTTTGCAACAACCTCAGGGAAGGGAGAAGGTATTCATTAATAATATAGAGAATAACACATGGGTGAGTGTGTGTAAACTGAATGTTCCACACACCTGAGGTGTGGGATGTTACATAAACCCAAAGAATGAAGCTCAAGGGGTTAATAGAAGCATCCCACACTGAGGGTGTGTGTAAAATTCTGAGTGACACATGCACCCTTGTTTTATTGTTACTATTATTATTATTATTAGTAGTAGTAGTAGTAGTAGTAGTACAGCACTATTTATAAGTTTGGGTTCTGATTATTTTAGTGTGGTAGTTATTTGGATTTGCTTGCACTGAGATAAGCGTGAGTGTGATTGACAGATAGTGGATACAACCACCTAGTTGTGACATCAAATTACAACTGGGTGATTGTAATCATGAGAACAGAATGGGGGACACACACTGGGATGGTATGCACATAGATGCGTTTAAAATATACAAAGCAGCAGAATCCATCACTCTTCACCTTATATCAGAAAGATGCAGCTCGCAGCATTGAAATAAAAGGCTAACTTTATTAAGTGCCAAAAAAATGAAACATGCCTTAACGCATTTCGGACTGTAGGTCCTTTTTCAAAAGACATGACAAGCAAATCCAAATAACTACCACACTAAAATAATCAAAACCCCAACGTACAATTAATGCACTACTACTGCTGTCATCCCTGCCACTTTGCTGACCAAAAGGCTCGGAAACAGAAATTGTAGTTCATTTAGGATTTGTCCAAACTGGTTAACATAAGCTTAGCAAGCTCTTAGATCTCAAAATGGCAGAGGGGGGCCCCAGAAGGGAGGACCCAGGGAGGGGGGGCCCTGTAACATACCCTTGAACCCAGGCCCTATGGAAAGTTGCTATGCCACTGGTTGGAGACACGGATACAATACAGTTTCCACCTGAGCTGCAGCCTGTGTCACAACTGGGCAGCACCAGCTTTTAAAATACATGTTTTGGAATTAGATTTGAGGTAATCCAACAGCAGCTCTTGTTTCATCTCTAGTTCCTGCAGAACAGATCGAGAGATTATTACCATAGCAGTGTGCACTTTGTGCAAAGATAGAAACATAGAAACATAGACTTTGACGGCAGATAAGGACCGCTAGGCCCATCTAGTCTGCCCATTTCCCTACCTACAGGATAGGCCGTAGATCCTAGTTAACCAACAGCCTATATCTTCCTGCCCCCCACAAAAATTGCCTTATGTCTGTCCCATGCATTCTTGAATTCTCCCACAGTTTTAGACCCCACAACTTCCTCAGGAAGGCTGTTCCATGCATCCACTACCCTCTCTGTGAAATAATACTTCCTCACATTGCCCTGAACCGCCCTCCTTCTATCTTTAAATTGTGTCCCTTGTTCTTGCAAGTCTCTTTTCTGAAAGATGCTACCTCTTGGACTTTGTTGATTCCCTTGAGGTACTTGAAAGTTTCTATCATGTCCCCCCTCTCCCTTCTTTCCTCAAGGGTATACATATTAAGCTCCTTTAGTCTCTCCTCATACGGCTTCTCTTGCAGACCCTGCACCATTTTAGTTGCCCTCCTCTGGACTGCCTCTATCCTGTCTATGTTCTTGCGGAGATGGGGTCTCCAGAACTGGACACAGTATTCCAGATGGGGTCTCACCAACTGTCTGTACAGAGGATAACAATTTCCTGTTTTCTGCTGCTGATGCCTCTCCCTATACATCCCAGTATACCCCCGGCCCTCCCTACTGCCTTCTCACATTGCTTGCTAACCTTAAGGTCATCTGATATGATTACCCCCAGGTCCCTTTCCTGTTTTGTTGTTGTTACTACTTCTCCACCCATTGTGTATTCTTCCCCTGGGTTCTTGTTTCCCAGGTGCATTATTTTGCACTTTTTTGCATTGAATCCTAGCTGCCATATGTCTGACCATTCCTCCAACCTTGCCAAGTCCCTTTTCATCCTTTCCACACCTCCTTGTATATCAACCCTGTTGCAGATCTTTGTGTCATCTGCAAAAAGGCATACTTTTCCTTCCAGTCCCTCTGCAATGCCACTGATGAAGACATTAAAAAGGACTGGACCCAATACTGAACCCTGCGGTGACCCTACTAGTAACGCCCTTTCTTCAGAGTGGACTCCATTTACAATTACCTTCTGTGTTCTGTTGTCAGCCAATGTTTACCTAGGCTACCACCCTGGGACCCACTCCCAGGCTGGTTAATTTGACTAATAATCTTTGTGTGGGACTGTGTCAAATGCCTTGCTAAAGTCTAGGTAGGCCATGTCCACAGCCCCTCCCTGGTCTACTACTTTGGTCACCCAGTCAAAGAAATCTATTAGATTTGTCTGACATGACCGTCCCGCTGTGAACCCATGCTGCCTTGGATCCTGTGCTCCACTGACCTCTAGGTACTCAACTATTCTTTCCTTCAGAAGTGACTCCATCACTTTCCCTACCACAGAGGTCAGACTGACAGGTCTGTAGTTTCCTGCCTCTGTCTTGGTCCCACTTTTGTGAAGGGGAATCACATCCGCCTTCCTCCAGTCCTCGGGTACCACAACATCCTCCCATGATTTATTAAAAAGAGTAGCCAGTGGTTTCACTAGTTCCTTCCTTAATTCTTTTAGAATTCTGGGGTGAATTCCATCAGGACCCATTGCTTTGTCCACCTTCAGTTTTAGGAGTTCTTGCAGAACCCTTTCTTCTGTGAAAGGACTGGGATCGACCCCTCTGTCAAGAGTGCTTCTGTTAATTGGATTAGGCACTTCCCCCTCTTTTGTGAATACTGAGCAGTAATATTCGTTCAGTATTCCTGCTTTTTCACTGTCCCCCTCTGCCTACCCACCGTTCATTCTATTCAGCCTCACTATCCCTCTCTTTGTCTTTCTACGCTCGCTGATGTACCTATAAAAGGTTTTATCCCCTTCTTAACTGAGTTGGCTATCTTTTCCTCAGTTTGGGCCTTTGCTATTCTGACTTCCCTCCCTGCTTCTTTCTGCCTTAACTGGTCAGCTCTCTGTCCTGCTCCTTCTGTGTTTCCTTATACTTCTGGAATGCTATCTTTTCTTCCTGACTTTCACAGCCACCTCTCTTGAGAACCATAGTGGCTTTTTCTTTCATTTTGATTTGTTTATTTGCTTCACACAAAGGCTTGTTGCCTCTGTGATGGCAGTTTTGATAATTCCCATTGTTGCTCCACACCTCCTTCTAGCCTGTTTGCTAGTGCTTTTCTGAGGCACTCTCCCATCTTGCCAAAGTCAGCCCTCCCAAAGTCCAGTACCCTCACTTTTGTATGGCTTGACTCTGTAGCTGGTTTAACGTGAACCACACTGTTTGATGGTCACTTGTCCCCAGATGGCAACCCACTTCTAGATCTGAGATCCTCTCACTGCCCCCGTTTGAGAGTACGAGGTCTAAGATTGCTCCCTCACGAGTGGGTTCCGAAACTAGCTGTCTAATGCCTGCCACCTGGAGGCGTCCAAGAATGGCCCTGCTCTTGGATGTGGCTGCAGCAAATGTGCTCAATTAACATCTGGCATATTCAGGTCTCCCATCAACAGTATCTCCCTTTCTCTGCCATTCTAAGAATGCCTTCAAGTCATATCCTTGTCCATTCCTTCCCTGACATGGGGGTCTGTACACAACCCCTGTGCGGATTGTGGTGCCCTTTCCAGTCTCCAAGGTGACCCACAGTGCCTCCTCTCCTCCCTGTTTACTCTTTTGTTCAGTTGCTTTTATCCCTTCCTCTGCATAGAGAGCTACTCCTCCCCCTCTTTTTCCCCTGCCTGTCTCTCCTGTAGGTTATGTACCCTGGTATGTTAACATCCCAGTCATGGTTCTCTGTGTACCATGTTTCTGTGACTGCTACGATATTGAGGCATCCCTCTTCCATTAAGGCCACCAGCTCAGGGAGCTTGTTGCCCAGACTACGGGCATTGGTACTCATTACCCTCCATTTCCTGATGGCCTTACCCCCTTTTGCCCCATCCTGTCCTTCTTGCCTTTGTCACTTTCTCCATTTACCCCTGCCCTTCTCCCTATCGACACCTCCATGTTGGTGTTTGCCACACTTACTACCGTGATTGTTTGGGGGCTAGGATTTTCTGCTCTTTCCAGTGCCTCCACCTTGGCTAGTTTAAAGCTTGCCAATGAAGCATTTAAACCTATCACCTAGGATCCTGGTTCCCTCCCGGACAGATGCAGCCCATCATGCCAGTATAGGCTTGCATCATTCCGTGGACCCAGTCCCCAATGAAGCCAAATCCTGAGCTCCACACCAGTTTTTCAACCACTGATTGAATCCCATGGTACGGAACACCCTAGCCTCTCCTATGCCATAGATGGGTAGCAGCTCCGAGAAGGTTACCATGTGTGCTACTTGACTAAGGCCCCTCCCCAATTCCACAAACTCTTCCTGCACTTCTCTAATCCCTTTCTTAGCCAGGTCATTTGTCCCTAAGTGGACAATGACATCCAGCTCCCTCCCCTGTGCAGCTGCTCCGGCAATCCTGAGGATTCGCTCCCTGTCCCTCCAAGCCATGACATCAGGCAGGCACCTTACCTCCCTCTCCCCTTCCTTGCCCAGTTCTACCTTCCTAACAATGGAGTCCCCCACCAGGAGTTGTTTCCTTCCCCTGCAGGGTCCCCTGCCACCCTCCTGTGGGTCTCCTTTGTGGAGGTTCCCAGCATCCTCCTTGGTCTCCACTGTAGGTGCCTCCATAGAGGAACCACACTTTGCCAGAATGGCATAGGAATTGTGGAGGTACAACTGGAGGATGTGCCTCTGTTCCACCACCCTCACTCTCCCTGAGCCCACTGTGGTCCAACCGCCCTCTTCTTGGCAACCTCTGAGGCAACGGCAGTGGCACTGGTGGTCCCTGGATGGAAGAGAGGTCCCAAATCCTGGCCAACTCAGCCTGGAGATGAGCAACCTCCTCCCTCAGCCCAGAGAGGTGCCTGCAGATGGGAGAACACCGCATCCTCCAGAACGTCTCCCGGAAGACTGCTGCTCCACAGCCACTGCACTGCACCACTCCAATCATGTCTTATTTCTGGCCCCTTAACTGTTTGCAATCCTTACTTTTTCCTTTGTTTTTTTTCTCTCTCCTTACTTTCTGCCTGTGTGCCCTTTAAGCTCCTGATTGTCCTGTTCTGAGACAAGAATATCCTATATTTCTCAGTAGACCACTTACTTGTTCAGAGGCAGACCTCCAGCAGCTAGAGGGACGGAGAGCTACTCTTGCTCTTCTAGGATGGTGGGTCCTTGGTGGTTCTGTGATCCTCACTTCCTGCCCCTAAACAGGAAGTTCTGTTGTCAGTCAAATCCTGTGCCTATAAAAATAGAACTAGCTTTGGGTGGGGGTTGGAGGGGAGGAAGGAGGGCAATATAGTCCCAATGAGAAGTTCAGTCACACAGCAGTCCTTTCTCCTGGTGTCTTCTGCCAGGCTATTAGCAGAATCTTTCTAAGGCAGTCTTTAAATGTAGCTTCCTTCTAGCTAAGCCCTCCCCTACTTACCAGATCTTTCTACAAGTAATTTAAACCTCACAAGAGTTAAGTCCTTTCAGTCACCAGATTTACACCTAGATGACTTTTCAGTTACCCATTCAGTTCAGTTAACCCAAACACACACTTTTTTTTTTTTGTTTTGTATGTTAGTTTTTTTACCCTAAATTAAAGGTCCAAATACAAAAGTTCTTCTACTTTAGTCCCAGCAGAGAAGTTCAGTCACACAGCAGTCCTTTCTCCTGGTGTCTTCTGCCAAGCTATCAGAGATGCAGCTCTCAAGTGCTAATTTTAGATGGAGTAATGTACGACAGGGATTTAAATGATGCAGCTGAATTACCTACGTATACAAAACACAAAGTGCAGAGCCAGTCACCGGGGAAACTGTCCTTTTATATCAAGATCTGAGTCAAGGAAAAAAGTAAAGATGACCTTGTCCTTCACTCAGAACTGCCGGGGGTGAGAGGGACCATCCCAGGATTAGTGGCTGCAGCTTTTGAGCAGAAATGCAGTGCAAATATTAGCTGGTAGGAGCACAGGAAGCAGTTCCTCCAAAACTATCACTACACGAAAGGCCCCTCCCCCATCACACACCGGTAACTCCCCAACACACACACACACGGTAGTTCCCCCACACATGCACACGATAACCCCCAACACACACACACAGTGCACTCCCCGCGCGCACACACACACACACACACACACACACACACACACACACTACCACCAGCCTGGCCCAGACTACATAGACTTTACACTGAATAATAAAAGGAGATGAAAGCCAAGAGGGCTATTTCTTGCAGGACTCACTGAGTTTCTCTAGCCTGCTGTGAGATCCCAGGCTGACATGCCCATAATGGGTACCATGCTGATAAGTTAGATATGGGTGTCCGTGCTGAGGGTGCCACTGCCAGCCATGCCTGAATACATGTAGCTCAGAGCCCGGCTGTATGAGCAGGAGCCGCCAGGTGGGAAGAGTCTGTCGTGGTGCTGTGGGTGTTCACCCGAGTGCAAGCCATGCACCACAGAGTAGGATTGCCTGTGGTGCGAGAGCTGCTGCAGGGGAGGGAGACTGTGGGTGAACTCCAGGAAGGCCAACTTGGATGGATCCGCAGAGACAAGACTATCAGCCATGGAGCTCATCGTCATCATTGAGTCCGGGCAGCAGAGCGAATGCTTAAAACTGATGTGAAACCAACATGCAGTCAACAGGCAACCAAACTGACTAGTCCCGCTGTGGCTGGAGCCCATCCCTGCAGCCAGAATCCATATGCAGTTGGGTCATGGAAGCCTTCAATACCGGTGGTTCCCCACTGAATTTGCAGACTGTGGGTGCTGGTGTGAGTGCTGCTGGTCTCGCCTTGCCCAGGTTCCTGGAGCCCAGTTGTGCTGACTCTGCGTAGCTCATACGCAGCTCCGGGTTGATCAGCGACACCAATTGGCTCCCTCAGTGGGGCCTTCTGATTGCCCGATGGGGCTATACATGTCATGCTAGCCCCCGGGGGCAGCTCCTAATTAACTTAATTAAGAACAGTTAATGAAAGCTGTTCTCTGCCCTCTTATCCCACAGCATCAAACTATTTTATAAACAGTGTTTAATGCGCTGCTCCTATAAGGCTGTCTGCCCTTTTCTTAGTGAGAAACAGCAATTTGTTAACAAGTTCCGAGGGAAAACTGTATTTAGGCAAATTGGCATAAAATAAACCACACATTAATCAAACATTAATGTTGATGTAAGTTGCTATTCTTCTCTGAGTTTTTTTGAATTATAATGTCTGAATGATATACTTGTTTTTTTTTTTACTTTATGTTTATTAATTTTCTGTTTTAACAGACAATTTACATTTACTCGTACGAGGTATAGGTAAAGATTATGTCACATGTTTGATAATCACATAAAGGACCCCCTTGTAGTCTGGTACAGAAGGAAGGGGGGTAAGTCCCGGACAGTAAGTCCCTCTATATAGATCCTTAAGTGTATCAAAACTTGCCAGCCTCTTCAATGGTAAAGGTGTATCCTGTAGGTAGAATCAGAAAGTAAGAACTGAACACAATCTAAAAAGATTGCTATTTCAACCTGGTATAATTAGGTAGAACTTGTATATTAACAACTTGATTCCCCTGAATTCCCTCCACCCCTGCAGAAACATCAATATAACCCTGCATTCAGTTGATACATTTAGAATTTACCTATTTTAAACAGTAGGCAGTAGTGATTTTAATAGCACACAACCAGAACAATTTTTAACTTCAAAATTATTTTAAAGAGTCTGATGGTACAAACTCAGGCTCGGCCCTTCCTACCAGGGCCGCAGTAATGGGGGGAAGTGAGGAAGTTGTCCGGGGCCCCTAGCTCAGGAGGGGACCCACCTGAGGAGCTGGAATTACCCTTGCCATTAGCTGGTTTGGGAAACAGGGGCCCATTTCGATTGACTTGTCGGGGGCCCCAAAATTCATAGCCGCAGCCCTGTTTCCTACATCTCAACTGATAGAGAAGACTTCTAGGAACCATAGTAATGGCAGGGAATCCCGCATGCATCGAATAGCTAATAAAACAAACAAGAAAGGCCCCTCTGTAATCCCCTCATTTAAACAAACTTTCATGAAAGACCCACTGAAGTCCATAGTGCCCTATAGAGTCCAATGGTGCTCACAAAGATCCCAGCATAAGAGATACAAATAAGGAAAATCCCGACCTGCTGCAAATGTAAGCCCCAAATTGTCCCTTAAATCATCCTCTGCATCGGAACTCTGCGAATCGGTAGGATCCTTCCTTGCTGCAAATTTGGTTTCCACCTTCTCCGTCCATCTGCCGGCATCCTGGGGGGTGGTAAAGTGCCATGTCTTCCCTCCGTAGATCACCCGCAACTGTGCTGGAAGTAGAAATGAGTGGATAATTCCAAGTGCGCGCAGCTTATGCCTTACAGCATCAAAGGCCTTTCTCCTAGCTTAGGTCTGGAAGGAGAGGTCGGGATACAATTTGATGTCTATTCCACCGACTTCCAAGGGATACGCTGCTCTCGCAGCAAATAGGACCCAATCTCGGATCTCTGAGCCTGTAGATCTCAGCAACATAGTGCGTGGTTGACTAGGGGATGATGGACGAACCCTCGGATTAGCTCTATGTGCCTTAGTAAGTGCAGCCCATGAAAATTTCTCAGATAGATTGAGATTTCTCTTCAGCCAGTCCAGTAGATATTGCAGCAGGTTCGGCCCCTCCACACCTTCGGGAAGCCCTACGATATGAATATTGCCAGCTCGGATTTCGTTTTCCAGTGACTCAAGGTGGCCTTGAAGCTGTCCATTTTCCTTTGTAATGGTCTCCACTGTAGCCAGGGTCGAAACCACCCTCTTATCTGTGTCTGCTAAGGAGCCAGTAAGTTGTACAATTGCAGCATCATGTTTTTCTAGTTTTGTTAACGTTTTTTCAATTTTAGAATTCATGGCCCGCATGGACTCTAGTAGAGTGTGCCATGGAGGATCCGATGCATGATCCTCTTTACCAGCGGTACTTCCACCTGAGGCTTCTCCGGCCTTGCTGTTGGTCAGTGGAGGATCTTTATGGTGACCTGGTTGCTGCGTTTTAGTTCTGCCCATCTTAATTATGGTAGTGTTCGATTCAGGAGAGTTTGCTTAATAAAGGTAAGCTGCTGGATACTCAAAAGAATAATTTAAAATTATAGTTTTAACTTATTTTTCTGCCACGTGGAGGAGAGAGTGAGAAGAATACTTCCAACCTGGAAGATGGCTCTCTGGCGCCCCTATGATATACTTTCAAAGGCATACATGCCTTTTAAAAATTTTGAAAGTACTGTGAATCTATATTCATCATCTTTTTGGAACCATTCAAGCATGAGCACAAGGTGGGGGGGGGGTGAGGGGGTCCAGTTCTCTTTCAGCTTTTTTTGGCCTTGCAAAATTGCCAATGACATTAGTATTGGCCTAAAAGGATCAGTAAATCCATGTCTCTCCTCCCTCCAAAGAAAAAAACATAATTTTTAACAGATCTGTGACAGTTGGTCGACAATTCCATTTTCGACCGATGTTATAGTGACTCGGTTATGTCAGCTGCATTTGTGGTTGGCATAAAGGGAGTCACATTAAAATGTTTTGAACCCCCCCATATGGGGGGCTATGCCCCCTCGCTACTTGAAAAATTAACTCTGAGTCAGAGTTGTTTCAGGGAGGGGGAGCAGTACCTCAGAAAACAGTGCCGGGGGCCCGCGCTGACACTACAGCGACCTGGCGCTGTTGTCGCTGTGGTGTTGGTCGTGGTAAAGTTGTTGAAGAAGCACCAGTATACCATTTTTAGCTATGGTTGCACCTATAAATACAAGCTTTACTATCTGAACTACAAAAGTGTAATCAGGATGCTAAATGTGTTCCACTATGTCCTGAATCACTTATAACAAACATTGTGTCCTGTTGTTCTAATACAGAGAAGGCTCCTCTCGCTAAGCTGGGCGCCCGGGATTTCAGGTGCCCAGAAAAAGTATTTCTGGGGCCAACTGTGAAAAACAAACACCAGAATCTAGCTAAATGGGCCAGTTTAGTTAGGTTCTGATGTTTGTTTTATAAAGTAACATTTTTATGTATTTTCTGCATTTTTAAGTTGGTGAATAAAAAAACAAGATGGCTGCTCGTGAAACAGGAATTTTTCATCACCAAAAAGGACTTTTTCCTCATGAAAAAGAACAGACCTCGTGAGAATGAATCCTTTTTCACAAGATCAAATCCTTTGTCCAACTTTTTACCACTATCCTGAAAAATGAACTTCCCATATGAAATAAGTAAGCAATAAGAAATGACAGGGTGTGCATGGAACATATTTTACTGCATGGCCTGGGGCGTAATAAGGCTTAAGGCCCCTGGCCGAGTGGCTTTAGCCACTGGCATATGGTAAAATATGTTCCATGCACACCCTGGAGTGTCTTATTGCACTTATAAAATGGGCTAGTTTAAAAAAAAATAACTTTTTACAGTTAGAAAAATAATTGTTATGTGTTGAAAATAAGATTTTCTTATGTTGCATTAAGATAAAATAGTCCTTCCGCCTACCACAGAATGATGTCATAATGACATCATTACAGTATTTCTGTGCTGGACAAAGTGCTACAGGGATGCTACCCCCCCCCCAACACTGTTGTGGTTTTATTTAATGAAAGGAGTTCCAGGACACAGGATGGAAGAGAAAGGGATCAAAAAAATGTTTTCTCTTTTATATAACGGCATGTGAGTGGGTACACGTACACAAACAGAGGGCGTTTCTCTTTTCTGGTAAGATGAGTGGAAGTAATCCCCCAACATCGTGTGTGACTGAGTCAGTATTTATATAAAACAATATTGCCTGAAACTGTTTTCTAGTGCAGCAAGGTGTGAGAGTGGTTGACAGAGAGAGCATTTATTTTAAATAGCTGCAGCTAGATGTGAGCACAGTTGTCACTAGAGAGAGCAGAAGGAGCACTCTGATTCAGCAGTGATGAGACACAAATGGTAAGTGTATCCCATAATCCCAAGCAAACTATTACAGCGGGGCTCATTTGTACACTTTTGGCAAACAGCACAAGACTTTTTACATTCAGCCGAAATGTCTCATGGAAGCAGCATTACCGAGAGTAAAAACAATGGCGGCATTCTAATGGCACACTGATTCTGTAATGTGGTTATGCTTTTCAGTACTAGTTATTACCCATGCATGAAACAAATTTCATGCATGGGTAGCTAGCATTCTGATTGGCTGATATAGCCTATCCATTTTATAATTCGAACTTAAATACTGAATAACTTTGCAGCAGGTTAATATTCTTGTACCAAACAAACACTGGCAGTTCTGTTACTCAAGTTTTTTCTACCATCAAAAATCATGCCAAAATTCCACACCATCTGAGAATGAGGCAATGAGGAAAAACTGCAAAAAGTGGTGACTTTTCACTTTTTTACACTATCCAGATCTCAGAATCCACACAGCCAACTGGAATGAAACTTCCCACATCAAGAGATCTACCCCACAAGACAGTGCATACCAAATTTGGTGCAAATCAGTTTAATATTAAACAGGCTACTAAACCCTAACTATAGGGACACGACCATGCCCCTATAATTACATGGGTGCAGGCGTGCCCCTATAGTTAGGGTTGAGTAGCCTGTTTAATGTTAAACCTCAAATTTTGCACTTTAATAACTTTGTAACCGATCAATGGATTTGCACTAAATTTGGCATGTGCTATCCAGTGGGGATGATCTATTGACTTGGCAAATTTCGCTCCAGTTAGATGTATGGATTCTGAGATCCAGATAGTGCAAAAACATTAAAAGTTGCTATTTTTTGCAATTTGTTCCTCATTGCCTTGCACCCAGCCAAAGTGAAATTTTGGTACGATTTTTTTATGGTAGAAACAGCTTGGGTAACAGAACTGCAATGCATTCGTTTGGTAAAAAAATATTAATCTGTTGCAGAGTTATTCAGTTTTTAAGTTTCTATTATTTCCTATGGGAAGAGCACTCTCCAGGATAGAGGTAAAAGGTTTGACAAAGGATTTGGCTCATGAAAAAGGATTCTTTTCTGTGAGGGGCCAATGCTTTGTTGCCAGAAAAATTCATTTTTCGTGAGCCGCCATCTTTTTTTTCAATGAATTAAGTTGTGTGGAAAATATATAAACATTTTGTTGTTTTACAAATCAAACACTAGAAACTAGCTAAATGGGCCCCGTTTAACTAGATTCTGGTGTTTTTTTTTCACAATTAGGGCCAGAAATACTTTTTCTGGGCACCCCAAATCCTGGGTGCCCAGCTTAGCTAGAGGAGTGCTTTCCCTGCATTCGCTGTATGAGAACCACAGATTTCTTGACTTCTTCAGCCACAGATGAACTTGTGCTGCTGGCTACAGTGTGAGCTGTGAACCCCCTTAACCTAGTGTCTAGTGGCATCCCTCACTCCCTGATCACTGCCCCCCTAAATAAAATATATATTCACTGGTGTCTAGTGGCACCCCCCCACCTTCCAATCACCATCCCCATATTTTTATTTTACTCCCTAGCGTCTAGTGGCATCTACTATCCTCCTTATTTTTATGTTGCTCCCTATTTACATATTTATATTTATATAATCCGACACTGGGGTGACACACCCAATGTTGGATGTCCTCCCTGCAGCCCATTGTTTTATTGATAGTGCTGAAACTGAGAGGGGTCTAACCCCTGTTTCAGCATTGTAAGCTCCCCCCCAGTAGTGTGGGACACCGGGGAGCCCACCCTCAGTATCCTGAAATATTTATTTACAGTACTTTGATCTTGTAAAAAGAAAACAGTCCCCAATGTCTTTTTTTAACCTGTAAAAAAAGAAAACAGTCCCTCATCATCCCTGCCATCCCTCCCCACCCCTCCTCCCACTGAGCTCCCCACCTTACTGTATAGTCACTAACGGAGGTTGTACGCTGTCATTTTCTGTGGACTGAGATGTGTCTGCACTCTTCAAAGCCAAACTGTGAACTGAGGAATCAAGGCAAGTGCTGTATAATGTATTTCAGTGGCATTTTGAGCTTATTATGTTCATAACTTTAACATTTTTAGGAATTTTTTTTACCAAATTTTCAACTTGGCCATTTTGGGATCCCCACATCATTAACACTGACATTCACTGTCATTTTGTTAATCGGGCCCGGAAGGTGATTTCACGGTCGATGTGTGGGACCAAATAATGAAATTTCACCACCAGTGTTCATGAGGTGGGGTCTCAAAAAGGCCTTGTTGAAAATTGGGTGGAAAAATTCCTACAAAATGGCCAATATATGAGCGTTTGTTGAAATTTATTACTTTGGTAATTTTCAATATTCTGACTCCAAATTTTCAGCATAACCATTTTTCACATCACCTCATGAAAAGTACAGGTGTCATTTTTCATATCCTGTCAGAAACATGTTTTTGCACTTGTGGTGCGGAATGGCGTTTTGGCACAGATTTGAAAATTTTCACCTATGGTGTTTTTGAGGTGGCGTCATAAGACTATATTGACAATTTGGGGTCAAACTATGAAAAATGCCAGAGTTATGACCCTTTGTTGCAATTTCACTGTGCCCACTTGTAACTTCGGAATATTTTGACCCCAGATTTTCAACATATCCTTCTTATTACCCCACCTCTGGTATATCATAGCTGTCATTTTTAAAATCTTGCCCAAAATGTGTTTTTGCACTTGAGGTGCGGACTGGCAATGCAGTTGCACATAATTACGTTTCGGCAGGGATTCAAAAATATTCTGTACAGAGTACATGAGGTGGGGTAATAAGATGGCTATGCTGACAGTTTGGTCACTGCAGTTCTATAAATGGAAGCACAGGGCCCAGAGAGCCCTGTGCTTCCACAGCTACATACATATACCTATCTACGGAGGAATGGCCTGCGCTCCCACAGTAAAATAAGGATACTATTAGACTAGCTCAAAAAGTAAGGAAATAAGTTGCAAAAAACTTTGCTAATGCTCCAATTAGGGTCAAAGTGACAAAGGCTGGGAAATTATGTGTTATGGTTTCTCTAACACCCACCCTCCCAAACCAGGCAGGAGAGCAGGTGTGGGGTGTGCCTTGGGCTTCTCAAATCTAATGCTCACCCCATTCTCACAAAGTCTACACATCTGACCTTATTTGTAGATGGAATGGGGCTGAGTGTTAGGCTTGAGAAGCCCAAGGCACACCCACACCTGCTCTCCTGCCTCGTTTCGGAGGGTGGGAAAACGAAACACCCATTCCCAGCCAATCGTCGCATTGACTCTAACTGGAGCATTAGCAAAGTTACAGCTTTCATGCTGGCTAACCTAATGTGTCCTTATTTTGCTAATGGGCAACCGTCCTCCGTGAGCAAACGTAACGAAGCAATGAGCACAGGAGCCCCTTGGAGCCCTGCGCCTCCATTATAAAACTACAGTGACAAGTATCATAACATCTTAATACCCACTCATACTCTGTAAAATATTCCCAGTCTACAAGACATGCAACTACATGCCAGCCCTGTCTTGGGAGCAGGTTTGAGGCCTAAGGGGTTGACAGTGTCCCTTTAAGGGGAGGCATTAATTTACATTATACGTGGCAAGAAAGGGTGCTAGGCTCTGATTGGTCCATCTGGGAATGGACCCATGATGTTATCCTGGCATAACATCACCGATCTAGTCCCAGCACACACATGACCAAATGACATGAGAAAACAATCACTGCACAGGCCACCCCTAACTTGCCTTTATTTCACATAGCACTTGTAAGTTTAAATCCCTTCCTCCCTCCTACAGCACAGAAAACAATCAAAATAACACCCAGAACCATCCTACATCCCCCCAAAACATTTGTTCTCTTACTGTAAAAAAAAAGGAGCCAAGTGAAAGCCGACTTCGTAATCAGCTTCAAAACACTCCCCCACTCGCTCTGCAGACAATCTCCACTCTGTCAACACAACATAAGTGTTAATTTGTTTTTAATTGAATAGACAGAAAGACACACTGAAAGCCATCACATTGGCTTCACAATCTAGCACCCATATTTCCTCCCGGTCGCCACACTTCCCACTCCCACATGTAAAGCCATCATTATCCAGCACCAGCTCCGGCTTTTTGTGCACCCTATTGCTGAAATATCTCGATACCTCTGCTGCCCCATCCAATCCCTATATCATTTACTTAAAGAAAAAGAAAGGCAGTAACATATTAAAAAAGCCGTAACTATAATCAACTTTCTGTCTGCTAACCAGTGCGATCCTTCTGATGCATGTCCCCAACACCACCACTATTGGCTCCACCCACTGATCATTTTTGCCAGCCCCGTTCCTTACCAATAACATCAGGTATGGCTGAGGTCTTAACAGAACAAAATGATAACACAGGGAGACACTTGAAGGGGCCAGCATTAAGACACTGACAGAGTCAGAGAGACCCAAAACCACACATACTTTTCAGCAGCAAACAAGTGCAGCAGGAAAGAGAAGGCATTGTGAAAGGCATTATGTACTGCCAGCACCTTCTAGTGGACAAACCAGAAACTGTGCACTTTTTTTAAGCATGTACCTACACCCAAGCAAATTAAGTAACAACATATGTTAAAAACATATATATATTTTTTTATTTCTACAAACGAACCATTTTATAATAGAAATAATGCACTCCAGAGTGTGTGCCCTGCTGGGATAATGCCACGCCTGGGGCGTTGGACGCACTGAGCCTGCGGGCTCATGCCCAACCATCCTAGGGGTGGCGACCGATATCCCAGCATGACACACACAGTGTCATGCATTAGTCCTTTAACAATTCATAAGAAGGTTTGTAACCTCATAAGAGGGAGAGATTAGTTTTAGATTACTTCATCACCGACAAGGTGTTGGAGTCACCCAGGTTGATGGTGCTGGGTGACTTCAATGCATGGGTCAATGATGATTTCTCGCAATTTGGTCAGGACTTCCTCCAACTTATGAATCTATTGGGCCTCACACAGGTTGTTACCTCTGCAACCCATGTTCATCATCATTCACTTGATCTGGTTTTCCTCCTGGGAATGGAAGCCACCGACTTTGTGGTGGAACCAGTCGGTTGGTCTGACCATTGCACTGTAAGATTCAATTTCCGAGCTCCCCCCATAGGCCTGCTCCTGTGGAGATGGTCAGATTCCACCCTTTGAGGGATGTTACTCCCACTGGTCTGTTGGCGGCTCTTGATCTGTTGGTATGTACGGATGCCAGTGAGGGTCCAGAGCACCTAGTCCAGGACTATAATAAGGCTGTGGGGGACGCTCTGGATTCCATCGCTCCCATCTGTGTTTGCCCCCTCACTTTCCACCCTGGGTCCCCTTGGTTTGATGGGACTCACAGACTTTTTAGATCTCATAGCTACTCCGCTTGGGGGGGGGCAGTGTCTGTGGGTGCGGTATACGTGACCTATGCAAAGCATTTGACTTAGTAAACCATAGCATTTTGATAAATTCACTGAAGAAAATAGGAGTAGAGGAAGAAACCTGTAGTTGGTTTATATCATATCTTGATAGTAGGTCACAGTTTGTTGTCTTAAATGGCCAACAGTCAAGAATAGACTATGTGACAAGAGGGGTTCCCCAGGGATCCATCCTGGGCCCCCTCCTGTTCATAGTCTTCCTGAATGACTTACCAAAAAACATCTGATACTCACAAATTCATCTTTATGCAGATGACACGGCATTAGTAGCAGTAGGAAAAACCACAAGTGAAGTAGAACTAAAGCTACAGAGTGACTTTTGTACAATGCGAGGTTATTTTTCATCTTTGGGTCTATTAGTAAATAATAAAAAGACGCAGGTTATGTCCTTTGCATTAGATAAGAAGGGTGTTTCAAAATTAAAGATAATGACCCAAGAAGGTAAGCTCTTAGAACAAACTGAAACATACAAGTATTTAGGGATACAAATAGACCAATGCTTGACTTTTCAACAGCATATAATAAACTTAATAAAGAAAACAAATGCTAAGATTGGAGCTATGAGATGAATATCAAACTGTATGACAAGACAAACAAGATTGTCCATGATAAACCAACTAGTATTGCCAGTTATCAATTATGGAGGTCATATTTATAGGCATACAGCAAAAAAATATTTAAATGACTTAGATACACTCTACAACAAGCTTGCAAGATTTGTGTTAAGGTGTGACCCTAAAACCCATCATTGTATCATATATATAGAATTAGGATGGACCCCATTAAATTTACGGGCAAAAGGAATCTGGCTGAACCAGGTCCGGAGTATAATCAAAAACAAATCTTTAAATAATTAAAAAAATAAATTACAAAAACCCAAACATGGATTAAATTTAAGAAAAACAGGTGCCAGGGATTTAATTATACCTAAATTAACTAATCAGTTTAGTGAAATGACTTTTCAGTGTAACCCCCCTGCAAATGGGGGTTCCCAAAAGACTTCCAGGAGCTTGCTTGAATGCTGCAAGCTTGAATGGTGTTTGGCGTTTAAGCCATTTATCAGTGAGTGTTTTTAGAACCTCTGGTACTGTCTCTGTAAGAGCTGTCTGCTTGCAGACATAATTAGTTTGTATGGGGGGGACTGTGTGTTTCTCTGTTTGAGTACCACTCGAGCTGCTGCCAATTCACTCCATTTTTGCAGTCACTAGGAGTGCAAAGGGACCCTATCTGAAAGATGTAACTGTTTGCCAGAAATCATTTACAGTAATAATGAAATTACAGTTTGTCTAACCTGCTTTCTTTGCAGTCAGAACTGTGTCTGCCTAGTTCCCCATTCTGGTTTGAACTGCTGAACTGGACCGATCAGTGTGGGGTAAGCTAGCTCTAATATGGTGCCTTGGACGAATCAGAACTTGGACTCATAATCTGAGCCAGCCACAAGAGGATTGTATGGGCAGTGACTCTGGGAGATGTAGTTTAGACTTCGGAGCCTTTTTGGACCAACAGCAGCAGTCTATTGTGAGTGACAGCCAATCCAGTCAAGAACTGGGAGGAACTCAAAGGAAGTGCCGGTTTTGTCTGTTGGAGTTTCAGTTTAGCTCTGGCAGTGAAGGGAAAAGAAACCCTGTGCTCCTTCAGTGCACAGTTTCAATCAAAAAACGTGTGTGAGCCCAGAGTTCGGTCTGCAGCTTGTGTAACTGCTTGTTAGGACTGAATCCGTCCTGTGAAAAGAATCAAAGGATCTCTGAAGAGTAGAAACCAGGCTCACCCTGTAGAAGACTGGAGAAATTGTTAAATTGCACTCGGTCTGTCAGGAACTGAATCTGCTGTGTGTTCTCCCGGGTATTGTGCAGTAATTGCGATCGGGATAGAGAAGCAGCCTGCCTGGTATAGTACTTTCTTTTTTACCATATAAATGTGTGAGGAGGCTTGTGCAGCTCAAGTGAATCCTGCTGCCATTAAAGGACTTTTGCCTGTGACTGTTTACCATATAAATGTGTAAAGTCTCGTGGAGCTCAAGAGTAGCCCTGCTGATGTTGAAGGACCCTATCTTGTTTTGGAGGTCGTGAGTACTAATTCAGGGTCGCTCCCTGTTGAATTGCCACAGTAAATCCAAATGGAATCACTGTGCCACTGACTGTTTAAACTAATTTTTCTTTTCACTGTGTGAAAGGGCCCCTACCAGCTGCCACGGTTTGGACTAGCCACTAGGGCTTGGGTACCCAGGGACAGTACACTGGTAGGATAGGCTATGCACAGAGCCATGAGTAGATAGTAAAGTGATAAGCTAATTAACCTGATTTCCCTGTCCTTGTTATATCCCCTAAATAAATCAGAGCTGCTTGTTTCAGCAAGTTATACTGCCTGAGGTATTTGTCTATGTTAAAGTACTGTACTGTGATTGTTGCACTGTATCTTATTTCACAGGAGGTCCCAGTGCCGGAACTAGTCCTGTGGGGTAAGTGTATACTGAAAGTAATTCTGATATATTGTGGGCCACTAGTGGGAAGAAAGGGGGGTTGCAGTGTCCCAGAGGGCTGTGACCAAGTAAGTTTAACTATTGCAAACCCTGACCTCTGGGTGGAGGCACCCGCCATTGGATCCAGGCCCCTCAACCTGTTAGTGGCAAATCAGGCAGGGGTAGTAGCCCCTGGGATAGCGCCATCTAGGGGTTACATCAGTATCAGGCAGCTTCTAGCTGGAATTGTCTCCCCCCTTTTCTACGTGAATTAACTATCTCTGATAATGTTTTTAAAAACGATATGAATCATGAACTCAGTTTATGCTGTTACTGTAACAAGTGAAAATAACGTAGAGGTTAAATGATTATTAGCCTGTTTTTGATTTCTTTGTAAAAATTGTAATGTATTTGTACTTTTTGTATGTTTTGTATTTTTGTATTGTGACAAACATTTGTAAAGTTGTAATTATGTTTTGTTTTATGTAAACAGGTAAGCCTTGTGAATAGGGACTTTCGGAACCCTAAAGGCTGCATCACTGTATAAATAAAATGTTACCATACCATACCATACCATACCATACCTTGAGGGAGTTGAGGCATGTGGGGCGAAGCTTAGAGCGGTGCTGGCGGAGATCTGTCCTTGATGCCGACCACATTAGACTGATGAAACATTATCATGTCTATCAGTCAATAATCTCCCATAAGAAGGCAGCGTTCCTGCCCAGGGAGATTGCTGTGGCCCAGAATCGACCAGCTCAGCTCTTCCGAACCGTGGACAGACTGTGCAGTCCAGGCTGTCTTCAGGCCTGGATAGCGTTTTCACAAGATAAGTGTGATGAGTTTGCTCAGTTCTTTGCCAATGAAGTGGTCGACATTAGGGCTGAGATCATCTCGGCATGCTGTATGGGGGTTTGTGGTGATCGGTATAGGGCTACTAGAACCGGTCTTCCTGGGAACACTTTGACCGGCCGGCAATCCATTATGTTATGCGGATCGTCCAAAGTATGCGGCCTACTTGCTGTAGACTTGACCCGGGCCCCACACATCTCATCTTGGGGTGTGTAGATGTTATCGGCCATGTCTTAGCAGAGATAGTTTGGTGTTCCTTAGAGTCAGGTGAGTTTCCGAACTCCCTAAAGGAGGCAGTAGTTACACCGCTTCTCAAAAAAGCTACTCTTGACCCAAACTGCCCTGCCAACTACAGACCAATCTCTAACCTTCCTTTTGTAGGGAAGTTGATAAAGTAGTTGCCCTTCAGTTGGATAACCAATTGACCATCCATGGCATCTATGATTCCCTTCAGTCTGGTTTTCAGAAAAGGCATAGTACAGAGACCGCTCTGGTTCAGGTGCTCCGTGATCTCCTGATTGCTAGAGATCGGAAGTGTCGTTCAATCTTGGTCCTTCTTGATCTCTCCTCAGCCTTTGACACCATGGACCTTGCGAGGCTGCTTGAGTGCCTGAGAGAAATCTGTGGCCTGTCGGGTACAGTCCTCAGTTGATTTAGTTCTTTCCTCACTGGCAGAACTCAGAGAGTGGTATCGGGGATTTTTTCCTCAGCCCCATTCTCTCTGCCATGTGGGGTTCCTCAGGGCTCTGTGCTGTCCCCTTTGTTGTTCGCGGTGTATTTGCTGCCATTGGGAGACATTGTAAGATGGTATGGGCTGCGGATTCATTGCTATGCAGATGATACCCAGCTCTACCTGTCTTTTGCCCTTGACCAGGATAGGATGGTCTCTGTCTTTAATAATTGTCTTGTAGAACTCCAGGACTGGATGCAGGCCAGTTGGCTAAAGTTGAACCCTGATAAGACTGCGGTGTTGGTGGTGGATCCAGGTTGCAGGATAAAGAGGATGGGAGCACGGCTTGACTCCGGGCTTTTGCTCAGGGGTTGCCAGCTCGTGTCCTCCGTTCAGGTGGGGAATCTGGGTGTTATATTTGATGAGGGGCTGACACTCCATTCGCAGGTGTTGGCTGTTGTCAAATCCTCTTTTTTCCATTTGAGGAATATAGCTTAGATTAAGCACCTTGTTCCGTCTCGCGACCTTCCAACGTTGATCCACGCCTTGGTGACCTACCGACTTGATTACTGCAACTCCCTGTACCTAGGGCTTCCGGGGGTTGATATTCACCGCTTACAGCTGGTGCAGAATGCTGCAGCCAGATTGCTAACGGGGGTTTCTCGGATTAGTCATATCACCCCTGTGCTGCGCGAACTGCACTGGCTGCCTGTTCAGTGGCGAATCACCTTCAAGGTCAGTTTACTGACCTATAAGGTCCTGCACGGACTAGGTCCTGACTATCCACAAGAACTCCTGGTTTCTTACCGCCCAGGGTTTGATTGCAAACTTCTGGTGTGAGAGCATGTATGTATGCAGCCCCGACCCTGTAGAACTCTCTACCTCACCGGATTAGAGAGTGCCTGACCGTGGAGAGCTTTAAGACAGCTATAAAAACATATTTATTTAGCTGTGCCTATGGGGATTGTTGAATGTTATATAATTGTATTATACTGGTTTTTAGTATTTAATGATTATTTGTGTTTTAATTCTTGTACAGTGCTTTGATATATGTTTGAATTGCGCTATATAAATGCATTTTATTATTATTATTATTACTTCCATCTATCCCCAAGGATATCATCTTCATTTTCTAGGATGTCCCATAATAGCTTCTTATAAGCTAGGACTTCCTTTAAAAATGTTCCATCATTTCCCCTTTTCAGAATTTGCAATATCTTTGGCATTTCACCATTTTCACCATTTCAGGATTAAACATTTGGTGGTCAGTGTTCAAAATACAAAAAAAATTAATTGGGAAGTTTTTATCTGTGCATTTTGTAAATTGTTAAAAAGAAAAGCATGTGGCTCAAAGTGAATATTTACATCAAAGATGGATTCCAGAATTTTTAGTTTCCCTCCACCAGCTGGATATTGGTGGTCAGTCCCATAAACAATGTGGCACGGTACCCTTAATGCCGCATCCATGCCAGCAATTTGTGTTATCACTTTTATTTATGTTGGCGATGCTTAATCTATAATCTTCCTTTGTATTGATTTGTTTTCTGCTGATAAATAAAATTTATTGACTGATATTCTTTAGTTTTGCCATTGTTGGTCCATTAATGATAGCTTAGCTTTTCATTATTTAGTAAAAAAAAAAGAGATTGTAGCCATATTGGTCCCTGGAAAACAGGAGTCACTGGAAGGTTTGATACCTTTTATTGGTCCAACATATGTCTTGTACAAAGATGGTATAGCACACAAGCTTTCAGGGCCTCACAGGTCCCTTCTTTAGGTGAATAGCAAACTGGGCAAAATAAGCAGCATCTATATACACTGTGATGCATTTGTTTTAAAAAATAAGTATGATAGAATAGTTGAGAAAAATTAACAGGAAGGGTGGCTAGGCAGGAAGTGCTGAGATATTTGTAGGAGAGGCTGAATTGAATCTTTGAAGTGGTAGCTGGAGAGGTATCCTGTCAGGAACACAGAAGAACAAAGACCTGAGATAAACAGAGTGTAAGATCCATAGTTTATTTATTCTTATTTAAAAGTTGATAAACAAGGAAAGGCACACTGAGCCAGGGCTCCTTTCCAGGTGCGACCGGGGGTTGGGAATACAGTGTACAAACAATTTGACTAAAACAATGCATAAGATGCATAAGTAAAGAGACACAAAAGAGCAGTGAAAACATTCGGTACAAAACAGAGGCAAATAACAATTAGTAACATAGGTAGACTTGAATATGTAGGTTATTATGAGTAGTTCAGAATTTCAGGTGGGTAAGCCATGACACGTAGATAAACCCTTGCAAAAAGGAAGAAAAAAATGCACGTGAAGGGCAGACCAACAAGTGAACAACTCGAGAAACTTAGTAGAACAGTGGTAAGTGCTAAGGATGCCAGTCTGTGAAGCATTGTTTGGATAGCTGAGAAGATGATAGGAAGTGCTAAGATATTTTTAAAAGAGGCTGAATGGATACTTATAAGTGATAATTGGATAGTAACCAGACAGGAACACAGATTTAAAAGACCTGAGATACACAGGATGAAAAAAAAATGTGTGGTGGGGACGGGGAGTGGAAGTCATGGAAGGAAGAGAAGAAGGAATAAAACAATTAGTAAAAAGTAACATACAGTCTTAAAGTTTTCCGTAGTGTATCATGAATCTAATGTCCATTAAAGTTAGAATTAAATTATTTGATATATTTCAGTTCCCATGTCCTTCTCTGCTGTGTGAAAGGACATGGGAACTGAAAAATATCAAACTGGGCTAGAATTTACTTTAAATATGGTCCATAATCGACTTTGAAATCGATTGCGACCATATTTAATGTAAAACTGCCTAATAATACCCACTTAACTTTTCGCTTTTGGACACGTATCTTTTTCTTGCTCTCACTGTCTCTCTTGCAGGTTCTTGTCTAGCTTGCTCTCCCCTACTACATAGAAATATTGACTAACTTATGTGATGCAAAGCACTGATGATGTTAGGACTTGTGTGTTTCATAAACTGTCAGCTGTGACACAACCAGAGTAGGTTCTATTCAAATGTGAAATTATTGGCATTTAAAAGTTTTATCTTGCATCATCATTATACAGTAGCTTTATCAGTTATGTTGGTAATTTGTTTACACACTTTAGTTGGGAGTCGCCCCCCCCCAACCAGGCTCCTTTTGTTGCTATGGTTACTTTAAAAGAGCATAGTGATAAATGGATCTTCATTGATTGTTGCATGAAACAGGGTGATTTAATTTCATATGCATTTTTTTGTATACAAATTAAACTATGTACCGCTTGACATTGCCCCCTCACGAAGACCAATTGCTGGTCAAAGCACTAGGGTAGTCTCCTGATCCAGGGTTTGGAATAAATCCCTAATTTACTAGCGTTAAAAATGATGGTGTGCTGTTACTTTGTGTGCTGAGTGCAGAACTGTACTTGCTTTTTGGGGATTTGGGCTAGCTGTCCTGATCTGCACCATTTCATTTCTTCTGATATGAGTTGCTTCTTTGTTGTTCCCCATGGAAATGCAGTCCTGGTGGGAATCCTGTGGTTGCAGTCAAAGCTGAGTCAGGAATTTGATGCAGTCAGATCCTGAGATCAAGGGACTAGTGACTTACCAGGGTATCTGAGAAAAGGCTCAAGAGTGGAGCCGACAGTGCTGTAGAGAGTCATGGCTGAGAGTTGGGGGGGGGGGGAGCGCTGGACCGGTCCAGTGTCAAGGCTAGTTAAGACCCAATGTCAGGGGCTGCTTCACATTCCCTTTCACACTTTGAGTGCCATAATCCCAGCTAAAATGCCTGGCTTCACCACCATTGTGCCAAGACATGAGGCGAAGGGGATTTAACAGGTTGGCAGTCGGTTTACAACAACTTTGGATCTTGTGCTCTGCAGTCCCAGTGTGTGGTTCAACTGCAGCTGGGAGTTTGGACAGGTATCCCCTGACACAGGCATCACTGCTGAAGGTTGGCACACCATGTTGACGCCAATACTAAGGAATAGGGTGTAGATGTTGAACAGGTTAAGGAGTTAAGGAGGTCGTAAGATGGCAGGGACGGTTAAGGAGAAAAGGAAAGCATTCAGGAAATATAAAGAAACACAGAAGGAGCAGGACAGAGAAATTTATCAGTTAAAGCAGAAGGAGGCAGGCAAGGCCGTCAGAATAGCAAAGGCACAAACTGAGGAAAAGATAGCCAACTCTGTTAAGAAGGGGGATAAAACCTTTTATAGGTACATTAGGGAGTGAAGAAAGACCAAGGGAGGGATACAGAGACTTAATAAAGGGAGGGAATGTGGGCAGAGGGTGACAGTGAAAAAGCAGGGATACTGAACAAATATTTCTGCTCAGTATTCACAACGGAAGAGATGGGGGTACCTAAACCAAACAAGAGAGAAACTCTGAATGAGGGGGGGTCAATACCAGTCCATTCACAGAAAAAAGGGGTTTGAAAGAACTCTTAAAACTGAAGGTGGACAAAGCAATGGGGCCTGATGGGATTCATCCCAGAATTCTAAAAGAACTAAGGGTAGAACTAGTGACACCACTGACTATCCTCTGTAACAAATCATGGGAGGATGGGGTGGTACCCGAGGACTGGAGGAGGGCAAATGTGATTCCCCTTCACAAAAGTGGGAGCAAGGCAGAAGCAGGAAACTACAGACCTGTTAGTTTAACCTCAGTGATAGGCAAAATGATGGAATCACTTCTGAAGGAAAGAATTGTCGAGTATCTAAAGGCCAGAGGGGCACAGGACCCAAGGCAGCATGGATTCACAGCAAGAAGGTCATGCCAGACAAATCTGATCGATTTCTTTGACTGGGTGGCCAAAGTAGTAGATCAGGAAAGGGCTGTGGACATGGCCTACCTAGACTTTAGCAAGGCATTTGACACAGTCCCACAAAGATTAATATACAAGTTAGCCAGCCTGGGAATGGGTCCCAAGATGACAGCCTGGGTAAAAATTGGCTGGAGAATAGGACACAGAGAGTAATAGTAAATGAGTCCACTCTGAAGAAGGGGATTACTATGTGGGGTACCCAGAGGTTCAGTAATAGGACCAGTCCTCTTCAATGTCTTTATAAGCGACATTGCAGAGGGACTAGAAGGAAAAGTATGTTTCTTTGCAGATGACACAAAGATCTGCAACAGAGTTGATGCACAAGGTGGGATGGAAAGGATGAGAAGGGACTTGGCAAGGTTAGAAGAATGGTCAAATGTATGGCAGCTTAGATTCAATGCTAAGAAGTGCAAGGTAATGCATCTGGGAAACAAAAACCCAGGTGAAGAGTACACAATGGGGGGTGAGATACAACAACAAAAATGGAAAGGGACCTGGGGGTAGTCATATCAGATGACCTAAAGGTGGGCAAGCAATGTGAGAGGGCAGCAAGGAGGGCTGGGGGGGTACTGGGATGCATAGGGAGCGGCATCACCAGTAGAAAACAGGAAGTTATTATCTCTCTGTACAGACAGCTGGTGAGACCCCATCTAGAGTACGGTGTGCAGTTCTGGAGACCCAATCTCCGCAAAGACATAGACAGGATGGAAGCTGTCCAGAGGAGGGCAACTAAAATGGGCAGGGTCTGCACCGGAAGACATATGAAGAGAGACTTAAGGAACTTAATATGTATAGCCTCGAGGAAAGGAGGGAGAGGAGGGACATGATAGAAACTTTCAAGTACCTCAAGGGAATCAACAAAGTCCAAGAGGGTAGCATCTTTCAAAAAAAGAGGTGTGCAAGAACAAGGGGGCACCATTTGAAGATGTGGGGGCAGCTCAGAGGTAATTTAAGGAAGTATTTTTTCACAGAGAGGGTTGTGGATGCATGGAACGGCCTTCCAGAGGAGGTTGTAGAGTCAAAAACAGTGGTGGAATTCAAGCTTGCATGGGACAATTCAATAAGGCAATTCTAGGGGGTGGGGGTAGGAAGAAGTAGGCTGCTGGTTAACTAGGATCTGCAGCTTATCCATTAGTAGGGAAATGGGCAGACTGGGTGGGCCAAGCGGTCCTTATCTGCCGTCAAATTCTATGTTTCTATGTACAAGCGATACCTGTACTGGAAAAATTCGTGCTACAGAGCAGCCATTGTGCACATAGCCCCTAACAGCAGTATTCCCACCATGTGGCAGAGGCCATCTTACAGTGGGGAGCAAGTCTCCACTGAAAGCGAGCCAGAACACTGGTGTCTGCAGTATGCTGCGTAATGGAAAGCAAGTCGCCAGCCCAGTGGTGTAGAGGGCTGAGGGGCTATGCACCTTAGATCTTACCATGCTAGATACACATGTTCAGAAATGAGCTGGGGTCACTGGAGGTCAGCCAGGGAGGGAGAGGATTGAGTGTCCGGTAGACAGCACTCCTCACCTGGGGTGCAGAGGCTTGCTGACTTGGCCCTTGGCTAACCCTGGGTGGAGGTGTGGGAGCAGTGCTGGCAGCTTGAACAACACTAAGGGAGGGACCGAGGTTGCACAGCATGTGTACGCCTCCACATACATGCACTTATGTTCTGCTGTGGCAAGGAGGACTGTAGGAGAAAAGTGGAAAATTCATTGGTGCAGGCTATATGAAACTCTGCTCACCCACCTCTGCCCCACATCGTCACCAGTTCACCCAGTCCAGTCTGGATATGTGTCACTGGGTCAGATAGGTTGGCCCTTTCCTTCTCAGCCCTGTGCCAGGAGGTATTCCATGGGAATGCAGGGCTTGGTGGACCAGGAGATGCATGTCAGGTGAGAGGGGGTGGGGACAGGGCTGAGAGCCTGCCTGCAGCGACCCACCGAGAAAAAAGCTCTATGGGGAAAAAAAAATAGAAAGTGAATCACTTTTTTGAACGACCTCATTCTGTTGCATCGTTCCCCATTCAAGGATACGTCAAGAAAGATTAGGTAACGCTTGAGTGATAGCTTGTAACCACAGTGCCAAAGCCTCCAATCTCTGTTACCCAGGCAATACTGTATTAAACTGAGGTATTAGAAACCATCAAATACAAGATAAGCATGGCAGTAGCAAACATATTAGCCATTCCCCTCAGTGTCTGAGTCCCAAGTTCCTGCCCTGGCTGCAAAGTCCCTTTTGATCTTGTCCAAAAATTTATGAACTTTGGTTGCATATAAAAAGATGTAAGTTTTACCAGTATACACTACTTTCAGCCATGCTGAGAGTTGAAGGGAACGGGAAACTCTGAGTTCTCTCTGTCCCAGCCGAACCATTACAAATATCTTGTGTCACTGTCTTGTGGCAAAACTAGTATCCAGAAAGATGAAGAGAGCCGTGCCATCTGAGAGTAGAATGGTTCCCTTCCTTTTAGCCTGTGCCAACAAGTATGTGGACTCCAAGAGTCATAATGAGAATTGTCCATGGCTACTCAGTGTTAGTCAGCCTTTTCCTTGGGTGATGCAGTAAGTTCTGATAATTGTGTCAGCTAGATCCAAACTGAGGGTAGTTTTGAGCAGGTCAGTAACAAAGTTCTGAAGGTCTGGCCACTCGGCACCTTCTGTCACCCCTAAAAGTTTCAGGCTGGCTGAACAAGCACTGTTCTCTAAGTGCTCTAGTTGGAGATGAAGAACTTTATTCTCTGGACCATCCCTGAACTTATGGCAGCAGAGTTGCTAACTGAATCTGTAGCCACTTTCATATCTGCCTGCAGTATATCCATTCTCATGTCTACAGTAAGCACATGAGTACAAGGTGTCTATCTTTGTATTAAGAGCCCCCACTACTTGCTTAAAGTCTTTCTTGAGCTCCTGCAACATGAGAAGCAAGACTGGGTTGGTTGGTTTCAAGCCTCGGCTACTTATAAGACAGCACCCATCTTCTGTCCTTCTCCTCTATGCAGCTTGCCAGCTTTAGGCAGAATGTAATCCTGTTGTTGAGTCTGTTGCAACTTTTCCCCTAGCCAATTTAAAACAGGAAAGTATCTACTGATCACTTGTACTTTCACCTGGTGGTAGCTGAATCTCAAAACCGTGGGTTTATTTATTTATAAGCTTTTGGTAACCAGGTAAGTGCGTTAGGCAAAAGACCTGCCTATTTTCAAGCACGACCCGGGAGTGTACAACAATAAAGGAGACAAATTTACAGAGGACAAGACAGGTATAGGCACAGAACACAGGACCGCCACACAGGGTAGTCAAACAAGGGTACAGATAATAAAACAACCATGTACGAGTGGGTGACAACAAGCCAGCCAAGCAAATATACAGAACATCAGTATGACTACTTAGCATTGTTAGACATGGAGTGAGCAGAAGAAACCAGAGTGGGAATTAGGGGCAATTGCAGACACCAGGAGAGTTCAAGTAAGAAAAAAGTGCTTTTTTGAATGAATGGAGAGAAGCGAAATGCTTAATGTTGGTGGGAAAGGAGTTCCAGAATTTGGGAGCAAAGTGGGAGAAAGCTTGCTCACCCATCTTAGTAGAGCAAGGAGGAACGGCGAGCAGGGGAGAAGCCGAAGACCTTGGATGACGAGCTTGGGTAACAGGGTTAAGCATAGCTGCAAGCGCATCAGGATGTGATGAATGGGATAAGGAATTAATAAGATTACCCAGAGTGTAGGAGCACAGGCCATCGGGAGACAGCCAGTTCAATACTGAGTAGAGAAGACAGCGATGGGTGCAATGGGAAGCCGACAGGGCAAATCTGCAGATGTTGTTTTATGTGGTGTCCCATTTATGTAGATCTGCAACCTTGGCATGAGAGAAGACAGGAAGAGCATATTTCGGCCCTGGTAGCAGGACCCCCTGGGCTACAGAGGCCCAGGCTGAATTGGTGAGTGAGTGAGTGGTGTAACCTGTAAGCGGCTCCAATCATCTAGTCATGTCTACAAACCTCATTAATGTGTGAGGTGAAGTGGAGTTGGGGGTCAAGAGTCACCCCCAAATATTTAAAGGTTTTTGTGGTGGTTATTGCAGATTCATCAGGGCATTGGACCTGCAGGTAAGGAGATTCGGCATTGACTTTTCTTAAGGACCCAAAGAGCATGGCCTGAGTCTTAGACTGATTGAGAATTAAATGTTTAGAGGAGAGCCAGGCTTGGATCTGATGGAAAGAGGATAATAGGTGCGCATTGATATCACTGACAGTCGTGGAGGTAGTATAAAGTAGCAGGTTGTCAGCATACATGATAGATACAGTAGGTAGTGGAGGTTGGAATATTGTTAACAAAGATGGAGAATAGCAATGGGCCCAGTATAGAACCCTGAGATACACCGCAGGAGATGGTAGAGGGAGATGATTGGACTTTGCAGAAGGAGGCAGTTTGGGAATGACAGTCAAGATAGCTTTTGAACCAGGACAAGGTGGGACCAGTAGCACCAAGGCCCTGTAGTTTGCGCAGTAGGAGGGGATGGTTAACCAGGTAGAACGCTTTAGTAAGGTCAGTGAATACGGCCGCGGTGAGTTGTTCATTATCCATGTTTGTCTTACCATCATTGGTGAACAGGGTAAGAGCCATGGTGGTGCTGTGTCCAGGCCTAAAACCATGCTGGATAGGAGACAGAAGATTGAGTTCGGTCAGGTGAGAGATGATCTGGCCATGAGTTTATTTTTCCAGCAGTTTGCTAAGGGTAGGCAGCATAGCAGTGGTCCTATAATTAGTTAATATGTTCAGGTCACCTTTTTGAACACTGGAATAATCCTGGCCGATTTCCATATAAGGGGAACAGCAGAGGTAGAAATAGAAAGATTGAATAGTCTAGTTGCTGGTGTTGCTAGGAGGGGGGCCGCCAGCCGAAGGATCCTAGGCTCAAGACCATCTGTACCCGCACTACCATGGGGAGAGATAGATCTGAGAAGTTTAAGGACTTCAAATCTATTGACAGGGGCAAGCTTCAGAGGTGCGGAGGCATCGGAAGTATCCTGGAGGGAAGTTGGAGAGCCATGAGGAGATGCCTGAGGGAAGGTGGGAAGCGTTGTGAAGATAGAGTTAAAAGCCTCGGCAATAGTAGAGGGGTGGTTACAGCTGATATAATTTACTATCATTTCCCTCGGAGTCTGCGGCCTGTCGTTCCCAAGGATTTCATTAATTCGTGACCAGTATCGCTTCGGATTGGATGTGGAAGAGTGAAGTAGCTCACGGTAGTAGATACTTTTGGCCAACCTGAAGTCCTTCTTGCAGGCATTTCTTAAGGCACGATATTCCTCATAGTCTGAAGGCAGGGCAGAGGATTTCCATTTCACCCATAGCTTATCCCTTTGTTTTAGGCGCTGGAGTAGAGGGCGCCTAAGCCACTTAGTGGGTTTGCCCTTGACCCCACAGGTAGAGATGGGGATATGTCTCCTCTATAGGGATTGTAAGGCATTGGTGAAGTATTTAGTAGCTGTGTTGACATCATTAGTGATGAAAATAGGGAATCAGTCAACCGGACTAAGGTTCTAAAGAAAGGCTGCTGTTTCCAGGAGGGCAAAATTTGAGAAGGATAGTATTTTGTGGGGATAAGTTGGGGGAGAGGCCTCCCACGTACAGTATATGGGACAGTGGTCACTGATAGAGTCTGCTAGGACTCCAGAAGAGTCAATCCAGTCCACTCTATTGGTGAGTACCCAGTTGATGAGCGTGCAGCTGGAACCATTTGGGGAAGTTCTGGTAGGAGATACGATAAGTTGAGTCAAGTTAGCTTTGCTAAGGGTTGATGCTAGGTGAGAGGCATTCGGGCCAAGCCAGTCCTGGTTGAAATCCCCAAGACAGATGATGTAATTTTTCGAGGATACCATAGGTTCAAGACCAAGCTCACTGTTTCTCGGAGGGGAGTAGACAATGAAGATGTGGACATTTTTTTGTTTTTTTCTGTGCCATCCAATAGTAGGAGCGAATGCAGTACTTCACAATGACTGAGGGGAGTACCTGGTACAAGAGACATATTGAGGTGCGATTTGTAATACAACTCCAGGCCACCCCCTCTCTTGGAGGTGGGACGATCCGCATGAAGCATGTTGTACCCTGGGAGAGCTCACGTGGAGTTAGGGACTGAAAACTTAAAATAAGCGGCTATTTTGTCCCTGGTGTAGGGCTGCACAAAGAGCAACTGCTCCAGTCGGCGGCTGCAAAGGAAATATTTTGATATAATATAATATAATTGGAGTGGGGGCTCTGCCCTCTGCACTGCCAATTGTTTTTAAAGTACATTGTTATTTAAATAATTCGTAAATGAAAACACAAATATTTGTACAACAAAAAGTGCAGCTGGGCAAAGTGCCAGAGAGGAGGACGAAAGAGTGAAACAGACCATCTAGCTCCAGAAAAACAAGATTGCAAATGATGTAAGCCAGAATGTCGAACAGTACTCTCCCTTCCCCTAAATTTGAGTTCAGGGCTACTCCTGCTGAGTGTCTTTTGTTTAGGGTTCAGAAGTGTATATCTTCATAGAACAGGAGTTACAGACATGGCATACATACAGCGGCACCAGCCAGGTTGCAGCACAGTAATGCTGCAGTATTTCACAGTAATGCTGCTGCATGCTGCAGGGAACAGTGTAATTAAATGACAATTAAAGAGCTAGTGGAGCCAAAACAGTCAGGAAAATAATACACATTTTAAGAAGTAGTCAGTTGTAACTTTTTATTTCTGAAGTAGTCTTCATTTTCCTTTTGCTCGATAATAAGTCTTCTACATGGTAGTATTGTGCTGGATGTGTGGAACAGCTCTTAGCCAGGCAGCTGACATATCTAGCTCTACCTCCTACTACATCATCAGCATTATGATTTCACTGATGGTGACATCCCAGGTGAATGACCTGGCAGTCACTGAATTGCTGTTCCTAAGCAGCAGTGATGGCATGGTCAGTTAGGTCACTATGCTGGTCATGTAGTGGGGGGCAGTAGAGCTACATAGTGTATGTCAGCTGCCGGGCAGAGTGCTGTTCCACACATTGGACCTACTAACATCAGGTAAACAATCTTCTAATTAAACAAAGAGAAAGGAAAAAGTACCTCAGATATAGAAGGTGATGGTTGGCCGCTTTTAAAATCTAATATTAGTTTTAGGCAGTTCTGACCTATTGCCATAAGGTATTGGGCTTCATAGCCCAATACCTTATGGCACATTAGCTGACAGATGCCAACATTTTAATTTATAAGTGTATCTTTTTAGTATGGGAAGGGATCATATCTGGTGCTGAACACACAGCCATCAATCCTTCCAACTTCGATGTGCCTACTGCCCCCCCGCCCCCCACTCAGATGTTTAGTAGCGTATGAGGAGGAGAGCACAAGGGCCCCATACAAGTCAATGGGGACTTTTTTTAAATGCCGGTTTTTGTAACTTTAAGCACATATCTCATCTCTTGCTGCTACCAGCTGAGCATGGAGCTCTGCAAAGGTCCTGCAGATGGAGCAGTGCCCCCTCCATATGTAAACCTTAACAAAGACTGTATATTAACATCACCCCAGGGTATCTAAAAAAGGACTTCACGTACAGTATCTTAAGGTTTTTCATGGGCTTCTGACATATACAATAATAGTGTGACCATTCAACTTTCACGAATCAACCATCAAGTTTAAGTAATTTTTCAGACATAGGTGGGCTATGGTCTTTCCAATGTTGGAGAATTAGTTGTTTTGCATTAATAATAGATTAATAAGGGTAATTATCTGTTTTGTTAATTTTAAGGGGATCAAAATAGTTAGCAAAAGTATACCAGGGACAAATGGGAAGCTTACTCCAGTGATCTCTAACACAGAGTCTACAAAGCTAGGACTGGGCATAAAACGAACACATGTACAGCAGTAATGTACCTTTAGTATTTATACATCTTGGGCAGAAGTCTGCTACTGAGTGATTACATTTGTTAAGTCCTTCCGGAGTGCAATAGACTCTGTGTATAATGTTGAACTGAATTTGCTTGTTATTCTGAGACACTGACGTAAATGATGTTACAATGGAGGCCCACTGTTCATCATTCGTTTATCATTCATTGTTAAGACCAGGTCCTTTTGCCAAGTATTTTTAGAGCTGATAAATTTGCAAACATTTCATCACTTAAATGAGAATACATTTTCCTAATACGTTTTTGCTGGAAATTTATTTCTGTAAAGAATAATTCCAAAGGTGTCTGGGGTGACATTCCCAAATTTACCAAAGACTTTTTAAGAACCTTTCTGAGGTGTAAGTATTAAATAAAACTACCAGTTGGTAGATTTAATAAACTGGATAGGTGATCAGATGTAATGAAAATATTGCCTTCATAGCAGCCCCTTAGCAACATAAAATGATCTTTCATCCATGATTTGGGGCTGAAAGATAAAGGAAGATGGGGATTATATAAAAAGAAAGGCAAATTAGATGAGTTTTAACCCAGTAATACATTAGCCTTCTGCTAAAGTGTGGCAGTCATGTTTGTAAAATAGCAGCAGTTTTGATGAATACCAATCTTACTTAAATCTAAAGCCAAAGAAGTGATTACATTTTTACATGGTAAGGGATGTGCTTCCATAGAGAGCCACGATGAGGGTGAAGCTGAATCCTGAAGCCAGTGATAACTGTTTCTAATTGTGTAGCTAGATAATACCAGTATAAATGTGGTATGCTAAGACCACCCTTTTCTTAAGATTAGTACAGTTTTTCTAAGCATAACTGTAGCCTTTTCTCAAGCGAGAGAAATGTTAACTTTTTTTAAAATCCACAAAAAACAGAATATTCAGCCGGCTCATGTGGCCTAGCGGTAGTGCTACCGCACACCACACTGGTGACCCAGTATCGGGAGCAGTCTCAGGTTGCAGTGGGTCAACCGATGGCGGAGGATTTAGTATCTGTTGGACTGCTCCTGGGTAGTGAGGGTTGTTGACTCTGCTGTACGACTGCCACCAGATGGAGGCCTGAGGGTAGGATGGGACAGGTGCGGCATAGTAGGGAGGAAGCTGCAGGACTTTCTTGTTACGTGCATGCCTGTACATTCACGCACCTACACACACACCTGAGCTATGGGGCGGGAGAAGAAAATGGAATAAGGGTCTGGGTCTGGGCTTCATATCTGCTGTCTTCTGACTCACACTGTAGGAATCTGGATATGTCTACACCAAGGAGTGGGGAGGACAGACCCCCCACCTGGCCCCACCATGGGGAGGGGCAAACCTGCAGGGGTCTCACCGGTGATGGGGGAGGCGAGTGATTGTTGGGGAATGGGGACATGGCTGATAGCCTTCTGCCTGCAGCCTAGGGAGAAAAACCTTTATGGCAAAAAAACAAACAAACCTGAATGCTCAACTTAATAGGGAGAGCTTAAAAATAAAACAGAATCATAGGAAGAATATCCTTATAATATTAACTCCCCCCATCAAGGTGAGGGGAAGGGATGCCCATCTAGTGAGACCTAAGTGAATCTTTGCCATCAGTGGGAGAAAATTCAAATCAAATAGCAAGTCTATACATCTGTGTAGAATGACCACTAAGTAACAACATTTCTGACGAAAAATGGCTAATTGAGGATGAGGAATATTTGCAGAATTTGCCTCTGGGTTCAAAGAAATAGTCCTACATTTCTGCCAGTTTACTTTGTATCCTGAATTCTTACTAAATTCATCAGTAAGTTCTAACAGCGACAATATTGTCTTGGAAGCATTTCACAAATGTAACAAAATAGCATCCACATAAAGTGTTATATGTTTGTACCACTAATTAACACTCCATCTAAACTCTCCCATCCCCAAATTGTCATGGCAAGGGGGTTCAATGTAAAGGGAAAAATGCAGAAATGATAGGGAATGTCCCTGTCTAGTACCCCTTGTCAAGCAGATTTGGGTTTTAAATTTTAGAGTTAGTCATAAAGGGGAACTCTCAGTTAAAAACACGGGACATACAGGTCCCATTTTTCTAAAACAGACTAGCTGTCATTGTTTTAAATACCTGAGACTGCTGAAATCTTAAGTTTATCTAATTGATCCTGCCACCCTGCTGCCTGCCGTTATTGTGTAGGAGTCCTCCACAGCCAGCCATCTGATGATGTGACTGTCAGGCTAAGCTCAGGGGACTCCTATGTGGCAGTATATTTACCATACAGTTTTAACAGATAAGAAGTGCATGTTCACACTTCTAAGGCTGGTACTGATCAACCAAGGAAAGCACTTTCCTTTTTTCCTTGGTTGATCAGTACCAGCCTTAGAAGCATAAATATGTGCTTCTCATCTGTTAGTATTTTATGGCAACTATACTGTCACATAGGAGTCCCCCATGGCTTAGCCCGTCAGCTGCGCCATCAGAGGGCTGTGCATGGAGGACTCCCGCACAGTAATGGCAGGTGAAGGGACATAGGATCAACCAGATAAACTTAAGATTTCAGCAGTCTCAGGTATTTAAAACAATGACAGCAAGTGCATTTTAGAAAAATTGGGACTTGTATATCCTGTGTTTTTAATTGGGGAATGCTGCTAGTTCCACTTTAACTATTTCTGTTGATGAGTTATATATCAATAAAATCCATCTAATAAAATGGACCCAAATCCAAACTCAATGCAATTTTAAAAACTCCAGTCTACCCTGTCATACACCTTTTTGGTGTTGAGTGCCAGGAGTACTGTGCCATCTTGGGGGAGCCTGTTTGGATTTTTTTCTTAGCTATATGTCTCTTCTGGGTTATCATTTTATGAAATATAGGAGAACAGACCTAGGGGAAAGCATGTTGGAGAGCATGGGTTCCGAGGCTTAGAAGTTTTGTGTCATATTTTATTCTATTCTTATTTGTGTTTTTGTCTAAACTAAACTAGGAAACTGAGTATAGTATATAGTGCAGTTCAGTTATTGAATTTATTTTTGAATTTAGAAACATGGCCAAATTTTGGCCAGGGTTGCTGTTGGAACTTTTTTTTCCTCACGTTCATAGACCATAGACTAGCTGGTACTGCTTCAAGTTCTGTTTTGTTCTATCAAGTTCTGCTCATTTCTCCTCCTAGATGGTGCACCGGTCGTGTAATATACCATGTTGACCATGTTATTGGGAGACAGAGAGTAGAGTGAGCAGAGCAAACCGGCATCTGAGTCATTGAGTGTGGTGTATGGATTAGAACATCTCCAGCTATTCCAGCGTTCTACTTTTTTAGCCCAGCAGATAACAGAAGATAGAATAACATATAACCCGATGTGTAAGACCTGAATTTGTTTCAATTTATTATAAAAATTTGCAGCATTTGATGCTAGATGTTTTAAGTTTGAGTCTCTGTTGGAGACTTTGCGTGATACCAAATAATTAAAACTGAAACTACTGGATTGTAATATAAACACACAAACTCTTGAACACATAAACACTACACACACAATAGATTATTGCTAAGGGATTTAAAATTGTAGTAGATATAAACATAATATTTTAAAGAGGAGCAGAGATGGTATAAAGGTTATTTTACATCTGACCCTGTTATTATCTTGTTTGAAACTCCTCGTGCTTTTTAAAGTCTGTGTTTTCCATACAAGGAAGTCTTGACTGGGATCTCTGCTGATTGCCATAATAACCAGTGATGTTGTGCGAGTTGAGTACTTAAGCATGCCCCAAGTGCACAGCTTCAAGTGGAGGCAGTCATTGAAGCAGACGATACAGTGGTGAACAGTCGGGTCTAAGTGCACACAACGCATAGAAATTTTGCAAGAGCCATTTAGAGCTATTTTAAAGAAAGCTAGCTAAGCCAGCTAAGCTTGCTAAAACTAAAAGGAGACATAACTTGAGGTACTACCTGAAGCCTGAGGCTTGTGGTATTGTAATCAGACTATTATTGACTGAGCTCCAAACATTTTGTTATAACCAAAGTGGAGTAACACTCCAAATTATTTTTTGTAACTTAAGGTTATACAGCCCAGCTTAAATCCTATGGAGCTAGAAATATTTAAGTGATAGCATTTTATGATTTGTTGCAGCTACATTGCAATTGCAATGCAGTTACAGTGTAGTTACACTATAACTACTGTACAGTGTAGTTAAGTGACACTTAAAGCGTAACTGCATTTTTTGACACTGTAGCTTCTGCAGAAAGGACTGGGTGTGAAACGGAATATCCTGGCAGAGCATAGGAAAGTACATACTGTTTAATGCTGACTTTGTCTAACAACAAAAGTAAGTTACAGCCCTTTTTACTGACTTTCGTGGGCTACTCTTTATTTTTAATTAAACAGCAAATTAATTTTATTAATTAAAATTAACAGAATTCAAGTAGACAATAATGGGTGGAAGTTATTTCTTTCAGGAATTACAATTAACAAAGTTAATGGAAGACAAGTATTTAAAATTTAGTACCATATTGAGGTTTATTAGTGTAGTTAATGCAATTAAAAGTTATAAAACAGATATCTTACAAAGTCAACTGAACTAGTTGGGACTAATTAACTGAATGGAAGTTAGGGCCCCATAACCAATATTAATCAATGACAACAGGGAATGTAACTTATTTATTAAATGTATAAAACTTTTTTTATTTTATTTCTATTCTTAAATGGTGCTGAAATTAAACATAATCAATCAGACAGCTGAACAGCAGCCTTCACTGACCTATTTCCAACACTTTCCTCCATTGAGCTGAAAAACAGAAAGGAAATGCTATAAAATGAAGATCGAGAACAAGGAAGAGAAAGCCAGAAGTATTTCAAGCAAGTACAGAGTACTAAAAGAAAGAAGTAAAAAGGAAAGCAGGAAATTAAATGCATAATAAATCCAAATGGGAAGAAGAGTCAAATACAGAAATAATAGATTATAACTGGCAACAAATTGGAAAAAATGCAAATTTATTTTATAAATATGCAAAAAAAAATAAGACAATTTAATTTAAAATATTATCTTGTGCATGTATGACACTGGCAGGATTATGGCATTTGGGACACTTAGACAATACAAAATGCTGGAAAGGGTGTAACTTAAAAGGAGACATGACCCTGTTATGTTGATGCCCAAAAATCCAGAATTGGTGGACTGAGAACCAAAATGAATGCCAAAAAATAACTGAGAAAATCATACCTCTAGATTTAAACATATTCTTATTTAACAATTTCTCATCCTTACATTTAGATAAAAAAGAACAGAGAATTTTGGCTCAGGCTACAATGTGCACCAAAAGATTAATATTAGCAAACTGGAATAGCTCCAAATTTACAAACTTTTGTGAAGAATACATGGATTAATAAACTGATTGAGGTACTGTCCATAGAGAAGTTTTTGGAAAATTGTGAAGTTCTTTAGGACTTGACTACAACTTGGAAGAATATTACAGGAATGTTTCCTCCGTTGATGAGAAATTGAATGTTTAAGCTGGCCCACCAGCGCAGTGGTTGGATTTCTGTTTGCAATGCCAATGACCCGGATTCTGGAATGGACCCGGGAGCCAGAGGGCCAGCCTGGGGAGAAGGATCGAGTGTCTTGGGGACTGCTCTCCTTCTCTGGGGGAAGGAGGGAAGAGTGTCTGGTGCTTTACGGACCCCTGGCGGAGGCTGGGGATACTGCTGTGACCGGCACCATCATGTTAGGGGGGCAGACGCTGGACATCATTGCACGTCCCTGCCCCCAGGTAGCAAACATCGGAAAAAAGCCAGCCCCCTGGCATGACGACCCACACTGCCATCTCCAAAACCTTCAACGTCTGCCGGGGGGGGGTCCCACTCCCATGGCCCCAACCCAGAGGCTTGCCAATAGTGTCCGTTGGGAGAGGGAGCCCTCCCAGTGGCCCTGCCCAGGGGGGCAAGCCTGGGCATGGGGGGACGACAGGCAGGGTGGGTCTGAGCATTGTGGGGGAACCAGAACAAAAGAAAAAATGAATGTTTATGTAATACCTATGGTGCTATAATAGATTATATACTATGTTGTATATTTAGCTTAAGTATACTTCCTCTGTAATAAGTAAGTTAAATAACTAAAATTTATTTATGATTTTCTTTGTCTCATTGGACAAAATGATTAACTTAAATATTACATTTATGTATTATGTAATAAGAACAAAAAATTCAATAAAAATGATTTTGAGGGAAGTTAAAAGGAAGGCAGGAACTTTGTGAGACCTGTGTTATTCTATTAATAACATCACAACAATATTTTCGACTGTTATTAATATTTTACTGGTGCTGTAGTGCCAGTATAGTTAGGGTTGAGAGACAGGTTCTATGTTAAACCTCTAACTTTGCACCTTAAAGGTTCTGGTAGCATTTGGCGAAATTAGCTGAAATGTGTCATGCATTGTCTAGTACTCAAGGTCTACATGTGTGGAAAGTTCCATGATGGCAGCTTTTGCAGTGTCTGAGATGCATATATGTAATTTTCCTCTAGACATCTAATTTGTTTCCTGTATTTAACATGGGTTTTTGGTTTTGCTGTCACAGCCTATACAGAATGGAGTTTTTTTTCTGAAACTTTCAGGGCAGAAGCATGCTGTGCCCAGGTAGTGCCTTTGGAAGATTTGGTGAAAAAATATTAAACTTCTATCATTACAAAGATTTAAAAAAAATGTTTTCCTGTTCTGAGCATGCTCAGTATGGTTTTTGGGATAATGTTCTGATACAATACGAAAAATTCTGTGTTGTAGGACCATTTTTGGTTTCTCATCACTTGCTTCTCACAACACAAAAAAACTTGTTTGTGTTGTGAGGGCCGTCATCTTGTTTCCCCCGGAACTAAAAAAAAAAGGAAAATACATAAAAATTGTGCAGTTTTAAAAAACAAGCACCTAAACCTAGCTAAATAGGACCCATTTAGCTAGATTCTGATGTTTGTTTTTTTACTATAATGGCCAAAAGTACATTTTCTGGGCACCACAAAATCCAGAGAGCCATTCACCCACATTCTCTGTATGAGAACAGCAGGACTTTCTTGAATTCTGAAGCCACAGTGGGAGTCATGCTGCCGGCTTCAGTTGAAGCAATGAGCCGGTGATCTCCCTATTGTTTCTATCCATCCATCCATCTATCTGTTTGTGTCTCTCTCTCTCTCTCTCTATATATATATGTGTGTGTATATATATATATATATATAGTCTATCCACATGCAGTGTCTGTCTGCCTGTCTGTCTTATTAGGTATTTGTTAAGCACCCCAGTACTTTTTTTTAAATGTAATATAAGCAGGCGGGGGTGCCCACTCCCAGTACCGCTTCTCTTGACCTGCCCCCCCAATATCCGTGAACAGCAGCCCGACACTCGAGTGCCCGATCCCCAATGTCAGAATGTGCACTGAAAGAAAGAAAACTGTCCCTCGATGATTTTTATATTAAATCTGTAACAAAGAAAATGGCCTCTCACCAATCTGACTTCTACATATGCCCTCGCCCACCCCACCTCCCACCTCAGCATGCACCACCACACACCCCACACTGTCACTCACCTGAACTTGTCCTATGGCATAGACCCACTCTCTGATCAAAGACGCATCTTGCTGCTGAAACTGACAACTATGATATGAGAAAATCAGGTAAGTGCAGTTTAATGTATATCGATGGGATTTTCAACTTTGATTCATAATATTGTCATTTTTTACATATTTTGACCCAAGTTTCCAACATGGCCATTTTGGGATCCCATTTCATGACCAGTGGTGGTGAAATTATGCAAATCTGGCCCAAATGGTGATTTTGAGGTTGCTTAGTGGAATCACCTTTTGGGCAAGATTTGAAAATTATCATCACACATGTTCATCAGGTGGGGTCATAAGAAAGCTATGTTGAAAAATTGGGGACAAAATATGTAAAAATAATGAAGTTATGAGTGTACATTGACATTTTTCTGCACTTGCTCATAACTTCACTAATTTTAAATATTTTGACCCCTGATTTTCAGCATGACCATTTTTTTCACACCACCTCATAAACGTGACAGCTGTCATTTTTCAAAACCTGTCCAAAATGTGTTTTCACATTTGTGGCATGGAGTAACATTTTGGTAGTGCAGAATTATGTTTCGGCAGGGATGTGAAAATTTTCACCTACTGGGTTCATGAGGTGGGATAATAAGAAGGCTATATTGAAAATTTGGGGTCAATATATGTGAAAATGACAGAGTTATAAGCATACTTAGAAATTATTCTGCACTTGTTCATAACTTTGGTAATTTTTTGTATTTTGACACCAGATTTTCAGCATCGCCATTTTTTCACACCAACTCATGAATGTGACAGCTGACATTTTTCAGATCCTGGCCAAAATGTGTTTTCACACCTGTGGTGCGAAATGACGTTTTGGTGAGAATTCAAAAATTGTCACCTGTTGGGTTCATGAGGTAGGGTCATAAGAAAGCTATGCTGACAGTTTGGTGTACAAATATGGTATAACGTCTGCGTTACGAGTGAATGTTGCAGTATTTCAACATTCACTCATAACTTTGCTAATTTTCAATATTTTGACTCCAAACTTTCAAGATAGCCATTTTTTCATACCACCTGATCAGTGTGGCAGGTGTCATTTTTTTAAATTCTAGAGGAGGTGTGGTTTCACACTTCTGGTGTGAAATTATGTTTTTTCCTAATGTACTATTTTTTCTTACTATACTATGAATGCCACATGTCATGTTTAGAAGGGGAGTCATAAAATGACTATCTTGAAAATTTGGGGTCAGCATTTCAAAAAAATAATTATTAGGAAACTTTGTGAGTAATGCCTGTCTTGACCCCAGTGGGTATGCTTTGTGATCTTGTGCCAGTGAGCTGAGTTCAGGGGTGAGCTCATTGATCCAACTGGATAGGATGAGGGTGGGGAGATGGCACTGTTGTGCCATACACCCCAGCCAGGGAATGAAAGCTGCAGGGTTGCCTACAGAGGCCTGGGTACCATATAGTGAAGACAACTTTTGTCTTGCCATAGGGCCCTGTTCCTCTGCACCCATGAGTAGCAGTGGGGCCTTGTACATTGGCTGACAGATGAACTCTTTGTGCATCTGTGTCTGCAGCCACATGGAAGCACAAGGAACAGAGGGCCCTGCGCTTCTGTAGCTCACCAGACAGCCCCATGAATTCTTTACATCTGTTACTGCACACAAGTGCAGGGCCTGCAAAAGCCTTACACTTCTGTTGGTGGACAGAGTCTTTCCTTGGGCCCTGCGCATCTGCCTGTGTTCATGCAGGTCCCGAAGAGATCTGCATGAATGAGGATATGAATCCACTATCTCAAAAAGAAAGAAAATTATGGATGTGGCAGCGGTCACTGAGACTTGGGCCACTGCAAGACATGACTGGGACCTGAACCTGGAGGGTTACACTATGTTCAGGAAGGACAGGGGGGAAGGAAGGGGAGGAGGGGTAGCAATGATAGTCAAAAACTGCATTGGCATAGGGGGAGTAGAGGAGGCGGAGGGAACCGTGGAGGCGAGTTGGGTCACCTTGATAACAAGGGGGGGCAAGAGAGTAAAAATAGGAGTGGTGTATAGACCTCCTGCCCTGGCGGAGGAGCTGGAGGACAGTCTGGTGGCAGATGTTAGGAGACACTGCAGACTGGGCAGAGGAACGGTGGTGGTGTTGGGGGACTTAAACATGCCAGGAACAGACTGGGAGACTATGACATCCTCTGTGACCAGGGAACAGAGGTTTTTGGATGTCTTTCAAGACGCGTTCCTAACTCAGCAGGTGAGGGATCCGACCAGGGAGGCACGGGTACTGGATGTGGTCCTGGCAGACAGTGATCAGATTGGGGGCCTGGAGGTAAGGGACCCATTGGCGGGGAGTGACCATGCCACAGTCTGGTTCTGCCTGGACCTAGGAGGGGTAGAAGGCTGCACAAAGACGGAAGTAACCGACTTCAGGGGGGCAGATTTTAAGGAAATGGGAAGGCTCCTTAAGGAGCACTTGGATGGGATTGGGTCAGACATGGATGCTGATGTAGGTGGGGAAATCATCAGGAGAGGGTGCAGGATGCTACCAGCACCTGTGCAAGAGTAAGGCAAGAAATGCGTGGGCCAAAAACCCTGTTGGTGGACCAGGGAGGTCCAGGAGGTGGTCTTGAGGAAAAGCAGCCTATAAGCAATTCAAGTGCTCAAGGAGTGAAGGGATCGGGGGAGTATGAGCTGATGGCTAGAAGGGCCACTAGAGTGGTGAGGCGGCGAAGACAAGGAAGGAGCAGAACCTGGCCAGGGAAGTGGGAGAGGAACAAGGGTTCTTTAGATACATTGGGGAAAGACGAAGGGTGAAGGGACAGATTAGCAGGATTAAATCAGGGGAGAGATGGGCACAAGACCCGGGGGAGCAGGCTGAGGTACTAAATGAGTACTTCACCTCAGTTTTCACCAGGGGAAAATGGGGTGCTGCATCATACATGGGAGGAGACAGAGATACTGAGGAGGGGGGGACCCTTACCGATTGGCAGGTCTGGGGAGAGGAGGAGGCATCACTGGCAGGTGGGGGGGGCTAAGCAGGGAGAAGAGGTACCGGAAGTGGAAATCACAGCAGAGAGAGTGAGGGAAGCCCTCAGCTCCCTTAAGACGGAGAAAGCACCGGGGCCGGATAAATTACATCCCAGAGTGCTGAAGGAACTTGCAGATGTCCTGGCAAAACCCTGGCAGAGCTTTTCACCATCTCTCTGAGGACAGGGTGGGTGCCCCAAGACTGGAAGGTGGCGCATATAGTGCCTATCCACAAGGGGGGATCAAGGGAGGTGGCAGGGAACTACAGGCCTGTCAGCCTGACATTGGTGGTGGGTAAGGTGATGGAGGGCATTGTCAAGGAGAGGCTAGGGGGACCTGGATAAGTCAGGGTGCCTGGACAATAGACAGCATGGATTCATCCCGGGGAAATCGTGTCAGACAAACCTGGTGGAGTTCTATGATTGGGTGACAAGTGCCTTGGACCTGGGTAGACCAGTGGATGTCCTCTTTCTAGACTTCTGCAAGGCATTTGACTCTGTTCCTCACGTGGGCCTGTTGGATAAGCTGGGAGAAATGGGGGTGGGGAACCAGATGATCAGATGGACCGGACCCAGAGGGTCGTAGTTGGTGGGATAGTCTCATCCCCAAGGAGGGTCATTAGTGGGGTCCCACAGGGATCAGTCCTTGGGCCCCTTCTGTTCAACGCCTACGTATCTGACATAAGGACAGGAATCAGGAGTGAGATGAGTCTCTTTGCAGATGACTCGAAACTGGGGGCGGTGGTGGATGGGGAGGAGGGAGGTGGCCCTACAGGGGGACCTGGAGGCTCTGGAAAGATGGTCTAGAAAGTGGAAGCTGAGGTTCAATGCAGGGAAATGCAAGGTACTCCACCTGGGGGCCAGAAACCCAGGCCAAGTGTACACCCTGGGGGGGGGAATGCTACAAGTCTCGATGGCTGAGAGGGACCTGGGGGTGGTGGTGGATGTCAAGATGAACAACTCTGAGACTTGTAGGAGGCAGCAGCCAAGGCCAACAGGATGCTGGGATGCATCGCTGGGGATCACCTCCAGAAGGAGGGAATACTCCCTCTGTATAACTGCTTGGTGAGGCCGCACCTTGAGTACTGCGTGCAGTTTTGGAGGCCACACTTAAAGAGGGACATTAACCTCCTGGAGAGGGTCCAGAGGAGGGCAACCAAAATGATTTGGGGCTTGGGGGACAGGACCTATGAGGAGAGGCTCAAGAGCTAAATATGTACACATTGGAAGAGAGAAGGACCGGGGACATGATAGAGGTCTTCAGGTACATGAAGAGGGTAAATAGGGAGGAACAGTCAGGGTGCTTGAAGGAAGGAGGAAGGGCCACTAGAGGGCATGGGTGGAAGCTGGAGGGGAAGATTCAGGGAGAAAGGAGGAGGTGCTACTTCACTGAGAGGGTGGTAGAGCCATGGAATGCACTGCCTAGGGGTTGGTGGAGGCAGAGACAGTGGAGGGTTCAAGAGGGGTGGGACAGGTACAGGGGAAGGGTTCTGGAAGCAAAATCCAATGCAGCAAGAATATCCGGAACTGGGAAGGGAGAAGCCAGAGAAGGTGAGGGGGACAGCAAGGTCAGCACCCAGGGTGGGGGCTGACCAAACGAGCAGACACGAATGACCATTAGGCCTATTCTGCTGGCATTTTAGTATGTTAGTATTTGCAAAAACCTCATTAATGCACCAGTTAGGGGAAATGTGGCAAATCAGTGGTGGGGTCTTCCTTGGTGTTGTCAACCCAAATGCCCACACTGTTCCCTGAGCAAACAACATCGAACATGATCTCTTTTTCTTCACACAGGGCCCTCAGAAAGCTACAACAGATTGTGTTGGCAACATGTGACGAGACATACTGTACTTCTCTGCCTTTGAAGAGTGTATCACTATGAAGCACTGGCTTGCAGCTGTACCTTGTGCTTCTGACAGGAGGCTGCTGGCTAGGGGGGGAGCATTAGGGTTTATAACCCCCAAGAAAGACCCCACCACTGATTTACCAAGAGTCTGGAGAACCAAATTCCTAATGTTATTTCCTTTTGCTGCTTGGCGGTGAGGTGGCGGTGGGGGAGTTAGGGTTTGAACCCCTATCACTGTATTTCCCTACTTTTGTGGCATTAACTTGAACCCAAACTGGTGCATTAATGAAGTTGTTTGCAAGATTCTATGTGGGACAATATATTTTATTTATTGGTAACCTAGAAGTACTTTTATGGTCAAGATATAAATTGACCTATTATGTATACATATAAAATCATTTTAAAGCTTTATAGTTTATCTTGGATCTTTAAATTGTGATTGAACTTGTACTTAAGCTTTATTTAATTAATTTATGATGAGGACTAGAGCAATGAAATCAGACACGACACTCCTAAAAATGGAATGTAAGAGTAAAGATAATCCTAAATTAAAAAAGGAAAAAACTTAAGTCTTTGGGAGCAACTTCAGTGTAAATATCAGGAAATGATCAGAAAGAACAAAGAATAATTAAACAAGTTCTGATCATTACCACAGCTGCTTCTCATACATTAATGTGATAAAAGATAAAGAATTAATGTGTAACTTAGTTGTACTTGTATTATTATGATGTAAAAATCCCACATTTATACCTCTATAGTAGAAAAATAAAAAGAGAAGTATAAATGTCAGTTTAAGGCAGTAAGAGGTGCTGCTGGTTCTGGACATACAGACCCCCTTGAAAATACACACACACACACACACGCACACACTCACGGCTTACTACACCAAATTAAACAGTGATGCAACGTTACATGAAAAAATAAACATGGACAATTTCAGTTCTTCTTGCTTTTGGAACTTATATAAGCAAACTGAAGGTAAATTCTGTCAGACCAGCTTCTCACTACAAATTTAAAGCGAGGGTTTAGTCATCACTGACAAAGCTGAAATTGTTAATTGTAAAGTTGTATTTGTCAATTTGTATCATATCACGGCTGGAGATGTATCTGACAAACACGAGCAATAACACAATTGTGCTCGTACAGTACCTGCAGAGTGTCTGATTTACAGCCGCCCATCCTTGATCCACAGTAATATTTACAATACGACACTTGATAGACGCTCTTAGTAAATCATTATGAACTACAACTACTACTGGTAACATACGAAACTAAATTTCTGTGTACATTGAGCTGTCCAGTTTCAGTTTTTTTTCCATTGCTTGATAGTTCAGTTAGGCAGAGATGTTTCTGTTGGATAAAAAAATGTTATCTGTGGCTTTGAATAGAAAAATGACAGGGCAGTGTTCACAGTGACAGGATTTCTATTAGTGAACTACTAATAGCTGATCAGGGGGACATTGATCACATGTGCATATAACTGAAAGCTTGTTAGTTTATGCTCAGTAGTGGTTCATAAATTAATGGCTAAGAGCTTATTAAATAAAAGAAATGCATGTCATGAATAGTAGACCTCAACAAAACGATACCAAAAATCACATTGTAAAGGTGTTCACCATGCACTCTGCTTACCTCATATTGTACTGTAGCAATCTGTTAGTTCCTGAGTGTTACTCATAAACACATTGTTTTACTAAAGCAAATGAACATAGTGCTCACCTAAAAATATATTAATAGAAAACTTATGTGCAACTTATCTGTTTAACATAAATGATAGTGAAGCAACAGGGAATCCTGTAACCTGTTTTGAATAGTCGCCTGCGCACTCAGCAGACTAATGAAGACACATACCTGTTTTTTATATTACATTTATTAGTCTTTGTTTTCTTACATAAATACTGTGTTATCAAGAAAAAACTCTGACCTGAGTTGAAAGTACTGTAATAGTAATAATTGCTTAATTATGTATATATTGTATTGAATGTTATACCCTCTGACTTGGTTCTCTCTGAAACTGCTATGTATAGGTGTTATATAATGATTGTTTACTGTACCTGTCTATGTACCTTGATGAGGAGCCTTTATAAATGAGTCTGCTGACTCAAAGGGTTGCAATTCCGATAACAATAAATAAATAAATAAAATGTTGTGAAATGCATATTTTAACCTTGTTGTAGGTTACAACGATAAAGATAAAGACAAAACCATGCCTAACTGGGACTTTTTTAATTATTATTTAATTATTATTATCCAAATCAAACATGAATATTCCTTCTCAACGTGGATTCAGCGTGAGAAAAACAGTGAATTTCTAAGGTGCAGTTTTAATTCAAAACCTACACTCTATTTACTGCTTATTAAAGCTAGGCTTATCTCATATTGGCATCAGAGTAACTGCCAGTATGTAAAACATAGCAAAAAGGGTGAAAGGATTAAAAATTAAGAAGACAAAGCACATGAGTAGCATATTATGAAATGTTAACAAAATGTGTATGCCGAATCAGCGTAATTTCTCACCATGCTATAAACCACTGAAATATACAGCTCAGTAGCTCTCTGTGCTAAACCCCATACAGCGAGTGGTTAAATGATCTGTTTTCTTCTTTTTTGTCAAACACAGTGTGGTGGTTCAGTCTGTCTTTAAACAAGTTTACAGTATATGTGCAGGAGTTAAAGTTAAACTGACCACCTGGTTGTCCCCTTTTCTGAAAGATTTGATCTGCTCTATATGCCCCATAAGATAGTTTGATTGATAACATCATATTAAGGTCAGTCTTGGTTTGGGGTAATTTTCTTTTTGCCAGAGCTTTTCTAGTTTATGCACTTTCATTGCTGGCTTTGTACAGCCTCTGCTCTGTTTTTACTTCTGTTGGATTAATGATTTAGAATCCAGTGGAGGAAGACTATGGGGGACTGTGTGGATGTGAGATAAACTAATTTGGCTAACTATACCAATCTTTGACTATGATTATATTATATATATATAGTTATGGGAGGGCGATATGGAATACACTTGTCAATTAGTGCTGCTTTGTAAAAAAAAAAAAAAGAAAGAAAGAAAAACACCATTGATAACTAAAATATTGTTTTTTTTTTTTTTGTACTCTTTATTTATCACCTTACTTATCTCGGACTCTGTCCAGAGGAGGCACACAGTCAGGTCTCTGCTGCCCACCTGAAGCTCCTGATCTCACCCTCTGGCTCTACCTGATCCCTCCGACCTCCTCCGGCCGCACGACCCCCCAACTCGGAGCCCCCCGGGGTGGGACCGCCATCTCCTCTGGCGCTTTATCTTTCAATCTTGTGTGGTGACCAGAGGGGGGAGGGCAACCAGGTGCACGATCCGGTATGCCCAGCACTGGGCATGGGGACCTGCCACTGGTCCCCACCATCACCTACTGAGACAGTAGGGGTTTTTTGGTGAGGTGTGCAGTGGCATCCTGTGCGGCACCTCTGCCAATGTGCCTTCTGTCGTCCCAACCCCTTTCTGTGGCATGACATCTGCACTGCACATTGGTCTCCACCAGAGGCTGCTACTGTGCCGAACACCCTGAGAAACCCAGCCTGGGAGAGGAGAGCAGTCTTTTGGATGCTTGATCCTTTCCTCCCCTCCCCTCCCCTGACAGCCCAGGTCCATTTCTGAACCCGGGCCGCCAGTGTGGCACGAGGTGTGGCATCCAGTGCCTCAACCGTCAGCACCACCGGGCCAGCACTAAAATATTGTTATATGCAGAAATGAGATTTCAGCAGCAGTGACTGCATTAATACTGAATAGTGCCAATAACCTGGACTGCGCTCCTGTAGAGCCTATGCAGTAGCCTTTTTTTTGGGGGTATTGTGTGTCTGAGAGGTGGTATACTGCAATGTTGTTACCTAAGACAGTGTGTGTGTACGTCTGTGTGTACTGTTCCTTAACTTATCAGGTAATTGCACTATTAAGGGGTTGTAATGATCAGGTGTGCTGAAGCAACTGATGTGCACATTGTTATTTTTCCCTTTATTTTTGTTAATGGTTGCCTTTCAAATGTTGAACTTTTTTGAAAAAGGAAGACAGTAAACAAAGACATCTGTGACTGAATTACCTTGCTGCAGAGAGCTGCTAATGAACTGTGAAACCTGAGTTACTGCAGATTCCAGTGCCTTTTTGATTTAACCCTTAGGCAGCTAGCACTGTAAAATAAATCTGTTAGTGACTTATTCCCAGAAACTATAGTGACATTTGGCAAGGATTGCAAACTGTATTGAACTTTTTTTGGAAAAGGAAGATAATAAACAAATACATCTGTGATTGAATTACCTTGCCACAGAGAGATGCTAATGAACTGTGAAACCTGAGCTACTACTACTGTAGGTGGGAGGACGCAGTGGGATTCCACTCCCTTGTAACAACACAGCTGGGGGAAGGGGGCAGGAAACACAATTTTGTGAATGCAATTTTGATTGCATTCCACTCCCTCATTATTTATTTATTTATTTATTTATTTATTTATAGCAACAAAGGCTGTGCTGCGTTAGGAATTCAGACCCCTTTTTCTGATGACAGCAACACGTCTGCATGGCTTCGCCCATGCAGCCATAAAAAGGTGCAAAAGAATCTAAAAAATAAAGCAGACTAATTTCAGCCTAAAATATTGAATTTTATTGGCAAAGTAATTTCTACCCCATTAGGTAATAAATCTTAGAATTTACTTACTTATTTATGTATTTATTTATAGTGTATATTTATATATTTCAAGCGTTTTGCCAGGAAAGACATACTGAGCTGATAACAGCTAATTCCCAGATGTGTCCTACGGGAAAGGGGATGTGGAAAATCATATACAACCCAGTAAAACAGAAGCATAATCAACAGTATAAAAGATATGTGCATAAGGTACAAATTGAGTCATGGTAATGAGGGTAATACATGTCAAGTAAAAAACAGTGTAGTGGAACAAGGCAGACTATGGGGGGCCAGTACAATGTGCAGTTTAGAGTAAGAGGGTCATGGACAGTTGATGGATGGAGAAAAAAGTAATGAAGAAGAGGCTTTAAGGAGAAAGCAGAAGAAGCAGAGCGAATTGACAGGGGAAGAGAGGACCAGGGCTTAGGGAACCAATAAGAGTAAGCAGATTGACCAGCAGTAATTTTTCTAGAAGCAATAAATAGGGAATGAGAAGTTCTATTGCGGAGAGGGTAGCTGAAATCAGGATGGAGGATAAGAGGGATGTAAGTTAGGAGGGAAGAGCACCAAACCAATATTTAGCAATACAGGAAACACGATGGGAAAGGTGCCTGGCATCAAGAAAGTGGAGAGAAAGGGCAGAGTAGAGTGAACAGTGGTGGGTATGAGGGGAACAGTCTAAAGCAAAATGACAAAAAGAGTGAAAGAGAGGGTCCAGTCTGGCAAGGGAGGGTTTGGATGCTCTACTATAGACCATGTCACCATAATCAAAGATAATCATTATAGTGGGAAATCTTGGGTAATGATCCTAATGGGCAAATGAATCAATTACTATTTCTAGTGCTGAATATAAGGAAGACACCTTAATAAAAGATACTGAAAAAGCTCTAACAAAGTATTTTTAAGTAACTCAGTGACTTTTAACAAGTTTTTAATTTACTTATTTTATTTATTTAAAGCATATTTTACTAGGTGAGCACACAGCCTAGGACCCATTTCCAGTTGTGACCTGGTGGGGGGACAGGAGGCTACAGTTACACAGTACAAGGATACAAGCCATACATTTTCCATTGCAGAAGCAAATTATACCATTCTAGGTAGACATAAGAGCGAAAGGATCAAAGGTGCATTGCAGTGTACACACAGTGTTCAGGTTCAGCAATTCCCATGGCAGATACAAATGTGTCCCCAGGCTTCCTCCAGGAGCAGTCCTATAGGAGCTTTGGGGGGGAACCGTAGGCACAGAAGGAGGGGGGCAAGCCTGATGGTAAGAGCAAGATGTTGGGGAACTGAAGTAGATCATGATCGGGGCTTTGCTGTCTTTGAGGGAGGGAAGGGCAGTAACTTTAGAGGGTAGACTGTTCAAAATCCTGGAGAGCCTGTAGCTAATGGAGGCATGGCCTAGGTTGCATTTATATAGAGGGACGTGGAAATGGCAGTTTGCCTCGGATCTGAGGGAATAGGCAGGTTTTGCCGAGGGAGAGAATAGGTCAGATAGATATTTAGGTAGTTTGCCAGGCCAGTTTGCTCCCACAAGATCAGTGTGCATCATCCGTCTTGCATGGGGGGAGGATCCAGCCCAACTCGTTCATTGTACAATGATGCAGATGGAGGGGGGAGCCCAGTGTGACTCTACACAGTGCTTTTAACAGAGTGGTTATTTTGTCGAATCAGGTGGCCTTTTCTCCTGAGTATAGTATGTCTCCATAGTCCAGAAGGAAGGATTAATTGTTCCACATTCTGTTTCCTTATTTTTAGTTTTAGACAGTTCTTTACTCTGTAAAGAGTGCCAAGCTTAGTGAAAGACTTGGCTACAACTTGGGATATGTGTTTGGTGTAATCAAGATATTGGTCCAAGTGGATGCCAGGGTACTTGTCAGTGGTCACCGAGTCCAGAGAGGCCCTATCCAGGGGCAATGTAATCAGAGAGGGGGAGGTGGACTTGATCCATTTCTTGAAGCCAGACAGCATGGACACCATCTTTTATTTTGCTTCATGACAAGATAATTGTCTAAGAACTGTTTTTGTCTTTTTGTGAAGTCCTGTTGGAGGTATTCCTCAATTGAGGCAGAAATACCTGATGTGTAGGTTATGATATCATCTGCATACATGTGTACGCTGCTGGCTGAGATAGACATGGGGAGGCCATTGATGAATATAGTGAAAAGCAGGGGCCCCAGTTCTGAACCTTGGGGGACCCCAAGGGAGACAGGTGGGGTGGGGAGCAGGGATCAAAATTAAGTTTTGCAGCCACTAGCCAGCAGGGCTAGTGACTAAGAAAATCCACTAATCCTATAGACTTGTCCACTTGCCCAACTGGTGTCTTATTGAAATGTTACCTTCTCCAGTACAAGCCAGCAGGACTAGTTAAAGGAAAATCTTACTAGCGTGATACAAAATCTGCCAGCATTTTGCTAGCAGGCTGGTGCCAGTTTCAACCCCTAGGGAGGTATTTGGTCCAAACTTTACAGAGTGGGTGTGGTTGCCCGGGTATGATTGAAAAAATGCCAAGGCTTTTGGGGGGACACCAAACTCTGCTAGTTCGAGTAAGAGCAGAGAATGGTTTACAGTGTTGAAGGCCTTTGCTAGTTCACTAAATATGGCCCCTGTTCACAGTCCCTTGGTTGAACTGGAATGTATGTGGTTGGAGACCCTGAGTAGGGAGGTGGAGGTTGAGTGGTTGGGACAGAAGCCTGACTTATATGGTGTTAGGAAGTTGGATTCCACATACATGTTGGATAGCTGCCGGCTGATCAACTTCTCAGGAGTTTTGGAGAGGATAGGTAAAAGTGAAATTGGGTGGTAATTGGAGGGAGAGCCGACTGGCCACCTTTACGTATTTATTTATTTATTTAAGCGTTTAACCAGGAAGGCATGCTGAGCAGGCTACTGCTCGATTCCAGATGCGTCCTGGAAGAGGGGGGAACATAGACAATTGTTGAAGACAGCATAATACAAGTGAGTACATAGTGAGGAATCACTAACAATTGGTCCTGGTAAAAGACAGTGGAGCAAGAGAACAGTAGATACAGGTACAGTTTAGTTGCATTACTATAAATATAGACAGAAAGATAAAACATACATTGATATATTCAGAGATTGGTTACTCAGTCATACCACTCTGTGAACTGTAAAACTGCCTAGATACATGAGCAGGTAGGGCCGAAATGAGCTGGGAGCAAGGAGTTAAGATCCGGGGAGTGACAAATGTGTGCTGGGAGGGAATTCCACAGCATTGGCATGCGGTAGCTAAATGCTGCCTGACCGACAGCAGTGGACTTATGTGGGACAGCTAGGGATTGAGAGTCCGAGTTTCTGAGAGAGTATGCTAGGATGCTGGGGTTGGCTAGGGCAGCAGTGAGGTAGGAGGGGAGTAGCTGGGTCCAGAACTTGACTGGGATCTTAGCACAGTGGGACTGTCTACGGTTGTCTAGAGAGGTGAGGTTCATTGATTGGTATAGGGCACAGTGGGGTATTGAGTAAGGAACGTTCAGGACAAAGCAAAAGAAAGAGTGGAAAAGAGGGTCCAGTCTGGCTAAGGTGGACTTGGGACCGGCACTGTAGACTTTGGCCCCATAGTCGAAGACAGGGAGGATCATTTTCTGCACAAAGGCCCTTTGGGCAGGTTCAGGGATGCTGTCTTGATTCCGGTAAAGTGCACCAAGCTTGGGGTGCAGCTTCTTGAGAATGGAGTCAACATGTGCAGAAAATCTGAGGTGCTGGTCAAACTAGATCCTGAGGTATCTGAAGGAGGTACAGACCTCCAGGGGTGTCCCTTCCAGAGTGTGGAATGTGATCCGGGAGGGGAACCTAGAAAGTCTCTGCCTTGTGCCAAAGGTTAAAGGTTAATGTATCAGTACCACCAGTGCATTCTTTCACTGGAAATGACACAGTGCAAAAGGACCTATTGAAAGTAAGCAAAAGGGGCAGCTATTACTGGAGCACCAGTTTTGAGAAATTTAGGCGTGCTGGCATCAGATTCACAGCTAGATGCAACATTTAGCATCAGTAATTCTTTGCAGATGGCGTCAACCAAGATCTTCTGCAGGCGGAGATTGCCACCTGTGTACAGGTTGGATTGTGGGAAGTGGGGGAGGTTGGGGATGACAGCCCTAGGACCTTTGGTGAAGTATTTGTTGAGGGTGTCAGTGATTAAGGAGGCACAGGGATGGACTGCACACTGCTGGAGGAGTTGATTATGGTTTTAACTGTTTTCCAGAACTTAGAAGGGTTGAGGGTGTTGGAAGCTAGCTTGTTCTGGAAGTAGTTGGTCTTGGCTAATTGTATGCTCCTGGTGCTGTGATTCCAGAGGGTGGCATAGGCTTGCCTGTTTTAGAGTAGCCCACTGGATTTGTGTCTGGCCCAGACCAAGTCTGTTTGCCAGAAGAGTTCAGTTAGGTCAGGGGTTATCCAGAGGAGGTGGTGACCCCAGACTCTTGAATGCTTGACTGGGGTGTGTTTATCGCAAATGACAAGGAAGGTTGTGGAGAAGTGTGCCAGAGCCTCTTCCAGGTTGAGGGCAGATAGGACTGGGGCTGCACGGAGATCTATAGGAATCTATCTGGGTAAAAAGTTTTGAAGGAACTGGTAAAAGATTATTTTCTTTTTGGGGGGGGGGTGCTTTAGTGGATTTAAATTTCCACACAGAGTATGTCATGCAGTGATCATTGAACATATTAGGCAGAATACTTGAGGTTAAGATTCTCTGTGGATGAGTTACCAACATCCAATCTGTCATACTGTGATTGGAAGATTTGGGGTTGAAACGAGTGGGTGAAGAAATCAATTGAAGCAGGTTCAGGGCTTTGGTTTTGGAGTGGAGGTTGGGGGAGACAATAGTTTGCTTTCAGCAGACCAGTTGGTGTTGAAGCCACTGACCATAGTATGTTTGTCTTTGGATTGGGGGTCGGGGATCCAGCATTGTGTAGAGTATGTCCAGCACCACATCAAAAGGTTCTTCTAGGCCACAGTGGACACCTGCTATCTGCAACAGGGTAGAATGTGGGTGGGTGAGAACCCCTGAGATGAGTTTGTGTGATTTTGGAGAGGATTCATGGTTAGTTGCAGAGAAACTGTGGAAGCAAGACGAGTAAATGAGTATTTCACCCCCTCTGTTGAAGTGGTCTTATCTGTGGGATGTATAACCAGGGATGTCGATGGCTGAGGAGGGAATGTGGACAGAGAGCCAGGTTTCGGTCAGGATCGGGAAGTCAGATCTGTTCAAATCTGTCCAGGATTTGATTGGGTCAGTCCTAGGGAGGAGACTCCTGACATTAATGTGGAAGATTCTGAGACCACTCCACTGGGATTAGGAAGTGGACTGGGATAAGACTCCCCTTCTTTGCCCTGTATGAGCAGCAATATTAGAAGTTGGCTGCACTGTGGTGGGGCTTTCTTTAGGGGTTTATAAGTATATAATCATAGACCACATACTCCACTCAAGCTTCTCAAACACTTCCTACTCAGGAATGCCCTGCTTCTTCTTCTTCTCATGTCTGGAAATATACACCCCAACCCAGGTCCTCCACAGCAGCCACACTATCGTAACAGCAACACCAGTAATCTAAAACTAGCCACCATCAATATCCGAAGTTTACTAGCTAAACTTGATGACCTGCCAGTCTGGGTAACACAGCACAAACTCTTCTCATTTCAGTGAAGCTTATCATTATGTACCTTTGCATGTTAATTATGTTGACCGGTATGTATAGGCCCATATTGACCGGCACCTTCACAATGTTTTTTTTTTGCACCGTTGTCCACCGTAATTGTAATCTTATGAAGTGTACTGTATTGTATTAATGCCCAGGACCACCTTGAAAATGAGCTTGCTCAATGCTGTTTATTCCTGGTTAAATAAAGTGATGATTGATTGATTGTTGTGCTCTTTATTGTCGAAACCTGACTGTCTCCAAAAATACCAGATTCCTCCATCTCCCTAACTGGCTATACCCTATTTAGACAAGATAGGCTGGGTAAAGGGGTGGGGTGTGTGTAATATATCTGAAAGACTCACTGAAGGGCCACGCCCTCCCACAACTGGCTTCTGTAAATTCACAGGCCCTAGCAATTAAGATATTCCTTGGCCACCATGACAAATCGATCACCATACTATCAGTATACATCCCTCCTCGAGACCAGGCTGCCAGCTTCAGACTGACTGACTTGACTATCTTACCAACTTGCCCAAGCACTCTGAGGTGGTGGTACTAGGTGACCTTAATGTTAATTGGCTGGCCTCCGAAGCTGATCCCTACAAAGGTGCCATCGCAGCCATTGATGTTGCCCAACTGGTGACTGCCCCCACAAGAATTAATTACAGGACTGGTTACAGCTCACTTCTGGACCTGATCCTCACAACCCATCCAGAAAGAACTGCTAGCACTACCATTCTCCCTGACTCACTCAGCGACCACTCCCCCAGTATTATGCCACTGGTTGAATAAATCCCCCAAGCCACCCACTAAAATGGTATATCAACGCGTCCTCAAGAAATGGCAGCTTAAACACCTCCAAGCCTGTCTCCAGCAGTGCAATTGGACACCCACAGACATGGCACAAAATATGAACCAAGCACTTGACCATTTTATCACCCAATTCAATAAAGTCTGTGATGCTTTCGCCCCTCTTCGTAAACGGAATGTTAAGGGAGCATTTAACCCCTGGATTACCGCTGCCCTAATAAACATGATGGCTACCAGGGGCAATCTGTGGCATGATGCACTAGCTTCTGGAAAACAGTCTTTTTTTGTAAACTTTATTTTCAAAAGAACTGGAGCATAAGAAAACAGATGTAAGAACTTACAGAACGCATCAAGTAATCTAAATATATATATCCTGTACAATCAGGTAAAAATAAATGAACAGCTGAGTAGAAAAAAAGGAAAAATAGAAGTGAGCTTAAACTGGGCTTAACCCAAGGCATTAGTTGCTTAGAGGAATAGTTTGAACCCATAACATGGAACAAAGGCTGACACTCCCCTTCTGGTGAAGGAGCAGGGGAGAATATATTTCTTAAAACAGCTTTTCAAAAGGTAGGGAACCAACTCTGTTGCAGTGCCTCTTGTACTGGACTCCAGATTGCCAAGTACTTATCCATTTGCCCCCTTACTTTATACTGGGTTCTCGCTAGTCTCATGCATTCTAGCAAGACTTTAATCCTGGAGGCCACCGAGGGGGCCTTCTTAGCCATCCAGAGCCTCATTATCACCCTTATGCCCACTGCCACTCCCAGATGTCTCAAACCCTCATATGGAGGGATTTGTATTCCACCCAAGGGAAGCCCCAACAACACTTCAGTGGGGTCTAGCCTTAAGTGAGAACCCAAAATCTGGGGCAGCAGAGCTAACATCCCACCCCAGAACAATTGAATCATTTGACACTCCCAAATTAGGTGGAAGAAGGTGCCTGTATGGATTTCACATTTTGGACACAAACTGGAAGTTAGGGGGTCTGTTTTCTGTGCCAACTCGAGCGTGCAATACGCCCTGGCAAATAAGTTAAATTGGGTAGCCCTAAGTTTATTATTGACCGAAGAATGACCTCCCAGTCACCACCTGTCAATCCATCTGGGTAGATGTCATTCTCCCACTTGCCCTGACTGATCCCAGGAGATCCGTTAGAGTCCCCATCAGGATTCCATAACAGATCCTCAAAGGTTTAAATGTTCTGTCTGCCCTGCGATCTATAAAGAGCTCCTCCAAAGGAGATCGGGTAAGGGCCCCTTCTGACAGGTAGCTGGCCAGGTGAGCTCTCGCTTCACTCTGGGCTTTAAGGACTAAAAAGAAATGGGAAGCCCCCAGTCTGAATTTTCTTGACACATCTTTAAAGGAAAGGGCCTCTTCTTCCCCCCCATATCTGATCTAACTGTTGAAGACCTTGCTCCCTCCATTCTTTCAGGATAAGACTGTCCTTCCATGCTCCCTGATTCCTGTTGAGCAACCAACCAATGTCTGTGTCTGGGGATAGGGATGGTTCATGCTGGAGAATTTCGTGAACGTCCCTCCGAGCTCAAAATGTAGCATTAGAGCAAGGGTTGGGGAATCTTAAAGGGTCCTCATCGTATAAGTAGCCAACTAAGGATCAAGAGTAAAGGGTCCCAGGTGCCTCCTCCTCAAATTTGACCCAGCCTGGATGGAGGGCCTCCCCTTTCAAAATATCATGGATATGGGGGCTGGCAGTAGGTGATGTTTAACACTGGGGAGTCCCAGGCCTCTCCACCTCACAGGGAGCCAAAGGATTTCCTTTTTTATTCTGTGTCTTTTACCTTGCCACAGGAGCTGGGTAATGGCTCCTTCAAGGGATTTAATGTATTTATTGGAAATGTGTATAGGGAGAGATTGAAAGATGTACAGAAATTGTGGAAGGATGCTCAATTTAACCAGGTTGACTCTCCCGATCGGGGTCAAGGGGAGAGCCCTCCAGTTGGTACATTAGCTCCTAATTTTCTGAATCACCAGGGAGAGGCTAGCCTTAACCAAGAGAGATTATTTAGAGGTCATTATAATCCCTAGGTACTTAATGGAGTTTGAGGGGGCGACAGTCAAGGGCCCCAAGCTAACTGAGAGCTTCTTTTTCCCCAAGGGCATTCACCCACACTTAGACCAGTTAATCTTGTTACCTGAAAGCGAGCCGTAGGTCTGGAATATCTGGATCAGGATAGGCAGTGCACATTGAGGGTGTCTCAAAAAGAGCAGAACATCATCTGCAAACAATGAGATAACATGGTTCCTACCCTTCCATCTAAACCCATCAATTGTTCCTGAGCTCCTAACTGCCTCTGCCAGGGGTTCAATTGTAAGTACATAGAGGAGTGGAGAGAGAGAGAGCAGCCCTGCCTCGTACCTCTAGTAAGTCTGAAAGGGGATGAGACCACATTGTTCATCAGGACTTGAGCTTGGGGTGTTTTATACAGGGACTGAATCCAGCCTGTGATCCCATCTCCCAGCCCAAACTTACGTAGCACTGCCATTATAAAGGGCCACTCAACCCGATCAAATGCTTTTTCAGCATCTGAAGCAGTAGGCCAGCCCCCTCTCCCTCCTTCCCCCATTTATGCATGATGTTGATTGCCCTCCTTAAATTATGTTTTGTCTGCCTTGCCTTAATAAATCCGCTTGGCTCAGATGGATCAAGGTAGGGTGGAGCTTTTCCAACCTGGTGGTAATGAGTTTTGCAATGACTTTATAGTCAGAATTAAGTAAGGAGATTGGGCGGTATAATCCACAGTTGGGTGGGTCCTTTCCTGGCTTTTTTAAGGACAGTAATAGTTGCCATGTATTGGAATGAGGGAAGTGCACTGTTCTTAAGGGCACTGTTGGTCATCTGGAACATTTACTGCCTTAATGAATCCCAGGTGAGTTTGTAAAATTCTACAGGGATACCGTCCAGCCCCGGGGTCTTCCTTCTACCCGCCGTCCATACAGTCCCTCTCACGTCAGACATCTCCAAAAGGTAGTCCAGTTTGTCCCTCTCCTCAGCCCCCAGGGTAGGTAGCTGAATAGAGTTAAAGAATGTACCTGACTTAGCCCCAAATGGGTATTCTGAGGAGTAAAGGGAAGCATAAAACATCTTGAAAGCATCATTTATCTCCTGCTGGTCATATGTAGGGGACCCCCGGAGTGGCCTCCAGGGCAAGAATAGTCCTTTCTGCCCTCTTACCTTTAATCACGCTGGTCAGCCACTTCCCTCCATTGTCCCTGTCAAAGCGGGTGTGGGACTTAGTTACCACCAGGTCTCTCTCTCTATTTTCCTAGTGGCTAGCTGGCTGAGTTGGCCTTTAAGTATTATAAGGGACCTGGTGATCTTGGAATCTGGGGCTCCCAAGTTCTGTCTCTCCAATTCCCAAATCTCTGTCTCTCTAGGCTCTCCACCTTTCATCTGAAAGCCCTCTTTTTGAAGGCTGAGTAGGAGAATGTTTCTCCCCTAATTAAAGCCTTGAGCGAATCCCAGACTATATTAACACTGGTCTCTTCGGGGGGGGTTAAAAGGATAAATTCCTCGATTTTTTTTTTCCCTTATTTGTGCAATAAATTGGAAGTCAAGCAGCAGGGCCTGGTCCATCCTCCACTGGGAGGTAGTAGGGCCCCTGTCCGAGAGGCGCAGAACTATCCGAAGCGGGACGTTGTCAGAGATTGTCATCAGACCATACATGGCCTCTGCCACCCCTCCCACCAAGACCATGGGGACGAATAGGTAGTCGAGCCTGGTATAGATCCCATGAGCATGGGTGAAAAAGGAAAACTCTCTTGCATCTGGGTGACAGTGCCACCAAGCTTCCCAAAGTGCTCTGCCTTTAACCAGGGCTCCAAGGGCTCCCATACTATGTGGAAGGGGGTAGTTTGTCCACCTGAGTGGTCCATCCTTGGGTCCAAGTAGTATTAAAATCCCCAGCCATGGCTGGCCCGGTGGCACTGAGGGTTGAGACGCTGGACATCACACCTTGCGCCACGCCGGCGACCCGGGTTCGGGAATGAGCCCGGGTTGCTGGGGATCGACAGGGGAAGGAGAGGATCGAGCATCCAGAGTACAATTCTCCTCTCCCGGAATGGACAGGAGTCCCTGTTCGGTGCCTGGCTGGCCTCTGGCAGAAGCCAGAGATACAGCAAGCACTGACAATGTAAAGAAGGTGCAGGGTGTGGCAGACGTCAGTACCATGCTTTGACGTCAGGGTGCTAGCCATTCCCCAAGAAACAGGGGAAAATGCCCTTCAGCTCCTGCAGAGATGGAGCACCGGAGCTTGCCCTCGATTTGCAACCGCCCTCCTAGCACCCCCCGACCGATGTACAGACCTTCCGGGGTGTTGGGGACCCACCTGGCGTCCCACCCAGGGGTAATCCAGGCTACATGGGCAGCGGAGGACTGACCAGGTAGGGCGGACTGCAGAAGGATGACTCCTTGGTGCTCCCAAGGAGACCAGAGCTGGGGGGGGGAATAAATAAGAAAATAATTAAAAAAGGAAAATCCCCAACCAGAATAATATTGTCAGGGTAAGGGCCTAAAGTCACCACCAATTGTGTGAAGAAGTCTGGGGAGTCAAAATTTGGCCTGTAGATGGACACTATTGGATCAGGTTTTACTCACAAAACCTTATGTGGAAGACCTGGCCTGATCCAAATAGCCACTCCCCTGGCCTTAGAAGTAAAGGGTGCAGCCAAAAAGGTACCACCCCATGACCCCGCCAAGCAAGCAGCCTCCTCTCTGCCCATATGGACCTCTTGCAAAAAGACTATGTCTCCTTTCATTTTTTTAATCTGGGTCCAGACCTTTTCCCTCTTCACCACTGTCTTCAGCCCATTAACGTTCCACGATACAAAATTTACTTGCTCCATTTATATCTCCTGTTTTTCCATACAGTTGCCCCCTGCTCACTGGAATATAAACAATAGTATTTTGCTCCAAACAGTTTTAAACCTGTAAATTTGAATAACCCAACCATGTTCCCCAAAATCATAAATTCAACAACAACCATAACATTGGAAATTCTCAAACCCAACAAACCCAAGCATATCCAACCCAACCATGAGATCCTTCCCCACCCTGAACTCTTGTCCCTCAAACATAGTGTACAAACCAGTAAATATCATGGATTGAGCTGCTGATCCACTATAGAATAGAAAAACATCACTGACTGCACTAATTCGGGCAGAAATAACTCCGCCCTCCTCCACCTCCTAGAGAATTAGAAAGGAGAACCCTCCCAAGATTTTACAAACTGGGAAAAAGGGGGTTGTATTTATAATAGTAGAGGACCCCACCTTTGTGGAGAAAACTCAGTTTGGCTGCACCCGTACTCAGGCCCCCCCCAGGCATCGCCCAACCCCTAGCTGAGTAGAATGGGGTTAGGCAATCCCCGGAAAATGCATGGAACACTTTCACTCAGTTATGGCTCTGATGCTCCAACATGTACTACTCAGAGCCCCACTGCCCGGCAGACCCCCTCCCCACCACCACGCAGCCCACCCCAACCCCCAAGCTTGGTGCCTCTCATAATAGTAACCAAACAAAATATACTGTAAAAGCCAGAAAAACATAATACATTAACAGTGCATTGTTACTGAGTACAGCTCCAGCAGAAACTGCCAATTTAGTCCTGGAAACAAAAAGTTAAAGGCATATTTAGTCTCTGCCCTTCCAGAGTTAGTAGGGCCTGAAAAGGAAAAAACAAGGCTAACAGAAAGCAGACTCACGCTTCATCCAGTTGCCCGCAGAATAAAAAAAAAAAAATCAATTTGCCTCCCCGCTAGCCAAGCCCCACAGATTAACTGACAAAGCATCCAAAGGCAGTTCAATTATACTCTATAGTTTCAAGGGGGTACATGGAAGAAAAGAAAGTGTCTGAGGGCAAAAAAACATTCAGTTAGATTAGCAGTAGCATGTGGTTTACTTACACAGATACATAGACAGTGTCGGCAGATAAGGGCCTATGGCCCACCCAGTCTGCCCATTTGAGCTTGTAAGTTCAGTTTGTTTTCCTAGAAGTCTGTTGTACCTTACCCCTGACCTCCAGAATTCCTTTATGTCTATCCCACGCATTCTTAAATCCCGTGATTGTTTCAGCCCCCACCACTTCCTCTGGCAGGGTGTTCCACTTGTCCACCACCGTTCTGTGAAGAAATTCTTTCTCATGTTTCCTCTGAATCGTCCTCCTCCAACTTCATCCCATGCCCTCTAGTCCTGGAACATCTTTTTCGCTTAAAAATAGTGTTTTCCTGCACCCTGTTCCTCCCTGTAAGATACTTGTATGTCTCTATCATATCCCCTCTCTCCCTCCTCTCTTCCAGGGAGTACATGTTCAGTTCCTTCAACCTGTCTTCATAGGACTTGTGATGCAATCCATGCACCATCTTTGTTGCCCTCCTCTGAACCTTCTCTACCCTGTCTATGTCCTTACATAGGTATGGTCTCCAGAACTGTACACTGTACTCCAGGTGGGGCCTCACTAGTGTCTTGTATAGCGGAATTATGACCTCCTTTCCTGCTGGTAATGCCCCTGCCTATACATCCTAGCATCCTATTTGCTTTACCTGCTGCCTTGTCACACTGTTTCCCTACCTTGAGGTCATCAGAGATGATAACCCCAAGATCTCTTTCCTGCTTGGTGCATGCTATATCCTCACTCCCCAACTGATATATTGTGCCAGGGTTATTGTGCCCCATATGCATTATCTTGCACTTCTTTGCATTGAATTTCAACTGCCAAACCCCTGACCATTCTTCAAGTTTCTGCAGGTCACTTCTCATTCTGTCTATACCCTCTGGTGTGTCTACTCTGTTACAGAGCTTTGTGTCATCAGCAAACAGTGAAATTCTGCCTTCTAGGTCCTGCGCCATGTCACTGATGAAGATGTTGAATAGGACCGGTCCCAGCACTGATCCTGTGGTACCACTGGTCACTCTTCCCTCTGTGGAGTGACAGCCATTTACCACCACCTCTGTGTCCTGCCACCCAGCCAGTTACCTACCCACCACACTACTGTCCTGCCCACACCCATATTCCCCAGTTTGTATAATAGTCTTCTATGTGGCACAGTGTCAAAGGCCTTGCTGAAGTCCAGATAGGCCATGTCTACTGCCCTCCCCTGATCTACCTCCCTAGTCACCCAGTCAAAAAATTCAATGAGGTTGGTCTGACATGACCTCCCCTGGTGAAACCATGCTGCCTTGGGTCCTGTAGTCCATTGACAACCAGATGTTCCACCAATCTCTCCTTCAGTAGTGCTTCCATGATCTTCCCACTACCGAGGTGTGAGGCTGACTGGTCTGTAGTACTTGTGTAGAGAGAATGATCGCTTCCCTTCCCTCACGGTGTTCACCACGAGGTAATATTGCAGATTGCGAGCTGGGTGCCCACAGGTCGCTCTGGGGTTGAGCGGGAGGCCTAGCAAAAGTATGCTGGTAAATCTCCGCATTGTGGACCAAGCATGGGAGTCTGTCCATGCCCTCCTCTCTTCCAGCACTCCACAATGCACCAAACGGGAGCATCAATGAAAAGGAACAATCAAACCCTCTGACCAAGCGAGCCATGCCGCTTCGTTTCAGTCTTCGGGATTAACTCGTTGCCGGAGCCTTTTCTCTTCCTTCATCTTCTGCATCTCTGATCCGGAGAAGGCCCTTAAAATTTCGAGGGTGGCTTCAGGTGGGAGATGTAGAGACTGGCGGAGCTACTTCCCCATAAAAGTGGCACAGTCCTTGCCTTCTGCATTTTCAGGTAACTTTGTTGCATCTCTCTCGATTTTCATGGTCATCAATTGCTTGTTTGAGACACTCTATCTCTCGAAGGGCAGCTTGCAGATCAACATTCATATGGGACGAGCTGTCCTCTTGGGCCTCTAATCTTGCCTCAAGCTTTCCCAGACGTATTTCATGCATATCTACCGTGTCAGATACAGAGTTAACTGTCTGTTGGAGATGTTGCAGTTGGGAAGTGACATTTTCGAATCCGGCTTCTATGCAAGTTCCCAAATCGCATTTTAGATCTTTAATGAGCCACTCGATAGAATGATAGTTTGATGCCCTCCTTGTTGCGAGAGCCGCCTCCGATGAAGAACTTGGGGTGGGTGAAGGAATCCCCCGTGAGTCTCGAGGCTGGTTCAGGTTCCGAGGTAGTGTAGGCCCCTCAGCTAGGCCCAATTTTCTCTCTCGGGATCCAGGCGGTTTAAACAATATTTTGGCCTGCTTCTTCTTTGATTTTACTGGAGACGGCATCAGTGCACCAAAGCTGCTTGAATTAAGGTCTTCTCTTATTAAAGTGGAGGATGGAGGAGATAAATAGTGGATCAGGATAGAGCTCTCAGACTATGCAGCCATCCTACTCTCTAGCTAGGCCACACCCCTCTGGAAAACAGTCTGACGTGCAACTTTACAAAGCTGCAAGGAACGCCTGCTCCTGTGAGGTCCATCTTGCCAAAATCAGTCACTTTAAGAATGAGCTCTCAAAACTCCTGGGCTAATGGCAGGAGATTTTGAGACAATCTTAAAGACTTCACGGGTAAATCTAACGAAACTGCCCCCTCTATGATTGAGGTGAATAGCGAAACCATTCAAGACTCAAAGCAAATGGCTGACACATTTAACTCTGCCTTTACTGACCTTAGTGGTATTCTTTCTTCTGACTTCTTTGATGCACCTGGCAGCAAGGGTATCACTAGTGATGTTATCCCCCCTTCATACCCTCCCTTCTATTTCAAGAGAGTCACCCTGAAGGAAGCCAAAAAATACCTACAACGGGTGCTTGGCAAATCCAGGTACAGTAGTGACTCTCTTGACCTCAAACTCCTAAACCTTACCCTTCATGCTGTTCTGTCACCTTTAACTAAACTCCTAAATTTGTCACTCTCCCTGAGGCAGTTCCCCCAAAGATGGAAAGAAGTGATTGTAACACCCGTTCATAAAAGTGGCGAGAGGGCGCTGCACTCAAATTACTGCCCCATATCTATCCTCTTCCCTTCCTTTTTTTTTTTTCAGTTTATTGAACTTTATTAGAATTTTCATAATACAACAACAGCAAAAAGAACAACATTGACAAAGCAAACCAAACAAGACAAAACCAGACCCACCCACCCCCGGAAAAATTACCCACCTCCCTCCTCCCCACTCCCTGGAACACACCAATGAACATCCAATACACTCGGTAAAGAATGATGAAGGTTGTTCAGTAGGCTCCCAGAGGAGGGATCTCCCTGGGAATTATGGGGGATACAATAATTTATGTAGGTCGTGGGGGAGGGGTGAAATGTCCAGCAAGGCATACAACTGTTCCCATCGGGATTGGAATCTAAGTGGTCTATCGTCCCGCTGAGCAATCTGCTTCTCCATCTCCAGCGCCATCAAAATTTCCTGGTGCCACTCCCAGTAGGACAGGGCAGCGTCATCTAACCAGTGTCAGCAAATTATCAACTTTGCCGTAATCGATATCAAGGCCATGTAGGCTCGACGTTGCCCAAACAGGTCCGTCGGATACATACCAACTAGGCAAACTTCAGGGATAAAGAAAGAATCTAAGCCCAGGAGGGGATCGAGGGAGCACTGGATATCAGACCAGAAGGGAATGACCTTGGGACAGTCGCAGAGAATATATTTGTGATGTCCCTTGGCCATCCCACAATGAGAGCAGGTGGAAGACACCAGTGTACCCATCTTATGGAGCCTAGAGGGTGTAAAATAATGATTATGGAGAAATTGGAACTGGAGCAGACGGTAATGGTCTTGCTTGACAAATCTGTACAGATGTTTCCACGTGCCTTGCTAAGCTTTGACCGCCACCTGAAGGTGTAAAGCATGTAACAAATAATAACAGATGTCCTCCAAAGTAACTGGGTCCCCTGATTGATAAAATTGGTAAAACCCAGACATCATGTAAGGTTGGGCTGCCAAACGAAGAAGCAGGGACAAGGGCTCCACAGATAAGGAAGACCTGGGAGGAGGACCCCAAAAGGAAGCTATCACCCCAGCAAGTTGTAGGTGCTTAAATGTGTAAAGCACCGGGAGATCAAATTGGGTATGAATAACAGGGAAAGGCGCAAGCACACCATTTTCAATAACAGAGGAGAGTGTAGCCAGGCAAAGTTGAGGGCAGAAACCAGGAGGAACTGTTCGGTTGGCAAATTTGTATTTTGGAGTTCTCTAGTAGAGGCTGAGATAGGTCCTTTCCCCACTCCCAACCCATATAAGCACGGAGTTGGCTAAGGGCCCTCAGGGACCACCAAATGGGTGTACCCTTGAGTTTCGAGGCAATTACAAAGGTTTAATATATAGTAGATCAAGTAAGCTGGAAACCTGCCTGAGCACACAGATGCTGTTCTGTCATCAACCAAAGGGGTCGGTATTCTGTACCATGGGATGTAAACGGGGGTGAGTCCCATAAGAAGACTTTGGAGCTATGCAGGGCACAGTAGTACAGAAAAAATCCGGGAGGTGTAAACCACCCTTCTTCCTGGGCAGAGTAAGCTTTAAGTATGCCCTTCGTGGTGTCCCCTGCTTCCAGAGAAAGGCCAAAATAAGTGAGCGGAGTTTAACAAACCAGTCCTTAGGTAGGTAGGGACCTAGCATACCCATGGGATATAGAATGTGGGATAGAATGTTCATCTTGACCGCGTGCACCCTGCCCCAAAGGGAGAGAGGGAGGTGAAACATAGAAAAACATAGACTTTTTTTTACTTTCTTTATTACTCCCAGACCCCGGGCATCCTTCAGAAGTGCCCACTTGGATACTACCCTACTCCCAGCCTGAACCCCCTGCATCTCCCAGGATCTCTCCCCGAATGACCCCCAGGCAGGCCCGACCCCCAGTATCACCTCCAGGGCTGGTTCCACCCTTCTCCCTGGTGGTCAGCTCCTAAGTGTGAGGTGCCTTACCTGGGGCTGAACGGTCTGGCTATGGAGAGATCCAGGCGCCTCTGGGCCAGCGGTTGAGATGTGGGTGTTCCCCTGGGACCACCATCATCTCACCGGTGGTCTAGGAGGCCTTTTCTTGTGTAGCTCATTTTCCCCCCAAGCGCAGTTGTGCAGTGGCGTCAGCACGCAGGCGGAGCCCTGTAGACGTCCGCCACGCTCATCCCCCACTTATTCCCACACAGGTAGTACCCCTGGTCTCCACCAGGGGCCACTACTGCACCAGGAAGACCCCTGGATCCCTCCCAGGGAGAGGAGAGCTGTCCCGCGGATACTCGATCCATCTCCCTCTCTTGCCAACCCCCAGCGCCTGGGCTCACTCCCAAACCCGGGTCGCCGGTGTAGCACGAGGTGTGGCGACCAGCGCCTCAACCCTCAGTGCCACTGGGCTGGCCAGAAACATAGACTTTGATGGCAGATAAGGAACACTTGGCCCACCTAGTCTGCCCATTTCCCTACCTGTTGGATAAGCTGCAGATCCTAGTTAACCAACAGCCTACTTCTTCCTACCCCCCACCAGAATTGCCTTATGTCTGTCCCATGCATTCTTGAATCCCCCACTGTTTTTGACTCCACAGCCTCCTCAGGAAGGCCGTTCCATGTGTCCACCACCCTCTCTATGAAAAAATACTTTCTCACATTGCCCCTGAGCTGTCCCCACTCTATCCTCCAATTGTGTCCCCTTGTTCTTGCACATCTCTTTTTCTGAAAGATGCTACCCTCTTGGACTTTGTTGAGTCCCTTGAGGTACTTGAAAGTTTCTATCATGTCCCTCTCTCTCTCTCTCTCTCTCTCCTTTCCTCAAGGGTGTACATATTAAGCTCCTTTAGACTCTTTTTTTGAATGGCTTCTGTACAGATCCTGCACCATTTTAGTTTTCTTCCTCTGGACTGCCTCCATCCTGTCTATGTCCTTGTGGAGATGGGGTCTCCAGAACTGCACGCAGTACTCCAGATGGGGTCTCACCAACTGTCTGTACAGAGGGATAACAACTTCCTGTTTTCTACTGGTGATGCCTCCCCCTATACATCCCAGTATCCCCCCAGCCATCCTTACTGCCTTCTCACATTGCTTGCTTACCTTTAGGTCATCTGATATGACTATCCCAGGTCCCTTTCCATTTGTGTTGTTGTTGTTAATCTCCAACCCGTGTACTCTTCCCTGGGTTTTGTTTCCCAGGTTCATTACTTTGCACTTTTTGCATTGAATCTAAGCTGCCATACTTTTGACCATTCCTCCAGCCTTGCCAAGTCCCTTCTCATCCTTTCCACCCCCCCTTGTGTATCAACCCTGTTGCAGATCTTTGTGTCGTCTGTAAAGAGGCATACTTTTTCTTCCAGTCCCTCTGCAATGTCACTTATAAAGACGTTAAAAAGGATCGGACCAAGTACTGAACCCTGCGATACCCAGCTAGTAACCCCCCTTTCTTCGGAGTGGACTTTGTTTACTATTACCCTCTATATCCTGTTGTCCAACCAATTTTTCACCCAGGCTACCACCCTGGGACCCACTCCCAGGCTGGCTAATTTGTTTATTAATCTTTTGTGTGGGACTGTGTCAGACTAGGCAGGCCATGTCCACAACCCCTCCCTGGTCTACTACTTTGGTCACCCAGTCAAAGAAGTCTATTAGATTCGTCTGACATGACCTTCCTGCTATGAATCCATGCTGACTTGGGTCCTGTGCCCCGCTGGCCTCTAGGTACTCAATAGTTCTTTCTTTCAGAAGTAATTCCATCATTTTCCCTACCACTGAGGTCAAACTAACAAGTCTGTAGTTTCCTGCCTCTGCTTTGCTCCCACTTTTGTGAAGGGAAATCACATCCACCCTCCTCCAGTCCTTAGGTAGCACACCATTCTCCCATGATTTGTTAAAAAGGGTAGTCAGGGGTGTCACTAGTTCTCCCCTTAGTTCTTTTAGAATTCTGGGGTGAATTCCATCAAGCCCCATTGTTTTGTCCACCTTCAGTTTTAGGAGTTCTCTCAGCACCCTTTCTTCTGTGAAAGGACTGGTATCGACCCCTCCCCCCCGTCCAGAGTGCTTCTGTTGATTGGATTAGGCACCTCCCCCTCCTCTTCTTTTGTGCATACTAAGCAGAAGTATTCGTTCAGTATCCCTGCTTTGTCACTGTCCCTCTGCCCACCCACCCTACCCTTTATTAAGCCTCACTATCCTTCCCTTAGTCTTTCTTCGCTCTCTAATGTACCTATAAAAGGGGTCATCCCCCTTCTTAACTGAGTGGGCTATCTTTTCCTCGGTTTGGGCCTTTGCTATTCTGACTGTCTTCCCCGCTTCCTTCTGCTTTAACTGGTACAGTTATCTGTCCTGCTTCTTCTGTGTTTCCTTATACTTCCTGAATGATATCTTTTTCTCCCTAACCTTCCCCACCACCTCTTTTGAGAACCACAGTGGCTTTTTCTTTCATTTTGATTTGTTTATTTGCTTCCTACAAAGGCTTGTTGCCTCTGTGATGGCAGTTTTGATGTGTCCCCATTGTTCCTCCACCCCTCCTTCTTGCCTGTTTGCTACTGCTTTTCTGAGGCACTCTCCCATTTTGACAAAGTCAGCCCTCCTAAAGTCCAGTACCCTCACTTTTGTATGGCTTGGTGCATCCACCTCTGAAGATCCCCAGAAATGTCCTTGAATAAGGGGGTCAGGTTCTCCTTCTCTAGGGTGGTCAGAACCCGAGTAACTCTAATGCCCAGATATTTCAGAGAATGACGCTCCCAAAGAAGTCCCGTATCTAAAATTTGCTGGCGGGGGACATGGACATTGAGCAGGAGCACCTTGGTCTTGACCAGGTTAAGTCGATATCCCGACACCTCCGAGAATTTGCGGATCTCGGCAAGAGCTGCCGAAATAGAAGATTGGGGATTAAGGAAGTGCAGCAACAGATCATCAGCACATGCTGAGAACTTGCAACTGACCCCCCCCCCCCACCTTGATACCCTCCACCCTGGGATTATTCTGGAGATTATGCAATAAGGATTCCAGGTAGAGATTGAACAGGAAGGGAGAAAGGGGACAACCCTGTTGAGTACTGTGCTGCAAGGTCGGGGGGGGGCTGACAGGATACCGCTGCAACGAATCCAAGCTGTTGGATGGGAATAAAGAGCCCTCACCCAGGCACAAAATCTATGAGGCAAGCCAAACTTGTAGAATGTGGCAAAAAGAAAAGGCCATGAAACCCTGTCAAATGCTTTTTCTGCGTCAAGTGAGACCAAGGCCGCTGGAACCTTGCTGTCACCCGATGCAAAAATTAAATACCAGAGTTTGCAGACGTGGTCTGAAGAAGATTGACCCACCATAAAACCAACTTGTGTTGCACTAATAAGGCCTGACCACACCTGAAGGAGACGATTGGCCAAAACCTTAGCCATGATTTTAATATCCAAATTCAGAAGGGAGATGGGTCTGTAGTTGCTAGGTAACAATGGGTCCCTGTTCAGTTTAGGAGTGAGTGAAATCCAAGCTTGAGTGAAGAAGAAGTCAGAGAGGTCAGAAGCACGGAGATAGTTAAACAAATGGGTGAAAACTGGGATAACTGAGTTCCTGCAGGCGATATAAAAATTATTGAGAAATCCATCAGGACCCAGGGCTTTATTTCTAGGGAGATCACAGATCGCCTCTCTGACTTCACCTTCTGTGATAGGGGCATCCAACAATTCACTCTGGGCAGGTGAGCGCCGTGGGAGTTGTAAAGTGGCCAGATAATCTCTAATGCAGTTGGGAAGATCAGGAGAGGCTAAATCCCTCAGTGTATAAGGCTTGATGATAATGAACAAAGGCATCTGCAATTTCCCGTGGATGGGTAAGGATTGGGCCCTGTGGGTCAGGCCGAAGAGAGTAGTAGCCTTTCTGGCCTCTGTCTGGCGAAGACATAATGCCAGTAGCTTTCCCGTTCGCTCCCCAGTCTCCAAGTAGCGAAACTTGGTATGCTGAAGGGTGAAGTCAACCTGTTCTGCTAAAAGCCCAAAATACTGTGCTCTCAAGGCACTCAGTTGTTGCCAAATGGCGGAGTCTGAGGAGGAGGAGAGAGAGAGAGTGTTCCAGCATTCAGATATACCGTAGTAAGGCATCCATCCTCCCTGCCTTTCGTTTCTTATGGTTGGACACTGTCCAGATCAGTTCCCCTCTTACTGCACACTTGGCAGTTTCCCATAACATATCTAAAGAAGGGACAGAGCCCTCATTGGCCCGGAAGAAGTTATCCAGAAAAGTATCAATATCCAAGAGCATATCCAAGTCTTTAAGAAGAGTGTCATTAAGCCACCAAGTGGCATCCCATTCTTACAGGCCAAGGAGACTGTGGTCCAGGGAAACTGCAGCGTGATCAGAGACCACCATGGGGTGGATCTTGCAATCCTGCAGACCACACACTATCGAGGTACTCATTAGGAAGTAGTCGATTCTCGACTGTGAGGAATGGGGCTCAGAATAAAAGGTATATTGGTGCTCAGATGGAGGAAGGAGGTGTCAGGGATCCACGAGGCCCACCATGTCCAGCAGGTCCCGAAGTCCCCTTTGCCCCGGGCAGATACCCTTTCTTATGGCTCCAGATCCGTCAAGGTCTGAATTCAAAACTAAATTCCAATCCCCACCAACGATAAGTGGTAAGTGCAAGAAGGGGGCAAGGTGGGACATACGGGCCATGAAAAACTGATGAAGAGTCCAGGTTAGGGCCGTATATTGAATCCAATACTTGCTCCATTAGTCCCATCCAACAATGAAGTAAAACGAAATGACCTTCTGGGTCCCAAACCTCCTGCAGTAAATCATATGGCACCTTTCTCTCAATGAGGATGTGACACCTCCTCTCTTAGTGCTGACCTCAGCCCCAAACACATGGCCCACCCACTCCCTTCTAAGAAATTGGATATCATCCCAGTGAAGGTGAGTTTCTTGAAGAAAAGCTACACAAGGCTGAAGCTGCTTGAGATGCTTCAAAATTATGTAGTGCTTCCTCCTATCCTGTGCACCTTTAACATTCCATGTCACAAATCTATATATTTGGGTCAGGAAGAAAATCTATTAGGGCTAAACCAACCTGACATACAGCACAGAACATATAATCTAGTGCCTGAACCCCTTGAGGTGTGCTCCAGGTCCTCCCCCACCATGTAAACAAAATGCCAAAACCCCAATAGGAAAAAGTACCCGCCACACACACACAAAGCAGACCCCCAAACCCCCTCCCTCCAGCAAAATACATGTGGTAGAGAACAGCCCATAGAAGCCATATCCCCCAACCCCAAAAACAAGAAGTCAAAAAAACCAAAACACTAAAAACAATCCTAACAAAGTATAGTTAATGCAAACTACCCCCGGTCCTAGCAACTGAACTCCTAACAGCATTTTGCCCATGATGATTACAACCCTCACTGTCTCCCACCCCAACCCCCCACTACCTCCTTCAGAAAGAAAACATCTGTGAACACCATTAACAGGAACCAAATGAACACATGCTGTGTAAACCTCGGGGACTAAACTTAAAAAATAGTACCCCTGCCGAAATTTCCTGGCAGCTAAAGCAATCAAACAGGCACCCCCACCCCAAGTGCAACAGGCACATTAGGAATTAACAATGACATGGAAAACTCCACTAATTAGAATTAGACAATATAAACTATGTCTACAAGTATCATATAATAAGTAAACATTAGGGGGAGGTCGAATCTCCCAAAACAGTACTGCAAGTGTCCAGAAAGGAAATACCCAATATTAAGAAGAAGAATCAGCATTTATATAGTGCTTTTCATACATCCAAAGTGCTTTACAAACAATGCTAGACTGGAAGTGAAGTGACTGAATGTGTGGTGGCGGCCATATCGCACATCATCACCCACACACAGCCTGGATAATTGCATGAATCAGTTTGTGGGAAGGGGAATGTTGGCCAAGACACCAGGAATGTCCCCTACTCTTTGCAAAGAGTGCTCTGGGTTCTTTTACTTCCACCTGGGCACCCACCAGGATGGGCAGAAGGGGCCTCGGTTTAACGTCTCATCCAAAGGACGGCACACCCCAGCAGTACAGCGCCCCCCGATACTGCACTTGGATGCCAGCAATATTTAGGTGCAAGTCCAATCCTAGTGTGGGACGAGAACCCACAACCTTCTGGTCCAGAGGCAGATGTGCTACCAACTGAGCCACGCTGACACCTAACCACCAAGTGGAACAATTAGCAAACATAACTCCAGTAGTATGCAGTGAACCCACTAATCACACATTCCAGAAGCATGCTCTTCAAAGTAACAGGGATAGCGAGCTCACTCTAGTTCATAAAATAACTGGAATCAGGAACTGGATGCTACTATGTTGCTGGAGAAATACACACAATCTCCTCCACCTCCACTGCAAAATGCAGGTGAAACTCAAATCCAACAAGTTGGGACTCACTCACCAGAACAAGTACAAGGTCCATGGAGCAGTCCAGAAGCAGGATAATATGGTTGGTAACCAGCTCAGCCACATAAAAGAAGTGGGTGAACAAACCTCAGGACCATAACTTCAGTCACTGCAACAGCACAGCGAGTGAGTGCTCCCTCTAAGAGAACAGCCTGAGGGAGCGTCTCACAACTAACAGTTTCAGAGTTCTGAGTCCAGGAGAACAAGGATAAATAAAAGGCCAGCTGTGAAGTAGGACAAAGGTACAGGCAGAGTATTATGACTGGTCAACAGTAGAAACAAAAGCAGGGAAGGGAACTTTACCTCCTGCATGGTAAAAAGCCAAACCTGGAAGTGCTTACAGGAGAAAAAGTCCAGAAAAAACAGATGTGTAGCAGAAGGTGGTCCTCATTTTAAAAGGTCAGGAAGGAGCCGCTTGAGTTCCTGAGCCACTTGCTCCAGCATGTCCATCGAATGCCACTCCCCATCATGTTTGACTGGAAGCACTGCGGGGTATTTGACCCAAAAAGTTTACCTGCGGCTATCAGCTTCATGAAAAAGGGGTGCAGTACTACCCACTTAGCATGCACAGAGTATGGCAAGTCTTGAGAAATTCTTAAACAGTGCCCCTCCCAGAGCAAATCCATACAGTGCTGGACCTTAATGAAGATGTGCTGCTTGTCAAGGAAATTGAGCATTTGGAATATAAGTGGCCTAGGCGGAGAGCCCCGGGGGTGGTGGCTGGCACAGTGAATGATGAGCCCTCTCAATAATGTAAAGTGGCACATCCCGGGAGGGTCTGGCCACTTTGTCGCATAGTTTTTGCATGAATAAGATAGGGTTAGGGCCCTCTTCTTGTTCTGGGAGCCCAAAAAGCACAAGATTATTGCGGCGACTCCATCCTTCAAGATCTAACTTATCTTCGAACTTGCGGAGCCGCTGCTGAAGTGATGTTACTTCAGGGTCCATCTTGCCCCTCCAGTGTTTTATCAAGGAGAGTCGGACCTCTGAGACAGCCACCCGCATATTCAGGGGAGTCGACGGAGGATCGCAGTTTCTGCAACTCATCCGTGAGAGCCGCTATTGAAGTATGGAAAGGATTCATTTCCTCCAGAAACCTCTCCTCAATCAAGGAAGTCTCCGGTGCTGGTGAGGAGGAGAATCTTGCAGCCTGTTGTTTGCTCTGTTTGGCTTGCTAGTCCTGCTCGGGTATAGGAGGCAGCATGTGGTGGGCAACACGGTCTTCATTTTGGTATCCCTCTCCAAGCTGCCCGAAAGCACCAAGAGGATCTCCGACATTTAGATCACCCGGGTAGGTAAGGTGGAACTGAAATAAAAGCTGAAAAGTAGCGTAAAATTGGGAATTAAGTGGTAATAATGGAGGAGGAGAAGCCAGGAGCTGTACACAATTAGCAGCCATCTCGTGACCCCCCACCAAAGCCCTGGAGTAAATAGTCTCCGACCAGTTATCTGAGTACCTGGCTAAATATGACATCCAATGCCCTCAGCAGCACGGCTTTAGAAAACCTCACAGCACCACTACTGCTGTGCTTGAGTGTATGGACTTCTTACACAAGGCACTTGATCGGTGTCACATAGTGGGGTCGATATACATTGACCTCACTAAGGCCTTTGATACTGTAAACCACACCCTACTATTGGATTCACTCCCTGCCCTTGCCCTCTCCAGTGGGGTAACTGAATGGTTCAAGAGCTATCCTGAAGGCAGAACCCAACAGGTCAAAATCTGTGATGCTCTTTCAGATATCTATCCAGTGCATTCGGGTGTCCCCAAAGGCTCCGTCCTTGGACCCCTACTTTTTAGCCTTTTCTTAACACCCTCCCACAAGTCTGTACCAACAATATGGTACTTTATTCAGATGATGCCATCTTATTCTCTAGTCAGTCTGAACCCCTCCCCCTTATAAGCGACCTACAAACTAACTTCAGTATTGTAGAGTCCTGGTTCATTCAACACAAACTATTAATGAGCTACAAGAAAACGAAGGTCATGCTTTTTGCTAGTCCACACAACAGGCATAAATCAGTCCACTTAACAATTCTGAATAACCTCAGTTTGCCACTCGAACAGGTTCATGAATTCAAATATTTTGGAATAACCCTAGACACCTCATTGTTTTATGCCACACATGTCAACTTATTTCTAAGGTAATAAATTCAAGGATCGGGACTTTGTATAGGCATCGACACTGCTTGACCCCTGAAGCTCTCCAGTTAGCAGTCATCAGCTCAATCCTTTCCATAATTGACTATGGGGTAGTCATATATGGTGCTGCTGTTGACACAACCCTCAAAAGCATACCTCTCAACTGTCCCTGATTTTGCCTCAAAATTTTACTCTGTCCTTCCTAAAAATTGTGTTTCCATGACCAAATAGTGGGGGTTATAAGCACAAAATAATGTCAAACATTAAAGTTACAGACTTATTCTTCCTTTGAAAATGCATTTTACACTAAGCCCTTTATTCTACCAGCTTCTTGACTGGATATCTCCAATTTTGAAGAAGTGTCCCTGATTTTGGTCCTTTGTCCCTGATTTTTTTAAGCCTTGTCCCTGATTTATGAGGCAGGAGGTTGAGAGGTATGCTCAAAAGAATAACCATTGCAACTCCATTATTCCCCCTACCATTCTAACCTTGCTCCCACCTCACTCTTATTATAAGTTACCACCTACACCCTCCTTACTCCTCTACCCCTGCCACCTCCTCTCTTCCTAACCTCGTCGTTTGTAGTACTGCCCCTCTGGGGTCCCTATAATGCCCCACTCATCTTACCCTTATCTCCCCCTCTGTTCATTCCCCTCAGCACCCGTCTGTTGCTTTCCCTCTTAAGATCTTTCTCTCAATACAATTACTACTGACAAAGTCACAATACTGACTGCACTTTAAATGTTTTGAATTTTACAGTTTGTGCCTTACATGAAACCCTACATGTAGCATTACTTACCCACTGTGCTGTATGTTTTATTTGTCCTCATTATGTTAAATGACTGTCCTGCCATGTCGTGGAAACTTTGTAAAAGAACCACTGGTTCAAAGGTGTTTGTAAGCTGAGAAATAAATAAAAAAAGAATTAGGTGGACATTGACAGTAAGAGGTGGGAACAGTTTAACCTCATCAGTGCTTCAGAATGGTTCCAGGTGAGGTGTAATAAACCTGGATGGATATTTGCATAATGTGATCCAGGGTCAGAGTCGGCGGTGTGGAGGAGTTGGTGGAGATAATGCAGAGCAAGCGTGGCAGCAGGGTGGTCAGAGGTTGCCCATCTAGGCGCCTGTTCCATGCAATTAGCTATGTCTGTATGGAAGTGGTGGGAGTTGCAGAGCTAGGCAGGGTGGTAGAGCAATAACTTAATACTGTTTATGAAATGGGCTTAAGATTTCAAGCCCTCTGACTGGTTGATAGCCATGCGATGAAAGTTCCTAGCTCACGGCTAAAAACAAGTACTGACTGCCTGGACGCAGCGCAAAAAAAGGGAGATAAATGCTGAATTGGAATTCTGAAAACATTTAGTATGTTTTTTTTTTAAACTTTCTTTATTCACTGGCGCTAGGAACTCTCTCAAGCAGACCCCTCTCACCACCAACTGCTCTACCACTCACCTGATGTTTGCCTACCAGAAAATCGGGGACAGACACTCCTCATCTACCTTTGGACAGATGATCCTCCGGACTCTGAACCCCCCGAGGTGGGGCCACCATCCACTCCTTATCTATAATCCAGAGCGCCAGAATCAAGGCAAGGTGAGGGATCGGGATTGCTAGTATGGCGAGCCCGGCACTGGGTGTGCGGCAGCGGGACACTGGAGGTTGCCTTCACCTATCCCAGCAACCAGGGGTTTTCCAGCTTAGTGTTTCCCCTGGAGCGCGGACGTGCAGTGATGTCTGCGCACCAACATGCTACTGTTTGACGCCTCTCCACCCCATTACAGCGTTGCTTCCATGTAGTGCCACCGATCTCCATTGCAGCCCCTATAGAGCAATGCAAAGACTGCAACCCACCCCGGGAAAGGAGCAGTCCTCTGGATGCTAGTCCTCTCCCTTCCCTGCCAACCCTCAGCAGCCTGAATCCATTCCAGAACCTGGGTCACAGGCATGGCGTGAGGTGCGGCTTCCAGCACCTCAAACCTCAGCGCCACCGGGCCGGCAACATTTAGTATGTTAACGGCTGTCATTTTATTTTTCAAATCCTGTGCAATCACAGATGCCTTCATACTGTACAGTACTGTTTCTCATGAAAAAAAATGTTTGTTTTTTTTATACACATTTTATTCTGATGCCCCTTGTGGCCCCCTTCTGCCCAATCCTCACAGCTCCATCACTCGGTCCCCACATCTTACCTGATGTGTCTTCACACAGCAGGGTCCCCTTCACCAGTGTGGGGCCTGCGAAGGCATGGGGCATTGTTCTGCAGCCAGAGGGTTTTTTCCTCCTGATTTTTTTGTTGCCCCACCCGTAGTCACCCAACATGCAGTGGCATAATGGATGAGCTCCGCCTCTGCAGAGACGTCCTTAAACACCTGTGTTTGGCTGTCTGGTGTGCTCGAACTGTGCTACCTCCTGGACACCTCCAGATGGCAGGCAAGCAGTGGATCACACTTCCCCTCTCCCCCAAGGGAAGAGAGCTGTTCATCAGTATGTTCAATCTTCCCTTCCCTGGCCGACCCCAGAACAACCCATCTCCGTTCCCGAACTTGGGTCACCGGTGTGGCAGGAGGTAAGATGCTAGGCGCCTCAGCCCTCCACACCACTGGGCCAGCTATTTAGTTTTCTTTGAAAATGTTCTACTTTTGTCTTCTGCCTTCAGAGAAATCTCTGTCCTGCCTACTGTGATCTGTCCCCTGACTGACGGCCTACCTGCCTGCACACTTCATGGCCGACCGGCCGGCTGATCACTGATTTCCTCCATAAGCATCTCACGTTTTTGCAGTCACTCACATTTATGTATTCAGCAAATATTTATGCCTGCAGGGAAAGACTAGTGATACATTGTATTAAGGAAAATGATGCAGCCAATATTTTCTTCCCTGCAGTTGCAATGGTGGCGCACCGCTGCTATCCCAGTAACGCAGGCGTGTGCAAGTGGCAGCAGTGAATTAATAGAATCTGTGGCACTATGGCAGCTGGTAGTGGTGAGCGGAGAACATAAAGCTGGGGATGGAGTCAGGGCTCCAGGGCAGTGCTACTGATGGGAACCGAGCTAATTGATTTTGCAAGATGAAGGGCAGAGCCTGCATTAATGTCTTGGGATCCTCTGTTTTTTTTGAACAGATTCCTTGGATGAGCTGAGCCGAGCATGATCAGAGCAGTGCAATATTGACCATGCAGCTAGTAGAAATGAAACATGATTCTGACATATGACCTAAGTGAATTAGGATTAGCGCACTTTTCGGACGGAGTATTGTCATAACAGCTACCTGGAAAAAACAAGCAGAACAAAAACAAGGAACTACAACTATGGAGGGAACTTTAGGACAAAAGCCCATAAGAAAAAATACTGTACAGTGATACAGGCAGAGAAACTATTTTATTTAAAATTAACACAAAGTTTTAACTTTGCATTACTTTATCCTGTGAATTCTAGTTTTTACATGCTGGGGTTGTGTGCTAGACACTTCTACCACATGGCCGGGGCTGAAGGCACTTGGCCTGTGGCCTCACGCCTCACTACACCCCTGTCCGTGTGCTAGAAGTGTCTAGTGTGCACACCATCGTGTTCTATTGCTTACTTAAACTAGAATCAGAGTGGGCTACGGTTAGAGACTCGGGCTTCTCAGAGTATACCTCAGCTGAAAAACAGCTTGGAGCAAATCTGGATGAATGCAAGCTAAAATAATAGTTGAAGCTTATAGACTAGCAGCTGACACAGCTTCTAAGGCTAGTACTTAGAGCTAAGACAATAGTCAGAAACTTAGTGCCAGTGAAAATGTATTAGTCTAGCAGCTCACATTGTTTCTTTTCTTTTTTTTTTTTTTTTTAATTTACACTTTTTCCTCCTACCCCCTGGCTGGCCCACCTTCCCACAGATCCTCCCGGCCCCATCACCTCACTGCTTCCTGGACTTACCTCTCCCAGGTCCCCCATGGCTTGCCCTCTGTGGGAGGGTGACAGGGAGTCCCTTTACCCACCAATCAATGGATCCAGATGTCCGGCAGGTGCCTGAGTCACCAGTGCGGGTCTGGAGAGGGTGGGTGATCATCTTGCCAGTTATGGTGTTTTCTGCCTTTCTTCACCCTCGCTTGTCACCATGTAGCATTCCCCATAGGGGCACTGGCATTGGAACATTGTCCTTGGCATGAGCAAGTGTCGGCACGTTCAAGCAATATGTAACCCAATGTGTCTCTCTCTCCCTGTGCCCCATGCACCCTACCACCCGCACATTTGCAGGTTGCAGTGCTGCAGTGGGACACAACACCCTTCCCTTTGTCTTCTGAGACACTCAATCCTCCCCCCCCAGGTTGCCCCAATGATCCAGGCTTTTCCCTAACCTGGGTCACTGGCATTACGAGTGGTAGCGCTACTGCTGCGCCGATGGGCCGGCGCAGTTCACACTGTTTCTGTGGCTAGTAGATAGAGCAGTTGCATGACTGAGGGCAGTGTAAAAGCTGCAAAATAGTGGCAGCAAATAAGTAAATACAGTGACTAGCAGCAAACAGATTCAAAACGAACATGTGAGATAAGCTATGAGTGAGGCATCAACCTAAAGTAGCAGTTTAGTGCTAATCAGTTAATATTAAAGAAAAATGCTTAGTGATATAAATCAGCTACTATCACTATACCCTTTCAACCTGATATTTGTTACGCTGCCTCTTAACATAGTATAGTATAGTATATGGTTAGGGTTTGTTGTAGATGGAAAATGATGGTTTTCCGAATCTTCTTGTAGGACAGTTCAAAAGTCAGAAAAGTTGTTCTGTCGTCACATCGATAGTACAACTTTTAAGACACGTCCTGCAATTTGATTGGTGCAATCTACGCTGTCATGGAAAAAATTTAAAAAACATGGCGACGCGACTTAACGAGTGCTGAGCTGTGTACCACGGTAGTTCAGACATAGTCAAGAACCCTCGCTCCTTGTCAGAGCAGCTGCACAGGGGAGGGAGCTAGATGTCATTGTCCACCTAGGGACAAATGACCTGGCTAAGAAAGGGATTAGAGAAGTGCAGGAATAGTTTGTGTAATTGGGGAGGGGCCTTAGACAAGTAGCACGCACGGTAACCTTCTTGGAGGTGCTGTCCATCTGTGGCGTAGGAGAGGCTAGGGTGTTCCGCACCATGGGATTCAATCAGTGGTTGAAAAACTGGTGTGGTGCTCAGGGATTTGGCTTCACTGGGGACTGGGGGTCCACCTGGAGTGATGCAAGCCTATACTGGCATGATGGGCTGCATCTGTCCAGGAGGGGAACCAGGATCCTAAGTGGTAGGTTTAAATGCTTCATTGGCAAGCATTTAAACTAGCCAAGGGGGGAGGCACTGGAAAGGAGCAGGGAAATCAAAGCACCCCCCAAAAAATAACGGTAGTAAGCGCAGTAAACACCAACATAGAGATGTCAATAGGGAGAAGGGCAGGGGTAAATGGAGAAAGTGACAAAGGTAAGAAGGACAGGGATGGGGCAAAAAGGAGTAAGGCAATCAGGAAATGGAGGGTAATGAGTACCAATGCCTATAGTCTGGGCAGTAAGCTCCCTGAGCTGGTGGCCTTGATGGAAGAGGGATGCCTGGATATCATAGCAGTCACAGAAACATGGTACACAGAGAACCATGACTGGGATGTTAACATACCAGAGTACATAACCTACAGGAGAGACAGGCAGGGGAGAAGAGGGGGAAGAGTAGCTCTCTATGTAAAGGAAGGGATAAAAGCAACTGAACAAAAGAGTAAACAGGGAGGGGAAGAGGCACTGTGGGTCACCTTGGAGACTGGAAAGGGCACCACAGTCCGCACAGGGGTTTTGTACAGACCCCCATGTCAGGGGGAAGGAATGGACAAGGATATGATAGAAGGCATTCTTAGAATGGCAGAGAAAGGGGAGATACTGTTGATGGGAGACCTGAATATGCCAGATGTTAACTGGAGCACATTTGCTGCAGCCACATACAAGAGCAGGGCCGTTCTTGATGCCCTACAGGTGGCAGGCCTCAGACAGCTAGTTTCGGAACCCACTCATGAGGGAGCAATCTTAGACCTCGTACTCTCAAATGGGGGCAGTGAGAGGATCTCAGATCTAGAAGTGGGTTGCCATCTGGGAACAAGTGACCATCAAACAATGTGGTTCACGTTAAACTCAGCTACAGAGTCAAGCCATACAAAGGTGAGGGTACTGGACTTCAGGAGGGCTGACTTTGGCAAGATGGGAGAGTGCCTCAGAAAAGCACTAGCAAACAGGCTAGAAGGAGGAGTGGAGCAACAATGGGGAATCATCAAAACTGCCATCACAGAGGCAAAAAGTCTCTGTGTGAAGCAAATAAATCAAAATGAAAGAAAAAGCCACTATGGTTCTCAAAAGACGTGACTGTGAAAGTCAGGAAGAAAAAGCTAGCATTCCAGAAGTATAAAGAAACACAGAAGGAGCAGGACAGAGAGCTGTACCAGTTAAGGCAGAAGGAAGCAGGGAAGGAAGTCAGAATAGCAAAGGCCCAAACTGAGGAAAAGATAGCCAACTCGGTTAAGAAGGGGGATAAAACCTTTTATAGGTACATCAGTGAGCGTAGAAAGACAAAGGGAGGGATAGTGAGGCTGAATAGAATGAACGGTGGGTGGGCAGAGGGGTACAGTGAAAAAGCAGGGATACTGAACGAATATTTCTGCTCAGTATTCACAAAAGAGGAGGGGGAAGTGCCTAATCCAGTTAACAGAAGCACTCTTGATAGGGGGGTCGATCCCAGTTCTTTCACAGAAGAAAGGGTTCTGCAAGAACTCCTAAAACTGAAGTTGGACAAAGCAATGGGGCCTGAAGGAATTCACCCCAGAATTCTAAAAGAATTAAGGGGAACTAGTGAAACCACTGGCTACTCTTTTAATAAATCATGGGAGGATGTTGTGGTACCCAAGGACTGGAGGAAGGCGGATGTGATTCCCTTCACAAAGTGGGACCAAGACAGAGGCAGGAAACTACAGACCTGTCAGTTTGACCTCTGTGGTAGGGAAAGTGATGGAGTCACTTCTGAAGGAAAGAATAGTTGAGTACCTAGAGGCCAGTGGGGCGCAGGACCCAAGGCAGCATGGGTTCACAGCGGGAAGGTCATGTCAGACAAATCTGATAGATTTCTTTGACTGGGTGACCAAAGTAGTAGACCAGGGAGGGGCTGTGGACATGGCCTACCTAGACTTTAGCAAGGCATTTGACACAGTCCCACACAAAAGATTAATAGTCAGATTTAACCAACCTTGGAGTAGGTCCCAGGGTGGTAGCCTGGGTAAAACATTGGCTGGACAACAGGACACAGAAGGTAATTGTAAATGGAGTCCACTCTGAAGAAAGAGGGGTTACTAGTGGGGTACCGCAGGGTTCAGTATTGGGTTCAGTCCTTTTTAATGTCTTCATAAGTGACATTGCAGAGGGACTGGAAGGTAAAGTATGCCTCTTTGCAGATGACACAAAGATCTGCAACAGGGTTAATACACAAGGAGGTGTGGAAAGGATGAGAAGGGACTTGGCAAGGTCGGAGGAATGGTCAGAAGTATGACTGCTAGGATTCAATGCAAAGAAGTGCAAAATAATGCACCTGGGAAACAAGAACCCAGGGGAAGAATACACAATGGGGGGGAGGTAGTAACAACAACAAAAAAGGAAAGGGACCTGGGGTTAATCATATCAGATGACCTTAAGGTTAGCAAGCAATGTGAGAAGGCAGTAGGAAGGGCGGAGGGTATACTGGGATGCATAGGGAGAGGCATCAGCAGCAGAAAACAGGAAGTTGTTATCCCTCCGTACAGACAGTTGGTGAGATCCCATCTGTAGTACTGCGTCCAGTTCTGGAGACCCCATCTCCGCAAGGACATATTTTTAAACTAGATGAAGCCGAACTGAGAGCAGGACGAGCTGAAGCGAGAGTGAGATGAGCCGGAGCGGGAGCAGGAGCAGCACTTCATAACGAAGGTAGTAACCGTCAACTGGGGGGGGGGGGACAAGCCAGGAACCATATACTATATAAAATAGTGGATGGTTAGCCATCCACAACTATGGCTTTGTTTCCATCTCAATTGTTGAAGACATCGTGGAGACCTCTTGAGCTTTGCTCTCAAGGTCTCCATGATGTCATCAACAACCTCGCTGGAAACACAGTCTTATTGTGGATGGTCACCCATCCACTATTCTATATATGCTCAGAGAAGAACTGTGAAGCAAGCAATAGACACACAGATGCAGAGTCTACTAGATTGTGTGAGTGGAGCAACTTACCAGATACCTTAGGGACACAAGTTAGCAGTGGTTTGTGCCCCAGTCCCTTCTGTCTTAGCTGACTTGTCAGATTCGCTACTAAGTCCATTCCGCTGAGCACTAGGCTGCTCACTGGGAGCTGCCCAGGTGGACTGATTTTAACAAAAAGAGGGGAAGGGTGGAGCATCTTCCCTCAGCCCAATCAGCTGGAGCAGGGGAAGGTGCCAAAACTTGAAGAGTTCTCGGTCCATGTTGCTGGGTTGAGGGAGGGCTTTGTTTCCCTCATGGTCACAGACCACGTTGGAGATGCCGCCAGGTCACCGCCATTGATGGCCTATAGGCCAGGGGGGTCGTTGAGGTATGCTGTCAATGCTGTGAGTCCTGCTGGTGGTTGGATGGCTGTAGTAGGAGACAAAGCAAGCAGGGGCTTTTATGTCCAGCAGGCCTTTGTGCGTCTCCTGTAGCCTGATTGGCTGGAGCAGGGGTCAGCACCAAAATTTGAACAGTTCTTGATCCTTGTTGCAAGCTTGGGAAAGGGCTCCACTTCCTTTATGGACGCTGTAGGAGATGCTGCTGGGTCACTACTGCTGGTGGCTTGTGTACCAGGGTGTCACCGAAGTGTGCAGTTGCCACTGTGGGTCCTGCCGATCGTCAGATGTCCGTAGTGGGAGAGAGAGAAGGCAGAAGTTTTTATGTTCAGTCATTTGCGCATCTTACCTAAGCCTGAATGGTGGGAGCAGGGAAAGGTGCCAAAATCTGAGTAGTTCTTGGTCCTTGCTGTAGGCTTGGGAGAGGGCTCCACTGCCCTCATGGACCCTGTAGGAGATGTTACTGGGTTACCACTGCTGGTGGCCTGTGCACTTGGAGGGGTCATTGAAGTGTGCAGTTACTGCCACGGGTCCTTCTGGTTGTCGGATGCTTGTAATGGGAGAGAGAACAGACAGGGGTTTTTATGTCCAGCTGTCTTTAGTGCACCTTCCCTCAGGCTGATTGGCTGGAGCAGGGGATGGCGCTAAAATCTGAACAGTTCTTGGTCCTTGTTGCAGGCTTGAGGGGAGGGCTCCATTTCCCTCAGAACCCTTTAGGAGATGCTGCTGGGTCACTTCAGTGGTAGCCTATATGCCATTGGGGAGGGGGGTCGCCAAGGTGTGTGATCACTGCCGCTGGTCCTGCCGGTTATCAGATTTTCACCTTTCTGAAGTCCTTAGTGCTCATAGCTTGTTGCAGAATATAAATAGCCCAGGTTATATTATGCATTCAAAAAATAATGATATTGCTGAGGTTGTGAATGACCTGGGTACCACTATTGATGGCTTGAAGGACTTGTTACGTAAGATGGAGCTGACATCTCAAAGTCATGTAGACCCTCAGGCCTTGAGCCAAGAGAGTGTATCTCACATTATTCAGAATCATTTGGCATGCTCCCCTAAAGTAAGAGACCTTTCTTCTCGAAAATGTTCATGGGAATCATGTCCTGAGAGGGGAGGAAGCTCTGACAATGGATGTAAGGGTCTGTCTTGGAGCTCCCCCCCCCCCCACCACCCATATGGAACCTAGTCAACTTCCAGGAGCTTCTGCTCTTTCAAAGGAATTACTTCATTACATCACTGATCTACTACGATACTAACGTGGTAATTTTAGAACCGCTGTGGGTTCTGAAGGAGGAAGTGCTGTGTTTAAGATCCAGTATAATGAAAAATGAGTTCATGATTAAGCATTTATTGGAGGGATACCACAAATAAAATTATGATATAGATAAAAATGGATCATTTATCACAAAAAAGACAAAGTACCGACTACTGAAGTAATGAAAGAAAATAAATACGTACAGACTAACTTATCTACACCTTTTACCAGGGACCTAGTTACTGCAAACAGCATTCTCCAGTTAAAAAGGTGGAAAAGAAATGGAAAGCGCAGCAGAGTAGTAAGAGAGGAAATGGTAGTAAAAAGAACAAAACTAATAATATACAAGCTAAAAAAGAGACAAACAAAAAATGGAAAATGGCATGACTGTATTAATTCAGATTTGGCCCAACATTTCAAACAAATTCAGCCGCAGGGCAATATAGGTACATCAAATTATATACAAACTAAAATTAACCCAGCAGTTCCCATTTCAGTACAAATATCAGGGAATTCTTCAAATACAATCCCAAATGTCTACAGCTAAACAAATATTGCTGCAAATGAGAGTTGTCCAAAGTTTGTATTCATTAGAATTAGGGGAATCCCTACAGAGTCAAACGTAACCCACGAGACATTGTCGAGTAAAACTAAATTTCTTCTACATATGAAGGAAAAAGTGATATCCTGTATCTTACCATATGCATGGATAATCCCTTAGAAATTCAGTTGTACTTCTGAACCTCAGAATTTGCTGGGAAAATATGGAGGGAAAAAACAAGCTTGGCAGCATTAGGAAGAACTTGTACCAAACCAGTACATTTATATTTCTGTACAAATACTTGGCAGGAGTTTTATATTCAGATTGAAACTACACCTCATCTTGTAACCTATATTTTAATACATGGGTTCCACTGTAGCTACAGTGAAACAGAATTAACTGCAGAAAAAAGTGAGCTATCTGTTAAGACTGACTTGTTCACATTTAACCTTTTTAATAATAATACCTGTAGACCAACACGGGTTGCAGAGTACTAAAATTATTCTAGTGGTCAGTGATAACTCTATATTGAATGAACTCTTGGCAGAAAGTTCACTGGAGCCCACCGACTCACACATACATGTGAACTCTATGCCAATTCAGGATGGCTTCAACTCGCAAATCGTATAAAGTACCTAACTTGTCTAATGGCGAAAAAAACTATCCTGGGTATTTCCCCACCTTGTGTCCAAGTCCTCCCGAGCCCAATCACTAATCTATGCAATACCAGAGGGTCAGAACAACAACTCCTCCAAGTTCCTCAATGCCGCACATCACTGGGTCAAAGATCCTTTGTACACCGTGCCCCTTCCTGGATGAATGCCCTTAGCGCTCATATCACTTCCTCCTCTTCACTGGGCATTTTCAAATCAAGACTACACCTGCATCTCACTACCTCCAGTTGCTGTGACTGCATCTCCTAACTTCCTTCTTCCCCCGTGGCCCACCTCCCCTCTCCTCTGCTCTTTGACAACGCTGTGAATCTGTTCTAGCTTCTCTTCAGCTGCTGCCCCCCCAACCCCTCTCTCCCTACCACTCACAGACCTCTGAACTTTTCCGAACCTAAGTGCCTCGTTACTTTATTTCTATAATGCAAGATCTGAGCCAATGAGTGTTGTTATTTAATCTCTGTTTTAAAAAAAAAATTATAAAATGTTTTTTTTGCCTATGTATAGACGAATGTAGCTTAGTCTAAAATGTTTGTATTTCTCTTGACGTGGAACCTTTGTAAAAGAGCTTTGGCTCAAAGGTATTTGTAATCCTAGACTTTCAATAAACAATAAGCAATAAAGAAAGGGATTTTTACTCTAACCTAGGGATATTGTTGGGGCATTTATCATCTGAACAGCATCAAAACTACTTTAAATTATCATCTGTCATAACAAGACATTAAGCTTTAAATAAGATTCTGTCTCTCCTTTTTGTCCCTAGTACAAAAAACACACTTGATTTACAATACATCCGAAAGGAAAATAAAGCCTTTAATCTTGTTTGGATGGCAAGTCCTTTATAGGGGAATATATAGGAAAAACACACAAACAAAAAAATTCACGACTTTCTTACTTGGACACTTAAGGTTCACTTGGAGCATGATTCCATTGTATTGATACAGAAAAGCCCTTATAATACTATTATTTCTCAAATAAATATTTCCAGAATTAACAAACTGCCACCCAGGTTCTTGAGAAATCAGAAGTTCTAGACTTGCTAGGAGTACATTTGTAAGCTATGGAACCTATTTTTAAAGAGGAAGTCTGGCCAAAATTTCTAGCATCAGTACATTCAGAATTTGGATCAGCATATCTACAGTCAGCCGCATGCGAAACATGAGATCTCTGTGTTACTTTGTTTAAAAGTTACAAGTCATTTTGTAACCCTAAATTTACTGCCTTTTCAAAAAATGTAGTTTCAGTAATGGGCTACTGATGATGTCACAACTAGAACTCACAGCCTAGTCCTTTTTACAAACTATCTTACAAGACGTATTTCTCCCACATTACATAAAACTGCAGTGGTATTAAACATCTGGAAAAGGAAAGCTGAGAATGGGTGAGTCAGAGCATGCATTTCCATAATGTGCAGATGCAAGGTATAGTACTTAAGAATGTGATGTTGGGGGGGGGGTGGAATACAGCGGCAAACATGGCTTTAGAATGACAAAAATATGTGCAATTTTTATAATGGTACAGGTATAAGATTTCGAAATGTCACCAGACTGCAATTGTGGAATGCAGCAATGACACAGTTTCAGAAAGTAGGTGGGACACACAGTTTTGGAAAGTGGCAGGGATGCAAAAATTCTTAATTTGGCGGTGTCGTATAGTTTTAGAACGTGGCAGAGATACACAATTTTGAAATGCGGGAGGCACATGGTTGTGGAAGATGGTAGGGGTATGTAATTTTGTAATGTGTTTTGGATGGATTAATTTGGCATGTGATGTAGTGATGCAAAATTTCAAAACATGGCTGGTATACTTGATTTCAGATTGTGGTGGCAACATTCAATTTCAGAATGCGGCGTGGACACGAAATCTCAGAAAGTGGTAGTGACACAGTTTCAGAATGTGGTAGCCTCATGGGATTTCAGAATGAGGCAGGGACGCCTAATTGTAGAATGTAACTTGAGCATGCAATTTTTTAATGTGGCAGTGACACTCATCTTCAGAATGTGGTGGGGGTGTGCAGTTTCAGAATATGGTGGGAATGCACATTTTCAGAATGTGACAATGACAGGCAATACTGGAGCATGGAAACGTATACACAATTTCAGAATGTGGCAGGCAGGTACAATTTCAGAATGTGGCACTGACGCTCAGTTTCAGAATGTGGTGCTGAGGCTCAATTTTGGAATGTGGCACTGATGAACACTCAGATGACTTCAGAATTCGGCGGTGCTGTGCGAATTCAGAAAATGGCTGTACCGCACGACTTCAGAATGTGGTGCCGCACAACATCGTAATGTGGTGGTGCCACATGACATCAGAATCTGGCAGTGCTGCATGACTTCAGAATGTGGCGGTGCCGCACAACTTCGGAATGTGGCGGTGCCACGTGACTTTGGAATGTGGTAGTGATGCACAACTTCGGAATGTAGCTGTGATGCATTACTTCAGAATGTGGCTGTGATGCATGACTTCGGAATGTGGCTGTAACGCATAACTTCAGAATGTGGAGGTGATGCTTGACTTCGGAATGTGATGATGCATGACTTTGCAATGTGGCAGTGATGCACAACTTGGGAATATGGTGGTGTTGCATGACTCGGGAATGTGGCAGTGATGCACAACTTCAGAATGTGGCAGTGACGCATAATTTCAGAATGTGGCAGTGGAGCACAGTTTCGGAATGGGGTGGTGACACACAGTTTTGAAATGCAGCGGTGATGCTCAGTTACAGAATTTGGTGGTGACAGTTTCAGAATGTGGCAGTGACGTACAATTTTGGAATGTGGTGGTGATGTGCAGTTTCAGAATGTGGTGGTGATGCACAGTTTCAAAATGTGGCAGTTACACAGTTTTGGAATGTGATGGTGACAATTTCGGAATGTGGCACTGAAACACAGCTTTGGAACATGGTGTGGAAACTACAATATTTACTGTATAGAATTTTAGTGCCTTTCTGTTGTGATCCTATACTTCAATTAAACCACTGTATATAAATGTATAGCTTGATGTTACTACTCAGCCCTTGTATATATTCCTTTTTGTATACAGTCCATGGATGCCATCGGGGGTTGAGGGAGCTGCAGCCAGAGACCGGGCTCCCTCCCCCCATGATGGAGAGACTCTGTTTTTTTTGCTGCTGAAATCAGGACTTAATTCCTCGGGGGTGCTACGCACTTCCTCACCACACACCGCACCAGAGAGTTGAAGGGACACAGCAGGACTTTCTCAGCTGGCTAGGGGCGAGTGTGCACAGCAATCTATGCGACCTCCCCCCCAACCCCGACACACAAAGGACAAAAAAAAAAAAAAAAGGTGCCAAGAATTTGAAACTGGGGGAGTGCTAGCCCCCTACAAGAAGGGTTGCCAGCAGCTCCTGTGTCCTCAGTCCATGGATGCCATCGAGGGTTGAGGGAGCTGCAGCTGGAGACCTGGCTTCCTCCCCCCGCGACAGAGAGACTCTTTTTTTTGCTGCCGAATTAGGACTTAATTTCTCGGGGGTGCTACGTGCTTCCCCACCGCACCAGAGAGTTGAAGGGACACAGTGGGACTTTCTCAGGCTGGCTAGGGACGAGTGTGCACAGCAATCTGTGTGACCTCCCTCCAGCCTCCGACACACAAAGGACAAAAAAAAAGGCACCAAGCATTTGAAACTGGGGGAGTGCTGGCCCCCTACAAGAAGGGCTGCCAGCAGCTCGGTACGATTTTTGCCTCCCCACCCACACCGCACCACCACCTTAATTAAATAGGCTCAAGGGACAGCCCAGCCCATCTCCAAAACTGCAACAGTTGTCCAAGGACTGGAGTGGCTTAAAGGGGAACAGTTGCGTCACTGTGCACAGAACACAGAACTGTAATTACCTCTAGTCCTGAACTAGTCTGCTGCATCCTAAGGTTGGGATAAGAGGGTGCCAGCCATTATATCATAGTGCTGTTTGTTTTTCTTTTTTTTTATTGTTCTGTATTTGATTTATCATTGAGGTTGGGAAAAGAGGTCGCTAGCCATCACACAGTAGTGCTGTGTCTCATTGCCTTTGACGCATCTCGATTGCTAGTTCACCCAGTCTATTCCTGTTTTAGGCTAGCCTGTATAGCCTCCAGAACTGTCTGACCTACCTTGACTGCCAATTTACCTAGTCTACTTCCACCTAGATTAGCCTATACAGCCTCCAAACAGGATGTCTGTTTGTCCTAGTTTAGCCTATGCAGCCTCCAGAATTAGGTTTTTTTTTTTTTGTTTATATGTTTAAGACACTTCAGGAAAGGCTTCACAGGAAATCCCTGAGTAAGGCAATGGCTGGATTTAGACAAATGTGGTGGTGGATAATGATGGGACATCAAAAGGGGGGGGTGAGCCGGGTTGTTACTGGGAGCCCTATATGTATTGACAGTTGCTATAACTGATCACGTTGCTGTAGGCCAGGGCGGGCATCATACCAGCAGCGGTTGGTCTAGACGGGGGTCACTTTACCCCAGGGTGTCACCACCCATGTTTCAGGATCAGTATGATGACTATATACATACTGGAAAATAGGGCTTTTTTTCATGGACGCAGTAACATATATAAGGGCCCACAAGAATAGAAAACACCCCACCCCAATGCAAGCCAGTGTTAAAACAATCCTCCTGGGCCTCTTGGGTCTAATGAGGGGGGTGACATAGAACCAAACCCCAGTCCTCCAGGGACTAGCATCCCAAACCTAACACCTAGCACACCTGAATGGGTCAGTGCTAGGGGGCTGAGGGTGGCACATGTGAATATCAATAGCCTAAGGCCCAAGATGCACAAAGTTTATTTATTTATTTATTGGAACATCAGTTTAACAACCTTTGAGCCAGAGGCTCATTTACAAAGGTACCTCGTCACAGAGAGGACAAAACAGTGCAAACAACATGCATACAAGAAAAACAGTGTACTGTTAAGAGACAAGGCGAGTTGGAAAAGCATGAGTCGGACCAAGGAATTCCATACCATTACAGTTGAGCATTACAGGATTGTACAGGATTACATTAAATAGTTGATACAAGCTGAATAGTGCAGTAGGCTGACAGAGGCAGCTAGGCGGAGGAAAATCAGTGTAGAGGCATGTGGGGAGGGGAGAGGCAAATATAGGTAGAGATAGTCAGAAGGTCTGTGAGCCGCTCAGTGAGCTTTGTCTAGACAAGAATAGGAAAAGGACTTAGAAGCAGCCGCAACTGCGAGTAGTGAGCAGGTGTTTTCTAAGGAGTGTTTTAAAGTGAGAGATCATGGAGGCATCAGTGATACTGGAGGGGAGAGTGTTATACCAAGTAGGAGCTCTGTAGGGGTATGCCCTTTGCCCTTGCGAGGTTCTTGGCCTCGGTACAACCAGTGCAGTTTTGCAGGAGATTCGGGTGTGCACTAGAGGGTTAGCTTGGTGGATAGAGGCAGTCAGACCAGGTGGGGATAGCCGAAGGAGAGACCTTTTAGTGAGGAGGCAGGTTTGGTAATAGAGGCGTTCGTCTAAGTTGAGTAGATTAGCCAGGGTGTATAGATTGACAGGTATGGGTTAGTCTAGGTGCCCCAGTTATCAGCCTACATGAGGCCTGGGCTAGCCTGCACTCCCCTGACATAATCTGCATCTCTGAAACATGGCTGAAACCAAATGTACTCCTTCATGAGGTTGAACTGCAAGGCTTTAAAATATTCAGGAAGGATAGGAAGGGGAAGAAGTGTGGGGGTTCCTTTTATATGTAAGGTCTCAAATCAGTGGCACTATGATATCCACCCCGGATCTCGAAGAAGATAGGTTTGAAGTACTGTTTGTCAAAATTCTCATTGGGGGTTTCAAACCACTCCCTGTTGGGTGCACCTATAACATGCCGAAGAAGGCCACGGAAGCCTTAAAATCGCTGATGAACACCGTACCCACCCTGCCCAACTATGAAAAGATAATACTTGGGGATTTCAACCTAAACTTGGGGGATAAGCTAGCCAGGGAGGTCAAAAACAGTCTCCTGGGAGCTAATCTCACACAGCTGATGCACGAGACCACACGCATAAACCAAAAGACTGGGAACCATACCACACTAGACTGGATACTAGTGGCTAATCCAGAAAGAGCCAAAATGGTAGGGACATGTGCAGACTCACTCAGCAACCACACACCTACCTTTCTGGTGTGGAGGAACAATTTCCCCAAGCTACCCCCAGAACCTTCTGGACCAGAAATTACTCGTCGCTAAACGAAGGCTTCTTCCTCCAAGCCCTGCCTGAAGTGGACCGGGCCCAGGCCCTCGATACCACCACAATAGATGAAGCCCTTGAAGGCTTCACCAGACATTTTTTGTCAGTAGCCAACAAACATGCACCACAGAAGAAGATCAAGGTCAAAGGTCAGGATGCGAAGTGGCTTAACACTGATATCAAGAGGAGGTTGAAGGACAGAGACAAACTATGGGGGAAATACAAACACTCAAATCTACAACAGGACTGGGTGAGGTATCTTGAAGCCAGAAATAGCTACAAAAGGGAACTCAAAAATGCAAAAAAGAGTTACCTGCATGCGCTACAATCCAAGAACTTGTCAGACCCAAAGAAGTTCTGGGGGCATATAAACACGCTGCTCAAAGGGAATAAGAGTAAGGTGACCGGGTTAATAAAAGCAAATGGGACACCACTTTCCACTCCTAAAGACACGGCCAATGCCTTCAACGATTTCTTCCTGGACCTTCAGAGGTTCAGAACTGACAATCCCAACAAAGACCCAGGTAGCCAAGCAAACCCAGGGAACCCTCTCCAGGGCGACCAAGCAAACTCGGGGGACCTGCATCAAGGGACCTGAATTTCATCTTAAGCTGGTATCAGCAGGGGAAGTCCTGAAACTGCTCAGAGGCCTGAAACCAGAATGTGCCACAGGGCACGATAACCTGGAACCCAAGCTGCTGAATATTGGAGCCCCTGTTATCGCAGGACCTATAGCCCAGCTCTTTAACAAGTCCCTTACTGAAGGGAAAATACTGGCGCTGTGGAAGGTTGGACTGGTGACCCCAATCCTGAAAAGCAGGCCACATGAAGATGTGGAAGATTTTAGGCTTATCTCCATTCTGTGCATCCTAAGCAAGGAGAAGGTGGTATACCAACAGTTAAACAACTACTTGGAACTGCACAACCTACAGGCTGATCAACAGAATGGCTTTAGAATAAAAACATGGGACCGAAACAGCCCTAATAAACTTCACCACTGAAGTGTATGAAGCCTTAGACCAGAACAAAATGCTAGGGCCAGTCTTTATTGACCTAACCAAAGCTTTTGATCTGGTTGACCACCAGCTACTCCTGAAACGACTAAGGGGTCTGGGTCTGGATGCAGCAGTCCTGAAATGGTTCACAGACTACTTCAGTGGCAGGGCACAGATGGTTTGGTGGAATGGAACTAAGTCAGATGAGCGTCCAGTACCCATAGGTGTTCCACAGGGGCCAATCTTAGGCTCCATGCTCTTCTCCCTATTCGCTAACAACCTCCCCCAACACTGTGGAGGGGCAAAAGTCATGCTCTATGCTGATGATGCAGTGCTGTACAGGACAGGAAAGGGCACAGGGTCCTTAAATCTGGAGTTGAAGCAGGGCTTCACTGCCCTTGAAACCTGGTGCCAGGTCAAAAGGTTGGTTCTGAATAGCAAAAAGATGAAAGCCATGCTTTTAGGCCCAAAAAGTCTGGGCCCAAAGAGATCTAGCTTCCTATCCCTCTCCACCCGTGATGGTGCAGGGTTAGAAGTAGTGGACAGCATAAAGTACCTGGGAATGTACCTTGACCAGCAGGTCTTGTTCAGGAAGCACATGGACCACCTCACAAAGGCAATAAACCAAAAGCTGGGCCTCCTATACAGACTAAATCCCTTTCTAACCCAGGAAACTAGAAGGGTTGTCACTAACGGGACAGTTCTCCCCACCCTGTTCTGTGGAGCAACCTGCTCCAGTCGCTGAGGGCTACAGAAAGACAGCGACTGGGCACACTCTACCACAGGGTCGGCCGGTTTACCGCTAGGGCAGAAAGGATGGAACACCACTGCAAGGTGTTCAAGACCTTAGAATGACCATCCCTGGAAGCAAGATTAGCTTAGCCCTCCCTGTGCATGGCATTTAAGCTACAGCAACCGGGGGCCCCTCCTAGGCTGTGGGATATGCTTGTCCCCAAGATGATGAGACGCGAGCTCAGATCTATTGATCGGACACTACTAAAAATTCCTAGGGCTAGATCATCCTTAGGTCAGTGGTCATTCAGGGCTGCCCTCCCCAAACTCTGGAATGATCTCCCAAGAGAGATACAAGACAGCTCCACTACTGAGGGTTTCAAGAAGGGGCTAAAAATACACCTTGGGAAGGGGCCTCCGTGCTACTGCTTCACTTAAGGTCCCCCAAAGGGACCCAACACAGGGTGTTATCTCTGCCAAAATAAAAAAGACATAGCAAATTGGACGGAAAAGTCTGACAGCTTGATGGTAGAACCGATTTCTGCACTTATATAGGTGTATAACTGTCAATGGTCTGTTCCTAACAAAAAGTATTGATTATTGTTGTATCAGCAGGGACCCTGGTTTTCCATTTTTACTGGTAACACTGGTAACAGTCACGGAATCCTGCTTGGTTTGCAGATTTTGAATTCTTGTACCGGTGCCTCATGGAAATTGCATGTCACTGCACAGAATCTCCAAGATTTCAGCATTGTTTTTAAATTTTTTTTATTTTCTCTTTCTATGTCCCCTTCTTACAGCATCAGTCTCCACTTTTCAGGCTGGTTATCCCTTAGCTTCACCCCCAGGTAATGCTCAGGAGCTCCTGTGGTCCTGCCCCATCCTGCCTGGGTTGTACCCCCGCCAGGTGGAAAGGGAAGGGACCCCAGGCCCATCCACATTCCCTTAGTGTGTGTTGGGCAGCTCGGTGGGTCCCTCATGTAGTCAGGTTATGAAGTCTGGGGCGCCTGGGTCCCTTCTGCCAGTGGCCAATGTGGGGTGATTGTTCCTGGTTTTCTGGTCTCTGTCCCTGAGGGCACTGGCACTAGAGGAGATCCAAGGAGGTAGGACACACAGAGACATGCCACTGCTCCAGATCCTGGCTAGGGTCCTCCCCTCCTGATCACTCTGCAGCACCATTGCATCACCACCCGTGGTCACACAGGTGGTGGTAAAGCAGCAGGACCTGCAGCCCACCCTCCCTGGAGGAGGAGAGCAGTCCCCCAGGTGCTCAATCCTACTCCCCTGGCCAGACCTCCAGCAACCTGAGTTTGCTTCTGACCCTGGGTCACTGGCATTGCAAGCAATAGTGCTACCATAGCGCCAGTGGGCTGGCCCATATTTCAGCAACTTAAAATGAATGCTGCTGTGCTTTGCATTCTTTCTGCTTTGCTGCGTATAGAGTCAGTAAGGAAATCACCCGCACTGCTTTGTTGTACTCAGCCATTCAGTTTAACCACCCATGCCTAGTGGTTAGAGTACCAAGCAGTGAATGAACTGGGTACATCCAGCAGACTTGGGTTTGATTCCCACAACCTCCACTTTCATACTATGCGACTCCAATCAAGTCACTTAATCTCCCCAGTTCTTCTAGGTCACACCTGAAAACAGACAGTCTTGCCTAGTGGGCCTTATCTGCTTTACAAAGAATATAAAAAAAAAAACACCAATATATGTTTAGTACATTGTAGAATAGTAGTCAGGGTACCATGTAATTTACCCGAGTTTTACTTGGGCTGAAATTATTTTGTATAGGTAAAGATAAAATGTTCAGATACAGTTTGTGTTTTATAAGCTTGTTTTTAGATTTTAGTCAGGTGTTTATTGTATTCTTTGCATATAAGCATCTAGGTTGTAGATTGCTAAATGCAGGATCACTTACCAACTAGCTCAGTGATGGGCAAGATGGTATTATATGTGGGCCATAAGTGCGGCCCTCCAGATATCTGAAGGGCCACAATGTTACTTGAGAACTATATTCTAAAATAAATGATGCTGAAGACACTATAATAATGCAAAAATCTTTATTAACTTCAATAAATTAATTAATTCTTAAAAATAGTGTTAGTTAAAACAATTTGTTTAAATATTACTAATAAATAACACAACTATATTATTACTATTTCTTAGATTTTTGTGTTGTGATGTTATCAACTAATTTTCTAAAGTTTGGGTATAGTTGAGTGCAGGCACATCTCAGCTCTGCTGATAGATTACTGTCAGTGAGTCTATTTCTTTTATTACTTTTAATATGTCCCATAATGGAGAAGGTTTGTTCACATGTGTATGTGGACCCAAACATAGTTAACAGCTTGGCAGCACATGCTCGAAGAACAGGTCCACCAATATTTCTCCACGTCTGATGTACTCCTTCTTTCTTAAATTTAGTTATTGCACTTTCTTCAAAAGATTTCAATTCAAGTAATTCCTCTTCAAAATCTTTTTTGTTACTTTCCATTCTCTGGCACACAGTGCTGCTGCAACTAAAATCAAATTCAAATGGGTTTGTTAGCAGTACCGTGAATGGTTTCAACTCATCAAGTGATGAAAATCACTGTTCAAAACGCAGCAACAATCGGTGCACCATGTCAGCATGTCTGGACGGATCATATTGCGCTATACAGCTATGTCAGTGGAGGTATCTCTTAATTCACAGACATAGCTCAGTTTATACATGGAGCTGGGAGGGGGGTACTCAATTGGCACTAATTGGCACCTATATAATTAAATAAGAAGTATTGCAGTACGAAACCGACTCATAGGTAATTATCTGAGCTGCAGTGAACGAGTAGTTGTCAGTTTGCCCATCACTGATTTATGAAGTAGTGACAAACAGGTAACTAAGGGCAAGTACCAGATATCGGCATTTCGTTTTGTACTTTAATTTCACCGCAAGGCAAATTTCAGTATAATTACATCGCTTGCACTAAATGGGCTATGAAAGCAGCAACAACATTAAAGCAATTTGTTTTGTAATTAAATTTCGCCGCTCGGATTCATTTCAACGCAGTAATCATTACTGAGTAATGCCATGGAACTGGGCAAATAAATCAAGTTGAATTACTACGTTTTGTACTTTGATTTCACTGCAAGGCAAATTCAGTATGATTACATCGCTTGCACTAAATGGGCCATGAAAGTAGCAACAACGCAAAGTTAAAGCAACTGAATAATGCCATGGAACTGGGCAAATAAATCAAGTTGAATTACTACGCTTACACTAAATGGGCTATAAAAGTAACGAAAACAAAAAGTTAAAGCATTTCATTTTGTACTTAGGTTGCACAGAATAGGTAATAACTCGGATTCATTTCAACGCATGACATGAAAGTACAAGCGACAACGAAAAGGTTAGATTTATTTTTAAAAATAAATTCTCTTTTATCCTGTAATTATCTGACAAACCCAGAGGGCCACAATATTTACAATAAGGGCCACATGTGGCCCACTGGCCGCATTTTGCCCACCACTGAACTAGCTTATTCAAGTTTATAACCAGTAGGGCCATCCACAATTCTCAGTTGTTTGAATGAAAACTAGTCTGAATGAAAGTATGTTCACAAAGAAGAAACTGCCTTACTACTTATGAAAATACTTCACAGTTAGCACCCCATTTAGGTGAATTGGATCATTTGCAGCTTTTCTCCCACCTACCGTTTCAGTCTCTGTGACAACAAAAGGTTTTCTGATAGACTGCTTCAACAAAAAGCAAATGTTAAGTATTTAAGTGTACTTATGTTTGGCCAGTGGATTTTGAAAGCACAGTCAATGACGTACAGAAGGAAAGACCCCAGGGGCTGTATGATGCTGGTGGGCAGAGTAGTGCTCAATTCACATCTGAACAAAGACATGAAAACTGGGAGACATACTTTTCATGGACACCAAGGGAAAAAAAAGCATCCACATGTCTGGTAGATGCATAAATCCATTTGAACGTCCTCCACTAATCACTTGTGGATTTTTTAGGTGAAGACACTTTATTTCAAAGAAGCAGATTCAAGCAGTTTTTCACCCCCTGGCCATTCACTCCTTCAGGCCTGCCAAGGCCCCGTACCATCACTGTTGAGTGTCGACCACCATCCACTGCCCCTTTCTGCTGTGCTACCAGGTAACCCAAAGTAACCCTTCATTGAGTGGGCTCCTACCCCTGTGGGAGGTTACCAGAGGAGAATTGCCTTAAAGAGTTTCCAGTGTATCCTGGGTATGGCAGGGGTCAGAACGGACACATGTCTGGGGATTCTGGCTTATGGAGGGACTAACAGATGTCCTTCGATTGGGTCAGTGGGTGTTTTCCCATTTTCTTGCGAGCGTGACAGGCCACAGGATGTCAAGGCACAAGCCAATGTCCATTACGCTCCCTCCTGCAGTGAGGGCTGACATGTTGTTATGCCTCTGGCCTCCACCAGGGCCAGCAAATGCTGAGCCATGAACCCACCCTGTCTCCCAGGAGAAGGTGAGTGGTCATTGGTACTCAAGCCTTCACCCACCAGCTGGCCCTCCAACACCCAAGTCTGTTCCCTAACCCTGGTCAGCAGTGTCACAGGCAGAAATCCAATTCAGGCAGTTAAATTATAGATAGGAAAAAACAAAGGTAGTCCACCTTAGTGGTGATGGTTCAGATAAATTCACATCTGAGTTCTAACAAGCAAAGAGACCAAGTCATTTGTAACTTGTGCATGTGGGGTGTGGTGTTGATCATAGTGCTGTCACTACTGCCATCACCCCAGGGGGATGTGGACTGCATTGTTGCTACTGCCATCACACCGAAGGGGTTGGGGCGGTAGTGCTTCTGCCATCACCACTGGTGGATGGGGAATGTAGTACTGCTGCCGTCCCACCTGAGGGATGGGGACCATAGTGCTGATACTACCATCACACCTGAGGAATGGTGAACGTAGTACTGCTGCAATCACACCTAAGGGATGGGGGCCACAGTGCTGCTGCTTCTGTCACACCTGAGGGAGGGAGGGAGGTTGTAGTGCTTTTGCTGCAGCCATCACACCAGTAGGATGGGAGTCATAGTGCTGTTCATGCTGCCATTGTACCTGAGGGATGGGGCTATAGTGCCGCTTCCATTGCACCTTAGGGATGGGGGCTGTAGTGTTGCTGCTGCCATCACATCTTGTACCTAAAATAACTTTAAACTGGTACATGGATGGAAGGATGTGTAATAGTGGAAATCAAAATTGCTAAAATGCATGTTAACAGAGTTAAAAATTGTTAAATAAAGTACACAAAACCAAACACCGGTAAAAGCGGATTTTGGCTTAGCAGACACCGGTGACAATACCATTTTTTACAATGTGGAAAACAGAATATGTCCTTTCTCAATCCCGGTAAACCAGTGTCCCTGTTATCAGTCTCTTTGCTGTTATGTATGTTCTCTCACTCAATGTAAGTCTTGCGGTACTATACTTATCAAATGCGTTGGTTTTTCCCTTCCTCTAGGTACATGTAACTAATCCCGGGTTGCCCCTGAAAAAGGGACCGCAAGGTTCCAGTGGGCCTACTCGGTCACCAAAATTAAAAAAAAAATATTAAATAAATACTTGCACAAAAACGTTGCTCTGTATAGCTATAGCTATAACTACATATTGTTACCCAGCCTACTTCTTTGTAACCAGTTGTTCCTATGTGTTCACATATACCTGTATTTACTGCTTGGACATGCACTATGTACTACTACTGTATTATCCATTTTTTTGATGCCTTCCTGTTGGCCCAGGTCGTGGCTGAAATAGGTCCGTTTGAATCTGTCCACCTACCTGGTTATCAAAGAAACACATACATACATAAATAAATAAATAAGTATGCAATTTTGGAATGTGGTGAGGATGGCTATTTTGGAATATGGCTGGGATGCACAATGTTGGATTGTGGTGAGGATGTGATGCACAATTTTAAAATGTGGTGTAAGCATACAGTTCCGGAATGTGGCAGGGACAAGCAGTTTCAAAATAAAATGGTGTGTCCTGCCATATTCCAACAATGTACATCCTTACTTATATTCCAGAATTGCCAGTCCCCACTAAATTCTTCAATATGTGTCCCTGTCGCATTCTGAGATTGAGTGTCCCACCACACTGCTAGATGGCACATCCCTGCCACATGCCGAGATTACATGTCCCCCCAACAACATTCTAAAATCATGTACCACTTTGACAGGCTATACCTTTGTTCAGCGCTGCATTTCAAAACCACCTCCTGATGCGTTCTAAAGTACAGTGCCATGCATCTGAACATTCTGGAAATGCAAGCACTGCAGGCAACCCTGTTTTAGCTTTTGGTTTTTAAATAAACACTATAGCTACAGTTTCAATAACTTGAAGAAATAGGTCCTATAAGGTTGCTGATAGGGAGGACTAGTCTGTGAGTTCTGGTTGTGACATCATCAGTGGTTTTCACTGAAACTGGCTTTTTTGAACAGGGAGTGAAATCAGTGTTACAAAATAGCTCATAACTTTAAAATGAAGTAACGTAGAAACCTCATTTTTGGTATGAGATTTATTGTGAGTATGCTGATTCTAATTCTGCAATGTAGTACTTTTGACCGGACTCCCTTTTTATTGATTCCCTAAAAGGGGAAAGTTGATGATATCCAAGAATCACAAAATCATATAATCGAGGGCTGGCCTGGTGGTGCCGAGAGCTGAGGTGCTGGGCACCTTACTTCACGCTATGCCGGCGACCAGGGTTTGAGAATGACCTCGGGTTTCTGGGAAGCCAGCATGGGTGGGGGTTTGGAGTGGGATTGAGCTGTGTTAGGCAGCACTCCCCTCGGGGGGATTGTCCGCTCCCCGTGAGTTCCGCTGCCACAGTAGAGGTCCAGTGGGAAGCGTAGGTGAGGAGAAGTGATGGCAATAATGCCTGGGGTGGGGCAGAAGGGGCAGAGCCGGTGCTTGGCTTGTGCCTCCACACACGCGCATGTACGTGTCTGCCGGGGTCCCAAGTCTAGGGGCAACAAAATTGGGAAACAAAGAATAAAAATCTATATATAAAAAAAAAAATCATATAATTGAGGATATGGCTTCACTCCCAAGTTATTTATTAACTCATGTTGGAGTCAAGCAAATGGGAGAGCAAAATAATGATTAGCCATCTAATATAGACCTTTCAGTGGTTTGGAACATTTATTTACAAAATAAATTAAAACTGCTTTCCTGGAGTATAGATGTTTTATCATCTAAATTAGTTAATAGTAATTGTATAACTTTTATCTTGTCAAACAATATTATCATATGTCAAGAAAACTAGGGGCTGATTTTAAAAGGGCAAAGTTTGATGCAAGGTGCCCATACCAGACAACTTTGATGCAGGTGGCACCTTGCATCAAAGTTTGCGGCAATCCCAATTTTAATGCAGGCTGCGTCAAAATTGGGATGCCTTCTACCTAAGCCACCCTGCACCACCCTTGTGACAGGTGTTCTCTTGCACCAGTTCACAAAGCTGCACCATCCGCTTTTTTGTAATTTTGGAAACCTCGTTTGGACACAACAGGGGGCTCAGGTTAGACCAGTCAGGAGGTGGTCTAAGGGCCATGCACTGCTACCAGACACTGCAGCAATTGGGGGCGACCTGCAAGTAGGGGCCAGAAGAAACACGGGGTGCCCTAAGGGGCATCGGGACTACAGCAGTAATGTCATGGTGGTGAGATGGCACCCAGTGGGAGTGCCATTCACAGTGGTAGGCAGATGATAAGACTGCTTAATGGGGGATTGGCAGGGACAGATCATGACTGGGACCCAAGTGGGCACAGCCTTGGCACCTACCCCACAGGTGCCAAAATCCCAAACCCTGTAGGCAGGAAACAGTGGTTGCAGGTTGAACGCTGCCACGCTTGAGAGGGGAAGGAGTGATTAAAAGCCATTCATCACATAGGGTCAATGGCCACATACAATGTATAGGGCCTACGGGCAGACTGGATAGGCCTAGCAGTCCTTATCTGCTGACAATTTCTATGTTTCTATGCCAGTGGGGGAAGGGAATGTTCTCTGGGCACTGCAGCAGTCCCGTGGTACCCAGCCACCTCGCATTGTGGCAAGGCACCTCCCGCCTATGGAGTTGGGGAGTTTGGCACCTATAGGGCAGGTAACAGGGCTGTGCCCACCTAGAGCCAGGTCACAGCCTGTCCCTGCAAACCCCCCACTAAGTGGTCTGATTGACTGTCTGCCATTGTGAATAGCACCCCTGCTGGGTGCCACCTCATCAGTCTGACATTGCTGCATAGTCCTGACACCCTCTAAGACACCCCCATGCTGCTTCTGGCCCCAGCCCCCTCCTGGCAGGCATATTTACCACACCCACCTTTACAGCCCATCTGCTGTTGCACTGCGTGGGGGGATGGATTCCTGCATCTAACCTCGCAGGTGCACCATATGTTTGGTGCAAGCCTGCGGCTGCAAAAACTCCTGGATCTTTGGCACAGGGACCCACATTTTTATAAAATTGAGTGCAGGGTCCCTGATGCACTCAGAGTTTGCCACAGACCTGGAGTGATGCAACTTGCATCGCTCTAAGGGCTCTTTTAAATCAGGCCCCTGGTGATCAGGAGATCCTCCAAGTCTACCAGGATATGATATTTTTATGAATAAAGCAAATCAATCATCATTATTAGGTTTTAGGTTTACTGTCCTTTGCCTTGTATATATGTAAATATTTGTACATCTATCTCACTCATAAATGGTTGTATTTGTGCTTATTCAATATCATGTTTTTGTATACAATCTGTAACCTTTTTGTTATGACCACTCAGGTCCATCTTGTAAATGAGCTATGCTCAATGATGTTCGCCTGAATAAATAAAGATTTTGATTGATTGATTGATTGAAAACAAGGTAGAAGTAAACTTAGCCTGATCACAACTGTCAAACTTCATAAGGATCTTGGCTTAACAATTTATACAACAAAGTTTGATAATTTGTTAGTTGTCAGATTGTTAGAGAAAGAATTAAGAATAATATTTATCAATGTTTATGTTCTACTGAAAATTCATCAACTAATTTTATTAATCTTACATTAAATAAAATAACAGAAGAACATCCTATGGCTTTTTTTTAGCTGGAGACTTAAATGCCAGGATATCCCTACATCAGTATAATTTAATTAATGAATCGTTGTTTGAAGAACATCATGAAAGAATAAAACCTTTAAACCAAAACTTGAGTTCTATCATATGTGCTAAAGATAAGAAAACCAATGAAGCAGGGAGTCGCTTATTAAATATTCTTCAAGCTGTGGATTTTACTGTCATTAATGGTAGAAGTACTAGTCACAAAGATAGAAATGTCACTTAGCATTCTGCTAATGGAGCTTCAAAGATAGATTTATTCTTCTTGACTACAACTGTACTTGATAAAGTGTATAGATCTCGAAATAATAGAAAGAATGAAATCTCATCATCTTCCTCTTCAAATTCATCTAAATTAGCAAAGGAGTTAGAAATGGACACAAATAGTAATCATAACTGTGTGGAGATTATTAACTGTAAAATAATAAAATGGACTCAAACAGATACAACACAAATTTAATTTTGTTTAAATGTTCTCCAAGCTTTAAAATACAAACAAAATATCTTCGATGATCAGAACTCTGTAAATAAGATCTGTCTATGGGAGGAGCTCCTAAAATACATTGTCCCCTGGCTATATGAATACGCGGACAAAAAGAAAAATACTGATTCCTGGTTTAATAGCAGATGTATCAAAACTAAAAGAGAACTGTTGAAACTGGTAAGGAAAACTTGTTTCAAAAAATCAAAATCTAATCTACAGTAAACCTTTTAAATAAAGAAAGGAAACAATATAACAAATTATTACTTGTGTAGAGAAACAGAAATATCAAAAAGAACATTCAAAAGATAACAGTAATCAATAGTAGAAACAATGTCAAGCATTTCTGGACTTTATTTGCCAAAGGTTGCAATACTTATTCTCCTTCATTAGACACTTATAAACAGCTGATACATTGGGAAATTAATTTTAAAAAGTTTACTATGATCCAGAAGAAGAACAACATGATATCACATCACATTTGTTGCAGCAAATTATATCCAGTCACTTATGGACAATCCTGTTATGTTTTTCAAGGTCTGAAATTATAGAGGTAGCTCTTTGATCCAAGAATGGTAAAGTTCTGGGGCAAGACAGAATAACTTCTAATATATTCAAATTTTTTCTAGTTTGGTAGATACCTTTATTATTTCAGATATACAATTGTATTTTTTTGTTTTATTTCCAGTTTCTTGGGCAGGCAGCATAATATACCCAATACATAACAAAATGTCCCATAAATGATCCCCAAATGTACAGGACAATCAGTCTAATAGCTACAACTCAAAAAATTGTTTGCCGTATTGTTTTGTCCAGGCTGGAACATTGGGTAGAAAGAAAGAATATCTTAGAAACTTATTAACCATCCATTATTGTGTAGTTCTTTCTTATGTTATAAACATGCATACTTTGATGAGTAAAGGGAACTCTTTTGTCGCTTTGTTGATGTAAAAAATGGCCTTTTAGAGTTTGAGCAGGAAAGCTCTGTTGACTACACTACGTACTCTTTGTGATTGACATATACTTACTTAATGTATTGATCAGACTTCATGAGATTACATGGCCCCAAATTCAATAAAATAATTTAGGATATTCACAGACAAGATAAATACTAATTTAGGGGTCCATTAACTCCTTTATTATTTAACCTTTGCATATAAATACAATAATTTGTCAATTATATGAACAAGACTTTAATTCTCCCAAAAGTTTGAGCAGTCGTGATGTGGTATTAATATTGACCTCACTCTGAGGACTGCAGAGAAAACTAGATAATATTAATGCACAATGTCACCAGAAATATCTGGCAGTAAACAAATCAAAAACACAATTATTCATTTTTAGTAGTACCAGATGAGGTTCTGATTTTCTTTATTTAAACCATATTATGTTACAAACAGTTGATACATATGACTGTCTGGCTATTTGTTATACAGTAGCAGGCACTTCAAATGGAATATCCATGTTACTTATCTTATGCAAAAATTGTAGTCTGCTATACATGGAGTCTTAAGATTCATGAAAAACATTGGAGATTCTTCGGTGGTGGGTTGTCTTACTACCATATATGCTAAAATAAAGGTATCTGTAACATATGCCTCAGAAATCTGGGGCTTTGTTAACTTAAACCCTTAGAGAAAATTATGAATAAATTACATGGGCAATTATTAAATCTTCCAGTATGTGTCCCATAACATATCTTGAGAGCTGAACTGAGACAATATTCTTTAGATACCATGATAAGAACTAGGATGTCAGTTCCTATCATGGTTCTCCAAACTCTTAGTGAATCTCGACTTCCTAAAAATGCTTCAAGGAATAGATTAAATATTCTAAAAATGATTTTCAGTTTCCATATTTAAATTTCTTGAAGAAAGAAATCTACATTGTAGGTCTTGTTGACATAATGACTTAAGTTTATAAAATTCCAGGAATCTATCTAACCAAACAAATCAAAACAGAGATTTAGAGCGATTTGCATTCTTCATCTGTTTTCTAAATAAATGGGGTATGTTGAGCACTGCAAGAAAACATAAGATGCAAACTCAGGGCTGGGATGAATGCAAATATGTTTAGGGTTTTGAGGATTGCCAGGCACCCAACGGAGGCCCCACCTGGAGACTTGATATGGAGTGTGCCACTTTGGGCCCTTTCCTGTTGATTTTCTACTTGGCCCCTGTATCAGCTTTCCAGGTGGGCATCTGTACCTAGTTTGACCCTGGTTCCCCAAGGGTCTATATTAGGTCCACTTCTTTTCACCCTATTCATCAGCGATCTTGCAGATATGGCTAATGATTGTTGCATACCATTGTATGCAGATGACCTGGTTTCATATCACAGTGCAGCTGATATCTCAGTGACTCGCCAGCACTTCTTAAACTCATTCTCTCTCATTCTGTCTTGGCTGCCCAACAAAAACCTGGTCCTTAGCCAGAAAAGATTGCGGCCATGCTGTTCTGCTTTAAACCTAAGCTTCGGACTTCCGGTGATGCCGGCATACATGGCAGATTAACTGATCAACAGCTTCTCCAAGTCTTTATCTAAATCTGCCTTAATTCCCCTCAAAATCTGGCTACCAGAGGCAAACAGAGACGCTTAGATGAGATGATGTTACAGACCCGCCAGAAGTTGAAAGAAAATGGAGTCGACACTCCACGGAATAACGAAAAACCAAATCAAGCACACATGCAATCAGAGGCCTGCGATATGCCTCAGCACATAGCTTCTCCAGGCTCTGGCTTGGCAGATGAGAGTAGCTCAGAGGAGGAACCGGCATTCATGATCACCTCCAGATGCCTATTTAAAGAGCTTAGGTGTCTGGGGAATACCATGGAGAATATACAATCAGAGCTAAAAGAAATTCGCTTTGAGCAAGGGGCACAGAGCAAGAAGATCACAGATCTCGAGCAGCAAGCCATGGAGGTGTCTGGGGCCATAGATCTGCATAACGGCGCAATTCTCCAGTTGCATGATAGGGAGGTCTGGATTCAGCAGAAACTGGAAGACCTTGAGAATCATTCTAGACGAGCCAATATTTGCATACATGGCCTCCCCGAGCAGACAGAAACAGGGTGTATGACGTTTTTTATGGAAAGTCTCATAAAAGAACTTTTGAACCTTCCCCTGGAACACAAGTTAAACCTGATTCGGGCCCACTGCTCGTTGGGTCCCAGACCTTTGGATCCGAAGGCCCTCCCAAGATCGATCATCATTGCCTTCCTGGACTACAGAACTAAAGCAGAAATTCTAGGAAAGTCAGGGGCTAAAAAAGAAATAATTTTCGGAGACGTTCGCCTTTATGTCGAACATGATCACGCTCCCTCCACCATGGATCGTAGGTGTAAATTATTTCCAATCTTAAAGCAGCTCTGGGCAAAAGGGGTGAAAGCTTGCCTAGATTACCTGGTGGTGCTGAGAATCACAACAGATTCGGGTGTGCACACCTTTCCAATGATTTCGGAGGCAGCTAAGTTCCTTTAATGGTGGGAAATCAATTTGTCGGATATCCTGGATGTGGATACTATAAAGGAGTTAGAATACCGTTGCTGGTATGTAGTCCGTAACTCACGAGGGAAGGGAGGCCAGACTCAGGGGAATATTACGGAGGAATTGACACTGGAAAAGTTGGCGGATAAATCGGGCAACCCTCCTCCCCCGGGTCCCCGCTCGCAACGCGCCACCAGAGGGAAAGGAAAGAACCGGGCACCAAAATCCCACCAACCATCATCAGCCCAAGAACAGCAGAACACTTGAAATTACCACCCTAGCTTGTCCGGTTATGACTACTTCAGCTTGAACCGCAGTGATTCAGGCTTGGGACTCACTAAGTACTTTTTAAAATTTCTTGTGGGAAGAGGAAGGTGATCCACTCTTCCAGTTTCTTTAGAGCCATAATATCTAACTCTGATTCTTTAATTTTGAATGGGGAAAGGGCTCTAGCGAAGTGATGAGGTGGGCTCATTTAATCGAACACCTTTTGGTCTAAGCCAGCAAATCTTATTGTGCGTAGGTTAACATTGTTACTTTAGCTGGGAGGGTGGAGGGGCTCGGAGGGGCAGATAGATGTTGCTGCTAACGTAATATAAAACCTGTACATGTACGCTGGGAACACCACCTAATACTGTGGCTGAATTAAGCCTCAGTTAGGCACAACCTTTGGTAGTTGTACCATCCCTTCCCGAACTTAGACCAGTGGGGAAGGAGGAATGGTGGCACTATTGGAAATACTAGAAAAGTTCATAGTTCTGGGGCCACAGATTTGGCCCTTTTGTTTTATGATGTTTCATGTTCATTGTTTAATTAGGTTATTTTATTTTATTGACTGGCCTTGTGGTGTGTTGATGTGACGGATGGGTTGGGGAGTGAGTGGGGGTAGGCAATGCCTTAATCATTTCAGACAAAACTATTGCTGAAAGTCTTTTATGGAACTAAACATTGTAACATATAATATGAAGGGGCTAAATGGCCCTATAAAAAGGGTGAGAATTTGACAAGAACTGCGGAGACACAACACCAGTCTGGCTCTGTTACAGGAGACCCACCTGAACGATGTAGAACACTCTAAACTAAGACGCTCCTGGGTGGGGGATGTCTGGGCAGCCAGCTGGTCGGACCTTCCACATCGGAGAGGAGTGGCTATTTTGTTTAAGCAAGATCTCCCAGTCCAGGTGGTTTCTCAGGTCAGAGATCCCCAGGGTCAATATGTTAAACTCCACCTTCTCATTTTTAATATGAAATGTGTGATGGTCAGCTTATATGCTCCCAATGAGCTAAAGGTAAATAGACCTTTTTTTTTAAAAGTGATAATGGAGACCATACAAGACCCAGATACTTTATATATTTTTGGGGGAGACTTTAATAGGGTGGTCTCAGTCCAATGGGACAGAGCACAACGGGCCGGAAGGCGTGCCAATTCCCAGGGTGATGGTTTTCTGAGGAGGCTAATGGGGGAGGTTTGCCTGACAGATGCCTTGAGGGAGAGCCCTGAGGCGCAAAAAGATTATACTTTCTTCTCTCATAGGCACAGGACTTGTTCGAGAATAGATATGTTCCTTGTGTCTAGGGAGAGGATGCACCTGGTACAGAGCTGTGAAATTCTGCCGATGTCATGGTCAGACCATTCCCCAGTGCTTCTCAGGCTACAGCTTTTCCCCTCGGTTAGAAGCTCCAATTGGAGACTAAATGTGGGTCTCCTGAATTCTGTAGATTATATATCTATACTCAAAGAACAACTCTCTGCTTTCCTGGCCATCAACGGTGCACATTCGACCTCCCCCACAGTTAGGTGGGACACCCTTAAAGCCTACATTCGGGGCCAGATCATATCTCACAGTTCTTGAATGAAGAAACAATACCAGGCAAAATTAGAAAGGCTGGAGAAAGAACTTGGAGAAGCAGAGTTTAGACACAGGTTGACCCTCCACACAGGGGATAAAGCCCTTTGGCAAAGGAAAAAGAGAGAAGTAGAACAATAATTGGCAAACAAGGTGGAAGGGGCTATAAGGAGAACACAATGTAAATATTATGCAGAGGGCAACAGGGCAGGCAGGCTTTTGGACTGCACTCTTCATAGGCAGCTTGCTGGCAGGGCAGTTCTGAAAGTAGAGGATCCTGAGAAAGAATGGGAAATAATTGCTGATCCCCCAGGTATTACAGGGGCATTTGCTAGATACTACAGGGAACTATACAGCCAAGACTACCTGTATAATGAAACACAAAAAATAAAAAGTTCTTGTACTCCCTGACTATTACAACCTTCACTCTGGAGAAGTGGGATTTACTAGAGAGCCCAATCACTCGGGGAGGTTATTGCTAAAATTAGAAGCCTTAAACAAGGGAAATCTCCAGGCCTCGACGGCCTCCCGTCGGAATTTTATAAAGTCCTCCACGAGCTGTTGGTTCTTCCATTGGTTCAGTGCTACCACCATATACAGGAGGGGGGGAGATACTGGAGTCTTGGCGCTCTACCCTAATCACGGTCATCCCCAAAGAGTGGAAAGACCACTCTCAATGCAGCTCATATCGTCCTATCTCATTGATCAATGTGGATTTAAAAATTTTCACAGGAATCCTGGCGGACCGCATGCAGCGGGTGGCTCTGAAATTAATACATACTGATCAGACAGGATTTATACCAGGCAGATACTTGCAAGATAATGTGAGATGCCTGCTTAACATTATCTCTGCACAATGGGGTAAGGAGACTTTTCGGCTAGCTATCTCCATGGATGCAGAAAAAGCATTCGATAGGGTTAGTTGAAACTTTCTAAATGCCACCATGGAGAAAATGTAATTTGGCTCAGAATTTCTAGAGATTATAACAAACCTCTATACTTCCACACAGGCCCAAGTTACAGTAAATGGCGTAAACTCAGGGTATTTCTCTATAGGTAGGGGAACTAGACAGGGTTGCCCACTATCCCCACTTCTTTTTTCCCCTATTCCAGGAGCCCCTCGCGGCGGCGGTCTGCCAGAATTAGGAGGTGGAGGGGGTGGTGGCGGGGGGAGTGGAGAATAAAGTGTCTTTGTACGCAGATAACTCCATATTTTTTGTAGGACATCCTGAAACCTCCCTGCCCTGACTACTGTCCCTGCTTGAGCAATTTGGGTCCATATCAGGCTATAAGATCAATTATGGTAAGTCAGAGACCCTAATTTTGAGTGGAAATTTTCCCCCAACGATGGAAGCACGGCTTCCCTTTCACTTGGGCTAGGCACAATCAAATACGCTACCGGGGCATTCAGATTTCCACAATGTATGTAACACTATTTGAAGCTAATTATAACTGCCTTTGGGGTGATATACAGGCCGATTTGGCGAGATGGACGCTATTGCCTCTTTCACTGTTGGGTCGAGTTGATTCCGTCAAAATGAATGTGTTGCCTAGATTTCTTTTTTTTTTCCTACCCTGCCTATCCCGGTCACAACACAGTTCTGGGAAAAAGTACAGAAGGGTATAGCTCAGTTCATATGAGAGGGTCGTAGACCTAGGGTGGCCAGAAAGATTCTACAGCAGGCTAGGGATGGCGGGGGGCTGGGACTCCCTGACTTGTACAGATATTATCTCGCATGCCAAATGACCCCGGTGTGTTCCTGGGCCAAGCAGCGAAGAGAGTATGGCTGGTATGAGATAGAGGAAGGGGAGGACCTGACGAGGCCATTATTTAATTTAGCATGCCTTGACCAACATCTCACTCTTCAGGAGCTGACTGGGAATCTCTGGATGCAGCACTCTCTTAAGATCCTGAATAAGGTCCGGAAGAAATTAGACTCCCCCCCCTTCACTAGGCCCCCTCACCCTACTCAGACACCATGCTGGATTTGTCCCCCAAATTGGATCCTGGATATAAAACATGGGAAATCAAGGGTCTCACCAGGTTCTCCCAGTTAGTTGAGAGAGGTGTCTGCCTGTCATTTGACAGATTAAAAGAGAAATTTGGCTTAGATAACCCAGAATTTTTTAGATATCTACAGGTCAGGCATTTTATCATGAGTGGTGACAGGATTACACTTCTACAGCAACAAAAGACAATATGGGAAGAATTTATCTATGGGGTTGTTACTCTGTGAGTCAAACTAAATATATTTCAGTATTATACGGGATGCTGGGGAGAAGGGCCTAGAACCTTTGAATCCAATAAAGAATGCATGGGAGGAAGAATTATCTGTTGTCATTCCAATGGAGATGTGGGAAAAGAGATTTAGGATAGGGTGGAGGGTCACTACCACCCCAGACTGGAGGGAATACGTTTGGAAGATAATTATTAGATTCTTCCGCACTCCTGTGGTCACAAAGCACTTCGGGTCTACCTTCTCAGACAAGTGCTGGCGGGATTGCGGGTTAAGAGGCTCTCACGCACATATTTTATGGGAATATTTGGTTATTAGAAACTTCTGGGATGCAGTCAAACTAAACAACCAACAGATCTTTATGGTGGATATACCCTCAGACTTCCTTAACTGGGTTCTGGGATTTCCGGTGATGCTAGGCCTCCCTCCCACCCAGAGTAAATTATGATTCATTTTATTGTGGCAGTTTTAAAATGCCTTTCCACCAAGTGGCTGCAACAAGAAGCCCCAAAGGCAGATGAATGGATTAGCCTGGTGAGACTCATCCATGATAGGGAAAAACTCATTGCCAGCCTTCAGTTGAGGGAGGATAAGTTCCTGGAGATTTGGAGCCCTTGGTTGAGGTGGCCCAGAGCCGGTTCCTAGGGCAGACGTAATTGTTTGACAGAGGCTTTTGCCCTCACCCCTGTTTGCCCCACCCCCCCACACATCCCCATTAAAATTTGGAACAATAGGTGGCTGAATAAGTTTAAACATGGATGACTAATCCAGAAAACAGTTCAAAGTAAAGGAATCACCAGTATCTGTTATTCTTTTTTATCTTTTAAAGTGAGTAAATGGGGGCACACCACTATAGGCCGAGAAAGAAGTATGGTTATTTACTTGTGTAAAATTTTTCTTTATAAGTTGTACAACAAGTTTGATTGTAGTGGCTCGCATGAGCTATTGTTTGTGAGCAAATCAGAGGAGAATAAACTGTAAAGAGACTGTGGTCCTTAAAAGAGAGGAAATAACAGAAGAACTTAACATATCCTAACCATCTATATGCCTCTTCGGACCGATATTTGATTTAAATAAAATGTTGATCCTTAATGTTCTAAATATAATGGTATTCAAAGTTTTTGAATAAAATTGAGTTCTAAAAAAAAACTAAGCTTGATTTGGGTACCCCTTGCCTCTCAAGTTCTTGGCTCCCTCCTAGAGAAAGTTACCAATATAAAATATCTCAGGGTTGTCTTAGATCCATCACTGGATTTCTCTCCTCACATTCTGTCAGTATGCAAAGCTGTAAATTCTAAACTAGGCATAGCCCACAGAGTTTAAGCATTAGCCCCCCCTCCCCCCAGCCCATCTTTTCATAGCCCAAGGTGTGCTTCTACCTTATCTCACTAATGAACTACTGCCTTAAAGAGCACCTTCCAAAATGATCCAAACAGTAACTTCTTGCAGTCAGTTAATAAAGTAATATACCTCAAAGGTTGTGTGCATTTGTAATTTTTGTCGTAGTTGTTCCCACTTTTTAATATTTTGATCTGTTTTGCAGCTACAGTTTAGCCCTGCTGCTCTTGTCTTGGCTGTTCAGCTGCCTGATTGCTAGCTCCCGCTGACATCACTATGTGGAGCATGGCTAGGGTTACCACCTGTCCCTACTTTCACAGGACAGTCCTGATTTGGGCAGCTGTGTCCTGCAAAAAAACATGAAAAATACTAAATGTCCTGACATTATAGTACAAAAGAATATTTTCAGACTTTCCTCTAAATGCTGCAATGACTATAGTACCTTAACTAAAATACCTTAAAATGATTAGAAACACTAGGAAACATCTAAAAAACTGCAACACTTAGCCTTAATTCTGATTATTTAGAGAAAAAATCTGTTGTGTTGGTTGAGGTTACAAATTGTCCTGCGAAAAATCATATTTTAGTAAGAAATGTCCCACTTTGGGCTTCTTAAAAGGTGGTAACCCTAAGCATGGCTGAGTCACACTGTGTGTTACAGTAAACGAGTAGGGGGGTTCCAAGGGAAAGATGCCTCATATACATTAGTATAAAATGATCTTCATTGCTCCCCTTTCCCCTCACAAGACACCCTGTTATCAATAAAGTACACTAACTCCAGTGGCTAAGTCATCTCTTCTCCGTATGTAATTTTTTTCAAACGGTCATCTGCCATGATATTGAATGACAGTGTAGTTTGATACTGGACACTGCCAGCTTTGCCATCCATGTTAGTGCCCTTGTAAGCTTTAGTTAGTAATTGCCCCCTTTTAGTATGAGTAGCATATGTGTGCCTTATTAAATATGCCAACCGAATTAGAATGTATAGGAATTCTAGATTAATACATCAGTCTGCCAGTGTAGCACAGCAAGGGTTAAACTGTTCCAAACAGAACACAGATGGTGGGTTGTAAAACATTTACAGTACAAAGGGAGACATCCCTACCCCGGCCTAGTCATTCAGCAGCCCCTGACTTGTGGATCCATTTTGACTCTGTGCTGAGAGAAAGACACACACACACACACACACACACACACACACACACACACACACACGCACACTGCAGTCTGAAGCAGCGGCATTAGGCAGCATGAATCAGAGCCTTGAGGACCCCCCCCTTACAGCTCTCATGTGGCCAAGCTGCTATGAGAAAGTGACTGCAATTGCATTTAAGCAGTTCAGCCTATTATTATTATTTTATGTTCTAAGATTGTGGATATATTGTGCTATCCACACTTCATGGCAGGTACCTTGCTGCTTTAAGATGTGCCAGAAAATCTTCAAGCTGGCTCCTCCCACCCACCTGGGTGGTATAGTCCTTGGCTCTGCCCCATGACGCCAGCTCTTCCTTTCTGCTGGAAGGTTCAGGTTCCCTCCTTAGTGCTTCCGTGTGTAGTAGGCCCTGGCTTCAGAATCTTTGAATTCGCTTCCAAAACTGATTCTAAAACTCTCTCAAGTTCAGCCTTCATCTTTTTCCCTCGCTTCCGCGATGGAGGAAAAGTTGGCGGGTTTCGCTGGTGCCCCTACGGGCAGAAGATGTCTCGCACGGATCCTCATGCTGCGTGGGCATACTGCCTGGGACTGGACCACGATCTGCAGACCTTGATCATTGTCGGTCCTTTTCTCTGAACATGCTTGAAGATCGCACTGCCCGACTTCAGCTGAGGCGACTGGAGAAGTGTTACCTGCCAGTCAAATCAAAGGATGCCCGTTGGGTGGTCTCCGCAGCTGCGGTGTCCACTGAGCAGTTAGAACAGCTCAAGGCCTTCGAGGAGGAGGTGGCTCAGGCCGCAGCAGGCTCCTCTTCAGCTTCGGCCTTCATTCCGCTGCATCTGGGATCCTTCTATTTGGCTTCTTTCAAGGAGTTGTGCCAGTCTTTCTCTACCAAGGAAGAGGGCACTTCGGGGTCACATGTTTCGCACTCCAAGAAGAAGGAGGAGTCGAAAAAGGACAAAGAAAAGTCAACACATCACCATTCTTGGACCGAGAGCCGCCCTGCTCACAGGAATCTCCTGTCTCGACTTCGGTCGAATTGACGGCCGAGGCCGCTGGTTTCATGGTATCCTCATCAGACCAGTTGTCTGAGATTGCCTGTCGACGCAGCCGAGATGTTTCTCGAGTCGATTGGTGGGTTGTCGCCCGATCCGGCAAACGATTCTCTTTTTCTGACACTTGTGCTCCCGGTGTCCTTGGATGGGTTTGCTCTGCCCGCTTGGCAAGACCCACCCACCAAGGAACCAGACCAGGAGCCGAAGGATTCCCCAACTCCTGTCGAGGTCCCCCGCTGGCCCTGCCAATAGTCGAGGTCTCGGTCCCGCTCCTCGACTTCGACGTCAGGCAAGACTCGGTCCCGCTGGTGATCTCGTTCCCGCTGTCTTAATAAGTGGTGCCACCGCTCCTCATCTTCATCCTCCTTGGATGAGGAGAGGCTTCTGGCGCAAGTTACGTCGATGCTATGAAGACCTCATGTAGCAGCAGTTGGTCTTATCCAGGTCCAAACCTCTCCTGGTTTTGACCCCGGCCATTAAGTGGCTTTTGCCAGAATGACCGACTTCGGCCACGGACGCCATTACCGAGGTGCCGGTTCAGGCCCTGCTGGTTCAACCAAAGCCGGCTACTCCACTGATTCAGGTGGAGCCGCCACCCGAGCAACTGAAGTCAGGGACTACGACCAAGGATTCTCAGTCGGCCTAAGGCCTGCCCCATCGGTTGTCGGTCACTCTCACTCCCGAGAGCCCAAGGCGGGTGGAGAGGGACACGGATGGGCGCCTGCTTTACGAGGACTCTTCGGAGTCCGAGGATTCCTCCATGGTCTCCCATCTGGTGGACATCGAATCCTTGGGGGGGTCTCTCCGTCGATGAGGGCCCTTCCTCACAGATGGGTATTTGTCAGCTCATTTCTGAATCTACGAGAATGGAGCTTGAGCCTGTGCAGAAACAGGCTAAGTATCCAATTACAGAGATTCTGGATAAAGGGGACACTCCTGTGGAGGCCTTCCCAGTGGCCGAGGCCATTGTGGGTCCAGCCTTGGAGCTGTGGCAGCATCTGGCATCTTGTCCTGTGCCTTCTACCCGCATGGCCCACAAATACGTGGTTCCCATGGGGTTCCTGTTGGGCTTTTTGGAGCATCCCTCTGCAGTGGGGTTTGTGGCTGACTCCATGTTTCGGCACTCAGGCAACAAAGGGGATGTGAACAGACCCCCGGACAGTGAATCCAAACAATTAGACCATTCCGGGAAGAAGATGTACACAGCTTCCTCACTCGGCCTTCGTTAGGCCAGTTCAGCCGTTATCGTGGCACATTTTTCTCACACCCTCTTGGGCTCCCTGGACAAGGTGATCCCTCAACTCCCAGCTGACCTCCAGACAATGGTCAAGCAGGTCTGGGACCAGGGTAGAGCAGTGGCAAAGCAGCAACTCCAAACAGCTCTGGATATTGGTGATTCTTGTACCCGTTTGGTAGCGGCGACAATGGCCATGCGCTGCAGGGCTTGGCTACGTATCTCGACCTTTACGGTGGATATGCAGCATAAGCTGGCAGATGTCCCCTTCTTGGGCACCGACCTGTTGAGGCCTGACATGGAGGGTCACCTCCAGTGCATAGAGAAGTCCAGTGCCACCTTGGACTCCACCACATCTGCCCAAAAGGACAAGGACTCCAAGCGTCAAAACCGCAAGCCCTTTTACTCGTCCGCTCCTGTGGCCAGACCAGCCCAGCAGCAGGGCCAGCAGGCTCCAACTTGGCGTCCTCAGGCCAAGTCTGTGGTCTCCTTGTTTAGGAAGCCCAGGGGAAAGGTCCCGGCAGCCCCTCCACCGGACCCTCCTCCAAGTCTGCCCAGTGACGGGTTGGGGGGTGCCTCCCTCAATCCCATCATGTGTTACTTCATTTCCATCTGGTCTGCTATCACCATGGACCACCGGGTTCTAGAAGTGGTAGGTCGAGGCCTGCCTCTGGAATTCGAGTAGGCCCTTCTTTATTGAGCCCATGCCCCATGGGGGGGGGGGCTCTTGTGTCCGCAGCTTCTCAGTTGGCTCTCAGAGACAACTTAGCTGAGGTCCTCCTCAAGGAGGTGGTGCGCCCAGTAGCAGACCCGCCTTCAGACCCAGGGTTTGTCTCCAGGTACTTCCTGGTGCCGAAGCGGAAGGGGGCTGGCATCCCATTCTAGATCTGCTTGACCCGAACAAGTTCCTCAGGTCTCGCACCTTTCGGATGGTTACTCTAGCTCAGATTATACCATCCCTGGAGCAAGGAATATGGTTCTGTTCCCTAGATCTTCAGGACACGTTGTTTCGTGTCCCGATCCGTTTGTCCCATCGACGGTTCTTCCACTTCAAAGCCGAGGGAACCCTTTATGAGTTCTAAGCCATGCCCTTTGGCATGTCTTCAGCCCCCAGGGTCTTCACCAAATGCACGACAGTGGTGGCGGCGTACCTGAGGCGCCGAGGGGTGCGTGAGTACCCTTACCTGGATGACTGGCTGATAGCAGGTCCCTTCAGGCTGGAGGTGGAGCGGTCCAGGGATCTGGCCCTCCAGACTTGCCTAGAACTTGGCCTCCTGATCAATGAGGCCAAGTCGGAACTTGTGTCTGCAGAGGTGATCCAGTTCACCGGGGCAGAGCTCGACTCCTGCCTATCCAGAGCTCAGCTCCCATCGGACAAGGTGGAGGTTCTGTCCTCCTTTTCTAGATCATTTCTGGTTGGGCAATTGCGCCCTGCCTGGGACGTCCTGCATCTTGTGGGCTACATGGTGGCCTGCACCAGGATGGTCCAAGGGGCCCGCTGATGTATGCGTTCCCTTCAGTGGGAACTGGCCAGCTAGTGGTCTCAGCACTCAGGTCATCTCGACCAGCTGGTCTCTGTGACCCAGAGGATGTGGGACGACCTCCAGTGGTGGCTCGTCCCGTCCCACCTGCAGGAAGGGCTCCCGTTTGTCCGCCCCAAACCGATGGTCATCCTGACGACCGATGCCTGTCTGATGGTTTGGGGTGCCCATCTGGGGGAGCACAGAGCCCATGGGCTCTGGTCCCCTCAGGAGTCCCGTTGCCACATCAACCTGCTGGAGCTTCGAGCAGTTCACCTAGCCCTAACTGCATTCTTCGAGCAGTTCACCTAGCCCTAACTGCATTCGCTTCATTTGTCCGGGGTCAAGTGGTTCAAGTCCAGATGGACAACACCATGACCATGTACTACCTCAACAGGCAGGGTGGGACGTGCTCCTTGCCTCTCTGCAAGGAAGCTGTCCACATTTGGTCACTTGTGCTGAGCCTGGAGGTGGATCTCCTGGCCATCCATGTGGCAGAAGCCTCGAATCAACTGGCTGATGCCCTCAGCCAGATTGGCGGGGTATCTCACAAGTGGTCTCTCCACCAGGAGGTAGTACAAGATCTGTTCTCCCACTAGGGCACCCCTCAGGTGGACCTGTTCATCTCCAAGGAGAACATGAAGCTGAGGCTGTTCCATGACTGCCCTCCTCAGCAGGGTTCACTGCAGGGGGATGCCATCTCAAGACCGTGGACCCCAGACCTCTTCTTCACCTTCCCACTCTCCCCTTGATTCACAAAGTGCTCATCAAGGTCAGGAGGGACGAGGTGCATGTGATCCTGGTGGCCCCAAATTGGCCCTGCCAGTTCTGGTATCCAGATCTCCTCAGCCTCAGCTCCAGGCTCCCGAGGCGGCTTCCAGCACGCTCGGACCTGCTCTCAGTCAACCAGGGGAAGGTACTCCACCCGTACCTTCAATCCCTGCACCTGATGGCCTGGTTCCTGAGCAGCTAGAGCTCTGGGCCTTGGGTCTCTCCAACGAGGTCCTCAACGTTGTTGAGGCGTCGCTTAAGGAATTGACCAGAAAATGCTGTGCCTTTAAATTGAAAAAATTCTCCATCTGGTGTCAGGGCACAGGATTGGACCCCTCGTCCTGCCCAGTGGCTAGCATTTTGGATTATCTTTGGTCCCTCTCCCAGCAGGGGCTACGATTGACGACCATAAAGGTGCACCTGGCAGCCATCTCTGCTTACCGGGTGCGGGCCAGTCAGCGGTCGGTGGCACAGGAGAAGGTGGTCTGATGCTTCTTCGAAGGCCTAGATCACATATCCCCTCCGGTGTGTGAACCTCCACCTCCATGGGATCTACTGCTGATCTTGGCAAAGTTCATGGGCAAGCTATTCGAACCTATGCACAAGTGTGACGTGTCGCATTTGTCGTGGAAGACCACCTTCTTGGTGGCTATCACATCAGCCAGGACTGGGGAGTTGACAAGCACTCTCCATTGAGTCTCCTTACCTGGTCTTCTACAGGGACAAGGTTGTCCTGTGCCCCTACCCAAAATTCCTTCCGAAGGTGATGTCAGAGTTTCACCTTAACCAGGTGATTACTCTGCTGGTGTTCTACCCCAGTCACACCTCAGAGGTTAAGTACAGGCTCCATACTCTGGACCTGAGATGAACACTTGCCTACTACAGGGAATGAACAGCGGAAGTTCGGGGAGAGGTTCACCAGCTGTTTGTCACCTGCACTGAAGCCGCACCTGTAAGACCTGCAACCAAGTGGACAATAGTTTAATGGATTACAGCTTGCATTGACCTCTGCTATAGGTTGGCAGGTAGGGAGTCTCCCGCAGGGCTTAAGGCTCATTCCACCCGCCATACTGCTGCATCGGTGGCTGCTTCTAGGGACATCCCTATCCATGAAATCTGCAGGGCTGCTACCTGGAAGTCAGCACGCATCTTCATTTCCCATTACCACATCGACCTTGAGTCACGCTGGGATGTTGGTTTTGGAACCTCTGTTCTCCAGTCCCTCTTCCCTAAGTAGGGTGTGTGCGTCTCACCTCCCTCCTCCTGAAGAACTGCTAGGAGTCTGCCATGAAGTGTGGATAGAACGACATATCTATGATCCTAGAAAAACAGGTTACTCACCTGTAACAGTAGTTCTAGGAGTGGTATATGTTGTTCATCCACACTGACCCACTGGACCTCCCCGGCTTTGATGCATAAACCTGGTTTCCAGCAGGCTAAGATCTGGCGTCATGGGGCAGAGCCGAGGACTGTACCACCCAGATGAGTGGGAGGAGCCAGCTTGAAGACTTTCCGCCACATCTTAAAGTGGCAAGGTACCTGCCATGAAGTGTGGATGAACAACATATACCACTCCTAGAACTACTGTTACAGGTGAGTAACCTGTGTTTACCTGCCATATTGAATAAAATATGGTGTCCCTGATTTTTAGTCCTAGCAGGCTGAGCGGTATGAAGGGCACTAACACTAGTAGCAAAGCTGACAGTGTCCAGTATCAATTCACACTGTCATTTAGTGTCATGGCAGATGATCCATTTGGAAAAAAGTACATACAGAGAAGAGATGACTTAGTCACCGGAGTTCTTGATAACAGTGTGTCTTGTGAGGGGAAGGGGGAACAATGATGATCATTTTATACTATTGTATATGTGGCATTTTCCCCTTGCAAAACCCGTTCTTTTTCACTGTAACAAACAGTGTGACAGCCCTGCTCCATTTAGTGATATCAGCAGCACAGCTGAGGGTCTACAACAACACCAGGTTCTATGCAGAAGTGTTGGTACAGCATGCAATTTTCAGCAGCTCAGACTGCAAATCCAAACTGCTGAAAACATTAAATTAATACAAAACAAGAATCAATGCAAGAAGGAATTTATACATCCATGTAAAAAGACTGGGTAAGGTGCTCTTTAAAGTTAGTACTACTAAGACTAACCTCAACAAGTTGGGTATTGCCTGCAGTGACATGCCAATTTGCCTTAGCCACTCCCTGACTCACCCTTCACTGCCTACTCTACTTGGGTTTATGCTGGCTACCGCTGCAGGGATTATGCTCCTTTCTTAGTGGCTGCTTTGTGGACAGGCTGCTCAGATCTTCATCTCCTGTCACCCTAGAAAACCTCTTTCAATACCCTGCCACATGTTACCACCTGCGATCTACTGCCTCCCCAGTTCTCTTAGAATGTCGATGTGCCACAAAGCTTGGTCAGCTTGCTTTTGCCTACCATGACCCAAAAACCTAGAACTTCTTGCCTTCTTCCATGTGTAATGCTCCCAGTCATTCACACCTTTGCAAATCATTAAAAGCTTCCTGCTTCATCACATGACTCATGCTCCTTTGTAATTATGGTTATTTTTATTATGCCCATCTAACCTATTACTGCATATTGGGGCCTGTGCACAAAGGTGATGGTTGCCTTGGCGCCGCAGAGCCGCAGTGCATAGGCAACCGTACGTCCCTGAGCTGCAGGTTGATGTCCTGCATAACTTCTGTGGCATGCACGGAAGGGACACACATCCCTTACGCACCAAATCCCCCAGCTGGCCATGCAGCTATGCTGTGGGTCAGTCTGGGGTGTGTCTGTGGGCGTACCTACACTCTGCATCATTTACTACAGCACAGAGTGCCGGGTAAGGGGGGCATAGGATACGGCAGTGGGGAACCTGTCATATCTTGTTATGCACCTCCAGGTGACACTGTCTGCTGTGGTGGGACAAGAACACCCTCTACTGTGCTACCCCAGCCCACCAGGCTGACAGAGAGGGCAGGAGACAGAGAGTAAGGCACTGGCAGTCCCACGTATTCCTAGAATCCCCTACTTGTGAGGAGCAGGGGATCCACTTTGACACAAGATTGGCATTTGACCGGATGCCTGCCTGTGTCCCTCGAAATGCCCCTCCCCCATGCAGCTCCACGCTGGGGGGTAGAGTCGCAAACAGGTGCCCTCCGTAGGCATGCAGTTGTGCATACCATGCACCTTGCACCTGTTTGCAGATGCGTAGCTGTGCAGGCTGGGGTATATATGAATTGTACATGCCCGGCTAGCCTTCGTGTATGGGGCTCATTGATCTTATAGTTTTGTATGACTTTATTCCTTACAGTACCTGCCTTGTTGCTAGTGGTCTGCTTTTGTACCTTGTTTTTACTGTTCTTTCTTACTATAGCTATATTATCGTGCACCATCCTCATCTTGCCATGCCACATATTTTGTGATGTGTGATCTGCCTTTCTCACATGCCGGTAGCATATTCTTTGGTCGGTGTCTGTTTTGTAATGTTGTTCATTTTGTATTACCTTGTTGATTTGCTCTGTAAGTCTCCCAGGTTGTGCCTGTAAATAGGCATCTGTTTTCCTAGTGAACTTATGTGGTAACAAAAACAAATAAACTGTGACAGGTATCTCTCCTAATGTTGTACAGTTTAGAGGTATGTGGGGGTATCCTTCCTAATGTAGGATAGTTTAGAGGTATGTAGGAGTATCCTTCCTAATGGTATACAGTTTAGATATATGTGGGGGTATCTGTCCTACGGTTGTACAATTTAGAGGTCATGTGGGGATATCCTAATGTACAGTAGGACAGTTTAGAGGTATTTGAGGGGTATCCCTACTAATGTAGGACAGTTTAGAGGTATGTGGGGATATCGCTCCTAAGGTTGTACAATTTAGAGGTCATGTGGGGATATCCTAATGTATAGTAGGACAGTTTAGAGGTATTTGAGGGGTATCCCTACTAATGTGGGCCAGTTTACTGGTATTTGTGGAGTATCGCTACTATGTGGTGCAGTTAAGAAGTATTTGAAGAATGGTCCCCTCTATCTGGGCTCGTTTACAGGGATGCCCCACTAATGTGGATATCTGCTAAACATCCCACTAATGTGGGACAGTTAAAAGGTACAAGAGGGATGCCCATCATCATTTTTGACAGTCGAGAGGAATGTTTTGTCTGTCTTTGCTCTCATTCTCTCTCTCTCTCTCTCTCTCACCCTCTCTCTTTAGTTCCAAGTGGTTAAGACCTTGCTGTGGGAGGTGGTCAGCTGCGTGGCAGATATTTTTGCTCAGTGCAGGCCTGAACGGTTTCGTCCTGGCTTGTGTGGTGCTGGTGGTGATTCTCCTGGTTTTGGAACTTTTCATTGATATGAAGCTCCTACACTGTAAGTATTCTCTCTGATGGAAAGATATTTCATAAGTTGTTTCCCAGGTTGAAATGTTGCAGACAGCTTGGACTTGTGTTGTAAGAATGTAGGAAATGCTAGATGATAATCAGTGGTCCATTATGTTCCCCTCTTGCCGTTCAGGTAGCCACAGCCTTGAATATTTTTTTTCCCTCCTGACGTTCCCTGATCCCAGTGGCAACCCCTCAGCCCTGTCACCGTCCTTCTCGTGGACTTATCAGCTAACCACCACTTGTCCAGGACCAGTTTTGACTGGTGGTCTGCCAGATCAGTCATGTTGCCTGGCTGTGGTGCCAGATTGGGCCAGGGCATTTTCCACCAATGTTGTCTCCCCAGGCGCTGGCATGCAATGACGTGCATGTGTGCGTCGGTGTGCCCAAGTGCCAGCATCCACCAACAGACCTGCCAATTACTAGGAAAAAGGTCTGAGGTATCGGCCACACCACATAAACTCACCAACCAAAAAGTATTTTTTAAAAGGTTTTATTTATCACTTGCTCCAGCATAGTGTCTGGTTAAAATTTACAGGCAGCAGCACAAAAGGAACTAGCCGATGATCATTTTGCACCAGAAGCACTTTAAGGCCTTGAAAATGCACTTTTGGCACAAAACGATCTTCGGCTAGTTCCCTGTGTGCTGCTGCCTGTAAATTTTAACCAGACACAATGGTGGAGCAAATGATAAATAAAACCTTTTAAAAAATACTTTTTGGTTGGTGGTTTTACATGGTGTGGCTGATTGCTCTGACTTTTTTCCTAGTAACTGACTTCTTGAGTGTCTGGAGCTTGGCCATTCCCAGAGCTGCTATTATTCTGTTAACACAGTCCTGCCCCTGTTACTGCTCTTGCCAAAACTACCACCTAGTCTCTGCCAAATGGCAGTCACGTGGCAACAAGCAGGATCCCTCCACCATGAGGGAGGAGACCTGTTCCTGGGATGCTCAGTACTCCCTCCCGTCTGGCCCCACCAATCACCTGTGCTCATTCCCAAATACAGACCACCAGGATCATGAGTGGCAGCCCTATTGCTGTGCCATTGGGTTGGCATTCAGCCTTGAATATTTGAGGAATAGTTGTAGCCATTTATTTAATTGGAAGCAGTGCCAGTAAATTGTATGGCCTTTGTCTGGATTGAGAGGAGAACTACCACTGGTGGAAACCTCTTGGTACCCGAAGTCAAGTAATCTGCCTGTTCCTCCTAGACACACTAATGTTGATTTGGGTTATGCTCCGGGTAACCCTCTCAGACAGACCAAGGTGGGCAGAAATCAGCAGCAAAAGTTCAGTGGCCCTGCCACAGAACTAAAGGCTGAACTGCTGTAGAGACCCAAGGATCCTGAATTATTAGGGTGTTTTGATGAACTGTAGGTAGTCTCTTCAGTAAAACCTGAGTTTGGCACTGCTACAGGATAAGTAGATCTGAGACAGATTGGAGACGTCCAGTGTAATGTGAGTAACTCCCAACACGTCTTGTACTAAGTGCTGCTGTGTGCACAGGAAATAATTATTGGTACATGTACAACTGACACTAATATGTATTTGGGACCACCTGCAGTTACAGTAACTACTGTTTGTCAAAGCCATGCCTGAACCAGAAACCAGAAGGGGCAGATGCCAGCTCTTTTCTTTTAGAGAGCTTTGCTGAAATGTGCTGTTTTTATTAGCCCTAACAGCTGACTAGTCCTGAGAAGGAAAGAGAAGAATTTGGTTTTCTATAGTGCCTTTTATACACACTATACAATACAATATAACTTATTTTTATATCACATCTTTAATAGGCAGTATCACTAAAGGCTATACTGATAAACATGAGTAAATTTGTAAAGATTTTCTTCTGGATACTCAGTAATCAGCCTTGATGCTGGGGCGAGTACCTGGAAGCATTTGACTGTAGCACGCAAGTGTAGTACTGGTGCTTGACCCACAAGGAGTGCAGTACATCTTTTGAGAGGTTGGTTATTTGCCCAGGTGCTAGGGTGAGTGCCTGAAAGCTTCTGACTGTATCAAGTGTAACCCCTAGGTGGCGCTATCCCAAGGACTACTACCCCTGCCTGCTTGGCTAGTAGCAGGTTAAGGGGCCTGGGTACTGAAACAGGTGCCTCCACCTGGAGGGTCAGGGTTGTTGGTGGTCAAGCTAACCTGGGCACAGCTCTCCAGGGCAGTGTAACCCCTCTCTTTCCCTTCTAGTGGCCTGAACAATATACAGTAATCACTTTCACAATGACCCTTATTCACCATGCAACTATCCACACTGTTTGCACTTGCCACCAGGGCTGGTTCCTCTAACTCGACCCTGGGGACCCCCTGTAAAACAAGGTTATGCACAGCAAATAGCAACTGTACAGTACTCCTGGCACAAACTGGAACCTCAGTCAGGTTAAATGCAAAAAGAGTTAGGTCTGATTTATTCAGGGGACTTGAACAAGAGAGGCGTAATCAGGTTGATTTGCTTAAAGGCTGTATCAATCAGACAGTTACGCATGCACTTCAGAGTCCCTACACAGTCACACCCTCTGGGTACCCAGGTAGGAAGATGGTGGGCTAGCCAGGAACGGTGCCCAGGGTAGGCCAGCTTGCAGCTGGTTTGAGCCCTGTGATGGAAGAAAGCAGCATGCACAACACACACTATTTGTAATCCAGAGCTGGAGGGCTCAGTTTGTGACAGAAAAGACATCAAAGCAGTCAGATGACAACACTTTAGATTTAGCTGTTGTTGCAAGGAGCTACCCTGATGTTTACTCATGATACCCAATACAGGACATAGACAGGACGAAATCGAGACAGCAGATTGTTGAACTGGAGTGCCAGGAGAAGCAGGGCCCACACGAATCACTGAGGCATCGTTCCTGTTCAAAGCATGAGCAGGGGGCTGATCCCCAGGCAGGTCTCTCGTCGATGGCTTTCTCTGTGCAGCGGGTAGTCTGGCTGGGCCAGTGTGGCAAAGCCCAGGCCCAATGGAGATGAATATGGATTTAGTCCGTGGGAGCTGGATGCAGCCTCCAGCAAGCAGAACACAGTTCAGCACACAGTGGGGAACCAAATCACGACCCACTAACAGCACACAGCACATTTACATGTAAGAAATTCTACTGTACTAGGCAGATTGCTATCTGGCTGCAAGTACAGAGTCTCTGCACAACCAGGAGCTCAAAGGTGACTGGAAATCCTGACAGGCCAAGCGCATTCAGCAAATCTTCAGTCTTCTTCAAGTTAAAGCCTGGTCCCAGTTCTGTGGCTTAAATCATCCTCACAATTCGGATTCAGTCTGAATAAACTTCAATTTCCCTCTCAGGGACAGCAGGCAGACAGGCAGGCCAAAACTCAGCCTTTTCACAGTTCTCCTATGTGGATCTATGCAGGATTACTGCTCGACTATCTCAAGCTGTTACTTCTTTCACTTCCCAACTCAAACTGAAAGTAGCTGCAAGTAGCCTGGGACTTCCTCAAGATTCAAAAGGTTCGGCTGGCTGATTTCTCTGTCAGTCACAACAAGGGCTCCCCCTCCAGGTTCTTTTTGGTGCCAAAAGCCCAAAACTACAATTCCTATGGAATTTTGCTCCCACAAAGCCCCTGGGGAAAGGCTCCATTTTAGAGTCCCCAAAGGTACGGATTGGCCCATTTCAGCAGTCCAGAACCAAGATGGTGAAGATAAACAGAAATGTCCATGCTTCAAAGGAGGCAGGTTAGACAAACTGCAATATTATTACTATTCTAATAAATGATCAGCAAACAAGTACATCTTCTAACAGAGCTCCCTCTGCACTAATAGCGATGGCAGAATGGAGCGATTATTTGGCAACCTGGTTGGGACTCAAGCATAGAAACCCTTAGCCCCCTCCCAGATTAATTATGACTGCAATCCAGGCAGCTCTTAAAGAGACAGTACACAGAGGCTATACAGGCACTCTCTGGCACTACATTTAAACTTCTAAAATGCAGGACACCAGCCTGGCAGTAAGCATTTAGGTAAGCGCAAGGAAGACTTTTCGGGAACCCCCATTGGTAGGGGGGTTACACCCTTCCCTGCCTGGAGAAAACTTGGCGTCCGCGTCAGGTCTTATACCATCAAAATATTGAAAATTCAGTATATACAAGACATACATGACATTAGCATACTATGGAAATACTACAGGATGCATCAGTTAATTGTAACTTATCACATTACTATACATTTCACTATACCATATCTTCATTGACAATACTTATGCATGTTTCATGCACTCTATACTGATTCTATAATGATTTACATACTATGAACAGTTACATATGACTTCACTTTATAACTTCTTGTACAGTAAACAATGTGGAAGGGGCCCTTCCCTATCAGCTAACTTGGGGCTTGATGAGACAGGGACACCATGTTCTGAAGGAAGAACAACTAACCTGGAATTGGTTATTAAGCTCAGTTTGGGTAGTGAGCGCTGAGAAATATAAACACCTTTGTGAACCACATTGAAGGCAAATCCACTGGCCTCCCAGGAGAATCATAACTGAAGCACAATACTGGCTTAGCAGCTCGGCCAATCTTTCTGGGGGGAACAGCCACAATCTCTGTACTTTCACCACTAACTTTGGAGCTTTCATCATTCGTGAGGGGTGCCTCTGCACGGATGGGAATGTCCAAACTGGGAGCACTGTCAGCTCCTTCCTCTGTAGGCTCTGTTTCCACAACACTAGGCTCATTTAGAGAAAGTTCTGGCAGAATTAGGCTTTATGGCACTGAAGGGGGGCTGTCAGCAGTCTCATATTGTTGTTCAAGTTCTGTTGTGTTACCAGAGAGACTCAGACCATCAGCCCCTTCTTCGGGCAAGTCACACAGTTCCATTAAACACAGGGAGTCTGCAGCCTCAGACGTGGTACTTTGCACTTCATTTTCAGGGAGCATTGGCTCCAAGGACAAAGCTGGGGGGTTAGGCAGTCTGGAAGGCCCAGCTTCACCCCTACAATTCTGCATAGGATTTCCATGAAACAACTGACTCAGTTCATGGGAGGGATAATAGGTATTACTATAGTCACTGTCATCAGAGGTGGACTGAAAGTCACTATCATTCTGGGCCTGCTGCAGGGGAAACCTTTAAATCTGTAACTGCTGGGGTAGATTGACTCTATCTTTTTTGCAGCAGCACGAGTCACCGGCTCAGGGGAGGCAATGTCTGCTGGCTCAGCTTCAATAATAACTTGGCTGATAGGCAGCAAGTGGTTACGGTGCATGGGCTTGACAGCTTTGGAGTTATTCTCTGGGCATACCTTGTACACTGGTAGAGCATCCAACTTTCCAACTACTACATGAGGAAGATGGTGCCACCTATCAGCAATTTTGTGCTTGTCATGTAGTCCCAAATTGCGTAACACATGGTCTTCGGGCCGTAGCTCTTGAGCCTTTACTTTCTTATCATGCCTCTCTTTGTTGGCGAGATTTCTCTTGGCGGCCATTGTCTGGGCTAGTTGATATGCATGGTTCAATTGAGCTTTTAGTTTCTGTACATACTGCAGGTAGTTTTCGGCTCGGACCCCATCTGGAGAGACCCCAAAGCAGACATCAACTGGCAATCGGGCCTCCCTCCCGAACATGAGGCAGTAGGGGGAGAACCCAGTAGCATCATTTTTGGTACAATTATATGCATGTACCAAGGTGCTAATCTGCTGGCTCCACTTATGCTTGTCTTTTGGATGGAGGGTGCCCAGCATGTCTAGAAGGGTGCGATTAAAATGTTCTGGTTGAGGGTCCCCCTGCAGGTGATAAGGGGTGGTTCTTGACTTCCACACCCTCCACAGAGACAGCATTTCTTTGATTAGTCTACTTTCAAAGTCTCTGCCTTGGTCAGAGAGGATCCACTGGGGGACACCATAGTGGACAAAGAATTTTTCCACTAGCACCTTGGCCACGGTAGAGGCTTTTTGATCTCTAGTTGGAAAAGCTTGTGTATACCATGTGAAATGATCCATAACCACTAACACATTGCCAATATTCCATTGATCAGGTTCTAAACACAAAAAATCTAAGCAGACCAGTTCCATGGGGGCACTGGTAGTGATATTGACAAGGGGGCAGCCCTCTGAGGCAGGGCTTTTCTTTGGAGGCAACGACTACAGGTCTTTACATGGTGCTCAACATTGGCCCCCATCTTGGGCCAGTAGAATCGAGATCATACCAGGTCGAGAGTCCTGTCAATACCGAGGTTCCCCATGTGATTGTGGAGGGACCTCAGTACCAAGTGTTTAAAAGCCGTGGGCAGGACCAATTGTTGTTGTCTACTTGACCACTACGATCCACTGTGTCTCTGTATAACAACTGATTGAGTAACTTCAACCTGGAGCCTTCTTTAAACAATAGGATAGTTCGCAAGTCTGGGGAACGCAAGTTAGACACATCTTTCCCGGCACGCAGGGCATCAAGTGCGGTTGAATCATAGGATCTTGGGACTGAGCCCACTGAATACTGTCCTTGTCAAGTTGAGGTAGTGCGCTAGTATCTAGAGCAGAGAAGTGGCAATAGGCAGCCGGTATGCAGGTATCAGGCGGGCCGACAGTCCACTGTGTCCGAAGATATCTGTTCATCTCTGTCAAACTTTTGGCATAATGCTCGGATGTCAGGTTCAGACAACCTGACCCAATCACTCTTGGAGACTGGCCTTCATGACAGGGTGTCAGCATCAATATGGTTCAGTCCTGGCCTGCATTCGACAGCATAATCATAGGTTGATAAAGCAGAGAGCCACCGGTGCCCAGTGGCGTCCAGCTTAGCTGAAGTTTGTACATAGGTTAAAGGGTTATTGTCGGTCTTCACCAATGTCTTTGCCCCATAGAGGTAGTCATGAAACTGGTCAACAGTGGCTCATTTTAGGGCAAGGAACTCCAGCTTCTGCACAGGATAGTTTCATTCTGACGGGGTCAAGCTCCTGCTGGCAAAAGCCACTGGTCCCAAACCATCCTCATGGTCTTTATGCAGCACAGCTCCTAGGCCCTGCAGACTAGCATCCGTATGCAGCACATAGGGCTTGGTAGAGTTAGCATAGATGAGGATGGGGGCGTGGGTGAGCTGATATATGACTTCGTGGAAAGCTGCTTCACATTCGGGTGTCCAGCGGGACCCAAAAGGTTCACCTGTTCGGAAGTATACTTTCTCGGGTTCTTTGACAGACCTTTCTTGTATTCTACGTTTGTAGGGAGTAACCCTGGGTAAGACTCAGGCGGGCGAATCACCCCGCCCAGAATAGTCTTTTATGAACCTGCGGTATTTTTTGTAAAAGGCTTTATACATACAACTCATAAGAGAAACACTGTAGTATAAAAACTTTATTTTACAAAACTCCTAACATGTTTCGGACTGCTCCCAGTCCTTTATCAAAGGAAATAAAAAACCAAATGTCAGAGAACACCATATATAACACACAATTGATTCAGGTGTATTCCATCAGAACAATGAATACTTAGCTAAACCATCAAACTAATTATAATCCTCCAGAGAGACCTTCATTCAATTAAATTAAATATTTTAAACATCTTCATGTCTAATACAGTAAAACAAAAATGCATATAACAGTGTAGTCTTATACTACTTCTTCCAGAACTAAATTGTGGAAATGTAAAAATACAAAAAAACTAAAAACTCAAAAACTAAAAAGGAAACACTAAACAAGGGGGTGGAGTTTAACAAGATAGTCAGACCATATGGTTCATGCTGATCAGACATGACCAAAATTAACTGCGATCCTTTAAATATGGATAAAGCTCTAAGGGGCCATTTAGCCCCGGACTTTTGTTAGCTTTTAAGGTTAAAATCCAGTAATTTTCTCTTCTTAGTACTAGATTATTATAATCTCCACCTCTCGGGTTCCTGTTTACCTTATCGATTGCCATAAATTTAAAGGAATGTTATTCAGGTTCTCTAGTATTAACAACATGTGCTGCAGTAGCATAAGTCATGTCTCCCCTCTGAATGGCTCTCATATGTTCTCCTACTCTGATTTTGAAACTCCTAATCGTTTTCCCCACGTAAAAAGCCTCACAGTCACATATTGCCAAATAAATAACTCCCACTGTATCACAGTTCGTGAATTGTCGAATTTCAAAACTTCTATCACTGTTGTGACTCGAAAAAGTATTACCCTGTAACATATAGCTGCAATAGATACATCGTTTGCATTTAAAATTTCCTTTCCTTTTTTCTAACCATGTGCTTTTAGACTTATTTTCATAATGACTTCTCGTAAGTAAGTCTCCTATAGTGGGAACTTTTTTAAAACACATTCTGACGGGTTGTTCTGTCACTCCTTGTAAACCTGATTCAGCTCCCAATACATGCCAATGCCTATTTATGATATTTTCAAGTTCTTTCGCTTTCACTGAATATCTTGTAATGAAATGAACCTGCGGTAGTAGCCACAGAACCCCAGGAAACATTGTAGTTCTTTCAAGTTATGGGTCTGGGGCCAAGTAGTCAGTGACTTGACCTTACTGGGATCGGTCTCTATCCCTTCTGCAGATACTGTGTGCCCCACGTACTTCACAGAGGTTTGAAAAAACTGGCACTTGTCAGTGGACAGCTTGAGGCCGAAGTCTTCCAGTCAGTCTAGGACTTTAAACAGTCGGGTCTCTTGCTCCTCTAATGCGCGTCCGAACACAATGACATCATCTAGGTACACTAGGCATTCCAGCAAGTTCATATCTCCCTGCGCACGTTCCATCAGTTGCTGAAAGGTGGCCGTGGCACCTGAAATCCCCTGTGGCATTCTCAGGAATTCGTAGAACCCCAAAGGACAGATGAAGGCGGTTTTCTCATGGTCCTCCATGGCCATCAGAATCTGGTAATATCCACTGCGAAGATCCAATACTGAGAACCATAATCCAGGGCATCTTGTATACGGGGCATGGTGTATTGATCTGGGACAGTCTGCCGGTTCAGGGTTTGATAATCAACACACATCCTCACCGACCCATTCTTTTTATGCACAACCACAATGGGAGAGGCATATGGGCTCCTTGATTCCTGTATCATGCTAGCAGTGAGCATTTCCTGCAGGTGTCTCCTCACATCATCTGTGTCTGCTGGGGCGAGGCGTCGGGATCTCTCTCGAAATGGCCGGTCATCATGCAGGCTTATATGACGCTCTGCACCCTGGACACACTCCATGTCCCATTCTTTTAACAAAAACACTTGGTCTCTCTCTGGGCGAGTTTCTTGCTAATCCTAGCCTTCCATTCAGCTGGCAGTGGGGAATTACCAAAGTCAAATAAGTCCAGGGCCACTCTCTCCTTTTGGCCAGAGTACTTGTTATTGGGTAGTACTGCAGTTTCTGTGCAGTGTACTGTAGCTAGAGTGCACCCCTCTGTTCATCCAGCCCTCCCGATCTGACACATTTTGAATCTGGACCATCACTCATCGTGCATAGGCATGGGCACGGGCAGGCAAGATGCTGGGTTTTTAACCAATAATCCTTCTGGCAACTTTCCATCACCTGGTACATCCAACATTAATATTTTGTTCTTTATGTTTCTCTTTAGGCAGACTTCTCCATGAATTGTGCACTGGGCATTGGAGGCTAATACCAAGGAGTCAGGTTCCTTTTTCCACACTATCCCCACTGGCTCATCTGGGTCCTCTTGATTGGGTTTCTGTTGTAAGTCATATGCCCCTTTTATTAATGCTGAAATTCTTAGGGCCCGTCCAACCAGTTGCTCTTGTTTCTCATGGGAGAGTTGTGCTAGTCTCCCAAACATGTGGGCGTTTGTTCCAATTAACTCATTGCTGCCTAGAAACGCCTGTAGACATCAGCAAATCTACTGCAGTGTATCCCAGAACAACTACAGAAGTCACCTACAGACTTCCTGTGTGCCCTAGTAACATCTGGAGAAGTCACTCACATATTTTAATATTACTTGCCAGCCAGAATTGAGTAGAATTGACTGCATAGTACCATTAGAAAGGTAATGTTGTGCTGAACAACTTTGCCACTGACACTTTGGTGTGTATCGTGTTCACTTTAGGAGTTATTCACATTTGTTTACGACATTTTGTCCATCTAGAATCACCTAAGCACTTTGAAGAAACACACACATTCTGGGTATCTCAGCCAGTATAAAATAAAAACCGAATTGAGCACAGTTGATTGCTTAGCACCGTTAGAAAGGCAATTTTGTGTGGAACAACTTTGCCTCTGATACATTCTGTGCATCATGTACACTTTAGGAATTATATGCATTTGTTTATGGTATGGTGTGTATAGTTCAGATTTGTCCCTCAAACCTCACCAACACACCTTGACTCAAATGGGGAAAAATTATGTTTAATACTACAGAAATAGCTGTTTTTTTTTTTTTTACAAACAAATTATTAAGACTACATCTAATGTCTGGATGCTTAATTTTGTGTTGATACGTTATATTTCCAACAAAAAAGGCTTATGGTGCATTTTTAGTGAAAAAATATTTTGTTATGCTGTTTCAACCAGCACCGAAATAAAACTAAATTACCTATTATTCCTTGCATACCACCATTGGAAAGGTAATTTTATGCTGAACAATTTTGCCACTCATACTTTGTGTCTAGCACTTACAGTTTTTGTGCTATTAGCATTTGTTTGTGGCATGTCAATTATAGCTTGATTTTACTTAGAAAAGCCCAGAACTCACTGTTAACAGTATACAGGAGACAAGTGCTGCAACTTCAGAGAGCTCCTGTGGAGGCAGTGAGTTAACAGGGGAACCCCATCATACAGTCCGGTGGTGGTGGGGGGGGGCGCACACTAGGGCCATTGTCTCTACTTGCTCCTCTTCACCAGTTACGGTTGCAGTAAAAGACAATCAAAGGCAGACATATCCTAGGTAGGGACAAGACTTGTCGCTCAGCCCCCACACATGTAGGCCTTCCAGGGATTGTAATGGCACATCAGATAAGTGTTTGTCATACCAGTCCTGAAATACAGTGGTCACTTGCGACCCACTGTCAAGCACAGCCCAAGTAGGAATACCATTCACAGCCACAGTAGTCTTCGTTGAAGGGCCCACTGTTTTGGACCAGTCTGGTGAGACAACAGCAGGGGTCTGGATAGATGATTTAGCCACAGAGGGGTTTGAGTTAGGATGGCCGAAGCCTTTACTGCAGTCATTTCATGCACCCCTTGACCACTGACTCATTTTCCGAAGCTCTCCCTGAAGCCAGTTCACCACATTCTCTAAGTCCTTCTGAGACCAGCATTCCCTCTTCATATGGCCATCCTTGCCGCAATTGTGACAAATGACAGGCTCCCAGGGCATCCTTGGGGAAAACATAGCAGGGAATGCTGGAGCATCAATGGGAGATTGTGATCTGACTTCTGCTGGTAGTGTACCATGTCTCAAAAGTTCCTTTAGGGTGGCAGCCAATTACTTGAGCTCAGTTGAGAAACCACCTTCAGTAGAGGATGCCTGAGAGTGCACCCCCACCCCCATAACAGTCACGTCCTGACAGGGGCCAGGGTCTCTGTCAGCAGGGGATACCGCAGCGACTGCACCCGGTTGTACTTTTCTGACTTCCTTCAGCAAATCCTCCCCCCACCTTTTAGCCCATGGCGGGACACTCATAGTGGTCTCCATTTCAGAAGGGCCTTCCGGTGCCATGATCACTTGGGCTGCACTCACCCCATACTTACAATCACCTTCTTCACCTTCTACCTCCCGGTGTTCTTTTTATCAAGTCACAGTAGTCAGGTGGGTTACCTCTCCTATCCTGGAGCCTTACCTGGATGATCTGCAGTTTAGAATGCTTGGCATGTTGCAGTATGTGCCCCAATCTCACATGGTTCAAATCACGGACGGCTACCCCACCTTTCCGGAAAGCTTTCTGCAGAGCTCTTTCTAGGCAAGTAACATACAAAGACAGACTTTCCCCCTTCCATTGTTTGGTACCTTGGAATTTCCACATTAAAGTTTCCCCTGACTCAATGCTCCCAAAATTGCCTTCAAGTACAGATAGGTACTTCTGAGCAGATGCATTAGGGTTCGTGGACCTCAAAAATTTAATGGCTTCATGGGCGGGGCCCCTCAAACATTCTATGATTCTTTGCCACTTCTGAGCCTCCACACACTGCCACTTGGGTGCCAAGGGGGCAACATAGTCGATCCAGGTCTCCCAGTCATCCTCCCCCGGGGGTGGGAAGGGCACCTGAGAAGATTCTCAGCCTTCGGTAGGAGTCGTAACTAATGGCGGGTACAGATATAGGGGCCAACATTGGCACGGGCACAGAAGGCAGGGCAGTAACAGGTGTTGGAGTGGGAGGGGGTGTTAGGGAAGGAACACCTCCGGTGGCAGGAATAGTTTCTTAAAGTCCTCTATGGTTTTCCCTTCCTCCAGCAACAACTTAGCAAATTTCTCCTCAGAAGTCTCAGATAATGGTGGGAGCTCATCCTCCCCAGGGTCTTTACTGTCTTTTGTTATCACCGTCCAGGCAGCTTGGACCCCTTCTGAGGCAATAGTCTGTGGCTCTTTAGAGCTGTCCACAAGGTCACTACACTCTACCAAGGCTATGAAAGTTTGGGCGATCAAATCAGCCTGTCGACCCACCACCACAGGGTTTTTTAAACATTCAACTTTGGAGAGTGCTCCTCTACAGTGTCCTTACTGGTACCCAGGGTAATATCCAGTATAAGCAGAGCATTTCGGGGATCGATCTCCTGCCTAGTACACCACCCCACCAACTGGTGTACAGCCATTTCTACTGGGGTAGCCATTAATCTTTAACAATAATTCGTAATTTTTGGCCCCAAAAGGCACAAAATCCCAGCAGTGAGCCTCCAAGATGTAACTCCTAGGTGGCGCTAGCCCAAGGGCTATTATCCCTGCCTGCTTGGCTAGTAGCAGGTTAAGGGGCCTGGGTAATGAAACGGGTGCCTCCAACCGGTGGGCAGGGTTGTTAGTGTTCAAGCTAACCTGGGCACAGCCCTCCGGGACACTGTAACCCCCCTCTTTCCCTTCTAGTGGCCTGAACAATATACAATAATTATTTCCACCATGACCCTTATTCACCAGGCAATTACCCACACTGTTTACACTTACCACCAGGGCTGGTTCCTCTAGCTCGACCCTGGGGAACCCCTGTAAAACAAGGTTAAGCACAGCAAATAATAACAGTACAATACTCTTGGCACACACTGGAACCACAGTCAGGTTAAATGCAAACAAAGTTAAATCTGATTTATTCAGGGGACTTTTTTTTCCCCAATTGTTTAACCAAGAGAGACACACTAAGCTGAAAGCTTGTTTACAGGTGCGACCTGGGAGCACAGGGAACTTAAGTGACTTGCTCAGGGTCACACAGTATGCAAGTGGGGGCTGTGGGATTCAGACCCAGGTCTCCAGATTTGCAGCTCAGAGTCTTAACCTACTGAGCTACTGCCTCCCTTGAACAAGGGAGGGACTTGAACAAGGGAGTGGCGTAATCAGGTTGATTTGCTTAAAAGCTATATTAATCAGACAGTTATGCGTGCAGTTCAGAGTTCCTACACAATCACACTCTGGGTACCCAGGTAGGAAAACGGTGGGCTTGCCAGGAACGTGCAGCTGGTTGGGGCGCTGTGATGGAAGAAAGCAACATGCACAACACACACTATTTGTAATCCGGAACCGGAGGGCTTAGTTCATGAAAGAAAAGGCAACAAGGCAATCAGATGACAACACTTTTAGATTTAGCTGTTGTTGCATGGAGCTACCATGATGTTTACTCATGATACCCAATACTGGACACAGGCAGGACGAAATTGAGACTGCAGGCTGTTGAGCTGGAGTGCCCAGAGAAGCAGGGCCCACACGAATCACCGAATCGTCATTCCTGTTCAGGCATTGAGCAGGGGGCTGATCCCCAGGCCGGTCTCTCGTCGATGACTTTCTCTGCGTAGCAGGTATTCTGGCTGGGCCAGTGTAGCAGGGCCCAGGCAAATGGAAATGGATACGGATTCAGTCCATGGAGCTGGATACAGCCTCCAGCAAGCAAAACACAGTTCAGACACACAGTGGGGAACCAAATCACAACCCACTATAAGCACACAGCACATTCATATGTAAGGAAATTCCACTGTACCAGGCAAATGGCTCTCCGGTCGCAGTTACAAAGTCTCTGCACAATCTGGGAGTTCAGAGGTGGCTGGAAGTCCTGATAGGCTGATCGCATTCAGCAAATCTTCGGTCTTCTTCAGGTTAAAGCCTGGTCACAATTCAGTTGCGTAATTCGCTCTCCAAATTCGGATTCAGTCTAAAAAAAACCCACAAGTTCCCTCTCAGGAACAGCAAGCAGGCATGCAGGCCAAACTCAGGCCTTTCCATAGTTCTCCCACGCAAATCCACTATGGATTGCTGCTCGAACTGTCCCAAGTTGTTACTTCTTCACTTCCCAACTCAGATCTAACTGAAACTGCAAGTAGTGTTGGACTTTCCCCAAGATCCAAAAGGTTTGGTTGACTGATCTGTCTGTCGGTCACAACAAGGGCTCCTCCAGGTTATTTTAGGTGCAAACCCAAAATTACAATTCCTAAAGTTTTGGCCCCACCAAGCCCCTGTAGGCAGGCTCCATTTTAGAGTCCGAATGTACTGATTGGCCCATTTCAGCAGTCCAAGACCAAGATGATGGAAACAACTAGAACTGTCCTCTGCAAAGAAGGCAGGTTAGAACAAACTACAATATTATTACTACTCTAACAAATGATCAGCAAACAAGTACATCTTCTAACAGAGCTCCCTGTCAGATTAATTATGACTGCAATCCAGGCAGCTCTTAAAGAGACAGTACACAGAGGCTATACAGGCACTCTCTGGCGGTACATTTAAACTGCTAAAATGCAGAACACCAGCCTGGCAGTAAGCATTTAGGCAAGCTCAAGGAAGACTTTTCGGGAACCCACATTTGTAAGGGGATTACATTTATAAGCTAAAGAAACTTTGAAGACACAGCAGAAGAGTATACAGAATGGAGTCAGAAAGACAAACTGACACACTCGGGTTAGAAAAATACTTTACTTTCTATTTTTTCATGTTATTTTGTGATTGTTTTCATGTGCTAACATTATTTTTCTAAAGGTTCTGACCTAAATCAGAACAAATCAGAACTAATCAGGACTGTTGCTTGGATCCTGGTCCTGATAATGGGGGTCAAGACATTTTAGGGTCCACCCATCCCTGCTGGATATCCAGCTTTGCATTGCCAGGCATGGTAGAAAGGGCTCCATGACTTAAAGCCCTCTAGTCTCATCATTCAAAAGGAAGAAAATGGGAACAAGTTAATTTCCCTAAAACACAGTGAACACACCAAAAAACATGCAAGCCCCTCTATAATAAAGCACAGCACTACGGTTTTATATTTGCAACGCCTAATAGTCCTATGTACCCTGTTGCCTAGTCGAGAATATTTAACCAAGATTTCTCCTAATGCTTCAGCTCTGTATCTGCACTCCAGATGACACCCCAGCCATGCCCGTACACTCTCGAAACATGGTACAGCAGAGAACACATGGGCATAAACCTTCTATCTACCATGATGTATAGACTAAGCAAAGAAACAATTTTCAATAAATCAGTCTTTATTTAGCTAGGTGAAACATCATTGAGAAGAACTCATTTACAAGATGGACCTGGTAATAATTACATACGTGACAGAATGACGTTGGAGTACACATCAAGACATCTTCTTAAGGTAGAAATTCCAACCAGATACAACATAACAATTGGTTATTTATACAGATTGGGTAGGATATATACAGCTTGGTTTAAACAAAATACAATAGCATTTATATTAGCTAGAAGTACCAGTCAATTATAGATAGTGTATAATCTACCTGGCAAGGTAGCAAACCAATAGCCTGGATGGCAGAGGTCTGCTGTGAGGCAAGGCCACCTCTAAGAGTTGAGAAACAAATATAGATCATATGGGGAGAGCCCGGCAGTAGCTAGCTGAGGCACCACCAGCCACTAACCACAGTGTCCTCTCCACAGCTATACAACTTCTCTGAGATGCTGGACTTGATTCCAGAGAAACTGCGTCAGTAACAGGACATCGCTTTGAAGCCAGTGTAAGAAGTTACTGAGGGGTGTCCAACAGCGACAGAAAACATAGGAAATACTTTCAAGTCAAAAAACAGAGACGACAGAATCTAAAGCAGTATGCAATGCAGTGCCACCAAGTGGTGAAAAATAAATATCCTACTGCAGACCTGTACTTGTAATCCACAGCAGACAAATCAGCCTAACAAACTGTGCGTGTAAACGTAACAGCAACAGATGAAATTGAAAAAAAAATAATAATAATGTATTATTTGTACCACCCTTTTAAAGTGTAGCACATACTTTATTACAGTTATATTCCACATATAGTCGTCGCCCTCCCACAAAAAAACAAATCCCCTCCCTAAGTCTTGATTCAATATATAACCCCTCCACCCAACACTCCTACTAGCCCCCGCCCCAGTCCTCAAACCCCCATAGCACCCAAAAATGTTAAATATACATCTTGAAGAACAGAAGGGGTCCCATGGCAGAGTGGCTTCCACTCACCTTTCCTCTTTCTGGTTCTGATGTGAAAAAAATGAATGCCCTCCAGAAGATAGAGTAATTCATGATTGGATGTGATAGTTAGCCAGTCAGGAGGTACTCTGAGGCCCCGCGTCCTAGATAACTGTTTTTCAGTTATGTCGGGTATCCCCACGAAGTGAACATTTTTGTAGTTTTCCACCATCTCTAGTTTCCTCTTTAAAGATATACAGTGTTTTGAATTAACTGAGATGACTACGTCACTCATTAGAACTTTAGCAGTAAGAGTTTCAGTATCAGATTTGCTCTCTTTTATTATTACCTTTAAAGTCTCATCTGAAGAACGGCATACTCTGACAGTACAGCACCCCCCCAGTACTGCACTCAGGTGCCACTGCTTATGATGTTAGCCTAGTCCTGGGGTGGGAATAGAACACACGACTTTCTGGCCCAGAGGCAGATGTGCTACCAACTGAGCCATGCTAACACCTTATGCAGTAGAAACATAGACAGTGATGGCAGAAAAAGATTAATGGTTCATCCAGTCTGCCCATAGTTCCCTGTCAAACACTGGGACCTATTGTCCATATGAGGTACTAGCCCTCAATATCAATCCCCCTGTTCTCCTCGCTACTAATACCACCTGAGCAACCACTATACCCTTCACTCTGTTCCAGGCATGCATGCAACCGTTTATGGGTTTGGTGCCCACCACCTTGGCAGGCAGACTGTTCCACCACCCTCTCTGTAAAATAAAACTTTTTCATATCCGTCTTGAACCTCCTGGCCATCAGTTTCCTCTCATGCCCCCTGGGTCCTTAAACTGTTGCTCATTAAATAGTTCCTCGCAGTTCACCTTTGTTTATTCCTTTCAGAAACTTGAAGGTCTCTAGCATATCACCCCTCTCATGTCTGCGCTTCAGTGAGTACATTGTTAGTGCCTTGAGCCAATCCTTGTAAGATCTGACCTGCTGGCCCTGAGATCCTCATAAGAGCTGTCCTGCTGGACCTGAGTAGATGGAGGAGGGGGTTCTGCATACAGTCCTTGTGATGGGGATTGTGACAGGGTGCCCCCTGTCATGAGACTGAACCTAGTAAGAAGACAGAGATCAGCCTTGGATGAAGAGAAGGAAGATCTGCTGTTCTGGTAGACACTGAGATACAGAAGGTATAGGATTTTAGCTGTTCTAAGATCCCAGACTGTATAATTTGTTATTTGCAAGAAACCACTGAAGCAATGCGGTCCTTCTCATTGCATTTTCTTCTATTATTTTAGTTTATTATTTTTTATTCTGAAGAAATAAAATGATTAACGCTTCCAGCGTTTTTTGTGTACTAAAGTGAATGGTCTGCCTGTTTATTGTACCCTGTTTACCCACACTCTACGACAGGGATGCACACTGTGGGCGGGATATTCAGAAGAGTTGCGCCATGCACAACCTACTGATGTGCCCCGGCACGATATTCAAAAGGGGAAGTGCGTGGCACAAATTCCGATGCACTGGGGTGCATCAGTAATATATGCAAGTGCAAGTGGGGGGGGGGAAGTGCCCATGCATACCCCCGCACATCCCGATATTCAGCCGGGATGTGCGGAGCCCATGCAGGTGCAGCCCCTACATGCGCCGCATACAATTGTTCCAAAAAATAAAGGAGCAACAGCTGGCCACCCACAGGTGAGCTGCCATATTGCAGTGCGCAAGATGGCAGCTGCCAGCTGTGGGTGGCCACCTGAGCTCCGGCGCACCCTCCGTCGGGTAGCATGCCCTCATCCCCGATCGTGGGCAGAAGTAGGAAATTAAACAGTCCTATATCCCTGGTGGTCCAGTGGACCACTTACAGCCCGATCGCGGGCATAAGTATAAAAAATAATAACTCCTATATCCCTGGTGGTCAATGGACCGCTTGCAGCCCGATCGCGGGCGAAGTCTAAAAGATTAGATCCCATCCCTGGTGGTCCAGCGGTCTCCCTCCACCCTCCCACTGAGCCCACCACCACCCCCGGTCAGCGGTGACAGCTCCCCACCCGCAAGCCGCCCGGCGCCATGCTGACTGACCGCGTACGGTTATGCGCCCATTGGTCCACAGTGTGGGCCAATGGGCGTGCAATTTTCTATACTGACACTACACAGTCGAATTCATATCTGGACTGTGCAATCTGATATAGTCTGCTGCGCCGTAGCCCGCGCTGTGAACCAATAAGCGTGCTTTACTATGCCTGCAATCAGTTGGCAGGCAGCCAGGCGGCTTGCGGGTGAGGAGCTGCCACCCACCGTTGACGGGGAGGCGGGGTGGCGGGAGCTCAGTGAGAGGGTGGGAGGGTACCGCTGGACCACCTGGGATGGGATCTAATCTTTTTTTAGACTTCTGCCCATGATCGGGCTGCAAGCGGTCCACTGGACCACCAGGGGTATAGTAGTTTATTATGTTTATACTTATGCCCGTGATTGGGCTAGGAGCAGTCCACTGGACCACCAGGGATATAGTAGTTTATTATTTATATACTTATACCCGCGATTGGGCTGGGAGCGGTCCACTGGACCACCAGGGATATGGGAGTTTATTATTTATATACTTATGCCCGCGTTCAGGCTGTGGGGCACTTTGCCGCTTGGGCAGGGGGCATTGGTCCCCGATGGCTGCAGCCTGGCAGGGCGCCAGGCGCAAGTCACCGGGGATGGGCGCACCTGCATGCAAATGGAGCCATAATGACATGCAGATGGCCCCATTTGTGCCTTGTATGCATTATGGCCCTATTTCCATGCACACCTTTGAATATCGTGGTTGATGCGCCTAGCGCAATGGCACTTACGCTAGCACACCCCATGCCCCTCTCTGGCCACTTGCGCTGGTACAGTGCCACTGCACCATGCACAATGCGGGTGGCCACAGAGCGATATTCAGCGGTGCTGAGCCAGGGCACAGCACAGTTGAAAATCACCCTTTCAGCGCCCTGGCACATCCTAGTTGTGCTGCACCCAGGCTTGCGCCACAGCCTGGCGCAGTCTGAATATCCCACCCTATATGTCTAACCATCTCAGAGCAACTGTTTGTTTTCTGCAGTGTTCAACTGCGCAGTTTAAGGGCAGTAGAGTTCCTAATCATGTCCCATTTTGAAAATGGAACCCTTCCTTTAAAATTTCTGAAACATTGTTCCCAGTTCCGGTGTGGCATGAGGCTTGATGTCCCTAGGTTGGGACCACAATTCCAGGCATCTTCCTATAACTGCTTCCAAGAGGCAGTCACTCAAACATGGCATGTTTGTACACAGGCAGGCAGCAGGCTTTCTAGGAGACTAGGGCCGATTCAAAACTCAATCAATAATGCACTTTTCATTTCTCAGTAATTGAGTGTCACAGTCATTTAGGGCTTTGATTTTCTGTATAAAAACATTACCAGTGCTGTTAATCATGTAACCATTACTGAGATTCATAGCCGATGGTGAGATGATCACTTTACATGATGACATAAAAGCAGCAGTATATGTTACTGGGAAAATATTGAACCTACTGTATACCCTTGTATTAAACTATTCTTTTTCTGACCCCTTCTCACTGACTCCACTCTCTTGTGCCCTTAAAGAGCAGCTTCCTACTAGCATTAGTAGCCCCATACTACGAACATATGAAATTGCCGGCAGAAAAAAGACCCACAGGTCTATCAAGTCTGCCCGATTGTGCAGCTCTTAGTTTCATATCACTACAGCTGCCCCACCCCCACCCTAACCACTCTTGTCCTCCTCTTTCCTGGTCCTTTCTCCCTTTGTGTTCTTGTCTGTACTAACCCTGCTCTTGACTCGATCCCAACCCCGCTTAAAGCTATCCACTGTCCTTTGAGCGATTAACTACTCCGGCAATGCGTTCCAACCTGTCATCACTCTCTCTGTGAAGTAGTTCCTCCTCATCTCCCTCCTAAACTTCCCCCTTCCAACTTCAGACTGTGCCTCCTAGTGACACTTCCCCCCTTTAAGCGGAACAATCCTCCCTCCCTCCCTGACTTTGTTTATGCCTTTCAAGTACTTAAAGGTCTCTATCATGTCCCCCTCTTACCCTTCTGTCTTCCAGTGAGTACATGTTGAGCTCTTTCGACCTTTCCTTGTATGGCAACTCCTTTAGTCCCATGATCATTTTTGTAGCCCTACGTTGCACCCTCTCCAGTAATCCCACATCCTTTTTGAGGTATGGGCACTAGTACTGTACACAGTATTCCAAGTGTGGCCACACTAGTGATCTGTACAATGGCAGGATGACCTCCCCCTTTCTAGAGGTGATCCCTCTGGCAGTGCACCCCAGCATCCTATTTGCCCTTGCTGCCACCCTCCTACACTGTATAGATACCTTCATGTCCACTGTGACTATTACCCCCCCCCCCAAGGTCCCTTTCCTCCTCTGAAGCCATTACCTGTACTCCTTCCAGCCAGTAGCTGTTCTCAGGATTTCCGGCTCCAAGGTGCATGACCTTGAACTTCTTAGTGTTAAACCCCAACTGCCACTCCCTAGACCAGTGTTCGAGTTTAGCTAGATCCTTTCTGAGTGCCCGCCTCTCTTCCTCATTGTCCACATTTGCACAAATCTTAGTGTTGTCCATGAACAGGCATGTCTTACTCTTGATCCCCTCTGCAATGTCTCCAGTGAAGACATTGAACAAAATGGGCCCCAGCACTGAACCCTGCAGTAATACACTTGTTACTGGCCATGGCTTAAATGTTTCACCCCTTACAACTACCCTCTGTTGTCTGCCCTACAGCCATCTCTCAACTTACCCCACCAGTTTTTCTCCCTACTCCCATGTTCCTCAGCTTGCTCATTAACCTATCTGTGTGGCACAGAGTAGAAAGCCTTGCTGAAGTTTAGGTATAGCACATCCACAGCATGGTCTTCGTCAACCGCCCTAGTGACCCAGCCGAAGAAGTCGATCAGGTTAGTTTGGCAAGATTTTCCTGTGACAAACCCATGCTGTCTCTCTTCCAGCAGGCCATTGCTATCCAGAAAGGTTATCAACCTCTCCTTCAGAATGGTTTCCATCAACTTCCCCACTATGGAAGTCAAGCTCACTGGTCTGTAGTTACCTGGTTGGTCCTGGGGTCCACTCTTGTGAAGGAGCATCACATGGGCCATCCTCCAGTCTCTGGGTACATTCCCCGTCTCCAAGGAGGTGTTGAACAGGTCTATCAGAGGGCCTGCCAACAACTCTGCCAGTTCCTTCAGGACCCTTGGGTGTACACCATCCGATCTTGGTGCCTTGTCCACCCGCAAGCCTTTAATGTCCTTCTGAACTCTGTCTTCTTGAATGACCTCATTTGTTATCTCTGCCACCCTTCACCCTTGCCCCCTTTCCCCTGTGGTATTAGGCCATCCCTTTCTTTTGTGATCATCGAGCAGAAATACTTATTGAGTGCCTCTGCCTGATCTTCCCCTTGTTCCACCCATCCTCCCTCTCTCTTGATTCTAACAATGTCATTCCTACAACTCCTTTTCTCCTTTATGTATTTAAAGAGCCCTTTCCCCCCTCTCTGATCCCCTGAGCCGACTTCGGCTCCTTTGCTGCCTTGGCTGCCCTGACTGGCCTGGTCACCTCCCTAGATGCCTTTGAGAACACTTCTCTATCCTCCTCATGCCCAGAATTTTTTGAACTTAATGAAGGCCAATCTTTTTTCCCTCACCTTCCCCTCCACCTCCTTGCTGAGCCAGCTAGTTTTTTTTTTACCTGGACTGCTTGCTCTGAGATTTGGCACACGTGTTCATGGCTTCATCTAGCCCCTTCCTAATGATTGCCCCACTTCTGTTTAGCATCCATCCGTGGGTTAATTTCAGCTAAATACCCCTCTAGGATGCTGCCCATTCTGGCAAAATCTGCCTTCCTGAAATCCAACACTCTTGTCCTGGTCTTAGCAGACTCCCTCCCTGTGTTGAGGAGGAACCACACTGAGCAGTGGTCGCTTCCTGCTAGAGGGTCCTGTACTACCACATCCTGGACTTGGTCTCCATTTGTTAGCACCACGTCCAGTATGTTCCCCTCCCTAGTAGGATCCATCGCCCCTTGCACTAGGTAGCTGTCTTGGATAGCCTCCCGCAGCACCTGTTTCCTGGCGTGTACTGTAGTTACTATCTGCCAGTCAACCCCAGGTTGGTTGAAGTCTCCCACTATAACTGTGTTCTCTTTGCCACTGACCTTCCTGATTTGCTCCCCCCAGCTCTCTATCCACCTCCTCGCTCTGTGAGGGTGGCCTGTACACCACCCCCATCCTGAGTTTCTTGCCTTTAGGGCTTTGGAGCAATACCCATATGGCTTCTGGCCTCTCCTCATCCCCTTCCTCCCTGGTACACAGTATCGCCTCTGACATAAATTGCCACCCCTCTCCCGTTCCCTCCTTCCGGTCCCTGCGGAACACCTTGTATCCCGGGATTGTGAGATCCCAGTCATGGTATTGGGTGGCCCAGGTCTCTGAGATGGCAGCAATATCTTCCTCGCCCTGTATAGAAACATAGATTTTGACGACATATAAGGACCGCTTGGCCCACCCAGTCTGCCCATTTCCCTACCTAATGGATAAGCTGCAGATCCTAGTTAACCAGCAGCCTACTTCTTCCTACTCCCACCCCCTAGAATTGCCTTATGTCTGTCCCATGCATGCTAGAATTCCACCACTGTTTTTGACTCCACAACCTCCTCCGGAAGGCCGTTCCATGCATCCACAACCCTCTCTGAAAAAATACTTCCTTAAATTACCTCTGAGCCACCCTTTCTATCTTCAAATTGTGCCCTTGTTCTGCACACTCTTTTTGAAAGATGCTACCCTCTTGACTTTGTTGATTCCCTTGAGGTACTTGAAAGTTTCTATCATGTCACCCCTCTCCTCCTTTCCTCGAGGCTATACATATTCAGCTCCTTAAGTCTCTCTTCATCGTCTTCGTGCAGACCCTGCACCATTTTAGATGCCCTCCTCGGGACAGCCTCCATCCTGTCTATGTCTTCACGGAATTGGGTCTCCAGAACTGCATGCAGTACTCAGATGGGGTCTCACCAACTGTCTGTACAGAGGATAATAACTTCCTGTTTTCTACTGGTGATGCCTCCCTATGCATCCCAGTATCCCCCCAGCCCTCCTTGCTGCCCTCTCACATTGCTTGCCCACCTTTAGGTCATCTGATATGACTACCTCCAGGTCCCTTTCCATTTTTGTTGTTAGTATCTCACACCGCATTGTGTACTTTTCCCCTGGGTTTTTGTTTCCCAGGTGCATTACCTTGCACTTCTCTAACCTTGCCAAGTCCCTTCTCATCCTTTCCACGCCACCTTGTGCATCAACTCTGTTGCAGATCTTTGTGTCATCTGCAAAGAGGCATACTTTTCCTTCCAGTCCCTCTGCAATGTCGCTTATAAAGACATTGAAGAGGACCGGTCCTAATACTGAACCAGTAACCCCCCTTTCTTCAGAGTGGACTCTATTTACTGTTACTCTCTGTGTCCTTTTCTCCAGCCAATTCTTTACCCAGGCTGTCGTCTTGGGACCCACTCCCAGGCTGGCTAACTTGTGTATTAATCTTTTGTGTGGGACTGTGTCAAATGCCTTGCTAAAGTCTAGGTAGGCCATGTCCACAGCCCCTCCCTGATCTACTACTTTGGTCACCCAGTCAAAGAAATCTATCAGATTCATCTGGCATGACCTTCCCACTGTGAATCCATGCTGCCTAGGGTCCTGTGCCCCTCTGGCCTCTAGATACTCGACAATTCTTTCCTTCAGAAGTGATTCCATCATTTTCCCTATCACTGAGGTTAAACTAACAGGTCTGTAGTTTTCTGCCTCTGCCCTGCTCCCACTTTTGTGAAGGGGAATCACATCTGCCCTTCTCCAGTCCTCGGGTACCACCCCGTCCTCCCATGAATTGTTAAAGAGGGTAGTAAGTGGTGTCACTAGTTCTACCCTTAGTTCTTTTAGAATTCTGGGATGAATCCCATCAGGTCCCATTGCTTTGTCCACCTTCATCATTGCCTGGAACTCTGCTACCTTGTTTGCTAAGCTCCTTGCATTCAAATATAGTACAGTCCACCTTGTGTCCTGTCCCTCCTCTTCCCGTCTCTCCTCCTTCCACTTTTGGCTTGGTAACTTCTCATTCTCCTCCTCCGTCTCTGGGGGGGGGGGGGCGAGGCCTTCCAGTCTCCCCTGGAAGGTGCCTCCTCCCTGCTATTCAACTTAGCTCCTCCCCCATCCTCACTTTAAATCTATGTTGTTTTTAATGTACTTTTCTAGCCGTTTGTGAATGCCCTTGTACCCTCGATGTTGAGATGCAGCCTATCCTTGGCATAAAGCCCCTTATTGTTCCATACTGTTAATACTGCATATTGAACGATAACTGACCTGGCCAGGATTCAAACTCTGCTAATTCTTCCATTTATTGCAGCCTCTGAAAAAGTAATTTCACTCATAAAATTATTCCCTAACCCACCGGGATAAAAAGCTGCTGGTTCTGCATCCTACGGCTACACCCCACGCCGGCACATGCAGCCCCGTTTTGTGATGTCACTAAACAAAGGCTGCATGTGTGCACCCCATTGACTTGAATGGGGGTGATTTTCTCAAAGTATTACACCCATTAAATGTCAGGATTTTAAGAAATCAACCTGATCGCTCGAGTAACAGGGTCCTGTTAGTTGAGCGATTGGACTGATTTCTTAAAATCCTGACATTTAACGGTGTAAACACTTTGAGAAAGTCACCCCATTTAAGTCAATAAGCGGCACATGCAGCCTTCATTTAGTGACATCAAAAATGGGTCTGGGTGCCATGGGGGGCATGCGAGGATGCGGAACCATGAGTTTTTTTATCCAGCAGGTTGGGGAATAATTTTATGAGTGAAATTACTTTTTTCAGAGGCTGCAGTAAATGGATGAATATGCACAGTTTGAATTCTGGCCAGGTCAGTTATTGTTTAATCTGCAGTATGAGGCTACTACAAACCTGCTCTTTAAGGCAACCATCCATTCTTCATACAGCCTTACCTGTCCTCCTTTCTCACTCCATGACTCCCCCCACCCCCACATGGGGCTGGAGAATTGGCATCCTCTTCTAGAGTCACCAAGGTTGGAGCTTCAGGCACTGCACGGGGTCGTACAGTACTGGCTTCATCTTGTCAAGCCAGGGATTTTCTACTCGCTATTCCTTCCCTTCCCTAGGACACCATCAGGCTACAAAGCATGTGCCCATAAAGTGCCACTTAATAACTGTCGGTGTCCCCTACCTTCACTGGCTTCTATTGTTGCACTTTCACTTGTGATCAACCAGATAGCAGTATCAAAATGGCACTGGCATTTCTCCCACTCCAGAGGAGGAATGGGTCCACTGGGATGCTCAAGCCTCCTAACTGGCTATCAATTTATATCTATTATAGTGGTGCAGTCATGCCTTTACAGTTAGGGTTGAGTAGTGTATTTAATGTTAAACCCAAAATTTTGCACCTTAATAGCTTTGCCCGGTTCAGTGGATTGCACAACATTTTACATGCACAGTCCTGTGTGGTAGATCTCTTGAAGTGCCAAATTTTGTTCATAGAAACATAGAAACGTAGACTTTGACAGCAGATAAGGACCACTTGGCCCACCCAGTCTGCCCATTTCCCTACCTACAGGATAGGCCGCAGATCCTAGTTAACCAACAGCCTATTTCTTCCAACCCCCCACAAGAATTGCCTTATGTCTGTCCCATGCATTCTTGAATTCTCCCACAGTTTTAGACCCCACAACCTCCTCAGGAAGGCTGTTCCATGCATCCACTACCCTCTCTGTGAAAAAATACTTCCTCACATTGCCCCGGAACTGACCCCCCTCTATCTTTAAATTGTGTCCCCTTGTTCTTGCACATCTCTTTTTCTGGAAGATGCTACCCTCTTGGACTTTGTTGATTCCACTGAGGTACTTAAAAGTTTCTATCATGTTCCCCCTCTCCCTTCTTTCCTCAAGGGTATACATATTAAGCTCCTTTAGTCTCTCCTCGTATGGCTTCTCTTGCAGACCCTGCATCATTTTAGTTGCCCTCCTCTGGACTGCCCCTATCCTGTCTATGTCCTTGCGGAGATGGGGTCTCCAGAACTGGGCGCAGTACTCCAGATGGGGTCTCACCAACTGTCTGTACAGAGGGATAACAACTTCCTGTTTTCTGCTGCTGATGCCTCTCCCTTTGCATCCCAGTATACCACCAGCCCTCCCTACTGCCTTCTCACATTGCTTGCTAACCTTAAGGTCATCTGATACGATTATCCCCAGGTCCCTTTGCTTTTTTTGTTGTTGTTACTACCTCCCCCCATTGTGTAATCTTCCCCTGGGTTCTTGTTTCCCAGGTGCATTATTGTGCACTTCTTTGCATTGAATCCTAGCTGCCATACTTCTGACCATTCCTCCAACCTTGCCAAGTCCCTTCTCATCCTTTCCATGCCTCCTTGTGTATCAACCCTGTTGCAGATCTTTGTGTCATCTGGAAAAAGGCATAGTTTTCCTTCCAGTCCCTCTGCAATGTCACTTATAAAGACATTAAAAAGGACTGGACCCAGTACTGAACCCTGCGATACCCCACTAGTAACCCCCTCTTTTTTCAGAGTGGACTCCATTCACAATTACCTTCTGTGTCCTGTTGTCCAGCCAATGTTTTACCCAGGCTACCACCCTGGGACCCACTCCCAGGCTGGTTAATTTGACTATTAATCTTTTGTGTGGGACTGTGTCAAATGCCTTGCTAAAGTCTAGGTAGGCCATGTCCACAGCCCCTTCCTGGTCTACTACTTTGGTCACCCAGTCAAAGAAATCTATTAGATTCATCTGACATGACCTTCCCCGCTGTGAACCCATGCTGCCTTGGGTCCTGTGCCCCACTGGCCTCTAGGTACTCAACAATTCTTTCCTTCAGAAGTGACTCCATCACTTTCCCTACCACAGAGGTCAAACTGACAGGTCTGTAGTTTTCTACCTCTGTCTTGGTCCCACTTTTGTGAAGGGGAATCATATCTGCCTTCCTCCAGTCCTCGGGTACCACACCATCCTCCCATGATTTATTAAAAAGTGTAGTCAGTGGTTTCACTAGTTCCAACTGGATATGTGGATTCTTATGATCTTGGGAAAAAAAGTGATTTTTTTGCTGTTGTTTTTTTTGTTTTTGTCCACCTCTAGCACCCAGACAATTTGGAAATTGTGGTTGAAATTTTCAGGGCAGAAAGGGTTTGGCCCACAGATGTGCCTTTTGCTAGTCTGGTGAAAAAATATCTGTTCCAAAGTTACTGATTTTTAAAATTTCGGTTCTCAGTAGGCACTTTCAGGTTAGCTGTAGAGAATGAAACAAGAATTGGGTCATATGATAAAGGATCCTTTTCCATATGGGTGAATCCTTTTTCATGAGGCAAAATCTTTTTTTCATATGCTACCATCTTGTTTACTGTTCTTTCCAAAAAACAAGAATTTGAAAACCCACAAAAATGACATGCTGCACATAGACCAACACATGTATCTTGCTCATCTGTACCCCATTAGGTGGATTCTGCATTTAGTTTTTGTAAAAATGACCCCAAATGTATTTTTTTCATTTTATATATCCTTTTTGGTGACTCGCTTCTGCTTTTTTCATATGGCCAAATGAAAAAAATAATTAGGCCATATGAAAAAAGAATTCTGATAACATGGCAAATTTAACAAGCCATAAATTCCTCTTTTTTCCTGGTGTCTAGTGGTATTCTCCACCCTCTGATTGTTGTCCCTGTATTTTTCAAAGTTCCCTGGTGTCTAGTGGCACCCCCCCACTACCCCTCGGTTGCCATCCCCATATTTTGTAATGCTCTAATAAAATACTGTAGTAAATAAAGTCTCTTTCCCTTTCTTTTCACTCATCTCGTGTAACAGAAGAATACAATGGCAGCATTCAGGGCAGTGTAAGTAGATAGAGAGCAACACATGCTGTGGATTTTGTCTCTCTCTTCCCCCACCCGCCTCATCTTAAGTCTCTGTCGCCTCCCACAGTCTCAAAGACTCTGTCTCTTTTTTTGCCATGAAGGCATAATTGTATACAGATTGCTTGAATAAAGAAGATGGCAGAATTCAGAGTAGTGTTCAGGGACAGAAATCAGCAAGCGCTGAGCAGCAGATTTCTTTATTTCTCTCCTCGACGATCTGGTCCCTGCTGCAGTCTGCAACCCTTTGTCCCTCCCTCCTTCCCACTTTCAGCTGTGTGATCTGTTTCAAAGTCTGCTCTCTCTCTCTCTCCTTTTAGAGAGAAATAAAACTGTGGGTGCCATGAAGGAGTAATCATGCATTCAGAGCAATGTTTCGGAACAAAGAGCAACTGGTTCCAGTCTCCACTGATAGCTGTCTGCTCTGTTGTTGTTCTAGCTTTGGTTTCAGTGTCCCGGCAGCTTCTAGGACTACAGTAAAACTCTGTTCATCCGAAAGTCTTGCGGGACATGAAAATCTTTCAGGTAAATGGGGTTTTGGTTAAGCAAGGGCGCTGTATTTAAGTAAGGAATAAGACACGACGAAGTGTGGTTTATGGCCTGATAAGAGCACGGCCCTGGTGCGTAAGAGCACCTCATGCCTTTAGCACCTGGGAAGTGTTCTTAACAGGCCATAAACCACACCTCAGAGTGTCTTATTCCACTTATAAAATGGGCCCCCCCAAGGGAAAAATTGTATTAAAAATGCCCATAAAAAGTGCACACTAAAAGAGTAAAAAAATTATGATATTATAGGAAAAAAACAATAAAGTAGTCCTTGTCATTCATTGTATTAGGCATAACTGAAAATTAAGTAGGGGCTGTTGTGTCTGTCTCCCCTCCCCTTCCCCCAAACACACAGAAAATCCTTCAGAGTATTGGTTTCAAAATTCTCCAGAGTATTGGTTTTCTTTTCTGTTTTCCCCAGTTTTTTTATCTACAAGTAAATGGCTAGTGAGTTTTAATCAGAGAAGCGGGAGCAAGCGTGTCCCTCCCTAGCCACTGTAGTTCATGCTTGTACCTTTTTGATAGGCTTCCCCAGTCGCTGTTTTGGCTGCTTGCCAACCACATACACACACTCCAGAATTTTTCATTTTCTCTCCTGCTTTGTTTGGTTTGCGAGTAAACGGCAAGTATGTTTTTCTCAGAGGAGTGGGTAGCGCTTTCCTGATAGCGTTTCCCCAGTTGCGGTTTCGGCTGCTCACGCTAGCATAATACTGAAACCAGGAATGTTTTAAGAAGAAAATCCATGTCTGGAACAGTCGATGGAGGAGCAGGTGTGGTGAGCTACTGGAAAAGCAGATCTGGTGAGCCCATGGAGCTGTATTTAAATCTCATAAAGTTTATGGGAGATAAACATTGATAGGATGAAGGAGCGGGTTTCGATTGTGATTTAAAAGCCACTTGTGGTCTGTGTTTCAAAATGTTAAATATGATGTATTTATATTTGGTCAGGTTTATGTGAGAGAGCACTCTGTGTTACAAAAGGTAAAAGCTGCTATTTCTATTTGGTAAGGTTTATTTGAGAGAAACATCTATCACATAAAGGAATGGACAGAGGAGCAGGTTTCGGCTGTGATTTGAAAGCCGCGTTTTGGCGGCAGGCACGACGCTCACTGGATTGGGTGGCTTTTTCTATAGAAGCTTCAAAGCAGCAGAGGTCAGAGTTTTACTTTTTAAATTAGGGCAAGATACAAGAAATGTTTTTGCCCAGTAATCCTTCTGTAAGAGATGGTGTGTGTGTGTGTGTGTGTGTGTGTGTGTGTGTCTGAGGAGGGGTGTGCGGCTGAATGATGATGACTGTGCCGGTCAGACTTTTTTTTTATCTGGTTGGATGATATGGGTCTCTCTGGCTGTGCAGCATCCTTGACAGCTTAACTAGGACCGGTTGCAAGATTATGGCTGGTTAAGAACATACCAAAGTGTGATTCTTATCCAGTCAGAAAGCAGGAACATTTCTACCCATTTATAACATTGCATATAGCGCAGTGGATAACACATGCATAACGCATACAGAGGCAGGGGCACGACTGTAGTAGAAACAGTAACAATAACACATACAGTTTTAGTCAATGTAAGCCCCTTTGAATCTCTGAGCACTTCTGCACAGCAAACTGCAGTAGTGTTGTAAAAGCTGGGACAGCTCAAATTCAAGAAGTACAGGCAGCACTCAACAAACTGTAGTCCATAAGACACAGTGCTTCATAAATTGCACCAACCAAAGTGAATAGCCTCCAACATCATTATGTTGCTTGCACGCATGTGCAAGAAACATAGTGCCATCATCCGAGTTTTCGGAGGTGTGGCACCCGTCTTCCAATGTAGTCAGTGTGTTTGCAGGCGCAGCTCCAGTTCCCCAATCACTGCTGCAGCTGTCTATGACAGCAGTTGAAAATGCAGTGGTCATACAGTTGAAAGGGAGAGCTCCACTTCAGTGAGCAGAGCTCCTCCCTCCACACACATGCACACTCACGCACACTGCGTGCTCATGCGCCTCCCCCCTCCACTGTACGTCCGACCGGGGTGCCCAATCCCGCCGGGCTGCACGCCCCCAAAGAGCCCAGGTGCCACGCTGGGAGCCCAACCCAGCGTGGCAAAATGATGTTAGTCGATGGGGGTGCCCAATCCCCATCGGCTCCAGCCCCCAACAGCCTTCCAGCTGTCACGCCTGTGAGCACACCTGCATGGCAAACGCCCTCGTCGCCTTATTAAATAAAAACCTGTAAATACAAAAACTGTCCCTCAGTGCTTCTTCCTGCCCCCACCTCCACACACCCCTCACCCCATACTTACCTCCGGAGTTCAGCGCGATTATCTTTTGGTGGACCGGACATGTCTAATTTCATAGTCAATCGCGAACTGAGGAAATGCCAGTAAGCTGTATAATGGGATAGATAGGGTTTTTCAACTTTGTTGCATATCTCAGGCATTTTGGGAATTTTAGGCCCAGATTTTCCAACATGGGCTTTTGGGACCCCTCCTCATGAATTCTTGCACTGTCATTAGCGCACGGCTCCAGGGAGATTTCACTGTCACCGCGGAAATCACCTTCGACTGATTAACGAAATGACACTGCCAGTGTTCATAAGGTGGACTCTCAAAAGTCTATGTTGAAAATTTGGTGAAACGATTCCTAAAAATGACTGTTTTATGAGCATGCATTGCGCAGTTCCTACGCACGCTCGTAAGTTCATGAATTTTAAATATTTTCACTCCAGATTTTCAACATTGCCATTTTACCACACCTCCTTATGAGCAGTACATCTGTCATTTCTCACATCTCACCCAAAACATGTTTCCGCCCATGTAGTGTACAATGGCGCAGTCGGTGTGCGCAATCAATGTTTGGGACAGATTCAGAAAATCACAGTGACACTGTTCATGAGCAGAGGTCTTAAAATGGCTATGTTGAAAATTTGGTGAAAAAATGCCTAAAAATGACTGTTTTACGAGCGTGTGTTGCGCAGTTCCTACGCACGCTCATAAGTTTGCAAACTTTTAATATTTGCACTCCAGATTTTCAACATTGCCATTTACCACACCTCCTTATTAGCAGTACAGCTGTCATTTTTCACATGTCACCCAAAATGTGTTTCCATGCATGCAGTGCACAATGACGCATTCGGTGTGTGCAATCAATGTTTGGGACGGATTAAGAAAATCACAGTGACACTGTTCATGAGCAGAGATCTTAAAATGGCTATGTTGAAAATTTGGTGAAAAAATTCCCTTCAGACGTTCTGCAATATTACTAATGAAGACATTGAACAGAACTGGCCCCAGGACCGATCCCTGCAGCACCCCACCGGTCGCCTCGTCTCCCTAGACTGCACATCATTTACCACCACTCTCTGCCTCCTGTCTGTTAGCCAGTTTCTAACCCAGTTTACCACCCTTTCCCCCATGCCCAGCCTACCCAGCTAGTTTATCAGCCTCCTATATAGGATGGTATCAAAGGCTTTCCTGAAATCAGGGTAAGCGTTGTCCGCTGCCCCACCCTGATTCACTTCCTTTGTCACCCAGTCAAAGAAATCAACCAGATTTATCTGACATGATATCCCCACTGTGAATCCATGTTGTCTATGGTCCTGGGCTCCGATGGCATCTAGATGTCCCACTATCCTTTCTTTAAACAGCGTCTCCATGATTTTCCCCACTACTGAGGTGAGGCTGAACAGCCTATTGTTCCCTGCCTTCTCCCTGCTGCCGGACTTGTGTAGAGGGACCACATGTGCCCTCCTCCAATTCACTCATGTTGAATGACTCAGTGAACATGGCTGCCAGAGGTACTGCTATCTCCCTTCGCAGTTCTGTTAATATCCTTGGGCATATGCCATCTGGTTCCATCGCTTTGTCCACCTTCAATTTAGTGATCTCCTGCAGGACTCTTTTGCCTTTGAATGGACTGTTGTCTACCTCTTCACCCCCTTGGCAACTGCTGTACTGCTGTGGCCCTTGCCCCTCCCACTCTTCTCTGAATGCTGAATGGAAAGACACAGTGGATGTCTTGGGAGGAAGGCATGGAACTATCACTTCCAAAAACCTAAACAGCACATACAAGCAAGCAACATTCAGCATTGACAAATGCTTGTTTATTTGGTGCTGCAGTACTTTAAAAGCAGTACAGATGCAGTTCAGTATGAAACTCCCGGTACATGTTAAACTAAGGGAACCTCTGGCAAGACAGTGGTAGCTGTTTCAACCCTCCACCTAACATTTTGCTCCACTCACCGGAGCTTCATCAGAGGTGTGGCAGTTAGGTAGGGGGGTGGTTTAAATACACAATAGCCCCCAACATCAGTAAAATGTCATGTGGTTGCTGGGAGGACAAGTACAAACAACAAAACTGTGGACAGGATAAACATAAATAAGCAGCAAAATCCTTTTATCCATGAAACTCCTAATAAATAAGTAGAAATCAACATACACTTAAATATTGTTAATGTTAAATCCATCTGATCATAATAACCCATACACGTTTCATTACTTGAAAAAAAAAAACACTTTAAAATTGTGGGCACTGCCAGGGGTTTAAGTCCTTTAGACATGACAGATGTGGTAGGAAGGGTGGTAGACTTATCATCTATGTAAAAAAAACTCCTTAAATGCTTCCCTGGTGGCAGTGCCAGACCATACCCAATCAGGTGGCGAGGTGGTGTTCATTAACATACTGCTTGGTGGGACTAAGCCCCTGCTAATAGACTATGTCTATAACCCACCTAAGACTACAAAAGATGCATTAAAGAACCTTCTGGTTCTGATCCCGGGGCTACCCCAGTGGGAGAAAATAATCCTTGGTGACTTTAACCTCTGCTGGGGTGAGCACACCATTAGTGACATAAAATCCAGCTTATTGAAAGCCAAATTGATCCAAGGACCCACTAGGTTGAACATTAAGTCAGGAAACCACACCATATTAGACTGGATTCTTGCCTCCAACCCCTGTAGTTCAAACTGGCTGGGACATTTTGTGGACTCCATAAGTGACCATACTCCTATATTCGGCATCTGGAAAAACGACCATCCCAACCCTCCACCCAGAATTTTTTGGGCTCGGGATTATTCCAAATTCAACACCTGCTCCTTTCTCAAAACCCTTGCAGTGGTGGATTGGACTCAAATCAAGCTAGCCCCCAGTCTGGACTTAGCCTTTGATTTCTTTATCAATAATTTCCTCTCGGCTGTCAATGAGCATGCTCCCCTAAAACAAATCAGAGTCAAGGCAAAACACTCAAGTTGGCTATCCAGAGACCTTAAAAAACCAATGAGGGTGAGAGACAAAGCCTGGGAAAAATTAAAATCTACAAATCCAACTAAGGATTGGGTGGAATATAGAAAATTGAGAAACGAGTGTAAAAAGGAACTAAAGTCAGTTAAAAGACAATACCTCCAGAACTACAAACTACAAACATTTTGGACCCTAAAACACTTTGGTCCCAAATTAACTCTCTCCTAAAGGGGAACACCACCCATGAGAAAAGTGGCATGGTAGCAAATGGTGTCCACTGTATCAACCCACAAGATGCTGCTAATGCACTAAACGCATTCCTCACTGGCCTGGACACATTTAAAAATAATCCCTCTGGGTTCCCCTCTCCACCCCAGGATCATTTACAAGAGCAAACCATTACCCTAATTTTCACTTCAAACTTGCAACTAAATCTGAGGTCTTGAAGTTACTAAGAAAAATCAAATCCTCTGGCTGTGCTGGGTTTGACAAGCTGGAGCCCAGACTCCTCAGAATTGCAGTCCACGTCATTGCCTGTCCAGTCACTTGGCTCCTAAACAGATCGCTGCTTGAAGGCAAAGTCCCCACTGTGTGGAAAGTTGCCTTGGTCACTCCTATTCCTATAGGTTGGGCTATTGAGCTTGTTGAGAATTACAGACCAATGTCCATCCTCTGCACTCTTAAGTAAAATGTTAGAGAAGATTGTATACCAGCAGGTCCAGGAATATGTTGAACAGAACAGTTTACTAACTGAATGACAACATGGTTTTAGAAAAAAATCCTGGTACCAACGAGGCCCTGATTAGCCTTACTGGGGATATCTTCACAGCTCTAGATGATGGCCTTCCAGCTGATGTGGTCTTTATAGACCTCACCAAGGCATTTGACTTGGTGAATCACCAGCAGCTTATCACTAAACTAACATCTCTTGGTCTTGATCATCTGTCTATTCAATGGTTCACTAACTAGCACAAATTGTCAGATGGTATGGAGCTAAGTCTGACAAACGCCCTATCACGGATCGTGTCCCCCATGGTTCGATACTGGGGCCACTTCTGTTTTCCCTATTTATCAATGATTTGCCTCAACATTGTGGCGGGGCAAAGGTGACCTTATATACAGCTGATGCCATGCTTTATAGTCCTCCCGAGAAACTATCCAACTAAACAACCTTCTTGATCAAGACCTTGGGCTACTTGAGAATTGGTTTGTTGCTAATAAATTAGTTCTAAATAGTAAAAAGACCAAAGCCATGCTATTTGGCCCTAAAAGCCTGGGCCTAACCCGTTCACATTTATTGTCCCCAACTCTTTCCAATGGCTCAAAAGTTGAAGTGATCATTTGCATCAAATATCTAGGTGTATACTTAGATCAAGACTGCTTCTTTAAGGGCCACATCGACCATCTGACCAAGAAACTCAACCAAAAGTTAGGTCTATTATACCGCCTGAGCCCTTTCCTCACTCGTGAATCCAAACTCAAGGTTTCCACTGATAATCTTCTTCTTCCAACCTTGCTATATGGGGCCCCTTTATTACATTCTGTAAGAAACTCTGAAATGTAAAGGCTAAAAACACTGTATCACAGGATAGGGCGCTTCGCTGCAGGTGCCCCACCATGGGAGCATCACTGCAAGGTACTACTATTTCTAAGATGGCCTTTCTTGAGGGCAGATTATCATATCCCTCACTGTGTCTTGTGTTTAAGCTCCAGCAAAATGGCACCCCTCCTAGCCTAATTACATTAGCTCCCAAAAAGAATGGGAAAACGTTAAGTCCCCAGTGTTAGGACTTCCCTAGGACTCTGGTCCTATGCTGCCTTCATCCCTCTCATCTGGAATAGTGTCCCTAGCAGTCTCCAGCAATGTACCTCCTTAGGGGGCTTCAAGAATGGTCTTAAAGCCCACCTGTTGGAACTGAGCCTCTGCACCTGCTACCACTGAGTCAGGCGACTCTCTGCTGCTGATCTATCCTCATTGGGACATCAGTCTGACTGTGACTGTCTTGTGTATGATAACACTTCTTCTCCTGTTGATGTTGATTGTAATTAACCTGGCACTGTGTACTTGACTGGTCAGTATAGCTATATTGACTGTTAATTGTGAAATGACATGTATGTATTGTGTTATGTTTCTAGATGTATGTAATTAATTGTGGGTCGCCCCTGAAAAAGGGACTGCTTCGGTCTCAGTGGACCTACCCGGTCACCAAAATTTAAATAAATAAATAAGATGGATCTACTGTAATGTTTATCAGCCAAGAGTATTATAGACTGCAGCCCAGTTAAACTGCCCAAAAAAATTGTTCTGTAAAATACTAAACATGTGCATTTCTGTAGTGGTAGTTGTTGCATCCACTGATGCTAAGATATGGTTTGCTTGCTTGGCATGCTTGAAAATTGTTGTGCTCAGGCCAGAGGTCTTCCCATCCATGAAGTCCCTGAGCCACCTTTGGCCATTTTATGGGTCTCCTGATCTGCAGAAAGCATATATGGAAAACAGTCCCTCATTCACCACTTAAAAACAAACTTCTTAGTACAGAAGAAATGCACTGAGAAAGTGGAGGTGCCTTGCCAAAGTAAAGAACTTAAATTCAAGAAGTACAGGCAGCACTCACCAGATTGTAGTCCGTAAGACACAATGCTTCATAAATTGCACCAACCACAGTAATTGCCTTCAACATCATTTATTTGGTGCTGCAATACTTTAATAGAACCTCAGTCAACGTTTGGCTTCCATATTTGTGTTTGCTTTGTAATGGTTTTATTAATTTTAAACATTGAGTTTTTGTTTCTTTTTTATAGATTGGCAACCTTGTGAACAATATGATATGCTGGTCATTTAATGAAATGAAAAAGTGTAAGCCGACCTGTCGGTGCAGTGGTTGGATTTCTGCTTGCGATGCCGGCAAACCAGGTTCAGGAACGGATCTGGATTGTCAGAGAGCTGACTGGGGGAGAAGGATTGACCATCCCCTGGACTGCTCTCCTTCTCCGGGGGGCACTGTGATTGGTGCAGGAGCGACATCTGGCGGAGGCCGGGTTGATGCCATGCACAGAAGCACAGAAGCACAGAAAACACTTCTGGGGCAGGACAGACACAGCACATCACTGCCCCAGCTTAAAATGGGGAGAAAAAAACGTTGCCCTGAGCATCTCCATGACGCCCTGCCCCTGGCCTCAATTAGCCACCCAGCTGGCTCTCCCGACTATATACTAGGATCACAGCGCTGGTGCCCTTACGGTGCCGCGACCTCACCTTCTGAGGGGCAAGTCAGAGGTAACTGGAAAGAGCTCAGGCAATATGGGTGGTGGAGGTACAGGGGCGCTGTGACCAAGGTGGAGCCCAGACATTCGGTGGAAGGCACAAAGTATAAATAAAAAAATAAGAAAAAAAAAAAGGAAAAGTCTAGCTCAGGCATTGTTTCACTAGAATGGCTTCTGCACTAAATAATTAGTTCACGGAAGCTTCCTGTTGTCTATCCGCACATGTTTAGTGCTTTACAAAACAAATATTTTTGACACTTTAATCAGGCTACAATCTGTAATACAGTGGTGTGAAAAAGTATTTGCCCCCTTCCTGATTTCCTCTATTATTGCATATTTGTCACACTGGATGTTTTCAGGTCTTTAGACACAATGTAATATTAGATAAAAGGAACCTGAGTGAACAAATAACACTTGTTTTTTGTTTACCTATTTCAGTTTTTAATGAAAACAGTTAACCAACACCAACTGGCACTGTGTGAAAAAGTAATTGCCCCCTTACACTTAATAACTGGTTATGCCACCTTTAGCTGCAATGACTACAACCAAACGCTTCCTATAATTCAATATCAGTCTTTCACATCGCTGTGGAGGAATTTTAGCCCACTCTTCCTCACAGAACTGCTTTAATTCAGTAACATAGGTAGGTTTTCAAGCATGAACTGCTCGTTTCAGGTCCTGTCACAGCATCTCTATTGGGTTTAGGTCTGGACTTTGACTAGGTCACTCCAAAACTTTAATTTTACTTCTTTTCAGCCATTCTGATGTGGACTTGCTTTTGTGTTTTGGATCATTATCTTGCTGCATGACCCCAACTACGCTTCAGCTTCAGCTGACGGACGGATGACCGGACAGTCTCCTTAAGAATTTTCTGGTACAGAGCAGAATTCATGGTTCCTTCAATTAAGACAAGTCATCCAGGTCCTGAGGCAGCAAAGCATCCCCACACCATCACACTACCACCACCATGTTTGACTGTTGGTATGATGTCCTTACTGTGGAATGCTGTGTTTGCTATACGCCAGACATAATGGGATCCATGTCGTCCAAAAAAAGTTTCACTTTGGACTCATCTGTCCATAGAACATTTTCCCAAAAGGCTTGTGGATCATCCAGGTGCTTCTTGGCAAATGAGAGACGAGCATTTATGTTCTTCTTGGTTAGCAGTGGTTTCCGCCTTGCTACTCTCCCATGAAGCCCATTTTTTGCCCAGTCTCTTTCTGATTGTGGAGTCATGAACACTGACCTTAGCTGAGGCAAGAGAAGCCTGCAGTTCTTTGGATGTTGTTTTAGGATCCTTTGAGACATCCTGGATGATTTTACGCAGTGCCCTTGGAGTAATTTTGGCAGGCCGCCCACTCCTGGGAAGATTCACTACTGTTCCAAGTTTTCTCCATTTGGAGATTAAGGTTCTCACTGTGGTTTGGCGGAGTCCCAGAGCCTTAGAAATAGCTTTGTAACCCTTTCCAGACTGATAGATAGCAACAACTTTTTTTCTGATCTTTTCAGGAACTTCCTTTGATTGTGGTATAATGTGCTTGTTGACTCTTTGTGCTGGCAACATGACTCTGATGGTAAGGGTCAAAATAAGTGAGGTTTATATTGAGCAGGGCTGGCTGTAATCAGGCCTGGCTGTGTTCAATCAGCTGACTCTACTTATCCCTTTAATTGGGTTGATTTAACTAGGGGGCAATTACTTTTTCACACACAGTGCCAGTTGGTGTTGGTTAACTGTTTTCATTAAAAACTGAAATAGGTAAACAAAAACAAGTGCTATTTGTTCACTCAGGTTCCTTTTATCTAATATTACATTGTGTCTAAAGACCTGAAAACATCCAGTGTGACAAATATGCAATAATATAGCAAATCAGGAAGGGGGCAAATACTTTTTCACACCACTGTATTCTTGGCCGATAAAGATTAAAGAAGAGCCATCTAGCAGTGCACATAATTTTAAGGTGTTTTTTTTTCAAGTAATGAAACATATATGGATTATTATCAGATGGATTTAACATGAAACATTTTTAAGTGTATGTTGATTTCTAGTTATTAGGTTTTTATGGACAGAGGGATTTTGATGTTCATTTACATTTGTCCTGCATGCAGTTTTACTGTTCATTTTTGTGCTCCCAGCAGCCATATGATGTTTTTACTGATGTCAGGGAACTGTTGTGTATTTAGTCCAGCCCCCTACCTGGTTACCTCACCTCTGACGAAGCTCCGGTGGGCAGAGCAAAATATTAGGTGGAGGGTTGAGACAGCTACCACCATGTTACCAGGGATTCCCTTAGTTCAGTATATACCGGGAGTTTCATACTGAACCGCAGCTGTATTGCAGCACCAAATAAAAAATGTTGGAGTCAGTTCATTCTGGTCAGTCCAATCTCCTTTTTATGTTTGCTTGCACGCATGTGCAAGAAACATAGTGCCATCATCCGAGTTTCTGGAGGTGTGGCATCCCGTCTTCCATTTCCCTCCGTGTGTTTGCAGACGTGGCCACAGTTGCCCAATGCATGCTGCAGCTGTCTATGACAGCACTCGAGAATCCAGTGGCTTACAGTTGAAAGGGAGAGAGCTGCTTCAGTGAGCACGATCAGATAAGAGAAGTGCTCACTGAAGTGCTCTCTCCACCTCCCCCAAACAGTCTTCCAGGTGCCACGCTGGGAGCCCATCCCAGCGTGGCAACAGTCGGAATGGACGACAGGGGTGCCCAATCCCCATTGGCTCCTCTGCCCCCCCAAAGCTTTCCAGCTGCCACACTGGGAGCCCACCCCAGCATGAAAAACATCCTGTGTCATGTAATTGCCATGCTGGGAGCCCACCCCAGCATGGCAAACGTCCCGCGTCGTAATTAAAAACAAACAAACCTGAAAACACAAAAACGGTCCCTCGCAGTCTCCCTGCCCCCCTTCCCCCACCCGCACCCACGCCTGCACACCCTGCCTCCCCACATTCCCCACCTCACCTCACACTTACCTCTGGAGCAAGGTGCAACGATCTTCGGTGGACCAGGAACACGTCTGCACTCTTCAAAGTCGACCGCAAACTGAGGAAATGTCGGTAAGCTGTATAATGTAATGAATAGTGTTTTTTCAACTTTACTGCATATCTCAGGCATTTTTTTGAATTTTGGCACCAAATTTTCAACATGGGGTTTTTGGGATCCCTCCTCATCAATTCTGTCACTGTCATGGCGTTAATCTGGCCCGAAGGGTGATTTCACGGTCATTGCACGAAATCACCTTTCCAGACAGATTAACAAAATGACAGTGCCATTGTTCATAAGGTGGGGTCTCAAAAAGCCTATGTTGAAAATTTGGTGAAAAAATTCCTAAAAATGACTGTTTTACGAGCATACGTTGCACTGTTCTTACGCACACTCGTAGGTTCGCAAATTTTCAATATTTTCACTCCGGATTTTCAACATTACCATTTGACCACACTTCCTCATGAGTAGTACAGCTGTCATTTTTCATATCTCACCCAAAATGTGTTTCCACACATGTTGCGCACAATGGCGCAGTCGGTGTGCGAAATCAATGTTTGGGACACATTAAGAAAATCACAGTGACACACTGTTCATGAGCAGAGGTATTAAAATGGCTATGTTAAAAATTTGGTGAAAAAATTCCCAAAAATGACTATTTTACGAGCATGGGTTGTGCTGTGCCTCCTTGCGGCACAAATGAGTTCGCAATTTTCAATATTTTCACTCCAGATTTTCAACATTGCCATTTTACCATACCTCCTTATGAGCAGTACAGCTGTCATTTCTCACTTCTCACCCAAAATGTGTTTCTGCGCATGTAGCGTACAATGGCGCAGTCGGTGTGCGAACTCAATGTATGGGACACATTAAGAAAATCACAGTCACACTGTTCATGAGCAGACGTGTTAAAATGGCTGTGTTGAAAATGTGGTAAAAAAATTCCCATAAATAACTGTTTTACGAGCATTTCTTGCACTGATCCTACGCATACTCATAAGTTCACAAATTTTCAATATTTTCACTCCAGATTTTCAACATTGCCATTTTACCACACCTCCTTATGAGCAGTAGAGCTGTCATTTTTCACATCTCGCTCAAAACATGTTTCCGCCCATGTAGCGCACAGTGGTGCAGGCGGTGTGCGAAATCAATGTATGGGACACATTAAGAAAATCACAGTGACATTGTTCATGAGCAGAGGTCTAAAAATGGCTATTTTGAAAATTTGGTGAAAAAATTCCTTAAAATGACTGTGTTACCAGTGAACATTGTGCAGTTTCCACGCACCCTCGTAAGTTCATGAATTTGTAATATTTTCAGTCCAGATTTTCACCAGTGGCATTTTTCCACACTTCCTTACGAACAGTACAGCTGTCATTTTTCACAACATGGCCGAAATATGTTTTCACACTTTCAGCACAGAAATGCGTGGTCACTGTGGAAAATCATTGTTCGGGACAGATAAAGAAAATCACAGTGACACTGTTCATGACCGAGGTCCCAAAATGCCTGTGTTGACAATCTGCTGTAAACAATTCCCAAACTAATTACATTATGGGTGCACGTTGCACAGTTTCTACGCACGCTCGTGACTTCACCACTTTTTTAATATTTTCACTGCAGGTTTTCAACATTGCCATTTTTTTACATCTACCCATGAACAGTACAGCTGTCATTTTTCACATCCTATTCAGAATGTGTTTTTGCACCTGTGGTGACAAATGCCGTAGTCGCTGTGCAAAAGCAGCTTTCCGCTAACAAACTGATATTGCCACTGTTCATGAGATGGGAGTCACAAAAAACCCATATTGAAAATTTGGAGTAAAAATACCAATGAATGCCTGAGGCATTAGGGTTTCCGACCATAACACCCCACCCTGTAGAGAATGACAGGCATCAGGGCTGTGACTTGTGATTGTCACCTGCAATGCTCATACCATTCCACCCCCACCCACACCCTGCAGCTACTGAGAGGCATCGAGGTGTGCCTTGGACTCTTCAGCCCCAAAGTTCACCCCATTCTTGTATACCGCACCCATCTCACAATATTTCCTGATGGAATGTGGTACGCATAAGGGCCAAAGACCCCAAGGCACACCATGACACTTGTCAGTGTCTGCACGGTAGGGTGTGGTGAAATGGCGTGACCGTTATGCCTGATGACCCAAAGGCACAGCCCAATGCCTGTCACTATCTGCAGGGTGGTGATGGGGTTGGCTTCAGCTCAATACTTCACTGCCATTCCTATTGTGCAGCTCTGTAACTCCTACACTACCAATGCCAATGCCAGCAAGCAAACATTCGGCATTGACAAATGCTTGTTATTACTTTATCTTACTTTCTGTTTTTCTCTTGTTTCCTCATGCCATTGTCAAAATATCCATTCCTCACTTCTGTCCGTTCACAGTAATTTACTAGTGACGGACATATAGGGATTTCTTCCCAGACTAATTAGGACGGTAAAATCACATTTTACTGTTGTTTGCTCCCATACACTTTAATATACCATGTTGATAGTGGCCACATAGCTTGCTACCCTAATAGGAGGTCACAAAGGTGAAATGGGGACTCATGTGCTCATACCATTTTCAAAATATTAATCTCAAATGAAAATATTTCAAATTAATAACAATGAATACACCAACTGCAAAAGTTAAGATGTGTTTAAATATAGCCGCACAGCTTACTACCCCAGATGGCAGGTCATGGAGGAGAAACAGGGACTCATATGATCATACCACCTTTTTAATCATACCCCCAATGAGATTACCATGTCAAATTAATAGCAGTCCTAATAATATACCAAATGCAAAATGTAAGCTGTATTAGTCACGGCTGCAGAGTTTGCTACCTTTATTGAATTACCACAAAATTTTGCATGTGCATTCAGGCTGTCAGAGTCTCAAGATGTGAACAGTTGCGTGACAGTATCTTGTATGGTTTTCAGGATACAGATCATTGAAAAAAGTGAAAAAATGTACCCTGTGCTTAACATTGTGTATTTTTTGCTCTCTCCTACAAACTAAACAGCATGGAATTTCTTCATGAAATTTTCAGGGATGGTGGGGCCTGTGCCAAGGGTGCGCCTTTGGATGGTTTATGAAAAAATAGTATAAAGTTCCTGAATTATAACAATTTTTGGGATAATTTTCAAGTTCAATCGATTAAAAAAAAGTTTACAAGTGTTAACAGGTCATGATTTGCTGTTTGTGTGCAGAGAAATACCAATCATGAAAGGTAATAAAACACATAGTGAGTGGTTATTTGGATGATTTACATGCCGTGTGGTGAAAAAAAACTGTCAAGATGGCCACCATTTTCTTTTTACTGTTTAAACTTACAAACAGTAAAAGTACAATCAAATTATGTACAGTATTTAAAAAACCAAACATCTGAACCTAGCTAAACGGGACCCATTTAGCTACAGTAGATTGTGGTGTTTTGTTTGTTTTTAAAGTTGCCAGAAATACCCCACTCTCCGATTGCCATCCCCGTTAAGATTTAATCTTTCCCTGATGTCTAGTGGCAACCCCCACCCTCCAGCCTCTGTCTCCATAATTATTTTACTTTTCCCTGGTGTCTAGTGGCACCCCAACCGTCTGATCACCATCCCCATAATGATTTAATCTTTCTCTGGTGTCTTGTGGCACCCCCATCCTCTGATCACCATCCCTGCAATTATTTTGTTTTTCACTGGTGTCTCGTGGCACCCCCATCCTTCGATCGCTGACCCCGTAATGTTTTTGACTTTCCATGTTGTCTAGTGGTACCCTAACCCTCCAGTCACCATCCCTGCCTAAAATAAAGAAAACGTTCTCTTGATTTTTTCCTCGAAAACCAGCAAAAAATAAAATGGTCCCTCGCTGATCTGATCCCCCCAACCCCATCTCCCACTCAGCACCCACAACCTTCACCCTCAGTACACCCCACACTCCCTCACTTACCTGAACAGGTCACAGGGTGAAGATCCACTCTCCGATTGAAGACATGTCTTGCTGCTGCAACCACCGACTGCAATATGAGAAACTAAGGTAAGTGCGGTTCAATGTACTTCAATAGGTTTTCAACTTTGAGGCATCATTTTGAAATTTTTGATTATATTTTGACCCCAGATTTTCAACATGGCCTTTTTGGGACCCCACCTTATGAACAATGGCAGTGGAATTATGCAAATCCGGCCGAAAGATAATTTTGTGGTTGCTTGGTGACATCATCTTTCAGGCAGGATTTGAACATTTTCACCACCCTTGTTCATGAGGTGGGGTCATAAGAAGGCTATGTTGAAAATTTGGGGTCACAGTATATAAAAATGGCAAAGTTATGCGCATACGTTGAAATTTTACTGCACTCGCTTATAAATTTGGTAATTTTAAATATTTTGACCCCAAATTTTCAGCATAGCCATTTTTTACACTGCCTCGTATACATGACAGTTGTTTTTCAAATCATGGCCAAAATGTGTTTTCACACCTGTGGCGAAGAATGACGTTTTGGTGGCACAGAATGACGTTTTGGTGGGGATTTGAACATATTCAGTACAGGATTCATGAGGTGGGGTAATAAGAAAGCTATGCTGACAATTTGATTGCTGTTTAGCTACAAATACAAGCACAGCAATATACATGTGTGCATTTATGGAGGGATGGGTACAATATAAGAGAAAGGGGTGAGCGTTAGGGCAGACAACCCCAAGGCACACCCCACACCTGTTGCTGCCTGTAGAGTAGGGGTGGGGTGTTAGGGTTGGAAACCCTAATGCCACATTTCCCTACTTTCATCACTTTAACCCTAACTGGTGCATTAATGAAGTGTTTTGCAATTAATTTCCTTACTTTTTGAAGTAGTACAATTGCATCCTCATTTGGCCGTGGGAGAGCAGTGCCCTCCAGGCCCTGTGCTCCCATCCACTGATAGTTTTTCAGATAGTGTAATCGTATCCTTATTTGCCTGTTGGGCCCTGCGCTCCCATTTCCTCCATAAATGCATATATGTATGTTGCTGTAGAGGGCCCTGTGCTTCCAATTTTTGCAAAACTGTAACTAAATTGTCATCATAGAATTCTTATTACCCCACCTAATGAATCTGGTACTAAAAATGTCCAAATCCCTGCCAAAATGCGATTCTGCACCACCGCAACATCATTCCCGGGTCGCACCTGAAAATAGGCACATGGCTGTCTAGTGTGCTTACCCGGTTAACAAAAGCAAATAAATAAATAAATAAATTCCACGCCACAGGTGTAGAAAGACAGTTTCACCAGGATTTGAAAAATAACAGCTGTCACGTTCATGAGGTGGTATAACAATATGTATATGTTGAAAATTACCAGAGTTACATGCAAGCATAGCAAAATTTCAATCCATGCTCATAACTTTGCCATTTTTACATACTTTGATCCCAAATTTTCAACATAGCCTTCTCATGACCCCACCACGTGAACAATGGCAGTTTAATTTTTCAAATCCTGCCCAAAAAGCGATTTCGCCAGGCGACCACAAAATCAACTTTTGGGATGGATTTGCAGAATTCCACTGACATTGTTCATGAGGTGGGGTCCCAAAAAGGCCATGTTGAAAATCTGCTGTCAAAATATGCAAAAATGCACAAGTTATGAATCAAAGTTAAAATCCCATTCAAATACATTAAACGGCATTTACCTTAGTGTCTCATATTGCAGTCGGCAGTTCCAGCAGCAAGACGTGTCTTCGATTGGAGAGTGAATCTTCAGCCAGTGAGCTGTTCAGTTTAGCGAGGGTGTGAGTGGTGTGTGGGAGGTGTGTGGGGTGGTGGTTGCTTAGTGGGAGGTCGGAGTTGGGGGGTCGGATTGGTGAAGGACTATTTTATTTTAAATTTTAAAAAAAAGGCATCGAGGGACCATTTTCTTTATTACAGGTCTAACAAGATAGGGGATCAGAGGGTGAGGGCGTACCACAGGACACCAATGAGAAAAGCAGATATTACATGGATGGTGATTGGAGAGTGGGGGGTGCCACTGGGCACAAGGGACCATAAAGAAACATATCAGTGGGGTGAGGATGGGGGGACCACTAGACTCTAGGGAAATAAATAAATAATTATTGTGGCGGTGATCAGAGGGTGGGGGGGTGTCACTAGACACCACGGAAATAACCAATAAATACAGGGTCGGTGATCAGACAGTGGAGGAGCCACCAGATACATGGAATAATAAAGAAATAAAACTATGGGGAGGGCAATCGGAGGGTGGGGGTGCCACTAGACACTAGGGAAATATAGTGGTATAACTGGGACGCCCATCAGAGGGTGGTGGTGCCACTAGATGCCAGGGAAAAGATGCCAGCAAAAGAAAAATGATATTTCCCCCACGTAAAAGGATCTTTTTTCATGACTCGAGATACAAAAAAAAAATCCTTTTTCGTATCACGAGTCACGATAAAAGATTTATAATCTTAAAAAAACAACATGTCAAGGGCATTTCTCCTACAGGTAAGTGCAGAATCCAGTTTTGGGGCTCCAGATAAGCAAGCTGTATGTGTTGGTCACTCTGGAGAATGTTATTTTTGTGGTTTTCCAAATTAGAATTTTTAGGGGAAAACAGAAAGCAAGATGGCGGCCATACAAAAAAACAAATAAAAAAACATAGGAAAAAGGGTTCCCATATGAAAACTTCATACAGCTATTTTGAAGTGCTGACTGAGCATGCTCAGATACCACATTTTTAAAATGTAATAATTTTAGATCGGATTAATATTTTTTCACCAAACCAGTGAAAGGCACATATGTGGGTCAAGCCCTTTCTACCATGAAAATTTCAGACCAGAATTCCAAACCATCTGGGCACAAAGCAATGACAAAATAGCAGCAAAAAAGCAGTGATTTGTTTACATTTTTTGCTAAACGCATCTTGGAATCCACACATCTGACCAGAACAAATCTTGGCACATCAGCAGATCTGCCCCAAGAGAATGCACATACAAAATGTTGTGCAAATCCATTGAACGGTTGCAAAGATATATATATATTTTGTAACACTTTATTTGTCACTGGTGGCCTAGGGCAACTCTCCAGGGTACCCTCGAGACTACCATCACTACTCCCAATGTGAAACCTCCCCATCTGTCCTCTCTTCCCCTCCCCGGCCCCCATGTCATGTGCAGCCCCCCAGATCACCCCCCCCGGGGGAGGGCCTACCCACCCTTGGCGGCCTGTCTGGAATTAGAGGGACTGCAGCGGGACTGAGGCTGGAGGCAGGAGATCCCAGTGAGGTAGATCCAGCAGTGGGATGTGGGTGGGTCACTGGAGCCCCCTTTGCCTCCATTTAGACCACCAGGGTTTTCGGCTGAAGTTTCCCTGGAACGTGGTCATGCAATTGTGTCTGGGCACTATGTGCGAATGCCCACCAATGCTCCACCCCATGCTGCTGTGCTGCAAGATCCCTGCATTGCCCCCGATCTCCACCAGGGGCTGCTAAGGAACAGTGCATGGCCCTGGATCCCTCCCTGGGAAGGGAAAGCAGTCCTCCGGACGCTCAATCCCTTCCTTCCCCTGCCAACCCCCGGTGGCCCGAATCCGTTGCTGAACCCGGGTCACCAGCATGGTGTGAAGTGTGGCGTCCAGCACCTCAACCATCAGCACCACCGGGCCGGCCCGGTTGCAAAGATATTAAAGTGCACAATTTGTGGTTTAACATAGAAACCACTGCGTTAGCACCACTGTCATTAATAGCATCGCCCCCATTCAAGAGAATTGCACTAAATTTGCTTGCATAGTCTGGAGAGCAAAGTGTCTTGATTTGCCAAGTTTCATTCCAGTTGGATGTGAGGATTCCAAGATCTTGATAGTGCGTTTTTAGGAAACATTTGGGTTTTTTTTTGCTTTTTTTTTATCACCTACAGCCCAGGGGGCTTGGAATTTTGGTCTGAAATTTTCAGGGTAGAAAGGGTATGCCACAGAATGGTGCCTTAAATTGGTTTGGTGAAAAAATATGAATTAGTTCCCAAGTTGTTAATCCTTTGCCAAGTTATAAGCATTTGAAATTGTGGTTCTGAGCATGCTCAGTAGGGTATCAAATGTCTATCAAAAATACCCTACTAAGCATGCTCAGAACCAAAATGTCAAATCCTTATAACTTGACAGAGGATTAATATTTCTTTACGAAACCAGCGAAAGATATATCTGTGGGCCAATCCCTTTCTACCCTGAAAATTTCAGACCGAATTTCAAACAGTCTGGGTGCTATATGATGACAAAAAACAGCACAAAAGGTCAATTTATTTTAACTTTTTTCACTATCTGAATCTCAGAATCTGCACATCCGGCCAAAAGGAAACATGGCAAGTCAAGAGATCTACCCTCTGAGACTGTGCTTGCAACATTCATGCAAATTACTTTGAATGGTTGCGAAAATGATTGAAGTGTAAAGATAGCATTTCACGAAAAATTATTTTTTCCTCACAAAAAAGGAGTGGCCCCTCACAACAAAGAATCCTTTCTAGTGAGACCAAATTATTTTGTCATTCCAGGAGGCTAGCCAGAACACTGAACTGAACATGCTCAGAACTCAAAACTTTAAAATTAAATAATCTTGGAACTGATTAATTTTGTTTCACCAAACCAACGAAAGACACTTCTATGAGGCAAGCCTTTTCTACCCTGAAAATGTCAGACCAAAATTCCAAACCATCTGGGCACAGCAAGATGACAAAAAAAAGTGCAAAAAACTGCGATTTTTAATGTTTTAACACTATGCGCAGGTCGGAATCCACAATTCTGACCGAAACAAAACTTAGCACATCAAGAGATCTACCACACAAATCTGTTAAATGGTTGCAAAGATAATTAAAGTGCAAAGATAGCTCTCATGAAAAATATTTTTTTTCTCCCAAGAAAGGATTGGCTCTTCACAACAAGAATCCTATCTCGTGAGACCAAATTCTTTTGCCATTTCAGGAGACTATCCAAAAAAATGAACTGAGCATGCTCAGAACTCAAACCTTTAAAATGAAATAACTTTGGAACAGATTAATATTTTTTCACACAACTAGCAAAAGGCACTTCTGTGAGGCAAGCCCTTTCTACCATGAACAACCATCTGGGCACAGCAAGATGACAAAAAAACTCAAAAAACAGCAGTTTTTAATGTTTTAGCACTTTGTGCAGCGCGGAATCCACAAATTAGACTTAAATGAAACTTGGCACATCAAGAGATCTACCACACAAGACTGCAAACTTTCGTGCAAATCCGTTGAACGGTTGCAAAGTTATTAAAGTGTAAAGTTTGAGGTTTAACATTGAAACCCCTGCTCAACCCTAACTATAGTGGCGCTACTGCACCACTATAATATAACATTTTAATATGCTTTATTAAGTATTTAGGATTTTCCATATTACAACTTGCATACATCACTGCACATAACAATACAGTACATTATTAATACAGACTGACCTCCACATACACACACTACACCCCCCATGCTTAATAGTTAATTACGTTCAAATTTGTAAGGATATCGTTTCATAAATTCATAAGTTTCATAACAGTTTCTCAACTTATCTCTGTTTTTGTCTGTCTCCTAGCTACTGATGTGATTCCAAACCTCCTGCTATCAGCAGTATCTGCAGTGGTTTTAGCTGTCTTTTAAAAACCTGTGATCTGTTCAATGTGAGGTACATAGCTCAGTGCTTGTGTATGCTTACGAGCAGAATGGTATATGCTTGAAGTTTATAACTTGTGCTTTGGCATTTCTCTGTATCCCACCCTCTGTAGGATACTGGGTAGGTGTAAGATTTAAGGCCAGGCAGAGAGGGTGAGACAAGAGTGCCAGAGAAGGAAGAGGCGGCAGGGGAGGATGGCGGGTGCATTCAGAACGCTCGAAGCAGAGCGAGCGGAAGCCTGAAGTTTAAATAGGGGATATGGGAGGAGCTATTCCCCTCCCATTGAACTTCAGGCTAAAAGCCTTTCATTTCAGTGTGAGGTACATAGCTCAGTGCTTGTGTATACTTATGAGTAGAATGGTATATGCTTGATGTTTATAACTTGAGCTTTGACGTTTCTCTGTATCCCACCGTCTGTAGGATACTGGGTAGGTATAAGATTTAAGGCCCAAAAAAGAAAGAAATAGCATAGTGATTACCTCCTCCAACTCCGGAGAGTGCAGCCAGTAGCACACAGGAGAGGAAAACCTCTCTTAGGGGGAAACCTCCGAGGACCCGTGGCTGCTGACCTGCCCATCTTCTGGGCATACTGAGATGAGAACAATCTTAAATGTGGGCTGATGTTTTAGTTGTGGTATGTCCAGGAATTCAGTCTGAATCTTGCTGGTCGAGTAGTCCAGTTTCTGAGATCAATGTTGAGCAGGAAGGTCAAAGCTGAAGATGAAGGTTCCGGATGATGAAAGAGGTCCAAATTAGAGTGATGTCCGAATGAGATGATGGTTAATCCATATCCTAGGTAGCTATAAGTGAAACAAAAGTAAAGTGTACGTGTACAATCAGCATGCTGGGGAGTGTGAGCCAAATTGCAATTTAAAGGACGTAGATCATAAATGAAGAAGTGGTCAGAAGCAGTGCGTTGCCGGGAACGAAGATAAGGTAGGAGTGTAGCCCAGCTGGGTATGATGATGAGGCATGAGTCTGTGTGAATCTGGGAGGCTTGCATGGCTGTAGTACATCCATTATAATGTTAGGGTATGCTCGAATACCTTGTTAGAAAGGAGAATTGTCCTAGGACATCCCAGGAATTGAGGTGTTCTTCATGGAGATGGCTGGCATAGAACTAGGCTGGAACTGGAACAGAAGGAAGTTGGGTTGCAGTAGAAGAAGTGAATGACTTGATGAAGTAAGGTAGGCCCGGACGTGGGCTAGCAAGAGCGTGGACTCTCATATAGGTCCATGTATGCAATGTTCGATGCTCGAGCAATAGAGTGGGTCTAAGGTGGTTAGACTACGGAGGGCGAGACCCCACGTGGGTCTGCCACAGTAAAAATGAAAATGTGTTGGGAGTACTGAGAAATGCCCTCTCGTGGGCAAGATAGATTTGGGATGGCAAGACCCCATGGGTTCATCACCAATATGGTATGATCCAAGGAAGGAGGCGAAACCCCACCTGAGATTACCTGTTGATGATGAAAAATACGTTTGAGCAATGCCCGTGTTGGCATGTCTGTACTGGAATAATGGGACCTTCCCACAAGTCTGCCATCACTGTATTATGACATAATCCAAGGAAAGAATGGCGATCATTGTTAGGATGGCAGGACCCTACATGGTCCGCCATCACTGTAGATTTGAGTAGTCCGAGGTGAGAACGACTCTCACGTGAGTCTGCCTGCAATGACGTGGAAGTACGTTAGAGCAATGAATGAGGCCCCCTAGTGGATATATCTGTACAGCTGTTGGGATGGCGGAACCCCACATGGTCCGCATTGTGGTTCATTGGAATAGTCCAAAGTAGGATGGGCAAGATCCCCATTGTATGCTTCTCAGGACTGCCTTGGAATGGCAGGACCCCATGTGGTCTGCCATTGCCATGGTATGGAGTAGAGTATGTTTGGGATGGTGGGACCCCACATGGTCTGCCATCGCCGTTCGATCGAGTAATGTGTGATTGGGATGGTGGGACCCCATATGGCCTGCCATCGCTGTTTCGCTGAGTAGTGCATGATTGGGATGGTGGGACCCAATGTGGTCCACCATCACCACGGTATGGAGCAGAGTAAGATTGGGATAGAGGGCCCCTGCATGGTAGCCATCACTGTAGTATTGCACTGTCCGAATTAAAGATGGTGGGACCCCCGCTGTCCGCTGTTGCAGTATAGTGCATAGTCCAAGGTAAGGAGGACAAGACCCCGAAAGTCCACCTGTAGTAAATAGAAACGAGGTTCAAGCACCGAGCAGATGTCCCTTGTGGGTAAGGCTAGCTGGGCCAGCAGGACCCCATGTAGGTCTGCTGGAGGAGGAGTATAGTGAGTGAGTCGAGCTAGGCCTCCACATAGGCTAGGTGGACTGGCAGGAACTCCATGTAGGTCTGCCTGAGAAGGAGTAGAAATGAATGAGTCGAGCCAAGCCACCACGTAGGCCTCCTAAGGAAGGGGTTGCATTGCCCCAAAGCACAGAGGCTAGTCTGTTTGAGGTGTATCAGCTATAATATTGTGCATTTTACATTTTTTATATACGTAGAATTTGTAAGTAATGAATTAACCTTAAATTAATTTTTTTTATAATAAATAAATCTCTTGCTGAATTCTTGAAGTTTGAGTGCTGGATTTCTTTTGTAAAAATCGCCACGTAAGGTGTCTGGGAAGTATGAGAGGCGCATGAGAGGGAAGGTGGGACTCCCCGTGATCTGCCATCGCCACGCCATGATGCTAAAATTAAACAGATTACAAAGCCAGGGTGTCCATGGGGTTCAGAGTTTGAATCTCCAGGCTGGAGGAAGTCCTCAGGATGACAATCACCACTGTGTTAAATTCTTCGGGAACTGCAGCCACCAGATGCAGTTTGAGCAGTCTAGTCCTTGATGTGTAAGACAGGGGTTAGAGACTACGACAGGAGCTCAGGAGCATCGGGAAGTAAAATAAGTACAAAACTCCTGAACCGGGTGTATGGTAAATAGAGCCAGTGCAAGCTGAAGTGAAGTACTCACACGCAGCACAGTTCCTTGCTGTCTGACACTCGAATGAAAGATGTATGTGGCTGTGGCAGGTAGTAGTCTTCTATCCCTTACAAGTGAAGTCCCGTCTTGCAACTGCAGTGTCGCACTGGTTGGGGACATATTGTTTCGCAGCATGAACTTGATGGGAGGCCGACGAATGGGTAGTGAATAATGGAAAATGCCCAAAAGAAGAAAAATAGTCACACACCAAAGGTGGGAGAGGAACACAGAAACAAAGGTGCCCAGCAGGAGTGGGGGAGGCAGCAGTGGAGGGAACCAGGCAGGGAAGAGCCCAGAGCAGGAAGGACTAAAGCAGGAGATCAGCACCAGGAGACGGGAGCGCTGGCCCAGGAGCACAAGAACGGAGATGGAGTCCCGGCGGTGAGAAGAAACCGAGCGGAAGCTGGCAGGCAGAAGAACAGGGAACGGGCAAACACAAGAAGGACAAAACCAAAGGAGGTACAGGGCAACACAGGAACGGGAATGGTGAGGGGGAGGAGAACCCAATGCAGGGGGAGGAGAGCGACAGCGGAAAACGAAGACAGGAGAGCAGGGAGACAACAAAACACAGCAGCCCGAGAGGGAGGGGGGAAATGAAAAGGGGAGAAGGCAGAAAGAATGGGAAAGGAACAGAGGTGGGGGAAACAAAAAACGAACCAGACCAGCTGCACAGCAGGAACCCTCAGTGATTTGAAACGCTCAAAGCAGAGTGAGCAGAAGCCTGAAGTTTAAATAGGGGATGTGGGAGGAGCTGCCCCCCCCCCCCCATTGAACTTCAGGCTAAAAGCCTTCCATTTATTGACACTTGGTGTTATCTTTTCAATGCATAACATGCTCATGTGATCCCGCTCCACAAGAGTGGTAGCAGGGAAGAGACAGGGAGCTACAGACCAGTCAGTCTTACCTCAGTAGTGGGCAAGATTATGGAGGCACTCCTTAAGGAAAGGATAGTGCAACACCTGGAATCCATAGGGGCACAGGATCCAAGACAGCATGAGTTTACAAAAGGAAGGTCCTGTCAAACTAATCTCATAGATTTCTTTGACTGGGTAACTAGAGTGGTGGACCAAGGGGGAGCAGTTGATGTCGCCTACCTTGACTTCAGCAAAACTTTCGCCACTGTTCCACATAGAAGATTGATAAACAAGCTGGGTAGGCTCGGGGTGGGTCAGAAGTTGGTCAACTGGGTGGCAAACTGGTTGACAGGCAGAAAGCAGAGAGTGGTGGTAAATGGTATGCAGTCAGAAGAGATGCAAGTCACAAGTGGGGTACCTCAGGGATCAGTCCTGGGGCCAGTCCTCTTCAGTATCTTCATTGGTGACATTGCAGATGGACTAGAGGGTAAATCTTGTCTGTTTGTGATGACACCAAGATCTGCAACAGAGTAGATGATCCAGATGGGGTGGGCAGAATGAGAAGAGATCTGGATAAACTAGCAAAATGGTCGGAAGAGTGGCAACTGGGATTTAATGCAAAGAAGTGCAAGATCATGCACATAGGGAAGAGAAACCCTGAAGCCATCTATAGGCTGGAAGGGGAGTTGCTGGCAGTCACAAAGGAAGAAAGAGACTTGGGCATCATCATCACCGATGACCTGAAATCATCCAAGCAGACCTCTAAAGCAGTAGGTAAGGCTAGGGGGATGTTAGGGTGTATTAGTAGGGGTATCACAAGTCATAAGAGGGAGGTAATAATCCCTCTTTACAAGACACTGGTTAAGCCCCATCTGGAGTACTGTGTGCAGTACTGGAGGCCACATCTTCACAATGACATTAACCAAATTGAGGCAGTCCAGAGAAGGGCAACCAAAATGGTGCAGGGACTGCATCAGAAGACATATGAGAACAGATTAACGGAGCTCAATTTATATACCCTAGAGCAAAGGAGGGAGAGAGGTGATATGATCGAAACATTCAAACACCTTAAGGGCATTAACAAGGTGAAAGAGTCTAACATGTTTCAATATCAGAAAAATAGCAGGACAAGAGGACACAGCATGAGATTAGAGGGAGGCCGATTAAGGGGTAATGTAAGGAAGTTCTTTTTCACAGAAAGGGTGGTGGATGCATGGAACGGCCTACCTCAGGAAGTGGTGGCTATGCATATAGTGCAGGGCTTCAAACAGGCATGGGATAGGCATAAGGGAGCAATACAGATGAGCATGAATAGATAGGCCACTGACTGCAAAGGACAATGGCACATTTATAAGGTAGAAAAAGAAATGGGCAGACTGGATGGGTCTTGCGGTCCTAATCTGCCATCAACTTCTATATTTCTATACCTCCCCTGTGCCATTCCTGGTACGATGGCACCTCCTGGTCTAACCAGCACCTCAAAATCAACTTATTAGCCACCATAGAGACCATGGCCATGTAATTCTTCTGAGAGACCACCAACATGTCTTTGTAGAATCACAATATGCAAATCATGGGGATAAAGGCTTCAGTCAGTCCCAGCAGTGGGTCAATTCTCATTTTGGACTGGCCCACAGTGGCCTGACCTTCGAGCATTCCCATAATAAGTGCATTAGTGATGTTTCTGCTTCCCCACACCTAATGCAAGTGGGTTCAGAAAGTATGCCCATTCTATATAATCATTGTGGAGTGAAGTACATATTATTTAGAATTTAATACTGTGTTGGGTGCAAATGATTAATTGTAATGTACTTGTATGTCCTCTTCCACAGCTTGGACAACTCCACATTAGCTTCAGCTGTCCTCAGGTCCTGATCACAGTATTTTACACCCATGCTTCTTGGTCCCTTGTTATAGAAATAAGGTGACCATATATCCTGGCAGTGGCATGAGGTCCTGTGGCCAAACTCACTATTGATGCCATTTTCTGAGGCCCTGTCCACACTACACCACTAAAACCCTGTAACGGTTTCAAACCGTTACAGACGGTAAACATTACAGTGTGTCCACACTGCCAGTGCACCGTCATGATAACAGTTCGGAACCGTTACAGCTGGTCCACATTGTGGGTGATGGGTGACCGTTACAGTCGGCACCCTGTCCCACAATGCAGTTTGTGCTGTACTGAGGGCAATGCTGGGGCTACACGCTCACGTGTCCACACTACAGCTGGTAACGTTACAGAGGCAGAACCATTTTCATAACCATTGTTGAAACCACCTCATAAGTGGTTTCAGCAATGGTTACGAAAACACCTCTTGTAACTTTAGAGGTACAGTATAACCGCAAACCTTTGCGGTAATGGTTTGGACCCTCTGTAATGTTACAGAGGGGAGTTTTCAGTGTAGTGTGGACAGGGCCTGAGAGTAATCTGCTGACCAAGGCTGGGGGCCCACATATTGGACCACAGTGTGTGTCATTTGTAAAAATGTAAAGATAGCTTTATGTGTTAAGGCTATGCCATTCTTTAAGGCCCTGTACACACTACACCAGTAAAACAGTTCGGTAACGTTACAGAGGGCTTAAGCCGTTACCGTAATGGTTTGCATTTACACTGGTAATGTTACAGAACGTGTTTTCGGAACCGTTATAGAAACCTGTTGTGAGGTGGTTTCAACAACGGTTCCTGTAACAGTTGCAGTTCTGTAACGTTACCGGTGTGTGTCTAAACACTCCACCGTGTTGCCTCCAGTCCCCCACCATACCTGCATGCATTGCAGCACTGGTGTAATGCATGCGAGGGGCAGAGGCTACCAGGGCGTACCAACGGCAATGTGAGGCACGAGCATAGGCTGCAATACTGGGCAGTCTCCATAGCAGGGTAACCCAACCTACAGCGGTATGCCCACCCCTGGAGTTACCCATGTGTCCCCACTGGACCTACCCACCCCGTCCTCACATGCCTCCCTGAGAGCCGCCTCCTGAAGTATCCATATACTGTCCATGATGACGCCTCTCACTGTGACAGGCACTGGGAGTACCCCGCCTGCCCATCAGAGCAGTGGCATCAATACTACCTGTGGAACAGTGCCAGTAGTGCACACATACAGCGGTTGAGCTCCTGAGTGCATCGTGTAACACTGCTGCGGTGGCCAATAGATGTGTGGCACTGTGTACAGGGGAGTAGTGGGGTACACCGATGGCAGAAGTGGAGGGGCTGCCATCAGCCATTTGGCAGCAGTACCTGACTGGCTGTCATGCCCTGGTGCCCTACCCCTGTTGGACATGTTGCTATGTTACACACTCTCCCTACCTCTCACAGCAATACCTCCCTGTATCCACCATGCAGCCCCCTCACGCCTTCTCCCTGTTGCCTCCTCACCATAGGTGTGTAACACATCATTGCCATACTGTACGTTGCACATTATGGTTTGTATAGATGCATACTACCCCATATGTATTGCGGGTGGGTGCCTCTCATCAAAGCTGTCCTCACCAGGTGCACCATGGGATATGCTCTGCTTCGACGGGGTTGGGACCACACACACTATCACACACAGTGTGGACAGGCTGTACCGTTTTCAATCCTTTATCAAACTGTTCACTGGAAGTGTGGACACACTGTACCGCTTACGGTCTGTAATGGTTTGGCACCGTTACAGATTTCAAGTGGTGTAATGTGGACGGGGCCTTTATGTTGCAAAGGTGATTAGTGAACCTCCCAATGTGATGTATTTCAATGAAGGAATGTGGATATTCTCCCGAAAAATGGCATGAAGGAGTTTTACACCCACTTTAATATTTAAAACATTGAGTAGTGGCTGTCCCACATCCGAGAATGGTTTCAGCTTTAACATTTTGCACTGCTAGCCAGGCACTCGACTGACACTCCAATTGTAGTGTCCTGGGGGGGTGGAAAGTTTTGTTTGACGTAAATAGAAGTGATCCCAGGCTTGTTCCTTTATTGTCACATAACTGCTCCTATATTTGCAGCTGTTGTATAGCCCTTCCTGATAATCTGACCCCTGTCACCTCAGAAATTTTCTGCAAAGTGCTGCTAAGTAATATAACCAGATGTTAGGGAAGTTTAAGGCCACCCTTATGTCTAATCAGGGCTAGTTTTGTGACTGCTCTTCGGCTACATTACCATCCCACATGAAATGTGCAGTTTTTGAATGCAGTGTTTTAAAACACTGTAGGGGGTGACTATATTTACATATGTAACCCCTAGGTGGCGCTATCCCAAGGGCTACTACCCCTGCCTGTTTGACTACGGACAGGTTGAGGGGCCTAGGTCCTATGGCGGGTGCCTCCACCCAGAGGTCAGGGTTTGTAGCGGTTAGACTAGCTTGGTCACAGCCCTCTGGGACACTGAGACCCCCTTTTATTCCCTCTAGTGGTTCACACAGTACACCGGAGTTATAGCCCCAATACCCCACGTATATACACACTGTTCATTCATATAGATACCACTTACCCTCAAGACTGATTCTGCAGCATGTTTCTGAGGACCCCCTGTAAAGTAAGGTTAAACCACATACACAGCAAAACACAATACTGTTTCCATAAGTGCCAACACCACAGACAGTATATAGTATAACAACAACAAATCTGATTTATTTAGGGGACAGTAACACAGGAGGGGGAAATCAGGTTAATTAGAGGCATTAAATCACAGTACTGTGCACACATACAGGGTCTGAAGTCACATTCTGGGTACTCAGGTTGGGGGGGGGCTAGCCAGGTCCGTTGCCCGGGGTTGGCCGGCAGGTGCAGATGGATAGGGCCCTGTAGAAGAAAATATATGCACAACACCCAATTGTAATCCGGAGCCGGATGGCTCAGTCTATGAAGCAGTGAAACAAAAAGAATTAGATGACACACTTGTGATTGAAAACAGGCTGCAGGGGAATACCCTGATTTGTACTCACAATACCCAAGCTGAGAACCGGATGGCGGACGTTCTTCTGGATTGTCAGAAACAACAGGGCATAGAGACAAGGTATTTGTGACTGGACCCCACTGCAGTTGATAGCAAACGGATTTAGTCCGAGACAAGCTGGGGTTTGCTTCCAGCTTCAACTCACAGCACACAGCACAGGGGATTGGAAATAGCGATTCCCAACAAGCACTACGCACATTCATATGTAAAAGGAAAGTACTATACCAGGCAGGCTGCTCCTTGATCCTGATCGCACTTACTGCAAAAATACCTGGCAGCACATACAGCAGCTTCAGTTCCTGACAGACCGAGTGCGATTCAGCAATTTCTCCTGTCTTCTACAGGGTAAGCCTGGTTTCCACACTTCTGGTGCTTCTTTCTCCTCACAACTTGGATTCAGTCCAAACTGGCACTCACAACGGCTGCAGGCCGAAACTCAGGGCCTCACACGTTCTTCCTGCACGAAATTATACACCACAGAAGCACAGAGCTCCTTCTCTCTTCACTATCACAACTGATCTGATCTTTCCAGTCACAGAGCAGGGCATTTCCTTTAGCTCCACACCATTCTGTTGGCTGGTTCGGCTGTCACTCACAATAAGACTCCCTCTGTTGGTGGAAAAAGGCGCCAAGGTCAAAACTACATTTCCCAGAGTCACTGCCCATACAATCCCCTTGTGGCTGGCTCAAAATTAAGAGTCCAAGTTCTGATTCGTCCACAGGCTCCATTTTAGGGCTCCCTTAACCCAATTGGCCCAGCACAGCAGTTTAGGTCCAAAATGGAGGGGTAACACACACAAAGTTCCAGCTGCAATAAAGGCAAGTTAGACAAACTACAATTTTGCTAATGCTTTAAATGATCACAGGCAAACAGTTACAGCTTTCAGATGGGCTCCCTTTGCACTTCCAGTGACCGCAAAATGGAGCGATTACTCTGCAGCTCGGGCAGGATTCAAGCATTAAATACACAGTCCCCCCATACAAACTAATTAAGTCTGCAAGCAGACAGCTCTTAAAGAGGCAGTATGTGGAGGCTCAAATAGCACTCACTTGCAACCACATTTAAGTAGCTCAGATGCCGAACACCACCCAGACTTGGAGCGTTTAGGCAAGCTCCTGGAAGACTTTTGGGAACCCCCATTTGCAGGGGGGTTACACCTACAGTATGTATTGCATACAGGAGTTACGTATTGGGTACAGGATTCTGGGCAGGAGGTTCATCTTGATAAGACTTTTTCTCAGCATGCGTGATAGTAGGTGCATGGCCCATCTGGCCAGATCCTGCTGCAGCGCATGGCCACCAGTTTATCTAGATTTGCAGTTTTGAGAGGTCTGCCTTCTTTGGATATTTCTGTTCTAGGTATTTTATGCCCTTGAAGAACCATTGTATTTATTTTTATTTATTTAAAATATTATTTATTTTATTTATTTAGTTTTTGTTGACCGGGTAAGTGCACTAGACAAATTATTGCCTATTTTCAGGCAACGACCTGGGATACAGATGAATGCCAACTGACCTGGAACCAGATTAAGTTGTTGGTGGTATTTTTAGTGAACGGGGGAAATTTGGCCAGGGCACCGGGGAAATTCCCCTACTCTTGGAAGGGGGCGCTGTTGGCCCATTCCAAGATGGCTGACCCTGGAGTTGCAGTAGAGGTGGAGGTGGCTGCCGACTGTGGAGTTGTTCTCCCTCCCAGCTGAGGAAAACCAGGAGAACAACGGGTCTAGTTTAAGGAGGGACCCAGCTATGGTTTCCATCATTCCTGTGTAGCCAACTGGCACTGTGAGCTTACCTGTGGATCTGATGTGTGGGCCAGCAGCTGGGTATGAGGACGGCTCTGAAATAGAGGTGGCTTCTGAAATTTTTCACCTGGCAAGAGATGAGGTGATGGTAACCTCACAGGTTAAACAGCTTCCTGATGGTAGACCTGTGGCACGATCTCGGACACAGCTGGAGATGGAGGTGAAAGAAGCTTGACAAAAGAAATTGCGTGACTGTATTAAAAAAAAGGAGTTGCACACATCTGGAGGCGGCAGGTGAGCTACAAGTGGCGACCAAATCCAATCTGCCCAGGAACGTTTAAAAGAAGCTTTTACAATTGCTTCTCCTGGAGAACCAGGGGATGGATGGACACCAGAGCGCACCCTGCAACAAGCCGGATGGAAGCAGGACGTGACCGGTAAGTGGGTTTTGGACCCTTTTCTCAGCCAGTATCAATGGAAGTGAATATGCAAGCCACCCAGAGTGTTGAAGGGCCTGAGGGAGCTCCTGCCATCTCTGTGAGGTGCACACAGCAGGGGAGGCAGTCTGCTACAGGCAGCTTACAACCTGAGACCGCCACTATGTCACAAGTGAGACACTTGAATTCAGATATTAGCGAGCCTCATGAGACTGTTTATTCTGGCAAGGGGAAGGCACAAGAAATAAAAAACAGACTAGATTTGACCCCAGACAAAAACTGTGGGTCCCAGATTATAGTTTCTCTTGATGAGAACGTTTGGCCAGGGGATTGTGAGGGTCCCATCCAAGTGAAAAAGGTCCCACGTCTGAGACAGTACAAAGAGAAGGAACATCTAGAGGAGCAGAACAAAACAGCGAGGATGTGATAATAGAATCTGAGCAGGATTCAGAGCGAGAGAGGACACCGTCTGATACAGGGCAGCAACAGGAGCACAGAGAGGTACAGGATAATGAGCAAATGAATGCTGACAGATCAAAAGATGAGGCTCACCCCCCACCGACGACCCAGGTTTTCCGATCTTTTTGATAAATCCCCACAGATACTCCTCAGGCATACAGTCCGCATTAGATACGGGGGGTGGTTTGGAAATGTTTCCAGATAGAGAATACGTGGGGAAAATATTACTCAAGGAGTCTTTGCATTTTATACCTACTGAAGTTCACGCCCTGATTTATATATCTGGTGAGGAGAACTTTGATGTCAGTTTCTACACTGCATATGAGCTGGAAAAATTATGGATTACTTACAACCAAAAAAAGTTCTCCCCTCTTTGGACTCCCTTTTTCGTAATCCCACTAACCAAGCCAGTTGTAAAAAAAATCACCATTATGTTTCGAACTGAAAATGTGCATGTTGGGGATATTCATCACTAGCTACAGAGTCATTGTGATGTTCTAAGTGCCCCAGATCCTATTATAGGCTCTGAGTCTTTCTGGATTGGGGAGTAGCATTTCCAGATTAAACTTCGCCAAACTGATGCTGGTATTATTCACCTTCCAAATATTTTTTTCATTGGAAGAGATCGGGGAGTGTGCTTCTACTCGGGGCAACCCAAGGCTTGTGACAAGTGTGGGAACAAGACTCATTTGGCAAGCACTTGTGATAAGCTAAAATGCATATTATGTGGAGAGTATAATCATATTAGCACTACCTGTAAAAATGTCGCTGGATGTAATCTTTGTGAAGGGAGGGGTCATGTGTTTCATAACTGCCCATGGGCATCCCGTAATAGGACAGATGGAATCAATCAGGACGCACTTATACTGAAGGGTCAAAGGAAGGCTGAAGGGCGAGCTGACCCTCACATCCCTAGCTCTAAGGCTAGTACGTCTAGTGAGTCAGAGCCTACTAGCAAAAGCTCAGATGTCCCTACAGATCCATGAACAGAGTATAATTTGGATCAGGCAGCTGCTGCTGCCACCCCCACTAGCCCTGACATTGTCAGTAATAATGCTACCACAAATTCTTTTGTACCCCCTCCGCCTTCTCAGGGGTACGAACTTACTAAGGACTTCTCACCTGCTGAGGTCCTACACTCAGACTATGCCACCCCCCCAAACCCATGTGTAACACCCCTACAAATGGGGCTTCCCGAAAAGTCTTCCTTGAGCTTGCCTAAATGCTCTCTGCCATGCCGGTGTCCTGCGTTTTAGCAGTTTAAATGTGATTGCCAGAGAGTGCCTGAATAGCCTCTGTGTACTGTCTCTTTAAGAGCTGCCTGGATTGCAGTCATAAGTAATCTGAGAGGGAGCTCTGTTGAAAGATGTAACTATTTGCTGAAAATCATTTAGAGTGATAATGAAAACGTAGTTTGTCTAACCTGCCTTCTCTGCAACAAGGACTGTTTTGTTTATCTCCACTATCTTGGTCCTGGACTGCTGAATTGGACCAATCAGTACTGGTGGGACCTAAAATGGAGCCGGACTACAGGAGCTGTCTGGAGTCAAAATCTGTAGGAATTGTAGTTTTGGGCTTTTGGTGCCTTTTTGCACCTGAAGGGGGAGCTCCTGTAGTGACTGACAGATGAATCAGCCAATCAAACCTTTTGGATTCTGGGGAAAGTCCCACGTTTGCTGGCAGTTGAGTCAGATCTAAGTTGGGAGCTGAAGAAGCAACATGCTTGAGACAGTCAAGCAGCTGTCTGAGTAGTTTTGCATGGGAGAACTGTGGAAAGGCCTGAGTTGTGGCCTGCATGTCTGCCTGATGCCCCTGAGAGGGAGTAAAATTAATTATTTCGGACTAAATCCGAGTTTGTGAGAACAAAGTAAGCCACTGATTTTTTTACCAGGCTCGTACCTGAAGAAGACCGAAGATTTTGCTGAATGCAATGGGCTTGTCAGGATTTCCAGCTGCTTTTGAATCCCTGGTTTGTGCAGAGACTTTGCGATCGTGACCGGAGAGCGGTTTGCCTGGTGCGTAGAATTTCCTTACATGTAAATGTGCTGTGAGTTGTTAGTGGGTCATGATTTGGTTCCCCACTGTGTGAACTGTGTTCTGCTTGCTGGAAGCTGTGTCCAGCCCAAAATGGACTGTATCCGAATTTGTCTCAATTTGGCCTGGGCCTTGCCACACTGGCCCAGCTAGACTACCCACTGCACAGAGAAGGCCATCGACAAGAGACCTGCCTGGGGATCAGCCCCCTGCTCCACGCTTGAACAGGAATGATGCCTCGGTGAATCGTGTGGGCCCTGCTTCTCCTGGCACTCCAGATCAACCACCTGCAGTCTCAATTTTCGTCCAGCCTGTGTCCAGTCTTGGGTATTGTGAGTAATCATCAGGGTAGCTCCCTGCAACAACAGCCTAATCTAAAAGTGTGTCATCCGATTCTCTTGTTGTTTTCTTTTCACAAACTGAGCCCTTTGGCTCTGGATTACAATTAGTGTGTGTAGTGCATGTTGTTTTCTTCCATCACAGGGCCTTGTTTTTTTCCATCACAGGGCCCCAACCAGCTGCAACATTCCTGGCTAGCCCACCATTCTCCATCTTGGTACCCAGAGTGAGTGACTGTTTATGGAGCCTGAAGTGCATGCATAACTGTTTGATTGATATAGCCTTTAAGCAAATTAACCTGATTACATCCCTCCCTTGTTCAAGTCCCTTAAATAAATCAGATCTAACTCTTTTTTGCATTTACCCTGACTGTGGTTCCAGTTTGTGCAAGAGTACTGCACTGCTGTTATTTGCTGTGTATAACCTTGTTTTACAAGGGGTCCCCAGGGTCGAGCCAGAGGAAAGCCCTGGTGGTAAGTACAAACAGTATGGGTACTTGTGTGGTGTATCAGGGGTATTGTGAAAGTGATTATTGGGTATTGTTCCATCCACTAGTGAGGAAAGAGGGGGGTTATAGTGTCCTGAAGGGCTGTGCCCAGGTTAGCTTGCCCACTACCAACCCTGACCTCCAGGTGGAGGCACCCATTTCAGAACTCAAGCCCCTTAACCTGCTCCTAGCCAAGCAGGCAGGGGTAGTAGTCCTTGGGATAGCGCCACCTAGGGGTTACATCTGAATTACCCCGGGAACATGAAGAAGTGCCAGGTTGCGATCTTCAGTGGCGTCCAGTCCAATCCTGAGTAATCAATACAAAGTTTTAGCACATAAGACTGAGTGGAGGGGGGGCATGGATACTGAGGGTATGGATTCCGATGTATCCTCTAAATCACTTCCCCCACCTGAACGGAGAGATGGAAGGAAGAGGACAAAAAAGGAAAAACGTGGAAAACTTATATGGTTGATTTCTTCAACACTAAATTTATTTAAATGCATCTCACTTTTGCTACTTGAAATGTCTGTAGCATACTTACAGGGTGTAAAAGGAAGGCTGTTTTTACTGGATTGCAACAACAAAAGCTTAATGTCATTTTTTTACAGGAAACTTGGCTTAATACAGCTACTGCAGTGGCCCAATGTAGAAAAGCATGGATGTGGGGCCCATCATACTGGTCTTTTGGATTAGACAGGGCAGATGGAGTGCAGATTTTATTTCAAGGGGTTAATTTTTCCTTGACCAAATTGATTGATGTTATTCCAGGCTGCTTATTGATTATTGATGGGCGATTCGATGGTCAGCCTTGTAGGCTTATAACAGTTTATGCTCCTCAAAGCAAGGCAGATATGGTCGACCTGTTTAGATCAGTACAACGTTTTTTGGCTACAACCAAACAGGTCTTTATGGGAGGTGACTTTAATTGCACCCTGGTTGTAGTGGATAAAACTGCGATTGGGAAAAAGGTCTACTGCAATACGCATGCTTTGCAGAACTGTCTAAAGATTTCTTGACTGTGTGGTGTTGCATCTGTGCTGCTTCCCAGTATGCTACCAAAAACATATGTAAGGGGAAGTTTATTTATTTATTTATTGAATTTTGATGACCGGGTAGGCCCACTGGGCCCCGAAGGTCCCTTTTTCAGGGGCGACCCGGGAATAACAGTACATGAAATTATAGACAGTGATACATGTACAGGTCATGGGTACACAGTATTCGGCTGTTTACACATAGCAGTATTTTCTATGGGTTTCGTATATCTAATTAGTAAGTTGTTGTTAATTTAATCCTATGTCAGTCATACACAGGAGAGAGAGAGTACTGTGGATTCTTTAGGTAACATAGTTCCAAGAGCCTTAGGATGGTTCTGAGAGGGGGAGGAAGAGTTAGTGCTACACTGTTCAGGGGTTGGAGATTTTAGTTTGGTAAGTGAGCTATCAGGGTCTTTGCTGTAGTGTGAGGTACGGTGGCATTGGCATTTGCTCGTTGACAGCAGATGGGTCTTGAGTCTTGTGCGGAAGCACAGTACCGATGGGGTTTCTCATACCTCCAAAGGGAGGTTGTTCCACAAGGAAGGGGCAGCATGTGAGAAGGATTTGTAGCCTGCCTTAGTCCTAACCTTAGGGACCTCTAGTAGCGTTAGGCCCGAGGACCTAAGGCCGCGCAGGTTTCTTTTTACTGTTAGGAGTCCACCGAGACTCGGGGGAGGTGTGGGGCTAATTAGCTTTTTCGCCAGGCAGAGTACAGGGTACCTGAGGCAAGCTTCAAAGGATGGCCAGTTAAGCTTCACTAACGCCTCACAGTGGTGGCTCCTAGAGTGGGATAAGGAGGCAAAGCGAACCACCTTGTTGTAGAAAGTCTGTAATTTACCTTGCTCCAGCTTTGCGATACCCTGAAGGACCGGGGCAGCATATATTAGTGTTGGGAGTAGGACACTAGATGTAATTGAAGTTCTAGCTTCGCGGGGGTCAGCTGTTCCTTGAGCCGATACAGTAATCCGAGATTTGCATGGATTACTTTTGTGACTTGGTCTACATGTTGTTTGAACGTGAGACCTTGGTTGAGGGTAAGGCCAAGGTACTTTGTTGAGGAGGCTACTTCCAGTTTGTTGCCCTCCAGGGACGTAAGTTGGAGTAGTTGTGATCTATCTTGTCCAAGGGCTCTAGGTCCGAACAGCATGGCTTTGGTTTTATTGGTATTAAGGACCATTTTGTTCTTGATGAGCCATTTCTCCATGATGCGGATATCCTTTTGGAGGGATGTGCCTAGATCATCCAAGTTGTCCGAGGTTTTGCAAATAACAGCGTCATCTGCATATTGGATTGCATTGCTGCTCCCACAGTGGTTGTGCAGTTCATTTACGAACAGTGAGAACAATAGGGGCCCAAGTATCGACCCTTGGGGTACTCCCTCCTTTAGGGACTGAGGTTTGGAGAGTTTATCCTGCCATCTAACCCTCTGTATGCGACCAGAGAGGTAGCTTTCCACCCATTTGAGGGCGTGGGTGTCGAGGCCTATGTGGAGGAGTTTTTGGAGTAGTAGTCTGTGGTCCACCAGGTCGAAGGCCTTGGAAAGGTCTATGAAAACCGCACTTGTGTTGGATCCAGAGTCTAGTTCTCTGAGTACATCAGTAGAGAATTTAGTTAAGGCAGTGTCAGTCCCATGTTTGGCTCTAAAGCCATGTTGCGATGGGGACAACAGCATGTGTGTCTCCAGGTATTCCCTAAGTTGGGCATAGACGAGTTTCTCCTGTATTTTTGCCAGGGTATACAGCAGGGAGATAGGCCTGTAGTTCTCAAGTGGTTCCACAGGCCCGCCCTTGTGAATTGGGACCACATGTGCCTGCTTCCACAGCTCCGGGACAGATCCTTCTAGTAAGGACCTGTTGATCAGCCAGGTGAGTGGCCGTGCGAGTGCCGAGGCACCGTCTTTTAGCAATCTAGCTTTGATTCCATCCGGGCCTCCTGAACCTCTTGTTTTCAGGGTTTTTAGGATGGCCAGGACCTCGTTTTACCTTTGCCAACCTCATGTGAAAGAGTGGACGGTCAAGAATTGGGGGATCCTGCGGAGCGGACTGGTTGTTGGGCACTGATGACCCTGCCTGAAGTTTATCAGGGTTTGTGAAAAATGTATTGAGGGTTTCAGCAATTAGTTCCTCATCATGCAGTACCTGCCCATTAGCTGTGATAGGGCCAGTGTCTGTCTTTTTATTTCCCTTAATCACTTTGTTGATGTGAGACCAGAAAGTCCTAGAGTTGCCGAGGTTTACTTTCTGGAGGTGGTTGAGGTACTCCTTTTTCGCTAGCTTGATGGCCTGTTTACATTGGTTTCGGAGGGCTCTGTAAATTACCCGGTCTGCAGGGAGTGACATGCCCTTGAACTTTTTCCAGGCTTTGTCGCGGCTAGTCATCAGGGCCGTTGGGGGAGGTAATCCACTTATAGCAGTGGCCTTTTAACCGGTAGGTTTTATTAGGGGCCAGGAGGTCCACGGCCCACATGATAGACCTGTTAAAGAAGTCAACAGTCCCTTCCAGGGTAGGGAGACTTCTTAGCGGGCTCCAATCTAAGTTGCCCAAGAGGATATTGTAGTGCTCTGGGGAGAACTTAGAGTAGTCCCTGGTGGTGAGTATTCTGAGCGAGACCTTTTTTGCCCTGTTTTTCCAAACACAGAAAATGGGCGAGTGGTCACTGAGAGCATCGGCCATGGTGCCAGCAGATTGAACATTTTTTGGGTTAGATACCAGTGCCCAGTCAATGGTTGAGTGACTTCCCATTTTGTAGTTCAACCTTGTGGGTAGGGTGATTATCTGGGAAAGGTTTGCCTCGTGTAGCATACCGTTTATTGAGGACCTGGCCTCTTTGGCCCAGTTCAGGTTGAAGTCTCCAAGGATGATGAGTTCAGATGCAAACTCAAATGTTAGGTTTTTAGTGCGTGTCTCAAGCGATTGGAGAGCGTCCTTAGGTGGACTATATACACACCCTACGTTTAGGTGTTTGGCACCGCCAAGGGTGATCCGTATAAAGATAGCTTCAATATCAGGGAGCAGTGTCACTTGCAGGTTGACATGAGCAGTGATCAGTGTAGCCTTCACGTAGATAAGTACCCCACCCTCCCTTTTCTGGATTCTGTCCTTATGGTAGCAGACATATCCTGGGGCAGCAAATTCGTGGTCAAGAATCGATGGTTTTAACCAGGTCTCAGAGACCACTAGCACATCCGGATTATAGTGGGCTAGCTACGCTTGTACTTCATGAGTTTTCGGCCGAAGACTACAAATATTCATGTGGGCTAGCCTCAAGCCCCTGGGTGCAGTCCAGGTCAGGTCTTGAGAGGTGGAGATAGAGGTATTATCAACACCTGGGCCAGGGTTCGGTTGAATGTCTCCGGCCCGCAATAGCAGAGCTGTTAGCAGGAGGCTGAGAATACAGGTTAGGGGTGGGAACCTAATGTTTTTAGGTTTGTAGGTCATTAGGAGGATAGCCCTGTAGCAAATCCCGCTTCTACTGAGCTTGACGGCAAGTAGGAGGGCTATGTTGTCAGCCAGGGGTGGGCTGTGATAGTGACTGGTCTGGTGTGTGGCTGGTCCGTTGGGGGACTGTGAGCCAGGGCCTTGAATGCCAGCTAGCCAGTCTACCCAGAGCACTGTGGAGATGTACAGGACAGCGAGGAGGAGCCCCTTGTTTGGTCTGTGCTGGCCCGACATCCCAGTCTTTGGTGACCCCTTGACTGGCATTTTACCATAGGTGGCGTTATTTAAGCAGAACTGGCTTGGCCTTGTAATACAAGGATTTGGGGTGATTTGTTGAGAACAGGCTAGGTACAGTAGGGTACCAGGACAGAGCACAGTCTTGAGCCTCTTAGGATTTGTATATGTTCAGCAGACTTTCACACCACGATTCCCGACCTAAATCAGCAGTCCCCACAGCCTCAATTTTCAGGAGTAACAATGCACAACTGCACCATGACTTTCAATGCTCCTGTTTACTTCTCAAAATAAAGTAAAGCTTATAAAATATTAATATCAGTGTTACAGTGACAGTAGTTTTACTGGCAGTTAAGGAAAAGTTAATTAAATGTTACAATTCTAAAATGGTTAAAATTAAAACAGTATTTCTTAAATATTGAAATGAACAGTGTGTTTTACTGAAAGTTATTAATTAAATGTTACATTTCTAAAATGTTAAAATTAAAACAGTATTTCCTAAATATTGAAATAAACAGTGTGTTTTACTGTTACAAAAAAAGGAAAAACATGGAACTGCTTTACTCAGCGGAAGGTTATCTGCTTTAATAAATTAAAATATATTTACTTTTAACAACTGTATTTTCATTATTAATATCTAAATATTTTGCCTGTTTCATAAGTGCAATAAGCCACTCCAGGGTGTACGTTAGACATTTTAACATACGGCTAAGAGGCTGGGACGCACTTGGCCTGTGGCCTCGTGTCTCACAACACCTCCTAGCCGTGTGTTAAAATATCTAACGCACACCCTGTCGTGTCTTATTGCTTACGTAGCATCTGCAAATAAGTGCACATTTGCTGTGCCCAGCTGCGAGTCCAGATTATTGATGTATATTGCAAAGAGGATAGGGTCCAGGATGGAGCCTTGTGGGACTCCTCGTAACAAGGATTTTTGTGGGGACAGATCTCATATGGCTTTGACTTGTTGTAACCTATTGGTTAGGTAGCTGGTGAACCATTTAATGGCAGAACTATTAAGTCCGATGTTAGTGCAGTAAGCATGATGGTATGATCCACAGTATCGAAGGCCTTACTTAGATCAAGGAAGAGGGCAAATACATGCTTCTTAGAGTCCAAGGCCATTTGCCAGTCTGTAGTTACTTTGGCAAAGAGTCGATATTGTACTGTGTTTGGCTCTGAAGCCAGACTGAGCTGGGTTTAGCAACTTTTGTGAATCCAGATGTTCTCTAAGTTGGATGTTGACAATTTTTTCAAGTAATTTAGAGAGGACAGATAGTATAGAAATAGGCCGGTAATTGTTCAGATCACTCGGATCCCCAGTCTTGAATAATGGTAGGATGTGGGGAGTTTTCCACAAGACAGGTAGCTCACCTTGAATCAGAGAGGTGTTGAATAAGTGTGTAATGGGCGGTCAGATAGGTATGGCCAAGTTTTAGGAAGTAAGATTCAAGATTTTCTGCACTCGCACTCTTTTTTGTATCCAGAGAAAGGAGGAGGTCCTCCACTTGCTTGAACATAATTGTGAGGAAGCTGAAGGGGGTGGGATGTGGTTGGTTATGGTTGTGATTATCAGTGAAGCCAACAGTGTAGTCTCTTGCCGGGCTAAGTTTGCTGATAGGTGAGGTGTCAAAGGCAAGCCCTGCAGTGGCAAAGTGATCATTAAGCTTTTCTAGTATATCAGCTTTGTCCGTATAGGTGGTACTATCAGACACAATTTTGTTAGGAAGGGGTGTTGCAGTGGACTGACCTTCGACTTCTTTGAGGATGTTCCAAAATTTGGCAGAGTTGTTTTTATTGTCTTCTAGTTCTTTTTTGGAAGTACCTAGCTTTTTCTGACCGAATTAGCTTGGTACAAGCATTCCTAGTGGTACAGAATGCTAACCAGTCAGCCTCCAGGTGGGATTTCCTCACTTTTTTCCACCAGTAGTCCCTATCCCTAAGTGCTTTCTTCAGGATGGGAGAGAACCAGCCAGGAGTTTTATTTTTTTATTTGATCAGTCTTAGTGTGGCATGTTTCTCTATTAGCTCCAGTAAGAGGCTGTGAAAGATGTTAAATGCCTCTTTAAAGGTGGGGGCTAGGTAGAAATCCTGCCAACGAATGTTGCTTAGATCTTTCAGGAAAGTGTACTGGCAAAACTTTTTCAGGCATCTTTTCAGTTTGAATTTGGAGGCCGTTTTTTATTTGGGAAGGATGTCTGATGCAGGCAGTAGCGCAGTGGTCACTTATATCATTGAAGAATACTCCAGTATGCGAGATAGTGTGAGGTTTGTTTACTAGGATAAGGTCCAGGAGGGTGCTGCGCTCAGGGTTTTTTCTGTTAGGTCTGGTTATAGTAGTCACCATTTGTAACAGACCATTAACATCGCATAGATCCTTCAATTTCTTAGAGCTGTCATCATTCCAATTTAGATTGAAATCCCCCATTAGAATACACTCAGTATCAGCAGAGTCAAGAAGGTTTTGAAGGTGCGGCAGAAGTGCCCAGTCACCAGACGGTGGTCGGTAGCATGCTGCCATAAGGAGTGATTTGTCGCTGGAAAGTGATAATTTTAGAGCAAGGCATTCAAATTCCTTAGCTTTTGAGGTACAGTCAAAGACTGTGACTGTGAATTTGCTTTTGACATATATTGCAACCCCTCCCCCTCTAGTCAGTTTATCACAGCGGTAGATGATATATCCGGGTACGTTGATAGAATTGTCCAGGGTCGAGGGTGTGAGCCAGGATTCAGTTATCATGAAGAAATCAGGAGATGCATGTAGAGTCCAGGTCTGTATAGAGTCAATCTTCTTTAGCAAACTACAGACATTTATATGGAGAAAGCTAATCCCTTTATATTGAGGGAGGTCCGAAGGGGCGTCCAGAGAAATAGGTGGACCTGGGTTTAATTCAACATTCAAGTATTCAACAGTGATGCACCATGGATCAGCACCATTGAATATGGCATGGTTGGTGCACATACTGCGCATGACGCAGTGGCACTGCGCCAGCGCAAGCCTTAGAGAGGGAGCATAGGGATGCTCCAGCGCAAGTGCAGTTGCGCTAGGCGCATCACCTGCAATATTCAGCCGGGGGCATGCAAATGAGGCCATAATCTATGCAAGGCACAAATGGGGCCATTTGCATGTCATTATGGCCCCATTTGCATGCGATGCGCTGGGCGTCCAGGTGAATTGCACTTGGCACCCTGCCAAGCTGCTGTTGTCGGGGGTGGCTCCCTGGTGGGCTATTGCAGCCCCCCCATATGCCCAATCGCGGGCAGTAATACACATAAACAGGATCCTATGCCCGATTGAGGGCAGTAGTAAAAATAAAGACACAATCCTATGCCCGATTGCGGGCAGTAGTATAATTGAACGTATTCCCATGCCCGATCGCGGGCAGTAGTAGGAAGAATCATAATCCTGGTGGTCTAGTGGACCCCCCTCCCTCCCCATATGCCCGATCACGGGCGGTAGTACAATAGAACGTAATCCCATACCCGATCACGGGCTGTAGCAATACGAGAGAAAAACCTGGTGGTTCAGTGGTACCCCCTCCCACCCACCCACAGAGGCTCCCAGCCACCAGCACCCCGTCATCGGCAGGTGGCAGCACCCCGCCCACGTACTGTCCAGCTGCCAGCTGAATGACAGCTTACAGTATGTTTTGTATGCCTATTGGGCCACAGTGTGGACCAGTGGGCTCGCAGACCGTACTGTACTGTACTACACAGGACCAGATATGTGAATGAACGCGTTGCATGGTGAATAAGGGTCATTGTGAAAGTGATTATTGTATATTGTTCAGGCCACTAGAAGGGAAAGGGGGGGATTACAGTGTCCCGGAGGGCTGTGCCCAGGTTAGCTTGACCACTCACAACCCTGACCTCCAGGTGGAGGCACCTGTTTCAGTACCCAGGCCCCTTAACCTGCTACTAGCCAAGCAGGCAGGGGTAGTAGCCCTTGGGATAGCGCCACCTAGGGGTTACATCTTGGAGGCTCACCACTGGGATTTTGTGTCTTCTAGTGGCGAAATTATGAATTATTGTCAAACATAAATGGCTACCCCAACAGAAGTGGCTGTGCACCAGTTGGAGGGGTGGTGTACGGGGCAAGAGATTGACTCCCATAATGCTTTGTTAATACTGGTTATACCTATGGGCGTTAGTAAGGACATTGTTGAGGGGGCACTTTCTAAAGTTGAATGTTTGAAAAAACCTGTAGTGGTGGGTCGAAGGCTGATTTAACTGCCCAAACTCTTATGGCCTTGGTGGAGCATAGCGACCCCCTGGACAGTTCAAAGGTGCCCCAGACTATCACTCCAGAAGGGTTCCCAGCCACCTAGAGGGTGATAACCAAAGATAGCAAGGATCCTTTAGAGGATGAGCCCCCACCATTATCTGAGTCTTTTGAGGAGAAGTTTGCCAAGTTGTTACTGGAGGAGGGCAAAACTGTGGAAGAGTTAAAAAAAATTATTCCTGCCACCTGGGAGTGTCACTTCCTCACTGTCCACACCCGCCCTAGTACTGTTCTTTCACCAATTTCTGTACTTGCCTCTGAGCCAGCAAGTAGTCATGGCCCTTACAGCAAGCTCAAGGTATTCTCTGGCATCCGCCCTACTCCTAAAGGGGAAGTTGACCTGGAGACCTGGATAGACTCTGCTACTCTTGCGGTACAAGACTGGCAATGCTCAGAGGCCGGAAAAAAGGCCCACCTGGGGGAAAGCCTCCAGGGACCCACCCTACATACTTTTTCGCTCCCTGAGGTCCTCTGACCCTGACGCCAAAGCCCAAGAGTACATAGCCACCCTTGAAAATGTGTTTGGGGCACCACTAGTATTGAGGCCTTGAAATGGAAACTTAAAGATGTTAGACAACAGCTGGGGGAATTGTTATCTGCCTACATGGATCGATTAGAGGGAATCCTACAAACCATTTTTCGGAAAGGAGACTGGACCTTTAGTGAAGTGGACCGGGTTAGACTGGATCATATACCCTGCTCTGCCTGGCACTCCAGCTGGGTGTTTCTCAAATTACAACTGCATCAAAGGAAATCTGGTCCCTTGCCCTTCCATGTGTTGATGAAGGAGGTACGGGAAGTTGAGGAGGAGGAGGAAGGCTCTTCGGAGCCCTGCGCAGTCATGGCTGCCGCAACCCCTGCTCCAGGCGCGGGGTTGGTCACTGATGGCCTGGAATCACCGCAATCACATGACGGAATCCGAGAACTAAATGTCAGCCCCAGGGGGCCCAGCCAGAGAGGGACTGCTATGGATGTTCTGCCATGGAATGAACTGCTGAGGGAGTTCAGAGAAACAAAAAACAGTCTCTTTATGAAAGGGAAAGGGGAAGGGGAAATTGTTTAACCAGGAAAGGCACACTAAGCCAAAGCTTGTTTCCAGGTGCGACCTAGGAGCACAAGGAAGTTAAGGGACTTGCTCAGGGTCACACAGTATGCAAGTGGGGACTGTGGGATTCAAACCCTGGTCTGGTCTGCTGGATGTCACCAGATTTGCAGCTCAGAGCCATAAACCACTGCGCTATACTGCCTCCTATGAAGGCCGCTCCTGCAAGTACAGGCCCCGATCCTTATCCAACTGCATCTACTATGGGGGTGCACACCCAGGCATCTCCTGCTGACAGCAGTTCAAAAATTGATGTCTTGACTATGGAAGTGAGAGAACTGACAAGATGTCTCCAAATGTTCAGCACACCGCAGACAGAGGTAGAACCAAAGTTTTCTGTTGGTAGTACCCCCGCCACAGCTCACAGTGTGATGTCTCTGCCACACAAGACCCCAGAAAGCATATTTTGCCATAACTGTGGGAAGGATGGGTACATGAAGAGAGAATGCCGGTCCCCAAAAGACCTAGATAAAGTTGTATACAGACTTCAAGGGGAGCTTCGGAGAGCGAGACAATGGCCAAGGAGCACCGGAAATGACCGCAGTGCAGGACTCAGAAATCCTAACTCAGATTTCTTTGTGGTGAAATCATCTGTCCAGGCCTCTGCTAATGCCTCTTCAGACTGGTCCAGAATAGTGGGCCCTTTGATGGAGACTTCTGTGACTGTCAATGGTATCCATGCTCGGGCTGTGCTCGATAGCAGGTCACAAGTGACCATTGTATTCCAGGACTGGTATGACAAACATTTATCTGATGTGCCACTACAATCTCTGGAAGGTTTGTATGTGTGGGGCCTGAGTGACAAGCCTTATCACGACCTAGGATATGTCCGACTCTGGTTGTCTTTCCCTGCAACTGTAACTGGTGTAGATGAACAAGTAGAGACACTAGTCCTGGTGTGCCCTCCTACGGGATTGTATGGTGGGATTACCTTGCTCATTGGAACCAATGCCCACATGTTTGGAAGTCTTGCGCAGTTGTGTCACGAAAAACAAGGGAAATGGACTGGGCAGGCACTGACAATCCCAGCCCTGAAAAAGAGAGCCTATGATCTGCAAAAACGGACTACCGAAGCTGATGGAGATGAGCCGGTGGGGGTAGTGTGGAAGAAAGATCCTTATTCTCTGGTACTCCCTCCCAATGCTCAGTACACCATTCAGGGAGAGGTTCGCATTAGAAAAGAAGTGAAAGATAAAATATTAATGTTGGATGCACCAGGTGATGGAAAGCTGCCAGAAGGATTATTGGTTAAACCCAACATTTTTGCCAGCCCATGCCTGTGCACAATGAGTGATGTTCCAGATTCGGAATGTGTCAGATACGGAGGTTCGGTTGAACAGAGGGTGCACCCTAGCTACAGTACACTGCGCAGACACTGCTGTATTACCCAGCAACAAGTACTCTGGTGAAAAGGAAAGAGTGACCCTGGACTTATTCGACTTTGGTGATTCCCTGGTGCCAGCTGAATGGAAGATTAGAATTAGCAAGAAACTCACCCAGAGAGACTAAGTGTTTTTGTTAAAAGAATGGGCGTGGGGTGTGTCCAGGGTGCTGAGCATCACATACATGATGCATGATGACCGGCCATTTCGAGAGAGATCCCGACGCCTCGTCCCAGCGGACATAGATGATGTTAGGAGGCACCTGCAGGAAATGCTCGCTGCTGGCGTTATACAAGAATCAAAGAGCCCATATGCCGCTCCCATTGTGGTTGTGCATAAGAAGAATGGGTCCATGAGGATGCATGTTGATTATTGAACCCTTAGAAAATGGCAAAAATGAATTCACAATCCTGATTGGCTGATACAGCCTCCTAGCTGGGCATTTATTTCTTAATAGATGCCCATCTAAAAGTAAGTACCAGCCCAAGTGCCACCTCACCACATACCCTTGTACAGGATTGCTCAGCCTAGTTTGTCATTGGCTAACAGCACCTGGTGAAATTTCAGATCCCCGCCATGTTTTTATTCTCGCTAAGTTAGCGAGGGCTACTGTTCTCTTCCCCCACTCAACTCAGTGAAAAAAAAAAAGCCCACAGTCCAGATATTTCTCAGTTGGGAAGAGTAATAACATGCCAATTCTACATAGCCATGTTCTTCTACAACGGCACCACTCTCCCGATTGCGCTCTTGAACTACCGAGCTGAACAAAAATGAAACTGGGCGTCAGTCCATTTAGTTTCATGCTGGAAAGCCCGTTATCAAAACGGCACAAATACCACAATGTCCCCACACTTACAGCTGCTGCTTCATATTAAAAACATAAATAATGTGCTGCGGGAGTCAGGACTATCCCTCGTCATTGCAGATGATGTCATCCATTAGAGTTACGCGAGGTCGGTCGCGTGCTCAACAGACGCTTCTTCTGACAGCAAATGAATAAAAATAAAAAATAAAAAACAGTCTTACTGAAAGCAGACAGATGATGTTCACAGACTGCTAGGGTAAATGTTTTCTACACACTTCTTGCTGAGGTGTGTGTGTGGGGGGGTGTCAACAGATTATAATAGCTCTGTGGGGAGGAGCAACAAAAGGTAGAACAGCCATTAAACATATGCACTACTTTTTCAATTAAAACAAAAATACTACTACTTTTATTCAATTTTAAACTTACTTTCTCTCTTATTTTACAATTAATAATTAATTAAAATTGACTAAGATGCCCATTTTCTAAGCACAACAATACCCTCCAGGGTGGGCATTATTGGGAAATACCAGACCTTCCAGGGGCTATAAGGCCCGACGCCACTATAAGGTCCTCTGCCTGCAGCATCAGGCCTCATTACGCCCCTGGGCGGTCCAGTATTTCCCAATAATGCCCACCCTGTCGGGTATTATTGCTTCTAGGGACATGGATATGTTGTTCATCCACACTCATTGGCAGTATCCTTGCCGCTTTAAATCTTGCCGGAAGGTCTTCAAGCTTGCTCCTCCCACCCACCCGGGTGGTATAACTCTCGGCTCCGCCCCATGACGCCAGATCTTCCTTACCGCTTGGAAGCTCAGGTTCCCTCCTTAACGCTCTGCGTTTGTGACTGGTTCCTATTTCTCCGTTTGCGGATTTAAAATAATATTTTGCAAAAGACTTCAGTCTTGATCCCACCGGCGACTGCGATGGATCAATCGACTCCAGTTCGGAGATGCCCATGCGGACAGAAGATGTCTCGAGACGGATCCACACTCCACGTGTGTCTACTGCTTAGGCCTTGAGCACGACCCGCGAGCTTGCGACCTGTGCTCATCTTTCTCGACCTCGTCCTCGAAGACCGTGCTGCCCGTTACCAACTGGGTGCGTCCGAAGCGTTCCCTCGGTGTGAAGTCAAGGAGGCCGGTTGGCCGGTGTCGCGGCGGCGGTTCGGCGGATCAACTTCCGGCGGATGGTCGCCTCTCGAAGAAAGAGGCGGCGCGGGCAAGTATCTTCCTCGACATGGCATTTATCCCGCTCTCTCTGGGTTCTTCCTAGCGGCTTCCTTTAAGGGCTTTGTCTGTCCCTCTCCACTAAAGGAGAAGGGCCTGCGTCTGCTGGACCTTTTCTCGGTCCAAAAGAGGGACAAGGGTAAATCCCTCCGTCGGCGCTCTTGGGGCCGAGGAAGGTCCCTCTCCCGGGCGTCGACCGTCGGCTGATCGCACGCTCGGCTCGACCACTGGCCTCACGGTGTCCCGTCAGGTCAGTTGACCGAGACTCCCACTGATGAAGTCGAGATTTTCTCGACCCATTGACGGGCTATCGCCTTTAGCAGCCGAATTCCCTCTCCCGGTTCCCCGGGAGGAGTTGAGATCCGTGGGCTCGCCTGTGCCTCGGTTCCGAGCCCTCGGATGGACCTTCCGAGCGAAGGAGTAGCCGGTTCGGCCGACACCTCTCCCTGCCGACGAAATTCCGGGACTCTCGGTCTCGGTCTCGGACCTCTTCAGCGGTCCAGCGTTCCCACCCGTCATAAGCGGTCTCGGTCTCGGCACATGGTAAGCGGCGTCGCGCTTCGTCCTCGTCCTCCTCCTCGGATGAGGAGGCTTGGCGTAAGTGCGTCGGCTGATGCGAGGACCTTATGTTCAACAGCTCCTCCTGGCGGGGAATAAGCCGACTCGCGCCTTCCCGGCCATTAAGTAACTGTCACGGGCAGCGACCCCAACCTCGACTTGCCGAGGCCTATACCGAAGGCGGTTGTTCGGCCAAAACCAGCTGCTCCACCGATTGCGGTGGAACCTCCGCCTCCACAGCCACCAATTGGGGCTCCGACCAAGGATTCTCGGTCGGCTGGGTTTACCCATCGGCTGTCAGTTACCCTCACTCCCGACCGACCTCGGCAGGTGAAGGGTGGCTCAGGCAGAGGCAGCTCTTGAGGACTCTTCCGAGTCCGAAGATGATTCCTCCTTCTTCTCAAGCGACTGGACTTGAGTCTTCAGGAGTCAGCCAATGGACGATAGCCCGTCGTCCTTCCTAGGACTGCTTGGCTCATCTCGGAGTCTACGGGATGGAGCTCGAACCCGTTCCAAGCGGGCCAGGTATCCCCTCACGGAGATTCTGGACGAGGGATTCTCCGACGGAGGCCTTTCCGGTGGCGAGGCCATAGTGGGTCCAGCACTGGAACTTTGGCGCCCTGCTTCCTGCCCTCGCCTTGGCCAGGATGGCCAGAAGTATCCGGTCCCCGGTTCCTTGTCCGGTTTTGGAACACCCCTCTGCTGAGGGTTGGTTACCGACAGCGTTTTCGGTAGCGCCCGGCTGCGCCAGGGATGTGGACAAACCTCCTGACAAGGAGTCAAGAGAGTGGACTATGTCGGGCGAAAAGTCACGCTCCGTCCTCTCTCGGCCTTCGTCAGGCCAGTTCGGCCGTCCTCATGGCACATTTTCTCATGCCCTGTTGGGCTCCTGGATGAGGTCATCCCTCATCTTCCCTTCGATCTGCAGACTACGGTTAAGCAGGTGCGGGACCAGGGCAGAGGCAGTGGCCAAACAGCAGCTCCAGACTGCTTTGGATGTAGGGACTCATGTGCCAGATCGGTGGCGGCGCAGTGGCTATCGTCCGCGAGCTGGCTGAGGATATCCACCTTTACCTCGGATACCCAGCACAAGTTGGCGGATGTTTCCCTTTTGGGACTGACCTCTTGACCCTGGGGTGGAAGGTCACCTGCAGAGGATCGAGAAGTCCAATGCCACCTTGGACTCGGTCTCTTCCGCTCAGAAGGACAAAGGCCGCAAACCACAGCCTAAGCCCTTTTCGTCCTTCTGTGCCTGGCAGCGCCGGCCCAGCAACGTCAGGGCCAGCAGGCTCGGCCTTGGCATCCCAAACCCAAGACGCTGGCTTCCTCTAACAGGAGGCAGGGAGGAAAAGGCCCAGGAGGTCCCTCGGCCGGTCCCTCCTCCAAGCCTGCCCAGTGGCGGGCTGAGGGTGTCGCCCCCATCCCGTCTGCCTGGGTCCCCATTGAGAGGCGGCTCCAGCTTCCGTTCCGCCTGGTCGCTGTTACCACGGACAGGTGGGTCTTGGAGGTGGTGGGAAGAGGCCTGCCTCTGGGTCGAGCAGGCACCACCCTTCAGAGCCGTCGCCCCTCGGGGAACCCGAGATCCCCAGCCTCACTGGCGGCTCGTGAGGCGACATCCTCTCCTCCTCCAGAAGGAGGTGGTAAGAGGTGGTGGACCCTCCTTCAGACCCAGGGTCTGTGTCCAGGTACTTCCTGGTTCCGAAGCAGACGGGGGCTGGCGCCCCATTCTCGACCTGCGGACCTAAACAAGTTCCTAAGGTCTCGAACCTTCAGGATGGTCACTCTGGCTCAGATAATACCATCCTTGGAGCAGTGGTTCTGCTCTCTGGACTTGCAGGCGCGTTTTTCACGTCCCTATCCGTCCGTCTCACCAGAGATTCCTTCGGCTTCCGGCGGAAGGATCTCTCTTGATTCAAGCCATGCCCTTCGGCTTGTCTCCAGCTCCCAGGGTCTTCACCAAATGCATGGCAGTGGTGACAGCATTCCTCTTGAGCCCGAGGGTCGGGTGTACCCTTACCTGGACGACTGGCTGATAGCAGCTCCCTCAGGAAGGCGGGTGGTCCAGAGATCTGGCCCTCCAGGTCTGCTCTCAACTGGGCCTCCTTGTCAAGCGAGGCCAGAGTCAGACTCGAGCGAAGCAGGTGATTTTATTCATCGGCGCAGCTCGACTCTCTCGAGCCAGGCGCGGCTCCCGCCGGACAGGGCGAGGTTCTTTCCTCCTTTGCCCGATCATTTCTGGTTGGCAATGCCGCCCTGCCGGGACTTCCTGCGCCTCCTGGGTCTCATGGCGGCCTGTACCGGCGTGGTCCGTTGGGCCCGCTGGAACATCGTCCCTTCAGTGAGGACTGGCCAGCCAGTGGTCCTGGCGCTGCGATCCCTTGGACCAGCTTGTGCGAGTGACACAGGGGATGTGGAATGCTCTCCAGTGGTGGACCGTTCCAGATCAATTGCGGGAGGCATCCCGTTCGTCCGCCCGAGCCGGCGGTCTCTCTGTCGACCGATGCCTCTCTGATGGGTTGGGGTGCCCATCTGGGGAACACCGGGCTCATGGCCTCTGGTCCCAGAGTCCCGATGCCACATCAACCTGCTGGAGCTCCAGGCGGTCCGCCTAGCTCTCACCGCCTTTGCTCCGTTCCTCCGGGGTCAAGTGGTCCGAGTCAGGCGGACAATACCACGACCATGTACTATCTAAACCGCCAGGCGGGGCGCGCTCCATGCTTCTATGCAAGGAGCTCTCCGCATTTGGTCACTCGTGCGCAGCCTGGGCGGATCTCCTAGCCATTCACGTGGCAGGAGCCTCCAACACCCTGGCGATGCCCTGAGCCGGATAGGGGCTGCATCCACAGTGGTCTCTCCTGCGGAGGTAGTACAGCATCTGTTCTCCCTTTGGGGCACCTCAGGTGGACCTGTTTGCCTCCACGGAGAGCGAGCTGAGTCTGTTCCATGCCCGCCCCCTCAGCAGGGCTCGCTGCAGGGGATGCCTTCTCGGGCAATGGACCCCGGGCCTCTTTCGCCTTTCCCCATTTCCCTTGATCCACAAGGTGCTTCTCTCAAGGCGAGGAGGGACAAGGCGCAGGTGATTCTGATAGCCCCAGACTGGCCTCGCCAGTTCTGGTACCCAGATCTCCTCAGTCTCAGCTCCAGGACTCCGGCAGCTTCCAGCTCGCCGGACCTGCTCTCAGTCAATCAGGGAAGGTGTTCCATCCGGACCTTCAATCCCTGCACCTGACGGCCTGGTTCCTGAGCGGCTAGGTTCCAGGCTTTGGGTCTTTCCAGAGGTCCTCAATGTAGTTGAGGCGTCCCGTGAAGTCGACCAGAAAATGCTATGCCTTCAAATGGAAAAGGTTTTCCATTTGGTGTCAGGAACAAGGGCTTGGACCCTTCCTCCTGTTCCTTGGCAAGCATCTTGGACTATTTATGGTCCTTTCTAGTCAAGGGCTTAGGTCGACGACCCTAAGGGTGCACCTGGCAGCCATCTCTGCTTACGGGAGCGGGCCGGGAAGCAGTCAGTGTATGAGGAAAGGTGGTCTGGCGCTTTTCAAAGGCCTTGATCATTTCCCCTCAGTCGCGGGAACCCCCACCTCCGTGGGATCTACTGCTGGTACTGGCAAAGCTCATGGGCAAGCCATTCGAACCTATGCACAGGTGTGCTCTCTCTCACCTGTGTGGAAGACCGCCTTCTTGGTGGCTATCCCGTCAGCCAGAAGGATGGGAGAGCTCCAGGCGCTTTCCATCGAGTCTCCTTACCTGGTCTTCCACAGGGACAAGGTTGTCCTCGCCCCACCGAAATTCCTTCGAAGGTGGTGTGGAGTTTCACCTTAACCAGGTGTTGACTCTGCCGGTGTTCTACCCCAATCACACCTCGGAGGCCGAATATAGGCTCCATACTCTGGACCCTAGAAGAGCGCTCGCTTATTATAAGGAGCGCACGGCTGAAATTCGGGGAGAGGTTCGCCAGCTGTTTGTCACCACGCTGAAGCCGCATCTGGCAGACCTGCAGCCAAGCGGACGATAAGCAGGTGGGTAACCTCTGCATAAGATCTGCTATAAGTTAGCGGGCATGGAGCCTCCCAGAGGGATAAGAGCTCATTCTACCCGCCATACTGCTGCAACGGTGGCTGCTTCCAGGGACGTCCCTATCCAGAAATCTGCAGGGCTGCTACCTGGAAGTCAGCAAACACCTTTATTACCCATTACCACATCGACCTTGAGTCACGCCGGGATGCTGGTTTTGGGGCCTCGTTCTCCAGTCTCTCTTTCCCAAGTAAGTATTGGGGTGTGCGTCTTGCCTCCCTCCTCCCGGAGAACTGCTAGAGTCTGCCAATGAGTGTGGATGAACAACATATCCATGTCCCTAGAAATACAGGTTACTCACCTGTAACAGGAGTTCTAGGAATGGTATATATTGTTCATCTACGTCCTATTCTCCCGGCTTCGGCCTTTAACCTGAGCTTCCAGCGGGCAGATCTGGCGTCATAGGCGGGCTGAGGATTATACCACCCGGGTGGGTGGGAGGAGCAAGCTTGAAGACCTTCCGGCAAGATTTAAAGCGGCAAGGATACTGCCAATGAGTGTGGATGAACAACATATACCATTCCTAGAACTCCTGTTACAGGTGAGTAACCTGTATTTACTGAACCGGCGGACCATCCCAGATCAGTACACCATGCCTCATATACAAAATGCCCTGGATTGCTTGAATGGGAGAAAATAGTTATCGGTATTGGATCTTCGCAGCGGATATTACCAGATTCCTGATGGCCCCGGAGGACCATGAGAAAACAGCCTTCATCTGTCCTTTGGGGTTTTATGAATTCCTGAGAATGCCACAGGGGATTTCGGGGTGCCCCAGCCACCTTTCAGCGACTGATGGAACGTGCGGTGGGAGATATGAACTTGCTGGAATGTCTAGTGTACCTAGATGATGTCGTTGTGTCCGGATGCACATTAGAGGAGCATGAGACCCGACTGTTTAAAGTGCTGGACTGATTGGAAGACTTTGGCCTCAAGCTGTCCGTTGACAAATGCCAGTTTTTTCAAACCTTTATGAAGTATGTGGGGCATATAGTATCTGCAGAAGGAATGGAGACCGATCCCAGTAAGGTTGAGTCACTTACTACTTGGCCCCAGCCCCATAACTTGAAAGCATTACAGTGTTTTCTGGGGTTCTGTGGCTACTACCGCAGGTTCATAAAAGACTGTTCAAAGGTGATTCGCCCGCTCCTGAATCTTACCCAGTGTTACCCCTTTACCAACCGTAAATACAAGAAAGGGGCTGTCAAAGAACCAGAGAAAGAGTACTTCCCCACAGGCGAACCTTTTGGGCCCCGCCGGACACCCGAATGTGAAGCAGTATTCCACAGAGTCATATACCAGTTCACCCACGCCCCCATCCTCGCCTCTGCTGACCCTACCAAGCCCTATGTGCTGCATACGAAGCTAGTCTACAGGGCCTAGGAGCTGTGCTGTATCAAGACTATGAGGATGGTTTGAGACTGGTAGCTTTCGCCAGCAGGAGTTTGACCCCGTCAGAGCGAAACTATCCTGTGCACAAGCAGGAGTTCCTTGCCCTAACATGGGCCATCGTTGATCAGTTTCATGAGTACCTCATTGGGGCAAAGATATTGGTGAAGACCGACAATAACCCGTTGACCTATGTACAGACTTCAGCTAAGTTAGACGCCACTGGGCACCGGTGGCTCTCTGCCTTATCAACCTATGATTATGCTGTTGAATACAGACCGGGACTGAACCATATTGATGCTGATGCCCTGTTGTGAAGGTCTGCTTCCAAGAGTGATTGTGTCAGGCTGTCTGAACCTGACATCCGAGCATTGTGCCAAAACGTTGACAGAAATGAACAGATGTCTGTGGACACAGTGGACTGTCTAGTAGATTGCTTGGGCCCTCCTGATACCTGCATACCGGCTGCTTATTGCCATTTTTCTGCTCTAGATATCAGTGCACTACCGTAACTTGACAATGACAGTATTCAGTGGGCTCGATCCCAAGATCCTATGATTCAACCCGCACTTGATGCCCTGCGTGCGGGGAAAGATGTGTCTAAGTTGCGTTCCCCTGACTTGTGAACTGCCCTATTGTTTAAAGAAGGCCCCAGGTGGAAGTTCCTCAATCAGTTGTTATGCAGAGAGACAGTGGATCTAGTGGTCAAGTAAACAAACAACAATTGGTCCTGCCCACGGCCTTTAAACACTTGGTACTGAGGTCCCTCCACAATCACATGGGGCACCTTGGTATTGACAGGACTCTCGACCTGGTACAGTCATGATTCTGCTGGCCCAAGATGGGGGCCGATGTTGACACCACGTAATGACCTGTAGCCGTTGTCACCAAAGAAAAGCCCTGCCTCAATATCACTACCAGCACCCCCTTGGAACTGGTCTGTATAGATTTTTTGTGTTTAGAACCTGATTAACGGAATATTGGCAATGTGTTAGTGGTTACGGATCATTTCACACGGTATGCACAAGCTTTTCCAACTAAAGATCAAAAAGCCTCTACCGTGGCTAAGGTGCTGGTGGAAAAATTCTTCTTCCACTATGGTGTCCCCCAGCGGATCCACTCTGACCAAGGCAGAGAGTTTGAAAGTAGGCTAGTCAAAAAAATAATCTCTCTCTGTGGGGGGGTGCGGAAGTCAAGAACCACCCCTTATCACCCGCAAGGGGACACTCAACCAGAATGATTTAACCGCACCCTTCTAGACAGGCTGGGCACTCTCCATCCAAAAGATAAGCATAAGTGGAGCCAACAGATTAGCACCTTGGTACACGCATTCAGTTGCACCAAAAATGATGCTACTGGGTTCTCCCCCTACCACCTCATGTTTGGGAGGGAGGCCTGACTGCCAGTTGATGTCTGCTTTGGGGTCTCTCCAGATGGGGTCCGAGATGACAACTACCTGCAGTATGTACAGAAACTGAAAGCTCAATTGAACCATGCATATCAACTGGCCCAGACAATGGCCACCAAGAGAAATCTCGCCAACAAAGAGAGGCATGATAAGAAAGTAAAGGTTCAAGAGCTACGGCCCGGAGACCATGTGTTGTTACACAATTTAGGACTACATGGCAAGCACAAAATTGCTGATAGGTGGCACCATCTTCCTCATATAGTAGTTGGAAAGTTGGATGATCTACCAATGTACAAGGTATGCCCAGAGAATAACTCCAAAGCTGTCAAGACCATGCACCATAGCCACTTGCCTATCGGCCAAGTTATTACTGAAGCTGAGCCAGCAGACATTGCCTCCCCTGGGCCGGTGACTCGTGCTACTGCAAAAAAGAGACAGAGTCAACCTACCCCAGTAGTTACAGATTTAAGGTTTCCCCGCAGTAGGCCCAGAATGATAGTGACTGTCAGTCCACCTCTGATGATAGTGATTGTGACAAAGCCTATTACCCATCCTATGAACTGAGTCAGCTGTTTTGAGGTAACCCTATGACAAATTGTGGCGATGAAGCTGGGCCTTCAGGACTGCATAGCCCCCCAGTTTCTTCTTTGGAGCCAATGCTCCCTGAAAGTGAGGTGCAAAGCATCACATCTGAGGTTGCAGACTCTCTGTGTTTTGTGGAACTGTGTGAATTGCCAGAAGAAGGGGCTGATGGTCTGAGTCCCCCTGGTGACACACCAGAACCTGAAGAACAATGTGAGAGTGCAGACAGCCCCCCTTCAGTGGCGCAAAGCCTAACTGTACCAGAGCCTCCTCAAAATGAGCAACCTGGGCCTTCATCAGAAGACAATAATGAGCAAAGTGTTGTGGAAACAGAGCCTACAGAGCAAGGGGCTGACAGTGCTCCCAGTTTGGACATTCCCATCTGTGCAGACGTACCCCTCACGACTGATGAAAGCTCCAAAGTTAGTGCTGAAAGTACAGAGACTGTGGCTGTTACCCCCAGAAAGACTGGCCGAGCTGTCAAGCCAGTATTGCGCTTCAGTTATGATTCTCCCGGGAGGCCAGTGGATTTGCCTCTCAATGTGGTTCACAAAGGTGTTTATATTTCTCAGAGCTCACCACCAAACTGAGCTTAATGGCCAGTTCCAGGTTGATTGCTCTTCCTTCTCAGTATGGTGCTCCTGCTCCATCCAGCCCCAAGTTAGCTGATAGGGAAGGGCCCCCTCCTACATTGTTTAATGTACAGAAAGTTATAACATGAACCAGTATTGTGATGTCACAAGTATGTTAATCGTAGTGGAATCAGTATCACCTTTATGAAACATGCATAAGTATTGTCAGTACGGATATAGTATTGTGATGTATGTTGAAATGTATAGTAATGTGACAAGTTACGATTAACTGATGCATCATGTAGTATTTCCATAGTATGCTAATGTCACGTATGTCTTGTATATTGTGTCACAAACCCACTCAGCAGGTCAGACCCTCTGCTCCCACAGTGCCAACCTCCGAGCACAGTCTTGTGAACAGTTAACAGAAACAGGGTAACCCTCCTGTCTGTTTTGTGGGTTCAAATCAACCTTCGGTCTCGGTTCTGGAGAGATTCAAACTGTGAGCCTCTTGCTAGCGTACCCAATGCACAGTCTCAGATAATTCTGTCTTCGGGGGGCCAGATATCTTTGCCTACGGGCATCTAACCAGGTGTACAAAGTGAACCCTTAAAAACTCTAATAAAGACCTCAGATTACTCTTACTTTTTTCCAGTTTGGAATCACCATTCAAGCTCATGCATAGTGTCAGCTTTAACCATATATACTTCACTTGTTAAAGAAAGAAATTCAAAGACAGACCAAGTAGGCTCTAAAAATAGAGTTTTACTAAACTAGATAAAAGTAATTAAAACATAAAATACAGAACCATATATCACGAGAACCATACAAACTTTTAAAAGAACAAGGTTTTAACAGTACAATTCCTACTGTACTACAGTACTTAGATTTGTCTCTCTCTCTCTCTCTCTCTGAATACCTGCTTAAAGTGTCCAAAGATGTGTCTTTATCAGAGTATAGCTAGAAGTGTGTCTCTGAAGAAAAACAGAATACTGTTTAAAAAACTGACTTTGCCAACCCCTTTGTGTAAGGTCACCTAGCTCCTCCTCTGTTTATTAAATCATACACCCAGGATGTTTTATCATTTTAGAAGGTAAGTTAATTAAGGTTACATCAGCAGAAACTCCTTTCCCCATGTGACTTCCCCAATCAAGTCTGTAAATTCCTTTCATCTATGAGCAGTATCCCCTCTCACACAGACATCAAAGCATTTATGATTTCGCACCTATGTGCCATAACCTGGTTTTCCTCCTCTAACGTCATAAAATGGATATTGATTTCCCTCTTAGCAGTTAATGCTATATTTAACTTAGATAAACAGGAGATCCACGATTAAGGCCTGTTCTAGTCTGCAATTAGCTCCGGGCCTTCCAGGTAACACCTTGTATCTAAAACCTGTGTGTGTGTGTGTGTGTGTGTGTGTGTGTGTGTCATCTCACATGCTGTCTCAGCACCTCTCATGAGAGACAGTCCTTAACACATTTTTATATTACAGAGAGTCATAGTGTACTCAGAACTGGCTGTCCACGTGTTACATTGTGCATTATTAATATTGTGATGGTATAAGACTTGGCACGGATGCCAAGTTTTCTCCAGGCAGGGAAGGGTGTAACCCCCCCTACAAATGGGGGTTCCCAAAAAGTCTTCCTTGAGCTTGCCTAAATGCTCACTGCCCAGCTGGTGTCCTGTATTCTTAGCAGTTCAAATGTATTGCCAGAGAGTGCCTGTATAGCCTCCGTGTACTGTCTTTTTAAGAGCTGCCTAGATTGCAGTTATAATTAACCTGGGAGGGGACTGAGTGTTGCTATGCTCGAGTCCCGCCTGAGCTGCCAGATAATTGCTCCATTTCTGCCATCGCTATTAGCGCAGAGGGAGCTCTGTTAGAAGGTGTACTTGTTTGCTGATCATTTATTAGAATAGTAATAATATTGCAGTTTGTCTAACCTGCCTTCTTTGCAGCATGGATATTTCTATTTATCTCCACCATCTTGGTCCTGGACTGCTGAAATGGGCCAATCAGTACCTTTGGGAACTCTAAAATGGAGCCTGTCCCCAGGAGCTTTGTGGGAGCAAAATTCTGTAGGAATTGTAGTTTGGGGCTTTTGGCACCTAAATGAACCTGGAGGGGGAGCCCTTGTTGTGACTGACAGAGGAATCAGCCAACAAACCTTTTGGATCCTGGGGAAAAGTCCCAGACTGCTTGCAGTTTCAGTTCAGATCTGAGTTGGGAAGTGAAGGAGTAACAGCTCGAGATAGTTGAGCAGTAATCCTGCATAGATTCGCGGGGGAGAACTGTGAAAGGGCTGAGTTTTAGCCTGCCTGTCTGCCTGCTGTTCCTGAGAAGGAAATTGAAGTTTATTCGGACTGAATCCGAATTGTGAGGATGATTTAATCCACAGAACTGTGACCAAGCTTTAACCTGAAGAAGACCGAAGATTTGCTGAATGCGATTGGCCTGTCAGGATTTCCAGCGACCTTTGAACTCCTGGTTTGTGCAGAGACTCTGTAATTGTGACCGGATAGCAATCTGCCTGGTACAGTAGAATTTCTTACATGTAAATGTGCTGTGTGCTGTGATTTGGTTCCCCACTGTGTGCTGAACTGTGTTCTGCTTGCTGGAGGCTGCATGCAGCTCACACGGACTAAATCCGTATTCATCTCAATTGGGCTTGGGCTTTGCCACACTGGCCCAGCCAGACTACCCGCTGCACAGAGAAAGCCATCGACGAGAGACCTGCCTGGGGTTCAGCCCCCTGCTCACTCTCTGAACAGGAATGAAGCCTCGGTGATTTGTGTGGGCCCTGCTTCTCCTGGCACTCCAGTTCAAAAACCTGCTGTCTTGATTTCGTCCTGCCTGTGTCCTGTATTGGGTATCGTGAGTAAACATCAGGGTAGCTCCCTGCAGCAACAGCTAAATCGAAAGTGTTGTCATCTGATTGCTTTGTTGTCTTTTCTGTCATGAACTGAGCCCTCTGGCTCCATATGTGTGTTGTGCATGTTGCTTTCTTCCATGACAGGGCCCCAACCAGCTGCGAACCGGCTGACCCCGGGCAATGTTTCTGGCTAGCCCACTGTCTTCCTACCTGGGTACTCAGAGTGTGTGACTGTGTAGGGACTCTGAAGTGCATGCATAACTGCCTGATTGATATAGCCTTTAAGCAAATCAATCTGATTATGCCCCTTCCTTGTTCAAGTCCCCTGAATAAATCAGATCTAACTCTTTTTGCATTTAACCTGACTGTGGTTCCAGTTTGTACCAAGGGTACTATACTGTTGCTATTTGCTGTGCATAACCTTGTTTTACAGGGGTTCCCCAGGGTCGAGCTAGAGGAACTAGCCCTGGTGGTAAGTGCAAGCAGTGTGGGTAATTGCATGGTGAATAAGGGTCATTGTGAAAGTGATTATTGTATATTGTTCAGGCCACTAGAAGGGAAAGAGGGGCGTTACAGTGTCCTGGAGGGTTGTGCCCAGGTTAAGTTGACCACTAACAACTCTGACCCCTGGGTGGAGGCACCTGTTTCAGTACCCAGGCCCCTTAACCAGCTACTAGCCAAGCAGGCAGGGGTAGTAACCCTTGGGATAGTGCCACCTAGGGGTTACATTAGCACTTTATGATAGAAGCACTCTTGAAGTCCTAGTTGCATGTCTGAAGTTCTACCTTTGGCAAGCTAGGAGCAGATATGTTATTCAACAACAATTAATGTCTTATTTAGCTATTGCAAAATTATGTGAGTCTGCATGCTTAGAAGTTTATTGTAAAGATGCTAAAATATATTCACAAATGGCACTAATGATAGTGTAGAACAGATTACAGCAAGTACTACATTAGTAAGTTATGTGACCTCAGTATAGATAATATAGCTTGGTCTAGAATTATGACTTTTGTAGGTATTTCTTTGGTTTAGACATTATAGCACTGTTTTACGTTATGGTGATATTTTGTTAGTGCACATTATTTGAGAAAGGATAGTTCAGTGTGCGATGGGGCTTATGTGCATTGTTTTTTTTAATTGTATTATTTAACATTGTTTTCCTGTTCCCTTCCCTTCCTTTTTTAATGCATTCATTTATGTCTTTACAGTTTCCTTGTTTCAGTTCTCCTGATGTGTTGAATGTTATTTGCTTTTTGATGTTTGTATTGAATTGCTGAATAAAAAATGTCCCATCTCTTTTCGAGAAGTGCCATGGGATCTTTAACATCCACCTGAACAGGCAGACGGTACCTTGGTTTAACGTCTCACCAGAAAGACAGCACCTCAGGAGTGCAGCACCCCCACGCTGCACTGCAGTGTCAGTACTGGGATAGTAACCCAAGTGCCTGGTGTGGGGATAGAACCTACAGTCTTCTGATTTCCCGGCCAGAAGAGGCACACCATTGTAGCCACAGGTCGATAATCATTTGTTTTCTCACTCCGTGGTTAAATGGCCTCCCCACTGTCTTGCTTAAATTAAACCTATAAGCTGAAAGTGCACTAAATTCTGATTTCATTCTAAGTACTGCAGGGAGGATTGTCTCAGCATGGACATGGTGCAGGAGGATATCGTCTGCCTATGCTTTAATTAGGAGTAAAGCAAAGTAAACTTTACTTATATAGCACCTTTCATAATCAAAGCGCTGTACATAATATAAAATTACAGTATAAAATAGATGATATAATAAATTATTTAAAATCAGTCAATTAATTAATCAATCAGTCCTGAATTAGTGGCCTTGATGGAGGAGGAACATCTGGATATCGTGGCAGTCACAGAAACATGGTTCGCACAAAACCATGACTGGGACATAAACATACCAGGATACACTATCTACAGGAGAGACAGAGAGGGTAAAAGAGGAGGAGGAGGAGTAGCTCTTTACATAAGGGAAGGAATCAAAGTTACGGAACAAAAGAGAAAACAGGGAGGAGAAGAAGCACTGTGGGTAAATTTGGAGACCGGCAATGGCACCACAATCCGCACAGGGGTTGTATACAGACCCCCTTCTCAGGGGGAGGAAATGGACAAGGAAATGATAGAAAGTATACTTAGTATGGCAAAAAAAGGGGAGATATTGCTGATGGGTGATCTGAATATGCCAGATGTTAACTGGAGTGCAGTTGCCGCAGCCACTTCGAAGAGTGGGGTTATTCTAGATGCCCTACAGGGGGCATGCCTTAGACAACTAGTATTGGAGCCCACTCGAGAGGGAGCAATCTTAGACCTGGTTCTCTCAAATGGAGATGAAGAGAGGATCACAGATGTAGAAGTGGGTAGCCATCTGGGAACTAGCGACCATCGAACAGTATAGTTCACAATAAACACAGCAATAGAGTCAAGCCATACAAAGGCAAAGGTACTGGACTTTAGGAGGGCTGACTTTGCCAAAATGGGTAAGTGCCTAAGGAATGCACTAGCAAATGGGCAGGAAGGAGGGGTGGAAGAACAATGGGGAATAATAAAAACTGCCATCACAGAGGCAACAAGCCTTTGTGTGAAGCAAATAAACAAAACGAAATGATGTAAGAAACCACTATGGTTCTCAAAGGAAGTGGCAGTGAAGGTTCAAGAGAAAAAAAGCTTTCAGGAAGTACAAGGAATCACAGAAGGAGCAGGACAGAGAACTGCATCAGTTAAAGCAAAGGAAGCTGGGAAGGCAGTCAGAACAGCAAAGGCCCAAACTGAGAAAAGATAGCCAACTCAGTTAAGAATGGGGATAAAACCTTTTATAGGTACATCAGGGAGCGAAGGAAGACCAGGGAGGGACAGTGAGGCTTAATAAAGGGGGAGGGTGGACAGAGGAGACTGTGAAAAGGCAGAGATACTAAACAAATATTTTTGCTCAGTATTTACAAAGGAAGGGGGGGGGGTACCTAGAACAAACAGTAGAAACACACTGGATACAGTTGATACCAGCCCATTTACAGAAGAAAGGGTTCTGAAAGAACTCTTAAAACTGAAGGTGGACAAAGCAATGGGGCCTGATGGGATTCATCCCAGAATTCTAAAAGAACGAAGGGTAGAATTAGTGACACCATTGACTACCCTGTTTAACAAATCATGGGAGGATGGGGTGGTACCCGAGGACTGGAGGAGGGCAGATGTGATTCCCCGTCACAAAAGTGGGAACAAGGCAGAAGCAGGAAACTACAGACCTGTTAGTTTAACCTCAGTGGTAGGGAAAATGATGGAATCACTTCTGAAGGAAAGAATTGTCGAGTATCTAGAGGCCAGAGGGGCACAGGACCCAAGGCAGCATGGATTCACAGCAGGAAGGTCATGCCAGACAAATCTGATAGATTTCTTTGACTGGGTGATCAAAGTAGTAGATCAGGGAGGGCTGTGGACATGGCCTACCTAGACTTTAGCAAGGCATTTGACACAGTCTCACACAAAGATTAATAAAGTTAGCTAGCCTGGGAGGGTCCCAAGGTGACAGCCTGGGTAAAAAATTGGCTGGAAAATAGGACACAGAGTAATAGTAAATGGAGTCCACTCTGATGAGGGGGTTACTAGTGAGGTACCGCGGGGTTCAGTATTAGGACAGTCTCTTCAATGTCTTTATAAACAACATTGCAGAGGGACTGAAGGAAAGTATGTCTCTTTGCAGATGACACAAAGATCTGCAACAGAGTTGATGCACAAGGTGGGGTGGAAAGGATGAAAAGGGACTTGGCAAGGTTAGAGGAATGGTCAAAGGTATGGCAGCTTAGATTCAATGTTAAAAGTGCAAGGTAATGCACCTGGGAAACAAAACCAGGGAAGAGTACACAATGGGGGTGAGATACTAACAACAAAAATGGAAAGGGACCTGGGGTAGTCATATCAGATGACCTAAGGTGGGCAAGCAATGTGAGAGGGCAGCAATGAGGGCTGGGGGATATTGGGATGCATAGGGAGAGGCATCACCAGTAGAAAACAGGAAGTTATTATCCCTCTGTACAGACAGCTGGTCAGACCCCATCTGGAGTACTGTGTGCAGTTCTGGAGACCCAGTCTTCACAAAGACATAGACAGGATGGAAGCTGTCCAGAGGGGGCAACTAAAATGGTGCAGGGTCTGCACAGAAGACATATGAAGAGAGACTAAGGAGCTTAATATGTATAGCCTCGAGGAAAGGAGGAGAGGGGGACATGATAGAAACTTTCCAAGTACCTCAAGGGAATCAACAAAGTCCAAGAGGGTAGCATCTTTCAAAAAAAGGTGTGCAAGAACAAGGGGACACAATTTGAAGATGGGGGGCGGCTCAGAGGTAATTTAAGATATTTTTTCACAGAGAGGGTTGTGGATGCATGGAACGCCTTCCGGAGGAGGTCGTGGAGTCAAAAACAGTGGTGGAATTCAAGCATGCATGGGACAGTCATAAGGCAATTCTAGGGGATGGGGGTAGGAAGAAGTAGGCTGCTGGTTAACTAGGATCTGCAGCTTATCCAGTAGGCAGGGAAATGGGCAGACTGGGTGGGCCAAGCGGTCCTTATCTGCCGTCAAATTCTATGTTTCTATAGAAGGCCAAAGAAAATAAATACATTTTTAGCATAGATTTAAAACTGCTGATGGTCAGGCATTCTCTTAACTGACGAGGTAGAGCATTCCACAGGGTTGGTGCTGCAAATGAAAAAGCATGAGCACTAGATGTTTTAGGATGAACCCTGGGAATTTCTAGCAATCCCTCATCGGCGAATCGGAGAGGGCAATTGGGAGAGTAGGGAGTCAGGAGATCTTTCAGGTAGTTGGGTCCCTGTTCATGTAGGGCTTTAAAGGTAAGCAAACCCACCTTGTAGGTGATCCGCCACTGAACTGGCAGCCAGTGCAGTTTGCGCAGCACAGGTGTAAAGTGACTGGTCCTGGAGGTACCAGTCAACAGCCTGGCCGCAGCGTTCTGCATTAGCTACAAGCGGCGGATATCAACCTCAGACAGCCCAAGGTAGAGGGCATTGCAGTAGTCAAGATGGGTGGTAATGAAGGCATGGACCAATGTTGGAAGGTCGTCGGTGGAATCAGGTGTTTCACCCGGGCGATATTCCTCAGATGGTGAAATGAGGATTTAACCACAGCTGACATCTGAGACTTCAGGGTCAAGCCGTCATCAAAAATAATGCCCAAGCTCCCTGCCCCGACTCACTCAGGCACTCTTTTCCCTCTCTTTTCTCCCTCTCCCTCTTTCTCTTTACTTTTATCTTTATTTATTCTCTCCTTTTCTCTCTCTTACTTCATTTCTTTTGTTTAATCTGTGACACATAGATATTAACAGGATGGTACCATGTTGTTTTTTGGCTTATTTACTTTGGGCATCGATGTGCATTTAAAAATGTGGAGGGTCTTGAATACTATTTGACCTCAGGAATTAATTAAAGTCTTTAATTTAGTTGGTATCGGACTGTATGGTCAGATTGCCATGTAAGGTATTATACTGACTCTTCTGTATAACTTCTGCATGGATCTGTATACAACATTGTCGCACTTTCAAAAATGGAAAATCAATTAAATTCTTATTTCCAAAAAAAAAAAATGCTCAGGTTATGCACCTGATCTGAGGTAATGAGCTAACCATCAAGCCATAGGCCCGACATGTGCCCACCCCGAAAACCTCCCCCCTGGTGACCCGGATCCACAACCAACACCTCAGTCTTATTCGGATTCAGTCTCAACCAACTTGAGCTCATCCAGTCTTTAATCTCAGAGAGGCAACTATTTAGCATAGAGATCGCATCGACCTGTCCAGGCACAAAGGACATATACAGCTGAGTGTCATCTGCATAGCAGTGAAAACTCAAGCTGTATCGCCTGATGATATCTCTCGATGGCAGCATATACAGTGCGAACAACATGGGCGCCAGCAGGGGGAGGGCATCAGAGGAATAAATTTCAGTGACCACCCTCTGAGACCTGCCTACGAGGAAAGATTGAAACCATTCGAGGACTGTACCCAACAGTCCACAGAGGAACTGCAGGGTTTCCAAAAGCACCTCATGGTCCACAGTGTCAAAGGCTGCTGAGAGATCGAGAAGGACCAAGATGGTACGAGCTTTTCGATCTCTTGCCATTAGGAGGTCATTTTATACCCGAACAAGGGCAGTCTCTATGCTGTGTAGGGACAAGGGACATCCTTGCCTGGTTCCTCGCTTCAGTTCACTTGGAAGTAGATACACCATTACAACATATCTTTGCAGTAGGGTTCGTGTACAGAATTTTGACCCATTTCTGATATTTTTCCGGTATACCATATTTGGCCAGAGTTGCAAAGAAGAAGGGCCACTATACCCTGTCTAAAGCTTTCTCCATGTCTAGGGACACCAGCAATGCAGGGTACCTGGCATGACAGATGCGGCGAAGATGTGGGCCAGTTTCCTCAGCCATTAGCCTTCTTACATGACTTGTACCTGTTCGGGGCCGATCAACCCATTCTAGCCTTTGCTAAGCCTGTGTGCCAGTATCCTCGCAAGTATTTTGATCCAAGTTAATAAGAGAAATAGGTCTACAGTATGCTACCCACTCTATATCTTGACCCGGCCTTGGAATTAAGGAGATTACTGCATCTGTTAGCATATGTTCTTGCAGGCCCTCTTTATTCAAAAAATTGTAGTGGTAAGGTGATCTCTGATAAAAGGCTCAGAGGTCTTATAAAATTTCTGGAAAACCTGTCCAGTCCCAGGGCTTTGTCTGGTTACAAGTGTTAATAGCGTTGGTAATCTGAGCTCCAGTTATAGGGACACCTACTGCTACTTTCTCTTGTTTGGTAATCTAAAGGAGCTTCACTCCATCCAAGTGCTCATCTATTGCTTTTGGTGGCACCTGCCCATTCTCATCACTGTATAGTAATTGACAGAAGGCCTGGAATTCCTCTGCTGTTCCTCTAGCACTAGTGACTAATGTGTCGCTTTCATCTTTTCTGATATTACTCTGTCTCACAGCATCTTGCTTCCTAAGGCACAGGGCAATCAGCCTTCCTGCTCGCTCTCCCTGTTCCACATATTTGGTCCTGGTCTGTTATAAAGTTAATTCAGCCTTCTCCCTTTTCAGCTCCAAATATTTATCTCTTACAGCATTTACGCAGAGCCAGTCTTCTTCCGTGGTACTAGACGCTAATGCTTTTCCCCTCTCCCAATCTCTCCCAGCAATGAGAGCTCTTCTTGCGCTCTAACCCTTTAATGTTTTGCTGTGAGCCTGATACTCTTTCCCCTAATGCTGCATTTAGCTGCAGCCCAAGGCATGTCTTCTCTAGAGATTGTTGAGGAGTTATTTTGAAAACAAGTTGGTAATGAATTGTTGCAGGCCACTGACCAGCTCCTTGTCCTTAAGGATCTGGTTGTTGAGCCTCCACAGCCTATCTTGTTCTGCCCGTGTTCTGACTTGTTGTTCTAGCAGTACTGGTGCATGGTCCAAGATCACACTGACTGCTGTCTCGCATGAACATATCCCAGAAATAAATGAGTGTTTGGTATATGAGGAAGTACTTGATCCTGGAGGATGTCCCGTGTGGAGTTGAATAAAATGTTAAATCTTTTTTCCAGGGTACAACATCCTCCACACATCTATTAGCCCCAGTGTGTCTAACATTTCTCTTAGTACTCTGTGTAATGCTATTAGGTCTGGTTGCCTCTGCCGTCTTTTGTCCAGATCTGACTGGTAAACTAAGATCTGGTATTGGGAGTATCTCTTGCAGCATGCCACACCTATGGAACTATAGCTACCAGGTGCCAGGACCACACGGAAACTTTTCTAGCTAGCAGTCTTCTAGGGGGCCACCCATTCTGACATCATATGCGGATGTCACCCGGAGTATAAGAGTGGGCAGCCCCCACACCCTCCTCAGTTATTTTCCCGCTGTCGACCTCTCAGCATTGGACCTTCAGGAGACTCCGCCAACTTCAGAAGACTACCTTTTTTAATTTCTATGTTTTATTTATTTTGTAGGTTTAGTTTTTCTTCCTTTATCCTTTTATGTTATTTTCCCAAAACAGACCGCCGCCTCACTTCTGGAAGCTCAACCAGGAGCAGGCTGCTTTTCCTGCGGACTGTTGGGTCAGCCCACCACCCCAACTTCAGAGTTTCTATCCTCCCAGGGATGACAACAGCTTGTAGATGAGTCTCCATGGGGATTTGGGCTTCCTTCTCCATGGGCTCCCTGGAGCCTGGACCATGGAGTCCTGAGTGGCAGTGAAATTGCCTTTTTCAGGCCTCTGTTGTGGCAGGGTCTCTGGGCTGGTGAAGCCTTGGCCTCTCCCATCCTCGCCGGTTCCCTGCCCCACTCCAGTGGGCGGGGATCTCTGTCTTTCTTTTTCCTGTCTTCTAGGTTTTCTCTTGGCCAGCTTTGCTGGCCCAGGCCTTTGGCAGTGGCGCCCAGTGCCTCCCTAACAGTCCTGACCAGGAGTTGGTGACGCTCTTGCCTCTTCCACCCGGCCCAACTTGCGAGCCTCCTTCCATGGCCAGCGGGCTTTCCACATCACCAGTGGTGCCTAATGCCTCCCCCGACATTGGGCGGTGTGGGCTTCTGCTCATTTCTATGCTCGCACATTTGGAGCACCTCCCTCATCGTCAGTGGTGCCCAGTGCCTCCCTAATGCCTGGTGGCTCTCCCACTCTGTGGGGATTCAGATTTCCCTGGGCCTTCCCCATTGTCGGTGGCACCCAGTGCCTCCTGTGATGTCGGGCGTTGCAGACTTTTGTCCATCTATACACATGTACTGTTGGCAGTCCTCCCCCATTGTTGGTGACACATGGTGCCTTCCCCAATGTCGCGTGGCTCTTCCCACTCTGAGGGTCCTCTGCCACCCACAGCAGGCCTTTCCCATCGCCAGTGATGCCCAGTGCCTCCCCCGATGTCAGACGGGTCTCCTTACTTCACTGGAGGTTGGAGGGTTTCCCCTTTGCACTGTTCTTGCCCAGATAGGGTGTTTTCTTTCAGCTGCATGCTTTATTCCCTTATAGAGGCACCAGTTTGCCTCCTCACTGCGGGACTTTCCAGGTTCCCCCAGGTCCTACTGCTGGCCTGGACAGCACTCACTTGTGCTTCAGCACACTGCAGTCCATCCCTATGCCCTTTCAGGGTAATCCCGTTCCTGGTTCAGAAAGGTGCCTAAGGCAGGCAAGGAGTGGCTGTCTATGCCTTGGGGTGTGGACAACACCCCTGTCTTAGGGGCGTGGAGTACATCACTTGGTCAGGCCCCCCCTCCTCGGATTGCTGCTCTAGGGTTACCAACACCAGGAGATGGGGCTGTTGTCTTCCTTTTTTGTTTTTGCACCCTGGGAGTGCCTGCTGGACCTTTCCCAAGTGGCTTCTGAACTTTTCTCTGGCCTCCCTGCCTTGTGGGGAGACTCTCCATATTTCCCCTGGGCCTGGGCTCTTTTCTTCTCCCCACCCAGGTGGTTGGACTGTTGTCGAGTGGTAAAGATGTTGGTGTACTGACTGGTCAATGAGCTGGGAAAATCCAGCAATCCTGGATTGATTTTCATGCCTTCTTCTGGCATGCCGCGGGCACTTATCACCACCTGGCTATTCTCCGGGTCCCGACAGCAGACACTCATGCCTGGTGTTCCTTACCCGAATGCCACCAGAATAACTTTTCTTTCCTCTCTGGGAAGTTCACCTCTGCCCCCTCTTTGTAACCTAGGGGGAGGTGTTTGCTGGGGGCTCTATTCCCTTGCCGCTTTGCGGCCTCCCTTGTGGCAGCTGTTTTGGGGGAGCTTCTCTCCATCTACTCACAGGCAGTACTATGGGCCCTTCCTCCCATGAATGGTGGCCAGGGATCAGGACCCGGGGACAGTTGTTCTTAGCGTAGCATGCTGCTGCACCCTTGACCAGAGGGGTGCAGGGAGGGTCTGCTGCTAGGGCAGCCGTGCCCTGGGTGTCCGGTTTGCCCCAGAGTACCCAAGCTGCTTGTGTCTTGCCGGCTCCTTGGCACCACTCTATGGCTTTTGGAGTGGCCACCAGAAAGGCCTCCAGTTCTGTCTTGTGACCCTCCAGCCACATTTCCATTGTTTGGGAGGCCACACCTTCTTGTTTCACTAAGAGACCAGAGAGTCCATCCTAGAGACTAAGTGGGGTTCTTCTCCCATTACTTCTGGGTTAATGGACAGGAATCTCTGGCCCATTGTGGGCCTCTGAGTGCTTATCCGGTATATTTATTTATTTATTTATTGAATTTGTTCACCAGGAAAGGGCCACTGAGCAAAAAAGATGCTCGTCTTCCCGTGTGACCTGGGGGAGGGTTACAAGGGGAGGATAACACGGGTTACCACAATAACAAATTAATCAGATATACAGAGGAAAATGTAGCAATTGGTTGCAACATAGGTTAACAGTCAGCTGAAAGCGTATACCAGAGGCATACATACATAGAGTATAGCTTGCTGCGGCAGATAACACTTAGGGCTAAGTCAAGGGGGGACAGAGAGAGACAAGAGTATGTGAGTAAGTGGCATGGGTGTTTTTTTTTTTTTTTATAAGCCAGCTTCCAAGGGTAGGGTGCAGCCGCTGGTCAGGCAATGGGAAATTTGAGGGGTGGGTCAATCAGAGTTATTGATTGCAGGCACAGTTTACCGTGAAGTAGTTTGCCAGCACGTTTGATAGGGAATGGGTGGAGGAAGACTGACAAATTTGAGAGGGGAGAGCATTCCAGAGTTTTGGTAATCGGTGCAAGAAGGCCGTCTGTCCAACAGAGGTCTTTCATCTGGGGATATTTAGTAGTCGGGTGTCAAGGGACCGGAGGGCATGGGGGTGGGAGCTAACAACAGCGTGGAGGAGAGGTAGGAGGGGAGGGCACCAAGCCAGAATTTTGAGACAAATTTGGAGCAGTACAGTTGTTGGCGATTTTCAAGAGATGGGAGGGCGAGGGAGCGGTAGAGGTCATAGTGATGGGAAAGGGGGGTCATCAAGAGCGAAATGGCAGAAGGTGTTGAAAAGTGGGTCTAGTTTAGATAAGGTGGATTTAGGTGCAGTGCTGTAGACTGTGTCACAGTAGTCTAAGGAGGGAAGGACCATCTTCTGCACTAGTTCCCACCTAACCAGAAAGGGGAGGCAAGAGCGGTTCCTGTACAGGGCACCTAGCTTGGGGCGCAGTTTTTTTATGATTGCATCGATATGGTTAGAGAAGGTAAGGTGACGGTCGAGCCATACCCCTAGATAGCAGAAGGAAGCAACATTCTCCAGAGTTGTCCCATCCTGAGCATGGAAGGAGGGGAGGGAGGGGAGTCAGGATAGCCACTGTCTCGTACCGAAGGTCATGGTGACAGTTTTTTTAGCATTGAGAGAGTGCAGGTGCGAACTGAACCAGAGTTGAACTTTATTGAAATTGGACTGGAGATTGGATGCTACTTCTTCTGGAGAGGAGCTGGAGGCGAATAGGATGGTGTCATTCGCGTACATGTGTATAGATGTGGTTATGCAGATTTGTGGCAGGTTGTTGAGGAAAATAGAGAACAGGATGGGGCCAAGTACCAACCCTTGGGGGACACCAGTGGTCACAGGGAGGGGGGAGGATGTGGCATCTGCAATTTTTACTGATTGTGTTCTTCCTGAGAGGTAGGCACTGAACCAGTTAGTGGCTGAGATAGTGAGGCCTGCATCCGAGAGGCTTGTTAACAGCAAGTGGTTGGAGTCAGTGTCGAAAGCTTTAGCAAGGTCGACAAATATTGCCGAGGAGATCTGCCCACTATCCATTCCAGAGAGGATGGTGTCAGTGAGTCTTAACAAGGAGGATGTAGTACTAAAAGATCCAGATGGTGCCACTTCAGAGTCTGCTGCCCCTTCTGCCCCAGGGAGTTTGGATTTGCCCTCCCGATATGAAACTTGCTTTCCAGCAAATTAAGTTACATGCTTCCCCCCAGGCAGTACCCTAGGTTCCATTTTCATGGGGGCACATTTCCAGTTCTGGACCCTGCCTTTTGGCTTGTCCTCGAACCCTTGGGTATTTTCCTAATGCTTGGCAGTGGTGGCAGCACCCCCAGGTTGGAAGACCTTTATGTCTTCCCCTAGCTGGGCAATTGGCTTCTTTCAACCCAGTCCAGGGACCACCTGGTGCAGACTCTGGAACGTACTACCAGCATGTTCCAGCACCTTGGGTTCACAATCAGTGTGCCCAAGTCAGTTCTGCTCACTTGCCCAAGTCAGTTCTGCTCATTTGCCAGCGCCTTCAGTATATATTGGTAGTCCTGGACATGACTAAGGTATGGTCTTCCTGCCTCAGGACAGAGCGGAACCTTTTTTTTGACTCAGGCCCACTTATTGTACAACAGCCACTATGTGTCGGTCAGAACCCTCCCCTGGCTTTTGGGCCTTATGACTGAGGCTATAGTAACAGTGCAGCCAGTTTGCACTTGATGGTTCACAGTGGACATTAAGGGTCCAGTGGCACCTGCATACAGGTGATCTGGAGCAGCAGGTCCTGGTCTCTTCCCTGGACAAAAGGTTCTGCCTTGGTGGATGGACCCTGGAACATGTTATGGGGGGCTCCTTTACTCATTCCTTCCCCCTCGGTAGTCCTCACTACATATGTCTTGGGGATGGGGTAAGGGGCCCATCTCAGGCCCCACCAGATGCAAGGGACGTGGCCCAGTCAGGCATCCGCTCTCCATGTCACTGTCCCGAAGTTTAGGCCATTTCTTATGACTTATAGGCCTTCCCGACTCAGCTGTCCCCGAGTCTTCTACCTGGGCAGACAGCCAACTTTAGTGCTGTCCACTACATCATTCAGTGCCCCCTCAGTTGAGAAGCAATGAGGGTCTAGTGTTGGGCTCTGGATCACAGCCTCGAATTGTTGGATGCCCATGTTCCATGGATTCACACTGTCCTGGCAGACAACCTAAACCAGTCCCAGTCCAGGCCCCATGAGTGGGAGCTGCTGCCCTTAGTAGTAGAAGACCTATTTGACAACTGGGGTCATCCAGAGTTGGACCTTTTTGTGTCCCCACTCTATGCAAAACTGCTGCTTTTTGCTCATTCTTCTCAGGGTCTGGAGTTTTCTGGTGAGACGTGTTGTCCCTCTCTGGGAAAGGGAGGATCTTCGTCAGGGGTATCTCAGTCATCAGGTCACACCATAGGAACTTCACTGTCAGTGAAGCAGGATCTACACAGACAATTTTCCAGCAGTACAGCTGGGGCCGCCCACGCTGATGTCGCCTGCCAACATCATCAACCCTATAAAGTTGTGAGCGGCCCCACTCCCTCCTCAGGGCTTACCCGCCGTCGTCTCCTGTTGCATGGGTCTCCACAGAAGTTCTGTCACAGTTCCTGCTATTTTTACCTGCGCTTTTTCTTTAACCATAGCTTTTAGAATCTCTTTTTTTTGCTTCTTTTTTTTCCATATTTTATTTGTGCTCCTGTCCTCCATGCCCCCTTCTGACTGACCCTCCCAGCCTTGACATCCTGGAATTACCAGGGCTTACCTTTCTGCCTGGCCCAAGAGCAGAGCCTCTGGAGAGTCAGTCTTCATCCTGCGGCCGAAGGATTTGATTTTCTCCTCTGGTCCCCACTGCTGGGGCGCACATGCCAGATGTGCGTGCATGGAGGCGCACATTCATCCACGGAAGTCTCACATCACCCATCCCTTCTGTGTGCCCGCAGACCTGCACTTTCCCCAGGCCTCCACCTGAGGGAAGTCATTAGACGGGAGCACAACCCCTCCCTTCCCGGGAGAGGAGAGCTGTCCTCTGGACGCTCAATCCTCTCCCTCCCCACCAACCCTCGATGGCCCAGGCTCGTTCCCGAACCCAGGTCAGCGGCATGGCACAAGGTGTGGTGTCCAGCGCCTCAACCCTCAGCGCCACCAGGCCGGCCTTTAGAATCTCTTTTTAACAAGAGCTTTTTTTTACCTTGTTTATGCTGAGAGTTACTCTTTCCACATCTCTCTTCCTTTGCTGCCACTGGGGAAAGAAGATTGCTTCTTCAGATGACCACGACCTCTGTATCTGCTATCTTGGGCCTAACCATGATGTCTCTGACTGTGTGCTCTGCCAAAAATTCAACCTTACAACCCTTGGGTGATGCAAAAAGGCTTATAAGAAATTTATGATGGAACAGTAGGTAGCTAGTTCTGGGCAGTGGTCCTCTGGGGTCTCTCCTTCCCAGTAACTGATGGGTTCATTGAGCTCCCAGACCTCAAAGGCCCAAGACAAGTCCTTGGGGAAAAGTCACAAAAAACACTGCAGTTGGGATTGCACCCTCTGGTGGTGCTCCCAATCCCTGACCACTTCTTCCTCTTTCTCCGGGGGTGCTTCGTCAGCTGCGGCTGCACTGACGGCCTCTGCTATCCAGGCCTCTGCTTCTTCCAGGTTCCTACCAACAGTGCCACCTCCAGCCTCCCAGGGAGGTTGGCCGTCAACCCTCGGGTCATTGGATCCCCAGGCATCGACCTCCGGGTCATTGACATAAGCCCCTCTATCGCGTCCTGACACTTCACTATTCCCTCAGACGTCAGGGCCCTTGGGTTTTCAAGACTCAATGGATGGTTCCTTGCACCCTGTGCCGGAGACTCCTCCGCCGTCGACACACCCCTTTCCTGTCGTCGACTTCAACACTATTTTGACCCAGATAACTACAAGCCTGGTACATCAGTTGGGTTCATACGAATCTGGGTCCCTGGCGCCATCGACCACTTCGTCGTCGATGTCGCTTTGGCCTTCTTGGCCTGTGCCCTGTAGAGCATCGTCTGTCCCTCACTTGTCAGACTGAGTTGGAACGGGTCGACATCGAAGAGGAGTACAACCCTGACCTCATCTTGCCTGAGGAACAGGAGGAGGAGGAACCTCTTTCCTCAGACAGGTCTGCTTCTTCAGTGAGCGAGGACTCTGTTAAGCATACTCCCAAGTCCTCTCCTGAAGATACTACTTCTTTCAGTGTCATGAAGCAGCTGTTCACAGCTATGGGCTTCCATACTGAGGAAGAGGATGCCACTAGGAGAGAACTGGTGGACTTCTTGGAGATCCCAGAATCTCCTCCTAAGGTCATTCCTCCTATTCTGCCAGCTCTGAGAAATGTCACCACTGCAACATGGAAACGCCCAGACGTGGTCCTGCCATGCCTTGCAGGGCAGATAAGCTCTATCATGCCCCCAGGGCCTGCCTTATCATGTTGCCCAACCTGATACTGACTCTGTGGTCATCAAAGTGGCACATTACAGGTCCAAGAACCTTAGCTCCCTTCCCCCTGACAGGGACTCCAGATGGATCAACCTTTGGGATAAGAGAGTTTAATGGGACTTCAGGTTGCTAATTATTTATCTCATATGGTCAAGTACCAGAACACCATCTGGAAGAAGGGCAATGTGGCTGCTCAAGCCCTCCAAGGGTGTTCCCAGAAACAGGAGGTTCTTAAGTCCTCTCGGGCCACCAAGTATATTAGTAAACACCTCCTTAGGGCCTTGTACAACATCTCTGAAACTGGTGCCAGGGCTGCTGCCACAGGCATTTGTCTTTATAGGCATGCAGGCAACGGGTATCGGTTTCACGGCAAATGTCCAACAGAAGCTGCTTAATGTCTCCTTAAGTGGCTCAAAGCTCTTTGGCCAGATATCCAGAACACCATTAATGACTTGCAGGCCTCTGGTAGGGCTATTAAGTCTGTCAATTCACTCTACCATACCCAGCCCAGGAGTAGGCAGTGCCCGTCCTTTCCTAAGATGTCCCACAAGTCCGGTGCGGGCCTCCATCCCCAGGGTAAAAGGAAGGCCAGTTCTGCCTTGCCTACCCCCTCCTCCATGGGTTCTGCCATGAAATGATCCAGAGGCGACAGATCAGCCCCAGAGGCTGGATCCATATCTGCCTGAGTCCTTACTAGACCCCCCTCTTCCGGTCCCCAACCAAGAGATGGTAATCAGAGGTCAGTTCTCCCTCCATCTCAATCAGTGGAGAACCATAGATTCAGATGCTTGGATTCTTCAGATTGTAGGAAGGAGTCACACTCTGGAGCTTATGGAACAGCCCCCAGAGACTTCTCCAATACCCTTCACCTATCCTCTGGCTCATGCAGTGGTTCTTCAGGAGGAGGCACATTCCCTTCTGTAAAAAAGGGCAATCGAGCCTCTGCACAGGCAGCAGAAGAACAAGATTCTAATTCAGGTTCCTTCTGGTTCCCAAAAGAACCAGAGATCTGAGGCCTATTCTAGATCTCAAAGACCTCAACCTCTGTATCCAATACAAATAATTCTGCATGGTCACTCTTCCAGGCCTGCTACCTCTGCTCAAGCAGGGTGACTGGTTGCTAACCTGCATATTTCAGTGTGTCCCCCACACAGGTGGTTTCTCCAGTTTCTTTTTCAGGGCAAACATTACCAACTCAGAGTCTTGCCCTTTGGCTCGTCCTCTATGCCATGGGTCTTTACAAAATGCTTAGCAGCAGTAGCTGCTGCCCTTCAGTGAGAAGGCCTGTACGTCTTCCCATACTTGGATGACTGCCTCCTAAAAGCTCCATCCTGGGATCAGCTCCTCTGAACACTGGAGAGGACCCTCCAGCTAATCCACTCACTGGGAATCACTGTCAACCTGCCCGAGTCCATTTTGATCCTATTCCAGCAGCTGCAGTATATCAGGGTGGTCTGGACTCAGTGCAGGGCAGTGCCTTCCTGCCTCCAGACAGAGTGGAGTGCATTATTTCACAGGCTCAGGTACTGGCTCAGAGTCGTTATGTTTCTGCGAGGGTTTACTTGAGGCTCCTGGGTCTCATGGCTGTGGACATTGCCATGCTCCCCTTGGTCAGGCTGCACATGCGGGTACTCCAGTGGACCCTCCGGGACATGGATGACCTGGAGCAGCTAGTGCTGGTCTCCTGTCCACAGAAGTAAAAGGGCAACCTGGGGACTTCGAATCACTGTGGCTAACAGTAGACACGGGCAAGGGAACACCCTTCAGAATTAGCATTGTGTACAGGCCCCTAAATCAAGGAGATAAAGGAGACAAAGACCTAATTGAGGAAATCCACAAAATGCCTGATAAAGGCAAAGTAATACTGGTGGAGCCTCAGCCTACCAGATATGAACTGGAGCACACTAACGGCAGCAACAAGAAGTAGGGACTTCTTATTGTCACTACAAGGCGTGGAACTGTGCCAACTTGTTAAAACCCCAACAAAAGGAGATGCCATTCTCGATCTTGTCCTCACAAACTTGGAAAGGATCAAGGACATCGAAGTGGGATGCCATATGGGCAACAGCAACCATCGCATGGTAAGCTTTAAGGTAAACATAACACAAGACACCAGCCACTCAAAGATAAAGGTGTTAGATTTTAGAAAGGCTGAGTTCCAAAAAAATGATGAATAACATAAGTAGCCAGTTAATGGAAATAGAGATTGAAGAGATGGAGGTCATGTGGAGGGAGACTCAAGAGAGCAGTAAAGACTGCCACAGATCAATGTGCCAGGTGGGTCAGCAAAGCAAAAAAGGAAAAGAAATCCTCTATGGTTTTCCAAGGAAGTGGCTACCACAGTCAAAGAAGAAAAAGTGTATAGCATATACCAGGAAACCAAAACTGAGAGAGACTGGAAGTCGTACAAGGAAAAAATTAAATAGTTTAACAAACAAATTAGAGAGGCAAACACCCAGACAGAGGAAAAAATAGCAGAAGTGGCAAAGAGAGGAGACAAATAATTTTTTAGATACATTAGGGAACATAGGAAGGCAAAAGGGGGATAGTAAAGATTGCTACTGAGGAAGGGAAATGCACCAAACATGACCCGGAGAAAGACGAAATCCTCAACAAATACTTCTGCTCGACGTTTACCAAAGAAGACCCAGGGGATGGCCTGGCCCTGAAAAAACACAACACCCCAGGACCAGGGGTAGACACGAGTCCCTTTACAGAAGCTGAAGTATGGGAGGCGCTAAATAAACTAAAAGTAGACAAAGCCAAGGGACCAGACGAGATGCACCTCAGAATCTTTAAGGAACTGGGGGTAGAATTAGCAGCCCCTCTGGCACTTCTATTCATGAAATCCTTGAAGAGCAGTGTGGTACCCAAAGACTGGGAAAAAGGCAATAGATGTAACCCCTAGGTGGTGCTATCCCAAGGGCTACTACCTCTGCCTGCGGGCTAGTAGCAGGTTAAGGGGCCTGAGCTCTGAAACGGGTGCCTCCACCTGGAGGTCAGGGTTGGTAGTGGTCAAGCTAACCTGGGCACAGCCCTCCGGGACACGGTAACCCTCCTCTCTCCTTACTAGTGGCCAGAACAATACACAATAATCACTTTCACAATACCCCTGATACACCACACAAGTACCCACACTGTTTGCACTTACCACCAGGGCTTTCCTCTTGCTTGGCCCTGGGGACCCCCTGTAAAACAAGGTTACACACAGCAAATAACAACAGTACAGTACTGTTGCGCAAACTGGAACCACAGTCAGGGTAAATGCAAAAAAGAGTTAGATCTGATTTATTTAAGGTAAATAGGGGAGGAACGGTCAGGGTGCTTCGAAGGAAGAAGGAGGGGGCCACTAGAGGGCATGAGTGAAAGCTGGAGGGGGGAAGATTCAGGGGAGAAAGGAGGAGGTGCTACTTCACTGAGAGGGTGGTGGAGCCATGGAATGCACTGCCTAGGGGGCTGGTGGAGGCAGAGACAGTGGAGGGTTCAAGAGGGGTGGGACAGGTACAGGGAAGGGTTCTGGAAGCAAAATCCAATGCAGCAAGAATATCCGGAACTGGGAAGGAGAAGCCAGAGAAGGCAAGGGGACAAGGTCAGCACCCAGGGTGGGGGCTGACCAAACGAGCAGACACGAAAGACCGTTAGGCCTATTCTGCTGGCATTTTAGTATGTTAGTATGTATGTTAGTATGTTAGTATGTAAGGGACTTGAACAAGGGAGGAGCGTTATCAGGTTAATTTGCTTAGAGACTCTATCATTCAAAGAGTTATGCATGCACTTCAGGGTCCATAAACAGTCACACACTTTGGGTACCCAGATGGAGAGCGGTGGGTTAGCCAGGAACGTTGCAGCTGGTTGGGGCCCGTGATAGAAGAAACAACATGCACAACACACACTATTTGTAATCTGGGCGGAGGGCTCAGTTCGTGAAAAGAAGACAACAAGACAATCAGATGACACACTTTTAGATTAGGCTGTTGTTGCAGGGAGCTACCCTGATGATTACTCACAATACCCAAGACTGGACACAGGCTGGACGAAAATTGAGACAGCATGTGGTTAATCTGGAGCACCAGGAGAAGCAGGGCCCACATGAATCACTGAGGTGTCATTACTGTTCAAGCGTGGAGCAGTGGGCTGATCCCCAGGCAGGTCTGTAGTCGATGGCTTTCTCTGTGCAGCGGGTAGTCTGGCTGGGCCAGTGTGGCAAGGCCCCAGCCAAATGGAGACAAATTCAGATACAGTCCATTTTGGGCTGGATACAGCTCCCAGCAAGCAGAACACAGTTCACTCAGTGGGGAACCAAATCATGACCCACTTTCAATACATAGCACATTTATATGTAAGGAAATTCTACTGTACCAGGTAAACCGCTCTCCGGTCATGCTCGCAAAGTCTCTGTACAAACCGGGGATTCAAAAGCAGCTGGAAATCCTGACAGGCCAATCGCATTCAGCAAAATCTTCGGTCTTCTTCAGGTATGAGCCTGGTAGAAAATCAGTGGCTTACTTTGTTCTCACAAACTCGGATTTAGTCCGAAAGAATTCTTTTCTCCTTTTCAGGGGCAGCAGGCAGACATGCAGGCCAAAACTTAGCCCTTTCACAGTTCTCCCATGCGAATCCACTCAGGATTGCTGCTCAAAAAACACTTGAGCTCTTACTTATTTCACTTCCCAGCTCAGAACTAACTGAAAATTGCAAGCAGTCTGGGATTTCCCCAAGATCCAAAAGATTCGGTTGGCTGATCTGTCTGTCAGTCACAACAAGAGCTCCCCTTTCAATTGCAAAAAGGTGCCAAAAACCCCAAACTACAATTCTTGCAGATTTTGACTCCAGACAGCTCCTGTGGTCCGGCTCCATTTTAGGTTCCACCTGACTGATTGGTCCAATTCAGCAGTCCAGGACCAAGATAGTGGAGACAAACACAACAGTCCTTGCTGCAAAGAAGGCAGGTTAGACAAACTGCATTATCATTATCACTCTAAGTGATTTTCAGCAAATAGTTACATCTTTCAACGGAGCTCCCTCTCAGATTACTTATGACTGCAGTCCAGGCAGCTCTTAAAGAGACAGTACACAGAGGCTATACAGGCACTCTCTGGCAATCACATTTAAACTGCTAAAATGCAGGACACCAACCTGGCAGTAAGCATTTAGGCAAGCTCAAGGAAGACTTTTCAGGAACCCCCATTTGTAGGGGGGGGGGGTTACATAGAATTTCCACTTCACAAATCAGGCAGTTGCAAAGAGGCTAGTAATTGCAGTCCAGTGATCCTCATGTCTATAGTAGGGAAACTAATGGAGACACTACTCAAACAGAGGATCATAGCATTCCTCAAAACTAGCTGCCAACAAGACCCTAAACAGCACGGTTTCACAGCAGGTAGGTCATGCCAAACAAATCTGCTTGAGTTTTTTGACTACACTACAAAAATAGTGGACAATGGTGGGGTAGTAGATGTGGTCTACCTAGACTTTAGTAAGGCCTTTGACTCGGTCCCACACAAAAGGCAGGTAAAGAAGCTTGACTACACATGGGTTGGTCCAGAAGTAGTCAGATGGGTACACAACTGGTTACACGGCAGAACCCAGAGGGTACAGGTTAATGGAATGCGGTCGACGAAAGGCAGGGTGACCAGTGGGTTGCCCCAGGGCTCAGTGCTGGGGCCTCTGCTCCTCAGTGTTTTTATAACAGACATCACTGATGGACTGGAAGGGAAGGTGTGTCTTTTCGCAGATGTTACCAAGATATGTAACGGTGGACACCTCAGAAGGAGTGAGCAAGATGGAAGCTGACCTCAAGAAACTAGAAGAATGGTCTGGAGTGTGGCAGCTGAGATTTAACGCCAAAAAGTGCAAGGTCATGCACATAGAAAAGAAAAATCCAAGAAAGGAGTATTACCTAGGAGGCAAAAGACTGGCAGCCTCAAACCAGGAACAAGATCTGGGAATCGTAATCTCAGATAAATTGAAGGTTAGTAAGCAGTGTGAGAAGGCAACATTGAAGGCCAACAGAATGCTGGGCTGCATTGGGAGGGGGATCAAGAGTAGGAGGAGAGAGGTGGTACTACCACTGTATAGATCACTGGTCAGGCCTCACCTGGAATATGGAGTCAAGTTCTGGAGGCCTTACCTCAGGAAGGACATTTACTGGGTGGAAACAGTACAAAGAAAGGCGACAAAAATGATTCAGGGTCTGCAGTATGTGTCCTACGAGGAAAGACTTAGGGAACTAAATATGTACTCACTGGAGCAGAGAAGAGAGAGAGAGGGGACATGATTGAAACCTTCAAGTACATAAAAGGCATTAACAAGGTACAGGCACAGGAACTTTTTCACTTCAAGAAGCGCTCCAGGACCAGGGGACATGACCTCAGGTTGCAAGGAGGGAGGTTCTCTATCAACACCAGGAAGTTTTTCTTCACAGAAAGAGTGGTGGATGCCTAGAACAGCCTGCCCCAAGAGGTTGTGGAGGTCAACACTGTGGAGGGATTCAAGAATGCATGGGATAAATACAAAGGAGCCCTGACTACAGAGGGCAACTAGAGTGTCAAAATAAGTCTAAAACAAATGGACAGACTAGATGGACCTAGTAGTTTCTTTCTGCTGTCAACTTCTATGTCTCTATGGTCTGCAAGGTGCTCCAGTGGTGGATAGATCCCCAAAACCTCTTTAAGAGGTGTCCCATTCTTGATATTGTCCACCCCAGCAGATTCTCACTACAGATGCTTCTGGCTTGGGCTGGGGAGTGCACCTGGGTCCCTTCCAGACTCAGGGGATGTGGTCCCAGATCTAAACATCCCTCCATATAAACATCCTTGAGATGTGGGAGGTTCTGTATGCCATACAGCCCTTCCAGAACTACCTCCATCCGGGTCAGATGTTGAGACAATCTCAGTATTGTCTGCTACATCAACAAGCAGGGAGGGACGCATTTGTACCCCTTTTGCAGAGAGGCCATGAGAGTCTGGTACTGGGCACTGGGCCATGGCCTGGACCTCTTGGCAGTCCATGTCCCAGGCATACTGATCACCCTGGCGGACATCCTCAGCCAGACTCAGTCCAGGATCCGTCACAAAAGATCTTTTTCGAAAGATGGGCTCATCCAGAGTTGGACCTTTTTGCATCCCTACTCAACGCAAAACTGCCCAGTTTCTGCTCACTAGATCCAGGGCCTGGAGTTTTCTGGTGAGATGTGTTATCCTTCTCCAGGAGCGGGAGGTTCTTTTATGCCTTCCCTCCATTTCCCCTGATTTAGAGGGTGCTAATCAAGCTTCAGATGGAGGGGGCTAGTATGATTCTGGTTGCACCATACTGGCTATGGCAGAATAGCAGTGGACCCTCTGGTGCCTCTGCCAGGATCTGCTGATGCAGGCTCAGGGGACCCTGGTCCATCCAAACCTCAGGTCCCTTCACCTACGAGTGTAGCTTCTGAGGACATAGCTACTACCCAGTTTGGAGTCTCGCTGAAGGTAGCTGGCATCCTTGTGGTGGCTCAGAAGCCACTAGGACTACATATGCTATGAAGTGAAAGAGGTTTACCATCTGAGTTGCGAAGCACCATATGGACCCTTTTACCTGTCCGATGAGCCAAATTCTGGATTACCTGATATCCCTGTTGGACATGGAACTCCAGTCTTCCTCCCTAAAGGTGCACCTTTTGGCTATTTCTGCCTTTCACGAGCCCATGGATGGTCATACCATGGCTCAGCTGGATGTGTCCCATACTTTTCTTAGGGGCATTGTGCACCTGAAACCTCCAATCCGTTCCTGTATCCTGGCTTGGGATTTAAATCTTGTTTTGGAGAAATTGACCCTGTCTCCATTTGAGACAGGTGTGACTTGCGAGCTATGCTTTCTTTCAGAGACAGTGTTGTTTTTGGTTGCTATTACTTCTGCTTGAAGGATTTCTGAGCTTCAGGCTCTCTGGTGTGAGGAGCCCTATTTGATTTTTCAAAAAGACAAGGTGTCTTTGAGCACAAATCTTAAGTTTCTTCCTAAGATGGTGTCTGAGTTTACCCATAGCCAATCTATCTACCTCCCTTTGTATTTTCCAGAGCGTGCCGATCCAGGGGAAACACTGCTCCATATTTTAGATGTATGCAGAATTCTGAAATATTATCAGCTCCAAATTAAGGACTGCATGAAGACAAAGCAGATTTTTGTTTCTTTCACCCCAGGAAGAGAGGGCGCTCAGGTTTCCAAACAATGTTTGCCCAAATGGTTGCCTAACTGTATTGTGTTCTGCTACAACAACATGGCAAGGAGTTTCAGGGGGAGTGAAAGCCCACTCCACAAGGGGCATGGCTACCTCTGTGGCTTGTTTCGAGGGGGTCTTGGCCACTAACAGTTACGCGGCTGCCACCTGGAGTGCCATCCATACTTTTACCAAGCAGTACTCTAGTAGGCTGAAGGTTCCCAACGGAATAGGGTTCAAGGCTCCGTAACAATATCAGGATAGGCAAGACTAATTTGGAAGGAGAGGCAGGAAGCTTACTCAGTGACCAAGATGCAAAAGGTTTATTTACAAGAGGTAATAAAAACTGAAATGTTTTTACAACACTACAGGGTAAGGGAATAAATAAAACATTATGATCAGGACCAACAATTGGTCGAAACAAGAGCAAGGGGTTAACTAACCCCTGTTAGTCCAAGTCCTGTGTGCACTTGGCCAAGATGACAAATGGTGGATGAACCAAGCTTGGGCTTTGCGATGAGTCAGCTGATCAGCAGGTGGGCATTGTCCCACAAAGTGCTTTTACAAACAGACCATAATGGGATGTCCCCCAGATGAACAGAATACAAAGAGGAACATTGCTAGCTGGTCAGTGAAGAACTTGGCGATACTCTGCGGCTCCAAGCAAGAAGCTGAAGACTTCTGGTTGGCAGATGGTTCTCAGGACGATCCGCAGCAGTGACCATTGGCAGGTCCCCAGCACCCAGATGATCTCCAAACAAGAAGACTGCTGGTGGTTCAGGTGGCCTCTACAGAGCGACATGGGTACATGTAAATGTACGGTCGGCTGGCAAAATAATTAATGGGGCATGCATGACATTAACTGGTGTTCCTTATGCTTGAGCCAGGATGGCTGCTAAGCTGACTTACTTCTGGATACCCAACTAGTGGCTCTTTCTACAACTTACAATCGCAGAACTGGTGCTGGAACACTGGTGGAACTTTGAGACAGGTCGATGTCACTGGAGATGGTTCTTCTGCAGATGGCGGATGGGCTGGGAACCCTCTGGGTCAGAGTTGGACTCTGAGGAAGCTGGTCTGGACAACAAAGGCAAAGCTGGACATCTGCTGTACAGGCACAATTCAATAAAACAGTTCATTAGCAAGCAAACAGTTCAATTTATGGCAGACAGTTCAGTTCGTGAAAAGGGTGTAGTCTCTAGGGTGTGCCAGACAGGTTTCAGCACAGTTTGGTGTAGTCTCTAGGGTATGCCAGACAGGCTCTAGCACAGTTCGGGTTGGGTGGGGCTCAGGGCACATCCGCATAACTCTGTAGGTGACCTAGGGCTACTAGACCACTCCCTCCCCTCCCCAGAGGGTGCTGTACCTTTAAAGATGTTCTTGCTCTGTCTGTCTCTGAAACCACACCCCCTTTATCATTAATATTACCAGCCACCCCTATACCTGGGTCTCTGGGACTCCCAGGCCTGGTCCCGCCTCTCTCATGAATACTAGTGAGTGCTTGGGTCGCTGATCCTCCCCTTTCCCATTTGGGCCTCTATGGCCAGGTCCTACCTTGTCTATGCATATCAACAAGGGCCTGGTGCTATAGCCCTCTTTTGGTTATTTGGGCTCTGGCCCCTTAACTCTTTGTTCCCTCTCTGGGACTTTCACATCGTGGTGCCTCTCTTTTTGTTTCCCCCCAAGTCCTGGGGCTTTTTTTTTCTCCGTTGGGCTGTTAGCTCACTCAGGGAGCCCATGAGGCCCCTTTTTGTATTTCGGGGCTCTGGCCCTTTAATTCTTTTCTATCCCCCTTCCCCCTGCCCGGCACATGTGGTGCAAGTGTATTCAAAAGATTGGGCACTTGGCCCACTCACCATCATGGCCCGAGTCTGGACGCTGCTACTGGTGGGTTTCTTGATGGCCATGGAGCTACGCTCCCTCTCGACTCTGCTTTAAGGCTCTGGCTGCTGGGTGGCGGAACCAACGGGTTCTGGGGTGCATTTCTGCCTGAGCCAACTACTGTGGTGCACCAGTATGGTCTGCCAGTTAATTTTGTCCCCTGCGGCCACTGTCAGTCGCATGCCCGAAGACCACTGCGCACATCAGGGAGCCGCCACTCCTACCCAACCTCCGCCTGCTGCTACCAAGGGCCCGCCTGACCTTTTCTGGAGGGGGAGCAACGTCAGAGGAGCCACGACCACATAGGAAGGTATGTCTTTTGGCCATGCTCCCTGTGTCCTCCACCCTTCTGGCTGAGCCACTGACTTTTTTCTCTAGCCACTCCCCAGCCCTTTATAGGGGAGAGGAGGTCTTACTGGGCAGCCCCTCAGATTGGGCTCCATCACTTGGAATGGAGGGTGTTTTGCCCACGATTCCCCTTCTCTACGCCAAACAGCATGAAATTAGACAAAGAGAAATGGGAGGGGGTCTGGGACTGCAGGCAAGGGGGAGGGGGGATGGAACGGAGGGAATTGGAAGGAAGAGAAAAAAAAAATTTAAATTCCACATTGGGGAAAGGGTCCCTGTTCTGTTGGTGTGCCCCCTAACTTTGGGGCACTACACTACAGTCTGGACATTGCTTCTAGAGCCTGAGCAGGCTTCGATCGGGCTGTTCTTCGGGTCCTTCTGTCCTAGGCTTCTATTTACCTACCTCTTAGACTGTTTTTCTGCACTTGTCACTGCTTGGGACTCATTCCTATGGTGTGACCTGATGACTGAGATACCCCCGAAGGCGATAGAACGGTTATGTAAGAACTTACCATAACGGTAGATCTTCAAGGAGATCTCAGTCATCAGGTCAGCCTTCCCTCCCACCATCCCCCTTCTTTGGGGTCTTGTCTCAGGCTGGCTATCTGGTGTATCCAGCCTTTTATTTTGGCCCTGGCACCTCTCTCTCTCACTCTCCTTGGCCCCCGTGGCATGGGTTTGCTCCCTTAGTCTCTGGGGGAAAGAACTGAAGAGGAAGCAGGGCCACTCACGCCTTTATAGGGTTGATGATATCGGCAGGTGATGTCGGCATGGGCGGCCCCAGTTGTACTGCTGGAAAATCTTCCGTGTGGATCCTGCTTCACCTACGGCGAAGTTCCTATGGGGTGACCTGATGACTGAGATCCCCCTCAAAGATCTACTGTTACAGTAAGTTCTTATGTAACTGTTCTTTTCTGTACACATTTCCCCTTTTTCCCTTTCTTCAGAGGGTTCTGATAAAGCTCCTGATGGAAGGAGCCATGATGATCTTCAATGCCTCCCTCTGCCTCATCAGTGCTGGTTCCCTTTACTGCAACAGCTGACAGTGGACCCTCCAGTGCCTCTTCCTCTTTGCATCAGCTTGCTGTCCCAAAACAGGGCACCATGGTCCATCCTGACCTCAAATTCCTGCATTTTCAAGCCTGGCTCCTCCGGATGTAGCCATGGCTGATTTCCGGATATCACCCAAGGGGGCTGATGTCCTGGTAGCAGCTAGGAAGCCTTCCACTTGGGCCATTTATTCTTTGAAGTGGACACGCTGTATGCTATGAGCTGCTTCACATCATCTGGATCATTTCATTTGTCCAGTGATTTAGTTTTGGGAGTACTTGTTGTCCCTTTCAGACTGCAGTCAGAGGTACTTCTCTCTCAAGGTGCTCGTGTTTACCATCTCTGCCTTCCATGTCCAGTGGCACAACTGGAGGTGCCCCGTACATTTCTGTGAGGCATTCCTCACCTGCAACCTCCCATCCATGATCCAGTCTGCCTCAGGGCTTGAATTTTGTCACAGTACTTACTTTGGCTCCTTTTGAGCCAGCCGCGACATGTGAAATATTTTTTCTGTCCTGGACAGCATTGTTTTTACTTGCTATTACTTCCACTCATAACATTTCAGAGCTACAGGCACTCATGTGCGAATGGCCTTCTTTGCCTTTCCACAAAGACAGGGTGTCTTTGTGGACTACCCTGAAGTTTCTTCCTCAGGTGGTGTCTGAGGTTACTTTAAATCACTCCCTTCGCCTGCCTGTTTATTATGCAGAGCATGCCAATCCAGGGGAAGTGTTGCGCCAGCCAATCCAGGGGAAGTGTTGTGCCACACTTTAGATGTGCATAGCATTCTGCGTTTTTGTACACATCATACGAAGGACTGAAGGTAGTCCTTTCCGTTGTTTGTTTCATTCACCCCTGGGAAAAAGGACATACCTGTTTCAAAACAGTGCTTGTCCAAAATGCTTGGCAACTGTATTGCTCTTTGCTACAGGAAGTATATCTAGGCTGTTCCCGGCATGGTTTGTAGCCATTCCCCAGGGGCCTGGCCCTTTTGGTTGCTGGTTTCAAGAATGTGTCCACTGCAGAGTTCAGTACAGCAGCTGCTTAGAGTGCTGTCCATACCTTTCCTAAGCACTACAGTCTGGACATTGCCTCTAGGTGTACAGCCCACGTTGACCTCGCTGTCCTGCAAGGTCTCATAGAAACATAGACTTTAATGGCAGATAAGGACCGCTTGGCCCACCTAGTCTGCCTATTTAACTACATACAGGATAAGCTGCAGATCCTAGTTAACCAACAGCCTATTTCTTCCTACCCTCCACAAGAATTGCCTTATGTCTGTCCCATGCATTCTTGAATTCTCCCACAGTTTTAGACCCCACAACCTCCTCAGGAAGGATGTTCCATGCATCCACCATCCTCTCTGTGAAAAAATATTTCCTCACATTGCCCCAGAGCCATCCCCCCCCTCTATCTTCAAATTGTGTCTCCCCTTGTTCTTGCACATCTCTTTTTCTGAAATATGCTACCCTCTTGGACTTTGTTGATTCCACTGAGGTACTTAAAAGTTTCTATCATGTCCCCCCCTCTCCCTGCTTTCCTCAAGGGTATACTTATAAAGCTCCTTTAGCCTCTCCTCATTTGGCTTCTCTTGCAGACCCTGCACCATTTTAGTTGCCCTCCTCTGGACTGCCTCCATCCTGTGTATGTCCTTGCGGAGATGTGGTCTCCAGAACTGGACACAGCACTCCAGATGGGGTCTCACCAACTGTCTGTACAGAGGGATAACTTCCTGTTTTCTGCTGGTGATGCCTCTCCCTATACATCCCAGTATCCCCCCAGACCTCCCTACTGCCAGAGGTTTCCTTCGCCCGGCCTGTTGTCTGCTGCTGGAACTGCTTGGGACTCATTCCATTGGTGTGGCCTGCTGCAAGAGATACCCCCGGATCCTCATGATCCTGGCACCCCAGGATCATTGTGTACTAACAGTCCTGTAACTTCCATAAAGTACACTCCCTTCCGTATCCTTTATTTCTTGCTCACGTTGCAATTTAACTGTTCTCGCTAAAAATATTACCACCCACCATCTTTTATTATCCAGTCCCACCCCATGTGTCTGCCCAACCTATTGTCTTCTCCACAGATGAACCTGTGATTCTGTCACATGAGAGTCCTGTAGGAATCCAGTGTCCACTCCAAGCTTTTTTAAATGGCCTATAACCTGGTACCTCTTCTGTTGCATCTGACCCCCTTAATATTCCATGACGCTGTCTTAAACAGCTTACTCATGAGGTAATAGTTTGTCTTGTTTACGCTTGTCTCATCTTCAGGAATAACTCAGTGTCATGGCTAATGACCATCTTCACTCTGCACTTCCTGCTGCTGCCGCCCCTCCAAACATGTGACATATACCCTTGAAAGCACTCAAGCCATAACAGCTGAAAACATTTAACAGCATTTCTAGCAATATTTGAAACATTTTATGTAGCAAGTATTTCTTTTAGTATGTTTCCCAGACTTTCCTCACTTGTCGTCTGATCATGGTTCCTTTCCTTACCGCCCTCACCTGCTCTATGCATGGTGAACAGAACTTTGTGGTCCCTCTCAGCACTCCAACAGAGCCTAGCTTTGAAACTTCAAGTAAACATGTAGCAACATATCTCTAACCGGATTCTCTGAAGGTGATGTCAGTTTGACATTGAAACGTTTGCAAGGCGCGACCGCCAAGGCACGGGTCGGCTCTTCGTATGTGTGGGGGCACCTCCGATTTGTTGTTTTCTGGAGTTGTTTGGACCTTTGGAAATCTTCCTTACTAAGCTGATAGTGCAAATGGAGCCTTTGCATTCCGCTACCTGCACTACGATGTATCTGTTGCTATGAGTTTAATTCAACACTTAGCTCAAGCCGTTACCATGGGATGCCTTTACTATGTGCGGTGAGACATTGCAGTACTGTTTTTAAAGCTTAATGTTTGCACCTAGCACTTTGTTGGACCCAAATAAATAAGATTAATTTTTATTAGCTCATGCTTTGTGGACATTTGTTTGTTGCTGCCCTGTTTTTCTGCTGAGTGGGACTGTTTGCTTTTCATTGTCACAGCCTTCATAGTGTAGTGCATAAGAAACGTTTAGGTGTTGAGCTTCCTTACCCATATGCTGTATCAATAACTAAATAGTGTTCTAAGCCTTTTAACAATGAACCAGCTTTGTGTCTTTTGTGGGGTATTCTCTTATTACCCTGACTATCCTATAGTCTGCATAACTTTTTAATGTTTCGATCCAGCTTTCTGTTAATAAAAACAATCCACTTTAAATGTTTCAAGAAATAGTCACTGTCAAACAGTTCAGTTGTACAAGTTCCTGGTGCTATAAAATGTGCAGTACTTAGTCCTGACATGCAGGATACAGATCTTATTATGTGCATCCATTACTCTTGTGCAGTTTATTTGTTTGCATAAGCAATATGCGTGCAAATTATGCTACCCCGTCATCAATATTTTAAGCATGCAGGGCCATAGAAGTGGAGGAGAGCCAGTATCAAATCTCAGCCTTACTAAGTAATACTTACCGGTAGTTAATGTAGCTCCCTGTCTCTTTAGGCATCCTCGCTCAAGTCCTCCCTCCCTCCTTGATACCCTGCATGCTAAAGGGATTGCGTCTAACCTGCTTCTCTGGCATGTATTAGTCCTTCTGTAATGGAAGTACCTATACCACATCCTTGAAGATTCCTGTGTCGACACTGTAGCAGTTTCAGGAGCCCCTTGTACTCTCTTCTCATACACTCTATTGTGACACACTTTTGCTCTGTGAATGGCGCCAAGCAAAAAAAGCACGGCATCTTTGTCTCACAGGTCCTTATCAGTTTCTTAATGGTGAACTTTGTATGAGGATTTAGCTTTACCTGTGAGTTTTCGCTCGGCCCATCAGCCTGTCCACAGATGACATAACCAGTCCTCTTCCCTTACTAGCAGTTCTCACAGACCCCTTTGGCTTGATATTGTGACCGTTGATGCATTTGCACAGCATGATTGCCAGTCGGCTTGCTGAAGTTAGTTGTATCTTCAAACTCCGAATTGAGGCTGGGGCTACCAATGAACTATTTGAAATTGATGCACTCCAGAATACAGCCTCTCAGCAAAAAGTTAACATACAGTAGTCTCACATTAATTTTCAATTGCCATCAAATAAACATTTGTAAATCCTCAGTCTGATTTTCCTCCAAAAATCGTTCTTTTCTCGCATCCATCACTTACACTGTTTTGCCTTCTTTGTCAGCGTTTGCTTTCACTGGGAAGAGATTTGGCAGGATTTTAGGCAGTTCTTTGTTAGAATGCTCTGCTGTGTCCTTATACTCAGTTTACTTCTATCTCACTTTTGGGCTTAAACTGCTGAAAATGTAGAATCTTTTTCAGTTCCACAGCAAAGCCTTTCTCTCTTGCTTGACTCTGGATATGACCCTTATCCAGGTAGTTTAATAGCCTGAAGATCATACGGTCTCTCACCATTAGCTGGTGGTGGTCACAGTGCCCAGTGTTGCCTCCCAATTATATATTGGGGGCTGTTGGACGAGGGGCCAGCAGTTATGTCACAGCTTTTGAACAAATTTGATTGCATCATTGCCTAGAGATCATTTCATTATCTTGACTGTGACCAAGTTGTCGCACCTCTGTTGCTCTGTTGGACTCTCCTCAAGCCACGCCACCTTTCTTCTCAATGCAATGAGTTCTCTGACCTTCTTTTCAGTGTGATTCTTGAGGGAGCTTACCCTGGACTCTGCTTCCCCAACCCACCTGATTAGGGTATTCAGTGCCAGTCTCAGCTGATTGAATTCTCCTGCCAGGTCTAGTATGGATGTTTTTATTTCTGCCAACTCGTTCATAAGTGTTAAAGTCTTTGACGTATTTGTCAGTGGGAGGGTTAAGGTGATTCTGGTGAATCATTTGGGTTTATCCATTTAGAGGCCTTGTATCTTTCTTGCATGAGTGTGAACAACCCTTTTTCAGCTATACTTTTTTCTCCCCTCGTGTGCTTTTAGTCTACTCTTTGACTTACTTGTGACACTATTTATTTATTTAAAAGTTGTTAACTGGGAAAGTAGGGTTGTCACAGTATAATCATGTGATGGTATACCGCGATTTTGACACTGGTATTGACACCGTGACAGATTTTCCAAACCGCGGTTATCGTGACTCACGGTATGTGCCTACCGACCACGTTTCTGGCAGTGTGAAGGGGTGCACTACGTTGACAGTGTGCCCTTTTGAAAACTTCTTTTTTGTTTTTTCGGGATTCAATTGGTAGAGATAGAGGGAACTCAGCCAGTCCCCTTCCACCATTTTAAAGTGGGCATTCTTCCGTGTGGTCTGCCTGCAGGCTTTACATGCAGAGGGAGAGAGATCCAGAAGGAGCAGCGAGGACAGGAGGAGCAAGTTTGTGACCCAGAGAGCACTTGTGCAGAGTGAAGCGTGGGTACTAAATTTATTTTAGGTCCACCGACTGCATGGAGGCAATTTTTGGAGTCCGACCGATGGACCCCCCAAGTTCCCAACTGAATACTCGATCCCAATCATCTCCCCTGAGTCCTGAGTCCCTCCCTAAGTCCACAGGCCACAGCAGAGATGGAGAGACAGAGTGAGAGACCTGGGCCGGCCGGCAGTGTCGAGATAAGGAGAGGACTGTAGGAGGCTACCTCTGCTCCTACCCAGGCCAGTTCTTTTTCTTTTTTGTTCTTAACAAGAGTGGGATGGTGGGGTGGATAAAACAGCCATAGGTGGCATGTGGCAGTGGCACTGACTCGGGAGTTGGGTGGGGAGGGGGATGAAAGTGACTGGGAAATGGAGAGGGAATTATAATTTCCATTCCTGACCTGTATCCTTCCTATTAACCCTAAAATCCTACTATTCTTGGTGGGAAGGGAAACCTGGCTTTTTTAAGTTGGTCTGAAGTTGAACGAAGTTGACTTGTATGTGAAATAAATGTGAGAGGAGGACTTCACTGGACTGAGACTGGGTGGGGGACGGGGAATAATACTGATGGAGGATGATGGTGGATCCTTGGTGGGAATTTGGAAACCTGGCCTGAATTAAATGTGAGGGATTAATATTGGGGTTGCTACTACTGATTTGGATGGGAAATTAGTGCTTTATTATAGGGGAAATTGCCTGGTTGAATTTTAAAATAGGAGGATCTTTGAGGTGGCACTGCAGCAGGCACATTTCAGTGAGTTAAGTCACTGGGGGTGCCACTGCCTCTCTGGCAGCTGCAGGCTGGCAAGTTGGGAACTGCCAGTGCCCATATGAGGAGCTAGAGAGCGAGACTCAGAGAAGTTAGCACCCCTCACAGATACTGTCGGTGACCTCTGCTAGACCAAACCAGCAGGCACCAGCAGCCATGCTGTCTGCCCCTCTTTATTGTGGCACTGGGTGGCAGTTTGGAATTGGCACTGCATGCACTCACTGGCAACTGGCAAAACTGGAAAGGAGTTGGAATAAGTAGGAGGGCAGCAGATGCATCAAGGCATAGGCAAGCAGCTTGAAGCAAAAGCCAACCAGCCTGAGCCCAAGATCTTTTCATGGATTTTTCAGGGATGTGGGTGGGCCGGGGGCAGCTTTGTAGAGCAGAGGTGGGCACACTTTGACACCTGTCTGCATTTCTTACTTTCCTTAAGTAACCTAAACTGTGTGTAATGTAAAATAATAAAGAGATTGAATAACAGAAGAATGAGATATAGATACAACAGGCATTATTCAGCATTAAGACATGATGATATTTATTACACAAAATAAATAATGCAATACATATTATGATGGCATGCAGTGGAGCAAGCAATGGTATTCATACAAATATTATTGATTATTATTTGAGAGAATGCATCACATTTCTTTGGCTGGCTGAGATTAGAACAGAAAACAATGCGTGGCATTTGGCATTGGCAATTGGCAGGCACTGGCAATGTGGTGGGCGGTGGCCTGGTGGGTGGCACTTTATCGAGTTTTTTGGTTTAAAATATCACTCCGACATAGGCAGGCATAAAAAAGCAAATTGGAGCATTACAGGTTAAACTTACAGCAATGCATGTATGATGCATCACAGTTTAGGTCAAGTCACATGCAGTGCCCGCCTGCCAATGTACCATCATGATTGCTTTGCTTGGCTGTCCGGTGGTGCAGAGGGTTGAGGCGCTGGACACCACACCTCACACCTCACCAGTGACCCGGGTTCAGTGATGGAATCGGGGAGCCGGGGGTCAGCAGGGGAGGGAGAGGGATCCAGGGTTGCTCAGTGTCCTGGCAACCCCTGATGGTGATCAGGGGTATTATAGGTACACCAGCGGACGTAAGGGACGGAGTGTGGCAGACACCAGCAGGACAGTCGTGCACAGGCATCATTGCGTGCTGCACTCTGAGGGAGAGAAAGCAAGAAAACCCCCACTGTACGGATTGGCAACGGTGCCCTCCAGGACTCCGCCGTCACACGCCCAACAGTCGGGCTCAATCTTCCGCCTCCTGATCCTCTGACTTGCCTAGGTCCGCGACGGTGCGCTCCGGATCAGGTAGGAAGGGGAGTGTCTGTTTCTGATTTCCTGGAGAGGAGGGCTTCAGACAGGGTGGTAGAGGGTGAGTGGTGAGAGAGGGTAGTTCAAGAGAGTTCCGGATAAGCGGGAGAGAAATAGAGTAAAAAAAAATGATTGCTTTGCTTGCTGCAGTCCAGACTCTTGGCAGACTGGCTTTGCAGTGCAGCTGCGTGTTTTGTTAGGTTTCTGCTTCTGCTATTATGGTTTAATTGCCAAATGCCATCTCTCATTAGATGCCAACCTCCTCCCACCATGCCAACCAAGCCAACAGGAGCTAGTGTGGTGGTGAGTTTTTTATATTATTGTGAAACCCTCACAGAATGCTAATATCACCTTTGTATTTGTTAAATCATCCAGGTTAGTTCTTGGTTTCCCTTTTGTCTATACTGTCCTGATTGGATATGTAGCTTGGTGTTAACCCTAGCTGTAAATTAAATGTTTCAGCCTATGTCATGTCACATGATTATTGTATGTAACTGGATGCTTGTATAAACAGACAGCAATGCTCACATGCCTTTCCAGTATAACCAATAAAATGAAATGAGCGTGTGGTCAGGTCACCCAGGGTTGGCGAGTGGTGACAGCCACGTGGTCACAGTGTCCTTGGGTTTGTGTGGTCACAACGAGGTCAGGTGGCCATGGGCAGGTCTGGTCGGTTGGTGCCAATGGTACCATTTGTCAGTAGCAGTGAGTCAGTCAATTTTTTTAAGTAGCACTTGTCTCATCTATTTTGTTTAAATTTCATGAGCAGCTAAAAATTGTAATCATTCTTATGATTAGGTTATGTTGGTAAGGTAACCACTTGGTATTGTAATTGTAGGACTGGGAGTCGAAATCGATCTTGAAACATGGCAGGGTGTGGAGTTGGTACTGTTATTGGAAGAGTTGCAGCAGCAGGAGGAAAGCCAGAATCAGAGGAGTAGTAGTCAGAGCCAGAGCCGTGACCATGACCAGACTTAGCAACAGTGTCAGATCCCCCACCTCCTCCTGTCTCTGAGACCCAGAAAGAGTCTGATGGGAAAGTGGATGAAAACTGTGAGCTTTTCCTACCCAGAAAAATAATAAAATCCACAGTGTGGACCTACTTTGGTTACAAAAAAATAGTGATGGTATCGTGCATGAGGATGGGAAACGTGTCTGTAAGACGTGCAAAACAAGAGTTGCAGCTCGTGGAGGGAACACTTCCAATTTGTTTACCCACCTGAGAGATTATCACCCACTTCAATACAGTGAAGCTCAGGTATCAGCCCGGTTGTTTTTCTGACTTAGTTTGAATCTGAACTGTTAACTTACTTCATCAACCACAGTCAGAGAGAGAACAGAATAGAATATTAAAATAAAAAAAAGATGTCACGGTCTGATTTTTATCTCATGTGGAGCAGAGGCGAACCAAGCATTACCATTAAAAGTTGTGATGGACTGGTGGTGGTGGTGGTGGTCCTGGTCTGTCCTCTGTCGGCACCGCAGCCTTTTTGAGTGGGGCCAGGGGCCGCTGCTGCCCAGTGCCCAACTGCCCGCCCATGCCCACCCACTGCTCAGCCGGGGGGGAGCTGGGGAGGGGATGTAGGTACTTACGGATTAGGGAGGGTCATTAGGGACCAGTGGACGTACACGCCTGCGCAGTGTGCTGTTGGGTGGTGTGGAGTGCTGCACTGCCAGCTCTGGGTATTCAGGATTGGGAATTGGGATTTGGATCTCATCAGTTGGAATCTGTTAGGATACCAAGTAGATCATGGTTGGATCATGATGGGATCATGGATGTTCTGGGTGGGTGGAAGGCTGGGAGCGAGAGAGGGACAGGAGGACACAGAGACAGGAGGATTCAGGGCAAACGAATGACAGAATAGTCATTCTTTCTACAGCACAGTTGGGACTTGGAGGGACCACATCCGCCCACCATGGGTGTAGCAGCTGCCCGTGCCCACTGGGGTGAGAAAATAGGGGAGGAACGCTGTCCCCCACCAGTGTCTACCACTCACAGTAGTGCTGCAGTGCAGTCCCTGCCATGCAACTTAGCATGACATGACAGACAGTGCATGAGTGCAGTACTAGTGTGAGTGGTAGACACTGGTGGCAGTGGTGGGGGAAGGGGGTCCTCCTATTTCCTGTCATGGCCGACGGGCACAGGCAGCCGTGCAATGGGTACTACACTGAAAAAGTGAATATGAACACAAATCTCTCTCCAAATTTATTTGCACTACTTACTATTACTTTTACTAACTTCACTTGAAGGGACTGGGGGGACTGGGTCTGGAAGGGAGCCCTAGGTTGTGAAGTGAGGATGGAGGAGGGACACTCAACCTAGCCATAGCCAGACAGTGAGCCTTGATTTTTCCAACAGTGAGCCTTGATTTTCCGATCAGAACTGTTCTAATTCTATTAGTAGTGCTGTTGCTGTGCTTGCTTCTAAGGCTAGTAGCAGCAGAGCACACTACTTCAGTGAAGTGCAACTCTGTCTGCATCAGTGCATCTGCAACTCTAGTCTGCACCACCACCAGGAGTGGACGGAGTGAGTGGACATTCCTTTCATCATCTCTCATCTGTAGGTTATGACAATTTAATATAACAAAAATGTAAATCAAATGACCGACTTACTACTCGTACTCTGACAATGTGCTATTTTTGTATGGTATGGTACTTTTGGTATTGGTAGCATTTTGTGCTGTAAGCTAAGACTACACTAAACAAACACTTTACTTATAATGGTATGTCACTCACGTGTTTGACTGCAATGAAATGAAAACAAATTAATAAATATATTTATAGTGCTCGAAGCTCCATGCTCATAATCAGGTCAGGAGGAATCTGACTTTTAGTCAATAAAAAATATATTTCTCTTACACATACTTGACTCGTTATCTTTCTTTCCTCTCATTAAATTCATAATGTGTCATTTACTAGTATTTTAACTGCTTTTACATGTAAAATCTGGTTAAAATTGCATTATTTTTGAATATTTTAGGTTTTCCCATTGGAATGCATTATACCGCAGTATCATGATAACCGCGGTATCACACACCACTGTTATCATACCGTCAAAATTTCATACTGTGACAACCCTACGGGAAAGGCACCACTGAGTTGTTAACACAAAACTGATGAGCTTTGAACTGCTTTTTTTAGGCAGTTTGCTCCTGGTTTTTAGTTTTATTTTTTGCAGCTTGTTGGAGCTCAGTCTAAGCGCACCCTCTCAACTCCTAGGCATCACATGACTCTAGGAACATCCAGTTTAATTAATGGATAAGTTGTGCCATAAAAACATCACAATTCACAGTTCTGACTTAAAGGTGATAGGAAATAGTTTTTAACCTCTAGATGCCCTCCAGTTGTTCTTTTATTGTCTACCCAGAATTGTGATATGTTTTTGACCTTTTTTTGTTAAATTAATAATCTAATTTTGTTGCCTTATTTAACTACTCTGACCCCCCCCCCCCCTTAGCAATTGCTACTGTCTTTTTATACCTGCAGTGGATGGAACCCTGCAGCCTTTTCCTTTGAGAAAAAGGACTCCATGTTCTTTGCATGCTTTCTGACCGAACAACCCGTTAGACTTGCACCACAGTTGCCTCTGTGTCTGTGGAGCAGTCCGCCAGCACTATTTACCACTGCAGCCCTATAAAGTCCTGATTGTGACACTGGGGGGTTGGGTACCTCACTGTTACTCTTATGTTTCTGGGGGTGGTGATTGGGTGAGGGGGTGAGTGCTGAGAGGAAGGTTTGGGTGGGGGGATACCTGTAATTTAAAAAGAAGAAACAAATGGTCATGGCAGAACATGGCACACTCCGCCATGTCCAAGGTGGCCACCGCAATCTACTGCGCATACACAACAAGTAGCGCATGGGGGAGTGTGCCGTGTTCTGCCGTGATCACCATTTGTTTCTTCTTTTTAATTACAGATATCCCCCCACCCGGATCTTCATCTCAGCACCTCCCCAAAACATAAGAGTGACACTGGGGGTGCCCAACCCCCCCAATGTCATGAGCCAATCCCACACCCCCAAGAAACATAGTAGTGACATGGGGGGAGTGCCTAGTCCCCCAGTGTCACGATCTGACCCCCCCAAAACATTATAGTGACACTGGGGGTCCCTAATCTCCCAGTGTCATGATCTGGAATCCTGTGTCCTTTTTTTTTTGGCCAGTGACACTGAGAGTGTCCCACCTCCCAGTGCTGCGATCCGACCCCCACACCCCCAAGAAACACAATAGTGACACTGGGGTTGCCTAATCCCCCAGTGTCACAATCTGGAATCATGGGTACTCCTTTTTTTGGGGGGGGCTAATACCTGTAAAAAGAAAAATCTCCATCGATGTCTTGTGTCCCCTTTTTTCCCCTGCAAAAAGAAAACCATCCTTCAATGTCTTTTGCGCCGTTATTGTGAACCCCCCAACCCGACCCTTACTTACCCATGGGGAGATCCAGCACCGTCATCTTTTCAGGACCACAGACACGTCTTCACTCTTCACAGCCAAACCACGAACTGAAGAAACAGACATGCGGTTCAATGTATCTCAATGGGGTTTTGAACTTAGTGGCATAACATAGCCATTTTTGCTCCAAATGTCAACATGCCTTCCTTGGGACCCCACCTCATGAACAATTGTACTGTCAGTAGGCACATCTGTCCTGAAAGGTGATTTTGCAGTCCCTGAGCAAAATCACCTTTTGGGTAGGAGTTTAAAATTGTCTCTGTCCTTGTTCATGATGTGGTTTCATAAGAAGGCTATGATGAAAATTTGGTGTAAAAATATTAAAAAACAACAAAGTTATTAGCCTACATACAATTTTGCGAATACAGCCTCGTAACTTTGGTAATTTTCTATATTTTATCTCCAAATTCACAACATAGTCATATCTTTATAGCACCTCATGAGTGTGACAGCTGTCATTTTTCAGATCTTCGCCAATGTGTTTTTTTTTTTTACATCCCAAAAGGTGATTTTGTGGTCCCTGTGTGAAATCATCTTTTGAGCAGGAGTTGAAAATTTTCTCTGCCCTTGTTCATGAAGTGGGATCATGAAAAGGCTATGTTGAGAATTTGGTGTAAAATATTCAAAACCAACAAAGTTATGTGCCCACGTACTATTTTGCGAACGTAGCCTCGTAACTTTAGTAATTTTCCATATTTTTACCCCACATTCACAATATAGCCATATCTTTATAACACCTCATGACGACAGCTGTCATTTTTCAAATCCTGCCCAAAGTGTGTTTTTGCATCCTGAAAGTTGCTTTTGCAGTCCCTGCACGAAATCACCTTTTGGACAGGAGTTAAACATTTTCTCTGTCCGTCTTCATGAGGCAGGGTCATAACAAGGTTATGTTGAAAATTTGGTAAAAAAAATATTACAACACAACACATTTATGACCGCACATTACATTTTGCGAATGCAGGCTCATAACTTTGATAAATTCCTATATTTTTACCCCGAATTCTTCTGCAGCCCTATCGGCTCTGGTCAGAGTTTGTTTCATACTGCCAGAACATTCTTTGACATCGATATCACCATTCCAGGCCATTCAGCTGAAAAGCATGGTGTGCGAGTTACTGATGTAATAGAATGTCTGAAAATAAAGAGCAGTAGCTGGTGAGGAGAGTAGAACTATATGAGATTTGCGGGCACCCCAAAGCTAAATTATAACAAGCTGACTTGAAAGGAGATATACCACTTAACCGGCAGCCAGTGCAGAGACATGACAGTCTCAAAAGGCCAGTCAGCAGCCTAGCATCTGCGTTCTGCACCAGCTGCAGGCTTCAAAGCATACCTCCACTGACCTCAGTGTACAGAGCACTGCAGTAGTCAAGCCTGGAAGTCACAAATGCGTGCAGTAGCATTGCAGGTCTCTGGAGGAAGATAAGGGATTTGATACAGCTGATATTCTTAAGATAGTAGAAAGCACTCTGGATTACTGCTGACACCTGAGCCTCAAATAAGAGCCCCATATCCAGAATAACACTGAGATTCTTACCTTAGAGGCAGCCACCAGACCAGTGGACCCAAACCAAAGCCCCATCCCCTGCCCACCATCCACCTTTGCCCCTTTACAGCCCAACTCAATAACCAGTGTTTCAGTCTTATTAGGGTTAAGTCTTAACTAGTTAGATGACATCCAGTCCTGGGTCTCAGCTGAGACTCTAATCAGGATGCCAACCATGCCTGGTGTCCCAGGTGCAAAGGACAGAGAGCTGTGTATCATTACATCGCAGTGAAATCCAAGTGCATGCTGTCTAATGATCCTTGCCGGGGGCAGCATATAACACAAACAACATGACCTTAAAGACCAAACCCTGGGGTCCGCCACAGAGCAGCAACACCGGGGATGAAGAGAAGCTCCCAACATTGACCCTTTTTTTATGGGTTGCTGTATCCCCCGGTGGCTTAGCCCCTGCTCTCTGGACCCTCAACCAGTCTCCCTGGGACTTACCTCCAGTGATGATCCTCCTGGGCTTGCCCTCCAAGGCGGGGTTACCGGGCGGGAGCTCCCCAGATGGGCTACTGTAGCAGGTTCCCAGTGGACCCCCGTAACCGGTGTGTCTTCCTGACTTGTGGGGCTGCAGGATCAGGCCAGTCCCGATGGAACACAACCTAGGTCATCACCAAGTGTTGCTGGTGGGGTGGGACCAGCAGAGTGGGGCATCATAGACAGGGCCGGCAGTTTTTCTTGCTATTTAATCACCATGGGAGGCATGGTGTGCTATGACGTAGCAGCTTCAGGGTGCCAACATCCGTCAAGCCTCCCCACTACCTCAGCTCTGCCAGCTGTGCCCCCCACCTCCGACAGAGATCAGTTCAAATCTAGGATGCTCGCCCCACCCCCCCAGAGGACAAGAGCAGTGCATTGGACACTCAATCCTCCTCCTCCTGGCCATCCCTCTGACTCCTTGGGTCCGTCCCCGAACCCAGGGCATCGGTGTCGCAAGCGGAAGCGCAACTGCTGCTCCAGCAGGCCATCCCCCAGTATTGCCCTCTGTGTCTTGCCACTGAGATAGGACTCAAACCACCAGATGACTTTACAGGTGAGAGTCCCTTGTACTCCCTAAGCCTGTCTAATGACAGCCCATGGTCCACAGTGTTGAAGGCTGAGGAGAGACTGAGAAGGAAAAAAATTGACCATTGTCTGCTATCTCTTGCTCTGAGCAGGTCATTGTGCACCCTGGCCAGCGCAGTTTCTGTGCTGTGCTTTGACCTAAAATGAGAATGGAGAGGCTCATAGATGTCAGAGGCAGTGAGGTATGCCTCAAGCTGCAGCACAACTACTTTCTCAATAACCTTGCCCAAAAGGGGCAGCTTAGAGACAAGTCAGTAATCCGTTAAGACATATGGGACCAATGTTGTTGTTTTTTTTATTTTCAGAAGGGGCCTCACCAGTGCATTTTTCAGTATAGCCTGGAAACCCCCCCTCCAATAGGGAACACCAAATGATCTCTGCAAACACAAGGCCCAGTTGTCCTACACAGCTCACTGGTAGTTGCATTGGACCTGGGTCCAGTTCACAAAATGTTGTTTGCAGCTCAGAGATCACCTTACTAAGCTCATCGCCATTTGTCCTTTGCTTGATCTTTTCAGCCTGGTAACTCATGCCCAGTCTGGGATTTCATCAAGCTCCTGAGCATAATGGCAACTACCACAGCCATGGTCATTGGGCCAGCTGGCATATGAGAGTCATTCAGTGGGAACTGGACCACCAGTGGTCCCAAGTTCACTGAGACCTAGCTAAGTCAGTTTGGATGACTCAGCTAGTGCTGGACGTCATCCTTAGGTGGCTGTGCCCTCTGAGGCAATGTGGTCTGTTGGTTAGAGCATCAGCTTGGAAACCAGGAAATTAGAGTTGTAACCCTTACTAGAGCCAAATATGCACTGTGTGACCTTGGGCCATCTCAGTTGGGCTATCCTAAGTAAATAAGTTGTAAAAAAGAAAAACAAAACCCTCACAAAGAGAATCCCATTTACCTGGCCATACCCTCAGTTGCTCCAGCAATGGACACCACCTTAGTAGGCAGAAGCCACATGTACATTACCGCAGGGTGACCAGTGTCTGGTCACTGCACAAGTCCAAAACACACATCAGATTTTGAAGCTCTGAGTAGTTCGCCTGGCACAGTCAGAATTTGCTTTGCTAATCAGGGATGGGTCAACACAGGCAACATGACCACCATGTTCTACCTGAACAAATAGGTTGGTACACACTCATTCCGGCTGTGTCTGGAGGTGCTGTGGATCTGGTCCATAGCTTGCTCGCAAGTGGTCTATGTGGCAGGCATGACCAACCAACTTGTTTGGGGGAGGCACCTCATGAGGTGTCACTGCACCCATAGGTGGTGTACCAGGTACCTTAGCACAGGGAACATTGTCAGGTTGTATCCTGGGAAAACAGGAAGCTGAGGCTGTTTTGAGCATTGTTCCCCTCAGCAGGGCTCTCTGCTGGAGATACATTTACCAGGCTGGAGTTCTCCTGTATAGTGGTCCTATTTCCTCAGGTTTACATGGTGATCCTTATGGCTCAAAGGGATCAGCATCTCTAAACCTGATAGCTCCGGCCCAACCCTGCCAGTTTTGGTACCTAGATATCCTTAGCCTCACCTGCACAAGGTCTAATGGGACATTCAGGCACCCAGATCTGCAGTCCCTGCACCTAGCAGCCTGGTTTCTGAGCAGCTAAGGTTCCAGGCCCCTTGGGCTTTCTAAGGATGTCCTCAGAGTGGTGGATGCACATTGGAAGTTGTGAACTCACAAAACCTACAGCACAGTTGTAACTGGAAGATGTTTTCATGGGTTCCATGTAATACTAGTGATCGAGAAACAGTAATTGCTATTATGGTGAGTGTACATTGCTGAAACATAATTTCAGCGATGCACACTGGCAGTGCACAGAAAAATGGCACCCGAGACCTACAGATCTTGTTTTTAATGTGGGGGCTGTGCCTCTGCATCCCCCTACTTATGGATTCTCAACTCCAGGGGAGTACATGTTGGGGGGGACTTGACTAAATGCATGCCGCCAGGCGGCAAAAAAAAAAAACGCACCATGCCAGACCAGAACTGGTACAGCCGACCACTCTCCCCAAGATGCCAGCGATCCAGCTCGGCAGCTGCTCACCATAACCCCTCCCACGTGCCATCTCCCCACGGGTACGCGTATGCATACGCGTGTATACACACAAGTTCCTGTCATGGTTTTCACTGACCGCAGTATCTTGTCTCCCTCCTCCCTAGGTAGCCGTGATCACAGTTGCCGAGATTAACTCGCTGTTTTTCCAGGCGCTCAATCTCGATCGTTATGGTCACGGACTACCGTTCTCATGTGGGTGCATGGAACATAGTCTGGACTGCTTCCCTGATCGATGGAGTACATTCTTATCTACCTCTGGTCATTGTCCTAGTGAGGACTGTGATTTATGCCCCTGAAGGTACACCAGGCTGCCATCTTGGTATATCAAGCTACAGTAAGTCAGTTATACCCAGAGATAGCTCAGGAGAATGTGCTCTCCCACTTTTCAAGGGTCTAGACCATCTGCCCCATTTGATGTACATCCTGATTCCACAATGGAACTTACCACTCGTGTCTTTACAGCTTATGGATAAACCATTTGAGTCTATGGGCAAGTGTCACCTGTTGCATTTGTTGTATAAGCAAGTGTGTGACAGGGTTGAATAGGGCCCTGTCCCAGTTGTTCTGGAGAAAGAGTTTAAATGCAAGGATCTGTTCTATTCTCTCCCTTTCTGTCTCTTGTCTGTCTGGTTGTGCAACCAGATATTCTTGTGAGACCTAGGACTTGATCACCCCAATGGTCTTGCAGTTCTTTGCCTCTCGGTATCTCTCTACCTTCTCTTGCTGTCCTGTCTTTTCTTCCCCCTTGCATGTCTGCTGGTATAAAAATATATGTGAATCATTATGTAGAAATGTAACTGATATTGGGATCCCTTTGTTTAGAAATGTATATAGTTTTACTGTTGAAATGATTACAAAAAGCTGTTTGGAACTCAAGGGGTTAACCTGTTTGCAAACTCTCTGAGAAGCTGTAAGCAAGAGGTCAATTCTGGGTCACAATGTTCTTTTTGCTGCACTTGTTGAAACTTACAAGAACACGATGTGAGAAACATGCTGTTTTCTTAAGGAATGGGGGTTGCAAAGACTTCTATAAACAGAGCTGCAATTTCTTGCAAGAGAGAAACACAGAGACTGAGATTGGAAACTGAGAAGAAACGCAGATGGACTTTCTCTGTTTGTACTGCCTTTGTAAATAGTTACACTGAACAATTTTATTTTTTTATTTTACTGTTATTATTAATAAATCACTTGTGAATTTTACAACTGCTCCTGGTTTTCCTATGCTTTCTGACCTGTGCCTCGATGACAGAGTGTTTTTGGTTGTCATCACCTCTTCTAGATGGGTGAGTGCCAAATGCTGTCTGTGGAGTCACTGTATTTGGTTTTCCATAACAGCAAGGTTGTCCTATGCCCCCGTGAAAAATTCCTGCCCAAGGTAGTTTCTGAATTCTGTCTGAATCAGGTGTTGATGCTACCCTTCTTGTTCTGAAGCTTCATGCCACAGCTGCCGAGCGGAGAATCCACATGCTTGATGCCCGAAGGGCTCTTCTCTCCTCTTCTACTAAGAGCACATGGTTGAATTTTATGGTGAGGCTTGCCAGCACTTTGTCACATATGCCGAATCTGCCCAAGACAGTCTGGCAGCCAAGCAGATCATTGGCAGGTGGATAACATTCTGCATTGTGCTTTATTAGCTGGCTAGGAAGGAGCCACCTTACAGGCTAAGAGCTCACTCCACAAGATATACTCTGCCTCTGCTGTTAATTCTTGGTACATCCCCATTACAGAATTTTGAGGGGCTATCAAATGATCTAATACACCAACGTTCATATTCGATTACAGTATAAACTTAACATAAAGAGTCGCTGTGATGCTACTTTTGGTTCCTCAGTCCTCCAATCTCTGTTCACCTAAAAACTTGGGGTACATGTCTTGCACCTTCCTCCTGAGGATGGCTAGGATTCTGCCTGAGTGTGGATAATGAAATTAATTTACTGTAGGTGGTTAGAAGAAAAGTTACTTACTTGTACTCCTAGTTCTACAGCTAGTACTCATTTCATATCTATGTGACCCACCTAGCCTGACATGGCAAGGTTCACTTTCAGTACCTGTTTACAGCATGCAGCTCTGAGAGCACTGAGGGCAGAGCCAGAGGGCATGTGACTGACTGGAAGGAGGAGTCAAACTTGATGACTATCTGCAGCTTATCCATCAGGTAGGAAAATGGGCAGACTAGGTGGGCCAAGTGGTCCTTATCTGCCATCAAATTTTTTGTTTCTGTTTGGTGATTGGGCATGCTCAGTTGAAGACAGGCTAACTGTGGATGTGAACTAATGCTAGTAGTAGAACTAGGGTAACAAGTACTGTAATTAACCTGTTATTATGAGACACTCCACTTCCCTCTAATAAATCATGTTTTGCCAGGGGGTGGGGGTTGGGATTTAGTGTATTACTGTATAACACTTGTATAGCACTTTACAACTATTCACACAGAGAGCCGTAAGACCTTGATTTTTAGAGGTTCCTAACGGTTACTGTTTGCTTTACTTTTTAAGTGCATGTGGCACTACATGCTAGGCAGATGTGCTTTACTGACTAAGAGCAAATTTGATGTGATTGATGAAGAGATGTCCTATTAATAAATACTGCTGCTACTGGTTGGAGCTGGTTCAATCCAGAACTGTTTTCCGCTGAACTAGAAGGTGTCTACCCTGCTGTACATCTCCCCAGCTGTCTCCTGATTGGTGACTGCGGTGGTGGTGGTGGTGGTGTTGGGAGGGGGTGGGTTGTACGATTTATAGTGCCACTAATAAGCTTGACAAATGTCCTATAACTTTATATTTCTGTGTTTTTATTTATTTATTTTTTGCAGTTACAAATGCATTCCTGTTTGCTGGTGTGATTCATTGGGTCAGCCTGGTCCTTCTCTCCATGTTCCTTTCTGAGGTGGGTGCATATAGATGAGCCATAAACCCCAGTGCAGAACTGCTATATTATAATGGTGCCTAATTATTGAAAGTCTGTTGCCCTTTTTCCAACAGATTTGCAGGGAAATCTCAAAGTTCCTGTCTGCTAGTCATGTTTTAATTGCCAGCTGCTTACCAGAACCTGTTAACATCAGTGGAGCCAAAGCCTGGAGAGAAACTGCAGTCAACTGATGTCACCAGGCTCTAGAACCAATCAGTAATTCAAAAAGGGATATTGAGTGGAACATTTCAGTATCAACAAAGGCAGTTAAAACCTGGAACAGTTCAGTCAAGTTCAAAACCAACAGAAGAAACTAGAAAAGGAAAGTGGGCCTCCTTTCTGCAGTGCCACTAGTATCTTCCGCATTCTTGACCCGTTATTTCAGAAATTGTTGCTTACCCCATTTTTGGTAAAAAGTCATAAAACGTTTGAGATGGCATAGCTATAGGATCAACTTCCTATCAATACAGTTTACTTGCGTCAGTATATATCCATATACATAAATATATTTGTAACCATAACTTTATGGTTACAACTCAAGTGTATTGCTGTACTGTATATCGACATGTATCGAAGTGCACACATTAAAGCTATAATGACTGAACAAAACCTCGAAGTTTTTGTTTAATGAAAAAACAGGTTTCTAGTCCTACCAGTTCCAAAGTTAGGTACTTTCAAAGGTAATGTCTTTGGAAATCTAACTTTAAAACTATTGTGGGTTGGCTGGCCTACCACGCAGCAGCAAGGAGTCTGCCTGTGGCGCCGACATCCAGGGTTCGGTGATGGACTTGGGAGTCAGAGGGCTGGCTTGGGGGATAAGGATTGGACATCAGACAGCCCATCTGCGGGCTTCCCAAGCTGCTCCTGTGGCCCTGGCTCTCTCTGAGCAGGCCGCAGGTAACAGACCACCTGACTGACCCCCGGACAGATTCAGACAGCCCATCTGCGGGCTTCCCAAGCTGCTCCTATGGCCCTGGCTCTCTCCGAGCAGGCCACAGCTAACAGACCACCTGACTGACCCCCAGACAAATTCAGGTACGCACCGGACCTCCGAAACTCATGGTTTTGAATGCTGCTGTTTTGACTGGATGCCCAGTGGAGGAGCCAGGCACTGATTGGCAGCTTTGCTCCTTGGCTGATTTTCCAACACCTGGTGCTTCCTGATCTCAGGGAAATCTCTTTCTGTCTCCACATACAGACCATCTGTAAGTGGTGTGGTGCTGTCAGCTAAGCGATAAACTTTCTTACAAAGCTGAAGCACACACACACACACCCAATTATACTCGGATCCAGAGCTGCTTTCACATATTTATTCCACCAACTGCATACCTAGATGTGCAGTTGGTGGAATAAATATGTGAAAGAAGCTCTGGATCCGAGTATTATTGGGGTGTGTGTGTGCTTCAGCTTTTGTAAGAAAATCTCTTTCTGTGCTGTGTTCTAGACTGAATTTTTGTTAATGTAATTACTTATGTTTGCATCAATTGGTCTTACTTTACCTGCCAGCTTAGTTAGTCTATTACAAGCCACTAGTCTAGTCTCTCAGTGTTAGTACTGTGCAATCTAGTGCTGGACAAACTGTATTGTATATTAGCTGATGTTTGACTGCTTGACCTAGCTACTGAGCAAGACTGCTGCAGTTTTCCATTTCTGCCCTACTGACAAACCCTGCCCCTTCCCCACACTGGTCACTCTGCTAATTATTAATTTCTCCGCCCCACTTGTAATGCTGTCTCTCTAAACACCTTACTTTCTTCTTTGCCTTACCTACAAACCCTTCCCTTACACCCCCCTACTGCTGCTGTCCTCCTCAGACGTCCCGGTGCCAAAGCACAGACCCCCCTGTTAACTCCTGTTCTAGCTCTAAATAATTGCCCTGCATTTGCCACCTCTTTACCTCATGTTTTGTCCTTCGCCATTGCCTGCCCCCACTGAGCTTGCTATTGTACTCTAGCTGTATTTGAGACTCTGTGTTTCCCTCCTTGTTCCACACAGTCCATCTGCAGGCCTCCCAAGCTACTCCTATGGCCCTGGCTCTCTCCGAGCAGGCCACAGCTAACAGACCACCTGACTGACCCCCGGACAGGTTCAGACAGCCCATCTGCAGGCTTCCCAAGCTGCTCCTGTGGCCCTGGCTCTCTCTGAGCAGGCCACAGCTAACAGACTGGCCGACTGACCCCCGGACAGATTCAGGTACACACTGGACCTCCGAAACTCATGGTTTTGAATGCCGCTGTTTTGACTGGACGCCTAGTGGAGGAGCCAGGCACTGGTTGGCAGCTTTGCTCCTTGACCGATTTTCCAACGCCTGGCACTTCCTGATCTCAGGGAAATCTCTTTCTGTGCTGCATTCTAGACTGAATTTTTTTGCCCACGCCCCCTCCCACACCTCCTCACAGTATTAAATAGACCCTAACTCTGCCCCTTTCCTCAGCCTAGCAGCTGATTGGTCACTCACTGCTGCACATTTTCATGCTATTGGCCTCCCTGTCTTCAATACCTGACTTGACCCACTTTCTCACTGCCCCTTTTTAAAGCAGTCTCAGCAACAGGATCACACATTTGTTCTCCCTTTTTCTCCAGCTACTCCATCTAACTCCTCTCAATTACTGCTCTAATCTGCCCTATTGTTAGGGACCTCACCCTAATTCGACTATATACTCTTTCAACTATAAACCAGCTAGCAGTTAAGCAGGCCAGCAACACCAAACAAACTACCATGGGGTACAACCACCTACTACTGCTACTCCTCACTACCTCTTTTGGCGTTGCTGGTACCATATATGAATTCGGACCCCTACCTCCCCACTCTGCATCCTCACTGGGTGCAAGCTGGAAGAAAAGCATACACACAGCCACTACCACTTCCAGTAACGATAGGCTCTTTATCCTCCCGCACCTCCCATACACAATTATCGCCAAGCCAGCCTCCCAAACCGTAACCTTAACGGTTAGCTTTCCCCCTAATTTAACACAGGCATATAGACACATCCCCCACCTGAAGCGCAGGTGATGGAAGACATGAGGGAAGATAAACATCACCCTATCTGCCAGAAAGGTTATCTTTCTGCTACTGCTACTCTCTGGCAATGTTCACCTAAACCCTGGACCAACAACCCTGAGGAGCAGGGAGGGTCCATACAGTGAACGGCCTAAAGATGGCATCGCTAAACATCTGCAGCCTAACTGCCAAATTCGACCGGCTGCAGGCTTGGATGACCATCCATGCACCTGACATACTCTGCCTAACTGAAACCTGGCTGTTGGGTAGGATCTAAGATGGTGAGGTGGCCATCAAAGGATTCCAAGCATTTCGACTTGATAGAATAGGCAGAAAAGGTGGCAGCTGCCTCTTACATGTCAGAAACTCAATGAGTTGCTCTGTCCTCCTCATCTCCAAAGTTGTAGAGGATTATGAGCCACTAGTGGTAAAAATACAAGTCAGCCTAAAAGGCAAGGCCCTTACCATCGCCACAACCTACCTGCCCCTCAAAAAAGCCAAGGAAGGCCTTCCTCTTGTTATGGAAGAAATTAGTGCACTCAGAAAGGGCTCAGAACTCATCTTGACCGGTGACTTTAATATTAACTGGTTATGTAAGGAGGTGACACCCTCCAGAGACCTAATCACCTCCCACAATCTCACGCAACTCGTAACTCACACCACCAGGCAGAACTACAAGGCTGGTACCAGCACCCTCATTGACTGGGTCTTAACTAGCTCACTGACTCGATTCTCCGAACTCAGGATTCTCCCAGACTTGCTGAGTGACCACTCCCCAATCTCCTTTATATGGACCACAAATCTTGCCAAAAGCCCACCCCGCCTCCTCGAGAGCAGGGTTCTGTGGAAAGGCAAACTTGGATCACTCAAATTGGCCCTGTCTGCCTACAACTGGTCCCCCATCAACAAGGCACCTACACTGGACCAGGCCCTTAGTTTTTTCACTGAGGGCTTCAATTCCATCTGTGATATCTATGCACCATGCACAAAACGGAAAATTCGGGGGGAGGTTAACGGCTGGATTGATGGCAAGCTCCTCTCCCTCCTAAAAGAGAGGAACTGCCTCTGGGAAAAAGCCTTAAACTCAGGCAGCAAGCATGACCTACAGTGCTACAAAATGGCTAGAAATCGGTGCACCAAACTTATCAGGCTCACAAAAGCTGATTTCCATAAGACCCAGCTTAACAGCACATGGGGAGATGGAAAGAGGTTTTGGGACAACATCAAGAACATCCTTGGTAAAGATCAAAAGCAGCATCCTAAGATGCTCAACATTAATAACTCATCCTCCTCAGATCTGCTAGCCATTGCTGATGCCTTTAACCAGGCCTTTACAGACCTGTCCTCAGTGCTGCCTCCAGACTACCTTCTGCCTGTGGAGGACCAAGGTTGCGCCAACCTGCTCATAACTAACACCCAGCCTTCTACTTTAAGAAGGTGATGGTGAAGGAGGCCCTAACGATGGTCAGGAAAGTCCTAGGCAAAACCAGATTGGGGAGTGATGAGCTAGACATGAAGTTACTATCTCTCCCTTGATGTTCTTATCATGCCCATAACAATGCTATTTAATAAATCCTTGGCCCTAGCTCAATTTCCGGAGGTATGGAAGCAAGCCCTGGTAACTCCAGTGCATAAGAATGGTGACAAGGTGCTGGTGTCAAACTACAGGCCAATATCTATCCTCTCCCCACTATCCAAAGCTTTGGAAAAAATCATGGCACGTCAACTCACAGAATACCTCAATATGTACAATCTGCTCTGCCCAAACCAACATGGTTTCAGGCAAAAATACAGTACCACCACGGCACTGCTGGAATACACTGACTATGAACACAAGGCCCTGGATGAAGGCAGATTGATGGGGTCCATCTTCATTGACCTCACCAAAGCCTTCGACACCGACAACCACCTTCTACTAGTACTCCAGCTCCAAAGATTGGGTGTGGCACCTAATGTCATGAATTGGTTCAATGACTACCTAACACACAGGAGCCAGCGAGTCAAAATCAGGCAGACGTTATCCAGCTCCAGAGATGTACTCCTGGGAGCCCATCAAGGATTAATTCTAGGGCCCCTGCTTTTCAGCCTCTTTGTAAATGACCTACCCATAGCCTGTGACACCAAACTTATTCTGTATGTGGACGATGCCGTGCTGCTGAGCAGTAGCACCTCTCAGGTTGCCCTACAAACAGAATACAGAACTCTTTCAGTAAACTCGAGGACTGGTTCAGTAGGTAAAAGCTGCTACTAAATTACAAGAAAGACAAGGCCATGCTACAGTCCAGCCCCTACAACAAACACAAGCATGCTTCCCTCGTAATCACCAATAAAGCTGGTGAGCAGATTGAGCAGGTGCACTTGTTCAAGTACCTTGGAGTCACCATTGATGACTCTCACTTATGCACACCACATAGACTCCCTTGTCAGAGTGGTAAACAAAAAGATCGGGGTCCTCTATAGGCATAAGAAATCCCTCACCCCGGAAGCACTCTGAATCTCAGTCTCCAGCTCCATACTCTCCACAATAGACTACAGGCTGGTGGTCTATGGAGCTGCTACTGATACAGTGCTCAAAAGGGTCCAAATTGCACTCAATAGGACATGCTGCCTCACTCTGTATGCAGATCACTACACTCATACTTGCACCCTGTATGAGTATACAAACTGGCTTAACCTAAAAGACAGGATCAAATACCAAACTTGCCTCCTGGGAAAGAAGGCACTCCTCAGAAAAACCCCACCCTGTATAAGAAACCTGCTCGTGGCGTCTCTCTCAACACACATCACCAGACGGAGGAAGAATGGAGCACTGTCCATACCATTCCGCCGAACCTCACTAGGGCAGCTCACTTTCTCCTATTGGGTCCCCCTCTGGATAAATGAACTCGCGTTGAAATTACAAACAAACAACATCCTATCTCAATTAAAAGCAGGCCTCAAATAGCACCTAATGTCTAGCTCAAAATGCACCTGCTTCTCAGGCCCCACTTGATAGACAGGCCTACCCCCAAGGTAGCATCCAGCAGGACTACCTGGAGAACCCTGCCTCCATTCCAGCCTAGCCAAGGGCTTAAGTAAGCTGTCAGTCCTCTTTAAATGCACTTGGTACTGCCCTCCCAAACCCCCTCACACACACACACACACCATACTAAACCAAAGCCCTCTGGAGCTGCTCCCCATTACAGCCCCCCTTTTCACTGTCCCCCCACCTCTAGCTCTCTGCAGTAGGTTCAAACCCAATGCCCCTGTTTCCCACTGTCACCCAGCCTCTCGCCATCTGGGGATAGTGTTAAACCCTATGCAGTTACTCTGCCATAGTCTATCAACGGATTTGGAGGCTTCCAGGGGTATGCTACCTAGGGCAACCAATTAGAAATAGCTTAGTATTCAATTACAACTGCTCTGTTTTTTGTCCTATTTGTCTAACTGTCATGTAATCGCTCTTTAATGCCTATTGATCAGGCCTCTGTAACCACTGAATATGTGTATTGTCTTATTGCCCTCCCTGACGTGGAACCTTTGTAAAAGAGCTCACGCTCAAAGGTCTTTCCGAAATACTAATTAAATTAAAAAACAAATTAAATAAACATCCCAGGGACTGCTCTCCTTCTCTGGAGGTGGGGGGGGAGTGTCTGGCGCTCTGCAGACCTCTGGTGGAGGCTGGGGCACTGCCATCACATGTTCGGGCGGTCAGGCAGCTAGCATCATTGCACGTCCTCGTCCCAGGAATCCAGCATTCAAAAAAATGCCGGTTCCATTCATGATGGCCTCGCTGCCCCCGCTGAGACTAATGTTGCTCCGCTGGGGCGCTCCACGCCCTGCCTTGGGGTAAGCCAGCCGATAAGAAATCAAATTCCTTGGAGAGGCCCAATCCAGGGGGTAAAGTCTGGGCATAGGGGGCAGCAAACAGGGTGGGGGGTGAACCCTCTGGCTGGGAGGGGAAGGAGACCACAAAAAAAGCAAACTGTTATGGCTAGGAACTTTTTTTTGTAAATGAATGCTTGAAGACAGGTCGAATATGTCAGTGCAGTTTCCATGTAACGATATGTAAAAAAATCATTCATACAAGTATTTTTATCCTTTATTTGCCCTCCCCTTCACTGATGCTGCCCTCACCACCCCCAGCCCCATGCCACCTCATTTCAAGCACTTACCCATTCCTTCTAGGGGGTCCACAGAGCCACACCTGGCTCCATGGTGAGTTACATTTGGGGTGGGGGCTGTCCCCCGCAAGTCTGTCTTTTGTTGGAAGGTGCCAGCTTGTTGGAGTGGCAGAGCCTTGGACCGTCAACATTATCCTGTGCATTCTGGGGTCTTCCTGCTTCCATTTCTCCCCAGGACAATAGCAGCAGGGGCACTGATTGCTGAAGCATATGCAGCTGTGTTGCACCAGTGCCCTCCCTGTTTAAGTGGCATCTGACTGCACTGTTTCAAAGAGAAATACAATTGCATATATCCCAGTAATGCAAAGAATCATGGTAAGCATATGCAAATCCCAACAAAGGAATTTGAACTGGTCCAACTTAAAGCAGAATTGCGTGGTACCAAAAGACCTTACCATGCAACCAGCAATGGCTGAGAACAGTAGAGAGAGAAGACACGTTTCATCCTTGTTTGCAGTCATCAGTGTGTCATATTTGTATCTTAGCCCAGAGGGAGGGGGAGCTAGCCTTAGGAGGGTCTTACTTATTTGGGTCATGGGGAGCCCTAAGAACTACAAAAGAAAAGAACCCCAGAGCAAGTGTCCTGAGGCAAGGGTTACCCTGGATGGGCATTTGGCCATACAGCCAGAATTTTAAGAGAAACACAATTGCACATACCCCAGTAATGCAAAGCATCATGGGTCGCATATGTAAATCCCCACAAAGGAAATTGGACTGGCTCAACTTTAAGCAGAATTGCATGGTGCCAAAAGGCATCCGTCTGCACTGTCACCTGTGGTCACTTAGGTGACCATATTGTAGCAGAACCTGCTGCCCTCCCTCCCTGCAGGAGGGGACTGTCCTCTGGGATGCTCAATCCTGTTCCCTTGGCTGGCTCCTGACAACCTGATCTTGTTCCTCAACCCAGGTCATTAGGGTCACGAGTTGTAGCCCTACCGCTGTGCTGATGTGCCAGGTATTAATACATTCTCAACATATCAGGACGGTTTAAGTGTATAGAGATATATAGTTTTGTCTGGTGTTTTTTTATTTTTTTATTTTTTAAATAAATATTTTTAAACTTCAATGTCTTGGTTTATATTCTGATCAAACAAATAAGGGCTATGCAGTGGCCTGATTTAGAAAACGCTATTTGTCTTCCTGAGAAAGGGGGCAGGACCGTAACTCACGAGTGACAGTAGATATGTCATCAAAATAAAACCATGTATCTGGCAACATTTATTCGCATTGGTGTGGTATAGATGAACTTCCATTGTTTTCATAAACAAAATCCTTTTGAACAGTTCTATAATTGCATTTAATTACAATTGCAAAAATGTTTATTTCCTATTTGGTGATCACAAAATCCCCTTACTTTCACAGATAACAAGAGACAGTAAAGGTGGGGAGATTGAGTGCACTGTACACTTGTCCATTTCTAGTTCAGTTAAAATGGTAAAGTCTGGTTTATGCTCCTTTTTGTTATATTTTTATGCCCCCTCAGCTGCTCGATTACTTCCTGCCTCTCCTCATTGGGTGTTCTGCCTCCATCGCTTCCCACTGGCTTCACAGGGCATCTGAAACCCCTCTACCCAAAACTACAGGGCAATGCATACCCCAGAGGAAAGTCCACCCACCCCCACCACAGGTCCCAGAGGGGTGATAAAGCCTTCTGTGCTGCACACAAGTTTGTCAGCTGGGCTGTGAGGTGATGCTAATGATCTTAGGGCTAGAGGTTTGGTTTCACGTAGATGAACAACAGCTCAGTTTTTCATTTTTCTGTCATCACCCACCTCCTTTGCTCAGACAGTGGCTCTGCATATGCTGGACTGGGGGGGGTGGCAGGATGCTGTGTAGTCACCCATGGCATTCAGCACCTCCCATAGTCCCAACAGGAGTCACTCAAACAGTGAAATGTGGAACACTTTCCCTGCCAGAATCTTGGAATGCTGTCTCTGCAGTATCCCCAGACCCCACCATCCAAGAATGGGTAGGGAGGTTTGTGCAGCAAAGCTAGGTTGCCTACTTAGGGGTGCCTCTTTTTTCACTGTTGGTGTATTGAACTATTATGGTATAATGGAATGCTGCACTTGATTGGCGATATGAGAAGAATTTGAAAAATGTCACAGTGTTGAGATGCATTTAACCAGGTGTGTAATTATGTGACTCTACCCTCCTGATGTAGAGGGCTATCCTTCGAAGCGCTGGGGAACTTGTCTGTCCGAAATACATTTTAATAAATGGAACTATCATGTGTATCGTTTCAGAGTTTGTATTTAGGAGTATTTAGGAGTGCATCTTTCTCTGCTGGTGCCACTGGGCTGAGCTGGTTTACAGTATATCCTTAAAATATATTTAATACTTTGCTGCTTGAAGATCCAGCAGCAAGTGTGTTCACGTACCATGTTGTGCATCAAGCAGCAGAGATTAGATCGAGTGTCTGTTTTAGATGCTTCTTACCTTGGGGAAGATTGGCCGCTCCTGACATTACACAACTGCTCCCTGGTGGCTTAGAGGAATCATATGAGAAAGATAACACAGATCATTGCAGAGGTTGTGGTAACTGTTGCAACATGGTTCACTGACACCTGGCTTAAATGTGTCAGGACAGCTGTCCCAATGTCAGACAAAAAGGTCAGTCTGCTTTGTCACAGTCCACTCCAGTCAACTGGTAAGCCCTAGCCACAATCCACAACCCAGTGTGAGGGGGGTTAGGGGAGGAAAATGGGAAATGATCACAGTTCAAGTGAATGACACGTTTGCTTACCCCCCCTCCAGTTACTGCGCTTAGACTTTTGGGTTCCCTACTTCTTGCCCCCGTTTTTGATAGCTCTGGCTGCCTTCTCTGCCTGGTTAACTGACTCTACCCTTAATGGAAAATCCGAGACAGGCATGGAGCAGTGGGTACCTGGCACTAGTGGTTTCAACTCCAAAGGTGTAGAGGTAGTAAGCTTACAGAGTGAGTTGAAGGGTGTCTGGCTTCACTGGAAAAAGAGGAAATAATTTAAATAAAAATATATAGATATATATTACATATTCATTGCAAACAATTGCATTAATGAAAAACCAGCCCAGTAGCATGGAGGGCTGAGGTGCTGGTGCCTTACCTCAAGCTACGCCGACGACCTGAATTCAGGAATGACCTCAGGTCACCAGGGAGCCAGCTTAGGGGAGGTGGGTTGGAGCGGGATTGAGCTGCAACCTGCGGTTCTCCCCTCAAGGGGTGGACGCCTGCTCCTCTTAGTCCACTCTCGCTGGGTGGAGGTCTGATGCGCTATGGGGTGGCAAGGAGTTGGCGATGGGTTAGGGGAGGGGTGAAGGGTCACTAGATCCTGCATGTCGTGGCACCTCCATGCACGCACACGCATGTATACACCATGGCCTCGCGGGGAAAACCAGAAAAATCCAGAAAGTATATATGAAAAAGAAAAATTGCATGAATGCACCAGTTAGGGTTCAGCTTAATGCCACTAAAGTAGGGAGAGATGGCGATAGGGTTTTGAACCCTAACTCCCCATCCCTCAAGCAGCAAAATGGAAAAAAAACATTACGGTTTTGGGTCTCCGGAGTCTTGGCGAACCAGTGGTGGGATCTTTCTTGGGGTTGTCAACCATAATGCCCACCCCATTCCATGAGCAAACAATGTCAGATGTGACCTCCTTTTTTCCAGTAGGGCCCACAGGACATCACGTCAGTGCTACTGCGTTTTTGTCTTCTGGAAACAGGGTATGTTGTTTTTCTTACTGATAATGGGCATCTGTGGTTACTTGTGTGGTCTTGCCCTTTTGCTGCTTGGGGGTGGGGAGTTAGGGTTGGAAACCCTAAAGCCATATTTCCTTACTTTAGTGGCGTTAAGTTGAACCCTAATTGCTGCAGTAACACAGTTTTTTGCACTGAATTTCCTTTCCTTACTTTTTCTTTTTTTAATTTGTAGTTTTTTGGTTTTTCCCCTTTTTCTCCTCTATCCCTGGGGCCCAGCACTCGGGTGTGTTGCTTGCGTGGAGGCGCATGCACACTTTGTGAAGTTGGCTCAGCCACTTCTGCCCCTTCCCTTGGCTATCACTTGAGCTCCCTTTGGTCGGCACCACCATCCGTCCTCCACAGGGTGGCAGCCAATGGCTGGGGAGCCCCAAGGCCCTCCCAGGAGGAGAGAGCTGCCTTACAGTGGTTCGCTCTAGCTCCTCCTCCTCCTCCTCTTCCCCCCGTCCGACCCCTGACAACCCAGGCTCGTTCCCGAACCCGGATCGCCAGTGCAGCGCAAGGTGTGGTGTCCAGCGTCTCAACTCTCAGTGCCACCAGGCTAAACTTCCTTTTTTTTTGAAATAGTGGAATTGTATCCTCATTCACACAAGTTTCTTCGTTAACAGATGCAGATGCAGTGAAGAGTCTATATGCAAGCTGAAGTATCCATCTGCTTGCCGGCTATGAATACAAAGAATTTGTGGGGCTGTCTGGGGGGCTGTGGAACTACAGGACCCTCTGGCCCCTGTGCTTCCATGTAGCTACAGATGCAGACGTGCAGGGCCAAAACTCATGCTGGCTGTGGAAGCGCAGGGCCTTCTAGGCCATGTGCTTCCATGCAGCTGTAGGTCCTGAGCTGCAGGGCCCGAGCTGCAGGGCCCTATGCAAAATAAAAAAGTTATCTTCACTATATGGTTACTTTGGACATGGAAGTGAAGACTGAGATTCAGAATAGGAGCTACAGTACAAAAGGGACTTTTGTTGGGGGACAAGAAGACATTCTTGCCTGCTAGCAGTAACTGCATTCACTGAGGACTAGTTTTGCCGCAAACTGAAAAATGTTGTTTTGTGAACCCTAATTTTCAGTTTGTACCAAAATTTTCAGTTTGTGAACCAACATTTTTGGTTCGCATCAAAAATTTGGTTTGTAACAAAACTTTTGGTTCACGAACCAAAATGTTTGTTTTTTTGGTTTGCAGTACAGTTTTTGGTTCATGAACCAAAAATCATATGAGGACAATCCCAAAGTCTGAAAATACTATTTCTGGCATGTTTTGAAATAAAAAAAGTAAACATGAGAATCTTCCTTAGGAGGTGTCCCATTTGGTAAGATTCATGCTTTTGTTTTCCCGAAGTGTCCATTTATGTGTGTTTTCATATTTTCATGGTAACCAAAAGGAAGAAACAAGATGACAGCTGTCACAAATCCCCAAAACATTTTGGGTTCGTGAGGCCCATTTTTAGTTCATGATACTTAAGTGATGCGAACCACAAACAGTGTCATGAACCAGAAATCTTTGGTTCGCAGCAGACATCTATCCAAACCAAATGTTAAATCCTTATAATACCTGAACTGTTTTGAAGGAGAGCTGCACTAAACCTGTAAGTTATTTTTCCCAGTAGAAACTGTTTTTAAATACTGGTTAAATTTCTATTATTGTTACATCTATACAGGCCTTTTAGTAACCTCAGTGGGTGTTTCTGCTTTACACTCTGGTGTTGAGTACCATTTTAGAACTATATGATGTAGTTTGTGTCCCTCTCAGCCACAGAGGGCCAGATATTCAAAACTTTGCCCTGGGGCTAAATTAGCACTGCCCGGCGGGCAAACTGTGCCCAGAGCAAAAACATAGCTATATTCAAAATGAATAGCCCGGTGCAAAACCAGCTGAATATAGCAAGCGAAGGAAGCCGGGCAAACAGGCCCAGGAGTGCAGGGCAAACATTGCCCAGGATTAAGACAGCACTAAATATAGCAGAGAAGGCAGCACTGAATATAGCAATCAGACAGAGGGCAGTGCAAACACCCACAAAACAAAAGTGTCACAGAGGTGTAAGCAGCTGTCCAGGAACACAGGAAAGCAGAAGAGCCCAGCCAGACACAACTACAGTACCAGTGAAAGGAATGGAATAACCTACAACCACAAGTGAAATCAGAACGCCACAGAACACTGTCAAATCCCAAGTCCACCCCAAAAAGACACAGGACACAGGAATGTCAACTTCAAAGAAGTATAATGTAAACTGTGAAAATCCAAAGTGCAAAGGCAACATGAACATATTTACAGAAAAAAAATCAAAACACAGCAGAACACTTTTATGTACAAATGGGGTGCAAGAAAAACCTAATGAAAGGGGAAAGGGCAGGCGTAACAAAGGGATTGAAAACAATGGGGAAAACAACAGTAATAGTGCAAACAGTCAAATGTTAAATAAAGCAACAGAACAATGGGGTAAGAATGTGGTTGTGAGAGGGATGTGGAAATGCAAAGCAATGATGGAGAACAGGATGGCAGAAACAGGGCTAGGGACACTGGGCCAGGGACAGGAAGCAGGATAAGGTACATAGAATGCAGGGGTTAGGTCGGGCAGGTGCTGGCAGGCGTTCTTCTAATACAGCTGCAACACGTCTTGTCTCCGATATGAGCACAGCCTGTTGTTCAATTAGAGATGCGCTGCTGGCGCACTACTCCTCAGAAGCTCCTCTGTTCCCTCACCCCTCCTCTGGACGGCTGGCCCACAGTGATGACCTACGTGGACCTACAGGAGAAAGGGGGACCACATCAGGGCATGATAATGACACAAAGGCGCCATGTACCACCACACGGTGGACAGCATGCCCAACAACCATGCCCATGTGCTAGTATGTAACAAACCACAACACACACTAACATGGCCTGCAGGACAAGGCAGTATGTAACAGGCAGCATGCAACACCCAGTGTACATCGATATGCATGGAAGTATGCTGAGAAACCCAACAATGTGAGGCCAGCCAGCACAGTGGCGTGCAGACTGTAACAGTGCAAACAGACAGCCACCTCCAGAGATGTGAGCGACAAGTGGACACTGACTGAAATGCACATGGGATGACACATGGTGGGACATGCTGCCCACGGTCACACAGCTATGATACAAAATACAGATGACACCAACTGGAGAATTGCCACAGGCCCAACCACATGTAACCACACATGCCTGTCATGTACACCCAACAGTGGCCCCCTCACTGCTGCCCTCCACAGAACTGTAGACACCAGCCAAACTGCCACCATGATGCCATAATACAGCAGCTGTACAAATGATGACAGGAAACCCTGAACAGGTGGGTGGGTGACTGACATAAGTGTGCAACAGTGGCAAGTGACACAGATAAAGACTGACAATGACCACAGAGAACAATGACACTGGCATCAGAACAGTAGGGATTGCAGGATAGGTAACCAAGCAGTACACAACCAGGGGAAGTGCCAGCCACACCATTTGCTGCAACAGAAGGGTGAGGGGCCCACAGTGGTGTACAAAATGGCACAGTGCCGTGACACCACCCATGCAAGAAGACACACACATGTGAAACACAGACACTGGGCATGGTCCACCAGTGGCACTGCAGCGGTGGGCCAAAGGCATGCACAGGACAGTGTCACCCTGGTGGTCAAGGCATGGTGAGGCACACACACACCTGTGGGAGCAGCATCTGCCATAGGGGCTGACAAACAGCACACCATGCTACCACAGAACAACTCCTGCAGCACACCTGCATAACATGTGCACAAACAGTGTGCAGTACAGGGACAGAGGGCAGCACTCTTAGGGACAATGGCCCACACATCAGAGCATGAGCCCACAGGCAGGGGTGTAGCCAGACATTCACATGTTCTACATACAATCCCAAACAGCTGCACCCCCCTCATAAATGCTGTACTCAGCAACCCCAAACAGTAAACCCCTTCCAAAAGGGTATGATGTCTGTCAGATAATTCCCCACTCTCTAATGAGGTTGTACATTCCCAGGTGGGCCCCCCTCAGTTGAGTAAGTGGTTACCTTCTGAACTCTGAAAACGTTTGCATTTAGTATCGTGTTTCCTTATTAAATGGGGTATCTGGGACACTGTTGGTAAATGTGATGCAAACACAGAACTAGTGTATCCGAATGAAGTGGAATATTGATATAAGTGTGTCAACCTGGGCCCTCCTCTATTGATGTTCCAGGTGGGCCCTTGCATCATCTGTCCAGGTGGGCCCTTTGCACCCCAGTCTGACCCTCTGTCCTACACAACAGCATTTAAAACAGGGCCACACCCCAGTGGCCTACAGTGACCCAAAACGTCTGGTGTACCTAGGAACAGTTGACAGACATGCAGTACACCAAAGTGTACACTAATGTGTACAGTGCGTATGCCTACATACACACTTGCTCAACTGCCTGCCCTGTAAAGCCAGACTCATAGTGGAAAAGCATAACATTGCACAGTACTCACGCGACAACACCACTATCACCGTCCGTGCTCTCTGCTGCGCGCTGTGCCAGTGGAGGCACCCCGCGCCTGTCGGATGATGGCCCTGTCTGGCTTGGGCACGTCTCTCCTGCCTGTGGTTTGTTGTCGGCGCTCTGCAGTGAGAAGAGGTACAGCATCGTCAGTACAATATCAGCCACCACGTGCGCTAAAGACCACCCTGTACCCCAGTGGTGCAGCACAACACTGCGCAGTGGCAGACGGGTGCAGTGCACCACAAAGCCATGCCAAGCATGACGGGGTCCATGCACTGTCTACCCCTATCCACACAGCAGTACACACATGGCTTCATGGACTCCATGAGCAACATGTGGCGACTCAGCAACACAATACAGCACCATCACCACTGCCCTCACCATGCCAGCAGTCATGCTACAGTCATCCCTTACCTGGCACAGGCACAGTCCCCTCATGAACCATGGCCCTGCAGCGTTCTAGCAGTGGTGGCTGCCTGCGCCTGAGGTCAGCATAACGATGCGGCACTTTCACCATCACGTGGGATACCTGTGATGGCACTTAATCTCTGCGGGCAATGGAAGCCCAGACCTGTGTGCAGGGCAAGTCACCCTCCACTGGGTCCAAATAGGCGGCGATGGCGCCTTTCTGTGAACTTCTGCGAGGTTGGCAGTCTCAACCTCATCCCACCGCCTGTCACGGCCCACCACTGCCCTTTGCCTAGCTCGCCCAGACATATTTGTGCTGTGGAAGGGGCAAATAAACTGAACAACAGTGCAACAACTGTGCATACACCCTGACACAGTACAACTGAAGTGCAGCGCGTGCTGGCGTATGCCGTGGCGCCGCTAACAGGAAGTGATTGCAATGCGCGGGCGTGACTCACCATCACCCTGGTCCGATATTGCGCGTGATGCGTAGAGAGCGCTAAGCTGGTTAGCGCCGCACTGCAGCTGGTTAGCGCAGCGCTAAAGCTGGTTAGCGCAGCGCTGGACCGCGCTAGGACAAGGGTAACATGAGCATGCATGCTGCACATAGCGCGGCGCTGTTCCTCAAATAGCGCTGCTGTGCTAGCGCCGGGCTATTCAGAGCCATATTCAACGGCTGTATGCAAATGAGGGTACTTGTGTATGCATGGGGCAAAACGTGTGATTAGCATATAATTATTCGCTCATTTGCATGACTAACAGGCAGGATTGCCTGGCCGGGCTATAAAAGGGCAAGCAGTGCACCACCAGTGTTGTATTGTGGAACTGCGGTGAGGAGCCACAGCAGTGAACAACATGGAGAGACATGCAACAGGATGGGCAGCAACAGCCAGGTATGTATCAAGGGTGTGGATAAGCATATTCATTGTACACAGTTGTGTCCAGTTTGGTCGACCGCCTGTCACAAACCAATTATCAATCTAATCTGTGGTATTTGGGTTAGTGTTGGCCACTGTGGACTGTGTCATGCATGTATGATCTCTTTAGAGTGTAGAGGAATCATCTGACAATTGTTTGGAAGGGGGTGCAGTTTTGATGGGCTGTGTACATTATGTAATGGGGGGACGGTTGGAGACTGTGTACACTCCTGGTATGTATGACCACCGTGGGACAACATACATCCACTGCTTGTGCTCATCCCCCCTGCAGTACAATGTGTCATGTGCCAATGTTTGCACATTTGTGTCTGCACGCCAGGTGCACTGCTGCTGTACCATGACAGTGCACCGTCTTGTCTTCCTGCATGTGTGGAGTGATGGCCTCTGCCCCCAACCGGGAGTACACAATGTACCAGTAATGTGCGCTCCCATGCCACAAACAGTCATGGGGGTTCATGGCACATGTGTGCACACCACTCCAGACGCAGGACAGACAGTGGCAATGTGGGCATGTGCAACGTACAGGCACATGCAGCCATCTGATATGTCCATGTGGCCTGTAGCACTGAGGGGGTGATATCATGCTGTCCACTGTGTGATGCAGTGCAGCACCGACGCAGCCACTGACACCTGTCCACTTTTTATTATCCCATAGGTGTGCAGGCTCAACGGGCGCATCCATGCACGAAATTCTCACAAGATGAGCTAAACACCCTGGCACATGAGGTAAAGGTGAGAGAACATGTGTTGCTGCCACACAGGGCCCGATGCTGCTGTCGCGGCAGGCTTGGGAGGAGGTGACTGCAGCGGTGAATGCGGTTGGTGGTCGTGGGAGATTGACTGAGGCAGTCCGAAGCGTTGGAATGACCTCCCGCGTGCAAGGAGGAGGTGGCACAGCGCCACAGAGACAGGACCAGAACTGGTGGTGGTCCACAGGAACACCAGCAACGTGTGCAGGAGCCACACATGGCGGTGGTGGCATCCACACTGGATGGTGGCAGTGGCAGGTGTGCCAGGTGGTGGTTGCGAGACATCCCTTGCACTTCAAGGCCAGGTCTGTATTCACATGTGCAACCCTGTATGTGGTGCAGGCAAGGGTGCATGGTCCTGCTTTTGGTGTCCTGCACAGGCTGCACTGTATCCTGCAGGAATGATGGCTGGCATGGTCAAGATCACTGTGGGGTGGGTGGGTGCATGTTGGCACAGGCTTGTGTAGGTGGTACCTGTCCTGAGGGCTGCATGGTGTGGTGGTGGTGGTGGTAGTGGTGGTGGTTTGCCACAGTGTCCATGGATGGATGACTGACCCTGTCCCTATTCTCTCCTCAGCACTCTCGGACAGGCCTGCACCACCACAGCATGGGCCACAGATGTCTAGCCAGGTTCCTGAGGTTGTGGAGGAGTTTGAAGATGATCGGCCAACAACATCTGGACATTGTGTATCTCAGGGCCTGAGGGGCCCAATGCATGTTGGGCATACCCAGGGACAGGGCATGCAACTGCCTTGGGAGGAGGGCACACCTCACCAGGGCTGTTAGGAGACAGTGGGCACCTGGATGTTGCCCCAACTGAGAAGTGATGGGGTGGGAGAGGTACTGCTGGTCACTGTCACCAGTGCAGATGACAGTGATGTCTCTACATATGCACATCAGCTGGACATTCCTGTGCCAGGGGATGTAGGGGTGGGGCTTGCTGAAGGCCATGGAACAGGTCTGGGTGCTTCTGTAGGTGTCGGCAGTGTGGCTGAACACATGGTGGTGGGTGGTGTGGGTGGTGTTGCAGGACAGCAAGGCGTGCATTTTCTGACAACTGCTGAGGTTCCATTCCATATGGTGTCACAGCCCACTGCCACTCGTACGCAGCAGCCAGCTGTAGCAGTTGGTGCAGTGCCACAGGCCCCACTGCCAGCTGCTGCTGTGGGTCCTGTGCCTCTGGTCCATGAAGGCCATGGTGCCCGGCCACTCCTGCAGGCTGCTGTCACATCACAGCAGGAGGCCCGTCTGGACCTGCATGCCATGCGGCGTGAGCTGCGGCACGAGCTGGGTCAGATACGGGAGGCAATAAGAGTGGGCTTTGCTCGTGCTGAGCAGCAGGCAGAGGACAGGTTTGGCCGCCTGGTGGGTGCCATAGACCGTGGCTTCTCGGGTTGACTGCTGCAGTGGTGGCAATCGGTGGTGTCATGCAGGTGTGCCTATTAGTCGGCAACATGGGTTTGTTGGCTCTGGTGCACATGGCAGAGGGGCACACAGGCAGGCACACCGTGGGCGCAGGGCTGCCACTGTTACCAGTTCAGAGCCATCACAAACTCCACCTGCAACCCAGCAGGTGGCGCCAGGCCATCCATATCCCCTATCTGCTCCACCAACCCCCGTGGGGCACAGGAGGCCAACCGTGCCTGCCTCACCTTCCACTTCAGCTGTGTCCTCTGCACAGAGCACCCCAGGGTCCGTAACCCATGGTACGGGAGCACGCGCCGCATGCGGTGGGTGCCGCCGTGATGCCCACAGACTGTCTGGCGTCACTCTAGGTGCTTCCCTGTCATGCATGGGCAGATCTGTGCACACACACACACACACACACACACACACTCCCACCAACACAGTTGCCCCTTTCCTCACAGCACACATTGCCTCCCATCATGATTACACCGTTTGTGTATCCCCACCACATATGTGCTGCACAATCATGGAGTCACACCACATGCACACTATTTGTATTACACTGGGTTTGTTTGCTGTTGTGATTCTGGTTTTCACTGTAATGTTAGTCTGTGCACATTAAAATTGTTGCTCACTTGTACTCTTCTGGTTGTTGTGCAGTCTGTACTCACCTCTGGTCTGTTGCAGTATCCTGATGATGTCGTCCGGTGCTGTATGGCCCTGCGTGCCATGCGAGGTCCCTCCTCTCCAGTTGCTCCACTATCCCCTGACCACTGGCTCTGGCTCACTGTCAGACTGTCCCTCAGGTTCAGGTGCCTGTATCCCACGGTTCATTGCCATGTTGTACAGCATACAACAGGCTAGGAAGATCTGACATACCTTCTGAGGTGTATATTGTAGGGCACCACCTGATGTGTCAAGGCATCTAAATCGCATCTTCAGGATGCCAAACACCTCTCTATAATGTTTCTTGTTCTGGCATGTGCCTCATTGTAGAGCCTCCGCCACTGTGGCCGTTCGAGTACTGGTGTGAGCAGCCAGGGCGCAGAGGATAGGCACTGTCTCCTGTCAAAACATATAACTTGTTAGTGCTGTACTGTGGTCTGTCAGCTGCTGTCCTGCACCTGTCTGTGGCCTCCCACATCCCTTCCCTGGCCTGCAATGCCTGCCCCATCCATGCTGTTGTGTGTTTGCCTTGTGTGCTACAACTCACCGACTAGTTGTCCACTGGGTATTCTGCCCTCCTCAAAGGCCTGACACAGCTGAGACTGGTGCCAGATGAAGGCATCGTGGGCACTGCCGGGGTACTGTGCATATACATTGTGCGATGCGCCCGCCGCATCGCACACCACCTGGCAGTTGATGGAGTGGTACCCCTTCCTGTTCACATACACATCACTGCCATCTCCAGGTGGTGCACGGATGGGGACATGGTGCAGCCAATGGCACCCAGTACAGATGGTGAAAAGAAACTCTGATGGAACTGCTGCATTGTTTCACTGTGCTCTGCTGCTGTGCTGGGGAATACTATGAATTCGAAGCATGTGGCAGGAGAGCCTCTAGGAACTGGGTCAGGATGCGTGAGGTGGCAGACTGTGTTACCCCAATGGTGTCCCCGTTGAGTGCGTTGAGCGTCCCTGTGGCAAGGAAGCACATCGCTGCGGTCACCTTCTCCTCCACTGTCATGGCATGACTGCGTCCTGGTGTTTGACTGCAGCTGCTCATGCAGGAGTTCGTGAGCTGCCTCAACATTCCCCTGTTCATCCGGTACCGGCCAACGATGTGGTCATCAGGCAGGGTCTCAAAGGAGACCCTGGGCCGTACAGCCTGTTTGCAGCATACCGCTCCTGTGTCAGTGCCAGGCTCATGTTGTGCCTGCTCCTCCTCCACCTCCTCCTCCTCCACTACAGCTGCCATCAATGGCAGGATCACTGCTACTGGGACTGCACATTCCTACTTCCTGTGCTGTTCCTCCTCCTCTGTGTTTTGCCCTGTGTTTAGCCGGCCTTTTATGGCGGTAACTAGCGCCAGCTGAGGCTCGCTATGTATCTAGCGGCTGGACTGAATATCCTGCGTCTCCTCGCGACCCACGCATCCTTTTGCCCTTGCATACATTACTGGTTAGCCCAGCTTACTGCAGTTTGGCAGCGCTATTTGGCCTTTTAAATATGGCAGACCCGCGCTTATCCCGCGTTAAACCTGCGCAAATTCTTTTTGCCCGGCGTAAGGTTTTGAATATCTGGCCCAGAGTTCTGTAATAGAACATGAATGCATTGTGCCAACAATAGACTAGTAGAACGTGGACATAAACTACATCATACAGTTCTAAAATTGTTCTTAACAGCACTATGTAAATCAGAGACACCCACTAGGATAACTAAAAAGCCTGAATAGCTAGAGTAATACCAGATTTTGAACCAGTATTTAAAAACAGCTTTCACCGGAGAAAATTACTTATAGATTCAGCTCAGTTCTCCTTTGATATTGTTTTACGAAAACTTTGATAGGCACTACCTCAGACCAGGCCACTTCTACCCTGGAAGTTTGATGTAGAAATTCAGTACCATGTAGCCTATACATGAGAGAAAAACAAAACTCACACACACACACACACACACACACAAAAAAAACATGTTGGGTATAGAGAAAATGTGACCCTTTTACAGAATAAGGGGTACCCAGATCTCGGAAACTGAACAAGATGCCGTCGTGAAACTTTCCAAGTGTTGACAACATGGTTCATCAATGGAAAATACAAACTTGTGGGCTATTCTGATGGACACTGCCAGTGTTATTAAAGTAGAAAGTTAGGGGCTTAACACTGAATACCCTACTCAGCCCTAACTATGGGGCACTACCACGCTCCTGTAATATAGACATATATATTTTTAGAGGGGATAGAGAAAAAGATAGGTGGCATAGCCTACATGTCAGGAAGGGCACAGAAGCAGTGGAAGATGGAAACATCAGGGGAGATAATGAGGAAACAGAAGTGCTATGGGTTCAGCTCATGGCACTCTCAGGCTGGAAACTACAGATGGGGGTGATCTGTAGAGCTTCAGGACATGGGGAAGAAAGAGATAAGGAGCTAGGGTCAGAACTTGTATGGCAGAGGGCGAGGTGATGGAAGACCTAAACCTGCCATATATTGATTGGGTCATTCCAGTGGCCAGGAACTTTGGAAGTCAAGCTGTGCTGGGTACATTGTAGGACAGCTTGCTGGTGCAGCTGGTTAGGGAATCCACTAGGTATGCTGCCATTCCCGATGTGGTGCTTACCAATTCGGAAGTGGCAGGAGGAGTAGGGGCAGGGGAGCCACTAGTGTCTAGTGACTATAACTCTAAATGGTTCATCCTGACCCTTGGGACATGTACGCCCTCATCAGAGGTTGAAGTCTTAAATCTCAGAAGGGCAGACTTCATCTGGATGAGGGAACTGGACTGGAACAAGTTAGAGTGGACAGCAGCAATGATGTGGAGGAAAGGTGTGGTGCAATCAAGGAAACCATTCGTGAGGGAACAAAGTCGTGCATGAGAACGGTACTCAAAATAAACAGGTTTAAGACACCAGTATGGTTCTCTGGAAAGGTAAGGGAAGCAGTCAGAGCCAAGATACAAGGAAAAACGGGAAGGAATAATGGGGACAGTACCAAAAGAGAATAAGGGAAACCAAGAGGGCAGTCTGAGAAGCAAAGGCAGACACAGAGCTTTGGATTGCAGAGGGGTCAAGAGAGGAGAAAAACAATTCCTTAGATACATTAGGGAAGAAAGAAGGGAGGAGGAATTGTTAGGCTAACAGAGGGAGGTAAGATAATTGAGGGAGACAGGCATAAAGCAGCTGTTCTTAATGACTATTTTTTTTTTATGCTTTCTTTTTATCCCCGCCTTACTGCCCTCTCACCCTACTCCTTCAGACTTGATCATCCCCTGTGGATCACACCCACGGAGTCTGCCCCTAGAGTGCCCGGCTGACTCCTGTATCCCTCCTACCTCCTTCCTTTCGGAGTGCTGCACATTGGGGTCTTGCCCATAGGTAGGTGGTCCTGGGGTCTGATCAGTTGTCATCCAGGGTTGAGAGGGTGTTTTTGTGTTTTTCTCCCCTGTTGTCCCCTTTCCCCCTGAGGACATCATCACGTAGGACTGACGTACAGACAGACGGCGTGCTGATGCATGCTGTTGTCAAGTGCCCTCAATGTTCTCCCCTGCCCAACTCCATAGAGCCACCTCTGCACCGGTGCCCATGCTTCCACAGGCACTGGAACATCAGGTGCATGAAGCACCCCAGGATCCCACCCCTGGAGGAGGAGAGCATCCAATGGGACGCTCGATCCTCCACTGACCCCTGGCAACCCGAGTCTGTTCCCAAACCCGGGTCACTGGTGTGGTGCGAGGTCTGGCATCCAGCGCCTCAACCCTCAGCCCCACTGGGCCCTTAATGACTATTTTTGATTCATATTCGCAAGGGCAGACAGAGGGACTCTGCCAGACAGTTGCATTAAGGCATCTGTAAGGGGGTTCCTGAGATGTGGCATCAAGTATTTACCAGTAAAAGGGTTCAGAAAGGGCCAGCAGCCCTAACGATAGATAAGGCTCCAAGGCCAGCGGGGATGCATCCGAGGGTGCTCAAGGAATTGGCAGTGGAACTAGCTGAACCACTGGTAAGGCTATTTAATAGCTCAAGTCAAACAGGAGGAGTTACAAAGAACTGGAGGGTAGCGGATGTAGTCCCACTCCATTTGTTGAGCACATCATAACACTGTAAAAAAAAAACAATCAGAAACGTGGGGTGCTTCACAGAGTGTCTCCTTGTTTGTCAAAAGAATCTAGAACAAAAATTGTTAGACAACTGCTAATTCCTGTTTTAGAGTATGGTAGCTTGCTATACAGAAACAAGACAAAAAAGGCTCGTAAAAAATTGACTGTATGTGTATAACAAACTTGCAAGACTTGCTAGCTTAAGTAAATTTGATACACATCACTGTGAAATCTATTCAGTACTGAATTGGTTACAGTTGGGAAGCACAATACAGTACAGTTGACTTACTTAGTGTTTTATATAGCACACATCCCTTAAAAAATTAAATAACAGAAACTTTCAAAATGAGACGTATCAAGAACAAAAGATTGGAACCTACCCTATGTTCATGTGCACAACAAATATTGCAATATGACATTACAGATGAGTGTTGCTAAGTCTTGGAATGAACTGTCTGGTGACATAAAAGCTAAGAATTCCCCCCATGAATTCCAGACTGCTGAAAATATTGCAATAGCCATGTGAATGCTACACATGAGGTTCTATTAACAAGTTTATGTGTCATTTCCATTCATTGCTAAGTAGCTGTCTTGCATTAATTGTTTTGTCAGTACAACAAAAGTGCAATATTGTCAGATGTTATTTAAACAATAAGGCATGACAAGGTGTGTGTTATCGTGTAATTATGTCACTCCTGGGGTGGGTTGAAGCATGAGGAGAAGCTTAGTGCTTCCACCACACAGGAGTGACGTTATTACACGATAACACACACCTTGGAGTGCCTTATTGCAATTATACAATGGCTCGATGTTATACAAAATAAAATAAAAATGGTTAAAATGTTTTTAGTAGATTTTTATAATGTAAAAAGAGAGTATCTCTAGTGGAATATCAATACAGTGATGTTATTGTGTAATAACATCACTGTTTCAGGCACACACTGACCAATCAGAGTCCAGAATTCTTTCTTGCCATTGTGTAATAACCATTAAATGTATTTCATACTGTACAGGGCTTTTGTTGTCAGTAGGGCTTGTTCCTAACAAATTGTTACTGTATAAAAATAAAAAAAAATTATCTAGCTGTCTGTCTGTTTGTCTATCTAGGGACAAGGAGCAACCGGATAACTACAGACCTGTCATTCTGACCATTATTGTGGGTAAACCAATGGAGACACTAGTCAGAGAGAACCTTGTGTGAACTACTTGGAGAGCAGTGGACTCCAGGATAGTAAACAGCATGGGTTTATGTCAGGGAGTCTTGTCAGACCAATCTGATAGTATTCTTTGAGTGTGTAACAAGGGTAGTGGATAAAGGCCATTCTATGGATTTACTCTACTTCAGTTTCAGCAAGGCTTTTGACTCGATGCCTCACAGAAGGCTGCTGAAGATGCTAGAGGATTTGGGTACAATGAAGGACACAGATGGGTGAAAAACTGGTTGGTAGGGAGACATCAGAGGTTCTGGTTAACGGAGTCAAATCAGAAGAGGGAGCTCACCAGTGGTGTGCCAAAAGTATCAGTCCTGGGTCCAGTCTTTTTCATTATGTTCATCAGTGACATGGGAGAAGGAATCCATGGTGAGATGTGCTTCTTTGCAGATGACATTAGGCTCTGTGGTAGGTTATATAGCGAAGAGGGGGTTAGGGAGATGCAGAGAGATATGCAAAGACTAGAGAAGTGGTCAAATGTTTGGCAGTTGAAATTCAATACCAAAAAGTGCAAGATGTTACAAAAAAGTGCAAGGGAACAGGAACCCGAAGACAGAGTAGTGAATAGTTGGGTAAAGCTGTGCATGACCTCAGAGGAAAGACACCAAGGGGTCATTATTAGTGACTTCCTAAAACAGACCAGTGTAGCAAGGCCTACAGTAAGGCAAACAGGATACTGTGATGAATACGAAGGGAAATTTACTGCAGAAGGAAGGAGGTATTACTACCACTCTATAGATCACTAGTGAGGCCCTACCTGGAGTACTGTGCCCAATTCTGGAGTCCCCATCTAAGGAAACATAGGGACAGGCTGGTCAGGACCCAGTCTTCACCCTCTGATCCTCCAGGGCTGCCAAGGTGGGGATCAGCAGGGCAGTCATGTTTCAGCCAGGAGCTCAGGTAAGATGCTAACCAGGGCTACACCTTGGATATCTGCAGATGTTGCCACATGCCTGTCATCCGTGGGCCCCTCCAGTCTCTCTGGTGGCTGAGGCAGGGGGCAAGTGGAGAGAGTATCAGTCAGTGGGTTCCCAATGCCCAGGAGCTGTGGCAGGGCTGGGAAAGTAGCTGTAGGAATGCCTTGGCTGTGCCGGGCTGCCACGTATGCACAGTATGTGCAGTGTGTAGCTGGAACTCTGAATGTGAAAACAGGCCACACACCCACATCCTCTAACACTCTCTGCTCCAGGGTAAGCAGCTGAGCTGGAAACAACTATTCAAAGTGCCACTGGGTGCATCTTAATGGAGGTTCATGGCCAGGGAAGGCAGCGGACCAGGAAGGAAAATGGACACTGCGCATTCGCACTAGAGGGAAAGCAACTCCAACAGCCATCCCTCACATCGTAGCCTCCGACTCTGCAGTGGGCTTAGTGTCCCATCAAACAAGCGCATTCCTGGCCCCAGGACAGTCAGTGAGGTTGGGAAATGACACTAGCAACATGAAGGGACTTTATACAAAGCAGCAGCAAGCTCCCAAAGTTGGGACACTGGCAGTAAACAAAGATGGTGCCAACCTTGACTCCATTTTCTGCAAAGTCACGTGGGAAAGGGTCGGATGTGGGGCCAACTTTGCCTGCAACTTTTGACCAAGCAGGGACCAGCATGTGCCAAAGACTGTTTGACTGGGAACAAGCCTGACCAGTCAGATGTCAAGCTTCACACCAGATAAAAGGGATGTTTGCAGAGATCAAGGTGAGTTCAGTCAGGCAGCCAAGTGAATAACTGTGTTGAGGTGTGGGTTGGTGTGCCACTCTCTGTCCTGGCACTGCAGGCCTGGCAGACTCAGCAAGTATGGAATCCCAGTGAAAATAGTTGTGTGAATGAAAGCAGATATTTTAAACAAAACTACAGTTTGAAGGCAAGTTTGGAGCTGGGGTTTTCGTACCCCATCATAGACTTTTCCCCTCTGGGGCACTAGCTCCTATGTCTCCAGTCTGAGCAGGCCACTGCCTTGTTCCAGGTCCTGAGAGTTAGAGAGACAAAAAGTAAGAGAGAAGTAAAGCCAGAGAGAAACCACCAGCAAGCCTGGGTAAGCCTGCATTCCAGCCTGGTGCAGCAGCATCCATCTAGCCTGTTCCAGCAACCGACAGCCGAAGTATTGATTAAGGCATCAAACTGTGACAAAACTGCAGATTTTGACCTTGCAACTGGGGAGAAGTTTACTGTAAAAGGGGCTGAGGAAGAAGTCCTGGGCAGGACTGTGCCAGTGTGAGTGGCCCTGGCAGAAGACCTATGGAGGACAGCTGCCCTCCCATCTTTTGGATTACATATAGGGCCCCTTTGCAACTTGTTTTATCAGTTCAGAGTTTGTGTTTTGCAACAATTGTGTTTAAAAAGTATTTTACCTGCAACATTTTAAAAAGCACGTCACCAAGCTCAACCCTGCTAGCAGCATCAGCGCCTCCAGTGTGGTAAACTCTGCAGTATAAAAAGACAGCTTTCACCCATGGCCTTTGGGGGGAATTAAGCCAGGTGCAGCCCCATTGAGGGTTTGAGGACCGCCGGGGGGGGGGCAAACTTTTGATGTTTTTATTGCCTGCATAAAATAATAGTATTTTTTTCATACAGTAGAGTTAGCTGCTACCCTCATTGATCCAGTTTTACCTTGCTGCCCTCTTGTTTTTTCCATACCTTCCCTTTTTAAATAAATTATTTGTTTGAAATGCATTTCATGGTTTGGGGATCATCATTTCTTACTGTGTCACTTGTTTTGGTGGGGGGGAAGGGACTGTGTGGTCAGTTTACGCACTGTTTCCTGGGGGTGATAGCCTTGGGTGTCAGTATCCAGGAACCCCATATTGTCACTCCAGGTGGAGGTACCACACCACATTAGGCCAGTGTAACCAATGTAGCCCATGTTTAGGTAACCCAGGCTGGCCCCCTCTGGAGGGGGTGAGAGGTGAACCATGAGGGCCCCGGGTGGTCTGCTACATAGAGGCACCACTAGGATTTCTGCGCCACATGTGTGCCCCCCCAACTGTGACTTTATGGGGAAAAACGTTTAGCGCCCACCCCCAAAAAATTTTTGATTGTCATCATATTGCTTCAGAAGTTGGAAGATTAGTGCTGAGAGGAGCACCTGGACCTGATGAAAAAGGCTATCCTGGTCACAGGGATCCCCACAGGTACTGAAAGGGCCACTATTTTGGACCCTCTGGATGCTTTGCAGTGTTTTGGAAATTTAAAAGGATATGGTGTGAATTACGACTATGCCAGTCAAAGCAGGACTACATTAAGAGTGATTCAAAAACGGATGTGAGCAAACTGCCTGCCACGCTCAGACTTGAAAGTTTTGAAGGGGTATGGCACCTGTTTGGAAGAGGAAGTAGTCTACCTTCTGTTTCCCCTTCCCCGTCCATGAAGCCAGACAATTTGGGTGGAGAAAATCAAATAGTTGTTGGCCACTGAAGGAAAAACAGTGCAAGAGTGTCAAACATTGGTGTCCAGCGACACCCCAAATCCATCACCCAAGGGCCCCACGATCCCCACAGATTTTGAGGTACAAGTCAAGTCATTTGTCGGCATAACAGGAAAGACTGCCAAGAATGTGAGTGACCTGTTACTGAAAGAAGGTATAACACCCAGTTGCCTTCTGCCAATCCGGCACTGATGGCACATGAATGTGCAGCCATTACTGTGTTCCACTATGACACCAATTTCTACAGATTACACACATTCTCAGGTACTGTTCTCACCCCAGGCAGGGAAAATGTCTACTACAGCTGGATGAGCCAAGCAACTCAGATGCTTCAAGAGTGAAAGTACTCTGAAGATGAGAAAAGGAAAAGAGTGGTGGGCAGTCTCCAGGAAAATGCTTTGGACATTATCTGGTCTTTGCATACCAGTCAGCCAAATTGTACCTTGCAAGACTACCTAGAAATGTTAAAGAGTACTCATGGAGCTATCAAGAGTGGCATTGAACTGCTTTTCCAGTTGAGCCACCATGCAGAAAGAGGGAGGGAAATTATCTGATTACTTGACCTGACTGGAGACAGTTATCTGGCGAACAGTTGAAGCTGGCAGAATCACCCCAGACCAAGCTGACAGAAACACACTAGAACAAGTGCTGAAAGGAGCCATACACTCATGGATGGAAGTGTTCTCCCTTCAGCTGAAGGACCAGAAAGCCTTGCCTACCCCCAGCCTGAAACAGTTTCTGGAAGAGGTGCGAGAAGAAGAGCTACAGGCAGAATGGAGAGAGTCAGTGAAAGGGTCTATGGGTAAAGCCACCCCATCACGCTACAAGCTACTACTGAAGGCCCTCAGATGGATGCCACTGGGCTTAAACAGAAAATAAAGCACCTGGAGAAGCAAGTGAAAACATTGATCACAGCACACCAGCAGCGGACAAAAGTTGAGTCCAGGCCTCCAGGAAGAGGATGTGCCTCCAGATATTCTGCTGTCACTCAGTATGGGCCTCAAGCTCCACCTCATTATAGGAACAATATGTTTTGTTATAGATGTGGGCAAGATGGACACACAGCCCAAGGTTGCACTCGGACAGCAAATCCACAGCTTGTGACCCAGGAGTGGGAAAGCCAAACCCCACAGCAGGTAAATGACAGCAGAGCCCAGTGAAGGAGTGAGTTGGGTCTCCAGCTGTGCAAACTCCATAAAATGGACTGATCTTGAAATCCCTTGAGGGAGTGAGTTACCTTCAGGACTACTGGGTCCCAGAACTGACATTCCAGTCCTCACTGTAGGACAACAGTGTAAAGCTTTACTTGACATTGAGTCATCACTTACTATCATCCACCGTTCTTTCTACAGCAGCCACTTAAGACATCTGCCTCTCGTGCCCTGTGGGGCCAGAGTGACATCAGTTGTCCCATGATAGTTACTGCACTGTTCAGTTTGAGATCCATGGAGTGGGCAAGTGAGTGTGACATATGATTGATGCCACAGCACTGATATGCCCTAAATCCAAGACCATGGATGGCACTCCTCTGTTAATCGGTACCGATGCAAACATTTTTGGGAGGCTGGCCCAAATGTGTCAAGAGAGAGAGGAGGAGCAGAGTACGTACAGAGTCCACCATAGCTGGCAATTGTAAAGAGAGTGAGCCTGAAACTTGATGTCCCAAAGCCAGTGGTGCAGGAAGAACCCATTGGAGTGATCCGCTGAGTTGACAGCAAGGACATGGTTTTGCTGCCCAGTGCACTGTGCTGTGTGGTTAGTATAGCAGAGTTCCAGCATCAGTCAGTCAGACCTGTGCTCATCATTGATGCACCAGTTGACAGCAGCCTACCAGAAGGGCTGATGGTCCAGAGAGGAGTGATGCCACTCCCTGCGCAAGATTAGTAACTGTGCGGATGAAGAATGAAACTGAGAAACTGATCGTTTTGAGGAAAGGCCAAGTGCTGGTGAATATTTTCCATGCTGACAGTGTGACCAGAGTGGACCCTGAAGTAACCACTGCCACAACCCTGGACTGTTCAAGTTTCGAGCCCATATCCGACCACTGCTGGTGAAGCCTAAGTAACAAGCTAGCCAAGCATCAGAAAGTGTTCTCCCGGAATGAATGGGATGTGGAATGCATCAGAGGAAAAGTGCACCACATCTGTCTTTGAGAGAACTGACCCTTTCAGGAGGAATCCCAACAACTTGCCCTTGCGGACATAGAAGATATTAGGTGCCATCTACAAGAGCTTCTGGCAGCAGAGATCACCAAGGAGTCCAAAAGTACTTATGCCTCATCCATTTTGGTGGCCAGGAAGAAGACCAGAGCCATTTGGATGTACATAGGCTACTGTATTCTTAACAAGAAGACAGTGCCCAACCAGTATACAGTACCCAGAGTCAAGGACACCCTGGCTAGCTTGACTGGATGCAAGTGGTTCTCAGTGCTGCACCTGCACAGTGGCTACTACCAAATCCCCATGGTGGAGGAAGATAAAGAGAAGAGAAGAGAGCCTTCATCTGCCCTCTGGGGGTCTACCGGTTTGAGAGGGTGCCCCAAGGCATATCTGGGGCCCCAACCACATTTTAGAGACTGATGGAAAAAGCAGTGGGAGACATGCATCTGCTGGAGGTGCTAGTATACCTGGATGACTTAATAGTGTTTGGGAGAATGGTGGAAGAGCACGAAGCACGATTGATGAAGGTTTTGGATGGACTGGAGAAGTTCACTCTTAAGGTATCTATTGACAAGTGCAGTTTTGTCACCCCTTGGTCAAATATGTGGACCACATTGTTCTGCCAATGGGGTACAGACAGACCCAACCAAAGTAGAGGCACTCACCACTTGGCCTAGACTACATAACCTAAAGACCCTGCAGTCGTTTCTTGGATTCTGTGAATACTACATGCAGTTTGTGAAAGATTATATAAAGTGTTGTTCACCCTCTGAATGACCTCACCCAGGGGTACCTGCCTACAAATAAAAGGAAAGCCTGCTTTGGGAGAGGCAGTCCCCCAGCAGAGTATTGGGAGGTGAATGAACCATTTGGTGCTAGGTGGACTGAACAGTGTGAAACCACCTTTAGAGAGATAATCAAACACCTAAGCGAGGTGCCAGTGCTAGCATTCACTGATTCCACAAAACCCTACATATTGGATACAGACATCAGATTTAGTGATCCTGTACCAGGAGCACCCGGAAGGATTTAGTCGAGTGGTGTCATCAGCCACAGTTTGAACCCATCTGAGAAGCTGTATCCAGTGCACAAACTTGAATTTTTGGCCCTCAAGTGGGCTGCAACTGAAAAATTCCTTGAGTACTTGTACGGGGCCTAGTTAATGGTGAAAACCGGTAACAACCCAATCACCTATGGAAATACAACAGCAAAACTGGATGCGGCTGGACATTGGTAGCTCTTAGCTTTATCCACCTACAACTACAGTTTAGAATATCATAGTAGCCAACTCATTACCCCGGCATCCACATCCTGATCAACTAGACCCAAGTACATCAATTCTAAGTGCAGTAGTAAATGCAATGTGTTTGAAATCTGACAGTACAGATCAAGCCACTCCTGCAAACCTGCAGAGAACAATTGACATGCTGGAGGACTCTCCAGATGCTATTCTGAAAATATACCTCAGCTTCACTGGTTTGGAGCGTTTGTCTTTGCTGCAGCCTAGACTACCAGAACTCAAACAATCTCAGAGGGAAGACTATGTTTTACATGGTGTGATATGTGCCCCAGAGAAGGGAAATGATGCAAGTGAAGTGCCAGTAATTCACCAGATATCTCACTGTTATTGGGAAAGTGGAACGGCTTGTTTGTAAAAGATAGACTGCTCATAAGATGAGAATGCACACCCTGAGTTCCCTTGACAGCAGCTAGTATTGCCATGGAAATCCTGAACAGCCTTTATCAGATCCCTACGTGATGACATGGGTCACTTGGGGTTTGACTGCACTCTGACTTAAGAATAACATGCTTCTGTTGGCCCAACATGGCAAAAGAGGTTGAAAAAGATTATAAAAACAGCCTCAGATGTATAAAAAGAAAAGCTTTGATGGCAGGGAGGGGGAGGTGTAGGGGGGGGGGAAAGGGCTGACTAGATGGGCCGGTATGGTTCTTTTCTGCTGTCAAGTTTCTATGAAGACCAGTATCTTTGGTCAATATGAAAACCAGTGGGCCACTTGAATTAGTGTATGGACTTCCTTTCATTATAGCCTCTACGAAAAACAGTGGCAACATCCTAGTGATAACTGACCATTACACCTGATATGCTCAGGTGTACCCGACAAAATATCAGAAACGCCACCAGTGTTGTTAAAGTCTTACAGCAGTACATAAATCATTATGGCACCCTTCGAAGAGTCCACTCTGACCAAGGGATGGGACTTTGAAAGTCAACCTGTAAGAGAGTTTCTGGCAACCTATGATAACAGAAAGTCAAGAACTACACCTTACCACACACGGGGGCACCCTCAGGCTGAGCGCTTTAATCAAATACTGCTTGACATGTTGGGCACATTGGATCCAGCTTTGAAACCCAGTTGCAGCCACAGAGTAAGTTCCCTAGTACATGCCTATAATTGCATCCAAAATAATGCCACTCAAAGGTCCCTTTCTATTTAATGTTTGGCAGAGAAGCCCGGCTACCAGTGGACCTCTGTTTTGGAGTCTCAGCAGATGGGGCATCCGAAGAGGTCTATTTGGAATACACCTGGCGATTGGGTCAGCAGCTACAAAAAGCATTCCAGCTTGCCTCTGAGGCCACAATCAAGAACAGCCTTGGAAACTAAAACAGGTATGACAGATTCAACACCAGGTGTTACAAGTTGGAAATCATGTACTCCTGAGAACCTTGAGCCTACGAGGAAAACACAAATTTCAGGACCATTGGGCACCAGAATCCTACATACAAACATACGAAGAAGCCAGCAGAAGAAGGCCATTTGGTCTACCTAGTCTGCTGATATTGCAGGGTACACAGATTGAGCTACTGTCCCTTCCCTCCCTCCTTCCCTCCCCACACTTCCCATCCTCCCTCCCTACCTATGATCCTTACCTTCCCCCTATGCCTATCCCAGTAACAGTCATACATCATACAAGAATACATCATAGTTGAGCAAATGCCTGACTTACTAGTCTACTAGATTTGTCAAAAACAAGGCAGAGGCCTAGAAAAGACTGTACACATGAACCATCTCTTACCTATTGGACAGATGGTGCCTGAATACCTGAATCTCCACCTGAAATTGAATGCCCTGTAGCCTGGAGACAAAGACCATGGAGTTTGACAAATCTACAAAGAACTGAGGTGCCTAATGCTAGTACCAGTGTTCCTGATGTAGCCCTGTACAAGAACTAGTGGACAGTTGTACTGACGACAGTGATGATAACACTGTGTGTTGCACCAGAGTACCTAACTTACCTCAGTGTATGCCACTGATACCAGTGTTCCTGATGTAGCCCCTGTACGAGAACTAGTAGACAGTTGTACTGATGACAGTGATGATAACACTGTGTGTTGCACCAGAGTACCTAACTTACCTCAGTGTATGCCACTGATACCAATGTTCCTGATGTAGCCCCTGTACGAGAACCAGGGTACAATAGTTCTGATGACAGTGACGATGACACTGTGTTGCACCAGAGTATCTAACTTACCTCAGTGTATGCCACTGATACCAGTGTTCCTGATGTAGCCCCTGTACGAGAACCAGGGTACAACAGTTCTGATGACAGTGACGATGACACTGTGTTGCACCAGAGTACCTAAGTTACCTCAGTGTATGCCACTGATACCAGTGTTCCTGATGTAGCCCCGTACAAGAACTAGTGGACAGTTGTACTGACGACAGTGATGATAACACTGTGTGTTGCACCAGAGTACCTAACTTACCTCAGTGTATGCCACTGATACCAGCGTTCCTGATGTAGCCCCTGTACGAGAACTAGTGGACAGTTGTATTGACGACAGCGACGATGACACTGTGTGTTGCACCAGAGTGCCTAACTTACCTCGGTGTATGCCACTGATACCAGTGTTCCTGATGCAGCCCCTGTACGAGAACTAGTGGACAGTTGTACTGACGACAGTGACGATGACACTGTGTGTTGCACCAGAGTACCTAACTTACCTCGGTGTATGCCACTGATACCAGTGTTCCTGATGCAGCCCCTGTACGAGAACTAGTGGACAGTTGTACTGACGACAGTGACGATGACACTGTGTGTTGCACCAGAGTACCTAACTTACCTTGGTGTATGCCACTGATACCAGTGTTCCTGATGCAGACCCTGTACGAGAACTAGTGGACAGTTGTACTGACGACAGTGACGATGACACTGTGTGTTGCACCAGAGTACCTAACTTACCTTGGTGTATGCCACTGATACCAGTGCTCCTGATGCAGCCCCTGTACGAGAACTAGTGGACAGTTGTACTGACGACAGTGACGATGACACTGTGTGTTGCACCAGAGTACCTAACTTACCTTGGTGTATGCCACTGATACCAGTGTTCCTGATGCAGCCCCTGTACAAGAACCAGGTTACAATCATTCTGATGACAGTGACGATGACACTGTGTGTTCAAATCAAATCAAATCAAATTACAGTTTGTTTATTTTGCACTTTTCAGATACCAAAGTGCAAATACATGACAAAAATATACATCAATAATACATAAAAATATGAAAATATAAAAACAGTTAAAAAGACAGCAATATAGATGTATTCATAGGCCGATTCAAACAAAAAGCTCTTCAAAGAAGCCTTAAATGGCTCTGTGGACGGGCACTCTCTAATCCAATGAGGTAGAGAATTCCACAGGGTTAGGGCCACAAAAGAAAAAGCTCAGGCCCCAGAAGATTGAAGACGAACCCTGGGAATCTCTAGCAATCCCTCATCGGTGGAACGGAGGGGGCGGTAGGGCCGAAGGAGATCTTGCAAGTAGCCTGGTCCCAGTCTGTGTAGGGTCTTATAGGTCAGCAATGCAACCTTGAAGGTAATCCTCCAACACACCAGCAGCCAGTGCAGTTTGCGCAGAACAGGTGTGACGTGGCAAGTTCTTGGTAGCCCAATCAACAACCTGGCTGCAGCATTCTGCACCAGCTGCAGACAGTGGAGGTCTACCCCCGGCAACCATAGATATAGAGCATTACAGTAATCTAGACGCGAGGAAACAAAGGCGTGAACCAACACAGGAAGGCCATCATGTGGAACAAGGTGCTTTATCCGGGCTATATTCCTCAGATGGTAAAAAGTGGACTTGACAACGGCTGACACCTGAGTCTTAAGTGTCAACTCACAATCAAGTATTACACCCAGATTCCGCACCTGTTCAGAAGATCTCAGCTGGTTACCCCCTAGGACAAGACCAAAGTGAGACCCAGGAGTCAACTTCTCTGCATGGTGACCAGGGTCCACCACCAGCACCTCGGTCTTGTCCGGATTCAGCCTCAACCAGTTAGCACTCATCCAGTCCTGAATCTCAGTGAGGCAGTTGTTAAAGACCGTGAGTGCATCGTTCTGTTCGGGTACAAAGGACATATAGAGCTGAGTATCATCTGCATAGCAGTGAAAACTCAGCCCATAACACCTTATTATGTCTTCCAATGGCAGCATATACACCATGAACAACATGGGTGTTGCACCACAGTACGTAACTTATCTCAATGTATGCCATTTCAACCAATGGATTAGAAAAATTCAGAACCATCTACTACTACACTTCCCATTGAAGACATTGCAAACCATGAACTTTCTCATACACTGAACCCTGAAGCAACACCCTATGTGCCAGAGGAACTGGCATTTGAGCACATTGTAAATCCAGTTCTAGATGACGATCTAGAGTTTGGTATAGAGGAACAAATCCTGGACGGTGGAGTATGTCCTGTCATTCCTGACAGTATCATTCTGCTGGACACAGAGCAGGGTGGTGGATGTGCATGCCCTATTCTTGAGAAAGAAGCAGCGTTACCCAGAAAGTCTGGATGTGAGCCTAAGCCCATTATCAAGCTTACTAATGACACCTTTGGTGTCCCCTCTGACCTCCCCATTTATGTGGCCCGTAAGTTTATTGCACCTACTGTGTGTGCCTTGTCCATTTTTTCAGGTATCATCAGAGATGCAAGTCAGTGCCTGGGAATATGATGGTATGTTACCTATAAACATTTTGCCAACTGTTACCTGTGGATAGACAGGTATCAGTTGTCTAGTCAAAAATGTGACACTGTGTAAATATGTAAAACAATGCTGATTAGCGAGGCTTCAGGTGTTAGAAATGTATATATTGATGATATGACTGCACATGTCACTGCCATTTGGGCTTTTGGACAGTATAGGCATGGCCTTAGCAAGGGCACACTTGAGTCTGGCACGGGGAGTGTGTAACCCCCCCAATTCTGGCGCTTACCTTACTTCCTCTGCAAGTAACCAGGACTCTGTCTTCACCCTCTGGTCCCCCAGGGCTGCCGAGGTGGGGACTAGCAGGGCAGTCGAGTCTCAGCCAGGATCCCTGGTGGGATGCTAACTGGGGCTCCACCTTAGATTTCCACGGACATTGCCACATGTCCTCCTGTTCTCAGGCCCCTCCAGTCTCTCCAAGGGCTGAAGCAGGGAGCAGAAGGAGACAGCGGCAACAATGGACAGGTTCCCCATGCCCAGGAGATGAGGTGAGGCTCAGGAATGGAGCCATAAGAGCATGGGAGCCATGCTGGGCTGCTGTGCATTTGCAGTATGTGCAATGCAGAGCCAGAGCTCCGCATATGAAAACAGACATGTGCTTGCATCCTGTAGGATTCCTGGCTCCATGGTAGGCAGTGGAGCTGGAACCGACTGTTCAGAGTGCTATTGGGCACATTCTGATGGAGTTTCCCAGCCCGGAGCAGGCAGCGGACTGAGAAGGAAAACACACTGTGCACATGCGCACTAGAGGGAGAGTGGCTCCATTGGCCAACCCTCACATCACAGCCTCCAACTCTGCAGTGGGCTTAGTGCATCATCATATATGCGCATCTCTGGCCCCAGGACAGTCAGCAGGGCCAGAAAATAACAGTAGACGCATGAAGGGGATTTATGCAAGAGACAGCAAGCTGCCAAAGTTGGGACACTGGCAGTAAACAACGATGGAGTCCCCTATGACTCCACTGCCTCCAAAACCACATGGGGAAGGGATTAAAGATCTAACCAATTTTGCCCACGAATTTCGGCCAGCCAGGAGCCAGCATGTGCCAAAAACTGTTTGTCTGGGAAAAAGCCTGGCCAGTCAGGCATCGAGTGTCACACCAGATAAAAGGATGTTTCCAGAGATCGAGGCTAGTTCGGTCAGACAGCCAAGTAAGTAACTGTGTATTGAGGTGTGGGCTGGTATGACACTCACTGTCCTGGCACTGCTGGCCTGGTAGACTCAGCAAGTATGGGATTCCCGTGAAAGTGTTTGTGTGAAGAAAAGCAGAAGTTTTAAATAAAACTACAGTTTGAAGGCAAGTTTGGAGCTGGGGTTTTCCTGCCCCACAATAGACTTTTCTCCTCTGGGGGACTAGCTCCTGCAGCGTCTCCAGTCCGAGAAGGCCACTGCTTTTTCCAGGACCTGAGCTTCAGAGAGACAACAAGAGAGAAAGAGAGAGAGAAGTGAAGTTGGAGAGAGAGAGAGAAACCACTAGCAAGCCTGGGGAAGTCTGCATCCCAGCCGGGAGCACCACATCCATCCAACCTGTTCCGGCAACCAACAACCAAGATGTCAATTGAGGCAGCAAACCATGAGTAAACTCCAGAGTTTGGCCCTGCAGCTAGGGAGAAAGTTTACTCTGAAAGGGGCAGAGGGAAAAGTCCTGAGTAGGACTGTACCAGTGTGAGAGGCCCTGGCAGAAGACCTGTGGAGGACAGATGACCACCCATCCTCTGGATAACAGATGGGGCCCCTTTGCAACTTGTTTTATCAATTTAAAGTTTGTGTTCTGCAACAGTTGTGTTTTAAAAGTATTTTCCCTGCAACATTTTCTTATTGGATTTTTAAATATGTGTATGAAAACAAAGGACCATAATTGATCATTCATAATGTACGGTCCTATCTAATACTGATCCATGCCTTATAAATGAATTAGAGAAAGATTACTCTAAGATTTTACCCTGCTAGCAGCATCGGCGTCCCCAGTGTGGTGTCCATTGCAACATAAAAAGAGAGCTCTCACTCATGGCCTTTGGGGGGGAATTTAGCCAGGTGCACTGCATTTGGGGGTTTGAGGACTGGCAGGGGGTGGCCAGATTCTGCGTGGCAAAGTTTTGATGGTGTTATTGCCTGCATAAAGTATTAATAGTATTTTATTCATAGAGTATACAATTAACTTCTGCCCTCTTTGATCCTGGTTTACCTTGCTGCCCTCTTGTTTTTTTCCATACCCTCACTTTTTAAATAAATTGTTTGAAATTGCATTTCATAGTTTGGGGGTTGCCTTTGCTTACTGTGTCACTTATTTTGGGGGCAGGACTGTGTGGGCAGTTTATGCACTGTTTCCTGGTGGGTGATTGCCCTGGGTGTCAGCATCCAGGTACCCTATAGTGCCACCCAGGTGGAGGCACAACACCACATTAGGCCAGTGTACTCAGTGTAGCACATCTTTAGGTAACCCAGGCTGGTCCCACAGGAGAGGGCGAGAGGTGAACGGTGAGGGCCCCGGGTGGTTTGCTACAGTAGGGTGACCAAAATGATTCAAGGCCAGCTGGGCAGATCTTATGATGATCCATTTAAGGCACTGAACATGAACTCACTGGAGGCTAGACGAGGGAGGGGAGATATGATAGAGACCCTCAAGTTCCTGAAAGGAATAATTAAGATAAACTGCAAGGAACTATTTAACATAAGTATTGGATCAAGAACACAGGGGCATGAGTGAAAACCATGGGGAGGGAGATTCAAGAGGGAAGTGAGAAAGTTGTATTTTACCGAAAGGGTGGTGAAGCCATAGAACAATCTGACAGCTAATGTGGTGGGCACCAACACTATGAATGGTTTCAGACACAGCTAGGACAGAGTGAAGGGTTTAGTGGTTGCTTAGGTTGGTAGCTGTAGGACAGGGAGCATGGGGTGGATGGGGAGGGAGATTCAAGAGGGAAGTGAAAAATGTGTATTTTACGGAAAGGGTGGTGAAGCTATAGAACAATCTGCCAGCTAATGTGGTGGGTACCAAAACTATGAAAGGTTTCAAACACAGCTAGGACAGAGTAAAGAGTTTAGTGGTTGCTTAGGCTGGGAGCATGGGACGTATAGTTAAGCAATAATGCATGATCAGGGGTTATATTAATGGTCTGTTAAAACTGTGGCACGACGTGTAGCTGAGTGCCACATGCCCCTATAGAGAAATTAACTGACCATTAACATAAGCCCTGGGAATGCCTTTTTGGTATTATAATAAGTAGATTTTTAAACTGTTTTGTACCTTGCTCAGCATGTAGTTTGGCTCTACTTGTATGTTAACAAAACATTAACGTAAGGCTGATAGAATGCTTCCAGCCAATCAGAATGCTTCATTTCTGAGATCCTTTTTATAATGTGGGTTAGAACCCTGTTCTGGGTTTGTTAGGGTTTATGGGCAGAGTGGATGGACCAGTTGCCTTTTTCTAGCATTTAATATAGAAACATAGAAAGCGACGGCAGATGGGGACCAAAGGTCCATTTAGTCTGCCCAGATCATACCCTCCTACTCAGATACTTTTTACCACTATCCCCTTGTGCCTATCCCAAGCTGATTTAAATCCCCATACTGTTTTGAATTCATTGACTTGGCAGGTAGGCCATTCCACAGATCAACCACCCTTTCTGTGAAGAAAAACGTGTACATGTTGCCTCTGAATCTGCCCCCCACCCAGTTTCATTTCATAGGCCTTTTGTACTCATTGAGTTGATAATGAAAGAACTCCTGGGAGGGACTATGTTTATGTCTTTTAGGTACTTGAATGTGTCAATCATGCCCCCCCATCTCTGCACTGCTCCAGGGAGCACATGTTGAGCTCCCTTAATGTGTGTTCATAAGACAACTCATGAAGACCATGAATCTATTTAGTTGCCCTTCTCTGTACTGTCTCCAGCCTGTCTTTGTTCTTCCTGAGGTAAGGGCTCCAGAACTGGATGCAGTACTCAAGGTGGGGCATCACCAGGGACCTGTACAGTGACAGTATCACCTCCCTTCTTCTACTTGAGATGCCCCTACCTATGCATCCTAGCATTTTGCTGGCCCTTATTCCTGCTTTTTCACATTGGTGACCCACTTTTAAATCATCTGAAATGATAACTCCCAGATCTCGCTCCTGCCGGGTGATTGCTAGTCTCCCCCCCACCAGGTGGTAGTCAGTACCTGGGTTGTTCTTACCCAAATGTATGACATTGCATTTTTTTTTTAAATCTTTCTTTCTCTCTCCACACTCCTGAACTCTTTCAGGAGTAGTTGCATGGGGTACCAGTCATGGTTCACGCTCGTCTGAAGCCCCCTCCTCACCCCTTCCATCCACCCCGCTACCACCCGGCCTCCCAGCTCTATGTCCCCAGAGGTAGGACTGCCAGATACTTCTCCTGGTGCTCTATCTAACAATCTAGTCTGGTGGAGTGAGGCAGTGGAGAGCACACAGGGGCAAGAGGATGGCCTGACTCTGAGTGTGGTGGACTTCACCTCCTGGACCCTCCGTCACCTATCAGGAGGTGGAGGGTTTTTCTAGTTCTTTTTCCTCATTGCGCCCTCACTCCCCAACCCATCAGGCGGGCCCGCATGCAGTGGCGCTTAGGAACGTCTTAGCTGTGGGTCTACCACTTCTCTCTAGTTAAGCCCTCGTAGCTAGTACCTCCGGTCTCTACTAGAGGTCACCGCGGTGCCGAGCATAGTCCTTAGATCCCTCTGAGAAAGGAGACCTGTCCTCCGGATGCTCAGTCCTTCCCCTTCCCTGCTGACCCCCAGCGACCCAGACTCGCTGCCAAACCCGGGTCGCCGGTGTGGCATGAAGAGTGGCATCCAGCGATGACCTTGCATTTTTTTGCATTGAATTTTAGCTGCCACATACTTGACCATTTTTCGAGCTTGAGAAGGTCACTTCTCATTTGCTCCACCTCCTGTGCCGTATCCACTCTGCTGAGAAAGTAGTGGCAGCTCAACTGGAGAACCATTTGACCATCCACAACATCTATGAACCGCTCCAGTCTGGTTTTCATAAGAGACATAGTACCGAGACAGCACTGGTTCAGGTGCACAATGATCTCCTGATGGCGAGAGATTGGAAGAACCATAAAATCTTGGTCCTTCTGGATCTCTCTTCAGCTTTTGACACCGTGGACCATGTGGTGTTGATAGGGCGCCTGAGGCATATCTGTGGACTGTCGGGAACAGTCCTCAGATGGTTTACATCTTTTCTCACGGGTAGAACACAGAGAGTTGTGTCTGGGATTCATTCTTCAGGCCCAATTTCTCTGTCATGTGGGGTACCTTAGGGTTCAGTGTTGTCACCCATGTTGTTTGCGGTGTATATGCTACCCCTCGAGGGACATTGTAAGAAAGTATGGGCTGAGGTTTCACTGCTATGCAGATGATACCCAGCTCTACCTTTCTTTTGCACCTGACCAGGATGGAGCTCTCTCGGTCTTTAATAACTGTCTGAAAGAAATCCAGGAGTGGATGGATTCCAGCTGGCTGAAGTTGAACTTGGAAAAAACTGAGGTATTGGTTGTGGACCCAGGTCGACAAATAGGGGGTCGGGTGTTGTTGCGCCCTCTGGAATTTTTCTTGGTGGCATCTCACTCCCAACCTCTGAATGGGTGCATAACCTGGGGGTAGTTTTTGATGATGGACTGACCCTGCATTCTCAGGTGTCGGCGGTCATCAAAACATCCTTTTATCATTTTAGGAATATCGTCAGGATTAGGCATCTGGTTCTATCTGACGACCTTCCTACCTTGGATTATTGCAACTCCCTCTTCCTAGGGCTTTCTGGGGTAGAAATCCATCGCTTGCAGCTGGTGCAGAACACGGCAGCCCAGTTTTTGACAGGTTCTGCTCAATCCTGTCATATTACTCTGGTGCTGCACAAACTGCACTAGTTTCCAGTAGCGTGGCGGATCACCTTTAAAGTCGGATTACTGACTTTCAAAGCCCTATATGGACAGGGCCCAGACTATCAGAAAAAGAGCTCCTGGTTCCTTACTGCCCTGGTCAATCACTCCGCTCAGCCGATGAAAGGTTGTTAGAGATCCCAAGGGTGAATTTGAAATCATCTGGTGCAAGAGCCTTTGCGTGTGCAGGCCCTACCCTTTGGAATTCTCTACCCCGTCGGTTACGGGAGTGCGCAGCTGTGGAGGGATTTAAGCAGGGCTTAAAAACCTTTCTGTGGCACCAGGCCTTCTCAACCAATTGAATGTTTTGTTTTTCTGATTTATTGTTATGTGATTTTAACTGAATTGATGTCTGATGTTTGTATGATTTTGATCTGTTTTTATATTGTTAGGCGCCTTGGCAATAGATAAGGTGCCTTATAAATAAATGTATTGTTATTATTATTAAATAGATATACCTTCCCACGCAACTCATCTGTGATGTCACTGATGAACACATTGAAGAACAGAGGTCCCAGGGCGGACCCTTGTGGCACACTGCTGGTCACTTCCCTGGCTTCTGCTGCTGCCCCATTTACCATCACTGTTTGGGATCACTGTTGAAGCCAGCTTCCTACCTATGATGCCACTTCCTTCCCTACTCCTGTATTCTCGAGTTTATTTAGCAGCCTTCTGTGTGGGACAGAATTAAAGGCTTTACTAAAGTCTAGGTAGATGACATCCATGGCACCCCCTTGGTCCACCACCCTAGTAACCAAGTCGAAGAACTGGATCGGGTTTGTCTGGTAAGACCTTCCCGCTGTGAAACCATGCTGCTTGGCATCCTGCTGTTCAGTTTCCTCCAGAAATGCTATTATTCTTTCCTTGAGCAGTGATTCCATCAACTTTCCCACCACTGAGGTAAGACTAACTGGGCGGTAGTTCCCTGCTTCCTCTTTGCTACCACTCTTGTAGATGGGGATCACTGTTGCCTTTTTCCAGTCCTGTGGGACCATCCCTTCCCTCAGAGATCTACTTAATAGGTCTGCTAGGGGTTCAGCCAGTTCATCACTCAATTTCCACATTATGAGTGTGTGGATTCTGTCCGGACCCATGGCTTTATCCACATTCAGTTTTTTAAATTCTGCCTTTACCCTTTCTGCACTGAACGGGTTTGTGTCCACCCCCCTTTCTGTTATTTTGTCCCCTTTGGAGTGGGTCTGTTGCCAGGCTCTTCCTTTGTAAAGACAGAGCAGAAGTACTCATTCAAGGCCTCTGCCTTTTCTGTCTTCATCCATTTTTTTCCCATCCCTGTTTGAGCCTGACAATGCCTCCTTTTTTTCTTTTTGTCGCTTATGTACAGTATCTAAAGAAGGCCTTTTTGCCTTCTTTTACGCCCCCCGTGCCAAGTCTTCCTCTGTTTGTGCCTTTGCTGCTCTGATCACCCTATTTGCCTCCCTCAAGCTACTCCCGTATGCCTCTCTATCCTTGTCACTGTTAGAGCTCTTGTACTTCTTGAATGCTTGTCTCTTTTCTCTTACTGTAGTTGCTACCTCTTTTGTGAACCATAGCGGATTCCTTCTTTTTCTTGTCTTACTCACCAGCCTGGAACATTTCTCAGTTACTTCTTCCAGTGCCTTCCTTATGCACGCCTAACATTCTTCTACCCCTCCTTTTGCCTTTTTCTTGAAGTTAGCTCTGAAGTAACTTCTCATTTGGGCAAAGTCTGTTTTTGTGAAATCAAGGACTCTTGTCTTAGAGTGGCTTGATTCCTCTATCTTGCTGACCTTAAGTCAGACAGATTTGTGGTTGCTCGATCCCAATTGGCACCTCACTTCCTCCTCCTTTACCTTGCTACTGTTAGTTAGCACCATGTCCAGGACTGTGTTTTCTCTAGTAGGGGCTGTTACGAGCTGGTCTAGACCAGCCCCACTCAGTGTCTAGGAAGTTTCTGCCTCTAGCTGTGGATGCTGTACAGAAAATCCAGTCTATGTCTAAGAGATTGAAGTCACCCATTAACACGACCTCTCCCTTATCAGTCATATTGAGTATGCTTTACAGTAGTTCTTTGTCTGCTTCTGCCCCCTGTGAGGGAGGCCTATATATCAGCCCTAGTCTGAGGACTGATTTATTTCCTGTTTCAAGTGTGACCCAGAGGACCTCTGATTTGTCTTGGGTTCTTTGGGCTTCCATGGCTTTTATGTCCTCTCTTATATACAAGGCTACCCCACCAATCTCTCGTCCTTCCAGAACAGGTTGTAGCCTGGGATGGCAATAATCCATGTATGGTTGTCGTTAAACCATGTTTCAGTTATTGCCACCCAGTCCAGTCCAGCCTCTGCCATTGTGGCCATGAGTTCCGGGATTTTGTTAGCCAGACTGTGCGCATTAGTCACCATTGCTTTCCAGTAACTGGCATCCTCTTTACTTTTTGTTTTAGTGTACCATGCATTATTGTCTATGTTTCTGTGGTTCTGTATTGGAAAATGTAGGCCCCCCCCCGCCTCCCACTCGCTGTCAGCTCAGGCATGCCTCAAGGGTCTGTCCTTGGCCCAGTACTCCTCCCCATATTCCTGAATGACCTCCCCGCTGCCTGCTCCTCTTTGTCCATCTATCCATGTATACACAAATGACATGGTACTCTTTGCCTTCAGCTGCTTTGTGTCTGACCTCATCACCGCCAGGTGACACCTGTACTTTACTAACATCCAGTTAACATCCAGCACTGATTCCTGGCAAATCAGCTGTCCTTCAGTGTCAAGAAAATGGTCTCTATAACTTATGGCAGAAGGGAGAGGCCTGCCAGGCTCACCCCTCTCCCCTCCTTCCATCCAAGTATCTAGGGATCTGGCTGGACTGGCAGTTTTATTTCTCAGCCCATGTGGATGCCATCCGCAAGAAATCTGCACCCCAAGCTTGATGTGTTTTACAGGAATAAAGGGTGTATCCTGCTTCCTGCACATTGAGAGATTATCTCAAAGATGATACTTCTCATCTTTGACTATGGTGTCACAGTATAGAGTACTGCTTCCAAGTCCATCCCGACCAAACTGGCTCCCTTCTTTCACTCCTTTTGCTGCCTTGCTCTGGACTGTCCTCTCCGCACCCACTACTGCTCCCTGTACTCCTCCATCTCCCTCCACTCCCTTGAGGCCAGATGCCTTGCCCATTGTGCTTCCTTCATCTCTAAATGCTAGCTTGGCTCTCTGCCCTCCAGCCTTGCTGGACTCCTCACTTCCCCCTCTCCCACCTCTTACCTCCTACGTAAATCTGGCCATTGTTCTCTCACACACCCCTGAAGGAAATCTAGTACTATTCAAGGTGCCTTCTCCTTCCATTTCCCCACACTGTGGGGTTCTATCCCTCTTACCATCTGCTCTGTCTCTTCCCACCACTCACTCTCCGCCCTTCTCTGTGAATTCACTGCTCTCTCCTGAAGTTGCCCCGATACTGGTCCCTGGGCTGCTGCCCACCACCTCTTTCCTCTGCTCCCCCTCAATCCGCACTTATACTAATGTAGTCCTCTCTTCATCCTCCCCAGTCAACAACCTTTACTCCCATCCTTAATTCAGTATTGCCTCTGCACATTGCAAATGTTATCTTCCAGCACTTCAGTGTATTGTAGTTGTAAATGCAGTTATCCTCCAGCATGTTATTGTATAATAATCACTGGTGATCGTTTTTTCTCTAAGGGAAGCTGGGTTGTAATTCACCATTATAACCAGCTGGTTATAAAGGTGAACATGTGCCCAGTTTCCCTTGTTCTGATTATGCACAGCCACTGCTCTTCCATTCCTTGGTGCCAGCCACCATTCTCTAGCACTACAGAGTTCGACGTAGTCTGAATCAGCGGTAAGTTAATAAAAAAAAAAAAAAAAACAGACAAACAAATGCGCCAAAAAAAATGGTACTCCGACACTGAAACTCGGCTGCCTTAACAAAAAACCCTAAAAATAAGTACACGTTTTTATCACGTAAGTCACAGACACAATGAAACCCGACCAGTCCGCGTGACTCCTAGAGGATATCTTTATTTTATATATAATTGTTATGGCGAGAAAAGATCCCCAGCAATTATATAAAATAAAGGCTGGATAGGTATATAAAACTCAATTTTACACACACCCTCGGTGTGGGATGCCCTTATAAACCTCTCAAGCTTCACTCTTGGGGTTTATGTGGCATCCCACACCTCGGGTGTGTTTGTGTGTGAAATTCTTGTTATAACCCCCTACCCATCCATAATTCTATATGCTATGTATTTACTTCTTGCAGTCCTTGTCTTTGCACAGTTGTTATTTTTAATGCGTATTCACCTGTTACTATATTATTGTTACTGTACTTACTGGTGATCATTTTTAACATCTGGATAATCAGATCTTAAAATCGTGTTACAAATGCCTAATTGTTATTTTGCATTACAACGGGGTGGTTGTAATCATCAGCTGTCAATTACTGTCATGCTTACATAAATCTAAGCACCATCAAAACAACTGCTGCTTTCACTTTCTCAAACATGCAAACCCACACTGATTAAAAATGATCACCAGTAATTATAAAAAAATAAAACATGGGTGGGTGTAGAACCAGGATTTTATACACCCCCTCATTGTGGGATGATAGTATAAACCCCATGAGCTTTGCTCTCAGGGCTTATGTAGTATCCCACACCTCCGGTGTGTGTAAAATTCTGGTTACACACACCCACCAATGTGTTATTCTATATATTGTATCATCATTATTAGTGTTTCTTATTGTCCTTCCATCCCAGGGCACATCTGGAAATGAGCTGTTACTGGCTCAGTAGGTCTTTCCTAGTGACATTTTTGAAATATAGAAACACAGCGTACACATAACACACACTTATACAATTATATAAAATATTTGTATAGGTCTTCTATTATGCAGCAATAGACAGTACATACACGTGTGGTAGTAAGGTAGGTAAAGTAGGAGACATGTCTGTTATGGCAGTGTAATAGTGACCTATACAATATAGCAGTATATCATGACCCTGTAAACATTTTGTTTTTTTGGTGTGGTAAAAAACAGTGACTTTCTACAGAGTAGGAAGCATGCACGGCAACATGTAGTATGCACTGGATAGATCTGAGGTGTCTGGAAATGTTACACACTGTGGTGTAAGTGGTGAGGTGGGGCTGCCTTAGTCTACATCATGTAGTGCAGTACAGAGGAGCACAGCACTGCTGCACACAGAGACAAGAACAAGATGAGTGGTCGGGAATGGATGGAATGACATGTAGGTCCAGACAAACATGAACAGACACTAGATGGTACCCTTCAGAAGATGAGACTTAAGGCAGGTTTAGCAGTTTCCTCCAGCCATACTGTCAGTGCCTATTACCATGCCATCTCATTTTCACCATCCTTTCACCTGTGTCAGGACCATCTGGCGCACTCTCCAACAACAAACTGTCAAAAGTCGCATCCAGAGCCTGTGCATGACATTGACCAAAGTTCTTATTCATTTTACGGAATGTGAGCAACACCACATTCGCCATGCTCAGTCCTGTGCAGCTCTCACTTGCAGTGGTTCCAGCTGCACTGAAAACACACTCTGAATAGACACTCGAACATGGGCATGTTAAAAAATACACAGCCAACTGACAGCTCAAGCCACATGTACATCTGGGTACTCCAGTACTGAAGTAGATTACACCTCGAGACAGAACAGGGCAATCTGTAAAATACTCCTCCAGCTAAGCATCCGGGTGTACTGTCTTGCGAGACCCTGAAGATGACTTCTTCATAATGCAAGGATGTTGTGAGTTTCATAAATGATATACAATCCAGCAGAGATTTCTTTTGTAAGGATGAATGCTCTTCTTCACTTACCTACTCTTCTTCCTCAGTGCCTGGCAGTTGCTTCTCAACATAAAGATCTGGAGAATTGGCCATCTTCACCAACCGGTCACGCAGAACATCTTTCCAGTATTCCAGGTCACTGTCAGGGAAGGGGAAGGATATTTCCTAACTGATCCTTGAACCAAGGCTCCAACATAGTAGAGAGAATGTACACGTCCTCAAGAAATATCTACTGTATGGGGTAGTTATCATGGAAGAAATTCAGAAGGGGTCAGCAAGATTCTTTGCATCCCCTGCCATTTGCAAATCTCATCCAAAGTGAACATTCTTCTGCTCCAAGACTATATACAAAACCCTGAGCTGTGGCAGAATCATGCTCGTGCACAAGGAGGTGGAACTGACTTAGCTTGTTACGGCCTCAGATGGTTCCAAGGAGTTCACAACATCCCAGCTCCTGGAAGACACCATGATATGTGCTCTACTTATCTTGTTATGGATCAGATAGTCATGTATCACCAGCTGCTGCTGTAGGAACTGTTGTAACTTTTGGTACATTGAGTTCCACCTCATAGCACAGTCCTATATTAGAGCATGCACAGGCAGGTTCTTTTCCCGTTAAAGAGACCGCAGTTCTCATCTGGCCTTCACCAAGTGTGAAAAGGGTGTACATGTTTTTTCATGATACCCACAAGGTCTTCCACCACTTGGTTCTTGCTCCGTAGATTATGCATGGCCAAGTGTTGGCAGTGGGTGAAATACGGCACATGGTTGCCCCCACCATCATCTACAGCTTTAAGTATGTTAGCAGCTTTGTCCCTCACAACAACCCCTGCCACCAGTCTGTTACTCGCTAGCCAGTTGTCAGTCACCTCCTCCAGCTTGCCCAACAATTTATCTGAGGTGTGTGTGAGCCCACGACACAAAGAGCTGCTTGATGTCTGAATCCATCAGACTTGCTGCCAACACCTTGATGGTTTTTTCATCCATACTGAGGCACACCCAATGTGTTGTCACTGCCATATAATCCAGGACCTGACCACTCGTCCACATGTCAGTGGTGATATGCACGTATGGAATTGTAGACTAGTCCAGGCTTTGGCAACCCTCAGCACACATAGTCTGATAGAGCTGAGAAAAAGTAGCCCTGATGAAGAAATTCCTGGAGGGCACTGAGTACCAAGGCTCCACCATATGCATCTATCTATGTAACACAGGGATGGAGATAAAGAAGTGATATAAGTTTATACAAGCAGCTCAACCACTGCTCTGTTAATTTCCTTTGCCATTGCATGTGCTGATGCAAACTTCCCAGTGTGTTCCACACATTGCTGCAGGGACAAATGATGCCTGTGAATACTTGGCACATCTGGGAATGACGTGAAGACTGGTTCAGGCCTTCTAGCTGGACCTGAATGCTGACCAGTCTTGGTTTGCCAAGCCTGGTTTGGCTTGCTTTGATCCACAGTCAGTGCTTCCCACTCACAATCATGCTTGGTGCACAAGTGGATGCACAGAACAGAGCTGCCAAGAACCAGTGGACAGGGCCTACTTGTCTTCATGAAGCAGACCAAGCACCTGGCATTTATGAAATCAGTTTTATATATTTCTAAATATGAGCACACACCAAAACCTTTTGATTTCTTAGCTGGTGTTGATGAATGAGACCTGAAGGACTCTCATCAGAGCCACACCTGAGAGGTGCAGAAGCACCACCTTTCCTTTTTCTGCCGTCAACCTCCCTTTGGTAGTATTTTTCCAACATGGCTTCCTTTGATGCAGCAGATTTCTTCCCCCTCTTTGTCTTCTGTCTGCAGTGATGTTCCTGCTCATCACCATCCTTGTCCAGAGTTAAGTCTGGGGGGACATAATCCACATCCCCATCATCAGAAGCTGGTTCAGGTTCAGAAGTTCTTCTCTGGTCTGCCCTTCCTCACAGTGTACCTCCTCAAGATCAATAGTAACAGGTGCTAATGTTCCCCCAGCTTGGCTCGAGTAAACACACAGGGTGAGACACTGGATTTAACCACCTTGACATGCTTGTGTACTGCCTGAGTTTTAAAGATGACATGCTCAGTGTGGGTTACAATGTCTGGTTTCTTTATTTTCTATACAGCACCTTAGAAACCAGTTTATCAATGGCAGTTTCAGGGGAAGATGGTCAGAAGTTCCTCTCTGTCCAGAAATTTGGTTTGGACTTGAGCAGTACCTTGCCCAGTGACACGAGACCTTCAACACCCACGGCATCACTGCTGGTGCTGACTCCACACTCTGATGCTGGTTTATAGACAGACGCCGACCCATCACCTCTCTCAGCATGACATAGTGACATATTCCTAGGCAGAACCTTTCCATATGAACACGTAATAGTTCCAATGCTATCTCCAGACATCTTGGAAACTGTTTTAATTTTATATTATTAATAATATCATAGAAAATTAGTAGGCTGCTGCAGTGAACTTTGAGAAAAAAAAATACTTTCAAAAAGATTTTTCTTAGTAATTTTGTGCAACTATGCTATTATGAAATAGCAGTAGAAAAAAAATAACAGAGTCACTGCCCATAAGCAAGGCCTTCTGTTTGCTGTGGTTCTGCGACACATAAGATTATCACAGAAAGCCGGTCCTGTGGTGCTGAGGGTTGAGGTGCTGGACACACACACCTCGCGCCATGCAGGGACCGGGTTAGGAAAAGAGCTAGAATTCAGTGAGGGGGCGGGAAGGATTGATGTCTATGGACTGCTCTCCTTCCCTAGGAGGATTCCACTTGCCGCTGCTGCTGACCTCTAGTGGAGACTGGAGGCATCACAGTGCACGGCTGCAGAATGCGGGGATTGGAGCTGCGACGGATGTCTTTCGGGTGCACCTGCCGAGCTGGACGTCATTGCATGTCCGCGCTTCGGGGACAAAAAAGGCAATACCCTGCCCTCGGGGATAGGCGACGGCACCACCTCCCACCAGCCACACTCCATCAGGCCAGACTACCTCCTGTCCTGGGCCGAGCCCAGCCCGGCCCGAATTGTAGATAGAGTGCCCTGGGCAGATAGGGCGATCCTAGCTCGGGGCACTCAGAGCCAGGGAGACAGCTGGGCTGGTGCCAGGACATAAGGATGAGTTTCAGGCTAGGAGGTAGAGTTGGGGGTAAGGTGGATGCCTGACAGAGTTTCCCGAAGAGGCAGTGAATAAAATAAAGTGTATATATATATAAAAAAAAAAAAAAGATTATCACAGAAATTAAGGCCTGACACAGAAATTGGGTCAGGCTGCAGAATTTCAGGTTGCCTGCAGAAATAACACAGAAATTGCCGAAGTAAGTTAAAAAAGACTGCCCCTCTCCTTTCAACCTATTACCGTGCCTGCTTGTAGATTTACAATAGCTAAAATATACCCACAACCATCTTAGCCCCCATACCCTCCCCTTCCAGCCCTGAGAACTGCCCTTGTGTCACCCTATTTTTTATATTGGCACCCTTTTTCGTTAACGGCTGCATGATGATCCACTGCCTTTTCCTACCACTATTAGTGGGCCAGACTACTTGTTTCTCATACCAGTAGTTCTTTCTGGGGCCCACACAAAGCCAGACTTGGGGCATTAATCCAGCATTTGGGCCCAGCAGCAATAGGAAGAGGTAGAGGATTGCCCTGCTAAGGCCTGGGATTTTTTCCAACATGAATTTATGTTAGTGTGCAATAAGCAAGCTCCCGTCAAATCTAGGCAATTGAAACATGATAATGCTTCTTGGTTTTCCAATGATCTGAGAAAACCAAAACATGCTAGAGCTAAAGCTTGGGCCAATGCAAAAAAAAATCAGGTAAAAAAATGGATTGGGAAAACTATAAAAAAAAATTCACAATCTATATGTAAAAGTGGTGAGGATCCCAAAACAAAAATACTATAAAATAATTTTGGATACTAAATGTTTTCAACTGCCAAAAGATTTCTGGTGGACAATCAATTTTCTCTTGAAAGGTTGGGGAACCGATATAGAAACATAGAAACATAGAAACATAGACTTTGACGGCAGATAAGGACCGCTAGGCCCATCTAGTCTGCCCATTTCCCTACCTACAGGATAGGCCGCAGATCCTAGTTAACCAACAGCCTATATCTTCCTGCCCCCAACAAGAATTGCCTTATGTCTGTCCCATGCATTCTTGAATTCTCCCACAGTTTTAGACCCTACAACTTCCTCAGGAAGAGGGTGCCATGCATCCACTACCTCTCTGTGAAATAATACTTCCTCACATTGCCCCTGAACCGCCTCCTTCTATCTTTAAATTATGTCCTCTTGTTCTTGCAAGTCTCTTTTCTGAAAGATGCTACCCTCTTGGACTTTGTTGATTCCCTTGAGGTACTTGAAAGTTTCTATCATGTCCCCTCTCCCTTCTTTCCTCAAGGGTATACATATTAAGCTCCTTTAGTCTCTCCTCATACGGCTTCTCTTGCAGACCCTGCACCATTTTAGTTGCCCTCCTCTGGACTGCCTCTATCCTGTCTATGTCCTTGGAGATGGGGTCTCCAGAACTGGACACAGTATTCCAGATGGGGTCTCACCAACTGTCTGTACAGAGGGATAACAACTTCCTGTTTTCTGCTGCTGATGCCTCTCCTATACATCCCAGTATACCCCGGCCCTCCCTACTGCCTTCTCACATTGCTTGCTAACCTTAAGGTCATCTGATATGATTACCCCAGGTCCCTTCCCTTTTTGTTGTTGTTACTACCTCCCCACCCATTGTGTATTCTTCCCCTGGGTTCTTGTTTCCCAGGTGCATTATTTTGCACTTTTGCATTGAATCCTAGCTGCCATACGTCTGACCATTCTCCAACCTTGCCAAGTCCCTTTTCATCCTTTCCACACCTCCTTGTGTATCAACCCTGTTGCAGATCTTTGTGTCATCTGCAAAAAGGCATACTTTTCCTTCCAGTCCCTCTGCAATGTCACTGATGAAGACATTAAAAAGGACTGGACCCAGTACTGAACCCTGCGGTACCCCACTAGTAACCGCCCTTTCTTCAGAGTGGACTCCATTTACAATTACCCATCCCAATTACAATATCCCAAATGTATTTACAATTGATGGCCAGATGGTTCCCATGTCCCAAGTAGTTGTAGATAGATTTAACAAATTGTTTAGTAAAATTGGATTAAAAAACAAGTGGGATAGATATAGTACAGCCGGGTACAGATGGTGGTTTAATGCACAACTTTTCCTTTTCAGAGATTTCAGCTGACAAGATCTTGGTGGAGTTGCTAAAACTAAACACCTTTAAAGCCATGGGCCTGGATGGTATTCCCTCCAATTTACTGAAATTTGCCTCCCCGGCTGTTGCACATCCTTTAGCATATTTATTTAATTTTTTCCTTAAGACAGGAGAATTCTCCAATGCCTGGAAACAATTGAAAGTTGTGCCTATTTTTAAGGGGTGAGGGGCAATAAATCTGAGCTTGGCAACTACCGCCCAATTTCCCTCTTACCTCAGGTTTCAGAGATTTTTGAAAGGATTGTGGCTGCTCAGATTGCTGGATATCTGGAACCTCAGAGCTTTTTGAATGGCATACACTCAGGTTTTAGAAAATCATATACTACCATATCGGCCCTGGTCAAGGTTACTAGGGACATACAGGCTGCTCTGGATGGGAGGTCACCGGTAGGCACAATTTTTGTTGATTTATCTAAGGGAGGGGTTCACATAAACAGTGTAATTAAAAACGTAAGGAAAAAATTAGGTGCTCTGTATAGGGTCAGATCCTGCATGAGTCCTGAGGTTAGAGGGAGGGTTGTCAGCGCAATGATAATCCCCATGTTGAATTACGAGGACTTTATCTACGCCAGTGGTAGAAAAATTGATTTGGAGAGATTGGAGGTGTGCCATGGTAGATTAGCTAGATTTATTTTGAATGCCCCTGCTTCACTCACAAGTGTCTCTTATTCAGTCGCTTGGAATGGTTCAGACTTTCAGAATACAGACAGGAACATCTACTTGCATTTATGTATAAGTGCTGGTTGGGTACCTTACCCTCATATATAGCTGCAGGGGTGACAAAATGGGATAAATTGAATTCATTAAGAACAGCTAAGGCCCCAGACTTTGAAGTTCCTAAATGTAAACTAGAAATCGGTCGGCAGTCTGTTCTATACAGGGGTCCTCTTGAGTGGAACAAAATGCCAGCAAATATTAAGATTAAGGGAGAATATCTTGGACAGGGATTAAGTCCTGGTTTAGGAAGCTGGTCATTAGCGCCAGACAATTTTGCTCTCATTGAAAAAGTAGGAGATTTTTATGCTATTACCTGCCTATATTTTTGAATGAATGATTCTTGCATATTGAATGTGTACATTTACTTATTTATTCATTGTTTATTGTTCTGTGTATCTTTATGTATTGTATGACTGTCTGATAACCTCTAGGACCTTATTGTTAATTAGCAATAGTTCAATCGAGATTATCCTAAACATAGAAACATAGACTTTGACGGCAGATAAGGACCACTTGGCCCACCTAGTCTGCCCATTTCTCTACCTACAGGATAAGCTGCAGATTCTAGTTAACTAACAGCCTATTTCTTTCTACCCCAACAAGAATTGCCTTATGTCTGTCCCATACATTCTTGAATTCTCCCACAGTTTTAGACCCCACAACCTCCTCAGGAAGGCTGTTCCATGCGTCCACCACCCTCTCTGTGAAAAAATACTTCCTCACCTTGCCCCTGAGCCGTCCCCCCTCTATTATAAATTGTGTCCCCTTGTTCTTGCACATCTCTTTTTCTGAAATATGCTACCCTCTTGGACTTTGTTGACTCCACTGAGGTACTTAAAAGTTTCTATCATGTCCCCCTCCCTCCTTTCCTCAAGGGTATACATATTAAGCTCCATTAGTCTCTCCTCGTATGGCTTCTCTTGCAGACCCTGCACCATTTTAGTTGCCCTCCTCTGGACTGCCTCCATTTTGTCTGTGTCCTTGCGGAGATGGGGTCTCCAGAACTGGATGCAGTACTCCAGATGGGGTCTCACCAACTGTCTGTACAGAGGGATAACAACTTCCTGTTTTCTGCTGGTGATGCCTTTCCCTATACATCCCAGTATCCCCCAGCCCTCCCTACTGCCTTCTCACATTGCTTGCTAACCTTAAGGTCATCTGATATGATTACCCCCAGGTCCCTTTCCATTTTTGTTGTTGTTACTACCTCCCGCATTGTGTAATCTTTCCCTGGGTTTTTGTTTCTCATGTGCATTATTTTGCACTTCTTTGCATTGAATCCAAGCTGCCATACTTCTGACCATTTCTCCAACCTTGCCAAGTCCCTTCTCATCCTTTCCACACCTCCTTGTGTATCAGCCCTGTTGCAGATCTTTGTGTCATCTGCAAAGAGGCATACTTTTCCTTCCAGTCACTCTGCAATGTCACGTATAAAGACATTAAAAAGGACTGGACCCAGTACTGAACCCTGCAGTACCTCACTAGTAACCCCTCTTTCTTCAGAGTGGACTCCATTTACAATTACCTTCTGTGCCCTGTTGTCCAGCCAGTGTTTTACCCAGGCTACCACCCTGGGACCCACTCCCAGGCTGGTTAATTTGATTATTAATATTTTGTGTGGGACTGTGTCAAATGCCTTGATAAAGTCTAGGTAGGCCATGTCCACAGCCCCTCCTTGGTCTCTACTTTGGTCACCAAGTCAAAGAAATCAATTAGATTCATCTGACATGACCTTCCCGTGGTGAACCCATGCTGCCTTGGGTCCTGTGCCTCACTGGCCTCTAGGTACTCAACAATTCTTTCCTTCAGAAGTGATTCCATCACTTTCCCTACCACAGAGGTCAAACTGACAGGTCTGTAGTTTTCTGCCTCTGTCTTGCTCCCACTTTTGTGAAGGGGAATCACATCTGTCTTCCTCCAGTCCTCAGGTACCACACCATCCTCCCATGATTTGTTAAAAAGGGTAGTCAGTGGTGTCACTAGTTCTTCCCTTAATTCTTTTAGAATTCTGGGGTGAATTCCATCAGGCCCCATTGCTTTCTCCACATTCAGTTTTAGGAGTTCTTTCAGAACCCTTTCTTCTGTGAAAGGACTGGGATCGACTCCCCTATCCAGAGTGCTTCTGTTAATTGGATTAGGCACCTCCCCGTCTTCCTCTTTTGTGAATACTGAGCAGAAGTATTTGTTCAGTAGCCCTGCTTTTTCACTGTCCCTCTCTGCCCACCCACTGTCCATTGTGTTCAGTCTAACTATCCCTCCCTTTGTCTTTCTATGCTCCCTGATGTACCTATAAAAGGTTTTATCCCCCTTCTTAACCGAGCTGGCTATCTTTTCCTCAGTTTGGGCCTTTGCTATTCTGACTTACCTCCCTGCTTCCTTCTGCCTTAACTGGTACATTCTCTGTCCTGCTCCTTCTATGTTTCCTTATACTTCCTAAATGCTATTTTTTTCTCCCTAACCTTCTCCACCACCTCTTTTGAGAACCATAGTGGCTTTTTCTTTAGTTTCGATTTATTTGCTTCACACAAAGGCTTGTTGCCTCTATGATGGCAGTTTTGATGTTTCCCCATTGTTGCTCCACCCTCCTTCTAGCCTGTTTGCTTGTGCTTTTCTAAGGCACTCTTCCCGTCTTGCCAAAGTCAGCCCTCTTGAAGTCCAGTACCTTCACTTTTGTATGGCTTGACTCTGTAGCTGAGTTTATCGTGAACCACACTGTTTGGTGGTCACATGTTCCCAGATGGCTGCCCACTTCTAGATCTGAGATCCTCTCACTGTCCCCATTTGAGAGAACAAGGTCTAAGATTGCTCCCTCACAAGTGGGTTCCAAAACTAGCTGTCTGAGGCATGCCACCTATAGGGCATTGAGAATAGCCCTGCTCTTAGATGTAGCTGCAGCAAAGGTGCTCCAGTTAACATCTGGCATATTCAGGTCCCCCATCAACAGTATCTCCCCTTTTTCTGCCATCCTAAGGATGTCTTCTATCATATCTTTGTCCATTCCCTGCCCCTGACATGGGGGTCTGTATACAACCCCTGTGCGGATTGTGGTGCCAATTCCAGTCTCTATGGTGACCCACAGTGCCTCCTCTCCTCCCTGTTTACTCTTTTGTTCCATTGATTTTATCCCTTCCCTTACATAGAGAGCTACTTCTCCCCCTCTTCTACCCTCCCTGTCTCTCCTGTAGGTTGTGTACCCTGGTATGTTAACATCCCAGTCATGGTTCTCTGTGTACCATGTTTCTGTGACTGCTACGATATCCAGGCATCCCTCTTCCATCAAGGCCACCAGTTCAGGGAGCTTGTTGCCCAGACTATGGGCATTGGTACTCATTACCCTCCATTTCTTGATGGCCTTACCCCTTTTTGCCCCATCCCTGTCCTTATTCCCTTTGTCATTTCTCCATTTACCTGTCCTTCTCCTATTGACATCTCTATCTTGGTGTTTACCTCACTTACTACCTTGATTTTTTTGAGAGACTAGGATCTCCTGCTCCCTTTCCAGTGCCTCCCCCTTGGCTGGTTTAAATCGCGCCAATTGAAGCATTTAAACCTATCCTCTAGGATCCTGGTTCCCTCCTGGACAGATGCAGACCATCATGCCAGTATAGGCCTGCATCCTCCAGGTGGACCCCAGTCCCCAATGAAGCCAAATCCCTGAGCTCTGCACCAGTTTTTCAACCACTGATTGAATCCCATGGTGTGGAGCACCCTAGCCTCACCCTTGCTATAGACAGGCAGCACCTCCAAGAAGGTTACCGTGCATGCTACTTGTCTAAGGCCCCTCCCCAACTCCACAAACTCTTCCTGCACTACTCTGATCCCATTCTCAGGGAGGCCATTTGTCCCTAGGTGGACAATGACATCCAGCTCCCTCCCCCATGCAACTGCTCCAGCGATCCTGAGGATTTGCTCCCTGTCCCTCCAAGCCATGGTGTCAGGGAGGCACCTTACCTCCCTCTCCCCTTCTTCCCCCAGTTCTACCCCCCTAACAATGGAGTCCCCCCACTAGGAGTTGTTTCCTTCCCCTGTGGGATCCCATGCCATCCTCCTGTGGGTCTCCTTTGTGGAGGTTCCCAGCATCCTCCTTGGTCTCCACTGTGGGTGCCTCCATAGAGGAGCCACACTTTGCCAGAACAGTATATGAATTGTGGAGAGGTACAGCTGGAGGGTTGTGCCTCTGTTCCACCACCCTCCCTGAGCCCACCGTGGTCCAACCGCTCCTCTTTCTTGGCAACCTCTGAGGCAACAGCAGTGACCCTGGTGGTCCCTGGGTGGGAGATGGGCCCCCCAAATCCTGGCCAACTCCAGCCTGGAGATGAGCAACCTCCTCCCTCAGCCAGAGAGGTGCCTGCAGATGGGACAACACCGTATCCTCCAGAACATCTCCCGGAAGACTGCGGCTCCACAGCCACTGCACTGCACCACTCCTATCATGTCTTATTTTTGGCCCCTTAACTGTTGTTTGGACTACTTACTCTTTCCTCTGTTTATTTTTTCTTTCTTTCTTTTCTTTTTTTGTTCTAGTTACTTACTGTCTCTGTGCCATTTAAGCTCCTGATCTTCCTGTTCTGAGACAATAAGTTTCTATATTTCTCAGTAGTCTCCTTACTTGCTCAGAATCAGACCTCCAGCAGCTAAGGGACGAAGGCTACTCTTTTTCTTCTTGGATGGTGAGTCTTTTGTGCTCTGTGATCACTCACTTCCTGCTCCCAAACAGGAAGTTCCTCTTGTCAGTCAAATCCTGTGACTGTAAAAGGATAACTGGCTTAGAGTGGGGGTTGGGGGTGGAGAGGAGGTAAGGAGGGCAATATAGTCCCAGTAGAGAAGTATAGTTATAACAGAAGCTCCCTCTTCTTGGTGTCCTCTGCCTGTTCTCTGGCAGAAGCTATCTAGGGCAGTTTTTAAATCTAGCTTTAACCTGACTTCCTTCTAGCTAAGCCACTCCCCCTACTTTTCAGCTTTTTCAACAGTTAGTTAATTGCACAGGTAACAATTCCCTTCAGCCACCTGGAGACAAACACCTAGATAATGCACAGATAAAAATTCACTTCAGTCCAGTCAGACAAACACACTAACTTTTTTTGTTTGTTTTACCCTAAATTGAAGGTCCCAGTAGTAGAGTTCTAGTTCTTCAGTCCCAGTAGAAGTATAGTTATAATAGCAGCTCCTTCTTCTTGGTGTCCTCTGCCTGTTCTCTGGCAGAAGCTATCCTAAATTCATATAACTTGTATGAATAAAATATTTTACTACTACTACTACTACTACTACTACTGTGTTAGACCAAAAAGGATGTTAATATAGAAAACAGAGTGACTCAATCAGGCTGTGGATGGAGTGAGTTTTGGGAGTAAGATATGTTGGGTGGGGTTTTCTGTTTTATGAGGGGGCAGAGTAATGTCTAACAATACTTTTAAGGGAGAGAGAGGCAGAGGTCATTGTACAATGTTAGACTGGATAATAACATGAGTGTAAAACTACAAGGCCACTCAAGTGCACTCACAAGATTAGTTGGGAAGGTGGTGGGGCTAAGATGGGCAGGGATTGGGTTTACCTGTTGTAAACAATGAGAGGGTGAAGTGTTGGCAGGGGTGGGGAGCAGTTTGCAATCCTTATTGGGTTAAGCACAAGATGTGAGTGTGGATGGTGCCGGAAGACAGGTCAGCTTCTCTGACTGGGGGAAGAAAAATGTGAATTATATGGAAAAAAAAAAGGAAAGGGACGGCTAAGTGAATAAAAGTGTTGGGGCAGGAACAGAATGAGAGAATGCAGCATAAACTGCAAAAATCAAAAAGACCAAGCCAAGGTAAGAAAAGCAAACTGCCATAGCTACTGTAAATCACTAAACTGTGGAAACTAAATAAGGGTAGACAGAAACAGCAAGTAGAGAATAAAATCATAACTGCAGATTATGTATTTTAATTTTTTTTTAGCATTTATGTGTGCTGTGGGACAATATTTTATTGCTATTGATACAGAATGCAAGGGTGGATGAGGGATTGGTGGGAAATCAGATTTCAAGCTCACTGCATCTCAACTAAAAATGTCCATGAGGGACAAGTAGATTTACTCAAAGTGCACCAATGCAGTTTCAAAGTTTTTTTAAAAAGCACAAAACTCTTGACCTTTCAGTACTGTAGTCAAAGTAATCAAAACATTATTTGAGGATGGCACTTACTTAAGTGAATGAATCAAATGTTGGCTCCATGGAACTGACAGCTCTATCTCTTCTACTTCCCTAGTCTGATGGCCCACCCCAGTACGTCAGTGTTCTGTGAAGGATTTGTTTGGAGAGTATTGCAAATACAGTCCCTTTCATTCATGGGGTGAGTGGTGGAGCTGAGATGGGTGAGGGTGAGCTATACTAAATTTTAAAAACTGGAATGACACAAGGCTGTTTGGGGTGGGGAGCAGGATCGGTATCCAGTGATAATGGCTGTTTTAGAAGAACGACCTGCTGCGGCACCTAAAGAATGCCAAATGGCAGTATGTGGAGTAATGGGAAATGGCACATGGTAGTCAATGGCGACTGCATGTATGGCGACCGCTGTTACAACGGCGACCTCCAAAATGATGGCAGTCTGCTTCAAAATGGTGACTACACCCCTTGAGCAACAGGCATGACGGTGACAATAAGAACGGTGAAAATGCCAGAATAGCGAATTTACCTGCGCGCACACACATAGGTTCATAAGTTCTATTTACGAGTTCAAGAGACCCATCAGGCCTTTTATAGAACTCACCACTCATATTCTTCATAAGTGGAATTCATATTTTTTGGTCCCATATGCATGTCTAGTCTATTTTTAAATGTCATCATGTTATTACTATTAACCACATATTGTGGAAGCGAGTTCCACAGTGTCACGATATAGAACAGCTACAGCATAGGGCGGCCTGACCCGGGTAGTAGGCCCCCCTCATTATAGTGCACATGAAGCCCTGCCTGCAGCCCCCCAGTCCATGCGGACCCACCAGACGGGCCACAGGCGGTGACCCCATCCCCAACCAGTGGTGTTGGCACAGCATGCATGGGACCAAGGCAGGCAGCACACTGCATACAACGGACCCATACCCCACCCCACCCAGGCACAGGCACATTCACAGAGCCCAAGGAGCAATGCAGCTGAGCAAGCCTCCAGTGTTCACACACTAGCACAGTGGACTAATGCAGGCAGTGCTGTGGTATGTGGTGGTGCGCAGCAGTGATCACAGTTGAGACCACCCTTTCCACTACAAGGTAGTTAGGTAGGACAGAGTTTGGCAGCACAAAATCATACCTGTACATCACAGAGTGCATCTGCAGGCGCACACAGGACAGGAGCACTGTCGCTGAACTAGCCACCCAAGCGTGGCGTTTGCTCAACAGTAACACAGTTGCCGTTTCCACCGCTCAGCAGGAAACTCTTCTGCTGCCAGGGTCCACATGCAGCCCAGACATCTCACGCTGCCGCACATACCACCATGCTGCATCTCCTACATATTGGCAAACCCACAGCAATGGCAAAGCACCTCCTTTTGCTGTCAGATGGCACTGGTGGGCTTTCCAGGTGGTGCCACGCCCACTCACATCCGTCACAGTCACATGGTCTGCCTGGGTGTATTAAGTCGCCCCTCTGGTAGTACATGCTGTCCCAGGTTGACGGCGAAGGAGGATAGGTCCTGTGACATACTTCAAGAGTCAGAAGGGGAGACCCTTACTTTCCCATGCAGGATTTCTTTACAGGCATGACAAGGAGGTATGTGGTAAGGTCTGCTAGCGCTGCTGCCAGGACCACAGGTACCAGAGCTCTGCATGCCTGCACACAGAGGTGGACCACATTGTGCACCATGGACAGCCTCACAACCATGTCCCTGATGCAGGGGACATAGGCATGCGGACAGTAGTGTCGGGGGTCCGTGACAGGGCACAGACCAGCATGGAGAGCACTGGACAGGTCATAATCCAGTGTACCTCTGGTGTGACCGATGCCATAGCTGACAGACTGCCCGCAGTGCCATTGCTCAAATGGATGGTGCAGCAGGAACAGCAGGCTGCAGAGGGCTGTCTTGTGACACCTGTCACAGTGTTGGATCTCAACATCCTCCGAGTATTATGCCACTCTGGTGGGTGAGTCCTTCCTCTATCACAATAGTGGACCGCGGCCGACAGGGTGCTTGAGTTCTCAACACAGCAGTCCCTGCATTTCCTAGGTGACAGTGAGGACTAGTTCCTCGACAGCACCTTTCAAGCCTCACCACCCATCTTCGGGCAGTTGTATACCATCCACAGGCTGTGCACAGATGTTGTAGTGCCCGCCATGTATGTGCTCATGTATGGCCATTGGGAGCAAGTGTATGTGCATGTGTTTGGGGAGGTCGCGGTGATTGTTGGAGGACTGCACACAGCGGCTCATGGACTTTGGTGGTCAGCCTGGCACATGTTCTCCAGTGTGTTCTCGGTACAGCAGTATGGGGTGCTTCTTCCATTACTGCCAGGTGGTGTAGCGATGTGTCAGTGTAGCCCCAAGCTGCTGTGAGTACTATTCAACTGATGAGGCTGCGCTCAAATAGGATGTTGCTCACCCTGGCATTCATGCCCATGGGGACATTGCCGATGCATATGCCAGCCTCTGCGATACACCGTTCTACAGGGCCAATGATGCAGTACTAGCGACCAGTCCTAGACTATATGGAATACACCTGGCTATGCCGGGCCATTGGCAGGACGGCACGGTGGTGCCCATTGTTTCCACTCGAGGCATGGAACATCTATGACACCACATGTGCAAGCCTGGCACGGACTAACAACATGCTCGAGGGCTGGCACTGGGGCTTCAACACCCACCTGGGTGCTGCCCATCCAAGCATTTGGCACGTTATTGACTGCAGGAGGAGCAGCACCTCAGTGAACTCCGCATGGAGCAGAGAGTCTCTGGGGCCACGACTTCCATGAAATGCAAGCGCTACAGGGCCCTCCACCAGTGGGTGGAGGGCATCCTGCAGGAGTATGCATCGTGCAGCATGGCCGACTACCTGAGGGGGCTTGCCTTCAACCTCCAGCCCCAGGTGCAGCCGGCCAGGTGGTGCATGCTGCGCCCCTGCCACTCCTGGCCACTGCATGCTGTCATGCATGTTTCCAGCCTTGTCGATGGGCACCCTCCAACCGCCTGTTGCGTTGTGTATCAGTGCATATTGTGTCCACCACCACTGCAGCTGCACACACCTCCTGTGTGGTCCTGGCCACACTGCCTGTGCTGGTGCACGGCACCATCTCCGGCCATTTCAGCCCTTCCACCCCCTGTCCTGTATGTGTGGGCACCCATGCATTGGCAACCGGCCACTCCCTCCACTGGTCCACCTCTAGCACTTTCGTCTCCTCCCCACAATGACACTCCCACACCTGCCTGTCTCGCTGGCGTCCTCAGTATTGTTTTGCCAGCATCGCCTCACCTGTCCACTGTACCACCTGTCCATGTGCTCCTGCCATGTGTCTGTGTGTGGCACCAGTCGGGTCCTGTGCACACTCCCGGGTGTTCCCTCACACTGTGTCCACCCCCCAACCCAGCGTTCCATCCCGGCCCCCATACATGTACATAATGCTGGTGGTGATGGTCGCTTGTTTTTTAACATGTGCTATTCATGGTTCTGATGCCCACTGGTCTCGCTGCTGTGCTGCTTCGCCGGTCACTGAGGTCTATGGGTCCACATTGCAGTTGCCCATGGGATGGGACATCATGAGATGAAACCAGCAGGATCACATGTGGGAGAGGAGAGAGAATCTTGTTGTAATTAGTTCTAGGATGAGGTGGAGGAGAGGGAGCATTACTACCATTAGGTCTGGGGGAATTGAGGAAAGGAGAGAACATGCTGCCATTATGTAGATTGGGGAGGAGATAGCATTGCTGCAGTTAGGTAGGTGAGGGTGGGGTGAGGAAGGAGAAAGCATTTTATTTATTAGATTGAGGAGAAAAGAGGCAGAAGAGCATTGCAGCCTTTTGGGCTTGGTTGGAGGAGACATCTTTGCTGCCATTATTTCTTCTGAGGAAGGAGCATTGCCTAACATAGAAACATAGACAATGAGGCTTCAGAGACAAAAGAAAAAGGTGAAAAAAAGCCAGCTGAGCCATCGTGATAGGCCAGTGGTAGCATATCAAGGTTCCAGGTCAGCGAGTCATGTCCAGGTGTGATCCTGGGCCAGCCCACTCTAGGATAGCTCATGGTCAGGGGGTGCTGCAGATGTCAGGGCTTTCAGACTAGGGAGGGAGGTGAACATAGAAACATAGAAATTGTTGTCAGATAAGGACCATGCGAGCCCATCCAGTCTGCCTGTAGGCCCTATACATTGTATGTGGCTGCTGACCCTATGTGATCAATGCCTTTTCATCAGTCAATCCCCTCTCAAGCTTCCATTGTGCCTGTACCAGGCATACTTAAATCCTACCCCACCATTGTGCTTTCCCCTACTACCTCCTGTGGCAGACTATTCCAAGCATCAACTACCCTTTCTGTGTAGAAAAACTTCCTCACATTACCTCTTAATCTGCCTCCCTTCAATTTCATGTCGTACCCCCTTGTTCTAGTAATTTTCTACACTGGAAAAAGTCCCCCACCTGCACCTTGTTTATGCCTTTGAGATACTTGAAAGTTTCAGTCATGTCCCCCCACTCTCTCCTCTCCTCTCCTCTCCTCTAGTGAGTACATATTGAGGTCCCTTAGTCTCTCCTCATATGTTTTGTGGTGCAAGCCCTGCACCATCTTTGTCGCCCTTCTCTGGATAGTCTCCACCTTGTTTATGTCCTTGCACAGATGTGGCCTCAGAACTGTATGCAATACTCCAGGTGAGACCTTACCAATGTTTTATACAATGGCATCACCACCTCCTGCCTCCTGCTAGTGATACCCCTGGCTATGCACCCCAGCATACCACTGGTCCTCCCATGCCACTTTGCACTGCTTTGATACCTTAAGGTCATCAGAAATGATAACTCCTTGGTCCCTTTCCTCCTTGGCGACAGTCAGCTTCTCACCTCCCCCAACCTGTAGCTCTCCCCAGGGTTCCCTCTATCCAGGTGCATTACTTTACACTTGTTTGCATTGAACCTCAGTTGCCACATCCCCAACCATCTGTCAAGCTTCTCCAGGTCCCTCTTCATTTTCTGCACCCTTTCTGGAGTATCCACCCTGTTGCAGATCTTGGTGTAATCTGCAAACAAGCAGACCTTTCCTTCCAGCCCCTCTGCAATGTCATTAATGAAGACATTGAACAGAACTGGTCCCAGTACTGATCCCTGTGGTACCCTGCTGGTTACCTCCCTCTCCCCAGATTGTACCCCATTTACCACCACCCCCATCTCCTGTCTGTTAACCAGTTCCTAACACAGTTCACCACCTTGTCTCCCATGTCCAGACTATCCATCTTGTTAATCAGCCTTCTGCGTGGGATGATGTCAAAGACATTGAAAGAAAACGGTGACAAGATGAAGCCAAGCTGAGAAAGATGACAAGCAAGCTAAATGTTATTTATTCAAAATGTGAAAACAAAACAGAGAAAGACTGGAACAAACAGAGAAATAATTACACTGACTCTGCAGATGTTTTAACATTTTGTATTTTTAATGTATGGCAGTTTTCAGGGGTGGCAGAATGGGGAGCCTCTATGTGCCTCAAAGCACACCCGCTCCAACTGTAACTGTATATTGGGCCTGACTGGCCTCCACGGAGGGGAAGTCTTGGGTGCTATAGCAAACATAGCGGACCTGTCTCAGTATACCTCTGCCTTTCCATCTCCCCAGGCAGCCTCTGTGGTTGCAACATCAGCACAGTCCACTACTCCCAGCTATCCTTCTCAAAAAATGTCTAAAAATCCTCCGTTCTACTTCAAGGCAATCTCAAGGATTGAGTTCTTAAAACTATTATGGACTGTCTCTGACAACACTAGCTCTGGATCAGATACACTTGAGCCTCGGCTCCTGAAACTAGCAGCACCATACATAGCCTCCCCTCTGGCTAGAATTTTCACCTTGTCTCTCTACTTGCCAAGTTCCTGACCTCTGGAAGATTGCTCGTGTAACACCGGTCCTTAAAAAAGGTGATACCAAGGAGATTACTAACTACAGGCCTATAGCCATCCTATTGGTCCTAAGTAGAATTCTGGAAAAACTTGCTGCAAATCAAACCATTGACTACCTCACAAAGTACAGCCTTCTCTCTGACACACAACATGGCTTTCATAAAGGTCAAAGTACCTCTACAGTGCTTCTCAAATTCACTACCGATGAGCTTACCAGTATGGATGCTGGCCAGCTGACAGGGGCAGTTTTTACAGACCTTACAAATGCCTTTGATCTTGTTGCTCACCCCCTGCTCCTCTCCACTCTTTGCAATCTGAGCTTTTCACCCCCAGTTGTCGCCTGATATGGAAGCTATCAAATAGAACTCAAATTGTGAAATCCAACTCCTCTTTATCTGATGGTGCTACCATCAGTATTGGGGTTCCCCAGGGGTCTATTCTGGGACCTCTTCTTTTCTCACTTTTTATCAATAACATAGATGAGGTTTTCTTTCATGCTCCTCTATTCTCTATGCAGATGATCTTGTACTCTATTCAAGCTCTGATAAGGTCGCCAGCATGAATGCATCCCTTTCTTCAGATTTCACAAATGTCCAAAATTGGCTTTCTGCACATAAGCTTGTACTTAATGCTAAGAAAACCCAAGCAATGTTACTTGGATCTGCCCCTAAACTTAGGACATGTCAAACTCCCTATTGGTGCAAGACAGTGGCACACAAATAGAATCGTTACATCATTTAAGTACTGGGAATTCTTCTGGACCAATCCCTGGACTTCAGCCTGCATATACAATCTACCTGCAAAGCAGTAAATACTAAACTGGGGTTGCTTACAAGTCCAGTTTCATACTGACTCCTCCGCTAAACTTGCTGTTGCCAGAGGCATATTACTCCTGCCCTCACCTATGGCATGTTGACCTTTGCTGCCACACACAAAACCATCCTTCATAAGTGGGATGTCACTTATAATAATATCTGTTGATACGCCTCCTCATCACCACAGCTTAAGCACCACTGCCAACTGTACAGGGACCTGAGCTGGTTATCCCCCTCAGCTTGCCATCAATACTCTCTTGGCTCCCTGATTAATTCTGTACTCAGAAACCAGACCCTTTTGGTACTCGCAACATTGCTGGTACCTCAAACCTCCTCCTCCTCCTATAGACTGTAATTGGTAGATAAATCCCTGCTGAATGTACCTAGATGTAAAACATCAAAAGGCTTTGTTCCCTTCAATCACTCTGCTCCTAAGCTTTGGAACTCTCTCCCCAAGCACTTGAATATCCAGATCCATGACAGTTTCAAAAGGAGCTGCACTCACATCTATCCTTGCTGATCTCTGCACTTATTTTAATCCTCCTAATCCACTCACCCTTAGATGCTGCCTGGCCTAACTTTAACCTCCCTACCTCACCTTAGCCTCTTACCCTTACTATCTCCTTGAGAGAGCTAATCTGCCACAACTTCCCCACACACACCTGAGCCTTTTTTCAGAGGCTATGACAATGCATCCTGCCCAGTCAGGAATTTACCCTTGCCTTGTTTCGCCTACTATTTGAATCTTCATTGTTGAGACTAATTTTAACAATATTTCTTTGCTGCTATGTTGTGGTATCTCTTCCTAGACTGTGTAGGTTTTATATGCCTAAAAATTCTATGTGGATTTCATTGATTGTTATTGTCCTGGCTGCATGTATTCATTACTACTAACTGTTTTGACCTATGCTATTGTAATTTCATTGTACTCATGCTATGTACCTGTCTTTGATTATTGTACTTTCCCAGGTTGTGCCTGAAAATAGTCATTTCATGGCTAGTGCACCTACCCGGTTAACAAAAACTAAATAAATATCCAAAAAGGTGCTGTGGGAAACTGCACTCTATAAAGTTAACAGTCTCTTTGTGTTGATATGCTACCTATCAACAGCTATGAAGATAAATGAGGCGGGGAGCTCAACCACCTTTTTAAAGAAGCTTAGAAAAGCACCCTTCACAATGTTGTTCCTTATCCTTATAATGTTTATTGTCACCTGCCCCACAAAAAAGATTCTTCAGGGTTCTTATTTCTAAAATGTAAAAATAAATACTTTATTTAATGAAGAAATACAAAATCACACATGACCACATAATGATTACCATCATGGAATGTATATGCAAATCACCTTGAAAATGTGTTTACTGAAGAAATACAAAATCACACATTATCCCATAATACAAACCAACATGGGAAATATGTGCAAATCACCATGAACATTTAGGCTGATTCTGCTTTGAGCAGAAATGCATGGTGCAAAAAGACCTCTCATACAATCTGCAAAGGATGAAAACAGAAGGCACAGTCACGTGTTTCATCCTACATATGACTCATCAGTGTGCCCGTTTGTATCTCACACTGGGAAAAGCAGAGCCAGCCCTAATGTAGCTTTACAGGTTTGGGTGTGGTGGACCCAAGTTAAGAAAACAAGCTAAAAGACAACCTCAGCCAAGGCAAGGTTACCCAAAAGTAACGAGTGTAAGCATTTTTCTCACATAGTAGTATTGATCACTGACTAGATATTCAAACACTTCCCTTATTTGCCTCATATAAGATTCAAGTTTGGCATTTTGTGTAGTTGTAGAAACCCGGTACTCACAGGGAATGACATCTCTCACTCTTGGCATGCAGGAAGAGCCTCTTATGTCTGGCTTCCTTAGGTACTCGTTGAGAGGACATGCCTGCTGGTGCACATGTGATGACATCATCACACTGGCATGATTCAATTCTGTTTGCCTGAGGGCATGTGTTGATCTCATTATGATATTCCTGTAGGTGGCTTTGTAATACCTTGTGTATTGTGCTCTCTAGTTCGCATACTGCTCATGTTTTTGTCACTGTTAAAAACCTATTTAATAATGCAATTTTAAATCACCTTAGTTTTCTATACTTAGTGATAGCTGTGGCTTTTTCAAGGCATGTAATATAATGTGTGCTCCTAGTAAGCACATCATGCTGTGTTGCTATACTTACTGTAAGTAGGCTACAAACTGTGATGAAACTTTTTTTTTAAATAATATACTTTATTGCAATTTTTATGGAAATATAGGCTGACAGGAAAGAGGGATAACTAAGCTAATATATAGAGAATAATGGATAGGTAAGTGTGTGTTATGTATTTTTTTACACCCCCAAGGTGTGTGATGACCCATAAACCTCGAGAGCAAAGCTCAAGAGGTTTATGAGGGCATCACATACTGAGGGGGTATAAAAAAAATACATAAACACACACTTACCTATACTTTATTTTTTATAATTACTGGTAAAGAGCATTTTTTTCTGTGACTACTTTCAAAGTGAGGAGAAGGAGACACACACGCGCGCTCTCTCTCTCTCTCTCTGTCTCTTTGGAGAGACTTTTTTTTTCTTGTTTTCTTTTGTATTTTAAAAAAAAGATGTTCTGTGGAGTCAATGAAAGTGCAGTTGGTAGACAGCAGTCAATGAGGTCTGTTCTCAAGCTGTCTACCAAAGCGCCACTAGCCCGAAGTTTTGAAAGAGCAGGATCAACCTGATATTTTCTTTCCCCATTGTAAATGCAGAATAAACAGTAAAGAAATTAGTTACCTAAAAAGAAGAGGGAATCTCCTCAGTACGAGTCCTCAGGATCGAGAAAACAGAGCCATGTTTTCTAAGTGTTTCACCCGACCACTCAAAGCTGAAGAGCCAGTGAGGTGTCGCGTTCATAATGAGTGACAGTAGAGGAGATGCTACTGAAAGCTAAATGTTTTGAAAATACCATAATAACTGGATTTCGGGTTATTACGTTATTTTGACAGCAGTGCTCACTCGGAATCCAGTTATTACGGTGTTTTACAGTCACCGTAATGCGGTTGATATTGTATGTCACCAGTAATTATACTAACATAATTGTGTAGTTGCATACAGATAAACAGAGTGCCATCCACCCCGTCAACATTCAGGGGTTAGGTAGCACCAGAATCTGCAGTCGTGACATCCATCTGTGTTACATTCAGTTAGATTATGTAAGGCCCCAATCTTTACAACATATGTTGTGCACCATGAGGCTATTTTGTGTTTGAGGTAAAACCTGTTCTAGAAAATATGAGCAGAGCCTTAAGCATTCCTCACCTGTTGATGTATTGATTCGGCGTGTTTTGAATGTGGCTGATCATCTTTTCCATACGCAACGCTTCCAGCATGGTGTTGTGCCATTCCGTGTAGGATGGGATGGTCTCATCCCTCCAGTGTTTTAAGAATTAGCTTCTTGGCCATGGCTGCTATGAGAGAGAGATGACATTTTCTGACTCCCATGAAGTTTCCCATGCCGAGCCCCAGAAGGCATACTTGTGGGGAGAAGGCGTTCTCTAGACCAAGCATGGGATCCAGACTTCTCTGGATTGCTTCCCATAGGGGTCTTGCTTTTGGGCAGCCACATAGTATGTGTTTGAGGGAGCCTAGGCCTTGATTGCATCGAGAGCACCAGTTTGTGCTAAGTTTGCCCATGTTAAAGAGCCTAGCGGAGGTATAGTACATGTTATGATTAATGCGATATTGCATGAGCCTGAGACCATTGAATTTCAGAAGCTTGTGCATGCTCCTCCTGACTTCTGTCGTTCTTTTGGTGGATTCCAGCTCAGGGAATTCCTTTTGCCAATATGGGCACCTAGCACTATCTGCAGACACTGTCTGGGACAGCAGGCATTTGTAGATGTGGGAGACTGCATGCCTTTGATTTACAATTAAACCCAGCTCGTCCCATTTCCTGCAATTACCCTCATCCCATGGTTTAGGGTTTAGGGCTGTGGAGAGCATATACTGCAGCTGCAGGAATGGGAAGGCTTTGAGGACTTCTGGGGCTAGATGTTGCTGGAGCTTGTGAAAGGATGTCAGCGTGTTGCCATCCAAGAAGTTACCAAGCTTATACCAGTCCAAATTGCCTAGAAAGTGTGCTTGGATCGGCTTCTGCTGTATTTTGAAGTTTGGGTTTCCTGCTATGGTTTGTTCCAGATTGAGCTTGGGGCGGGTTCCCGAAAGGCAATGAAACTGTTTGCTGACTTTTTTTTTTTTTTTTTTAACCAGGTATAGCACACTAAGCTGAAAGCTTTTTTACAGGAGCGACCTGGGAGCACAAGGAGGTTAAGTGACTTGCTCAGAGTCACACAGTATGCAAGTAGAAGCTGTGGGATTCAAACCCAGGTCTGGTCTGCTGGATGTCACCAGATTTGCAGCTCAGAGCCTTAGACCGCTATGTTATACTGCCTCCTAAGACCTGTACTGCTACTTCCATTGGTGAGGTTTTCAGCAGTTGGGCAGCAGCTTCAGTGGGACACTTGTGAGAGATTATATGCAGATTCCAGCCATCTGGCACAGGTTCAGATCCATCATTTTCCATTGTGGTGTGTATTCTTGGGGCATGAGAGAGTCAATGTGTGTTAGCCACCATAGAGAATTGAGTGGCATGAGCAGAGGTAGTATAACTGGAAGTCGGGCAGCTGGAGGCCTCCCTTCTCCTTTGGTGGTGTTAGTTTATGATATGCCGTGCACAAAAAGGAGGTCAGTGTGGATTGTATCTCTGTGAACCATGCCAGTGGTAGGAAACACCCGACCATGGTGATCGGATATAGAAGGCAGGGCAAGATTTATTTATTTATTAGATTTTGGTAACCAGGTAAGCCCACTGAGACCAGAGATCCCTTTTTCAGGGAAAACCCGGAGTTAGTTACAGTAAATACATACATAGGTATCATTATACAGTATTTACAGCTGATACATATTGGGAAATTGGTATCAAACGTTTAACACAGAGACAGTAGGCATCACAAGGCTCACAAGTATTAAACAGACGCACAGTACATTTAACAATTTTGCATAAGAGATTCATGGAGTAAGTAGGCGTGGCTAAGTTAGTGATAGCATGACAATCGGCCCGGGCAGGGAGCTAGTGATTACAACCACAGAGACTAAGTTCCAGAAGGTACACTTTGAGGCCTGACTTAAACCCTAGGAGAGAAGGCTTGTCAACCAGACTTGCTGGGAGGGTGTTCCATAAGTAGGGAGCAACATGCTGAAAGGAGCGCTTGCCTTGGTTGGTGCGAACACGAGGGATGTCTAGGGGAAGACTTGCCAAGGATCGCAAGGTACGGCACTGGACTTTTGGAGTGAGCAGCCCACTCAGGTGTGGAGTAGGGCCGAAGGAGGTGAACTTAAAGGCCAGGCAAACAGAGGAGTTTGTTGCAAAGTGAGTTACCCTGTGATAGAGCACGGAAAGTTTGCTGAGCTCCTTCTCACAGAGGAACTGTAGCAGGGGGGGCACCATATAGGATGGAAGGGAGAAGGTTGCAGTTGGCTATGGCACGTCACGCCTCACCAGAAATAGAGTTGCCCAGTTGGTAGAGGAGACCAAGCCTCTGGTGGATGGATCTTGTTAAGGAGTCGATGTGGGATTTGTAGGTCAGCTCCTGGTCAAGGAGGATCCCAAGGTACTTGATCCTGTCTATGACCTCTACTCTCCTCCTTTGGGCTGTGTTGAGTTGGAGTAGCTCACTTCTGTCAGTGCTCAGGCGTCTAGTCCCAAACAGAACAGCCTTAGTTTTTTCTTCATTCAGTACTAGAGAATTGGAGGTGAACCAGGCCTCGAGAGCTGAGAGACAGGCCTGCAGTTTGGCGGAGATGACACTGGGTAGGGGGTCACTGCAGTAGACAACAGTGTCATCCGCGTATAGGATGAGGTTGCTCAGCCCACAGACCCGCTCAATGTCGTTGAGAAAAAGTGAGAATAGCAGGGGACCCAGGATCGAGCCCTGGGGTACCCCAGAGACCACGGGTCTAGTGCCGGATTGTGTTCCTCTCCAACTGACTTTTTGGATTCTATTGATCAGGTAGCTTTCGAACCAAGAGAGTGAGTGCGCATCCAGTCCTAGTCAGAGGAGTCTGGAGAGGAGATGTTTGTGGCTGACCAGGTCGAAGGCCTTGGACAGGTCAATGAATAGAGCCCACGTCGGGGAGCCCTGGTCCATGGCCTTGAGGATGTCGGATGTGAGCCGGATAAGGGCAGTGTCGGTGCCATGACCTTTCCTAAAGCCATGTTGCATGTCAGCAAGGAGTAGGTGCTGCTCCAGGTAATCCTGCAGTTGATTGTATACCAGTCTCTCCTGCACTTTCCCGAGCGGGCTGAGTAGGAAGATAGGCCTATAGTTCCCCACTTTGTCCCTGGGTCCTTTTTATGGACAGTGACAATAGTCGATACCTTCCATTTACTTGGGACTGTTCCTTCGAGGAGGACCTGTTGATGAGCAGGGTGACAGGGTAGGCGATAGCAGGGCAGCGGTGCTCAGCAGCCGAGGTTCAAGCAGGTCATGTCCCGGGAGGAGTTAGGGTTTATTTTGAGTAAAGAGGAAGTACAGCAGACAGTTCGACCAGTTTCAGGTGGAACTGGGGCAGAGGAAGCGCCAGTCCATACTGGTGTTGTAGGGAATCCCAGAGAGGGCGGGAGGAGAGTCCACTAGGATTGGAGAAGGAGGCACAGAAGGCTTCAGCTACTGCGGAGGGTCATTGGTCAAGGTATCCCCAACCAGAGTGCCTTCTTATACATTAGTGGTACCTTTAAGAAGGGTGTTAATGTGGACCCCAGAATTTTTAGGGTCACGAGGTGACTAGTTTGGAGATCTCGCAGGTACTTGGACTTGGCCTGTTTGGAAGTTTTTGCATTGGTTCCTCAATTCCCTATACTTCTCCCAGTCAGATATACTGCCTGAGGATTTGTAGAGTCCCCAGGCCCTGTCGCGGAGTAGCATAATTTGCTTAAGGCTAGGGCTCAGCAATTTGTGGCACTTGCCCTGTACCCTGAGCTTCTTTCGCGGGACATGCAGATTGGCCACAGACAGGAATGAATTGGTGAAGTAGTCAAGTGCCTCAAGTGAGGGGAGGGAGACAATAGGATCCCAGTCAATGGTCCACAAGTCTGAGCAGAGGTCTGCTGGTACGAGCCTGCTAAAGTTCCTGGCTTCGTTTACCCTAGCAGCAATTTTAGGGGGCTTGTTGGACCAGATACAGAAAATTGGTGAGTGGTCACTCAGAGAGTCTGCCATGATCCCAGCTGTCAATATGCGGTCTGAGCAGGAGACTAGTGCCCAGTCGAGTAGGGAATGATTGCCAGACTTAGCATTTTGCCTAGTAGACAGATCGATGACTTGGGTTAATGAGAGTCCAGTATAGGATTCTTACTAGTGGAAGCCCCAGGGCAAGCCAGTTTAGATGGAAATTCCCAAGGAGAATAGTCTCCCCAGGGGTGCTCAACCAGGGCATGGGTTAGGGATTCTAGGGAGGAGGCAGTCGATTGGGGTGGGAGGTAGGCACACCTATGTACAGGGCTTGGTGTCTCCGAGGAGCACTTTTAACAAATAGGATCTCACTTACCGATCCACAGAAGTAGGGTGATCAAATGCAAGCATGCAAGGCAGTGCTGACGTAGATGAGAACCCACACCTTTTTCCCAGCTCTGTCCTTTCTAAAAGCATGATAGCCAACTAGGTCCACTTCATGAGGGAGGATCTGTGGCTTGAACCAGGTTTCAGTCACAGCTAGTCGTCAGGTTTATACAGTGCTGTCCATGCCTCAAGGTCTTGGACTTTGTGCCTTAAGCTACCGATGTTCATGTGCACCAGCTTGAGTCCTCTAGTATTGGCCCAGAGGGGGTTGGTAGGGTCACTGAGAGTGAGATTAGGGGAGTGGGGACCAGGGTTTGGCTCAGTGTCCCCCCCCCAGTGCCAGCTTAAGCCTGGCAAGGTAGCCAGTAATTTTGGAGGGGATGTGGAGGAGCCTCCATTGGTCATACGTGCTGAGGTAGAAAAATAGATTATAACAACTACCCTTCCGGGATAGTCCGTGCATGAGTAGGCTTAGCTTGTTGAACCCCTCCTCACAAGGATCGAGGGGTCAAAGGAAACGATATTCCAGCCGGTTCTGGGAGAGAGGGCCCGGAGGAAGAGTTAGGTCGGTCCACAGTGCCGGAGCTATGTATCGGGAGCAGCTGTGAGTGTCAAGCTCCACATATTTGCAGATCTGAGAGGGACACCAGACTCAGGGAAGGACTGGGTCAGATAGGTAGGGCAGGAGAATAGGAGCAGCCAAGACTGTCCACATATTGCTAAAGGCTCTAGTGGTGTGGAGTTGAGCTATAAGGAGGAATCATTCAAAACAGCGAGCACCAGCATAACAATACAGTTTGAGACCTGTAAACAATATGAGTATGAATATGACAGGAGGATATCAGCTGTACCTCTACCTCCAGAGAGATTAATAGGTATGGTTATTAGCAAGTTAGGTTATTCTATAGCAAGTATTCCAGGCTAAGTTCACGTAGCTAGCTAGACAGCAGTAATTAAGGCACTTGAAATTAGCAAGACAATTATACAACAGTTGGAGTAATCTACATCAGGCTTACAGGGGTGAGGGAGTATAGAGGTTAAAAGAAATATAACAGGCTGATCGTACCAGGATTCAGGGGCTGTCATAGGCAGGATTTGACAAACGAGTTAGTGGGTGGGATTGGGACCATTTAACGGGAGGAGGGAACGGGGTGGGTGGATGGGAAATTTCAGCAGCCCAGGAGAGAAAGTCCTTCCAGATGGTAAGTGGCTCTTTCACCGTCTATGGATTACCAGATTGGTGATTCAGCGTTGCAAGTTCAGTGAGTACAGGCTTCGGGGGAGGTCCACCAGAGCTAACGCCTCAACCCCGAGGTGAAGAGTCTTGGGTTCGGTCCGTGGGAGGAGGAGGAGACCCTCGGCAGTGGGCCAATGTCTCCACGGCCCAGAGCTTCTAGCCAAGGCGAGGATTCAGTCCTAGTTATAAGTCCAGCGGCCAGGAGAGTCACAGGATGCGGGGACCAATTGGCTCAGAGTGCCTTTTTCAAATTTGGCGCTCCAAGGTATGCGACAAGCATGCCGGTTGTTTAGAGAAGCTCCCCAGTGGTCTCCGGAGGCTAGGGCAGAATTCAGCAGCCCAGATGCAGCAGCCCAGGAGAAAGTCCTTCCAGGCAGTGGCGGCTCTTTACCGTCTCTGGATTACCGATCGGTGATTCAGCGTTGCAAGTTCAGTGAGTGCAGGCTTTGGGAAGGTCCACCAGAGCTAGCGCCTCAGCCCCAAGCTGAAGAGTCTTGGGTTCGGTCTGTGAGAGGGGAGGAGCCCTCGGCAGTGAGCCAACATCTCCACGGCCCAGAGCTTCTAGCCAAGGTGAGGATTCTGTCCTAGTTATAAGTCCAGCGGCCAGGGCGTCACAGGATGTGGGGATCAATTGGCTCAGAGTGCCTTTTTCAAATTTGCGCTCAGGTGAATACGACAACACGCTGGTCGTTTACAGAAGCTCCCCAGTGGTCTCCGGAGGGTAGGGCAGAATTCAGCAGCCCAGATGCAGCAGCCCAGGAGAGAAAGTCCCTCCAGACGGTAAGCAGCTCTTTTACCATCTCTGGATTACCCGATCGGTGATTCAAAGTTGCAAGTTCAGTGACATTCATTTTAATAATGTTTATGCATGCCCACAGTGTTAGTGGTAGAGTCAACCACCTGCTTAGGTCTTGCTTAATATTATCTAGGTTCTGGGTTCTTCGAGACCTGTGTGAGTATAATGCCGAGATATTTGATGGAGTCTGGACACCACGTTCCCCCCATTGCATAGTCTGCGAGCAAAATGTGTGGTGATTGAGGGGCATAGTACAAGTTTTGGCAATGTTGAGTTTATAACTGGAAACCTGTCCGAATTCTTGTATGACATTCAAGGCGGAGGGTATCGAGTGGGATGAGTCTTCTACGTGGAGGAGGACATCATCCGCATAGGCGGAGACTTTGAACCTGTTGTCACCCACTTTAATGCCCCAATGGACTTCTCTTCTAAGAGCCTCCATATCAGGGGTTCTATGTAGAGATTGAAAAGATATGGTGATAGAGGGCAGCCCTGCCTGGTGCCTGATATTAGCTCCAGGGGGGTGCGAGGATCCCATTGTGAAGTACTCTTGCTCTGTGGTGTGTGTAGTTTCACCCAATCAATGAAAGGTTCGAAAGCAAATTCCCCAGGGTTTCAAAGAGGAATGCCCATGAAAGCGGTCGAAGGCCTTCTCTATGTCTAGGGAGAGCAGTGCAGCGGGAGGTTGCCTCTTTGGTCCTGACCAGGATGTGAGCCATTTTCCAGAGGTGGTCCAACACCAGCCTACCCTGCATAAAACCAACTTGTTGTGGGTCTATGAGCTTATGGATTAACTTACTCAGCCTTGTGGCTAATACTTTGGCCTAGACCTTAATATCTGTGTTTAGGAGGGTGATGGGCCTATAGCTCCCTAAGTCCATAGGATCTTATCTGGTTTCAGGAGCAGGGTATTGATGGCCTCCTGCATGCATGGGTCCAGTCTGGCCTTTCTCTTCGCATCATTGAGAGAGATCTGCCAATGGGCTGCCCAACTCTTGTGAAAGTGATTTATAGAAGTTAGAGGTAAAGCCATTTGGACCAGGTGCTTTATCCAGCTTGTCGAGCCAATGGCTTGGCTCTCCTAGGTTGTTTAGAGAGATTCCTGGTCTACCTTGGGGGGTTGAGCTTTTTGTAGAAAGAGGTGTATGTCCTCGGTGGTGGTCTGATTCCCTTCCGCATACACTTCTGTGAAGAAGTTACCGAAGGCTGCTGTTATGTCCACTGGCTGGGAGAGCGAGCTCCCGGCAGGGCTCCTGACCAAGTTGATGGTCCATCGTGCCTCTTGCTGTTTGAGCTTGAGTGCGAGTAATTTCCCTGCCTCCCCCCCCCCCCCGGTCCATGTAATGAGTCTTTGCTCTAAAAGAACAAACTCCACCTGCTCCCTAATGTATATTACTGGTGTTCTGAGATTTACTGTGAGTAGTATTTTTGTATTTTGTATTTTTGTATATTTGTTTAATTGTATGTTTATGTGAAACTGGTCGACCGTGAAAACAGGTCTTTGGCCCATGGTCTTACCAGTATAAAAAATAAACAAAACAAACAAACAAGGAGTTTGTAGTATTTGGCTCTGGCAGTGTTCAGTTGCCGTCCAGTTGTGGCTGTTTGGGGTCTGGCAGCTGATCTCTCCAGTTCGCAGATGGTGCATAGTAGTTGCACCACCTCCGCTTCCCTCTTTTTCTTTCTAGTCGAGGCAAGGTATATAAGCTCTCATATGGTGCATTTGAAGGCTTCCCGTAAGGTGGTCTGTGATGAGACCAAGTTTGTGTTTGTCTCAAAATATTGTTTCACACAGGCTCTTACTTTGAACAGGCACTGGTTGTTTTTTAGCAGGCTATTGTTCAGTCTCCAGATCCTGTCCCACTTGGTTTGGCCTGGAGGTAGGAAGATCAGGGTTACCAGGGCGTGGTCAGAGAGTACCTTGGGACCTATCTCAGAGGTAATAGTTAGTTTGAGGATGGGTTGGTTTATGAGGAAGTAATCAAGTCTGGACAGCGAAGAGTGCAGTTCAGACTAGAAAGTATACTCTCTCACGTCAGGATGCAGCACACGCCACACATTTATTAGGCGTAGGGAGTCTTTAAGTTCTCTCAGAGCCCTCTGAGTTAATGACTATCCGACCGTTTCGGGTCGGGATTTGACTAGGGTGTTATCCTGGACTATGTTCCAGTCACCAGCCAGGACTATTGAGCACTGGGGTAGTGTGGACATAATAGCTAGGAGGTTAGCAAAGAAGCTCGGGTCCTCACCATTTGGCCTGTATATTGATGCTAGTATTACCTCTTGCCCTCCTAGTTCACCTCTCACTATTGTGTATCTACCTTGGGGATCTGCATGTTGTTCCTTGAGGTTGAATGAAATGTTTCTGTGTATGAGGATGGCCACCCTGCCCTTCTTTTACTGGCACCTGCGGTGAAAACCTGACCTTCCCATTCCCTTCTACAAAGTAGTGCCTGCTGCGTGAGAGTGTGTGTTTCTTGGAGTAGACTGTCTGTGTTTTCTGGCTCCTGAGATGTTTCAGGATCGAGTGCCTTTTCTCCCTGGTTTGTGCTTCCTTTATGTTCCATGTGGTGCAGGTGTACCTAGTCGAGGTCATAGCATCAGTTTGGTGTCTGCTTGTATGCACCGTTCGGTGCTATTGTCTGATATAGCCCCAGCCATTTTGGGGACTTTTGGTGATGTACAAGGGTCTGCAGCCCTCCCATCACCCTTGGTGGTAGGTCTTATTCAGCCATGTGAGGAGCTTGGGCTCTGTTCCTACCATCAGTGGTTTCTTTCTGGCTTGTCAGTGACAGGTTCTGCATACAACAGTGCAACTATCTTTAAGTAACAGCATGCAAGGCTAAAGACTACAGATCTAATAGAACTATATACATTCTAGTGCAAGCATCTACAATATATTTACATATGGTGGGAGATTCTCCTCCTCCGCACCCTGGTGTTGTATGCACCAAGACTTGCATGGGGCTTGGAGGTCCCCATTCATTAGGACCATGGTAGGTTGCCATTCATGCCACCCTTCTCTGTCCATGATCACAGTTTGTCAGATGGATTGGCATGGAAGTACATCCACATTTAGAACAGACCTGGGGCTCTCCTGCCCTTATGTGTGGGTTTCTGAAGTCTCTTGGGCCCTCTGTCTTGCTACCAGTGGTATGCAAAAGAAGGCTGGTAATGTCTGAGTCCTCCCCACCTCCCAGGCGCCCCTCATTATGGAGGAAGTGCCCTGCTTTACCCTTTCAAGGTCTCCCTTCACCCTCCTGAGTCAAGTAATACCCACGCATATGCAGTTTGTTGTAGGACTCATAGACAAGGTATAGTATGACAACATTGTGGACTGCTAGATATCAAACAGTTCTTGCACAGATCAAAGTGGTGTTTGCCACTGTGGTTAGGCTTGCAGCCCCATACTTGAAGGTGCATCTCCTACTATGCACGTCCATGTCCCGCAGTGTCCTTCACACCTAGTAACCATGTCCTTTCTCTTGGAAACACCAGTATCAGAGGTATTACCCCCCCCATTTTCCCCAACACTGAAACGTGCAGCCTTGTTCTGTCTTGATTGAAGTGTTGCCTCTGTCTTAATCCCCCACCCTTGAATTTGACCCTTGTGCATCCATTGTCTAGCATCTTACACCCTTATGCTAGTAAATTATATCGTGGGATGCGTGTCGGCAGCCCTCGCGGCCCAGTTATGGTGTAGCGGTGGTATTGTCACCCTGTGGGGTGGTAAGACAGCAGCGATCCTTCGGCAGTGGGGCTTGGGGACCCTGGGGCACATTTAGCCAGTCTACAGGAGTATGTACTCCCCACAGGAGTTGGCGCTTACCAGAGTGAAGTATTGACCCTTGTGCCTATGCTCACCCCCTGCCTAAGCATTCTAGAGTATGTATTATGTGGGGTGCTAGAAGAATGGTGCGTAGTAGCAGTGTAACACCACCGACAGTGCTCAACCAAGCCACACCAAAAATGCTACCCTCCCAATGGACACACTGCCTAGAGCGGTCCTACCTCACTGTTCCGGTGGGGCCCCCAATGTTGGTGGGTGCAGGCTCGGGTGTTGATTGCAAGCCCGTGCCATCTCTATTGTGTCAAAATCTGCCCCCCCGGCCAGAGCCTCCGCCTGACCCATAGCTGCCACCATTGCCCTGTATACCGGACTGTTGGTCTCTCCTCCCAGTCTAGCAGGCCCCTATGTCCATCCCCCGGCAGCTATCTTGATGGGTTTAGTTCCTTGCTCCCCGGAACCCTACCCCCTTGGTATGTCTATCTGTCCCTCCCCCCCCTAAATACTGGTGCATACTCCTTTTGGTGCCTATCATTTCAGCCCATTGCTCAATTTACCTCTCAGGTTTTAGATGAAACTGTGTGACATATGTACTATACAACTGGATGTTTAATGCAATTGTAGTTGATGCAAAAAAACTGTTTATTCTTTTTAACTATACTGTATGCTGTTTCAGAGAAGGGGTGCCTTCCTGTTAAGGGCTAACTCCTTGGCTGTGCGGTGTTGAATTGTGGGACATTGGAGGACCATCCATCCACACCTCCTGTCTTGTGTCCTTTTTTGCAATCCTACAGGCTATTTTGAAATTAGTTAGCCACTGTTTGGCTAAAACTCTGCTAAATTGACACCTAAAGCCTTCTTAAAGGCTGTTTTAAGACATTTGAGTTTCAACTATAACATGTGAAGCCGGAGTAAGCTGCCCAGCACTTCAGGTTCGGACTCATAAAAGCGCTGCACTAGCGAGCAGGGTGGCTGTATCTGGCGGGGCTCGCGGCTGAATGCGCGCATGAGACATGCTTGCGTTGCGTCTTTCCATGTCTCCCTGGGGAAAGCGAGAATAGGGACTCCTAACCATTATCAGGAGTGAAACAGGTAACTCTACTCTAACATAACTTCGAAGTAAAAGCTCTCCTAATACTGAGTAATAATTTTAGGGGGTTATACAAGACTATTTAGAATAATGAAGAAAGCAAACAAAATGTGCATAACCTGCTCTATGTTTACCACAGGAAAGCAAACACCTAGTTATGTCTGTGATAAATGTCTATTGGTAGAAAAACTGCAAGAGGAAATCAAACGCTTATTGCCCAAAGATAATTTACAGCCTGAAATAAAAGCACTTGAGGATTATATAGACCAAATGTCTTTGTTGGTGGAAAATAATGCATCTATCAGCCAGATGTCTGATAACCCATCATGTTCTAACAAATCTCCAAATAAATGTATTTTTACCAATTTAGTAGAACCTCTAACCATTTCTTCTACCCCCTCGAATAATAAACCAGATGAAAGCTGGTCTAGTATCCCCTACAAAAAATACAAAACAAAAACCAAAACTTTATGTACAAAAAAATCAGGACCTACCTTTGCATAATTAATTCGAAGTTCTAAACTTCAAAGTTTAGTTTAGTTTATTGTTCTAGGAATTACTACCTTTGAGCCAGAGGCTCTTTTACAAAGGTTCCACGTCAATTAGGTACAGTACAAAAGGTTACATAGATAACACAACAATTTGTGTTGTGTCAAAACAAGAAAACATATACAAATACATATCAAATCACTTGTGCAAAGGACATGAGATATCAATAATCACATTATTATTACAAGAAAGAGGTCATGCCAGATTAGGAGAAACAAATAGGGAAAAAGTCCAGAACAGAGAGGTTAAGTGAAAGGTGTGGGGAGCAGACAATAGCAGGAGAAAAGGTTTCCCAAACATGTCTTTGTCAAATAACAGAACAGGGTGGGTAGTGAGAAAATAGGAGGTTTAATCAGGGCAGTCACAGGAGCTGGAGGTGGCAAGGTGAGAGAAAAGCCTTGATTTGAAAATACCTAGAGAGGTGGAGGCAGTAATATGAGTGCTGAGGGCATTTAGCCAGCTGGGGGCACGATAGGCAAATGATCTTTGTCCCTGGGAAGTCCGGCATTGGGGGACTTGGAGAGGCTGGTGTTCTGATCTTCTGGTAAAACGGGTGCTAGCGCTCGGGCATAACAGGTCTTGGATACAGGGTGGAGTGAGGCCCAGAGTGGATTTTTTTGCCATCAGGCAGGTAAGGTACTTTATCCGGTTTGAGAGTTGCAACCAACCTGAGTCAGCATAAAGTTCACATGTGTGGGTACATCGATGTGCACCAGTGAGTAGCTGACAGGCCTTGTTAGGGATGTTGTAATGCGATTAAGTGCTGTAGTAGTGGCAGATCCGTATATAACTAAGCCATAGTCAGCGACTGCGATGATAGAGATTGGATGGCAATCCTCAGTGCAGAATGGGTAGAAGCTGTCGGTTCGATACAGAATCCCAATTAGCTGATTAATAGTTTTGCTGTACTATCAATGTGAGTTGTAAAGGTTAGGCCTTGATCAAAGTTGATTCAAGATATTTAAAATTGGCACTTGTTCAAGGGTATTTCCCAGGTATGTATTAATGGTGAGTGGGACTTGCCGTTTCTTGTTTTCAGGGTTAGAGAAGAGCATGGATTTAGTTTTTTGTGGTTTAGAACCAGCTTATGTTCAAGGAACCACATCTCAACTTTGGAAAAAGCATGCTGAAGGTTGGGCGTAAGAGGTTCGGATCTTTATGAGTGGCAAGAATCACGGCATCATCGGCATGGAGGATTAATTGTTCAGGGCATGATTTGGGGAGGAGTTTAGGAAAAGGCTGAAAAGGAGGGGCCCAGGATGGATCCCTGGGGAACTAATGGCGAACCGGTTTGAGTCTGAGAACTCCAGCTACTTTTACAGATTGAGAGCGCTGAGCAAGGTAATTTTACCCAGTCACCAGGACCCTGATAGAGCCCTAGGGATAGAAGTTGTTTGATAAGTAGGCCATGGTGAACTGTATCAAATGCCTTGGTTAAGTCAATGTAGTCTGCTCCAGTTAGATTTCCTTTGTCCATGGCATTGTGGATTGCTCCTGAGAATTCAAGTAGGGCAGTCAAAGTAACTGAAGGGCAAAGCCTAGATAAGGTAAAACCTTCCTTGGATGTATCAACTCTCCCCCAATATCTTAAACAAAACGTTTTATCAGATTCAGAACACAAAATTAACAAATCTGAAAAAAACATATTAAACACAAAGGAAATACCCTTTATGGATATTTCAGTAATGAATCAAAAACAGGTCATTGTACTAGGGGACTCCATTATTAAATATCTTGTCAGGCCAATTTGCAACCCAGACAAACAGCAAAGAATGTGTTCTAGTTTTAGAGGAGCCAGAATAGCAGATATAACAAGAATGGCTAAACCAATATTAGCCAAAGCAGGAAAAAATCCTCTGGTGATTATCCATGCAGGTACCAATGACATTAAAGAAGTCAATCTTATGCAAATTAAGCAAGATATCGTAGCATTAAACAACATTCTAAGTGAACATGGATGCTCAGTATGCTTCTCGGAGGTGTTGCCTATCCCAAGAGCTACTGAACATATTACCAACAAAATTAAAGCCTTAAATAACTGGCTACGAAAATGGTGCTACAAACAAAACATTAAATGTCTAACCCATTGGGAAGAATTCGAAAACAGACCATCTTTATACTGTTGGGATGGGCTACACCTCAGTAGAAGAGAAAGTACTATATTAGGACAACAGATGAATGTGTATATAAACTCCCATTTAAACTAAAAAAAAGGGGGGAGTCTGGGAACCTATCCCTCTCTAGTTAAAAAGCTAACCCACCACAAAATTATAAATTCAATATACTCAGCTTTAATGCTAGATCTATGACAGTTCCTAAATATGCTGAATTAGAAATACTAATACATACATTAGATTTAGCGATAATAGCCATAACTGAAACTTGGGAAACTTAGAAAAATTTGGTCAACAGAGATATCTGGTTATAAACATTTTACAAAACAAAATGACACTAAAAAGGGGGTGGGGTTAGCTTATATATAAGGGATGACCTAAAATCTTACCAAAAGACTCTAACCCCTGTTTAGAAAGTGTATGGGCATATATTCAAGTCACAAGTTCACATAAAATATTGATAGGAACCTGCTACAGACCACCAGCTTCTGACTTGGAAACTACCAGAATAATAACTGAGGAAATACAGCAATTTTCTGATAGAAATGATATACTGGTATTAGGAGACTTTAATCTGCCAACCATTAATTGGAACACATTAACTGGATCAAATCAGCATGATAACCAATTTCTATCGGTAATGACTGAACAGGGTTTAGTACAGAAAATAAGGGAGCCAACCAGGAAAAAAACATATTGGACCTTGTCATCATTAACCTGGAAACTCCATTATCCGATATAATAATTCTACCACCAATCGGAAATAGCGATCACATGACAATACACTTCTCCATTCAGCTACCTTCACAACCAAAAATAAATAATATTAAAGTAAAGCAATACCATAAAGCAAACTTTCCCCTTATTAAACAAGAACTAGGAACAACTAAATGGAGCACATTCTACCCCTTTAAAACAAATGAAGTATGGAAATTGTTAAACAAAAGATATTAACACTTGATAGAAAATATATTCTGAGAGACTTAAGTATAACAGCAAAGGAAAATTCTCAGTGGTTTAATAAACATATAAAAACTCTAATATCCTGTAAAGAAACTTTTCTAAGCTTAAAAGACACCACCATCCAAAATAGATAAAATACTAATGTCTTACAGACAAACAGTTAAAAAACTTAAAAAACATATAAAAATAGCAAAACGTAATCTTGAATTCAAGATAGCATACACAAAAGATTCCCATACAACCTTATATTCTTACTTGAATAAAAAAAGAATTGTAATAACCAAATTGGACCCTTGGTTGTAAACTCACAAACCATTACCTCTGATATAGAAACAGCCACTGAATTTAACAATTATTTCTCTACTGTCTATACATACAAGTCAGACACTATTAACTGTTCCCCTGATTACTGACACAAACACAGAAAATATTTCAGAGGATGATATACAAGATGCAATTAATACTCTTAAAAAACACACAAGTCCAGGACCTGATGGAATCAGTTCTAGATTCCTAATAGAAACAAAGGATGAAATTATTCGACCACTAAAAATATTATTCAATAAATCACTGAATGAATCATCAGTGCCAAGCAGATAAGCGCACTGCAATAGTGACACCAATCTTTAAAAAGGCTCCCAGTCAAAGACTGAAAATTACAGACCCATAAGTCTGACGTCTGTCTCATGCAAGCTTATGGAAAAATTATTAAGATCAAAATCGAGCATGAATTAGAAATATTAAAAATAACTGACATATACCAGCATGGGTTCAAACATGGTTTTTCATGTGCAACTAATCTTATCTCTTTCTATGAGCATATCAGTTACCATTTAGATAATAACATACATATGGACGTTATATTACTCGATTATAGTAAGGCGTTCGATAAAGTCTCACATTCTTTATTGATTAAAAAACTTATCAAAATAGGACTCTCATCTATATTAGTCTCCTGGATAAATCAGTGGCTGGATAGCAGAACACAGAGAGTTAGGGTCAATAATGTAATGTCCAGAGAAAGGGGAGTGAGTAGCGGGGTCCCCCATGGTTCTGTGCTGGGGCCTGTTCTTTTTAATCTCTTCATAGGGGACATGTGCATATCTAGTAACAACAAAATGGTGAAGTTTGCAGATGACACCAAAATTGGAGGAAAAGCTACAAGCAGAACTGTTGCTAATAGAACAATGGGCATCTATATGATATGTATTTTAATGTCTCTAAATGTGCAACCCTTCATTTGGGAAAAATAATCCATTGCAAACATATTACTTAAATAATTTGGCTATTAAAACCTCTTAGTAGAAAAGATTTAGGTGTCTTAATTAATAACAATCTGTCCTCTACATCACATTGCACTAAGATAGTCAATCAAGCAAAAGTCACCCTTAGAAGGATCAATAAAACATTTATAAACAAAACTGAACAGTGTTTACTTCCACTCTACAGATTCCATGTTAGACTTTATCTAGATTATTGTTCCCCCTTTTGGAACCCCTATTTAATCTCTGATATTAATAAAATTGAAAGTATTCAACATAAAGCAACAAAATTAATACCTCACCTTTCTAAACTTGATTACACCACTAGATTAGAACAAACAGGCTTACATTTGCTCTCTCAAAGAAGACTTAAAGGGGATCTGTTATTATTATTCAAAATCACAAAACATCCAGATCAGATGCAAAATTGCAGATTAAAATATTCTACTAGAAAAATAGTTGCAAGATTACACAATAGACAACTGGAGATTATGAAAGCAAGAACAAATAACAGAATGAATTATTTCACTATAAGAGCACCTAAAATGTGGAATAAACTGCCTCAGGAAATAGTTGACTCACCCAACATTTTGATTTTTAAAAATAAACTAGATAAATGGTTAATCAATCAGGGATTTACTCAATGATCCACAAATGTGGAGGACGAACCATGATGGGCAAATTGCCTTTGTTTGTCCCACACTACCAAAGTACCAAAGTATAGTCCATGGTGATCTGCCACATCCCTCAACTTGGCAGCGTCCATGGGTTTGATTATGTTCTATTCAGTGCAGGAGATGCTCCAGGATCCAGTCCATGATTGCTGAAGTGGGCATTCAGTGGTGGCAGGCAGGACAGCCACCACGGCAGAAGGTTTTCCTGCTTGTGGCGTGTCGAGTTGAGGTGGACACAAAGTCCAAGGCCAGGATGATGACTGCTGTCTTCAGCCAGGACATTGTCCGACTTGATTGCTGTGCAGTGAACAAAGGGAGTAAAATGTCCAGCAGGAGAGTGGTCAAGAGGAAGGTAGGAAGGCTTACTGCTGGCCAATACTTCTGTCCGCCATCTTTAGGTGTACTGGGTGACCCATTACCTTTGGGCCACTGTTGTCATTCAGAATTGCCCTGTGTCCTTCCCCAGTGTTGTGTTGTACTTTAGACCTTGCTTTAATACCATGCAGGTCAGTGGGTTCGTGCTGAAGGGATAAAGAGAGGGCATTGAGAGGTAGCTGTGTGGTAATGGGATGACAGAGCCTTTAACCCCCCCCCAAAGTTCCAATCCTAGTTCTGTCATTATGATTCTCTGCCTTTGTTCTCTCTGGGCTGTGTACTGTGAGTTATTGTGGGGGGGGGGGTTGGAGAGGAGAGGAAGACTTGCGGCAGATATTTTGGTAGTTCCTTTTGTGCTGCTTTGACATTGGGGAATTCCTTGGTGCCAGGCAGTGTGGACACAGTTAGCAGGGCAGGATGTAGCATTCGGAAGGGGATGCTGGCCTTATGCAAGGCTTTCTTAATGTCCCTATATGCTTGCTGTCTGTCTCTTACCACTGGGGTGACATCGCTGAAGATGTGAAAGTGGTGTCCCTTCCAGACCAGTGCACCTTTGGTTCTTGCTTGGGTCTGTATTGATTTTTGTCTTGGAGTGAGGTACATCTACTATTTCTCTCCATGTTTTGGGGGTGGCGAGGCGATTGGTTTGTGAAATCCAGTTGGTGCTGGGAGCCTGAGATCGGAGGACCTGCCACCTCAAGTAGTAGTTTCTGGACAAAGATTTATAGGTTAGCCCCTTCTATGTTTTCTGGAAGCCCGACCAGGACTAGGTAGTTTCTCCTGAGTCAGCTCTCCTGCTCTTCAATCCGGTCCCCCAGTTTCCCAGTTTTTCTTTAATTCAGTCATGCTTTTTTCCTCTCTGGCTTGCTTGTCTTCCACTGCGCTAATTCTTGTTTCAACATTAGAGACCCTCCGGGTAAGATGCTCAATTGTATTTTTAATGGTTTTAATGTCTGAAGCCATGTTCCCGAGTGTGATTTTAACTGTGGTAATCTCACTAAAAAAAACGATCCAGTTTGTCTGTGAGAATTTCCATATGGTCTGGATCCATGGGGAATTCTCCAAGTGAGTCGTTTTTTTTGCCTTTTGGAATGCTGGCTTGCTGTCAGCAGAGGAGCCACTGCATCTGTATCCATCTGGTTACTCGAATTTTGATCCATTCTTCGATATGCCACCAGAGTTCGTTTGACAGTTGCTTTAGAAAATGAAATTTCTTGAGTCCTGGGAAAAAATGTTTAATTTTTGTTAAAAAGCCTCATTTTTCTGTGTGACCGAAGAGCTCCAAGAAATGCAGCCGCCCGGGCTGAAACTATCACATGACCCCAATGAAACTACTTCTAAAAATACCCACCGAATTATCTTATACTTGTAGACATATTGAGTTTGTGCCCTCCCTCCATCCACCCTTTAACACGATCAGCAGCTAGACTAGTTCCATGGCTATATTACGCATCTTTTGACTTTACTGTGAGGCTACATTAACCATTCCATCTATCTGTGTGGAGCATTACAGTCCCACAGGGACAAAAAGAGTTCAGTGGCTAGTCTGACCCATTACAAGCAAGCCATCCGTTCATTACTTCACTCATCCCTGTTCCCTAGTTAGTACATTAATGGGGCACAGTCAGCACAAGAAGACTCCACACTCAAGTGTGGGGCTGGTCTAATGTGTACTTTGTGTGTAAAACATTTTGGTTTACTTACTGTTTACTGTAGTATAATGTATGGTAGAACGCTGTTAACCTTAGAAATCATTATATCTTACTTCGATAGGGCTCTTGCAGTAGGTAATTACATATAGGGGACTGGCCGACGACAGGACCTACGGAAGAATTTCTAGCTAGTCCCTGGCGGACTGCCCCCATTTCAGGTGACCAGCCAAACGATGTCGGTGATAAGGCGTCCCAGACGCCCGCCTTTCCAGTTCTTTTTCCGTCATTAGCTCAGACAGTGCCTCATCGGTTAAGTTCTTATCGCTCAGTCCTGTTACTTCGTGTTTTTTTCCGATTAGTTTCAGAATTTTACTCTTTCGTCAGGTGAACGTCAGTATATGTCGTCCCCTTCAAAGAATAAGTGCGACTCGTGTGGCGCCCAACTGCCTCACAAAGATGGTCACTCCCTCTGCCTCTTCTGTGTAGGCCCCGACCACACGGTCGATAAGTGTCTGCACTGCCTCCGGTTCCATGTGACCACCACGAGCAGCGCCAGCAATCCTCGAAGCCCGTCTCCTCAAAAAATAAGATGTCTGCGATGGAGAAAAGAGCTGAAAACTTGACAGGTGTCGACCTCCCTGAAGGGCACAAAAAGTGGAATAAGGAAAGGCACGGAGAAGGTCTCCTCTTCCGCGACTCCGTCCGATCGCGGGCAAACTATCCCCTCCGGGATATCGCCCGATAGCAGCCTCCAAGGCTTTGGAGGGCGTCGGCCGCCCGGCAGGTTCGATTCGACCCGCCAGGCATCTCGGGCGAAGGAGACTCCAGCCCCAGTACTGCCGCGGGCCATGCGCCTACTGGTACAGGCACCTCCCTTAAGCGGACGTCAGCCCTTCCAGCGTGCGCCGGGAGAAGGCCTCTAAGGAGCTCGACCCTTGAGCGGTGCTCGGCAGTGTCTCCTCGGACCGGGCCTCCTCTCATTCTCAGCCCGCCTCCGATGAGGAACCCCCAAAGCCGGACGCCAGCTTCTCTGGCGTCCGCCGACTCAGCCCATAAGTCACACGCCGGCTTCTCTGACGTCCACTGGGCCTCTGAGCCCACGGTGGAACTTACTACTTCCATCGTTCCAGACTCTCCCGCAGCCTTCGCTGCTGTCAGAAGCCCCAGTCCCCCCTGCCTGACCCGGGATTCCCCGTCCCAGACGAGACTCGGGACCATGGGCTACCGTCCAATCCTCTTTCTGAAGAGCGGATCTGGCGCGGTTCCCCTGATGCCGGCTCCGGCGCGGCTCCTCAACACCGGCCCGGCGATGCGGTTCCGACACCGCCCCTCCAACACCGGCGGGCATTTTCTCTCTTCCTCGGGCCTCCACCCACGGGCCTATCCCGTTGATCTGCCCATGGAGTACCCGGCTGGGCTGTCTGCTCCGGCAGCTCCTCCAGTGCCTGGGTGTCCGCCATCGTTTCCGGCGCGGTCTTCCCAGGTCCGCGGTATCCTCACGCCCGCCCGTACCAGTGCCCGACTCCTTGACGCCCGCAGTACCCGGCGCCACAGTACCCAACTCCGGGATACCCGCAGCCGGGTTACGGATACTCCCCTTATGGATTTCCTCCGTACAACTATCCCCCTTCTCCTCCTCCACCACCCCCTAGGCCGTCGGTGGATCTGCAGGAGACTCTTGCTTCTTGGTGGGCTGAGGCCAAGGCTCAGCTCACCAAGGAAGTCGAGAGACGTCTTACGGCGATGGTGCCATGCCCGGCTCCTGTACACCCAAGACGGCACACTCCCTCTCCACCTCTGGATTCCCGGGCTTTGCCCTCGGGATCCAGAGAGGGGCAGGACACGCGTTCTGGGATCCCTCCCAAGGAACCCGTTCTTCCCCCTAGACAAGTTAGGGAGTCTTACTCTGCTTCAGACTCTTCCTCCCCTTCTCTCTTGGACTCCTCAGAGGCTTCTGATGGAGGTTCCGAGAAAGATAGTGAGCAGCTCTCCGTCCAAACCCGGCCGAGGACTCCTCTGAAGTCTCCTCCGGAGGATCCTTCCTTCACGGAGTTGCTCAGAAAGATCCAGGAATTTCATCAGTGGCATTCCTCAGAACCAGATCCTCAACGGTAAAACTCGCCGAGCATCTGGACTTGCCCCTTACGGCTCCTACCTTAGTGCCACCCTGGATTGAGCCTCACGCCCACCTTGTTTCCACTATTTGGAAACAACCGTCGGCTTTAGCCCCACTTCCCAGGAAGTCAAACAGGCTATACCAGGCTCCGGGGTGTAGACTTTTTAGACTCTCACCCGCGTGCAGACTCGCTTGTGATTAGCGCCGCTCACGGCCGGTCAGCACATCCGAAGCACTTGAGCTCGTCTCCCTGGATAAGGAATCTCGCCTTCTGGATCAGTATGGAAGGAAGATCTACGCTTCTTCCATACTGGGGATTAAGCCCTGAACTATGTTGCACATATAGGGGATTACTGAAGGCCGTCCTTACAGGCGGAATCAAGATCGACTCTCTGCCTGACTCTCAACTCAAGCAGGAGTTGGCTGACCTGGTCCGTTCTGCTCATTCGGCCAGTCGTCACATTCTGAGGATGACCTATGACGCAGTGGACACCGCATGACGGAGCTCTGCATTCGCCGTAAGTCTTTGGCGTCACGCATGGCTCTGTGTGTCAGGTTTGGTCCCGGAGGTGCAGTCAGCCATCCAAGAAGCACCTTTCAGAGGTTCTGTGCTTTTCGGTGGTGATGTCAAGGACATCATCACTGATTTGCAGGAGAAGGGGACGGCCCTTAAATCCGTTGATTCAATGTACCGTCCCCATCCCCAACAGCGCCGTCCCTTTCGCAGATGTAGCCGGCCCCAAGCAAAACCTCAGGGAAGGCGGGCCACTAAACGTCGGGCCCCCACAGCTGTCAGGCCCCCACCGCCCAGAAAAGCAATGGGTGCCCCAGCTGCGGCGCTGCCTCACACCACCTGACTCCTTTCCTCTCCCACCGCCTCCGGAGCCCCCGGAGGAACCGGTAGGAGGGAGGTTCACCCTCCACCTTCCGGGTTGGGAGAGGATAACTTTGGATTCATGGGTGCTTCAGATCATTGCAGAGGGGCACTCCATAGAGTTTCTACAGAAACCTCCACGTCACCCCCCTCTGAACTCGCTTACTCAAGGGACCATCTTCCTTTGGTCAGGGAAGAAATCTCAGTGCTTCTTGCGAAACAGGCTATAGAACCCGTCCCTCCTCATCTCTACGGGACGGGGTACTATTCCCACTTTTTCCTTGTTCCAAGAAACGGGAGATCTCAGACCTATTCTCGATCTCAGCTCCTGAACCTGTTTGTGGAGTACAAGAGGTTCAGGATGCTCTCCCTTCAATCCCTTTTGCCCCTGCTTCGGCCGGGCCAATGGCTTTGTGCACTAGATATGCAGGATGCATACCTGCACATTCCCATTCACCCTTCGCACTGAAAGTACCTCAGGTTTGCGTTCCAGGGGGTCCACTACCAATTCCCAGCCCTCCCATTTGGTCTTTCCTCGGCTTCCCGAGTCTTTACTAAATGCCTGGTGGTGGTAGCGGCCTACTTGTGTTCTTTGGGAGCTCAGGTTTTCCTCTACCTGGACGACTGGCTCCTGGTGGCCCCATCCAGGGAGGAGCTTCTGAATTTCCTCTCCCTCACCTGGCAGGTTTTCACTGGCCTGGGTATTACCATCAACCATTCCAAGTCTCACCTGGATCCTTCACAGAGGCTCTAGTTCATCGTGGCAATTCTCGACACAACTTTGTGCAAAGCCTTTCTGCCTCCGGACAGGGGGGCCTCCCTCCAGTCACAGATTTCCCTCCTATCGGAACACAGGAAGGTCCAGGCGAGGTCAGTGCTCCGTCTACTGGGGCTTATGGCAGCGGCCATCCCGACGGTTCCACACGCACGCCTCCACATGAGAATCTCTCAGTGGACTCTTTGATCTCAGTGGGATCAACGAGTAGACGACCTAGATCATCCGGTTCTGATCTCCTCGACGATGGTAAGAGACTTGCAATGGTGGATGGTTCGAGAGAACCTCTTCCAGGGGGTCCCCTTTTTCATCCTCCCCCCGATCAGACTCTGACCACGGACACTTCAGGCGAAGGTTGGGGAGCCCATCTGGGTCCTCACCGAACCCAAGGCCTTTGGTCAAAGTTGGAGATAGTTCTCCACATCAACGTGCTCAAGCTTCGAGCAGTGCTTTATGCACTCCAGGCCCTTCACCAATACATCCTTCGGTCACCTAGCTGTCAAACAGACAACATGTGCGTGGTGTGGTACATCAATAAGCGAGGAGGACTCGGTCCTACCCGCTGTGCAGGGAAGCAATGAGGATCTGGGATTGGGCAACTCTCACAACCTTCACCTCACGGTGATCCATGTTCGGGGCCGACAATGTCCTAGCAGACAGACTAAGTAGCTCATCGGCTCTTCCACACGAGTGGGAGTTGGACGAAAATGTCCTAAAAAGCATCTTCCAGGTTTGGGGGACTCCTCAGATAGACCTGTTCGCCTCCTCCCAAAACGCAAAGCTTCCAATCTTTTGCTCGCTCGCTCTAGAGTGAGGCACTTTCTGGAGCAACGCTGTATCTCTAAGCTGGAAGGACAGATTCGTCTATGCTTTTCCCCCAATTCCTCTGGTCCCTCGTGTGTTACAGAAGCTTGCTCTAGCAGGAATGAGAATGATTCTGATCGCTCCTTTCTGGCCCAGGCAAATCTGGTTCTCTCTTCCACAACAATACTCAGAGGTTCCTCCTCTTCCTCTTCCTTTATCTCCAGGATTGCTGACCCAGGATCAGGGGACCCTGGTCCATCCGGGACTCAAGTCCCTTCAACTTCATGCATGGCTCCTACAGACCTAGCCCAATCTCGTTTTGGCATTTCTTCTAAGGTGGCTGAGATTCTGGTGGAGGCTAGAAAACCCTCCACTAGGTCCACCTACGCCATGAAATGGAAAGATTTTCTATCTGGGCGGCGCCCAGGAACGTGGAGCCCTTTTCCTGCCCTGTGACTTTTCTGCTTGAGTACATGCATCATCTTTTTGACCTGGGTCTCAGTCACTCCTCTTTGAAGGTCCATATGGCGGCTATTTCAGCCTACCATGTCCCTTTCGCTGATAAGGCATTCGCTCAGCTGGAGATATCCAAAATTTTCCTCAGAGGGGCCCTTCATCTTAGGCCCCCTATCCGGACTCCAGCTCCACCTTGGGACTTAAATTTTGTCCTCGAGAAACTTACCTTCCTCCTTTGAGCCTGCGGCTTCCAGCAGAACCTGAAGTTTTATCGTGGAAGACACTCTTCTTGGTGGCCATTACTTCTGCTATAGAATTTCGAGCTCAAGCCCTGATGTGCAAAATCCCTACTTGATTTTCACAAAGAACGAGTAGCTCTTCATACGAATCCTAAGTTTCTTCGAAAAGTGGTAGCGGAGTCTACCTTAAATCAGTCTATTGAATTACCTGCCTTTTTGCGTAGTACTCAACCAAGGAGAATACTTGCTCCATACCATGGATGTCCACAGGATTCTGAGATACACCGATAGGACGAAGGATCTCAAAAGTCGATCAGTTGTTCGTCTCTTTCACTCACAAAAGAGAAGGCAATGCTGTCTCTAAGCAATGTCTATCAAAATGGTTGGCCCATTGCATCACTTTCTGTTATGACAAGTACAAGACCCTCCCGGGTCAAGTCAGAGGTCACTCCACTCGTGGAGTTGCCGCCTCCGCGGCTTGTTTCAAGAACGTGTCTGCGGCAGACATCTGTGCTGCTGCCACTTGGACTTCAGTCCATACCTTTACTAAACATTACAGTTTGGACATTGCCTCTCGCTGTAGAGCAGGCTTCGGGTTAGCTGTCTTGCAAGGCCTCCTTTCTTGAGTCCTGCTAGATTATTTTCTACTTTTGGAGTAGTTCCTCCTCCCGGTGCCTTTCATTTGTTCCAGACTGCTTGGGATTCTGTCCTATATGTAATTACCTACTGCAAGAGCCCTCTCGAAGTAAGATAGTACAGTTACGTAAGAACTTACCATAACAGTAGATCTTCGAGAGAGGCTCTTGCAGTAGTCTCCATCCCCTCCATCCCGTAGGCTTTTTCAGCTCCTTTTCCATTCAGGAAATATCTGCTTCTCTCGTTCGGGTCTTCTTGGCCTGTAGGGGAAAGAACTGGAAGAGGCGGTGTCTGGGACCGCCCTTTATACCGACATCGTTTGGCGTAGTCACCTGATGTGAGGGTGGTCCCTCGCGGGACTGCTAGCTAGAAATTTTTCTGTGGGGCCTGCCGCGGCCGGCGCAGTCCTATTTGTAATTACTGCAAGATCCTCTCTCGAAGATCTACTGTTACGGTAAGTTTTTACGTAACTGTACTTTCCTAGAGGTTGTTATACCATTGATGTGACATAATGTTGTTAACCTATCATGTACCATCACATCGATAGGTTAACAACGAGGATATCGATCTGCGCGCTGCGCTTTTTTACACTTGGGAACCGGCGGATGCGCAGCGGTAAGGGAAGGACTGAACAGCCGCGGCGATGACTCTGTTTCGCAAAGTAAGGAGCCGTTTTCCCTTTTTCTTGGGACCATACACTATAAAAAACAATGTATGGTCCTTCTATCAACAACTGGTTAATGTTAACTGTCTCGAGGTTGCCATGGCTGACGTATATCTCGAGCTTAAGCTCTCGGGGTTGCAGTCGCCCTAGCCTTCTCTCAAACTAACAGACCAGTTAGATAGAGGACCATACATTATCCTCTATATAGTAGGTTGTTTCAGACGAATTGTGCTTAGTTCTAGGCTGACATTCTTTTTCTGCAAATCCAAGAACTCTGTGCAGTAGGCAGCAGTGGGAGATTCAATAGCCTGCAGTGCATGTTAGAGTTTTTATAATCTCCAATCAGATGTTTTTCAGGTCTGCTTTTTTCCAGGGCCAAGTACAGTCCTCTGTGTCAGTACACTAGCCCAGGGAGGAGAGCAGGACCAGCAAACAAGATCAGAGCTAACATGCACTGCAGTATGCGGAATTCTCCCACTGCTGCCTTACCGTAGGATTCTGGGATTTGTAGTAACTGAAGATGTCAGCCTAGAACTAAGCAAAAATTAGTCTGATACAGGCTACTATACTACAGTAACCAGTAAGTAAACCAAAATGTCTTTGCACACAAAGTGCATATTGAGACTAACCCACAGTTGAGTGACTCTGGTAATTTAGTGGAACCCCTCCCACACGCCCGTGGCGCCGATTGCAGCTAAAAATAGAATTATAATGCCGTGGTAGTCTAGTGGAACCCCCCAACCCTCCGATCTCCCAAATGATGTATAAAGCAGTCCCTGGTAGTTTAGTGGTAACCCCCACCCTGCCTGTAACCCCGATCGCCCGTACACCCGAAGTCATTCATTGACATAATTGTGTGAACCAATGGGATTGCAGCCCATACTGTAACCTGTCATTCGGTGGGCAGCCAAGGAGTATGCAGGTGGGTTTGCTGCTGCCTGCTGATGATAGGGGGGAACTGGGTGGGCAGAGGGTTCTGTGTGGGTGGGGGTGCCACTGGACCACCGAGGATTTCTTTCCATCGGATGTATGGGCGATCAGGGTTATGGGTGGTGTGGGGTTACCACTACACTACCAGGGACTGCCTTATAAACCATTTGGGTGATGGGGGTGGGTGTCCACTAGACTCTCAGGGCATTATAATTCTATTTTCAGCAATGATCGGAGCTATGGGGCGGTGGGGGGGGTTCCACTAGACTACCAGGGCTATATCAATATCTAATTATTTGTGATCAGGGCTATAGAGAGGGAGGGGTACCACTAGACTACCAGAGATATTGCAAAGCCATACGGTGGGCGATTGGGGCTACAAAGAGGGAGGGGGTACTACTAGACGTCCTTTGAGGGCACCGCATGTCATGCAGGGCGCCATGCACATTTCACTGGCCAGCCCTGCACAACCCATGCAAATGGGGGACATAATGACATTCAAATGGCCCCATTTGTGCATTGCATACATTATGGCTCCATTTGCATACTGCTGGCTGAACATCAGGAATTTGTACACAGTATAACTCCATTGCACTGGCGCAGTTCCCATTCCTGGTATTCAGCCCTGTCTGGGGATGCACCAGCGATCATATTTAAGAGGCGCATTACCTGGATATATTCAGAGGAGATGTATCATGGCTCATCTCATTTGAATATATCCTAAGTTGCACCAGTGCAACTCAGTTGTGCTTGCGCCATCACTTGCGCCATTGGCAGGTGCAATTCTGAATATCGGGGCTGGTGTGTACAACCCTGTCCTTGAGTGTGCTATTATTTTGGATACCACCATTGATCTGTCTCTGAATAAATGCTCTACATTCCTATCATTTTGAAGTATTGACCAATATTTCTTCAAACTTATTTCACATGTCTGTAGTTGTTTGTATGTTTAGTTGTCAATACTGTTCTCCTTTGGCTTAGTGCCTGTTCTTACGAGTTGCTCCTTTGGTGTTCCTGTTAGTCTTTCTTCTGCCATCATCCCGGACCAAAACTGTGTAACACCTACCTTTAAACATTTTGAGCATCTGTTCTTTTTCATACACACAGTCTTCATCCTGGCTGCAGCCTCACATATTGCGAGTAGGGGATGCTTTTTTTCAAATGAGGGTTGTGATAGCTGTAGAAATGCAAGAGTGTTTCTGTCCATCTTATTTTTATATAATCCTGTGCCTAACTTTCCATCTTTTAAGAAAATACGTAAATCAAGCCAGCCCGGTGGCACTGAGGGCAGAGGCGCTGGTTGCCGCACCTCGCGCCACGCCGGTGACCCAGGTTCGGGAGCGAGCATGGGTCTTTGGAGGCTGGCATGGAAGGAGAGGGATCGAGCATCCAATGGACTGCTCTCCCTCTCCGGGGAGGGGGGGTTCATGATGGTTGGTGCCTGACTGCCCCCTGGCGGAGGCTGGGGGTCGGGGATGCATGCCGTACTCGGGGTGTAGTCGGGGGCAGATGCCAGGATGTGGGGTGCATGTGGACACGTGCGCTCCCGGCTGCCGGCGTCCTTGCATGCCCACCGGCTCAAAGGAGGAACAAGGAAAAAGTGGCACCTCTTGCGCGGCTTGATGGCTGTCCGTGAATATTCGTCGGCACCTGGACTGGATCCATGGAACGGAGGGGAGATAGGGGGCTCCCTGCCACCCCACTGCGAGGGGAAAGCCACAGGAGTTATAGGGTGCCAGAGAGACAGACGGTGGCCGGATCCGCGGCAGGATGTGCAGGAGAAACAGAACGGGGTGCAGAGAGGTAGCCAGGAGGATAAATTAAAAAAAAAAAAAAGAAAGAAAATAAATAAATCTAGGTATGATATCTCTGTCCTGCTACATTCCATTGTAAATCTGAACTTTACATTACTTCTATTTAGGTATTTTTAAAATTGTCCAACCCTTACTGATTCCTGTGCCACAGAAAGATTATGTTGTTGATATAATGTTTCTGTTCCCAGAAGTACTCCTGCAAGGGGTTATGGTGCCTACTTATCTAAAAAGATTATCTGTTTGTTTCAGGACAAACTGTACTTATATCCAAATATAAATATTACCATAATCATGTGCTTGGTTTAGATGACAGTGGAAAGAGTTGTAATTACAAAGAATGGAATTTCATTCTGGCCAGGACTGTCCAGGTGTAATGTTCAACATGGCAAAATTAATAAAAACTTCGTGCAGAAAAAGTGTGTGGGGGGGATTATGGTTGGGATTAAGGATATGTTCTATTTCAAAGCACATACCTACACATTCACGTAGTTTGGAGCCATAGGACTCCCTGTGACCACACCCTTTTTCTGTACAAACATTTTTTTCTTACACATAAAATCATTTTTCGTAAGTACTGTGTTTGCTAGTGCTTTGAAAAGTCTAGTTGGTGGTTTCAAACCCTGTGGTCTGGTATGTAGCATAGTACCCATGTGTTGCATTTATTGTGCGGGATGAGCGTATAGAGATATTTGATGTCACAAGTGACCAGTACACATTCTGTTATTAGTCCCTATGAATTAATCCTTTCCAAAATCTCTATCATATGGGAGCTATCACATACGTATCTTGACATATTTTTTATGAGGGGCTGCAGTTGAAAATTGATATATGTTGAGGATGGTTCTAGTATCATATCGATGCCCCATAATATAGGTGTCCCTTGGGGCTTTTGGTCATCTTTATGTATCTTAGGCATACTCCATGGCTAGCCTACTTCAGGTTCCCCCTTGGAGGAATAATTATTGAGCTGTGTTCTTTGCTGTCAGCAGGTTGGGGGTGACTACGAATAGCCATTAATGTTACATTAAATGACACTAAACCCAAACTAGAGTTCGATAAATACGGAGAGCCAGAACAGCTGCTGGAAAGCATATAACTGGAAATGATGTAACTTACATTTATGTGATGGGAATTAGGGGTCCTCTTCAACAGGTGGCCTTGCCTATAAGTCTACAAAACAAGGTACAGATACTCTTGACCTTGCTTTTGTATGCTGTTGCATGGTAATGTGATTATTTGCTGTGTTTCCTTCACGGCTGCTGTTCTTTGTGTGATATTCAGTGCCTTGTTGTACTAATGTGATTACTGCACATACTGTTCCCTTTTCCTCCTTCCCCTAGGAACCATTTGGAAAGGAGCTGCAGGATGTAGATCGCCTGGGGAGGTCTCTGAATTGGCCTAGTCATACAGACACAAATAGACACGTCACAGCAGCACAAGAGAAAAATTAACACTTTAAGTTTACCTGATCCAAACAGCAGAGCAGGGCAAAGGTTGAATGGTCTGGCAAACAAAAAAAAAGAAAACAGGAAAAATGTTCATTAAAGGCCTAAAAGACCAAAGAATGGCTAAATAGGATAGTATTGGCTCTCCACTCAACCTCATCATATAAAAACCACAGAGAACTGTGACAAAAGCAAGGACAGACGGGCAAGAGGAAGTATAGACTTTCGTTCTAGGGACATGGATATGTTGTTCATCCACACTGTCTGGCAGGTTCCTTGCCGCTTTAAATCTTGCCGGAAGGTCTTCAAGCTGGCTCCTCCCACCCACAGGTGGTAAAACTCTCGGCTCCGCCCCATGATGCCAGATCTTTCTTACCGCTTGGAAGCTCAGGTTCCCTCCTTAACACTCTGCGTGATAGACTGGATCCTAACTCTTCGGTTCGTTCGAAACTCATTTTAAAATTTTCAAGACTTTGGTCTTCCTTTTCCCTTGTGGCTGCGATGGACAAATCAACTCCCGGTTTTGGCAGTGCCCTTGCGGCAGAAAGATGTCAGGAGCGGATCCGCACTCACGTCGTCTACTGCCTCGGCCTAGAACACGACCGCGGGCCCTGCAGAGTCATGCTGTTCGTTCTCGCCAACGCCTTGAGAACGCTACGGCTGGCCGGTTGAAGCTTGGCGCCTGGAGAAGTGCTATCCGTAAAGTCGAAGAGGCCTGTTGGGTGGTTACACGGCAGCTGGCTCTCGGCTGAGCAGCCTCGAGCAGATGATCGCCCTCTAGGAGGAGCGGCAGGCTGCATCTTCCTCCTCCTCGATCGCTGCATTTATCCGCTCTCTTTGGGTACCTCGTATTCTGCTTCATTCAAGGAGCTTTGCCAGTCCTTTCCACGAAGGAGAGGGGCCATCGGGACATTCCTCTCGGTCCAAAAAGAAGGATTCCAAGGGTAAGTCCCATCATCGGCGTTCGTGGGAGCAGAAGGGGTCCCCTTCCCTGGACAGCCGACCGTCGACTTCGGTCGAGGTTGCGGCTAAGGCCGCTGGCTTCACGGCATCCCCGTCAGGTCAGCCAGCCGAGACACCCGTCGACGCGGTTGAGATTTTTCTTGACCCGTCGGACGGATTGTCGACTGGTGAAGCCAACAATCCTTCTTCGCCGGTTCCCCCGGTGGAAACCGAGGATCTGCCTAAGGCGTCCGAGCCGAGGGAAGAGCGGGTGTTCCCCGCTCCCTCCCAGGCCCGTCCTCGGACACACCAAGGATCTTGGTCTCGGTCTCGGATCTCTTCTCGGTCCAGCCGATCCTGCCAACATCGGCGGTCTCGGTCCCGGCACTGAGATAAGTGGTGACGCCGCTCGTCCTCGTCTTCCTCCTCAGAAGAGGAGAGGCTTTGGCGCAAAATACGTCGATGCTACGCGGAACTGATGTGGCAGCAGTTACTTTTGTCCGGGAGCAAGTCGACACCGACGCCTTCCCTGGCCATCAAGTGGCTGTCACCCAAATGCCTGAAACAGCCTCTTGCTGCAGTCGAGATGCCCAAGCCTGGGCCGGTTGTTCGGCTGAAACCTGCTGCCCCACCAATTGTGGTGGCACCTCCGCCTCCACAACCAAAATCGGGGGCGCCGACCAAGGACTCTCGGTCGGGTCAAGGCCTGCCCCACAGGTTGTCGGTCACCCTCACTCCCGACTGTCCTCGGCAGGTGGAGGGTGGCTTAGGCCCTAGGCAGCTCTTCGCGGACTCCTCGGAGTCCGGCACCGGCTCTCTCTGTTCTCCAGGCGGTTGACCTGGAGTCCTCCGAGGCCAGTCACTGGGCGAAAGCCCATCATCCTTTATGGGTCTGTTTGACTCATCTCAGAGTCCACGGGATGCAACTCAAGCCGTGTCAAGCGGGCCAGAAGTAATCCCAGCGGAGATACTGGACCGAGGATTCACCCACGGAGGCCTTTTCTGGTGGCTGAGGCCATTGTTGGCCCAGCCTTGGAGCTTTGCAGCGGCCTGCTTCCTGTCCTGCGCCCTCGGCCAGGATGACCAGGAAGTATGCGGTCCCTACCAGCTCTTTGCCAGGGTTTTCGGGAGCACCCCTCTGCTGAGGGGTTGGTCACCGACAGCGTTTTCCGGCATTCCGGGAACACTAGGGATGTGGACAAGCCCCCCGACAAGGAGTCCAAAAAGCTGGACTACGCTGGGCGCCAGGTGTATGCTGCGTCCTCCCTTGGTCTCCACCAGGCCAGCTCGGCCATGCTGATGGCACACTTCTCCCATGCCCTCATGGGCTCCCTGGATGAGGTGATCCCTCATCTCCCGGCCGACCTGTAGACCACGGTCCAGCAAGTTCGGGACCAGGGTAGGGCGGTGGCGAAGCAGCAGCTCCAAACAGCTCTGGATATAGGGGACTCCTGTGCCAGATCAGTTGCGGCCATGGTGGCCATGCGCCGCAGAGCATGGCTGAGGATAACCACCTTCACGGCGGATACCCAGCACAAGTTGGCAGACGTCCCCTTCTTGGGGACCGACATCTTCAGCCCTGGAGTGGAAGGTCACCTCCAGCGGATTGAAAAGTCCAATGCCACTCTGGACTCGGTCATCTCCGCCCAGAAGGACAAAGGCCGCCGACAGCAGCAGCACAAGCCCTTTCGTCCTTCTGCACCTGCGGCACGTCCGGCCCAACAGCACCAGCACCAGGGCCAGCAGGCTCGCACTTGGCATCCCAAACCCAAGCCTGCGGCTTCCTCCAACAGGAAGCAGGGAGGTAAAGGCCCACGAGGTCCCTCGGCCAGTCCCTCCTCCAAGCCTGCCTGGTGACGGGTTGAGGGGTGTCGCCCCCAGCCTCGTCACTCCCCCCTGGGTTCCCCCCATGGGGGGACGGCTCCACCACTTCCTTTCCACCTGGTCCGCTATCACCACAGACCACTGGGTGTTGGAGGTGGTAGGAAAGGGCTTGCCTCTGGAGTTTGAGCAGGCTCCACCCGTTCAAGCCGTCGCCCCTCGGGGGGCCACGGGGTCTGAAGCCTTGCTGTCGGACTGCCAAGCCTTTATTGCCCTGCTCCTCGAAAAAGAGGTGATCAGGAAGATGGCAGATCCTCCTCCAGACCCAGGGTTTGTGTCCAGGTATTTCCTGGTCCCAAAACGGACGGGGGGCTGGTGCCCCATTCTCGACCTGCACGACCTGAACAGGTTCCTAAGGTCTCAGACCTTCAGGATGGTCACTCTGGCTCAGATAATCCCATCCTTGGAACGAGGCATGTGGTTCTGTTCCCTGGACCTCCAGGATGCGTTCTTTCACGTCCCAATCCATCCGTCTCATCAGAGACTTCTCCGCTTCAGAGCTGAGGGATCCCTTTACGAGTTCCGGGCCATGCCCTTCGGCCTCTCCCTAGCTCCCTGGGTCTTCACCAAATGCATGGCAGTGGTGACAGCATTCCTGCAGTGCCGAAGGGTCCGGGTGTACCCCTACCTGGACGACTGGCTGATTGCAGCCCCCTCTAGAGCGGAGGTGGAGCGGTCCAGAGATCTGGCCCTCCAGGTTTGCTCTCAGATTGGCCTCCTCATCACTGAGGCCAAGTCGAACTCGTGCCAAAGCAGGTGATACATTTCATGAGGCAGAGCTCAATCTCTCTTAGGCAGAGCACAGCTCCCAGCGGACAGGGGCTGAGGTTCTTTCCTCCTTTGCCCAATCATTTCAGGTTGGGCAATTGCGCCCTGCCCGGACTTCCTGTGCCTCCTGGGCCCCATGGCAGCCTGCACCAGCGTGGTCCATTGGACCTGCTGGTACATGCGTCCTCTTCAATGGGGACTGGCCAGCCAGTGGTCATAGCGCTTCGATCCGTTGGATCGGCTAGTGACAGTGACCATGGGGATGTGGAATGCTCTCCAGTGGTGGACCGTTCCAGTACATCTGCAGGAGGGCATCCCGTTTGTCCGGCCCGAGCCGACGGTCTCTTTATCGACCGATGCCTCTCTGATGGGTTGGGGTGCCCATCTGGGGGAGCACAGCGTGCACGGCCTCTGGTCCCCTCGGGACTCCCGATGCCACATCAACCTGCTAGAGCTTCGAGCGGTTCATCTAGCCCTCACCACCTTCGCTCCGTTTCTACGGGGTCAAGTGGTTCAGGTCCAGACGGACAATACCACGACCATGTACTACTTAAACCGCCAGGGCGGGACGCGCTCCATGCCTCTGTGCAGGGAAGCTCTCTGCATTCAGTCTCTCATGCGCAGCCTGGAGGTGGATCTCTTCGCCATTCACGTGGCAGGAGTCTCCAATACCCTGGCCGATGCCCTAAGCCGGATAGGGGCTGCGTCACATGAGTGGTCTCTCCTGCCAGAGGTAGCACAAGATCTCTTCTCCCACTGGGGCACGCCTCAGGTGGACCTGTTTGCCTCCAGGGAGAATGCGAAGCTGAGGCTGTTTCATGCCCGCCCCCCTCAGCAGGGCTCGCTGCAGGGGGATGCCTTCTCGAGGCCGTGGATCCGGGCCTCTTCTATGCCCTTTCCCCATTTCCCTTGATCACACGGTGCTTCTCAAGGTGTGGAGGGACAAAGTGCAGGTGATTCTGGTAGCCCCAGACTGGCCCCGCCAGTTCTGGTATCCATATCGCCTCAGTTTCAGCTCCAGGCTCCGGGCGGCTTCCAGCCCGGCCGGACCTGATCTCAGTCAATCAGGGAAGGTATTCCATCCGGACCTTCAATCCTGCACCTGACGGCCTGGTTTCTGGCGGCTAGAGTTCCAGGCCTTGGGTCTTTCTGACGAGGTCCTCAACATCATTGAGGCATCACGTAAAGTCGACCAGAAAATGCTACGCTTTCAAATGGAAGAGATTCTCCATTTGGTATCAGGGCAAGGGCCTGGACCCTTCCTCCTGTTCCTTGACAAGCATGTTGGACTACCTTTGGTCCTTTCTTCAGCTAGGGCTTCAGTCAGTGACCCTAGGGTGCCTGGCCATCTCTCTGCTTGCAGGCGTGGCGGAGGAAGCAGTCGATGGCGCAGGAGAAGAGTGGTCGGGCGCTTTTCAAAGGCCTTGATCGCATATCCCCTCCGGTGCGAGAACCTCCACCTCTGTGGGATCTACTGCGGGTATTGGCTAAGCTCATGGGCAGGCCATTCGAACCGATGCACAGGTGTGACATTTCTCATGTGTCATGGAACACCGCCTTCTTGGTGGCTATCACGTCAGCCAGAAGGATGGGAGAGCTCCAGGCACTTTCCATAGAGTCTCCTTATCTGGTCTTCCACAGGGACAAGGTTGTCCTGTGCCCCCTCCCAAAGTTCCTTCTGAAGGTGGTGTCAGAGTTTCATCTTAACTAGGTGTTGACTCTGCCGGTGTTCTACCCCAATCACACCTCAGAGGCCAAATATAGGCTCCATACTTTGGACCCTAGAAGACCGCTCACTTATTACAAGGAGCAGATGGCTGAAGTTCGGGGAGAGGTTCGCCAGCTGTTTGACACCTACGCTGAAGCCGCACCTGGCAGACCTGCAGCCAAGTGGATGATAGGCAGGTGGGTCACCTCCTGCATAGATCTCTGCTATAGGTTGGTGGGCATGGAGCCTCCCAGAGGGATAAGAGCTCATTCTACCCACCATACCGCTGCATCGGTGGCTGCTTCCAGGGATGTCCCTATCCAGGAAATCTGCAGGGCTGCTACCTGGAAGTCAGCACACACCTTCATCACCCACTACCACATTGACCTTGAGTCACGCCGGGTTGCTGGTTTGAGGCCTCGGTTCTCCAGTCTCCTATTCCCTAAGTAGGGGTGTGCGTTGCCTCCCCTCCTCCGGAGGACTGCTAGGAGTCTGCCAGACAGTGTGGATGAACAACTTATCCATGTCTTTAGAAATACAGGTTACTCACCTGTAACAGAGTTCTAGGGTTGGTATATGTTGTTCATCCACACTACTAATCTCCTGGCTTGAGGCACAACCTGGCTTCCAGCAGGCTAGATCTGGCATCATAGGGTGGAGCCGAGAGTATTACCACCTGAGTGGGTGGGAGGAGCCAGCTTGAAGACCTTCCGGCAAGATTTAAAGCGGCAAGGAACCTGCCAGACAGTGTGGATGAACAACATATACCATTCCTAGAACTCCTGTTACAGGTGAGTAACCTGTATTTTTCTGCCTGCTAACAAAATCAGAACAGAAATAGATTTCAGAACTGGATTTAAAAACCCAATTTTTATACTGTTTTTAGTATTTAGGATTTTTGGTCTCTTTTTTTTATTAGTCTTTTTCTCCCCCTTACTGGACAGCCCCTATCTGCCATATGCCCCAACCCTGTCACCCCGACATCCACCAGAACTTACCTGCCAGCCAGTCTTCTCCCAGGGTTTGGTCCCCCGACAGAGTCAACGGGGTTCCGCAACTCCCATCAGAGAAGGATCCAGCTCTTGGCCGTCAAGCCCAGCTGGCTGGGTACAGGGCCTGCGGATGTCTGGCGGCATCCTGCTACTGGTAGCCTCCATTTTCTTCCTTCTGGTCCCCGAGCGGCGTGAAATGCAGTGATGCCATGAAGTACGCCGTGCGTTCCTGCACACTGCACATTGACATCTGTCATGTCTCCCTTGCCTTCTAGGAAATCCTGGGTGCCTTACTCCCAGCTTCCGCTGGGGGCCAGGCAATCACCAGGCTGTGCAAGCCATCCTCCCTGGAGGAGGAGGAGAGCAGTCCTTCAGATGCTCAATCTTCCTACCCCTCAGCCAGCCTTCTGATGCTGCGAGTTCTCTTTGGAATCTGGGTCATTGGCACCACAAACAGTAATGCTACTGCTTTCCGTCATTGCACCAGCTACTTTTCGGTCTCTAAATCAAAAATCCTAAAAGCATATCGAGATCTGATGATTCAGATTCCATTTGAGACTTCTGAACAACCCTACGTAATCTTTGGTTTAATTATTTACTATTTGAAAGAAAAAAACCCACCCTCACTCAGCTGCTGAAACCCTACCTGGGTGAGGTGGGTTTCGTTTTTAAAATGATGAAGCAACAGAAGATTTTGTCAGGGCCTGGGTCTGAGTCTGTAGGGAAAATGAATGTAAAATGCCAGATGGCATGAGTTTCCATTCTGATCAGAAAGCTTGCATTACAGAATGGTACAACAGCATTCTATGACCTTTGAACTGAGGAATAACAGTTTTGTAGTTAGGATGGAAATCTGTGTGAAGGGACCCATATACAGTCATCACTCACTTAGCCGCCTCTAACTTATCTCTGTCCTTGCATTTCCATCCCTGTGGCTGAGCTCCTTTTGCTACGTTCGTCATAGAATCCACACTCAGACACCTGTCACTCTCCATAGCTGTCTAAGGCCCTGTCCACACTACAACGAAACCCCCCCCCATAACGTTACAGAGGGTCCAAACCATTACTGCAACGGTTTGCGTTTACACCTGTAACGTTACAGGAGGCATACGAACATACGAAATTTGCCAGCAGATTAAGGCCTAGAGGTCTATCAAGTCTGCTCGAATGTGTAGCTAGCACCCCTTATTCTGCAGCTGCCCCTTCCTTCCACTCTTCCCCTTCATTAACCCTCCCCCTTGTCCTGTCCCATCCCCTTTTGAAGCAGTCCACTGTTCTACTGCATACCACTTCTGCAGGTAACGCATTCCACCCAGCCACCACCCTCTCTGTAAAAGTGTCTCTTCATCTCCCTCCTGAACCTTCCTCCCTCCAGTCTCATATCATGGCCCTGGTGGCCCTCCCTCCCTTACTTTGAACAGCCCCTCTGTACCTGTCTTGTTTATTCCTTTCATGTATTTAAAGGTTTCAATCATGTCACCCGTCCCTCCTCTCCTCCAGTGAGTACATGTTCAACTCCTTCAACCTCTTCTCGTATGATAAGTCCCCCAGCCCCTTGATCATCTTTGTCGCCCTGCACTGTACCCCCTCCAGTAACTTAATGTCCCTCTTCAGATACGGGCGCCAGTACTGCACGCAGTACTCCAGGTGTGGTCTAACTAATGACCTATACAGTGGCAGAATCTCCTCCTCCCTCCTCGAGGATATACCCCTTGCAATGCAACCCAGCATTTTGTTGGCCTTGCAGCTGCCTTCCTACATTGTGCTGAGTTGTTCATTGACCCTGTAATGAGCACACCCAGATCCTTCTCCTCCTCTGTCTGGGCTAGCTGCACTCCCCAGCTGGTAACTCCTCCTTGGGTTCTTCATCCCAAATGCAGCACCTTGCACTTTTGGCATTAAACCCCAGTTGCCAGGTGTCTGACCAGGTTTCAAGCTTTGCCAGATCATTCTGAAACCCTGCCATCCCCTAGGTCATCCACCACACGCCTACCTTAGTATCATCAGCAAACAGACTGATCTTGCTCTTGATGTCCCATGATATGTCTGCAATGAATATCCCAAACAACACTGGTCCCAACACCGAGCCCTGTGGAACACCGCTCGTCACTGCCGTTGGTGTGAGAGCTCCCCTCCACCACCACCCTCTGTTGCCTTCCCTGAAGCCAGTTCCCTACCAGCTCACCAGCTTTGCACCCGCCCTGTGCCTACTAACTTCCTTCCCAGCCTTCCATGCGGCACGAGTCAATGCCTACTGAAGTCCAGATACAGGACATCCACTGCATGGCCCCTGTCCAGTTGCCTAGTTACCCAGTCATAGAACTCGACCAAGTTGGTTTGGCAGGATCTGCCATGTATGAAGCCATGCTGTCTGCTGTCCTGTAGTCCTTTGGCCTCTAGGAGGGCTACCAGCCTCTCCTTCAGGATAGTCTCCATTAGCTTACCCACGATGGATGTGAGGCTCACTGGTCTGTAGTTTCCCGGTTCATCCTTGGGGCCACTCTTGTGGAGGGGCACCACATGAGCCATCCTCCAGTCCTGAGGTACACACCCGGAATGTAGTGAGGCATTAAATAGGTCTGCCAAAGGTCCTGCAAGGACCTCTGCCAGCTCCTTCAGTACCCTGGGGTGGATGCCATCTGGGCCTGGCGCCTTGTCCACCCTCAGTGCCTTCAAACCCTCTCGAACTCTGCCCTCCATGATTTCCCCATCTGTCACCACTTCCCCCGATTCTGCCATTTCTCCCACCTTGGGTATTACCCCCTCTTCTCTTTAGTAAATACTGAGCAGTAGTACTCATTTAGTGCTTCTGCCTTATCGCACCCTGCTTCCACCCAACCCCCCTCCTTCCTTATTCTTACTATGTGGTCCTTACAGCTCCTTTTCTCCCTGATGTACTTAAAGAAGTCCTTCTCCCCCTTCTTAATGCCTTGTGCCAGCCTGAGTTCCGTAGATGCTTTGGCTCCCCTTACTGCCCTTGTCACCTCCTTCGATTCTGTCAAGTGCTCCTCCTGTCCTCCCCCCTCCCTGTTTTCTTGTACTTCCTAAAGGCAGCTCTTTTCTCCTTACCTTTTCCATGACCTCCTTGCTCAACCAGCTCGGTTTCATAGCCTAGCCTTCTTGCTCTGGGCTTTGCAACAGGTTTGGTTGCCTCACTATCCCCAGCTTTGGGCTCCACCTCTGGTTAGTGTCCATACTAGATTGAATTCTGGCCAGGTACCCTTTACCACTTCCCCATCCTCCCAAAGTCGGCCCTCCTGAAGTCAGCATTTTGAACGTTGTTGAAACCACTTATGAGGTGGTTTCAACAATGGTTACGAAAACGGTTCTGCCTCTGTAATGTTACCAGTTGTAGCATGGACGCATGAATGTGTAGCCCCAGCATTGCCCTCAGGGCAGCACGAACTGCATTGTTGGATAGGGTGCTGACCGTAACGTCACCACGTCACCCACAATGTGGACCGGCTGTACGGTTCCAAACCGTTATCACGACGGTTCAGTGGCAGTGTGGACATACTGTAAGGTTATCATCTGTAACGGTTTGAAACCATTACAGGGTTTTACTGTGTGGTGTGGACAGGGCCTAAGACAACAAAAACAAATGAGACTGGATATCTGAGTGCTGTCTGTACTGATGAGATCCTGTTCTTCACTTGGTTTGCAAGCTGGGAGGGTTTAAGCACAGGTGTAAGTGATTTTCTCAGGGTCACACAGTGAGCATGTGGCTCTGGTAGGATTTGACCCTGGATCCCTTGGTTTTAAAGCCTGTGCCCTAACCATTAGACCATATTGCCTTTTCATAACAGCTGCCCTGAAATCACATCACCATGCAGTACAAGCATAAAAACATTTTAAAAAAACTTAATTATGGTGCTGTTCGATTTGTAATAGCAGTGAGACCACCCTCACATTGGGCATTGTCCTGGAATATAGACTAGTTTAGTATAACGCACCTTCCTCTTACTTAATGCCTTTTGTGTTGGGCTATATTACTTAAATACTGTATATGACAGGTAATCAGAGTTGTGATACTAATAAGCCCCACTCATTGAATATAGGAGTAATTGTTCATTTTTTGAAGGAAACGGACCTGTTACAAAAACAGACAGACTTTTTCAGCTAGAGGTCTCTAAATATATACATTTATGTATTTTTATTAATCACATGCTGGTTACCCATTTGCACACCAGACCTCTAGAAGGCTTCTATGGTGATGTTCTTTTTAGTTCTAAAATTTTAGAACTGGAGAGCCTCGGTGGTGGTGGGGGGGGTGTCTTTTTATTTTATAAAACCAGTTGTGTTCATCTTTTGTGTCAGTTCATTAGAAAATGCACAAAGTTACAGTGCTTGTTAGGTACTAAAGCAACTTCTTATTTCTGATTTTAACTTCTTATTTTTTTTAGGCAATCTTGAGGCTCGTGGTGTTTGGCATTTGGGACTACGTCGAGAACAAGCTGGAGGTACAGTGTGTATAAAACTGCTGGAATAATACACCTATGGGTTACCGATCTGTGACAATAAACCTTTTATTTATTTACTTATTTGTTGGTTGCTTACCCAGGAAGGTAGACTAGGTCTTGTGACCTGTTTATAACTACATCCTGGAGAGGAACCAGATACGTTATGTTGACAATAAGTCACAAGAAGGCATGGTTGTTTGCTGAATTAATGCACATTCTGGATGCATTGGCCTCATGTCTCGGGGAGCCTGGCGTCGATTAAGTCAGCATACATCCATGACATGGAGTGACTTGTTGCACTTATAACATGGGAAATATGTGCATAAAATAATGAAATAAAGACATAAATGTTTTTAAACTGAAAAAATAAAAAATTGACTTAAGTACATCCACTTGGTAAATAAAGTAGCTGCTATTGTGTTCGTAGTGTTTACATTTTACTACTGAACCTGTTAAATGAAAAGAAATTTGTTTGAAAGAAGATGAAGATGGCTTACAGTACCTTTTCTCTATCCTTGCTCGCACGGGTTTTGGTTTGCAGTCTGTTCCCATGTTGATTCTTCCTCCTAGCGTGTGCCTCTCTAGAGTTCTGGCAGAGCCCTTTGTGTTTTATTTTTCTTTTGAGGAAAGCTTGTTTCAGCTACAGGTAGACATCCTTACCATTTCACTCTTTTGTTGTGTATCAGCCTGCAGTGTTCTTAGCATTCCACTGTCATTTCAGAGCCCTGCTCTGCACGTTTTGAGTTCTAACTCAGTTTAGAATTTCTAACTCCCCGCTTTCAGAATGCCTGATTAGAGTTCCCTGCACCCTAAACAGGTTGTCTGCAGCTCTCTAATTAAAGGGGAGCAGCTCGATACAATCTACTGTACTGTAGTAAACAGTAAGTACAAAAATGATTTTGCCTACAAACTGCAAATTGGAACCAGCCCCACACTTCAGTGTGTGATTATTAATGGTGACTGTTCCCCTTTAAAGAAAGAGAGATTACAGCGCCTCCTGTCCCCTACGCTACCCTACCCATGGTATCAAAATGCCTGATTAGAGTTCCCTGTTCCCAGCACAGGTTGCATGCAGCTCAGTAATTAAGAGTGAAAGCCAGCAGTGACTTGAGTTGGTAGAGATACAGCAGTGTACTGATTTTATGTTTTGTCATGAGGTCACTACTAGTTTGAGAAAGTAGTTTTTTTTTTGGTGCTCCTCCAGCTCCAGGCCAGCCTCTCCTTCTAGCCTACCTATGCCCTTTGCTGCCACACTTCCCCGACGCAATCACCCATCACCCCACATTGCAGCCCGCCAGGTAACCCGGCATAATCCTTCACCGGATGGGTCCCTCTCCTCTGAGGGGGAAGGCATCATGGGGGATGCCAGTGCACTCATTCTTGGCCCGGGTGCTGCTGAGGTGGTCTGTGGACTGCTCAGGGTCTCGCAGGAGATGGCGACCATCATCCGGTTGACCGTGGAGCTCGTTTCTCGTTTGTTCCCCAGGGGCATGGCATGCTGCTAATGTCAAGGTGTACGCCAATGTTCACCACACCCCATTCGTCACTGGGACCCAGCGCCTTGCCATACTCCCAGCGTCTGCCAGAAGTCAGCAAGCGCCGAATCGCCTCCCTGCCCTCCCCGAGAAGGGTGAGCAGTCATCCAACGCTCGAGCCCTCTCTTCCCAGTCGGTTCTCCAGTATCCCAGGTCTGTTCTGAACCTGGGTCGCTGTCGCTGCAAGCAGAAATCCAACCACTACGCCGACGGCTGGCTAGAATGTAGTTTATTAAACCAGCTGTTGATTAAACAGGGAATTTATTATGGTCAGGTGATGTACTTAGAACCAGTGAAGTTTCTAGGATTCTGAAACCCATTTTATAAAATATTATCAGATTTATGTTTATAAGAAAGGTCCAGTTCAAAATGATTGTCAATACAAGGATAACAATGCGTGACAAATACAGAGCTTAAGAAACCAGAACAGACAACAGTGCTAGTCATTGCTTCAAATCGGGATAAAGTACAAACATATCACAGCTTAGGTAGCAAGTACACTAGTAATTTAAAACTGAAGAAGCTGGGGCTAAGTGGGCAAGAGTACAGGCCAAGTAGTTTGCAAGTCAAACACAAGCATCTGTGGAAGCAATATGAGTCTGATGAGTGAGTTAGCAGCAAAATAAAAAGGCTTTGGGGCCCCTACTCAAGAGTTAATCCTTTAAGATCATATGTCCTCTGATTGATTAAGATTCTGCTTGGCATTTGAAGGTAATACGTGTTCCATCATAAGGGAGGCATGAGACAACCAGCGATAGGGCCTAACAAAATTCTCAAAAGTTAATGTCTCTGGGAGGGACCATACTCCCAAAAGACCCACCACCCATGACACAGTGAGTAGGAATATTCCCAGGACCGGGAAATTAAAGGGGCCACCTATCTAGTTCCATTATTAAATGTTTACTTGCTGTAGTTAAACTTATTAGCATCTATTTCTGGTGAGCGTGGACACCTTCCCCATCACAGTATCAAACAAACTCTGGTCAGAGCCGATACGGCTGCATAATGTGGTGAGACTGTGGAGGAGTTCTTGATGTGGCTCCCGAGCTTGCCATATCCAAGAAGGCCACTGTAAGAAGACTGCGCATGCGTGATACTCATGCATGCGCAGTTAGCGTCAGCAGCCATCTTGGGAACAGCAGCCGTAACTTCTACAGTTGCGGAAACAAAGTAGTGCCCCATGAAGGGAGGGTGTTTATGTGGCCCACGGAGGGAAGGGCCATGTATTTTATTACAATTTGAAACTCTGTGATGTAACAATGAGCCTGTAATGTAATGTATTTGTCCTCAATGTGACGAGGTACTTTTGGAAATGAGCCTGGCTCAAAGGTTGTAAACTGATATTCAAATAAATGAAAATAAATAAATGTAAACACAACCATCTGGAATTGTGCCTGAGCACTTTGGAAGCACTCAGAGCGCTATCCAGTGACATGTTTCCACAGTGCCTTTTCCAGATGATGGCAATACATCTGCAGAGCTTTGCCCCTGCAGCCATAAAAATGTAGCACCAGCTGTTATAGCATCAGGAGTAGTGCACAACTGGCATGTCAGATCGTTCTAAAACTCTGGCATGCTTTTGCATCAGTTGACTCTCCTGCAGTTGATCACAGTCTTTGACATCAACCTTGGAGAAATCTGAGATGTTTTTTATCCATATTGTTAAGTACTGTATATTAGTATTTATACACATTAGGTGTGGGGTGGCATAGATGGCCATTCCATAGATGGACACCCCAGGGCATACCTGGAAATGAGTTGCCACAGCTCATTGTGCCTTTGCTGATCCAAAATTATAAATAAATAAATTCTCCTTTAAGCTTTACCTTTGATTTATTTATTATTAGCATTTAGATGTGGGCAGGTGATGTCATCCACAAACAGTTGCACTCAAGATTTCGCTGTTAGGAACAAAGCCAGAAAGTGCAACACCAGCATTTGGTAACTCTGCACTTGTGCTTTCCGATTTTGTGCGTGTTCACACCGGACCTCGCTCTGCAAGCCCAATACACCCACACAGAGGGACAGGACAAGGATGGAGCATCCTCTGGTGTGGGTGTTCTGTATTTTCAGTGGTGATCTGTGGGAGAGGGAGGAGGGAGGGAGGTGGGAAGAAAATGAGTCAAAAAAGAAGCAACATCGGAGTATAAGCATTTACATCACACAAGCACACTCAAACACATACATATTTATATTACACAGGTGCAGTATGTTAGGGTTGAGTTAGTATCAGTATATCTTGCTGATTTTAGCCTCTTGGGCCCAGATATTCAAGCTTTGCGCCTGGTAGAAATCACTAGTGCTGGAATAGCGCTGGATGTGTGCCAGGTTGCAGTATTCAAAGGCCTAATAGCGCGGCGCTGTGTGGTAGCGCCGATGCTAAAGAATAATAGTATGCTTTGGGCGGGGGTTAGAAGTGCCCAGGACTGCTGGCATACAGCATATTCAAACATACAGCGCTGTGCTACAGGCATTAGCATCACCTGTAGCAGACGCAAGCAAATACCACAGAGAAAAGCTGGAGGTAATGCGGTAATGTGGCGTGGTGCCCCTCCATCACGAACCCCGATCCCGGTATACGCTCCAAAGACTAAGTTCCCTGGTAGTCTAGTGGTCCCCCCATCACGATTTCTGACCCGCAGCCTTTTTGTTATATGGTATTCCCTGGTAGTCTAGTGGTACCCCACCCACCCCACCCCAGCACGATTCCCGACCCCAGTAGCCTCTGTGATAAGCTATTTCCTGGTAGTCTGGTGGTCCCCCACCCCAGCATGATTCCCGACCCCGGTATCCACTCTAATACTTTTTCCTTGTAGTCTAGTGGTCCCTCACCCGGCAGTGATGCCACCACCCTCTCCCACACTCATTGAGCCGGGCACCGGCTCAGCCCCTCTCACCGTCGACAGCTGGGCTGACCGAGGTATGAATGACTGCCCGCCCGCACTTCAGTTGGCGGCCGCTATGGATGGTGATAGGAGGGCTGAGCCGCTGGGCCGCCGGCTCCATTTGTGTGGAGTTATTGGGAGGCGGGGTGGCTGCCAGGTGGGGACCACTAGACTACCAGGGAAATAACTTATAACAGAGGCTGCTGGGGGTCAGGAATCATGCTGGGGGGGTGAGGGGAACCACTAGACTACTAGGGAAATAAATTATTACAGCAGGTACACAAGTCCCATGTTTCATCAACTGGAATGCTGGTCCAGACTGTATACTGGGGCGTGGTATCCCCCTTCCTTGAGAATCAGAAAAGTTTGGAAAATGATTAATATTTGCCCAGTTTCTTCCTTTCCACAATGCTCCTCAGCTTTCCCATAATGTGGTCATGTTATTTTTTTCCCAGTTTGTTTTGTGACTTATTTAAACGCTTACCAGTACTGAGAATTGCTGCAGCCTGCACTTCTTTCGGAGTAGGAATTTGGGCATTTTTAATTTTACCTTTGCTATTCAAAGAATTTTATAGCACTGTGTAGTTCTGCTGGCTGTTATCATGTGGCTGCCACAGACCTCATCTGGCTGTTAACCTGTTGTCAGCTAAGGCTGTGATCTGGCAAGATCGGTTGTCCAAGCTGGACATGGAACCTGATAGAACTACATGCAGCCCTCCCCTCCCACCTCCAAACGACAACAAACAGACCCCCCCCCAAGCTGGCCCACCTGCTGCACCACTCCAGTCAGCACCTCCAGTGGACCCCCAATTTGCCCATGTGTTCGGGCAGAATGATTGCCAGCACCTGCCACAAGCTACCGCCCGCAGCAGCCCGGCATGCAGCCACTACCGGTTGCTCGCCAGGATCCATCAAACAAACAAGACAGTGAGTCCCACAGCAGCAACGCGCCAACAGGATGACAGGAGCATGCAGGAAAAAAACATTTTCTATGCACAGTTGTGAGCTTACTGGCTGAAACCAGACTTTCCACAAACCAAACAAAAGAACAGAGAGAAGCCGCACACTTGACTCTAACATCACCTAGCAAAAAGCAGAAGACAAAAGAAATGTGTGTGGGGGGGTAGCACCTCAGCTTCTTTAATTCCATGCTGAAACACAAAAGAGTGCCTTTAAACAAATAAACACAAGTACTGAAACGAAGATGAAATAAAAATCATTTTTATTTCATAGCTTTCTGTCCCATATGGTCCCAGCCAGACAAGGGCAGTGGGAGAGCAGTCAGGGCTCACTTCCATAAATTGAGCCCAATATTTCTATTGATCACTATATTAATTCATTGCAAAATAAAAATCAGATCCCCCACCCCACGCATGTAATTTTCCAACCCCCCCATGCTCAGCACCCACCCCAGCCTTGCAGAGGCATGACGGCACCCCCATTTACCTTGTCTGCCTACAATTTCGACCACATGTTCAGAGCTGGGCACCCACCGGCACAGACTCGGTTATGTTGATGCTCTTCTTGTGGCTGCCAATCACATTCATCTGCTTGACCAGGATGGAGTGGCTCAGAGGGTGGAAGGTGCTGAAGAGGTTCAGTGAGGCACTGCTGGAAGGCTGGAAGGGATACCGGGGGCATCATCTGCAGCCCCCCAGACCACCACTACTTCTTTCGCTGTCCAGTCTGTTACTGCTGTCCATCTTGTCGGTTTCTCCCACGCAGCCTTCAGCATCCTCCCCGCCGGTGGTGACGACATCGATACCCCTGCTTCCGTCTTCCAGACCCAGAATGGAGAGCTGCTCCAGGGCAAACTTGAAAGCCACCACCTCCCTGTGCTCTTGTTGCTGCAGCATCTTGTGAGTTGTATAATCAAAATATACAAATAAGCACCCACACAGCTTAAAGAATGAAGGTCAAACGCTATAGAAATATTAGCGTTTAATATCCAAAGTGCAGCAATTACAAAACGGAGGACAAACGGACAAATTAACGTTTCACCTAGTCTCTGCTAGGCTTCATCAAAATAAAATAGTGCCACAATTTTAAACCATTTAAATACTATTTCATGTTCAACCCTGTGACAAGAATAGGCCAATCACCATCATACATAGTATCAAGTTCATTAACCCATTCATGATTGACCTTTCAACTTGAGTAGTATATGTGCAAACAATACATATTTTAAAATACACTTCAACAACATATATAAATATAAATAGAATGTTTCAGTAAGTTCAGATATATTTGCCCCATGGCCATTATTACCAGATCACTATTCTTGTGTATACTTAATATTCTATTTTACTTTTTAAACGAATATTTTGTTATATTTATAAATGGCCAATCTCATATTAGCCCAAATGGCCATAGCCACAATCTTATATGCATGTCATTATCAAAAAATGAAAAAATGAATGTTTTTTTATATTCATGTATTTATTTGGGCAGAGAATTATGCCATATTGTTTTTTAAAAAACAAAATTTGCCAAAATGATTATAGGCACAGAAAATGAACTTACAGGCACTTATCTTAAAAATTCACAGCATTGGATGGCTATAATAACAATTATTGCCTATTTAATACCAGGACGGAGAATAACACTAATATAAATAATAAAGGGAACCAACATTGTGTATACAGAACACAACAAAAAGTAAATGAGATGAAATCCATTTACTTTAGCTTTTATATTTTCGCAAGAATGCTGAGAGATCTATATTGTCATTAAGTCCCTTACCTGTACAAGCTCCAGCTCCTAGTGAAAAAATCCAGAAACTTTCTCTCTGGCCTATTTTTTTGTTGATATCACCTCCCCGTGGGCCCATTTTCACTAGTTCCATATATATATATAGATATACTCTATAGATAACACCTTAGTGGATTACACGACGGGCCCCTCTGACACCGACGAATCGGAAATATTAACTAATGGACCTATGGGGGAACAAATAGTAGGACTATCTCCTATGTACAGCCAGGAGACCAGGCGCAGTCAGCGGCAATGCTGCACTCGCTTTCAAACAGTCCAGTTCCAAAGAGGAGGACAAGGAGCGGGGGGGCAGCGTGGAAGAAGAAACAAGAACAAGTATTAATATATAATTCCCTTAATAAAGTAATTCCTGTGCCCTTGTCTAGCAATGAAAATCGTTCCCATGTTGAACTTATTAGTGACTCTGATACTGATCGTTATGATATATGTAGAACTACTTATTCCACATTCCAATTGGGTAGTAAGCAGGATTTCGATCGTTTAGATAGGAATGATATAAATGAGTTAAGTGAGGTAATTTTAAATGTGGATAGACATATTGCAACTGATAAAGTCCATGATAATACAACTCTTTCTCATGAACTAGCATCTTTTCAAAATATTCATGATAATATGGTGGCTGTGGTGAATCTATCTAACCATAACTTAACATCTAGTGAAAATGCTGTATTAAGTAAGGGGCTCTCATTTTGTCCTACAGCTGACATTAATTTTTTCAATGTGTGTTGTTGATTTACACAAATTAGGAGGAACCTTACATTTAAATGCATTCATGATGAAAATGATTTGGGAGAAAAAATGATATATCAAAATTGCAGTCCAGGTCTGAATATTGTCCTCCCATGAATCCTGTTGTTTCAACATTTATAAAAATGTGAACTTGATTTACAACGATTACAGAGCGAAAAAGTTGTAAATCTTGGGACAACTGCACTAAAAAAGCGACGGGCTGCTTTAAAAATGTTAAGTGAAAACAAGTCCTTAACAATTAAGCCGCTGATAAAGGGGAGCTAGTAGTATTGAATACCAAAGATTATATCGTGGAGGTCAACAGGTTAATTAATGATGAATCATTCTATAAGAAGATTTCACAAGAGGTGATCAAGAAATTTAAAAATAAGTTGGATGATATTTTGAATGAAGGTTTTTTAAAGGGCTATATTTCAGATGTTGAGTACAGAACTATGATTGTTAATTGTCCAGTAACACCCACGATATATGCACTACCTAAAATACATAAGAGTTTGGTACAACCACCAGGGAGACCAATAGTCTCAGGGAAAGGTTGGTTAACAGAGCCTGTTTCTTTATTTTTAGATGCTTTCCTTCAGCCCATGGTTAGGCAGTTAAGATCATTCCTCAGAGATTCCACTCAAGTTGTCCAGATAGTTGAGGATTTAAGTATGGAATCTGATTGGTCCTTTGCAGTCATTGATGTTAACTCCCTCTATACTATGATTCCACACAAAGAAGGATTGGAGGCCCTTTCCTATTTTTTGGATAGGAGGAGTGAAGAAGAGTGTGTAGGAGTACCCACTATTTTTCTTGTGCAGCTTGCTGAATGTGTCCTTCAGATGAATGTTTTCTGTTCCAGGGACAACTTTATCATCAAACACGGGTACTGCTATGGGTACAGCTATGGCACCCAGCTATGCCAACTTATTTGTTGGCAGAATTAGAACGATCATCTGTATGGCGCCGCTACGAATCCATATATCAGTTATCTGGATTTGTGGCAGCGCTTTATAGATGATATTCTTGTCATATGGAAAGGATCATGTGACGAGTTTGCTTTGTTTGTTAAGTGGATGGAGGACACTAGTCTTCTACATTATCAGTTTGAACTTAATAAAATTAGCATTAATTTCCTTGATTTGAAGTTATACAAAGATGGTGAGGGGGGTTTGTACCACTTTGTTTCAGAAGACTACGGACAGAAACAGTTTATTGAGGTTTGAGAGTTGTCATCCACATCATACCGTCATAATATACCAAAGGGACAACTTATTAGGACATTAAGGAATTGTACGAATTACATGAATATGATAGGAATAAAAGGAACAAGTTCGTGGGTTTATAGAAAGAGGCTATAGCCATCATAGCATTGCATCTGCCATTCAACAGGTAGATGCCATAGACAGAAATCAAGTGTTGCAGTACAAATCGAGGGAATCTAACAAAAGGAAGGAATCTGAGTGCCCCTTTGTTACTAACTTCTCTAGTCGTGCCGATGGAATTAGAAATATTGTCACTAACAACTGGCCCATTTTACAGTTGGAATCTAGATTAAATGAGATAGTTAATAAGGGACCGAAAGTCATTTTTCGTAAATATAAGAGCATTAAAGACCATGTAGTGTCTAATTGCACCGAAAGTGACCATGAAACGAAACAGACTCTTTTGGCTTCTAAACCAATGGACACATACAGATGTGGTAATTGTACCTACTGTGGTTATATACACAACAGTAAAAGTATACTACACCCAATTTCAGGAAAGGTAATAGCAACTAATGGCTTAATTACCTGTAATAGTACTGGGGTGGTTTACTTACTGTTGTGTGAATGTGGAGCTTATTATATCGGTAGAACCATACGGAAATTTAAGGTTAGAATTGGTGAACATGTCAGAGCAGTTGACAAGGGTGATATAAATTATGCCATTGTCAAGCATATACTAATCAATCAGCCATATAAACACACTTTCAAGTTTTTTGGTTTGGAACTAGTGAAAATGGGCCCACGGGAGGTGATATCAACAAAAAATAGGCCAGAGAGAAAGTTTCTGGATTTTTCACTAGGAGCTTGTACAGGTAAGGACTTAATGACAATATAGATCCTCAGCATTCTTATGAAAATATAAAGCTAAAGTAAATGGATTTCATCTCATTTACTTTTTGTTGTGTTCTGTATACACAATGTTGGTTCCCTTTATTATTTATATTATTCTCATCCTGGTATTAAATAGGCAATAATTGTTGTTATAGCCATCCAATGCTGTGAATTTTTAAGATAAGTGCCTGTAAGTTCATTTTCTGTGCCTATAACCATTTTGGCAAATTTTGTTTTTTAAAAAACAATATGGCATAATTCTCTGCCCAAATAAATACATGAATATAAAAAAACATTCATTTTTTCATTTTTTGATAATGACATGCATATAAGATTGTGGCTATGGCCATTTGGGCTAATATGAGATTGGCCATTTATAAATATAACAAAATATTCGTTTAAAAAGTAAAATAGAATATTAAGTATACACAAGAATAGTGATCTGGTAATAATGGCCATGGGGCAAATATTCTGAACTTACTGAAACATTCTATTTATATTTATATATGTTGTTGAAGTGTATTTTAAAATATGTATTGTTTGCACATATACTACTCAAGTTGAAAGGTCAATCATGAATGGGTTAATGAACTTGATACTATGTGTGATGGTGATTGGCCTAGTCTTGTCACAGGGTTGCACATGAAATAGTATTTAAATGGTTTAAAATTGTGGCACTATTTTATTCTGATGAAGCCTAGCAGAGACTAGGTGAAACGTTAATTTGTCCGTTGTCCTCCGCTTTGTAATTGCTGCACTTTGATATTAAACGCTAATGTTTCTATAGCGTTTGGCCTTCATTCTTTAAGCTGTGTGGGTGCTTATTTGTATATTTTGATCGTTTGGAATATATAGCACCACACAATTCCTGGTGCTCCTGCTTTCTTCTTGTTCTCTGAGTTGTATAATGACCATCGTGGGTCTGCGGGTTTTCATGTCAATTTGTGGGTCTGATCCATGAAATGCGGATCACTTGGGGCATGACAGGGTCAGAATCGTGTTAGGGGTGGGGACCACTAGACTACCAGGAAATAAATTATAACAGAGGCTGCCAGGGATCGAAATCGTGCTTGGGGGGTGGAGGACCATGAGACTACCAGGGTCACGGGTGTGTAACAGGCACACATATGCATGGGTGTGTTGTATGCACCCATACCTCGACTGTCCCTGATTTTCAGGGACATCCCTGATGTTGCCTGCAGGTCTTCCTCTGTCCCTCATAAAAGTTGTGTTTTTGTGGCAGAACAGTGGGAATTAAAATCACACAATAATGTCAGACATTAACGTTACAGACTTGCTCTTCTCCTGAAAATGCATCTTATCACACATCCCCTTATTCTATCAGTAGTCTGAGTGAATGGTACCACTTTTTAAGATGTGTCCCTGAGTTTGGGTCTTTGTCCCTGATTTTTGTAAGCCTTGTCTCTGATTCAGGAGGCAAGGGGTCGAGAGATATGTATGTACCGACTGCCTGGCAGCACACAGTTCCTGCTGCTTCCAGCCTGTACTTCCATTCCGACCAAAAGGTGGAGCTGTGTGCTCCACGCAGTAGCACCGGGCAAACTGCATGGTAATGTATGCTAAGCAGCACACAGTGAGATGCAGATGCCTGTTTGCCCACAGATTACCTAAGTAGGCTCATTTGGTATGGGAGCTTTGAATATAGCTCACGTTTGCCCCAGGCTAACCAGTTTGCACCGGGCTATTGTGTTTGCACTGTGCTATCGGGTTAGCCCCATGCAAACAACACTTCAGCATAGCACAGTTCTGCAGTGTATGGCTTACATTGTTGTTTGCAGTAAATGTGTGACATCTCTGAGCAGTCACGCACAGTGTTCTCCACCTGCAACACTGGCTTGCTCCAGAATCTAATGAGCTGCTGTTGCAGTGTGCACTTCCCTGTTGCTATATTCAGTGCTGTTTTATTCCCAGGCTATTTTTGCCCTGCACTCCTGGCTTCTTTTGCTTGCTATATTCAGCTGGTTTTGCACCGGACTATTCCTTTTGAATAAAGCTTGCTTTTTGCTCCAGGCTAAGTTTGCCCACCAGGCAGTGCTGATTTAGCCCCAGGGCAATGTTTTAAATATCTGGGCCTTAGACTGCAATTTGGTATGTACCTTCCCACTTCTACGGGGCTACATTTTTAGCAAGTTTGGTGAAAATCGGTTTAGCAATTTAAATGTTAATTAGTGAAATTATGCAAAACCACCCGATTTTTTGTCACTGTTGTTGCTCACAGTTAAATTATGAAACTTACAAGTTCATTAGAGTTTGCTGTAAGGAAGTTATTTACATTTTAAAGTCCTTGTAAAGAGGTTCATTTGGACCACCAGAAAAAAAGAGCTGAAAAAATGTGAAGCTTTTTTCCGAGTTAAAGCTGATTACAATCAAAAACTTTAAAAGCTAGAAATGGAAACAAAATACTTATCTGAAGGTTCACAGTTGTAGAGCTCATCAGAAGACGCGCTAACAAGAGATTTGAGTAGACTTTAAAAAATCAATTAAAGTTATTATTTTATTTCTGGCCCACTGAAACAGCAGTAGTGATGCTGCTTGCAATGCCAGTGACCCAAGTTTGAAAATGGGCTCTGTCGGGAGCCAGCCGGGGGGAGGAAGATCGAGCGTCCCACAGAATGTTTTGCTCCTCCGGGGAGGGAGAACTGCCTCTGCTTTACTGCCACCTGGGTGACTACAGGTGGGAGTGGAGTGAGCGGCAAATGTGGGAGGATGCTGGTTGAAGCCTGCGTAACAAACATTTGTATGCCTCTGATTGGGGCTTTATTTTTCAAACGATCATTTAACTGAGTTACACCACTTGTTCTTACACCACAGTTACTTTCCAAAGTTCAGCTCACTGCTTACCTTCAGAAAATGTTTTTACCTCATTGTGCCTGAAAATTGCCAGACTCGGTCATGCATGAGTTTACTTACACTTCTGCAACAGTTGTAAAGCACATTCGCTAGAGCATCGGGGAGCCAGGGATAAGGTCGGCTGGCTGAAGTATTTAATATTATCAAAACTTAAAGAAATGGTCATTGTATGATGGTCTGGGACCACATATGCCCTAACTAGGCATACAGATTGCTGCAGGCACCTTTTTTGAATGGGTAAAAGCATTTAGCCAAAAGCTGGCAGTATCCCTGTAATTAAAAAAAAAAAGTATGAAGTGACAGTAAGTAGTACAGTGCCTCGCTGAGAATGTGGAAATAGTGCCAAGTAGCTCCAGGAGTGTTTGCATTATGGCCCTAGAATGGATTAAATACTACAGCAGGCAGGTGAGAAAGTAAACTATTTTTGGGGCTTAAAAGTCTGACTGGGAGTTTTGGTTTGGGGTGGGTGGTGGGGTGGGGCAGGTGTTCTCCTTTAATTTATTTATTTAGTTTTTGTTTACCGGTAAGTGCTCTAGTCATGAAATGACTATTTTCAGGCACGCCCGGAGAGTACAACAATCAGAAACAAATACAGAGCATGAGTGCAGGGGAATTACATGTAGAGTAGGTCAAACAGTCAGTAAAAAATAATATATACAACCGAAACATAACATGACATCAGAAGAGTCACATAAAATCAAGGTAAATAACTTGCACAGTAAATGAGAAATAACACAGCAAGGTAATCTGGAATATTGGTTAATTGGTCACTACAATGAACATTCATAATGCAGCACAGACAGGCATGGGCAAATTCCTGGTAGGGCAGGATGCACCATCATGGACTACAAGGCGAGACTCAGTATTAAGAGGGGGAGTCTAGATTCGCCCGGTAAGGGAACTGGAAGGTAGAGTGAGGCCAAGGGAGTAGGGTAGAGGAGAGTATGGCAGGAAGCAGCTGGAGGTTGAGGGGGTTTAAGGAGGATCAAAGCATGTACAGGGGTCTGCGAGAAATGAATGGTAGCGCAGCTCACTTTTAAAGCTGTCATGGGATTATTGTGAAAGCAGAGTTGTAACTTGCTTTGCAGAAGTTGCCCTTTAGGCCCCACATGAAGTGTGCTTGCGTCCTAACTACAGGCATCACTTTCTTACTGTTTTGTTCATGTACGACATTAATTGTGGTACAAAATGCACACATTTTTTTTTGATTATGCTCTCAACTGTTTTTTATGGTTCTAGGCTTTAAACATTTTGTTTATATAGGACTTAGTACATTTTCACAATAGTTGTACTGCTTTATTGAAGCATATGGGGCCAGATATTCCAAAGGTTGCGCCATGCGCAACAGGGTTGCGCATCTTGAAGTCCTACATTGCGCCATTCTGCGAGTATTCAGCAGGAGGCAGTTGCGCCACTGAAAACAGGCTGAGCAACAGCGCAATGCAAATGAATGCATGCGCAACTGGAGGGGGAGGAACCATGCATAAACTGCGCAGCCCGATATTCAGTCGGGCTGTGCAGAGTTGTGCAGGCGCAACCCCCAACCTGCGCCTGCACAACTTTGAGCCAAAAAAAAAAGGCTTAAGTTGAGGGCCACCCACAGGTGAGCTGCTGTATTGCAGGGTGCAACACAGCAGCTGCCACCCGTGGCTGGCCCCCAACTCAGTCCCTGTGCCCCCACCAGCCCGATTGCGGGCATCAATGTGGCCCCCCTTCCTGTTCACATCCCTGGTGGTCCAGTGGACCGTAATGCCCGATCGCGGGCAGAATGTAATAAGAACCCCCCAGTGCCCGACCGTAAGCAGAATGTAAAAAGAACCCCCAGTGCCCGATCGCTGGCAGTAAGTAAAGTGCCCTCCCCAACCCGACATCTTCTCAGGTCCAGTGATATCAATGCCGACATACAGAATGTGGTTGGGTTAGTCCCTCAGTGCTCGATCGCGGGCAGTAAGTAGTAAATTTTCTCAACTCGACCTTTCAGGGAACCAGTGAGTCAGCTGACGCTGGCAGAATGTACAGCGATTTTCACCAAATATTTTCAGGCCTGGTGTTCTTCACTACTCACTACCGAAAGCTTCACCACCTTTCTGCAGCCGGGCAGTATCCACTCGCCGGTTGCCGGGCCGACTGATCAGCGATGAGCCTATTGGTGCTGAGCTAGAGCCAATGGGCATGTAGTTTATTGTAATGACAGTCCAGACGGTGAATGACATTCATTCACAAATCTGACTGTCATGTAGTATGGGCTGCACACCCATTGGCTCTAGCTCTGCACCAACGGGCGCAGCCCACCGCCAGTCAGTCGGTGGCGGCGGGCGGCAGGCAGGTGGGATGCTGCCGGCGCCGGGGAGCGGGTGGTGGGCTTATGGGTGGGTGGGTGGGGGGACACTAGACACCAGGGAGATGTTTGGGTGGGGGTGTCAATATACATTCTGCCCGGATCGGGCATTACGGTCCACTGGACCACCAGGGAGATATCTGGCTGGGGAGGGGGCATTTTACTTACCGCCCGTGATCGGGCACTGGGGGTTCTATTACATTGCCACGATCGGGCATTAAGGTCCACTGGACCACCAGGGATGTGAACGGGAGGGGGACTCACATTGATGCCCGCGATCGGGCTGCAGGGTGCGCCGGTCCTCGACAGCTGCTGCCTGGCAGGGCGCCAGGCGCAGTCCTCAGGGATCGGGTGCACCTACATGCCAATGGCATGCAACACAGTAATGACATGCAAATGGCCCCCCCTGTGCCTTGCATGTATTATAGCCCCATTTGCATGTCACCTTTTGAATATCGTGGATTTGGCCATGGCGCACTGGTACTTGCGCCACTGCAAGTTGACTGCTCCACTCTGTCAACTTGCGCTTGCAAGTTCCACTGCGCCATGCACAGTGGCTGTGGCTGGGGAGTGATATTCAAAGGAGTTGCTCAATAGCGCAACTCCTTTGAATATCACACGGGACACACCCCAGCGCATCTATTTTGCGCAGCGCAAGGACTTGCGCCTTTGGATGGTGCAGTTTGAATATCCAGCCCATGCAGTTTAATGTGTTGCAGTTAGAAAATCTTTCATAAAGATTTTCAAACATTTTTGTTTTTGTTGGACTTTGTAACAATAATTTTGTACTGCATTTTTCTGTTCTTTTTTGTTTGTTTTAATTAAGTCTATCTGCTAAGGAGACAGAGATGTGCTGGGGAAATGAGATTAAAATTGTTGCCAGAGGTGACTAACTGGCCCTGGATGATGATTACAGTTCTTTTGTCCTGTAACAACAGGACCCCCTGGTCAGTTAACGAGGAAGCTTCAAAGAGCCCAAGGTCTTTCATGTCACCAAACTGTCTTGACTATGCAGCCACCACGTGTAGGGGCAGACATGGCTCAGAACAATGAGAAGTGGCCTTGCGTACACAAAATTCATAGGTCCAGTTCCAGTCAGTTCCTTTAGAGGGGTAGTCCCAAAGGGAAAAAAAGTCCTGGTCCTGGAAATGATGTCACCGAGCAAGGGTTATGAGGGTGGGTGGAGCCAGGCTTGCAAGTAAGCTTAAATCTTCGTGTGAGAAGCAAAGCCAGTCAGTGTTGGGGCTTCATACTTATGCCATCTAAGACTAAAGTCTACTGTGGCTCATTGAGGTCCTTTGTGGTAAGAATCTTTCTACTTTGTTAGAATTAAGAAACTATAGAGAGGTTTTTCTATGTGTGTCTTCTGCTGTGTGAAAACCATTTTTTTTTTATTTCTGTATTAACCCTGTAATTGCCATAACCTTTGTGTAATTGTGATACCCTCTAGAGTTTGTAAATAATGTGAAATAGTAAATATTATTTTTTATATACTTCATGCCTCTGTGACTGAATCTTTTGGGGGAATAGTTAACTGCTGGTATTGACAAATCCAGCTCTGAAGAGAGTAGGCTACAGTTACCATATTTTAGAAGTAAAGTGTTTCTCAGGAGTGAGTGACAGGGGAAGGCCATTTGCCTTTAGCCAAAGGAGCACTGTACTGTGTGAGCAGTGGGTCTGGTGTAATTTGGACCAAGAAGGCCCCAGGTAAGTGAATCACTTTTAAGTGGTAGCAGCTATTGAGGTGCTCTTATAGGTGTGTACGGAAAGGTAAATTGCTAGCCTGTTGCAGACAGCATCCTGAGAAACTGGGGCATTTGTCCTCTGATGATAACAGCCTTCCTGAGGAGGTCGTGGGGTCAAAAACAGTGGGGGAATTTAAGAATTCATGGGACATACATAAGGCAATTCTAGTGGGAGGTAGGAGGAAGTAGGCTGTTGGTAAAACTAGGATCTGTAGCTTATCCAATAGGTAGGGAAATGGGCAGACTGGGTGGGCCAAGCGGTCCTTATCTGCCATCAAAGTCTGTGTTTCTGTGTTTCTATGATAGTCCAAAAAATGTAACGGAAGGGGATAGTGTAACACTCCAAACAGATAGTGACCTGTGCACTGAGTGCAGTGTTCTCTGAATTCACTGCACATATGCAGCCAGTGGTGGTTAATAGGTTGGTAACCCAGGGTTTGAGAGATACTGGGACCTCCGTGTCTATGGTGACACAGATTTAATTTGTGAGGAACAGATCCTGCCTGGCCATTTTTCTCAGATTAGATGGGTAATGGTTTTGGTGGTCTCTGTGCCAATGACCCAGATCTTCCTAAGCTGGGAAGGTGGTCACGGCATACAGGAGGTAGGAGTTATACCAGATCTGCCCATGGATGTGATTACGAGGAACGAATTCAACAGCATGGCCAGTAGTGTGTGTGTGTCACCACCCATAGCAAGGCAAGGGAACAGGTGCCTGAGGATGCAGAGGATACAGTGCAAGACAACGCTACCCCTGCCTCAGTAGCTGCGGAAGTTGTAGCTGAGGAACATGCTTGGAGCTGCAGTTCTGAGCCACAGCTACAGACAAAGGTGAATCCAGCTGTGGGTGGCTGTCCCACAGGGGAGTGTGTTTTGGGGAGGGTCAGGCATGCAGAGCTGGGCAAAGCTCAACAATCTGAACCATTCCTTCAGAGATTAAGGGAGTTAGCCACCAGTGTGGAAGGTGACTCTTTGAGTTCTGGGAAAAAGGAAGTGTACTGTGAGAATGGGCTCCTGTACAGTGAGTGTTTTCCTAAGGGAGGACCGGAGGAAGGGAAGGGGTACTCCAGCAGATAGTGGTTAATAGGGAGTATAGGAAACCGCTTCTGGTCTTACCCCATGACATACCCTTTTCTGATCATTTAGGGGTCAGCCATAGAAAAAGGCAGTGACTAACCAGCTTTACTGGCCTAGTATTATTATAGATGTGACAAACTACTGCCGGACTTGTCCACAGTGCCACATGGTAGGAAAGGTTGGGGACAAGGCTAAGGCAGCTTTGATTCCCGTGCCTATTATTGAAGAGCCATTCAGGTGAGTTGCCATAGACATTGTGGGGCCATTTGTACCCCAAGTGACACCAGCAAGCGCTACATCTTGGTAGATGTAGATTACATTACAAGGTACTCAGAGGCAGTGCCTTGTCCTTCATCGAGGCTGAGAAGGTGGCCATTGAATTGTTGGGATAATTAGCCTGGTGAGTTTCTCCCAGGAAATTGTGTTGGACCAGGGCATCAACTTCATGTCTGATTTGATAACTAGTCTTTGAGAGTGGTGTGGAGTGAGACAGCTAAGGGCCTCCCCATACCATCCTCAGACTGGTCTGGTTGAGCATTTTAATGCATCCCTTAAGGCCATGTTGAGAGCATTTGCTGACCAGCATGGAAGAGAGTGGGACAAGTACTTACCCCAGCTATTGCATACAAGGAAGTACCCCAGGAGTCCACAGGGTTCTCGTCCTTCAAATTCCTATTTCACCATAGGGTGAAGTGCCCCCTTGATTTGGTATAGGATGAATGGGAGGGTGAGCTTGCTCCTTAAGGGGAATCTCCGGTCTAGGCTCAGTAAGTTCATGAGGTTCACCCAGGAACACCTAGCCTCTGCGCAATACAGACAAGAGACATGGTACAACCGTAGGGCAGAGCCTGGCAGTATGAAGTCAGGCAGTGGGTGGTGGTGATGATGCTCGTCTCTGTCTGGCAGAATAAGTTGCAGGTGGCTTAGGAGGGTCTGTACTCGGTGCTCAGGAATGTGAACAATGTTAACTATGTGGTAGAGCTTGACAGGATGCACAGGCAGTGGATCTATCAAGTTAACATGTTGAAACCTTACCATGACGGAGATGAGATGGTCCTGGCTGTACGCAGCTACTCTGAGGAGGAGGAGACAGAGGTGGACCCACTGGTGAATTGTCGGAGAGGCTAAAGGAGAATCCTCAGTGGATTCTGTTACCCTCTTTGAGAGGCTGAGATCCAAGACTGGATGAGGGCCAACTGGTTGAAGCCGAATCCGGATAATGACTGAAATGCTGGTGTTAGAACCTGGACACCAGGGAGTGAGGGGGCAGGCTGGTCAGGTCTTTGTGCTATGGCTTGGGGATTCTCAGCTGCTTACCTCAGATTGGGTGAGGAATCTGGGTGTTGTTTTGGACTGCAGTTTGACACTTAAGTCGCAGATGTCAGCCGTGGTCCAAATCTCATTTTACCATCTGAGGAACATCACTCGGATTAAACACCCAATTCCCCCCTGGTGATATGCCATCGTTGGTTCATGTTTTTGTCACCTCTAGCCTGGATTACTGCAATACCTTATACCTAGGGCTATTGGGAGTAGATCTTTGCTGACTGCAGCTAGTGCAGAATGTGGCAGCCAGGTTGCTGACTGGCCTACCAAAGTTGTGCCATATCACACCTGTGCTCTGTTATGTGCACCAGCTGCCTGTTAGTTGGCAGATCTCCTTCAAGGTCAGTTTGCTGACCTATAAAGCCCTACATGGGCAGGGGCCTGGCTACCTGCAAGACCTCCTGTGTCCCTACTTCCCTCCCGCCCACTTCGCTACTGTAATGAGGGATTGCTGGAGGTACCCAGGGTCCAACTAAAACATCAGGGCTCGCATACTTATGCTTGCAGCCCTGACCCTGTGGAACTCTCTGTCTCACCAGATTAGAGAATGCTAGACCGTAGATCAGTTCAAGTGTGAACTGAAAACACATTTATTTAGACAGGCTTTTCCTGAATCAGCTTAATGTAGTCAATAGTAAATGTAATGTAACAATGTTTTATTTTATGTGTAATATTTGTAAACGTTTGTTTTATGTGAAAAGCGCTTTGATTCATACGCTATATAAATAAAGGTTGATTGATTGAGTGACACCAGCCCAAGCTACTGAAATGTGGAGGGTGCTGCGAACATTTAAGGGGATGTTCATGAGGAAGCTAATGTACTGTATACCATGCTGACAAAGCACCATGAGGATACAGGGTCCCAGGCCTCCTGGGGGCAGCCACTCAGCCAAGTCCCCGAGGGTGTAAAACATGCCACTGAGGGGGAAATCAAGGAGATGCTGGCTCTTCAGGTGATCCAGGAGTGCAGTAGTCCTTGGGCTTCCTCAGTGGTACTGATCCCCAAAAGGATGGAAAGGACCATAAGGTTTGCATCAACTACGCAAGCTCAATAGCGTATGGAGTTGGATGCATACCCCACACCGGAGTAGATGAGATTCTAGAGAAGTTGGGGGTGAGGCACGTGGGCACCATAGACCTGGCAAAGGACTGTTACCAGGTGCCACTGACCCCTGGACACCAGAGAGAAGCCGACCTTCATCACCCTGTTTGGGTTCTTTGAGTTAAGAGTAACGTCATTCAGGATGGAGAATGTGACAGCTACCTTTCAGTGGTTTGTGAACCGCATTCTGAATGGGATAGGAGCTTTTTCACTGGCATACATGGATAACATTGCTATCTATATCCAGATCTGGGAGGATCACGTCAGGCATGTGACCAAGGTGCTCTGCTGACTGCAGGCCACTAGGCTGATAGTCAGGGTGGAGAATGCCAGATAGTAATGGCAGAGGTGTCATACCTTGGGCACAGTGTGGGGAGTGGGTATATGAAGCCTAGACCAGTGAACATTGGGGCCATCCTGGGATGAGCCACACCATTAACTAAGGAAAAGGTTGGGCCTTCCTAGGGATGGCAGGGTATTACTATAAGTGTGTGCCAGATTTTAACAGCCTGTCCAAACCCTGTTCACTCTCACCAGGAAGAAAATGGCAGACCAGGTTCAGTGGATGGAAACCTGTGATACTGCGTTCCGTCAGCTGAAGGAGGCATTGTGTTGGACACTTGTGCTCACCAGCCCAGACTATTCTTTAAGGTTCATTGTGAACGAGATGCATCTGACCATGGGCTAGGTGCAGTTCTGAGTCAGGTTACAGTCTCAGGATAGAAACACCCAGGCATGCACTTGAGCAAGATGCTGCTGCCTGAGAGGAGGCCTACACCACAGTTTAAAAGGAGAGTCTAGGTATTGTCTGGGCTTTGCAGAAGCTGCAACCTTATCTGTATGGGAGGGAGTTCACCCTTGTCACTAACCACAACCCCTTACATGGCTTCAGAGGACCAGTGGTCAAAACACCAAATTGCCAAAGTGGAGCCTGATGCTGCAGTCCTATAATCTGGACACTGAAACACAAAGGGTTCCTGACACTCCGGTGCTTACAAGGGCTGCAGGACACAATAAAGACTCCAGCAACCACAAACTGCACTGCTTGTGATAAAAAAATAACGCTTGAAAATGTTATTAAAATAGGTGCAAACTTTTATTGTGGAACCCAAACGGCAACGGACACAAATAATACCATGCTCTCAAGAGATAGAACAAAAAGGCTTGGAGACAGAGAACATTCTCACTTGGTGCCTTTTTCTATTTGGAAAGTGTTAGAAATCTTTCCGTTTGTGATGATGGAAGCCTTAGGTTCTGTGCACGATAGCTTTTTTTTTAAATCCATGAGATGTAGGTAGGAGGGAATGCATACTGCTCCAACACTTTTGAAAGGTAATCTCATTTAATGTAAAACACCTTTTCAGCATCTAAGGAAACTAAGGCTCTAGGTTTGTGTGATTTATCTGCTATTTCTATCAGATGGAGGACTTTTCTAATGTTGTCAGCTGCATGCCTATTTTTCAAGAATCTAGTTTGCTCTGGGGGCCTATAAAGTATGGCAAAACTTTCTGAATTCTGCTAGCTAAGATTTTGTTCAAACTTTTATTGTCCAAATTAATAAGCGTAATTGGTTTGTAATTATTGAAGTATTCAGTATCTTTACCTTTCTTGTGTAACCCCTAGATGGCGCTATCCCAGGGGCTACTACCCCTGCCTGATTTGCCTACTCACCAGGTTGAGGGGCCTGGATCCAATGGCGGGTGCCTCCACCCAGAGGTCAGGGTTTGCAATAGTTAAACTAACTTGGTCACAGCCCTCTGGGACACTGCAACCCCCCTTTCTTCCCACTAGTGGCCCACACAATATATCAGAATTACCTTCACAGTATACACTTACCCCCAGGTCTGGTTCCGGCACTGGGACCTCCTGTGAAATGAGATACAGTGCAACAATCACAGTACAGTACTTTAACATAGACAAATACCTCAGGCAGTATAACTTTGCTGAAACAAGCAGCTCTGATTTATTTAGGGGATATAACAAGGACAGGGGAAATCAGGTTAATTAGCTTATCACTCTAATAATCTATCTATGGCTCTGTGCACAGGCCTATCCCTATCAGTTACTGTCCCTGGGTACCCAAGCCCTAGTGGCTAGTCCAAACCGTGGCAGCTGGTAGGGCCCTTTCACACAGAGAAAAGGAGAATTAAACAGTCAGCAGTACAGTAATTCCATTTGGATTTAATGTGGCAATTCAACAGGGAGCGACCCTGAATTAGTACTCACGACCTCCAAATAAGATAGGGTCCTTCAATGTCAGCAGGGCTCACTTGAGGTACACAAACCTCTTCACACATCCATATAAAAGAAAGCACTATACCAGGCAGGCTGCATCTGTATCCCGATCGCAATTACTGCACAATACCCGGAGAACACACAGCAGATTCAGTTCCTGACAGACCGAGTGCAATTTTCAGCAATTTCTCCAGTCTTCTGCAGGGTGAGCCTGGTTTCTACTCTTCAGAGATCCTTTGATTCTTTTCACAGGACGGATTCAGTCCTAACAAGCTGTTACACAAGCTGCAGACCGAACTCTGGGCCTTACACACGTTTTTGACTAAAACTGCACACTGAAAAAGCACAGGGCTCCTTCCTTCTTCACTGCCAAAGCTCAACTGAAACTCCAACCGACAAAACTGGCACTTCCTTTGAGTTCCTCCCAGTTCTTGACTGGATTGGCTGTCACTCACAATAGACTGGTGCTGTTGGTCCAAAAGGCACTGAAGTCTAAACTACATCTCCCAGAGTCACTGCCCATACAATCCTCTTGTGGTGGCTCAGATTATGAGTCCAAGTTCTGATTCTGTCCAAGGCACCATTTTAGAGCTAGCTTACCCCACACTGATTGGTCCAGTTCAGCAGTTCAAAACCAGAATGGGAAGTAGACAGACACAGTTCTGACTGCAAAGAAAGCAGGTTAGACAAACTGTAATTTCATTATTACTCTAAATAATTTCTGGCAGACAGTTACATCTTTCAGATAGGTTCCTTGCACTCCTAGTGACTGCAAAATGAAGTGAATTGGCAGCAGCTCGAGTGGTACTCAGAGAAGCACACAGTCCCCCATAACTAATTATGTCTGCAAGCAGACAGCTCTTAAAGAGACAGTACCAGAGGCTCTAAAACACTCACTGATAAATGGCTTAAATGCCAAACACCATTCAGGCTTGGAGCATTCAAGCAAGCTCCTGGAAGTCTTTGGGAACCCCATTTGCAGGGGTTACACCTTCCTGGCCTGGGAAAGCTTGACGTCTGCCACAAGGCAGTATTTCTACAAGTTTCAACTGCAACCATATACATTTGCATTAGGCTCGCAATATGTAATCATCAGTCAATATATCATTTTACCAAGAACACATTTCTGAAACATTGCAGTACGTCACTCTTTACACAGTATTACATACACATTGTACCATAACTCAAGTTATTACCTCTTGTACATGAAACCTGAAGAGAGGGGCCTTCCTATCAGTTACCTTGGGGCTGGATGGGGCAAGGGTACCATACTTAGAGGGCAACACAAGTAACTTGGAGTTAGCACTGATGCTCAGTTTGGGCAATGAGCTCGGGACACATACACCCTTTATGGACAACATTGAGAGGCAAGTCCACAGGCCTCCCAAGTGAATCATAACTGAGGTGCACCACAGGCTTTACAGCTCGACCAGTCTTTCTAGGGGAACTGTTATAGTCTCTGCACTCTGAGCCTCATTTTCAGCATTGTCCTCACTTGTCAGGGAGTCTCCATGGGGTAGAGAGGCTAGAACTTGGGGCACTTTCAGCTCCAGGAGTTACAGTTTCTGAGTCCACAACATTTGGCCGCATGGAGAGCTTTGACACTGGCAGTGGACTGTCAGGGCACTCAAAAATACTCTTCTTGTTCGGGTGTATCACCAGTCTGCCCCAATCTATCATTTTCCTCCTGAAAGCTCAAACAGTTCAACCATGCACAATGATTCCATTTCATCTGATCTGATGCTTTGCACTTCACTTTCTGGGAGCATTGGCTCCAGGGATGAAGTTGGGGCTTAGACAGTCCAGAAGGCCCAGCTTTGTCTCCAGTATTGACTAGGGATTGCCCAAACAATTGACTCAGTTCGTAAGAAGGATAGTATTCAAAGTCACTCTCACTTTCTTCCGATATGGACTGACAGTCATGCTCAACTGGGACTTGTGGAGGGAACACTTTAACTTTGCTTCTGTAGGTGCAGACTTTCTTGATCTTTTCTTAGCAGCAGCTCTAGTCACTGGTCCAGAGGGGCATCTTCTAGGGCTCAGACTCAATTAAGATTTGTCCAATGGTAGCAGTAAATGATTTCTATGTATTGTTTTTACATCTTTTGAATTATTCTCAGGCCTTACTTTGTACACTGGCAGATCATCTAGTTTGCCCCACTACAATGTGAGGGAGATGGTGCCATCGGTCAGCAATCTTGTGCTTGCCATGCAGTCCCAGATTTCTTAGCAATACCGATCTCCCTCCTGGAGTTCCTGTGCTTTCACCTTTTATCATGCCTTTCTTTGTTGGCCAGATTTCTTTTGGCAGCCATGGTTTGAGCCAGTTGGTATGCATGAGTTAGCTGGGCCTTTAACTTTGCACATACTGTAAATAGTTGTCAGCTTGAACCCCATCAGGAGAGACCCAAAACACACATCTACTGGTAGTCGAGCTTTCTTCCAAACATCAGGCGGTAGGGGAGAATCCAGTGGCATCACTTTTTGTGCAGTTATAAGCATGTACCAGGGTGCTAATTTGTTGGCTCCATCTAGGCTTGTCCTTTGGGTGCAGGGTGCCTAGCATATCTAGCAAAGTGCGGTTGAAACGTTCAGGCTGTGGGTCCCTGGGGTGGTAAGGAGTGGTTCTGGACTTCGCATCCCCACAGAGAAAGCATCTCTTTGATCAGACGACTCTCAAAGTCTCTCCTTGATCAGAATGGATTCTTTGTGGAGCCCCATAGTGAACAAAAAGTTTTCTACAAGTACTTTGGCCACAGTGGATGCTTTCTGGTCTTTGGTGGGAAAGCTTGGGCATATCTCGTGAAATGGTCAGTGACCACCAGCACATTACTGATATTTCTTTGATCTGACTCCAAACTCAGAAAATCAATACAGACCAGCTCCATGGGTGCACTGGTGGTGATGTTAACAAGGGGGGCAGCCCTCTGGGGTAAAGCTTTCCTCTGTAAGCAGCGACTACAAGTTCGAATGTGTTGCTCCACATCAGCCCCCATCTTAGGCCAATAGAATCTGGATCTCACCAAGTCAAGTGTTCTGTCTATACCAAGGTGCCCCATGTGGTTGTGCAAGGACCTCAGTACTGAGTCTCGAAGGCAGTGGGCAGCACTAGTTGTTGTTTGTCTACTTGTCCCCTCTGTCTACTGTTTCTCTGTATAACAGTTTATTGATCAGTTTCAACTTAGGACCTTCTTTGTATAACAGTGCAGTTCTCAAATCAGTGGAGCGTAATTTGGACACATCTTTTCCTGCATAGAGGGCTTCTAAAGCTGCTTTGATCATGGGATCGTGGATTGAGCCCGCTAATACTGTCATTGTCCAGCTGAGGCAGTGCACCAATGTCTATTGCAGAAAAGTGGCAATAAGCAGCAGGTATGCAATTCTCAGAGGGTCCCAAGCAATCCACCATGCAGTCCACTGCGTCCGTGGACATTTGTTCCTCCCTGTCAAACTTCGGCAGAGTGCCCGAATGTCAGGTTCTGCCAATCGGACCCAATCATTCTGGGGAACAGGCCCCGGGAGAGAGCATCAGCATCTATGTGGTTCAGACCTGCTCGGTATTCGAGAGCATAGTCATATGTAGATAATGCAGAAAGCCACCTATGGCCAGTGGCATCCAACTTAGCTGAGGTCTGCACATAGGTCAAAGGATTATTGTCAGTTTTACTAGTATTTTAGCCCCATACAAGTACTCATGGAATTGGTCAACAATAGCCCACTTCAAAGCTAGGAACTCTAACTTATGTACAGGATAGTTCTTTTCGGATGGGGTCAGGCTTCTACTGGCAAAGGCCACTGGTCTCAGGCCATTCTCGTGCTCTTGGTACAACACAGCCCCCAACCCTTGCAAGCTAGCATCAGTGTGCAGGACGTAAGGTTTTCTTGGATCGGCATAGGCCAGCACTGGAGCATGGGTAAGTTGATATATGATCTCATGAAAAGCAGTCTCACAATCAGGAGTCCAGCGGGCCCCAAATACTTCACTCGGATGAAAATACACTCTTTCAGTCTTGAGGGACGCTGACTTTTGGTATTTTTTGTGGGTTGGGGATACCCTTGAGTAAGGTTAAGTAAAGGGCGGATCACTCTTGAATAGTCCTTGATGAAGCTCGATAATAACCACAGAATCCCAGGAATCTTTGCAGTTCTTTTAGATTTTGGGCTGTGGCCAGGTGGTCAAGGCCTCAACTTTACTTGGGTCGGTCTCTATTCCTCGGTGGATACTATGTGTCCCACATACTTTACTGATGTTTGAAAGAATTGACACTTATCAATGGACAGTTTAAGGCCAAAGTCCTCCAGTCGGTCCAATACCTTAAATAATCTGCTCTCATGTTCCTCCAGTGAGCTGCCAAACACAATAACATCATCTAGGTATACCAGGCACTCTAGTAAGTTCATGTCCCCACTGACGCTCCATCAATCGTTGAAAAGTGGCTGGGGCACCTGAAATCCCTTGAGGCATCCTCATGAATTCATAGAAGCCAAGCGGACAGATAAAGGCCGTCTTCTCACGGTCCTCTGGGGCCATCGGATCTGGTAGTACCCACTGCGGGAGATCCAGCACAGAGAACCACTTGCTCCCGCTTAGGCAGTCCAAAGCATCCTGAATGCGGGGCATGTGTACTGATCAGGGATAGTCCGCCGTTTAAGGTGCGATAATCCACACACATCCTTACTGTTCCATTCTTTTCCTCACTACCACAATGGGGAAGCATAAGGGCTTCTGGATTCTTGTATTACACCAGCAGCTAACATCTCTTGCAGATGCCGTCTCACATCATCTATGTCAGCAGGTGCCAGGCGTCGAGACCTCTCACGAAATGGTTTTCGTCATGCAGCCGGATATTGTGCTCAGCTCCTTGCACGCATCCTACATCCCATTCCTTTAAAGAAAACACCTGGTCTCTCTGGGCAAGCTTCACTGATCCTCACTTTCCATTCAGCTGGCAGCGGGAGTCGCAAATCAAACAAGTCAGGCGTACTCTGTCATTCTTCCTTGAACTCTTGCTACTGGGTAGCACTGCAGTGTCTGCACAATGCACATTAGCCAGGATGCAACCTCTGTTTACTCGAATGTCTCTTTCAGACACATTATGAACTTGGACCATTACCCTTCTGGCATAAGCATGGGCTCTAGCGGGCAAAATACTAGGCTTGACCAGCAGTCCCTCTGGCAATTTTCCATCGCCTGGTGCATCCAACATTAATATTTTATTCTTAACATCCTTTCTGATACGGACCTCTCCCTGTAAGGTACACTGGGCATTTGCGCCAGGATCAGAGACTCAGGATCCTTCTTCCATACAATTCCGACCGGTTCCTCTGGTTCTGTTTTTCAGCATCTCTCTGTGCCTCATAGGCCTTCTTAATTAAAGCCGGAACTCTTAAAGCTCTACTAGTCTTTGACCCCTGTTTTCATAACACAACTGTGCCAGCCTTCCGAACATATGAGCATTTGTTCCAATCAACAAAGGGACACCATCATACAGTCCAGTGGGGGACACACTAAGGCTAGGGTCTCTACTTGTTCGCCACTCCAGCCACGGAGGTGGGGAAAGACAGCCAAATTCGGATATACCCGGAATAGGGTAGGCCTTCTCACTTAACCCCATACATGCAGTCCTTCTAATGGTTGTAAGGTCGTCTGACAAATGCTTCTGATACCAATCCTGGAACATAATTGTCACTTGGGAGCCACTGTCTAATACAGCTCTTGTAGACACTCCATTCACCTTTACAGTGGTCTCCATGGAGGACCCACTATTCTGGACCAGTCTGGAGGCGTGGTGGAGGCCTGGGCAACTGACCTTGCCACAAAAGGACGTGAATTAGCATTTTGGTGCCCTCACTGGGATCATGTCGTGCACTCTTAACCACTGATTTCTTCTCCGAGCTTCCTTGTAGCCTATATGCAACTTTGTCAGTGTCTTTTGGGGACTGGCATTCCCTTTCATGTGCCCATCTTTCCCACAATTATAGCAAAACATACTTTCTGGAGTTTGAGCTGGCCGAGGCGCCACACTGGGAGCCAGGCGGGGTATTACTAACTGGAAACCTGGGTGCCATCTCTGTCTCGTGCGTGATAAGCATTTGGAGACATCTCATCAGTTTCTGCACTTCCATGGTCAAGGAATTGAGTTTGGAGCTGTTATCAGCAGAGATACATGGGTGGGTACCCCACCCCCATAGCAGATGCAGTCGGATATAGGTCAGGGCCTGTACTTGCAGGCGTGGCCTTCATAAAGGGACTGTTTTTGAATTCCGGATCTCTCTCAACAGTTTTCCCCATTGTGGCATATCTTTTCCTTGTCAGAGCACTCATTGACTGTCAACCTCTGCCCTGAACTTCACTTGATGGGTCACCCTCAGTCACTCGGTCGTAGCCACAGCTGTTGGTGCAGGTACCTCCGAGGTCGCCTTTTCTCAACTCCTCGAATTTCTCTCATTAACTCATCATAGGAGGGTGGGGATTCCAGTCAATTTGCCAGGCGAATGAGAGCAACAGCAGTTCTGAGAAGGGGCAGACTTAAGGATTCTGTCCAGTCTGGTTCGGTCTAGTTCAATCGCTGGCAAACTACCCTTTCTGAGGCATTCTTGCAACAATTTTTCCAGCCGAGAGACATACACAGACAACAACTCCCCTTGGTACTGTTGTGCATTTCTTACTCTCCACCATAGGTCCTCATCAGAATCTGGGCTCCCATACACATTCTCCAAGGCCTCAAGATAGGCCTGTGCAGTCGCTTCAGGGTTACTGGCCCGTTTAGCACGGATGGTAGCCAGGGCAGGACCTCGGAGGCTCTCACTAACCCTCTTTCGCCGCCTCGAGCATTGCCATTCTAGCACTTGGGGCAACATAGTCTATCCAGGTCTCCCAGTCATCCTCCCTTGGGGGTGGGGAGGGTGCCAGAGAAGATCCTCAACCTTCGGTAAGAGTCGTGACTAATGGCAGGTGCAGAAATAGGAGTCTGCATTGGTTCAGCCACCATTACGGGCACTGGAGCAGGAGAGGGTGTTGGGGGAGGAACACCCCCAGGTGGCAAGAATAGTTTCTTCAAGTCCTCCACAGTTTTCCCCTCTCCCAGCAACCATTCAGCAAATTTCTCCTCAAAAGTTTCAGATAGTGGTGGGGGCTGATTCCCCCCCGGGTCTTTACTGTCCTTAGTTATCACTCTCCAAGCAGTGAGGGCTCCCTCTGGGGTAATGGTCTGTGGCACTTTGGAGCTATCTATGGGATCCTTAAACTCTACTAGGGCCAGGAAAGTGTGGGTGAGCAGATTAGCATGCCGACCCACCACCACAGGGTTTTGTAAACCTTCCACCTTGGAAAGTACTCCTGCACAGTGTCCGTATTGATACCCAGGGGATGTCCAGGATAAGCATAGCATTTTGGGGTCGATCTCCTCCCAGTACACCACTCCACCAGCCGTGCACAGCCACTTCTGTCGGGTACCCATTTTTCTTAACAGTGGTTCGTAATATGGCCACTAGAGGACACACAATCCCAGCGGTGAGCCTCCAAGATGTAACCCTAGATGGCGCTATCCCAGGGCTACTACCCTGCCTGATTTGCCACTAACAGGTTGAGGGGCCTGGATCCAATGGCGGGTGCCTCCACCCAGAGGTCAGGGTTTGCAGTAGTTAAACTAACTTGGTCACAGCCCTCTGGGACACTGCAACCCCTTTCTTCCCACTAGTGGCCCACACAATATATCAGAATTACCTTCACAGTATACACTTACCCCCAGGTCTGGTTCCGGCACTGGGACCTCCTGTGAAATGAGATACAGTGCAACAATCACAGTACAGTACTTTAACATAGACAAATACCTCAGGCAGTATAACTTTGCTGAAACAAGCAGCTCTGATTTATTTAGGGGATATAACAAGGACAGGGGAAATCAGGTTAATTAGCTTATCACTCTAATAATCTATTTATGGCTCTGTGCACAGGCCTATCCCTATCAGTTACTGTCCCTGGGTACCCAAGCCTTAGTGGCTAGTCCAAACCGTGGCAGCTGGTAGGGGCCCTTTCACACAGAGAAAAGGAGAATTAAACAGTCAGCAGTACAGTAATTCCATTTGGATTTAATGTGGCAATTCAACAGGGATCAACCCTGAATTAGTACTCACGACCTCCAAATAAGATAGGGTCCTTCAATGTCAGCAGGGCTCACTTGAGGTACACAAACCTCTTCACACATCCATATAAAAGAAAGCACTATACCAGGCAGGCTGCATCTGTATCCCGATCGCAATTACTGCACAATACCCAGGAGAACACACAGCAGATTCAGTTCCTGACAGACCGAGTGCAATTTTCAGCAATTTCTCCAGTCTTCTACAGGGTGAGCCTGGTTTCTACTCTTCAGAGATCCTTTGATTCTTTTCACAGGACGGATTCAGTCCTAACAAGCTGTTACACAAGCTGCAGACCGAACTCTGGGCCTTACACACGTTTTTGACTAAACTGCACACTGAAAAGCACAGGGCTCCTTCCTTCTTCACTGCCAAAGCTCAACTGAAACTCCAACCGACAAAACGGGCACTTCCTTTGAGTTCCTCCCAGTTCTTGACTGGATTGGCTGTCACTCACAATAGACTGGTGCTGTTGGTCCAAAAGGCACTGAAGTCTAAACTACATCTCCCAGAGTCACTGCCCATACAATCCTCTTGTGGCTGGCTCCAGATTATGAGTCCAAGTTCTGATTCGTCCAAGGCACCATTTTAGAGCTAGCTTACCCCACACTGATTGGTCCAGTTCAGCAGTTCAAAACCAGAATGGGAAGTAGACAGACACAGTTCTGACTGCAAAGAAAGCAGGTTAGACAAACTGTAATTTCATTATTACTCTAAATAATTTCTGGCAAACAGTTACATCTTTCAGATAGGTTCCTTTGCACTCCTAGTGACTGCAAAATGAAGTGAATTGGCAGCAGCTCGAGTGGTACTCAGAGAAGCACACAGTCCCCCCATACAAACTAATTATGTCTGCAAGCAGACAGCTCTTAAAGAGACAGTACCAGAGGCTCTAAAAACACTCACTGATAAATGGCTTAAATGCCAAACACCATTCAGGCTTGGAGCATTCAAGCAAGCTCCTGGAAGTCTTTTGGGAACCCCCATTTGCAGGGGGGTTACACCTGTGTAGAACTGTAATGAGGCCATTATTTAGAGATGGGGCAGCTTTTGAGTTCCCATGCCTAAATGCCATGTGTATGCCAGCCATACACATGGCATTGAGGCAAAGTGTGAAAATAATGATCTGAATTTTACATATAGTATTTTTATACTTCCATGCATAGGGCTACCCATAATGCAGGACAGTGGCATGTCATCATCTCAATGCTATCACTAGTGAGATCGGGACAGACGAGGGACGCCACAATTTAAAATGCCGGCTGCACTGGGGCTATATGAAATTTTATGAGCGGTCGGGCAAGTTTAATATCCATTTTTCAGGTGACTCCACCAGGAATTTAGTGCAGTGAAGCCCCAATCTGTGCAACGACTGGGGCTTCTATTCAGCTAATAGAACTCCTTTAACATCTAAAAGCTTCTGAACCTTCATTCCTGTTTCAGACTATCTAACTCTAGCTTTCAAGGATTGTTTCTTCTTAAGTAAGTTATCATATTAAATCTTTGCCATTGACCATGCCTTCCGCTTGCTATCTGATTGTTCTTTGATAAATCCTATTCGAACTTTTCAACTTTCCTAATTCCTCCTCCGCTGTAGCTATTCTTTCTTTTTATTTCTTTGAGGCTCCTCAATCAATAGACCTCTTAGCACACATTTTAATGTTTCCTATACAGTTGCTCATGAGACCTCATCTGTTTTATTAGTCTGTACAAAAAATATGTATTTTTTACGTTAATTCTGATCCTCTAAAACAGACATATTTAAAGTCTATCTCTTAGGGCCGTGCCATTGAATACACAACAGAAATGAAATTGAGACAGGTGCATTGTCTGAGATAGAGATTGAAAGGATATCTGACTTGCAGATATTCTGTATAGACGATTTAGAAAAGTATATCTGGTCAATGGGAGAGCCTGTCTTATGTACAGGTGACTAAAATGTGTATTCTTTTGAATCAGCATTAAACAGTCTCCCAGCAGCTATTAAAACAGACGTCTCAGTTAGAAGCTTTAAGTCCCTGTCTGCTTTTGTAGTGACATATTTCTTATTTGTCCTGTCTATGACAGGGTTGATTATGCAAATTGTATCACCTACCAGTGTTATATTGTTATTTAAAAAGGGGTGCAGTATGTTTGAAGAGATTTATCAGTCTCAGCATTGGCACCTGCTGGATCAGTGCCTTACCCCTTTCAGATGATACTGCAGCAGAGATCATGTAAAATAATGGAAAAGGTAAAAAATGCTAGCCCTCGTAAACTTAGCCCCATCAGGTCCCTTGGACTTCTTGGTTTCTAGGACCGCCCATGCTCCGTCCCCGTGCTCACTAAAGTTGTGACGTAATGCTATGAAGAGTGCAGGGATGAGCTCCATTATAGTCTATGGGCGTCAGCTTTGCGATCATTTGTTTATATTGTAATGGTTAGTTAGTGATGAAACGTGGGCCCTTGTTAGTCGACCAGTGCCCACGTGTCATCACCAACTGACTATTACAATACAAAAAATGATTGAAAGCTGCCACCCATAGACTATAATGGAACCTGCCCTGTGCTCTCCTAGCATCCTTTAAATTTGACTTGGTGGATCTCTTTAATAAACTAATAAACAGTTGGTGACCACTCTTATTAGGGTCATATACATTTATTAAGGTAATATTACAAGTGTTTAGAGTGCCATTTAAAATTAGGTAGTGTCCGTCTTTGTCCTCAGAATTCTTGTTCATTAGTGTAACCTCTCACCCTGCCTTTCTAGCAAAATGACAGGTGGCATGCTGTTGAAGCTGACAGCAGTACCTGGTGGGGACTGGGTTCGGGGAGGATGAGGTTACTTGGCACAGGGGACCTAGGTTTGGCTACTCTGAACAGGGGCACCCAAGTAAATCCGAACACAGGAAGCAATAACTGTAATGTCCAGAACCAGGAATGGGATTCTTCAGTGTGGCTTTTATTCACATCCAAGCTGAACAAACAAAGCATAGACGGACCCCCATAGGGCTACATTTCCTGGTAATGCAGATTAGAGACTACAGAACACTTTATCACTATTCCCAGCCCTCAGGCTCTAAACCCACCAGGCACACAGCCCGGACTTGCACGTAGCTTTGGGTACACAGCCCGACTTGTACACTACTTGGGTTTTCCCCACTGGCCCGGCTCCCCTGCTAGCCACTTGATCCGCAGTCCATTTGAGGAATGAACCAATTATCCTGTTGTGGCTCCCCAAACCACACTAGAGTCTTCGACTCCTAGAGAGAATTTTCCTTACAATCCCACGTCTGGGTACTTCCCTCATCACTGGCCAAGTGCCTGAAGTAAAGTAGAAATCCACAGAAGAAATCCGTAGAGGTGGACCTGGTCACTAAAGACGGGGGGCCACCCACCTCCAGCTCCCACAGCCCATACGCGGCCATTTCTCTGGAAACTGAACCATTCCTTTACTGAACTTTCAAATGTAGATTCTGGGTAGACATCTGTCACCTCTCCTCTACATATCATTTGCATCCCAACAAGCTCTGGAACACATAGGCAGCTTTTCCTTCACAAGCAGAGCTAGGGAATTGCCCCAGGAATCTGCAGGGAACCCTTTCCTGTCCCCCCCTGGAGGGAGGGGGCACTGAGACCGAAACAGCAGTCTCCACCACTTCAATTATCTTCTGTGTCTCTCTTTAAGGTGGCGACACACACCCTTTAAACTAAAAGTAGCCCTCTGACAGGGCTGAGCCTCCTAGAGCCTTCACTGAGCTGCTTTCTCTGCAAGCTCCCAACTTCACACACTCTCAGTGAAGACTGACTTCAAAACCTCCCAACGTTCTAATTAACTCCCTTGCTGCAGATTCCAGTGTGGCTCATGCAGCTGCAGTAGTTCTATTGGTGTTGTCATCCCTCAGTATCAGCTGAGACTGAGAACAGTGTGAGACAGTGTGAAACCCATTTAACTGGAGTTTCACAAGCTGCCTTCCCTGCCTACCACTAGGTCTTATTGGGATTCTAGTAACCCCGGGTAACAAGGGGGTTGCACTCGCCCTTGACCAGGAAAATGACTGTCCACAGTCATTGTTTACCCGGCCTTAGGCCATCCCACCTTATGTCCTACCTGCGGAGGGGGCTGATCAGGCTCCCTCCTACCATGTGCAAGCACAGGCAGGCAACACTAAGGGCCTAGAGGCCTTTAGCAGACATATCAGCCTCTACACTATCCACTTACTATGGACACCTAGTGGCTCTGGTAGAACTGTCCAGAGCATAGCCCTAATAGATCAGCACTGCGATCCCTACTGCAGGTCAGGGCCACAGCCTGTCTATCCTCCCTAACCCTGTAGGGAAAACCTATCTGCCTTTAATTTAATACCCCAAAAACAAAAACAACCCAGGGACCTCCCCGACCTTGGACAACCTGCAACCACACACCATTAAAATACCACATTTTATACCATGTTACTGTCTCCTCCCTACCCCCACAACCACACCTGTGGAAGGAAAGGGTTAATACAGTAATAACAGCAATAACACCACAGTACTTTAAATTTCTACACAGTAAAGTACTAATGAGGAACTCCGATGAGCCTCTCCTCCTCTTCTTGTCTTCTCTTCTCTTCTGTTCTCTCTTCCCAGGAACGCCTGTAAGAAAAAGAAAGACAACACACGCTCCTAATCTGCATACACTGTCTACCTAGACCCCTACCTTCAAAACACTGGAGAATCCCAAGAAGATTTTTTTAGAAAAAAGGTAGAAAAAACAGTATTTACATTAGAAAACAACGACATTATTTACAATACACATTTGGGAGGATGGAGTGCCCTAAAAGTCCCAACTAGTGACCACATGCCCGGCTATCCAATAAAGAGTCTCTCCTGGGCCGGAGCCCGGTGAAGCACAGCTCTAACAGGCCAAAGTCCCGAAGGGGAGAGTCTTTGAGGACAGTTCACACATTTTGAAGTCTGCTAGTGTAGGGTGTGTACTGCAATGTCATAAAGATAGAAAAGTTCGGACTTACCAGCCACTTGTAGAATGGAAATTTTGGGACCGACCTGCACCTCTGACAAAGACTCTCCCTGGCAGCATTTCTTCTGATACAGCTGGACGGACATCTTCTGGGGACCACAGGAGGGCACATCTGGTAACTGCCGGGCTGATGTCATCTCTGGAGATGGAACGTTAGAACAGGAACAAAAAAGAAAACAGCTGGTCCGACGTCATCCGATTACCAGGCGATGAACAGGATACAGCTGGCTGGTGTCCTCTGGATCTGAAGTCATCTGGTGGGCCAGTCAATGGTTTCTGGAAAGGCCAGTACACTGTATACTGATGAATGTGGGGCACCCGAGTCCTGGATGTCCATATTGGCGAATCAATAAAGGCACTTCACAGTCTGGTGTGGCAATATTGACTACCACTGCTCAGCTTTCCATTTTGTAGGCACGGGCACATTTGCTGGGAGGTCCTTGCACAGAGGCCAATAGTACCGGGGGTCAGGAGCTTGAATTATTACCCTGTCTGGGTGCACATAATTCACACAGTGGGAGATTTCACGTCCCTCTCCATCCTCTATTCTCACTCTGTCTATAAACAGTGTCCTGCCTCTCTTCCACTGGATGTACTTCTCGTGAAACAGTCTGTTTTTCACATGCTTGTTAGCCCCAGGATGCACACTTTTCATTGCTTCATCCCAGATCTAGGATTTCCTGCTTTCTCAATCTCCTCCCAGACTTTCCGAGGAAAGGTAGGAAAGGTCATACCATAGATCTCATTTGCCTTTCTACGAACCAGTCTGTCCTCTTTACTTGCTTTGGTCAATCTAAGACCACTGGCCTGGCTTGGGGGTGGCCAGTCCTAGTTCTGCCAGCTATGCATCCTTAAAGAAATTAGAAACGGATCCCTGACTTCTTCCTCTTGCGAAGCCAAAGCAGTGGCATCACCACTTTCTTCCATACATTCCTCCGAGGCAAGATCTTGAGGCTGTGTACCCATTCCTTTTCACAAGGCCCATAGGTTCCCCTCATCTTCCTCTTCACTGTGGATCTGAGCCCAGGAGTGAGCAGTCGTTCTCACTCCTGAGACTATCCACTCATCACTAGGCGCTGAGGTCGACACCTCCCACTCAAGGGCCTCCGCATCTCGCCTCGCCTAAGAGACTTGGGCTAGGCCTCTCCAGGGGTCTATTGATGCTTTATCCGAACTTTCCTTCTGGGATCCAGCATCCGAAACTTCAGCTTCGGGTTCTGTCTCTAACTCTGCACCCTCTAGCTTTGTGCCACACTCCCCCAAGGGGCCTTCCTCCACAGGCTCCGCCTGGTGCTGTGTGCTGCCAACTGCAGATTCCTGAACCTTTGTCCTTGTGGGAGCCAAACGAATTGGAGGCGCTTTATACAAGCCATATTTTTCTAGGCATCCAGCACAGTGAGGAATCATGAAGACATCCCTTCCAGCTCTCAAGCATATTTGATATACATGCACTGGAAAACCAGGAATCGCCACATGAGGAGGCAGTTGCCCATCATAGCAGTACTTTTCAATATCCCTCAGTCTATTCACTGCTGCTGTTACTGCAACCCGGGCATGATCCGGGTAATGAGCTGGTCCTGAGGCCATAACTGCAGAAAAACAAACAAACGTTCACTGTAACTGAAAGTCCCACTTTATTGAACACATCTCTTTAGTTGTAAAATGGCTCCTCTGCTTCTGTGTTTACTGTACTACCCCACCCTGTAATGGCGGCGGCAGCACTCCTGTGCATCAACATTCAGAATCTGGGTCAAGCCACTGCGCATCCGATTTACACAAACTACTGATAACTTTTGCTCAAACTGCACAACTTGCTCTGTTCTTGCTTTAAACACATTCACTTGATTTTCCATGAACTTTTACATGCTAGTAACATTTATTTGATTCACAGTCCCTTAAAGCTTCAGGTTTTTAGCACAGGATTGCCTGTATTACTAGTGCTACACATTGGCTACAACCCACAGTCTCTCCTTGGCTTCAAACTTTAAACTGAGGCTGAATTCATTACTATGCTCACAGTCAATGGCTTAACAGACTTGCACTTGCTGGCAGGACTTTACACAGTTGTTACTTGCAAAGCGACTACACTGCTGCACACACATTTATATGGCATAGGGCAGAAAATCACTGTTTGAGCAGTTTTCATGGTTGTTACTTACTGTTATCAGTAACAGTTTGCTGCCATGGGGAAAAACGGCCTACAGCCAGTTCTTGGAGGCTTCAGAACAGAAATGGGCAGGCAGTCCTGCTGATTGTCTTCTTGACCACCAAACTTGCAATCCAAGGATCGATCAGCAGGTTGAGCCCGATTTTATACAAGATAGTCTATTTTTACAAGGTTTACAGTGATTTTAACACTCCGTGACACTCCTCCACTAGCCAGTACACGCACTCCACTACACTCCTCTCAAATGCTGGGGCAGTCACCAAGAGCTGGCTGAGGAGCGGACTGATCTCAGCCTGACCAATCACACGACGCCATGCAAATGAGCCTCTTGTTCGCAAGGGCTCTTCGCCACGGGCGCATCGCCGAAGCAGGCAAAATTTAAACTGCAGAATGCAACTTTTTTCTTTACTAACTGACTCCACGTAGGAGCCTGCTTCTGCCATTTAACATAGCCATTACACCTGCAAGTCTCTCAGGTCTTTCAGAAAGCATTTCCAATGTCCAGGGCACAATTTTCCTTTTGCTACCCCTAGTCTTCACTTTTCTTTGCCACAGTTCCTTTTAAAAGCATTTCAAACATCCAGGGCACAATTTTTCTGTTGCTACCCCTAGTCTTCCACACTTTTCTTTACCACAGTTAATTTTTAAAAGCATTTCAAACGTTCAGGGCACAATTTTCCTGTTGCTACCCCTAGTCTTCCACACTTTTCTTTACCACAGTTCTTTTTAAAAGCAGGCAAAAATGCTGTAAACAATTTGATGCAGGACAAGGGCACACTCTTTGGCTTTACTGCTCCTTGGTAAACAGTTGGCAGTTTTAAACAGCAGCACAAGATCCACAGCACACAGCAACACACTAGTTACTTGCTTCAGCTTTTTGGGCTACCCATTGCCAGATAGCCAAAACGCTAGCCCCCTTGCCCAAGCACCTTCTTCCCAGAACAAAATCCAAAGCGGTGCCTCCATTTTTGTAACCCCTCACCCCTGCCTTTCTAGAAAAAGGACAGGTGGCATGCTGTTGAAGCTGACAGCAGTACCTGGTGGGGACTGGGTTCAGGGAGGATGAGGCCACTCGGCACTGGGGACCTAGGTTTGGCTACTCTGAACAGGGGCACCCAAGTAAACCGAACACAGGAAGCAATAACTGTAATGTCCAGAACCAGGAATGGATTCTTCAGTGTGGCTTTTATTCACATCCAAGCTGAACAAACAAAGATAGACAGACTCCCACGGGCTACATTTCCTGGTAATGCAGATTAGAGACTACAGAACACTTTATCACTATTTCCAGCCCTCAGGCTCTAAACCCACCAGGCACACAGCCCGGACTTGCACGCAGCTTTGGGTACACAGCCCAACTTGTACACTACTTGGGTTTTCCCCACTGGCCTGGCTCCCTGCGGCCACTTGATCCGCAGTCCATTTGAGGAATGAACCAATTATCCTGTTGTGACTCCCCAAACCACACTAGAGTCTTCGACTCCTAGAGAGAATTTTCCTCACAATCCCACATCTGGGTACTTCCTCATCACTGGCCAAGTGCCTGAGGTAAAGTAGAAACCACAGAAGACATCTGTAGAGGTGGACCTGGTCACCAAAGATGAGGGGCCACCCACCTCCAGCTCCCACAGCCCATACACGGCCATTTCTCTGGAAACTGAACCATTCCTTTACTGAACTTTCAAATGCAGATTCTGGGTAGACGTCTGTCACTTCTCCTCTACATATCATTTGCATCCCAACAAGCTCTGGAACACATAGGCAGCTTTTCCTTCACAAGCAGAACTAGGGAGTTGCCCCAGGAATCTGCAGGGAACCCTTTTCTGCCCCCTCGGAGGGAGGGGGCACTGAGACCCGAAAACAGCAGTCTCCACCACTTCAGTTATCTTCTGTGTCTCTGTTTAAGGTGGAGACACACACCCTTTTAAACTAAAAGTAGCCCTCTGACAGGGCTGAGGCTCCTAGAGCCTTCACTGAGCTGCTTTCTCAGCAAGCTCCCAATTTCACACACTCTCACTGAAGACTGACTTCAAAATCTCCCAACATTCTAACTAACTCCCTTGCTGCAGATTCCAATGTGGCTCATGCAGCTGCAATAGTTCTATTGGTGATGTCATCCCTCAGTCTTAGCTGAGACTGAGAACAGAGTGAGACAGTGTGAAACCCATTTAACTGGAGTTTCATGCTGCCTTCCCTGCCACCACTAGATCTTATTGGGATTCTAGCAACCCCGGTAACAAGGGGGTTACATTAGTATAGCCGCTCCTACTTTTTTGCTGCTATTCCCCATACTATAAACTTCACTAACCCATTCCCTTTTCATTAGGTCAGTATATTTTCTTATAAGGTGAGTCTCTTTTAAAAAAAATTAGGTTTGGGTTAAATTTGTTGAAGTATTTTAAAACCTTGTACATCTTAACCTTTTCATTCAGCCCCCTAATGTTCCATGTTATTAAGTTCTGTTACCTGACATAGTATGTTAAATCGAATAGTGTGTGCCATTTCAAAGTAGCTAAAGTTCGTAGGCCAAAGGGAAAATCCTACACTTTTGGGGCACCTACGAACATACAAACTTGCCAGCAGAAACAGGCCTGATGGTCTTTCGAGTCTGCTCGAGTATGCAGATAGCACTTCTTCACGCAGCTGCCCCTCCCGCCTCCCTTCTCAGTATATCCTTTTATCCTGTCCCAACCCCGCTTGAAACTGCCCACCATCTTAAAGGACACTATCTCGCCTGGTAAGGTGTTCCATTTGTCTACCACTCTTCCATGAAAATATTTCTCCTCATCTCCCTTCTAAATCTTCCCCCTTCCAATCTCAGTCCATGCCCTCTTGTGTCCCTCCCCCTTCTCATCTGAAAAATGCCTTCTAGGTTGGTCTTGTTTATCCCCTTTGGATACTTAAAGGTCTCGATCATATCCCCCCATTCCTTCTCTCCTCCAGTGAATACATATTCAACTCTCCCAGCCTATCGTCATAAGGCTTGCTCTGCAATTCCTGAATCATCTTTGTGGCTCTTCGCTGCACCCCCTCCAACAATCTGATGTCCCTCTTCATGAATGGGTGCCAGTACTGCATGCAGTACTCCAGGTGGGGCCCTACCAATGACCTATACAGGGGCAGGATAACCGCACTCCTTCTGGGGGAGATCCCTCTTGCAGTACACCCCAACATTTTGTTGGCTTTTGCTGCAGCCTTCCTGCACTGAGCAGAGTTGTTCATGCTCCCCGTATTGATCACTCCTAGGTCCTTCTCCTCTGTGGAGCTCCCCAACTGTACCCCATTTAAGTGATAATCCCTCCCCTGGTTCCTGATTCCAAAGTGCATAACCCAACTGCCATGTTTCAGCCCACTCCTGCAGCTTAGTCAGGTCCTCTTGCAACTCCTTCCACCCCTCTGCGTCATCAACCACAGCTCCCATCTTGGTATCTTCTGCGAACATGCTGATCTTGCTCTGGATCCCATGTGAAATATCTGCAATAAAAATCACAAACAGCACCAGTCCCAGTACCGATCCCTGTGGTAACCCACTTGTCACCACTTTCGGTGACGAAAGGTAGCCCTACACCACCACCGCCCTTTGCTGTCTTTCCTTTAGCCAGTTTGTGATCAGTTTCACCATTTTTAGTCCCACCCCCACATAGTCCAGTTTCTCCCCCAACCTCCCATGTGACACTGAGTCAAAGGCCTCACTGAAGTCCAAATAAAGGACATCCACTGCATGGCTCTTGTCCAGTTCCCGTGTCACCCTGTCATAGTACCATACAGGGTTTGTCTGGCAGGATCGGCCCGCCATAAACCCGTGATGTTGGCCATCCTGGAAACTGTTTTCCTCTAAGAAGCTCGCTAGCCTCTCATTTAGTATGGTCTCCATGAGCTTTCCTACGATTGATGTGAGGCTCACTGGCCTATAGTTCCTGGTTCGTCTTTTGGGCCACTTTTGTGGCTGGGCACCACATGAGCCATTCTCCAGTCCTGTGGTACACATCCCATGTCCCGGAGGTATTGAATCAATCCGTCAGGTGTCCCACCAGGACCTCTGCCAACTCCCTTAGTACCCTAGGTGAATGCCATTAGGTCCAGGTGCTTTGTCCACCCTTAATACCCTTAACCCATCTAGAACCCTACTTTCTGTAATCCCTACATCTGTCGTACCCTTCATCTGGGGTCATCTGCCCCTCCTTCTCTTGCATGAATACAGAGCAGAAGTATTCATTCCATGCCTCTGCCTGCCTCCCCATTCTCCACCCACTCCCATCCTTCTTAATCCTCACCAGCTGATCCTTGCTCTTTCTCGTCTCTCCAATGTAGTGGAAGAAGTCTTTTTCTCCACTTTTGATTCCTTGTGCCAGTCTCAGCTCCTTGGACACCTTGACCACCCTATATAAATTACTTTGCTCCAATATCTGCATCGATCTCTCCTACTAGGATTATGTACTTAAATAATGAAGAGGAGAAAAACAGGTAAAAGATTATAGAACAGAAAAGTAAGGACAAAGAATAAAAGTGCTGACTCCCCATCAAAAAAAAAGCAGATTTTGAAGTAAAAAATAAAAAAAAAAAAAACAGAAAAACAGAGGAAAAAAAGGGAAAGAGGAAAAAAACTGTATGGTACCACAACTCAGAAAAAAAAAGTAATCAGAGTTGTACCCCAGCCCTTAGCAGTTCACGAATACAACAGGAGCTGTACAAGATTCAACCCCCCTGCCATTAGCCCCACCTTGAAAACCATAACAATAGTAATTTCTGAACAAGTAGAATACTACCTTAAATTAGTCAAAGCACAATGAGCACTATAAAACAAAATAACACTTTTTATAAAGATACATACAATAATTAGAATATATAATATCCAATGCCTAAAACATAAAGCCCTCCTTTTTTTTTGAGTGGGGTTATCTTCCCATGTTTCTTTTATTACCTCTAGTGGCCCTCTAGGTTGTCTTCCATACAGCATTTCAAAGGGTGAGAAAGCTGTTGATGCTTGTAGCACATCTCTGTAAGCAAAAAGCAGGTAAGGTAAATATTGGTTCCAGTCTTTCCTTCACCTTTCACATACCTTTTAAGTCACTTGGGCTACTTTCTGACATTCAGCACAAGAACTGCTACAGGTAGCCACATCCTCATGAATCCCAGGCCAGTGAAATCAGTACAACAGTCTGGTGGCAGGGGTGTGGTCCCTCCCCGAATGACCAGCCATAGGACTGTCATGTGCTATCTATAACAACTCAGTTCTGTACTTCTTTGGTATAACCAATTGTTCCATCTGTTCCTGTGTCTGAGTATTAACCCAAACTCTGTACAATAAATTACATTTTTATGTTTTAAACATTGGTTCACCCTGTTTTTGTTTCATCCCCAGTTGCTTAAAATAGCCTTGGAGAGAAACAGTGCTAGTTTGCTCAGAAACAAAATCACTTTCAGTTATCAGTTTAGTTTCAGCATTTTCATATATCAACCCCTTATGTTCATTAGTCTTTTTTGACAGTTTTTTCAGGTGTCTTCTTTCTTTCCTGGATTTCCAGATCTTAGAACTGGGCTCAAACTAGTCCAAATTAAAGTCACCAATAGGAAGGGAGTCCCCAACATCTGAGATTTTCTTTGCCTGTGATGTTGTTATCACAGCGGCTGACACAGCAGGATTTACTCCCTCTGTGACTGATTTCACAAAACCTGGAAAATCATTTCCAGTAATCAGAGGTACAGGTAACTTAGGTACTAGCCCCACTTTCATTTGGTGCAACACCTCATTAATGTTCAGAGTCACTTGGGTGGTGGGATAGTAGCAAGTGTTCCCATGGATGCATATGACCCCAGTACATCGTCCTTTTGCACAGTCTTTTCACAGAACTTCAGCATGCACTACAGTAGGGTCTGTCGGTTTCCTGAATCTATCAGTCCCTTTGCAGTCTTATCCCCCACTTTGACATCTGTTAAATACTTGCTCCAATTTGCTATGGCAAGACTTGCTCCATTGTTAATCTCCTTCTTTTTATGGCAGTTTCTTGAAATATTTTTATTTATTGAAATGTTTTACCAGGAAGGCACACTGAACAACATGTTGCTCATCTCCCAGTGCAACCTGGGGGGGTGGGTACAATTGGATGAACAATCAGACATACAGTTTAACATTTAACATATCTGAGAAATTAAACATTCAATTACATTTGTAACAAGACATACCGTTAAGTCGCATTTGTGACATAACATACAGTTAAAAATATCATACCTGTGGGATATCCATTTAATTACAAGTGGCATATCTGAGGAACATAATACAGAAATTTAATGTAGCCTTGGAGCCAACCCCTTGCAGGAATAGATCACGATTAAGAGGCAGATTATTTAGCAGTTATTGAATGAATGAGGTCCAGTGGGGGGACATCAAGGAGGGTAGAGGGGTAGACAGGGGAAACCAGCTGGGGGAAGGAGAGGATAAAATGGGGGAACATTACTGGAGCAAAGTGAGGAAAAAAATCAGCTGTGAGGGGCAAGCTAACACAGGGCTAGTGCAATCTAGAAGCACCACAGACAGAACAAAATGTGGAAATTATTAGCTCAAGTAAACTAATTCCTTTGATTAAGTGCAGGGTAGAGGGCAGGACAGAGGTGGGGGCAAGGGATAGGGATGGGAAGGATGAGTCATACTTGAACTGGCCCTTCAGAGTGCAGAGATCGCTGCCAGTTGTGGAATGAGGTGAGGACTTAGAGTAAGGGGCAGGAATAGGCAAGGACAAAGTTGGGTAGAGATAGTAGAGAGGATGGTGAAGGGAAGAAGGAGGAAGGGTGGAAGAAATATGGCCTGGCTTACTACAGTTATAGCAAACAAAGTCTTTAGGTGCAGATTTGTTACCCTCATCAGAGTTCTTACCTGACCCGGAGTTAAATCGTAAAGAAAGGGATCTCACCATTCCTTGGGTTACCTGTTGCAGTGTCTGTCTGACCATCAGATAGTCCTTAGCCAAAGAAACAGCCTTTCTCTACTTCTGGTCAGTGTCCTTTATCCAAGACTGCACATCCGTGGGAAGGATGTTGATAAATTACTCCTTTGCAAATATGTCGATGATCTGTTGAATTGTTTTGCCCTCTGGTTGGAGCCATTTGATGAGAAGTTCTCTGAATCGGGTGACGGCTTCTCGAGAATTGTCAAATGAGTTGTACTTCAGTGCCAGAATCTGCCTATAGGTCTCTCCTGAGGTGTCATACCTTTTGAGGATTTCTGTTTTCACAATGTCAAATTTTTTCTGACTGTGCAGTGTCTTAATTGCTGTAGACAAGTTGGGCTTTAGCTGTCAGATAAGGTACCAGCCTTATTGCCCATTGCTATTTTGGCCATTGGCAAGCTATGGCAACCCTTTCAAAAGTTGTCATGTATGCTCCAGTATCATTCAAGGGACATAGCTTTTTAAGTTTAATGTCTTTTAAGCTGTTTGTGTTTTGTTGATGTGCTGGACCTGTACCAGATCCTCCAGCTTTGATAGCTTACAAGGCATCCAGCCATCACTGCTCCTGTCGCTGCATCTCTTTACTTCTCTGTGCCTCTAAATGCTGCATCTCTTTTTCTCTCTGTTTCTTAGTCTGTCTTTGTTGAGTGGCCCACCATTTGAAGAAGGCAGACATAGTTTCAGGTTCTGTCCCTGCCTGTTCTTCTTCTTCCATCACTTGTGCAGTCTCAGTTTGGACTTTTGTTTCTGCTTCTAGTCTGGCTGACATTCTTCTGGTAATCACTCATGGGCTTACTGTTGCAGGAGCCATACCTTTCTTCTATGCTTCTCTGGTACCAGGTCTAGTACCCACACCCAAAACTCCTGGTTAGAGTGCACATGGCATAAATCCTACTTTGTCTGACACCAGCTGCTGTTGAGGCATAGGTCAGGAAGCATAGGCAAGTCAGAAGAAGTTATACAATTTGCAAGTAGCATTGTATTATAATTATCAATAACAATAAACTAAAAAATAAAATTGTGCAGGATAGCTCTTGATACAGGAAGTTCAAACAAACAGAAGTCCTTCATCTGAGAGTCTCTCTAAAATCTTCAGTTCTATCTATAAGCAAAACATTGCTCTTTTTATAAGATGTTTTCCCCCAGGCAATTCAGTTCTGCATCCTGTTCTTGTAAATTAGATCACCTGTATTCCACAAAATGTATTAACATTTTGTCAGTTTCTTTCCTGTTGCCAGCCTGCAGAGTACATTAGTCTTCTTAACATTTGCAACGAATGAAGACCTCTATCTCAAGTCTGATGTCCTGCTGATAGTTCTGCAAACAAACTTGTGGAGGATAAAATACATCTGAAGGTTAATCCCATGTGTTCTAGATAAACCAAAATAGTTTTCTGCAAACATTTCAATAACATAATTTTATATATATATATATATATATATATATATATATATATACACAAACTAAGGAATACCAGTTTCACATAAAGATTCATGTATATTTTTTAACCACAGAGAAGCAAAGGAAAAACAGAAAAAGAATAGAAACAACAAGTGAAGGAATGGAGAAAACAACAGAGGTCCTGCAGTAAAATGACACCCCTCCTGGAGAGTTAAAGGATAAATTCCCTTTCAGGTGGCACAAAATAGCTATGCATTACTTGGGAATTAAGCTGAATAAGAACTCAGTGCATGCAGAACTTCTTAATTATGAGCCTCTAAACCAGCAGCTCACACAAGACTCGAGCAAGTGGTCCAAGACTCCATTAAGTTTTTGTAGTAGGGTGGAGGCAATTCAACAAAACTTACTTCCCCATTTACTATTCTTTTTACAGACCCTCCCCATGATCCCAGAAAAAATTTATTTCCAGACATGGCACAAACTCATTTCTCATTTCATCTGGAAGGGAAAGTCTCCAAGAGTGAGATACTCCTTGCTCCAGTTCCCTAGGGAGATGAATTAAATTTACCCAGTTTCTGAAAATATGCGTTGGCATCCCAGCTCTGCACCTTATTTGGATGGCTAAATCCACTATATGATGCACACTGGAAGCAATCTGAAAAAAATGGAGCGACTTATTTGACCTAATCAATAATTTGTTTGGCCATCCCCCACATTGTACCCCCCTTCTTAGATTCCCCCTTCATACCAGGGAACCGTTCCAATGCTGGACTTCTGTCTTGCATACACACCTCATTCCCTCTGAGGTGCTTTCTCTCAGGACTTTCGTGGCTGATGCTTCCATCCCACCTAGTAAAATCAGTAAGGCTTTAAATGGCCGGATGCAACGGGGATTAAAATATGTCTTCCAACTTGTTGGTCCCACAGGCATACTTCCATTTGTATCACTACAATCTACCTATCAGCTCCCATAAGTGAGTTTTTATGAGTACCTTCAGCTTAAATCATACTTAAGGCAGCATGAAGAGGCCCTCTCTGACATAGCAGAGAAACCTTCCCTATTAGTTTCCTTAGTTAAATCCTGCATTAATGGTATGCCCAGTGAACATTTAATTAGTTCATTATATAAGGCCTTTGGAGAACGGCCCAGTGACTCAACCAAATCCATTTGGATCAAATGGTCTCAGGAATTACAAGTCGATATTGCAGCCCAAAACTGGATGGCCTCAGCCCTTTCCGCCATTAAAGCATCCAGTTGCCATACTGGAGGAGAATACTCATGGAAGCTACGAGTCCATTTCTTTTGCACCCTGCCATTGTGGCAACATTTTCTGACTCATCCTTTAGGGAATGTGGGAGTCTGGAAGCAGAATGTGGGACTGTGCAATTCTGGCCCCTTATTGGGAGGAAGTTATACAGGAATTAACAAACATATATGCATGCCCAGATTTGTTAATTCTCATCTACATATTGACAGCCACACTTCTGGAGAAGTTAGGGTGCATAAGAACACATGCTGACAGGTTAGCTTGCTCATCCTTGCAGCCCAAATAGCAATAACATGATTGTGGCACACAAAGACAGTGCCAACCAAGGGGGTTTGGTGTGGTCTGGTTAGAGAGGCATATGCCTTAAAGCATCTTTCAGCCAGACTACGAAACCGGGAACATGCTTTTGACACCAAGTGACGTAAATGGGTTATGTACCAATTAGATCATTACCCTGACTTTGTCCCATAATAAGGGCAAAGGTTGGAAACCCTGGGGCAGTAGAATTGAATAAGATACACAAAGGACAATGGAGGGAGTGGTGGGACACCCACTTTGTTTGGGGGGGAAGACTGGCCTCACAGCCCCGGCTCCCTTATTACCTTTCTTCATAACCAATAAATGTTATACTAGTTAGCAACCCCTCTCTTTCTCTTTCTCTTTTCTTTTTATTGTTATTATTATAAACCTTTTTTCTTTCTTTTTCCCCCATGTGTGGGAAAAGGCTATGATAGTAACCCTGTCAGCGCTATGTTTACGTCAGATCATCCTGACAAAAGTCAGAACCGAAGGATGTAATACATGGACTATGTCTTCCTTTAAGGCAATGAAGCATCACCACCCTGAAGTGGACTATTCTGACTGCTAGACTCTGCAGATTTATCACAGCATCCAAGAGTTCTTACCTACTAATAGCACCTAATAATACCTGCTGACAGGGTCCCAGGAATCTTCTCAGTGACTGACTATAGAATAAATTTGCCTTTATTTGTTATGTTGAGTTATTTGAATGGAATATTATGATGTGTATTTTAATTTTTTAAATGTATGTTATATATCTATTATTTATTAATTGATCAGTTACAACTAATGTAATTCCTATGCCTTGAAAACAATACAAGATTTCAATATAAAAAGGAAGGAAGAAAATGGGGAAATTGTGGAACCATTAGAGTGGCCCCTTCCTAGGTGCCAGAAGGAAGATTTGGTTGTGTAATCAGACAGGCAAGAGACAGACAAGTGACAGAATAGGAGAGGGCAGAACAGATATTTTGCTTTTAACTCTTTCTGAATAACAAATGGGACAGGGTCTTTCACAACCCTGTCACATAGGTGTCACAGAAATTGAAATAGTGTACTAATTTTATAGGGTAAAATGCCTTATCATATTACAGATCCAGGAGTTATGGGCCAAATAGCAGCATCACTGGAATCTTTGGACTGCAATAGCAGCAATACTTTGCGAGAAAGCAGCATTTCTTTGGTAGGCTACTTATGAATCTGCGGTACACCACATTTTCCATAGCAGCAAATAAAAAAAACTCAATATCTACCTTCCACCTGACTCCCCTCGCGACTACAGTCTCTCATCTGTACATTCATCTGCTTCACGAGCCCCCAGTCCCGACCCTGGTGGAAAGACAGTTGAAATGCAGGAAGGCTTCCTGCAACATACACATTGGTATGTGAATGCGAGCCGGCAACATTTAGATGGCAGTGTACCAGCACAGTTTGTATAAACGCTATTTAAGTGGTTACTTACTGCAGCTTGAAGTTGACACAGCTTTCATTGTACAGTGATCTTTTGCATGCCTGATAGATACAGTATATACAGGGCCAACATAGGAGTGAAAATGTATTATTCATTATTATACAATGGCAAGAATCAATCCTGGAACCTGATTGGTCAGTTTGGGGCTAGACTCATGATATTATCCCAGCACAACATCACAGATCTAACCCAGGCACACACGACAGAATGACATGAAAAAATCACTGCACATGCCATGTTCAAGCAGCCCACAACTGACATGGCCACCTCAATTTTGCCAGTACTTAACAAACCTTAAAACATTTAAATTACTCCCTCTCACAGAACTCAAACCATGAAGTATCAAACCCAGAACCTTCAGACATTCCCTGAAATCCTGTTATCATGTTCATTTTCTGAGTTTATAAAAAAAAAAAAGCAAAGTTGAAGCTGTGTTTGAGATTGGATTCACAGCACTTCCCCAATTTACTGGCAGTATCTGATTGGTGAACATCCATATAGCATTCTTATGATTTTTTTTTTATTTCAAAAATGATCTGACACCGAAAGAAAAAGCCATGAGATGGGTTTTCCAAGTTACCAGTACAAGTCACAGTGCCACCTGGTCTCTTGACACTCCATGCTTGCAGATGTAAAACCCGCCATTACGATCAGTTTCACAGTAGTCCGTTAGTCTCCCTGGGCATAGTAAGTGAATGCGTGAGCATATGTGTAACACCGCACTTCACTTACTTAATCCAGTTGCCATTTTGCTAATTCAGTCTGTTGTCCCAGTAAGACCTCTACCGGGAGAAGACACAGCCACGATAGCAAAAAGGGGGTGGGGGGGGACATTTCTCCAAAGCTCTAGGTAACACAGACAAAACAGTTACAATTGTCAGAGTGGCAGGGGCAACAGCATAGACAGACATTGGTGTGGAGTGTGCAAAGACACAGTACAAACAGTAGCTCCACCTACTGGCCAAAACAATAAATCGGCACTATTTTTAAAAAAAGTAAACTTACCAAAAAAACAGACAACAAACTATTTTTAAATAAACAGTTTTCATCTTTTTCATTTTTTTTTTAACTCACGAGTCATTGTGTAATTAGAATAATACTTTCCGAGCCAGCCCAGTGGCGCTGAGGATTGAGGCGCTGGATGCCACACCTTGTGCTACACCGGCGACCTGGGTTTGGGAACGAACTTGGGTCATCGGGGGTCAGCCGGGGAGGGTGGGAGTTGGATTGAGCAGCCACAAGGCAGCTCTCTTTCCCAGGAAGGGATCTTGTCACTTCTGTCAAATGGCTGCCCCAGGTGGAGGCCTGAGGGTAGCGCAGGTCAGGAGTGACCCAAGGAAGGGTGGGTGCTGTAGGACCACAGTGTGCGTACCTCCATGCAGCAGGGGCTGGGAGAAAACTGAGCTGGCAGGCTCCATGACGATCCCAGCGGATGGCCAGGATGAGATGTGACCCCCTTGAGAAAGGGGGCGGAGCTGCCTGCCAGCTCCCCAGAAAAAATGGGGGAAAAAATGGAAATAAAAAAGAAAAGAAGAATGCTTTCCAGAGTGTATGTCATGCTGGGATAATGTCACTTCTTGGATGTTGGACACACTCAGCCTGTAGACTCTTGCCCAACCACCTGAGGCATGATGTTATCGCAGCACGACACACACCCTGTCACGCATTATTCCTTTATCTAGCAAAAAGAGAAAAAGTGGTATTTACAGAGTAACAGTTACTGCAATAATCCTTTAGTAACTGAATAAACTATAGTTCTTTTTCTTATATACTGTGGCTGTGTTAGCAAAGAACACAATTAGTAAGGGTAACAGTTTGCACTTTATTGGTAGAATACAGTACTAGTACAAAACACAACAGAATCCTTCTAACCATGGCCATTTCAGTGGTGTTCTATGTGGACACTTTTTTATATAGTGGCACTTTCTGTCTTGCCTAGCAAGCAAGTTCGAGTTTAGTCCGAACCTCACAACTAAAAAAAAAGTCAGCTCTGCATTATACCCAGCCCCATCAAACTTATATGATCTTTGTCCATGATCGTGAATTGTGACTGTCCCTGGCCTCCTTCCTTCATTGCTCCTCCAGTCCGCTGCTTGGCATAGCTGTGAAGTCCAACCCGTCTTATCATGAGTTGATGACCCATCCCGGCCATCCAATGTGCAGGAGCACTTCCGAGTGGGGTCGCATGATTGACTGGTGTCTTCTCTTGTGTGCCTGGCCCTCAGTCCTCTGTTCACAGTAGTGCCCACCACAACTCACTGTCTCACTTGACTCTGGTCCATCCTTCAGGGCCTGTTGGAGCCTCCCGGCAATTCTTGCTAAAAGTGCAGGGACTGCACACACACAGAATAGATTATGGGTTGCAAAAACAAAAGCCTGCCATACCGGAAACCACAGAGGAGTTGCACTTGAGGTGCTCGATATGGAGGTAGTAGTTAAAAAAAATGGTGACAAAGCATCACGCCTTGGACGCGAAACACCAGGGTTTTCTTTTGCCACTGCTCTTAGACATGTAAGCTGGAGTTATAATAAATCTTATATTTTGCAGTCACCCCTTTGCATTTGTCACTATTTGTTTAGCTACTACCTCCATATCAGGTACCTAGGAGTGCAGTGCCTCTGTGGTTTCCTGTCAGTTCATGTCCTCCTCCTCCTTACGCGATGCTCAGCATGGCAGCATTCAACCGCTCACTCAGTGCGCAGCCTCTTAGCCCATGCACTTTAACCAACCACCAGCATCACTCTCAGTCTCAAGTTCCTGGCTGACTGAGTTCAATAGTAATGCTCATCAGTGCAGACTTTCTGAGACGAGTCTTCTTCACATGTCACCCGCACCTTGACCCATGTCGACAGACAGCCTGTGGGCCTCTGTGCCCTGCATGAGTGTACATGCCACTGGACCTCCACAAGCTGGCGTGCTTTGCCCAGAGTCCTCACTTCTCCCAGCTTACTGATTGAGAGATGTAAAAAGGAAGGCTTTTTCACAGGCTAACAGTGCCATTCAGAAATACTCCACCAACCAGCATGTACCTGTGCAGCCGAGCTGAACCTCCAAGGCTCATGAAATGGTATGCCTACCACACAAAATGGCAACAAGTTAATGGCAGTTGTAAACTGGCATTGAGGGCAGCCCCAGAAGGCAGAGCAAGAGAGGGAAGGGGGCATAGCGAAGGGAGGAGAGGGGGGCAGCAGGCAACTGATCAGTTGGAGTTGAAAAAATCAAACTTCTCAAATTATGGCAATGATGCATTTTACTTACAATTAATTGCAACTGCAGTAAATTTTGGTTGGCGATCCCAATGACAGATGGTGGAGCCAGAATCTAGTAACTCTGCCGTTCATAAGTTATGGTGCTGCCCTCTCACACTGAAAGATAACTTGCATATGTTAACTGTGTCCATTGCATATCCATTTTTTATGAAATAGTTAAGATTTTCGGACTAATCTGTTTGACTGCAACCTCTATGGAGCTGTTTGTTTGTCCAAACTTTTCTCAACACTGGTCTCAAACCATACATTTATACTGTATAAATATACAGCATAAACATTTATAAAATGGGTTATACTGCGCTGTGATTTGCTGAAGCAGGCTGGCACCCTACTTTTATCTCAGCAAAACCAGTGGGTAAAGAAGAGTGCCAGTGCCAGCCTTGCCCCATCACTCAAAAAATTCTTGTGCCAGCCAGTTTGAAATTTTCAGAATTCAGATCAGCAGCCATTTTTTTTACCAGTTTCTGATCGCAAAGTGAAAAATGTCTGCTAGTCTACTAATCTACCTATCTGTTTTTCACTCGTTAGAGACTGCAGCATTCAAGAATACTTACAACTAGCTGGCCCGGTGCCGAAGAGGGCTGAGGCACTTAGTGCCTTACCTCTCTCACACTGGTAATCTGAGTTTGGGAACGAGTTCAGGTTGCGGGGGATTAGTCGGGAGGATAGGGCTGGGAGCAGGATCGAGCGGCTGTCAGGCAGCTCTCCTCTCCTGGATTGGGGAGCTTGGTCTTCCCAATGCTTGGCTGCCATTGAGGTAGTGCCATGCAGATGGGAGGCCAGGCACTAGGCCAGGGTGGGTGGAGCAGGGCTGCCGGGTCCGGCATGCACAGGCACCTCCATGCTAATGCGCGACTGAGTTTGCTGAGGCCCTAGGGGGGACTAAAGGGAGAAAAAGCAGAGGAAGAGGACGGGCATGGCAAGGGTGTATGATGCCTGCAGTGCACACCTCCACCCACCACATCACCAGAGTGATTCGGAGCGAGGAAACTAGATGGTATGCTTTGGGGGGGGGGGGCAGACCTCCCTCTCCTGGCCCCGCCATGGGGGAGTAATTCATGGGGTTGCCCGTGCCACTGGAATCCTGGGGAGACAATGGACAGAGGAGGGGAATGGCAGCCGACAGAAGGAGCACCCCTCATTGCCATGGCCCATGGGGCAAAAAATAGAATATAGAAAAAAATAGTATTTATAACTAAAAGTTAAGAAACTATGTTTCCTCCAATATATTGTAAACAGAAAATGAAAATAAAAGATTTCATTCATGCAACTAAAACTTGTCCCTTCTATTATATTTTTCTAACTACCACCCATTTTATAAGAGCATTGAAGCCCCCATTTTCAGACCCGGCAATTAGCACTGCACAACCCGTACAGCTGCTCATGAGATAGAGCATGGCTGGCCTGAGAGATATATTCAGACATGCAGCACACTCTGATCGGTGCACACTGCCTGCCTGAATATAGGAGTAGTGGAAGCATAGCGCACAGTGACTATGTGCTACACCATCACAGCCCCCTGCAAATCAGTGGCTTGGGGGACCAAAAGGAGCACCCTTGCCCCTGTGAGCCATTTTTAGCCACCAGCATGCTGATAAGCACATAGCATATCAGGCATGCAAATAGTCCCTTAGCATCTTGCATGCCATATGAGCTGGTGCCTAGTGGACCCCCACCTCGATCGCATATAATCCTGAAAATCATTGATCCCTGAAGTCTAGTGGCCCCCACCTCTAGCCAGACTGAACCTCCCATACCTCCTTCACACTCAAGTGGCCCCACTTACCACAGCTGGCATCCCCTTCCTGCTGACGACAGCCAGCACAGCTGCTCCATTCACCATCTTGGCCAGCTGCCACCTAAGTGACAGGGAGCGAGCATGTACCTAATGTATGGTCATGATGAATCTTAAATTTCTTAAATATGTACACCTTACTCAGTATTGGTACTTCCATTTCCTGAATCTTGGTCAGTTATTCACTCCAAATTGTATAACTAACTTGATACTTGTGTGCAGTAGTTTTGTTCCAAGATCGAGTAACTGGATTGCTTATTTAAATATATTGTTTTTCTTTGTACTCTTGGCACAACAACTGATAGCTATTCTGGGTTAAGGGGATCAGACTGGTGATGGGAGAGGGCAATGTGCACCACTGAGGGCTCTGATAAGGGTAATGAATTTTGAAGTTAAACAGCAATGCAGTGTCAATTGTTTAGCACTTTCAAAATCTCTGTATATACCACTGGTCTTGTATGCAGGAGGGATCTCTCATTTGCTTGGGCACAGCCATGTATAATGCACATGTGCTATTGAGGGGTATCCCATCGATGGAGCAATGGCATCAGGGTGATGGCATCACGTCGATGCAACCAGTTCACCTGTCACAGTGGCGAACTGGTTGTTGGTGCGCCCTGCAGTAGCAGTGCCGCACGGGTGTTGCGCCCCCTTTACCCAATACACCTCCACCGTGGAGGTGATTATCATAAGTTTCAGCACAGCCCCTGCAAAGACCACTCACGTGCTCCATTGCATTTCACCCACTCGGGGTCGGGCAGTACAATGCCTGGCCCTGTGATCACTGATGGCATTGTGTTGTCAGCATAAAGACAGTTGCCATGCGGCTGTCACCCCAAAGTGGGTAAACTCTGTCGGGTGGTAAGACACACTTGGGCTGCTGCATATGGCCCCTACCCCGTTCAAGCATGCTATTCCATGTTAGCTTGACACTTAACATGTTTAGAGTGCACTAACCATCTGAAAATGGGAGCCTCATACACTCAACCTAATCACTCAGAAGAACTAAAAAGTAACATTGTAATGTGAGTTTGGAAGGGACTCTGGGCCAGTCTTGTCCCCCCACTTTATAAGCAGTAATGAAATAAGTATAATATGTTTCACTTGCAGAAGCTTTCTAATCTTTATTTTAGGGACTGTTTGATAAGGGTAATAATATATGGTTTGGGCTGGATGTTTACTGTATATACTGACACTTTGGTTGTGTTTTACACCCTTGGTGCTTGTAAGCATGGTACAAATGTGAACCCAACCATTTTTTATTACCTACATATACACATATCCAATAGCCAGTAGTTACGTATGCATACAGCAAAAGTGAATGGGTTTATTTATTTGAACCAACTAAACAGTTTTTAAGGAGAGATTCTTTGGGTTAGAAATTTTAAACCACAGCCAGCCCGATGGTGCAGTGACTTGGACGCCACTGCCTTACTGGTGACCGTGGTTCACTCCATGACTCATAAGCCCTGGTCATTGCTGCAGGCTGACAGTAGGCTGGGGAGGCATTTTCCTGGATGCTCCCAGTCACTTGAGGGAAGGCGGCCAGTTTGCCTGCTCTGCCAGTAAATGCAGGTACACCAGGAAAGCAGTGTAAGTGCAGGGCTGGGGGGGTTGTCTTGCTCCGCATTGGCTTGCCAGTGCATGTGCCTGTTCAAGGACGTTGCTGTTGCCTGTTGGCATCCTCGGGGAAGGAGGGGAGAAAAATTGCCAGCTGAAGGATGATGGCCTCATACACTGTCTAGCGCAACGGCAGCCCCTGACAACACTGGGAAATAAAAGGAACTCTGCACTAACCGGTACTGAGACCTGGTGCATACCAGTGTGGCCAGTCCTATAGGAACACAAATAGAAGTGTGTGCACTAGGCACAAAATGCAAAAACACACATTCAGTGTAGTCACATAGCAGTGCATCAGAGTGGGCAGTACGTTGTGTAAATTACAGTAAATAACCACTGCAGATGTGCAACCTGAAGCTCTACTATTGAAATTTATTGAAGCTGACAAACAAGACAGTCATCTTGTTCCCCGGCGCTCCACTCAGCAATCTGCACAGTGCACTTCCCTCTCTGATGTATTGCTATTTGGCTACATTAAATGTATAGTTTTGCATTTTGTGCCTTTACATTTTTGTGGTTATTGCCAGTTGGACTGCTTTATGTGCCTGAAGCGCACACATGCATTTGTTCCTGACTAAACTGGGTCCTGCTTCAAAGGTGGGACTCCCCTTAGGGCCCTGCCACAGGAGGCAAGCTGTGTGTGTGTGTGTGGGGGGGGGGGGCACTGGTCATTGCTAATGGTTGGCAAAGCTGGGAGGTCACTAGTGGGACATGAAAGGGGCATCAGGTAGGTTGCTAATGGGACCAGAAGAGGACAACAGGGTTTGCCAGTGAGACCAGAAGGGGACAACTGGGAGGCTGCCAGTGGGACCAGAAGGGGACAGCTGGGAGGCTGTCAGTGGGACCAGAAGGGGACAACTGAGAGGCTGCCAGTTGGACCAGAAGGCGACAGCTGGAAGGTTGCCAGCAGGACCAGAAGGGGACATCTGGGAGGTTACCAGTGAGACCAGTAGGAGACGACTGGAAGGTTGCCAGTGGGATCAGAAATGGCCAGCTGGGAGGTTGCCAGTGGGACCAGATGGGGACAGCTGGGAGGTTGTCAGTGGGACCAGAAGGGGGCAGCTGGGAGGTTGCCAATGGGACCAGAAGGGCACAGTTGGGAGGTCACCAGTGAGACCAGATGGGGACAGCTGGGAGGTTGCCAGTGGAACCATAAGGGATAGCTGGGAGGTTGCCAATGGGACCAGAAGGGACTGCTGGGAGGTTGCCAATGGGACCAGAAGGGACAGCTTGGAGGTTGCCAGTGAGACCAAAAGGGGACATCTGTGAGGTTGCCAGTGGGTCCTGAAGGGAACTGCTGGGAGGCTGCCAGTGGGACCAGAACGACAGCTAGGATGATGCCAGTGGGACCAAAATGGGAGAGCTGGGAGGTTGCCAGTTGGAGTAGTAGGCAAAGGGCTGGGCAGAGCAATAAAACCTTCATGGTAAATAATGATGTGGAACTAGGCATGTTCTAGAGGCTCTTCTTTAGACTCAATCCTGGCAAGTCCTAGTCTGCAGATAGAATAAAGCCACCGTTTCTAGAGATTCAAGACTTGTGTCTAAGCCACAGAAGCAGCCAGTGACCATTGGCTGTACAGGTGAGCTAAAGCATTCTTTTGTTCTTTTTTTCTTATCAGCCTATCTTTTGTTCTTTTTTTTCTTTGCTCCCATTCTCCACATGGGCGCAGTATATTAAGTTATTTTTTCTGACACTTTTGGTTTATTATTTATTTATAAACTGTCCTTTCTAGATATGTCCTGAAGGCAAAGGGCACAGGGCAATTCAGTATTAAACAACATATGGTGCAAACTGAAGAAGAAACATTGGACAAGTGTAAAGTGTGCATAGTGTGCAGAAGTAATGTTGTGGGTATACAGTAACAGAGGACTTGACAAGAATTCTTGTGTAGACTGGCAAGTTAGTGCATGAGAGTCAACCAGAGCAACAGCAACAAATGTGATTTACTAAGGCAGTGCTTATGGCAAAAGTGATGGTGGAGGAGGTGACAGATATGGAGGAAGAAGAAACGGGAGGATGAGGGGGTAGATGTATGTACCGACATAAGAAGTGTTCTCACAGAGTACGATTTGGGCAGAGGGATGGGGCAGGAGCACATGGAAGTGGAGGAGGCCACATCAGAGCTGGAGAAGCCGAAAGAAAAGGTAGACTGACCATCCAAAGTCTTAGGACAGGGGAAGAGAGGGCAAGCCAGGATTAGAGTTTCTGAGGGATTGGTGGCTATGAATACAGTGCAGGGCTTCAAACAGGCATGGGATAGGCATAAGGGAGCAATACAAATGACTATGAATAGATAGGCCACTGACAGAGCAAAGGCCGATGGCACATTTACAAGGTAGAAAAGAAATGGCAGACTGGATGGGCCTTATGGTCCTTATCTGCCGTCAACTTCTACGCTTCTATGTTTCTATGATGGGAGGAAGGAGAGGAGACAGCTGAGGTGCAGGGAAGGGAACCAAGCCAGAATTTGGAGATGTAGGAAATGCAGTGAGAGAGGTGTCTGTCCTCAAGCGAAAGGGGGAGAGTGAGCATTATAGGGAAGAGTGATGGGTATGGATGGGACAATTAGTGTCAAAGTGGGAGAAAGATAGGAAGGGGTCGATTACTGCAAGGTGGATTTGTGTTTGACACTATATATGGCATCCCCATAGTCAAACGATGGGAGAATCATTTTACAGCAATCCCAAAGCAGATGGGAAGGGTATAAAAGCTTTTTCCCTAAATACAGTAGCACACAAAGTTTGAGAAGGAGTTTCTTCTGGATGGCATTAGTATAGCAGGAGGAGAGAAGATGACGATCCAGCCAGGCACCCAGATATCAAAAGAATGGAACCTCCTCCAGCTAGGAGCCATCAACAACAAAGAATTTTATTGTTTGGCTTTAACCATTACAATATAAAAAGTGCAAGGTTAAAACATAGGCCATTTGGGCCACAAAATTTACAGACATGAAATGAGATCACAATTATTAAAACTTTGCACAGAATTAAGATTATTGCATCAAGAGCTCAGATAACAGATACATTCATACAATATCTTTTTTATAAGGTGCATTTTAAGACAAAGAACAAAAAGAGGTTCTAAATATGGGTTGTCATTACAAATCCGGACACTTTTTCCTGGATATCAAGATCTTGTGTGGTAAATAGGTGAAATAATATTTTGTCAGGAGGGAGATCAGGACCACCCAACAGCTCCCCTAGCCAAAATTTCCTTTTTTTTTTCAAATAGTGGGCACATAAGGACTACATGTTTAAGAACATCATACGTCTTGTTTCCACATTTACAATAAGGTTCCAGTACATTTAGTCTTTTTTGTCTATAGTGAACAAACTGAGCATTATAGACTTCCAGTCTAAACCTAATATAGACTCTGCGCATTTTGTGATTTGTTAACGTGGTTAAGTAATCTTCATAACCCCACTGAATTTTAAATTGTTTGTACCAGTCATGCAGTTTTAAAGTAGATAACTGTGATAAAAATAACTTGAATCCGAGTCTCTCAGTCTTATTTTACTGAGAACTATTCCTCCTGTCAAGGATGCCTCCTTTGCCATTTTTTTCTTTTTGTTGACCCTCCTGACACGTTGTTTGCTTGAACTGGCAACCTGTTATTATTTCATTTTGCCCCTGTCTGCTGCGCAACAGCATTATTTTTGCCCCATTAATAATTTTTTATTATTATAATTTCAGCATGGATGTAGTCTGGCCAACTACACGTCATGTTGATGTTTAAATTCCCCAAACAGTATGCCAGCTCCTGAAAGCAATGTGTTTCCTATTTCCTTTTGCCTCCATAGTCTAACGTTGTGCTGGGTTTTCTTTATCTTAAAGTTTTAACACCGCTTAGCGGTGGCGTTTTCTCCCTCTCGAGCGTCTGCGTTGAGCAGGATTTCTAACCGGAAGATTCCGCTTTTGGTTTCCTACCTCTTGAAGATGCGAGAGGTTAAATACTTAGCTTCACTGAAAAGATGTACTCCACTCTGCAACTGAGATAAAAGAGGGTATTTCATATTTTTTTTCTCAAACCTAGTTTTTTTTGTTCCTCCAGCGAGTCTCTGTCAGCCTGTAATGCTGGGAGGTAAGGGTGCATTCTATCTATAGAAAAACTAAGCACTATCCACCTTATACAGTCAGTAGAGCGCCTGTGTTTAAAGCCTGGAGTAACGTTAACAAATTTAATAGACTTGCTAGAAAGAAAAGTAAAAGCACAACACAAGTTTCATAGTGGAACAGGTAGAAAACCAAATATGTTTACCAGAGCCAAACTAAATGAATTCAATAGTACTAAACAGAAGTGACACTGAATTGTAAAAACTGCATACTAGAGGGGTTTAAATTATTATTTCTAGCCCAGTTATATAACAATATAATGTTGTAATTTTTTTGTTCTCCTTACATGAACTTTTTTTTTTCCATTCCTGCAAAACCTTCCTTCCTGCTTCTCCTTCTTTCTACTTCCTTGTGTGTAAGAGCCGGACGGCCCTTACTTGTTAATATTTATAATATTCAAAGGTGGGAGGGGAGTTTCAGATCACATGTTTAATGCTTCCTATAAAAGGCTCAAATGTTTTAGAAAGTCAGTCTTGTGCTGGTCATCTAGGACAGTAACATCGCTCTAGCTGCCTTCTAGAGCCCCATGTATAAAACTTCTGTATGTTTGTTTGTTTTTTTTCATTTAAAGTCCGCTGTACTGCAAGCCTTGTATTGGATGACTGCAAACAAATCTTTGGACATCTGAGTTCAGTCCATCATCTTTGGTGTTGCATTTTGTCTTCCATCCCAACTCTTCCACAGTTGGTGTCAAGTGGGATACTGAGGTCAGTGTTGGCTACTTTCCAAGACGATATTGGACCAACCCAGGGATGGAGAAGGATACCAGAGATGAGGAAGCAGTAACCCGACCCAAAGGTGTCCTGACCAGGACAATGGTGGATAAATTGGGTGAACCATTATGGACAGGACTGCCTGAACAGAAGCACGACAGGTTCAAGGCAGAGCAGATGTTGCAAGTGGAAGTTGAACCTCCTCAAGGGGCCACTGCCGGGGACCTACCTACTGAATCGTTACCGGGAGAGGAGCCACCTGAACAGTTACATGAATTATTACGGTGGCTCTGTATAAAACAGCTGGCTGCAGACAAAGGAGAGAAAGGGAACAGAGAGTGAGAGAGAAGGAGCAGGAAAGAAACGAAAGACGGTGGCAAGAGACATTGAGGGCCATTCAAGCTATCAGTACTAGCAGAAATCCTACAACCTCACCAGAGGCCCCAAGGGACATTAAACTCACTAAACTGACTGAGCAAGATGATATTGAGACATATCTAACCACTTTTGAAAGGATTGCGGGGGCCTGTGGATGGCCTAGGGCACAGTGGGTCCTTCGTCTAGCTCCTTACCTCACTGGAAAAGCTCAATTGGCTTATGGAAATATGGATAGCCAATTAGTGGGGAACTATGATGAGGTCAAGAAGGAAATATTAAGAAGATATGATATCAGTGCCGAAACTTACAGACAAAGGTTCCGTTCACTACGATTTCAACATACAGATCATCCCAGAGAAGTATATGTACGCCTGAATGACCTATGCACCAAATGGTTACAACCTGGGACTAAGACTGTAAATCAAATAATGGAGGCCATTGTGGTGGAACAATACATAAGGATGTTGCCACAGGATGTACAGCTCTGGGTCAAAGAACACCGTCCGGACACCTCGGAGAAGGCCATTTCTTTAGCTGAGGATTATGTAACAGCTCATCCATACCGGAAGAAGACACCATCAACTGGAACTGCTGTGGTGAGATCTACTACTTTTTACCTCCTGCTGTTTCACCTCTCCTCTGGGCCCAAATATAAGTATTAGTTCCCTAGTAGACAACAGATAACCGGGTGGTATCCGTTCAATTAAGCCACCCTCTCTGAACTTATATGTCGGGACTGCCATGAGAAAGGTCATATTGCCCGGTTTTGCCCAACAAAACAGCCTGGGGGTGTACATCTAGCACTAGCTAATTTGGGAGAATATGTAATTCCTGTACAGATCAGAACACAAACAGTTATGGGACTTATTGACTCAGGAAGTAAGCAGACCTTAGTTCGTCCAGAATTGGTTGATGGACAACCCCGGAACACTGTACAAACAGGGGTGATTTGTATCCATGGAGACATACACCAATACCCAACAACATCTGTAGAGTTGCAGACTGTTCACTCAAAAGGGTGTTAGATATTGGGATAGTACCATTATTACCAGTCCCTGTATTACTTGGGCAAGACCATCCTGATTTTGAAGTGTATTTAGCAGCTGCTGCCACGTGCACAATCAAAGGAAAGTGAAGCAAGTCCTCTACCTGTGTTAGATGATGATGTGTTTGGAGCTCCAGGAAAACCAGAAAACAAAAAAGAACAGAGACAAGATAAAATACAGTGGACTAAAGAATATTTAAGAGACTAGATAGTAAAGAGATTGAGAATGCTGACTTGATAAAAAATGTGATTTTGAAAGTGAACAGAAGACAGATGAAACTTTAACACCCTTGTTTTCACAGGTATCTCAGGAAGGATAGAAGGACACCCTATTATAGGGTGAAACACAATTTACTCTATCGTATTTGTACTCACCCTAGAACAGGGAACAGGTAGATCAATTAATGGTCCCAAAAATATCGGACGAATTGTTACAATTGGCTCATGATAGTCCTCTTTCTGGTCACTTAGGGAGAGACCATACAACAATGTAATTTTATACCGATTTTTCTGGCGGGTATCCATAAAGATGTGGAACAGTACTGTTTGTCTTGTCCTGAATGCCAGCTAGTAGCCAGGATAGGAAAAGGGATACTGTTCCACTACAACCCCTGCCAATAATAAATCACCCTTTGAGTGGATAGCGATGGACATAGTGGGCCCCTCAAAAACTAAAAGGGAATCGTTTCATTTTGGTAATTTGTGACTACCATACAAAATACCCAGAAGCCATTCCCTACGAACTGTAACTGCTACAAAAATAGCTGAAGAACTTATTAAGATATTCAGCCGCCTGGGCATCCCAAAGAAATACTAACAGACAGAGGGAGTAATTTCTGTTCCCGATATTGAAACAGTTGTATCAGTCCCTGAATATACAGGCTATACACACTACACCCTACCACCCTCAAACGGATGGCTTGGTGGAACGGTTTAACCAGACATTAAAGCAAATGTTAAAAAATATACTCAAGAGGAAGGAAGGGACTGGGATCAGTATTTACCTTTCTTGATGTTTGCTTATCGAGAAGTGCCTCCAGGCCTCAACTGGGTATTCATGGTTCGAACTATTGTCGGCAGAAATCCGAGAGGTCCCTTGATATAATAAAGGAACAATGGGAGGAAGGTAGGAAATAGGTCCCACTACAACACTTGAATTTGTTACCAAGCTCAGACAAAATTAATTAAATATGTAGATTTAGCCCACAAAAGGAACTACAACAACAAACAAAACAAAATTATATTATGATCAAGGTATGTCAGAAATCCTTTCAGACAGGGGATCGTGTTTACTACTACTCCCTTCCTCAGACAATAAGCTCAGGATGAAATGGCAAGGACCTTATACAGTGAATAAGCAGTGTGGTCTGGTAACTTACGAAATAGAAACCCCTGATAGAAAAATAAAGAGAAAGGTATACCATGTTAATTTGTTGAAAGCCTGGCAAGAAAGGACCAATGAGGCCTGTTATGTATGTCCTGAACCAAATGAAAGTGAATTAGAAACAGCCTATAAGCTCTTGGACAGGAAGACGTCTATACCCAATATTCGTAAAAATCCTGATTTGACTGAGACTCAATTGCAAGAACTTGAGCATATTTTACATCATAATCAGGATGTTTTTACTAATATTCCTGGACGTACCAGCCTGATTTATCATCACATTAAGGTCCTAAATTCAAACCAATACGGATAAAACCTTATAGGATCCCTGAGAAATTGAGACAAGAAGTGCTGAAAGAAATAGACAAAATGCTAGAACTAAAAGTCATAGAGCCATCTAATAGCGACTGGTCATTTCAATGGTAATTGTGAATAAAAAGAAGGGAATCCGCCTTTGTTTGGATTTCGAAAATTAAATGCTGTTTCTAAGTTCGATAGCTACCCTATGCCTCGTATTGATGACATAGTCGATCGGTTAGGAAAGCTCACTATTTGACTACACTTGACCTATCTAAGGGTACTGGTAACCCTATGGATGAAACATCCAAAGAAAAAACAGCTTTTAGCACCCCAAAGGGCCTTTTCCAATTTACTATGATGCCTTTTGGCCTACACGGTGCTCCTGCCACGTTTCAAAGACTGATGGATAAGCTTTTGCAACCTCATACCAATTACAGTGCTGCTTACCTTGACGATGTCATCATTTATAGCCCTACATGGGAAGACCATAGAAAACATTTGGAAGCAATCCTTCAAACATTGAAACGTGCAGGACTTACTGTTAACCCAGAAAAATGTGCATTTGCTATGCAAGAAACCAAATACCTTGGGTTTGTAATAGGAAAAGGTTGTATAAAGCCAGAGATTAATAAAATCGATGCTGTAGCAAATAGTTTAAGACCCCTAACAAAGAAACAAGTAAGATCTTTTTTGGGATTGGCAGGCTATTACAGACGATTTATACCTAACTTCGCCTCTATAGCCAGCCCCTTAACTGATCTCACAAAGAAGAAGAATCCTACTAAAGTGAACTGGACTCCAGAATGTGAATGGCCTTCTGTACTATTAAAGCCTTATTATGTGCAGAACCCATATTATCAAGTCCAGACTTCACTAAGCCTTTATAGTACAGACCACGCCTCGGCTACTGGTATAGGAGCTGTCCTGTCTCAAATAATAGATGGCCAAGAGCATCCTATAGTATACATAAGTGAAAACTACATACCCGTGAGACAAAATATGCTACCATCGAGAAGGAGTGCCTAGCTCTACGCTGGGCCGTGGAGACTTTAAAGTTTTATCTATGGGGATCTCAGTTTGAACTAATAACTGATCATAACCCCCTTTGCTGGCTTATGGCAATGAAGGATAAGAATCCACGTCTTCTACGATGGTATCTCACCTTACAACCTTATCATTTTACTATAAAACATAAAGCTGGGACAGCGCACAAGAATGCAGATTACTTATCCAGATTCGGTGCGGGTATACCCATCTCAAATAAATAAAATCAGACCCCGGGGTGAAATAGGATCGGACTACGTCTGGTCATGAATTTTTCTTTGTTTCTGAAAATATTGTAAAATCCACTATAGTTATATGGATACTAAGGGACCCCGGGGTGGAGCTTTAAGAGTGGGTGGGCTGAAGCTCCATCCCTTCATTTAGAAAAGGGATCTGAATTTGTTCCAAAAATATCATTCCAAGAATGTTATTTTTGGTCAGAATAGGGGAGGTATGTCAAGGATGCCTCCTTTGCCATTTTTTTTCTTTTTTGTTGACCCCCCCCTCCCCTGACACGTTGTTTGCTTGAACTGGCAACCTGTTATTATTTCATTTTGCCCCTGTCTGTTGCGCAACAGCATTATTTTGCCCCATTAATAATTTTTATTTATTATTATAATTTCAGCATGGATGTAGTCTGGCCAACTACACGTCATGTTGATGTTTAAATTTCCCCCCCCAAACAGTATGCCAGCTCCTGAAAGCAATGTGTTTCCCCTTATTTCCTTTTGCCTCCATAGTCTAACGTTGTGCTGGGTTTTCTTTATCTTAAAGTTTTAACCGCAACTTCGCGGTGGCGTTTTCTCCCTCTCGAACGTGCGCACGTTCGAGCAGGGATTTCTAACCGGAGAGATTCCGCTTTTCCTTTTCCTACCTCTCGAAGATGCGAGAGGTTAAATACTTAGCTTCTCACTGAAAAGATGTACTCCACTCTGCAACTGAGATAAAAGAGGGTATTTCTAATTTTTTCTCAAACCTAGTTTTTTTTGTTCCTCCAGCGAGTCTCTGTCAGCCTGTAATGCTGGGAGGTAAGGTGCATTCTATCTATAGAAAAACCTACTTATCCTTATACAGTCAGTAGAGTCGTGTGTTTAAAGCCTGGAGTAACGTTAACAAATTTAATAGACTTGCTAGAAAGAAAAGTAAAAGCACAACACAAGTTTCATAATGGAGACAGGAACAGGTAGAAAACCAAATATGTTTACCAGAGCCAAACTAAATGAATTCAATAGTACTAAACAGAAGTGACACTGAATTGTAAAACTGCATACTAGAGGGGTTTAAATTATTATTTCTAGCCCAGTTATATAACAATATAATGTTGTAATTTTTTTGTTCTCCTTACATGAACTTTTTTTTTCCATTCCTGCAAAACCTTCCTTCCTGCTTCTCCTTCTTTCTACTTCCTTGTGTGTAAGAGCCGGCCGGCCCTTACTTGTTAATATTTATAATATTCAAAGGTGGGAGGGGAGTTTCAGATCACATGTTTAATGCTTCCTATAAAAAGGGCTCAAATGTTTTAGAAAGTCAGTCTTGTGCTGGTCATCTAGACAGTAACATCGCTCTAGCTGCCTTCTAGAGCCCCATGTATAAGAGCTGCTGTATGTTTGTTTGTTTTTTTTTCGTTTAAAGTCCGCTGTACTGCAAGCCTTGTATTGGATGACTGCAAACAAATCTTTGGACATCTGAGTTCCAGTCCATCATCTTTGGTGTTGCATTTTTGTCTTCCATCCCAACTCTTCCACACTCCCAAGGCCCATTATAGATAATGTGTAGAAGATGTAAGACCTAGTGGGAAAAGGTTCTTTTTAATTCGCTGAATGGATGGATGAACATATTCCATGGATGAAAGCCTAATTTCCTCCTCAAGGCACATTCTTGGGTATCGAATGTCTGGAAGAAGAAAAGACTTATTATCTGTCTTTCTCTGACTAGGGAAGTCATATAATATTGTCCTAGTTCAAGTTTAAGAATGCAAGATGGTGTTCCAGGAGGCATCATGAGAATATACTTAAATAGCTTATTAAGAATAATTTCTAAATTGGCCAGATTATCTGAGCCCCATACCTCAGAAGCATATGGGAGCCATCAAAGATTGGTAAGACTGGGGAAGACTGGATTTTGGCTAGTCGCTGTCTAGTGCTAAAGGTCATGGAAACCAGTTTTGTTGGGGCATTGATGGTAAAGCTTGTTAACACAGAACCAGTGGTGGCTGTTGTTAGATTACACTGTAGGTGTACAGCCAGTTTGGGGGCTGAGGGATTGCAAGCAAAAGTGATGGTGGTATCTGTGTAGGCCTTGAGGAGATCCTTTAGAAAATCTGAAACAGTCTAGGTCCGAGGACCAAGACTTGGGGGCATCTTACCTGATAGAGAGGGGGGAGAGGCTAGGAATCACCTACGAGGATAGCTTGGGACCTGTCTGCCAAATAGATGCTGAATCATTTGACAGCAGGGTACAATAGACTAGCCCCTGCAAGTTTGTCAAGTGGGGGTGGGAAACAGGGTCATATGCCTTGGCCAGGTTGACCAAGACAGCAGAAGTGATTAAGCCATGATCCATCCCTTTCAGAATGGTGTCAGTAAGTCTGAGCAGGGACGATATAGTGGAGTGGGTCTTCCTGAAACCAGACTGGAAAAGACTGAGGGAGGAGGAGAAGCCAAAAAAGGTGGAGAGCTGGAGCCAGCTAGTTGGGGCAGTGGCAGCGCTGCCGCTCATGATGGTGATTCAGGTTTGGGTGCAAGCCATTTACCTGCCCTGGGAACTGAGGAGGGTGGGTTGCTGGCTCTGCTGCACTGCAGCCACCTGTGTGACTGCACTACTGTCAACCCATGACCACAGGTAGGGGTGCAGCTAAATGAGGCAACATGTGGGAGGGAGGATGACAACTGGCTCCCCACATGACTGTACCTTGAAATCCTTTCCTGTCAGTATCCAGTGGGGTGAAGGGGACAGAGACAGGAAACAAGGCAAGCTGGAGGATGGTGCACTGGTAGTCTTAGGCCTCATGCAGCAAAATGTAATCTCCATCTGGTTCTGGAAGAGATAGCTGTCACCCTGCAGTCCCGGTCATGGGTGGGGGAGTTACAGTACTTATTGGTGACCCCAGTAAATGGCGGTGATGAAGCTGGGTGGTCATCTGAACCAAGACAGATGTGGTAGGCCTGGCTAAGTGGAGTATAAATGGTAACAAAAGACAGGTGGGGAGTTGGGGAAGAACCAGATGTCCTGACGTTTTACCAGAGCAGGGGTGAGAGAGATGGGGTGGTAATTACCAGGGGCAGAGGGGTCACCACCCTTGTGAAGGAGAGTGAGTTTAGCCCTACTCCAAGCACCAGGAACTAAACCATTAAGAAATAAGAGATTCAGCAGAGTGGAGATATCAGAGGTGTCAGTTGAGCAGAGAAGTAGAGTAGTTTGAGATAACGACCATCAAAGCTATTAGCATTGGTGGGATTGAGAGCCCATAGAGCTGAGAGGGTAGCTGCCAGCATGGTAAAGAAGAAAGGAAAGGCTGGAGAGGGGGTAGAATTGGGGAGAAAGGAGCAGGAGAAGAGGAGGTACAGGAAGGGAAGTAGTGAAAAACAACAGGTGAAAGAGTTATTGAAGGAGATAGCAAATTGCAAGGGAAAAGATGGTATACTTGCCAGTTCTGAAGACATGGTGGAAGACTAGACGAGAGATCAAATACATAGTGGATGATCCTTCAGAATTTGGAGTGACTGCTAAGATTGTTTAGAAAATGGATTGGGAAAATTCTCAAAGCTGATTGGCTCAGGACACTAAGCACCCAGTCCGGTATCAGGCAACGGAGACCGGGAAATAATGAGTCCCGTTCTCTGTATGCCTGATTTCATATGAAATCATTAAACCAAAAGAATGTTCAATTAAAAATAGGCACCATTGTTTTTCTCTCGCTTAGCAAGAGTTGCACCCTCGACCCGACATATCTCAGCTTTCAATTAAGTAGACTGTAAAAACACGCTACAACGCAGCAGAGACAAATATTTAAAAACATATATAATTCTCAGTCCCCTTGTAATATTAGCAGTTTAGTGTTTGCTCTTTAAAAGTAACATGAATTTAAAATACGACTTATCTGAAAGCAAGAAAGTCATTACTGCACATCGCCGCTATATGAGCCTGCTGTGGTGACCGAATAAATGAAAGGAACTCCTACTACTTGTGTCCACTGTGGCAACTGAGTAAACAAAAAGAAGTACTGAATAGTCTACCACATTGCTGCTTCAAAAAAAAAAAAGACACCAAGCTGACAGGTAGAAGGGGCAGGAGCCACGATTTAGGTATTGAGACTGTGCCACAACGCACTGCCATGTTACACCCTCTGATCCCCATGACCTTTACCATCATGTAAGTGTAACACAAATGCAGTCCCCAAAAAAATAAACAGTTTTTAAAATGGCTGTGGAGACACCAGGATCTTAGAGCACTGCCAAGTTTTCTCTTTTGGTTACTTCCAGGTCTCGTGTCTCTGCCGCTCTCCCTTACTGTGTGCTTGTAACAGTGGGGGGAAAAGCTAACTAAAACTGACCCAAAATCAAAGCCTGACATAAATTCAAATACTTTACTTTTGCTAATGGAGCTCAGTATTTCCTGCCTGTGGGGTGGTGTTAAACACACATGTCAAGACACCACTAAAGAAAAAAAAAAATTTGCAAACAAAGCAGTGCCCTCTACTGGGAAGTGTACTAGTAGAGTGACTACTTTGCAAGAAAATTGTCTTTTTCCATAGTTTTCTGAGTTATTTTGTATTTTTTGTGAATTTTTTTAATATTATTCAAAAATGTCACTCATAACCCATTTTCTAAATGCAATAATACCCTCCGGGGTGAGTGGTATGGGCTATACAAGACCTTCTAGGAGCTATAAGACCCGCTGCCTGTGACATTGGGCCTCATTACACCCGTGGGCAGTCCAGTATAGCCCAATACCGCCCACCCTGTGGGGTATTATTGCTTACTTTGGAGGTTGAAAGCAATACATTCTGACTTCGCCAGCCTGGTAGCTTTAATGTAGGTATCTTTAAGCCATTTGCACCTTGCATAATCCATTGGGGAGTCAGAGGCACTGCCAAGGTTCCAAGCAGAATCCCTATCTTTGGGATAGGTGATGGGCTTAGCAGAAATCCTGGGGAGATGAGAGCCTCTGACCTGGACCCTTCAAAAGAGTGGCATGCTTGTCCCAGGCTGCTGAGGATTTGGTGTGACATTTGCTGCGCTTCATCTCTGCCACTGGACATAGAGATGATAGACCAGTCAGTAGCATAGAGGTCAGACAATAAAGCAGACAACTGAAGTGACCTGAAAGCTCTTCACATTATAACCTAGGAGATGGGTGAGAACGTTGGGGTGGGGAAACTTACCTACAGTGTAGACCATATGATAGTCACTGAGTGTGCCCAGGAGGAGGCTTGCTTCCACAGTGCAGTGGGTGTGTAAGGAGAGAACCCAGTCAGTTAAGGAATGGTTTGAGTTAGAGGTGTTCAGCCAACCTGGTTCAAGATATGCTTCGTGAGATGAAGGGGCTAAATGTGCTGAACAAGCTTTTGAGGGATTAAGGGCCAGTTAATGAACACAAGTAATTCACCAGTGTTACAGTACATACAGTATGTTGGTCATCATGCTCTTCTCTTCAAGGTATTTGATGGTGCTGTAATCGTCCTGTCTCTTGCCCCGATGGTGGCGTCAACCGTGGCAAATGGTCCGAGTAGCCCTTGGGATGCGATCAGTCTCCTTATTACACTACGCATTTGGCGAGTTAAGAGAATCATTGACGGTAAGTTGCAGAAAGTGAGAGGATGTTGTGTTAATTATTTTTGGGAAGTAATTGCCTTTTTCTCCCTCGGTAGGGATGCACCCTTCCCTCTGTCCATCCCCCATACCTTCAAACTCCTGTCCAAGCATTGTTGGGTTCCTGTCTGATCCTCCTTCAGCTGCCACTATCTGTAGTGTGCTTCCTGTGACTTACCCCTCTTCTCTATGTAAAGATCCAATGAGGGATGAGTCACCCCAGGGTGCAGTTGGGATGTAGGTGGATGGCAGATGTTAACAAATAAAACCAGAAGCCTCAGAGAGATTCAATAAACTGGAGCCTAAGCTGCTAAAAATAGCTGCTCCTGCAATTTCCTCCCCTGTTGCCATGCTCTTCAAAAGGTCTCTTATAAAGGGAGAATCGCTGCTAGCTGGAAGATTGCCCTAGTAGTACCTGTTCACAAAGGTGGCCCTGAAGAGCCTGTTGAAAATTACTGCCCCATCTACCTATTTAGCTCCCTTGTTAAAATTCAGGAAAGATTAATATATCACCTGGTTCAAGACTATCTTGGCTAGCATTACTTTTTAACTGATAGGCAACATGGGTTCAGAAAACTCCGTGGTACTGATGCCACCCTGGCTAGACTGACCACTGCTATCCTGGGTGACATGGACAGGGAGTCTTGACTGGCGTGGTCTTCATAGATCTTACTAAAGCATTTGATCCCATTAATCATAGTGTCCTACTAGAAAAGCTTAGGAGATTTGGTCTTGACTGCTTGTCCTGCTGGTGGTTTACTCACTACTTGACTGACAGGTCTCAGAAACTGAAATGGAAAGGCATGCAGTCCACACTAAGACCTATAACTGACTGTGTTCCCCAGGGATCCATACTGGGCCCCTGCTCTTTTCCCTGTTTGTAAACAATATGCCTTCTCATTTGTGGTGGGGGGTGCCTTCAGCTTTATGATGATGATGATGCAGTACTTTATACGAGGTCCAGTGATGTCTCCTTTATTAACCATCTTTTTGCAGAAGACTTCTTGATTCTCAAAAGGTGGTTTTCTTCCAACAGATTGATACTTAATGCCAAGAAGACCAGAACTCTTCTGTTTGGCCCCAGACACTTGGGTATAGCTAGAGAGCACTTGCAAGACCTATCCATATCAAGTGGAAACCACATAGAGGTGGTTGAGGCAATTAAGCACCTAGGAGTATATCTGGAGCAAGAAGTCTCTTTCAGAACCCACACTGATTATGTCTCTAAATCCCTGCAACAATAAATTGGTTTGCTGTACTGCTTAGGCAATGACCTAACTAAAGAATCTTGACTGGTTATAGCCAAGAGCACCCTGCTCCTTTTCTTACAACATGGAGCCCCAATTCTTAACTCCTTGAGGAGCACTGAACTTAATTAACTCAAAGGGGAAGTAAACATTGCAGGGGTCACTTGGATTGTGAAAGCCCATGAAAAGAGCTTTCAAATAAGGTATCGGGCTTACCTTTAGGTGTCAGTAGTCCTGAGCTATGAATATCTAACTCGTCTATAAATCAAAACCAGGCAGCAGCCATTTCGCGTAATCTTAAAACAGGAAGTGATGTCACTGGAGGGCAGGCTGTGATTAACAACATGGAACTGGCCCTTCAGTGACGTCACTTTCAGTTTTGAGATTACATGAAATGGCTGCTGCCTGGTTTTGATCTACAGATGAGTTAGATATTCATATCTCAGAACTCCTTACACCTACAAGGAAGTCTAGTACCTTGTTTGAAATATCTTTTCATAGGCTTTCACAATTTGAGTGTCCCCTGCAATGCTTACCTTCCCTTTAATGTGCTTTACAATAAGATTGGGCATTTTGACTTGTGTGTCCCACCCAGAATGCACCACTGCAATGTCTTCTTCCATCTGAATTGGCCATCACTGGAGGGCAGGCTTGAATATCCTCTCCTCTACCTTGCTTACCAACTTGTAAAGGATCCTGCTCCTCCCTGTCTCCAAGAAATCTCTTCTACCAAACCTTTACAGATAATGCTCAAGTCCTCTGGTTGCTCACCATTAGAAATACCCAGGGTTAAGTCCAGTGCCGGGGTGAGATCCTTTGTCAGATCACCTTCATCCCTGTGGAACACTTTTCCTGTTCATCTCCAAAACTACTTCTCCCTTGGAGGTTTTATAAAAATGCCTCAAAGTGCATCTACTTGAGCGCAGCCTGTGCTTCTGTAATCGCTGACCTGTAACTGCTGTCTTTCCTCAATACCCCTGGTTTGTGCTTAATGATGCTATGCCTCTTTACTGTACTGCATTATCTGTATCCTAACCAGTGGCTGACCTCGGCTGTACCCGTCTTGCAGGTATTTATACTGTGCTCTTGCTTTGACCTGTAATTGATTACACTTGTGTACTAACCTTCTGTACCCCTGTGAACACTGTATCCACATGTGAAATGTATGTGGCATAGTATAGTTAGGTAATGTATTCATGCATATTCTGACTTCGTATAATCCTTTGTGTATTCTATGTAATTAATCCTGGGTCACCCCTGAAAAAGGGACTGTTTGTTCCAGTGGACCTACCTGGTTAGCAAATTTCAATATTCTTGTATACCTTCACTGTGATTTTTCCCTCATTCTACTGTCACAGAGCACAACCCAGCTATTTCCCCGCTACAGGAGACAGTCGTGCAGTAGAGCAGTTTTGCACCCCCCTTGGAGTCTGGGTGTTCTGCCTTCACGGCCTCCCTAGATTCCTCTGGCCTGGTAGTGGAGGTCAGGCTCAGGACAAAACCTGAGTCTGCCGCCTGGTAGCAGTTGCTGGACTTGGGTTCATTACTATGAAAAACAATGACTCTTTGCAAAAGGGTTTGGGCTGCAGTAAAGAATTTGCAAACACCCAAATAGCTACAACTGGCAAATATTTGTATTTGCTAACTACTGGGCATAGCCCCCATCCAGATCTTCTTTTTTCTCTTTATTGGAAACAAAAGTCACATACACAACAAATAACATCAAGGTAAATTAATAGTTCTAACATATCCACAGTCATTATTTCCAAACGCAAACATATCTGATTAGCTTTATACATCTGAAGTAAACGATGGGTAGATTTTTTTCTTTTTTTTTTTTTTGGGGGTGGGGGCGAGGCCCTGTACATCAGCCCCTATTGAGTTATTACCTCTGTACCATCAAAGCCTGCAACATTATAAGTCAAAGCAATATTCAGAAAGGATCCCATATATTATGAAAAATGTCTACTTTATCATAAAGTAGTGAATTTGCTCTGGACTATATAAATCTATTATCAGATTAAACCATGTCCTTAAAGAGGGTGGGCTCCTGTCCTTCCAGAGCATCAAAATGCATTTTTAATTACTAGAAATGCTAACAAAAATAGTTAGTTTTAGTAATTCAGAACCCTATGCTGATTTAATTTATGGCCTGGGAGAATTGTTAAAGGGTCATTTTTCATTTTAATGCTGATTGCCTGCTCTGGTATCTAAAAAATAGATTCCTAGCACATTGTTATTTTTTTACAGGTTAATAACATGTGTATCAGGTATCCCTGATTACTTTGACATCCAGCTGTGCCATGGCAGTCACATGGCACAGTGCTCCAGCAGCACCACAGCAACATCAGTGGTGGCCGAGCGCACACCCACCTCACCAGCAGCTGGCGCACATGTCCAATGGATGCGCCACAGTGGCGGGCACTACACACAGTGCGACAAACAGCTGCCACGGCACAGGCGGCCATGCCCGCACCCACGCCCTTGTCACCCCCCAATGATGGTGCACAGGACAATGTCAGTGTGTACCTCCCTCTGTGGCCCCACTGGTGCCAGAGCCACCCTCCACCCTGGGCCGCTGTGACCTGGTAACCAACCACAGCAGCTGCCCACCACCCCCACCCCTGTGCAGAGGGTGAACCTCTGCCGGACACGTCCCACACAGTGGCATCACAACTCAAGTGGCGGAGAGTGATACCACCTCACAATGCCCACGATGGTAGTACACCACCCTGCAGGACATGCCAGGCAGCCTAGCCAACACTACAGTACAGCATCATGGCACACATGCATGAATGGCCTACTCACCTGGCTGTGGCACAGCCCCATGCCTGACGCATGCCTCCAGAGGCACTCTGGGTCCCTCTGAGCCAGGTCCCCATAGCGGTGATGACACTGCTTCCCCCTCCTGGCACCCCTGTGCACTGCCTCAGTGAGACAGCAATGACCTGCCACACAGCCACCTGGGGCTGCTGCAGTGGCGTCTGCCCAAACAGTTGGGGTGCGTTGGGCTGGACACAGGTCATGAGGCTGGCAAGCTCAACCTGCATCCAGTTGGCCGCTTGTCCAGATCGCTGCTGCGCCATGTCTCAGGTGTGAGCCCTGGAGCAAAATGGTGGCGGTAGGAGCACGTGGCCGATGTGTGGGCCGAGGGGACATGCACTGTGTCCGCCCATCACGCAGTCTCGGAGATGCATGACATGGGTGTGGCTAGGCGAGGTCATGGGTGCAGGGGTCACCCAGGGCCAGAGGTCACAGCAGGGCTCAGAGGTTGGCCGCCGCACAATGCGTACATGCACAATAGTAGGCATGGTGCACCGTGCGCTATGGCCCCTATTGTGCAGTGGACGCACAGTGCGCAATAGGCCACAGTACACCGTCCGGCACATGTGCACTGCGGTTCTGCACACCATGCATGTGTGTGCATTGCGCTGCAACTTACTCTGGAGCAATCTCATTGCGCACGGAGTAGATTTGCGATATTCAGCCGCCACATGCAAATGAGCTCATCAGCCACTGCATGGCACACTGGGAGAATTAGCATGTAATTACTGTTGCGCCAAAGCTCATTTGCATGCGATGTGCTATAAAAGCACCATGGATAGGCACAGGCTATGGGCTGGTATTGCATCCTTTTGAGGTAAGTTGCACATGCTGCTGGAGCACACTGAGCCCAGCCAGCACAGCAGGGGGGATGGAATAGGGTGCTGCTGCCACTGACACACTGTGCTGTCCACGTCCACAAGAAGCGACATGTTGGAACGTGAGGAGGGTGAGGAGTGTGGGCCTGCTCGAAAGCGCAGACCCAACATCACGAAGGCAGAATCAGAGGTCCTGTTTGAGGCCTACCTCGACAGGGAGCCGTTGCTGAGTGGTGCCACGGGCATACCACAGGCCAGGGCTGGGTACTGGGAGGAGGTGGCGGCATGCATGAACCAGCAGGGCAACCACCAGCTTTTGGTGCAGGAGTGCTGCAAGAAGGTGGGCATGGACAAGAGGCGCATTAAGGAGAAGATGGCGGCCATCTGTGTGGCCCAGAATGCCACTGGAGGGGGGCCTGCAGATGCACCACAGCTCACAGCGCAGGAGGAGTTGGTGGCAGCCACCATGCGCTGCGGCACCATGGAGGGTGTTCCTGGAGGAGTATTCCAGACAGGTGGCAGCCCATCACTGCATGGTACATATGTCGGCCATGCACAGCATGCAGTGGCTGTGTTTGGAGGGGGGCACTTGTGGACATTGCATCACTGACACACCTGTTTTCTCTTTCAGCACTGGCACACCTTTGTGCAGAGGATGGGGTGCCAGCAGTGGCCATGGACACAGGACCAGCCCCGGAGGACCAGCCATCCACATGGGCATCCGGGGGCCTGATAGACTGCAGCACACCATGACTGTCCAGCTGGATGACCTGGGCATGGGGTCGGATGAGGCCCTGGATGTGTTTCTACAGGATGCCAGTCTTGGCATCCTTTGCATGGAGACACAGATCAGGGCAGGGTCCGATGCCGATGATGATCTCACATTAATCCTGGACAGCATGGGTGGTGTTGTGGGCGAGACGCCCAGACCAGACACCAACACAGGCAGGGCACCCAGCGACCTGACAGCGGGGGAACAGCTGCCTGCCGCCACTGTGGGTGCAGCTGTGTGCACTGCTACAGCTGTGCTGTGTGGTGGTGGTGGTGCGGCCGCGTAGGCGCTGGGCAGCGTTCAGCGGCTGGACGGGCAACGGCAGCAGGGTGCAGGTGCCACAGGGCAGCCGGACAAAGGGTCCACAGGGACATAACCCATGAGGACCCCACTGTGCAACGTCCACCTGAGAGGGGGGCTGTGCAGCATGGCGTGGCACCACAGGAGGGTCGGCATCCCACCCGGGAACCCCAGGACACCTACCCGCTGGCAGAGCACACTCGTTTGCTGCGGGCCACTGTGGAGCAACAGGTGCTACTTGCTGCTGGGGTGCGTGCACTGCATGCAGAGGTGCGCCAGGCAGCCGAGCAGCATGAGAGGGGCACTGCACAGCTCCAGTGCATGCAGGAGGCCATGACTGCATCCCAGGATCGCATTGCCAATGCGATCACATATGACCTTACACTGCTGGCTGCCACAGGGCATGGCCGGCCTCCACGGACCCCATGCAGTGCACTGTCCACCCCACAATGCCGGCGTCGGGTGACACCCTCACTGTCGACGCCAGGCTCTGATGTTGGCATCCCAGGCATGCATGGGGCAGGCCTGTTTGGGTGCCTGCGCACCCCTGCATGGACCCGGTTGTGGTCCCGCAGTTCAACCCCTGGCGGGCTGATGCAAACACCCCCCTGTGGCCGATGAGCAGCCTGTGGCTGCCGATTGACCTCAGCGTGGCCACCCCTGTGGCTGTGGTGACCATGGATCCACACAGCGGCCCTGATTTGTGTGCCGCCCTGACCGCAGTCTGCAGCTGCTGCCCTGTGTACGCTTGGGCAGTGCATGTGTGTATGCATGCCACTGGTGTGGCACCTGTGTGTCATGCCGCACGCTGCCTGTATGCATGCCTGCCCAGCTGTTGAACCATGTGGTGTGGGCGTAATGAGGGCAGTTCAGCACTGGTTGCGCCTGTGCACCGGTGCAATGCATCTAATCCTCGCCACATGCCAGTGCATGGGTGCGTGTGTGTGTGTTGCTGTGTGATGCTGTGTGCAGTTGTGTGTGGTTGTGTGCCACTGACTCCCCTACCTCTGCACCACGCCTCTGTGTGTGCATGCCCGTTGCCATGCATGCCCCTACCTGTATGCTGTACCTGTGTGTGGGGATCTTGCATGGGTTGCGCGCCACCTACCTGAGTGCACCATAGTGCTCCTGTGCGATGGTGTCACGATGCTGGCACGCCATCTATTGCAGCCGGGGATCCCTCCACCCGGGGGGAGGGCTGTTCACCACCCTCCAGCCCATTGTCTCCGTCATCCCCACTACTGTCACCCTCATCAGCCCCGACAGCTATCCTATGGTCAGTGGCCATGTTGTACAGTATGCAGCAGGCCAGGAATAGGCCACAGGCTTTCGAGGGGCTGTACTGTAGGGCACCTCTAAATCTGTCTAGGCAACGGAAATGTGCCTTCAGCTTGCCGAATATGCGCTCAATGATGTTGTGCATGCTGGTGTGTGCCTTGTTGTAACATTCCTCTGTTGGGGACACCGGGCGCCGATAGGGGGTGAGCAGCCAGGGCCTCAGTGCATAGGCGCCATCTCCTGTGTGGATAATGACATGGTTAGCCCTCTGACATCCTTTGTTGGGCCCCTTGCCTGTCCCTGGTGCCCTCGCCAGCATGCTCACCATGCCCTCCCCCATCCCATTGCCTGCTCTGCCTGGCACCCCTTGCCCATTCCATACTCACCCACTAGGTGGCCTGTGGGGATGTCCCCATGTTCAAACATGTAACAAGCGCAGAAACTGTGCTGGTCATTTAATGTCCACTCTGGTGTGTGGCACAGACATTGGTGATGCGCCCCGTGGCATCGCACACCACCTGGCAGTTGAAGCTTGGGAACCCCTTCCTATTGATGTAGGCCACACCCTCAGGGCCAGGTGGCCTGTGGATGACCACATGGGTACAGTCAATGGCCACAAGCACACCAGGCATACATGCTATCCTGTGGAAGTCCTGCATATTTGCTGTACACTCCGCCTGTGTGCTGGGGAGCTGGATGTATTTCGAAGCACGAGGCAGCAGAGCGTTGAGGAACTGTGTGAGGAGGCATGATGTGGCCAACTGGGTTATGCCTGTGGTGTCCCCTGTTGGTCTCTGGAAGGTGCCCGTGGTGAGCAGGCACATGACAGCTGTCACTTTGGTCTCCACAGACATTGTGTGGCTCCGTCTTGTGGGTGCCTGCACAGCTCACAGAGCTGCCTCAGAATGGCCCTGTTCAGGTGGTTCCATCCCACAATCTCCGTGTCAGAGTAGTTCTCAAAGGTGGTGCGGGCACGGTACCACCTGTTCCAGGTATACCACCAATGGGCCCTTTCTTGGCCACGTCACTGTTCCTCCTGCCCCCTCACACCCTTCATTACAGCCTCCATCAAGAAGAGCACACTATCCCCGGCCCCTGATGTCCTGTATCCCCCTGGGCAGTTGGGTGCTGCGGTGCTGTGTGCCACCCTGGTGCACTCCCTGGCACTGTGCCTGCCTGTCCCTCTCACTCTCTCTGCCCGTCTTCCTTTTCACTGCCACCTCTGTCCCTCTCCCTCTGTGGCTGCCTCTGTCTGTTTCTCACTCGCTCTGTCTCTCTCGGTCTGTCTTTCTGTATGTCTGTCCTTCCTTCTTTTGTTTGTTCTGTCACTCTGTCTCTCTCTCTCTCTCTCTCTCTCTCTCTCTCTCTCTCGCCTGGTGCAAGTGCTGTCTGTGTGCTTGTACCCTGTATTTATAGGCTCAAGTCTGCTCGGCGCATCTCGGTTTTGTTCCGCACTTGCACCATGGTTCCACGGTTGAATATCGCAGTGCTCCAGATATTCATGGGCACGCCCCCTGCACTTGCGCCTGCATTCATTATAGTTGCACATTGGCGCAATGGGATTTGCACTGCACAATGACTTCCACTGAATATCACTCCTTGGCGTAAGTCCGCACTTGTGCGCAACTCAGTTGTGCCATGCGCAACTGCTTTGAATATCCTGCCCTGTATGTACAAACATTGCAAGGAATACATTAAATGTGAGCTGGCTTGGTGGCGCTGAGGGTTGAGACGTTGGATGCCACACCTTGCGCCATGCCAGCGACCCAGGTTCTGGAAGGACCTCGGGTCGTCAGGGTGCCGGCACGGGGGAGGAGGTGGCGGATTGCATGCCTAACAGCAGCCTCCTCTCCTGGGGTGGTTGACGCCCCATCCCCAGAAGTTCCAATACCACTGGGTGAGGTCCAGGCAGCAATAAAGTGGAGGCGGCAAGTCAGGAGGGCATCTCAGAATGTGGCGCATGCATGCCTCTGGGACTGGGCGAGAAGCAATGAGAAAACACACAGAAAATACATAATGGAATACATTTAATGTCCTCATCCTCCTCCTGTTCGAACTTTTCTGTTCCTCGCCTGAATCTGATTGACTTAAAAATATCCTTATAACATGGCCAGGAAAAATGGCCCACTCCAATTTGTCAAGCTCCATCAGCTGACCATAGATTAATACTCAATTAATCCACAGTTGCTCCGTGCACAGCTGTGACACAGTGTTTGCGATCACAGGATGCTCCTTGCAGCTGAGCCATGTAGTTAGGCCAAGTGTTAGCCTACAGTTTCTTATTAAGTGTTGTTTCTGGTAAATGTTTTATTTCAGTGTGTAAGCCACCCCTCTCGGGGCTGACTTACTACACCATGCTCTCCCTGTTGGTCAGGGTCCTGGCTTTGGGGCATAATGTGTCCTGCCCCTTGGGGGCATTGCTCTCGGCTCAGGTATAAAAGGGTAAGGAGTCCTTTGATGATAGGGGGCCAGTGGGCAAGATGTAGGGCAAGTATGGCAGGGGCCTAATACTCCCTGGCCTGGGAAGTGCTGGCCTCATGAGTATTGATGCTACATGTTTATATTCATTTCTGAAGGGACAGGTGACATGAATGTGATGACCGTGGGAGATTGGGGATCCAGGATCTCAGTAGTGGGGAGGACAGCAGTCAGAAGAAGGCCCATAATGGCTGGGTTCGGGAATCCTGGTGCTCTTCAGAACAGGTATAGTAGTGGGGCTGTTGTGGTGGTGGCAGGGCCATGGTAGCGCCTTTTGGAGGTGGCAGCTCCAAGGGGTCAGTACCCAGTGTAGCACACTGCCACGGGTCATCTGGTGGGTGTATTCTGGGGATTCGTTTTATCGAGCCTGCCATGCCCGTGTCTGGGTCAGATCCCGTGTTAGACCAGCTAACAGAATGCACATGGTGAGGGTAACTGGAAAGGAGGGAGCTGTGTTGTTCATTCCTTCTGTTTATATCTGGCAACTTTCCCCCACAGGAAAGTAAGGTGGCAAACTAGTTGGGTTACAGTGTTCCAAAGGGTTTTCAAAGCACTCACCAGCAAAGCATGCAATGTCTCAGTACTTCAGTACTAAACCACAAAAGGATGATAGACGCAAAGTTTCAAAATCAGTTGCTGTACAGTATTCCAAAACGTTTTGCTACATTAGCCACACCGTCCCAGCGCTTCGATCGTAGGCCTTCCTGAGGGAGTAAAGTGGTGGTGGCTTGTACAACACCATTTATATACAATTTACCAGCACATTGCTGCCATCTAGTGTTAATTGATTGTAATTACATACTGAAAAAATGTTTCTTCACTAAGTCAGTAGCTGTAATGGGATTATAACCTGTGGACCTGGAAACACACTTGTAACCCCTAGGTGGCGCTATCCCAAGGGCTACTACCCCTGCCTGCTTGGCTAGTAGCAGGTTAAGGGGCCTGAGTTCTGAAACGGGTGCCTCCACTCGGAGGTCAGGGTTGGTAGTGGTCAAGCTAACCAAGGCACAGCCCTCCAGGACACTGTGACCCCCCCCCTTTCCCCTCTAGTGGTCTGAACACTTTACAGTAATCACTTTCACAATACCCCTGGTACACCACACAAGTACCCACACTGTTTGCACTTACCACCAGGGCTGGTTCCACTGGCTCGACCCTGGGGACCCCCTGTAAAACAAGGTTATGCACAGCATATAGCAACAGTACAGTACTTTGAGCACAAACTGGAACCACAGTCAAATTACATGCAGAAAAATTAGATCTGATTTATTCAGGGACTTGAACAAGGGAGGGCGAAATCAGGTTAATTTGCTTAAAGGTTATATCAATCAAGCAGTTATGCTTGCGCTTTGAGTCCCCCACACAGTTACACCTCTGGGTACCCAGGTGTAGAAGAGATGGGCTAGCTTGCGACCATTATTCAAGTTGTCGCTTCAGAGCTGGTTGGGGCCCTGCGATGGAAAACACAACATGCACAGTACACACTATTTGTAATCCGGAGCCAGAGGGCTCAGTTCTTAAAGGAAATGAAACAACAAGACAATCAGATGACATACTCAGATTAAGCTGTTGTTGCAGGGCGCTACCCTGGTATTTACTCACGATACTCAAGACTGGACACAGGCTGGATGAAAATCGAGACTGCAGGTGGTTAATCTGGAATGCCAGGAGAAGCAGGGCCCACATGAGTCACCGAGGCGTCATTCCTGTTCAATCGTGGAGCAGGGGGCTGATCCCCATGCAGGTCTCTCGCCGATGGCTTCTCTGTGCAGTGGGTAGTCTGGCTGGGCCAGTCTGGCAAGGCCCAGACCGCATGGAGACAAATTCAAATGCAGTCCATTTTGGGCTGGATACAGCTTCCAGCAAGCAGAACACAGTTCACACAATGGGGAAATAACTCACGACCCACTAGCAGCTCACAGCACATTTACATGTAAGGGAATTCTACTGTACCAGGCAAAGCACTCCCCAGTTACAATCGCAAAGTCTCTGCACACACCGGGAGCTTAGGGGTAGCTGGAACTCCTGACAGGCTGATCGCATTCAGCAGAATCTTCGGTGTTCTTCAGGTTGAGCCTGGCCCACTTCAGTAGCTTACTTTAGTCACACAACTCGGATTCAGTCCGAAAACAATTCTCTTTCCCCTCTCAGGGCAGCAGGCAGACATGCAGGAAAAATTCAGGCCTTTCCACAGAGACTGTCTCAAGCATCTTGCTTCTTCAGCTCCCAATTTAGATCTGCCTTAAACAGCCGGCAGCTTGGGGGTTTCCCTCAGATCCAAAAGGTTCGGTTGGCTGATTTGGCTGTCAGTCAAAGCAAGAGCTCCCCCTTCAATTGCAAAAAAGGTGCAAAAAGCCCAAAACTACAATTCCTACAGGTTTTGACTTCAGACAGCTCCTGTAGTCCAGCTACATTTTAGGTTCCACCAAAATTAATTGGTCCAATTCACAGCCCTGGGCCAAATGGTGGGGATGAACAAGACAGTCCTTACTGCAAAGAAGGTAGGTTAGACAAACTACATTATCATTAACACTCTAAATGATTTTCAGCAAATAGTTACATCTTACTTATAACTGCAATCCAGGCAGCTCTTAAAGAGACAGTACACAGAGGCTATACAGGCACTCTCTGGCAATACATTTAAACTGCTAAAACGCAGGACACCAGCCGGGCAGTGAGCATTTAGGCAAGTTCAAGGAAGACTTTTTGGGAACCCCCATTTGTGGGGAGGTTTACACCCTTCCTTGACTGGAGAAAACTCGGTGTCCGCATTAAGTCTGTACCATCCTGCATCAGTTAACGTAAACTTACTTCTTTACTATACATTTTCACTACACTTCATAATACTATATCCAATTTGACAATACATCAGGCATATTTCACACAGGTGATTTACACATTACTATGCGGAATCAGGTAATAACTTCTTGTACATTAAACAGTGTCAGTGGGGGCCCTTCCCTATCAGCTAACTTGGTGCTAGACGGGGCAGGGGCACCATACCTAGAAAGCAGAACAATTAACCTAGAACTGGTACTTAGTCCCAGTTTGGGCAGTGAGCTCTCAGAAACATAAACCCCTTTGTGGACCACATTGAGAGGCAAATCCACTGGCCTCCTGGGAGAATCATAACTGAAGCGGACTACTGGCTTGACAGCTCGGCCAGTCCTTCTGGGGGAAAAAAACACAGTCTCTGTACTCTCAATACTGATCCTGGAACTTTTATTACTTGTGGGAGTGCCTCTGCCTGGGTAGGAATGTCCAAACTTGGAGCACTGTCAGCCCCTTGCTCTGTAGTCTCTGTTTCTACAACACTTGGCTCATTTTGAAGACACTCTGGCACTGAAGGGGGGTTGTCGGCACTCTCATAATGTTCCTCAAGTTCGCATGTCACCGGAAAGACTCATACCATCAACCTCTCCTTCAGGCAAATCATACAGTTCCACAATACACAAAGACTCAGCATCCTCAGACGTGATACTTTGCACTTCACTTTCAGGGAGGATTGGCTCCAAGGATGATGCCGGGGGGTTAGGCAGTCCAATAGACCCAGCTTCATCCCCATAATTCAACATAGGATTTTCACGAAACAGCTGACTCAGTTCATATGAGGGGTAATAGGCATTATCATACTCACTGTCATCCGAGTTAAACTGGCAGTCACTATCATTCTGGGCCTGCTGCGTGGGAAGTCTTAAATCGGCAACCGGGGGGCAGGCTGACTCTGTTTCTTTTTTGCAGCAGCACAAGTCACTGGTCCAGGGGAATCAATCTCGGTGGGTTCAGCCTCAATTATAACTTGACCAATAGGCAGCAAGTGGTTACGGTGCATGGTCTTGACAGCTTTGGAGTTATTCTCTGGGCACACTTTGTACACTGGCAAATCATCCAACTTTCCAACTATGACATGAGGAAGATGGTGCCATCGATCAGCAATTTTGTGTTTACCATGCAGTCCTAAATTTTGCAACAACACACGGTCTCCAGGCCTAAGCTCTTGAGCCTTTACTTTTGTATCATGTCTCTCTCTCTTTGTTGGCTAGATTTCTTTTGGCGGCCATTGTCTGGGCCAGTTGATAGGCATGGTTCGATTGAGCTTTCAGTTTTTATACATATTGCAGATAATCTTTGGCTCGGACCCCATCGGGAGAAACCCCAAAACAGACATCAGCAGGCAGCCGGGCCCCTCTCCTGAACATGAGGCAGTAGGGAGAGAACCCGGTAGCATCATTCTTCATGCAATTGTATGCGTGAACCAAGGTGCTAATCTGCTGGCTCCATTTATGTTTATCTTTTGGGTGGAGGGTGCCTAGAATGTCTAGCAGAGTGCGGTTAAAACATTCGGTTGAGATCCCCTTCGGGTGATAAAGTGGTTCTTGACTTTCGCACCCCCATAGAGAAACATTTCTTTGATTACCCGACTCTCAAAGTCCCAGCCCTGATCAGAGTGAATTCGCTCGGGGGGCACCATAGTGGACAAAGACATTTTCCACTAGCATCTTGGCCACGGTAGATGATTTTTGATCTTTGGTGGGAAAAGCTAGTGCATACCGTGTGAAATGGTCCATAACCGCTAACACATTACCAATGTTTCGTTGATCAGGCTCTAAACTCAAGAAGTCTTTGCAGACTCATTCCATTGGGGTGCTGGTAGTAATGTTGACAAGGGGGGGCAGCCCTCTGGGGAAGGGCTTTTCTCTGCAGGCAGCGACTACAAGTCCTTACATGGTGCTCAACATCGGCCCCCATCTTGGGCCAGTAGAATTGAGATCGTACTAGGTCAAGGGTCCGGTCAATATCGAGGTGGCCCATGTGATTGTGGAGGGACCTCAGTACCAAATCTTTGAAGGCTGTGGGCAGGAACAATTGTTGCTTGTCTATTTGGCCACCCTGAACTACTGTCTCTCTGTAAAACAACTGATTAAGCAGGTTCAACCTGGGGCCTTCTTTAAACAATAAAGTGGTTCGCAGATCAGAGGAACGCAACTTGGACACATCTTTTCCTGCACAAAGGGCATCAGGTGCTGGCTAAAACATAGGATCTCGGGATTGAGCCCATTGAATGCTGTCATTGTCAAACTGAGGTAGTGCACTAATATCTAGAGCAGAGAAGTAGCAATACGCAGCCGGTATGCAGGTGTCAGAGGGGCCCAAGCAATCTGCTAAGCAGTCCACTGTGTCTGTAGACATCTGTTCATTTATATGAAACTTTTGGCACAATGCTCAGATGTCAGATTCAGACAGCCTGACCGAGTCGCTCTTGCAAATGGGCCTCAGGGATAGGGCGTCAGCATCAATATGATTCAGGCCCGGTCTGTATTCGACAGCATAATCATATGTTGACAATGCAGAAAGCCACCGGTGCTCCATGGCGTCTAACTTAGCTGAAGTCTGTACATAGGTCAATGGGTTATTGTGAGTCCTAGCCAATATTTTCACCCCATAGAGGTAGTCATGAAACTGGTCGACAATGGCCCATTTTAACGCAAGGAACTCCAACTTGTGCACAGGGTAGTTTCACTCTGACGGGGTCAAGCTCCTACTGGTGAATGCCACTGGTCTCAAACCATCCTCATGGTCTTGATACAGTACAGCTCCTAGACCCTGCAGATTGGCGTCAGTAAGCAGCACATAGGGTTTGATGGGATCAGCATAAGCGAGGATGGGTGCTTGGGTGATCTGGTATGTGACTTCGTGGAAAGCTGCTTCACAGTCAGGCATCCAACGGGACTTGAAAAGTTCACCTGTGTGGAAATATGCTTTGTCTGGTTCTTTGACAGACCCTTTTTTGTATTTCCGATTGTTAGGAGGGTAACCTCGGTAAGATTCAAGAGTGGCCGAATCACTTTGGAATAGTCCTTTAGGAACCGGTGATAGTAGCCACAGAATCCCAGGAAACATTGTAATTCTTTCAAATTGTAGGGCTGGGGCTAAGTAGTCAAGGCTTCACTTTACTAGGATCAGTCTCTATCCCCTCTGTAGACTCTATGTGCCCCACATACTTCACAGAGGTTTGGAAAAACTGGCACTTGTCGATGGACAGCTTGAGGTCGAAATCTTCCAGTCGGTCTAGTACTTTGAACAGTCGACACTCATGCTCCTGTAGGGAGCTCCCGAACACAATGACCAGGCATTCCAGCAAATTCATGTCTCCCACCACTCGTTCCATCAGTCGCTGGAAGGTGGCTGGGGCGCCCGATATCGCCTGTAGCATTCTCAGGAATTCCTAGAACCCCAAAGGACAGATAAAGGCTGTCTTCTCATGGTCTTCTGGAGCCATCAGAATCTGGTAATATCCACTGCGAAGATCCAACACTGAGAACCATTTGCTCCTATTCAAACAATCCAGAGCATCTTGTATACGGGGCATGGTATATTGATCGGGAATGTTCCGCCGATTCAGAGTTCGATAATCAACACACATTCTCACAGATCCATTCTTGTTATGCACAACCACAATGGGAGAAGCATATGGGCTCCTAGATTCTTGTATCACACAAGCCGCGAGCATTTCCTGCAAGTGTCTTCTCACATCGTCTACGTCTGCAGGGGCTAGGCATCGAGATCTCTCTCGAAATGGCCGTTCATCGTGCAGGCGTATGTGATGCTCCGCACCTTGGACACATCCCACGTCCCATTCTTTCAATGAAAACACTTGATCTCTCTGGGAAAGTTTCTGGCTAATTCTAGTCTTCCATTCAACTGGCAACAAGGAGTCACCAAAATCAAACAAGTCTGGAGTCACATTATCTGTCTTGCCTGGGTGCTTGTTGCTGGGCAACACTGCAGTGTCTGCACAGTGTACCATAGCTAGGGTGCATCCTCTGTTTATCCGGATCTCCTGATCTGACACGTTGTGAATCTGGATCATCACTCGTCATGCATAGGCATGAGCATGAGCTGGCAAGATGCTGGGCTTAACCAATAATCGTTCCGGCAATTTTCCATCGCCTGGCGCATCCAACATCAGTATTTTGTTTTGACATCTTTGCGGAGGTGGACCTCCCCTTGAACGGTACACTGGGTGTTAGGGGCCAGTACCATTGAAACGGGATCCTTCTTCCACACAACCCCTACCAGTTCATCCTGGTCCACTCCCTTGGGGTTCTGTTGCAAATCATAGGCCCTCTTGATCAGAGCGGGAATTCTTGGGGCCCTCCCAGTCCGTCACCCTTGTTTCTCGCAACAGAGTTGTGCCAGTCTCCCAAACATACGGGCATTGTTTCCAATTAACAGGGGAACCCCATCATGCAGTCCAGTAGTGGGACACACTAAGGCTAGTGCCTCGAACTTTCTCCTCTACACCAGTAACAGCTGCAGGAAACGACAGCCAGAGGAGGACATATCCTAGGTAGGGATGAGACTTGTTGCTCAGCCCCCACACATGTAGGCCTTCCAGAGATTGTAAGGGTGCAGCAGATAAGTGTTTGTCATACCAGTCCTGAAATACAGTGGTCACTTGTGACCCACTGTCCAGCACAGCCCAAGTAGGAATACCATTCACAGCCACAGTAGTCTCCATTGAAAGGCCCACTGTTTTGGACCAGTCTGGAGGGACAGCAGCAGGGGCCTGGATGGACGATTTAGCTACAAAGGGGTTTGAGTTAGCATGTCTGAAGCCTTCACTGCAGTCATTTTGTGCACCCCTTGGCCACTGATTCATTTTCCAAAGCTCTCCTTGAAGCCAGTTCACTACTTTCTCTAAGTCTTTCTGAGACCAGCATTCCCTCTTCATATGGCCATCCTTTCCACAGTTATGACAAATGATAGACTCCTGGGTCATCCTTGGAGAGAACATTGCATGAGGAACTGAAGTACTAGCAAGGGATCAGGGTCCAATATCTGCTTGCTGCGGTGAGAGGGGTGCAACGTGTGTCAATAGTTCCTTTAGGGTGGCAGTCAGTTCTTTGATTTCAGCCTGGGTGCTACCCTCAATAAAGGATGCCTGAGGGCGCACCCCCAACCCCATGGCAGTCACGTCCTGAGATGAACCAGAATCGTGTTCCTTGGGGGGAACCCTTGCAAAGGCGCCCGCCTTCAACTCTTGGACTTCCTTTAATAGGTTGACTTTCAAAAACTGGGCCCAGGGTGGGAAGTCCTTTGCATTCTCAGAGTGCTTGTTAGGTGCCGACTTTTGGCCCTGAACCCCACTTGGACGATTGCTCTCTGTCACTTGAGCAGTAGCAGCAGATATTGGTGAAATTCCCCCTGGGGTCACCTTTGCTCAACCCCCTGAATTTCTTTCATTAGCTCGTCATAAGGGGGGGTGATTCCAGTCAGTTGGCAAGGTGCAACGGAAGCAGTAACAATTCTGAAAACGGAGCAGACTTAAGGATTCGGTCCAGCCTAGTTTGATCTAATCCATTTGACGGCAAACTATCCTTTCTGAGGCAGTCTTATAGCAGCTTTTCAAGCCAAGGTACATACACAGACAATGGCTCCCCTGAGTACTGCTGGGTGTTTCTTACTTTCCATCACAGGTCCTCACCTGAATCCGGGCTCCCATACACATTCTCCAATGCATCAAGATAGTCTTGTGCAGTTTCTTCAGGGTTGTTGGCCCGCTTGGCACAGATGGTAGCCAGGGAAGGACCTCAGAGGCTCTCACTCAACCTCTTTCGTTTCTCTGCTTCTGAGCATTGCCATTCAAGTACTAGAGAGGCAACATAATCTGTCCAGGTCTCCCAGTCATCCTCCCCCTGTGGGGTGGAGAGGGTGCCCGAGAAAATTCTCAGCCTTCGGTAGGAGTTGTGACTAATGGCAGGTACAGATATGGGGGCTGGTACTGGCACAGGCACAGAAGGCGGGGCAGTAACAGGTGCTGGAGTGGGAGGGGGTGTTGGGGAAGGAATACCCCCAGGTGGCAGGGATAGTTTCATAAAGTCCTCTACAGTTTTACCTTCCTCCAGCAACAGCTTAGCAAATTTCTCCTCAAAAGTCTCAGATAATAGGGGGAGCTCATCCTCCTCAGGGTCTTTACTGTCTCTAGTTATCACTCTCCAGGCAGCTGCGGCCCCTTCTGGGGCAGTAGTCCGTGGCACTTTGGAACTGTCCAATCAATCAATCAATCATCTTTATTTTTATAGTGCCTTTCAGAGCCAAAGCGCTGTACAAAAAAAAAACATATACATAATAATAAGATTTTAAAACAAACATTAAAACATATCATCCATAACTAAGGAAAAGCTAAACTAAATAAATATGTCTTTAACCCCACTTTAAATCTGTCGACAGTTGGGCATTCTCTCAACCAGCGAGGTAGAGAATTCCACAGGGTTGGTGCTGAAAAAAGCAAAAGCATGGGATGCTGATGTCTTTAATCAAACCCTGGGAATCTCCAGCAATCCCTTTGTGCAGAACGGAGAGGACGGAGGGGGCAGTAGGGTATCAGGAGATCTTTCATTTAACCGGGTCCCTGATCATGTAGGGCTTTAAAGGTTAGTAAGCCAACCTTAAAGGTGATCCACCACCAAACAGGCAGCCAGTGCAGTTCGCGGAGCGTAGGTGTAATATGACTGGTTCTAGAAGTCCCAGTCAAAAGCCTGGCCGCCATGTTCTGCACCAGCTGCAGGCGGCGGATATCAACCCCAGGTAGCCCTAGGTAGAGGGAATTGCATTAATCAAGACGGTAGTGACAAAGGCATGGACCAGTGTTGGGAGATCACCCAGAGGAACCAGGTGTTTCACCCGGGCGATATTCCTCAGATGGTGAAAAGAGGATTTGATGACAGCTGACACTTGAGATTTTAGGGTCAGACCGTCATCAAAAATAATTCCCAGATTACGCACCTGATCGGAGGTAGAGAGCGACATACCACCAAGTAATAAGCCTGATGGTTGTCCAGCTCCCAAACCTGCCCCCGGATGACCTTGGCCCACTACCAGCACCTCAGTCTTATCTGGATTCAGTCTCAGCCAGCTGGAACTCATCCAAAGTCTGATCTCAGCAAGGCAATTATTTAGCACAGAGAGTGCATCATCCTGACCGGGCAGAAAGGACAAATACAGCTGAGTATCATCTGCATAGCAGTGAAAACCCAGACTGTATCACCTGATGATTTCTCCCAATGGCAGCATATACACTGCAAACAACATAGGGGCTAAAATGGAACCCTGCGGTACCCCACAAGGCAGGGAGTGAGCGCCAGAGGAATAGATTCCAGTGGCAACTCTCTGGGACCTGTCCGTGAGGTAAGAATGAAACCATTTGAGGACTGTACCAGACAGCCCACAAAAAACCCACAGGCACTCCAACAGCACACCATGGTGTACAGTGTCAAATGCAGCAGAGAGATTGAGAAGGACTAGAATGGTACATGCCTTTTGATCTCTAGCCATTAGGAGGTCATTCAATACCTGGACAAGGGCAGTCTCTGTGCAATGCTTCTTCCTAAAACCAGACTGTAGAGTATTATAGACATTGTGAGTTGTAAGATCATCCAGTTGCAACACAACCGCCTTTTCAATAACCTTACCAACAAATGGCAGGTTAGAGATAGGCCGGTAGTTGGCTAGACAATCTGGATCCAAGGAGGGTTTTTTAAGGAGTGGTCGAACGACCGCCTCCTTGAGGGGGTCAGGAAAGGCCCCCCCCTCCAAAGACTTCCAGACAATGTCAGCAAGGATTGGGCAGATAACTTCTACAGATCCTACTAAGAGAGGTGTGGGACCCGGATCCAAACTTCAACTAGTTGGTCGCAATATTTGGATGATCTTCACAATGTCAGTGAACTCCAGCTGGCGAAAATCTGACCAGACAGACCAAGTGCATGCCACTTCCTGTCGACCACTGCAATCCCTCATAGGGGAGGTCGGACCGATGCCAGACCTGATGCTGGCAACCTTATCTGCAAAAAACTGAGTGAACTCCTCGCATCTCAGCTGAGAAAAAGCTTCTCTGGGCTGGAGACAGATTGGATTGCACAGTCTGTCTACGGTCCGGAAAAGCTGAGCCGGTCGATTCTGTGCAGCAGAAATCTCCCTGGACAGGAATTCTGCCTTCTTATGGGTGATTTCTGATTGATAGCTATCATAATGTGCCATCAACCTAAACCTGTCAGCATCATGGCTGGACTTCCACCAGGCTCTCTCCAACCTTCGGCCAACTTGCCTTAGCTCCTTCAAGGAGCCATCAAACCAAGGGTTTCTTCGAACGAAGGGTGAGAGGCCGAACACGAACAGAAGCAATCTTGTCCAGAGCATCTCCCACAGCCTTGTTATAGGCTAGTACGAGATCATCTGGACTCATGCATTCACCCGACAAGCCCGATAGATCCAGTACTGCCATTAGGTCACTGGGGTTAATACCTCTTAAAGGGTGGTACTGAACCATCTCCGTAGGGCAGACCTATTGGGGGGGCCCTGAAACTGAACCTTATGGTGTGATGGTCAGACCAGCTGATGGGTTCCACCCCCAAATCAGTGATCTCCATACCCAAAAGAAAGATCAGGTCCAATGAATGACCCCCTACATGGGTCGAGGAGGTAACCACCTGTGTTAAGCCCAGCGTCATCATCATCAGCTGGAGGAGATTTTGACCAAAATGCAAGAGTTCATCATCGACCCAGGCATCGAAGTCCCCCAGAACTATCAATCTGGGGGACCTTGACACCATGTCGACGATGAAGTCTGCTATCTCCTGCAGGAATTCTCCACCGTCACCTGGTGGACGGTAGATGAGGAGAATCTCACAGCCACCCTCTCCCAGGACATATTCAAAGGATCTGGTACTTCCCAATGGCACATCCACAAGGCCCAGCTCATAGATACATAGATACATAGACAGTGTCGGCAGATAAGGGCCTCTGGCCCACCCAGTCTGCCCATTTGAGCTTGTAAGTTCAGTTTGTTTTCCTAGAAGTCTGTTGCACCTTATCCCTGACTTCCAGAATTCCTTTATGTCTAGCCCATGCATTCTTAAATCCCGTGATTGTTTCAGCCCCACCACTTCCTCTGGCAGGGTGTTCCACTTGTCCACTACCCGTTCTGGAAGAAATTCTTTCTCATGTTTCCTCTGAATCGTCCTCCTCCAACTTCATCCCATGCTCTCTAGTCCTGGAACATCTTTTCACTTAAAAATAGTGTTTTCCTGCACCCTGTTCCTCCCTGTAAGATACTTGTATGTCTCTATCATATCCTCTCCCCTCCTCTCCTCCAGGGAGTACATGTTCAGTTCCTTCAATCTGTCTTCATAGGACTTGTGATGCAATCCATGCACCATCTTTGTTGCCCTCCTCTGAACCTTCTCTACCCTGCCTATGTCCTTACGTGGTATGGTCTCCAGAACTGTACACTGTACTCCAGGTGGGGCCTCACTAGCTCAGTCTTAAACATAATGGCCACACACCCGCCCCTACGATCCAGCCTTTACGGTGTATCACCGAGAACCCGGCTGGAGTTGCCGAGGCCAATATAGGGCCTGGATTTTCATCCAGCCAGGCCTAGGTGATGCAAGCCAGATCAGTTGATCCAACAAGATCAGCTATAATAGCTGTCTTGTTTTTAATAGATCTGGCATTGCATAACACCACCAAGGTGGGATGAGCTGTCGGGGAAGACCTCGGCACCTGCCCACCTAAACTCGAGCCCTTGGGTATGGGGACAAGACAAGAATAACCTCTATCCTGAGCCCATTTCACCCCAGGGTGTCTCCTGAACCCCACAACCCCAATCCGCCCAACCCCTTCCTGTCCCCCAGCAGGCCCAGCTCTCCACCTTCTTCTACGCTTCCTATAAATGCCCAAAGCATGACACCTAAAATAGGTGTCAGATGGCAATGGGGGACATTCAAAGGGACATAATTCCCTGAGCCTGGTGGGGGAATAATGCCCAACCATTGCTGAACCTCCCCAACACATTATAAATAAACAAATAAACTGGAAAGGAAAAAAAATAAAGTAAAATAAAATAAAACAAAAATAATAAACAAAACAAACCTATCAATATCAAATAACCAGAAATAATAATTCACTCCTCCACTCTCTCTTAAGGGGGGGGGGGGTCAAAAAACCCAAACACTATTACACATTGAAGAAAAAGAAATAAAATAATAAAAACCCAACTCAAAATATAACCCCCAAAATAACAGTAAAATGCAATTTTGATAACTGCAACAAGTTAGATCATTTGTTATTGTCCAATAAAACGCACTGTCCAGTGTCTTCAAAAGTTGCTGAGTTCTTTAAAGAGTTATGAAACAAAGGGTAATTAACCCAAACTGAGAAAATGTGGCACTCTCACTGTCACAACAACTAAAATTAAGTTGTGCATGAATCTTTATCGACGAAGCTCTCTCACTGCTTCCAATATAAAAAATATAATTACAGTACCTGAAAATGATGTAGCATTGAACAAAAATGAAAAGTGGAACAGCAAGCCTTTGAAGATCAAATCAAGGGAGAATAGTGCAAGTATTACTGGCCAGAAAAAAGGGCCCCGGAATGAGAGATACCCCACTTAGCCCACCAGAGCCACCCAGTAAAACTAGGGGGCCGTAGAGAGCAAAGGAGGAAGATTATCCACCAGCCCTCTGACTGGTAGCCTCAACCCCCACAGGGAGTCTCAGGAACCGGGTGCCCAAACTCCGTTATCAAGCCAGTTCAGGATCTGCCAATTCCTGACCAGATGCAGCTCCACACACTCCCTCCAAGTAAATATCGAGTGAAGCTCAAAGCGGCAGTCAGCCAGTCAATTCTGACACAGCGATTTAGAGAAATCAGTATCCAGGAAGCCGCCAGGTATTCCAGGGATCCAAGTCCACAATGAAGTCAGCACGAAGAGCCAGCCACCGCCACAGAGCAAGCACAAGGCTGTCCAAATTCAGATCCGCAATCAAAAGTTGCAACGTCAGGCAAGTATCCCAAAACACAACATAGCAAATATAGCAGGTTTAGAAGCAGCAGATATAGCAGGTTTAGAAGCAGCAAAATAACAAAGCTGCTCCAGGAGCACAAGTCCACAAATCCACAGCAAAATGCCGATATCGCTACAACGGGCAAATAACGGTTGGGGAAATCTCGAACGACCAAACTGATTGCAGTAATCAAACGGATAAAAATAAATTAATAAAACAGCAATGTAAACATTTCAAACATTAAAATACAAGGGTCAATCGAAAGCTTAACGTAGTGGCAGACCCAGCATGGTCGCCATCTTGATCCCTCAGCATCCACTGGGTCACTACACTCTACTAAGGCCATGAAAGTTTGGGTGGTCAAATCAACCTGGCGCCCCACCACCACAGCATTTGTTAAACATTCAGCTTTGGAAAGTACTCCTTCCACGTCGTCTTTACCAATGTTCAGGGGTATATCCAATACAAGTAGGGTATTGTGAGGGTTAATCTCCTGCCCTGTACACCAACCCACCAACTGGTGCACAGCCATTTCTGTTTGGGTAGCCATTTATGTTTGACAATAATTCATAATAATTTGGCCACTAGAACCCCTAGGTGGCACTATCCCAAGGGCTACTACCCCTGCCTGCTTGGCTAGTAGCAAGTTAAGGGGCCTGAGTTCTGAAACGGGTGCCTCCACCCGGAGGTCAGGGTTGGTAGTGGTCAAGCTAACCTGGACACAGTCCTCCGGGACACTGTAACCCCCCCTTTCCCCTCTAGTGGCCTGAACACTGTACAATAATCACTTTCACCTAATGCTGCGCCAGTGACCCGGGTTTGGCAATGGACTTGGGTCGGTCGGGGGAGGGAGGACTGAGTGTCCCAACAGATGCTCTCCTCCTGGGGAGAGAGATACCAAGGCATCGTGCACCCGACCTCCTGAGAAAGCTGGTGCGTGTACCAGCTCTCGGGGTTGGCGGCTCCATTCATCGAGGAGTGGGGTGGGGGACGCTGTTGGGCACTTGGGAGACATGCCAGCACATCGCCTGGACTTACGCCCCGCCAGCCGCCTTAGGGAGCGGAGTAACAGGGGACAGAAAACGGGAAAAAAAAACTCCCTCGGTGGTCCTAGATGACGGCTGCCCTGAGCCATTCAGACCACCACCAATTCTCGGGACAGACCCTGATGTGCAGGCAGGAGGAAGGAGGAGAGGCACTCTAGGGGCAGATCCTGAGATCAGTGGCCTGAAATGGGATGGATGGCCCAAAGGAGTGGACACCGGGGGCAAGTTGGAGGGATAAAAAGAAAGTAAAAAAAATAACTAAATAATCACTTTCACAATACCCCGGTACACCACACAAGTACCCACACTGTTTGCATTTACCACCAGGGCTGGTTCCTCTGGCTCGACCCTGGGGACCCCCTGTAAAACAAGGTTATGCACAGCATATAGCAACAGTACAGTACTTTGAGCACAAACTGGAACCACAGTCAGATTACATGCAGAAAAAGTTAGATCTGATTTATTCAGGGGACTTGAACAAGGGAGAAGCGAAATCAGGTTAATTTGCTTAAAAGTTATATCAATCAAGCAGTTATGCATGCGCTTTGAGTCCCCACACACAGTCACACCTCTGGGTACCCAGGTGGAGAAGAGATGGGCTAGCCAGGACTGTTGCCCAGGGTTGGCCAGCATCGCAGCTGGTTGGGGCCTTGTGATGGAAAACACAACATACACAGTGCACACTATTTGTAATCCGGAGCCAGAGGGCTTGGTTCGAAAAGGAAACGAAACAACAAGACAATCAGATGACACACTCAGATTAAGCTGTTGTTGTAGGGAGCTGCCCTGGTATTTACTCATGATACTCAAGACTGGACACAGGCTGGACGAAAATTGAGACTGCAGGTGGTTGATCTGGAATGCCAGGAGAAGCAGGGCCCACACGAGTCGCCGAGGCATCGTTCTTGTTCAAGTATGGAGCAGGGGGCTGATCCCCAGACAGGTCTCTTGCCGATGGCTTCTCTGTGCAGTGGGTAGTCTGGTTGGGCCAGTCTGGCAAGGCCCAGACTGCATGGAGACAAATTCGGATGCAGTCCATTTTGGGCTGGGTACACACCAAGAGAAAGGGCTGTTGTGTGACTGGACTTCTCTGCTGGGACTATAGTGCCCTCCTTCCCTTCCCTCCAGCCCCCCACCCAAAGCTAGTTCTATTTTTATAGGCACAGGATTTGACTGACAACAGGAACTTCCTGTTTGGGAGCAGGAAGTGAGTGATCACAGAACCACCAAAGACCCACCATCCTAGAAGGGCAAGAGTAGCTCTCTGGACCCCTCTAGCTGCTGGAGGTCTGCCTCTGAACAAGCGGTCTACTGAGAAATACAGGATATTCTTGTCTCAGAACAGGACAATCAGGAGCTTAAAGGGCACACAGGCAGAAAGTAAGGGCGAGAGAAAAAAACAGAGGAAAGAGTAAGGATTGCAAACAGTTAAGGGGCCAGAAATAAGACATGATTGGAGTGGTGCAGTGCAGTAGCTGTGGAGCAACCGTCTTCTGGGAGACATTCTGGAGGATGTGGTGTTGTCCCATCTGCAGGCACTCTCTGGGCTGAGGGAGGAGGTTGCTCATCTCCAGGCTGAGTTGACCAGGATTTGTGGGACCTCCTCTTCCATCCAGGGACCACCAGTGCCACTGCCGTTGCCTCAGAGGTTGCCAAGAAAGAGGGCGGTTGGACCACAGTGGGCTCAGGGAGGTGAGGTGGTGGAACAGAGGCGATCCCTCCAGTTGTACCTCTGCACAATTCCTATGCCATTCTGGCAAAGTGTGGTTCCTATGGAGGCACCCAGTGGAGACCAAGGAGGATGCTGGGAACCTCCACAAAGGAGACCCACAGGAGGGTGGCGGGACCCTGCAGGGAAGGAAACAACTCCTGGTGGGGGACTCCATTGTTAGGAAGGTAGAACTGGGGGAGGAAGGGAGAGGAGGTAGGTGCCTGCCTGGGCGCCATGGCTTGGAGGGACAGGGAGGCGAATCCTCAGGATTGCGGAGCAGCTGCACAGGGAGGGAGCTGGATGTCATTGTCCACCTAGGGACAAATGACCTGGCTAAGAAAGGATTAGAGAAGTGCAGGAAGCGTTTGTGGAATTGGGGAGGGGCCTCAGTCAAGTGAAGCACTCACTGTCTTCTCGGAGGTGCTGCCCAGTCTATGGCATAGGAGAGGCTAGGGTGTTCTGCACCGTGGGATTCAATCAGTGGTTGAAAAACTGGTGTGGAGCCCAGGATTTGGCTTCATTGGGGACTGGGGGTCCACCTGGAGTGATGCAAGCCTATACTGGCATGATGGGCTGCATCTGTCCGGAAGGGGAACCAGGATCCTAGGTGATAGGTTTAAATGCTTCATTGGCAAGCTTTTAAACTAGCCAAGGGGGGAGGCACTGGAAAGGAGCAGGGAAATCCTAGCCCCCAAATAATCACAGTAGTAAGTGCGGCAAACACCAACATAGAGGTGTCAATAGGGAGAAGGGCAGGGGTAAATGGAGAAAGTGACAAAGGCAAGAAGGACAGGGATGGGGCAAAAGGGAGTAAGGCCATCAGGAAATGGAGGGTAATGAGTACCAATGCCCATAGTCTGGGCAACAAGCTCCCTGAGCTGGTGGCCTTGATGGAAGAGGGATGCCTGGATATCGTAGCAGTCACAGAAACATGGTACACAGAGAACCATGACTGGGATGTTAACATACCAGGGTACATAACCTACAGGAGAGACAGGCAGGGGAGAAGAGGGGGAGGAGTAGCTCTCTATGTAAAGGAAGGATAAAAGCAACTGAACAAAAGAGTAAACAGGGAGGAGGAGGCACTGTGGGTCACCTTGGAGACTGGAAAGGGCACCACAATCCGCACAGGGTTGTATACAGACCCCCATGTCAGGGAAGGAATGGACAAGGATATGATAGAAGGCATTCTTAGAATGGCAGAGAAAGGGAGATACTATTGATGGGAGACCTGAATATGCCAGATGTTAACTGGAGCACATTTGCTGCAGCCACATCCAACAGCAGGGCCATTCTTGATGCCCTACAGGTGGCAGGCATTAGAGCTAGTTTGGAACCCACTCGTGAGGGAGCAATCTTTGACCTCGTGCTCTCAAACGGGAAGTGAGAGGATCTCAGATCTAGAAATGGGTTGCCATCTGAGAAGTGACCATCAAACAGTGTGGTTCACGTTAAACTCAGCTACAGAGTCAAGCCATACAAAAGTGAGGGTACTGGACTTTAGGAGAGCTGACTTTGGCAAGATGGGAGAGTGCCTCAGAAAAGCACTAGCAAACAGGCTAGAAGGAGGTGTGGAGCAACAATGGGGAATCATCAAAACTGCCATCACAGAGGCAACAAGCCTTTGTGTGAAGCAAATAAACAAATCAAAGCGAAAGAAAAGCCACTATGGTTCTCAAAGAGGTGGCTGTGAAAGTCAGGAAGAAAAGATAGCATTCATGGAAGTATAAGGAAACACAGAAGGAGCAGGACAGAGAGCTGTACCAGTTAAGGCAGAAGGAAGCAGGGAGGGAAGTCAGAATAGCAAAGGCCCAAACTGAGGAAAAGATAGCCAACTCAGTTAAGAAGGGGGATAAAACCTTTTATAGGTACATCAGCAAGCGTAGAAAGACAAAGGGAGGGATAGTGAGGCTGAATAGAATGAACAGTGGGTGGGCAGAGGGGGACAGTGAAAAAGCAGGGATACTGAATGAATATTTCTGCTCAGTATTCACAAAAGAGGAGGGGGGGAGTGCCTAATCCAATAACAGTAGGACTCTTGGTGGGGGGTCGATCCCAGTCCTTCACAGAAGAAAGGGTTCTGCAAGAACTCCTAAAACTGAAGGTGGACAAAGCAATGGGTCCTGGTGGAATTCACCCCAGAATTCTAAAAGAATTAAGGGAGGAACTAGTGAAACCACTGGCTACTCTTTTAATAAATCATGGGAGGATGGTGTGGTACCCGAGGACTGGAGGAAGGCGGATGTGATTCCCTTCACAAAGTGGGACGAAGACAGAGGCAGAAAACTACAGACCTGTCAGTCTGACCTCTGTGGTAGGGAAAGTGATGGAGTCACTTCTGAAGGAAAGAATAGTTGAGTACCTAGAGGCCAGTGGGGCACAGGACCCAAGGCAGCATGGATTCACAGCGGGAAGGTCATGTCAGACGAATCTAATAGATTTCTTTGACTGGGTGACCAAAGTAGTAGACCAGGGAGGGGCTGTGGACATGGCCTACCTAGACTTTAGCAAGGCATTTGACACAGTCCCACAAAAGATTAATAGTCAAATTAACCAGCCTGGGAGTGGGTCCCAGGGTGGTAGCTTGGATAAAACATTGGCTGCACAACAGGACACAGAAGGTAATTGTAAATGGAGTCCACTCTGAAGAAAGAGGGGTTACTAGTGGGGTACCGCAGGGTTCAGTGTTGGGTCCAGTCCTTTTAATGTCTTCATCAGTAACATTGCAGAGGACTGGAAGGAAAAGTATGCCTTTTGCAGATGACACAAAGATATGCAACAGGGTTGATACACAAGGGCGTGGAAAGGATGAAAAGGGACTTGGCAAGGTTGGAGGAATGGTCAGAAGTATGGCAGCTAGGATTCAATGCAAAAAGTGCAAAATAATGCACCTGGAAAACAAGAACCCAGGGAAGAATACACAATGGGTGGGAGGTAGTAACAACAACAAAAAGGAAAGGGACCTGGGGTAATCATATCAGATGACCTTAAGGTTGTAGCAGTGTGAGAAGGCAGTAGGGAGGGCTGGGGGTATACTGGGATGTATAGGGAGAGGCATCAGCAGCAGAAAACAGGAAGTTGTTATCCTCTGTACAGACAGTTGGTGAGACCCCATCTGGAATACTGTGTCCAGTTCTGGAGACCCCATCTCCGCAAGGACATAGACAGGATAGAGGTAGTCCAGAGGAGGGCTACTAAAATGGTGCAGGGTCTACAAGAGAAGCCGTATGAGGAGAGACTAAAGGAGCTTAATATGTATACCCTTGAGGAAAGAAGGGAGAAGGGGACATGATAGAAACTTTTAAGTACCTCAGTGGAATCAACAAAGTCCAAGAGGGTAGCATCTTTCAGAAAAAGAGACTTGCAAGAACAAGGGGACACAATTTAAAGATAGAAGTAGGGTGGTTCAGGGGCAATGTGAGGAAGTATTATTTCACAGAGAGGGTAGTGGATGCATGGAACAGCCTTCCTGAGGAGGTTGTGGGGTCTAAAACTGTGGGAGAATTCAAGAATGCATGGGACAGACATAAGGCAATTCTTGTGGGGGGTAGGAAGAAATAGGCTGTTGGTTAACTAGGATCTACGGCCTATCCTGTAGGTAGGGAAATGGGCAGACTAGATGGGCCAAGTGGTCCTTATCTGCCGTCAAAGTCTATGTTTCTATGTTACAGCTTCCAGCAAGCAGAACACAGTTCACACAATGGGGAACTTACGAGCCACTAGCAGCTCACAGCACATTTACATGTAAGGGAATTCTACTGTACCAGGCAAAGCACTCCCCGGTCACACAAAGTCTCTGCACCCCGGTAGCTTAGGGGTAACTGGAACTCCTGACAGGCCGATCGCATTCAGCAAAATCTTCAGTGTTCTTCAGGTTGAGCCTGGCTCACTTCAGTAGCTTACTTCAGTCACACAACTCGGATTTAGTCCAAAAACAATTCTCTTTCCCCTCTTAGGGCAGCAGGCAGACATGCAGGCCAAAATTCAGGCCTTTCCACAGAGACTGTCTCAAGCATCTTGCTTCTTCAGCTCCCAATTTAGATCTGCCTTAAACAGCCGGCAGCTTGGGGGTTTCCCTCAGATCCAAAAGGTTCGGTTGGCTGATTCGGCTGTCAATCAAAGCAAGAGCTCCCCCTTCAGTTGCAAAAAAGGGGCAAAAAAGCCCAAAACTATGATTCCTACAGATTTTGACTTCAGACAGCTCCTGTAGCCTGGCTATATTTTAGGTTCCACCAGAACTGATTGGCCCAATTCACAGTCCCGGGCCAAATGGTGGGGATAAACAAGACAGTCCTTGCTGCAAAGAAGGCAGGTTAGACAAACTACATTATCATTAACACTCTAAATGATTTTCAGCAAATAGTTACATCTTTCAACAGAGTTCCCTCTCAGATTACTTATAACTGCAATCCAGGCATCTCTTAAAGAGACAGTACACAGAGGCTATACAGGCACTCTCTGGCAATACATTTAAACTGCTAAAATGCAGGACACCAGCTGGGCAGTGAGCATTTAGGCAAGCTCAAGGAAGACTTTTTGGGAACCGCCATTTGTAGGGGGGTTACACACTTATTCAAATTTTTTAATAAAAAGGTTCCTTTTACATACATACATTACTTAAAAAGGTATAGGTGCTAAAAAAACTAAGAAATTAAGAATGACAATGGCTATATATGTGTGTGCATACATTTTAACAATGCAGTTAAATTTAGACAGCTAACTTGCTTGGTATACTAATGAGGCTTGATGGCCAAAATATCTGCCATACACACCATGCCTTAAACAAATGCGAATAACTCCTAAAGCATATGTGACACACATGAAGTATCCGAGGCAAAGTTGTTCAACACAAAATTACCTTTCTAACGGTGCTATGCACTCAATTCTAATCAATTCTGGCTGGCAAGTAATATTAAAACATATGAGTGACATCTCGAGATGTTGCAAGGGCATAAAGGAAGTCTGTAGCTGATGTCTGTATTCATTCTGGGACACACTGCAGTACATTTGCTGCCACCTACAGGCGTGTTCTAGGAGGCAATGAGTTAATTCTCCAGTTTCCATACCTTCTAGTTTATCATTCAGAGAAGCCACTGATGTGATGAAGCTACCAACTTTAATTCCTGCAGCGATTAATGTGATGAAGCTACCAATTTTAATCCCTAAGGACTGCAATGTTTCCTTCATGCAGGGGTCTGAAGCTGTGCCCAGTGCTACACCAGTGGGGCCTGTACCAGACCACATGGTTGCAGTTCCTGGCACCATTTTGTATTTTGCTGTGTCTGTAGCAGTGTGATCATGCTGAGGCTTCCAGAAGTTAATGTCCTGAGCAACTGTAAGCTAAATGGGTAAAAAAGCATAGTAAGTATACTGATTTTTGTTTTTTCAGTGTGGAGTGTATTCAGCCAAGGCACATATTCTTCTTAATGCCCATTAGAAAATCTTATAAAGAACCTCAGTAATCAATAGAGACATCCAAACGTACCTGGACAATAGTTGGCGAGCAGGAGCAGAGCAACCATATAAAATGTATTTTTTTAGTTTATTTAATAAAACGTTCTATTTCAGTTGTGACTCAAAGCGCTGTACATGTGAGCAAATCCATTATAAATGGATTAAAATACATAAAACAGTATTCACTTAAATTATTTATCTAAGTCAGGTTTATCAACTGGAGGGAAAAGCTTCCCTAAATAAAAATGTCTTCAGCTCACTATTGAAGACATTAACTGATGAGGTCTCTGTATGGTGACGAGGAAGTCAATTCCACAGGGTCAGTGCCACAAACAAAAATGCCCGGGCACCAGATGATTTCAAACAGACCCTGGGAATCACCAGAAGGACCTCATCATCTGACCTGAGGGGGCAGAGTGGGTGGTAGGGCTGTAGAAGGTCTTGCAGGTAGCTGGGCCCAGGTCTGTGTAGGGCCTTAGAGGTCAGCAAGCCGATCTTGAAGGTGATTCGCCTCCTAACAGGCAGCCAGTGCAGAAAGCGGAGCACAGGTGTAATGTGACATAACCTCGAAAGGCCAGTCAACAACCTGGCTGCCGCATTCTACACTAGCTGCAGGCAGCAGAGTTCAACCCGATAGCTCCAGGTAAAGGGCATTGCAGTAGTCAAACCGTAATGTCAAGAAGGCATGGACTAGTGATGGCAGATCGCTCTGGGGGATCAGGTGTTTAATCCTGGCGATGTTTCTCAGATGGTAAAATGCACTCTGGACCATGGCCAACATCTGAGACTAAAGCGTCAAGCTACGGTCCAGGACAATGTCAAGATTCCTCATCTTGACAGAAATGAGCAATTGGGAGTCCCTGAGCCTAAGCCTGGAAACCTGACCAGATTGTACACCAACCCTCGGGCAACCAGATTCCACCACCAGTACTTCCATCTTATCCAGGGTTAACCTCAACCAGTTGACTCTCATCCAGTCTTGGATCTCGGCAAGGCACTGATTGAAAATCGAGACCGTATCCTGCTGTCTGGGCACAAAAGACAGGTATAGCTGAGTATCATCAGCACAGCAGTGACAATTCAGTCCATACCATCTTATAATGTCCCCTAGTGGCAGCATGAACACCGCAATCAGCATGGGGGACAGAATGGAACCCTGCGGGACCCCACATGGCAGGGGCAGTGGTACAGAGGAAAAAGTCCCTAGCACCATCTTCTGCATCCTGCCAGTGAGGAAAGAGTAGAACTAGTTAAGGACTGTACCCATCAGTCCACAACAAACCTGCAGGTGCTCCAGCAGCACCCCATGTTCCACAGTGTCAAATGCAGCTGTGAGATCGAGGAATGTAAGAATGGAATGCTCTCCTCGATCCCTCACCACCAGGAGATCATTAAGCACCTGAACCAGGGCAGTCTCATCATTGTGCCTTTTCCTAAAACCCAACTGGAGAGGGTCATAGATGTCATGAGTAGACAGATAGGACTCTACTTGAAGAGCCTCCACCTTCTCAGTAACCTTTACCACAAAGGGAAGGTTAGCGACAGGTCTGTAGTTGGCTAGACAGTCCAGGTCTAGTGATGATTTCTTCAAGAGTGGTCTCACCACCACCACCTCCTCCTTCAGGGGCTCAGGAAAGACCCCTCTCACTAAAGAGCACTGGACTATCTCAGTCAGGACTGGGCTGATGGAATCAACACACACTCACACCCTACAAGAAGGTGTGTTGGACCTGGATCCAAACTACAGTAGGGTGGGCCTCAACTCCTGGATGATCTTCACGACATCCCCGACCATCAACAGGTTGAAGTCAGACCAGACAGAATGCCCGCAACCCCCGACTCGCCACTGCATGCCCTGCTAGAGGGTGTTAACTGGATCTCTGATCTGATGCAGGCAATCTTATCAGCAAAAAAACAGAGCAAACTCATCACACTTAACTTGTGAAAAAGCTCTCACAGATTGAAGACAAGCTGGATTCACAACCTATCAACAGTCCAAAAGAGCTGAGCCAGTCTGTTAGTTGCTGCAGCAATCTTCTTGGACAGGAACTCTGCCTTCTTACAGGAGATTGCTGATTGATAGTCTTTATAATGAGACATCAATATAAGCTTGTCCATTCCCAAACCAGTCCTCCGCCAGCGCCACTCCAACCTTCGACCCTTCTTCTTCAGCTCCCTTAGAGCCCCGTCAAACCAAGGGGACCTCTGGTGCAAAGTGAGAGGTTGTACACGGATCGGGTGCAATCAAGTCGAGGGCTTCGGCAACCGCCCTATTATAGGTTGCTACCAACTCCCCTGGCTCATCGCAAGTACTCATTACACCTGATAGATCCAACCGCCATAAGACCTTCCGGGGTCAGACCCTTTAAAGGGCAGTACTGACCATCTCATTAGGGGATGGGTCAAGATAACTATACATTAATGGGCTATGTCTGTGCCTTGGTGGGGCAGTGGGCTACAAGCCACAACTTCTCCAAGTACTATTTAAACAGCATGCTTCAGCTTCCCTCGGACTTGCCTTTCCTTGCTGTTGCATCCTAGTCTGTCCCATGCTTTCAACTGTAGTTTAGCTGCTCCTTTTTGACTCCTTAGTCTGTTCTCTGTCCTCCTGTAGTGATTTCTCTTTTGTTGTGTTTTTAGGGCTGTGGGCAGAGCCTACAGCCCTTCTGTCATCAATCAGACTGTAGCTCTAAAACGGCCTTTCGTGGAACTCCCTTTTTAGACATTTTGATGTATTCCTCCACAGCTTAAAAGCAGTGCACTCCCCCTCTGATTTTTGGTATTTGCTGCTTTTAAAATAAGTTTTAAACATAACTTCTGAGCCTTTGGTCCTGAACTCATGAAACTTGGTAAGCTTATTTATTTTTTTATACTAATGTCCAACAACTGTCCAATTTTTGTAGCGGCAGTACATTGCATCTTTAAACTATGCATGAAACTTCTTATTCTAATGTAAAGTAATGGGACTCTCAAACTCACTTTTTTTTAAGACAAGTCCATGCCGTAATAGTCACATGACGACCTATCTGACTGTAGTCATGGATACCCAGCTCTGGCTAGCTTAGATATTCCAAAAATGTGAGCTAGTCCCCCCATACTCCTGGATTTGAGTAAGAGAAGTGTCTAATATCACCTTAAAGAAACTAAAATGGAGTCTCATCTTTATTTCCACAGAAATCTCATTTGGGCAAAGAATGCTTAGGAAACAGATTTTTTTTTCTTTTAAGCATTAAAGCTAGATACTGTGTCTTAAGATTTAATTAACAAATACTTTTTGTTTTGCTCTTAGAAACTTATGCAAACAGTACTCTTAACCAGAAATTAGTCCTATATAAAAATCACATCAAATAATAATAATAATAATTAAAAATCAATTATTGATAAAAATAAAATGTTTGGAATAGGGAGGTTGGTTATTGCATGGATCTGGAATCTGTGTACTGGAGTTTGTTTGTTTACAGTTTATAAATGTAATTTAATAAATATATATATTTTTTTCCTTTGGTAACCAGGTAAGGCCAACTAGGCATAGGTGCTTGTTTCTAGGGACAACCCAGGAACACTGGGGAGATTAAGTGACTTAATGAGAACCACACAGTATGGAAATGGAGGGTGTGGGACTCAAACCCATGTCTGAATGTTGGATGTACAAAGCCCATTTATAGCTCATTACTCTAACCTCTAGGCTATACTGCCAGTCCCATAAATAGTGAACAATTTAGACTGGGATGTTAATATCAATTTAAAGGAGAACTGCCTTGAATCAAACATGCATTTTTGTAGAAGTACTGTAGATGTTATTTTTTAAAATACCAGTTCTCATTTGTTACTGCTTAATCTTAACTGGCCTTTTGGTAAATTCAGTGAGTGTTTCTGATTCTCACACTGCTGGTATTGACCATTTTAGAACAGTATGATCTTGTCAAGAACTTACATTGTTGGTACAATGCATCTGCGTTCTAATTTAGAATTCTTAGGTTCATGGGGACATAAACAACATCATACAAGTCTTAGATGGTACTTTGCAGCAGTGTGCAACCCATAAATATTCAATGGGTTAACTAAAAGGCCACCAAAAATGGGGCAGAAACAGAAGGGGACCCACTATATGAAAAAAAAGCTTCTACAGGAAACATTACTCACAGGTTCAGTGCAGTTCTCCTTTAACTAAGCTTGTAGGGAATGTCAGGTATTTTATCTAAATGGTAAGGAACTCTGTTTACAGGGATTTGGAGCCATCTACAGGGAAATTCTTCCCATAGACTTGCATTAGTTTTACGGCAAAACAGAGGAATTTGACTTCCACTGGAAATAATATAATCTACAGGAAAACATAGGAAAATTGCCCTGCAGTTCCAGGAAAAAAAGCAAACTTAATCTGGGAGCACTGGTGCATGTGCACACACACACACATACAAACACACACACACCAGCTGCATTTACTCTGACTAAATAAATTCAAGAGGACTGTTTGGTATCCCGAACAAAGACCACTTTTGGTACCTTCAGGCAAGGTCCTACATACAAAGTCTGGATCAGAGAGAGAGAGATGAGCTCAGGGGAGCACCCCATAATCGAGCAGGTCAGATCCCTCACATTGGCTCAGGAGGCAAGACACCAAATCTCACAAATATATGCAATCCTCAATAAAGAGACAGGGGAACAAGAAATACAGGTTATCCAGGCAAGGTGGGAAAGAGAAACAGAAACAACGTTAGTGGAGAAAGACTGGTTACAAATCTGGCAGGGAGTTCACAGAACAACAATGTCAGGAAGCTGGAGAGAGTTTAGGCAGATAAAGCTAAATACAGAGGTACCGCCAATACAGACAGGTGCTGGAGGGGCTGTGGGGAGAAGGGTACTCCATTACACATTTTTTGGTCCAATCAGGACTTACAGGGCCACTGGACAGGAATTAAAGAAAAGATCAGAGAAAACATGGCGTGCCCGAGGGACCTGGAGGATGTTAATATGCTATGTGGCTTATACCCACAAGCTTTGAAAGGGAATTCCAAGCAATATCTCTACAATATATTTATAGTTGCGGCCTTTAAGGCCATAACACGAAGGTGGCTGACACCACAAATACCTGAGACATGCCACTGGCTGCTAATCTATAAAAAAATTAAGAGCATAAGAATTGTCAGCAAGGTTGAATTTAGGCACCAATAAATTTAACACATGGTGGCTCCCCTTTGCCCACATAATAGAGGATTTGGAAGGAACAGCATTGCTGAAACAGTTGATTCATGACTAGAGAGCGATGTAGAAACGAAAGGTAGAACAGTTAAAGAAAAAGAAGAGGGGGGGCGTGAATGTGTCTTAACTCAGTTTATTGTAAGTTAAGTTTTTGTTTATCTTTCTTTTTAGTTTAAGACTAGTATAAAGAACATTGATAGCTTGGAATACAAGGGCTAAAGAATGAAGTAAACTAGTAGTTGAGATTGTAAAGTGCTGAGATTCTGTACAATAAATTGTGTTTGTACAAAACAGAATGTGACCTTGTATACTATGGATGAAAATCAACAAAAAAGTTAAAAAAATAAATAAATTCAAGAGGACTGATTAGCAGCATAGCAGTTTTTGATGATTGTGACAAAAAGCACTGTATGACACCAACAAGAAAATAACTTTGGTCATTTGGTAGCTTTTTACAGCCCTGTGGGCTCTGGCTAGAGCCTGTTTTATGGGGGTTGGGGTTCTTGCACATCTACTCTGCATTTTATTTATTTATTTATTTGGTGATTCTGAGACAACCTTTGAGTATACACTCTTTTACAAAGGTTCCACGTCAGGATGTAAAACAGCAGAGATATAACAAAAACTTGACAGTTAACACAAAACATAAGATTGCTATGTAATACAGAAAATAGATAAATAATACACTTGAGTAACTTAGACAACTGAAATTAAACAGCAGGAGGAGATTTCCAATGTAACGTGACGGCATAGCTGCCCCAGGGGGCCTAATAAGGTAGAGTCTCGAAACGTAGGAGAAAAGAAAGGGGAGAGTGAACGTATTTCCAATTAGCAACATACGGCATAGCTGTCTCCGGGGGCCTGTCAAGGTAGAGCATCAGAAAGGGCGAGAAAGAGGGGGAGCATGCGAACGAGGAGTAGATTAGAGAGAGAGAGAAAGGGATTGGGAGAAGTAGAACATTTAGGGGAGAGGTGGAAAGGGGAGGTGTCGGGGAGTATGGAGGGGAGGGAGTTGGAGGGAGATGGGGGTAGTGGCAAGGGATGGCAGGTGGGGGTCCAGGGTAGGTAAAACAGGAGGAAAGTTCGGACAGACGAGGGGGGTAGCCGGGTTGAGGATATGGACTCAGCTAAGGGAGTCAGAGGTGTTTTTTTTGGGAGGGGGGACATATTCTCTAACCTGCATATCAAATGTATTACCTTACCATTTCCTTGCTCATCACTCCATATTGGTAACAAATATACCCAAACATTCACTGGATCACTTGAATTTATTCTTCCTGTTTATTCTCTCAAGCTGGTTTGCTTGGTTACCATTTGAAAAAGCAGTCCTGGTTCCCGGCCTCGCTGTTTTCCCCCTTATCTTAGTCAAACTTTATACTTGTAGTACAAGCAGTGTTCTGTGCTATGGAATCCTCAAGGCTAATGTAGCACACCTGTGGATCTGCTAAAAAAATATTGGAAAATAAAATGTTTTAGGTAGATTCATTCATTCTGAAGCTTTATGCATCACATGTGCAATAGTCTTCACCAGAAATCCTGGTACAGACTTCAAAGGAGCAAGGAATGGACTGTTTTTTCAACGTTGTACTGTTTGTACATTCTAGATAAACTATGGGCCAAACTCTGCAAAAAAAAAAAAAAACGTTTGTTTTTACTTACTTTTCTTTTGTTCTGTTTCCCTCTGCTGATTCACGGGGTTTCACACACTCATCACCTTCAGTCCCCTTCTCATTTTGGGCCTGCCATGTTTATCCAAGTAGGAAATTCTTTATAGGTAGACTGGATGGACCTGTGGTCTTTATTTGCCAGCAATGTCTATGTTTCTGTGTTCTCTGTCTGAGCCGCTGGAACATTTGCAGTTGTGAATTTCTGCATCAGGATCAACTACCCTCGCCCTCCAGGGTTCAGTTTGGCACATGCATATTGCATATCAGGAAAAATACTGGAAGGGGACAGGATCAGTTGTGTTCCAGGACAGTAGCTGCTGCTGTTGTTTTCACAGGGTTCTTGTGGATTTTACTTGGTAGGTTAGTTCTTTTCTTTCTTTCTTCTAAGGGGCTAGCAGGTGTTGTTTTGGGGCTGCTGGATGTTTGTAAACTGATTTGGTGGCTGTAAGTGGGGCTCATTTTGTGGATGTTTCACTGTGTAACAGGCTGCGCTTGGTAGAGGCCTATTTCTTCTGATTTAAAACCTATTTGGTGGGATTTGTTGGGCTTGGTTCTTTGGCTGCTGGGCTTGGAGGGAGACACAGGGCTGATACACTCTCTCGGAGTCAGGTGTCTGCCCAGGACCCACCCTCCCCAGAAGTCTGTGAATTTATAGGGGAACACCTGCCCTGCAATTGGAGGAAAAGGCTGCAGGTGCAGCTCATGTAGTTCTAGCCACTGGGGGTTGGATTTAAAGGCTGGGAGTTGTTCATTTTCCTTATAAGTTTAATGTGTTGTACTGCACCTAGTAACAGGGTTACTGGTGTACAGTGGGACTGTCTCTAAGATTAGTGGGTGACCTGATTAGGCAGTAGGGGTATCTTGGACTGGGGGGAACCTGGTGGCTCACCCAAGGAAACCTATTTGGAAGGGGATGGAACCACACATCATTAGGGCCGGCATCTTTGGGAGGGTGGTGGGGTGCACAGGGTGTGGAGCAGCCATGATACTGGACTGGGCTTGGAAGTTCGGTGGTTGCCCAGTGTGCTAGCAGCTAGCACAGCTTAGGGAGGAGGTTGCGGGGATTAGGAGAAAGCTGGGGAAGGGGTGGTATGGTTGGGGAAGGGGGCTGGGAATCTCCCACAGGGTTGCACCAAGCACTGGGGGTGGGGGTATAGGGAAAGGAGTGCAGGAGAATACTCAGGGGTCACATAGGGACCCTGGCAGAGGGGGTTCAAAAGGACACTACCAAGGAAGCAGGCAGGTAACTGGGGACCCTCACAAAGGGGGGACGGAGGGACAACATTCTCAGGAAAGTAGGCAGATGGCCAGGGCTGCACAGAAGGAAGCAAGGCGGGGAGGTGGATCAGACCTTACACTCAGTAACCGCTTCAATTCTCTTCTTCTGCTCAAGGATGAGGGGGTGATGTAGCCATGACAGAGGTGGTTAGAGACGGAAAGGGAGTGGGAGGCAGGAGGCAGGGGCCAGACAGCAGGAAGAACAGGGGGGGACCTGGAATGCAGGAGAATGGGGGGAGCAGTGAATCAGAGTAGGAGGGCAGGGGAAGAGGGAGGAGAAGCGCAGGAGAAAGACCAGTCGGGAGGAAAGGTAAAGGAGAAGGACCAGAAGTACAAGGAGGATTCAGTAAAGGGCTGAGGGTTTAGGCCAGGGAGCACACGAGCAAGGAGGAACGAAATGGAGACAGGAAGGAAGGGAGGATGAGCCAGGCTAGTTTAGCAGATGGGGAGAAGGACCAGTTGCGAGCAGTGAGGGGGGTGTAGGGTACAGAAGGATACTCAGGAGGAGGGCATAGGACTGGGGGAGGGGTGGCCATGGTAAATAAGGAGGGGTGGCATGTGGCACCCAGATAGGGGAGGAACAAGGAGCCAGCTGGTGGAGGGGCCTGTAGAAAGGATGAGGGACATGGAAGGGGGAATGGAGGAAAAGGAGTGGTCAGAGTGCTCCTGCTGAGGATTCTATGATCAGGGTATCAAATGGGATAGGAGGAGAAGTCTGGCCAGTTAGAACAAGATGCTTCCCTGGACTAACGGTGCACAGGGCTAAGCACGAGGTATATCAGCTGGCAAGGATTGTGGGGGTTCCCAGACATACTGGTCCACCTGGGTACAAATGACATTGAGGAAATAGCGAGCTAGAGATACAGGCAAGATTCAGGGAGCTCGCCAGGGTCTGTCATGACATAGGATGCACAGTTTCCTTCTCAGAAATCCTGCCAGTGCCAAGGGCTAGTGGGGGAACACAAAGGAAAAGTAGGAGATAAACCAGTGGCTCAGGGGTGGTGTGAGGCCAGAGGTATGGGTTGATGGGGATTGGGGAGACCTGGGAGGATAAGGAGCTTTATGCTAGAGATAGACTACATCTCAATTTGGAGGAGGGAATTCTTAAGTTGAAAATAGAGGGTTCATTGGTAAAAGTGGGGTTTAAACTTGAAGAGGGGTGGGATGGGAGAAAAGGCTGTCAAGGGGTGCCGATAAAGGAGGACCTGTCTCCACCCCTGGGGAGCTGGAGGATTGAGGGAAAGGCCGACTGGCAAAGTGCAGACCAGGAGACACAGATCCCATGGGAACACGAGCAGGGAAATGGAACTATAGGGAAAGGTGGAAGGTAGTCCTGCTAAATGCCAGGAGCTTGGGCAATAAAATGCCTGAGCTCCAGGCGATGCTAACTGAGGAGCAGTGGATGTGGCAGCGGTCACTGAGACTTGGGCCACTGCAAGACATGACTGGGACCTGAACCTGGAGGTTACACTATGTTCAGGAAGGACGGGGAGGGAGGGAAGGGAGGAGGGCAATGATAGTCAAAAACTGCATTGGCATAGGAGGAGTAGAGGGCGGAGGGAACCGTGGAGGCGATTTGGGTCACCTTGATAACAAGGGGGGCAAGAGGTAAAAATAGGAGTGGTGTATAGACCCCTGCCCGGCGGAGGAGCTGGAGGACAGTCTGGTGGCAGATGTTAGGAGACACTGCAGACTGGGCAGAGGAACGTGGTGGTGTTGGGACTTAAACATGCCAGGAACAGACTGGAGACTATGACATCCTCTGTGACCGGGAACAGAGGTTGTTGGATGTCTTTCAAGGCGCGTTCCTAACTCAGCAGTGAGGAACCGACCAGGAGGCACGGGTACTGGATGTGGTCCTGGCAGACAGTGACCAGATAAGGACCCATTGGCGGGAGTGACCATGCCACGGTCTGGTTCTGCCTGGACCTGGGAGGGTAGAAGGCTGCACAAAGGCAGAAGTAACCGACTTCAGGGGCAGATTTTAAGGAAATGGGAAGGATCCTTAGGAGCATTTGGATGGGATTGGGTCAGACATGGGCGCTGATAGTAGGTGGAAATCATCAGGAGGGGTGCAGGATGCTACAGCACCCGTGCAAGAGTAAGACGAAAATGCGGTGAGGCCCAAAAACCCTGTTGGTGGACCAGGAGGTCCAGGAGGTGGTGCGGGAAAGAAAGCAGCCTGTAAGCAATTCAAGTGCTCAAGGGTGAAAGGGATCGAGGAGTGCGAGGCTGATGGCTAGAAGGGCCACTTGAGTGGTGAGGCGGCTAAGGCAAGGAAGGAACAAAACCTGGCCAGGAAATTAGGAGAGGGAACAAGGGTTCTTTAGATACATTGGGGAAAGACGAAGGGTGAAGGGCAGATTAGCAGGATTAAATCAGGGAGATGGGCACAAGACCCGGGGAGCAGGCTGAGGTACTAAATGAGTACTTCACCTCAGTTTTCACCAGGGAAAATGGGGTGCTGCATCATACATGGGAGAGACAGAGATACTGAGGAGGGGGGACCCTTACCGATCGGCAGGTCTGGGGAGAGGGGGAGGCATCACTGGCAGGCGGGGGCAGGGCTAGGCAGGGAGAAGAGGTACCGGAAGTGGAAATCACAGCAGAGAGAGTGAGGGAAGCCCTCAGCTCCCTTAAGACGGAGAAAGCACCGGGGCCGGATAAATTACATCCCAGAGTGCTAATGGAACTTGCAGATGTCCTGGCGAAATCCCTGGCAGAGCTTTTCACCATCTCTCTGAGGACAGAGTGAGTGCCCAAGACTGGAAGGTGGCGCATATGGTGGCAGGGAACTACAGGCCTGTCAGCCTGACATCGGTGGTGGGCAAGGTGATGGAGGGCATTGTCAAGGAGAGGCTAGGGGGGGACCTGGATAAGTCAGGGTGCCTGGACGATAGACAGCATGGATTCATCCCGGGGAAACGTGTCAGACAAACCTGGTGGAGTTCTATGACTGGGTGACAAGTGCCTTGGACCTGGGTAGACCAGTGGATGTCCTCTTTCTAGACTTCAGCAAGGCATTTGACTCTGTTCCTCATGTGGGCCTGTTGGATAAGCTGGGAGAAATGGGGTGAGGAACCAGATGATCAGATGGATAGGGCAATTGGCTCCAGGACCCGGACCCAGAGGGTCGTAGTTGGTGGGATAGTCGTCCCCAAGGAGGGTGATTAGTGGGGTCCCACAGGATCAGTCCTTGGGCCCTTCTGTTCAAGCCACGTATCTGACATAAGGACAGGAATCAGGAGTGAGATGAGTCTCTTTGCAGATGACTTGAAACTGGGGGCAGTGGTGGATGGGGAGGAGGGAGGGTGGCCTCGGGGAACCTGGAGGCTCTGGAAAGATGGTCTAGAAAGTGGAAGCTGAGGTTCAATGCAGGGAAATGCAAGGTACTCCACCTTAGCGAGAAACCCAGGCCAAGTGTACACCCTGGGGAAAAGCTACAAGTCTCGATGGCTGAGAGGGACCTGGGGGTGGTGGTGGATGTCAAGATGAACAACTCTGAGACTTGTAGGAGGGCAGCAGCCAAGGCCAACAGGATGCTGGGATGCATCGCTAGGGGGATCACCTCCAGAAGGAGGGAAGTGATACTCCCTCTGTATAACTGCTTGGTGAGGCCGCACCTTGAGTACTGCGTGCAGTTTTGGAGGCCACACTTAAGAGGACATTAACCTCCTGGAGAGGGTCAGAGGAGGGCAACCAAAATGATTTGGGGCTTGGGGGACAGGACCTATGAGGAGAGGCTCGAAGAGCTAAATATGTACACATTGGAAGGGAGAAGGGACCGGGGGGACATGATAGAGGTCTTCAGGTACATGAAGAGGGTAAATAGGGGAGGAACAGTCAGGGTGCTTCGAAGGAAGGAGGAAGGGGCCACTAGAGGGCATGGGTGGAAGCTGGAGGGGGGAAGATTCAGGGGAGAAAGGAGGAGGTGCTACTTCACTGAGAGGGTGGTGGAGCCATGGAATGCACTGCCTAGGGGGCTGGTGGAGGCAGAGACAGTGGAGGGGTTCAAGAGGGGGTGGGACAGGTACAGGGGAAGGGTTCTGGAAGCAAAATCCAATGCAGCAAGAATATCCGGAACTGGGAAGGGAGAAGCCAGAGAAGGCGAGGGGGACAGCAAGGTCAGCACCCAGGGTGGGGGCTGACCAAACGAGCAGACACGAAAGACCGTTAGGCCTATTCTGCTGGCATTTTAGTATGTTAGTATGTTAGTATAATGTGCCATATGCCCCAACAGTTATCAGAAACATGTTTAATGACCATCAGGCATATGATCAAATAACCATTGAGAACATATCCAATGACCACCGGTCATATACTCCAGATCTTTTATCTCTTTCATCAGGCCACACCTATGGAACTTATAGCAACCAGGCACTAGGATCACATGGAACTTTCGCAAGTAGTCCACTAGGGGCTGCCCACCACAGTGTCCTACGTCGTCCCCGCCAATATAAGCATGGGCGGCCCCTTCCCTCCTCAGTTCTTTTCCCACCTTCGATCAGTACTCATTGGACCACTGTGGAAACGCCATTTTTAATTTTCCTGTTGAAAGCAGTAATCTTCGGTGACCTTTATGTCGTCAAAAGGACCATCGGACACTTCAGCGCTTGGGAAGGCAGAAATAAGATCTATGGTTGCGGCTCCCATGCCTCTGTGTCTGCGGCCTAGGCCTGGGACACACTGCAAAAGCCTGCTGTATCCGTTGGGGGGGGGAGGCTTGCCAAGACACTGGCAGAATACTCTGGGATAATACCTTCTTGAGCAGAAGGTTGCCAGAAGCTCCAGCCAAAAGGGGCAGCTGCATAGCTGCATCAGCCCTCAATTCTTGGGCTTCCAAGTCCCAGAATAAGACACATCCGAAGTGGGAGTCTTAGGCAAACACCAGGACAAGGGCAGGGAGAATGCCTCCCCATTGCCCCTCCACTCTTCAGCGGTGACTTCTTCTCCAGCGTCGTGTACTTCGACCCCCCCCCCACACACAACTGTTGATGAGGCAACACCAAAGTCAGGATCTGTGGCAGCCTCTACCAGGCTGCCTACGGCTGGTACATTGACATCAATGGCACCTCTGCCTTCCCCATCAACCTCCTTCTCAGGCTGATAAACTAATTTCAGTATTAAGACCCAGAATATATGGTGAGTAAATTATATGGGTGGTCTGATGATAAAAAAATGCACAATAGCACTGCAAATACGCAAAAAGTGAAAAAACAACATTTATTTTCCAACAAAATATGTTTGCAGTGGCTGGTGCATTGGACTGGGGTAGGTCATATATTTTTGTATATGACAGAAAGCACTACATAGGTATCTCAAAAAGAATAAATATATGTAGCACTTTATTGCAAATATTTTGTAGGAAAATAAATGTTGTTTTTTCACTTTTTGCATATTTGCAGTGCTATTGTGCATTTTTCTATCATCAGATCACCCATATAATTTATTCACCATATAGTCATATATTCTGGGTCTTAATATTGTTTAAATAAGAGTGGTTAAGCCAAACTCTTTTGGTTGAGCAGCCCTGCAATATAGTGAGCGCATTTCTGTTTTTTTTTTTCTTTTGGCATTAGATAAACTAATGTCTACGGTGACACCTCTGCCTTCCTCGTCAACCCCTATTACTGCTGGGGCATTCACATCAATGGTGGCACCTTTGCCTACCCCGTCACCCCTCTTTTTTTCACCTGACACACACATGTTGACTATGGCACTGCTATTACCACCTTGTTGACTACTATTGCCTCTGACATACCTACGTTGACAGTTACGTCTCTGCCTCCCCCGTTAACTCTCCCTTTTTTGCCTGACAATAGTGCAGACATTGACATACAGGTGACTATGATAAGACGCCTGTTACTTTTTCCACTCAGCTCTGAGAAACCAATAGACAGGGCCTCCTACTCAACTCCCATCAATGCCACAAGGTTTGCTCTTACACCAACAGCTCCTGGTGTTGCCACCACCGTTGATACAACTGATGGGCCACCTGACTATCATCCTACTTTAATCATGCAGGATGAAGATGAGGAGCCTGAGGATTCTGTGGACAGCCCATGTGCTCGAGGTATTAGTCCCACAGTGCCCACTTACAGTCGAGGGCTCTGTACTTCGAGCACTCATGAGGTCTCCTCCAGAGGGCCCTACTTTCCTCACCATGATGCCACAGATGCGGGCTGCCATGGGCTTGCTTTAAGAGAAACAGGCCACAACTACAAGGGCACCTCTAGCCTTCCCTGAGTTGTCAGACTCTCTTGCTCTTGTGGTGTCACATCTGTTACCTGCTCTAGAGGCTGCCACCTATGCTGCCTGGTATAGAAACAATCCTGGTTTGCACTGTCCTGATAAGGAAACCCAAAAGGTAGATGTGTTGGGGCTCTAGGCCAGGAAATTGCAAACTACCAGGCCTATATAATCATATACCAGAAGACACTCTGGAGATAAGCTGGTACTTTAGTCAGTGCAGCTACCTCCAAATCATGCATTAGGAGGTACCCTTGGTTTAGGATGGCCCATTTGCAATGCCCCCTTTCAGAGGATACAGGCATCCTCTATATGTACAAGCCTCAGGCAGAATCCTGACATCAGTTCACTCACTCTGTCATACCCAACCAAAAGAGGTTGACAGAGAGTACTTTGCACTTGGTTGGTCCACTACCAGACAACAGGGTAAGGGCAAATGAGTTAGAGCTTGGCCTACTCCAGATAACACCCTAAGTGTCCACGCCCAAGTCCCAAAGGGGGGGACGGTTCAGTAGGAGCCATCCCTTCTGACTCAGCTGACCTCATTTCTGAATCCCTATTCACCAGGAGGGGTCATTGTGGGTTGTCTCTCCTCTCCTCCACCTACACCATTGGACATGGGGGACTTCAGGTGCCTGAGTTCTGAAAACAGTAGCACAGGACCATGCTCTAAAGCTTTTAGTACTACCTTCAGACCACCTATCAGTACTTTTCCATTACCCTCCAGGGCATTTTTCTCTGCTTCTGGAGGAAATTTAATTCTTGTTTCAGAAAAGCACTATCGAACCTGTTCCTTAGAAATACAGGAACCTGGGGAACTATCTCTGGGTACTTTCTGGCCACAGAACGGATGGTGAGATCTGAGACCTAGTCTAGATCTTCCGACACTGAGCTTGTTTGTTTAGTACAGAAAGTTCAGAATGGCCACTCTGCAGGGCCAGCTACCAATACTACTGGTAGGGGACTGTCTGTGTTTCCTGAATATGCTGACTGCCCACCTTTATATCCCAATATGTCCCCCTCACAGGATATGTCTTAGGTTTATGTTTCAAAGAGAGCAATGCCAGTTTCATGCATTACCCGTTAGTTTACCATTGCGCCACAGTCCTTTACCACATGCTTAGCAGGGGTGGCAAAGGCCCTTCATGGAGAAGCCCTTTATATCTGCCTTTTTCTGGATGATTGACCACTAAAAGCCCATTCCAAGAAGCAGCTTTTACAGACACTAGCATGTATCAGACATCTGTTTGATGTGCTAGGGACTGCAATTAATGTACCTCAGTCAGCCTGGACCCCTTTGCCAGTGTCCATAGTACATAGGAGCAGTCTTGATCACAGCCCTAGACTTAGCCCTCCTGTTCCTGGACAGGACCAAACACCTAACTGTACAGGCTGAACTGGTCCATGATTGCAAGTATGGCACAGCAGACATTCCTGAAGCTCCTAGACCTGATGGCAGCAGCCATTATGAAGCTGCTCCTGGCCGGACTACCCATGGGGAACCCTCAGAGAAACCTAAAATTCCAAAAGGATCAGTGCACAGATGACCTAGCATGGAATGTTCTAGTCACCTCACCCGTTTGCAAGGTGTTTTTGGTGGTGGATGGAACCCCACCACCTACAAGAAGGGGTTCCCTTCCTACTTACCTCCCCTCCCTAGTTTCTAATTACAGGTGTTTCGGGGATGGGCTAAGGGGGCACCCTTAAAGCCCCATTAGACACAGGGTACCTGGCCCAGTGTGGAGAGCACGCTTCACATAAACATTCTAGACATGAGTTCTGACCTGTATTGCCTACAGGCCTTTCAGACACACCTGCCCCAGGCCCTCTGTTAATACAGATCAGTAACACCAGGGTTTTGCATTATATCAACGGGCCAAGGGGAACTCATTTTTACCCCCAATGCAGAGAAGCAATGAAGCTCTAGAATGGGATCCTGGGGCACACAATCTAGACCCATCAGAGGTGCATGTTCCAGGCATCCACAGTGTGTTTGCAAACAGGCTAAACAGGTCGCAGTCCTGAATGCACGACAAGGTACTAAAAATCCTGGTAGTGGAACATTTGTCCAACAGATGGACTTGTCCAAAGTTGGACTTTTGTGTTTCCAACACAGCACACAACTGTCTCTTCTTGCGTGCTCACTCTAGGGTCTGGAGTTTTTCTGGCGAGACGTGTTGGCCCTCTCTTGGAAAGGCAACTTCCTATATACCTTTCCTTGCTTCCCTCCAATTTAGAGAGTACTACTCAAGTTCCAAGTGGAGGAGCACTTTGGATTCTCATTGCATCCCTTTCGCCTTGACAGATCTGGTTTCCCCATACTGCAGCAGTTTGCAGTGGCACCACAAATACCCCTGTCCTTATGCCAGATTCTACTGTCATGGAAGCAGGAAGCCCTGGTTCATTAGGACCTCAAGTCTCTTCAACTTCATACATGGCTCCTGAAAATATAACCATTGCTAGATTTGGAGCTTCTGAAAAGGTAGCTAATGTCTTGGTGGCTGCTAGAAAACCTTCCACCATGGCAACTTATGGTATGAAATGAATGTGGTTTGCTTTGTGGGCCACGTATCCCTACTTAAATCCTTTTACCTATCCCGTAAATAAGGTTATGAAGTATTTGCTGTCTTTATCAGTTACACCTACAATATTTTTCTATCCAAATGCACTTGACTGCTATTAGCTTTCCATGTGCCTACTGAGGGTCGATCGGTTGCCTAGCTACAAGTGACTGCACGTTTTTGAGAGGCATTTTATATCTGAAGCCTCCTGTCTGTCATCCAGTCCCAGTTTGGGACCTGCATTTTGTGCTGAAAAAGCTTACTTTGGCTCCTTTGAAGCTGGTGCAACTTGTGTTTTACACTTCACCTAATAGAAAGCATTGATCTTCATCAGGGTTATCTCAGTCATCAGGTCACACTGTAGGAACTTCGCCATCAGTGAAGCAAGATCCACATGGAAAATTGTCAGTGGTACAACTTGGGTTGCCTACGCTGTTGATGTCCGTCGACGTCCCCAACCCTATAAAGGTGTGGGTGACTCCACTCCCTCCTCAGTTCTTTCCTGCCATTGATTCACTTGCATGGGTCTCCGTGGAAGCTCTGACACAGTATTTGCGCCTTTTTCACCTACAGCTTTTTCTTCATCTTTTTTTAAGAGATTCCTCCAATTTGTTTATGTCAAGAGTTAATCCTTCAACTTCTCTCTTCTGTTGCTGCCGCTCTGGAAAGAAGAAGATTGCCTCCACAGATGAACATTTTCTGTGTGTCTGCTGTCTTGGGCCTGACCACAAAGTTTCTCACTGTGAGCTCTGCCAAAGGTTTAACCAAACAAACCTCAGGTGATGCAGAAAGGCTCTCAAAGATTTCCTGATGGATCAACAGGTAGCAAGTTCCAGGCAGTGGTCCTCTGGGGTCCCAGCCTCTCAGTCGCCAATGGGATCATCGAGCTCCCAGTCCTCCAAGGCCTGAAACAAATCCTCAGGGAAAAGTCACAAAAAAGACAGAGATCGTGACTGCTCCCCCCAGTGTCGATCTCTTTCCCCGACTGCCTCTTCTCCTTCTTCTGGGGGATCCTCATTAGCTGTGGCTGCACTGTAGTGCAAAACTGCTGTCTAGGTTTCTGTGCACAACAGACCCATGTGACAACATCTCCACCTGATTCTTAGAGGCGGCGGCCGGCTGTCAGCCACCGGGTTGTTGGCCCCTCTCATTGAGGCCTGCACCTTCTCCCTCCAGGCAACAAGCTCTTGGGTTTTCAGGATTTAGTAGGTGGGTTATTGACACAAGTGCCATCAACCCCCCACTCCGACGTTAACTTTGTCTTGAATGAAATTTTATTTTGAGGTTCAGAAAAGTACATACATAGTTGTCAGCAGATTAGGCGAACGGTCATCATGTCTGGTAAGGTACAATAGCTGCCTCTATCTCCCTCTTTAACCCATCACTCCCACCCCCATACCCCTGTACTTCTTCTGACTTCCAACCCATACCATGCCCCTGTAGGTGTCCCAACCCCTCTTGAAATCTCCTACTGTTTCCATTTTTATCAGCTAATCTGGAAACGCATTCCAGGGTGCCACCACCCTCTCCATAAAATAATGTCCCCTCACCTGCCCTCTGTACCGTCCCCCTGCCAATTTTAGACTATGGCCTCTCATAGTCCCTTTCTCCTTCAATTTGATCAGTCCCTCCATTTTTACCCTATTGATTCTCTTCAGATATTTGAAGGCTTTTATCATATCTCCCAGAGGCGTTTAATTTAGATATAGAAAGTTAACATAACTCGCTAAATATGAGAAAGAAAGAGAGAGGAGAGAAAAAAAACAAGTTCTGTATTGAAAAACTTCCCTTCTTCCTTTGTTCTAATATTTTGTGTATAGTTTCCATCTTGTACATCACACTCCTGTCTCACACTTATCTCTAATTTCTTTTTAATTCTTGTTCTGGTTTTTATATCGATCAGTAATTTATATGACCTACCCCACTCTTATCGCTCACTCCCCCCTCTTTTTTCTCCTTCATCTATTACATGTTTTACAAACTCCACCCATATTTACTTTACTCCAATACCACATTTCTCTTTGCATCTCCTTTCCTTTATACCTCTTTTCTTTTACGTTTCCCTACTTATCCCCCTTCCAACTCCCCTTTTTCAAATCATTTGCATCTTATTTACAATGCCTCCTTTGTTTCTGAAAATTTCCTCTGCAAACAAATTTGTCATGCTTCATTTTCATTCGCAGGGGCGGCAGGGTAAGGCCATGACCTGCTGTCATTTTTTTTGTTAGATTGAGGATATTTTTTGTTATGATTTAGATAAGCTTTCTCAAAAGCTTCTTCATCCTCTGCAGGGTCATCAAAAATCTGCATTTTTTTCCATTGATCACAAATTTAAATTTTGCTGGGTGCATCATTGCAACTGTTATGCCCTGGGCATATAGTCGTTGTTTAAGAGGGTTGAACTGTTTCCTTTTGGCTAGCATCTCATTTGAAAAGTCTGGAAAAACCTTTATGTGCAGATTTTCGAGACTCAGCCCTTTTTCCACTCTTGCTTTATATAATATGGCCTCTTATTCTTGAAAATTATGCGGTTGATTAGAACCGTTCGAGGGTACTCATTTGCATTTGCCGAAATCTGAGCCACTCCTATGTGCCCATTCTAACAGAATCCTTTCTTCAGGGTATTTTTTATCCATAGCTGCAATTATCAGTTTCTCAAAAGCCATAATAGGATCTCCTGTACCCTCGTAGCCCTCAGGTATATTTAGTAACCTTAAGTTACCTCTTCGTGATCTGTCTTCTAAGTCTGCAACATTCACCGTAAAAAATGTAATCTGTTTTTCATGTTGTGTTTGTATTTTTATTAAGGGTGTAGTAGTATCTTCTGATTGAACAATTCACAATTCTAGTTCCCCAGTACAAATTGTTAGATTTTCCAGCTTAGAGCCCAGGTCACCAATTGAATTGTCTAATGCTTTTATAGAGCTTTTGATATCTCATAAAGCTTCAGGCATATCACTTCTGAAGTTGTTTCAGTTGAAGTAATTCACTGTTTGATTCCGCAGAGGTGGTGGTGGGGGGGTAACCACACCTGTTTCACTCTGCTGCTTTTCAGCTGGTAAGTTTTCTATGATACTGTTTTTGTCTGTAGCTTTCTCTTTTTTAGGAAGTTGTGGGCCAGCATATTCCTTGGGGACCTGCTCTACTTCTGAGTTAGGGATGTTATGCCCATCTTCTATTTCTTTAAGCCCGGTTTTCTTTCCACTTTGCTGTGCTTCTGGATTCTCCACCCCCCTCCTTTGTGACTTTCGTAGGAGGCATATGTTCTGAATTAACACCTGACTGACTGGTCTCCCTTGTAAAGTAATTTAAAATGTTACCTGAACTTGTTGTTTTAAGTTTTGCTGAGGTCTCGGGAAGTGGGGAGAGCAATTCAGTAGCTGAGAACCGAGTGGCCGAGAGATTTGAAGGAGAAAAACCTATCAAGCCAGATGCAGACTTTTGCTCTTGGTGCCGCTACTTCTTTCACTCTTCTGATAGATTCTAACATGCCTTGTTGCCAGCTTATCAGTCATTGATCCAAACAGAGAGGTTGTATTTTGGGTTTCTGTTCCTTCAGAGAAGAACATTTTTTTAGGAAATTAACCACCGGGACAGCAAGTCGGCGTTTCTCTTAGCATGCCATCTTGTCCATGCGCAGATCCAACTTGAATGAAATCTTGACAAGTGATTGTGCAGCAGCTGGGCATGCTTAGACCCTCCTCACTGACGCTATTGACAGCAGCTTCCTCATCGATGCCAACATCGTGGGAAGCTCCCTGCAGACCGTCGTTGGCACACCCAACACTAGACCAAGATTTAGAAGAGGTCAATGTCAAAGAGGAGTACCATCCAGACCTCATTCTTCCTGATGATGAGGAAGAAGAGGAAGAAATCTTGGTCTCTGACAAAGCCACTGCTTTCTCTGTCAGTGAGGATTCAGTAAAGCATACTCCTAGGTCTTCTCCTGAGGATCCTGCATTTTTTAATGAGATGAAACAGCTGTCCTCAGCCATGAACTTCCACACTGAAGAAGAGGACGCCACCAGGAAAGAGCTGGTGGACATCTTGGAGATCCCAGAATCTCCCCCAAAAATCATTCCTCCAATCTTACCTGCCTTGAGGAATGCAGCCACGGCAGCCTGGCACAGACCAGACATGGTGCCAGCTATGCCTCGCAGGGCAGATAAACTTTATCATGTCCCCCAGGGGTTCCAATGCTAAGCTGCCCAGTCTGAGACAGATTCAGTGGTCATTAAGGCAGCCCATGACAGGTTTAAGGTGCCTAAACACCTTAGTTCCCTTCCCCCAGACAAAGAGTCTCGCAGAATCAACCTCTGGGATAAGAGGGTGTATGCCTCCTCTACGCTGGGTTTGAGGATTGCAAGCTACCTGTCTCACATGGCAAAGTACCAAAATGCCAGTCAGAAGAAGGGCAAGACCTCTGTTCAGCCCCTCCCAGATGGTACACAAAATCAGGAGCTGCTTCAGTGCCTCCATGCAGCTGAGGATGTTCGCAAGCACCTACTTAGAGCCCTCTATGATATAGCTGACACCATTACCAGGGCTTTTGCCATGGGCACATGCCTACGTAGGCACTCCTGGCTGAGAGTATCCGGTTTTGCTGCCAGTGTTCAGCTGAAGGTGCTCAATGCCCCCTTTAATGGCACTAAGTTGTTTGGTCCTAATGTCCAGGACATCATCAATGATTTGCAAGCCTCAGGCAGGGCCCTCAAGCCTGTCCACTCCCTCTACCATACCCAACTGAGAGGTAGAGGATGCCTGCCCTTTTGCAAAGCGACCAGTAGGCCCGGTACAGCTTTCCGGCCCCAAGGGAAGCACAGAGCCCTGGTTGCTTTGCCCACCCCCTCCAGTGCTGGAGTGGTGGCCAAGGGCCCCAGAAGTGAGGGACCAGCCTCTGTGGCTGGCTTCATCTCTGCTTGACTCCTTGCCAGACCCTCCCTTTTCTGGTTCCAGACCAGGAGGCGGTGGTCAGAGGTCGGTTCTCCCTCCAGCTGAATCAATGGAGAACCATAACTTTGGATGCATGGATTCTGCAGATCATAGAAAGGGGGCACACCCTGGAGCTCATCAAACAGCCTCCAGAAACCCCTTCCCCACCCTCCAGTTATCCCCTGGGTCATCTATCTGTTCTCTAGGAGGGAGGTGCAGTCCCTTTTGCACAAGCAGGCCATTGAGACTGTACTCAGGTGCCAGAGGAACAAGGGGTTTTATTCCAGGTTTTTTTCTGGTCCCAAAAAAGATTGGCAATCTGAGGCACATTCTAGACCTAAAGGACCTCAATCTGTACGCCCAGTGCAAAAAGTTCTGGATTGTAACTTTGCCAGGTCTGATGCCTCTCCTCAATACAGGGGATTGGCTCTGTTCACTGGACATGCAGGACACTTACCTGCACATGTTAGTCTTTCCTCCTCAGAGGAAGTTTCTCCATTTTGCCTTTCAGGGCGAGCATTATCTGTTCACGGTGCTGCCCTTTGGCTTGTCCTCTGTGCCGCAAGTCTTTACCAAGTGCTTAGCAGTGGTAACAGCAGAGCTCAGAAGGGAGGAACTGTAAGTTTTCCCTTATCTGGATGATTGGCTTCTAAAGGCCCCATCCAGGGAACAGCTTTTGCTGACTCTGGAATGAACTCTCCATCTTTTCCACTCCCTGGGCATCACAGTCAGTCTGCCCAAGTTGGTCCTTGTACCAACCTAAAGACTGCAGTATATAGGGGCGGTTCTGGACTCAGCACAGCGGAAGGCCTTCCTGCCCCAAAACAGGGCAGAATTCCTTATAGCCCAAGTTCAGGAAGTCACTCGAAGCCATTACATTCCTGCCATGGTGTACCTGAGATTACTGGGCCTGATGACAGCTGCCATACCCACTGTTCCACTGGCCAGACTTCATACGTGCATTCCCCAGTGGACCCTCCGGGTACAGTGGAACCAGCGGATGGATGAGCTAGATCGCCCAGTCCTGGTCTCTTCCCCAGTCCGTAAGGTACTGCAGTGGTGGATGGACCCCTTGAATCTGCTTCAAGGCATCCCCTTCCAGATCTCCTCCCCACAGCAGATCCTCACCACAGATGCCTCAGGTCTGGGCTGGGGAGCGCACCAGGGTTCTTTGTCCCAGTTGGAAACTTCCCTGCATATCAATGTCCTGGAAATGAGGGCGGTGCTGTATGCCATACAGGCCTTTCAGGAACACCTTGCCCCAGGTCAGCTGCTGGTGCAGTCAGACAATCTAAGTGTAGTATACTACATCAACAAGTGGGGGGGGGACTCATTCGTACTGCCAGGCATGTTAAACACTCTGGCGGACAGTCTCAGCTGGACTCAGTCCAGCATGCATGAATGGGAGTTGCTTTCATCTGTCACAGAAGACTTGTTTGACAGATGGAGTCATCCAGAGTTGGACCTTTTGGCGTCCCCACTCAACGCAAAACTGCCCAATTTCTGCTCACTGGATCCAGGGCCTGGAGTTTTCTGGGCGTTGTCCCTCTCCTGGAGCGGGAGGTTCCTTTACCCTTTCCTCCTTTTCCTCTTATTCAGAGGGTGCTAATCAAGCTGCAGATGGAGGGGGTCAGCACGGTTCTGGTAGCTCCATTCTGGCCTCGGCAGATATGGTTGCCCCTTCAGCAGCTAGCGGAGGAAACTGTGGTCCCTCTCCCCTTCTGCAGGAACCTGCTGACCTAGGATCAGGGGACTCTGGTCCATCCCAACCTCAGGTCCATCAATCTGCATGCTTGGCTCCTGAGGACATAGCCATCGCCAGGTTCAGGGTCTCTTAACAGAGTGGTGGACATCCTAGTGGCTGCCCGGAAGCCTTCCACTTGAGCCACATATGCTGTGAAGTGGAAGCAGTTTGCCATCTGGGCTGCCAAACATAGTTTGGACCCTTTCACCTGCCCGGTGAACCACATCCTGGACTATCTGATCTCTCTGTCTGACTCAGGTCTCCAGTACTCCTTCCTCAAGGTGCACCTTTTGGCTATTTCGAGGTGGCCAGCCCAGCCTGCTGGAATTCGTTGCAGTGATCTTTAAGGGAGACACGAACGCTGGAGGCATTCAAAGAGGGCCTAAATACCTGTTTAATCATGCCGTCCAAGATAGTTTTTAATCTGATCTTAACTTTTTCTTATCTAATCACAGAATATTTGTATACTAATGTTTTATTATGCTTGTTTTAATCTGTTGTGCCCTGTTTAAATTATAATGGCACCCAGAGCCCCCGGGATTAGGTGCCATGATAAAATAAATATTTACTTACCATTTCTGCCTTTCATGAGCCTGTGGGTGACTGCACGATTGTTCATCTGGATGTCTCCCGTACCATTCTAAGGGGCATCCTGCACCTGAAACCCCCAGTCTATTCCTCTGTCCTGGCTTGTGATTTGAATTAAATTTTAGAGAAGTTGACCCTGTCTCCTTTTGAGCCAATCGCAACTTGCAAACTGTGCTTTCTCTCTTGGAAAGCGTTATTTTTAGTTGCAGTTACTTCTGCTAGAAGAATTTCAGATCTTCAGGCACTCTGGTGCAAGGAGCCTTATTTGATTTTTCACAAAGTCATGATGTCTTTGCACACAAATCCTAAATTTCTTCCTAATGTGGTCTCTGAGTTTACACTCAACTAGTCTATCCACCTTTCTGTTTATTTTCCTGAGCATGCCAATCCAGGGAAAGCACTGCCCCATACGTTAGATGTGCACAGAACTTTGAAGTACTGCCTGCTTCGCACTAAGGAATGTAGAAAGTCGAAGCAGTTGTTTGTTTCCTTCACCCCAGGTAGACAGGGTGCTTCAGTTTCTAAGTAATGTTTATTCAAATGGTTGGCAAATTGCATTGTGTTCTGCTGCAAGTACGGCAAAGTTGCCTTGTGCTGTCAAGGCTTATTCCACAAGAGGCATGACTAGCTCTGTGGCTTGTTTCCGAGGGGTCTCAGCCGGCCCGCTGACATTTGTGCAGCTGCCACCTGGAGTACTGTCCATACTTTCACTAAGCACTATAGTCTGGACATTGCCTCTAGAGCCCATGCAGGATTTGGCAGGGCTGTGCTGTAGGGCCTCCTGTCTTAAGTTTATGGTGAGCCCACCTCCTAGACTGTCTGTTTGCACCAGTAACTGCTTGGGACTCATTCCTATGGTGTGACCTGATGACTGAGATAACCCTGATAAAGATAGAACAGTTATGTAAGAATTTATTGTAACAATAGATGGGATCTCAGTCATCAGGTCTGCTTTCCCTCCCACTATCCCCCTTTTTGGGGCTGCTATCTAGGAACTGGCTGTCTGGTATATCCAGCCTTTCATTTAGGTGTGGGGACCTCTCACTCCCCTCTGTTCCCCATGGCTAGACCTTTGCTCCCTTCCTCTCCAGGGAAAGAACTGAGGAGGGAGCGGGGCTGCCCATGCCTTTATAGGGTTGGTGACATCGACGGCATGAGCAGCCCCAGTTGTACTGCTAAAAATACTTCATGTGGATCCTGCTTTACCAACGGTGAAGTTCCTATGGTGTGACCTGATAACTGAGATCCCCTAGAAGATCTACTGTTACGGTAAGTTCTTAGGTAACTGTTCTTTTTTAGGTGATATTACTTCTGCTTGAAGGATTTCAGAACTTCAGGATCTAAGGAGTGAGCCTCCTTATTTGTTTTTCCGCACAAACAAGATGCATTTGTGTGCTAACGCTAAGTTTCTACCAAAGGTGGTGTCTGAGTTTACTTTAAATCAAACCATTCACCTGCCAGTTTTCTTTTCCAGAGCATGCCTATCTAGGGGAAGCATTGCTCCATGATCTAGCTGTACACAGGATACTCAGGTACTGTGTCATTTTGGTATTGGTCTGCCATGGGACCCTTACCTTCCTTGTGTTCTGCTAGGCCCATCTGATTCTGCTGCAATTGTCATCTTGCTGGTACCGAACGAACTGAGTCGGGCGCATAAAATAATGAACAAAATTAGTTTATTCATAGACTTTAGGCCAGAGCAACTGTTCAGCACGAGGTACAGACTCAAACTGAGCAAGCAACAGAAAGTTGGAGTTTCCAAGCCCCTGCAGGAAAATAATTAGCATAACTCATTACTATAGACTCAAATTGCAACATTACTGTTCTGTTAAAAAGGTGACAACTAGCATTAAGCCCCATGCTTAACTGTACTCAGCATCACCCCAGGAACTGTAAATGTGAGTACCACTCGAACAAAAAGCAAAGAGCATGGCAGTGACATTCAAACAAGAAGAAATAGCACAAAACTTTTAAACATGGAATTAAACATTGATTTAAACCTTTAAGCAATTGAAAGAAGAAACCCTTTTTGTTTTCCCCTAAACAAACAATGCTCTGCTGCAGGGGAGGGGAAGGAAAGAATCTGGACTACACTAGTGACTAGTCAGTGTAGTGCCAAGGAAGGTAGAACACCCTAGCAACTTGATGCTTGGTCATGCCACAAGTGCTAAAGTGCAGGGAAAAGGAAAAGGGAAGAGAGGGAAGGGAAGCAGCAGGAGGTACTCAATGCAATTGACTATAGGTTAATATTGCAAAACACAAGACATTCCTAAAAAACTAGAGGAGAAATAAAAACTGTGTTGCAGAACAATAAATTTTGGAACATTGGAGGCAACAATGAAATGTACTGTAATGAACACAAGAAATAAATGACCACACTGAGTCCAGTTATCAAAGTTCATGTTTTTCTGCAACTTTTATGGTCAGTGGGGATAGACTTGTGTGTGGTTTGTACCAGTTCCTGACAGGACGAGGTCAGGTCATGAAAAGGGACCCAAGAGTTCTGCGTACTGTCGAAACCACACCACTTGACACGATAAGTCCTAGATCTGTTTACGTACTTTTTGCGTAATATCATCTCGATCTGGTACACTGGTGTGTGTACGAGAGAGTCCTGAGAAGAAGAAACAGCGAAAGACTAAGGTCCCAGGAAGTCCACCTGACTGAGCAGGCAAAACAGGATCCGGCTGAAGAGTGTCAGGACAGTGATATGCTGGACAAATTGGTCGCAAATTGTCTGAAGGGATTTCAGCTTCAGAAAATATAGCAGGTTCAAGTGCAGCTTCATTGTTTGGGGGACGGGATCATCTGGGAGGGTATCATTGGGTACCCATGTTTCAGTCGGTTGATGTGGATTTTATTGTTTACCAGCTTTCTATCAGACTTGCGGCACAAGCAAACGTGAACAGGAGGAAGCTTTTCCACAATGTAAAAGGAACCAGTCCAAGGGCAAACCAGTTTTTTGATGGTGCCTGGAACTAGGACGGGTTGGTACAAGCATACAATGTCCACAACAGAAAATGAAGGTTCATTTTCATGCCAGAGTCAGGGCATGTGGGTAAAGGTCCAAGAATGTCTGTGCTGACTCTTTGAAATGGTTCAGTGGCTACAGGCATTGGGATGAAGTGTGCCTTTGTCAGTTTGGCAGGAGTCTTTCTTTGGGAGCAGGGCTGGCAGGATTTGACAAATCAGACAATGTCCTTGTTCATGTGAGGCCAGAAGAAGTGAAGCCTAGTCTTTTCGAGAGTTCTGTAGATTCCCATATGACCTCCAGAAAGTGGAGAGGCATGAGTGGATTGAAGAACCCCGTTGACTAGAGAGGCTGGCACCACTAGCTGTACATGAGTTCTATCCATGTGATGGCCCTTGCCTCCCTTGGTCCAAATGTGAAAAAGCACACCGTCATTGAGAAAGTATTGTGCAGCAAGGAAAAGTACATCCTGGCGATGTTGCTTTTGTTGTGGTAATGTTCTGGTGTCTAAGTACATGATTATGTCTGTGAATTGAGGATCAGTTCTTTGTTGCATTTTGACCGTCGCAATATGGCACTCCCTTGGGCGAACTTGCCTACTGGCTCATTCATTTCGAATAACCATCTGAGGGCAGATAGCTGAAGAAGGAGGAGTAGTGAAGGTAACAGTCAAATTTCTTAACAGCAAATAATGATGGCTAGGCATTCTTTTTCTGCAATGCCATAGCTTTGTTCACTTGAGGATAGAGAGCGCCCGGCATAGGACACAACTCGTTCTGTTCCATCTTGGATTTGACACAGTACAGCACCCACTGCAAAGAAACTAGCATCTGAGTAGAGTTTGAAGGGCTGGTCGAACCTTGGGTAGGCCAGTACTGGAGAAGAGATTAGTTTTTCTTTCAAGGTTTCAAAGGCCTTTTTACATTCAGAAGTCCAAGTATAGTCACATCCCTTTTTGGTGCGGGTGTACAGGGGAGCTGTAATCTTGGCATAGTTGCAAATTAATTTTCTGTAGTAGCCAGATAAGCCCAGGGAAAGCTCTAAGGTCCTTGAGGTTGTTAGGTTCTGGATAGTCTTTTACTGCTGAGAGCATATCTGGGTCTGGAGAGATGCCTTGAGAACTAACAGCATGTTCCAGGTAATGAATTTGATGCTGTGCAAAACAACACTTCGGGTCGAAGCTTGAGATTGGCTTGTCTGAGTCATTCAAACACCTGTGTGAGATGTTGGAGGTGCTCTGGGAAAGTTCCGCTGAAGATGATAACATTGTCCTGGTAGACTAGGCAAGATTTCCAAGACAGTCCACGTAATATGGCTTCCATGACACGTTGAAATGTGGCTAAACTGTTCTGAAGTCCCATAGGCAATCGTTTGAATTGAAAAAGTCCCAAGTGGCATTGCCAGGCTGTGTATGGTTGAGAAGCTGACTCAATAGTAACTTGGTAGAATCCACTCTGCAGGTCTAGAATGGTGAAGTAAGCTGGGCAGGCCACACCAATGCTCTCTAATACGTCCTCGGTTGTAGGTAAGGGATGAGCATCCTCCACCATGTAGGCATTGAGCTTTCTGTAATCCACCATGAAACGATACCCTTTGTCTTTCTTTACCACCAGCAAGCAAGATGCACCCCAGGGACTTGTAGATTCTTTGATAATGTCCTGCTCAAGCATGTCCTTGATGATGTCCTGCAGAACCTGTTTCTGTCCCACTTTGTAGGCTTGCTGACGGATTGGCTGCTGGTTGGGCTGCACCTCGATAGTGTGTTGCAGGATATCACAGCATCCAAGTTTGTTATCTGGACCAACAAATGCATCTGGGTAGTACTCTCAGAATTCCAAAAGTTGCTGTTTCTCTGTTGAACAGGTTAGAAGTTTTGAATAGAATAGTCACTGACTGAGGGGTAGCTCTGCGGAGGCTGGAGTGGTTGTAATAGTACCGACAGGATGAGAGTTGGTGGAACCAGGCCGAGGCTCTTGCAGAAAGTGAAGCTGGTCCCCTGAAGAGAAGCAAACAAAATTTCCGATGTTGGCACCCTTTCAGATGACCACTGGCTCATCTGTGAAGTTACAGCATTTTTGGAATACCGCACCACCATGCACTGCCAATAAGGTGTTTCCTGGAAGGAGACCTGACGAATGCAGAGTGGGGGATCCCGTAATGATGCCAACAACACCTTGTGGAAGTGGTTCACCTCGAATCTTGGCAATCAAAACCATCTCTGACTTAAGAGGCCCAGTGACTGAGTCTATAGCTGTAAGTTGTCTCTGAGGATCTAGTGACAGTTTGTTTGAGGCAAAGCCTAGGATGGCTTTTTGAGCTTTGAGAAAGTCCAGGCCAAGCATCACTGCTGGTTGTAAATCAGGCACTAGGTAGAACTTGACAGCAGCTTGCTGCGAGCCAAAGTGGAGTTTGAGATGGACCATGCCTGTGATAGGTACTGTAGCGGTACTTACTGTGATAATGTACTTTAGGTCGGCTGAAGAGACATTAGGTATGTGAGGAATAGCTGGGTTATCTAGAATAATGCTGTGGATAACTGAGATTTCTGCTCCAGAGTCGACCAGGGCATTCGTGGACCAATCTCCAATGGTTACACGGACATAGTTCACTAGGAGAGGTGACCTGATGACAGGAACTTTTGCCCCTTGAGGCGAGAGTGTGCCTAAGTTAGCAGCTAGAGGGTGCGGGTTGTTTGAGTTGTGAGAGTCAGAGGGTGATCAGTTGCTGTTTTTCCATGATCCTGGGAGTAGTTGCGATCATCTTGCTGATTGTGCTGCGGTGGGCGCCTTTGGTTCTCTTGATTTCTGTGGCAGTACTTTAACTTTTGGCAGGCAGCAGCAGTGTGTCCCCTGAATCTGCATCACTGGCAGATCACTGGTTCTCATGAAGGCGAGGGTGGCTAAGGTTGCTGTCAAAGTGGTTGAAGAGCATTGACAGAAGTTGCAGAAGAACCAGTTGCGCTGAGGTGCAGACTTCTGACAGTTGTGGTTAGTGTCTCTATCATTGATAGCTGCTGCTGGGCACAGGTTGCGAGTGTGGCTAACTGTGATGACTGGGGCGCTTGCACAGTGGTAACCTTGGACATTGATATGGACTCTTGTACGAGTCATGCAGCTTGGATTGTGTTCATCAAGCTTGTTGGTTTCTGTTGGATTACATATAGGTGGAATTGAGGAAGAAGTCCCGTACAAAGGTTGTGATTTGCTCTTTTTCAGTCTTCTGCAGGCATTTGCACCGTGACTCAGTGTCCACTATGAATGTTTCTAGAGACTCAGAGGGTTGCATGGTGCTTTCCCACCACTGTTGTTTCAATACCCAGGGCGGATGTGCTTGGAGAAAATGGTGTTTTTAAGCTGCATACAGGGTGGCAGTGTCCTCTTTAACTTGTTCTGGAAGTGCGTTGCACCAGGAAGTGCCAGTCTCCCTCAGAAACAAGCACAAGGCATTGGAAATGCGCAAAGGATCAGTCCAGTCGTGTAAGGAAATCCATGCTTGGAATTACTCGAGCCAGTCAACAGCGTCTTTGTGAGGCAGTGCTGAGAAGGGAACTGGCTGTAGGCTGGTATGGACCGTGGACTGAGATGAGATAATTTTAATGCAGGCAAGGTTGTCTTGAATGGCTTGCAGAGCTGGTGCTCCTTGAACTGAAATAGAAGACTGGATGTCGTGCAGGATGGTTTCTATTTTGAGGCCCCATGCCCCTGAGGTGGGAGAAGATGGAGCCCCAGACCTTCCAGTGCTTGAAGTGCCATCTGCTTTAGACATCATGGTTGGAGATGAGCTGTGCTTCACTGAGTGACGATCATAAGAATGAGAAGGGGTTTCTGTCATGGAAGAGACAAGACGTTGTGGAGTAAATGGAGTGCTGAAAAGAAAATATTTTTGTAGACAAAAGTACAATTATTTGTAAGCAGGTTCCATCAGATGACATCTTAATAAACATTTGCACTCAATTCTGTGTTGTAAGTTATTTAAATAACGTTTTTGTTGCAAAAATCAGCAATTTGTTGTGGTGTCCCTTTATTTCAATAGGTTTGCCATAGATTCCTATGGAGTGAGGTGATTTGGTGCTTGACTGTAGCAAGACAGCACCATGGAGGGTGGGAGGTTAAGATCATTACTTTGTTATTGTAGAACAAAAGGTGAAGGCTGCTTGCCATGAGGGTGCTGTGCTGGAGACAAAATGGTGATGGTCACTGTGGAGGCCTTTCTTCCCCACCTATACACACAGAAAAATGACGGGCTTTTCTGACTTTTAGGTGAGTGGCACAACTTGCTGAGGAAATCCTGTATTAATGTGCTGCACTCGATTTTCATTTATGGAGGATTTGTCTGTTTATATTGTTTATTTATTCTTTCTTTTGGTGTTCTCCCTGTGATCTCCAAGGCTTTTACTGTAAATATGGATTTATCTGCCCCCAGGATTTGTTTACTTGTTTTGCCCCGATAGTTAGACTGTGCCCTGTTGAATTTCATGGAGCGCTTGGCGTTTCTCTACTCTATTTATTTTAGTTAGTGTCTCTGCTCCCAGTATGGCTTTTCATGCACCCAATGTTTTATTTATTTTTGTTGCTGTGGCTAAGCGGGGAAAGGATCACTCTGTGAGGCTCAGGAAGGGGAAGAGGGAATAGCTGAGCTGCGCTAGATGAGGAAGCTGGAAGGCTAACAGAGTATGTTTCCCCCTTTTTCTTTTCTCCGCATTATCCCACATCAGTGAGTTGTTCCTCGCAGCCCTTTATTGTATTTATTTTGGGAAGGGCTGTGTGAGAGCATGGTATGCTGCTCGCTCTTGGGCAGTAGTACGGGGAGCAGCTCACTCCGATGGTGCAGGGAGGAGCAGAGGCTGCATGCAGCTGCTGGTGTAATGGAAGCCGCAGGTTGAGGAAAGCTGAATGGCTGTGAGCAGGGCAGCTGGTGAGTCGGCGAGGTACAATGGCTTGAATCTTTCCCTACGGTATCCCTTGTATTCTTGTATACTGATTTGTTTCGTGGGAAGCAGCCAGGCGGGTAGATTGCAGTCCATTGTGACTTAAGATAAAGATGTGGTGGGGAGGGTAGCAGTCCTGTGAGGATACCTGGTGTGGCTTGAGTGCAGTGAGGGCCCCCTGGCACAGGGAAGAATAGCGCAAACAGCGACAGCAATTGTGGTTCACTTCCTGTGATTTTGCTGTGTCTTGGCCGTGTGCTGCATTTATTAGTATTTATTTAAACAGTTTCTCCTGGAGCAGCTTCCATGCCATGGAGTTTGGGTTGCACTGACTGGAGGTAGGGAGGACAGAGCAGCAGTTGATTGTTAGGCTGCAGTCAAGAGGCAGCATCAGGGATTGTAATTTGTAATTTTATTTTATTTTCGATGGATGCAATCCCTGTTGCAAGAGGCAGCTTGGCAGTAGCTACTGTTTGAATTTTTGCAATTGCTTGCTGGAGAAAATGGAGCAGCTCAGAAGGAAACCCTGCCATGAGGTAAGAGGTGGGGGAGTTAAAGTTTGGAGCTCCACATGGGACAGCTTGCAACTCTGTGGAGCACAGGGTCCAGCACAACTGATTATGAAAGGTACAGGCATGAAGCCACTGACTATCAGGGTTAAACACTTTTACTGTGAGTAGGCTTGTACAAAAGAAGGGTTGCATGCTGCTGTAGAAACAGGAGACAGTGCATATGTTCCTCTCTGCAGCCAAGGCTGTATTTAAATCAGCATGTAGACAATTCAGGCATAATTGGGTGATGACTCTGGGTTACCAGGTGATGCAGACAACCGAGATGGGGGTTTTGGCAGAAGAAGGGCCGCATTCTCCATCACGTGTGACATTTTGGTGTTGGTCTGCCACGGGACCCTTAGCTTCCTTGTGTTCTGCCAGGCCCATCTGATTCTGCTGCAATTGTCGTCTTGCTGGTACTGAATGGACTGAGTCGAACGCATAAAATAAAATTAGTTTATTTAGAGACGTCGGGCAGGAGGTAATTTAGCTGGGAGAATATTTGCAGTCATTTGTGACTAGAGCTGTTACTGAAACTCTGTGAAATAGGTGTCTGATAAGGGGAGGAGCTGAAGAAGGCTTGAGGGACAGTGAATTACAAACAGGAGTTGATTGTGGGCTCTGTTTGCTGTAGAAGCTGAGAGGGAGAGCAGCTACCAGCTACCCTAAACTAGAGCTGTGTTTCTGCCCTGTAGTTTACAGAAGAAAGTTTTGTTTTTACCTGATTGTTTTTTGTAGACACCGAGTACTAAAGGAACAACCCCTCCGCACCCACTCCCATTCCCCAACCACCCCCGAGTGCTCTACATTTATAGTGGAAGGCCAAGCCACACCTACTTAAAGACACTGGAACTGTTAGGCAGCATAGCACAAGCAATAGCCTAGCTGATATACAGGCAGAATTACAAAGGGTGTAGCTAGCAACTAGGTCCACAAGGGCACATACAAGAAGAAGAGAGAGAAAATGTAAGTCACTACAGAAGGAGAGAAAGACAGGGAGAGAAGGAGAAGAAAACAAGCATTTGTCAATGCCAAATGTTTGCTTGCTGGCATTGGCATTGGTAGTATAGGAGTTAGAGAGATGCATAATAGGAATGGCAGTGAAGTATTGAACTGAAGCCAACCCCACCACCACCCTGCAGAGACTGACAGGCATTGGGGTGTGCCTTTGGGTCATCAGACATAACGGCCACGCCATTTCACCACATCCTACCCTGCAGCCTCTGACAAGTGTCACGGTGTGCCTTGGAGTCTTTGGGCCTTATGCTCACCCCATTCCATATGGAAATACGGTGAGATGGGTGAAGTATAAGAGAATGGGGTGAACTTTGGGGCTGAAGAGTCCAAGGCACACCTCGATGCCTGTCACTGGTTGCAGGGTGTGGGTGGGGTTGGAATGGCATGAACATTACAGGTGGCAATCCCAAGTCACACCCCTGATGCCTGTCAGTCTCTACAGGGTGGGGCGTTATGTTCGAAAACCCTAATGCCCCAGGCGTTCGTTCGTATTTTCACTACACATTTTCAACATGTTTTCTTTTGTAACTCCCACCTCATGAACAGTGGCAATATCAGTTTGTTAGCCGAAAGCTGATTTTTCACAGGGACTACACCATTTAGCACCACAGATGCAAAAACACATTTCTAACAAGATGTGAAAAATAACAGCTATACTGGTCATGGGGAGGTGTAAAAAATTGCAATGTTGAAAATCTGGAGTGAAAATATAAAAAAACTGAAGTCACGAGCGTGCATAGAAACTGCACAACGCACACCCATAATGTAATTACTTTGGGGATATTTTACAGCAGATTGTCAACACAGGCATTTTGGGACCTCCGCTCATGAACAGTGTCACTGTGATTTTCTTAATCTGTCCCGAACACTGATTTCCCACAGCGACCATGCATTTCTGCGCCGGAAGTGCAAAAACACATTTTGGCTGGGGTGTGAAAAATGACAGCTGTACTGTTCATAAGGAGGTGTGTGGAACAATGCCAGTGTTGAAAATCTGGACTGAAAATAGTACAGATTCGTGAACTTACGAGGGTGCGTGGAAACTGTGCAATGCACGCTCATAACACAGTCATTTTATGGACTTCTGTCACCAAATTTTCAACATAGCTATTTTAAGACCTCTGCTCATGAACAGTGTCACTGTGATTTTCTTAATCCGTCCCTAACATTTATTTTGCACACAGATTGCGCCATTGGGAGCTACATGCGTGAAAACACATTTTGGGCAAGATATGAAAAATGACAACTGACCTGGTCATAAGGAGGTGTGGTAAAATGGCAATGTTGAAAATCTGGAGTGAAAATATAAAAAATTTGCGAAGTTACGAGCATGTGTAGGAACTGTGCAACGTACACTCATAAAACAGTCATTTTGGGGAATTTTTTTCACCAAATTTTGAATATAGGGTTTTGGGGGGCGTAACTTATGAACTGTGACACTGTCATTTTGTTACTTGGTTCCGAAAGGTGGTTCCGCACCGTGACCACAAAATCACCTTTCTGGACCGAATAACAAGATGACGGTGACTGAAAATGAGGTGGGCCCCAAGAACCCCATGTTGAAAATTTGGTGAAAAAATTTCCCAAAATGGCCAAGATATGCACTAGAAAAAAAAAAAAGAACACTTATGCCATTATACAGTTTACCGGCATTTCTTCAGTTCGTGGTCGGCTTTGAAGAGTGCAGACGTGTTCCTGGTCCACTGAAGATCGTCGCACCAGACTCTGGAGGTAAGTATGGGGTAGGGGGGGTGTAAGGAGGTGGATGCGCAGAGGGTGGGTGAGGGTTGGGGGAGGGAGGGCAAGACAATCAACGAGGGACCGCTTTTGGTTTTCAGGTGTTTATTTTCTTTTAGGAAGACAACGTGGGACTTGTGCCACGCTGGGGTGAGCTCCCAGTGTGACACCGAAGATTTTTGGGTGGGGCCAGTGGAGATGACAGGGATTGGGCCTCCTGCCATACAGACGCTGCCACGCTGGGGTGGCCTTGTGCCGCAACTGGAAGTCTGTTTCTTTTGGCGGGGTCTAATGGAGTCAGGGGATTGGCCACCCTGTCGCATTCTGACTTTTGCCACACTAAGGTGGGCTCCTAGCGTGGCACCTAGAAGTCTGGGGGAGCACAGAGCTGATGGGGATTGGGCACCCACGCCAGCCATACCGGTGCTGCGGGGGGAGTGCATAAGCACGCTGGGATGGGCTCCCAGTGTGCTACTTCAGAGTTTGGGGAAGGGGGGAAGAGTAGACACAAATGAAGCTGTCTGTGGCAGCTGTTCAGGATAAAGTGCTGAGTGTAGGCATTTTGCATACTGCCAATGACAGTATGCAAATGACCTGCCGACACCAGTATGCAAATTGCCTACATGTTACAACTGCTGATTACAGTGGTTTTTCGCTTTCAACTGTACGCTACTGCATCTGAACGGCTTTCATAGATAGCTCGGACATTCATTGGCACGGGGCGGCCGCACCTGCTAAAGAGAGCAGGGCATTGGAAGTGGGAGAAGCACACCTATGAAAACTCATATGGTGGCACTTTGTTTCTTGCACATGCGTACAAGCAAACATACAAAGGGTTAAGCGGGGAGGAATATCAGTAAACGCAGGATGATGCAGGGAGTGGTACAGTGCTCTGGCTGTGGTGCAGCAGTCTTCAGAAAAACATTCTGATACTGCAGTGCTGCCCCATTTGCAGGCACCTCTCTGGGCTGAGGGTAGAGGTCGCAAGTCTCTGGGCCGAGCTGGCAGAAATACTTGGGACCTTCACCCCCACACAGAGGCCACCAGGTCCCCAGTCAGTGCCACAATGGCCACCCAGGCAGATGGCAGGATGGAATATGGTGGGCTCAGAAAGGTTCAGGGGAGGCGAGCAGAGACACATCTCCAATCCAGTCCAGCTCATGAATCCTTACACAGTGTTGGAGGAATGGGACAGCCCTGTAAAGGAAAAGAGAACCCCTTAGGAAGAAGAACTTATTCCTGTTGGGGGACTTAATTGTCCGGGAATGGATTTGGGCACAGACAGTAGAAAGGAAAGGGAGGTAAACTGCCTTCCAGGAGGCACAGCTCGGAAGGAGGGGGAGCGCATTTAGAGGATCACTGAAGCTGTGGCAAGTGGGGGCTGGAGGTCATTATCCACTTGGGACAAATGACCTATCCAAGGATATGGCAAGTTGGAGCAAGTGAAGGAGGACTTGAAAGTGCTGGAAGGGTGCCTGGGGAAGGTAGCAAGCTCTGTGAGATTTTGGAGGTGCTGCCAGTTCATGGCGGGGGAGGGATCTCCACATTAGTAACTTCAACACATAGTTGAAAGGCTGGTGAAGTGAGAAGGGGTATGGCTTCATTGGGGATTGGGGACTCACCTGGAGTGATGCAGCCCTGTACAGTGGGGACGGACTGCATCTGTCCAGCAAGGGGAAGGCAGCCCTCAATGGATGGTTTAAATGCTTTGCTGATGAGCGTCTAAACTAGTCAGGGGAGGAGGGCAACAGGAGCAGGGATACTCAGGCAGCCCACCCTCACATGGTAGAGAAAGCAGAACAATGGAGTAGGAAAAGGAGTTGATATCAAGGTCATCGGAGTTGGGCAGAAATGGAGTAGAAAAGGAATCAGGAACACAAGAGAAAAATATCAGGAAGGGGGGGAGATGCAGGGGACTAAAAACAGGAATAAAGCGCCGTGCCAGTGACCTGGGCCTGGGAACAAGCTCGGGCCGTCGGGGGTCGGCAGCGGAGGGAGAAGACTGAGCATCCAGAGGACAGCTCTCCTCTCCTCTCTGAGGAGGGAGGGGGGTCCATTCTTCGCACTTGACTGACCTCTGGCAGAAGCCAGAGACACAACAAGTACCAGCATCCAGCAAGGGGGACGGGAGAGGTGACATTGGCAATGATGCCATGATGCCAGGGCATGCCTCTCCATTAAAGAAAAATGGAAAAATCTCTCCAGGCTCCGGGCAGACAGAGCACCAAGGAGAAACCTCTCATGGCCTCGCACCGTCCTCCCTTCCTGCTCCCTTTGAAATCTGGATTGTCGGGGTGTAGCTGCCCCACCTCATCCCCACCTGGGGGGAAAACTGCAGCTCCATGGGGTGAGCGAGAAGGGTGAGAGTAGGTAGTGAAGGCAGGGGCAGTCTCCCTAGGTGCTCCCGAGGATGCTGAGCTTGGGGAGAGGGGGGCTGATAAACAAACAAACAAAAAAAAACAGGAAAAGAGAGAGAGGTCAGGCAGTAAAACTTGGAATGTCATGGTGACAGATGCACGCAGCCTGGGAAATAAAGCCCCAGACATGGAGGCCTTAATAATTGAAGGAAACCTGGACATAGTAGCAATAACTTAAACGTGGTACACAGCTAATCATGAGTGGGAAACAAATGTACCAGGATATGTTCTATTCAGGAGGGATTGGGAAGGCAAAAAGCAAGGGGGAATAGCCCTGTATGTCAGAGAGGGTATAAAGGCAACACAGGTACAGGGTAGGCAGGGGGAGTCCGAGGCACTAGGGGTCACCCTTCATCCTGGAAATGGCACAGCAATACGCATAGGGGTCGTACACAGGCCTCCAGGACAGGGAGAGGAACTGGACAGAGAGCTAGTGGAGGAAATACATGCAATGGCAATGAAAGATGGAATTCTACTGATGGGGGATTTCAATATGCCGGCATGAATTGGAACACCAGTGTAGGTGCTTCAGCCAGAAGCAGAGGCACCCTTGATTCACTCCAGTGGGCTGGACTCAGGCAGCTTGTGCATGATCCCACCAGAGACAGGGCAATTCCAGATCTAGTAATGACCAACGGGGATTGTATCACAGATGTCCAGGTAGAAGGGCAACTGGGATCCAGCGATCACAACATTGTGCGGTTCAGCATAGGAACAGAGACTCACTCAAGTCATACTAGGACAAAGGTTTTGGATTTCAAAAACGCTGACTTCGCTGAAATGGGGAGGGGTATAAAAAAAAACCTTGGAGAGAATGGGGGCAGTGGGGGTAGGAGAACAGTGGAAGCATCTAAAGGAAGCCTTACTGGAAGTAACAAACCAATACATCAGATTGGTATCCTAAGCTAAGAGGGAGAAAGCCACTGAGGTTCTCGAGAGAGGTGGCAGTAAAGGTCAGGGCAAAAAGGAAAGGGTTCAGGGAAATATAAGGAGGTGCAAAGGGAGGAGGACAGAGAGAAGTACCTAGAGTGTCTAAGGGAAGTAGGAAAGGCAGTAAGGAGAGCAAAGGCACAGACTGAGGAAGGTTTAGCACAGTCAGTTATGAAAGGGGACAAGACATTCTTCAGTTACATCAACGAAAGGAGGAAAAACAAGGGGGGATTGCAAGGCTGAACAGAGAGGGAAGGGAATGCAAGGAGGGTGACATGGAAAAGGCAGAAATATTGAATAAATATTTCTGTTCAGTATTCACAGAAGGGGGGGCAGGGGCCACAGCAGTACAACAGTTGCCAAGAGGGTCAAGAGGTGGATAGTAGTCCATTCACAGGGGAAAGAGTCCTGCAGGAGCTCACTAAATTGAAGGTGGACAAAGCAATGGGACCAGATGGCATACACCCAAGGATATTAAGAGAACAGCGAAGGGAGATGGCAGCCATGTTCACTGAGTTATTCAACACAGGGGTGGTACCAGGGGATTGGAGAAGGGCACATGTGGCCCCTCTACACAAATCCGGCAGCAGGGAGGAGGCAGGGAACTATAGGCTGGTCAGCCTCACCTCAGTAGTGGGGAAGATCATGGAGACTTTGCTTAAAGAAAGGATAGCACGGCATCTAGAAGCCGTTGGAGCCCAGGATCATAAGCGACATGGATTCACAGTGGGGAGGTCATGTCAGACAAATTTGGTTGATTTATTCGACTAGGTGACAAAGAAAGTAAATCAGGGTGGGGCAGTGGATGTCTCTTACCTTGATTTCAGCAAAGTCTTTGACACTGTCCCACATAGGCCGATATACAACCTGGGTAGGCTTGGCATGGGGGATAGGGTGGTAAACTAGGTTAGAAACTAGCTAACAGACAGGAGGCAGAGGGTGGTGATTAAAGGGATGCAGTCTGGGGAGAGGGGGGTGACCAGAGGGGTGCCTCGGTTTGGTCTTGGGGCCAGTCCTATTCAGTGTCTTCATTAGCGACATTGCAGAAGGGTTGGAGGGAAAGATCTGCCTGATGCAGATGACACCAAGATCTGTAACAGAGTGGATGCCCCAGAGGGACCTGGGAAAGTTTGAAAAATGGTCTGAGGACTGGCAACTGAAGTTTAATTCAAAAAAGTGCAAAATAGTGCAACTGGAACACAGGAACCCTGGGGAAAGCTACAGGATGGGGGGATAGTGGCTGACAGTCATAAAGGAGGAAAGGGACTTGGAGGTTATTATTTCAGATGACCTGAAAATGTCAAAGCAGAGTGCTAAGGCAGCTGGGAGGGCCAGTGGCATGATCGGGTGCATAGGCAGGGGTATCATCAGCAAAAGGAGGGAGGTAGTGATGCCATTATATAAAATCATGGTCAGGCCTCACATGGAGTACTGTGTGCAGTTCTGGAGGCCGCACCTTCGTATGGACATTAACAGGCTGGAGACTGTCCAGAGAAGAGCAACTAAGATGGTACAGGGCTTGCAACACAAAACTTATGAAGAGAGATTAAGGGACCTCAATATGTGCTCACTGGAAGAGAGGAGGGAAAGAGGGGACATTATAGAAACATTCAGGTACCTCAAGGGTATAAACAAGGTGTGGGGCAGGAGACATTTTCCAGTACAGAAGGAGCACAAGAACGAGGGGCCATGACATGAAATTAGAAGGTGGGAGGTTAAGAGGGAATGTGAAGAAGTTCTTCTTCACAGAGAGGTTGGAGGACGCATAGAATGGTCTTCCTCAGGAGGTGGTGGGAGCGAGCACTGTGGATGCATTCAAGCATGCTTGGGACAGGCATAGGGGAAACATAGAGGTACAGCAGCAGGTGGGTCAGAAGCAGTAATCCAGTACAAGGTCTTACAGGCAGACTAGAAGGGCTAGCTGGTCCTTATCTGCCGACAATTTCTATGTTTCTATGTTAGGAGCAAGTGTTCAGCACGAGGAACAGACTCAGACTGAGCAAGCAACAGGAAATTGGGGTTTCCACGCCCCTGCAGGAAAATAATTAGCATAACTCATTGCCATAGACTCAAATTGCAACATAACTGTTCTGTTAAAGGGGCGGCAGCTAGCATTAAACCCCATGCTTAACTGCTCTACAGTGCCGTATACACAGTACAAAGGACAGCAGGAAGTCTTTGCAGTCTTTTGCTGTCATTCACCCCTGATAAGGAGGGCGCTTCCAGTTCTACACAGTGCCTGTCCAAATGGCTGGCCAACGGTATTACTTTCAGTTATAGGAAGTATGGTAAAGAAGTTCTTGGTGCTGTTTGTGGTCGATCTACTAGAGGTATAGCCACATCTGTTGCCTGTTTAAAAAATATGTCTGCTGCAGAAATCTGTGCAGCTACCACTTGGAGTACTGTCCACACTTTTATTGAACACTACAGTTTGGGCATTGCATCCCGAAAAAGGACTGGCTTTGGCCTATCTGTCTTTCAAGGCCTCCTTTCTTAGTCCTATAGGTTTCAGTTACCCACACTGTTTAATGGTCAGTATTGCTTGGTTCTTGTTACATGAGTGTGGCCTGATGAAAGAGTTATCCTCAAAGAAGATAGATCAGTTACATAGTTACTGTAACAGCAGATCTTCAAGAGCATCTCTTTCATCAGTCCATGCCGTCTCACACTCTATCCCCTTACGAATCTACAGCTCTGTAGATGCTGTCTCCTTCTCCATAAAGGTCTGCCTGCTGTTTTTTGCCCCACCTGTTCAGCAGAGACATGCATTCTCTCCTGGTTCCCTGAAGAGAGGTCCTCCGAGCATGATCTCTAGTGGGGAACTGAGATGGGGAGGGGCCGTCCATGCTTACATGGGAAGGGACGTCATTGTGGGCGGCCCCTAGTGGACTGCTTGCAGAAATTTCCGTGTGGTCCTAGTGCCTGGCAGCTATAAGTTCCATAGGTGTGGCCTGATTAAAGAGATTCTCTCGAAGATCTACCGTTAAGGTAAGTATGTAACTGTTCTTTACTATCTGGCACACACCCAGTGGTTATTGAGCATATGCCCTGACTATTATTGAACACACACTCAGTGACTACCTACCAGGCACTCACCCCAATGACATTTGGGTATGTGCCCCAGTTACTGTGGCATTTTGGTATTTGGTCTGCCACTAAAGAACCCCTTACATTCTCCAGTATTCTGCTTTCCCATCTGGTGCTTCTGCAATAGTCGACTGAAGGTACTGAACGAACTGAGTTGGACGCATAAAATAATAAACAAAACAAGGTTTATTCAGGAACATAAGCAGGGACATCTCATCAGCACAAGGTACAGACTAGACTGACTAGAGGAACAGAAAAGTGGGGTTTCCTACCCCCTGCTGGAAATAATTAGCATCACCTGTCCATAGCATTAGCTGAAACATTCTGTTCTTAGTTAAAGGGGTGGCAGCTAATCTTTAGCCCCATAGCTTAATTTTGTACTCCACATCACTCCGGGTACTGTAAATGTGAGTACCACTCGAACAAAATAAAGCATTACTATGGCAATGAACGCATTAAAAACAAGAATAACTGTAATCATTAATTTGACAGTAAATAAACATTAGCAAAGAACATTTCAGGGATATTGAGCAAACTTTGTAAACATTAATATAACATTTATCAGCATCGTGGAGTAATTTGGTAAGACTTTTTGAATGATTGAAAACCACAATACTTAGCTGCAGGGGAAGGGAGGAGAGAATCTGGACTACACTGGTGGCCAGTCGGTGTAATGCCAGGGAGGGGGGAACACCACAGCACTTGAGGCTGGCCATGCCACAAGCACTAATGTGCAGGAAGGGAAGGGAAGGGAAAGGAAAGACAGGGAAAGAGGAGCAGCACTTATTACCCAAGTGCAATTCAAGTTATGTTTCGATTGGAAAAGTACCAGCATTTCTAAGATCTGGAAGAGAAAAAATGTTAGCTCAAACAGTAATTTAGAAGTAATGTGCATATGGTTAAACGCAGAATTTATAGAATCACCACACTGAGTCCGAATAATGAAGTTCACTTGATTCTGTGACTTTTATGGTCAGTTGGGACTGCTGAATGGGTAGCTTGAACTAGTTCTTGACAGGATGTGGTCAGGTCACAAAAGAGGACCCATGAGTTCTGAGCACTGTCAAACCCACACCTTTTAACATGATATGACCAAGATCCATTAATGTACTTTTTGCGCAAAATCTTCTCAATCTGGTACACTGATTTGGGTACATGAGAATCCTGAGAAGGCGCAAGAGGCTGAGAAGGTCCAGAAAGTCCATCTGGCTGAGCAGGTTGAACAGGATCTGGCACATAAGGCTCAGTACCGTGTAGTTCTGGTGAAACTATTGTCAAATTGTCAGCAGAAAGTTCAGTTTCTGAAAGTATTGCAGGTTCCAAAGAAACTTCATTACTTGGGGGACTGGGATCATCAGAGAGGGTGTCATGCAAGTACCCGTGCTTCAACCTGTTGATGTGAATTTTACTGTGTACCAGCTTTCCATCTGACTTGCGGCGCAAGCGAACATGAACAGGGGGAAGCTTTTTAGCAATATAGAATGGCCCAGTCCAGGGATGAAGCAGTTTTTCTAGTGGTGCCCGGAATAAGGACAGGTTGATACAAATATACAGTGTCCCCCACAGAAAATGAAGGATCTTGGCTGTTGATATTTTTTGCATTGCCATTTTTCTCTGTCCCATTGTGTCAATAGCAACCCATCTGGCCAGTTCAAGCTGTTCCAACATTGGGATGATGAAGGAGGAAGCTGACTTTGGGACCTCTAGCAGAGAGAGATCTTTATCCAGAGGTGTTATTGGGTGACGTCCATGGACTAGTTCAAACAGGGTATACTCTGTGCTGTCGACACAATGGCTGGAGTTGTAAGCAAACTGAATGAAGGGGACAAAATGGCCCCAAGTGTTGCTAGTCTCATCCAGGTACTTGGATAGTGTGTTAACAATGATCAGCATCATTCTCTCACTTTGTCCATTGCACTGTGGATGGTAACTGGTTGTATGAGTCTTTTTGATGTCGAGAAGTTTGCAAGTTTCTTGCACAATAGTTGAGAGGTAGTTAGTGCTTTTGTTTGAATGCAGGTACGCTGGAGTACCGTGATGACAAATGATTGTATTGAGGAAGGCACTTGACACTGTGGCAACTTTAATGTCTTTTGGTGGGATCAATTCCAAGTACTTAGGTAGTCCACAAAAACAAGAATGTACTTGTTGCCAAAGTCAGGGCATGTAGGCAGGGGGCTAAGAATGTCCATGCTGACTCTTTGGAAAGGTTCTGTGGCGACAGGCATTAGAATGATGTGTGCCTTTGTCAGTTTGGCAGGGGGCTTTCTTTGGGAGCAGGGCTGGCAGGATTTGACAAAATGGACAATGTCCTTGTTCATGTGAGGCCAGAAGACGTGAAGCCTTGTCTTTTCAAGAGTTCTGTGGATTTCCATATGACCTCCAGAAAGTGGAGAGGCATGAGTGGATTGAAGAACTTCAGAGACTAGAGAGGCTGGCACCACTAACTGTACGCAAGTTCCATCCATGCGATGACCCTTGCCTTCCTTGGTCCAGGTGTGAAAAAGCACCCCTTCACTGAGAAAATACTGTGATGCAAAGAATTGTACATCCTGGCGGTGTTTCTTTTGTAGTGGTAAAGTTCCAGACTCGAGATATGTGATGATGTCTGTTAACTGAGGATCAGTTCTTTGTTGAAATTTAATCGTTGCCAGGGAGATATTGGTATTAGAGGTTGAAAGAAGCTCTCCGACTGCTTGCAGTAAGTGAGGATTGGTGCTTTTCTCTGTAGAAGCAGTTGGTAGCAGCAAAGCACCTTGAGGTGTTGTAGGAGTGTCCACAGGGAGCTCATCTGTGGAGTGGAAAGGAAAAGTTTGTAGGCAGGATTCTTCATCTGGAGAGGCTGCTGTGGAGGGATACCGCCTACAGCTTACAGCATCAGCATTGGAGTGCACTCGACCTGGTCGGTACTGAATTTCAGAATTGTAGCCTTGCAGTATGGCTATCCATCGGGCAAACTTTCCTACTGGCTCCTTCATTTTGAACAACCATCTGAGGGCAGAGTGATCTACAACAGCTGTGAAGGAGTAGTAGCGAAGGTGACAGTCAAACTTTTTTACTGCAAAGCCCACAGCTAGGCATTCTTTTTCTGTGATGCTATAGTTTTGCTCAGCTGAAGAAACAGAGCGCCCAGCATAGGAAACAACTCGTTCTGTTCTGTCTTGGATTTAACATAGCACAGCACCCTCTGCAAAGGAACTAGCATCTGTGTAAAGCTTCAGAATGGCTGGTCGAACCTGGGATGGGCCAATACTGGGGATGAAATAAGTTTTTCTTTCAAAGTTTCAAAGGCCTCTTTGCATACGGAAGTCCATATGTAGTCACATCCCTTTTTGGTGAGAGCGTACAGTGTAGCTGCAATCTTGGCATAGTTTCAAATTAATTTTCTGTAGTAGCCAGGAAAGTTCTAAGGTCTTTGAGGTTTGTAGGTTCTGGATAGTCTTTTACTGCAGAGAGCTTATCTGGGTCTGGCAAGATGCCTTGCAAACTGACCACGTCCCAGGTAATGGATTTGATGCTGAGCAAAGCAACATTTCTCTGGGCGAAGTTTGAGATTGGCTTGCCTGAGATGTTCGAACACCTCTTTGAGATGCCGGAGGTGTTCTTGAAAAGTTCTACTGAAGACAATAACATTGTTGTGGTAAACTAGGCAAGATTTCCAAGACAATCCACATAATACAGCTTCCATGACGCATTGAAATGTGGCTTGGCTGTTCTGAAGTCCCATAGGCAGACGTTTAAACTGGAAAAGTCCCAAGTGGCAGCACCAGGCTGTGTATGGGCATGAAGCTGGATCAATAGTGACGTGGTAAAATCCACTCCGAAGATCTAGAGTGGTGAAGTAAGCTGGGCTGGCCACACCAAGGTTCTCTAAGGTGTCCTCTGTGGTAGGTAAGGGATGTGCGTCCTGTACCATGTAGGCATTGAGCTTTCTGTAATCCACCACAAACCGATACCCTTTCTCTTTCTTTACTACCAGCAAACAAGGAGCACCCCAGGGACTTGTAGAATCCTCAATAATGTCCTGTTCAAGCATGTCCGTGATTAAGTCCTGCAGGACTTGTTTTTGTTTGTGTCCCACTTTGTAGGCTTACTGACAAACTGGTTTCTGGTTGGGCTGTACCTCAGTGGTGTGTTGCAGGGTATCGCAGCATCCAAGTTTGTTATCAGGGCCAACAAAGACGTCTGGGTAGTTTTCCAGGAATTCCAGAAGTTGCTGTTTCTCTGTTGGACATGCTGGAAGTTTTGAGGCCAACAGACGCTGACTGAAGGGCATCCCTTGTGAAGCTGGAGTGGTTATGTTAGTACTGACTGGACGAATGTTAGTGGAACCAGGCTGAGGTTCGTGTAGAAGCTGAAGCTGGTCTCCTGAAGGCAAACAAACTTTCTGATACTGGTACCCTCTGAGATGACCACTAGCTCATCTGAGAAGATGCAGCATTTTTGAAATACTGAGCTGCCGTGCACAGCAGACAAGGTGTTCCCTGGAAGGAGATCTGAGGAGTGCAAAGCTGAGGATCCTGTGATGGTGCCAACAACACCTTGGGGAAGTGGGTCACCTCAAATCTTGGCAATTAAAACCATCTCTGACTTAGGAGGTAAAGTGACTGAGTCTATAGCTGTGAGTTGCCTCCGGGGATCTAGTGACAGTTTGTTTGAGGCAAAGTCTAGGATGGCTTTGTGTGCTTTGAGAAAGTCCAGGTCAAGAATCACATCTGGTTGCAGTTCAGGCACTAGGTAGAATTTAACAGTATCTTGCTGTGAGCCGAAGTGGAGCTTAAGATGGACCACGTCTGTGATAGGTACTGTAGCAGTGTTTGCTGTGATGATGTATTTCAGGTCAGCTGGAGCAACAGTAGGAACATGACGAATAGCTGGATTGTCTAGTATACTGCTGTGGATCACAGAGATTTCTGCTCCGGAGTCGACCAAGGCATGCATGGACCAATTCCTAATAGCGACAGGGACAGAGTTTGCAAGGAGGGATGACCTGATGACTGGAACTGTGGCTTCTTTAGGTGTGATTGTGCCTGGCTTAGCAGCTGGAGGGTGCAGTTTGTTTCAGTTACAAGAGTCAGTGGGGCAGTCATTTGCTTCATTTTCCTGCCCAACAAAAGCCCCTAGTTTGTTGGGCAGCGCTCATTTCCCTGGTCCTGTGAATAGTTGAAAGCATTTTGCTGGTTGCACTGTGGTGGATGCCTTTGGCTATCTTGATTTCTGTGAAAGTTTTTCAGTTTGTGGCAGACCGCAGCAGTGTGACCCTTGAATCCGCACCACTGACAGGTCACTGGCTGCTGTGAAGGTGGAGGTGACTCAGGTCACTGTGGAGGTGGCTGCAGGACATTAACAAGAGTTGCAGGTGAAGCCGCAGTATTGGAATGTAAGCTGTTGACAGCTGAAATAAGCTTGTCAATCATTATTTGCTGCTGTTGGAGGCAAGTAGCAAGTGCAGCCAATTGTGAGGACTGTGGCTCTTGAACAGTGGTAGGCCAGAGCATGGAAATAGACTCCTGGGCTAACTGTGCAGCTTGGATTGTGTCCATCTAGGTGGTTGGCTTTTGCTGGATAACATAGATATGAAACTGCAGAGTCAGTCCTCAGACAAAGGCTGTGGTCTGATCTTTCTCTGATTTTTGTAGACATTAACACTGTGATTCAATGTCCACTATAAAAGCTTCCAATGATTCGGAGGGTTGCATAGTGCGCTCCCACTGTTGCTATTGTAACAACCAGGGTGGATGTGCTTGTAGGAAATGGTCCTTGAAGGTGGAATACAGGGTGGCAGTGTCCCCTCTCATCTGGACCAGAAGGGCATTAAACCACGAGATGGCCGTTGTCCTCAGAAGCAAGCGCATGGCGTTGGAAATTCGCAAGGGATCCGTCCAACCATTGAATGAGATCCAGGCCTGAAATTGTTCAAGCCAGTCAACATCTTCATGGGGTAGTGCTGAGAAAGGTACTGGCTATAAGCTGGTGTTAACTACTGAGTGTGGGGAAATAGCTTTAACATATGCGAGGTCATCCTGAATGGCCTGTATAGTGGGCGTCCCTTGAGCTGAGATGGACAACTGGATGTTGTGCAGAATAGTTTCAATTTTGAGACCCCATGATGTCAAGGCAGGTGAAGCTGGAGCCCCAGAGCTTGAAATGCTCAAGATGGCATCATCCTCAGACCTCACGGTCAGGGATGAGCTGTGTGTTATTGAACAAAGGTCGTTGGAATGAGTAGGAGTGTTGTCATTAAAAGAACGAGACGTCTGTGGAAGAAATAAGTTGCAGAGATAAAATATTTTTGTAGACAAAGGTACATTTATTTGTAAGCAGTTTTCATCAATGACATCTTAATAAACAAGCTTCATTCTGTTTTGGTGTTGTGTGTTATTTAAATAAACTTTTATCACAAGATCAGTTATTTGGTGTACTGTCTCTTTAATTGCATAGGCTTGCATAGACTTGCATTGACTTTTGCTGGTGACATGCATGTGCAAGAAACATAGTGCCATCATCCGAGTTTTCGGAGGTGTGTCACCCCCTCTTCCAATTCAGTCAGTGTGTTGGCAGGCGCTGCCCCAGTCCGCCAATGCATGCTGGCGCCATCAGTGGCTCAGTAGGTAGCACACTTGCCTCTGAGGCGGGAGATCAGAGGGCTGTGGGTTCAGTTCCCACATCTGGCACTTGGGTTAATATCCCAGTACTGACCCTGTAGTGCAGCATGAGAGGGGTGCTGCACTTCTGAGGTAACGGCTTTCGGATGAGACGTTAAACCGAGGTCCCATCTGCCTGGATTAGTGGTAGTTCAGGTGGATGTTAAAGATCCCATGGCACTTATCGAAAAGAGTAGGGGATTTCCCCGGTGTCCTGGCCAAATTTCCCTCACTCAGTAAAAATACCACCAACAGCTTAATCTGGTTCAAGGTCAGTTGGCATTCATCTGTATCCCCCTTCCCCAGGTCGTGCCTGAAAATAGACAGGATTTGTCTAGTGCACTTACCTGGTCAACAAAGGCTAAATAAATAAAAATAAATGACAGCTCCAAAATGCAGTGGCATACAATTGAAAGGGGGAGCTACGCTTCAGTGAGCAGCGATAAGATATCGCTTGCCCGCGCGCAGCCCCTACACACACACACACACACACACACACACAGAAATGCACGATGCATACTGCGTGCTGCCCCCCAGGCACAAACGTGATCAGCCGATGGGGTGCCCAGTCCCTGTCGGCTGTGAAGGCGCCTCCCCCAAAAGCCTTCCACATGCCACGCTGGTGCCCACCCCAGCGTGGCAACTCACTAGAATAGCCGACGGGGTGCCCAATCCTCATCAGCTCCACTGTCCTCACCACCCCCAGTACTGGCTGCCACGCTGGGAGCCCACCCAGTGTGGCAATAGATGTTATGGTTCGACGGGGTGCCCAACTTCGCCGTCGGCTCCATGGGCCCCCAGCCCGCCCTTGTCCCAGCGTGGCAAACGTCCCGCGTCAATCAATTGAAAAAACAAAAACCTGTAAATTAAAACGGTCCCACGCAGTCGGCCGCCCCTCCCACAACCCGCACCCACCCACTGCACACCCTGCCTCCACACCTCGGCTATCCCATACTTACCTCCGGACCTCGTGCTTACGATTCGGTGGACCGGGAACACGTCTGCACTCTTCAAAGCCGACTGCGAACTGAGGAAATGCTGGTAAGCTGTATAATGGGATAGAAAGGGTTTTTTCAACTTTGTTGCATATCTCAGACATTCTTTGGAATTTTTGCACCAAATTTTCAACATGGAGTTTTTGGGACCCCTTCTCATGAATGGTGTCACCGTCATGGCGTTATTCGGGCCCGAAGGGTGATTTCACAGTCACTGACAAAACCTTTACAGGTACATAAGTGAAAAAAGAAGGACAAAGGGAGGGATAGTGAGACTGAAGGGGAGGATGGGGCGCGTGGAGGATGACAACAGTAAAGCTGACATACTGAACAGGTATTTCTGCTCAGTCTTTACTGAGGAAGAGGAGGGTAATGGGTCTGAAGGGAGTACAAGGTGAGAATGGTGCAGAAATGGACACAAGTCCCTTTACATGAGAAAGGGTCCTGAAGGAACTGGAAGCAATAAGAGCTGATAAAGCAATGGGGCCAGATGGGGTGCACCCAGGGTCCTTAAAGAACTAAGAGAGGTGGTGGCTGAACCTCTGGCTATCCTGTTTAGCCGATCACTGGAAACAGGAGGTACCCAAAGACTGGAGGACAGCAGATGTAGTCCCCTTTATACAAAAGTGGGAACAAAGAGGAAGCAGGGAACTACAGACCAGTCAGCCTCACCTCGGTAGTGGGGAAGATCATGGAAGCACTACTGAAGGAGAGATTGGTATAACATCTGGTTGTCAATGGACTACAGGACCCAAGACAGCATGGTTTCACCAGGGGGAGATCATGTCAGACCAACCTCATTAAATTTTTTGACTGGGTGACTAGGGAGGTGGATCAGGGGAGGGCAGTGGACATGGCCTATCTGGACTTCAGCAAGGCCTTTGACACTGTGCCACATAGAAGACTATTACACAAACTGGGGAATATGGGTGTGGGCAGGACAGTAGTGTGGTGGGTAGGTAACTGGCTGGGTGGCAGGACACAGAGGGTGGTGGTAAATGGCTGTCACTCCACAGAGGGAAGAGTGACCAGTGGGGTACCACAGGGATCAGTGCTGGGACGGTCCTATTCAACATCTTCATCAGTGACATGGCGCGGGACCTAGAAGGCAGAATTTCACTGTTCGCTGATGACACAAAGCTCTGTAACAGAGTAGACACACCAGAGGGTGTAGACAGAATGAGAAGCGACCTGCAGAAACTTGAAGAATGGTCAGGGTTTGGCAGTTGAAATTCAATGTAAAAAGTCAAGATAATCATATGGGGCACAAAAACCCTGGCACAATATATCAGTTGGGGGTGAGGATATAGCATGCACCAAGCAGGAAAGGGATCTTGGGGTTATCATCTCTGAGTGACCTCAAGGTAGGAAACAGTGTGACAAGGCAGCAGGTAAAGCAAATAGGATGCTAGGATGTATAGGCAGGGGCATTACCAGCAGGAAAAGGGAGGTCATAATTCCACTATACAAGACACTAGTGAGGCCCCACCTGGAGTACAGTGTACAGTTCTGGAGACCAAACCTACGTAAGGACATAGACAGGGTAGAGAAGGTTCAGAGGAGGGCAACAAAGATGGTGCATGGATTGCATCACAAGTCCTATGAAGACAGGTTGAAGGAACTGAACATGTACTCCCTGGAGGAGAGGAGGGAGAGAGGGGATATGATAGAGACATACAAGTATCTTACAGGGAGGAACAGGGTGCAGGAAAACACTATTTTAAGCGAAAAGATGTTCCAGGACTAGGGGCATGGGATGAAGTTGGAGGGAGGACGATTCAGAGGAAACATGAGAAAGAATTTCTTCACAGAACGGGTGGTGGACAAGTGGAACACCCTGCCAGAGGAAGTGGTGGGGGCTGAAACAATCACAGGATTTAAGAATGCATGGGATAGACATAAAGGAATTCTGGAGGTCAGGGGTAAGGTGCAACAGACTTCTAGGAAAACAAACTGAACTTACAAGCTCAAATGGGCAGACTGAGTGGGCCATAGGCCCTTATCTGCCGACACTGTCTGTGTATCTATGTATGTATGTATCTATGTATCTATGGACTGATTAATGAAACGACACTGCCAGTGTTCATAAGGTGGGCTCTCAAGAAGCTAATTTTGAAAATTTGGTGGAAAAATTAAAAAAAAGACTATTTTACGAGCATGCGTTGCACAGTTCCTACACACGCTCGTAAGTTTGCGAATTTTCAATATTTTCACTCCAGATTTTCAACATTGCCATTTTACCACACCTTCTTATGAGTAGTACAGCTGTCATTTTTCACATCTCACCCAAAATGTGTTTCCGCCCATGTAGCGCACAATGGCGCAGTCATTGTGCGAAATCAATGTACGGGACAAATTAAGAAAACCACAGTGACACTGTTGATGAGCAGAGGTCTTAAAATGGCTATGTTGAAAATTTGGTGAAAAATTTTCACAAAATGAATATTTCTGTCGTTATTGCAGTTCTATGCATGCTGTAAGTTTGCAATTTAATATTTTCTACCCAGATTTTCAACATTGCCATTTTATTACACTTCCTTATGAACAGTACAGCTGCCATTTTCATATGCCACCCAAAATGTGTTTTGCATTACGAGCATATTGGTGCTGTTGGTGCGAAAGCAATGTTTGGGACAGATTAAGAAAATCACAGTTACACTTTTCATCAGCAGAGATCTTAAAAGGGCTATGTTGAAAATTTGGTGACAAAAGTCCATAAAATGACTGTGTTACGAGTGAGCATTGCGCCGTTTCCACGTACCCTCGTAAGTTCATGACTTTGTAATATTTTAAGTCCAGATTTTCGCCAGTGGCATTTTTCCGCACTTCCTTATTTACAGTACAGCTGTCATTTTTCACAACATGGCAAGTGTGTTTTCACACTTCAGCTTAGATGCGTGGCTGCTGTGGGAAATCATTGTTCGGGACAGATAAAGAAAATCGTAGTGACACTGTTCATGATCAGAGGCACCAAAATGCCTGAGTTTACAATCTGCTGTAAAAAAATCCCCAACCTAACTATATTACGGGTGTGCGTTGCACAGTTTCTATGTATGCTCGTAACTTCACCATTTTTTTAAATATTTTTACTGCAGATTTGCAACATTGCCATTTTTTACACCTCCCCATGAACAGTACAGCTGTCATTTTTTACATCCTGTTCGGAATGTTTTTGCACCTGTGGTGATAAATGCCGTAGTCACTGTGCATAAGCAGCTTTCGGCTAACAAACTCATATTCCCCCTGTTCATGAGGTGGGGTCACAAAAAAAACATGTTGAACATTTGGAGTGAAAATACCAATGAATGCCTGAGGTATTAGGGTTTCCAACCATAATGCCCAACCCTGTAGAGAATGACAGGCATCGGGGTGTGACTTGGGATTCTTGCCTGTAATGCTCATACCATTCCACACCCTGCAGCCAGTGAGAGGCATCGAGGTATGCCTTGGACTCTTCGGCCCCAAAGTTCACCCCATTCTCCTATATCGCACCCATCTCACCGTATTTCCTAATGGAATGGGATGCGCATAAGGGCCAAAAACCCCCAAGGAAACCCGTGACACTTGTCAGTGTCTGCAGGGTGGGGTGTGGTGAAATGGCGTGGCCGTTATGCCTGACAACCCAAAGGCACACCCCAATGCCTGTCACTGTCTGAAGGGTGGTGGTGGGGTTGACTTCAGTTCAATACTTCACTGCCATTCCTATTACGCAGCTCTGTAACTTCTACACTACCACTGCCAATGCCAGCAAGCAAACATTTGGCATTGACAAATGCTTGTTTGCATTAAATTGATGTAATTTCAGTGTTGGGTTGTAGCATGATAATGCCATTAGAGGGAGCAAGGTCACTGTGAATGGTACTGCTTGCTGACAACAAAATAGAGGCTCCTTGCCATAAGGTGGCTGTACAGAAAGTGAAATGGCGATTTGCCAGGCTGCAGGCCATCTGTCCTCTTGAATTTTGGCGGGCTCTGCTGTGGTGAGTGGCAAAATGCTGGGAGAGAAAGAAAACATGTCTGTATTGAGGTACAGCGTTTCGTTTTGTTTATTGTGCTGTCCTTTATTTTTATTTGACTCGCCTTTACCTTCCCTTCCCTTCCCTTTATATAGACTGTGCTCGTTGTAGTTGCCCCCAGGTTGAGAGTCTGTGGCTCCAATGATTTGGTATGCTGCCCTTGGTTTATGACACTGATTTTCTTTATTTTTTTATATGCCCCAACTGTCCTGAGTCTTCCATATAGGTAATGCCACCCCCAGTAAAATTTCTGTTTGTCTCCCAGGACTGTTTTATATTTAGACTGTACCCCGATTGAATGATTGCTCTGTTGGGTGCTTGCGCTGCTGTTTTTTTTTTTTTTTCCAATTGGCCCCATAATTCCTGGCTTGCTCTTATTATCTTCCTTTTTGTTTCCTTTGCCCCCGTACAGTTTGGTTGAACGGGTCCCTCTGTGAGTGTGGCCGAGTGGGGAAGAGGAGCCCTCCCTGCAGCTGAGTGGCGTGTTGAGCCGGAGTAGGCGCACCAGTTCGGTAAAGAGGTGGCTGAATGGAGAGATTGTGGCGCAGCCCTGAGCGTAGGGGAGCTGGTGCTGGGCTCTGTGTCTGCACAAGGAGCGGAGCTCCATTGTACTCTGCGGCTGATGGGGGGAATTCGACTCGTGAAGCTGCGCCATGGAGCAAGAACAAGGATTCCAGGCATGATGGCTCCATGTAGTGCAGGCCACTGGGAGAGTGGCACTTAAGGGAGCAGGATGCGGCTGTGAATGGAGCCTCAGGGAAGATACAGGTACAGCTTCTTGGAAAAGGGGTTTTAGAGCTGAACTGCAGGGTATAGTAGGTTGCTGGGCCGTGGTTTGTGTGGAATGGGAGAACAGGAGTCCAAGCAGCTCAAGGGGTGCTGGACAATTTGTTTTTATTCTTTTATTTATTTATTTATTTAAAATTGGTGACCGGGAAAGGCATACTGAGCCGAGGCTTGTTTCCAGGTGTGAACCGGGTACTAGGTGTACACAGAAAATTAAACAGAGAAATACAAGTTCTTGTTACAGACGTATAGTACAACAGCAGTATGCAGGACAGCGCAGCTAATTTCTGTTTAGACGTGAGATGCAGCATCCAGGACTTTAATGTCTATTGATTGCGTTACCAACAGAAGTCAGAAGTTAGTGTATATAGCTTATCACAACTGGTAACATGATAGCGTGGACTAGTACCGGGATTGGACAGTAAGAGTTCTCTGAGAGCGAAAGGTGGGGCTGTCTGCAGCAGGAAGTTTCCATTTGGGCCAGCCATAAAAGGCTAGGCCCGAATCAGCGAGGGACCGTATGAGCAACTGGAGCAAGAGGGGGAAGGGAGGAACCTGAGGAGTAACTTTGCAGCTGCGATCGAGGGGGGCCTAGTGGAGGTTGGGAGGGAGATTGTTCCAGAGGAGGGGGAGATGGAAGAAAAAGGCTGCCTGTCCCGAGGCAGCGAGAGGGAGTGTGAGTTTCAAGGTGCATGCGTCTCTGTGGCGCAGCGGGTAGCCAGAGTAGCTGGCTGGTGTGAGGCGGGAGGAGAGGTAGGGGAGTAAGAAGCCTAGCCAGTATTTAGCTAAGAGGGAGGCACAGTGGATGGTCCTCCTATGTGAGAGTGGGGTCAAGGATAGAGGAGAGTAGAGGAGGCAGTGGTGAGTAAGTGGGGGAGAGGCTGTGGTGAAACAACAGAAGGAGTTGAGAAGGATGTTGAGTTTTGAGATGGATGAGGCTGGGGCTGTGCCGTAGATGATATCTGCATAGTCCAGGACCGGTAGGATGGTTTTACGTACGAGTTCACTACGAGTGGGGAGGGGAAGGCTGGCCTTGTGGCGATAGAGGAAGGCCAGCTTGAGCTGGAGTTTGGTGCAGACTGCCTCGATGTGGACAGAAAAGTTGAGGTGGCTGTCCAGCCAGACTCCCAGGTACTTGAAGGCAGGCACCATCTCAAGGGGAGAGCCTTCTAGGGTACAGATTGGTGGTGGCATGGGTAGGGATGATAAGCTTTTGCCTTGTACAGAATACCTTGGTTACTGTTTTTTTGGCATTTAGTTTGAGTTGTTCTTTTTTGGAGCCAGGTTTGGACCCTGTTAAAGTCACTTTGAAGATCTGGAAGCACTCTACCATGGGAGGGGCCTGAGGAGAAGATGATGGTGTCATCGGCGTATAGATGCACGTTAGAGGAGAGGCAGGTGGAGGAGGTCATTTATGAAAAAGGAGAAAAGGATGGGGCCAAGGATAGAGCCTTGGTGACGCCTGAAAGGATGGGTAGCGGTGGGGGAGAGTGTCCTCTATTTGAACCGACTGCTGCCTGTTCTGGAGGTAAGAGCGGAACCAGTTGATGGCAGGCTGAGCGAGGCCGAAGGAGCTTAATTTGCAGAGTAGCAGGGGGTGGGAGACTGAATCAAAGGCTTTTGCCAGGTCAATGAAGATGGGGAAGGTGGTATGGCCGTTGTCCATGGCAGTGAGAATAGAGTCAGTTACACATAGCAGGGTGGTGATAGTGGAGTGATGTTTTCTAAAGCCTGATTGAAAATGGGAGAGGGAGCTGTTTGAGGAGTGAAATGTTGACAGTTTAGAGAGCATGAGTGATTCTTGGAGTTTGGCGAGGCAGGGAAGGAGGGAGATGGGTCAGTAGTTTCCTGGTTGGGAGGGGTCTCCACCTTTATGCAGGGGAAGGATTTTGGCCAGTTTCCAGGCAGTGGGGACTGTGGCTGTTGAGAGGGAGAGGCTGAGTAAGAGTGTTAAGGGAGCGGTTATGGCTGAGGCAGAGATGTGGAGCAATCTGGAGTGTAACTCATCAGGGCTAGTTTTGGACTGGTTTAGAGTGGTGAGGGCAGAGTAGACCTCCCGAGCGTGAGGGGGGAAACAGGAAGCCAGAGTCAGGGTGGGTGGAGATAGTGGGGTTGGGTGGACGGGCCGAGTCTGGCAGAGCACAGGAGATGAAGAACGAGTTAAAGCATTCAGCTACAGAAGCAGGATCTTCTGCTGTTCTGCCATTTAAGCTGAGGACTGGGCTGGCTTGCTTAGCAGGAGGGTCCATAAAGGAGTTTAGGACCTTCCAGAAGGATGCAGGGGAGGCTTGGTTACGGGTAAGTTGTACTTTGAAGTATGAGGCTTTAGATTTCTGAATTGTGTTGGTGCATTTATTTCTGAGATGTTTGGAGGTCGCAAGGGGCAAGGGAAGTTTTATACAGCCTCCATGCCTTGTCCCTGTTGAGATCCGAAGTGATCCAGGGTGATGGTAACACTTTACTCTGGTTTTCCTGAGGGGGGCGTGGCGGCCCCAGGTGCTTAGGAGGATGCTACTGAAGTGGGATAGGGTGAGGTCAACATCTTGGGAGGCAAAGACAGGAAGCCAGTCCACGTTTGAAAGGCCATGCTGTAGAGTGGATTCGTTGAGGAGGTGTAGCGGGCGAGACCAGATGAATTTGGGGCTGGATTGTGGTGAGTGGATTTTGCAGATGCAGTAAGTGATGCAGTGGTCGCTATGGGCATCGGAGAGGGTGCCTGAGGCAGTGACCCTGTGCGGATGGGAGGTTAAAATCCAGTCTAGAAGGGAGTGATTTTGAGACCGGTAGGGCGGCTTCATCGAGGAGGTACAGTGGGCGAGACCAGGTGAATTTGGGTCCGGATTGTGGTGAGTGGATTTTGAGGATGCAGTAACTGATGCAGTGGTCGCTAAGGGCGTCAGAGAGGGCACCTGAGGCAGTGACCCTGTGTGGATGGGAGGTTAAAATCCAGTCTAGAAGGGAGTGATTTTGAGACCGGTAGTTTAGGCGGGTGGTTCCTGGATTAGTTGGGAGAGGTTTAGGGCTTCAATCCTCAGAACGGTGGTTTTGGCGGTGGAGGAGAGCCAGTCAAGGTAGAAATCACCTAGTAGAATGAGTTCACCATTTTTTGCGACTGAGGAGATTGTAGTGATCACCCTGCTGAGGGAGTCAGGGGAGGTCTTTGGGGGAACTTATAGGACCCCAGTGTAAAGGGGGGAGGATGAGGGAAAGGAGAGGAGGGCTACTAGAGATTTGAGAGAGGCTGGGCAGGATTCCTCGAAGCTAAAGGCAGCATGGTTTCATCAGGGGGAGGTCATATCAGACCAACCCCATTGAATTTTTTGATTGGGTGACTAGGGAGGTGGATCAGGGGAGGGTAGTGGACATGGCCTATCTGGACTTCAGCAAGGCCTTTGACACTGTGCCACATAGAAGACTATTGCACAAACTGGGGAATATGGGTGTTGGCAGGACAATAGTGTGGTGGGTAGGTAACTGGCTGGGCGGCAGGATACAGAGGGTGGTGGTAAATGGCTGTCACTCCACAGAGGGAAGAGTGACCAGTGGGTTACCACAGGGATCAGTGCTGGGACCAGTCCTATTCAATATCTTCATCAGTGACATTGTGCAGGACCTAGAAGGCAGAATTTCACTGTTCGCTGATGACACTAAGCTCTATAACAGAGTAGACACACCAGCGGGTGTAGACAGAATGAGAAGGGACCTGCAGAAACTTGAAGATTGGTCAGGGGTTTGGCAGTTGAAATTCAGTGCAAGGAAGTGCAAGATAATGCATATGGGGCACAAAAACCCTGGCACAATATATCAGTTGGGGGGTGAGGATATAGCATGCATCAAGCAGGAAAGGGATCTTGGGGTTATCATCTCTGATGACCTCAAGGCAGGGAAACAGTGTGACAAGGCAGCAGGTAAAGCAAATAGGATGCTGGGATGCATAGGCAAGGGCATCACCAGCAGGAAAAGGGAGGTCATAATTCCACTATACAAGACACTAGTGAGGCCACACCTGGAGTACACTGTACAGTTCTGGAGACCTTACCTACGTAAGGACATAGACAGGTAGAGAAGGTTCAGAGGAGGGCAACAAAGATGGTGCATGGATTGCATCACAAGTCCTATGAGGATAGGTTGAAGGAACTGAACATGTACTCCATGGAGGAGAGGAGGGAGAGAGGGGATATGATTGAGACGTACAAGTATCTTACAGGGAGGAACAGGGTGCAGGAATACGCTATTTTTGAGCAAAAAAGATGTTCCAGGACTAGAGGGCATGGGATGAAGTTGGAGGGAGGACGATTCAGAGGAAACGTGAGGAAGAATTTCTTCTAGAACGGGTGGTGGACAAGTGGAACACCCTGCCAGAGGAAGTGATGGGGCTGAAACAATCACAGGATTTAAGAATGCATGGGATAGACATAAAGGAATTCTGGAGGTCAGGAGTGAGGGCAACAGACTTCTTGGAAAACATAAACTGAACTTACAAGCTCAAATGAGCAGACTGGGTGGGCCATAGGCCCTTATCTGCCGACACTGTCTATGTATTTATGTATCTATGTTAGGGAAAGCTTGACACACAGCACTACCCTCCCTCCTCACTTGCCACAGTCCGGCCGGAACATGACGTAGTCAGGGATGGCAAGCAAGGAGTTGGAGATTTTGGCAGCTAGCCAGGATTCCGTGACACACAGTATATCAGTTTACCCAGACAGAGAGGGCATCTATTTTTGGGAGCAAACTCCTTGCTTTATACGGAGGCCCTTGGGGAGAGAATCTGGGAACTGGGCTGAGGAGGAAGCAGGAGCTGGTGTGGTTAGACTAGGTGCTAGGGGTCCGGGTTGGGGTGGATGTCACCTGCCAGGAGTAGTAGTAGCAGGGGAAGGGGGAGGATTTCTTTCTGTTATGTGTGTTGCACCTGGGGGTGGAGAACTTAGGTTTAAGCAACGGAGAAAGGCCTCAAGGTTCAGCAGGTGTGAGTAAAGCAGTGAAGGATGGATGGTTGGGGAAAGTGAGTGTGGATGGGTGAAGGGGGGGGAGAATTGATGTTGTAAGGTGGGAGTGTTCCTATGGTTGCCACCTATCCGTTTTTTGACCAGATAATCTGTTTTTTAGGGTCCTTATCCAGTCATCCAGTTTTGATTAAATGCAGTCTGGTTTTTGGGCCATTTTAACTGCTCACATACTCTTAAAACTAATGTATCAAATCATTCACTGTTTTGGCTGCACTACATGTCCCGGTTACAAAGAAGTTCTGATGTCACAGTCATTCAGACCTGCCTTTGTTTGTAAAATCAGACTGTCTGGGAGGTGTAAAGTATGGCCATAAAGATCATTAGCAGTAAATTAACCTAGTAATCTCCACTCTGAATTTTAAGTATGGTCTTTTACTGCTATGACAGGAAACAGCTTTTACACCTTTATGTGTTCTCAAGTGTTTCTTTTTGTTTGTCCTATATTCTAGTATGTTTTAGACCCATTTTTGTTAAATTAATGACCTTTTACTGCCTTTATCACTACATTTGAAACATAGAAACATAGACTTTGACAGCAGATAAGGACCGCTAGGCCCATCTAGTCTGCCCATTTCCCTACCTACAGGATAGGCCCAGGATTGCTCTAATTTTTTGTATTACCTAAACATTCCATGATATTAGCTACACTTTTACAGGTCATTCACATAAACAACATGGAATGGTGTGTCTGAAATTGTGGAATGTCTTAGAAATATAAAAAGAAACAGTGGTAGCTGCTGAAGTAAAGGGGAACACAGTGCAGTATTAAAGGGAACACATGCATCAATAATTAAGTTATCAACATTGGTCAAAGCATCAGAATACATAAATGACATGGAAAGGAAGATGGGAGAGTGTTTAACAGAGGGCTGAGCAATAATCTGTAGATGAGCTTGGCACATCCAGCAGACCTGAGTTTGATTCCCACAGCCTCCACTTACATATGGTGTGACCCTAAGCAAGTCACTTCACCTTCCTGTGCTCCTGGGTCACTCCTGTAAAATGGGCTGTGTGGCCTATGGGAGTTAGCCTAATTGCCAAAGAATAAAAATAAATAACTGAATAAATGAAATAAATAACAGTATAAAAATTATTTCCTATCACTAATAATGTCTATCCCAACATTACAAATGACTTTGGAGGAGGAGCGATATACCCGCCAGTCATAAAAAGGGGGTGGAGCCAGAGGTGGAGTTTGGGGTATGGTTTAACATCCAGTTTTTACCTCATCCAAAGGTGGTGACCCTAAGTGTGCCAGAGAGAGATTTGAGGAGGTATGCCTAAGGGAAGGGATGAGAAAGAGATGGGTAGTCAAAGGGGTGCCTTGATGGGGGGGGGGGGATAGGTAGGCACTCTGTAGGAGAGAGGAAATTGAAGAAGTAGGCACAAAACTGAGTAAAGTATATTTGTGGCTGGGAGGGTGAAACGAAGGTAAAGGATGCAGAAGCGGCCTCTGGTGGGGAGAAATTATAGCTTGCTAATGGGAAACTCGGAGGATTGGTTTCAGCAGTCACATGTCAGCATCAAAACACACTGTATTGATATCCTATATTTTTCTGATGTTCTAGTTATTTCCCTGAACAATGTTAACTTCACCAATCCTGTATGTGGTAAATTGTTGATCTCATTTGTCCTCCTGTATCCTCAAAAAAACTGTACACTGTTTCTCTGTACCAAGTTCTTATCACTGTATTGTCCTCTCTGTGACGAGGTACCTTTGTAAACGAGCCTCTGGCTCAAAGGTTGTAAACTGATGCTTAATAAATAAATAAATAAATAAATAAAATAAAAGCTATATAACGCTGAGCCGAGCAAGGGTGGTGGTGGGGGCGGCAGGGCTTTCCTCAGTCGGGAGCCAAGAGCACAGTGGTGCTGCTCTGTGGCGTACCTTAGATTCAGTGGGGGAGAGCTGCTGTGGGGAGGGCATCTGTCTGCCTTCTCGGACCCTCGGGGGAGCCGCCTGAGTTCTTTCTGTGGAGGTGAGAGAGAGAGAGACAGCACAATTAGTAATAAGGAACTTTTGGGAGGGGCTGCTGGGGGGGGAAGAAGTGGAGTGTGATTCGGATCTCAAATGGGAGTATGTATTTCCACTATACAAGCTAATTTTGGGCAGAGCTAAGATTCAACTCTGGCTGCTAGCAGTTTGCATTTCAACAGTAAAAAAAAGCTTCAAGATTATTAGCTAAATTATGCGAGGCTGAGAATTGCGCAGGCCACAAGCAGTTGATAAATGTGCATAAAGCAAGGCAAGCTAAATTACTTAAGGCTAAGAATTTGCAATGTTGGCAGGCAGTTAAGTAAAATGCATAAAGTGAGGCCTTTGAAATCAGCCTGGCTAAAGGTGAAATTAAAGCAGCAGAAGAAAGGAGTAAATTAAACCAGGCAAATAGTCTTTTAGCAGGATAAGAAATATATCTTCATTCGTATGGTGACATTAATTGTACAGCCTTTAAAAGTGCTTCAGTTTGGTTGGTTTGAAAATGGCGCCAAGTCCTTTCCTCAGTCAGGAGCCGAGAGCGCGGTGGTGCTGCTGTGTGGCATACCTTAGATTCAGAGGGGGAGAGCTGCTGTGGGGGAAGGCGTCCGTCTGCCCTCTCGGACCCTTGGGGGAGCCGCCGGAGTTCTTTCTTAGATTCAGAGAGGGAGAGCTGCTGTGGGGGAGGGCATCCGTCTGCCCTCTTGGACCCTTGGGGGAGGCACCGGAGTTCTTTCTTAGATTAATTGGGGGAGAGCTTCTGTGGGGGAGGGCATCCGTCTGCCCTCTCAGACCCTCGGGGGAGCCGCCGGAGTTCTTTCTTAGATTCAGTGGGGGAGAGCTGCTGTGGGGGAGGGTGTCCGTCTGCCCTCTCGGACCCTCTGGGAGCCGCCGGAGTTCTTTCTTAGTTTCAGTGGGGGAGAGCTGCTGTGGGGGAGGGCATCTGTCTGCCCTCTTGGACCCTCAGGGGAGCCGCCTGAGTTCTTTCTTAGATTCAGTGGGGAAGAGCTGCTTTGGGGGAGGGCATCCGTCTGCCCTCTTGGACCCTTGGGGGAGCCGCTGGAGTTCTTTCTTAGATTCAGTGGGGGAGAGCTGCTGTGGGGAGGGCATCCATCTGCCCTCTTGGACCCTCAGGGGAGCCGCCGGAGTTCTTTCCCCTGAGTATTCCTTGTGGAGGAGTCCAGAATGTTTCAGGCCATGTTGCACTGAACTTGAAGTGGGGAACAGGGTGGCTGATTGCTGGGGTGCAGGCCAGAAGCAGCAACAGGTGTTTTGACTTAAAATTTCTGGTGCCCTTTTGGTTTTTTTTTTGGTGGCTGATCCCTGCAGCAGAGGGCAGTTTGGCAGGGGTTGCAGTGCAATATCCGTGTCTTTGCTGGCTTGGAGCTGAACTTTAGATTTTGGCGGACTTTCTGGAGACTTGGGTTGTACAGGTCTGCTGAGGTTTGCAGCATGCAGCTCCGTGGGGTTTGTGGAGACTGCTGAATTTTAAACTTCTACAGGGTTGCTGAACAGATAGTGTCCCAATTTGAACCGCATTTATATGCAAGCACATTTATAGTTCCTAAGGCAGATTGGAGGAGGCTTAAGTTTACAGGATACAGTTCAGTTTTAGTTGCTGTTCCTCTCTGCTGCCATGTGAAATTTTCTAAGCGTCCAAACAGTTCAGGCACACTTTGATGATGACTCTGGGGTACCCGACGACGCAGATAAGCAAGATGAGGGTCTGTGCAGAAGAAGAGTCGCATTCTCCCCCATGTGTGGCGTTTTGGTATTTGGTCTGCCACTAAAGAACTCCTTAAATCTGCAGTATTCTGCTTCCCCATCTGGTGCTTCTGCAGTAGTCAACTGTAGGTACATAACAAACTTGAGTCAGATGCGTAAAATAATACACAAAATAAGATTAATTCAGGAGCATAAGTAGGGACATCTCATCAGCACAAGGTACAGACTAGACTGACTAGAGGAACAGGAAATTGGGGTTTCCTAGCCCCTGCTGGAAATAATTAGCATCACATGTCCATAGCATTAGCTGAAACATTCTGTTCTTAAAGGGGCGGCTGAGCCCCATAGCTCAACTATGTACTCCACATTACTATCAGGCACATGCCACAGTGACTGTCTGGCACATGACTAATGTCATATCAGGTTCATAACCCAGTGACTATTGGGTATACACCCAAAAACTACCTTGCTCATGCCCCCAACAATGTCAAGCACACGCTTCAAAGACTATCAGACTCTACTGTCCTAACACCTTTCTGCCTCTTAAGGACTTCCAGCTACTTACAGCCCTGTTTCTCAAGAGCTCAGTGCTCAAAGAATCTGAGCAGCTTGTCTTCATATACTGTGAGATTACCAATCAGTGGCCTTTATTTCTTAATGACTTGATCAACAGCTCAGTCTCATCACTGCTAGTATGGCGTACCCTGAACAGCGTGTTGGAGTAGAAGCTGGTGCAAAGGAGCTGTCCTCCCTCCCTGTCCTTGATAGCCAGGAGGTCCGAGGTCAGCAAGGAATTTACTACTGAAGATCTGCAAATGCTGATGGAAATTATGCAGGAGATGTCTGATTTAGAGCTGCAGACAGTGTAGGAGGAACAGCTTCTGTTCTCCCAGCTGGAGAAGAAGATGCACTTCCCAGTTGCACTAACGGAGGAGGAAGAAGCAAAATACTGTCAGGAAAAAGATCATTTGGCAGTTGAGAGAAAATGTTGCCAGAACCCAGCCACACAGTCAGAATTAATCCTGGTAATACTACAAGCTAGAAAGAAGCCAGAGGCTAAAGAATCCTGGCATTCAGGTGTATCCTGGCTGGCATTTGTGGAGGCAGGTCAGCGTTTGGGTGTCTGGAGAGAAGAGGAGACCCAAACAGAAAATTAATTTTCCTGTTTGCAGGAGTCAGTGGAAGAGTGGAGCTCTGAAAAAGCGCTGCTGGCAGCTGGCTGGGTTAAAGATCCCAGAAGGAAACAGTGGCTACCAGCAGAGCCCTTCCCACGGTCATGGTGTTTGACAGTAACCCATACTGGACAGCTGAGCAGCAAGGCTCAAAGGGCCATGCTCAGACAGACGTGAGCAGTGTTGTAACATTGCCCCCTGACAACAAACATACTGACTGTAGCACCTCTGGAGAAACTGAATGGAAGTCTGATAACGCATGAGGAGGCAGATTACATATGAATACAGGTATGGTCCCCTTTTGTTTTGTAACCTGACATTTCTAACCCTGAGCAAAATTAGTCCAGCTTAACATAGCAAAACGGGATGTAGACAGCCAGCAGGGGTAGACCTGTAGGGAATACTGAGAATAATGCTGACATGGAAACATGGAAACAGAATTTGATGGCATATAAGGACTGCTTGGCTAACCCAGGCTGCCCTGTTTGTCCCGGCCTGCACTGTCACCGCAGACCCTAACTGATCTGTGCCCCCCCCCTTTCCTGCCAAGATTCCTTTGTGCTTATCCCATGCATGTTTGAAGCCCACCACTGTTTTGGGGGCAGACAAGTACAGGGGGAGAAAACCTGATCACACGCAACAAAATACTGAGACTGTGCTAATGGTGGGAACTCAGAATTTAAAAACAAAGGTTTATACTCAAAGGGAACTGCAGCAGATGCTGGCCTTTCACTGTTAAGCGCAGATAAACACATGTATAAAGTGCATAGTTACCTTCAAGACCTGCTGAAGGAGCCATAGGGGAAATAGGCAAGAATCACCCTTTTCGAATGGCAGATTTATTTACATTGAGATAGGCACCAGCTAAATGCCGACATGTGGTGAGACAAAATTATAAAGGTGAATTACCAGCTATTCCAGACAGGATATAGTTAGGGTGAAAGTTGTTCAACGATTTCATTAAGTTCTGTGCTTCTGAATTCTATGTCTGGATTCATATAGTATTTCTTGAGATACAGCATGTGATGTTAGTTTCAAGACCCTGGCCTGTTTAGACAGATTCCGTCAAAAATGCCACACTTCAAAAGATATTGCACTTTGATCTCCTTTCTTAGACATTCTGTTTTCAAAACTAGAGGTGGGTAAACCAGGGCAGGAGCAAGCCTAGTTCGAGCCTAGCACCTGGCTCAGCTCGGCTCAACATCTGTAAGCAACTGAGAGTGAAGGTCAAGCCAAGCCAGTTATTGTCAAAGTAAGCATTTGTTTCAGCCTGAGTAGTTCGAGTAGTGTCTGAAACGATCAACTGCTATATAGATGACAGCCTGAAGCAGCCTTGGCTCAGCTTATGTTTTGGCTCATAGTCAAGCCATATCCCTGGCTCAGTCCTGGCTTGGCTGTAGGTGAAACATTTCTGGCTTGCCCACCTCTATTCAAAACCAGCTGTTAAAGTTATAACAATATTATTTAAAAACAGAGGCATCAGTTTTTAGGACATGCTATGCTGGCTAAAGGAAGCAACAGTGTGATGTCTTGGAGAAAGAGACTCCCATTATTGATTTAAAGAATATGTGGACTGGGAGTTAAAAACATTAAAGTAAAATTGCAGCAGATAAATACTGACATGAATCACCTACCAAGCTGCTTTTATTGGGGAGAGATAGAGGGTTGTGCTTTCACCCTGGGCAGACCAAATCTTGTTACAAATGTGTAATCCAGCTACACCTCAGTAGTGCATGTGACAAGCTATGCTGCAGTCTTGACTTGGACATGGCCATGTTAATTTGCATTGCCCAAACCCATTTTTGCTGCAACCTCTATGGTGGCCAGGGGCTGTTGTACCGTCAGTGCCCTTTGGTGGCACATACAGTATTCAAGAATACGAGACGGATCAAGAAAATATAGTGGTGCAGGTTCAGAAACAAGGTACAAAGAGAGATCAAGAGTCTGTGAATATGCTGTCCAAGGAACAGTCTAACAGCATTGCATGGGAAGATGGAGAAACATGCCTGGTGGCAGTACAAGTAACTAATAAGACTTTGACACCTGGCAGGCCCCGTGGTGTGTAGGACTGAGGTGCTGGTGCCTTACCTCCTGCCACACCATGCTCGGTGGTGAGCACAGGTTGCTGGGAGTCAGCCAGGGAGGGAAAGGATTGAGCACCTGATGGTTGCTGTCCTTTCCCAGTGAGGGAGGATCTGCACACTCCGCCGAATGACTGCCACCAGGTGGAGAATAGATGGTAGTGTGGGTCTAGGAGGGCAGTAGTAGGGAGGGCTGCAGACTCGGGGGTGTGCATGTGCCTCCACGCGCATCTACGCCTGCACCCCAGCGTAGGGAACAGGGAGAAAACCGGGAAAAAGTCTGTGTCCCCCCATCACTGTGTAACCCCCCTGCTAGCCGGGGTTACAAGAATCCCAGTTAGACCTAGTGGTAGGCAGGGAAGGCAGCTTGTGAAACTTCAGTTAAATGGATTTTACACTGTCTCACTCTGTTCTCAGTCTCAGCTGAGACTGAGGGATGACATCATTTTAGAACTGTCGCAGCTGCATAAGCCACACTGGAATGTTGCAGTTGGAGGTTAGAGTAGAACATTGGGGAATTTGAAGTCAGTCTGTAGTAGAGGAAGAAGGTGCTCTGCTGTAAGCAGGCCCTCAGAGTCCTAAGCTCTGTCAAAGAGCTATTTTATTTTGTAGAGGTGTGTGTTCTCACCTGAAGAGGAAAACAAGAAGAGCCAAGAGAAGTGGTAAAGACTGCTGTCAGTGGTTCAGGGCCCCATCCCTGCGGGGATGGGGGGAAGGAATCAGCCTGCTTCCAGGGGCAACTCCCCTGGTCCGGCTAGGGAAAAAGAAGCTGCCTGAGTTAATTTCGTGCTGAGGCACCGGAAGTTCTGGACAAGATTTCTTTGAAGAGAAAACGCCTGAGGGACACCTGCAACCAAGGGGTGAGTTTGCTCTGCTAAAGGGCCAATGTGTTTTCACCTGAAAGAAGATGAAACTAAAATGACTGTTACTGTGAGGTCAGGAAAAGACAATCAAGTACAGTTTGGAAGATGTGGGGATTGGACTGCTTAACTCTGTGGGGGGTCTAGAGTAATGGACACAGCCACTTAAGTATGTTTAAGTTCAGCATAAATGGGATGTAAAGACAATAGATTGAATGTGATTACATTTAAAGAGAATCTATACAGCAAAGTGTTTTCAAGGATGAGGTGTTACAGTTCAGAGAAATGGCCGGTTATGAATTATGGGAGTGAGAGGTGGGAGACCCCCCCTTCCCCATCAGTAGTAACCAAATTCACCTCTACGGGTTTGCTTTGGGACACCTGTTGCTTTCTCTCAGGTACTTGGCCAGTGCCTGAGGAAAGTACCCAGACGTGGGATTGATGAGGAAGATTCCCTGATGGAGCCAGAAGTGCTCATAGGTGGTTTAGGGAGCCACCAGTAAATGTTTCCACTCTATATGGAAAGTGTCCAAAGGGCTGGCATGATAGCTGAGCCATGGAAGGAAGGTAGTCCAAGTGGCTGGCAAGGGAGCTGAGCCAGGGAAACCCAGAGCAGAGTACAAGTTCGGGCTGTGTGCCCAGTGTGTTTCAAAGCCTGAGGGCTAAAGTGAAAGAGGATGTGTTCTGATCTCCATAAATCTGCATTACCAGGAGTGTAGCCCCGTGGGGGTCCATCTATGCTTTGTTATTCTGTTGGATGTGAATAAAAGCCATACTTTAGAATCCCAACTTCTGGTATTGGACATTACAGTTATTGCTTCCTGTGTTCGGAGTTACTTGGGTGCCCCTGTTGCAGAGTAGCCAAACCTAGCCAATGTGCCGAGTGACATATTTCTCCCCGAACCCAGCCCACCAGGTAGTGCCGTCAAGATGGAAATGGCATACCTGGGTGGGGGTTACAACTGTATGTGAGGGACCACGAGGGATTCCCGTGTCCTGCTTCTGTATGGATCTCTGCTGGTGTAACAGTGGGGGGAGTGGCTGATGGGAATGGGGGACCCTTAATCCAGGGCCCGATGACAGGAGCAGGTGGTGTCAGGCAGGCAAAAAGCTATATGAAAAAAAAAAGGCTTTGAAATCTGAGGATCCCCACCCCACCTCCCCACCCCCAACAACAGAACTTAATGAAATAAACTCACCTGATGTGCAGCCAGAATCCAGCTGGCCAAAATGAAAGTCCCTGAAAAATACATAATAGATCTTGAAAATAGGTTGAGCCATTACACAGGCATAAGAACTTGCGGGGGTGGGGGATACAAAAGAAGAAGATGGAGATTCGGAATCATCTTCAATAGTCTCCTCTCAGAAACACTTTCTTTAGACATTGAGGGGGTTACCTTCCAAATGTCAGCTGTTGAAAAAAAGGGAAGGTGGACATGAGAAAACTGTGATCTAATCTATTATGTTCCAAATCAGTGTATGCCCACTAACATGATGCAACCATTTAAGGTGGTCATATGTAATGTCAATAGCATTAGGAATCCTAACATATGGTTAATTACTGTTTCCATGCTACAGACATTTAGATAAGATATCATTTTTTTCTTCAAAATACACAGTTAAAATCCTTGTACATCTGTCAAGCCCAGAAAGCCTGTCCTTGGAACCTTCTGTTTGGTCCGTTGCAAGACACCTTTGCTGTAGTGTAGGCATATTGTTTTGTAGCAATAATATTTCATTCTTAAAATTGGTGGGCATATATCCAGACAGAACTTTACTGCTGGTTATTGTATTTAATAAGTTGAAGATCAGGTTAATTTGCATCTATGCATAACACAACCAAAGTCTCCAGAATTGATTTGTTAAAATTGGTAAATCTGTTTTTATATAGTGCCCAATGGATCATTTTTCGGGTGACTTTTATTGCAGCTTAACATTGACAGATGGGGGATCACAGACATCAAAGCAGTGCTGTGATACTTACTGTTCAGATAAATTGGTCAGTACAGCTGGATTATTCAGTGCTTACTGCTGTCTTTGCAATCATAGAGGACATACCTATTGAAATACACTTAAGGTGGCCAAACTCAGTGTCAGTAGCATTAAGAATCTTCAAAGATGGCTAATGACTTTTTCTGTGTTGCAGACATTTAATGAAGATATTTTTTTTTCAAGATACACGGTTAAGATCCTCATATGATATCTGTCGGGCCCAGAGAGCCTGGCCATGGGGACCTTTTTTGGAATCCGTTGCAGAAGACCCTTGCTGTAGTGTAGGCAAATTGTTTTGTAGCAATAATACTTCAGTCTTAAAATTGGTGGGCATATGTCCAGGCAGAACTTTACTGCTAGATATTATATTTAATAAGTTGAAGTACAGGTGAATTTGCATCTATGCACAGCAAACCAAAGTCACCAGAACTGATGTATTAAAATTGATGAATCCATTTTTATATATTACCCAGTAGATCATTTTATGGGAGTGACTTTTATTGCAGTTCAGCATCGACAGATGGGATCACAGACATCAAAGCAGTACTGTGATACTAACTATGCTGATTATTTGATCAATACAACGGGATTATTTAATGCATATTGCTGTCTTTGTAAACAAAGAGGACATAGCTATTTTAGAGATACCCTTTACTTGAGAATAGAGTTCTTTATTTCTAAAAATTTGATAGTAACACAATCCTTGGTTCCAGTGACAGAGACATTCGACTGTATTTTTCTAAAATGTCAGCTTACTACTTCAGTGGGCAAGACAATTGGTAAAGGGTTGTGGAGATCATATAATTCTTTTTTTTAATTCAGTAGATTTTATTGAAAACTTTTCTGTTATGTAACACAAACATTACTTCATATATTATTTATTATAGTAATTGTATACATTTTCCAGTATTTTGATTGGCTGAAATCCTTCAAGCAGCCCTATGTTAATCTTTGATTAACATACTTCTTGAGCTGCAGCACAAAAGCAGTGACACACATAAAAAGAATCTTTTTTTCCAAAAGATTCCATATTAGCATTCTACAACTGTCCTGTTGTCCGTCATTGCTTACCGCGACCGCTACCGTTACGTGCAAATGTTCCCATGAAACTGACAGCTTGCCACTGATCAGTACCTTTATTTCATTTCCCCATACAATAAAACACACAAACAGCAAAGAGTAACCTGTAAAAAACAGCAAAGAGTAACCTGTTAAAAACAATCATGTCAGCGAAGGGGGAGTGTAAAATAGAGACACTTTAGGTCCCATGTCTTACAAGTGTGCCATTGCCGTTGCTACAGCACCTCATAACACATCGGGATGAAAAAATAAAAACAACAAGGCAATCATTTAATGTTTCAAGCTCCGCTTATGATTAAACACTACAGCATTTCAGTTATGGGCACTGTGTAACTGAGAAAGGTAACCAGTGTCGACAAAGACCAGCGCTGAAACATGCATAGCAGGGGGCTTTTCAGAAAGTATAAATGCTACTTCCATATTAACACTTATGTTTCACATGAAGGAAGCCAGAGCATGGAAACAAGTAACCAGCCTTCCCTGATTAAGTTTCCCCTACTTTCCAACGCCTGCTATGGTAATTGTAAACACCAGCTATTTCTCATTGATCAGCACGTGTGCAAGGCCACTTCACTCAGGTAATAGTTCCACACTCGCTACTAACGTTTGAATAACTGCGAAGGACTATTTGTGAAACTTTCAAAGCAAACATGAAAAAAATAAATAAAAACGTACTGTACAACAAAAGTTTAATTTCGACCACTACCATAATAGCAATAAGGTATTTCTTAGGGTTATGTTAATGGCCATTTAATCACACCCTGGGGATATGTGGCACTCGGCTGTGCCTCGTGCCACATAACACCCCCAAGGTGTGATTAACAGGCCATTAACATAATCCTAAGAAATACTATATTGCTTAAGTGTACATACACATAACACAAATCCTCCCCATGACAGCATTACATTATGTCACAGTGTATTATCTAACATTTGTTCCAAAGTTCATTGGCTACAATGCACATTCTTTCACCAAAATGCACTAAAGTAAATTATTTGAACTTTCAAACAATCAGCAGGACCCAATTTGTATTGGGCAAGGAAGTTGTTACTTTTCATATAGCATACTCTGTTGGGCTGGCGGGACTACACAAAGGTACAATTTAGAAGTATGATACAAACACAGGTATGAAAATCAAAAAGGACCCGGTACCAGAAGGATTCAGTAGCTCAGCTGTTCAAGCTGATTTATTGGAATAATAGGAAAGAAGGAAATTTTGGACCTCAAACTGCAGAAATTCAAACTGACATGAGGTTATATCATTATAACTGAGTATTAATGCTGAAAGCAGAAATGAGGTATGGGACCCAATGGAAGAAGCAGACCTTTGATATGTTCTGTGGCTGTAAACACAGACTACAAAACACAAGCTTCCCTGGTCTAAAAACAGACTTGGGCAGCCTTGCACCGGTATAGCAGATATACAAGATCTAGTGGGAAAGCATCTGCAGGAGATGTTTGGTGCAAAGACACTGGCAGGTTTTTTGACTATAACAGAGTCCCCCCCCTTCCCCAGCAGAAATGGGACAATGCTTGCCTGTTCCAGTTACTGCAGAAGAGGTCCAAATGGCCATAGTTCAATAAAAAATAATACAGCCCCTGGAACAGATGGTTAGCCTATTGATTTTTTTGTCTGTTCATTCAGATTCTTAACCCTCCTGTGCACCCTGTGCACTGGGGCAGATCTCCATTCCTGCACCGCCCACCCAGCCTGATGCCCGACCATCCCCGAGACCCCCACGGATTACCCTGTGTCAGGGCTGAGGGAAGGGGCCCCAAGGAGCCCCCCACCCCAAACACAATCCTAATCTGGGACTTCAGTAGAGCCCCAGATGCCATTTTCCACTTTTCTCCCCCAGCATGTGGCGTGAGCATGCGTGTGTGGGGGCACACGCATGCCATGCCCACTGGCAACTTGTTTCCAAGCCTCCATCATCCTCCAGCCCTCACCAGAGGGCAATTGACAGGCGTGACAGCGATCCCTCCCTTCCCGAGAGAGGAGTGCAGTCCTCTGGACGCTTGATCCTCTCTCCCCCCGCTGACAGCCCAGGGTCGTTCCCGAACCTGGGTCACTGGCATGGCGCGAGGTGTGGCATCTAGCACCTCAACTTCCAGTGCCACCAGGCCGGACTAGCCTGTGGATTTTTATGAACCTTTATAGAACTCCTAGGCCCAGTATCCCAAATATACAGTACAATAGTATATTAAAGTCTGGGAATCAGTTAAATAAAATGGTAGTACAGCCCAGTCTTATATTTTTATATAGAAAAGGGGAAGCAATAGACTTAGGTAACTGGAGACTGAAAGGCTTATTGAATGTGGATTTAAAAATTCTTTCTAAGATCCTCTTTAAATGATTTGTACAGACAGCGGGGCACCTGGTATCTGAAACTTAATCCTGTTCCATCCCAGGCCAAATAATACAGGATAATTTAATAATTATATGGGAATTAATAGAAAAATGCCAACAGGAGGTTTTAGATGGTTATGTCCTAGCACTTGATCAAGAGAAGTCATTTGATCAGGTATTTCGTAGATATCTTTTTTCAGCACTGATATTATACCAATATGGGATACCCATGGAAATTAAAAATTGATTACAACTTTTTTGTAGTTCTGCTACTCTTATACCTTTAGTATAAAGGATATTTGGTGTGGTAATCTCTGTCAAGAGAGGAGTTAGACAAGGCTGTCAATGCAGCCCACTATTGTGTATTTTTTTCTTGACCCCCATTTGAGGAAACTGCAAAGTTCCAGTGAGATTAAATCATAGAATCATAGAAGAGTACGAGTCATAAGTCTAATGGCCATTGGGACGCGACTATTTTTATTCTAAAAAGGCATATTTCCTGTCACCCATAAAGATATCCAAGGGTGTTTTAAAGTTATCAGTCACTGCACTGGTCAGCACCTTATTCTGTAATTTGTTCCATACGGTAACCACTCTCTGACTGAACCACTGCCCCCTTACATTTGTTTTAACAAACTTCCCCTTTTAACTGATATTGATGGAATCTGCTACTCCTGACTGTATTCATAGTTAAGCCTATGGATTCCCACAGATCAGCATTGTTAACAGCTCTGTACAGCAGACACAAGTTTCCTCCAAGTATTGTACTCGAGACAATACAATTGAAGCTGTTTCAATCTGTCACCATACTGCATGTTCTTCAGTTGACTAATATTCTTGATTGCTCTTCTCTGGACTCTCTCAATCATTTTTATATCGCTAACTTTATGTGGAACCCAAAACTGAATGCAGTACTCCAAATGTGGTCGCACCAGGGACGAATACATAGGGAGCACCACATTCATGTCCCTAGTTTTGATGTTCCTATGAATGCAGCCCAACATCCTATTTGCTTTACTAGTTGCAGCTTTACATTGTTCCGATGCAGATAGATTGCTGGTCACCAGTACCCCCAAGTCCTTCTCTGTCTGCCAGTGGCGGCTCCAGCTTCTGCTGGTTACCAGGACACTGGGTGGGCATCACAGTTGGCAGCCAGGGCACCTATATGAACCAGAATTTAAATCATGCGTGTATATTCCTGCACCCCCCCCCCAAAAAAAAAAACAACAGTGAGGCTCTCTCAGCAGCCAGTCAATCATCAGGCCATTTCAACCCTCCCCTCACTCAAGAAACAGAACACAGGAGTTCCATTTTTAAAATTTCAGGCCCAAGCAGAAAACCACATCAGAGGGCTCCAAGTCTCCCAACCATGCAACATCAACTGCCACATTACCCCAGGAAATCGCAAAACACCCCGCTCCAACCCCAATACACAAAATAGAACAACCCCCTCTTCCCAAGTCAGCGATCCGATACCTGACGCACCCTCCCAAGTGCAGCCAAGCGTTTTTGCTCGGCACTCTGGCTTTGTCAAAGGCAAAGTGGAGACTGTAGTTGAGTTGTTTGGATTTTATACAAAAATTGTGCTCTTGCCTCCAGTCCTAGCTGTGTTTGCAGCCACTTGATGTGGGAAATTTCTTTGTAGGCTCTAGACAACTGCTGTTTGTGGCAACATGAGTGCCTGCTAAAGTAGTATTTTGAAACGGTGAAAGGTAAAGGGGTGTGCTAGTCATTTCTACACCAGCATGAGGGACAAGGAGTCGTTCCCCCCCCCCAATATACACATGCACACACACCCACCCACACACCATAGTGAAAACAAATGGGGCCAGGTGATGAAATCTGCACCCCCCCACACCCACATACACACACATACCATAATGAGCACAAATGGGGCCAGTCTCCTCTGTTTATTTTATTTAGTACCTGGTCATGAAATCTGCCCCCACACACACACTGAAACAAAATGGGGGCTTCCTTGTTCATTTATCACAACTGTTCTGCATGCAGCTGCTCCCCCCCCCCAACCCTGCCAGCCAGCATGAAAAGAAGGAGGCAGTCTCTTCTGTTTATTTATTAAGACCCTGGTCAGGCCTAGCTATGCTCCTTTTTCTTTTCACGCCCCCAAAGCCAGGGTGAACAAAGTTTATTATTTAGACCATTCACTCTGGTAAGGCCTAGTTCTTGCGCCCTTTTTCTCTTCCAACCCCCCAAGTCTCCTCATCATCTGACACCTTGTTGTACTCGAGCCAAGGACTGGGCTTACCTTATGCTGCTGAAGGTGCTGGTGGTAGCGGTGCAGAATCTGTGCTAGGGTGCTTGCTTTTCAGTTCACCTGTAATGGACTCAGTAGTTCTCTGGACTATCTGGTGCCACACAGTGCTAGCTGCCACACTCCTCTGTCTACTCTTCAGGCTGGGGTCGGGGACAATGACGAGCTCTCAAGCCTTGCCACGCCAGTTGCAGTATATTAACGGTTTTGGTCCCGGGGCTTCCGGTAACCGGGTCAGACTTCTGGTCCTCACTCCCTACTATCACTCCTCCAATGCAAGCCACAATTTCAAATACAGGGAGGGAGATGAATCAGTCATTGCTGCAGATCAGATTCAGATGTGCTGTGGCATGTTGTGAATCCACCGATCCTCGATGCGCTCCACCTGAACTTGAAGGAAGCCGCCTCCTCGTAATCTCATCTCCGCCGCTGCTGCCGTTGATCGTCCATCCTCATCCAAGCCTATCCACACAAACCCAGAGGGTCAGATCAGGTCTTCCAGTCGAAACAGAAATAAGGGAACAACCACTGAAACTGAGGGCTTTTGTTGTACTACTTTTAAAAAGCCCGCCGCTCCGACCCCGCCCCTCAGCTAGTCGCACTAGTGAAGGCATGCTACGCTCATCTGCATAGCCAGTCGGCTTGTAGCATTAATATGCTGTCGCCCCCATGCATGGTTTCCTCAGCCTGACCAGCAGGTAATGCCTGCAACAGAGTGAAGAGTGACATATCACTCGACCCCCCATCCAGTATTCTGTTTCTGTGCTTGGGTGGGGGAAGATGGATCCAGGTGGCAGACGCAATAAAAAAGTTTTTAGAGCTTGCGAGTCGCGTACACTAGATGCGGACTTAGATGGCAACTGAGACTAACTGGAGCACCGGGGCACGAACTGGGGCACAGCATTTTTTCACCAGGGCACATGCCCTGGTGTGCCCCAGTGTAGCACCGCCACTACTGTCTGCGATGCTGAAATCTACCATACAGGCACTATTTTGCCCTTGAATTTTTGCTTCACATGTGCATAGTTTTACATTGCAGAATTGGGACATCTTCAGTGGGGCCACAGAGATACTAAATAAGGTGGGGCCCAGTACCCCACTAGTTATTTTAGCCCTTGAAGATAGATGTCCTGCCACACACACTCTCTGCTGCCTCCCCTCAAGCCAAGCCTTAACTCACCTGACTATATTAATATCTAGTCTAATGTCAGTTAGTCTTTCTTTTAGCTGGTTGTGTGGTAAGGTATCAAAGGCGTTTGAGAAGTCTAGATACAGGCCATCAACTAGTAAGCTCACATCTAAGGCACTGCTAACAGGATCAAAAATGTGCAGCAAGTTGGTCAAACATGAATGACCTGTCTGAAATCTGTGTTGATTTATGTCCCCCAGTCCCATATCAGGTCTTTTATTGTACTTTCGATTATCTTACTTACAGCTGATGTCTGGCTAATTGGTCTAAAATTACCACAATCAGTTTTTGAGCCCTTTTTATGAATAGGTGTTATAGAGGCCTCCTTCCAAGCCTGAATTACCATACCCTCTAACAATGAACTATTCAAGATATCAGTTAGGGGTCTTGCCAGACATCAGCAAGCTGCTTCAGCATTGCAGGATGCAGATTATCTGGTCCAGATGATTTGTGTATGTTTAGGTTCTCCAATCGTATAACCACTTCTCTTTGTGTGATAATGTGTTTATTGTTGGGTAATCCCACAAATAGTTGTTCCCATTGGTCTGATGACACATCACTCTTAGGTGTATAAATACTGGCAAAATGTTCATTAAAGGTAGTCGCCATTTCCCTTTCCCCTTTCACAACTTGACCTGTAACTACAAGAGGCTGGAACACTGAATGCCCATTTCTTGTGTTATTTACGTAGCTGAAAAAAGCCTTTTTATTATCCTTAGAATTAGTTGCTAATTGCAACTCGTACTTTCTTTTTGCCTCCCTAACAGTGATTTTACAATTTTTGCATCTATTTTTGTATTCTGCATAATTGTTAGGGGAGGGATTTTTTTTTGTATTTGTAGAAGGCTTTTTTAGTGGAAGACTGATAGTTTTTTATAGTTTTGCTAAACCAGACAGAGATTTTACCCTTACATACAAACATACGAAACTGCCAGCAGAAACAGACCAACCAGTCTATCAAAGTCTGCCCGAATGTGCAGCTAGCGTCCTAGATCACAGCTACCCCAACCCCCTTCCCCACTGTCCCTCCCATACCTGTCACAGCCCCCGCCACCCAGACCCTCCCTCTTGCTTTGTCCCACTCCTTCATAAAACTTCCGACTGTCGTACATGATACCACCCCCTCTGGTAGCACATTCCATTTAGACACCACCCTCTCAGTGAAGTAGTGCCTCCTCATCTCCCTCCTAAATCGTCCACCCTCCAGTCTTAGCCTGTGTCCCCTCATTTCCCTGCCTTGTCTCAGTTTAAATGATGCTTCAGTGCTAGGGTTATTTACCCTTCTTAAATATTTGAACATTTCAGTCATATCCCCCCATCCCTTCTCTCCTCTGTTGTGTACATATTTAGCTCCTGCAGCCTGTCTTCATAGTCCTTTCCTTCCATCCCCTGTAACATTTTTTTTGCCCTCCTTTGCACCCCATCAGTAATTTTATATCCCTCTTCAGATATGGCCGCTAGTATTGCACACAGTACTCCAAATGTGGCCTGACCAAGGATCTGTAGAGGGACAGATCACCTTCCTATGCCTGGATGAAAAAACCCTTGCAATACAACCCAGCATCCTGTTTGCCTCAGCCACTGCTTTCCTGCATTGGGCTGAGTTGTTCAAGCTCCCTGTTACCAACACCCCAAGGTCCTTCTCCTCCTCCTCAGTGGTCCCCAGCTTCACTTCACCCAACCAGTAGTCCCTCCTAGGGTTTTTTGCTCCGAAGTGCTTACCCTTGCACTTTTTCACATTGAATCCCAGCTGCCACTTCTCCGATCATGCCTCCAGTTTGGTTAGGTCCCCTTGCAGTTGTTTCCATCCATCCTCTTCATCCACCACCACCCCCATTTTTGTATCATCTGCGAGCAGACTAACTCTGCTCCCAACTCCATGTGCAATATCTGAGATAAAGAGCCCAAATAGAACCGGGCTCAGCACTGAACCTTGTAGCACACCACTTGTCATTGCCCTGGGTGTTGAGAACCCCCCCCCCCGAAAGCACCCGTTGCATCATCCCCTATAGCCAGTTCTCTATCCAGTTTGTCAGCTTTCTCCCCACCCCCACGGCAATCAGCTTCCCCCTTAGTCTCCCATGAGGCACAGTATCAAAGGCCTTGCTGAAGTCCAAGTACAGGACATCTACCACATGACCCCCATTTAGCTCCCTTGTTACCCAGTCATAATATTCTATTAGGTTTGTCTGACAAGACCTCCCCAATACGAACCCATGCTGCCGCTCATCCTAGCGGCCATTACCCTAGAGGAATGACACCAGTCTCTCCTTCATTATTGTCTCCATAAGTTTCCTCACTATGGAAGTGAGACTGACAGGCCGATAGTTTCCTGGCTGTTCCCTAGGCCCACTCTTGTGTATGGGCACCACATGGGCCACTCTTCAGTCCTGAAGCACACAACCCATTTCCACGGAGATGCTGAACAGATCTGCCAGCAGCTCAGTCAACACCTCTGCCATTTCCCTCAGCACCCTGGGGTGGATGCCATCTGGACCTGGTGCCTTGTCCTCTCTTAACGCCCTCGGCCCCTCTAGCACTCTACTCCCAATGATCATTTTGTCTGTCACGTCCTCCCCCCTTCCCCCACCCTCCCAATCGATGGTGGTAGTGGTCCATCCTTCTTCTTAGTGAAAACAGAGCAGAAGTAGTCATTCAGTAGTTCCGCTTGTTCCTCTCCCTTTTCCACTCATTCCCCTCCCCACTTTATCCTCACTATATGCTATTTGCACTTTCTCTTGTCCCTGACATATCTAAAAAAAGTCCTTTTCCTCTCCCTTTATGCCCTACGCTAATCTTAGTTCCCTGGAGGCCTTGGCTATTCTCAGCCACTTGGTCACCACTCTGGACCAACTCCCGTAAGCCTCCTTATCCTCTTCCTTCCTTGTTCTCCTGAACTTCCGGTACACAGCCCTCTTTGCCCTCACCCCTGCAGCACTTCATTGTTCAGCCAGCATGGTTTTCTGGTTCTGCCCTTCTTGCTTCTAGTCCTGGTGCAGGCTATAGTAGCTCAGTTTTAATAACTTCCCACTCTTGCTCTTCATCCATCTCCAGCCTTAGATCCTGGAGTCTCCCTTGCAGTATTTCTCTCATCCTTCTAAAGTCCACCCTCCTAAAATCCACCACCTTAGTGTCCGTGCCTCCAGACCCCCTGCCCAACGTGAGTATGAACCACACTGTTTGGTGGTCACTACCAGCTAGTGGGTCCTCAACCCTTAACTCTCTCACTGCCTCCTCATTTGCCAGCACCAGGTCCAGTGTGTTCCCAAGTCTCGTAGGCCCATGTACCATCTGTGTCAGGAGACCATCCTGGATCGCATCCAGGAGCACCTGCTCCCTGGTGCTGGGGGTGGCAGGGGTGCTCCACTCAACCTCTGATAGGTTGAAATCCCCCACTATCACCACACTCCCCTTCCTACGCACCCTGCTTATCTGCTCTGCCAACTCTCCATCCAGTTCCCCTGATTGGGCTGGTGGTCTGTACACCACTCCCATCCTCAGTTTTCTACCCTTGGAGTCCAGAAGCTGCACCCATAGTGCCTCTGACCTCCCTCCCTCCCTCCCTTCCTCCCCCTCAGTCCTCATACATTTGACCCCTTTTCTCACATAGAGAGCTACCCCAACCCCTCTTCCAAACCCCTGGTCCTTCCTGTAAATACTATACCCCGGGATTGCCAGGTCCCAGTCATGGTACTTGGTGGCCCAAGTCTCAGTTACTACAGCAATGTCCACATTCCCCTCTGAAAAGAGCGCCTGAAGTTCTGCAATTTTATTACCCAGACTTCTCACATTTAGGGAGACCACCTTCCATCCAAACCCCTCCGTCCTCTCTCCCATCTTCTTCTTGGTCTGCTCCCCTCCTCTCGGTGGTCCTCTCCCTTTATCTGCCCTGTTATTATAGGGAGGGGGCACATTCTGCACTCCACCCTGACTACCCTGCATGCCCCTTCCCTGTGTCGCTTCACCTCTGCCTTTACCCATAACTAGGGGAGTGAGCTCACTAGGCTCCCCTTTTTGGACCCTCTTCCTATCAGCAGTCCTCTTGCCACCTCCCCTCCTAGTTTAAATCCACCTCAGTTGCTATACACTCCTCTAATCCACTCTTTAGTACTCCCCTTCCCTCCCCACTCAAGTGTACCCAGTCTCCTGCATATAAGTAGCTATTACCCCAGATCCTGCCCCAGTCTATCACTAAACCATAATTCTTTGTATGGCACCAGTCCCTCAGCCACTCATTGAACTCCTCTATCCTTCCTTCCTGTTGTATTTTACTTTGACTGGAATATACTTTTTGGTACACGTGATCCATCTCCAGTAACTTTTTCCATTTGTTTTCTACAGTTATGTTCTTGAACTCATCTTTCCAATTCCAGCCATCTATAAACTGCTTTACCTTTGCATAATCAGCGTTATCATAACACCTAACCTTTGTGTTATTGTCCAGTGGGTCCCAATTATTACTAATAACAAACTGGACCATATTATGATCACTAGTGCACACTGGTTCTCTCACTGTGCAATTTAAAGGGACACAAACAAGGAAGGACTCACCACCCACTAAAAATACAATTGAAAGGCTTGCCTGTAGTTCGGTGGCTAAGCCGCCAGCAACTCCCACTTCCTAAGCTATATAAGGAGTTCCTCTAAGTCTCACTGTGAAGCATTTTTTCTTTGCAGCCGAAGGCTCTGTCAGTTTGGCCTCTGAGCAGGTTGGGCCTCCCTCGCTGTCTGGGGCCTGCCCCCCCCCCACCTTGCTGCTCCTGCTTGTCTCTGCTGGGTTTCTGTGTTTATTTTACTGCTTCTGGTTCGTATTTGCCTTCAGCTGTGTGTGCTTCCTTCCTTTTATGGGGGGGGCCTTTCTAAGCTCCTAGCGTACTGCTGTTTCAGAGCGTATACTGCTTGCTTTCAGTTACTCACAACTCTTAAATTACTTGCACTGCAACTGCAAATCTGACCTGTGTGTTTCAGCTCAACTGTAGCTGGTCCATGTGGCATATTCTATTACTTTCACCTGACTCAGATTTACTTAAACCTAGCTATACAGCTTACTCATGCTTCTAATTACCTCATTGCTGCAGTCTCAGTGCACTGTCTGTTGACAATGCTTAAGAGCATTATGCCTCCTTTTATTTGCAGTTTCAACTCAGTGTACTCATTTGTTTTTACTACTGCTGTACAGGCCTACTTGCTTCCTGCTGCTGCTTGTTTACTCCCATTACGTTTGTTCCTTGTTTCACTCTGAGGTTAGCTGAAGCTCCTACTGAGGCTATTAAATTAGCTTTTATATCTACATGTGGTTCTCGGCCTTTCCATCGCTTCCTTGTTTGTCCTACGGCAGGGACTGGGAGGTGTTTGAGGGGGTCATGGCCTATGTGGCTAATGAATTCTGTTCTAAATCCTGTCTTCACTGCCGAAAATCCTCAGAGTTTGTCACCTTGATTTGGCTATTCATGTCTGGCTGGCTTGCCCCCAGTTCAGTGCTGTTTAATTGATACACAGTATTTATGCAGGTCCACCTGTCACTACTACTGCTTACTGACCTCTGTGCAGGTCCACACTTGCTTACGCAACTGTTACTCCTTGCTTACACAACCCATTGCTTCATGCCTACTGCATCCCCTCGGCTTCAGCTTCTGGGATTCTGCTGCACTCAATCTGCATTCGACTTTGCTCGTCTCAGCACTCAATGTTCATTACGATCTCAGCACACCGTGCTCATTCAGCTCACCAGCTTCAGCTCTCAATCAATTTCTGGGGCATGCCAGCAATTCTATTCTGGCGCAGGGTTCCTGCAGCTGACGGTCTCACTCTGCATTTAGTCTGCATCGAGAGCGTGTCCAACTTGGGGCGGGATCCTTCTCACCTGGCCCACAGCTGGGAATGTCCTCACCCCGGGCTTAGCTTTAGCTGCCTGCTATGCAGCAGCAGCTCCTGGTGTACAATTTAAGACTAGCGGTGAGGGTGATTACGATGCTCTCCTTTGGCTCTAGTGTTCCACTGTAATGGTTAGCCATTGACTTCAGTGGTTTCCCTAGCAAGGCACCTTCACTGCATTCTCCCTACAACTGCCTCTGGTTCACCTGGTTTGATTTAGGGTGGGTAGGCCGGATGAGTGTCACAGCAGCTGTTGCTCTCCTCCTGCGCCTTACATGCACGTATTGTTGCAGAGCTTTCTCGCAACCTTCCACGGTGTTCCTGCTAGAGGGTTTGAGTGAGAGCCTCCCTCCAAATTGGAATATTTTCCACCTCCCTTTAATTGGGTTTTCCAAATTGAAGCTGCAGAGCTGTCACTAATTATACTATCCCAAGCCTGGAGGGAAGGCGACCTAGGCCTTGGATTGCCAGAGATTTCCTCCTCATAGGGTTTTTTTTCTCTCCTCCATTGCTTCAGGTCATAACACTTAGTTAGCATAGTTGTTTCCCTTAGTTTCTTAGGTAGGTTCCGCTGTTGGATGGAGGTGGAGGATGTCCTGCCGTTCCCTCTTTCCTTAGGGGATCCCCTAATCTCAAAGAAAAATGTCATTATCATGCCACACAAACCTGGGCAGTCATTATGTTATCTAACTGAACTTCTCATTGCATTATCAAACTACCTATGCTTCTCTACTACTACATTACAGTTACTGCTCCTATGTCACAGTTACTGCTTGCTCATATGCTTCTTGTTGCCTCATTTCTGGGGATGATACTACATTTCTTTTTGGGGATTCCTAAGGTACCTTTAGCCACGGGAACCATCCCATTGCACCTCTAGGGGTGGAACCCTCTCCAAGGTTCCTTGCCTTCGTACCCTACAGGGTGGTAATTCCTCTGGAATAGAGGTGTGAACAGCCAAAACCAAACTAACACAGTTGCACAAGCATAACACTATACTGGCTCGTAGGTCAGTGAATTGAAAGACTTGCCTGTATTTGTTGGCCAACAGCCAGCCATCACTTCCTGAGCTGTAGAAGCAGTTCCTCCTAAGCCTCCTATGATCATTTTTCTTTGCCCCACCATCGTCCCTCCTCTTCCAGTGGCAGCACTCTCTCTCCTTAGGGGAGTTCCAAGGTACCTTAGCCACGGAAACCGTCCTCGTTGTTCTAGGCAAGGAACTCTCACGAGGGTTCCTTGCCTACGTACCCCTACAGGGTGGTAATTCCTCTGGAATAGAGAGTGCGAATGGCCAAAACCAAACTAACACAGTTGCATAAGCATAACACTATACTGGCTGTGTAGGTCAGTGAACCTATGTTGATGATTTTTGTTTATTTATAAAGGATGTTGAATCTGTGGAAAGTGCAATGAACTTGTTAAATAAAGTTTTTTTGACATCAGGTTCCAAGGTGAACTTGGAGAAAAGTACAGGCCTGTACTTAAATAGGCCATCAAAGGGTTAGTCTGAAGTCCTGGCTGAGCACTTCAGCAATTTTAATGCTAGGCATTACCTTTGGGAAAGGATATGGGGCAGATAAATTGGGAACAGAAATTAGTTATAAGGAAAAGGATGATGAAACAGTGGAAGCAGTGACAACTGCAGAAAAAAGATGGGCTTTTTAATAAAGACACTTTGCACCACATGGACAGGAAGAAGCTGGTAACAGGGGAGAGACTTAGGCTGGTCATTGCATGATTTCTGAGGTTTGGCGACAAGAGGGGATAATCTGACAGGGCAAGGCAAATGGGAATGTATGGTGGAAGGACAACCAAATTATAGTATACCCAGTCTTGACATTATTAATTATGGACTAACAAAAAGCTTTCCAGGGAATGAGGCAAAAATCCTCTATGAAACTAGGATCAAAACATGTTTGGCCCACCCAGTGATAAGAACATAAGAAAGTGCCGGCAGAAGGGGACCTTGCAATCCACCTAGTCCGCCTGTGAAAGCTGCTTCCCTCCCAGTTTCTTTACTGCCTTAGGTTTCCACAGTGTGTATCCCATGTTAGCTTGAACTCCCCCATTGTCTTCGCTGCCACAACCTTTGGGGGCAGACTGTTCCAGGGCTCCACCACCCTTTCCGTGAAGAAAAACTTCCTGCTGTTTGTTTTGAAACTACCTCCCTTCAGGCGCATGTTGTGCTCCCTTGTCCGTGTTTTAGTGCTCTCCCTGAAGAGACCTGTGTTTGTACTGAGTTGATACCTTTGAGGTATTTAAATGTCTCTATCATATCTCCCATTTCCCTTATCCTCTCCAGTGAGTACATCCTAAGATGGTACAATCTCGATTCATACGGTTCTTCGTGTAGTCCGTCTATCATCTTCATAGCTCTTCTCTGCATGGTTTCGAGGCGATCCTTGTCCTTCTTGAGGTGCAGTCTCCAGAACTGAACACAGTACTCCAGGTGAGGCCTCACCAAGGATCTGTACAGCAGAACTATCACTTTACCTTTCCTACTTGTGATACCCCTTCCTATGCATCCGAGAATGTTGCTAGCTTTTTTTGCCACCTTTTCGCACTTTATTTTATTTATTTATTTATTTATTAGATCATCAGTTTACAGAGTCATAGGCTCATTTACAAAGGCACCTTGTCAAGAGAGCAATACATCACAGCAAACAAACAGTACAGTACATAACGCTTAGAATAAAAAAGCAACCAGTGTCACAGGTATTCACTGGTGGTACACACTTGGTAATAGGTAGATCACAGTAGTCATAATATAGATACACAAGTACCACGTCAGGTAGCAGCCAGAGATATTTTATTACATTAGTCAGCAGATGTTGCATGAGACCCCAGGTATATACAGCAAAAGTAGACAAGGCAGACCCAGCTTAGGGGTGAAGGTAAGGGGCAGGTGGGGGATTATGTGCAGTTGCAGCAGCAAGTGCTTGTCAGATGGCTTCTGAGGGAGACCTTGAAAGGACCAAGCTTAGTGGAGTCAGCTATATTGGCTGGGAGGGAGTTGAACCAGGAGGGAGCCTGATAGCAAAAAGATCTCTGGGCCATAGAGGTCCTTACCCTGGTTGTCCTTAAATCGTCAGATACGAGTACCCCCAGATCCCTCTCTACCTTAGTTTCAGTCAGCTGTTCCTCCCTAGGGTATATTTCCAGCCTAGGTTCTTTCTCCCCAGGTGCATAACTTTGCACTCCTTGACGCTGAATTTCAACTGCCACTGTTTTGACCAGTCCTCCAGTTTTTTAGATCGATGATCATTTCTATGAGCCCCTCTTGCGTGTTCACTCTGTTGCAGAGCTTGGTGTCATTTGTGAACAGGTATACCTTTCCTTGCAAACCCTCCGCAATGTCACTGATAAATATGTTAAATAGAATTGGCCCCACCACCAATCCGCTGGTCACCACTCCTTCCTCCAACAGAGTGCCATTTACTAACACTCTCTGGGTTCTCCCTTGGAGCCAGATTCTAATCCAACCTACTATTTTATGTTCTACTCCTGCATGTTCCAACTTAGTGAAGTCCAGATATACTATGTCTGCTGCTCCTCTTTGGTCCTCCATTCTAGTCACCCAATTGAAGAAATTTGTCATGTTTGTCTGACATGACCTCCCCGCTGTGAAGCCATGCTGCTTAAGGTCTATTTGGCTAGTTGCTTCTAGATGCCGTACAGTTCTTTCTTTCAGTAATGTTTCCATGATTTTCCCCACCACTGAGGTGAGTCTAACTGGACGGAAGTTTCCAGTGTCTTCCTTGCTGACGCTTTTGTGCAGTGTTACCACCATGGCTTTTTTGCAGTCATCCAGTACTGTGCCATTCTCCAGTGATGTGTTAAAGAGGTCTGCTAATGGGGTGGCAAGTTCTTCTCTGAGTTCGTTTAGTGTTCTTGGGTGGATACCATCGGGTCCCATAGCTTTGTTGGTTTTTAATTTTGCTAGTTTTTTAGGGCCATTTCAGTTGTGAAGGGGTTTGTGTTGGCTTCTCTGGTGCAGTGTTCTTCATTCTTTAGTAGTGGTCCACTTCCACTTCCCTGATCCTCCTTGGTGAAAACTGAGCAGAAGTATTCATTTAGAACCTCTGCCTTCTGTCCATTGGTTTCAACATTCTGACCCTCCCTAGTTCTCAACCTTATGATACCTCCCTTACTTTTCTTTTCTCCCTTATATATCTATAGATGGTCTTATCCCCCTTTTGCTATTCTTTCTTCTGCTCAAGCTTTGGCTAACCTAATTGCCTTCCCTGCTTCCTTGAGTCTTGCTCTGTATTCCTCCATGTCACTTTCTTTCTTAGTTTCTTTGTAGTTCTTGAAAGCTCTTTTTTTCCCCTTATACTGGAAGCTACTTCTTTAGTAAACCAAAGAAGATTTTTCCTCCATTTAGAGATACTTATCTGTTTTGTGCATTCTGCTGTTGCCAGATTGATTGAGCTCTTTATGGCTTTCCAGGTTCCCTCCATGTCTCCCCCAGCTACAACTATGAGACTGCTCCTAATGCATGTTTTTTTTTTTTGTTAAAGTCAGCCTCCCTGAAGTCTAGGATCTTCAGTTTTGTGTGACTTGTGTCCTCGTATCTTTTGACTGCGAGCCAGACTGACCTATGGTCGCTTGGCCCTAAATTGATTCTTATCTTGACATCCTTGATCCTGGTAGCGTTTGATAGTACAAGGTCCAGGATTGCGTTTTCTCTGGTGGGTAACTACACCAGCTGTTTTAGTTCTGCTTGTTTCAGAACCATGAGGAATTCATTGCTTCTGTCTGATAATGCCGTGAGGACTTCACTGAGCCTGCACTTCAACTGTAAGGGGACCCTGAAGCAATCTGAATGCTGAATGAATTTAAAACACTTTTTGAAAGCCAAGAAGCTGATGCAGGATTAAGAAGACATTGCCGCTCGAAAAGAAGGTTCTTTCACAATGTTTCACAAGGAACATGATGTGCACCTGAGAGGAGCCAGGGGAATGATACAGTGAGTTTTTGAGAAGGATGATTTCTTTACTCCTGTGCTCCTGTACTTACCCAGAAGGACTCTGGTTTGCTAAAGGACTGCAGACATATGCAGTGACTATTAGCAGGAACCGATGACAGCCCGTGAATTCTGATCTAGGCCGACACAGAAAATGCCGCAACATGTCACAGAGGAGCAGGTAAGGGATTTTCACTCCTTAGACTATAAGGAGTAAAAATTCCTTACCTGCTCCTCCTTGACATGTGGGACACTTGGACTTATACAGGGGGAATCTGGTCCCACTAGTGGGAAGAGAATGGTCCCTAATAGGTTCTGGAGGTTAAAAGAAACAGACAGAAGGGGATGGGGTAGCAGGGGTAAGAAAAAAATATTAAGGAGCTAAAATTGTGGTGTTTACAAAGTCTTCTATGCCTAGACCAGCAAAAGGGGACCCACCCCTACCTACATACAGTACACAGCTAGCAGGTGATTATCTTAGCTCCACAGCCCACCCCATGTTGCTGTGGCCCTGAGAGAGGAATAGGAGATGGGAGACTGAATCCCAAAGATGGCATCTTCAGGCACTGAGGCCTAAATTATTGTTGTCCTCAGCCCTAGGCATCCAGGCTGGTTATCTACTTTCTCAAATGTTGTTCATGTATTCAAACAAATGCTGATGTTCTCTTTTCATAACAACTGCTGCTTTTCAGGTTGTGTAATGTTGTTAATATAGTTTACTTGCTCCATAAATGAGGGTTTGCATTTAGAGTAAAAGGTTGGGGGGTGGTACTGGACTGGTATAAAATCAGGTTGTGAACAAGATGCAAACCTGAATGGGGAGACCCTCTGAACATTTAAGGCAGGTTCTGATCTCCAAGGGTAATGTAATGAGCTAGGGTAGTGGAGGTCATGAAGCTGATTTCCAGAGTTGGCATATATGGGAGAAGGAATCACAAAGTATAGGGGCTTAGAGAGAATGTACATGGTCCCAGACATCCTTCTTCTCCACTGAACTAACTCATTGGGAAGGAAAAATGCGAGAACATTGTGCAGCCAGCAGACAAATGTGAATATGGATGTAGTGCCACCATGAGTGCAGTCATGCTTTTCTTAATGGACGGTACCACGAAAGCATGGTCAAAGAGGGGAAAACAGAGGATGAGGAGATATTAATACTAATACTAGGGCAGTATGACAGAGAGATACATAACTGGCATGTTAAGAGCACTAAGCAGAGGAGGCAGTGCACAGGTTTGGGAGAAAGAGTTGCATTAAAGAACACAATATGGACTTCATGAACACTGAAAACATAGTGACCACAATACAGTGGGTGGAGTGTCAGGGCGAGATTGGGGAATGGATTTTGGAATATTCACCTGGGACCTTCATGATTTGGCTAACATCTTCTCAATGTGAATATCCATGCCAGAGCTCCTCTCTGATGTGGTGGAGGCAAGTGCAGGAATAGTTTTGCAGCACTGCCTCTAAGGTTTTTGCATTTCTTTTTCTTTCTATCTCTATGTTTATGTGTTTGTTGCATCTTTAGAGAAGATAACAGGAGAAGGTGAATGTAGTACACAATGAATGACCACCCAGACACGTGTAGAATAACAGCCAGTAATGTTCATAGATATGCTTCTTAGAATGTCAGTGGTATGCACAACCCCATTAAAAGGAAAAAAAATATTAGCTTAACTAAATAAACTGAAAGTGGATGTGATAATGTTACAGGATTTGCACCTAGTAGATGTAGAAATAGAAAAGCTGGTAAGGGGCTGGGTGACCCATGTTTATTATAGTTATATACTTTAAAGACTAGGGGCATGTTCCTACTGGCCAGAAGTGGGGTCAGCCTGGTAGTGCAAAAAGTGACAAAGGACCCAGAAGGCACTTGATGGGGAAGTGATTATATTGGAGTCGATATATGGTCCCAGATGAGGTTCAGGCCTAAAGACGCTTCCCGTTCTTATGGGGAGAACTTAGACAGCCCACTTGATCTGATGCAGGGTACAGATCTGACCAAAGTAGTGACCCCTAATTGCAGTGCAGTAGTAGTTAAACAACTGATGGCAAACCAAGCCAAGATGTATGGGCAGTAGTTCACCCAATGAAGCAGATTATACATTATATTCTGCTGCACATTACAGACATTCCAGGATAGATTACTTTCACATCTCTAGTAGTTAGCTAGTGCGAGTTATGGAGAGTAGTATAAGCTCAAGAACCATCTTTGACTATGCCTCTATTAATGGCCATTCAGATTGGAGGATGCAAAGCAGGGGAAGACGGCAGCTAAATATGACAATTCTGCAATTGCAGTAATAGAAAGAAAAGGTAGGAGAGAGGATTATGGAGTTTCTTCAAGAGAATGAGGGTAGAGGGGTCCCTGGCAGTGGTTTGTGATGTCCTAAGATGTACATTAAGGGGCAAGCTGATAGCCATGGTCAGCAGTAAAAAGAAACAGAGCAGATAGAGTAACAGAACTGGAAACCCAGCTTGAAGATCTAGAAATTTGATTTGGACTCAGTAAAGAAGAGAGGCTTATACCCAAACTCAAAACATGTAGGAAAGAGGTAAATGATATATTACAAGATAAGATTAAAGATGCCATCTTCTGAACAAAGCAAATGTATTATAAGAGAGGGGATAAGGCAGGCAGACTCTTGGCGAACAGGCTTTGCGAATTGGAGGAGGAAAGAATAATAGCAGTCATTGGCATCAGTAAGAGGGAGATTGAGATGCAGCCAGCAGGGATAGCTGCAGTCTTTGAGGAATTTTACACAGTTACACTCTTCAGAGGTTCCCCTTGTGTGAAAGACCTACAGTAGAGGCAGTGCTAGGAACAGTGGAATGGCCAGAACTGGACCCTCTGATCATGCAGGCAGAATTGTGAGGGGACATCAGGACAGAGGAGGCCATTAGGGCCTTAGGGCAGCTAGCAGAGGGGAAGACTCAGGGGAATGATGAATACCCCATGGTCTTTTATAAAATAATTATTCCAGAGCTAGCATCCACCCTAGATTGTTTAATGATGTAATGGCCAAGGGAATCATGCAGCAATCCATGAGGGAAGCAGTGGTGACAGTGATATTAAAGTAAGGCAAGGACCCCACTGAGCCTGCCAGATATAGACACATATCATTGCTCACATCTGAATATAAGATCCTGGCAAAGATACTAGCCACAAGGCTAGAGGAGATTCTCCCACAGCTAGTACAAAAAAATCAGGTGGGGTTCATAAAGGGTTGGTTGGCTGTCGATAACCTCAGAAGGTTGCTGGACTTCATGTATGGCTCCAGGTCCTCTGCTTCACCAGTAGCTGCTATATCTTTAGATGCAGAGGAGGCGTGGGTGGAGAGGTACCCGGACCATGTACTGGGGAAATTTGGATTAGAAGGGTTTGGAATAGGGGTGAAAAGGGGTGAAAAGGGTACCAGTCAGCGATGCCCCCATCACCCCTATTATGTGATGCGGCCCTTGAGCTGCTGGTGATGATGATGATCAGAGCAGATCCAGACAGCCAAGGGATACAAGTGGAAGAGAAGCAGCACAAGCTGCTTTTATATGCTGATGATATGCTCCTACTGGTGACAAGCCCAGATCGTACTATCCCCAGGGTGATGAGATGCATTGAGGGGTTTTCCTCTATATCAGGGTGCAAAGTCAACTGGGGAGAAGTCTGAGCTGTTACCACTAACTGTCTGTTGCCCTAGAACTGCCTTTGTGCCACTGCCACTGAAGACTTCCAAGGAAAGAATCACATACCTGAGACTCCAAATTCATATACAGTAGACTTGGGCACACTGGTTAAATGGAACTTTATCCCCTTGTTGACCAAGATACAGGAACAGTGTGAGAGATGGGGAAACAACCTTCTGGTGGAAAATCTCAGCCATTAAAATGACATTCTTGCCCCAGGTATTGTACCCGCTCTCCATGTTGCCACTCATAGTACCCGCAGCAGTGTACAAAGCAATAGAACATGCAGCAGGGTTTTCATGGGGACAAGTGTCTGGACTCCAGATGAGTAGGCTGTAGTTCCCCATAGACAGAGGAGGGGTGACTCTCCCAAACTTCCCCTGCTACCACCTTAGTCAGGCACTGGCCCTAAAAACTAAACAGGATTTGGAACCCCCAGTTTGGGTAGAAATTACAAGGGCCCAGGCGAACACAAATAGGCTCCCCTATATTCTAGCACAAGTTCCTGAGGGATGAATTGTAGGACAACAAATACTAATGTATCAAGAAGACATAGATCAAAAAGCGTAAGGGTTAGAAATACAATCTCAACACATCCACACAACCACCACTTTGGATGAATCCAGTGATTAAAACGGGGGCAAGGTGGTTACCTGGGCAGCATGGCAAAGGAAGGGGGTATGGCTCATTGGAGATGTCTGGGAGGATGGTGACATAGTCCCATATGCTCAGAAATAGATTTGGACTGAACAAGGCACAGTGGCAGTGAACCCAGTTGAGACAGAGCCTCAGGGGTCTTCAGGCCTCCCAAGGTATCTAAAGAACACTGTCCATTGCTGAGTCTGCTGAACAGGATGGATGGACTATGACACATGATGGCACAATTTTATAAGTACATAAAACTAGCCTTCCTAAAACTAATCACCCCACTAGAGACTAGTTGGGAGAGAGAGTCGGAAACAGAGGTAGGGGCGACTGAATGGGAGACAGTGTGGGAAAATATTTATGCTGGGATCTGGGATGTCAGGTTGATGTGGCTACAGTTTAAGGTACTACGCAGGTGGCATCTCATTTCCCGATGAATACACATCATAAAAGCAATAACAACAGACTTGTGCTGGGACTGCAAGGGGAGGTGGGTATGCTGAGGCACATGTTTTATGACTACCCACATATCAGGTTCTTCCAGGACAGAGTCATTCACACCATTTCAAGAGTTGTGGAGGAGGAAATTCCCTGTCACCTGGTGTGCATTTTGGGGGATACCAGCACACTGAAGATTAAGTACGAGCATCTAATAAAAGGCATATGTAATTCCATGGTAGTGGCTAAAAGATTAATACCACAGGGGTAGAAGGACCCATCTTTGGTCAACCAAGATAGCTGGATGGCAAAATTAAAAGAGCTGACCAAATTAGACTTTAAATCTTAACATGCCAATATGAGCTGAGGTCCTGTTGGCATGTTAAAATTTAAAGTGTAGTTACCTGACCAATGAGGGGGTCACCTTGTCATTGGTGGTCAGGCTAATCATGATTCGGACAAATGATGAGAACAAGAACCCCTTTAAAATGTTAATATAATTGAGCAAAGGCAAAGTAAGAAAATGGAATTAACTTGAATGAATTGCATGCTTTCAAGCTGCTTTTTTTTTTTTGAGGGGGTACACTGGTACTATAACTGTTTGATGCCAAGTTCTAGAATTACACAGGACTGGAGACTCAAAGGGGGTAAGAACTCCTCACCTGGATACGTGGAGTACAGGACAATGGAGTACAGGACAACAGTGTGCATGCCTCAATCCCAGGAAAGGGCTCCTCGGCCTGAGAGAGAAGTCAACTGTAATAGAATAAAAGAAGGATGAGGCTACATTTAGACAATAACCAGTGAAGGTGAAACACAGTAATGACTTTAACTTGCTTTATTTTTTTATATTTATTTAAAAGGGCAAAGTCACATATGAGTTTATTTTCATTATTTCAACAGTATGATTTTCTTAGTTCAGTATTACTTCAATATTATTTAAGGGTTGTTTATTTTGAAAGTATGGCTAACCTATCAGAAGGAGAGGATCATATGTTGTCATGGTGATGAAAGGGGGCAAATGTGAAGGCAGCTATAATGACAGAGAATTAAATGTGATGAATATTCCATGCAACATAAGTACTGTCAATAGTACAATCCTAAATCTTTGAACATTGTTTCTACCTACTGTACATTAATATTGTTAAATGGAAAAGGTTCAATAAAATCTAACTTTAAAAAAATAAAGACGTTTTGTTGACACCGTTTTTTAGACGTAAGTTATGTTTATCCTCCCCCACTGAATTTGGATGCCCGGATTTACAGTATGTTTTGTCAGCTGCTCTGTGGTAGTAGGCTCAACCTACTACTTAGTGCTGGAAATGGAAAGATTCACTAGGGGAAACCACTACCATCGATATAGCATAGAACATACCTGACAGGGGTCTGAAGGCATGTTTCCTCATTATAAGTTACATTTTTTATACTTTATTTAGTCAGTCTTATGCCTTTAGGAGGCTACATTTTATACAGGAGCAGTCTTTCCCCGTTTTGCTCCTGGACCTGTGTCAGACTTTTACGTTCACTCCTGGAACAGAGTTCCTCCAGGTTTCCCCATTAGCTTATTTTTTAGCAGTGTGGAACAAGTCTTGCGGGAAGCACCTAAAAAGTGAGTCCCTTGAGTTAATGACTGGTTCTCACCTTACATACAGTGGTGGGGTTTGAAAATGCCTAGGATAGGCACAAGGGAATTGTTGGGGTAAAGGGGGGGGGCGGGAGAGAGAGAGACAGCCATAGATCAAGCAGGGTGTGCAGCAAAAATGAAGGTAATAAAAATGGGCAGACTTGGTGGGCCCAATGGGCCTTCTCTGGCATCAGTTTCTATGCTTCTGTGTTTAGGACTCTAAAGCCAAAGCTGCTTTTGAGTTTTTTCTTCCCAAGCTTTTATCCCTGTACTTTCATAGCAGTTAATGCTAGATCCAGTGACTATTGAAAAAAAAATTAAACATCATCATCATCATCAAATCTTTATTTATTCAGGTGAACATCATTGAGCAAGGCTCATTTACAAGATGGACCTGATAAGGTCAAGGTTCAATAGTTGATACACAACAGATACATCATACATACACTTGTATAAGACAGTTATACATACAGGGGAAAATAACGTTTATAAACACAGTGATGTACAGTAAATTCACATGATAAAAAACAGTTATAGGAAAGTTAAGCTAATATTTACAGTATGTACAGTATATACATATCCCAGTGGGGGGCATGGCAGACACTCAACATAATGTAGTACTAGGATGGTGAAGTTATTACTGGGTGCCATAAGATGGGGTTTCTGTCTGGAAGGAATATGCCATATATGGTTTGGAAGGGAGATTTGTGAGATGACAATGCTAGCTCTAGTGGTAGCAATTGCATTTCTCTTGAAGAAGACTGTACAATGCTGTTTAAAGGATGCAAATGGAATGATATTGGACAGTTTTAGGGATTTTGTAGGGTGTTCCATGCTATAGCTAGAAAAGCTGATTGCTGCCCTCCCTAGCCTGGTGTTGAATTTGGGCAATTTGAGCAGGATGATGTTGTTGCTTCTTAGGGCATAGGAGCTAGGAGAGGTCTGGGTGAAGCAGTCCAGGATATAGTTTGGAAGTTTTTGACAACGCTCTGTAAATCCATAGTGCTGCATTTCTGTTCCTTCTGAGGTGAAGGGAAACCCACCAACTGCAGCATAAAGAGAGCAATGATGAGTATTAGATGGCAGATCTGTAATGAACCTTATTGCTCTATGATATAAGTATCCAACTTGTGATGGTAGGAGATGGGGCAGTGACTGTAAAGGAAGTCTGCATAGTCAACAACTGATAGAAAAATGGCCTGGACTAACCTCATCTTTGAGTCTCTGTTTAGGAAGGGTTTTAATCTATAGAAGGCCAAGCCTTTGGGAAACTTTTAACAGTTCTTTTAAATGATGAGTGAAGTCAAGTCTGTTGTCAATCCACACACCTAGGTATTTGAAGTTTTCTACATACTCCAGATTTTCTCCAAGTATAGTGCATAGCTGGGGAGAATGATTGGCGAGGATGTGCTGGTGGAGCTTTGATTTGTGAACATCATTGCTTTAGTTTTCTTTGCATTTAACAGAAGCTTTTTCTCGAGTAGCTGATATTGTAGCAAGGAGAATTCTGTTTGTAGGATTTCATGAGCAGCTGCAGGAGAAGGGTTGCTGACATACAGAACAGTGTCATCAGCAAAGAGGTGTACAGAGGAATTGGTAAGGTTGAATCAATGTTATTAATATAAATGGCAAAAGGATAGGACCCAGAATAGAACCTTGGGGACTCCTCTTGACAGTGGTTTTAATGGGGATAGGTCACCTTCAGCTTTTACCTGCTGTGACCTACCGGTGAGATAACATCTGAACCACTTAGGGAGGATGGATCTAGGCCAATGGAGTACAGGGATGAAAGTAGTAGCTCGTGGTACACAGTATCGAATGCTTTGCTCAGGTCCAGGAATACTGCACAGACATTATTCTTTTATCTAATTCAGATTGCCAGTCATTTGTGACCTGGCTAGTGCAGTGATAGTGTTATGCTTGGCCCTGAATCCAGATTGAGCTGGGTTTAGGAGGTTAGCATTGTCAAGATACTCCCTTAACTGATTACTTACTAATTTCTCCAGCATCTTGGATAGCACTGGTAGAATGGAAATGGGCCTGTAATTATTAAGATCCATAGGGTCCCCTGATTTTAGAAGGGGAACCACTTGGGCTGTCTTCCACAGTGTGGGAATAGAGACAGAGTTTAGGGATAGGTTAAATAGGTGTGTTAGGGGGACTGCAAGTACATGGCATGCACTCTTTAGAAAGTAGGGGTCCAGAGAGTCTGCCCCTGCGCTTTTTTTGGTATCCAGTTGCCATAATAGATCCTCTACTTGTTTCAACAGTATAGATTTGAAGCTGAAGGAAGAGTCAACTCTCTGATCACCAGTGTAATGGGAGCTTAATTGTTCCCTCAGCAGGTTAGCTGGAGAGGTGTCAATGGCAAGGCCAGCCGTTGTGAAGTGGTTATTGAAGGCGTCCAGAATTTCCATTTTGCCAGTGATAGGGCCATAACTGTTGTGTAATTGAGTTGGAAGGGGGGTGTTAGCATCCTGCCCCAACAAACCCTTGATGGTGCCCCAAAACCTAGCAGGATTATGGTAGGAAAAGTCAAGTTTGGCCAAGTAGAATGCAGCCTTTGCATCCCTAACTTTCTTGGTGCATCTATTCCTGGCTTTCCTAAAGATCATCCAGTCATTTGCATTAAACAGTTAACTACTTCTCTACTTTAGCCTACATCCTATAAAAGAGATATAAATCATCAGTGTATATGCTAATGCCTTAACTTGGGTGTCTCCTCTTTGGTTGGCTGTACCTGTTTTATTTCTGTTTTGATTGGTATAGCATAAAAGGGGTTCTAAGCATAGAACATAAAGCAGTGGGCTAAAGGGTCATCCCTGGCAGACTCCTCACTGACTAGGACAGCTGTCTCCTAACTAACCATTAACCAAAGGCTGAAGCAAGGCCTCTTTGTATTAAAGTTCAGTCCAGGTACAAGAATATCAGAGAGCCCAAATGTATATAAGTATATGAATCATATTCATGCGATACGCGGTTGAAAGCTTTTTCTTGATCGACTGCAAGAAGAAAACCTTCTGCTTTTCCCTGATTACCTTTTTCTGTTATTTCATGTATTAGAAGCCAGTTGTACTGTACGGTTCATTACAGGACATGGCTTACAAGATGTTGATCTTCAGTCACTAGTCTTCTTCTTATGATTTTAGTTAAGATTTTAAAATTATTGTTCAGCAAAATTATATGCCCACAGTTATAGATACAATGTTGTTTACTTTTTTAAACAGGACTATCATTATTCCCTGATACATAGTCTGAAATAATTTAGAATTTTCCAGACAATAATTATACACAAGATTTAGTTCCTCTACTAGATATGCCACTACCCACTTAAACAAACTCTAGCAAGAGCCAATACGGCTGCAAAATATTGAAATGTGTAAACTAGCAATTTTTGCACTAACCACTGAGCCACCTAACTGCACTTTCCAATTGTTGTGATACACACACACTGACTAATGCATATATGCATATATATTCCAGTACAACATAGCAGCACACTGTCTACACACCTTTTTACAGATTAAAAAAAAGACATCAAGGGATTGTTTTCTTCTTTTCAGAGTCCAAGGGACATCGAAGGGTGGGGAGTTGCCATTAGACACCTCATTTAAATCAGCAATGACATGCATATGGCTGAAACTGATCTAGATAGTGGCGGGATGTAGACTAGCAATTTTTGTACTAACCACTGAGCCACCGAACTGCACTTTCTAATTGTTGTGATACACACACACACACACTCCACAACCCAACCCAGATAGACCAGCTTAGGGTAGTTGGTTCATTCCACTAGGATATCATACAGACGAGGTACACTGATGAGCCCTGGTAGGACGAAACATGTGTCTGTGTCTTCTGTTGGCACTCTTTTCAGACTGTGTGAGAGGCCTTTTGGCACCATGCAGTTCTGCTTAAAGTTGAACCAGCATAATATTTTGTGGTGATTTGCATATACAGCCCATGATGCTTTGCATTATGGGGGTATGTGTGATTTTGTATTACTTTGAAACTTGGCTTTCCGGCCAATACCTTTTGTGGTAACCCTTCCCTAAGTGCTTTCACACTAAGGTTCTTTGTGTTTTAGCTTGTTTTTTGTTTTTATTGGGCTCACCACAACCCAACTCAGATAGACCAACTTAGGGGAGCTGGTTCATTCCACTGGGGTGTCATACCGACGAGGCACACAGATGAATCTTGGTAGAACGAAACATGTGTCCATGTCTTCTGTTGGCACCCTTTGCAGGCTATGTGACAGGCCTTTTGGCATCATGCATTTATGTTTAAAGTTGAACCAGCATAATATTTTGTGGTGATTTGCATATACAGCCCATAAAGCTTTGTGTTATGGGGTATATGTGATTTTGTATCACACTGACTAATACAAATATGCTTATTGTTCCAGTATAACTTAGCAGTGCACTGTCTACACACGTTTACAGGTTAAAAAAAAAGACATTATTTATTTATTTATTGAATTTTGATGACCGGGTAGGCCCACTGAGCCCCGAAGGTCCCTTTTTCAGGGGCGACCTGGGAGACAGAAACAGTACAATACAGTCAGGTAGTACAGGGTGCAGAGAAAGAAGACATGAAATTCAAGATTACAATAAAGGCAATATTTCAATATATTGAACATAAGTACAACAATTGAGGAAGTTGAGGCATGCTTTTGGAGTCATTTTGGGTGAGAAAAAGGAGAGGGATTGGTGTAGGAAGTGGGACCGGGGGTAACTATCCAATACGCTGACAATGGCACAAGCTTGCCCCAAGCAGGTGGGACCTGAGCCTTGTGCGAACGTTTAACAGCGATGGGGCTTCCTGTACTAAAGGTGAGAGAATGTTCCACAGCTTAGGGGCAGTGTGAGCGAAGGATTTGCCTCCCATGTTAGTCTTGACTCTAGGGATTGTTAGTAGGGACCGACCAGTGGTCTGAGCATATGAGGGTTAGCCTTAGGAGTGATTATTCTTGTAAGACTAGGTGAGGCAGCTGGGTGCTGCAGTTTGTAAGCAGTGCAGAGCAGGGGGTACTGAAGATGAGCCTTAAAGGAAGGCCATTGAAGCTGGGCCAGCAAGACGCAGGGATGGCTTCTTAGGTGACTCGGTGTCGCAAACCTCCTGAGTTACAGGGGCAGCATACGTTGATGTAGGAAGGAGGACACTGGAGGCAATTGCTTGCCTTGCCTCCAGGATAAGTTGTTTTTTTTAGCTGGCACAAGGTGCCAGGTTTGCTACGGATAGACCTAGTTACCTGGTCTACGTGGGACTTAAAGGTGAGACCTTGGTCGATAGTTAGCCCCAAGGTATTTTATGTTGTCTACAATGTCTGTACGCTTTCCAGCAAGTAAAGTTAGTTGTAAGTGTAACCCCTAGATGGCGCTATCCCAGGGGCTACTACCCCTGCCTGATTTGCCACTAACAGGTTGAGGGGCCTGGATCCAATGGCGGGTGCCTCCACCCAGAGGTCAGGGTTTGCAATAGTTAAACTAACTTGGTCACAGCCCTCTGGGACACTGCAACCCCCCTTTCTTCCCACTAGTGGCCCACACAATATATCAGAATTACCTTCACAGTATACACTTACCCCCAGGTCTGGTTCCGCACTGGGACCTCCTGTGAAATGAGATACAGTGCAACAATCACAGTACAGTACTTTAACATAGACAAATACCTCAGGCAGTATAACTTTGCTGAAACAAGCAGCTCTGATTTATTTAGGGGATATAACAAGGACAGGGAAATCAGGTTAATTAGCTTATCACTCTAATAATCTACCTATGGCTCTGTGCACAGAGCTATCCCTATCAGTTACTGTCCCTGGGTACCCAAGCCCTAGTGGCTAGTCAAACCGTGGCAGCTGGTAGGGGCCCTTTCACACAGAGAAAGGAGAATTAAACAGTCAGCAGTACAGTAATTCCATTTGGATTTAATGTGGCAATTCAACAGGGAGTGACCTGAATTAGTACTCACGACCTCCAAATAAGATAGGGTCCTTCAATGTCAGCAGGGCTCACTTGAGGTACACAAACCTCTTCACACATCCATATAAAAAGCACTATACCAGGCAGGCTGCATCTGTATCGATCGCAATTACTGCACAATACCGGGAGAACACACAGCAGATTCAGTTCCTGACAGACCGAGTGTAATTTTCAGCAATTCCTCCAGTCTTCTACAGGGTGAGCCTGGTTTCTACTCTTCAGAGATCCTTTGATTCTTTTCTCGAACGGATTCAGTCCTAACAAGCTGTTACACAAGCTGCAGACCGGAACTCTGGGCCTTACACACTTTTTGACTAAAACTGCACACTGAAAAAGCACAGGGCTCCTTCCTTCTTCACTGCCAAGCTCAACTCAAACTCCAACCGACAAACCGGGCATTTCCTTTGAGTTCCTCCCAGTTCTTGACTGGATTGGCTGTCACTCACAATAGACTGCTGCTGTTGGTCCAAAAAGGCACTGAAGTCTAAACTACATCTCCCAGAGTCACTGCCCATACAATCCTCTTGTGGCTGGCTCAGATTATGAGTCCAAGTTCTGATTCGTCCAAGGCACCATTTTAGAGCTAGCTTACCCCACACTGATTGGTCCAGTTCAGCAGTTCAAAACTAGAATGGGGAACTAGCAGACACAGTTCTGACTGCAAAGAAAGCTGGTTAGACAAACTGTAATTTCATTATTACTCTAAATAATTTCTGGCAAACAGTTACATCTTTCAGATAGGTTCCCTTTGCACTCCTAGTGACTGCAAAATGAAGTGAATTGGCAGCAGCTCAGTGGTACTCAGAGAAGCACACAGTCCCCCATACAAACTAATTATGTCTGCAAGCAGACAGCTCTTAAAGAGACAGTACCAGAGGCTCTAAAACACTCACTGATAAATGGCTTAAATGCCAAACACCATTCAGGCTTGGAGCATTCAAGCAAGCTCCTGAAGTCTTTAGGAACCCCATTTGCAGGGGTTACACCCTTCCTGGCCTGAGGAAAGCTTGGCGTCCGCGTCAAGCAAGTACCCCATAAGTTTCAACTGCAACCATATACATTTGCATTAGGCTGCACATGTAATCATCAGTCAATATATCATTTACCAAGAACACATTTCTGAAACATTGCAGTACGTCCTCTTTACACAGTATTACATACACATTGTACCATAACTCAAGTTATTACCTCTTGTACATGAAACCTGAAGAGAGGGCCTTCCTATCAGTTACCTTAGGGCTGGATGGGGCAAGGGCACCATATAGAGAAGCATCACAAGTAACTTGGAGTTAGCACTGATGCTCAGTTTGGGCAATGAGCTCGGGGACACATACACTCCTTTATGGACAACATTGAGAGGCAAGTCCACAGGCCTCCCAAGTGAATCATAACTGAGGTGCACCACAGGCTTTACAGCTCGACCAGTCTTTCTAGGGGAACTGTTATAGTCTCTGCACTCTGAGCCTCATTTTCAGCATTGTCCTCACTTGTCAGGGAGTCTCCATGGGGTAGAAGGCTAGAACTTGGGGCACTTTCAGCTCCAGGAGTTACAGTTTCTGAGTCCACAACATTTGGCTCGCATGGAGAGCTTTCGGACACTGGCAGTGGACTGTCAGGGCACTCAAAATACTCTTCTTGTTCGGTGTATCACCAGTCTGCCCCAATCTATCATTTTCCTCTCCAAAGCTCAAACAGTTCAACCATGCACAATGATCCCAATTCATCTGATCTGATGCTTTGCACTTCACTTTCTGGGAGCATTGGCTCCAGGGACGAAGCTGGGGGCTTGGACAGTCCAGAAGGACCAGCTTCATCTCCAATATTGACTAGGGGATTGCCCCGAAACAATTGACTCAGTTCGTAAGAAGGATAGTATTCAAAGTCACTCTCACTTTCTTCCGATATGGACTGACAGTCATGCTCAACTGGGACTTGTGGAGGGGAATATTTTAACTTTGCTTCTGTAGGTGCAGACTTTCTTGATCTTTTCTTAGCAGCAGCTCTAGTCACTGGTCCAGAGGGGCATCTTCTAGGGGCTCAGACTCAATTAAGATTTGTCCAATGGGCAGTAAATGATTTCTATGCATTGTTTTTACATCTTTGAATTATTCTCAGGCCTTACTTTGTACACTGGCAGATCATCTAGTTTGCCCACTACAATGTGAGGAGATGGTGCCATCTGTCAGCAATCTTGTGCTTGCCATGCAGTCCCAGATTTCTTAGCAATACCGATCTCCTCCTGGAGTTCCTGTGCTTTCACCTTTTATCATACCTTTCTTTGTTGGCCAGATTTCTTTTGGCAGCCATGGTTTGAGCCAGTTAGTACGCATGAGTTAGCTGGGCCTTTAACTTTTGCACATACTGTAAATAGTTGTCAGCTTGAACCCCATCAGGAGAGACCCCAAAACACACATCTACTGGTAGTCGAGCTTCTCTTCCAAACATCAGGCGGTGGGGAAGAATCCAGTGGCATCACTTTTGGTGCAGTTATAAGCATGTACCAGGGTGCTAATTTGTTGGCTCCATCTAGGCTTGTCCTTTGGGTGCAGGGTGCCTAGCATATCTAGCAAAGTGCGGTTGAAACGTTCAGGCTGTGGGTCCCCTGGGGTGGTAAGGAGTGGTTCTGGACTTTCGCACTCCCCACAGAGAAAGCATCTCTTTGATCAGACGACTCTCAAAGTCTCTCCCTTGATCAGAATGGATTCTTTGTGGAGCCCCATAGTGAACAAAAAAGTTTTCTACAAGTACTTTGGCCACAGTGGATGCTTTCTGGTCTTTGGTGGGGAAAGCTTGGGCATATCTCGTGAAATGGTCAGTGACCACCAACACATTACTGATATTTCTTTGATCTGACTCCAAACTCAGAAAATCAATACAGACCAGCTCCATGGGTGCACTGGTGGTGATGTTAACAAGGGGGGCAGCCCTCTGGGGCAAAGCTTTCCTCTGTAAGCGACTACTAAGTTCGAATGTGGTGCTCCACATCAGCCCCATCTTAGGCCAATAGAATCTGGATCTCACCAAGTCAAGTGTTCTGTCTATACCAAGGTGCCCCATGTGGTTGTGCAAGGACCTCAGTACTGAGTCTCGAAGGCAGTGGGCAGCACCAGTTGTTGTTTGTCTACTCGTCCCCTCTGTCTACTGTTTCTCTGTATAACAGTTTATTGATCAGTTTCAACTTAGGACCTTCTTTGTATAACAGTGCAGTTCTCAAATCAGTGGGCGTAATTTGGACACATCTTTTCCTGCATAGAGGGCTTCTAAAGCTGCTTTGATCATGGGATCGCGGGATTGAGCCAGCGAATACTGTCATTGTCCAGCTGAGGCGGTGCACCAATGTCTATTGCAGAAAAGTGGCAATAAGCAGCAGGTATGCAATTCTCAGAGCTCCCAAGCAATCCACCATACAGTCCACTGCGTCCGTGGACATTTGTTCCTCCTGTCAAACTTCCGGCAGAGTGCCGAATGTCAGGTTCTGCCAATCGGACCCAATCATTCTGGGGAACAGGCCTCGGAAGAGCATCAGCATCTATATGGTTCAGACCTGCTCGGTATTCGAGAGCATAGTCATATGTAGATAATGCAGAAAGCCACCTATGGCCAGTGGCATCCAACTTAGCTGAGGTCTGCACATAGGTCAAAGGATTATTGTCAGTTTTACTAGTATTTTAGCCCCATACAAGTACTCATGGAATTGGTCAACAATAGCCCACTTCAAAGCTAGGAACTCTAACATGTACAGGATAGTTCTTTTCGGATGGGGTCAGGCTTCTACTGGCAAAGGCCACTGGTCTCAGGCCATTCTCGTGCTCTTAGTACAACACAGCCCCAACCCTTGCAAGCTAGCATCAGTGTGCAGGCGTAAGGTTTTCTTGGATCGGCATAGGCCAGCACTGGAGCATGGAGTAAGTTGATATATGATCTCATGAAAAGCAGTCTACACAATCAGGAGTCCAGCGGGCCCCAAATACTTCACTTGGATGAAAATACACTCTTTCCAGTCTTGAGGGACGCTGACTTTTGGTATTTTTGTGGGTTGGGGGATACCCTTGAGTAAGGTTAAGTAAAGGGCGGATCACTCTTGAATAGTCCTTGATGAAGCACGATAATAACCACAAATCCCAGGAATCTTTGCAGTTCTTTTAGATTTTGGGCTGTGGCCAGGTGGTCAAGGCCTCAACTTTACTTGGGTCGGTCTCTATTCCTCGGTGGATACTATGTGTCCCACATACTTTACTGATGTTTGAAAGAATTGACACTTATCAATGGACAGTTTAAGGCCAAAGTCCTCAGTCGGTCAATACCTTAAATAATCTGCTCTCATGTTCCTCCAGTGAGCTGCCAAACACAATAACATCATCTAGGTATACCAGGCACTCTAGTAAGTTCATGTCCCCACTGCACGCTCCATCAATCGTTGAAAAGTGGCTGGGGCACCTGAAATCCTTGAGGCATCCTCATGAATTCATAGAAGCCAAGTGGACAGATAAGGCCGTCTTCTCCACGGTCCTCTGGGGCCATCGGGATCTGAGTAGTACCCACTCGGAGATCCAGCACAGAGAACCACTTGCTCCCATTTAGGCAGTCAAGCATCCTGAATCACGGGGCATTGTGTACTGATCAGGGATAGTCCGCCCGGTTTAAGGTCGATAATCCACACACATCCTTACTGTTCCATTCTTTTCCTCACTACCACAATGGGAAGCATAAGGGCTTCTGGATTCTTGTATTACACCAGCAGCTAACATCTCTTGCAGATGCTGTCTCACATCATCTATGTCAGCAGGTGCCAGGCGTCGAGACCTCTCACGAAATGGTCTTCGTCATGCAGCGGATATTGTGCTCAGCTCCTTGCACGCATCCTACATCCCATTCCTTTAAAGAAAACACTGGTCTCTTGGGCAAGCTTCTACTGATCCTCACTTTCCATTCAGCTGGCAGCGGGAGTCGAACTAAACAAGTCAGGCTTACTCTATCATTTCTTCCTTGAACTCTTGCTGCTGGGTAGCACTGCAGTGTCTGCACAATGCACATTAGCCAGGATGCAACCTCTGTTTACTGAATGTCTCTTTCAGACACATTATGAACTTGGACCATTACCCTTCTGGCATAAGCATGGGCTCTAGCAGGCAAAATACTGAGGCTGACCAGCAGTCCCTCTGGCAATTTTCCATCCCTGGTGCATCCAACATTAATATTTTATTCTTAACATCCTTTCTGATACGGACCTCCCCTGTAAGGTACACTGGGCATTTGGCGCCAGGATCAGAGACTCAGGATCCTTCTTCCATACAATTCCGACCGGTTCCTCTGGTTCTGTTTTTCAGCATCTCTCTGTGCCTCATAGGCCTTCTTAATTAAAGCTGAACTCTTAAAGCTCTACTAGTCTTTGACCCCTGTTTTCATAACACAACTGTGCCAGCCTTCCGAACATATGAGCATTTGTTCCAATCAACAAAGGGACACCATCATACAGTCCAGTGGGGACACACTAAGGCTAGGTCTCTACTTGTTCGCCACTCCAGCCCCGGAGGTGGGGAAAGACAGCCAAATTTGGATATACCCGGAATAGAGGTAGGCCTTCTCACTTAACCCCGCCACATGCAGTCCTTCTAATGGTTGTAAGGGTACGTCTGACAAATGCTTCTGATACCAATCCTGGAACATAATTGTCACTTGGGAGCCACTGTCTAATACAGCTCTTGTAGACACTCCATTCACCTTTACAGTGGTCTCCATGGAGGGACCCACTATTCTGGACCAGTCTGGGAGGCGGTAGTGGGGCCTGGGCAACTGAACCTGCCACAAAGGACGTGAATTAGCATTTTGGTGCCTCACTGGGATCATGCGTGCACCTCTTAGCCACTGATTTCTTCTCGAAGCTCTCCTTGTAGCCTATATGCAACTTTGTCAGTGTCTTTTGGGGACTGGCATTCCCTTTTCATGTGCCTATCTTTCCCACATTATAGCAAAACATACTTTCTGGAGTTTGAGCTGGCGAGGCCACACTGGGAGCCAGGGCGGGGTATTACTAACTGGAAACCTTGGTGCCATCTCTGTCTGCGTGATAAGCATTTGGAGACATCTCGTCAGTTTCTCCACTTCCATGGTCAAGGAATCGAGTTCGGAGCTGTTATCAGCAGGAGATACATGGGTGGGTACTTCCCCACCCCATAACAGATACAGTCGGATATGGGTCAGGGCCCATACTTGCAGGCGTGGCCTTCATAAAGGGACTGTTTTTGAATTCCGGATCTCTCTCAACAGTTCGCCCCATTGTGACATATCTTTTTCCTTGTCAGAGCACTCATTGACTGCCAACCTCTGCCCCTGAACTTCACTTGATGGGTCACCCTCAGTCACTCGGGTCGTAGCCGCAGCTATTGGTGCAGGTCCCTCCCGAGGTCGTCTTTTCTCAACTCCTCGAATTTCTCTCATTAACTCATCATAGGAGGGTGGGATTCCAGTCGATCTGCCAGGCGTAACTGAAGCAACAGCAGTTCTGAGAAGGGGGCAGACTTAAGGATCCTGTCCAGCCTGGTTCGGTCCAGTTCAATCGCTGGCAAACTACCTTTTCTGAGGCATTCTTGCAACAATTTTTCCAGCCGAGATACATACACAGACAACAACTCCCTTGGTACTGTTGCATCTCTTACTCTCCACCATAGGTCCTCATCAGAATCTGGGCTCATACACATTCTCCAAGGCCTCAAGATAGGCCTGCAGTCGCTTCAGGGTTACTGGCCCGTTTAGCTGCGGATTGGTAGCCAGGGCAGGACCTCGGAGGCTCTCACTAACCCTCTTTCGCTTTTCGCCTTCGAGCATTGCCATTCTAGCACTTGGGGGCAACATTATGTCTATCCAGGTCTCCTAGTCCCTCCCTTGGGGTGGGAGGGTGCCAGAGAAGATCCTCAACCTCTCGGTAAGAGTCGTGACTAATGGCAGGTGCAGAGATAGGAGTCTGCATTGGTTCAGCCACCATTACGGGCACTGGAGCAGGAGAGGGTGTTGGGGAGGAACACCCCCAGGTGGCAGAATAGTTTCTTCAAGTCCTCCACAGTTTCCTCTCCCAGCAACCATTCAGCAAATTTCTCCTCAAAGTTTCAGATAGTGGTGGGGCTGATTCCCCGGGTCTTTACTGTTCTTAGTTATACTCCAAGCAGTGAGGGCTCCCTGGGTAATGGTCTGTGGCACTTTGGAGCTATCTATGGGATCCTTAAACTCTACTAGGGCCAGGAAAGTGTGGGTGAGCAGATTAGCATGCCGACCCACCACCACAGGGTTTTGTAAACCTTCCACCTTGGAAAGTACTCCCTGCACAGTGTCCGTATTGATACCAGGGGATGTCCAGGATAAGCATAGCATTTTGGGGTTCGATCTCCTCCCAGTACACCACTCCACCAGCCGGTGCACAGCCACTTCTGTCGGGTACCCATTTTTTCTTAACAGTGGTTCGTAATATGGCCACTAGAGGACACACAATCCCAGCGGTGAGCCTCAAGATGTAACCCCTAGATGGCGCTATCCCAGGGGCTACTCCTGCCTGATTTGCCACTAACAGGTTGAGGGCCTGGATCCAATGGCGGGTGCCTCCACCCAGAGGTCAGGGTTTGCAATAGTTAAACTAACTTGGTCACAGCCCTCTGGGACACTGCAACCCCCTTTCTTCCCACTAGTGGCCCACACATATATCAGAATTACCTTCACAGTATACACTTACCCCAGGTCTGGTTCCGCACTGGGACCTCCTGTGAAATGAGATACAGTGCAACAATCACAGTACAGTGCTAACATAGACAAATACCTCAGGCAGTATAACTTTGCTGAAACAAGCAGCTCTGATTTGTTGGGGGATATAACAAGGACAGGGAAATCAGGTTAATTAGCTTATCACTCTAATAATCTACCTGTAATCTGTGCACAGGCCTACCTATCAGTTACTGTCCCTGGGTACCCAAGCCCTAGTGGCTAGTCCAAACCGTGGCAGCTGGTAGGGCCTTTCACACAGAGAAAAGGAGAATTAAACAGTCAGCAGTACAGTAATTCCATTTGGATTTAATGTGGCAATTCAACAGGGAGTGACCCTGAATTAGTACTCACGACCTCCAAATAAGATAGGGTCCTTCAATGTCAGCAGGGCTCACTTGAGGTACACAAACCTCTTCACATCCATATAAAAGAAAGCACTATACCAGGCAGGCTGCATCTGTATCCCGATCGCAATTACTGCACAATCCGGGAGAACACACAGCAGATTCAGTTCCTGACAGACCGAGTAATTTTCAGCAATTCCTCCAGTCTTCTACAGGGTGAGCCTGGTTTCTACTGTAACCCCTAGATGGCTGTATCCCGGGGCTACTACCCTGCCTGATTTGCCACTAACAGGTTGAGGGGCCTGGATCCAATGGCGGGTGCCTCCACCCAGAGGTCAGGGTTTGCAGTAGTTAAACTAACTGTCACAGCCCTCTGGGACACTGCAACCCCTTTCTTCCACTAGTGGCCCACAATATATCAGAATTACCTTCACGGTATACACTTACCCCCAGGTCTGGTTCCGGCACTGGGACCTCCTGTGAAATGAGATACAGTGCAACAATCACAGTACAGTACTTTAACATAGACAAATACCTCAGGCAGTATAACTTTGCTGAAACAAGCAGCTCTGATTTATTTAGGGGATATAACAAGGACAGGGAAATCAGGTTAATTAGCTTATCACTCTAATAATTACCTATGGCTCTGTGACAGGCCTATCCTATCAGTTACTGTCCTGGTACCCAAGCCCTAGTGGCTTAGTCCAAACCGTGGTAGCTGGTAGGGCCCTTTCACAGAGAAAGGAGAATTAAACAGTCAGCAGTACAGTAATTCCATTTGGATTTAATGTGGCAATTCAACAGGAGCAACCCTGAATTAGTACTCACGACCTCCAAATAAGATAGGGTCCTTCAATGTCAGTCAGGCTCACTTGAGGTACACACAAACCTCTTCACACATCCTATAATAGAGAAAGTACTATACCAGGCAGGCTGCATCTGTATCCGATCGCAATTACTGCACAATACCCGGAGAACACACAGCAGATTCAGTTCCTGACAGACCGAGTGCAATTTTCAGCAATTCTTCCAGTCTTCTACAGGGTGAGCCTGGTTTCTACTCTTCAGAGATCCTTTGATTCTTTTCACAGGACGGATTCAGTCCTAAATGCTGTTACACAAGCTGCAGACTCGAACTCTGGGCTTACACGCTTTTTGACTAAAACTGCACACTGAAAAGCACAGGGCTCCTTCCTTCTTCACTGCCAAAGCTCAACTGAACTCCAACTGACTAAACTGGCACTTCCTTTGAGTTCCTCCCAGTTCTTGACTGGATTGGCTGTCACTCACAATAGACTGCTGCTGTTGGTCCAAAAAGGCACTGAAGTCTAAACTACATCTCCCAGAGTCACTGCCCACAATCCTCTTGTGGCTGGCTCAGAGTATGAGTCCAGTTCTGATTCGTCAAGGCATCATTTTAGAGCTAGCCACCCCACACTGATTGGTCCAGTTCAGCAGTTCAAAACTAGAATGGGGAACTAGCAGACAGTTCTGACTGCAAAAAGCAGGTTAGACAAACTGTAATTTCATTATTACTCTAAATAATTTCTGGCAAACAGTTACATCTTTCAGATAGGTTCCTTTGCACTCCTAGTGACTGCAAAATGAAGTGAATTGGCAGCAGCTCGAGTGGTACTCAATCAAAGAAACACACAGTCCCCCATACAAACTAATTATGTCTGCAAGCAGACAGCTCTTAAAGAGACAGTACCAGAGGTTCTAAAAACACTCACTGATAAATGGCTTAAATGCCAAACACCATTCAGGCTTGGAGCATTCAAGCAAGCTCTTGGAAGTCTTTTGGGAACCCCCATTTGCAGGGGGGTTACACCCTTCCTGGCCTGGGAAAGCTTGACGTCCGCGTCAAGCAAGTACTCCCATAAGTTTCAACTGCAACCATATACATTTGCATTAGGCTCGCATATGTAATCATCAGTCAATATATCATTTACCAAGAACACATTTCTGAAACATTGCAGTACGTCAACTTTACACAGTACATACATATTGTACCATAACCAAGTTATTACCTCTTGTACATGAAACCTGAAGAGAGGGGCCTTCCCTATCAGTTACCTTGGGGCTGGATGGGCAAGGGCACCATACTTAGAGGGCAACACAAGTAACTTGAGTTAGCACTGATGCTCAGTTTGGGCAATGAGCTCAGGGACACATACACTTTTTGGACAACATTGAGAGGCAAGTCCACAGGCCTCCCAAGTGAATCATAACTGAGGTGCACCACAGGCTTTACAGCTTTCGACCAGTCTTTCTAGGGGGAACTGTTATAGTCTCTGCACTCTGAGCCTCATTTTCAGCATTGTCCTCACTTGTCAGGAGTCTCCATGGGGTAGAGAGGCTAGAACTTGGGGGTCACTTTCAGCTCCAGGAGTTACAGTTTCTAGAGTCCACAACATTTGGCTCGTATGGGAGCTTTTGGACACTGGCAGTGGACTGTCAGGGCACTCAAAATACTTTTCTTGTTCGTTGTATCACCAGTCTGCCCAATCTATCATTTTCCTCCTGAAGCTCAAACAGTTCAACCATGCACTATGATTCCATTTCATCTGATCTGATGCTTTACTTCACTTTCTGGGAGCATTGGCTCAGGGATGAAGCTGGGGCTTAGACAGTCCAGAAGGCCCAGCTTCATCTCCAGTATTGACTAGGGATTGCCCCAGAAACAATTGACTCAGTTCGAAGAAGGATAGTATTCAAAGTCACTCTCACTTTCTTCCGATATGGACTGACAGTCATGCTCAACTGGGACTTGTGGAGGGGAACACTTTAACTTTGCTTCTGTAGGTGCAGACTTTCTTGATCTTTTCTTAGCAGCAGCTCTAGTCACTGGTCCAGAGGGGGCATCTTCTAGGGGCTCAGACTCAATTAAGATTTGTCCAATGGGCGGTAAATGATTTCTATGCATTGTTTTTACATCTTTTGAATTATTCTCAGGCCTTACTTTGTACACTGGCAGATCATCTAGTTTGCCCACTACAATGTGAGGGAGATGGTGCCATCTGTCAGCAATCTTGTGCTTGCCATGCAGTCCCAGATTTCTTGCAATACCCGATCTCCCTCCTGGAGTTCCTGTGCTTTCACCTTTTATCATACCTTTCTTTGTTGGCCAGATTTCTTTGGCAGCCATGGTTTGAGCCAGTTAGTGCATGAGTTAGCTGGGCCTTTAACTTTGCACATACTGTAAATAGTTGTCAGCTTGAACCCCATCAGGAGAGACCCCCAAACACACATCTACTGGTAGTCGAGCTTCTCTTCCAAACATCAGGCGGTGGGGGAGAATCCAGTGGCATCACTTTTGGTGCAGTTATAAGCATGTACCAGGGTGCTAATTTGTTGGCTCCATCTAGGCTTGTCCTTTGGGTGCAGGGTGCCCTAGCATATCTAGCAAAGTCACGGTTAAACGTTCAGGCTGTGGGTCCCCTGGGGGTGGTAAAGGTGGTTCTGGACTTTCGCCTCCCCACAGAGAAAGCATCTTCTTTGATCAGGCGACTCTCAAAGTCTCCCCTTGATCAGAATGGATTCTTGTGGAGCCCCATAGTGAACAAAAAGTTTTCTACAAGTACTTTGGCCACAGTGGATGCTTTCTGGTCTTTGGTGGGGAAAGCTTGGGCATATCTCGTGAAATGGCAGTGACCACCAGCACATTACTGATATTTCTTTGATCTGACTCCAACTTAGAAAATCAATACAGACTCAGCTCCATGGGTGCACTGGTGGTTATGTTAACAGGGGGCAGCCCTCTGGCAAGCTTTCCTCTGTAAGCAGCGACTACAAGTTCGAATGTGTTGCTCCACATCAGCCCCCATCTTAGGCCAATAGAATCTGGATCTCACCAAGTCAAGTGTTCTGTCTATACCAAGGTGCCCCATGTGGTTGTGCAGGACCTCAATACTGAGTCTCGAAGGCAGTGGGCAGCACTAGTTGTTGTTTGTCTACTTGTCCCCTCTGTCTACTGTTTCTCTGTATAACAGTTTATTGATCAGTTTCAACTTAGGACCTTCTTTGTATAACAGTGCAGTTCTCAAATCAGTGGGCGTGAATTTGGACACATCTTTTCCTGCATAGAGGGCTTCTAAAGCTGCTTTGATCATGGGATCGCGGGATTGAGGCCTTGAATACTGTCATTGTCCAACTGAGGCAGTGCACCAATGTCTATTGCAGAAAAGTGGCAATACAGCAGGTATGCATTTCAGAGGCTCCCAAGCAATCCACCATGCAGTCCACTGGTCTCGTGGACATTTGTTCCTCCTCGTCAAACTTCCGTAGAGTGCCCGAATGTCAGGTTCTGCCAGTCGGACCCAATCATTCTGGGGAACAGGCCTCGGGAAGAGCATCAGCATCTATGGTTCAGACCTGCTCGGTATTCAGAGCATAGTCATATGTAGATAATGCAGAAAGCCACCTATGGCCAGTGGCATCCAACTTAGCTGAGGTCTGCACATAGGTCAAAGGATTATTGTCAGTTTTTACTAGTATTTTAGCCCCATACAAGTACTCATGGAATTGGTCAACAATAGCCACTTCAAAGCTAGGAACTCTAACTTATGTACAGGATAGTTCTTCGGATGGGGTCAGGCTTCTACTGGCAAAGGCCACTGGTCTCAGGCCATTCTGGTGTTTGGTACAACACAGCCCCAACCCTTTGAAGCTAGCATCAGTGTGCAGGACGTAAGGTTTTCTTGGATCGGCATAGGCCAGCACTGGAGCATGGGTAAGTTGATATATGATCTCATGAAAAGCAGTCTCACAATCAGAGTCCGGCGAGTCCCCAAATATTCTCGGATGAAAATCACTCTTTCAGTCTTGAGGATGCTGACTTTTGGTATTTTTGTGGGTTGGGGATACCCTTGAGTAAGGTTAAGTAAAGGCGGATCACTCTTGAATAGTCCTTGATGAAGCGCCGATAATAACCACAGAATCAGGAATCTTTGTAGTTCTTTTAGATTTTTGGGCTGTGGCCAGGTGGTCAAGGCCTCCAACTTTACTTGGGTCGGGTCTCTTATTCCCTCGGTGGATACTATGTGCTACATACTTACTGATGTTTGAAAAAATTGACACTTATCAATGGACAGTTTAAGGCCAAAAGTCCTCCAGTCGGTCCAATACCTTAAATAATCTGCTCTCATGTTCCTCCAGTGAGCTGCCAAACACAATAACATCATCTAGGTATACCAGGCACTCTAGTAAGTTCATGTCCCCACTGCACGCTCCATCAATCGTTGAAAAGTGGCTGGGGCACCTGAAATCCTTTGAGGCATCCTCATGAATTCATAAGCCAAGCGGACAGATAAAGGCTGTCTTTCACGGTCCTCTGGGGCCATCGGGATCTGATAGTACCCACTGCGGAGATCCAGCACAGAGAACCACTTGCTCCCGTTTTAGCAGTCCAAAGCATCCTGAATGCGGGCATTGTGTACTGATCAGGATAGTCCGCGGTTTAAGGTGCGATAATCACACACATCCTTACTGTTCCATTCTTTTCCTCACTACCACAATGGGGGAAGCATATGGCTTCTGGATTCTGTATTACACCAGCAGCTAACATCTCTTGCAGATGCCGCCTCACTCATCATCTATGTCAGCAGGTGCCAGGCGCCGAGACCTCTACAAATGGTCTTTGCACATGCAGCCGGATATTGTGCTCACTCCTTGCACGCATCCTACATCCCATTCCTTTAAAGAAAACACCTGGTCTCCTGTGGCAAGCTTCACCTGATCTTCACTTTCCATTCAGCTGGGTGGGTCAAATCAAACATGTTGTATACTCTGTCATTCTTCCTTGAACTCTTGCTGCTGGGTAGCACTGCAGTGTCTGCACAATGCACATTAGCCAGGATGCAACCTCTGTTTTACTCGAATGTCTTTCAGACACATTATGAACTTGGACCATTACCTTCTGGCATAAGCATGGGCTCTAGCGGGCAAAATACTAGGCTTGACCAGCAGTCCCTCTGGCAATTTTCCATCGCCTGGTGCATCCAACATTAATATTTTATTCTTAACATCCTTTCTGATATGGACCTCTCCTGTAAGGTACACTGGGCATTTGGTGCCAGGATCAGAGACTCAGGATCCTTCTTCCATACAATTCGACCCGGTTCCTCTGGTTCTGTTTTTTCAGCATCTCTCTGTGCCTCATAGGCCTTCTTCAATTAAGCCGGAACTCTTAAAGCTCTACTAGTCTTGACCCTTTTTTCATAACACAACTGTGCCAGCCTTCCGAACATATGAGCATTTGTTCCAATCAACAAAGGGACACCATCATACAGTCCAGTGGGGGACACACTCAAGGCTAGGGTCTCACTTGTTCGGCTACTCCAGCCACGGAGGTGGGGAAAGACACAAATTCGGATATACCGAATAAGGGTAGGCCTTCTCCTTAACCCCCATACATGCAGTCCTTCTAATGGTTTGATGCGTCTGACAAATGCTTCTGATACCAATCTTGGAACATAATTGTCACTTGGGGCCACTGTCTAATATAGCTTTGTAGACACTCCGTTCACCTTTACAGTGGTCTCCATGGAGGGACCCACTATTCTGGACCAGTCTGGAGAGGCGGTAGTGGGGCCTGGGCAACTGACCTTGCCACAAAAGGACGTGAATTAGCATTTTGGTGCCTCACTGGGATCATGTCGGCACCTCTTAACCACTGATTTCTTCTCCGAAGCCTCCTTGTAGCCTATATGCAACTTTGTCAGTGTCTTTTGGGGACTGGCATTCCCTTTCATGTGCCCATCTTTCCCACAATTATAGCAAAACATACTTTCTGGAGTTTGAGCTGGCGAGGCGCCACACTGGGAGCCAGGGCAGGGGTATTACTAACTGGAAACCTGTGCCATCTCTGTCTGCGGCGTGATAAGCATTTGGAGACATCTCGCAGTTTCTCCACTTCCATGGTCAAGGAATCGAGTTCGGAGCTGTTATCATCAGGAGGTACATGGTGGGTACCCCACCCCTAGCAGATGCAGTCGGATATAGGTCAGGGCCTACTTTGCAGGTGGCCTTCATAAAGGGACTGTTTTTGAATTCCCGGATCTCTCTCTCAGCAGTTCACTCCATTGTGACATATCTTTTCCTTGTCAGAGCACTCATTGACTGCCAACCTCTGCCCCTGAACTTCACTCTGATGGGTCACCTCAGTCACACTGGGTCGTGAGCCGCAGCTATTGGTGCAGGTCCTCCCGGGTCGTCTTTTCTCAACTCCTCGAATTTCTCTCATTAACCCATCATGGGAGGTGGGGATTCCAGTCGTGATCTTGTGTGTAATTGAAGCAACAGTAGTTCTGAGAAGGGCGGACTTAAGGATCCTGTCCAGCCTGGTTCGTCCAGTTCAATCGCGGGCAAACTACCTTTTCTGAGGCATTCTTGCAACAATTTTTCCAGCCGAGATACATACACAGACAACAACTCCCCTTGGTACTGTTGTGCATCTCTTACTCTCCACCATAGGTCCTCATCAGAATCTGGGCTCCCATACACATTCTCCAAGGCCTCCAAGATAGGCCTGTGCAGTCGCCAGGGTTACTGGCTCGTTTAGCACGGATGGTAGCCAGGGCGGGACCTGAGGTCTCACAACCCTCTTCGCTTTCACCTTCTCAGCATTGCCATTCTAGCACTTGGGGGGCAACATAGTCTATCCAGGTCTCCCAGTCATCCTCCCCTTGGGGGTGGGAGAGGGTGCGAGAAGATCCTCAACCTCTGCAAGAGTCGTGACTCATGGCAGGCAGAACAGGAGTCTGCATTGGTTCAGCCACCATTCGGGCACTGGAGCAGGAGAGGGTGTTGGGGAGAACACCTTCAGGTGTGCAAATAGTTTCTTCAAGTCCTCCACAGTTTTCCCCTCTCCAGCAACCATTCAGCAAATTTCTCCTCAAAGTTTCAGATAGTGGTGGGGCTGATTCCCCCGGTCTTTACTGTCCTTAGTTATCACTCTCCAAGCAGTGAGGGCTCCTCTGGGGTAATGGTCTGGTGGCACTTTGGAGCTATCTATGGGATCCTTAAACTCTACTAGGGGCCAGGAAAGTGTGGGTGAGCAGATTAGCATGCCGACCCACCACCAGGGTTTTGTAAACCTTCCACCTTGGAAAGTACTCCCTGCACAGTGTCCGTTGATACCCAGAGGGATGTCCAGGATAAGCATAGCATTTTGAGGTTCGATCTCCTCCCAGTACACCACTCCACCAGCCGGTGCACAGCCACTTCTGTCGGGTACCCATTTTTTCTTAACAGTGGTTCAGTAATATGGCCACTAGAGGACACACAATCCCAGCGGTGAGCCTCCAAGATGTAACCCTAGATGGCGCTATCCCAGGGCTACTACCCCTGCCTGATTTGCCACTAACAGGTTGAGGGGCCTGGATCCAATGGCGGTGCCTCCACCCAGAGGTCAGGTTTGCAATAGTTAAACTAATTGGTCACAGCCCTCTGGGACACTGCAACTCTTTCTTCCCACTAGTGGCCCACACAATATATCAGAATTACCTTCACGGTATACACTTACCCCCAGGTCTGGTTCCTGCACTGGGACCTCCTGTGAAATGAGATACAGTGCAACAATCACAGTACAGTATTTTAACATAGACAAATACCTCAGGCAGTATAACTTTGCTGAAACAAGCAGCCTGATTTATTTAGGGGATATAACAAGGACAGGGGAAATCAGGTTAATTAGCTTATCACCTAATAATTCTATTTATGGCTCTGTGCACAGGCCTCATCCCTATCAGTTACTGTCCCTGGGTACCAAGCCCTAGTGGCTAGTCCAAACTGTGGCAGCTGGTAGGGGCCCTTTCACACAGAGAAAAGGAGAATTAAACAGTCAGCAGTACAGTAATTCCATTTGGATTTAATGTGGCAATTCAACAGGGAGCAACCCTGAATTAGTACTCACGACCTCCAAATAAGATAGGGTCCTTCAATGTCAGTAGGGCTCACTTGAGGTACACAAACCTCTTCACACATCCATATAAAGAAAGTACTATACCAGGCAGGCTGCATCTGTATCCCGATCGCAATTACTGCACAATACCCGGGAGAACACATAGCAGATTCAGTTCCTGACAGACCGAAAGTGCAATTTTTTCAGCAATTCTTCCAGTCTTCACAGGGTGAGCCTGGTTTCACTTCAGAGATCCTTTGATTCTTTTCACAGGACGGATTCAGTCCTACCAAGCTGTTACACTGCAAGCTGCAGACCGAACTCTGGCTCATTATATCGTTTTTGACTAAAACTGCACACTGAAAAGCATAGGCTCCTTCCTTCTTCACCCAAGCTCAACTGAACTCCAACTGACGAAACCGGGCACTTCCTTTGAGTTCCTCCCTAGTTCTTGACTGGATTGGCTGTCACCACAATAGACTGCTGCTGTTGGTCCAAAAAGGCACTGAAGTCTAAACACATCTCCCAGAGTCACTGCCCATACAATCCTCTTGTGGCTGGCTCAGAGTATGAGTCCAAGTTCTGATTCGTCCATGCATCATTTAGAGCTAGCTTATCCCACACTGATTGGTCCAGTTCAGCAGTTCAAAACTAGAATGGGGAACTAGCAGACACAGTTCTGACTGCAAAAAGCAGGTTAGACAAACTGTAATTTCATTATTACTCTAAATAATTTCTGGCAAACAGTTACATCTTTCAGATAGGTTCCTTTGCACTCTAGTGACTGCCAAAATGAAGTGAATTGGCAGCAGCTCGAGTGGTACTCAATCAAAGGAAACACAGTCCCCATATTAACTAATTATGTCTGCAAGCAGACAGCTCTTAAGAGACAGTACCAGAGGTTCTAAAACACCTCACTGATAAATGGCTTAAATGCCCAAACACCATTCGGGCTTGGAGCATTCAAGCAAGCTCCTGAAGTCTTTTGGGAACCCCCATTTGAGGGGGTTACACCCTTCCTAGCCTGGGAAAGCTTGACGTCTGCGTCAAGCAAGTTCTATAAGTTTCAACTGCAACCATATACATTTGCATTAGGCTCGCATTAGTATCCTCTAGTCAATATATCATTTTACCGTTATTACTTGAAACATTGCAGTACGTCACTCTTACACAGTATTACATACATTATTGTACATTACACACTGTTACACCTCTTGTACATGAAACCTGAAGAGAGGGGGCCCTTCCCCTATCAGTTACCTTGGGGCTGGATGGGGCAAGGGCATCATACTTAGAGGGCAACACAAGTAACTTGGAGTTAGCACTGATGCTCAGTTTGGGCAATGAGCCTGGGACACATACACTCCTTTATGGACAACATTGAGAGCAAGTCCACAGGCCTCCCAAGTGAATCATAACTGAGGTGCACCACAGGCTTTACAGCTCGACCAGTCTTCTTTGGGGAACTGTTATAGTCTCTGCACTCTGAGCCTCATTTCAGCATTGTCCTCACTTGTCAGGGGAGTCTCCATGGGGTAGGGAGGCTAGAACTTGGGGTACTTTCAGCTCCAGGAGTTACAGTTTCTGAGTCCACAACATTTGCCTGTATGGAGAGCTTTTGGACACTGGCAGTGGACTGTCAGGGCACTCAAAATACTCTTCTATCTGGTGTATCACCAGTCTGCCCCAATCTATCATTTTCTCCCTGAAAGTCGCAACAGTTCAACCATGCACAATGATTCCATTTCATCTGATCTGGGATGTGTTTTTATCACTCTTCACTTTCTGGGAGTATTGCTCCAGGGATGAAGCTGGGGCTTAGACAGTCCAGAGGGCTCAGCTTCATCTCCAGTATTGATTAGGGATTGCCTCAAACATTGACTCAGTTCTGAAGAAGGATAGTATTCAAAGTCACTCACTTTCTTCCCGATATGGACTGACAGGTCATGCTCAACTGGGACTTGTGGAGGGGGAACACTTTAACTTTGCTTCTGTAGGTGCAGACTTTCTTGATCTTTTCTTGCAGCAGCTCTAGTCACTGGTCCAGAGGGGCATCTTCTAGGGCTCAGACTCAATTAGGATTTGTCCAATGGGCAGTAAATGATTTCTATGCATTGTTTTACATCTTTGAATTATTCTCAGGCCTTACTTTGTACACTGGCAGATCATCTAGTTTGCCCACTACAATGTGAGGAGATGTAAGCATCTGTCAGCAATTTTGTGCTTGCCATGCAGTCCCAGATTTCTTAGCAATACCCCGATCTCCCTCCTGGAGTTCCTGTGTCACCTCTTTATCATAACTTCTTTGTTGGCCAGATTTCTTTTGGCAGCCATGGTTTGAGCCAGTTGGTACGCATGAGTTAGCTGGGCCTTTAACTTTGCACATACTGTAAATAGTTGTCAGCTTGAACCCCATCAGGAGAGACCCCAAACACACATCTACTGGTAGTCGAGCTTTCTTCCAAACATCAGGCGGTAGGGGAGAACCAGTGGCATCACTTTGCAGTTATAAGCATGTACCAGGGTGCTAATTTGTTGGCTCCATCTAGGCTTGTCCTTTGGGTGCAGGGTGCCTAGCATATCTAGCAAAGTGCGGTTGAAACGTTCAGGCTGTGGGTCCCCTGGGGTGGTAAGGAGTGGTTCTGTGACCAAGACTCCCCACAGAGAAAGTATCTCTTTGATCAGACGACTTTCAAAGTCTCTCCCTTGATCAGAATGGATCTTTGTGAGCCCCATAGTGAACAAAAAGTTTTACAAGTACTTTTGGTACAGTGGATGCTTTCTGGTCTTGGTGGGGAAAGCTTGGGCATATCTCGTGAAATGGTCAGTGACCACCAGCACATTACTGATATTTCTTTGATCTGACTCAAATCCTAGAAAATCACATGCAGACCAGCTCCATGGGTGCACTGGTGGTTATGTTAACAAGGGGCAGCCCTGGGCAAAGCTTTCCTCTGTAAGCAGTGACTACAAGTTCGAAATGTGTTGCTCCACATCAGCCCCCATCTTAGCCAATAGAATCTGGATCTCACCAAGTCAAGTGTTCTGTCTATACCAAGGTGCCCCATGTGGTTGTGCAAGGACCTCAATACTGAGTCTCGAAGGCAGTGGGCAGCACTAGTTGTTGTTTGTCTACTTGTCCCTCTGTCTACTGTTTCTCTGTATAACAGTTTATTGATCAGTTTCAACTTAGGACCTTCTTTGTATAACAGTGCAGTTCTCAAATCAGTGGAGCGTAATTTGGACACATCTTTCCTGCATAGAGGGCTTCTAGCTGCTTTGATCATGGGATCGTGGGATTGAGCCCCGAATACTGTCATTGTCCAGCTGAGGCAGTGCACCAATGTTCTGTGCAGAAAGTGGCAATAAGCAGCAGGTATGCAATTCTCAGAGGCTCCTAAGCAATCCACCATGCAGTCCACTGCGTCCGTGGGACATTGTTCCTCCTGTCAAACTTCTCCGCAGAGTGCCCGAATGTCAGGGTTCTGCCAGTCGGACCCAATCATTTTGGGGAACAGGCCTCCGGGAGAGAGCATCAGCATCTATGTGGTTCAGACCTGCTCGGTATTCGAGAGCATAGTCATGTGTAGATAATGGTGAAAGCCACCTATGGCCAGTGGCATCCAACTAGCTGCTGAGGTCTGCACATGGGTCAAAGGATTATTGTCAGTTCTTACTAGTATTTTAGCCCCATACAAGTATCTTGGAATTGGTCAACAATAGCCCACTTCAAAGCTAGGAACTCTAACTTATGTACAGGATAGTTCTTTTCGGATGGGGTCAGGCTTCTACTGGCAAAGGCCACTGGTCTCAAGGCCATTCTCGTGTTTCTTGGTACAACACAGCCCCCAACCCTTGCAAGCTAGCATCAGTGTGCAGGACGTAAGGTTTTCTTGGATCGGCATAGGCCAGCACTGGAGCATGGGTGTTGATATATGATCTCATGAAAAGCAGTCTCACAATCAGGAGTCCAGCGGGCCCCAAATACTTGCACTGGATGAAAATACACTCTTTCAGTCTTGAGGAGTTGGACTTTAGGTATTTTTGGTTGTGGATACTTTGAGTAAGGTTCTAGCATGGATCACTCTTGAATAGTCCTTGATGAAGCCGATAATAACCACAGAATCCCAGGAATCTTTGCAGTTCTTTTAGATTTTGGGCTGTGGCCAGGTGGTCAAGGCCTCAACTTTACTTGGGTCGGTCTCTATTCCCTCGGTGGATACTATGTGTCTCATACTTTACTGATGTTTGAAAAATTGACCTTATCAATGGACAGTTTAAGGCCAAAGTCCTCCAGTCGGTCCAATACCTTAAATAATCTGCTCATGTTCCTCCAGTGAGCTGCCAAACACAATAACATCATCTAGGTATACCAGGCACTCTAGTAAGTTCATGTCCCCACTGCACGCCTCCATCAATCGTTGAAAAGTGGCTGGGGCACCTGAAACCTTGAGGCATCCCTCATGAATTCATAGCCATAGCCGGACAGATAAAGGCGGTCTTTTCACGGTCCTCTCGGGGCCATCGGGATCTGATAGTACCCACTGCGGAGATCCAGCACAGAGAACCACTTGCTCTCGCTTAGGCAGTCCAAGCATCCTGAATGCGGGCATTGTGTACTGATCAGGGATAGTCCGCCGCGTTTAAGGTGCGATAATCCACACACATCCTTACTGTTCCATTCTTTTCCTCACTACCACAATGGGGAAGCATAAGGGCTTCTGGATCTTGTATTACACCAGCAGCTAACATCTTCTTGCAGATGCCGTCTCACATCATCTATGTCAGCAGGTGCCAGGCGTCGAGACCTCTCACGAAATGGTCTTTAGTCATGCAGCCGGATATTGTGCTCAGCTCCTGCACGTATCCTCATCCCATTCCTTTAAAGAAAACACCTGGTCTCTGGGCAAGCTTCTCACTGATCTTCACTTTCCATTCAGCTGGCAGCGGGAGTCGCGAAATCAAACAAGTCAGTCTTACTGTCATTCTTCCTTGAACTCTTGCTGCTGGGTAGCACTGCAGTGTCTGCACAATGCACATTAGCCAGGATGCAACCTCTGTTTACTCGAATGTCTCTTTCAGACACATTATGAACTTGGACCATTACCTTCTGGCATAAGCATGGGCTCTAGCGGCAAAATACTAGGCTTGACCAGCAGTCCCTCTGGCAATTTTCCACGCCTGGTGCATCCAACATTAATATTTTATTCTTAACATCCCTTTCTGATATGGACCTCTCCCTGTAAGGTACACTGGGCATTTGGCCAGGATCAGAGACTCAGGATCCTTCTTCCATACAATTCCTGACCGGTTCCTCTGGTTCTGCTTTTTCAGCATCTCTCTGTGCCTCATAGGCCTTCTTAATTAAAGCCGGAACTCTTAAAGCTCTACTAGTCTTTGACCCTGTTTTTCATAACACAACTGTGCCAGCCTTCCGAACATATGAGCATTTGTTCCAATCAACAAAGGACACCATCATACAGTCCAGTGGGGACACACTCAAGGCTAGGGTCTCTACTTGTTCGCCACTCCAGCCACGAAGGTGGAAAGACAGCCAAATTCGATATACCCGAATAGGGGTAGGCCTTCTCACTTAACCCCCATACATGCAGTCCTTCTAATGGTTGTAAGTGGTACCTGACAAATGCTTCTGATACCAATCTTGGAACATAATTGTCACTTGGGAGCCACTGTCTAATATAGTTTTGTAGACACTGCTCACCTTTACAGTGGTCTCCATGAGGGACCCACTATTCTGGACCAGTCTGAGAGGCGGTAGTGGGGGCTCTAGCAACTGACCTTGCCACAAAAGGACGTGAATTAGCATTTTGGTGCCCTCACTGGGATCATGTCGTCACCTCTTAACCACTGATTTCTTCTCGAAGCTCTCCTTGTAGCCTATATGCAACTTTGTCAGTGTCTTTGGGACTGGTCATTCCTTTTCATGTGCCCATCTTTCCACAATTATAGCAAAACATACTTTCTGGAGTTTGAGCTGGCGAGGCGCCACACTGGGAGCCAGGGCGGGGTATTACTAACTGGAAACCTTGGTGCCATCTCTGTCTGCGGCGTGATAAGCATTTGAGACATCTCAGTTTCTCCACTTCCATGGTCAAGGAATCGAGTTCGGAGCTGTTATCAGTAGAGATACATGGTGAGTACCCCCACCCCATAGCAGATGCAGTCGGATATAGGTCAGGGCCCGTACTTGCAGGCGGGCCTCCATAAAGGGACTGTTTTTGAATTCTCGGATTCTCTCAACAGTTCGCCCCATTTGACATATCTTTTCCTGTCAGAGCACCTCATTGACTGCCAACCTCTGCCCTGAACTTCACTTGATGGGTCACCCTCAGTCACTCAGTCGTGGCTGCAGCTATTGGTGCAGGTCCCTCCCGAGGTCGTCTTTTCTCAACTCCTCAATTTCTCTCATTAACTCATCATAGGAGGGTGGGGATTCCAGTCGATCTGCCAGGTAACTTCGAAGCAACAGCAGTTCTGAGAAGGGGCAGACTTAAGGATCCTGTCCAGCCTGGTTGGTCCAGTTCAATCGCTGGCAAACTACCTTTTCTGAGGCATTCTTGCAACAATTTTTCCAGCGAGATACATACACAGACAACAATCCCCTTGGTACTGTTGTGCATCTCTTACTCTCCACCATAGGTCCTCATCAGAATCTGGGCTCTCATACACATTCTCCAGGCCTCAAGATAGGCCTGTGCAGTCGCTTCAGGGTTACTGGCCCGCTTAGCAGGATGGTAGCCAGGGCAGGACCTCGAGGCTCTCACTAACCCTCTTTGCTTTTCACCTTCCGAGCATTGCCATTCTAGCACTTGGGGCAACATAGTCTATCCAGGTCTCCCAGTCATCCTCCCTTGGGGGTGGGAGGGTGCCAGAGAAGATCCTCAACCTTCGTAAGAGTCGTGACTAATGGCAGTGCAGAAACAGGAGTCTGTGCATTGTCTCAGCCACCAATATGGGCACTGGAGCAGTGAGAGGGTGTTGGGGAGGAACACTCCCAGGTGGCAAGAATAGTTTCTTCAAGTCCTCCACAGTTTTCCTCTCCCAGCAAACTATTCAGCAAATTTCTCCTCAAAGTTTCAGATAGTGGTGGGGCTGATTTCCTGGTCTTTACTGTCCTAGTTATCACTCTCCAAGCAGTGAGGGCTCCCTCTGGGGTAATGGTCTGTGGCACTTTGGAGCTATCTATGGGATCCTTAAACTCTACTAGGGCCAGGAAAGTGTGGGTGAGCAGATTAGCATGCCGACCCACCACCACAGGGTTTGTAAACCTTCCACCTTGGAAAGTACTCCTGCACAGTGTCCGGATTGATACCGTGAGGATGTCCAGGATAAGCATACAGCATTTTGGGGGTCGATCTCCTCCCCAGTACACCACTCCACCAGCCGTGCACAGCCACTTCGTCGGGTACCCATTTTTTCTTAACAGTGGTTCAGAATATGGCCACTAGAGGACACACAATCCCAGCGGTGAGCCTCCAAGATGTAACCCCTAGATGGCGCTATCCCAGGGCTACTACCCTGCCTGATTTGCTACTAACAGGTTGAGGGCCTGGATCCAATGCGGGTGCCTCCACCCAGAGGTCAGGGTTTGCAATAGTTAAACTAACTTGGTCACAGCCCTCTGGGACACTGCAACCCCTTTCTTCCCACTAGTGGCCCACACAATATATCAGAATTACCTTCACGTATACACTTACCCCCAGGTCTGGTTCCGCACTGGGACCTCCTGTGAAATGAGATACAGTGCAACAATCACAGTACAGTACTTTAACATAGACAAATACCTCAGGCAGTATAACTTTGCTGAAACAAGCAGCTCTGATTTATTTAGGGGGATATAACAGGACAGGGGAAATCAGGTTAATTAGCTTATCACTCTAATAATCTATTTATGGCTCTGCAGGCACAGGCCTATCCCTATCAGTTACTGTCCCTGGGCACCAAGCCCTAGTGGCTAGTCCAAACTGTGGCAGCTGGTAGGGGTCCTTTCACACAGAGAAAGGAGAATTAAACAGTCAGCAGTACAGTAATTCCATTTGGATTTAATGTGGCAATTCAACAGGAGCAACCCTGAATTAGTACTCCACGACCTCCAAATAAGATAGGGTCCTTCAATGTCAGCAGGGCTCACTTGAGGTACACAAACCCTTCACACATCCATATAAAAGAGTACTATACCAGGCAGGCTGCATCTGTATCCCGATCGCAATTACTGCACAATACCGGGAGAACACACAGCAGATTCAGTTCCTGACAGACCGAGTGCAATTTTCAGCAATTCTTCCAGTCTTCTACAGGGTGAGCCTGGTTTCTACTCTTCAGAGATCCTTGATTCTTTTCACAGGACGGATTCAGTCCTAACAAGCTGTTACACAAGCTGCAGACCGGAACTCTGGGCCTTACACACGCTTTTTGACTAAAACTGCACACTGAAAAGCACAGGGCTCCTTCCTTCTTCACTGCCAAAGCTCAACTGAACTCCAACTGACTAAACCGGCACTTCCTTTGAGTTCCTCCCAGTTCTTGACTGGATTGGCTGTCACTCACAATAGACTGCTGCTGTTGGTCCAAAAAGGCACTGAAGTCTAAACTACATCTCCCAGAGTCACTGCCCATACAATCCTCTTGTGGCTGGCTCAGAGTATGAGTCCAAGTTCTGATTCGTCCAAGGCATCATTTTAGAGCTAGCTTACCCCACACTGATTGGTCCAGTTCAGCAGTTCAAAACTAGAATGGGGAACTAGCAGACACAGTTCTGACTGCAAAGAAGCAGGTTAGACAAACTGTATTTCATTATTACTCTAAATAATTTCTGGCAAACAGTTACATCTTTCAGATAGGTTCCTTTGCACTCCTAGTGACTGCAAAATGAAGTGAATTGGCAGCAGCTCAGTGGTACTCAATCAAAGAAACACACAGTCCCCCATACAAACTAATTATGTCTGCAAGCAGACAGCTCTTAAAGAGACAGTACCAGAGGTTCTAAAAACACTCACTGATAAATGGCTTAAATGCCAAACACCATTCAGGCTTGGAGCATTCAAGCAAGCTCCTGGAAGTCTTTTGGGAACCCCCATTTGCAGGGGGGTTACACTACTCTTCAGAGATCCTTTGATTCTTTTCACAGGACGGATTCAGTCCTAACAAGCTGTTACACAAGCTGCAGACCGGAACTCTGGGCCTTACACACGTTTTTTGACTAAAACTGCACACTGAAAAAGCACAGGGCTCCTTCCTTCTTCACTGCCAAAGCTCAACTCAAACTCCAACCGACAAAACCGGCATTTCCTTTGAGTTCCTCCCAGTTCTTGACTGGATTGGCTGTCACTCACAATAGACTGCTGCTGTTGGTCCAAAAGGCACTGAAGTCTAAACTACATCTCCCAGAGTCACTGCCCATACAATCCTCTTGTGGCTGGCTCAGATTATGAGTCAAGTTCTGATTCGTCAAGGCACCATTTTAGAGCTAGCTTACCCCACACTGATTGGTCCAGTTCAGCAGTTCAAAACTAGAATGGGAACTAGCAGACACAGTTCTGACTGCAAAGAAAGCAGGTTAGACAAACTGTAATTTCATTATTACTCTAAATAATTTCTGGCAAACAGTTACATCTTTCAGATAGGTTCCTTTGCACTCCTAGTGACTGCAAAATGAAGTGAATTGGCAGCAGCTCGAGTGGTACTCAGAGAAGCACACAGTCCCCCCATACAAACTAATTATGTCTGCAAGCAGACAGCTCTTAAAGAGACAGTACCAGAGGCTCTAAAAACACTCACTGATAAATGGCTTAAATGCCAAACACCATTCAGGCTTGGAGCATTCAAGCAAGCTCCTGGAAGTCTTTTGGGAACCCCCATTTGCAGGGGGGTTACATAAGGAATTGGTCCTGTCCTGGCCGAGGGATCTAGGGACAAACAGCAAGTCTTTTGTTTTTGCTGCATTGAGGACCATTCTGTTAGATGTAAGCCAGGCCTCAAGTGTATTTAGTTCCCGTTGAAAGAGAGGGCCCAGGTCCTGGAGGGTAGACATGGACTGGGGGACTGTACCATCAGCATATTGAACAACTGAGCTATCCCCGCAGTGACGGTTGAGGTCATTTGTAAAGAGAGAGAACAGGAGGGGGCCAAGAATTGAGCCCTGAGGCACCCCCTCCTTGATGGGAAGAGGGTCAGATAGCTCTCCCTTCCAAATGACCCTCTGGGAGTGGCCTGATAGGTAGCTCTTGAACCGGTTTAGGGCCTGGGCATCAAGACCTATGCCGTGAAGCCTAGTTAGAAGAAGGTTAATAATAATAATAATACTTTATTTATTATGTGCCTTTCAAATATCAAGGCTCAATACAAATAAGATAAAAATACAGAAATCAACATTATAAAATCAAACAGAAACAGATCAATGAACAGTAAAACCATAAGCTTTTTCCCACAGGAAGTATTTCAAAGCCTGTTTAAAACTCCCCACAGTCGTGCACTCCCTAATCCCATGGGGTAGAGAATTCCAAAGGGAGGGGGCCACAAACATAAAAGCACGGGCCCCAGAAGATTTTAAAATCACCCTTGGAATCTCTAGCAACCCCTCGTCGGCTGAGCGGAGCGATCTCACAGGGTGGTAAGGGATCAGGAGTTCTTTCAGGTAGTCAGGGCTCAGATCATGCAGGGGCTTTAAAAGTCAGTAATCCGATTTTGAAGCTGATCCGCCACTGAACAGGCAGCCAGTGCAGTTCCCGCAGCACCGGTGTAATATGGGAAGATCTAGGAGTACCCATCAACACCCTCGCTGCGGAATTCTGCACCAGCTGCAAGTGGCGGATATCAACCCCCGGAAGCCCAAAGTAAAGCGAGTTGCAGTAGTCTAGGCGCGAGGTCACAAAGGCATGGATTAAGGTTGACAGATCACCAGACGGAACAAGGTGCTTGATCCTAGCGATGTTTCTTAGATGGTAGAAAGATGACTTAGCCACCGCTGACACCTGGGACCGAAGAGTCAGCCCTGCATCTAATATCACCCCCAGGTCTCGCACCCGTTCAGAGACCTGTAGCTCGACATCCCCAAAAAACAATCCAGATGGGGAGCCGGCCCCAGGTCCCCCTATCCGGTGATCTGGATCCAATACCAGCACCTCCGTCTTCCCAGAGTTCAACTTCAGCCAACTGGACCTCTTCCAGTCCTGGATTTCATTGAGGCAGCTGTTAAATACCGAGATAGCTCCTTTCTGGTCGGGTGCAAAGGACAGGTGTAGCTGGGTATCATCCGCATAACAATGAAACCTCAGCCCATACCATCTCACAATGTCTCCGAGGGGAAGCATGTACACCGCAAACAACATGGGGGACAATATAGAGCCCTGAGGAACCCCACAAAATAGAGAGATGGGATCAGAGGAAAAAAAACTGAAACCACCCTCTGAGTTCTTCCGGTGAGGTATGAAGTGAACCATCTGAGAACAATCCCAGAAAGCCCACAAATACATCTCAGGTGCTCAAGTAGGACCCCATAGTCAATGGTGTCAAATGCTGATGACAGATCTAATAGTACCAAAATGGACCGTTTTCTCTGGTCTCTCGCGATCAGGAGATCATTGAGCACCCGAACCAGTGCAGTCTCGGTACTATGCTTCTTTCGAAAATCTGATTGGAGAGGTTCGTAGATGCTATGGATGGTGAAGTGGTTCTCCAACTGGGCCGCCACTACTTTCTCGATCACCTTCCCCACAAAGGGGAGGTTCGAGATAGGCCTGTAGTTAGCAAGACAGTCTGGGTCTAAAGAAGCTTTCTTCAACAAGAGTGTCACCACTGCCTCTTTCAAGGAACAGGGATATTCACCCAAGTCAAGGGAGCACCAGACTATCTGTGCTAGAACCAGGAGAATGGAATCCCCACACCCCAAAATTAGCGAAGCAGGGCCTAGATCTAAACTACAGCAGGTAAGGTGCAACCCTTGGACAATCTGCATAACATCCACGATTTCTGGGCGGTCAAAGGTACTCCAGAAAAACGAAGGGGTAGTGACCAAGTCCAGGTTGTGGTCCACAAGGTCAAATGCCTTGGACAGATCTATAAAGATTGCACCCGTCGACATGCCTATGTCCAATGCCCTGAATGAATCCACTGTAAGATTGATGAGTGCCGTATCTGTCCCATGGTTTGCCCAAAAGCCATGCTGTGAGGGGGCTAGAAGTTGGTGGAGCTCAAGGTAGTCTCTCAGTTGCCTGTACACTAGCCTTTCTTGCAGTTTAGCAAGGTACATAGCAGGGAAATGGGCCTATAATTGCCAGTTTGTTCGCGCGAGCCAGTCTTGTGAATGGGGACCACATTGGCCACCTTCCACTGGTGCGGAATGTAACCTTCATGTAGAGACCTGTTGATGATCCAGGTCAGAGGTTTGGCAAGGGACTAGGCACCTTCCTTGAGTAACCTTGGACTAATTCCATCAGGGCCTCCAGAGCCTTTGTTTTGGAGGGCTTTAAAGTAGCTTAAGGACCTCACTCACCTTGACTAATCTTAGGTGAAATTAGGGTCTTTTCAGATTGGGGGGGGTACGTCAGAGATCTGTAAAGGCATAGATGGGGGCAGCCCTAACTTGTAATTGTCGAGGTTGGTTAAGTGGTGGTTGATTGCTGAGGCTATTTGGTGGCAGTCACTGAGACGCTGTCCTTGTACCTCTATTGGACCTAGTGCCTCCTTGGAATTGCCCTTAAGGAGTTCATTGATGTGTGTGTGTATCACAACAATTAGAAACTGCAGTTAGGTGAGGGACCATTTTCTTCTTTTCAGGCTCCAGTGGACATCAGAGGGTGGGGGGCTGCCACTGGATACCTCATTTAAATCAGCAATTACATGCCTAAGGCTGAAACTGATCTAGATAGTGGGGGAATGTAGACTAACAATTTTTGTACTAACCACTGAGCCACCTAACTGCACTTTCTAATTGTTGTGATACACATACACTAATACATATACACATATATATTCCAGTATAGCATAGCAGTGCACCATCTATACACACACAGAGCATTGCCACACACACACACACCCTGCCTTATTTGGCATTTATTTACTTTTAAAACATGGATTCAGAAGAGCAGGCAATCTAATTGGGTAAAGAGCATCACCTGACCATGGATTAAATTCACTATTTAATCCACAGTTGCTGTGAAGCTCCCCAAGACATATCCCTGTGCATAGCTGGCACTCGTTAGGTGTTACAGACGTGAAAGGCAAACTGCAGCCATTAAAAATTGGGCGACAGTGAGAGACGGAGAGACTGGCTGCAAAGTTGTACCCTGACATTTATTTCAGCATTGCTGCACTGTAGTGTTGCTGAGTCTCTCTCTCTTTTTCTCTCTCTGTCAGTTTGTATAGCTCACACAACGTGCAGAAATTTTACAGGGCTCAGACATATGTAGTACGGACAGGTGGGACTGTGACCAGAAGGCAATGTTCAGCAGCTGCTAGAGCGCAATCCTGTTTAAACTGTCCTGACCAGCATGCCCATATACTACAGAACTGCTTGCAAGAGAGAGAGAGAGAGAGAGAGACAGGAAGAGAGAGAAACACACACACGGAGGTGCAGCAGTGATGGAGCACACTGTGCTCCATGGTGGCAGTTCCATACCCCCCCCCCGACAAGACAGTGTATCCGAAGCAAGAGACAGACAGCTGACATAGCTAACATCAGGCTGTCCAGAAACTAGCTCCCATTCCCAACCCCCGCTCCCACGATGCACAGTGTGCTGTCCGTTCTCCTCGGAGATGCCAATAGCAGCTCTGTACAGAAACTGACAACCATGGCTGCTTGCTGCTCTCTTTGCAAGCAGCTCTCGTTGCTTTCCTCTCAGCAGTCCTGTTAGTACAGGAGTGCAGCGCATGGTTCAGCAAGCCAAACAGAGCTTGTGCACACAGAGAGATTGTGCAGATGAAGTGAGAGAGAGTGACACAGTGGGAGCAACCAGTACACCAAGTGGTGATAGAATGAGTGACAGATTTGGAGTGCTAAATTGTGGTAATGGTGTGAGAGGAGCATAACGCGCAGCTCAGAGACACAGACAGGGAGGTAGTGGAGTTCCTGGCATAGAGTTCCTCTCTGTCTGGTAGCAATGGAGACAGCAACAAGCACACTTATGTGCTGCTGCAGTGCCCTTGTGATGGGGGCTCTCTGTCTCTGTCAGTGTTGCTGGCTGGCAATTTGGAATCGCGCTATTTGCAGCACAGCGCAGGGGAGAGAGAGAGAGAAAGAGAGAGACACACACACACTCTGGGAAGTGTAGCAGTTGCTGAGTTCTGTGTGTGTGTGAGTGGGTAAAACAGCAGCACCTTCAGTGGTGATCTGCATCTGTATGACATGGGGCAGACTGTGTGTCAGGCTGCAAGGAGCAAGATGTGCAACAGAGTTGCAGCTGGCCACTATCGTGAAGCCCTACACAGCTGTCATTCTGCTCCTTTTGTGTGTGTGGGGGGGCACAGTACAGTAGCAGCTGTGTGAAGTGTCACACACTATATTATGCACAACAAGGTGGGACTGTGACCAGAAGGCAATGTTCAGCAGCTGCTAGAGCGCAATCCTGTTTAAACTGTCCTGACCAGCATGCCCATATACTACAGAACTGCTTGCAAGTGAGAGAGAGAGAGAGAGAGAGAGACAGGAAGAGAGAGAAACACACACACGGAGGTGCAGCAGTGATGGAGCACACTGTGCTCCATGGTGGCAGTTCCATACCCCCCCCCCCGACAAGACAGTGTATCCGAAGCAAGAGACAGACAGCTGACATAGCTAACATCAGGCTGTCCAGAAACTAGCTCCCATTCCCAACCCCCGCTCCCACGATGCACAGTGTGCTGTCCGTTCTCCTCGGAGATGCCAATAGCAGCTCTGTACAGAAACTGACAACCATGGCTGCCTGCTGCTCTCTTGCAAGCAGCTCGCTTATTCTCTCAGCAGTCCTGTTAGTACAGGAGTGCAGCGATGGTTCAGCAAGCCAAACAGAGCTTGTGCACACAGAGAGATTGTGCAGATGAAGTAAGAGAGAGTGACACAGTGGGAGCAACCAGTACACCAAGTGGTGATAGAATGAGTGACAGATTTGGAGTGCTAAATTGTGGTAATGGTGTGAGAGGAGCATAACGCGCAGCTCAGAGACACAGACAGGGAGGTAGTGGAGTTCCTGGCATAGAGTTCCTCTCTGTCTGGTAGCAATGGAGACAGCAACAAGCACACTTATGTGCTGCTGCAGTGCCCTTGTGATGGGGGCTCTCTGTCTCTGTCAGTGTTGCTGGCTGGCAATTTGGAATCGCGCTATTTGCAGCACAGCGCAGGGGAGAGAGAGAGAGAAAGAGAGAGACACACACACACTCTGGGAAGTGTAGCAGTTGCTGAGTTCTGTGTGTGTGTGAGTGGGTAAAACAGCAGCACCTTCAGTGGTGATCTGCATCTGTATGACATGGGGCAGACTGTGTGTCAGGCTGCAAGGAGCAAGATGTGCAACAGAGTTGCAGCTGGCCACTATCGTGAAGCCCTACACAGCTGTCATTCTGCTCCTTTTGTGTGTGTGGGGGGGCACAGTACAGTAGCAGCTGTGTGAAGTGTCACACACTATATTATGCACAACAAATGTCATAAATCCTCTCTGTAGTGTATTTGTGACATTTCTATGTGCATAACAACAGTAAGATACACAGCCTTTGTTCCGGATTATTTTTCAAGGTGGCAGGATATAGTATCTTTTTTAGTCTTTGAAGAGGGGAAACACCCCTTTCAGTGCATTTTCCCGTGTTTTGCATAGAACCCATGTTATAAGCGCAATAACCCACTCCAGGGTATGGGGTTATAGAAATTTAATCCACACCTCAGGTGCTGTAAGGACACTCAGCCTGTGGCCTCATGCCTTACAATGCACCCGAGGCATGGATTAAATGCCTATAAACCCATACCCTGTCATGGATTATTGCTAACATACATCTAACCCGAACTTTTACTGTATTTATGATAAGCACCATGTTTTCTACTAACTAAATGTACTTATCTACGGCATGACTAGGTAAATAAGGTAGAAGACCAGGGAGGAGCAGTGGATGTGGCCTATCTGGACTTTACTGGGGACATTGCAGAAGGACAGGAGGGGAAGGTATGCCTCTTCGCAGATGATGCAATAGGGTGGACATGTCGGGGGGGTTGAAAAAATGAGGGACAACCTTAAAAAACTGGAGAAATGGTCTGAAGAATGGCAGCTGGGATTCTAAGCAAGGAAGTGCAGGATCAGTGTAGGTGTGTTAATAAGTTCTGTGTATACTGGGCCAGATATTCAAAAGAGTTGAGCTATGCGCAATAGGGTTGCGCCTGCGCAAGTCCGAAAATGCGCCCCCCAAATCACGCTAAGCAACAGCACAATGATAATGAATGTATGCACAACTGAAGGGGGAGGAACCATGCATAAATGGCGCAGTGCGATACTCAACAACATGCGCCATGCGCAATAGGGGAGCCAGCGGAAGTTGCGCCATAGCGAAAATGAGCCAAAATAAAAGGGAGTAAGGGAGAGGCGCAAGAACGCTACAGGAAAGGCACATGAGGCTGAACTCTAGCAGGGGAAACTGGGCAGCAGGGACACACAGCAGGCCAGGGGAAAGGGCACCTGGAACCCACAGGCTCAGGAGAAGGTGTGGGGAGCCACAGTGCAGAAGGGGGAAGTACTTGCCACACAGCAGTGAGGCCAGCACAGTCAAGTGTTCCCAGTGCAGGGGAAGTAGCAGCCAGGACAGGGGAACACAGAAACAGCTGCCGGGGGTGAACACAAGCCAGGGACATGGCCAGTGCCACCATCCAAATGGAGGCAGTAATGAGGGGGGTGAGAAGGCGGGCAGCAGGGTAGCGTGGCCATGGAAGGGCCCGTCAGCGGTATGCCCCCAACAGGCAGTACCGAGCCCACACCAGCTTCGAGCTGTATAGTGATATGGAGATAGTGGGCCTGTACCGCCTGAATCGGGCAATTCTGAGGCGGCTCTGTGAGCTGTGCAGTGATGTGATGCAGGCACCCACATGACGGAGCCATGCTCTGTCAGTGGAGATGAAAGTGACAGCTTGCATGTGCTTGCTCACTACAGGTACCTTCCAGAGACCAACTGGGGACACCACAGGCATAACCCAGTCGGCCACGTCACGCCACCTCACCCAATTCCTCAGCGCACTGCTGCCACATGCTGCGGAGTACATCCATTTTCCCAGCACACCAGCGGAGCGCACAACAAACATACAGGAGTTCCATAGGGTAGCACGTATGCCTGGCATGCTAGGGGCAATAGACTGCACCCATGTGGCCATCCGCACACCACCTGGCCCCGAGGGGGCTGCATATATAAATTGCAAGGGCTATGCCAGCATCAACTGCCAGGTGGTGTGCGATGCCAGGGGGCACATAATCAGTGTCTGTGCCATGCACCCTGGGGGAGCACATGATGCCTTCATCTGGCACCAGTCAGCACTGTGCCACAGATTCCAGAGTGGGGATATCCCCACTGGCCACCTAGTGGGTGAGTATGCAAACCACACGGACAATCATAGGGCCTGAGGGGGCATGGTCAGAGGTGACATGGGTAGTGGCCTACATGGCCCGGGGCAGGGCGATGCCGATCACCAAACTAGCCTCCACCCTCTACACACAGGTGACAGTGGATACCCACTCTGTCCCTGGCTGCTAACACCCTATTGGCGGCCCGCGACCCCATCGCAGCAACGCTAGACTGAGGCACATGCCACCACACGTAATGTCATCGGCGGGTGTTCAGGATGCTGAAGGCACGTTTCCGTTGCCTGGACACCTCCAGCGGTGCCCTACAGTACAGCCCCTCAAAGGTCTGTGGGCTGTTCCTGGCCTGTTGCATCCTGCACAACATGGCCAACGAATGTGGGATAGCCGTACAGGTCAAAGAGGGGGACACCGATGGGGCGATGAGGACACGGTGACAATGGTGATGGGCAGCCCGCTTGGGCGACGGGACCCCGACTGCTCTGGCTGGCACAGCTGCACGGGACACCATCATGGAGACACTTGACCAAGCCAGGTAAGTCATGAGGCCATGTGCAGCCACCAGTGGCTGGCAACCACAAACACGCATGGACACACACCAGGGTGCATGCCATCAAGGGAACTGGCCGGGCATGGAACCACACACACCACCAGGGATGGGTGAGGTCTAACGTGGCACGCGGACAGACACACACACACACACACACACACACAATGCATCAGACATGCACAAAGGGTAGGAGGCACACCGACCCAGAATGCCACCCCTAGCCACACACATGTCCACAGACCACCACGCCCACTGCCTGTCATTGTGCATGTGTCAGATGCTGAGCACCATTGCACATTGATGTACAGCGCAATGCAGGCATCATCATGCACTCGCAACTGCGGACAGCAGCCGGGAGGGTGTGCAGATGGACTGTGTGTCCGTGTGCAGGGCTGGGTACCTACCCGTGCATTGCCCGCTGAATGACACAATGCACACAGGGCAGCACCAGACAGTAGCTGTGTTGGGAGACAGGTCAGTCATGCGCCACAGTGCCCCGGCTGCCACGGAGGCATGGGCGGCCCCAACGAGACCCGCCAGCACTGACAGGCTGACCACTGGCCTCATGGGGTGGCACCGATGGTCCCCCAGGGGTTCCACTGCGTGAACGCGACCATGCTCGTGCAGGGGTCTGCAGCACACCAAACATGCCTGCGCCAGGCATGCTCGGGATGCCCACAGCTGAACCCGGTGTCGACAAGGATGGTGTCGTACGACACCAGAAATGGGGGGTGGACAGTGCACTGCATGGTGTCTGTGACGCATGAGCAAATAACTGTGTTCCCATTGTGGCCATGACAGCAGTGAATGCCTGTGTCTGCCTGTCAATGGCAGCAGTCACATCCTCCCGCAACCGGTCCATCCCTGCCAGGATCAGAGCGGTGTCTCTGCTGCGACGCTCCTTTGCCCGTTCCAGAGCTGCACACAGTGCATCCACCAATGTCGCAAGCCGCATCTGCTGGTTGACTGATGCTTGCAGTATGCGGGTGTGCTCATCCAAGAGGTCATCTGCCTCCTCGGTATCCTGTCCCTCAGGGTGTGTGCGGCCCTGATGCTCAGCACCCCTTGAGGGTGGGCGCTGCACACCAGGACCAGGTCTGGGCATGTCCACAGGCGGTGCACTGACGCCGCCCCCTGACACTGTACCCCCAAGCCCATTGGCTGACTGCTGATGCTGCCCCTCTGGCTGCCGCTTCCCAGGGCTCACTGGTGCTGCCGCAGTGGCCGCAACAGTCCCACTGTCCTGTACACACACCAGTGCTGCCCCACTGGTGCTGACAGGCACAGGCTGGGACTGTGATGACACGCAGGCCTCCACGGCGGCACCACCCACAGCCACGGCCGCGATGTTACCTGCTGTGTGGCCATCCCGTGGCACACATGTGTCACTGCCCATGGCGTTAGCGACATCATCATCGGTGACGGACCTGGCACCAGCCCGAGTCACAGCATGCTGGCATCCATGGACACTGGCACATTGGGACACGGGCAGGGCCTCCTCCGCACCTGTTTCAACAACATCAGTGTGGACAGCCAGGCGGGCCCACTGTCGCCCTGAGCCACATATACCTGTGGAGGTGGATGGGTCCTCCTCCATCTCCATCTGACTGGCCTCAGTGGACAGGCCCACCACCGCTGACCCATGCAGATGCTCAGGATCTGTAAGGGAAAACAAAGTCGCATTACTGCATGTGACCTACCCTGCCCCCCCCAATAGACAGACCATGACCTACCATGCAGTGACGGACTACCACCCGTCTGGAAGCCACCACCCGGAACACCCTCAATGGCACAATGCTGCATGCTGCCAGAAACCCTCTCCTCCTGTGGGGTCAGGCGTAGCACCTCCGGCTGTGCCCCACCTGTCGCAGCTCATGCTGCCCTGATGGCAGCCACATTCTCCTTTATCCTCCTCCTGTCTGTACCCATCTTCTTCTTGCACTCCTGCACGGAGCACTGGTCGCTGCCATGCAGGTTCACTGCAGGTGCCACGTCCTCCCATGCAGCAGCACAGGCCTGTGGTGTTCCCTGCCGTCCGCTGAGAAGTGGCTCCTGATCTAGGTAGGCCTCAAACAGGGCATCCGTCTCGGCCTTGGTGAAATTAGGCCTCCTCCTCCTCCCACCACTCTGTTCCTCCTCTCCCACAACTCGCTCGGTCATGATTTAGCCTATGAGAATGAAAGTTGTTACCTGTGACTGTGCAGTCCCATGCATGTCCCAAAATCCACAGTCCACACTCCCAAACAGCATGCAACTCACCAATAGACTGCAGTAACCGACTATGGCCAGTGCAGCCCAATGTCACAGTTTTATAGCGCAACCCATGCAAATGAGGCGAGGCGCAACTTTAAGTGGATGCAAATTGCAGTGCTGCATCATTGAATGGCTGATTAGCTGATTTGCATATGATGGCTGAATATCGCGCTGTTGCACTTTGCGCAATTGTGTTGAACGTGCTGAGCCAAGGGCGCAGTTCTGTGACATGCGCAGTACACACCTAACTGCGCATGCCTGGGTTGCTGACGCAGGCACCTGCTGCGCTGCTGATGTACTGTGCATGGGAGGCAATGCAGGTTACGGCCACCATTGTGCCAGTGGTGCTACAGTGATGTTCACCTATATGGCGCTGTGGCACTGGGGCATCGTAGGCGCACTGGGGCAACAGCGTGGTAGGCCGCTACTGGAGGTAGCACACAGGTACCCAATCGCGCTACACGCATTGGGTTCAAATCATGCTGTGCCTGTCCATGCGCCAAAGACCCTTGACCCTGTGCCCAACCTTTGCCCCCTAGGCGCCATGCGTCAGGCATGGGTGCACCACTGTCGTGCTGTTCGGTGACAGCGCAATAGGGAATGGCAGTGCTGTACCATGCAGCATCTGCATGTGGTGGAACCGTGCTGCAGAGCACCATTTTGAACCTACTGAGCAACAGAGATGGCGTGGAGGAGAGCTGCCCAGTGGAGCCAGATCGAAATGGCAAACCTGGTTGCCATTGTTGAGCCACTTTGTGACCCACTGTTTGGGGAGGCACCCCTGGACAGGTCCAGGAGCCAGGTGTGGTAGGAGATGGCCGACGCCGTGGAGGAGGCCACAGGAATGGGGCAGATGGCGGAACAGTGCCGCCACAGGTATGGGGACCTGAGGCAGAGGGACCCAGACCTGCTTGCTTGCCTGCCTGAGGGGCACATGCAAGGAGGGGCACGGTGCCACGGCCAGGTAGGTGTAACGTCCACACACTTTTATCTTCCATATGGATATCATAGTTGCATGTGTCCAGAACATGGAGGAGGGACCATCCGGTGTTGGCTGTGGTGGTGTTATCAGGGTGTGGGGTGGGTGGGTTTGGCTGGGTGGGATTGCACACACATATGGGGGCAGGGGGACTTTGCTACAGGATTGTACTGATGTTCCTCTCTCCATGTTTGCACCTTAGGGCTGGAAGAGAGATGGCTGGCCAGGGAGCAGAGGCGCCAGCAGGAAGACAGGGCCAATAGGAGGGGCGAAGGTCCACAGCACCAGAGGGACCGGCCTGATGATGGTGAGTGCTATACCTCCATGATTACTATTGCATGTTGTGTAACAGGGCGGGCAGCAGGGCATGGCCACCATTCATTGACACCACTGCCATGCACGCAACTTGTTACAGTCAGCACTGTCTAGTGGCACTGCATGTCTGGGAGTGCGTCAATGGTGGTCCATGCGTGCACCGGGTATATGGCTGTGCCCCTGCATTCGCACCACATAGCCATGTCACTAAACAGCCATGGTGGTGCTGTGCAGGACTTGGCCGGTGGGTGTGTGCAGCAGTCCGTATGGCTGTATGCGCCTGGGTGGGCTGGTCTTGTGGACATGATCACTGTGGGTGGTCTCACACCATCATAGAGGCATGTCCCACGGCCGTATGCCATGCACAGTGGGTGGGCTGTATGGGGCTGTGCATTCACACCTATTGACTGTGCTCCCTTGTCCTAGGTGTCCACCAGCTGTAGGCAATCCGGGAGGCACTGCAGGAAATACTGACCGTGGCGAGGGCATCATTGGACATCCTGCGAAGGATTGAGCAGCTGGGGGTCCGGCGGAGACATGGGAAACAGAGCAGCCAGAGCGGGGAGCGGGGCTCCCACTGACCATCTATATGCCCCTGATTTCCCCTACCTCCCCTGGACCCACCCTCACACTCCTCCTTTCCTGTCCTATTTGTTCACCCCTGCCCCTTACCCACCACCTTGTTTGTGGCCCTCCCCCCACACATTTGTACATAATTGTAAATAGTTTTGTTTGATATTTTTGATTACAATTCTTTTGATATGAATACTGTGGTGGTCTCTGATTTGCAGCGGGTTATAGGTACTCAGCTGCAGTGGTGTGCATGGCGTCAGGGGTGGTACAGTCATGGGTATGTGTGTGTGTGTCCGTGGGGAAGTGACTATGGTGTGAGAGTAGCTATCAGTCAGTGTCTGTGGTGTGTGTGTTGTTCCCTGTGCACTGGATGACTGTGTGCAGTGGTCCATAGTGCATGCTGTGTGTCCATGGTGCACCTGTCAGTCCATCCATGGCCTGTGCAGCTGACACCCTTGCATGTCTGTGACCTGCACGGTCTGCTGGCATGTCAGTGGTGGCTGTCCATGCGGGGCTGCCACTGTACCCGTCACAATGCTGGGTTGCCTCCTGTCACTGGTGTGGTGCATGTCTACCTCGGGTGACACTGTGGCCTCCACGTTTCTTGTCCCACCTCCATGCTCTGGCTTGTGTGTGTTGCAGGGGATGTGCACCACTGTCTGTGACTTGTGCTCTGGGCAAATGATGGTGGCGTACAGGTCCACAGTGCCTGTGCAGGGTGGCAGGCACTCCTGTGCCATGGAGGACTGTTGGCCGTGTGTACACGGTTTCCATGGGCCCACGCTGGGGGCTTGGTTGCCCTGCTACTGCGTCCCTGTGTTGTTATGCCCTTGGGTATCGGTGGGTGTTTGTCCGTGCACTGTGTTGCATCCAGTGTGGTGCATGCTTCCATGCACCACTGTGGGTGTGTGCGCTGGCTGTTGTGGCCAGTGCTGGGTCGGGGTGTGTCCTTGGGAGGGTGTACAAGTTGCTATACCACTGGTGGTGGGGTCCGGGGCATGCCCTGTCATGTGTGGGGTACCTCATGTGCCGGCGCATGGTCGGTCTCTCAGCTGTACCTCAGGGGGGCTGTGCGTGGTGGCACTATGTATGCCATCATTGCATCGCTGTGTGCTGCCACCCACTGATGGGTGCTTGTGGTGGGGCTGCCTTGCATGGTTCTGTGGTGCACAGGGTTGCATTGTCACAGTGGGGGTGGTGGCATGCATGGGGTATCCTGCAGTGGTGGACGCTGCTTCTGGGCAGGGTGTCTGGGGGTCATGGTGCAGGGTATGCTCTGCATTGGGGGGATGGTGTGGCACGGGGTGGTTGGCCCTCCTTGTGTGCCGGTCACAGCTTGCCAGGGGGTGTGATGCGGCACCGTGGCCCAGCTGTGGGTTGGTTGCTTGTCTCCATGGGCCAGTGGTTATTCCAGCCCTCCCCCAGTTGTGCAGTGCATGGGGTGTGGGGGGACAATGTCTGTTCTGCTGTGTGTTCCTCTGCCCATCTGTGGCTTGGGTGGTGGGCCCCCACATCCCTGGTTGTGCAGTTGCATTGCTGCCCTGCTGCTGGGGGGCATCCCTGGTTGTGCTATGGTGCCTCTGGACTGCTCAGCTGAACATCCCTTGTTGCGCTATGGCACATCAGATATGCTCAGCTTCCCCTCCCTAGTTGTGCTATGGCACAGGTGGTGCGATATTCAGTCATCGGCTGTAGGTGCATCTTGGCCGGCTCAGTTTTTGAATATCGCGCCTCTTGCGCATGGGCGCAATGGACTTGTGCTTGCTCCTGTTATTGCGCACTTTTTGGGCGCAGTTTGAATATCTGGGCCACTGTGTCTTGATGGTAATATGAACGAAATACATAGCAGAGTTACAGTTACACCGTATTAAAGAACTAGTGAGACAAAACAGGTCGACGGGAAAATAATACAAATTTTAAGTAGCCAGTTGTAGCTTTTTTTCTGAAGTATTTTTCTTTTTCTTTTTGCTCATCAGAAAGTCTTCTATGTGATAATATTGTGCTGGATGTGTGGAATAGCTCTTAGCCTGGCAGCTGACATATCTAACTCTACTGCTCCACACTACATCGTCAGCATTATGATCTCACTGACAGTGACATCACAGGTGGATGACCTGGCAGTCACTCACTTGTTCCAAAGTAGCAGTGATATCACAGTCAGTGAGTCACAGTGCTGATGATGTCGTGCGGGCCATTAGAGCAAGATATGTTAGCTGCCAGGCTAAGAGCTGTTCCACACATCACACCAACTAGAATCAGGTAAACAATCTTCTAATTAAACAAAAGGAAAAGAAAAGTACCTCAGTTATAAAATGTAATGGCCGGCTGCTTTTAAAATCTAATATTAGTTTTAGGCAGTACACTAGCTTTTTAATGGGAGCGAGAAAAGCATATAGATCAGATATTAAGTATTAAGTGCAACACAAAGTTATAGACAGAACATTTAAATAGTGCAAACTTGAATATTCACAAATAATATTAAAAGATGAACACATAGTTACAAACAGAAACATGAGTACACAGTGCCAGTATTGAAAATGCAATTGAAGCATATCTTTCGGGTACTCTAATCTTACAGACTTCAGCACTGGGATGTTTTATGACCTTGTATATCTGCATAGCATTCCTTTTGTGGCTTTTGACTGTCAGACTGCCACATCCTATATCTAGTGCTATGCTTCCCCACCAATTATTTTTCTAAAACTTTGGCATTCATGAATAGAATGAAACTGTTTTTTTTTTCATGAGAAAGCCTGCTATGAAATTACCTATTCTGTGCATATCAGTGCAACACAGGCAAGAGGAAAAAGAAAGAGAGGGAGATATCAGTCTCAGTTACAATTGAAAGGAAGATTAAGTTGAAATTTTTATGAGTTAAATAGTGCTTTCAAGACTGCTCAGCTCAATTCGATTAGCGCAGTGATTCTACAAAACCTCCAATATTATCTAGTCCATTAGTTATCTGGAGAGCTCCTTTTCTCTACTGTCATAATAAAACATCTGCAGGGCTACGCCCACTGCAGCTGTAAAAACTGAGCTGACATACCATCACAGCCCGGGCTGTATCACAAGCTAGGGAGCGTATAACAGATAGTATATCATCACTGGTGATTTTAATTGAAAGTGACTCCCTTGACAAAAAGGAAAGTTCAAATTCCTCTAAGGATTGATCTCCCATGTTCCTTTCCAAGATTACTGGTGTACTAAAAATCGCATGTATATATGAATTGATTTCTGTAGTGATCTCCTCCATTCTTGTTTTGATGTTGTCCTCTATGTTCCCAGAATCACTATTTGATCTTTTTCTTGTTCTGTCCTGGCAGCTGTCAAATGGTATACATAATACTTTTGTAACCCCCAGACGCCCCCATCTAGGGTCATATACATTGCAGTTCTTTCGGGGGCCTTAGGAGGGGGCCACTTAAAGTGCTAAGCCACCCAGACAGTGCACCCCCTTACAAGGCAGGAAAGATGTGGCCTACTTTACTTGCACCTTCAGTCACCTGTGCACTCTCCAGTTCACCCATCAAATCTGAATTCTCCCCGAATGCTGGCACACCGGACCAGGAACTCCACACTGCACATCACCAGAATCTCTGGAGCCCCCAGAGCCCCTTGGTCCCACCAAAGGTGGGCTAGAAATTTCATCTGGAATCAAACTTATGAGAAATTAATTTAGCAGCAAAGAAATGGGAAAAGGGAAAATGGTTTCCACTTCATTAGCTCCTCCTTTTAGTTAAATAAAGCACATCACTGCTATTCTTCTCCCAACTAGCATTTTTTATTTAGCTGCTGCATAGCAAATGATTCCCAGCAATGTAGGGGTCACATACTTCATACAAATAAATAAAGCTATTCTATGGGGCTAATCAAACCTTTTTTGCACACATGCTGGCTAGACATTTAGAGCAGCAGAAACAATGGATTTAAGGCAGCAACAAGCAAGGATTCTTCTACTCTTCCTCTTGGATGCTTTACCCAAGGACCTCCCAACTCAGATCCCTAAATTTCCTGGCTCTCTGGATCTGGTAAGCCAAAACTTTCTCTTTACTGCTGGGTTAACCACCCTCACACTGGCACTGGTCATCACCCTAACTCCAGCTCAGGAGAGCGGGCTGCTTCCCCCACCTGGACACCTGGGCATTGGTCCAAACAACGAGGGGTACCAGGATTTTTCCTTATGACCCAGGCCCCGTAACTCACTTGAGCTTGGCTCTGTGACTGGTGCTACCCTTTCAGCACCTGCTCCCTCATTTTGCTCAGCCTCTCATCTCATCATCACAGCCCCCTGATGCAGCAGCCCCAAAACCCAGCCCTGCTCCAGCACTCTAGCCCCATACTACTGGCTGTCCTGCTACTGGGGAGCCCCTGGGCACTGCCACCACCCAGGCCCCTCTGGATAACCTGTCTTCTCAGAATTTCTGGCCCAGATTAGCTCTGCTTTCTGTTGTCCCTTCTACAGGGAATCCCTGCCAGGCCAACATCCCCTTAGTACATCCTGGCCTTGCATTAAGCTCCAGCCGAGAGCTACCCTCCAAGGCCTGTCTTTCAACCTGCAACCCGCCCGGTCTTCATATACCGATGCCCCGGGACCTGCCTCTCCAAGCAGGCCTCATATTTGGGTGAAGAGCCCCCCAGCTTCCTCTGCACACCCGAGCCACCCTGCCACACGGGTGCAAGGGGAAAACCACTGCTCCCACAGCCCTGGCGGCCCTGGGAAACACACTTTAAAGGGGTCTCTAGGGGCTCCTACCTTTCCTGGCCCCGCATAGCCACCTACATTCCCTGCCCCCAACGAAGGAGGACCTGGCTAACCATACTTCCCTCATGGAGCTCCATTCCCCCAGCTCCTCATCGCCACGATGTTGAGAAAGCCATCCTGTATACACTTGGGAGGGGATTCCCCCCACTGGCCCACCCGAGCTGCCAAGCTCTCTTCCTTGCCCACCTGTCTCTGCTCCTCCAGTCCCCCCATCAGCCCCAGCCTGATGCCCAGGCTGGAAAGGCCCAGAAACTTTCTGTCTGCTCCCTTATATACTACCTAAACCTACTCTCTGCTGCCACCTTGAGGTGTCCAGCAGCCACTATCCCCCAGAGCACTAAAAAACTCCCTAGCTCTGGTGGGGGGGAGTAGGAGGGGGAAAGGGATGCCTAAATTGAGAACATAAGCCCCTCCTTTAAGGGGGGGCTTACACTTTTTTACCCTTGGTTCCTAATATTTGTTCTTGTAACAAAGAAGACATAATAACATAGTAACTGATGGCAGATAAGGACTGCTAGGCCCATCTAGTCTGCCTGTTTTCCCTGCCTGCATCAGAAGCCTCTGACCCTTCTTGGTCATTGGCTTTCACCTCTCTTTCCCACCTCTAGGGTTCCCTTGTACCTGTCCCATGCATGTTTGAATCCCCCCACTGTGCTGGCTCTCTCCACCTCGTGGGGTAGTTTATTCCATACATCCATACATCCACCACCCTCTCTGTGAAGAAAATCTTCCTCACATTTCCCTTTATTCTGTCCCCTCAATCTCATATTATGCCCCCTCATCCTCGTACATTTCCTATACTGAAAGATGTTCCCCACCTGGACTTTGTTCAGGCTCTGAAGACACTTGAAGGTTTCAATCATATCCCCCTGTTCTTGCCTCTTCTCCAGTGTATACATATTAAGGTCCCTGAGTCTCTCATATGTCTTCTGGTGTAAGCCCCTTACCATCTTCATTGCCCTTCTCTGGACTGCCTCCATCCTGTCCATATCTTTGCAAAGATATGGCCTCTAGAACTGTACTCTACTCCAGATGAGGCCTCACCAGTGTTTTGTACAGTGGCATCAGCACCTCCTTACTTCTGCTAGTTATACCCCTTCCTATGCACCATAACATCCCACTGGCCCTTCCCATCGTCTTGTGACATTGTTTGGCCACTTTTAGGTCATCTGAGATGATTATCCCTAGATCCCTTTCTTCCCTGGTGACTGTTAGCAGCCCCCCCCCATCCTATAACTGTCCGAAGGGTTTCTGTGCCCAGGTGCATGATCTTGCACTTCTTTGTGCTGAATTTTAATTGCCACATTTTGGACCATCTTTCCAGCTTACCTAGGTCCCTACTCATTCTTTCTACCCTTCAGAATTGTCTACCCTGTTGCAGATATTGGTGTCATCTGCAAATAGGAAACTTTCCCCTCCAGCCCTTCTGAAATTTCACTAATAAAAAAATTGAAAAGGACTGGCCCCAGGACTGATCCCTGTTGCACCCCATGGGACACCCCCCTCTCTTCGGACTTAATCCCATTTACCACCACCTTTTGTTTTCTTTCCCTCAACCAGTTTCTAACTCAGGTCTCCATTTTGTGGCCCATCCCCAAGCTACCTAACGTATTGACCTGCCTTCTGTGTGGAACAGTGTCGAAGGCCTTACTGAACTCTAGGTAGGCGATATCCACCACTCCTTGATCCACCTCCTTCGTCACCCAGTCAAAAAAGTCTATCAGGTTTGTTTGACATGACATTCCTGCTATGAATCCATGCTGCCTTGGATCCTGTGCTCCACTGGATTCCAAGTATTCCATAATCCTTTCCTTTTGCAGCACTTCCGTAATCTTGCCCACTACTGAGGTGAGATTGACCGGTCTGTAGTTGCCTGCTTCCTCTCTGCTTCCACTCTTGTGAATAGGGACCACATGTGCTTGCTTCCAGTCCTTTGGAACCACCCCTGTATTGAGTGACTCACTAAACAGTGCTGCCAGTGGTGCTGCTAGCTTCCTCTGAAGTTCCTTTAGTATCCTGAGGTGATACCATCTGGTCCCATCACTTTGTCTTTTCTTAGTTTAGTGAGTTCCTCCAGGACTCTCTCTTCTGTAAATGGACTGGTGTTTATGTCTCTCCCCCCAATGTTTCTGTTGTCCAGTTTTGGTCCTTGTCCCCCTCCCTCCTCAGTGAATACTGAGCAGAAGTATTTATTCAGTAAAGATGCTTTTCCTAGGTCCCCTCCACACACCCTCCCTCCCTCCCCTCTGAGTCTTCGATTCCTCCCTGGTCTTCCTTCTTTCACTAATGTACCTATAAATAGTCTTGTCCCCTTTCTTAATCGTCTGTGCTAATCTTTCCTCTGTGTTTGCCTTCAGTCTCACTGCTTTTCCTGCTTCCCTCTGCCTTTCTAGGTACACTGCCCTATTGTCATCCCTCTGTGACTCTTCGTATTTTCTGAAAGCCACCTTTTTGTCCTTGACTTTCTCTGCCACCTCTCTAGAGAACCATAGATGTTTCCGCCTCCTTTTTCCATTTTTAGTTGCCTAATTCATTGATTTGTCACCTCCACTATGGCTTCTTTTAAGTGTGCCCACTGCTCCTCAAGCCCCACCCCCCCCCACCTTCCTGCTTGCCAGGGCCTCTATGATCCCCCTCCCCATCCTTGCAAAATCTACCCTCCTGAAATCCAGGACCCATGCCTTTTGTGGATTGCCTGTGATACTGTATCTGTCTTAAACCACACTGTATGGTGGTCACTGGGCCCTAAGTGGCCATCTACCTGGACTTCTGCAATCCTGTCCCCATTGGTCAGTACATGGTCCAGAATTGCCTTGTCCCTGGTGGGCTCCTGCACCAACTGCCTGAGTCCTGCCTCCTGTAAGGCTTCTATGATGTCTTGGTTCCTTGCTGAGGCTGCTGCCGGTATGGTCCAGTCCATGCTTGGCATGTTAAAATCTCCTAGCAGCAATATCTCCCTCTTTGCTGCCATCTTGTGTATCTCCTCCACTATTGCCCTGTCTACCTCCTCCCCCTGTGCTGGAGGCCTGTACACCACTCCTGTACGTATTGCCATGCCATTGCCTGGCTCAAGGGTGACCCACAGTGCCTCAGCCTCCCCCTGTCTACCCTGAACCTCTGTTGCCTTTATACCTTCCCTGACATAAAGGGCCACCCCCTCCTTTTTTCCCTCCCTGACTCTCCTAAATAGGGAATACCCTGGTATGTTTACTTCCCAGTCATGGATTCCAGCGTACCATGTCTCAGTGATGGCCACTATGTCCAGGTTTGCCTCTGCCATCAAGGCTGTCAGGTCTAGGATTTTATTTCCCAGACTGCGTGCATTTGTATAAATGGCTGTCTATGTTGTGCTGCCTATCCCCCTTGAAATTCTGCTATTGCCTTTCTGTCCTTCCTTCTAAATCTGTTTCTTTTCCTCTGCTGCCTCCCTCACTCCACCCTACCCTCTTTATTGAGCTCAGGAATATTAGTTAACAGCTCTTCCTCCTGATCCTCCCTTTTCTAACTTCTCTTACCCATGGGAGTGGGCTGCTTGTGTCCACCTGCTCCCAACTGCCTCCCCGGCTAGTTTAAACGCTTGCCAAAGAAGCAATTAAACTACTCATTGAGAACTGCATCCCCTCCCTGGACGGATACAGGCCATCTCCCTTGTACAAGCCCACATCGCTCCAGGTGGGTTCCCAGTCTCCAGTGAAGCCAAAACTTTTCTTCACACCAGCCCTTCAGCCAAGTATTGAACTGTCTGATGCAGAGATTCCTAACCTCCCCCCTGCCATGGACTGTCAGCACCTCTGAGAATGTTACAGATTCTGCTGCCTCTCCAAGGCACCTCCCCAGTTCCCTGAAATCCCCCTGCAGCTGTTCTGTGCTCACCTTTTCCCTGCCTCAGTCATTTGTCCCTAGGTGGACAACGACATCCAGCCCCCTTCTCTTTGCTGTTGCTGTAGCAGTCCTCTGGATTTGCTCCCCTTCCCTCCGAGTGGTGCCTCCTGGAAGGCACTTGACCTCCCACTCCACCCTGCTACCTGTGCCTAGATCCATTCCCCGACTGTTGACTCCCCCACCAGGAGTAGCTTCCTCTTCCTTTGGGACCTCTGCCTCCTGCCTCCTGCCTGTGGGTCTCCCTCCTGGAGGACTAGTTCATCCTCCCTGGTCACAACCTTGGGCTCCCTTGTGGAGCTCGCCTGCCCCTCCAGGACAGCATAGGAGTTTTTGAGTTGGACCGTATGGGGGATGTGCCTCTGACCCCCCCCAGCCTCCCTGAGTCCACCATAGTCCAGTCAGCCCTCTGCCCGGGCATCCATTGTGGTAGAGGCTGTGGACATGGTGGCCTCCAGGTGGGAGCAGAGGCTGCCAGTACTCCTACCAGCTCGGCCCGGAGACTGGCAATCTCTGCCCTCATCCCAGAGAGTTGCCTGCATATGGGGCAGCACTGCAATACCCAGAACGTTCTCCTGAATACTACTGCCCCGCACATGCTGCACTGCACTACTCCCTGCATCTTTCTCCTCTGTTCTGCCAATGTCCCCTTCTTCAATCACCCTCCTTTTCCCCTCTTCCTCTCCTTGTCTGTTACTGACTACTACTACTACAACAGTTCTGTGCTGTTGAATTCCATCCCCCTGACTTGCCTTTATCATAGCTGTGTGGCCTCTTTAATTGTGCTTAGCCTGAATGCACCTGCCCACAAGAAGTTGTCCCCCGCTGGAGATCTATATAGGCAGATGAACCCTGCGGAGTGGGTGGGCAGGACCCTCCAGGGTCTGTAGGAAAAAGAATTGGCTCTCTTTGTTAGCAGCAAAGAGTTATGGTTGCTCTCTGTCTCCCAGTGCTTCCATTCCATCAGCTTCTGTTCCATGGATCAGTGCCCCTACAAAAGAATGAACATCTAAGGTCGGAAAACGAGTAGTTTAGCAACAATCCCACTCTGATAAAAAAAAAAAAAAAGAAAACGAACAACAAAAAAGAACCTTGTGACCAGTAAACCAGCTAAACCTAAAAATGGCCTCCTTAAAGCTGAAACAAAGGAAATGAAATCACAAAGACAATAAGGAACCCTGCAAGTTGTAACCAAGAATCAAAATAAAATGTCCCCCTGTAACAATAGATACAAACACAAGTCACTGTACAACCCGACAACGGTTTCTCCGTGTGGTTGCTGTACTCTTCAAGCCTCACTTCTTCCGCTGTCCTCTGTGGAGAAAGAAATGTAACATCCTTTTAGACGGGTACATGTGGATTTCCAGTTTTAACTTTTTTCATTGTTTCTGTACAACTTCCCTTCCCTGTACTAGCCAGAGTTATAACTCTGTGGAATTGGGCCCTTACATCTAGGAAGTGAAGGTGTTTTTCTTTTTCCTTTTATTTTTTTTGGGGGGGGGATTATTTCTGAAAAAGGGCTTGAATATCCTTTTTATGTTGTCTTGCACGTGCTCAAGAAAAATATTGCGGTAACTTGGAATAGCAGGTTTTGGAGGTGCAGTCATGTTGTGGCCAGTGGCGACACTACTTTTTCGTGCTGGCTGTGTGGCATGAATTTGATTGCACGCTGTCTATGACAGCAGTGCAAAAGCATGCCACCAACTTGAAACAATTTCGCTGCTGCAATGAGGAAGTGACCCGTCATTGCAGGGCATGCCTTGCCTAGCATAACATTTCAATAAACATGGCGGTCTCGCTGCCCGCTGCTCACAGTCCCTAGGAAGCCAACTTCAGGGGTGCTCAATCCACCTGTCAGCATATGTGGCCCCTTTAGTGTTGTGTGCAAGGGGGTGCCCACTCCCCCTTGGCATCATGCCCCCAAAACACAGACATGCTTGCCGAAGGGGGTGCCCAATCCCCCTGTTGGCATGTTAACCTCCCCATCTCGCCGGCATTTTTCTGGCCACACCCCGATTGTGTGCCACACTGGGAGCCCACCCCAGTGTGGCCAACATGCCCCCCCAAACACCAAATGTGCCACATTTGGAGCCCACCCCAGTGTGGCCAAAACATGTGGAAAAACCGAAATGCTTACCAACGGAGGTGCCCAATCCCCCTGTCAGCATCTTGACCCCCCATCGCGCCGGCATTTTCCTGGCCACACCCTGATTGTGCGCCACACTGGGAGCCCACCCAGTGTGACCAAAACCTGTGGAAAAGCCGAAAATGGTCCGTGGTGATGTTTTTTTTCTGTTACCTGCAACAAAGGAAATGGTCCCTCGCCGTCAGGTCCCTTCCCCCCAGCCCGCACCCACCCTCTATGCATCCCACCTCCCCACACCCACTCACCCCATACTTATCTCCAGAGCCCTGCACAATGATCTTTGGCGGACCAGGAACACATCTGCACTCTTCAAAGCCAGCCGCAAACTGAAGAAATGCCGGTAAGCTGTATAATGGCATAAATGGGTTTTTTTCAACTTGAGTGGATATCTCAGCCATTTTTGTGAATTTTTGCTCCAAATTTTCAACATGGGGTTCTTGGAACCCCACTTCATGAATTCAGTCACTGTCATTTCGTTATTTGGTCTCAAAAGGTGATTTTGTGGTCACTGCACGGAATCACCTTTTGGGACTGATTAATGAAACGATAGTGTCAGTGTTCATGAGATGGGCTCCCAGAAAGCCTATGTTGCAAATTTGCTGAAAAAATTCCAAAAAATGACTGTGTTATGAGCATGCATTGCGTAGTTTCCATGCACACTTGCGACTTCTGAAATTTTTGATATTTTCACTCCAGATTTTCAGCATTGCCATTTTTCACACTTCCTTATGAACAGTACAGCTGTCATTGTTCACATCTTGCCCAACATGTGTTTTTGCACATCCGGCGCACAATGGCATGGTCGTTGTGGGAAATCAATGTTCAGGACAGATTAAAAAATCACAGTGACACTGTCCATGAGCGGAGGTCCCAAAATGCCTATGTTGAAACTTTGGTGACAAAATTCCACAAAATGCCTGTTTTATGAGCGTGCATGGCGCAGTTTCCACACACACTCGTAAGTTCAAGAGTTGTTAATATTTTCACTCCAGATTTTCAACATTGCCATTTTTGCGCGCCTCCTTAAGAACAGTACAGTTGTCAATCAATCAATCAATCGTTTATTTGTTTCAGCACAAAGCTATTTAAAAAATTTGTACATAGAATTTTCACATAACACTATGCAACTGTACATAGGATATTAAATACACATGGAATATTCACTTGACACTATGCAACATGATACAGTAATCCATATACATTCATTTCCTACTAGCCGCATATTTCATCTATCTATTCTTATATAATACTACAATCTGCTATTGTATAAAATACAGCTACTGTATGACAGTGTTTCTCTCATGTCTTCAAAAAAGCAAAGTCTGCTACTATAAGCTGATATCTCGGAGAGATGTAACTGAAGAACTATGATTTTATTTTGTCTCATATCTATACTATAAATTCCTGTATTCTTTTCTTCTTATTTATATGCTGTCTTTAAGGAATATAGCTAAATTATTTAGAACTTCAGGATTTTCTGCATTAAATAATAGGTCAAGAACAAATCTTGTTGGCATATATAAAGTTCCAATATACTCCCCCAGTCTTTTAGTCCGTATGTGTTTATACCATGGACATCTTAATACTACATGTTTTAAATCCTCTGGTTCATGTAAGCTACAATAGCAGTTTTTGTTTTATCCTGATCATTACTGTACCTTGCTTCTAACACATTACTTGGGAATGTCTCAAACCTGAATTGAGTTATCACATTTCTATATTCTGATTCCTGTAATATATTTAGTTTTATACCATGTTCCTTAGTATTGCTGGTTAGCCACGGGGCAACTTTCAAACTTGTTATATTTTTAAGATCTAATTCTTTTGATTTTTCCTTCATCAGTTTAAAAATATATGTTGTATATGTTGGACTTAAATGAATCTTTTGTTTAACCCAATCCCACAAGTATTGTATGTCATTCTCTTTCATTATCCTTTGTATGGTTTTCAACCATCCTAAATTCTTATGTTCTAATAATTGCATTTTTTCCTTTATACACATTCCCATAAGTAAATTCTTGTTTTCTGATGTTAACTTTCTCCACTGATTTATTAGTCTGCTATATACTAGGTACTGGAAGCGTATTTGTCCCAGTTGTGCACTCACAAGTGAACTGCGTGAGCTATTCTGTATTCTTAATAATTGTTTATAAACCTTATTTAGTAAACTTTCTATCTTGGTGATCTTATCAATGCCCCATATCTCAGCGGCATAACTTACCTGCTGTACAATTTTTGCATTGATTGCTTTAATCATTGGTAGGATCATGTTTTCCTCATACATATGATTGAATTATTTTCAATGATTTTATTGAGTTTTGCATTTTTTGTGTACATACCTGTATGTGTGTATTCCACCTTAAGCTTTTTGAGAATGTGACCCCCAAATAGGGGAAATCTTTTACATAATCTAAATCTTTGCCCAGTAAAGTCAACTTTCTAAATTTCTTGTTAGTACCAAAGACGATAACCTTTGTTTTTCTTATATTTGGCTTTAAGTTGTGCATTATGCACATCATTTCCATTTTCTTTAGTGCTCTCTGTAATCCTAGTCTGCTTGTCGATAGTATTGCCAAATCATTGGCATAAGCCAATACTGGCAATCTGCTAGAACCTATTTTAGGAATATGGAACATTGGATCATCAAGTGCCATGATAATATCATTTATATAGATATTAAAAAGGGTCGGGGCAAGTACACAACCCTGCCTTACACCAACCTCAGTTGCTACTTTCCCAGTTAATGCCCCTACTGGGGAGTATTTTATCCTTGTCCAGGTGTTCTGATTCTTTCTATAAGTAATATTAGATTTAGATCTATACCCAGTTTAACCATTTTTTCCCAAATGAGTTCCCTTATTATTGTATTGAAAGTTGCGGAATAATCCACAAATGCTATGAATATTGGTTGTTTATTAAATTTGTAATATTTCTCCAGTATATGATCCAGAAGAAATATTTGGTTTATTGTACCTGAATTCTTCCGAAATCTGGCTTGATATTCAGAAATAACATTATGTTGTTCTAACCAAGCAGACAGCCTGTTTAGCAGAACTTTAGCGTACATTTTTGCTATAGAATCCAATAGGCCTATAATTTACTGGGTCCTTAAATGAACCCTTTTTATGAATGGGAATGATGTAACTACCCAGCCAACTATCTGGAATATAGGCATACATATCTGATTTATTATAAAATTCAGAAAGTACTTTAGCCCACCAGTCTATATTTAATTTTATGAAATCTATTGAAATATTGTCTGGACCTGGAGATTCGTGGTTCTTAAAACTTTCTATTGCTATTTTAACTTCCATTTCTGTGAACCAACAAAGGGAACCATCCAGTTCATTTATTCCTATCTTATCTGTTATCTGATTTAATTTAAATATGTTTTTGAAATATTCCACCCATATATCTGGCTCTATATAAGCATCATATTGTTTTTAAAAGTATTGGTACCTCTAGCCACCATGTTCCAAAAAGCTTTATCATCCTTTTCTGTTATTGCTCTTTGCATTGTGTCCTAGAGTTCTTTCTGATTTCTATATCTTTGAACTTTAACATGTTCTCTATATTGTCTCCTAAGTTTATTCAGTTCAACTCTATTGGTTTTTGTCGGATACTTTTTTACTTTCCTTGTTAATTTTGCCAACTCCTTCTTTTCTTTCCTACAATTTTTATAGAACCAGTTTTCATACCCTTGCTCTTGAGTGTTCCTTTCTTCTTGAATAATTTGTCCAACAAAATGATTGTACTGCATTACTATTGTATCATAAATATTTCCAGGATCTATTTCATGTTCAATTTTTAGTGTCACTTGCTGTATATACTTATTGCTTATATTAATAACCTTATCCCTGGGGAGTTTTTCCCAGTATATTTTACTTTGTTTTTTATTTATACAAATGATTTGTTGTTTCTCCCTTAGTATATGTTTATCTGTCTTTATAAATAACACCAGGGGCAAGTGATCACTCTCTGATCTATTTATTACTTTAATGTCTTCATATTTATTATAATCATATACTGGGGCAAATATGTAATCCACTACAGTGGAATCCCTATTAGTAACACAGGTTAGTTCTCCTCTGTTATCTGATTCAAACCGTCCATTTAGAACTATTAATTGTAGTGCTTCAAAGAGGTATTTCCTCTGTTTATGCACATCTGTATTTTTCTTATCTAATGTACATCTTTTTGGTATATTTAAAGCATGCAATATCTCTTCACGTTCCATCTCTATAATTTCTCCTACTCTTACATTAAAATCCCCAATGAGGAGAAGCTCTGTGTATTTTCCATCAACCAATTTCTTAATCTTTTCCACCAATTTTTCCATTAGGGATTTGTCATATAGGCTCGAATTAGTTGGTGGATTATATACTGTATGTTAACAACTATTAACTTCTTTTCCCATATTGTCATTTTAATAATTATATAGCTTTGATTTACTACATATTTTATCACTAGGTAATTGGTTATTTTATATACAGAGCTAACCCCTCCCATTCTCCTGCCCATCTTCTTATTTTTCCTTGCTGGTACAGTATATGTACCAGAGTATATCCATTCAAGTTTATGTGTTCTTCTTGATCTTCTCCATGCCAAGTCTCCTGTAACCCTATCACATCCATTTTCTTCAAAAATTCACAAAATTCCCCATCTGCAAGTTTAGATGCCAGGTCAGCAATATTCCAAGACAAAAATCCAAATTATGCCATCATTTTTACTTAGGTATAAGAGACCACTGTCATCCAGTACATCATTTCCTTGCAATTGCTCAATCTCCTGTGCACATATTTCATTTCTTAAAGGTCAGTTGTTACCTTCATCCGACAGCAACTCAAATCTGTTTGATGTTTCAATATTATAGGTTAACATTTGTACATTTTTTCTCCCTTCACTTTGTTCTTTGGCCACTTCATTTAAATTTGTGACCAGTATATTCATATTATCCAATTTAGTGCTGGCGTGCAATATTTTGTTAACCAGCTCCTTATTTTGTAAGGTTAAGTCAATTTGCTTTCCTTCCATACAACCTCCAGATGTTCTTTCCACCTTAACTATATCATCTTCATAAAATTCAATGCCCAGGAGATTGGCTATTAAACATACCATCATTGTTTTTCATTTTGCCTGTGTTTCCATCCCCATATAGTCAATTACAAAGATTGAAAGTGTCACATCAGTCTGATTATTCTCCTCCTTTATCTACAGATCATGTAGAAATAATGAGTCCCTTAATTGTATTATTAGCTGTGATTTATTCACTATCTTATTATTATTTATAATTTCCATTACCATAGGGTAGTCCATTGACAGACCGAACCTCCATAAGGAATCAGAGTTTCTCCATACGTATTGTACTACCCTACTAGATCTAAAAAATAATATAATATCCCTGGAGGTCAGGTCATCTACTCTAATTGCATCAACTATGTCATCATCTGTTATCTCCAAATCCAAAAACTCTCTATGTATCAATTTCCCTAGTTCAATCCTTATCTGGCTATTTTCTGTTGTTTCCTTCTGTACCCCTCTCAGAGCAACTATCGCTTGTGCATCAATATTAATTTTGTCCTCTGATATTCTGTCTTCTTAAGAAATATCACTGTTCATATCTACATCCTGTTGTGCAATTTTTTGTTGTTTCCCTCTTGTTGTGTCCGTATCTCTGTTTAATTCTAGACTATCAATTGTTCTTAAGGTTCTTGAGGTACTATATTCTATCTCCCTTTCCTGTACTTTCTTCTTTTGTTCCTTTTCCAGAACTTGCAACCTATTATTATCTTTTTCATCTTTTCCATTTTTGTTGCCCTTTTTCCTTTTCCTATTCTCAGTTTTAGTTGCCCTTTTATTTATTTTATTACCATTACTTTTTCTATCTCTTTCATGTTTGTATTTTACTTGCTGTGCATGTCCATATTCTAGAATCAATACCTCATCTTTCTGAGGTTTGTTCTGTTCAGTCAATAAGGTAGTTTGCATTTCATCTTTACTCACTACCATTTTACCAGCCTGTAATAGTTTGTCAATTCGCTGTGTGTCAGTGGCTACTTCTGTTTTTAGTGCTGTCTATTCACCCCTGATTAATATTAATTGCTCCATTAGGGCAATATTGGCAATATGAGGATGTCTTAAAACTTCAGCCAAATCGTTTTCCAGGAAGTGATTGTAAACAAGAGGTTTAATATTACTATCAATGTGAGGCTGTTCTCTTTCAGTTGTCTCTACTAAATCTTTAAGGCCAACTATTGTGCCTTGTAATTCGTCCCTTATCTGTTTTAATTCTCTTTCCCTTACTTCAGTCCTTTCTTGTTGAGAATAATTATCAGGCAACTGTTGATAACTTTCATTTAGTTCAGTCTGTGAGAGACAGCTTATATTTTATATGTTTTGTATCTCTGATGAAAGAAGTATCACTGATGTTGAATTACACACATATATTTTCCCCACTACAGTGCAGTACTCACTTGACTCAGTCACTAAATTTAATATCTTTTCATTGGGACTATTGATAAACTTTCTTCTGGACAGATCTATAATTGGAGTTGAGGTAATCTCTGGGGTAATCGCCTGTCTTGGGAAATGTTTTGTTATAAGAGGTTGTCCTTTTATATCTCCTTTTACATCCTTACTTTCATTTTCACCTTTCTTCTTATCTAATTTTTTTCCTATTTCAACAGTATTCCCTTATACCCATTTTCCTGCCTTTTCTTTTTCCTTTTGATGTCTTACAGACGTTTTCGGTTACATCTCTACTCTTCATTGTCTCCTGCTTCCCCTTGCTTCTAGTTTTCATTAAGTATATATAGATATATAAAACCTACAAGTATAATTTATTCAGCAAACCAGTAGATATTTCCTATCGCATATAGGAAAGACCAATGTATATAGTTGTAAAGTGCAATAGTGTAACTACACAAAAAATAAATAATTACAATAGCACAGTAGGACATCAATACAGTAGCAGGACCCCTTTACTACAAGTGCTGTGTACAATTCAACTGGTGTAACACAGCCAATAAACAGTAAGTATTACAGAATCAATAGATTTAGTAAGGTTTGATCAAACATCTGACTTATATAGCCTTTCTATATTCCCCAATTTGAAGTATTAATACAATTAAAAAGCAAGGGCAAAAAGCAAAAATTCTAAAAGTCTGGATCAGTATTCGATATTCAGTGTTCTTTATCTTTTCCTGAAACCCCCAGCAGCCCTTTAATCTAACATTCGAAAGGGACATACATACATACTCTCTAATTAAAAAGAACGAATAAGGACAGAGAGAGTTAAAAGTTTACTTGATACGAATGCTGGTGCCCTCAGGGAAGTCACATAAAAAATTCACTCAAGGTACTTGCAAACAAATAGCCTGCTTTGATTCTTCAGTAATAAATTCAAGTGTCGTTTGCCAAAAAGCTCCAAAAGTTATTAAAGACCCTTCTCAAGCTCCACTTGAATCCGCTTGAAAACCACTTTTCACAGACCCGGAAGTGGAGGAAAGAATACAAGCAGGCAATTTGCAGCTTCCCGTAAGGTTAATAAACGCCAGACATCCTCGTTCCACTATATTAAAGAAAATGAAAACACTTAACTTTCTTTCCCAGAAACACACAAAGGACATACAAAACTTAAAACGCAGGCTGTATATATAAAATGATATAAAATAATATAAAGCAATACACAGAAATGCACAGAATGTTCTATTCTACCAACAGCTGTGATCCAGATCCAGGTCCAACAAAGCTTTAAACCTTTTTCCTTGTGCCTCAAACCATAAACTCTATTATTTCTCTATTATTCTATTTTACTTACTTTTGTGAATGTAGGATAGGCTATCAATACACGTTAACGTTCTCTCGTGCTGGAGCTCTCAGGGAATAGCGAGTAAAGCTATGATCATGACAGACAACAGCAAATAATTTTCTATGGAGTTACTAAAAGCCAAATAACAAGCAGCCTTCAAAATTACTTGCTTGCTAGCTAGTTTACTATTGGTGTTAAAAATCCGATTCAGATAATGCTGTGGTATTCCTCTGTTCAGTGTAGCATAGAACAAAAAGCAGCTTGCAGTTCCTCTGTAGCGTCCCACATGATTAAACTAAACTAGTGCCTGCCTATTAAATACACCTGGATCACTTGGGTCACATGACAAAGATAATTGTTGAAAGGCGCGAATTTCAACCAATAATAGAAAATTCAATAGTTATAAAATTACTAATAATAAAAGATAAAAACACTAATTCCCAGTTAGAATCATATATCCGTGCTTCATATGAATAATGTGTAATGTATAATGGAGGCTGTCATGGTGCAGTCAGACCTGGACATTGTGGCCATCACTGAAACCTGGTGTAACGATAACCATGACTGGGAGATGGCCATACCTGGCTACAACATATTCAGAAGAGACAGGGCAGGCAGGAAGGGAGGAGGAGGAGTGGCACTGTATAGGAAAAATGACATAAGGAACACAGAGATCCAGGAGGAACAAAATGGGGGAGAGATACTGTGGGTTAAGCTGGAAAGGAAAATGGGGCCAGCCATCCGCACAGGTGTGGTCTATAGACCACCAGCCCAGGAGGAAGAAACAGATAGGAAGCTGATGCTAGCCATCCAAAGGATGGCAGACAAGGGTGAGGTAGTACTGGTTGGAGACTTCAATATTCCAGACGTGGACTGGAGCATCCCAGCAGCAGCATCAACCAGGAGCAGATTTATCCTGGACTTCCTTCAGGGTGCCTTCCTCAAGCAACTGGTCATGGAACCAACTCGGCAGAAGGCAATTCTGGACCTTGTGCTCACAAATAGGGACAGTGTGATGGGGGTAACAGTGGGGGAGCACCTGGGGAACAGTGACCACCAGTCACTGTGGTTTGAAATCACAGAAAGAGCAGAACCAAACCACACAAAAACACGTATCCTGGATTTTGGGGAAGACTTTGGGAAAATGGGGAGATACTTGAAAGAGGCATTAAGGGAATGGGGCAGGAATCAGGGGTTGAGAACAGTGGCAGTATTTAAAATGGGGATTACAAGAGCAACAGAATTATGTGTTAAGCAGGTTAGCAAGAGGAAAGGAAGAGGAGACCATTATGGTTTTCCAAAGAGGTAGTGAAGAAAGTGAAAGCCAAAAAGATTGCATTCAGGCAATACAAAAAGACACAGGCAGAAGGGGATATGTAGAAGTACTAGGAGAAGCAAAGGGAGGCAGGGAGGTCAGTAAGGGAAGCCAAAGCTCAGACAGAAGAACACATTGCAAAATCAGTGGGTAGAGGGGACAAAGCCTTTTACAGGTACATAAGTGAAAAAAGAAAGGCAAAGGGAGGGATAGTGAGACTGAAGGGGGAGGATGGGGTCTGTGTGGAGGATGACAACAGTAAAGCTGACATATTGAACAGGTATTTCTGCTCAGTCTTTACTGAGGAAGAGGAGGGTAATGGGTCTGAACGAAGTACAAGGGGTGAGAATGGTGCAGAAATGGACACAAGTCCCTTTACACGAGAAAGGGTCCTGTAGGAACTGGAAGTAATAAGAGTGGATAAAGCAATGGGGCCAGATAGGGTTCACCCCAGAGTCCTTAAAGAACTAAGAGAGGTGGTGGCTGAACCTCTGGCTATCCTGTTTAGCCAATCACTGGAAACAGGGGAGGTACCCAAACACTGGAGGATAGCAGATGTAGTCCCCTTATACAAAAGTGGGAACAAAGAGGAAGCGGGAACTACAGACCAGTCAGCCTCACCTCAGTAGTGGGGAAGATCATGGAAGCACAACTGAAGGAGAGATTGGTGGAACACCTGGTTGTCAATGGACTACAGGACCCAAGGCAGCATGGTTTCACCAGGGGGAGGTCATGTCAGACCAATCTCATTGAATTTTTTGACTGGGTGACTAGGGAGGTGGATCGGGGAGGGCAGTGGACATGGCCTATCTGGACTTCAGCAAGGCCTTTGACACTGTGCCACATAGAAGACTATTGCACAAACTGGGGAATATGGGTGTGAGCAGGACAGTAGTGTGGTGGGTAGGTAACTGGCTGGGCGGCAGGACACAGAGGGTGGTGGTAAATAGCCTGTCACTCCACAGAGCGAAGAGTGACCAGTGTGGTACCACAGGGATCAGTGCTGGGACCGGTCCTATTCAATATCTTCATCAGTGACATCGCGCAGGACCTAGAAGGCAGAATTTCACCGTTTGCTGATGACACAAAGCTCTGTAGCAGAGTAGACACACCAGAGGGTGTAGACAGAATGAGAAGGGACCTGGAGAAACTTGAAGAATGGTCAGGGGTTTGGCAGTTGAAATTCAATGCAAGGAAGTGCAAGATAATGCATATGAGGAACAAAAACCCTGGCACAATATATCAGTTGAGGGGTGAGGATATAGCATGCACCAAGCAGGAACGAGATCTTGGGGTTATCATCTCTGATGACCTCAAGGCAGGGAAACAGTGTGACAAGGCAGCAGGTAAAGCAAATAGGATGCTGGGATGCATAGGCAGGGGCATCACCAGCAGGAAAAGAGAGGTCATAATTCCACTATACAAGACACTAGTGAGGCCCCACCTGGAGCACACTGTACAGTTCTGGAGACCTTACCTACGTAAGGACATAGATAGGGTAGAGAAGGTTCAGAGGAGGGCAACAAAGATGGTGCATGGATTGCATCACAAGTCCTATGAAGACAGGTTGAAGGAACTGAACATGTACTCCCTGGAGGAGAGGAGGAGAGAGGATGATGATGAGACATACAAGTATCTTACAGGGAGGAACAGGGTGCAGGAATACACTATTTTTAAGTGAAAAAGATGTTCCAGGACTAGAGGGCATGGGATGAAGTTGGAGGGAGGATGATTCAGAGGAAACATGAGGAAGAATTTCTTCACAGAACGGGTGGTGGACAAGTGGAACACCCTGCCAGAGGAAGTGGTGGGGGCTGAAACAATCATGGGATTTAAGAATGCATGGGATAGACATAAAGGAATTCTGGAGGTCAGGGGTAAGGGGCAACAGACTTCTTTGAAAACATAAACTGAACTTACAAGCTCAAATGGGCAGACTGGGTGGGACATAGGCCCTTATCTGCCAACACTATCTATGTATAAAAACAACCATATAACAGTCATATATGCCGAAGAAACAAAAATTAAACAGAAACTTTCTTTCTCCTTTTTCTTAATGCAACTCTGCTCCCACAACTTTCTCAGCGCTCAGCTTTAGTCCAGGGTTTCAGTCCTTTAGCTGGCATAATTTGCTCTTTGGGTTTAAGGTTTAGCCAGAACTTTGACTCCAAACAGATCCAATCTCCCGGCCCAGCCGTCTGACCGGCTTCTCTCCTATTCTACACCACTCGGGCCTGAGTCCATCGGTAGTCGATCCTTCTAGCTACTCAAATTCCAGTAACTGCTACAAATTTCTGCTTCCCATTCACAGATGAGTCGGTGTTTAGTAAATAATTCAGTGGAGAGGGTTAATGTCTTGTCTAATCAATGGAGATTCCAGTACAGTTGTCATTTTTCACATCCTGCCTGAAATGTGGTTCTGCACATCCGGTGCACAATGGTGCAGTCGCTGTGGGAAATCATTGTTTAAGAAAATCACTGTGACACTGTTCATGAGTGGAGGTCCCAAAATGCCTATGTTGAAAATTTGATGGGAAAATTCCACAGAATGACTATGTTACCCGCATGCATTGCGCAGTTTCCACGCACGCTCGTAACTTAGAGAATTTTTAATATTTTCATCCAGATTTTCAACATTGCCATATTTGCACACCTCCTGAAAGAGCAGGTACCTACTGTCAGGCACCCAGCCCCCCTCAAACATATATAATAGTGGACTTGCTCCACTGTTGAGTGGTATGAAAACTTCCATGCACTTCCCTCCGGGTAAAAGGTTATAGCACCCCGAATTTGCACCCCATTAAAACAGAGCCATGTCTGACACACCCCAGGCAAGTAACCCAGCCCCCTTTTTATGATGTCAGAAAATGAAGGCTGCTTGTGTGTGCTCCATAGATCTGTAATGGTGTCATTTTTCAGTGACTTTAAGTACTATTTAGTTGCCACTTGGAACAATGACAGTGACTGCTCCAGCAAACAGGGACTGTTACTCCAGCGGCTGCTTTGATTTTTCCACATGGCACCTCTAAATAGTCCTAAACGGCATAGATATATCGCATACACATAATTCTTAACCTCCTGTCTCATAAATCAGGGACAAAGCTTAAAAAAATCAGGGACAAAGGACCAAAATCAGGGATGCATCTTCAAAATAGATGGTATCCATTCAGGAAGCTGGCAGAATAAGGGACTTAGCGTAAAATGCATTTTCTAAGGAAGAACAAGTCTGTAACTTTAATGGTTGACATTATTTTGTGCTTACAACTCCTGCTGTTTGGTCATGGAAACACAAGTTTTAGGAGGGACAGAGTAAAATTTTGAGGCAAAATCAGGGACGTCCCTGAAAATCAGGGACAGTTGAGAGGTATGCACATACATACAGGTTAATAACGTGCACCCTGAGTATTCATTTTCTGACATCAAAAAAGGGGGCTGGGGCATGTCAGACATGGTTTTGTTTTTATGGGGGTGTAAATTTGGGGTGCTGTAGCTTTTTAACCAGAGGGAAGCGCATGGAATTTTTAATACCCCTCAGCAGTAGAGCAGGTCCGCTGTTATAAGCTATTATAAATGTTTGAGGGGAGCTGGGTACATAACAGTAGGTACCTGCTCTTTAAGAACAATACAGTTGTCATTGCTCACATGTTGCCTGAAATGTGGTTTCGCACAACTGGTGCAGAATGGCGTGATCACTGTGGGACATCAACATTCAGGACAGATTAACAAAATCACAGTGCCACTGTTCATGAGCAGAGGTCCCAAATGCTTTCACGAGGTGGGGTGAGAAAAAGCCCATGTTGAAAATTTGGAGTGCAAATACCAACAAACGCTTGGGGCATTAGGGTTTCTAATCATAGTGTCTCACCCTGTAGAGACTGACCAGCGCCAGGGGTGTGACTTTAGATTGTCGGTTCTAATGCTCAAGCCATTCCACCCCCACCCTGCAGCCACTGACAGGCATCGAAGTGTGCCTTGCACTCTTCGGCCCCAAAGTTCACCCCTTTCTCCTATACTGCACCCATCTCAATGTATTTCCATATGGAATGGGGTGAGCGTAAGGCCCAAGGACCCCAAGGCAGAAAGTGATACTTGTTGGACTTTGCAGGGTAGGATGAGGTGAAATGGCACAAGCACTATGGCCAACACCCAAAGGCACACCTCAGTGCCTGTCAGTCTCTTCAGGGTGGTGTGGGGTTGGCGTCACTTCCATACTTCACTGCCATTCCTATTATGCATCTCTCTAACTCCTGCACTACCAATGCTAATGTCAGCAAAACAACATTCGGCATTGAGAAGTGCTTGTTTATATCCTGCCACCATTCTACCGAGTCACTATATATAACTTCCCCTAGGATTTTGAAAATGTTAGCCAGTGTGCTAAATTAAACCCCAAAATGTTTAGCCACTAAATTAAAACATGAGCCACACAACAATATATGCCGCCAAATATTTTGTTCTAAGCTGTGTACTGTACTGTGGCATAAACAGAAAAGTTTTCACCTTTGTGGCATGAGAAACTATAAATTTTAGCTACACACTATAAACAGCAAGTGGCAAGAGGGAACATGGCACATAGTACCGATTTTCTGGCTACATTCAAGTCATTTAATTTAACTTTAAAAGTAGCCTTGTGTAATAGGGAATTATTAGTTCTCCACAAGCCTTGACTATTTGGTGGATCTTGTAAGTCTGCCAAATGAATCCTTAGCATTTCATTATCTGAGGTCTTGGCTATTCTCCAGACTGCTTTTGTCGAAGGTAAACCAGCAGAGACAAACCAAAAATCTATTTGTGTAGATAGGGAACCTCTAAAGTATGTGTTGTCACCTTTCCTGTGAACTTTATGATATGCATCAAATAAGCCAGCTTGTGCAGTCATTTTAGTCAAACAATTTGAATCACAAAATATTACTGAAGTTCCCAATCCACTTTCTGACTAAGCAAGCCCTCAGTCGAAATCTACCCCTAACTGCACACTACTGGAGGTAAAAAGATAAGGCTGAATTGCCTGCAATTGCTGGATACGAGCAGCCTCAGTTTACAGGGCATATATATTGATTGACTTTAGTCTAAAGTTTTGTAAATGTATGCCAGTGACAAGGCTCTGCCCATACAAATATCCACCAATCCATGTAAATCAAAGTTCAAATTTTTAAAACAGACTCCTGCCCTTGTACATTTTTCATCACTGATGTAACAATAAGATTTGTCCCTGGCCCTGGATTTGTGCAGCAGTTTAATTTCAGTCGCAGTGTGCAGTCTAGAGTCTCACAGTAAAATAATTTCTTTGGGGGACTGTTGTAATAGAGAAAAGGTTGCAAGTTTTCTTTTAGATGCACATCTTGATACTGTTCACGTTAAGTGTAACACAGTTAAGGTTAAAGGCTGGCTCCATCATTTAACAGAGGAAAGAGATAGAAATTAGACTTAAACACAAGAGACATAATTTCTTCCCTTTCTTGTCCCCTTGAATCAGTCCTGCCCTTCCTCTTTTTAGAGACTTGAGTTTCAGATAAATCTTCTGCATCTGATAAAGTGTATTTTTGTCAAGAAGCAATAATATCCAGTGATATGGGTGAAGCAAACTGAGTGACTTAAATATGAGCGACTCAGTTTGCGTGCCCGATGAAATAGCGATGAAAGGGAGTAGCAAGTGTGGGAGGACAGTATAGCAAAAGCGACTGACGGAGTTGGGGGATGCTGTGACGTTGGGGATGATGTGACATTGTGGGTTAAATTGAGTAGTGCAGCACAGTGCTACTGAGTTGGCTGCCTGGAGCGCTGGAATGAGTGGGATGCTGATGGTTGTGGGTTCAGGGCTGGCCACAAATATTCATTTTTATAGGCTGGATTGGGTGTTTGTCATTTTTTTTTTTTGTTGTCTGTCCCCTTTTCTCCTGACTGTGGTGCCCCAGCGGCAGTAGCCCCCTTCCGTGTATTCCCCTTTCCTGCAGTGACTGCTCCCTCCTGGAGTTGATTATATTTGGGGGTTGTGGGGTGCTTGCCCCCTGCAATCAGGGGTGCAGAAGGCATAGTCCCCACATTAAATAGTAGTTAATTTTGTGGCCATTTTACTGTCTGTAGTGCCGTCGCTGCTGTGGGATTTGCTGTTTTGGCTTTCTAGCCATTTTCGGAGTCAGTGAAATGTACTTGCTTGTTAAGCGAGTCGCCATTCTGTTTTTGCTATTATGACATGAAACCAGAAGCAATAGATGAGGAATCTGAGCCCTCTTCTTCATCAGTGTCACTCCATTTTTTGCTTTCCAGAAAGGTTCAGATTGGTTTGCCAACTGAATAGTATCTGTTTCAGGGACTTTCGGTTTTGGTTGCCTCCGAGGTCTTCTTTTTCTTGTTGTTACCTGAAAGGCTCCTGTGGACAGAAGGGGTGGGGGTGGTATATCTGTATCTCCTTCAGATAAATGTTGATCTTCATCGAGGAAATCTCTTGCAGTAGGTCATTACATATAGGAATATTCCAGCCGCAGGCTTGAATCCATCCAGATGATTTATCAGCAGTCTACCTGGGACTTCCCCGATGACACCACGTGTTGTGTCCTGACAGGTATAAAAGAGGGCGGTCCCAGATGCTCCTCAGTTCTTTTCCTACCGCAGCCTGCATGTTGCATGTTCTGCATCCCGAGTCCAGCTTCAGACAATGAAAAGTTCAAAGTCTACTATTCTGTGGTGGCATTTCCAGTATCGTCACATTTCTTTTTAACTGGTCCATGTTGTCTATGGATTCTCTTTTCAGAAAGTGTTCCTGCGGCCAGAAAATCACAACAGAGGACCTGCACAAATCCTGTGTGAAGTGCCTGGGTCCAGCACACGATACCCGTGGTTGTGTTCTGTGTCAGCAGTTTGATAAAGCCACCAAGCACTGACAACTCCAGACACTTTGAGAGCACCTCATGGAGCAGAAATTTGCTCTCCTGGAATGGGAACACCACTCGAAATTGAAGGAATCTCCACCCTAGTCCTCTGTGTTCCACCATTCTGGTAAGGATCCTTCATCAACAGGGAAGGTTGACACTCAGGAAAAGCCTAAAAATCACTCTTCTACGAGTAAGCATGCTGCTCCTGTCTCCTCTCCATTGATGATCAGCCTGCTTTCTTCTTCCCACTTTATGTAGCAGGGTATCCTTAAAACTAAAATGGTTTTAGCTGCCCTTTCTGAAGCGGCTGCCAAGTCATCTTCCGCACTGTCGATTACCTCTGACCATTCTGCTGCTGATTTGTTGACGGGTCCCTCGTCAACAACTTTGGCTGGTTTTCCTCAGTTGCAACTTCCAATTCTGCCGCTTCCATCTCAAGGTTCTCATTATTATTCATCGACAGCTCCATCACTGACTGTCAGGACATTTTGAGTTTCTCTTTATCATCGACGTCTCTTCCGTCGACAGCACTAGGTAGTTTTGTTTACCCTTCGTCGATGATTCGTTTGGTGCCACAACCAAACCCAGTCTCTTCAGTTGTGCCCATTCAATAGGTGCATTCCACACCATGTTTTGCCTCTTCTCCTCAGTTATCCATGGTGGGTGTCCAGGCCCTTGGGCAGACTATTCTAGGCCTCACGAAGTCCACTTCCCCCTCCCGTGGGAATGTTCCTCCTGTTCTAGTCTCAGTGCCTTCTAGACACTCCTCTCTGTCTAGGACTGCCAGTTCCTCCCCAGCGAGTCCACTTCACCAGAACATTGAAATGGAGGACCCTGATTTACAAGACTGGGAAGCTGAGGATCAGGAGGAGGATGCTTTGGAACATGAACTGCTGTCTCCCTTATCGGTTTCTTTCACCTCCTCACTTCAGGATGAGACTTCTCCCGTCCTTCCTTGTTTCCCCTCTGGATGACCCTAGTTTTTCTGATATCATGATTCATCTTATGAAGACTCTTGGTTTCCAGGAGACAGAGCAAAATGCCTCCCGGCAGAAGTTGGCCAAATAATTAGGCCTTCCTAACTGTCTTTCCTTGGTCAGTCCTCCTTTGCCTGGTGCATATGGGGATGCCATTCTGGCTGCTTGGTAACAGCCCTGTTCCATACCCTTGGCTCCACATAAAGCCGACAGGACCTATCGGGCCCCACGAGAACACTCTTACTTTACATTTCCTCCACAGGCCGACTCTGTGGTTATCAATGCAGCTCATGATAGGTCCATACGACCAAAACGTCTCGGTGCTCAGCCTCCAGATAAGAAATCCCAGAAGCTTGATGTCATGGGGAAAAGGATGTATTCCTCTTCTACTCTGATTCTCAACATTTTAAATTATATTTGTCATCTTCTTAAATATCAAGAATAAATCTTAAAAGCAACTTAGGCTTCCATTCAGTACCTCCCAGACACTGTTCCTAAGGAGGATTTCACAGCAAAGTTATCCATGGCTTCTGCTGTTGGCCGTCATTTATTGGGAGCAACCTGTGATGCTGTTGACTCTACCCCCAGGGCTTCTTCGGTTGGCATTTGTCTTTGGTGACATGCCTGGCTACGGGTCTTGGGTTTTGCCTCGGATGTCCAGCAGTCCATTCTCAATGCCCCCTTTAATGGTGACAAGCACTTTGGTCCTCAGACCCAGGATATTCTGACCTCATTGCAGGCCTCGGGTCGTACATTGCAATCAGTACAATTTCTATACCATACCCAGACAAAGCCCAATTACAAGGGTAATTTTCACAGGCCTGCGAACTGACAGAGGTCTGCCCCAGGCAACAGCCTAATAATAAAAGAAAAGCTCAAGTCTTCCTGCCTGGGTCACATAACAATCCAAAGACATCCCCTTAAGTCCCCCTGTCCCCCAACTAGGACAGTCTACTGCCTGAAGTTTCCCTCTCGCCTGTGGGACCAGAGGCCCATTCTATGGCAGTCAGGGGCATATTCTCCCTATATCTTCCAGGCTGGCAATGCATAACCTCAGATGCTTGGGTCCTCCAACTGATACAATCAGGTCACACCCTGGAATTGACAGAGACCCCACCTCCTGTGCCCCCAAGGGCCTCTCACTACCTCCCCCCGACCCAGCCTCAGTTTTGGCAAAAGAAATTCAAGCCTTGGAGACAAAACTGGCAATAGAGCTTGTTCTCCATTTCCCAGAAGGGCAGGGGTTTCTACTACATTTTTTTCTCGTCCCAAAATGGACGGGAGGTTTGCGTCCCATTCTGGATCTCAGAAACCTAAATCTTTACATAGAGTACAATAGATTCAAGATGGTGACCCGGTCCCTCCTTAGGACTTGAATTTTGTGCTTGAAAAACTTACGTTAAAACCTTTTGAACCAGCAGACTCTTGTGAGCTACGTTTTCTATCTTGGAAAACTATGCTTTTAGTTGCTATTGCGTCGGGTAGACATATTTTGGAGCTACATGCACTAATGTGCAAGGAACCCTATCTGAATTTTCACAAGGATAGGGTCTCTTTACATGCTAATCCTAAATTTTTGCCAAAAGTAATGGAATTTACATTGAATCAAACCATACACTTACCAGTGTACTATCCGGAGCCAGATAATCCAGGAGAATCCCTGCTCCATACTTTGGATGTACATAGAATGTTAAGATATTATCTCCATCACACTAAAACTTTGAGCAAGTCATAGCAACTTTTTGTTTCTTTCGCCCCTGGAAAAGAGGGTGTTCCTGTTTCCAAGCAGTGCTTGTCTACCTGGTTGGCCAACTGCATTACTTTTTGTTATAATACATACTGCACAAGAAACCACTCCCAGGGGTGATAAAGTCTCACTCCTCAAGGGGTATGTCTGCCTCAGCGGCATACTTTAGAGGTGTTTCAGCCATGATATTTGTAAAGCTGCTACTTAGTCCACCATTAATACCTTCACTAAACATTACTACCTGGACATAGCATCCAAAAAGCAAACCAACTTTGGCCAGGCTGTTCTTTAGCAACTGTTGTCCTAAATGCATATCATTTATTGCCTCCTCCCCATTTGCCTCCCAACTGCTGTGTATTCATTCCTATATTTAATGATCTGCTGCAACAGATTTCCTTGATGAAGATAGCATAGTTGCATGAGAACTTTCCATAACAGTAGATCTTTGAGAGAATCTCTTGCAGCAGGTCATGCTGCCCCTCTGTCTATCCCCCCTACTTCCTGTTTCTGGAGAGTAACATACTCCTGTTCTCTCCAAAACATAATTTGTAAGGGCTCCTTGCTTCTCCTCAGTTCCTCTCAGATGGCCTGATAACCATATGATCATATATGGTCGCTGAGGTGGAAAAGAACTGAGAAGCATCTGGAACCACCTCTTTTTATACCTGTCAGGACACAGCACGTGGTGTCATCAGTGGCGGTCCCAGGTAGAGTGCTGATAAATCATCCAGATGGAATCAAGCCTGTGGCTGGAATATTCCTATATGTAATGATCTGCTGCAAGAGATTCTCTTGAAGATATACTGTTACAGTAAGTTCTTATGCAACTGTACTTTCCTCTTTTTCCATTGCCTCAGGTTACATAGCCGAGGGGGCCTTGTTTAGTTAGTACCGAGGTAGCATTATCCTCTGAATGCATCTCTCTTTCTGAGACTTCTCTGTGGGAGACAGTTGTGTATTAGTTTCTGTCAGAGCTTTCTCACTTCTAGGTGTTGATTAGCTGGGGTGGGAGGCTTCTTCTGTGATACATTGCTAACTGAAGCCTGTTTATGTGGGGACGGTTGTCTTCGATAGAGATAATGATGGAGGATCTTTTCTTATACATGCTTTCTGAACTTGAGTAAGCATATAACCTTGGTATAAGAAATAGGGTCAGTTGTGGGAGGACCATGGACAAGATCTAAAATAGTGGACTTTTTCTTCACATAGATTACACTGCAGTGGACTAGTGCAGTGAAGGCTTGGATGACCCACTTCAGCATAAAGGCTGAAACATACCTGGTCAAAAGTACTGCTAAAATGCTAGTGAGACCCACAGCAGTAGCAAGACTTTGGCTGCCCAGGATAAAAAAACAATTCCCCGATCAAGACCCAAATAGAAGCAACTTGCTAGGTGTTGCAATCCTCGTTCTGTAATTCTCAATTTGACTCTGAATGTCCAACCCCTCATTCATATATTTTGTGAGTCTATCATGGGTTGTGGATCCTACAACACTTTGCTACATTGTTTCAGACAGTATATTATATTTGTTGTATTAATCCCCCTCAATTTTAAATAACACAGCGCCGTACGTAAAGAGATCTACCAGCCTAGACCTCTGCATCCCATAGTTCGGTGCCTTACCTCTGCAAACTACTGCTGAGGTATATTACATCCAAAAATCTCCATTAGTTTTTGTTGTAGAACACTCGTAAAATTGCTGTAACCGGGACACAGGCACTTCCTGGTTCAAAGATCCTCCCCCACACCGCCCTGCCCTCAACCAACTTTATGATGTGATCCCAGGGAGAGTGCAGGGGTGTACTACATTATAGTCTATGGGGGTTAACTTTAACAAATTTTACATATTGCAGTGACCATGTGGGGATTAAACAAGGGCACCGGGCGCCTAATAAGAGCCTTGTTAGTTGCCTGGTGCCCATATTCTCTCATATCACTGCTATATGTAAATTTGTTAAAAGTTAACCCATAATTCTATAATGTACCATGCCCATGCCCTCCCTGGGATAACATCATAAGGATGACTGGCGATGGGGAGCCTTAGCGTGGGGAGTCTGAGCAGGAGGCTCTTACCAATGTCCAATTACAATTGGTGTTCTATAATGCATAAGCAAAATTTTCCTCAACAGTCACCGAAATAAGACACTGAACTGTGGGATAAATCAATTATTTAACCTGGGGAATCTCTTTAAAGTCTGGTTGTGTCAGGAATTATGATAAAGGGTATACATAAGGGTGTATTTTTTAATTAATGGAAATTTCTGTCCAGTGCATGTGCTGTTTTGAAAGTAATGTTATATGTTCATTCGCCTCACGTGTGTATCAACAAATAGACTTCAGCTGCGTAGAATTTCATTGAGTCTTTAAATAAGGTCCTTGCATTATAAATTCTGGAGTTTCTTCAGTGCTCCCTTTAAATCTTAGGAACAGAGTATTTTACCTTTTGGCTGACTGAAGAATCTGATGAAAGAGTTCTGCATACTTGACTGGCAATGGTCTATTTGTTGGGGCAGTTGTTCTCAAAGTGGAAGTTGAAGTGGAAGGTTGCATAGTTTGGGCTATTACTTGTGCAGTTGAGTCTGGTTGCTGGGCTTTTTTGTTCTGGGTTTGTTGTTCAGAGACTACTGCTGCATTATTACCACCCCCTGGGTTTTCAGCTAGTAGAGTTGGGGAATTTCTGCCAGTGTCCTGGCCAAATTTCACCTATCATTAAAACCACTAGTAGTGTAAGCTGGGTCAATATCCGTCAATTTGCATGTATATCCCCCTCCCCCTGAAGACAGGAAGCATTTCCTAGCCCTCCTTTCCTGGTCATCAAAACCTAAACCGATAAACAGTACTTTGGACCCTGTGAACTAACATAAAATAGTAATTTAAGGTCTGAAGGGATTCTGGGTCCATCAAATACCCCCCGGCTCTTAAGCATGGGCCAACAAGTATGCTGAGCAAACGTATAAATTTACAGTAGTGCCAGGCAGCACGCAATACAGTACTACTGCAAAATGCTACAGTATGTTGGAAGGAACAGGTAAGCAATTATACCCAATGGGGTGGTCTGTACTGGGCTATACTGGACCACCCAGGGGCATAATGAGGTCCAGCGCTGCAGGCAGAGGGCCATACAGCTCCTGGAAGATCCAGTATAGCCCAATACCACCCACAGTGAAGGGTATTATTGCGCTTAAGAAATACGTTTTTATTAAGGATGAAAACATAAACTAGAAAGGAATGTGTTTATTCTTAGACAGAACAATCACTATTGTCTTCCAACCATTTCCAAAAATAATCATGAAAGCTGTAACATTTAACGGTTACTACAGTTCTCCTGTGATGCTACCTACGTATACATGTTGATAAAATGTGGTAAAAATGACAGGACTTTACAAATGCAGTGAACCAGTTTATGTTTCTTTATATCAATAGAAAACATTTTGTTTTTTAAATTGATATATGGCCACTGTGGTGATATATTAACAGTATAACTACTTGGCTGACTCCAAACTTTCATGCAACAAAAAACTAAGTCACTAGCCCTGCTGGTTTTAAAGTTATCACATTTTAAAGAAAATATATTTTGAAAGGTCTAACTCTGGAACCGTTGGGGCTAAAAACTTAAGAAAAGTTGATATTATATTGTTATTATGTAACAGTAGTAATTATGTTATCTATATTGAAAACAGGCAGCTCTTCTTCAAGGATATCTCAGACATCAGGTCACACTGTAGGAACTTCACCATTGGTGAAGCAGGATCCACACAGAAGATTTTCAGCAGTACAACTGGGGCCACCCATGCTGACGTCATCTGCCGACCTCACCAACCCTATAAAAGCGTGAGTGGCTCTGCTCCCTCCTCAGTTCTTTCCCGCCATCGACTTGTTCGCATGGGTCTCCGAAGAAGCTCTGAAGCAGTTTCATGCTTTTTTGCCTACGGCTTTTCAACCTACTACTTTGAATCTCTTTTTAAAGAGATTCCTGTATTTTGTTTATGTCGAGAGTTAATCCTTTGACTTCTCTGTTCCATCACTGCCGCTGTGGAAGAAAGATTGCCTTCACAGACAAACACTCCCTCTGTGTCAGCTCTCTTGGGCCTGACCACAAAGTCTCCGACTGTGAACTCGGCCAGAGGCGTAATCAAACAACTCTCAGGCGACGCAAGAAAGCTCTTAAAAATGTTCTAATGGAACAACATGTAGCCAGTTACGGGCAGGGATCTTCTGGTGTCCCAGGCTCCCAGTCGTCATCAGGGTCATCGAGCTCCCAGGCCTCTAAGGCTCAAGACAAGTCCTTGGGAAAAAGTCATAAAAAAGACCGTGATTGGGACCACTTCCCCCGGCAGTGATCCCATTCCCCAAGGGTCTCTCCTTCCTTGTCCAGGGGTTCTTCATCAACTTTGGATGCACCGATGCATAACACTGTTGTTCAGGTCTCTGTGCCCACCAGACCCATACCAACAGCGCCTCCGTCCGACGTGCAGGGCAGTCGGTCATCAACCTCTGGGTCATTGATCCCTTCAGCGTCAACGGGATCGTCATTGACGACCCTCCCTTCGAGGCCTAATCCCACTCCCAGCCCTTGGGGTCCCAGGGTCCTTCTGGCAGGTCATTGCTCCCTGCCCCAATGACCCCACTGTGATGCCACAGTCTTGACACTCATTGACCTCAATGCGATTTTGATGAAGTTTACTTCGGTAATTGTTCACCAACTAGGCGTATACATGCCCACATTGCCTACGCCATCGAGGGCAGCTTTGTTATTGACTCCTCCTTGATGGCCACGGGCACTCCCCATCGGCTGTCATCAGTGCCTCAGACATTGGACCTTGATCTGGAAGAGATTGATATTGAGGAGGAGTACCACCCAGATCTTATCCATCCTGATGAGGAAGAGAAGGAGGAAAAAACCCTCCCCTTAGACAGATCCACATCTTCCTCAGTCAGTGAAGACTCTGTTAAACACACCCCTAGGTCTCCTCCAGAGGACTTCACTTTATTCAGTGTTATGAAGCAGTTTGTCCTCAGCTATGGGGTTCCATACTGAGGAGGAGGATGTCACCAGGAAAGATCTGGTGGATTTCTTGCAGATTCCAGCATCTCCTCCTAAGATCATTCCTCCTGTTCTACCTGATTTGAGGAATGCTACCACTGCAGCCTGGCACAGGCCTGACATGGTGCTAGCGATGTCCCACAGGGCAGATAAACTTTACCATGCACCTCAGGAGTGCCCTCATTATGCTGCCCAGCCTGAAACAGATTCAGTGGTTATAAAAGCAGCTCATGACAGGTCTAAGGTGCCCAAGCAGCTCCCTCCCCCCACAAACACAGAGTCATGCAGAATTCATCTTTGGGGCAAGAGGGGTTTATGCCTCCTCCACCCTTGGACTGAGGACTGCCAATTACCTGTCTGGGTCAGAATACCAATTGGAAGAAGGGTAAGGCTGCTGCCCGGGTCCTCCCAAAAGGTTCACAGAAGCAGGAGGTGTTCCAATGCTTGCAGAATACTAAAGATGTTAGCAAACATCTCCTGTGGGCCCTCTGTGATGTCTCGGACACTATTGCCAGGGCTGCTGCCACTGGCATTTGACTTCGTAGGCACTCCTGGCTAAGGGAATGTGGTTTTGCTGTTGATGTCCAGCAGAAAGTGCTTAATGCCCCCTTCAATGGCTCTAAGCTTTTTCCGCCAGGTGTCCAGGATATCATTAATGATTTGCAGGCATCTGGCATGTCTATCAAATCTTTCCACTTAATCACACACAACCTAAGAGTAGACAGCACTCTCCTTTATGTAAGTCATCCAGTAGGCCAGTAGGAGCCTTCTGGCCCCAGGGCAAAAGAAGAGCCTCCACTGCCGTGCCCGTGATGGACCAGCCCCAGCAGCTGGGTCCGCCTCCACTTGACTCCTTGCCAGACCCCTCTCTTCTGGTCCCCGACCAAGAGGTGGTGGTCGGAGGTCAGTTCTCCCTTCATCTCAACCAATGGAGAACCATAACATCGAATGCCTGGATTCTTCAAATTATAGAAAGGGGTAACACTCTGGAGCTCACCGAGCAACCCCTAGAGACTCCTCCTCCTCCTCTGCCCTTCAACTACCTCTCAGCCCACCTGCCTGTTCTCTGGGAGGAAGTACAGTCCCTTCACAAATAGGTAATTGAGCTGATGCCCAGGTGCCAGAGAAACAAGGAGTTTTATTCCAGGTTCTTCCTGGTTCCCAAAAACACTGAAGATCTTGGGCCCATCCTAAATTTAAAGGACCTCAGTCTGTATGTCCAATATAAAAACTTTGCATGGTAACTTTGCCAGGCCTGATGCCCCTTCTGAAGAAAGGTGACTGGCTGTATTCTCTGGACATGCAGGACACATACCTGTATATCTCATTGTTTCCTCTCCACAGGAGGTTTCTCCGGTTTCTTTCCAGGGTGAGCATTATTAGTTGAAAGTGCTGCCCTTTCGACTTGTTCTGTGCACCATGGGTCTTTACATTTTCCCTCATCTGGACGATTGACTTCTAAAGGCCCCATCCTTAGTTGTTCCTCTCTCTGGGCATTACTGTCAACACACCCAAGTCAGTCCTGGTTCTGTCCCAAGGGCTGCATTACATAGAGACGGTTCTAGACTCGGTGCAGGGAAAGGCCTTCCTTCCTCAAAACAAGATGGAGTGCCTTATTGCCCAGGCTCAGGAAGTGGCCCAGAGCCATTATATTCTGGCCAGGGTGTACCTGAGGCTGTTGGGACTAATGATGGTTGCCATTCCCAACATTCCACTGGCCAGACTCCACATGCGCATTCTCCAGTGGACCCTTCGAGTATAGTGGGACCAGTGCACGGACAAACTAGATTAGCTGGTGCTTGTCTCCTCCCTAGTCTGCAAGGTGCTCCAGTGGTGGATGGACCCCCCAAACCTGTTGCAAGGAGTCCCATTCCAGATCTCCTCACCACAACAGATCCTTGCTACGGATGCCTGTATTTTGGGCTAGGGAGCTCACCTGGGTCCCTTTCAAACCAAGGGCTCTTGGTCCCAGATCGAAACCTCCCTGCATATCACTGTTATGGAGATGTGGGTGGTTCTATATGCCATGCAGACCTTTCAGAACCATCTTCTTTTGGGTCAGCTGCTGGTTCAGTTGGACAACCTCAGTGTAGTGTACTATATCAACAAGCAGGGGGGAACGCACTTGTACCCCCTATGCAGGGAGGCAATGAGAGTGTGGTATTGGGCACTATGTCATGGCCTGACCCTCTCAGTGGTCCATGTCCCAGTAGTGCTAAACACTTTGGTGGACACCCTAAGACCAACTCAGTCCAGCATGCATGAGTGGGAGCTTCTCTCATCCATCACAGAAGATCTGTTCAACGGATAGGGCCGTCCGGAGTTGGACCTTTTTGTGTCCCCACTCAATGCAAAACTGCCCAGTTTTGCTCGCTTGATTCAGGGCCTGAAGTTTTCTGGCAAGGCACATTGTTCCTCTCCTGGAGTGGGAGGTTTCTTTACACCTTCCCTCCATTTCCTCTGATTCAGAGAGTACTCATCAAGCTGCAGATGGAGGGGGCCGGCATGATCCCGGTAGCCCCATTCTGGCCTCGCCAGATTTGGGTTCCTCTACTACAGCAGCTGGTGGAGAAATCTCCAGTCCCTCCCCGCAGGAATCTGCTGACCCAGGATCAGAGGACCCTGGTCCATCCCAAGCTCAGGTCCCTCCATCTACACGCTTGACTCCTGAGGATGTAGCTATCGCCAAATTTGGTATTTCCAACAGAGTGGCGGAGGTCCTAGTGGCTGCCCAAAAGCCTTCCACCATTGCCATTTATGCCATGAAGTGGAAGTGGTTTGCTAAATGGGCTGTCAAGCATAGTCTGGACCCTTTCACCTGTCCAGTGAACCAGATCCTAGATTACCTGATCTTTCTGTCTGACTCAGGTCTCCAGTACTCCTCCCTGAAGGTGCACCTTTCGGCCTCTCATCAGCCAGTGGGTGACCATACCATAGCTCAGCTGGATGTCTTCCATACCTTTTTGAGGGGCATGCTGCATCTAAAACCCCCAGTATCTTCTCCATTCAGGCTTGGGATTTGAATTTTGTTTTGAAGAAGTTGACCCATTCTCCTTTTGAGCCAGTCACAACTTGCGAGGTACACATTCTTTCCTGGAAAGCATTATTTTTAGTTGCTGTTACTTCTGCTCAAAGAATTTCAGAGCTTCAGGCCCTCTGGTGCAAGGAGCTTTATTTGATTTTTCATAAAGACATGGTGTCTTTGCGCATGAATCCTAAGTTCCTCCCTAAATTGGTGTCTGAGTTTACATTGAACCAGTCTATCCACCTTCCGGTTTATTTTCCAGAGCATGCCAATCCAAGGGAAGTACTGCTTTATATATTTGATGTGCTGAAAACCTTGCAATATTATCTGCTCTGAACCAAAGAATGCAGAATGATGAAGCAGTTGCATGTTTCTTTCACCCCTGGTAGAGAGGGCATTCTGGTTTATAACAATGTTTATCTAAATGATTGGCAAATTGCATTGGGTTTTACTACAACAAATACAGCAAAGAACTGGCTGGAGCGGTCAAAGCTCATTCCACAAGAGGCATGGATACCTCTGTGGCCTGTTTCAGAGGGGTCTCAGCTGCTGACATTTGTGCGGCTGCTACCTAGAGTACTGTCCATACGTTTACCAAGCACTACAGTCTGGACATTGCCTCTAGAGCCCGTGCAGGTTCTGGCAGGGCTGTGCTGCAGGGTGTCCTGTCTTAGGCTTGGCCTTCCTCCCAGACTGTCTGTCTGCACCTGTAACTGCTTGCGACTCATTCCTACAGCGTGACCTGCTTACTGAGATACCCTCAAAGAAGATAGAACAGTTACGTAAGAACTTACCCTAACAGCAGATCTTCAAAGGGGATCTCAGTCATCAGGTCTGCTGTCCCTCCCACCAGCCCCCTTTTTGAGGGCTTTCTTTCTGGAACTGGCTATCTGATGTATCCAGCCTTTCTTATGGGCCTGGGCACCTCTCTCTCTCTCTCTCTCTCTCTCTCTCTCCTCGGTCCCGCATGGCTAATACTATGCTCCCATTGTCTCCGGGGGAAAGAACTGAGGAGGGAGCAGGGTTGCTCATGCCTCCATAGGGTTGGTGACATCTGCAGACAACATCAGCATGGGCAGCCCCAGTTGTACTTCTGAAAATCTTCTGTGTGGATAGTGCTTCACCGACAGTGAAGTTCCTATGGTGTGACCTGATGACTGAGATCCCCTTGAAGATGTACTGTTATGGTAAGTTCTTACATAACTGTTCTTTTTCCCTAGCTATATTGATATGCATATTTACATCACAACAGAACTGTTGCTTTTGTAAAGAAATGTATCTACTGAATATCCTTTTTCAATGATGATAAAATATATTGATATACTTTTTTAATATGGACATGGAAAATTTCATGACAGTTTTAAAAAATTAAATTAAAAAAACTTTTTGGGCACTTTTTCTGAATTTTGGTATAATTTAATTTGTATCTGTGTAAGTGTTGTACACATAAACATTCATCTTATACTGTACCTTAAATCGCATGGCTAACATTTCACTTTCCTCAAAAGCAGTACCAATTCTTCCTTGTACAGAAGCATTAGAAGATAATAAAATGTTTAATAAAGTATAAGAAAGTGTTTCAATAATTGAAAAACAGGTGAGGTAAAGTAGTCCTTCTACTGGCACATTGCCAGTAGAGGACGCTGTGCTGAGTAGAAAGCTTTTTTTTTTAGTACAGCCAGTTTTGTCTTTTACTTTGACTGCCCCATCCAAGTAGTAGTTTGGTAAATACCGGTATCTTTTTTTTTTTTTTATGAAAATGATGCCAATTGTGCAATTTTGAATGATCACGATTACTCCAGATGTCTGAGGTGAGAGCTGTGGTGTCTAACCACTAACTGCTACTTATAGCACTCATGAGTGCGTCACAGTATTACTCACTCGTGCTTCACGTGGATGCCAGTTATACAGATGCTTTTCTTCCTTGCCTGCTCACCACTCACTTTTACTGGCAGGGCCAAGGTTACTTTTTTTTTACATGTGTGTGACTGTTGTTGCATCGTTTGTGGGTGAGAGCCAGGGCTGGGACTGGGGGGGGGACAGTGACAGTAAGCAGTTGGAACAGCAGAGGCAGTGTGCACTACCTGCAGCACTCACATTTAAAAAAAAAAGAAAGAAAAAGTGAGTTCTGTCATTCTGTGTAGTGAGAAGGGCATAATTCTTGAGAAAAGCGGTACAGTTTGAAGTACATCTGTATTGAGCGTGCAGTTCGGGTTTGGGTGCTCAGTTGGTAACGGGAAAAAGATGGCTGTTATTTAGCTTTCTAAATTTCTGTGTGTCACAGTGATTTTGTGCTGAGGCAGGTTGGCATGGGACTTGTTTTCACCCAGTCTCTGTTGGCAGATAAATGTACCCTAGGTAAGGGACTCAGCCAGTCAGAGACTGGGATTGGAGGCTTGCAGGTCTGTTGTGAGGTAGATAAGGCAGCCCCCCACCCCGCTTACCTATTCTTTCTTCCCTGAAGATATTGATGTCTGGCAATGAGACAGTGATGTCTGATAAATGTGGATTAAGCCACGTTTCAGTTAGGCATATAATGTCTGGCTACACTAATGCGACCCAGGCTTTGAAATGGACAGATTTAGGTAGAAGACTATCAATATTTAGGGAGACTTTGTTCAGAAGCCCTTGGTTGCGAGTGCCAGGCCCAGAGCTACTGGCAGGGCCAGGGCTGGGGTGGATATTGCTAGACAATAGGAGTAGCATTAATGCAAGACCCCTGGAGGCTCTGAAGTATTGCTTCAGTCTCCAGGTTTTCCTCTTCGTGAGAGGGTCAGGTGAGTGGCCCTAGAGCCACCACCACCATTTTGAGTGATTTTGTGTTCACTCCTCTGAGTACCACCTGGGTTAAGTGTTCCGTATGGGTGACATATGGCTGGGGGGCTTGGGTGCTTTTGGGTTGTTTGGGGGGATCAGCAGGCTTTGATATCAGCATGGGAACAAGAGAGATAGCCTGCCTCATCAAAGAAGGCTGTAAGTGTTCTGGTAATTGTACTGTAGATAGACAGGGAAGCAGCAGAAATTTGCAAAGAGCATGTTTATTTTGAGTGAGTACTGGCAATCATCTAGTTAATCAGGTAAGTCACTAATCCTTTAACCTTCGGATACACCACCCAGGTGGGGTGTTTGCAGTTGTAGAGTACTGCAGAGTACTGGGGAATACTGTTTAAACACTTTCAACAGTCAGTCAGTGTTAGGCAACTAGTTCAAACATAGAATGAAGTATGGGGTGGTGTGTGTAACAAGAAGTTTACACCTCCCCCCAAGGTGTTAGATGCTACATAAATGCTTGAGGGGTTTATAAAGCATCTAACACCATGGGGGTGTGTACACTTCGAGTTCTCACACATCACCACATAGTTTATTTTATATAGTTGCTGAGTTTACCTTTTTCACCACAGCAATTATATAAAATATCAGGTTCAGGTGCGGTCGCACTCCTGTTTTCAGCTGCTGCTTAAATTTCTCATGTCCACATTTTTAAAATGTTGTTTTTACCTCCTTGTGTTGGAAATAAGCATTTTTTGTTTGTTTTAAATAACTTATCGCTAAGTTCGTCTGGTGATTGACTTGTACGGTGAAAGGCAAGTGGCGAGTGGTAAGGAAGGGACGAAGTACGGTGGGCACATGCACAGTGTGAGGGAAACTGTGCATATGTTTGCCGTAATAAACACTCCATTATTATGGCAAATTATGCCACGGTCTCCATATGGGAAAAAGGGAAAACCGTTAATTATAGTATAATATACTACCAGTAGACAGGCAGCAATAGAAAAGTTAGCAGCAACCCATTTAGCAGCTGGAAGCCAGTATACACAGGCCATCCAGATAGGGTGTTTCCATAGTCTAGCATACGTAGGTTTTCAGCAGCTATCAGAAACCATACACATCCTAACTGCAGGCAAATTGAGGCAGCAACTCACTTTAGTGCTGACCCCGGAGCAATCATTGGCAGTTGAAATATTCAGTTGCAATTCAATGCAGTTGCAGTAGGTTGCAATTGCATTGGATTGCAGTCATAAAATATTGGAGTTCTAATCCACTGCAGCTGATGATTTCATGACCCATCCAGGTTTGTTTTTGTGGTGCACTGCAGTGTGTTTTCTCTTTTTTTCTTTCCTGAGGGGGCAGGAGGGGGCCACGAATATCTAATGGTCCTCAACTGCCGGCACCGAGCCTCACAGCCAATAAAATGCACCCCTGGCTCCTGGACACGAAGCACCTACCAATTAGGAGAGATTGAAGGAGGAGCCAGGAGCTTGAGAGTGTCTGTGACTGACTGCAAGGGGTGGCAGGGAGAACATGCCTACGTAGGAGGTAGGAGAGGAGACTGTCAGGAGAGGAGGCATCTGTGCTGGTGTGTGGACAATGGAGCGAGCAGTATTTTTCTGCTCGGACAAAGTTTGGCTGTTCGGCCTTTAATTTAAAAATAAGTTAACTGTGTCCACTGTCCTGACGTGTCTGGTGACTGTAGAGAGACTAGTGTGTGGCTGTGCAGGTACCAGTCAGTCCTCCAGCAAAGTCATGCAGCAGTCGTGTGAAGACAGCAAGTCAGTGGTCTGGTCATGGTTGGGATCAGCCCATGACCCCGTTGGCTGGGCCCATCGGATGACTCTCAGTCTCGGTAAAGGCTTCAGAGTCAGTGAGGAGGAGGAGGAGGAGTGGTAGGTGCACTAGTTCCACTGTGTGGAGTACTGGAGTGGGGCCGTGGGTCTTAATTGGGGACCGACTGTGTGGGTTGGTTGGAGGGAGCACACAGCTCCAGAAAAACACCGGCACCACCCCTGAGTAGAGCAGCAGCAGCAGCCTGAGCCATGGAGCCACCTGACGATGACTGAATCATCACCCGACACCTGACTGAACTGGCAACACGCAACTACAGTGAGCAAGGTACTGTATGGGATGTATATGTTAGGTCCACCAGGGCTGGGCAGTGGGCAGTAGGAAGGAGGAGGATGGTCTGTCACTGACTACTCAGTCTGTCTGTGTCTGCTGTGTGCTGGGCTGGCTTGTCTGGCTGGTTGAGGGCTTGGGAGCTGTGGGGCCCATGGGGACGAACTTGAAAAGTCAAGGTGATCGATCATCATTGATCTACTGCTGGCAGCCCAGCTGGGCTCTTTCTGACTGTGATGGTATTGTGAGTAAGTCAGACTCCCCACGAGGTCATGGAGCAGGCCAGGCACAGGTGTTCAGTTGGTGAGTTCCCGGACCCATAGGAAGCCAGAGCACGGAGCATGGTAGGTCAGGTCCAATGGATAAAATGTTTGTTGTTTGCCACTGTAGGAATTGGATAGACTAAATATTAAAGTCCTCATGGCAAGATAAATAAAACTTAAAAAAACACATTAGTGTACATGCTGAAAGCCAAAACAAATTCAGAAACTGTCAGAAAATGTTTTTTTAATATGCATGAGCTTTTTTTAGCTTTAAATTTAAACTATGGATACATCTCAGTTATGGTATACCATACAGGTGGTATTTCTACGGGTCCTCCCTTGAACTGTTTTCAGTCTCACAGATTCTACTAGTAAACTAACATACATTGATGGTTAGCTCTGTTTGCAAAAGGGTACCTTCTAGCTTCTGTGGGGTGTTTAAGAGGCCCTACCTATACTGTATTTTAGACTCACAGTTCTTTTTCTAAGTAACTAGCATTACTGCTGCTTATTTTTCTATAATGTATACTGTTTTACTGCCCTGTTTCAACTTGTTACTTTTAGGGACCTGGTATATTTTGTTGTTGTTTTGACTGGTTATTGTGCTTTAGTGGGTCCCTACTGTGCGTAGATTTGTTTCACAGCACTTTGTATTTGCATTTTAAAGAGCAGCCAGCTTCTTAGCTGCTGCTGACTAGTTGCTGCTCCCTCCAACATATGTAATACCACACCTGCCCCAGAGTTGAGAGGCATACATAATTCCTTTTGTTTCTAACCATTTATAAAGTTATAATGCTACTAAATCCCAAATGCTAAAACGGAGCTGCTTTCTGACCTCAACCCATCAATATGCCCCCACGTAGGCACATGCAGCCCTGTTTTGTCATGTCAGAAGGCGAAGGCTGTGTGTGCGCACCCTATTAATTTCAAGGGGGAGACATTTCTATACATTTTATTAACTTTTATAGTCAAAATTTTAATTCAAAAAAGATACAAAGTTAAAAAAGTATGGCAAACTACTTCGTAAATAAAATTCAATGATGGTGAAAGTTGAAAAAATTGGTTGGATTTTCTTCAGTAAGTTAAAGTCAGAAATTTAAAACTAGTTGAAAAAAATCAGTCATAAGGTGTGGTAAGTCAGTCATAATTGTTTTTCAACTGACTCCAGGGTCTACTTTAGTGGTTGGGAGTCAGTATACACAGGTCACCCTAGAATGCATTAGGCTTTAGCAACTAGCAGTAAAATAGATAAGCATACATTAGATTCTAGCAACTAGTAGTAAAAACAATAAGCACCCTAACAGCAGATTGATTGAGGGAGGAGTTAGCAGCAGGTAATGTTTGCAGGCAGGTAGATGTTAAAAAGTGTACCTTGTCCTGAATACCTAGTGTGTTGATTGTATGGTAGTTAATTAAATATGGGTACTCACAAGTCATAGCATTGCAGCAGATGGGATTCAGTGCAACAGGAGGCAGTGTGGCTGGTGGCTGGCTGCTGGCTGCCTCCCAGGGCTGACTGCTGGCAGACTCATATTGACGACCTTTGTGTTCGGCACTTCATGCCAGGACCATAGCGCAGAAGGACCACTAGACCGCTAAGGCTTAAGGAGTTGTTGGAACTCAACCCAATATGTAAACCTGTGCTCCCAACTGGCTGTGGAACTGGGAGGGGGAAGGCATGCTGTAATGTCCCAGGACAGGCTTGCTTGCGAGGCGAGGCAATCCACAAGGGGAGGGGGAGAGGTAAGATGGAGTTACCTTACCCTCGCAATCCCAGCTGCTCCACAGGTGAGAGAGGCCATGGAATACAGGCACAAAGGAGCTGGTATCTAGCTTGGGAGCTCTCGGGTTGCTGGAACTCCACCCACTACATGAACCTGTGCTTCCAATTAGCTGTGGAGCTAGGCGGAGGGAAGGCAGACTGTAATGTCCTGGGGTAGGATTGCTTGTGAGGCAGGGTGATTCGTGGGGGACAGTAAGAGGTAAGTTGGAGTTTCCTTACCCTTGTGACCCCTGCTGCTCCCCGAGATGAGAAAGGCCGTAGAAAGCAGGATCAAAGGAGCCGTCATCTAGCTTGGCGTTCTTGGGCTGCTGGAACACTGCCCATTATGTGAACTTGCGCTCCCAATTGGTTGTGGAACTAGGAGGGGGAAGGCAGGCTGTAATACACCAAGGCAGGCTTGCTTGCTTGCGAGTTGCTCCATGGAGGGAGGGTAAGAGGGAGATTCCTTACTCTCATGACCATAGCTGCTCTCAGCAGTGAGAAAGGCCATGGCGTGCAGAATGCAGTTCAGTTGTGACGGCTGTGCTGTGACAGTCAGGATTCAACTGCTGTGAGCCAAAGAAGAGATGCCTGTTTTAAAAGATTTTTTTTTTTCTAGTTGCTTCCTCCTAAGTTTCAAATGAAGCCATAGAAGTCACAATTCAGGAGGCATGAGAAGAGGCATGTTGCCAAACCAAGACTCAAAACTGTTTATTTTTTACAGTGCAATAGTTTGTTTTCCCACTTCATAAATGTACCAGCTCAGTTATGTTTTGCAAACTGAATATAATGGTTACACAAAAACAAACCTGTATTTCGTTTTTTTTTTTTATTGTTGTGTCAGGCTGATAGTGATTCATACACTGTACAAAAAAGTATATGGGAGACCATGCACAACAAGGTGTGTTAGCACCTTGGGTTGCCATGATGGCAGGGGGTCTCGCAAGCTTCGTTCTCGAGGCCACTATGTCATCATGGCAACCCCTCAGTAGAAACACCACCTTTGGTGTGTATGGTTTCCCATACACTGTTCTATATGTGCATACTGCAGTGGTATAGTTTGATTAGAAGATTATCATGTGCCACAGTGTCAAAGGCCTTACTGAAGTCCAAATTAGCATTTTATTTATTGATTTGTTTGCATTTTGTTGACTGAGAAGGGAGTGTTAGGAAATATTTTCCTGTTTTTGGTCAATTACAGGAAGCATTGTTTCATACTGAATCAGGTTAAGCTGTTGGTGGGAGAAATTTGGCAAAGATACCAGGGAAAATGTCTTACTGTTTTCCAGAAGTGCCAGGGGCTCCTTAAGGTCCACTAGAACAGGCTGAGAGGACCTTGGTTTAATGTGTCATCCAAAAGATGGCACCATACAACAGCGTAGTGTCCCCCCTAACACCATGCTGGGACATTAGTTTGGTTACTTACAACTTATAACCATAGGGAGAGTGCACCTTGCCGAGCTGCCAGCACCACTTTGTCCAGCACCTTGTGTTCGCCGGAGGCCTGGCACCTGACTTTAGACTAGACCCAACCCTATTTAGCCTCTGTGATCTGGTGGGATCAGGCTCCAAGATGGTAAGGCTACAGGCTAAAACAGACTATGTCTTTGGTCCTGCCCCTGCCCTTATACCTGGTCACACCCTCAAATAAAGTGATCAGAATGGTTTGGCATGATCTGCCCTACATAAAGCCATGCTGACAGAGAATGAGAGTCTTGGCCTCAATGAAGTAATCCATTTTTCTGTCCTTGATAATGGATTCTAGGACCTTGTCCAGCACTGCTGTCAACCTGACCGGTTTGATCTTTCCCCATTCTTAAAGATGGGATCACACTGGTTACTTTCCAATCCTTCAGCACCACACCTTTACAGACAGACTCATGGAAGATTACTGCAAGTGACCCGTCAGTTGTTCTTTTAGCTCCACTATGATCCGTGGGTGTATCCTATCCACCTGTTGGGATTTGCCTGACTTGTTCTTTGACAGGTAGTCAGCTACCAGAGTGGATGAGATATCCACAAGCTGCATCACGGGTACCCTTGATACCATGAGCCTTACCAATCAACACCCCCCCCAAGCCCTTTGGTGAACACCAACTTAAAATATTCATTTAGTATCTCGGCCATCACCCATAGCTCTCTAATAGGTTCTTCTGCCCCTTCCTGTTTTTCAGGGCCTCAATCCCCTTCTTCATTTTCCTCTTTCCATTAGTGTTCCCAGCTCCTCCTTGGCTTCTTTTGTTCTAGCCTTGCAGTCCCTGAGTGCTATTTTGTACTGTCTTGCCTGCAGGTAACCTATTTCTGGTACTTACAGACCCTCTTTTTGTGCAGGATCAATTTCTGTAGGTCATTGTTGAGCCAGAGCGATCACTTCTTGATGTTAAATTGGGGGGTTCATGTATTACTCCCTCACTAGTAAATGACATCCAACACGATCTTGATGTAATTTCTAACTGGGTTAATACCTGGGGGATGAAGCTTAACCCATCCAAGTGCAAGGTCATGCATTTGGGTGCTAATAATTTGCATAACACATATAAACTGGATGGTTTAATTTTGGGCAAAACTACAGATGAGAAAGATTTAGGAATTACCATTTCAGACAATATGTCGTATTCTAAACATCTGCATGAAGCCATATGTAAAACAAACAAAGTGGTCCATTCTAAGAAATATTAGTTTTAGGACTCCAGAGGTGATGATGCCTTTGTTTAGGGCTTATGTCAGGCCTCATCTGGAGTATGGTGCCCATATTGTTAGTATGATTGTAATTCACTAGAAGTGGTACAGAGGAAGTTTACTAAATGCTTATTAGGGTTTCATACTATGTCTTATGAGACTAGGTTGCAGTCCCTAAATCTTATGCCGATAGCAACCCCTCGACTTAGGGGTGACTTACTGTTGCTTTATGATATCGTTCAGGACCCTTATTTATTATGCGAATTGGGATTACAATTTAAAGATCTTTCACATGATACTTGTGGACACCTTCTACAATTGGTTGGCAGATCTGTTGTTGTGAGTGATACCAAAAGCATTTTAAAGTATCAGTTTGATAAGCTACTTACCTCAGGTTTTGTCCTGTCTTATTATTATCTGGTCTAGTACAAGAGCAATTATGGGCTTTGCCCCCTCGCTTTTCATTTCACTGTAGTAGTATGAACTGTAGTAGTACTTCTTGGTCCTGTTTCCCTTTATTACTTACAGGGTTGCAGACCTCTGGTTGCTTGAAGCACCTTCTGCTGCAAACAAATGTACTCTGCTTTATCAGCCTTATGCAGCTTCTTATGTCCCTTGGCCACCGAATCCTTCATCTTGGGAAAGTCTTTCTTTCTGAAGTTCCTGTTCCTGCTAACTAAGGTCGAACTCATCTTCTCTGTCTTCAGGGAGAAGGTTACACAGTTGTGGTAACTGTGTCTCGCCTGCTCCTTGACATTCACACTGGAGATTACCATATTTCTACAGCTGAGAACAAGGTCAGGGGCTGGTTCAAACCTAATCCCTTGTTGGATGTGCTGTTTCAGGAAGCAGTCTTTGAAAGTGAACAGAAACTGAATCTCAGGCTTTCCATTATCCCTTGCAAGATGGCAGCTAATGCACAGGAGATTGAAGTCTTCCAGGATCACCACCACATCTGATTTAGCTGTTCTCATAATTTCCCCAACCAGCTGGGCATCATGCCCCATTAAACTATTTGCAGGCCTGTAACATACTCTTAAGGTGACTTTTATGCTCCCCCTCATAATTTTTACTTTTGTCCTGTCCAGCTCTCAAACTTGAAGGCTCCCCACAAAGTAGCATATGCCTTTAACCAGTAATTCACTACCTGCTCTGCTACCTCTGATCCCCCTTCCACCCCCACACTTCCTCCTTTTACTTCTCCTTCTCCCCAGTCACTCTGGTAACTGCCCTGTCTGCTCTGTATCTCTTAATCCCTCTTAAGGGTTACAGCCCTGGTGGACCTGCCCCTAAATTCCTTCATCTCTGCTCCAGCTATTTCTGCCCCCCTACACACACACACACACACACACACACACACACACACACACACATACACACACATCTTTTTCATCTCAGGGCTGTTCCTTATCCTTGGAAATAGGCAAAGGTTCTCTGCCTTCACATGGGGGAGGGGTGTAACGCCTATCCAGGTAACTACCACCCCGTCTCTCTACTACCTGCTCTGGCTAAACTCCAGGAGAGACCAGTTCTTTCCCAGCTCTCTGACTTTCTCAGTGCATTCTCTCTGCTCCCCTTTTTGGTGGGGGGTGACTCCTGTCCGGGTAACTACCACCCTATTTTCCTCCTCCCTGCTCTGCCTAAACTACAAGGGAGACTGGTTCTTGCCCAGTTCTCTGACTTTCTTAGTGCATTCTCTCTGCTCCCCTTTATGGGAGGGGGGGGACTCCTGTCCGGGTAACTACCACCCTATCTTCCTCCTCCCTGTTCTGCCTAAACTACAAGGGAAACTGGTTCTTGCCCAGCTCTCTGACTTTGTCAGTACATTCTCTCTCTGCTCTCCCTTTTCCAGTCTGGCTTATGGAAGGCTGTTCACTGTTTCCTCCATCCTCTGTGTCACTGATGCCATCCTGAAGGGGATGGGTGAAGGCAGAGTTACTGTCACCATATTCATTGACCTCACTAAACTCTTATACAGTTGTGCACAACACACTCCTGAATAGGTTGAGTGCTGTGGGACTGTATGACTCTACAGTAGGGTGATTCCTCTCCTACCTCTCTGTCCAACACAAGTCTGGCCTGGTTGGAACCACCTTATCCCCCCCCCCATCACTTCTGGTGTGCCTAAGGCTCCAAACTGAGATCCATGCTTTTCTCCCTGTTCTTCAGTGACCTCCCTGCTGTCTGTGTGTCATCTGACTACACATGTGTGCTGAGGAACACAGCCCTTTTTGCCTCATATGCCTCGGTCCCTGCAGTGGAAACACTGCTGCAGCATGACTTTGATTATATCCAGTGCTAGTTCCACTCAAACCACCTTACCTAGTGAGACTGTGATTACATCCAGCGCTACTTCCACTCAAACCACCTCACCGCGAACTCCAAAAAGATGATCTCCATGACTTGACTTTTCGTACTTTACCGTGTTCAGGCACTCCATGTGATTTGAATCCTGTATGGTGCCCTTCAGCATTTGGCTGATAGTAACCAGGATTTCTCCACCTTCATTAAAAAATGCCATACAGAAAAACTGCATCCAGAGCTCGGCATTAGAAAGATAGAAATTGTCGGCAGATAAGGATTGCTAGACCCATCCAGTCTGCCCGTAAGCCCTACACTTGTTTACGGCCTCTGATCCTACATGGGCAATGGTTTTTCACCACTCCTTCCCACCTCTGAGGTTCCCTTATGCCTGCTCCAGGCATGTTTAAATCCATCCACTGTGCTGTCCCCCACCACCTCCTGTGGAACACTATTCCATGTGTCCACCACCCTCTCCATGAAGAAAAACTTCCTTGCATTTCCCCATAACCTGCCCCCTTACAATTTCATATCATGCCCCCTCGTTCTTCTACTCCTCCTATATTGGAAGATGTCTCTTCCCCTGCAACCTTGTTTATGCCCTTAAGGTACTTAAATGTTTCTATCTTGTCTCCCCGATCCCTTCTGTCCTCCAACGAGTTCATATTGAGGTCCTTTAATCTCTCCTCATATGTTTTCTGGTGCAGGCCCTGTACCATCTTTGTCCTCCCCTCCTCTGGACCGCCTCCACCTTGTCAATGTCCTTATGAAGGTGCAATCTCCAGTGCACACAGTTCTCCAGGTGAGGCCTCACCAGTGTTTTTTTACAATTTCACAACTACTACGATTTCTGCTAATGATGCCTCTGCCTATGCACCCCAGCATGCCACTGGCCCTCCCTGCAGCCTTTGTACTCTGCTTGGACACATTTAGGTCATCTGAAATGTTAACCCCCTGGTCCTTTCCTCCTTTGTGATCATCAGCAACCCCCCCCCCAATCCTGTAGCTCTCCCCAGGGTTCCCTCATCCCAAGTGCATTATTTTGCACTTCTTTGAATTGAACCTCAGTTGCAACACCTCAGACCATTTTTCAAGCTTCCCCAGGTCCCTCCTCACTTTCTCCATCCCACCCAGAGTATCCACCCTGTTGCAGATCTTCGTGTCATCTGCAAGCAGGCAGACCTTTCCCTCCAGTCCTTCTTCAATGTCACTAATAAAGAAATTAAACATGACTGGCCCCGGGACCGATCCCAGGGATACCCCACTGGTCACCCCCCTCCCCGGATTGGATCCCATTTACCACCCACCCTCTGCTTCCTGTCCGTTAGCCAGTTCCTAACCCAGTTTACTACCTTGTGCCCCATGCCCAGACTACCCATCTTGTTAACCAGTCATTTATGCGGAACAGTGTCAAAGGTCTTGCTGAAATCAAGGTAGGTGACGTCCACTGCCCACCCCGATTTACTTCCTTTGTCACCCAGTCAAAAAATATCTATCAGATTGGTATGACACGTCCTTCCTGCTATGAATCCATCCTGCATTTTATACAGGAACTGGCCCTGCATGCCCCTCCTATTCCATTGATAGATCCTCCTAAGGATGATTTTACCAACATTGGATTACACAGATGTGGTCTACGAAGCCACCCCCAAGAACTCTCTAGCCAGTCTGGATCCCCCCCTTCTTTTCTTTTGTTGCTTTGCTATTGGCTCCCCCATCACACTCACCACTGTTCCCTGTTGCAGTGCCTCCTTATCCCTCCTTCAGATTTCAGCACCTTTCTCACTGTTCTGCTTTTTTCTTTCAAATACTGGATAACCTCACTCCCCTCCTACCTCTCCGACACAGTCCCGCACTATAGCCCCTCTTCCTACTCACTCCACTTCTCAGATGTATGTTTCTTTAGCAGTTCTTGCTGTAAAGCCTTTGCTGACCAATCTGCCTTCCCTATGTGGTTAACCTCCCTCTGGAACATCCTCCCTCTTGCCTTCACTCCTTCTCATACACCTCTCTCAAACAGCTCCTCAGATCCCACTATACCCCGCCTGCTCCCGCCTCTCACCTCCACTGGCTCCAACTTCCTCGCCTCAATCCCACATGCACTCCCCCCCTACCCTAAGTTGCTTAAAAACTAGGTTATGTCATGTTCAACTACACTAAAGTTTTCTATAACTGGATTGAGCTAATCCTCTGTTCTTCATCGCTGCACTTAAACCAAGCCTTGGCTCAGTGTGCCTCTCCCAGTCAGCACTTTATAAATAAATACATTCTCCCAGATAAAGTGCTGTTGTTTTCCCCCCAGATATCCTCCTTGTTTTTGTCTAGTCTCTAGTCATCTGTGCTGGTGTTTTTCTGTCATTTTCTCCCAGTCTCTATGAGTGCTACTGAGTCATGGCTTCAAAATGTGTCAGACCCTCAAGCATGCCTATTTTTCTGGGTGTGCTCTGTATGCTGCATGGAAGCAAGAACATTATTCCCAGTGTTTCCTCTGTGTTCTACCATGCTTCCAGTCTGGGCAGACTGGACAGACTGCTAGACCTTCTTCTGCCATCAGTTTTTCTGTTACTTTATTTCTTTGCTCCCCTTGGGGATTTCCTCACTTGCTGGTTACTTGTAGCAGATTCAGCTATGTAGTGAAGCAGCAGCCCCCGCCCCCCGGACTAGCAGTCAGTAGTTGCTATAGCTCTATATCTGTTTAAAGGTTGCTGTGTAATGTGCCTGCCATCCTGCACAGAAAGGGTTGATAATCCTGTTTGCCAGCAGCACTGAAGTGGTGGAGGCTCGACCCAGCAGCCTTCTAGTGCTGAAATATGGGTCATTTATTTATTTATTTATTTATGTCTTTCTTGACCGAGTAGGTGCGCTGATCCAAGGGACCATTTTCAGCCATGACCTGGGTCATAAACAATGGCACATTTAGCAAAACAGAATACAGGAGGAGTAACATGGCCGCAGTGCAGTCCATTAACAATGAGGTGCAGGGAGTTACAGTACAGAGGGTATTAACAAAAATGAGAATACAATAAGGTACAAGGTGAAGTTGTAGGCTGGCAACAAGTCCATTTACATCATCACAGGAACATGGAGAACAATACAGTAAGGTGACAAATTACCAGGTAAACCATATAAGGCACAATTTCAAAAAGGCATGCCAATAACAAAATCAAGTAACAACCAGATGGATATTCAAAATTCAGTGCGACAGTCCACAATAAGCAAAGTGCAGTGGAGTAGACTGTAGGGAGGGGAGAGAGGGCCAGGTGGGGTGGGAAAGAAGCTGGAGAGAAAGGGGTGTTGCAAGGGTGGGCATCCTTTGACAGAGAAGGAATAGACAAATTAGATCAGTCACCAGTACATAGAGGATGGAGCAGCAAGAAGATAGAGTCCCTGTAAAGTAAGGTACAAAAAGAGAATGTGGGTCCCTTGCCTAGGGTTCCCTACAGAAAGGGAGAGAGAAAAGAATGAGGAAAGGGGAGACCTGGGACAGAAATGATGATATAGCATAAACGATCTCCTTAGGGTTCCTCATACATGCCAGAGGTTAAATTCACTGTTTGGTCTGTGGTGGGAGGAGGTAATATTTCATGGGGTAGCCTGACCTTACTGAGGGGTAGTTAAGAAGAAATACTCAGTTATACTGCCAATTAGTTATGGGAGAAGTACAAAAGGTTCAGAGGTTCTAAAAGGTTCTAATTAGCCATAAAAGGTTCTGATAGCTTTCTGAGCCTTATCAGAACTTTCAGAACTGTTTCAAGTACAAAAACTGTTTTAACAATCATTGTCTACCCTTCACCTATTGTCAAAGAAGGAAAAGGAGTCTGAAAGCAACTTGTAGTGGTATTACACTACCTCCAGCTGCATTTTGGGTCTTTCTGCCACCACCACTGGCCTTATTGCTAGATAAAGACCTGTTGGGGGAGTATATTTTTAAGCTCAAAAATCAATGCTTTAAAAATTATCAGAACCATTCTGGAACCTGAAGAAAGATTTTGATAAGGTTCTTTTACAGAAAATGGCACATGTTCTGGATGGTTCTGAACTTATCTGAACCATTTCTTCCATCCGTACTGCCAGTGCCTTTGCTCCAGTAGGGGGTCACACATCTCTGCTGAGTTCTGCACTATATGACTGCTTCTGTTGCCCAGGGAGGTCCCATTTAGCTTGTTTCCCTGTGGGAGCCAGTGGCTGAGGATGGAACACAAGTGCACGGATCATTTCTTGATTGTAAAGTAACATTTGCCTCTTTGATGTATGCATTGGGGAGTTGAACTCTTGTGCCTCAAGAAAGGTCTTGCGTATTCTCAAGGAGCGAGTAAAGTGAAAGCTTAGGAAGAGCAAAAGAAACTGCATTTGGACATCAATAAACCCTAAACTGACTAAAGTTGAGTATGGACAGTGAATTTGTTTAAATTGTATTAAAGTTGTTTAAATCTTGCAGTTGTAGGGCCAGCCTAGTTGTGTGGAGGGTTGAGGCAGAGCACCGAACGTGAATGTAGAAGAAAATCTTACCTTTATTGAAACCCTGGGGAGTATGGATGTTGATGGTGACTATGTGTTGTTAGGAGATTTTAATTTCCCACGTATTTATTGGACTAATCTGGAAGGGTCAACCATGGTGTAAAATAAATTCATTGAACAGACATTACATAATAATTTGGAACAAGTAATAAAAGAAAATACTCGTGGGAAGAACGTATTAGATTTAGTATTATGTACTTTTGCGGACAAAATGGAAGATGTTAGGGTAGAGAATCCGTTAGGCGACAGTGACCATAATGTAATTAAGGTGGAGTTCAATATGTTGAACCAGACAATTACAGGTAGAACAGTCTTGAAATGTTATAATAAAGTGGATTACTCCAGAATTAAACAGTATCTAGGTGACTGGAACTGGCAAATTGGTCTTGACGGTTTGAGGTTGGAAGCAATATGGTGTAAACTAAAGAAACAAACTGACTTTTGTATCAAAACATGGGTACCTGAGATACCTAAATATAACCGTAAAGGTAGAATCCCTGCCCGGTGGAACAAGAAAATTCAAAAGAGCGTAAAAAAAAGGAAAAATTGTAAAATAAACACAGACGTGATCAAACAGAAATAAACTGGGCTTATAAAAAACCATCCGATAGCTGAAAGAAAACAGTAAGTAAATCTGAACAGAGAGCTGAAATTAAAATGCCTACAGCAGTTAAAGATAATAAAAAAAGCTTTTATAGCTATGTAGGATCTCTGAGAGGATGCCAGAATGTTATAGGACCACTAGAAATTGGAACTAACATGATTCACAGTGAGCAAGATTTGGCTAATGAATTAAATAAGTATGTTTGACAACATTCCAACCCCAAATAGTGAAGCCTGTTACCAATATAGTTATAAACTGTGCGTGTACTGAAATGGAATTCATGGAAACAGACATATTAAAAAAACTTAAAGGGATAAAACCCGGGAAATCTGCTGGGCCGGATGGCCTTAACCCAAGGTTCCTTGTTGAATTGGCTGAGGAATTAGCTGGACCTGTGATGAAACTATTTAATGCTTCAATAAAAGAAGAGAAAACCCTTAGAGGATGGAGAGAGGCTAATGTCACACCTATTTTTAAAAAGGGTGATAGGAAAAATACTTCTAACTTCAGACCTATAAGCCTTACTTCAATCCTTGGTAAAGTGGTGGAGAGGCTTATCAGTGAGTATATTGTGGAACCTGTCAGAACCAAGGGACTGACTGACTTAACACAGCATGGGGTCACATCAGGCAGGTCTTACCTGACAAACTTATTGGATTTTTTTGAACCTGTATCAGCCGCAATGGATAAGGGACTCCCAGCGGACATTACTTGCCTCGACTATTCCAAGGCATTTGAGTCTGTCACACATGAGGTTCTAATAGACGAGTTATGTGTTATATGGATTCATCCTAAAGTGATTAGTTGGATAAACTCATGGCTGGATAGACGGCGTCAAAGGGTGGGTGTTGGGGGTTCTTTTCAGACAGGGGAAAAGTGACTAGTGGTGTGCCGCAGGGCTTGGTCCTGTGCCTCACGTTGTTCATTATACTCGTGGTATCAATGTAGACATCTAGAGATATATGGCTCAGCAAGTACGTGGACGACAGTAAAATGGAGGCAGTTGTTAATAACGCAGCTGCGGCAATAGTCCTGTAAGAAGAACTAACCAAGTTAGAAATCTGAGCGGAAAACAATAAGCTAAAATTTGATGAGGACAAGTGCAAAGATATGCACTTGGGACAAAGAAATCTGCACTTTATGTATAAACTAAATAAAATAACTATACAGAAAACAATAAATGGGTGTGATTTAAGGATAACTATTAACAATAATGTCTCCTTTGATGCTCATACTGAGGTAACGGTAAAGAAGTGCCATAAAATGTTGGGAAATATATTTAAACATATATAGAGTAGGGAAAGGGATATGATAATGCCACTTTATTCATCGTTGGTTCGCCCCTACTTGGAGTATTCTGTACCACTTTGTGCTTCCCAGACTAAAAGCAGTAGAAAACTCATTGAAAGAGTTTAGAGAAGAGTAACAAAGAAGATGAAACATATGAAACATCTTGAGTATGGGAAAAGACTACAGCAATCGAGGTTAAAATATAGAAGAGAGGGGGAGATCTATATTTAGTATATAGTGCCTCTAAAAATCAATCTACATGGGAAACTATAGGTCTTATTAGACAATTGAATAATAAAAATACCAGATCCCACCACTTAACGTTAAGAGGGGAGATTAGCAAAACAACAAAAAGGCAAAAATTGTTTACACAGAGGGTTGTTGGAATTTGGAGCCAACTGCCAGAGACTGTGGTTAGCAATGTGTAACCCCCAGGTGGCGCTATCCCAAGGGCTACTACCCCTGCCTGACTGACCACTGACAGGTTGCGGGGCCTAGGTCCAACGGCGGGTGCCTCCACCCAGAGGTCGGGGTTGGAACAGTCAGATATGACCTGGTCACAGCCCTCTGGGTCACTGCAACCCCCCTTTCTTCCCACTAGTGGCTCACCAGCGATTTCCACACTATCGTTTTGACTTACACGTACCCCAAGATCGGGATGGCCAACTTGGTGCTGAGGACCCCCTGTAAAATAAGGTGCAGTTATACAATAACCCATGCACAAAAGGGTAGCACAGACACGCAGTTCAAACAGTATACCTTGCAACAACAAATCTGATTTATTAAGGGGAAAGTAACAAGGACGGGGGAGATCAGGTTGATTAGTTTACCACTCTAATATATATGTATATACCTAGGGCACTGTGCACAGGCCAAACCTATAAGTCAGTGTCTCTGGGTACCTAGGCAATAGAAGGCTATCCTCTCGGTGCAGCTGGCTGGGGCCCTGACGCAGAAAACAAGCATTTGATATCTAAGAGGATTAAGTAGAGCCAGCAGGCCCAGCAGGCTCAGTTCGTGTAGCCAGTAAAGCAGCCAGACAAATCTTGTTCTCCCAATGAACATCGGACAGGGAGCTACCCTGATTTAGTACTCATGACTCCTGCAGAAAGATCGCTCTCACACCACTCTCAGAACCAAGCCTGAGATCCAAACACTTCTCCACACATTTATATGAAGAGCAGAGGGGGTACCATACCAGGCAGCTGCTATATACTCCTGATCGCTTTCACTGCAAAAACCGGGCCAACCGACGCAGCTTCACTTGTCCTGACAGACCGAGCGCGATTGAAGCAGATTCTCCAGTTCTCTACAGGGTGAGCCTGGTAGGTAACTGTAAACGTACAGCCTCCTCTGCCTGCACTCCTCCACGGATCTAGTCCACTCCTTCTGGCGATGCTATCGCCCGACTTCTTGGCCTGCCACACGCGCTTCCCATGCAACGACTTCCAAAGTGCAGGAGCCAGAGTTCCTTCTACCTTCATGATCACCAACGACTCTGCCCCTCCAGGACAGTTGCAGGGCAGTTTCCTCTCCTTCACAGGGCTCTGGTTGGCTGCTTTGTTTTGTCAGTCACTCCATACGCCCTTTATTGGTGCAAAAAAGACGCCAGGGTCCAAACTACACTTCCCAGGAGCACCTGCCATATATTCCCCTTCAGGCAGGCTCCCAGTGGGAGTCCAAAGTCTAATTGGCTCCAGCGGTCTCCATTTTAAAGCCCCCTTTCCCCAATTGGTGCACCTCGTCAGTTCAGGTCCAAAATGGAGGGGCTGAACACACAGAGTCCCAGCTGCAAATAAGGCAGGTTAAACAAACTACATTTTTGCAATGACACTACATATTTTCCAGCAAACAGTTACATCTTTCAACCAAGCTCCCTCTGCTCTCTTAGTGACCGCATAAACGGAGCAATTCAACCAACCCCTCAAGTGGGATTTGAGCAGTAAACCCACTGTCCCCCTACACAAACTAATAAAGCCTGCAAGCAGGCAGCTCTTAAAGAGACAGTACCAGAGGCTCTAAAAGCACTCACAGCGCCCACACTTGAGTGGCCTTACGCCGAACGCCAGTTAGGTAGGGAGCACTTAGGCAAGCCCCGGGAAGGCTTTTAGGAACCCCCATTTGTAGGTGGGTTACACCCTTCCTGGCCTGGAAAGAACTTGGCGTCCACGTCAAGTAGTTACCCTTAAATCACTTTAAGGCAAAATAGTTTTAAACTGACAGACATCAGACCTTTTATTACATACATTGGCACTGTATTACACAGTTTACTATTGTTTATGCAATATTACACATACAGACAACCTTTTTCTTTTTAAATCAGGTCATTACTTCCTGCCTATGACACCTGGAAAGAGGGGGCCCTTCCTTATCAGCTACCTGCGTGCTAACTGGGGCAGAGGTACCATACTCAGAGGGTAATACTAACAGTCTGGAGTCATTTCCCAGGCTGAGTTTGGGCAAAGAGCTTGGGGACACGTACACCCCTTTATGGACCACATTCAGAGGCAGATCCACAGGCTGGCCCAGGGACTCGTGGCTCAATCTCACTACAGGCCGTACTTCTCGGCAAGTTCATCTTGGGGTCTCAGATAAAATTTCTAAAAGCTCCGACTCCATTTCAGCCCTGCTTGGATTGGTTGGGGAAACTTCTATAGGGGCAGGGGACCCAGAGTCCATAGTACCTTCTGGGACAGAGCCCTCTATTTCTGAACTCATCCCACTCGGCTCAGGGACATTTCTGGTACTGGCAGAGAACTATCAGGGCACTCAAAATATTCTTCTTGCTCTGGCATATCCCCAGTTGCCTCCACCACATCACTTCCTTCATCTGAGAAATCAGACAGTTCAGCCAATCCCAATGAGCTCATATCTTCGGATTTAATACCACTCACTTCTCCCTCCAGGAGCATTGGCTCCAGAGACAAAGCTGGGGGCTCAAACAGTCCAGGAAACCCAACTTCATCCCCAGGGTTGATTAGGGGATTGCCCCTAAACAACTGGCTCAGTTCATAATAGGGGTAATACTCAGGATGATTCTCACTGTCCTCGGATACAGACTGGCCATCAACTTCAACAGCAGGGGTTGGAGAAGGTCTCTTTAGTTTAACTTCTGGGGAATCACCCGGTCTTATTTTTTTCTTGGCAGCAGCTCTAGTCACAGGCCTAGAAGAGGGGGCGTTGGGAGGTTCAGCCTCTATCAAAATCTGTCCAATTGGCAGCAGATGATTTCTATGTATAGTTTTCACATCCTTTGAGTTGTTCTCAGGCTGCACTTTGTATACAGGCAAATCGTTCAGCTTTCCCACAACGATATGAGGGAGGTGATGCCATCTGTCAGCGATCTTATGCTTGCCATGCAGTCCCAGATTCCTCAGTAGCACTCTATCCCCTTCTCTCAGCTCCATTGCTTTCACTTTCTTGTCATATTGTTCCTTATTGGCCAGGTTTCGTTTAGCAGCCATGGTCTGGATTAGTTGGTAGGCATGATTTAGTTGGGCCTTCAACTTCTGCACATACTGTAAATGATTAGCTACTTGAACCCCATCAGGAGAGACCCCGAAACATACATCCACTGGCAGTCTAGCTTCTCTCCCAAACATCAGTCTATATGGGGAAAATCCAGTGGCATCACTTTTGGTGGGGTTATAAGCATGTGCCAAGGTGCTAATCTGCTGGCTCCATCTAGGCTTATCTTTAGGTTGCAGGGTGCCCAACATGTCAAGCAACGTGCAGTTAAACCTTTCAGGCTGAGGATCTCCCTGGGGATGATAGGGAGTAGTTCTTGACTTTCGAACCCCCACAAGGATAGCATTTCTTTACTCAAACAGCTCTCAAAATCTCTCCCCTGATCGGAATGGATTCTTTGAGGGGTCCCATAGTGGACAAAGAAATTCTCAGCAAGTACTTTAGCCACCGTGGTTGCTTTCTGGTCTTTAGTGGGGAAAGCTTGTGCATACCGGGAGAAGTGATCAGTAACTACCAATATATTGCTGATGTTTCTCTGATCTGGTTCTAGACTCAGGAAACCAATGCAGACCAACTCCATGGGGGCACTAGTAGTGATGTTAACCAGGGGGCAGCCCTCTGGGGCAGGGTATTTCTTTGTAAACATCGGCTACAAGTCCTGATATGCTGTTCCACATCAGCACCCAATTTGGGCCAATAAAACTGGGACCTCACCATGTCAAGGGTTCTGTCTATGCCGAGGTGTCCCATGTGATTGTGTAGGGACCTCAACACCAGTTCTCTAAAAGCAGCGGGCAACACCAGTTGTTGTTTGTCTACCTGCCCCTCTTTATCCACTGTCTCTCTGTATAATAGTCTATTAATTAGTTTCAACTTGGGACCTTCTTTGTATAACAGGGCAGTTCTCAAGTCAGTGGAATGCAGTTTTGACACATCTCTCCCCTTGTACAGAGCCTCCAGAGCTGTTTTTATCATGGGGTCTCGGGACTGAGCTAGCCGAAGACTATCATTATTGAACTGGGGTGATGCACTAGTGTCTAATGCAGAGAAATGACAGTAAGCAGCAGGTATACAGTTCTCAGATGGCCCCAAACAATCCACCATGCAATCCACAGCATCAGGAGATACCTGTTCCTCCTTGTTAAATTTTTGGCAAAGTGCTCTGATGTCAGGTTCTGACAACCTGACCCAGTTGTCTTGGGACACAGGCCTCCGGAAAGAGTATCAGCATCTATGTGGTTCAAGCCTGCTCTGTATTCAACAGCATAGTTGTAGATAGACAACGCAGAAAGCCACCTATGGCCAGTGGCATCCAACTTAGCTGAGCTCTGCACATAGGTTAGGGGATTGTTATCAGTCTTCAACAATATCTTAGCACCGTACAAGTAGTCATGAAATTGATCAACAATGGCCCACTTCAAGGCCAGGAACTCTAGCTTATGCACTGGATAGTTTTTTTTCTGAAGGAGTTAGGCTCCTGCTGGCGAATGCTACAGGCCTTAGACCATTTGTGTGCTCTTGATATAACATGGCCCCCAATCCTTGCAGACTGGCATCAGTATGAAGAATGTGTGGCCTGGCAGGGTCAGCATAGGCCAGCACTGGGGCATGAGTAAATTGATACATAATATCATGGAAAGCTGTCTCACAATCAGCAGTCCAGCGGGTTCCAAACACATCATTTGGACGGAAATATTTTTTCTCAGTCTCAGAGGGCACAGTTTTCTTATACTTTTTGTGGGTTGAAGGATACCCTTGAGTAAGGTTGAGTAGAGGGCGGATGACTCGAGAATAGTCTTTGATGAATCGTCTGTAATAACCACAAAATCCCAGGAACCTTTGCAGCTCCTTCAAATTCTTTGGCTGAGGCCAGGTAGTCAAAGCTTCCACTTTACTGGGGTCAGTCTCTATGCCTTCAGTGGATACTATGTGCCCCACATATTTCACGGATGTTTGAAAGAATTGACACTTGTCTATAGACAATTTGAGACCAAAATCTTCCAGTCGATACAGGACTTTGAATAACCTGCTCTCATGTTCCTCCAAGGAGCTGCCAAACACTATAACATCATCCAGGTAGACTAAACACCTGAGTAAGTTCATGTCCCCCACATCACGCTTCGTCAAGTGCTGGAAAGTAGCAGGGGCGCCTGAAATCCCTTGGAGCATCCGCATAAACTCGTAGAAGCCTAGTGGGCAAATGAAAGCAGTCTTCTCTTGATCCGCCAGAGCCGTCGGGATCTGGTAGTACCCACTGCGAAGGTCTAACACTGAGAACCATTTACAACCATTTAGATAGTCCAAGGCATCGTGAATGAGTGGCATGGTATACTGATCTGGTATGGGTCACCTGTTTAGAGTGCTGTAATCCACGCCATCTGGACAGCTCCATTCTTTTTCCTCACTACTACAATAGGTTCTAGACTCTTGTATCACCTCAGCCGCAAGCATCTCCTGCAGGTGTCATCTCACGTCATCTATATCAGCAGGGGCCAGGCGTTGAGATCACTCACGGAAAGGTCGCTCTTCCTGTAGCCGAATGTGGTGCTCAGCTCCTTGCACACATCCTACATCCCACTCCTTCAAAGAAAACACCTGCTCCCTCTGGGCGAGCCTTTCACCGATCCTTTTTTTCCATTCTGCTGGTAGTGGGGAGTCACCGAAATCAAACAGATCAGGGGTCACTCGGTCACTCCTCCCAGAAGTCTTGTTGCTGGGCAGAACAGCAGTATCTGCACAGTGCACCATGGCCAGAGTGCAACCTCGCTTCACTCAAATCTCTCAATCAGATACATTGTGCACTTGAACCATTACTCTTCTGGCAAAAGCATGGGCTCTAGCAGGCAAAATGCTGGGTTTTACCAGCAACCCCTCTGGCAATTTTCCATCACCTGGTGCATCCAGCATCAATATTTTATTCTTAACATCCTTCTTAATCCGGACCTCTCCTTGGAGAACATGCTGGGCATTCGGGGCTAGCAGCAAAGACTCTGGATCCTTCTTCCAGACAATACCCACTGGGCCTTCGGGTTCCGCCTGGCTGGCCTTTCTCTGGGCCTCATAGGCCTTCTGAATCAAGGCAGGTATTCTGAGAGCTCGCCCAGTCCTGGACCTCTGTTTTTCAAAGCACAGCTGCGCTAAGCGACCAAATATGTGAGCATTGGTTCCGATTAACAGAGGCATCCCATCATACAGTCCAGTGGGGGGACACACTAATGCCAAGGCTTCCACTTGTTCAGCCACCCCAGCCACGGAAGTAGGGAAAGACAACCAGATCCGGATATACCCAGAATAATGGTAGGCCTTATCACTCAGTCCCCAAACATGTAGTCCATCCAAAGGCTGCAGAGGCACTTCAGGCAAGTGCTGCCAATACCAGTCCTGAAACATAATGGTCACTTGTGAACCACTGTGTAACACAGCCTGGGTGGGTACTCCATTCACTCTCACAGTGGTCTCCATTGAGGGACCCACCACGTCAGACCATTCAGGGGGCATGGTTTTGGAGGTTGCTTGGGCATTGGCCCGGGTAACAAAACTCTTCCGAGGAGGCCCCCCCCCCAGGGTCTGGTATAGGCCTTGCGATGCCAGGCTACTAGCCTGCTATTGATCCTCCTTAAGTTCCCTGGTAACCGGCACTCAGTCTGAAAGTGTCCATCCTCCCCACAGTGGTAGAAGAACTGAGTATCTCGGGGGTCTTTGTTGGGAGGGAGATATCTCGCCTGCCGGGAGGCATCGGGGGTTCTGGAGGGCTCCTCTAAACTAGATCGTTTGTTTGCAGATAACTCAGGTCCCCCAAATTTGGAGGGGTTGGCAGCAGTTTGTTTCAATTCTCTCACCATTTCCCGTAAATCTCTAATCTCGGCTTTCAAATCACACTGCACCCGGGGATCAGAGGAAACAGCATACACCCCCACTCCACCCTGTGCCTCTGGGGCACAGGAAATGCATCAGGTCCCTTGTTCAATCCCCTCAAGGGGCGGGTCTCATCTGGTTCACTGGGCTCAGAGGTCTGGCATAGATTCACGACCCCCACATAGGGTTCCCACCCCTCTTCATCAGTCTCAACTTCTCGAATCTCTCTCATCAATTGGCAGTATTTAGGAGGGGCAGCCTGTCAGTAATGTAGTTTGATCTTCAACAATATCACACTGGAAAACCTGGCAGATTTCAAGATATGATCTAGGCAGACCTGATTTAAAGCAGCAGCAGTTACCCCACCTTTGCGATAAGCTTTTTGCAGTGCCCTTTCCACTCTGGTAACAAAGGCTGACAGTTTCTCATTCCTCCACTGTTTAGCTGACTTGAACTTCCACAGTTTCTGTACTCCCAAACACCCCCTCCAAGGCAGAAAGGTACTCTACTGCAGTGGCTTCGGGGCTAGTAGCCCACAAGAAATGGATGGCTTCCAAAGCAGGGCCCCTCAGGCTCTCCATCCGTCTCTTTTGTTTCTCCCCCTCAGAGCACTGCCACTCTTGGACTAAAGGGGTAGCATAGTCCATCCAAGTCTCCAAATCATCTTTTCCTGAGGGCACAGGCACAGTACCAGAAAAAAGTTTCAATCTCCGATAGGAGTCTAACTGTATGGGGGGAACAACTATAGGTGGTGAAGACAGGATGGAACTCTTGGAGGACCTGGGAGATGTACCTGGGGACGATTGTGGGGTGGGTTTACTGGAAAGGTCTAACACCTGTAGTAATTCCTGAGTGGTCCTCCCTTGTGCAGCTAACAGTTTAAGCAATTTATCTTTGAAGCTATTGGTCTTGGGGGACCCCCCGGGGTGACTGAACCACTCTGGACATGAATGACCCTCCACCCCTTTGGAGCACCTTCCGGGTAAATTATGGGGGGCACCCTCTCTGGGTCTATAACTATACTGCATAATAGCAGCACCTGTAAGGTCTGGTCGAGTCGGTCGGCCATTCGCCCCTTCACCTCTACCTTGCCCAAACATTTAACATGCTCAACTGCAGAAACAAGGTCAACGTTCTTTATCCCCAGAGGTACATCCAGTAGTAACACAATTTTCTGGGAATCCAACTCTTCAGCTTCACCCCATCCCATCAGTTTATGTACCATGATCTTAACAGGGTCTAAATTTTAGTCGTGATATCCCCCTCCAGTTTTTCCTTTGGTTTGGCCATGTTGAGGTAGTTCATATATTCGGCCACTAGGGGACGCTAATCCCAGCGGTGCCTCCAAGATGTAACCTCCAGGTGCCACTATCCCAAGGGCTACTACCCCTGCCTGACTGACTACTGACAGGTTGAGGGGCCTGGGTCCAATGGTGGGTGCCTCCACCCAGAGGTCGGGGTTGGAACAGTCAGATATGACCTGGTCACAGCCCTCTGGGTCACTGCAACCCCGCTTTCTTCCCACCAGTTGCTCATCAGTGATTCCCACACTATCGTTTTTACTTACACTTACCCCGAGGTCGGGATGGACAACTTGGTGTTGAGGACCCCCTGAAAAATAAGGTGCAGTTATACAATAACCCATGCACAAAAGGGTAGCACAAACACGCAGTTCAAACAGTATACCTTGCAACAACAAATCTGATTTATTAAGGGGAAGGTAACAAGGATGGGGGAGATCAGGTTGATTAGCTTACCACTCTAATATATATGTATATACCTAGGGCACTATGCACAGGCCAAAGCTATAAGTCACTGTCTCTGGGTACCCAGGCAATAGAAGGCTATCCTCTCGGTGCTGCTGATTGGGGCCCTGACGCAGAAAACAAGCATTTGATACCTAAGAGGATTAAGTAGAGCCAGCAGGCTCAGTTCATGTAGCCAGAAAAGCAGCCAGACAAATCTTGCCTTCCCAATGAACATCGGACAGGGAGCTACCCTGATTTAGTACTCACGACTCCTGCAGAAAGATCACTCTCACACCACTCCAAGGACCAAGCCTGAGATCCAAACACTTCTCCACACATTTATATGAAGAGCAGAGGGGTACCATATCAGGCAGCTGCTGTATACTCCTGATCACTTTCACTGCAAAAACCAGGCCAAACGACGCAGCTTCACTTGTCCTGACAGACCGAGCGCGATTGAAGCAGATTCTCCAGTCCTCTACAGGGTGAGCCTGGTAGGTAGCTGTAAATGTACAGCCTCCTCCGCCTGCACTCCTTCACGGATCTTGTCAGCTCCTTCTGGCGATGCTTTAACCATCTGACTTTGCTGTACCATGCGCACTTCCAGCATTGACTTCCCTGACGCGGAGCCAGATCTCCTTCTACCTTCACAATCGCCAATGACTCTGCCCCTCCAGGACAGTTGCAGGGCAGTTTCCTCTCCTTCACAGGGCTCTGGTTGGCTGCTTTGTTTTGTCAGTCACTCCATACGCCCTCTATTGGTGCAAAAAAGGTGCCAGGGTCCAAACTACACTTCCCATGAGCACCTGCCATATACTTCCCTTCAGGCAGGCTCCTAGTGGGAGTCCAAAGTCTAATTGGCTCCAGCGGTTTCCATTTTAAAGCCCCCTTTCCCCAATTGGCCCACCTCGTCAGTTCGGGTCCAAAATGGAGGGGTTGAACACACAAAGTCCCAGCTGCAAGTAAGGCAGGTTAAACAAACTACATTTTTGCAATGGCACTACATATTTTCCAGCAAACAGTTACATCTTTCAACCAAGCTCCCTCTGCTCTCTTAGTGACCACAGAAATGGAGCAATTCAACCAACCCCTCAAGTGGGATTCGAGCAGTAAACCCACTGTCCCTCTACACAAACTAATAAAGCCTGCAAGCAGGCAGCTCTTAAAGAGACAGTACCAGAGGCTCTAAAAGCACTCACAGTGCCCACACTTGAGCGGCCTTACGCCAAACGCCAGTTAGGCAGGGAGCACTTAGGCAAGCCCCGGGAAGGCTTTTAGGAACCCCCATTTGTAGGGGGGTTACAAATGTTAATATGAAACAATTTGAAACAACCTTAGATGGGTATGTGGGTGAAAAAAGGTGTAGATCCTGCCAATGAGAAGTGGCGAGTTGTTAATAGGTCCAAACCTTCTATACGCATATTAATACCTATGAACCTTACCTCCTGCCACACTGGAGACCCGTGTTCGGTGGCGAGCGTGGGTTGCTGGGCATCGGCCGAGGAGGGAAAGGATTGAGCACCCGATGGCTGCTCTCCTTTTCTGGGGGGGGGGGGACCTGCACGCTCTGCCAAATGACTGCCACCCGGTGGAGGCCAGTTGGTAGTGTGGGTCTAGTAGGGCAGTAATAGGGAGGACTGCGGGACTCTGGGGCATGCGCGCCTCCACGAACGCTCATCTATGTGCATGCCCCAGCATGGGGAACAGGGAGAAAACCAGGGAAAACCTGAGTCCCCCATTTGCCATATGTGACGACCCTCGGGGGACTCCTGGGTCCTTCTTCCATGTGGATCCCCATTGGCACAACAGCAGGGGGAGCAGTCAGTGGGACTGGGGGACCCTCGATACAGGGTCCGATGACAGTAGCAGGAGGTGGCGGGCAGGTGGGCAGAAAGCTATATGAAAAAAAAAAATCTTGCAGGAGCATGTTAGTTGCCCTGGCCCCACCAAATATAGAAGAACCCTGGCTGGTCCCCTCCCAAGGTGAAAAGTTCTGTAGTAACCAGCTGCCAGTGGTCAGCTACACTGCTTTACTCTTCACTGAGTTTTAAAAAGGAACATTTTACAGTTTTCTGGAGAAGGTGCAACTTCCCCTTTTATTTGCTTAGACTTTTTATCCCCTTGGACTTGGTTGCCTGCTTTCAGCTCTTCACTCCAGATCTTATAGCATCACATTACAGGTCCCTGGTCGGGCCCCATCTGGAGTACTGTGTTCAGTTTTGGAGTCCACATCTGAAAAAGGACATAAACAGGTTGGAGGCAGTTCAGAGAAGAGCGACTAAAATTATCCAGGGCCTTCAAAGGCACTTGTACGGGAAGTGTCTGGAAGCATTAAATATGTTCTCACTGGAGACAAGGATGGAGAGGGGAGATACGATTGAAACATACAAGTTCCTAAGAGGAATAAATAAGATGCCATCCTTGGACCTGTTTAACAGTGTCTCCAACTTTAACATTAGAGGGCAAGAATTCAAGTTGAGGGGGAGGGAAGCTTCAAGAGGGAGCTTAGGAAACACTATTTTACAGAAAGAGACGTGGAGCCATGGAATAAACTGCCAGCTGAGGTAGTGGAAGCAAAATCCATGACATCATTTACGTTGGAGTGAAAAGCAACAGGAGCAGTAGGAAGCATTAGGCAGAAGGAGGGTTAGGTCCTGAGATCTGAGAAGGTCCAAGAAACGCATTGGGCAGACTAGATGGACTCTTGGTCTCCTTCTGCTGTCTTTTTTTAATGTTTCTATTTTGCTACACAATCCTACTAATGCTGCTCCATCACATCCCTTATATAGGGCCTCTTTAACTAACCCCCTTGACAAAACTTCTACTTCCCCTCAAGGCAGAAGACTAGGAACAGCCTGGCATTGCAGATGACCAGGTAATGTTGCTCTCCTCCTGAAAGGATAAGCGTGGCAATCATGGTCATGTTTGAGGGAGGAGGGTGGGATACAAAGTGTGTGTCTGAGGGGTAGAAGGATTGGTTGACCCAAGATGGATGATATCCAAGCCTTCCCCATGCTCAAATGGCCCATGTTGACACAGATGCCTTGCTCCAGCTCCCCGACACATACATTAGATCTTGGGCAGGTTAGACCATCTGTGGGTGTAAAGCTCTGGGGAAAGTTGGTGGTGATTTCTGGATGGTGGTTAATGAACCCCAAACCACTTTACAAGCCATAAGCAGTTGTAGCAGCCATAGATTGAGCACAGGGAGATTGAGAGAGCAAGAGGGGAGGGTGAGCGCAGGTAGGTGAAAAGAGAGAGAGAGTGTGGAAAGCTTGCACAGGGAGGCTAAGAGAAAGAGAGAGAGGGTGTGGAGGGTAGACTTCGGGAGAGTAAGGTAAGAGAAGAGAGAGAAAGGAGAATAAACATGGAGGTTATGAGAGAGTGGAGGTAAAGACAGCTAGAGAGTGGAAAGTGAGAAAGAAGGGTAAACAGAGGTTGTGAGAGAAGGGAGTAAAGACAAAGAAGATATTAGAGACAAAATGAGGAGGGTGGGCACATGGAGGTTAAGAGAGAGTGAAGGGTAAACGGAACCTTGAGAGAGAGAAAGAAAGAGAGAGACAGAGTGTTTAGGGTAAACACAGGTTAAAAGAGGGTGAGTGGATGTTAAATGAGAAAGATAGTAAGAGGAGGGGAAAGTAGAAGGTAACCACAGCTTGAGAAAGAATATGTGGCAGGTGGCACAAGGAGATTAAAAGAGACCAAGAGTAAAGGGTAATCACAGAGAGGTTAAGTGAAGTGCTGAAGACCACATGATGACTGTGCAGCTCTCAGATTCAAACAGGCATCTCCAGCAGTACACAGCCCTGCATTCTACCCACTAGGCTAACAAAAAATAAAGGAGCAGTGCACACATCAGGCTCTGGATAGTGCAAATTATTTTATTTAATTACCATCATACTGCCAGGAACCCCAGGTTAACATACCCCACTAGGCCACACACTAGTGGTAACCCCAAGTCAAGATGTACCACCCTGGTCTCACAGGGTAGCATAGAACGATAATGACGTACAATGTCTATTCTGGCTAATAGCAGAGCTCCCCATACCTGCCAGTGATTGATGTTTCTTGTTTGACAGGACCTCCAGGATCCCTAACAATGTCACTCACCTTAATGACTTAGACCAGCTTCACCCACATCCACAGTTTATAATTCATAAAGCTAGGTATCTGGGATTATTTTTAGGTACTACCTTAAAAGGCTTTCATGAGGGATAGTTTCAGATGTGATGTACAGTAGCATGTGCATGTTTGAATATACTGTGATACTGCAGACTGTGACCCCAAGCTTAATGGTTTTCTTTGTTCTACATTTCAGCATATGTTCTCCCAGTGAAAGTGGAAATGGAGCTTGTGATTCAACAGTACGAGAAGACGAAGGCCAATCAGGATGAGCAACTGGAGCGACTGACCCAGATCTGCCAAGACCAAGCAGTAAATGTTACTTAAAATCAGTACTGTAAATCATGACGTAATTATTAACTAGCATTATTTATAAGTCCAGGTACTGTTATACGTATTAATATGGGCCACGGAGACCCTCTTATTGAAGTGGGGTCTCATGTGCATTCTTTTGAGGGTGAGAACCGCAAAGTGAAGCTGAACCATTCTGACTCCAACAAAAGTGAAAGCGAGAGCACTCTTACAAGCCTCCGTTGCCTACATTGATATATTATAGATCGACATAAATTTTAAACTAAAAAAATAACTTTTTACTAAAATATCAGACTTGTTATTTTGGGTCATCGGTGCTGGTGAAAACTCTTTCTTACATCATTGCGCATAAGACATGGAAGAGTGTCCCGTGCACTGATGAAATGAGTGCTGCGATTGGTCAGGAGCAACAGATAATGATTCATCAATTTATAATAAGCAAAAGATGGTCTCTCATGCAAACAGTTCTAAAATTCTGACATTCTAAGTTCAGTTGGCATAGTCCAGTTTTCATATAGGGCTTTCTCCAATATTCTACAAACTAAAACATTTTGAGTTAAAATTCAAGTTACATTTTTAAAAAAAGAAATCTTTAAAAGTGATTATTTATTTATTGAATAGAATGGGAATTACAATCCTTTGAGTCATAGACTCGTTTGCAAAGGCTCCTTGTCCAATAAAGTAACAATACAGTTGAAAGTATAGATACAGAGTAAAACATTCATCAAAAGAAAGAGGTAAGAATGAAAATAAATAAAATGTCTATACAGGTATCTCAACTATACGATGGAATTGTAATAATACAAGGTCCGATAGAGTTGGACTAGCTTATTTTGGCCGTGCATCCACTGGGGGAATACAGAAAGTCTGTGCCAGTGCTAAGACAGGATACAGTAATGTAGGATCTTGAGGGACCCCGAGTCGTAATATCTGGATGGGGGGGACATAGCAAGGGGTGTTGGAAGACGAACCAGATGCTATAGGATAGAGCTGGGTAGCATCCGTCTCCAAAGTGATTGTGGAGGGGAGGGAATAGTATGTAAGTGGGTCTAAATACAGTCACAAGTTGCTGAGTTAAGGGGTTTGAGGCTAGCTTTAAATAGGTTGAGACTATGGGTCGAGGAGACGGAGGACAGTAGGCTGTTTAGCCATAGGGGGGCCCAGTAGCGGAAGGATCTTTATCCAAGTGAGGTTCTACAGTGAGGAACTAGTAGGGTAGAGTTAGCTGTGTGTCTTTGGGTCCGCCTATGGGGGACTGTGTGGATAAGCGGGTGTAAGCCTATGGGAGCTTGCTTTAGTTTTAGGATTTTACCTAGAAGGCACTGCCGCCTCCCCTCTTGCTAATCCTGTCAGCTCGGTAGAGGGTGTAGTCACTGAGGGCAATAGTTCCATCAGGTATTTTATCTGAGAGCCATGTCTCTGATAGGGCTAAAACATCAGGAGAGTGCTGGGCAATCCAGCCCTGTAGGGGGGTGAGCTTTTTAAGGAGGCTGCAGATGTTAGGGGTAGCCAGCAGGAGGCCTTCACGTTTGCCGTTCTTGGAGACAATGGGGGCGGGTGGTCCTGGGTTGGTGTGTATATTACCTGATAGCAGTAGAAGGAGCAGAGCATGTCGAAAGAGTGCTAGCCTGTGCAGTTTAGGTGACGCACGTTTAGGCTGGTTATTAGTGGATCTTTTATCATGGGTGATAGGGACTGGGAGGGTGCGTAGGAGGTGGGTTATCATGGTGACAAGTGGTTGGGTACCAGGTTGGATGGTAACAGGATGAGTAGGGGACTGTAGTCTGGGGGTAACAAAGTTGCCATACAGCTAGGGAGGTGTGCGTGGGGGTTGGAAACAGGCGCTGGGAGGGAGTGTGTGTATATGTGGTCATGTAACCGGGAGTAGGAAGGCTTGGTGTTGTTAAATTTGGGGTCATACCAGGTAATTCTGTGGTGGCTGGCAGTGTATCCATCATATTGAGGTAGTTCCTTTGGGGGGGGGTGGCAGGGCTATTTGGGGGATCAGAGAGGCCATGAGTATGGGTATCACGAGCAATGGGAGCATATTAACCTAAAAGACGGTTGGTCTTGGGAATGAGGTGAGTGGTCACTAGTGGTGAGCTTGTATAAGCTGCTGCTGGAGAAGTGGGCTGATGGGCTAATTTCAGCAGCACACGTGATGCGATACTGCCTATATAATAGAGAGCAGACCAAGGGTGGTGGTGGGGGTGGCGGGGCAATCCTCAGTTGTAGTTGTGCTGCAAGGGTCACGATCAGGCGAGCAGGGTGAACAGCTCATGGCTGAAGTTCAGTACCTGGGCAAGTTTTCCAGTTCTGGCTATGGGGGAGGGCTGAGTCCAAGCCCTCACGACCTCCGTGATCCTCAGGGGGTCAGCTGTGGAAGAAGGAGAGGGGGAGAGAGAGAGAGAGAGAGAGAGACACACAGTTAAGTAGGTAAGGGGAAGGGAAAATGCTGAAGGGGGCTGGTCTGTATCAGGATTTTAGCAGGTCTATGCAGCCTAATTAAATTATTTGCAGCTAAATGTAGATATCAGGTCAGAATGAACTTTAAGAGATCTTCCAGCAAATTACTTGCACTGTTGCCAGGATAAAAGTATTTGCAGCAAATGTAGATATCATGCTAGAATTAAAGTTAACAGCTCTGCCAGCATTTACTTGCACTGTTGCCAGGATATTATTTTAAGCAAACTCAAATAATTAAGGCATCATTCAAATCAATACTAAATAAGCTGGACTCTTTAGTAGTTCTTAAGGTAACATGCAGTACATAGTGAGGACTTATGCTCAGAGTGACAAAAAAGCAGGATAAATAGACTATCTCCACTTGTACACCAAGAATTAATTGTCTGAGAAAAAAGGCGCCAAGTAGGAGATTTTGAAAATCCTCCGTTGTAGTTGTGCTGCAAGGGTCGCGAGCAGGGTGAACAGCTCGTGGCTGAAGTTCAGTACCTGGGCAAGTTTTCCGGTTCTGGCTGTGGGGGAGGGCTGAGTCCAAGCCCTCATGACCTCCATTATCCTCGGGGGGTCGACTGGGCAAGTTTTCCGGTTCTGGCTATGGGGGAAGGCTGAGTCCAAGCCCTCACGACCTCCGTGATCCTCGGGGGGTCGGCTGGGCAAGTTTTCTGGTTCTGGCTGTGGGGGAGGGCTGAGTCCAAGCCCTCACGACCTCCGTGATCCTCGAGGGGTCGGCTGGGCAAGTTTTCTGGTTCTGGCTGTGGGGGAAGGCTGAGTCTAAGCCCTCATGACCTTCGTGATCCTCGGGGGGTCGGCTGGGCAAGTTTTCTGATTCTGGCTGTGGGGGAAGGCTGAGTCCAAGCCCTCACGGCCTCCATTATCCTCGTGGGGTCGGCTGGGCAAGTTTTCCGGTTCTGGCTATGGGGGAAGGCTGAGTCCAAGCCCTCACGACCTTCGTGATCCTCAGGGGGGTCGGCTGGGCAAGTTTTCTGGTTCTGGCTGTGGGAGAGGGCTGAGTCCAAGCCCTCACGACCTCCATGATCCTCAGGGGGGTCGGCTGGGCAAGTTTTCCGGTTCTGGTTGTGGGGGAGGGCTGAGTCCAAGCCCTCACGACCTCTGTAATCCTTGGGGGGTCGGTTGTGGAAGATAATTACTGGTTGAACACTTTATCATCTAGGCTATCATTAGTCTGAAACACTGTAACACACACTCTTCTATGTCATGATACACGGAAAACTGTGCATTACTACCCTACCGCTGTGGTACAGGGTTTTCCCTGTATTATTGGTATCCAGAAAGTGATCATCTGTGTTTCTCAAAATGATTCGTTAAGCAACATTTTGATATATGGAATCAAATTTAGCATCTTTTCTCAGTCACACTGCTTTCCATTTACTTTGTGTTTTATTATAGGTATGAGTGTGACTAGCCATGAGCTGCTCTGTGCTAAAAGGTGATAATTTTTAAAGTGCCATCCTCATTCATTGACATTCACATATGATTTAAATAGCACCGGAAAAGTGACACTTACATTTTGTAGAAATAGAGAATCAGTTGACAGAAAACAACCCTGTGGTCCGTCGAGTCTGCCCAGCTGTACCTATCTGTGTTGATTGTGAGGGCTCAAACAATCCTTCTCTCCTCCCTTCCACCCTCTGCTTTAGCTACTGTCTTAATCAGCTCCATGTGTCTGTCTCACCCATGTTTGAATCCCTCCACTGATTTTGCACAGAGTACCTCCTTTGGCAGTCTATTCCCTCCCTCCACCACCCTCTCTGTGAAGAAATGCTTTCTGATGTCCCTCTTAAATTACCCCGGCAGCTTCATTGAGTTTCTTCTGGTGCTTGTGTTTCTATTAAGTGTGAACAACAGTCTGCTATCTACTTTATTAACCCGTGTAGGTATTTGTATGTCTCAGTCATGTCACCTCTTGCCTCCAACATTTACATATTGAGATCCTCCAACCTCTTTATGTAAGCCCTTTCCTGATGACCTTGGATCATTTTGGTTGCCCTTCTTTGTACTGTGTCCACCCTGTTCCTGTCTTTCTTCAAGTGTGTGCTCCAGAATTGCACACAGTCCAGGTGAGGACACACCAGGGACTTGTACAGTGTCAGCATCTCCTCACTCATTCTACTGCTGTGCTGATTCCTTTTCTTGGTTGTTGTGTTTTATGCCCCCCTACTCTCTCTGACACCTGTGCCTTCCATTACCACTTACAAGGCACATGTCTTGGGGGGGGGGGGATGCTATAGCTATGGACAACCCCCGGGTTGGCGCAGAATCCTTTTGGCTCACCCCTCCATGAGGACATCCCAGTTGAGTGTGAGGAGTCAGATACACTTAGGCTGGTGCCCTCAGCACCAGGGTCCATGTTTGCATTTTCTCCCCTGCTTTGAGGTGGCACAGGTGGTGATGCCATGACATGTGCATGTTAGTGCATACCACACATTGGCATCCATAGCCACCTTTTCCCATTCATGTTCCTCCACTGCACCACCACCTGTGATCACCCAGGTAGCAGTGCAGTGGCACGGGAAGCAGCCCTTCCTTGTCAGAGTAGGAGATTGTCCCCTTAGATGCTTGATTCTCCTCCCTTTGACCTTTTCCTGATGACCAGGGCTCACTTCTGAACCTGGGTCACCAGCATCACTAGTGGCAGCGCTACCGCTTCACCGACAGCCCAGCTGATCCCCCTTTATATACAACTCAGCATTCTTTTCACCCCCTCACTGCCTTGTTGCACTGTTGTGTGGCCTTCAGATTGCCCAGTATTATTACTGCCAGGTCTCTCACCTCAGTCCTACTTTCCACAGCAGCCTCGGCCCCATTCTGTATTCTGTTTTCAGATGTGTTGCCTTTATGTGCATTGCCCTTCACTTTCTGGCATTGAATTTTAACTACCACATCCTTGATGACTTCTCCACTCTCTCTAATTCTTCCTTCATACTTTTTACCCATTCCTCACTATCCACTTTTTCACAGATCTTTGCATCATCCACGATTAGACAGATCTTCCCCTGGAACTACACTCCAGTATCACAGATGAAAATGTCGACATGGACTGGTCACTGGACCGATCCCTGTGGCACTGCACTGGTTAGCCCATGACCTCAGAGTATTCTCCATTGACTACAACCCCCTGGGTTCCATTACTCAGACAACTGCTGACCCAGTTCATGATTTTATGTCCCACCCTCAGGTCTCGCATCTTCTTAACCAGTTGAATATATGGAACAGAGTTTAAGGCTTTGCTGAAATTGGTGTATAGTATGTCACTCATTTGCCCCTTGTGTATCACCTTTGAATCTTCACCCGATCGAAGAAGTCGATTTGGTTTTTCTAACATGATCTCTTATCTGTGAACCCATAATGTCTGATATTTTTTTTAATTTGTTTTTATTGCATATTCATAGAAAGACATTACAGATATATTCCTGGTAATGCAATATGCACTGCAAATGATACACAGTAATGCAATGGTAGGTAAGTCATCGCATTGATTACTTTTGGTACTAGATTGGGGTGTACCATATAGCTAACGCTATGACAGGAAACACTTTCAGTCTGACCAATAGGCTAATATGCCATCAAATGCTTGGGGGATTAACTCAACACAAAGAAGTAAAATGCAACTGGCTAATCCTGTTAGCCTAATAACAGCCAACAACACTGGAGTTTCTCCTCAGTCAGTAGTTGAACCTCAACCCTCTGCATAAACTTTGCAGCTAGTAACCACAGAAACTGATTATAGATGTCAGACATTATTCATAAAGACTTAACAAAATTAATGTTCCCCACAGTTCCCAGAAGTAGGTCAGGCTATTATACTGCAGCGGAGCCCCATGTACATTCTCATCTTCTCAGCAGTTATTCACAGAATATGTACCCTCGCCCCACAGCTCGAAGGTTTGCAACTCAGTTCTGTCTGTTGCGTGCCTCACTGAAGTGCGCCACAGAAAGACTGTCCTTGGGAGAAATGGCACAAAATGGAGTCCCCCTTCAGCTTTGAAAGTTATGCCTACCAGAAATGCCCCAATAACAGTCTTTCCCCTTGCAATACATAGATAGTTAGAGGCTCCCTTGATAAAGTGAAATAGCAAAGGCTAAACTGTACTAACCCCCTGACTGATGGAGTTACCGGTGCTTACACAGAGTGATTCAGGCTCAGCTACAGAGAAACCTGTACATATGGGTGCTGCAACATGGGAAAAAGTGGAGGGCTGTATAAATTACAAAAGAGACCATGATTATTTCTTTTCTGACCTTGCATGCATTAAAGGGGCACTTCAAATGCTGATGGTGTGCTGCCCCACCCCCACCCATAGGTTCTGGCAGCTGTGCCTGTACATAGGTAAATGGAGATATAAAGGATAACAAGCACAGCATTTACGACAAGGATAATCTAGTCCAGTATGTGCCATTTAAGTGTCCTCATCTAAGCTGATCTCTCCCTCTGGTTCGGTGGTTGCCACAAATTTCTGAGAATTGGCACTAGATTTGTCCAGCCACTCTAGCAGTTTGATTGCTTCCTTAGAGTTGGAAAAGGAATAAGGGTTATTGTGGATTGTTAGGTGAAGACAGGCAGGTGGTAGTAAGGCAAACGGTATCTTCTCTTGGCGTAGCTCTTTTTTCACCCTATTAAAAGCCTTGCACCACTGCCACATCGCGTATGACCAGGCCTGAAAAAATACCACCTTGAGCCCATCCTTCGTTACAGAGGCCCATTTTGCTGCAAGAAAGACCTGACCTTTGTCACTCACTGATACGAAGGAGAAGAAGATTGCCCCAGGATGTTCCATTGATGTTGTTGCCTTCCTTAAAGTTACTCTGTAGGCTCGTTCAAGTTGAGGGGGCTCCTGAATTTGAAGCTCTGTCTTTAGCCAATTTTCCATGAATTCAAAGGTACCATTGCATTCTAACTTCTCTGGCAAACCTAAGAGGTTAATGTTTCTCACTCTCAACAAATTTTCAGAGTTTGGTTGTTTTTTTTTTATTCAGTTTACCCTCTTCTCATCCCCTGGCTGGCTCTCCTTCCCGCTGACCCTCCCAAGCCCATCAGCTGGCTTCTCCCAGGACTTACCTTTCCTTGAGTCCCCATGGCCTATCCTCCGTGGCAGGATAACATGGAGTCTCTCGACCTTTCAAGTATGGATCCAGATTCGGGAGGAGCCTGGGTCACTGGTTCAGGGCCTGCGGAGGTCGGCGATTACCCTGCCAGCCAGGGCGTATTTTCCATCTTCAGTTCCCCGCCTGTGCTGCTGCACTACTGCTGTCCTGTAGGGACACTGGCATTGAGACTGTGTCCCCGAAGTGAGCATGTGCTGATGCACTCAGGTGATGCACAGCGCAGAACGTCCCTCCCACCCTGCGTCTCATGCGCCCTACCATCCACACGTCTGTAGGTGGCAGTGTTGCAGAGGGACATGGCAACCCCCCCCCCCCCAAGAAGAAGGAGAGCATTCTATGGAAATACTTGATTCTCCTCCCTCCCTGCTGGCCTCTGATGATCTGGGCTTATTCCTGAACCTGTGTCGCCAGCATTGCAAGTGGTAGGACTACCACTGCACCGACAGGCCAGCTCATTTTCAGAGTTTTCTAAGCGGATCCTCAAGTATGAGTATTTTCCCTCACCAGTGTGTCGGCAACTGCCAGGGTTCTGTCTGCATATTTAGTGGCCTTCTCCTTGTTAATGGCATCAACAGTTTGTTTGATGGTAGCAGTTCTGTTTGTGATCAAATCTAACTTTTTGTCCATCCTTGTGTTGGAAGAGCAGAGCTTTGCTGCCATTTTTAAGCACCTCTAAAGCTGCGCTAGCATAGTCCTCTGAGGTAGTTGCTCCCAATTCCTTAGATGCATCTGGGCTGGCGTCACACAGCTGGAAGAAATTCTGGGCACCCTGCTGTTGAGTTGTAGTCTTTCTTGGGTTTCCCCACGGCCACAACCCATCATGTTTGGATCAAAATATGCAGAATGGTGAGTTCTGCTAAAGTCTCTAGTCGATCGCCCCCAAATCTGCAGTTTTGGCTTAATTTTGGTACGTTTACAAGAATCTTACAAGTGCTGCACTGAAATGCTGCCGCTCAGTATGACGGCTGGCCATGCTTCCCCACTTCCCACTGTCTAATATCCTGAAGTCCTCTCATGCCAGGAAACCTGCTAGCTTCTCCTTTATTAAAGTATCTAGCAGTTTCCCCATTATGGATGTCAGACTGACAGGTCTGCAGTTCCACAGTTCGTCCCTATTCCCACTCTTGTGCATGGGTACCACATTCACTGTCCACCAGACCCTAGGTGCCTCCCTTGTCTCCAGTAAGCTGTTGAAGAGCTTAGCCGAGGCACAGCCAGGATGTCTGCCACTCCTTCAGTACTTGGGGATGCAACCCATCCAGACCCACCTAACACCCTTGCCTCTGAACATGGATCCTCATCAACACCCCCGTTCCCTCCTTGCCTTGATGATGCAGTCCAGTAACAGCCCCACATCCTCTGCTGTGACTATTGCAGAAAAACTGGTTCAGTGTGTCCGCCTTTTGCTTGTCCTTCTCCTCCCATGTATCCCTTGTCCTTAGTTTCACTATTCTCTTCTTTGTTTTGAGCTTCTCCCTTATATAACAACAGAACATCTTGCCCCCCTTCTTCATTCCCTCAGCTATCCTAAGCTCAGTGTCAGACTCTGACCTCCACACCTTGTTAACCTCCTTCATCTTGCTTAGAAATTCTATAATTCTTTCTGGCTGTTTTTGGAAGTTCTTTTTGTCTGTCACAGCCTCTGCCACCATCCTTATGAATCACAGTGGCTTCTTAGTCCTGTTTTACACCCCAACTACTCTAGTGTAGAGAGGTGTATCTTTCAGGATTTCGTCCCTGACTAATTCCCACTTCTTTTGCACCCCCACTACGGCCATTACTCTTTCTTGCCTGTCTTGCAGCATCCATTGCATCCTGCCAAAGTCTGCTCTTCTAAAGTCCAGGACTTTTGTCTGTGACTGCTTCCTTTCTGCCACTAGCTTAGCATTTAGCCACACAGTCTAGTGGTCATTGGTACCCAGTGGATCCTGCACTGTGACTTCCCGTATACTATCGTTGTTCGCAAGTACTAAATCAAGGATGGTTAAAGCCGGCCCATCAGTGCATCGATTGGATTTCCGCTTGCGACACCGGTGACCTGGGTTCAGGAGCGGACTCGGGTCACTGGAGGGGCCGGCGAGAGAAAAGCTTGAGCATCCAGGGACTGCTCGCCTTCTCCAGAGGGGAGGGAGGGACAGGATCCGCGGCTTGTCTGACCCCGGGCGGAGGCCCGAGGTACAGCAAGCTAGTAGGACAGACCAATGGAGAGCTGTGTGGTGGACATCGGCATAACACCTTGATGTCATGGCTTACACCACACAGAGAGAAAAAGGGAAAAAGCACCACCGGAGCATGAGTAGACAGAGCTCCAGTGCCAGCCCAGATTGTGACTGCCTGCCTGACCACCGAGGGACCCGACGAGACAAGAAGATATCGGGGTGTCCGGGCCCCGGCCTGTACCCACCAGGAGGTATAGCCACGGCTCCATGGGGGAACCCTCAGGGATTCAGGTAGGTCAGTTGTGGAGGGCACATAGGAGTCTCCTGAAGAAGCATAGCTCAGGGCAGGATGAGAGAAGAAAAATAGAAAGTAAAAAAAAAATTAAAAATCAAGTATGGTTCCCTCCCTTGTAGACTCCTCCACCCACTGCATCATGAGTACATCCTGGACGCCTCTACAAGCAGCTAATTTCTCATGCTTGCTGCTTCTGGAATCTTCCAGTCCCCATCTGGCATGTTGAGGTCACCCATTAGCAGCACTTCCCCCACTTTACCCAATTCTGTCTCCACTGCCTAGTTCTGTAAGGGTGTTTTTTTTTCCCCTTGTATCTTGTTACACTGCCTCACTACCCTTTCTTCTTGAGGCATTTTATTCCCTGTTGGTCCTTCCATTTTTATGGCTGCAGTGGATGGAGCCTGCAGTCATCTTGCAATCGCCTAAAAAATTGAGCAACCAGATCCGACCCAACAACAAAGGTGGAGTTGCATCATGGTCACTCTGCAAGTTGGAGCACTCCGCTCTGTAGATGGTCATTTCTTAACCCCCCCAGTCCCGTGGGTGCACTACTTTATGTTTTCCTCACTTCTGATACAGCCCGCCGTGCCCAAGATGGCTTCCAGAGGTCAGTGTGCATGCGCCAGCAGCCATCTTGGGCAAGGTAGACTGTTCTGCCATGAGCTTAGCAAGTACTATTAAAACACAGTTACAGCCATGTCGGCTCTGGCCAGAGTTTGTTTCTAGTGCCACTTGTCCTCCCTCATTTGAGTAGGTATGCCTATTAGTAACTGGTCTGCTTCCCCCTCTGCTAGTTTAAAAGTTCCTCTGTGTACTCTGTGAACTTTCTCCGTATCATCCTGGTGCCCTCCTCAGAGGCGTGTAGGTCAGCCTATTTGTAGACTCTTCTGTACTTTCAGGAGTGCCCCAGTCTCCAGCATACCTAAAGCTCTCATCCCTGCACCACTTCTTCAGCCAGGAGTTGAAGAAAGTGATCCACAGATGTCTCCCCCTCTTCAGTAGAGCAAACTGGCAGAACCTCAGAAAAAGGATACTGAGGTTGCTTTCAGCTTGAGCCTCCCTATCAGATGCCTTTATTTCCATAGAGGTTTTTCTCCCTTTGGTTATTGGGGTGGCTAATCAGCCCTATCTCTGCCATTCTGAACAGGTGACAAGCTCCCCGGGGACCTACCTGGTTGGAAGTTCTCCCATGGACCCCTCCCCTGTGGCAGGACTGGAGAGGGAGAGTGGTTCCCCCCCCCCCAGTAACTCACATCCAGACAGACCAGGTGTCCACGGGTGTCAGTGCGGTCCGGGGCTGATGGGCAGGACATCACAAAGCCCCATCCACCCTTTTCCCATTTTCTCCATGTCCCATCCCCTGCTGTGGAAAGATGTGAATGCATGCTACGTGACCGCAGCTCCTCCTGTCCATGCTGCCCGTGCTTACAGTACAAACAGACCTTCATCTGGTGACAGTCATGGGTCGGGCTAACAAACCACCACTCCCCAGTAAAGGAGAGCAATCTATCGAATGCTGGATCCTCTCCCATCCTGGCCAACCCCCATCAACCCATGTTTGTTGCTGAACACAGGTTGCTGGTATGACAGGGGGTAAGGCATTCAACCCCTCAGTCCTCCATGCCACTAGGCTGGATCTCCATATGAGCTTACTGAAGCTATCACCTTTCGGGACCGAGTAATGAAACGACGCTGCCACTGTTCATAAGGTGGGCTCTCAAAAAGCTTATGTTGAAAATTTGGTGGAAAAATTCCTAAAAATGACTGTTTTACGAGCGTGCGTTGCGCAGTTCCTACGCACACTCATAAGTTCATGAATTTTCAATATTTTCACTCCAGATTTTCAACATTGCCATTTTACCACACCTCCTTATGAGCAGTACAGCTGTCATTTTTCACATCTTGTCCAAAAACGTGTTTCTCATATGGCGCACAATGGTGCAGTCGGTCTAAGAGAATCAATGTATGGGACACATTAAGAAAATCATAGTGACACTGTTCATGAGCAGAGGTCTTAAAATGGCTATGTTGAAAATTTGGTGAAAAATTCCTAAAATGACTGTTTTACAGCGTGCATTGCAGTTCCTATACTGCCTTTCGTAAGTTTGGAATTTCTATATTTTCACTCCAGATTTTCCACATTGCCATTTTATTACACTTCCTTATGAACAGTACAGCTGCCATTTTTCACATGTTGCTCCAAATGTGTTTCCGCACATGTAGCGCACAATGGTGCAGTCGGTATGCAAAAGCAATGTTTAGGACAGATTAAGGAAATCACAGTTACACTATTCATAAGCAGAGGTCTTAAAATGGCTATGTTGAAAATTTGGTGACAAAAGTACATAAAATGACTGTGTTACAAGTGAGCATTGTGCAGTTTCCACGCATCCTCGTAAGTTCATGACTTTGTAATATTTTCAGTCCAGATTTTCACCAGTGGCATTTTTCCACACTTCCTTATGAACAGTACAGCTGTCATTTTTCACAACTTGGCCGAAATGTGTTTTCACACTTTCAGCGCAGAGATGCGTGGTTACTGTGGGAAATCATTGTTCGGGACAGATAAAGAAAATCACAGTGACACTGTTTATGATCGGAGGTCCCAAAATGCCTGTGTTAACAATCTGCTGTAAAAAATTCCCAACCTAATTACATTACTGGTGTGCGTTGCACAGTTTCTATGCACGCTCGTGACTTCACCAGTTTTTTTAATATTTTGACTGCAGATTTGTAACATTGCCATTTTCTACACCTCCCTATGAACAGTACAGCTGTAATTTTTCACATCCTGTTTGGAGTGTGTTTTTGCACCTGTGGTGCTAAATGCCATAGTCGCTGTGCATAAGCAGCTTTCGGCTAACAAACTGATATTGCCACTGTTCATGAGGTGGGGGTCACAAAAAAACCATGTTGAAAATTTGGAGTGAAAATACCAATGAATGCTTGAGGTGTTAGGGTTTCCAACCATAACGCCCCAACCCGTAGAGAATGACAGGCATCGGGGTGTGACTTGGGATTCTTGCCTGTAATGCTCATACCATTCCACATCCTGCAGCCAGTGAGAGGCATTGAGGTATGCCTTGGACTCTTGGGCCCCAAGGTTCACCCCATTCTCCTATATCGCACCCATCTCACCATATTTCCTGATGTAATGGGGTGCGTATAAGGGCCAAAGACCCCAAGGCACACCATGACACTTGTCAGTGTCTGCAGGGCAGGGTGTGGTGAAATGGCGTGGCTGTTATGCCTGACGACCCAAAGGCACACCCCAATGCCTGTCACTCTCTGAAGAGTGGTGGTGGGGTTGGCTTCAGTTCAATACTTCACTGCCATTTCTATTATGCAGCTCTGTAACTTCTACACTACCAATGCCAATGCCAGCAAGCAAACATTCGGCATTGACAAATGCTTGTTGTTTTTTGCTGACTGCTAATCCATGAGTGACAATTATTTCAGCACCACTTTGGCTCTGTTCAGGCTGGACAGCAGTTTGTAACTTCAACCCCGGCGCCTGTGTTGCACTGCAAGCATGTCAGTGGGAGCAGAGTAAAGCATGTTCCTTCATGTTAGATTACTGGGTAGTAGTGCAAACAAGCACATGTTGATGTATGTCTGCCAGCAGCTTAAAGGAACTCCAGACAGAGAAGAGACTGGCAGGAGGGAACTAAGGTACCTGAACCTGATCAACTGTAGAGAAGTGTGTGAAAACCATCTGGTGTGGTGATAGGAGTCACTGACGTAAGGTTTACTTAGCATATGAGGTGAGTGTAAATGGGTTGAATGGGACTGTCAGGAGGAGCAAGACATGCAGCTCGAATGTCTGATCACAATTGAACGTAGGTTTGCTTCTAACGAACTTTCCGTACATCATGATTTGGAACTTGCTGTAGCAGAATCATGTATTGTTTTAATTTTAATGTTTGCTACTGGTATTGCTAGCAGGGGGTGGCGTGGCCAGAGCAAGCAGCAAAATGTAACTGACTGTGCACGGCGTTGTCTGCAGCAGTGCCCGTGGGAGTGACATAGTGGGGGGGGGGCATGGTCAGGATGGACTGTCCCAGTTTTTGGCCTCAGAAAGTTGGTAGCTTTAGGAAGGGGGGAACTCTGCAGAATGGGACCAGGGAAAGGCAGACATCCTGAACAAATACTTCTGTTCGGTATTCACAGAGGAAGGAGAAGGGGAGGGGCCATAACAAAGTAATGGGAGCATTGGAAGGAGGGAGGTGGACACAAGTCTATTTTCAGAGGAGAGTGTCCTGAAGGGACTCGCTGATGTGAAAGTGGACAAAGCAATGGGGCCAGATAGGGTGCATCCAGAGGTGTTAAGGGAGCTCAGGGAAGTGCTGGTTGCACCTCTGACTGTTCTATTTAACAGCTCATTGGAAACAGGAGTAGTTATGGAGCACTGGAGGAGGGCAGATGTAGTCCCTCTTCACAAAAATGCTAGCAGGGAAGAGGCTGTCAGTTATAGGCCAGTCAGGCTGACATTGGTGGTGGAAAAGTAAATGGAGTTGCTGCTGAAGGAAAGGATCATGGAGTATCTTGAATCCAGTGGGTTGCAGCACGGAGTCATGGCTCACGGGAAGGGGGAAGAGTGAGGTCACGTCAAATGAATCTGATAGATTTATTTGACTGGGTGGTAAAGGAACTAGATCAGGGTGGAGTGATGGATGTAGCCTACCTAGATTTCAGGAAGCATCCAACACCATTCCACACAGGAGACTAGTAAGCAAGCTGGGTAGCATAGGAGTGGGTCCAAAGATGGTAAACTGGGTAAAAAATTAGTTTGGGGATAGGCAGCAGAGGGCAGTGATAAACGGAGTTCAGTCCAAAGAAGGGAGGCAGATCAGGGATCAGTGCTGGGACTAGTTCTCTTTAATGTCTTTATAAGTAAGGGAAGGTCTGCCTCTTTGCGAATGACACCAAAATCTGCAATAGAGTGGACATGCTTGGGGGTGGAGGTGGAGAGGATGAGCAGAGACCTGAGAAAACTCAAGGCGTGGTCAAGGGCATGGCAGCTGAACCAGCCCAGTGTCAGGGAGGGCTGAGGCACCTTACACCTTATGTCCTGTCACACTGGCCACCTGGGTTTGGGAACGAGCTCAGGTCGCTTGGAGTTAGCCGGGGAGAGAAAGGATTGAGCGCCTGGAGGGCTGCTCTCCTTTCCCGGGGAGTGGAAGACTGGCATGTCTGACCTTGGCTGCCCCCAGGTGGAGGCCTGGGGGACAGTGCAGTGTTTGAGCACCAAAGAAGGGAGGGGGCCGCAGTTCCATGACATACACGTGCCTCCCTGCATGCACGTCAGCATATCACCATGGGTAGGGGGCGGGAACACAGAAAACAGAAAAGAATGTGGATCCAGGCCCCATGACATCCTGACCATTTCATCCCAGCCATCACTGCCACCTGAAACAAGTCGACCCACTACTGAATAATGTTCCAGATTGGGGTAGGATGGCCCTTCCCCTCATAGCCCTGCTACGGGGGGGAGGGGGATCCATATGGTCTTGGGTTAGATAAGTGCCAGGGGAGGCAGTATTCGGTTAGGAAAAGTGGGGACAGGCCCGAGAGGCCCCATCCAGATGTCCAAAGGGAACAAAGCAGTATGGAAGAAGAAAAAGGGTATAGCAGATGGGTTTCAATGTGAAAAAGTGTAAAGTAATGCACTTGCAGCACAGAAACTCAGGGGGCAAGGTACAGAATGGGAGGAGTGGTACTGACGACTACCAGGCAGGAAAGAGACCTGGGGTAATTATATCAAATGAACTAAAGGTGGCCAGGCAGTATGACAAGGCAGTTGGGAGGGCTAGTGGGATATTGCCATGCAGAGGGAGGGTAACACCAGCAGAAAGTGTCTAGTTCTAGAGACCAAATCTCCAGAAGGACATAGACAGAGTTGAGGTGGTCCAGAGGAGGGCAGCTAAAATTCTGCAGGGTCTGGAAGAGAGAGAGAGAGAGAGAGAGAGAGGTACGATATCATAGAGGCCTTTAAATACCAGACATGGGGGTAAATAAGGAGCAGGAGGAAAGTATTTTTTTTTTAGAAAAAAGGTGCTCAAGGCGGGCATGATAAGAAGGTGGGGGAGGGGAGATTCCGGAGAGATGTGATGAAACACTTCTTCACAGAAAAAGTGGTGGATTCGGAACAGTCTTCCAGCAGAGCTGGTAGGGGCAACAACAGTGATGAGGTTAAAGAATGCATGGGAGCTGCACAAGGGAATCGTAGGGAAGGGTGGGTGAATGGGGCAGAGATCAAGTAGGCTCCTCGGTGATACAGTAGGTAGGGAAAATGGGCAGACTAGGTTAGCCAAGTGGTCCTTCACTGCGGGCAAATTCTGTTTCTATGTAATGGCTGCCTGCACCAGAATGCATACTCATTTGCTTCTGAGGAGGCTAAGTTCAGCTTTAAAGGGGACAGGAAATTTGTGCTAATTGGCAGCTGTGTATAAAATTCTTATTCTCAGATATTATATGCATTCCCCTAAATTATCCATATTTAACTGTACCTGAATAAAAAGTGATATGAAAAACTGTATTGTTCTATGGGCAGCATACTGTTACAGTTCTCTTTTTGGAACAAGTAATTTGGAGTTCTTACTATGTAATGGCTTGTGTACATAATGCTAATTATGAGCTGTTGACCTATCAGAACTATGCTTAGAGTTCTGTGTACAAACTGTGACGTAGTTAAAACTCCAAATCACTGGTCCCAGGAAGAGAACTGTAACAGAATGCTGCCCATGAAAACAAAATAATGGAAAATGTGTTTTTTGTTTTTTTTGTATCACTGTTCGCTCAAGTACAGTTAAATCTGGATAATTTAGGGGAATGCATATAATTTCTGAGAATAAGAACTTTATAAACTGCTGCCAGTTAGAAATTGTTTCTTTTCCTCTTTAGCCGTGGCCAGGTCTGCAGCGAGTGCTCTAAACCTGCTGCACACCTGGTAGCACTGCCATCTCCAGAGTACCTCCCTAAGATAGCTGCTGCATGGGTGTCTCATCTTATCAGGTCCCCTCCACCTCCCCCAGTCCTCTGACCCCTTCACTTTCCACATCCTCCCAACACTTGTTCCCCTAGACTCTTCTCTTGCCTGCTGCGCTATGGGCCTCCCACCTAGCTATCTACCAAAGACACTGAATCTGCCTCCCTTATGGGGCCCTATTAATCAGGTTACGCCAGGTAGCACTTTTGCAGGAGTCCTAGAGTGACTAGTGACAGCTCTGTCTGTATACTTGCCTTACTGAGTGAGCCCCTCATTTACTCCCCTATACCTACCAAAGTATGCTTATCCCTGGAGAGCATCCCACCAACTTACAAGAAGATGCACAAAATCGGTGCTTCCATACCTTTTATTGAATCAACAGAGATTTACAGAAATTCTGTAAATCTCTTAGTCCAGTAAAAGGTATCAAATCATCTATTTTGTGCATCTTGTTGTACAAGGACCAGTAGGGCAACAAACATTTTTTTTTTTTTGACAGCTACAAAAAGTCACAAACCTTACACAGTTATCTATATCTGTAACCCCCACAATTAAGTTCTGCAATTATATATAAACTTACTAGGTTGGAGGAAGCTGTACCACACTTTTTTTGTTTCATGTATATTTTATGGCCCATCCCCATTCACCCTCCCCATGCCCGGTCCACGTGCAGCGTGTGGAGAACGCAGCACATGCCATGGGGCACCTCCCTGCTAATTTGCCACCCCAGTCACCTACACTGCCCGCTGGACCTCCACCCATGGCAGCGGAACTATGGGTGATACAGATCCTCCCAGGAGAGGAGAGTTACTATGGCTGCTCAGTCCTGCCCTTCCCTCCCAGCCAGCTCCCCGACGACCCTGGCTCATTCCTGAACCTGGGTCTCCAGCGTGACGTAAGGCATCCAGCATCTCAGCCCTCTTGCCTTACTTGATGAACAGTTGAACAGAGTCCCCTGCAGACACTGTCTTTCTCATAGTCCTCACTCTTGGAGTCAGTCACACGAGGGGTTGCTTGGACCTGTGGGAGTTAAATAGTGGACTGCTAGAAATGATTTTCCTCTTAAAAAACCTGCCCCATACCTGTCCAGAATTCCCTCCCTCCTTTTGATTTCTCTTAACCTCGGTCCCACACAAAAGATGTGAATCATGCTGCTTCTGCTTACCTCAGTTTCAGCTGAGGGTGGCCTGTTTCTCTCTGATCTAGCTCCATGTGCAGTGGCATACTGCTTGTTACTTTGTTGTACTAAGTTTAAAAAGTGACACTAGAGCTAAATACAAAATTGATGAAATTAATGCATGTGTTTTCTTGTCTCCATAATAAAATGAATTACAAATATAAAACATCTTATTGGTTTAGTGGAAAAGCAGTGATAACCATCAGTTGTATAAAATAAAGTATGGGAAGTTCTGTATCTTCATTTTTCACACACCTTGGTGTGTGATGCCTAAGTTAAACCCCCTCATGTTTTGGTCTGTGGGGGTGATCATATCGGAAGACCTTAAGGTGGCCAGGCAGATGACAAGGCAGTTGGGATGGCTAGTGGGACACTGGAGTGCATAGGGAGGGTATCGCCAGCAGAAAGAGGGAGGTGGTATTGTCTCTATCAATCAATCAATCAGTCATCTTTGTTATGCCAGGCAAACCACCATCGAGACAGACTCATTTACAAGGTGGACCTGGGTGGTCGTAACAAAAACACGTAAGCTAAATGTTGCTATAATACAATGAGACAATAATCCGTGCAGAGCAAATACAAGCTAGCATAAATAACAGTGCATACAATATGGCAAACAGTACAGTAGACCTCAAACTCAATTCGCAACATGAATAGGGCAAGAGCAAAAGTATTTACAGAATAATACAAATCAGTAATTACAATATAAACAATACTTACCCAGTCACAACAAGACTTATGGGATAGAGCGGGGCTGGGTGTCAGGTAAGGAAGTCGGTGGGTGTGTGTGAAAGGTAGGACAAGGTAAGAGGCTAAGAAGTCAGAGATTAAGGGAAGCCAAGGGGAGGTAGTAAGGGAGGACAATAGGGTGTTTAAGAAGAGGAAGGTACTGGTTTGGCAATGGGGTAGACAAAAGAAGGCTATCAGGGTGTAACAGGTTGAAGATGTGCAAGGGGTGGACAATGTACAAGTAGTATACAGGGTTCATGATACAAGGCTCGGTTATTTAAAGCAGTCACAGGATTCACAGAACTTATGAAGGAACAGAGTCTTAAAGAAGGCCCAGTTTAATGGTATTGCAAGCTTTAGAACATTTTCCGCAACAAGGTTGATACACAAAGTGGGGTGGAAAGGATGATAAGAGACTTGGCAGGTTGGAGGAATGGTCAAATGTATGGCAGCTTAGATTCAATGCAAAGAAGTGCAAAGTAATGTAAACCCTAGATGGCGCTCATCCCAGGGCTACTACCCTGCCTGATTTGCCACAACAGGTTGAGGGGCCTGGATCCAATGGCGGTGCCTCCACCCAGAGGTCAGGGTTTGCAATAGTTAAACTAACTTGGTCACAGCCCTCTGGGACACTGCAACCCCCCTTTCTTCCCACTAGTGGCCCACACAATACATCAGAATTACCTTCACAGTATACACTTACCCCAGGTCTGGTTCCGCACTGGGACCTCCTGTGAAATGAGATACAGTGCAACAATCACAGTACAGTACTTTAACATAGACAAATACCTCAGGCAGTATAACTTTGCTGGAACAAGCAGCTCTGATTTATTTAGGGGGATATAACAAGGACAGGGGGAAATCAGGTTAATTAGCTTATCACTCTAATAATCTACCTATGGCTCTGTGCACAGGCCTATCCCTATCAGTTACTGTCCCTGGGTACCCAAGCCCTAGTGGCTAGTCCAAACCGTGGCAGCTGGTAGGGGCCCTTTCACACAGAGAAAAGGAGAATTAAACAGTCAGCAGTACAGTAATTCCATTTGGATTTAATGTGGCAATTCAACAGGGGCGACCCTGAATTAGTACTCACGACCTCCAAATAAGATAGGGTCCTTCAATGTCAGCAGGGCTCACTTGAGGTACACAAACCTCTTCACACATCCATATAAAAGAAAGCACTATACCAGGCAGGCTGCATCTGTATCCGATCGCAATTACTGCACAATACCGGAGAACACACAGCAGATTCAGTTCCTGACAGACCGAGTGTAATTTTCAGCAATTCCTCCAGTCTTCTACAGGGTGAGCCTGGTTTCTACTCTTCAGAGATCCTTTGATTCTTTTCACAGGACGGATTCAGTCCTAACAAGCTGTTACACAAGCTGCAGACCGAACTCTGGGCCTTACACACGTTTTTGACTAAACTGCACACTGAAAAGCACAGGGCTCCTTCCTTCTTCACTGCCAAAGCTCAACTGAATCTCCAACTGACAAAACCGGGCACTTCCTTTGAGTTCCTCCCAGTTCTTGACTGGATTGGCTGTCACTCACAATAGACTGCTGCTGTTGGTCCAAAAGGCACTGAAGTCTAAACTACATCTCCCAGAGTCACTGCCCATACAATCCTCTTGTGGCTGGCTCAGATTATGAGTCCAAGTTCTGATTCGTCCAAGGCACTATTTTAGAGCTAGCTTACCCACACTGATTGGTCCAGTTCAGCAGTTCAAAACTAGAATGGGGAACTAGCAGACACAGTTCTGACTGCAAAGAAAGCAGGTTAGACAAACTGTAATTTCATTATTACTCTAAATAATTTCTGGCAAACAGTTACATCTTTCAGATAGGTTCCCTTTGCACTCTAGTGACTGCAAAATGAAGTGAATTGGCAGCAGCTCAGTTGGTACTCAGAGAAGCACACAGTCCCCCATACAAACTAATTATGTCTGCAAGCAGACAGCTCTTAAAGAGACAGTACCAGAGGCTCTAAAACACTCACTGATAAATGGCTTAAATGCCAAACACCATTCAGGCTTGGAGCATTCAAGCAAGCTCCTGGAAGTCTTTTGGGAACCCCCATTTGCAGGGGGTTACACCCTTCCTGGCCTGGGAAAGCTTGACGTCGCGTCAGCAAGTACCCTATAGTTTTAACTGCAACCATATACATTTGCATTAGGCTCACACATGTAATCATCAGTCAATATATCATTTTACCAAGAACACATTTCTGAAACATTGCGATGCGTCACTCTTTACACAGTATTACACACACATTGTACCATAACTCAAGTTATTACCTCTTGTACATGAAACCTGAAGAGAGGGCCCTTCCTATCAGTTACCTTGGGGCTGGATGGGCAAGGGCACCATACTAGAGGGCAACACAAGTAACTGGAGTTAGCACTGATGCTCAGTTTGGGCAGTGAGCCTGGGACACATACACTCCTTTATGGACAACATTGAGAGGCAAGTCCACAGGCCCCAAGTGAATCATAACTGAGGTGCACCACAGGCTTTACAGCTCGACCAGTCTTTCTAGGGGAACTGTTATAGTCTCTGCACTCTGAGCCTCATTTTCAGCATTGTCCTCACTTGTCAGGAGTCTCCATGGGGTAGAGAGGCTAGAACTTGGGGCACTTTCAGCTCCAGGAGTTACAGTTTCTGAGTCCACAACATTTGGCTGCATGGAGAGCTTTCTCGGACACTGGCAGTGGACTGTCAGGGCACTCAAAATACTCTTCTTGTTCGGGTGTATCACCAGTCTGCCCAATCTATCATTTCCTCCCTGAAAGCTCAAACAGTTCAACCATGCACAATGATTCCATTTCATCTGATCTGATGCTTTGCACTTCACTTTCTGGAGCATTGGCTCCAGGGATGAAGCTGGGGCTTAGACAGTCCAGAAGGCCCAGCTTTGTCTCCAGTATTGACTAGGGGATTGCCCAGAAACAATTGACTCAGTTCGTAAGAAGGATAGTATTCAAAGTCACTCTCACTTTCTTCCGATATGGACTGACAGTCATGCTCAACTGGGACTTGTGGAGGAACACTTTAACTTTGCTTCTGTAGGTGCAGACTTTCTTGATCTTTTCTTAGCAGCAGCTCTAGTCACTGGTCCAGAGGGGCATCTTCTGGGGCTCAGACTCAATTAAGATTTGTCAATGGGCAGTAAATGATTTCTATGTATTGTTTTTACATCTTTTGAATTATTCTCAGGCCTTACTTTGTACACTGGCAGATCATCTAGTTTGCCCACTACAGTGCAGGGAGATGGTGCCATCGATCAGCAATCTTGTGCTTGCCATACAGTCCCAGATTTCTTAACTGCCATCTCCCTCCTGGGTTCCTGTTTTCACCGTTTATCATGCCTTTCTTTGTTGGCAGATTTCTTTTGGCAGCCATGGTTTGAGCCAGTTAGTGCCATGAGTTAGCTGGGCCTTTAACTTTTGCACATACTGTAAATAGTTGTCAGCTTGAACCCCATCAGGAGAGACCCCAAAACACACATCTACTGGTAGTCGAGCTTCTCTTCCAAACATCAGGCGGTGAGGGAGAATCCAGTGGCATCACTTTTGGTGCAGTTATAAGCATGTACCAGGGTGCTAATTTGTTGGCTCCATCTAGGCTTGTCCTTTGGGTGCAGGTGCCTAGCATATCTAGCAAAGTGCGGTTGAACGTTCAGGCTGTGGGTCCCCTGGGGTGGTAAGGTGGTTCTGGACTTTCGCACTCCCCACAGAGAAAGCATCTCTTTGATCAGACGATCTCAAAGTCTCTCCCTTGATCAGAATGGATTCTTTGTGGAGCCCCATAGTGAACAAAAAGTTTTCTAAGTACTTTGGCCACAGTGGATGCTTTCTGGTCTTTCGTGGGGAAAGCTTGGGCATATCTCGTGAAATGGTCAGTGACCACCAGCACATTACTGATATTTCTTTGATCGGACTCCAAACTCAGAAAATCAATACAGACCAGCTCCATGGGTGCACTGGTGGTGATGTTAACAAGGGGGCAGCCCTCTGAGGCTAAAGCTTTCCTCTGTTGCAGCGACTACAAGTTCGATGTGTTGCTCCACATCAGCCCCATCTTAGGCCAATAGAATCTGGATCTCACCAAGTCAAGTGTTCTGTCTATACCAAGGTGCCCCATGTGGTTGTGCAAGGACCTCAGTACTGAGTCTCGAAGGCAGTGGGCAGCACTAGTTGTTGTTTGTCTACTTGTCCCCTCTGTCTACTGTTTCTCAGTATAACAGTTTATTGATCAGTTTCAACTTAGGACCTTCTTTGTATAACAGTGCAGTTCTCAAATCAGTGGGCGTAATTTGGACACACTTTTCCTGCATAGAGGGCTTCTAAAGCTGCTTTGATCATGGGATTGAGGATTGAGCCCGCCGAATACTGTCATTGTCCAGCTGAGGCAGTGCACCAATGTCTATTGCAGAAAAGTGGCAATAAGCAGCAGGTATGCAATTCTCAGAGGGTCCCAAGCAATCCACCATGCAGTCCACTAGTCCGTGGACATTGTTCCTCCCTGTCAAACTTCCGGCAGAGTGCCCGAATGTCAGTTTCTGCCAATCGGACCCAATCATTCTGGGGAACAGGCCTCCGGGAGAGAGCATCAGCATCTATGTGGTTCAGACCTGCTCGGTGATATTCGGGGAGCATAGTCATATGTAGATAATGAAAGAAGCCACCTATGGCCAGTGGCATCCAACTTAGCTGAGGTCTGCACATGGGTCAAAGGATTATTGTCAGTTTTACTAGTATTTTAGCCCCATACAAGTACTCATGGAATTGGTCAACAATAGCCCACTTCAAAGCTAGGAACTCTAACTTATGTACAGGATAGTTCTTTTCGGATGGGGTCAGGCTTCTACTGGCAAAGGCCACTGGTCTCAGGCCATTCTCGTGCTCTTGGTACAGCAGCCCCCAACCCTTGCAAGCTAGCATCAGTGTGCAGGGCGTAAGGTTTTCTTGGATCGGCATAGGCCAGCACTGGAGCATGGGTAAGTTGATATATGATCTCATGAAAAGCAGTCTCACAATCAGGAGTCAAGCGGGCCCCAAATACTTCACTCGGATGAAAATACACTCTTTCAGTCTTGAGGGCTGACTTTTGGTATTTTGTGGGTTGGGGATACCCTTGGTAGGGTTAAAGTAAAGGGATCACTCTTGAATAGTCCTTGATGAAGGCGCCGATAATACAGAATCCAGGAATCTTTGCAGTTCTTTAGATTTTTGGGCTGTGGCCAGATGGTCAAGGCCTCAACTTTACTTGGGTGGGTCTCTATTCCCTCGGTGGATACTATGTGTCCCACATACTTTACTGATGTTTGAAAGAATTGACACTTATCAATGGACAGTTTAAGGCAAAGTCCTCCATGGGTCCAATACCTTAAATAATCTGCTCTCATGTTCCTCCAGTGAGCTGCCAAACACAATAACATCATCTAGGTATACCAGGCACTCTAGTAAGTTCATGTCCCCACTGCACGCTCCATCAATCGTTGAAGAAGTGGCTGGGGCACCTGAAATCCTTGAGGCATCCTCATGAATTCATAGAAAGCCAAGCGGACAGATAAAGGCAGTCTTCTCCACGGTCCTCTGGGGCCGCGGGATCTGTAGTACCCACTGCGGAGATCCAGCACAGAGAACCACTTGCTCCCGTTTAGGCAGTCCAAAGCATCCTGAATGCGGGCATTGTGTACTGATCAGGGATAGTCCGCCCGGTTTAGGTGCGATAATCCACACACATCCTTACTGTTCCATTCTTTTTCCTCACTACCACAATGGGGAAGCATAAGGGCTTCTGGATTCTTGTATTACACCAGCAGCTAACATCTCTTGCAGATGCGTCTCACATCATCTATGTCAGCAAGGTGCCAGGCGTCGAGACCTCTCACGAAATGGTCTTTTGGTCATGCAGCGGATATTGTGCTCAGCTCCTACGCGCATCTACATCCCATTCCTTTAAAGAAAACACCTGGTCTCTCTGGGCAAGCTTCTCACTGATCCTCACTTTCCATTCAGCTGGCAGCGGAGTCGCCGAAATCAAACAAGTCAGGCGTTACTCATCATTCTTCCTTGAACTCTTGCTGCTGGGCACTGCAGTGTCTGCACAATGCACATTAGCCGGATGCAACCTCTCTGTTTACTCGAATGTCTCTTTAGACACATTATGAACTTGGACCATTACCCTTCTGGCATAAGCATGGGCTCTAGCGGGCAAAATACTAGGCTTGACCAGCAGTCCCTCCGGCAATTTTCCATCGCCTGGTGCATCCAACATTAATATTTTATTCTTAACATCCTTTCTGATACGGACCTCTCCTGTAAGGTACACTGGGCATTTGGCCAGGATCAGAGACTCAGGATCCTTCTTCCATACAATTCGACCCGGTTCCTCTGGTTCTGTTTTTTCAGCATCTCTGTGCCTCATAGGCCTTCTTAATTAAAGCGGAACTCTTAAAGCTCTACTAGTCTTTGACCCTGTTTCATAACACAGCTGTGCAGCCTTCCGAACATATGAGCATTTGTTCCAATCAACAAAGGACACCATCCTTACAGTCCAGTGGGGGACACACTAGGCTAGGGTCTCTACTTGTTCGTACTCCAGCCAGGAGGTGGGGAAGACAGCCAAAGTCGGATATACCCGAATAGGGGTAGGCCTTCTCACTTAACCCCCATACATGCAGTCCTTCTAATGGTTGTAAGGGTACGTCTGACAAATGCTTCTGATACCAATCCTGGAACATAATTGTCACTTGGGAGCCACTGTAATACAGCTCTTGTAGACACTCCATTCACCTTTACAGTGGTCTCCATGGAGGGACCCACTATTCTGGACCAGTCTGGAGAGGCGGTAGTGGGGGCCTGGGCAACTGACCTTGCCACAAAGGGCGTGAATTAGCATTTTGGTGCCCTCACTGGGATCATGTCGTGCACCTCTTAACCACTGATTTCTTCTCGAAGCTCTCCTTGTAGCCTATATGCAACTTTGTCAGTGTCTTTTTTGAGGACTGGCATTCCCCTTTTCATGTGCCCATCTTTCCCACAATTGTAAAACATACTTTCTGGAGTTTGAGCTGGCCGGCGCCACACTGGGAGCCAGAGGCGGTGTACTAACTGGAAACCTGGGTGCCATCTCTGTCTGCGTGATAAGCATTTGGAGACATCTCGTCAGTTTCTCCACTTCCATGGTCAAGGATGAGTTTGGAGCTGTTATCAGCAGGAGATACATGGGTGGTACCCCCACCCCCATAGCAGATGCAGTCGGATATAGGTCAGGGCCACGTACTTGCGAGGCGTGGCCTTCATAAAGGACTGTTTTTTGAATTCCCGGATCTCTCTCAACAGTTCTACTTCATTGTGGCATATCTTTCCTTGTCAGAGCACTCATTGACTGTCAACCTCTGCCCCTGAACTTCACTTGATGGGTCACCCTCAGTACACTAGGGTCATTAGCCACAGCTGTTGGTGCAGGTACCTCCCGAGGTCTAGCCTTTTCAACTCCTCGAATTTCTCTCATTAACTCATCATGGGAGGGTGGGGATTCCAGTCGATTTGCCAGGCGTAACTGAAGCAACAGCAGTTCTGAGAAGGGGCAGACTTAAGGATTCTGTCCAGTCTGGTTCGGTCCAGTTCAATCGCTGGCAAACTACCCTTTCTGAGGCATTCTTGCAACAATTTTTCCAGCCGAGAGAGACATACACAGACAACAACTCCCTTGGTACTGTTGTGCATTTCTTACTCTCCACCATGGGTCCTCATCAGAATCTGGGCTCCCATACACATTCTCCAAGGCCTCAAGATAGGCCTGTGCAGTCGCTTCAGGGTTACTGGCCCGTTTAGCACGGATGGTAGCCAGGGCAGGACCTCGGAGGCTCTCACTAACCCTCTTTTAGACGCTTAGCCTTCGAGCATTGCCATTCTAGCACTTGGGGGCAACATAGTCTATCCAGGTCTCAGTCATCCTCCCTTGGGGGGAGTGGGGAGGGTGCCAGAAGATCCTCAACCTTCGGTAAGAGTCGTGACTAATGGCAGGTGCAGAAATAGGAGTCTGCATTGGTTCAGCCACCATTCACGGCACTGGAGCAGGGAGAGGGTGTTGGGAGGAACACCCCAGGTGGCAGAATAGTTTCTTCAAGTCCTCGGTTTCCCTCTCCAGCAACCATTCAGCAAATTTCTCCTCAAAGAAGTTTCAGATAGTGGTGGGGCTGATTCCCCGGGTCTTTACTGTCCTTAGTTATCACTCTCCAAGCAGTGAGGGCTCCTCTGGGAGTAATGGTCTGTGTGCACTTTGGAGCTATCTATGGGATCCTTAAACTCTACTAGGGCCAGGAAAGTGTGGGTGAGCAGATTAGCATGCCGACCCACCACCACAGGGTTTTGTAAACCTTCCACCTTGGAAAGTACTCCCTGCACAGTGTCCGTATTGATACCCAGGGGGATGTCCAGGATAAGCATAGCATTTTGGAGGTCGATCTCCTCCCCAGTACACCACTCCACCAGCCGGTGCACAGCCACTTCTGTCGGGGTACCCATTTTTTTCTTAACAGTGGTTCGTAAATATGGCCACTAGGGACACAAACCCAGCGGTGAGCCTCAGATGTAACCCCTAGATGGCTATCCCAGGGGCTACCCCTGCCTGATTTGCCACTAACAGGTTGAGGGCCTGGATCCAATGGCGGGTGCCTCCACCCAGAGGTCAGGGTTTGCAATAGTTAAACTAACTTGGTCACAGCCCTCTGGGACACTGCAACCCTTTCTTCCCACTAGTGGCCCACACAATACATCAGAATTACCTTCACAGTATACACTTACCCCAGGTCTGGTTCGGCACTGGGACCTCCTGTGAAATGAGATACAGTGCAACAATCACAGTACAGTACTTTAACATAGACAAATACCTCAGGCAGTATAACTTTGCTGAAACAAGCAGCTCTGATTTATTTAGGGGATATAACAAGGACAGGGAAATCAGGTTAATTAGCTTATCACTCTAATAATCTACCTATGGCTCTGTGCACAGGCCTATCCCTATCAGTTACTGTCCTGAATTTGAAGCCTAGTGGCTAGTCCAAACTGTGGCAGCTGGTAGGGGCCTTTCACACAGAGAAAAGGAGAATTAAACAGTCAACAGTACAGTAATTCCATTTGGATTTAATGTGGCAATTCAACAGAGGCGACCCTGAATTAGTACTCACACTCCAAATAAGATAGGGTCCTTCAATGTCAGCAGGGCTCACTTGAGGTACACAAACCTCTTCACACATCCATAAAAGAAAGCACTATACCAGGCAGGCTGCATCTGTATCCCGATCGCAATTACTGCACAATACCGGAGAACACACAGCAGATTCAGTTCCTGACAGACCGAGTGTAATTTTCAGCAATTCCTCCAGTCTTCTACAGGGTGAGCCTGGTTTCTACTCTTCAGAGATCCTTTGATTCTTTTCACAGGACGGATTCAGTCCTAACAAGCTGTTACACAAGCTGCAGACCGAACTCTGGGCCTTACACACGTTTTTGACTAAACTGCACACTGAAAAGCACAGGCTCCTTCCTTCTTCACTGCCAAAGCTCAACTGAATCTCCAACTGACAAACCGGGCACTTCCTTTGAGTTCCTCCCAGTTCTTGACTGGATTGGCTGTCACCACAATAGACTGGTGCTGTTGGTCCAAAAGGCACTGAAGTCTACTCTACATCTCCCAGAGTCACTGCCCATACAATCCTCTTGTGGCTGGCTCAGATTATGAGTCCAAGTTCTGATTCGTCAAGGCACTATTTTGAGCCTAGCTTACCTCACACTGATTGGTCCAGTTCAGCAGTTCAAAACTAGAATGGGAACTAGCAGACACAGTTCTGACTGCAAAGAAAGCAGGTTAGACAAACTGTAATTTCATTATTACTCTAAATAATTTCTGGCAAACAGTTACATCTTTCAGATAGGTTCCTTTGCACTCCTAGTGACTGCAAAATGAAGTGAATTGGCAGCAGCTCGAGTGGTACTCAGAGAAGCACACAGTCCCCATACAAACTAATTATGTCTGCAAGCAGACAGCTCTTAAAGAGACAGTACCAGAGGCTCATAAAACACTCACTGATAAATGGCTTAAATGCCAAACACCATTCAGGCTTGGAGCATTCAAGCAAGCTCCTGGAAGTCTTTTGGGAACCCCATTTGTGGGGTTACAAATGCACCTGGAAAACAAGAACCCAGGGAAGATTATACAGTGGGGGTGAGATACTGACAACAACAAAAATGGAAAGGGACCTGGGGGTAGTTATATCAGATGACCTAAACATGGGCAAGCAATATGAGAAGGCAGTAATGAGGGCTGGGGGGATACTGGGATGCATAGGGAGAGGTATCAACAGTAGAAAATAGCAAGTTGTTATCCCTCTGTACAGACAGTTGGTGAGACCCCATCTGGAGTACTGCGTGCAGTTCTGGAGTCCCCATCTCTGCAAAGACATAGATAGGGTGGAGGCTGTCCAGAGGAAGGCAACCAAAATGGTGCAGGGTCTGCACTAGAAGACACACAAAGAGAGACTAAAGGAGCTTAATATGTATACCCTCGAGGAAAGGGGGACATGATAGAAACTTTCAAGTAGCTGAAGGGAATCAACAAAGTCCAAGAGGGTAGCATCTTTCAGAAAAAAAGATGTGCAAGAACAAGGGGACACAATTTGAAGATAAAAGGGGGACAGCTCAGAGGTAATGTGAGGAAGTATTTTTTCATGGAGAGGGTTGTGGATGCATGGACCAGCCTTCATGAGAAGGTTGTGGAGTCAAAACAGGGAGAATTTAAGAAAGCATGGGACAGACATAAGGCAATTCTAGTGGGGGTAGGATGATGGTTAACTAGGAACTGCAGCTATCCATTAGGTAGGGGAAATCAAATCAAATCAAATGAAACTTTATTTAACCAGGCATCAACACCATTGAGCAAGCTCATTTTCAAAGTGGTCCTGGACAAGGAACAGTACAAATACATAGACATAGTAATACAAAATTGTAACATCAGCAGATTATGTACAAGGTCGGATGCAAAATACTTGAGTCCATCAAAGGAACTCACAATTAGACATATGCAAAAACAATATCAAATAGGGTAAAGGGAAAGGAAGGTAGAAACTGTAAACAGACAGGGGCCTGCAAGTGGATATGTGAAGGCAGAGAAAGGGAGTGAGAGCCATGGAATGGGGGAGGGAGTGTGTGTACTGGAATCTGTAGGGAAGAAGAAGGATGACATACTAACAATTATTAGAGTGGAGACATCAATAAATGATAGGACAGATTACCTATAGCAACTACAAGGTTCCCGCAAATATTCGACTAGCACGGCTTTGAAGGAGAAAAGGCTCGGAAGTGAGATAAGCTTGAATGTGCTTTGCATAGTGTTCCAAAGTGAAGGGAGTGCATAGTTAATTGAGGACAATCCAAGGTTAATTTTCATTCTGGGCACTTGGAAGCAAAGAGTTGCATAACGTCTGAGACCATAGGAGTCAGAGGCACATTTGAACAGGCTAGAAATATATTTTATTTATTTAGTTTTGTTGACGGGTAAGTGCACTAGACAAATCCTGCCTATTTTCAGGCATGACCGGGGATACAGGCGAATGCCAACTGATCTTGAACCAGATTAAGCTGTTGGTGGTATTTTTAGTGAATGAGGGAAATTTGGCCAGGACACGGGAAAATTCCCCTACTTTTCGATAAGTGCCTTAGGATCTTTAACATTCACCTGAACTACCACCAATCCAGGCAGATGAGACCTCGGTTTAATGTCTCATCTGAAAGCTGACACCTCAGAGTGCAGCACCCCTCTCCATGCTGCACTACAGTGTCAGTACTGGATATTAACCAAGTGCCAGATGTGGGAACTGAACCCACATCCTGCTGATCTTCTGGCCTCAGAGGCCAAGTGTGCTACCTACTGAGCCACTGACACTGCTTTAATGCAGGGAGCTTGTCTGTGATAGCTCTATAGAACCAAATGAGCGTGTTTCTTTTCTCCTTGTTGAAGTGAGGGCCAACCCGCCATTTGGTACAGAAGACAGTGATGGGTGCGAAAAGGCAGGTTAAAGATGAATCTTAGGGCTCGGTGATAAAGGGTGTCAAGTTTATTTAGCGCTGTGAGAGGGCAATGATCGTAGAGGAAATCGGCATAATCGAGTACAGGTAGGAAAGTGGTTTGTACTAGTCTCTTTCTAGGTTCTGTGGTAAGCAGATGTGTGATACGATAGAATAGGCTGGGCAAATGGGCAGACTAGGTGGGCCAAGCGGTCCTTATCTGCCATCAAATTCTGTGTTTCTATGTTGCGTGTTGTTCCATATCACTGAAAGGGCATAGCTTATAGCTGCTGCTCCAAAGCATGTCCTGATCTTGGGGACAACCAGGGAAATCAGGGAAAGGCTTCCCAGTAGGGCAACAAACAATTTGTTTTGACAGCTACAAAAAGTCATAAACCTTACACAGTTATCTATATCTGTAAGCCCCATAGTTAAGTTCTGCGATTATATATAAACTCCCTTGGTTGGAGGAAGCTGTACCACACTTTTTTTGTTTTATGTATATTTTATGGCCCACCCCCCTCCTTCGCCTTCCCTATGCCTAGTCACGTGGACGTGTGTGGAGGCACACGCATGCCATAGGGCTGAGGCACCCTCCCTGCTAGTTTGCCACCCCCGGCCGCCTACACTGCCCGTTGGACCTCCACTCAATGGCAGTGGAACTATGGGGTTGGGGTGACACAGATCCTCCCCAGGAGAGGAGAGCTGCCATTGTGGCTGCTCAATCCTGCTCCTTCCCTCCCTGGCTGGCTCCCCAACGACCCTGGCTCATTCCTGAACCTGGGTCACTAGGCGTGAGGTAAGGCGTCCAGCACCTCAGCCCTCTTACCTTACTTGATGGGCAGTTGAACAGAGTTCTCTGCAGAACTGTGGGCTCCCTGCAGATACTGTTCTTTTCATAGTCCTCGCTCTTGGAGTCAGTCATGCGAGAGTTTTCTTGAGCCTGTGGGAGTTCAATCATGGACTGCTAGAACTGATTTTCCTCTTAAACTTGCCCATACCTGTCCAGAATTCCCTCCCTCCTTTTGATTTCCCTTAACCCGGTCCCACACAAAAATGTGAATCAGGCTGCTTCTGCTTACCTCAGTTTCAGCTGAGGTGGCCTGTTCTCTCTCTGATCTAGCTCCATATCCAGTGGCGTACTGCTTGTTACTTTGTTGTACTAAGTTTAAAAAGTGACACGAGCCAAATACAAAATTGATGAAATTAATGCGATGTTTTCTTGTCTCCATAATAAAATTAATTACAAATATAAAAATATCTTACTGGTTTAGTGGGAAAAGCAGTGGAAACCATCAGTTATATAAAATAAAGTATGGAAAGTTCTGTATCCTCATTTTTCACACACACCTTGGCGTGTGACACCTAGATTAAACCCTTGATGCTTTGCTCTGTGGGGGATCATATCGGATGACCTAAAGGTGGCCAGGCAGTGCTACAAGGCAGTTAGGAATGCTAGTGGGACACTGGGGTGCATAAGGAGGGTATCGCCAAGTAGAAGAGGGAGGTGGTATTGCCTCTATCAATCAATCAATCATCTTTGTTATACCAGGCGAACCACCATTGAGACAGACTCATTTACAAGGTGGACCTGGGTAGGTCATAAAAAAATGCATAAGCTAAATGGTTATGACAGTGCATGCAATGACAAACAGTACAGTAGACCTCAAAAACTCAAATTAGACATGGATAGGGCAAGAGCAAAAGTATTTACAGAATAACACAAATCAGTAATTACAATATAAACAATACTTGCCCAGTCGCAACAAGTCTTATGGGATCGTGAGGGGGCTGGGTGTCAGGTAGGAGAAGTCGGGTGTGTGTGTGTGTGTGAAGGGTAGGACAGGTGAGAGCTAAGAGTCAGAGATGAAGGGAAAACAAGGGGAGGTAGTAAGGGAGGACAATAGGGTGTACAAGAAAAGGAAGGTCCAGGTTTGCAATAGGGTAGACAAAAGAAGGCTATCAGGGCACGACAGGTTGAAGATGTGCAAAGGCGGACAATGTACAAGTAGTATACAGGGTTCATGATACAAGGCTCGGCTAGTTAAAGCAGTCACAGGATTCACAGAACTTATGAAGGAACAGAGTCTTAAAGAAGGCCCAGTTTACTAGTATTGCAAGCTTTTGAACCTTTTCTGCAACAGAGTTGATACACAAGGTGGGGTGGAAAGGATGAGAAGGGACTTGGCAAGGTTGGAGGAATGGTCAAATGTATGGCAGTTTAGATTCAATGCAAAGAAGTGCAAAGTAATGCACCTGGGAAACAAAAACCCAGGGGAAGAGTACACCATGGGGGGTGAGATACTGATAACAACAAAAATGGAAAGGGACCTGGGGATTGTTATATCAGATGACCTAAAGGTGGGCAAGCAATGTGAGAAGGCAGTAAGGAAGGCTGGGGGATACTGGGATGCATAGGAGGCATCACCAGTAGAAAATAACAGTTGTTATCCCTCTGTACAGACAGTTGGTGAGACCTGTGTGGAGTACTGCATGCAGTTCTGGAGACCCCATCTCCGCAAAGACATAGACAGGGTGGAGGCTGTCCAGAGGAGGGCAACTAAAAATGGTGCAGGGTTTGTACTAGAAGACATACTAAGAGAGACTAAAGGAGCTTAATATGTATACCTTTGAGGAAAGGAGGGAGAGGGGGACATGATAGAAACTTTCAAGTACCTCAAGGAAATCAACAAAGTCCAAGAGGGTAGCACCTTTCAGAAAAAGAGATGCAAGAACAAGGGGCACAATTTGAAGACAGAAGGGATAGCTCAGAGGTAATGTGAGAAGTATTTTTCATGGAGAGGGATGTGGATGCATGGAACAGCCTTCATGAGGAGGTTTTAGGAGTCAAAACAGTGTGAGAATTCAAGAAAGCATGGGACAGACATAAGGCAATCAATTCTACTGGGGGTAGGAGGATGTAGGATGTTGGTTAACTAGGAACTGCAGCTTATCCATTAGGTATGGAAATGGGCAGACTAGGTGGGCCAAGCAGTCCTGATCTGCCATCAAATTCTGTTTCTGTGATTCTATGTTGCATATTGTTCCATATCACTGGAAGGGCATAGCTTATAGCTGCTGCTCCAAAGCGTGTCCTGATCTTGGGGACAACCAGGGAAATCAGGGAAAGGCTTCTCAGCACATAGCAACCAGCAGGAGAGATAGGCAGACAGTTGGAAATGTACTGTGGAAGTTTGTTGATTATAACCCTATTGGTGCAAAAGACTGCATTCCTATGGCGTCTGGTACTAAGTGAGGACCAGCCAACCGAGGCGTAAAGAGTGCAGTGATGGGTACAGTATGACACATCCATGATAAATCTGATCGCCCAATGATAAGGTGTGTCTAATTTAGACAAGGCAGAACTTGGGCCTTGCCCGTAGATAAAATCTGCATAATTCATAAGTGGCAGGAATATAGTTTGGACTAGCCTAACCCTTGCTTCTTGTGTAAGCAGGTTCTTAATCCTGAAGAAAAGACCAAGCCTCTGTTTCAGTTTCTTTGCAAGCTCCTCCACGTGGTCCACAAATGAAAGTCTGTGGTCCATCCACAGGCCCAAATATTTGAATTTAGTCACAAATTCAAGAGACTTGCGTAGTAGGGTGGCGATTTGCAGGGCCACTGCAGAGTTATGCACTTTTGGTGCAAGAACAAGGGGTGAAAACAACATTGACTTGTTTTTTTTTTTTTTGGGCATTGAGTAATACTTCAGGTGCAGAAGATTTTTCTGATGGGTGTTTAATTCGTCTCGCAGGTCTACACATGCTGACTCTGGGGTGGGCCTCACTATGTACAGGACCGTGTGATCGGTGAAGAGATGTATATTGGCCAAATTGATCCCAGTATCAATATTGTTTATATAAATTGCGAACAATAGTGGGCCTAAAATGGACCCTTGTGTGACCCCCCTAAGAAGTGGTTTTAGAGGGGAAAGATTCCCACCAGCCTTGACACTCTGGTGACGATCCGTAAGATAACTTGTGAACCAAGTCACGGCCGACCGGTCTAACCCAAAATTACTGAGAGTAGTGAGGAGCAATGTATGGTCGACTGTGTCAAATGCTTTGCTCAAGTCTAAGAACAAAGTGCAAACATGTTGTTTCTTGCCCAAGGCCGTTAGCCAATTGTTGGAGACTATGGCCAGTGCTGAAATTGTACTATGCTGAGGCCTAAACCCTGACTGTACTGGATTAAGAAGGTTGTTACTCTCAAGGAAACACCTAAGCTGTGTGTTAAGTACTTTCTCCAGCATCTTGGATAAAATAGGGAGCAAGGAAATAGGTTGATAGTTATTTAAATCGCTCTAGTCCCCAGACTTGAACAGTGGTATGACATGTGCCATCTTCCAGACCGCGAGGAGGACACCCTGAGACAAGGACAGGTTGAATAGGTGTGTAATAGGAGGAGATAAGGTGTGATAGCCTAGTTTTAGGTAGTACAGCTCGATTTGGTCAGCACCTGTGCTTTTCCTTGTATCCAGATCCAAGAGTAAGTCTTCCACGGTTTTTACTGATACCAGAACAAATGAAAAGACTGCACTGTGTGGTAGACACCGAGGATAGGCAAGCTGCATCCTGACTGCACAGCTGAGTATGAAGAGCGCTGGCAGGGAAGTATCAAACACCAGCACTGCTGTGGCGAAGTGACCATTAAGGAGATCAAGTATCTTATGCTTATCAGTATGGACAGCCCCATCAGAGAAAACTTTGGATGGGAGTGAACTGGTAAGCTGTGCCCTCCAAACCTTTGAACGTACTCCAGAATCTAGATGCACATTTGGAGGAGGATTCAAGCTCACTACGAAAATATCTAGCCTTTTCCACTCTGACTAGTTTGGTACTACGATTTCTAGCCACTCTGAATGCTGCCCAATCATCTAGGTGTTTGGTTTTTCTTGCCCTTTTCCATAGGGCATCTCTGTTTTGTAGGGTCGCCTTAAGCTCATTGGTGAACCATGGGCAGAACCTTTTTCTTGTGCGTGTTTTAACTAGTGGGGCATGCTTATTAATGGCATCGAGTAAATGCTATGAAAGGACCTCGATGCCTTGTCCACAGTGGGGCTAGGTAGAACTTTGCCAGTCGGCATGTTGCAGGTCCAAAAGGAATGCATTTGAGTCAAAGTTTCTGCAGCTTCTTTGAAAACATATCTAGAGGTAGATATATGTTTAGGGGTGCCTTACACATGCGATGAAGCAGTGATCACTGAGATCATTAAAAAACCACCAGAGTTGGTGTATAGATGGGGTTTGTTTACAAATATTAGGTCTAGCATTGTGCTATGAGCCAGATTCTTGATGTTTGATAGATGACTTCTGAGGTAAGTTGAGGAGCCAAGGCATCGTAAAGGTCTTTAAAGGTTTGGAGGAACCAGACAGTCAATCGAGATTGAAGTCGCCCAGGATGGCAACCTCTGAGGTTAGCTGGGTTAGCAAATCATTTTAATACTCCATATGTGGTGGACGAGCTGTGTGTGTGTTCATACCCCTATAGTTTAGGGTGATGCCAGATAAATTTGAAAGGAGAGTCTGGAGGCGTACTGTAGAGGCAAGATGCAAGGTTTATTAGCCACAGTTGGAGCACACAGAAAAGACTTAGCATTCAGTAACACTATACACATGAGAAAGAGTGAATAAGGATAGCGGGACCACAAACTGGCCCCACTAATGTCCTGCAAAAGTACAGGTTATGCAAGTCTTAAAGGTGTAGCGATCCGATGCACCAAGCTTGGATTTCTAGCATTTTGGTCGGCCGACTGCTGAGGGTGAACCTAAGGAAGCGCTTCCTACACAGGCCATAAAATGGGGCATCCCCCAGTGAACCAAAAACTAAGTAAAACACTGTAGGCCTCCTGGCTCTGGGAAGAAGGTGACTCCTGGTGTCACTGAGGCAATGTTAAAAGGGAAGTACCTGGTCGAGGATGGGTGTTGACGCCAGGTTGTAGGGGAAGAGAACTCTTATCTGGGGATGTCGGCTGCGGTGACCTCGGGCAGGTGATCTCCAGTCAAGGAAAGGATGCTGGGTGTGATGATCCACTGGACGACCTCTGGGCAGGTCCCCAGAACCCTTACCTTTTCACCCCTGCAGCTTCAGGATCCGACAGTCCTCGGTGTGACCTCATGATGCATCACTGGAACACGAGCCACCTATGGGCAGTACAATCAAGAGGTGTGAAGCTCTTGGTGTGGCCTCTTGCGTGGGCCACTGATACTTATGCCACCTCAGAGAATGGGGCACAGAACCTGGCAATCCTTGCAAGGCCTTGGTATAGGCCACTGGTACTATTGCCACCTTGGGACAATGTCTATGCAGGAGAATGGGCAACGTGACTCCGAGTTCGGAGGACGACTTAAGTCCCTCAGGCTAGAGCTGGGGTGGCCCATAACCTGACTCACTTTGGTGGGCCCTAGCTACCAGCTGGCTACCACTTATGACCCGCAACTCAAACCTGGGGCATTGTGGCGAACACTTGGAGTTGGTGGAGGTCATTGGAAGTGGGTGCAGATGATACTGGGCTTCCTGGGGACCCTCCCTGGGTCGAAGAAGAGGCACCAGAGGATTTCTAGATGAGGTGTGAGGTGTGTGCAGGAGCCCCTGGAGTTCCACAAGGATTTCTGTACTCTGGGGAATGCACAACCACAAAGGAGTGATAAGGCTCTTCTCCTGGAGGGAATCCTCCTTCTTGAGCATGAGTCATATTTCTGAAAATCCAGTGGATAGTTTTCTTTCTGACTGGAGACCTGCTCTGCTCTCCATCTGGTGAAGGCACTGCAAGAGGAGCAGGGTTCAGACATTGGACCCCAGTGGCCATGGCTGGGTGACACCAGCCATCTGCTGGAAGGCCACTATCTCCTCTTCAAGTCGTCCAGAGCATAAGACCTCTGTGGCTTCCTCTTTGAAGTCCACAAATTTTGCATCTGGGTTTTGACGGTGCAACATTCACAGCTTCTGACATAGAGGCTCTCCCCAGGCTCCCTCAATGAACCGCTCTATCAATACTTGATCTGGGTCATGGTCCTCACTCGGGTCTTGTTTTCGCAGGGCCCAGTGTGCCTCTTTGCAGGCTCAAGGCAAAGTCCCGCAGTGTCTCCCGGGGACCCTGTGTGTGAGAGAAGAACTTCATTTTAAGGTCCAAGACACTCTGCTTGTCGAAGATGTCACTTAGCCGTGTCGGGATCCATTCAGCAGTGTTCTTTTCTGTCTGACCAGCTTTCAACCTCCTGCTTGGCAGCGCTTCCCAGCTGCCCAATCAGGATTTCCACTCTCTGTTGCTCTGGCACTTGGTAGAGATGGAACATAGCCTGCAGCTTCGCCCGGAAGTCAACAAAGCTGCAGCTGTCTGAACTTGGGTCCCCTGTGTACCTTGGTAGCTATGGCGCCCCAAAGTAATAAGGCATCATTATTGGGGGTAGTTGAACTAAAGATGAGGATGATGCTGTGGCTCCATCAGTATCTGAAGGCATCTTGGGTTGGAGTTGCTCCAGCTTTGGGCTCCTTGTTAACTCTTATCCTGCTGACTACGCCAAGTTTTTGTGGTGGACGAACTGTGGTGGTTCGTACCTCCATAGCTTAGGGTGATGCCAGATAAATCTGGAAGGAGGCTGGAGGCATACTCTAGAGCCAAGATGCAAGGTTTATTAGCCACAGTTGGAGCACACAGAACAGACTTAGCATTCACTAACACTATACACATAAGAAAAAGTAAATATAGTTACTGGGACCACAAACTGGCCCCACTAATGTCCTACAAAAGTCCAGATTATTCAAGTCTTAAAGATGTAGGGATCCAATGCACCAAGCTTGGGTTTCTAGTATTTTGGTCAGCTGACTGCTGAGGGTGAACCTAAGGAAGCGCTTCCTACACAGACCATAAAATGGGGTGTCCCCCAGTGAACCAAAAACCAAGTAAAACACTGTAGGCCTCCTGGCCCTGGGAAGAAGGTGACTCCTGGCCACTGAGGCAATGACAAAAGGGAAGCACCTGGTCGAGGATGGGTGCTTGACGCCAGGTTGTAGGGGAAGAGCACCCTTATCTGGGGATGTCAGCTGATGTGACCTCGGGCAGGTGATTTCCAGTCGAGGAAAGGATGCTGGGTGTGATGATCCACTGGACAACCTCTGGGCAGGTCCCTTGAACCCTTACCACTTCACCCCTGCAGCTTCAGAATCTGACGGTCCTCGGTGTGACCTCTTGATGCATCACTGGAACACGAGCCACCTATGGGCAGTACAATAAAGAGTGTGGTGACCCTTGGTGTGGCCTCTTGCATGGGCCACCAGTACTTATGCCATGTCAGGGAATGGGGCACAGAGCCTGGCAATCCTTGGCAAGGCCTTGGTGTAGGCCACCGGTACTATTGCCACCTTGGGACAATGTCTATGTGGGAGAATGGGCAACGTGACTCCAAGTTCGGTGGACGACTTAAGTCCCTAAAGCTACAGCTGGGGTGGCCCCTAACCTGACTCACTTTGGTGGGCCATAGCTACCAGCTGGCTACCACTTAGGACCCGCAACTCAGGCTGGAGCATCGTGGTGAACATTTGAAGTTGATGGAGGTCATTGGAAGTGGGTGCAGGTGATACTGGGCTTCCCAGGGACCCTCCCTGCATCAAAGAAGAGGCACCAGAGGAATTCTAGATGAGGTGTGAGGTGTGCAGGAGCCCTGGAGTTCCACAAGGATTTCTGTACTCTGGGAGTGCACAACCACAAAGGAGTGATAAGGCCTCTTCTCCTGGAGACTGCTGCATGAAAGGTTCACTGGGTCTGTTTCCTGGCCAAATGAACTGACTCGACACACTGGGGGACCTGACTAGATAGCAGAGTTCTGCAAAAACTGACTGAGGCTGCTACTGGGGATCTTCTGGAGGAAGTTACACCGAAGGGACCCAGGGGATTCGCTTCAACCTCCTAACAGGGAAGCCGACATCCTTTGCCTTGCTGTCCTTCACCCTCCCTGGTCAAACTCTTTCTCCCCTCTCTCCAGCCTGTGCAGAGCCTCCTCTAGGCTGGGGTGGTCCTGGCTACCTGCCAGGGGATTGGCTCCTTCACCCAGAGGTCAGCCTCCTGAAGCTGGGTCAGTGGCTTAAAGAACAGTCTCCAACTGGCCACAGGGATTGGCTGAGAGGGCTCAGCCTGGCTTCCTTCTTCACTATGGGATAGGAATGTGGCCCAACTGGTTTGGCTTTGGCTGGCTAGGTGTCAGTCTTGAGCAGGGGGAAGGGAGAGGAAAGTAAAAAAAATGGTTTTCTTTTAAAACCCTGAATTTAGACTACTAGGACTGTCTGCTGGAGTTGGGCCTGTTCTGTGTTTCAGAGGGTCACCAAAGCTTTTCAAGGGTTTCCCATTAAACTGCCAGGGTCCCCATAACTGTCTGACCCTCATATCTCTGAGGATCCCCTATTTTCTGTGGTGCCCCCAATTTCCCTGGGGCACTACACATAACTTTTAACCCGCAGATGGAGGCCTGTAGCAACCAACAATAGATAGGGACATAGATTGAGAAAGCTGGATCTTTAAGGTCAGGCACTCAGATTCCTTGGGGAATGAGGTGGCATGCATCATTGAGGTGCTGAATTTATCCTGCACATAGAAACCTAGAATGCCTATCTGCATGAAATACATTGTAGTCAGGAATGTTGATGGAGTGGTCCTGGGTGGATGCTCTCAGCCAGGATTCTGTTGCACCAAAACATCAGGCTTGGCAAGGCAAATCCAAGTCTGAATGGCATCAAACTTATTCAATAAACTGCAGGCATTGACTTGCAGGAAGCTCATCTCTTTCAGTTGAGGGAGGTCCAAGGAACGGAGATTGAATGGAGGGGCCCTGGGTTAAGTTCAGTATTGCCAGTGCATGTTAGTAACAGCAGGAGCATTTTTAGTAAGGCGTTTAACAGAAGTAAAGGGATGTGCACTGCTCATTTTGTGATGAGAGTTAGAGGCGGCTGGGGCTTTGTACAGCATATGTCCCGGGGCCCAGTAAGGCATGAAGTAGTGCTCTGATCGTATTGGGTTTGTACCAGAAAGTACGGCGGGTGACGTGACTATGCTGGCATGGGAAACAACTGGTGAGGGTAAAGTACCATGCTGCTTGGAAGAAGGCAGGAATGGCAGTGAAGTCCATGTATAAATGAAGGGCATAAGGATAAGGCAAAGGGCAGAGAGTGTACCAATTATCATGGAAGTGAGGGGCTATAAGATGCAGCGAGGCATGAGGTTCGAGAAAGCAGAGGAAAAAAACAACTGCACACGTGATAACAAGAATGTAAGACCGCATGCTGGTAGGGAGAGTTCTATTTTATAGAAGCAGAAAAACTAGAGCTTGTAAGTAGCTGAAGGAGCTGGGCTACTTGTTAAGCTATAGTATGATGCTAAACTGAGTTGCTTGTAATGACGAGATGAGTTAGCTGGTGTGGTAATGTAGGAGCCTAGATGCCACTGGTAATGAGTTACAAAGTCAGTAAGGCAGGGAACAGCTACTTGGGGGAGGCACTGATGTGATGTGTTGAGCTAGCTAGTGAGGTAGCGCATGAGCCTAGATGTTGGTAATGCTGAATTACAAGTCTGGCAAGACAGGGCGTATCTACTTGTGGAGGCACAGATACTATATGTCCAGTTGGAGGAGGCTCCAGCAGTGTAAGGGAGAGGCTCCAATAGTGGGAGGGGTGAAGGCACATTTAAAGAGCACCGGGGGTCAGGGGAGGGAGAGCGGGAGAAAAAACTCAGCCTGCAAGTCACTCTGCCCGACAGGAGAGCAGCCGAAGACTGGCGTTTTCTCACAGAAAAGGCACTTCAATGAGAATAAGGAGCTTAGTTCTTGAGAGCCAATCCCAATCGGGGGCCCTCAGTGGAAGAACCAACCAATGGGACTCCCATATGTGATCCCGGGTCTCTTCTGGTAGGTCATCTGGGCAAGAGTCTTTGGTGGCTGGGGCAGTGTTGGCAGCGCGGCTGGCAGACCTCCATGCCGCAGCCATGGTTGGCGGGGGCTTCAGCAAGCAGGGGCTTCTTGGGAAAGAAGAGAGAGCGGGTGGTGAATTAGGAAGGAAAAGAAGGCCTGGGGCTAATCATGGCGTGGGTGAGGACAAAAGGGAGTAATTAACTTAATGGCGCTGGGTGGGGGCAGACAGCCAGCAGCCTAATGGTGGGCGTTTATTTTGGCACCAAGCTCCCAGCCCCAGGGTCAACAGTTAAAATAAAATTGAATGAGGGGGAGAACAAAAGAAATCAAAAATAATAACAAAAATAAATAAATAGAGGAGATTCCGGCAGGGGACCAGGCAGAAACAAGTATAAAACTACAGCAGATTCAAAGCTCTCTACAGTTCCCCATGCACTGATCTAATCCCTGAGCAATAACATTAGAACACATACAAAAATTTTGACCAGATTAAATCCCAACAAGTACAGAATAACTCAGCCTGCAAATTGAAAAAACTCAGCCTGCAAGTCGCTCAGGCCGTCAGGAGAAGCAGCTGAAGACTGGAGTTTTCTCACTGAAAAGGCGCACCAATGAGAATAAGGAGTTCAGTCCTTGAGAGCCAATCGGGCGCCGTGGCGGAGAACCAACCAATGGGACTCCCATGTGCGTCCTGGGTCTCTTCTGGCAGCTCACCTGGGCAAGAGTCTTCGATGGCCGGGGTAGTGTTGACTCAGCTCGCAGACTTCCGTCCCTGCAGCCCACGGTTGGCGAGGCTTCAACCCAAGCAGGGGTTTCCTGGGTAAGAGTCTTTGATGGCTGGGGCACTGTTGGCGGTGCAGCCAGAAGACTTCAGTGCCGCAGCCACAGTTGACAGGGCTTCAGCCCAAGCAGGGGCTTCCTGGGCAAGAGTCTTCGGTGGCCGGGGCAGTGTTGGCGGCGTGGCCAGCAGACTTCTATGCCGCAGCCACGGTCGGCGAGGCTTCAGCACAAGCAGGGTCTTCCTGGTATAGATTACTGGTAAGACCCCACTGAGAGTACTGTGTCCAGTTCTGGAAACTGCATCTCTGGAAGGACACAGACAGAGTGGAAGAAGTCCAGAGGAGGACAACTAAAATGGTGCAGGGTCTGCATCAGAAGCCCGATGAGGAGAGACTTAAGGACCTAAATATGTACACCCTGGAAGAGAGGAGGGAGAGAGGGGATATGACAGAGATCTTTAAATACCTCACAGGGTAAATAAGGTACAGGAGGGAAGTATTTTTCGGACAAAAATCTGTTCAAGGACAAGGGGAGACACGATAAGCTGGAGGGGGGTAGATTCAGAAGAGATGAGGAACTACTTCTTCACAGAAAGAGTAGTGGATTTCTGAAACAGTCTTCCTGCAGAGATGGTGAGGGCAAAAATGGTGGTGGGGTTCAAGAATGCATGGGGCAGGCATAAGGGAATCTTATGGAAGTGGGGGGGGGGTGGTGAATGGGCCAGAGATCAAGTAGGATTTGCGATGATACTATAGGCAGGGAAAAACAGGCAGACTAGGAGGGCCAAGTGGTCCTTATCTGCTGGCAAATTCTGTTTTTCGATGTCTGTGTTTCTGTCGGGGTTTAAGTGGTAACACACACCTTATGAGTATGAAAATAGAGGATAGTGGATGGGCAACAGTGAACAACAACACTGTTGTTCATGTCGAGAGGTTGTCATGACAACCTAGAGAAGTGAACCAGTGTTGTTGTTCACTGTTGCCCATCCACCGGCTTTTATAGTGTATGGTCAACAGTAAAAAAAAAAAAAGCTTGTGACTGCCTCCAGGGTCATGCTGTGATGTTGGTGACCCCGCCTCCCCACCCGTGCACACTGCACTCCTTCCGTCACGATCTTAAATATTTAAAACACATGCGGTTATCCTGCTGTGTGCCGGCCACTGTTTAGAAAAAACGACACTTACTGCGAGTTTTAGATGTCTTCCTGTGCCTCCGATGAACTGTGGTGCCCATTTTGTATTCTCCCCGAACCGCGACTTGCGCATGCGCAGATGTGGGCAGAGCTGTTGTACCATCGATGTGACGTACTCACGATGGTACAACAACATCGTGATGTCACATCAATGATACAACAACACTAGGGAAACCTAGATTTTTAACAAATACAACATTCTAACATACACTATAACCTTATAATGCACAACTCCACATACATTATTCTATAATAATTACTGGTTAACATTTTTTCCCATAGGAATACCTGGTTATGATTCGCCATTATAACCAGCTGGTTATGACGGCAAGCACGCACCGGGTTTCCCTTGGTCCATGCATGCGCCAGCTGCTGCTCTTCCCTTCCTTACCGCCATTCCTTAGCACTGGACACTTCACTGCCACTTGCACGCAGCAGTAAGTTAATTAAAAAAAAACATTAACTGGGCTCTTTCTGCTATAATGATTAAGCTTAAAAAAAAACGCTTCTGACCGCGGACCGTGCTGAAACCCAACCGACCCACGGCTGCACAGGGTTGTGTTTTTAATTTATATAATTGCTGTGGTGAAAAAGTGCCCCCCAGCAATTATTTATTTATTTATGGCATTTTGGTAACTGGGCGAGCCTGCTGAGACCAGAGATCCCTTTTTCAGGGGCGACCTAGAATTAGTTACATACAGTAATTACAGGTACATTAAGTCATAAAAGAGACAGGACATATTCGGTAGCACAACTTATATACAACTACTTAGGAGCATTTAGTTAACATCAGTTAGGCTACTTAGTAACCAAGTTTGCATGTATAACAGAAAACAGTGAGGTGAAATCAACGATGGACAGTCAGTCACTTACAGGTACAGAGGAAATTAATTGCTAACATTAGGTTACACTGGTAACCATGTCCACAGGTATAACACTTTAGCGCAAGTAAGCATTAAGCCACGACAAGGAGGGTTCTACTGGGAAATTAATGCCTGGTTGGGGTGGGAGTTGGGGTACAAGGCCGCAGGCCGAGTGCCTCCAACCACCCAACCAAGCATTAATTGACAGTAGAACTCTCCTTTGAGTGGCTTAATGTGCTTGTACAATGGCAAGCGCTTTCCAGAAATAAGCAGATTTATTTTTGTACTGCTAACTTGTAATGCAAAAAGACACACACAGAGTTATATTGCTTATCTTTAATAGTAAATTAATAGTTCACATTCTGCTGAATGTAGCCTGTCTTACATATAATGAGGGTGTAGGGAGGCATTACTTTACAACATTTTGGTTTAAGTGCATGGTGTTATTACTGCCAAATATACTTTAATAATTTCTACTATTATGGTACTTTTCTCCTAACTTACTGTCTGGATCAGTGCTAGGTACTTCAATTTTCATCTGTGTGTATTACATGATATGGGTTGCACTGCATGTTGGGACCATGCTAGGGTACATTTCATGTTTTGTTCTTGTAGTTTGCTTGGCAGGCCAACAGATGGCTGTGATTGCTGATAACTGTAATATTGTGAGAAGAAACTGAACGATTTTCAACCAGTAATTCTATACATATTAGCTTTACATTTACTAATACGGTACTTTTTCTCCTAATTTACTGTCAGGATTGGTGCTATGTACTTCGATTTTCATGTGCAAATATTACAAGATATGGATTGCACTGCATGATGGGACTGTGCTAGGGTATATTTTCATGTTTTGTTCCTGCAGTTCCCTTGGCAGGCCAACTGATGGCTATGAAACAATGCTAGCAGCACAGCACTGTTTTACAGCCATCTGTTGGGCTGCCATGGGAACTGCACTTGAACAAAAAAATTACTCTGGTTCACAGAGAGCAACAGGGCATTACTAGAGAAGTAATGCCTGGTTGCTCCTTGGTCAGCTGTTGCTATTGCTCCAATAAGTAGTGCTTAGTTTTGTCTTAACATGTACTGCCATGTTAAACGATAACAATAAATAAGGAAATCACAGGTCCACAGTTAGTCTAGATTGCATGCTAAAATATGATGCAAATGTACTGTACATTGGGTATAGTGGGTTGCGGGCACCAAGTTACTAGGTTCAGCGGTGACAGCTGCAATGGCAGCTGTTTAGCATGTAGACTTTCAGTCTAGCCTTAAACCTATCCAGTGAAATGGCGTGTGATTAGATTTTGAGGCAAGCCCACCAGTAATGTGGGCAGAGTATGAAGGATCTTTTCTAGGGTTAGTTTGTACCTGTGGCATCTCAAGTAGGTTGACGTTTGCTGAACAGAGGGTACACCTTAGTGGCTTCGGGGTCAATAGCCCTGCTAGGTTTGGAGGGTATAGATCTTAGTGAGCTTAAGATACATAAATATTGTTGGCAGATAAGGACCTATGGCCCACCCAGTCTGCCCATTTCAGCTTGTAAATCCCTTTGACATTTTTCTAGAAATCTGTTGCCCCTTACCCCTGACCACCAGGATTCCCTTATATCTGTTCCATGCATTCTTAAATCCCATGATTGCTTCAGACCCCACCACTTCCCTTGGCAGGGTGTTCCACTTGTCCACCATCCTTTCTGTGAAGAAATTCTTCCTTGCGATTCCTCTGAACCGCCCTTCCTCCAACTTCATCCCATGCCCTCTAGTCCTGGAACATAATTTTTGCTGGAAATAGTGTATTCCTGCACCCTGTGCCTCCCTGTAAGGTACTTGTATGTCTCTATCATATCCCCTCTCTCCCTCCTCTCCTCCACGGAGTACATATTTAAATCCTTCAGCCTGTCGTCATAGGACTTGTGATGCAATCCCTGTACTGTCTTTGTTGCCCTCCTCTGAACCTTCTCACCCCATCTAAGTCCTTATGTAGGTAAGGTCTCCAGAACTGTACACTGTACTCTAGGTGGAGCCTCACTAAGATCTTGTATAGTGGAATTATGACCTCCCTTTTCCTGCTGGTGATGCCCCTGCCTATGCATCCCAGCATCCTATTTGCTTTACCTGCTGCCTTGTCGCACTGTTTCCCTACCTTGAGATCATCAGAGATGATAACCCCAAGGTTCCTTTCCCACTTGGTGCATGCTATATACTCACCCCTCAACTGATATGTTGTTCCAGGGTTTTTTGCCCCATATGCATTATTTTGCACTTCTTTGCATTGAATTTCAACTGCCAAACCCTCAACCATTCTTCAAGCTTCTACAGGTCCCTCCTCATTCTGTCCACACCCTCTGGCATGTCCACTCTGTTACAGAGCTTCGTGTTGTTAATGAACAAGGAAATTCTGGCTTCTAGGTCCTGCACAACGTCACCGATGAAGACATTGAATAGGATTGGTCCCAGCACTGACCCCTGCAGTACCCAACTGGTCACTCCTCCCTCCATGGAGTGGCAGGCATTTACCACCACCCTCTGTATCCTGCCACCCAGCCAATTGCCCACCCATCGCACTACTGTCCTGCCCACTCCCATATTCCCCAGTTTGTTTAATAGCCTTCCATGTGTGACAGTGTCAAAGGCCTTGCTGAAGTCCAGATAGGCCACCTCCACTACCTTCCCCTAATTCACCTCCCTTGTCACCCAGTCGAAAAATTCAATGAAGTTGGACTGACATGACCTCCCCTGGTGAAACCATGGGTCCTGTAGTCTGTTGGCAATCAGATGTTCCACCAATCTCTCCTTCAGTAGTGCTTCCATGATCTTCCCCACTACCGAGGTTAGGCTGACTGGTCTGTAGTTCCCCACTTCTTCTTTGTTCCCGCTTTTGTATAAGGGGACTACATCTACTGTCCTCCAGTCTTTAGGTACCTCCCCTGTTTCCAGTGATCAACTAAACAGGATTGCCAGAGGTTCAGCCACCACCTCTCTTGGTTTCTTTAGGACCCTGGGGTGCACCCCATCTGGCCCCATTGCTTTATCGACTCTTATTCCTTCCAGTTCCTTTAGGACTCTTTCCCATGTAAAGGGACTTGTGTCCATTTCTGCCTGTTCCCACCCCTTGTACTGCCTTCAGGCCCATTACCTCCCTTTCCACAGTAAAGACTGAGCAGAAATGTCTGTTCATATGTCAGCTTTACTGCTGTCATCCTCCACGTTGCTCCCATCCTCCCCTTCAGTCTCACTATCCCTCCTTTGCCCTTCTTTTTCACTTATGTACCTGTAAAGGTTTTGTCCTCTACCCACTGATTTTTTGCAATGCACTCTTCTCTCTGAGCTTTGGCTTCCCTTACTGACCTCCTGCCTTCCTTTGCTTCTCCAGGTACTTCTTCCTATCCCTTCTGCTCGTGCTTTTTCAGATGCTTGAATGCAATTTTTACTTTCACTTTCTCTGCTACCTCCTTGTAAACCATAATGGCCTCCTCTTCCTTTTCTCCTTGCTAACCTGTAATGCATAATTATGTTGCTCTTGTAATCCCTGTTTTAAATATTAAAGGTGAGGCAAAGGAGAGGATAAGAGAGTCTGGACTCCAGCGCAGGCCAGTGTAGCTCTGAAGAACCTCACAGTGGTGCCTCTTCAGTGGTGAGCTGGTTGCAAACTGGCTAATTTTGTTGTATAAGACATTTAGTTTGCGAGTTTCACCTTCCCTGAGGAATTGCAGCACAGGGCACCATAGACCAATGTAGACATTAGGGCACTCCTTGCTATAAGAGTCTTTGAGTCTGGTGCCAGAGTTGCCTAGCCTATACAGAAAACCTAGTTTCTGGTGAATAGACTTGGTTATGTGATCCACATGTGGTTTGAAGGTCAGTTCTTGATCAAGGTAAACACCTAGGTTTTCACCTGATCCACACATCTGTCTGGAGTCCTGCCACAGTAGATAGCTGAAGCAGATTCTGCCTGTTCTCATCTAGTCGTTTGGGGCCAAATAGCACAGCCTTTGTTGTTCTCTCATTTAACATTAGCATATTGGTGGCAAACCACCTTTTTAGAGCATTTAGGCTGGTGGAAGGACGAGTAGTAATTGTGCTGTGGTTAGGATCACTCCAGTACACCAGTGTCTTCAGCATATAGTAGTAGATTCCCACTATCACAGTTTTGGCCTATACTATTGATAAATAGGGAAAATAATAGGGGACCTAATATAGAGCCCTGGGGGGACTCCATCAATGACTATAAGGCAGCTGGAGTGGACCCCTTTCCATTTTACCTTATGGGATCTGTTAGCTAGATAGTCAGAGAATGAGGACAGTGAGTGTTTGTCGAGATCTAGTAGTTCTAGTTTACCAAGGAGTAGTCTGTGGTTAACCAGGTCAAATGCCTTGGTTAGGTCAATGAATATGGCCTCTGTCAATGACCCTTTATCCATTGTCCCAAGACATCACTTGTAAATTTGACAAGTGCAGTATCAATGCCATAGCATTTTCTAAGGCCATGTTGGTTATCTGTTAGAAGGTGATGTTGCTCTAGGTAGTCCTGGAGCTGACTGTATACTAGTCTTTCCTGCACCTTTGCTAGTGGGCAGAGGACTGTTATGAGTCTATAGTTTTCCACATTGCCTCGAGATCCACCCTTGTGGATGGGGACCACCATGGCCACCTTCCATTTGAGAGGGACGGACCCTTCCTTAAGGGACCTGTTTATTAACATGGTAACAGGGAGGGCAGTTGCTGTGGTAGCCACTCTTAGTAGTCTGGGCTCAAGTTGACCAAATCCAGGGGAGTCTGGTTTCAGACATTTTAGGAAGGCTAATACTTCAGTTTTCCTTACCAACCTAAGGTGGAATTGAGGCGAGGGCTTCTGTTTCATCTTTGCACCACTTTGGGAGGAAGAGGATTGACTGGTTGGAGGTTTATATTTGTCAAGATTCGTAAAGAAGCTGTTAAACCGCTTCTGCCTCTACATAGGTGTCATCAGTAGCTTGATCATTGAACATGATTGATCCCCTTGTGTGCTGGAGTTACCTGTCAGTAGGGAGTTTATGTGACTCCAAAATCTTTTGGATCACATACAGTGAGGTGGTTATCCTGGAGACCTCTTAGATACTGACTTTTGCTGCCTTGGTCCCTTTCTTGTATTTGTTTCTGAGAGCCCTGTACCTTTCCCAGTCAGATTTAAGGTCCATTATCTTGTAGTGCCCATATGCCTTGTCTCTAAGAATCATTAGTTTCTTGAGATCAGCGTTGAGTCATTTGTGACACTCGCCTTCACCCTAAGCTTCCTTTGGGAGCATACAGGTTGGCCATGGACATGAAGACATTTGAGAAGTACTCAAGAGCCTCATCTAGTCTGGGAAGCTCTATTATAGGTGCCAATTAATATTAGAGAGAGCCAAGGTAAGAGATTCGGGCACAAAGTTGTAGTAATCCCTCGCCATAAATATTCTAGGGGGTAGGCCAGGTAGCTTATTTCTCCATATACAGTATATGGGCAAGTGATCGCTGAGGGAATCAGCACATATTCCAGCTTCTAGAATTCTAGAGGGGTCAGTAACTAATGCCCAATCCAGTGGAGTATGGTTCCTGGAGTTGGTGTTATTTATGGTAGGTACAATGATCACCTGTATAGGCTGAGCAGCAAGAAGAAGCTCATGTAGCCCATTGTCAGATTTGGATGCCCAGTTCTGATTGAAATCACTGAGTAATACCAGTTCACCTGGTGTATGCTCAGCCAGTATCTGCATGAGAGACTCTAAGGATGAGACTGTGGCTCGAGGGGGCATGTAAATGCACCCCACGTATAGTGGCTTAGTATTAAACAAGCAAAAGTTTGACAAATATGTTTTCGCTCACAGAGCAGTTCAGTTGGGGGATATCTATAGAAAGGGCATTGATCCTTGAGCTAACATATATTAGAACACCACCCCACTGTTTTCCAATCCTGTCCTTCCTAAAGGTGTTAAAACCTAGGAAATCTACCTCATATGGGAGCACTTAGGGCTTAAGCCAAGTTTCTATGATAGTAATCACATCCAGCTCATAGATGGCTGCCCAGGCCTTCAGGTCTTGCATTTTATTCCTCACACTATTAATATTCATGTTGACCAATTTAGGCCTTTGCATTTGCCCAGTTTGGGTCAATTGGAGAGCTAATAGAGTAATTTATGGGGTGGGGACCTGGATTTAGTTCAATATCCTCACATAATGCCAGTTTCAGCTTTACCAGGTACTTCATGAGTACAATTGGGTAGGTTATGATACTCTTTCTCCTTTTAGTTGAGTAGGTATAGACTATGTTATAGTAGTTGTCTGTAGGAGTTAGACCATGAATAACTAAGAGGAAGGAGTCAGTAGAGATATTTCCCATGAGGGATGGCCATATTGGGGATTGTGGGAGGTTCCTACCCTTGGGAAGGCACCTCAACCATAAGCAGAGCATGATCCACAAGGAGCAAGATGAGAACATATGCAAGTGATACAGTAATTCTGCAGTGCTTCATTATGGCACAGTTCTGCATAGAGAGTGCAGCTGGCTAACTATGTATTTGCCTGAGATCATTCATAGTTTTAGAGCAGCTGTTGCGTAGAAGTCCACTGTACAGCTGGTAGGACCCTACATACAATTAGCAGAGCTTAATTCTCATAAGACTGTAAGGAGCGCAGACACAAAATTCTGTTGCAGAGTTTGGCACTCTGGAACAAAGAAATGCCTTGTAAGGGATCAGTTTTTGCTGCACCTAGTTAGCTAAACAGCAGCTTAAAACATTGCCCAAGTATCTAGAAGAAACAATTGATCAATCAGTATCAACATAAGTGTGTACTTGATCCATATAACTAAAGAGGTGACTTAACACAAAAATTCATCTTTTCAGCTGTACTGTCACTTGCTTCAGAGACAGCTAATTGACATCAAATCAGTCTGCTAGGTAGTAATCTTATACTGTGAGGTTATAAAATAAAACATGGTGGTGTGTTTATCTCAAATTTTACACACACACCCTTGGTATGAATGCCTAAATAAACCCCTTGAGCTTCGTTCTTGGGGTTTATGTAGCATCCAACACCTCAGGTGTGTGTAAAATCTCGTTAAACACACCACCCCATGTATTATTCTCTATATAATTACTGACTGAGCTTAATTATACAAGGATAACCATGGTGTAATCTGCCATTATAACCAACCAGTTATAATGTTAAATAGAGATGTTATTCATACATAGCAACATAGAACAATAGAATTTGTAGGCAGAAAAAGATCACTTGGCCTACCCAGTCTGTCCAGATGGTCCCTGCCTAGTCTGTCTTCACAGACCCTAACTGGTTTCTGGTGACACTCCCTCCTACCTGCCTATTTCCTAATATTCCCATATGTCTGTCCCATGTATGCTTGAAGCCACCTACTGTTTTCACCTCCGCCACTTCCTCTGGTAGTCTGTTCCAGGCATTCACCACTCTTTCAGTGAAGTACTACTTCCTCACATCCCTCCTAAACTCCCTCTCCTCCTACTTAATTGCATGCTGTCTGGTTCTGGTGCTGTTCCTTTTTGAAAGGCACTCCTCTCTTGCATCCTCCTCACCCCTGTTAGGTACTTGCAACTTGCAGGTCTCTATCATGTCCCCTCTCGCTCTCCTGTCTTCCAAGGTGTACATGTTGAGATCCCTCATTGTACATGTTGAGACCCCTCAGTACAAAAGAGCCTGCCTGTCTGTATGGCGAAAGGTGAGGCAGTCAAGGCCTCAGCCCTCCACTCCACTAGACTGGCTCAGCTAATATTTTTTTAATGAAATCACCACAAAGTCTGGCCTGTCAGTGCAGCAGCAGTGACACCACTTGCGATGCCAGTTACCCAGGTTCGTTCCTCAAGCTTGGAACATCGGAGGGCTGGTAGAAGGAGGACTAAGTGTCCCAGAGGACAATCCTTACTGTTCTGCAGCCACCAAGGTGACCACAGGTGGTGGTGCAACTGAGTGCCTGTGGTGGCAGGGATCTGCACCAGCACACAAAGCGCACGTGCATGTGGGCTCACTCATTCAGCATTCATGGGGAGGATGAAACAAGGAGAAAATCTTTCATCAAGTAGAATGATAGACTGGGTTCTTTCAGACCTCATGCCCCTTCCAGATCAGGCAATAGGTGAGCTGTCCAGTGGGTAGCCCCAGCTGGCCCCACCAAGGCGGTTGTTGGGTTTGGGAGGTAGCTCCAAAGGTCCATACAGGGGGCAGCCAGGAAGTTGGAAGGAGAATGTGATGGTCGTGCTCACTTTAAAGTCTTTTGCACAAAACTGTTACAAAGTCTGCTGCCAACTTTGTGGGATCTTAACAGGGAAACAGCTTAATAAGCTTTCCCTGTTGTCCATAATCCACCTAATGATCTCACCCTCTGGGTTCCTGCTCACCTACATTAAGACTGACGCTGTCTGACCACTTCTGTCTTCTGGATGTACTGGTTTGTCTTCAGTGTCAACCTCTACCTCCAAAATCAAGGGCAAAATCAGGGACACATCTTAGAAAAGGGTAATATGAGTTCATGAAGCTGCTACAGTTAGCGATTTAGTGATAAAAGCACTTTCGGATGGAGAACTGAACTGTAAAACTATTGTCTGATCTGATGTTACTATTCAAATCCCTACTCTTTAGTGGCAACAATGCCCAGCTTCAGGGTGGGACAGAGGAAATTTGTAATGCAGAATCAGGGACAGCTGTAAGGTAACCTTGATAAGCAGTGTCACTGCCTAGAGTGCGAATTCAGTCCACCTACACAGATATTATGTGATAATTTATTATGGGCTTCCTCCAAGCTCATCCCGTGGGTGTCACTTAATGCAGTTCTAGTCTGGGAGCCAAAAAACACAGATAAATGGCCACTCATACCTGGCACTACATGTGTTTAGTTTCTTAAGTTAAAAAAATAAAATAAAATGCCTTCCCAGATTACTGACGGCCCATGTGCCAAAAGCTTGTGCACCTACAGTATCTGTACTCCTGTATCTGCCTGTCACATATCTTATTCTTCTCCATGTGTGTATTAAGAGTCTACCCTTACCCTAATCTGTTTTGTGGGGCAATGCATCTGCATTTGCATTTTCCATTACTAAATGATGGCTAACAGTCATGCCATAGGTTTGCCGTGCCAAGCTGCATCTCAATTGTCTGCCATTCTTTTCACTCATTTGATTGAGCCATTTCAGAGGGTTGCGGTCAGTGAAGATCTGGAAATGACATCTGTACAGGTAGGGTTCCATTTTGTTAAGAACCAACAGTATACAAAGGCACATGCTCTGTTGTAGGTGTGTTTACACGTACCTGGCTAATGCGCTTCCATCTGCACTGCTTGCCCTCCACTCCATCTGCACCACTTGCCACCACACAGGGTGATGTGCACCACTGCATGGTCAGTGACTGGACAACCTGCGTTTGCACGGTATTTACACTGTGGCCTGCGTGAGACAGATGTTGGCTGGGATGTGTGCTTATATTGCAGTAGTACTGATGATGTGTGCGTCTGTTTGCATGTCCATAAGCCAGGATCGGGAGGTGGGAGTCTAATCATACTGCTAAGCTGGTGACTGATTCTCTGGTGCATATTAAACAAAGAAAAGAAAAAGATAAGTTCATTTTTATAATGCAGCCGGGTTTGAGGGAGGGGAGACAAAGCTAGTAAGTGGCAGAGCTTGTGGTGGGTTGGGTGAGCTGTCAGTTGGCACGGGGTAATTCAGTACTGTACTTGTGCAGTTGGAGCAGTGTGTTTACGTGCTAAGTAAAAGCACTTGCACCAGTATACAAACTCACAAAACCTGCGATTGTCCTGCACCCCACCAGAGTGAGTTATAACACTCTGCAGGCTGTCTAGATGGCCTGATCTGCACCAGTGCAACTTATCTGCTCACACCAGTGCAGATCAGGCCATGTAAACATGCTTTGTGGCATATCCCATTTGTTGTGCATTCAGCTTCCGCTGAAATATGCAGTGGATGCTCCTCCTCATCACCTGCACATTGACTGAGTACTCACTAAGCCTCTGCCTGATGCATCAGTGTAAATTTTAAATTCCTTCTTATACTCTGGGCTGGAAAGAGCAGGTGCTTGACTTAGCCCCTCTGAGCTGTTTAGGTGCCTTTTGCCATTCTTCGTCCAGACCCTTTGCCAGATGCCTGTTTGTCTGTGAGGTCATTAGGGGTTCAGCCACATCACTGAAATCTGACACATGATACATCTGATGGTAACCAGCTAACCAGGGGTCGATTTTAACATTGTTTTACTAACCTAAGACCTAGTGTGAATTGACCAGGGCCAGTGCAGCTAACCTTCTACTTGTCAGTCTTGACTAGTGCAGGTTTTCCATGGCTGTTAATGAAGTTAAAAAGTACCTACTATAGCAGGTTCTAGTCTTCAGGCTGCCTAATAGTTCCAGATGGCCTGGTGTGATTAACATCTCTTAAAACTGCAGTTATCTGGCAGTACAAGAGGGGAGCTTCAGAAAGACTCCGTGTGAGTCATGTCTCATTATCCCTCCACTGTTAGAGCGTTCAACTAGTGTCCAGACTGTAATCTGGGGTACAGTAAAGTTCTGTTAAATCAGTAGTTTCAGTGTTCTAAACTTGCCTTTATGTGTTTGATGATTTTCCACATTATTAAGACCAGTACTCATCATGTCCCTACATTTTGAGTGTCTGTGTCCAACATTTGATGACAAAATGCTAAGAGGTATTAAGGGTCTGCCCTGCAGGTGGTGGATTTTATCCCAGCCTCACCATAGCTGCTACCTCTACCCTCCCAGTCTTCCAGTTCTGTACTTTCTCTGGACACCACTGCAGCCCTGACTCTGAAATTACAATCCATAGACCCTTGCTACCATTATTGGAAGGTGTAGGGTCCCCAACTCTTCCAAATGGACCATGCCAGTCAATGCCATCCTTGCAGTCTCACTTTTCCAACCCAACATGTCCTTTCATCCTAAAACAAAGCTTTGGAGCATGTACGGTACAAAATAAACCTTAATCAAATATATAATTTGAAAGGTAAAAATGAGCATTCCTAGGGTGCATAGAGCCTTCTAAGTAGAAATAGAGGTGGTAGAGATTCTTGCCTGATTACTGTTTCTCCTGGGCTGATGAAAAGACAATGTTTAAAAACAAATGCTGTTATTGTTGGGGCAGAGCATGTTAAAATCAATACTTTTGTGCTTAGTATGTATAAATAAAAATGTTGCAAACTTGTCTATTTCTCATGCCCGTCAGTTTGCCTGGCCCAATCCCCAAAGAAATCCTAGATCTGCTCCTGGCTGACTTGACACCGCGTCACTGTATGAAAACTTCCTGACGTGCCGGTCTCCTGTTGATAACAGGGTGGGAGCTGAGAGTGTCTTTCTTTGTCTTTCTCTTCCTGACTTTGTTCATTGCCCTGCAGGTCAGGGTGGGACTGTGGTGAGGTGCATGGTGATGTTGGCTCTTGTGTGTGCAGAGCTAGAGCTGCTTAATTGAATATTTGCTGCTGTGGGATCCTCTGGTTCAGTGGTTGGGGGCGACAGAAAGAGGAAGAGAAGGGGCCATGGTACAAAACAATGGTGGAAGGGGCATACTGTGTGCAACTGTGTGGCATTTTTTGTTTTGTTTTTGCTGGGGCAGGGAGCAATGTGAGAAAAGGAAAAATGAGCAATAATTAGAGTATTTATTGGCTTGAATGTTTTCCTGTGTAAGTGATCACAATTCATCATTATAATTGTGGACTAGTGCAACCATCTGTGGGCTAGTGCATTGAATCAACTTGTCCTGCTGGTTAGTGCAAAAAAGGTTAAAGTGGGTCTCTCAACTTATCCAAAGAAAGCTCTCACCTTTCTCTTTGTGATAGGCTGCCCAGTTATTGATGGCCTCCAGCTTTGACAGCTTGGGTTTGATGTCCCAACCCCCAAAACAATGCCCCAGATATGTCCCTATCTGATATGCCTATGTTGCACTTTTCAGTCTTGACTATCAGGCTTGCTTTTTGCAGCCTGGTCAGTACCGGCCTGACATGCTCCATGTATTCTGCCAAGGTCTGGCTGTAGATGGGAATGTCAATGTATGTAACTATGAATTCCCCTGCCCTAGTCAGCATTTTGTCCAACTGTTAAAAAGCTGCTGAAGAATTTTTCTTCTTAAAGGGCATGACTAAGAATGCATACCGTCCAAAGGGTATGAAAAAAATAGGGCTGCTTCTGGTCCTTTTTTGTCAGTGGCACCTGCCAGCACTTATAAGTTAGTGGTAAGGTACTTAGCACCTTAGGCATTCCAAGATTTCCTCTGTTCTAGGCATGGTATGTATCGATTACTGTAATGAAGAAGGAGAATTTGAATTTATGTACTGCTTTTCATATATATTGTAATCTGTTTCTTTGCAGATGACACAAAGTTCTGTGGTAGAGCTTGTAGTAAGTAAGGGGGAGGGACATGAGGGAGGACCTGGGAAGACTGGAGAGGTGGAGAGCCAGCTAGGCTTCAGTGTCAAAAGTGCAAGATCATACATGTACATACTGCACTTGTTAGGTGGATGGAGTCTTCCCTTGACACAGGGCCCAGAGGGCCCTGCGTATCTGTATCTGTTCACAGGTCTAATGAAGATAGGATTCCACTATCTCAAAAGAAAGGAAATTCTTTACAAAAACTGTGTTAATGCACCAGTTAGGGTTCAACCGAACGCCACAAAGGTAGAGAAATGTAGTGTGAGGATTTCCAGCCCTAACTCCCTACCCTCATTTCCCAAGCAGCAAAAAGGAAAAACTCTGGAGTCTTCCTCAGGGTTGTCAACCCTAATGCTCAACCCTCCCCTCAGCCCATAGCCTGTTTGAAGCACAAGGTATAGCTCCAAGTCAGTGCCTCATAGTGATACACTCTTCAAAGGTAGAGAAGTATGTCTCACCACAGGTTGCCAACAGAATGTGTTGCAACTTTATTCATGCAGGTCCCTGCAAGCCCTGAGTGAAGAAAAAAGATCTCATCTGACCTTGTTTGCTCAAGGGAGGGGGTGGGCATTAGGGTTGACAACCAGGAAGCCCCACTCCTGATTTGCCAAGACTGTGAGTTTTTTTCTTTGCTGTTTGGGGTGGATTGGTGGGGTTAGAGGTGGAAACCCTAACACCACATTTCCCTTCTTTTGTGGCATTATGTTGAACTCTACTTGGTTCATTAACACAGTTTTTTGCAAAAAATATATTTTATACAGGCACACTTGCACTAGAATATTACTGCTAAGTTGGCACTTTAAAGTTAAACCCACTAATTTGTGCACCTTTACCGCACATATGCTTGACAGATTCACCTGATAATTGGCATGTGTTGACACGGAGCCAGGATATCTGGATCCTATGAATTCTGTAGCCATCAGTTCAGTCGGGCAAAGCACTAGAAGGTTAAATACAGATAAATTCACTAATCTTCAAACCTTTTTATTTTGCTCATCAATGGCCAAAATAACGGTTGGGATTTGAAACTTTCAGGTCTGACAGGGCTTGGTCCAAGGGTGAATCACTGCTAATTAGTTTTTTTTCCTATTACCAGTTTTAAGTTATTATTAAAAATTTGTTTTTCACACCTGCTCAATGGTGAAGTGGAACATTCTAAAGATAACTGGATTTTTTCTGAAAGCATTTTTTACACTTTCATATGAAAAAAATGCTTTCGTGAGGCTAACAAATTAGCTTTCATATGAGTCAGCAGAAACAAAAGCATATAAACAAAAATGAATTTGCATGCTGAAAACAAAGTAAAAAATTACATGGAGGGGTGGTTTGTGGATTATGTGGTCAGGGTTCAGTGCTGGGCCCTGTTTTGTTCAATGTCTTCATTGGAGACATTGCAGAGGGGGTCAAGAGTAAGATCAGCGTGTTCGCAGATGACACTAAGATTTTTGCAAAAGTGGACAATGAGGAAGAGAGGCAGGCATTCAGGGAGGATCTACCTAAACTGGTGCACTGGTCTAGGGAGTGGCAGTTGGGGGTTTAATGCTAAGAAGTGCAAGGTCATGCATCTCGGAGCAAGAAATCTTAGGACCAGCTACTGGCTGGGGAGAGTGCAGGTAACAGCTTGAGAGGAGGAAAGGGACCTCAGGATAATAGTCACAGGGGACATGAAGGTATCAGCACAGTGCAGGAGGGCAGCAATAAGGGCAAATAGGATGCTGGGGTGCATTGCCAAAGGGATCACCTCTAGAAAGGTGGAGGTCATCCTGCCCTTGTTTAGATAACTGGTGAGGCCACACTTGGAGTACTGTGTGCAGTACTGGTGCCCATACCTCAAAAAGGATATGAGATTACTGGAGGGGGTGCAGCACAGGGCTATGAAAATGATCATGGGACTGGGGGAGTTGCCGTATGAGGAAAGATTGAGGGAGCTCAACATGAATTCGCTGGAAGAGAGAAGGGAAAGAGGGGACATGATAGAGACCTTTAAGTACTTGAAAGGCATAAACAAAGTCAGAGAGGAGGGATTGTTCTGCTTAAAGGGGGGAAGGGTCACTAGGGGGCACAATCTGAAGTTGGAAGGGGGAAGGTTCAGGAGAGAGATGAGGAGGCACTACTTTACAGAGAGAGTGGTGGTGGGTTGGAACGCACTGCTGGAGGATTTAATTGAACTGAGGACAGTGGATAGCTTTAAGCGGGCTTGGGATAGAATCAAGGGCAGGATTAGTACAGACAAGAACACAAAAGGGGGTAGACCAGGAAAGAGGGGAACGGGAGGAGTTTGGGTGGGGCTGGGGCAGCTGTATTAATATGAAACTAAGAGCTGTACAATCGGCAGACTTGATAGACCTGTGGGCCTTTTTCACCGGGTTGTTTCATATGATAGTATGTAACATATTACCCTTAAAAGAGGACTCCTGGTATTTTTGTGGGTAAATATTGTCTGTTTTACTGGAAATATGATTTTTTTTTAATCGCGAGTGACAAAATAAAAATTATTTTTATGGTTTCGTGAGTATGCTTTCATGACTTGTATTTTGTATGTTATTTTTGTTTTTGTGACAGTTTGAAATGCTGGCAAATGACTGCACAGCAACAGTTTGAAAACTGTGTGTTTCATAGCTGTAACATTTGTGTTCAGCAGATTAAGTTGGGTGTGGGATTATTTTGGGTCCATTTTGTTGAAAAATTGCTTATGTTTTAACTAAAAATTTTAATTTGCTAAGTCACTATAAAAGGTGATTACATGTGCGAAACAATAGGGATCACAAGATATGAAACTTCTAGAACTACTCGCAGTAATAATTATAAAATCAAAGGTGATAAAAATAAGACATCAAAAAAGAGTAAGTTCTTCACTCAAAAGGTAGTTACAATGTGGAACTCACTCCCATGGCAAGTAGTCAATAGTAAAAACATGACAATATTTAAAAACAGACTAGATGCACACATGGAAAACAAAAAATATGAATTCCACCCATGATACATATCGTGGTGAGTTCTAAAAAGGCCTTAAGGCTTCTTGAACTCGTAAAACCACATATGAACTAGTGATGAAACAAAAACATATTTGTGATTTCATGATATATGGAAATGTTTTGTCAAGTATTTTTGCTTTTGTGAGTGTTTGTTTAAAGAATTTCAGGAAATTTTGGATTAAAATATTATGTCCTGGCATGGTGGTCTTTGATGTCTGCCTGTGGGCATAGCCTTAAGGGTTTTGAGTGCTGCCAGAAAAACCTTTGTCTTGGTGCAGGATGCAAAGGATCCTGCATGTCCTTTTGTGGCGGTCTTTAGTGTCTGCCTGTGTGCAGGGCCTAAAGGACCCTACGTGCAGCCAGACGCTCCTTTATCTTGGTGCAGGGCCCAGAGGGCCCTGCACATCTTAGTTTGGTGATCTGAGGTGTCTACAGGTCCAGCACACAGCCAGATGGCTCTCTGGGCCTTGTGCATCCTAGCATGGCTGTCTCTGGTGTCTGCCTACGCAGCCAGACAGACACATTTTTTTTTTACTCTGTTTATGCTCTCCTGCTGACTGATTCCCCATCCACTGATCCCCCAGTCCCGTCACCCCAGTGTCTACTGGAACTCACCTCATGCAGCTTCAGAGGTGTCCAGCTGGCTGGGTGTGAAGCTTGCGGTGGACCGGTGTCATTCTGCCAGTTGGCAATGTTTTGCCTGGTTTTCTTCCCCCAGTACAGAGGTAAGACATGCAGTGACACCAGTGGCTTCTGTGCATGGCACACTGGGAATCAGCCTCGCCTCTGCCCCTTCATGTTGGCAGTGTCGATGTGCCAACCCCTAGCTTCCACTAGGGTCCAGGCTAACACCGACCGCTGGTCTCCTCCCTCCCTGGAAGAGGAAAGCAGTCCTCTGGAAACTCAGTCCTCTCCCTCCCTGGCTGGCCTCCAGCAACCCACTCAAACCGCGAACATGGATTGCTGGTGTGGCAGGAGGTAAGACATCGATGCCTCAGCCCTCCACGCCACTGGGCTGGCCAGGCAGACAGTTTCTGTGGCACAGGGCCTAGAGGGCCCTGCTTGTCCTAGCATTGTGGTCTTTGTTGTTTGCCTGTACACAGGGCCCTTCGTAGAGCCTGACTGACCTTTGTCTCTGGCCCTGCATGTCTTGCCATGTCAGGCTTTGATGTCTGCCTCTACACAGGGCCCTGCATGCAGTCAGACAGACTTTTGTCTTAGGGCAGAGCACAGAGGGTCCTATGCATCCTGGCACTAGGGTTGATGAACACAAAGTGCACAAAGTATGGAAATGAAAAAAATTAGGGTTCGGAGTCCCAGGAGTCTTAGCAAATTGGAGGTATAGTGTTCCTTGGGGTTTTCAACCCAAATGCCCACCCCGTCCCCTAGCCTTGCAACCTACAGACAGCTACAGGTCTGGGGCATGTGGGTTCTGTATGAAGAATTGTCATGAATAATTTTCTGTTATGCACAGGTCCCACAGGGCCCTGTATTAAGAAAGTTAAGAGTGTTCTTAGGGCAGACTTGGTGGGCCGGTAGGTTCTTTTCTGCTGGCAACTTTTGTGTTATCTTGATCTCCTGTTTTCAGCAGGGCCATATGCAAAGAAAGTTATTCATGATCGCCTGCTTCACGTGTGCAAAGAAAGTTATGACTAATTCTGTGGGCCCCACATAGACAGCCCTAGTTGTCTAGCTCCAAGCACTAGATCTATGGGGCACAAGCTTGGATCTGTAGTTTGTACTTGGGTCACGAGGCTGAAGGTTGGGAGCTTGTTACCCAAGCACAAGATACAGGTCCATGACCATGCCCCACATATATAGTGCTTGGAGCTAGACAACTATGGCATGCCACATGGGTCCTGTAGAATCAGTCATATGGTTCTTTGTGCAGAGCCTTGTGAGCCTCTGCGCAGCAGAAGATTATGTATAACTTTCTAAACCCCTGACCTCTGTACTTAAAGGGACACTGTCAGCCCTTTTTGCATTATATTATTTCTAGCTGAAAATCCACATTTTATCACTGCATACATTCTGTAACCTCATAAAAGTTGTTGGTTGTTTGATCCACTTTATTTCTTAGTAGAACTGAAATGTATGGGAATGGTGCAATAATACCCAACTTTGTTTTACTTCAAATCCTTGATCTACTCTATTGCAAGCATCCTGAACATTTCAAATACCCCCAAACAGTGCAATCACCCATGATGCAATAGTCTGTTCTCTTCCCACTGCATTGTGAGTGGCTAAATTGTGTTAGGGGCATTCCCAAGTCCAAGAAATATGTACTGGAAGTTTTTCAAAGAATGTAAAAAAGCACATGTTTGTGTTGTAACACCAGTATGGTGGACAAGTCTTATTTTTTTACTTAAAAGGAAACAATGGAAAAGACACAGCTTTCCTCAGACACTGCAGAAGCTCTCAATTAGTGCCTTCAGACAGTAACAACTTTATTTACTGATTTAGAACAGCTACCCACAACTTCCACTGCCTGTTGCTGGCAGCAGCCACTTCATGAGCAGCAGTGATCTTTCTGAGCTCACTGTATGCTAATATACCTGTTTGACCTCAGCTATTGGTTGGCAGGACATATTAGCATAAAGTGAGCTCAGGAAGCTCTCTGCTACTCATGAAATGGTGGCTGCCAGCAATAGAAAGTGAAAGTTGAAGGCCACTGTTTAAATCACTAAAAAATAAACTAGAGTAGTTTGTTAAAAAAATGTTAGTGTCTGAAAGCACTAATCAGGCATTTTTGTAGTGCCTGGGTAAAGCTGTGCTTTTTCCACTGTTTCCCTTTAAAAAACCAAAAAGGGACTCAGAATCAAACTAATAGCTACATCAGTAATCTCTACAGAATGTGAGCAATCATAATATGTTTTTTAAATCAGAGACACTTTGAGGCCAAAGGGATTGACAGTGTCCCTTAAAGATACTGACCATATATTGTAGTTCTAAATTGTTTAACTATCCCATTCTAACATCGTATGGTATGTTAGGTTGTAATGTTACACTGTCTGTGAATGCTGTGCATTTGCAACACTATGTAGGCTATAAACATAAAATAAAAAATAAGTTTTGGGAAACACTGCACACCAGTTGTCACGTTCTGATTTACTTCTGTTCACGTGAACCTTTGGTGAGCAGTGGGTTCCGAGCTGCACTGCCACTTGTGGTTATTCAGCTTTTAGCCACAGGAGGGCAGCAAAATTCTTTAGCGAGGCTATTTTAAAAGGAAAATTAAAACATTATTTTCACTGTCCCTGAATGTTTTATTGCCATTCAAAGTGTCCTGCTATGTTCACAGCTGAATCCCAAGCCCAAAAGACCTTTGGAAGTGTAGGACAGTGTTGCTTTTAGTAAAAAACTCTGCTTGTCCTCCCAGGTTTTTACTGCCAGTGCTTGCCCTTTCGTAGAAGCACTCCAGCATGCTGTAGATCATGATATATCACCAGACCATTCCACTTCTCTGCTGTTCCCCCTAGTCAGAGGTGATGTTAGGCACAAGCAAACCAAGTGGCGGCTTGGGGTGCCAGCACAGAAGGGTGCACTAAATTAAAAGATACAAACAGTGGCCAGCTTGAAATGCAAAACCAAAGTTGTTGCTGCCACCTTTGTATTCATAGCATGTTACCACTTTTTGGATGTGGGTGGGGCCAAAGGAGGGTGGGAGCAGTGAAGGAGGCACCACAAATATTCCTGCTTGGGGTGTCATTAGGTCTAAAACTGATCCTGCCCCTGGTTTACTTCTATGGGTGGGGCTTACTCATATGCTTATTGCCAGGCACAACCCTTCAATAGCCAGCTGCATGCAACAAGGGAGAAGGCATTCAAAACAATTCCCTAGAAGGGATGGGACATAGCCCATACGACATAGGGGCAGGTTGGGATATCATTCTCCCAGACCAAGAGAACCTCAACTTCTAACAACATGAGTCCAACAGTAATGCCATACAAAAGTGCATCATTTCCACTCTGAGATTTTGCTTTGGAGTTTAGAATGGTGCTGTGTGATGATTAGTGTTGTTCAGATAGTATCCTAGAAACTAGGATACCAACAGGTACCTCCCATTTCGCCAGATAGTTGCTGTGGTAGGATAGAATGCTATCTGACCATGGATCCTACCCTCTAGGATCCAGTGCATGGAGCCTACAAACATTGTGGATCCTGTGCATACTAGCAACAGATCCAGCTCAGATCCTAACTGTCTGACCTAGGATCCTTCACTATCTGACCCTGGATCCTAACTATCTGACCTAGGATCCCTGGATCTGACCTCGGATCCGTGGATCCTAACTAGTATCCATCAATATCTGACCCTAGATCCTACATCTGTCTTTTGTAAGATTTCTGGTAGGATCCTAGGTAGGATGCCAGCACTGTCTGACAGATAGTGGTAGGATCCACAAAAGCACTATCTGAGCAACACTAGTGGTGATGCTCCCTCTTGTCTTCTTACATCAGATTTGTTTTCTCCGCTGAAGAGAACAGTAACCTGGGGATCCTCTCCAAGTCCATCAACTAAGTCCTTTATTTATTATGTATTTATAAAAACCACACCCTTGAGGATGTATAACACTTGGACAGCACATCAGATATATCTCATGTTTGTCCACCCTCCCTCTGTGGGCCTTGGGTGCACTGCCACCTAGCATTGTAGTGGTAACCACAACTAACCCAATCCATATGTGGAGGTGAGCTTCCTGTGGGATACAGTACTTGATTCTTCTTCTGCTATCATCATCTGCACCCCAGGCTTTTGACACAAACCCGGATTGCCGCTACAGCAAGTACTGCCCACTGCTGCTTCAGTATCGAACTGGCCTAGTTAAAGGTTACATTTTTTCCCCAAATCTGTTTGCCCTATTTTTCCCAATAGCTCCCCACCCTCATTTCCCCTGTAGTTCCTCCTACATTTCTTGTTTTCTGCTGCTCCCATTCTCTTTTAGGTGTGTCTCCCAGGGGCCCCATGGGCTGCGACAGACTCACCAACACACCTAGTTAGTGTCCTACCAAGGCACATCCCCAGTAGATGCCAGGGGCATAAATCATCCTGCTGTGATGGGGGCCTGAATGGGTCCTGGCAATGTAGTGATTCCAGTCAACTTGTTGTGAGAAAGAACTTGAAGACAGAGTGCTGCATACAAGAAAGTAGAGAACAAGAGATTGAAGAGAGACTTCATTACTAAGTGCCAAAGTCAGACTGCCCCTTTTTTTTGGGGGGGGCAGCAGTCTAGCAGAGGGGGTGAAGTCTGTTAAACTGTGCCATTGTGCCACCCAGTACCACACCACTCCCAGTTAGCCTTCTTGCTGTTTGTCCAATTGCCCCCCCCCAACAAGTCAGCTCTCTCAGTTCTCCTGCCTGTGCTCAGTCACTAGTGGGGATTTTTATTTTTTTATAGTATACATTATGTGTGTGTGTCTGTGTGTTTGTGCACATGCACATGCACATGTGTGTAATAAAAATCTGCTGGCTAACCAGTCCCTGTGCTCACTCAGTGGGGTATAAGCTTTGGTTCAGTGAGCAGGGCATTCCATCACATCATGTGGAATAAATAAAAAAAATCCTTGAAAGGAAAAAGTACTGTGTCAGAGAGGGTTCGGCCAGGCAGGGTCCCTGAATCTGTGTGGGTAGCAGCAGTGCCTGCAGCATCGCCCTTAGCGTAGGTGGTGTGTCAAATAAATTCTGTGTGTGTGTGTGTGTGTGTGTGTGTGTGTGTGTAATAAAATCTGCCAGCCAGTCGTCAGTGCAGCAGTGCCACTTCTTACATACTGTGTAACCCCCCCCAAAGTCAGTTATCAATCATCTTCCTCCATGTGCTTGCTCAGTGGGGTATGTTTTGGCTTAGTGGGCAGGGCATTCTGTCACATCACAGGAATAAATACAAAAATTAAATCCTTGAAGGGAAAAGTACTGCATCAGAGAGGTTAGGCCAGGCAGGGTCCCTGAATCTGTGTGGGTAGCAGCAGTGTCTTCAGCATCACCCTTAGGTGGTGTGTAAATAAATTCTGTGTGTGGAATAAAATCTGCCAGCCAGTCGTTAATGCACCAGTGCCACTTCTTGTATACCATCACATTATGTGAAATTAAAAAAAATCCTCAAAGGGAAAAGTACTGTGTCAGAGAGGGTTAGGCTAGGCAGGGTCCCTGAATCTGTGTGGGTAGCAGCACTGCCTGCAGCATCTCCCTTAGCATAGGTGGTGTGTGGAATAACATTTTGTGTGTGTGTGAAATAAAATCTGCCAGTCAGTCGCCAGTGCGCCAGTGCCGTCTTGCATACTGTGTGACCCCTAAGAAGTCAGTCATCTGTCATCTTCCTCCCTGTGCTCGCTCAGTGGGGTATAAGCTTTGACTCAGTGGGCAGGACATTATGTCACATCACATGGAATAAATAAAAAAAAATCCTTGAAGGGAAAAAGTACTGTGTAAGAGAAGGTTAGGCCAGGCAGGGTCCCTGAATCTGTGTGGGAAGCATCAGTGCCTGCAGCATCATCCTTGGCATAGATGGTGTGTGAAATAATTCTGCGTGTGTGTGTGTGTGTGTGAAATATAAAATCTGTCAGCCAGTCGTCAGTGTACCAGTGCCACTTCTTGCATACTGTCACATCACGTGGAATAAACATTAAAAAAAAAAAATCCTTGAAGGGAAAAAGTACTGTGCCAGAGAGGGTTAGGCTAGGCAGAGTCTCTGAATCTGTGTGGGTTGCAGCAGTGCCTGCAGCATCCAGCTCAGTGTAGGTGGTGTGTGAAATAAATTCTTTGTGTGTGTGAAATATAAAATCTGCAGCCAGTTGTCAGTGCACCAGTGCCACTTCTTGCATACCGTCACATCACGTGGAATAAATAAAAAAAATCCTTGCAGGAAAAAAGTACTGTATCAGAGAGGGTTCAGCCAGGCAGGGTCCCTGAATCTGTGTGGGTAGCAGTAGTGCCTGCAGCATCGCCCTTAGCACAGGTGGTGTGAGAAATAAATTCTGTGTGTGTGTGTGTGTAATAAAATCTGCTAGCCAGTCGTCAATGCACCATTGCCACGTCTTGCATACTGTGTGACACCCCCCCAAAGAAGTCAGTCATCTTCCTCCCTGTGCTCTCTCAGTGGGGTATAAGCTTTGGCTCAGTGAGCAGGGCATTCCATCACATCATGTGGAATAAATAAAAACCAAAAATCCTTGAAGGGAAAAAGTACTGTCAGAGAGGGTTAGGCCCAGGCAGGGTCCCTGAATCTGTGTGGATAGAAGCAGTGCTTACAGCATCACCCTTAGTGTAGGTGGTGTGTGAAATACATTTTGTGTGTGAATGTAAAATCTGCCAGCCAGTCATCAGTGCACCAGTGCCACTTCTTGCATACATGTGACACCCTCCCCCCAAGAAGTCAGTCATCTGTCATCTTCTCCCTGTGCTCGCTCTGTGGGGTATAAACTTTGGCTTAGTGGGCAGGGTATTCCATCTCATCACGTGGAACAATAAATCAAAAAATCCCTGAAGGAAAAAGTACTGCATTAGAGAGGGTAAGGTCATGCAGGGTCCCAGAAACTCTGTGGGTATACCAGCAGCACTGCCTGCAGCATCACCCTTAGTGTAGGTGGTATGTGAAATACATTCTGTGTGTGAAATAAAATCTGCCAGCCAGTTGTCAGTGCACCAGTGCCACTTCTTGCATACTGTCTATGTGACCCCCCCCCAAAGAATTCAGTGATCTGTCATCTTCCTTCCTGTGCTTACTCGGTGGAGTATAAGCTTTGGCACAGTGGGCCGAGCATTCCGTCACATCACGTGGAACAAATGAAGAAATAAAATAAAATCCTTGAAGGGAAAGTACTTTGTCTGAGAAGATTAGGCCAGGCAGGGTCCCTGATTCTCTGGTGGTAGCAGCAGTGCCTGCAGCATCGGCCTGTAGCCTAGGTGGTGTGTGAAATAAATTCTGTGTGTATAAAAATAAAATCTGCAAGCAGTCACCAGTGCCACTTCTTGCATACTGTCTGCGTGACCCTCCTCCCTCCCCAAGAAGCTAGTGATCTGTTATCTTCTTCCTGTTCTCGCTTGGTGTGATATAAGCTTTGGCTCAGTGTGCAGGGCATTCCTTCACATCACGTGGAATAAATAAAAAATAAAATCCTTGAGAGAAAGTACTGTGTCAGAGAGGGTTAAGCTAGGCAGGGTCCCTGATATCTGTGTGGGTAGTAAGTAGTGCTTGCAGCATCCTGTTCCTTAGCGTAGGTGGTGTGTGTATATAGTGTGTGTGTGTGTGTGTGTGAGAGAACTAAAATCTGCCAGATAGCCGTCAGTGCACCAGACAGTGCCACTTCTTGCATACTGTCTGTGTGACCCCCCCAAGAAGTCAGTCATCTGTCATCTTCCTCTTCCTCCCTGTGCTCGCTCAGTAGGGTATAAGCTTTGGCTCAGTGGGCAGGGTATTCCATCACATCACATGGAATAGTAAATAAAAAATATTCCTTGAAGGGAAACAGTACTGTCTGCATGAGGGTTAGGCCAAGCAGGGTCCCACAGAATCTCTGTGACTATACTAGCAGCAGTGCCTGCAGCATCACCCTTAGCATAGGTGTGTTGTGATAAATTCTGTGTGCGAAATAAAATCTGCCAGCCAGTCATCAGTGCACAAGTGCCACTTCTTGCATACTGTCTGTGTGACCCCCCCCCCCAAGAAGTCAGTCGTCTGTCATCTTTCTCCCTGTGCTCGCTCAGTGGGGTATAAGCTTTGGCTCAGTGGGCAGGGCATTCCATCACATCACACGGAATAAAAAAATAAATAAATAAATTACGTTCATAGTCATCATGGTTACCAATATCACATTTGGCAACTATTTCTGAAAGCTCTATTCCATCCAGTATCTGAAGCTCCGGGAAGCGCTGCCACTGTTACACGATTCCTCATTCTCACGACAAATCACATTCACAGTCACAGTCATCACGGTCATGAAGGAGCTCAGTTCCATCCAGTGTTTTAAGCTCTGGGAAGTGCTCTCACTGTTACACAATTTCTCATGCTCACAACAAATCACAGTCACGAAGAAGCTCAGTTCCGTCCAGTATCTGAAGCTCAGGGAAGCGCTGCCACTGTTACACAATTCCTCATCCTCACGAGTCACAACAAATCATGTTCATGTTCATGGTCATTACAGTCGCGAAGAAGCTCAGTTCCGTCCAGTATCTGAAGCTCCGGAAAGCGCTGCCACTGTAACACAACTCCTCATCCTCATCCTCATGATGAATCATATTCACCGTCATCATGGTCACGAAGAAGCTGAGTTCCATCCAGTATGTGAAGCTCAGGGAAGCACTGCCACTGTTACACAATTCCTCATCCTCATAACGAATCACGTTCAGGGTCATCACGGTCACGATCACGTTCACAATCACGGTCATCACGGTCACGATTTCCACATTTGCCAACTATTTCTGGGAGCTTGTTTTAGTACAGTACCACAGCAGTAGTAAACCCTTCCAGTAGAGACAGCATCCTTGGCTCTGAGATACAAAATACTTAAATGTTGTCCTTCAGAAAGAGAAAACATGCATCATTACAACTCTTGTGTTTTTGTTGTCCCATTTGGGACATTGCAAAGAAACTTTTCATTCTTTAAACACATACTATGTTTTGTTCTGTTCTCATAAAAGAGTCATTACTAAGAAAGTATCTAAAGGCTGCATAACAAAGTTTACCTCTGACTGTACTGACATAGAAATCCTACAAAAATACACCTACAGTACCTGTTCCACACTTTGTGATTACAGAACTTTTTTTGGTGTAACCCTGTTTTTTTTTTTCCAATCTTCAGTTTCATCATGAATCAGGACACCCAGTTACCATGTCACATCACTCACGAGCCTTGGTCCAGTACGATGCTTCTGTTAGTGTTCATGTTCTGCATGATGCCCTACTAGCAGATGGACCTGAATCTTCGTCCTCACAAGTCGGCTGTACTTAATCCAGCAGCTATAATGGCAGAGCAAACATTGTTTGTCGCGTGTGTGTTTCTCACGCAGACAGTTCAGGGAAGTACAGCCGTAGGTATTTCAAATTTTCTTTCAGTGACAACTATTTATGGAAGCTTAGTTCCATCCTGTTTCTGGTGCTCTTAGAAGCAGTGCAAGTGCCAACATGACTCACGTCATGTCACGATGAATCACATTTGGGGTCATCACGAATCACACCACTTCAGCTTTTTTTGGTGCAACCCTGTTTTTTTTCTTAATCTTCAGTTTCATTATGAATCAGGACACCCAGTTATCATGTCACGTCATTTGTGAGCCTTGGTCCAGTATGATGCTTCTGTTAGTGTTCACGGTCTGCAGGATGCCCTACTTGTTGTGTTCCAAACCGAGAGATGTTGCTGAACATAATTAGTGACATACATTACAAACACATTGTCCCCTTCTACAAAAAGTCAGACTCAGGAGACTGGTTTAAAAAATATTAGAGATCTGGGACTTGCTTGCCTTTGGACCATATCATCGTCGTCCTCCAGTAGGCACATCCACAGTCTCATTATTCACTCCTCATCTCATTTCACTACTTATGCATTTTAGTACTACTGAACAGTGGTTTAATTGCTTTTTTCTATAGGTATTTTGATTAAAAACCGTTTAAAATGATTTTTTCACATACAGTCACCATAAAATAATAAAGATTATAAAAGGTTCGGATAAAAATAATAATAATCTTTATTTATTAGGCGCCTTACAGAATTTAAACAAAGCATCACATATACAGAATAACTTATATCATTGATAAAATCATAATATCTCTTAAATGCCTGATTCCACAAAAACGTCTTAAGTGCCTGTCTAAAGCCCCCAACGGTTGTGCACTCACGAAGCTGATGGGGCAGAGAATTCCAGAGGGTGGGGCCACAAACGCAAAGACACGGGCCCGAGAAGATTTCAAAGTAACCCTCGGAATCTCCAGCAACCCCTCGTCAGCCGAGCAGAGCTGTTGCACAGGGGGTGTAAGGAATCAGAAACTCTTTCAAGTAGTCGGGACCAAGACCATGTAGAGCTTTGTAGGTCAACAAACCTACGTTAAGGTGATCTGCCACTGAATCTGCAGCAAGTGCAGATTGCACAGCACAGGGGTGATGTGCGAGCTCCTAGATACCCCAGACAATAATCGAGCAGCAGCATTCTGCACTAGCTGCAAGCGGCGGATATCAACCCCAGGAAGCCCCAGATAAAGGGAGTTGCAGTAGCCAAGGCGGGAGGTCACAAAGGCATGGACCAACACAGGCAGATCGCTGGACGGAACAAGGTGTTTGACCCTGGCAATGTTCCTAAGATGGTAAAAGGCAGACTTAACAACTGCCGACACCTGATGACGAAAGGTCAGCCCATCGTCAAGCACCACTCCAAGGTCGCGCACCCGTTCTGAGGTAAGGATCTGAACGCCCCCCAGAAATCTTCCAGAGGGCTGATCAGTCCTCAACCCCACTATCCTGTGACCCAAGTCCACAACCATAACCTCAGTCTTTCCCACGTTCAACTTTAACCAGCTCGAATTCATCCAGTCTTGAATTTCGGCAAGGCAGTTATTAAATACTGAGAGTGCACTAACTTGGCTGGGAACAAAAGACAGGTAGAGCTGGGCATCATCTGCATAGCAATGAAACCACAGCCCATACCATCTTACAATGTCTCCGAGGGGTAGCATATACCCTGCAAACAACATGGGGGACAGCACCGAGCCCTGAGGAACCCCGCAAGACAGAGAAAAAGGTTTGGACAAAAAAAAAACAACACTACTCTCTGTGATCTACCAACTAGGAAAGATGAAAACCATCTGAGCACTGTACTTGACAGGCCACAGATGGACCTCAGGTGCTCGAGCAGGACCCCATGGTTTACAATGTCAAAAGCTGAAGAGATATCAAGGAGTACCAGAATGGAACGGTTTCTCTGATCTCTCGCCATCAGGAGATCATTGAGCACACGAACCAGAGCGGTCTCAGTACTGTGCCTCTTACGAAAACCTGACTGGAGAGGTTCGTAGACGTTATGGATGATCAAATGGTTCTCCAGCTGGATTGCCACTACTGTCTCAATAACCTTACCTAAAAAGGGAAGGTTCGAGATAGGTCTGTAGTTGGCAAAAATGTAAGGGTCCAGCGAAGCGTTCTTCAGAAGGGGTGTAACTGTAACCACCGCCTACTTCAGGGAGCTTGGAAACTTACCCGATTCCAAGGAGCACCGGACAATTTGAGCCTGAAATGGGCCAATGATGTCATAACAACCCAAAATCATGGGCGTTGGGCCCGGATCTAAACTACAGCACGTAGGGCACATCCCTTGGACAATCCGCATAATATCCACGAAGTCTGGCAGATCAAAGGAACTCCAGGAAGTATGAGGAATAGTGACCGAACGCTGACCAGTCGCAACCCCTGTAGAGTGAGTCAAACGAATCTCTGACCTGTTGTCGGCCACCTTATTCGCAAAGAAATGAGCAAGCGCATCACACTCTTTTTGAGAAAAAGCTCGATGGAGCTGCAGACAGGCTGGGTTGCACAACCCGTCCACAGTTTGGAAGAGCTGAGCCGGTCAGGTCTGAGCGACAGTGATTTCCCTGGACAGGAACGCTGCCTTCTTGTGGGAAATTGCTGATTGGTAGAGCTGATAGTGCTCGACCAAACTAAGGTGGTCGGCCTCCAGGGCTGATTTTCACCAACAACGCTCTAACCTTTGTCCCACATGTCGCAACTCCCTCAAAGACCCATCAAACCTATGAGCCCTGGGGTGGAGAGAGAGGGGGCAAACAAGACAGGAGCTATCAAGTCCAGAGCAGAGGAAATGGCCTTATTATAGGCCAGAACCACAACTCTGGACTTGAGCTGGCATCAGGAAACTCTGAGAGGTCAATCACTGCCACCAGGTCTTGAGGGCCCACATCCCATAAAGGGCGGTAACTGACCATCTCCACAGGGGCAGACCTACGAAGGGGGGCACAAAAATTTAACCTCACGGTGCAATGATCGGACCAACTGACAGGGTCCACCCCCAAATGAGAGGTCTCAATCCCCAGGAGGAAAACCAAATCCAGAGAATAACCGTGATTATGGGTAGCTGAAGAAACGATCTGAGTAAAGCCCAGAGATGTCATCTTCTGGAGGATAAGGTTCAGATAAGCATCCAAACCTTGTTTTGCTTATCAGAACCTTTTAGAACCTCAGAATCTTTTGAGGTTCTCCCATCCCTAGTTCAAAAGTGACACTGGGGAGGGTAGCCAGGTAAAGTTGAGTCTCTTTGTCAGAGGTGTTCAAATCAAAACTTTTATTGCGTGTCCAGCCATGACTGTAACTGAATTTTCACTTGCCCCTATTAATTACAGTGAAATTAACTCTGTTTTGGTACTTGCCCTTCAATGAAATGTACTTGCCCCGGACAGGGGGCAATGGGATTTGCACACCCCTGCTCTTTGTTGACGACACAAAGCTATGCAACAGGGTGAATCACGAGGAAGGGATGCAGGAACTCCACAAGGACCTAGAAAAACAAGCAAAATGGTCTAATCTGGCAGTTGAGGTTCAATGCCACGAAGTGCAAAATAGTGCACTTATGTATAAGGAATACACACATGGAATACTGGATAGGAGGAGTTAGGCTGGCCACTTCAATAGAGAAAGGAGATCTGGGGGTCATAACAGGTGACTCTCTTAAGCAAACACATCAGTGCAACAAAGCATACAGCAAGGCATATTTATTTTTTTATTTATTTATTGAGTTTTGGTGACCAGGTAGGCCCACTGAGATCAATGGTCCCTTTTTCAGGGGTGACCCAGGTTTAGTTACAGTCAATTAGGTTTGCAGAGACCAAAAAAACAAGAAAAATTCCTGGCATATTTTAGAGTTCAAAAGACAGCAATACATTAGGCACAGAGAAGGGTAAGAACACTGGCGATTGAGTTAGAATACAAACAGTAATCACACGGTACAATTCGGACAACAGTACCCATTTGTTGGACAGTGCATACAATTTAATATCCCACAGTTAACACCCAAAGCAGGGGACAGTCATGGCGTGGGAAGTTCATAAAATAGAATGGGTGCGGTTGCAGGTCAGCGATAGCAAGAGCATTTGCCGCCCTCTAGTAGGTAGTCTTTGAGGCCTTTCTTAAAGCCACTAAGGGAGATGGAGTTAGTCAAGGAGGCAGGTAGCGAGTTCCAGTAGTAGGGAACAGAGTAGGCAAAGAACCTTCTACCCAAGTTAGCTCTAAATCTGGGGATGTCCAGACTGATGCAGTTTGAGGAGCGAAGAGATTGCTTCAAAGGCTTAGGGGCTTTCAGTCCATTGAGACCAGGAGGCATAAAGACTCTATGGTAATTTTGTAAGGCAGAGGAGTGAGTAGGTCATCCTGTCATTTAGTGTGGACAAGTTCAGTGGGGGAGGGCATTCTTACAAAATGTTGATCTTGTTTAACACCACCAGTTTTTATTCCAGAGTTTCTAAGAAACCGGAGGACAGGGGCACCATAAACCAAGGTGGGGAGAAGGGTACCATTTGCAACAGTTATTCTGGTCTCGGGGGTAAGGGAGCTGCCCAGCCGGTAGAGGAGGCCAAGCTTTTGATGTATAGCCTTTACTAGATGATCCACATGTTGTTTAAATGTAAGATCTTGGTCGAGGTAGATACCTAGATATTTTATTTTATCCACAACCTCAAGGGGTGATCGAGAGGAAATGTAGAGGGTAAGCAGGTGTTGCTGGGACATGCAAAGTTCTTGGGTCCAAATAGGACAGCTTTAGTTTTTTTCTTCATTCAGTACTAGTAGGTTAACAGTAAACCATGCTGCAAGGACATTCAGACTGATACAGAGCTTAGTGTTGATAGTGCCAACATCTTCTGCGCTCCAGTAATTTATGGCATCATCAGTGTAAAGTAAAAGGCTGGCCTCTCCCCAGTTATTACCAATGTCATTAATAAAAAGGGAAAAGAGTAGGGGGCCTAATATGGAGCCGTGGGGGACCCTATCATTGACAGGGAGGTGAGTTAAGTGGATGGATACCTTTCCATTTGACTGCTTGTGACCTGCCTACAAGGTAATTAGAGACCCAGGTGTGGGGTGACTGTCCAGACCTAGTTGGGTCAATTTATGAAGAAACAAGCTGTGGTTAACCAAGTCGAATGCTTTAGTTAGGTCAATGAAGATGGTGCCAGTAAGTGATCCTTTGTCCAGCGCATTTAGAGGCGTCAGCCATAATTTTACAAGTGTTGTACCAGTCCTTAGGATTTCTGAAGCCATGCTGTTTGTCAGATAGCAGATGGTGATATTCCAGGTAGTCCTGTAACTGGTTGTACACCAGCCTCTCCTGTACTTTTGCCAGTGGGCTTAGTATGAAGACAGGCCAATAGTTTTCAACAGGTTCTCGAGGTCCACCTTTATTTATTTTATTTTAGTCTTTGATAACTGGGTAAAGCCCACTAGACACAAGTGCCTGTTGTCAGGGGCAACTTGGGAGCACTGGGGAGATTAAGTGACTTGCTCAGAGTCACACGGTATACACGTGAAGGTTTATGAATGGGCACGACCATCACAGCCTTCCATTTAGTTGGGACAGTCCCTTCATGCAAGGACCTATTTAGGAGCCAGGTTACTGGAAGGGCAATTGCAGTGGCAGCGATTTTTAGAAGCTTTGGTTCTAATTTTTCAGACCCTGGGGAGCCATCGGCTTTTATACACTTTAAGAGGCAAATACCTCACCTTTCTTGACCAGTCTCAGGTGAAACTTGGGACAAAAGAGTGTCCAGTTTCCTCAGATTGTAGGGTGATTGGCAGAAGGGACCAGGAGGGCTAGGTTGTACCTTGTTAGGTCAGTAAAGTAGCATTTAAAGAATTTGCAATCCTAAGGGGTCATTTATACTATGGCCATTGGTAGTAATGGAGCTTCCTGGAGGGCTAGAGCCACCCTTAACCAGGAGTTAATACGGTACCAGAATTTTTCTGTCTGACAGGGATTTGCCCTGAATATTTGTTAGGTAGAGGCTTTTGATGGTCTCAGTCCCTCTTTTGCACTTGTTCCTCAGGTCTCTGTACTTTTTCCAGTCAGCTGTAAGAGCAGACTTCTTATTAAGACACCAAGCCTTAACCCTTTGGACCAATAATTTTTAAGCTCAGGGCCAGACTATTTATTACATCTGCCCTGGACCCTCTGCTTCTGAAAAGGAACATGTAAAATGGCCACTGACAGAAAATTGTTAATGAAGTAGTCAATGGCATTATCTATAGTTGGTAAATCCAGGACTGGGTGCCAATTGATGCCAGCGAGTGTGGAGATGAAAGACTCTGGTACAAAGTGGGAGTAATTTCTTGCATTAAAGATTCTAGGGGGATGCCTGGGGAAGTTATTTCTCCAGACATAGAATACAGATGACTGGTCATTTTGGGCATCTGAGAAAATTCCTGCAGTCCGAATTCTGTTGGGTTAGAGACTAATACCCAGTCAAGTATGGTACAGTTCCCTGTTTTAGTGTTGAGCCTGGTGGGCTTGGTTATGAACTGGGTTAGGCTAGGCTCCACGAGGAGTGTCTGAAGCACAAGTTCAATGTCAGATGCCCAGTTTAAATTAAAATTTCCTAGTATAACTGTAACCCCTGTTACCCAGGGTTACTAGAATCCCAGTAAGACCTAGTGGTAGGCAGGGAAGGCAGCTTGTGAAATTCCAGTTAAATGGATTTCACACTGTCTCACTCTGTTCTCAGTCTCAGCTGAGACTGAGGGATGACATCACCATAGAACTTTTGCAGCTGCATAAGCCACACAGGAATGTTGCAGTTGGAGGTTAGCATAGAACGTTGGGGATTTTGAATTCAGTCTGTGTGCAGTCTTGGTGAGAGACAGTAGTACAGCTGTCTGTGTGCAGGCTCTCAGAGCTTTAAGCTCTGTTTTAGAGCTACTGTTAAGAAGGTGTGTGTTTCCACTGTAAGAGGAACACAGATACTGATTGTTGAAGTGGTGGAGACCGCTGTTACTGGTCCAAGTGCCCCATCCTGAGGGATGGGGGAGAGTTACCTGTTTTCCAGGGGTAACCCTCCTGGTTCCAGCTAAGGGAAGAAGCTGCCTATTTCAAGTTGTGCTGCGGCACCAGAAGCTCTGAGAGAGAATTCCTGTGGAGGAATTGCCTGTGGGGCACCTGCCACCAAAGGGTGAGTTCGCTGTGAAAGAGGGCCATGTGTGTTTCACCTTAACAGAAGGAAACTAAAGGGGCTGTTACTGTGGGGTCAGGAAAAAGACTGCTTAATCAGTGAGGGGCCTAGAGCAATGGGCTACGCCAATTTAAACGTATGTTCAAGTCCAGCACAAAGGGAAAGCAAGACAAGTAGAGGAAATTACATACATTTAGCCATAATCTACATTGACAAGCTTTACAGTATGAGGTGTTTACTGTCCAGAGAAATGGCTGGGTATGAATTGTGGGAGCAAGAGGTGGGAGACCCCCACATCAGTAGTAACCAAATTCACCTCTACAGATTTGCTCTGTGGCACCTTTACTTTCTCTCAGGTACTTGGCCAGTGCCTGAGGAAAGTACCCAGACGTGGGATTAAAAGGAAAATTCCCTGATAGAGCTGAGGTGCTCTTAGGTGGTTTAGGGAGCCACCAGTAAATGTTTCCATGACATATGGAAAGTGTCCGAGTGGCCGGCAGGGGAGCCGAGCCAGGGGAAAACCCAGAACAGTGTACAGTTTCGGGCTGTGTACCCAAAGCAGTGTGCAAGTCTGGGCTGTGTGCCCAGTGGGTTCAGAGCCTGAGGGCTAAAGTGTAGAAGAAATGTTCTTGATTCTTTTAATCTGGATCACCAGGAGTGTAGCCTCGTGGGGGTCCATCTATGCTTTGTTTATTCTGTTTGGATGTGAATAAAAGCCACACTTTAGAATCCCATTTCTGGTATTGGACGTTACAGTTATTGCTTCCTGTGTTCGGAGTTACTTGGGTGCCCCTGTGCTGAGTAGCCAAACCTAGCCCTTGTGCCGAGTGACCTATTCCTCCCCGAACTCAGCCCACCTGGTATTGCTGTCAGATTCAAACAGCATACCGCCTGTCATTGCAAAATGAAGGATGGTGGGGTTACATAACCATCTCACGAGGTGAGTGTTCAGCAAGCAACCTGGTCAGGGATTCATATAGGATACTGGGTTGTATAGAGAGGGGTTTTGACAATATGAGAAGCGAGGTGATTCTGCCACTGTACAGATTCCTGGTAAAGCCTCATCTGGAGCATTGTGCCCAGTTCTCGAGTCCTCACTTGAGGAAGGACATCAACAGACCAGAGTCAGTACAATGAAGGGTCACCAAGATGGTCCTGGGTCAGCAGCGAGATCCTATGAGAAATGGCTGGAGGCCCTAAACATGTATACACTGAAGCAGGGGGACATGATTGAAACATATAAGTTTCATAGATAAACAAGGTAAACAGTGAGGGCCTATTTGTAAGAAATATGGATGCAGTCACTAGGGATATAGCTGAGGCTGGTGAGGGGCAAGTTCAAGAGAAACTTGAGAAGTTCTACTTCACTGAGAGAGGGTGGTGGAATGTGAAACAGACAGCCATCAGAAGTAGTGGGGTCAGCTACCCTAATGGGTTCTACTGTGGCTGGGACAGGGCAAGTTTATTTATTTTATTTATTTAGCTTTTGTTTACCGGTAAGTACACTAGACAAGTAGTATGCCTATTTTCAGGAGCGACCGGGAGAGCACAAAACATACAGTATACATACATGGCAACATTGGAGAAACAGCATGATACAGTAAAAACAGCTATAACAACGTTGTATAGGGCAGAGATACTGCCACATAGTACAAATTGTTACAGGACATACATTGACATTTGAATCACTGAATACATATTTCATAGACCATCATGGACTCAGAGTGGACAATAGTGGACTGCAGAGTATTACATTACAGAGACTAGGAGCAGTCACATCTTGTCGTTTGTTTTAGGTGGGACTACAGGGAGGAGCCGAAAGGTCCCATGGGAAGGGGCAGAGCGAACAGAGTCTGGAATGGAGTTCCAGAGCCTAAGCACAAAGCGCAAAGTCCGATCCCCATAAGGGTCAGTAGGGGAACTTTAAGCAACTTGGTGGTCTGTGACCTGAGCTGGTGGGGATGGCGTCCAGTTTTGGGAGGAGATGCGCCAGTCCTGACGGGATGCCGCGTGTAAGCACTTTCCTGGTGAAGCTCCTACACCAAGGATCAGGAATTCCGCGGGGGCAGTTGAGTTTGTCATAGAGCTCACATCGGTGGATGAGTTTGGGAGCAGCAAGTGCAAACCAACAGATATCATTATATGCCGTGTTCCACTGATTAAGATGGATTTGGGCTGACCTGGTAAATAGGTGGTATCCATAACTAAGGGAGGAAAAGCACTCCCCATCAAGTGCCAGCCTGCCCCGAGTCAGGTTGTATTTGGCCCCGTAGGCAAGGCCAAGCTTACACCTGGTGGCTCTGCAGATGTTTTGATATGGCTTCCTATGTCAAGTTGTGGGTCAAGGGTGACCCCAAGATATTTAATTGAGCTCGCTTGTTGGCAACAGGGGCCTCCATCACAAGCTATTTTGAGCATAGCTGATGGGGCTTTTAACTCGGCCGTGGAACCAAAGAGCATGGCCTGAGTTTTGTTAGGATTCTATACCAGTCTATGGTTGGTAATCCAGGCAGACTCTGCTGAAGTCTTCAGATAGGCACTGGTTAAGGCCAGCAGCATTACGAGCATGGCCACCAGCACAAGGTCATCTGCATAAAGCGTGACTTGGCAAATGAGAGGTCACCCGTGGGAGTTGATTAATAAAAGTGAGAATAGGAGAGGTCCAAGTACCGATCCCTGGGGAACTCCCATGGTCACAGCCCTAGGCTCCGAGAGGACCTTGTTAAAGCAGGTGCACTGCTTTCTAACCGTTAGGTAGCCTATCATCCAACTCATGGCATGCGGAGAGAACCCGAGAGCCCTGAGCTGCTCTCCCAGTAGGTCATGGTTGACAAGGTCAAAAGCTTTTGACAAGTCAATAAATATAGCACCTGACAGTTTGCCCTGATCCATGGCGGATCTAATACTAGAGGTTACAGTAATCAGGGCAGTAGTGGTACTATGACCCTTCCGGAAACCATGTTGGGACCCAGAAAGCAGCTCATGGGTTTCCACGTACTCCAAGAGTTGCTCTGCCACAATCTTTTCCAGGAGTTTACCAAGGGATGGGAGAATAGCAATAGGGCGATAGTTGTCAGGGAGTTTGGGATTTCCCTGCTTCAGAACAGGGACTATCCTTGCCTCCTTCCAGATGTCAGGGATTATTCCCGAGCTAAGGGATAGGTTAAAGATATGGGCAATCAGAGGGACAATGTAAGCTGCTCCCAGCTTGAGAAGCCTGGGCTCAAGGTTGTCAGGCCCTGCACTGGAGTGCTGGGAGAGGGCAGCCAAGCGGTTCCGAACATCAAGGACAGACACGGCCTTAAGAGTAAATACTCTCGAGGAGGATGTTCACCTGCATCGAGGGATAAGCTTAATTCCCATCGGTCGTGGAAACGAGAGGTGAGGGCCGAAAGGTCGGAGAAGTGGAGATTGAGGTGGTCAGCTATAGTGTGGGGATTATTGCACGAGACTCCATCAATAATCATGTCCACGACACCCGAGTGAGAGGGCCCACTGACAAGGGATTTAATGTTCCTCCAGAACCTCCTAGGATCTCTGACAGAGCTAAGTAGTGCCTAAGTAAACTCATAGTGCCCAGGGCGGCAGCAAAGGTTTGAGGTGTGAGGAAGAGTTAGTGCATGATATTGTCAATAGTTACAGTAGGTCAGTGGGCTGAAGTAGTATGGTAAGGGCAGATTTGATGTACCTTCAGTCTCCTGCTGTCCAATTCTATGTAAGTTTTAGAACAAAAATACTCCTCAGTATTAAAAACTACTACTAGATGGTGCTGTTCTCTGGTGTTCTCCCCAAGGTCTGAGAGTTGCAACTTTGGCTGGGAAGTAGCAGGATTTATTTAAAGGAGAACTTCTAATATTGTGTATTTTGAAATGTACAGCCCCCCCTCCTGACACCATCTTTCAAAATGATGCCAATTAGGTTTGCAGAACTGTGCTTCATAGAATCACTGCAACCTTAAGTGCACTGCACACTCATTAACATACAGTGAGTGTAGTTGCCGTTCAGTGTGCTGCAGGCAGCCAAGGGATTGAGTGGTTTACAGTACTGGAGTACAATACAAAGTATATAGGGATGGAAGAAGACTGATTAGCCCATCAAGACCCCCTCCCCAATCAGTGGCCATCACTGGCAATGTTACAGCTACTCATACAAGTTTGATTTGGATTCAGCCAAGTTGTCAGGAAGTTTATTCCAGTAACTAGCAACTCTTTGGCTGGGATATTCAGACTGCACGAAGCTGTGGCGCAAGCCTGGGTGCAGCACAACTGGGATGTGCCAGGGCAGTGACAGGGTGATATTCAATGGTGCTGCGCCATGGCTTAGCACCGTTGAATATGGCACTGTGGCCACCTGCGTTGCGCATGGCGCAGTGGCACTGTACCAGCGTAAGTGGCCAGAGAGGAGCAGGGGGATGCACTAGCGCAAATGCCATTGCGCTAGGCACAGCAACCACGATATTCAGCGGTGGACATGCAAATGTGGACATGATGCATGCAAGGTGCAAATGGGGCCATTAGCGTATCATTATGGCCCCATTTGCATGCAGGTGCGCTGATCCCGGCGACTTGCAGCCTGGTGCCCTGCCAGGCAGCAGCCGTCGGGGACCAACGCCCTGCCCCCCGGCAACAGCTCAATGCCTGATCATGGGCATAAGTAGGAATATAAAGGCCAATATCCCTGGTGGTCCAGTGGACCGCTCCACCGATGTAGGCATTGATTTAAATGTAAATGTCAAACCATCCTGGTGGTCCAGTGGTACCCCCTCTTCACCCGCCCACTGAGCCCCACCACCTTGTTCCCCCGGTCAGCGGTGGCGACAGCTCCCACCGTAAGCCGCCGCCGACTGACTGCATACATACGGCTGTATGCCCATTGGTCCACAGTGTGGGCCAGTAGGCGTGCAATTCATACTGTACTACACGGTCCAGATATGTGAATGGATTTTCACATGTCTGGACTGTATAATGCAAATCTACTGCGCCCATTGTATGCTGCAGAACCAATGACATCGCTAGTATTCCACACAGTCCAGTCGGTGAAGCTGGAAATGAAACTACCACCCGCTGACGAAGGAAGCGGGGTAGTGAGAGCTCAGTGAGTGGTGGGAGGGTGCCTAGACCACCGAAGCGTGGACATTTATCATCTAATACAATGCCCGATCGAGCTGGGAAGCGTCCACACCACCAGGATAGTTGACGATTTAATTAATGCTTATGCCGCGATCGGGCTGGGAGTGATCCACTGGACCACCAGGGATACTGGACAATTTATTTTAATAATTATGCCCGCGATTGGGCATGGGGGGGCATTGCCACGATGGACGGTGCCGCCGGAGCTCGGGTTGCCACCCACAGTTGGCAGTTGCCGTGTTGCGCCCTGCAATATGGCAGCTCAGCTGTGGGTGGCCAGCTGTTGCTCCTGTTTTTTTGGGCTCAGCTGTGTGTGGCATAGGTAGGGGTTGCGCCTGCATCTGCTCAGCACATTCCGGGCTGAATATCGGGATGTGTGGAGTATGCATGGGCACGCCCCCCCACTTGCGCCGCATACATTACTGCTGCGCCCCGGCACATCGGGATTTGTGCCATGCACTTTTCCCTTTTGAATATCGTGGTTGGGTTGATTGTGCATTATGATGGCAAGAACTGGTGTTGCGCAAGTTGCACCATGCGCAACCCTTCTGAATATCCCACCTTTGTGTCTAGAAAAATCTTCTCATCTCAGTTTTAAAACATCTGTCCTGTTACTGATAAAGGAATCCCCTGGTATTGTGTGTCTTAATTTTAAATACAAAATTTGGGTAATTAAACATGCACAAATAATTAATTATCTGGTGCAGCATAAAACTGTCTTTAAGCATCTCCTTCCTAAACTAAATAGATTTGGTTTGGCCAACCTCTTTTGAAATGTGTAATTTTGTCCAGGATACATTACTTTGGTAACCCTTTATTGGATTCTTCCAGGGTTTCATTATTTCACTTGGGGGGGGCAGAACTGAGCATACTAGTTGAGATGAGGATGAGCATAAACTTTATGGCTGTAGTACCCTACTGAACATACTAACAAATGCCCTCCTAATACAACCCCATACCCTAGTTGCCTGTGTAACCATACTGTCACTGTAAATGACGTTTAAAATCCCTATTAATCATCCCACACAAATTTATTTCTAAAAGATATGCTTGAAATAGGATGTTCATTTATTTTATTCGTTTTTTTTCTCCACTTGCATCCACAGTGCCAGCGACATCCCTCCAGCCCATCTTCAACCTGTTTTAGTGGACTTACAGGTTAACTATCACTTACACAGAGTGATGTCAGCAGGTGGCCTGCCGCATAGGGTCATGCGGTACCTGCAGAGGATGCAGAGCGAGCTGAGGCATTTTCCTCTGGTTTCTCCCCTGGGACATCTACGAATGATCCATGCTTTTGCGCCAGTGTGTATCAACGCTACTGCCGCAGTTACATCAGCACGCATCCTATCGCCTGCTGGTCCCACCAGTGCTGCCACCCAGTCTCTGCTAGGTGGCAAGCAAGTCTGAGGACTCAAAATCCCCGAGGGAGGAGAGCCATCCTAGGATGCTTAATCCTCCTTCACACAGCCAGCCCCTGAGTGACCCTGATCCATTCCTGAACCCGGCTTACTGGCGTGGATGGAGGTAAGGTGCCAACGCCTGAGCCCTCCACGCCACTGGGCTGGCTATATAGGGTGTCTTTTTTACTAGTGTGGTACCTCAATATTTTTTGATGCAGAGCTCTACAATGTTTTGTCATTTAAAGTCATCCCCTTCCTTTATGCCTAGTTAGCTACTGCATTAAGATGATCTTGGCTTGAACTAATGGCCTCCCTGATGTGTGCTGGTCCTCCTATGTTGGAGTCAGCAGCAAATTTAATGAGTCAGAGACATTTTTGTTTCATATTATTAACATATGCCAAAAAAAGGCTGGGTAACACTACAGATCCCTGCTATACTGTACTATAGACCAATCCTGTTTGAGAAGGGCAGCTGTTTTTCTTTGTGTTTTACCCATCAATCAATGTCTGATCCAGTTAATAGTCAATGCGTTCTCGGTTGCCACGCCTACCCTGTGGAATTCGTTACCTAAACATCTCATGGAGGCACCCTCGGTAGAAACCTTTAATGCAGGTCTAAAAACATTTTATTGCAGCAAGCATTTGATTTACACCTGATATTAGCTTGCTTTATTATAGATAAATATGTTTTAAATGTAGTTGACCTTTTGCTGACTTTATATGATACTGTGATAATATGTGTATTGTATGTTATGTGTTATTTTTATTGTTCTAATATTGTACAGCGCCCAGAGTCCCCGGAATGGGGCACTTTATAAATAAAGCATCTGTCTATCTACTTATATATCTATCTATCAGTGTGACAATACTTAGCAATTCTAATTTCTCTATTAAATGCTGATGTGGTACCGTGTTGAAGGCCTCACTATTGTTTAAAAACAGCACATCAGCTGGGGAGGTGGTATCCAGTGCTTGGCTGACATTTTCATAAAAAGTAAAGTTGTCAAACATGATCTAGTTTGGATAAACTCATGTTGTTGTTTATCCCTATATCCGTTTACACCTATCTGTGATTCAAGGTGTTCCTCTGTTGCTGACTCCATAACTTTATCCACTATCGAAGTGATACAGATCAGATGCTAGCTGTTTGGCTGGGATTTATTACCCTTTCTGTAGATGGGAACAACTAATGCACACTTCCAGTCCTCTGGTACAGCCTCAGTTTGATATGAATTATTAAAATGAGTTTAACGGCTCCAGCAATCTTGGATGAGGTTTCCTTTAGGAGTCTAGAGTGCAGCATGCAGATTTTATAATAACTGGTTAGTGGATTTGATCTAGTCTGACCTAATGTTCAAACTAGCCACTCTAGGGTGTCTCAGACTTTGTTCCTTTAGTACTCCTGTTTGTTAAATACAGTACTGAAATAGATGTTTAATATATTGGCTATTTTAGGACAGATCCTGTGTATTGTTGTTATAGAATATATAATACATGCAGTTTCTTTCTAAGGGCTGAGACAGTTAATATTTGCCGTGATAACCTATGGGTTATTATGGCAAACATGCACTGTATCATTCAAAACCAGCTGCTCCCTCATTGGCTGCCCATCTCCTTTTGGGTGGGCTGAACAGTTCCGGAAACATGGCGGCTCCATATCACCAGTAGTGAGGAGCCGCCAGAGTGAGAGTCCTTCTGTTCTTGTTCTTCTTTTTCTTCAAATAAAATAGCGTTGCATTAAATTCTCATATCACACACTTTATTCTATATATAATGGTCCTGTCTTCATGTCTGATTGCTTTAGATTGTTGATGTAGCCATGGAAAGTTTTCGGATTTCCTTTATCATGCGCTTGTCTAAATTCCAAATCTGCTCTTTAAAGTTTGATAACTGTTAGGCTGGCCCACTGGCACAGTGGTAGAGATTGTGACGCTGATGACTTGGGCTCAGTAACAAACCTGAGGTGTCAGAGGTCAGCTGGGTGAGGAGGGCCAAGCATCCACTGGACTGCTGTCCACCTCCATGGTGGGTTGGCTGCAGTGCCAAGGAAACACCTGATCTCTAGGGGAGGCTAGGGGAGAGGGAGACTTGGGACCATGAGGTTGGGGCAGAGGAGTGGCAAACCTCTATGCACCCTGTGTGGCAGCATGCATGGATGAGTGGAGACATCATTGCATATCCACTCCTCCAGGGGGCAACGGAAAATGGAAAAACTTCATCAGCCAGGATGATAGCACCAGACAGCCCTCCACAGCTGAACTGGGCTCTGTCACAAACACGCTCCGCAGATCAGGTCCTCTGCTCTCACAGTGCCAACCTCAAAGTGCAATAGTGTGAACAGGAGACAAACAGGTTAACCCTCCTGTCTGTTTTGGGTCCGAATCCCAGGTATACCCTAGAGCAAAGGAGGGAGAGAGGTAATATGATTGAAATATTCAAACACCTTAAGGGCATTAACAAGGTGAAAGAGTATAACATGTTTCAATATAAAAAAAATAGCAAGACAAGAGGAAACAGCATGAGATTAGAGGGAGGCCGATTAAGGGGTAATGTGAGGAAGTTCTTTTTCACAGAAAGGGTGGTGGATGCATGAAACAGCCTACCTCAGGAAGTGGTGGATATGAATACAGTGCAGGGCTTCAGACAGGCATGGGATAGGCATAAGGGAGCAATACAGATGAGTATGAATAGATAGGCCATTGACAGAGCAAAGGCCAATGGCACATTCATAAGGTAGAAAAAGAAATGGACAAACTGGATGGGCCTTGCGGTCCTTATCTGCTATCACCTACTAGACTCGAGTCCTGGGGGGTCAAATATGAACCTTAAGGTAGCATACCTAGTTAACAGGCTCAGATATATATTCTCTTCGGGGGATGCAGTACAGTCCTTCACCCAGTGGCACCAAACCAGGTTTTCCAAGATTAGTAACACATTCAAGCCCTTAACAGCTGTCAGAATTAAACAATGGTTCAGCGTTCACATGTAAAAGAAAACTGAGAAGACACAGGCAGTATTTCAAGGAAAATATTGTTTACTGAAAAATGTAAAATATGTAAATATCAAACACAGAACAAATATATCCTTAACTTACAGTCACAAAAAATAAACGGGAAGTTACAGAACACAAATATACCTACCACAAATACTTACAAGTTCCAGCTGAGTTATCTTTCTAAAGTGCTTGGTTACCAGTCCACAGACTAAGTGTGTCTTTGATTTTCAGGGAGTCCTTCTGCCACAACTGGTCATATGCAGACAAATTTCAAAAGTCAGTTTTCTCCACCTTCTGGTGATGTCACCTATGAGGTCACTGTTAGATATGTGATAAATCTGTAATCTGAGTATGGATATCCACAAGGATGTATGCTATTACTGTGAAAATCAGCAACTAGCAATTTCCCTTTGATCTCTTTGATCAAAACATTTCCTTGACGTTTCCATAACCCCACAATCTGTCACTAGTTCTCTGCTAGGTGAGAGGACCATAAAGGGTCAACCAGATGACTTCTCTTCCTGCTAGGTCATAATAGTCATATTTAGTTCCCAGCTTCAAAAGCAGGAACAGGTTATAAGGGGTAATAAACTGTCCCTCTAGAAGGAAGGCTTTAATTAGTGGTTTCACTGGTCTGTTTATCACATCCTGCTGTTTCCTCACTCTGACACTTTTGAGTTCAAAGATCAAGCTTACTTGCTGACTGGTGTGTCTTAGGCAGACAATCACAGACACATTTATTTATAATACAAATATTATACATGTAACCCCCAGGTGGCGCTATCCCAAGGGCTACTACCCCTGCCTGCTTGACTACTGACAGGTTGAGGGGCCTAGGTTCTATGGCGGGTACCTCCACCCAGAGGTCAGTGTTTGTAGTGGTTAGACTAGCTTGGTCACAGCCCTCTGGGACACTGAGACCCCCTTTTATTCCCTCTAGTGCCTCACACAATGCACAGACGTTACAGTCCCAGTACCCCACATGTACACACTGTTCATTCATAAAGTACCACTTACCCTCGAGACTGATTCTGAGGTTCGTCTCTGGGGAACCCCCTGTAAAATAAGGTTAATCAACATACACAAACCAATACAATGCTTGATATGTAGGTACTGACACTTAAGACAGTTTAAAGTTTATCAACATCAAATCTGCTTTATTTAAGGGGACTAAAACACGGGAGGGGGAAATCAGGTTAATTAGCAGAATTAAATCACAGTACTGTGCACACATACCGGGTCTGAAAAGTCACACTCTGGGTACCAGGTTGGGGGGGGGGTGGCTAGCCAGGTCCATTACCTGGCAGGTGCAGATGGACAGGGCCCTGTAGAAGAAAATATATGCACAACACCCAATTGTAATCCTGAGCCGGATGGCTCAGTCCATGAAGAAGTGAAACAACAATAATTAGATGACACACTTGTAATTGAAAACAGGCTGCAGGGGAGTACCCTGATTTGTACTCACAATACCCAAGCTGAGAACCGGATGGTGGATGTTCTTCTGGGTTGCCAGAACAACAGGGCATGGAGTCAAGGTCCTTGTGACTGGACCCCACTGCAGTAGATAGCAAACAGATTTAGTCTGAGACAAGCTGGGGTTTGCTTCCAGCTTCATCACACAGCACACGGCACAGGGGACTGGAAATAGTGATTCCCCACAAGCACTATGCACATTCATATGTAAAAGGAAAGTACTATACCAGGCAGGCTGCTCCTAGATCCCGATTGCAATTACTGCAAAATACCCGGGAGCACACACAGCAGCTTCAGTTCCTGACAGACCAAGCGCGATTCAGCAATTTCTCCAGTCTTCTACAGGGTTAGCCTGGTTTCTACCTTTCAGACTTCCTTCTTTCTCTTCACAAGTCAGATTCAGTTCAAACTAGCACTTACAACGGCTGCAGGCCGAACCTCAGGGCCTCACACGTGCTTCCCACGCCAAACTATACATGGCAGAAGCACAGAGCTCCTTCTCTCTTCACTGTCACAACTGATCTGATCTTTCCAGTCACAGAGCAGGGCATTTCCTTTAGCTCCACACCATTCTGTTGGCTGGTTCTGGCTGTCACTCACACAAGGCTCTCTGTTGGTGGAAAAAGGCGCCAAGGTCAAAACTACATTTCCCAGAGTCACTGCCCATACAATCCCCTTGTGGCTGGCTCAAAATTGAGAGTCCAAGTTCTGATTCGTCCACAGGCTCCATCTTAAGGTCTCCCTATCATCCTGATTGGTCCAAGTCAGCAATTCAGGGCCAAAATGAAAGAGCTACACTGAAACAGTTTGTGCTGAAATGAAGACAGGTTAGACAAACTACATTTTCTCATTCACTCTAAATGATTTCTGGCAAACAGTTATATCTTTCAACAAGGCTCCCTCTGCACATGTAGCGACTGCAGAAACGGAGCGAATTGGTAGCAGCTCGGGTGGGATCCGAGCATTAAATACACAGTCCCCCCATACAAACTAATTAAGTATGCAAGCAGACAGCTCTTAAAGAGACAGTACGTGGAGGCTCAAATAGCACTCACATGGAACCACAGTTAAACAGCTCAGACACCGAACACCGCCCAGACTTGGAGCATTCAGGCAAGCTCCTGGAAGACTTTTGGGAACCCCCATTTGCAGGGGGTTACACCCTTCCTGACCTGGAAAAACTTGGCATCCACGTCAAGTAAGTACCCCCATAAATTTCAATACAACCATATACATTTACATCAATATCACATTAGGCTTATGTATGTAATCATCAGTCAACATATCACCTTACCAGAAACACATTTCTGAAACTTTTCAGTACATCACTTTTTACACAGTATTATATACACATTATACCGTAACTCAGGTTATTACCTCCTGTACATGAAACCTGAAGAGAGGGGGCCCTTCTCTATCAGCTACCTTGGGGCTGGATTGGGCAGGGGCACCATACCTAAAGGGCAACACAATTAACTTGGAGGTAGCACTTATGCTCAGTTTGAGCAATGAGCTCAGGGACACATACACTCCTTTATGGACAACATTGACAGGTAAGTCCACGGGCCTCCCAGGGGAATCATAGCTTAAGCACATTACAGGCTTTACAGCTCGACCAGTCTTTCTAGGGAGAACTGTTACAGTCTCTGCAATTTTAAACTCACTTTCAGCACTGTCTTTACTTGCCAGGAGAGTCTCCCTGGGGGTAGAGAGGCTAGAACCTGGGGCACTTTCAGCTCCATGATTTGCAATCTCAAGAGTTCACAACACTTGGTTCACATGGGGAGTTTTCTGACACTGGCAGTGAACTATCAGGGCACTCAACACACTCTTCTTGTTCTGGTATATCACCAGTTTGTCCCAGTCCATCATTTTCCTCCTCTGAAAGCTCAAACAGTTCAACCATACACAATGATTCCATATCATCCTACTTGATGCTTTGCACTTCACTTTCTGGGAGCATTGGCTCCAGGGACAAAGCTGGGGGCTTAGACAGTCCAGAAGGCCCAGCTTCATCTCGAGGATTGACTAGGGGATTGCCCTGAAACAATTGATCCAGTTCGTAAGAAAGGTAGTATTCAAAGCCACACTCACTTTCCTCTGACATGGACTGACAGTCATGTTCAACTGGGACTTGTGGAGGGGAACACTTTAACTCAGCTTCTGTAGGTGCAGGCTTTCTTGATTTTTGCTTAGCAGCAGCTCTAGTCACTGATCCAGAGGGGGCATTTTTCTGGGGGCTCAGACTCAATCAAGATTTGTCCAATGGGCAGTAAATGATTTCTATGCATTGTTTTCACATCTTTTGAGTTATTCTCCGGCCTTACTTTGTACACAGGCAGATCATTTAGTTTGCCTACCACAATGCCAGGGAGATGGTGCCACCTATCAGCAATCTTGTGTTTGCCATGCAGTCCCAGATTTCTTAGCAACACCCGATCTCCCTCCTGGAGTTCCAGTGCTTTCACTTTTTTATCATACCTTTCCTTGTTGGCCAGATTTCTTTTTGCAGCCGTGGTTTGAGCCAGTTGGTACACATGATTTAGGTGGGCCTTTAACTTTTGCACATACTGTAAATGGTTATCAGCTCGAACCCCATCAGGGGAAATTCCAAAACAAACATCTACCGGTAGTCGGGCTTCTCTTCCAAACATCAGGCGATAGGGGGAGAACCCAGTGGCATCACTTTTTGTGCAATTGTAGGCATGTACCAGGGTGCTAATTTGTTAGCTCCATCTAGGCTTGTCCTTTGGGTGAAGGGTGCCTAGCATATCTAGCAAAGTGCAGTTGAACAGTTCAGGCTGTGGGTCCCCCTTGGGGTGGTAAGGGGTAGTTTTGGACTTTCGCACTCCCCACAGAAAAAGCATCTCTTTGATCAGACGACTCTCAAAGTCCCTCCCTTGATCAGAATAGATTCTTTGCGGCTCCCCATAGTGAACAAAAATGTTTTCTATAAGTACTTTGGCCGTAATGCCTTCTAGTCCTTGGTGGGGAAAGCTTGGGCATATCTTGTAAAATGGTCAGTGACCACCAGCACATTACTGATATTTCTTTGATCTGGCTCCAGACTCAGAAAGTCAATACAGACCAGCTCCATGGGGGCGCTGGTGGTGATGTTAACTAGGGGGCAGCCCTGTGGGGCAAAGCTTTCCTCTGTAAACAGCGACTACAAGTTCGAATATGTTGTTCAACATCAGCCCCCATCTTAGGCCAATAGAATCTGGATCTTACCAAGTCAAGTGTTCTGTCTATGCCAAGGTGCCCCATGTTGTTGTGTAGGGACCTCAGCACCAAGATTCGAAAGGCAGTAGGCAAAACTAGCTGTTGTTTATCTATTTGTCCCCCTCTGTCTACTGTTTCTCTGTATAACAGTCTATTAATCAGTTTCAACTTAGGACCTTCCTTGTATAACAGTGCAGTTCTCAAATCAGTGGAGCGTAACTTGGATGCATCTTTCCCTGCGTAGAGGGCTCCTAGAGCTGATTTGATCATGGGATCTCGGGATTGAGCCCGCTGAATACTGTCATTGTCCAGCTGAGGCAGAGTACCAATGTCTATTGCAGAAAAGTGGCAATAAGCAGCAGGTATGCAATTCTCAGAGGGTGCCAAACAATCCACCATACAGTTCACTGGGTCTGGGACCACTTGCTCCTCTCGGTCAAACTTCTGGCAGAGTACTTGAATATCAGGTTCTGACAGTCTGATCCAGCCATTTCGAGAAACAGGCCTCCGGGAGAAAGCATCAGCATCTATGTGGTTCAGGCCTGCTCTGTATTCAACAGCATAGTCGTATGTAGATAATGCAGAGAGCCACCTATGGCCAGTAGCATCCAACTTTGCTGAAGTCTGCACATAGGTCAAAGAATTATTGTCAGTTTTTACTAGTATCTTAGCCCCATACAAGTACTCATGGAATTGGTCAACAATGGCCCACTTCAAAGCTAGGAACTCTAACTTATGTACAGGATAGTTCTTTTTGGAAGGGGTCAGGCTTCTGCTGGCAAAGGCCACTGGTCTCAAGCCATTCTCGTGCTCCTGGTACAACACAACCCCCAAACCTTGTAAACTAGCATCAGTATGTAGGACATAGGGTTTTACTGGATCTGTATAGGCCAGGACAGGAGTCCAGGTAAGTTGATATATAATCTCATGAAAAGCAACTTAACAATCAGGTGTCCATCGTGCCCCAAAAACTTCATTAGGACGGAAATACAGTTTCTCAGTCTCAGGGGGAGTTGACCTCTTGTATTTTCTGTGGGTAGGAAGGTAACCTTGAGTAAGATTAAGTAAAGGACGGATCACTCTTGAATAGTCCTTGATGAAACGACGATAGTAGTCACAGAATCCGAGGAATCTTTGCAGTTCTTTTTGATTGTGGGGCTGTGGCCAGGTGGTCAAGGCCTCAATTTTTCTCGGGTCTGTTTCTATTCCCTCGGTGGATACTATGTGTCCCACATACTTTACAAAAGTTTGAAAGAACTGACATTTATCAATGGATAGTTTAAAGCCAAAGTCTTCCAGTCGGTCCAACACCTTGAATAATCTGCTATCATGTTCCTCCAGTGAGCTGCCAAACACAATAACATCATCTAGGTATACCAGGCACTCTAATAAGTTCAAGTCCCCCACTGCACGCTCCATCAGTCGTTGAAAAGTGGCTTGGGCACCTGAAATCCCTTGAGGCATCCTCATGAATTCATAGAAGCCAAGCTGACAGATAAAGGCTGTCTTCTCACAGTTTTCTGGGGCCATGGGGATCTGGTAGTACCCACTGTGAAGATCCAGCACAGAGAACCACTTGCTACCATTCAGGCAGTCCAAAGCATCCTGAATGCGGGGCATTGTATACTGATCAGGGATAGTCCACTGGTTTAAAGTGCGATAATCCACACACATTCTTACTGTCCCATTCTTTTTTCTCACTAACATGATGGGGGAAGCATAGGAGCTTCTGGATTCTTGTATTGCACCAGCAGCTAGCATCTCTTGCAGATGCCGTCTCACATCATCTATGCCAGCAGGGGCCAGGCGTCAAGACCTCTCAAAATGGCCTTTCATCATGCAGCCGGATGTGGTGCTCAGCTCCTTGCACATATCCTATGTCCCATTCCTTTAAAGAAAACACCTGGTCTCTCTGGGCAAGCTTTCTACTGATTCTCATCTTCCATTCAGCTGGCAACGAGGAGTCCCCAAAATCAAACAAGTCGGGCGTAACTCTGTCATTTTCCCCCTGAACAATTGTTACTGGGTAGCACTGCAATATCTGCACAATGTACACTAGCCAGGGTGCAACCTCTATTTACTCGAATCTATCAGACACATTACGAACTTGGACCATTACCCTTCTGGCATAAGCATGGGCTGTGGCAGGCAAAATACTTGGCTTGACAAGCAGTCCTTCCGGCAATTTCCCATTGCCTGGTGCATCCAGCATGAGGATTTTATTCTTGACATCCTTTCTGATATGGACTTCCCCCTGTAGGGTACACTGGGCATTTGGCACCAGGTTCAGAGACTCAGGATCCTTCTTCCAGACAATTCCAACCGGTTCCTCTGGTTCCACTTTTTCAGCATCTCTCTGTGCCTCATAGGCCTTCTTGTTCAAGGCCGGAATTCTTAAAGCTCTACCAGTCCTTGACCCCTGTTTTTCATAACACAGCTGCGCCAACTGTCCAAACATATGCACATTCATCCCAATTAGTAGAGGAACCCCATCATACAGTCCAGTAGGGGGACACACTAAGGCCAGGGTCTCTACTTGCTCTGCCACTCCAGCCATGGAGGTGGGAAAAAACAGCCAAATTCAGTTATACCCAGAGTAGGGGAAGGCCTTCCAGCTTAACCCCCAGACATGCAGCCCCTCCAACGGTTGTAAGGGCACATCAGACAAATGATTCTGATACCAGTCTTGGAACATAATTGTCACTTGGGAGTCACTGTCTAATACAGCTCTTGTAGACACTCCATTCACCTTTACAGTGGTCTCCATGGAGGGACCCACTATTCTAGGCCAGTCTAGAGAGAAGGTAGCGGGAGTCTGGGCAACTGACCTTGCCACAAAGGGACGTGAGTTAGCATTTTTGGGATCCTCACTGCGATCATTTTGTGTACCTCTCAACCACTGATTTGTCCTCCGAAGCTCTCCTTGTAGCCTGTATACAACTTTGTCTGTGTCTTTTGGGGACCTGCATTCTCTCTTCATGTGCCCATCCTTCCCACAATTATAGCAAAACATACCTTCCGGAGATTAAGCTGGCTGAGGCATCACACTGGGAGCTGGGGCGGGGGTACTTCCAACAGAAAACCTTGGTGCCATCTCTGTCTGTGGTGTGATAAGCATTTGGAGACATCTCGTCAATTTCCCCACTTCCATGGTCAAGATATCGAGTTTTGAGCTGTTGTCAGCAGGAGATGCATGGGTGAGTACCCCCACCCCCATAGCAGATGCAGTCAGATGAGGGTCGGGGCCTGTACTTGCAGGAGCGGCCTTCATAAAGAGACTGTTTTTTATTTCCCTGAACTCTCTCAGCAGTTCACCCCATGGTGGCACACCCTTTTCCTTCTCAGAGCACTCATTAACTGCCAAACTCTGCCTCTGAACTTCACTTGACGGGTCACCCTCAGTCACTCGGGTCGTAGCAGCAGCTATCGGTGCAAGTCCCTCCCGGGGTCGCCTTTTCTCAACCCCTTGAATTTCTCTCATTAACTCATCATAGGAGGGTGGGGATTCCAGTCGATTGGCCAGGCGTAACTGAAGCAACAGCAGTTATGAGAAGGGGCAGACTTAAGGATCCTGTCCAGCCTGGTTCGGTCCAATTCAATCACTGGCAAACTACCCTTTCTGAGGCATTCTTGCAACAATTTTTCCAGCTGAGATACATACACAGACAACAACTCCTTTTTGGTACTGTTGTGCATTTATTACTCTCCACCACAGGTCCTCATCGGAATCTGGGCTCCCATACACATTCTGCAAGGCCTCAAGATAGTTATATGCAGTCACTTCAGGGTTACTGGCCTGTTTGGCACGGATGGTAGCCAGGGCAGGACCTCGGAGGCTCTCACTTAACCTCTCTTGCTTTTCTGCTTCCGAGCATTGCCATTCTAGCACTTGAGAGTCAACATAGTCTATCCAGGTCTCCCAGTCATCCTCTCCTTGTGGGGTGGGGAGGGTGCCAGAGAAAATTTTTAACCTGCAGTAAGAGTTGTGACTATTGGCAGGTACAGACATAGCACTGGCACAGAAGGAGGGCAATAACGGGTGCTGGAAGGGAGAGGGGCGCCAGTGGAGGAATGTTCTCAGAGTGGCAATAATAGTTCTTTAAATCCTCCACAGTTTCCCTTCCTCCAGCAACTTAATTAGCAAATTTCTCCTCAAAGTTTCAGATAGTGGGGAGCTCATTCCCCCGGTCTCTACTGTCCTCAGTTATCACTCTCCAGGCAGTGAGGGTTCCCTCTGGGGTAATAGTCTGTGGCACTTTGGAGCTATCTGTGGGGTCCTTATACTCCACTAGGGCCATGAAAGTGTGGGTGAGCAGATCAGCATGTCGACCCACCACCACAGGGTTTTGTAAACCTTCCACCTTGGAAAGTACTCCCTGTACAGTGTCCGTATTGATACCCAGGAGGATGTCCAGGATAAGCACAACATTTTGGGGGTCGATCTCCTCCCCAGTACACCACTCCACCAACCGGTGCACAGCCACTTCTGTCGGGGTACCCATTTATTTTTTTTAACAGTGGTTCATAAATGTGGCCACATAGAATCCCAGTGGTGCCTCCAAGATGTAGCCCCCAGGTGGTGCTATCCCAAGGGCTACTACCCCTGCCTGCTTGACTACTGACAGGTTGAGGGGCCTAGGTTCTATGGCGGGTGTCTCCACCCAGAGGTCAGGGTTTGTAGTGGTTAGACTAGCTTGGTCACAGCCCTCTGGGACACTGAGACACCCTCTTATTCCCTCTAGTGTCTCACACAATGCACAGAAGTTACAGTCCCAATACCCCACATGTACACACTGTTCATTCATAAGGTACCACTTACCCTCAAGACTGATTCTGAGGTTCGTCTCTGGGGACATCCTGTAAAATAAGGGTAATCAACATACACAAACCAATACATTGCTTGATATGTAGGTACTGATACTTCAGACAGTTTAAAGTTTAACAACATCAAATCTGGTTTATTTAGGGGGAATAAAACACGAGAGGGGGAGATCAGGTTAACTGGCAGAATTAAATCACAGTACTGCACACATACGGGTCTGAAAAGTCACACTCTGGGTACCCAGGTTGGAGACTAGCGGGTCCATTGCCGGGGTTGGCTAACAGGTGCCAGATGGACAGGGCCCTGTAGAAAATATACACAACACCCAATTGTAATCCGGACCGGATGGCTCAGTCCATGAAGAAGTGAAACAATAATTAGATGACACACTTGTAATTGAAAACAGGCTGCAGGGGAATACCCTGATTTGTACTGACAATACCCAAGCTGAGAACCGGATGGCGGATGTTCTTCTGGGGTGCCAGAACAACAGGACATGGAGACAAGGTCCTTGTGACTGGACCCCACTGCAAATGGATAGCAAATGGATTTAGTCCGAGACAAGCTGGGGTTTGCTTCCAGTTTCAACACACAGCATACAGCACAGGGGATTGGAAATAGCGATTCCCCACAAGCACTACGCACATTCATATGTAAAAGGAAAGTACTGTACCAGGCAGGCTGCTCCTAGATCCCGATCGCAATTACTGCAAAATACCCAGGAGCACACCAGCAGCTTCAGTTCCTGACGGACCGGCAGCGATTCAGCAATTTCTCAGTCTTCTACAGGGTTAGCCTGGTTTCTACCTTTCAGACTTCCTTCTTTCTCCTCACAAGTCAGATTCAGTCCGAACTGGTGCAGCAAACGGCCGCAGGGCCGAACCTCAGGGCCTCACACACACTCCACGTGAAACTATACACATAGAAGCACAGAGCCCTTCCTCTCTCTTCACTGTCACAACTGATCTGATCTTTCCAGTCACAGAGCAGGGCATTTCCCTTAGCTCCACACCATTCTGTTGGCTAGTTAAGCTGTCATTAACAATGAGCTCCCTCTGTTGGTGGAAAAAAAGCGCCAGGGTTAAACTTCATTTCCCAGAGTCACTGCCCATACAATCCCTTGTGGCTGGCTCAAAATTGAGAATCCACGTTCTGATTAGTCCACAGGCTCCATCTAAGGTCTCCCTATCATCCTGCTTGGTCCAAGTCAGCAATTCAGGACTGAAATGAAAGAGCCATACTGAAACAGTTCATGCTGAAATGAAGACAGGTTAGAAAAACTACATTTCTAGGGACATGGATATGTTGTTCATCCACACTGTCTGGCAGGTATCCATGCCGCTTTAAATCTTGCTGGAAGGTCTTCAAGCTGGCTCCACCCACCCACCCAGGTGGTAAAACTCTCGGCTCCGCCCCATGACACCAGATCTTCCTTACCGCTTGGAAGCTCAGGTTCCCTCCTTAACGCTCTGCGTATAAGACTGGTTCCTAATTCTTCGGTTTTCCGAATTTAAAAGTTTTTTGCATTATAGACTTCGGTAGTCTATCCCTCGCGGCTGCGATGGAAAAATCGACTCCCGGTTTTCGGAGGTGCCCTTGCGGGCAGAAGATGTCTTGGACGGATCCGCACTCCACGTGTGTCTACTGTTTAGGCTTTGAGCACAACCTGCAGGCTTGCGACCTGTGCTCTTCCTTCTCAACCTACGTCCTCGAAGACCGTGCTGCCTGTTTACAACTGGGGCGCCCTGAGAAACGTTTTCCTTCGGTGAAGTAAAAAGAAGCCCGGTCGGTGGTTTCCGCGGCGGTGGGCTCGGCGGATCAGCTAGAGCAGATGATCGTCCTCAAAGAGGAGGCGGCGCGGGCTGCATCTTCCTCGACCGCGGCATTTATCCCACTCTCCCTAGGTTCCTCTTACACAGCTTCCTTTAAGACTTTGTCTGTCCCTCTCCACTAGAGGAGAGGTACCAATGTCTGCTAGACCTTCTTCTCGGTCAAGAAAGAAAGACAAAGGAGTAGTCCTTCTGTCGACACTCTTGGAAGCGGAAGGTCCCTTCCAGTTTGTCGGCCGCCGACTTCGATCGATCAGTGCAACTTCAGCCACTGGTCTCCACGGTGTCCCGTCAGGTCAGTTGACCGAGACTCCCGTCGACGACGTCGAGATCTTTCTCAACCGTTGGATGGGTTGTCGACCGGCAAAGCCAAAATCCTCTCACGTGTTCTCCCGTGGGGTTGAGATCACAGGGCTTGCCAGTGCCTCCGGTTCTGGAGCCCTAGCATGAACCCTCCGAGCCGGGGAGGGCCGGTTCCGCGTCCCCTCCCGCACCATCCTCAGAAGGCTAGGGGTTCTCGAGTATACGGACTTCTTCACGGTCCAGCCGATCCCGCCGTCATAGAGCGGTCCGATCTTAGCAGCACACTATACGGCGCCGGGCGCTCGTCCTCGCCCCTCCCGGATGAGGGAGGCCTGGACGTAGTCACGCCGACGACACGAGACCTCATGTGGCAACAGGCTTCCTTCTGACGGGAAATAAGCCGACGCCGTGATGCCCCGGCCATTAAGTGGCTGTCACGACAGCGAAACAACCCCCTCGTCTTACCCGAGTAGCCTGTTCCCAGGCGGTTGTTGCGAAAACCAATTGCTCCACCGGATTCGGTGGAACCCTCCGCCCACAGCCACTGTTTGGGGCTCCGACCAAGAACTCCTCGGTCGGCTCATAGGGTCTGCCTCCCATAGGCTGTTGGTCACCAACACTCCCGATCACCCTCGGCAGGTGGAGGGTAGCTAAGCCGAGCAGCTCTTTGCGGACTCTTCTGAGTCCGATGGCGAGTCCTCCCTTTTCTCCAGGCGAATGGACTTGGAGTCCTCTGGAGGTCAGTCGCTGGAGCTGACAGCCCTACGTCCTTCCTGGGATTTGCTCAGGCTCATCTCAGAGTCCACCAGGATGCAGCTTGAGCCCATATCCAAGCGGGCCAAGTATCCCCTCATGGAGATATTGGACTGAGGGGATTCCCCTACGGAGGCCTTTCCTGTGGCCGAGGCCATTGTGGGCCCGGCCTTGGAGCTCTGGCAGCACCTGCTTCCTGCTCTGCGCCTTCGGCCAGGGATGGCCAGGAAGTATGCGGTCCTCACTGGTTCCTATCCGGTTTCTCGGGAACATCCCTCAACCGAGGGGTTAGTTACCGACAGCTTTCCGGCGTGCCGGAAGGCTTACAAGGATAATGGACAAACCTCCCGACAAGGAGTCCAAGAAATTGGACTATGCCGCCAGGCATATAGGCCAAGGGCCTCCCTTGGCCTTCTGGCCAGGCCAGCCCCGGCCAGGCTTATGGCACATTTCTCCCATGCCCTGTTGGGCCCCTGGATGAGGTAGTCCCTCATCTCCTGGCTGACCTGCAGACCACGGTTAGGCAGGTGCAGGACCAGGGCAGGCGATGGCACAGCAGCAACTTCAGACTGCTCTGAACGTTGGAGACTCATGCGCTAGGTCAGTCACGGCCGCAGTGGCTGCGCGCGGGCATGGCTGAGGATATCCACCTTCACAGCGGATACCCAGCACAAATTGGCAGATGTCCTCTCCTGGGGACCGACCTCTTGGCCCTAGGTGGAAGGCCGCCTCCAGAGAATCGAAAGTCCAATGCCACTTTGGACTCGGTCTCATCACTCAGAGGGACAGGAGCATGAACCGCAACCAAAGCCCTTTAGGTCGTCCGCGCCCGCGTCCGGCCCAACAGGCTCGTGCTTGGTGTCCCAAACCAACCCAGCTTCCTCCTGCAGGAAGCAGGAAGGAAGCGTCCTGGAGGTCCCTCGGCTGGTCCTTCCTCCAAGCCTGCCCAGTGACGGGTTGAGGGGTGTCGCCCCCAACCCTGTCGCCTCACCCCAGGTGCCCCCATGGGGGCGGCTCCACCACTTTCTTTCCGCCTGGTCCGTTATCACCACAGACCAGTGGGTGTTGGAGGTGGTGGGAAAGGGCCTGCCTCTGGAGTTCGAGCAGGCCCCACCCTTCAGAGCCGTCGCACCTCGGGGGGCCTCAGGGTCTGAAGCCTCGCTGTCAGCTCGCCGAGCCGACATCGCTCTCCTCCTCGAGAAGGAGGTGATAAGAGAGGTGGTGGACCCCCCTCAAACCCGGGGTTCATGTCCAGGTACTTCCTGGTTCCGAAACGGACGGGGGGCTGGCGCCCCATTCTCGACCTACATGACCTAAACAAGTTCCTAAGGTCTCGAACCTTCAGGATGGTCACTCGGGCTCAGATAATACCATCCTTGGAACACGGCATGTGGCTCTGCTCTCTGGACCTGCAGGACGCGTTCATTCACATCCCTATCTGTCCGTCACATCAGAGGTTCCTTCACTTTCGAGCGGAGGGATCCCTTTTCGAGTTCCAAGCCATGCCCTTCGGCTTATCTCCAGCTCCCAGGGTCTTCACCAAATGCATGGCAGTGATGACAGCATTCCTGCGGCGCCAAGGGGTCCGGGTTTACCCTTACCTGGACAATTGGCTGATAGCAGCCCCCTCCAGACAGGAGGTGGAGCGGTCCAGAGATCTGGCCACCCAGGTTTGCTCTCAGATCGGCCTCCTCATCAACAAGGCCAAGTCGGAACTCGAGCCGAAGCAGGTAATTCTTTTCATAGATACATACATAGATACATAGACAGTGTCGGCAGATAAGGGCCTATGGCCCACCCAGTCTGCCCATTTGAGCTTGTAAGTTCAGTTTGTTTTCCTAGAAGTCTGTTGCACCTTACCCCTGACCTCCAGAATTCCTTTATGTCTATCCCATGCATTCTTAAATCCGTGATTGTTTCAGCCCCACCACTTCCTCTGGCAGGGTGTTCCACTTGTCCACCACCCGTTCTGTGAAGAAATTCTTTCTCATGTTTCCTCTGAATCATCCTCCTCCAACTCATCCCATGCCCTAGTGTGTCATCAGCGAACAGTGAAATTCTGCCTTCTAGGTCCTGCGCCATGTCACTGATGAAGATGTTGAATAGGACCGGTCCCAGCACTGATCCCTGTGGTACCCCACTGGTCACTCTTCCTCTGTGGAGTGACAGCCATTTACCACCACCCTCTGTGTCCTGCCACCCAGCCAGTTACCTACCCACCACACTACTGTCCTGCCCACCCACATATTCCCCAGTTTGTGTAATAGTCTTCTATGTGGCACAGTGTCAAGAGCCTTGCTGAAGTCCAGATAGGCCATGTCCACTGCCCTCCCTGATCCACCTCCCTAGTCACCCAGTCAAAAATTCAATGAGGTTGGTCTGACATGACCTCCCCTGGTGAAACCATGCTGCCTTGGGTCCTGTAGTCCATTGACAACCAGATGTTCCACCAATCTCTCCTTCAGTAGTGCTTCCATGATCTTCCCCACTACCAAGGTGAGGCTGACTGGTCTGTAGTTCCTGCTTCCTCTTTGTTCCCACTTTGTATAAGGGGACTACATCTGCTGTCCTCCAGTCTTTGGGTACCTCCCTGTTTCCAGTGATCGGCTAAACAGGATAGCCAGAGGTTCAGCCACCCCTCTCTTAGCTCTTTAAGGACCTAGGGTGCACCCATCTGGCCCCATTGCTTTATCAACTCTTATTACTTCCAGTTCCTTCAGGACCCTTTCTCGTATAAAGGGACTTGTGTCCATTTCTGCACCATTCTCACCCTTGTACTCCCTTCAGACCCATTACCCTCCTCTTCCTCAGTAAAGACTGAGCAGAAATACCTGTTCAGTATGTCAGCTTTACTGTTGTCATCCTCCACACCCCATCCTCCCCTTCAGTCTCACTATCCTCCCTTTGTCTTTCTCTTTTCACTTATGTACCTGTAAAAGGTTTTGTCCCTCTACCCACTGATTTTGCAATGTGTTCTTCTGTCTGAGCTTTGGCTTCCCTTACTGACCTCCCTGCCTCCCTTTGCTTCTCCTGGTACTTCTCCCTATCCCCTTCTGCCTGTGTCTTTTGTATTGCCTGAATGCAATCTTTTTGCTTTCACTTTCTTTTACCTCTTTGGAAAACCATAATGGTCTCCTCTTCCTTTCCTCTTGCTAACCTGCTTAATACATAATTCTGTTGTTCTTGTAATCCCATTTTAAATACTGCCCACTGTTCCTCAACCCCTGATTCCTGTCCCATTCCCTTAATGCCTCTTTCAAGTATCTCCCATTTTCCCAAAGTCTGCCCCCTAAAATCCAGGATACGTGTTTTTGTGTGGTTTGGTTCTGCTCTTTCTGTGATTTCAAACCACAATGACTGGTGGTCACTGTTTCCCAGGTGCTCCCCCACTGTTACCCCCATCACACTGTCCCTGTTTGTGAGCACAAGCTCCAGTATTGCCTTCTGCCGAGTTGGTTCCATGACCAGTTGCTTGAGGAAGGCACCCTGAAGGGAGTCCAGGATAAATCTGCTCCTAGTTGATGCTGCTGCTGGGATGCTTCATCGGGGCAGAGCTCGACTCTCTTCGAGCCAGGGCACGGCTCCCGGCGGACAGGGTCGAGGTTCTTTCCTCCTTTGCCCAATCATTTCTGGTTGGGCAATTGCGCCCTGCCCGGGTCTTCCTGCGCCTCCTGGGTCTCATGGCGGCCTGTACCAGCGTGGTCCGTTGGGCCCGCTGGAACATGCGCCCCTTTCAGTGGGGGCTGGCTAGCCAGTAGTCCCAATGCTGCGATCCATTGGACCAGCTAGTGACGGTGACCCAGGGGGATGTGGAATGCTCTCCAGTGGTGGACCGTTCCAGTTCATCTGCAGGAGGGCATCCCGTTTGTCCGCCCACGAGCCGACGGTCTCTCTATCGACCGATGCCTCTCTGATGGGTTGGGGTGCCCATCTGGGGGAACACTGAGCGCATGGCCTCTGGTCCCCGAGGGAGTCCCGATGCCACATCAACCTGCTGGAGCTCCGAGCGGTCCGCCTAGCTCTCACCGCCTTTGCTCTGTTTCTTCGGGGTCAAGTGGTCCGGGTCCAGACGGACAACACCACGACCATGTACTATCTAAACCGCCAGGGCGGGACGCGCTCCATGCTTCTATGCAAGGAAGCTCTCCGCATCTGGTCACTCCGTGCGCAGCCTGGAGGCGGATCTCCTAGCCATTCATGTGGCAGGAGCCTCCAACACCCTGGCCAATGCCCTAAGCCGGATAGGGGCTGCGTCCCATGAGTGGTCTCTCCTGCCGGAGGTAGTACAAGATCTATTCTCCCATTGGGGCACACCTCAGGTGGACCTGTTTGCCTTCAGGGAGAATGCGAAGCTGAGGCTGTTCCATGCCTGCCCCTCAGCAGGGATCGCTGCAGGGGGATGCCTTCTCGAGGCTGTGGATCCCGGGCCTCTTCTACGCCTTTCTCCCTTTCCCCTTGATGCACAAGGTGCTTCTCAAAGCAAGGAGGGACAAGACGCAGGTGATTCTGATAGCCCCAGACTGGCCCCACCAGTACTGGTACCCAGATCTCCTCAGCCTCAGCTCCAGGCTCCCGAGGCAGCTTCCAGCTGCCGGACCTGCTCTCAGTCAATCGGGGAAGGTATTCCATCTGGACCTTCAATCCCTGCACCTGGCCTGGTTCCTGAGTGGCTAGAGTTCCAGGCCTTGGGTCTTTCCATCGAGGTCTTCAACATAGTTGAGGCGCCCTGTAAGGAGTCGACCAGAAAATGCTACGCCTTCAAATGGAAGAGACTTTCCATTTGGTGCCAGGGCAAGGGCCTGGACCCTTCCTCCTGTTCCTTGGTGAGCATATTGGACTACCTTTGGTCCCTTTCTCAGCAAGGGCTTAGGTCGACGACCCTTAAGGTGCACTTGGCAGCCATCTCTGCTTACCGGGCGTGGGCTGGGAAGCAGTTGGTGGCGCAGGAGAAGGTGGTCTGGCGCTTTTTCAAAGGCCTTGATCACATTTCCCCTCCAGTGCGAGAACCTCCACCTCCGTGGGATCTACTGCTGGTACTGGCAAAGCTCATGGGCAAGCCATTCGAACCAATGCACAGGTGTGAACTATCTCACCTGTCGTAGAAGACCGCCTTCTTGGTGGCTATCACGTCAGCCAGAAGGATGGGAGAGCTCCAGGTGCTCTGCATCGAGTCTCCTTACCTGGTCTTCCACAGGGACAAGGTTGTCCTGCGCCCCCACCAAATTCCTTCCGAAGGTGGTGTCGGAGTTTCACCTTAACCAGGTGTTGACTCTGCCGGTGTTCTACCCCAATCACACCTCGATCGAAATAGGCTCCATACCTGGAACTTAGAAGGGCGCCGCTACTAAGGAGCGACGGCTGAAATTCGGGAGAGGTTCACCCAGCTGTTTGTCACCTACGCTGAAGCCGCACCTGGCAAACCTGCAGCCAAGTGGGACGATAGGCAGGTGGGTCACCTCCTGCATAGATCTCTGCTATAAGTTGGCGGGCATGGAGCCTCCCAGAGGATAAGAGCTCATTCTACCCGCCATACTGCTGCATCGGTGCTGCTTCAGGGACGCCCCTATCCAGGAAATCTGCAGGGCTGCTACCTGAAGTCAGCATACACCTTCATCACCCATTACCACATCGACCTTGAGTCACGCCGGGATGCTGGTTTTGGGGCCTCGGTTCTCCAGTCTCTATTCCCTAAGTAGGGGATGTGCGCCTTGCCTCCCTCCTCCCGGAGAACTGCTAGAGTCTGCCAGACAGTGTGGATGAACAACATATCCATGTCCCTAGAAATACAGGTTACTCACCTGTAACAGGAGTTCTAGGAATGGTATATGTTGTTCATCCTACATTTCCTCGACCTCCCGGCTTGACGCACAACCTGAGCTTCCAGTGGGCCAGATCTGGCGCCATGGGCGGAGCCGAGAGTTTACCACCCGGTGGTGGGAGGAGCCAGCTTGAAGACCTTCTGGCAAGATTTTAAAGTGGCAAGGATACCTGCCAGACAGTGTGGATGAACAACATATACCATTCCTAGAACTTCTGTTACAGGTGAGTAACCTGTATTTCTCAGTCACTTTAAATGACTTCTGGCAAACAGTCATATCTTTCAACAAGGCTTCCTCTGCACATGTAGAGACAGCAGAAACGGAGCAAATTGGCAGCAGCTCGGGCAGGATTCGAGCATTAAATACACAGTCCACCCATACAAACTAATTAAGTCTGCAAGCAGACAGCTCTTAAAGAGACAGTACGTGGAGGCTCAAATAGCACTCACTTGGAACCACATTTAAACAGCTCAGACACCGAACACCGCCCAGACTTGGAGCATTCAGGCAAGCTCCTGGAAGACTTTTGGGAACCCCCATTTGCAGGGGGTTACATACAGACGACAATAAGCAGGTGGTAGAGCATCACAGGCTCTATGTAGCTGCTCCTAGACTTTCCTGGCTTTTTCTCCATTTTGGCCAACCAAAGTGCGAGAGTAGTCCACCACAGTGCTGAATGCAACCTCGTCCTGGGGGGAAGCCCAGAAGAAACAAACTCAGTCTGTTGTGGGTGGTCTGGAGTGCCAGTATGCCAGGTAGGTGGCCCTCAGGTGAATGGGAGGCGGTGCAGGCAGCGGGCTGAAAGACGCCCTGGCTGTAGGCCAAAGGGGGAATAAAGGAAGCAGGAAATAAAAAGTTTCATAATTGTTTTGTACACCCTTAATGTACACTTGTTTTTGGTTATTATATGGTATTGGTAATTTCTTCATTGTGATGTACAGTTTGTTCTGTTTTGAGATACATCGCCATACCTGACTGTTGATCACATCGATTTTTTTGCCTTTGTTGTTATACTTCATTATCCAAAATGTGTTGTTAAAATTTTTTAAATGATTATTAGATGATAAATTCCAGTGTGCCCTAATCTATGCTGGGGTAGCTGAAATCTCCTAAAATAGTACCATCTCCTTTTTCGTCTGACTTTGATAGCTGCTGGCATGGTTCAAGATCCTGTATTAATTTGCTGTCAGGTAGTCTGTAACAGAGTCCGATATAACTTGTTTACCCACAAAAAGTTTTAGTTTAAACTACGTACTTTTGACTATACTGTTATCTTTTTTAATGTACTCCGTTTTATCACATTGGATGTTATTTCTGACAAACAGTGCAACCCTCCTCCCTTTCGTCCAGTTCTATCAAGTCAGAAAAGGTTGTATATCCCCATACATTGCTCCCCTGTTTGTCATTACTTGCCCACCTTGTTTCTGTTATACCTAAAATATTAATATTTGCTAATCAATCAGGTAGTGGATATACTTTTTTCAATATTATTCATACTATGTGGGGTTAAGCTAATAATATTGTGAGGTTGTATTTTGTTTTAAATTTCCTTTATGTTTCTTAGAATTTTAATTTTATTTACTTTGTTTAAAAATTGGTAACGGAAAGGCACACTGAGCCAAGGCTCGTTTCTAGGTGTGACCCAGGGAGCAGGGAGAACAGTTACAATGCAGGGGAGACAAAAATCATACATAAAGGCATAAGTACAAAATTATGCATAAAGGCATATGTACAAAGATACAGTATGTGAGAATATTTACATTTATAGTTCAAGTAAGCAGTAGCTGCTCAAGGAAAGTGCAATTATTACAACAAATTTGGCTAAGTAAACAAAGTGGGGAAAATGCTTTAGATAGGCGTAATGACAAGCGAGTAAATAAGCTAGTTGACACACTGATGTTGGGCCATATGGGAAAAAGGAGGGCAAGGAGACTGCGGGGCGGCAGCAGGTAGCAGTGGGGTGGGCCTAAATATGCACTCGAGGGCCGGGAAAGAGGGGATAAGACAAATGGGTGGGGAGAGCTGATTCCAGAGGGAGGAGAGGTGATAGGAGAAAGCTGACTGGCTAATGGAGGAGTGGGGAATAGGGGAAGGCAAAAGAACGGGAATAGCTGGAGTGCAAAGAGAAAGAGGTAGGAGTGGCAGGGGAGAGAAGAGAAGAGAGATAGGACGGGAGGGGACCAAACCAGAATTTAGAAATAAAGGCTATACTATGGGCTAGGTGCCTTTGGGGTAGGGGAGAAATAAAGAGAGAGCAGTAGAGATGGTAGTGATGAGTGCAAAAGGAGAGTTGGAGGCCAGCCGACAAAGAGCATTAAAGAGTGTCAAGTCTGGAGAGGACATAATGGGAACAGTACCATAGACAAAATCCAGCGTGGTTAAATATCGGAAGAATCATTTTGTTAACAGTCCACGGGGAGCAGGAATAGGAGACAGTCCTCAATCGATATAACACACCAAGCTTTGGGGCAAAGTTTGGAGTGAATAGCATCTATATGGGCTTGGAAGTCAAGATTTGAATCAAGCCAGACCCCGAGGTATTTGAATGAGGGGACCACCTCGGGGGGTGCCTACCGGGGTGGTGGTGAATACTGGTAGTGTCAAGATCTGGGACAATTTTGCCAGGTGCCAAAAGTCACAGAGACTGTTTTTTTATTATTTTTTTTTTATTTTGGTATTTACTTTGAATTGGTAAGCATGGAACCAGTTAAACATGTTGTTTAGGTCTTGCTAGAGAGGGGCTACGACGTTGGTGGTGGAAGGGCCGGAGGTGTAGATGACGGTATCATCCGCACACATGTATATGTGAAAGTAAGTGCAGACAGAGGGAAGATCATTTATGAAAAGGGGGAAGAGGATCAGGCCACTGATTGATCTTTGCGGAACCCCAGCAAGGATTGGTAGAGGGGGATGATAGGGCATTTCCCAACCGCACAGCCTGTAGCCTGCCTGTGAGGTAGGAGCCAAACTATTCTACAGTAGGAGTGCTATACCTACGAATTGCAACTTGTTTAGGAGTAGAGGGTGGGACACAGAGTCGAAAGCCTTGGCAAGGTCTATGAAAATGGTGGCAGTGATGTGACCCCAGTCCATCCCAGAGAGGATGAAGTGGGTGATCTGTAATAGGGAGAAATTGTGGAATGTTGTTTTCTGAATCCAGACTGGAAGAGGAGATGGTTTCGGGAGGTTAGGAAATTGGCAAGCCTGGAGCAGACAATGAACTCCTCGAACTTAGCCAGGAGGGAGGAGAAATGAGCCGATAAGTTTCCTGGGGAAGAGGGGTCACCACCTTTGTGAAGGGGCAGAACAGTTCACGACATTCCAGGTCCGAGGACCGTACTAGAGGAGAAAGAGATGTTTAGAAGATGCAAGAGGGAGGAGGATTGCTGGGGCAGAGATCCGGAGAGCTTTGGGTCATAGCCATCTGGACTGGACTTGGCAGGGTTAGGGACATTAGAGCCCAGTATACTTCCTGAGGAGAGATGGAAATGGTAACCTCCGATCGATGGGGGCGACATGGGCAGGTGGAGGATCGGGGTAGGGACATGTGATGAAATATTTGTTAAAAATGACAGTGACAGAGGTGGCATCCGAGACTGGGGAACCATCCACAATGAGGTCAGGAGGAGTGGTTTTGGTTTGGGGTCGAGAAGGGAGTGGATAACATTCCAGAATTTGGAAGGAGAATTACGGTGGAATGAAGGTGGCATTTGAAATACTCAGCTTTTGCCTTGCAGACAGCTTTTGTAGTTAGGTTTCTTAGTGTTCTGTATTGTTGGAGGTTAGACTGGGATTGGGAGGATTTGAAACAAGCCCATGCCCGGTCTCGAGATTTGCACAGGGCTATGAGGCTGATTGTGATCCAGGGTTATGAGCACATTTGACCCTGGATTTTTGATGGGGAAGTGGGAGTTCAGACGTGCATGAGGTACTCTTGCATCAGACCACATCTATGGAACTACAGCCATCAGGCACTAGGACCGCACAGAAACTTTTGCTAAACGCCTATCAGGTGCTGCCTCACCATGATGTCAGACAATGACATCCTCATCATGTAAACATGAGCGCCCCGCTGCCTCTCAGTTCTTTTCCCGCTGTCGAGCATTACACATCGGACTCCACGGAGGCACCGCCGCTCAGCCCACTCACCAAATCTACCTTTATTTTCTCACCCTAGTTAACTCATCACTTTATTTTTAAAGTGATTTTCTTTGTTGTTTGTATGTCGTCCAACCCAAAGAAACTCTTTAAGATAATGCTGGTGCGGTAGAAGATCTATGACAAGGCTGACCACGGTGCTTGCATCTGCTGTCTCAGCGAGCCCAGGATGCTAAGGCCTGCGAGATCTGCTGTGGCTTCAACCAGGCAGACAGACTGTACCATGCTCCCTTCGGGAGGCCTTTTTTCACTGGGCAGCCACAGACTGATTCAGTGTTAATAAATGCAGCCCATGATAGGTCCAAGAGACCTCAGCACCTCAGTTCTCTTCCTCCAGGCAAGAAGTCGAGGGAACTGGACCTTATGGATAAGAGAACATTTGCCTCTGCCACTCTGGGCCTCAGGATAGCCAATTACCAGGTTCATATAGTGAAATTTCAGAATATTATCTGGAAAAAGACCAAAGCAGCAGCTCAGGCCCTTCCAGAGGGTCTCCAGAAGCAGGAGATGCCGAAGGCCCTCCAGACTGGGGCAGATGTCGGTTAGCACCTCTTAAGGTCTACCTATGATATTTCAGATGCCTCTAACAGGGCAGCCATGGCTGGCATCTGCCTCAGACGGTACTCTTGGCTTAGGGTGTATGGCTTTGCTAGCGATGTCCAGCAATCCATTTTAAATGCCCCCTTCAGAGGCTATAAACTCTTTGGGGTAGATGTGCAGGATATCCTGTCTAACCTACAGGCCTCAGGAAGGACCCTGTGGTCAGTCCACTCGCTTTACCGCACCCAACCAAAAAATGGGCAGCAGGTGCCCTTTCGTCATGCGACCTGCAGATTCAAGTTGGGAGCCCGCAAACAGGGAAAACGCAGAGCAAGTACAACCTTGCCTACCTCCACCTGCACCACAAGGAAAAAACCCTAAAGATGAAGGAGCAGTCCTGGCCACAGGTAATGCCTCAGCATGACTCCTTGCTAGACCCCCACCCTCTAGTATTCCAGGAGGTGGTGGTAGGGGGTCGCTTCTCTCTCCATCTGGACGGGTGGAGGGAAATCACCACACATGCTTGGGTCCTGCAGCTCAGAGAGCAAGGCCACAGTGGAACTTCTGGAGTGGCATCCAGATCTACCACTTATGCATTCAATCTACCATCCAGACCACATGCCGGTGTTACTGGAGGAAGTCTGCACACTGCTGCAGAAGAGGGCCATAGAGCCACTTCCCAGAGACCAGAGGAACATACTAACATACTGTTTGCCAGCAGATTAGGCCTTACGGTCTATCGAGTCCGCTCGAACCTTAGATCCTTAGTTGGGTGCCGAGACCCTCCCATCCCTTGTGCTCCAGAAACCCCTATCATCCATCCTCACCCCCCTGGGACAGGCCATCATCTGATACATACACTTTCTGTGTCTGTCCACCCTCTTTGAAGCCCTCCACTGTGGATCTCTGAACCAGCTCACCAGGCAGTGCATTCCAAGGGTCCACCACCCTCTCAGTGAAAACCTCCTCCTCCTTTCCCCCTCACCCTTCCACCCCAACTTCAAACCATGCCTCTGGTGATACCTTCCTGCTTTAGTCTAAAGATCCACTCCATGTTTACCCTATTTATTCCCTTGAGGGTGCTGAAGACCTCAATCATGTCTCCCCGTGTCTCCTCTCCTCCAACGAAAACAGGCAGAGCTCCTCAAGTCTGTCCTCATACGTCAAATCCCCTAGCCCTCGTATCATCTTTGTTGCCCTCCTCTGTACCCTCTCCAGGAGCTGTATGTCCCTCTTCAAGTGTGATCTCCAGTACTGTACACAGTACTCAAGGTGTGGTCTAACCAGTCCATTGTACTGCGGCAGAATCACTTCCTTGTTCCTAGAGGTGATCCCCCTTACGATGCATCCCAACATCCTGTTTGCCTTGCTAGCCACTTTCCTGCACTGCTCAGAGTTATTCATACATGCACCCACCATGACCCCTAGGTTTTTTTCTCCTATTGAGGCCTCCAGCACCTCCCCTCCCAGGGTGTACCTGTGTTTAGGGTTTCCCCGACCAAGATGCAACACCATGGGGCTCTATTCCCATTTCCTTCTAGTCCCCCAACTCCACAGGGGATTTGCGGCCCATCTTGGACCTGAGAAACCTGAACATCTCTATTCAGTACAAAAGGTTTAGGATGGTCATTCTGCAAGGCCTGTTGCCCCCTACTGCAATAAGGGGATTGGGTATGCTCACCGGACATGCAGGATGCATACCTGCATATCAAGGTATGTCAGCACCACATAAAGTATCTCAGGTTCCTGTTCCAGGGGGAACACTACCAGTTCAGGGTACTGCCCTTTGGTTTGTCATCTGCACCACAGGTCTTTACCAAATCCTTAGCAGTAGTGGTAGCAGCCCTCAGGAGGGAAGGACTATACGTCTTTCCTTATCTGGATGACTGGTTGCTCAAAGGTCAGTCCAAGGAGCACCTGTCTTACACCCTAGTGCATACCAGACAGCTGTTTCATGCCCTAGAGATCATGGTCAATCTGCCCAAGTCAGTCTTTTTTTTTAAACTTCATTTTTATCCTTTTATCATAAACATGACATTTAGGCAAAGCATATAGCAAACAGACCATCAGGTAGATCAACTTTTGGAAACATATCCCTTAATCAAAGGAAATTATATGCACGTGCTACATAGTGATACATCATTAAGAGGAATCTATAATAAGTTTAATCAATGTGAGTCCATCTTGTGCAGTTTGAAAGAGCCCATGAGCCACATGGCTATATCAAATGTAGAAGGATTGTCCAGCAATTCTGGTTTGGTAAATACTGTGTCCCCTGAAGGACTGTTGTTGCCATGTGTAAAACCTAATGGAAGAAAAACACACCTCACAGTAGTATGCATGCAGCTGGGAAAATTCCCTATCAGTTAAAATAAAACAATCAGCCCCCAACTTCCCCTTACCTCCCTCCCAATCGAGTCTTGTTATCTGAGGAAGAAAGATCTATGTAATAACAGCGATCGCTAATGGGCAATCACCGTTAGGGCGATGGCTCATCGGCAAAAACAATTTGGGCGATGTACAGCCTGGCACACAGCAAAACAGTGCCAGGCAGTTGGGATTTTACATTTTATGTGGGGGGCTGCACCCCCCCCACTCACCCCTACTTAAGGATTCTCAGTTCGGGGGTGCCCGGGTGCATGTCGGAGGGGTACAAATGCGAGAAATAACATTTCGGGCCAGGTGCAACAAAAGTACCTGTGCCTGGACCCGAACCAGTACCATTCCGCTGCAGCCCTGAACCCATCCACCACGTCAGGAAGCAGCTCGGCACCACCCCTACAACCCTCCATCCTCCATCCACGGCTTGGCGTGCCTCCCCACATGTGAGGCATGTGGTGACAGGATGTGGCTATTTCACGCACCCCCCCATCTGGTTGCCCGCCTTCCCCAGTCACCCTGATGACAGGCGCCGTGATTGAGTCACCCTTTCGATAGGTGCCCAATCGCGGTCGCCAAAGTCACAGGATACCGGGGAAGAACACCCCAGTGGAAGATAATGAACATTCTGTCCACAGTGAGAAATTTCCCATCTTGAAACAAAAATTAGACCCTAACTGTATAAACTGAGCAATGTCAACAAAAAAACCAAACATTGCAGACTCACAGTTAAACCAAACAGCATGATTTAGCTTGAAACTTTAAGTTGAATCAGAAATTAAGTCCAGTGACTCATTATTACTTCAGGTAGCTCCAGAATCATCTTCACCATCAGAGTCTCCAGGTCGACCATGAGATTTGGCTGCCCTACAATCAGTCCACTTGCCGGCTTCAATAGGATCCAAAAATATGTTGATCTTACTTTGATAAGCGATCCGAAGCTGGGCCAGGAAAATCATTGTGTGCAGTGCTCCTAGCTCCCGTAGGATCCATCGTACTCCATCAAACTTTTTCTGACGTTGTCTAGTGGCATAACTGATATCAGGAAATGTATGTACTTGTGAGTCATCCTGGGACAAAGGAGCAGCTCGACGTGCACATCTAAGAATTTTATCTCGGGCTCCGACTCCCGAGGTAACCAACATTAAAGTCCAGGGCTCTTCCGAATTCTGTGATCATCCACAGGGGTAATCGGTAAACCATCTATACCTCCACTCTCCAGCTGTACCCTCCGGTAACAATTTTCCAGATATACATTAACGGTGATCGCCTCACATCCCTCTGGTAAACCCACTATACGGATGTTGGCTGACCTGGTTTGATTTTCTAGAGCTTCCAATCTCGCCCGTGGGTGTTGGGTTTCCTTAGCCATGAGGGGCGGTAGCACTGGTGGAGGCCTCTGCCAGCTTTTGCACCTCTCGTATATCTCCCTTTAGTCCATCCACCGCGGACTCCAAAATCACTACCTGGCCATTGAAATCATCCACCTTCTGGTTAAGGGATGCCATAGAGGTGATGGGTGTCTGAAGTTTATGCCCCAGAGTTGTGAAAGTTTCCCTTGAGCTAAACATTTCTTTGGTCGTGATGGCTTCCTCAGGTTGCAAGGTCCCACCAGCTCCTTTACTTTTCACTACTTCTCCAGATGTTTGTCTCTCTTTTAAGGTTGCCCATTTTAGCAAAGTCAGATTAGCTCTCTCTACTGGTAAAGGACATAATCACTTCAGAGCTCAAAAAGGAGGATTAAGGCCGATTTCAATATATATTGTGAAGGCTCCTAAAGCTGCTGCTCGAGGCTCCACAGTCGCCCCCCCACCCACGTCAGTCTTAACCCCTTGCTAACAACTCCAGTACATACTGTAGGAGCTGTACTAGACACGGCTCAGGGGTCAGCCTTCCTTCCCAAGGACTGGGTAGAGCCCTCATGGTGCGGGCCCAGGAGCTTTATGGCAACAGGTATGTCACAGCCGGGACATTCCTATGGCTACTGGGCCTGATGTCCGCAACCATTGCCATGGTTCTCCTTGCACGACTACACATGCACATCCCCCAGTGGACATTAAGGGTCCAATGGGATCAACATACCGGCAATCTAGAACACAGGGTTCTGGTGACCTCGCCAGTGAAAGAAAGGTGCTTCAGTGGTGGCTGGAACCAACAACTTTTCAAAGGGTTCCCTTCCTGATCCCTTCTCCTCATCAGATCCTCCTCTGGATGCCTCAGGACTCGGCTGGGGGCACACCTGGGGTGTCATCAGACCCAAGGTACTTGGACCGCATGGAGAGTTCCTCCACATAAATGACCTAGAGAAGAGGGATATTCTGTATGGCCTGCATGCATTCCAGAATTACCTGTCCCAGGGCTTCTGCTGGTGCAGATGGACAATATCACTGTAGTCCACTGCATAAACAAGCAAGGGGATCCATTCATACCCCCTGTGCATATAATCAATGAGGGTTTGGTACTGGACTCTAGAACACGGTCTGGAACTGTTGGCAGTCCATGTCCCAAGTGCCCAAAATGTCTTGGCAGACAGGACAGGACAGGCTAAGCAAGTTGCAGTCCAGAATGCATGAGTGGGAACTGCTGAGCTCAGTAGTAGAAGACCTGTTCAACAGGTGGAGTCTTCCAGAGTTGGACCTGTTTGCGTCCCAACTCAACGCAAAATTGCCTCTTTTTTGCTCGCTCGCTCCAAGGCCTGGAGTTTCTGGTGAGACGCATTGTTCTTGCTGTCCCTCTTAGATACTGCACTGCACTACTCTTCCATTAAAGTGCACCTGGCTGTATTTCAGCATTCCATGTGCCCACTGATGTATTTATTAATTTATTTGAATTTTGATGACTGGGTAGATCAACTGTGACAAAATTCCTTTTTCACTAACGACTCGAGGAATAAAGCATTCCAAAAATAAAACATAATACAATAATACACAGAATAGTACAGTGAATCACAATATACAGTTAAGCCATAGTTAAATAACAACAGTACCCAAGTAGGCAGTAACCAAAGGATTCAGGATTACAGGCAGTTTGCAGGTAGCCAGGGGAGACAGGAGGCAGGTTAAATACGATACCATGTGCAGGGACATTTATGCCATTCACATACCAGATGTCAACAATTTAAACAGCAAGATAACTAGGAATAGCCAGATTCAACTGCATTTGGTTAGAGACATGAGATGGGGTTCAGGTTACAGTCAGATGTTATTCTAGGTAGAGGGGGAGGAGGAGTAGTGTGAAGTGGGGAGAACAGCTTGTCTTTGAGGTAGAAGAGAAGGGAGGTTGTTTGCAACCGTTGTGGAGATTGAGAGAAGCGCATAATAATAGTTACATGTGGCCTTACTTGTTAATAACAATTACCTTTGCATTGAGGGGGATTGAAGAACTCATCCTTGTAGAATCTTTTTAATTGGTTAATGGTTTTTCAGGAAAGTAGAGGGTGGGACATTTTGTTCCAAATTCTGGGGGCAGTGACGGCGTAGGATCTTTGGCCTATCTTTAGCCTGGCCTTTGGGCGCCCCAGTAATGGTAGGCTAGAAGATCTTAGTACACGAGGGGTAGGTTTTCAAGTTCAAGTTCAAGTTTATTGCAGGAAAACTCCATTGAGCAAGCTCATTCACAAGGAGGTCCTGTGACATAAACACTTAAAGTACAAACACAGATAGGTAATAACAGTATATACATGAAATGCACGTTACATGATACAGGCTGGATATACATACAAGGGTACCACATAGGGTGACTGCAGGTGGTAAACATTGATATGAGACAGGGAAGCGACTTACAGGTTGCATACTGATAAATGAAACATGATGACTGGTGTGTGCAATGCATATACAGTATTTTGGCAGCTAGAACAAACAACAGTCTACAACTGATATGGGGGGAGGAGTGATTTGATAGAGTAGCAGTGGAGCGTAAGCAAAGATAAAGCCAAGAATAGAAGGGGAAGGGAAAGCAGTTAATATGGCAAATCAATTATACCTTACCAGTGGATAAATATGGCACACATGGGGAAGGAAGAGACTTAATGACAGTTACAGGTGTCTTTTATTTTGGCTGAACTTAGCATTTTAGGGATAGCAGGCCCATCAGACTGGGGGGGGGGGCTAATGAATCAACTTAAAGGTGGTACAGTGCACGGGGAAGTCAAATTTGCTGTCAGAGGTTGGCCAACTTAGTTTGTTGAGTACAAGGCATTGGTGAGTACGGGCGGGGGCCAAGGTGGCAAAGCGAGCTATGCTATAGTATGTCTTTTTTTTAGTTTGCTCAGTAACGGAGCCTTAACTGAGTGGATGACAGGTGCCACATAGAATAGACCAGGGAGTAGGGTGGCAGAGGCAGTGGTCACTCTGGCATGCTCTGAGAGGTAGAGTGTTAAGTGGTAGAGCAGCCCAGGTTTTTGATGGTGTTGTTTATGTATGCATTGAGCATTAGGTTCACATCAAGTGTGAGTCCCAGGTATTTGAATGAGACATTTTCCAGTGGAGTAACCAAGGAGGTATTTAAAAGGAAGGGTGTGTCATATGGGATTTTGAAGGAGGTGTGACGAAAGAGCATAGTTTTGTTTTTTTTCCCTCATTGAGAATAAGTTGTTTTTTTAAGAACCAAGATTCTATGGCATGGAAGTCTAGCTCAAGATTCACAGTCAGGGTGTGGATATCCTTGGAAGATCTGCAGAGTATTGCTTCATCCGCATAGAGTTGTACTGATGCACCACCACAGTTAAGAGGCAGGTCATTGATGAATATGGAAAATAGTAGGGGACAAAGTATGGACCCTTGTGGTACTCCGTCAGTGATTGGTGCTAAAGGGGATAGTGTGTTTGCCCATTTGACACACTGAGAACGATTTGCTAGGAAATTTGAGAACAACGTGAGGGAGTTATCCAGTCTGATGTGGTGAAGTTTAGCTATGAGCAGGGGGTGATTAACAAGGTCAAAGGCCTTGGTTAGGTCTACAAAGACTGCTCCGGTGACTTGGCCCAGATCCATGTTACTGAACAAGTCAGAGGTGACGCGATGGAGGGCAGAGTCGGTTCCATGGTGTTTACAGAAACCATGCTGAAAGTCTGTGCAGATGTTTGTTTGTTCAAGGAATGAGTACTACCGGTTGTAGAGGATTTGTTCTTGAATTTTTGCAGTAGGGCAGCGGATAGAAATTGGTCTGTAGTTTTGAGCTGTATCAACCGGGCCGGATTTGGGGACAGGTACCACTACCGCTGTTTTCCATTTGTCAGGGATAGAGTGGGTGATGAAAGATCGATTGATTAGTATCGAGATGGGCAGGGCAAGCGCTGATGTCCCAGTGCAGAGGAATTTAGGGTCATGGTGTCAATGCCTGGAGAGCTATCACATTTGAGTCTCTTGAGTAACTTTAGGATCTCGAAATTGGTGGTAGTTTTTATATGAAAGGAAGGACGGTTGGTTTCGTGTTGATGTTGATTGGTATTGTAGTACGAGCAAGAGGGGGGAAGACCTTGTTTGTAGGGAGTAAGGTCTGTAAAGAAGTTGTTTATTCCAGTGGCAATGTCCAGAGGTGTTGTGAGAGTGGCTCCATTAGCGGTCATGGTTCAGGGAACAATGCATTCTCTACCTTTTAGTAGGGTATTCATCTGGCGCCAGAAGCTTTTAGGGGTGGTAAGGTTTGTTTCTTTTAAAGATATGAGATAGTCTCTTTTGACCACCTTTATTTTATTTTTGCATAAATTGCGGAGACGAAGATAAATAATCCAATCAGTATGTACCCCAGATATCTTCAAGGTCTTCCAGGCTTTATCACGTGTGCGCATGAGACCCCTCAGGTCATTAGTTAGCCAAGGGTCAGGGAAGCCTTTGGATCTTCTGGTTTTATATGGGGCAAGAGAATCAAGGGCGGCTGTGAGCATTAAGATAAGATAGTCATGAGCCTGATTTATATCATGGAGTGTGTTAACTGGTGATCAGTCGATGGAGGCTAGGCAGCTGTTGAATTCTTCCTCGTTGAACTTTGTCAGATCCCTTGTTTTGATTATTTTGGGGGGTGGACGAGGTGCAGAGCTGTTCTAGACACAATAGGTGGGTGAGTGATCATTCAAGGAGTCTGGGAAGATACCAGCAGCTTTGATGTTAACTGGCATGCTGGTTATGATCCAGTCGAGGAGCATGTGTCTCCTAGACATCATATTCAGTCTAGTGGGTTGCTCTATGATCTGCATGAAATTAATGTCCACCAGAGCAGAGTGGTACTACACGTTTTGTGAGCCAAGCCAGTTAAGGTTAAAGTCATCACATACCACTGTGTCATGTCTGGAGATGTTGTTCAGGCTGGTGATAACCTCCTCATAAGAGGACGAGTGTCTGGGAGGCAGATAAATGCAGCCTAACACGAGTTTCTTGGACCCACCTAAAGTGATAGTGATGAAGATATGCTCAGCCAGAGGGTGGATATCCAAGTCATCCATTTCGTCAGCATTCAGTTCTGTCCTGGCATAGATCATGACATCCCCATATTTTCCACGAGCCCGGTCCTTCCTAAAGATGGAGAATCCAGGAAGGATAACTTCATGAGATTTGGTGTCAGGTTTTAGCCAGGTTTCAGATATGCATAGAATGTCAAGTTTATGAAGCTGGGTCCATACTTCAAGCTCGGGCATCTTACCTCTGATGCTTTGGATATTCATGTGAGCTATTTTTTTTAACTTTATTTATTTATAAGTTTTTTATATGTCAATAGACATACTAACACAAGACAATACATTTTACAAATACTATGTACAGATTTGACAGTAATTTGCTTGTTTCTAATCAGTACATTTTGAGGCCTGGGATGTTGGTCCAAGTGGGCAGCTGTCTCAGGGAGTTTGGTACGCTTCCACAGGGAGTGTTAGTGGTGTGGCCTGAATTTGGGTCAGGGTTTAGTTCAATGTCCCTGGACAGCAGCATAGTACAGAGGTGGCACTGCATTGGGGGGGTACGCAAGAAAGGTACTTTTCGCCACTGTCTGATTCGAGTTGGAGTTAGGGCTGTTTTACATCGCAGGGCTAGCAATTGGAGACACAGACACTGTGAAAACCCTTGACAGGGAGGGGTATGATGTTGGTTGAGGATAGGGCATTGATTGGAGGTCATTAGGGACCTTGAAGTAGTGAGGGCTGATGATGGCCCATAATGTAGCAAAAGTGGCAAGCAAATTAGTACCACTCCTGTACCTTTTAAGCGTAGCATGGTTGTGGTATGTAGTGGGACTTCTGGGAGCTGTTAGTCTGACCAGAGAGGGGCCAGAGATGGTAGAATTAAGGATTAGTTCGAAGTGTCCAGCCAACCACAACATAGTTGGGAGTGGTTTATGAGCATTTAATGGAGGTCTGGGGTAGGGTGGGGGCACAGGCCGAAAAATCGAGTGCGGGCATTGCAAGGACTGGGCACTACCTACCAGGAACCAGGGCTGCTTTTACCTGGTAGGGAGATCCACTGAGCCAGCTCAGCCGTGGCATACAAGTCCGATGAAGCCTCTATCCAGTAGGGATGAGGCAGCAATGCTTCTGTCCAATCCTGTTAGGGTAGCGTGGGGACGTGGGCCAATGAGCGCAAAAGCCGTAGAACTAGGCAGTGAGCCGTACCTTAGTGCCAGAGAGAGAGCGGAGTGGGTCTTGGCCTTCAGCCAGGCACAGAGCTTCTGTTTGAGGGGATGGTCTGCGGCGCCACTCGGTCGGCGCTTCGCGAAAGCGTGGAACTGCCTAGGACAAAGAGAGGGGAGAACAAGAGGTTAAGTGGGGGGTTATATTAAGGGGAAACAATGGAGAACACAAGGGCTGGGTAATTTGTGGGTGGAGGTGAAAAGCTCTGAGGCGAAAATTAAATAGGTGCTAAGGTAAGGAGGGGGGGTGGGGGTAGCCAGAGAGGCACCAACGCTAGACAAAGAGCAGGCCAGAGTTGTAGGCAGGAAAAAATAATTAAAAAATAAATCAGGAAGGGGCTGTACTTCCACTTACAGAAGTGATTCAGGAATTTCAGAATAAAACAAGAGGGAGCTGTACACCAAAAAAAAAATAAAATAAAATAAGCTACAGCAAATTTAGATGGATCTGTTTATGCACTTACTGGGAGAACCAAGTAAATCAATTAAATCTGGACTAAATCAGGACTACATCAAGAAAACACTACGTTCACTTGTTAATAAAAATTCAGTCCTAGCGCAGGTTAGCAGTACAAGTAAAGCTTGCAAACAGCCAGGCCTTGGGGTAGGCAGATATTAAGTTCAGTACAAAACCACACTTTCAAAATTGATTATTTCCACAGAAGTGTTAAGGTTTGAAAAATCAAGTGTGCAGCATTGCAAGGATTGAGCGCTACCTACTGGGAACCAGGGCTGCTTTTACCCAGTAGGGAGCTCCATGGAGCCGGCTCAGCACGGCGTACAAGTCCGATGAAGCCTCTGTCCAGTAGGGAAGAGGCAGCAGCTCTTCTGGCCAATCTTGTTAGGGTAGCACGGGGCCGTGGGCCAATGAGCGCAAAAGCCATAGAACTAGGTGGTGAGCCGTACCTTAGTGCCAGAGGGAGCAGAGCGAGTCTTGGCCTTCAGCTGGGTGCAAAGCTTCTGTTGTGGGGATGGTCTGTGGCGCCACTCAGTCTGCGCTTCGAGGAGGCCTGGAGCTGCCTTAGTGCCAGAGGGAGCAGAGTGGGTCTCGGCCTTCAGCTGGGCGCAGAGCTTCTGTTGTGGGGATGGTCTGTGGCACCACTTGGTCGGCGCATTGAGGAGGCGTGGAGCTGCCTTAGTGCCAGAGGGAGCAAGGTGGGTCTCGGGCTTCAGCCAGGCACAGAGCTTCTGTTGTGGGGACAGTCTGCGGCACCTCTCGGTCGGTGCTTCGAGGAGGCGTGGAGCTGCCAGGAATCAGGGCTGCTTTTACCCAGTATGGAGATCCACAGAGCCGGCTCAGCCATGGAGTACAAGTTTGATGAAGCCTCTGTTCAGTAGGGAAGAGGCAGCAGTGCTTCTGGCCAATCCTGTTAGGGTAGCACGGGGCCGTGGGCCAATGAGCGCAAAAGCCGTAGAACTAGGTGGTGAGCCGTACCTTAGTGCCAGAGGAAGTGGAGCGGATCTCGGCCTTTAGCTGAGCGCAGCGCTTCCGTTGTGGGGACGGTCTGCAGCGCTGCTCGGTCGGTGCTTCGAGGAGGCATGGAACTGCCTAGGAGAAAGAGAGAGGGTGATGATGGCCATACGGTGGTACAGCTGGAGGTGTCCTGTACTTTTTGAGAGGCATTCTTCATTTGAAGTCTCCCATCTGCAATCCAGTCCCACCTTGGGACTTAAATTTTGTTTTAGAGAAACTTATTTTGGCTCCTTCTGAGCCGATCGCAAGTGGCGAGCTATGCTTTCTGTTGTGAAAAGTGTTATTTTTAGTTGCTATTACTTCTGCTTAAAGGATTTCTGAGCTTCAGGCTCTAATGTGTGAGCCTCCTTATCTGGTTTTCCACAAAGACACCCACATAGCATGTAGGCACCTTTTGTAAAAAAAACCACCAGGTATAGAAAATACGGAGGTTTTAATATCTCCGTATATTAAGGCAATACACAGGAAGAGGCAAGACTGCATCATCATGTTTATTTATTTAGTTTTTGTTTACCGGGTAGGTGTGCTAGACATGAAATGACTATTTTCAGGCATGACCCGGGAGAGTACAACAATCAAAGATAGGTACAATAACATTGATAAAAAAAAATTACATATTGTGTTGGTTGTAACAGTCAAAGCAGTCAGTACCAACGATACATACAGCCAGAAGCATAACAATCTATCAAACGCACATAGAATCAGGGTAAAATTATCTGCGCAGTCAAGGAGAAATAAAACAACATAAAGTAACATAGCAGCGGAGAAATACTGGTTAAATTGGTCAACAACATTGAAAATTCATAAGGCAGGAAAGCAAGGCAAGGGCAAATTTCTGACTGGGCAGGATGCTACATCAAGGCCTACGAGGCAAGACTCAGTGTGAAGAGGGAAGTCTAGATAAGCGCTCTTGAAGAAAGTAAGGGTGAGTAGTGCTGGGGATTAGGGGGAAGAAGGTGGGGCGTGGAGCAGCTGGAGAAGTGAGGTGATTAGGGAGAATTAAAACATGTGCCGGGATCAGCAAGAGATAGATGTATTTGCCCAGTGCGATCTCCCAGGGGGCTCCACTGATTTTCCAAATATGCCGACTGCACCGACTGTGAAATCAAATTTTACGAGTGATAAGGTAATTTAATAAGTGAATATATACTGGGACTCTGGGGGGGATTGGGGTACTCGAGCCACAATCTGTGCACCAGTGCTCAAGCACCCTTGCCAGTAGATCTCCTTTAATCTTGCAGATATAACTTGTGTTTGTGTAGCCACTAGAACTAACACTTGGGGTTCAGAGCTTGCATCCAGTGTGAACAGACGTATATTATTATTATTACTCTTACCATACAGTAGACTAAATCATCTAAAAATAGATTTGACCCTTTGACTGTCTTGCTGAAACTTGCTGAGCGATTTTGTAGATACTTGAATAAGTTGTGGTCCTGAGTTTGTGCAGCTCTCACTACTGGAAAGAGCAACATGTATGTGAGTACCTCCCAGGATTTCTTTAAATCCAAGTCTGGAGCCAGGGACACTGGCAAGGCAGTGGTAACACCTGGCCCTCAGGACATGGAGGTAACGGTAGCTACCATTGCAGCTTACAATAGAAAGAATCAGCAAATCAGTAGAATTATTCAATAATAAGGTCAACAACTGTCACAATGTCAGTGGCTCAGCAGGTTGCACACTCGCCTCTGAGGCCAGAAGATCAAAACGGTAGTGGGTTCTAGCCCCACACCAGGCACTTGGGGTAAATCCTAATACTGACACTGTAGTGCATCATGAGGGGGATGCTGCACTCCTGAGGTGCCATCTTTCAGATGAGACATTAAACCGAGGTCCCATCTGCCTGTTCTGGTGGTTGTTCAGGTGGAAGTTAAAGATCTCATGGCACTTCTTGAAAAGAGTAGGGGAAGTTTTTATTGGGACAAAATGACCAACAAGGTATACATACACACATGAAAACCAGTACATGACTCTAGGTTTAAAACAAAACTTTAAGGAGAACATGCACAATCACATTAGACAAGGCAAAGGAAAACACTACTGAAATAGGGGCACCAGAATCCACTGAGACCCTACATAAACCCTCAGCCCAACACACTAAATATCCCAGCACCCCACAAAAATCTCAGAAAAGGGGGACCCAAAAGGAACACCCACCCACCACATAGGTAAGAGGGGAAAGAACAAGAAGAGAAATCGGGGATGGAGAAGGAAACGGGCACTCGAGGTGGTTCAAAATGATTACCAACATTCTGCCACCTAGGAAGACTAAATCCAGGTGCTCCCAATCTACAGTCTTTCCTATAGAGAGCAGCCAATTCTGTTTCCACCAGAATCAATAAAGCCAATGGGGAAATATCAATGTTCTGGAGAAAAAAAAAACATTTGGCATGCCACAAGTAGTATTTTGAGGCAGTGAAAAACAGCCTCAAAATAACCTTGTCAATTCAGGTAGCTAAAGGGGTGTAGCCTAAAATAACGTCCTGGTAAGACAAATGCATCCAGCCAGTGTCCTGCCACTTATTGGCTAAGGTTCTCCAATAAGATACAGCAATGGGGCAGTCCAACAGAAAGTGGAACATCATCTCTAAAACACCCCCACACCCAGCTCTTGGACAATACCGTTCTTCCTTTTTCTTATGCTTTGCATTAGCCTTAACACTAAGTTTTCCATGGCAACTTAACCAAAGAATATCCCATCTCTTCGGCGGTATACCTTTATCAAGGGGGGGATCTATGTATCTCTTCATATTGCGTGGCCGAAATGCCCAGGTACGAGGGCTGGGACTGAAAATAAGACAGCAAAATCTTCTGATACAAGAATCTCAGCCTTGTTAAAGACTGAAGTGATAGTGCCCTTCTCCACCTTCTCAATTTTTCCAACAGTGACCTCACTAAGGGGCACACCCCTCTGGAGAGCACAGGAGAGAAGTTCGGTGGGGACCACTGATCCAGTATTGGGGACACCCATTCCTTTATCCCCTGTTTCCACACCCGCTTCGTGTGATCCAAATAAGAACTCAAATTCCATTTAACAAAGTGACAGAACACAGAAACCACCGGGTTAGTCATATTAAGGCCCCACTGTGACACAGGCAGATAAAGGACATTTCATCAAATGGGGTTCAATCGATTCCCCCACATCATTTGAAATAAAAAAAGGGTATAAAATCTAGTGTCCAACATCCTAGGTAAGGGAAAAATCTGAGTAACATGATGGAATAATGGGAACAAAAATGTTTTCACTACCAAAACTATCTTTTTCTTCGTTTGTTTCCAAGTTTTCCAACAGGCTACCTTAGCAGCACAATAATCAATCTTGGATTCCCAGGTCCGGAATGCTAACTCCCCTGTCCCAAAAATGATACAGAGTATCACGATCAGATCAGTGGTCAAGCGTATTCCCCCAGTGGAACTCACCGGGGGCTGTCCACTACCCAGGAACACCCCTGCACATTTTTGGAGATTGAGTCTCGCCCTCGAGATGAGTTGAAATGAATGGAAAATATCCAAGGCCATACAACCTGAATGGGTATCTTGAACCAGCAAGGTGACATCATCAGCATATGCTGTCACTTTTACATCAAAATCTGATGTGGGGCTCACAATACCTTTGATCTGAAGGTGTATCATAATCTTCCGAAGTACAGGGTCTATACAAAAACAATACAATAGGGGGCTCAGTGGGCACCCCGACAAACCCCATGATGGAGAGCAATACACCTTCCCTTATGGCCATTAATTAGGGGGATAATGGAAGCCGATTCGTAAATGGACCGAATCCAATAACAAAATGTCAAGGGAAACCCATAATGTGCCAAAACAGTAAACAAAAAAATCATGCAAAGCCCTATCAAAAGCTTTTTCTTGGTCCAGGGACAGAAAGAAGACCCCTTCTCCTTCCCTCTGTCCCTGCTAATACATTTTCCAAATCAAGATAAGGTTATCTGTCATGTGCCTGTGTGGAACAGCACAGGTTTCAACCAGTGAAATCACTATATTTGCAAAAGTCACCAATCTCTTATTTAAGACTATCATTAGAAGTTTCAGGTCATTATTCAAAAGACATAAAGGCCTCCAATTACATAAATAGGTGGGTGGACCCTTCTCGTACAGAAGAATTTGAATCACCTCTGTGAAATGGATATTAACCTTCCCCTTCCTCGGGAGCCCATTAAATACAACCGGTAAGATATCCACCATGGTGTCCCTATAGGTTTTATAAAATTGCACCATTGGACTATCCACTCCCAGGGCTCTATTCAAAAGCAGACTGGAAATGGCCAGATCAACCTCTGAGGGAGTGACGTCCTGTATGAGGGCATTCAGTTCCACTCTGAAATAGACAGGAGCTGGATATGAGTCAGAAAAGATTCCACAGGCCCCTCAGGTGCAGGGCATCCAAACATAGCAAAATGATGTGCCTGAACCCTATCCGTTATACCCTTAGTATCAGTCACTACCATTCCCAAGGGAGTGGCCACCCCTGATAAAGTCTTTCGTGTAGTCCTGGCCTTACAGCTGTCAAATGGATCTCCTAAGCCGGACAATCCCCAGCTCTACTTGGGTGTTCCATATACAGAGAAGCACTTCTGTCATAATGTAGGTCCTTTATCTTCTGATGAACAACAGACAGCTGGGAATAGTAACCCCCGCCAGCTGCCTGTTGCAATGTAAGCAGCCTCAAGAACTGCGCCCGCAAAGCGAGGTACAGTATGCCTCCTAGAGGTGAGGCGAGTACTGTGGACCCGCACCTCAGCCTTCGTAACCATCCACCAGTCCTTCACATCATCAGTGAGACAGGCAATGGACTGTCTGGCCCTTAAGAAGTCCAAGATCACCCTCTTAAAATAGGTATCCATCAGGAGAGACCTATTCAGTCTCCAATAACCCCATCCCAGGACCATCGATAGGTACTCCCCCAAGGTACCCCTCAATAAAAGGTGATCTGTAATCTCAGTGGGGACCAAGCTAATATTACCGGGGGTCAAAAACCTGGATACAACAAAGTAGTCAGTTCTCATGTCCAGCATAGCCTTATGAAAAGTGTTTCCCCCCTCCTTATGACCTAAGCGGTAAGCATCACTGAAGGACGCCTTAGTCAAGATATCGTTCAATGCATTCGTATCACAATACAACTTAGTAGTGGTCCTCCCTCTATTTGAATGGGTCAAACCAAAATGAAATCCCCCCCAAAAAACACATGCCTCGAGGTGTGCAAAAACAGCTGAATCAAGTGAAAAAGATCTACCCGGTACTTTTTCGATTGCGGGGCATAGACATTAATAAAGCAAAACCGCGTATCCTGGAATGTAACATGCAAAAGGAGAGCTCTCCCAGGATCTAGGTCCACCAACCTTGTGACAGAGTAGGAACAGCCTTGAAAGATGATGCCCACCCCATCACAAAGGTCAGTGCCTACGGACCAGAAGGAAGGGCCCCAACACCAATGCTGCCTGGCTGGGTAAACATAATTTACGGTGTGTAAATGGGTATCCTGGAGGAAAACAATATCGTAGTTTAGATCTCTAATAATAGACAATAAAAAAGCCTCCAAGCTACCAACTTGATGCTATTCGCATTCAGTGTAACCAAGCAGATCCTGGGTTCCATGATCTACGAAGGAGGACAGGGAAAAGGAGACAAAACAACAAAATGTCAGGCAACATCCATATATTGGTCCTTCAGTTGCCTCGTAACCATTTTCAGTTTCTTCTGCTGCTTTGTCTTTGGTTTAACTTTGGGAGCGTTCTCCTCAGTCTCCGAGGTCTGAGAAAGCTGGGAAGAGGCACAAGAGGCACACTCCGAATCCATGCCTATTTCCTTGTCCTCACTGCCTTCCATCAATACTGCAAACTTATTATCCTGAGGTAAGAGATCTCCCTCTTGCTGCACCATCCTCACCATCGCTGGAGCTTTATGGGATCGCAAGGAATGTTTCCTGTTGACCACAGTTAGTTCAGGTGGGGGGAAGAGGCGGCATAATCTCAACATCCATGGAGTCCTGTTCCTGCTCATTAGAAACTGCCAGCAAAGGGTCATCTGCAGGTGTAGCCAAAGGGGATCAAAGATCGCCCCCAATGCAGGGGAAGTTTTAGATTGCAGCACAGGGTCCATCTCCAACCCCCTCTGAGACTGGTGGTCCTCTGCCAAGTCTGGTTCATGTGCCATGGTGGCCGCAAATACTTTACTTTTTTTCTGTTGGAGTGTACGATGAGCTTGCTCAAAAATGTTGTCCTGTGTATCCATCTCTGTCTTATTATGTGACGCTCACGGGCATACTCGGAAGGAGTGTCCCATTTCCTCACACAAGTTGCAGCACCAGACGTTGGTACAATGAGAGCTGACATGTCCCAAGGATAAGCACAGGTTACAACGCAACTTATCGTATGCATTACTTAAATGAGCCACTGAGCCATACCGAAAGCAGGTTTTTAGTTGGCCAGGGTAGAAACATTGGGCCCTATCTCGACCCAGATAAAAGACTCTTGGAATGTGTTGCAAACCAGACATGGAATGTCAGAACTTGATTTTGAAGTGCCCGTGACCAGTCAAGAACAATTTTGAATCCAAGATGGGTTCCAGCTCATGATTCACATCTCACCGTTGGGATAGCCAGTAATGCACATCCTGAACTCGGACCCCTTCATTTTTCAACATAACCTTGAGGGCATGAATTGTGGGCTTCGTCAACGGGACTGCCTGGAAGGGAGCCCGCGACGGTGTGCTCTTTAGCTGATTATAAGAGGTCCAAAACCTGTCCATATATACAGGCAAGTGAAAACTTAGATCAAAGTAACCATCCAATGGAGCATGAAGGAGAGCATATAGTTCATGAGGGGTGACACAGAGAGATTACTTCAGGAAGTAGCAACCTGCATATGACCTATCAGGTTTGGGCTCCAATCCCCCTCTTGTAAAACAGCCTAACCACATTATGTCACTGTGCCGGGGCCGGTGAATTAGCAAGAGTATCAATTGTACGAAACTGCGACCACCTCTGAGCCGCGGATGGTTCTCCCAGGGACTGTCCTGAATAAGGGAACAGGGTCTGTGGGGGGTTCAACTCCTTATCCATCTGGTCCGCCCATGATCGTGCAGCCACCCTTGACGCTAGCCACCTGCTCAGGAAGGGGGGGCAGGGACATGATTCCTGCAACTTGTCAGAAGGCATCTCAGTCAGGGTAGAATGCCCAGTAGCTGGGGTCAAGCTACTGCTGTTAGGCTATGGTGGGTTTCCCGCTATCCCACACCTTCCCATAGAATCTACAGTGGACTTCTAGCTGCCAGTCTTTCCAGGGTTTTGGACCGATTCCTGCAGTTCATGGAGAGCCTGCTCCCTGTGCTCCAGCACCCCCTGTCTAGGGACCTTAGGGATATCTGGGGTTGCCCTCCCATTTTTTGTGGCAGGCACTAGCTGAATGCCACCCTCTGCTAGTGCAGTCGTATCTACTGGATCAGCAACAAAAACTGGGGCAGTTGATTCATGGGGGCCCTGTGAATGCTATTGACCCACCATATCTCTCTCCCAGCCAGCCTCTCTCAGGGCCCTAACTGGAGACCAATCACCCAGTGGGTAGGAACCTCGGACACATGTATTTTCTGGCCCGCCCTTCAACTGATCCCCCACTTTAGTTCCTGGTGTCAAGTCAGGGCCTTCCAGACCGACACCCCTGCCAACCATCTCCTGTCCCTCCTCAGGACCCGGTTGTACTCCCAAAGCAGCACTGATACCCACAGCTCCCCTTGTGCAGTCAGCCGCCTTAAACAATTTGTCTATATCAAACTGTACTACACCATCACGATCCCCTTGCATCGGGACTGAGACAGGAACACCCCTCACTTTACTTTCGGTGGAAAAGAGTGCCTGTTTTATGCTGTCCTGCGGCCTGTCAACCCTCACTTTACTCTTCACCCAGCCGTTAGTGTTGTGTAAAGTCCCACTCCTCAGCTGTGGTTCTAGAGTCCTTTCTAATAACTCCGCTGCCCAATCATCCAGTTCCTCCAAGTCCCCCGGAGTATAGCATCTCACAAAGCAGTTCCTCCTTTCTTTTCAGCACGGCTGACAAATTAAATTCCCCTTCCAACAGCCAAGGTTCTGGGCGAATGTCCTCGCCCTCCCCTTTCTCCTCCTCGTATATATCGCCAGCAAACACCAGACCATAGAGTGCTCCTGGCACCGTACCAGCTCCCTCCAATGTTTCCTCCTGTTCTTGCAGGAGACGCTCACCGGTCACGCCTCCAACTCCAGGCAGCTCCTCCATCACCAATATAGACACTGGGACTCCAGCTCCCCCTACTGACGAGTAGGGGAATTTCCCTGGTGTCCTGGCCAAATTTCCCCCAGTAACTAAAAATACCACCAACAGTTTAATCTGGTTCAGTTTCACTTGGTTACCATCTGTATCCCCTTCCCTAGGTCACCCATAAAAAAGGGACTTCTAGTCTCAGTGTTACCCGGTCAACAAAATTCAATAAATAAATAAAAACTGTGCCCAGGAACTGCCAACAATGGAGCAGCGAGCTGAGCTTACTTGCACAGAGGTGGCAGAGGCAGCTTCAGCAGCTGGACAGGCATTTGTTGCAACATCAGGGCTAATTGAAGAAAATGTTGTGCTTAAAAGCTATTTGTAATAAAGCAAAAAAACAAATCTGTGAGCAGAATGCTAGTATAAAGTCTGTCATAAGGGTTTGAACGTGCATCAGTGAAAGAATCGGTGCTGGAGTGGTTAACTGAGCCACAGGGCCTAAACACAGAGCACATCACTTTAATTATTGACTGATTGTATTTATTTATTCCTGGTAAAAAGCAGCCTACCCACTCCTAACAGTTCTTCCCCCCCAGGTACCAAACCTTGCAACAGGGCTCGCTGCTACACCTGCAAATTTATTTCCAGTGTAACTGAGATTCGGGGGCCTACAGGTGTTTTTCACATCACCAAGGAGTTCTCATGCACCTCCACTAATGTAGTGTACTGTATTCTTTGCAGGAGGTGTTCAGCTATTTACATCGGAGAAACTGGTAGGCGTCTTGCTGACCGTTTCAGGGAACATTACAGAGCGGTCAGGAATGGTGAAACTGCTAAACCCATTGTATCCCACTTTATCTCCAGGGACCACAATGTCAATGACCTTTCTGTTTGTGTCCTTCAGCAGGGCTTCCGGGATCCTAACCATAGAAAAAACATGGAAGCCAAGCTGATCATCCGCCTTGGCTCCCAGCAGCCCTCTGGTTTAAATGATAGACTTATTTTCCACTAACATCTTTCAGCCTCCCCTTTTTTTTTTTCCTAAAGTCAATTTGTTTTGTACTGATTTATTTTCATTTTCACCATATGTCTCCATATCTGTCTCCTTCTCACACATTTGTCACCTTTCAACCTTCTTACAAGGCCCTGTTAATCTGTCTCTACCGGGAACTTCCCAGCTCTTTCTGTCCCATTATGTTTTATCTTTCCCATCATCACCTTTTTGTTTCACAGATTCTCTCTTAATCTTACCATTTATCACTTCTTCTCTCTTTGCCTCCCCTTCTTCTTTCTCCACATATATCTCTCTCATTTTACCTCTCCTCTACACTAACTTGTTTTTTCTCTTTAGATATTTCCTGAAGAAGACCTAAGGTCGAAACGTAGATTTTTAACTCTATTTTCTATTTTCAGCGTGCATTTAATATAACCATTTTGTTTTGCTTTTAGACCACATGCTGACGCAGCGCCTTGTCTTTGTTTTTTTACAATTTATTTATGTATGTATGTATGTATTTATTTATATACTACACTATTCAAAAATAAAACTAAACACAGTATACAAAAAACAGAGAAGGTTACAAGATTCAATAGGTATGTTTAGCAATTGGACTAGCAGACAACAACAGTTTACCAGCAAATCAGGTGCAGTCACAGTGGGACACAGTTGTATATCCCAGATATTCTAGCAAGTCAGGGATATTTGTCCAGATACTTCCTGGTCCGGAAATGGACGGGGGCTGGTGCCCCATACTGGATCTGCACAATATGAACCATTTCATGCATAAGCGCAAGTTCCTGATGGAACCAGCTCATACCAACCCTGGAGCAGGGCATGTGGTTCTGCTCCCTGGACCTCCCAGGTATGTTCTACCACATCCCAGTCCATCCATCCCATTGGTGGTATCTCTGACTCTGCACAGATGAGAGACTGTACCAGTTCCAGGTCATGTCTTTCTGTCTCTTGTCTGTGCCCAAGGTCTTCACTAAGTGCATAGCAATAGTGGCAGCCTTCTTGAGGCACAAGGGTGTCAGAGTATATCTGTACCTGGATGACTGTTTGATTGCTGGGTCATTCAGAGAGACCCTCAAGCAGTCCAGAGATCTGGCCCTCTAGACCTTCTGAGACTTGAGCCCTTTACTCAACTTGGACAAGTCCAAACTAGTTCCCTCACAGGTGACCAAGTACATCAGGGCAGAACTAGACAACCTGCAGGCCAGGACCCATCTTCCTGTGGACTAGGCTCAGAATCTTGCCTCCTTTGCGTGATCATGTCAATTTTGGGCTCCTGCGCCCTTCCAGAACTTCCTGCCCCTGCTGGGGTACATGGCATCCTCCACCAACATGCTCCATTAGGCCTGTTGGCAGATGCGCCACCTGCAGTGGGAGCTGGGCAGCCAGTAGTCTCAGCACCTAGGTCACCTGGACCAACCATTCATAGTGAATCAGCCAATGTGGGATGCCATACAGTGGTGGCTGGACCTATATCTGTAGGAGGGGATCCATTTTGTCCGCCCAGAGTCATCTGTCATGCTTATGATGGGCATGTCTCTGGTGGGGTTGCAGAGCACACTTGGGACTTGGAGACCACAAAGCCCATGAGTTCTGGTAACCACGGGAGTCCCGTCACCACATCAGCCTGCTGGAGCTCTGTGCAGTGCATCTTGGTGTGACAGAATTTGCCCCTCTGATCAGGGGTCAGATTCTGCAGGTCCAGAAGGACAACACCACTGCCACATTCTACCTGAACAGGCAGGGCAGAACATACTCTCATCCCCTGCGCTGGGAAGCTCTCCCCACCTGAACACTCATGCACAGCCTGAGTTCAGATCTCCTGGCAATTCATTTTACAGGAGTGAACAATCAAGTGGCAGATGCTCTCAGACAGATTGGAGAGACATCACATGAATGGTCCCTGCATCAGGGAAAGATAATCCACCTTTTCTCGTAATGGGGCACTCCATTGGTGGACCTGTTTGCCTCTTGGTAGCACAGAAAACTAAGACTGTTTTGTGCCTACCCCCAACAGTCGGGACACTGTTGGGGGATGCTGTCACAAGGCCCTGGACCCCATGCCTCATGTACGCCTTCCTTCCCTTCCCCTTGATCCACAAGGTGGTGGTCAAGGCCCAGAAGGACAAAGCACCAATGATCCTGATAGCGCAGATTGGCCCAGGCAGTTCTGGTACATGGATCTCCTCCGTCTCAGCAGCAGGCCTCCATTGCGGTTGCCTGTTTGTGTAGACTAGACTAGAAATGGGCAGACTAGGTGGGTCAAGCGGTCCTTTTCTGCCATCAAATTCTATGTTTCTAGACTTGCTGACAAGACAACAGGGGAATGTTCTGTACATGGAGCTTCAATCCCTGGCCCTCTTAGCCTGGTCCCTGAGTGGCTAGAGCTCCAGACTCTGAGTTGTTCAAGCGATGTACAAAAGGAGTCGACTCATAAATGCTATGCATTCAAATGGAAAAGGTTCTCGATATGGTGCTGGGGCAAGGAGCTTGATCCTCATACGTGTCCCATGACGAACATCCTGGATTACCTGTGGTCCCTCTTATGTTCGGGCCTCTGAGCAATGACTGTTAAGATGCACCTGGTAGTGCTCTCTGCTTACTAGATGTAGGCTGCCAAGCCAACAGTGACCCAGTAGAAGGTTATTGGGTACTTTTTTTAATGCCCTTACCTACCTCTCCTCTGAGCCTAGGCAGAGGTGTGAAATATCTCACCCATTGTGGGAGATTGCCTTCCTGGTGGTTATAACATCAGCCTGAAGGATCAATGAGCTCCAGGTGCTCTCAGTGGGGTCCTCGTTCCTGGTCTTCTACAAAGACAAGGTTGTCCTTCACCCCCACCCAAAGTTCCTCCTGAAGGTAGTATTGGAGTTTCACCTTAACCAGGTGATCAACTCACTGGTCTATTTTACCAACCGTTCTTCAGAGGCTGACCACAGGCTCCATACCTTCAACCTATGGAGAGCACTCTCATATAATAAAGAATGCACAGCTGGAGGTCAGGGTGAGGCTGTCCAGTTCTTTATGACATACACTGAAGCTGCGCCTGGAAGACTGGCAGCATAGCGGATGATTGCCTGGTAGATAATATCCTGCATCGACCTCTGCTGTAGGTTTACTGGTAGGAAGCCTCTGAAGGGGCTTAGGGCTCATTAGACCAGACATACCACTGTCTTGGTGGCTGCTTCTAGGGACATCCCAATACATGAGATCTGTAGGACTGCTGCCTGAAGTAAAGCATACACCATCATATCCCATTACAGCATTGAAATTATTTCTTGTTGAGATGTTGCTTTTGAGTCCTTGGTTCTCCAATCTCTGTTTGCCAAATGGATGTGTGTGCTTTTTCCCCTCCTCTCAAAGAATTGATAGGAGTCTGCATAGTGTGGATAGTGAACTGCATCCGTTGTATCCAGGTTTTGTAGATACATACAAAATATCATCAATGAAGTGTTTTTATTATTGCCTGCTTAAATTGAACACGGAAAAGGTTAAATGATTGTGCACAAAGGGCCCTGTAATGACTCTTGTAAGTCATATACCTGCTGTATTTGGATTTTTCTAGCAGTTACTGGGTCCCATCCTGTTGGGTGCATAAGTTGTAATGATAGATTGCTGAATGTGAGCACATGGACTGATTACGAGTCTTACCTTTCCTACTGTAATATGTAAAGTTTTATTCTGTGAAATCTTACCCTCGCTAAATGTATTTGGTGTACTTGTATACAAGCAAAAAAAATGTTTTAAAAAGGACACACAACACTTGTGTATCCTGTTGTACTGCACTACAAACTAAGCATTGTAGTCTGCAGCACCAAGGGTCCTCCACGGAAATAAGATAGTGAGTCTCATGGGGCCATTCTGCCATCTGTTTCATTCACATTTCTCAGCACCATACATGCTGTTTGTTTTCTGCACGATACTCTACTTCCTCCCTACACTTACGCAGAATATACAGTATAACAGCAAGCTGGAGGATAGTGTATAATGGCTCAGCACCATTGAACTTTTTCATTTTTTAATGTCTGTCTTTCAACATTCAGCACTAGGCACGCCCATCATTCCCTCCCCCCTCTTTGTTCTTCTTCCCAGTTATGAAAGTTATTAGCCAGGATCATCTTGCTGTTCACATGCTCCCCTCATGTACTGCTGCTGCTGCTTGCATCCCATGATTTGCCGGCCTGGCATAACCACAGTCGTGTCTTGGTTCTTGCCATGTGCCAAGTCTGAGAGAAGGGGAGAAACAGTGGACGAGATGAGGACACAGTGAGGGAGAAATTAGAGCGAGAGAGTATCAAGTCCCTTCTTGTTTCCCTTGCTGTGGGACCAGATGTCTACACACAATTTATATAAGTAAAGAAACAAAAACGTGAGTGAATGGATTGGCACTGTGTGCCTATGCTGTAATTTTTTCTGCTGTCTTGTTCTGTCAGCATGTGGTGGGTACTGTAGGGGCAGTGACAGGAGGTAACTGGCATGGGGTGGCGTGGCAGTGTGTCACACTTTGGCATTGTTAGCGGTGGGACTGCTATGGCAACAGACAAGAGGTCCTCTCAGGGAAGACTCAAATGAAGGCTCCATTGTCTACCTGCTGGTCCTGTAGGAGAGTGGAGGTCTGTTGTTATTTATTGGAAGTTTTGAAACATGTTCTGTTTGTATTTTGTTTTTGTTTTATGTTTTGAGGTTGGGGACATTAAGTGGAATCCTCTGCATCCCATCCCATCCCAGTACAAGGTTGAATACAGGATATAATTTCTAGCCCTCTTTTCCTGGTCAAGAATAACTAACTATCCTAACCTCCTCCCAACATCCTCATAGCACCTAATCACCCCTCTCCCAAGCCGAGGCTAGTACAGGGAAAACAATGTTCACCCATCCTCATGCTACCTGATTCCTTCACTTCTATCCCCAGCTCTGGTCAGTAAAGAACCCCCCCCCCCCATCCTCGTAGCACCCATCTCACCACAAACCCTCCTTTCACTAATTTGGCCCTAGTTGATACCCACCATATTCCTGATCATTCCCAGTGGCCCTGCATTTAACTCAACCAGTTCAATGTCATTTTTTATTGAGGAGCCCCTAACGGCACATGGTACTCTAGGCTGGGCCTGATGAGGGCCATGTAATATGACAGTTTTACTTCCCCTGATCACCCCCTTTTAATCAGAGTTATGTCATTTCACTGCTTACCAATGGGGTTTTGCTCTAGCAACATGTCAAACCATAACAATATTACTCTAAGCAGGTTTCTGTTGCCTGGAGGTTTGGTCAGACTCCACTTTAACTTTGAAATGTCCCATCGACTCCATCACTAGAGCAATAAATCAAAAACTGAGGTTGCTGTATAGATGTCAAACTTGTTTTACACTGTCTATCAAAAAAAAAAAACATGATTACACATTTTTTATTGCCCAGCCTTGGGTTTACCAGTCAAATACACAGGTGTGTTGGTAGTTCCTATCTCTCCAGGCGTGATAAGACCTATCATAAATTATGCAGGTTTGCCATAAAAGCTCATTACTTTACAAATCAGTGCTGTATAATGTTCTTGGTCTTTACTCTTCTCAGCCAGGAGAGATGTGCACTGCAGGTTATCACTCCATAATTGTGTCACTGGCAAACCTCACATTTATTTATCATATCTGTTTACTTTGGAGTTAGGATCACGAATAAACAGGTCGCAGACTCGTGGCCTATAAATTACCCAAGCTGTATGTTAAAAAAATCCATTGGTGAAAAAGCTTTCCATTTTTCATGGACCTAAGTTTAGAAGCACACAATCAGAAAACTGAAAAGAAATCCAAGCAATTGCTGAGCTTGGTCAGGTCCTCCAGATGTTTGTTTGCACCATTAGTGGAGTCCACCATCTTGGCCAACTTAGTGCTAGCAAATTTAACCAGCCTGCAGAGACCCCAGCTTCTAGGTTGTTGATGCAAATGTTGAACAGAAGTGGCCCAGCACTGGTCCCTGAGGGATGCTGCTGCTGTGTCCCCCTCTCTTCTCAAAGAAGTGGTCATCCACCACAGCACGCTTCTGGTTCCCAGGCCACTTAGCAATCCACATTGTATATGGCTTGTGTATGCCACACTTGTGTACTTACCCAGCAGCTTGCCATGTGTCCTGGTGTTAGAGGCCTTGCTGAAGCTCAGATAGGCTATGTTGATGGCTCTGCCCTTATCCACATTCCTGGTCACTTTGAACAAAGACGGTGATCAGGTTGGTTTGATACAATCTGCTCTTCATAAAGCGATGCTGAGAAGGGAAAGAAAGCACTAATTAAAATTACAGTTCAAAACCAAGTTTGGTAGCAAAATCTGCATTTAATTAAAAGATATAACTCGGGGGCCATAGCTAACAACCGAGCTGTGTGCAGCTGAGCTGTATGCAGCAACATTTCACAGCTCTGCAGATCCTTAGCTTCAAACTTTGGTTTCTACCGAAAAAGCCAACAAAACCAAGCAGAAATACCAGTTTCAGATGAGTTTACTGTGCTAAACAGTTACATATTGAAAACGACTACTTTTGTTTGAGTAGGAAGAGTCATGGATCATCAGAAAATAGTGGCAGGAGGAGCTGGTGCCAAAAATAAGGAAGCACGGTTGGGCCTGAGTAAAGATGGTGATCCCTCCACTGCTGATGTAAATCAGCCTCTAATGCTGCTTTGCTGAAAGCCATCCAGGCTTTAGATAAAAAATGGACGACTATGCTGCAAAAATGTTAGTGCTGGACACTAAGGTGCTGCTGGTGGAAGATAAGGATAAAGGGCCAGCTAAGTCGGTGTACAAAGCCTTAGCAGCAATGGCAGGACTGACACAAGAAAACATGCTGTCCAAAGGCAATTGGAAAATCTTGGAACTTGGGCGCGGGCGTCCCACATCTGAATTCATAGATTGCCGGAGATTGTGGAAGGGGATGTGACTGACCACTTCATGGAAGGCTGGCTTAAGGATACTTTATAGTTAGAGCTCCTGATCATGGTCCAGAGGGCATATCATCTAACACCATGAGGAGGGTGTCTTCAGGCAGCAGCAGCAGCAGTAAATCAGGCCTGTACTGTTTTGGTGGTACTGGGGTCAGTAAACGAATAGGACATGGTGCTGCAGGAGGTGAAACGAGTTCCGCTGAAATGTCAAGATGTACCTATTCACATCTTTCTGTATCTTAGTTTTGCCACTCGCCAACAGTGCAAGGGATTTGACAGGATTCAGTCCAGACTCCGTCAGCTAGGAATCCACCACGTGCTCCTAATGCCAGCAAGTCTCGAAATAATCTATGGCAGCAAAACATATTATTTTCCGCCCCCCTAGAAGTGGGGAAACTGCTGACTAAAATTAAACAGAACTGGTCTGGACGTGAAAATGGATCGGAGTCAGAAACACAGGAGAATACCAGAGGTCTGGCTGGTTGAATGACTGTTGGTGGGAGGGAGTAAGAAGGGAATCTAAAGTGGACATTTTTAGTTGAATTTTAACGTCATTTAGACTGTGGACATTTTACACTGCTGATTACCTTTCATTACTGCAGCTTGAGTATCATGGGGAACTTTGGTAATGGCCTCCCTACTAACACAGTTTCATTTTCACTTTCCTTGATTCCCTCTGCACTGTGTGGTAATTTTGTGCCCCTCATGAAGTGCTGGGACTGTTTCCAGAAACTTGTCTCAGAATCTGGGATGAGTAGCTGACTGTAAGACTTTTTTTTGAAAACAACACTTTAATTGAACAATATGCTGTTCTGGTCACTTTTTTGTCTATAAGATCTATGTATGCAACCAGCTCCATAGGTATCAATTTTTGTTTGTTTGTTTGTTTTTGTGTATTTGTTTCTCCCCTGGCTCCCACCAGTTATCTCTGACGTCCCCCTCCCATTGCACCCAAGCATCTGACCCCCTCTCTTCTTGCCCCCATGACTTACCCTTCATGGTAGGGGGCAGGGAGTGACTCAACCCACCTGCATGGATTCATCTGTGGGAGGTATCTTCTTGGGGTGGCACACGGAGAGGGGCCATCGTCATCTTGATGTGGTGGGAACCGATTTCCTTTTTCTTGTGTGGTGTGTGAGTGTGCAATGCCGCCAGTGATGCCCGGCGCATGTGTCCGCATGCCATACGTCGGGCAGTTGCTCGCATTCCGCCCCCACGTTATGGGACCTGGCATGTTGGCTCCCAGTTGCCGCTAGGGGTCAGGCAAGTGCCAGTCCGTGTTCCCACCCTCCCCAAGGAGAGGAGAGCTGTCCTCAGATGCTCAATCCTCTCCTCGCCGACTCGGGCGCACCGGCCGCACTGCGAACACGGGTCGCCGGTGTGGTAGGAGGTAAGGCAGTGATGCCTGAGCCCTCCACACCACTGGGCCAGCTGTAGGAATCAATGTTTTAAGTTAAAGGAGTAGTACAGTCAAAATTTGCAGAAACATATGTTGTGCAGAGTGTTTTGATTTGTGTGTGTAGTCCTGGTGTGTCCTTCCCTTGGTTTGCTATTAAGACTTTTTTTCTACATTAGCCTGCTAATTCTGCTAGTTATATGGTAGTAGTATTATGGTCTCTGTGGATCTCCATCTTAGTCAGATTTATTGCTCTTCTTTTTCCTACAGTGCCTCTTGTCCCATGTGACAGTGATGTATCCGGTACCGCTGATATGAGCAAGTACTAGAGATAGGAGCCTGATGTTCTGGCCTCCACTAAATAGCTCTAATTCAGCATTTTTGTTTTCTATATATGTCAGGTCTAGCCAGCAGGAGTAAATGTTTTGCTTTTAAATCTTTCCATTTCATCAAACTACACAAGCCATAAAAAACACACAAATCACCCCAGATCATCAGTGCTATAATTAGTAAAGACTCTAGCTGTTTTCTTACAGTATAACCCACTCAATTAGCCCTCGGGTATTTGCTAAACTTTAAATGTAGCCACCAGTGCTCATTAGAGAAGGAATGTTACTTAATATCACAGCTCTGCTGTTGTAAATTGATTCTAAACCAGTACTTGCCGAATTTATGGTCTCAGATACATCACTGTGACATGGGATAGGAAGTATTGTAGGAACAAGAACAGCAATAAACCGAGCTAAGATGGAGATTCCCAGGGACCATAAAACTAACGTAAAACCAGCAGGCTAATTTAGAAAAAAATCCTAATAGCAGACAAAGGGAAGGACACACTAGGACTACACATACACACAAACTAAAACACTCTGCACAACATGTTCTTGCAAATTATAACTGTACTACTCCTTAACGTTTAAATTACCCATTTTTTGTTTACATGGCTGTTCTGAAAGATGCTCAGTTTGATTCCTTTTAATAGAGTGCTTGTATGTTTTAGGCTAAGTAATTATGTTGTTGGTTTTTAACAGATTTATAGAGATCTGCTTAGCTGTGTGAAATGCTCAAGTCATTAAATTCTACACTTTCCTTTGTGGGAATACAGGGGATGAATAGCCTATCAGAAGGGCACATGATGTAGGGGGATTTAATTACCATTGCTAGATCATCCCTGCTCTTGGCACCAATAACCTATGACTATGTTTAGTGTTTTTAATTAATATTTTAGGATAATCCCCGATGCTGTAACCTGGGCGTGAGTACAATCATCTCTTACTGTTAAAATACAGTTGTACAGTATTCTTATGTACTTGCCTGTGGGAATGACTTGTATCAGTTGAATTTAAACTCGGTAAATATAAGTTAACAACAAAAAAAAAGATTATGATTGTGACTGGCTAGCCAGCGCAACAACGGAGTTGCCAGTCGGCAATTGCTGTCTAAGCCTAGGACACACCTGATACCAACTGTCATGGTAAGACTACAGCTTCTGTTTAGATGCCGCTTGCCTTGGGGAAGAAGGGTATCTCCTCTCCCTGTGTGCCCACCCCCAGTGTTAGAGAAACAGGAATCATGGGCACAGGAATCCATGGTCCCAAGGATCCAGCGTTACACTAGTAGGAATCTGCTCAATATTGTTGGCCGCAAAAGCATCCAGGGTTGATCATGGGACTCACAGTGTAGGAGTTATCACTGCACCCTGATGCCTTCAATTGGTAGTTTCTGCTCAGACTATGCCCCTATGTGAGAGGGTCCCATGGAGGACAATAGGTGAAAAAACAAATGGTCCCAGACAGATGAAGCCTCCCTGTCCACCACACGCAATGAGGACCCTCCAGGATACAACCCCTCCTCACTGGTTGCAACTCCACTTGCCTCTGCTTGTCAAGTGAATTGTTCCTGGGGAATGGGTGACTCTCTGGGTCCTCTCTGTGGGTAGTAAGTCACAGATACAGCAGTAGGCTGGAGAGGAACTGTGCAACAAGGGCTGGATGGTCACCCGCCATCCCTGAGACTATCCCTATTCCCTCATGACTTGCCTTTCATGGCAGAATCAGGGGAGATTGGCCCCCCCTCCGAAGGGGGATTCAGTTGGTGCCCAGTTAGTGAAATCATGCCTGTGAGAGGGCTGTCCATCATCCCATTTCAGCAGGGATTTTCCCCCAAATTTTTCTTGCCCCTAGGGTGTCAGCATAAAATTATGCAGGGTGTCTGTTGATGTCCCACGCCCTCATGGGCCTCCCATCTGCCATGACACTCAGCTCTGCTAAGGGCTTAGGCACTTGCAGGAGTTACAACCCCCAACCCAGATGATGAGAGCGGTCATTCGAATGCTTGATCCTGTCCCCTCCCAGTGGGGTTAACTGTTCTCCCCGGTATTTAAAAAAGAACTTCTTTGCCAGCCTGTTGCTGTGGCTGGGCATAAGTTACACAGAAACATAGACAACAATGGCAGAAAAAGACCAAAGATTCATCCAGTTTGCCTGAGCTCTCTATTTAGCCCTGGGACCTACTGTCCCTCCTGGGTCTTAACCCTTCCCTTCCTTCTCCCAATTCCCCTCCTAGCTTCTGCTGCCCCCGAGTAACCACTATACCCTTCATTCTATCCCAACTGTTCTGGACCCCACCAACAGTTTTAGCACTCACCACTGTGGCAGGCAGACTGTTCCATGGCTCCACCAACCTTTCTGTAAAATAATACTTTCTCATGTCCCTTCTGAGACTCCCTCCTGTCAGTTTCCACTCATGTCCACGTGACCATGAACTAGTTTTCAAGCTAAATATTTTCCTGCAGTTCACCTTATTAATTCCTTTTAGGAACTTGAAGGTCTGTATCATACCTGCCCTGTCCCTTCTGGTCTCCAGCGAGTACATGTTCTTGGCGTCGAGGTGCTCTTCAAAAGACCTCCCCTTTTGGTCCTGAATCATTTTTGTTGCCCTACGCTGTACTGTATTCAGTCTATCTCTATTCTTCCTGAGGTGAGAACTCCAGAACTGGGTGCAGTACTCTAGGTGTGGTCTTACTAAGGATCTGTATTGGGGAAGTATTACCTCTTCTCTTCTGCTATCAATACCCCTCCTGATACATCCCAACATCCTACTCGTTTTGCTATATGCTTTGTTGTAGTAAATTGATTGAGGGAGTCACTTATAATAACTCCAAGGCCCTCTTCCTCAGCCATAGTGCTAAGTCTCACCCCACCCATCCAGTACTCTGTCGTGGAGTTTTTGTTCCCAAGGTGCATTACCTTGCACTTTTTGGCACTGAATTTAAAACTGCCAAAACCTTAGATCACCCCTCTAGCTTTTGTATGTCACTCTGCATTTCCCTGATTCCCTCATCGCTATCCACCCTCCCACAGAGCTTAATGTTATCTGCAAAGAGACACAGCCTGCCCCAGATACCCTCAACAATGTTGCTAATGAACATATTGAAGAGGACTGGTCCGAGAACATATCCCCATGGTACCCCACTCGTGACTTCCTTCTGTGCTGACTTGACTCCATTTACTACAACCCTCTGCTGTCCCCCCTTTAGCCAGTTACCTACCCAGTTTGCTATGACGTAGCCACATGTAGATCCTCCATCTTGTTTAGCAAGCATCTGTGAGGCAAGTCTAAAGCCTTGCTGAAGTCGAAATAGAGCATATCCACAGTGTGGCCCCTATCCAATTTCCTCACGACCCAGTCAAAGAAAACTATCAGGTTATCTGACAAGATCTCCTTACCACAAATCCATGCTGCTTACTACGCTGGAGCCCGTTGCTTTCCAAACAGTGCATGAGGTTCTCTTTGACCAGTGACTCCATCAGCTTCCCTACAATAGAGGTAAGACTGACAGGTTTGTAGTTCCCTGCATGTTCCTTGTCCTCCCTTTAAGGAGTGTAACTACCTCTACTACCCTCCAGTCCTTGGACACTAGGAACTACCTCCTTCCTTAGAGAGCTGTTGAATAGCCCTACCAGGGGCTCAGCCACTTCTTGGTTTTTGTTATTTATATTTTATTAAGAGTTTTCTGGAGCTTTACAGACGTAATTAATCTTGCAACTGAAGAGACAGACAGTACAGTATCACGTATCAATATCATTTGACAGAATACAATCAGCAAATACCCTACAAATTAATCCAAGGTGGACAGTTCCCCATGTGTACTAATAGTGTTAACCACAGCTTTATCTATGTGAAAATCTATGGAACCACATCAGATCTATGGTCCATGATCCAAAGCAAGCACTTATTCCAGAATCTGCTGCAACGTTTCTGTTTAAGATTAATGCCGGCTGTTAATTTTTCAAGAAAGTAAATTTGCTGAATCACATCCTCCCATTCTCTTTGTGCTGGGGGTTCTCTTTGTAAACACTTTCAGGTTATCACTTTTTTGGCAGTCAGCATTATGATGGGCAGCATCTTTTTAGTGTGTTGATTTCGTATATGGTTGGGGAAGTAGTGGACAGGTGCAGCCTGCTGAGACAAGTCTTCCATTTCTGGAAAAAGCTCAGCCAGAGCCCCCTCTATAGACTGCCAAAATGGCCGTATCACTGAGCAGTACCAAAAAATGTGTTTATGATCTGCACTTGTTTCACCGCAGTCTCTCCAACAAACTGCACCATTCAGTAAATTATGCTTCCCTGTGATCTGTGGTGCTCTAAAATACCTCACTATATATTTCCACCCCCATACTCCCGCCATATATATGAGACCGTCACTTGATGAAGTAGCAAATTGCTTCCCAACCAGTGTCTGACATGTCTTCTTTCAGGTCTTCTTTCCATCTTGTTTGAACTTTTTCTAAAGCCGGCTTAGACCCGACCCGGATGGATTTATAAATTAGGGAAATGATATGCTCTGGCATTTGGTTTTCCAAAGTGGTCACAATTATTTGAATTAGGGGGTGGGCCTGTACTAGAGAACATGTCAGTCCAGACCTTTGGTCAAAGTAGTGTCTGGTCTGTAGATACCTAAAATAATCATGTTGTCTCAACTGATATGTTTGTCTCAGTGACTGGAAGGTCTGAAAAGATCCATTGTCATAGAATTGATAATTGAATTTTAGGCCTCTTCTCTGCCAGAGTCTGAATGTGCAATCCATCTGAGCTGGGGCAAAGTTCAGATCCAGGGCCAGCATTTCCAGGTATTTGACTGTTAATTTTACCTCTGGAGATCCCAACAAGAACCTCAAAGCCTTAATAATATGTCTAGTATATGTTGAACAGACATCCCCCCAGCCCTTCAATCTGTTAGTTTTGTTTCTAAACAAAGCTTTGTGGATTTGGTCATGATCGTTGCTTAGTTATAGGTCTTTCCAGTGTTGTTCTGCCTTCTGATCCAACCAGCGCAGTACATGGGAAATCTGGACTGCCTGGCAAGATCTCTCCAGATTGGGCAAAGCCAGCCCCCCCCCCCTTTTTCTTAGGGAGTTGTAGCAATGCATAAGCCTTTCTCTGTTTCCCACCTGCTCATATAAACCTCAAAATCATCTTGCCCCATTTTTTAAATTCCAGTTTATGTGGAAGGAGTGGGGTGTTTTGAAATAAGAATCTCAGAAGGACATTCATCTGAATAGACCCTATTCTCTGAATCAGTGAAAAAGGCAAATTACCTCATCTCTCTAGGTCCTCCCTGACAGCCACGGTTAATGGGCCATAATTTGTAACATACAGAGTTTTTAAGTCTTTGGGAATTATAATCCCGAGATATCTCAGTTTTTCACATTGCCATCTAAATGGGAAGGTAGCCTGGGTGACCAAATATGTCTCATATCCAAAGCAAAATATTTCCTTTTTGGTAGTATTTAATGTGCAGCCTGCTAATTCTTCTACGTCTGTTAGTAATGTGAACAATGCAGATAAAGAGGTCTTAGGACTAGTCATATAAAAGCCAGCTCTTGTTAAATTTAACGTAATGCACACATCTAGAAAAGAGAGTGTCAGTGCTGATTTTCTGTGAAGACATGGACCAGGAATTATGAATTCTGAAGGTTAAAAAAATGTGTGGTTTTAAACTTAACTGTTTGCTGTACTGGCTGTTATGAAAAAAGGGATACTGCATATGTGCAGAACTGTAAATGCTATAAGGTAATGTTAGAAGAGAATTAAAAGAAAGTTTTGGAAACCTGTGTTTTTAAAAACAGTTTTCCTCTTAAATGTGGGGATATGTGACAGGGTAGAATAAGACCCTGTTCCATTTGTTATGCAGAAAGAGTTAAATGCAAGGCTTTGTTCTATACTCTCCTTTTCTGTCTCTTATCTGTTTGCACAATCAAATTTCCTTGTGAGACCTAGGACCTGATCACTCTGATGGTCTGGCAGCCCCCGGCTATCTCCCTCCCTTCACTTGCTCTTTCTTGCCATTTCTATCTTTTCTTCCCCCTTGCATATCTGCGGTTATAAAATATATGTGAATCTTTGTGTGAATCTAGGGTCGCTTGGTTTGAAAATGTATATAATTATATTGTTGAAACGATTGCAAAAAGCTATTTGGAATTCAGGAGTTAACACTGAGATGCAGTTTGACCTCCACAAACTCATTTGCAGAGTTGTCAACAGGAGATCAGTTCTGGGAAACAATGTTCTATTTTGTTGCACCTGCAATGAAAGAAACTGACAACGTTCTGATACATTTGGTGAGAAACAGGATGTCTGTTGATGAGCTCAGGATACAGAAGTTAATTGCCAAGAAAAGGCATTATAAATAAAGAGCACAATCTTTTGTGAGAGAGAGAGAGAGAGAGAGAGAGAGAGATTGAAATTTAAAATTAGAGATACCCTCAGATGAAAAGACATTGTTTTATTTGAACTGCCTTATAAGAGCTATCCTGTACAATGTTATTTTTTTTGTTTTACTGTATTGATAATAATAAAATGCTGCTTACGAATTTTATAATTGCTCCTTGTTTTCCTATACTTCCTTACCTTTTTCTGAACACCACCACCCTCCAGTCCTTTGGAACTAGGAGCTACCACCATCCTTAGAGAGCTGTTGAATAACCCTACCAGGGGTTCAGGCAGTTCTACTGCCAGCTCTACGAGAATCCTCAGATGCAACCCATGTGATCCTGGGACCTTATCTATTTTCATTGCTGCCAGACCTTTGTGGATCCTTTCACTTGTAAATATTGGCTGCCTTACCTCCGGGACCCCCTTAGTGGCTGATTTGTTGCCACTGCCTCTGGCAAGGGTCTGTCATTCTCCTTAGTGAAAACTGAGCTGAAGTAATCATTAAGGATGGTGGCCTTTTACCTAGCTTCCTCTACCTCCCTTACCCCTCTGCTAACCTTATGTTCCCCTTCCTTTCTTCCTTTTTTCCCTAATATATCGGAAGAACTATAACACAAGAAAACTAGTCACGGCACTCACCTGCAGCACAGTATACAGAGAGTCCAGACCAAGTCTCAACTTCAAATATCCATTCAATATGAACTGCCAAACAATTGCTAATGACCCTTCTGGGTCAGGAAGAAAGGTGTAATCAGCTCTGACGTTTCACCTCGTCCAAGGTTTTGTCAAAGATACTGCTCTCTTGTGGATCAATCATTTTACAGCACCACTTAATGTCACATGTTCTAAAATTAAAGTGCTAGTGTTTGAAACACACCACATTTAATAAATACCTTCTGATTGAGTTAAATTCATATGTAAACTGATATGTGACTTACTGGATCCACAGACTTGACACACCTGCGATCTTTATGCCCAGGTTAGCTGATTACAATTTGACAGCAGGCTCAAATACCAATTGTGCCTGCTTGCAGAAAAAGCCACCTTGGGACTGCTACCCCTTGGTGTAATGGCTGTTCTTTCCCCTGCAAGTAACCGACACAATACCAGAAGCTCTGGCAAACAGGCTTTCAGAATCCCATGGTGATGCACCGCCTTTGGACAATGTGCATTCGCATACAGAGCTCCGCAGTGGTACAACTCCCTGCCTCCTGACATAACCAATGCTACTTTGCTGGGCTGCTTTAAGAAAAAACTCTGTCAGCATCTGATCTTACTGGCAACCTGTGACTGCTACTGCTAATTTGCCTTTACCTTGCTCCTACCATTTGCAATCTCTGTGATCTCTATTGAGTAGTAAAATGTTACACTCCATGTCCATTTCTTGGGCCCCCGGTCAAGTTAACACTTTTAGGGTTTTTTTCCCCCCCGTCTAAATTATTTATTTTCCCTCCTACCTACCTCCACCTCCTCCTCTTCCCTTTTCTTGCCCCTCTGTCATTTCATACCTCTTTCCTCGCTACCATCTTAATTACATCTTCATCATCATCCCACTACCTACACCACTGCTTCCTCCCCACTCTCCTCCACCCCTACTTTCCCCAACCCTCCTCCCCCTTTATTCCACTTTGACTACATAGCTATTCTTCCCTTTCCCTCCTATCTATCCCCATCCTACCCCTCATCTCTGCTTGCCTTCTTCCTCCCTGCACTTTCCTCCTCCCTCCCTTGTCCCTCTCTACTGGTACGAGACCTTCCTTCTTTTGACTGAGGCACAATCCAATTATCTACCTATGTTATTAATTGTGCAGTTCTCCTTTTAAACAAAACATCCTCATGTTATGTTACCGTTTTCTAAGTGAAACGTTAGCTTTTGTTTTGACTCTGCACCCTGTACATGCTTAGATTGTGTAGCTATTGTTAGAATTTATGCCTGGAGACAGTTTTCAATTGTTTCTTGCTGTATCTGTATCTGTGGAATATATCTGTATTCTTGTTTGTATTATACTTGATGTGGAACCTATGAAAGAGCTTTCTGCTCAAAGTTGTTAATCCAAGATCTCAATAAATAAAAAATAATAAATAAATAATGTATTACTTAAAAAATTGAAAGTGAATTCAAACAACATGTATTGCACATAATCAACTTGAGGATATATTTAAAAGCTCCCATCTGTAATTGCCCAATGCGTCAGAAACATTGCAAAGAATTAGCTAGAACCAAGGTTCCTTACATTCTGTATTATGAAAATTATCACAAAGGGCAGAAGAGGGGAGTGGCAGAAAGTCTAAGAGGAAATAGAGCACAGACAGTTTACCCAATGCAGGGGATATCTATAAGGTTATTCACAAAAGGTGCCCTTTAACTGGACAACACTTTATTTATCAAGAAATGTATGTACACTATTATTTCAAAAGCAACCTTAACCACAGAAAAATCATACCATGCTCTACAAAGGGTATCCTGGGGCAACAACATGGGTCCAGGTGATGGGGAGGGCTTGTCTAAGGAGTATGTCTAATTGACCATATTTAAAGGGTCAAAGACAGGTGTACTAACATAAAATCAGGCCCTAGAATAACCAGGGTACTAAAGGGGAGAAACATGTTGAAAATACAGGAGACAGACATGCTGCTTTGTTCACAATATTAATGGTCCTGCTCTTGACCTAGAAGAGAACAGAGATGTTAATTAGCATCTATCTTTCAAAAAGGGCTTAATTTCAATATGCTCATTCAAGCCCGCTCTTTATATGCTCCCATCGTACATATCCAGTAACGCTTTCGTTTGCTTAGTAGCCTGTCCCTATCCCCTCCTATTGGCCCATTGTCACCTATTCTGTTCCAACAAGCTTTAGTTCATGATCTTCTCCATTTTCTGCATTTGACATACTCCATGTTACCATTCCTAACAGCTCTCATATGTTCCCCACCCTTTCCTTTAACCTTCTCTTTGTTTTGTTTTTACCAGGAGAGACACACTAAGCTGAAAGCTTGTTTACAGGTGCGACTTGGGAGCACAAGGAAGTTAAGTGACTTGCTCAGGATCGCAGGTATGCAAGTGTGGGCTGTGGGATGCAAACCCAGGTCTCCAGGTTTGCAGCTCAGAGCCTTAAACCACTGAGCTGTACTGCCTCTGGATATGTTTTCCCACATAAAAAGATCTACATTTGCACGTGGCCAAGTAGATCACATAAGTGGTATCACAGTTGATAAATTGTGAGATGTTCTCCCATCATTTGGACCTCTGAACATACCACATTCCCTTATTGCAGGACAATACTTGCAATGCCCACATTTCCTGCATCCGGGCGGGGAGCAACCACAAATACGTTTCTGTGTCTCTCTCTTTTGGTTGGTCTGAGTGGACAAACATGTCCCTTAAGTTGTTAACCCTCCTATGTGCCATCCTAGGAGGTGTTTTTGCAGTCTCCACTAACCATGGATCTGCCCCAGGCACATACCAGTTTTTGTATATGATACCCCGATTCTCCAGGACCTGATGTTGTAAGTCCTTACAAAATCTATCTGGTCCTGGCTACTCTGATCATCTCTCACTGCTTCATTTCTACACATCACAGTGTTCCTGTTGCCCTCCTCAGATGCTGACCTAGCCTTTTTAAATACTGGAGTCAGCATAACCCCTTGCCTTGAAGCGACCCTCTAGATTTTCCAACACTTAATGTGGTGTTTGGGGTTCACAACAATTCCATTTTATTCTATAAAATTGGCTTTTTTTGGGATGTTTTCCACAGTGTGGTGGGGGTGACAACTGCTAGCCAAAAGAACTGTGTTGCGGTCTGTCGGATTTCTATAGAGGGCGGTTGCTATACTGCCATCCTTTTTGGCCAAAATCATGAGGTTCAAGAAGGCAAACACTTTCTTGCTTGCACTACTTGTAAAGGAGGTTTGGGTTAGTGTTGGTATTCAATAAATGCTTCCAGGTCCCTCATGTTCCCCGCCACACCATGAAAACATCATCAATAAAGCGTTTCCATATTGATATGTTCTGCTAAAAGGGGTTTCATTTCATTTTTTATTTTTTACCAGGTAATGACCAGGCACAGCCCTTTTTCAGTCACACCTGACAGATAAAAAGACAATACATCAACAAAGACAATTAATTTATACAGACAATATCAACATTAAGTTACACAAGTGCATCTATTGTAATTATGATAAAAATCAATCAGTAAAGTTTTAAAGTGCTTTACAGTTTTGGCAGTTTTAGTAACTATTCAAAAGTGTTGCAGCGTGCCATGTAAAAGATTGTTGAGTTGTGGCTAACTTTGGTAAGACAGGATAAAAGAGTAAATCTGGTTTTTATCTAGTTGAGTACATACCACTGTGTCTAATAAATTTGTCAGAAAGACAGGGAGGCAGAAAATTGTGGTACATTGTGAAGGCAGACACTGCTGCAGTGTACTTGATTCGCTGTGCAGGGGGCCAAATATGCATTTCCTTATACAGTTGGCAGTGGTGTGTGGTTATTGGGACCCTTAATCCAAACCTACAAATACTATTTAATATGAGTTGATATTTACTAATAAATTGAGTGCCCTGATTCACAAACAGAACTGCTTCATAATCCAATGTGGGCAGAAGTATCTGTTTAGCTACTGCAAGTCATGACTCCTCAGTTAAAGCATTAATATTTTGGTACAAAAAAAACAATTTCTGTTATATTTTTTTACCAGTTTTCTCTAGGTGGCCCACAAGGCTCAGTGCTGGGTCAAGGTGTACGCCAAGGCACTTAAATGAATGAACCCTTGAAATTTCGACCCCACTGCTTCCCATGATGACTAGATCCCCCCCAGCCAGCGCCAGTCTTTGAGATTTCCCGAACAACATTACGTTAGTTTTCTTCTCATTCAGTTTCAGCTTATTTTGCAATAGCCATTCAAACTATCATAATCATGTTGTGAAACCCCCTGAATTTCTAGAATAGACAGACCCGATCTGATTAAGACCATGTCATCAACATATAAAATGCACTCCGTCCTCAAGAGAATGCCGGCAGGTCGTTCACAAAGACAGAGAACAGTATTAGTCCCAGTACTGAGTCCTGGGGGACACCCGAGTTTATGTACAGTGGTTCAGACAGAGAGTCACCTATCCTTACTTTCTGTACCCTAGCATTAAGGTAACTCTTAAACCACTCAAAACTATTCCCCCTATTCTACAAGAGGACAACTTAGATAATAGCAGGCCATGGTCAACTAAATTGAAGGCCCTGGTCAGGTCGACAAACACTGCACCGGTCATTAATCACTTTTCATTTGCATCATGTACGGTGCCCACCAACCCTACCAGAGCCGTCGCAGTACCATATCCCTGTCTAAAACCGTGTTGTTGATCAACCAGTAGCCCTTTTTGATCTAAGTAAGGCATCAGCTGCTTTAGGATACGTTTTTCCAATAATTTCCCCATTATGGGCAACAGTGAAATTGGCCTGTAATTTACAGCATTTGTCCTGTCCTTGATTTGAAAATTGGCACTATAATTGAGTCCTTCTGAACTGTGGTTTAATACCCTAGGTAATGACAAGTTAAATAGATATGTCAAGGGCTGGAAATTTTCAGAATTCGCAATTTTAAAATCCTTGGAGGAAGTAGGGCTGGTCCACAGCCTTTCTTTTCGTCTAAGGTTTGTAGCAGGTTAATCACCTCTTATTGTTTAATAGAAGTAAAAACAAGCCCTCTATTTCCCTGACTCACACCCTGTGTTTTCTGAGTATTACCCCCATTTAACAGCATAGTTGTCCTACTCTTGTCCTCTCCTGTTTGATTTATTAAAAATCTGTTAAGATAGGACTTCTGGTGATGTCACCGAATGGTTAGCAGCTGAGCCCCGGAGCTCCGACGCAACCCCTCACTAAATAACAGTATTTAACCCTTTTCAAGCATCCTAGAAGAGAAAACTACTACCTCCTGGTGCAGTTGTTATGGCAGGGAAGCCCCCGCATCAAAAACCAGGCAAATCAGGAAGCAAGGCGTGCAGCAAGTTAAAACAACTTAGGCCGAGTGACGGGATGGAAGGATTATGGCCCCCTCGGAGTCTCACTAAATTGTGACGTCGACAATTCGGACATGTCGGTTGAAACGAACCACACATTGAAGCGCATTCTTGCTACTGTCAACAAGATTGACTTGGCGGTAGCAGATGTACGACAAGATTTTCACTCACTTGGTTAGAAGGTCTCAGCAAACGAGATGAAAGTGACCGAATTGTCAGAGGCTAAAGATATGCATGAACACCTTATCCTGCTGCTACTGCAACAAGACAGGTAAACACAGGCAGAGCTAGAGGACTTGGAAAATAGGGCACGCTGCAATAATTTTCAGATTCACGACGTGCCCGAGGGATCAGAAGAGGGCTTTGCCAGTCCTATTGACTTTATCAAGCATTATCGGACCACCCTATCGATACCTTCAGACCTGAATCTAGATATTGACAGAGCACATAGGTCCCTGGGCCCTCATCCAAAGGATCCTAACACCAGACCACGATCATGGATTATCAGGATGGTTTATTATCAGAGTAAGGACTGGCTGCTGAGGGAGGCATGGTGATTGAAAGATCTAAAATATCATGACACGGCCATATTCATTGATCAAGACTTCTCCACCATTTTGCAGACTGAGCAGCAGCAAGTGAGAGCAGTCATCAAGGAATTAAAGATCAAATGAAACATAAAGGCACAGCTGCAGTACCCTGCCAAACTTCGCCTATTTTTGGATTCAGGACTGAAGACTTTCTCCTTTCTACTTGAGTCCGCTCCAGTACTGTCAGAAATGGGCATAGAGGTACCGAACCTAGAACTGCAGTAATTAGAGCATAAACTAGTTTCTGCAGTGTGGGAGGTGGCAGACAAAGGGCACAGCAGATGGAGAGAGCCGCCAGGATCCATCGCAGGGCATGCTACAGCGTACATTACCAAACTGCTCTCCCGGGCAGAGAAGAGGAGTAACCATAATCATGCAGAGGCGCGAACAGCAAAATCTCCTAAGTGGGAGTTTTTCTTTCTCTTCTCGCATTATGATGAAGGGAAGAGTTGTAGACTCTTTTTGCCAGTGTGGGCCTGAACAACTATAAACTATATATGAACTTGCTGAACTGTTATTCCCATGCGTGTAACATTGAAGGGGGGCACTAAGCTGGAGGGGGTGAAAGCAGACCTGCCAAGTTCGGGCAGAAAGAGGGTGGATTTACAGTTAAGGTTAAATACAATAAAGGCCTATACTTGGATCATTGGGATGGGCATTGCTCAGCCCTGGGGGAAGGGAAAACAATGGGACCATGGTACATTAAACAGGGTGACTTGCTATTATTACTTGGTCTTTGGGGGCAGAGGGTGGAAAGGGGTGTGGGGATATTAGATCTGTAAACCAGTTCTGGTGACAGAAGGTTTGGTGAGCCACGAACATCTCTGCGGACTGTAGAGGGTAAGTGCTCACGGCCATAATGGAATTTTCCACACTAGGCCATTTACCTAATCACACCAGTGATTCACAACTGAGCAGCAGCCAAACAACTTAAGGTGCTCACTGCAGAGATGGGGTTAATCGATGTTTGGAGAGCCTTGCACAAAACTGAAAAAGATTATACATTTTACTCTGCAGCCTAAAAAACATACTCTAGAACAGACTTGTTTTTTACGCAACAGTCAGATTTGCACTATATTGGCCAGGCGAAGATTCACCCTATCACATTGTCAGATCATGGGCCAAATATCTCTTAGACTAGATTGTGGGCAAGACAGGGGAATTAAAATGTGGAGGCTTAATAATAAAAACTTTGTAGGGCAGTTAACCAAAGCAGCAGAAATCTAACCATAGACTTCCCAATGCAGGACTGTTCCCCACTGATATGGTGGGGCATACTCAAGACGGTCCTGAGAGGACAAGCTATTAGCTATGCCTCAGCCCAAAAGAAGTTAACCTTGCTTAGAACCACACAATTGCATACCCAGATCAAGGAACTGGAAGACCAACTTAAATTAACACCTAGGAGAGAGAGACGCTTAGGAGGGAATTAAATAAAATAAAAATGGAACTAGCAAAGCTGGAGGAGAAGAAGGTAGAAGGGGCTCTGAGATTTGTGAGCCATAAATATTATGAGGGAGGTGGGAAGGCAGCTCGGCTCTTGGCGTTTCGCCTGAGAAAGGCTCACACTGAAAGAACTATTCAGAATATAGTAGATGAGAAAAGTAAGACGTAGGTATTGCCAAAAGAGATAGCATCTCAATTTAAGAATGTTTATCAATGTCTTTATGCAGAGGATAAAACAGAGGATCAGGTTCGATTGGGCACTGAGACCTTTTTGAATTCTAGCTCTCTTCCTAAATTATCACAGGAGGCTCGAGAGCTATTATCAGCCCCGATAACTTGCCAAGAAATAACACAAACTATAATGTCACTCCCAGTGAGCAAATCCCCTGGCACTGATGGATTGGGGGGGTAATTTTATAAAAAACTTAAGAAAGCGGTCACACCCTGGTAACAGGAGGTTTTCAATACTTGCCTGGATGAGGAGCAGTTGCCGCCATCTTGGGAGGAAGCTGTGATAACAGTTATTCCCAAACCTGGGAAACCGGGAAAGCCATGTGCAGACTTCTGACCAATTTCACTCCTTAATCAAGATTTGAAAATTCTTACCAAGATTTTAGCAACACGTCTTCAGAAACATATAGAGAAATTAGTGCATCCTAATCAGACAGGCTTCATGCCTCACCGACATATGTCAGACAATATTCGGTTACTCTTAAATATAATGGTACATAGTGCGCAGATTCCCCTCCCTCATGTGGCCCTCTTCCTCGACGCAGAAAAGGCCTTTGATCACCTTAATTGGACATATATGAAAATGGTTATGGAGCGTATGGGGATTGGGGGGAACTTTCTGAAATAGGTATCCTTTTGCTATCGGCATCCCACTGCAAGGGTCAAAGTTAATGGAACTAAGTCTGATGGATTGAGAATTGGGAGGGGAACGAGGCAAGGGTGTCCCTTCTCACCTCTCCTATTTGCATTAAGAATAGAGCCCTTGGCCCAGGCACTACAGGAAGGCCAAAAAATAACGGGTATCATAATTAATCAGCAGATGCACAAGGTGTCGTTATATGCAGATGACACTTTGATCTGTCTGGAGAACCCTGCATTGTCCCTTCCACTTACCCTAAGCCTCTTGGAGGATTTCGGTAGGATATTGGGGTTTAAAATTAATTTAAGTAAGTCCAAAATCCTAGCACTGAATGCGGCCTCCTCAACCATTACTATGAAGTCAGTCCCCTTTAAATGGGTAAGGGATAGAGTCAGATACTTAGGGATCCTTATCCCCAGGGATTTGTCCAAGCTATATCAACATCATTTTAATCTCCTGAAGCAGGAGGTGATACAGGATCTAAACAGATGGCGTAACATCCCCCTTTACATTTCCAAATAGAATTAAGGCAGTTATAATGCATATTTTACCAAGGTATTTGTTCCTTTTCTCAACCCTCCCAATTCCATTCACTAAAACAGACTGGAAAGAACTTAGGAAAAAGCTTTCCTCCTTTATCTGAGCTGGGAGACATCCGCGGAAGAGATGGGACTTAATAACGGAACCGAAGGAGAAGGGTGGTTTGGGGGTACCAAACTTTTATAATTACTATTTAGCGGCCCAGACGCTTGCCATTCTTAAATTTATCTTGCCAGGTTTGTGGGGCAGTTGGTATTATATAGAAGGGAGTACCACTCAGGCTACACCCCTGAATAGCTTACCCTGGATGATCATACCCACAGACCTAAAAGATATTCGGGAGCAGATGGACCAAACAGACCCTAAAGACCTGGTTGGAAGCCAGACAAGGGGCTCACCCATTCCTACTCTGATCTGGAAATATATTCCCTTAACCACGTTACCTCATTCTCCCATTGCCTACAGAGATCTGATCCTGTCACGGTGGGGATAGCGGGGCCTTAGATTCCCAGCACAGATAGTGCAGGCTGCAGAATTTAAGTCATTTGACATGTTGCAAAGGAATTTGGGTTCCAGCATAAAGAATTTTTAAAATTCGTTCAATGCAGACATTACCTATCTACTGAGGTTGGGATGGAAACTCTGGGAAGTGAGCCACCACATCCTGTTATAACTACATATCAGAATGGTTAGTTAGGCATCACGAGGCAATTAATTTCCATCATATAAAAAGCATTACAGGAGGGGTTGGGCACAATGCACATGCAGCAGATACAGAACAATGGCATGGGGAAATGGGACGCTCACTTACAGATAAAGAATGGGGGTGATTTGGAGTGGTGTCCATAAGACCACGGGTTCACCCCAGTAAAGATATTTTCTGTGGTGTGTAAACAGTAGGTTCTTTATTACCCCTGTAATATCATACCACTACTCGTCTGCACACACAGACAAGTGATGGAGATGTGGTGGAGCAAGGGTGGGGGGGACCACAGTCATACTTTCTGGGACTGTCCTCTAGTTTAACCCTTCTGGTGGGCGGGTGGTGGCACAGAAGATGGAAAAGATATTTGGTTTACTCAATAAACCCACATTTGTAAATTTAATACTGGGTCTCCCACCTGATGAAGTTAGAACTCCAAACTTGAAATACCTCTTTTATGTGCTGGTGGCAGCTGCTCTTAAGGTAATAATGCAGAATTGGCTAGACCCCAAAAAGTCACAGGTGTGGGGCTGGAGCAGCAATATTGAAAATATTCAAAGGATGGAGGCTATCATGGCCAACTTACGTCTACAAGTGAACAAATTTAACTCCAGGTGGCTTCCATACTTCAATTTTAGAGAAGCGGGGGGAAGGGTTGACCACCTTAGAGCAGCTCCTAGTGGGATAGGGGTGTATAGGATTTACCCGGCAGACTTGGGTGGAGTCGTGGATGGCTACTACTCAGTATTTTAAACATCCAACAGATCACTCACAGACTATAAGGCTAAATCTGTTTATTATACAGCGATGGAAAATCAAATAATGTCACAAGACTTGTGAATGAGTTGCCTTTTAAATTTATTCATGCTGAATTTTTTGTTTTAATGTGACACAGTTATGTCCTTTTTCTTTTTTGGTTTTGTCCCTTCTGATGATGTTTGACTGTCTGATAGCATTGGGCCCTTTAGTGGCATCACAGCAGTTTGGACACTCATATTGGAAGAACTTCTAAACTGGATGGAGGAGTCCTGAAAATAAAATGGGGACAACATATTTTAAGAAGGACAAGATTAGTATTAAAGTTGTTCAACATCAAAGAACAATATGATATCAATTGTTGTAATCAGAAGCATGGAATGTATAAACTGTATAATCTGTGTTTTCTTAATAAAAATTACAAGTTAAAAAAAAAATCTGTTAAAATAATCTGCTATTTCCTTAGGTTCTGTGTTTGAGTTTGTCGTGGCATGCAGGCGCAGACTAACTCATTGGTATGAGGTGCTCTACAGGGGTGTGCCCAATGGAGAGCTCCGTTTCTAGGGGCAGGTCAGCCGCAGGTGAATCAGTCGGCAGGCTGACGATGACTGCTTTTCAGCTGTTGGGGTGGAGTTGGACAAATTTTCAAAGGACAGAGCCACACCAATAGAAGTGAGACTTGGTCCTTTGATGTTGCATTCCTGCATTACATTCCTGATTGCGCGTTCACACTGCTGTAGCTTACAGCAGTGTGAATGCGCTGAGCTCAGGCTGTCGGCATGCCCCCTCACAGTTAAACAAACAAATAAACCGATGGGGGTGCCCAATTCCCCTGTCCACATGCCCCCTCCCAGTTCATTTGCCAACAGGGAAGCTCACTCCCTGTCGGCATAATGGCCCCCCAAATTGTTGTATGCTGAGGGGGGTGCCCAATCCCCCTCGACTCTTGTCCCCTCCCCAACACTCAGTATGTGCTGACGGGGGTCCCCAGTCCCCGTCAGCTACAGCCCCCCCAACAAACACTCAGGTGGCACACTGGGAGCCCACCCCAGCATGCCAAATGTCCCTGTAAGAAAGAAATCCTTCCTGTGGCATTTTTACATTTTTTTAAAACCTGCAAAACTAGAAAATGGTCCCTTGTTGAGTCCGGTGGCACCTCCCCCAACCTGCACTCACCCACTACAACCCCCCCCCCTCACTTCATGCATACCTCCGGAGCATGGCGCGACGATCTTCAGTGGACTGTTACAAGCATGCGTTGTGCAGTTTCCACGTACGCGTTCGAGCATTTTTTATATTTTCACTCCAGATGTTCAACACTGCCATCTCTTCACACCTCCCTATGAATGGTACAGCTGTAATGTTTCACACCCTGCCTGAACTGTGTTTTCGCACATCTGGTGCAGAATGGTGCAGTCACTGTGAGAAATCAACGTTCAGGACAGATTACCAAAATCACAGTGCCACTGTTCATGAGCAGAGGTCCCAAATGCTTTCATGAGATGGAGGTCACAAAATGCCATGTTGAAATTTTGTACTGCAAATACCAATAAACGCCCGGGGTGTTAGGGGTTTCTAACCATAACGCCCCCCCAACCCATGGTGGGGCTCCAGTGCCCTCATCTTCTCTGAACCGCGGACACATTGTCACTCTTCAAAGTCAGATCATGAATTGAGGAAACAGGTATGCACTTTAGTGTATTTCAACAGGAATGTGAACTTGGTGGCATAACTTGTTCTTTCTGCTGGGAACTGTAGTCCTGCCAATCGGTGCGTACCAACAGCAGTCCCAACGATGAACTCCGGCATTGACAAATGCTTGTTACAGAATTACTGTCCATCAAACAGTTAATCTCTGACCTTACTCTGGGATTACAGATATCCCAAAAAGAGGACCAGAATAACCGTGGATTTTCTAAAGTTCTTAATTGTTTTTCCTGATAGTACTTAGATTTAGCTTGCTTTAATTCTTTTTTAACTAAATTCCATTTTTGTTTGAACTAAACTAGATATTTTAAATGTTTTGTTAATGAATATAACTTATTTGCCTTATCCCTAAATTTCATTAAGGTCCGTAATTCTTTCCTGAGCCAAGGGGAATAAGTTCCCTTGACTCTTTGTTTTTGTCTTTGTGGTATTAGCCTCAATACACTTTAACTGTGTTTCTGTCAGCCACAACGCAGCTTTCTTAGGATGATCAAATGTTGTTATTTTGTTTAAATCTACCTTTGCCAAATCCTGTAAAAATTTGTCTGTTACCAATTTTCTAACATTTTTCTTCTCTATCAATTTTGATGGAATCTTAACTTTATTAAATCTTCTTGGGCAAAACAAGGGGCAGTGATCTATAGACTCTGGCAAAACTTCACAACATACTATGTTGTTAGGCCGGTTAGTAATTAACCAGTCTAGCATTGTATGATTCCCAGATTTATAATTAAATCGGGTAAGGCTAGTGACCAACTGGGTAAATCCATAGGAAGACAATCTATTAGTATATTTTACTCTACCTGACTCCCAGTCCTGGTTCTGATCCCCTACCAGAACATGCTCCCTCTTATTGTCATGACAGGAGACCAGATACTGACAAAAACTGCAAGTCTTTGTCCAAACAGGTTGGAGGCCTATAGAAACAAGTTAAATAGAAGTGCTTTACCCCTTGTCTTCCGAACAGAAAATTTATCGTCAAGAAATCAATATAGTCCAAATAGAGTCATTTTTTCTTCTTCTTCTTCTTCTTGTACCACAAATTTATCATTAACATAAAATAAAACTTTCCCCCCACCTTTTCATACCCCCTCCCCCCGTTCTGCCTTAATAATCTGTATCCCTCGATTATCAAATAATCGTTGGGTGCTTGAGTCTTTAACCAGGTCTAACTTAGGCCTATAACATCTAATCCCTCAGTTTCTATTCAAGCCTTTATTTCACTAAAATGTGCTTGTATACTCTGTATATTCAACTAAGCTACCTTTAAGCCCTTGTTTCTCCATTTTCCACCAGAGAAACTCCTTAAGGGTGAAGACGAAGGACCTGGATTTAGCTCAGTGTCCCCAGCCAAAACCAGGAGCAGAAACAAAACTAATTTGTTAACACGAGTAACAGATGTCCCCAGTAGTCTTCACCTCTCAACCCCAGTTTTGCTACTTATTACCCCTGAGGATATAACAGTTATAAGCATAAGCGATAGCTCATCATCATCATCATCATCATCATCATCATCATCAAATCTTTATTTATTCAGGCGAACATCATTGAGCAAGGCTCATTTACAAGATGGACCTGATAAGGTCAAGGTTCAATAGTTGATACACAACAGATACATCATACACTTATATAAGACAGTTATACATACAGGGGAAAATAACGTTTATAAACACAGTGATGTACAGTAAATTCACATGATAAAAAAGCGTTACAGGAAAGTTAAGCTAATATTTACAGTATGTACAGTATATACATATCCCAGTGGGGGCATGGCAGACACTCAACATAATGTAATACTAGGATGGTGAAGGTATTACTGGGTGCCATAAGATGGGGTGTCTGTCTGGAAGGAATATGCCATATATGGTTTGGAAGGGAGATTTGTGAGATGACAATGCTAGCTCTAGTGGTAGCAATTGCATTTCTCTTTGAAGAAGACTGTACAATGCTGTTTAAAGGATGCAAATGGAATTATATTGGACAGTTTTAGGGATTTTTGTAGGGTGTTCCATGTTATAGCTAGAGAATAGCTGATTGCTGCCCTCCCTAGCCTGGTGTTAAATTTGGGCAATTTGAGCAGGATGATGTTGTTGCTTCTTAGGGCATAGGAGCTAGGAGAGGTCTGGGTGAAGCAGTCCAGGATATAGTTTGGAAGTTTTTTTGTTCATCTCATCTGTTGGAACAAAGGTAACACCTGAATCAAAATAATGAAACTGAACCAGCTGTACTTTTATCTGCATACTACTTACTTCAGTGTCTTTCCTTAAACATCTGTAACTAATGTTGCATTTCCTGGTTCAATCCCTGTAGCAGCATATGCCCCCCACAGTACCCCCAGTCCCAACAACATTAATAATATATTACCCATTGCTCGTGAAATGCTTAAATTACAGAATACAAATATATATGTATATAGCAGCCTCCCCACAGCCTCACACCGTAGACTCACACTGATGACTCATGCCACTCCTGCGTGAGCCACTCACACATGCAGCTACTCCATGGGCAGCCGCTAGTGCGGCTGAGCTTTTGAAGCTCAAGTGTTTCCTCCCCTGTATCACCTGACCTGCTTACCTCTGGTAGACCCCCCCCCCACCGCTCACCGGGCCAGTAATGTTGTTCCAGCAGGCAGGTGAAGATGTAGTCCTTGGGGCACAGCAAAAGCTGAATGTCGGCACCTCTCAAGTGCTAAAGGCAGGAGACCACTGCAGCTCAATCAACAGTTCCACAGGGTTTGCATGTTTGTTCCAAATAACTGCTTCCTCCCAGTGCTCCAGGTATAAATTTGTATAGCTTGGGGCCAGGCTTGCACCCATGGCGGTGCCTTTCTGCTGGCGGTAGTGTTTATCACCAAAAGAGAAGAAATTACTCTCCAAAACCATTCTTGTCATGTTCAGTTCAGTGTCAGATTTTGTTCCTTCCTCCCCTTGCAATGCCCTTAGGCCTCCATCATGGGGTATGTTCATATATAATGATTCAATGTCTAGAGTTACTAACATTGAATCTTGCTCCAGATTTACACCCCCGAGCTTGTTAAAAACATCCCCTGTGTCCCAAAGATATAATGGTAGCCTAGTAACTAAATTCTTAAGATCATCGTCTATGAACTTAGCTAAGGGCTCTGTGACAGTACCTATCCCTGAAATAATGGGTCTCCCAGGAGGGGTTTCCAGTGATTTGTGTATTTTGAGAAGGATATAGAATTGTGACGTCAATGGGAATTCTGTTATTGAATAGTTTTTCTCCCTTTCATTAATCAGTCACTCATGTTGTGCCCATAATATGAACTCATCCACCCTTTGTTTGGGTCTGTGTGTGGGATCATTATCTAGAGATAAATAGAAGTCCCTGCTTGCCAGTTGTCTCTCTACTTTGGCTATGTAGTCGGTCATGTTTTGAACCACCACACTACCTCCTTTATCAGCGGGCTTGATTACTATTTGTTATTTTTCAGGGTTTCAGTTGCATCCCTCTGTTGCACAGTCACATTGCAATACCTGGGAGTAAATTCCTAATTTCTCAACATTTCTAGTTCCCTTTCACAAAGTTTCTGGAAGGTGCCGACAGCTGATGACTATGGGGGACAAAAGGTGCTAGGCCTACTTCTATGGGTTCTGTCTGGGGGCAATGTATTCCCATTTTTAACTAGTGCCTCTAAAACATCTTGTGTGGGAACTAAACTGAATTGTCCCCCCTTCCCCCCCACTAGCTGGAACAAAAATATTACTATTCGCATTCTCATTTTCATTTTCTACTGTTCTCCCTGTGAGGATAAAAGATAGCTGCGTTGTGTTTTCTATCTTCAAATAATTCAAGCCACACAAAGTGAATGTTTCCCTCTGGTTTATTTTCTTCCTGTGAGTTCCATCAACATCAAATACATGTATGTCTGCTTTCTGTTTGGTGCTGCTTATTCAATTTTATACAGTGCTTATATAAAGTTTTCTTATCTTAAAAACTACTAACTCCCTAGTATAGGCCAATCATATAACAAAATAACCTATTAATCTTAGGGTGTGGTGAATAACAGTCAAAATATAGATAAGCTGTATTTCCTTCATAACATCACAAGGTGTTTATTGCATTTCTTACACAATCTCATAAGTGTTGACTGCACTAATAGAAGGTTCTTTGTGTGCTCACCTCTCTTTTATAGGTAAACATTATCCTAATAAGGGCACACCATCCTGTGTAAGTGTTATTATAGGACATTTAAATGCTTACCACTGTAAAATCATAAGGTAAAGTGTTGTGTAATCATAAATCTGTCACAAGACTGAGGCATCACAAGACATTTAACTAGGTCTTGTGAGAAACTGTCATAGCTAACTATTTGAGTAAACACATTTGGTTATATAGTATAAGAAATTGCACTGAAGCATTCTGTTAAAAGGCTATACTTAAACACTCAGTTTAACTATTATAAAAAAGTTGTACTGAAATAAATGTTACACTACAAAATGTTATACTACTCTCCCCATGGTGTTCATTTTACTGTAAAAACACCTGAGGTTTAATACTCTGCACAGATGGTATAAATCAAGGGTAGTCTAAAAAAAGTCCAAATCCGTAGTTGGTACAAAATACAGTCCCTTGTTCAAGATTTTCACTTCTGTTTCTCTTAAATCATAGCTGGATAAATTAATCATATTACCTTCTCCAGGGTATCTATTTAGGATACTGAAATTTGGAATCCCGAAACTCACAGGACCGAGTTCGGTATCCTGACGCACACTTGCCTGACAAGAGGAAATGCAATGCCAACAAGGGTATGGTAGCGGATGTGACAAACTGCTACCCTACCCTTTGTCAGGCATCACAACACACCCCTGACTGCAGGAGCTGGCCGAGCTGCTCCCGTGGCATGGAGAGCTGGGTTACTGCCACCTCGGCCAGCATAGCAGTGTGGACCCGGGTTCTGTTCCCGGTCATGGAAACTTTTGATCCCCACCATTCCACCCTCGTAACTTCTTTTTAACTCCAGGGTCCGCTTCCTCTCGGGAGTTTGTTATTTAAGTTCCGGGGGGCGCGGGGGCAAAGCCCCCTGCATTGCATGAAAGACTTTTCAGTCTTCCGAAATTTGGTCTCCCGGACTTGGGCTTATAGAGTTCAGAAGACTGAGTTTTGGGATTTCAAATATATTCCCTTCTCCAGCCCCCAAATTATTAAGTACTACTCCTGCTGTTGCTGATACCTCCTCTTCATTTGACCTACATGGCCCGTTTGACCTCCTCTGTCTTTGCCTAGTCCTCCTTCCTTTATTTGGTACCTGCCCTTTCTCTTTCCCTCCTGGGTTGGTAACTGGTTTCTTTGTCTAAAAAACATCTGATGCCTCTGAGTCACTATTAAAACTGGTATCAGTGGCACTAGTAGTGGGCTGCTCCCTGGATGCACCTGCAGGGGCAGTTTACTTTAGTATTGATTTTGGTTCAAAATGCCCCTTTATTTTCTTATTTTATTTATCTACTTTTTTGGCCAAGAAAAAATATTAGCAGGAGCTGTAATTGCTTTTGTCCAGTGACAATTTCCATGCTGCACTGGCAGCAGAAGAGGAGCAGCTGAGGGCTGTATCGCCGCATTGGCGGCGGGAGAGGAGCAGCTGAAGGCCAGATTGGCATCGGCGGCAACAGGTAATAGGTGCTTTTGGCCTGGCCAAAGCGGATCAAAACCAATTGGGTGACTTCAGGTGGGAGCCAATAGGAAATGCCGGAGATACAAGGTGGGATTTTTGAAGTTGCAGCCAGGCTATAAATCCAAGCCCAGCTGCAAGGCCAGCAGTCTAGGAGGAGCTGTAATTGTTTTTGTTCAGCGGCAATTTCTGCGCCACACCGGTGGCAGAAGAGGGGCAGCTGAGGGCCGTATCGCCGCATCGGCGGCAGGAGAAACACAGCTGAGCAGGATTGGTGGCCAGGAAATGCCAGAAGGTATTGGTGGCAAGAGGTAGTGGGTGCTTTTGGCCCAGCCAAAGGGGGATCAAAACCAATTGGGTGGCTCCAGGCAAGAGCCAATAGGAAGTGCCAGAGACACAGGGCGGGATTTTTAAAGTTGCAGCCGGGCTATAAATCCAAGCCCAGCTGCAAGGCCAGCAGTCTAGGAGGAGCTGTAATTGCTTTTGTCCAGCGGCAATTTCTGCACCACACCGGCGGCGGAAGAGGGGCAGCTGAGGGCTGTATCACCGCATCGGCAGCAGGAGAGGAGCAGCTGAAGGCCAGATTGGTGGTCAGGAAATGCCAGAAGGTATTGGTGGCAAGAGGTAATGGGTGCTTTTGGCCCAGCCAAAGGGGGATCAAAACCAATTGGGTGACTCCAGGCAGGAGCCAGTAGGAAGTGCCGGAGACACAGGGTGGGATTTTTGAAGTTGCGGCCGGGCTATAAATCCAAACCCAGCTGCAAGGCCAGCAGTCTAGGAGGAGATGTAATTGCTTTTGTCCAGCGGCAATTTCTGCACCACACCGGCAGCGGAAGAGGGGCAGCTGAGGGCCGTATCGCCATAGGGAGAGGAGCAGCTGAAGGCTGGATTGGCGGCCAGGAAATGCCAGAAGGTATTAATGGCGAGAGCTAACGGGTGCTTTTGGTCTGGCCAAAGGGGATCAAAACCAATCAGGTGGCTCCATCTGGGAGCCAATATGATGTACTGGAGACACAGGGCAGGATTTTTGAAGTTGCGGCCAGGCTTTAAATCTAAGCCCAGCTGCAAGGCCAGCAGTCTAGGAGGAGCTGCAATTGCTTGGTTGTATCTTCTCCCACTCACGGGCCCCACACCACCTCCTTATTGAATGGTGTTATTGGGCTCCTCCCAGTAGGCCTGAACCAATAGGGAGGGGTTTGGAGGGGAAAGAGTCGGCAGGAGTAAGTGTAGCTTCAGGAGTTGGAAGTGGGCATACGAGTGAAGCTGGAGCTATAGCTGGGGACATATGACTGCAACTGGAACTACAACTTTTAAAGGTACTGTTATTGGATTGTACATCGAAAGAGTGGTAAAGTCATGTTAAGTGTAACTGATAGCATTTACATGGGCTGCATATGAGGGGATAGGCTTAAGCAACTGAAGGGATTTGTACTGTCTGTTGGCTAACTGGCGGAGACTCGGTGTGGAGGGCTGGAGGGCAGCATGGGGCAATTAGGGAAGGGGGTTCTTAGGACTGAATCACTATAGTAAGGAAATTATAAAACAGAAGGGGGGCCCACTGAAGAGGTGGAAAGGTACACTTGAAGTCTACGGAAACAGGAAGGCAAGGGGTAGCGTTAACCATTGGGGGTATAACGAGGGTAGAGAGACAGTGGAGGAGGCAAATGGAGAGTGCTAGAGAAGGACACACTAGCGGGTGGAGGGGCACTAATGGGGGTGGGACAATGCAGCAGTGGGTGGTACAGGGGGCAGCAGAATGCTAGGAGGGACAACATGGGTAGAATAGTGGGCTGCAATGGATGTGGGGTGTTGGTCTGGATGATTATATTGTGGAAGCTGGAGGGGTGTCCAGTCTGTCACAGGCTAAGCAGTCTGGAGGAAGAAATGCTGAGGCTTGGTAGAGTGTTGGAGTGGATGAGGTAAGGGGGAGGAATCTTGTGCAGGAGGACCTATTCCAGGGAGTAACATGAAGACGCAGCATGGGAGGAACAGCGGTTCAAGGGAGGGGATGGGGAGGGGGTGCAGGAGCAACGTGAACAAGGGGCCTAGCATTGGAGGGAAGGCTGAAGTCAGGAGGAATGAAGCAATGCACAGCAATGCAGAGGGGCAGGTAATAGATTTGCAGTGTTGGCAACACTGGGCGAGGAGGAGGGGGTGCGGGATCATCAGGAGGGGGCAGGAGAGGGGAAAGGAGTGGTATGCACTAGAGACAGCAGTCTGTCAGAGGAGTGTTCAGGGGTAAAGAGGGGAGGGGCACAGCTGAATGGGCAGATGAGGAGGGCAGGGGTATAGGGGCGAGAAGCAGTGCTGACAGGGAGCATAAGTGTGACATAGCAAAGGGGAGGAGCCAAGGGTGGATGGGAGGGATGGGGATGATAGTGGGAGAGCAGTGGAGGGGAAGGGGACAGGACAGGGGTGGGAGGAGCCACGCGGAGAAGGGTAGAGTTAAAAGGGGTGGATTCTAGAAATAGGTACCTAGGTAAGACTGGGTGGGGGCGGGATGAGGAATGAGGAGGGGGGTGTACTAGTGCTGGGGGATTCCATATTAAAAGGGATCAGGTGGGGCAATAAGGGGGAAAGACATAGTCGCATATGGGTGGAGTCCATAAGTGGGTTAACAGTGGGCAGGGCGGGGCAGTCAATTCTTAAGTGCACAAGGAGGGGTTGGAAGAAACTGCATCTCATGGTGCACGTGGGTACAAACGACCTGGTGGGGGAGATGGAAGAGGTAGTGAGGGAAAGGTTCAAGGAACTGGGTAGGCTATGCGGGGAGGAAGAAACATAGAAACATAGAATTTGATGGCAGATAAGGACCGCTTGGCCCACATAGTCTGCCCACTTCCCTACCTGATGGATTAGCTGCAGATTCTAGTTAACCAACATCTTACTTCCTTCTACCCCCCCACTAGAATTGCTGTATGTCTGTCCCATGCATTCTTGAATTCTCCCACTGTTCTTGACTCCACAGCCTCCTCAGGAAGGCTGTTCCATGCATCCACAACCCTCTCTGTGAAAAAATACCTTCTAACATTACCTCTGAGCTGCCCCCCATCTTCAAATTGTGCCCCTTGTTCTTGCCGTCTCTTTTCTGAAAGATGCTACCCTCTTGGACTTTGTTAATTCCTTGAGGTACTTGAAAGTTTCTATCATGTCCCCATTCTCCTCCTTTCCTCAAGGATATACATATTAAGCTGCTTTAGTCTCTCTTCATATGTCTTCTGGTGTAGACCCTACTCCATTTTGGTTGTCCTCCTCTGAACAGCCTCCACTCTGTCTATGTCTTTGCAGAGATGGGGTCTCCAGAACTGCACACAGTACTCCAGATGGAGTCTCACCAACTGTCTGTACAGAGGGATAACAACAATCCTGTTTTCTACTGTTGATGCCTCTCCCTATGCATCCCAGTGTCCCCCCAGCCATCCTTACTGCCTTCTCATATTGCATGCCCACCTTTTGGTCATCTGATATAATTACTCCCAGGTCCCTTTCGATTTTTGTTGTTGTTAGTATCTCACCCCCCATTGTATACTCTTCCCCTTGATTTTTGTTTCCCAGGTGCATTACCTTGCACTTCTTTGCATTGAATCTGAGCTGCCATACATTTGACCATTCCTCCAACCTTGCCAAGTACCTTTTCATCCTTTCAACCCCAACTTTGGATATCAACCCTGTTGCCGATCTTTGTGTCATCTGCAAAGAGACATATTTTGGGGTGAATGGGGGAATCAGTGGCATTCTCAGAGGTGCTCCCAGTACCCTGCATGAGAACGGTGAGGAAAGGTAGAATTGGGGTGTTCAGCACTTGGCTAGGAGGATGGTGTCGAGCCAAGGGGTACGGGTTAGTGGGCGGGCTGAGGCAGAACCTGGGACAGTAATGATCTCTATGCAGCAGACAGGCTACGCCTGAGCAGGTAGGGGAAAGGGGGTATTAAAGCAGGGGATGGAGGGGTACCTAGCAACAAAGGTAGATTTAAACTAGGTGGGGGGTGGCAAGTGGACAGCCAGTAGGCAGGGATCCCAAAAAGGGGAGCCAAACAAGCTCACCCCCTAAGCTAGCGGGGAAGGAATCGGGGGAGTGGCACAAGGGGAGATTAAGAGGTGGGAAAATCAGGGAAGGGTAGGAATAGAAACAGGCTGGAGGGTGGTCTCATTGAATGAGGGAAGCCTAGGGAACAAATCAGCTGAGTTACAGGCTCTCTTATCAATAGGGAGGGTGGACATCGTGGCCATCATAGAAACGTGGGCCACCCAGTACCAGGATTTGGATATGATGATCCCAGGGTATAGGATATTCAGGAAGGATAGGGCCGGGAGGGGGGCCTAGCAATTCATGTACGGGAGGGGATAAGATGCACAAGGGAGGAAGGGGGGAGGAGGGAAGGACAGAGGCCCTATGGATGCTGTTTCAGGACTCGAAAGTAAGATACTGAGGATGGGGGTTGTGTACATGCCACCAGCTCAAGTGGATGACCTGGACAGGGAGTTAGCTGAGCAAATTAGAAGGGTTTGTAGGAAGGGGAACACAGCGGTGGTGGGGGGCTTTAGCCTATCTGGGGTGGATTGGAGCACCCCAACCACCACGAGTGCAAAGGAGCAGGTCATATTAGAGGCATTTCAGGACAGCTTCCTGGTGCACTTGGTCCGTGAGCCAGCTAGTTTGGAAAAGACTGTAGACCTGGTACTGTCAAATGGGGAGGCTGTAAGGGATCTGGGGGTGGAGGACCCTCTGGTCAGGAGCGACCACGACTCAGTGTGGTTCATGCTCAATATGGGGAGGGAAGCAGGCAGTACACACACCAAGGTGATTGAATTTAAGGGGGCAGACTTTAAAAGAATGGGGGAAATTATGGGAAGGCATCTGGTGAGAATTCAACCATGCATGGATGCAAGTTGAAAATGGGATATTATTAAGAAAGGGCTGGCGGAGGCCATTGAGTCATGTACTAGGACATGAAATAAGGAGGGAAGGGCAAAGGAGCTCAGTTGATTGACTCAGGAAGTCGTGGAAGTGGTAAGGGCCAAGAGAAAAGCATTCAAGAGACAAGAAATCAGGATGGGGAGATGACAAGGACGAGTATACGAAGATGTCCAGGGAGATGACCAAGCTAGTTAGAGTGGCCATGCTTCTAGAGAGCTGAGACTAGCACAGGGTATTAAGGATGGAGAAAAGGAAAAGCAAGGACCAGATTGTGAGATTTAAGAAGGATGTGGGGTGGGTGGAGAAGGGAGAAGATCAAGCAGAGGCACTAAATGAATACTTCTGCTCTGTGTTCATGAAGGAGAAAGGGGGGCAGATACCTCAGGGGAGGGAAGGGGAGGAGTGGGGAGAGGATGACTGATGTAAGGATTACAGAGGACAGGGTTCTGGAAGGATTAAGGGCACTAAAGGTGGACAAGGCACCGGGACCAGACGGCATTCACCCTAGGGTACTTAAGGAACTAGTGGAGATCCTGGTATGACCACTGGCTGACCTGTTCAGTACCAAAGGATGTGTACCACAAGACTGGAGAATGGCCCATGTGGTGCCCATTCACAAAAGTGGCCCAAAGGATGAACTAGGCAACTACAGGCCAGTGAGCCTCACATCAATTCTGGGAAAGCTCATGGAGACAATCCTAAAAGAGAGGCTGATGACCTTTTTGGAGGACAGTGGACTCCAGGACAGTCAACAGCACGGGTTTGTCTCAGGTAGATTCTGCCAGACAAACCTAATTTAAGTACAATGACTGGGTGACCAAGGAACTGGACAAGGGCCATGCAGTGGATATCCTGTATTTGGATTTCAGCAAGGCCTTTAATTCTGTGCCACATGGGAGGCTAGGGGCTAAGCTGGAATCTATAGGGGTGGGAACAAGGATGGTCAAATGGATCAGCAACTGGTTGAATGGAAGGCAGCAAAGGGTGGTAGTGGGGGGGTCTCTCGTCACTGAGGGAGGTGACGAATGTGGTGCCACAGGGATCAGTACTGGGACCAGTGCTGTTTGGGTTATTCATAGCTGATATCTCACACAGGATCTGGAACAAGATCAGTCTGTTCACAGATGATACGAAGATTGGAGCTGTGGTAGATGACATTGAAGGGTGAAGGGGGCTGCAGGACGACCTGACCAAACTACAGAAGTGGTTGGAAACATGGCAGTTGGGGTTCAGTCCCGAAAAGTGCAAGGTACTGCACTTCGGAGCTAGGAACCAGGGGAGGAGCTATCAGCAGGGAGGGGTACAGTTGGAAAGCACAGAGGAGGAAAAGGATCTAGGGGTTCTTATAACAGGGAGTATGAACAACTCAGCTCAATGCAGGAAAGTGGCAGCTAAAGCCAACAAGATGCTGGGGCATGTAGCAAGGGGAATCTCTTCCAGAAATAGGGAGGTGATCCTGCCCCTGTACAGGTCACTGGTCAGGCTGCACCTGGAGTACTGTGTGCAGTACTGGAGCCCATTCCTGAAGAAGGACATCAGATTGTTGGAGGGGGGTACAGCATAGGGTGATTAAGATGATCCAGGGATTGGAGGGAAGGTCCTTATGATGATAAGCTGAGCGAGCTGAACATGTATACCCTGGAGGAAAGGAAGGATGGGGGAATATGATTGAAACCTTTAAATACTTAAAGGGGATAAACAAGACCAATACAGAAGGGATTTTCCAGATTAGAAGAGGGAGGGACACGAGAGGGCATCAGCTGAGATTGGAGAGGGGAAGATTCAGGAGGGAAATCAGGAGGCATTTTTTCATGGAACAGGTGGTAGACAAGTGGAATACTCTGCCCGAGGAGGTGGTATCCAGTAGGTTGGTGGGCGGTTTTAAGAAGAGCTGGGACAGAGTGGGGGGAGGGTAATTATGAAGTGGGGAAGGGAGGGAGGGTGGTGCAGCTGCCAATTGAGGGGCTAGCTGCACAATTGAGCAGACTCGATAGACCGTGAGGCCTGTTTCTGCTGGCATTTTGTATGTTCGTATGTAAATAATTATTCTCATCTCTTTTGAATTTACATTTTTTTAGTGGCACAAATCTTCGATTCTTGGAACTTAAAGTGCTTTCTGTGGCTCACCTTTGAACTCTTCCAAATGCCTGTTTGAAGAGAATGTTTGTAGTTGCCTGTCCCTCTCCTGAAGGTCCTTTTCCACATCAGTCTGAGTTTTCCTTGATTTATGTAGGATTAGTTCCATCCATTTGCTAGACGCTTCCTCTGCTATTGCTCTCCACTCTGCAATGAATTCTCCATCATCTATGCTGAACGTGGGGTCTTTTGTGGTGCACAGCCCTCTAGGTGCTCTCTTTGCCTGCAGGTAAGCTTCGGTTGAGTGACTCTGCCAATTAATTTGAATTGCTTTTAGAGCTACCCTCTCATAAGAAAAAAATGCTGCCCTTATGTTGCCTGCTGTTGTTTCCAGTCTCCTCAATATTTCCACCACTTCCTTCAGCTGTTCTGCCTCAAAATGGGTCTGCACTATTTAAATTCCCAAACAGACTTTCTGTAATTCCGATCGATCTCCCATTCATCGTAGTTGCATCAGAGCTTGTTCTGGGTACTGCAGTTGTGGCTTGCATGTTCCGACTGACTCTTTCCCCTCTCTTTTGCTGCTCACAACTTCTGACTCAACAATTTGTCTTTAGAGGCAAGTCCTTGTGTACGTGCTTACACCGTGCGTAGCTCAATAAATTTGATACTTGAACTCACAGAGCCTCACCGAGGTGAACACAGGTGCTCTGTGACAAAGTAATATAGCAGAAGAACACTAGTCACAGCACTCACCTAAAGCACAGTATACAAACGGAGAGTCCACACCAAGTCTGAACTTCAAATCTCCATTTAACACAAACTGACAAACAATTACAAACGACCCTCCTGGGTCAGGGAGAAAGATGTAATGAGCTCTGATGTTTCACCTTGTCCAAGGCTTTATATCAAAGATACTGCCCTCCTGTGGATCAACCCTTTTATAGCACCACTTAGTGTCGTATGTTCTAAAATTAAAGTGCTAGTGTTTAAAGCACACCACACTTTATAAATACCTTGGGGCAAGAGGGTCTATGCCTCCTTGACCCTTAGGCTGAGGATTGCCAGTTACCTCTCCTACATGGTCAAGTACCAGAATACTAGTTGGAAGAAGAGCATTGCCATGGCCCAGGCCCTTCCTGATTGTTCCCAAAAACAGGAGGTTCTCAGATGCTTGCAGAGTGCTGAGGATATGAGCAAGCACATCACGAGGGCCTTCTACGATATTTCGGATACAGGTGCAAGGGCTGCTGCCACAGGCATTTGCTTTCATAGGCACTCCTGGCTGAGGGTCTTGGGTTTCCCAGCTAATGTCCAGTCAGAGGTGTTCAGTGCCCCTTTTAATAGCTTGAAGCTGTTTGGACCAGATGTTCAGGACATCATAAATGAGCTACAGGCATCTGGTAGGGCTATTAAGTCTGTCCACTCACTCTATCATACTCAGTCTAAGAGGAGACAGCACCTTCTTTTTCACAAGGTGTCCCACAAATCCAGAGCAGCCTTCCGACCCCACGGCAAGAGAAGAGCCTTCTCCACCTTGCCAACCCCCTCCTGCTCTGGTGCCACAGCAAAGCTCCCTGGGGCACATGGATCAGCCCCAGCAGCTGGATCTGCCTCCACTTGACTCCTTGCCAGACCCCCCTCTTACGGTCCCCAACCAAGAGTTGGTAGTCGAAGGTCAGTTCTCCGTCCATCTCAATCAATGGAGAACCATTACTTCAGATGTCTGGATTCTTCAGATCATAGAGAGGGGTCACACTCTATAACTCATGAAGATGCCCCCAGAGACTCCTGTAGTACCCTGCACCTACCCACCGGCCCATCTGTCTTTTCTCCTGGAGGAGGTACAGTCCCTTCTCCACAAAAAGGCCATCGAGCCAGTGCCCAGGTACCAAAGAAACAGAGGATTTTATTCCAGGTTCTTCCTGGCCCCCAAGAAAACTGGAGATCTGAGGCTCATATTAGATCTCAAGGACCTCAATCTGTATATTCAATACAAAAAATTCTGCACGTTAACTCTGCCAGCCATGATGCCTCTTCTTAAGCAGGGCGCTTGGCTGTGCTCCCTGGACATGCAGGATGCTTACCTGCATATCTCGGTGTTTCCACCACACAGGAGATTCCTCCGATTCCTTTTTCAGGGCTAGCACTACCAATTCAAAGTATTGCCCTTTGGCTTATCTTCTGCGCCACGGGTCTTTACCAAGTGCTTAGCAGCAGTAGCTGCAGCTCTCAGAAGGGCGGGACTATACATTTTCCCCTATCTGGATGATTGACTCCTAAAGGCCCCGTCCAGAGAACAGCTTCTATGGACTCTGGAGAAAGCCCTTCAGCTGTTTCTTTCCCTGGGCATCACCATCAACTTGCCCAAGTTGGTCCTAACCCTGTCCTAATGGCTACAATATATATGGAGGCGGTTCTGGACTTGGCGTAGGGGAAAGGCCTTCCTGCCGCATACCAGAGGGGACTGCCTTATCGCCCAGAGCCATTATGTTCCTGCAAGGGTATACTTGTAGCTGTTGGGGTCGATGGCTATGACCATTCCCATGGTTCCACTGGCCAGGCTGCACATGCACGTCCTCCAGTGGACACTCAGGGTGCAATGGGACCAACGCACAGATGAGTTAGAACAGTTAGTGTTGGTCTTCTTCCCAGTCCACAAGGTGTTCCAATGGTGGCTGAACCCTCTTAACCTGTTGCAAGGGGTCCCATTCCAGATCTTCTCTCCCCAGCAGATCCTCACCACGGATGCCTCCGGTTTGGGCTGGGGGGGCTCATCTGGGCCCCTTTCAGACTCAGGGTTCTTGGTCCCAGATCAAAACCTCCCTGCATATCAGCGTCCTGAAGATGAGGGTGGTCCAGTATGCCATGCAGGCCTTTCAGAAGCATCTCCTCCTGGTCAGCTGTTGATCCAGTCCAACAACCTCAGTGTCATCTACTATATCAACAAATGGGGGGGACACATTCATATCCCCCATGCAGGGAGGCCATAAGAGTTTGGTACTGGGTGTTAAACCACAGTCTGGTTCTATTGGCAGTCCATGTCCCAGGCATGCTAAACACCCTGACGGACAGCCTCAGTTGGACTCAGTCCAGCATGCATAAATGGGAACTTCTTTCATCCATCGCAGAAGATTTGTTCACCAGATGGGGTTGTCCAGAGTTGGGCCTTTTTGTGACCCTACTCAATGTGAAACTGCCCAGTTTCTGCTCACTAGATCCAGGACCTGGAGTTTTCTGGCGAGACGTGTTGTCCCTCTCATGGAGCCGGAGGTTCCTTTATGCCTTCCCTCCATTTCTTCTGATTCAGAGGGTGAGTGATAATCAAGCTGTAGATGGAAGGGGCCAGCATGATCCTGGTAGTTCCATTCTGGCCATGGCAGATATGGTTTCCGTTACTGCAACAGCCAGTGAAGAAGCCTCCAGTCCCACTGCCCCACAGCAGAGATCTGTTGACACAGGCTCAGGGGTCCCTGGTCCATCCTAACCTCCGATCCCTTTGTCTGCATGCCTGGCTCCTGAAGACATAACCATTGCCTGGTTTGGGGTATCCCAGAGGGTGTTGTGTGTCCTTGTGGCCGCTCGGAATCCCTCCACTCGAGCTACATATGCCATGAAGTGGAAGAGGTTTGGCATATGGGCTGCCAAGTATCATCTGAATCCTTTCAGTGAGCCATATCCTAGATTACCTGATATCCGTGTCAGACTCAGGTCTCCAGTACTCCTCCCTAAAGGTGCACCTTTTGGCTGTCTCAGCCTTTCATGAGCTGGGTGTCATGCGTTAGGAACAACCTAGAGCAGAGACAGCCCCAAGGAACAGGGGAAAGAGAGAGGGAAATAAAAGAAAAGGAAAAAAAAACACAGGCAGTATGGATATCTACAGTTGCCGTTTGTGGCGCTCTCATACCCAGAGGACTTCTTTGGAGAGTAGGGCACTATCCCATCTGCAGGAATCTACATGAACTAAAGGCACAGCTGAATGCAGCATGGAAGCAGATATCTCTCTCTGGGCGATATCTCAGCTGCAGGACCTGCTATGTCGGAACAGAAATGGGTATCCATGCCCTCATATTCTGCAACATCAGTTCCCCCCCAGAAGTCCACTCCTACAGAGAAGATCCGGTCTGGGGGGTGGAGGGTGGTACAGAAGGGAGGAAGTAAACTCGGCCGGATGGTTCAGCTAAACCCTCTCCATGCCTTGACCATCTCAACTGCAAACCATTTTTCACCACTGATGGAGGAAAAGGATCCTGCCAACTGCCAAGTGAAAGAGGACAACAAACCAGGCAAAGGGCCAATACTGCAACCAGATAAGGAGTACAATAGAGGCAATGTAAAGGATAAGAAAGAAAGAAGTAGGAAAGTAATCATAATGGGGAACTCCATGATCGGGGGGGGTAGGGACCCAACTGAGTGACTATGGACGTACAAGGGTGCTAGTCAGATGCCCGGGGGCGTCAGCAAAATGCAACACCAATCGCATCGGACGGGTAGTGGAGAAAGAAGGGAAGGACCTGAAGATCCTGGTACACCTGGGGACAAACAACCTGGCAGGGCAATCGGAAGAGGAAGCCAAACGAAACCTAGTTAAACTAGGAAACCGAATGGCCAGTCAAACAACCTCCCTGGCCTTCTCCGAGGTCCTTCCTGTGTAGGGCAAGTGCAGGAGCACAGAGATAATCAGGAGTAAAGAAATCAAACAGTTCGAGTGGTTACGGAGCTGGTGTCAAGAAAGAGGCTACCACTTCGTTGGTGCATGGGGAGACTTCTGAGAGAGGAGGTTCTTCAGGTACGATGGACTGCACCTAACAAGGGAAGGAGTAAAAACACTGGGCCAAAAATTTGACGTGTGCATTGGGCATTTAAACTAGGGAAGTGGGAGCCGGAGGCAAAGGACCCTATCAAAGGCACTCTAGAAGACAGGAACTTAGCCGTAACTCTCCCTAAAACAGGAATTAGTCACGGAATGCAAAAAGGGACTAGCAGAAACATGAAGGGAAGTAAACAAGCACAAATGGAAGTGGGACTCAGTAGTATGCCTACTGGAAAGAAACTAGAGGTAAAACACAAGGTCAAGGGAAGAAAAATTAAAAAGAGGGTTGACAGACCATGGAAAGCCATGTGCACAAACGCTCACAGCCTGGCAGATAAAATCTCAGATCTAATGGACTTGATGTCAGAGGTTGACCTGAACATCCACGGCCACAGAGTGGCCTGAACACAGGAGCAGTTAGAAGGCTCCCACAAAGGAACCCCCAACTCGCTCATCCTCAGCCACGGAGCGGCCTGAACACGGAAGCAGCCAGAAGGCAACTGCAAGAGGAGAGCCTCTCCCTATGACCTGCTGCTGATTTTGTTGTGGGGTGTTAAAAGATATAACAGATTTTCTTATTTTTCTTCAGGATCTCCTGTGTCCCTACTGCCCCCTCTGACTGCTCCACTCCACTGATGAGAGATTGCTGGAGATTCCCAGGGTTCGCTTGAAGACCTCTGGGGCTTGAACGTTTGCATTCGCAGCCCCTACCCTGTGGAATTCTCTGCCTCATCAGGTTAGAGGGTGCCTGACTGTGGAGAGCTTTAAAGCAGCGCTAAAAATTTATTTTCACTGGCCTTCTTAGATATCTAACAAGTGGTATGTCTGCTGTTAAACTGAGTATATATATATATTATAGTAGCATGGTAGTCTACCATAGTTAGAGCCATTTCTATGTTAAACCCAAAATTTTGCACCTTAATAACTTTGCAACCGTTTGACAGATTTGCCTGAAATTTGGACTACACAATCAAGACCCATGCGCCTTGGGATCTGCAAAGTTTCGTACTGGTTGGGTATACAGCTCGGAGTTATTAAACGTGATCTCTTGGCGTGCGTTCACGCTTTTCTGGAATTCTCTGATCAGCCTTCTACAGGTCGCACGGTTTGCGCAACCAGCTTGAAATCTTCAGGGAACATGCGGCCGGGGTCCCCGATGTGCCTTTCAAAGATTTCGTGAAAAAATATTAAACGGTTCAAAAGTTTTTCAAAAAACAATTTCCCATTATAAGTCAATGGGATAAGTTAACAAAAAGTTCGACAGTGTCGCAAATGCATTTTTACTTTCGCAAATGGCCCTCTTACTTTCGCAAATCCGCTATCTTGTTTTCAGTTAGTGATCAGAAAAATGCTTGCCATTTAAATTTGGGACCCTCTAGCAACCTAATTATTTTGTATTCACCTAGTCGGAGCTGAGGATGCTAGCCATGCCTTTATTTTGGTAAAACACCCCAGAAATATATTTTTGAAATTTCTGGAAAAAGTAGCAAAGTACTTTCGTGATCATAAGTGTATGAAATTTTCAAGCTTTATGAAGTGCGACAATGCTTTTCTAGGCTGTGGGGAAATGACAGCAATTGTTTGGCACCCAGCTGCAAAAGAACGGTTGGGAGTTTTGGGCTGAAATTTGGAGAGAACGCAGCCGTCATCTCACAGATGTGCCTTTCAGTGTTTTGTTGAAAAAATATTACATGGCGGCAAAGTTACGACGCTCCAAAGTTGACGTTTTTTCTCATAGGATAACATTACGGCGCCCAACGCATTTCAGGAATCCTTTGGCACCCTGCTGCAAAATAACAGTTTGGTCTTTTTTCCTGAAATCCAGAGGGAAGACAGCCAACAGCCCACAGATGTGCCTTTCAGTGGTTTGGTGAAAAAATATTACAGGGAGGCAAAGTTATGGCACTCCAAACTTCTCTTTTTTTCCTATAGGATAACATTACAGCATTCACTCGCGCTTTCAGGGCCCAGTATCTCGGAACGTGCGAGATAATGGACTTTCGTCGGAAAATGCTTAGCCCTAAGAAGGGCTAAGTACAAAACTAGCCAGGACAGTCGTAAATCATATGACTTTTAAATTTTTTTTCCACGTCGTATGGTTCCTGAGATATAACCTATTTAGTCTTCCAAGTCCTCATTTTCTGCTCTGAGACCCATTATTATGCATACATTCTTTGTACTCACTGTCCTTCTCTATGCAGCTTTTGGGGAAAACCAGCCTGTGCGCTTACATTACTGTTACTGTTACCCTTTCTGCTTGCAGTTCCGTACCCGTTTCACTTACTGTTGACGTCTACGCCACCATGTGCGTTATCCTTTGTGCTTTCATTTGCGCTATGCTTTCATATTTTTGCCATTTGTGTCTACAGTACCGCTTTCTCTTCTGTTTCACTTTGCATCACCATGCCCATTGACATTTCCGCTTGCAGGCACCATGTTACTATGTGAAACACATCACGTGGCAGACCGCTCCCCGTCACGCCACTGTGTGCTATCTTTCTGTTCTCATTCGTGCTTGCGTACCATGTGTGTGCCACTGTTAAGCGCTTCTGTTTGCATTGCTGTTCCTGTTACTATGCTGGGCCCCGCGCCCCGCTGCATTACGTGGGCGGGGCGCCAGGGGCCCGCTCAATACATTCACTATTTCTCGTTATCATTCTCAAAAGAAGGAAATTAGAGGCAAAAACTCTGTTTAATGCATTAGTTAGGGTTGTACAGTAAGTTAGAATGGAAAGTTCCCTTGATCTTTCAGCCCACTCTCATCGGCATTGGGCGATTGGGTCGCTGGTCCTACCTCTCACCCCATTCTCCCATACTTCTGCCGCAACATGTGATGGGGTGAGAGTTAGCTGACGACCCCAATGCACACCCCAATGGCGTGTTGGGAGGGTGGGCTGGGGTCCAAGGGGGTTTTCAACCCCAACACCGAATTTCCTCACTTTTGTTGCTGTGGAACAACCCTAACTAATGCCTTAAACGGAGTTTTTTGCTTCTAATATATATATGGTTTTATGTTTTTAAGGTTTTTAGTCTCTGTAAAAGCGCTTTGATACTTGTTGAACTGTACTTCCTACAAATAAAGATTATCATCTGCCTCATTGTTCTATCTGATAAACTCTGCCGTTGCAATAGTTTTCCTAGCTGGATTGTGTATTTTTAATCGGCAGAGTGTACCTGTTTGTTTTTTACCAAACTGTTTCAGTGGTTCAGAGCCTTTGAACGTGGCTGTACTTTACAAATGTTCCTAACTAGCTGTAGGGTCCTGTAGCTTAGGAGTATTCTGTTTTATTTACCGATTTCATTTTACTCACTTTTCTCTTGCTTTCCCCTCATCAGTCGGCGCATGCACACTCCAACCTGCCCTACTCTCTTTGTGTTGTTTCCCGCCATGAAGTCTGATCCCTTTTGTTTCTCTTCTTACTTTAGGCTCCCACAAAGGAACCCCCGCCCCAGGCCACTGGAGCAGCCAGAGGGTAACTGCAACAGGATAGCCTCTCCCTATGACCTGCTGCTGATTTTTTGTTTGTTTTTTTTGTTTGTTTTTCAGCCACCGGACTCCAGCCCCACGAACGGCTCGCCCCAGCCCCAGTGACCCGATCCTCACTCGGGAAGCCCCCAGGGGGCTGCCGAAGCGGAACTGTCGTGGCTGGAGGGTCGGGCACTGGGCCTGGCTCATACGCGGGGGGGGTGGGGCCAGCAATTTTAGAGATTACATTCTCTTGGAGCTAGGACATGCAATGACGCTAGGGTTTGAGCATCTGTCCTAGCTCCACCCCATGTTGTGGTGTGGCACTGTGTCCCCCAGCCTCCGCCAGAGGGCAACCGCTGCCACCACACAGGAACACCCCCTTCCCGGAGAAGGAGAGCAGTCCTCTGGATGCTCAATCCTTCTCCGCCCCTGTCGACCCCCCGCCGGCCCGTGCATGGGTCGCTGGCGTGGTGCAAAGTGTGGCGTCCAGCGCCTCAACCCTCAGCACCACCGGGCCAGCTGCTGATTTTGTTGTGGGGTGTTAGCACGTCAGCCACATCACGTGACCTCACCTGTGCGTTTTCAAAGTCCCTACTTTCCCATTTGCACGTTTCACTCTCTGACCACTAGGGGTTAGTCTTCAGCCACTGTTTCTCCCTCTATCACCTATTGTTCCTGACACCCTTTGGAGCCATTTTCTCCAATCTCCTACTGCCCCTGCCTGCTTTCTCCCTCCTCATCTGCCTCTCCTTCCCTTCCTCTCTCTCCCTTCTTCCTGTCCTGGGGTTGAAACCCTTGACCCTCTGCACTATAGGCAGTAACCCTACGGCTGCGCCACTGACTCTGGCTACTTTCCTCCTGTTTTTTATCTCTACTTCTACTCCGCATTTACTTTGCCTCCAAAGTTAACCTCTGTGGCCTGTCCCTCAATATTGCTACTATGGAGCTCTCACGCAGGCTAATTTGCCCCTTTCTTTTATTGACACTAGCCTCCCCCTATATTCCTTCTTCGGCTTGCCCACTACCCTCTACCCTGCATCTTAACAATTACACTGATGCCCGGCCGGCTGGGACCACTATTGCCTTACCATACCACCCTATTCGTCTTCAGGGCATGGTATCCTGTACTCCCAAGCATCATTGCAAACAGTCCTTACTCCTTCTGCTCCATGTCCTCACCCTCCCAATTCCCTCTGTTGGCGCCAAGCCCCTCCTACCGTAATCAGTCAGTCAAACCTAAACTGCGGAAACACATCTTCGCTAGGCTTGCCATCTTACTTCTGCTCCTTTCTGGTAATGTGCACCCTTACCCAGGGCCCATTTCTATGCCCAGTCCCGCTAGTCATCATGCTGGCGGCCTGTTACTAGCCTTTATCAACATACGTAGCCTGCTGTAGAATCATGACATTCTCCAGGGCTGGATTATGCAGCACATCCTGATATCTTGGCAGTGGCTGAAACTTGGCTGTCTCCTAAAATACCGGAATGGCTACCTGCTCTTCAGAGAAGATAGGCTGGGCAAAAGGGGTGGAGATTGTGCCATCTACCTTCATGACTCTCTCCAAGGGTTCATACTCCACCCCCCAGGTAATGGAGCCCAGGCCCTATCTGTCTATCAAAATAGCTACTGGTAACAAGGGTAAATCGCTCATAGTTATGTCTGTCTACATTCCACCCAGCAACTCAAAACTAGCCTTCAACTTCGTACTTGACTGTGTCTCCCAGCTACCCAGTAAGGCTGAAGTTATCATTCTGGGTGACTGTAATGTCAACTGGTCGGCCCCCTCAGCTGCACCTCATAGGGATGCTGCTGCCGCCATCAGTCTTACACAAGTTGTGCCGTCGCCCACAAGAATCAGTTATAGGATGGTACCAGTACCCTGATCAACATTGTCTTAACCAACCACCCAGAGAGACTTAACACTGTCACGGTCTTACCTGACTCATTAAGTGATCACTCTCCTATTCTTTGTCATTGGTCCAACTGTTCCCCAACCCTCCACAGGATTTCTCATCAGTGCTGTCTCAGAAAAGGTTCACTGGGGCAATTCAGGGACTACCTTCAAAACTGTGACTGGACCCCTTGGACACTGCCTCTGATGTCAACAGTGCCCTAGCTTTTTTTATTTCCACTTTTAAGTCTGCTTGCGACATCTTCGCCCCATACTTCAAGCGAATTTTGAAAGGCCCTGAAACACCATGGATCACCCCGGCTCTCCTGGATCACATGCGCACCCGCGACAACCTCTGGCAGAAAGCCCTGGCTGCTGGCCTCCCTGCGGATAGGCAGTGATATCGGACTGCCAGAAATGCCTGCACCTGGGAAATTAGTCGTCCTAAGGCTGCTCACTTTCAAGCTAGCCTCTCGGACACTTGGGGCCAGGGTAGGAAGTTCTGGGACAACATAAAGGACCTGACTGGTAAACCCAACTCATCCCCACCTTCCATGCTGAATATCAATGGAGTCATTACTCAGGATCCGCAGCTTATTGCGAATACCTTCAACACAGCATTCACTGACCTTAGTGGGGTTCTCCTCCCCCCGATTTCTTCAACAACACCTCCAGCCTCCCCTCCTTCAGGTATCCCTCCATTCTGCTTTAGGACTGCCTCCCTGCGTGACGCTAAATCCTACCTTACCAAGGTCTTGGGAAAATCTAGGTTTAGAGGTGACTCCCTGGACTTGAAGCTCCTGCTACTGGCTCTCGACACTGTCCTATCCCCACCACCACCATCACACTACTAAGTCTCTCTCTCTGACTAGGATAATTCCCTTCACAATGGAAGTCTGCAGTGGTTACACCTCTACTTAAGAGTGATGGCAGAACCTCCCACAGTAACTGTCGCCTGATCTCTATCTCCCCCATCTCTAAAGCCCTGGAGAGGAGAAGATAGCATCTGATCAACTCTCCGACTTCCTCTCAAAAATACAACCTTCTATGTCGTCAGCAACATGGGTTCAGGAAGGGCCACAGTACCTCCACTGCCCTCTTGGAATATTCCGATTTTATACACAAAGCCCTTGACTGTGGCCACTTAGTTGGGTCTGTGTACATTGACCTAACAAAAGCTTCTGATATGGTCAATCACACTCTCCTAAATTATTCCCTACCATCTCTAGTCCTCTCACATGATGCCACCACCTGGTTTGCTAACTACCTTGAAGGAAAACTGTCATAAACCCCTGTGACAATTTCTAGGGCTGCAGAAATGCCCGATTAGCACAACTTTAATGTTTATTTTTAGTTTTCAGCTAATCTTTGCTCCATTTCTTTCCTTGATGGTAGTTCAGTGTGCTGTCTAGGAGGCGACATTTAGAAAGTGCCGCCGCACCGGAAGACTGAGCTTGACCTTTTCTGCATAGTATTGTTCCGGCTGTGTGCTGGAAGGCTCATTCATGACGAGCAGGGCACAGTGCCACGAAGTAAAAAGAAGCAGCATGCCTTGTAGCAGTGTTTGAGCTGAGTCTTCAGAAACAAACCCGGTCAAAACCGGAGCAGTCTAACTCATTTAATTTTTAAATGTAAAATTGCAGCCTTGAGTTCGGCATGCGCATTAGCCAACTGGCAACAAAAGGTCTAGATTCCCAAAAGAAGACTCAAGTCAGGAAACCCAAAAACCAAAAAACCAAGTAATAAAGCATAACAAATTCTTAATCAACACAAAGCACCCACAACAGAAAGTGTGCTGAAGACACCCCTGTGATGCAACACTGCACCTGCCTACCCACTTCCCAAAAACAGGTTCTGAGAGGTGAGGCAGGGAGGGAGGTCAGAATACAGCAAGACTCCATTAGAAGAAATATACTTACTAAGGGGAGTAATTTTTTCTTCAAACAACATGAAGTCTTGCTCTATTCTGACAATTGCAGACTACCAAGCAGTACCTCCATGGAGGAGGGACAGAACCTACTTTAGGAATAGGCTCTGAAGTACTGCTGTGCCAAACCGAGCATCACTCCTAGCCTGGATATCTAGAGAGTAATGCTTGGTGAAGGTATGGACTGTTTTCCAGGTGGCTACTTAGCAAATCTCTAACAAAGGAATATCTCTGGCTGCAGCCAGAGAAGCAGCTGTACCTCTAGTGGAATGAGCCCTCAGGCCTGAGGGTGGAATTTTCCCAGTTTCTCATAGTAGAATTGTATACAGGATACAATCCACCTGGCAGTAGTTCTCTTGGTAGCAGGTTTGCCCTTACCTACTTCCCCATAAGTGAGGAACAACTAGAGGGAGTCAAACCTGTGACCCTTTGTACGTTCAATGTAGTAACTAAGGGCTCTTTTAACATCTAAACTGTGTAACCTCCTCTTTCCTGAGGAAGAGTGATCAGTGAAGAATACAGGAAGAGACATATACTGGTTTTAATGGAAATCTGAAACCACTTTGGGTAAGAACCTCCTATTGGTTCTAAGGACCACTTTATCTCTATGGAATGAAATAAAGTCAGGGTCTACTGACAGAGCTTGTAATTCACTGATACGCCTGGCAGAGGTAATAGCTACCAAAAACACAGTTTTCCAAGTCAAGTACTTAAGCTCTGCTGAGGACATAGGCTCAAAAGGAGGTTGCATAAGCTGATCAATACAAACATTCAAATCCCAGGCAGGAGCAGGATCCCTAAAGGGGAGATTGGTATGAAGCAATCCCTTAAAAAATTTGCAGAATACAGGGTGAGGTGATAGTGAAGAAGGCTTTCCCACTGACAGAAAAGCAGAAACAGCTGACAAATGTACTTTGAGAGTAGCTGATCTGAGGCTTAAGCCATTAAGATGAACCATATAATCCAGGACTGTAGACAAATCAGCAGTGTCTGGGGATATGTGCCTCCTGGAACACCAAATGCTGAATCTCTTCCATTTGGAGGTATAAGTTTTTCTGGTGGCAGGCTTTCGAGAGGCTTTGAGAATATCCAGAACCCCTAGGGACAGATGCAAGTCTGCATATTCTAACTCTTCAAGAGCCATGCCTTGAGATTGAGGGACCGAAGATTGGGGTATTAAACCCTCCTCTGTGAGGAGGATAACAGGTTGTAATTCCTTGGAAGAGACAGGGGAAGATGGACTGCTAGGGACAGCAACAGGGGGTACCAAGGCTGCCTGACCCAGTCCGGAGCAATTAGAATCACCTTGCAAGGTTGTGACCTTATCTTGACTAGAACTTTGAAGAGTAGAGGAAAGGGAGGGGAGGCATAAAGAAATTTCCCTTCCCAGTTCAAAATCAGAGCATCCAGAGGGACTGAGCCCAAGACTGGGGGTCTGCAACAAAACAGATGAAGTTGGTGATTGTCTGGGGCTGCAAAGAGATCTATCTCTGGAGTGCCCCATTTCGAAAATATGACTTTCAACACCAGAGGGCCCAGAGACCATTCGTGATGGCCTTGGAAGATTCTGCTCAATGCATCTGCTAGCACATTGTCCTTCCCTGGAAGGTGGACTGCCACCAGGGAGGTCTGTAGAGAATAAGCTAGGGACCACAATTTCATGACTTCCATGCACAAGGCCGTGGACCGAGTGCCGCCCTGCTTGTTGATGTACCACATGGTGGTGGTGTTGTCCGGCCGGACCTGAACCACCTTGTTCTGCACTGACTGAGAGAAGGCTTGCAGGGTCAGAAAAACTGCCCTGAGCTCCAGGAGATTAATATGAAGGAGGGATTCCTGAGGGGACCACAGTCCCTGGGCTGTGAGAGCCCCCAGATGGGCTCCCCACCCCAAAAGGGAAGCATCCATGGTGAGGACCACAGAGTGAGTCTGAGTGACAAATGGAACTCCTTGCCTTAGATTGTCCAGATCCTGCCACCACTGAAGGGCCTGGACTAGAGTCTGAGTAACTGGAACCAATTTGGTAAGAGGATCTTTCCTTTGGGACCAAAAGGCCCTCAGATGGAACTGAATGTCCCTCATCTGAAACCTGGCACCTTGGACCACTGCTGTGGAGGCTGCCATGTGGCCCAAAAGCTGGAGGAAGTGCCTTGCTGGTCGAGAAACTAGAAGGTGGAAGGAAGAAGCCAGCTGTATAGTGACTGTTGCCCTTTCCATGGGAAGGAAGGCTCTTGCTTTGACAGTATCCAGCTCTGCTCCTATAAAGGTGAGAAGCTGTACAGGCTCGAGAACTGACTTGGGAAGGTTGAGAAGAAACCCCAGGGAAGTGAGAACTTGCTGGGTCACTTGCAGATCTAACTTGACTTGGTCTGAGGGCTGGCCCACAATGAGCCAGTCATCCAGATATGGAAAAATGGAAGTCCTTTTTCTTCTTAAAAAGGCCACTACTACTGCCAGGCACTTTGTGAACACCCTTGGGACTGATGTTAGGCCAAAGGGCATAGCCTTGAACTGATAATGACCTGAGGGCAATTCGAACCTGAGGTACTTTCTGTGGGAGCACTTGATGGGAATGTGAAAGTAGGCATCTTCGAGGTCCAGGGAGGCAAGCCAGTCCCCTGGCCGTAGAGAGGGAAGAATTGTTCCCAGAGTCACCATTTTGAATTTTGGTTTTAAAAGATGTTTGTTCAGGTATCTTAAGTCTAGGATGGGTCGCCTATCCCCTGTCTTTTTTGGGTTAAGGAAGTACCTGGACTACAGACCTTTGCCCCTGTGTAGGGTAGGAACCCTCTCTATGGCCCCTAAGGCCAGTAGAGATGAAACCTCTGCCTCCAAAGCAAGAGTTTCTGAGGTGTTCGCAGGTGGAAAGGATCTGGCTCTCATTTTTGGAAATTTTTTGAAACTGAGAACCAGTCCCTGGCTTACTACCTCCAGGACCCAACTGTCTGAGGTAACAGACGTCCAGTCCTGGACAAAGTAAGCCAGCCTGCCCCCTATAGGGAAGGGGGAGTCGACCCAGGCTGACACATCAGGGTGTCTGCTTGGCAGGAGCCTTAGGCTGAGGAGTGGATGCAGCCCTACTCATCCCCCTTCTGCCTCTCCCTCTGAAGAACCCCTTCTGAGAAAAAGGAGAAGAGGCCTGTGCTTGGTAGAAAGGCCTGTGAAAAGGCCTGCCCCTGCCCCTAGCTTGCTGCCTTTGAGGAGTTGCCTGTCTCTTCTTGACTTGGGCACTCCTATAAGTGGTCCTGTACTCATCCATTTTCTTCATATAATTCTCTGTCTGCTCCCCAAACAGAGAATTACCCACCACAGGAAAATCCATGGCCTTAGCCTGGGTGTTCTGTGAGAGGCTAGTACATCTGAGCCAAGCCGTCCTCCGAAGAGCCACAGATATAGCCATGACTCTTGATGACACATCATTGGAGTCCACAGCAACATGAAATTGTACCTTTGATGCCTCAATCCCATCAGCAGCCACCTCCTCCAGCTCCTTGGCCAGCTGGGGGGAAGCCTGCTTAGCCAGTGCCGGTACAGTGTCCCACCTGGACTTTTGGTACCTGGCTGCATAGGCCATATAGTTAGCCTGCCTGAGTCCCAAAGATGATGCCATGTACTGCTTCTTTGCCATGGCATCTATCTTCCTGGAGTCTTTGTCTGGGGGTGTGAAGCCAAGGGAATATTTGCCTTGTCACAGGCTGAAGCCTGCACTACCCCAACATGGCTGCATTGCTGGTAGAAAAACTCCATATCTGAGCCTGATAAAGCACACCTCTTGTCCATTCTTCTGTCAACAGGAGGTACAGAGTTAGGAGACCTTAGGATTTTCTGTGTCTGCTTCCCAAAGGACTTATGAAGGGGAATATGCAGTCTCTTGGACTCTGGGATGTCCATCATCTCAACAAAATCGGCTCCTCCTGATCCTTCACAGCCTCCTCCATGGGAAGCTGGAGGGTTTCAGCCACTTTTCTGTAAAACAGATAGTGGGGAAGGGACTCAGAGAGCCTAGGAGGGGAAACACCAGAAGGTCTGTCTGGGGAGATGTCTGGTTCCACAGGCAAATCCAGACTTTCACCATCATCGTCCTCTTCAAAATTCCCTTCCTCTTCAAACTCCGGTTCATAAAAGTCTTCAGGAGAATAATCTTGAACCAGGGGAACAGACCGAACCTCTGCCAGAAGGCATCGGATCAGTTGGAACCGGACGAAGCGATTCAACAATCCGAATCGCTCTGACTGTTTCTTCGGCGGTTGGAACGTGAATTTCTGGATCCGAACCGGTCGATTTGTCTTTGCGTTTTCTTTTTGTAGGAATTGATCCCTCAAGATTGGCTCTCCTTTTGCCCGAAGTAGTATCGCCCTGGTCAGAGGGCACTCCTTCTGGTTCGATGGGAACCGAACCGGGCTGCCCTTCCATGTCAGCGGATTTCTCGGCCTCCTTATCTCTAAGTCTACCTAACCTTTTTTCCAGGGTAGACTTAGGGAAGCTTTTACAAATTTGGTAGTCTGAATCGAGGTGGTCAAACCCCAGACAGTAAACACAGGTGGTGTGGGGATCGGCCTTAGCAAAGACCTCCCCACACACACACTGCAGTGTTGAAACCCAGTGGGCCCGTTTTTTTTCTTGGGTTTCTCAGACATGGCCAACCTAACAAACTTACCCTTTATATGGCAACCGCCAGGCAAGACTCCCCTATCGGTTTCTCACCGTGTTACGGGTGTTGGACAAAATCGCACAAATTACGTTCTTTTTTAAACTGATACAGATTGGTAACCACACACTAAAGATACACTTATCAAAGGATCGGTTCAGTTGAACCGATCGAGAATACAAGTTTTTGCAATTTCCACAAAATAAACAGAGAAACTTCCTAAAGTACTTACAGTACCGCAGACAGAGCCTGAACCGACAATGCAGAAATAAATTCGGAATAAAACCGACAACTTTAACCAACTTTGAACTGAGCAAAAGGAGAAATTTCCAGAGCGACTGTTCAGTGAGGTGGAGTAAAGAATCTGATGGTTTGGATTCAAAGTACTGCAGACAGAGTCTTCAACCGAGCCCTAGCTCAATGTTCTATGCCTTGCATAGAAATTTAACCCTCTACTCTCTGGGGCAGTTCAAGTGCTGGAGCTAACTGCAATTGTCAGAATACAGCAAGACTTCATGTTGTTTGAAAGACCGCTTGGCCCACCTAGTCTGCCCATTTCCCTACCTGATGGATAAGCGGTAGATCCTAGTCAACCAACAGCCTACTTCCTCCTACCCCCCCACTAGAATTGCCTTATGCCTGTCACATGCATTCTTGAATTCCCCTACTGTTTTTGACTCTATGACCTCCTCACAAAGGCTGTTCCATGCATCTACAACCCTCTCTGTGAAGAAATACTTCCTCACATTACCTCTAAGCCATCCCCCCATTGTCTTCAAATTGTGCCCCCTTGTTCTTGCACATCTCTTTTTCTAAAAGATGCTACCCTCTTGGACTTTGTTGATTCCCTTGAGGTATTTGAAAGTTTCTATCATGTCCCCCCTCTTCCTCCTTTCCTCGAGGCTATACATCTTAAGCTCCTTTAGTCTTTCTTCATATGTCTTCTGGTGCAGACCCTGCACCATTTTGGTTGTTTCTCCTCTGGACAGCCTCCACCCTGTCTATGTCTTTTGCGGAGATGGGTCTCCAGAACTGTACACAGTACTCAGATGTTGTCTACCAATGTTTGTACAGAGGGCCAACAACTTCCTGTTTTCTACTGGTGATGCCTCTCCCTATGCATCCCAGTATCCCCCCAGCCCTCCTTACTGCCTTCTCACATTGCTGGCCCACCTTTAGGTCATCTGATATGACTACCCCCAGGTCCCTTTCCATTTTTGTTGTTGTCAGTATTTCACTCCCATTGTGTACTCTTGCCCTGGGTTTTTGTTTCCCAGGAGCATTACTTTGCACTTCTTTGTGTGGAATCTAAGCTGCCATACATTTGACAATTCCTCCAACCTTGCCAAGTCCCTTTTCATCCTTTCCACCCCACCTTGCGTATCAGCCCTGTTGCAGATCTTTGTGTCATCTGCAAAGAGACATGCTTTCCCTTCCAGTCCCTCTGCAATGTCACTTATAAAGATATTAAAAAGGACCAGCCCCAGTACTGAACCTTGCGGTACCCCACTAGTAACCCACCTCTCTTCACTGTGGACTCCATTTACTACTACCTGCTGTGTTCTGTTGTCCAGCCAGTGTTTTACCCAGGCTACCACCCTGGGTCCCACTCCCAGGCTGGCAAATTTGTTTATTAATCTTTTGAGCGGGACTGTGTCAGATGCCTTGCTAAAGTCTAGGTAGGCCATGTCCACAGCCCCTCCCTGGTCTACTACTTTGGTCACCCAGTCAAAGAAATCAATTAAATTTTGTTTGACATGACCTTCCTGCTGTGAATCCATGCTGCCTTGGGTCCTGCGCCCCACTGGCCTCTAGGTACTCAACAATTCTTTCCTTCAGAAGTGATTCCATTATTTTCACTACCACTGAGGTCAAACTGACAGGTCTGTAGTTTCCTGCCTCTGTCTTGCTCCCACTTTTGTGAAGGGGAATCACATCTACCCTCCTCCAGTCCTCAGGTACCACACCATCCTCCCATGTTTTATTAAAAAGGGTAGTCAGTGGTGTTACTAGTTCTTCCCTTAGTTCTTTTTGAATTCTGGGGTGAATTCCATCAGGCCCCATTGCTTTATCCACCTTCAGTTTTAAGAGTTCTTTCAGAACCCTTTCTTCTGTGAAAGGACTAATAACACCCCCCCCACACACACACATCCAGAGTGCTTCTGTTGACTGGATTAGGTATCTCCCCCTGCTTTTCCATTGTGAATACTGAGCAGAAATATTTGTTCAGTATCCCTGCTTTTTCACTGTCGCTGTCTTCCCAACCAACTTCCTCTTTATTCAGCCTCAGTATCCCTGCCTTCATCTTTCTTTGCTCCCTAATGTACCTATAAAAGGTTTTATCTCCCTTCTTAACCGAGTTGGCTATCTTTTCCTTGGTTTGGGCCTTTGCTATTCTGACTGCCTTCCCCACTTCCTTCTGCTTTAACTGGTACAGTTCTCTGTCCTACTCCTTCTGTGTTTCCTTATACTTCCTGAATGCTATCTTTTTCTCCCTTACCTTCCCCGCCACTTCTTTTGAGAACCATAGTGTTTTTTTCTTTCATTTTGATTTGTTTATTTGCTTCACACAAAGGCTTGTTGCCTCTGTGATGGCAGTTTTAGTGTTTCCCCATTGTTGCTCCACCCCATCTTCTTGCCTGTTTGCTAGTGCTTTTCTGAGGCATTCTCCCATTTTGACAAAATCAGCCCTCCTGAAGTCCAGTAACTTCACTTTTGTGTGGCTTGACTCTACAGCTTAGTTTATTGTGAACCACACTGTTTGGTGGTCACTTATTCCGAGATGGCTACCCATTTCAAGATCAGAGATCCTCTCTCCGTCCCCATTTGAGAGTACCAGGTCTAAGACTGCTCCCTCCTGAGTGGGTTCCAAAACTAGCTGTCTGAGGCATGCCCCCTGTAGGGCATCGAGAATGGCCCTGCTTTTGGATGTGGCTGCAGCAAAGGTGCTCCAGTTAACATCTGGCATATTCAGGTCCCCTATCAGCATTCCACAAGGACAAAGTCATCTTACTACCCAACGTGAAACTCCTTCTCTCTGTGGTTTCTAAATTCCATCTAAACCCAGGCTTTCATATTGCTTGTATTCTTTCTGAAGTCTCATACTTCCAATGCCAAGCACATGTTCTATACAACTGATGTCTACAAAGTCATACTTTACTACCATGAGATTATGGCAGAAATTTATGTTGAGGCTTGACAACTGTTTGTTACCTATGCTGAAACTGCCCTCGTCATACTGGCAGCTAAACAGACTGTTGGTAGGTGGGTCACATCCTGCATTACTGTGTTACCAGTTGGCTAGAAAGGAGACCCCCTTAAAGTCTAAAAGCTCATTCCACCAGTCATACTGCTGCCATGATTGCTGCGGCCAGGTATTTTTGTAACCATAGTTCTACTACTACTAGTATTTAGTTCACATCCACATGACTCCCCCAACCTCCCCTGGCCAGGCATTCCTTAGAAACCTGTTTCCATATAATTTCACCTTTCTACCAGCTACCTTAGACCATGGTTACCGTAGATGGGATCGACTTGGTTTAATTTTCCTCTTCCAGTTTTTAAGAGACAGAGATTTAATCACCTTTCCAGACTTAGAGACAATTTCACCTAAGACCCGAGTATCAATGCCATTACCATCAGGTAAAAATACTTATGGAGTGCATTGCGGCACTGGTCTAAGGATTGTTCACTGCCATTATTGATACAGCTCCTTACTTGAGTGTTGGTGGGAGAGAACTTAACCTTACTTTTTCTCAAGCTTACTAAGCATTACTGCAATTGGAAGGGGGCAATACAAACTCTATTTAGACTCAATAGGAAACTGACCTATTAATTCAGATTTCCCCCCCAGGACTGGGACCGATACCTAACATATGTTCCTAGGGTGATTTCTTCATTCATCTAAAAGAAATTCTCCTGGAAAACCTGTATACACTTTTTTCGAACCCCGCATATAGTAGCCAAATTTAAGCCCACCTTAACAGCGACTTGTTGGCGTGGGCGCAGCACCACTCCTGCTACCCTTGTCCATATCTTTCAGAGTTGTCCTGTACTGCAACCCTATTGGGTTCAGCTTTCCTCTATTCTGCGAGACATTTTTGGAGTGGATTTCCAATTAACGGACTGCACTATCCTTTTTTTGGATCTTCCAGAGAGATATCAGAGTCCTAATACCTGCAAACTCTTGAACATTTCACTAGTGGTTGCCAAAAAAATCCATCACAAAATTGTGACGTACCAATGCGGTGGTTACTGTATAACACTGGCAGTACCTTGTGTGGTCAGTGTATGACATGGAGAAAATCACGGCACAGCTGAACCATGTGGTTTCAAAATTTGATAAAATTTAGGCTCAATGGGTCCATCATACGCTAGATCATTGACAGGACTTTGTACCCTGAAAATGAGAGCTTTATTTACACTTAGGCTATTTTTAAGATGTAAGTGAGTGGTGCAGCGGTCTGATGTACTGTTCTATGTTGACCGAAGTGTGTTTATTTGTTTGGTCTGTGTTTAGTTTTGTGTAATTTAAAATAAAATTTAATAAACAGAAATAAAAAAAAAAAAAGAAACCTGTTTCCAGCATGCAGATCTGAAAGCACTGGTGCCTGGGCAGGAGGACCGGATCATTCCATTGTAGGAGGAGTCAAGCTTAAAGACTGTTTCCAGTGACTGAGCATGCTCAGTCAAAGACTGCCGAAATGTGGATTTAAACTGAATACTAGTAGTATAGCTATGGGTTCAAGTGCATAACTTATTCTTGTCATGACTCATACTGGCCACTGTAATGGGCTGTATAAAGGATTGCCTAGGTGCACTAGTACAGACTTTTGTCACAGCTTATATTGACCACTGTAATGCATTGTATAGAAGACTGCCTAACAACTCAAGTACAGACTTTTGTCGTGGTTCATATCGAGCACTGTAATATCCCATGTGAAGGACTGAGAGAACTAGTACAGGCTTTTGTTGTGGTTTGTATTGTGCACTGTAATGTGTTGTATAAAGGACTACTTCAGAGCACTAGTAGACTTTTGTCACGGCTTGTACTGACCACTATAATGTGCTGTATAAAGGACTGCCTAGGTGCACTAGTTAAGGCTTTTATCATGGCTCATACTGAGCACTGTAATGCACTGTATAAAGGACTGAGAGAACTAGTAAAGGCTGTTGTCATATGTGGCTTGTATTGACCACTGCAATGTACTGTATAAAGGACTGCCTGAGAGCGCTAGTACAGCTTTATGTCATGGCTCATATTGACCACTGTGATGTATTGCATAAAGGACTGCTTCAGAGCACTAGTACAGATTTTTGTCCACAGAATGCACTGCATATTGAGTTGGCCGAGTTTGTATACATCACTCTCCACTTCCCTTCCTTTCACCTCTTGACTTCATATCCTTAGTGATTTTTGAACACTACTAAAGGCTTTTGTCATGGCTCATATTGCCCATTAAAATGCATGGTATAAAGGACTATCTGAGAGCATTAGTACAGGTTTATGTCATGGCTCGTATTGACCACTGTAATGTGCTGTATGAAGAACTACCTAAAGAGCAACTGACGCCTTCAGGACGACTTTAACAAACCATAATATTCAGACACAGTTCAACTTGTGTTTCACCTTAGTTCTGTATTCTTCCTCCCCATTATTTATTACTGAGGTCATTTGCATTAAAACAAAATCTTTGTTCCTGAAGAGTTCATCTATTTCTGTTGCTTTCTCCTTGCCTAAGGTCATAATGCACTGCTTGTGACATCACAGTTACTCTCATGGCAACACATTGTGATGTCACAACAGAGGATTATGACTTGAAGTAGGGAGTAAGCTATAGAGACAGCAGAACTCTAAGGGAATTCTAAGGGGTAAAGATCACGCAGTCATGCAAATTTACTCTAATAAATAATGGGGAAGAGAAATATATGGAATATATATGGAATGCAAGCTGAATTGTACCCAATTGTTATGTTTTTCAAAGTTTAATATGAGTCATCAGTAGCTGTTTAAGAACACTAGTACAGGCTTTTGTCACAACTTGTATTTACCACTGTAATGTGCTATATAAAGGACTACTTCAGATCACCAGTACAAACTTTTGTCACAACTTGTATTGACCACTGTAATGTGCTGTATGAAGGATTACTTCAGAGCACCAGTACAAACTTTTGTCACAACTTGTATTGACCACTGTAATGTGCTGTATAAAGGGACTACCTGGGAGCACTAGTACATGCTTTTATGGCACATATTGACCACAGTAATGCATTCTATAAAGGACTGCCTGAGAGCACTAGTACAGACTTTTGTCATGGTACAGTCCCCATCACTTATAACAGGCGCATCTGTGCAAGCACATTCTGCCCATTATATGGGATGGGTGCTGTAACCAAAGTGGATATTTTATATGCGCAGAATATGGGTATAGTCCTTAGGGTTTGTCTTCGGAAGCTGCAGGATCAGCATCTAGCATGTGACAGAATGAGGTAGCGGCAGTAGCAGCTGAGGGTGTAGGAAACCCGGTACAGTATTCATGGCTATAGCATTTTATGCCCTTTCTATTTCGGGCAGATTAGCCGCTAATTAGTGTCAGTTCACACTTTGGCAAGCTCCGCAAACTGCATGCCAAAGTGTGGACTGATACTAATTATCAGCTAATCTGCCCGAAATAGACGGCGGGCATGGAACACTATAACCAGTGTTTTTAACACTGGAGTCTACGTCACTGGAAAACGGTAAATGAAATTTGTCTGTATAAACCGATTGCCCGCCTAAACCGAGGATGGTATAAGTGGCATGGACTGTACATACTGACCACTGTAATGTGCTGTAGCAATAGAAGTGATAAAGGTTTGTATAGAAGAAGCAAATTGCATCTCAGGGCAGGAATGAGGTAATAATCCACAAGGCTGAAGGCGTGATGGCATTATGTATGTACGTATTTACTGTATTTATGTTATTTTTATTTGAAAACGTAACTGGGAAAGGTGCAGGAAGCCAGAGCTCATTTCCAGATGCAACCCAGGGGAGGTGGAACAGAAAAGATAACAGTTGCAAGCAGTTAAGATTACAAATCCATGATGGCATATACAACAAAGTGTGGAAACAGAAAGCTACCAAGGACAACAATGGTGAGACAACTCATATATAGTATATAATGTATGGTAGAATGCTGTTACTATGTGAAATCTATCTTCCCCCAGTGTGGTTAACCTGTCGTTCATTGTAGTTCCATGCTGTTAACTTATCGATGTGATGTGGCATCGATGGGTTAACAGCATGGAATGAAGTCGCAAAGTCGGCAGTATGCTAGTGCTGCCGTGCAAACGTTCAAAAGCAGTTTCCCCTCAGCGAGCTGCAAACGCCTCATGGCGCATCTAAATCGCGCTCAAAAGTGGTCATAAATGGCAGCATCAGTAAACCATTAGACTGCCTGGCATTCATAGAGGCTCAAAAAAATAAACAAACAGAAAAAAACCCTCTCATCTCTGCAGCAAAGCCACATGGAAGGAGCTTGCCATGAAAGACGGAGTCGTGATGTCACGCAGTTCCATGTGATATGCACCAGCCAACCGGATCCATCCTTCGTTCAAAAAAAAAGTTGTTATTGAATATTTTTTGTTTAAGAAGTTATTTGTTTTTAAAAGCAAGTACAAAAACTGTTTTTTCTTCTTAACGTGCAGTTTGTGTTGACTGTTAGCGAATACATTTGTTTTGTTAGATTTTCTACAGCGGACTCATCTCCATCTTTTTTCAACAAGGTACACTCATTTACAAGTATATGGTGTGTAGAGTGATGGCTAAAATATTCTCCTTACATGGTGTCCATTAGTTTTTATAATGTAATGTGCCCATACACTATAAAAGTTAATGGATGGGCATCAGACTGTAACCAAGCTGTAATCATTTCTCGAGGTTTCCATGACAACAGTAAACTTTTCGAGCTACTCTCTTAAGGTTTACCAAGTTGTCATGGAAACCTCTTGAAGGGATTACAGCTTGGTTACCGTCTGATGCCCATCCATTATCCTCTATATGGTTAGCCTTTGTTCTGTATAGAAAAATCAGCCTGCCCAAAATACAGAATAATGTATTGGCAAATATACACAACAAGGCTGTGTGTCCATCGAAGGGCTGTCATGATGACAAAGAGACCTTAAGAGCAAAACCCCAGTTCCTTTCCTTCTTTCAGTGCTTCACCTGTACCCCATTGATGTAATAATTCATATGGAGATTTCTGCTACCAGTATGCATTACTTCGCATTTCCTGGCATTACACTTCAGTTGCCAAGTATTGGACAACTGTTTGGTCTCTCTGCATCCTTTCTCATGCTGTTAATTCCCTTCTCACTGTCATATTCCCATAGAGTTGTGTGTCGTCTGCAAACAGACTCACTTTCCCCTGTAATCCCATGTTGACATTACTTATGTACCTGTTGGAGTGTTCGCCCTAGGACAAACCCCTCAGGAACCCCACTAGCTACATCTGTGACATCAGAGAAATTTCCATTCCAGACCACTTTCTGAGTCCTATCTATCAGTTAATTCCCAATGCAAGCACTTAGCCCATCTCTTAATCCTGAGTCACTTACCTTTTTCACCACCCTCCTATATAGCACTAAGTTGAAGGCCTTATTGAAATCTTGGTATAAGATATTGACTGCCTGGCCTCTGTCTACATAGAAACATAGAATTTGATGGCAGATAAGGACCACTTGGCCCACCTAGTCTGCCCATTTCCCTACCTGATGGATAAGCTGCAGATTCTAGTTAACCAGCAGCTTACCTCCTCTTACGCCCCACTGGAATTGCTTTATGTCTGTCCCATGCATTCTTGAATTCCCCCGTTGTTCTTGACTCCACAACCTCCTCAGGAGGTTACTCCTCTACTCCTCGACTGTTTGTATCACCAAATTAATTAAGTTAATTTGACATGACCTTCCTCTTATGAGCCCATCTTGATTCTTTGAGCTTGTTTTCTTCCAAGAATTAAACTATCCATTTTTTACAGTCAAAAAACAGGTTGGGGGCTAGATCCAGAGATCAGTAGTAGATCTCGGAAACTCTGGGCAAACTAGATGGACCATTGGTCTCTTTCTGCCATCACCTTCTGTGTATAATTGCCTCCACTTTCCTATTCTACCATAAATTACCTGTAATGTCTCAGGTTCTCCCTATACCCACTCATGCAGGGGGGACCACGGTTGCCTCAAACAACACAAGCAACAGCATAGACTTCTCTCCAGCTTTTCCTGAACAAAGGTCCCAGCCACAAATTTAAAGGTAAAAAGGCTTAATTGAGTACCATAACAGATCCTTTTCACCTTTGAATTCATAGTAGGGACCTTTGTTTGGGAAAAGATGGAGAGAAGTCTATGCTGCTGCTTGTGTTGCTTGTGTCCATTTGGGCTCCCGTTCCTTGGCTAGTTGCATCTACGACCATAGGGCTTAGCATAGCATAATCACCATACTCTGTATGCTAGGACCTCCGTGTCTACCTTCCAGTTCACTGGAACTGTACCTCACTCTAGTGACTTGTTACATAGGTCTGCCAAGGGTGCCAACAGGACCCACCAAGTCTCCTTAGTACTGTTGGGTGCATCCCATCTGGCCTTTGGCACCTGTTTACCTTTAGGTCATGCAGACCCTTTAGTAGTACTCTTCAGATCTATGTCCCATCTCTAATTTATGACTAGCTGTATCCTCATATTTAGTACTACTGTCTGGTATTGGCCCTGTAGCTTCCACCTGAAACAAAGAATATCTTGGTATTGATACCCCTAAGGTATTTAAAGGTTTGATCATGTCTTCTCCCATCCCTTCTATCCTCCAAGGAGTATATGTTGAGATCCCTGAGTCTCTCCTCCTATGGCCTGCCCTAATGACCCTGGATCATCTTGGTAGCCCACTTTTGGACTACCTCCAGCATGTTGATGTTTTTCTGTAGATAAGGCACCAAAACTACTCACTGTACTCCAGATGTGACTGAACCAGTGATTTGTACAGCATCAGAATGACGTCTGCTGTTCTGCTCGTAATCCCCCTGGCTGTACAGTCCAGTATCCGCTTTGTTTTGGCTGCTGCTTTCCTGCATTGTGCTGAGTGCTTTAGGCCATGTGTAATTATCACCCCCAAGTCCTTCTCCTCCTCTGATTTGGTAACTTGCACACCCCTCAGCCAGTAATTAGTCTCTTGATTCTTCACCACCATGTGCATTACCTTACATTTTTTTGGCATTGAATCCCAGTTGCCAAATACCAGACCACCTCTCCAGTCTGGCCAGGTCTTCTTTAATGTCTTGTCTCCCCTCTTCCATATCCACTCTCCCACAGAGCTTTAGATGTTTAAAAACACTGGGCTGAGCACGGAGCCCTGTGGGACCCTGCTAGTGACTGGTCTGGCCTCTGAGAACTCCCTGCCCCCACCACTACCCTCTAGCTTCTATCTTGCAGCCAGTTTCTAACCCATTTAGCCAATTTTGCCCCTGCCCCAGGTCCTCCATCTTCTTAATTAAATCTCCTGTGGGGAACAGTCAAAAGTCTTACTGAAATCCAGATAAAGAATGTCCACTGTCCTGTTTACCCAGTCAAAGAAATCAATCAAGTTGGTCTGGCATGACCACCCTGACACAAATTCATATTGCCTTTTGTCTTGGAGCCCATTGTCCTCCAGAAAGCTTATCAGTCTTTCCTTCAGAATGGTTTCTATGAGCTTCCCCACTATCAAGGTCAGCTTGACAATCCGATAGTTACCTGGTTTGTCCCTCGGCCGGCTCTTGTGTAATGGCACTTCATGCACTGTCGTCCAGTTCAGGGGCACTTCCCCAGTCTCCAGAGAGGTATTAAACATGTCTGCCGTGGGGACCCACCAGCATGTCTGCCAGTTCCCGCAGCACCTTCCGGTGTAGGCCATCTAGTTCCTGGGACTTGTCCAATTAAGGACCTTCAAGCCTTTCCTCACCCTCTAAACATCAATCTCTTGGTCCATGACCTCTACCACCCCTTTTCCTCCTCCCTTTTTCCCCTGGGTTCTGGGCCATCCTTCTTCTTAGTGAAGACTGAACAGAAGTACTCATTTAGCACTTCTGCTTTCTCCACACTAACCTCTGCCCACCCCCTTCCCTTTTCATTATGACTATCCCATTCTTGATGTCCTGCTTTTCTCTAATATAGTGAAAAAACACCTAGCTGGCTCCATGGCACCAAGTGAAGGGGTTTGCTTGGCACGCTGGCAACCCGTGTTCGTGCCCTGAGTCGAATACCGTCAGGAAACATGGAAACATAGAATTTGATGGCAGGTAAGGACCACTTGGCCCACCTAGTCTGCCCATTTCCCTACCTAATGAATAAGATGCAGATCCTAGTTAACCAACAGCCTACTTCCTCCTACCCCCCTCTAGAATTGCCTTATATATTTGTCCCATGCATTCTTGAATTCCCCCACTGTTTTTGATTCCACAACCTCCTCAGGAAGGCTATTCCATGCATCCTCAACTTTCTTCGAAAAAATACTTCCTCACATTACCTCTGAGCCATCTCTCCTCTATCTTCAGATTGTGCCCCCTTGTTCTTGCACATCTCATTTTCTGAAAGATGCTGCCCTCTTGGACTTTGTTGATTCCCTTGAGGTACGTGAAAGTTTCTATCATGTCCCTCTCTCTCTCCTTTCCTTGAGGGTATACATATTAAGCTCCTTTAGTCTGTCTTCATATGTCTTCTGGTGCAGACAGGGGGTGCAGCTGGCCAAGAGAGAGCTGCAGCTTGCAGAGGGAGTGAAGATGGGGGAGAAGGTGTGTGTGTTTTTTTTTTTGCTCCTCCCATGGCCCTCTTGGCAAGGAGGGGTTGTTTAAGCGTCCCTTGGATGCTTCCCTCACAGGGGGATGGGCAGGGCCTCGGAACCTGCAAGCGGATTGGAGACGGGCTTGGGGGCATGCAGGCTCGACACGCCCCACATGTCCCCGCTTGCAGGTCATTGCTCCTGCACGCCCAATTAGGGGTTGGGTGGTGGGTAGAAAATACTCTAAATGCCCCCCTGGCCGACTGGATAATGGCCACCAGTCCTTAGCATGCCACAAAGCCGGGATAGCCCTGTGCTGACCACCCCACCACTGAGCCCAGGGCTAACTGTTTGTGCCTATGGGCACTTCTTCCCCTGAGGGGGGACCCATCCAACGAAGGGTCATGTTGGGTCACCTGGGGGATCAGTTGGCAGTAGTGGGTGGCAGCAGGATGGCAGCTGGTGGAGGAGGGTGGCCATGGGGCCCAAGTGGCCCAAAGGTTCTACCGGCCAAGAGGGCCATGGGAGGAGCAAACAAAAAACACCTTCTCCCCCATCATCACCCCCTCTGCTAGCTGCAGCTGTCTCTTGGCCAGTTGTACCCCCTGCTTGCCTCCCTTGCCTTAGTACCGTACTCCTACCTGTTCTCAACACTCTTGGGTGTGTTTATACTTCTGGTAGGCTGTCTTCTTGCTCCTGAGCAGCTGGGCTGCTTCCCCATCAAACCAGCTGGGCTTTTTGGCTCTAGATCTTTTGCTCTTTATTTTGTTGCACTTGTTAGTGACTGCCAACAGCCCCTCCTAGATAGTGTCCCATTTCTGGTCTGCTCCCATTTCCTTTCTGATTCAAATAAGGTTCCTCCCCCACACTCACATTTTCCCCCATCATGCCATAATCTGTCCTCCTAAAACCCTGCACCCTTGTTTGCCCATGTCCAGGTGAAACCACACAGTGTGATGGTCACTATAAGCAAGTGGTGCATCCATCTTTCTTCCCTGACATATGCACCATTAGACAGGACTAGGTCCAGTATGGCCCTCTCTCCCTGGTAGACTCCAGGACACACTGAATCACTAACCCATTCTGGAAAGTGTCCAGCAGAACCTGCATCCTGGTACAGGTAGTAGCAGGGACCTTCCAGTCCACCCCAGGCAGATTGAAGTCCCCCCTGATCACTGCACCTCCCCCCCTCCGCTAGCCATCCCCACAATTTTGGACCCTATTTCCCAGTCTAATTCCTTACCTTGGTTTGGTGGTCAGTATAGCACTCTTATCCTGAGCTTTTTTCCTTTCGTTGATTGTACCTATATCCACAGTACCTCTATCCTTCCATCCATCTCCTCCTCCCATGTACAAGTTATCACCTCCCTCACATACTGAGACCCTCCTCCTCCCCCTCTTCCTTCCCCCATCCTTCCTATACAGCTTGTATCCTGGGATGAACGGTTCCCAGTGTTGATTCAGTGAGGCCCACATCTTCAGGATGGCAGCCATGTCAGCCTCACCCTCTGCCATTAGCGAATGCGGCTCAACCATTTTGTTCCTTAATCTTCTTGCATTCACAGACACAACCTTCCATCTCAACTTGAGCCCATGTCCACTTCTGGTCTGCCTGCCCCCCCCAATCCTAGTCCCACTTGCCTGCCTTGATTGGAGGGAGACCAATAATCTTCATCCTCCAGGTGACTAGGGGTATTATGACCCCTGCTGCCCCCCTTATCAATTTAAATTCAAGTCCCTGCCCATATAGTCCTCAAACCTGGCCTTCAGGACCATCGCGCCCTCCTTGCTCAGGTGTAGCTTGTCTGGTGCATACAGATCCTTATTCCCCAAGGTGTCCCTCCAGCCTCCCATTAGCCCCTATCTCCACTGTCTCAGTCAGACACTGAACTCCGCAATCCTTGCTTTTCTTGCAGTGCTAGTCATTGGGACCAGTAGCACCTCCAAGGAGGCCACCAACCTTTTATTGCAGAGCTTTCCCATGTTCCTGAACCTCTCCTGAACCACCCCATCTCACTACCAGCCAAGTCGTTCATACTCCGGTGAATGAGATGTGTAGCTGCCCCCCCTGTTTTCCCATGCTCTCAGTTACCCGTAGATACACCCTCCCTGCGGTCATCTCCGGCATACACTGCACCCTTCTATGGTTTGTTTTAGCTCCTGGGTCACCTCACCTTACTCCCTTAACTATGGATTCCCCCCAAGATCACAATCCTCCCATCCCTGTCTGCCCCCAGAGTCCCCTTCCTCTCCCTTTGTCCTGTTTGCCCTTCCCTGCCTGACCTCCTCTCCCCCTTTCTGCTTGTCCCTGGTTCACACCCAAACCCTACTTTCCTCTTGCCTGATCCCCATCCAGGCTACCTGCATGCCCCCCTCTCCAGCCCCTCCCCACTGTTCTCCTTGGCTGTCCTCTATTCTTCCCCCTCCCCATCTGCCTCTACCCCTTTTCTGCCCTGCCACCACAATTTCTACCCCTACATACCCTCCCCACCATGATGTCTTCCTCTAGTACCCCAAACCCCTGCTTGCTGATGCAATCTCTCCCCAACACTGATCCTTCCTATACCCTCTCTAGTCTGTGGGAGGAATCAATTCCACACACTGGCACCTCTGGGGGTGCTCCCACTGTCCCCCATTATTCCTTACTCTCCTCATTCTTTCTGCTAGTGTCCCTCCTCTTCCCCTAGGCCTCCTCTCCCAATGGGGTGGAGGGACACAGGGAGTCTGCCTTGGCTCCTCTACCATTCCCCTTTTCCCACACCTCCACCCCATCTGGGCTCCTCCACTGCACCTCCTACCAGTCTCCCTGCCCTGCTCCACCCCCACCCTCCCATTTGAATACCCCCTCCCCAGTAACACTTCTAACAAAAGGTTCATGGGTGTTCTCAACCCTTTGAACAACCGGGGTTCAACCTTTTTGTATTAAGGTCAAACCGAACTTGCAGCCCTACATAACAGCAGTCCCAATGACAACCCAGGGAATAACAGACCAGTCAGTCAGTCTGACCTCAGTCATGTGAAAGTTCATGGAGACCATACTTAAAGAGAGGTTGGCAGAGTATCTGGATGAGCATGGTCTCCAGGACGAGAGGCAGTACAGGTTTAAAAGGGGGAGGTTGTGTCAAATGAATCTGATTGACTTTTTTAATTGGTGCACTAAAATGGTGAATAGGGGCCAAGCAGTGGACATCCTTTACGTGGACTTCAGCAAGGCCTTTGACTCTGTACCCCACAAGAGGTTGATCAGGAATGTGATGGATCTCGATTTGGTGAGAGATTGACCAGATGTGTGGAAAACTGGCTGAGGGACAGGACCCTGAGCATGGTGGGGGGGGGCTTGAGCTATCTAACACCAAGGAGGTCATCAGTGGGACCCACATGGCTCAGTGCTCGAACTAGTGTCATTCAGTGTCTTCATCTGCAATATCGGGGATGGCATTATGGGCGCCTATTTTCAGATGACACCAAGCTCTGTGGGAGGGTGGACACAGCAGAAGGAATACAAGACCTAAAGAAAGATCTGGAAAAATTAGGAGAGGTGGTCCAAGATTTGGCAGCTTGGTTTCAATGTAAAGAAATGCAGAGTTATGTATTGGAGCCAAGAACCCAAGGACAGAGTACAGCCTGGGAGGGGTCCAGGTGTCTGCATCAGAGGAGGAGAAGGGTCTGGGAGTGATAATCACTAGTTGCCTGAAACACTCCATGCAATGTAGGAAAGCAGCAGCAAAGGCAAATAAAATGCTGGGCTGCATTGCCAGAGGGATTAGCAGCAGATGAGAGGAAGTAGTATTCAGTGGTGCCGGAACGGTTTGAAAAGTGGTAGGGCCAAGGACGTAAGGGGTAAATTTTCTCCTATTAAATATATTACCATGATAGCAAAAAGTGATAGGGCCACTTATGAAAGTGGTTGGGCCATAGCCCTAGTGGCCCCCCCCGTTCCGGCACCTATGGTAGTATTGCTCTTGCACAGGTCATTAGTGAGGCTGCATCTGGAATACAGTGTACAGCACTGGTGCCCATACCTTAAAAAAGGACATTAACCTGCTGGAGACAGTCCAAAGGAGGGCAAAGAAGATGATCATGGGCTAGCGGGGTAGGACATATGGAGAGAGGTCAAAGGCCCTGAATGTGTACTCCGGGGGAGGGGAGACATGATCAAAACCTTCAAGTATTTGAAAGGAATAAATAGGGTGGACAAGGAGGGTCTCTTCAAGCTTAGTGGAAACTGAAACACAAGGGAACACAGTTTCAAGTTGGAGGGGGAAGATTTAGGAGAGAGAGAGGCTAGGAGGAAACGTCTTCACAGAGGAAGTGGTGGCAGGTTGGAATGTGCTTCCAGAAGAGGTGGTTTCATTGAAGACAGTGGGTAGCTTCAAAAGTGGCTGGGATAGAGTTAAGGGGGGCATGGAGGGAAGGGTGGATTGGGGGGGCAGGATCAGTAGCTTAAGCTGAGGACTCTGCAATATGAACAGAATAGATAGACCTAATGGCCTTATTCTGCTGGCTTCTTTGTATGTTCGTAATTTCATATATATGCTCCTTCTCGATCCCGAGTTGCTGGCATCATAAGCAGTAGCGCTACTGCTGCACTGACGGGCTGGCTTCACAATTGTTTTAAAACTCCATTTTACTTAGAAGCACCCAGAATCAGTTTGCCGCAAACAACGGTTTCACTTGGCTCAATTGCCAACGCAGGTCCTCTCCCCGCTTCCCTCTGATCACTCGGCGGTGCTGGTATTAAAAGTCATTAATGGCATGCATTCATATCCCAGTACAGCATCCATTTGCTCAGTCACTGAGATGCTGCTTATGGGTCCCCATTCCTTCAGTCTGCTTAATTCGGAGTGTGTGCCTCACCATCTCCTCCTGAGGACTGCCAGGAGTCTGGCTAAGTGAACAGTAAACTGAATTTATGTAGTTAGAAAAAGTTACTTGCTTGTAAACATTGTTCTATTATGCAGCAGTGTTATAGTGAACCAAGACTTATGGCTGGACCTTCAAAAAAAAAAAAACACTCCAGGCAAAGTTCAGTAAAACAAAAAATTGCTTTACTTCAGCATCAAATAAGGGTTCAAGCAGCTTACACTGGCACAGCAATTACAGAACAAACATTTTTTTAGCTTGATTCAGCTCTCTAGTTCACAGCAGCCCTTCCCTCCCCACCTCTCTCTCTCTCACACACTCTTTCTCTCCCCCTCCCTCCCTCCCTCTCTCTCTCTCGCTGTGCCGGTGATACACTTGGCACTGGCTACTGTCGAGCTGTCCTCCCAGGCATAGATGCCAAAAGCTATATGCAAGGGTGGTGGCAGCCCCCCACTTTTGCCCATGAACATTCAGAGTGCCCCACAATGCATGCAGAGTCAGAAGGGAAGCAATTATGGTCTCTTTTGTAATCACTACAGCCCCCACCCCTTTTCCCCATATTCTGACATCAGTGTCAGTGGCTCAGTAGGTAGCACACTCGCCTCTGAGGCTGGGAGATCAGAGGGCTGTGGGTTCAGTTCCCACATCTGGCACTTGGGTTAATATCCCAGTACTGACACTGTAGTGCAGCATGAGAGGGGTGCTGCACTTCTGACGTGCCGTCTTTCGGATGAGACGTTAAACCGAGGTCCCATCTGCCTGGATTGTTGGTAGTTCAGGTGGATGTTAAAGATCCCATGGCACTTATCGAAAAGAGTAGGGGAATTTTTTATTATAATAACATCGAAAACAAATAATTATAAACAGTGTTAAGTCACACAAAATAAAATACAAATTAGATGGCAAACAAAATCAAATAAGTATTACAGTCATACAGTATCAGATCAGTATGTACAAAGAACTATACATCAGCCCCCCACTAAAAGAGTAGGGGAATTTTTTTATTATAACAACATCAGCAAAATAAATAAGGAACACAAAAATAAAACATACCCGTGTTCCATCACACAAACCATAATCAACCAGATATACCGTGAGGTATTAACCATCTTAAGCAACCTGAAATCAAACCTCCTGAATAACTTATACCATATAATAAAAGTTCTTCCAATCTCCCATCCTTATCTTGTACAAGATACAAGTTATTTAACTAGACTAATATAATCAGATCAGCCTATTTATATTTAATAAACCTTGTGAATCCCTTCCACCAATTAAACACCTTCCTATCAGTAGCCAGTTCACAATCCTTAAGATAAATCCTTTCCATTGCCCCGTGAACTAACAATCCCACCGTATCATAAGGCATTAATTTTGTATAGAACCCACTGGCATCTAGCTTGCCATAGATAAAAGGTTAAACAACTACAAAAAAGTCACCAGGTTTCTAAGTTATACCTCCCCTTAACTGAGGACAACTACCTAAAATTAATATTCCATAATCCAAACGTAATAACCATGTCATATTCCACTTTAAGGCCAGGAATTTCCAAAGAGAACTGGCATATGTACATGAAAATAAAAAATGTTCCATCATTTCTTCCTGAGTTATACACTCAAGGTAAGGACAAAATCTTTCATTTAATGCTTTATGTTTTGCATTACCTCTGACCGCAATCCTACCGTAAACTGACAGCCAAACGAATTCCCACATATATTCAGGTAACCTAGGATCATTCAATTTCTGAAGTGCCCGCCGTGTACCAATTGAAGGACAGTTTTTAAAGGCTGGTTCATTGTTATATAACAGGGACATCACTATTTTATAAAGCTGAGGACCTGTACTATTCCTGTTCACTTGAGCAGATAACCCCCATTTAAAAAGGTTTTTTGCTACTGGCATAAAGTAATGTGGAATTAGTAATTTCTGAATGGGTTTAGGCGGGAGTACCTGCCATGCAGTATAATAGTGTCTCAACACCTGCTTAGTTAATAACCCATATAGAGCCATGATTGATGATAAACCTATGCAAACATTTTGTGATAAAAATAACGTATGAAAAAAAATTACTGGATCCACCATCCCTAGGCCCCCATTGTTTTTATCTAGGTAAATATATTGCCGCTTTATTGGGTTAAGCCTATTGCCCCACAACATTTGAAAAAACAACTATAAATTTGTGTTTCCAATCGTATAGGCAATGGAAATATCATTGCTGTATACAATAAACAACGGATAATAAACTTTTTTATCACCTGTACCCTTTTCAATTTTGATATTTTCCAATGTTTCCACCTGTTTATTTTACCCTCTATTAGGGCCAATGCATTTTCCCAATTCAATTCAGCCAAATTTTGAGGACCATATACTAATCCCAAGATTTTAATCGGATCTGATGAAATTCTTAGTCCCTGAATAATAATATCTGATACCTTCCCCCACCCCAATAAACAGACCTTGACTTTTTTTGTTTTGAATTTTGGAATTAGACACTGTAGAATAATAATTCATATATTCCCAAAACATTGGTACTTGTTTATAATTTGAGAAAAACACACACAGGTCATCAGCATAAGCCTATATGTATAGGTTTTCCAACAAGGGAGGTCCCAGCACCCCTTCCCATTTTGGGAATTGTGCCATGGATTGAATCAATGTATCTATAATGAATGAATACAATAAAGGACTCAAGGGACACCCTTGCCGTACCCCAGTAGGTACCAGGATCCCCACTCCCATTACTCGCTTCACTATTGGATAACTAACCGCTCCCCTTATAAAGTAAGTGAATCCAATTTATAAATATGTCAGGAACCCCATAATGTTTTAACGTCAAAAACAGAAATGGGTGATAAACTCTATCAAAAGCCTTACATTGGTCCACTGAGACTATACAGCCTAATTGTTTGTTCCTACCAGCATATTCAATCAAATCTCGTAAAATCATTTGAGCATGCTGAATTTTCTTTCCTGGGAGCCCACAATATTGAGAAGGTGAGAGTATTGTCACAGCATATTGTTTGAGCCTGTTATTCAAAATCCCTGTAAAAAGTTTATAATCCGTATTTAAAATAGTAATAGGTCTCCAATTTTTGATAAGTATCTTATTCCCTGATTTATAAAGAAAAATCAACAACACTTCAGAGAACCAACCCGGAAAGGTTATAGCAGATAGAAAAAAATTAAAAACTAATTCTAAACATTCAGAAAATTCCAGTGGCAAAGCCTTATACACTGAAGTCAGTCCATCCCTCCCAGGTGATGTACCAGATTTTGAGATTTGATAGCATCTATAATTTCTGATTTATGTAATTAAAGTAGTCAACCGAGATTTGTCAAAATGAGACTCTGAAAGTTGAATTGTATGCAAAAATGTCCCCATCTCCTCAACACTAGGGGGCACCGCAGGCATGTGAGATAGTAAAAAGTCAGAATAATCTGCTGTAAGCCCTTAGAATCCTCCACTAACTGTCCCTCCTGATCCATCAGTACCCCAGAGTCGTATTCCTTTTAAATGTCTTAAAGATTTCATATGGATCCCCCTGAGATTGTTTTTTACTCCAAATTGAAGAAGTACTTGTGATGTTTTAGCCCTATTATATTGTACCTCTTGTAATTGCTGCTTTAAGGTTTGAATTTGAACAGAATGATCGATTTTCGAGGTGTTGGCCAAAGAAATTAAATAATATAATTGTTGCCTTAATGTTAAATACTGCAGAAATTTACCAGTTTCCTTGGTTCTCCCTGGTTTTAAGCAGCTTAATAAATCATCCTTAGTGTCTTCCACCATTGCCCCAAATCCTCATATAAAAAGGAAACTGAAAGTCGCGCCTAAGTAACGAAACTACAGTATGGAGTACACCAGGGTCTTTAATAATGGAGCACTCAGTTTCCACGATTTTCTGCCATTTTGGGAGAGAATAAGGAGAAAATCACACCAAGCAGTAAATGGTCCGAAAAGGAAAACTGGTATTGTGTGAAAGGAAAAGGAAGATTATCTGATAAAAAAATATAATCAATAGTAGATGTATATTTTTCTTATAAGAAAATTTTGGCCTCCCCTGCTGGTGACTACTACCAAGGACCAACCCAGATGAGTCTACTAATTTAGATAATGCGTGAGAATCACAGTAAATCTTTCTCCCGGAATCCCTTGAGGACTTCCCACCTATTTTCAATTCGCAATTAAAATCTCCACACAAAAAAACTTCAAAGGTGGTAACCAAAAATGGTTTTATCAGCTGGAACAAAGCCACCCGTTCAGCCTTCAATTGTGAACAATATACATTAATAAATCGACAAGTCATGGACCTCCAGATTCCATCTAATATCATTAGCCTCCCTGGAATAAGATCCATTATTTTCAGCAAGGAAAACTCATAAGAGTTAAAAAGAAACCCTAAACCATCAGCTGTTTGTTGTCCGAATGACCAATATGAAGGACCCCAGCACCATTCTCTTTGAAAAATCCTGGCCTGGTCTAAAGTATACATCCATGTTTCTTGTAACAGACAGATATCCAAAAAATTACTATGAACATAATCATAAACAACCTGCCTTCTTTTAAAGTTCAAGATACTATGAACATTCACTGAACCCAATTTAAAACTAGCCATTTAGAATTCAGAAATCAACCATCTTTTTTCGTCCTCGCTTTCTTTTACTTTTATATCCCTCTTGTACCACACAGGGGATGGTGGACTATCCTGCACAGATTGAGAGTCTGGATCCTGACAATCCATAACTGAATCCTCATTTTGGGTAGATAAAACCTCACAGGGATTACTGGTTTCCAAAACCACAGCAGGAGGGGGTATCACAGGTGGTTTAAGATTCCTCGAGGACCTTCTCACCTGAGGCAATAAGGAAGTAACTAACCCCTGAGACAAATTCTTCTGTTGTGTTACATCACACACGGGAGAAAGAATGGAAGAATTCTCTACTATCACCACAGAAGAATGGACTTCCGATGCCACTTGTAAGGAATGTGAAGAAGAAATATCCACCCTCACCCTGGTCATCGGGCTTACTGGATCAACACCTAAGGCCAAATCTTGTGCTCTCTGAATTAGGATATCTGGGCTGCTAGCAGAAGCTTTATTCTTAGCAGCCCACTCACATTCTGAAAAAACATGGCCTGTATCTTCACACAAGTCACATTTAGTGGAGTTTAAACAATATAAGGCAGTATGTCCAGTTTCTCCACAATTCTCACAACGAGGTTTATCGCAAGAACTTGATAAATGTGTCCTAGAACTGCATTTATAGCAGGCTCTAGGCTGCCCAGCATAAAAACAAACACCCCTATCTCTTCCCAACAAAAAGGAATTCGGAATATGTAAAATCCCATTAGCAGTTTGTCTGAGCTTAACCTTAAACCGCCATCCCCCTGTCCAAAACTGTTCAGCATCCAATATAGCTTCAGGAGAGCTCAACACCTCACATTTTTGAGAGAGCCAGTATTGAATATCATCAACATGCACCCCCTCATTCCTGAACATTATAGTTGCAAATTTAATTAATGGTTTTGTTAGAGGAATTACCAAAAAGGGGGTCCAAAGAGGGGAAAATTTTAATTGGTTATACCGTTCCCAGAATAAATCAAGAGCAGAATTAGATCGAAAGCTCACATCAAAATTGTCCTCCCCTGAAATATTTATAAAGGCGAACACTTCCCAGGAGAAAAATGAAGAGAATCTTTTAATAAATATTTCCCTACATAGTGTCTATCAGGCCTGACCTCTAAACCTCCCTTATACCTCAACCTTACCGCATTTCTACGTGGCGCAGCCTCATTTTTAGATTTAGAAAACAAGTCCGACATTAATGGCTTTTCAGTTGCTGCATTACACTGAACAGGCAGAGCCTGCACCTTAGGTCTAAAATCAATCAAAACCTCTGAAGGATTGGTTCGTACAGCCCCTTGAGAAGGCTCAAGTCCCCCTTGTTCCACCTCAGAGTCGTGTATGGGCACAGGTAAATCAGGCAACTTTGGTTGCCAAGAAGGTTCATTTTGCGAAAAATTCAGTTTGGAGTCCCAATCTGGAGTAGGTTGCCATGAACCATTGTTTAAAGTCCAGCCTGCATCACTTAATGCTTTCTCAGGAGTCCAGGAATCAGTCAAAATCAATTGTATCTGGGCACACCCCCAAGGGATCTTAAAGCACAAGCAGTCTCTACAGGCACCAAGACAGTTTGATCAGCCACTGTCACCCCCAAGTTCCTTTTGGCCGAAAACACAGCTGCCCGTTTCTCTTTCCCCTCCTCTCCCACCTTTTCACCAATGGGTACAGTACGTTTTAGAAAAGAAAACTCAGACACTCCGGTCTGGTTAAATGGTTCCGTTTAAAAGATGCAGCTTACCTCCTGACGCTGAAACTCCACAGAGGTAGCCTGGTTAGGGGCATGAAAGACAAATCCAGTTTCTTTAGACAGGTGAAGCACCGACTCGGTGCAAACGGAGCCTCCGTGCTCCACGACCAACACATCCGGGACTCCGTTGGTCACTACGGTAACCAGAGAGACATCAGGAGACACCCCTAGCAATTGAATTCCCTTTGCCGGCTCTTGGCACTGAATCCCACCCGATTCCTTACTGCCAGCCAACACAGTGACACTAGGGGCTTGCACGGACAGCGACTTTGAGGGAATAATACCTGAAATCTTCATACACTGCTCCTCCGTCTCCAGTCTACTGTGCCAAGTGTCCGATTGCAGAGACAACGCCATAGGTAAGTCTTCACCAGTATAAACTTCCGACTGGCTTTTCACTCGCTCGTTTTCCCGAGCTAAATCAGGTATCTGTCTTGTCATCAGCTCTTGTCTTTTCTCCGGTGCTTCAGAAATAATTGGGTTGCATGTGTCGTGAACGTCAGCCCGAGAAATCCTCCATGACAACCAAATTCATATCTTCTTCCACAATATCCACAGTAACCTGTTGCTCAGGTACCGTCACCAGTTCACTCATCTTGCTAATACTGCACGACCTTCCTTCGTGCTTCAGGCCGACCGTCCACCTCCAATACCGATCCACAAGTGAATCGAACAGCAGCCAGTCCCCCTACTGCCCTCAATGCAGTAGGGGAATTTCCCTGGTATCCTGGCCAAATTTCCCTCATTCACTAAAAATACCACGAACAGTTTCATCTTGTTCAAGCTCAGTTGGCATTCATCTGTATCCCCCTCCCCCGTGTCGTGTCTGAAGATAGGCAGGATTTGCCTAGTGCACTTACCCGGTCAACAATAACAAAATAAATAACTAAATAAAATGCTCCTAGGAGAAAAAGTCAGCATTATTCTGTAGGGAAACCATTCTGTGGCCACTTGGAATGATAATGGCTGCAGAGCCAGGTACCACGTGACTCAGAAATTACTGTAGTGTCCCGTATAGCATGAGACCATTTGACGGGTGCATGATTAGTGACCAAGGTGAAGCATCTGCCTAACAAATAGTAATGCAGGCTACTGCTGCCCACTTCACTGCCAGTCACTCTTTCTCTAGCATGTTATAAAGTTGTTTCGTGGGAAACAATTTTGTGGACAAACAGAGGATGGGGTGAATCCCATCATCAAAATCTTGTGACAAGACAGCTCCCAACCCTACTTCTGAGGTGTCCATGTGCAAAATGAATGGAATTTGAAATCAGGACTTCATATGATGGCCCCCTTACACAACACACTTTTAATAGTTTGGAAGACCTTCTGAAACTCTGAGGACCACTGAATCTTATTTGGGACACCCTTTTTAGCCAGTGCAGTCAGTGGGGCAACAAGTGCTGAAAACTCTGGAATGAACTGGCGATAATGCCCCACTAAGCCAAGGAAGGACCTAACTTGCTCTTTGGTAGTCAGTATGTGGCAGTCAGCAAGGGCTTTTACCTTATCAACAACTGGGCGTACATGGCCATTCCCAATCATGTATCCCACGTATTTAGTTTTCTGTCACCCTGAGAACATTTTGTGGCACTGGCTGTAAGACCTGCCTGCCTGAGCGACTGAAGTACTGCAGACACATCCCACAGGTGAGTGTCCCAATCAGAGCTAAATATGACAACATCGACCAGGTAAGCCGCTGCGTATAACCCATGGGGATAGAGGATTCGATCCATCATACTTTGACATGTGGCCTGGGCACTATGCTACCCAAAGGGGAGCATGGTAAACTGATACAGACCAAACAGAGTGACAAAGGCTGTTTTCTCCATTCAGTCTAGAAGTTCATCCACTCTAGGAATAGGATGTGTGTCAAACCTGGAGATGGCATTGACTTTCTGGAATTTGATACACAATCGAGTGGACCCATCTGGTTTTGGACTAATACAGTAGGATTAGACAAGTCACTCTGAGATTTCTTAGTGACTCCCAGTTCCAAATTAAACCGATCTCCTCCCATACCATCTCTCAGACTTTTCTGGGAGCCTGTATGGCTGCTGGCAGATCTGGATACCTGGGTCTGTGTTTGTGTCTGTGTGGTGTTGCATCACATGAGTTTGTCCTGGTTTTGGGGAGAACACATCCCCAAAATTTTCCTACCAGTTGCTGGGATTTGTTTTTCTGGGTCAGGGTGAGCCATTCTTCCAATGGGATGGGGCTTGCTTCTTTTATAATTTTAGGGCTTAAGTTGAGGGTTCCCTCTTTAATGTTCCCATCTATCACATGACTAGGGCCCCCTTTAGGTTTCTCTGGGTCAGCTAGCAAAACCTCCCTGTCTAGCCGGCCCAGTGGTGTGGAGGGCTGAGGCATTACTGCCTTATCTCCTGCTATGCCGCGACCCGTGTTCATGGTGCAAGCGGGCCAACAGGGGTGGGCCAGGGAGGGAGAGGATTGAGCATCTGGAGGACAGCTCTCCTCTCCTGGGGAGGGGTGGGGATGGAGTCTATTGCTTGCCTGGCCCCTAGCAGCAGCTGGGGACTGGTATAGTGTATCAGCAGACATAGGGGGTGGTCATGGAGCAGACGCCGGCGCACTGTGTGTGGAAATGCGTGCAGCTTTGCCACAGGCGCCATTGCATACTCTGTGCCATACTCGGGGTGGGGTGACTAGGAAAATCACGGTGACCAGCAGAATGAAACTGGTCCCTCACAGGCACCACACCCAGCCTGCTGGACAGCTCAAGAAACAGCAGTAGAGGTAAGTACCAGTGGATGCCGGGGTTACGGGGCTTGGGGGACCGGTGGAGGAACGGCCAGCCGGCTAGGAGAGAAACAAATAAAAAAAAAAAACTCCCTGTTTTTCCAGGGTTTTGACAAATTAACATGATAAATTTGTTTTTCCTTTTCTCGTCGGGTTTTAATACCCCATAATCAGCTGGCCCCACTTTTGTCAGGAGCTCATACTGTCCTTGTCATTTAGCTAGGCGTTTAGTTTCAGAGCCAGGGAGCAGAAGAAGTACTCTGTCACTAGGTTTGCACTCCTGTAGTCTGGCCTTTTGGTTATAGTGTTCTGCCTGGGCTTGCTGTGCTTTGAATACATTTTTCTATAGCAAATCTGCCAGTCATGTCCACTCTCTCTCATTTGCATTGCGTATTGGAGCACGTTACAGGGACTATGTACCTGCTCTTCCCATATCTCTTTTACGAGATCCAGCACCTCTTGAAGTTGTTGCCCATACAACAGTTCAAAGGGCAAGACACCCGTGGATGACTGTGGCACCTCCCAAACTGCAAACATTAAATAGGGTAACAGTTCATCCCTAGTTTTTGCCTCAGCTGAAACAAATTTAGACAGCAACCCTTTTAAGGATTTGTGAAATCTTTTGACTAAACCATCAGTCTGAGGTTGGTACACTGATGTTCGGATGGACTTAACCTTCAGCAAAGCACGCACCTCCTTCATAAGCTTTGACATAAAGTTGGTGCCCTGATCAGTTAAGATCTCCTTTGACAGGGCTGGCCTAGTAGTGTTGAGGGCTGAGGCACTGGGTGCCTCTCCTCCTGTCATGCCACTGACTTGGGTTTGGAAATGAATACAGGTTGCTCAGGGACCATCCGGGAAGGAAGGATTGAATGTCCCAGCTCTTCTCCCTCAGAGTGGGAAGACAGGACATCTCACTCGGCAGCTGCCACCTAGTGGTTCTAGGAAGCAGCATAGCTGGACATCAGGGAAGATGTCCAGCCCATTGGATGTGGGGGGCCACCTTCAGGGAGGCAGAGTGGAGACAATGCATCATCACACTTTCCACAGGCCCAGGGAGGAAAAGCAAAGTGGAAAATCACCAACCCTGGCAGCATGGTGGACTGGTCCCTCGCAGGCCCATAGCGGTGACTGGGCTTTCCCAGCATCCTCTGGCTGACGACAATGGACAACAGTAAAGTAAGCCCCAGGGAAGCCGGGTTTGCAGTGTCAGTGGCTCATTAGGTAGCACACTCGCCTCTGAGGCCAGGAGATCAGAGGGCTGTGGGTTCAGTTCCCACATCTGGCACTTGGGTTAATAGCCCAGTACTGACACTGCAGTGGAGCATGAGAGGGGTGCTGCACTTCTGACGTGCCGTCTTTCGGATGAGACGTAAAACCGAGGTCCCATCTGCCTGGATTGCTGGTAGTTCAGGTGGATGTTAAAGATCCCATGGCACTTATTGAAAAGAGTAGGGGAATTTTTTATTGATACACATAAAACAAAAAGGTATTACAGCATACATCACAAAACACAAAAGAAAAGAATCAACAAAAAAATCAAAAGAAAGTATTACATCAATACAATCACCTCAAACATCACCAAACCCCCTCCACTAAAAGAGTAGGGGAATTTTTTTTTCACAACAACAAATCAAAAAGGAATACAAACAGTGATAAGTCACACAAAATAATAAACAAATCATAAAGGAAAAAAACTCAAAGAAGTATAACAATCATACATCATCCTAGAAATGGGAAAGGAACCAGGAATAAACATACCCCCCCCCCCAAAAGAGTAGGGGATATTCCCCGGTGTCCTGGCCAAATTTCCCTCATTCACTAAAAATACCACCATTAGCTTAATCTGGTTCAAGGTCAGTTGGCATTCATCTGTATCCCCCTCCCCCGGGTCGTGCCTGAAAATAGACAGGATTTGTCTAGTGCACTTACCCGGTCAACAAAAACTAAATAAAAATAAAAATAAATGGGGCTGGGGGAACCAGTCCTGAGTGGGGCCATGTCGACAGTAAGGCGATAGAGAAAAATAGATCTCCTTTGCCAACACAACTTGGGACAATACCTTTAGCAATTCTTTGGCTATTGACTGGGCCGAAGTAGAGCTCATGGGCGTAGCCTTGAGTCATCGAATGGTGTAATCCATTATCACCATAATATGCTGATACTGTGCTAAACTTTTTACCAGGGGTCCCACCATATCAACCTCAGTTCTCTCAAACGGAATATCTGTTATGAGCATAGTGGTCAGTATAGCCTGCCTTATATTTTGGGGGGCAGCCAACTGACATTCTGGGAAGAAAGCGCAAAATATGCCTACAACCCAAATCCACCAGAGCTATAATTATTTGGTTCCCCCATTCACACCAGGACCATATATGGATGGTTGAAATGAGATCCAGTAAGCCAACCTGGTGGCGTGGAGAGCTGAAGTGCTGGCGCCTTACCTTCTGCCACATGGGCGACCCATGTTCGGTGATGAGCACGGGTTACTGGGGGTTGGTCAGGGGCAGGGCTGGGTGAGGACTGAGCAGCTGCCTGACAGCTGTTCTCTCCCAGAGTGGGGAGATTAACCTTCCCAGCCTTTAACTGCCACCATGTGGAGGCATGATGGCAGTGCAAGTGATTGGGAGCTTGGCGTTAGGCCAGGTGAAGGGATCGGAGCCATTCAGGCCAAGGCATCATGCATGCCTCCATGCGCATGCTTGTTCTTGCACTAAGGCTCTGGGGAAGTAAGGGGAGAAAATTAGGTAGAAAATCACCTTCGGCGATGAATGAAGACTGCCTCTTGCAGACTCTACACTGGTGATGGGGCACTCTCTTCAAGTCCTGTGGCAGAGGATGTCAGAAGTAAAGATAAGTCCCAGAGGAGCAGGGTGACGGGGCTGGGGGGGAGAGGCGGTCTGAAGGGGGGTCACCGAGGGCATCGGGGGGAGAAACAATGCATAGAAAAAAAAGTATTGTGGTTCACTGTTGTGGTCCATAGCTACATGTTCTGCAAAGTCACAGTCCATACTGTCACAGAACTTATGAATATGCCCCACTTTACCATAGCAAAAACATATAATGGTACTATCAGGTCGTTGGCCTGTGCCCCCTCATTTTTGTGACTGAGACCAGGATCTTATCACTGGGGCAGTTACACTAGATCCTGGAGTTATAGCTTTTTAGTGTGGTGGGGTAACCATTATTTTACCACTTGACCACTTACCCATTCCAGTATGCCTATTCCCATCCCCCATTGTCCTTTCTCTCCTCCTTTATAGGAAACTTCCTCTTGGGTCGCTACCTGAGGTTCATCATGGGTTCTGCTTTTCTTAGTGGCCTCTGGTCTTTCTGCTTCCAAATACTGCTGTGTGATCTTGATGGCAGCGGACAGGGTGGTTTGCTCGTCACCACTCACCCAGTCACATACTTGATTTGACAAAATGTTCAGGTATTGTTCCAATACAATTAAATCAAAATTGTTGTCTTTAGAACGTACCTCTGGTTTTAACCATTGGGTAGCTCAGTCTTTCAATTTTTGAACTGCCACTCTGGGTCGGATTCCAGTTTTAAAACAAAATGCTTAAAGTTGGACCAGCATAACATTCTGTGGTGATTTGCATATGCAGCCCATGATGCTTTGCATTGTGGGAGCATGTGTGATTTTGTATTTTCTTGAAATTTGGCTTCCCAGCCAAATGCTCTTTGGGGTAACCCTTGCCTCAGTGTTTGCGCACAGAGGTTCTTTGTCTTTTAAATAGTTTTTTATTTTAATGGGTTCACCACAATATATCCAAGGCACACTGCCTTAAGGGTAGCTGGTCCATTCCACTGGGGTGTCAAACAGATGAGGCATACTGATGAGTCCTGGTAGGATGAAACACGTGTCTATGTCTTCTGTTAGCACCCTTTGCAAACTGTGTGAGAGGCCTTTCGGCACCATGCAATTCTGCTTAAAGTTGGACCAGCATAACATTCTGTGGTGATTTGCATATGCAGCCCATGATGCTTTGCATTGTGGGGGCATGTGTGATTTTGTATTTTCTTGAAATTTGGCCTCCCAGCCAAATGCCCTTTGGGGTAACCCTTGCCTCAGTGTTTGTGCACAGAGGTTCTTTGTCTTTTAAGATTGATAATGCCCACTCCCCGTTAGGGCTCATGACTCCTCACTTTGTTAGCCCGCTAGCTAGAATTATTTTCCTTGTAAATCAGTTCCTTCCTATCATTTATTCTATTTATAAATCAAGTTTAAAATAAGCAAGGAAGCCACTTTAAGTTTTAAAAGTGTCACCTTTCATTAAAAATCCTTTTTTTAAAAACTAGTCACCTGCCTCTCTTCCCCCTTAAAAGTGGAGACTGGAATGGTCCAACAGTTTGCATGAGAGCAATGCTGTATGCCAGGTAAGAGATGGGTGGAGCGGAGCCAGCCCTCTGCTGTACAGAGAGAGATGAGAGCTCCCCCGCCTAAACATTTCCAGTCTAAGGTCTGCATGATGCAAAGACATTGTAGATCCCAGGGCTTGTGTCAGCAAGGACTCTGCAATGGGGAGGGTCAAGAGACGGCTCTCTAGGTACGGTATCTTCAGACACACTACAGAGCCCACAGGTGGAACTGCAGGGTGTGTCATCATGAAGGAGGGGAGGGAGTCAAGGGAGGGCTATGGAAACTGAGTGAGGCTTAGTGAGATGACACTACTACGCCCACTTCTACCCTTGATCTTCCTCTTCCATTTCTCAGACAGCATACGTCTCCAGATTAATAGTAAGTGGACCAGATGAAGGGAGCTTTCAGCTAATAACACCACTCTAGTAGTGCTGGGGCAAGAGCTTCTGTAGCAGGATTGGCTGAGTGGCGCAGCAGCTGCACCTCACACTGCCAACTGGGAGCTTGGGGTTTGAGTTTGCACCCAAGAATCCCATCCCATGGTCAGCTTGGGGGCTGAGTGCATTGTGGAGCGGAAGCACTTGGATGCCCCGGAGGGTGCTGGACACCCAGCATTTGCACATCTCTGTCTGCTGACCGTGGGGCAACATTGCTGTTGACTGTGAAAGCAGCCCCTTCTAACAACGACAGTATCAGTGATGTCATACAAATTAACATCTCAGCCCTGAAGTTTTCCCTCACAATGACTCACCAATACACCCATTAGAGGAGGCTTTATTACTACAGAGAATAATTTTTTCTCCCTCACCGCCCCCCAACTGGAGGAAAGGGTGCAACCACCATGACTCCACTACCAGATTAGGGGCACAGGGGGAACCAGTGGAGAAACACAGGGCACAAAAAAGCTTATGAAAGAGCTGAAGGAAGCCCTAGTCTCATTGATGGGGAAGTGAAAAAACACTGAGTAGCACAGAAATAACGAAGCCATGGAGCCCTGGCATTGCATTTCCACTTAGACCCATAAACAAAATCTTTGAATAACACTGTGTGACAAGCACGGCTTTTATCCTTTCCTAAATTGCTTTATCCTGGTAACCAGCTACCAGCAGGTTGCAGGGAATTCTATTAAAAGCCATCATGTAGCTCACCGAGAACTCTACAGGGAAAGTCTGATGCAGCCCAGGTCTGACGGAGACCGAAGGTTTTTCATTAAGTGCTTCTGCAGCAGTGCGTCTATGCATAATGGTAGTGTTCTGGAACACAGTTCTATCGGTAGCAATAAAAGAAAAAAAAATGACAGCGTAGTTTTACTTGTTTGAAGTTTAAACTCTGACCTGCTTACTCATAGTAGAGTCAAACAATTTTAAGCCCTTTTCTTGAAACATTTTAATGGCATGTGATTTCTCCTATATACTGGTGCCCTCCCCACTTACACACACACACACTCTACTTGCAGGGCTGGTGCCCCCAGAAGTGCCCTCCACACCCAGAATTTGCATGTGTACTGCATCATAAAAAACACCGACACTTTGGAGTAAATTATAAACTTTATGAAAGATGTGAGATGATTTAAAGCATGATGTTTTCAAAGCCTTGATTGAGACTAACTGAACAGAGAACTGTAACTGTTAGCTGTAAACAGTATATCTTGGGGCTGTAAGTTCTGTAGTGTTTGTCACTGCCTAGCAGTATAAATGATAGTTTTTATATGTTTTGCATTGTAGATACTTTCTGGGCATTATCATTTCAGCTGAACAACGGTGTCAACTTTGCTACAGCTGTTTGCATACAACCAGGACCCCCTTTAAAATGAGTTGTGCTCAGTGGAGCTTATCCTGGTAAATTAAATAAATACAAAAACAAAGTGGGGTTCTGTAACTGCAGGAGACCCTTGTAGGTTTCTTCCCTTAATCCCTTCCCTTTTTTCCTTCAGTAGTGCACCTGACACTGTGCAGGATCCAGTGTTGTTTGGGGTGGGGGGGCATGTAGGCATCACCCCGCTACACTTCAGACCAAGTTTTTCCCTTATATATCAGTTCCTATGTAGGACCACCCCTGCCATGCCTAGCAGGTAGAGAAGACTGGGTGTTGTGTGGTTATCCACAGACCTGCTGAAAGTTGCACGTTAATCCCCCAATCCCTCCAGTCTTAGGGCACTATCACCACAGCCCACTCCAAACTCCTCCAACCTACCATCTGAAGTCAGGCCCACTTGCAAACCCAGATCTTTAACATGGTAGCAAAATGCTTGTCCTGGTGCCACCAGATGAGCATGTGTGTATGTATATGTATGTGTGCCAGCTGCACAGCACCTGCGTCATCACATACATTGCACCAGCCCTGCTGCAGACTTTGTGAGTGGCCTGCCACTCACTTACCAGCTGCATGGTCGCACAAATTGTACCAGACCTGTAGCAGGCTTCTCATTAGCAAAACAGCTACACTATCACACACATTGCAGCAGACCTCTATCAGACTATCTAGGAGCCCCAGGTTTCCAGTTGTCCTGGTGGCGCAGCTGGTACCACAGTGGAAGGGTATTCTAAACGGCCTGGGTTCAAATCCCAGCTAGGGCACTTATTTTTTTCTCACTTTTTTTTCCACATACAGCAGTTATTTCTTTCTTGCTTCTTTTTTCCATATATAGTTTATCCTTTGCTCTGCTCTCATTGTTCAGTGATGTACTTTGTGGACAGGGGATGTAACCTGTTCAGACCAAAGCCATCATATAGACAGCTATCAATCAATCAATCAGAGTCTTTATTTATACAGGCAGTCGCTGTTGAGCAAAGCTCATTTGCAAGGTGGACCTGGTTAACACATACATACAAAGTTATAACATTCAACGCAAAGTTGGTACATTATACAGTATGGGCAATGCCCCAGGATAAAGTTATATAAGACAGTAATACAGATAACACAAACAAACAAATAAATAAATAAATAAGGCAATAATACAAATAAACAATTACAATTAACCCCAGGCGAGGGCTAGTAGGTAGTTGGTACCATCATGACATCAGATATGGACTACAGTCCCCATGTATTTGTAGATCTGTGAATAACTGGCCAGGGGAGAATTACGACATCACAATGGAATAGGGAGAGGAATATAGGGGTGAGGAATGGATGAGTGTAGCGCTGGCACACTAGTTGGTCGCTCACTTCGCTCGGATAAATAAGATGATATCTTCCAATAGCCTTGGGAGCGGCTGCAGTCAGGATTCAAGCCGGCGGTGAACCACGAGGGATTTAGGAGCCGGTAGGGGATGGGCAAAACAGTTACAAACTTCATTAACAGCATGCAAGTGTAATGCCTTAAAGATGGGTAGAGAGACAAGGGCACTTAATTTGAGGGTCCTTTGTAGATTATTCCATAGGGTGGGCAGCGTAAAGCTAATTGCCACTCTACTGAAGCGCGAGTTTACTCTGGGTACTATGAGGGAGATGGAGGAGTAGCTTCTGAGCGCATATTTTCCTATTGTACTTAGAGGTAGGCAGCCAGAGATATATGGGGTAGTTTGTTTGTGAGAGCATGGTAAGTCCAGAGAGCAGCGTTTTTGTGGCGCCTGAGTTTAAGGGAGGTCCACCCCACAGCAGCGTACAGGGCATAGTGATGAGCAGAATTAGGAAGACCTGTGATAAACCTTAATGCATGGTGGTTCAGCGTGTCAAGTTTAGCTAACTGAGATATGGGCCATTGTCTATACAAAATATCCGCGTAGTCAATCAGGGATAGGAAAGTGGATTGGACCAATCGTGCCTTAGCATCTTTTGTGAGGAATTGGTTTAGTCTGAAGAAAAGTCCAAGCCTTTGCCGGAGTTTTTTCAACAAGTCCTCGATATGTTCGGAGAAGGAGAGTCTGTTGTCAATCCATACTCCCAAGTATTTGAATTTAGTTACGAATTCCAGTTTTTCACCTAGTAATGTGTTAATTTCGGGAATAGATTCACAGGCTGCTGGACTGGGTGCATGGGCAAGCAGAGAGAAGAGCATTGCTTTTGTATTTTTAGCATTCAAGCGTAATTTTTTGTGAATTAGCTGGCTTTGCAAGAGGTTGAACTCAGTTTGGAGATCGTTGCAGGCAGCCTCTGATGTGGGTCGGCTAACATATAGAATGGTATCGTCTGCAAACAGGTGGATATTGGCGTTTTTTATATAATAATTGATGTTATTTATATAGATTGCAAATAAGGGCGGGCCTAGGATAGATCCCTGAGGTACTCCTCTTAGAAGGGGCTTGAGAGGGGACAGCTCGCCTTCTGCTTTAACTTGTTGGAAACGCCCTGAGAGAAAATCAGTAAACCAGGGCAGCGAGGTGGAGTCCACTCCAGTGGTTTGTAACGAGATGAGAAGAAGGTTGTGGTTGACAGTGTCAAAAGCTTTACTTAGGTCAAAAAAGACCTCACAGGTAAAGTTCCTTGTGTCAAGGGCTCTCAATCAGTCGTCAGTAACTTTGGCCAGTGCTGAAATAGTTTTGTGTTGGGCTCTGAACCCAGACTGCATGGGGTTCAATAGATTTGTTGACTCGAGATAGGACCTTAGCTGTGCATTCACAATTTTCTCCAGTAGTTTAGATAGCACTGGGAGGAGAGATATGGGCCTATAGTTGTTAAGGTCAATTGGGTCACCTGATTTGAAAAGTGGGATGACATGAGCAGTCTTCCAAACTGGCGGCAGGATACCCTGGGAGAAGAACAAGTTGAATAGGTGGGTGATGGGGATGGCAAGGACATGGTACGCGATTTTAAGGAAGTAGGGGTCTAATGAGTCAGCGCCTGCACTTTTTCTGGTGTCCAATTGGAGTAAGAGGTCTTCTACTTCTTTTAACGAAGTGGGTTGAAGCGTAAATAGAGTGGAGGTAGCCGAAGTTCTTGGATGGGAGTTATCTGTCATGGAGCGTATTTTATAAGCTGGGGAGTTGTCAAATGCCAGACCTGCGGTTGCGAAGTGGTTATTGAAGGAATCTAGGATCTCCATCCTTTCGTTGAGCGTAGTATTGCCAGAGATAATCTTGTTAGGGAGGGAGTTACCTGTGGAGTGGCCCATCAGATCCTTGATTGTATTCCAAAACTTGCACGGGTTCTCGGAGGCAGCGTCGAGTTCTGAACGGTAGAAAGAGGCCTTTGCTTGTATAATTGATTTGGAGCATAAGTTACGTGCCTTTCTAAATAGATTCCAATCATTAGGCGTGTTGAGTTTACGAGCCCTTTTCCAAAGCTTATCTCTTTCGAAAAGCAGTGATCTGACCTCGGGGGAGAACCATTTGCTGGATTTATTGTTTGTGTGGACTTTGGTCAGTGGGGCGTGTTTGTTAAGAGCCCCAGTAGAATGTCATGAAAGATGTCTAGGTGGCAATGACTGTTTTGGCTAGATAAAACTCCTGCCAACGCAAGGAGAGTTTCAGGTCATTAATATAGGTGGCTATGTTAAAATTACATCTTGATCTCTTCAAGGAAAATTTGGATGTAACAGGTGGCTTGTTGGTTGATCTTATCCCCTCCGATGAAGCAATGGTCACTGACATCTGAGAAAAAAGTGCCAGCGTGGGAGAAGAGGTGAGGTTTGCTTACTAGTAGTACATCCAGTATAGTGCTTTTATCAGGGTTTTTAGTGTTTGGGCGGGTTGGGTCATTGATGTGTTGGGTCAACCCATGGGCATCACAAAAAGAAACAAGTGGGGCAGCTGCTTTGGACAGCCAGTCAAGGTTAATGTCACCCGAGGACGATGGTTTCAAGCGATCGTTAATCCAAAATATCACTTAGATAGGATAGAAGCTTTAAGCCGGCAGATGGGGACCTGTAGAATCCTATTAGCTGGAGGACACATGTCTGGGTAATTTCTACTTTGAGAGTAAGACATTCATATTCGTTGGGAACAGAAGATGCGGTAGTGCAGGAGACTGAAAATGTGTCTTTCATGTATATAGCCACCCCACCTCCTCTAGTATGTCTATCTGCTCTGAATAAGGCATAGTTGGGGATGTTTACTTCCGCATCAGTAGTTGTTGGTCTGAGCCAGGATTCAGAAATCACTAGTATATCGGGAGAAATATGGGACACCCAAGCTTGAATCAGGGTGAATTTTTTTAGTAGGCTACATACGTTTATATGCAAACAGCTCAAACCTTTTAGCAAGGGCAGAACTGAGGGTGAAAAGATTGGAGCCGGAGCAGCTGGGTATTTTTCTCCCTCCCTCCTTCCCCTGGCGTAAACAGTGCCATAGTCGGCCTCATTCACACACGGCGTCCCCCTGTGGAAGGAGCAGCTCTGTGCACACATGGAATACCCCTGTGGAAGGAGCAGCCTCATGCTAACACGGTGTGCCCCTGTGGAAGGAGCGGCCTCATGCTAACATGGTGTGCCTCTGTGGAAGGAGCGGCCTCATGCTAACATGGTGTGCCCCTGTGGAAAGAGCGGCCTCATGCTAACACAGTGTACCCCTGTGGAAGAAGCAGCTTCATGCACACATGGCATGCCCCTGTGGAAGGAGTGGCCTCATGCTAACACAGAGTGCCCCTGTGGAAGGAGCGGCCTCATGCTAACACGGTGTGCCCTGCTAACATGGTGTGCCTCTGTGGAAGAAGCAGCCTCATGCTAACACGGTGTGCCTCTGTGGAAGGAACAAGCTCCTTGCACCACTCTCAGGGATCGCTGTGGTGTTGGAACTCACTGCCAACCCGCCCAGCCAAGGTGCCTTGCATCTCGGAAGCTGCCTACAGCCTGGCATGCTTCCCAATGCGGTAACCAGAGTCTGCTCCTGAACTTGGGCCTCCTGCATAGCTGCTTTCTCATTTCTGCCTGTTTGTATTACATATATGCAGTATGAACATCGCGCCTTTCTAGATCAAATGCATTTAAAATTTGAGTAGCCCCAGACTGTGCATTTGAGAAAGAATTGATGTCTCTCGGTTTCCAGTTTTCCTGGGGCATGATCTTTGAGTAGCCCCAGACTGTAAATTTGAGAAAGAATCGATGTCTCTTGGCTGCCTGTTTTCCTGTGGCATGGTCTCCTTTGTTTGTGTGCTGAGTGTGGGTTGCCATGAACGTACTGTAAGTAACGAAATTAATGTGGTGTTACTACTTACAAGCCTTTGTTGTGTGCCATATTTTTGGTTTGGGGCTTGAAGTGATAAGTAGCTAGTTCCTGAGCTACTTTTGTATGGCAGCACCTGCTTCAGTTCAAGTGTGTGCTTAGTTTTGTCTTTGTCTTGGTAGTGCAGTGGAACAGTATTCCAAGTGCCCTGGGTTCATATGCCAGCTAAGGCATACATGTGCTTCTCACTTTAGTCTTTTTGCATTCCTCATATAGGCACATCACACCCTTGTAGATTAACTGACTCAAAATATGTAATTTATCTTTAAGTGTGAGGGGGCAGAACCATAACTCTCCAGAGTCACTAACTGATTATTTTTTTTTTTTTTAAGTTGTTGTTTAACCAGGTATAGCACACTAAGCTGAAAGCTTTTTTACAGGAGCGACCTGGGAGCACAAGGAGGTTAAGTGACTTGCTTAGGGTCACACAGTACACAAGTGGAAGCTGTGGGATTCAAACCCAGGTCTGGTCTGCTAGATGTCACTAGATTTGCAGCTCAGAGCCTTAGACCACTGCGCTATACTGCCTCCACAATTATGAATTATGAATGATTATGAAAGTACTGTCCTGCTACCTCACAAGTGATGGTAAACTGCATATTTTGAGCCTGACCATTGCATATTTGATTCATACAACATCAGTTTACTGGTTACAGGATACAAGACTGTGACTGCATGAATGATACAGACTTAATACTAAGGTGTAAGGAGCTAAGAAGGTGATTAGCCCATATGTGTTCCTACCTCATTACCCATAATAAAACAGGTTATTGACATCTACAATGTATTTATCTAATTTTCTTTTAAATTGGTGTTTGTCCTTACTGATAATTACTTCCAGTGGAAGTCTATTCCAGGGGTTCACCACTCTGTGTCTGTAGAAAGCCTTCCCCTTATTGGTGTTAAATATTTTTGATCTTAGCTGTAGAGAATGGCCCCTCGTGACCATATCATAATTTTGAAGCCTAATTCTAGTTCATTTAGTAGGTAATTATCCTGCATTCTGTCATGACACAGTAGTACAGTAGTAGCCACAGACACTGCCAGCTATTTCCTGAAATTTCTGTGATATTTCCAGAAATATCTCATGCATTCTCCATTTCCACAGTAGGGGCAGCAGAGAGAAACTCTTTAGAAATTTTGCGAAATAGCTGGAAATAGCTGGCAGTGTCTGTGGCTACTACTGTAGAGCTCCCTTTGTTCTTCTTGTCTTTAGTGGCATTAGGTTTCATTTTTTCAGTCTATCTTCATAAGATATCTCTTTCAGATTATAAATCATTTTTGTTGTCTGTCTGAATTTTTTTGATTCTCTCCGAACTTCCCTTTGAAGGAAGCTTTACTCACAGTAACTGCCCAGTACAGGAAGCAGATTTCTAAGTAAAGAAAAAGGAGGAAACCCCTATGGTATACCAAGGCTGTAGCAACAAAAATAAAGGATAAAAGGAAAGCTTTCAAGAGATTCAAGGATACTAACAATGAGGCAGATATGGAAGCCTACAAAACCAAGCTAAAAGAAGCAGGGAAGGCAGTAAGGGCAGCCAAAGTCCAGACAGAAGAGAGAATCACTGGAGGAGTGAAGAAGGTTGACAAAACTTTTTATAGATACATCAGAGAAAAAAGGAAAAGAAAAGGAGGCATTATAAGAATAGCAACCAAGGATAGCAAACAGGCAGAATATAACGCAAAAGCAGAGATTCTAAACAGTTTCTTCTGCTCAGTGTTCACAAAAGAAAACAACGGCAACGGACCCAGAAAGCAGAACATAGGCAAACTCACAATGGAAGCAGATGCTGGACCATTTACAAGAGACAGTGTCCTAAAAGAGCTTCTCACATTAAAAGCAAATAAAGCAATGGGCCCAGATGAAGTCCACCCTAGAATTCTGAAGGAGCTGGCACAGGAAATTGTAGGCCCACTGGCAGAATTATTCACACAGTCTCTAGAAAGCAGGGAAATATCTCAGGACTGGAGAAGGGCCACAGTGGTACCCTTACATGAAAGTGGAAGCAGGGAGGAGGCTGGAAACTAAAGGCCAATGAGCTTAACCTCGGTAGTGGGGAAGCTTATGGAGTTCCTACTTTTTTTTTCTAACTGTATTTTTGGCTCCCTCCTTACCCCCACCGTACTCTCTCTGGTGTCCTTCCAGGTCCTTGGTCTCTACCTCCCTGCATGACTTGACTGATCTCTTCTCTGCCCCCGCACTGGCACATCCCCCAGGTCTGCCCTCCGGGGAAGGGTCGCCCATGCCCAGGGCACTCTTTTTTATAGTACTGAGCTCCGGGCCGGGGAGGAGAGGGGCAGCGGAGAGTCGAGTCCAGCTCTGGGAGTGTGGACCGTGGGTGGGAGGCGCCATCGCCTATTAATGGGAGGCGGGAGGTATTTTGTGTTTTTCATGACCCCCTGTATAGCCTAGCTATAAAGGCAACGTACTGTCATGGCTCCACCCCCAGGCATACGCCACACCGTTTCGGTTGGCTACCTCCAGTCGCCACCAGAGGTCACTCCCTGAGTGAACATTGTCCCCAGTCGTCCCTGGGAAGAAAGAGAGTAGTCCTCCAGATGCTTAATCTCTTCCCTTCCCTGCTAACCCACGACAACCTGGGCTGTCTTCCGAACCTGGGTCTCTGGTGTGGCACAAGGTGTGGCATCCAGCGCCTCAACACTCAGCGCCACCAGGCTGGCCCTATGGAGTCCCTACTTAAGGAGAGAATAGTGAAATTCCTTATGGAAACAGGGCAGCTAGATACTAAACAGCATGGACGATTATGTCAAATGAATATGACTGGATTCTTTGACTAGGTCTTCAAAATAGTGGACCAGGGAGGGTCAGCAGACATAGTTATGATGGTCTGAAGTGGTGCTCCGAAAGAATGAAGGAGGATGGAACACCAAGGTCCGAATTGTAGTGGATAAAATAACTGTTACCTGGACAAGGAGAGGCAGGAGTCATCCTAGAGATTCAGTGACCGCTGGGCGTTTATTTAGTACCAGTGGTTAGGGAGACACAGTCACAAGAGAAGGAGAAGACACCCAAAACAATGGGGCGGTAAAGAAGACAGAACACTTTTATCTAAGACTACTAAAATAACTTCAAACAGTAATAGTGTATATATTTAGGCCTACTGTCACTATACTTCTATAATTATTCAACAGTTCCTATACTTATTACTAAACTTTAGGTGAGAATCAGATGATATGTACTACCCACAACAATATTTGGTTTAGCTATGACCACAGAGTTCTACCGAAGTCCACTGTCACCTAAGCCCAAAGGTCTGGCGTCTTCATGTACACCATCATTCTACGATGGTAGCTACAAAGTGGAGCAAACAGAATGGTCGATACTAAACACATTTCCCAGCAGGGACCTTGTAAAGGCCACTGGGTGGTGAGAGGCTTGGTAAACAGACCATGTGATTCTTCGGCAAAAGCCCACTCTCTCCAAGGCTGCCAGAAAGAAAGAACCAGAGCAACTGGTTCCTGGACTAACCCACTCACAGGCTGTCAGATTCCAAACTAAAACAAAAGATACCTTGACCAAAACCCACTTTCAGGGCCGCCAAGGACGAGGAAGAACCAGGATCTGCGTGGCGACGAATCCACTCGAGGACTACCACGACCTGAACAATGCTGCAGCATTCCAAGGGCCAGCTAGACTCTGAAGGATCTGGGGTGAAAATAGATCTCCGATAGGACCAGGAACCAGAAGAATCCATAGAGAGGATGGTTGATTCTGCAATCTTGTCACCAGAAACTAGAACAAAATAAAGAAACGGCGGACGCGGTTCGAACTGGGCTTCGATGGACTCGACTTTCAGCGAACGACCAGAGATGCAGACCAGGTTCTCCAGGATGTGCACACTCTTCTGTGGAGGGGGACCAATTTCGGGACATCCAGATCAGGAACCATATGAAATGACACTGGCACGGCTGTCGTGATTCGCTTGTACTTCAGCGGACGTAACTTCGTGCTGTGAAAAACGAGAAATGGCAGGTACGACTTGTACGAATGGTGACAGACTCAACTTCGGCAGACGACACAGATGGAGGAGATGATCTGATGGTCGACTCCACTTGGGTGAAGAATGATGAAAAGGCGTCCCCTTCTGGGTAGAGACTGATTCTGAGTACGTAGTTTTACAGACCACACCATGGGACTGCAGTGTGGTAGAAGATTGAGACTGTCTCCATAGGCTGGTAACAATGTAGCTAAAAGATGCACCTTTCTGCAATGCCAAGAGAACTGTGGAATGATCAGATAATTTGCCACGGGAAGGGCAAATTATAAATTTAGGGATAATTATTACAGGTGGGGCAATAGTTCAGATGCTTAGAGCAATAGTCCAGATGCTTACGGCAATAGTTTGGATGCTTAGGGCAATAGTTCAGATGCTTAGAGCAATAGTTCCGATGCTTAGGGCAATAGTTCAAATGCTTTTCCTGACTGAAGGGCCTTCCCGAATAGGACCTGGCTACCCCTGAACGTTTTGCTATGGATGCTCTAACCACTATACTGAGGGTACCACTTGCTGTATGCTAATTGCCCGAAACTCTAAAGGCCTAAATGCCTTATTTGCTACTGGGCCTATATGCCCTACTAACTGCCACCAGGCTGACTTGCCCTGTTCCACTAGGCTGGGGCTGCCCTTACTACCACTAGGCTGGCTTGCTCTAATACACTAGGCCAGGGCTGCCCTTACTACCACTAGGCTGGCTTGCCCTATTACACTAGTCTGGGGCTGCCCTTACTACCACCAGGCTGGCTTGCCCTGATACACTAGGCCGGGGCTGCCCTTACTACCACTAGGTTGACTTGCCCCATTACACTAGGCCGGGGCTGCCCTTACTACCACCAGGCTGGCTTGCCCTAACACACTAGGCCGGGGCTGCCCTTGAACCCTACTTTACCTCGGGCCGAATGCCCTACATTTACCTCCGGGAATGCCCTACTTTACTGTGGGCCTAATGCCCTCTGAAATGGGCCTGATGCCCTATTTATATTGGGCCTGATGCCCTCACAAAAATGGTCCTAGTGCCCTTCAAAATGGGCTTGGTGCCCTCTTAACTGTGGGCCTGGTGTCTTTCAGAATGGGCCTGGTGCCGTCACAGAAATAGGCCTAGTACCCTCATAGAAATGGGCATGGATTGCCCCTTTGAAATGGGCCTGGTGCCCTCTTTTAATTTATAATTGGCTAGAAATGGCAGGGCCCCTTTAAATCTGTACAGCTCTGTGAGAGCTGTCACTCTTTTGGCAGGACACCGCCTCTAAACCCGCCCCCTTTCTTAATATTCAAAGGCACTTGCTTGGCCTCACTGAGCTGGCTCCTCCCCATGGGCATCGTTACCTCACTTTCCTCCTGAATATTTAAATCCCAGGGTTCTACTGAACCTATGCCCCTGCGGTGCTTGGCCGCCTTTCTCCGCGCCTTATGCGCTCTTTTAAATTAGAAAGAAAAGTATTTTCTTTTCAGGCGTTCAGAACATAGCATGTGCTGCCGCCAACTCACCACTCCTCGGGCTGCTGGAGGGCTGTTGATGGTCTCAGGAGGCGGGAGGTATGCTGGCAGTGGGAAGGAACTCTACAGGCACTGCAGCGGGCGATAGGGGGGCCTCGGAGGGCTGACTGAACTTGCGGTGATGGGACGCTTCTCTGCCACCGACGGGGGACTGACTTTAAACTTAAAAAGAAATTACAGGAGCAAAATAAATAAAAGACGGGGCTCTTCAGCCCAGTTGACCAAACTGAGGCTTACTTTTCTTCGTGGTGCCCCGATGGCACCACCGACCGCGACAAACGGCCAAAACGGGAGTCTTCTGGTAGGGGAGGCAGAGCAGGAGCACAGCTAAGCCCACAGGGACGGCTTCAACAACAGCTAAGCCCTAAACACTGTCCCTTGGTCTTACTGTGTCCTCACTCTCCTCTACCTGTGCCCAGGATCAACCACAACTCTCAACTGTCTGAAAACAGTTAAAACATTTAAACTTGAACCCACAGGGTTCTGGAATGGCTGGAGTGGAATGGTGTGCATGAGCAGCTCAGCACAGCATTCCATCCAGACCATTATTACTGAGCTGCTTCAAAATCTATTTTTCTTAAAAGTTTTAAGTGCACAGGGCACTTTTCTTTAATATTTTACAGTTTCCCCACTATAGGGAGGAGAAATTCACTTAAGAGGGGCCCCCTTTTTCTCCTTTACCCCGCAGTCTGTACCTAAGGCAGGCACCCAGGGCACCTGCAAACCCCTACTTTTTTATTTAATTGATATTTTCTGGGATGCCCCAACTTTGGGGCACACAGATTCGGGCCCGCCTAAAAATACATGTCCCCATGTACTCCCCTTAAACACTTTATAAAAGACACTTCCTTAACATTCTAATATCTTACTTAACACTTTAAGAAACCTTATGTTAATAAAACACTTAAAGTCTCTAAAATATTCTTAAAACATCCACTATTATTGTAATCCTTTAAATTTATTACACTAAAGTGACTGTGTCTGGGGAATTCCTTTGAATAGATCTACATACGGTACTATGGTACAAGTTGGGAGGCTTCTGTGATATACCTTCTAGGGGGAACACCTGCATTAGAACTTTGGGATCTGCGGGGTTGGAAACCTACAGGTTCTTGGAAAATGCATTCTTTTTCTAGGAAATGTGGCATTTCCAGATTTATTACTGTTACAACATTTGGATAGTCAAGAGAATTTACATATGAAGTGCGAATCCATGGTTGTTTACACCATCTGGTCTGCGATTCTAGTTCCAACATTCTGTCTTTTATGGACTCCTGCCTGTCCTTTGGTGTAGGACTGTCCTGATCTGTAGTGAGAACAGTGTCTCTGAAAGTGCAAGCTTTTAAGAGATTCCGGTGAACAATCTTCTTACTGTTTCCTAATTCTTGCTGAATCTTGTATATGGGTAGTCTGGGATAAGGTATCTCAATAATGCAATATGGTTCGGGTTCCCTCTTCAAAGACAATTTGCTGCATTTTTGGGTGTTCTTTAACATTACTTTTTCTCCAATAAGTAAAGGTGTAGCCTTAGCCTTGATGTCATAATTTGCCTTTTGCCTTTGCCGTACTTGTTCCATGTGTTTGCCGGCAATTTGTCCAGCTTCCTGCAAACGTTGGTTATGTTCCTGCACCCAATTTGTAACTGGTTTCTTTACTTTAGTTTCCTCCAGTGGTACCTCTAACACTAGGTCCATCAGAAGTCTTCCGTGACATCCAAACATTAAATAATGAGGTGTATAACCAGTAGAGCAATGAATGGTATTGTTATATAGATATGTGAGCTCAGGAAGCAAAGCTTTCCAGTAGGGACGTTTATACATACTGTGGTAGGGCTCGCAGCATTTCCAGTAGAGTCTGATTCGTTCTTTCGCAGAGTCCATTACCTTGGGGATGGTAAGCAGTGGTTTTCAACTTATGGCTCCCATAAAGGGTGCAAAGTTCATGAAACAGCTTGGATCCAAAAGAAGTTCCTTGATCTGTAAGGATTTTTGTAGAATATCCGAAAAGTCGTACAAAACATCTCAAAAAGGTCTCAGCTGTAGTTTGAACAGATAGGTCTTTTACCGCACTCGCAACCACAAACTTAGAAAAGTGTTCAACCATAGTGAGAACATAGTTTTGTCCATTTGTGCTTGGGTCCGACTTTAAGTGATCTAGAGCAACTAGTTCCAATGGCGTGTTACTAACTACTGGATGGAGAGAAGCTCTTTGATTACTCTTTTCTCTGCACTTTAAATTACAGGATGGACATTCCTCACACCACTTTATTATATTGCTATGCATTCCTATACAGTAAAACCTTCTTCTGATAACAGCCTTGGTTCTTTTGTGACCAAAATGTCCTGAGTTATCATGGTACGCCTCTAATACTACGGACGCGCTGGTCTTTGGAACTACGATCTAGGTCAATCCGATGTGCGTAGTAGGATCGCTACTTTTTTTATTTAAATGGCAATCTTCTATGACAGTTGAGTTCTGTGTCTCCAAAGTTTCATTACTTCTATGTTCCGCTTCTTTCGTTCTCATTGGGTCATGTGCTTCTGTGCAGCAACTAGAGCTTTTACTTGGTTGACAATAGGATCTTGGTCTTGTAATTTCACCCTTAGGTTTTTTTGGTTTGCAATCGTATCATCCACTTCTGGTTGAATTTCTACTTCAGGCTCAGGAGCAACTGGACAACATGCTTGTACAGTCTCAGCTGGTACTTGTAGAAAATGTGGCATTTCTATGTTTTCTAGCAAGGTGCAGCCACTTCTGCTTCCTCTTGTCCAGGCATCCGAGGCAAGGCATCTACGTTCATATTCACTTTACCAGAACGATATTTTAAGGAGAATTGACAATTCGTAAGTCAAGAGGCCCACCTCTGCTCGAGGGCTTCTAGCTTCGCAGTATTCAAGTATGCCAAAGGGTTATTATCCGTGAAAACCGTGAAAGGGGTGACAGCCAAATAATGCTGGAATTTCTCTGTGATAGCCCATACCAGTGCTAAAAACTCAAGCTTGAAAGAGCTGTAGCAGGCATCATTCCGCTCAGAGCCTTTTAACTCTCGGCTTGCATAAGCTATTACTCGTTCCATGCCATTCTGTTCTTGTGCTAGTACCGCACCCAACCCTTTGTTGCTGGCATCGGTATATAAAAGAAAAGGTTTCGTGTAATCTGGATACGCCAATATAGGAGCCACAGTTAGTACTTTCTTTAACTGACCAAATACTTCCTGTTGTTCAGCTGTCCATTTAACCGGACGATTCTTTGGAACTCGACCTTCTGCTGATCCTCTTAAAAGTTTGTGCAATGGCACAGCAATTTTGGAGAAATTCTTGATATATCTACGATAATATCCCATGAAACCTAAGAACTTTCGGACATCTCTAACAGTAGTAGGAACAGGCCATTTTTTTACTGCTTCAGTCTTCTCTGGGTCTGGTGTCACTCCTTCAGTGGAGACTGTATGTCCCAGATAACTTACTTCAGTTTGCAACAGATGACATTTGGAGGGTTTTATTTTAAGACCATATCGGATCAATCTTTGGAACACCTTGTCCAAGTGAAGTAGATGGTCTTCGTGAGTCTTTGAATATACAATGATATCATCCAAATATAACAAAAGGATATCAAAATTCTGGCTTCCAAGACAATGTTCAACCAGTCTCTGAAAAGTTCCTGTGGCGTTACACAGTGCAAAAGGCATTCTTGTAAACACGAAAAGACCCATGGGTGTAATAAAGGCTGTTTTCTCTTGAGCCTTTGGTGCCATGGGAACTTGCCAGTATCTGCTGGTTAAATCTAGAGTGGAGAATACAGCAGCAGATTGAAAAGCAGTAAGAAAATCTTCTATTCGAGGCAAAGGATACGCATCTTTATGGGTGATGACATTTAATTTGCAGTAATTGACACAGAAACGGATCTTACCATCTTTTTTCTTCACCAGGACAATCGGCGCTGCCCATGTGCTGTGGCTTTCCTTGATCACTTCAGCCTCTTTCATTTCTCTGATTATCTCTTTTACTTGTAGGTACATGGCTGGCGGGATAGGTCTGAATCTTTCCCCGATAGGCAGATGTCCATGGGTACTGATGTGGGGCTGTATCCCATGAGCTAGGCCGGAATCCAAGGGGTGTTGGCTAAAAACTTCTTTATGGTGTAAAACTACTTCCAGCACCTCAGCTCTTTGCTTTGCAGTAGTCTTGGGACTGCCTACATTAATCTGTTTAGCCCATTCTGGTCTCTTATCACTTTCCATTCCATCTTCAGGCACTATCTTTGTCTCTTCCTTAGCCTCAGTTATGTCTTGCAAGCACACAGTGTGGATCTGGGTAACCGGCTGATTTCTGTAAAGTTGCACGTTGTGAGTCCCTTAATTTAACACTCTAACCAGAATCAGACCTTTGGTCACGGTAGCTATACTCCGAGCCACTAGTATAGGTTCTTCTTTGTTCATAGGGTATGGTTCCACTACAGCGTCATAATCCTGACCCCTCGGGCCCACCTTTGCTTTGTACCAAAGGGTGGTTTCGGTACCCGGTTTTAACGTTACCAGCCTGGTATCTGTCACTCGTACTTTGCCAATCTCACCCTCAGCATTAGCAAACCGTTGGTGGCATTGCAGATGATAGATGGTTTGCTGCAGGGCATGTTTCTCCACTTGGGGTATGTGCTTGGCTTTCTGTTGGAGAATGTGCACTAGCTCATCAAGCAATTCTGTAAAACATTCATCCCCAAAATTAGTGGTGGCAAATGATCGCTTTCTAGGTCACTAACAATAATGCCTTGGTTGCTTTGGACGTTTTTTCCCCAGTTGGATATCGGCTTCTAGATATCCCAGATACGGTACTTCGTCACCATTGCTCACTATTAACTTCACTCAAGATCTGGGAGGTGGCTTAAGATCATCAGGTGTCCAGTATCTCCGAAACTCTCGTCCTTGTAGCATAGTAACCTGTGATCCTGTATCTCACAATGCCATAAGCCCAATACCGTCGATATTGACTGGTACCATCAGACTTCTGCCAATGAAACGGGACTGCTCTAATGGGGCTGCTGGACCTGGTCATCTGCTCTTCGAGGGTTGGTCCTCATCCCCGAAGAATTTCTGTTTAAATTCAGGGTGGCATCTGCTGGCTGACTACATCTTCGTTCTATATGGCTACTAACGCCACACCGACGACATATGGGTCTTCCTTGGCCATCGAACTGATCTGTGGGGCACCTCCCTTCACTCCTTCTGAATGATTTATGTGATCATTTCCCTTTCTTTCTTTTCCTGGCTGATTGAGGCATATCTCATTCTTTCATCCTGCTTTTTAGCTTTGCATCTCCTTGTACATCTCTGCCATCTGGTGGGTCAGGGTAGCAATCTGCTCTGTCAGCTCAGAGTGTTGACTGGCACTGGCCCGCACAGAACAGATTGGTGTCTGTATCCTCAGTCCACACATCTGTTCATGCTCCTAACACTGGCTCGGATATGCAACAGTTTCTCTTCCGTGCTCCAATCTCTGTAGGGACATTTCCTCAGGCTGAAGTCTCAGTTTCCAAGAGTTGTCTTCCTTCCACCCTTTTGTAAGATATTCAGGCCATTTAGTTCCCATTGAGGCTGCCATTTGCAGATATACCTGAGCTTCATCTCTGGAGTGTCCAGAACCAAATACCCAAATTGCTTTCTCCTTAAAGTATAGGAAATCAACCTTGGAGTCTTGCAAGTGTAGCATGTGGAGCTTTCTCCTCAGGGCTTCGCTATGTACCCCTTCAACAAACTTTTCTACCAGCACTCGGTCCGCATCTCGGACTTCTGCTTCATCTACCCTCTCTATGGCTCGCAATAGCTCTTGCAGACTCAATGCGAACTCCCTCAGGGTCTCTTGGGGCTTCTGGGTGCGAGAAAAGAACTTCATTTTTAGGTCGGACACAGTTCTAGCATCAAAGATTTGCTGCAGCCTCTGTAGAATCTGTTCCACTGTGACTTTTGCTCCATTCGGCCAGGATTGAACTTCTCGGTGAGCAGCTCCTTTTAGTTGCCCAATTAGGATTTCAACCGTCTGTTGCCCGGGGATCTGATATAACCTAAACATAGCCTGCATCTTCGAGTAGAACTCCCCCTGATTGCTGGTTCCATTTCCATCCTTTTCTCCAGAAAATTGTGGAAGCCATGGCGCTCCAAAGTAATATGGCATGGTTAAGGGAGATGCCGGAATACTCCCTTGAGGTTCATCTCGGTCTCCCAACTGATTCTCTATCTCCCCCCAGACAATCCACTACTACACCCTGGCTCCATCTGTACTTCTTCCCAGGCTACTCCAACTTTGGACTCCTTGGATAAATAGTTATCTGAATCCTGCCAACTATGCCAAACATTTCTAGATTTGTGATGGTCTGAAGTGGTGCTCCAAAAGAATGAAGAAGGATGGAACACCAAGGTCCGAATTATAGTGGATAAGATAACTGTTACCCGGACAAGGAGAGGCAGGAGTCATCCTAGAGATTCAGTGCCTGCAGGGTGTTTATTTAGTACCAGTGGTAGGGAGACACAGTCACAAGAGAAGAAGAAGAAGAAGACACCCAAAGCAATAGGGCGGTAAAGAAGACAGAACACTTTTATCTATCACTGCTAAAATAACTTCAAACAGTAACAGCATATGTATTTAGGCCTACTGCCACTGTACTTCTATAATTATTCAATAGTTCCTATACTTATTACTAAACTTTAGGCAAGAGTCAGATGATATGTACTACCCTAGAGAGGTTGGTAGTGGGGCACCGCAGGACTTGGTCCTGGGTCCGATCCTGTTTAATGCATACATATCGGACATCAGGGAGGGTATAGAGTGTGAAATGAGTCTCTTCGCTGATGACTCCAAGATGGGAGCAGTAGTTGAGGGAGAAGAGGGGAGGTTGGCCCTGCAAGGGGACCTGGACACCCTGGAAAGCTGGGCTCACACATGGAAATTCAGTTTCAATATCACCAAGTGCAAGGTGTTGCATCTTGGGCGGGGAAAACCTAAACACAGGTACACCCTGGGAGGGGAGGCGCTGGAGGCCTCAATAGGGGAAAAAGACCTAGGGGTCATGGTGGATGCATGTATGAATAACTCTGAGCAGTGCAGGAGAGCGGCTAGCAAGGCAAACAGGATGTTGGGATGCATCGTAAGGGGGATCACCTCTACGAGCAAGGAAGTGATTCTGCTGCTGTACAATGGACTGGTTAGACCACACCTTGAGTACTGTGTATAGTACTGGAGACCACACTTGAAGAGGGACATACAGTTCCTGGAGAGGGTACAGAGGAGCGCAAGTAAGATGATACGAGGGCTAGGGGATTTGACGCATGAGGACAGACATGAGGAGCTCTGCCTGTTTTCATTGGAGGAGAGGAGAGGAGAGACCGGGGGACATGATTGAGGTCTTCAAGTACCTCAAGGGAATAAATAGGGTAAACATGGAAGGGATCTTTAGACTAAAGCAGGGAGGTATCACCAGAGGCATGGTTTGAAGTTGGAAGGTGGAAGGGTGAGGGGAAAAGAAACATAGAAACATAGAATTTGATGGCAGATAAGGACCGCTTGGCCCACCCAGTCTGCCCATTTCCCTACCTACTGGATAAGCTGCAGATCCTAGTTAACCAGCAGCCTACTTCTTCCTACCCCCACCCCATAGAATTGCCTTATGACTGTCCCATGCATGCTTGAATTCCACCATGGATTTTGACTCCACAACCTCCTCCGGAAGGCTGTTCCATGCATCCACAACCCTCTCTGTGAAAAAATACTTCCTTAAATTAACTCTGAGCCGCCCCCCACCTCTATCTTCAAATCATGCTCTCCTGTTCTTGCACACCTCTTTTTTTGAAAGATGCTACCCTCTTGGACTTTGTTGATTCCCTTGAGGTACTTGAACGTTTCTATCATGTCCCCCCTCTCCCTCCTTTCCTCGAGGCTATACATATTAAGCTCCTTTCGTCTCTCTTCATATGTCTTCCAGTGTAGACCCTGCACCATTTTAGTTGCCCTCCTCTGGACAGCTTCCATTTTGTCTATGTCTTTGCAGAGATTGGGTCTCCAGAACTGCACACAGTACTCAGATGGGGTCTCACCAGCTGTCTGTACAGAGGATAATAACTTCCTGTTTTCTACTGGTGATGCCTCTCCCTATGCATCCCAGTATCCCCCAACCCCTCCTTGCTGCCCTCTCTCACATTGCTTGCCCACCTTTAGGTCATCTGATATGACTACCCCAGGTCCCTTTCCATTTTTGTTGTTGTTAGTATCTCACCCCCATTATTGTGCACTCTCCTGGGTTTTGTTTCCCAGGTGCATTACCTTGCACTTCTTAGCATTGAATCTAAGCTGCCATACATTTGACCATTCCTCTAACCTTGCCAAGTCCCTTCTTCATCCTTTCCACCACACCCTGTGCATCAACTCTGTTGCAGATCTTTGTGTCATCTGCAAAGAGATATACTTTCCTTCAGTCCTTCTGCAATGTCAGCTATAAAGACATTGAAGAGGACAGTCCTAATACTGAACCTCTGCGGTACCCCACTAGTAACCCTCCTTTCTTCTGGTGGACTCCGTTTACTATTATTCTCTGTGTCCTATTCTCCAGCCAATTCTTTACCCAGGCTGTCATCTTGGGACCCTCCCAGGCTGGCTAACTTGTATATTAATCTTTGTGTGGGACTGTGCCAAATGCCTTGCTATAAGTCTGAGTAGGCCGTGTCCACAGCCCTCCCTGATCTACCATTTTGGTCACCCAGTCAAAGAAATCTATCAGATTCATCTGGCATGACCTTCCGCTGTGAATCCATGCTGCCTAGGGTCCTGTGCCCTCTGGCCTCTAGATACTTGACAATTCTTTCCTTCAGAGTGATTCCATCATTTTCCTATCACTGAGGTTAAACTAATAGGTCTGTAGTTTCCTGCTTCTGCCTTGCTCCCACTTTTATGAAGGGAATCCATCTGCCCTCCTCCAGTCCTCAGGTACCACCCCATTCTCCCATGATTTGTTAAAGAGGGTAGTCAGTGGTGTCACTAGTTCTACCCTTAGTTCTTTTAGAATTCTGGGATGAATCCCATCAGGCCCCATTGCTTTGTCCACCTTCAGTTTTAAGAGTTCTTTCAGAACCCTTTCTTCTGTAAATGGGCTGGTATCAACTTCTGTATCCAGAGTGTTTCTACTGTTTGTTTTATGTACCCCCCTTCATTTGTAAATACTGAGCAAAAATATTTGTTTAATATCTCTGCCTTTTCACAGTCTCCTCTGCCCACCCTCCCTCCCTTTATTAAAGCCTCACTCTCCCTCCCTTGGTCTTCTTTTTGCCCTGATGTACCTATAAAGGTTTTATCCCCTTCTTAACTGAGTTGGCTATCTTTTCCTCGGTTTGGGCCTTTGCTGTTCTGACTGCCTTCCCAGCCTCCTTTTGCTTTAACTGATACAGTTCCTTGTCCTGCTTCTTCTGCGATTCCTTGTACTTCCTGAATGCTTTCTTTTTCTCTTGAACCTTCAGTGCCACTTCCTTTGAGAACCATAGTGGTTTCTTACATCATTTTGTTTTGTTTATTTGCTTCACACAAAGGCTCGTTACCTCTGTGATGGCAGTTTTTATTATTCCCCATTGTTCTTCCACCCCTCCTTCCTGCCCATTTGCTAGTGCATTCCTTAGGCACTCACACATTTTGGCAAAGTCAGCCCTCCTAAAGTCCAGTACTTTTGTCTTTGTATGGCTTGACTCTATTGCTGTGTTTATTGTGAACCATACTGTTCGATGGTCGCTAGTTCCCAGATGGCTACCCACTTCTACATCTGTGATCCTCTCTATCTCCATTTGAGAGAATCAAGTCTAATATTGCTCCTTCTCGAGTGGGCTCCAATACTAGTTGTCTAAGGCATGCCCTGTAGGCATCTAGAATAACTCCACTCTTCAAGTGGCAGCTGCAACTGTACTCCAGTTAACATCTGGCATATTCAGATCACCCATCAGCAATATCTCCCTTTTCTGCCATTCTAAGTATACTTTCTATCATTTCCTTGTCCATTTCCTCCCCTGAGAAGGGGTGTTCATACAACCCTGTGCGGATTGTGGTGCCATTGCCTGTCTCCAAATTTACCCACAGTGCTTCTTCTCCTTCTCCCTGTTTACCCTTTTGTTCTGTTGCTTTTATTCCTTCCCTTATGTAAAGAGCTACTCCTCCTCCTCTTTTACCCTCCCTGTCCCTCCTGTAGATAGTGTATCCTGGTATATTTACGTCCCAGTCGTGGTTTTGTGTGTACCATGTTTCTATGACTGCCATGATATCCAGATGTTCCTCCTCCATCAAGGCCACTAATTCAGGAAGCTTGTTACCCAGACTACGGGCACTGGTACTCATTGCTCTCCATTTTTTGATGGCTTTACCTTCTGTTGCAGCATCCCCCACTGACCATTCTACCTCTGTCTTTTTCTCATTTAGTACTCTGTTTTGTAGGGAGAGGCTGGGATTTTCCTGCTACTTTCCAAGGGTCCACCACCCTCTCAGTGAAAAAGAGGAGGAGATTTTTCACTGAGAGGGTGGCGGACCCTTGGAATGCACTGCCTGGCGAGCTGGTTCAGAGATCCACAGTGGAGAGCTTCAAGAGAGGGTGGGACAGACATAGAAAGTGGATGTATCAGATGATGGCCTGTCCCAGGGGGGTGGGGATGGATGATAGGGGTTTCTGGAACACAAGGGAGGGGAGGGCCTCGGCACCCAACTAGGGATCTGAGGTTTGAGCAGACTCTATAGACCGTAAGGCCTAATCTGCTGGAAAATAGTATGTTAGTATGTACCCATGACAATATTTGGTTTAGCTATGACCACAGAGTTCTACCGAAGTCCAGTGTCACCTAAGTCCAAAGGTCTGGCGTCTTCGTGTACACCGTCATTCTACGATGGTAGCTACAAAGGGGAGCAAACAGAATGGTCGATACTAAACACATTTCCCAGCAGGGACCTTGTAAAGGCCACTGGGTGGTGAGAGGTTTGGTAAACAGACCATATGATTCTTCGGCAAAAGTCCACTCTCTCCAAGGCTGCCGGAAAGAAAGAACCAGAGCAACTGGTTCCTGGACTAACCCACTTACAGGCTGTCGGATTCCAAACTGAAACAAAAGATACCTTGGCCAAAACCCACTTTCAGGGCTGCCAAGGACGAGGAGGAACCAGGATCTGCGTGGCGACCAGTCCACTCAAGGACTACCACGACCTGAACGATGCTGCAGCACTCCAAGGGCCAGCTAGACTCTGAAGGATCTGGGGTGAAAATGGATCTCTGATAGGACCAGGAACCAGAAGAATCCATAGAGAGGATGGTTGATTCTGCAATCTTGTCACCAGACACTAGAACAAAATAAAGAAATGGCGGACGCGTCCCAAACTGGGATTCAACGGACTTGACTTTAGGCAAATATAACCAGGGGCGCAGACCAGGTTCTCCAGGATGTGCACACTCTTCTGTGAAGGGTGACCAACTTCGGGACATCCAGATCAGGAACCATATGAAACTACAATGACACGGCTCTCGTGATGCGCTTGTACTTCGGCGGACGTAACTTCAAGCTGTGAAAGATAAGAAACGGCGGGTACGACTTGTACGAATGGCGACAGACTCGACTTTGGCGGACGACACATACTGAGGAGATGATCTGATGGTCGACCCCACTTGGGTGAAGAATGATGAAAAGACGTCCCCTTCTGGGTAGAGACTGATTCTGAGTACGTAGTATTACAGACCACACCATGGGACTGCAGTACGGTGGAAGACTGAGACTGTCCCCATAGGCTGGTAACAGTGTAGCTAAAAAGATGCACCTTTCTGCAATGCCAAGAGAACTGCAGAATGATCAGATAATTTGCCAGGGGAAGGGCAAATTATAAATTATGGGGTAATTATTACATGTGGGGCAATTGTTCAGATGCTTAGGGTAATAGTTTAGATGCTTAGAGCAATAGTCCAGATGCTTAGGGCAATAGTTCAGATGCTTAGGGCAATAGTTCAGATTCTTAGGGCAATAGTTGAGATGCTTAGAGAAATAGTTCAAATGCTTAGGGTAATAGTTCAGATGCTTAGAGCAATAGTTCAGATGCTTAGGGCAATAGTTCAGATGCTTAGAGAATAGTTCCGATGTTTAGGGCAATAATTCAGATGCTTAGGGCAATAGTTCACATGCTTAGGGCAATAGTTCAGACAACCACGGGCAAATAACCACAATCCATATACAATACAGTCTTGGTGCTTCTTAGCAAGTTCACAGTCTTTCAGATACGTTAGCAGTAAACCGTTGCATGAACAGTACAGTTGTTACAGTTACTTTGCAGTATTTGTGAGCCGAGCACCCTTGGATGGACCCTTTTTCCTGACTGAAGGGCCTTCCCGAATAACATCTGGCTACCCCTGAACGTTTTGCTATGGATGCCCTAACTACTATACTGAGGGTACTACTTGCTCTATGCTGATTGCCCAGAACTCTAAAGGCCTAAATGCCTTATTTGCTATGGGGCCTAGATGCCCTACTAACTGCTACCAGGCTGACTTGCCCTGATCCACTAGGCTGGGGCTGCCCTTACTACCACTAGGCTGCCTTGCCCTAATACACTAGTCCGGGCCTGCACTTACTACCACTAGACTGGCTTTCCCTATTACACTAGATGGGGGCTGCTCTTACTACCACCAGGCTGGCTTGCAATAATATACTAGGCCGGGGCTGCCCTTGAACCCTACTTTACCTCGGGCCTAATGTCCTACATTTACCTTGGGTCTAATGCCCTACTTTACTGTGGGTCTAATGCCCTCTGAAATGGCCCTGGCACCTTATTTATATTGGGCCTGATACCCTCACAGAAATGGGCCTAGTGCCTTCAAAATGGGCTTGGTGCCCTCTTAACTGCGGGCCTGGTGCCCTTCAAAATGGGCCTGGTGCCCCCTTAACTGCAGGCCTGATGTCTTTCAAAGTGGGCCTGGTGCCCTCACAGAAATGGGCCTGGTACCCTCATAGAAATGGGCAGGGATTGCCCCTTTGTAATGGGCCTGGTGCCCATGTACAGCTCTCTGAGAACTGTCACTCTTTTGGCAGGACGCCGCCTCTAAATCCGCCCCCTTACTTAATATTCAAAGGCCCTTGCCTGGCCTCACTGAGCTGGCTCTTCCCCAAGGGCGTCGTTACCCCACCTCCCTCCTGAATATTTAAACCCCAGGGTCCTACCAACCCGATGCCCCAGCGGTGCTCAGCCACCTTTCTCCGAGCCTTATGCACTCTTTTAAATAAAAAAGAAAAGACTTTTCTTTTCAGGCGGTCAGCACGTAGCATGTGCTGCCGCTGACTCACTGCTCCTTGGGCTGCTGGAGAGCTGTTGATGGTCTTGGGAGGCGGGAGGTATGCTGGCAGTGGGAGGAAACTCTACAGGCACTGCGGAGGGCAACAGGGGGCCTTGGAAGGCCAGCCAAACTTACGGCAATGCGGTGCTTCTCTGCCGCTGATGGGGGACTGACTTTAAACTTAAAAAGAAAATACAGGGGCAAAATAAATAAATGACAGGGCTCTTCAGCCCAACCGACCAAACCGGAGGCTTACTTTTCTTCATGGTGCCCCGATGGCACCACCGACCGCGACAAACAGCCAAAACGGGAGTAATCTGGCAGGGGAGGCAGAACAGGAGCACAGCTAAGCCCACAGGGACTGCTTCAATAACAGGTAAGTCCCAAACACTGTCCCTTGGTCTTACTGTGTCCTCACTCTCCTCTACCTCTGCCCAGGATCAACCACAACTCTCAACTGCCTAAAAACAGTTAAAACATTTAAACTTGAACCCACGGGGTTCTGGAATGCCTGGAGTGGAATGCTGTGCATGAGCAGCTCAGCACAGCATTCCATCCAGACCATTGTTACTGATCTGCTTCAAAACCTATTTTTCTTACAAAGTTTTAAGTGCACAGGGCACTTTTCTTTAATATTTTACAGTTTCCCCACTATAGGGAGGGGAAATTCACTTAAGAGGGGCCCCTTTTTCTCCTTTACCCCGCAGTCTGTACCTAAGGCAGGCACCCAGGGCACCTGCAAACCCTTAATTTTTTATTTAATTTTTATTTTCTGGGATGCCCCAATTTTGGGGCATTACAGATTCGGGCCCACCTAAAAATACATGCCCCCATGCATTCCCTTAAACACTTTATAAAAGACACTTCCTAAACATTCTAATATCTTACTCAACACTTTAAGAAGCCTTATGTTAATAAAACGCTCTTAAATTCTCTAAAATATTGTTAAAACTTCTACTATTATTGTAAACCTTTAAATTTACTACACTAAAGTGACTGTGTCTGGGGAATTACTTTGAATAGATCTACATACAGTACTATGGTACAAGTTGGGAGGCTTCTGTGATATACCTTCTAGGGGGAACACCTGCATTAGATCTTTGGGATCTGTGGGGTTGGAAACCTATAGGTTCTTGGACAATGCATTCTCTTTCTAGGAAATCTGGTATTTCCAGATCTATTACTGGTACATTTGGATGATCAAGAGAATTTACATACGGAGTACGAATCCATGGTTCTTTATACCAACTGGTTGGCGATTCTAGTTCCAACATTCTGACTTTTATGGACTCCTGCCTCTCCTTTGGCGTAGGACTGTCCTGATCTTTAGCGAGAATAGTGTCTCTGAAAGTGCAAACTTTTAAGATTCCAGTGAACAATCTTGGTACTGTTTTCTAATTCTTGCTGGATCTTGTATACAGCTAGTTTGGCATAAGGTATCTCAATAATGCAATATGGTTCGGGTTCCCACTTCGAAGACAATTTGCTGCATTTTTGGGTTTTCTTTAACATTACTCTTTCTCCAATAAGTAAAGGTGTAGCTTTAGCCTTGATGCCATAATTTGCCTTTTGCCTTTGCCATACTTGCCTCATGTGTTTGCCGATAATTTTTCCAGCTTCCTGCAAGCAGTTATGTTCCTGCACCCAATTTGTAACTGGTTTCTTAACTTTAGTTTCCTCCAGTGGTATATCTAACGCTAGGTCCATCAGAAGTCTTCTGTGGCGTCCAAACATTAAATAATGAGATGTATAACCAGTAGAGCAATGAATGGTATTGTTATAGAGATATGTGAGCTCGGAAAGAAAAGTTGGCCAGTAGGGACCTTTATACTCTGGTAGGGCTCGCAGCATTTCCAGTAGAGTCTGATTCGTTCTTTCGCAGAGTCCATTACCTTGGGGATGGTAAGCAGTGGTTTTCAACTTATGTCTCCCATAAAGGGTGCAAAGTTCTTGAAACAGCTTAGATTCAAAAGAAGTTCCTTGATCTGTAAGGATTTTTGTAGGATATCTGAAAGGTCATACAAAACATCTCAAAAAGATCTCAGCAGTAGTTCGAGCAGATAGGTCTTTTACCATGTTTGCAACCACAAACTTAGAAAAGTGATTAACCATAGTGAGAACATAGATGTGTCCATTTGTGCTTGGGTCCAACTTTAAGTGATCTAGAGCAACTAGTTCCAATGGCGCGTTACTAACTACTGGATGGAGAGGAGCTCTCTGATTACTCTTTTCTCTGCGCTTTAAATTGCAGGCTGGACATTCCTCACACCACTTTATTATATTGCTACGTATTCCTATACAGTAAAACCTTCTTCTGATAACATCCTCGATTCTTTTGTGACCAAAATGTCCTGAGTTATCATGGTACGCCTCTAATACTATGGACGCGCTGGTCTTTGCAACTACGATCTGGGTCAATTCCATGTGCATAGTAGGATCTCTACTTTTTTAGCTAAACGGCAGTCTTCTATGGCCAGACGAGTTCTGTGTCTCCAAAGTTTCATTGCTTCTATGTTCAGCTTCTGTCATTCTCGTTGGGTCATGCGTTTCTGTGCAGCAACTAGAGCTTTTACTTGGTTGACAATAGGATCTTGGTCTTGTAATTTCACCCATAGATTTTTTGGGTTTGCAATCATATCATCCATTTCTGGTTGAATTTCTACTTCAGGCTCGGGAGCAACTTGACAACATGCTTGTACAGTCTCAGCTGGTACTTGCAGAAAAGGTGGCATTTCTATGTTTTCTAGCAAGGTGCAGCCACTTCTGTTTCCTCTTGTCCAGGCATCCGAGGCAAGGCATCTGTGTTCGTATTCACTTTACCAGAACTATATTTTAAGGAGAATTGATAATTCGCAAGTCGAGAGGCCCACCTCTGCTTGAGGGCTTCTAGCTTCACAGTATTCAAGTGTGCCAAAGAGTTATTATCCGTGAAAACCGTGAAAGGGGTGACAGCCAAATATTGCCTGAATTTCTCTGTGATAGCCCATACCAGTGCTAAAAGCTCAAGTTTGAAAGAGCTGTAGTGGGCATCATTCTGCTCAGAGCCTTTTTAACCCTCGGCTTGCATAAGCTATTACTCTTTCCACACTGTTCTGCTCTTGAGCGAGTACTGCGCCCAACCCTTTGTTACTGGCATCAGTATATAAAAGAAAAGGTTTCACGTAATCTGGAGACGCCAATATAGGAGCCTCAGCTAGTACTTTCTTTAACTGATCAAATGCTTCCTGTTGTTCAGCTGTCCATTTAACCGCATGATTCTTTAGAACTTGACCTTCTTCTGATCCTCTTAAAAGTTTGTTCAATGGCACAGCAATTTTGGAGAAATTCTTGATAAATCTACAATAGTATCCCACGAAACCTAAAAACTTTCGGACATCTCTAATAGTAGTAGGAACAGGCCATTTTTTTACAGCTTCAATCTTCTCTGGGTCTGGTGTCACTCCTTTAGAGGAGACTATATGTCCCAGATGACTTACTTCAGTTTGCAAAAGATGACATTTAGAGGGTTTTTTTTTAAGACCATATCGGATCAGTCTTTGGAACACCTTGTCCAAGTGAAGTAGATGGTCTTTGTGAGTCTTTGAATATACAATGATATCATCCAGATATAACAAAAGGATATCAAAATTCCGGCTTCCAAGACAATGTTCAACCAGTCTCTGAAAAGTTCCCGGGTCGTTACACAGTCTAAAAGGCATCCTTGTAAACTCGAAAAGGCCCATGGGGGTAATAAAGGCTGTTTTCTCTTGATCCTTTGATGTCATAGAAACTTGCCAGTATCCACTGGTTAAATCTAGAATGGAGAATACGGCAGCAGTTTGAAGTGCCATAAGAGAATCTTCTATTTGAGGCAAAGGACACGCATCTTTATGGGTGATGGCATTTAATTTGTGGTAATTGACACAGAAACGGATCTTACCATCTTTTTTCCTCACCAGGACAATCTGCGCTGCCCATGGGGGGGATGCAGCCCCGCCACATAAAGTTAAATAAATACAAGTCCTCTGCACCATTTTGTTGTGTGCCGGGGATTCAAAGTGCCAAAATTGATTTTTGGTGCTCTGACTTCACTGTAATGGTGATTGCCCTTTGGCGGTCACCGTTATCACATAGAACCCAGCTGAACACTGTCCTGTTTTCTAAGCATGCTCAGTTCAAAATTAACATTATATATATATATATATATATATATATATATATATATATAATCTAAGTAGCTAGATTTTTGCAATAGTGAAATGATCAATAGTGATTTCCTTCAAACGACCAAAGCAGTGTGAAGGAAATCGAAAGTGATTTCATCGAAAGTAATTTCCTTCACACTGCTTTCGTCAGTCACAGCCCAGTGTACCTTTAATGGAGAAATGGTCTCTCACTGTTTTTTTTTTTTTAATCTTGTTATGAAACAAAGAAAACTGTCCATTGATGTCTTTTGTGGCTCTGAACCCCCCAACCCATCCCACCCAGTCCCCCCATTCAGCACCCACCACCTCAACCCCCACACCCCTCACTCACCTATCTTGAATCTACTGCTGCTTTGCCAAGAAACACATCCTTCTTCATCAACGCCAGCTGGGAACTAATGAAACAAGGTAAGTGCCATCAATGTATTTTCAATGCATTTTGAACTTTACTCATAACTTTCTCAATGTTAAATATTTTTGTACCAAATTTTCAACATGGCTTTTTTGGACCCCACTTCGTGAATAAGGTAGGTGACATTTTTCAAATCTGTGCCAAAAGGTGATTTCCCCAGTCACTCCACAAAATCACCTTTTGGGTTGGATTTGAAAAATTTACCTACCAGGTTCATGAGGTACTACTGTAGGATAATAAGAAGACTGTGTTAAAAATTTGGTGAAACAACATGTTAAAATGACCAAGTTATGAAGGTACAATTGGAAATGTTCAATGTTTAGCATTACTGTGATAATGTTCAGTATTTTAACCCCAAATGTTCAGCCATTTTTTCACACCACCTCATGAACATGACAGCTGTCATTTTTCAAACCCTGCCCAAATTTTGCACTTCTGCTGCAAAATGTTTTGGCCAGTATTTCATAAATGACATAGAAACATAGAAGTTGACTGCAGATAAGGACCACAAGGCCCATCCAGTCTGCCCATTTCTTTTTCTACCTTATAAATGTGCCATCGGCCTTTGCTCTGTCAGTGGCCTATCTATTCATACTCATTTGTATTGCTCCCTTATGCCTATCCCATGCCTGTTTGAAGCCTTGCACTGTATTCATAGCCACCACTTCTTGAGGTAGGTCATTCCATGCATCCACCACCCTTTCTGTGAAAAAGAATTTCCTCACATTCCCCCTTAATCTTTGGCAACATTTTGGCTCAAAAACAGGCAAAAATACATAACGTCAACACTCTATAACTCAAAGTAAGATTTTACAAACATATTTCTATAAAACATTCCACATTAGTAGTCCCTAAGACATAAATGTTTGACCCAAGAATTTGTGGCTTACATCACAAGAAGCTGCCATTTTGGCAAACTGACAGCCAAACTTAGCAAAGTCCAAAAACAGGCATTTCTGGACCATTTAAAAAAAAATGAACACCAGAATCAAACGTAATGAGTCCTGTTTAGCAAGATTCCTGTGTTTGTTTGTTTTTGTAAATAACTTGTTTTTGTGTATTTTCTTTTGCTCAGAAAAATAAAACAAAATGGTAGCCGTCACCACCTGTCATTGAAGCACGGGTCAGGAAGCATAGGAAAAGCAGGAGCAGTTGTTGAATTCACCAAAAAATGTTTATTTACACTAGCAATATCGTAAACTTTTTCAGTATAACTATTTACAAAGGCAAAATAAAATAAAGTTTTCTTTCAGTCTCTGTCTCTTGTTCTGCTCGTCCCTCTTGCAGTTGCAGCTTAGCATTTATACGTCCTTTCAACCCCCATCCTTAGCAAGCATCCTGTTTTTGTAAATATCAGGTAGGAGCTGCTAGAAGACAGTGTGCTTCTTGAGTTGAGGCCCCCTTTTGCACAGCTTTTGCAAAAGGCTTAAAAATTAAACTCTGGTAACCTCTAGCTTCCAAAAGCTTTTTGCAGTCATCTCAAATTATAAATATATACATTTCAACAGTAACACTATATATTTTCCAAACACAAGGAATTCCAATATCAGTTACATTTCCACATATTGATTTGCATATATTTTTATACCAGTGGATATAGATATGCAAGGGAGAAAAAAACAGACAGCAAGAGAAAACTGAGAGACAGTGAGAGGCAAAGAATTGTGAGATTGTCGGGGTGATCAAGTCCGAAGTCTTACAGGAAAATTTGGTTGCTCAACCAGACAGAGAAGAGACAGAAAAGAAAAGATCCTTGCATTTTAAACACTTTCTCTAATGACTGGGACAGGGTCCTATTTCACCCTGTCACATGACTGAAAAAAGTTTTTCTTGTGACCCAAAAACACAATTGGTCATGACCTAAAAATGTTCACAAAAGAAGAAGAAGAATTTTTGGGTCTTATCAAGGGTTATCTCAAGAACTCTACTAAGCATGTGCAGAAGCCATATTTCAAAAACCTTATAACTAAACCTTATAACTCTGGAACAAATTATTATTTTTTAACAAAACCTTCAGAAGGCACACCCTTGGCACAAGCCCCTTCAACCCTGAAGGTTTTGGAATAAAATTCCATACCTTCTTTGTTCTGTAGGTAAAAGGGGAGGAAAATTGTGCTTTTTATGCATTTTTGACATATCAGAATCCAGTTAAAGAGCAGGTTCATAGTTCTTGCCCCCTCCCCCCAACATATAAGGCAGCTTACCTGTCCTGACAAGGATTGTGGCATACAGTTTCATTTATTTCTATTTGTAGTCAAAGAAAAAACACTTGTAATTTTTTATGTTGGAGCCAGCAGCCAAAACTTTCTTAGTTCCTTAGTTGGAGACAAGCCCCCATACTAGCTCGTTTTGTGATGTTGATAAATGAAGCGTGTGGGGGCGCACTCCATAGACTATAATGGGGGCTGTTTTTAAAGGCTTTCTTTATACTTTTGAGTTCCAGTTTTGACAAATGACAGCCACCACACAACTAACATGGAGTTGTTAGTTAAGCAGTGGCCGTCATTTGTTAAAATCAGCACACAAAAGTATAAAAAAAAACCTTTAAAAATGGCCCCCAGTAGTTTATGGAGTGCACCCCCACACTCTTCATTTAACGATGTCACAAAAACATGCTAGCATGGGAGCATACTCCAACTAAGGAACTAAGACCATTTTGGCTGTCGGCTGCAGCACAGAAAATTATGATAATTTTTCCTGTGACTACAGATCGGAATAATGAAACTATATGTCACAGTCTCTGTCAGGACAGGTAAGCTGCCTTATATGTTGGGAGGGAGAACTTCTGAAGTGTGAATCTCCTCTTTAAGTGCCCGTCATGAAACTTCTCATGTCTCCAGAACTCGCCACCTGGACTGTGCAGGCCAAGTTTTGTGCAATATCATTTAATGCCACCAGAAGTTATTAAGGTACAAAGATTGGGGTTTACCATGGAACACTGTTCAACCCTAATATACATGCGCTACCGCGCATGTATAAAATATATATAAACTACATACTTAAATAATACCCATGCATTATGAAATTTAGCAAAGTGCCATGTAAGCACAATCTAGTTGTCACAACATAACCCAGCATAAAACACAAATAATTTTTATAAATTGCAAGCAGACTACTCTAGGAACCTGTAGCTTTCCTGACCCATTTGCTACAGTTTTTGTCAGTTTACTTAATACAAATTCTCTTTGCTACTGTAGAGTAAATATTAGTGATTTGGAAATTATTTTGGATGGATTTATCTCACGTTTGGAGTCACTATACTATGATCAAGCCCATACTGCAAAAAAACGATGTTAATGCATGTATTAAGGTTGGGTGCAAAGTATACAAATTAATAAAATGAAATCTCAGCACTCTATGCAAGCAGTGCCATGTCGTATACTTTGTGTGACAAGACTGTGCTGATATTTGGGTAATGCCTACTCTGCATCGCATGATCATTCAAACCGCAAAGAACATCACACCACCAGCTTCAAGTCAAGTCAAGTCAAATTTTATTCGTTCGACTAAAAGTCATTACGAAAACACAAAACAAAAACATTTTCCAATCATCCAGCAAATTGTAAAATACAATACATCTGCATATAAAATTTCATACATATAGTAGAATCTAACATATCCATTTCTCCAAGCAGTTATTTCCTTTAAAATAGCGTTACAGAGGGAAGAACATAAAATAAAGCTCTCCCTATATAAACAGACATCAATCTGGAAGTTAGTCTCAAAATGTATCTCTAAGTAGTTCCATTCCAATCTGAACATTAAAAATATGCCGAGATATTTAAAATTAAATAACCATGTGAGCATGAGTAGAGCTTGAATTTTACAATAGTTTCAACTGAACAGAGTTGTGGCTCCATTTTACTAGGGAGTCCATCCATTTCCTTAATCAAGTATTCCAGGCTCCATTCACTTGGGAGTCCATGTATGAATGTATAAAAAGGAAAACTCCATTTATATTCAGGTGTCCATAACAAAGTGAGTAGGGACAGATGAAAGCCAAAAAGCTCCATCCAGGTGGGCTCTGTTTATTACTGAGTCAGCGTCCACCCACACATCCACGAGGGAGAATAACTTCATTCAAGCAAAACCATAATATAATATAATCAATGTCAAAATAAAGACCTACTTTGCTTGCCACATTTATAAATTATGTTCTGGTTTCCCTGTTTTTGTATGGTTAAACTGCCTTTGATACTAAAAAATCTCGAATAGTTTTGCAACCAAGGGGCTCCCTTTAAACACTGGAGTCCATTTTGTTTGAGATTTTTTCTTTCATTCAAAAGTGCTCCATTACCCTGGGCGTCCAACTTTTCCAAAATCATTTGGCAAGTAAAAATAAGAATCAAGGGAGTGCTATTCAATGAAAAAAAGTCTCACCACACAGCTACTTCCAGTTAATCTACTGAAAATGAACAAGAATGAACGAGAAAATCAGAGTACGAGAGATCATGTAGCATCGTAACATATGCAGTCTCAGTTTCTTCACTTTAGGGGTTTTGAGTCCATTAAATCAATTTTTAAAGGGACAGCTCTCAGTAGTAAAAGTCAAGTCCAAACCCAGGTATCTTGTTCATCCTTTGTTCAGCTGGGCATTTCAGGTTACTTTTATACAAAGAACATACATTTTATAGGAGTTACCTTTTAAAGCAGACTTTGACATCACTGTAACAGCGTCTCTAAATAATTAATCTGGAAGAAATCACCACAACAGCGCATGAACAAACTTTTCCCCTGTAATAAATTAAAAACATGGGAAGCCTTTTATTCCTTTTTACTTATTTCCACAAGTCCTTCAGATGTCCACATCTTTTTCTGTTATTCTCCTTTTGGGCTCTGGACCATCTATCCAAGCACCTGAAAACAGACAAAACAATCGTTCTCTGAGCGCAATAAATTATATAAAAAAATAATCTGAACTCCCAATTCCCCCAGGCAATGTTAGCATACCTGTAGGAAATTTTTAACTCGCTTAATAGCACTTTCAAAGTACAACATAATGTTTTCAGGCAAAACACCTGCCAAAAACCTGTTCGGCACCACAAAGTTCCACAGGGCTTCAACAGAAATACTCCCAGCAGGACTTCAAGCCACACATTAGCAAAATAGCACACAATTAACATTTATAAAATACCATCATTTTATCAGCAGTTTGCTGTTTTTCAAAGCTCCCCAAATTTAAGAGAGTCAGGACGCCAATGCCTTGTTCAAAATACAGCCGGGTAAATAAACTATATGCCGTTAGCTTTTAATATTCTACAAGACAAATCTCTAGTGTCAGGAGTTAAGAAAACTACAAAAAATGCACAAAGATAGAAACGCCTTTTGGAACGGCATTCAGCACTGAGCTCTGAAAAGGAGCTCTGATATGGAGCAGAGGAGCAGAGCAGCAGCACCGCCATCTTGCTGCTCTGCCCCCTCCCCTGAGCAACTCATCTCTCCATACCGCCAACTTGCTAAGGTTCTAGATTTAAAAAAATAATTTTTAATTTCCTTACTATGTATGCTTTACGTTTCAAACCTAATTGATAAATTAACAGTTTGTTTTGCTATTAATATATTATAAAGGCTTGGCACTGCCCCTGTATTACTGGATGGTATATCCATCTATAGTACTAGATGGGGGGGGGGAGCTGGTTTAGACCACTAAGTAAAAAGACCTAGGGGTCATCATCATCATCAGTGACTCCTTAAAACAAGCCAGTGTAGCAAGGCCTACAGTAAGGCAAAAAGGCTGCTGGGGTATATTGGAAGGTGTATTGACAGCAGAAGAAAGGAGGTATTACTACCTCTTTATAGATCGCTGGTGAGACCCCACCTGGAGTACTATGTCCAGTTTTGGAATCCTCATCTGCGAAAAGAAAAGGGACAGACTGAAGACAGTGCAGTGTGGGTGACCAAAATGATCCAGGGCCAACTGGGTAGATCTTACGAGATCGACTCAAGGCACTGAACATGTACAGTACTCATTGGCGGCCAGACAAGAGAGGAGAAATGTGATAGAGACCTTCAACTTCCTGAAAGGAATGAACAAGACCAATTGTGAGGAACTGTTTAGCACGAGTAGCAGATCAAGAACACGGGAGCACGAGTGGAAACTGACGGGTGCAGTTCAAGAGAGATGTGAGAAACTTTTAATTTACAGAAAGAGTGGTGGAGCTGTGGAACAATCTGCCAGCTGATGTGGTGGTCCCCAAAGCTATCAATGGTTTCAGACATGGCTGGGACAGAGTGAAAGGTTTAGTAGTTGTTCAGGATGGTAGCGGTAGGATGCAGAGCATGGAGGTGGATAGTGTGGGTTAGAACTCCATATGCAGAATAGGTCCTAGGTTTGTAAGAATTTTATGGGCAGACTGGATAAACGGGTGTTTTTTTTCTGCTGCAGTTTTCTGTGTTTCTGTATATTAGGGTTGGGTAAGATGTTTAATGTTAAAATCATGTTTTTTGCTACTCAATATTGGGGCTATCGCTGGACATAATAGTCTGAAATATTGCATGCACAGAGTCAGTGCCAGGATCTCTGGATCCTCTAAATTTGGTACTACTCTGTTCAATGGATTAAAAATTCTAGGTGGCTAACAACATATAATTATGAAAATTAAGACCTTTTTTCTCACCAATAGCACAAAAACATCTAGGAGTTGAAACATGAGACATTCAGGATCATTAGAGTTTGGCCCAATGATGATTCTTTGCTAAGCAATTTGATTGTAAAATGTGTAGCTTTTAAATAATTAAAAAAAAATAAGTGCCATTTTGGCATATGCCTAGAATGTTTTTGGCATTTCCTTTCATAACTGGATTTTTCCTAAACTGACATACAGGGTTTGAACACTCAGGCGACACATCAGTGATGTTACCCTAACTCTGGCACTGTCTTGTTACACAAAATAAAATACTGATGCAGCATTTCTTGGAAAGATGCTGCTGAGGTTAGGGTGAGGTCAAAGCTGCATTGCATGATTGTTCAAACCCCAAGGAGCAGCACACCACAGATTTGCCAAGGCTCCAGAGTCTTTTAGCCTCAACTCTTTATTTTTAGCAATGAGAGTTTACTAGTGATATCATAACAAGATGCATGAATCTCATCCCTGAGTTGTTGACCCAAAGAGAAAACTTTAGAAACATAGAAACGTAGAAGTTGATGGCAGGTAAGGACCGTTTGGCCCACCTAGTCTGCCCATTTCCATACCTAATGGATAAGATGCAGATCCTAGTTAACCAACAGCCTATGTCCTCCTACCCCTCACTAGACTGTTCAAGTTCAGATTCTGCACATTGGCCATACTCCCCCAAGCCTTTTAATAGCAAATGTATTCCTCTGCTGAAGTGTTTAGATGCCCAGGAATCCTGTTCCAGTCCTTGTGGCTAAATTTGCAACATAAATTATCTTTTGTTTATCATTTTATAATATTATTTAGTTGTTCGATACTCTGCGTTAGTTTAGTAATTTTTTAGCATTTTTTATTATAATTACAGCTTTTTCCTTAGTTCCACATCTGTTCCTGAAACTAAGGAAATTGTGGATTTCAGCAGTTCCTGTTATAGGTTCTCACTATATAAACTGCTGAAAAAATATTTTTTTTATTCTAATTGACTTTTTTTTTAAAACAGTTGTGTTTTTTCTCATGTAGAACAACTGAAAACATTTCTGGTGCCATTTTTAGTTAGTCTTGAATGACTGTGAGGCTCAAGATAATTGTTTGTAGTAGTAAAACAAGTCACTCCACCCTCCAAAAACCTGTGTAAATACCAGCACATAGGAACATAGAAATTGGCGTCAGATAAGGACGCAATGCCCATCCAATCTATATTTTTTTTCTACCCTATGAATGTGCCATAGACCTTTACTCTGTCGATGGCCTATCTATTCATACTCATCTGTATTGCTTCCTTATGCCTATCCCATGCCTGTTTGAAGCCCTGCACTATATTCCCATCTGCCACTTCCTGAGGTAGGCCGTTCCATGCATCCACCACCCTTTCTGTGAAAAAGAACTTCCTCACATTACCCCTTAATCGGCCTCCCTCCAATCTCATGCTGTGTCCTCTTGTCCTGCTATTTTTCTTATATTGAAACATGTTAGACTCTTTCACCTTGTTAATGCCCTTAAGATGTTTGAATGTTTCGATAATATCACCTCTCTCCCTCCTTTGCTCTAGGGTATGCATATTGAGCTCCGTTAATCTGTCCTCATGTAACCCCCTGCAAATGGGGGTTCCTAAAGACTTCCAGGAGCTTGCTTGAATGCTCCAAGCCTGAGTGGTGTTTGGCGCTTAAGCCATTTATCAGTGAGTGTTTTAGAACCTCTGGTACTGTCTCTTTAAGAGCTGTCTGCTTGCAGACATAATTAGTTTGTAGGGGGGACTGTGTGTTTCTTTGATTGAGTACCACTCGAGCTGCTGCCAATTCACTCCATTTTGCAGTCACTAGGAGTGCAAAGGAACCTATCTGAAAGATGTAACTGTTTGCCAGAAACCATTTAGAGTAATAATGAAATTACAGTTTGTCTAACCTGCTTTCTTTGCAGTCAGAACTGTGTCTGCCTAGTTCCCCATTCTGGTTTTGAACTGCTGAACTGGACCAATCAGTGTGGGGTAAGCTAGCTCTAAAATGGTGCCTTGGACGAATCAGAACTTGGACTCATAATCTGAGCCAGCCACAAGAGGATTGTATGGGCAGTGACTCTGGGAGATGTAGTTTAGACTTCGGCGCCTTTTTGGACCAACAGCAGCAGTCTATTGTGAGTGACAGCCAATCCAGTCAAGGACTGGGAGGAACTCAAAGGAAGTGCCTGTTTGTCCGTTGGAGTTTCAGTTTAGCTCTGACAGTGAAGGGGAAAGGAACCTGTGCTCTTTCAGTGCACAGTTTTAGTCAAAAAACATGTAAGGTCCAGAGTTCCGTCTGCAGCTTGTGTAACTGCTTGTTAGGACTGAATCCGTCCCTGTGAAGAGAATCAAAGGATATCTGAAGAGAAACCAGGCTCACCCTGTAGAAGACTGGAGAAATTACTGAATTGCACTCGGTCTGTCAGGAACTGAATCTGCTGTGTGTTCTCCCGGTATTGTGCAGTAATTATGATCGATAGAGAGAAGCAGCCTGCCTGGTATAGTACTTTCTGTTTTACCATATAAATGTGTGAAGAGGCTTGTGTACTCAAGTGAATCCTGCTGCCATTAAAGGACTTTTGCCTGTTACTGTTCACCATATAATGTGTGAGGAGTCTCGTGGAGCTCAAGAGTAGCCCTGCTGACATTGAAGGACCCTATCTTGTTTGGAGGTCGTGAGTACTAATTCAGGGTCGCTCCTGTTGAATTGCCACATTGAATCCAAATGGAATCACTGTACTGCTGACTGTTTAAACTAATTTTCTGTTCTCTGTGGAAAGGGCCCCTACCAGCTGCCACGGTTTGGACTAGCCACTAAGGCTTGGGTGACCCAGGGACAGTAACTGGTAGGGATAGGCCTGTGCACAGAGCCATAGGTAGATGAGTAGAGTGATAAGCTAATTAACCTGATTTCCCTGTCCTTGTTATATCCCCTAAATAAATCAGAGCTGCTTGTTTCAGCAAAGTTATACTGCCTGAGGTAATTGTCTATGTTAAAGTACTGTACTGTGATTGTTGCACTGTATCTTATTTCACAGGAGGTCCCAGTGCCGAATCAGTCCTGGGGTAAGTGTATACTGTGAAGGTAATTCTGATATATTGTGTGGGCCACTAGTGGAAGAAAGGGGTTGCAGTGTTCCAGAGGGCTGTGACCAAGTTAGTTTAACTATTGCAAACCCTGACCTCTGGGTGGAGGCACTACTATTGGATCCAGGCCCCTCAACCTGTTAGTGGCAAATTAGGCAGGGTAGTAGCCCCAGGATAGCGCCATCTAGGGGTTACATCTTGGAGCTCACCACTGGGATTGTGTGTCCTCTAGTGGCCATATTTACAAACCACTGTTAAGGGAAAAAATAAATAAATAAATGGGTACCCCGACAGAAGTGGCTGTGCACCGCTGGTGGAGGGTGTACTGGGGAGGAGATCGACCCCAAATGCTATGCTTATCCTGGACATCCCCTGTATCAATACGGACACTGTGCAGGAGTACTTTCCAAGGTGGAAGGTTTACAAAACCCTGTGGTGGTGGGTCGGCATGCTAATCTGCTCACCCACACTTTCCTGGCCCTAGTAGAGTTTAAGATCCCATAGATAGCTCCAAGTGCCACAGACCATTACCCCAGAGGGAGCCCTCACTGCTTGGAGAGTGATAACTAAGTACAGTAAAGACCCGGGGAATGAGCCCCACCACTATCTGAAACTTTGAGGAGAAATTTGCTAAATGGTTGCTAGGGAAGGGAAAACTCAGGAGGACTTGAAGAAACTATTCTTGCCACCTGGGGGTGTTCCTCCCCCAACACCCTCTCCCGCTCCAGTACCCGTAATGGTGGCTGAACCAATGCAGACTCCTATTTCTGCACCTGCCATTAGTCACGACTCTTACCGAAGGTTGAGGATCTTCTCTGGCACCCTCCCCACTCCCCAAGGGGAGGATGACTGGGAGACCTGGATAGACTATGTTGCCCCCCGAGTGCTAGAATGGCAATGCTCGGAAGCCGAAAAGCGAAAGAGGGTTAGTGAGAGCCTCCGAGGTCCTGCCCTGGCTACCATCCGTGCTAAACGGGCCAGTAACCCTGAAGTGACTGCACATGCCTATCTTGAGGCCCTGGAGAATGTGTATGGGAGCCCAGATTCTGATGAAGACCTATGGTGGAGAGTAAGAGATGCACAACAGTACCAAGGGAGTTGTTGTCTGTGTATGTATCTCGGCTGGAAAAATTGTTGCAAGAATGCCTCAGAAAGGGTAGTTTGCCAGCGATTGAACTGGACCGAACCAGGCTGGACAGGATCCTGTCTGCCCTCTCAGAACTGCTGTTGCTTCAGTTACGCCTGGCAAATCGACTGGAATCCCCACCCTCCTATGATGAGTTAATGAGAGAAATTGAGGAGTTGAGAAAGAAGCACTGGGAGGGACCTGCACCAACAGCTGCGCTACGACCCGAGTGACTGAGGGTGACCCATCAAGTGAAGTTCAGGGGCAGAGGTTGGCAGTAAATGAGTGCTCTGACAAGGAAAAAGATATGCCACAATGGGGCTAACTGTTGAGAGATCCGAATTCAAAAACAGTCCCTTTATGAAGGCCACGCCTGCAAGTACGGGCCCTGGACCTATATCCGACTGTATCTGCTATGGGGTGGGGTACCCACCCATGATCTCCTGCTGATAACAGCTCCGAACTCGATTCCTTGACCATGGAAGTGGAGAAACTGACGAGATGTCTCCAAATGCTTATCACGCGCAGACAGAGATGGCACCAAGGTTTCCAGTTAGTAATACCCCGCCCTGGCTCCCAGTGTGCGCCTCGGCCAGCTCAAACTCCAGAAAGTATGTTTTGCTATAATTGTGGGAAAGATGGGCACATGAAAGGGAATGCCGGTCCCAAAAGACACTGACAAAGTTGCATATAGGCTACAAGGAGAGCTTGGAGAACAAATCAGTGGTTAAGAGGTGCACGAATGATCCCAGTGAGGGCACCAAAATGCTAACTCACGTCCTTTGTGGCAAGGTCAGTTGCCCAGGCCCCCACTACTGCCTCCAGACTGGTCCAGAATAGTGGGTCCCTCCATGGAGACCACTGTAAAGGTGAATGGAGTGTCTACAAGAGCTGTATTAGACAGTGGCTCCCAAGTGACAATTATGTTCCAGGATTGGTATCAGAAGCATTTGTCAAACGTGTTTTACAAATCATTAGAAGGACTGCATGTATGGGGGTTAAGTGAGAAGGCCTACCCCTATTCCGGTATATCCGAATTTGGCTGTTTTTCCCCACCTCCGTGGCTGGAGTGGCCGAACAAGTAGAGACCCTAGCCTTAGTGTGTCCCCCACTGGACTGTATGATGGTGTCCCTTTGTTGATTGGAACAAATGCTCATATGTTCGAAGGCTGGCACAGTTGTGTTAGGAAAAACAGGGTCAACGACTAGTAGAGCTTTAAGAGTTCCGCTTTAATTAAGAAGGCCTATGAGGCACAGAGAGATGCTGAAAAAATAGAACCAGAGGAACCGGTCGGAATTGTATGGAAGAAGGATCCTGAGTCTCTGATCCTGGCACCAAATGCCCAGTGTACCTTACAGGGAGAGGTCCATATCAGAAAGTATGTTAAGAATAAAATATTAATGTTGGATGCACCAGGCGATGGAAAATTGCCAGAGGGACTGCTGGTCAAGCCCAGTATTTTGCCCGCTAGAGCCCATGCTTATGCCAGAAGGGTAATGGTCCAAGTTCATAATGTGTCTGAAAGAGAAATTCGAGTAAATAGAGGTTGCATCCTGGCTAATGTGCATTGTGCAGACACTGCAGTGCTACCCAGCAGCAAGAGTTCAAGGAAGAATGACAGAGTAACGCCTGACTTGTTTGATTTCGGCGACTCCCCACTGCCAGCTGAATGGAAAGTGAGGATCAGTGAGAAGCTTGCCCAGAGAGACCAAGTGTTTTCTTTAAAGGAATGGGATGTAGGATGCGTGCAAGGAGCTGAGCACAATATCCGGCTGCATGACGAAAGACCATTTCGTGAGAGGTCTCGACGCCTGGCACCTGCTGACATAGATGATGTGGAGCGGCATCTGCAAGAGATGTTAGCTGCTGGTGTAATACAAGAATCCAGAAGCCCTTATGCTTCCCCCATTGTGGTAGTGAGGAAAAAGAATGGGACAGTAAGGATGTGTGTGGATTATCGCACCTTAAACCGGCGGACTATCCCTGATCAGTACACAATGCCCCGCATTCAGGATGCTTTGGACTGCCTAAACGGGAGCAAGTGGTTCTCTGTGCTGGATCTCCGCAGTGGGTACTACCAGATCCCGATGGCCCCAGAGGACTGTGAGAAGACAGCCTTTATCTGTCCGCTTGGCTTCTATGAATTCATGAGGATGCCTCAAGGGATTTCAGGTGCCCCAGCCACTTTTCAACGATTGATGGAGCATGCAGTGGGGGACATGAACTTACTAGAGTGCCTGGTATACCTAGATGATGTTATTGTGTTTGGCAGCTCATTGGAGGAACATGAGAGCAGATTATTTAAGGTATTGGACCGACTGGAGGACTTTGGCTTTAAACTGTCCATTGATAAGTGTCAATTCTTTCAAACATCAGTAAAGTATGGGACACATAGTATCCACCGAGGAATAGAGACCGACCCAAGTAAGTTGAGGCCTTGACCACCTGGCCACAGCCCAAAAATCTAAAAGAACTGCAAAGATTCCTGGGATTCTGTGGTTATTATCGGCGTTTCATCAAGGACTATTCAAGAGTGATCCGCCCTTTACTTAACCTTACTCAAGGGTATCCCCCAACCCACAAAAAATACCAAAAGTCAGCGTCCCTCAAGACTGAAAGAGTGTATTTTCGTCCGAGTGAAGTATTTGGGGTTCGCTGGACTCCTGATTGTGAGACTGCTTTTCATGAGATCATATATCAACTTACCCATGCTCCAGTGCTGGCCTATGCCGATCCAAGAAAACCTTACGCCCTGCACACTGATGCTAGCTTGCAAGGGTTGGGGCTGTGTTGTACCAAGAGCACGAGAATGGCCTGAGACCAGTGGCCTTTGCCAGTAGAAGCCTGACCCCATCCAAAAGAACTATCCGTACATAAGTTAGAGTTCCTAGCTTTGAAGTGGGCTATTGTTGACCAATTCCATGAGTACTTGTATGGGGCTAAAATACTAGTAAAAACTGACAATAATCCTTTGACCTATGTGCAGACCTCAGCTAAGTTGGATGCCACTGGCCATAGGTGGCTTTCTGCATTATCTACATATGACTATGCTTTCGAATACCGAGCAGGTCTGAACCACATAGATGCTGATGCTCTCTCCCGGAGGCCTGTTTCCCAGAATGATTGGGTCCGATTGGCAGAACCTGACATTCGGGCACTCTGCCGGAAGTTTGACAGGGAGGAACAAATGTCCACGGACGCAGTGGACTGCATGGTGGATTGCTTGGGACCCTCTGAGAATTGCATACCTGCTGCTTATTGCCACTTTTCTGAATAGACATTGGTGCACTGCCTCAGCTGGACAATGACAGTATTCAGCGGCTCAACTCAGCATCCCATGATCAAAGCAGCTTTAGAAGCCCTCTATGCAGGAAAAGATGTGTCCAAATTACGCTCCACTGATTTGAGAACTGCACTGTTATACAAAGAAGGTCCTAAGTTGAAACTGATCAATAAACTGTTATACAGAGAAACAGTAGACAGAGGGGGACAAGTAGACAAACAACAACTAGTGCTGCCCACTGCCTTTCGAGACTCAGTACTGATGTCCTTGCACAACCACATGGGGCACCTTGGTATAGACAGAACACTTGACTTGGTGAGATCCAGATTCTATTGGCCTAAGATGGGGGCTGATGTGGAGCAACACATTCAAACTTGTAGTCGCTGCTTACAGAGGAAAGCTTTGCCCCAGAGGGCTGCCCCCCTTGTTAACATCACCACCAGTGCACCCATGGAGCTGGTCTGTATTGATTTTCTGAGTTTGGAGTCAGATCAAAGAAATATCAGTAATGTGCTGGTGGTCACTGACCATTTCACGAGATATGCCCAAGCTTTCCCACCAAAGACCAGAAAGCATCCACTGTGCCAAAGTACTCGTGAGAAAACTTTTTGTTCACTATGGGGCTCCACAAAGAATCCATTCTGATCGAGGGAGAGACTTTGAGAGTCGTCTGATCAAAGAGATGCTTTCTCTGTGGGGAGTGCGAAGTCCAGAACCACTCTCACCTCCCCAGGGGGACCCTCAGCCTGAACGTTTCAACTGCACTTTGCTAGATATGCTAGGCACCCTGCACCCAAAGGACAAGCCTAGATGGAGCCAACAAATTAGCACCCTGGTACATGCTTATAACTGCACCAAAGTGATGCCACTGGGTTCTCCCCTACTGCCTGATGTTTGGAGAGAAGCTCGACTACCGGTAGATGTGTGTTTTGGGGTCTCCTGATGGGGTTCAAGCTGACAACTATTTACAGTATGTGCAAAAGTTAAAGGCCCAGCTAACTCATGCGTACTAACTGGCTCAAACCATGGCTGCCAAAAGAAATCTGGCCAAGAAAGAAAGGTATGATAAAAAGGTGAAAGCACAGGAACTCCAGGAGGGAGATCGGGTATTGCTAAGAAATCTGGGACTGCATGGCAAACACAAGATTGCTGACAGATGGCACCATCTCCCTCACATTGTAGTGGGCAAACTAGATGATCTGCCAGTGTACAAAGTAAGGCCTGAAAATAATTCAAAAGATGTAAAAACAATGCATAGAAATCATTTACTGTCCATTGGACAAATCTTAATTGAGTCTGAGCCCTTAGAAGATGCCCCCTCTGGACCAGTGACTAGAGCTGCTGCTAAGAAAAGATCAAGAAAGTCTGCACCTACAGAAGCAAAGTTAAGTGTTCCCTCCACAAGTCCCAGTTGAGCATGACTGTCAGTCCATATCGGAAGAAAGTGAGAGTGACTTTGAATACTATCCTTCTTACGAATTGAGTCAATTGTTTCGGGCAATCCCCAGTCAATACTGGAGATGAAGCTGGGCCTTCTGGACTGTCCAAGCCCCCAGCTTGGTCCCTGGAGCCAATGCTCCCAGAAAGTGAAGTGCAAAGCATCAGATCAGATGAAATGGAATCATTGTGCATGGTTGAACTGTTTGAGCTTTCAGGGAGGAAAATGATGGATTGGGTCAGACTGGTGATATACCAGAACAAGAAGAGTATTTTGAGTGCCCTGACAGTCCACTGCCAGTGTCCGAGCTCTCCATGCGAGCCAAATGTTGTGGACTCGGAAACTGTAACTCCTGGAGCTGAAAGTGCCCCAAGTTCTAGCCTCTCTAACCCCATGGAGACTCCCATGACAAGTGAGGACAATGCTGAAAATGAGGCTCAGAGTGCAGAGACTGTAACAGTTCCCCCTAGAAAGACTGGTCGAGCTGTAAAGCCTGTGGTACACTTCAGTTATGATTCCCTGGGCCGGCCAGTGGATCTGCCTCTCAATGTTGTCCATAAAGGAGTGTATGTGTCCCCGAGCTCATTGCCCAAACTGAGCATCAGTGCTAACTCCAAGTTACTTGTATTGCCCTCTAAGTATGGTGCCCTTGCCCCGTCCAGCCCCAAGGTAACTGATAGGGAAGGGCCCCCTCTCTTCAGGTTTCATGTACAAGAGGTAATAACTTGAGTTATGGTACAATGTGTGTGTAATACTATGTAAAGAGTGACGTACTGCAATGTTTCAGAAATGTGTTCTTGGTAAAATGATATATTGACTGATGATTACATGTGTGAGCCTAATGCAAATGTATATGGCTGCAGTTAAAACTTATGGGGGTACTTGCTTGACGCGGACGTCAAGCTTTCCCAGGCCAGGAAGGGTGTAACCCCCCTGCAAATGGGGGTTCCCAAAAGACTTCCAGGAGCTTGCTTGAATGCTCCAAGCCTGAATGGTGTTTGGCGTTTAAGCCATTTATCAGTGAGTGTTTTTAGAGCCTCTGGTACTGTCTCTTTAAGAGCTGTCTGCTTGCAGACATAATTAGTTTGTATGGGGGACTGTGTGTTTCTTTGATTGAGTACCACTCGAGCTGCTGCCAATTCACTCCATTTTTGCAGTCACTAGGAGTGCAAAGGGAACCTATCTGAAAGATGTAACTGTTTGCCAGAAACCATTTAGAGTAATAATGAAATTACAGTTTGTCTAACCTGCTTTCTTTGCAGTCAGAACTGTGTCTGCCTAGTTCCCCATTCTGGTTTTGAACTGCTGAACTGGACCAATCAGTGTGGGGTAAGCTAGCTCTAAATGGTGCCTTGACCGAATCAGAACTTGGACTCATAATCTGAGCCAGCCACAAGAGGATTGTATGGGCAGTGACTCTGGGAGATGTAGTTTAGACTTCGGCGCCTTTTTGGACCAACAGCAGCAGTCTATTGTGAGTGACAGCCAATCCAGTCAAGGACTGGGAGGAACTCAAAGGAAGTGCCCGGTTTTGTCCGTTGGAGTTTCAGTTTAGCTCTGGCAGTGAAGGGGAAAGGAACCCTGTGCTCCTTCAGTGCACAGTTTTAGTCAAAAACATGTGTGGGTCCAGAGTTCCGGTCTGCAGCTTGTAACTGCTTGTTAGGACTGAATCCGTCCTGTGAAGAGAATCAAAGGATATCTGAAGAGTAGAAACCAGGCTCACCCCAGAAGACTGGAGAAATTACTGAATTGCACTCGGTCTGTCAGGAACTGAATCTGCTGTGTGTTCTCCCGGGTATTGTGCAGTATTGCGATCGGGATAGAGAAGCAGCCTGCCTGGTATAGTACTTTCTGTTTTACCATATAAATGTGTGAAGAGGCTTGTATTGCCTCAAGTGAATCCCTGCTGCCATTAAAGGACTTTGCCTGTTACTGTTCACCATATAAATGTGTGAGGAGTCTCGTGGAGCTCAAGAGTAGCCCTGCTGACATTGAAGGACCCTATCTTGTTTGGAGGTCGTGAGTACTAATTCAGGGTCGCTCCCTGTTGAATTGCCACATTGAATCCAAATGGAATTACTGTACTGCTGACTGTTTAAACTAATTTTTCTGTTCTCTGTGGGAAAGGGCCCCTACCAGCTGCCACGGTTTGGACTAGCCACTAAGGCTTGGGTACCTAGGGACAGTAACTGGTAGGGATAGGCCTGTGCACAGAGCCATAGGTAGATGAGTAGAGTGATAAGCTAATTAACCTGATTTCCCTGTCCTTGTTATATCCCCTAAATAAATCAGAGCTGCTTGTTTCAGCAAAGTTATACTGCCTGAGGTAATTGTCTATGTTAAAGTACTGTACTGTGATTGTTGCACTGTATCTTATTTCACAGGAGGTCCCAGTGCCGGAATCAGTCCTGGGGTAAGTGTATACTGTGAAGGTAATTCGATATATTGTGTGGGCCACTAGTGGGAAGAAAGGGGGGTTGCAGTGTCCCAGAGGGCTGTGACCAAGTTAGTTTAACTATTGCAAACCCTGACCTCTGGGTGAAGGCACCCGCCATTGGATCCAGGCCCCTCAACCTGTTAGTGGCAAATCAGGCAGGGGTAGTAGCCCCAGGGATATTGCCATCTAGGGGTTACACTCATATGTTTTCTGATGCAGTGCCTGCACCATTTTGGTTGCCCTTCTCTGGACTGCCTCCATTTTGTTAATGTCCTTGTGAAGGTGCAGCACCTGGTTAGTTGTTAAATCAAGTTTAACTGGAGAACAAGGCACTTACATTAAGTCATTCGAAACATGTCTCGCTTTGGATTAGGCTGAAAAAATCTTCAAAATTTTATTCAAATAATACTTCAAATCAAAACACTGCAATGTTCACTTTGCCTTATACCAGGAACTGTGTATAATATTCCACATCACTTTATCCTCAGAAAATGCATTTTCTATTACAATACTTCCTTTTGTGCAAGAGTAGCATATTCCTTGTGTATTTCAAAAGAAAAGAGTGCAGTAAATGAGAGCCACTATATAAATAGTGGTGAAATAAATTTGTGCTTCAATGAGATGTGCTCTGTAAGGGTTTTATTAAAATAAGGTGATGTGGGTAAACCATGTTGATGACACCAAAGTTAGGTAAAAAAAATCAGCTCTGATTGTTGTTTATTTAAAAATCAGGGATTATTTGTGAGAGATTGGATCCTCCAATATAGACTGCTGTGAGCTTCAGTCTTACACACTTCAGTTCCTATAGGACAGCACAGTCTCCATAACACTTCACCCGCCTTGCCGGGTGGGGTGGGGAGTGGGACCTCCGCTCCCTCGTACAGAACTCCACTGTTTGAGCACTCACTGCAGACAGGGCTCACTTGTACTTGCCAAACACACTTCCAAGATTAGACGAGAGAAGCTATTTCTCTCAGATTCAAGTTTCACAGTTAGCAAGTGTAGAAATTGTCAAATATTCATGGCAAGCAGGGCTCCCCTGAACTTGCCAGGTAGGTTTCCAATCTCTAAATGGGATACCTCAACTTCCCATACTGCTAGTCAATTTAAAAATGGAGACAGAGTCTCTCAGTTGTTTCTAAATATGTAAAACATGCACTGATCTCCAAACTGACCGTTGCCTCGCCATGTATTAAACTACAGTATAGCAGCAGATGTGTGCTATTCCAACACTGGACAATTTTATCAACTGTGTAAATCCATAGTGAAGTATAAAGAAAGAAACAGGGACTGCAATGGCGTTCTGCTCCAAACAACTGAAAACTTTTCTGGTGCCATTTTTACTTAGTTTGGTATTACTGAGAGGCTCAAGATAATAACAGGTACCACAGGCTTTAAAAAGTGCTTTTCCTGTGGACAGTTCCTGGCAATTGCAGATGACCACCAACTATGTTTTGATTGTTTGGGCCTGGATCACGACTGTAAAATCTGTGACTGCAGCAAGGTTTCCTGTCACAAAACAAAGAAAAAGAGGGCAGCTAAGCCTGAGTCGCTGACTGCCTCAGCTTCTACCACAGTGTCACTGCAAAGTTCTCCTGTAAAAAGTACAAATTAAGTATGGAGGAGAGTTCCTATGATGGTGGAAAGCATGTGTCACACAGTTACCTATCCTCAAAGCAGCCTTTGCCTCACAATAGGGCTGAAAAATGCTACAAGAAGTTGTCTCTTCCCAAGTAGCCTAGTAAGACTTCTAAACAATTGTCGAATCCCAGTACTGAGCACAGAGCATCTGGTAGGGGGAGCCCCGATGCAAATGATGGCAAGAAAAGTAAAAGTTATCCTCACTGTATGGGCAAAAGAAACAAAAGGAAAAACATACTGTGGTTCTGCCTGCAAGGTAGTTGGTGCAACCATTGCAACAACCCCTTGTTCTTCTGCAGAGCTAGCCAGAGCAACCAGTGCGAGAGAAAAGGATACTCTTTGTGAAGGACATCAAACAAATGTGGCAGTTTTCCAAGCCATGCAGACTGTGGGAATCCCTTCTACTGCCCCCTCTTCAAACCCACTATACAGAAGAGGATTACGGTAAGGAAGAGGATGAACCTACTGTATATTGCCTGAGGTATCCCCAGAACAGGACTTTGGTTCCCTTCCTTGGATCAGTGAGGATTATTCCTCATATTCTGAATTTATGGGCCAAATGTCTAATATGCTGAATCTACTATCCACTGAAACTAAAGACGATACTGAGGGGTAGAATTTATGAGCATGTTGGAACTGACCTCCTCTAAAAGGATATCAGTTCCGATTCGCAAGTCCCTCAAAAAGGCCATTGCCAAGGTTCTAGCACACCTTTCTCAGCACTGGCCAATGACAAGAAGATTTTTGTACTCCCCTATTCTGACCATGGATTGATCTTGGCAGCTACATCCTCTGACAAGGATTCCAGAAAGCTGGACAACGTGACAGGCAGGCTATCTTAGCTACACTACACACTGCTGCCTATGTGTGATAGTTTGCCCCTGCAGAAAAAGACTCACCTGGCACATTCTGTGAAAGATGGTCTTTGGAGCTGCAGAGTACCAGTTTTCAGAAGGCATTTAATGTGAATGGCACTGCCTTCATGGCCCTTGCAAATGCAGTGTCAGTCAGAAGATTTTTGTTCAGATCATCATCTTTCACACAAGACACACCAAATTAGTCCATCGACTTCCACTTGGAAGGCCCTTCTTAAATTGGGGACAAAACAGTCCTACAGTACATGGAAAAAGTAAAGGAACAAAAAGCAACTTTTAAAAATGTAACTAAAAAAGGAAAGGTCCTCAATGTCCTACAGACCCTATAGAAGGGGGGTCCTCAATGTCCTACAGACCCTATAGAAGGGGAGTCCTCAATGTCCTACAGACCCTATAGAAGAGGAGGTCTGAGAAGGGCTTGTTAAAGCAGGACCCTATGTGCTCCATGAATACCCAACTTAGAAAAGCACAGAGAGAAGCAGAGGCAAATGAGGAGCAAGGCAGAAGGATACCTCGGCTCCTCCAGCCTGGGCATAGTACAACCACTGACAGTTCTGCCCATGTTGGAAACAGAAATAGATTTTGTCGATAGAAAAGGACCTTTAGGCCCATCGAGTCTGCCCCTTGTCCCTGCCTATTCTGCCACCACTGACCATAACAGGTAATAGGTGTCACTCTTCCCCCCGTACCTCTACCTAATATGCCCCTGTGCCTATCCCATGCATGCTTGAAGCTCCCCACAGTCTTTGATCCCACTACCTCCTCTGGCAGACTGGTTTAGTCATCCACCACCCTTTCCGTGAAGAAGAATTTCCACACATCTCTCCTAAACTTTCACCCCTTTTGACTTCATTACATGCCCCCTTGTTCTAGTGCCTTCCTTCCTTTCTCTGAAATAGACCCTCCACTTACACCTTGTTCAATTCTGTGAGGCACTTGTAAGTTTCAGTCATGTTCTTTCTTGCACTCCTCTCGTTCAGGGAGTACATGTTAAGTTCCTGCAACCTTTCCTCATAAGACTTCTTATGCAACCCTCTCATCATCTTGGTTGCCCTCCTCTGTACTGCCAACACCCTTTCAATGTCCTTGCAGAGTTACTGCCTCCAGAACTGGACACAATACTCCAAGTGAGGTCTCATCGGTAAGCAATACGATGGCAGCGCCACTTCCTTACTCCTGCTAGAAATCCCTCTTCCAATGCACCCCAGCACCCTGCTAGCCTTTCCCATCGCTTTGTCACACAGCCCAGCTACCTTGAAGTCATTAGGTGTGATAACACCTAGGTCTGTTTCTTGCTTGTTGATTATAAGCTACACTCCCATTTTATACACAGCCCCTGGGTTACACAGCCCTGACACTCAACTAGGATAAATGTGTAGTATTGCTTTTCGGTACAAACAATCCTAAATACTCATACCATCTAAACAACCAAGTGCTCAAACCCTCACTTAAAGAATAAGACCTGGGAATCATAGTAAATACTAGTCTCACATCTAGGGATCAATTTAAGCATCTTGCCCAGACAGCTAACTCAGTATTAAACAGAGTAAAACGTACCTTCATAAACAGAAATCAATCCCTTATTACTGAACCTACATCAGGCCGTATTTGGACTTTGGGTCACCTTTCTGGAGTCCTCATTACATTAAGGATAAAAAACTGCAGTGCAGAGAACAGCAACAAAATTAGTTCCCCACCTAAGACACCTACCCTATGAAACAAGACTACAACAGACAGGCTTAGTTAGTCTTGAGAATAGAAGAACCAGGGGAGCATGTTGCAGCTTTATAAAATTCTCAACAATAGGGACCTAAATGAGCAATGTGGATTCAAGTTCATGAGTAGAAATGTCAATCTCAGAAGCCATAATAAGCAGCTACGCATCCAAAAGGCCAACATGTGTAAAAGAGACAATTTCTTTACAATAAGGGCTGCTAAGACTTGGAATCTGCTCCCTCATGATGTGGTACATTAAAAGAACTCTATTGACTTTAAAAACAAATTAGAGAGACACCTCCAATGGGATGGGACCAGCAGTAACTGAGACACCAGCTAGGAGTGGGAGACACTCATGATGGGCTCATGCCTTATTGTGTCTTTTTTTTTTTTTACATTTTCTTTATGCTCCGCCATCACTGGCCACCTGGACTCTCTCCAATGTGATCTCACAGCTCAGCCTCTCCCACCCTGCCTGAAGCCGCAGTCTTACCTCCGGTTTGGGCCCATCTCTACTCCTTGCTCCTCTGATTGCTGACCCCGCCCCCGATCTGAACCCCCCCCAGGGTGGGACCGCCGACTCCTACTAGCACTCTATAGTCTAGTGGAGTGATCAGGGAGCAGAGGGAGAGCTGGACACAAGCTGGAAGAACCTGGCTAAAGGCGTGGGGCTGTCCACTGGACCCACCTTCACCTACCAGGCAGCCAGGGCTTTTTCGTTTTTCATTCCTCCCGACCCATTGGCTGGGACGTGCAATGCATTCCAGTGCAAGCGTGTGCTTTCCTGCACATGCTCGCAGGAACGCCGCCACCGCCAATCCCCTGCCAAAGATCCCAAAAGGTTACCACAGCCTCAGTCACCACTGGGAGTCACCAAAGCTCAGGATCTGCATCCCCTTCCCTCACAGGAGAGGAAAGCAGTCCTCGAAACGCTGAGTCCTCTCTGCCCCTGCCGACCGAAGCCCACTACTGAACCTGGGTCGCCGACGTACCATGAGGTGTGGCGTCCAGCGCCTCAGCCCTCAGCGCCACTGGGCTGGCTTTGCCTTCTTGTGTCTTAACACCGAGTAAACCGAGTAAGTGCATAACCTTGCACATTTTGTCATGGAAACCCAGCTGTCACCCCTTAGACCATTGATGTAGTTTCTCAGATCCATTTGCATTTTGGCATGGAAACCCAGCTGCCACCTCTTAGACCATTCCTCTAGTTTCCTGAGGTGCATTTGCATTCTCTCCACTCCTTTCTGAGTGTCAACCCTGTTGCAGATTTATATATCATCTGCAAAGAGACACACCTTACCCTCAAGCTCCTTGGCAGTGTTGATTATGAAGACATAGACGAAGACTGGTCCCGGCACTGAACCCTGTGGCACCTCACTAGTCACTTTGCTATTGCCTGAGTGGCCACCGATTACCACTACCATTTGCCTCATATCCCTTAACCAGTTTGATACCCAGCTTGTCACTTTCTCCCCCAACCCCAGGCTACTTAGTTATTTAACTAGTCTTCTGTGTGGCACAGTGTCGTAAGCCTTACTGAAGTCCAGATATGCCATGTCCACTGCTCCTTTGATCCACCTCCCTGGTAACCCAGTCAAAGAAATCTATGAGATTAGTTTGACATGACCTCCTCCCTGTGAAACCATGCTGTCGGTGGTCCTGCAGCCCTTTTGACTCCTGGTACTCCACAAGCCTCTCCTTCAGTAGTGTCTTGGTTAACTTCCCCACCACTGATTTCAAACTGACTGGACTTTAGTTGCTAGCATCCTCCCTACTGCCGCTTTTGTGCAGAAGGACCACATCAGCTCTTTTCTAGTCCTCTGGAATTCCCCATCACCACTGAGGTGCTAAAAGGCCAGAGGGGACAGCCAGCACCATGCTCAGTTCCTTTAGGACCCTTGAATGAATCCCATCCAGGCCCATCACCTTATTCTTATTCAAGGCTTCCAATCCCTTCCGGACCCTCTCCACCAAGAAAAGACTTGTGTCCAATCCCCCTTCCCCTGATGCTTACTACAGAATGCTGGTCCGTCCCCCCACCCTGTACCATGAAGACTGAGCAGAAGTAATCATTTAGTATTTCCTCTCTCTCTCTCTCTCTCTCTCTCTCTCTCTCCCTTAACCTACCTCTGCACAGTTCCCCTGCCCTAATTTTCACTATCGCTCCCTTTGTCCTCCTCTTTTTCCCACATACCTGAAGAAGGTCTTCTTATCCCCCTTGTTGATCTTCTTGGCTATGCTTGCCTCTGTTAGTACTATAGCTGTCCTCACCTTCCTTCCTGTCTCTCTTTGTTTTGCCAGATATGCCTCTCTGTCTTTATCCTTCCTGGTCTCCTTGTACTTTTTAAATGCTGTTTTCTTCCCCTTCACTGCCTTTGCCCCCTCTTCCTCCTGTTTCCCTTACTCACGTCCTTCAAACAGCATGCCATCGCCTGGGCTATATCCTCCTCAATTTTTCTCCATTGAGCCTCCTCTCCCCCTCTGCCCCTCCCCCGAGGCATTCTGTGTAACAGTTTCCCATTTCTTTAAAATCTGCCCTCCTGAAGTCCAGGACCTTCGTCTTAATGTGTTTTTTTTCCTGTCCTATCCATGTGCCAAACCACACAGTATGGTGATCACTTGTGCCCAGGGGACTACCCACTGTGACGGCAGCAATGCTGTCTCTCAGGTACCAGGTCCAGCACTGCCCCATCCCTAGTGGGTTCCAAAACCAGCTGCCTGAGAAATGCCCCTTGCATGGAGTTGAGAATGGCTTTGCCTCTTGATGTAGCTGCAGTGATAATACCCCCATAAACAAAACTTCCTTCTTGCTAGCCATTTTGCTAGTGGCTTCCTCCAGGACTCAGTCTAACCCCCCCCCCATGTCGGAGGCCTGTACACCACCCCTGCGCAAATAATGGCCCCCGTCCCCATCTGTAGGGTGACCCATAATACCTCCATCCCTTCATTGTCCTCCTGTTGCCCCAGTATTTCAGTAGCCCTTATATCCTCCCTCACATATAAAACAACCCCCTGCCTTTCCTCCATGACCTGTCCTTCTGGAACATCGGGTAGCCTGCAATGGCCACTTCCAAATTGTGGTTGCCTGAGCACCATGATTCTGCTACAGCCACCAGATCCAGGTCTGTCTCCACAATGATTGCCTCAGGGTCAGGAATTTTGTTTCCCAGACTCCTTGCATTGGCACACATGGCTGTCCATTCTCGTCATCACTCTAACCTGCCTCCCCTTCCTGCTCCCCAACTTGCCCCCTCTATTAACCCGGTCCTACCCTCCTCTGTTACTTTGTCATCCTGCCTTCCCTCCTTCCCCTCTCTTTTAGCTGAAGTTCTTCCTCCAGACTTGCCTGATGTGCCCTTCTCATTGCATCCACCAGCCTCTAGGGAATTTCTTCTCCCTGGTTTAACCTTCCTTGTTGTACTACTCTCTTAGAGGGGCAGTCTCTGCCTCCCTCAGTTTTTCTGCCTTCCTTCTTAGCTGTTTTAAATGCTCATCAAAGTAGCATTTAAACCTTCCACCCAAGACTGCTATTCCTGTCCTAGATGGAAGGAGGCAGTCTCTCTTGTACAGGCCTCCATCCCCACCAGGCGTGACCCCCATTTCTTTTTTTTTTTTTTTTTGCAGTTAATTTGTTTATTGAGTTATTTCCCATTTATAAAATACAGTACATTACAAGCATACTATGATTATATGCACATAATTGTATAATAACACCTTATACAACAATTGACATCAAGTGCTAAGTAGACTAATGTTGCAAAGATAAGTATGTATATAGGCTGTTACATTAATAAGATAAGATACTTGTACTGTTTATGTAAAAAGGAAGAAAATATGTAATGGGTTATTATAAAATACATATTTATTTAACCGTATATTAATATAACCACTTATAGGAGTTGCATGGAAGGATGAATATATCATGCACTAAATGTAAAATAGTACCATAAGGAAGGGTTGGCTAAAATAACTACTCTATTTCTGAAGAAAATTTAAATAATCTTGCCAACATAAATAAAACTCATTGAGTCGGCCTTGTATCAGATATGATATCCTTTCCAAAGAGGCATAATGGGTTAAGCTATCCAGAATATCTGCCACAGAGGGTATTGACTGAGTTTTCCATCTCATTAGTATCAACCTTTTTACCTGCATAAATAGAATATATAGCCATTTATGCTGGTATTGTGTTAGTTTTGTATTTTATCAATAACACCAAGTAGACAGAATTTGGGTTCAAATGGAATGTGGCAGCTAATAATTTTAGATACCAAATTAGAGATAGACTGCCATAATTTGTATATTGGTTTACATGTCCATAGTATGTGTAGAAGGTCTCCATTAGGTAAATTACATCGCCAGCAGTTGTTATCAGATATTAGCCCAATTTGTGCAAATGAGAAGGGTTCTATACCATAAATATAATATCTTATACTGTATCAGCATGCTGCGAACATCTCTAAAGGTATAATGACAGGATTTCAGCATTCATCCCATTGGGAGTTAGATATGTTATCTTTTAAAGCTGCATTCCATTTGTTTTTGGCCTTAGAGATTGGTTCGGTAACATATCTCTAATTAGTTTATAAATCTTGCTGACCAACCCAGAGGAGGTATTAATCCATGAGTTAATGTATAAAGAGTTTATAATGGTTTAGTGATTTGTTGAGTAACATGAAGTGTAGTAGAGCGGATTTGCAGATATTTCCAGAATTGTTTTGGAAATATGCCATTTTGCCTGCAATTGCCAAAGGTATCTAATGTCATACTCTTATCATCAAGAATATCCTTCAAAAAATATATTCTTTAGTTTCCAAGAGTTACAATATATAGGTTTGTTCTCCAAGGTAATTTTCAATTTCCCATAAAGGTGTAAAAGTTATAGGGTAGGGTCCATTTTAAGCCATTTATGCAATTTAAACCAATAATAAATAGATGTTTTAATTATGGGATGGTTGTTTATTCTAGAGTTTGCTGAGGAATATATAAAACTATTAGGTATTCGTCCTCTCAGATAGGAGGCTTCCATATCAAGCCATAATGGCGAATTATAGTTAGGTTTAGAAAACCATTTAATAGTTTGCACTGCTCTGAATGCCCATAGATAGGCCATGAACCAGGGTAAACCAAAACCTCCTTAGACCAATGTGAGCTATTTAACCCGATTGAACCTAGGAACTAGGCCCTCCCATAAAAAGTCTCCTATTATTTTGTCAATTTTTGAAGTAAGTGGGAGATTTTAAGGGGATACAGAGAATAGATAAAGAATTTTAGGAGTAATATTCATTTTATGGTAGCAATTTTACCAGGAAGTGAGAGGTTTGATTTCCATTTATTTAGATTCATTTGGATATCTGTAAGCAAAGGCTGTAGATTTAATTCCCTTATTTTATTAAGGTCAGGACTGATTTTTACCCCTAAATAGGTGATGCCCTGAGGAGCCCACCGAAAACCTATTAGGTTATTTATAGAGGGATTGCAGCATTTAGTTAACGGTAATATCTCTGTTTTTTGATAGTTAACTTTCAAACCAGAAAGTTTAGAGAATGTATTAAATGTTTGAATAAATGGCTGTGCAGATAAATCTAGATTTTCAAGTAAAATAAGCATATCATCTGCGTATGATAAAGATGTATGATGCGTACGCCCTATAGGTATTCCTGTGATATCCTTATGTTGTCTTAAAAGAGTGGCAAAAGTTTCTAGAGCTAAGATAAACAACGATGGCGAAAGTGGGCATCCTTGTCTGGTTCCCCTTTCAAGTTTGAAGGGTTTGGATAGCGTAGAATTAGTGAGAACCCTGGCTTGAGGATTTGTATAGAGAAGTTTAATCCAAGAACAAAAAAGATTACTAAAACCAAAACGGCTTAGCACCAGATAAAGAAACTTCCAGTCTAAAGAATCAAAAGCTTTTTCGAAGTCAACAGCTATGGCTGCAGCAGGTGAATTAAGAGATTGGGCTTATGCATTAGATTAATTAAAGAGCAAGGTGATCAGATCCTGCCCTACCTTTAACAAAGCCCACTTGTGACCTGTGAATTAATTTAGAGATATGTGGTTCAATACGACTAGCTAAGATTTTAGCAAATATTTTACCATCTGTATTAAGTAAAGAAATGGAATATAATTCTCGGTAGGGTGTTATCTTTATCTTTTGGGAAGAACAGTGATGATTGCTTCAGTCATAGTATGAGGTAATACACCTTTCTTAGAGGACTCTATAAATACGTTACATAATATGGGACATAGTTGATCTGATAAGAGTTTATAGAAATCCACTGGATAACCATCTCCACCAGAACATTTACCAGATTTAAGCGAGAATAGTGCCTTCTTTACTTCTTCTTCAGTAAAAGGTGCATCTAAGGAGCATATTGCGTCTTGGGAAAGTCGGGGGAGCATTATTCTATCAAGAAGGGATGTAATCTCTGAGTCTGATGCTGAAGAAAATGACTTATATAACCTTTTATAAAAGGAGGTCATAATCTCATTAATTGAGGATTCATTGGTTTGAATTCCGCCCACCTGATCTTTTAAAGCAGCAATATGCCACTCCATTTGTTGCATTCTAAGTCTATAAGCAAGTATTTTACTCCCCTTTTCCCCTCCTTCCCAATATTTATGTTTTATTCTTAATAATGCATTTTCTGTCTTACGAGCAATTATTTGATTGATCGGCATGCGTAGTTGTAAAATGTCATAATGCAAAGGAGATGAAGTATTGGGGTGAGGGTTAGCCATGTAAAGTTTTTGTTTTGCTTGAAGTAGATTCTCAAGATTTTTAATTTTTTGTTCCCTAGATTTCCTCCTATGCACTGCAAAGCTAATTATTTTGCCCTTAAAGTAGCTTTAAGAGCTTCCCAAAAAGTTCCCATAGAGGTATCTCTTGGATTGTTATGAAGAATGAATTCTTCAATTTGTGTTTTAATCCAGGGTAAAAATAATTCTGGATCTTTAAGTAATAAAGGGTCTAGTCTCCAAGAAAGAGATTTTTTAGGAAGGGAGCCCCACATAAGTGAAAGTTTGACCGGGGCATGATCGGATATAATTAAAGGAAGAATATTGACTTCTAATATATTCACTGTAACTTTAGGGGAGGTTAACCAGTAGTCAATTCTACTGTAGGATTGGTGACGAGGAGAATAAAAGGTGTAGTCCTTGTCTCTGGGATGAAGGACCCTCCATATATCTGATAGACCCAGATCTTTCATTAATTGTATTACCAAGTTTAAGCTTTTAGGATGACTTTCACAAAAGTTATTACTTTTATCCATATATGGATCCAGAGTAAGATTAAAATCTTCTCCGATCAATAAAGGCGAGTAAGTCAAATTTAGTGAAATTAGCTGTTTAATCAACTCTTGGAAAAATTGAGGATTATCCACATTAGGCGCATAAATATTGACTATTGATAATGGACCTGTAGGAGTGTCAAAAGTTATAATGAGCCACCTACCATCCGTGTCTTTCAAAAAATTAGAGGCTTTCCAATTTAGATTTTTATGAATTAGTATCGCTACCCCTCTTTTTTTTGTGGAGGCGGAGGCTGCAAAAACCTGACCAACCCATTCCCGTTTTAATCTAGAGTTGTCTGCATCCAAAAGTTTAGTTTCTTGCAATAGTGCAATTTGTATTTTATGTTTTCTGAGATTGTTAAGAATTTGCTTACGTTTACTTGGAGTATTTAGTCCCCTGACATTCCAGGTACATATTGATAGATTAGCCATCATATATAGGTATATAATATCTGTAATGAATTACATAAGAATTCAGGGGAGTCATATACCCAAGTAAGTCTAATATTAGACTGCAGATTATCTCTATATGTATATCCAGCGTAAAGAAATTGCTGGCAAGACATTGTAAAGACAACCATTTAAGGGAATATATAGAATCTGCCTGATTACCTTCCTGAGTTTCTTCCGTGCAACTCCTTACTAATAAGCTAACTATATTATCTGTAAATAACCAAACTATGCAACAACAATACATTGAAATCATTTAGGATGAGCAGAGGAGAGAAGGTCGGTCCAGTCAGAAGAGAAAAAATACTCAACAGAAAAGGACCAAGACCACTCCTTTGTTCTCTAGGACGTAGCTTATCTAATAGGAACTGTGATAGTAAATTGAAGAATTAAAACAAACTAGAGTACTATCCAGTTCACCTAAATAATAGCTTGACAATACGTCAAATAAAACAGAATTAGATCGTATTCTTCTAAGATGAAATTACGATAGAATGGAATCTTTAAACAACCAATAGAATTCAATACTGAATTTTCACCCTATAGGTGTAAATCTAATTAAGTTTTATCAGCATAATCACCTCCAACATCATAGTAAATTCAAAGTTTGCTATTACAGCCAAATTTGGGGAAAAAAAAAAAAGCCATGGTATAATCAAAATGCCCGTTATTTTACATTAATAAATGTGGACTTGCATCCCATCATAGGTGCATCCTGACACATGTGATTATAACTAGTAACTGTATGCTTGACAATTGTATGAATCCCTCGTATATAAATCACAGTCTTATATAAAGTTTTATAAGGATTTTATAATGTTCATGTGGCTCTAATGCAAATGCAACATATTAAGTTGAGATACCACATACAGTGGGCCACACAAACAACTGTTAGTTTTTAATCTGTATAAAGTCTATCGATTCACTCTGGAAAATGAATTCAGCCCTATTTATAATGAGTATATATATATATATAAAAAAAAAAGTCTCTGCGGATTCGTCAGTAAGACGGTCCAATCATACATGCCGTTATCAGGATACTACTCTTTAGATGATTCGCATATCATTAACCCTACAAGACCAGGTTAGAAATTTACCTTTGAATTATGGGGCTAAGGTATAACAAAAGAGCCCCTTACTTTACATTAATGTTATTGACATATTAACAATGCAAACGTCTCAACATTAAAGTATCAATTCACATATCGGTGTGACCATATACCTGACGTTATTCATTTTCCTCATGTATTAGCCAAGGACTGTACAAAGCTTTACAGTGATCTTACAGAATATAAGAGGTCCTTATACAGATGCAGCCGTTTAGTTTCAAATGAATGTATACAACAGGCCCCACAGATAGCTAACATTTATTAACGCATATAAAAGTTAGCCAATACCGTTGACATATAGATTCAACAATGACTACCGGAATTGTTAGAAAACACATTGCTGTCATCTCTGCTGTTTCACTGGTGTAGTAGCTCCTTTGTACTTGCTTTTACCACGATGTTTCTTTTTGGGTGGTTCATTTACTTTTACCGGAGAGTTATCTGTGTTGCTATTCCAAGAAGTCTCCATGAGGTTACTACCTACATCAGCTCCCAGTAACCCGTTTCTCTCTTCGTTTAGGCTTCCATCCGAATTGTGTAAATCCTGCAGCAAGGCATATTTATTGTGCACAGGGACGTTGGGAATAGCCGGAATATCAGAGATAAGGTTAGATACAGTGGTGCATGTTTTCTCTGGGCTGCAGCATCGTGATCTTGAGTGGTCAAGTCCAAATGACAACCGTTCTTTTACTCGATCAGATTGTCTTTTCCTAGACACCTCAAGAGAGCCAGCCGACTGCGACATATTCTCTACGGGTGTGTCTCAACTGAAGTTGTGCCGGAATCACCCTCATTCGAGAACGAAGTTGTAGTATGCGTCCCTCCAATCTCCGGCTCCTCCAGGTGAGTTGTCGAGTGCGTTTTCAAAAAAGATAATAAGGATTCCGGAGTGTGAAAGTCCTTATGAGTTACCATTGTAAACCCTCATTATTGCAGGGTATCTAAGTGAGAAGCGAAGTCCTGCTTGATGCATAATTCGTCTTGCTGGTGTATAGGCCCTCTGTTTTATAGATAGCTCCTTTGAGAAATCATGATAAATATAAATTCTGTTACCTTGCCAAATAAGTTGTCCCAAGTCCCGTGAATTCTGTAAAATAAGTTCAACATTGGTATAATTAAGAAATTTGGCAATTATTGGTCTTGGTCTCTGCTGTGCGGAGGGTTTGGGGCCTAATGATCTGTGCATGTTCTATAGTTAAATCGGCACCGGCTTGTAGTTTGAGCAGTTGCGGCAGCACTAGAGTCAGGAATGTTGCGGTATTGTTCTTTTCCACTCCTTCAGGAAAACCGAAGATCCGAAGGTTATTTCTACGGTTTCTATTTTCCATGTCCTCTAATTTTGCTTGAAATTCCTTAATTATTCTGTCTTGAGATCTAATGGTGTTTCTAAGATCTTGTATTGAGACCTCATTGGTACGAGTTTTGTTTTCTGTAAAGGCAAGTCGAGAGTCAATAGCCTTCATAGTTTGCGAGTTATGTTGTGTAGCAATTTTTAAATCGTACATGTCCGTTGATAGCTTGGTGAACATTTCTTCTATTTTCTGCAAGGAGGATAGCTGCAGCTCGGAGTTTGCCATTGTATCGATCTGTAATAGGCCTTCCAGTTTTTTTAGATATCCCAGATCAGTAATCCAAACAAAGGAAAAGAAAGAGAGAAAAAAAAAAAAGAACTTTAAAAACTTGCTGTAAACTTGTTCCAGTATTTGTTCACATTAGTAGAGTATTCCCAAATAGCTTAGATGGCTAAAGATGATGTTAGATGGTGTTGATAAGTAGGAGCTCAGTAATCAGCCATCCATCTTGCACGGTGCCAGGCCCGTGACCCCCATTTCTGATGTAGCCAAAGCCCTCCTCCCTGCACCATACCTTCAGCCACTCATTGAAGGGCCTGGTGTGAAATTCCCTACCTGTCCCCCAATCCTGCACGTGTAGCACCCCAGTGAAGGCCACTGTGCGAGTTACCTACTTCAGGCCCCCCAGCTCCCTAAACCTGTCCTGCAGTATGCCTACAGCTTCCCTTGCCAGAGTGTTTGTCCCCAGGTGGACAACAATATCCAACTTTCTCCCTGCCTCATCTTCCCAGGCGATCAGCAAGATCTGCCCTCCAGTCCGCCTCGCCGAAGCACCTAGAATGCATTGTACTACCCTGTACCTCCCTTCCGCTGCCCCCAACTCCATCCCCCTGACTATGGAGTCCCCCATCAGCAGCTGCCTCCTCCTTGGACAAGGGACCCTCCCATCCTCCTTGGGGCCTGCTCCCTTGAGGACCCCCACCTCCTGTCTTACTCCTGCCTTGGGTGCCTCCTCTTGACTTTCCTGCCCCACCAGAATGGCGGAGGAATTGCACAGTGATAAGGTCTGAGGGATGCTCTCCCTCCTTCCTCCCCCCCAACCCTACCAGAGCCCACCAAGGTCCATTCGCTCTGCCTCCTTGCTGGCATCCTTTGAGGGAGTGATGGCAAAATAGGTGGCCATTGGATGAAGCAGATAGTGCCCTGTACTTGTGCCAGTTTGGCCTGGAGTCCAGTAACCTCTTCTTTCAGCAGAGAGAGGTGCCTGTATATGGGGCAACACCTCAATCTCCAGAATATGTCTCTGAAAATTGTGGCCCCACACCATTACACTGCACCACTCCCATGCCTAATGATTTGTTTATCCTCCTGACTTTTTGCTTCCCTGCTTTTCCCTTGCCTCTAGGCTTCTCTTATCGCTAATCACCCTCTTGGCTTCATTTCACTTTTACCTTTTCGAGTTTGTGTTCAACCCCTTACCCTAGATAGGGTTTTCTTTTAATTCCCGTTTTTTGGTCCCTCAGTAATTTTGGATAGTTGGCTTTTTATTCTCACTTTCTCCCCCTAACCTAAATAGGGTATTGCCTCTAGTCCCACTCACTGTGTGTTTCAGTCGCCCTTTGCTTGACCTTTGTAGGTCTTATGTTCCCTACCCTACACTATTGTTTACTGCTACCCCACTGACAGTACACTCTTTTAAACAGGCACCAGTACACAGGTAGTCTGCCATACCTTTCTGGACCAGCAGGGCTCCCTGCATGCCTGCTGTCGCCTGCTGATGCCTATGACACCAAACCTATGCCTGTTCCACTCCTTCACTGTTCCACTCACTCAACTGGGACACGAATGTTCTGGACATGTTAGGAGGGAGTCCATTTATAGTGCTCTTGCAAGAAGGCTAGGGAAGTCAAATGCAGACACCTGCTTCACTTCTGCCTAAGCCACACACCCCAATTCACAGCTATCCTCCTGACCCAGCTAACTGCAAACATGATTATCAGCTCCCTTTCCCCAGCTCTGACTAGCACACTGATAACTACAGTGCTTGTGTTTTTAACCTGACTGAAGGTCCCAATTTACCTTGCACACCCTACACTTCTAATAAAGTATCTATCTACTGTACTTAGCCCCTAGTTAGAAATGCTGTAGCAGAAATGTTCTAGCTGCCTCAGTCAGCTGCCTCCTTGCTGTGATAGCAAGATTGCTCTACGAGCAGAAGCTAAATACCGGGAAGTCTAAATGCAGACAACTGCTTTACTTCTGCCTTAGCCACACCCCCAGTTCACAGCTATCCTCCTGACTCAACTAAGATCTCCTGACCCAGCTAACTGCAAGGGTGATTATCAGCTCCCTTCTCCCAGCTCAGACCAGCACACTGATAACTATGGTGTTTTTGTTTTTATCCTGACTGAAGGTCCCAATTTACCTTGCAGACCCTACACTTTTAATAAAGTTTCTGTCTACTTACCCCTAGTTAGAAATGCTCTAGCTGACTCAGTCAGCTGCCTCCTTGCTGTGATTCTAATATGATAGTTGCCAGTAGAGCAAGCTAGTACATAGTAAACTCTGTAGAACTGCTCTAAAATTGGTTTTCCAGTAGGAGGGGGCTTGATTTGTTATTGTAACATGGCAATTATCAGATAGGTGTAATGGGGACCCGCGATTGGTCAAATGGCATCACTGATGCCAAATCGGAGTGGGTATTAATCCACGATAGATGCCGTGCCCGCAATGGTAGTACCACAGCGAACCAGACCCCCAGCTTAGCAGCACTGGGCACAGGTGGGGAGCGAGTGTTAGATGGGGAAGACTGGCACTGCTAGAGGGAGACCAGCTACACGCAGACTGCAGGACACCGGAAGGCAGCACACCCAAGAGGCAATAGCAGCACACGCTGCACAGGACGCAGTGCCCGACGTCTGACAAGTCTGGGAGAGGCAAGGAGAAGTGACCCGGCAGGCATGCAGATTTGGGAGCGATCGCACACCGCGGCGAGCGAGCAGTGCACCGGAGGCCTCCAGCACCTCGTATGACAGAAATACCCACGCAGATCCGTACATTTTCCAGACTGGAATGTGAGCCCCACTAGTCGCTATAGTTACATGTAGTGAACAGTTTCAGCGCATCAGCATCTTAATGCCGGTGTTTAAGAAGATTTGAAAGTGCAGCACAAATGTGTGCTCAGAACTCCGACTCCCTGTGTGATGTTGTTGAAGGCACACGAAATCGGCTCCTGGCGACTCTGTCATCGCACGGCCTATGTTACAAGCGCATTAAGTCACTCCAGCAGTGGCATCTAATGCTATTAATGCATGGTTGGGCGGTTGTTCACCCTCGGCCTCTGGCCTCGGGCCATGACCCTCCCAACCATGCATTAATCCAGCATTAGATGCCACCTTCGTCGTGGCTTAATGCTTACTTGTAGTGTCGTAACCCTGAAAAAAACAGGCTTGCTGACCAAAAAAACCAAAAAAGACCATGTTAAAGTACCGTACAGCAATAAAAGCCACATTAACGTGTCTGATTTAAAAGCACTTTAATGCAACACATAGTAAGCAGTCCTGCACACTGCCAAAGGTTTTCAAACACCACCTGTGCTCTTTCTCAAGGTGACTAACAGATGACCAAATCTATATTTTTAATGTACAAACATCACAAGTTCTCAGCAGACATCCTATCCTGTTCTGTGCAGCCATGATCTGACTGCCTAAATAGGGAAACAACTTTTAGAGCTGTTCTACAGGGTTTACTACATATTAGCTCCCTCTACTGCCAACTGCCATATTACAGTTACACTATAACAATTTTCTCCAGCGATGGGAAAAAATACTACAGCAAGTGGGCCCTGGAGGTAGAAGGACAGGTTTAACCCTTCAGTCTGTAAAATTTCCATACTTATGGCAAATTAGAGTACAGTACAACCTCAATTATCCATACGCTCTGGGAGACATCAGATTTGTTTGGATAATCGAGAGTTCAGATAATTGGGGGTTAATAACATGAGGCAAACCAGAGTTGGGGGACAATATCACAGTTTGGATAATCAGGAGATCTGGATAATCAGGGTTCAGATAATTGAGGTTGTACTCTACAGTATTTCCAGCTCAGAATAGAGAGCATAAAATACTACTCGATCTGGAGGTGACAAAGCTGCTGAAATTAAAGGCAGTGGAAAGTATCCCTGTCTCCCAGTTAAGAAATGGTTTCTTTTCCAGACACTTTCACTCAAGAAAAAAAGGGAAATGGCGACCAGTTCTGAACCTGAGTTTCCTGAACAGGCACCTGAAAAAGGAAACTATCAGAATGGTTACACGGCAGACTGTGATTCCATCCCTGCAAAAAAGGTATTGGCTAGGGTACCTTGATCTCAAAGATGCCTACTTTTAGAAAATACCTGAGGTTCAAGGTAGGGCTTGCACAGTACGAGTTCACAGAAATCCTTTTCAGCCTGACCTCAGCCCCCAGAGAGTTCACAAATGCCTGTCAGTAATGGCAGCACAGTGGTCTTGCCCTAATTTATACGACTGGCTAATATGTGAGGAAACACAGGAGGAGGAGGCAGTGATGTAATCCAAACTGTAAAGAGCACAGTGCACAGATTGGCATCCCTCCTGAATTTGGAAAAGTTCAACCGAGAACCTGGTCAGATACTGGAGTTCATAGGTGTAAAGTTGAACACAGTGCAAGGGAGGGCATACATGCCAATTCAGAGAGCATCAGACCTCATTCATTGTGCAAATTAATTTCTAGTAGGCCACAGAAAGCTTGGCCAGGAATTTCTGCAGTTACTAGTATAGAGGGCCTTGACCACACCAGTGGTAGTGTGCATAGGATTGCAAATGTGAGATTTCCAGTACCATCTGAGATGGTACTGGCACTAAAGACATGCACCTCTGAAGCAGCCAGTACTGGTCATTCAGACAATGGTACAGGAGCTAGACTGGTGGAAGTAGGTAGGCAACCTCATTGAGGAAGTTCCCTTCCTCCAACACTCACCAAGGGTCCTAATGACAGATGCCTCCCCCTTCTGGGATGGGGAGGCCATCTAGAGGACCAAACAGTATACAGAGTATGGGAATCACAGGAATGACATGAGCACAGAATCCTGATGGAACTCAGGGCAGTGCTTCTGTTCATGGAGTCACTCTCCTCCCTGTTGCAGGACCAAATAGCCCTGATAAAGATAGACAATACAACTACAGTATATTAACAGGCAATACAACTACAATATATTTCATAAACAAACAGGGAGGTACCAGATCATCAAAACTCTGTACAGAGGCTATAAATATATGGAACCTGGCATAGTCTCTGAATGAAGTGTATCTGCAGTACAGTTAGCAGCCAAGGCTGATGTACTAGCAGATTTGGGGCCAGATATTGAAAACTTTACCCTGGGGCTAAATTAGCACTGCCCAGTGGGCAAACTTAGCCTGGAGCAAAAAGCAAGCTATATTCAAAAGGAATAGCCTGGTGCAAAACCAGCTGAATATAGCAAGCAGAGGAAGCCGGGCAAACAGGGCCAGGAGTGCAGGGCAAAATTAGCCCGGGAATAAGATAGCACTGAATATAGCAGCAGCGAAGTGCACACTGCAACTGCAGCTCATTAGACTCTGGAGCAAGCCAGTATTGCAGGTGGAGAACATTGTGTGTGGCTGCACAGAGATGTCTCGCATCTACTGCAAACAACATTGTAAGCCACACACTGCAGAACTGTGCTATGCTGGAGTGTTGTTTGCCCGGGGCTAACCCGATAGCACAGTGCTAACACAATAGCCTGGTGCAAACTGGTTAGCACGGGGCAAACGTGAGCTATATTCAGAGCTCCCATGCAAATGAGCCTACTGTACTTCGGTAATCCGTGGGCAAACAGGCACATTTGCATCTCATTATGTGCTGCTTAGCATACATTACCATGCAGTTTGCCCAAGGCATTCCCACAGCATCCCCTGTTGGTCGGAATGGACTACAGAGCAATATAGCCATATATCTGCTGTACTTTGCCAGGGTGTGTTTTGCTGCATTTTGTCTGAAAGTTGCTGTGTTGAGGTGCTCCCATTTGTGCTGATAGGTAATTTGGTGGGTCTGGACGGCTCTGTTCCCTGCTACCCTGCTGTGTCCATATAGGATACTGATACGACTCAGGAGAGGGCATACATAACATGTGGGCCTCTAAGCATCGCAGGAGTGTTTCGGACTCCCACCCTTTCTGTACCGTCCTCCTCAGTTGGCTGCTCATGGCAATGTTCCTCCCTCTCTTCATTATGGTCTGTGCTCCCTCTGTGAGACAATCTGAGATCCCACCTGGGCTACCTGATGAGAAGGATTTTACCTTCTCTAACATAATAGCTTCCAACAGACAGTCTCCCTGGCCCATCTGTTGCCTTAATCATGGAGCTTTCAGTATTTTGCCATAGTGGTCAGGCGTTCTGGGCACAGGCTGCCCACTAGGGTTGGCTCTCCACCTCTGAGACATCTTCTCTGGCTTCTTTTGGTGATACTAGTCCTTGCAGGGGACGTGGAGCTGAACCCTGGTCCTTCATGCCAAGCCTCCTCCTCTCCTGTGGGCTGGCTGGCTGGCAATGGGCTAAAAATTTCTCATCTTAATGTCTGCAGCCTTCTGCCCAACTTGGCTGAACTTCTTGCCTGGGTCACCTATTTTAAGCCTGACATCCTTGGGATAACTGAAACCTGGCTGAAACCCTCTACGCCAGATTTGCCTGTGCGCTCCCTGGCTTTGACCTTGTTGGGCATGACCGACCAGGTAAAAAGAGGGGGGGGTATACTGGTCTACTACAGGAGTCACCTTAACCTCTTGGTGCTGGCCTGCCCACAGCCTGAGCAGTCTTCCTGTGAACTGCTGCATACTGTGCTATTACTGGGGAACGCTAAGAAACTACACATTGTGTGTACCTACAATCCCTCCACTGTTGGAGTAGTGGGTTTATCCTCCCTTCTTGACTTTGTTGGCACTAGGATGAGGAATAATAAGCTATTGATCCTAGGGGACCTCAACCTAAACTGGCTTGGAAGAAATACCAAGCAGTATGAGACTCTGCTTGCAGGTTTCTCACTGTCCCAACTCATTAAGGATCCCACTAGGTGGATGTCCACTGGTGGTACCGGCTCGCTTCTGGACTGGGTCCTGTCCAATAGGCCTGAGAGGATCAGCTCCCCTGGTACCCTCCCTGACTATATCTCTGACCATGCCCCTGTGTATTGCATATGGAAGGTCTCGGCCCCTATGATCCCCCCTAAGATCATTCATGTCAGGGATTTCTCCAGGTTTGACCTTGGTGCTTTTCAGGAGGATTTTATGCTCACGGACTGGTCCACAGTGATGGATGCCCAGAGTGCTTCCTCAGCAGTCTGCCAATTCCTTAGCATCTTTGGGGTGCTACAGGACAAGCATGCCCCTCTTGTCAGACGGAGGATAAGGGGGGCAACTACGAAATGGCTGCATGGGAGCCGCCTTGCTCTCATGAGGACTAGGGACAAATGCTGGGACAATTTCAAGGTCTCAATGGACCAGGCCATTTTCCAGCATTACAGGAGGCTCAGGAACGAATGTAAAAAGGCTATCAGGGCTGCAAAAAGCGAATTTTGCAAAGCCACCTTATGGACCTCAGCTAAGGACCCTAGGAGCTTCTGGAGGAATATTAAAAACATTGTAAGTGGTTCCTCCACCTGTGAGGCCCCTGACATGCTTATTGAGGGTGCCAGCTGTACTAATCCGCTGACCATCACAAATGCATTTAACTCACATTTTTCAGACTTGTCTGCATTCACCTCTTTATTCTCCTCCAATAGTAGTGACAGACCTGTCCAGGCCCCTTCATCTCAACCGGCACCTTCCCCTCGTCCTCTGTTCTACCTCAGGGCTGTGACGGTACATGAGATGCAGAGATTGCTCTCTGGTCTCTCCCCCTTTACTAGTGCTGGTCATGATGATATGGAACCAAAGCTTCTCCGCCTTGTGGCTACCTTCATTGCCTCCCCTGTGGCCCATATCGTCAACCTATCCTTAGTCTCTGGGGTTATTCCTGACCTGTGGAAGGTGGTGAGGGTTGTCCCTATACTCAAACAGGGCAACCCTAGGATCCTAGACAACTGTCTGCCGATTGCCATCCCGCCTGCTATTGGTAAGCTTCTTGAGAAAGTTGTGACGGGGCAACTCACAGGTTACATCCAGTCTCATGAGCTACTGTCTCCCTCACAGCATGGCATTCGTAAAGGGCATAGTGCTACCTCTGCCCTAGTCACTGTCACTTCTGGGATAAGGGCTGCTATGGACCAGGGCAGACTCTCTGGGGCCATCTTTATAGATCTCTCTAAGACCTTTGACCTAGTTGACCATACCTTGCTATGCACGCAACGTAGGACATTGGGCCTGTCCTCACCTGCACTCAGTTGGTTTCACAATTATCTTCAGGGCAGGCAGCAACTTACCAAATATAGTAAGGTGCTCTCGGACGCTGCCACTGTGTCCTCAGGGGTTCCCCAGGGGTCAGTCCTTGGGCCCCTGCTCTTCTCCATATTCGACAATGACCTTCCCTCCTCAACTGCCTCTTGCAAGGCCATCCTGTATGCTGATGACCTTGTTATTCTCACTCACGCCTGGGACATTGGGGTCATTAACCACCAATTGAGTGAAGATTTCATGAGTATCCAATCCTGGATATTGTCCCACAAGCTGGTCCTAAACCTTAGAAAGACTCAGGCCATGCTGTTTGGATCCCAGGCTAAGTTAAAGGCCTCCTCTGTCCCTCTATGCATCTTGGGTATTGAAGGTGTTCCTGTGCTCACCACCAACTCTGTCAAATATCTTGGGGTGATACTTGACCCTCAGCTTGACCTTGGTCATCATATCCACAATATGTGTCGAGCTGTTAACTGGAAATTGGGTCTGGCTTACAGGGCGAAGAATAATCTTACCTCGGCTGCTTGCCTTACACTGGCCAGAGGAGTGCTCCTCCCATCTCTATGCTATGGGCTCCTTTTGTTTGCCCGTACTACCAAGGTCCACCTCACTAGGTGGACCATAGCCTACAATAATATCTGCTGTTTTGGTCTTGCAGCCCCATGTCTTATTCACCATTGTGATCTGTATAGCAGGCTTAACAGGCTCTCCTCATCCAACTACATGAACTTTGTCTTGGGCTGCTTCACGGGCAAGGTTCTGAGCTCTGGCACTTCCCCATGATTGGTGGAGTTTCTCGTGCCTGCTGTCTCCACTCCCTACTCCCTAAGGTTCTTGGGCCCCGCTATCCTCAAGGTTCCTGTGATGCATACTCAAATGAGGGACAGGGATTTTGCATCCTGTGCCCCGAGATTATGGAACTTCTTTCCTGTCCAGGTCAGATCTGCCCCTTCCCAGGTGTGTCTACGAACCTCCCTGTGGAAGCACTTGAAACTCTCCTCAGTATGCGATTGTCTCAGACCTCCCTGAGTACTCTGGTCCCTGCACTGTACTTGAGCACATTATCTCCTGTACTTGGCTCTGGCCGTACTGTTGCTGCCTGCCCGCCTGGGTGTGGCCCTGTGTAAATTGTGTATATTCTGTATATTTTTGCTAGGCATATTGCTATAGAAACTCTGTGCTGTTACATGTTCACATTTGACGGTGTCCACTGCTGTAATCTGAGCTATTACATATGTTATGTTTCTCCCGACTTCAGTGTCTCTGCCTCACTTGCTTCAATTTGTACTCTGTATGTTCTTTAGTCTCCTGTACTCTCCCAGATCGTACCTGAAAATAGGCATATGTTTTGTCTAGTGTACTTACCTGGTTAACAAAAGCTAAATAAATAAATATATATGTATATATAGACACACACACACACACATATATATATACACACATATATATATATTTATAAAATGGGTCGACAATTTTCTTTGTCCTGATTGGCCGAGAGGTACTTCTGGCCGTGTCCTTATCAGGACATATTGTGCCAACCGGCACTACCCTCTAGTCCTGAGCCCCACAACACTACGGAATCCATGAGCTCTGCCACTGCAAAACAGAAACACAAGCTGGCACAGCTCACACCGAGAAACAGCACTTCCTCATTACCAGCGAGGCAACAACTGAAAAACCACAGTAATAGAAAAATCACTTTGTGCCTACCTTCCTGTACAACCACTGCACAAGACTCGTAATATTGAACGTAATTTATTTTTACTCACTCCCGCCAAACAGTTCGCAGTAGTAGCAGTCCAACGGTCCTGCTCTCAAACTGCCAGCCAATACACACGCCGGTGATCTTCAATCCTTATTCAAGAATTTCTCACAATCAAAGACCACGGTGAATAAATAAAAATAAAAGAACCGCATTTTGTTTTCTATGTTCCTTGTCTGCCCATGAACTGGATTGAGCACCGAAATCACTTCAAAAACATCACCGCGATGTGAGAACTCGACCGCAATCTCCGAGCTCCGACGCAAAACCGGAAGTCATTTCGCAGTATTTTGATCCCACACAGATCGCCAACACAGCAATGTATTTTTTATTATTTTCTCAGCTACCCCATATCTCCCATGAAGTCTGTGCCTCTCATTCGTACCCAAAGTCACAGGTTGGTGTTAAAAATGCATCACAATCTCCAAAGCCGACCGCAAGACCGGAAGTAATTTCTCAGCAGCCGGCTCTGCTGTCACACACACACACACACACACACACACACACACAGCAAATTATCTACCAAAATAAATCAAGTCCCAATCTGGGGAGGGAGCAAGCTATCTGCATGGGGAGGCAATGGGGGGGGGACACCACCCTAAATGCCCTATAGTGCCTATCAGTACAGCCTTCAATACAGGGACTATATTACTCCTTCAGACATTAAAACCTCAAATTTTAAAAGTGTTTGCATTTTTGTTACTTTTTTTCTTAAATACTACCTTAATAGGGCCCATTTTATAAGTGGAATAAGACACTCCGAGGTGTAGTTTATGGCCTGATAAAACACTTCCGGGTGCTAAGGCACTCGGATGCGCCTGCTCATTACGCACCAGGGCGTGCTTTATCAGGCCATAAACCACACCTGTGTCTTATTCTCATATATATACACACACATGTATATGTGTGTGTGTGTGTGTGTGTGTGTGTGTATATATAAATATATATCTATAGATATATATCAACACTGCCTGAGTCTAAACACGCCCTGGAGGACAGCCCCCATTCCTCTCCAGTGTCCATCATTATGAGGGACAGCCATCATTTGGCCCCTTATGACCGCTCTGTCCCTCATCTGTCCCTCATGGAAAAGGTGCCGCCCACACAGTGAATGTGCTGTAAATCAGACCTTAAAGCAGAAATACTGAAGTATAAAATACTACATCCGAAATATATTCTGTGCAGGTACACACTAGGGTGTACACAGTGGTCTGGGCTTGTATCCCCACGTTTGAAGATATGTCCCTCATTCTGAGGGTCTGTGCCTCTCATTATCCCTCAGTGTAAGTGTCCAAAAAGGTCCATGTCCCACATTTCAGTGTCAAAAGGCTGAGAGGTATGATGCCCCCCTCCCCCATCGCGATCCCGACCCCGTAACCCCAAAATCCACTTTAAATCCTGGCGGTCTAGTGGTCCCCCCACCCCAGCATGAATCTCGACCTGCGGTAGCCCTGAAATCCACTGTAAAGCCTGGTGATCTAGTGGTTTCCCCACCGCAGTGCAACACCGTTACACCTGTAAGCAGCATATGTACGGCGATTGTACTAGTCAGCCCTCCTCTCATCACCACGGCCGGCTGCCAACTGTGGTATGCATGAGCACTACTACAATGAATGAGCAAGCGTGCTCATTCATTGCAGTAGCACTCTTGCATACCGCAGTCGGCGGCTGACCGTGGTGGTGAGAGGAGGGCTGAGCTGGTCAGCGGCTCCGTACATATGCTGCTTACGGGTGTAACAGGTGTTGCACTGCCGAATGGGGGGACTACTGGACCACCAGGATTTAACGTTGATTTGGGGCTACCGGGGGTCAGGATTCGTGCTGGGGGGGCACCACCGCCTCATTACCACCAGCTTTTTCTCAGAGGTATTTAGCACCGCGCTACAGGTTGCGCTAATGCCTGTAGCACGGCGCTGTATGTTTGAATATGCCACACAGTCAGCATTCCTGGGTGCTCCCCTAACCCTGTCCCTGCATACCATTATCCTTTAGTGTCAGCACTACCACACAGCGCTGGCGCTAATAGGGCTTTTGAATATTGCAGCCTGGCACTAATCCAACGCTATTCCAGTGCTACGGATTTGCACCAGCTGCAAAGCTTTGACTATCTGGCCCTTAGCATGCAAGATGGGTCACGTGACCTAAGAATGGTCTCTGAGCCAGCAAGTGCTTGACTCAGTGTTACAGAGATGGGGTGTCCCAGAATTGACCCATTTGCCTCTTGGGAGAACAGAAAGATCCACCACTTTTGTTGCCAACTACCCTCAGTTGGGACAATCTCATGGTATGCTCTCTCCCTTTCCTGGCAGGGCACATTTCTCTGTGCATTCCCTCCATTCCCACTGAACTCAAGGGACCTGCTGAAACTGAAAAAAGAGTCAGCATCAGTAATACTGATAGTAACAGACTGGGCCAGACAGGCCTGGTACACTGCTATTGAGTGTCACAGAGAAGCCCTGTACATTAGGTCTACCTCTGAGACAGAATCACCTTACTGTGTCCCAGAGCAAAGAGGCTCACCTAGATTCAAAATGCTTAATTTTAGAGCATGGTTCTTGAAGAGCTAGATTACGGTAGTCTAAATCTGTCTAACCAGATGCTCAAAGTTTTAAAGGTTGCCGGAAATTCAGCAAACAGGAAAACGTACATGTCAGAATGGAAAAGATTCAGCATTTGGTGTGCTTTGCATTAAGTAACAGCTATGGCTGCAGGCTTGTTTGTGATTTTAGACTGCCTGGTGCATTTGCAGTCTCGGGGCCTGAAATATTCCACTTCAGAAGTGTACTTGACTGGCCCGGTGGTGCTGAGGTTTGAGGCGCTGGATGCCACACCTTGTGCCACGCCGGTGACCCGTGTTCGGGAACGAGCACGGCTTGTTGGGGGTCAGTGGGGATGAGGAAGGACTGAGCATCCTATGGACTGCTCTCCTTCCTCAGAAGGGGGGTCTCACACACACCGGCACAGTAGCAGCCCCTGGTGGTGGCTAGGGAATTGCACTGCCTGGCCAGCAGATGCAAGGGAATTGAGCTGCGGCAGACATCTTTTAGCTGCACACGGGAGCGTGCGTACGCCGAGCAGAATGTCAGTGCACTTCCACGCTCAGTGGGGTTGTAAACAAGAAAAAAAAAACTATATTCAGGTGAGATGACGGCAGCCATGGTAGCCCCGGCCACACGTCCAGAGCTGGCCATTCTCTCTGCCTCTCCCTTGGGATTCCAGGGTCTCTCCGCGGGGGAGGGAGAGCCTGGAACCCCGCCCCTTATCCGATGCAGTTGGCGAAGAGATGGTTCAGGCGGGCGGTTGAGTCGAGGAGCTGAGTATGGGACCCTGAGAGAGGCCCAGTAGGTAGGGTGCAAAAATAGAATGTACAAAAAAACAAAAAGTACACTTGGCAGCTGTTTCAGCTTTCAGGTCAACAGATAAAGAAGTCTTGTGCTTCACAACCAATGTTCAAAACATTTTTCAAGATGTTAATCAACTTGACCCTGATTCTCAAAGGGGAGTTTGGAGCTGTACAAGCTGTGGCAAACAGCAGCTTGTGCCAATGCCCCTGCACCAGGGACCCTACACCCTATTCTCTGTGGGACAGGGTCCCTGCGGCTAAGACCCGTGGCCTGCATTACCCAGGGCCAGGAGCCAAACAGATGGTGCACCGGCTGTGATGGTCACAAGCCACGAGGTGGCAGTGTGCCACTGTAGTCCCTGTTGGGCTGACGGCTGCCCCCCCGGCATGCCCATCATACATCAGATGGCCACAACCCCGACCATGTTGGCATAGCTACCCCCCCATCCCCGTTGGTGCCATAAATAACAATGATAGTCCAGTCCCCAATACCCGACAGTGGCTTCAACAATAGTCAATGTCAATTCCTCATTCCCCGATACCCGATAGTGCCCCCAATAATAAGTAATGGCCATTCCCCTCTCCTAACTCCCTGATAGTGTCCCCAACAGTACTTGTAGTCCATTCCCCGATCCCTGATAGTGCTGCCAATATTAATCATAAACCATCCCCGATGATGCCAGTATAAATATTAGTACCCACCCATGCCCCTGTCACCCACCCCACAGGTGCCAGCGTGAATATTGATATTCAGAGCCGGTGACCAGCACAGCCCACCTCACACCTCCACAGCTGGCCACTGACTGAACTGGCATTGAATGGAAACGTAATGTAGCGGCTGCTAAAATACACGTTCCAAATGTTGTTTTACTAGTAGTTACGTTCTGAGTTGCAGTAATACTTTTTATTTGCAAAATGTATTTGCACTCCCATGGTATGTATATTACTGGGGCATGGTTGCACCCCTATAATTAGGGTTGAGTAGCCTGTTTAATGTTAAGCCCCACCTCATCCTCGCCAACACCAGCACTTTTAGCTCACCTGTCCCCTACCCAGCTAGCACTTCTCACTCCCTCCTCCCACCTTGACAATGGCCTACTAGCCTGCCCACTCCTCCAGGACTACCCTCCTTACTGTTCCTCCTCAATCTCCTTCACATCTAGCCTACCTATGCACTGCTTAGTTCTTAGTCTGAGCCATTCTCTCCATGTCTATTCACTGGTCTTAGCTCTACTCCTACCCAACATGTGTAGTCTCGAATTATGAATAATGATTTGCAATCTGCATGCTCTGTGCCATCTGTGCTACCTCTGTATAATTTTTGTAATGATGTTCACCCTGTTTGTCTACCCACACTATGACGTGGAACCTTTATAAATTAGCTGTTCTTATGCAAAGGTGTTAATCCTAGAGTTAATAAAATAAAAAAAAGCCCTGTTTTTTGCACCTCAATTACATTTGCGTTCTTTGATGAAATAGCCCAAAGTTTGGCATGCGCAGTCAGGCTGCCAGAATCCCAAGACATAGAAAGTTTTGTGATGGCATCTTGTGTGGTTTTCGAGATACGGAGTGCCAAAAAAACAGATGTACATCGGGATTGGTTATTTGCATGATTTACTTGTTGAGGGAACAAAACAGTCGAGATGGCCACCATTTTCTTTTTTCCATTTTAAACTTACAAACATTAAAAATACATACAAATTATAGCTTTTTACAAAAACAAACACCTGATCTTACCTAAACGGGACCCATTTAGGTAGATTCTGGTGTTTGTTTATCTCTACAGTTGACAGAAATACCTTTTCTGGGCACCCAAAATCCCGGGTGCCCAGCTTAGCAAGAAGAGATGTTCATCCACATTCTGTGTATGAGGACAGGGGAACTTTCTTGACTTCTGCAGCTGCTAACTACAGGGAAGTCTAAATGCAGACAACTCGTGAGGTTACTTGAAGCCACAGGCTACAGTACAAATAACTTTGTTATCCAACAGGCACCCCCCACATATCCCTTATATATACAACAGGTGTGGGTATAAATTGATAAAGATAAGTAGTGATATCTTTAAGGTACATTATAAGCTGTTAAGGTATCACCTGTTAGGTACCAATATATCACAGTTTAGCTACATCACAGTTGTTCTATTGAAAATTGACCAACAGCAACAGGGCACACCACATTACCGCATAACAATGCTGCCTACATTGACAAACATTGCTTCACACAGTCTTCAGAGACATTCTGTTCACAGAGACAAGCATGAAAAAGAAAATCACTTGTTTACAACTTTATTTATGAAACGTTCATGCCCTTTTGTATACATCAAATATAAGATGCAAATATCAGAAATATCTTCTGTCATTGTACTTGACCCCTTGTGACCTCACTCATGGCTTTGCCACTCACGAGGTCAGAAGTCAAGTACAACTCAAGAAGGTATTTCTGATATCTTACTTTAGCTCGTCTCATGCAAAAAACTTTGTTAATGCATCAGTTAGGGTTAAAGCGACAAAAGTGGGGAAATGAGATGTTAGAGTTGAGCCCCTAACCCCCCACCACCACCCCATCCTCTACAAACCGACAGACGCCGGGGTGTGCCGTGGGGTCATCAGGCCCAACTCTCACCCCATTCCACAGGTTGACATGCTACAGTAAAGGAGAATGAGATGAGAGTTAGGCCTGATAACCCCATGGCACTCTCTGGCATCTGTCAGTCTGTGGAAGATGGGTGGGGTGATGGGGGAGGGTTAGGGCTCAACCCTAACATCTCATTTCCCCACTTTTGTCACTTTAACCCTAACTGATGCTTTAACAAAGTTTTTTGCAATGAATTTCCTTACTTTTTGAAAAAGTATAATATAACTCGTAAATGGTATGTGTTGGGAGCATTTGTGCATAATGATATGCATCTGTGGGAGCGTGGGCCCTCTGGGCCTTGCGCTCTCACTAACACATAACTATGGAGCCATACAGCAGCCCTATAGGGCAAGGAACACTTGCAACACTAATTTGCCAATATCTCAGCAACCGTAGCAGCTATGAAAAAAATTCAAGTGCTGTGTAATCATGACAGCGAAACCTCCATGGGAGATAAATCGACTAAATCCACATCTTGCATCATTTCCGAGATACAGGCAACAAAAAGCACTGTGGATGCCACAATGTTATCCTATGAGAAAAATCTCAGCTTCGTAATGGCATATCTATGGAACCAATAAAATGTTTTACACCTAAACAGCATAAGTCACATCTCTGGGACACTCCCTTTATACCCTGCAAATTTCAAGCCAAAATCAAACCATTTATTTACAGTGCACTGGCAAAGTTTAAAAAAAGTTGTTCTGGAAAGTGTAATGTTTTGTACCTGGTAACTTGTATGTGTTGGTGGGAGCGCGGGCCCTCCAGGCCCCGCGCTCCCACCAAGCTGCCCTTTTGTGCATAACAATATGCATGTGTGGGAGCACAGGCCCACTTACACATAACAACAGAGCCATACAGTAGTCCCATAGGGCTGAAAAGCAACCCTTGTAACACTAATTTGCCAATATCTCAGTAACCGTACACATTATGAAAAAAATTCCACTGCAGTTGTAATCATGACTTTGAAACCTCCATGCATGCATAGTTCCCCTAAAGGGGAACTAAGCTGTGGGTAGCGAAAAATCCGTATCTCGCATCATTTCCAAGATACGGGCACCGAAAGTTGCTGGGGGTGCCACAATGTTATCCTATGGGAAAAATCTCAACTTCGTGATGGCATATCTATGGAACCATATACCTTTTTTACACCTAAACAGCATAATTCACATCTGTAGGACACACCTTGTATACCCTGCAAATTTCAAGCAAAAGACCAAACCGTTTATTTACAGTGCACCGGCAAAGTTTTTAAATTCCTAGTTCGTGAGGTGGCATCCATGTTCTCAAGGTCAATCCACAATCGTGAGCTGCCAGAATCGCCATTCGCGAGAAATCCTTGATTGTCAGATTTTGGCCATCTGGTCTGGAAGTCACGATCAAGGATTTTGTCAGCTTGCGAAAGGGGATTTTGACAGCTTGTGAATGAGGATTTTGTCAGCTCGTGAACAAAGAATTAAAAATAAAATCCCCTTTTGCGAGATATCAAAATCCCCGCTTGCGAGCCAATCCTCATTCGTGAGAAGGGCCATCTGGTTGTGAAATGATGATCAAGGATTTTGTCAGCTCGCAAAAGGGGATTTTGTCAGATCACGAAAGGGGATTCAAAAACTCAATCCCCTTTCACGAGCTGACAAAATCCCCTTTCACAAGCCGATCCCCTTTCACGAGCTGACAAAATCCCCATTTGCGAGATGATCCTCATTCACGAGATAGGGCTATCTGGTCACTAAGTCATGATCAAAGATTTTGCTACCTCGCGAAAGGGCATCAGCTCGCGAACGGGGATTTTGTCACCTTGCAAACGAGGATAGGAAGCGAGCCATGAATGAAGAATTTCAAAATCTAAAATGGCCATTTTTGGGGCAAAACAAAGAAAACCAAAGGTATGGGTTTGTAGAGAGCATCACCCTGAACAAAACCCATGTCTCATTTGTAAAAGAAGGCAGCCGTGGGGCAAGCTACAACATTTTGTTTGGGGGAATAAATGAAAACAAGATGGTGGCTCACGAATGAGGAATTTTTCCTCAGGAATGGGGATTTTATAGATCCCCTTCAGTGAGGTGACAAAATCCGTGATCGCGAGTCCAATCCCCTTTCGCAAAACATACATTTAAATCTTGGAGTGAACTGAGCATGCTTAGAACCTGAAAATGCAAAATTAAATAACTTTAGACTGGATTTATATTTTTTCACCAAATCAATGCTGGATTGTTCTTTGAACAAACCTCTGAGTGTCTACCCTGAAAATTTTCAGACCAAAATTCCAAACGGTGTGCCCACAGGGCGATGGGCACAAATCAGCAAAAAAAGTGCCCCAAAAAAGTGAAAAATGTGTTTTTCAGTGCTTTGCTGCACGAAAACCCCAAGTCCATCTGAAATGCAACTTGGAGGATCAAGAGATCTACCAGAGAAGACCACACGTTCCAAATTTCGACCAAATCCGTTGAACGGTTGCAAAGTTATTAATGTGCAAAATTTGGGGTTTAACATTAAACTACTTACTTAATCCTAACTATACTGGTGCAACTGCACCAGTATTATATATATATATATATATATATGTATTTTACCATTTAGGGTCATGAAGGCACTTCTATGTTAAACTCAACATTTTGTGCATTAATAACTTTTGACCCGTTCAGTGGATTTGCATGACATTTGGTATGCGTGGTGGGGCATGGTAGATCTCTTGATTTGCCAAATTCTGTTTCAGTCAGACTTACGTTTTTTGTGCACCAAAACACTGAAAAATGCACGTTTTGCCAATTATGTGGGCAGTTTTTTGGATTTTGTCTGTGGCGCTATGCGGCCGTTGTGTGCCGTGCCACTCTGCAACTTGGCTCTTCTGAAAGAACTTTGGTCAAGGAACATGCCACTTTTCATTTGGTGAAAAAATATTAATCCATTCAAAAGTTATTCAACTTTTAATTTCCCATTATAAGTCAATGGGAAAATTTATATGGTTATTTTGCGAACAAAGAATGGGATTTTGGCCATCTGGTCCCTCCTCATCGATCAAAGAATTTGTAGGCTCACGGTCAAGGAATCTTTGACCCCGAGAAATTCTTTGATCGCGACAGCTACCATCTTGTTTTGAGTTTCTGGTCGCAAAAAATCAAATATCTTGGCTCAGGGATGACTTCTGAAGTATCATGGGTTTTACGCAAGGGTCTTCCCTCCATCGAGCCATGCCTGTGGTTTCTTCTAAAAATGTCTAAAAATAGAGTTTTGAACTTTTTAATTCTTTGATCGTGGCTCGCTAACGATCTTTGATCGTGAGCCTGCAAATTCTTTGATTGCGAGATTCTTTGATCGTGATCTTTGATCGCAAGGGAGGGACTAGATGGCCAGATGAAAAAATTACATTTCTCAGCCCAGGGATGACCTAGAAACACAAACTAGGATGGGTTTGCTCAGGGGGCTACGTTTTGTTGAACCATGTTGGTGGTTTAATGTATTTACGAGTAAAAGTTGAATTTCACCATTTTTTATTCTTTAATCGTGAGCCTGCAAATTCTTTGATCACGAGCCTGCAAATTCTTTGATCGCAAGATTCTTTGATCGCGATCTTTGATTGCGAGGGAGAGACTAGATGGCCAGATTTCAATGCAACAGATAGGCAATTTTAACAATCTTTGGAATTAAATATCTCGGAAACGATTTTGTCTTTTTACTTGAAATTTGGAGAGTATTCACGGGATGTTCTGTTAATTGGAATTATGATGTTTATTTCTTGGACAATACATTTTTGCAGAGATATTGTGTGGTGCAGTTTCCGTTTTGCGAACAGTGTTTTCCATTGTGGTAGTGGCTTGAAATTTGCAGGATAGCTGGCCTTACTACCGAGCATGTACTTTTTAGTCGTTAGCTGTGTAACATGTCAACAGGTGCGGAATTTTCCTACTCCACTGAATGAAAATCTTAAATTTGAAACGTCATATCTCAGAGACGGTGTACTCTTTTACATTGAAATTTGGAGGGTCTTCAGGGGATGTCCTGTGCATCTGAATTGTGGTGTTCAGCTGTTGCAAAATTAATTTGCTGCACAGATATTGCATTACACACTTTACGTTTTCCGTATGGCATTTTACATTGTGGTAGTGGCTTCACATTTATAGGGTACCTAGCGTTACTGCCATGGAAATGATTTTTAGTGGTTAGGTGTCTGACATGTAAACAGGTGTGGAATTATGCCACTCTGATGAATGAAACTTTGTTTTCGTTTTGGGGCCCCCGCTCTCATGCATATGCACTACTACCAATAGATATTATATTCAGTAGTTGCAATTTTATATTATTGAGAAACTTGCAAATTTGGTGGAGCTGCATTATTAAGGCCCTCCCACCAACTTGTCTTGACTTTCACTTTATATTCTTTCTCAAAAGTAAAATTCTATGCAAAAAACTGTGTTAATGCATCACTTAGGTTTAACGCATAAAAAGTCAGGAAATGAGACCTTTAGGGTTGCCCCCTCCCCCCCTTCATGTAGCCCCTCCTCCCGAGATTGACAGATGACAGGGTGTGTCATTGGGGTTGTAAGGCCTAAATGTCACCCCATTCTTCTTTACTGTGGCTTGTGAATATGATTACACATGAAATGGGGTGACATTTGAGGCTCACAACCCAATGACACACCGTCATCTGTCAGTCCGGGAGGAGGAGGGGCACCATGAAGGGAGAGGCAGCCTAAGGTTTCATTTCCTGACTTTTATGCTTTAACCATAATGATGCATTAACATAGTTTTTAGACAGAGATAGATTATAAAGTCAGGAAATGACTTTAGGTTGCCCTCCCTTCGTAGCCTCCTTCCTCCCAAGATGACTGACGAGCGATGGGTGTCATTGGGTTGTGAGGCTCCAAATGTCACCCCATTCTTCTTTACTGTGGCTTGTGAATATAATTACACATGGAATGGGGTGACGTTTAGGCCTCACAACCCCAATGACACACCCTGTCGTCTGTCAATCTTGGGAGGAGGGAGGAGCTACATGAAGGGGGGGGCAACCCCAAAGGTCTCATTTCCTGACTCTTTATGCTTTAACCCTAAATAATGCATTAATGCATTTTTTTGCATAGAATATATATATATATGTATTTATAGATAGAAACATAGATTTTGACAGCAGATAAGTACCACCTGGCCCACCTAGTCTGCCCATTTCCCCTACCTACTTAAACTCCAGATCCTAAATGATCAGCAGCTTACCTTCTCTTTCCTATCACTAGGGTTGCCTTCTGTCTATCCCATGCATTCTTGAACTCACCAATCGTTTTAGCCTCTATGACTGCCACTGGGAGGCTGTTCCATGCATCCACCACTCTTTCTGTGAAAAAATACTTCCTCACAGTACCCCGAATCCCCCCCCAACCTCATATTATGACCCCTTGTTCTTGCACATCTGTTTTTTTCAAAGATGCTGCCCCTCCTGGACCTTGTTGATTCCCCTAAGGTACTTGAATGTCTCTATCATATGCCCCCTCTCCCTCCTTTACTCCAGGGTATACATACTGAGGTTTTTAAGTCTTTCCTCACATGTTTTCTGGTGCATTCTTTTCACCTTTTTTGTTGCCCTTCTCTGGACCGCCTCCATTCTGTCAATGTCCTTCCAGAGATGCGGTCTCCAGAACTGAACACAGTATTCCAGATGTGGCCTGACCAATAGTCTGTACAGTGGCATCACCACCTCCTGTTTTCTACAGGTGATGCCCCTCCCTACGCACCCCAGCATCCCTCCAGCCCTCCCCACCGCCTTTTCACATTGCTTGGCCACCTTCAGGTCATCCGTTATGTTTACACCCAGGTCTTTTTCCAGTTTTGTTGTTGTTAGTATATCCCCCCCCTCAATTTTGTATTCCTCTCCAGGATTCCTGTGGCCCAAGTGCATGACTTTGAACTTGTTTGTATTGAATTTAAGTTGCACCTCTCTCGACCACTCCTCCAATTTGCCTAGATCTCTTCTCATTTTTTTCACCCCATCTGGAGAGTCTTCCCTATTGCAGATCTTACTGTCATTCGAAAAGAGGCACACCTTCCCTTCCAGACCCTCTGCAATGTCACTAATGAAGACATTGAAGATGACCAGCCACAGAACCAAGCCATGTGGCACCCCATTTGTCACCCCCTCAGGATTGAACTCCATTTACCACCACCCTCTGTGTCCTGTTGCTCAGCTAATTTCTGACCCAGTTTACCACCTTGGGACCTACTCCCAGACTGTGCAACTTGTTTACTAGCCTCTTGTGTAGGATGGTGTCAAATGTCTTGCTAAAATCTAGGTAGGCCATGGCCACCACCCCTCCTTGATCCACCACCCTGGTTACCCAGTCAAACAAATCTATCAGATTTGTTTGACAAGATCTCCCCGCTGTGACTCCATGTTGCCTTGGGTCTTGTGCCCCACTAGCCTCCAGATATGCCACAATCCTTTCCTTTAACATGGATTCCATGATTTTCCCCACCACTGAGGTCAAGTTAACCGGTCTGTAATTTCCAGCCTCCACCTTGCTCCCACTTTTGTGTAGTGGTACCACATTCGCCCTCCTCCAGTCCTTTGGTACGACTCCCTCCTCTAGTGATTTGTTAAATAGGACAGTCAGTGGTGCCCCATGTACCTTCCTGAGTTCTTTCACTATTCTGGGATGCATCCCATCTAGCCCCATTGCCTTGTCCACTTTTAGTTTTGAGAGTTGAGGGAGGCAGTATAGAGCAGTGGTCTAAGGCTCTAAGCTGCAAATCTGGTGACATCCAGCAGACCAGACCTGGGTTTGAATCCCACAGCTTCCACTTGCATACTGTGTGACCCCGAGCAAGTCACTTAACCTCCTTGTGCTCCCAGGTCGCTCCTGTAAAAAAGCTTTCAGCTTAGTGTGCTATACCTGATTAAACAACTAAATAAATAAAGAGTTCCTTTAAGACGCGCTCTGTGAATGGACTGGTGTCCACTTCCCCACCATGTGTATTTATACCCCCTAATTTTGGTCCCTCCCCTTTCCCTTCCTTGGAAAATACTGAGCAGAAGTATTTGTTTAGAATTTCTGCTTTTTCCTTGTACTTTCTGAATGTCTGTTTTTTTTTTTCTCCTAACCTTCTCTGCTACTTCTTTCGAAAACCATAGTGTTTTTTTCTTCCTTTTTGCTTTGTATACTAGCTATACACAGAGGCATGTTGTCTCTGCTATGGTGCTTTTAAGTTTCTCCCACTGTTCCTTCACTCCCTCCCTCCATCCCCCTTCATCAGGATTCTCCAGAGGTGTTCCCCCATTTTTGCAAAGTCTGCCCTTTTGAAGTCTGGGACATTTACTTTTGAGTGGCTTGACTCTACTACTGTCTTCACCTTAAACCACATTGTGTGGTGATCACTGGACCCTAGATGGCTGCCCACAGATCCATTATTCTGTCACCATTTGTGAGAAGCAGGTCTGGTATTGCCCCATCCCGTGTGGGCCCCTTCACCAACTGTCTGAGGCATGCTCCTTCCAGAGCATCCAGATGTCTCTGCTCCTGGTAGTGGCTGCTGCATATGTGTTCCAGTTAACATCTGGCATGTTTCGGTCCCCCACCAGCAACACCTCCCCTTTCTGTGCCATTTTGTGTATGGTTTCCACTAATACCCTGTCTATTTCTTCCCCCCGTGCTGGAAGCCTGTACACAACTCCAATCTGGATATGGTAACGATGCCATTTCCCATATCTAATGTGACTCATAGTGCCTCTTCCCCTTCCTGTCTTCCCCCTAACTCTGTTGCCTTGATCCTCTCTCTAATGTACATAGCCACCCCTCCCCCCTTTTTGCCCTCTTTGTCTCTCCTGAAGATCGTGTACCCTGGTATGGTAACATCCCAGTTATGGTTTCCTGTGTACCATGTTTCAGTGACTACAACAATGTCTAGATCTTCCTTCATCATCAAGGCCGCTAGGTCTGGAATCTTGTTTCCCAGGCTCCGGGCATTTGTACACATGACTTTCCATGTTTTGATGCCCCCATCTGTACCAGATCCCCCCCCATCCCAATCCCCATGCCTTCCCTCCATGCCTCCCTTGCTATTACCTCCATTTGTGTTTCCTTTTGTTGCTTCCATGGCCGTAGTTTGTCTACCTTTCTGTGTGTGTGTGGGGGGGTGGTTCTCCCCTGCTTAATTCTGCCACCCACCTTGGCTAGTTTAAATGTTCCTTTCTCGGCTCTAGCATCTGTCTGTTTGGCTACCTTAACCTGTGTAGGTGGGGGTGCAGTTGATTTGTTCTGGCTTAATTTCACCACCCCCCTTGGCTAGTTTAAATGTTTGCCAAATAAACATTTAAACCTCTCACTAAGGATCTTGGTTCCCCCCCAGATGGATGCAGGCTGCCCCTCCCATACAAGCCCCCATCTCTCCAGGCGATCCCCCAGTCCCCAATAAAGCCATATACCTCAGCTCTGCACCAGCTCTTCAGCTGTTTGCTGAATCCCCTGGTGCGGAATACCCTGGCCTTCCCCATGCCATAGACAGGTAGCACTTCTGAGAAAGTTACCATGTATGCCACCTGTCTAAGACCCCTCCCCAACTCTGCGACTCCCTCTGCACTACCCTCACCTTGTCCCCAGCCAGGTCATTTGTCCTCAGGTGGACAATGACATCTAGCATGCTCTCCCACCTTGCTACCCCAGCAATCCTTTGGATTTGCTTCTGATCCCTCCAACCGATGGCACCGGGTAGGCACCTGACCTCCCTGTTTCCTGCCCCCAGGACTTCCCCCTAATAATAGAGTCCCCCACTAGGAGTTGCCTCCTTCTCCTCTGGAGTCCTGTGCCATCCTCCTGGAGGTCTCCATTGTGGAGGATCCCTGCATCCACCTTGTCAACCACTGCAAATGTATATATATTATACATGCAGTGCTTGTGAGAATAAATCGTGGCAAATAAATGCAATAGTTCTTGTTTACTTGGGACCTAGAATGAGAATATTGTATTTATCCACACTCTAGGTCCCCATGGGCAAATTTCTCCACATAGTAGTTTGTGACTGGTTAGAGCCTGCAGCATGAGCAGCATTTTTTTAGAATAACCTCTGATGACTCATGCGTTGACTGCTGCCAACCACTATTTAATAAATTTACCACATCGAGTTCGACCTCTGAATAAAATGCTGTGAAGTTTTTTTAAGAAACAGAAATTCAATTCATATTTGCCTCCCTCATGTAACCTTTCTTCCCCCCACACAGCACTTACCAGAAAAATGTTGCATACTTTGATATCACCATCCACTTCCTGCGACTTCACTCTCACTCCTCCAGTAGCCAGACCCACTGTATCCATTATGCAGCAATCCTGCTGGACTGGGACCACACATTACACCAGCACTCCTCCAACTACTGGGCCATAAGCTTCATGAGCTCTGTGCACTATCTTCTCAAGCTGAATGTTCCTGTAACATGCAGTATGCACAACACATGTCAGATAGCGTCCTTAAATCAGCATTGGCTCGGCAACACAGATTTAAAAAAAAAAGGGCAACCCCCCCCCCACACACAGATACCAAAAACAATGGGGTGAAACGAGTGAAAAAAGTAAACAGTACAGTATGTGTAAATAAAATATGCCATGCCTCTAAATGGAAGTATCTGTGATATTTCCCTCTCGTGCAGTTTGACTGTTTGACCTCACTCATGGTTGCACCACTCATGATGTCATAAGGTCAGACTGCACTTGGGGGAAATATCACGGGTATTTCCATTAGGTCCAGGGCATATCCCATAGGGGTGTGTGTGTGTGTGTGTGCGTGTGTGTGTCTGTATGTGTGTGTGTGTAGATATAGAACAGGCTGACTCAAAATATGCAATTTTTCTTCATGTGTTAGGGGTAGGTCCATAAGTCACTAGTAGTAGAGTCACAAGTAAGTTATGAAAGTCCTGTTTCCTTGTAAGTAATGATAAACTGTGTATTTCACATCAGAACATTGCATATTTGGTTTACACAAAATCAGGTTTTTGGCAAACTGTTTACTAGTTGTAACTTTTAAATCTGCTCTTTGACAAACTAACTGTTTATCTTTGATTTCAACTGCTGGCTGGTGTGCTGCACATGACTATTGTGATGTCATCAACATCGTGAAAGCTGCTGTCTGATTGTTTCAGTAGGCACTATGATATACCCAACAAGGCAAGGTGTCATCTGTGACATATCCAGCTCATAAGATAACATTATACCTTGTGAGCTGGGTATAGTAAATACCACTTTTCATCTTGTCATTTTTATCTGCACTAGTGTTGAATGTGTATATGTGTAAATCCAATCCCGTGTCCCACGTGGCCTCTCTCCCCAGTACCTACAGTACTTCTCCCCTGAAATGTTTCTACAGCAGGCAACCTTATTCAGAGCTTTCTTCAACCTGCCTCCTAATGCTGTACCAAAGAAAACCAGAAACAACATGATGGTGCAGAATGTTAAGCGCTAGAGGGGTCTGCACATGACATCTGCTCAGGACACAATGCCGGCACACCTACTGAACACCATGGGAGGGGAATCTGTGTTTGGGGAGGAGGGATTCTGCTGAATGTGGTTTCCATTCCCTATGCCACCTGAGGCCAGAGATGCTGTGGTTATCCCTGGAGATACCACACATCCCCTTGGGACTGCACTCTGCCTCTGCTGGCCCAAACTGGAATTTAAGGCTCAGGGATCAAACTAGGATCCCCATATGGAAAGCGAAGATGCTGCTGCAGTGCTAGCAGAACAGCCAGAGGGTTATCCTTCCATTCTCGTAGTGCATTTGTCCCTTGTGACAGCATCTGCTGTAACTCTGCAATTCACGTCAACTGTAACAAAATATTTACAGCAAAATAGATTGTATAGATACTCCTAAAGTTTTGTTTATATGAAGTTTTGGAAAGTACTGATAGCCAGTGATGACTGTTTCACAGCAGTCTGGTATAGCTCTCATTCTTTTTTTTTTGTGTTTGTTATCTTGTGTACTCAGTTTGAAATCAGGCAACTCCGTGCCCACCTTGCCCAGCAAGACCTAGATCTGAGTGCAGAGAGAGAAGCTGTGATGCAAGCTCCCATTGCTTGGAGCAAAGGCAGTGAAAGGTTTAAGGTTGTGGATCGGGTGGAGATACCAGATTCAGATGACGACGAACGCACTGAAAACATGCCTGATTTGCAGTTGCCTCGAGGTAAGTGTGGCACTGTGTGCTGTATTGCTGTAAGTGGCACTTGCATTACAGTCAAGCTCTTGTCAGAGCCACATAGACTACGTTTTATGTTTTTTATTTATTTAAGCTTCGGATTACAATATCTTTGAGCTAATAGCTCTTTTACAAAGGTTCCATGTCTGATAAAAGATACACACAGTCACCGGCAGTTGCATTCATTCAGCTTTAGAAAAATTGCTAATACAACATAATTTTATTAATCACTTTATCATACAGGAAGCAGCCCACAGCCTTGTCATAGTAACAGCTGGCTACATATCCATAGTCTTGTTGTACTAGTAATATGCTATGCAGCCAAGATAATGGTAGGAGAGGGGTCGCATGTGTAGCAGGAGATTGCCTGGTAGGTAGGGGAGATGGAGGGTGGGGGGAGGCAAGTGATATCAGTGATAGGGAGTTAGTTTAATTCTGATGAAGGAATAAGGGGATTAGAAGATATAGGGTGCAGGGGAGGTAAGGAGGGTGGGGCAGCTAACAAGTTTTGCTATTGCAAGGAGTCATACAAAGCAGTCACATTTTTCCATCTGTGAGAGGTACGTTTGGAGTTCTTTTTTGAAATAGCCAATCCTTTCTGCGCCCACTATTGAGGCAGGGAGATCACTGAGCCATTTTGGGGCCTTATAGGTGAAGGACCACTGTGCAAGGCTTGTCCTCCTGTGGGGTACATCGAGGGCATTGCTGGTCATGCTTCTTGTGTTGTGTGGTTTGATCACTGACTGTACTAGTGTCTGGAGTCCAGGAGAGGTTAGGCTGAGCTGTGCTTTCTTCAAGTTCAAGTTTTCAGGTTTATTATAGGAAAACTCCATTGAGCAAGCTCATTCACAAGGAGGTCCTAGGACATGTATACAGACAAGGAAAATTACATACATAATATACTCACATATAAGTTATTATATGTGGTACATGTAATAAGTCATGCTCAAGTAAAACATAACAGGTAATAATTATAAGCATAACCTAAAGAAAAATTGTAAGTAACAAAAGGACAGACAACAGAGGCAAGTGGATGCACAAGGTGGACGGAGTGTATAAGAGGGGTGCAAGGGCGGAGAGGAGAGGGAGGGGATCCTGAGGGGCGTCAGGAGGCAGACCTGATATACTGTATGCAATGACTTTGTTTGCCACTGTTGAAATGCTGTTCTATTTGCATTGTTTTCTGCTACCTACAGTTACTTTTGTGCCATATGTCTATATATCCTTTTTCTGTATTGTTATTACCTACCTTGTAATCTCCCAGGTCGTGCCTGAAAATATACATTCTTATGGATAGTGCACCTACCCGGTACACAAAAACTAAATAAAAATTAAATAAAATATATTATTCTTTCTTTGAAGGGGAGCCAGCCAGTTTGGCGATATAGACTGCAAGTGTGGGTGAGTTTGCCAAAGCCAAGGACCAACCTGCAGGCTTTGTTCAGGACCATTTTGATTCTATTTAGTGAGGTATCGGAGGCTATGCTGTAGACTACCAGTCTGTAGTCAATGACAGATAGTATAGAGCTGGTGATAACAACCCTCATGGCCTCGGGTGTAATAGAGTTTCGGTGTCTGTATAGTATTCCTAGTTTTGCTTTCACAGTTTTGATGATATGATCAATGTGAGGACTGACTGTAAGGGAGTCATCAAGTATGACACCAAGGTATTTGAATGTTTTTACTTGTTCAAGTGTTTCGCCCTTCTTGTTGTGCATGTCAAGCTGGTTTGCTTTCCTGTTAGCCTAGTGACTTGAGAACAGCATGACCTTGTTTTTTTTTGTAATTGAGGAACAACTTATTCTGGTGGCATCATTCTTCCAGTTCCCTGAAGCTGCTTTGTAGTTCATTAGTAAGTGGGCCTAATTGATTGTTACTAGCAAGTAATATGGCATCGTTCGTACATAGCAGAATATTAGTGGGGCAGGAGTCAGGGAGGGTGTTAAGGAATAGGCTAAAGAGAAGTGGTCCCAGTATGGATCCCTGGGGACACCAATGAACACCTTTCTAATGCTGGACAGGGTTCCATTGATTTTTACTTGCTGGGCTCTATCTGTGAGGTAGCTGCAGAACCAGTTTATGGTATCAGGGGTCAGTCCTACGGTAAATAGTTTTGTTAACAGAATTTCATGGTTCACCAAGTCAGAAGTATTAGTGAGGTTAATGTAAATGGACCTCACCTGTTTGCTACTATGTAGGGCTGAATGAATAAAATTTGTGTAATCAATGAGTGCGGTGCTTTGAGGAAGCCATGTTGCTATGCACATTGTATATTGTACTGCTTGGGTATTTGTCGTTGAGGCACAGGTCAAGAAGCATAGGGAAAACCCAGGAGCAGTTGTAAAATTCACCAAAACGTTATTTATAGTAGCAGTAATACAAAAAAAAAATAAAACTTGTTTATAATAACTATGTACAGAAGCAAAATAAAATTAAATCTTTCTTGTAATCTCCCTTGCAGTAGCAGCTTAGCTGTTTTATAAATAATTTTCAACCCCCACCTTGGAAAACATCGTGTTCTTGCAAAATGTTCTGTTCTCGTAAATCTCAGGCAGGATGTTTCTGAGGCCTCTTTTGGAAAAAGGCCTCAAGCATTTGCACTCAAGTAGCCTCTAGTTTTCTACAGTTAATATACATTTCAGCAGTAATACTAAATATTTTCTAAACAGAGATCCCAATATCAACTACATTTCCATACATTCATTTGCACAAAATTTTATATTAGCAGATATAAATGTGCAAGGGAGGAAAAACAGATAGCAAGAGAAAAGTGAGAGACAGTGAGAGGCAGAGAATTGCAAGACTGTTCGGGTTGATCAAGTCTGAGGTCTCACAGGAAAATTTGGTTGCGCAACCAGATAGAGAAGAGACAGAAAAGGAAAGAATACATCCTTGCATTTAAACACTTTCTCCAAAACAAATGGGACAGGGTCCTATTCTACCCTGTCACAGTATTCGGTTAATTGGTTGGACATAACCGTCTCCAGAGCTTTGGGTGGGGGGGGGGATGGAGATGGGTCTATAATTTGAGTGTAGGGCCTGGTCACCATTTTTGTATATGGGGGTTACATGGGCCATTTTCCAGAGCTTAAGGAACTTTCCAAGTAGGAGGGATTTGTTTAACAGTTTTGTGATAGTGGTTAGGAGTTCGTCCAGGGTGCGGGCTACTACCTTCATATTGATAGAGTCACTTCCAGCCCTAGTTTTTCCTAGCACTCATTTAATGTATTTTTTGGTGTCTGCAGTGGTTATCTGTTTAAAGTAGAATGGAGGCAGGTCAGTTCTATCGGGGGAGGGGCAGGTGATTGAATTCTGGGGATATATCATCTCACTGATTGCCTGTTCTGGAAGGAAGCTTGGGGAGGAGGATGCTACTGAGATCCGTGAAGGATGAATTGAATATGTCTGCTATTTCCATGGGGCTTACTGTGGTGACCCCATTGTGGATTAGCATGGTGGGCTGTGTTTTGTTGTCTTTACTGGTTAATTCCTTTAGTTTGGCCCAAAATTGTTTCTCATTACCCCAGTGATTCCCGAGTTGTTCTCTGTAGTAATTAGCTTTGGCTGATCTTATTCCACTGGTGCATCTGTTTCTGGCAGCCTTATAATTTTGTAGGGCCGCTGGCTTACCCATTGTTTTGGCTGTATGCCAGAGATGGTCCCTGCGCATAAGCTTGAGTAGATGCTGAGTTCGCCAGCCATTTTTGGGCCCTTTAGTTTTGCATTTCCAGCTGGGGCAAATATGTCACAGGCACTAATGAGTTTAGTTATAAAGTATTCCAGTGCCTGGTCCAGATCCTGGATGGAGTCAAGGGGAGACCAGTCCAGTTGAGAGAGGTAGTATTTGAGATGAGGTAACTGACTTTTGCAGAGTACTCTACTTTTGATTGTGGTTGGTCATGGCTTTAGGGTTTTGTTGGACCATTTACACAATACTGGGGAGTGGTCACTAATTGTGTCTGGTAGTACCATTACTTCATGGATTCTTTCTGAGTGGTTTGTGAGCACCCAGTCAATCAGGGTACTGTTCCCAGTGCGGTAATTAATTCTAGTGGCTTCCTTTCCATTTGCGTTATGTACAGGTTGTTGATCAGGTCCTTTTGATCCTTAAGGTCTCAGTTTTCTACATATTAATGCCTGCAGTTTGCTCAAAAAACATGACCTGATTCAGGCTTGTATCTGCAACACTAAACCTGAGGTGTTAGTGTAACCCCTAGGTGGCACTATCCCAAGGGCTGCTACCCCTGTCTGTGTGGCTAGTTGCAGGTTAAGGGGCCTATGTACTGAAACAGGTGTCTCCACCCAGAGGTCAGGGTTGTTAGTGATCAAGCTAACCTGAGCACAGCCCTCTGGGACACTGTAACCCCCTTCTTTCCCTTCTAGTGGCCTGAACAATACACAATAATCACTTTCACAATGACCCTTATTCACTAGGCAATTACCCACGCTGTTTGCACTTACCACCAGGGCTGGTTCCTCTAGCTCGACCCTGGAGACCCTCTGTAAAACAAGGTTATGCACAGCAAATAGCAACAGTACAGTACTTTTGGTGCAAACTGGAACCACAGTCAGATTAAATGCAAAAAGAGTTAGATCTGATTTATTCAGGGGACTTGAACAAGGGAGGAGCGTAATCAGGTTGATTTGCTTAAAGGCTATATCAATCAGACAGTTATGAATGCAATTCAGAGTCTCTACACAGTCACACACTCTGGGTACCCAGATAGGAAGACAGTGGGCTAGCCAGGGACATTGCCCGGAGTAGGCCGGCATCGCAGCTGGTTGGGGCCCTGTGATGGAGGAAAGCAACATGCACAACACACACTATTTGTAATCCGGAGCCGGAGGGCTCAGTTCGTGACAGAAAAGATAACAAAGCAATCACATGACAACACTTTAGATTTAGCCCTTGTTGCAGGGAGCTACCCTGATGTTTACTCACGATACCCAATACAGGACACAGGCAGGATGAAATTGAGACAGCAGGTTGTTGAACTGGAGTGCCAAGAGAAGCAGGGCCCACACGAATCACTGAGGCATCATTTCGTTCAGAGCGTGAGCAGGGGGCTGATCCCCAGGCAGGTCTCTCGTTAAGGCTTTCTCTGTGCAGTGGGTAGTCTGGCTAGGCCAGTGTGGCAAAGCCCAGGCCCAATGGAGATGAATATGGATTCAGTCCATGGGAGCTGGATGCAGCCTCCAGCAAGCAGAACACAGTTCAGCACACAGTGGGGAACCAAATCACGACCCACTAACAGCACACAGCACATTTACATGTAAGAAATTCTACTGTACCAGGCAGATTGCTGTCTGGTCACAATTACAGAGTCTCTGCACAAACCGGGAGTTCAGAGGTGGCTGAAAATCCTGACAGGCCGATCACATTCAGCAAATCTTCGGTCTTCTTAAGGTTAAAGTCTGGTCACAGTGCAGTGGCTTAAATCATTCTCACAACTCAGATTCAGTCCAAATCAACTCTGTTTTCCCTCTCAGGGACAGCAGGCAGATAGGCAGGCCAAAACTCAGCCCTTTCAAAGTTCTCCCGCGTGAATCCACGCAGGATTGCTGCTCAACTAGTTCGAGCTGTTAGTTCTTCACTTCCCAACTCATAAGTTCGAAAGCGCTACCTTAAAAATCTCCTTATCCCCTGATGAGGCTATACTACTCACAGGCTGTTACAGGCCACCCTCAGAAGGCCTAGGGCTATTAACCCATCTCTGCAAATTGCTGGATGCCCATAGTTCAGAATCAATTATAATGGGAGACATTAACCTTGACTAGCACTCCCCTTGCTCAAAACCCTTAAGACATCTTTGTGACTGCTGTAGCCTTACACAAATTATTACTGGCATCACTCGCCCTAACATTAAAACTCCTGCACACAATCCCGTTCTTGACCTAATCCTGCCCGACAAAATTGCACACACTGGGGTATTCCACAATTATGTAAGTGATCATAGGGCTATAGCCTGCATCAGGTCCTTACCCAAGCCTATATCTACCTTCAGTTTCAAATTTAAGAGGAGCCACCACAAATTTGGTTGCACCGATTTCTTCACAGACCTAAGCAAAATTCGATAGCAAGATTTCTACCTAGCATCCACAATCGCAGAGGCATACAACCTGTTCCACGGCCTTGTTCTGAAGGTGACTGACAAACATGCACCTCTAGTAAAACTCAGAACAAGGAAAAAGACATGCCACTGGTTTACTAGTAAACTAAAGTTAGCCTTACGTGACAGAGAAACCCTATGGAAAAGGGCTCGCAAAACAAAACTCACAACAGACTGGGTGGCTTTTAGAACCACTAGGAACTAATGCATAAAGCTTATAAGGGCCGGAAAATTCAAATACTTTCAATCTGCACTAGAATCATCCAAAAAGGATGCGCCAAATGTTGGCAAATCCTAAGAGATATTGAAGGGCACAGCACCTCATCATCACTACCTTCCAACATTATCTCCGGTGACAACAGTGTATCATAGAGCAACTAAATAACCATTTTGCCACAGCTGGTTTAGCTTTTGTTACCTCTCCAGCAAGCAAACTTCTCACACAGCCCAGCAACAAAGACTTGCCATGCCCCCTGCCAAAGGCTACTAAACAATCAGCCAAATTTAGTCTCAGTCCAGTAACCTTTAAGCAGGTCAAGGACCTCCTAATAACTCTGGACACAAAAGAAAGTGCAGGAGCAGATCTAATTGAACCTTTCTTCCTAAAGCTAGGTCACCAATTTTTGACATAGCCCATTGTCTATCAGTTTAACTTGTCTCTTTCCCAAGGGCCTCTCCTCATTGAGTGGAAAATTGCACATTATTCTGCTTTTTAAATCTGGTAATTCACATGATCTTAACATCTACTAGCCTGTATCCTTACTACCTATACTTTCTAAATTACTTGAAAAACTAGTTAATACATAATTAAGAGAACACCTAGAAACCACGAACATGCTTAACTCTCTCCAATCCAGATTCAGACCTAAACATAGTACAGTATCGTCACTGGCAAAGGTAACTAATGATTGGCAAGTCGCATTAGATTCTAAAAACGCCAACGCACTCTTTCTGGACTTGAGCAAGGCGTTCGATGCCATAGACCATGAGTTATTATTACTTATGTTGTGAGATATTGGCCTGGCTGACACGGCTCTGAAATGGTTCACTTGCTGTCTGATAGGTAGAAAACAACAGGTCAAAATCCAAGGCGATCTCTCCCCCCTTAAAACATTACAAAGAGGTGTTCTTCAGGGGGTCAAAACTGGGGCCATTATTATTCGCAATTTTTCTCTATGAATATTGCCGACAAAATCAGTACAGCAAGTGTTCTTCGTTTTGCAGATGACACAGTTCTCTACATTGCGAGGCCTACCCTTGAGCTTGCATGTATAGAGCTGCAGCAGGAGTTCAACCTGCTGCAACAAAACCTCTTCAAGCTAAAGTTGTTGCTCAGTGCTAAAAAAACCAAAATTATGTTCATGTCTCTTCAAGCTGAACCTAATAGTACTAGTTCCACTAATACTAAACTCCAGATCAAGACCCTCTTGGGGGAACCACTAGAGGTAGTGGAGAAATTCAAATACTTGGGCTTCTAGCTCGATTGTAGGCCATCATTCACTACACATATAGAGGAACTCTCCAAAAAGCTACGACAAGGCTAGGCCTGTTCTTTAGAATCAGGCATCTGCTTAACTACGGGGCCAAAGTAAGACTGGTATGGACCACATTTCTCCCCCTCATTGACTACACTGTTTTTATTTATAACCATTGTTCCACCACTGCTCTAGCCAAGCTGGATACTCTGTACCATAGAGCATTAAAATTCATCACTGGAGTTCCATTTAATACTCACCACTGCCCCCTCTATGCACAATTAGGTTGGACTTCACTTAGCACTAGAAGAATAAAAAATGCCTCTTTCTGGGTCTTCAGGGCCTTTACTAACAAGCTGCCCTCCTACATCGCTGACCTTTTTAATTACACCTCTGGAGTTTACCCGCTCAGAAGATACTCATATATTATGCTAAATATACCCAGAATCCGTATATGCTGTGGCTCCTCATCCCTAAGCCATGCCCTCCCCACCTTCTGGAATACACTGCAAATTTGTTGGGATGAACGCCTTCAAAACTGCGCTTAGACAATCACTGAAGGAAAGTTGTGACTGCTAAGCCTAGCCTCCACCTTAATTCTTACAAACCCTTTTGCACTGCCTATTAGCACTTGTTGTACTCCCTTAGCTGTTTGTAGACACTACTGTAGTTGTCTCCATCAATTGTCCTCAGTTCTACAATCCCCATGAGCTTCCTTCCCTCCTCTATATTACTAACTTACCCACCTTGCTATTTACTCATTGACTTGCTCAACCCTTATAGACTTTCCTAATCATGCATGCCCTGTTCATTCACAGCCCTAATAATCTATCCTCATCATACCTGTCCTGCTCCTTCTTGATTTTCCCTATACCTGTAATCCTCCTGAACACCACTTCCTCACCCAGGTTCCAAATCCCATTTGAACACCTTTTCCCAACCCTCCATCTTGTTCTTCTCAAACTGCCCTCCCAAATCTGGGGAGACTATCATATCCTAACTGTATTGTCCCCTTTCTGTGAATAAAGAACTTTGATGTTAGTCTTATCAAATGTATAATCACCTTGTATCGTTTCCCTGTTGTGAATACTAGAATCAGGATGTTAGCCTTTGTCAGAAGTACAGCTATTCCTGTATTGTTAATGTATTGTTAAAAATGTATTATCCTTGTATGAAATGCTGTTTTGTATCATCCCTTATGTTGCATCCTCCCAGGGACAACTTGTAAATGAGCCTGCTCAATGGTGTCTTTTCCTGGCAAAAATAAATTTGATTTGAATTGAATTTTGAATGGTGGTGTCTTGTGCCAGCCAGTTAATTCATGGGATCTGTGCCTTTGAAGGCCTCCTCTAGGGTGCAAGATCTTGGTGTGACCTTTGACAGTGGACTGACATTTGAAGCTCAGGTGTCATCTGTTGTCCGGACCAGCTTCTACCATCTTAGGAACATCCCCAGGATCAAGCCCTTAGTTCCGCCACTGGACCTGCCCACCTTGGTGCATGCCTTGGTGACGTCAAGGCTTGACTACTGTAATGCACTCTACCTTGGGGTCTCAGGAGGTATCTCGCGCAGGCTGCAGCTAGTGCAGAACGCAGCTGCCAGTTTGCTGACAGGACAGCCGAAATACTGCCATGTCACCCAGGTGCTGTGTGAACTGCACTGGCTGCCGGTCAGGTGGTGGATCCTCTTTAAGGTGGGCTTGCTCACCTTTAAGGCCCTACATGGACTGGGCCCTGGTTACCTGTCTGACCTTCTTTCACCCACTGCCTCGGTCCGCACCCTTCACTCCTCCTCTAGGAGCCTCCTTGCGTTTCCCAGGATGAGGTTGAAAACTACCGGTGACAGGGCATTTAGTGTCATCAGCCCCATCCTGTGGAATTCACTGCCACCATCTGTACAGGAGGCCCCTTCAGTGGAGGTATTTAAGGCCTGCCTCAAGACCCACCTCTTTAATCTGGTCTTCCTGGATACTGTATATTAAATCTTAGTTTGGGATAGCCCACGCCAGTGCTGTTTTTAGTTAGACCTTATTTATTTAATTGTTATGATCTGCTTTTATTGCTGATAATTTTATTGTTTTTGATAGCTGTAATGTTTGTGTACAGCGCCCAGAGCCTCTGAGATTGGGCACCTGGAAAAATAAAATTTGCCTTGCCTTAATGTTGAAATCTCCTAGCACAATAGTTTCCCATTGTTTGTTGATACTACAGATGTGCTCAGCAAATTTTTGTAGCCCCAGGTTCTGTTTACCAGGGGTACGTAGACTTTTTATTACAAGGGACGTTTTGTGCTCCCCTAGTAATAGTTTTATGGATAGTAGCTGTATGTTTGTGGAATTGTCACCTAAGTTGAGCAGATGTCCCTGGAAGTGGTCCCTCACATATACCGTACTGGGCAGCCACCTCCCCTTTTAGTAAGCCTGTCCTGCCTGAAAAAGGTATACCCCTCGAGAGTAAGGGCAGAATCCAGTATTTTTGGGGTGAGCCATGTTTCAGTTAGAGATATGAGGATGGGGTTATATTGTGCTATCCAGGCCTGTAGCTGAGTTTGCTTAGCCAGCAGGCTCCCAATATTAAGGGAGGTTAGTCTATGGTGTCCTGGGGGTCAGCATGGCCATAGGATCCTGGGTTGGGGTGTATATTCCCAGACAGAAGTAGCAACATTAGGGCAGTTTTCCTGCCAGGGAAGGGGCTATGGATATGCAGTTTTTTTCTGATCCACCGAACTAACTCTCTGATTTGAGCTAGTGCCTGTGCAAATGATAGTGGGTGCTAGCATTGGGCTGTGGGCCTCTGATAATTGTGTTTGTGATACTTTATTGCTGCGAGAGGTATAGGTAGTAGGGGGCGCTTCCAACTGGTGATGGGAGGTAGAAGAAATGGGCCAAGGGGGGGTGTTTTCCCATCGATCTGTCATTCATGGAGAGGTGTCAGGATTGTAGGTGTGTTGGAATCTAGCAAGTAGAGCCTGGTCGAGTGACAGGATACATGTACAGTGGTCTGTGCCATGTTGCAACCCAGTGAATAGGGTGGCTAGTAGGAATATTATGCTTGACTTCATCACAGGATGGATGTTAGCAGATAGCAGATAGAAATAGTGATTTCAGTGTAGCTGGTATCATACTTCAGTTGTGTGCTGGGCAGGTTTTTTTGTTGTGTGGTGCAGTGTAAGTTGGTCTGATGTGTCACTAATTGTCTGAGGTATGGGTAGATGAGCCTCAGGTGTGACTGGTTTGTTTTCAGGTTGTCCTGGTGAGCAGTCACTTCCGAGTGATGTATTAGAGTAGGGGAGGGTGGGGGAGAGGCCATGAGACGAAAACATGTGGGGGTGCAGGAATGTGCTGATTGGGTCCACCTGGCCTTGCCTACAATGAGAGCACCACCTTGGGGTGGATGGTGAGTAGGAAGGAGTAGTTAAGACTAGTTTCTAGTACCTTTTTGTTAGGAGAGGTAGCTGCTGAGACATCTAGTGGGGAGGGGGGCTCCTGGATTGTTGTCTGCCCTCACAACCCAATGCATGGTGCTCAGCAGTGCAGAAATGGCATCTGTAGAGCTGGGAGCTGATCGTTAGGAAAAGTAACTGCAGGGCTGTTTAGTGAGCTAGGGGTGGGCTACTGTATTGCTCTCTGCCCTCACGACCTCTTGGGTGGTGCTCAGCAGTGCGGAAACTGCTTCTGTGGAGTAGAGAGCTGGTACATTAGGAGAGGTAGTTGCAGGGATGTTTGTTGGGCAGGGGGGAGGGCTCTTGGATTGCTGTGTGCCCTCATAACCCCCTGTGCAGTGCTCAGCAGCGCAGAAACGGGTTCCATTGAGTAGGGAACTGGTAGATTAGGAGAAGTAGCTGCAGGGACGTCTGCTATGCGGGGGGGGGGTTTCTGGACTTCTGTCTGCCCTCATGACCCCCTGGGAGAAACCCCCTGAGAAAACAGCGTCCACGTAGCAGGGAGCTGGTTGTTAGGAGATGTAGCTGCAGGGACGTCTTGCGGGTGGGGGGAGGACTCCTGCAATTGCTGTCTGCCCTCACGCCCTTGGACGGTGCTCAGAAGTGCATAAACGGCATATGCAAATTGTAGGGGGGGGGAGTTATATTACACTAACTGCATACATTTAGGACAGGTACCATATGCATAGAAAGAGGCATCAACAGTAGAAAACAGGAAGTTGTTATCCCTCTGTACAGACAGGTGGTGAGACCCCATTTGGAGTACTGCGTGCAATTCTGGAGACCCCATCTCCTCAAAGACATAGAGAGAGTGGAGGCTGTTCAGAGGAGGGCAAACAAAATGGTACAGGGTCTGCACCAGAAGACATATGAGGAGAGACTAAAGCAGCTTAATATGTATACCCTTGAGGAAAGGAGGGAAGGGGGGACATGATAGAAACTTTCAAGTATCTCAAGGGAATTAACAAAGTACAAGGGGGTAGCATCGTTCAGAAAAAGAGATGTGCAAGAACAAGGGGGCACAATTTGAAGATGGGGGGATTGCTCAGAGGTAATGTTAGAAAGTATTTTTTCACAGAGAGGGTTGTGGATGCATGGAACAGCCTTCCTGAGGACCTTGTGGAGTCGGGAATAGTGGGAGAATTCAAGAATGCATGGGACAGACATAAGGCAATTCTAGTGGGGGGTAGGAGGAAGTAGGCTGTTGATTAACTAGAATCTGCAGCTTATCCATCAGGTAGGGAAACGGGCAGACTAGGTGGGTCAAGCAGTCCTTATCTGCTTTCAAAATCTATGTTTCTATGTTTCTAGTTCAGCAGGTGTACATCTGCTTCTGAGTGGGTTTCCTGGGAGGTGTGTGAAATTAGGAAGGTTGACCTTTTGTTGGTAAGATACTAGGTCTGTGCTGCAGTATTCAGAATAAAAAAATGCTGGCTGCAGCTGTGCTTGACTACTAATGCAATTGTGGTGAAATAGTGTGACTTCCATTAGTTGCAGTTAGATGAATTAAACAGGGAAAACACCACCTTATACTGAAAATAATTTCATATATGTGGACACTGTTCCATATGGCATTGGCAGTTGTTGTTTGAGGGGCGAGTGAATTGTGACGGATTGACTTGCACCCTCCTCTGTACCCTGAAATGACTGGCTTGCACCCTCTGCAGTACCATTTTCACAAGAAAGCACCAAGAAGTTTATTTTTCATTTTCAGTCTCTCACTGGCATATTTGTAACCTCCTGGTCCTCAGGTGAACCACCCCTTCTAGTCCTCTCAGCACGAATCCTTCTGTCCACCAAACTCTGTGCTGTGCATTTTTTGCATGACACCAGGCTTTGCAGGGTGTGCTCGGCCAGGGTTCGTTATGTCCCCACCCCCATAGCCATCAGTAGAGGGGAGAGAAGCACCTTGTTGCCTGAGCCAAAGCTGTGGCAGATGTGTACTCTACCATGAAGGGTTGCGTGATGCGGGCAGCTGTCATCTGGGGTCTCTAAGATGGATCCTTTTCCACTTTTCTCCCCACCGCAACATGATTACCACAGCTGGCCTGGTGGGGATGTCTGTTGCACATGGTCACACATGCCATCCAGGGTTCTTCCTGCATGCCACAGTCAGGAGTAGCTGATAGGGAACAGCACCATTCTCAATCCTGTACGGGAGGAGAGCATCGGCGAGTCCTGCCTGCTGGCATCCACACCTGATGTCCCGGGCTCAGGGTGCAACCACAGTCCCCCACAGCTAGCACATATGATTGCTTGACTTTCTGTGCTACATTCTAAATATGCATAGCTAGCTTTTATTTTATCTTGTCAGAATTTTACAAATATGCAACAGTCAAGTTTAAATTACCATACAGCTGCTACACTGAATGTAAAGAATTGACTATGTGCAGGGCCCGATTTTTCGGCGGCACACCGGAGCAAAGTTCTGCAGCAGGGTTCTCATTTGCCACAGAACTTCTGCGGCGCTCGACACCAATTTCTATGGCAATTCTGCGGCACATTTTTACCCTTAATTTTACCCTTTTTTTGTTTCTCGCCATATCTGACACAATGCACGCTCGTAACACAGTCATTTTATGGACTTTTGTCACCAAATTTTCAACATAGTCAGTTTAAGACCTCTGCTCATGAACAGTGTCACTGTGATTTTCTCAGTCTGTCCCGCACATTGATTTTGCCCACCGACCACGCCAATGTGCGCTACATGTGCAAAAACACATTTCGGGTGAGATGTGAAAAATGACAGTTGTACTGTTCATAAGGAGGTGTGTAAAATAGCAATGCTGAAAATCTGGAGTGAAAATATTAAAATGCTCCAAATTACAGCGTCGCGTGAAACTGCATCGCCTCGTAAAACAGTCATTTGGAAATTTTTCACCAAATTTTCAACATATAGGGTTTTTGAGGCCCTACCTCATAAACTGTGACACTGTCGTTTCATTAATCAGTCCCAAAAGTTGCTTCCACGCGGTGACCACAAAATCACCTTTCAGGACCGAATAACAAAATGACAGTGACTGAGTTCATAAGGTGGGATCCCAAGAACCCCATATTGAAAATTTGGTGATAAAATTCCCCAAAATGGCCGAGATATGCACCAAAGTTGAAAAAAAATTCATTTATGTCATTATACAGCTTACCAGCATTTCTTCAGTTCGCGGTCTGCTTTGAGGAGTGCAGATGTGTTCCCGGTCCACTGAAGATCGTCGTGCTGGGCTGCGGAGGTAAGTATTGGGTGAGGTGGGGTACACTGAAGGGGGGCGTGGATTGGGGGAGAGGGCAAGAGAATCAACGAGGGACTTTTTTTCCTTTAGGTCTTTTTTTATTTTTAAAGACAACTGGGGACTTTTGCCACGCTGGGGTGGGCTCCCAGAATGGCACCAGTTAGTTTGGGGGGGCAGTGAAGCCAACGGGGGATTGGACACTGCCATCAGCAAAGGAGACTTTTGCCACACTGTGGTGGGCTCCCAGAGTGGCATATGGACGTTTGTTTGGGGGGGTAGTAAAGTTGATGGGGGATTGGGCACCCGTCGGCAAAGGAGACTTTTGCCATGCTGGGGTGGGCTTCCAGCGTGACATATGTACTTTTGTTTGGGGGGGGCAGTGAAGCCGACGGGGGATTGGGCAGCCCCATTGTCAAAGGAGACTTTAGGCACGCTGGGGTGGGCTCCTAGTGTGGCATATGGATGTTTGTTTTGGGGGGCAGTGAAGCTGACGGGGAATTGGGCACCTCCGTCGGCAAAGGAGACTTTTGCCACACTGGGGTGGGCTCCCAGTATGGCATATGGCCATTGTGGGCAGTGAAAGCCAAAGGAATTGGGCACCCGTCAGCAAGGACGTTTCTTCCGCAGGCGGCCACAATTCTGGGCGGCCACAATTCTGCAGGTGACCAGGAATTGTGGTTAATTCTGCAGTTTGCCGTGGCCACGGAATCACAGAAAACTCGGGGCCTTGACTATGTGTAACATTGCAATGTTTTTACATAAATGTTTTACTATATTGAATGTATGCAAGGCCCTGAGTTTTCTGCGATTCTGCGGCAAAACATGGAATTAACCGCGGAATTCACGGCCGCCCATGGAATTCGTGTCCGTCTGCGGAACAAACGTCCTTTGCTGAGGGGGTGCCCAATCTCCCATTGGCTTCACTGCCCCCCCCAAACAAACATCCATATGCCACACTGGGAGCCCTCCCCAGCGTGGCAAAAGTCTCCTTTGTCGACAGGGGTGCCCAATCCCCTGTCAGCTTCACTGCCCCCCCCAAACAAATGTTCATATGCCACGCTGGGAGCCCACCCCAGTGGGGCAAAAGTATCCTGTGCCAACGGAGGAGGCCCAGTCCTCTGTCAGATTTACTGCCCCCCAAACTGCCTGGTGCCACGCTGGGAGCCCACCCCAGCATGGCAAAAGTCCCCTGTTGTCTTTAAAAATAAAAAAACCTAAAAGAAAAAAAAGTCCCTTGTTAATTCTCTTGGACCCCTGCCCCCAACCTGCGCCCCACCTCTACATACCCCACCTCCCCACCCCGCCTCACCCCATACTTACCTCTCTGGAGCCCAGCACGACAATCTTCAGTGCACCGGGAACATGTCTGCACTCTTTAAAGCCGACCGTGAACTGAAGAAATGCTGGTAAGTTGTATAATGGCATAAATGTTTTTTTTAAACTTTGGTGCATATCTCGGCCATTTTGGGGAATTATTTCACCAAATTGTCAACATGGGGTTCTTGGGACCCCACCTCATGAACTCAGTCACTGTCATTTTGTTATTAGGTCCTGAAAGGTGATTTCACGGTCACTGTGTGGAACCACCTTTCGGACCGATGATCAAAATGACAGTGTCACTTCATGGTAGGCCCCAAAACCTATGTTGAAAATCTATGAAAAATTCCCCAAATGACTGTTTTAAGGCGTAGGTTATGGAGTCTACTGACGTCAGAACTTCAAGCATTTTTAATATGTTCACTCCAGATTTTCAGCATTGCCATTTTACCATAAGTCCTTATGAACAGTATAACTGTCATGTTTCACGTCTTACCCGAAATGTGTTTTTGCACATGTAGCACAGTGGTGTGGTCAGTGTGCGAAATAAATGTTCGAGACAGATTAAGAAAATCACAGTGACACTGTTCATGAGCAGAGGCCTTAAATTGGCTATGTTGAAAATTTGGTGACAAAAGTCCATAAAATGACTGTGTTATGAGCATGCAGTGTGTCAGATATGGGGAAAAACAAAATAAAAGGGATAAAATTAAGGGTAAAAATGTGCCGCAGAATTGCTACAGAAATTGGTGTTGAGCGCTGCAGAAGTTCTGTGACAAATGAGAACCCTGCCACAGAACTTTGCTCCGATGTGCCGCCGAAAAATCAAGGCCCTAAATGTATGCTGTACAGGGCATTCCTGTTGCATACAGGGATACTCTTCCCTAATGTTTGTTCCTGTAGAAAAATACAATTTTATCAATCCATCAATCAAGTGCACTGTATTTCCAGCTATTTGTGTAAATTCAGCCAAGCAGTTGCTGGTGGACACTAAAAAATGTTTCCTAGCCATAGTTTTCTGCTTTTAGTGAAGAGATTTAAAAAACAGGAGTGAGCTCAAATTACAAAAAAATTATCAAATAGCATAATAAGTTGCAGGTTCAGATCAGAATATTGAGGTTAGAAAGAATCATATTGCACTTTCAGTGACTCAACTCTTGCCTGTGTGTAGCAGTCCTTTCAGAATTCGGTAGACATGGATAAAAGTCTAGGGCCAGGAATGTACCTGTAGAGATGGGAGCCAGTGCTGAGTGCAGTGAGCTCCTACTACATGTTTGCAGCCAGATCCTGTTTTTCAGTTTACCACTATCCCTACAATGGTAAGGAGGGGTGGACAATAGTCCCAGGAGTGACTCTTATGTCTAGGGTTATTTGATGGTACAGTCTCCGGAAAGCCACCCCTTGACTTTTTTACTGTCCCAAGGCTTGGCACTTAGAATGCACCCCTAAGGCAAAGCCCAGACTGAATGTGACTATAACTGTCCCTGCAGGACTACAAAGCTATGCCCGGCCATCCTGACTTCATGTGCCCTTTGTGGGGAGAACTGCTTACATTTCCTGTTCGGTGGTCTCCATGCTACTTGGATGGGAATCCATGGCTGCCCTACAACCTGATGCACCAGTGCAGTCTGGCCACAGCGTGTGGTGCCCCTTTGGTCTTCCTCCTAAATGAAACTTCCTTTTGTCTAGGCAGCAACGCGCCATCCTCACCATCTTTTTCATCACCCTTTTGCCCCAAGGGTACAAAATAGATTCAGCTTGCACTTTCCACTACACTGTACATATAGTGGTGCCAGCCAGGATTCAATGCACTCATGCTGCAGTATATCATAAAATGCTGCAGGGAACAGTTTATTTCAATGGTAATTAAGCTCTTTTACCACAGTATTTTGTAACATGTCATTTACTGCCAGTTACTGCGCTCCGCTGTAGTTAGTCTCCAGCAAGGTAAGATGGGGTAGTCCTTAGCTTGTTTTAACTGTGAGCTACCAAACGTTACTTTCACTTTGCACAGGCATCTCATTTGCATATGCACTGCACACCACTTTACCTCCAGTTTCTATTAGTCACTGCATTGCAGGATCAAATGCTGTACCCCTTAATAAATTACGGGTACAGGCAGATACTCTAGGCAGAAGTTGCTTACACAAAAACACCATGGGCTGGATATTCAAACTGCGCCATTCTGAGGTGCAAGCCCTTGCACTGCACAAAATAGTTGCGCAGGGGTGTGGCCCAGGCGATATTCAAAGGTTGCGTATTGAGCGCTCGCTGAATCACCCAACCACAGCCACTGTGCATGGTGCAGTGAAACTTAGCGCCACATAAGTTGTCAGAGTGGAGCATTCAACTTGCGGTGGCCAAGTACCATTGCGCCATCATAAAATCACGATATTCAAAGGTGACATACCGTGGGGCCACTAATTTCATGGGCGCGGGGGCCATTTGCATCTGATTATCTTCATTGCATGCCATTAGCATGTAGGTGCGCCGATCCCCGAGGACTTGCGCCTGGCAGCCCTGCCAGGCAGCAGCTATCGGGACCGGACGCACCCTGCAGCCGATCGCGGGCAGCAATGTGGCTCCCCACCTCCTCCCGTACATCTCCCTGGTGGTCCAGTGGACGAAATGCCCGGTCGCAGACAGAATGTAAATGACCCCCAGACATGTCCCTAGTTGCCCGATCGCGGGCAGTAGTACCCCCAACTGAACATCTCCCTGGGGTCCAGTGGACCGTAATGCCCGATCGCAGGCAGAACGTAAATTGACACCCCCCGCCAAACATCTCCCTGGTGGCTAGTGTCCCCCCACCCCACCCACCCACGAAGCCCCACCACCCCACTCCCCAACCCGGCAGCCGGCGGGTGGCAGCATCCCACCCGCCTGCTGCCCCGCCGCTCACCGACTGACTGCCCGGTAGGGCTGCATGCCCATTGGTGCAGAGCAAGAACCAATGGGCGTGCAGCCCATACCGTACATGACAGTCCAGATTTGTGAATTTGTGAAGGACCGCTTGGCCCACCCAGTCTGCCCATTTCCCTACCTAATGGATAAGTTGCAGATCCTAGCTAACCAACAGCCTACTTCTTCCAACCTCCACCCCCTATAATTGCCTTATGTCTGTCTCATGCATTCTTGAATTCCACCACTGTTTTTGACTCCACAACCTCCTCAGGAAGGCTGTTCCATGCATCCACAACCCTCTCTGTGAAAAAATACTTCCTTACATTACCTCTGAGCCGTCCCCCCTCTAGCTTCAAATTGTGCCCCCTTGTTCTTGCACATCTGTTTTTCTGACAGATGCTACCCTCTTGGACTTTGTTGATTCCCTTGAGGTATTTGAAAGTTTCAGTCATCACCCCCCCCCCTTCTCTCTTCGAGGCTATACATATTAAGATCCATAAGTCTCTCTTGATATGTTTTCTGGTGCAGACCCTGCACCATTTAAGTTGCCCTCCTCTGGACTGCCTCCATCCTGTCTATGTCTTTGTGGAGATTGGGTCTCCAGAACTGCACACAGTACTCCAGATGTGGTCTCACCAGCTGTCTGTACAGAGGGATAACAACTTCCTGTTTTCTACTGGTGATGCCTCTCTATGCATCCCAGTATCCCACCAGCCCTACTTACTGCCCTCTCACATTGCTTGCTCACCTTTAGGTCATCTGATATGACTACCCCTGGTCCCTTTCCATTTTTGTTGTTAGTATCTCACCCCCATTGTGTACTCTTCCCCTGGGTTTTTGTGTCCCAGGTGTATTACTTTGCACTTCTTAGCATTGAATCTAAGCTGCCATACATTTGACCATTCCTCCAACCTTGCCAAGTCCCTTCTCATCCTTTCCACCCCACCTTGTGTATCAACTCTGTTGCAGATCTTTGTGTCGTCTGCAAAGAGACATACTTTTCCTTCCAGTCCTTCTGCAATGTTGCTTATAAAGACATTAAAGAGGACCGGTCCTAGTACTGAACCCTGCAGTACCCCACTAGTAACCCCCCTTTCTTCAGAGTGGACTCCGTTTACTATTACTGTCTGTCCTGTTCTCCAGACAATTTTTTACTCAGGCTACCATCTTGGGACCCACTCCCAGGCTGGCCAACTTGTATATTAATCTTTTGTATGGGACTGTGTCAAATGGCTTGCTAAAGTCTAGGCAGGCCATGTCTACAGCCCCTTCCTGATCTACTACTTTGCTCACCCAGTCAAAGAATCTATTAGATTCATCTGACATGACTTTCCCGCTGTGAATCCATGCTGTCTTGGGTCCTGCGCTCCTCTGGCCTCTAGGTACTTAACAAGTCTTTCCTTCAGAAGTGATTCCATCATTTTCCCACTCACTGAGGTTAAATTAACAGGTCTGCAGTTTCCTGCTTCTGCCCTGCTCCCACTTTTGTGAAGTATAATCACATCTGCCCTCCTCCAGTCTTCGGGTACCACCCCATCCTCCCATGATTTATTAAAGAGGGTAGTCAGTGGTGTCACTAGTTCTACCCTTAGTTCTTTTAGAATTCTGGGATGAACTCCATCAGGCCCCATTGTTTTGTCCACCTTCAGGTTTAAGAGTTCTTTCAGAACCTTTTCTTCTGTGAAAGGGCTGGTATCAACCCCCGTATCCAGCTTGTTTCTATTGTTTGATTTAGGTACCTCCCCCTCTTCATTTGTGAATACTGAGCAAAAGTATTTGCTTAGTATCTCTTCCTTTTCACAGTTACCCTCTGCCCACCCCGACCTCCCTTTATTAAGCCTCACTATCCCTTCCTTGGTCTTCCTTTGCTCCCTGATGTACCTATAAAAGGTTTTATCCCCCTTCTTAACCAAGTTGGCTATCTTTTCCTCGATTTGGGCCTTTGCTGTTTTGACTGCCTTTCCTGCTTCCTTTTGCTTTAACTGATACAATTCTCTATCCTGCTCCTTCTGTGATTCCTTGTACTTCCTGAATACTCTCTTTTTTCTCCCTAACCTTCCCTGCCACCTCCTTTGAGAACCATAGTGGTTTCTTACATTGTTTTGTTTTGTTTATTTGCTTCACACAAAGGCTTCTTGCCTCTATCATGGCAGTTTTGATTATTCCCCATTGTTCTTCCACCCCCTCCTTCCTGCCCATTTGCTAGTGCATTCCTTAGGTACTCACCCATTTTGGCAAAGTCCACCCTCCTGAAGTCCAGTAGCTTTGCCTTTGTATGGCTTGACTCTACTGCTCTGTTTATCGTGAACCATACTGTTCGATGGTCACTAGTTCCTAGATGGCTACCCACTTCTAAATCTGTGATCCTCTCACCATCTCCATTTGAAAGTACCAGATCTAAGATTGCTCCCTCTCGAGTGGGTTCTGATACTAGTTGTCTAAGACATGCCCCATGTAGGGTATCTAAAATGACCCCACTCTTAGAAGTGGCTGCTGCAAATGCACTCCAGATAACATCTGGCATATTCAGATCCCCCATTAGCAATATCAGTCCTTTTTCTGCCATTCTAAGGATACATTCTATCATTTCCTTGTCCATTCCCTCCCCCTGAGATGGGAGTCTTTATACAACCCCTGTGCAGATTGTGGTGCCATTGCCTGTCTCCAAATTGACCCACAGTGCTTCCTCTCCTCCCTGTTTACCCTTTTGTTCTGTTGCTTTGATGCCGTCCCTTATGTAGAGAGCTACTCCACCTCCTCTTTTACCCTTTCTGTCCCTCCTGTAGATGGTGTATCCTGGTATGTTTATGTCCCAGTCATGGTTCTGTGTGTACCATGTTTCTGTGACTGCCACAATATCCAGATGTTCCTCCTCCATCAAGGCCACTAATTCAGGAAGCTTGTTACCCAGACTACGGGCACTGATACTCATTGCTGTCCATTTTTTGATGGCTTTACCTCTTGTAGCACCATCCCTGTCCTCATTGACTTTGCCTTCTCCATTTACCCCTGTCCTGCTCCCTCGCCTTTTTACCTTGGTCTTTACCTCATTTAGTACCCGGTTTTGTAGCGGGAGGTTGGGAATCTCCTGTTGCTTATCAGTGCCTCCTCCCTTGACGAGTTTAAAAGCTTGCCAATGAAGCAAGAATGGAGAAACTTACTTTTGCTCCTTTTGAGCCAGCCATAACATGGTGCTATGCTTTCTGTTGTAGAAAGTGTTATTTTTAGTTGCTATTACTTCTGCTCAAAGGATTTCACAGCTGCAGGCTCTCATGTGTGAGCAGGCTTATTTGATTTTCCACAAAGACAGGGTGTCTGCATACAAATTCTGAGTTTCTACCTAAGGTGGTATCTGAGTTTACCCTGAATCAAACCATCCACCTGCCTGTTTATTCTCCTGAGCATGCCAATCCAGGGGAAGCATTGCTCCATACATTAGATGTTCTTAGAATTCTATGTTACTATACACACCATATGAAGGACTGCAGGAAGTCCTCACAGTTATTTGTTTCCTTCGCCCCTGGAAAGGAGGGCATATCAGTTTTTTAACAGTGCTTGTCCAAATGGTTGGCTAACTGTATTAGTTTTTGTTATAGGAAGTACTGTAAGGAACTTTGTGGTGATGTCCGTGGTCATTCAGCCAGAGGTATGGCCACTTCTTTTGCCTGTTTCAGGAACATTTCAACTGCAGAGATCTGTGCTGCTGCAACTTGGAGTTCAGTCCACACCTTCACTAAACACTGGAGTCTGGACATTGCTTCGAGGAGAAGGGCAGGCTTTGGCCTAGTTGTGCTTCGAGGCCTCCTATCTTAGACCTATGACCTCCTGCCACCCAGACTGTATCTGTGTCTGTAACTGCTTGGGACTCATTCCATAGGTGTAGCATGATGCAAGAGATACCCTCGATGAAGATAGTATAGTTACATAAGTAGTTACCATAACAGTAGATCTTCGAGAGGAACTCTTGCATCAGGCCATGTTGTCCCACCCTCCGTCCCCCTTGACTTTTGAACTTTTCTGTGTCTGTCTCTCTTTCTCAGGGACTGTTCCCCTTCTGCTTCACCTCTCCTTCTGGTGGGAACCTCTGGCCCCTTGGTTCTCTGACTGGTGATCCTCTGTATGGGGTCTCCGATGGGAATAGAACTGAGGAGGGCGCGAGCCACACACGTTTATATGGGAGGGACATACCTCTCAACTTCCTGCCTTATAAATCAAGGACAAGGCTTAAAAAAATCAGGGACAGAGGACCAAAATCAGGGACACATCTTCAAAATTGGTAATATCCACTCAGGAAGCTGGTAGAATAAGAGGCTTAGTGTAAAATGCATTTTCTAAGGAAGAATAAATCTGTAACTGTAATGTCTGACATTATTTTGTGCTTACAACCCCTACTGTTTGGTCACAGAAACACAATTTTTAGGAGGGACAGGGTAAAATTTTGAGGCGAAATCAGGGATGTCCCTGAAAAGCAGGAACAGTTGATGTACGGGGAGGCATGTCAGTGCATCTGGTGTCATCATGGGTGGCCCCTTGTAGATTGCTAGCTAAAAATGTTTCTGTGTGGTCCTAGTGCCTGGTGGCTATAAGTTTAATTTTTAATTTTATTTATTTTTTGATAACCGGCTAGGTGCACTAGACACAAAAGTGACTATTTTCAGGCATGACCTGGGAGGTCACAACACAGAGAGATACAGGTACATGGCATACAGTGTCAAGAAATGTACAATACATCACATATCAGAAGTGAACAAGATTAAGACAACAGTGGGACCAAGGCACGTAAGGTGTGTTATACAAATAGAAGGTAAGTGCCTGTGAGTAACAGTTATAGCAATGTCACATTTAAAGTGCAGAAATGCCACAGGGTATCATAACGGTGTAAATAGTATCATACAGCCAGCTGACTGACAAAACAATTATTGGGAGGAGTTAGGGAGAAAGGTAATGTAGAAATATAGCCAAGCGAGAGAGGGGGGAGGGGAGGAGAGAGGGAAAGGGATGGGAAGAAGAGGGTAGGATAGAATTTGTGGGGGAAAACAGAAGGAGCAGGGTGCCAACTCACACCACAGAAGACAGGAGGGAAACTGCAAGGCAGCACAAGCAGAGGGAGCCAAGATCTATGGAGGGTTGAAACAGGTGCATCGGGCACATGCGGCCAAGAGGGAACGGTGCCTCTTCTTAAATGTAGCATGACGAGGGGCCAGGCGTACATATACGGCCAGCAAATTCCAATAAGTGGGAGCTACATGAAGGAAATCTGATTTCCCTTTGGTAGTTCTACATCTGGGAGTGCTAAGCAAGGAAAGGTCCGAAGATCGGAGTCCATAGGAGATGGGCTGAGGGGTCAGCATGGAGGGTAAGGTAGGTAGGCATACTGGACCGCAGTATACTGTCCAGAAAGTTCCCAGGAGAGAGGAGCCAGTGTGCAATGGGGGAGGGCCAATTTAGGTCTGAATACAGTAGGCAGTGATGTCTTAACCTGGAGGATGCAGAGGCGTATCAGCATATATTGTTATAAGTTGTGTCCCACCTCTGAAGAGTAGCCTTAGATGCATTAGTATAGATTACAGATCCATATGAGAGTGACGGGAGTAGGATTCCTCTAGCAATGGCCAACCTTGCAGAAGGGGTTAGAATACAGCTTGTTTTGTAGGCTAAACTCAGTTTGGCACTGGCAACCTTACAAGTGGAGGTTATATGGGTGTCGTAAGTGAGGGATTCATCAAGCAAGACACCCAGGTATTTAAAGGAAGTTACTATCTCCAGTGGGGAACCATCAACTCCGGAGACCCGGAAAAATTCCCGGCTATGTTTTAGTTTAATGGAAGACCCAAAGAGCATAGCCTGTGTCATGCTGGCATTGAGAATAAGCTTATTTCTGGTGATCCAGGACTGAATATTTAGTAGGTCCATAGAGAGCTTGTGGTTAATAGACTGAACATTATCTGAGCTAGTGTAAAGAACTAGGTCATCGGCATATAGTAGCGATGAGCAGGTGGATATGTTTTGTGCTATGTTATTAATGAAGATTGAGAAGAGAAAGGGTCCAAGGATAGATCCCTGTGGTACACCAACATTAATGACTGCTTTTTCGGAGATGGCCGAGGTGAACCTTACTGCTTGAGTTCTGGTCGATAGGTACCTACCGAACCAGGTTACAACTCCAGTCGAGAAACCCAGGGTTTGGAGATTAGCAAGCAGAAAAGAATGGTTAACAAGATCAAAAGCTTTCGCCAGATCGATAAATACTGCACCGGTTTGATGACCCTGATCCATGGCATGAAGAACATAATTTGTTAGCTGTAATAAAGCAGTTTGAGTACTGTGGCCTTTTCTGAAGCAGTGCTGGTTTGTGAGCAGGAGGGTATACTTAGAGAGGTGTTCATAGATCTGTGCAGTGACGAGCTTCTCAAGGACTTTATTTAATACTGACAGTATAGCTATTGGCCTATAGTTAGCTATATCTTTTTTGTCACCTTTTTAAAAAGCGTCATGACTCTGGCCAGTTTCCATATATCGGACACCACTCCTTCACACAGGGACAAACTGAGTATTCTGGACAGCAGTCCTGCGATGAACGGAGCCACTAGCTTTAAGAGTTTTGGTTCAAGGCAGTCAGACCCAACAGCAGTACTGTCTGATACAGAATTGAGATGTTTGACGACATCCTTCTTTGAGATAGCTTTAAAGTAGAATGAAGGCATCATTGTCGTGTTCTTCGGGATGGGGGATCCAGAGATTAAGTTATCAGGAGAGAAAGCAGTGGTATATCTGGAGAGGTCAGAGAAGTGAGTATTAAATGCATTGGCAATTGTGCATGAGTCATTACAGTGAACTCCTTTCAGTATCATGTCACTATTGAGGTGAGTTTGCGTTGAGCCGAGGAAAGTTTTGATATGAGACCAAAATTTTTTAGGGTCACCAGCCGCATCCATCAGAAGGCCCTTACAGTATTGGCTTTTTGCATGTCTTATTTGTGTTTTGCACTTCGATTGCTGTTCTCTGTAGATGTTAAAGTCAGCTTTGAGACCGGAGATTTTAAATTTTCTCTAACATTTGTCCCTATTTTTGAGGGATGCAAGGAGGTCTTTATGCAGCCATCTGGTTTGTTTACCATGAACTCGCCAAGTGATGACCGGAGTACGTTTATCTTGAAGGAACAAAAATTTACTCAGGAAAGCATGGAGGGTGGCATCCATATTCGGTGATTGGTAGACAGGGGACCAGTCAGTGTGAGACACATCATATAGAAAATGAGCCTAGTTTAAGTTGGCATAATTCCTGAAGCATATTCAATGTTGGGGAGACATGGAGATTGTAGATGGGCTCCATATACAGAAAACGGGGGAATGATCATTGATGGTGTCCAGCAGCGTACCTGTTCCTGCAGTTCTGTCCACACAATTCGTTAAGACCCAATCAATAAGGGTGCTGGAATCAGCAGTAACAGACACTCTTGTAGGGTCAGTAATGATTTGGTGTAAGTTGTAGCTCTGCACCACGGATTATAGAGTATCTTGGGATTTGCTAAGACAGTTTAAATTTAAGTCTCTGAGAATGATAAGTTTATTATTCCCCGCATATGCAGCCGTATGATCCAGTAACTCCAATAGGCCATTTTGCCCACTTTTTTGGGGGGGGGAGTTATAGGTACAGACAATGTGAAGTTTCTTAGCTCCTAGTCTGAGTATGGCATGGATGTATTCACACAAGGAGTTTCGCTTGTCAGTTATCCCAGTTAGGTTTAGATTGTTTTTGTAATAGATAGCGACACCCCCACCACGCTTTGGAGGTGGCCTGTCACACCTAAGAAGGTTGTAATTTGGGAGTATGCAGTAGGTATCTGGGATAGAGGGCTTTAGCCATGTCTCAGATAGACAGAGCGCATCGGGGTGGTAGTTGGCCACCCAGGCTTTAAGTTCTGCACGATTGTGGAGAAGACTCCTAACATTAAGATGGATCATGTATAGACCTTTCATATCATAACCAGTACAGTTTAGGGGTGATTGACTTGGCATTGGTCCAAGGTTCAATTCGATGTCCCCAGACAACAATAGGACCAACAATATAATGTACCCTAACTTATGAAGTGCAATTTGAGGGCTATTACAGCTATAGATACGCCACCATTTAGCGACAGATGCGGTAGCGTAGTAGATGAGTAGTCTAGGGAGGAGGGCAGGGGTCACATCAAGGCCTCTTTCTGGTAGAATTAACATGTTAGAGTAAGTGAAATCGTTTAGATGCATGTTCCCACTGTGGAGGTGATTATCGGGATCAAGAACTGTGAAGATACTCAGTAATATCAGAAACAGGATAAGAGAGGGCACTAATAGAGATTTCCAGGCCATTCTGTATGATTTTAGAGTAAGCAGTATGAGTAAGGCAAGAGGGTGGGTTAGAGGGTGCAGGGGAGGCCAAAATGAAAATATTGTTATGGAGATGCTATGGTGCACCTAATTATTGGAGATCCCTAAAACACGAGAAAACCTAGGTGTGGCCTGACGCAATAGATCCTCTCGAAGATTTACTGTTACGGTAAGTTCTTACATAACTGTATTTTCTGGGTGGTTGAGCAAAAATTAATCCCTTTGGAAAGTGCTGAAATTTCTGTTTTAGTAAGATTTGTGTTTGAGAGGTTGAAGAAGATCCGGTTATTAACTTTTTTTTTAATTTTATTTCTCAGCATTGGCATTTCTTCAGAGGAGGTGCCAATTACGGGTGTGTTTTCTGTTTATGCTGGCATTGAGGAGTGTCGAGTACTGTATTTATGACTTCTGAGAACAAGTTAATATCTCACAAAATAGCCTCTATTTGAGAGGAACACCAGAGCAGTTTTTTGTAAGTGCATTGTCACTTTTTATTGAACCCATGGAAAGATGACCAGTAGAGAGCAGTAACACACTCACTAGCATCATTTCACCAAAATTATAGGGGTTGCGAAGTCCCATTTCAGCAGAACCATAGGGGTTGTGAAGTCCCATTTCAGCAGAATCATAGGGGTTGTGAAATCCCATTTCACCAGAATCATAGGGCTTGCGAAGTCCCATTTCAGCAAAATCATAGGGTGTTGCAAAAATCCTCTAAACACCAAGGCCTGGATATTCAAAGGGGATGCGCCTTGTGCAACTGAGTTGTGCCAGTGCATCCCCAAAATGCTCCCCTGGGCTATAGTCAACAGGGGGTGATGCGCCACGCAAGTCTGGATGCACCTCAGTGCAAAGATAATGGATGCAACACATCCGGAGGGGGCATTCCCCCGCATATGCAGCATATCTCCATATTCAGCCAAGATGTGCGGTGCAGCGGCCTGCACATCTCAGAGATGTACTGTGCAAAGATAGGCATGGAAAAACCATGCCTAAGTCATAGCCACCCACAGGTGGGCTGCTGTATTGCACAGCACAACACAGCAGCTGCCAGCCCATGGGTGGTTATCCCACCCCATCCCCGTCCGTGAAAAGCACAGTTGTATTCCTCCTTATATCCCTGGTGGTCAGTGGTACCCCCTCCCATCCCCATCTGTGAGCGGAATAATAGCTGCCCCTCATATCCCTGGTAGTCGAGTGGTATCCCCTCCCTACCCGAACATGAGCGCAGTCCAATAGCAGAAATCCCTGCTAACCCTGGTGGTCAGTGGACCCCCAACTGCTGGACAGCAAAACCCCACCCGGCTCCCCGTCCCAGCATGGGCGTGTTACAGCGCGGGCAGCAAAACCCACCTACACACCTCCACGGCTGCCCGCTGACTGTGCTGTCACTGAATGACAGTGTACAGTAAGCTCTGCAGTATCATTGGTTGATATCATCGACTAATGGGCTTGCAGTGAGTACTGTAAGCATTCATTCACAACCTAGTGTTATTCACAAAGTTGTGAATGAATGCCTACAGTACTCACTGCAGCCCATTGGTTGACAATGTCGACCAGTGGTATTGCAGAGCTTACTGTGTAAGCTGTCATTCAGTGACAGTGCAGTTGGAGGGCAGCCGTGGAGGTGTGCGGGTGGGTTTTGCTACCTGCCGGCTGTCATGCCCATGCTGGGACAGGGGGAGCGGGGTGAGGTTTGGTTGCCTCAGTGGGTGGGGGCTCTACTGGACTACCAGGGCAATCTCGGGTGTGGGTTTTGCTGTGTTCGGGGCTGGGAGGGAGGTACCACTACAGTGGCGGATCCAGGAATTGACAGAAAAGGGGGTGCACTTGGCCCCGAAAGCCAAACCTCTCTAGGGAGGTCTGAGGGCATGCCCCCCAGGAAATGTTTAAAAAGTAAGATGTGAAATGGTGCATTTTGGTGCATTTTAGGCCCAGTTTCAGGAGCAACGTGTTGCTTACCTCCACCTAAAACTTCTTCTAGTTCCCTTTCCATCACAAGGCAGCTACAAACAGTAATGGCAGTCTCACAGCGATATATCAGCATTTATCACAATCACTGTTAGCAAGTGCCATCAAGCATACTCATTTAAGTAGGCTGTAATAGTGCTTGTTAGTGGTACCAGTGCCACTGAATGACTGTTTTACATTAATTAAAAAGCTAGCATATCATATTTCTCTATTTTAAACTTTTTTGACCTTTTTATTTTGAACTCTTTTTATAAGTGCAATAACATACTGTAGTGCACTGGTTGTGTTGGGATTACTGCATTTCCAGGAGTTCAGTGTACTCAGCATATAATATCATGCCTCACTATGCCTCTGGGTGTTGATTTATTGATTTATTCCAGCACAACCAACACCCTTTTTTGTATGAACGTATGAAACTGCCAGCAGATGCAGGCCATGCAGTCTATCAAGTCTAATTGAATATGTAGCTAGCAGTCCATTACACTGCAACTACCTCTCCACCCCCGCCCACATGATGGCGACCTTCCCCCTCACTTTGTCCCATCCCCTCTTAAAAGTGCCCACCGGCTTACAGGATACCACCTCTTCGGGCAGCAATGTTCCACTGTGCTACCACTCTTTCCGTGAAAAGCATTTGTCTTTTTGCTAATGTAAATCACATCATTTGTATCTATGTTATATTGGAATTGTTTGTTTCCTTTGACCATTGTGCGGTATATCTGAGCCCTGTCTTGTTTGCAGGTTTAAAACAACACATGGATTATGGGAGTACACACTGGTTGCTTCCATGGCTCCAAATCTGACTGCTTGCCCCATATACTGAAACCCAGCAGTGAGTGAAAGTGTCTCTAATAAGCTTACGTCACTGACACTGCTCAAGGCTAAAGCATATCATGAACTGAGCCCAAGAACATTATATACAAATGATTGGTATGATATTCTTGGGCTCATGTTCATGATATATTTTCCCTTGAGCTGTGCTAGTGTATTGACTTTTATACAACTAGCTCAGTTTGTGTCAGTTGTTTCCCCATGGAGGCACCTCATCCTGTTATAGGGTCAGATTATCATTAAGGTGAAGACCACGTGAACATGAAACTCTTAGCCCCTGGTTTTAAATGCTGTCTTTTTTCAGAATTCAGACCTTGCCTTCCAGGACATGAGACATGACTATGCTGGGTCTGCAAAAAAAAAAAAAAAAAAAGCATACAGTCAAACCTCAATTTTCCAACCTCCCTATCTAACAGATGATCGGTTTGTCCCCCATGCTAGAAACCAATTAAGCACTCAGTGATGATTAACACCTGGCTCCTACTGCTTCTGTTTCCACCTGACGATTAACACCTGGCTCTTGATTAACACTGTTATGCTCCTACTGCTTCTACCTGTTTCCACTTGACCCTCTTAACCCCTATTTAAGTCGTGGTACACAGTGATCCTCACCTCGTTCAAGGGCAGTCGGCCTTCTCTTACCACCTCCCCTAAACTCTGGAATGACCTGCCGGCCCAAATCTGACATTCTTCCTCCAAACACTCTTTGTCCTCTGCCCTCTCTAACTTCCTTGCACCCAATTGCACCTGCCCCTGACCCCCACGCCTGTCTCTTTCTCCCACCCAATCCCCTCCTCCCTATGCGCCTGACCAGCGGCTGGGCTGTTCGCCCAAATGACTGGCCTATAAACTTGCCCTAACAATCCTTGCACTTACCCACTCTTGGCATACCCTGCTCCACCCCTTACTATTCCCATCAACGTTTCCTCCCTAAGTCAACCCCTGCTCATTTCCCAGTGACTGACTCCCTTTTTCTGTCCCCACCCCCTGGCCCCAGTCTCGTGCTCCCAGTTCGCACCGATAACCCGGGTGCATTTCTTTCCCCATTCTCTAGATACAGGCACTAATGTAACCTTGTATAGTTAATGCTAATCAACAAGTCATGCCACCTCCCATGTGGCACAAGTATAAAGTACTACCGCTTGTTTAGGTCTGGCTAGCTACATTCATCCATGTAATCACTGTTTTGTTTTGCTTGACTAATCGCAACCATTGTTTGTACTATGATTACTCCTCCCATGTACCCCACTCCCCAGGTCGCACTGTGAGACGAGCATTGTTTTGCTCAGTGTGCCTCTCCTGGTGAAACATTTTCAATAAATAAATAATGGCTGCAAAGCGAAAGCGTGTTGTTCTGAACATCGCACAAAAAATCCAAATTGTGGAGCGCCTGGAGAATGGAGAGAGGGCAGCAGTTCTCGATGACGAATATGGGGTGGGCAAATCCACCATCAGCGACATCAAGGCTGTCAAAAACAAATTTAGGCAATTTGCCCTCTCTATGGACACTGCTGCTGGAGCTGAGGAGCGTAAGAATATGCGTTCATGTAAGGATGAGCAGCATGACTCCGCTCTTTATCTCTGGTTCTGCCAGGAGCGTGAGAAGGGAACACCTCTTTCTGGTCCCCTTCTAAAGGAAAAGGCGCTGATCTTCCATTCACTGCTTGGTAGTACAGAGCCTTTCGCTGCCAGTGAGGGATGGCTTACGCGCTTTAAGCACCGCCATGGTATCTGCCAACTCCGCCTGTGCAGAGAAAAGCTCAGCACTGCGGAGCATGAAATCACTCCATTCATCAACAACTTACTGGAGAATATAGAAAACACCGGTCTTGTACCAATCAAATCTATAATGCGGATGAGACTGAGCTGTTCTGGCACTGCTTGCTGGACAAAACCTTATCCCATGGAGGTGAAAGTGAAGCACCAGGATTCAAAAAGGCAAAAGATCATGTAGCAATCCTTGGTTGTGTGAATGCCTCCAGAACTCACAAATTAAAACTTGTCTTGCTGGGCAAACCACGACAACCAAGGTGTTTTAAGCATGTTAATATGTGTTCCCTTCCTGTGCACTATGAAGCCCAACATAATGCATGGATGGACAGCACAATCTTTGCTAGGTGGTTCACTGACCAGTTTGTCCCTCAGGTGAAGTGCCACCTTAGGGCTAAAGGATTGCCCTTACGAGCCATACTGCTGGTCGACAACTCCCCTGCCCATCCTGAGCTGGCAGATGTTCGAACAAGGGATGGCTATATACGGTGCATATTCTTGCCAGCAAACACCACAAGCAAGCTTCAGCCCTGTGATCAGGGCATACTCGAGATTTTTAATAGAGGATACAAAAAAAAACCTCCTCCAATTTCGGCTTGATAACAATAACCAACACTTGCCCATTAGTGACTTTATAAAATCACTGACATTGAAAGATGTCATCTATATGTGTGCCGAGGCATGGGAGTTGGTGAAACCTGAATCGATCAAAAAAACATGGCTAAAGGGAGGGATTTGAACATCCCGTGATGATCCACAAGCATGCCCCAACTCGAGTGAGGACTCCAGTGAAGCAGCGATCAACGCTGACACCGAGGACATTCAGAGACTTGCTGCCATGTTGCCAAATCTTCTGTCAAAAGAAGTAATCGAGGCATGGCAAAAATGTGACTCAGAGGATGTGGGGCAGGAGCTGCTAAGTGATGATGCCATCATCGCAATGATCCAGAAAGAGGAGAATGGTGAAGAGGGAGATGAAGAACAAGAGGATGAGACTGATCTCCCTGTTATGCCCACACATTCTGAGGCAACAGATATGTTTGTGTAACCCATTTGTTCCCAGGGGTTACTAGAATCCCACTTAGAATCAGTGACAGGCAGGGAGAGGCAGCTTGTGAGATGCCAGTTAAATGGATTTCACACTGCCTCACTCTGTTTTCAGTCTCAGCTGAGCTGGAGTGATGATGTCACCTTAGAATTTTCACAGCAGCGTAAGCCACAATGGAATGCTAGCTGCAGGGGTTAGTAGTGGAATGTTGGGTTAGAGTCACTAGTCTGTAGAGTGGAGAGACAGAAGGAGGCTGCTATCTGGGCAGCTCCTGAGTTTTAGCTCTGACAGAAAGCTACCTCTGGAGTTTGGGTAGTGTGTTCTCACCCTAGAAGAAGAACACAGAAGACCAGTGAGTGAATTAGTAGAGACCGTTCCTAGAGGATTTTCCAGTGCCCCATCCCTGGGAGGGATGGGGGGGAATTTCAGGATTCAGGGGCAATCCCCTTGTCCAGCCTGAATTGTGTTGAAGCTGCCTGAGATTCGTTTGCTCTGTGAGTACCCAAGACTTTTGGTGTAGAAAAAGGCCTGGGGCACCTGCATTCCTGTGGTGAGTTTTTCTCTGACAAAGGGATCCTGTCACCAAGACTGTTTCTGTTAAAAGTGTCTGCCTACTGTGGGGTCCAGAGAGAGACTAGCCAGGTACAGAACTTTAAGTGTGTGTCTGATTTAAAAGCATCTGCTAAAGTGGGGGTCTAGTGTAAAGACATTGCCAATTACAGAACTTTTAATTTTCATGACACCTCACAGGTGTGAGAAGTAGAATGTTAAATGTGAAAGACATTTCAAGATAGCATCTACAAGAGTTTTCTGAGAAAAGGTGTTATTAACCAAGATGAATGGCCGAGTATAAATTTGGAAGCAAAAGGTGGGAGACCCCCCTATCTGGAGTAACCATGTTTACCTCTCCAGGTTCAGTTTGGGTACCTTTATTTTCTCTCAGTGTACCTGGCCAGTGCCTGAAGAAAATACCCAGATGTGAGAGTTTGGATTTTCTGTGAGCCTGAGTGTGCTCTTTGGTGGTCGAGGGAGCCACCAAGAATTCCTCATGAAATATGGGAAAGTCTCCTAGTACTGGCCGAGGGTGCCAAGTCAAGGGAAGTGTACCAGTTCAGGCCGTGTGTGCCAATCTCCATTCAGAACCCGAGGGTTCACTGTGTGTATGCTCTATACCTCAGTAATCTGCATTTCCAGTGGGAGTAGCCCTGTGGGGGTCCGTCTTCATTTTGTATTATTCTCTGTGTATGTGAATAAAAACCACACTCTAGAATCCCAGCCTGGTTTGGACAGTACTGTTATTGTTTCCACTGTGTCTGGATTTACTTGGGTGCCCCTGACCAGAAGTACAAACATAGCATAATTCTGAGCAAACGTTTTCTCCCAGGAACCCAGATTGATGGCCATGATAAATGGTCCCCCCAGGTGTGAGCCAGGCAGTTGCCACACTTGGTTTGCCTGTCTGAGGATGGCAGGCTCTGAAGTAGAAGTATTGGTAAACAGAATTGTTCATAGTGACAACCCCCATCCCTCTTGTTGGTGCCATGTGTGAGAGAAGCAGCCCTGCTAGTTGAACAAGGGGGGCCAGTGGGTAGAGGTTACATTTGCCAAATGCATCTGGTACATGGGGAGTCAGCCTGACTCCGATCCAGTACAGGTGATGCAGCTTCAATTGATGCGGCAAAGAGCCATGAGAAAGTCCATGGACAGGTTAAAGCAAAAGAAATGTCACTGACTACTTTCAGTGAACAGGAAATTGAATAACAACTAATTTTTATGCCATTTATATTCTTCTGTTGTGACAATAAAGCTTATTTTTTCTCAATCGTTGGGCTTGGCATTTATGTCCTGTATAGTGCTTTATGCTTTAAAGTAGTACCAATATTTTTTTTCAGCTCCTGGTTATCCGATCTCCTGTTTTTCCAACCATACCAGGTGTCTCCAAATGTGGTTAGATAAACGGGGTTTGACTGTACTGTCTTATAAAAAAAAAAGTGGGAACAGGTATACAGGGTACACTTTGGTATACCTTTGGTATCTTACCAAACAGCAGAGTTGCTCAACTGTAATTTCACCAGTACAGTTATTCTACATTGCCATGTTACAGTCTTTTTTTAATGAATTAGCACATTAAAATTATTTATTTCTACAAGTACATGCACAACTGATGTCTACATTGCTTAGAAAACTAGAGTCTAGTATTCTAAGCAATGTACTTCATATAGCTCACACTGGGCTGGCTGTTAATCACAGGTCTGTAGCCCCTAAATGGCATCACCCTAGTTTCAAAATTTCTTCAGCAGACAAGGTCCACGGCAGACAGAATATGTCTAGCAGTTTGCTGACAAATATAGCAGTGGGACTGGGCACCCGTCATTATAAACAGTGTCGGGAGAGTGGGTGGATGGCTACTAGCTGGTAGGATTGGGCATCCAATGACTGTTCTTTTTGCAAAGACATGGGTTGATATGGAGGGGTGCTGATCAGTGGGACTGGGCACCCACTGGCCATGTTACCAAGATGCAGGTTGGGAGGGGGTATAACAGCCAGCGGGACTGGGCACATGCCAGCAGTTTTAATTAAAAGCTGGGTTGGGGGGGGATTCTAAAGATAACTGGGTTTTTGTGTAGGTAGGTTGATCATCCCTGATTTCTTTGCCACTGCTTACATGAGCTGAAACTATCAACTATAACTGGCTCATATAAACAGTAACAAAGAAATCACTAATGTTCAAGCCACTAAAACAAACATTCAGCTGTCCTAAGAACGTTCATGTTTTGAACTGAGCATGCACAGAAAATGACACCGTGTTTTGCTTACATTTTGAAAACTACAAATGTGAAAAACTTTCCAATTGTAAAAACATGTACCTTGGATCACGCTGTATCAAACCTGTAAGTTTCTGGTTTAAAACAATGCTATTTTTTAGTTACAGGTGAACAAAACAAAACTCTAATTTGGGTAAATTTGTGAGAATTTTCACCTCTGTAACTTTGCTCCCAAAAACCAAGTGACACAAACTTTTCACAATCCAGAGACCCTGGCCCAGACTCCGTGCATACCAAATTTAGGGAAACTTGGTTGAACAGGGGTGTTATCAATGTGCAGACCCTGGGGTTTAACATAGAAGTGCTTTCTCAGTTCTGATATACAGCCGTTATCACAGCTGTAACATTTGCTGTACCTCCTTTATCTGAGTGCCATCATTCTCTCCTGTTCAGAAGTACGAATATTTATGGGGCATTCAATTATGGACAGCCTGCATGCAGAGTACAAAAAGGCAGACACAAAGAAAGCAGAGCTGGTGAGGGGCTTAGCTTTTAAAACAATGTCATTGGACAATGGGATAATATTCAGTATAATATAGAATTCTGGGTGTTTTAGCACCCCCCTTCCCCACATTCCTCCCCTTGGAACCGCCCCTGCAACTGACAGAACTGTTAAAGCACATGTGCTGGACAAAATAAAGCAAGAAACAAATAGAAAAGTGTTAGATTTTTTAATTGGAACATACACAGATTGAATTCTTATGTACACACGGAGAGTGGTTATCTATATTCTTGGACATCAACAGAATGGAGAAAAATGACAGCTTTTTATTTTTAGAACACATTTAACTAATGTAGGATAGAAAGAATTGGATTCTTCCACCAAATTTGGTTCTTGCATGACCGTTATAGACAATACCCCTATAAGATATGGCAATATCTAGTAATTTTCCTATTATAATAGTTTTTTTTTTCTTGTTGTGTTCTTTAGTTTTTAAAACACACGTGAGTGGAGTGCTGGACCAATTAGTATTTAAATCAGAATTGTAAATCTCTGGCTCTGTCAGTTCAGAGCTGAGCCCAAGCTGACCCCTTGCTAAGTTTATAACATACAGCTGGTATGTGTCTTCTCCCCCACCCCCACTGTGACTGCCTGCTCCTGTTTGAATTACATAGGGGAAGATTAACCCCATCACATCTAAAAGACACATGCATGGCTCTTTTTTCAATTTACTTCTATATAATTCTGATGAGAAAGGGTTAAAGTCACATACCAGCCATCTTCAGTTTCCACTTACGTGAAGGGGATGGCACACTTGGTTGATAAAGGGGAGGCATGCAGTCTCCCACCATGACATAAATCCACCACTGCACTAGACTACCAGGGATGGGAAATGTAATAATTCAGCTCAGTCGGGTATCAGGGAAGGGAGAGGGGTACCACTAGACTACCAGGGATGGGAAATGTAATAATTCAGCTCAGTCAGGTATCGGGGAAGGGAGGGGGGGTACCACTAGACTACCAGGGATAGGAAGGATATAATACTTCCATTTGTGATCGGGGTACGGGGAAGGGGGGCCACTTGTCTTTCAGGGACTACGGCCTGCACTTCTTCATTCAGGGCACCCTGCGCTTTCAGTCAGGTGCATCCCTGCACAGGACATGCAAATGGGGCCATAATGACATGCAAATGGCCTCATTTGCACCTTGCATGGCTAATGGCCCCATTTGCATGCTTTGGTCTCAGTATCTGTAATGTGCGCTCGGTGCATCCACAAGGTGTGCCATGCATTCCCATTCCAGGTATTCATACCTGGCAGGGAGATGGACTGGCACATCGTCGGTCGCCCTCATTCGTGCCTCACACATATCTTGATATATTCAGACGAGATGGCTATTGCGCATCTTGTTGGCATATATCAGGTTTCTGCTCTGGCACATTGCAGTTGCGCGGAGCAGCCACTTGCACCCTCTCAAGGTGCCGTTTGAATATCGTGCCCCTAATTGATATAAATAAATGCTAGGAAACCTTGTTTTATGGATTCTTAGGGGTTGCAGTGGACATCACAGGGGTTTTAAAGAAATCATAGGAGTCTCAACCACAGCCCCTGGCTATCCCTAAATGACACCCCTGGTAACACAGAACCATTCTGAAAGGAGCAACAGTTTACATTGATTAAACTATTAGCACACACATCCCAGTTATTACTCCTCACTTAAATGTAAGGTAGTACTTCAAATACAACATACATATAATAACTCTGTTTTCTGATAGTGTAACTTCCACCCAATTTAATAGTTTAGCTTCATTAAAGAAATGTAACAGTCATAACAGCATGCCCATTTTAACAATCAGTTCACAGATCGAGGCTCTTAGGCATTTTTCAGACCCTCACAGGATAACGTTTAGAGCAAGTAGCAGAAACCATTTTAGGAACTTCAGTGGTGACTGGTTCCACATCACTGGTAACTGACTTGGCAACATCTAGTTCATCTGTGTGGTCATCTGCAGGTTCCTTGGCAGAATCAGCCAACTCAGTTGGAGTGGATGCAACAGTTGGAACAGTTTGTTTTTCAGGGCTTGCTCCTAGCAGTTGGTTCACTTGCCGACATGCTATAAGATTTAGTTCAACTTCCACTGTATAGGCCAGTGAACCTGTTTGTGAAGCAATCTTCCCAGCTTTCAACTCTGACTCCTGTAACCTGTGGCTAAAACACTCTCTCGCACAGGAGTGCAATGTCCTTTAGCTGTCATTTGATCAAACTGTTTATTTTCCACCTCTCTGTGTAGATTAGGCTTCAGTAAATCCAGTCGTGATCGTAAAAGCTGTCCCACGAACAGCCTGGTTGTGGTTTGATGTTTTGTAACATGAATCGACTTTTGGTAGGGAAGCAAAAGTTTGAAAAATGGAAAACAGGGACAGGTGGCTATAAGGGGGTTCCCGTCTGGAGCCAAACTATGCAAGTATACAGCCATGAGTGAAGGAAGCACTGCTCAAAAGATACTGGTTCAGCAGGCTAGCAGGGGTGAGTGTTACTCTTTTTCATGTCTAAAAGAAACTTTTGATATTATCCTATGGCCATAGTTTAGCCCTTTGTTGAACAAGTGTCTTGAGTTGTGCTTCTTTCCTTCACATCAGCAAAACATTTGCAATCTCCTGATTGACGAACATAGACTCCCTGTTCATTGCTTGACTAGACAGTCTGAATGTCTAAATGAACCTCTCTACAAGACCATTTGTGGTAGTATGGTATGGTTCTGATGTAATGTGCCTAATACTATTCCTTTTGATGAAAGTTTGAAATTCTTCTGAGGCAAATTGTGTCCCATTATCAATCATGATTTGCTCAGGCACGCCTCCTCTGGAAAACAAACTTCTCAATATTTAAGTGGTCTGAATTGATGTACAGTAGCTGATTTTACATAAAAAAATGTCAGATCACTTGGAGTGCATGTCTACCACTACCACGTACGTCGTTCCCATAAAAGGTCCAGGATATCAATCAATCAATCAATCAATCAATCAAATCTTTATTTATTCAGGCGATCATCATTGAGCAAGGCTCATTTACAAGATGGACCTGATAAGGTCAAGGTTCGAGTTGGTGCACAGCAATTACATCACATACTTATGAGACAGTTATACATACAGAAACAAGAAAATGTTATTTATAACACAATAATATACAGAAATTCACATGTTAAAGCTTGGCAAGAAAGTTAAACTAACATCTACAATATGTACAGTACATATATATCACAATGAGGGCCATGACAGTCACTCACATAATGGTACAAGGATGGTGAAGGAATATTGGAGTGCCATATACTGGCGGTGTCTGGCTGGAAGGAATATGCCATATGTGATTGGAATATGGTTTTGTGGGATGACTATTCTATCTCTAGTGGCAGCAACTGCATTTCTCTGTGAAGAAGGCTGTACAGTGCTGCTTGAAGGATGTAAATGGAATGATAATGGACAGTTTTAGGGATTTTTGTAGAGTGTTCCATGCTATGGCTAGAGAATAGCTGATTGCTGTCCTCCCTATTTTGGTGTTGACTTTGGGCAATTTGAGCAGGATGATATTGTTGCTTCTTAGGGCATAGGAGCTGGGAGTGGTCAGGTTGAAGCAGTCCAGGATATATCTTGGGAGTTTTTGATAAAGCTCTGTAGATCCATAGAGCTGCATTTCTGCTCCTCCTGACATGAAGGAAACCCATCCAACTGCATCAAAGAGAGAACAATGGTGAGTATTATATGGCAGGTCTGTAATGAACCTTATTGCTCTATGGTATAAGGTATCCAACTTTTTGAAGGTAGGGAATTAGGGCAGTGACTATAGAGGAAGTCTGAGTAGTCAATGACTGATAGAAAGATGGCCTGGACTAATCTCATCTTTGAATCTCTATTAAGGAAGGGTTTTAATCTGTAGAGGAGGCCAAGCCTTAGGCGAAGCTTTTTCAGCAGTTGTTCTAGATGCTGAGTAAAGTCAAGTCTGTTGTCAATCCACACACCTAGGTATTTGAAATTTTCAACATACTCCAGATTTTCTCCAAGTATAGTGCATATCTGGGGGAGACTGATTGAAGAGGATGTGTTGGTGGAGTTTTGGGTTGTGAACATCATTGCTTTGGTTTTCTTTGCATTTAGCAGAAGCTTTTTCTCGAGAAGCTGATGTTGTAACAGGGAGAATTCTGCTTGTAGGATTTCATGAGCAACTTTAGGTGAAGGGTTGCTGACATACAGTACAGTGTCATCAGCAAAGAGATGTACTGAGGACTTGGTAAGGGTTGAATCAATTTTATTTATATAAATGGCAAAAAGGATAGGACCCAGAATAGAGCCTTGGGGGACTCCTCTTGACAGTGGTCTTAATGAGGAGAGGTCACCTTCAGCTTTTACCTGCTGTGATCTACGAAGAGGTAGCATCTGAACCACTTAAGGGAGGATGGATCTGAGCCAATGGAGTGTAGGGATGAGAGTAGCAGTTCATGGTCCACAGTGTCGAATGCTTTGCTCAGGTCCAGGAATACTGCACAGACATTGTTCTTTTTATCCAGTTCGGTTTGCCAGTCATTGGTGACCTTGGCTAATGCAGTGATAGTGCTATGTTTGGCCCTGAAACCAGATTGAGCTGGATTTAATAAGTCAATATGAATTCTGTGCCATGGGAAGAAGGGCCTCTTCCATGGATGCAGTGATGCCAGTTTGAGTAACTGCTGTGTGTGTTGGCAACCTTGGCACTGTTTAGCTGTCTTCTCAATTTGCTTATCAATTCCAGGCCACCAAACATATCTGCGAGCAAGTATTTTCACTACTCCCTTGTGCCCTTCATGCAAAACTTCCGGAATTTGAGTGTGTAGTTTGAAGGGTAGTACCACCTTGGTATCACATGTACAACCCTGGTCAATGGAGAGTTGGTCTTTTCAAGTATAAAAAAACAGATAAATGTGAATCCACCTGTTTTGGTCAACACTTAAGAAAAAGTTTATATGAAGTTGGCCTGGTGGCATGGAGGACTGATGAGTTGAACACTTTACCTCCTGCCACTCCAGCAGCCTATGTTCAGGAACAAGCACAGGTTGCTGGGGATCAGCCCGGGGAGAGGATCGAATGTCTGATGGCCTGCTGTCCTCTCCTCATGTGGGAGGCCTGCTGACTCAGTCCTTGGCTGTCAGTATGTGAAGGTCTGGTGGTAGCACCAGCACACTAGCCATACAAAGGGAGGAGCCACAGTCCTATGACATGTGCACATCCCACTTACATGTGCTCAATGTGCCGTTTTGGCAGAGGAAGTTAAAGGAGATACAAAATGGTATTTGCTGCTGTCCTTTTGTTGTAATAAACATGTTGAGTAACAAAGCAGATAGGAGATAGCAGATAGCAAGTAGGAGGCATGAGCAGGCAGAAGAGTTAGGAGAATAATCCGTCATTATGGGAGTGGTGCAGTGTAGTGGTTGTGGAGCAGCAGTCTTCAGAGAGACATTCTGGAGGCTGCAATGCTGCCCTATCTGCAGGCACCTCTCTGGGCTAAGGGAGGAGGTTGCCTGTCTCTGTGCAGAGTTGGCCAGGTTATGGGCAGTGTCCACTCTCACCCAGAGGCCACTGGGTCCACAACATGAACCTCATAGGATGCCCAGAAAGAAGTGTGACTGGACCACGGTGGGCTCAGGGAGGGCCGGGGAGGTCACAAGCACATTCCCCAACTGGTCCAGCTGAATAACTCCTACACTGTTTTGGAACTACAGGAATGCCCCACACAGCACCTGCAGCTGGGTCCAGGGAAGATGGTCGGGACCTCCAAGCTGGGGCCCCAGGAAATGGGGACAGGGGACCCCAGAAGAGGGGGAAGCTTCTCCTAGTGGGGACTCTGTTGTCTTGGGTGTGAAGTTAGGGACATCTAGCAGGGGGAGAGGGAGGTCAAGTGCATCCCAGGAAGTTCTGCATGGAGAGATGGGAAGCAAATCCATGGAATCGCTGTGGCTATAACAAGGAAGGAGGAACTGGATGTCATTGTCCACCTGGGGGCCAGTGACCTGGTGGGGAGCAGGGTGGAATTAGCTATAGTCCAGGAGGATTTCAGGAACCTGGGGAGGGACCTGAAACAGGTAGCACGTTCCATTTAATTCTCAGAGGTGCTACCTGTCCAAGGCACAGGGGAGTCTAGGGCATTCAGCATCCAAGCCTTCAACATCTGGTTGAAGGATTGGTGTGGAAGGGAAGGATTTGGCTTCATAGGGGACTGGGGGCCCCACCTTGGCAGATGTGAGCTTGTATCAGGAGAATGGCCTGCATCTGTCTGAGAAGGGGACCTCACTCCATAGTGAGAAGTTGGAGTGCTTCAGCAGAGAGCATTTAAACTGGCCAAGGGGGGAGAGCCAAGAGAGACAGGTGGTTTTAGAACACTCCCTCATGGGAACATGCAAAAATGCAAGTTGACAACAGGAACAACTGAAACAGGCAGTGAGGAGCAGGCAGGCAAAGCATGTATAAGGGGGGATGGGGCAGGAGCACATGAACAAGAAAACGAGGGCGGGGGAAACATGCAAGGGAGAGAGAGAGAGAACAAGAGCAGAGAGAGGGCAGGGTGTAAAACATGGAAAGTCATGCTCACAAATGCCTGCAGTCTGGGAAATAAGGTTCCAGAACTGGAAGCCTTGATGATGAATGCAGACCTTGACATACCAGCAATAACAGAGACATGGTACTCTGCTAATCACGACTGGGATGTCAATGTACCAGACTATACACTGTTCAGAAGGGACAAGGAAGGTAAAAAGGGAGGTGGGGTAACCCTGTACATCAGAGAAGGCATAAAGGCTACAGAAGTACAGGGAAGACATGGAGAGGCTAAGGCAATGTGGGTCACCCTTGAACCAGGGAATGGCACAGCAATACATACAGGGGTGATCTACAGACCTCCTACACAGAGGGAGGAAGTTGACAGGGTACTAATGGAGGAAATTCACGACATGGCAGCTAAAGGTGAAATCCTGCTGATGGGGGATTTCAGTATGCTGGATATGGATTGGACCACCCAGGCAGCTGCTTCAGCCAGGAGCATGACCCTCCTGGAATCCCTGCAGGGGGTTTGACTCAGACAGCTGGTGCATGAGCCAACCAGAGACAAATCAATTCTGGACCTGGTATGGACCAGTGAGAACAGAGTCGAAGCAGTCCGGGTGGAAGGGCAGCTGGGATCCAGCAACCACCACATAGTGTGGTTTGGCATGGAGACAGGGACTCAGTTAAGCCACACAAGGGCAAAAGTTTTAGATTTCAGTGAAATGGGTAGATGTTTAACAGTAGCCCTGGAGAAGGGAGAGGTTATGGGAGGAGTGGAGGAACAGTGGGGGAAAACTAAAAGGAGCCATAGTGGAGGTAACTAACCAGTGTGTTAGGGTAGTGGCCAAAAGGAAAAGATGCAGGAAACCACTATGGTTCTCTAAAGAGGAGGCAGACAAAGTAATAGCTTAAAGAGCACGTTTCAGGAAGTATAAGGGGACCCAAAGGGAGGAGGACAGGGAGGTATACCATGAATGTCTAAGGAAAGCAGGGAAATCTGTTAGGAAAGCCAAGGCACAGACAGAGGAGGGTTTAGTACAGATTGTGAAAAAAGGGGACAAAGAGATCCTATGGTACATCAGTGATAGAAGAAAAAACGGAAGGGGGGATTGTGAGTCTCGGGGGGGGGGGAGTGTAAGGAGGGGGATCTAGGCAAAGCAGAAGTACTGAACAAATAGGGAGGAAGTAAGGAGCCATCCAGCTGGGACTGGGTTCAATGTGATACACTGTAGCAGCAAAACAGTCCAGTCACAGAACACTCACCCAAGCAAGGAAAAAAAAAATCACTGCAATAGTTGAATTCCAAATAAGGTTTTACTTGCAGAAAAAAAGGAGTGTACAACTACAGAAGCACCTCGGTGGGAGTGGTGACCACAACTTACATTTCACCCGATAGGGCTTTGTCAAAGTTTTGTTTGATACTGAACAAATACTTCTGTTCTGTATTCACTAAGGAGGGAGAGGGTCAAGGACCACAGTTGGGGAGGAGAGGCAGTTGCAGGGGGGGAGTGCACATCAGTCCATTCACAGTGGAGAGAGAGTTCTGGAGGAGCTCACAAAGCTGATGGTGGATAAAGCTATGGGGCCAGACGACATACACCCGAGGATATTAAGGGAGCTGAGTAGGGAACTAGCAGTGCCTCTGGCTGCCCTGTTCCCAGAGTCAGTCAACACAGGCTTGGTTCCAGAGGACTGGAGGAGGGCGTATGTAGTCCCACTGCACAAAAGTGGTGGTAGGGAGAAAGCGGGGAACTACAGGCTAGTCAGCCTCTCCTCAGTGGTGGGGAAGATAATGGCGATACTGCTGAAAGAAAGGATAGTGGCACACCTGGAATCCAGTGGTGCCCAGGATCTGAGGCAACATGGATTCACAGCAGGAAGGTCTTGTGAAACAAATATGATAGTTGTTTTTTAATTGGGTGACTAGTGAAGTGAATCAGAGAGGGGCAGTAGACATCATCTACCTAGATTTCAGCAAAGCCTTCGATACCGTCCCACACAGATGGCTGGTTAACAAGATGAGTAGTCAGGGCATGGGGCATAAGGTGATACATTGGGTTAGAAACTGGCTGATGGACAGAAGGCTGAGGGTGGTAGTAAATGGGATTCAGTCCAGGGAGGAGAGAGAGAGATGTGACCAGTGGAGTACCACAGGGATCAGTACTGGGACAAGTCCTGTTCAGTGTCTTCATTAGTGACAGTGCAGAGTGGCTGGAAGGAAAGGTCTGCCTATTGCAGATGACACCAAGATCTGCAACAGGGAAGATACTCCAGATGGGGTGCAGAAAATGAAGAGGGACCTGGAGAAGCTTGAAAAGTGGTCGGAGGTGTGGCAACTGAGGTTCAATTTAAAAATGTGCAAGATAATGCACCTGGGTCGGGGGAACCCTTGGGAGAGCTACAGAATTGGGGGTGAGGTGCTGACTGTCACCAAAGAGGAAAGGGACCTAGGGGTTATCATATCTGCTGACCTTAAGGTATCAAAACAGTGCACAAAAGCTGCAGGGAGGGCAAGTGGCATGCTGGGGTGCATAGGCAGAGGCATTACTACCAGGAGATGGGAGGTGGTAATGCCATTGTATAAAACACTGTTAAGACCTCACCTGGAGTACTGCATGCAGTACTGGATACCACACATGCATGAGGACATAGACAAGGTAGAGGCTATCGAGAGAAGGGCGACAAAGACGGTGCATGGCTTGCATCACAAAACGTATGAGGAGAGACTAAGGGACCTCAATATGTACTCACTGGAGGGGAGGAGAGAAAGGGGGGACATAATGGAAACTTTCAAGTACCTTAAGGGCATAAACAAGTGCAGGTGGGAGATCTTTTCCAGTGTAGAAAAGATATCAGAATGAGCAAACACAATATGAAATTGGAGGGGGGTAGAGAAAGAGGTAACGTGAGGAAGTTTTTCTGTACAGTGAGGGTGGAGGATGCTTGGAACAGTCTGCCACAAGAGGTGGTGGGGGCAAGCACAGTGGAGGGGTTTAAACTTGCCTGGGACAGGCATAAGGTAATACTGGGTAGGGAGGGAGTGGTGAAAAGCCATTGATCACTTAAGGTCAGTGACTGCATACAAGTGTAAGGCTTATGGGCAGACTAGATGGGCCTAGCAGTCCTTATCTGCCGACAATTTCTATTCCGCTCGTTACCCCATCACCATCACTATTAAATTATATCCAAATGTGCATCTCTGCACACCACCAGAAACACAAACTCTGAAGTAATTAGTGAGATTTGAATAGCGGACCAAGCTCGCTAAAATTGTGTTTTCATCCTACATTCTCAGCTTAGTGATGGTGATGGGATAACGAGGGGAATGTAGGCCTATTCAAGATAGTGACAGCTCAGTTCTCCGATGACCTTTTGGTGTGAAATCCCTTGCTGCAGCTTACCATCATCCTCAGTATATGGTGATATCCCACCATGGTTCTACCCACTGAACTCAGGTTTGAATCTCATGCCCCAGTTATTTGCCAGTGTGGTTTATTTCTTTCAGTACCTAATCTCAACTAGTTTTGTTAGATAATAGATCTACGGTCACAGAATGCAACAGCTGTTTAGATTTCAAAGAAAGGCATAAGTCAGGAGTCTTTGACATAAAGGCAGTTCTGCAGGCACATGGCTCAAACTGAAAAACAAAATGGAGATCCTGTTTTACAGATGACTGCGATCTCTAAAGCTGTCTGTCAGATAAGGGAATACCTTAGACACCATCTAATACAAGAAAAATGACGCAGACAGGACCTTATTGTTTTAACATATTTATTACAACAAAAGGACAGCAGCAAATACTGTTTCCTATCTACTTTAAGGGAGAAAACTGAAAATATCAGCATGGGCTACATGAAGTCACCCGCAAGCCCTGTAGCCCACACTGCCACTCGGACCACCGGACCCATAACTCGATATGTGCCTTCAGCTGGGGGAAGATGACCTCCCCTTTCTGGTCCCGCCACGGGGAGAGGGGGCAAATCATGGAGGTTCTTTGGATCCAGTGACTAGCAGGGGAGGTGGTTTGTCAGACGGGGGGTGGGGGGGAACGAAGAGCCTGCCTGCGTTGACCGAAGGGAAAGAAACTTTATGGAAAAAAAAATTTTCATACACTTGCACCAATGTAGGATCATTTTGAGTTTCCCTCAGAACAGTGACATTTGTTATGGGGAGAATTTCCACCTGTGCTGCAGAGAATAAGTCCATAGAATCAGACTCTGTTACCTTGTCCAACACTTGAAGCAGCAGTCTGGCTAATCCATCAGCACTGGCATGTTACTTGGTATACGTAAACTCAGTACCATGAATGTTCCCCAAGGAACAAGGACCATCTCTGCAGCTGACCTGTGGACACCTCTGGAACTCCCTTTTCAAAACTGAAAAGAGAGATTTATTTCATTTAATTCTTTGGTAACTGGGTAGGGCCCATGAGGGCACAAGTGCCTGTTTTCAGAGGTGACCCATGATCACTAGGGTGGTTAAATGACTTGCTCAGAGTCACACAGTATGCAAGTAGAGGTTGTGGGAATCAAATCCAGATCTACTGAATATTTATTTGTTTAAGTCTTAGATTAACACCTTTGAGCTAAATAGCTCTTTTACATAGGTCCCACTTCGAAGAACAAAGATAAGTTACAATATAACATGAAAGGAATACAAAAATATGAAGAAGGAGCAACAGCACATTGAGTGCAAATTGTCAAAGAAACACGTCTAAAAGAATAGCATTGTATAATGTATGACTGATAATAAAAAAAAGGAAAAAGTGCCCTAGGTCTGAGGTAAAGATCATCTGATTGCAAGTGCTCACATTTCAATGTAAAATAAGCAGCCCAGAGGCTTTGTCAAAGTGTGGGGAGAGAATGAAGGGTAGGGAGAGAGAGGGTGAAGGAGAGGAAGGGAGAAGGGTGGGGGGAGGGGGAGGTGGGAGCAGTGTAAGGCAAGCTGGGAGAATCAGACTGCAAGAAAAACAGAGTGAGGGACATAAAGGGGAGGGGGAGGGAGGAAGAGGGAGAGGGGAGAGAGATGGAAGTTGGGGGATGGTGTAAAGGATGGAGGCAATGTACCAGGCTCATTCACAGCCAGTTACTCTAACCTCTAGGCTATGCTGTCAGCACAAACGAGATGTTGATGATCAGTTACCAATGTCAATCTGTTACTATACAGGTATTGATTACATTGTTTTATTCCCCACACCAGACTTAAGGCTCACAATCACTTTGTGCATTCTTGCTCTCTGTTGATGTAAAAGATCTTAGTGCAAAGGTGATAGGCTGTTCACTGCCATCCTTCATTCTATGAGATAACACCACACCAATGCCAAAGGCATCACATACCAGTCTAATCGGTAAAGAGGCATCATAGTAAGTCAAAAGACAAAGAACCTCAGTGCGCAAGCACTGAAGCAGTGGTTACCCCAAACAGCATTGGCTGGGAAGCCAAGTTTCAAAGAAATACAAAATCACACATATGCCCATAATGCACAGCACCATGGGCTGTATATGCAAATCACCACAGTCATACCTAATCATACCAATACCAATCATAGTAAGTCAACACCTTCTCAGAGGTGGTCGGTGTCTTGGCCTCTTTAAACACTGTTTACTCCTTAGACCATTTCCATTAGGTACCAGTTTGCTGAAGAATATCGAGGGGATACAGCACTGTAGCTAAGTTTGGTGAGAGTTTTGGTAAAAGCTGACACAGAAAAAGTTATGTTACCACATTGGTCCTTGTGGCAAAAGATCCAGAAAAAAAAGAGATGATTTGATACCTTTTATTGGACCAACATAGATGTTACAAAAGAAAATCGGTGCTTGAGCTTTTGGATTACATAGAATCCTTCGTCAGAAAACTAACAGTTGGTTTGGAAAAATACACGTTCTTAAAGTCCAGATCATACATAAAAAAACAAATAAATTGTTAAAAATCCCATTGGCTTAAACTGCTTTTTAAAAATCAGCAAGGAACCATAAATAGAGTCCCATCACAAGAAAGGTATGTCAAGGTCAAATGTCACAGAACAGATAAGCTTCTTCCCTGAGAACAGCCATAAAACATACAGATGAAATAAGCTGAAGAAATACATAATATATAGGGCCAGATATTCAAAGCTTTGTGCGGTTCGCAAACAGTTTGCATGGGATTAGCGTGGGTCTGCCATATTCAAAAGGCCAACTAGCACACACAAACAGCAGTAGCGCCGGGCAAAGCATAATGATATGCAAGGGGCATAGTGAACATGAATAAAGGCGCTATGAGACATTCAGCGACTAGTGTCGCACTAAGGTGTTTATCGCGACATAGTACGACACTTAGCGTGGTACAATTTACCGCCCAGGAAAAGCTGGTCTTAAACCCGGGGCAAACAGCTTTTCACGTCATTGGTGCATTGCGCGGTGTTTACGTGGGATTTGCGTGGCTTGCGCGACCCTAACATAGGGGTACGACACTTAGAAAATACCAGTCATGGAGGACACATGCTGCTCACTGATGGCACCACCATGATGTCAGCAGCTGCCACCAGTCCCAGCCAGGCACAGACAGTAAGGGGAGATCCAACCCACCGGGGACAGCATGGTAGTGTGGCCATACTGCACACACCTGCAGACCATACATCTGTGGTGCCTAACAGATGCTAGCACACACATGCAGCACTGTGGGCATGGTGGCCAGTGAAGGGGGGGGTGTACGAGTGGCCAGACCTCACCACAGCCAAGGTGTGGCCACAAGGCTGGGAAACATCATGCAGTGCACATGGGCCAGTAGTGGGAATACGCCACCACCTGTGTGCCTGTTGGATCCTACATGCCCCCCCCAGCCACCTACCACACAACTGTACAAATGCCACAGCACACACAGCCAGCCATGTACATGACACTGTGTGCATCCCATGCCACAGGTGCAGCATCTGTGGATCACACAACACCGTAATAGTACTGTCCACTGTCAGTAATTACCTACAAGCTGGGCCTGTCACTGTGTACAGTGCAGTGGTCATCACTGCCCTACATACCCTAGGCAGTGCCGTGTCCCTCACACTACCAGCTCCCTTGCTACTGTAGTGTCTGCTGTGCACTGTAACATGACCTAGAGTGTGACAGTTGCATGCAGCACCACCACCACTTGTGCCTATGCTGTGTTGTCTCCTGGGGTATGATATGCTATGGTATGCTGTACTGTTCACATGTAGCCTGCAGCTATCATCATGCACTGCCTGACTGACCTACAGGTGGAGCTGCAGTCGGACCTGGCCAGCCCCTGTACTTCCAGACTGACCCACAGGTGGAGCTGTGGGACCCTGCAGTAACGCTGGGCAAACTGCATGCAAATCAGGGCATGATGAGATGCTAATGTGGCTGTTTGCCCGGTGACTATCCAAGTAGGCTCATTTGCATGTCACTTTTGAATATAGCAAAATTTAGCACCGGGCTAACATGTTTGCACCGGGCAAACCGCTTAGCTCTGCGCTAAAGCTGCGCTAACGTGTTAGCGTGGTGCTAACGGTCCGGGGAATATTCTACAGTTTTGATTACTGTTCTTTCACATCTGCTGCTGCCTGCAGCTGTACTGGGTCCACGCGTTTGCTGGCACACACTTTGGCCACATAGTTTCCCTCTACCTACCTTCACGTCGCTGAGTACTGTGTTGTTGTTGTTGTATGCACTTTCTGGTTGCTATATTCAGTGCTGTCATATTCCAGGGCTGCGGTTGCCCTGCACTCCCAGCCCAGTTTGCACAGCCTCTTTCCCATGCTATATTCAGAAGCTATTTGCCCCAGGCTATTCCTTTTGAATATAGCTCGCTTTGTGCTCCGAGCTATGTTTGCCTGCCAGACAGTGTTAACTTGGCCCAGGGGCAAAGTTTTGAATATCTGGCCCATAATGTTTGAAGTCTTCTAAATAAGAAAATATCTTTGTGTTAGGGCAAAACTGTGGATTTAAAGTCAACCTGTCCTGTCAAAATTAAGCATTAATCAGCTGCTTATTTATACGGTGTAAGTACTATTAGTACTAATTAATAGTTAAGGTAATAGCTGATCATTTAAAAAAAAAGAACAAGGTTAAGAAACATTTTGAGGTTTAGGTGCGTGTACTGTTGCATCCACTTTGTTGGGTGACTTGGGTAAACCACATTTATCAACAGAATGCCTGCAGTATGTTTTTGCTTTTCTCAAAAATATCTCCCCTTACAGACTCTCAATCCATGCACAGCCAGCCTAGGCAAAAACTTTCTTTAGATTATCTAGGTGTTTCTTGTCATTTGCTTCTGTGATGATCATGTAATTCAAGTAACACTGGGTGCCAGCCAGGTATCCTCTGGAGTACCTGGTCCATTGATTTCTTCCAAATCGCTGGATCTGATGTTAATTCCAAACACTGGCCAACTGTATTTGAATATCCCCCTATGAATGCTGATGGTGAAACAGTTTTTTGAATGTTCCTTGATTTCCATCTGCAAATAGGCTTGCACTAGAATAGATCAATTTTAGAGAAAAAATGTCCCCCTGACAGTGAGGCAAATATGTCTTTGGTGTAGGGTATAGAGTATTGACGCAGCCTGTAACTAGATTTAGTGTCACTTCGAGATTACCCCAAGAATTCATCATTGTTGGCACTATGGGCAAGGCCCACTCATACCAGTCTAGATAAAACCCCAGCTGTTCGAGCTATGCATGTTCAGCTTGTACTCTGGGGCATAATGCACATGGCTTACCTTATGGGACTTAGGTTATGTCTCCTCTGTCAACCCAATTTTTGCTTTTATATGCTTTAAGGTTCCAATATCTTTCTAAAATACTTCTGATGACTGTGCAAGCAACTGAGATAGGCTCTCTGTGGTCACATCATCAGCTATTTGAAGCATCATCTGAACCGCCTTAATGGTGTGCCAATGTAACTGAATTTTCCTCAGCCATTCAGGCAGTGTAGTGCCCTGCTTTGTGTCACATAAAGATCCAACAAAGAGGCAGGAACCCATTAAAGATTTTTTTTCGTTATCAGCCCTCAGCTTTTAGCTAAAACATTGCATTTATTTATAATTTGGTTAAGTCAAAGAGAGGCTTCAGTGGGACTCTGCTCCTGGCAAAGCTGATTAAAAATGTTTGTGATTTATGCCGGGTATATAGTATTGAATCATATGTTTTCTTTTTGTAGGTCCCTCTGTTGTCAAGAAGCACAGAGAAGTGCTGCATGCTGTTCTAGGTTTTGTAAATAGCCTGTGTAGTCTGGGCCAATGGCTGACTGTAGATTAAGGAATAGTCCTTTGGGTATAATACCACGGTGTCTGATTTCTGTGTGTATTCTGCATAAAGCTGATTTCTTCTTGATCCATTTAATAATCTTAGTAGTGTATTGAAGGAGGATATTGTGGTAGATTTTCAGAGAGAAAAGACAAGGAAGTAGAATAGGAGTGAAGTATGGGATCTCAATCTAGATACTGTACACAGAGTGACCAAAGAATTAAGTTCTTTTTAAGGCTGGTCTGCATAGCAAACTAGTTCCTACTGCGATGAAAGTTAGGAAGTGTTTTGTAGCTGTGCTTTTGCAGTGCATTGTTGGCTGAGACTTGTGATAGAAAATGAGTAGCTGCAGTCAGCTACTATTCCCTGCTACTGCTTTCTTTCACTGTGTCTACGTATACTATTAGTTATGATGTGAACAGTGTATGACCCTCCAGAACGTGTGCTGCTAAGCAGTGGTGTTCTCCAGAGTGTGCATTCTGGAGAAGTTCACCCTACTTCACAAGACTGTCCGTCACCCTTCCAGAGGTGTGCTGTAGCTGGCTCACTCAAAATCTCTAAATTGCTTTTGTTAGCTCGTGTGAGTCTCTACTTAGAATCAGAGCAACCCCAAGTGAGCAGAAACAGGGAATCAAGGGCTGTTTCATACTGACCTGTTGAGGAAGGCAGTGCTGCTGCCGAAGTTGACACTTTCTCATGAATTTGCAGTCCAAAGTTATTTTTTTTATTGTTGAGATTCTGTTGCCATCACCCTCTTGAAGCACCCTACTACCCACCTCTATCCACCCTAGCCCTACTCAGTTTTAAGAACCATCAACATCCCTTCCTTCCACATGCTGCAGCTGTACCCACCCACCTGACCATGACAGAAAGAAGTAGGAAGCTTCCCCCTTCTCAATCACAAACCCAGTCCCAACCTTCTCTCCCTCCGCCACTGTGCAGAATTAAAATACAGATATCCCCCTCCCACACCCAGCCACTACAGCACCTATTCATCCTCCATGTCACCCTGAGACCATAACAGGAAAAGGATTTCCACAAAGGACAGTGACAGACACAAACCCTCCTCTCACCACCTTGGCTGGTCACCATCTTAAATGAATGGGAGCCACAGCATGTGTTCATAGTAAAAACAGCTGATTGCTATGAGTGTGCACTGTAGCTCCCATTCACACAGAAGGCTGCCAGCGGAGGTGGTGAGAGGGCAGTCTGTGCTTGTCACCATCCCTCATAGATATCCTTTGTTTGTTGAGATCTCATGGTGGCACAGGAGATGGAGGGTGGATGGGTACTGCAGTGGGTGGGTATGAGAAAAGGGATATGTGTATGCTAATTTTGCATGGTGGCTAGAGGAGGAGGTTGGGATTGGGTTTGTGATCAAGTGGAGGAAGGGTTCTAACTGCTTTCTGCCATGGTCAGGGGGAGGAACAGGATGGTAGTTGCTGCTGCGGTGATTGTGGGAAAGAGGAATTGTATAATAAAACTGGGCCAGGCTTGGTGGTGGGAGGAGGGTAGAATGGTGATTCAAGAGGGTGGGGGAATGGAAACTTTTAATACATTAAAATATACTGTAACACACCACGAACTGGCACTTAGCAGGTGGAGTACTACTTCAGGGACTCTTCACTTGGCAAAGCACTACTTCATGTGGCACTTGGCAGTCAAAGTGCCACTATACGTAGTCTTCATCTGGCAAGATTGGTACTTAGTTACATGGTGTGGTATGCGAAGGGTAATACAAAGTTAGCAGCACTTCACATAGGGCAGTTAAAAAGCTAGTAGCACCAAAAATAGCAAGCAAAAATATTCATTTTAAAAAGTAGTCTGGTTTATTTTTAATTCTGAAGTGATTTTCTTTTTTCCATTTGCCCATTAGAAGTTTTTGTATCTGAGTAATAGTATTAAGTGCGATGTGAAGAGCAGTACTCTACCTGGAAACTTTCATATCTAGTTCTGTTCCTCTGCATACCTCATAAGCATTATGACGCCACTGTTTGTGACATCACAAGTTACTGATTGGGAAGCAATTTATAGGCTCCTCCTTGTCAATTGTGATGTCACAGACTGTGAGTTCGAAAGGCAAATGATGTATGAGGTGGTCATAAGGCTGATTATGTATGAGGAGATCATAAGGCTGATGATGTATGAGGAGATCATAAGGCTAAGGATTTATGTGGAGATCATAAGGCTGATGATGTATGAGGAGATCATAAGGCTGATGTATGAGGAGAGCATAAGGCTGAGGATGTATCAGGATGTCATAAGGTTAATTATGTATAGAGATGATAAGGCTGAGGATGTATCAGGAGGTCATAAGGCTGATGATGTATCAAGATCACAAGGCTGATGATGTATGAGGAGATCATAAGGCTGAGAATGTATGAGGAGAGCATAAGGCTGAGGATTTATGAGGAGATCATAAGGCAAAAGATTTATGAGGAGATCATAAAGCTGGTGATGTATGAGGAGATCATAAGGCTGATGATGTATGAGGAGAGCATAAGGCTGATGATGTATGAGGAGATCATAAGGCTGAGGATGTATGAGGAGGTCAGAGTGGGTGATGATGTATGAGGAGAGCATAAGGCTGAGGATGTATGAGGAGATCATAAGGCTGAGGATGTGCGAGGAGAGCATAAGGCTGATGATGTATGAGGAGGTCATAAGGCTGAGAATTTATGAGGAGATCATAAGGCTGATGATGTATGAGGAGGTCATAGGGCTGAGGATTTATGAGGATATCATAAGGCCGATGATGTATGAGGAGATAATAAGGCTGAGGATTTATGAGGAGATCATAAGGCTGATGATGTATGAGGAGAGCATAAGGCTGATGATGTATGATGAGATCATAAGGCCAAGGATGTATGAGGAGAGCATAAGGCTGAGGATGTATGAGGAGATCATACAGCTGAGGATGTATCAGGATATCACAAGGTTGAGGATGTATGAGGAGGTCATAAGGCTGATGATGTATGAGGAGATCATAAGGCTGAGGATGTATGAGGAGGTCATAAGGCTGAGGATGTATCAGGAGGTCATAAGGCTGAGGATGTATGAGGAGATCATAAGGCTGAGGATGTATCAGGAGGTCATGAGGCTGAGGATGTATCAGGAAGTCATAAGGCTGATGAAGTATGAGGAGATCATAAGGCTGAGGATGTATCAGGAGGTCATAAGGCTGATGATGTATGAGGAGATCATAAGGCTGAGGATGTATCAGGAGATCATAAGGCTGATGATGTATCAGGAGATCACAAGGCTGAGGATGTATGAGGAGAGCATAAGGTTGAGGATGTATGAGGAGATCATAAGGCTGAGGATTTATGAGGAAATCATAAGACTGAGGATGTATTAGGAGGTCATAAGGCTGAGGATGTATGAGGAGATCATACGGCTGAGGATGTATGAGGAGATCATAAGGCTGAGGATGTATCAGAATGGGAGGTCATAAGACTGAGGATTTATGAGGAGATCATAAGGCTGAGGATGTATCAGGAGGTCATAAGGTTGATGATGTATAAGGTGGACTAGAACTAGCTATGTCAACCTTGCTGTGATAAAATAGTGTTCCACACTTGACGCATAGTATTGTCAGATAGCAAATCTTCTAATTAGCAAAAGGGAAAATGTAAAAAAAAATACTTCAGATGTAAGAAGGATTAGTTCACTACTATGGAAAATTAATTATTTCAGGCGGATACGTCTAGTGATTCTGCCATGGTTCATCCCCCTCCATTGACATCGGCATGACGCCAGTGCAAAAGGCTGTTGCAGGAGATGGGTTTTGTGGATACCTGATGACATCTGCATGCCCTGGAATGTAGCTATACCTTCTACTCCCACCTACGTGGCAATTATTTCCGAATTGATTAGTTTTTTTTAAGGTCGAACATCTGGCACAGGTGGGTGGAGTAGATATAGGTACCATCTTCTTCTCAGACCATGCCCCCATTACTTTAACTCTGTATACGAAACAAGAATGTAGAACTACCTTTTGAGGATTCAGTAATGGTTTGTTTAATAACCTGAACTTTAAGAAGCTTTTACGGGAAAAGGTTCCTCAAATCCTGCATGATAATGAGACCCAGGGGGCAGCACAGGCTATGCTATGAGATATCCTCAAAACTGTTCTCCATTGAACTGATAGCATTTGCAGCACATTAAAAAAACACAGGGAAAAAAGGAAAAGCACCCCAATGGGCAAGCTGCAATTTATACAGACAACTCACAAACAGGGAGCTCATTCTGTAGTATCTCTTATAAAATGGGTTGGAAATTCCCTGCTTTCCAATTGACTATATAAGCTCCGAGACCCGTATGCTAATTCAGAGAAATGCACAGTCTGGAACAAGTTCAGGCAATAGGATTTGGAATTTGGGCCATTCACATTCAGAATGGGTGTACCGTCAACACAGTGACATTTACACAGCGAAGTCCACCACAGTGACAAATCTTGCCAGGCCGCTGTGGTGGACTGCTGTGAAACAGCAGCGCAACTCCTGGTGTTCCACCCCACCCCTGATACAACTCCAACTCGGAGTTGTATATTTAGAGATGTGGGTGTGCCCCCCCACACAGTCCTCTGCATGGGGGGTGTGGGGGACTGTTTCCCAATGGAAGCAATGCCGACAGTCTACATTGTTCCCGACACTGTAGTGAGGTGGAACCCTGAGCTACTTCACTCATCCTTGACTGCCATTACAAACACAGCTACCATCTTTACTCACTGAAAACCTTCAACAAGGGCATAAAAAAGGAAAACTCCCTTAAAGGGACACTGTCAACCCCCTTAGGCCTCAAAGTGTCCCTAGTTTAAAAAACACATTTTATGATTGTTCACATTCTATAGACTGTTGATACAGCTGGTAGTTTGATTCAGATCATTTTTTTTTTGTGAAAAACTGAGTGCCCACCATCCTAGTGTTAACACACCAAAACATGTTTGTTTACATTTTTTGACCAACTCCTACTGCATCTTTCCTGAACTCAAGAGCACCCTCAACACAATCTTGCCACTCATTATGCAGTGGGAATAGAGGAGACCATGGTCTTATGAGTGACTGCACTGTTTAAGGGTTTTTCTAATGTTCAGGAAGTATGCAGTAAGAGTACTTCAGTGACCTGAAGCGAAACAAAGCTGAGTATAGCTATACATTACCATGCATTTCAGTCCTAATAGGAAAGGAGTCAGATAAAACAACCAGCAACATCAATGAATTTTAAAGAAGGTAAGTAATTACAAAATGTGGGTTTTTACTTAAAAATAATATGATGCAAAAAAAGATTGACAGTGTCTCTTTAAATTAAAAAAAAATAATAAACATTTTCCCCTCTAATGATACCCTCCTTAGACACAGAAACAAACTTAGACAAGCATTTGTCAATGCTGAATGTTGTCTTGCTGGCATTGGTAGTGCAGAAGTTAGAGACATGCATAATAGGAATGGCAGTGAAGTATTGAACTGACGCCAACCCCACCTCCACCCTGCAGAAACTGACAGGCACTGGGGTGTGCCTTTGAGTCATCGACCATAACACTCACGCCATTTCACCTCACTCTACTCTGCAGACACTGACCAGTGTTGCGGTGTGCATTGGGGTCTTCCGGCCTTACACTCACCCCATTCCATAAGGAAATATGCTGAGATGGGTGAATTATAGGAGAATGGGGTGAACTTTGGAGCCAAAGAGTCCAATGCACTCCTCAGTGCCTTTCAAGTGGCTGCAGGCTGAGGGTGGAATAGTGTGAGCTTTACAGCCGAAAATCCCAAGTCACACCCCTGATGCCTGTCAGTCTCTACAGGGTGGGGCGTTATAGTTGGAAACCCTAATGCCCCAGTCGTTTGTTGGTTATTTGCACTCCACATTTTCAACATGGGCTTTTTGTGACCCAACCTCATGAACAGTGGCACTATCAGTTCATTAGCCAAAAGGTGATTTTGCACAGCGACTGCACCATTTGGTGCCACAGGTGCGAAAACACATTTCAGGCAGGATATGAAAAATTACAGCTGTACTGTTCATGAGGCAGTGCAAAAAATGGTAATGTTGAAAATCTGGAGTGAAAATATGGAAAATTGGTGAAGTCACGAGTGTGCGTAGTAACTGGGCAACAGACACCCGTAACGCAATTATTTTGGGGATTTTTTTAACCATATTTTCAACATGGGCATTTGGGGCCTCCGCTGATGAACAGTGGCACTGTGATTTTGTTAATGTGTCCCAAACGTTGATTTCCCACAGTGACCATGCCTTTCTGCACCAGATGTGCGAAAACACATTTTGGGCAGGATGTGAAAAATGACAGCTGTACCATTCATAAGGAGATGTGAAGAAATGACAATGTTGAAAATCTGCAGTGAAAATATTAAAAAATCTTGAAGTTATGAGCATGTGTGGAAGCTGCGCAATGCACGCTCGTAACACAGTCATTTTTTTTTAATTTTTTCACCAAATTTTTAACACAGCAATTTTGAGACCTCCGCTCATGAACAGTGTCACTGTGATTTTATTACTCTGTCCTGAACACTGATTTCCCACAGCGACCGTGCCATTGTGTGCCAGATGTGTGAAAACACATTTTGGGTAGGATATGAAAAATGACAGCAGTACTCTACATAAGGAGGCATGAAAAAATGGCAATGTTGAAAATCTGGAGTGAAAATATTAAAAATTCTCGAAGTTACGAGCGTGCATGGAAACTGCTAGCATACGCTTAGTAACACAGTCATTTTGGAATTTTTTCACCAAACTTTCAACATAGGCATTTTGGGACCTCTGCTCATGAACAGTGACACTGTGATTTTCTTAATCTGTCCTGAACATTAATTTCCCAAGCGACCGCACCATTGTGCTCCAGATGTGCGAAACACATTTCGTGTAGGATGTGAAAAATGACCTGCTGTACTGATCATAAGGAGGTATGAAGAAATTGCAATGTTGAAAATCTGGAGTGAAAATATTAAAAATTCTCAAAGTTACAGGTGTGCCTGGAAACTGTACAATGCACGCTTGTAACACAGTAATTGTTCGGAATTTTTTCACCAAATTTGCACCATGGGCTTTTTGGGAGCCCACCTCATGAACAGTGGCACTGTCGTTTCATTAATCAGCCCAGAAAGGTGATTCCGTGCAGTGACTGTGAAATCACCTTTCGGGGTCGAATAACGAAATGACAGTGACTGATTTCATGAGGTGGAGTCCCAAGAACCCATTGTTGAAAATTTGGAGTCAAAGTCAAAAAAATGGCTGCGATATCCACTTTAGTTGAAACCTCCCCCATTGATGCCATTATACAGTTTACCAGCATTTCTTCAGTTCGCGGTCAGCTTTGAAGAGTGCAGACGTGTTTCCGCTCCACCGAAGATCACATCGATGGACCTGTGGAGGTAAGTATGGGGTGGGGAGGTGGGATGCGCAGAGGGTGGGTGCGGGTTGGAGGAGGGGAGCCTGTCGACAGCGAAGGAACGTTTTCTTTGTTTCAGGTTCCAAAAAAAAAAAACAGCACAAACCATTTTCTTTCTTTACAGGTGTTTGAAACAATGTTGGGGACACTGGAGTGGTCTCCCAGTGTGCTCCATGACTTTGGGGGTGTGATGTTTGCCAAACTGGGGTGGGCAGGAAAATGTCGACCCGGTCAGCTTCCAAACGCAGGTAGGCACACTGGGTTGGGCTGCCAGTGTGCCACACAGTCTTGGGGGGGGGTTGCACATGCTGTCGGGGGGATTGGGCACCCCCAAAGTCGGCTTTCTAGGGATTGCAAGAGGCGGACAGCAAGGCCGCCACCATATTTATTGAAATGTTATGCAAGACAAGGCACGTAGGGGAGGTGTGTCATCGGGGCCGCTGCATGACAAGCTTGGCTCTGATTGAAGCAGCAAAATTGTTTCAAGTTGGTGACACTGCAAAACACTTGTATCACCACTAGCATGTTCACTAATTGACGAATGAGAGACGCACCTTCTAAAGCATGCCCTGCATTCGCCAAAACTGACACACCTCTGCATTTCTCCTACTAATCTCCTACTGCCACAAAATGTTGCCTGCATGTGCACAAGACAACATAAAATGCTCCTGTAAAAAAGCTTTCAGCTTAGTGTGCTACTCCTGGTTAAACAAATAAAAAAAAAAAAAAAAAAGTACGATTCACAGTTTTAATTTTTTGTGTTTCTTTGGTGACCATGAGAATTTCCCTTTCTGCCTTTACCAACCTGTTTGGGGAATGTGTTTTCTATGCTGCTTCAGATACAATTGAGACCATGGCTCCAGATGAGGCCTTCTGTTATGTGTGATGGGGTAAACGTTCTGTCAAAGGAATTCTGCAGCAGTTTGCATTCCTGTGTTCCATTATAAACAAACATTCTGTCTATTTAATGTGTGGAAAGACAAATGATTGGCAGTTGGGAAAAGACTACATTTTACTAGGTACTTTTAACAAAAGAAAATACATTTCTTTAATTTTTTTTTTAATTTACTATGCTTTTTTTTTGCTGCGCCGGCCATCGATATCCACCCTGGTCACGGCACCCCAGACTTCCACCTCCCATATGGCCTGTGCTCTCTCTGTCACCCCTGGCTTACCCCCCTCAGAGGGTGGGGTCACGGCACTGCCTCCCCAAGTACAGTGCCGCAAAACTATGTCTGGTTGGGAGACCCGGCTAGGGGGCTAATAGAAGCAGGGCTTCACTGAGACGCCCAGCTACAGCGCTTTTTCTTCCCCTTGTAGGCTGGGGCAGGGATGTGCAATGACATCCAGCGTCTGCCCCACCCCAGAGTTGAGTCGGGGCTGGTGCTGTGCAATGACCCAGCCTCTGCCAGGTGTTGCACCACCCTCCCTCCTGGAGAAGGAGAGCAGTCCAAGGGACACTCAGTCCTTCTCCCCCCGGCTGGCCCTCCGATGACCCGGGTCCATTCCTGAACCCGGGTAGCCGGCGTCGCAAGCGGAAATCCAACCGCTGCACCGGCAAGCTGGCTTCATCTTTTTAATTTAAAAAAATTACATTTTTTGGTTTAAAATTTATTTTTTTTTAGTTTACCCAATTTATAAGTGCAACAAGTTACTCCAGATCATTGGTTTCTCGGAGATTATGCACTTCCAGGTGCTAAAGGCATTCTGTGCAAGCACCTCGTGCCTCATTACGTACCTGAGCATGTATTAACCCTGACAAAAAATGCTCTGTCATGTCTTATTGCTTACATAAATAAACACAATAGGAAATACAAGAAATACTAGACTACCAAACTAAGATGGCACTACGTTACCTCAGGCACAAGTTTTACGGGGGTGCTCTAAAGTTTTAGTTTATAGATTATGACAATAAATATGCCAATCAATGGTTTAAAAATGTTATGACCGTTACCTAAACCTGTACCTATAAGGTGGACTGAAGTCTCCAACTTTTTAGGCACTATTAATAGGCAACTTTATGCTAAGAAATCTTACAGTGTACATAGGAACTAAAGACCACTCATTAGTTGAACTATAAAAAATCCAAATATTTATTTCAAGCCATAAAAACACACCCTAAAAATCACCAGTGTTTCAGGGTGTCCACATACCTCTTACTCATGGTGGCTGGTGTTTCTAAAAAAGAGATAAATCAAGTGTAGGTTCATTATATACTGATGTAAACAGAGTTAAGCCAAACCACCATTACGTGCATAACTAGTGACCCCCAAAGCACATACCTTCTAGCTCAAAACACTCTGTATCAGAAACGCTGATGAAATATAATATTGTACCTTAGGTTCTGCGCAATCTCTCATTTATATATACCAATAAAAGTATTATTATATGTGTAACCCTTTCTTGCTCTCTTGCACTGATATGCAGTGAGGGGCTATACACAGGCTACACAGTTCACAGCTCTGTCAGTACCTTGGATTATGGCACTACAGAATAAAATATTCACCAGCATTTGACCTGACAGGTGGCACTGAGCAGACCCTCAGCCCACCTCTCGTGTCTAGGGGTATAATGGAATATTCTCTCAGAGGGGGAGGGAGGGGATCCGACCCCACAGGTCAGTATTGCTTCAAATTGAATAGTTAAGGTGGTTACTGACCTTTTTAAAGTGGGGTTCGAGTTTTAGGCAGCTGGAGACCACTGACATAGATTAAATGTCCTTGCAAGCCTTCAGAGAATTCCAATCCCTTGGAAGATGTAGTCTTGTAAAACAGGGGTTAGGAGACACTACAGGCATGAAGTACATTTTAAAACATCTGAAATCCACACAACTTGCTAGATGCAACAGGCATTCATTTTATTTAAAGTAAAAGTCTCAAGCCACATTTTCCTCGAGGTAACATATTTACAGAAATGCACATTTCTAGGGACATGGATATGTTGTTCATCCACACTTATTGGCAGGTTCCTTGCCGCTTTAAATCTTGCCGGAAGGTCTTCAAGCTAGCTCCTCCCACCCACCCGGGTGGTAAAACTCTCGGCTCCGCCCCATGACGCCAGATCTTCCTTACCGCTTGGAAGCTCAGGTTCCCTCCTTAACGCTCTGCGATTAAGTTTTGGGCCTAAAATCCTTCGGTTTAAAAGAGAAAAACTTTTATAACTTTCTCAGTCTTCTTCCTTCGGCTGCGATGGACTATCGACTCCGTTTCAGAGATGTCCCTGTGGGCAGAAGATGTCTCGAGACGGACCCGCACTCCACGTGTGTTTATTGCCTTGGCCAGGAGCACGACCCGCAGGCTTGCGACCTGTGTTCCTCCTTCTCGGTCTACGTCCTCGAGGACCGCGCTGCCCGCTTACTTCTGGGGCGTCCCGGAAGAAGATTTCCTCCGGTCAAATCCAAAGAGGCCCGACTGGCGGTTTCCGCGGCTGCGGGATCCGCCGAACAACTAGAGAGGTTGGTCGCCTTCGAAGAGCAGGCGGCTCAGGCCGCGGCTTCCTCTTCTGCGGCCTTTGTCCCTCTATCGCTCGGGACCTCATATTCAGCTTCCTTTAAGGAGCTTTGCTTGACCCTCTCAACTAAAGGCGAGGGTCCTACTTCTTCGAGTCCGTTTCATCGGTCGAAGAAGTCTAAATAGAATCTCATCGTCGGCGGCCTCTTGGGAGGCGGGAAAGATCCTCCTCGTGGCGACAATGGACTTGGTCGAATTCTTGGCTTGACCACTGGCTTCACGGTGCCCCGTCAGGCCAGGTGACTGAGACTCCCGCCGACGAGGTTGATTTTCTCAACCCGTTGAGCGAGTTGTCGGCTGAGAAGCCGAGATTCCCTCCTCCCCGGTTCCCCCGGTGAGGGCTGAGGATATCGTCGGCTCTCCCGTACCGGTGAATCAGGAGCCGTCGGTTTTGCTGACCGAACCGAGGGGATCGCCGATCCTCGGCTCCCCGCCTCACCGACCTCGGCCTAGCCGAGATTCTCGGTCTCGGTCTCGGACATCTTCGCGGTCCAGCTGTTCCCGTCGACACAGACGGTCTCGGTCTCGGCACCGCGGCAAGCGGCGTCGCCGCTCTTCCTCTTCTTCCTCCTCGGCCGAGGAGGGAAGGCTTCGGCGTAAGCTACGCCGAAACTACGAGGACCTCATGTGGCAACAATTTTTTCTGGCCAATAAGCTGGCTCAGGCCTCTTCTCCGGCCATTAAGTGGTTGCCACCGGACCAGGTAGTGGTCGAGGCCTGTTTCCAGGCCAGTTGTCCGACCTATTCCGGCTGCCCCACCAATTGTGGTGGAACCGCCTCCACCTCGCACGACAGCTGGGGCTCCGGCAAAAGAATCGCGGTTGGCCCAAAGGCCTTCCCGTGGGCTGTCGGTCACTCTCACGCCTGACAAGCCTCGGCAAGTGGAGGGTGGCTCAGGCTCCAGGCAGCTATTCGACAACTCGTCGGAGTCGGATGACTCCTCCCTGTTCTCCAAGCGTTTTGACTTGGAGTCCTCTGGGGGGCAGTCAGTGGACGATAGCCCTTCGTCCTTCCTAGGACTTCTTAGGCTCATCTCAGAATCCACTGGGATGAAGCTTGAACCCGTATCCAAACGGGCCAGATATCCTCTCACCGAGATTCTGGACCGAGGGGATTCTCCCACGGAGGCCTTTCCAGTGGCCGAAGCCATTGTCGGGCCGGCCCTGGAACTTTGGCAGCGTCCGGCTTCCTGTCCTGCGCCTTCGGCCAGGATGGCCAGGAAGTATGCGGTCCCTACTGGCTCTCTGTCCGGGTTTTCTGAACACCCCTCGGCTGAAGGGCTGGTCACGGACAGTGTTTTCCGGCGTGCCGGTAATGCCAGGGACGTGGACAAACCGCCCGACAAAGAGTCCAAGAAATTGGACTACTCGGGGCGGAAAGTGTATGCTGCCTCTTCTCTCGGCCTTCGTCAGGCCAGTTCGGCCGTCCTCATGGCACATTTCTCCCATGCCCTGTTGGGTTCCCTGGATGAGGCGGTCCCTCATCTTCCCGCTGACCTGCAGACTACGGTCAAGCAGGTGCGGGATCAGGGCAGGGCAGTAGCCAAACAACAGCTCCAGACTGCTCTGGATATAGGAGACTCATGTGCCCGGTCAGTGGCGGCCGCTGTGGCCATGCGTCGGCGGGCGTGGCTGCGAATATCCACCTTTACCGCGGATACCCAGCACAAGCTGGCGGACGTTCCTTTCCTGGGAACAGACCTGTTCGGCCCTGGAGTGGAAGGCCACCTCCAGAGGATCGAAAAATCCAATGCCACCTTGGATTCGGTCTCGTCCGCACAGAGGGACAAGGGTCATAAGCCCCAGCCTAAGCCCTTTCGTCCCTCTACTCCCGCCACACGCCCAGCCCAACAGCGTCAGGGCCAGCAGGCTAGACCTTGGTATTCCAAGCCCAAGCCATCGGCTTCCTCTAATAGGAAGCAAGGAGGAAAAGGCCCTGGTGGTCCCCAGGCCGGTCCTTCCTCCAAGCCTGCTAAGTGACGGGCTGAGGGGTGTCACCCCCATCCCCGTCACCTCGCCCCTGGTTCCCCGTGGGGGGCGGCTCCGACACTTCCTTTCCGCCTGGTCCGCTGTTACCACGGACAGGTGGGTTTTGGAGGTGGTGGGAAGAGGCCTGCCTCTGGAATTCAAGCAGGCTCCACCCTTCAGAGCACGTCGCCCAGCGGCGCTGGGTCCCAAATCTCTACAGGCTCGTCGGCCGACGCAGCCCTCCTCCTTCAGAAAAGGGTGATAAAGAGATGAAGGGACCCTTCACCAGAACCAGGGTTCGTGTCCAGGTACTTCCTGGTCCCGAAAGCAGACGGGGGCTGGCGCCCATCTTAGACCTACACGACCTGAACAAGTTCCTAAGGTCTCGAACCTTCAGAATGGTCACTCTGGCTCAGATAATACCATCTCTGGAACACGGCGTGTGGTTCTGTTCTCTGGACTTCCAGGACGCGTTCTTTCACGTCCCTATCCGACCGTCTCATCAGAGATTCCTCCGCTTCAGAGCGGAGGGATCCCTCTTCAGTTCAGGCCATGCCCTTGGCCTTTCTTCAGCTCCCAGGGTCTTCACCAAATGCATTGCAGCGGTGACAGCTTTCCTTGGCGCTGAGGGGTCCGAGTGTACCCTTACCTGGACGATTGGCTGATAGCAGCCCCTCAGGTTGGAGGTGGGCGGTCCAGAAATCTGGCCCTCGGGTTTGCTCTCAACTGGGCCTCCTGGTCAGCGAGGCCAAGTCGGAACTCGAGCGAAGCAGGTGATATCCTTCATCGGGCAGAGCTCGACTCTCTTGAGCCAGAGCACGGCTCCGGCGGACAGGAGCCAAGGTTCTTACCTCCTTTGCCCAATCATTTCTGGTTGGGCAATCGCCTGCCGGGACTTCCCTCACGACTCTTGGGTCTTATGGCGCCTGTACCAGCGTAGTCCGTTGGGCACGCTGGCACATGCGCCCCCTCCAGTGGGGTCTGGCCGGCCAGTGGTCACAGCGTTGCGACCCTCTGGACCAGCGCATGTGGACGACCCAGGAGATGTGGAGCGCTCTCCAGTGGTGGACCGTTCCGTCCCATCTGCAGGAGGGTATCCGTTTGTCCGCCCGAGCCGACGGTCTCTCTATCGACCGACGCCTCTTTGATGGGTTGGGGTGCCCATCTGGGGAACACCGGCCTTACGGCCTCTGGTCCCAGGGGAGTCGATGCCATATCAACCTGCTGGAGCTCCGTGCGGTCCGCTAGCTCTCACCGCTTTGCTCCGTTTCTCCGGGGTCAAGTGGTCCGAGTCCAGGCGGACAATACCACGACCATGTACTATCTAAACCGCCAGGGCGGGGCCGCTCCTTGCCTCTATGCAAGGAAGCTCCACATCTGGTCACTAGTGCGCAGCCTGGGCGGATCTCCTGGCCATTCATGTGGCAGGAGCCTCAACACCTGGCCGATGCCCTGAGCCAGATAGGGGCTGCGCCATGCAGTGGTCTCTCCTGCGGAGATAGTACAAGACCTGTTCTCCCGCTGGGGCACACCTCTGGTGGATCTGTTTGCCTCAGGGAGAATCGCGAGCTGAGGCTGTTTCATGCCGCCCCCTCAGCAGGGCTCGCTGCAGGGGATGCCTTTTCGAGGCCGTGGACCCGGGCCTCTTTCGCCTCCCCGTTCCCCTGATTCACAGGGTCCTGCTGGCGAGGAGGGACAAGGCGCAGGTGATTCTGATAGCCCCAGATTGGCCTCGCCAGTTCTGGTATCCAGATCTCTCAGTCTCAGCTCCAGGACTCATGGCGGCTTCCAGCTCGCCCGGACCTGCTCTCAGTCAATCAGGGAAGGTGTTCCATCCGGACCTTCAATCCCTGCACCTGACGGCCTGGTTCCTAGCGGCTAGAGTTCCAGGCCTTGGGTCTTTCGGCGTGGTCCTCAACGTCGTTGAGGCGTCCCGTGAGTCGACCAGAAAATGCTATGCCTTCAAATGGAAGAGGTTCTCCATTTGGTGTCGGGAAAAAGGGTTGGACCCTTTCTCGTGTCCTGTGGCGAGCATTTTGGACTATCTATGGTCCCTATCTAGTCAAGGGCTTAGGTCGACGACCCTTAAGGTGCACCTGGCAGCCATTTCTGCTTACCGGGCGCGGGCCGGTCAGCAGTCAGTGGCGCAGGAAAAAGTGGTCTGGCGCTTTTTCAAAGGCCTTGATCACATTTCCCCTTCAGTGCGGGAACCCCCACCTCCGTGGGATTTACTGCTGGTACTGGCAAAGCTCATGGGCAAGCCATTCGAACCAATGCACAGGTGTGGTCTCCCCCACCTGTCGTGGAAAACCGCCTTCTTGGTGGCTATCACGTCAGCCAGAAGGATGGGAGAACTCCAGGCGCTGAGCATCGAGTCTCCTTACCTGGTCTTCCACAGGGACAAGGTTGTCCTACGCCCCACCGAAATTCCTTCCGAAGGTGGTGTAGCCGGTTTCCACCTTAATCAGGTATTGTCTGCGGTGTTCTACCCCAATCACCTCGGAGGCCGAATATAGGCTCCATACTCTGGATCCTAGAAGGGCGTCGCTTGTTATAGGGCCGACGGCTGAAATCGGGAGAGGTTCGCCAGCTGTTTGTCACCACGCTGAAGCCGCACCTGGCAGACCTGCAGCCAAGCGGACGATAGGCAGATGGGTCACCTCCTGCATAAATCTCTGCTATGAGTTAGCGGGCATGGAGCCTCCCAGAGGATGAGCTCATTCTACCGCCATACTGCTGCATCAGTGGCTATTTCCAGGGATGTCCCTATCCAGGAGATCTGCAGGGCTGCTACTGGAAGTCAGCACACACCTTTATTTCCACTACCACATCGACCTTGAGTCACGCTGGGATGCTGGTTTTGGGGCCTCGGTTCTCAATCTTTGTTCCCCAAGTAAGTATTAGGGGTGTGCCTTGCCTCCTCCTCCCGGAGAACTGCTAGGAGTCTGCCAATAAGTGTGGATGAACAACATATCCATGTCCCTAGAAATACAGGTTACTCACCTGTAACAGGAGTTCTAGGAATGGTATATGTTGTTCATCCACTAAATCTCCGACCTCCCGGCTCGACGCACAACCTAGCTTCAGCGGGCAGATCTGGCGTCATGGGGCGGAGCCGAGAGTTTTACCACCCGGGTGGGTGGGAGGAGCTAGCTTGAAGACCTTCCGGCAAGATTTAAAGCGGCAAGGAACCTGCCAATAAGTGTGGATGAACAACATATACCATTCCTAGAACTCCTGTTACAGGTGAGTAACCTGTATTTACTGAGTTCGTTCCTCCATCACTACGACTTTAAGTCATGGCACAATACTTAAGGTGGCTGAAGGATTTGAACCTCCAGCCTGCAGCTTACATTGTAGCAAATGGGCTCCTTCCTGACATCATACTTCAACTCAATGGGGGTCATTTCCTATTCTTCCCACACTTTCCCAAACAACTTCTCTGACACTGTTAACCACGATTTTCCCTTGGCAGAATTGAGCTTGAGGTAAATTACCTCACACTTTGCTGACATCTGAGAGATTCTGCTGCTTTCCCCGCCAGTGGGGGCAGGCTACATTTTACTTACGGTGGTGGATTTTCTCCAATGGGGGAAAGCTGGACCCAGTTCTTGATTTACCCCAAGCATGTCCATTCACCTAAGCATCCCTGCACCCGGCCCAAGACAGGAGGACATCAGGCAGGGGACCTACCTTTCAAATGCACATAGCAGGAGATACAGACGATTAAGACAGTCTTTGCCTGGTGGACACAGGAAGCACTAAGGATAGAAACTGCCACTTCATACCCTTCCATCGACCCAGCAGCCACTTGAATGGCTGGGCCCCCTTATGGCAACCACCGTCATCTCTGGACTGCCTGAGGAGACGTCCTGTCTCCTCTGAACTTCTTCTTTGTTACTGCCTCCTTCATTCCTGCCCCACCGGTGGGTGGTGAGAATGCATCCCGCTTCCTTACTCTGAGCAGAGGAGCTGACAGCCCCCTCTACCCAGGCCTCACCGGCCTTCACATGCTGGGCCGCCCGATGCCACACACAACTGCCGTGCAGCTCCCTTCTCCCTCCCAAACTCTCTCTCCTCCAACTAAAAACTCCCCCTCGCACCTAATAGGTGCAGAACACTTGTGTGCACATGTGCCCCTGGCGGGCGTGCGCATGCTATCGGTGCCTTAAAGGCACCTTTCAGTAAGCTCCCTGCAATGATGGGGGGGGGGGTTGCATATGTTCTATATATTTCTCACTATATGGATTCTCGACACATAATATTCTGAGTGCTAAAATAAACACAAAGATTAGCGTTTAGTTCTCAAAGGGAGAAACACCTAATGAATTTCACTGTTACAAACTTCATTCCTGACATAAAGAAACTGTACTTACTGAATAGTTTTTTTGGTCTTGTATATGTGCTAGTAGTGTAACCCCTAGATGGCGCTATCCCAGGGGCTACTACCCCTGCCTGATTTGCCACTAACAGGTTGAGGGGCCTGGATCCAATGGCGGGTGCCTCCACCCAGAGGTCAGGGTTTGCAATAGTTAAACTAACTTGGTCACAGCCCTCTGGGACACTGCAACCCCCCTTTCTTCCCACTAGTGGCCCACACAATATGTCAGAATTACCTTCACAGTATACACTTACCCCCAGGTCTGGTTCCGGCACTGGGACCTCCTGTGAAATGAGATACAGTGCAACAATCACAGTACAGTACTTTAACATAGACAAATACCTCAGGCAGTATAACTTTGCTGAAACAAGCAGCTCTGATTTATTTAGGGGATATAACAAGGACAGGGAAATCAGGTTAATTAGCTTATCACTCTAATAATCTACCTATGGCTCTGTGCACAGGCCTATCCCTATCAGTTACTGTCCCTGGGTACCCAAGCCCTAGTGGCTAGTCCAAACCGTGGCAGCTGGTAGGGGCCCTTTCACACAGAGAAAGGAGAATTAAACAGTCAGCAGTACAGTAATTCCATTTGGATTTAATGTGGCAATTCAACAGGAGCGACCCTGAATTAGTACTCACGACCTCCAAATAAGATAGGGTCCTTCAATGTCAGCAGGGCTCACTTGAGGTACACAAACCTCTTCACACATCCATATAAAAAAGCACTATACCAGGCAGGCTGCATCTGTATCCCGATCGCAATTACTGCACAATACCGGGAGAACACACAGCAGATTCAGTTCCTGACAGACCGAGGTCAATTTTCAGCAATTCCTCCAGTCTTCTACAGGGTGAGCCTGGTTTCTACTCTTCAGAGATCCTTTGATTCTTTTCACGGGCCAGTTCAGTCTAACAAGCTGTTACACAAGCTGCAGACCGGAACTCTGGGCCTTACACACGTTTTTGACTAAAACTGCACACTGAAAAGCACAGGGCTCCTTCCTTCTTCACTGCCAAAGCTCAACTGAAACTCCAACCGACAAAACGGGCACTTCCTTTGAGTTCCTCCCAGTTCTTGACTGGATTGGCTGTCACTCACAATAGACTGCTGCTGTTGGTCCAAAAGGCACTGAAGTCTAAACTACATCTCCCAGAGTCACTGCCCATACAATCCTCTTGTGGCTGGCTCAGATTATGAGTCCAAGTTCTGATTCGTCCAAGGCACCATTTTAGAGGTAGCTTACCCCACACTGATTGGTCCAGTTCAGCAGTTCAAAACTAGAATGGGAACTAGCAGACACAGTTCTGACTGCAAAGAAAGCAGGTTAGACAAACTGTAATTTCATTATTACTCTAAATGATTTCTGGCAAACAGTTACATCTTTCAGATAGGTTCCTTTGCACTCCTAGTGACTGCAAAAATGAAGTGAATTGGCAGCAGCTTGAGTGGTACTCAATCAAAGAAACACACAGTCCCCATACAAACTAATTATGTCTGCAAGCAGACAGCTCTTAAAGAGACAGTACCAGAGGTTCTAAAAACACTCACTGATAAATGGCTTAAATGCCAAACACCATTCAGGCTTGGAGCATTCAAGCAAGCTCCTGGAAGTCTTTTGGGAACCCCCATTTGCAGGGGGGTTACAGTAGGATATAAAACCAAACTCTCACGAGATTATGTTTTAGCCTTTATTTGGCATATTATATTCAGTAGTACCATTCAATGCTGCCAGTTAGATATTATGTGCATAATACATTCCTCCAGCAAGATATGAAAATGGAATGGTGATTTATTCTAATATTTCCAAACTTCAGTCTTGCCCCTACTATATTATTTTCTCCACAGTATATGCATTTCTTAAAAACAGTAGGCTAATGCAAGTGCTTAAAAACGGTTGGCTTGCACTGTATTATTCTGTATGAGTCACACTGGAAGTCAGGCTCAGTGCTCACTCGTGAAGGAGATACAAGGAGCCGAGCATCAGCATCGCACTTAACAGGTGAGCTGTTGGACCTACTATCACGGACTTCTGAAAAATAAATCTACTAGTGGTGAATAATATTGTGCAAGTCACCAGTTTTTTAGCACTTGAGTTAGCCGACTGTTTTTAAGAAAAAGAACTGAATACATTGTACAGAAAATAATGTAGTAGGGGCAAGACTGAAGTTTGAAAACATTATTAGAATAAATTACCATTCTGTGTTCCTATCTAGCTGGAGGAATGTATTATGCACAGAATATCTAACCAACAGCACTAAATGGCACTACTGAATATATTATACTAAATAAGTTGTAGAACATAGTCGTACGAGAGTTTGGTTTTATATCACACTAGCACATGTGCAAGAACAAGAAAACTCTTTAGTAAGTATACATAGAAACATAGAAATTGTCGGCAGATAAGGACTGCCAGGCCTATCCTCTCTGCCCATAAGCCCTATCTATGTATACAGCCACTGACCCTATGTGGTCAATAGTTTTCCATTACTCCCACCAGCCCTCTAGGTTCACTTTTTCCTGTCCTAGGCATATTTAAAACCCACCACTGTGCTTGCTCCCACCGCCTCTTGTGGCAGACTATTCCAAGCATCCAACAGTCTCTCTGAAGAAAAGCCTCCTCACATTTCTCCTTAATCTACCCCCCTCCAATTTCATATCATGCCCCTTCGTTCCAGTATTTTTTCTACACTGGAAATGGCCCCCCTTCCTGTACCTTGTTTATGCTCTTGGTGTATTTGAAAGTTTCTGTCATGTCCCCCCGCTCTCTCCTTTCCTCTAGTGAGTACATATTGAGGTCCCTTAGTCTCTCCTCACATGTTTTGTGGTGCAAGCCATGTACTGTCTTAGTCGCCTTTCTCTGGACTGACTCCACCCAGTTTATGCCCTTGTGGAAGTGTGGCCTCCAGAACTGCATGCAGTACTCCAGGTGAGGCCTTACCAATGTTTTATACAATGGCATACCACCTCCTGCTAGTGATTCCCCTGCCTATGCATCCCAGCATGCCACTGGCCCTCTCTGCAGCCTTTACACTCTGCCTCGATGCCTTAAGGTCATCAGAAATGATAACCCCTAGGTCCCTTCTTTCTTTGATGACATTCAGCACCCCCATCTTGTAGCTCTCCCCAGGGCTTTCCTATACAGTTTATTTATGTCAGGAATGAAGTTTGTAACAGTGAAATTCATTATGGTGTCTCCCTTTGGGGACTAAACATTAATCTCTGTATTTATTTATGTATTTCGTTTGTGTTGACTGGGAAAGGAGGACTAGACAATTCTGCCTATTTTCAGACTCGTCCCGGGACCAGGGATACAGATGGATGCCAACTGACACTGAACCAGATTAAATATTGGTGGTATTTTTAGTGAATGTTTATTTTAGCACTCGGAATGTTGTGTTTTGAGACCCCATATAGTGTGTAATATATGGAACAAACAATAATATATTTTTTTGCAAGTCAGGTTTATTGAGAAACATCAAATAGTTGCAGCTTTTGTCACATGCAAGAGCATAGATTTCAAGTAACATACATATCATGTATTCCTCTCTTACTGTTTCAGGTACCATTAGAGTCCATCAGTGAGTCACAGTGTAGCAACACGGTCCTTATGAGTGGAAAAGTCGAGCTGTAGTTTGAAACAGATCTCTCTCACTCTCCCGAGAGACTCCAGTGCAGCTGTCTGGAGCACGGGTGCAAAGCAATAAAGGAAAAGGGGAAATTGTTTAACCAGGAAAGGTACACTAAAGTCTGAGCTTGTTTCCAGGTGCATCCTGGGAGCACAAGGAAGTTAAGTGATGTGCTAACGGTCACACAGTATGCAAGTGTAAGGTGTTGGGATTCAAACCCAGGTCTAGTAAGAACAAATACAGAAATATAAGAAAATACAAAATCACACATGCCCCCACAATGCAAAGCATCATGGGCTGCATATGCAAATCACCACAGAATGTTATGCTGGTCCAACTTTAAGCAGAATTGCATGGTGCCGGAAGGCCTCTCACACAGTTTGCAAAGGGTGCTAACAGAAGACATAGACACGTGTTTCGTCCTACCAGGACTCATCAGTATGCCTCGTCTGTTTGACACCCCAGTGGAATGGACCAGCTACCCTAGAGGCAGTGTGCCTTGGACATATTGGTGAACCCATTAAAATAAAAACTATTTAAAGACAAAGAACCTCTGTGCAAACACTGAGGCAAGGGTTACCCAAAGGGCATTTGGCTGGGAAGCCAAGTTTCAAGAAAATACAAAATCACACATGCCCCACAATGCAAAGCATCATGGGCTGCATATGCAAATCACCACAGAATGTTATGCTGGTCCAACTTTAAGCAGAATTGCATGGTGCGAAGGCCTCTCACACAGTTGCAAAGGGTGCTAACCAGAAGACATAGACACCATTTCCACTGGGGTGTCAAACAGAACAAGGCATACTGATGAGTCCTGGTAGGACCAGAAACACTTGTATATTGTGATTCACTGTACTATTCTGTGTATTATTGTATTATGTTTTATTTTGGAATGCTTTATTCCTCGAGTCGTCAGTGAAAAGGAATTTTGTCAGTTGATCTACCAGTCATCAAAATTCAAATAAATTAATAAATACATCAGTGGGCACATGGAATGCTGAAATACAGCCAGGTGCACTTAAATGGAAGAGTAGTGCAGTGCAGTATCTAAGAGGGACAGCAAGAACAATGCGTCTCACCAGAAACTCCAGGCCTTGGAGCGAGCGAGCAAAAAAGAGGCAATTTTGCGTTGAGTTGGGACGAAAACAGGTCCAACTCTGGAAGACTCCACCTGTTGAACAGGTCTTCTACTACTGAGCTCAGCAGTTCCCACTCATGCATTCTGGACTGCAACTTGCTTAGCCTGTCCTGTCCTGTCTGCCAAGACATTTTGGGCACTTGGGACATGGACTGCCAACAGTTCCAGACCGTGTTCTAGAGTCCAGTACCAAACCCTCATTGATTATATGCACAGGGGGTATGAATGGATCCCCCCTTGCTTGTTTATGCAGTGGACTACAGTGATATTGTCCATCTGCACCAGCAGAGGCCCTGGGGACAGGTAATTCTGGAATGCATGCAGGCCATACAGAATGTCCCTCTTCTCTAGGTCATTTATGTGGAGGGAACTCTCCACTGCGGTCCAAGTACCTTGGGTCTGATGACACCCCAGGTGTGCCCCCCAGCCGAGTCCTGAGGCATCCATGGTGAGGATCTGATGAGGAGAAGGGATCAGGAAGGGAACCCCTTTGAGAAAGTTGCTGGGTTCCAGCCACCACTGAAGCACCTTCTTCACTGGCGAGGTCACCAGAACCCTGTGTTCTAGATTGCCGGTATGTTGATCCCATTGGACCCTTAATGTCCACTGGGGGATGTGCATGTGTAGTCGTGCAAGGAGAACCATGGCAATGGTTGCGGACATCAGGCCCAGTAGCCATAGGAATGTCCCGGCTGTGACATACCTGTTGCCATAAAGCTCCTGGGCCCGCACCATGAGGGCTCTACCCAGTCCTTGGGAAGGAAGGCTGACCCCTGAGCCGTGTCTAGTACAGCTCCTACAGTATGTACTGGAGTTGTTAGCAAGGGGTTAAGACTGACGTGGGTGGGGGGGGCGCACTGTGGAGCCTGAGCAGCAGCTTTTAGGAGCTCTTCACAATATATATTGAAATCGGCCTTAATCCTCCTTTTTTGAGCTCTGGAAGTGATTATGTCCTTTACCAGTAGAGAGAGCGACCCTGACTTTGCTAAAATGGGCAACCTTAAAAGAGAGACAAAACATCTGGAGAAGTAGTGAAAAGTAAAGGAGCTGGTGGGACCTTGCAACCTGAGGAAGCCACGCCGACCAAAGAAATGTTTAGCTCCAAGGAAACTTTCACAACTCTGGGGCATAAACTTCAGACACCCATCACCTCTATGGCATCCCTTAACCAGAAGGTGGATGATTTCAATGGCCAGGTAGTGATTTTGGAGTCCGCGGTGGATGGACTAAAGGGAGATATACGAGAGGTGCAAAAGCTGGCAGAGGCCTCCACCAGTGCTACCGCCCTCATGGCTAAGGAAACCCAACACCTACGGGCGAGATTGGAAGCTCTAGAAAATCAAACCAGGTCAGCCAACATCCGTATAGTGGGTTTACCAGAGGGATGTGAGGGCGATCACCCGTTAATGTATATCTGGAAAATTGTTACCGGAGGGTACAGCTGGAGAGTGGGAGGTACAGATGGTTTACCGAATTACCCCCTGTGGATGATCACAGAATTCGGAAGAGCCCTGGACTTTAATGTTGGTTACCTCGGGAGTCGGAGCCCGAGATAAAATTCTTAGATGTGCACGTCGAGCTGCTCCTTTGTCCCAGGATGACTCACAAGTACATACATTTCCTGATATCAGTTATGCCACTGAACAACGTCAGAAAAAGTTTGATGGAATGCGATGGATCCTCTGGGGAGCTAGGAGCACACACACAATAGTTTTCCTGGCCCAGCGGATCAGCTTATCAAAAGTAAGATCAACATATTTTTGGATCCTATTGAAGCCGGTAAAGGGACTGATTGTAGGGCAGCCAAATCTCATGGTCGACCTGGAGACTTGATGGTGAAGATGATTCTGAGCTACCTGAAGTAATAATGAGTCACTGGACTTAATTTCTGATTCAACTTAAAGTTTCAAGCTAAATCATGCTGTTTGGGTTTAACTGTGAGTCTGCAATGTTTGGTTTTTTGTTGACATTGCTCAGTTTATACAGTTAGGGTCTAATTTTTGTTTCAAGATGGGAAATTTCTCACTGTGGACAGAATGTTCATTATCTTCCACTGGGGTGTTCTTCCGGTATCCTGTGACTTTGGCGACCGCGATTGGGCACCTATCGAAGGTGACTCAATCTGGCGCCTGTCATCAGGGTGACTGGGAAGGCGGGCAACCAGATGGGGGTGCGTGGAAATAGCCACATCCTGTCACTACATGCCTACACATGTGGGGGAGCAACGCATGGCGTGGGATGGGAGGATGGAGGGTTGTAGGGGTGGTGCCGAGCTGCTTCCTGACGTGGTGGATGGGTTCAGGGCTGCAGCGGGAATGGTACTGGTTGGTCCAGGCACAGGTGCTTTTGTTGCACCTGGCCCGAAATGTTATTTCTTCCGCATTTGTACCCCTCGACATGCACCCGGGCACCCCGGAACTGAGAATCCCGTGGGGTGAGTGGGGGGTGCAGCCCCACATAAATATAAAAATCCCAACTGCCTGGCACTGTTTTGCTGTGTGACAGGCTGTACATCGCCCAAATTGTTTTTGCCGATGTGCCATCGCCCTAACGGTGATTGCCCATTGACGATCGCTGTTATTACATAGATCTTTCTTCCTCAGATAACAAGACTCGATTGGGAGGGAGGTAAGGGGAAGTTGGGGGCTGATTGTTTTATTTTAACTGATAGGGAATTTTCCCAGCTGCATGCATACTACTGTGAGGTGTGTTTTTCTTCCATTAGGTTTTACACATGGCAACAACAGTCCTTCAGGGGACACAGTATTTACCAAACCAGAATTGCTGGACAATCCTTCTACATTTGATATAGCCATGTGGCTCATGGGCTCTTTCAAACTGCACAAGATGGACTCACATTGATTAAACTTATTATAGATTCCTCTTAATGATGTATCACTATGTAGCACGTGCATATAATTTCCTTTGATTAAGGGATATGTTTCCAAAAGTTGATCTACCTGATGGTCTGTTTGCTATATGCTTTGCCTAAATGTCATGTTTATGATAAAAGGATAAAAATGAAGTTTAAAAAAAAAGACTGACTTGGGCAGATTGACCATGATCTCTAGGGCATGAAACAGCTGTCTGGTATGCACTAGGGTGTAAGACAGGTGCTCCTTGGACTGACCTTTGAGCAACCAGTCATCCAGATAAGGAAAGGCGTATAGTCCTTCCCTCCTGAGGGCTGCTACCACTACTGCTAAGGATTTGGTAAAGACCTGTGGTGCAGATGACAAACCAAAGGGCAGTACCCTGAACTGGTAGTGTTCCCCCTGGAACAGGAACCTGAGATACTTTATGTGGTGCTGACATACCTTGATATGCAGGTATGCATCCTGCATGTCCGGTGAGCATACCCAATCCCCTTATTGCAGTAGGGGGCAACAGGCCTTGCAGAATGACCATCCTAAACCTTTTGTACTGAATAGAGATGTTCAGGTTTCTCAGGTCCAAGATGGGCCGCAAATCCCCTGTGGAGTTGGGGGACTAGAAGGAAATGGGAATAGAGCCCCATGGTGTTGCATCTTGGTCGGGGAAACCCTAAACACAGGTACACCCTGGGAGGGGAGGTGCTGGAGGCCTCAATAGGAGAAAAAAACCTAGGGGTCATGGTGGGTGCATGTATGAATAACTCTGAGCAGTGCAGGAAAGTGGCTAGCAAGGCAAACAGGATGTTGGGATGCATGTAAGAGGATCACCTCTAGGAACAAAGAGTGATTCTGCCGCAGTACAATGAACTGGATTAGACCACACCTTGAGTACTGTGTACAGTACTGGAATCACACTTGAAGAGGGACATACAGCTCCTGGAGAGGGTACAGAGGAGGGCAACAAAGATGATACGAGGGCTAGAGTTTGGCTGTGAGGACAGACTTGAGGAGCTCTGCCTGTTTTCGTTGGAGGAGAGGAGACGGGAGACATGATTGAGGTCTTCAGTACCCTCAAGGGAATAAATAGGGTAAACATGGAGTGGATCTTTAGACTAAAGCAGGAAGGTATCACCAGAGGCATGGTTTGAAGTTGGAAGGTGGAAGGGTGAGGGAAAAGGAGGAGGTTTTTCACTGAGAGGGTGGTGGACCCTTGGAATGCACTGCCTGGTGAGCTGGTTCAGAGATCCACAGTGGAGGGCTTCAAGAGAGGGTGGGACAGACACAGAAAGTGTATGTATCAGATGATGGCCTGTCCCAGGGGGTGAGGATGGATGATAGGGGTTTCTGGAGCACAAGGGATGGGAGGTCTCGACACCCAACTAAGGATCTAAGGTTGACGGACTCGATAGACCGTGAAGCCTAATCTGCTGGCAAACAGTATGTTAGTATGTTCCTCTGGTCTCTGGGAAGTGGCTCTATGGCCCTCTTCTGCAGCAGTGTGCAGACTTCCTCCAGTAACACCGGCATGTGGTCTGGATGGTAGATTGAATGCATAAGTGGTAGATCTGGATGCCACTCCAGAAGTTCCACTGTGGCCTTGCTCTCTGAGCTGCAGGACCCAAGCATGTGTGGTGATTTCCCTCCACCCGTCCAGATGGAGAGAGAAGCGACCCCCTACCACCACCTCCTGGAATACTAGAGGGTGGGGGTCTAGCAAGAAGTCATGCTGAGGCATTACCTGTGGCCAGACTGCTCCTTCATCTTTAGGGTTTTTCCTTGTGGTGCAGGTGGAGGTAGGCAAGGTTGTGCCACTTGCTCACGTTTTCCCTGTTTGCGGGCTAACTTGAATCCTGCAGGTCGCATGGCAGACACCTGCTGCCCATTTTTTGGTTAAGGTGCGGTAAAGCGAGTGGACTGACCAGGGTCCTTCCTGAGGCCTGTAGGTTAGACAGGATATCCTGCACATCTACCCCAAAGAGTTTATAGCCTCTGAAGGGGGCATTTAAAATGGATTGCTGGACATCGCTAGCAAAGCCATACACCCTAAGCCAAGAGTACCGTCTGAGGCAGATGCCAGCCATGGCTGCCCTGTTAGAGGCATCTGAAATATCATAGGTAGACCTTAAGAGGTGCTAACCGACATCTGCCCCAGTCTGGAGGGCCTTCGGCATCTCCTGCTTCTGGAGACCCTCTGGAAGGGCCTGAGCTGCTGCTTTGGTCTTTTTCCAGATAATATTCTGAAATTTCACTATATGAACCTGGTAATTGGCTATCCCTGAGGGCCCAGAGTGGCAGAGGCAAATGTTCTCTTATCCATAAGGTCCAGTTCCCTCGACTTCTTGCCTGGAGGAAGAGAACTGAGGTGCTGAGGTCTCTTGGACCTATCATGGGCTGCATTTATTAACACTGAATCAGTCTGTGGCTGCCCAGTGAAAAAAGGCCTCCCGGAAGGAGCATGGTACAGTCTGTCTGCCTGGTTGAAGCCACAGCAGATCTCGCAGGCCTTAGCATCCTGGGCCTCGCCGAGACAGCAGATGCAAGCACCGTGGTCAGCCTTGTCATAGATCTTCTTACCGCACCAGCATTATCTTAAAGAGTTTCTTTGGGTTGGACGACATAAACAACAAAGAAAATCACTTTAAAAATAAAGTGATGAGTTAACTAGGGTGAGAAAAATAAAGGTAGATTTGGTGGTCGACTGAAGCGGCAGTGCCTCCGTGGAGTCCGATGTGTAATGCTCGACAGCGGGAAAAGAACTGAGGAGGCCGCGGGGCCGCTCATGTTTACATGATGAGGATGTCATTGTCTGACATCATCGTGGGCAGCACCTGATAGACGTTTAGCAAAAAAGTTTCTGTGCGGTCCTAGTGCCTGATGGCTGTAGTTCCATAGATGTGGTCTGATGCAAGAGTACTCTCATGCACGTCTGGAACTCCCACTTCCCCATCAAAAAATCCAGGGTCAAATGTGCTCATAACCCCTGGATCACAATCAGCCTCATAGCCCTGTGCAAATCTCGAGACCGGGCATGGGCTTGTTTCAAATCCTCCCAATCCCAGTCTAACCTCCAACAATACAGAACACTAAGAAACCTAACTACAAAAGCTGTCTGCAAGGCAAAAGCTGAGTATTTCAAATGCCACCTTCATTCCACTCGTAATTCTCCTTCCAAATTCTGGAATGTTATCCACTCCCTTCTCGACCCCAAAACCAAAACCACTCCTCCTGACCTCATTGTGGATGGTTCCCCAGTCTCGGATGCCACCTCTGTCACTGTCATTTTTAACAAATATTTCATCACATGTGCCCTACCCCCCGATCCTCCACCTGCCCATGTCGCCCCCATCGATCGGAGGTTACCATTTCCCCCATCTCTCCTCAGGAAGTATACTGGGCTCTAATGTCCCTTAACCCTGCCAAGTCCAGTCCAGATGGCCATGACCCAAAGCTCCTCCGGATCTCTGCCCTAGCAATCCTCCTCCCCTCTTGCATCTTCTAAACATCTCTTTCTCCTCTAGTACGGTCCCTCGGACCTGGAATGTCGCAACTGTTCTGCCCCTTCACAAAGGTGGTGACCCCTCTTCCCCAGGAAACTTATCGGCTCATTTCTCTCCTCCCCTCCCTGGCTAAGTTCGAGGAGTTCATTGTCTGCTCCAGGCTTGCCAATTTCCTAACCTCCCCCGAAACCATCTCCTCTTTCCAGTCTGGATTCAGAAAACAACATTCCACAATTTCTCCCCTATTACAGATCACCGACTTCATCCTCTCTGGGATGGACTGGGGTCACATCACTGCCACCATTTTCATAGACCTTGCCAAGGCTTTCGACTCTGTGTCCCACCCTCTACTCCTAAACAAGTTGCAATTCGTAGGTATAGCACTCCTACTGTAGAATAGTTTGGCTCCTACCTCACAGGCAGGCTACAGGCTGTGCGGTTGGGAAATGCCCTATCATCCCCCTCTACCAATCCTTGCTGGGGTTCCGCAAAGATCAATCAGTGGCCTGATCCTCTTCCCCCTTTTCATAAATGATCTTCCCTCTGTCTGCACTTACTTTCACATATACATGTGTGCGGATGATACCGTCATCTACACCTCCGGCCCTTCCACCACCAACGTCGTAGCCCCTCTCTAGCAAGACCCTAAACAACATGTTTAACTGGTTCCATGCTTACCAATTCAAAGTAAATACCAAAAAAAAAAAAATAATAAAAACAGTCTCTGTGACTTTTGGCACCTGGCAAAATTGTCCCAGATCTTGACACTACCAGTATTCACCACCACCCCGGTAGGCACCCCCCGAGGTGGTCCCTCATTCAAATACCTCGGGGTCTGGCTTGATTCAAATCTTGACTTCCAAGCCCATATAGATGCCATTCACTCCAAACTTTGCCCCAAAGCTTGGTGTGTTATATCGCATTGAGGACTGTCTCCCTATTCCCGTTCCCCGTGGACTGTTAACAAAAATGATTCTTCCGATATTTAACTACGCTGATTTTGTCTATGGTACTGTTCCCATTATGTCCCTCTCCAGACTTGACACTCTTTAATGCTCTTTGTCGGCTGGCCTCCAACTCTCCTTTTTGCACTCATCACTACCATCTCTACTGCTCTCTCTTTATTTCTCCCCTACCCCAAAGGCACCTAGCCCATAGTATAGCCTTTATTTCTAAATTCTGGTTTGGTCCCCTCCCGTCCTATCTCTCTTCTCTTCTCTCCCCTGCCACTCCTACCTCTTTCTCTTTGCACTCCAGCTATTCCCGTTCTTTTGCCCTTCCCTATTCCCCACTCCTCCATTAGCCAGTCAGCTTTCTCCTCTCACCTCTCCTCCCTCTGGAATCAGCTCTCCCCACCCATTTGTCTTATCCCCTCTTTCCCGGCCCTCGAGTGCATATTTAGGCCCACCCCACTGCTACCTGCTGCCGCCCCGCAGTCTCCTTGCCCTCCTTTTTCCCCATGGCCCAACATCAGTGTGTCAACTAGCTTATTTACTCGCTTGTCATTGCGCCCTATCTAGCATTTTCCACCTTGTTTACTTAGCCAAATTTGTTGTAATAATTGCACTTTCCTTGGGCAGCTACTGCTTACTTGAACTATAAATGTAAATATTCTCACATACTGTATCTTTGTACATATGCCTTTATGCATAATTTTTGTACTTATGCCTTTATGTATGATTTTTGTCTCCCTCTGCATTGTAACTGTTCTCCCTGCTCCCTGGGTCACACCTAGAAACGAGCCTTGGCTCAGTGTGCCTTTCCCGGTTACCAATTTTTAAATAAAGTAAATAAAATTAAAATTCTAAGAAACATAAAGGAAATTTAAAACAAAATACAACCTCACAATATTATTAGCTTAACCCCACATAGTATGAATAATATTGAAAAAAGTATATCCACTACCTGATTGATTAGCAAATATTAATATTTTAGGTATAACAGAAACAAGGTGGGCAAGTAATGACAAACAGGGAGCAATGTATGGGATATACAACCTTTCTGACTTGATAGAACTGGACTAAAGGGAGGAGGGTTGCACTGTTTGTCAGAAATAACATCCAATGTGATAAAAGCGGAGTACATTAAAAAGATAACAGTATAGTCAAAGTACATAGTTTAAACTAAAACTTTTTGTGGGTAAACAAGTTATATCGGACTCTGTTACAGACTACCTGACAGCAAATTAATACAGGATCTTGAACCATGCCAGCAGCTATCAAAGTCAGACGAAAAAGGAGATGGTACTATTTTAGGAGATTTCAGCTACCCCAGCATAGATTAGGGCACACTGGAATTTATCATCTAATAATCATTTAAAAAAAATTTTAACAACACATTTTTGGATAATGAAGTATAACAACAAAGGCAAAAAAAATCGATGTGATCAACAGTCAGGTATGGCGATGTATCTCAAAACAGAACAAACTGTACATCACAATGAAGAAATTACCAATACCATATAATAACCAAAAACAAGTGTACATTAAGGGTGTACAAAACAATTATGAAACTTTTTATTTCCTGCTTCCTTTATTCCCCCTTTGGCCTACAGCCAGGGCGTCTTTCAGCCCGCTGCCTGCACCGCCTCCCATTCACCTGAGGGCCACCTACCTGGCATACTGGCACTCCAGACCACCCACAACAGACTGAGTTTGTTTCTTCTGGGCTTCCCCCCAGGACGAGGTTGCATTCAGCACTGTGGTGGACTACTCTCGCACTTTGGTTGGCCAAAATGGAGAAAAAGCCAGGAAAGTCTAGGAGCAGCTACATAGAGCCTGTGATGCTCTACCACCTGCTTATTGTTGTACTGTATGTAACCCCCCTGCAAATGGGGGTTCCCAAAAGTCTTCCAGGAGCTTGCCTGAATGCTCCAAGTCTGGGCGGTGTTCGGTGTCTGAGCTGTTTAAATGTGGTTCCAAGTGAGTGCTATTTGAGCCTCCACGTACTGTCTCTTTAAGAGCTGTCTGCTTGCAGACTTAATTAGTTTGTATGGGTGGACTGTGTATTTAATGCTCGAATCCTGCCCGAGCTGCTGCCAATTTGCTCCGTTTCTGCTGTCTCTACATGTGCAGAGGAAGCCTTGTTGAAAGATATGACTGTTTGCCAGAAGTCATTTAAAGTGACTGAGAAATACAGGTTACTCACCTGTAACAGAAGTTCTAGGAATGGTATATGTTGTTCATCCACACTGTCTGGCAGGTATCCTTGCCACTTTAAATCTTGCCAGAAGGTCTTCAAGCTGGCTCCTCCCACCCACCCGGGTGGTAAAACTCTCGGCTCCGCCCCATGACGCTAGATCTGGCCCACTGGAAGCTCAGGTTGTGCGTCGAAGCCGGGGAGGTCAGGTGGGTCGTGTGGATGAACAACATATACCATTCCTAGAACTCCTGTTACAGGTGAGTAACCTGTATTTCTAGGGACATGGATATGTTGTTCATCCACACTGTCTGGCAGACTCCTAGCAGTTCTCCGGGAGGAGGGAGGCAAGACGCACATCCCCTACTTAGGGAATAGAGACTGGAGAACCGAGGCCCCAAAACCAGCATCCCGGCGTGACTCAAGGTCGATGTGGTAATGGGTGATGAGGTGTATGCTGACTTCAGGTAGCAGCCCTGCAGATTTCCTGGATAGGGGCGTCCCTGGAAGCAGCCACCGATGCAGCAGTATGGCGGGTAGAATGAGCTCTTATCCTCTGGGAGGCTCCATGCCCGCCAACTTATAGCAAGATCTATGCAGGAGGTGACCCACCTGCTATCGTCCCACTTGGCTGCAGGTTTGCCAGGTGCGGCTTCAGCGTAGGTGACAAACAGCTGGGTGAACCTCTCCCGAATTTCAGCCGTCCGCTCCTTATAATAAGCAGCGCTCTTCTAGGGTCCAAGTATGGAGCCTATATTCGCTCCCGAGGTGTGATTGGGGTAGAACACCGGCAGAGTCAACACCTGGTTAAGGTGAAACTCCGACACCACCTTGGGAAGGAATTTCGGTTGGGGGCGCAGGACAACCTTGTCCCTGTGGAAGACCAGGTAAGGAGACTCGATGCAGAGCACCTGGAGCTCTCCCATCCTTCTGGCTGACGTGATAGCCACCAAGAAGGCGGTCTTCTACGACAGGTGAGATAGTTCACACCTGTGCATTGGTTCGAATGGCTTGCCCATGAGCTTTGCCAGTGCCAGCAGTAGATCCCACGGAGGTGGAGGTTCTCGCACTGGGGAAATGTGATCAAGGCCTTTGAAAAAGCGCCAGACCACCTTCTCCTGCGCCACCAACTGCTTCCCAGCCCACGCCCGGTAAGCAGAGATGGCAAGTGCACCTTAAGGGTGGATGGAGCCCTAAGCCCTTGCTGAGAAAGGGACCAAAGGTAGTCCAATATGCTCACCAAGGAACAGGAGGAAGGGTCCAGGCCCTTGCCCTGGCACCAAATGGAAAGTCTCTTCCATTTGAAGGCGTAGCATTTTCTGGTCGACTCCTTACAGGGCGCCTCAACTATGTTGAAGACCTCGATGGAAAGACCCAAGGCCTGGAACTCTAGCCACTCAGGAACCAGGCCGTCAGGTGCAGGGATTGAAGGTCCAGATGGAATACCTTCCCCTGATTGACTGAGAGCAGGTCCGGGCCAGCGGGAAGCTGCCTCAGGAGCCTGGAGCTGAGGCTGAGGAGATCTGGGTACCAGTACTGGTGGGGCCAGTCTGGGGCTATCAGAATCACCTGCGTCTTGTCCCTCCTTGCTTTGAGAAGCACCTTGTGCATCAAGGGAAAGGGGGAAGGCGTAGAAGAGGCCCGGGGTCCACAGCCTCGAAGGCATCCCCTGCAGCGATCCCTGCTGAGGGGCAGGCATGGAACAGCCTCAACGCATTCTCCTGAAGGCAAACAGGTCCACCTGAGGTGTGCCCCAATGGGAGAATAGATCTTGTACTACCTCCGGCAGGAGAGACCACTCATGGGACCTAGCCCCTATCCGGCTAGGGCATCGGCCAGGGTGTTGGAGGCTCCTGCCACATGAATGGCTAGGAGATCCGCCTCCAGGCTGCGCACGAGTGACCAGATGTGGAGAGCTTCCTTGCATAGAAGCATGGAGCGCGTCCCGCCCTGGCGGTTTAGATAGTACATGGTCGTGGTGTTGTCCGTCTGGACCCGGACCACTTGACCCCGAAGAAACAGAGCAAAGGCGGTGAGAGCTAGGCGGACCGCTCGGAGCTCCAGCAGGTTGATGTGGCATCGGGACTCCCTCGGGGACCAGAGGCCATGCGCTCGGTGTTCCCCCAGATGGGCACCCCAACCCATCAGAGAGGCATCGGTCGATAGAGAGACCGTCGGCTCGGGGCGGACAAACGGGATGCCCTCCTGCAGATGAACTGGAACGGTCCACCACTGGAGAGCATTCCACATCCCCTGGGTCACCGTCACTAGCTGGTCCAATGGATCGCAGCATTGGGACTACTGGCTAGCCAGCCCCACTGAAAGGCGCATGTTCCAGCGGGCCCAAGCGGACCACGCTGGTACAGCCGCCATGAGACAGGAGGCGCAGGAAGACCCGGGCAGGGGCGCAGTTGCCCAACCAGAAATGATTGGGCAAGGAGGAAAGAACCTCGACCCTGTCCGCGGGAGCGTGCCCTGGCTCGAGAAGTCGAGCTCTGCCCGATGAAGCATCCCAGCAGCAGCATCAACTAGGAGCAGATTTATCCTGGACTCCTTCAGGGTGCCTTCCTCAAGCAACTGGTCATGGAACCAACTCGGCAGAGGCAATACTGGAGCTTGTGCTCACAAACAGGGACAGTGTGATGGGGGTAACAGTGGGGGAGCACCTGGGAAACAGTGACCACCAGTCATTGTGGTTTGAAATCACAGAAAGAGCAGAACCAAACCACACAAAAACACGTATCCTGGATTTTAGGGGGCAGACTTTGGGAAAATGGGAGATACTTGAAAGAGGCATTAAGGGAATGGGACAGGAATCAGGGTTGAGGAACAGTGGGCAGTATTTAAAATGGGATTACAAGAACAACAGAATTATGTATTAAGCAGGTTAGCAAGAGGAAAAGGAAGAGGAGACCATTATGGTTTTCCAAAGAGGTAGCAAAGAAAGTGAAAGCCAAAAAGATTGCATTCAGGCAATACAAAAGACACAGGCAGAAGGGGATAGGGAGAAGTACCAGGAGAAGCAAAGGGAGGCAGGGAGGTCAGTAAGGAAGCCAAAGCTCAGACAGAAGAACACATTGCAAAATCAGTGGGTAGGGGACAAAACCTTTACAGGTACATAAGTGAAAAGAGAAAGACAAAGGGAGGGATAGTGAGACTGAAGGGGGAGGATGGGGGCCGCGTGGAGGATGACAACAGTAAAGCTGACATACTGAACAGGTATTTCTGCTCAGTCTTTACTGAGGAAGAGGAGGGTAATGGGTCTGAAGGGAGTACAAGGGGTGAGAATGGTGCAGAAATGGACACAAGTCCCTTTATACGAGAAAGGGTCCTGAAGGAACTGGAAGTAATAAGAGTTGATAAAGCAATGGGGCCAGATGGGGTGCACCCCAGGGTCCTTAAAGAGCTAAGAGAGGTGGTGGCTGAACCTCTGGCTATCCTGTTTAGCCGATCACTGGAAACAGGGGAGGTACCCAAAGACTGGAGGACAGCAGATGTAGTCCCCTTATACAAAAGTGGGAACAAAGAGGAAGCAGGGAACTACAGACCAGTCAGCCTCACCTTGGTAGTGGGGAAGATCATGGAAGCACTACTGAAGGAGAGATTGGTGGAACATCTGGTTGTCAATGGACTACAGGACCCAAGGCAGCATGGTTTCACCAGGGGAGGTCATGTCAGACCAACCTCATTGAATTTTTGACTGGGTGACTAGGGAGGTGGATCAGGGAGGGCAGTGGACATGGCCTATCTGGACTTCAGCAAGGCGCCTTGACACTGTGCCACATAGAAGACTATTACACAAACTGGGGAATAGTGGGTGTGGCAGGACAGTAGTGTGGTGGGTAGGTAACTGGCTGGGTGGCAGGACACAGAGGGTGGTGGTAAATGGCTGTCACTCCACAGAGGGAAGAGTGACCAGTGGGGTACCACAGGGATCAGTGCTGGGACCGGTCCTATTCAACATCTTCATCAGTGACATGGCGCAGGACCTAGAAGGCAGAATTTCACTGTTCGCTGATGACACACTAGAGGGCATGGGATGAAGTTGGAGGGAGGATGATTCAGAGGAAACATGAGAAAGAATTTCTTCACAGAACGGGTGGTGGACAAGTGGAACACCCTGCCAGAGGAAGTGGTGGGGCTGAAACAATCACGGGATTTAAGAATGCATGGGATAGACATAAAGGAATTCTGGAGGTCAGGGTAAGGTGCAACAGACTTCTAGGAAAACAAACTGAACTACAAGCTCAAATGGGCAGACTGGGTGGGCCATAGGCCCTTATCTGCCGACACTGTCTATGTATCTATGTATGTATCTATGAAAGAATTACCTGCTAGGCTCGAGTTCGACTTGGCCTTGTTGATGAGGAGGCCGATCTGAAGCAAACCTGGGTGGCCAGATCTCTGGACGCTCCACCTCCTGTCTGGAGGGGGCTGCTATCAGCCAATTGTCCAGGTAAGGGTAAACCCGGACCCCTTGCGCCGCAGGAATGCTGTCATCACTGCCATGCATTTGGTGAAGACCCTGGGAGCTGGAGATAAGCCGAAGGGCATGGCTTGGAACTCGAAAAGGGATCCCTCCGCTCGAAAGTGAAGGAACCTCTGATGTGACGGACAGATAGGGATGTGAATGAACGCGTCCTGCAGGTCCAGAGAGCAGAGCCACATGCCGTGTTCCAAGGATGGTATTATCTGAGCCAGAGTGACCATCCTGAAGGTTCGAGACCTTAGGAACTTGTTTAGGTCATGTAGGTCGAGAATGGGGCGCCAGCCCCCCGTCCGTTTCGGAACCAGGAAGTACCTGGACATGAACCCCGGGTTTGAGGGGTCCGCCACCTCTCTTATCACCTCCTTCTCGAGGAGGAGAGCGATGTCGGCTCGGCGAGCTGACAGCGAGGCTTCGGACCCCGAGGCCCCCCGAAGTGCGACGGCTCTGAAGGGTGGGGCCTGCTCGAACTCCAGAGGCAGGCCCTTTCCCACCACCTCCAACACCCACTGGTCTGTGGTGATAACGGACCAGGCGGAAAGAAAGTGGTGGAGCCGCCCCCATGGGGGCACCTGGGGTGAGGCGACAGGGTTGGGGGCGACACCCCTCAACCCGTCACTGGGCAGGCTTGGAGGAAGGACCAGCCGAGGGACCTCCAGGGCCTTTACCTCCCTGCTTCCTGCAGGAGGAAGCTGCGGGCTTGGGTTTGGGACACCAAGCACGAGCCTGCTGGGCCGGACGTGCCGCGGGCGCGGACGGACGAAAGGGCTTGGGTTGCGGTCTGCGGCCCTTGTCCCTCTGAGCTGATGAGACCGAGTCCAAAGTGGCATTGGACTTTCGATTCTCTGGAGGCGGCCTTCCACCTAGGGCCAAGAGGTCGGTCCCAGGAAGGGACATCTGCCAATTGTGCTGGGTATCCGCTGTGAAGGTGGATATCCTCAGCCATGCCCGGCGGCGCATAGCCACTGCGGCCGTGACTGACCTAGCGCATGAGTCTCCAACGTTCAGAGCAGTCTGAAGTTGCTGCTTGGCCATCGCCCTGCCCTGGTCCTGCACCTGCCTAACCGTAGTCTGCAGGTCAGCCAGGAGATGAGGGACTACCTCATCCAGGGAGCCCAACAGGGCATGGGAGAAATGTGCCATAAGCACGGCCGAGCTGGCCTGACGAAGGCCAAGGAAGGACGCAGCGTATACTTTTCGCCCGGCATAGTCAATTTCTTGGACTCCTTGTCGGGAGGTTTGTCCATCCTAGTGTTTCGGCACGGCGGGCAGCTGTCGGTAACTAACCCCTCGGCTGAGGGATGTTCGAAAACCGGACAGGGAACAGTGAGGACCGCGATACTTCCTGGCCATCCTGGCCGGGCGCAGAGCAGGAAGCAGGGCTGCCAAGCTCCAAGGCCGGGCCCACAATGGCCTCGGCCACAGGAAAGGCCTCCGTGGGGAATCCCTCAGTCCAATATCTCCATGAGGGATACTTGGCCCGCTTGGATATGGGCTCAAGCTGCATCCTGAGTGGACTCTGAGATGAGCCTGAGCAAATCCCAGGAAGGACGAAGGGCTGTCGTCCAGCGACTGACCTCCAGAGGACTCCAAGTCCACTCGCCTGGAGAAAGGGAGGAATCGTCATCGGACTCAGAAGAGTCCGCAAACTGCCTCGGGCCTGAGCCACCCTCCACCTGCCGAGGTGATCGGGAGTGAGGTGACCAGACAGCCTATGGGGCAGACCCTGAGCGACGAGAGAGTTCTTGGTGAGCCCCAAACAGTGGCTGTGGGGCGGAGGTTCCACGAGATCGGTGGAGCAGCTGGTTTGGCGAACAACCGGCCTGGGAACAGGCTCTCGGGTAAGGCAGGGGTTGTTTCGGCTGCTCGGTGACAACCACTTAATGGCGGAGCGCGTCGGCTTATTCCAGTCAGAAGGAAGCTGTTGCCACATGAGGTCCTCGTATCGTCGGCGTAACTTCGTCGAAGCCTCCCTCATCCGAGGAGGAGGCGAGAGGGCGCCCGGCGCCGTAGCAGTGCCAAGACCGAGACCGCCTATGACGGCGGGATCGGCTGGACCGCGAAGAAGTCCGAGACCGAGAACCTCGGCCTTTCCGAGGACGGTGCGGGGAGGGGACAGGTGGAACCGGCTCCTCCCTCGGCTCGGAGGGTTCACCCGAGGGCTCCGGAACCGGAGGCACTGGCAAGCCCGTGGGATCCTCAACTCCCACGGGAGAACAGTGAGAGAGGATTTCAGCTCGCAGTCGACAACCATCCAGCGGTTGAGAAGATCTCGACTGCGTCGGCGGAGTCTCGGTCAACTGACCTGACGGGGACACCGTGAGACCAGTGGCTGAAGTCGAACGATCGACCGAAGTCGATGGCCGACAACTCGGGGAAAGGGACCTTTCCCGCTCCAAGAGCGTCGACAGAAGGACTTACCCTTGTCTTTCTTCTTGGACCGAGAAGAAGGTCCAGCAGACGTTGGTCCCTCTCCTCTAGTGGAGAGGGACAGACAAAGCTCCTTAAAGGAAGCTGTGTAAGAGGAACCCAGGGAGAGTGGGATAAATGCCGCGGTCGAGGAAGATGCAGCCCGCGCCGCCTCCTCTTCGAGGGCGATCATCTGCTCTAGCTGATCCACTGAGCCCGCCGCCGCGGAAACCACCGACCGGGCCTCTTTTGACTTCACCGGAGGAAAACGTTTCTCAGGCGCCCCAGTTGTAAACAGGCAGCACGGTCTTCGAGGACGTAGGCTGAGAAGGAAGAGCACAGGTCGCAAGCCTGCGGGTCGTGCTCAAGGCCTAAACAGTAGACACACGTGGAGTGCGGATCCGTCCGAGACATCTTCTGCCCGCAAGGGCATCTCCGAAAACCGGGAGTCGATTTGTCCATCGCAGCCGCGAGGGATAGAAGACCGAAGTCTATAATGCAAAAAACTTTTAAATTCGGAAAACCGAAGAATTAGGAACCAGTCTTATACGCAGAGCGTTAAGGAGGGAACCTGAGCTTCCAAGCGGTAAGGAAGATCTGGCGTCATGGGGCCGAGCCGAGAGTTTTACCACCCGGGTGGGTGGGAGGAGCCAGCTTGAAGACCTTCCAGCAAGATTTAAAGCGGCAAGGATACCTGCCAGACAGTGTGGATGAACAACATATCCATGTCCCTAGAAATGTAGTTTTTCTAACCTGTCTTCATTTCAGCATGAACTGTTTCAGTATGGCTCTTTCATTTCAGTCCTGAATTGCTGACTTGGACCAAGCAGGATGATAGGGAGACCTTAAGATGGAGCCTGTGGACGAATCAGAACGTGGACTCTCAATTTTGAGCCAGCCACAAGGGGATTGTATGGGCAGTGACTCTGGGAAATGTAGTTTTAACCCTGGCGCCTTTTTCCACCAACAGAGGGAGCCTTATTGTTAATGACAGCCGAACTAGCCAACAGAATGGTGTGGAGCTAAAGGAAATGCCCTGCTCTGTGACTGGAAAGATCAGATCAGTTGTGACAGTGAAGAGAGAGAAGGAGCTCTGTGCTTCTGCGGTGTATAGTTTCACGCAGGAAGTGTGTGTGAGGCCCTGAGGTTCGGCCTGCGGCCGTTGTAAGCGCCAGTTCGGACTGAATCTGACTTGTGAGGAGAAAGAAGGAAGTCTGAAAGGTAGAAACCAGGCTAACCCTGTAGAAGACTGGAGAAATTGCTGAATCGCGCTCGGTCCGTCAGGAACTGAAGCTGCTGTGTGTGCTCCTGGGTATTTTGCAGTAATTGCGATCGGGATCTAGGAGCAGCCTGCCTGGTATAGTACTTTCCTTTTACATATGAATGTGCGTAGTGCTTGTGGGGAATCGCTATTTCCAATCCCCTGTGCTGTGTGCTGTGTGTTGAAGCTGGAAGCAAACCCCAGCTTGTCTCGGACTAAATCCATTTGCTATCCAACTGCAGTGGGTCCAGTCACAAGGACCTTGTCTCCATGCCCTGTTGTTCTGGCAACCCAGAAGAACATACACCATCCGTTCTCAGCTTGGGTATTGTGAGTACAAATCAGGGTATTCCCCTGCAGCCTGTTTTCAATTACAAGTGTGTCATCTAATTATTGTTTTCACTTCTTCATGGACTGAGCCATCCGGCTCCGGATTACAATTGGGTGTTGTGCATATATTTTCTACAGGGCCCTGTCCATCTGCACCTGCCGGCCAACCCGGGCAATGGACCCGCTAGCCCCCAACCTGGGTACCCAGAGTGTGACTTTTCAGACCCTGTATGTGTGCACAGTACTGTGATTTAATTCTGCCAGTTAACCTGATCTCCCCTCCGTGTTTTACTCCCCTAAATAAACCAGATTTGATGTTGTTAAACTTTAAACTGTCTGAGTGTCAGGTACATATCAAACATGTATTGGTTTGTGTATGTTGATTAACCTTATTTTACAGGGGTCCCCAGAGACGAACCTCAGAATCAGTCTCGAGGGTAAGTGGTACTTTATGAATGAACAGTGTGTACATGTGGGGTATTGGGACTGTAACTTCTGTGCACTGTGTGAGCCACTAGAGGGAATAAAAGGGGGTCTCAGTGTCCCAGAGGGCTGTGACCAAGCTAGTCTAACCACTACAAACCCTGACCTCTGGGTGGAGGCACCCGCCATAGAACCTAGGCCCCTCAACCTGTCAGTAGTCAATCAGGCAGGGGTAGTAGCCCTGGGATAGCGCCACCTGGGGTTACATCTTGGAGGCTCACCGCTGGGATTGTGTGCTCTAGTGGCATTTTACGAACCACTGTTAAAAAAATAAATGGGTACCCGACAGAAGTGGCTGTGCACCGGCTGGTGGAGTGGTGTACTGGGAGGAGATCGACCCCAAAATGCTATGCTTATCCTGGACATCCCCTGGGTATCAATCACGGACACTGTACAGGAGTACTTTCCAAGGTGGAAGGTTTACAAAACCCTGTGGTGGTGGGTCGGCATGCTAATCTGCTCACCCACACTTTCCTGGCCCTAGTAGAGTTTAAGGATCCCATAGATAGCTCAAAGTGCCACAGACCATTACCCCAGAGGAGCCCTCACTGCCTGGAGGTGATAACTAAGGACAGTAAAGACCCGGGGAATGAGCCCCCCACTATCTGAAACTTTTGAGGAGAAATTTGCTAAATGGTTGCTGGAGGAAGGAAAACTGTGGAGGACTTGAAGAAACTATTCTTGCCACCTGGAACGTTCCTCCCCAACACCCTCTCCTGCCCAGTACCCGTTATTGCCCTCCTTCTGTGCCAGTGCCTATTTCTGCACCTGCCATTAGTCACGACTCTTACCGAAGGTTGAGGATCTTCTCTGGCACCCTCCCACCCCCAAGGGGAGGATGACTGGGAGACCTGGATAGACTATGTTGCCCCCAAGTGCTAGAATGGCAATGCTCGGAAGCGAAAAGCGAAGAGGGTTAGTGAGAGCCTCCGAGGTCCTGCCCTGGCTACCATCCGTGCCAAACAGGCCAGTAACCCTGAAGTGACTGCACAGGCTATCTTGAGGCCTTGGAGAATGTGTATGGGAGCCCAGATTCTGATGAGGACCTATGGTGGAGAGTAAGAAATGCACAACAGTACCAAGGAGTTGTTGTCTGTGTATGTATCTCGGCTGGAAAAATTGTTGCAAGAATGCCTCAGAAAGGTAGTTTGCCAGCGATTGAACTGGACGAACCAGGCTGGACAGGATCTTAAGTCTGCCCCTTCTCAGAACTGCTGTTGCTTCAGTTCGCCTGCAGATCGACTGGAATCCCACCCTCCTATGATGAGTTAATGAGAAAGTGAGGAGTTGAGAAAAGGCGACCTCGGGAGGACCTGCACCAATAGCTGCTGGCTACGACCCGAGTGACTGAGGGTGACCCATCAAGTGAAGTTCAGGGGCAGAGGTTGGCAGTCAATGAGTGCTCTGAGAAGGAAAAAGATATGCCACAATGGGGCGAACTGTTGAGAGATCGGGAAATAAAAAACAGTCTCTTTATGAAGGCCGCGCCTGCAAGTACAGGCCCCTGACCCATCATCCGACTGCATCTGCTATGGGGTGGGGTACCCACCCATGCATCTCCTGCTGAAACAGCTCCAAACTCGATTCCTTGACCATGGAAGTGGAGAAACTGACGAGATGTCTCCAAATGCTTATCACGCCGAGACAGAGATGGCACCAAGGTTTCCAGTTAGTAATACCCCGCCCTGGCTCCCAGTGTGTGCCTCGGCCAGCTCAAACTCCAGAAAGTATGTTTTGCTATAATTGTGGGAAGGATGGGCACATGAAGAGGAATGCCGGTCCCAAAAGACACAGACAAAGTTGCATATAGGCTACAAGGAGAGCTTGGAGAACAAATCAGTGGTTAAGAGGTCACAAAATGATCCCAGTGAGGCACCAAAATGCTAACTCCGTCCCTTTGTGGCAAGGTCAGTTGCCCAGGCCCCCACTACCGCCTCTCCAGACTGGTCCAGAATAGTGGGTCCCTCCATGGAGACCACTGTAAAGGTGAATGGAGTGTCTACAAGAGCTGTATTAGACAGTGGCTCCCAAGTGACAATTATGTTCCAAGATTGGTATCAGAAGCATTTGTCAGATGTACCCTTACAACCATTAGAAGGACTGCATGTATGGGGGTTAAGTGAGAAGGCCTACCCCTATTCTGGGTATATCCGAATTTGGCTGTCTTTCCCCACCTCCGTGGCTGGAGTGGCCGAACAAGTAGAGACCCTAGCCTTAGTGTGTCCCCTACTGGACTGTATGATGGGGTTCCTCTACTAATTGGAACAAATGCTCATATGTTGGAAGGCTGGCACAGTTGTGTTATGAAAAACAGGGGTCAAGGACTAGTAGAGCTTTAAGATTCCGGCCTTGATTAAGAAGGCCTATGAGGCACAGAGAGATGCTGAAAAGTAGAACCAGAGGAACCGGTTGGAATTGTCTGGAAGAAGGATCCTGAGTCTCTGATCCTGGTGCCAAATGCCCAGTGTACCTTACAGGAGAGGTCCGTATCAGAAAGGATGTCAAGAATAAAATATTATGTTGGATGCACCAGGCGATGGAAATTGCGGAAGGACTGCTGGTCAAGCCTAGTATTTTGCCTGCCAGAGCCCATGCTTATGCCAGAAGGGTAATGGTCCAAGTTCATAATGTGTCTGAAAGAGACATTCGAGTAAATAGAGGTTGCATCCTGGCTAATGTGCATTGTGCAGACACTGCAGTGCTACCCAGCAACAAGAGTTCAGGAAGAATGACAGAGTACGCCTGACTTGTTTGATTTCGGCGACTCCCGTTGCCAGCTGAATGGAAAGTGAGGATCAGTAGAAAGCTTGCCCAGAGAGACCAGGTGTTTTCTTTAAAGGAATGGGACTGTAGGATGCGTGCAAGGAGCTGAGCACATATCCGGCTGCATGACGAAAGCCATTTCGTGAGAGGTCTCGACGCCTGGCACCTGCTGACATAGATGATGTGAGACGGCATCTGCAAGAGATGTTAGCTGCTGGTGTAATACAAGAATCCAGAAGCCCTTATGCTTCCCCCATTGTGGTAGTGAGGAAAAAGAATGGGACAGTAAGGATGTGTGTGGATTATCGCACCTTAAACCGTCGGACTATCCCTGATCAGTACACAATGCCCGCATTCAGGATGCTTTGGACTGCCTAAACGGGAGCAAGTGGTTCTCTGTGCTGGATCTCCGCAGTGGGTACTACCAGATCCCGATGGCCCCAGAGGACCGTGAGAAGACAGCCTTTATCTGTCCGCTTGGCTTCTATGAATTCATGAGGATGCCTCAAGGGATTTCAGGTGCCCCAACCACTTTTCAACGATTGATGGAGCGTGCAGTGGGGGACATGAACTTACTAGAGTGCCTGGTATACCTAGATGATGTTATTGTGTTTGGCAGCTCACTGGAGGAACATGAGAGCAGATTATTCAAGGTATTGGACTGACTGGAGGACTTTGGCCTTAAACTGTCCATTGATAAGTGTCAATTCTTTCAAACATCAGTAAAGTATGTGGGACACATAGTATCCACCGAGGAATAGAGACCGACCCAAGTAAAGTTGAGGCCTTGACCACCTGGCCACAGCCCCAAAATCAAAAGAACTGCAAAGATTCCTGGGATTCTGTGGTATATGATCGCTTCATCAAGGACTATTCAAGAGTGATCCGTCCCTTTACTTAACCTTACTCAAGGGTATCCCACCCACAAAAATACCAAAGTCAGCGTCCCTCAAGACTGAAAGAGTGTATTCCGTCCTAATGAAGTTTTGGGGCACGATGGACACCTGATTGTGAAACTGCTTTTCATGAGATCATATATCAACTTACCCATGCTCCTGTGCTGGCCTATGCAGATCCAAGAAAACCTATGTCCTCACACTGATGCTAGCTTGCAAGGGTTGGGGGCTGTGTTGTACCAAGAGCACGAGATGGCCTGAGACCAGTGGCCTTTGCCAGTAGAAGCCTGACCCCATCCAAAAGAACTATCCTGTACATAAGTTAGAGTTCCTAGCTTTGAAGTGGGCTATTGTTGACCAATTCCATGAGTACTTGTATGGGGCTAAGATACTAGTAAAAACTGACAATAATCCTTTGACCTATGTGCAGACTTCAGCTAAGTTGGATGCCACTGGCCATAGGTGGCTTTCTGCATTATCTACATATGACTATGCTGTTGAATACAGAGCAGGCCTGAACCACATAGATGCTGATGCTCTCTCCCGGAGGCCTGTTTCCCGAAATGACTGGGTCAGACTGTCAGAACCTGATATTCGAGCACTCTGCCAGAAGTTTGACCGAGGAGGAACAAATGTCCAGGACGCAGTGGACTGTATGGTGGATTGTTTGGGACCCTCTGATTGCATACCTGCTGCTTATTGCCACTTTTCTGCAATAGACATTGGTGCACTGCCTCAGCTGGACAATGACAGTATTCGGCGGGCTCAATCCCGCGATCCCATGATCAAATCAGCTTTAGAAGCCCTCTATGCAGGAAAGATGTGTCCAAATTCGCTCCACTGATTTGAGAACTGCACTGTTATACAAAGAAGGTCCTAAGTTGAAACTGATCAATAAACTGTTATACAGAGAAACAGTAGACAGAGGGGACAAGTAGACAAACAACAACTAGTTGTGCCCACTGCCTTTCGAGACTCAGTACTGAGGTCCTTGCACAACCACATGGGGCACCTTGGTATAGACAGAACACTTGACTTGGTGAGATCCAGATTCTATTGGCCTAAGATGGGGGCTGATGTGGAGCAACACATTCGAACTTGTAGTCCTGCTTACAGAGAAAGCTTTGCCCCAGAGGGCTGCCCCTTGTTAACATCACCACCAGTGCACCCATGGAGCTGGTCTGTATTGATTTTCTGAGTTTGGAGTCAGATCAAAGAAATATCAGTAATGTGCTGGTGGTCACTGACCATTTCACGAGATATGCCCAAGCTTTCCCCACCAAAGACCAGAAAGCATCCACTGTAGCCAAAGTACTTGTAGAAAACTTTTTTGTTCACTATGGGGGTCCACAAAGAATCCATTCTGATCAAGGGAGAGACTTTGAGAGTCGTCTGATCAAAGAGATGCTTTCTCTGTGGGGAGTGCGAAAGTCCAGAACCACTCCTTACTACCCCCAAGGGGACCCACAGCCTGAACGTTTCAACCGCACTTTGCTAGATATGCTAGGCACCCTGCACCCAAAGGACAAGCCTAGATGGAGCCAACAAATTAGCACCCTGGTACATGCTTATAACTGCACAAAAGTGATGCCACTGGGTTCTCCCCCTACCGCCTGATGTTTGGAAGAAGCTCGACTACCAGTAGATGTGTGTTTGGGGTTCTCCTGATGGGGTTCAAGCTGACAACTATTTACAGTATGTGCAAAGTTAAAGGCCCAACTCTCATGCGTACCAACTGGCTCAAACCATGGCTGCCAAAGAAATCTGGCCAACAAAGAAGGTATGATAAAAGGTGAAAGCACAGGAACTCCAGGAGGAGATCGGGTGTTGCTAAGAAATCTGGGACTGCATGGCAAGCACAAGATTGCTGACAGATGGCACCATCTCCCTCACATTGTAGTGGGCAAACTAGATGATCTGCCAGTGTACAAAGTAAGGCCTGAGAATAATTCAAAAGATGTAAAACAATGCATAGAAATCATTTACTGCCCATTGGACAAATCTTGATTGAGTCTGAGCCCCAGAAGATGCCCCTCTGGACCAGTGACTAGAGCTGCTGCTAAGAAAAATCAAGAAAGTCTGCACCTACAGAAGCAAGTTAAAGTGTTCCCTCCACAAGTCCCAGTTGAGCATGACTGTCAGTCCATATCAGAAGAAAGTGAGAGTGACTTTGAATACTATCCTTCTTACGAACTGAGTCAATTGTTTCAGGGCAATCCCTAGTCAATACTGGAGACAAAGCTGGGCCTTCTGGACTGTCTAAGCCCCAGCTTCATCCCTGGAGCCAATGCTCCCAGAAAGTGAAGTGCAAAGCATCAGATCAGATGAAATGGAATCATTGTGCATGGTTGAACTGTTTGAGCTTTCAGGGGAGGAAAATGATGGATTGGGTCAGACTGGTGATACACCAGAACAAGAAGAGTATTTTGAGTGCCCTGACAGTCCACTGCCAGTGTCAGAAAGCTCTCCATGCGAGCCAAATGTTGTGGACTCAGAAACTGTAACTCCTGGAGCTGAAAGTGCCCCAAGTTCTAGCCTCTCTACCCCCATGGAGACTCCCCTGACAAGTGAGGACAATGCTGAAAATGAGGCTCAGAGTGCAGAGACTGTAACAGTTCCCCTAGAAAGACTGGTCGAAGCTGTAAAGCCTGTGGTGCACCTCAGTTATGATTCCCTTGGGAGGCCTGTGGACTTGCCTCTCAATGTTGTCCATAAAGAGTGTATGTGTCCCGAGCTCATTGCCCAAACTGAGCATCAGTGCTAACTCCAAGTTACTTGTGTTGCCCTCTAAGTATGGTGCCCTTGCCCCATCCAGCCCCAAGGTAACTGATAGGAAGGGCCCCCTCTCTTCAGGTTTCATGTACAAGAGGTAATAACCTGAGTTATGGTACAATGTGTATATAATACTGTGTAAAAGTGATGTACTGACAATGTTTCAGAAATGTGTTTCTGGTAAGGTGATATGTTGACTGATGATTACATACATAAGCCTAATGTGATATTGATGTAAATGTATATGGTTGTATTGAAATTTATGGGGTACTTACTTGACGTGGATGCCAAGTTTTTCCAGGTCAGGAAGGGTGTAACCCCTGCAAATGGGGGTTCCCAAAAGTCTTCCAGGAGCTTGCCTGAATGCTCCAAGTCTGGGCGGTGTTCGGTGTCTGAGCTGTTTAACTGTGGTTCCATGTGGGTGCTATTTGAGCCTCCACGTACTGTCTCTTTAGAGCTGTCTGCTTGCATACTTAATTAGTTTGTATGGGGGACTGTGTATTTAATGCTCGGATCCCACCAAGCTGCCTACCAATTCGCTCCGTTTCTGCAGTCGCTACATGTGCAGAGGGAGCCTTGTTGAAAGATATAACTGTTTGCCAGAAATCATTTAGAGTGAATGAGAAAATGTAGTTTGTCTAACCTGTCTTCATTTCAGCACAAACTGTTTCAGTGTAGCTCTTTCATTTTGGCCCTGAATTGCTGACTTGGACCAATCAGGATGATAGGGAGACCTTAAGATGGAGCCTGTGGACGAATCAGAACTTGGACTCTCAATTTTGAGCCAGCCACAAGGGGATTGTATGGGCAGTGACTCTGGGAAATGTAGTTTTGACCTTGGCGCCTTTTTTCACCAACAGAGAGCCTTATTGTGAGTGACAGCCGAACCAGCCAACAGAATGGTGTGGAGCTAAAGGAAATGCCCTGCTCTGTGACTGGAAAGATCAGATCAGTTGTGACAGTGAAGAGAGAAGGAGCTCTGTGCTTCTGCCATGTATAGTTTGGCGTGGGAAGCACGTGTGAGGCCCTGAGGTTCGGCCTGCAGCCGTTGTAAGTGCTAGTTTGAACTGAATCTGACTTGTGAAGAGAAAGAAGGAAGTCTGAAAGGTAGAAACCAGGCTAACCCTGTAGAAGACTGGAGAAATTGCTGAATCGCGCTTGGTCTGTCAGGAACTGAAGCTGCTGTGTGTGCTCCCGGGTATTTTGCAGTAATTGCAATCGGGATCTAGGAGCAGCCTGCCTGGTATAGTACTTTCCTTTTACATATGAATGTGCATAGTGCTTGTGGGGAATCACTATTTCCAGTCCCCTGTGCCGTGTGCTGTGTGATGAAGCTGGAAGCAAACCCCAGCTTGTCTCAGACTAAATCTGTTTGCTATCTACTGCAGTGGGGTCCAGTCACAAGGACCTTGACTCCATGCCCTGTTGTTCTGGCAACCCAGAAGAACATCCACCATCCGGTTCTCAGCTTGGGTATTGTGAGTACAAATCAGGGTACTCCCCTGCAGCCTGTTTTCAATTACAAGTGTGTCATCTAATTATTGTTGTTTCACTTCTTCATGGACTGAGCCATCCGGCTCCAGATTACAATTGGGTGTTGTGCATATATTTTCTTCTACAGGGCCCTGTCCATCTGCACCTGCCAGGTAATGGACCTGGCTAGCCACCCCCCCCCCAACCTGGTACCCAGAGTGTGACTTTTCAGACCCGGTATGTGTGCACAGTACTGTGATTTAATTCTGCTAATTAACCTGATTTCCCCCTTCCGTGTTTTAGTCCCCTTAAATAAAGCAGATTTGATGTTGATAAACTTTAAACTGTCTTAAGTGTCAGTACCTACATATCAAGCATTGTATTGGTTTGTGTATGTTGATTAACCTTATTTTACAGGGGGGTCCCCAGAGACGAACCTCAGAATCAGTCTCGAGGGTAAGTGGTACTTTATGAATGAACAGTGTGTACATGGGGTACTGGGACTGTAACGCCTGTGCATTGTGTGAGGCACTAGAGGGAATAAAGGGGTCTCTAGTGTCCCAGAGGGCTGTGACCAAGCTAGTCTAACCACTACAAACACTGACCTCTGGGTGGAGTACCCACCATAGAACCTAGGCCCTCAACCTGTCAGTAGTCAAGCAGGCAGGGGTAGTAGCCCTTGGGATGCGCCACCTTGGGGTTACATGTATAATATTTGTATTATAAATAAATGTGTCTGTGATTGTCTGCCTAAGACACACCAGTCAGCAAGTAAGCTTGATCTTTGAACTCAAAAGTGTCAGAGTGAGGAAACAGCAGGATGTGATAAACAGACCAGTGAAACCACTAATTAAAGCCTTCCTTCTAGAGGGACAGTTTATTACCCCTTATAACCTGTTCCTGCTTTTGAAGCTGGGAACTAAATATGACTATTATGACCCTAGCAGGAAGAGAAGTCATCTGGCTGACCCTTTATGGTCCTCTCACCTAGCAGAGAACTAGTGACAGATTGTGGGGTTATGAAACGTCAAAGGAAATGTTTTGATCAAAGAGATCAAAGGGAAATTGCTAGTTGCTGATTTTCACAGTAATAGCATACATCCTTGTGGATATCCATACTCAGATTACAGATTTATCACATATCTAACAGTGACCTCATAGGTGACATCACCAGAAGGTGGAGAAAACTGACTTTTGAAATTTGTCTGCATATGACCAGTTGTGGCAGAAGGACTCCCTGAAAATCAAAGACACACTTAGTCTGTGGACTGGTAACCAAGCACTTTAGAAAGATAACTCAGCTGGAACTTGTAAGTATTTGTGGTAGGTATATTTGTGTTCTGTAACTTCCGTTTATTTTTGTGACTGTAAGTTAAGGATATATTTGTTCTGTGTTTGATATTTACATATTTTACATTTTCAGTAAACAATATTTTCCTTGAAATACTGCCTGTGTCTTCTCAGTTTTCTTTTACATGTGAGCGCTGAACCATTGTTTAATTCTGACAGCTGTTAAGGGCTTGAATGTGTTACTAATCTTGGAAAACCTGGTTTGGTGCCACTGGGTGAAGGACTGTACTGCATCCCGAAGAGAATATATCTGAGCCTGTTAACTAGGTATGCTACCTTAAGGTTCACATTTGACCCCCCAGGACTCGAGTCTAGTAGGTGATAGCAGATAAGGACCGCAAGGCCCATCCAGTTTGTCCATTTCTTTTTCTACCTTATGAATGTGCCATTGGCCTTTGCTCTGTCAATGGCCTATCTATTCATACTCATCTGTATTGCTCCCTTATGCCTATCCCATGCCTGTCTGAAGCCCTGCACTGTATTCATATCCACCACTTCCTGAGGTAGGCTGTTTCATGCATCCACCACCCTTTCTGTGAAAAAGAACTTCCTCACATTACCCCTTAATCGGCCTCCCTCTAATCTCATGCTGTTTCCTCTTGTCTTGCTATTTTTTTATATTGAAACATGTTATACTCTTTTCACCTTGTTAATGCCCTTAAGGTGTTTGAATATTTCAATCATATTACCTCTCTCCTCCTTTGCTCTAGGGTATACCTGGATTCGGACCCAAAACAGACAGGAGGGTTAACCTGTTTGTCTCCTGTTCACACTATTGCACTTTGAGGTTGGCACTGTGAGAGCAGAGGACCTGATCTGCGGAGCGTGTTTGTGACAGAGCCCAGTTCAGCTGTGGAGGGCTGTCTGGTGCTATCATCCTGGCTGATGAAGTTTTTCCATTTTCCGTTGCCCCCTGGAGGAGTGGATATGCAATGATGTCTCCACTCATCCATGCATGCTGCCACACAGGGTGCATAGAGGTTTGCCACTCCTCTGCCCCAACCTCATGGTCCCAAGTCTCCCTCTCCCCTAGCCTCCCCTAGAGATCAGGTGTTTCCTTGGCACTGCAGCCAACCCACCATGGAGGTGGACAGCAGTCCAGTGGATGCTTGGCCCTCCTCACCCAGCTGACCTCTGACACCTCAGGTTTGTTACTGAGCCCAAGTCATCAGCGTCACAATCTCTACCACTGTGCCAGTGGGCCAGCCTAACAGTTATCAAACTTTAAAGAGCAGATTTGGAATTTAGAACAAGCGCATGATAAAGGAAATCGAAAACTTTCCATGGCTTACATCAACAATCTAAAGCAATCAGACATGAAGACAGGACCATTATATATAGAATAAAGTGTGTGATATGAGAATTTAATGCAACGCTATTTTATTTGAAGAAAAGAAGAACAAGAACAGAAGGACTCTCACTCTGGCGGCTCCCTCACTACTGGTGATATGGAGCCGCCATGTTTCCCGAACTGTTCAGCCCACCCAAAAGGAGATGGGCAGCCAATGAGGGAGCAGCTGGTTTTGAATGATACAGTGCATGTTTGCCATAATAACCCATAGGTTATCACGGCAAATATTAACTGTCTCAGCCCTTAGAAAGAAACCGTTGGCCAGTTATTATATTCTATAACAACAATACACAGGATCTGTCCTAAAATAGCCAATATATTAAACATCTATTTCAGTACTGTATTTAACAAACAGGGAGTACTAAAGGAACAAAGTCTGAGACACCCTAGAGTGGCTAGTTTGAACATTAGGTCAGACTAGATCAAATCCACTAACCAGTTATTATAAAATCTGCATGCTGCACTCTAGACTCCTAAAGGAAACCTCATCCAAGATTGCTGGAGCCGTTAAACTCATTTTTAATAATTCATATCAAACTGAGGCTGTACCAGAGGACTGGAAGTGTGCATTAGTTGTTCCCATCTACAGAAAGGGTAATAAATCCCAGCCAAACAGCTAGCATCTGATCTGTATCACTTCGATAGTGGATAAAGTTATGGAGTCAGCAACAGAGGAACACCTTGAATCACAGATAGGTGTAAACGGATATAGGGATAAACAACAACATGAGTTTATCCAAACTAGATCATGTTTGACAACTTTACTTTTATGAAAATGTCAGCAAGCACTGGATACCACCTCCCAGCTGATGTGCTGTTTTAAACAATAGTGAGGCCTTCAACACGGTACCACATCAGCATTTAATAGAAATTAGAATTGCTAAAGTATTGTCACACTGATAGATAGATATATAAGTAGATAGACAGATGCTTTATTTATAAAGTGCCCCATTCCGGGACTCTAGGCGCTGTACAATATTAGAACAATAAAAATAACACATAACATACAATACCTATTATCACAGTATCATATAAAGTCAGCAAAAGGTCAACTACATTTAAAACATATTTATCTATAATAAAGCAAGCTAATATCAGGTGTAAATCAAATGCTTGCTGCAATAAAATGTTTTAGACCTGCATTAAAGGTTTCTACGAGGTGCCTCCATGAGATGTTTAGGTAACGAATTCCACAGGGTAGGCGTGGCAACCGAGAACGATTGACTATTAACTGGATCAGACATTGATTGATGGGTAAAACACAAAGAAAAACAGCTGCCCTTCTCAAACAGGATTGGTCTATAGTACAGTATAGCAGGGATCTGTAGTGTTACCCAGCCTTTTTGGCATATGTTAATAATATGAAACAAAAATGTCTCTGACTCATTAAATTTGCTGCTGACTCCAACATAGGAGGACCAGCACACATCAGGAGGCCATTAGTTCAAGCCAAGATCATCTTAATGCAGTAGCTAACTAGGCATAAAGGAAGGGATGACTTTAAATGACAAAACATTGTAGAGCTCTGCATCAAAAATATTGAGGTACCACACTAGTAAAAAGACACCCTATAGCCAGCCCAGTGGCGTGGAGGGCTCAGGCGTTGGCACCTTACCTCCATCCACGCCAGTAAGCCGGGTTCAGGAATGGATCAGGGTCACTCAGGCTGGCTGTGTGAAGGAGGATTAAGCATCCTAGGATGGCTCTCCTCCTCGGGGATTTTGAGTCCTCAGCACTTGCCACCTAGCAGAGACTGGGTGGCAGCACTGGTGGGACCAGCAGGCGATAGGATGCGTGCTGATGTAACTGCGGCAGTAGCGTTGATACACACGCGCGAAAGCATGGATCATCGCAGATGTCCAGGGAGAAACCAGAGAAAATGCCTCAGCTCGCTCTGCATCCTCTGCAGGTACCGCATGACCCTATGCGGCAGGCCACCTGCTGACATCACTCTGTGTAAGTGATAGTTAACCTGTAAGTCCACGAAACAGGTTGAAGATGGGGCTGGGGGAAGGGATGCCGCTGGCACTGTGGATGCAAGTGGAGAAAAAAAAAAAACGAATAAAATAAATGAACATCCTATTTCAAGCATATCTTTAGAAATAAATTTGTGTGGGATGATTAATAGGGATTTTAAACGTCATTTACAGTGACAGTATGGTTACACAGGCAACTAGGGTATGGGGTTGTATTAGGAGGGCATTTGTTAGTATGTTCAGTAGGGTACTACAGCCATAAAGTTTATGCTCATCCTCATCTCAACTAGTATGCTCAGTTCTGCCCCCAAGTGAAATAATGAAACCCTGGAAGAATCCAATAAAGGGTTACCAAAGTAATGTATCCTGGACAAAATTACACATTTCAAAGAGGTATTGCCAACAAATCTATTTAGTTTAGGAAGGAGATGCTTAAAGACAGTTTCGCTGCACCAGATAATTAATTATTTGTGCATGTTTAATTACCCAAATTTTGTATTTAAAATTAAGACACACAATACCAGGGTTCCTTTATCAGTAACAGGACAGATGTTTTAAAACTGAGATAGAAGATTTTTCTAGACACAAAGGTGGGATATTCAGAAGAGGTTGCGCATGGTGCAACTTGCGCCAACACCAGTTCTTGCCATCATAATGCACAAGATGCTCCTAGCACGATATCTAGAGGGGAAAAGTGCATGGCACGAATCCCGATGTGCCGGGGCGCAGTAGTAATGTATGCGCGCAAGTGGGGGCGTGTCCATGCATACCCACACATCCCGATATTCAGCCCGGAATGTGCTGAGCAGATGCATGCGCAAACCCTACCTATGCCACACAGCTGAGCCCAAAAAACAAGGAGCAACAGCTGGCCACCCACAGCTGAGCTGCCATATTGCAGGGGCAACACGGCAACTCGCCAGCTGTGGGTGGCCACCCGAGCTCGCGGCACCGCCCATCGTGGCAATGCCCCCCATGCCCAATCGCGGGCATAATTGTTGCAATAAATTGTCTGTGTCCCTGGTGGTCCAGTACCGTCGTCCTCGTGCATACATTAATTGGCTCATCTTGGTGGCAGTGACTGCTTGTGCTCATCGCTGGCATTACGCATGTTCAGTTTCGTGGTTCAGCAGTACCCTCCCACCCACCACTGAGCCCACCACCTCGCCTCGTTGCCGCGGGTGGTAGCCTCATCTCGTGCCGCCACCCATCGACTGTAGTGTGTGCAGCAGAGTTCGATTGTCCGCATTGCCTATGCTGCAGACTAGCACAGACACAGTCCAGACATGTGAAATCCATTCACATATCTGGACCGTGTAGTACAGTATGAAATTGCACGCCTATTGGCCCACACTGTGGACCAATGGGCATACAGCCGTATGTATGCAGTCAGTCGGCGGCGGCTACGGGTGGGAGCTCTGTCCACCGCTGACCGGGGGAATAAGGTGGTGGGGCTCAGTGGGCGGGTGAAGAGGGGGTACCACTGGACCACCAGGGATGGTTTGGACATTTACATTTAAATATCAATGCCCACAATCGGGCTGGGAGCGGTCCACTGGACCACCAGGGATATTGGCCTTTTATATTCCTACTTATGCCCATGATCAGGCATTGGAGCGTGTTGCCGGTGGGGGCAGGGGGCGTTGGTCCCCGACGGCTGCTGCCTGGCAGGGCACCAGGCGCAAGTCGCCGGGGATCAGCGCACCTGCATGCAAATGGGGCCATAATGACATGCTAATGGCCCCATTTGCACCTTGCATGCATCATGTCCACATTTGCATGTCCACCGCTGAATATCGTGGTTGCTGTGCCTAGCGCAATGGCATTTGCGCTAGTGCATCCCCCTGCTCCTCTCTGGCCACTTACGCTGGTACAGTGCCACTGCGCCATGCGCAACGCAGGTGGGTCATTAGTACATATTCAACGGTGCAAGCCATGGCGCAGCACCATTGAATATCACCCTGTCACTGCCCTGGCACATCCCAGTTGTGCTGCACCCAGGCTTGCGCCACAGCTTCGTGCAGTCTGAATATCCCAGCCAAAGAGTTGCTAGTTACTGGAATAAACTTCCTGACAACTTGGCTGAATCCAAATCAAACTTGTATGAGTAGCTGTAACATTGCCAGTGATGGCCACTGATTGGGGAGGGGGTCTTGATGGGCTAATCAGTCTTCTTCCATCCCTATATACTTTGTATTGTACTCCAGTACTGTAAACCACTCAATCCCTTGGCTGCCTGCAGCACACTGAACGGCAACTACACTCACTGTATGTTAATGAGTGTGCAGTGCACTTAAGGTTGCAGTGATTCTATGAAGCACAGTTCTGCAAACCTAATTGGCATCATTTTGAAAGATGGTGTCAGGAGGGGGGGCTGTACATTTCAAAATACACAATATTAGAAGTTCTCCTTTAAATAAATCCTGCTACTTCCCAGCCAAAGTTGCAACTCTCAGACCTTGGGGAGAAACACCAGAGAACAGCACCATCTAGTGGTAGTTTTTAATACTGAGGAGTATTTTGTTCTAAAACTTACATAGAATTGGACAGCAGGAGACTGAAGGTACATCAAATCTGCCCTTACCATACTACTTCAGCCCACTGACCTACTGCCTTTATTGACAATATCCTTCACCTAACTCGCTACCTCACACCTCAAACCTTTGCTGCCGCCCTGGGCACTATGAGTTTACTTAGGCACTACTTAGCTCTGTCAGAGATCCTAGGAGGTTCTGGAGGAACATTAAATCCCTTGTCAGTGGGCCCTCTCACTCGGGTGTCGTGGACATGATTATTGATGGAGTCTCGTGCAATAATCCCCACACTATAGCTGACCACCTCAATCTCCACTTCTCCGACCTTTCGGCCCTCACCTCTCGTTTCCACGACCGATGGGAATTAAGCCGTATATCCCTCCGATGCAGAGTGAACATCCTCCTCGGAGAGTATTTACTCTTAAGGCCGTTGTCTGTCCTTGATGTTCGGAACCGCTATTGCCCTCTCCCAGCACTCCAGTGCAGGCCTGACAACCTTGAGCCCAGGCTTCTCAAGCTGGGAGCAGCTTACATTGTCCCTCTGATTGCCCATATCTTTAACCTATCCCTTAGCTCGGAATAATCCCTGACATCTGGAAGGAGGCAAGGATAGTCCCTGTTCTGAAGCAGGAAATCCCAACTCCCTGACAACTATCGCCTATTGCTATTCTCCCATCCCTTGGTAAACTCCTGGAAAAGATTGTGGCAGAGCAACTCTTGGAGTACGTGGAAACCCATGAGCTGCTTTCTGGGTCCCAACATGGTTTCCGAAGGTCATAGTACCACTACTGCCCTGATTACTGTAACCTCTAGTATTAGATCCGCCATGGATCGAGGGCAAACTGTCAGGTGCTATATTTATTGACTTGTCAAAAGCTTTTGACCTTGTCAACCATGACCTACTGGGAGAGCAGCTCAGGGCTCTCGGGTTCTCTCCGCATGCCATGAGTTGGATGATAGGCTACCTAACGGTAGAAAGCAGTGCACCTGCTTTAACAAGGTCCTCTCGGAGCCTAGGGCTGTGACCATGGGAGTTCCCCAGGGATCGGGTACTTGGACCTCCTATTCTCACTTTTATTAATCAACTCCCACGGGTGACCTCTCATTGCCAAGTCACGCTTTATGCAGATGACCTTGTGCTGGTGGCCATGCTCGAATGCTGCTGGCCTTAACCAGTGCCTATCTGAAGACTTCAGCAGAGTCTCAGCCTGGATTACCAACCATAGACTGGTATAGAATCCTAACAAAACTCAGGCCATGCTCTTTGGTTCCACGGCCAAGTTAAAAGCCCCATCAGCTATGCTCAAAATAGCTTGTGATGGAGGCCCCCTGTTGCCAACAGCGAGCTCAATTAAATATCTTGGGGTCACCCTTGACCCACAACTTGACATAGGAAGCCATATCCAAAACATCTGCAGAGCCACCAGGTGTAAGCTTGGCCTTGCCTACAGGGCCAAATACAACCTGACTCCGGGAGCGAGGCTGGCACTTGCGAGGGGAGTGCTTTTCCCCTCCCTTAGTTATGGATACCACCTATTTACCAGGTCAGCCCAAATCCATCTTAATCAGTGGAACACGGCATATAATGATATCTGTTGGTTTGCACTTGCTGCTCCCAAACTCATCCACCGATGTGAGCTCTATGACAAACTCAACTGGCCCCCCGCGGAATTCCTGATCCTTGGTGTAGGAAACTTCACCAGGAAAGTGCTTGCCACGGGCATCCCGTCAGGACTGGCGCATCTCCTCCCAAAACTGGACGCCATCCCCACCAGCTCAGGTCACAGACCACCAAGTTGCTTAAAGTTCCCCTACTGACCCTTATGGGGATCGGACTTTGACGCTTTGTGCTTAGGCTCTGGAACTCCATTCCAGACTCTGTTCGCTCTGCCCCTTCCCATGGGACCTTTCGCCTCCCTGTAGTCCCACCTAAAACAAACGACAAGATGTGACTGCTCCTAGTCTCTGTAATGTAATACTCTGCAGTCCACTATTGTCCACTCTGAGTCCATGATGGTCTATGAAATATGTATTCAGTGATTCAAATGTCAATGTATGTCCTGTAACAATTTGTACTATGTGTGGCAGTATCTCTGCCCTTATACAAGCGTTGTTATAGCTGTTTTTTACTGTATCATGCTGTTTCTCCAATGTTGCCATGTATGTATACTGTATGTTTTGTGCTCTCCCGGGTCGTTCCTGAAAATAGGCATACTACTTGTCTAGTGTACTTACCCGGTAAACAAAAGCTAAATAAATAAAATAAATAAACTTGCCCTGTCCCAGCCACAGTAGAACCCATTAGGGGTAGCTGACCCCACTACTTCTGATGGCTGTCTGTTTCACATTCCACCACCCTCTCAGTGAAGTAGAACTTCTCAAGTTTCTCTTGAACTTGCCCCTCACCAGCCTCCAGCTATATCCCCTAGTGACTGCATCCATATTTCTTACAAATAGGCCCTCACTGTTTACCTTGTTTATCTATGAAACTTATATGTTTCAATCATGTCCCCCTGCTTCAGTGTATACATGTTTAGGGCCTCCAGCCATTTCTCATAGGATCTGCGCTGCTGACCCAGGACCATCTTGGTGACCCTTCATTGTACTGACTCTAGTCTGTTGATGTCCTTCCTCAAGTGAGGACTCGAGAACTGGGCACAATGCTCCAGATGAGGCTTTACCAGGAATCTGTACAGTGGCAGAATCACCTCGCTTCTCATATTGTCAAAACCCCTCTCTATACAACCCAGTATCCTATATGAATCCCTGACCAGGTTGCTTGCTGAACACTCACCTCGTGAGATGGTTATGTAACCCCACCATCCTTCATTTTGCAATGACAGGCGGTATGCTGTTTGAATCTGACAGCAATACCAGGTGGGCTGAGTTCGGGGAGGAATAGGTCACTCGGCACAAGGGCTAGGTTTGGCTACTCAGCACAGGGGCACCCAAGTAACTCCGAACACAGGAAGCAATAACTGTAACGTCCAATACCAGAAATGGGATTCTAAAGTGTGGCTTTTATTCACATCCAAACAGAATAAACAAAGCATAGATGGACCCCCACGAGGCTACACTCCTGGTGATCCAGATTAAAAGAATCAAGAACATTTCTTCTACACTTTAGCCCTCAGGCTCTGAACCCACTGGGCACATACAGCCCAGACTTGCACTGCTTTGGGTACACAGCCTGAAACTGTACACTGTTCTGGTTTTCCTGGCTCGGCTCCCTTGCCGGCCACTCGACACTTTCCATATGTCATGGAAACATTTACTGGTGGCTCCTAAACCACCTAAGAGCACCTCAGCTCTATCAGGAATTTTCCTTTTAATCCCACGTCTGGGTACTTTCCTCAGGCACTGCCAAGTACCTGAGAGAAAGTAAAGTGCCAGAGCAAATCTGAGAGGTGAATTTGGTTACTACTGATGTGGGGTCTCCCACCTCTTTGCTCCCTACAATTCATACCCAGCCATTTCTCTGGACAGTAAACACCTCATACTGTAAAGCTTGTCAATGTAGATTATGGCTAAATGTATGTAATTTCCTCTACTTGTCTTGCTTTCCTTTGTGCTGGACTTGAACATACGTTTAAATTAGGCGTAGCCCATTGCTCTAGGCCCTCACTGATTAAGCAGTCTTTTCCTGACCCCACAGTAACAGCCCCTTTAGTTTCCTTCTGTTAAGGTGAAACACACATGGCTCCCCTTTCACAGCGAACCACCCTTTGCTGTGTGCCCCAGGCAATTCCTCCACAGGAATTCTCTCTCAGAGCTCTGGTGCCGTCACAACTTGAAATAGGCAGCTTCTTCCCTTAGCTGGAACCAGGAGGGTTACCCCTGGAAACAGGGTCCTCCCCCATCCCTCAGGATGGGGCACTTGGACCAGTAACAGCGGTCTCCACCATTTCAACAATCAGTATCTGTGTTCCTCTTACAGTGGAAACACACACCTTCTTAACAGTAGCTCTAAACAGAGCTTAAAGCCTGAGAGTCTGCACAGACAGCTGTACTACTGTCTCTCACCAAGACTGCACACAGACTGAATTCAAAATCCCCAACGTTCTATGCTAACCTCCAACTGCAACATTCCTGTGTGGCTTATGCAGCTGCAAAAGTTCTATGGTGATGTCATCCCTCAGTCTCAGCTGAGACTGAGAACAGAGTGAGACAGTGTGAAATCCATTTAACTGGAATTTCACAAGCTGCCTTCCCTGCCTACCACTAGGTCTTACTGGGATTCTAGTAACCCTGGGTAACGGGGGTTACAGTTATACTAGGAAATTTTAATTTAAACTGGGCATCTGACATTGAACTTGTGCTTCAGACACTCCTCGTGGAGCCTAGCCTAACCCAGTTCATAACCAAGCCCACCAGGCTCAACACTAAAACAGGGAACTGTACCATACTTGACTGGGTATTAGTCTCTAACCCAACAGAATTCGGACTGCAGGAATTTTCTCAGATGCCCAAAATGACCAGTCATCTGTATTCTATGTCTGGAGAAATAACTTCCCCAGGCATCCCCCTAGAATCTTTAATGCAAGAAATTACTCCCACTTTGTACCAGAGTCTTTCATCTCCACACTCGCTGGCATCAATTGGCACCCAGTCCTGGATTTACCAACTATAGATAATGCCATTGACTACTTCATTAACAATTTTCTGTCAGTGGCCATTTTACATGCCTTTTCAGAAGCAGAGGGTCCAGGGGATGTAATAAATAGTCTGGCCCTGAGCTTAAAAATTATTGGTCCAAAGGGTTAAGGCTTGGTGTCTTAATAAGAAGTCTGCTCTTACAGCTGACTGGAAAAAGTACAGAGACCTGAGGAACAAGTGCAAAAGAGGGACTGAGACCATCAAAAGCCTCTACCTAAGAAATATTCAGGGCAAATCCCTGTCAGACACGAAAAAATTCTGGTACCGTATTAACTCCCTGGTTAAGGGTGGCTCTAGCCCTCCAGGAAGCTCCATTACTACCAATGGCCATAGTATAAATGACCCCCTTAGGATTGCAAATTCTTTTAAATGCTACTTTACTGACCTAACAAGGTACAAACCTAGCCCTCCTGGTCCCCTGCCAATCACCCTACAATCTGAGGAAACTGGACACTCTTGTCCCAAGTTTCACCTGAGACTGGTCAAGAAAGGTGAGGTATTTGCCCTCTTAAAGTGTATAAAAGCCGATGGCTCCCCAGGGTCTGAAAAATTAGAACCAAAGCTTCTAAAAATCGCTGCCACTGCAATTGCCCTTCCAGTAACCTGGCTCCTAAATAGGTCCTTGCATGAAGGGACTGTCCCAACTAAATGGAAGGCTGTGATGGTCGTGCCCATTCATAAACCTTCACGTGTATACCGTGTGACTCTGAGCAAGTCACTTAATCTCCCCAGTGCTCCCAGAGTTGCCTGACAACAGGCACTTGTGTCTAGTGGGCTTTTACCCAGTTATCAAAGACTAAAATAAAATAAATAAAGGTGGACCCTCGAGAACCTGTTGAAAACTATTGGCCTGTCTTCATACTAAGCCCACTGGCAAAAGTACAGGAGAGGCTGGTGTACAACCAGTTACAGGACTACCTGGAATATCACCATCTGCTATCTGACAAACAGCATGGCTTCAGGAAATCCCATGGGACTGGCACAACACTTGTAAAATTCATGGCTGACGCCCTAAATGCGCTGGACAAAGGATCACTTACTGGCACCATCTTCATTGACCTAACTAAAGCATTCGACTTGGTTAACCACAGCTTGCTTCTTCATAAATTGACCCAACTAGGTCTGGACAGTCACTCCCACACCTGGGTCTCTAATTACCTTGTAGGCAGGTCACAAGCAGTCAAATGGAAAGGTATCCATCCACTTAACTCACCTCCCTGTCAATGATAGGGTCCCCCACGGCTCCATATTAGGCCCCCTACTCTTTTCCCTTTTTATTAATGACATTGGTAATAACTGGGGAGAGGCCAGCCTTTTACTTACACTGATGATGCCATAAATTACTGGAGCCAGGAAGATGTTGGCACTATCAACACTAAGCTCTGTATCAGTCTGAATGTCCTTGCAGCATGGTTTACTGTTAACCTACTAGTACTGAATGAAGAAAAAACTAAAGCTGTCCTATTTGGACCCAAGAACTTTGCATGTCCCAGCAACACCTGCTTACCTCTACATTTCCTCTCGATCACCCTTGAGGTTGTGGATAAATAAAATATCTAGGTATCTACCTCGACCAAGATCTTACATTTAAACAACATGTGGATCATCTAGTAAAGGCTATACATCAAAAGCTTGGCCTCCTCTACCGGCTGGGCAGCTCCCTTACCCCCGAGACCAGAATAACTGTTGCAAATGGTACCCTTCTCCCCACCTTGGTTTATGGTGCCCCTGTCCTCCGGTTTCTTAGAAACTCTGGAATAAAAAAACTGGTGGTGTTAAACAAGATCAACATTTTGTAAGAATGCCCTCCCCCCCACTGAACTTGTCCACACTAAATGACAGGATGACCTACTCACTCCTCTGCCTTGCCTACAAAATTACCAGAGTCTTTATGCCTCCTGGTCTCAATGGACTGAAAGCCCCTAAGCCTTTGAAGCAATCTCTTCGCTCCTCAAACTGCATCAGTCTGGACATCCCCAGATTTAGAGCTAACTTGGGTAGAAGGTTCTTTGCCTACTCTGTTCCCTACTACTGGAACTCGCTACCTGCCTCCTTGACTAACTCCATCTCCCTTAGTGGCTTTAAGAAAGGCCTCAAAGACTACCTACTAGAGGGCGGCAAATGCTCTTGCTATCGCTGACCTGCAACCGCACCCATTCTATTTTATGAACTTCCCACGCCCATGACTGTCCCCTGCTTTGGGTGTTAACTGTGGGTATTAAATTGTATGCACTGTCCAACAAATGGGTACTGTTGTCCGAATTGTACCGTGTGATTACTGTTTGTATTCTAACTCAATCGCCAGTGTTCTTACCCTTCTCTGTGCCTAATGTATTGCTGTCTTTTGAACTCTAAAATATGCCAGGAATTTTTCTTGTTTTTTTGGTCTCTGCAAACCTAATTGACTGTAACTAAACCTGGGTCACCCCTGAAAAGGGACCATTGATCTCAGTGGGCCTACCTGGTCACCAAAACTCAATAAATAAATAAAAAATAAATATGCCTTGCTGTATGCTTTGTTGCACTGATGTGTTTGCTTAAGAGAGTCACCTGTTATGACCCCCCAGATCTCCTTTCTATTGAAGTGGCCAGCCTAACTCCTCCTATCCAGTATTCCATGTGTGTATTCCTTATACATAAGTGCACTATTTTGCACTTCGTGGCATTGAACCTCAACTGCCAGATTAGACCATTTTGCTTGTTTTCTAGGTCCTTGTGGAGTTCCTGCATCCCTTCCTCGTGATTCACCCTGTTGCATAGCTTTGTGTCACAACAAAGAGCAGGGTGTGTGAATCCATTGCCCCCTGTCCGGGCAAGTACATTTCATTGAAGGCAAGTACTAAAACAGAGTTAATTTCACTGTAATTAATAGGGCAAGTGAAAATTCAGTTACAGTCATGGCTGGACATGCAATAAAGTTTTGATTTGAACACCTCTGACAAAGAGACTCAACTTTACCTGGCTACCCTCCCCAGTGTCACTTTTGAACTAGGGATGGAGAACCTCAAAAGATTCTGAGGTTCTAAAAGGTTCTGATAAGCAAAACAAGGTTTGGATGCTTATCGAACTTTATCCTCCAGAAGATGACATCTCTGGGCTTTACTCAGATCGCTTTCTTCAGCTACCCATAATCACGGTTATTCTCTGGATTTGGTTTTCTCCTGGGGATTGAGACCTCTCATTTGGGGGTGGACCCTGTCAGTTGGTCCATCATTGCACCGTGAGTTAAATTTTGTGCCCCTTCGTAGGTCTGCCCCTGTGAGATGGCTGTTACCGCCTCTTTATGGATGTGGGCCTCAAGACCTGGGTGGTAGTGATTGACCTTCAGAGTTTCCTGATGCAGCTCAAGTCCAGAGTTGTGGTTCTGGCCTGTCGGGCCATTTCCTCTGCTCTGGACTTGATAACTCTGTCTTGTTTGCCCTCTCTCACCCCAGGACTCATAGGTTTGATGGGTCTTTGGGGAGTTATGACATGTGGACAAAGGTTAGAGTGTTGTTGGTGGTACATCAGCCCTGGGGCTTACTCACACCTTAGTTTGGTCGGCACTATCAGCCTCTGGCTAATCAGCAATTTCCCTACAAGGCAGTGCCTCGTCCAGGGAAATCACTGTCGCCTGGACCTGACCGGCTCAGCTCTTCCAAACTGTGGACGGAGGTTGTGCAATCCAGCCTGTCTGCAGTTCCACGAGCTTTTCTCAAAAAGATGTGATGCTCTTGCTCATTTCCTTTATGAATAAGGTACGTATAACAGGTCAGAGATCTTGCTTGACTCACTTTACAGGGTTGCGACTGGTCATGCTCGGGTCACTATCTTCATACTTCCTGGAGTTCCTTTTGATCTGCCAGACTTCGTGATAGTTATGTGATTGTCCATGGATGTGCCCCACGTTTGTAGTTTAGATCCGCCCAACGCCCATGATTTTGTTGTTAGTGACATCATTGGCCCATTTCAGGCTCAAATTGTCCGGTGTTCCTTGAATCGGGTAAGTTTCCGTGCTCCTGAAGTAGGCGTGTTACAGTTACACTTCCTTCTGAAGAACGTCACTGACTCCTTACATTTTTGCTAACTACAGATTTTATCTCGAACCTTCCTTTTTAGGTAAGGTTATTGACAGTAGTGGCAATCCAGCTGGAGAACCATTTGATCATCCATAACGCCTACGAATCCTCCAGTCAGGTTTTCGTGAAGAGGCACAGTACTGAGACTTCTGGTTCGTGTGCTCAATGATTCCTGATGGCGTAGAGATCAGAGAAACCGCTCCATTCTGGTGCCTTTGATATCTCTTCAGCTTTTGACATTGTAAACTATGGGGTCCTGCTCGAAGTATCTGAGGTCCATCTGTGGCCTGTCTAAGAGTGCCTAGATGGTTTCTCATCTTCCTAGTTGGTAGATCACAGAGAGTAGTGTTGTTTTTTTTTTGTCCAAACCTTTTCTGTTCTTATGGGGTTCCTCAGGGCTCGGTGCTGTCCCCTCATGTTGTTTGCAGGTATATACCCTCGAGACATTGTAAGATGGTATGGGCTGTGGTTTCATTGTTATGCAGATGATGCCCAGCTCTACCTGGTTCTTTGTTCTCAGCCAAGTTAGTGCACTCTCAGTATTTAATAACTGCCTTGTCTGAATTCAAGACTGATGAATCGAGCTGGTTAAAGTTGAACGGGAAAGACTGAGGTTATGGTTGTGGACTGGGTCACAGGATAGGGTTGAGGACTGATCAGCCCTCTGAAGATTTCCCTGGGGGGCGCTCAGATCCTACTTCCTCAGAACGGGTGCGCCGACCTTTTGAGTGGTGCTTTTTGACGATGGCTTATCTTGCTATCAGGTGTCGGTAGTTGTTAAGTCTGCCTTTACCATCTTAGGAACATTGCCAGGTCAAACACTGTTCCGGCCCAGCGATTCGTTTGTGTTGGTCCATGCCTTTTGACCTCCCGCCTTGGCTACTGCAACTCCTTTATCTGGGGCTTCCTTGGGTTGATATCCGCTTGCAGCTAGTGCAGAATGCTGCTGCTCGATTATTGTCTGGGGTATCTAGGAGCCTTGTACATCACCCTTGTGGTTGCAATCTGCACTTGTTGCAGATTCAGTGGCAGATCACCTTCACGAGGGTTTGTTGACCTACAAAGCTCTACATGGTCTGGTCCCACTACTTGAAAGAGTTTCTGATTCCTTACACTCCTGTGCAATAACAGCTCTGCTCGGGTTGACGAGGGGTTGCTGGAGATTCCTAGGGTCATTACTTTGAAATCTCGGCCCGTGCCTTGGCGCTTGTGGCCCCACCCTCTGAATTCCCTGCCCATCAGTCAGGAGTGCACAACCGTTGGGGGCTTTAGACAGGCACTTAAGACGCTTTGGAATCATGGTATTTAAGAGATATTATGATTTTATCAATGATATGTTATTCTGTATGTGGATGCTTTGTTTAAATTCTGTATATGCCTTAATAAATAAAGATTATTATTATTTTTATCCGAACCTTTATAAATCTTTTATTATTTTATGGTGACTGTATGTGAAAAATCATTTTGAAACGTTTTTTAATCTAAATACCTATATAAAAGCAATTAAAACCACTGTTCAGTAGTACTAAATGCATAAGTAGTGAAATGAGATGAGGAGTGAATAATGAGACTGTGGATGTGCTCATTGAGGATGAGTCGATGATATGGTCCAAAGGCAAGCAAGTCCTAGATCTCTACTATTTTTAAACCAGTCTCCTGAGTCTGACTTTTTGTAGAAGGGACAATGTGTTTGTATATGCGTCACTAATTATGTTCAGCAACATCTCTCGGTTTGGAACACAACAAGTAGGGTATCCTGCAGACCGTGAATACTAACAGAAGCATCATACTGGACCAAGGCTCACAAATGACGTGGATATGATAACTGGGTGTCCTGATTCATAATGAAACTGAAGATTAAGAAAAAAACAGGGTTGCACCAAAAAGCTGAAGTGGTGTGATTCGTGATGACCCCAAATGTGATTCATCGCGACATGACGTGAGTCATGTTGGCACTTGCACTGCTTCTAAGAGCACTAGAAACAGGATGGAACTAAGCTTCCATAAATAGTTGTCACTGAAAGAAAATTTGAAATACCTACGCCTGTGCTTCCTTGAACTGTCTGCGTGAGAAACACACGCTCGACAAACAATGTTTGCTCTGCCATTATAGCTGCTGGATTAAAGTACAGCCGACTTGTGAGGGACGAAGATTCAGGTCCATCTGCTATTAGGGCATCATGCAGAACATGAACACTAATAGAAGCGATCAGACTGGACCAAGGTCTGTGAGTGATGGACATGGTAACTGGGTGTCCTGATTCATGATGAAACTGAAGATTAGAAAAAAACAGGGTTACACCAAAAAAGTTCTGTAATCACAAAGTGTGGAACAGGTACTGTAGGTGTATTTTGTGGATTTCTATGTCAGTACAGTCAGAGGTAAACTTTGTTATGCAGCCTTAGATACTTTCTTGTAATGACTCTTTATGAGAACAGAACAAAACATAGTATGTGTTTAAAGAATGAAAAGTTTTTTTGCAATGTCCCAAATGGGACAACAAAACACAAGAGTTGTAATGATGCATGTTTTCTTTCTGAAGGACAACATTTAAGTATTTTGTATCTCAGAGCCAAGGATGCTGTCTCTACTGGAAGGGTTTACTACTGCTGTGGTACTGTACTAAACAAGCTCCCAGAAATAGTTGGCAAATGTGGAATCGTGGACTGTGATGACCGTGATTGTGAATGTGATCGGACTGTGAGATCCTGAACGTGATTCGTTATGGTGATGAGGAATTGTAACAGTGGCAGTGCTTCCTGAGCTTCACATACTGGATGGAACTCAGCTTCTTCGGACTATGATGACGGTGAATGATGATTCATCATGAGGATGAGGATGAGGAGTTGTGTTACAGTGGCAGCGCTTCCGAGCTTCAGATACTGGACGGAACTGGAGCTTTTCTGACTGTAATGACCATGAACATGGATATGATTTGTTGTGACTGTGAGGATGAGAATTGTGTAACAGTGGCAGCTTTCCTGAGCTTCAGATACTGGACGGAACTGAGCTTCTCTGTGATTGTGATTTGTTGTGAGCATGAGAAATTGTGTAACAGTGAGAGCTCTCCCAGAGCTTAAACACTGGATGGAACTGAGTCCTTCATGACCGTGATGACTGTGACTGTGAATGTGATTTGTCGTGAGAATGAGGAATCGTAACAGTGGCGGCGCTCCTGAGCTTCAGATACTGGATGGAATAGAGCTTTCGAAAAGAAGCCAAATGTGATATTGGTAACTATGATGACTATGAATTAATTTATTTATTTATTTTTTCTTCAGTGATGTGATGGAATGCCCGCCCACTGAGCCAAAGCTTGTTCCCCACTGAGCTTGTTAATAGGAGAAAGATGACAGACTTACTGACTTCTTTGGGGGTCATACAGACAGTATGCAAGAAGTGGCACTTGGTGCACTGATGACTGGCTGGCAGATTTTATTTCGCACATACATTTATTTCACACACCACCTATGCTATATGCAGGTGCTGCTAGTATAGTCACAGAGATTCTTAGGGACCCTGCTTGGCCTAACCCTCATGCAGACAGTACTGTTTCCTTCAAGGAATATTTTTATTTACTATTCCATGTGATGTGATGGAATACTCCTGCCCACTGAGCCAAAGCTTATACCCTACTGAGCGAGCACAGGGAGGAAGAGGAAGATGACAGATGACTGACTTCTTGGGGGTCACACAGACAGTATGCAAGAAGTGGCACTGTCTGGGTGCACTTGACGCCTATCTGGCAGATTTTAGTTCTCCCCACACACACACACACACACACACACACACATGCACCACACACTTATTTCACACACCACCTACTGCTATAGGCATGCTCAGGTACTGCTGCTACCAACAGAGAATCAGGGACCTTGCCTAGCTTAACCCTCTCTGACACAGTACTTTCTCTTCAAGGATTTTATTTTTTTATTTATTCCACGTGATGTGAAGGAATGCCCTGCACACTGAGCCAAAGCTTATATCACACCAAGCGAGAACAGGGAAGAAGATAACAGATCACTAGCTTCTTGGGGGGGAGGGAGGAGGGGGTCACGCAGACAGTATGCAAGAAGTGGCACTGGTGACTGCTTGCAGATTTTATTTTTATACACACAGAATTTATTTCACACACCACCTAGGCTACAGGCCGATGCTGCAGGCACTGCTGCTACCACCAGAGAATCAGGGACCCTGCCTGGCCTAATCTTCTCAGACAAAGTACTTCCCTTCAAGGATTTTATTTTATTTCTCATTTGTTCCACGTGATGTGACGAATGCTCGCCCACTGTGCCAAAGCTTATACTCCAATCGGTAAGCACAGGAAGGAAGATGACAGATCACTGAATTCTTTGGGGGGGGGTCACATAGACAGTATGCAAGAAGTGGCACTGGTGCACTGACAACTGGCTGGCAGATTTTATTTCACACACAGAATGTATTTCACATACCACCTACACTAAGGGTGATGCTGCAGGCAGTGCTGCTGGTATACCCACAGAGTTTCTGGGGGACCCTGCATGACCTTACCCTCTCTAATGCAGTACTTTTTCCCTTCAGGGATTTTTTTTGATTTATTGTTCCACGTGATGAGATGGAATGCCCTGCCCACTAAGCCAAAGTTTATACCCCACTGAGCGAGCACAGGGAGGAAGATGACAGATGACTGACTTCTTGGGCGGGGGAGGGGTCACACTGTATACAAGAAGTGGCACTGGTACACTGACGACTGGCTGGCAGATATTTCACACACACACACACACAAAATGTATTTCACACACCACCTACACTAAGGGTGATGCTGTAAGCACTGCTTCTATCCACACAGATTCAGGGACCCTGCCTGGGCCTAACCCTCTCTGACAGTACTTTTTCCCTTCAAGGATTTTTTGGTTTTATTTATTCCACATGATGTGATGGAATGCCCTGCTCACTGAGCCAAAGCTTATACCCCACTGAGAGAGCACAGGGAGGAAGATGACTGACTTCTTTGGGGGTGTCACACAGTATGCAAGACGTGGCAATGGTGCATTGACGACTGGCTAGCAGATTTTATTACACACACACACACACAGAATTTATTTCTCACACCACCTAAAGTATGGGCGAATGCTGCAGGCACTACTGCTACCCACACAGATTCAGGGACCCTGCCTGGCTGAACCTCTCTGATACAGTACTTTTTCCTGCAAGGATTTTTTTATTTATTCCACGTGATGTGACGGTATGCAAGAAGTGGCACTGGTGCACTGACAACTGGCTGCAGATTTTATATTTCACACACACAAAGAATTTATTTCACACACCACCTACACTGAGCTGGATGCTGCAGGCACTGCTGCAACCCACACAGATTCAGAGACTCTGCCTAGCCTAACCCTCTCTGGCACAGTACTTTCCCTTCAAGGATTTTTTTTTTTTTAATGTTTATTCCACGTGATGTGACAGTATGCAAGAAGTGGCACTGGTACACTGACGATCATTGACAGATTTTATATTTCACACACACACACACACGCAGAATTATTTCCACACACCATCTATGCCAAGGATGATGTGCTGCAGGCACTGATGCTTCCCACACAGATTCAGGGACCCTGCCTGGCCTAACCTTCTCTTACACAGTACTTTTTCCCTTCAAGGATTTTTTTTTATTTATTCCATGTGATGTGACATAATGTCCTGCCCACTGAGTCAAAGCTTATACCCCACTGAGCGAGCACAGGGAGGAAGATGACAGATGACTGACTTCTTAGGGGGGTCACACAGTATGCAAGAAGCGGCACTGGCGCACTGACGACTGTCTGGCACATTTTATTACACACAAAATTTATTTCACACACCACCTACACTAAGGGCGATTGCTGCAGACACTGCTGCTACCCACACAGATTCAGGGACCCTGCCTAGCCTAACCCTCTCTGACACAGTACTTTTTCCCTTTGAGGATTTTTTTTTAATTTCACATAATGTGATGGTATACAAGAAGTGGCACTGGTGCATTAACGACTGGCTGGCAGATTTTATTCCACACACAGAATTTATTTCACACACCACCTAAGGGTGATGCTGAAGACACTGCTGCTACCCACACAGATTCAGGGACCCTGCCTGGCCTAACCCTCTCTGATGCAGTACTTTTTCCCTTCAAGGATTTAATTTTTTGTATTTATTCCCTGTGATGTGACAGAATGCCCTGCCCACTAAGCCAAAGCTTATACCCCACTGAGCAAGCACATGGAGGAAGATGATTGATAACTGACTTTGGGGGGGGTTACACAGTATGTAAGAAGTGGCACTGCTGCACTGACGACTGGCTGGCAGATTTTATTACACACACACACACACACACACACACACACACACACAGAATTTATTTGACACACCACCTACGCTAAGGGCGATGCTGCAGGCACTGCTGCTACCCACACAGATTCAGGGACCCTGCCTGGCCGAACCCTCTCTGACACAGTACTTTTTCCTTTCAAGGATTTTTTTTATTTATTCCACATGATGTGATGGAATGCCCTGCTCACTGAACCAAAGCTTATACCCCACTGAGTGAGCACAGGGACTGGTTAGCCCGGCAGATTTTTTATTACACACACATGTGCATGTGCATGTGCACAAACACACACAGACACACACACATAATGTATACTATAAAAAATAAAAGAAATCCCCACTGAAGTGACTGAGCACAGGCAGGAGAACTGAGAGAGCTGACTTGTTGGGGGGGGGCAATTGGACAAACAGCAAGAAGGCTAACTGGGAGTGGTGTGGTACTGGGTGGCACAATGGCACAGTTTAACAGACTTCACCCTCTGTTAGACTGCTGCCCCCAAAAAAAGGGCAGTCTGACTTTGGCACTTAGTAATGAAGTCTCTTCAATCTCTTGTTCTCTACTTTCTTGTATGCAGCACTCTGTCTTCAAGTTCTTTCTCACAACAAGTTGACTGGAATCACTACATTGCCAGGACCCATTCAGGCCCCCATCACAGCAGGATGATTTATGCCCCTGGCATCTACTGGGGATGTGCCTTGGTAGGACACTAACTAGGTGTGTTGGTGAGTCTGTCGCAGCCCATGGGGCCCCTGGGAGACACACCTAAAAGAGAATGGGAGCAGCAGAAAACAAGAAATGTAGGAGGAACTACAGGGGAAATGAGGGTGGGGAGCTATTGGGAAAAATAGGGCAAACAGATTTGGGGAAAAAATGTAACCTTTAACTAGGCCAGTTCGATACTGAAGCAGCAGTGGGCAGTACTTGCTGTAGCGGCAATCCGGGTTTGTGTCAAAAGCCTGGGGTGCAGATGATGATAGCAGAAGAAGAATCAAGTACTGTATCCCACAGGAAGCTCACCTCCACATATGGATTGGGTTAGTTGTGGTTACCACTACAATGCTAGGTGGCAGTGCACCCAAGGCCCACAGAGGGAGGAGTGGACAAACATGAGATATATCTGATGTGCTGGCCCCAAGTGTTATACATCCTCAAGGGGTGTGGTTTTTATAAATACATAATAAATAAAGGACTTAGTTGATGGACTTGGAGAGGATCCCCAGGTTACTGTTCTCTTCAGCGGAGAAAACAAATCTGATGTAAGAAGACAAGAGGGAGCATCACCACTAGTGTTGCTCAGATAGTGCTTTTGTGGATCCTACCACTATCTGTCAGACAGTGCTGGCATCCTACCTAGGATCCTACCAGAAATCTTACAAAAGACAGATGTAGGATCTAGGGTCAGATATTGATGGATACTAGTTAGGATCCACGGATCCGAGGTCAGATCCAGGGATCCTAGGTCAGATAGTTAGGATCCAGGGTCAGATAGTGAAGGATCCTAGGTCAGACAGTTAGGATCTGAGCTGGATCTGTTGCTAGTATGCACAGGATCCACAATGTTTGTAGGCTCCATGCACTGGATCCTAGAGGGTAGGATCCATGGTCAGATAGCACTTCTATCCTACCACAGCAACTATCTGGCGAAATGGGAGGTACCTGTTGGTATCCTAGTTTCTAGGATACTATCTGAACAACACTAATCATCACACAGCACCATTCTAAACTCCAAAGCAAAATCTCAGAGTGGAAATGATGCACTTTTTGTATGGCATTACTGTTGGGACTCATGTTGTTAGAAGTTGAGGTTCTCTTGGTCTAGGAGAATGATATCCCAACCTGCCCCTATGTCATGTGGGGCTATGTCCCATCCCTTCTAGGGAATTGTTTTGAATGCCTTCCTCCCCTTGTTGCATGCCGCTGGCTATTGAAGGGTTGTGCCTGGCAATAAGCATATGAGTATAGCCCCACCCATAGAAGTAAACCAGGGGCAGGATCAGTTTTAGACCTAATGACACCCCAAGCAGGAATATTTGTGGTGCCTCCTTCACTGCTCCCACCCTCCTTTGGCCCCACCCCACATCCAAAAAGTGGTAACATGCTATGAATACAAAGGTGGCAGCAACAACTTTGGTTTTGCATTTCAAGCTGGCCACTGTTTGTATCTTTTAATTTAGTGCACCCTTCTGTGCTGGCACCCCAAGCCGCCACTTGGTTTGCTTGTGCCTAACATCACCTCTGACTAGGGGGAACAGCAGAGAAGTGGAATGGTCTGGTGATATATCATGATCTACAGCATGCTGGAGTGCTTCATGAAAGGGCAAGCACTGGCAGTAAAAACTTGGGAGGACAAGTAGAGTTTTTACTAAAAAGCAACACTGTCCTACACTTCCAAAGGTCTTTTGGCTTGGGATTCAGCTGTGAACATAGCAGGACACTTTGAATGGCAATAAAACATTCAGGGACAGTGAAAATAATGTTTTAATTTTCCTTTTAAATAGCCTCGCTAAAGAATTTTGCTGCCCTCCTGTGGCTAAAAGCTGAATAACCACAAGTGGCAGTGCAGCTCGGAACCCACTGCTCACCAAAGGTTCACGTGAACAGAAGTAAATCAGAACGTGACAACTGGTGTGCAGTGTTTTTTTTTTCCCCAAAACTTATTTTTTATTTTATGTTTATAGCCTACATAGTGTTGCAAATGCACAGCATTCACAGACAGTGTAACATTACAACCTAACATACCATACGATGTTAGAATGGGATAGTTAAACAATTTAGAACTACAATATATGGTCAGTATCTTTAAAGGGACACTGTCAATCCCCTTTGGCCTCAAAGTGTCTCTGATTTAAAAAACATATTATGATTGCTCACATTCTGTAGAGATTACTGATGTAGCTATTAGTTTGATTCTGAGTCCCTTTTTTGTTTTTTAAAGGGAAACAGTGGAAAAAGCACAGCTTTACCCAGGCACTACAAAAATGCCTGATTAGTGCTTTCAGACACTAACATTTTTTTAACAAACTACTCTAGTTTATTTTTTAGTGATTTAAACAGTGGCCTTCAACTTTCACTTTCTATTGCTGGCAGCCACCATTTCATGAGTAGCAGAGAGCTTCCTGAGCTCACTTTATGCTAATATGTCCTGCCAACCAATAGCTGAGGTCAAACAGGTATATTAGCATACAGTGAGCTCAGAAAGATCACTGCTGCTCATGAAGTGGCTGCTGCCAGCAACAGGCAGTGGAAGTTGTGGGTAGCTGTTCTAAATCAGTAAATAAAGTTGTTACTGTCTGAAGGCACTAATTGAGAGCTTCTGCAGTGTCTGAGGAAAGCTGTGTCTTTCCATTGTTTCCTTTTAAGTAAAAATAAGACTTGTCCACCATACTGGTGTTACAACACAAACATGTGCTTTTTACATTCTTTGAAAACTTCCGTACATATTTCTTGGACTTGGGAATGCCCCTAACACAATTTAGCCACTCACAATGCAGTGGGAAGAGAACAGACTATTGCATCATGGGTGATTGCACTGTTTGGGGGGTATTTGAAATGTTCAGATGCTTGCAATAGAGTAGATCAAGGATTTGAAGTAAAACAAAGTTGGGTATTATTGCACCATTCCCATACATTTCAGTTCTACTAAGAAATAAAGTGGATCAAACAACCAACAACTTTTATGAGGTTACAGAATGTATGCAGTGATAAAATGTGGATTTTCAGCTAGAAATAATATAATGCAAAAAGGGCTGACAGTGTCCCTTTAAGTACAGAGGTCAGGGGGTTTAGAAAGTTATACATAATCTTCTGCTTTGAGCAGGGCTCACAAGGCTCTGCACAAAGAACCATATGACTGATTCTACAGGACCCATGTGGCATGCCATAGTTGTCTAGCTCCAAGCACTATATATGTGGGGCATGGTCATGGACCTGTATCTTGTGCTTGGGTAACAAGCTCCCAACCTTCAGCCTCGTGACCCAAGTACAAACCAAGATCCAAGCTTGTGCCCCATAGATCTAGTGCTTGAGCTAGACAACTAGGGCTGTCTATGTGGGGCCCACAGAATTAGTCATAACTCTTTGCACACGTGAAGCAGGCGATCATGAATAACTTTTCTTTGCATATGGCCCTGCTGAAAACAGGAGATCAAGATAACACAAAAGTTGCCAGCAGAAAGAACCCACCGCCCACCAAGTCTGCCCTAAGAACACTCTTAACTTTCTTAATACAGGCCCTGTGGGACCTGTGCATAACAGAAAATTATTCATGACAATTCTTCATACAGAACCCACATGCCCCAGACCTGTAGCTGTCTGTAGGTTGCAAGGCTAGGGGACGGGGTGGGCATTTGGGTTGAAAACCCCAAGGAACACTATACCTCCAATTTGCTAAGACTCCTGGGACTCCGAACCCTAATTTTTTTCATTTCCATACTTTGTGCACTTTGTGTTCATCAACCCTAGTGCCAGGATGCATAGGACCCTCTGTGCTCTGCCCTAAGACAAAAGTCTGTCTGACTGCATGCAGGGCCCTGTGTAGAGGCAGACATCAAAGCCTGACATGGCAAGACATGCAGGGCCAGAGACAAAGGTCAGTCAGGCTCTACGAAGGGCCCTGTGTACAGGCAAACAACAAAGACCACAATGCTAGGACAAGCAGGGCCCTCTAGGCCCTGTGCCACAGAAACTGTCTGCCTGGCCAGCCCAGTGGCGTGGAGGGCTGAGGCATCGATGTCTTACCTCCTGCCACACCAGCAATCCATGTTCGCGGTTTGAGTGGGTTGCTGGAGGCCAGCCAGGGAGGGAGAGGACTGAGTTTCCAGAGGACTGCTTTCCTCTTCCAGGGAGGGAGGAGACCAGCGGTCGGTGTTAGCCTGGACCCTAGTGGAAGCTAGGGGTTGGCACATCGACACTGCCAACATGAAGGGGCAGAGGCGAGGCTGATTCCCAGTGTGCCATGCACAGAAGCCACTGGTGTCACTGCATGTCTTACCTCTGTACTGGGGGAAGAAAACCAGGCAAAACATTGCCAACTGGCAGAATGACACCGGTCCACCGCAAGCTTCACACCCAGCCAGCTGGACACCTCTGAAGCTGCATGAGGTGAGTTCCAGTAGACACTGGGGTGACGGGACTGGGGGATCAGTGGATGGGGAATCAGTCAGCAGGAGAGCATAAACAGAGTAAAAAATGTCTGTCTGGCTGCGAGGCAGACACCAGAGACAGCCATGCTAGGATGCACAAGGCCCAGAGAGCCATCTGGCTGTGTGCTGGACCTGTAGACACCTCAGATCACCAAACTAAGATGTGCAGGGCCCTCTGGGCCCTGCACCAAGATAAAGGAGCGTCTGGTTGCACGTAGGGTCCTTTAGGTCCTGCACACAGGCAGACACTCAGCACCGCCACAAAAGGACATGCAGGATCCTTTGCATCCTGCACCAAGACAAAGGTTTTTCTGGCAGCACTCAAAACCCTTAAGGCTATGCCCACAGGCAGACATCAAAGACCACCATGCCAGGACATAATATTTTAATCCAAAATTTCCTGAAATTCTTTAAACAAACACTCACAAAAGCAAAAATACTTGACAAAAACATTTCCATATATCATGAAATCACAAATATGTTTTTTGTTTCATCACTAGTTCATATGTGGTTTTACGAGTTCAAGAAGCCTTAAGGCCTTTTTTAGAACTCACCACGCATATGTATCATGGGTGGAATTCATATTTTTTGTTTTCCATGTGTGCATCTAGTCTGTTTTTAAATATTGTCATGTTTTTACTATTGACTACTTGCCATGGGAGTGAGTTCCACATTGTAACTACCTTTGAGTGAAGAACTTACTTTTTTGATGTCTTATTTTTATCACCTTTGATTTTATAATTATTACTAGTAGTAGTTCTAGAAGTTTCATATCTTGTGATCCCTATTGTTTCGCATATGTAATCACCTTTTATAGTGACTTAGCAAATTAAAATTTTTAGTTAAAACATAAGCAATTTTTCACAAAAATGGACCCAAAAGAATCCACACCAACTTAATCTGCTGAACACAAATGTTACAGCTATGAAACACACAGTTTTCAAACTGTTGCTGTGCAGTCATTTGCCAGCATTTCAAACTGTCACAAAAACAAAAATAACATACAAAATACAAGTCATGAAAGCATACTCACGAAACCATAAAAATAATTTTTATTTTGTCACTCGCGATTAAAAAAAAAAATCATATTTCCAGTAAAACAGACAATATTTACCCACAAAAAATACCAGGGAGTCCTCTTTTAAGGGTAATATGTTACATACTATCATATGAAACAGCCGGTAGAAAAAGGCCCACAGGTCTATCAAGTCTGCCCGATTGTGCAGCTCTTAGTTTCATATTAATACAGCTGCCCCAGCCCCACCCAAACTCCTCCCTTCCCCCTCTTTCCTGGTCTACCCCCTTTTGTGTTCTTGTCTGTACTAATCCTGCCCTTGATTCTATCCCAAGCCCGCTTAAAGCTATCCACTGTCCTCAGTTCAATTAAATCCTCCAGCAGTGCGTTCCAACCCACCACCACTCTCTCTGTAAAGTAGTGCCTCCTCATCTCTCTCCTGAACCTTCCCCCTTCCAACTTCAGATTGTGCCCCCTAGTGACCCTTCCCCCCTTTAAGCAGAACAATCCCTCCTCTCTGACTTTGTTTATGCCTTTCAAGTACTTAAAGGTCTCTATCATGTCCCCTCTTTCCTTCTCTCTTCCAGCGATTCATGTTGAGCTCCCCCAATCTTTCCTCATACTGCAACTCCCCAGTCCCATGATCATTTTCATAGCCCTGTGCTGCACCCTCCAGTAATCTCATATCCTTTTGAGGTATGGGCACCAGTACTGCACACAGTACTCCAAGTGTGGCCTCACCAGTTATCTAAACAAGGGCAGGATGACCTCCACCTTCTAGAGGTGATCCCTTTGGCAATGCACCCCAGCATCCTATTTGCCCTTATTGCTGCCCTCCTGCACTGTGCTGATACCTTCATGTCCCTGTGACTATTATCCTGAGGTCCCTTTCCTCCTCTCAAGCTGTTACCTGCACTCTCCCCAGCCAGTAGCTGGTCCTAAGATTTTTGCTCCGAGATGCATGACCTTGCACTTCTTAGCATTAAACCCCAACTGCCACTCCCTAGACCAGTGCACCAGTTTAGGTAGATCCTCCCTGAATGCCTGCCTCTCTTCCTCATTGTCCACTTTTGCAAAAATCTTAGTGTCATCTGCGAACACGCTGATCTTACTCTTGACCCCCTCTGCAATGTCTCCAATGAAGACATTGAACAAAACAGGGCCCAGCACTGAACCCTGACCACATAATCCACAAACCACCCCTCCATGTAATTTTTTACTTTGTTTTCAGCATGCAAATTCATTTTTGTTTATATGCTTTTTTTTCTGCTGACTCATATGAAAGCTAATTTGTTATTTCACGAAAGCATTTTTCTATATGAAAGTGTAAAAATGCTTTCAGAAAATCCAGTTATCTTTAGAATGTTCCACTTCACCATTGAGCAGGTGTGAAAAACAAATTTTTAATAATAACTTAAAACTGGTAATAGGAAAAAAAACTAATTAGCAGTGATTCACCCTTGGACCAAGCCCTGTCAGACCTGAAAGTTTCAAATCCCAACCGTTATTTTGGCCATTGATGAGCAAAATAAAAAAGGTTTGAAGATTAGTGAATTTATCTGTATTTAACCTTCTAGTGCTTTGCCCCGACTGAACTGATGGCTACAGAATTCATAGGATCCAGATATCCTGGCTCCGTGTCAACACATGCCAATTATCAGGTGAATCTGTCAAGCATATGTGCGGTAAAGGTGCACAAATTAGTGGGTTTAACTTTAAAGTGCCAACTTAGCAGTAATATTCTAGTGCAAGTGTGCCTGTATAAAATATATTTTTTGCCAAAAACTGTGTTAATGAACCAAGTAGAGTTCAACATAATGCCACAAAAGAAGGGAAATGTGGTGTTAGGGTTTCCACCTCTAACCCCACCAATCCCACCCCCCAAACAGCAAAAGAAAAAAACTCCACAGTCTTGGCAAATCAGGAGTGGGGGCTTCCTGGTTGTCAACCCTAATGCCCACCCCCTCCCTTGAGCAAACAAGGTCAGATGAGATCTTTTTTCTTCACTCAGGGCTTGCAGGGACCTGCATGAATAAAGTTGCAACACATTCTGTTGGCAACCTGTGGTGAGACATACTTCTCTACCTTTGAAGAGTGTATCACTATGAGGCACTGACTTGGAGCTATACCTTGTGCTTCAAACAGGCTATGGGCTGAGGGGAGGGTTGAGCATTAGGGTTGACAACCCTGAGGAAGACTCCAGAGTTTTTCCTTTTTGCTGCTTGGGAAATGAGGGTAGGGAGTTAGGGCTGGAAATCCTCACACTACATTTCTCTACCTTTGTGGCGTTCGGTTGAACCCTAACTGGTGCATTAACACAGTTTTTTGTAAAGAATTTCCTTTCTTTTGAGATAGTGGAATCCTATCTTCATTAGACCTGTGTGAACAGATACAGATACGCAGGGCCCTCTGGGCCCTGTGTCAAGGGAAGACTCCATCCACCTACGAAGTGCAGTATGTACATGTATGATCTTGCACTTTTTGACACTGAAGCCTAGCTGGCTCTCCACCTCTCCAGTCTTCCCAGGTCCTCCCTCATGTCCCTCCCCCTTACTTACTACAAGCTCTACCACAGAACTTTGTGTCATCTGCAAAGAAACAGATTACAATATATATGAAAAGCAGTACATAAATTCAAATTCTCCTTCTTCATTACAGTAATCGATACATACCATGCCTAGAACAGAGGAAATCTTGGAATGCCTAAGGTGCTAAGTACCTTACCACTAACTTATAAGTGCTGGCAGGTGCCACTGACAAAAAGGACCAGAAGCAGCCTATTTTTTCATACCCTTTGGACGGTATGCATTCTTAGTCATGCCCTTTAAGAAGAAAAATTCTTCAGCAGCTTTTTAACAGTTGGACAAAATGCTGACTAGGGCAGGGGAATTCGTAGTTACATACATTGACATTCCCATCTACAGCCAGACCTTGGCAGAATACATGGAGCATGTCAGGCCGGTACTGACCAGGCTGCAAAAAGCAAGCCTGATAGTCAAGACTGAAAAGTGCAACATAGGCATATCAGATAGGGACATATCTGGGGCATTGTTTTGGGGGGTTGGGACATCAAACCCAAGCTGTCAAAGCTGGAGGCCATCAATAACTGGGGCAGGCCTATCACAAAGAGAAAGGTGAGAGCTTTCTTTGGATAAGTTGAGAGACCCACTTTAACCTTTTTTTGCACTAACCAGCAGGACAAGTTGATTCAATGCACTAGCCCACAGATGGTTGCACTAGTCCACAATTATAATGATGAATTGTGATCACTTACACAGGAAAACATTCAAGCCAATAAATACTCTAATTATTGCTCATTTTTCCTTTTCTCACATTGCTCCCTGCCCCAGCAAAAAAACAAAACAAAAAAAATGCCACACAGTTGCACACAGTATGCCCCCTTCCCACCATTGTTTTGTACCATGGCCCCTTCTCTTCCTCTTTCTGTCGCCCCCCCAACCACTGAACCAGAGGATCCCACAGCAGCAAATATTCAATTAAGCAGCTCTAGCTCTGCACACACAAGAGCCAACATCACCATGCACCTCACCACAGTCCCACCCTGACCTGCAGGGCAATGAACAAAGTCAGGAAGAGAAAGACAAAGAAAGACACTCTCAGCTCCCACCCTGTTATCAACAGGAGACCGGCACGTCAGGAAGTTTTCATACAGTGACGCGGTGTCAAGTCAGCCAGGAGCAGATCTAGGATTTCTTTGGGGATTGGGCCAGGCAAACTGACGGGCATGAGAAATAGACAAGTTTGCAACATTTTTATTTATACATACTAAGCACAAAAGTATTGATTTTAACATGCTCTGCCCCAACAATAACAGCATTTGTTTTAAACATTGTCTTTTCATCAGCCCAGGAGAAACAGTAATCAGGCAAGAATCTCTACCACCTCTATTTCTACTTAGAAGGCTCTATGCACCCTAGGAATGCTCATTTTTACCTTTCAAATTATATATTTGATTAAGGTTTATTTTTGTACCGTACATGCTCCAAAGCTTTGTTTTTAGGATGAAAGGACATGTTGGGTTGGAAAAGAGTGAGACTGCAAGGATGGCATTGACTGGCATGGTCCATTTGGAAGAGTTGGGGACCCCTACACCTTCCAATAATGGTAGCCGAGGGTCTATGGATTGTAATTTCAGAGTCAGGGCTGCAGTGGTGTCCAGAGAAAGTACAGAACTGGAAGACTGGGAGGGTAGAGGTAGCAGCTATGGTGAGGCTGGGATAAAATCCACCACCTGCAGGGCAGACCCTTAATACCTCTTAGCATTTTGTCATCGAAATGTTGGACACAGACACTCAAAATGTAGGGACATGATGAGTACTGGTCTTAATAATGTGGGAAAAATCATCAAACACATAAAGGCAAGTTTAGAACACTGGAAACTACTGATTTAACAGAACTTTACTGTACCCCAGATTACAGTCTGGACACTAGTTGAACGCTCTAACAGTGGAGGGATAATGAGACATGACTCACACCGAGTCTTTTACGGGCTCCCCCTCTTGTACTGCCAGATAACTGCAGTTTTTAAGAGATGTTAATCACACCAGGCCATCTGGAACTATTAGGCAGCCTGAAGACTAGAACCTGCTATAGTAGGTACTTTTTTAACTTCATTAACAGCCATGGAAAACCTGCACTAGTCAAGACTGACAAGTAGAAGGTTAGCTGCACTGGCCCTGGTCAATTCACACTAGGTCTTAGGTTAGTAAAACAATGTTAAAATCGACCCCTGGTTAGCTGGTTACCATCAGATGTATCATGTGTCAGATTTCAGTGATGTGGCTGAACCCCTAATGACCTCACAGACAAACAGGCATCTGGCAAAGGGGGTCTGGACGAAGAATGGCAAAAAGGCACCTAAACAGCTCAGAGGGGCCTTAAGTCAAGCACCTGCTCTTTCCAGCCCAGAGTATAAGAAGGAATTTAAAATTTACACTGATGCATCAGGCAGAGGCTTAGGTGAGTACTCAGTCAATGTGCAGGTGATGAGGAGGAGCATCCCACTGCATATTTCAGCGGGAAGCTGAATGCACAACAAATGGGATATGCCACAAAGCATGTTTACATGGCCTGATCTGCACTGGTGTGAGCAGATAAGTTGCACTGGTGCAGATCAGGCCATCTAGACAGCCTGCAGAGTGTTATAACTCACTCTGGTGGGGTGCAGGACAATCGCAGGTTTTGTGAGTTTGTATACTGGTGCAAGTGCTTTTACTTAGCACGTAAACACACTGCTCCAACTGCACAAGTACAGTACTGAATTACCCCGTGCCAACTGACAGCTCACCCAACCCACCACAAGCTCTGCCACTTACTAGCTTTGTCTCCCCTCCCTCAAACCCGGCTGCATTATAAAAATGAACTTATCTTTTTCTTTTTCTTTGTTTAATATGCACCAGAGAATCAGTCACCAGCTTAGCAGTATGATTAGACTCCCACCTCCCGATCCTGGCTTATGGACATGCAAACAGACGCACACATCATCAGTACTACTGCAATATAAGCACACATCCCAGCCAACATCTGTCTCACGCAGGCCACAGTGTAAATACCGTGCAAACGCAGGTTGTCCAGTCACTGACCATGCAGTGGTGCACATCACCCTGTGTGGTGGCAAGTGGTGCAGATGGAGTGGAGGGCAAGCAGTGCAGATGGAAGCGCATTAGCCAGGTACGGTAAACACACCTACAACAGAGCATTGCCTTTGTATACTGTTGGTTCTTAACAAAATGGAACCCTACCTGTACAGATGTCATTTCCAGATCTTCACTGACCGCAACCTCTGAAATGGCTCAATCAAATGAGTGAAAAGAATGGCAGACAATTGAGATGCAGCTTGCACGGCAAACCTATGGCATGACTGTTAGCCATCATTTAGTAATGGAAAATGCAAATGCAGATGCATTGCCCCACAAAACAGATTAGGTAAGGGTAGACTTTAATACACACATGGAGAAGAATAAGATATGTGACAGGCAGATACAGGAGTACAGATACTGTAGGTGCACAAGCTTTTGGCACATGGGCCGTCAGTAATCTGGGAAGGCATTTTATTTTATTTTTTTAACTTAAGAAACTAAACACATGTAGTGCCAGGTATGAGTGGCCATTTATCTGTGTTTTTTGGCTCCCAGACTAGAACTGCATTAAGTGACACCCACGGGATGAGCTTTGGAGGAAGCCCATAATAAATTATCACATAATATCTGGTGTAGGTGGACTGAATTCCGTACTCTAGGCAGTGACACTGCTTATCAAAGGTTACCTTACAGCTGTCCCTGATTCTGCATTACAAATTTCCTCTGTCCCACCCCTGAAGCTGGGCATTGTTGCCACTAAAGAGTAGGGATTTGAATAGTAACATCAGATCAGACAATAGTTTTACAGTTCAGTTCTCCATCCGAAAGTGCTTTTATCACTAAATCGCTAACTGTAGCAGCTTCATGAACTCATATTACCCTTTTCTAAGATGTGTCCCTGATTTTGCCCTTGATTTTGGAGGTAGAGGTTGACACTGAAGACAAACCAGTACATCCAGAAGACAGAAGTGGTCAGACAGCGTCAGTCTTAATGTAGGTGAGCAGGAACCCAGAGGGTGAGATCATTAGGTGGATTATGGACAACAGGGAAAGCTTATTAAGCTGTTTCCCTGTTAAGATCCCACAAAGTTGGCAGCAGACTTTGTAACAGTTTTGTGCAAAAGACTTTAAAGTGAGCACGACCATCACATTCTCCTTCCAACTTCCTGGCTGCCCCTGTATGGACCTTTGAGCTACCTCCCAAACCCAACAACCGCCTTGGTGGGGCCAGCTGGGGCTACCCACTGGACAGCTCACCTATTGCCTGATCTGGAAGGGGCATGAGGTCTGAAAGAACCCAGTCTATCATTCTACTTGATGAAAGATTTTCTCCTTGTTTCATCCTCCCCATGAATGCTGAATGAGTGAGCCCACATGCACGTAGCTTTGTGTGCTGGTGCAGATCCCTGCCACCACAGGCACTCAGTTGCACCACCACCTGTGGTCACCTTGGTGGCTGCAGAACAGTAAGGATTGTCCTCTGGGACACTTAGTCCTCCTTCTACCAGCCCTCCGATGTTCCAAGCTTGAGGAACGAACCTGGGTAACTGGCATCGCTGTAAGGTGTCACTGCTGCTGCACTGACAGGCCAGACTTTGTGGTGATTTCATTAAAAAATATTAGCTGAGCCAGTCTAGGAGTGGAGGGCTGAGGCCTTGACTGCCTCACCTTTCGCCATACAGACAGGCAGGCTCTTTTGTACTGAGGGTCTCAACATGTACAATGAGGGATCTCAACATGTACACCTTGGAAGACAGGAGAGCGAGAGGGGACATGATAGAGACCTGCAAGTTGCAAGTACCTAACAGGGGTGAGGAGGATGCAAGAGAGGAGGCCTTTCAAAAGGAACAGCACCAGAACCAGACAGCATGCAATTAAGTAGGAGGAGAGGAGTTTAGGAGGGATGTGAGGAAGTAGTACTTCACTGAAAGAGTGGTGAATGCCTGGAACAGACTACCAGAGGAAGTGGCGGAGGTGAAAACAGTAGGTGGCTTCAAGCATACATGGGACAGACATATGGGAATATTAGGAAATAGGCAGGTAGGAGGGAGTGTCACCAGAAACCAGTTAGGGTCTGTGAAGACAGACTAGGCAGGGACCATCTGGACAGACTGGGTAGGCCAAGTGATCTTTTTCTGCCTACAAATTCTATTGTTCTATGTTGCTATGTATGAATAACATCTCTCGCATTTAACATTATAACTGGTTGGTTATAATGGCAGATTACACCATGGTTATCCTTGTATAATTAAGCTCAGTCAGTAATTATATAGAGAATAATACATGGGGTGGTGTGTTTAACGAGATTTTACACACACCTGAGGTGTTGGGATGCTACATAAACCCCAAGAACGAAGCTCAAGGGGTTTATTTAGGCATTCATACCAAGGGTGTGTGTGTAAAATTTGAGATAAACACACCACCCCATGTTTTATTTTATATAACCTCACAGTATAAGATTACTACCTAGCAGACTGATTTGATGTCAATTAGCTGTCTCTGAAGCAAGTGACAGTACAGCTGAAAAAGATGAATTTTTTTGTGTTAAGTCACCTCTTTAGTTATATGGATCAAGTACACACCTTATGTTGATACTGATTGATCAATTGTTTCTTCTAGATACTTGGGCAATGTTTTAAGCTGCTGTTTAGCTAACTAGGTGCAGCAAAAACTGATCCCTTACAAGGCATTTCTTTGTTCCAGAGTGCCAAACTCTGCAACAGAATTTTGTGTCTGCGCTCCTTACAGTCTTATGAGAATTAAGCTCTGCTAATTGGGTATGTAGGGTCCTACCAGCTGTACAGTGGACTTCTACGCAACAGCTGCTCTAAAACTATGAATGATCTCAGGCAAATACATAGTTAGCCAGCTGCACTCTCTATGCAGAACTGTGCCATAATGAAGCACTGCAGAATTACTGTATCACTTGCATATGTTCTCATCTTGCTCCTTGTGGATCATGCTCTGCTTATGGTTGAGGTGCCCTTCCCAAGGGTAGGAACCTCCCACAATCCCCAATATGGCCATCCCCTCATGGGAAATATCTCTACTGACTCCTTCCTCTTAGTTATTCATGGTCTAACTCCTACAGACAACTACTATAACATAGTCTATACCTACTCAACTAAAAGGAGAAAGAGTATCATAGCCTACCCAATTGTACTCATGAAGTACCTGGTAAAGCTGAAACTGGCATTATGTGAGGATATTGAACTAAATCCAGGTCCCCACCCCATAAATTACTCTATTAGCTCTCCAATTGACCCAAACTGGGCAAATGCAAAGGGCCTTAAATTGGTCAACATGAATATTAATAGTGTGAGGAATAAAATGCAAGACCTGAAGGCCTGGGCAGCCATCTATGAGCTGGATGTGATTACTATCATAGAAACTTGGCTTAAGCCCTAAGTGCTCCCATATGAGGTAGATTTCCTAGGTTTTAACACCTTTAGGAAGGACAGGATTGGAAAACAGTGGGTGGTGTTCTAATATATGTTAGCTCAAGGATCAATGCCCTTTCTATAGATATCCCCAACTGAACTGCTCTGTGAGCGAAAACATATTTGTCAAACTTTGCTTGTTTAATACTAAGCCACTATACGTGGGGTGCATTTACATGCCCCTCGAGCCACAGTCTCATCCTTAGAGTCTCTCTCATGCAGATACTGGCTGAGCATACACCAGGTGAACTGGTATTACTCAGTGATTTCAATCAGAACTGGGCATCCAAATCTGACAATGGGCTACATGAGCTTCTTCTTGCTGCTCAGCCTATACAGGTGATCATTGTACCTACCATAAATAACACCAACTCCAGGAACCATACTCCACTGGATTGGGCATTAGTTACTGACCCCTCTAGAATTCTAGAAGCTGGAATATGTGCTGATTCCCTCAGCGATCACTTGCCCATATACTGTATATGGAGAAATAAGCTACCTGGCCTACCCCCTAGAATATTTATGGCGAGGGATTACTACAACTTTGTGCCCGAATCTCTTACCTTGGCTCTCTCTCTAATATTATTTGGCGCCCTATAATAGAGCTTCCCAGACTAGATGAGGCTCTTGAGTACTTCTCAAATGTCTTCATGTCCATGGCCAACCTGTATGCTCCCAAAGGAAGCTTAGGGTGAAGGGCGAGTGTCACAAATGACTCAACGCTGATCTCAAGAAACTAATGATTCTTAGAGACAAGGCTTGCGGGCACTACAAGATAATGGACCTTAAATCTGACTGGGAAAGGTACAGGGCTCTCAGAAACAAATACAAGAAAGGGACCAAGGCAGCAAAAAGTCAGTATCTAAGAGGTCTCCAGGATAACCACCTACTGTATGTGATCCAAAAAGATTTTGGAGTCACATAAACTCCCTACTGACAGGTAACTCCAGCACACAAGGGGGATCAATCATGTTCAATGATCAAGCTACTGATGATCCCTATGTAGCAGCAGACGTTTTTAACAGCTTCTTTATGAATCTTGACAAATATAAACCCCAACCAGTCGATCCTCTTCTCCCAAAGTGGTGCAAAGATGAAACAGAAGCCCCTCGCCCTCAATTCCACCTTAGGTTGGTAAGGAAAACTGAAGTATTAGCCTTCCTAAAATGTCTGAAACCAGACTCCCCTGGATTTGGTCAACTTGAGCCCAGACTACTAAGAGTGGCTACCACAGCAACTGCCCTCCCTGTTACCATGTTAATAAACAGGTCCCTTAAGGAAGGGTCCGTCCCTCTCAAATGGAAGGTGGCTATGGTGGTCCCCATCCACAAGGGTGGATCTCGAGGCAATGTGGAAAACTATAGACTCATAACAGTCCTCTGCCCACTAGCAAAGGTGCAGGAAAGACTAGTATACAGTCAGCTCCAGGACTACCTAGAGCAACATCACCTTCTAACAGATAACCAACATGGCCTTAGAAAATGCTATGGCATTGATACTGCACTTGTCAAATTTACAAGTGATGTCTTGGGACAATGGATAAAGGGTCATTGACAGAGGCCATATTCATTGACCTAACCAAGGCATTTGACCTGGTTAACCACAGACTACTCCTTGGTAAACTAGAACTACTAGATCTCGACAAACACTCACTGTCCTCATTCTCTGACTATCTAGCTAACAGATCCCATAAGGTAAATGGAAAGGGTCCACCCAGCTGCCTTATAGTCATTGATGGAGTCCCCCCAGGGCTCTATATTAGGTTCCCTATTATTTTCCCTATTTATCAATAGTATAGGCCAAAACTGTGATAGTGGGAATCTACTACTATATGCTGAAGACACTGGTGTACTGGAGTGATCCTAACCACAGCACAATTACTACTCGTCCTTCCACCAGCCTAAATGCTCTAAAAAGGTGGTTTGCCACCAATATGCTAGTGTCAAATAAGAGAAAAATGAAAGCTGTGCTATTTGGCCCCAAACGACTAAGCAAGAACAGGCAAAATCTGCTTCAGCTATCAACTGTGGTAGGACTTCAGATAGATGTGGCACACAAGAAAATACCTAGGTGTTTACCTTGACCAAGAACTGACCTTCAAACCACATGTGGATCACATAACCAAGTCTATTCACCAGAAACTAGGTTTTCTGTATAGGCTAGGCAACTCTGGCACCAGACTCAAAGACTCTTATAGCAAGGAGTGCCCTACTGCCCACATTGGTCTATGGTGCCCCTGTGCTGCAATTCCTCAGGGAAGGTGAAACTCGCAAACTAAATGTCTTATACAACAAAATTAGCCAGTTTGCAACCAGCTCACCACTGAAGAGGCACCACTGTGAGGTTCTTCAGAGCTACACTGGCCTGCGCTGGAGTCCAGACTCTCTTATCCTCTCCTTTGCCTCACCTTTAATATTTAAAACAGGGATTACAAGAGCAACATAATTATGCATTAAGCAGGTTAGCAAGGAGAAAAGGAAGAGGAGGCCATTATGGTTTACAAGGAGGTAGCAGAGAAAGTGAAAGTAAAAAAATTGCATTCAAGCAATACGAAAAGACGCAGGCAGAAGGGGATAGGAAGAAGTACCTGGAGAAGCAAAGGAAGGCAGGGAGGTCAGTAAGGGAAGCCAAAGCTCAGAGAGAAGAGTGCATTGCAAAAAATCAGTGGGTAGAGGGGACAAAACCTTTTACAGGTACATAAGTGAAAAAAGAAGGGCAAAGGGAGGGATAGTGAGACTGAAGGGGGAGGATGGGAGCAACGTGGAGGATGACAGCAGTAAAGCTGACATACTGAACAGACATTTCTGCTCAGTCTTTACTGTGGAAAGGGAGGGTAATGGGCCTGAAGGCAGTACAAGGGGTGGGAACAGCGCAGAAATGGACACAAGTCCCTTTACATGGGAAAGAGTCCTAAAGGAACTGGAAGGAATAAGAGTCGATAAAGCAATGGGGCCAGATGGGGTGCACCCCAGGGTCCTAAAGAAACCAAGAGAGGTGGTGGCTGAACCTCTGGCAATCCTGTTTAGTTGATCACTGGAAACAGGGGAGGTACCTAAAGACTGGAGGACAGTAGATGTAGTCCCCTTATACAAAAGCGGGAACAAAGAAGAAGTGGGGAACTACAGACCAGTCAGCCTAACCTCGGTAGTGGGGAAGATCATGGAAGCACTACTGAAGGAGAGTTGGTGGAACATCTGATTGCCAACAGACTACAGGACCCATGGTTTCACCAGGGAGGTCATGTCAGTCCAACTTCATTGAATTTTTCGACTGGGTGACAAGGGAGGTGAATTAGGGAAGGTAGTGGAGGTGGCCTATCTGGACTTCAGCAAGGCCTTTGACACTGTCACACATGGAAGGCTATTAAACAAACTGGGGAATATGGGAGTGGGCAGGACAGTAGTACGATGGGTGGGCAATTGGCTGGGTGGCAGGATACAGAGGGTGGTGAGAATGCCTGCCACTCCATGGAGGGAGGAGTGACCAGTTGGGTACTGCAGGGGTCAGTGCTGGGACCAATCTATTCAATGTCTTCATCGGTGACGCTTGTGCAGGACCTAGAAGCCAGAATTTCCTTGTTCATTAACAACACGAAGCTCTGTAACAGAGTGGACATGCCAGAGGGTGTGGACAGAATGAGGAGGGACCTGTAGAAGCTTGAAGAATGGTTGAGGGTTTGGCAGTTGAAATTCAATGCAAAGAAGTGCAAAATAATGCATATGGGGCAAAAACCCTGGAACAACATATCAGTTGAGGGGTGAGTATATAGCATGCACCAAGTGGAAAGGAACCTGGGGTTATCATCTCTGATGATCTCAAGGTAGGGAAACAGTGCGACAAGGCAGCAGGTAAAGAATAGGATGCTGGGATGCATAGGCAGGGGCATCACCAGCAGGAAAAGGAGGTCATAATTCCACTATACAAGATCTTAGTGAGGCTCCACCTAGAGTACAGTGTACAGTTCTGGAGACCACTTACCATAAGGACTTAGATGGGGTGAGAAGGTTCAGAGGAGGGCAACAAAGACAGTACAGGGATTGCATCACAAGTCCTATGACGACAGGCTGAAGGATTTAAATATGTACTCCGTGGAGGAGAGGAGGGAGAGAGGGGATATGATAGAGACATACAAGTACCTTACAGGGAGGCACAGGGTGCAGGAATACACTATTTCCAGCAAAAATTATGTTCCAGGACTAGAGGGCATGGGATGAAGTTGGAGGGAGGGCGGTTCAGAGGAATCGCAAGGAAGAATTTCTTCACAGAAAGGATGGTGGACAAGTGGAACACCCTGCCAGGGAAGTGGTGGGGTCTGAAACAATCATGGGATTTAAGAATGCATGGAACAGATATAAGGGAATCCTGGTGGTCAGGGTAAGGGCAACAGATTTCTAGAAAAATGTCAAAGGGATTTACAAGCTGAAATGGGCAGACTGGGTGGGCCATAGGTCCTTATCTGCCAACAATATTTATGTATCTTAAGCTCACTAAGATCTATACCCTCCAAACCTAGCAGGGCTATTGACCCCGAAGCCACTAAGGTGTACCCTCTGTTCAGCAAACGTCAACCTACTTGAGATGCCACAGGTACAAACTAACCCTAGAAAAAGATCCTTCACATACTCTGCCCACATTACTGGTGGGCTTGCCTCGAAAATCTAATCAACGCCATTTCACTGGATAGGTTTAAGGCTAGACTGAAAGTCTACATGCTAAAACGCTGCCATTGCAGCTGTCACCGCTGAACCTAGTAACTTGGTGCTCCGCAACCCACTATACCCAATGTACAGTACATTTGCATCATATTTTAGCATGCAATCTAGACTAACTGTGGACCTGTGATTTCCTTATTTATTGTTATCGTTTAACATGGCAGTACATGTTAAGACAAAACTAAGCACTACTTATTGGAGCAATAGCAACAGCTGACCAAGGAGCAACCAGGCATTACTTCTCTAGTAATGCCCTGTTGCTCTCTGTGAACTAGAGTAATTTTTTGTTCAAGGTGCAGTTCGCATGGCAGCCCAACAGATGGCTGTAAACAGTGCTGTGCTGCCATTGCGTCGATAGCCATACCAGTTGGCCTGCCAAGGGAACTGCAGGAACAAAACATGAAAATATACCCTAGCACAGTCCCATCATGCAGTGCAATCCATATCTTGTAATATTTGCACATGAAAATCGAAGTACATAGCACCAATCCTGACAGTAAATTAGGAGAAAAAGTACCGTATTAGTAAATGTAAAGCTAATATGTATAGAATTACTGGTTGAAAATCGTTCAGTTTCTTCTCACAATATTACAGTTATCAGCAATCACAGCCATCTGTTGGCCTGCCAAGCAAACTACAAGAACAAAACATGAAAATGTACCCTAGCATGGTCCCAACATGCAGTGCAACCCATATCATGTAATACACACAGATGAAAATTGAAGTACCTAGCACTGATCCAGACAGTAAGTTAGGAGAAAAAGTACCATAATAGTAGAAATTATTAAAGTATATTTGGCAGTAATAACACCATGCACTTAAACCAAAATGTTGTAAAGTAATGCCTCCCTACACCCTCATTATATGTAAGACAGGCTACATTCAGCAGAATGTGAACTATTAATTTACTATTAAAGATAAGCAATATAACTCTGTGTGTGTCTTTTTTTGCATTACAAGTTAGCAGTACAAAAAATAAATCTGCTTATTTCTGGAAACGCTTGCCATTGTACAAGCACATTAAGCCACTCCAAAGGAGAGTTCTACTGTGCAATTAATGCTTGGTTGGGTGGTTGGAGGCACTCGGCCTGCGGCCTTGTACCCCAACTCCCACCCCAACCAGGCATTAATTTCCCAGTAGAACCCTCCTTTGTCGTGGCTTAATGCTTACTTGCGCTTAAAGTGTTATACCTGTGGACATGGTTACCAGTGTAACCTAATGTTAGCAATTAATTCCTTCTGTACCTGTAAGTGACTGACTGTCCATCGTTGATTTCACCTCACTGTTTTCTGTTATACATGCAAACTTGGTTACTAAGTAGCCTAACTGATGTTAACTAAATGCTCCTAAGTAGTTGTATATAAGTTGTGCTACGAATATGTCCTGTCTCTTTTATGACTTAATGTACCTGTATACTGTATGTAACTAATTCTAGGTCGCCCCTGAAAAGGGATCTCTGGTCTCAGCAGGCTCCGCCCAGTTACCAAAATGCCATAAATAAATAAATAATTGCTGGGGCACTTTTCACCACAGCAATTATATAAATTAAAAACACAACCCTGTGCAGCCGTGGTCGGTTGGGTTTCAGCACGTCCGCGGTCAGAAGTTGCTAAGCTTAATCATTATAGCAGAAAGAGCCCAGTTAATGTTTTTTTAATTAACTTACTGCTGCGTGCAAGTGGCAGTGAAGTGTCCAGTGCTAAGGAATGGCGGTAAGGAAGGAAGAGCAGCAGCTGGCGATGCATGGACCAAGGGAAACCCTGCGCGTGCTTGCGTCATAACCAGCTGGTTATAATGGCTAATCATAACCAGGTATTCCTATAGGGAAAAATGTTAACCAGTAATTATTATAGAATAATGTATGTGGAGTTGTGCATTATAAGGTTATAGTGTATGTTAGAATGTTGTATTTGTTAAAAATCTAGGTTTCTAGTGTTGTTGTATCATTGATGTGACATCGCGATGTTGTTGTACCATCGTGAGTACGTCACATCGATGGTACAACAGCTCTGCCACATCTGCGCATCGCACAGAGTAAAGCGCGTTCGGGAGAATACAAAATGGGCACCACAGTTCATCGGAGGCACAGGAAGACATCTAAAACTCGCAGGTGTCGCTTTTTCTAAATAGTGGCCGCACACAGCAGGATAACCGCATGTGTTTTAAATATTTAAGATCGTGACGGAAGGAGTGCAGTGTGCACGGGTGGGGAGGGCGGGGTCACCAACATCACAGCATGACCCTGGAGGCAGTCACAAGCTTTTTTTTTTACTGTTGACCATACACTATAGGTATTGGATGGGCAACAGTGAACAACAACACTGGTTCACTTCTCTAGGTTGTCATGACAACTTTCTATTACGAACAACAGTGTTGTTGTTCACTGCTGCCCATCCACTATCCTCTATTTTCATACTCATAAGGTGTGTGTTACCACTTAAACCCCGACAGAAACACACAGACATCGAAAACAGAATTTGCCAGCAGATAAGGACCACTTGGCCCTCCTAGTCTGCCTGTTTTCCTGCCTATAGTATCATCGCAAATCCTACTTGATCTCTGGCCCATTCACCACCCCCACTTCCATAAGATTCCCTTATGCCTGCCCCATGCATTCTTGAACCCCACCACCATTTTTGCCCTCACCATCTCTGCAGGAAGACTGTTTCAGAAATCCACTACTCTTTCTGTGAAGAAGTAGTTCCTCACATCTCTTCTGAATCTACCCCCCTCCAGCTTATCGTGTCTCCCCTTGTCCTTGAACAGATTTTTGTCCGAAAAATACTTCCCTCCTGTACCTTATTTACCCTGTGAGGTATTTAAAGATCTCTGTCATATCCCCTCTCTCCCTCCTCTCTTCCAGGGTGTACATATTTAGGTCCTTAAGTCTCTCCTCATCGGGCTTCTGATGCAGACCCTGCACCATTTTAGTTGTCCTCCTCTGGACTTCTTCCACTCTGTCTGTGTCCTTCCAGAGATGCAGTTTCCAGAACTGGACACAGTACTCTCAGTGGGGTCTTACCAGTAATCTATACCAGGAAGACCCTGCTTGTGCTGAAGCCTCGCCGACCGTGGCAGACATAGGGGAAGTCTGCTGGCCACGCTGGCCAACACTGCCCCCGCCACCAAGACTCTTTGCCCAGAAGCCCTGCTTGGGCTGAAGCCCTGTCAACTGTGGCTGCGGCACTGAAGTCTTCTGGCTGCACCGCCAACAGTGCCCCAGCCATCAAAGACTCTTACCCAGGAAACCCCTGCTTGGGTTGAAGCCTCGCCAACCGTGGCTGCAGTACGGAAGTCTGCGAGCTGAGCCAACACTACCCCGGCCATCGAAGACTCTTGCCCAGGTGAGCTGCCAGAAGAGACCCAGGACCGCATACGGGAGTCCCATTGGTTGGTTCTCCCGCTACGGGCGCCCGATTGGCTCTCAAGGACTGAACTCCTTATTCTCATTGGTGCGCCTTTTCAGTGAGAAAACTCCAGTCTTCAGCTGCTCTCCTGACGGCCTGAGCGACTTGCAGGCTGAGTTTTTTCAATTTGCAGGCTGAGTTATTCTGTACTTGTTGGGATTTAATCTGGTCAAAATTTTTGTATGTGTTCTAATGTTATTGCTCAGGGATTAGATCAGTGCATGGGGAACTGTAGAGAGCTTTGAATCTGCTGTAGTTTTATACTTGTTTCTGCCTGGTCCCCTGCCGGAATCTCCTCTATTTATTTATTTTGTTATTATTTTGATTTCTTTTGTTCTCCCCCTCATTCAATTTTATTTTAACTGTTGACCCTGGGGCTGGGAGCTTGGTGCCAAAATAAACGCCCACCATTAGGCTGCTGGCTGTCTGCCCCCACCCAGCGCCATTAAGTTAATTACTCCCTTTTGTCCTCACCCACGCCCCCTGATTAGCCCCAGGCCTTCTTTTCCTTATCCCTAATTCACCCGCCCTCTCTCTTTCTCTTTCCCAAGAAGCCCCTGCTTGGGCTGAAGCCCCGCCAACCATGGCTGCGGCATGGAGGTCTGCCAGCCGCGCTGCCAACACTGCCCCAGCCACCAAAGACTCTTGCCCAGATGACCTACCAGAAGAGACCCGGGATCACATATGGGAGTCCCATTGGTTGGTTCTTCCACTGCGGGCCCCCGATTGGGATTGGCTCTCAAGAACTAAGCTCCTTATTCTCATTGAAGTGCCTTTTCTGTGAGAAAACGCCAGTCTTCGGCTGCTCTCCTGTCGGGCAGAGTGACTTGCAGGCTGAGTTTTTTCTCCCGCTCTCCCTCCCCTGACCCCCGGTGCTCTTTAAATGTGCCTTCACCCCTCCCACTATTGGAGCCTCTCCCTTACACTGCTGGAGCCTCCTCCAACTGGACATATAGTATCTGTGCCTCCACAAGTAGATACGCCCTGTCTTGCCAGACTTGTAATTCAGCATTACCAACATCTAGGCTCATGCGCACCTCACTAGCTAGCTCAACACATCACATCAGTGCCTCCCCAAGTAGCTGTTCCCTGCCTTACTGACTTTGTAACTCATTACCAGTGGCATCTAGGCTCCTACATTACCACACCAGCTAACTCATCTCGTCATTACAAGCAACTCAGTTTAGCATCATACTATAGCTTAACAAGTAGCCCAGCTCCTTCAGCTACTTACAAGCTCTAGTTTTCTGCTTCTATAAAATAGAACTCTCCCTACCAGCATGCGGTCTTACATTCTTGTTATCACGTGTGCAGTTGTTTTTTCCTCTGCTTTCTCGAACCTCATGCCTCGCTGCATCTTATAGCCCCTCACTTCCATGATAATTGGTACACTCTCTGCCCTTTGCCTTATCCTTATGCCCTTCATTTATACATGGACTTCACTGCCATTCCTGCCTTCTTCCAAGCAGCATGGTACTTTACCCTCACCAGTTGTTTCCCATGCCAGCATAGTCACGTCACCCGCCGTACTTTCTGGTACAAACCCTAATACGATCAGAGCACTACTTCATGCCTTACTGGGCCCCGGGGACATATGCTGTACAAAGCCCCAGCCGGCCTCTAACTCTCATCACAAAATGAGCAGTGCACATCCCTTTACTTCTGTTAAACGCCTTACTAAAAATGCTCCTGCTGTTACTAACATGCACTGGCAATACTGAACTTAACCCAGGGCCCCTCCATTCAATCTCCGTGCCTTCGGACCTCCCTCAACTGAAAGGAATGAGCTTCCTGCAAGTCAATGCCTGCAGTTTATTGAATAAGTTTGATGCCATTCAGACTTGGATTTGCCTTGCCAAGCCTGATGTTTTGGTCGCAACAGAATCCTGGCTGAGAGCATCCACCCAGGACCACTCCATCAACATTCCTGACTACAATGTATTTCATGCAGATAGGCATTCTAGGGGTTTCTATGTGCAGGATAAATTCAGCACCTCAATGATGCATGCCACCTCATTCCCCAAGGAATCTGAGTGCCTGACCTTAAAGATCCAGCTTTCTCAATCTATGTCCCTATCTATTGTTGGTTGCTACAGGCCTCCATCTGCGGGTTAAGTGTTATGTGTAGTGCCCCAGGGAAATTGGGGGCACCACAGAAAATAGGGATCCTCAGAGATATGAGGGTCAGACAGTTATGGGGACCCTGCAGTTTAATGGGAAACCCTTGAAAAGCTTTGGTGACCCTCTGAAACACAGAACAGGCCCAACTCCAGCAGACAGTCCTAGTAGTCTAAATTCAGGGTTTTAAAAAGAAACCATTTTTTTACTTTCCTCTCCTTCCCCTGCTCAAGACTGACACCTAGCCAGCCAAAGCCAAACCAGTTGGGCCACATTCCTATCCCATAGTGAAGAAAGGAAGCCAGGCTGAGCCTCTCAGCCAATCCCTGTGGCCAGTTGGAGACTGTTCTTAAGCCACTGACCCAGCTTCAGGAGTGACCTCTGGGTGAAGGAGCCAATCCCTGGCAGGTAGCCAGGACCACCCCAGCCTAGAGGAGGCTCTGCACAGGCTGGAGGAGGGAGAAAGAGTTTGACCAGGAGGGTGAAGGACAGCAAGGCAAAGGATGTCGGCTTCCTGTTAGGAGGTTGAAGCGAATCCCCTGGGTCCCTTCGGTGTAACTTCCTCCAGAAGATCCCCAGTAGCAGCCTCAGTCAGTTTTTGCAGAACTCTGCTATCTAGTCAGGTCCCCCAGTGTGTCGAGTCAGTTCATTTGGCCAGGAAACAGACCCAGTGAACCTTTCATGCAGCAGTCTCCAGGAGAAGAGGCCTTATCACTCCTTTGTGGTTGTGCACTCCCCAGAGTACAGAAATCCTTGTGGAACTCCAGGGGCTCCTGCACACACCTCACACCTCATCTAGAATTCCTCTGGTGCCTCTTCTTTGATGCAGGGAGGGTCCCTGGGAAGCCCAGTATCACCTGCACCCACTTCCAATGACCTCCATCAACTTCAAATGTTCACCACGATGCCCCAGCTTCGAGTTGCGGGTCCTAAGTGGTAGCCAGCTGGTAGCTATGGCCCACCAAAGTGAGTCAGGTTAGGGGCCACCCCAGCTGTAGCTTTAGGGACTTAAGTCGTCCACCGAACTTGGAGTCACGTTGCCCATTCTCCCACATAGACATTGTCCCAAGGTGGCAATAGTACCGGTGGCCTTCACCAAGGCCTTGCCAAGGATTGCCAGGCTCTGTGCCCCATTCCCTGACATGGCATAAGTACTGGTGGCCCATGCAAGAGGCCACCAAGGGTCACCACTACTTTATTGTACTGCCCATAGGTGGCTCGTGTTCCAGTGATGCATCAAGAGGTCACACCGAGGACCGTCAGATTCTGAAGCTGCAGGGGTGAAGTGGTAAGGGTTCAAGGACCTGCCCAGAGGTTGTCCAGTGGATCATCACACCCAGCATCCTTTCCTCGACTGGAAATCACCTGCCCGAGGTCACATCAGCTGACATCCCCAGATAAGGGTGCTCTTCCCCTACAACCTGGCGTCAAGCACCCATCCTCGACCAGGTGCTTCCCTTTTGTCATTGCCTCAGTGACGCCAGGAGTCACCTTCTTCCCAGGGCCAGGAGGCCTACAGTGTTTTACTTGGTTTTTGGTTCACTGGGGGACACCCCATTTTATGGTCTGTGTAGGAAGCGCTTCCTTAGGTTCACCCTCAGCAGTCAGCTGACCAAAATACTAGAAACCCAAGCTTGGTGCATTGGATCCCTACATCTTTAAGACTTGAATAATCTGGACTTTTGTAGGACATTAGTGGGGCCAGTTTGTGGTCCCAGTAACCTTATTTACTTTTTCTTATGTGTATAGTGTTAGTGAATGCTAAGTCTGTTCTGTGTGCTCCAACTGTGGCTAATAAACCTTGCATCTTGGCTCTAGAGTATGCCTCCAGCCTCTCCTTCCAGATTTATCTGGCATCACCCTAAGCTATAGGGGTACGAACCACCACAGTTCGTCCACCACAAAAACTTGGCGTAGTCAGCAGGATAAGAGTTAACAAGGAGCCCAAAGCTGGAGCAACTCCAACCCAAGATGCCTTCAGATACTGATGGAGCCACAGCATCATCCTCATCTTTAGTTCAACTACCCCCAATAATGATGCCTTATTACTTTGGGGCGCCATAGCTACCAAGGTACACAGGGACCCAAGTTCAGACAAGCTGCAGCTTTGTTGACTTCCGGGCAGGTTGCAGGCTATGTTCCATCTCTACCAAGTGCCAGAGCAACAGAGAGTGGAAACCTGATTGGGCAGCTGGGAAGCGCGCAAGCAGGAGGTTGAAAGCTGGTCAGACAGAAAAGAACACTGCTGAATGGATCCCGACACGGCTAAGTGACATCTTCGACAAGCAGAGTGTCTTGGACCTTAAAATGAAGTTCTTCTCTCACACACAGGGTCCCCGGGAGACACTGCGGGACTTTGCCTTGAGCCTGCAAGAGGCACACTGGGCCCTGCGAAAACAAGACCCGAGTGAGGACCATGACCCAGATCAAGTATTGATAGAGCGGTTCATTGAGGGAGCCTGGGGAGAGCCTCTATGTCAGAAGCTGTGAATGTTGCACCGTCAAAACCCAGATGCAAAATTTGTGGACTTCAAAGAGGAAGCCACAGAGGTCTTATGCTCTGGACGACTTGAAGAGGAGATAGTGGCCTTCCAGCAGATGGCTGGTGTCACCGCAGCCATGGCCACTGGGGGTCCAATGTCTGAACCCTGCTCCTCTTGCAGTGCCTTCACCAGATGGAGAGCAGAGCAGGTCTCCAGTCAGAAAGAAAACTATCCACTGGATTTTCAGAAATATGACTCATGCTCAAGAGAAGGAGGATTCCCTCCAGGAGAAGAGGCCTTATCACTCCTTTGTGGTTGTGCATTCCCCAGAGTACAGAAATCCTTGTGGAACTCCAGGGGCTCCTGCACACACCTCACACCTCATCTAGAAATCCTCTGGTGCCTCTTCTTCGACCCAGGGAGGGTCCCCAGGAAGCCCAGTATCATCTGCACCCACTTCCAATGACCTCCACCAACTCCAAGTGTTCGCCACAATGCCCCAGGTTTGAGTTGCGGGTCATAAGTGGTAGCCAGCTGGTAGCTAGGGCCCACCAAAGTGAGTCAGGTTATGGGCCACCCCAGCTCTAGCCTGAGGGACTTAAGTCGTCCTCCGAACTCGGAGTCACGTTGCCCATTCTCCTGCATAGACATTGTCCCAAGGTGGCAATAGTACCAGTGGCCTATACCAAGGCCTTGCCAAGGATTGCCAGGTTCTGTGCCCCATTCTCTGAGGTGGCATAAGTATCAGTGGCCCACGCAAGAGGCCACACCAAGAGTCGCCACACTCTTGATTGTACTGCCCATAGGTGGCTCGTGTTCCAGTGATGCATCATGAGGTCACACCGAGGACTGTCGGATCCTGAAGCTGCAGGGGTGAAAAGGTAAGGGTTCTGGGGACCTGCCCAGAGGTCGCCCAGTGGATCATCACACCCAGCATCCTTTCCTTGACTGGAGATCACCTGCCCGAGGTCACCGCGAGCCGACATCCCCAGATAAGAGTTCTCTTCCCCTACAACCTGGCGTCCAACACCCATCCTCTACCAGGTACTTCCCTTTAACATTGCCTCAGTGACACCAGGAGTCACCTTCTTCCCAGGGCCAGGAGGCCTACAGTGTTTTACTTAGTTTTTGGTTCACTGGGGGATGCCCCATTTTATGGCCTGTGTAGGAAGCGCTTCCTTAGGTTCACCCTCAGCAGTCGGCCGACCAAAATGCTAGAAATCCAAGCTTGGTGCATCGGATCGCTACACCTTTAAGACTTGCATAACCTGTACTTTTGCAGGACATTAGTGGGGCCAGTTTGTGGTCCCGCTATCCTTATTCACTCTTTCTCATGTGTATAGTGTTACTGAATGCTAAGTCTTTTCTGTGTGCTCCAACTGTGGCTAATAAACCTTGCATCTTGCCTCTACAGTACGCCTCCAGACTCTCCTTTCAAATTTATCTGGCATCACCCTAAACTATAGGGGTATGAACCACCACAGCTCGTCCACCACATATGGAGTATTAAAATGATTTGCTAACCCAGCTAACCTCAGAGGTTGCCATCCTGGGCGACTTCAATCTCGATTGACTGTCTGGTTCCTCCAAACCTTTAAAAAGACCTTTGCGATGCCTTCGGGCTCACTCAACTTACCTCAGAAGTCATCTATCCAAACATCAAGAATCTGGCTCATAGCACAATGCTAGACCTAATATTTGTAAACAAACCCCATCTATACACCAACTCTGGTGGTTTTTTTTAATGATCTCAGTGATCACTGCTTCATCGCATGTGTAAGGGCACCCCCTAAACATATATCTACCTCTAGATATGTTTTCAAAAGAAGCTGCAGAAACTTTGACTCAAATGCATTCCTTTTGGACCTGCAACATGCCGACTGGCAAAAGTTCTACCTAGCCCCCACTGTGGACAAGGCATACGAGTCCTTTCATAGCATTTTACTCGATGCCATTAATAAGCATGCCCCCACTAGTTAAAACACGCACAAGAAAAAGGTTCTGCCCATGGTTCACCAATGAGCTTAAGGCGACCCTACAAAACAGAGATGCCCTATGGAAAAGGGCAAGAAAAACCAAACACCTAGATGATTGGGCAGCATTCAGAGTGGCTAGAAATCGTAGTACCAAACTAGTCAGAGTGGAAAAGGCTAGATATTTTCGTAGTGAGCTTGAATCCTCCTCCAAATGTGCATCTAGATTCTGGAGTACGTTCAAAGGTTTGGAGGGGCACAGCCTTGCCAGTTCACTCCCATCCAAAGTTTTCTCTGATGGGGCTGTCCATACTGATAAGCATAAGATACTTGATCTCCTTAATGGTCACTTCGCCACAGCAGTGCTGGTGTTTGATACTTCCCCTGCCAACGCTCTTCATACTCAGCTGTGCAGTCAGGATGCAGCTTGCCTATCCTCGGTGTCTACCACACAGTGCAGTCTTTTCATTTGTTCTGGTATCAGTAAAAACCGTGGAAGACTTACTCTTGGATCTGGATACAAGGAAAAGCACAGGTGCTGACCAAATCGAGCTGTACTACCTAAAACTAGGCTATCACACCTTATCTCCTCCTATTACACACCTATTCAACCTGTCCTTGTCTCAGGGTGTCCTCCTCAGGTCTGGAAGATGGCACATGTCATACCACTGTTCAAGTCTGGGGACTAGAGCGATTTAAATAACTATCAACCTATTTCCCTGCTCCCTATTTTATCCAAGATGCTGGAGAAAGTACTTAACACACAGCTTAGGTGTTTCCTTGAGAGTAACAACCTTCTTAATCCAGTACAGTCAGGGTTTAGGCCTCAGCATAGTACAATTTCAGCACTGGCCATAGTCTCCAACAATTGGCTAACGGCCTTGGGCAAGAAACAACATGTTTGCACTTTGTTCTTAGACTTGAGCAAAGCATTTGACACAGTCGACCATACATTGCTCCTCACTACTCTCAGTAATTTTGGGTTAGACCGGTCGGCCGTGACTTGGTTCAAGGTTATCTTACGGATCGTCACCAGAGTGTCAAGGCTGGTGGGAATCTTTCCTCTAAAACCACTCTTAGGGGGGTCACACAAGGGTCCATTTAGGCCCACTATTGTTCGTAATTTATATAAACAATATTGATACTGGGATCAATTTGGCCAATATACATCTCTTCACCGATCACACGGTCCTGTACATAGTGAGGCTCACCCCAGAGTCAGCATGTGTAGACCTCATAGACGAATTAAACACCCATCAGAAAAATCTTCTGCACCTGAAGTATTACTCAATGCCCAAAAAAAAAAACAAGTCAATGTTGTTTTCACCCCTTGTTCTTGCACCAAAAGTGCATAACTCTGCAGTGGCCCTGCAAATCGCCACCCTACTACGCAAGTCTCTTGAATTTGTGACTAAATTCAAATATTTGGGCCTGTGGATGGACCACAGACTTTCATTTGTGGACCACGTGGAGGAGCTTGCAAAGAAACTGAAACAGAGGCTTGGTCTTTTCTTCAGGATTAAGAACCTGCTTACACAAGAAGCAAGGGTTAGGCTAGTCCAAACTATATTCCTGCCACTTATGAATTATGCAGATTTTATCTACGGGCAAGGCCCAAGTTCTGCCTTGTCTAAATTAGACACACCTTATCATTGGGCGATCAGATTTATCATGGATGTGTCATACTGTACCCATCACTGCACTCTTTACTTCTCGGTTGGCTGGTCCTCACTTAGTACCAGACGCCATAGGAATGCAGTCTTTTGCACCAATAGGGTTATAATCAACAAACTTCCACAGTACATTTCCAACTGTCTGCCTATCTCTCCTGCTGGTTGCTATGTGCTGAGAAGCCTTTCCCTGATTTCCCTGGTTGTCCCCAAGATCAGGACACGCTTTGGAGCAGCAGCTATAAGCTATGCCCTTCCAGTGATATGGAACAATATGCAACATAGAATCACAGAAACAGAATTTGATGGCAGATCAGGACTGCTTGGCCCACCTAGTCTGCCCATTTCCATACCTAATGGATAAGCTGCAGTTCCTAGTTAACCAACATCCTACATCCTCCTACCCCCCCAGTAGAATTGATTGCCTTATGTCTGTCCCATGCTTTCTTGAATTCTCACACTGTTTTTGACTCCTAAAACCTCCTCATGAAGGCTGTTCCATGCATCCACATCCCTCTCCATGAAAAAATACTTCCTCACATTACCTCTGAGCTATCCCCCTTCTGTCTTCAAATTGTGCCCCCTTGTTCTTGCACATCTCTTTTTCTGAAAGGTGCTACCCTCTTGGACTTTGTTGATTTCCTTGAGGTACTTGAAAGTTTCTATCATGTCCCCCCTCTCCCTCCTTTCCTCAAAGGTATACATATTAAGCTCCTTTAGTCTCTCTTCGTATGTCTTCTAGTGCAAACCCTGCACCATTTTGGTTGCCCTCCTCTGGACAGCCTCCACCTGTCTTGTCTTTGCGGAGATGGGGTCTCCAGAACTGCATGCAGTACTCCATAAGGTCTCACCAACTGTCTGTACAGAGGGATAACAACTTGTTATTTTCTACTGGTGATGCCTCTCCCTATGCATCCCAGTATCCCCCAACCCTCCTTACTGCCTTCTCACATTGCTTGCCCACCTTTAGGTCATCTGATATAACAACTCCCAGGTCCCTTTCCATTTTTGTTGTTATCAGTATCTCACCCCCCACTGTGTACTCTTCCCCTGGGTTTTTGTTTCCCAGGTGCATTACTTTGCACTTCTTTGCATTGAATCTAAACTGCCATACATTTGACCATTCCTCCAACCTTGCCAAGTCCCTTCTCATCCTTTCCACCCCACCTTGTGTATCAACTCTGTTGCAGAAAAGGTTCAAAAGCTTGCAATACTAGTAAACTGGGCCTTCTTTAAGACTCTGTTCCTTCATAAGTTCTGTGAATCCTGTGACTGCTTTAACTAGCCGAGCCTTGTATCATGAACCCTGTATACTACTTGTACATTGTCCGCCCCTTGCACATCTTCAACCTGTCGTGCCCTGATAGCCTTCTTTTGTCTACCCCATTGCCAAACCTGGACCTTCCTTTTCTTGTACACCCTATTGTCCTCCCCTTACTACCTCCCCCCTTGTTTTCCCTTCATCTCTGACTTCTTAGCTCTCACCTTGTCCACCCTTCACACACACACACACACCCGACTTCTCCTTACCTGACACCCAGCCCCTGCCGATCCCATAAGACTTGTTGCGACTGGGCAAGTATTGTTTATATTGTAATTACTGATTTGTGTTATTCTGTAAATACTTTTTGCTCTTGCCCTATCCATGTCGAATTTGAGTTTTTGAGGTCTACTGTACTGTTTGTCATATTGCATGCACTGTCATAACCATTTAGCTTATGCATTTTTTTTATGACCTACCCAGGTCCACCTTGTAAATGAGTCTGTCTCAATGGTGGTTCGCCTGGTATAACAAAGATGATTGATTGATTGATAGAGGCAATACCACCTCCCTCTTTCTACTTGCGATACCCTCCTTATGCACCCCAGTGTCCCACTAGCATTCCCAACTGCCTTGTAGCACTGCCTGGCCACCTTTAGGTCATCCGATATGATCACCCCCACAGAGCAAAGCATCAAGGGTTTAACTAGGTGTCACACGCCAAGGGTGTGTGAAAAAATGAGGATACAGAACTTTCCATACTTTATTTTATATAACTGATGGTTTCCACTGCTTTTCCCACTAAACCAGTAAGATATTTTTATATTTGTAATTAATTTTATTATGGAGACAAGAAAACACGTGCATTAATTTCATCAATTTTGTATTTGGCTCGTGTCACTTTTTAAACTTAGTACAACAAAGTAACAAGCAGTACGCCACTGGATATGGAGCTAGATCAGAGAGAGAAACAGGCCACCCTCAGCTGAAACTGAGGTAAGCAGAAGCAGCCTGATTCACATTTTTTGTGTGGGACCGGGGTTAAGGGAAATCAAAAGGAGGGAGGGAATTCTGGACAGGTATGGGGCAGTTTTTTTTTTAAGAGGAAAATCAGTTCTAGCAGTCCATGATTGAACTCCCACAGGCCCAAGAAAACCCTCGCATGACTGACTCCAAGAGCGAGGACTATGAAAAGAACAGTATCTGCAGGGAGCCCACAGTTCTGCAGAGAACTCTGTTCAACTGCCCATCAAGTAAGGTAAGAGGGCTGAGGTGCTGGACGCCTTACCTCACGCCTAGTGACCCAGGTTCAGGAATGAGCCAGGGTCGTTGGGGAGCCAGCCAGGGAGGGAAGGAGCAGGATTGAGCAGCCACAATGGCAGCTCTCCTCTCCTGGGGAGGATCTGTGTCACCCCAACCCCATAGTTCCACTGCCATTGAGTGGAGGTCCAACGGGCAGTGTAGGCGGCCGGGGTGGCAAACTAGCAGGGAGGGTGCCTCAGCCCTATGGCATGCGTGTGCCTCCACACACGTCCCACGTGACTAGGCATAGGGAAGGGCGAAGGAGGGGGGTGGGCCAAATATACATAAAACAAAAAGTGTGGTACAGCTTCCTCCAACCAAGGGAGTTTATATATAATCGAGAACTTAACTATGGGGCTTACAGATATAGATAACTGTGTAAGGTTTATGACTTTTTGTAGCTGTCAAAACAAATTGTTTGTTGCCCTACTGGGAAGCCTTTCCTGATTTCCCTGGTTGTCCCAAGATCAGGACATGCTTTGGAGCAGCAGCTATAAGCTATGCTCTTTCAGTGATATGGAACAACACGCAATACTAGAAACACAGAATTTGATGGCAGATAAGGACCGCTTGGCCCACCTAGTCTGCCCATTTGCCCAGCCTATTCTATCGTATCACACATCTGCTTACCACAGAACCTAGAAAGAGACTAGTACAAACCACTTTCCTACCTGTACTCGATCATGCCGATTTCCTCTACGATCATTGCCCTCTCACAGCGTTAAATAAACTTGACACCCTTTATCACCGAGCCCTAAGATTCATCTTTAACCTGCCTTTTCGCACCCATCACTGTCTTCTGTACCAAATGGCGGGTTGGCCCTCACTTTCAACAAGGAGAAAAAGAAACACGCTCATTTGGTTCTATAGAGCTATCACAGACAAGCTCCCTGCATTAAAGCAGTGTCAGTGGCTCAGTAGGTAGCACACTTGCCTCTGAGGCCAGAAGATCAGCAGGATGTGGGTTCAGTTCCCACATCTGGCACTTGGGTTAATATCCCAGTACTGACACTGTAGTGCAGCATGAGAGGGGTGCTGCACTTCTGAGGTGCCGTCTTTCAGATGAGACATTAAACCGAGGTCTCATCTGCCTGGATTGGTGGTAGTTCAGGTGAATGTTAAAGATCCTAAGGCACTTATCGAAAAAAGTAGGGGAATTTTCCCGGTGTCCTGGCCAAATTTCCCTCATTCACTAAAAATACCACCAACAGCTTAATCTGGTTCAAGATCAGTTGGCATTCGTCTGTATCCCCCCCCGGTCATGCCTGAAAATAGGCAGGATTTGTCTAGTGCACTTACCCGGTCAACAAAAACTAAATAAATAAAATATATTTCTAGCCTGTTCAAATGTGCCTCTGACTCCTATGGTCTCAGACGTTATGCAACTCTTTGCTTCCAAGTGCCCAGAATGAAAATTAACCTTGGATTGTCCGCAATTAACTATGCACTCCCTTCACTTTGGAACACTATGCAAAGCACATTCAAGCTTATCTCACTTCCGAGCCTTTTCTCCTTCAAAGCCGTGCTAGTCGAATATTTGCGGGAACCTTGTAGTTGCTATAGGTAATCTGTCCTATCATTTATTGATGTCTCCACTCTAATAATTGTTAGTATGTCATCCTTCTTCTTCCCTACAGATTCCAGTACACACACTCCCTCCCCCATTCCATGGCTCTCACTCCCTTTCTCTGCCTTCACATATCCACTTGCAGGCCCCTGTCTGTTTACAGTTTCTACCTTCCTTTCCCTTTACCCTATTTGATATTGTTTTTTGCATATGTCTAATTGTGAGTTCCTTTGATGGACTCAAGTATTTTGCATCCGACCTTGTACCGCAATCTGCTGATGTTACAATTTTTGTATTACTATGTCTATGTATTTGTACTGTTCCTTGTCCAGGACCACTTTGAAAATGAGCTTGCTCAATGGTGTTGATGCCTGGTTAAATAAAGTTTCATTTGATTTGATTTGATTTCCCCTACCTAATGGATAAGCTGCAGTTCCTAGTTAACCATCATCCTACCCCCCACTAGAATTGCCTTATGTCTGTCCCATGCTTTCTTAAATTCTCCCCCTGTTTTTGACTCCACAACCTTCTCATGAAGGCTGGTCCATGCATCCACAACCCTCTCCATGAAAAAATACTTCCTCACATTACCTCTGAGCTGTCCCCTTTTATCTTCAAATTGTGTCCCCTTGTTCTTGCATCTTTTTTCTGAAAGATGCTACCCTCTTGGACTTTGTTGATTCCCTTCAGCTACTTGAAGTTTCTATCATGTCCCCCCTTTCCTCGAGGTATACATATTAAGCTCCTTTAGTCTCTCTTTGTGTGTCTTCTAGTGCAGACCCTGCACCATTTTGGTTGCCTTCCTCTGGACAGCCTCCACCCTATCTATGTCTTTGCAGAGATGGGGACTCCAGAACTGCACGCAGTACTCCAGATGGGGTCTCACCAACTGTCTGTACAGAGGGATAACAACTTGCTATTTTCTACTGTTGATACCTCTCCCTATGCATCCCAGTATCCCCCCAGCCCTCATTACTGCCTTCTCATATTGCTTGCCCATGTTTAGGTCATCTGATATAACTACCCCCAGGTCCCTTTCCATTTTTGTTGTTGTCAGTATCTCACCCCCCACTGTATAATCTTCCCCTGGGTTCTTGTTTTCCAGGTGCATTTGTAACCCCCCTACAAATGGGGGTTCCCAAAAGACTTCCAGGAGCTTGCTTGGATGCTCCAAGCCTGAATGGTGTTTGGCATTTAAGCCATTTATCAGTGAGTGTTTTTAGAGCCTCTGGTACTGTCTCTTTAAGAGCTGTCTGCTTGCAGACATAATTAGTTTGTATGGGGACTGTGTGCTTCTCTGAGTACCACTCGAGCTGCTGCCAATTCACTTCATTTTGCAGTCACTAGGAGTGCAAAGGAACCTATCTGAAAGATGTAACTGTTTGCCAGAAATTATTTAGAGTAATAATGAAATTACAGTTTGTCTAACCTGCTTTCTTTGCAGTCAGAACTGTGTCTGCTAGTTCCCATTCTAGTTTTGAACTGCTGAACTGGACCAATCCAGTGTGGGAAAGCTAGCTCTAAAATAGTGCCTTGGACGAATCAGAACTTGGACTCATAATCTGAGCCAGCCACAAGAGGATTGTATGGGCAGTGACTCTGGGAGATGTAGTTTAGACTTCAGTGCCTTTTGGACCAACAGCACCAGTCTATTGTGAGTGACAGCCAATCCAGTCAAGAACTGGGAGGAACTCAAAGGAAGTGCCAGTTTTGTCAGTTGGAGATTCAGTTGAGCTTTGGCAGTGAAGAAGGAAGGCCCTGTGCTTTTCAGTGTGCAGTTTTAGTCAAAACGTGTGTAAGGCCCAGAGTTCGGTCTGCAGCTTGTGTAACAGCTTGTTAGGACTGAATCCGTCCTGTGAAAAGAATCAAAGGATCTCTGAAGAGTAGAAACCAGGCTCACCCTGTAGAAGACTGGAGGAATTGCTGAAAATTACACTCGGTCTGTCAGGAACTGAATCTGCTGTGTGTTCTCCCGGTATTGTGCAGTAATTGCGATCGGGATACAGATGCAGCCTGCCTGGTATAGTGCTTTCTTTATATGGATGTGTGAAGAGGTTTGTGTACCTCAAGTGAGCCCTGCTGACATTGAAGGACCCTATCTTATTTGGAGGTCGAGTACTAATTCAGGGTCGCCCCTGTTGAATTGCCACATTAAATCCAAATGGAATTACTGTACTGTTGACTGTTTAATTCTCCCTTTTCTCTGTGTGAAAGGGCCCTACCAGCTGCCACGGTTTGGACTAGCCACTAGGGCATATTCCAGGACAGTAACTGATAGGGATAGGCCTGTGCACAGAGCCATAGGTAGATTATTAGAGTGATAAGCTAATTAACCTGATTCCCCTGTCCTTGTTATATCCCCTAAATAAATCAGAGCTGCTTGTTTCAGCAAAGTTATACTGCCTGAGGTATTTGTCTATGTTAAAGTACTGTACTGTGATTGTTGCACTGTATCTCATTTCACAGGAGGTCCCAGTGCCGAACCAGACCTGGGGTAAGTGTATACTGTGAAGGTAATTCTGATGTATTGTGTGGGCCACTAGTGGGAAGAAGCGATGCAGTGTCCCAGAGGGCTGTGACCAAGTTAGTTTAACTATTGCAAACCCCTGACCTCTGGGTGGAGGCACCGCCATTGGATCCAGGCCCTCAACCTGTTAGTGGCAAATCAGGCAGGGGTAGCCCCTGGGATAGCCATCTAGGGGTTACATCTGAGGCTCACCGCTGGATTGTGTGTCCCTAGTGGCCATATTTACGAACCACTGTTAAGAAAAAATGGGTACCCGACAGAAGTGGCTGTGCAAACGCTGGTGGAGTGGTGTACTGGGAGGAGATCGAATCCCCAAAATGCTATGCTTATCCTGGACATCCCCCTGGGTATCAATACGGACACTGTGCAGGAGGTACTTTCCAAGGTGGAAGGTTTACAAACCCTGTGGTGGTGGGTCGGCATGCTAATCTGCTCACCCACACTCTTCCTGGCCCTAGTAGAGTTTAAGGATCCCATAGATAGCTCCAAAGTGCCACAGACCATTACTCCCAGAGGAGCCCTCACTGCTTGGAGATGATAACTAAGGACAGTAAGACCCGGGGAATCAGCCCCACCACTATCTGAAACTTCTTTGAGGAGAAATTTGCTGAATGGTTGCTGGAGAGGGAAACCGAGGACTTGAAGAAACTATTCTGCCACCTGGGGTGTTCCTCCCAACACCCTCTCCTGCTCCAGTGCCCGTAATGGTGGCTGAACCAATGCAGACTCTATTTCTGCACCTGCCATTAGTCACGACTCTTACCAGAGGTTGAGGATCTTCTGGCACCCTCCCCACTCCCCCCAAGGGAGGATGACTGAGACCTGGATAGACTATGTTGCCCCCAAGTGCTAGAATGGCAATGCTCGAAGGCGAAAGCGTTAAAAGAGGGTTAGTGAGAGCCTCCGAGGTCCTGCCCTGGCTACCATCCGTGCTAAACGGGCCAGTAACCCTGAAGCGACTGCACAGGCCCATCTTGAGGCCTTGGAGAATGTGTATGGAGCCCAGATTCTGATGAGGACCTATGGTGGAGAGTAAGAAATGCACAACAGTACCAAGGGAGTTGTTGTCTGTGTATGTCTCTCGGCTGGAAAAATTGTTGCAAGAATGCCTCAGAAAGGGTAGTTTGCCAGCGATTGAACTGGACCGAACCAGACTGGACAGAATCCTTAAGTCTGCCCCTTCTCAGAACTGCTGTTGCTCAGTTACGCCTGGCAAATCGACTGGAATCCCCACCCTCCCATGATGAGTTAATGAGAGAAATTCGAGGAGTTGAAAAGGCTAGACCTCGGGAGGTACCTGCACCAACAGCTGTGGCTAATGACCCTAGTGTGACTGAGGGTGACCCATCAAGTGAAGTTCAGGGGCAGAGGTTGACAGTCAATGAGTGCTCTGACAAGGAAAAGATATGCCACAATGAAGTAGAACTGCTGAGAGAGATCCGGGAATTCAAAAACAGTCCTTTATGAAGGCCACGCCTTCGCAAGTACGTGGCCCTGACCTATATCCGACTGCATCTGCTATGGGGGTGGGGGTACCACCCATGTATCTCCTGCTGATAACAGCTCCAAACTCACTCTTGACCATGGAAGTGGAGAAACTGACGAGATGTCTCCAAATGCTTATCACGCAGACAGAGATGGCACCCAGGTTTCCAGTTAGTACACCGCCTCTGGCTCCCAGTGTGGCGCCGGCCAGCTCAAACTCCAGAAAGTATGTTTTACAATTGTGGGAAAGATGGGCACATGAAAAGGGGAATGCCAGTCCTCAAAAAAGACACTGACAAAGTTGCATATAGGCTACGGAGAGCTTCGAGAAGAAATCAGTGGTTAAGAGGTGCACGACATGATCCCAGTGAGGGCACCAAAATGCTAATTCACGTCCCTTGTGGCAAGGTCAGTTGCCCAGGCCCCCACTACCGCCTCTCTCCAGACTGGTCCAGAATAGTGGGTCCCTCCATGGAGACCACTGTAAAGGTGAATGGAGTGTCTACAAGAGCTGTATGAGACAGTGGCTCCCAGTGACAATTATGTTCCAGGATTGGTATCAAAGCATTTGTCAGACGCACCCTTACAACCATTAGAAGGACTGCATGTAGGGGGTTAAGTGAGAAGGCCTCACCCCTATTCGGGTATATCCGACTTGGCTGTCTTCCCCACCTCCTGGCTGGAGTACCGAACAAGTAGAGACCCTAGCCTTAGTGTGTCCCCCACTGGACTGTAGGATGGTGTCCCTTTGTTGATTGGAACAAATGCTCATATGTTCGGAAGGTGGCACAGTTGTGTTATGAAAACAGGGTCAAAGACTAGTAGAGCTTTAAGAGTTCCGCTTTAATTAAGAAGGCCTATGAGGCAAGAGAGATGCTGAAAAAACAGAACCAGAGGAACCGGGTCGAATTGTATGGAAGAAGGATCCTGAGTCTCTGATCCTGGCCAAATGCCCAGTGTACCTTACAGGAGAGGTCCGTATCAGAAAGGATGTTAAGAATAAAATATTAATGTTGGATGCACCAGGCGATGAAAATTGCCAGAGGGACTGCTGGTCAAGCCTAGTATTTTGCCCGCTAGAGCCCATGCTTATGCCAGAAGGGTAATGGTCCAAGTTCATAATGTGTCTGAAAGAGACATTCGAGTAAACAGAGAGGTTGCATCCGGCTAATGTGCATTGTGCAGACACTGCAGTGCACCAGCAGCAAGAGTTCAAGGAAGAATGATGAGTAACGCCTGACTTGTTTGATTTCGGCGACTCCGCTGCCAGCTGAATGGAAAGTGAGGATCAGTGAGAAGCTTGCCCAGAGAGACCAGGTGTTTTCTTTTAAAGGAATGGGATGTAGGATGCGGCAAGGCGATGAGCACAATATCCGCTGCATGACGAAAGACCATTTCGTGAGAGGTCTCACGCCTTGGCACCTGCTGACATAGATGATGTGAGACGGCATCTGCAAGAGATGTTAGCTGCTGGTGTAATACAAGAATCCAGAAGCCCTTATGCTTCCCCATTGTGGTAGTGAGGAAAAAGAATGGAACAGTAAGATGTGTGTGATTATCGCACCTAAACCGGGCGGACTATCCCTGATCAGTACACAATGCCCCGATTCAGGATGCTTTGGACTGCCTAAACGGGAGCAAGTGGTTCTCTGTGCTGGATCTCCGCAGTGGGTACTACCAGATCCCGCGGCCCCAGAGGACCGTGGAGAAGACTGCCTTTATCTGTCCGCTGGCTTTCTATGAATTCATGAGGATGCCTCAAGGATTTCAGGTGCCCCAGCCACTCTTCAACGATTGATGGAGCTGCAGTGGGGGACATGAACTTACTAGAGTGCCTGGTATACCTAGATGATGTTATTGTGTTTGGCAGCTCACTGGAGGAACATGAGAGCAGATTATTTAAGGTATTGGACCCACTGGAGGACTTTGCCTTAAACTGTCCATTGATAAGTGTCAATTCTTTCAAACATCAGTAAAGTATGTGGACACATAGTATCCAACCGAGGGAATAGAGACCCACCCAAGTAAAGTTGAGGCCTTGACCATCTGGCCACAGCCCAAAAATCTAAAGAACTGCAAAGATTCCTGGATTCTGTATTATCGGCGCTCATCAAGGACTATTCAAGAGTGATCCCCTTACTTTAACCTTACTCAAGGGTATCCCCAACCCACAAAATACCAAAAGTCAGCCCTCAAGACTGAAAGAGTGTATTTTCATCCGAGTGAAGTATTTGGGGCCCGCTGGACCCTGATTGTGAGACTGCTTTTCATGAGATCATATATCAACTTACCCATGCTCCAGTGCTGGCCTATGCCGATCCAAGAAAACCTCACGCCCTGCACACTGATGCTAGCTTGCAAGGGTTGAGGGCTGTTGTACCAAGAGCACGAGAATGGCCTGAGACCAGTGGCCTTTGCCAGTAGAAGCCTGACCCATCCGAAAAGAACTATCCTGTACATAAGTTAGAGTTCCTAGCTTTGAAGTGGGCTATTGTTGACCAATTCCATGAGTACTTGTATGGGGCTAAAATACTAGTAAAACTGACAATAATCCTTTGACCCATGTGCAGACCTCAGCTAAGTTGGATGCCACTGGCCATAGGTGGCTTCTTTCATTATCTACATATGACTATGCTCCCCGAATATCACCGAGCAGGTCTGAACCACATAGATGCTGGATGCTCTCTCCCGGAGGCCTGTTCCCCAGAATGATTGGGTCCGATTGGCAGAACCTGACATTCGGGCACTCTGCCGGAAGCCTGACAGGGAGGAATGTCCACGGACTAGTGGACTGCATGGTGGATTGCTTGGGACCCTCTGAGAATTGCATACCTGCTGCTTATTGCCACTTTTCTGCAATAGACATTGGTGCACTGCCTCAGCTGGACAATGACAGTATTCGCGGGCTCAATCCCACATCCCATGATCAAAGCAGCTTTAGAAGCCCTCTATGCAGGAAAAGATGTGTCCAAATTACGCCCACTGATTTGAGAACTGCACTGTTATACAAAGAAGGTCCTAAGTTAAAACTGATCAATAAACTGTTAGACAGAGAAACAGTAGACAGAGGGGACAAGTAGACAAACAACAACTAGTGCTGCCCACTGCCTTCGAGACTCAGTACTGAGGTCCTTGCACAACCACATGGGGCACCTTGGTATAGACAGAACACTTGACTTGGTGAGATCCAGATTCTATTGGCCTAAGATGGGGCTGATGTGGAGCAACACATCTGAACTTGTAGTCGCTGCTACAGAGGAAAGCTTATTCCCCAGAGGGCTGCCCCCTTGTTAACATCACCACCAGTGCACCCATGGAGCTGGTCTGTATTGATTTTCTGAGTTTGGAGTCCGATCAAAGAAATATCAGTAATGTGCTGGTGGTCACTGACCATTTCACGAGATATGCCCAAGCTTTCCCCACGAAAGACCAGAAAGCATCCACTGTGGCCAAAGTACTGTAGAAAACTTTTTGTTCACTATGGGGCTCCACAAAGAATCCATTCTGATCAAGGGAGAGACTTTGATCGTCTGATCAAAGAGATGCTTTCTCCGTGGGGAGTGCGAAAGTCCAGAACCACTCCTTACCACCCCCAGGGGGACCCACAGCCTGAACGTTTCAACCGCACTTTGCTAGATATGCTAGGCACCCTGCACCCAAAGGACAAGCCTAGATGGAGCCAACAAATTAGCACCCTGGTACATGCTTATAACTGCACCAAAAGTGATGCCACTGGATTCTCCCTCACCGCCTGATGTTTGGAAGAGAAGCTCGACTACCAGTAGATGTGTGTTTTGGGGTCTCTCCTGATGGGGTTCAAGCTGACAACTATTTACAGTATGTGCAAAAGTTAAAGGCCCAGCTAACTCATGCGCACCAACTGGCTCAAACCATGGCTGCCAAAAGAAATTCACCAACAAAGAAAGGCATGATAAACGGTGAAAACAGGAACCCAGGAGGGAGATCTGGTACTGTTAAGAAATCTGGGACTGCATGGCAAGCACAAGATTGTTGACCGATGGCACCATCTCCCTCTACTGTAGTGGGCAAACCAGATGATCTGCCAGTGTACAAAGTAAGGCCTGAGAATAATTCAAAAGATGTAAAACAATACATAGAAATCATTTACTGCCCATTGACAAATCTTAATTGAGTCTGAGCCCCTAGAAGATGCCCCTCTGGACCAGTGACTAGAGCTGCTGCTAAGAAAAGATCAAGAAAGTCTGCACCTACAGAAGCAAAGTTAAAGTGTTCCTCCACAAGTCCCAGTTGAGCATGACTGTCAGTCCATATCGGAAGAAAGTGAGAGTGACTTTGAATACTATCCTTCTTACGAACTGAGTCAATTGTTTGGGCAATCCCCTAGTCAATACTGGAGACAAAGCTGGGCCTTCTGGACTGTCTAAGCCCCAGCTTCATCCCTGGAGCCAATGCTCCCAGAAAGTGAAGTGCAAAGCATCAGATCAGATGAAATGGAATCATTGTGCATGGTTGAACTGTTTGAGCTTTCAGGGAGGAAATGATAGATTGGGCAGACTGGTGATACACCCGAACAAGAAGAGTATTTTGAGTGCCCTGACAGTCCACTGCCAGTGTCCGAGAAAGCTCTCCATGCAGCCAAATGTTGTGGACTCAGAAACTGTAACTCCTGAGCTGAAGTGCCCCAAGTTCTAGCCTCTCTACCCCATGGAGACTCCCTGACAAGTGAGGACAATGCTGAAAATGAGGCTCAGAGTGCAGAGACTATAACAGTTCCCCTAGAAAGACTGGTCGAGCTGTAAAGCCTGTGGTGCACCTCAGTTATGATTCACTTGGGGGCCTGTGGACTTGCCTCTCAATGTTGTCCATAAAGGAGTGTATGTGTCCCCAGGCTCACTGCCCAAACTGAGCATCAGTGCTAACTCCAAGTTACTTGTGTTGCCCTCTAAGTATGGTGCCTTTGCCCCGTCTAGCCCCAAGGTAACGGATAGGGAAGGGCCCCCTCTCATCAGGTTTCATGTACAAGAGGTAATAACTTGAGTTATGGTACAATGTGTGTGTAATACTGTGTAAAGAGTGACGCACTGCAATGTTTCAGAAATGTGTTCTTGGTAAAATGATATATTGACTGATGATTACATGTGTGAGCCTAATGCAAATGTATATGGTTGCAGTTAAAACTTATGGGGGTACTTGCTTGACGCGGACGTCAAGCTTTCCCAGGCCAGGAAGGGTGTAACCCCCCTGCAAATGGGGGTTCCCAAAAGACTTCCAGGAGCTTGCTTGAATGCTCCAAGCCTGAATGGTGTTTGGCATTTAAGCCATTTATCAGTGAGTGTTTTAGAGCCTCTGGTACTGTCTCTTTAAGAGCTGTCTGCTTGCAGACATAATTAGTTTGTATGGGGGACTGTGTGCTTCTCGAGTACCACTCGAGCTGCTGCCAATTCACTTCATTTTTGCAGTCACTAGAGTGCAAAGGGAACCTATCTGAAAGATGTAACTGTTTGCCAGAAATTATTTAGAGTAATAATGAAATTACAGTTTGTCTAACCTGCTTTCTTTGCAGTCAGAACTGTGTCTGCTAGTTCCCATTCTAGTTTTGAACTGCTGAACTGGACCAATCAGTGTGGGGTAAGCTAGCTCTAAAATAGTGCCTTGGACGAATCAGAACTTGGACTCATAATCTGAGCCAGCCACAAGAGGATTGTATGGGCAGTGACTCTGGGAGATGTAGTTTAGACTTCAGTGCCTTTTGGACCAACAGCAGCAGTCTATTGTGAGTGACAGCCAATCCAGTCAAGAACTGGGAGGAACTCAAAGGAAGTGCCGGTTTTGTCAGTTGGAGATTCAGTTGAGCTTTGGCAGTGAAGAAGGAAGGAGCCCTGTGCTTTTTCAGTGTGCAGTTTAGTCAAAAACGTGTGTAAGGCCCAGAGTTCGGTCTGCAGCTTGTGTAACAGCTTGTTAGGACTGAATCCGTCCTGTGAAAAGAATCAAAGGATCTCTGAAGAGTAGAAACCAGGCTCACCCTGTAGAAGACTGGAGGAATTGCTGAAAATTACACTCGGTCTGTCAGGAACTGAATCTGCTGTGTGTTCTCCGGGTATTGTGCAGTAATTACGATCGGGATACAGATGCAGCCTGCCTGGTATAGTGCTTTCTTTTATATGGATGTGTGAAGAGGTTTGTGTACCTCAAGTGAGCCCTGCTGACATTGAAGGACCCTATCTTATTTGGAGGTCGTGAGTACTAATTCAGGGTCGCTCCCTGTTGAATTGCCACATTAAATCCAAATGGAATTACTGTACTGCTGACTGTTTAATTCTCCTTTTCTCTGTGAAAGGGCCCCTACCAGCTGCCACAGTTTGGACTAGCCACTAGGGCTTGGGTACCCAGGGACAGTAACTGATAGGGATAGGCCTGTGCACAGAGCCATAGGTAGATTATTAGAGTGATAAGCTAATTAACCTGATTTCCCCTGTCCTTGTTATATCCCCTAAATAAATCAGAGCTGCTTGTTCCAGCAAAGTTATACTGCCTGAGGTATTTGTCTATGTTAAAGTACTGTACTGTGATTGTTGCACTGTATCTCATTTCACAGGAGGTCCCAGTGCGGAACCAGACCTGGGGTAAGTGTATACTGTGAAGGTAATTCTGATGTATTGTGTGGGCCACTAGTGGGAAGAAAGGGGGGTTGCAGTGTCCCAGAGGGCTGTGACCAAGTTAGTTTAACTATTGCAAACCCTGACCTCTGGGTGGAGGCACCCGCCATTGGATCCAGGCCCCTCAACCTGTTAGTGGCAAATCAGGCAGGGGTAGTAGCCCCTGGGATAGCGCCATCTAGGGGTTACACATTACTTTGCACTTCTTTGCATTGAATCTAAGCTGCCATACATTTGACCATTCCTCCAACCTTGCCAAGTCTCTTATCATCCTTTCCACCCCACTTTGTGTATCAACCTTGTTGCGGAAAATGTTCTAAAGCTTGCAATACCATTAAACTGGGCCTTCTTTAAGACTCTGTTCCTTCATAAGTTCTGTGAATCCTGTGACTGCTTTAAATAACCGAGCCTTGTATCATGAACCCTGTATACTACTTGTACATTGTCCACCCCTTGCACATCTTCAACCTGTTACACCCTGATAGCCTTCTTTTGTCTACCCCATTGCCAAACCAGTACCTTCCTCTTCTTAAACACCCTATTGTCCTCCCCTTACTACCTCCCCCTTGGCTTCCCTTAATCTCTGACTTCTTAGCCCTTACCTTGTCCTACCTTTCACACACACCCACCTCGACTTCCCCTTACCTGACACCCAGCCCCCCCGTCTATCCCATAAGTCTTGTTGTGACTGGGTAAGTATTGTTTATATTGTAATTACTGATTTGTATTATTCTGTAAATACTTTTTGCTCTTGCCCTATTCATGTTGCAATTGAGTTTTTGAGGTCTACTGTACTGTTTGCCATATTGTATGCACTGTTATTTATGCCTAGCTTGTATTTGCTCTGCACGGATTATTGTCTCATTGTATTATAGCAACATTTAGCTTACGTGTTTTTGTTACGACCTACCCAGGTCCACCTTGTAAATGAGTCTGTCTCGATGGTGGTTTGCCTGGCATAACAAAGATGACTGATTGATTGATTGATAGAGACAATACCACCTCCCTCTTTCTGCTGGCGATACCCCTCCCTATGCACTCCAGTGTCCCACTAGCCATCCCAACTGCCTTGTCATACTGCCTGGCCACCTTAAGGTCTTCCGATATGATCACCCCCACAGACCAAAACATGAGGGGTTTAACTAGGCATCACACACCAAGGGTGTGTGAAAAAAATGAAGATACAGAACTTCCCATACTTTATTTTATACAACTGATGGTTATCACTGCTTTTCCCACTAAACCAATAAGATGTTTTTATATTTGTAATTCATTTTATTATGGAGACAAGAAAACACATGCATTAATTTCATCAATTTTGTATTTAGCTCTAGTGTCACTTTTTAAACTTAGTACAACAAAGTAACAAGCAGTATGCCACTGCACATGGAGCTAGATCAGAGAGAAACAGGCCACCTCAGCTGAAACTGAGGTAACAGAAGCAGCATGATTCACATCTTTTGTGTGGGACCGAGGTTAAGAGAAATCAAAAGGAAAGCAGTTTAGCTTGGAGATGAGTAACCTTCTCTCTCAGCTAGAGAGGTGTTGCAGATGGGACAACACTGTATTCTTCTAGAATATCTCTGGAAGATATGTGCTCCACAGCCACTGCACTGCACCACTCCTATCATGTCTTATTTTTGGCCCCTTAACTGTTGTTTGGACTACTTACTCTTTCCTCTGTTTATTTTTTCTTTCTTTCTTTTCTTTTTTTGTTCTAGTTACTTACTGTCTCTGTGCCATTTAAGCTCCTGATCTTCCTGTTCTGAGACAATAAGTTTCTATATTTCTCAGTAGTCTCCTTACTTGCTCAGAATCAGACCTCCAGCAGCTAAGGGGGACGAAGAGCTACTCTTTTTCTTCTTGGATGGTGAGTCTTTTGTGCTCTGTGATCACTCACTTCCTGCTCCCAAACAGGAAGTTCCTCTTGTCAGTCAAATCCTGTGACTGTAAAAGGATAACTGGCTTAGAGTGGGGTTGGGGGGTGGAGAGGGATAGGGCAATATAGTCCAGTAGAGAAGTATAGTTATAACAGAAGCTCCTCTTCTTGGTGTCCTCTGCCTGTTCTCTGGCAGAAGCTATCTAGGGCAGTTTTAAATCTAGCTTTAACCTGACTTCCTTCTAGCTAAGCCACTCCCCCTACTTTTCAGCTTTTTCAACAGTTAGTTAATTGCACAGGTAACAATTCCCTTCAGCCACCTGAGACAAACACCTAGATAATGCACAGATAAAAATTCACTTCAGTCCAGTCAGACAAACACACTAACTTTTTTTTGTTTTGTTTTTACCCTAAATTGAAGGTCCCAGTAGTAGAGTTCTAGTTCTTCAGTCCCAGTAGAGAAGTATAGTTATAATAGCAGCTCCTTCTTCTTGGTGTCCTCTGCCTGTTCTCTGGCAGAAGCTATCCTAAATTCATATAACTTGTATGAATAAAATATTTTACTACTACTTACTACTACTACTACTACTGTGTTAGACCAAAAAAGGATGTTAATATAGAAAAACAGAGTGACTCAATCAGGCTGTGGATGGAGTGAGTTTTGGGGCGAAGATATGTTGGGTGGGGTTTTCTCGTTTTATGAGGGGGCAGAGTAATGTCTAACAATACTTTTAAGGGAGAGAGAGGCAGAGGGTCATTGTACAATGTTAGACTGGATAATAACATGAGTGTAAAACTACAAGGCCACTCAAGTGCACTCACAAGATTAGTTGGGAAGGTGGTGGGGCTAAGATGGGCAGGGATTGGGTTTACCTGTTGTAAACAATGAGAGGGTGAAGTGTTGGCAGGGGTGGGGAGCAGTTTGCAATCCTTATTGGGTTAAGCACAAGATGTGAGTGTGTGGATGGTGCTGGAAGACAGGTCAGCTTCTCTGACTGGGGGAAGAAAAATGTGAATTATATGGAAAAAAAAAAGGAAAGGGACGGCTAAGTGAATAAAAGTGTTGGGGCAGGAACAGAATGAGAGAATGCAGCATAAACTGCAAAAATCAAAAAGACGAAGCCAAGGTAAGAAAAGCAAACTGCCGTAGCTACTGTAAGTACGCAAACTGTGGAAACTAAATAAGGGTAGACAGAAACAGCAAGTAGAGAATAAAATCATAACTGCAGATTATGTATTTTTAATTTTGTTTTTAGCATTTATGTGTTGCTGTGGGACAATATTTTATTGCTATTGATACAGAATGCAAGGGTGGATGAGGGATTGGTGGGAAATCAGATTTCAAGCTCACTGCATCTCAACTAAAAATGTCCATGAGGGACAAGTAGATTTACTCAAAGTGCACCAATGCAGTTTCAAAGTTTTTTTAAAAAGCACAAAACTCTTGACCTTTCAGTACTGTAGTCAAAGTAATCAAAACATTATTTGAGGATGGCACTTACTTAAGTGAATGAATCAAATGTTGGCTCCATGGAACTGACAGCTCTATCTCTTCTTTCCCTAGTCTGATGGCCCACCCTAGTACGTCAGTGTTCTGTGAAGGATTTGTTTGGAGTATTGCAAATACAGTCCCTTTCATTCATGGGGTGAGTGGTGGAGCTGAGATGGGTGAGGGTGAGCTATACTAAATTTTAAAAACTGGAATGACACAAGGCTGTTTGGGGGTGGGGAGCAGGATCGGTATCCAGTGATAATGGCTGTTTTAGAAGAACGACCTGCACAACGGCACCTAAAGAATGCCAAATGGCAGTATGTGGAGTAGTAGGAAATGGCACATGGTAGTCAATGGCGACTGCATGTGTGGGCGACCGCTGTTACAACGGCGACCTCCAAAATGATGGCAGTCTGCTTCAAAATGGTGACTACACCCCTTGAGCAACAGGCATGACGGTGACAATAAGAACGGTGAAAATGCCAGAATAGCGAATTTACCTGCGCGCACACACATAGGTTCATAAGTTCTATTTACGAGTTCAAGAGACCCATCAGGCCTTTTATAGAACTCACCACTCATATTCTTCATAAGTGGAATTCATATTTTTGGTCCCATATGCATGTCTAGTCTATTTTTAAATGTCATCATGTTATTACTATTAACCACATATTGTGGAAGCGAGTTCCACAGTGTCACGATATAGAACAGCTACAGCATAGGGCGGCTCTGACCCGGTAGTAGGCCCCTCATTATAGTGCACATGAAGCCCTGCCTGCAGCCCCCCAGTCCATGCGGACTCCACCAGACGGGCCACAGGCGGTGACCCCATCCCCAACCAGTGGTGTTGGCACAGCATGCATGGGACCAAGGCAGGCAGCACACTGCATACAACGGACCCATACCCCACCCCACCCAGGCACAGGCACATTCACAGAGCCCAAGGAGCAATGCAGCTGAGCAAGCCTCCAGTGTTCACACATAGCACAGTGGACTAATGCAGGCAGTGCTGTGGTATGTGGTGGTGCGCAGCAGTGATCACCAGTTCGAGACCACGCACCACTACAAGGTAGTTAGGTAGGACAGAGTTTGGCAGCACATAAAATCATACCTGTACATCACACGAGTGCATCTGCAGGCCGCACACAGGACAGGAGCACTGTCGCTGAACTAGCCACCCAGCGTGACGTTTGCTCAACAGTAACACAGTTGCCGTTTCCACCGCTCAGCAGGAAACTCTTCTGCTGCCAGGGTCCACATGCAGCCCAGACGTCTCTGCACTGCCGCACATACCACCATGCTGCATCTCCTACATATTGGCAAACCCACAGCAATGGCAAAGCACCTCCTTTTGCTGTCAGATGGCACTGGTGGGCTTTCCAGGTGGTGCCACGCCCACTCACATCCGTCACAGTCACATGGTCTGCCTGGGTGTATTAAGTCGCCCCTCTGGTAGTACATGCTGTCCCAGGTTGACGGCGAAGGAGGATAGGTCCTGTGACATACTTCAAGAGTCAGAAGGGGAGACCCTTACTTTCCCATGCAGGATTTCTTTACAGGCATGACAAGGAGGTATGTGGTAAGGTCTGCTAGCGCTGCTGCCCAGGACCACAGGTACCAGAGCTCTGCATGCCTGCACACAGAGGTGGACCACATTGTGCACCATGGACAGCCTCACAACCATGTCCCTGATGCAGGGGACATAGGCATGCGGACAGTAGTGTCGGGGGTCCGTGACAGGGCACAGACCAGCATGGAGAGCACTGGACAGGTCATAATCCAGTGTACCTCTGGTGTGACCGATGCCATAGCTGACAGACTGCCCGCAGTGCCATTGCTCAAATGGATGGTGCAGCAGGAACAGCAGGCTGCAGAGGGCTGTCTTGTGACACCTGTCACAGTGTTGGATCTCAACATCCCTCCGGAGTATTATGCCACTCTGGTGGGTGAGTCCTTCCTCTATCACAATAGTGGACCGCGGCCGACAGGGTGCTTGAGTTCACAACACAGCAGTCCCTGCATTTCCTAGGTGACAGTGAGGACTAGTTCCTCGACAGCACCTTTCAAGCCTCACCACCCATCTTCGGGCAGTTGTATACCATCCACAGGCTGTGCACAGATGTTGTAGTGCCCGCCATGTATGTGCTCATGTATGGCCATTGGGAGCAAGTGTATGTGCATGTGTTTGGGGAGGTGCGGTGATTGTTGGGGGACTGCACACCGAAAACGGCGCTCATGGACTTTGAGTGGTCAGCCCTGGCACATGTTCTCCAGTGTGTTCTCAGGTACAGCAGTATGGGGGTGCTTCTTCCATTACTGCCAGGTGGTGTAGCGATGTGTCCAGTGTAGCCCCAAGCTGCTGTAGTACTATTCAACTGATGAGGGCTTTGCGCTTCAAATAAGGATGTTGCTCACCCTGGCATTCATGCCCATGGGGGACATTGCCGATGCATATGCCAGCCTCTGCGATACACCGTTCTACAGGGCCAATGATGCAGTACTGCGGCCAGTCCTAGACTATATGGAATACACCTGGCTATGCCGGGCCATTGGCAGGACGGCACGGTGGTGCCCATTGTTTCCACTCGAGGCATGGAACATCTATGACACCACATGTGCAAGCCTGGCACGGACTAACAACATGCTCGAGGGCTGGCACTGGGGCTTCAACACCCGCCTGGGTGCTGCCCATCCAAGCATTTGGTGCGTTATTGACTGCAGGAGGAGCAGCACCTCAGGAACTCGGTGATGGAGCAGAGAGTCTCTGGGGCCACGACTTCCAAGGAAATGCAGCAGCTACAGGGCCCTCCACCAGTGGGTGGAGGGCATCATGCAGGAGTATGCATCGTGCAGCATGGCCGACTACCTGAGGGGGCTTGCCTTCAACCTCCAGCCCCAGGTGCAGCCGGCCAGGTGGTGCATGCTGCGCCCCTGCCACTCCTGGCCACTGCATGCTGTCATGCATGCTTCAGCCTTGTCGATGGGCACCCTCCAACCGCCTGTTGTTGTGTATCAGTGCATATTGTGTCCACCACCACTGCAGCTGCACACACCTCCTGTGTGGTCCTGGCCACACTGCCTGTGCTGGTGCACGGCACCATCTCCGCCATTTCAGCCCTTCCACCCCTGTCCTGTATGTGGGCACCCATGCATTGGCAACCGCCACTCCCCTCCACTGGTCCACCCAGGCACTTTCGCCTCCTCCCACAATCGACACTCCCACACCTGCCTGTCTGGCGGGCGCCCTCAGTATTGTTTTGCCAGCATCGCTCACCTGTCCACTGTACCACCTGTCCATGTGCTCCTGCCATGTGTCTGTGTGTGGCACCAGTCGGGTCCTGTGCACACTCCCGGGTGTTCCCCTCACACTGTGTCCACCCCCCCCAACCCAGCGTTCCATCCCGGCCCCCATACATGTACCGCAATGCTGGTGGTGACGGTCGCGGTTTTTTTTTTTTTAACATGTGCTATTCATGGTTCTGATGCCCACTGGTCTCGCTGCTGTGCTGCTTCGCCGGTCACTGAGGTCTATGGGTCCACATTGCAGTTGCCCATGGGATGGGACATCATGAGATGAAACCAGCAGGATCACATGTGGGAGAGGAGAGAGAATCTTGTTGTAATTAGTTCTAGGATGAGGTGGAGGAGAGGGAGCATTACTACCATTAGGTCTGGGGGAATTGAGGAAAGGAGAGAACATGCTGCCATTATGTAGATTGGGGAGGAGATAGCATTGCTGCAGTTAGGTAGGTGAGGGTGGGGGTGAGGAAGGAGAAAGCATTTTATTTATTAGATTGAGGAGAAAAGAGAGCAGAGAGCATTGCAGCCTTTTGGGCTTGGTTGGAGGAGACATCTTTGCTTGCCATTATTTCTTCTGAGGAAGGGGAGCATTGCCTAACATAGAAACATAGACAATGAGGCTTCAGAGACAAAAGAAAAAGGTGAAAAAAAGCCAGCTGAGCCATCGTGATAGGCCAGTGGTAGCATATCAAGGTTCCAGGTCAGCGAGTCATGTCCAGGTGTGATCCTGGGCCAGCCCACTCTAGGATAGCTCATGGTCAGGGGGTGCTGCAGATGTCAGGGCTTTCAGACTAGGGGAGGGAGGTGAACATAGAAACATAGAAATTGTTGTCAGATAAGGACCGCCAGGCCCATCCAGTCTGCCTGTAGGCCCTATACATTGTATGTGGCTGCTGACCCTATGTGATCAATGCCTTTTCATCAGTCAATCCCCTCTCAAGCTCCATTGTGCCTGTACCAGGCATACTTAAATCCTACCCCACCATTGTGCTTTCCCCTACTACCTCCTGTGGCAGACTATTCCAAGCATCAACTACCCTTTCTGTGTAGAAAACTTCCCACATTACCTCTTAATCTGCCTCCTCCATTTCATGTCGCACTTCTTGTTCTAGTAATTTTCTACACTGGAAAAAGTCCCCCACCTGCACTTGTTTATGCCTTTGAGATACTTGAAAGTTTCAGTCATGTCCCCCCACTCTCTCCTCTCCTCTCCTCTCCTCTAGTGAGTACATATTGAGGTCCCTTAGTCTCTCCTCATATGTTTTGTGGTGCAAGCCCTGCACCATCTTTGTCGCCCTTCTCTGGATAGTCTCCACCTTGTTTATGTCCTTGCACAGATGTGGCCTCCAGAACTGTATGCAATACTCCAGGTGAGACCTTACCAATGTTTTATACAATGGCATCACCACCTCCTGCCTCCTGCTAGTGATACCCCTGGCTATGCACCCCAGCATACCACTGGTCCTCCCCGCCACCTTTGCGCACTGCTTTGATACCTTAAGGTCATCAGAAATGATAACTCCTTGGTCCCTTTCCTCCTTGGCGACAGTCAGCTTCTCACCTCCCCCAACCTGTAGCTCTCCCCAGGGTTCCCTCTATCCAGGTGCATTACTTTACACTTGTTTGCATTGAACCTCAGTTGCCACATCCCCAACCATCTGTCAAGCTTCTCCAGGTCCCTCTTCATTTTCTGCACCCTTTCTGGAGTATCCACCCTGTTGCAGATCTTGGTGTAATCTGCAAACAAGCAGACCTTTCCTTCCAGCCCCTCTGCAATGTCATTAATGAAGACATTGAACAGAACTGGTCCCAGTACTGATCCCTGTGGTACCCTGCTGGTTACCTCCCTCTCCCCAGATTGTACCCCATTTACCACCACCCCCATCTCCTGTCTGTTAACCAGTTCCTAACACAGTTCACCACCTTGTCTCCCATGTCCAGACTATCCATCTTGTTAATCAGCCTTCTTCGTGGGATGATGTCAAAGACATTGAAAGAAAACGGTGACAAGATGAAGCCAAGCTGAGAAAGATGACAAGCAAGCTAAATGTTATTTATTCAAAATGTGAAAACAAAACAGAGAAAGACTGGAACAAACAGAGAAATAATTACACTGACTCTGCAGATGTTTTAACATTTTGTATTTTTAATGTATGGCAGTTTTCAGGGGTGGCAGAATGGGGAGCCTCTATGTGCCTCCAAAGCACACCCGCTCCAACTGTAACTGTATATTGGGCCCCTGACTGGCCTCCACGGAGGAGGGAAGTCTTGGGTGCTTTATAGCAAACATAGCCGGACCTGTCTCAGTATACCTCTGCCTTTCCATCTCCCCAGGCAGCCTCTGTGGTTGCAACATCAGCACAGTCCACTACTCCCAGCTATCCTTCTCAAAAAATGTCTAAAAATCCTCCGTTCTACTTCAAGGCAATCTCAAGGATTGAGTTCTTAAAACTATTATGGACTGTCTCTGACAACACTAGCTCTGGATCAGATACACTTGAGCCTCGGCTCCTGAAACTAGCAGCACCATACATAGCCTCCCTCTGGCTAGAATTTTCACCTTTGTCTCTACTTGCCAAGTTCCTGACCTCTGAAGATTGCTCGTGTAACACCGGTCCTTAAAAAAGGTGATACCAAGGAGATTACTAACTACAGGCCTATAGCCATCCTATTGGTCCTAAGTAGAATTCTGGAAAAACTTGCTGCAAATCAAACCATTGACTACCTCACAAAGTACAGCCTTCTCTCTGACACACAACATGGCTTTCATAAAGGTCAAAGTACCTCTACAGTGCTTCTCAAATTCACTACCGATGAGCTTACCAGTATGGATGCTGGCCAGCTGACAGGGGCAGTTTTTACAGACCTTACAAATGCCTTTGATCTTGTTGCTCACCCCCTGCTCCTCTCCACTCTTTGCAATCTGAGCTTTTCACCCCCAGTTGTCGCCTGATATGGAAGCTATCAAATAGAACTCAAATTGTGAAATCCAACTCCTCTTTATCTGATGGTGCTACCATCAGTATTGGGGTTCCCCAGGGTCTATTCTGGGACCTCTTCTTTCTACTTTTTATCAATAACATAGATGAGGTTTCTTTCATGCTCCTCTATTCTCTATGCAGATGATCTTGTACTCTATTCAAGCTCTGATAAGGTCGCCAGCATGAATGCATCCCTTTCTTCAGATTTCACAAATGTCCAAAATTGGCTTTCTGCACATAAGCTTGTACTTAATGCTAAGAAAACCCAAGCAATGTTACTTGGATCTGCCCCTAAACTTAGGACATGTCAAACTCCCCTATTGGTGCAAGACCGCAGTGGCACACAAATAGAATGCGTTACATCATTTAAGTACCTGGGAATTCTTCTGGACCAATCCCTGGACTTCAGCCTGCATATACAATCTACCTGCAAAGCAGTAAATACTAAACTGGGGGTTGCTTACAAGTCCAGTTTCATACTGACTCCCTCCGCTAAACTTGCTGTTGCCAGAGGCATATTACTCCCTGCCCTCACCTATGGCATGTTGACCTTTGCTGCCACACACAAAACCATCCTTCATAAGTGGGATGTCACTTATAATAATATCTGTTGATACGCCTCCTCATCACCACAGCTTAAGCACCACTGCCAACTGTACAGGGACCTGAGCTGGTTATCCCCCTCAGCTTGCCATCAATACTCTCTGGCTCCCTGATTAATTCTGTACTCAGAAACCAGACCCTTTTGGTACTCGCAACATTGCTGGTACCTCAAACCTCCTCCTCCTCCTATAGACTGTAATTGGTAGATAAATCCCTGCTGAATGTACCTAGATGTAAAACATCAAAAGGCTTTGTTCCCTTCAATCACTCTGCTCCTAAGCTTTGGAACTCTCTCCCCCAAGCACTTCGAATATCCAGATCCCATGACAGTTTCAAAAAGGAGCTGCACTCACATCTATCCCTTGCTGATCTCTGCACTTATTTTAATCCTCCCTAATCCACTCACCCGCCAGATGCTGCCTGGCCTAACTTTAACCTCCCTACCTCATAGCACCTCTTACCCTTACTATCTCCTTGAGAGCTAATCTGCCACAACTTCCCCACACACACACACCTGAGCCTTTTTTCAGAGGCTATGACAATGCATCCTGCCCAGTCAGGAATTTACCCTTGCCTTGTTTCGCCTACTATTTGAATCTTCATTGTTGAGACTAATTTTAACAATATTTCTTTGCTGCTATGTTGTGGTATCTCTTCCTAGACTGTGTAGGTTTTATATGCCTAAAAATTCTATGTGGATTTCATTGATTGTTATTGTCCTGGCTGCATGTATTCATTACTACTAACTGTTTTGACCTATGCTATTGTAATTTCATTGTACTCATGCTATGTACCTGTCTTTGATTATTGTACTTTCCCAGGTTGTGCCTGAAAATAGTCATTTCATGGCTAGTGCACCTACCCGGTTAACAAAAACTAAATAAATATCCAAAAAGGTGCTGTGGGAAACTGCACTCTATAAAGTTAACAGTCTCTTTGTGTTGATATGCTACCCCCTGTCGGCTTAGCTATGAAGATAAATGAGGGCGGGGGAGCTCAACCACCTTTTTTAAAGAAGCTTAGAAAAGCACCCTTCACAATGTTGTTCCTTATCCTTATAATGTTTATTGTCACCTGCCCCACAAAAAAAGAGATTCTTCAGGGTTCTTATTTCTAAAATGTAAAAATAAATACTTTATTTAATGAAGAAATACAAAATCACACATGACCACATAATGATTACCATCATGGAATGTATATGCAAATCACCTTGAAAATGTGTTTACTGAAGAAATACAAAATCACACATTATCCCATAATACAAACCAACATGGGAAATATGTGCAAATCACCATGAACATTTAGGCTGATTCTGCTTTGAGCAGAAATGCATGGTGCAAAAAGACCTCTCATACAATCTGCAAAGGATGAAAACAGAAGGCACAGTCACGTGTTTCATCCTACATATGACTCATCAGTGTGCCCCGTTTGTATCTCACACTGGGAAAAACGAGCCAGCCCTAATGTAGCTTTACAGGTTTGGGTGTGGTGGACCCAAGTTAAGAAAACAAGCTAAAAAGACAACCTCAGCAAGGCAAGGGTTACCCAAAAAGTAACGAGTGTAAGCATTTTTCTCACATAGTAGTATTGATCACTGACTAGATATTCAAACACTTCCCTTATTTGCCTCATATAAGATTCAAGTTTGGCATTTTGTGTAGTTGTAGAAGCCGGTACTCACAGGGAATGACATCTCTCACTCTTGGCATGCAGGAAGAGCCTCTTATGTCTGGCTTCCTTAGGTACTCGTTGAGAGGACATGCCTGCTGGTGCACATGTGATGACATCATCACACTGGCATGATTCAATTCTGTTTGCCTGAGGGCATGTGTTGATCTCATTATGATATTCCTGTAGGTGGCTTTGTAATACCTTGTGTATTGTGTTCTAGTTCGCATACTGCTCATGTTTTTGTCACTGTTAAAACCTATTTAATAATGCAATTTTAAATCACCTTAGTTTTCTATACTTAGTGATAGCTGTGGCTTTTCAAGGCATGTAATATAATGTTGCTCCTAGTAAACATCATGCTGTGTTACTATACTTACTGTAAGTAGGGCTACAAACTGTGATGAAACTTTTTTTAAATAATATACTTTATTGCAATTTTATGGAAATATAGGCTGACAGGAAAGAGGGATAACTAAGCTAATATATAGAGAATAATGGATAGGTAAGTGTGTGTTATGTATTTTTTTACACCCCCAAGGTGTGTGATGACCCATAAACCTCGAGAGCAAAGCTCAAGAGGTTTATGAGGGCATCACATACTGAGGGGGTATAAAAAAAATACATAAACACACACTTACCTATACTTTATTTTTTATAATTACTGGTAAAGAGCATTTTTTTTCTGTGACTACTTTCAAAGTGAGGAGAAGGAGACACACCACGTTTCTCTCTCTCTCTGTCTCTTTGGAGAGACTTTTTTTCTTGTTTTTTTTGTATTTTAAAAAAGATGTTCTGTGGAGTCAATGAAGTGCAGTTGGTAGACAGCAGTCAATGAGGTCTGTTCTCAAGCTGTCTACCAAAGCGCCACTAGCCTGAAGTTTTGAAAGAGCAGGATCAACCTGATATTTTCTTTCCCCATTGTAAATGCAGAATAAACAGTAAAGAAATTAGTTACCTAAAAAGAAGAGGGAATCTCCTCAGCACGAGTCCTCAGGATCGAGAAAACAGAGCCATGTTTTCTAAGTGTTTCACCCGCCACTCAAAGCTGAAGAGCCAGTGAGGTGTCGTTCATAATGAGTGACAGTAGAGGAGATGCTACTGAAAGCTAAATGTTTTTGAAATACCATATAACTGGATTTCGGGTTATTACGTTATTTTGACAGCAGTGCTCACTGAATCCAGTTATTACGGTGTTTTACAGTCACCGTAATGCGGTTGATATTGTATGTCACCAGTAATTATACTAACATAATTGTGTAGTTGCATACAGATAAACAGAGTGCCATCCACCCCGTCAACATTCAGGGGTTAGGTAGCACCAGAATCTGCAGTCGTGACATCCATCTGTGTTACATTCAGTTAGATTATGTAAGGCCCCCAATCTTTACAACATATGTTGTGCACCCATGGGCTATTTTGTGTTTGAGGTAAAACCTGTTCTAGAAAATATGAGCAGAGCCTTAAGCATTCCTCACCTGTTGATGTATTGATTCGTCGTGTTTTGAATGTGGCTGATCATCTTTTCCATACGCAACGCTTCCAGCATGGTGTTGTGCCATTCCGTGTAGGATGGGATGGTCTCATCCCTCCAGTGTTTTAAGAATTAGCTTCTTGGCCATGGCTGCTATGAGAGAGAGATGACATTTTCTGACTCCCATGAAGTTTCCCATGCCGAGCCCCAGAAGGCATACTTGTGGGGAGAAGGCGTTCTCTAGACCAAGCATGGGATCCAGACTTCTCTGGATTGCTTCCCATAGGGTCTTGCTTTGGCAGCCACATAGTATGTGTTTGAGGAGCCTCAGGCCTTGATTGCATCGAGCACCAGTTTGTGCTAAGTTTGCCCATGTTAAAGAGCCTAGCGGAGGTATAGTACATGTTATGATTAATGCGATATTGCATGAGCCTGAGACCATTGAATTTCAGAAGCTTGTGCATGCTCCTCCTGACTTCTGTCGCTCTTTGGTGGATTCCAGCTCAGGGAATTCCTTTGCCAATGTGGGCACCTAGCACTATCTGCAGACACTGTCTGGGACAGCAGGCATTTGTAGATGTGGGACTGCATGCCTTGATTTACAATTAAACCCAGCTCGTCCCATTTCCTGCAATTACCCTCATCCCATGGTTTAGGGTTTAGGGCTGTGGAGAGCATACTGCAGCTGCAGGAATGGGAAGGCTTTGAGGACTTCTGGGGCTAGATGTTGCTGGAGCTTGTGAGAGGATGTCAGCGTGTTGCCATCCAAGAAGTTACCTGCTTATACCAGTCCAAATTGCCTAGAAAGTGTGCTTGACGCTTCTGCTGTATTTAGTTTGGGTTTCTGCTATGGTTTGTTCCAGATTGAGCTTGGGGCGGGTTCCCGAAAGGCAATGAAACTGTTTGCTGACTTTTTTTTTTTTTTTTTTAACCAGGTATAGCACACTAAGCTGAAAGCTTTTTTACAGGAGCGACCTGGGAGCACAAGGAGGTTAAGTGACTTGCTCAGAGTCACACAGTATGCAAGTAGAAGCTGTGGGATTCAAACCCAGGTCTGGTCTGCTGGATGTCACCAGATTTGCAGCTCAGAGCCTTAGACCGCTATGTTATACTGCCTCCTAAGACCTGTACTGCTACTTCCATTGGTGAGGTTTTTCAGCAGTTGGGCAGCAGCTTCAGTGGGACACTTGTGAGAGATTATATGCAGATTCCAGCCATCTGGCACAGGTTCAGATCCATCATTTTCCATTGTGGTGTGTATTCTTGGGGCATGAGAGAGTCAATGTGTGTTCGCCACCATAGGAATTGAGTGGCATGAGCCGCGAGGTAGTATAACTGGAAGTCGGGCAGCTGGAGGCCTCCCTTCTCCTTTGGTGGTGTTAGTTTATGATATGCCGTGCACAAAAAGGAGGTCAGTGTGGATTGTATCTCTGTGAACCATGCCAGTGGTAGGAAACACCCGACCATGGTGATCGGATATAGAAGGCAGGGCAAGATTTATTTATTTATTAGATTTTGGTAACCAGGTAAGCCCACTGAGACCAGAGATCCCTTTTCAGGAAAACCCGAGTTAGTTACAGTAAATACATACATAGGTATCATTATACAGTATTTACAGCTGATACATATTGGGAAATTGGTATCAAACGTTTAACACAGAGACAGTAGGCATCACAAGGCTCACAAGTATTAAACAGACGCATAGTACATTTAACAATTTTGCATAAGAGATTCATGGAGTAAGTAGGCGTGGCTAAGTTAGTGATAGCATGACAATCGGCCCGGGCAGGGAGCTAGTGATTACAACCACAGAGACTAAGTTCCAGAAGGTACACTTTGAGGCCTGACTTAAACCCTAGGAGAGAAGGCTTGTCAACCAGACTTGCTGGGAGGGTGTTCCATAAGTAGGGAGCAACATGCTGAAAGGAGCGCTTGCCTTGGTTGGTGCGAACACGAGGGATGTCTAGGGGAAGACTTGCCAAGGATCGCAAGGCACGGCACTGGACTTTGAGGAGCAGCCCACTCCAGGTGTGGAGAAATAAGGAGGTGAACTAAAGGCCAGGCAAACAGAGGAGTTTGTTGCAAAGTGAGTTACCTGTGATAGAGCACGAAAGTTTGCTGAGCTCCTTCTCACAGAGGAACTGTAGCAGGGGGCACCACATAGGATGGAAGGGAGAAGGTTGCAGTTGGCTATGGCACGTCACGCTCACCAGAAATAGAGTTGCCCAGTTGGTAGAGGAGACCAAGCCTGGTGGATGGATCTTGTTAAGGAGTCGATGTGGATTTGTAGGTCAGCTCCTGGTCAAGGAGGATCCCAAGGTACTTGATCCTGTCTATGACCTCTACTCTCCTCTTTGGGCTGTGTTGAGTTGGAGTAGCTCACTTCTGTCAGTGCTCAGGCGCCTAGTCCCAAACAGAACAGCCTTAGTTTTTCTTCATTCAGTACTAGAGGTTGGAGGTGAACCAGGCCTCGAGAGCTGAGAGACAGGCCTGCAGTTTGGCGGAGATGACACTGAGTGTGGTCACTGCAGTAGACAACAGTGTCATCCGCGATAGGATGAGGTTGCTCAGCCCACAGACCCGCTCAATGTCGCTGGAGAAAAAGTGAGAATAGCAGGGGACCCAGGATCGAGCCCTGGGTACCCCAGAGACCACGGGTCTAGTGCCGATTGTGTTCCTTCAACTGACTTTTGGATTCTATTGATCAGGTAGCTTTGAACCAAGAGAGTGAGTGCGCATCCAGTCCTAGTCAGAGGAGTCTGAGAGGAGATGTTTGTGGCTGACCAGGTCAAGGCCTTGGACAGGTCAATGAATAGAGCCCACGCCGGGGAGCCCTGGTCCATGGCCTTGAGGATGTCGGATGAGCGGATAAGGGCAGTGTCGGTGCCATGACCTTTCCTAAAGCCATGTTGCATGTCAGCAAGGAGTAGGTGCTGCTCCAGGTAATCCTGCAGTTGATTGTATACCAGTCTCTCCTGCACTTTCCCGAGCGGGCTGAGTAGGAAGATAGGCCTATAGTTCCCCACTTTGTCCCTGGGTCCTTTTTTATGGACAGTGACAATAGTCGATACCTTCCATTTACTTGGGACTGTTCCTTCGAGGAGGGACCTGTTGATGAGCAGGGTGACAGGGTAGGCGATAGCAGGGGCAGCGGTGCTCAGCAGCCGAGGTTCAAGCAGGTCATGTCCCGGGGAGGAGTTAGGGTTTATTTTGAGTAAAAGAGGAAGTACAGCAGACAGTTCGACCAGTTTCAGGTGGAACTGGGGCAGAGGAAGCGCCCAGTCCATACTGGTGTTGTAGGGAATCCCAGAGAGGACGGGAGGAGAGAGTCCACTAGGATTGGAGAAGGAGGCACAGAAGGCTTCAGCTACTGCGGAGGGGTCATTGGTCAAGGTATCCCCAACCAGGAGTGCGCCTTCTTATACATTAGTGGTACCCTTAAGAAGGGTGTTAATGTGACCCCAGAATTTCTTAGGGTCACGTAGGTGACTAGTTTGGAGATCTCGCAGGTACTTGGACTTGGCCTGTTTGGAAGTTTTTTTGCATTGGTTCCTCAATTCCCTATACTTCTCCCAGTCAGATATACTGCCTGAGGATTTGTAGAGTCCCCAGGCCCTGTCGCGGAGTAGCATAATTTGCTTAAGGCTAGGGCTCAGCAATTTGTGGCACTTGCCCTGTACCCTGAGCTTCTTTCGCGGGACATGCAGATTGGCCACAGACAGGAATGAATTGGTGAAGTAGTCAAGTGCCTCAAGTGAGGGAGGGAGACAATAGGATCCCAGTCAATGGTCCACAAGTCTGAGCAGAGGTCTGCTGGCACGAGCCTGCTAAAGTTCCTGGCTTGCTTACCCTAGCAGCAATTTTAGGGGCTTGTTGGACCAGATACAGAAAATTGGTGAGTGGTCACTCAGAGAGTCTGCCATGATCCCAGCTGTCAATATGCGGTCTGAGCAGGAGACTAGTGCCCAGTCGAGTAGGGAATGATTGCCAGACTTAGCATTTTGCCTAGTAGACAGATCGATGACTTGGGTTAATGAGGAGTCCAGTATAGGATTCTTACTAGTGGAAGCCCCCAGGGCAAGCCAGTTTAGATGGAAATTCCCAAGGAGAATAGTCTCCCCAAGGGGGTGCTCAACCAGGGCATGGGTTAGGGATTCTAGGGAGGAGGCAGTCGATTGGGGTGGGAGGTAGGCACACCCTATGTACAGGGGCTTGGTGTCTCCGAGGAGCACTTTAACAAATAGGATCTCACTTACCGATCCACAGAGAGTAGGGTGATCAAATTGCGAAGCATGCAAGGCAGTGCTGACGTAGATGAGAACCCCACCACCTTTTTTCCCAGCTCTGTCCTTTCTAAAAGCATGATAGCCAACTAGGTCCACTTCATGAGGGAGGATCTGTGGCTTGAACCAGGTTTCAGTCACAGCTAGTACGTCAGGTTTATACAGTGCTGTCCATGCCTCAAGGTCTTGGACTTTGTGCCTTAAGCTACCGATGTTCATGTGCACCAGCTTGAGTCCTCTAGTATTGGCCCAGAGGGGGTTGGTAGGGTCACTGAGAGTGAGATTAGGGGAGTGGGGACCAGGGTTTGGCTCAGTGTCCCCCCCCCAGTGCCAGCTTAAGCCTGGCAAGGTAGCCAGTAATTTTGGAGGGGATGTGGAGGAGCCTCCATTGGTCATACGTGCTGAGGTAGAAAAATAGATTATAACAACTACCCTTCCGGGATAGTCCGTGCATGAGTAGGCTTAGCTTGTTGAACCCCTCCTCACAAGGATCGAGGGGTCAAAGGGGAGGAACGATATTCCAGCCCGGTTCTGGGGAGAGAGGGCCCCGGAGGAAGAGTTGGTCGGTCCACGGTACCGGAGCTATGTATGCGGGAGCAGCTGTGAGTGTCAAGCTCCACATATTTGCAGATCTGAGAGGGGACACCAGACTCAGGGAAGGACTGGGTCAGATAGGTAGGGCAGGAGAATAGGAGCAGCCAAGACTGTCCACATATTGCTAAAGGCTCTAGTGGTGTGGAGTTGAGCTATAAGGAGGAATCATTCAAAACAGCGAGCACCAGCATAACAATACAGTTTGAGACCTGTAAACAATATGAGTATGAATATGACAGGAGGATATCAGCTGTACCTCTACCTCCAGAGAGATTAATAGGTATGGTTATTAGCAAGTTAGGTTATTCTATAGCAAGTATTCCAGGCTAAGTTCACGTAGCTAGCTAGACAGCAGTAATTAAGGCACTTGAAATTAGCAAAGACAATTATACAACAGTTGGAGTAATCTGCACATCAGGCTTACAGGGGTGAGGGAGTATAGAGGGTTAAAAAGAAATATAACAGGCTGATCGTACCAGGATTCAGGGGCTGTCATAGGCAGGATTTGACAAACGAGTTAGTGGGTGGGGATTGGGACCATTTAACGGGAGGAGGGAACGGGGTGGGTGGATGGGAAATTTCAGCAGCCCAGGAGAGAAAGTCCTTCCAGATGGTAAGTGGCTCTTTCACCGTCTATGGATTACCAGATTGGTGATTCAGCGTTGCAAGTTCAGTGAGTACAGGCTTCGGGGGAGGTCCACCAGAGCTAACGCCTCAACCCCGAGGTGAAGAGTCTTGGGTTCGGTCCGTGGGAGGAGGAGGAGACCCTCGGCAGTGGGCCAATGTCTCCACGGCCCAGAGCTTCTAGCCAAGGCGAGGATTCAGTCCTAGTTATAAGTCCAGCGGCCAGGAGAGTCACAGGATGCGGGGACCAATTGGCTCAGAGTGCCTTTTTCAAATTTGGCGCTCCAAGGTATGCGACAAGCATGCCGGTTGTTTAGAGAAGCTCCCCAGTGGTCTCCGGAGGCTAGGGCAGAATTCAGCAGCCCAGATGCAGCAGCCCAGGAGAGAAAGTCCTTCCAGACGGTAAGCGGCTCTTTTACCGTCTCTGGATTACCCGATCGGTGATTCAGCGTTGCAAGTTCAGTGAGTGCAGGCTTTGGGGAAGGTCCACCAGAGCTAGCGCCTCAGCCCCAAGCTGAAGAGTCTTGGGTTCGGTCTGTGAGAGGGGGAGGAGACCCTCGGCAGTGGGCCAACATCTCCACGGCCCAGAGCTTCTAGCCAAGGTGAGGATTCTGTCCTAGTTATAAGTCCAGCGGCCAGGAGCGTCACAGGATGTGGGGATCAATTGGCTCAGAGTGCCTTTTTCAAATTTGGCGCTCCGAGGTATACGACAAGCACGCTGGTCGTTTACAGAAGCTCCCCAGTGGTCTCCGGAGGGTAGGGCAGAATTCAGCAGCCCAGATGCAGCAGCCCAGGAGAGAAAGTCCCTCCAGACGGTAAGCAGCTCTTTTACCATCTCTGGATTACCCGATCGGTGATTCAAAGTTGCAAGTTCAGTGACATTCATTTTAATAATGTTTATGCATGCCCACAGTGTTAGTGGTAGAGTCAACCACCTGCTTAGGTCTTGCTTAATATTATCTAGGTTCTGGGTTCTTCGAGACCTGTGTGAGTATAATGCCGAGATATTTGATGGAGTCTGGACACCACGTTCCCCATTGCATAGTTCATGCAGCGAAATGTGTGGTGATTGAGGGCATAGTCAAGTTTTGGCAATGTTGAGTTTATAACTGGAAACCTGTCCGAATTCTTGTATGACATTCAAGCGAGGGTATCGAGTGGGATGAGTCTTCACGTGGAGGAGGACATCATCCGCATAGGCGGAGACTTTGAACCTGTTGTCACCCACTTTAATGCCCCAATGGACTTCTCTTCTAAGAGCCTCCATATCAGGGGTTCTATGTAGAGATTGAAAAGATATGGTGATAGAGGGCAGCCCTGCCTGGTGCCTGATATTAGCTCCAGGGGGGTGCGAGGATCCCATTGTGAAGTACTCTTGCTCTGTGGTGTGTGTAGTTTCACCCAATCAATGAAAGGTTCCCGAAAAGCAAATTCCCACAGGGTTTCAAAGAGGAATGCCCATGAAACGCGGTCGAAGGCCTTCTCTATGTCTAGGGAGAGCAGTGCAGCCGGGGAGGTTGCCTCTTTGGTCACGGCCAGGATGTGAGCCATTTTCCAGAGGTGGTCCAACACCAGCCTACCCTGCATAAAACCAACTTGTTGTGGGTCTATGAGCTTATGGATTAACTTACTCAGCCTTGTGGCTAATACTTTGGCCTAGACCTTAATATCTGTGTTTAGGAGGGTGATGGGCCTATAGCTCCCTAAGTCCATAGGATCTTTATCTGGTTTCAGGAGCAGGGTATTGATGGCCTCCTGCATGCATGGGTCCAGTCTGGCCTTTCTCTTCGCATCATTGAAGAGATCTGCCAATGGGCTGCCCAACTCTTGTGAAAGTGATTTATAGAAGTTAGAGGTAAAGCCATTTGGACCAGGTGCTTTATCCAGCTTGTCGAGCCAATGGCTTGGCTCTCCTAGGTTGTTTAGAGAGATTCCTGGTCTACCTTGGGGGGTTGAGCTTTTTGTAGAAAGAGGTGTATGTCCTCGGTGGTGGTCTGATTCCTTCCCGCATACACTTCTGTGAAGAAGTTACCGAAGGCTGCTGTTATGTCCACTGGCTGGGAGGCGAGCTCCGGCAGGGCTCCTGACCAAGTTGATGGTCCATCGTGCTCTTGCTGTTTGAGCTTGAGTGCGAGTAATTTCCCTCTCCCCGGTCCATGTAATGAGTCTTTGCTCTAAAAAGAACAAACTCCACCTGCTCCCTAATGTATATTACTGGTGTTCTGAGATTTACTGTGAGTAGTATTTTTGTATTTTGTATTTTTGTATATTTGTTTAATTGTATGTTTATGTGAAACTGGTCGACCGTGAAAACAGGTCTTTGGCCCATGGTCTTACCAGTATAAAAAAAATAAACAAAACAAACAAACAAGGAGTTTGTGGTATTTGGCTCTGGCAGTGTTCAGTTGCCGTCCAGTTGTGGCTGTTTGGGGTCTGGCAGCTGATCTCTCCAGTTCGCAGATGGTGCATAGTAGTTGCACCACCTCCGCTTCCCTCTTTTTCTTTCTAGTCGAGGCAAGGTATATAAGCTCTCATATGGTGCATTTGAAGGCTTCCCGTAAGGTGGTCTGTGATGAGACCAAGTTTGTGTTTGTCTCAAAATATTGTTTCACACAGGCTCTTACTTTGAACAGGCACTGGTTGTTTTTTAGCAGGCTATTGTTCAGTCTCCAGATCCTGTCCCACTTGGTTTGGCCTGGAGGTAGGAAGATCAGGGGTTACCAGGGCGTGGTCAGAGAGTACCTTGGGACCTATCTCAGAGGTAATAGTTAGTTTGAGGATGGGTTGGTTTATGAGGAAGTAATCAAGTCTGGACAGCGAAGAGTGCAGTTCAGACTAGAAAGTATACTCTCTCACGTCAGGATGCAGCACACGCCACACATTTATTAGGCGTAGGGAGTCTTTAAGTTCTCTCAGAGCCCTCTGAGTTAATGACTATCCGACCGTCTCGGGTCGGGATTTGACTAGGGTGTTATCCTGGACTATGTTCCAGTCACCAGCCAGGACTATTGAGCACTGGGGTAGTGTGGACATAATAGCTAGGAGGTTAGCAAAGAAGCTCGGTCCTCACCATTTGGCCTGTATATTGATGCTAGTATTACCTCTTGCCTCCTAGTTCACCTCTCACTATTTGTATCTACCTTGGGGATCTGCATGTTGTTCCTTGAGGTTGAATGAAATGTTTCTGTGTATGAGGATGGCCACCCTGCCCTTCTTTACTGGCACCCATGTAAAACCTGACCTTCCCATTCCCTTCTACAAAGTAGTGCCTGCTGCGTGAGAGTGTGTGTTTCTTGGAGTAGACTGTCTGTGTTTTCTGGCTCCTGAGATGTTTCAGGATCGAGTGCCTTTTCTCCCTGGTTTGTGCTTCCTTTATGTTCCATGTGGTGCAGGTGTACCTAGTCGAGGTCATAGCATCAGTTTGGTGTCTGCTTGTATGCACCGTTCGGTGCTATTGTCTGATATGAGCCCCAGCCATTTTTGGGGACTTTTTGGTGATGTACAAGGGTCTGCAGCCCTTCCCCATCACCCTTGGTGGTAGGTCTTATTCAGCCATGTGAGGAGCTTGGGCTCTGTTCCTACCATACGTGGTTTCTTTCTGGCTTGTCAGTGACAGGTTCTGCATACAACAGTGCAACTATCTTTAAGTAACAGCATGCAAGGCTAAAGACTACAGATCTAATAGAACTATATACATTCCTAGTGCAAGCATCTACAATATATTTACATATGGTGGGAGATTCTCCTCCTCCCGCACCCTGGTGTTGTATGCACCAAGACTTGCATGGGGCTTGGAGGGTCCCCCATTCATTCGGACCATGGTAGGTTGCCATTCATGCCACCCTTCTCTGTCCGCAGTCACAGTTTGTCAGATGGATTGACGATGGAAGTACATCCACATTTAGAACAGACCTGGGGCTCTCCTGCCCTTATGTGTGGGTTTTCTGAAGTCTCTTGGGCCCCTCTGTCTTGCTACCAGTGGTATGCAAAGAAGGCGAAATGAGGCTGGTAGTAATGCGAGTCCTCCCCCACCTCCCAGGCGCCCTCATTATGGAGGAAGTGCCCTGCTTTACCCTTTCAAGGTCTCCTTCACCTCCTGAGTCAAGTAATACCCACGCATATGCAGTTTGTTGTAGGACTCATAGACAAGGTATAGTATGACAACATTGTGGACTGCTAGATATCAAACAGTTCTTGCACAGATCAAAGTGGTGTTTGCCACTGTGGTTAGGCTTGCAGCCCCATACTTGAAGGTGCATCTCCTACTATGCACGTCCATGTCCCGCAGTGTCCTTCACACCTAGTAACCATGTCCTTTCTCTTGGAAACACCAGTATCAGAGGTATTACCCCCCCCATTTTCCCCAACACTGAAACGTGCAGCCTTGTTCTGTCTTGATTGAAGTGTTGCCTCTGTCTTAATCCCCACCCTTGAATTTGACCCTTGTGCATCCATTGTCTAGCATCTTACACCCTTATGCTAGTAAATTATATCGTGGATGCGTGTCGGCAGCCCTCGCTGCCCAGTTATGGTGTAGCGTGGTATTGTCACCCTGTGGGTGGTAAGACAGCAGATCCTTCGCAGTGGGGCTTGGGGACCCTGGGGCACATTTAGCCAGTCTACAGGAGTATGTACTCCCCACAGGAGTTGGCGCTACCAGAGTGAAGTATTGACCCTTGTGCCTATGCTCACCCCTGCCTAAGCATTCTAGAGTATGTATTATGTGGGGTGCTAGAAGAATGGTGCGTAGTAGCAGTGTAACACCACCGACAGTGCTCAACCAAGCCACACCAAAATGCTACCTCCCAATGGACACACTGCCTGAGCGGTCCCCTCACTGTTCCGGTGGGGCCCCCAATGTTGGTGGGTGCAGGCTCGGGTGTTGATTGCAAGCCCGTGCCATCTCTATTGTGTCAAAATCTGCCCCCCCGGCCAGAGCCTCCGCCTGACCCATAGCTGCCACCATTGCCCTGTATACCGGACTGTTGGTCTCTCCTCCCCCGAGTCTAGCAGGCCCCTCATATGTCCATCCCCCCCCCGGCAGCTATCTTGATGGGTTTAGTTCCTTGCTCTCGGAACCCTACCCCCTGTTGTCTATCTGTCCCTCCCTCCCTAAATACTGGTGCATACTCCTTTTGGTGCCTATCATTTCAGCCCATTGCTCAATTTACCTCTCAGGTTTTAGATGAAACTGTGTGACATATGTACTATACAACTGGATGTTTAATGCAATTGTAGTTGATGCAAAAACTGTTTATTCTTTTAACTATACTGTATGCTGTTTCAGAGAGAGGTGCCTTCCTGTTAGGGCTAACTCCTTGGCTGTGCGGTGTTGAATTGTGGGACATTGAGGACCATCCATCCACACCTCCTGTCTTGTGTCCTTTTTGCAATCCTACAGGCTATTTTGAAATTAGTTAGCCACTGTTTGGCTAAACTTGCTACAATTGACACCTAAAGCCTTCTTAAAGGCTGTTTTAAGACATTTGAGTTTCAACTATATACGCTGAAACCGGAAGTAAGCGCTGCAACGCACTTCCGCTCGACTCCTAAAAAGCGCCGCACCAGCGAAGCAGGGTGAGCATGTGCGGGTCAAGGCTGAGATGCGCCAGAGAGACATGCGCGGCTATGCACGTGGTCTTCCATGTCTCCCTGGGAAAACGAGAATAGGGACTGCTAACCATTATCAGGAGTGAAACAGGTAACTCTACTCTAACATAACTCCGAAGTAAAAGCTCTCCTAATACTGAGTAATAATTTTAGGGGGTTATACAAGACTATTTAGAATAATGAAGAAAGCAAACAAAATGTGCATAACCTGCTCTATGTTTACCACAGGAAAGCAAACACCTAGTTATGTCTGTGATAAATGTCTATTGGTAGAAAAACTGCAAGAGGAAATCAAACTTATTGCCCAAAGATAATTTACAGCCTGAAATAAAAAGCACTTGAGGATTATATAGACCAAATGTCTTTGTTGGTGGAAAATAATGCATCTATCAGCCAGATGTCTGATAACCCATCATGTTCTAACAAATCTCCAAATAAATGTATTTTTACCAATTTAGTAGAACCTCTAACCATTTCTTCTACCCCCTCGAATAATAAACCAGATGAAAGCTGGTCTAGTATCCCCTACAAAAAATACAAAACAAAAACCAAAACTTTATGTACAAAAAAATCAGGACCTACCTTTGCATAATTAATTCGAAGTTCTAAACTTCAAAGTTTAGTTTAGTTTATTGTTCTAGGAATTACTACCTTTGAGCCAGAGGCTCTTTTACAAAGGTTCCACGTCAATTAGGTACAGTACAAAAGGTTACATAGATAACACAACAATTTGTGTTGTGTCAAGAGCAAGAAAACATATACAAATACATATCAAATCACTTGTGCAAAAGGACATGAGATATCAATAATCACATTATTATTACAAGAAAGAGGTCATGCCAGATTAGGAGAAACAAATAGGGAAAAAGTCCAGAACAGAGAGGTTAAGTGAAAGGTGTGGGGAGCAGACAATAGCAGGAGAAAAGGTTTCCCAAACATGTCTTTGTCAAATAACAGAACAGGGTGGGTAGTGAGAAAATAGGAGGTTTAATCAGGGCAGTCACAGGAGCTGGAGGTGGCAAGGTGAGAGAAAAGCCTTGATTTGAAAATACCTAGAGAGGTGGAGGCAGTAATATGAGTGCTGAGGGCATTTAGCCAGCTGGGGCACGATAGGCAAAATGATCTTTGTCCCTGGGAAGTCCGGCATTGGGGACTTGGAGAGGCTGGTGTTCTGATCTTCTGGTAAAGCGGGTGCTAGCGCTCGGGCATAACAGGTCTTGGATACAGGGTGGAGTGAGGCCCAGAGTGGATTTTTTTGCCATCAGGCAGGTAAGGTACTTTATCCGGTTTGAGAGTTGCAACCAACCTGAGTCAGCATAAAGTTCACATGTGTGGGTACATCGATGTGCACCAGTGAGTAGCTGACAGGCCTTATTTAGGGATGTTGTAATGCGATTAAGTGCTGTAGTAGTGGCAGATCCGTATATAACTAAGCCATAGTCAACGACTGCGATGATAGAAGATTGGATGGCAATCCTCAGTGCAGAATGGGTAAGAAGCTGTCGGTTCGATACAGAATCCCAATTACTGATTAATAGTTTTGCTGTACTATCAATGTGAGTTGTAAAGGTTAGGCCTTGATCAAAGTTGATTCCAAGATATTTAAAATTGGCACTTGTTCAAGGGTATTTCCCAGGTATGTATTAATGGTGAGTGGGACTTGCTGCTTCTTGTTTTTGGGTTAGAGAAGAGCATGGATTTAGTTTTTTGTGGTTTAGAACCAGCTTATGTTCAAGGAACCACATCTCAACTTTGGAAAAAGCATGCTGAAGGTTGAGGCGTAAGAGGTTCGGATCTTTATGAGTGGCAAGAATCACGGCATCATCGGCATGGAGGATTAATTGTTCAGGGCATGATTTGGGGAGGGAGTTTAGGAAAAGGCTGAAAAGGAGGGGGCCCAGGATGGATCCCTGGGGAACTAATGAGCGAACCGTTTTGAGTCTGAGAGAACTCCAGCTACTTTTACAGATTGAGCGCTGAGCAAGGTAATTTTACCAGTCACCAGGACCCTCAGAGAGCCCTAGGGATAGAAGTTGTTTGATAAGTAGGCCATGGTGAACTGTATCAAATGCCTTGGTTAAGTCAATGTAGTCTGCTCCAGTTAGATTTCCTTTGTCCATGGCATTGTGGATTGCTCCTGAGAATTCAAGTAGGGCAGTCAAAGTAACTGAAGGGCAAAGCCTAGATAAGGTAAAACCTTCCTTGGATGTATCAACTCTCCCCCAATATCTTAAACAAAACGTTTTATCAGATTCAGAACACAAAATTAACAAATCTGAAAAACATATTAAACACAAAGGAAATACCCTTTATGGATATTTCAGTAATGAATCAAAACAGGTCATTGTACTAGGGACTCCATTATTAAATATCTTGTCAGGCCAATTTGCAACCCAGACAAACAGCAAAGAATGTGTTCTAGTTTTAGAGGAGCCAGAATAGCAGATATAACAAGAATGGCTAAACCAATATTAGCCAAAGCAGGAAAAATCCTCTGGTGATTATCCATGCAGGTACCAATGACATTAAAGAAGTCAATCTTATGCAAATTAAGCAAGATATCGTAGCATTAAACAACATTCTAAGTGAACATGGATGCTCAGTATGCTTCTCGGAGGTGTTGCCTATCCCAAGAGCTACTGAACATATTACCAACAAAATTAAAGCCTTAAATAACTGGCTACAAAATGGTGCTACAAACAAAACATTAAATGTCTAACCCATTGGGAAGAATTAAACAGACCATCTTTATACTGTTGGGATGGGCTACACCTCAGTAGAAGAGAAAGTACTATATTAGGACAACAGATGAATGTGTATATAAACTCCCATTTAAACTAAAAAAAAGGGGGGAGTCTGGGAACCTATCCCACTCTCTAGTTAAAAAAGCTAACCCACCACAAAATTATAAATTCAATATACTCAGCTTTAATGCTAGATCTATGACAGTTCCTAAATATGCTGAATTAGAAATACTAATACATACATTAGATTTAGCGATAATAGCCATAACTGAAACTTGGGGAAACTTAGAAAAAATTTGGTCAACAGAGATATCTGGTTATAAACATTTTTACAAAAACCGAAATGACACTAAAAAGGGGGTGGGGTTGTTGCTTATATAAGGGATGACCTAAAATCTTACCAAAAGACTCTAACCCTGTTTAGAAAGTGTATGGGCATATATTCAAGTCACAAGTTCACATAAAATATTGATAGGAACCTGCTACAGACCACCAGCTTCTGACTTGGAAACTACCAGAATAATAACTGAGGAAATACAGCAATTTTCTGATAGAAATGATATACTGGTATTAGGAGACTTTAATCTGCCAACCATTAATTGGAACACATTAACTGGATCAAATCAGCATGATAACCAATTTCTATCGGTAATGACTGAACAGGGTTTAGTACAGAAAATAAGGAGCCAACGGGAAAAAACATATTGGACCTTGTCATCATTAACCTGGAAACTCCATTATCCGATATAATAATTCTACCACCAATCGGAAATAGCGATCACATGACAATACACTTCTCCATTCAGCTACCTTCACAACCAAAATAAATAATATTAAAGTAAAGCAATACCATAAAGCAAACTTTCCCTTATTAAACAAGAACTAGGAACAACTAAATGGGAGCACATTCTACCCCCTTTAAAAACAAATGAAGTATGGGAAATTGTTAAACAAAAGATATTAACACTTGATAGAAAATATATTCCTGAGAGACTTAAGTATAACAGCAAAGGGAAAATTCCTCAGTGGTTTAATAAACATATAAAAACTCTAATATCCTGTAAAAAGAAACTTTTTTCTAAGCTTAAAAAGACACCACCATCCAAAATAGATAAAATACTAATGTCTTACAGACAAACAGTTAAAAAACTTAAAAAACATATAAAAATAGCAAAACGTAATCTTGAATTCAAGATAGCATACACAAAAGATTCCCATACAACCTTATATTCTTACTTGAATAAAAAAAGAATTGTAATAACCAAATTGGACCCTTGGTTGTAAACTCACAAACCATTACCTCTGATATAGAAACAGCCACTGAATTTAACAATTATTTCTCTACTGTCTATACATACAAGTCAGACACTATTAACTGTTCCCCTGATTACTGACACAAACACAGAAAATATTTCAGAGGATGATATACAAGATGCAATTAATACTCTTAAAAAACACACAAGTCCAGGACCTGATGGAATCAGTTCTAGATTCCTAATAGAAACAAAGGATGAAATTATTCGACCACTAAAAATATTATTCAATAAATCACTGAATGAATCATCAGTGCCAAACGAATGGCGCACTGCAATAGTGACACCAATCTTTAAAAAAGGCTCCCAGTCAAAGACTGAAAATTACAGACCCATAAGTCTGACGTCTGTCTCATGCAAGCTTATGGAAAAAATTATTAAGATCAAAATCGAGCATGAATTAGAAATATTAAAAATAACTGACATATACCAGCATGGGTTCAAACATGGTTTTCATGTGCAACTAATCTTATCTCTTTCTATGAGCATATCAGTTACCATTTAGATAATAACATACATATGGACGTTATATTACTCGATTATAGTAAGGTTTCGATAAAGTCTCACATTCTTTATTGATTAAAAACTTATCAAAATAGGACTCTCATCTATATTAGTCTCCTGGATAAATCAGTGGCTGGATAGCAGAACACAGAGAGTTAGGGTCAATAATGTAATGTCCAGAGAAAGGGGAGTGAGTAGCGGGTTCCCCCATGGTTCTGTGCTGGGGCCTGTTCTTTTTAATCTCTTCATAGGGGACATGTGCATATCTAGTAACAACAAAATGGTGAAGTTTGCAGATGACACCAAAATTGGAGGAAAAGCTACAAGCAGAACTGTTGCTAATAGAACAATGGGCATCTATAAATGATATGTATTTTAATGTCTCTAAATGTGCAACCCTTCATTTGGGAAAAAATAATCCATTGCAAACATATTACTTAAATAATTTGGCTATTAAAACCTCTTCAGTAGAAAAAGATTTAGGTGTCTTAATTAATAACAATCTGTCCTCTACATCACATTGCACTAAGATAGTCAATCAAGCAAAAGTCACCCTTAGAAGGATCAATAAAACATTTATAAACAAAACTGAACAGTGTTTACTTCCACTCTACAGATTCCATGTTAGACTTTATCTAGATTATTGTTCCCCCTTTTGGAACCCCTATTTAATCTCTGATATTAATAAAATTGAAAGTATTCAACATATAAAGCAACAAAATTAATACCTCACCTTTCTAAACTTGATTACACCACTAGATTAGAACAAACAGGCTTACATTTGCTCTCTCAAAGAAGACTTAAAGGGATCTGTTATTATTATTCAAAATCACAAAACATCCAGATCAGATGCAAAATTGCAGATTAAAATATTCTACTAGAAAAATAGTTGCAAGATTACACAATAGACAACTGGAGATTATGAAAGCAAGAACAAATAACAGAATGAATTATTTCACTATAAGAGCACCTAAAATGTGGAATAAACTGCCTCAGGAAATAGTTGACTCACCCAACATTTTGATTTTTAAAAATAAACTAGATAAATGGTTAATCAATCAGGGATTTACTCAATGATCCACAAATGTGGAGGACGAACCATGATGGGCAAATTGCCTTTGTTTGTCCCACACTACCAAAGTACCAAAGTATAGTCCATGGTGATCTGCCACATCCCTCAACTTGGCAGCGTCCATGGGTTTGATTATGTTCTATTCAGTGCAGGAGATGCTCCAGGATCCAGTCCATGATTGCTGAAGTGGGCATTCAGTGGTGGCAGGCAGGACAGCCACACGGCAGAAGGTTTTCCTGCTTGTGGGCGTGTCGAGTTGAGGTGGACACAAAGTCCAAGACGGGATGATGACTGCTGTCTTCAGCCAGGACATTGTCCGACTTGATTGCTGTGCAGTGAACAAAGGGAGTAAAATGTCCAGCAGGAGAGTGGTCAAGAGGAAGGTAGGAAGGCTTACTGCTGGCCAATACTTCTGTCCGCCATCTTTAGGTGTACTGGGTGACCCCATTTACCTTTGGGCCACTGTTGTCATTCAGAATTGCCCTGTGTCCTTCCCCAGTGTTGTGTTGTACTTTAGACCTTGCTTTAATACCATGCAGGTCAGTGGGTTCGTGCTGAAGGGATAAAGAGAGGGCATTGAGAGGTAGCTGTGTGGTAATGGGATGACAGAGCCTTTAACCCCCCACCCCCCCCCAAAGTTCCAATCCTAGTTCTGTCATTATGATTCTCTGCCTTTGTCTCTGGGCTGTGTACTGTGAGTTATTGTGGGGGTTGGAGAGAGGAAGACTTCATGGCAGATATTTTGGTAGTTCCTTTGTGCTGCTTTGACATTGGGAATTCCTTGGTGCCAGGCAGTGTGGACACAGTTAGCAGGGCAGGATGTAGCATTCGGAAGGGGATGCTGGCCTTATGCAAGGCTTTCTTAATGTCCCTATATGCTTGCTGTCTGTCTCTTACCACTGGGGTGACATCGCTGAAGATGTGAAAGTGGTGTCCCTTCCAGACCAGTGCACCTTTGGTTCTTGCTTGGGTCTGTATTGATTTTTGTCTTGGAGTGAGGTACATCTAATTATGATTGCTTGTGGTTTCTCTCCATGTTTTGGGGGGTGAGCGAGACGATTGGTGCGCGAAATCCAGTTGGTGCTGGGAGCCTGAGATCGGAGGACCTGCCACCTCAAGTAGTAGTTTCTGGACAAAGATTTATAGGTTAGCCCCTTCTATGTTTTCTGGAAGCCCGACCAGGACTAGGTAGTTTCTCCTGAGTCAGCTCTCCTGCTCTTCAATCCGGTCCCCCAGTTTCCCCAGTTTTTCTTTAATTCAGTCATGCTTTTTTCCTCTCTGGCTTGCTTGTCTTCCACTGCGCTAATTCTTGTTTCAACATTAGAGACCCTCCGGGTAAGATGCTCAATTGTATTTTTAATGGTTTTAATGTCTGAAGCCATGTTCCCGAGTGTGATTTTAACTGTGGTAATCTCACTAAAAAAAACGATCCAGTTTGTCTGTGAGAATTTCCATATGGTCTGGATCCATGGGGAATTCTCCAAGTGAGTCGTTTTTTTTGCCTTTTGGAATGCTGGCTTGCTGTCAGCAGAGGAGCCACTGCATCTGTATCCATCTGGTTACTCGAATTTTGATCCATTCTTCGATATGCCACCAGAGTTCGTTTGACAGTTGCTTTAGAAAATGAAATTTCTTGAGTCCTGGGAAAAAATGTTTAATTTTTGTTAAAAAGCCTCATTTTTCTGTGTGACCGCAGAGCTCCAAGAAATGCAGCCGCCCGGGCTGAAACTATCACATGACCCCAATGAAACTACTTCTAAAAAATACCCACCGAATTATCTTATACTTGTAGACATATTGAGTTTGTGCCCTTCCCCCTCCATCCACCCTTTTAACACGATCAGCAGCTAGACTAGTTCCATGGCTATATATTCGCATCTTTTGACTTTACTGTGAGGCTACATTAACCATTCCATCTATCTGTGTGGGAACGTACAGTCCCACAGGGGACAAAAAGAGTTCAGTGGCTAGTCTGACCCATTACAAGCAAGCCATCCGGTTCATTACTTCACTCATCCCTGTTCCCCTAGTTAGTACATTAATGGGGCACAGTCACAACAAAGGACTCCACACTCAAGTGTGGGGCTGGTCCCAATGTGTACTTTGTGTGTAAAAACATTTTGGTTTACTTACTGTTTACTGTAGTATAATGTATGGTAGAACGCTGTTAACCTTAGGAAATCATTATATCTTACTTCGATAGGGCTCTTGCAGTAGGTAATTACATATAGGACTGACGCCGGCCGGCGACAGGACCTCACGGAAAAATTTCTAGCTAGCAGTCCCTGGCGGGGACTGCCCCCATTTCAGGTGACCAGCGCAAACGATGTCGGTATAAAGGCGGTCCCAGACGCCCGCCTTTCCAGTTCTTTTTCCGTCATTAGCTCAGACAGTGCCTCATGGTTAAGTTCTTATCGCTCAGTCCTGTTACTTCGTCGTTTTTTTCCGATTAGTTTCAGAATTTTACTCTTTCGTCAGGTGAACGTCAGTATATGTCGTCCCCTTCAAAGAATAAGTGCGACTCGTGTGGCGCCCAACTGCCTCACAAAGATGGTCACTCCCTCTGCCTCTTCTGTGTAGGCCCCGACCACGACGGTCGATAAGTGTCTGCACTGCCTCCGGTTCAACGCGGCCACCCGCAGCCGACGCCAGCAATCCCTCGAAGCCCGTCTCCTCAAAAATAAGATGTCTGCGATGGAGAAAGAGCTGAGAAAACTTCGGCAGGTGTCGACCTCCCCTGAAGGGCACAAAAAGTGGAATAAGGAAAGGCACCGGGAGAAGGTCTCCTCTTCCGCGACTCCGTCCGGAGTCGCGGGCAAGGTAACATCCCCTCCGGGATATCGCCCGATGGCAGCCTCCAAGGCTTTGGAGGAGGCGTCGGCCCGCCCGACGGGTTCGAGTTCGAGCCCGCCAGGCATCTCCGGGCGAAAGGAGACTCCAGCCCCCAGTACTGCCGCAGGCCTGCGGCCTACTGGTGCAGGCACCTCCCTTAAGCCGGACGTCGGCCCTTCCAACGTACGCCGGGAGAAGGCCTCTAAGACGCTCGACCCTTCGGGGCGGTGCTCGGCAGTGTCTCCCTCGGACCGGGCCTCCTCTCATTCTCAGCCCGCCTCCGATGAGGAACCCCCAAAGCCGGACGCCAGCTTCTCTGGCGTCCGCCGGGACTCAGCCCATAAGTCACACGTCGGCTTCTCTGACGTGCACTGGGCCTCTGAGCCTACGGTGGAACTTACTACTTCCATCGTTCCAGACTCTCCGCAGCCTTCGCTGCTGTCAGGGGAGCCCCAGTCCCCCCTGCCTGACCCGGGGATTCCCCCCCCCCGTCCCCGGACGAGACTCGGGACCATGGGCTACCGTCCAATCCTCTTTCTGAAGAGCCGGATCTGACGCGGTTCCCCTGATGCCAGCTCCGGCGCGGCTCCTCAACACCGGCCCGAGCGATGCGGTTCCGACACGGCCCCTCCAACACGGCGGGCATTTTCCTCTTCCTTCGGGCCTCCACCCACGGGCCTATCCCGTTGATCTGCCCATGGAGTACCGGCTGGGCTGTCTGCTCGGCAGCTCCTCCAGTGCCTGGGTGTCCGCCATCGTTCCGGCGCGGTCTTCCCAGGTCCGCGGTATCCTCCGCCCGCCGTCCAGTGCCGACTCCTTGACGCCCGCAGTACCCGACGCCACAGTACCCAACTCCGGGATACCATGGCCGGGTTACGGATACCCCTTATGGATTTCCTCCGCATAACTATCCCCTTCCTCCTCCACCACCCCCTAGGCCGTCGGTGGATCTGCAGGAGACTCTTGCTTCTTGGTGGGCTGAGGCCAAGGCTCAGCTCACCAAGGAAGTCGAGAGCCGTCTTACGGCGATGGTGCCATGCCCGGCTCCTGTACACCCAAGGACGGCACACTCCCTCTCCACCTCTGGATTCCCGGGCTTTGCCCTCGGGATCCAGAGAGGGGCAGGACACGCGTTCTGGGATCCCTCCCAAGGAACCCGTTCTTCCCCCTAGACAAGTTAGGGAGTCTTACTCTGCTTCAGACTCTTCCTCCCCTTCTCTCTTGGACTCCTCAGAGGCTTCTGATGGAGGTTCCGAGAAAGATGACGAGCCGCGCTCTCCGTCCAAACCCCGGCCGAGGACTCCTCTGAAGTCTCCTCCGGAGGATCCTTCCTTCACGGAGTTGCTCAGAAAGATCCAGGAATTTCATCAGTGGCATTCCTCAGAACCAGATCCTCAACGGTAAAACTCGTCGAGCATCTGGACTTGCCCCTTACGGCTCCTACCTTAGTGCCACCCTGGATTGAGCCTCACGCCCACCTTGTTTCCACTATTTGGAAACAACCGTCGGCTTTAGCCCCACTTCCCAGGAAGTCAAACAGGCTATACCAGGCTCCGGAGGGTGTAGACTTTTTAGACTCTCACCCGCGTGCAGACTCGCTTGTGATTAGCGCCGCTCACGGCCGGTCAGCACATCCGAAGCACTTGAGCTCTGTCTCCCTGGATAAGGAATCTCGCCTTCTGGATCAGTATGGAAGGAAGATCTACGCTTCTTCCATACTGGGGATTAGGGCCCTGAACTATGTTGCACATATGGGGGATTACTAGAAGGCCGTCCTTACCCAGGCGGAATCCAAGATCGACTCTCTGCCTGACTCTCAACTCAAGCAGGAGTTGGCTGACCTGGTCCGTTCTGCTCATTCGGCCAGTCGTCACATTCTGAGGATGACCTATGACGCAGTGGACACCGCATGACGGAGCTCTGCATTCGCCGTAAGTCTTTGGCGTCACGCATGGCTCTGTGTGTCAGGTTTGGTCCCGGAGGTGCAGTCAGCCATCCAAGAAGCACCTTTCAGAGGTTCTGTGCTTTTCGGTGGTGATGTCAAGGACATCATCACTGATTTTCAGGAGAAGGGGACGGCCCTTAAATCCGTTGATTCAATGTACCGTCCCCATCCCCCACAGCGCCGTCCCTTTCGCAGATGTAGCGGCCCCAAGCAAAACCTCAGGAAGGCGGGCCACTAGCGTCGGCCCCCACAGCTGTCGAGCCCCCACCGCCCAGAAAAGCAATGGTGCCCCAGCTGCGGGCGCTGCCTCACACCACCTGACTTTTCCTCTCCACCGCCTCCGGGACGCCCGGAGGAACACGGTGGAGGAGGTTCACCCTCCACCTTCCGGGTTGGGAGAGGATAACTGGATTCATGGGTGCTTCAGATCATTGCAGAGGGGCACTCCATAGAGTTTCTACAGAAACCTCCACGTCACCCCCCTCTGAACTCCGCTTACTCAAGGGACCATCTTCCTTTGGTCAGGGAAGAAATCTCAGTGCTTCTTGCGAAACAGGCTATAGAACCCGTCCCTCCTCATCTCTACGGGACGGGGTACTATTCCCACTTTTTCCTTGTTCCAAAGAAACGGGAGATCTCAGACCTATTCTCGATCTCAGCTCCCTGAACCTGTTTGTGGAGTACAAGAGGTTCAGGATGCTCTCCCTTCAATCCCTTTTGCCCCTGCTTCGGCCGGGCCAATGGCTTTGTGCACTAGATATGCAGGATGCATACCTGCACATCCCCATTCACCCTTCGCACTGAAAGTACCTCAGGTTTGCGCCCAGGGGTCCACTACCAATTCCCAGCCTCCATTTGGTCTTTCCTCGGCTTCCGAGTCTTTACTAAATGCCTGGTGGTGGTAGCGGCCTACTTGTGTTCTTTGGGAGCTCAGGTTTTCCTCTACCTGGACGACTGGCTCCTGGTGGCCCCATCCAGGGAGGAGCTTCTGAATTTCCTCTCTCACCTGGCAGGTTTCTCACTGGCCTGGGTATTACCATCAACCATTCCAAGTCTCACCTGGATCCTTCACAGAGGCTCTAGTTCATCGTGGCAATCTCGACACAACTTTGTGCAAAGCCTTTCTGCCTCCGGACGGGGGCCTCCCTCCAGTCTAGATTTCCCTCCTATCGGAACACAGGAAGGTCCCGGCGAGGTCAGTGCTCCGTCTACTGGGGCTTATGGCAGCGGCCATCCCGACGGTTCCACACGCACGCCTCCACAATGAGAATCTCTCAGTGGACTCTTTGATCTCAGTGGGATCAACGAGTAGACGACCTAGATCATCCGGTTCTGATCTCCTCGCCGATGGTAAGAGACTTGCAATGGTGGATGGTTCGAGAGAACCTCTTCCAGGGGGTCCCCTTTTTTCATCCTCCCCCCGATCAGACTCTGACCACGGACACTTCAGGCGAAGGTTGGGGAGCCCATCTGGGTCCTCACCGAACCCAAGGCCTTTGGTCAAAGTTGGAGATAGTTCTCCACATCAACGTGCTCAAGCTTCGAGCAGTGCTTTATGCACTCCAGGCCCTTCACCAATACATCCTTCCCGGTCACCTAGCTGTCCAAACAGACAACATGTGCGTGGTGTGGTACATCAATAAGCAGGGAGGGACTCGGTCCTACCCGCTGTGCAGGGAAGCAATGAGGATCTGGGATTGGGCAACTCTCCACAACCTTCACCTCACGGTGATCCATGTTCCGGGAGCCGACAATGTCCTAGCAGACAGACTAAGTCGCTCATCGGCTCTTCCACACGAGTGGGAATTGGACGAAAATGTCCTAAAAAGCATCTTCCAGGTTTGGGGGACTCCTCAGATAGACCTGTTCGCCTCCTCCCAAAACGCAAAGCTTCCAATCTTTTGCTCGCTCGCTCTAGAGTGAGGCACTTTCTGGAGCAACGCTGTATCTCTAAGCTGGAAGGACAGATTCGTCTATGCTTTTCCCCCAATTCCTCTGGTCCCTCGTGTGTTACAGAAGCTTGCTCTAGCAGGAATGAGAATGATTCTGATCGCTCCTTTCTGGCCCAGGCAAATCTGGTTCTCTTCTACAACAATACTCAGAGGTTCCTCCTCTTCCTCTTCCTTTATCTCCAGGATTGCTGACCCAGGATCAGGGACCTGGTCCATCCGGGACTCAAGTCCTTCAACTTCATGCATGGCTCCTACAGACCTAGCCCAATCTCGTTTTGGCATTTCTTCTAAGGTGGCTGAGATTCTGGTGGAGGCTAGAAAACCTCCACTAGGTCCACCCTACGCCATGAAATGGAAAGATTTTCATCTCGGCGCCAGGAACGTGGAGCCCTTTTCCTGCCCTGTGACTTTTCTGCTTGAGTACATGCATCATCTTTTTGACCTGGGTCTCAGTCACTCCTCTTTGAAGGTCCATATGGCGGCTATTTCAGCCTACCATGTCCCTTTCGCTGATAAGGCATTCGCTCAGCTGGAGATATCCAAAATTTTCCTCAGAGGGGCCCTTCATCTTAGGCCCCCTATCCGGACTCCAGCTCCACCTTGGGACTTAAATTTTGTCCTCGAGAAACTTACCCTTCCTCCTTTGAGCCTGCGGCTTCCAGAGACCTGAAGTTTTTATCGTGGAAGACACTCTTCTTGGTGGCCATTACTTTGTTTCGAGAATTTCCGAGCTCAAGCCCTGATGTGCAAAACTCTACTTGATTTTCACAAAGAACGAGTAGCTCTTCGCACGAATCCTAAGTTTCTTCGAAAAGTGGTAGCGGAGTCTACCTTAAATCAGTCTATTGAATTACCTGCCTTTTTCGCGTAGTACTCCAACCAAGGAGAATACTTGCTCCATACCATGGATGTCCACAGGATTCTGAGATACACCGATAGGACGAAGGATCTCAAAAAGTCTGATCAGTTGTTCGTCTCTTTCACTCACAAAAGAGAAGGCAATGCTGTCTCTAAGCAATGTCTATCAAAATGGTTGGCCCATTGCATCACTTTCTGTTATGACAAGTACAAGACCCTCCCGGGTCAAGTCAGAGGTCACTCCACTCGTGGAGTTGCCGCCTCCGCGGCTTGTTTCAAGAACGTGTCTGCGGCAGACATCTGTGCTGCTGCCACTTGGACTTCAGTCCATACCTTTACTAAACATTACAGTTTGGACATTGCCTCTCGCTGTAGAGCAGGCTTCGGGTTAGCTGTCTTGCAAGGCCTCCTTTCTTGAGTCCTGCTAGATTATTTTCTACTTTTTGGAGTAGTTCCTCCCCGGTGCCTTTCATTTGTTCCAGACTGCTTGGGATTCTGTCCTATATGTAATTACCTACTGCAAGAGCCCTCTCGAAGTAAGATAGTACAGTTACGTAAAAACTTACCATAACAGTAGATCTTTGAGAGAGGCTCTTGCAGTAGGTAATACCTTCCCGCCCTCCATCCCCGTAGGCTTTTTCAGCTCCTTTTCCATTCAGGGAAATATCTGCTTCTCTCTCGTTCGGTCTTCTTGGCCTGTGTGAGGGGAAAGAACTGGAAGGCGGGTGTCTGGGACCGCCCCTTTATACCGACATCGTTTGACGCCAGTCACCTGATGTGGGGGTGGTCCCCGCCAGGGACTGCTAGCTAGAAATTTTTCTGTGGGGCCCTGCCGCCGGCCGGCGTCAGTCCTATTTGTAATTACCTACTGCAAGATCCTCTCTCGAAGATCTACTGTTACGGTAAGTTTTTACGTAACTGTACTTTCCTAAGGTTGTTATACCATTGATGTGACAAATTAATGTTGTTAACCTATCGATGCTACATCACATCGATAGGTTAACAACGGGGATCAGTCTGCGCATGTGCGCGCCTTTTTTTACACTTGGGAACCGACGGATGCACGCAGCGGTAAGGGAAGGACTGAACAGCCGCGGCGATGACTCTGTTTCACAAAGTAAGGAGCCGTTTTCCCTTTTTCTTGGGACCATACACTATAAAAAACAATGTATGGTCCTTCTATCAGCAACTGGTTAATGTTAACTGTCTCGAGGTTGCCATGGCGACGTATATCTCTCGAGCTTCGCTCTCGAGGTTTACACGGTCGCCCTGGCAACTTCTCTCGACAGTACAGACCAGTTACCATAGAGGACCATACATTATCCTCTTATAGTAGGTTGTTTCAGACGGATTGCTTAGTTCTAGGCTGACATTCTTTTCTGCAAATCCAGAAGTCTGTAGGCAGCAGTGGGAGATTCAATAGCCTGCAGTGCATGTTAGAGTTTTTATAATCTCCAATCAGATGTTTTTCAGGTCTGCTTTTTTCCAGGGCCAAGTACAGTCCTCTGTGTCAGTACATAGCCCAGGGAGGAGAGCAGGACCAGCAAACAAGATCAGAGCTAACATGCACTGCAGGCTATGGAATCTCCCACTGCTGCCTACTGCAGGGGATTCTGGGATTTGTAGTAACTGAAGATGTCAGCCTAGAACTAAGCAAAATTAGTCTGATACAGGCTACTATACTACAGTAACCAGTAAGTAAACCAAAAATGTCTTTGCACACAAAGTGCATATTGAGACTAACCCCACAGTTGAGTGACTCTGGTAATTTAGTGGAACCCCTCCCACCGCCCGTGGCGCGATTGCAGCTAAAAATAGAATTATAATGCCGTGGTAGTCTAGTGGAACCCCCAACCCTCGATCTCCCAAATGATGTATAAAAGCAGTCCCTGGTAGTTTAGTGGTAACCCCACCCTGCCTGTAACCCCATCGCCTGTACACCAAGTCATTCATTGACATAATTGTGTGAACCAATGGGATTGCAGCCCATACTGTAACCTGTCATTCGGTGGGCAGCCAAGGAGTATGCAGGTGGGTTTGCTGCCTGCTGATGATAGGGGAACTGGGTGGGCAGAGGGTTCTGTGTGGGTGGGGGTGCCACTGGACCACGATTCTTTCCATCGGATGTATGGGCGATCAGGGTTATGGGTGGTGGGGGTTACCACTACACTACCAGGGACTGCCTTATAAACCATTTGGGTGATGGGGTGGGTGTCCACTAGACTCTCAGGGCATTATAATTCTATTTTCAGCAATGATCGGAGCTATGGGGCGGTGGGGGGTTCCACTAGACTACCAGGGCTATATCAATATCTAATTATTTGTGATCAGGGCTATAGAGGGAGGGTACCACTAGACTACCAGAGATATTGCAAAAGCCATACGGTGGGCGATTGGGGCTACAAAGAGGGAGGGTACTACTAGACGTCCTTTGAGGCACCGCATGTCATGCAGGGCGCCATGCAATATTTCACTGCCACATTCCACAACCCATAAATAAATATATGACATTCAAATGGCCCCATTTGTGCATTGCATACATTATGGCTCCATTTGCATACTGCTGGCTGAACATCAGGAATTTGTACACAGTATAACTCCATTGCACTGGCGCAGTTCCCATTCCTGGTATTCAGCCCTGTCTGGGGGGGATGCACCAGCGCATCATATTTTCGCAGTGCGCATTACCTGATATATTCAGAGGAGATGTATCATGGCTCATCTCATTTGAATATATCCCTAAGTTGCACCAGTGCAACTCAGTTGTGCTGCGCCATCACTTGCGCCATTGGCAGGTGCAATTCTGAATATCGGGGCTGGTGTGTACAACCCTGTCCTTGAGTGTGCTATTATTTTTGGATACCACCATTGATCTGTCTCTGAATAAATGCTCTACATTCCTATCATTTTGAAGTATTGACCAATATTTCTTCAAACTTATTTCACATGTCTGTAGTTGTTTGTATGTTTAGTTGTCAATACTGTTCTCCTTTGGCTTAGTGCCTGTTCTTACGAGTTGCTCCTTTGGTGTTCCTGTTAGTCTTTCTTCTGCCATCATCCCGGACCAAAACTGTGTAACACCTACCTTTAAACATTTTACGCATCTGTTCTTTTTCATACACACAGTCTTCATCCTGGCTGCAGCCTCACATATTATGCAGTAGGGATGCTTTTTTCAAATGAGGTTGTGATAGCTGTAGAAATGCAAGAGTGTTTCTGTCCATCTTATTTTATATAATCCTGTGCCTAACTTTCCATCTTTTTAAGAAAATCGTAAATCAAGCCAGCCCGGTGGCACTGAAGGGCAGGCGCTGGTTGCCGCACCTGGCGCCACGCCGGTGACCCAGAGTTCGGGAGCGAGCATGTGGGTCTTTGAGGTTGGCATGGAAGGAGAGGATCGAGCATCCAATGGACTGCTCTCCTCTCCGAGGAGGGTTCATGATGGTTGGTGCCTGACTGCCCCTAGCGGAGGCTGAAGTCGGGATGCATGCCGTGCTCGGGGTGTAGTCGGGGGCAGATGCCAGGATGTGAGGTGCATGGACACGTCGCCCGGCTGCCGGCGTCCTTGCATGCCCACCGCTCAAAGGAGGAACAAGGAAAAGTGGCACCTCTTGCCGGCTTGATGGCTGTCCGTGAATATTCGTCGGCACCTGGACTGGATCCATGGAGCGGAGGGAGATAGGGCTCCCTGCCACCCCACTGCTAGGGAAAGCCACAGGAGTTATAGGGTGCCAGAGAAGAGACGGTGGCCGGATCCGCGGCAGGATGTGCAGGAGAAACAGAACGGGGTGCAGAGAGGTAGCCAGGAGGATAAATTCTAAAAAAAAAAAAAAAAGAAAGAAAATACGTAAATCTAGGTATGATATCTCTGTCCTGCTACATTCCATTGTAAATCTGAACTTTACATTACTTCTATTTAGGTATTTTTAAAAATTGTCCAACCCTTACTGATTCCTGTGCCACAGAAAGATTATGTTGTTGATATAATGTTTCTGTTCCCAGAGGTACTCCTGCAAGGGGGTTATGGTGCCTACTTATCTAAAAGATTATCTGTTTGTTTCAGGACAAAACTGTACTTATATCCGAAATATAAATATTACCATAATCATGTGCTTGGTTTAGATGACAGTGGAAAGAGTTGTAATTACAAAGAATGGAATTTCATTCTGGCCAGGACTGTCCAGGTGTAATGTTCCAACATGGCAAAATTAATAAAAACTTACGTGCAGAAAAAGTGTGTGGGGGGGGGGGGATTATGGTTGGGATTAAGGATATGTTCTATTTCAAAGGCACATACCTACACATTCACGTAGTTTGGAGCCATAGGACTCCCTGTGACCACACCCTTTTTCTGTACAAACATTTTTTTCTTACACATAAAATCATTTTTCGTAAGTACTGTGTTTGCTAGTGCTTTGAAAAGTCTAGTTGGTGGTTTCAAACCCTGTGGTCTGGTATGTAGCATAGTACCCATGTGTTGCATTTATTGTGCGGGATGAGCGTATAGAGATATTTGATGTCACAAGTGACCAGTACACATTCTGTTATTAGTCCCTATGAATTAATCCTTTCCAAAATCTCTATCATATGGGAGCTATCACATACGTATCTTGACATATTTTTTATGAGGGGCTGCAGTTGAAAATTGATATATGTTGAGGATGGTTCTAGTATCATATCGATGCCCCATAATATAGGTGTCCCTTGGGGCTTTTGGTCATCTTTATGTATCTTAGGCATACTCCATGGCTAGCCTACTTCAGGTTCCCCCTTGGAGGAATAATTATTGAGCTGTGTTCTTTGCTGTCAGCAGGTTGGGGGTGACTACGAATAGCCATTAATGTTACATTAAATGACACTAAACCCAAACTAGAGTTCGATAAATACGGAGAGCCAGAACAGCTGCTGGAAAGCATATAACTGGAAATGATGTAACTTACATTTATGTGATGGGAATTAGGGGTCCTCTTCAACAGGTGGCCTTGCCTATAAGTCTACAAAACAAGGTACAGATACTCTTGACCTTGTTTTGCTGTTGCATGGTAATGTGATTATTTGCTGTGTTTCCTTCACGGCTGCTGTTCTTTGTGTGATATTCAGTGCCTTGTTGTACTAATGTGATTACTGCACTACTGTTCCCTTTCCTCCTTCCCTAGGAACCATTTGGAAAGGAGCTGCAGGATGTAGATCGCCTGGGAGGTCTCTGAATTGGCCTAGTCATACAGACACAAATAGACACGTCACAGCAGCACAAGAGAAAAATTAACACTTTAAGTTTACCTGATCCAAACAGCAGAGCAGGGCAAAGGTTGAATGGTCTGGCAAACAAAAAAAAAGAAAACAGGAAAAATGTTCATTAAAGGCCTAAAAGACCAAAGAATGGCTAAATAGGATAGTATTGGCTCTCCACTCAACCTCATCATATAAAACCACAGAGAACTGTGACAAAAGCAAGGACAGACGGGCAAGAGGAAGTATAGACTTTCGTTCTAGGGACATGGATATGTTGTTCATCCACACTGTCTGGCAGGTTCCTTGCCGCTTTAAATCTTGCCGGAAGGTCTTCAAGCTGGCTCCTCCCACCCACAGGTGGTAAAACTCTCGGCTCCGCCCCATGATGCCAGATCTTTCTTACCGCTTGGAAGCTCAGGTTCCCTCCTTAACACTCTGCGTGATAGACTGGATCCTAACTCTTCGGTTCGTTCGAAACTCATTTTAAAATTTTCAAGACTTTGGTCTTCCTTTTCCCTTGTGGCTGCGATGGACAAATCAACTCCCGGTTTTTGGCAGTGCCCTTGCGGGCAGAAGATGTCCAGGACGGATCCGCACTCCACGTGCGTCTACTGCCTCGGCCTAGAACACGACCCGGAGGCCTGCGAGTCATGTTGTTCGTTCTCGGCCAACGCCTTGGAGGACCACGGCTGCCCGGTTGAAGCTACGCCTTGAGAAGTGCATCCCGTAAAGTCGAAGAGGCCTGTTGGGTGGTTACACGGCAGCTGGCTCGGCTGAGCAGCCTCGAGCAGATGATCGCCCTCTGAGGAGGAGGCGGCCCAGGCTGCATCTTCCTCCTCCTCGGTCGCGGCATTTATCCCGCTCTCTTTGGGTACCTCGTATTCTGCTTCATTCAAGGAGCTTTGCCAGTCCCTTTCCACGAAGGGAGAGGGGCCATCGGGACATTCCTCTCGGTCCAAAAAGAAGGATTCCAAGGGTAAGTCCCATCATCGGCGTTCGTGGGAGCAGAAGGGGTCCCCTTCCCTGGACAGCCGACCGTCGACTTCGGTCGAGGTTGCGGCTAAGGCGCTGGCTTCCACGGCATCCCGTCCAGGTCAGCCAGCCGAGACACCCGTCGACGCGGTTGAGATTTTTCTTGACCCGTCGGACGGATTGTCGACTGGTGAAGCCAACAATCCTTCTTCGCCGGTTCCCCCGGTGGAAACCGAGGATCTGCCTAAGGCGTCCGAGCCGAGGGAAGAGCGGGTGTTCCCCGCTCCCTCCCAGGCCCGTCCTCGGACACACCAAGGATCTTGGTCTCGGTCTCGGATCTCTTCTCGGTCCAGCCGATCCTGCCAAATCGGCGGTCTCGGTCCCGCACTGAGATAAGTGGTGGCGCCCGTCTCGTCTTCCTCCTCAGAAGAGGAGAGGCTTTGGCGCAAAATACGTCCGATGCTACGCGAACTGATGTGGCAGCAGTTACTTTTGTCCGGGAGCAAGTCGACACCGCGCCTTCCTGGCCATCAAGTGGCTGTCACCCAAATGCCTGAAACAGCCTCTTGCTGCAGTCGAGATGCCAAGCCTGGGCGGTTGTTCGGCTGAAACCTGCTGCCCCACCAATTGTGGTGGCACCTCCGCCTCCACAACCAAAATCGGGGGCGCCGACCAAGGACTCTCGGTCGGGTCAAGGCCTGCCCCACAGGTTGTCGGTCACCCTCACTCCCGACTGTCCTCGGCAGGTGGAGGGTGGCTTAGGCCCTAGGCAGCTCTTCGCGGACTCCTCGGAGTCCGACGACGACTTCTCTCTGTTCTCCAGGCCGGTTGACCTGGAGTCCTCCGGGGGCCAGTCACTGGACGAAAGCCCATCATCCTTTATGGGTCTGTTTCGGCTCATCTCAGAGTCCACCGGGATGCAACTCAAGCCCGTATCCAAACGGGCCAAGTATCCCCTGACGGAGATACTGGACCGAGGGGATTCACCCACGGAGGCCTTTCTGGTGGCTGAGGCCATTGTTGGCCCAGCCTTGGAGCTTTGGCAGCGGCCTGCTTCCTGTCCTGCGCCCTCGGCCAGGATGACCAGGAAGTATGTGGTCCCTACCAGCTCTTTGCCAGGGTTTTCGGAGCACCCCTCTGCTGAGGGGTTGGTCACCGACAGCGTTTTCCGGCATTCCGGGAACACTAGGGATGTGGACAAGCCCCCCGACAAGGAGTCCAAAAAGCTGGACTACGCTGGGCGCCAGGTGTATGCTGCGTCCTCCCTTGGTCTCCACCAGGCCAGCTCGGCCATGCTGATGGCACACTTCTCCCATGCCCTCATGGGCTCCCTGGATGAGTGATCCCTCATCTCCGGCCGACCTGTAGACCACGGTCCAGCAAGTTCGGGACCAGGGTAGGGGCGGTGACAAGCAGCTCCAAACAGCTCTGGATATAGGGACTCCCTGCCAGATCAGTTGCGCTATGGTGGCCATGCGCCGCAGAGCATGGCTGAGGATAACCACCTTCACGGCGGATACCCAGCACAAGTTGGCAGACGTCCCCTTCTTGGGGACCGACATCTTCAGCCCTGGAGTGGAAGGTCACCTCCAGCGGATTGAAAAGTCCAATGCCACTCTGGACTCGGTCATCTCCGCCCAGAAGGACAAAGGCCGCCGACAGCAGCAGCACAAGCCCTTTCGTCCTTCTGCACCTGCGGCACGTCCGGCCCAACAGCACCAGCACCAGGGCCAGCAGGCTCGCACTTGGCATCCCAAACCCAAGCCTGCGGCTTCCTCCAACAGGAAGCAGGGAGGTAAAGGCCCACGAGGTCCCTCGGCCAGTCCCTCCTCCAAGCCTGCCTGGTGACGGGTTGAGGTGTCGCCCCAGCCTCATCACTCCTGGGTTCCCCCATGGGGATCGCACCACTTCCTTTCCACCTGGTCCGCTATCACCACAGACCACTGGGTGTTGGAGGTGGTAGGAAAGGGCTTGCCTCTGGAGTTTGAGCAGGCTCCACCCGTTCAAGCCGCCGCCTCGGGGGCCACGGGTCTCGAAAGCTTGCTGTCGGACTGCCAAGCCTTTATTGCCCTCCTCGAAAAGAGGTGATCAGGAAGATGGCAGATCCTCCTCCAGACCCAGGGTTTGTGTCCAGGTATTTCCTGGTCCCAAAACGGACGGGGGGCTGGTGCCCCATTCTCGACCTGCACGACCTGAACAGGTTCCTAAGGTCTCAGACCTTCAGGATGGTCACTCTGGCTCAGATAATCCCATCCTTGGAACGAGGCATGTGGTTCTGTTCCCTGGACCTCCAGGATGCGTTCTTTCACGTCCCAATCCATCCGTCTCATCAGAGACTTCTCCGCTTCAGAGCTGAGGGATCCCTTTACGAGTTCCGGGCCATGCCCTTCGGCCTCTCCTAGCTCCTAGGGTCTTCACCAAATGCATGGCAGTGGTGACAGCATTCCTGCAGTGCCAAGGGTCCGGTGTACCCCTACCTGGACGACTGGCTGATTGCAGCCCCCTCTAGAGCGGAGGTGGAGCGGTCCAGAGATCTGGCCCTCCAGGTTTGCTCTCAGATTGGCCTCCTCATCACTGAGGCCAAGTCGGAACTCGTGCCAAAGCAGGTGATACATTTCATCGGGGCAGAGCTCAACTCTCTTCGAGCCAGAGCACAGCTCCCAGCGGACAGGGCTGAGGTTCTTTCCTCCTTTGCCCAATCATTTCAGGTTGGGCAATTGCGCCCTGCCCGGGACTTCCTGTGCCTCCTGGGCCCCATGGCAGCCTGCACCAGCGTGGTCCATTGGACCTGCTGGTACATGCGTCCTCTTCAATGGGGACTGGCCAGCCAGTGGTCAGAGCGCTTCGATCCGTTGGATCGGCTAGTGACAGTGACCATGGGGATGTGGAATGCTCTCCAGTGGTGGACCGTTCCAGTACATCTGCAGGAGGGCATCCCGTTTGTCCGCCCCGAGCCGACGGTCTCTTTATCGACCGATGCCTCTCTGATGGGTTGGGGTGCCCATCTGGGGGAGCACAGCGTGCACGGCCTCTGGTCCCCTCGGGACTCCCGATGCCACATCAACCTGCTAGAGCTTCGAGCGGTTCATCTAGCCCTCACCACCTTCGCTCCGTTTCTACGGGGTCAAGTGGTTCAGGTCCAGACGGACAATACCACGACCATGTACTACTTAAACCGCCAGGGCGGGACGCGCTCCATGCCTCTGTGCAGGGAAGCTCTCTGCATTCAGTCTCTCATGCGCAGCCTGGAGGTGGATCTCTTCGCCATTCACGTGGCAGGAGTCTCCAATACCCTGGCCGATGCCCTAAGCCGGATAGGGGCTGCGTCACATGAGTGGTCTCTCCTGCCAGAGGTAGCACAAGATCTCTTCTCCCACTGGGGCACGCCTCAGGTGGACCTGTTTGCCTCCAGGGAGAATGCGAAGCTGAGGCTGTTTCATGCCCGCCCCCCTCAGCAGGGCTCGCTGCAGGGGGATGCCTTCTCGAGGCCGTGGATCCCGGGCCTCTTCTATGCCTTTCCCCCATTTCCCTTGATCCACACGGTGCTTCTCAAGGTGTGGAGGGACAAGGTGCAGGTGATTCTGGTAGCCCCAGACTGGCCCCGCCAGTTCTGGTATCCATATCGCCTCAGTTTCAGCTCCAGGCTCCCGAGGCGGCTTCCAGCCCGCTCGGACCTGATCTCAGTCAATCAGGGGAAGGTATTCCATCCGGACCTTCAATCCCTGCACCTGACGGCCTGGTTTCTGAGCGGCTAGAGTTCCAGGCCTTGGGTCTTTCTGACGAGGTCCTCAACATCATTGAGGCATCACGTAAGGAGTCGACCAGAAAATGCTACGCTTTCAAATGGAAGAGATTCTCCATTTGGTATCAGGGCAAGGGCCTGGACCCTTCCTCCTGTTCCTTGACAAGCATATTGGACTACCTTTGGTCCCTTTCTCAGCTAGGGCTTCAGTCGACGACCCTTAAGGTGCACCTGGCAGCCATCTCTGCTTACCGGGCGTGGGCCGGAAAGCAGTCGGTGGCGCAGGAGAAGGTGGTCGGGCGCTTTTTCAAAGGCCTTGATCGCATATCCCCTCCGGTGCGAGAACCTCCACCTCTGTGGGATCTACTGCGGGTATTGGCTAAGCTCATGGGCAGGCCATTCGAACCGATGCACAGGTGTGACATTTCTCATGTGTCATGGAACACCGCCTTCTTGGTGGCTATCACGTCAGCCAGAAGGATGGGAGAGCCAGGCACTTTCCATAGAGTCTCCTTATCTGGTCTTCCACAGGACAAGGTTGTCCTGTGCCCCTCCCAAAGTTCCTTCTGAAGGTGGTGTCAGAGTTTCATCTTAACTAGGTGTTGACTCTGCCGGTGTTCTACCCCAATCACACCTCAGAGGCCAAATATAGGCTCCATACTTTGACCCTAGGAAGACCGCTCACTTATTACAAGGAGCAGATGGCTGAAGTTCGGGAGAGGTTCGCCAGCTGTTTACACTCACGCTGAAGCCGCACTCCGGCAGACCTGCAGCCAAGTGGATGATAGGCAGGTGGGTCACCTCCTGCATAGATCTCTGCTATAGGTTGGTGGGCATGGAGCCTCCCAGAGGATAAGAGCTCATTCTACCCACCATACTGCTGCATCGGTGGCTGCTTCCAGGGATGTCCCTATCCAGGAAATCTGCAGGGCTGCTACCTGGAAGTCAGCACACACCTTCATCACCCACTACCACATTGACCTTGAGTCACGCCGGGTTGCTGGTTTTGAGGCCTCGGTTCTCCAGTCTCTATTCCCTAAGTAGGGGGTGTGCACGTTGCCTCCCTCCTCCCGGAGGACTGCTAGGAGTCTGCCAGACAGTGTGGATGAACAACTTATCCATGTCTTTAGAAATACAGGTTACTCACCTGTAACAGGAGTTCTAGGATTGGTATATGTTGTTCATCCACACTACCCACCCAATCTCCCTGGCTTCGAAGCACAACCTGGCTTCCAGCAGGCTAGATCTGGCATCATAGGGTGGAGCCGAGAGTATTACCACCTGAGTGGGTGGGAGGAGCCAGCTTGAAGACCTTCCGGCAAGATTTAAAGCGGCAAGGAACCTGCCAGACAGTGTGGATGAACAACATATACCATTCCTAGAACTCCTGTTACAGGTGAGTAACCTGTATTTTTCTGCCTGCTAACAAAATCAGAACAGAAATAGATTTCAGAACTGGATTTAAAAACCCAATTTTATACTGTTTTTAGTATTTAGGATTTTTGGTCTCTTTTTTATTAGTCTTTTCTCCCCTTACTGGACAGCCCCTATCTGCCATATGCCCCAACCCTGTCACCCCGACATCCACCAGAACTTACTCAAGCCAGTCTTCTCCCAGGGTTTGGTCCCCGACAGAGTCAGCAGGGTTCCGCAACTCCCATCAGAGAAGGATCCAGCTCTTGGCGTCAGCCCAGCTGGCTGGGTACAGAACCTGCGGATGTCTGGCGGCATCCTGCTACTGGTAGCCTCCATTTCTTCCTTCTGGTCCCCGAGCGGCGTGAAATGCAGTGATGCCATGAAGTACGCCGTGCGTTCCTGCACACTGCACATTGACATCTGTCATGTCTCCCTTGCCTTCTAGGAAATCCTGGGTGCCTTACTCCCAGCTTCCGCTGGGGGCCAGGCAATCACCAGGCTGTGCAAGCCATCCTCCCTGGAGGAGGAGGAGAGCAGTCCTTCAGATGCTCAATCTTCCTACCCCTCAGCCAGCCTTCTGATGCTGCGAGTTCTCTTTGGAATCTGGGTCATTGGCACCACAAGCAGTAATGCTACTGCTGCGTCATTGCACCGGCTAGCATTTTCGGTCTCTAAATCCAAAAATCCTAAAAGCATATCGAGATCTGATGATTCAGATTCCATTTCGAGACTTCTGAACAACCCTACGTAATCTTTGGTTTAATTATTTACTATTTGAAAAGAAAAAAGAAACCCACCCTCACTCAGCTGCTGAAACCCTACCTGGGTGAGGGTGGGTTTCTGTTTTTTAAAATGATGAAGCAACAGAAGATTTTGTCAGGGGCCTGGGTCTGAGTCTGTAGGGAAAATGAATGTAAAATGCCAGATGGCATGAGTTTCCATTCTGATCAAGAAAGCTTGCATTACAGAATGGTACAACAGCATTCTATGACCTTTGAACTGAGGAATAACAGTTTTGTAGTTAGGATGGAAATCTGTGTAGAAGGGGGACCCATATACAGTCATCACTCACTTAGCCGCCTCTAACTTATCTGTCGCACTTGCATTTCCATCCCTGTGGCTGAGCTCCTTTTGCTACGTTCGTCATAGAATCCACACTCAGACACCTGTCACTCTCCATAGCTGTCTAAGGCCCTGTCCACACTACACCGAAACCCCCCCCCATAACGTTACAGAGGGTCCAAACCATTACTGCAACGGTTTGCGTTTACACCTGTAACGTTACAGGAGGCATCACAGTGCTCCCAGTGCCAGCAGATTAAGGCCTAGAGGTCTATCAAGTCTGCTCTGAATGTAGCTAGCACCCCTTATTCTGCAGCTGCCCTCCTTCCACTCTTCCCTTCATTAACCTCCCCTTGTCCTGTCCATCCCCTTTGAAGCAGTCCACTGTTCTACTGCATACCACTTCTGCAGGTAACGATTCCACCCAGCCACCACCCTCTCTGTAAAAAAGTGTCTCCTCATCTCCCTCCTGAACCTTCCTCCCTCCAGTCTCATATCATGGCCCCTGGTGGCCCTCCCCTCCCTTACTTTGAACAGCCCCTCTGTACCTGTCTTGTTTATTCCTTTCATGTATTTAAAGGTTTCAATCATGTCACCCCTGTCCCTCCTCTCCTCCAGTGAGTACATGTTCAACTCCTTCAACCTCCTCTCGTATGATAAGTCCCCCAGCCCCTTGATCATCTTTGTCGCCCTGCACTGTACCCCCTCCAGTAACTTAATGTCCCTCTTCAGATACGGGCGCCAGTACTGCACGCAGTACTCCAGGTGTGGTCTAACTAATGACCTATACAGTGGCAGAATCACCTCCTCCCTCCTCGAGGATATACCCCTTGCAATGCAACCCAGCATTTTGTTGGCCTTTGCAGCTGCCTTCCTACATTGTGCTGAGTTGTTCATTGACCCTGTAATGAGCACACCCAGATCCTTCTCCTCCTCTGTCTGGGCTAGCTGCACTCCCCCCAGCTGGTAACTCCTCCTTGGGTTCTTCATCCCAAAATGCAGCACCTTGCACTTTTGGCATTAAACCCCAGTTGCCAGGTGTCTGACCAGAGTTTCAAGCTTTGCCAGATCATTCTGAAACCCTGCCATCCCCTAGGTCATCCACCACACGCCTACCTTAGTATCATCAGCAAACAGACTGATCTTGCTCTTGATGTCCCATGATATGTCTGCAATGAATATCCAAACAACACTGGTCCCAACACCGAGCCCTGTGGAACACCGCTCGTCACTGCCGTTGGTGTGAAGCTCCCCTCCCACCACCACCCTCTGTTGCCTTCCCTGAAGCCAGTTCCCTACCCAGCTCACCAGCTTTGCACCCGCCCCTGTGCCTACTAACTTCCTTCCCAGCCTTCCATGCGGCACCGAGTCGAATGCCTTACTGAAGTCCAGATACAGGACATCCACTGCATGGCCCCTGTCCAGTTGCCTAGTTACCCAGTCATAGAACTCGACCAAGTTGGTTTGGCAGGATCTGCCATGTATGAAGCCATGCTGTCTGCTGTCCTGTAGTCCTTTGGCCTCTAGGAGGGCTACCAGCCTCTCCTTCAGGATAGTCTCCATTAGCTTACCCACGATGGATGTGAGGCTCACTGGTCTGTAGTTTCCCGGTTCATCCTTGGGGCCACTCTTGTGGAGGGCACCACATGAGCCATCCTCCAGTCCTGAGGTACACACCCAGATGTAGTGAGGCATTAAATAGGTCTGCCAAAGGTCCTGCAAGGACCTCTGCCAGCTCCTTCAGTACCCTGGGGTGGATGCCATCTGGGCCTGGCGCCTTGTCCACCCTCAGTGCCTTCAAACCCTCTCGAACTCTGCCCTCCATAATTTCCCCATCTGTCACCACTTCCCCCCCTGCTTCTGCCATTTCTCCCACCTTGGGTGTCACCCCCCTCTTCTCTTTAGTAAATACTGAGCAGAAGTACTCATTTAGTGCTTCTGCCTTATCGCACCCTGCTTCCACCCAACCCCCCTCCTTCCTTATTCTTACTATGTGGTCCTTACAGCTCCTTTTCTCCCTGATGTACTTAAAGAAGTCCTTCTCCCCCTTCTTAATGCCTTGTGCCAGCCTGAGTTCCATAGATGCTTTGGCTCCCCTTACTGCCCTTGTCACCTCCTTCGATTCTGTCAAGTACTCTGCCCTGTCCTCCCCCCTCCCTGTTTTCTTGTACTTCCTAAAGGCAGCTCTTTTCTCCTTACCTTTTCATGACCTCCTTGCTCAACCAGCTCGGTTTCTTAGCCTAGCCTTCTTATCTGGGCTTTGCAACAGGTTTGGTTGCCTCCACTATCCCCAGCTTTATGAGCTCCCACCTCTGGTTAGTGTCCATACTAGATTGAATTCTGGCCAGGTACCCTTTTACCACTTCCCCCATCCTCCCAAAGTCGGCCCTCCTGAAGTCCAGCATTTTCGGAACCGTTGTTGAAACCACTTATGAGGTGGTTTCAACAATGGTTACGAAAACGGTTCTGCCTCTGTAATGTTACCAGTTGTAGCATGGACGCATGAATGTGTAGCCCCAGCATTGCCCTCAGGGCAGCACGAACTGCATTGTTGGATAGGGTGCTGACCGTAACGTCACACGTCACCCACAATGTGGACCGGCTGTAACGGTTCCAAACCGTTATCACGACGGTTCAGTGGCAGTGTGGACATACTGTAACGGTTATCATCTGTAACGGTTTGAAACCATTACAGGGTTTTACTGGTGTGGTGTGGACAGGGCCTAAGACAACAAAAACAAATGAGACTGGATATCTGAGTGCTGTCTGTACTGATGAGATCCTGTTCTTCACTTGGTTTGCAAGCTGGGAGGGTTTAAGCACAGGTGTAAGTGATTTTCTCAGGGTCACACAGTGAGCATGTGGCTCTGGTAGGATTTGACCCTGGATCCCTTGGTTTTAAAGCCTGTGCCCTAACCATTAGACCATATTGCCTTTTCATAACAGCTGCCCTGAAATCACATCACCATGCAGTACAAGCATAAAAACATTTAAAAAACTTAATTATGGTGCTGTTCGATTTGTAATAGCAGTGAGACCACCCTCACATTGGGCATTGTCCTGGAATATAGACTAGTTTAGTATAACCACCTTCCTCTTACTTAATGCCTTTTGTGTTGGGCTATATTACTTAAATACTGTATATGACAGGTAATCAGAGTTGTGATACTAATAAGCCCCACTCACATTGAATATAGGAGTAATTGTTCATTTTTTGAAGGAAACGGACCTGTTACAAAACAGACAGACTTTTCAGCTAGAGGTCTCTAAATATATACATTTATGTATTTTATTAATCACATGCTGGTTACCCATTTGCACACCAGACCTCTAGAAGGCTTCTATGGTGATGTTCTTTTTAGTTCTAAAATTTTAGAACTGGAGAGCCTCGGTGGTGGTGGGGGGTGTCTTTTATTTTATAAAACCAGTTGTGTTCATCTTTTGTGTCAGTTCATTAGAAAATGCACAAAGTTACAGTGCTTGTTAGGTACTAAAGCAACTTCTTATTTCTGATTTTAACTTCTTATTTTTTAGGCAATCTTGAGGCTCGTGGTGTTTGGCATTTGGGACTCATCGAGAACAAGCTGGAGGTACAGTGTGTATAAAACTGCTGGAATAATACACCTATGGGTTACCGATCTGTGACAATAAACCTTTTATTTATTTACTTATTTGTTGGTTGCTTACCAGGAAGGTAGACTAGGTCTTGTGACCTGTTTATAACTACATCCTGGAGAGGAACCAGGTACGTTATGTTGACAATAAGTCACAAGAAGGCATGGTTGTTTGCTGAATTAATGCACATTCTGGATGCATTGGCCTCATGTCTCGGGGAGCCTGGCGTCGATTAAGTCAGCATACATCCATGACATGGAGTGACTTGTTGCACTTATAACATGGGAAATATGTGCATAAAAATAATGAAATAAAGACATAAATGTTTTTAAACTGATGAAAAAATAAAAAAATTGACTTAAGTACATCCACTTGGTAAATAAAGTAGCTGCTATTGTGTTCGTAGTGTTTACATTTTTTACTACTGAACCTGTTAAATGAAAAAGAAATTTGTTTGAAAGAAGATGAAGATGGCTTACAGTACCTTTTCTCTATCCTTGCTCGCACGGGTTTTGGTTTGCAGTCTGTTCCCATGTTGATTCTTCCTCCTAGCGTGTGCCTCTCTAGAGTTCTGGCAGAGCCCTTTGTGTTTTATTTTTCTTTTGAGGAAAGCTTGTTTCAGCTACAGGTAGACATCCTTACCATTTCACTCTTTTGTTGTGTATCAGCCTGCAGTGTTCTTAGCATTCCACTGTCATTTCAGAGCCCTGCTCTGCACGTTTTGAGTTCTAACTCAGTTTAGAATTTCTAACTCCCCGCTTTCAGAATGCCTGATTAGAGTTCCCTGCACCCTAAACAGGTTGTCTGCAGCTCTCTAATTAAAGGGGAGCAGCTCGATACAATCTACTGTACTGTAGTAAACAGTAAGTACAAAAATGATTTTGCCTACAAACTGCAAATTGGAACCAGCCCCACACTTCAGTGTGTGATTATTAATGGTGACTGTTCCCCTTTAAAGAAAGAGAGATTACAGCGCCTCCTGTCCCCTACGCTACCCTACCCATGGTATCAAAATGCCTGATTAGGTTCCCTGTTCCCAGCACAGGTTGCATGCAGCTCAGTAATTAAGAGTGAAAGCCAGCAGTGACTTGAGTTGGTAGAGATACAGCAGTGTACTGATTTTATGTTTTGTCATGAGGTCACTACTAGTTTGAGAAAGTAGTTTTTTTGGTGCTCCTCCAGCTCCAGGCCAGCCTCTCCTTCTAGCCTACCTATGCCCTTTGCTGCCACACTTCCCGACGCAATCACCCATCACCCACATTGCAGCCCGCCAGTAACCCGGCATAATCCTTCACGGATGGGTCCCTCTCCTCTGAGGGGAAGGCATCATGGGGATGCCAGTGCACTCATTCTTGGCCGGGTGCTGCTGAGGGTGGTCTGTGGACTGCTCAGGTCTCTGGGAGATGGCGACCATCATCCGGTTGACCGTGGAGCTCGTTTCTCGTTTGTTCCCCAGGGGCATGGCATGCTGCTAATGTCAAGGTGTACGCCAATGTTCACCACACCCCATTCGTCACTGGGACCCAGCGCCTTGCCATACTCCCAGCGTCTGCCAGAAGTCAGCAAGCGCCGAATCGCCTCCCTGCCCTCCCCCGAGAGAAGGTGAGCAGTCATCCAACGCTCGAGCCCTCTCTTCCCAGTCGGCCCTCCAGTATCCCAGGTCTGTCTGTGAACCTGGGTCGCTGTCGTTGCAAGCAGAAATCCAACCACTACGCCGACGGGCTGGCTAGAATGTAGTTTATTAAACCAGCTGTTGATTAAACAGGGGAATTTATTATGGTCAGGTGATGTACTTAGAACCAGTGAAGTTTCTAGGATTCTGAAACCCATTTTATAAAATATTATCAGATTTATGTTTATAAGAAAGGTCCAGTTCAAAATGATTGTCAATACAAGGATAACAATGCGTGGACAAATACAGAGCTTAAGAAACCAGAACAGACAACAGTGCTAGTCATGTGCTTCAAATCGGGATAAAGTACAAACATATCACAGCTTAGGTAGCAAGTACACTAGTAATTTAAAACTGAAGAAGCTGGGGGCTAAGTGGGCAAGGTACAGGCCAAGTAGTTTGCAAGTCAAACACAAGCATCTGTGGAAGCAATATGAGTCTGATGAGTGAGTTAGCAGCAAAATAAAAAGGCTTTGGGGCCCCCTACTCAAGAGTTAATCCTTTAAGATCATATGTCCTCTGATTGATTAAGATTCTGCTTGGCATTTGAAGGTAATACGTGTTCCATCATAAGGGAGGCATGAGACAACCAGCGCATAGGGCCTAACAAAATTCTCAAAAGTTAATGTCTCTGGGAGGGACCATACTCCCAAAAGACCCACCACCCATGACACAGTGAGTAGGAATATTCCCAGGACCGGGGAAATTAAAGGGGCCACCTATCTAGTTCCATTATTAAATGTTTACTTGCTGTAGTTAAAACTTATTAGCATCTATTTCTGGTGAGCGTGGGACACCTTCCCCATCACAGTATCAAACAAACTCTGGTCAGAGCCGATACGGCTGCATAATGTGGTGAGACTGTGGAGGAGTTCTTGATGTGGCTCCCGAGCTTGCCATATCCAAGAAGGCCACTGTAAGAAGACTGCGCATGCGTGATACTCATGCATGCGCAGTTAGCGTCAGCAGCCATCTTGGGAACAGCAGCCGTAACTTCTACAGTTGCGGAAACAAAGTAGTGCCCCATGAAGGGAGGGTGTTTATGTGGCCCACGGAGGGGGGAAGGGCCATGTATTTTATTACAATTTGAAACTCTGTGATGTAACAATGAGCCTGTAATGTAATGTATTTGTCCTCAATGTGACGAGGTACCTTTGGAAATGAGCCTCTGGCTCAAAGGTTGTAAACTGATATTCAAATAAATGAAAATAAATAAATGTAAACACAACCATCTGGAATTGTGCCTGAGCACTTTGGAAGCACTCCAGAGCGCTATCCAGTGACATGTTTCCACAGTGCCTTTTCCAGATGATGGCAATACATCTGCAGAGCTTTGCCCCTGCAGCCATAAAAATGTAGCACCAGCTGTTATAGCATCAGGAGTAGTGCACAACTGGCATGTCAGATCGTTCTAAAACTCTGGCATGCTTTTGCATCAGTTGACTCTCCTGCAGTTGATCACAGTCTTTGACATCAACCTTGGAGAAATCTGAGATGTTTTTTATCCATATTGTTAAGTACTGTATATTAGTATTTATACACATTAGGTGTGGGGTGGCATAGATGGCCATTCCATAGATGGACACCCCAGGGCATACCTGGAAATGAGTTGCCACAGCTCATTGTGCCTTTGCTGATCCAAAATTATAAATAAATAAATTCTCCTTTAAGCTTTACCTTTGATTTATTTATTATTAGCATTTAGATGTGGGCAGGTGATGTCATCCACAAACAGTTGCACTCAAGATTTCGCTGTTAGGAACAAAGCCAGAAAGTGCAACACCAGCATTTGGTAACTCTGCACTTGTGCTTTCCGATTTTGTGCGTGTCACTGACCCGCCAGAAAGTCGACACACCCACACACAGAGGGACAGGACAAGGATGGAGCATCCTCTGGTGTGGGTGTTCTGTATTTTCAGTGGTGATCTGTGGGAGAGGGAGGGAGGGAGGAGGGTGGGAAGAAAATGAGTCAAAAAAGAAGCAACATCGGAGTATAAGCATTTACATCACACAAGCACACTCAAACACATACATATTTATATTACACAGGTGCAGTATGTTAGGGTTGAGTTAGTATCAGTATATCTTGCTGATTTTAGCCTCTTGGGCCCAGATATTCAAGCTTTGCGCCTGGTAGAAATCACTAGTGCTGGAATAGCGCTGGATGTGTGCCAGGTTGCAGTATTCAAAGGCCCTAATAGCGCCGGCGCTGTGTGGTAGCGCCGATGCTAAAGAATAATAGTATGCTTGGGCGGGGTTAGGGGAGTGCCCAGGACTGCTGGCATCACGGCATATTCAAACATACAGCGCTGTGCTACAGGCATTAGCACGACCTGTAGCACGGTGCTAAATACCACAGAGAAAAAGCTGGAGGTAATGCGGCAGTAATGTGGCGGTGGTGCCCCCCCTCCATCACGAACCCCGATCCCCGGTATACGCTCCAAAGACTAAGTTCCCTGGTAGTCTAGTGGTCCCCCCCATCACGATTTCTGACCCGGCAGCCTTTGTTATATGGTATTCCCTGGTAGTCTAGTGGTCCCACCCCACCCCACCCCAGCACGATTCCGACCCCAGTAGCCTCTGTGATAAGCTATTTCCCTGGTAGTCTGGTGGTCCCCCACCCCAGCATGATTCCCGACCCCGGTATCCACTCTAATACTTTATTTCCCTGGTAGTCTAGTGGTCCCTCACCCGGCAGTGATGCCACCACCTCAATAACTCCACACAAATGGAGCCGGCAGCAGCTCAGCCCACCTCTCACCAACACAGCTGGCGCTGACTGAGGTATGAATGACTGCTCATTAGGTACCTCAGTTGGCGGCCCGACTAATGTGATAGGAGAACTGAGCGATCGCCAGCTCCGGTAATGGTGTGAAGGCGGAGGAATGTCATTGCCGGGTGGGGGACCACTAATCAAGCTCTTTCTGTAGAGGCTGCTGGGGGTCCGAGGAATCATGCTGGAAGTGAGGATCCACAGACTACTAGAAATAAATTATTACAGCAGGTACACAAGTCCCATGTTTCATCAACTGGAATGCTGGTCCAGACTGTATACTGGGCGTGGTATCCCCCTTCCTTGAGAATCAGAAAAGTTTGGAAAATGATTAATATTTGCCCAGTTTCTTCCTTTCCACAATGCTCCTCAGCTTTCCCATAATGTGGTCATGTTATTTTTTTCCCAGTTTGTTTTGTGACTTATTTAAACGCTTACCAGTACTGAGAATTGCTGCAGCCTGCACTTCTTTCGGAGTAGGAATTTGGGCATTTTTATTTTTACCTTTGCTATTCAAAGAATTTTATAGCACTGTGTAGTTCTGCTGGCTGTTATCATGTGGCTGCCACAGACCTCATCTGGCTGTTAACCTGTTGTCAGCTAAGGCTGTGATCTGGCAAGATCGAAGTTGTCCGAAGCTGGACATGGAACCTGATAGAACTACATGCAGCCCTCCCCTCCCACCTCCAAACGACAACAAACAGACCCCCACCCAAGCTGGCCCACCTGCTGCACCACTCCAGTCAGCACCTCCAGTGGACCCCCAATTTGCCCATGTGTTCGGGCAGAATGATTGCCAGCACCTGCCACAAGCTACCGCCCGCAGCAGCCCGGCATGCAGCCACTACCGTTGCTCGCCAGGATCCATCAAACAAACAAGACAGTGAGTCCCACAGCAGCAACGCCCAACAGGATGACAGGAGCATGCAGGAAAAAACATTTTCTATGCACAGTTGTGAGCTTACTGGCTGAAACCAGACTTTCCACAAACCAAACAAAAGAACAGAGAGAAGCCGCACTTGACTCTAACATCACCTAGCAAAAGCAGAAGACAAAAGAAATGTGTGTGGGGGGTAGCACCTCAGCTTCTTTAATTCCATGCTGAAACACAAAGAGTGCCTTTAAACAAATAAACACAAGTACTGAAACGAAGATGAAATAAAAATCATTTTATTTCATAGCTCTGTCCCATATGGTCCCAGCCAGACAAGGGCAGTGGGAGAGCAGTCAGGCTCACTTCCATAAATTGAGCCCAATATTTCTATTGATCACTATATTAATTCATTGCAAAATAAAATCAGATCCCCACCCCACGCATGTAATTTTCCAACCCCCATGCTCAGCACCCACCCCAGCCTTGCAGAGGCATGGCCACCCCATTTACCTTGTCTGCCTACAATTTCGACCACATGTGACTGGGCACCCACCGCACAGACTCGGTTATGTTGATGCTCTTCTTGTGGCTGCCAATCACATTCATCTGCTTGACCAGGATGGAGTGGCTCAGAGGGTGGAAGGTGCTGAAGAGGTTCAGTGAGGCACTGCTGGAAGGCTGGAAGGGATACCGGGGGCATCATCTGCAGCCCCCCAGACCACCACTACTTCTTTCGCTGTCCAGTCTGTTACTGCTGTCCATCTTGTCGGTTTCTCCCACGCAGCCTTCAGCATCCTCCCCGCCGGTGGTGACGACATCGATACCCCTGCTTCCGTCTTCCAGACCCAGAATGGAGAGCTGCTCCAGGGCAAACTTGAAAGCCACCACCTCCCTGTGCTCTTGTTGCTGCAGCATCTTGTGAGTTGTATAATCAAAATATACAAAAAGCACCACACAGCTTAAAGAATGAAGGTCAACGCTATAGAAATATTAGCGTTTAATATCAAAGTGCAACAATTACAAAGCGGAGGACAAGCGGACAAATTAACGTTTCACCTAGTCTCTGCTAGGCTTCATCAAAATAAAATAGTGCCACAATTTTAAACCATTTAAATACTATTTCATGTTCAACCCTGTGACAAGAATAGGCCAATCACCATCATACATAGTATCAAGTTCATTAACCCATTCATGATTGACCTTTCAACTTGAGTAGTATATGTGCAAACAATACATATTTTAAAATACACTTCAACAACATATATAAATATAAATAGAATGTTTCAGTAAGTTCAGATATATTTGCCCCATGGCCATTATTACCAGATCACTATTCTTGTGTATACTTAATATTCTATTTTACTTTTAAACGAATATTTTGTTATATTTATAAATAGCCAATCTCATATTAGCCAAATGGCCATAGCCACAATCTTATATGCATGTCATTATCAAAAATGAAAAATGAATGTTTTATATTCATGTATTTATTTGGGCAGAGAATTATGCCATATTGTTTTTAAAAACAAAATTTGCCAAAATGATTATAGGCACAGAAAATGAACTTACAGGCACTTATCTTAAAATTCACAGCATTGGATGGCTATAATAACAATTATTGCCTATTTAATACCAGGACGAGGAGAATAACACTAATATAAATAATAAAGGGAACCAACATTGTGTATACAGAACACAACAAAAAGTAAATGAGATGAAATCCATTTACTTTAGCTTTTATATTTTCGCAAGAATGCTGAGAGATCTATATTGTCATTAAGTCCCTTACCTGTACAAGCTCCAGCTCCTAGTGAAAAAATCCAGAAACTTTCTCTCTGGCCTATTTTTTTGTTGATATCACCTCCCTGTGGGCCCATTTTCACTAGTTCCATATATATATATAGATATACTCTATAGATAACACCTTAGTGGATTACACGACGGGCCCCTCTGACACCGACGAATCGGAAATATTAACTAATGGACCTATGGGGGAACAAATAGTAGGACTATCTCCTATGTACAGCCAGGAGACCAGGCGCAGTCAGCGGCAATGCTGCACTCGCTTTCAAACAGTCCAGTTCCAAAGAGGAGGACAAGGAGCGGGGGGGCAGCGTGGAAGAAGAAACAAGAACAAGTATTAATATATAATTCCCTTAATAAAGTAATTCCTGTGCCCTTGTCTAGCAATGAAAATCGTTCCCATGTTGAACTTATTAGTGACTCTGATACTGATCGTTATGATATATGTAGAACTACTTATTCCACATTCCAATTGGGTAGTAAGCAGGATTGATCGTTTAGATAGGAATGATATAAATGAGTTAAGTGAGGTAATTTTAAATGTGGATAGACATATTGCAACTGATAAAGTCCATGATAATACAACTCTTTCTCATGAACTAGCATCTTTTCAAAATATTCATGATAATATGGTGGCTGTGGTGAATCTATCTAACCATAACTTAACATCTAGTGAAAATGCTGTATTAAGTAAGGGGCTCTCATTTTGTCCTACAGCTGACATTAATTTTTTCAATGTGTGTGTGTTGATTTACACAAATTAGGGAGGAACCTTACATTTAAATGCATTCATGATGAAAATGATTTGGGAGAAAAAAATGATATATCAAAATTGCAGTCCAGGTCTGAATATTGTCCTCCCATGAATCCTGTTGTTTCAACATTTATAAAAAAATGTGAACTTGATTTACAACGATTACAGAGCGAAAAAAGTTGTAAATCTTGGGACAACTGCACTAAAAAACGACGGGCTGCTTTAAAAATGTTAAGTGAAAACAAGTCCTTAACAATTAAGCCCGCTGATAAAGGGGGAGCAGTAGTAGTATTGAATACCAAAGATTATATCGTGGAGGTCAACAGGTTAATTAATGATGAATCATTCTATAAGAAGATTTCACAAGAGGTGATCAAGAAATTTAAAAATAAGTTGGATGATATTTTGAATGAAGGTTTTTTAAAGGGCTATATTTCAGATGTTGAGTACAGAACTATGATTGTTAATTGTCCAGTAACACCCACGATATAACTACCTAAAATACATAAGAGTTTGGTATAACCACCAGGGAGACCAATAGTCTCAGGGAAAGGTTGGTTAACAGAGCCTGTTTCTTTATTTTAGATGCTTTCCTTCAGCCCATGGTTAGGCAGTTAAGATCATTCCTCAGAGATTCCACTCAAGTTGTCCAGATAGTTGAGGATTTAAGTATGGAATCTGATTGGTCCTTTGCAGTCATTGATGTTAACTCCCTCTATACTATGATTCCACACAAAGAAGGATTGGAGGCCCTTTCCTATTTTTTGGATAGGAGGAGTGAAGAAGAGTGTGTAGGAGTACCCACTATTTTTCTTGTGCAGCTTGCTGAATGTGTCCTTCAGATGAATGTTTTTTCTGTTCCAGGGACAACTTTATCATCAAATACGGGGTACTGCTATGGGTACAGCTATGGCACCCAGCTATGCCAACTTATTTGTTGGCAAGTGGGAACTTGATCATCTGTATGGCGCCGCTACGAATCCATATATCAGTTATCTGGATTTGTGGCAGCGCTTTATAGATGATATTCTTGTCATATGGAAAGGATCATGTGACGAGTTTGCTTTGTTTGTTAAGTGGATGGAGGACACTAGTCTTCTACATTATCAGTTTGAACTTAATAAAATTAGCATTAATTTCCTTGATTTGAAGTTATACAAAGATGGTGAGGGGGGTTTGTACCACTTTGTTTCAGAAGACTACGGACAGAAACAGTTTATTGAGGTTTGAGAGTTGTCATCCACATCATACCCGTCATAATATACCAAAGGGACAACTTATTAGGACATTAAGGAATTGTACCGAATTACATGAATATGATAGGAATAAAAAAGGAACAAGTTCGTGGGTTTATAGAAAGAGGCTATAGCCATCATAGCATTGCATCTGCCATTCAACAGGTAGATGCCATAGACAGAAATCAAGTGTTGCAGTACAAATCGAGGGAATCTAACAAAAGGAAGGAATCTGAGTGCCCCTTTGTTACTAACTTCTCTAGTCGTGCCGATGGAATTAGAAATATTGTCACTAACAACTGGCCCATTTTACAGTTGGAATCTAGATTAAATGAGATAGTTAATAAGGGACCGAAAGTCATTTTTCGTAAATATAAGAGCATTAAAGACCATGTAGTGTCTAATTGCACCGAAAGTGACCATGAAACGAAACAGACTCTTTTGGCTTCTAAACCAATGGACACATACAGATGTGGTAATTGTACCTACTGTGGTTATATACACAACAGTAAAAGTATACTACACCCAATTTCAGGAAAGGTAATAGCAACTAATGGCTTAATTACCTGTAATAGTACTGGGGTGGTTTACTTACTGTTGTGTGAATGTGGAGCTTATTATATCGGTAGAACCATACGGAAATTTAAGGTTAGAATTGGTGAACATGTCAGAGCAGTTGACAAGGGTGATATAAATTATGCCATTGTCAAGCATATACTAATCAATCAGCCATATAAACACACTTTCAAGTTTTTTGGTTTGGAACTAGTGAAAATGGGCCCACGGGGAGGTGATATCAACAAAAAAATAGGCCAGAGAGAAAGTTTCTGGATTTTTTCACTAGGAGCTTGTACAGGTAAGGGACTTAATGACAATATAGATCCCTCAGCATTCTTGCGAAAATATAAAAGCTAAAGTAAATGGATTTCATCTCATTTACTTTTTGTTGTGTTCTGTATACACAATGTTGGTTCCCTTTATTATTTATATTATTCTCCGTCCTGGTATTAAATAGGCAATAATTGTTGTTATAGCCATCCAATGCTGTGAATTTTTAAGATAAGTGCCTGTAAGTTCATTTTCTGTGCCTATAACCATTTTGGCAAATTTTGTTTTTTAAAAAACAATATGGCATAATTCTCTGCCCAAATAAATACATGAATATAAAAAAACATTCATTTTTTCATTTTTTGATAATGACATGCATATAAGATTGTGGCTATGGCCATTTGGGCTAATATGAGATTGGCCATTTATAAATATAACAAAATATTCGTTTAAAAAGTAAAATAGAATATTAAGTATACACAAGAATAGTGATCTGGTAATAATGGCCATGGGGCAAATATTCTGAACTTACTGAAACATTCTATTTATATTTATATATGTTGTTGAAGTGTATTTTAAAATATGTATTGTTTGCATATACTACTCAAGTTGAAAGGTCAATCATGAATGGGTTAATGAACTTGATACTATGTGTGATGGTGATTGGCCTAGTCTTGTCACAGGGTTGCACATGAAATAGTATTTAAATGGTTTAAAATTGTGGCACTATTTTATTCTGATGAAGCCTAGCAGAGACTAGGTGAAACGTTAATTTGTCCGTTTGTCCTCCGTTTTGTAATTGCTGCACTTTGGATATTAAACGCTAATGTTTCTATAGCGTTTGGCCTTCATTCTTTAAGCTGTGTGGGTGCTTATTTGTATATTTTGATCGTTTGGAATATATAGCACCACACAATTCCTGGTGTGCTCCTGCTTTCTTCTTGTTCTCTGAGTTGTATAATGACTATCGTGGGTCTGCGGGTTTTCATGTCAATTTGTGGGTCTGATCCATGAAATGCGGATCACTTGGGGGCTATGACAGGGGTCAGGAATCGTGCTAGGGGGTGTGGGGACCACTAGACTACCAGGGAAATAAATTATAACAGAGGCTGCCAGGGATCGGAAATCGTGCTTGGGGGGGTGGAGGGGACCATGAGACTACCAGGGTCACGGGTGTGTAACAGGCACACATATGCATGGGTGTGTTGTATGCACCCATACCTCTCGACTGTCCCTGATTTTCAGGGACATCCCTGATGTTGCCTGCAGGTCTTCCTCTGTCCCTCATAAAAGTTGTGTTTTTGTGGCAGAACAGTGGGAATTAAAATCACACAATAATGTCAGACATTAACGTTACAGACTTGCTCTTCTCCTGAAAATGCATCTTATCACACATCCCCTTATTCTATCAGTAGTCTGAGTGAATGGTACCACTTTTTAAGATGTGTCCCTGAGTTTGGGTCTTTGTCCCTGATTTTTGTAAGCCTTGTCTCTGATTCAGGAGGCAAGGGGTCGAGAGATATGTATGTACCGACTGCCTGGCAGCACACAGTTCCTGCTGCTTCCAGCCTGTACTTCCATTCCGACCAAAAGGTGGAGCTGTGTGCTCCACGCAGTAGCACCGGGCAAACTGCATGGTAATGTATGCTAAGCAGCACACAGTGAGATGCAGATGTGCCTGTTTGCCCACAGATTACCTAAGTAGGCTCATTTGCATGGGAGCTTTGAATATAGCTCACGTTTGCCCCAGGCTAACCAGTTTGCACCGGGCTATTGTGTTTGCACTGTGCTATCGGGTTAGCCCCATGCAAACAACACTTCAGCATAGCACAGTTCTGCAGTGTATGGCTTACATTGTTGTTTGCAGTAAATGTGTGACATCTCTGTGCAGTCACGCACAGTGTTCTCCACCTGCAACACTGGCTTGCTCCAGAATCTAATGAGCTGCTGTTGCAGTGTGCACTTCCCTGTTGCTATATTCAGTGCTGTTTTATTCCCAGGCTATTTTGCCCTGCACCCTGGCTTCTTTTGCTTGCTATATTCAGCTGGTTTTGCACGACTATTCCTTTTGAATAAAGCTTGCTTTTGCTCCAGGCTAAGTTTGCCCACCAGGCAGTGCTGATTTAGCCCCAGGGCAATGTTTTAAATATCTGGGCCTTAGACTGCAATTTGGTATGTACCTTCCCACTTCTACGGGGCTACATTTTTAGCAAGTTTGGTGAAAATCGGTTTAGCAATTTAAATGTTAATTAGTGAAATTATGCAAAACCACCCGATTTTTTGTCACTGTTGTTGCTCACAGTTAAATTATGAAACTTACAAGTTCATTAGAGTTTGCTGTAAGGAAGTTATTTACATTTTAAAGTCCTTGTGTACGCAGGTTCATTTGGACCACCAGAAAAAAAGAGCTGAAAAAATGTGAAGCTTTTTTCCGAGTTAAAGCTGATTACAATCAAAAACTTTAAAAGCTAGAAATGGAAACAAAATACTTATCTGAAGGTTCACAGTTGTAGAGCTCATCAGAAGACGCGCTAACAAGAGATTTGAGTAGACTTTAAAAAATCAATTAAAGTTATTATTTTATTTCTGGCCCACTGAAACAGCAGTAGTGATGCTGCTTGCAATGCCAGTGACCCAAGTTTGAAAATGGGCTCTGTCGGGAGCCAGCCGGGGGGAGGAAGATCGAGCGTCCCACAGAATGTTTTGCTCCTCCGGGAGGGAGAACTGCCTCTGCTTTACTGCCACCTGGGTGACTACAGGTGGAGTGGAGTGAGCGGCAAATGTGGAGGATGCTGTTGAAGCTCATGTAATAAACATTTGTATGCCTCTGATTGGGGCTTTATTTTCAAACGATCATTTAACTGAGTTACACCACTTGTTCTTACACCACAGTTACTTTCCAAAGTTCAGCTCACTGCTTACCTTCAGAAAATGTTTTTACCTCATTGTGCCTGAAAATTGCCAGACTCGGTCATGCATGAGTTTACTTACACTTCTGCAACAGTTGTAAAGCACATTCGCTAGAGCATCGGGGAGCCAGGGATAAGGTCGGGCTGGCTGAAGTATTTAATATTATCAAAACTTAAAGAAATGGTCATTGTATGATGGTCTGGGACCACATATGCCCTAACTAGGCATACAGATTGCTGCAGGCACCTTTTTTGAATGGGTAAAAGCATTTAGCCAAAAGCTGGCAGTATCCCTGTAATTAAAAAAAAAAAGTATGAAGTGACAGTAAGTAGTACAGTGCCTCGCTGAGAATGTGAAATAGTGCCGCGCAGCTCCAGGAGTGTTTGCATTATGGCCCCCAGAATGGATTAAATACTACAGCAGGCAGGTGAGAAAGTAAACTATTTTTGGGGCTTAAAAGTCTGACTGGGAGTTTTGGTTTGGGGTGGGGTGGTGGGGGTGGGGCAGGTGTTCTCCTTTAATTTATTTATTTAGTTTTTGTTTACCGGGTAAGTGCTCTAGTCATGAAATGACTATTTTCAGGCACGGCCCGGGAGAGTACAACAATCAGAAACAAATACAGAGCATGAGTGCAGGGGAATTACATGTAGAGTAGGTCAAACAGTCAGTAAAAATAATATATACAACCAAACATAACATGACATCAGAAGAGTCACATAAAATCAAGGTAAATAACTTGCACAGTAAATGAGAAATAACACAGCAAGGTAATCTGGAATATTGGTTAATTGGTCACTACAATGAACATTCATAATGCAGCACAGACAGGCATGGGCAAATTCCTGGTAGGGCAGGATGCACCATCATGGACTACAAGGCGAGACTCAGTATTAAGAGGGGGAGTCTAGATTCGCCCGGTAAGGGAACTGGAAGGTAGAGTGAGGCCAAGGGAGTAGGGTAGAGGAGAGTATGGCAGGAAGCAGCTGGAGGTTGAGGGGTTTAAGGAGGATCAAAGCATGTACAGGGGTCTGCGAGAAATGAATGGTAGCGCAGCTCACTTTTAAAGCTGTCATGGGATTATTGTGAAAGCAGAGTTGTAACTTGCTTTGCAGAAGTTGCCCTTTAGGCCCTACATGAAGTGTGCTTGCGTCCTAACTACAGGCATCACTTTCTTACTGTTTTGTTCATGTACGACATTAATTGTGGTACAAAATGCACACATTTTTTTTGATTATGCTCTCAACTGTTTTTTATGGTTCTAGGCTTTAAACATTTTGTTTATATAGGACTTAGTACATTTTTCACAATAGTTGTACTGCTTTATTAAACATATGGGGCCAGATATTCAAAAGGGTTGCGCCATGCGCAACAGGGTTGCGCATGCGCAAGTCCTACATTGCGCCATTCTGCGATATTCAGCAGGAGGCAGTTGCGCCACTGAAAACAGGCTGAGCAACAGCGCAATGCAAATGAATGCATGCGCAACTGGAGGGGGAGGAACCATGCATAAACTGCGCAGCCCGATATTCAGTCGGGCTGTGCAGAGTTGTGCAGGCGCAACCCCCAACCTGCGCCTGCACAACTTTGAGCCAAAAAAAAAAGGCTTAAGTTGAGGGCCACCCACAGGTGAGCTGCTGTATTGCAGGGTGCAACACAGCAGCTGCCACCCGTGGCTGGCCCCCAACTCAGTCCCTGTGCCCCCCCACCAGCCCGATTGCGGGCATCAATGTGGCCCCCTTCCCGTTCACATCCCTGGTGGTCCAGTGGACCGTAATGCCCGATCGCGGGCAGAATGTAATAAGAACCCCCAGTGCCCGATCGTGGGCAGAATGTAAAAGAACCCCCAGTGCCCGATCGCGGGCAGTAAGTAAGTGCCCCCTCCCCAGCGAATATCTCCCTGGTGGTCCAGTGGACGTAATGCCCGATCATGGGCAGAATGTAATAGAACCCCCAGTGCCCGATCGTGGGCAGTAAGTAAAATCCCCTCCCCAACCCGAATATCTCCCTGGTGGTCCAGTGGACCGTAATGCCCGATCGCGGGCAGAATGTATATTACACCCCACCCAAACATCTCCCTGGTGTCTAGTGTCCCCCACCCCACCCACCCACGAGCCCCACCCCTCTCCCCAAGCAGCGGCAGCATCCCACCACGCCCCGCCGCCCGCCGACTGACTGGCGGTAGGGTTGCACGCCCGTGGTGCTGAGCTAGAGCCAATGGGCATGTAGTTTATACTGTATGACAGTCCAGATTTGTGAATGACATTCATTCACAAATCTGGACTGTCATGTGGTAGTATGGGCTGCACACCCATTGGCTCTAGCTCTGCACCAACGGGCGGCAGCCCACCGCCAGTCAGTCGGGCGGCGGGGCGGCAGGCAGGTGGGATGCTGCCGGCCGCCGGGGAGCGGGTGGTGGGGCTTCATGGGTGGGTGGGTGGGGGGACACTAGACACCAGGGAGATGTTTGGGTGGGGGTGTCAATATACATTCTGCCCGTGATCGGGCATTACGGTCCACTGGACCACCAGGGAGATATTCGGGTTGGGGAGGGGGCACTTTACTTACTGCCCGTGATCGGGCACTGGGGGTTCTTATTACATTCTGCCCGCGATCGGGCATTAAGGTCCACTGGACCACCAGGGATGTGAACGGGAGGGGGACTCACATTGATGCCCGCGATCGGGCTGCAGGTGCGCCGGTCCTCGATAGCGCCGTTGCCTGGCAGGGGCGCCAGGCGCAGTCCTCAGGGATCGGGTGCACCTACATGCCAATGGCATGCAACACAGTAATGACATGCAAATGGCCCCTGTGCCTTGCATGTATTATAGCCCCATTTGCATGTCACCTTTTGAATATCGTGGTTTGCGCATGGCGCACTGGTATTCGCCACCGCAAGTTGACTGCTCCACTCTGTCAACTTGGCGCTGCGAAGTTCCACTGCGCCATGCACAGTGGCTGTGGCTGGGGAGCGATATTCAAAGGAGTTGCTCAATAGCGCAACTCCTTTGAATATCACACGGGACACACCCCAGCGCATCTATTTTGCGCAGCGCAAGGACTTGCGCCTTTGGATGGTGCAGTTTGAATATCCAGCCCATGCAGTTTAATGTGTTGCAGTTAGAAAATCTTTCATAAAGATTTTCAAACATTTTTGTTTTTGTTGGACTTTGTAACAATAATTTTGTACTGCATTTTTCTGTTCTTTTTTGTTTGTTTTAATTAAGTCTATCTGCTAAGGAGACAGAGATGTGCTGGGGAAATGAGATTAAAATTGTTGCCAGAGGTGACTAACTGGCCCTGGATGATGATTACAGTTCTTTGTCCTGTAACAACAGGACCCCTGGTCAGTTAACGAGGAAGCTTCAAAGAGCCCAAGGTCTTTCATGTCACCAAACTGTCTTGACTATGCAGCCACCACGTGTAGGGGCAGACATGGCTCAGAACAATGAGAAGTGGCCTTGCGTACACAAAATTCATAGGTCCAGTTCCAGTCAGTTCCTTTAGAGGGGTAGTCCCAAAGGGAAAAAAAGTCCTGGTCCTGGAAATGATGTCACCGAGCAAGGGTTATGAGGGTGGGTGGAGCCAGGCTTGCAAGTAAGCTTAAATCTTCGTGTGAGAAGCAAAGCCAGTCAGTGTTGGGGCTTCATACTTATGCCATCTAAGACTAAAGTCTACTGTGGCTCATTGAGGTCCTTTGTGGTAAGAATCTTTCTACTTTGTTAGAATTAAGAAACTATAGAGAGGTTTTTCTATGTGTGTCTTCTGCTGTGTGAAACCATTTTTTTTATTTCTGTATTAACCCTGTAATTGCCATAACCTTTGTGTAATTGTGATACCCTCTAGAGTTTGTAAATAATGTGAAATAGTAAATATTATTTTTATATACTTCATGCCTCTGTGACTGAATCTTTTGGGGAATAGTTAACTGCTGGTATTGACAAATCCAGCTCTGAAGAGAGTAGGCTACAGTTACCATATTTTAGAAGTAAAGTGTTTCTCAGGAGTGAGTGACAGGGAAGGCCATTTGCCTTTAGCCAAAGGAGCACTTACTGTGTGAGCAGTGGGTCTGGTGTAATTTGGACCAAGAAGGCCCCAGGTAAGTGAATCACTTTTTGGATGGTAGCAGCCTATTGAGGGTGCTCCTTGTAAATTGTGTGTACGGAAAGGTAAATTGCTAGCCTGTTGCAGACAGCATCCTGAGAAACTGGGGCATTTGTCCTCTGATGATAACAGCCTTCCTGAGGAGGTCGTGGGGTCCAAAAACAGTGGGGGAATTTAGAATTCATGGGACATACATAAGGCAATTCTAGTGGGAGGTAGGAGGAAGTAGGCTGTTGGTAAAACTAGGATCTGTAGCTTATCCAATAGGTAGGGAAATGGGCAGACTGGGTGGGCCAAGCGGTCCTTATCTGCCATCAAAGTCTGTGTTTCTGTGTTTCTATGATAGTCCAAAAAATGTAACGGAAGGGGATAGTGTAACACTCCAAACAGATAGTGACCTGTGCACTGAGTGCAGTGTTCTCTGAATTCACTGCACATATGCAGCCAGTGGTGGTTAATAGGTTGGTAACCCAGGGTTTGAGAGATACTGGGACCTCCGTGTCTATGGTGACACAGATTTAATTTGTGAGGAACAGATCCTGCCTGGCCATTTTTCTCAGATTAGATGGGTAATGGTTTTGGTGGTCTCTGTGCCAATGACCCAGATCTTCCTAAGCTGGGAAGGTGGTCACGGCATACAGGAGGTAGGAGTTATACCAGATCTGCCCATGGATGTGATTACGAGAATCCAATTCAACAGCATGGCCAGTAGTGTGTGTGTGTCACCACCCATAGCAAGGCAAGGGAACAGGTGCCTGAGGATGCAGAGGATATGTAGAAGACAACGCCACCCCTGCCTCAGTAGCTGCGGAAGTTGTAGCTGAGGAACATGCTTGAGCTGCAGTTCTGAGCCACAGCTACAGACAAAGGTGAATCCAGCTGTGGGTGGCTGTCCCACAGGGGAGTGTGTTTCGGGGAGGGTCAGGCATGCAGAGCTGGGCAAAGCTCAACAATCTGAACCATTCCTTCAGAGATTAAGGTAGCCACCAGTGTGGAAGGTGACCTTTGAGTTCTGGGAAAAGGAAGTACTGTGAGAATGGGCTCCTGTACAGTGAGTGTTTTCCTAAGGAGGACCGGAGGAAGGAAGGGTACTCCAGCAGATAGTGGTTAATAGGGAGTATAGGAAACCGCTTCTGGTCTTACCCCATGACATACCCTTTTCTGATCATTTAGGGGTCAGCCATAGAAAAAGGCAGTGACTAACCAGCTTTACTGGCCTAGTATTATTATAGATGTGACAAACTACTGCCGGACTTGTCCACAGTGCCACATGGTAGGAAAGGTTGGGGACAAGGCTAAGGCAGCTTTGATTCCCGTGCCTATTATTGAAGAGCCATTCAGGTGAGTTGCCATAGACATTGTGGGGCCATTTGTACCCCAAGTGACACCAGCAAGCGCTACATCTTGGTAGATGTAGATTACATTACAAGGTACTCAGAGGCAGTGCCCTTGTCCTTCATCGAGGCTGAGAAGGTGGCCATTGAATTGCTGGGGATAATTAGCCTGGTGAGTTTCTCCCAGGAAATTGTGTTGGACCAGGGCATCAACTTCATGTCTGATTTGATAACTAGTCTTTGAGAGTGGTGTGGAGTGAGACAGCTAAGGGCCTCCCCATACCATCCTCAGACTGGTCTGGTTGAGCATTTTAATGCATCCCTTAAGGCCATGTTGAGAGCATTTGCTGACCAGCATGGAAGAGAGTGGACAAGTACTTCCCAGCTATTGCATACAAGGAAGTACCCCAGGAGTCCACAGGGTCTCGTCCTTCAAATTCCTATTTCACCATAGGGTGAAGTGCCCCTGATTTGGTATAGGATGAATGGGAGGGTGAGCTTGCTCCTTAAGGGGAATCTCGGTCTAGGCTCAGTAAGTTCATAGAGGTTCACCCAGGAACACCTAGCCTCTGCGCAATACAGACAGAGACATGGTACAACCGTAGGGGCAGAGCCTGGCAGTATGAAGTCAGGCAGTGGGTGGTGGTGATGATGCCTGCCTCTGTCTGGCAGAATAAGTTGCAGGTGGCTTAGGAGGTCTGTACTGGTGCTCAGGAATGTGAACAATGTTAACTATGTGGTAGAGCTTGACAGGATGCAGGCAGTGGATCTATCAAGTTAACATGTTGAAACCTTACCATGACGGAGATGAGATGGTCCTGGCTGCACGCAGCTACTCTGAGGAGGAGGAGACAGAGGTGGACCCACTGGTGAATTGTCGGAGAGGCTAAAGGAGAATCCTCAGTGGATTCTGTTACCCTCTTTGAGAGGCTGAGATCCAAGACTGGATGAGGGCCAACTGGTTGAACCTAATCGGATAATGACTGAAATGTTGGTGTTAGAACCTGGACACCAGGGAGTGAGGGGCAGGCTGGTCAGGTCTTTGTGCTATGGCTTGGGATTCTCAGCTGCTTACCTCAGATTGGGTGAGGAATCTGGGTGTTGTTTTGGACTGCAGTTTGACACTTAAGTCGCAGATGTCAGCCGTGGTCCAAATCTCATTTTACCATCTGAGGAACATCACTCGGATTAAACACCCAATTCCCCCCTGGTGATATGCCATCGTTGGTTCATGTTTTTGTCACCTCTAGCCTGGATTACTGCAATACCTTATACCTAGGGCTATTGGGAGTAGATCTTTGCTGACTGCAGCTAGTGCAGAATGTGGCAGCCAGGTTGCTGACTGGCCTACCAAAGTTGTGCCATATCACACCTGTGCTCTGTTATGTGCACCAGCTGCCTGTTAGTTGGCAGATCTCCTTCAAGGTCAGTTTGCTGACCTATAAAGCCCTACATGGGCAGGGGCCTGGCTACCTGCAAGACCTCCTGTGTCCCTACTTCCCTCCCGCCCACTTCGCTACTGTAATGAGGGATTGCTGGAGGTACCCAGGGTCCAACTAAAAACATCAGGGGCTCGCACATTTGCGTTTGCAGCCCTGACCCTGTGGAACTCTCTGTCTCACCAGATTAGAGAATGCTAGACCGTAGATCAGTTCAAGTGTGAACTGAAAACACATTTATTTAGACAGGCTTTTCCTGAATCAGCTTAATGTAGTCAATAGTAAATGTAATGTAACAATGTTTTATTTTATGTGTAATATTTGTAAACGTTTGTTTTATGTGAAAAGCGCTTTGATTCATACGCATATAAATAAAGGTTGATTGATTGAGTGACACCAGCCCAAGCTACTGAAATGTGGAGGGTGCTGCGAACATTTAAGGGGATGTTCATGAGGAAGCTAATGTACTGTATACCATGCTGACAAAGCACCATGAGGATACAGGGTCCCAGGCCTCCTGGGGGCAGCCACTCAGCCAAGTCCCCGAGGGTGTAAAACATGCCACTGAGGGGGGAAATCAAGGAGATGCTGGCTCTTCAGGTGATCCAGGAGTGCAGTAGTCCTTGGGCTTCCTCAGTGGTACTGATCCCCAAAAAGGATGGAAAGGACCATAAGGTTTTGCATCAACTACAGCAAGCTCAATAGCGTATGGAGTTGGATGCATACCCCACACCCGGAGTAGATGAGATTCTAGAGAAGTTGGGGGGGGTGAGGTACGTGGCCACCATAGACCTGGCAAAGGACTGTTACCAGGTGCCACTGACCCCTGGACACCAGAGAGAAGCCGACCTTCATCACCCTGTTTGGGTTCTTTGAGTTAAGAGTAACGTCATTCAGGATGGAGAATGTGACAGCTACCTTTCAGTGGTTTGTGAACCGCATTCTGAATGGGATAGGAGCTTTTTCACTGGCATACATGGATAACATTGCTATCTATATCCAGATCTGGGAGGATCACGTCAGGCATGTGACCAAGGTGCTCTGCTGACTGCAGGCCACTAGGCTGATAGTCAGGGTGGAGAATGCCAGATAGTAATGGCAGAGGTGTCATACCTTGGGCACAGTGTGGGGAGTGGGTATATGAAGCCTAGACCAGTGAACATTGGGGCCATCCTGGGATGAGCCACACCATTAACTAAGGGAAAAGGTTGGGCCTTCCTAGGGATGGCAGGGTATTACTATAAGTGTGTGCCAGATTTTAACAGCCTGTCCAAACCCCTGTTCACTCTCACCAGGAAGAAAATGGCAGACCAGGTTCAGTGGATGGAAACCTGTGATACTGCGTTCCGTCAGCTGAAGGAGGCATTGTGTTGGACACTTGTGCTCACCAGCCCAGACTATTCTTTAAGGTTCATTGTGAACGTAGATGCATCTGACCATGGGCTAGGTGCAGTTCTGAGTCAGGTTACAGTCTCAGGATAGAAACACCCAGGCATGCACTTGAGCAAGATGCTGCTGCCCGGAGAGGAGGCCTACACCACAGTTTAAAAGGAGAGTCTAGGTATTGTCTGGGCTTTGCAGAAGCTGCAACCTTATCTGTATGGGAGGGAGTTCACCCTTGTCACTAACCACAACCCCCTTACATGGCTTCGTAGGACCAGTGGTCAAAACACCAAATTGCCAAAGTGGAGCCTGATGCTGCAGTCCTATAATCTGGACACTGAAACACAAAGGGTTCCTGACACTCCGGTGCTTACAAGGGCTGCAGGACACAATAAAGACTCCAGCAACCACAAACTGCACTGCTTGTGATAAAAAAGCCATAACGCTGAAAATGTTATTAAAATAGGTGCAAACTTTTATTGTGGAACCCAAACGGCAACGGACACAAATAATACCATGCTCTCAAGAGATAGAACAAAAAGGCTTGGAGACAGAGAACATTCTCACTTGGTGCCTTTTTCTATTTGGAAAGTGTTAGAAATCTTTCCGTTTGTGATGATGGAAGCCTTAGGTTCTGTGCACGATAGCTTTTTTTTTTAAATCCATGAGATGTAGGTAGGAGGGAATGCATACTGCTCCAACACTTTTGAAAGGTAATCTCATTTAATGTAAAACACCTTTTCAGCATCTAAGGAAACTAAGGCTCTAGGTTTGTGTGATTTATCTGCTATTTCTATCAGATGGAGGACTTTTCTAATGTTGTCAGCTGCATGCCTATTTTTCAAGAATCTAGTTTGCTCTGGGGGCCTATAAAGTATGGCAAAACTTTCTGAATTCTGCTAGCTAAGATTTTGTTCAAACTTTTATTGTCCAAATTAATAAGCGTAATTGGTTTGTAATTATTGAAGTATTCAGTATCTTTACCTTTCTTGTGTAACCCCTAGATGGCGCTATCCCAGGGGCTACTACCCCTGCCTGATTTGCCACTAACAGGTTGAGGGGCCTGGATCCAATGGCGGGTGCCTCCACCCAGAGGTCAGGGTTTGCAATAGTTAAACTAACTTGGTCACAGCCCTCTGGGACACTGCAACCCCCCCCTTTCTTCCCACTAGTGGCCCACACAATATATCAGAATTACCTTCACAGTATACACTTACCCCCAGGTCTGGTTCCGCACTGGGACCTCCTGTGAAATGAGATACAGTGCAACAATCACAGTACAGTACTTTAACATAGACAAATACCTCAGGCAGTATAACTTTGCTGAAACAAGCAGCTCTGATTTATTTGGGGATATAACAAGGACAGGGGAAATCAGGTTAATTAGCTTATCACTCTAATAATCTACCTATGGCTCTGTGCACAGGCCTATCCCTATCAGTTACTGTCCCTGGGTACCCAAGCCCTAGTGGCTAGTCCAAACCGTGGCAGCTGGTAGGGCCCTTTCACACAGAGAAAAGGAGAATTAAACAGTCAGCAGTACAGTAATTCCATTTGGATTTAATGTGGCAATTCAACAGGGCGACCCTGAATTAGTACTCACGACCTCCAAATAAGATAGGGTCCTTCAATGTCAGCAGGGCTCACTTGAGGTACACAAACCTCTTCACACATCCATATAAAAGAAAGCACTATACCAGGCAGGCTGCATCTGTATCCCGATCGCAATTACTGCACAATACCGGAGAACACACAGCAGATTCAGTTCCTGACAGACCGAAAGTAATTTTCAGCAATTTCTCCAGTCTTCTGCAGGGTGAGCCTGGTTTCTACTCTTCAGAGATCCTTTGATTCTTTTCACAGGACGGATTCAGTCCTAACAAGCTGTTACACAAGCTGCAGACCGGAACTCTGGGCCTTACACACGTTTTTTGACTAAAACTGCACACTGAAAAAAGCAAGGGCTCCTTCCTTCTTCACTGCCAAAGCTCAACTGAAACTCCAACCGACAAAACGGGCACTTCCTTTGAGTTCCTCCCAGTTCTTGACTGGATTGGCTGTCACCACAATAGACTGGTGCTGTTGGTCCAAAAGGCACTGAAGTCTAAACTACATCTCCCAGAGTCACTGCCCATACAATCCTCTTGTGGCTGGCTCAGATTATGAGTCCAAGTTCTGATTCGTCCAAGGCACCATTTTAGAGCTAGCTTACCCCACACTGATTGGTCCAGTTCAGCAGTTCAAAACCAGAATGGGGAGTAGACAGACACAGTTCTGACTGCAAAGAAAGCAGGTTAGACAAACTGTAATTTCATTATTACTCTAAATAATTTCTGGCAGACAGTTACATCTTTCAGATAGGTTCCTTTGCACTCCTAGTGACTGCAAAATGAAGTGAATTGGCAGCAGCTCGAGTGGTACTCAGAGAAGCACACAGTCCCCCCATAAAACTAATTATGTCTGCAAGCAGACAGCTCTTAAAGAGACAGTACCAGAGGCTCTAAAACACTCACTGATAAATGGCTTAAATGCAAACACCATTCAGGCTTGGAGCATTCAAGCAAGCTCCTGGAAGTCTTTTGGGAACCCCCATTTGCAGGGGTTACACCTTCCTGGCCTGGGAAAGCTTGGCGTCTCGTCAAGCAAGTACCCTATAAGTTTCAACTGCAACCATATACATTTGCATTAGGCTCGCATACATGTAATCATCAGTCAATATATCATTTTACCAAGAACACATTTCTGAAACATTGCAGTACGTCACTCTTTACACAGTATTACATACACATTGTACCATAACTCAAGTTATTACCTCTTGTACATGAAACCTGAAGAGAGGGGCCTTCCTATCAGTTACCTTGGGGCTGGATGGGGCAAGGGTACCATACTTAGAGGGCAACACAAGTAACTTGGAGTTAGCACTGATGCTCAGTTTGGGCAATGAGCTCGGGACACATACATCCCTTTATGGACAACATTGAGAGGCAAGTCCACAGGCCTCCCAAGTGAATCATAACTGAGGTGCACCACAGGCTTTACAGCTCGACCAGTCTTTCTAGGGGAACTGTTATAGTCTCTGCACTCTGAGCCTCATTTTCAGCATTGTCCTCACTTGTCAGGGAGTCTCCATGGGGTAGAGAGGCTAGAACTTGGGGCACTTTCAGCTCCAGGAGTTACAGTTTCTGAGTCCACAACATTTGGCTGCATGGAGAGCTTTCGGACACTGGCAGTGGACTGTCAGGGCACTCAAAATACTCTTCTTGTTCGATGTATCACCAGTCTGCCCCAATCTATCATTTTCCTCCCTGAAAGCTCAAACAGTTCAACCATGCACAATGATTCCATTTCATCTGATCTGATGCTTTGCACTTCACTCTGGGAGCATTGGCTCCAGGGATGAAGTTGGGGCTTAGACAGTCCAGAAGGCCCAGCTTTGTCTCCAGTATTGACTAGGGATTGCCCGAAACAATTGACTCAGTTCGTAAGAAGGATAGTATTCAAAGTCACTCTCACTTTCTTCCGATATGGACTGACAGTCATGCTCAACTGGGACTTGTGGAGGGAACACTTTAACTTTGCTTCCTGTAGGTGCAGACTTTCTTGATCTTTTCTTAGCAGCAGCTCTAGTCACTGGTCCAGAGGGCATCTTCTAGGGCTCAGACTCAATTAAGATTTGTCCAATGGGCAGTAAATGATTTCTATGTATTGTTTTACATCTTTTGAATTATTCTCAGGCCTTACTTTGTACACTGGCAGATCATCTAGTTTGCCCACTACAATGTGAGGGAGATGGTCTAATCGGTCAGCAATCTTGATATGCTATGCAGTCCCAGATTTCTTAGCAATACCCGATCTCCCTCCTGGAGTTCCTGTGCTTTCACCTTTTATCATGCCTTTCTTTGTTGGCCAGATTTCTTTTGGCAGCCATGGTTTGAGCCAGTTGGTATGCATGAGTTAGCTGGGCCTTTAACTTTGCACATACTGTAAATAGTTGTCAGCTTGAACCCCATCAGGAGAGACCCCAAACACACATCTACTGGTAGTCGAGCTTCTCTTCCAAACATCAGGCGGTAGGGGGAGAATCCAGTGGCATCACTTTTGGTGCAGTTATAAGCATGTACCAGGGTGCTAATTTGTTGGCTCCATCTAGGCTTGTCCTTTGGGTGCAGGGTGCCTAGCATATCTAGCAAAGTGCGGTTGAAACGTTCAGGCTGTGGGTCCCCTGGGGTGGTAAGGAGTGGTTCTGGACTTTCGCACTCCCACAGAGAAAGCATCTCTTTGATCAGACGACTCTCAAAGTCTCTCCTTGATCAGAATGGATTCTTTGTGGAGCCCATAGTGAACAAAAAGTTTTCTACAAGTACTTTGGCCACAGTGGATGCTTTCTGGTCTTTGGTGGGAAAGCTTGGGCATATCTCGTGAAATGGTCAGTGACCACCAGCACATTACTGATATTTCTTTGATCTGACTCCAAACTCAGAAAATCAATACAGACCAGCTCCATGGGTGCACTGGTGGTGATGTTAACAAGGGGCAGCCCTCTGGGGCAAAGCTTTCCTCTGTAAGCAGCGACTACAAGTTGAATGTGTTGCTCCACATCAGCCCCATCTTAGGCCAATAGAATCTGGATCTCACCAAGTCAAGTGTTCTGTCTATACCAAGGTGCCCCATGTGGTTGTGCAAGGACCTCAGTACTGAGTCTCGGGCAGTGGGCAGCACTAGTTGTTGTTTGTCTACTTGTCCCCTCTGTCTACTGTTTCTCTGTATAACAGTTTATTGATCAGTTTCAACTTAGGACCTTCTTTGTATAACAGTGCAGTTCTCAAATCAGTGGAGCGAATTTGGACACATCTTTTCCTGCATAGAGGGCTTCTAAAGCTGCTTTGATCATGGGATCATGGATTGAGCCCGCGAATACTGTCATTGTCCAGCTGAGGCAGTGCACCAATGTCTATTGCAGAAAAGTGGCAATAAGCACAGGTATGCAATTCTCAGAGGGTCCCAAGCAATCCACCATGCAGTCCACTGCGTCCGTGGACATTTGTTCCTCCCTGTCAAACTTCCGGCAGAGTGCCCGAATGTCAGGTTCTGCCAATCGGACCCAATCATTCTGGGGAACAGGCCTCCGGAGAGAGCATCAGCATCTATGTGGTTCAGACCTGCTCATTATTCGAGCATAGTCATATGTAGATAATGCAGAAAGCCACCTATGGCCAGTGGCATCCAACTTAGCTGAGGTCTGCACATAGGTCAAAGGATTATTGTCAGTTTTACTAGTATTTTAGCCCCATACAAGTACTCATGGAATTGGTCAACAATAGCCCACTTCAAAGCTAGGAACTCTAACTTATGTACAGGATAGTTCTTTTCGGATGGGGTCAGGCTTCTACTGGCAAAGGCCACTGGTCTCAGGCCATTCTCGTGCTCTTGGTACAACACAGCCCCCAACCCTTGCAAGCTAGCATCAGTGTGCAGGACGTAAGGTTTTCTTGGATCGGCATAGGCCAGCACTGGAGCATGGGTAAGTTGATATATGATCTCATGAAAAGCAGTCTCACAATCAGGGTCCAGCGGGCCCCAAATACTTCACTCGGATGAAAATACACTCTTTCAGTCTTGAGGGACGCTGACTTTTGGTATTTTTTGTGGGTTGGGGGATACCCTTGAGTAAGGTTAAGTAAAGGGCGGATCACTCTTGAATAGTCCTTGATGAAGCTCGATAATAACCACAGAATCCCAGGAATCTTTGCAGTTCTTTTAGATTTTGGGCTGTGGCCAGTGGTCAAGGCCTCAACTTTACTTGGGTCGGTCTCTATTCCTCGGTGGATACTATGTGTCCCAATACTTTACTGATGTTTGAAAGAATTGACACTTATCAATGGACAGTTTAAGGCCAAAGTCCTCCAGTCGGTCCAATACCTTAAATAATCTGCTCTCATGTTCCTCCAGTGAGCTGCCAAACACAATAACATCATCTAGGTATACCAGGCACTCTAGTAAGTTCATGTCCCCACTGCACGCTCCATCAATCGTTGAAGAAAGTGGCTGGGGCACCTGAAATCCCTTGAGGCATCCTCATGAATTCATAGAAGCCAAGCGGACAGATAAAGGCCGTCTTCTCACGGTCCTCTGGGGCCATCGGATCTGGTAGTACCCACTGCGGAGATCCAGCACAGAGAACCACTTGCTCCCGCTTAGGCAGTCCAAAGCATCCTGAATGCGGGGCATTGTGTACTGATGGGATAGTCCGCCGTTTAAGGTGCGATAATCCACACATCCTTACTGTTCCATTCTTTTCCTCACTACCACAATGGGGAAGCATAAGGGCTTCTGGATTCTTGTATTACACCAGCAGCTAACATCTCTTGCAGATGCCGTCTCACATCATCTATGTCAGCAGGTGCCAGGCGTCGAGACCTCTCACGAAATGGTCTTTCGTCATGCAGCGGATATTGTGCTCATCCTTGCACGCATCCTACATCCCATTCCTTTAAAGAAAACACCTGGTCTCTCTGGGCAAGCTTCTCACTGATCCTCACTTTCCATTCAGCTGGCAGTGGTCGAAATCAAACAAGTCAGCGTACTCTGTCATTCTTTCCTTGAACTTTGCATTGGGTAGCACTGCAGTGTCTCGCACAATGCACATTAGCCAGGATGCAACCTCTGTTTACTCGAATGTCTCTTTCAGACACATTATGAACTTGGACCATTACCCTTCTGGCATAAGCATGGGCTCTAGCGGGCAAAATACTAGGCTTGACCAGCAGTCCCTCTGGCAATTTTCCATCGCCTGGTGCATCCAACATTAATATTTTATTCTTAACATCCTTTCTGATACGGACCTCTCCTGTAAGGTACACTGGGCATTTGGCGCCAGGATCAGAGACTCAGGATCCTTCTTCCATACAATTCCGACCGGTTCCTCTGGTTCTGTTTTTCAGCATCTCTCTGTGCCTCATAGGCCTTCTTAATTAAAGCGGAACTCTTAAAGCTCTACTAGTCTTTGACCCCTGTTTTCATAACACAACTGTCCAGCCTTCCGAACATATGAGCATTTGTTCCAATCAACAAAGGGACACCATCATACAGTCCAGTGGGGGACACACTAAGGCTAGGGTCTCTACTTGTTCGCCACTCCAGCCACGGAGGTGGGGAAAGACAGCCAAATTCGGATATACCCGGAATAGGGTAGTGCCTTCTCACTTAACCCCATACATGCAGTCCTTCTAATGGTTGTAAAGTCACGTCTGACAAATGCTTCTGATACCAATCCTGGAACATAATTGTCACTTGGGAGCCACTGTCTAATACAGCTCTTGTAGACACTCCATTCACCTTTACAGTGGTCTCCATGGAGGGACCCACTATTCTGGACCAGTCTGGAGAGGCGGTAGTGGAGGCCTGGGCAACTGACCTTGCCACAAAAGGGACGTGAATTGCATTTTTGGTGCCCTCACTGGGATCATGTCGTGCACCTCTTAACCACTGATTTCTTCTCCGAGCCTCCTTGTAGCCTATATGCAACTTTGTCAGTGTCTTTTGGGGACTGGCATTCCTTTTCATGTGCCCATCTTTCCCACAATTATAGCAAAACATACTTTCTGGAGTTTGAGCTGGCCGGCGCCACACTGGGAGCCAGGCGGGGTATTACTAACTGGAAACCTGGGTGCCATCTCTGTCTGCGTGATAAGCATTTGGAGACATCTCATCAGTTTCTGCACTTCCATGGTCAAGGAATTGAGTTGGAGCTGTTATCAGCAGGAGATACATGGGTGGGTACCCCCACCCCCATAGCAGATGCAGTCGGATATAGGTCAGGGCCCGTACTTGCAGGCGTGGCCTTCATAAAGGGACTGTTTTTGAATTCCCGGATCTCTCTCAACAGTTTTCCCCATTGTGGCATATCTTTTTCCTTGTCAGAGCACTCATTGACTGTCAACCTCTGCCCCTGAACTTCACTTGATGGGTCACCTCAGTCACTCGAGTCGTAGCCACAGCTGTTGGTGCAGGTACCTCCGAGTCGCCTTTTCTCAACTCCTCGAATTTCTCTCATTAACTCATCATAGGAGGGTGGGATTCCAGTCAATTTGCCAGGCGAATGAAGCAAACAGCAGTTCTGAGAAGGGGCAGACTTAAGGATTCTGTCCAGTCTGGTTCGGTCTAGTTCAATCGCTGGCAAACTACCCTTTCTGAGGCATTCTTGCAACAATTTTTCCAGCCGAGAGACATACACAGACAACAACTCCCTTGGTACTGTTGTGCATTTCTTACTCTCCACCATAGGTCCTCATCAGAATCTGGCTCCATACACATTCTCCAAGGCCTCAAGATAGGCCTGTGCAGTCGCTTCAGGGTTACTGGCCCGCTTAGCACGGATGGTAGCCAGGGCAGGACCTCGGAGGCTCTCACTAACCTCTTTCGCTTCGCTTCCGAGCATTGCCATTCTAGCACTTGGGGGCAACATAGTCTATCCAGGTCTCCCAGTCATCCTCCCCTTGGGGGGTGGGGAGGGTGCCAGAGAAGATCCTCAACCTTCGGTAAGAGTCGTGACTAATGGCAGGTGCAGAAATAGGAGTCTGCATTGGTTCAGCCACCATTACGGGCACTGGAGCAGGAGAGGGTGTTGGGGGAGGAACACCCCAGGTGGCAAGAATAGTTTCTTCAAGTCCTCCACAGTTTTCCTCTCCCAGCAACCATTCAGCAAATTTCTCCTCAAAAGTTTCAGATAGTGGTGGGGCTGATTCCCCCGGTCTTTACTGTCCTTAGTTATCACTCTCCAAGCAGTGAGGGCTCCCTCTGGGGTAATGGTCTGTGGCACTTTGGAGCTATCTATGGGATCCTTAAACTCTACTAGGGCCAGGAAAGTGTGGGTGAGCAGATTAGCATGCCGACCCACCACCACAGGGTTTTGTAAACCTTCCACCTTGGAAAGTACTCCTGCACAGTGTCCGTATTGATACCCAGGGGATGTCCAGGATAAGCATAGCATTTGGGGTCGATCTCCTCCCAGTACACCACTCCACCAGCCGGCACAGCCACTTCTGTCGGGTACCCATTTTTCTTAACAGTGGTTCGTAAATATGGCCACTAGAGGACACACAATCCCAGCGGTGAGCCTCCAAGATGTAACCCCTAGATGGCGCTATCCCAGGGCTACTACCCCTGCCTGATTTGCCACTAACAGGTTGAGGGGCCTGGATCTAATGGCGGGTGCCTCCACCCAGAGGTCAGGGTTTGCAGTAGTTAAACTAACTTGGTCACAGCCCTCTGGGACACTGCAACCCCTTTCTTCCCACTAGTGGCCCACACAATATATCAGAATTACCTTCACAGTATACACTTACCCCCAGGTCTGGTTCCGCACTGGGACCTCCTGTGAAATGAGATACAGTGCAACAATCACAGTACAGTACTTTAACATAGACAAATACCTCAGGCAGTATAACTTTGCTGAAACAAGCAGCTCTGATTTATTTAGGGGGATATAACAAGGACAGGGGGAAATCAGGTTAATTAGCTTATCACTCTAATAATCTACCTATGGCTCTGTGCACAGGCCTATCCCTATCAGTTACTGTCCCTGGGTACCCAAGCCTTAGTGGCTAGTCCAAACCGTGGCAGCTGGTAGGGGCCCTTTCACACAGAGAAAAGGAGAATTAAACAGTCAGCAGTACAGTAATTCCATTTGGATTTAATGTGGCAATTCAACAGGATCAACCCTGAATTAGTACTCACGACCTCCAAATAAGATAGGGTCCTTCAATGTCAGCAGGGCTCACTTGAGGTACACAAACCTCTTCACACATCCATATAAAAAAGCACTATACCAGGCAGGCTGCATCTGTATCCCGATCGCAATTACTGCACAATACCCAGGAGAACACACAGCAGATTCAGTTCCTGACAGACCGAGTATTTTCAGCAATTTCTCCAGTCTTCTACAGGGTGAGCCTGGTTTCTACTCTTCAGAGATCCTTTGATTCTTTTTCACAGGACGGATTCAGTCCTAACAAGCTGTTACACAAGCTGCAGACCGAACTCTGGGCCTTACACACGTTTTTGACTAAAACTGCACACTGAAAAAGCACAGGGCTCCTTCCTTCTTCACTGCCAAAGCTCAACTGAAACTCCAACCGACAAAACCGGCACTTCCTTTGAGTTCCTCCCAGTTCTTGACTGGATTGGCTGTCACTCACAATAGACTGGTGCTGTTGGTCCAAAAGGCACTGAAGTCTAAACTACATCTCCCAGAGTCACTGCCCATACAATCCTCTTGTGGCTGGCTCAGATTATGAGTCCAAGTTCTGATTCGTCAAGGCACCATTTTAGAGCTAGCTTACCCCACACTGATTGGTCCAGTTCAGCAGTTCAAAACCAGAATGGGAAGTAGACAGACACAGTTCTGACTGCAAAGAAAGCAGGTTAGACAAACTGTAATTTCATTATTACTCTAAATAATTTCTGGCAAACAGTTACATCTTTCAGATAGGTTCCTTTGCACTCCTAGTGACTGCAAAATGAAGTGAATTGGCAGCAGCTCGAGTGGTACTCAGAGAAGCACACAGTCCCCCATACAACTAATTATGTCTGCAAGCAGACAGCTCTTAAAGAGACAGTACCAGAGGCTCTAAAACACTCACTGATAAATGGCTTAAATGCCAAACACCATTCAGGCTTGGAGCATTCAAGCAAGCTCCTGGAAGTCTTTTGGGAACCCCCATTTGCAGGGGGGTTACACCTGTGTAGAACTGTAATGAGGCCATTATTTAGAGATGGGGCAGCTTTTGGAGTTCCCATGCCTAAATGCCATGTGTATGCCAGCCATACACATGGCATTGAGGCAAAGTGTGTGAAAATAATGATCTGAATTTTACATATAGTATTTTTTATACTTCCATGCATAGGGCTACCCATAATGCAGGGACAGTGGCATGTCATCATCTCACGTTATCACTAGTGAGATCGGGACAGACGAGGGACGCCACAATTTAAAATGCCGGCTGCACTGGGGCTATATGAAATTTTATGAGCGGTCGGGCAAGTTTAATATCCATTTTTTCAGGTGACTCCACCAGGAATTTGTGCAGTGAAGCCCCAATCTGTGCAACGACTGGGGCTTCTATTCAGCTAATAGAACTCCTTTAACATCTAAAAGCTTCTGAACCTTCATTCCTGTTTCAGACTATCTAACTCTAGCTTTCAAGGATTGTTTCTTCTTTAAGTAAGTTATCATATTAAATCTTTGCCATTGACCATGCCTTCCGCTTGCTATCTGATTGTTCTTTGGATAAATCCTATTCCGAACTTTTCAACTTTCCTAATTCCTCCTCCGCTGTAGCTATTCTTTCTTTTTATTTCTTTGAGGCCTCCTCAATCAATAGACCTCTTAGCACACATTTTAATGTTTCCCATACAGTTGCTCATGAGACCTCATCTGTTTTATTAGTCTGTACAAAAAAATGTATTTCCTTTTTTACGTTAATTCTTGATCCTCTAAAACAGACATATTTAAAGTCTATCTCTTAGGGCCGTGCCATTGAATACACAACAGAAATGAAATTGAGACAGGTGCATTGTCTGAGATAGAGATTGAAAGGATATCTGACTTGCAGATATTCTGTATAGACGATTTAGAAAAGTATATCTGGTCAATGGGAGAGCCTGTCTTATGTACAGGTGACTAAAATGTGTATTCTTTTGAATCAGCATTAAACAGTCTCCCAGCAGCTATTAAAACAGACGTCTCAGTTAGAAGCTTTAAGTCCCTGTCTGCTTTTGTAGTGACATATTTCTTATTTGTCCTGTCTATGACAGGGTTGATTATGCAAATTGTATCACCTACCAGTGTTATATTGTTATTTAAAAAGGGGTGCAGTATGTTTGAAGAGATTTATCAGTCTCAGCATTGGCACCTGCTGGATCAGTGCCTTACCCCTTTCAGATGATACTGCAGCAGAGATCATGTAAAATAATGGAAAAGGTAAAAAATGCTAGCCCTCGTAAACTTAGCCCCATCAGGTCCCTTGGACTTCTTGGTTTCTAGGACCGCCCATGCTCCGTCCCCGTGCTCACTAAAGTTGTGGTAATGCTATGAAGAGTGCAGGGATGAGCTCCATTATAGTCTATGGGCGTCAGCTTTGCGATCATTTGTTTATATTGTAATGGTTAGTTAGTGATGAAACGTGGGCCCTTGTTAGTCGACCAGTGCCCACGTGTCATCACCAACTGACTATTACAATACAAAAAAATGATTGGAAAGCTGCCACCCATAGACTATAATGGAACTCGTCTCTGTGCTCTCCCTAGCATCCCTTTAAATTTGACTTGGTGGATCTCTTTAATAAACTAATAAACAGTTGGTGACCACTCTTATTAGGGTCATATACATTTATTAAGGTAATATTACAAGTGTTTAGAGTGCCATTTAAAATTAGGTAGTGTCCGTCTTTGTCCTCAGAATTCTTGTTCATTAGTGTAACCTCTCACCCCTGCCTTTCTAGCAAAATGACAGGTGGCATGCTGTTGAAGCTGACAGCAGTACCTGGTGGGGACTGGGTTCGGGGAGGATGAGGTTACTTGGCACAGGGGACCTAGGTTTGGCTACTCTGAACAGGGGCACCCAAGTAAATCCGAACACAGGAAGCAATAACTGTAATGTCCAGAACCAGGAATGGGATTCTTCAGTGTGGCTTTTATTCACATCCAAGCTGAACAAACAAAGCATAGACGGACCCCCATAGGGCTACATTTCCTGGTAATGCAGATTAGAGACTACAGAACACTTTATCACTATTCCCAGCCCTCAGGCTCTAAACCCACCAGGCACACAGCCGGACTTGCGCGTGGCTTTGGGTACACAGCCCGACTTCTTACACTACTTGGGTTTTCCCACTGGCCCGGCTCCCCTGCTAGCCACTTGATCCGCAGTCCATTTGAGGAATGAACCAATTATCCTGTTGTGGCTCCCCAAACCACACTAGAGTCTTCGACTCCTAGAGAGAATTTTCCTTACAATCCCACGTCTGGGTACTTCCCTCATCACTGGCCAAGTGCCTGAAGTAAAGTAGAAATCCACAGAAGAAATCCGTAGAGGTGGACCTGGTCACTAAAGACGGGGCCACCCACCTCCAGCTCCCACAGCCCATACGGCCATTTCTCTGGAAACTGAACCATTCCTTTACTGAACTTTCAAATGTAGATTCTGGGTAGACATCTGTCACCTCTCCTCTACATATCATTTGCATCCCAACAAGCTCTGGAACACATAGGCAGCTTTTCCTTCACAAGCAGAGCTAGGGAATTGCCCCAGGAATCTGCAGGGAACCCTTTCCTGTCCCCCCCTGGAGGAAGGGGGCACTGAGACCCGAAAACAGCAGTCTCCACCACTTCAATTATCTTCTGTGTCTCTCTTTAAGGTGGCGACACACACCCTTTAAACTAAAAGTAGCCCTCTGACAGGGCTGAGCCTCCTAGAGCCTTCACTGAGCTGCTTTCTCTGCAAGCTCCCAACTTCACACACTCTCAGTGAAGACTGACTTCAAAACCTCCAACGTTCTAATTAACTCCCTTGCTGCAGATTCCAGTGTGGCTCATGCAGCTGCAGTAGTTCTATTGGTGTTGTCATCCCTCAGTATCAGCTGAGACTGAGAACAGTGTGAGACAGTGTGAAACCCATTTAACTGGAGTTTCACAAGCTGCCTTCCTGCCTACCACTAGGTCTTATTGGGATTCTAGTAACCCGGGTAACAAGGGGTTGCACTTCTTGACCAGGAAAATGACTGTCCACAGTCATTGTTTACTCCGGCCTTAGGCCATCCCACCTTATGTCCTACCCGCGGAGGGGCTGATCAGGCTCCCTCCTACCATGTGCAAGCACAGGCAGGCAACACTAAGGGCCTAGAGGCCTTTAGCAGACATATCAGCCTCTACACTATCCACTTACTATGGACACCTAGTGGCTCTGGTAGAACTGTCCAGAGCATAGCCCTAATAGATCAGCACTGCGATCCCTACTGCAGGTCAGGGCCACAGCCTGTCTATCCTCCCTAACCCTGTAGGGAAAACCTATCTGCCTTTAATTTAATACCCCAAAAACAAAAACAACCCAGGGACCTCCCCGACCTTGGACAACCTGCAACCACACACCATTAAAATACCACATTTTATACCATGTTACTGTCTCCTCCCTACCCCCACAACCACACCTGTGGAAGGAAAGGGTTAATACAGTAATAACAGCAATAACACCACAGTACTTTAAATTTCTACACAGTAAAGTACTAATGAGGAACTCCGATGAGCCTCTCCTCCTCTTCTTGTCTTCTCTTCTCTTCTGTTCTCTCTCTCTTCCAGGAGCGCCTGTAAGAAAAGAGACAACACACGCTCCTAATCTGCATACACTGTCTACCTAGACCCCTACCTTCAAAACACTGGAGAATCCCAAGAAGATTTTTTTAGAAAAAAGGTAGAAAAAACAGTATTTACATTAGAAAACAACGACATTATTTACAATACACATTTGGGAGGATGGAGTGCCCTAAAAGTCCCAACTAGTGACCACAATGCCCGAAGGCTAGTCCAATAAAGAGTCTCTCCTGGGCCGGAGCCCGGTGAAGCACAGCTCTAACAGGCCAAAGTCCCGAAGGGGAGAGTCTTTGAGGACAGTTCACACATTTTGAAGTCTGCTAGTGTAGGGTGTGTACTGCAATGTCATAAAGATAGAAAAGTTCGGACTTACCAGCCACTTGTAGAATGGAAATTTTGGGACCGACCTGCACCTCTGACAAAGACTCTCCCTGGCAGCATTTCTTCTGATACAGCTGGACGGACATCTTCTGGGGACCACAGGAGGGCACATCTGGTAACTGCCGGGCTGATGTCATCTCTGGAGATGGAACGTTAGAACAGGAACAAAAAAGAAAACAGCTGGTCCGACGTCATCCGATTACCAGGCGATGAACAGGATACAGCTGGGCTGGTGTCCTCTCTGGATCTGAAGTCATCTGGTGGGCCAGTCAATGGTTTCTGGAAAGGCCAGTACACTGTATACTGATGAATGTGGGGCACCCGAGTCCTGGATGTCCATATTGGCGAATCAATAAAGGCACTTCACAGTCTGGTGTGGCAATATTGACTACCACTGCTCAGCTTTCCATTTTGTAGGCACGGGCACATTTGCTGGGAGGTCCTTGCACAGAGGCCAATAGTACGGGGTCAGGAGCTTGAATTATTACCCTGTCTGGGTGCACATAATTCACACAGTGGGAGATTTCAGTCCCTCTCCATCCTCTATTCTCACTCTGTCTATAAACAGTGTCCTGCCTCTCTTCCACTGGATGTACTTCTCGTGAAACAGTCTGTTTTTCACATGCTTGTTAGCCCCAGGATGCACACTTTTCATTGCTTCATCCCAGATCTAGGATTTCCTGCTTTCTCAATCTCCTCCCAGACTTTCCGAGGAAAGGTAGGAAAAGTCATACCATAGATCTCATTTGCCTTTCTACGAACCAGTCTGTCCTCTTTACTTGCTTTGGTCAATCTAAGACCACTGGCCTGGCTTGGGGGTGGCCAGTCCTAGTTCTGCCAGCTATGCATCCTTAAAGAAATTAGAAACGGATCCCTGACTTCTTCCTCTTGCGAATCCAAAGCAGTGGCATCACCACTTTCTTCCATACATTCCTCCGAGGCAAGATCTTGAGGCTGTGTACCCATTCCTTTTTCACAAGGCCACATAGGTTCCCCCTCATCTTCCTCTTCACTGTGGATCTGAGCCCAGGAGTGAGCAGTCGTTCTCACTCCTGAGACTATCCACTCATCACTAGGCGCGGAGGTCGACACCTCCCACTCAAGGGCCTCCCGCATCTCGTCTTCGCCTAAGAGACTTGGGCTAGGCCTCCTCCAGGGGTCTATTGATGCTTTATCCGAACTTTCCTTCTGGGATCCAGCATCCGAAACTTCAGCTTCGGGTTCTGTCTCTAACTCTGCACCCTCTAGCTTTGTGCCACACTCCCCCAAGGGGCCTTCCTCCACAGGCTCCGCCTGGTGCTGTGTGCTGCCAACTGCAGATTCCTGAACCTTTGTCCTTGTGGGAGCCAAACGAATTGGAGGCGCTTTATACAAGCCATATTTTTCTAGGCATCCAGCACAGTGAGGAATCATGAAGACATCCCTTCCAGCTCTCAAGCATATTTGATATACATGCACTGGAAAACCAGGAATCGCCACATGAGGAGGCAGTTGCCCATCATAGCAGTACTTTTCAATATCCTCAGTCTATTCTGCTGCTGTTACTGCAACCCGGCATGATCCGGGTAATGAGCTGGTCCTGAGGCCATAACTGCAGAAAAACAAACAAACGTTCACTGTAACTGAAAGTCCCACTTTATTGAACACATCTCTTTAGTTGTAAAATGGCTCCTCTGCTTCTGTGTTTACTGTACTACCCCACCCTGTAATGGCGGCGGCAGCACTCCTGTGCATCAACATTCAGAATCTGGGTCAAGCCACTGCGCACCCGATTTACACAAACTACTGATAACTTTTGCTCAAACTGCACAACTTGCTCTGTTCTTGCTTTAAACACATTCACTTGATTTTCCATGAACTTTTTACATGCTAGTAACATTTATTTGATTCACAGTCCCTTAAAGCTTCAGGTTTTTAGCACAGGATTGCCTGTATTACTAGTGCTACACATTGGCTACAACCCACAGTCTCTCCTTGGCTTCAAACTTTAAACTGAGGCTGAATTCATTACTATGCTCACAGTCAATGGCTTAACAGACTTGCACTTGCTGGCGGGACTTTACACAGTTGTTACTTGCAAAGCGACTACACTGCTGCACACACATTTATATGGCATAGGGCAGAAAATCACTGTTTGAGCAGTTTTCATGGTTGTTACTTACTGTTATCAGTAACAGTTTGCTGCCATGGGGAAAAACGGCCTACAGCCAGTTCTTGGAGGCTTCAGAACAGAAATGGGCAGGCAGTCCTGCTGATTGTCTTCTTGACCACCAAACTTGCAATTCCGATGATCGATCAGCAGGTTGAGCCCGATTTTATACAAGATAGTCTATTTTTACAAGGTTTACAGTGATTTTAACACTCCGTGACACTCCTCCACTAGCCAGTACACGCACTCCACTCACACTCCCTCTCAAATGCTGGGGCAGTCACTGTAGAGCTGGCTGAGGAGCGGGACTGATCTCAGCCTGACCAATCACACGACGCCATGCAAATGAGCCTCTTGTTCCTCGCAAGGGCTCTTCTCGTCACGGCGATCGTCGAGCAGGCAAAATTTAAACTGCAGAATGCAACTTTTTTTCTTTACTAACTGACTCCACGGCGGGAGCCCGTTTCAGCCATTTAACATAGCCATTACACCTGCAAGTCTCTCAGGTCTTTCAGAAAGCATTTCCAATGTCCAGGGCACAATTTTCCTTTTGCTACCCCTAGTCTTCACTTTTCTTTGCCACAGTTCCTTTTAAAAGCATTTCAAACATCCAGGGCACAATTTTTCTGTTGCTACCCCTAGTCTTCCACACTTTTCTTTACCACAGTTAATTTTTAAAAGCATTTCAAACGTTCAGGGCACAATTTTCCTGTTGCTACCCTCTAGTCTTCCACACTTTTCTTTACCACAGTTCTTTTTAAAAGCAGGCAAAATGCTGTAAACAATTTGATGCAGGACAAGGCACACTCTTTGGCTTTACTGCTCCTTGGTAAACAGTTGCGCGTTTAAACAGCAGCACAAGATCCACACACAGCAACACACTAGTTACTTGCTTCAGCTTTTTGGGCTACCCATTGCCAGATAGCCAAAACGCTAGCCCCCTTGCCCAAGCACCTTCTTCCCAGAACAAAATCCAAAGCGGTGCCTCCATTTTTGTAACCCCTCACCCCTGCCTTTCTAGAAAAAGGACAGGTGGCATGCTGTTGAAGCTGACAGCAGTACCTGGTGGGGACTGGGTTCAGGGAGGATGAGGCCACTCGGCACAGGGGACCTAGGTTTGGCTACTCTGAACAGGGGCACCCAAGTAAATCCGAACACAGGAAGCAATAACTGTAATGTCCAGAACCAGGAATGGGATTCTTCAGTGTGGCTTTTATTCACATCCAAGCTGAACAAACAAAGCATAGACAGACCCCCACGGGGCTACATTTCCTGGTAATGCAGATTAGAGACTACAGAACACTTTATCACTATTTCCAGCCCTCAGGCTCTAAACCCACCAGGCACACAGCCCGGACTTGCACGCAGCTTTGGGTACACAGCCCAACTTGTACACTACTTGGGTTTTCCCCACTGGCCTGGCTCCCTGCGGCCACTTGATCCGCAGTCCATTTGAGGAATGAACCAATTATCCTGTTGTGACTCCCCAAACCACACTAGAGTCTTCGACTCCTAGAGAGAATTTTCCTTACAATCCCACATCTGGGTACTTCCCTCATCACTGGCCAAGTGCCTGAGGTAAAGTAGAAATCCACAGAAGACATCTGTAGAGGTGGACCTGGTCACTAAAGATGAGGGGCCACCCACCTCCAGCTCCCACAGCCCATACACGGCCATTTCTCTGGAAACTGAACCATTCCTTTACTGAACTTTCAAATGCAGATTCTGGGTAGACGTCTGTCACTTCTCCTCTACATATCATTTGCATCCCAACAAGCTCTGGAACACATAGGCAGCTTTTCCTTCACAAGCAGAACTAGGGAGTTGCCCCAGGAATCTGCAGGGAACCCTTTTCTGCCCCCTCGGAGGGAGGGGGCACTGAGACCAGAAAACAGCAGTCTCCACCACTTCAGTTATCTTCTGTGTCTCTGTTTAAGGTGGAGACACACACCCTTTTAAACTAAAAGTAGCCCTCTGACAGGGCTGAGGCTCCTAGAGCCTTCACTGAGCTGCTTTCTCAGCAAGCTCCCAATTTCACACACTCTCACTGAAGACTGACTTCAAAATCTCCCAACATTCTAACTAACTCCCTTGCTGCAGATTCCAATGTGGCTCATGCAGCTGCAATAGTTCTATTGGTGATGTCATCCCTCAGTCTTAGCTGAGACTGAGAACAGAGTGAGACAGTGTGAAACCCATTTAACTGGAGTTTCACAAGCTGCCTTCCCTGCCTACCACTAGATCTTATTGGGATTCTAGCAACCCCGGGTAACAAGGGGGTTACATTAGTATAGCCGCTCCTACTTTTTTGCTGCTATTCCCCATACTATAAACTTCACTAACCCATTCCCTTTTCATTAGGTCAGTATATTTTCTTATAAGGTGAGTCTCTTTTAAAAAAAATTAGGTTTGGGTTAAATTTGTTGAAGTATTTTAAAACCTTGTACATCTTAACCTTTTCATTCAGCCCCTAATGTTCCATGTTATTAAGTTCTGTTACCTGACATAGTATGTTAAATCGAATAGTGTGTGCCATTTCAAAGTAGCTAAAGTTCATGAGGCCAAAGGGAAAATCCTACACTTTTGGGGCACCTACGAACATACAAACTTGCCAGCAGAAACAGGCCTGATGGTCTTCGAGTCTGCTCGAGTATGCAGATAGCACTTCTTCACAGCTGCCCCTCCGCCCTCCTTCTCAGTATCCCTTTTATCCTGTCCCAACCCCGCTTGAAACTGCCCACCATCTTAAAGGACACTATCTCGTCTGGTAAGGTGTTCCATTTGTCTACCACTCTTTCCATGAAAATATTTCTCCTCATCTCCCTTCTAAATCTTCCCCCTTCCAATCTCAGTCCATGCCCTCTTGTGTCCCTCCCCCTTCTCATCTGAAAAATGCCTTCTAGGTTGGTCTTGTTTATCCCCTTTGGATACTTAAAGGTCTCGATCATATCCCCCCATTCCTTCTCTCCTCCAGTGAATACATATTCAACTCTCCCAGCCTATCGTCATAAGGCTTGCTCTGCAATTCCTGAATCATCTTTGTGGCTCTTCGCTGCACCCCCTCCAACAATCTGATGTCCCTCTTCATGAATGGGTGCCAGTACTGCATGCAGTACTCCAGTTGGGGCCCTACCAATGACCTATACAGGGGCAGGATAACCGCACTCCTTCTGGGGGAGATCCCTCTTGCAGTACACCCCAACATTTTGTTGGCTTTTGCTGCAGCCTTCCTGCACTGAGCAGAGTTGTTCATGCTCCCGTATTGATCACTCTAGGTCCTTCTCCTCTGTGGAGCTCCCCAACTGTACCCCATTTAAGTGATAATCCCTCCCTGGTTCCTGATTCCAAAGTGCATAACCCAACTGCCATGTTTCAGCCCACTCCTGCAGCTTAGTCAGGTCCTCTTGCAACTCCTTCCACCCCTCTGCGTCATCAACCACAGCTCCCATCTTGGTATCTTCTGCGAACATGCTGATCTTGCTCTGGATCCCATGTGAAATATCTGCAATAAAATCACAAACAGCACCAGTCCCAGTACCGATCCCTGTGGTAACCCACTTGTCACCACTTTCGTGACGAAAGGTAGCCCCACACCACCACCGCCTGTCTTTCCTTAGCCAGTTTGTGATCAGTTTCACCATTTTAGTCCCACCCCCACATAGTCCAGTTTCTCCCCAACCTCCCATGTGACACTGAGTCAAAGGCCTCACTGAAGTCCAAATAAAGGACATCCACTGCATGGCTCTTGTCCAGTTCCCGTGTCACCCTGTCATAGTACCATACAGGGTTTGTCTGGCAGGATCGGCCCCATAAACCCGTGATGTTGGCCATCCTGGAAACTGTTTTCCTCTAAAGCTCGCTAGCCTCTCATTTAGTATGGTCTCCATGAGCTTTCCTACGATTGATGTGAGGCTCACTGGCCTATAGTTTCCTGGTTCGTCTTTTGGGCCACTTTTGTGGCTGGGCACCACATGAGCCATTCTCCAGTCCTGTGGTACACATCCCATGTCCCGGGGAGGTATTGAATCAATCGGTCAGTGGCCCCACCAGGACCTCTGCCAACTCCCTTAGTACCCTAGGGTGAATGCCATTAGGTCCAGGTGCTTTGTCCACCCTTAATACCCTTAACCCATCTAGAACCCTACTTTCTGTAATCCCTACATCTGTCGTACCCCTTCATCTGGGGTCATCTGCCCCTCCTTCTCTTGCATGAATACAGAGCAGAAGTATTCATTCCATGCCTCTGCCTGCTCCTCCCCATTCTCCACCCACTCCCATCCTTCTTAATCCTCACCAGCTGATCCTTGCTCTTTCTCGTCTCTCCAATGTAGTGGAAGAAGTCTTTTTTTCTCCACTTTTGATTCCTTGTGCCAGTCTCAGCTCCTTGGACACCTTGACCACCCTATATAAATTACTTTGCTCCAATATCTGCATCGATCTCTCCTACTAGGATTATGTACTTAAATAATGAAGAGGAGAAAACAGGTAAAAGATTATAGAACAGAAAAGTAAGGACAAAGAATAAAAGTGCTGACTCCCCATCAAAAAAAAAGCAGATTTTGAAGTAAAAATTAAAAAAAATAAAAAAAAACAGAAAAACAGAGGAAAAAAAGGGAAAGAGGAAAAAAACTGTATGGTACCACAACTCAGAAAAAAAAAGTAATCAGAGTTGTACCCCAGCCCTTAGCAGTTCACGAATACAACAGGAGCTGTACAAGATTCAACCCCCCTGCCATTAGCCCCACCTTGAAAACCATAACAATAGTAATTTCTGAACAAGTAGAATACTACCTTAAATTAGTCAAAGCACAATGAGCACTATAAAACAAAATAACACTTTTTTATAAAGATACATACAATAATTAGAATATATAATATCCAATGCCTAAAACATAAAGCCCCCCCTCCTTTTTTTTTGAGTGGGGTTATCTTCCCATGTTTCTTTTATTACCTCTAGTGGCCCTCTAGGTTGTCTTCCATACAGCATTTCAAAGGGTGAGAAAGCTGTTGATGCTTGTAGCACATCTCTGTAAGCAAAAAGCAGGTAAGGTAAATATTGGTTCCAGTCTTTCCCTTCACCTTTCACATACCTTTTTAAGTCACTTGGGCTACTTTCTGACATTCAGCACAAGAACTGCTACAGGTAGCCACATCCTCATGAATCCCAGGCCAGTGAAATCAGTACAACAGTCTGGTGGCAGGGGTGTGGTCCCTCCCCGAATGACCAGCCATAGGACTGTCATGTGCTATCTATAACAACTCAGTTCTGTACTTCTTTGGTATAACCAATTGTTCCATCTGTTCCTGTGTCTAGTATTAACTCAAACTCTGTACAATAAATTACATTTTATGTTTTAAACATTGTTCACCCTGTTTTGTTTCATCCCCAGTTGCTTAAAATAGCCTTGGAGAGAAACAGTGCTAGTTTGCTCAGAAACAAAATCACTTTCAGTTATCAGTTTAGTTTCAGCATTTTCATATATCAACCCCTTATGTTCATTAGTCTTTTTTGACAGTTTTTTCAGGTGTCTTCTTTCTTTCCTGGATTTCCAGATCTTAGAACTGGGCTCAAACTAGTCCAAATTAAAGTCACCAATAGGAAGGGAGTCCCCAACATCTGAGATTTTCTTTGCCTGTGATGTTGTTATCATAGCGGCTGACACAGCAGGATTTACTCCCTCTGTGACTGATTTCACAAAACCTGGAAAATCATTTCCAGTAATCAAGTACAGTAACTTAGGTACTAGCCCCTTTCATTTGGTGCAACACCTCATTAATGTTCAGAGTCACTTGGGTGGTGGGATAGTAGCAAGTGTTCCCATGGATGCATATGACCCCAGTACATCGTCCTTTTGCACAGTCTTTTCACAGAACTTCAGCATGCACTACAGTAGGGTCTGTCGGTTTCCTGAATCTATCAGTCCCTTTGCAGTCTTATCCCCCACTTTGACATCTGTTAAATACTTGCTCCAATTTGCTATGGCAAGACTTGCTCCATTGTTAATCTCCTTCTTTTATGGCAGTTTCTTGAAATATTTTTATTTATTGAAATGTTTTACCAGGAAGGCACACTGAACAACATGTTGCTCATCTCCCAGTGCAACCTGGGGGGGTGGGTACAATTGGATGAACAATCAGACATACAGTTTAACATTTAACATATCTGAGAAATTAAACATTCAATTACATTTGTAACAAGACATACCGTTAAGTCGCATTTGTGACATAACATACAGTTAAAAATATCATACCTGTGGGATATCCATTTAATTACAAGTGGCATATCTGAGGAACATAATACAGAAATTTAATGTAGCCTTGGAGCCAACCCCTTGCAGGAATAGATCACGATTAAGAGGCAGATTATTTAGCAGTTATTGAATGAATGAGGTCCAGTGGGGGGACATCAAGGAGGGTAGAGGGGTAGACAGGGGAAACCAGCTGGGGGAAGGAGAGGATAAAATTGGGGGGGAACATTACTGGAGCAAAGTGAGGAAAAAAATCAGCTGTGAGGGGCAAGCTAACACAGGGCTAGTGCAATCTAGAAGCACCACAGACAGAACAAAATGTGGAAATTATTAGCTCAAGTAAACTAATTCCTTTGATTAAGTGCAGGGGTAGAGGGGGGCAGGACAGAGGTGGGGGCAAGGGATAGGGATGGGAAGGATGAGTCATACTTGGAACTGGCCCCTTCAGAGTGCAGAGATCGCTGCCAGTTGTGGAATGAGGTGAGGACTTAGAGTAAGGGGCAGGAATAGGCAAGGACAAAGTTGGGTAGAGATAGTAGAGAGGATGGTGAAGGGAAGAAGGAGGAAGGGTGGAAGAAATATGGCCTGGCTTACTACAGTTATAGCAAACAAAGTCTTTAGGTGCAGATTTGTTACCCTCATCAGAGTTCTTACCTGACCCGGAGTTAAATCGTAAAGAAAGGGATCTCACCATTCCTTGGGTTACCTGTTGCAGTGTCTGTCTGACCATCAGATAGTCCTTAGCCAAAGAAACAGCCTTTTCTCTACTCTCTGGTCAGTGTCCTTTTATCCAAGACTGCACATCCGTGGGAAGGATGTTGATAAATTACTCCTTTGCAAATATGTCGATGATCTGTTGAATTGTTTTGCCCTCTGGTTGGAGCCATTTGATGAGAAGTTCTCTGAATCGGGTGACGGCTTCTCGAGAATTGTCAAATGAGTTGTACTTCAGTGCCAGAATCTGCCTATAGGTCTCTCCTGAGGTGTCATACCTTTTGAGGATTTCTGTTTTCACAATGTCAAATTTTTCTGACTGTGCAGTGTCTTAATTGCTGTAGACAAGTTGGGCTTTAGCTGTCAGATAAGGTACCAGCCTTATTGCCCATTGCTATTTTGGCCATTGGCAAGCTATGGCAACCCTTTCAAAAGTTGTCATGTATGCTCCAGTATCATTCAAGGGACATAGCTTTTTAAGTTTAATGTCTTTTAAGCTGTTTGTGTTTTGTTGATGTGCTGGACCTGTACCAGATCCTCCAGCTTTGATAGCTTACAAGGCATCCAGCCATCACTGCTCCTGTCGCTGCATCTTTACTTCTCTGTGCCTCTAAATGCTGCATCTCTTTTTCTCTGTTTCTTAGTCTGTCTTTGTTGGTGGCCCACCATTTGAAGAAGGCAGACATAGTTTCAAGTTCTGTCCTGCCTGTTCTTCTTCTTCCATCACTTGTGCAGTCTCAGTTTGGACTTTTGTTTCTGCTTCTAGTCTGGCTGACATTCTTCTGGTAATCACTCATGGGCTTACTGTTGCAGGAGCCATACCTTTCTTCTATGCTTCTCTGGTACCAGGTCTAGTACCCACACCCAAAACTCCTGGTTAGAGTGCACATGGCATAAATCCTACTTTGTCTGACACCAGCTGCTGTTGAGGCATAGGTCAGGAAGCATAGGCAAGTCAGAAGAAGTTATACAATTTGCAAGTAGCATTGTATTATAATTATCAATAACAATAAACTAAAAAATAAAATTGTGCAGGATAGCTCTTGATACAGGAAGTTCAAACAAACAGAAGTCCTTCATCTGAGAGTCTCTAAAATCTTCAGTTCTATCTATAAGCAAAACATTGCTCTTTTATAAGATGTTTTCCCCAGGCAATTCAGTTCTGCATCCTGTTCTTGTAAATTAGATCACCTGTATTCCACAAAATGTATTAACATTTTGTCAGTTTCTTTCCTGTTGCCAGCCTGCAGAGTACATTAGTCTTCTTAACATTTGCAACAATGAAGACCTCTATCTCAAGTCTGATGTCCTGCTGATAGTTCTGCAAACAAACTTGTGGAGGATAAAATACATCTGAAGGTTAATCCCATGTGTCTAGATAAACCAAAATAGTTTTCTGCAAACATTTCAATAACATAATTTTATATATATATATATATATATATATATATATATACACAAACTAAGGAATACCAGTTTCACATAAAGATTCATGTATATTTTTAACCACAGAGAAGCAAAGGAAAACAGAAAAAGAATAGAAACAACAAGTGAAGGAATGGAGAAACAACAGAGGTCCTGCAGTAAAATGACACCCCTCCTGGAGAGTTAAAGGATAAATTCCTTTCAGGTGGCACAAAATAGCTATGCATTACTTGGGAATTAAGCTGAATAAGAACTCAGTGCATGCAGAACTTCTTAATTATGAGCCTCTAAACCAGCAGCTCACACAAGACTCGAGCAAGTGGTCCAAGACTCCATTAAGTTTTTGTAGTAGGGTGGAGGCAATTCAACAAAACTTACTTCCCCATTTACTATTCTTTTTACAGACCCTCCCCATGATCCCAGAAAAAATTTATTTCCAGACATGGCACAAACTCATTTCTCATTTCATCTGGAAGGAAAGTCTCCAAGAGTGAGATACTCCTTGCTCCAGTTCCCTAGGAGATGAATTAAATTTACCAGTTTCTGAAAATATCGTTGGCATCCCAGCTCTGCACCTTATTTGGATGGCTAAATCCACTATATGATGCACACTGGAAGCAATCTGAAAAAATGGAGCGACTTATTTGACCTAATCAATAATTTGTTTGGCCATCCCCACATTGTACCCCCTTCTTAGATTCCCCTTCATACAGGAACCGTTCAATGCTGGACTTCTGTCTTGCATACACACCTCATTCCCTCTGAGGTGCTTTCTCTCAGGACTTTCGTGGCTGATGCTTCCATCCCACCTAGTAAAATCAGTAAGGCTTTAAATGGGGATGCAACGGGATTAAAATATGTCTTCCAACTTGTTGGTCCCACAGGCATACTTCCATTTGTATCACTACAATCTACCTATCAGCTCCCATAAGTGAGTTTTATGAGTACCTTCAGCTTAAATCATACTTAAGGCAGCATGAAGAGGCCCTTCTGACATAGCAGAGAAACCTTCCCTATTAGTTTCCTTAGTTAAATCCTGCATTAATGGTATGCCCAGTGAACATTTAATTAGTTCATTATATAAGGCCTTTGGAGAACGGCCCAGTGACTCAACCAAATCCATTTGGATCAAATGGTCTCAGGAATTACAAGTCGATATTGCAGCCCAAAACTGGATGGCCTCAGCCCTTTCCGCCATTAAAGCATCCAGTTCGCCATACTGGAGGGAGAATACTCATGGAAGCTACGAGTCCATTTCTTTTGCACCCCTGCCATTGTGGCAACATTTTCTGACTCATCCTTTAGGGAATGTGGGAGTCTGGAAGCAGAATGTGGGACTGTGCAATTCTGGCCCCTTATTGGGAGGAAGTTATACAGGAATTAACAAACATATATGCATGCCCAGATTTGTTAATTCTCATCTACATATTGACAGCCACACTTCTGGAGAAGTTAGGGTACATAAGAACACATGCTGACAGGTTAGCTTGCTCATCCTTGCAGCCCAAATAGCAATAACATGATTGTGGCACACAAAGACAGTGCCAACCAAGGGGGTTTGGTGTGGTCTGGTTAGAGAGGCATATGCCTTAAAGCATCTTTCAGCCAGACTACGAAACGGAACATGCTTTTGACACCAAGTGACGTAAATGGGTTATGTACCAATTAGATCATTACCTGACTTTGTCCCATAATAAGGCAAAGGTTGGAAACCCTGAGGCAGTAGAATTGAATAAGATACACAAAGGACAATGGAGGGAGTGGTGGGACACCCACTTTGTTTGGGGGAAGACTGGCCTCACAGCCCAGCTCCCTTATTACCTTTCTTCATAACCAATAAATGTTATACTAGTTAGTAACCCCTCTCTTTCTCTTTCTTTTTTTTTATTGTTATTTATAAACCTTTTTCTTTCTTTTTCCCCCATGTGTGGAAAAGGCTATGATAGTAACCCTGTCAGCGCTATGTTTACGTCAGATCATCCTGACAAAAGTCAGAACCGAAGGATGTAATACATGGACTATGTCTTCCTTTAAGGCAATGAAGCATCACCACCCTGAAGTGGACTATTCTGGACTGCTAGACTCTGCAGATTTATCACAGCATCCAAGAGTTCTTACCTACTAATAGCACCTAATAATACCTGCTGACAGGGTCCCAGGAATCTTCTCAGTGACTGACTATAGAATAAATTTGCCTTTATTTGTTATGTTGAGTTATTTGGAATGGAATATTATGATGTGTATTTTTAATTTTTTTTAAATGTATGTTATATATCTATTATTTATTAATTGATCAGTTACAACTAATGTAATTCCTATGCCTTGAAAACAATACAAGATTTCAATATAAAAAAGGAAGGAAGAAAATGGGGAAATTGTGGAACCATTAGAGTGGCCCCTTCCTAGGTGCCAGAAGGAAGATTTGGTTGTGTAATCAGACAGGCAAGAGACAGACAAGTGACAGAATAGGAGAGGGCAGAACAGATATTTTGCTTTTAACTCTTTCTGAATAACAAATGGGACAGGGTCTTTCACAACCCTGTCACATAGGTGTCTAGAAATTGAAATAGTGTACTAATTTTATAGGGTAAAATGCCTTATCATATTACAGATCCAGGAGTTATGGGCCAAATAGCAGCATCACTGGAATCTTTGGACTGCAATAGCAGCAATACTTTCTAGAAAGCAGCATTTCTTTGGTAGGCTACTTATGAATCTACGGTACACCATTTTCCATAGCAGCAAATAAAAAACTCAATATCTACCTTCCACCTGACTCCTCAGACTACAGTCTCTCATCTGTACATTCATCTGCTTCACGAGCCCCAGTCCCGACCCTGGTGGAAAGACAGTTGAAATGCAGGAAGGCTTCCTGCAACATACACATTGGTATGTGAATGCGAGTCAGCAACATTTAGATGGCAGTGTACCAGCACAGTTTGTATAGCGCTATTTAAGTGGTTACCTACTGCAGCTGAAGTTGACACAGCTTTCATTGTACAGTGATCTTTTGCATGCCTGATAGATACAGTATATACAGGGCCAACATAGGAGTGAAAATGTATTATTCATTATTATACAATGGCAAGAATCAATCCTGGAACCTGATTGGTCAGTTTGGGGCTAGACTCATGATATTATCCCAGCACAACATCACAGATCTAACCCAGGCACACACGACAGAATGACATGAAAAAAAATCACTGCACATGCCATGTTCAAGCAGCCCACAACTGACATGGCCACTCTCAATTTTGCCAGTACTTAACAAACCTTAAAACATTTAAATTACTCCCTCTCACAGAACTCAAACCATGAAGTATCAAACCCAGAACCTTCAGACATTCCCTGAAATCCCTGTTATCATGTTCATTTTCTGAGTTTATAAAAAAAAAAAAAAAAAAGCAAAGTTGAAGCTGTGTTTGCGATTGGATTCACAGCACTTCCCCAATTTACTGGCAGTATCTGATTGGTGAACATCCATATAGCATTCTTATGATTTTTTTTTTATTTCAAAAATGATCTGACACCGAAAGAAAAGCCATGAGATGGGTTTTCCAAGTTACCAGTACAAGTCACAGTGCCACCTGGTCTCTTGACACTCCATGCTTGCAGATGTAAAACCCACCATTACGATCAGTTTCACAGTAGTCCGTTAGTCTCCCTGGGCATAGTAAGTGAATGCGTGAGCATATGTGTAACACCGCACTTCACTTACTTAATCCAGTTGCCATTTTGCTAATTCAGTCTGTTGTCCCAGTAAGACCTCTACCGGGAGAAGACACAGCCACGATAGCAAAAAGGGGGTGGGGGGGGACATTTCTCCAAAGCTCTAGGTAACACAGACAAAACAGTTACAATTGTCAGAGTGGCAGGGGCAACAGCATGAACAGACATTGGTGTGGGTGTGCAAAGACACAGTACAAACAGTAGCTCCACCTACTGGCCAAAACAATAAATCGGCACTATTTTTAAAAAAGTAAACTTACCAAAAAACAGACAACAAACTATTTTTAAATAAACAGTTTTCATCTTTTTCATTTTTTTTTTAACTCACGAGTCATTGTGTAATTAGAATAATACTTTCCGAGCCAGCCCAGTGGCGCTGAGGATTGGCGCTGGATGCCACACCTTGTGCTACACCGGCGACCTGGGTTTGGGAACGAACTTGGGTCATCGGGGTCAGCCGGGAAGGGTGGGAGTTGGATTGAGCAGCCACAAGGCAGCTCTCTTTCCCAGGAAGGGATCTTGTCACTTCTGTCAAATGGCTGCCCCAGGTGGAGGCCTGAGGGTAGCGCAGGTCAGGAGTGACCCAAGGAAGGGTGGGTGCTGTAGGACCACAGTGTGCGTACCTCCATGCAGCAGGGGCTGGGAGAAAAACTGAGCTGGCAGGCTCCATGACGATCCCAGCGGATGGCCAGGATGAGATGTGACCCCCCCCCTTGAGAAAGGGGGGCGGAGCTGCCTGCCAGCTCCCCAGAAAAAATGGGGGAAAAAATGGAAATAAAAAAGAAAAGAAGAATGCTTTCCAGAGTGTATGTCATGCTGGGATAATGTCACTTCTTGGATGTTGGACACACTCAGCCTGTAGACTCTTGCCCAACCACCTGAGGCATGATGTTATCGCAGCGACACACACACCCACATCTATTCCTTTATCTAGCAAAAGAAAAAGTGGTATTTACAGAGTAACAGTTACTGCAATAATCCTTTAGTAACTGAATAAACTATAGTTCTTTTTCTTATATACTGTGGCTGTGTTAGCAAAGAACACAATTAGTAAGGGTAACAGTTTGCACTTTATTGGTAGAATACAGTACTAGTACAAAACACAACAGAATCCTTCTAACCATGGCCATTTCAGTGGTGTTCTATGTGGACACTTTTTTTATATAGTGGCACTTTCTGTCTTGCCTAGCAAGCAAGTTCGAGTTTAGTCCGAACCTCACAACTAAAAAAAAAAAAGTCAGCTCTGCATTATACCCTAGCCCCATCAAACTTATATGATCTTTGTCCATGATCGGTGAATTGTGACTGTCCCTGGCCTCCTTCCTTCATTGCTCCTCCAGTCCGCTGCTTGGCATAGCTGTGAAGTCCAACCCGTCTTATCATGAGTTGATGACCCATCCCGGCCATCCAATGTGCAGGAGCACTTCCGAGTGGGGTCGCATGATTGACTGGTGTCTTCTCTTGTGTGCCTGGCCCTCAGTCCTCTGTTCACAGTAGTGCCCACCACAACTCACTGTCTCACTTGACTCTGGTCCATCCTTCAGGGCCTGTTGGAGCCTCCCGGCAATTCTTGCTAAAGTGCAGGGACTGCACACACACAGAATAGATTATGGGTTGCAAAAACAAAAAGCCTGCCATGCAGGAAACCACAGAGGAGTTGCACTTGAGGTGCTCGATATGGAGTAGTAGTTAAAAAAATGGTGACAAAGCATCACGCCTTGGACGCGAAACACCAGGGTTTTCTTTTGCCACTGCTCTTAGACATGTAAGCTGGAGTTATAATAAATCTTATATTTTGCAGTCACCCTTTGCATTTGTCACTATTTGTTTAGCTACTACCTCCATATCAGGTACCTAGGAGTGCAGTGCCTCTGTGGTTTCCTGTCAGTTCATGTCCTCCTCCTCCTTACGCGATGCTCAGCATGGCAGCATTCAACCGCTCACTCAGTGCGCAGCCTCTTAGCCCATGCACTTTAACCAACCACCAGCATCACTCTCAGTCTCAAGTTCCTGGCTGACTGAGTTCAATAGTAATGCTCATCAGTGCAGACTTTCTGAGACGAGTCTTCTTCACATGTCACCCGCACCTTGACCCATGTCGACAGACAGCCTGTGGGCCTCTGTGCCCTGCATGAGTGTACATGCCACTTCGGACCTCCACAAGCTGGCGTGCTTTGCCCAGAGTCCTCACTTCTCCCAGCTTACTGATTGAGAGATGTAAAAAGGAAGGCTTTTTCACAGGCTAACAGTGCCATTCAGAAATACTCCACCAACCAGCATGTACCTGTGCAGCCGAGCTGAACCTCCAAGGCTCATGAAATGGTATGCCTACCACACAAAATGGCAACAAGTTAATGGCAGTTGTAAACTGGCATTGAGGGCAACCAGAAGGCAAACAGAGAGGGAAGGGGCATAGCGAAGGGAGGAGAGGGGGCAGCAGGCAACTGATCAGTTGGAGTTGAAAAATCAAACTTCTCAAATTATGGCAATGATGCATTTACTTACAATTAATTGCAACTGCAGTAAATTTTGGTTGGCGATCCCAATGACAGATGGTGGAGCCAGAATCTAGTAACTCTGCCGTTCATAAGTTATGGTGCTGCCCTCTCACACTGAAAGATAACTTGCATATGTTAACTGTGTCCATTGCATATCCATTTTATGAAATAGTTAAGATTTTCGGACTAATCTGTTTGACTGCAACCTCTATGGAGCTGTTTGTTTGTCCAAACTTTTCTCAACACTGGTCTCAAACCATACATTTATACTGTATAAATATACAGCATAAACATTTATAAAATGGGTTATACTGCGCTGTGATTTGCTGAAGCAGGCTGGCACCCCTACTTTTATCTCAGCAAAACCAGTGGGTAAAGAAGAGTGCCAGTGCCAGCCTTGCCCCATCACTCAAAAAATTCTTGTGCCAGCCAGTTTGAAATTTTCAGAATTCAGATCAGCAGCCATTTTTTTTACCAGTTTCTGATCGTAAAGTGAAAAATGTCTGCTAGTCTACTAATCTACCTATCTGTTTTCACTCGTTAGAGACTGCAGCATTCAAGAATACTTACAACTAGCTGGCCCGGTGCCGCAGAGGGCTGAGGCACTTAGTGCCTTACCTCTCTCACACTGGTAATCTGAGTTTGGGAACGAGTTCAGGTTGCGGGGGATTAGTCGGGAGGATAGGGCTGGGAGCAGGATCGAGCGGCTGTCAGGCAGCTCTCCTCTCCTGGATTGGGGAGCTTGGTCTTCCCAATGCTTGGCTGCCATTGAGGTAGTGCCATGCAGATGGGAGGCCAGGCACTGGGCCAGGGTGGGTGGAGCAGGGCTGCGGGTCCGGCATGCACAGGCACCTCCATGCTTCAATGTGACTGAGTTTGCTGAGGGCCCTAGGGGGACTAAGGGAGAAAAAGCAGAGGAAGAGGACGGGCATGCAAGGGTGTATGATGCCTGCAGTGCACACCTCCACCCACCACATCACCAGAGTGATTCGGAGAGGAAACTAGATGGTATGCTTTGGGGGGGGGGGGCAGACCTCCCTCTCCTGGCCCCGCCATGGGGGAGTAATTCATGGGGTTGCCCGTGCCACTGGAATCCTGGGGAGACAATGGACAGAGGAGGGGAATGGCAGCCGACAGAAGGGAGCACCCCTCATTGCCATGGCCCCATGGGGCAAAAATAGAATATAGAAAAAAAAATAGTATTTATAACTAAAAGTTAAGAAACTATGTTTCCTCCAATATATTGTAAACAGAAAATGAAAATAAAAGATTTCATTCATGCAACTAAAACTTGTCCCTTCTATTATATTTTTCTAACTACCACCCATTTTATAAGAGCATTGAAGCCCCCATTTTCAGACCCGGCAATTAGCACTGCACAACCCGTACAGCTGCTCATGAGATAGACATGGCTGGCCTGAGAGATATATTCAGACATGCAGCACACTCTGATCGGTGCACACTGCCTGCCTGAATATAGGAGTAGTGGAAGCACAGCGCACAGTGACTATGTGCTACACCATCACAGCCCCTGCAAATCAGTGGCTTGGGGACCAAAAGGAGCACCCTTGCCCCTGTGAGCCATTTTGCCACCAGCATGCTGATAAGCACATAGCATATCAGGCATGCAAATAGTCCTTAGCATCTTGCATGCCATATGAGCTGGTGCCTAGTGGACCCCCACCTCGATCGCATATAATCCTGAAAATCATTGATCCCTGAAGTCTAGTGGCCCCCACCTCTAGCCAGACTGAACCTCCCATACCTCCTTCACACTCAAGTGGCCCCACTTACCACAGCTGGCATCCCCTTCCTGCTGACGACAGCCAGCACAGCTGCTCCATTCACCATCTTGGCCAGCTGCCACCTAAGTGACAGGGAGCGAGCATGTACCTAATGTATGGTCATGATGAATCTTAAATTTCTTAAATATGTACACCTTACTCAGTATTGGTACTTCCATTTCCTGAATCTTGGTCAGTTATTCACTCCAAATTGTATAACTAACTTGATACTTGTGTGCAGTAGTTTTTGTTCCAAGATCGAGTAACTGGATTGCTTATTTAAATATATTGTTTTTTCTTTGTACTCTTGGCACAACAACTGATAGCTATTCTGGGTTAAGGGGGATCAGACTGGTGATGGGAGAGGGGCAATGTGCACCACTGAGGGCTCTGATAAGGGTAATGAATTTTGAAGTGTTAAACAGCAATGCAGTGTCAATTGTTTAGCACTTTCAAAATCTCTGTATATACCACTGGGTCTTGTATGCAGGAGGGATCTCTCATTTGCTTGGGCACAGCCATGTATAATGCACATGTGCTATTGAGGGGTATCCCATCGATGGAGCAATGGCATCAGGGTGATGGCATCACGTCGATGCAACCAGTTCACCTGTCACAGTGGCGAACTGGTTGTTGGTGCGCCCTGCAGTAGCAGTGCCGCACGGGTGTTGCGCCCCCTTTACCCAATACACCTCCACCGTGGAGGTGATTATCATAAGTTTCAGCACAGCCCCTGCAAAGACCACTCACGTGCTCCATTGCATTTCACCCACTCGGGGTCGGGCAGTACAATGCCTGGCCCTGTGATCACTGATGGCATTGTGTTGTCAGCATAAAGACAGTTGCCATGCGGCTGTCACCCCAAAGTGGGTAAACTCTGTCGGGGTGGTGCCACACACTTGGGGCTGCTGCATATGGCCCCCTACCCTGTCCAAGCATGCTATTCCATGTTAGCTTGACACTTAACATGTTTAGAGTGCACTAACCATCTGAAAATGGGAGCCTCATACACTCAACCTAATCACTCAGAAGAACTAAAAAGTAACATTGTAATGTGAGTTTGGAAGGGACTCTGGGCCAGTCTTGTCCCCCCACTTTATAAGCAGTAATGAAATAAGTATAATATGTTTCACTTGCAGAAGCTTTCTAATCTTTATTTTAGGGACTGTTTGATAAGGGTAATAATATATGGTTTGGGCTGGATGTTTACTGTATATACTGACACTTTGGTTGTGTTTTACACCCTTGGTGCTTGTACAGCACAGTACAAATGTGAACCCAACCATTTTTTATTACCTACATATACACATATCCAATAGCCAGTAGTTACGTATGCATACAGCAAAAGTGAATGGGTTTATTTATTTTGAACCAACTAAACAGTTTTTTAAGGAGAGATTCTTTTGGGTTAGAAATTTTTAAACCACAGCCAGCCCGATGGTGCAGTGACTTGGACGCCACTGCCTTACTGGTGACCGTGGTTCACTCCATGACTCATAAGCCCTGGTCATTGCTGCAGGCTGACAGTAGGCTGGGGAGGCATTTTCCTGGATGCTCCCAGTCACTTGAGGGAAGGCGGCCAGTTTGCCTGCTCTGCCAGTAAATGCAGGTACACCAGGAAAGCAGTGTAAGTGCAGGGCTGGGGGTTGTCTTGCTCCGCATTGGCTTGCCAGTGCATGTGCCTGTTCAAGGACGTTGCTGTTGCCTGTTGGCATCCTCGGGAAGGAGGGAGAAAAATTGCCAGCTGAAGGATGATGGCCTCATACACTGTCTAAGCGCATCGGCGCCCCTGACAACACTGGGAAATAAAGGAACTCTGCACTAACCGGTACTGAGACCTGGTGCATACCAGTGTGGCCAGTCCTATAGGAACACAAATAGATGTGTGCACTAGGCACAAAATGCAAAACACACATTCAGTGTAGTCACATAGCAGTGCATCAGAGTGGGCAGTACGTTGTGTAAATTACAGTAAATAACCACTGCAGATGTGCAACCTGAAGCTCTACTATTGAAATTTATTGAAGCTGACAAACAAGACAGTCATCTTGTTCCCACGCCCACTCAGCAATCTGCACAGTGCACTTCCTCTCTGATGTATTGCTATTTGGCTACATTAAATGTATAGTTTTGCATTTTGTGCCTTTACTTTTGTAGTTGTGCCAGTTGGACTGCTTTATGTGCCTGAAGCGCACACATGCATTGTTCCTGACTAAACTGGGTCCTGCTTCAAAGGTGGGACTCCCTTAGGGCCCTGCCACAGGAGGCAAGCTGTGTGTGTGTGTGTGTGGGGGCACTGGTCATTGCTAATGGTTGGCAAAGCTGGGAGGTCACTAGTGGGACATGAAAGGGCATCAGGTAGGTTGCTAATGGGACCAGAAGAGGACAACAGGGTTTGCCAGTGAGACCAGAGGGGACAACTGGGAGGCTGCCAGTGGGACCAGAGGGGACAGCTGGGAGGCTGTCAGTGGGACCAGAAGGGACAACTGAGAGGCTGCCAGTTGGACCAGAAGGCGACAGCTGGAAGGTTGCCAGCAGGACCAGAAGGGGACATCTGGGAGGTTACCAGTGAGACCAGTAGGAGACGACTGGAAGGTTGCCAGTGGGATCAGAAATGGCCAGCTGGGAGGTTGCCAGTGGGACCAGATGGGGACAGCTGGGAGGTTGTCAGTGGGACCAGAAGGGGGCAGCTGGGAGGTTGCCAATGGGACCAGAAGGGCACAGTTGGGAGGTCACCAGTGAGACCAGATGGGGACAGCTGGGAGGTTGCCAGTGGAACCATAAGGGGATAGCTGGGAGGTTGCCAATGGGACCAGAAGGGGACTGCTGGGAGGTTGCCAATGGGACCAGAAGGGGACAGCTTGGAGGTTGCCAGTGAGACCAAAAGGGGACATCTGTGAGGTTGCCAGTGGGTCCTGAAGGGAACTGCTGGGAGGCTGCCAGTGGGACCAGAACGGGACAGCTAGGATGATGCCAGTGGGACCAAAATGGGAGAGCTGGGAGGTTGCCAGTTGGAGTAGTAGGCAAAGGGCTGGGCAGAGCAATAAAAACCTTCATGGTAAATAATGATGTGGAACTAGGCATGTTCTAGAGGCTCTTCTTTAGACTCAATCCTGGCAAGTCCTAGTCTGCAGATAGAATAAAGCCACCGTTTCTAGAGATTCAAGACTTGTGTCTAAGCCACAGAAGCAGCCAGTGACCATTGGCTGTACAGGTGAGCTAAAGCATTCTTTGTTCTTTTTTTTTTCTTATCAGCCTATCTTTTGTTGCCTTTTTTTCTTTTGCTCCCATTCTCCACATGGGCGCAGTATATTAAGTTATTTTTTTCTGACACTTTTTGGTTTATTATTTATTTATAAACTGCTCCTTTCTAGATATGTCCTGAAGGCAAAGGGCACAGGGCAATTCAGTATTAAACAACATATGGTGCAAACTGAAGAAGAAACATTGGACAAGTGTAAAGTGTGCATAGTGTGCAGAAGTAATGTTGTGGGTATACAGTAACAGAGGACTATGACAAGAATTCTTGTGTAGACTGGCAAGTTAGTGCATGAGAGTCAACCAGAGCAACAGCAACAAATGTGATTTACTAAGGCAGTGCTTATGGCAAAAGTGATGGTGGAGGGGGAGGTGACAGATATGGAGGAAGAAGAAACGGGAGGATGAGGGGGGGTAGATGTATGTACCGACATAAGAAGTGTTCTCACAGAGTACGTACTTCAGGGCAGAGGGATGGGGCAGGAGCACATGGAAGTGGAGGAGGCCACATCAGAGCTGGAGAAGCCGAAAGAAAAAGGTAGACTGACCATCCAAAGTCTTAGGACAGGGGAAGAGAGGGCAAGCCAGGATTAGAGTTTCTGAGGGATTGGTGGCTATGAATACAGTGCAGGGCTTCAAACAGGCATGGGATAGGCATAAGGGAGCAATACAAATGACTATGAATAGATAGGCCACTGACAGAGCAAAGGCCGATGGCACATTTACAAGGTAGAAAAAGAAATGGGCAGACTGGATGGGCCTTGCGGTCCTTATCTGCCGTCAACTTCTACGTTTCTATGTTTCTATGAGTGGGAGGAAGGGAGAGGAGACAGCTGAGGTGCAGGGAAGGGAACCAAGCCAGAATTTGGAGATGTAGGAAATGCAGTGAGAGAGGTGTCTGTCCTCAAGCGAAAGGGGAGAGAGTGAGCATTATAGGGAAGAGTGATGGGTATGGATGGGACAATTAGTGTCAAAGTGGGAGAAAGATAGGAAGGGGGGTCGTTACTAGCCAAGGTGGATTTGTGTTTGACACTATATATGGCATCCCCATAGTCAAACGATGGGAGAATCATTTTTACAGCAATCCCAAAGCAGATGGGGAAGGGTATAAAAGCTTTTTCCCTAAATACAGTAGCACACAAAGTTTGAGAAGGAGTTTCTTCTGGATGGCATTAGTATAGCAGGAGGAGAGAAGATGACGATCCAGCCAGGCACCCAGATATCAAAAGAATGGAACCTCCTCCAGCTAGGAGCCATCAACAACAAAGAATTTTATTGTTTGGCTTTAACCATTACAATATAAAAAGTGCAAGGTTAAAACATAGGCCATTTGGGCCACAAAATTTACAGACATGAAATGAGATCACAATTATTAAAACTTTGCACAGAATTAAGATTATTGCATCAAGAGCTCAGATAACAGATACATTCATACAATATCTTTTTATAAGGTGCATTTTAAGACAAAAAAAAAAGAGTTCTAAATATGGGTTGTCATTACAAATCCGGACACTTTTTCCTGGATATCAAGATCTTGTGTGGTAAATAGGTGAAATAATATTTTGTCAGGAGGGAGATCAGGACCACCCAACAGCTCCCCTAGCCAAAATTTCCTTTTTTTTTTCAAATAGTGGGCACATAAGGACTACATGTTTAAGAACATCATACGTCTTGTTTCCACATTTACAATAAGGTTCCAGTACATTTAGTCTTTTTTGTCTATAGTGAACAAACTGAGCATTATAGACTTCCAGTCTAAACCTAATATAGACTCTGCGCATTTTGTGATTTGTTAACGTGGTTAAGTAATCTTCATAACCCCACTGAATTTTAAATTGTTTGTACCAGTCATGCAGTTTTAAAGTAGATAACTGTGATAAAAAAATAACTTGAATCCGAGTCTCTCAGTCTTATTTTTACTGAGGAAACTATTCCTCCCTGTCAAGGATGCCTCCTTTGCCATTTTTTTCCTTTTTTGTTGACCCCCCCTCCCCTGACACGTTGTTTGCTTGAACTGGCAACCTGTTATTATTTCATTTTGGCCCCCTGTCTGTTGCGCAACAGCATTATTTTTGCCCCATTAATAATTTTTTTTTATTATTATAATTTCAGCATGGATGTAGTCTGGCCAACTACACGTCATGTTGATGTTTAAATTCCCCAAACAGTATGCCAGCTCCTGAAAGCAATGTGTTTCCTATTTCCTTTTGCCTCCATAGTCTAACGTTGTGCTGGGTTTTCTTTATCTTAAAGTTTTAACACCGCTTAGCGGTGGCGTTTTCTCCCTCTCGAGCGTCTGCGTTGAGCAGGATTTCTAACCGGAAGATTCCGCTTTTGGTTTCCTACCTCTTGAAGATGCGAGAGGTTAAATACTTAGCTTCACTGAAAAGATGTACTCCACTCTGCAACTGAGATAAAAGAGGGTATTTCATATTTTTTTTCTCAAACCTAGTTTTTTTTGTTCCTCCAGCGAGTCTCTGTCAGCCTGTAATGCTGGGAGGTAAGGGTGCATTCTATCTATAGAAAAACTAAGCACTATCCACCTTATACAGTCAGTAGAGCGCCTGTGTTTAAAGCCTGGAGTAACGTTAACAAATTTAATAGACTTGCTAGAAAGAAAAGTAAAAGCACAACACAAGTTTCATAGTGGAACAGGTAGAAAACCAAATATGTTTACCAGAGCCAAACTAAATGAATTCAATAGTACTAAACAGAAGTGACACTGAATTGTAAAAACTGCATACTAGAGGGGTTTAAATTATTATTTCTAGCCCAGTTATATAACAATATAATGTTGTAATTTTTTTGTTCTCCTTACATGAACTTTTTTTTTTCCATTCCTGCAAAACCTTCCTTCCTGCTTCTCCTTCTTTCTACTTCCTTGTGTGTAAGAGCCGACGGCCCTTACTTGTTAATATTTATAATATTCAAAGGTGGGAGGGGAGTTTCAGATCACATGTTTAATGCTTCCTATAAAAGGCTCAAATGTTTTAGAAAGTCAGTCTTGTGCTGGTCATCTAGGACAGTAACATCGCTCTAGCTGCCTTCTAGAGCCCCATGTATAAAACTTCTGTATGTTTGTTTGTTTTTTTTCATTTAAAGTCCGCTGTACTGCAAGCCTTGTATTGGATGACTGCAAACAAATCTTTGGACATCTGAGTTCAGTCCATCATCTTTGGTGTTGCATTTTGTCTTCCATCCCAACTCTTCCACAGTTGGTGTCAAGTGGGATACTGAGGTCAGTGTTGGCTACTTTCCAAGATGATATTGGACCAACCCAGGGATGGAGAAGGATACCAGAGACGAGGAAGCAGTAACCCGACCCAAAGGTGTCCTGACCAGGACAATGGTGGATAAATTGGGTGAACCATTATGGACAGGACTGCCTGAACAGAAGCACGACAGGTTCAAGGCAGAGCAGATGTTGCAAGTGGAAGTTGAACCTCCTCAAGGGGCCACTGCCGGGGACCTACCTACTGAATCGTTACCGGAGAGAGCCACCTGAACAGTTACATGAATTATTACGGTGGCTCTGTATAAAACAGCTGGCTGCAGACAAAGGAGAGAAAGGGAACAGAGAGTGAGAGAGAAGGAGCAGGAAAGAAACGAAAGACGGTGGCAAGAGACATTGAGGGCCATTCAAGCTATCAGTACTAGCAGAAATCCTACAACCTCACCAGAGGCCCCAAGGGACATTAAACTCACTAAACTGACTGAGCAAGATGATATTGAGACATATCTAACCACTTTTGAAAGGATTGCGGGGGCCTGTGGATGGCCTAGGGCACAGTGGGTCCTTCGTCTAGCTCCTTACCTCACTGGAAAAGCTCAATTGGCTTATGGAAATATGGATAGCCAATTAGTGGGGAACTATGATGAGGTCAAGAAGGAAATATTAAGAAGATATGATATCAGTGCCGAAACTTACAGACAAAGGTTCCGTTCACTACGATTTCAACATACAGATCATCCCAGAGAAGTATATGTACGCCTGAATGACCTATGCACCAAATGGTTACAACCTGGGACTAAGACTGTAAATCAAATAATGGAGGCCATTGTGGTGGAACAATACATAAGGATGTTGCCACAGGATGTACAGCTCTGGGTCAAAGAACACCGTCCGGACACCTCGGAGAAGGCCATTTCTTTAGCTGAGGATTATGTAACAGCTCATCCATACCGGAAGAAGACACCATCAGCTGGAACTGCTGTGGTGAGATCTACTACTTTTTTTACCTCCTGCTGTTTCACCTCTCCTCTGGGCCCAAATATAAGTATTAGTTCCCTAGTAGACAACAGATAACCGGGTGGTATCCGTTCAATTAAGCCACCCTCTCTGAACTTATATGTCGGGACTGCCATGAGAAAGGTCATATTGCCCGGTTTTGCCCAACAAAACAGCCTGGGGGTGTACATCTAGCACTAGCTAATTTGGGAGAATATGTAATTCCTGTACAGATCAGAACACAAACAGTTATGGGACTTATTGACTCAGGAAGTAAGCAGACCTTAGTTCGTCCAGAATTGGTTGATGGACAACCCCGGAACACTGTACAAACAGGGGTGATTTGTATCCATGGAGACATACACCAATACCCAACAACATCTGTAGAGTTGCAGACTGTTCACTCAAAAAGGGTGTTAGATATTGGGATAGTACCATTATTACCAGTCCCTGTATTACTTGGGCAAGACCATCCTGATTTTGAAGTGTATTTAGCAGCTGCTGCCACACGTGCACAATCAAAGGAAAGTGAAGCAAGTCCTCTACCTGTGTTAGATGATGATGTGTTTGGAGCTCCAGGAAAACCAGAAAACAAAAAAGAACAGAGACAAGATAAAATACAGTGGACTAAAGAATATTTAAGAGACTAGATAGTAAAGAGATTGAGAATGCTGACTTGATAAAAAATGTGATTTTGAAAGTGAACAGAAGACAGATGAAACTTTAACACCCTTGTTTTCACAGGTATCTCAGGAAGGATAGAAGGACACCCTATTATAGGGTGAAACACAATTTACTCTATCGTATTTGTACTCACCCTAGAACAGGGAACAGGTAGATCAATTAATGGTCCCAAAAATATCGGACGAATTGTTACAATTGGCTCATGATAGTCCTCTTTCTGGTCACTTAGGGAGAGACCATACAACAATGTAATTTTATACCGATTTTTCTGGCGGGTATCCATAAAGATGTGGAACAGTACTGTTTGTCTTGTCCTGAATGCCAGCTAGTAGCCAGGATAGGAAAAGGGATACTGTTCCACTACAACCCCTGCCAATAATAAATCACCCTTTGAGTGGATAGCGATGGACATAGTGGGCCCCTCAAAAACTAAAAGGGAATCGTTTCATTTTGGTAATTTGTGACTACCATACAAAATACCCAGAAGCCATTCCCTACGAACTGTAACTGCTACAAAAATAGCTGAAGAACTTATTAAGATATTCAGCCGCCTGGGCATCCCAAAGAAATACTAACAGACAGAGGGAGTAATTTCTGTTCCCGATATTGAAACAGTTGTATCAGTCCCTGAATATACAGGCTATACACACTACACCCTACCACCCTCAAACGGATGGCTTGGTGGAACGGTTTAACCAGACATTAAAGCAAATGTTAAAAAATATACTCAAGAGGAAGGAAGGGACTGGGATCAGTATTTACCTTTCTTGATGTTTGCTTATCGAGAAGTGCCTCCAGGCCTCAACTGGGTATTCATGGTTCGAACTATTGTCGGCAGAAATCCGAGAGGTCCCTTGATATAATAAAGGAACAATGGGAGGAAGGTAGGAAATAGGTCCCACTACAACACTTGAATTTGTTACCAAGCTCAGACAAAATTAATTAAATATGTAGATTTAGCCCACAAAAGGAACTACAACAACAAACAAAACAAAATTATATTATGATCAAGGTATGTCAGAAATCCTTTCAGACAGGGGATCGTGTTTACTACTACTCCCTTCCTCAGACAATAAGCTCAGGATGAAATGGCAAGGACCTTATACAGTGAATAAGCAGTGTGGTCCGGTAACTTACGAAATAGAAACCCCTGATAGAAAAATAAAGAGAAAGGTATACCATGTTAATTTGTTGAAAGCCTGGCAAGAAAGGACCAATGAGGCCTGTTATGTATGTCCTGAACCAAATGAAAGTGAATTAGAAACAGCCTATAAGCTCTTGGACAGGAAGACGTCTATACCCAATATTCGTAAAAATCCTGATTTGACTGAGACTCAATTGCAAGAACTTGAGCATATTTTACATCATAATCAGGATGTTTTTACTAATATTCCTGGACGTACCAGCCTGATTTATCATCACATAGAGGTCCTAAATTCAAACCCAATACGGATAAAACCTTATAGGATCCCTGAGAAATTGAGACAAGAAGTGCTGAAAGAAATAGACAAAATGCTAGAACTAAAAGTCATAGAGCCATCTAATAGCGACTGGTCATTTCAATGGTAATTGTGAATAAAAAGAAGGGAATCCGCCTTTGTTTGGATTTCGAAAATTAAATGCTGTTTCTAAGTTCGATAGCTACCCTATGCCTCGTATTGATGACATAGTCGATCGGTTAGGAAAGCTCACTATTTGACTACACTTGACCTATCTAAGGGTACTGGTAACCCTATGGATGAAACATCCAAAGAAAAAACAGCTTTTAGCACCCCAAAGGGCCTTTTCCAATTTACTATGATGCCTTTTGGCCTACACGGTGCTCCTGCCACGTTTCAAAGACTGATGGATAAGCTTTTGCAACCTCATACCAATTACAGTGCTGCTTACCTTGACGATGTCATCATTTATAGCCCTACATGGGAAGACCATAAAAAACATTTGGAAGCAATCCTTCAAACATTGAAACGTGCAGGACTTACTGTTAACCCAGAAAAATGTGCATTTGCTATGCAAGAAACCAAATACCTTGGGTTTGTAATAGGAAAAGGTTGTATAAAGCCAGAGATTAATAAAATCGATGCTGTAGCAAATAGTTTAAGACCCCTAACAAAGAAACAAGTAAGATCTTTTTTGGGATTGGCAGGCTATTACAGACGATTTATACCTAACTTTGCCTCTATAGCCAGCCCCTTAACTGATCTCACAAAGAAGAAGAATCCTACTAAAGTGAACTGGACTCCAGAATGTGAATGGCCTTCTGTACTATTAAAGCCTTATTATGTGCAGAACCCATATTATCAAGTCCAGACTTCACTAAGCCTTTATAGTACAGACCACGCCTCGGCTACTGGTATAGGAGCTGTCCTGTCTCAAATAATAGATGGCCAAGAGCATCCTATAGTATACATAAGTGAAAACTACATACCCGTGAGACAAAATATGCTACCATCGAGAAGGAGTGCCTAGCTCTACGCTGGGCCGTGGAGACTTTAAAGTTTTATCTATGGGGATCTCAGTTTGAACTAATAACTGATCATAACCCCCTTTGCTGGCTTATGGCAATGAAGGATAAGAATCCACGTCTTCTACGATGGTATCTCACCTTACAACCTTATCATTTTACTATAAAACATAAAGCTGGGACAGCGCACAAGAATGCAGATTACTTATCCAGATTCGGTGCGGGTATACCCATCTCAAATAAATAAAATCAGACCCCGGGGTGAAATAGGATCGGACTACGTCTGGTCATGAATTTTTCTTTGTTTCTGAAAATATTGTAAAATCCACTATAGTTATATGGATACTAAGGGACCCCGGGGTGGAGCTTTAAGAGTGGGTGGGCTGAAGCTCCATCCCTTCATTTAGAAAAGGGATCTGAATTTGTTCCAAAAATATCATTCCAAGAATGTTATTTTTGGTCAGAATAGGGGAGGTATGTCAAGGATGCCTCCTTTGCCATTTTTTTTTTTGTTGACCCCCTCCCCTGACACGTTGTTTGCTTGAACTGGCAACCTGTTATTATTTCATTTTGGCCCCCTGTCTGTTGCGCAACAGCATTATTTTGCCCCATTAATAATTTTTTTATTATTATAATTTCAGCATGGATGTAGTCTGGCCAACTACACGTCATGTTGATGTTTAAATTCCCCAAACAGTATGCCAGCTCCTGAAAGCAATGTGTTTCCCCTTATTTCCTTTTGCCTCCATAGTCTAACGTTGTGCTGGGTTTTCTTTATCTTAAAGTTTTAACCGCAACTTCGCGGTGGCGTTTTCTCCCTCTCGAACGTGCGCACGTTCGAGCAGGGATTTCTAACCGGAGAGATTCCGCTTTTTTTCCTACCTCTCGAAGATGCGAGAGGTTAAATACTTAGCTTCTCACTGAAAAGATGTACTCCACTCTGCAACTGAGATAAAAGAGGGTATTTCTAATTTTTTCTCAAACCTAGTTTTTTTTGTTCCTCCAGCGAGTCTCTGTCAGCCTGTAATGCTGGGAGGTAAGGTGCATTCTATCTATAGAAAAACCTACTTATCCTTATACAGTCAGTAGAGTCGTGTGTTTAAAGCCTGGAGTAACGTTAACAAATTTAATAGACTTGCTAGAAAGAAAAGTAAAAGCACAACACAAGTTTCATAATGGAGACAGGAACAGGTAGAAAACCAAATATGTTTACCAGAGCCAAACTAAATGAATTCAATAGTACTAAACAGAAGTGACACTGAATTGTAAAACTGCATACTAGAGGGGTTTAAATTATTATTTCTAGCCCAGTTATATAACAATATAATGTTGTAATTTTTTTGTTCTCCTTACATGAACTTTTTTTTTCCATTCCTGCAAAACCTTCCTTCCTGCTTCTCCTTCTTTCTACTTCCTTGTGTGTAAGAGCCGGCCGGCCCTTACTTGTTAATATTTATAATATTCAAAGGTGGGAGGGGAGTTTCAGATCACATGTTTAATGCTTCCTATAAAAAGGGCTCAAATGTTTTAGAAAGTCAGTCTTGTGCTGGTCATCTAGACAGTAACATCGCTCTAGCTGCCTTCTAGAGCCCCATGTATAAGAGCTGCTGTATGTTTGTTTGTTTTTTTTTCGTTTAAAGTCCGCTGTACTGCAAGCCTTGTATTGGATGACTGCAAACAAATCTTTGGACATCTGAGTTCCAGTCCATCATCTTTGGTGTTGCATTTTTGTCTTCCATCCCAACTCTTCCACACTCCCAAGGCCCATTATAGATAATGTGTAGAAGATGTAAGACCTAGTGGGAAAAGGTTCTTTTTAATTCGCTGAATGGATGGATGAACATATTCCATGGATGAAAGCCTAATTTCCTCCTCAAGGCACATTCTTGGGTATCGAATGTCTGGAAGAAGAAAAGACTTATTATCTGTCTTTCTCTGACTAGGGAAGTCATATAATATTGTCCTAGTTCAAGTTTAAGAATGCAAGATGGTGTTCCAGGAGGCATCATGAGAATATACTTAAATAGCTTATTAAGAATAATTTCTAAATTGGCCAGATTATCTGAGCCCCATACCTCAGAAGCATATGGGAGCCATCAAAGATTGGTAAGACTGGGGAAGACTGGATTTTGGCTAGTCGCTGTCTAGTGCTAAAGGTCATGGAAACCAGTTTTGTTGGGGCATTGATGGTAAAGCTTGTTAACACAGAACCAGTGGTGGCTGTTGTTAGATTACACTGTAGGTGTACAGCCAGTTTGGGGGCTGAGGGATTGCAAGCAAAAGTGATGGTGGTATCTGTGTAGGCCTTGAGGAGATCCTTTAGAAAATCTGAAACAGTCTAGGTCCGAGGACCAAGACTTGGGGGCATCTTACCTGATAGAGAGGGGGGAGAGGCTAGGAATCACCTACCAGGATAGCTTGGGACCTGTCTGCCAAATAGATGCTGAATCATTTGACAGCAGGGTACAATAGACTAGCCCCTGCAAGTTTGTCAAGTGGGGGTGGGAAACAGGGTCATATGCCTTGGCCAGGTTGACCAAGACAGCAGAAGTGATTAAGCCATGATCCATCCCTTTCAGAATGGTGTCAGTAAGTCTGAGCAGGGACGATATAGTGGAGTGGGTCTTCCTGAAACCAGACTGGAAAAGACTGAGGGAGGAGGAGAAGCCAAAAAAGGTGGAGAGCTGGAGCCAGCTAGTTGGGGCAGTGGGAGCGCTGCCGCTCATGATGGTGATTCAGGTTTGGGTGCAAGCCATTTACCTGCCCTGGGAACTGAGGAGGGTGGGTTGCTGGCTCTGCTGCACTGCAGCCACCTGTGTGACTGCACTACTGTCAACCCATGACCACAGGTAGGGGTGCAGCTAAATGAGGCAACATGTGGGAGGGAGGATGACAACTGGCTCCCCACATGACTGTACCTTGAAATCCTTTCCTGTCAGTATCCAGTGGGGTGAAGGGGACAGAGACAGGAAACAAGGCAAGCTGGAGGATGGTGCACTGGTAGTCTTAGGCCTCATGCAGCAAAATGTAATCTCCATCTGGTTCTGGAAGAGATAGCTGTCACCCTGCAGTCCCGGTCATGGGTGGGGGAGTTACAGTACTTATTGGTGACCCCAGTAAATGGCGGTGATGAAGCTGGGTGGTCATCTGAACCAAGACAGATGTGGTAGGCCTGGCTAAGTGGAGTATAAATGGTAACAAAAGACAGGTGGGGAGTTGGGGAAGAACCAGATGTCCTGACGTTTTACCAGAGCAGGGGTGAGAGAGATGGGGTGGTAATTACCAGGGGCAGAGGGGTCACCACCCTTGTGAAGGAGAGTGAGTTTAGCCCTACTCCAAGCACCAGGAACTAAACCATTAAGAAATAAGAGATTCAGCAGAGTGGAGATATCAGAGGTGTCAGTTGAGCAGAGAAGTAGAGTAGTTTGAGATAACGACCATCAAAGCTATTAGCATTGGTGGGATTGAGAGCCCATAGAGCTGAGAGGGTAGCTGCCAGCATGGTAAAGAAGAAAGGAAAGGCTGGAGAGGGGGTAGAATTGGGGGGAGAAAGGAGCAGGAGAAGAGGAGGTACAGGAAGGGAAGTAGTGAAAAACAACAGGTGAAAGAGTTATTGAAGGAGATAGCAAATTGCAAGGGAAAAGATGGTATACTTGCCAGTTCTGAAGACATGGTGGAAGACTAGACGAGAGATCAAATACATAGTGGATGATCCTTCAGAATTTGGAGTGACTGCTAAGATTGTTTAGAAAATGGATTGGGAAAATTCTCAAAGCTGATTGGCTCAGGACACTAAGCACCCAGTCCGGTATCAGGCAACGGAGACCGGGAAATAATGAGTCCCGTTCTCTGTATGCCTGATTTCATATGAAATCATTAAACCAAAAGAATGTTCAATTAAAAATAGGCACCATTGTTTTTCTCTCGCTTAGCAAGAGTTGGGCCCTCGACCCGACATATCTCAGCTTTCAATTAAGTAGACTGTAAAAACACGCTACAACGCAGCAGAGACAAATATTTAAAAACATATATAATTCTCAGTCCCCTTGTAATATTAGCAGTTTAGTGTTTGCTCTTTAAAAGTAACATGAATTTAAAATACGACTTATCTGAAAGCAAGAAAGTCATTACTGCACATCGCCGCTATATGAGCCTGCTGTGGTGACCGAATAAATGAAAGGAACTCCTACTACTTGTGTCCACTGTGGCAACTGAGTAAACAAAAAGAAGTACTGAATAGTCTACCACATTGCTGCTTCAAAAAAAAAAAAGACACCAAGCTGACAGGTAGAAGGGGCAGGAGCCACGATTTAGGTATTGAGACTGTGCCACAACGCACTGCCATGTTACACCCTCTGATCCCCATGACCTTTACCATCATGTAAGTGTAACACAATGCAGTCCCCAAAAAAATAAACAGTTTTAAAATGGCTGTGGAGACACCAGGATCTTAGAGCACTGCCAAGTTTTCTCTTTGGTTACTTCCAGGTCTCGTGTCTCTGCCGCTCTCCCTTACTGTGTGCTTGTAACAGTGGGGGGAAAAGCTAACTAAAACTGACCCAAAATCAAAGCCTGACATAAATTCAAATACTTTACTTTTGCTAATGGAGCTCAGTATTTCCTGCCTGTGGGGTGGTGTTAAACACACATGTCAAGACACCACTAAAGAAAAAAAAAAATTTGCAAACAAAGCAGTGCCCTCTACTGGGAAGTGTACTAGTAGAGTGACTACTTTGCAAGAAAATTGTCTTTTTCCATAGTTTTCTGAGTTATTTTGTATTTTTTGTGAATTTTTTTAATATTATTCAAAAATGTCACTCATAACCCATTTTCTAAATGCAATAATACCCTCCGGGGTGAGTGGTATGGGCTATACAAGACCTTCTAGGAGCTATAAGACCCGCTGCCTGTGACATTGGGCCTCATTACACCCGTGGGCAGTCCAGTATAGCCCAATACCGCCCACCCTGTGGGGTATTATTGCTTACTTTGGAGGTTGAAAGCAATACATTCTGACTTCGCCAGCCTGGTAGCTTTAATGTAGGTATCTTTAAGCCATTTGCACCTTGCATAATCCATTGGGGAGTCAGAGGCACTGCCAAGGTTCCAAGCAGAATCCCTATCTTTGGGATAGGTGATGGGCTTGGCAGAAATCCTGGGGAGATGAGAGCCTCTGACCTGGACCCTTCAAAAGAGTGGCATGCTTGTCCCAGGCTGCTGAGGATTTGGTGTGACATTTGCTGCGCTTCATCTCTGCCACTGGACATAGAGATGATAGACCAGTCAGTAGCATAGAGGTCAGACAATAAAGCAGACAACTGAAGTGACCTGAAAGCTCTTCACATTATAACCTAGGAGATGGGTGAGAACGTTGGGGTGGGGAAACTTACCTACAGTGTAGACCATATGATAGTCACTGAGTGTGCCCAGGAGGAGGCTTGCTTCCACAGTGCAGTGGGTGTGTAAGGAGAGAACCCAGTCAGTTAAGGAATGGTTTGAGTTAGAGGTGTTCAGCCAACCTGGTTCAAGATATGCTTCGTGAGATGAAGGGGCTAAATGTGCTGAACAAGCTTTTGAGGGATTAAGGGCCAGTTAATGAACACAAGTAATTCACCAGTGTTACAGTACATACAGTATGTTGGTCATCATGCTCTTCTCTTCAAGGTATTTGATGGTGCTGTAATCGTCCTGTCTCTTGCCCCGATGGTGGCGTCAACCGTGGCAAATGGTCCGAGTAGCCCTTGGGATGCGATCAGTCTCCTTATTACACTACGCATTTGGCGAGTTAAGAGAATCATTGACGGTAAGTTGCAGAAAGTGAGAGGATGTTGTGTTAATTATTTTTGGGAAGTAATTGCCTTTTTCTCCCTCGGTAGGGATGCACCCTTCCCTCTGTCCATCCCCCATACCTTCAAACTCCTGTCCAAGCATTGTTGGGTTCCTGTCTGATCCTCCTTCAGCTGCCACTATCTGTAGTGTGCTTCCTGTGACTTACCCCTCTTCTCTATGTAAAGATCCAATGAGGGATGAGTCACCCCAGGGTGCAGTTGGGATGTAGGTGGATGGCAGATGTTAACAAATAAAACCAGAAGCCTCAGAGAGATTCAATAAACTGGAGCCTAAGCTGCTAAAAATAGCTGCTCCTGCAATTTCCTCCCCTGTTGCCATGCTCTTCAAAAGGTCTCTTATAAAGGGAGAATCGCTGCTAGCTGGAAGATTGCCCTAGTAGTACCTGTTCACAAAGGTGGCCCTGAAGAGCCTGTTGAAAATTACTGCCCCATCTACCTATTTAGCTCCCTTGTTAAAATTCAGGAAAGATTAATATATCACCTGGTTCAAGACTATCTTGGCTAGCATTACTTTTTAACTGATAGGCAACATGGGTTCAGAAAACTCCGTGGTACTGATGCCACCCTGGCTAGACTGACCACTGCTATCCTGGGTGACATGGACAGGGAGTCTTGACTGGCGTGGTCTTCATAGATCTTACTAAAGCATTTGATCCCATTAATCATAGTGTCCTACTAGAAAAGCTTAGGAGATTTGGTCTTGACTGCTTGTCCTGCTGGTGGTTTACTCACTACTTGACTGACAGGTCTCAGAAACTGAAATGGAAAGGCATGCAGTCCACACTAAGACCTATAACTGACTGTGTTCCCCAGGGATCCATACTGGGCCCCTGCTCTTTTCCCTGTTTGTAAACAATATGCCTTCTCATTTGTGGTGGGGGGTGCCTTCAGCTTTATGATGATGATGATGCAGTACTTTATACGAGGTCCAGTGATGTCTCCTTTATTAACCATCTTTTTGCAGAAGACTTCTTGATTCTCAAAAGGTGGTTTTCTTCCAACAGATTGATACTTAATGCCAAGAAGACCAGAACTCTTCTGTTTGGCCCCAGACACTTGGGTATAGCTAGAGAGCACTTGCAAGACCTATCCATATCAAGTGGAAACCACATAGAGGTGGTTGAGGCAATTAAGCACCTAGGAGTATATCTGGAGCAAGAAGTCTCTTTCAGAACCCACACTGATTATGTCTCTAAATCCCTGCAACAATAAATTGGTTTGCTGTACTGCTTAGGCAATGACCTAACTAAAGAATCTTGACTGGTTATAGCCAAGAGCACCCTGCTCCTTTTCTTACAACATGGAGCCCCAATTCTTAACTCCTTGAGGAGCACTGAACTTAATTAACTCAAAGGGGAAGTAAACATTGCAGGGGTCACTTGGATTGTGAAAGCCCATGAAAAGAGCTTTCAAATAAGGTATCGGGCTTACCTTTAGGTGTCAGTAGTCCTGAGCTATGAATATCTAACTCGTCTATAAATCAAAACCAGGCAGCAGCCATTTCGCGTAATCTTAAAACAGGAAGTGATGTCACTGGAGGGCAGGCTGTGATTAACAACATGGAACTGGCCCTTCAGTGACGTCACTTTCAGTTTTGAGATTACATGAAATGGCTGCTGCCTGGTTTTGATCTACAGATGAGTTAGATATTCATATCTCAGAACTCCTTACACCTACAAGGAAGTCTAGTACCTTGTTTGAAATATCTTTTCATAGGCTTTCACAATTTGAGTGTCCCCTGCAATGCTTACCTTCCCTTTAATGTGCTTTACAATAAGATTGGGCATTTTGACTTGTGTGTCCCACCCAGAATGCACCACTGCAATGTCTTCTTCCATCTGAATTGGCCATCACTGGAGGGCAGGCTTGAATATCCTCTCCTCTACCTTGCTTACCAACTTGTAAAGGATCCTGCTCCTCCCTGTCTCCAAGAAATCTCTTCTACCAAACCTTTACAGATAATGCTCAAGTCCTCTGGTTGCTCACCATTAGAAATACCCAGGGTTAAGTCCAGTCCGGGGGTGAGATCCTTTGTCAGATCACCTTCATCCCTGTGGAACACTTTTCCTGTTCATCTCCAAAACTACTTCTCCCTTGGAGGTTTTATAAAAATGCCTCAAAGTGCATCTACTTGAGCGCAGCCTGTGCTTCTGTAATCGCTGACCTGTAACTGCTGTCTTTCCTCAATACCCCTGGTTTGTGCTTAATGATGCTATGCCTCTTTACTGTACTGCATTATCTGTATCCTAACCAGTGGCTGACCTCGGCTGTACCCGTCTTGCAGGTATTTATACTGTGCTCTTGCTTTGACCTGTAATTGATTACACTTGTGTACTAACCTTCTGTACCCCTGTGAACACTGTATCCACATGTGAAATGTATGTGGCATAGTATAGTTAGGTAATGTATTCATGCATATTCTGACTTCGTATAATCCTTTGTGTATTCTATGTAATTAATCCTGGGTCACCCCTGAAAAAGGGACTGTTTGTTCCAGTGGACCTACCTGGTTAGCAAATTTCAATATTCTTGTATACCTTCACTGTGATTTTTCCCTCATTCTACTGTCACAGAGCACAACCCAGCTATTTCCCCGCTACAGGAGACAGTCGTGCAGTAGAGCAGTTTTGCACCCCCCCCCCCCTTGGAGTCTGAGTGTTCTGCCTTCACAGCCTCCCCTAGATTCCTCTGGCCTGGTAGTGGAGGTCAGGCTCAGGACAAAACCTGAGTCTGCCGCCTGGTAGCAGTTGCTGGACTTGGGTTCATTACTATGAAAAACAATGACTCTTTGCAAAAGGGTTTGGGCTGCAGTAAAGAATTTGCAAACACCCAAATAGCTACAACTGGCAAATATTTGTATTTGCTAACTACTGGGCATAGCCCCCATCCAGATCTTCTTTTTTCTCTTTATTGGAAACAAAAGTCACATACACAACAAATAACATCAAGGTAAATTAATAGTTCTAACATATCCACAGTCATTATTTCCAAACGCAAACATATCTGATTAGCTTTATACATCTGAAGTAAACGATGGGTAGATTTTTTTCTTTTTTTTTTTTTTGGGGGTGGGGGCGAGGCCCTGTACATCAGCCCCTATTGAGTTATTACCTCTGTACCATCAAAGCCTGCAACATTATAAGTCAAAGCAATATTCAGAAAGGATCCCATATATTATGAAAAATGTCTACTTTATCATAAAGTAGTGAATTTGCTCTGGACTATATAAATCTATTATCAGATTAAACCATGTCCTTAAAGAGGGTGGGCTCCTGTCCTTCCAGAGCATCAAAATGCATTTTTAATTACTAGAAATGCTAACAAAAATAGTTAGTTTTAGTAATTCAGAACCCTATGCTGATTTAATTTATGGCCTGGGAGAATTGTTAAAGGGTCATTTTTCATTTTAATGCTGATTGCCTGCTCTGGTATCTAAAAAATAGATTCCTAGCACATTGTTATTTTTTTACAGGTTAATAACATGTGTATCAGGTATCCCTGATTACTTTGACATCCAGCTGTGCCATGGCAGTCACATGGCACAGTGCTCCAGCAGCACCACAGCAACATCAGTGGTGGCCGAGCGCACACCCACCTCACCAGCAGCTGGGACACATGTCCAATGGATGCGCCACAGTGGCGGGCACTACACACAGTGCGACAAACAGCTGCCACGGCACAGGCGGCCATGCCCGCACCCACGCCCTTGTCACCCCCCAATGATGGTGCACAGGACAATGTCAGTGTGTACCTCCCTCTGTGGCCCCACTGGTGCCAGAGCCACTCCTCCACCCTGGGCCGCTGTGACCTGGTAACCAACCACAGCAGCTGCCCACCACCCCCACCCCTGTGCAGAGGGTGAACCTCTGCCGGACACGTCCCACACAGTGGCATCACAACTCAAGTGGCGGAGAGTGATACCACCTCACAATGCCCACGATGGTAGTACACCACCCTGCAGGACATGCCAGGCAGCCTAGCCAACACTACAGTACAGCATCATGGCACACATGCATGAATGGCCTACTCACCTGGCTGTGGCACAGCCCCATGCCTGACGCATGCCTCCAGAGGCACTCTGGGTCCCTCTGAGCCAGGTCCCCATAGCGGTGATGACACTGCTTCCCCCTCCTGGCACCCCTGTGCACTGCCTCAGTGAGACAGCAATGACCTGCCACACAGCCACCTGGGGCTGCTGCAGTGGCGTCTGCCCAAACAGTTGGGGTGCGTTGGGCTGGACACAGGTCATGAGGCTGGCAAGCTCAACCTGCATCCAGTTGGCCGCTTGTCCAGATCGCTGCTGCGCCATGTCTCAGGTGTGAGCCCTGGAGCAAAATGGTGGCGGTAGGAGCACGTGGCCGATGTGTGGGCCGAGGGGACATGCACTGTGTCCGCCCATCACGCAGTCTCGGAGATGCATGACATGGGTGTGGCTAGGCGAGGTCATGGGTGCAGGGGTCACCCAGGGCCAGAGGTCACAGCAGGGCTCAGAGGTTGGCCGCCGCACAATGCGTACATGCACAATAGTAGGCATGGTGCACCTTGCGCTATGGCCCCTATTGTGCAGTGGACGCACAGTGCGCAATAGGCCACAGTACACCGTCCGGCACATGTGCACTGCGGTTCTGCACACCATGCATGTGTGTGCATTGCGCTGCAACTTACTCTGGAGCAATCTCATTGCGCACGGAGTAGATTTGCGATATTCAGCCGCCACATGCAAATGAGCTCATCAGCCACTGCATGGCACACTGGGAGAATTAGCATGTAATTACTGTTGCGCCAAAGCTCATTTGCATGCGATGTGCTATAAAAGCACCATGGATAGGCACAGGCTATGGGCTGGTATTGCATCCTTTTGAGGTAAGTTGCACATGCTGCTGGAGCACACTGAGCCCAGCCAGCACAGCAGGGGGGATGGAATAGGGTGCTGCTGCCACTGACACACTGTGCTGTCCACGTCCACAAGAAGCGACATGTTGGAACGTGAGGAGGGTGAGGAGTGTGGGCCTGCTCTCAAGCGCAGACCCAACATCACGAAGGCAGAATCAGAGGTCCTGTTTGAGGCCTACCTCGACAGGGAGCCGTTGCTGAGTGGTGCCACGGGCATACCACAGGCCAGGGCTGGGTACTGGGAGGAGGTGGCGGCATGCATGAACCAGCAGGGCAACCACCAGCTTTTGGTGCAGGAGTGCTGCAAGAAGGTGGGCATGGACAAGAGGCGCATTAAGGAGAAGATGGCGGCCATCTGTGTGGCCCAGAATGCCACTGGAGGGGGGCCTGCAGATGCACCACAGCTCACAGCGCAGGAGGAGTTGGTGGCAGCCACCATGCGCTGCGGCACCATGGAGGGTGTTCCTGGAGGAGTATTCCAGACAGGTGGCAGCCCATCACTGCATGGTACATATGTCGGCCATGCACAGCATGCAGTGGCTGTGTTTGGAGGGGGGCACTTGTGGACATTGCATCACTGACACACCTGTTTTCTCTTTCAGCACTGGCACACCTTTGTGCAGAGGATGGGGTGCCAGCAGTGGCCATGGACACAGGACCAGCCCCGGAGGACCAGCCATCCACATGGGCATCCGGGGGCCTGATAGACTGCAGCACACCATGACTGTCCAGCTGGATGACCTGGGCATGGGGTCGGATGAGGCCCTGGATGTGTTTCTACAGGATGCCAGTCTTGGCATCCTTTGCATGGAGACACAGATCAGGGCAGGGTCCGATGCCGATGATGATCTCACATTAATCCTGGACAGCATGGGTGGTGTTGTGGTCGAGACGCCCACACCAGACACCAACACAGGCAGGGCACCCAGCGACCTGACAGCGGGGGAACAGCTGCCTGCCGCCACTGTGGGTGCAGCTGTGTGCACTGCTACAGCTGTGCTGTGTGGTGGTGGTGGTGCGGCCGCGTAGGCGCTGGGCAGCGTTCAGCGGCTGGACGGGCAACGGCAGCAGGGTGCAGGTGCCACAGGGCAGCCGGACAAAGGGTCCACAGGGGACATAACCCATGAGGACCCCACTGTGCAACGTCCACCTGAGAGGGGGGCTGTGCAGCATGGCGTGGCACCACAGGAGGGTCGGCATCCCACCCGGGAACCCCAGGACACCTACCCGCTGGCAGAGCACACTCGTTTGCTGCGGGCCACTGTGGAGCAACAGGTGCTACTTGCTGCTGGGGTGCGTGCACTGCATGCAGAGGTGCGCCAGGCAGCCGAGCAGCATGAGAGGGGCACTGCACAGCTCCAGTGCATGCAGGAGGCCATGACTGCATCCCAGGATCGCATTGCCAATGCGATCACATATGGCCTTACACTGCTGGCTGCCACAGGGCATGGCCGGCCTCCACGGACCCCATGCAGTGCACTGTCCACCCCACAATGCCGGCGTCGGGTGACACCCTCACTGTCGACGCCAGGCTCTGATGTTGGCATCCCAGGCATGCATGGGGCAGGCCTGTTTGGGTGCCTGCGCACCCCTGCATGGACCCGGTTGTGGTCCCGCAGTTCAACCCCTGGCGGGCTGATGCAAACACCCCCCCCCTGTGGCCGATGAGCAGCCTGTGGCTGCCGATTGACCTCAGCGTGGCCACCCCTGTGGCTGTGGTGACCATGGATCCACACAGCGGCCCTGATTTGTGTGCCGCCCTGACCGCAGTCTGCAGCTGCTGCCCTGTGTACGCTTGGGCAGTGCATGTGTGTATGCATGCCACTGGTGTGGCACCTGTGTGTCATGCCGCACGCTGCCTGTATGCATGCCTGCCCAGCTGTTGAACCATGTGGTGTGGGCGTAATGAGGGCAGTTCAGCACTGGTTGCGCCTGTGCACCGGTGCAATGCATCTAATCCTCGCCACATGCCAGTGCATGGGTGCGTGTGTGTGTGTTGCTGTGTGATGCTGTGTGCAGTTGTGTGTGGTTGTGTGCCACTGACTCCCCTACCTCTGCACCACGCCTCTGTGTGTGCATGCCCGTTGCCATGCATGCCCCTACCTGTATGCTGTACCTGTGTGTGGGGATCTTGCATGGGTTGCGCGCCACCTACCTGAGTGCACCATAGTGCTCCTGTGCGATGGTGTCACGATGCTGGCACGCCATCTATTGCAGCCGGGGATCCCTCCACCCGGGGGGAGGGCTGTTCACCACCCTCCAGCCCATTGTCTCCGTCATCCCCACTACTGTCACCCTCATCAGCCCCGACAGCTATCCTATGGTCAGTGGCCATGTTGTACAGTATGCAGCAGGCCAGGAATAGGCCACAGGCTTTCGAGGGGCTGTACTGTAGGGCACCTCTAAATCTGTCTAGGCAACGGAAATGTGCCTTCAGCTTGCCGAATATGCGCTCAATGATGTTGTGCATGCTGGTGTGTGCCTTGTTGTAACATTCCTCTGTTGGGGACACCGGGCGCCGATAGGGGGTGAGCAGCCAGGGCCTCAGTGCATAGGCGCCATCTCCTGTGTGGATAATGACATGGTTAGCCCTCTGACATCCTTTGTTGGGCCCCTTGCCTGTCCCTGGTGCCCTCGCCAGCATGCTCACCATGCCCTCCCCCATCCCATTGCCTGCTCTGCCTGGCACCCCTTGCCCATTCCATACTCACCCACTAGGTGGCCTGTGGGGATGTCCCCATGTTCAAACATGTAACAAGCGCAGAAACTGTGCTGGTCATTTAATGTCCACTCTGGTGTGTGGCACAGACATTGGTGATGCGCCCCGTGGCATCGCACACCACCTGGCAGTTGAAGCTTGGGAACCCCTTCCTATTGATGTAGGCCACACCCTCAGGGCCAGGTGGCCTGTGGATGACCACATGGGTACAGTCAATGGCCACAAGCACACCAGGCATACATGCTATCCTGTGGAAGTCCTGCATATTTGCTGTACACTCCGCCTGTGTGCTGGGGAGCTGGATGTATTTCGAAGCACGAGGCAGCAGAGCGTTGAGGAACTGTGTGAGGAGGCATGATGTGGCCAACTGGGTTATGCCTGTGGTGTCCCCTGTTGGTCTCTGGAAGGTGCCCGTGGTGAGCAGGCACATGACAGCTGTCACTTTGGTCTCCACAGACATTGTGTGGCTCCGTCTTGTGGGTGCCTGCACAGCTCACAGAGCTGCCTCAGAATGGCCCTGTTCAGGTGGTTCCATCCCACAATCTCCGTGTCAGAGTAGTTCTCAAAGGTGGTGCGGGCACGGTACCACCTGTTCCAGGTATACCACCAATGGGCCCTTTCTTGGCCACGTCACTGTTCCTCCTGCCCCCTCACACCCTTCATTACAGCCTCCATCAAGAAGAGCACACTATCCCCGGCCCCTGATGTCCTGTATCCCCCTGGGCAGTTGGGTGCTGCGGTGCTGTGTGCCACCCTGGTGCACTCCCTGGCACTGTGCCTGCCTGTCCCTCTCACTCTCTCTGCCCGTCTTCCTTTTCACTGCCACCTCTGTCCCTCTCCCTCTGTGGCTGCCTCTGTCTGTTTCTCACTCGCTCTGTCTCTCTCGGTCTGTCTTTCTGTATGTCTGTCCTTCCTTCTTTTGTTTGTTCTGTCACTCTGTCTCTCTCTCTCTCTCTCTCTCTCTCTCTCTCTCTCTCTCCCTCTCGCCTGGTGCAAGTGCTGTCTGTGTGCTTGTACCCTGTATTTATAGGCTCAAGTCTGCTCGGCGCATCTCGGTTTTGTTCCGCACTTGCACCATGGTTCCACGGTTGAATATCGCAGTGCTCCAGATATTCATGGGCACGCCCCCTGCACTTGCGCCTGCATTCATTATAGTTGCACATTGGCGCAATGGGATTTGCACTGCACAATGACTTCCACTGAATATCACTCCTTGGCTCAAGTCCGCACTTGTGCGCAACTCAGTTGTGCCATGCGCAACTGCTTTGAATATCCTGCCCTGTATGTACAAACATTGCAAGGAATACATTAAATGTGAGCTGGCTTGGTGGCGCTGAGGGTTGAGACGTTGGATGCCACACCTTGCGCCATGCCAGCGACCCAGGTTCTGGAAGGACCTCGGGTCGTCAGGGTGCCGGCACGGGGGAGAGAGGTGGAGCCGGATTGCATGCCTAACAGCAGCCTCCTCTCCTGGGGTGGTTGACGCCCCATCCCCCGTAGTTCCAATACCACTGGGTGAGGTCCAGTGGCAGCACAAGTGGGAGGGTGCGGCAAGTCAGGAGGGCATCTCAGAATGTGGCGCATGCATGCCTCTGGGACTGGGCGCAGGCGAAACGAGAAAAAACACACAGAAAAAAATACATAATGGAATACATTTAATGTCCTCATCCTCCTCCTGTTCGAACTTTTCTGTTCCTCGCCTGAATCTGATTGACTTAAAAATATCCTTATAACATGGCCAGGAAAAATGGCCCACTCCAATTTGTCAAGCTCCATCAGCTGACCATAGATTAATACTCAATTAATCCACAGTTGCTCCGTGCACAGCTGTGACACAGTGTTTGCGATCACAGGATGCTCCTTGCAGCTGAGCCATGTAGTTAGCCCAAGTGTTAGCCTACAGTTTCTTATTAAGTGTTGTTTCTGGTAAATGTTTTATTTCAGTGTGTAAGCCACCCCTCTCGGGGCTGACTTACTACACCATGCTCTCCCTGTTGGTCAGGGTCCTGGCTTTGGGGCATAATGTGTCCTGCCCTTGGGGGGCATTGCTCTCGGCTCAGGTATAAAAGGGTAAGGAGTCCTTTGATGATAGGGGGCCAGTGGGCAAGATGTAGGGCAAGTATGGCAGGGGCCTAATACTCCCTGGCCTGGGAAGTGCTGGCCTCATGAGTATTGATGCTACATGTTTATATTCATTTCTGAAGGGACAGGTGACATGAATGTGATGACCGTGGGAGATTGGGGATCCAGGATCTCAGTAGTGGGGAGGACAGCAGTCAGAAGAAGGCCCATAATGGCTGGGTTCGGGAATCCTGGTGCTCTTCAGAACAGGTATAGTAGTGGGGCTGTTGTGGTGGTGGCAGGGCCATGGTAGCGCCTTTTGGAGGTGGCAGCTCCAAGGGGTCAGTACCCAGTGTAGCACACTGCCACGGGTCATCTGGTGGGTGTATTCTGGGGATTCGTTTTATCGAGCCTGCCATGCCCGTGTCTGGGTCAGATCCCGTGTTAGACCAGCTAACAGAATGCACATGGTGAGGGTAACTGGAAAGGAGGGAGCTGTGTTGTTCATTCCTTCTGTTTATATCTGGCAACTTTCCCCCACAGGAAAGTAAGGTGGCAAACTAGTTGGGTTACAGTGTTCCAAAGGGTTTTCAAAGCACTCACCAGCAAAGCATGCAATGTCTCAGTACTTCAGTACTAAACCACAAAAGGATGATAGACGCAAAGTTTCAAAATCAGTTGCTGTACAGTATTCCAAAACGTTTTGCTACATTAGCCACACCGTCCCAGCGCTTCGATCGTAGGCCTTCCTGAGGGAGTAAAGTGGTGGTGGCTTGTACAACACCATTTATATACAATTTACCAGCACATTGCTGCCATCTAGTGTTAATTGATTGTAATTACATACTGAAAAAATGTTTCTTCACTAAGTCAGTAGCTGTAATGGGATTATAACCTGTGGACCTGGAAACACACTTGTAACCCCTAGGTGGCGCTATCCCAAGGGCTACTACCCCTGCCTGCTTGGCTAGTAGCAGGTTAAGGGGCCTGAGTTCTGAAACGGGTGCCTCCACTCGGAGGTCAGGGTTGGTAGTGGTCAAGCTAACCAAGGCACAGCCCTCCAGGACACTGTGACCCCCCCCCTTTCCCCTCTAGTGGTCTGAACACTTTACAGTAATCACTTTCACAATACCCCTGGTACACCACACAAGTACCCACACTGTTTGCACTTACCACCAGGGCTGGTTCCACTGGCTCGACCCTGGGGACCCCCTGTAAAACAAGGTTATGCACAGCATATAGCAACAGTACAGTACTTTGAGCACAAACTGGAACCACAGTCAAATTACATGCAGAAAAATTAGATCTGATTTATTCAGGGGACTTGAACAAGGGAGGGGCGAAATCAGGTTAATTTGCTTAAAGGTTATATCAATCAAGCAGTTATGCTTGCGCTTTGAGTCCCCCACACAGTTACACCTCTGGGTACCCAGGTGTAGAAGAGATGGGCTAGCTTGCGACCATTATTCAAGTTGTCGCTTCAGAGCTGGTTGGGGCCCTGCGATGGAAAACACAACATGCACAGTACACACTATTTGTAATCCGGAGCCAGAGGGCTCAGTTCTTAAAGGAAATGAAACAACAAGACAATCAGATGACATACTCAGATTAAGCTGTTGTTGCAGGGCGCTACCCTGGTATTTACTCACGATACTCAAGACTGGACACAGGCTGGATGAAAATCGAGACTGCAGGTGGTTAATCTGGAATGCCAGGAGAAGCAGGGCCCACATGAGTCACCGAGGCGTCATTCCTGTTCAATCGTGGAGCAGGGGGCTGATCCCCATGCAGGTCTCTCGCCGATGGCTTCTCTGTGCAGTGGGTAGTCTGGCTGGGCCAGTCTGGCAAGGCCCAGACCGCATGGAGACAAATTCAAATGCAGTCCATTTTGGGCTGGATACAGCTTCCAGCAAGCAGAACACAGTTCACACAATGGGGAAATAACTCACGACCCACTAGCAGCTCACAGCACATTTACATGTAAGGGAATTCTACTGTACCAGGCAAAGCACTCCCCAGTTACAATCGCAAAGTCTCTGCACACACCGGGAGCTTAGGGGTAGCTGGAACTCCTGACAGGCTGATCGCATTCAGCAGAATCTTCGGTGTTCTTCAGGTTGAGCCTGGCCCACTTCAGTAGCTTACTTTAGTCACACAACTCGGATTCAGTCCGAAAACAATTCTCTTTCCCCTCTCAGGGCAGCAGGCAGACATGCAGGAAAAATTCAGGCCTTTCCACAGAGACTGTCTCAAGCATCTTGCTTCTTCAGCTCCCAATTTAGATCTGCCTTAAACAGCCGGCAGCTTGGGGGTTTCCCTCAGATCCAAAAGGTTCGGTTGGCTGATTTGGCTGTCAGTCAAAGCAAGAGCTCCCCCTTCAATTGCAAAAAAGGTGCAAAAAGCCCAAAACTACAATTCCTACAGGTTTTGACTTCAGACAGCTCCTGTAGTCCAGCTACATTTTAGGTTCCACCAAAATTAATTGGTCCAATTCACAGCCCTGGGCCAAATGGTGGGGATGAACAAGACAGTCCTTACTGCAAAGAAGGTAGGTTAGACAAACTACATTATCATTAACACTCTAAATGATTTTCAGCAAATAGTTACATCTTACTTATAACTGCAATCCAGGCAGCTCTTAAAGAGACAGTACACAGAGGCTATACAGGCACTCTCTGGCAATACATTTAAACTGCTAAAACGCAGGACACCAGCCGGGCAGTGAGCATTTAGGCAAGTTCAAGGAAGACTTTTTGGGAACCCCCATTTGTGGGGAGGTTTACACCCTTCCTTGACTGGAGAAAACTCGGTGTCCGCATTAAGTCTGTACCATCCTGCATCAGTTAACGTAAACTTACTTCTTTACTATACATTTTCACTACACTTCATAATACTATATCCAATTTGACAATACATCAGGCATATTTCACACAGGTGATTTACACATTACTATGCGGAATCAGGTAATAACTTCTTGTACATTAAACAGTGTCAGTGGGGGCCCTTCCCTATCAGCTAACTTGGTGCTAGACGGGGCAGGGGCACCATACCTAGAAAGCAGAACAATTAACCTAGAACTGGTACTTAGTCCCAGTTTGGGCAGTGAGCTCTCAGAAACATAAACCCCTTTGTGGACCACATTGAGAGGCAAATCCACTGGCCTCCTGGGAGAATCATAACTGAAGCGGACTACTGGCTTGACAGCTCGGCCAGTCCTTCTGGGGGAAAAAAACACAGTCTCTGTACTCTCAATACTGATCCTGGAACTTTTATTACTTGTGGGAGTGCCTCTGCCTGGGTAGGAATGTCCAAACTTGGAGCACTGTCAGCCCCTTGCTCTGTAGTCTCTGTTTCTACAACACTTGGCTCATTTTGAAGACACTCTGGCACTGAAGGGGGGTTGTCGGCACTCTCATAATGTTCCTCAAGTTCGCATGTCACCGGAAAGACTCATACCATCAACCTCTCCTTCAGGCAAATCATACAGTTCCACAATACACAAAGACTCAGCATCCTCAGACGTGATACTTTGCACTTCACTTTCAGGGAGGATTGGCTCCAAGGATGATGCCGGGGGGTTAGGCAGTCCAATAGACCCAGCTTCATCCCCATAATTCAACATAGGATTTTCACGAAACAGCTGACTCAGTTCATATGAGGGGTAATAGGCATTATCATACTCACTGTCATCCGAGTTAAACTGGCAGTCACTATCATTCTGGGCCTGCTGCGTGGGAAGTCTTAAATCGGCAACCGGGGGGCAGGCTGACTCTGTTTCTTTTTTGCAGCAGCACAAGTCACTGGTCCAGGGGAATCAATCTCGGTGGGTTCAGCCTCAATTATAACTTGACCAATAGGCAGCAAGTGGTTACGGTGCATGGTCTTGACAGCTTTGGAGTTATTCTCTGGGCACACTTTGTACACTGGCAAATCATCCAACTTTCCAACTATGACATGAGGAAGATGGTGCCATCGATCAGCAATTTTGTGTTTACCATGCAGTCCTAAATTTTGCAACAACACACGGTCTCCAGGCCTAAGCTCTTGAGCCTTTACTTTTGTATCATGTCTCTCTCTCTTTGTTGGCTAGATTTCTTTTGGCGGCCATTGTCTGGGCCAGTTGATAGGCATGGTTCGATTGAGCTTTCAGTTTTTATACATATTGCAGATAATCTTTGGCTCGGACCCCATCGGGAGAAACCCCAAAACAGACATCAGCAGGCAGCCGGGCCTCTCTCCTGAACATGAGGCAGTAGGGAGAGAACCCGGTAGCATCATTCTTCATGCAATTGTATGCGTGAACCAAGGTGCTAATCTGCTGGCTCCATTTATGTTTATCTTTTGGGTGGAGGGTGCCTAGAATGTCTAGCAAGTGCGGTAAAACATTCGGTTGAGATCCCCCTGCGGGTGATAAAGTGGTTCTTGACTTTCGCACCCCCATAGAGAAACATTTCTTTGATTACCCGACTCTCAAAGTCCCAGCCCTGATCAGAGTGAATTCGCTCGGGGGGCACCATAGTGGACAAAGACATTTTCCACTAGCATCTTGGCCACGGTAGATGATTTTTGATCTTTGGTGGGAAAAGCTAGTGCATACCGTGTGAAATGGTCCATAACCGCTAACACATTACCAATGTTTCGTTGATCAGGCTCTAAACTCAAGAAGTCTTTGCAGACTCATTCCATTGGGGTGCTGGTAGTAATGTTGACAAGGGGGGGCAGCCCTCTGGGGAAGGGCTTTTCTCTGCAGGCAGCGACTACAAGTCCTTACATGGTGCTCAACATCGGCCCCCATCTTGGGCCAGTAGAATTGAGATCGTACTAGGTCAAGGGTCCGGTCAATATCGAGGTGGCCCATGTGATTGTGGAGGGACCTCAGTACCAAATCTTTGAAGGCTGTGGGCAGGAACAATTGTTGCTTGTCTATTTGGCCACCCTGAACTACTGTCTCTCTGTAAAACAACTGATTAAGCAGGTTCAACCTGGGGCCTTCTTTAAACAATAAAGTGGTTCGCAGATCAGAGGAACGCAACTTGGACACATCTTTTCCTGCACAAAGGGCATCAGGTGCTGGCTAAAACATAGGATCTCGGGATTGAGCCCATTGAATGCTGTCATTGTCAAACTGAGGTAGTGCACTAATATCTAGAGCAGAGAAGTAGCAATACGCAGCCGGTATGCAGGTGTCAGAGGGGCCCAAGCAATCTGCTAAGCAGTCCACTGTGTCTGTAGACATCTGTTCATTTATATGAAACTTTTGGCACAATGCTCAGATGTCAGATTCAGACAGCCTGACCGAGTCGCTCTTGCAAATGGGCCTCAGGGATAGGGCGTCAGCATCAATATGATTCAGGCCCGGTCTGTATTCGACAGCATAATCATATGTTGACAATGCAGAAAGCCACCGGTGCTCCATGGCGTCTAACTTAGCTGAAGTCTGTACATAGGTCAATGGGTTATTGTGAGTCCTAGCCAATATTTTCACCCCATAGAGGTAGTCATGAAACTGGTCGACAATGGCCCATTTTAACGCAAGGAACTCCAACTTGTGCACAGGGTAGTTTCACTCTGACGGGGTCAAGCTCCTACTGGTGAATGCCACTGGTCTCAAACCATCCTCATGGTCTTGATACAGTACAGCTCCTAGACCCTGCAGATTGGCGTCAGTAAGCAGCACATAGGGTTTGATGGGATCAGCATAAGCGAGGATGGGTGCTTGGGTGATCTGGTATGTGACTTCGTGGAAAGCTGCTTCACAGTCAGGCATCCAACGGGACTTGAAAAGTTCACCTGTGTGGAAATATGCTTTGTCTGGTTCTTTGACAGACCCTTTTTTGTATTTCCGATTGTTAGGAGGGTAACCTCGGTAAGATTCAAGAGTGGCCGAATCACTTTGGAATAGTCCTTTAGGAACCGGTGATAGTAGCCACAGAATCCCAGGAAACATTGTAATTCTTTCAAATTGTAGGGCTGGGGCTAAGTAGTCAAGGCTTCACTTTACTAGGATCAGTCTCTATCCCCTCTGTAGACTCTATGTGCCCCACATACTTCACAGAGGTTTGGAAAAACTGGCACTTGTCGATGGACAGCTTGAGGTCGAAATCTTCCAGTCGGTCTAGTACTTTGAACAGTCGACACTCATGCTCCTGTAGGGAGCTCCCGAACACAATGACCAGGCATTCCAGCAAATTCATGTCTCCCACCACTCGTTCCATCAGTCGCTGGAAGGTGGCTGGGGCGCCCGATATCGCCTGTAGCATTCTCAGGAATCCGTAGAACCCCAAAGGACAGATAAAGGCTGTCTTCTCATGGTCTTCTGGAGCCATCAGAATCTGGTAATATCCACTGCGAAGATCCAACACTGAGAACCATTTGCTCCTATTCAAACAATCCAGAGCATCTTGTATACGGGGCATGGTATATTGATCGGGAATGTTCCGCCGATTCAGAGTTCGATAATCAACACACATTCTCACAGATCCATTCTTGTTATGCACAACCACAATGGGAGAAGCATATGGGCTCCTAGATTCTTGTATCACACAAGCAGCGAGCATTTCCTGCAAGTGTCTTCTCACATCGTCTACGTCTGCAGGGGCTAGGCATCGAGATCTCTCTCGAAATGGCCGTTCATCGTGCAGGCGTATGTGATGCTCCGCACCTTGGACACATCCCACGTCCCATTCTTTCAATGAAAACACTTGATCTCTCTGGGAAAGTTTCTGGCTAATTCTAGTCTTCCATTCAACTGGCAACAAGGAGTCACCAAAATCAAACAAGTCTGGAGTCACATTATCTGTCTTGCCTGGGTGCTTGTTGCTGGGCAACACTGCAGTGTCTGCACAGTGTACCATAGCTAGGGTGCATCCTCTGTTTATCCGGATCTCCTGATCTGACACGTTGTGAATCTGGATCATCACTCGTCATGCATAGGCATGAGCATGAGCTGGCAAGATGCTGGGCTTAACCAATAATCGTTCCGGCAATTTTCCATCGCCTGGCGCATCCAACATCAGTATTTTGTTTTTGACATCTTTGCGGAGGTGGACCTCCCCTTGAACGGTACACTGGGTGTTAGGGGCCAGTACCATTGAAACGGGATCCTTCTTCCACACAACCCCTACCAGTTCATCCTGGTCCACTCCCTTGGGGTTCTGTTGCAAATCATAGGCCCTCTTGATCAGAGCGGGAATTCTTGGGGCCCTCCCAGTCCGTCACCCTTGTTTCTCGCAACAGAGTTGTGCCAGTCTCCCAAACATACGGGCATTGTTTCCAATTAACAGGGGAACCCCATCATGCAGTCCAGTAGTGGGACACACTAAGGCTAGTGCCTCGAACTTTCTCTCCTCTACACCAGTAACAGCTGCAGGAAACGACAGCCAGAGGAGGACATATCCTAGGTAGGGATGAGACTTGTTGCTCAGCCCCCCACACATGTAGGCCTTCCAGAGATTGTAAGGGTGCAGCAGATAAGTGTTTGTCATACCAGTCCTGAAATACAGTGGTCACTTGTGACCCACTGTCCAGCACAGCCCAAGTAGGAATACCATTCACAGCCACAGTAGTCTCCATTGAAAGGCCCACTGTTTTGGACCAGTCTGGAGGGACAGCAGCAGGGGCCTGGATGGACGATTTATCCACAAAGGGGTTTGAGTTAGCATGTCTGAAGCCTTCACTGCAGTCATTTTGTGCACCCCTTGGCCACTGATTCATTTTCCAAAGCTCTCCTTGAAGCCAGTTCACTACTTTCTCTAAGTCTTTCTGAGACCAGCATTCCCTCTTCATATGGCCATCCTTTCCACAGTTATGACAAATGATAGACTCCTGGGTCATCCTTGGAGAGAACATTGCATGAGGAACTGAAGTACTAGCAAGGGATCAGGGTCCAATATCTGCTTGCTGCGGTGAGAGGGGTGCAACGTGTGTCAATAGTTCCTTTAGGGTGGCAGTCAGTTCTTTGATTTCAGCCTGGGTGCTACCCTCAATAAAGGATGCCTGAGGGCGCACCCCAACCCCCATGGCAGTCACGTCCTGAGATGAACCAGAATCGTGTTCCTTGGGGGGAACCCTTGCAAAGGCGCCCGCCTTCAACTCTTGGACTTCCTTTAATAGGTTGACTTTCAAAAACTGGGCCCAGGGTGGGAAGTCCTTTGCATTCTCAGAGTGCTTGTTAGGTGCCGACTTTGGCCCCTGAACCCCACTTGGACGATTGCTCTCTGTCACTTACGCAGTAGCAGCAGATATTGGTGAAATTCCCCCTGGGGTCACCTTTGCTCAACCCCCTGAATTTCTTTCATTAGCTCGTCATAAGGGGGGGTGATTCCAGTCAGTTGGCAAGGTGCAACGGAAGCAGTAACAATTCTGAAGACGGAGCAGACTTAAGGATTCGGTCCAGCCTAGTTTGATCTAATCCATTTGACGGCAAACTATCCTTTCTGAGGCAGTCTTATAGCAGCTTTTCAAGCCAAGGTACATACACAGACAATGGCTCCCCTGAGTACTGCTGGGTGTTTCTTACTTTCCATCACAGGTCCTCACCTGAATCCGGGCTCCCATACACATTCTCCAATGCATCAAGATAGTCTTGTGCAGTTTCTTCGGGGTTGTTGGCCCGCTTGGCACAGATGGTAGCCAGGGAAGGACCTCAGAGGCTCTCACTCAACCTCTTTCGTTTCTCTGCTTCTGAGCATTGCCATTCAAGTACTAGAGAGGCAACATAATCTGTCCAGGTCTCCCAGTCATCCTCCTCCTGGGGGGTGGAGAGGGTGCCCGAGAAAATTCTCAGCCTTCGGTAGGAGTTGTGACTAATGGCAGGTACAGATATGGGGGCTGGTACTGGCACAGGCACAGAAGGCGGGGCAGTAACAGGTGCTGGAGTGGGAGGGGGTGTTGGGAAGGGAATACCCCCAGGTGGCAGGGATAGTTTCATAAAGTCCTCTACAGTTTTACCTTCCTCCAGCAACAGCTTAGCAAATTTCTCCTCAAAAGTCTCAGATAATAGGGGGAGCTCATCCTCCTCAGGGTCTTTACTGTCTCTAGTTATCACTCTCCAGGCAGCTGCGGCCCCTTCTGGGGCAGTAGTCCGTGGCACTTTGGAACTGTCCAATCAATCAATCAATCATCTTTATTTTTATAGTGCCTTTCAGAGCCAAAGCGCTGTACAAAAAAAAAACATATACATAATAATAAGATTTTAAAACAAACATTAAAACATATCATCCATAACTAAGGAAAAGCTAAACTAAATAAATATGTCTTTAACCCCACTTTAAATCTGTCGACAGTTGGGCATTCTCTCAACCAGCGAGGTAGAGAATTCCACAGGGTTGGTGCTGAAAAAAGCAAAAGCATGGGATGCTGATGTCTTTAATCAAACCCTGGGAATCTCCAGCAATCCCTTTTTGGCAGAACGGAGAGGACGGAGGGGGCAGTAGGGTATCAGGAGATCTTTCATTTAACCGGGTCCCTGATCATGTAGGGCTTTAAAGGTTAGTAAGCCAACCTTAAAGGTGATCCACCACCAAACAGGCAGCCAGTGCAGTTCGCGGAGCGCAGGTGTAATATGACTGGTTCTAGAAGTCCCAGTCAAAAGCCTGGCCGCCATGTTCTGCACCAGCTGCAGGCGGCGGATATCAACCCCAGGTAGCCCTAGGTAGAGGGAATTGCATTAATCAAGACGGTAGTGACAAAGGCATGGACCAGTGTTGGGAGATCACCCAGAGGAACCAGGTGTTTCACCCGGGCGATATTCCTCAGATGGTGAAAAGAGGATTTGTCGACAGCTGACACTTGAGATTTTAGGGTCAGACCGTCATCAAAAATAATTCCCAGATTACGCACCTGATCGGAGGTAGAGAGCGACATACCACCAAGTAATAAGCCTGATGGTTGTCCAGCTCCCAAACCTGCCCCCGGATGACCTTGGCCCACTACCAGCACCTCAGTCTTATCTGGATTCAGTCTCAGCCAGCTGGAACTCATCCAAAGTCTGATCTCAGCAAGGCAATTATTTAGCACAGAGAGTGCATCATCCTGACCGGGCAGAAAGGACAAATACAGCTGAGTATCATCTGCATAGCAGTGAAAACCAGACTGTATCACCTGATGATTTCTCCCAATGGCACATATACACTGCAAACAACATAGGGGCTAAATGGAACCTCACGGTACCCCACAAGGCAGGGAGTGAGCGCCAGAGAATAGATTCCAGTGGCAACTCTCTGGGACCTGTCCGTGAGGTAAGAATGAAACCATTTGAGGACTGTACCAGACAGCCCACAAAAAACCCACAGGCACTCCAACAGCACACCATGGTGTACAGTGTCAAATGCAGCAGAGAGATTGAGAAGGACTAGAATGGTACATGCCTTTTGATCTCTAGCCATTAGGAGGTCATTCAATACCTGGACAAGGGCAGTCTCTGTGCAATGCTTCTTCCTAAAACCAGACTGTAGAGTATTATAGACATTGTGAGTTGTAAGATCATCCAGTTGCAACACAACCGCCTTTTCAATAACCTTACCAACAAATGGCAGGTTAGAGATAGGCCGGTAGTTGGCTAGACAATCTGGATCCAAGGAGGGTTTTTTAAGGAGTGGTCGAACGACCGCCTCCTTGAGGGGGTCAGGAAAGGCCCCCCCCTCCAAAGACTTCCAGACAATGTCAGCAAGGATTGGGCAGATAACTTCTACAGATCCTACTAAGAGAGGTGTGGGACCCGGATCCAAACTTCAACTAGTTGGTCGCAATATTTGGATGATCTTCACAATGTCAGTGAACTCCAGCTGGCGAAAATCTGACCAGACAGACCAAGTGCATGCCACTTCCTGTCGACCACTGCAATCCCTCATAGGGGAGGTCGGACCGATGCCAGACCTGATGCTGGCAACCTTATCTGCAAAAAACTGAGTGAACTCCTCGCATCTCAGCTGAGAAAAAGCTTCTCTGGGCTGGAGACAGATTGGATTGCACAGTCTGTCTACGGTCCGGAAAAGCTGAGCCGGTCGATTCTGTGCAGCAGAAATCTCCCTGGACAGGAATTCTGCCTTCTTATGGGTGATTTCTGATTGATAGCTATCATAATGTGCCATCAACCTAAACCTGTCAGCATCATGGCTGGACTTCCACCAGGCTCTCTCCAACCTTCGGCCAACTTGCCTGAACTCCTTCAAGGAGCCATCAAACCAAGGGTTTCTTCGAACGAAGGGTGAGAGGCCGAACACGAACAGAAGCAATCTTGTCCAGAGCATCTCCCACAGCCTTGTTATAGGCTAGTACGAGATCATCTGGACTCATGCATTCACCCGACAAGCCCGATAGATCCAGTACTGCCATTAGGTCACTGGGGTTAATACCTCTTAAAGGGTGGTACTGAACCATCTCCGTAGGGCAGACCTATTGGGGGGGCCCTGAAACTGAACCTTATGGTGTGATGGTCAGACCAGCTGATGGGTTCCACCCCCAAATCAGTGATCTCCATACCCAAAAGAAAGATCAGGTCCAATGAATGACCCCCTACATGGGTCGAGGAGGTAACCACCTGTGTTAAGCCCAGCGTCATCATCATCAGCTGGAGGAGATTTTGACCAAAATGCAAGAGTTCATCATCGACCCAGGCATCGAAGTCCCCCAGAACTATCAATCTGGGGGACCTTGACACCATGTCGACGATGAAGTCTGCTATCTCCTGCAGGAATTCTCCACCGTCACCTGGTGGACGGTAGATGAGGAGAATCTCACAGCCACCCTCTCCCAGGACATATTCAAAGGATCTGGTACTTCCCAATGGCACATCCACAAGGCCCAGCTCATAGATACATAGATACATAGACAGTGTCGGCAGATAAGGGCCTCTGGCCCACCCAGTCTGCCCATTTGAGCTTGTAAGTTCAGTTTGTTTTCCTAGAAGTCTGTTGCACCTTATCCCTGACTTCCAGAATTCCTTTATGTCTAGCCCATGCATTCTTAAATCCGTGATTGTTTCAGCCCCACCACTTCCTCTGGCAGGGTGTTCCACTTGTCCACTACCCGTTCTGGAAGAAATTCTTTCTCATGTTTCCTCTGAATCGTCCTCCTCCAACTTCATCCCATGCTCTCTAGTCCTGGAACATCTTTTCACTTAAAAATAGTGTTTTCCTGCACCCTGTTCCTCCCTGTAAGATACTTGTATGTCTCTATCATATCCTCTCCCCTCCTCTCCTCCAGGGAGTACATGTTCAGTTCCTTCAATCTGTCTTCATAGGACTTGTGATGCAATCCATGCACCATCTTTGTTGCCCTCCTCTGAACCTTCTCTACCCTGCCTATGTCCTTACGTAGGTATGGTCTCCAGAACTGTACACTGTACTCCAGGTGGGGCCTCACTAGCTCAGTCTTAAACATAATGGCCACACACCCGCCCCTACGATCCAGCCTTTACGGTGTATCACCGAGAACCCGGCTGGAGTTGCCGAGGCCAATATAGGGCCTGGATTTTCATCCAGCCAGGCCTAGGTGATGCAAGCCAGATCAGTTGATCCAACAAGATCAGCTATAATAGCTGTCTTGTTTTTAATAGATCTGGCATTGCATAACACCACCAAGGTGGGATGAGCTGTCGAGGAAGACCTCGGCACCTGCCCACTAAACTCGAGCCCTTGGGTATGGGGACAAGACAAGAATAACCTCTATCCTGAGCCCATTTCACCCCAGGGTGTCTCCTGAACCCCACAACCCCAATCCGCCAACCCCCTTCCTGTCCCCCAGCAGGCCCAGCTCTCCACCTTCTTCTACGCTTCCTATAAATGCCCAAAGCATGACACCTAAAATAGGTGTCAGATGGCAATGGGGGACATTCAAAGGGACATAATTCCCTGAGCCTGGTGGGGGAATAATGCCCAACCATTGCTGAACCTCCCCAACACATTATAAATAAACAAATAAACTGGAAAGGAAAAAAAATAAAGTAAAATAAAATAAAACAAAAATAATAAACAAAACAAACCTATCAATATCAAATAACCAGAAATAATAATTCACTCCTCCACTCTCTCTTAAGGGGGGGGGGGGTCAAAAAACCCAAACACTATTACACATTGAAGAAAAAGAAATAAAATAATAAAAACCCAACTCAAAATATAACCCCCAAAATAACAGTAAAATGCAATTTTGATAACTGCAACAAGTTAGATCATTTGTTATTGTCCAATAAAACGCACTGTCCAGTGTCTTCAAAAGTTGCTGAGTTCTTTAAAGAGTTATGAAACAAAGGGTAATTAACCCAAACTGAGAAAATGTGGCACTCTCACTGTCACAACAACTAAAATTAAGTTGTGCATGAATCTTTATCGACGAAGCTCTCTCACTGCTTCCAATATAAAAAATATAATTACAGTACCTGAAAATGATGTAGCATTGAACAAAAATGAAAAGTGGAACAGCAAGCCTTTGAAGATCAAATCAAGGGAGAATAGTGCAAGTATTACTGGCCAGAAAAAAGGGCCCCGGAATGAGAGATACCCCACTTAGCCCACCAGAGCCACCCAGTAAAACTAGGGGGCCGTAGAGAGCAAAGGAGGAAGATTATCCACCAGCCCTCTGACTGGTAGCCTCAACCCCCACAGGGAGTCTCAGGAACCGGGTGCCCAAACTCCGTTATCAAGCCAGTTCAGGATCTGCCAATTCCTGACCAGATGCAGCTCCACACACTCCCTCCAAGTAAATATCGAGTGAAGCTCAAAGCGGCAGTCAGCCAGTCAATTCTGACACAGCGATTTAGAGAAATCAGTATCCAGGAAGCCGCCAGGTATTCCAGGGATCCAAGTCCACAATGAAGTCAGCACGAAGAGCCAGCCACCGCCACAGAGCAAGCACAAGGCTGTCCAAATTCAGATCCGCAATCAAAAGTTGCAACGTCAGGCAAGTATCCCAAAACACAACATAGCAAATATAGCAGGTTTAGAAGCAGCAGATATAGCAGGTTTAGAAGCAGCAAAATAACAAAGCTGCTCCAGGAGCACAAGTCCACAAATCCACAGCAAAATGCCGATATCGCTACAACGGGCAAATAACGGTTGGGGAAATCTCGAACGACCAAACTGATTGCAGTAATCAAACGGATAAAAATAAATTAATAAAACAGCAATGTAAACATTTCAAACATTAAAATACAAGGGTCAATCGAAAGCTTAACGTAGTGGCAGACCCAGCATGGTCGCCATCTTGATCCCTCAGCATCCACTGGGTCACTACACTCTACTAAGGCCATGAAAGTTTGGGTGGTCAAATCAACCTGGCGCCCCACCACCACAGCATTTGTTAAACATTCAGCTTTGGAAAGTACTCCTTCCACGTCGTCTTTACCAATGTTCAGGGGTATATCCAATACAAGTAGGGTATTGTGAGGGTTAATCTCCTGCCCTGTACACAACCCCACCAACTGGTGCACAGCCATTTCTGTTTGGGTAGCCATTTATGTTTGACAATAATTCATAATAATTTGGCCACTAGAACCCCTAGGTGGCACTATCCCAAGGGCTACTACCCCTGCCTGCTTGGCTAGTAGCAAGTTAAGGGGCCTGAGTTCTGAAACGGGTGCCTCCACCCGGAGGTCAGGGTTGGTAGTGGTCAAGCTAACCTGGACACAGTCCTCCGGGACACTGTAACCCCCCCTTTCCCCTCTAGTGGCCTGAACACTGTACAATAATCACTTTCACCTAATGCTGCGCCAGTGACCCGGGTTTGGCAATGGACTTGGGTCGGTCGGGGGAGGGAGGACTGAGTGTCCCAACAGATGCTCTCCTCCCTCGGGGAGGGATACCAAGGCATCGTGCACCCGACCTCCTGAGAAAGCTGGTGCGTGTACCAGCTCTCGGGGTTGGCGGCTCCATTCATCGAGGAGTGGGGTGGGGGACGCTGTTGGGCACTTGGGAGACATGCCAGCACATCGCCTGGACTTACGCCCCGCCAGCCGCCTTAGGGAGCGGAGTAACAGGGGACAGAAAACGGGAAAAAAAAACTCCCTCGGTGGTCCTAGATGACGGCTGCCCTGAGCCATTCAGACCACCACCAATTCTCGGGACAGACCCTGATGTGCAGGCAGGAGGAAGGAGGAGAGGCACTCTAGGGGCAGATCCTGAGATCAGTGGCCTGAAATGGGATGGATGGCCCAAAGGAGTGGACACCGGGGGCAAGTTGGAGGGATAAAAAGAAAGTAAAAAAAATAACTAAATAATCACTTTCACAATACCCCGGTACACCACACAAGTACCCACACTGTTTGCATTTACCACCAGGGCTGGTTCCTCTGGCTCGACCCTGGGGACCCCCTGTAAAACAAGGTTATGCACAGCATATAGCAACAGTACAGTACTTTGAGCACAAACTGGAACCACAGTCAGATTACATGCAGAAAAAGTTAGATCTGATTTATTCAGGGGACTTGAACAAGGGAGGGGCGAAATCAGGTTAATTTGCTTAAAAGTTATATCAATCAAGCAGTTATGCATGCGCTTTGAGTCCCCACACACAGTCACACCTCTGGGTACCCAGGTGGAGAAGAGATGGGCTAGCCAGGACTGTTGCCCAGGGTTGGCCAGCATCGCAGCTGGTTGGGGCCTTGTGATGGAAAACACAACATACACAGTGCACACTATTTGTAATCCGGAGCCAGAGGGCTTGGTTCGTAAAGGAAACGAAACAACAAGACAATCAGATGACACACTCAGATTAAGCTGTTGTTGTAGGGAGCTGCCCTGGTATTTACTCATGATACTCAAGACTGGACACAGGCTGGACGAAAATTGAGACTGCAGGTGGTTGATCTGGAATGCCAGGAGAAGCAGGGCCCACACGAGTCGCCGAGGCATCGTTCTTGTTCAAGTATGGAGCAGGGGGCTGATCCCCAGACAGGTCTCTTGCCGATGGCTTCTCTGTGCAGTGGGTAGTCTGGTTGGGCCAGTCTGGCAAGGCCCAGACTGCATGGAGACAAATTCGGATGCAGTCCATTTTGGGCTGGGTACACACCAAGAGAAAGGGCTGTTGTGTGACTGGACTTCTCTGCTGGGACTATATTGCCCTCCTTCCTTCCCCTCCAGCCCCCCACCCAAAGCTAGTTCTATTTTTATAGGCACAGGATTTGACTGACAACAGGAACTTCCTGTTTGGGAGCAGGAAGTGAGTGATCACAGAACCACCAAAGACCCACCATCCTAGAAGGGCAAGAGTAGCTCTCTGGACCCCTCTAGCTGCTGGAGGTCTGCCTCTGAACAAGCGGTCTACTGAGAAATACAGGATATTCTTGTCTCAGAACAGGACAATCAGGAGCTTAAAGGGCACACAGGCAGAAAGTAAGGGCGAGAGAAAAAAACAGAGGAAAGAGTAAGGATTGCAAACAGTTAAGGGGCCAGAAATAAGACATGATTGGAGTGGTGCAGTGCAGTAGCTGTGGAGCAACCGTCTTCTGGGAGACATTCTGGAGGATGTGGTGTTGTCCCATCTGCAGGCACTCTCTGGGCTGAGGGAGGAGGTTGCTCATCTCCAGGCTGAGTTGACCAGGATTTGTGGGACCTCCTCTTCCATCCAGGGACCACCAGTGCCACTGCCGTTGCCTCAGAGGTTGCCAAGAAAGAGGGCGGTTGGACCACAGTGGGCTCAGGGAGGTGAGGTGGTGGAACAGAGGCGATCCCTCCAGTTGTACCTCTGCACAATTCCTATGCCATTCTGGCAAAGTGTGGTTCCTATGGAGGCACCCAGTGGAGACCAAGGAGGATGCTGGGAACCTCCACAAAGGAGACCCACAGGAGGGTGGCGGGACCCTGCAGGGAAGGAAACAACTCCTGGTGGGGGACTCCATTGTTAGGAAGGTAGAACTGGGGGAGGAAGGGAGAGGAGGTAGGTGCCTGCCTGGGCGCCATGGCTTGGAGGGACAGGGAGGCGAATCCTCAGGATTGCGGAGCAGCTGCACAGGGAGGGAGCTGGATGTCATTGTCCACCTAGGGACAAATGACCTGGCTAAGAAAGGATTAGAGAAGTGCAGGAAGCGTTTGTGGAATTGGGGAGGGGCCTCAGTCAAGTGAAGCACTCACTGTCTTCTCGGAGGTGCTGCCCAGTCTATGGCATAGGAGAGGCTAGGGTGTTCTGCACCGTGGGATTCAATCAGTGGTTGAAAAACTGGTGTGGAGCCCAGGATTTGGCTTCATTGGGGACTGGGGTCCACCTGGAGTGATGCAAGCCTATACTGGCATGATGGGCTGCATCTGTCCGGGAGGGGAACCAGGATCCTAGGTGATAGGTTTAAATGCTTCATTGGCAAGCTTTTAAACTAGCCAAGGGGGGAGGCACTGGAAAGGAGCAGGGAAATCCTAGCCCCCAAATAATCACAGTAGTAAGTGCGGCAAACACCAACATAGAGGTGTCAATAGGGAGAAGGGCAGGGGTAAATGGAGAAAGTGACAAAGGCAAGAAGGACAGGGATGGGGCAAAAGGGAGTAAGGCCATCAGGAAATGGAGGGTAATGAGTACCAATGCCCATAGTCTGGGCAACAAGCTCCCTGAGCTGGTGGCCTTGATGGAAGAGGGATGCCTGGATATCGTAGCAGTCACAGAAACATGGTACACAGAGAACCATGACTGGGATGTTAACATACCAGGGTACATAACCTACAGGAGAGACAGGCAGGGGAGAAAGGGGGAGGAGTAGCTCTCTATGTAAAGGAAGGATAAAAGCAACTGAACAAAAGAGTAAACAGGGAGGAGGAGGCACTGTGGGTCACCTTGGAGACTGGAAAGGGCACCACAATCCGCACAGGGTTGTATACAGACCCCCATGTCAGGGAAGGAATGGACAAGGATATGATAGAAGGCATTCTTAGAATGGCAGAGAAAGGGAGATACTATTGATGGGAGACCTGAATATGCCAGATGTTAACTGGAGCACATTTGCTGCAGCCACATCCAACAGCAGGGCCATTCTTGATGCCCTACAGGTGGCAGGCATTAGAGCTAGTTTGGAACCCACTCGTGAGGGAGCAATCTTTGACCTCGTGCTCTCAAACGGGAAGTGAGAGGATCTCAGATCTAGAAATGGGTTGCCATCTGAGAAGTGACCATCAAACAGTGTGGTTCACGTTAAACTCAGCTACAGAGTCAAGCCATACAAAAGTGAGGGTACTGGACTTTAGGAGAGCTGACTTTGGCAAGATGGGAGAGTGCCTCAGAAAAGCACTAGCAAACAGGCTAGAAGGAGGTGTGGAGCAACAATGGGGAATCATCAAAACTGCCATCACAGAGGCAACAAGCCTTTGTGTGAAGCAAATAAACAAATCAAAGCGAAAGAAAAGCCACTATGGTTCTCAAAGAGGTGGCTGTGAAAGTCAGGAAGAAAAGATAGCATTCATGGAAGTATAAGGAAACACAGAAGGAGCAGGACAGAGAGCTGTACCAGTTAAGGCAGAAGGAAGCAGGAAGGGAAGTCAGAATAGCAAAGGCCCAAACTGAGGAAAAGATAGCCAACTCAGTTAAGAAGGGGGATAAAACCTTTTATAGGTACATCAGCGAGCGTAGAAAGACAAAGGGAGGGATAGTGAGGCTGAATAGAATGAACAGTGGGTGGGCAGAGGGGGACAGTGAAAAAGCAGGGATACTGAATGAATATTTCTGCTCAGTATTCACAAAAGAGGAGGGGGGGAGTGCCTAATCCAATAACAGTAGGACTCTTGGTGGGGGGTCGATCCCAGTCCTTCACAGAAGAAAGGGTTCTGCAAGAACTCCTAAAACTGAAGGTGGACAAAGCAATGGGTCCTGGTGGAATTCACCCCAGAATTCTAAAAGAATTAAGGGAGGAACTAGTGAAACCACTGGCTACTCTTTTAATAAATCATGGGAGGATGGTGTGGTACCCGAGGACTGGAGGAAGGCGGATGTGATTCCCTTCACAAAGTGGGACGAAGACAGAGGCAGAAACTACAGACCTGTCAGTCTGACCTCTGTGGTAGGGAAAGTGATGGAGTCACTTCTGAAGGAAAGAATAGTTGAGTACCTAGAGGCCAGTGGGGCACAGGACCCAAGGCAGCATGGATTCACAGCGGAAGGTCATGTCAGACGAATCTAATAGATTTCTTTGACTGGGTGACCAAAGTAGTAGACCAGGGAGGGGCTGTGGACATGGCCTACCTAGACTTTAGCAAGGCATTGACACAGTCCCACAAAAGATTAATAGTCAAATTAACCAGCCTGGGAGTGGGTCCTAGGGTGGTAGCTTGGATAAAACATTGGCTGCACAACAGGACACAGAAGGTAATTGTAAATGGAGTCCACTCTGAAGAAAGAGGTTACTAGTGGGTACCGCGAGGGTTCAGTGTTGGGTCCAGTCCTTTTAATGTCTTCATCAGTAACATTGCAGAGGACTGGAAGGAAAAGTATGCCTTTTGCAGATGACACAAAGATATGCAACAGGGTTGATACACAAGGGCGTGGAAAGGATGAAAAGGGACTTGGCAAGGTTGGAGGAATGGTCAGAAGTATGGCAGCTAGGATTCAATGCAAAAAGTGCAAAATAATGCACCTGGAAAACAAGAACCCAGGGAAGAATACACAATGGGTGGGAGGTAGTAACAACAACAAAAAGGAAAGGGACCTGGGGTAATCATATCAGATGACCTTAAGGTTGTAGCAGTGTGAGAAGGCAGTAGGGAGGGCTGGGGGTATACTGGGATGTATAGGGAGAGGCATCAGCAGCAGAAAACAGGAAGTTGTTATCCTCTGTACAGACAGTTGGTGAGACCCCATCTGATACTGTGTCCAGTTCTGGAGACCCCATCTCCGCAAGGACATAGACAGGATAGAGGTAGTCCAGAGGAGGGCAACTAAAATGGTGCAGGGTCTACAAGAGAAGCCGTATGAGGAGAGACTAAAGGAGCTTAATATGTATACCCTTGAGGAAAGAAGGGAGAAGGGGGACATGATAGAAACTTTTAAGTACCTCAGTGGAATCAACAAAGTCCAAGAGGGTAGCATCTTTCAGAAAAAGAGACTTGCAAGAACAAGGGGACACAATTTAAAGATAGAAGTAGGGTGGTTCAGGGGCAATGTGAGGAAGTATTATTTCACAGAGAGGGTAGTGGATGCATGGAACAGCCTTCCTGAGGAGGTTGTGGGGTCTAAAACTGTGGGAGAATTCAAGAATGCATGGGACAGACATAAGGCAATTCTTGTGGGGGGTAGGAAGAAATAGGCTGTTGGTTAACTAGGATCTACGGCCTATCCTGTAGGTAGGGAAATGGGCAGACTAGATGGGCCAAGTGGTCCTTATCTGCCGTCAAAGTCTATGTTTCTATGTTACAGCTTCCAGCAAGCAGAACACAGTTCACACAATGGGGAACTTACGACCCACTAGCAGCTCACAGCACATTTACATGTAAGGGAATTCTACTGTACCAGGCAAAGCACTCCCAGTCTGTCATACAAAGTCTCTGCACCCCGGTAGCTTAGGGGTAACTGGAACTCCTGACAGGCCGATCGCATTCAGCAAAATCTTCAGTGTTCTTCAGGTTGAGCCTGGCTCACTTCAGTAGCTTACTTCAGTCACACAACTCGGATTTAGTCCAAAAACAATTCTCTTTCCCCTCTTAGGGCAGCAGGCAGACATGCAGGCCAAAATTCAGGCCTTTCCACAGAGACTGTCTCAAGCATCTTGCTTCTTCAGCTCCCAATTTAGATCTGCCTTAAACAGCCGGCAGCTTGGGGGTTTCCCTCAGATCCAAAAGGTTCGGTTGGCTGATTCGGCTGTCAATCAAAGCAAGAGCTCCCCCTTCAGTTGCAAAAAAGGTGCAAAAAAGCCCAAAACTATGATTCCTACAGATTTTGACTTCAGACAGCTCCTGTAGCCTGGCTATATTTTAGGTTCCACCAGAACTGATTGGCCCAATTCACAGTCCCGGGCCAAATGGTGGGGATAAACAAGACAGTCCTTGCTGCAAAGAAGGCAGGTTAGACAAACTACATTATCATTAACACTCTAAATGATTTTCAGCAAATAGTTACATCTTTCAACAGAGTTCCCTCTCAGATTACTTATAACTGCAATCCAGGCATCTCTTAAAGAGACAGTACACAGAGGCTATACAGGCACTCTCTGGCAATACATTTAAACTGCTAAAATGCAGGACACCAGCTGGGCAGTGAGCATTTAGGCAAGCTCAAGGAAGACTTTTTGGGAACCGCCATTTGTAGGGGGGTTACACACTTATTCAAATTTTTTAATAAAAAGGTTCCTTTTACATACATACATTACTTAAAAAGGTATAGGTGCTAAAAAAACTAAGAAATTAAGAATGACAATGGCTATATATGTGTGTGCATACATTTTAACAATGCAGTTAAATTTAGACAGCTAACTTGCTTGGTATACTAATGAGGCTTGATGGCCAAAATATCTGCCATACACACCATGCCTTAAACAAATGCGAATAACTCCTAAAGCATATGTGACACACATGAAGTATCCGAGGCAAAGTTGTTCAACACAAAATTACCTTTCTAACGGTGCTATGCACTCAATTCTAATCAATTCTGGCTGGCAAGTAATATTAAAACATATGAGTGACATCTCGAGATGTTGCAAGGGCATAAAGGAAGTCTGTAGCTGATGTCTGTATTCATTCTGGGACACACTGCAGTACATTTGCTGCCACCTACAGGCGTGTTCTAGGAGGCAATGAGTTAATTCTCCAGTTTCCATACCTTCTAGTTTATCATTCAGAGAAGCCACTGATGTGATGAAGCTACCAACTTTAATTCCTGCAGCGATTAATGTGATGAAGCTACCAATTTTAATCCCTAAGGACTGCAATGTTTCCTTCATGCAGGGGTCTGAAGCTGTGCCCAGTGCTACACCAGTGGGGCCTGTACCAGACCACATGGTTGCAGTTCCTGGCACCATTTTGTATTTTGCTGTGTCTGTAGCAGTGTGATCATGCTGAGGCTTCCAGAAGTTAATGTCCTGAGCAACTGTAAGCTAAATGGGTAAAAAAGCATAGTAAGTATACTGATTTTTGTTTTTTCAGTGTGGAGTGTATTCAGCCAAGGCACATATTCTTCTTAATGCCCATTAGAAAATCTTATAAAGAACCTCAGTAATCAATAGAGACATCCAAACGTACCTGGACAATAGTTGGCGAGCAGGAGCAGAGCAACCATATAAAATGTATTTTTTTAGTTTATTTAATAAAACGTTCTATTTCAGTTGTGACTCAAAGCGCTGTACATGTGAGCAAATCCATTATAAATGGATTAAAATACATAAAACAGTATTCACTTAAATTATTTATCTAAGTCAGGTTTATCAACTGGAGGGAAAAGCTTCCCTAAATAAAAATGTCTTCAGCTCACTATTGAAGACATTAACTGATGGGGTCTCTGTAGGGTAACGAGGAAGTCAATTCCACAGGGTCAGTGCCACAAACAAAAATGCCCGGGCACCAGATGATTTCAAACAGACCCTGGGAATCACCAGAAGGACCTCATCATCTGACCTGAGGGGGCAGAGTGGGTGGTAGGGCTGTAGAAGGTCTTGCAGGTAGCTGGGCCCAGGTCTGTGTAGGGCCTTAGAGGTCAGCAAGCCGATCTTGAAGGTGATTCGCCTCCTAACAGGCAGCCAGTGCAGAAAGCGGAGCACAGGTGTAATGTGACATAACCTCGAAAGGCCAGTCAACAACCTGGCTGCCGCATTCTACACTAGCTGCAGGCAGCAGAGTTCAACCCGATAGCTCCAGGTAAAGGGCATTGCAGTAGTCAAACCGTAATGTCAAGAAGGCATGGACTAGTGATGGCAGATCGCTCTGGGGGATCAGGTGTTTAATCCTGGCGATGTTTCTCAGATGGTAAAATGCACTCTGGACCATGGCCAACATCTGAGACTAAAGCGTCAAGCTACGGTCCAGGACAATGTCAAGATTCCTCATCTTGACAGAAATGAGCAATTGGGAGTCCCTGAGCCTAAGCCTGGAAACCTGACCAGATTGTACACCAACCCTCGGGCAACCAGATTCCACCACCAGTACTTCCATCTTATCCAGGGTTAACCTCAACCAGTTGACTCTCATCCAGTCTTGGATCTCGGCAAGGCACTGATTGAAAATCGAGACCGTATCCTGCTGTCTGGGCACAAAAGACAGGTATAGCTGAGTATCATCAGCACAGCAGTGACAATTCAGTCCATACCATCTTATAATGTCCCCTAGTGGCAGCATGAACACCGCAATCAGCATGGGGGACAGAATGGAACCCTGCGGGACCCCACATGGCAGGGGCAGTGGTACAGAGGAAAAAGTCCCTAGCACCATCTTCTGCATCCTGCCAGTGAGGAAAGAGTAGAACTAGTTAAGGACTGTACCCATCAGTCCACAACAAACCTGCAGGTGCTCCAGCAGCACCCCATGTTCCACAGTGTCAAATGCAGCTGTGAGATCGAGGAATGTAAGAATGGAATGCTCTCCTCGATCCCTCACCACCAGGAGATCATTAAGCACCTGAACCAGGGCAGTCTCATCATTGTGCCTTTTCCTAAAACCCAACTGGAGAGGGTCATAGATGTCATGAGTAGACAGATAGGACTCTACTTGAAGAGCCTCCACCTTCTCAGTAACCTTTACCACAAAGGGAAGGTTAGCGACAGGTCTGTAGTTGGCTAGACAGTCCAGGTCTAGTGATGATTTCTTCAAGAGTGGTCTCACCACCACCACCTCCTCCTTCAGGGGCTCAGGAAAGACCCCTCTCACTAAAGAGCACTGGACTATCTCAGTCAGGACTGGGCTGATGGAATCAACACACACTCACACCCTACAAGAAGGTGTGTTGGACCTGGATCCAAACTACAGTAGGGTGGGCCTCAACTCCTGGATGATCTTCACGACATCCCCGACCATCAACAGGTTGAAGTCAGACCAGACAGAATGCCCGCAACCCCCGACTCGCCACTGCATGCCCTGCTAGAGGGTGTTAACTGGATCTCTGATCTGATGCAGGCAATCTTATCAGCAAAAAAACAGAGCAAACTCATCACACTTAACTTGTGAAAAAGCTCTCACAGATTGAAGACAAGCTGGATTCACAACCTATCAACAGTCCAAAAGAGCTGAGCCAGTCTGTTAGTTGCTGCAGCAATCTTCTTGGACAGGAACTCTGCCTTCTTACAGGAGATTGCTGATTGATAGTCTTTATAATGAGACATCAATATAAGCTTGTCCATTCCCAAACCAGTCCTCCGCCAGCGCCACTCCAACCTTCGACCCTTCTTCTTCAGCTCCTTGAGAGCCCCGTCAAACCAAGGGGACCTCTGGTGCAAAGTGAGAGGTTGTACACGGATCGGGTGCAATCAAGTCGAGGGCTTCGGCAACCGCCCTATTATAGGTTGCTACCAACTCCCCTGGCTCATCGCAAGTACTCATTACACCTGATAGATCCAACCGCCATAAGACCTTCCGGGGTCAGACCCTTTAAAGGGCAGTACTGACCATCTCATTAGGGGATGGGTCAAGATAACTATACATTAATGGGCTATGTCTGTGCCTTGGTGGGGCAGTGGGCTACAAGCCACAACTTCTCCAAGTACTATTTAAACAGCATGCTTCAGCTTCCCTCGGACTTGCCTTTCCTTGCTGTTGCATCCTAGTCTGTCCCATGCTTTCAACTGTAGTTTAGCTGCTCCTTTTTGACTCCTTAGTCTGTTCTCTGTCCTCCTGTAGTGATTTCTCTTTTGTTGTGTTTTTAGGGCTGTGGGCAGAGCCTACAGCCCTTCTGTCATCAATCAGACTGTAGCTCTAAAACGCCTTTTCGTGGAACTCCCTTTTTAGACATTTTGATGTATTCCTCCACAGCTTAAAAGCAGTGCACTCCCCCTCTGATTTTTGGTATTTGCTGCTTTTAAAATAAGTTTTAAACATAACTTCTGAGCCTTTGGTCCTGAACTCATGAAACTTGGTAAGCTTATTTATTTTTTTATACTAATGTCCAACAACTGTCCAATTTTTGTAGCGGCAGTACATTGCATCTTTAAACTATGCATGAAACTTCTTATTCTAATGTAAAGTAATGGGACTCTCAAACTCACTTTTTTTTAAGACAAGTCCATGCCGTAATAGTCACATGACGACCTATCTGACTGTAGTCATGGATACCCAGCTCTGGCTAGCTTAGATATTCCAAAAATGTGAGCTAGTCCCCCCATACTCCTGGATTTGAGTAAGAGAAGTGTCTAATATCACCTTAAAGAAACTAAAATGGAGTCTCATCTTTATTTCCACAGAAATCTCATTTGGGCAAAGAATGCTTAGGAAACAGATTTTTTTTTCTTTTAAGCATTAAAGCTAGATACTGTGTCTTAAGATTTAATTAACAAATACTTTTTGTTTTGCTCTTAGAAACTTATGCAAACAGTACTCTTAACCAGAAATTAGTCCTATATAAAAATCACATCAAATAATAATAATAATAATTAAAAATCAATTATTGATAAAAATAAAATGTTTGGAATAGGGAGGTTGGTTATTGCATGGATCTGGAATCTGTGTACTGGAGTTTGTTTGTTTACAGTTTATAAATGTAATTTAATAAATATATATATTTTTTTCCTTTGGTAACCAGGTAAGGCCAACTAGGCATAGGTGCTTGTTTCTAGGGACAACCCAGGAACACTGGGGAGATTAAGTGACTTAATGAGAACCACACAGTATGGAAATGGAGGGTGTGGGACTCAAACCCATGTCTGAATGTTGGATGTACAAAGCCCATTTATAGCTCATTACTCTAACCTCTAGGCTATACTGCCAGTCCCATAAATAGTGAACAATTTAGACTGGGATGTTAATATCAATTTAAAGGAGAACTGCCTTGAATCAAACATGCATTTTTGTAGAAGTACTGTAGATGTTATTTTTTAAAATACCAGTTCTCATTTGTTACTGCTTAATCTTAACTGGCCTTTTGGTAAATTCAGTGAGTGTTTCTGATTCTCACACTGCTGGTATTGACCATTTTAGAACAGTATGATCTTGTCAAGAACTTACATTGTTGGTACAATGCATCTGCGTTCTAATTTAGAATTCTTAGGTTCATGGGGACATAAACAACATCATACAAGTCTTAGATGGTACTTTGCAGCAGTGTGCAACCCATAAATATTCAATGGGTTAACTAAAAGGCCACCAAAAATGGGGCAGAAACAGAAGGGGACCCACTATATGAAAAAAAAGCTTCTACAGGAAACATTACTCACAGGTTCAGTGCAGTTCTCCTTTAACTAAGCTTGTAGGGAATGTCAGGTATTTTATCTAAATGGTAAGGAACTCTGTTTACAGGGATTTGGAGCCATCTACAGGGAAATTCTTCCCATAGACTTGCATTAGTTTTACGGCAAAACAGAGGAATTTGACTTCCACTGGAAATAATATAATCTACAGGAAAACATAGGAAAATTGCCCTGCAGTTCCAGGAAAAAAAGCAAACTTAATCTGGGAGCACTGGTGCATGTGCACACACACACACATACAAACACACACACACCAGCTGCATTTACTCTGACTAAATAAATTCAAGAGGACTGTTTGGTATCCCGAACAAAGACCACTTTTGGTACCTTCAGGCAAGGTCCTACATACAAAGTCTGGATCAGAGAGAGAGAGATGAGCTCAGGGGAGCACCCCATAATCGAGCAGGTCAGATCCCTCACATTGGCTCAGGAGGCAAGACACCAAATCTCACAAATATATGCAATCCTCAATAAAGAGACAGGGGAACAAGAAATACAGGTTATCCAGGCAAGGTGGGAAAGAGAAACAGAAACAACGTTAGTGGAGAAAGACTGGTTACAAATCTGGCAGGGAGTTCACAGAACAACAATGTCAGGAAGCTGGAGAGAGTTTAGGCAGATAAAGCTAAATACAGAGGTACCGCCAATACAGACAGGTGCTGGAGGGGCTGTGGGGAGAAGGGTACTCCATTACACATTTTTTGGTCCAATCAGGACTTACAGGGCCACTGGACAGGAATTAAAGAAAAGATCAGAGAAAACATGGCGTGCCCGAGGGACCTGGAGGATGTTAATATGCTATGTGGCTTATACCCACAAGCTTTGAAAGGGAATTCCAAGCAATATCTCTACAATATATTTATAGTTGCGGCCTTTAAGGCCATAACACGAAGGTGGCTGACACCACAAATACCTGAGACATGCCACTGGCTGCTAATCTATAAAAAAATTAAGAGCATAAGAATTGTCAGCAAGGTTGAATTTAGGCACCAATAAATTTAACACATGGTGGCTCCCCTTTGCCCACATAATAGAGGATTTGGAAGGAACAGCATTGCTGAAACAGTTGATTCATGACTAGAGAGCGATGTAGAAACGAAAGGTAGAACAGTTAAAGAAAAAGAAGAGGGGGGGCGTGAATGTGTCTTAACTCAGTTTATTGTAAGTTAAGTTTTTGTTTATCTTTCTTTTTAGTTTAAGACTAGTATAAAGAACATTGATAGCTTGGAATACAAGGGCTAAAGAATGAAGTAAACTAGTAGTTGAGATTGTAAAGTGCTGAGATTCTGTACAATAAATTGTGTTTGTACAAAACAGAATGTGACCTTGTATACTATGGATGAAAATCAACAAAAAAGTTAAAAAAATAAATAAATTCAAGAGGACTGATTAGCAGCATAGCAGTTTTTGATGATTGTGACAAAAAGCACTGTATGACACCAACAAGAAAATAACTTTGGTCATTTGGTAGCTTTTTACAGCCCTGTGGGCTCTGGCTAGAGCCTGTTTTATGGGGTTGGGGGTTCTTGCACATCTACTCTGCATTTTATTTATTTATTTATTTGGTGATTCTGAGACAACCTTTGAGTATACACTCTTTTACAAAGGTTCCACGTCAGGATGTAAAACAGCAGAGATATAACAAAAACTTGACAGTTAACACAAAACATAAGATTGCTATGTAATACAGAAAATAGATAAATAATACACTTGAGTAACTTAGACAACTGAAATTAAACAGCAGGAGGAGATTTCCAATGTAACGTGACGGCATAGCTGCCCCAGGGGGCCTAATAAGGTAGAGTCTCGAAACGTAGGAGAAAAGAAAGGGGAGAGTGAACGTATTTCCAATTAGCAACATACGGCATAGCTGTCTCCGGGGGCCTGTCAAGGTAGAGCATCAGAAAGGGCGAGAAAGAGGGGGAGCATGCGAACGAGGAGTAGATTAGAGAGAGAGAGAAAGGGATTGGGAGAAGTAGAACATTTAGGGGAGAGGTGGAAAGGGGAGGTGTCGGGGAGTATGGAGGGAGGGAGTTGGAGGGAGATGGGGGTAGTGGCAAGGGATGGCAGGTGGGGGTCCAGGGTAGGTAAAACAGGAGGAAAGTTCGGACAGACGAGGGGGGTAGCCGGGTTGAGGATATGGACTCAGCTAAGGGAGTCAGAGGTGTTTTTTTTGGGAGGGGGGACATATTCTCTAACCTGCATATCAAATGTATTACCTTACCATTTCCTTGCTCATCACTCCATATTGGTAACAAATATACCCAAACATTCACTGGATCACTTGAATTTATTCTTCCTGTTTATTCTCTCAAGCTGGTTTGCTTGGTTACCATTTGAAAAAGCAGTCCTGGTTCCCGGCCTCGCTGTTTTCCCCCTTATCTTAGTCAAACTTTATACTTGTAGTACAAGCAGTGTTCTGTGCTATGGAATCCTCAAGGCTAATGTAGCACACCTGTGGATCTGCTAAAAAAATATTGGAAAATAAAATGTTTTAGGTAGATTCATTCATTCTGAAGCTTTATGCATCACATGTGCAATAGTCTTCACCAGAAATCCTGGTACAGACTTCAAAGGAGCAAGGAATGGACTGTTTTTTCAACGTTGTACTGTTTGTACATTCTAGATAAACTATGGGCCAAACTCTGCAAAAAAAAAAAAAAACGTTTGTTTTTACTTACTTTTCTTTTGTTCTGTTTCCCTCTGCTGATTCACGGGGTTTCACACACTCATCACCTTCAGTCCCCTTCTCATTTTGGGCCTGCCATGTTTATCCAAGTAGGAAATTCTTTATAGGTAGACTGGATGGACCTGTGGTCTTTATTTGCCAGCAATGTCTATGTTTCTGTGTTCTCTGTCTGAGCCGCTGGAACATTTGCAGTTGTGAATTTCTGCATCAGGATCAACTACCCTCGCCCTCCAGGGTTCAGTTTGGCACATGCATATTGCATATCAGGAAAAATACTGGAAGGGGACAGGATCAGTTGTGTTCCAGGACAGTAGCTGCTGCTGTTGTTTTCACAGGGTTCTTGTGGATTTTACTTGGTAGGTTAGTTCTTTTCTTTCTTTCTTCTAAGGGGCTAGCAGGTGTTGTTTTGGGGCTGCTGGATGTTTGTAAACTGATTTGGTGGCTGTAAGTGGGGCTCATTTTGTGGATGTTTCACTGTGTAACAGGCTGCGCTTGGTAGAGGCCTATTTCTTCTGATTTAAAACCTATTTGGTGGGATTTGTTGGGCTTGGTTCTTTGGCTGCTGGGCTTGGAGGGGAGACACAGGGCTGATACACTCTCTCGCGAGTCAGGTGTCTGCCCAGGACCCACCCTCCCCAGAAGTCTGTGAATTTATAGGGGAACACCTGCCCTGCAATTGGAGGAAAAGGCTGCAGGTGCAGCTCATGTAGTTCTAGCCACTGGGGGTTGGATTTAAAGGCTGGGAGTTGTTCATTTTCCTTATAAGTTTAATGTGTTGTACTGCACCTAGTAACAGGGTTACTGGTGTACAGTGGGACTGTCTCTAAGATTAGTGGGTGACCTGATTAGGCAGTAGGGGTATCTTGGACTGGGGGGAACCTGGTGGCTCACCCAAGGAAACCTATTTGGAAGGGGATGGAACCACACATCATTAGGGCCGGCATCTTTGGGAGGGTGGTGGGGTGCACAGGGTGTGGAGCAGCCATGATACTGGACTGGGCTTGGAAGTTCGGTGGTTGCCCAGTGTGCTACCAGCTAGCACAGCTTAGGGAGGAGGTTGCGGGGATTAGGAGAAAGCTGGGGGAAGGGGGGTGGTATGGTTGGGGAAGGGGGCTGGGAATCTCCCACAGGGTTGCACCAAGCACTGGGGGTGGGGGTATAGGGAAAGGAGTGCAGGAGAATACTCAGGGGTCACATAGGGACCCTGGCAGAGGGGTTCCAAAAGGACACTACCAAGGAAGCAGGCAGGTAACTGGGGACCCTCACAAAGGGGGGACGGAGGGACAACATTCTCAGGAAAGTAGGCAGATGGCCAGGGCTGCACAGAAGGAAGCAAGGCGGGGAGGTGGATCAGACCTTACACTCAGTAACCGCTTCAATTCTCTTCTTCTGCTCAAGGATGAGGGGGTGATGTAGCCATGACAGAGGTGGTTAGAGACGGAAAGGGAGTGGGAGGCAGGAGGCAGGGGCCAGACAGCAGGAAGAACAGGGGGGGACCTGGAATGCAGGAGAATGGGGAGCAGTGAATCAGAGTAGGAGGGCAGGGGAAGAGGGAGGAGAAGCGCAGGAGAAAGACCAGTCGGGAGGAAAGGTAAAGGAGAAGGACCAGAAGTACAAGGAGGATTCAGTAAAGGGCTGAGGGTTTAGGCCAGGGAGCACACGAGCAAGGAGGAACGAAATGGAGACAGGAAGGAAGGGAGGATGAGCCAGGCTAGTTTAGCAGATGGGGAGAAGGACCAGTTGCGAGCAGTGAGGGGGGTGTAGGGTACAGAAGGATACTCAGGAGGAGGGCATAGGACTGGGGGAGGGGTGGCCATGGTAAATAAGGAGGGGTGGCATGTGGCACCCAGATAGGGGAGGAACAAGGAGCCAGCTGGTGGAGGGGCCTGTAGAAAGGATGAGGGACATGGAAGGGGGAATGGAGGAAAAGGAGTGGTCAGAGTGCTCCTGCTGAGGATTCTATGATCAGGGTATCAAATGGGATAGGAGGAGAAGTCTGGCCAGTTAGAACAAGATGCTTCCCTGGACTAACGGTGCACAGGGCTAAGCACGAGGTATATCAGCTGGCAAGGATTGTGGGGGTTCCCAGACATACTGGTCCACCTGGGTACAAATGACATTGAGGAAATAGCGAGCTAGAGATACAGGCAAGATTCAGGGAGCTCGCCAGGGTCTGTCATGACATAGGATGCACAGTTTCCTTCTCAGAAATCCTGCCAGTGCCAAGGGCTAGTGGGGGAACACAAAGGAAAAGTAGGAGATAAACCAGTGGCTCAGGGGTGGTGTGAGGCCAGAGGTATGGGTTGATGGGGATTGGGGAGACCTGGGAGGATAAGGAGCTTTATGCTAGAGATAGACTACATCTCAATTTGGAGGAGGGAATTCTTAAGTTGAAAATAGAGGGTTCATTGGTAAAAGTGGGGTTTAAACTTGAAGAGGGGTGGGATGGGAGAAAAGGCTGTCAAGGGGTGCCGATAAAGGAGGACCTGTCTCCACCCCTGGGGAGCTGGAGGATTGAGGGAAAGGCCGACTGGCAAAGTGCAGACCAGGAGACACAGATCCCATGGGAACACGAGCAGGGAAATGGAACTATAGGGAAAGGTGGAAGGTAGTCCTGCTAAATGCCAGGAGCTTGGGCAATAAAATGCCTGAGCTCCAGGCGATGCTAACTGAGGAGCAGTGGATGTGGCAGCGGTCACTGAGACTTGGGCCACTGCAAGACATGACTGGGACCTGAACCTGGAGGTTACACTATGTTCAGGAAGGACGGGGAGGGAGGGAAGGGAGGAGGGCAATGATAGTCAAAAACTGCATTGGCATAGGAGGAGTAGAGGGCGGAGGGAACCGTGGAGGCGATTTGGGTCACCTTGATAACAAGGGGGGCAAGAGGTAAAAATAGGAGTGGTGTATAGACCCCTGCCCGGCGGAGGAGCTGGAGGACAGTCTGGTGGCAGATGTTAGGAGACACTGCAGACTGGGCAGAGGAACGTGGTGGTGTTGGGACTTAAACATGCCAGGAACAGACTGGAGACTATGACATCCTCTGTGACCGGGAACAGAGGTTGTTGGATGTCTTTCAAGGCGCGTTCCTAACTCAGCAGTGAGGAACCGACCAGGAGGCACGGGTACTGGATGTGGTCCTGGCAGACAGTGACCAGATAAGGACCCATTGGCGGGAGTGACCATGCCACGGTCTGGTTCTGCCTGGACCTGGGAGGGTAGAAGGCTGCACAAAGGCAGAAGTAACCGACTTCAGGGGCAGATTTTAAGGAAATGGGAAGGATCCTTAGGAGCATTTGGATGGGATTGGGTCAGACATGGGCGCTGATAGTAGGTGGAAATCATCAGGAGGGGTGCAGGATGCTACAGCACCCGTGCAAGAGTAAGACGAAAATGCGGTGAGGCCCAAAAACCCTGTTGGTGGACCAGGAGGTCCAGGAGGTGGTGCGGGAAAGAAAGCAGCCTGTAAGCAATTCAAGTGCTCAAGGGTGAAAGGGATCGAGGAGTGCGAGGCTGATGGCTAGAAGGGCCACTTGAGTGGTGAGGCGGCTAAGGCAAGGAAGGAACAAAACCTGGCCAGGAAATTAGGAGAGGGAACAAGGGTTCTTTAGATACATTGGGGAAAGACGAAGGGTGAAGGGGCAGATTAGCAGGATTAAATCAGGGGAGAGATGGGCACAAGACCCGGGGGAGCAGGCTGAGGTACTAAATGAGTACTTCACCTCAGTTTTCACCAGGGAAAATGGGGGTGCTGCATCATACATGGGAGGAGACAGAGATACTGAGGAGGGGGGACCCTTACCGATCGGCAGGTCTGGGGAGGGGGAGGCATCACTGGCAGGCGGGGGCAGGGCTAGGCAGGGAGAAGAGGTACCGGAAGTGGAAATCACAGCAGAGAGAGTGAGGGAAGCCCTCAGCTCCCTTAAGACGGAGAAAGCACCGGGGCCGGATAAATTACATCCCAGAGTGCTAATGGAACTTGCAGATGTCCTGGCGAAATCCCTGGCAGAGCTTTTCACCATCTCTCTGAGGACAGAGTGAGTGCCCAAGACTGGAAGGTGGCGCATATGGTGGCAGGGAACTACAGGCCTGTCAGCCTGACATCGGTGGTGGGCAAGGTGATGGAGGGCATTGTCAAGGAGAGGCTAGGGGGGGACCTGGATAAGTCAGGGTGCCTGGACGATAGACAGCATGGATTCATCCGGGAAGCGTGTCAGACAAACCTGGTGGAGTTCTATGACTGGGTGACAAGTGCCTTGGACCTGGGTAGACCAGTGGATGTCCTCTTTCTAGACTTCAGCAAGGCATTTGACTCTGTTCCTCATGTGGGCCTGTTGGATAAGCTGGGAGAAATGGGGTGAGGAACCAGATGATCAGATGGATAGGGCAATTGGCTCCAGGACCCGGACCCAGAGGGTCGTAGTTGGTGGGATAGTCGTCCCCAAGGAGGGTGATTAGTGGGGTCCCACAGGATCAGTCCTTGGGCCCTTCTGTTCAAGCCACGTATCTGACATAAGGACAGGAATCAGGAGTGAGATGAGTCTCTTTGCAGATGACTTGAAACTGGGGGCAGTGGTGGATGGGGAGGAGGGAGGGTGGCCTCGGGGAACCTGGAGGCTCTGGAAAGATGGTCTAGAAAGTGGAAGCTGAGGTTCAATGCAGGGAAATGCAAGGTACTCCACCTTAGCGAGAAACCCAGGCCAAGTGTACACCCTGGGGAAAAGCTACAAGTCTCGATGGCTGAGAGGGACCTGGGGTGGTGGTGGATGTCAAGATGAACAACTCTGAGACTTGTGGGAGGGCAGCAGCCAAGGCCAACAGGATGCTGGGATGCATCGCTAGGGGGATCACCTCCAGAAGGAGGAAGTGATACTCCCTCTGTATAACTGCTTGGTGAGGCCGCACCTTGAGTACTGCGTGCAGTTTGGAGGCCACACTTAAGAGGACATTAACCTCCTGGAGAGGGTCAGAGGAGGGCAACCAAAATGATTTGGGGCTTGGGGGACAGGACCTATGAGGAGAGGCTCGAAGAGCTAAATATGTACACATTGGAAGGGAGAAGGGACCGGGGGGACATGATAGAGGTCTTCAGGTACATGAAGAGGATAAATAGGGGAGGAACAGTCAGGGTGCTTCGAAGGAAGGAGGAAGGGGCCACTAGAGGGCATGGGTGGAAGCTGGAGGGGGGAAGATTCAGGGGAGAAAGGAGGAGGTGCTACTTCACTGAGAGGGTGGTGGAGCCATGGAATGCACTGCCTAGGGGGCTGGTGGAGGCAGAGACAGTGGAGGGGTTCAAGAAGGGGTGGGACAGGTACAGGAGAAGGGTTCTGGAAGCAAAATCCAATGCAGCAAGAATATCCGGAACTGGGAAGGGAGAAGCCAGAGAAGGCGAGGGGGACAGCAAGGTCAGCACCCAGGGTGGGGGCTGACCAAACGAGCAGACACGAAAGACCGTTAGGCCTATTCTGCTGGCATTTTAGTATGTTAGTATGTTAGTATAATGTGCCATATGCCCCAACAGTTATCAGAAACATGTTTAATGACCATCAGGCATATGATCAAATAACCATTGAGAACATATCCAATGACCACCGGTCATATACTCCAGATCTTTTATCTCTTTCATCAGGCCACACCTATGGAACTTATAGCAACCAGGCACTAGGATCACATGGAACTTTCGCAAGTAGTCCACTAGGGGCTGCCCACCACAGTGTCCTACGTCGTCCCCGCCAATATAAGCATGGGCGGCCCCTTCCCTCCTCAGTTCTTTTCCCACCTTCGATCAGTACTCATTGGACCACTGTGGAGACGCCATTTTTAATTTTCCTGTTGAAAGCAGTAATCTTCGGTGACCTTTATGTCGTCAAAAGGACCATCGGACACTTCAGCGCTTGGGAAGGCAGAAATAAGATCTATGGTTGCGGCTCCCATGCCTCTGTGTCTGCGGCCTAGGCCTGGGACACACTGCAAAAGCCTGCTGTATCCGTTGGGGAGGCTTGCCAAGACACTGGCAGAATACTCTGGGATAATACCTTCTTGAGCAGAAGGTTGCCAGAAGCTCCAGCCAAAAGGGGCAGCTGCATAGCTGCATCAGCCCTCAATTCTTGGGCTTCCAAGTCCCAGAATAAGACACATCCGAAGTGGGAGTCTTAGGCAAACACCAGGACAAGGGCAGGGAGAATGCCTCCCCATTGCCCCTCCACTCTTCAGCGGTGACTTCTTCTCCAGCGTCGTGTACTTCGACCCCCCCCCCACACACAACTGTTGATGAGGCAACACCAAAGTCAGGATCTGTGGCAGCCTCTACCAGGCTGCCTACGGCTGGTACATTGACATCAATGGCACCTCTGCCTTCCCCATCAACCTCCTTCTCAGGCTGATAAACTAATTTCAGTATTAAGACCCAGAATATATGGTGAGTAAATTATATGGGTGGTCTGATGATAAAAAAATGCACAATAGCACTGCAAATACGCAAAAAGTGAAAAAACAACATTTATTTTCCAACAAAATATGTTTGCAGTGGCTGGTGCATTGGACTGGGGTAGGTCATATATTTTTGTATATGACAGAAAGCACTACATAGGTATCTCAAAAAGAATAAATATATGTAGCACTTTATTGCAAATATTTTGTAGGAAAATAAATGTTGTTTTTTCACTTTTTGCATATTTGCAGTGCTATTGTGCATTTTTCTATCATCAGATCACCCATATAATTTATTCACCATATAGTCATATATTCTGGGTCTTAATATTGTTTAAATAAGAGTGGTTAAGCCAAACTCTTTTGGTTGAGCAGCCCTGCAATATAGTGAGCGCATTTCTGTTTTTTTTTTTCTTTTGGCATTAGATAAACTAATGTCTACGGTGACACCTCTGCCTTCCTCGTCAACCCCTATTACTGCTGGGGCATTCACATCAATGGTGGCACCTTTGCCTACCCCGTCACCCCTCTTTTTTTCACCTGACACACACATGTTGACTATGGCACTGCTATTACCACCTTGTTGACTACTATTGCCTCTGACATACCTACGTTGACAGTTACGTCTCTGCCTCCCCCGTTAACTCTCCCTTTTTTGCCTGACAATAGTGCAGACATTGACATACAGGTGACTATGATAAGACGCCTGTTACTTTTTCCACTCAGCTCTGAGAAACCAATAGACAGGGCCTCCTACTCAACTCCCATCAATGCCACAAGGTTTGCTCTTACCAACAGCTCCTGGTGTTGCCACCACCGTTGATACAACTGATGGGCCACCTGACTATCATCCTACTTTAATCATGCAGGATGAAGATGAGGAGCCTGAGGATTCTGTGGACAGCCCATGTGCTCGAGGTATTAGTCCCACAGTGCCCACTTACAGTCGAGGGCTCTGTACTTAGAGCACTCATGAGGTCTCCTCCAGAGGGCCCTACTTTCCTCACCATGATGCCACAGATGCGGGCTGCCATGGGCTTGCTTTAAGAGAAACAGGCCACAACTACAAGGGCACCTCTAGCCTTCCCTGAGTTGTCAGACTCTCTTGCTCTTGTGGTGTCACATCTGTTACCTGCTCTAGAGGCTGCCACCTATGCTGCCTGGTATAGAAACAATCCTGGTTTGCACTGTCCTGATAAGGAAACCCAAAAGGTAGATGTGTTGGGGCTCTAGGCCAGGAAATTGCAAACTACCAGGCCTATATAATCATATACCAGAAGACACTCTGGAGATAAGCTGGTACTTTAGTCAGTGCAGCTACCTCCAAATCATGCATTAGGAGGTACCCTTGGTTTAGGATGGCCCATTTGCAATGCCCCCTTTCAGAGGATACAGGCATCCTCTATATGTACAAGCCTCAGGCAGAATCCTGACATCAGTTCACTCACTCTGTCATACCCAACCAAAAGAGGTTGACAGAGAGTACTTTGCACTTGGTTGGTCCACTACCAGACAACAGGGTAAGGGCAAATGAGTTAGAGCTTGGCCTACTCCAGATAACACCCTAAGTGTCCACGCCCAAGTCCCAAAGGGGGGGACGGTTCAGTAGGAGCCATCCCTTCTGACTCAGCTGACCTCATTTCTGAATCCCTATTCACCAGGAGGGGTCATTGTGGGTTGTCTCTCCTCTCCTCCACCTACACCATTGGACATGGGGGACTTCAGGTGCCTGAGTTCTGAAAACAGTAGCACAGGACCATGCTCTAAAGCTTTTAGTACTACCTTCAGACCACCTATCAGTACTTTTCCATTACCCTCCAGGGCATTTTTCTCTGCTTCTGGAGGAAATTTAATTCTTGTTTCAGAAAAGCACTATCGAACCTGTTCCTTAGAAATACAGGAACCTGGGGAACTATCTCTGGGTACTTTCTGGCCACAGAACGGATGGTGAGATCTGAGACCTAGTCTAGATCTTCCGACACTGAGCTTGTTTGTTTAGTACAGAAAGTTCAGAATGGCCACTCTGCAGGGCCAGCTACCAATACTACTGGTAGGGGACTGTCTGTGTTTCCTGAATATGCTGACTGCCCACCTTTATATCCCAATATGTCCCCCTCACAGGATATGTCTTAGGTTTATGTTTCAAAGAGAGCAATGCCAGTTTCATGCATTACCCGTTAGTTTACCATTGCGCCACAGTCCTTTACCACATGCTTAGCAGGGGTGGCAAAGGCCCTTCATGGAGAAGCCCTTTATATCTGCCTTTTTCTGGATGATTGACCACTAAAAGCCCATTCCAAGAAGCAGCTTTTACAGACACTAGCATGTATCAGACATCTGTTTGATGTGCTAGGGACTGCAATTAATGTACCTCAGTCAGCCTGGACCCCTTGCCAGTGTCCATAGTACATAGGAGCAGTCTTGATCACAGCCCTAGACTTAGCCCTCCTGTTCCTGGACAGGACCAAACACCTAACTGTACAGGCTGAACTGGTCCATGATTGCAAGTATGGCACAGCAGACATTCCTGAAGCTCCTAGACCTGATGGCAGCAGCCATTATGAAGCTGCTCCTGGCCGGACTACCCATGGGGAAACCCTCAGAGAAACCTAAAATTCCAAAAGGATCAGTGCACAGATGACCTAGCATGGAATGTTCTAGTCACCTCACCCGTTTGCAAGGTGTTTTTGGTGGTGGATGGAACCCCACCACCTACAAGAAGGGGTTCCCTTCCTACTTACCTCCCCTCCCTAGTTTCTAATTACAGGTGTTTCGGGGATGGGCTAAGGGGGCACCCTTAAAGCCCCATTAGACACAGGGTACCTGGCCCAGTGTGGAGAGCACGCTTCACATAAACATTCTAGACATGAGTTCTGACCTGTATTGCCTACAGGCCTTTCAGACACACCTGCCCCAGGCCCTCTGTTAATACAGATCAGTAACACCAGGGTTTTGCATTATATCAACGGGCCAAGGGGAACTCATTTTTACCCCCAATGCAGAGAAGCAATGAAGCTCTAGAATGGGATCCTGGCACACAATCTAGACCCATCAGAGGTGCATGTTCCAGGCATCCACAGTGTGTTTGCAAACAGGCTAAACAGGTCGCAGTCCTGAATGCACGACAAGGTACTAAAAATCCTGGTAGTGGAACATTTGTCCAACAGATGGACTTGTCCAAAGTTGGACTTTTGTGTTTCCAACACAGCACACAACTGTCTCTTCTTGCGTGCTCACTCTAGGGTCTGGAGTTTTTCTGGCGAGACGTGTTGGCCCTCTCTTGGAAAGGCAACTTCCTATATACCTTTCCTTGCTTCCCTCCAATTTAGAGAGTACTACTCAAGTTCCAAGTGGAGGAGCACTTTGGATTCTCATTGCATCCCTTTCGCCTTGACAGATCTGGTTTCCCCATACTGCAGCAGTTTGCAGTGGCACCACAAATACCCCTGTCCTTATGCCAGATTCTACTGTCATGGAAGCAGGAAGCCCTGGTTCATTAGGACCTCAAGTCTCTTCAACTTCATACATGGCTCCTGAAAATATAACCATTGCTAGATTTGGAGCTTCTGAAAAGGTAGCTAATGTCTTGGTGGCTGCTAGAAAACCTTCCACCATGGCAACTTATGGTATGAAATGAATGTGGTTTGCTTTGTGGGCCACGTATCCCTACTTAAATCCTTTTACCTATCCCGTAAATAAGGTTATGAAGTATTTGCTGTCTTTATCAGTTACACCTACAATATTTTTCTATCCAAATGCACTTGACTGCTATTAGCTTTCCATGTGCCTACTGAGGGTCGATCGGTTGCCTAGCTACAAGTGACTGCACGTTTTTGAGAGGCATTTTATATCTGAAGCCTCCTGTCTGTCATCCAGTCCCAGTTTGGGACCTGCATTTTGTGCTGAAAAAGCTTACTTTGGCTCCTTTGAAGCTGGTGCAACTTGTGTTTTACACTTCACCTAATAGAAAGCATTGATCTTCATCAGGGTTATCTCAGTCATCAGGTCACACTGTAGGAACTTCGCCATCAGTGAAGCAAGATCCACATGGAAAATTGTCAGTGGTACAACTTGGGTTGCCTACGCTGTTGATGTCCGTCGACGTCCCCAACCCTATAAAGGTGTGGGTGACTCACTCCTCCTCAGTTCTTTCCTGCCATTGATTCACTTGCATGGGTCTCCGTGGAAGCTCTGACACAGTATTTGCGCCTTTTTCACCTACAGCTTTTTCTTCATCTTTTTTTAAGAGATTCCTCCAATTTGTTTATGTCAAGAGTTAATCCTTCAACTTCTCTCTTCTGTTGCTGCCGCTCTGGAAAGAAGAAGATTGCCTCCACAGATGAACATTTTCTGTGTGTCTGCTGTCTTGGGCCTGACCACAAAGTTTCTCACTGTGAGCTCTGCCAAAGGTTTAACCAAACAAACCTCAGGTGATGCAGAAAGGCTCTCAAAGATTTCCTGATGGATCAACAGGTAGCAAGTTCCAGGCAGTGGTCCTCTGGGGTCCCAGCCTCTCAGTCGCCAATGGGATCATCGAGCTCCCAGTCCTCCAAGGCCTGAAACAAATCCTCAGGGAAAAGTCACAAAAAAGACAGAGATCGTGACTGCTCCCCCCAGTGTCGATCTCTTTCCCCGACTGCCTCTTCTCCTTCTTCTGGGGGATCCTCATTAGCTGTGGCTGCACTGTAGTGCAAAACTGCTGTCTAGGTTTCTGTGCACAACAGACCCATAGCGACAGCATCTCCACCTGATTCTTAGGGCGGCCGGCCGGCTGTCAGCCACCGGGTTGTTGGCCCCTCTCATTGAGGCCTGCACCTTCTCCCTCCAGGCAACAAGCTCTTGGGTTTTCAGGATTTAGTAGGTGGGTTATTGACACAAGTGCCATCAACCCCCCACTCCGACGTTAACTTTGTCTTGAATGAAATTTTATTTTGAGGTTCAGAAAAGTACATACATAGTTGTCAGCAGATTAGGCGAACGGTCATCATGTCTGGTAAGGTACAATAGCTGCCTCTATCTCCCTCTTTAACCCATCACTCCCACCCCCATACCCCTGTACTTCTTCTGACTTCCAACCCATACCATGCCCCTGTAGGTGTCCCAACCCCTCTTGAAATCTCCTACTGTTTCCATTTTTATCAGCTAATCTGAAGCGCATTCCAGGGTGCCACCACCCTCTCCATAAAATAATGTCCCCTCACCTGCCCTCTGTACCGTCCCCCTGCCAATTTTAGACTATGGCCTCTCATAGTCCCTTTCTCCTTCAATTTGATCAGTCCCTCCATTTTTACCCTATTGATTCTCTTCAGATATTTGAAGGCTTTTATCATATCTCCCAGAGGCGTTTAATTTAGATATAGAAAGTTAACATAACTCGCTAAATATGAGAAAGAAAGAGAGAGGAGAGAAAAAAAACAAGTTCTGTATTGAAAAACTTCCCTTCTTCCTTTGTTCTAATATTTTGTGTATAGTTTCCATCTTGTACATCACACTCCTGTCTCACACTTATCTCTAATTTCTTTTTAATTCTTGTTCTGGTTTTTATATCGATCAGTAATTTATATGACCTACCCCACTCTTATCGCTCACTCCCCCCTCTTTTTTCTCCTTCATCTATTACATGTTTTACAAACTCCACCCATATTTACTTTACTCCAATACCACATTTCTCTTTGCATCTCCTTTCCTTTATACCTCTTTTCTTTTACGTTTCCCTACTTATCCCCCTTCCAACTCCCCTTTTTCAAATCATTTGCATCTTATTTACAATGCCTCCTTTGTTTCTGAAAATTTCCTCTGCAAACAAATTTGTCATGCTTCATTTTCATTCGCAGGGGCGGCAGGGTAAGGCCATGACCTGCTGTCATTTTTTTTGTTAGATTGAGGATATTTTTTGTTATGATTTAGATAAGCTTTCTCAAAAGCTTCTTCATCCTCTGCAGGGTCATCAAAAATCTGCATTTTTTTCCATTGATCACAAATTTAAATTTTGCTGGGTGCATCATTGCAACTGTTATGCCCTGGGCATATAGTCGTTGTTTAAGAGGGTTGAACTGTTTCCTTTTGGCTAGCATCTCATTTGAAAAGTCTGGAAAAACCTTTATGTGCAGATTTTCGAGACTCAGCCCTTTTTCCACTCTTGCTTTATATAATATGGCCTCTTATTCTTGAAAATTATGCGGTTGATTAGAACCGTTCGTGGGTACTCATTTGCATTTGCCGAAATCTGAGCCACTCCTATGTGCCCATTCTAACAGAATCCTTTCTTCAGGGTATTTTTTATCCATAGCTGCAATTATCAGTTTCTCAAAAGCCATAATAGGATCTCCTGTACCCTCGTAGCCCTCAGGTATATTTAGTAACCTTAAGTTACCTCTTCGTGATCTGTCTTCTAAGTCTGCAACATTCACCGTAAAAAATGTAATCTGTTTTTCATGTTGTGTTTGTATTTTTATTAAGGGTGTAGTAGTATCTTCTGATTGAACAATTCACAATTCTAGTTCCCCAGTACAAATTGTTAGATTTTCCAGCTTAGAGCCCAGGTCACCAATTGAATTGTCTAATGCTTTTATAGAGCTTTTGATATCTCATAAAGCTTCAGGCATATCACTTCTGAAGTTGTTTCAGTTGAAGTAATTCACTGTTTGATTCCGCAGAGGTGGTGGTGGGGGGGTAACCACACCTGTTTCACTCTGCTGCTTTTCAGCTGGTAAGTTTTCTATGATACTGTTTTTGTCTGTAGCTTTCTCTTTTTTAGGAAGTTGTGGGCCAGCATATTCCTTGGGGACCTGCTCTACTTCTGAGTTAGGGATGTTATGCCCATCTTCTATTTCTTTAAGCCCGGTTTTCTTTCCACTTTGCTGTGCTTCTGGATTCTCCACCCCCCTCCTTTGTGACTTTCGTAGGAGGCATATGTTCTGAATTAACACCTGACTGACTGGTCTCCCTTGTAAAGTAATTTAAAATGTTACCTGAACTTGTTGTTTTAAGTTTTGCTGAGGTCTCGGGAAGTGGGGAGAGCAATTCAGTAGCTGAGAACCGAGTGGCCGAGAGATTTGAAGGAGAAAAACCTATCAAGCCAGATGCAGACTTTTGCTCTTGGTGCCGCTACTTCTTTCACTCTTCTGATAGATTCTAACATGCCTTGTTGCCAGCTTATCAGTCATTGATCCAAACAGAGAGGTTGTATTTTGGGTTTCTGTTCCTTCAGAGAAGAACATTTTTTTTTAGGAAATTAACCACCGGGACAGCAAGTCGGCGTTTCTCTTAGCATGCCATCTTGTCCATGCGCAGATCCAACTTGAATGAAATCTTGACAAGTGATTGTGCAGCAGCTGGGCATGCTTAGACCCTCCTCACTGACGCTATTGACAGCAGCTTCCTCATCGATGCCAACATCGTGGGAAGCTCCCTGCAGACCGTCGTTGGCACACCCAACACTAGACCAAGATTTAGAAGAGGTCAATGTCAAAGAGGAGTACCATCCAGACCTCATTCTTCCTGATGATGAGGAAGAAGAGGAAGAAATCTTGGTCTCTGACAAAGCCACTGCTTTCTCTGTCAGTGAGGATTCAGTAAAGCATACTCCTAGGTCTTCTCCTGAGGATCCTGCATTTTTTTAATGAGATGAAACAGCTGTCCTCAGCCATGAACTTCCACACTGAAGAAGAGGACGCCACCAGGAAAGAGCTGGTGGACATCTTGGAGATCCCAGAATCTCCCCCAAAAATCATTCCTCCAATCTTACCTGCCTTGAGGAATGCAGCCACGGCAGCCTGGCACAGACCAGACATGGTGCCAGCTATGCCTCGCAGGGCAGATAAACTTTATCATGTCCCCCAGGGGTTCCAATGCTAAGCTGCCCAGTCTGAGACAGATTCAGTGGTCATTAAGGCAGCCCATGACAGGTTTAAGGTGCCTAAACACCTTAGTTCCCTTCCCCCAGACAAAGAGTCTCGCAGAATCAACCTCTGGGATAAGAGGGTGTATGCCTCCTCTACGCTGGGTTTGAGGATTGCAAGCTACCTGTCTCACATGGCAAAGTACCAAAATGCCAGTCAGAAGAAGGGCAAGACCTCTGTTCAGCCCCTCCCAGATGGTACACAAAATCAGGAGCTGCTTCAGTGCCTCCATGCAGCTGAGGATGTTCGCAAGCACCTACTTAGAGCCCTCTATGATATAGCTGACACCATTACCAGGGCTTTTGCCATGGCCATATGCCTACGAGGCACCCTGGCTGAGAGTATCCGGTTTGCTGCCAGTGTTCAGCTGAAGGTGCTCAATGCCCCTTTAATGGCACTAAGTTGTTTGGTCCTAATGTCCAGGACATCATCAATGATTTGCAAGCCTCAGGCAGGGCCCTCAAGCCTGTCCACTCCCTCTACCATACCCAACTGAGAGGTAGAGGATGCCTGCCCTTTTGCAAAGCGACCAGTAGGCCCGGTACAGCTTTCCGGCCCCAAGGGAAGCACAGAGCCCTGGTTGCTTTGCCCACCCCCTCCAGTGCTGGAGTGGTGGCCAAGGGCCCCAGAAGTGAGGGACCAGCCTCTGTGGCTGGCTTCATCTCTGCTTGACTCCTTGCCAGACCCTCCCTTTTCTGGTTCCAGACCAGGAGGCGGTGGTCAGAGGTCGGTTCTCCCTCCAGCTGAATCAATGGAGAACCATAACTTTGGATGCATGGATTCTGCAGATCATAGAAAGGGGGCACACCCTGGAGCTCATCAAACAGCCTCCAGAAACCCCTCCCCCACCCTCCAGTTATCCCCTGGGTCATCTATCTGTTCTCTAGGAGGGAGGTGCAGTCCCTTTTGCACAAGCAGGCCATTGAGACTGTACTCAGGTGCCAGAGGAACAAGGGGTTTTATTCCAGGTTTTTTTCTGGTCCCAAAAAAGATTGGCAATCTGAGGCACATTCTAGACCTAAAGGACCTCAATCTGTACGCCCAGTGCAAAAAGTTCTGGATTGTAACTTTGCCAGGTCTGATGCCTCTCCTCAATACAGGGGATTGGCTCTGTTCACTGGACATGCAGGACACTTACCTGCACATGTTAGTCTTTCCTCCTCAGAGGAAGTTTCTCCATTTTGCCTTTCAGGGCGAGCATTATCTGTTCACGGTGCTGCCCTTTGGCTTGTCCTCTGTGCCGCAAGTCTTTACCAAGTGCTTAGCAGTGGTAACAGCAGAGCTCAGAAGGGAGGAACTGTAAGTTTTCCCTTATCTGGATGATTGGCTTCTAAAGGCCCCATCCAGGGAACAGCTTTTGCTGACTCTGGAATGAACTCTCCATCTTTTCCACTCCCTGGGCATCACAGTCAGTCTGCCCAAGTTGGTCCTTGTACCAACCTAAAGACTGCAGTATATAGGGGCGGTTCTGGACTCAGCACAGCGGAAGGCCTTCCTGCCCCAAAACAGGGCAGAATTCCTTATAGCCCAAGTTCAGGAAGTCACTCGAAGCCATTACATTCCTGCCATGGTGTACCTGAGATTACTGGGCCTGATGACAGCTGCCATACCCACTGTTCCACTGGCCAGACTTCATACGTGCATTCCCCAGTGGACCCTCCGGGTACAGTGGAACCAGCGGATGGATGAGCTAGATCGCCCAGTCCTGGTCTCTTCCCCAGTCCTCAAGGTACTGCAGTGGTGGATGGACCCCTTGAATCTGCTTCAAGGCATCCCCTTCCAGATCTCCTCCCCACAGCAGATCCTCACCACAGATGCCTCAGGTCTGGGCTGGGGAGCGCACCAGGGTTCTTTGTCCCAGTTGGAAACTTCCCTGCATATCAATGTCCTGGAAATGAGGGCGGTGCTGTATGCCATACAGGCCTTTCAGGAACACCTTGCCCCAGGTCAGCTGCTGGTGCAGTCAGACAATCTAAGTGTAGTATACTACATCAACAAGTGGGGGGGGGACTCATTCGTACTGCCAGGCATGTTAAACACTCTGGCGGACAGTCTCAGCTGGACTCAGTCCAGCATGCATGAATGGGAGTTGCTTTCATCTGTCACAGAAGACTTGTTTGACAGATGGAGTCATCCAGAGTTGGACCTTTTGGCGTCCCCACTCAACGCAAAACTGCCCAATTTCTGCTCACTGGATCCAGGGCCTGGAGTTTTCTGGTCGTTGTCCCTCTCCTGGAGCGGGAGGTTCCTTTACCCTTTCCTCCTTTTCCTCTTATTCAGAGGGTGCTAATCAAGCTGCAGATGGAGGGGGTCAGCACGGTTCTGGTAGCTCCATTCTGGCCTCGGCAGATATGGTTGCCCCTTCAGCAGCTAGCGGAGGAAACTGTGGTCCCTCTCCCCTTCTGCAGGAACCTGCTGACCTAGGATCAGGGGACTCTGGTCCATCCCAACCTCAGGTCCATCAATCTGCATGCTTGGCTCCTGAGGACATAGCCATCGCCAGGTTCAGGGTCTCTTAACAGAGTGGTGGACATCCTAGTGGCTGCCCGGAAGCCTTCCACTTGAGCCACATATGCTGTGAAGTGGAAGCAGTTTGCCATCTGGGCTGCCAAACATAGTTTGGACCCTTTCACCTGCCCGGTGAACCACATCCTGGACTATCTGATCTCTCTGTCTGACTCAGGTCTCCAGTACTCCTTCCTCAAGGTGCACCTTTTGGCTATTTCGAGGTGGCCAGCCCAGCCTGCTGGAATTCGTTGCAGTGATCTTTAAGGGAGACACGAACGCTGGAGGCATTCAAAGAGGGCCTAAATACCTGTTTAATCATGCCGTCCAAGATAGTTTTTAATCTGATCTTAACTTTTTCTTATCTAATCACAGAATATTTGTATACTAATGTTTTATTATGCTTGTTTTAATCTGTTGTGCCCTGTTTAAATTATAATGGCACCCAGAGCCCCCGGGATTAGGTGCCATGATAAAATAAATATTTACTTACCATTTCTGCCTTTCATGAGCCTGTGGGTGACTGCACGATTGTTCATCTGGATGTCTCCTGTACCATTCTAAGGGGCATCCTGCACCTGAAACCCCCAGTCTATTCCTCTGTCCTGGCTTGTGATTTGAATTAAATTTTAGAGAAGTTGACCCTGTCTCCTTTTGAGCCAATCGCAACTTGCAAACTGTGCTTTCTCTCTTGGAAAGCGTTATTTTTAGTTGCAGTTACTTCTGCTAGAAGAATTTCAGATCTTCAGGCACTCTGGTGCAAGGAGCCTTATTTGATTTTTCACAAAGTCATGATGTCTTTGCACACAAATCCTAAATTTCTTCCTAATGTGGTCTCTGAGTTTACACTCAACTAGTCTATCCACCTTTCTGTTTATTTTCCTGAGCATGCCAATCCAGGGAAAGCACTGCCCCATACGTTAGATGTGCACAGAACTTTGAAGTACTGCCTGCTTCGCACTAAGGAATGTAGAAAGTCGAAGCAGTTGTTTGTTTCCTTCACCCCAGGTAGACAGGGTGCTTCAGTTTCTAAGTAATGTTTATTCAAATGGTTGGCAAATTGCATTGTGTTCTGCTGCAAGTACGGCAAAGTTGCCTTGTGCTGTCAAGGCTTATTCCACAAGAGGCATGACTAGCTCTGTGGCTTGTTTCCGAGGGGTCTCAGCCGGCCCGCTGACATTTGTGCAGCTGCCACCTGGAGTACTGTCCATACTTTCACTAAGCACTATAGTCTGGACATTGCCTCTAGAGCCCATGCAGGATTTGGCAGGGCTGTGCTGTAGGGCCTCCTGTCTTAAGTTTATGGTGAGCCCACCTCCTAGACTGTCTGTTTGCACCAGTAACTGCTTGGGACTCATTCCTATGGTGTGACCTGATGACTGAGATAACCCTGATAAAGATAGAACAGTTATGTAAGAATTTATTGTAACAATAGATGGGATCTCAGTCATCAGGTCTGCTTTCCCTCCCACTATCCCCCTTTTTGGGGCTGCTATCTAGGAACTGGCTGTCTGGTATATCCAGCCTTTCATTTAGGTGTGGGGACCTCTCACTCCCCTCTGTTCCCCATGGCTAGACCTTTGCTCCCTTCCTCTCCAGGGAAAGAACTGAGGAGGGAGCGGGGCTGCCCATGCCTTTATAGGGTTGGTGACATCGACGGCATGAGCAGCCCCAGTTGTACTGCTAAAAATACTTCATGTGGATCCTGCTTTACCAACGGTGAAGTTCCTATGGTGTGACCTGATAACTGAGATCCCCTAGAAGATCTACTGTTACGGTAAGTTCTTAGGTAACTGTTCTTTTTTAGGTGATATTACTTCTGCTTGAAGGATTTCAGAACTTCAGGATCTAAGGAGTGAGCCTCCTTATTTGTTTTTCCGCACAAACAAGATGCATTTGTGTGCTAACGCTAAGTTTCTACCAAAGGTGGTGTCTGAGTTTACTTTAAATCAAACCATTCACCTGCCAGTTTTCTTTTCCAGAGCATGCCTATCTAGGGGAAGCATTGCTCCATGATCTAGCTGTACACAGGATACTCAGGTACTGTGTCATTTTGGTATTGGTCTGCCATGGGACCCTTACCTTCCTTGTGTTCTGCTAGGCCCATCTGATTCTGCTGCAATTGTCATCTTGCTGGTACCGAACGAACTGAGTCGGGCGCATAAAATAATGAACAAAATTAGTTTATTCATAGACTTTAGGCCAGAGCAACTGTTCAGCACGAGGTACAGACTCAAACTGAGCAAGCAACAGAAAGTTGGAGTTTCCAAGCCCCTGCAGGAAAATAATTAGCATAACTCATTACTATAGACTCAAATTGCAACATTACTGTTCTGTTAAAAAGGTGACAACTAGCATTAAGCCCCATGCTTAACTGTACTCAGCATCACCCCAGGAACTGTAAATGTGAGTACCACTCGAACAAAAAGCAAAGAGCATGGCAGTGACATTCAAACAAGAAGAAATAGCACAAAACTTTTAAACATGGAATTAAACATTGATTTAAACCTTTAAGCAATTGAAAGAAGAAACCCTTTTTGTTTTCCCCTAAACAAACAATGCTCTGCTGCAGGGGAGGGGAAGGAAAGAATCTGGACTACACTAGTGACTAGTCAGTGTAGTGCCAAGGAAGGTAGAACACCCTAGCAACTTGATGCTTGGTCATGCCACAAGTGCTAAAGTGCAGGGAAAAGGAAAAGGGAAGAGAGGGAAGGGAAGCAGCAGGAGGTACTCAATGCAATTGACTATAGGTTAATATTGCAAAACACAAGACATTCCTAAAAAACTAGAGGAGAAATAAAAACTGTGTTGCAGAACAATAAATTTTGGAACATTGGAGGCAACAATGAAATGTACTGTAATGAACACAAGAAATAAATGACCACACTGAGTCCAGTTATCAAAGTTCATGTTTTTCTGCAACTTTTATGGTCAGTGGGGATAGACTTGTGTGTGGTTTGTACCAGTTCCTGACAGGACGAGGTCAGGTCATGAAAAGGGACCCAAGAGTTCTGCGTACTGTCGAAACCACACCACTTGACACGATAAGTCCTAGATCTGTTTACGTACTTTTTGCGTAATATCATCTCGATCTGGTACACTGGTGTGTGTACGAGAGAGTCCTGAGAAGAAGAAACAGCGAAAGACTAAGGTCCCAGGAAGTCCACCTGACTGAGCAGGCAAAACAGGATCCGGCTGAAGAGTGTCAGGACAGTGATATGCTGGACAAATTGGTCGCAAATTGTCTGAAGGGATTTCAGCTTCAGAAAATATAGCAGGTTCAAGTGCAGCTTCATTGTTTGGGGGACGGGATCATCTGGGAGGGTATCATTGGGTACCCATGTTTCAGTCGGTTGATGTGATTTTATTGTTTACCAGCTTTCTATCAGACTTGCGGCACAAGCAAACGTGAACAGGAGGAAGCTTTTCCACAATGTAAAAGGAACCAGTCCAAGGGCAAACCAGTTTTTTGATGGTGCCTGGAACTAGGACGGGTTGGTACAAGCATACAATGTCCACAACAGAAAATGAAGGTTCATTTTCATGCCAGAGTCAGGGCATGTGGGTAAAGGTCCAAGAATGTCTGTGCTGACTCTTTGAAATGGTTCAGTGGCTACAGGCATTGGGATGAAGTGTGCCTTTGTCAGTTTGGCAGGAGTCTTTCTTTGGGAGCAGGGCTGGCAGGATTTGACAAATCAGACAATGTCCTTGTTCATGTGAGGCCAGAAGAAGTGAAGCCTAGTCTTTTCGAGAGTTCTGTAGATTCCCATATGACCTCCAGAAAGTGGAGAGGCATGAGTGGATTGAAGAACCCCCGTTGACTAGAGAGGCTGGCACCACTAGCTGTACATGAGTTCTATCCATGTGATGGCCCTTGCCTCCCTTGGTCCAAATGTGAAAAAGCACACCGTCATTGAGAAAGTATTGTGCAGCAAGGAAAAGTACATCCTGGCGATGTTGCTTTTGTTGTGGTAATGTTCTGGTGTCTAAGTACATGATTATGTCTGTGAATTGAGGATCAGTTCTTTGTTGCATTTTGACCGTCGCAATATGGCACTCCCTTGGGCGAACTTGCCTACTGGCTCATTCATTTCGAATAACCATCTGAGGGCAGATAGCTGAAGAAGGAGGAGTAGTGAAGGTAACAGTCAAATTTCTTAACAGCAAATAATGATGGCTAGGCATTCTTTTTTCTGCAATGCCATAGCTTTGTTCACTTGAGGATAGAGAGCGCCCGGCATAGGACACAACTCGTTCTGTTCCATCTTGGATTTGACACAGTACAGCACCCACTGCAAAGAAACTAGCATCTGAGTAGAGTTTGAAGGGCTGGTCGAACCTTGGGTAGGCCAGTACTGGAGAAGAGATTAGTTTTTCTTTCAAGGTTTCAAAGGCCTTTTTACATTCAGAAGTCCAAGTATAGTCACATCCCTTTTTGGTGCGGGTGTACAGGGGAGCTGTAATCTTGGCATAGTTGCAAATTAATTTTCTGTAGTAGCCAGATAAGCCCAGGGAAAGCTCTAAGGTCCTTGAGGTTGTTAGGTTCTGGATAGTCTTTTACTGCTGAGAGCATATCTGGGTCTGGAGAGATGCCTTGAGAACTAACAGCATGTTCCAGGTAATGAATTTGATGCTGTGCAAAACAACACTTCGGGTCGAAGCTTGAGATTGGCTTGTCTGAGTCATTCAAACACCTGTGTGAGATGTTGGAGGTGCTCTGGGAAAGTTCCGCTGAAGATGATAACATTGTCCTGGTAGACTAGGCAAGATTTCCAAGACAGTCCACGTAATATGGCTTCCATGACACGTTGAAATGTGGCTAAACTGTTCTGAAGTCCCATAGGCAATCGTTTGAATTGAAAAAGTCCCAAGTGGCATTGCCAGGCTGTGTATGGTTGAGAAGCTGACTCAATAGTAACTTGGTAGAATCCACTCTGCAGGTCTAGAATGGTGAAGTAAGCTGGGCAGGCCACACCAATGCTCTCTAATACGTCCTCGGTTGTAGGTAAGGGATGAGCATCCTCCACCATGTAGGCATTGAGCTTTCTGTAATCCACCATGAAACGATACCCTTTGTCTTTCTTTACCACCAGCAAGCAAGATGCACCCCAGGGACTTGTAGATTCTTTGATAATGTCCTGCTCAAGCATGTCCTTGATGATGTCCTGCAGAACCTGTTTCTGTCCCACTTTGTAGGCTTGCTGACGGATTGGCTGCTGGTTGGGCTGCACCTCGATAGTGTGTTGCAGGATATCACAGCATCCAAGTTTGTTATCTGGACCAACAAATGCATCTGGGTAGTACTCTCAGAATTCCAAAAGTTGCTGTTTCTCTGTTGAACAGGTTAGAAGTTTTGAATAGAATAGTCACTGACTGAGGGGTAGCTCTGCGGAGGCTGGAGTGGTTGTAATAGTACCGACAGGATGAGAGTTGGTGGAACCAGGCCGAGGCTCTTGCAGAAAGTGAAGCTGGTCCCCTGAAGAGAAGCAAACAAAATTTCCGATGTTGGCACCCTTTCAGATGACCACTGGCTCATCTGTGAAGTTACAGCATTTTTGGAATACCGCACCACCATGCACTGCCAATAAGGTGTTTCCTGGAAGGAGACCTGACGAATGCAGAGTGGGGGATCCCGTAATGATGCCAACAACACCTTGTGGAAGTGGTTCACCTCGAATCTTGGCAATCAAAACCATCTCTGACTTAAGAGGCCCAGTGACTGAGTCTATAGCTGTAAGTTGTCTCTGAGGATCTAGTGACAGTTTGTTTGAGGCAAAGCCTAGGATGGCTTTTTGAGCTTTGAGAAAGTCCAGGCCAAGCATCACTGCTGGTTGTAAATCAGGCACTAGGTAGAACTTGACAGCAGCTTGCTGCGAGCCAAAGTGGAGTTTGAGATGGACCATGCCTGTGATAGGTACTGTAGCGGTACTTACTGTGATAATGTACTTTAGGTCGGCTGAAGAGACATTAGGTATGTGAGGAATAGCTGGGTTATCTAGAATAATGCTGTGGATAACTGAGATTTCTGCTCCAGAGTCGACCAGGGCATTCGTGGACCAATCTCCAATGGTTACACGGACATAGTTCACTAGGAGAGGTGACCTGATGACAGGAACTTTTGCCCCTTGAGGCGAGAGTGTGCCTAAGTTAGCAGCTAGAGGGTGCGGGTTGTTTGAGTTGTGAGAGTCAGAGGGTGATCAGTTGCTGTTTTTCCATGATCCTGGGAGTAGTTGCGATCATCTTGCTGATTGTGCTGCGGTGGGCGCCTTTGGTTCTCTTGATTTCTGTGGCAGTACTTTAACTTTTGGCAGGCAGCAGCAGTGTGTCCCCTGAATCTGCATCACTGGCAGATCACTGGTTCTCATGAAGGCGAGGGTGGCTAAGGTTGCTGTCAAAGTGGTTGAAGAGCATTGACAGAAGTTGCAGAAGAACCAGTTGCGCTGAGGTGCAGACTTCTGACAGTTGTGTTGAGTGTCTCTATCATTGATAGCTGCTGCTGGGCACAGGTTGCGAGTGTGGCTAACTGTGATGACTGGGGCGCTTGCACAGTGGTAACCTTGGACATTGATATGGACTCTTGTACGAGTCATGCAGCTTGGATTGTGTTCATCAAGCTTGTTGGTTTCTGTTGGATTACATATAGGTGGAATTGAGGAAGAAGTCCCGTACAAAGGTTGTGATTTGCTCTTTTTCAGTCTTCTGCAGGCATTTGCACCGTGACTCAGTGTCCACTATGAATGTTTCTAGAGACTCAGAGGGTTGCATGGTGCTTTCCCACCACTGTTGTTTCAATACCCAGGGCGGATGTGCTTGGAGAAAATGGTGTTTTTAAGCTGCATACAGGGTGGCAGTGTCCTCTTTAACTTGTTCTGGAAGTGCGTTGCACCAGGAAGTGCCAGTCTCCCTCAGAAACAAGCACAAGGCATTGGAAATGCGCAAAGGATCAGTCCAGTCGTGTAAGGAAATCCATGCTTGGAATTACTCGAGCCAGTCAACAGCGTCTTTGTGAGGCAGTGCTGAGAAGGGAACTGGCTGTAGGCTGGTATGGACCGTGGACTGAGATGAGATAATTTTAATGCAGGCAAGGTTGTCTTGAATGGCTTGCAGAGCTGGTGCTCCTTGAACTGAAATAGAAGACTGGATGTCGTGCAGGATGGTTTCTATTTTGAGGCCCCATGCCCCTGAGGTGGGAGAAGATGGAGCCCCAGACCTTCCAGTGCTTGAAGTGCCATCTGCTTTAGACATCATGGTTGGAGATGAGCTGTGCTTCACTGAGTGAGCATCATAAGAATGAGAAGGGGTTTCTGTCATGGAAGAGACAAGACGTTGTGGAGTAAATGGAGTGCTGAAAAGAAAATATTTTTGTAGACAAAAGTACAATTATTTGTAAGCAGGTTCCATCAGATGACATCTTAATAAACATTTGCACTCAATTCTGTGTTGTAAGTTATTTAAATAACGTTTTTGTTGCAAAAATCAGCAATTTGTTGTGGTGTCCCTTTATTTCAATAGGTTTGCCATAGATTCCTATGGAGTGAGGTGATTTGGTGCTTGACTGTAGCAAGACAGCACCATGGAGGGTGGAGGTTAAGATCATTACTTTGTTATTGTAGAACAAAAGGTGAAGGCTGCTTGCCATGAGGGTGCTGTGCTGGAGACAAAATGGTGATGGTCACTGTGGAGGCCTTTCTTCCCCACCTATACACACAGAAAAATGACGGGCTTTTCTGACTTTTAGGTGAGTGGCACAACTTGCTGAGGAAATCCTGTATTAATGTGCTGCACTCGATTTTCATTTATGGAGGATTTGTCTGTTTATATTGTTTATTTATTCTTTCTTTTGGTGTTCTCCCTGTGATCTCCAAGGCTTTTACTGTAAATATGGATTTATCTGCCCCCAGGATTTGTTTACTTGTTTTGCCCCGATAGTTAGACTGTGCCCTGTTGAATTTCATGGAGCGCTTGGCGTTTCTCTACTCTATTTATTTTAGTTAGTGTCTCTGCTCCCAGTATGGCTTTTCATGCACCCAATGTTTTATTTATTTTTGTTGCTGTGGCTAAGCGGGGAAAGGATCACTCTGTGAGGCTCAGGAAGGGGAAGAGGGAATAGCTGAGCTGCGCTAGATGAGGAAGCTGGAAGGCTAACAGAGTATGTTTCCCCCTTTTTCTTTTCTCCGCATTATCCCACATCAGTGAGTTGTTCCTCGCAGCCCTTTATTGTATTTATTTTGGGAAGGGCTGTGTGAGAGCATGGTATGCTGCTCGCTCTTGGGCAGTAGTACGGGGAGCAGCTCACTCCGATGGTGCAGGGAGGAGCAGAGGCTGCATGCAGCTGCTGGTGTAATGGAAGCCGCAGGTTGAGGAAAGCTGAATGGCTGTGAGCAGGGCAGCTGGTGAGTCGGCGAGGTACAATGGCTTGAATCTTTCCCTACGGTATCCCTTGTATTCTTGTATACTGATTTGTTTCGTGGGAAGCAGCCAGGCGGGTAGATTGCAGTCCATTGTGACTTAAGATAAAGATGTGGTGGGGAGGGTAGCAGTCCTGTGAGGATACCTGGTGTGGCTTGAGTGCAGTGAGGGCCCCCTGGCACAGGGAAGAATAGCGCAAACAGCGACAGCAATTGTGGTTCACTTCCTGTGATTTTGCTGTGTCTTGGCCGTGTGCTGCATTTATTAGTATTTATTTAAACAGTTTCTCCTGGAGCAGCTTCCATGCCATGGAGTTTGGGTTGCACTGACTGGAGGTAGGGAGGACAGAGCAGCAGTTGATTGTTAGGCTGCAGTCAAGAGGCAGCATCAGGGATTGTAATTTGTAATTTTATTTTATTTTCGATGGATGCAATCCCTGTTGCAAGAGGCAGCTTGGCAGTAGCTACTGTTTGAATTTTTGCAATTGCTTGCTGGAGAAAATGGAGCAGCTCAGAAGGAAACCCTGCCATGAGGTAAGAGGTGGGGGAGTTAAAGTTTGGAGCTCCACATGGGACAGCTTGCAACTCTGTGGAGCACAGGGTCCAGCACAACTGATTATGAAAGGTACAGGCATGAAGCCACTGACTATCAGGGTTAAACACTTTTACTGTGAGTAGGCTTGTACAAAAGAAGGGTTGCATGCTGCTGTAGAAACAGGAGACAGTGCATATGTTCCTCTCTGCAGCCAAGGCTGTATTTAAATCAGCATGTAGACAATTCAGGCATAATTGGGTGATGACTCTGGGTTACCAGGTGATGCAGACAACCGAGATGGGGGTTTTGGCAGAAGAAGGGCCGCATTCTCCATCACGTGTGACATTTTGGTGTTGGTCTGCCACGGGACCCTTAGCTTCCTTGTGTTCTGCCAGGCCCATCTGATTCTGCTGCAATTGTCGTCTTGCTGGTACTGAATGGACTGAGTCGAACGCATAAAATAAAATTAGTTTATTTAGAGACGTCGGGCAGGAGGTAATTTAGCTGGGAGAATATTTGCAGTCATTTGTGACTAGAGCTGTTACTGAAACTCTGTGAAATAGGTGTCTGATAAGGGGAGGAGCTGAAGAAGGCTTGAGGGACAGTGAATTACAAACAGGAGTTGATTGTGGGCTCTGTTTGCTGTAGAAGCTGAGAGGGAGAGCAGCTACCAGCTACCCTAAACTAGAGCTGTGTTTCTGCCCTGTAGTTTACAGAAGAAAGTTTTGTTTTTACCTGATTGTTTTTTGTAGACACCGAGTACTAAAGGAACAACCCCTCCGCACCCACTCCCATTCCCCAACCACCCCCGAGTGCTCTACATTTATAGTGGAAGGCCAAGCCACACCTACTTAAAGACACTGGAACTGTTAGGCAGCATAGCACAAGCAATAGCCTAGCTGATATACAGGCAGAATTACAAAGGGTGTAGCTAGCAACTAGGTCCACAAGGGCACATACAAGAAGAAGAGAGAGAAAATGTAAGTCACTACAGAAGGAGAGAAAGACAGGGAGAGAAGGAGAAGAAAACAAGCATTTGTCAATGCCAAATGTTTGCTTGCTGGCATTGGCATTGGTAGTATAGGAGTTAGAGAGATGCATAATAGGAATGGCAGTGAAGTATTGAACTGAAGCCAACCCCACCACCACCCTGCAGAGACTGACAGGCATTGGGGTGTGCCTTTGGGTCATCAGACATAACGGCCACGCCATTTCACCACATCCTACCCTGCAGCCTCTGACAAGTGTCACGGTGTGCCTTGGAGTCTTTGGGCCTTATGCTCACCCCATTCCATATGGAAATACGGTGAGATGGGTGAAGTATAAGAGAATGGGGTGAACTTTGGGGCTGAAGAGTCCAAGGCACACCTCGATGCCTGTCACTGGTTGCAGGGTGTGGGTGGGGTTGGAATGGCATGAACATTACAGGTGGCAATCCCAAGTCACACCCCTGATGCCTGTCAGTCTCTACAGGGTGGGGCGTTATGTTCGAAAACCCTAATGCCCCAGGCGTTCGTTCGTATTTTCACTACACATTTTCAACATGTTTTCTTTTGTAACTCCCACCTCATGAACAGTGGCAATATCAGTTTGTTAGCCGAAAGCTGATTTTTCACAGGGACTACACCATTTAGCACCACAGATGCAAAAACACATTTCTAACAAGATGTGAAAAATAACAGCTATACTGGTCATGGGGAGGTGTAAAAAATTGCAATGTTGAAAATCTGGAGTGAAAATATAAAAAAACTGAAGTCACGAGCGTGCATAGAAACTGCACAACGCACACCCATAATGTAATTACTTTGGGGATATTTTACAGCAGATTGTCAACACAGGCATTTTGGGACCTCCGCTCATGAACAGTGTCACTGTGATTTTCTTAATCTGTCCCGAACACTGATTTCCCACAGCGACCATGCATTTCTGCGCCGGAAGTGCAAAAACACATTTTGGCCGGGGTGTGAAAAATGACAGCTGTACTGTTCATAAGGAGGTGTGTGGAACAATGCCAGTGTTGAAAATCTGGACTGAAAATAGTACAGATTCGTGAACTTACGAGGGTGCGTGGAAACTGTGCAATGCACGCTCATAACACAGTCATTTTATGGACTTCTGTCACCAAATTTTCAACATAGCTATTTTAAGACCTCTGCTCATGAACAGTGTCACTGTGATTTTCTTAATCCGTCCCTAACATTTATTTTGCACACAGATTGCGCCATTGGGAGCTACATGCGTGAAAACACATTTTGGGCAAGATATGAAAAATGACAACTGACCTGGTCATAAGGAGGTGTGGTAAAATGGCAATGTTGAAAATCTGGAGTGAAAATATAAAAAATTTGCGAAGTTACGAGCATGTGTAGGAACTGTGCAACGTACACTCATAAAACAGTCATTTTGGGGAATTTTTTTCACCAAATTTTGAATATAGGGTTTTGGGGGGCGTAACTTATGAACTGTGACACTGTCATTTTGTTACTTGGTTCCGAAAGGTGGTTCCGCACCGTGACCACAAAATCACCTTTCTGGACCGAATAACAAGATGACGGTGACTGAAAAATGAGGTGGGGCCCCAAGAACCCCATGTTGAAAATTTGGTGAAAAAATTTCCCAAAATGGCCAAGATATGCACTAAAGTAAAAAAAAAAAAAAAGAACACTTATGCCATTATACAGTTTACCGGCATTTCTTCAGTTCGTGGTCGGCTTTGAAGAGTGCAGACGTGTTCCTGGTCCACTGAAGATCGTCGCACCAGACTCTGGAGGTAAGTATGGGGTAGGGGGGGTGTAAGGAGGTGGATGCGCAGAGGGTGGGTGAGGGTTGGGGGAGGGAGGGCAAGACAATCAACGAGGGACCGCTTTTGGTTTTCAGGTGTTTATTTTCTTTTAGGAAGACAACGTGGGACTTGTGCCACGCTGGGGTGAGCTCCCAGTGTGACACCGAAGATTTTTGGGTGGGGCCAGTGGAGATGACAGGGATTGGGCCTCCTGCCATACAGACGCTGCCACGCTGGGGTGGCCTTGTGCCGCAACTGGAAGTCTGTTTCTTTTGGCGGGGTCTAATGGAGTCAGGGGATTGGCCACCCTGTCGCATTCTGACTTTTGCCACACTAAGGTGGGCTCCTAGCGTGGCACCTAGAAGTCTGGGGGAGCACAGAGCTGATGGGGATTGGGCACCCACGCCAGCCATACCGGTGCTGCGGGGGGAGTGCATAAGCACGCTGGGATGGGCTCCCAGTGTGCTACTTCAGAGTTTGGGAGGGGGGAAGAGTAGACACAAATGAAGCTGTCTGTGGCAGCTGTTCAGGATAAAGTGCTGAGTGTAGGCATTTTGCATACTGCCAATGACAGTATGCAAATGACCTGCCGACACCAGTATGCAAATTGCCTACATGTTACAACTGCTGATTACAGTGGTTTTTCGCTTTCAACTGTACGCTACTGCATCTGAACGGCTTTCATAGATAGCTCGGACATTCATTGGCACGGTGCGGCCGCACCTGCTAAAGAGAGCAGGGCATTGGAAGTGGGAGAAGCACACCTATGAAAACTCATATGGTGGCACTTTGTTTCTTGCACATGCGTACAAGCAAACATACAAAGGGTTAAGCGGGGAGGAATATCAGTAAACGCAGGATGATGCAGGGAGTGGTACAGTGCTCTGGCTGTGGTGCAGCAGTCTTCAGAAAAACATTCTGATACTGCAGTGCTGCCCCATTTGCAGGCACCTCTCTGGGCTGAGGGTAGAGGTCGCAAGTCTCTGGGCCGAGCTGGCAGAAATACTTGGGACCTTCACCCCCACACAGAGGCCACCAGGTCCCCAGTCAGTGCCACAATGGCCACCCAGGCAGATGGCAGGATGGAATATGGTGGGCTCAGAAAGGTTCAGGGGAGGCGAGCAGAGACACATCTCCAATCCAGTCCAGCTCATGAATCCTTACACAGTGTTGGAGGAATGGGACAGCCCTGTAAAGGAAAAGAGAACCCCTTAGGAAGAAGAACTTATTCCTGTTGGGGGACTTAATTGTCCGGGAATGGATTTGGGCACAGACAGTAGAAAGGAAAGGGAGGTAAACTGCCTTCCAGGAGGCACAGCTCGGAAGGAGGGGGAGCGCATTTAGAGGATCACTGAAGCTGTGGCAAGTGGGGGGGCTGGAGGTCATTATCCACTTGGGGACAAATGACCTATCCAAGGATATGGCAAGTTGGAGCAAGTGAAGGAGGACTTGAAAGTGCTGGAAGGGTGCCTGGGGAAGGTAGCAAGCTCTGTGAGATTTTGGAGGTGCTGCCAGTTCATGGCGGGGGAGGGATCTCCACATTAGTAACTTCAACACATAGTTGAAAGGCTGGTGAAGTGAGAAGGGCTATGGCTTCATTGGGGATTGGGGACTCACCTGGAGTGATGCAGCCCTGTACAGTGGGGACGGACTGCATCTGTCCAGCAAGGGGAAGGCAGCCCTCAATGGATGGTTTAAATGCTTTGCTGATGAGCGTTTAAACTAGTCAGGGGAGGAGGGCAACAGGAGCAGGGATACTCAGGCAGCCCACCCTCACATGGTAGAGAAAGCAGAACAATGGAGTAGGAAAAGGAGTTGATATCAAGGTCATCGGAGTTGGGCAGAAATGGAGTAGAAAAGGAATCAGGAACACAAGAGAAAAATATCAGGAAGGGGGGGAGATGCAGGGGACTAAAAACAGGAATAAAGCGCCGTGCCAGTGACCTGGGCCTGGGAACAAGCTCGGGCCGTCGGGGGTCGGCAGCGGAGGGAGAAGACTGAGCATCCAGAGGACAGCTCTCCTCTCCTCTCTGAGGAGGGAGGGGGGTCCATTCTTCGCACTTGACTGACCTCTGGCAGAAGCCAGAGACACAACAAGTACCAGCATCCAGCAAGGGGGACGGGAGAGGTGACATTGGCAATGATGCCATGATGCCAGGGCATGCCTCTCCATTAAAGAAAAATGGAAAAATCTCTCCAGGCTCCGGGCAGACAGAGCACCAAGGAGAAACCTCTCATGGCCTCGCACCGTCCTCCCTTCCTGCTCCCTTTGAAATCTGGATTGTCGGGGTGTAGCTGCCCCACCTCATCCCCACCTGGGGGGAAAACTGCAGCTCCATGGGGTGAGCGAGAAGGGTGAGAGTAGGTAGTGAAGGCAGGGGCAGTCTCCCTAGGTGCTCCCGAGGATGCTGAGCTTGGGGAGAGGGGGTCGGATAAACAAACAAACAAAAAAAAACAGGAAAAGAGAGAGAGGTCAGGCAGTAAAACTTGGAATGTCATGGTGACAGATGCACGCAGCCTGGGAAATAAAGCCCCAGACATGGAGGCCTTAATAATTGAAGGAAACCTGGACATAGTAGCAATAACTTAAACGTGGTACACAGCTAATCATGAGTGGGAAACAAATGTACCAGGATATGTTCTATTCAGGAGGGATTGGAAGGGCAAAAAGCAAGGGGGAATAGCCCTGTATGTCAGAGAGGGTATAAAGGCAACACAGGTACAGGGTAGGCAGGGGGAGTCCGAGGCACTATGGGTCACCCTTCATCCTGGAAATGGCACAGCAATACGCATAGGGGTCGTACACAGGCCTCCAGGACAGGGAGAGGAACTGGACAGAGAGCTAGTGGAGGAAATACATGCAATGGCAATGAAAGATGGAATTCTACTGATGGGGGATTTCAATATGCCGGCATGAATTGGAACACCAGTGTAGGTGCTTCAGCCAGAAGCAGAGGCACCCTTGATTCACTCCAGTGGGCTGGACTCAGGCAGCTTGTGCATGATCCCACCAGAGACAGGGCAATTCCAGATCTAGTAATGACCAACGGGGATTGTATCACAGATGTCCAGGTAGAAGGGCAACTGGGATCCAGCGATCACAACATTGTGCGGTTCAGCATAGGAACAGAGACTCACTCAAGTCATACTAGGACAAAGGTTTTGGATTTCAAAAACGCTGACTTCGCTGAAATGGGGAGGGGTATAAAAAAAAACCTTGGAGAGAATGGGGGCAGTGGGGGTAGGAGAACAGTGGAAGCATCTAAAGGAAGCCTTACTGGAAGTAACAAACCAATACATCAGATTGGTATCCTAAGCTAAGAGGGAGAAAGCCACTGAGGTTCTCGAGAGAGGTGGCAGTAAAGGTCAGGGCAAAAAGGAAAGGGTTCAGGGAAATATAAGGAGGTGCAAAGGGAGGAGGACAGAGAGAAGTACCTAGAGTGTCTAAGGGAAGTAGGAAAGGCAGTAAGGAGAGCAAAGGCACAGACTGAGGAAGGTTTAGCACAGTCAGTTATGAAAGGGGACAAGACATTCTTCAGTTACATCAACGAAAGGAGGAAAAACAAGGGGGGATTGCAAGGCTGAACAGAGAGGAAGGGGAATGCAAGGAGGGTGACATGGAAAAGGCAGAAATATTGAATAAATATTTCTGTTCAGTATTCACAGAAGGGGGGGCAGGGGCCACAGCAGTACAACAGTTGCCAAGAGGGTCAAGAGGTGGATAGTAGTCCATTCACAGGGGAAAGAGTCCTGCAGGAGCTCACTAAATTGAAGGTGGACAAAGCAATGGGACCAGATGGCATACACCCAAGGATATTAAGAGAACAGCGAAGGGAGATGGCAGCCATGTTCACTGAGTTATTCAACACAGGGGTGGTACCAGGGGATTGGAGAAGGGCACATGTGGCCCCTCTACACAAATCCGGCAGCAGGGAGGAGGCAGGGAACTATAGGCTGGTCAGCCTCACCTCAGTAGTGGGGAAGATCATGGAGACTTTGCTTAAAGAAAGGATAGCACGGCATCTAGAAGCCGTTGGAGCCCAGGATCATAAGCGACATGGATTCACAGTGGGGAGGTCATGTCAGACAAATTTGGTTGATTTATTCGACTAGGTGACAAAGAAAGTAAATCAGGGTGGGGCAGTGGATGTCTCTTACCTTGATTTCAGCAAAGTCTTTGACACTGTCCCACATAGGCCGATATACAACCTGGGTAGGCTTGGCATGGGGGATAGGGTGGTAAACTAGGTTAGAAACTAGCTAACAGACAGGAGGCAGAGGGTGGTGATTAAAGGGATGCAGTCTGGGGAGAGGGGGGTGACCAGAGGGGTGCCTCGGTTTGGTCTTGGGGCCAGTCCTATTCAGTGTCTTCATTAGCGACATTGCAGAAGGGTTGGAGGGAAAGATCTGCCTGATGCAGATGACACCAAGATCTGTAACAGAGTGGATGCCCCAGAGGGACCTGGGAAAGTTTGAAAAATGGTCTGAGGACTGGCAACTGAAGTTTAATTCAAAAAAGTGCAAAATAGTGCAACTGGAACACAGGAACCCTGGGGAAAGCTACAGGATGGGGGGATAGTGGCTGACAGTCATAAAGGAGGAAAGGGACTTGGAGGTTATTATTTCAGATGACCTGAAAATGTCAAAGCAGAGTGCTAAGGCAGCTGGGAGGGCCAGTGGCATGATCGGGTGCATAGGCAGGGGTATCATCAGCAAAAGGAGGGAGGTAGTGATGCCATTATATAAAATCATGGTCAGGCCTCACATGGAGTACTGTGTGCAGTTCTGGAGGCCGCACCTTCGTATGGACATTAACAGGCTGGAGACTGTCCAGAGAAGAGCAACTAAGATGGTACAGGGCTTGCAACACAAAACTTATGAAGAGAGATTAAGGGACCTCAATATGTGCTCACTGGAAGAGAGGAGGGAAAGAGGGGACATTATAGAAACATTCAGGTACCTCAAGGGTATAAACAAGGTGTGGGGCAGGAGACATTTTCCAGTACAGAAGGAGCACAAGAACGAGGGGCCATGACATGAAATTAGAAGGTGAGGTTAAGAGGGAATGTGAAGAAGCTCTTCTTCACAGAGAGGTTGGAGGACGCATAGAATGGTCTTCCCAGGAGGTGGTGGGAGCGAGCACTGTGGATGCATTCAAGCATGCTTGGGACAGGCATAGGGGAAACATAGAGGTACAGCAGCAGGTGGGTCAGAAGCAGTAATCCAGTACAAGGTCTTACAGGCAGACTAGAAGGGCTAGCTGGTCCTTATCTGCCGACAATTTCTATGTTTCTATGTTAGAGCAAGTGTTCAGCACGAGGAACAGACTCAGACTGAGCAAGCAACAGGAAATTGGGGTTTCCACGCCCCTGCAGGAAAATAATTAGCATAACTCATTGCCATAGACTCAAATTGCAACATAACTGTTCTGTTAAAGGGGCGGCAGCTAGCATTAAACCCCATGCTTAACTGCTCTACAGTGCCGTATACACAGTACAAAGGACAGCAGGAAGTCTTTGCAGTCTTTTGCTGTCATTCACCCCTGATAAGGAGGGCGCTTCCAGTTCTACACAGTGCCTGTCCAAATGGCTGGCCAACGGTATTACTTTCAGTTAGAGGAAGTATGGTAAAGAAGTTCTTGGTGCTGTTTGTGGTCGATCTACTAGAGGTATAGCCACATCTGTTGCCTGTTTAAAAAATATGTCTGCTGCAGAAATCTGTGCAGCTACCACTTGGAGTACTGTCCACACTTTTATTGAACACTACAGTTTGGGCATTGCATCCCGAAAAAGGACTGGCTTTGGCCTATCTGTCTTTCAAGGCCTCCTTTCTTAGTCCTATAGGTTTCAGTTACCCACACTGTTTAATGGTCAGTATTGCTTGGTTCTTGTTACATGAGTGTGGCCTGATGAAAGAGTTATCCTCAAAGAAGATAGATCAGTTACATAGTTACTGTAACAGCAGATCTTCAAGAGCATCTCTTTCATCAGTCCATGCCGTCTCACACTCTATCCCCTTACGAATCTACAGCTCTGTAGATGCTGTCTCCTTCTCCATAAAGGTCTGCCTGCTGTTTTTTGCCCCACCTGTTCAGCAGAGACATGCATTCTCTCCTGGTTCCCTGAAGAGAGGTCCTCCGAGCATGATCTCTAGTGGGGAACTGAGATGGGGAGGGGCCGTCCATGCTTACATGGGAAGGGACGTCATTATGGGCGGCCCCTAGTGGACTGCTTGCAGAAATTTCCGTGTGGTCCTAGTGCCTGGCAGCTATAAGTTCCATAGGTGTGGCCTGATTAAAGAGATTCTCTCGAAGATCTACCGTTAAGGTAAGTATGTAACTGTTCTTTACTATCTGGCACACACCCAGTGGTTATTGAGCATATGCCCTGACTATTATTGAACACACACTCAGTGACTACCTACCAGGCACTCACCCCAATGACATTTGGGTATGTGCCCCAGTTACTGTGGCATTTTGGTATTTGGTCTGCCACTAAAGAACCCCTTACATTCTCCAGTATTCTGCTTTCCCATCTGGTGCTTCTGCAATAGTCGACTGAAGGTACTGAACGAACTGAGTTGGACGCATAAAATAATAAACAAAACAAGGTTTATTCAGGAACATAAGCAGGGACATCTCATCAGCACAAGGTACAGACTAGACTGACTAGAGGAACAGAAAAGTGGGGTTTCCTACCCCCTGCTGGAAATAATTAGCATCACCTGTCCATAGCATTAGCTGAAACATTCTGTTCTTAGTTAAAGGGGTGGCAGCTAATCTTTAGCCCCATAGCTTAATTTTGTACTCCACATCACTCCGGGTACTGTAAATGTGAGTACCACTCGAACAAAATAAAGCATTACTATGGCAATGAACGCATTAAAAACAAGAATAACTGTAATCATTAATTTGACAGTAAATAAACATTAGCAAAGAACATTTCAGGGATATTGAGCAAACTTTGTAAACATTAATATAACATTTATCAGCATCGTGGAGTAATTTGGTAAGACTTTTTGAATGATTGAAAACCACAATACTTAGCTGCAGGGGAAGGGAGGAGAGAATCTGGACTACACTGGTGGCCAGTCGGTGTAATGCCAGGGAGGGGGGAACACCACAGCACTTGAGGCTGGCCATGCCACAAGCACTAATGTGCAGGAAGGGAAGGGAAGGGAAAGGAAAGACAGGGAAAGAGGAGCAGCACTTATTACCCAAGTGCAATTCTAGTTATGTTTCGATTGGAAAAGTACCAGCATTTCTAAGATCTGGAAGAGAAAAAATGTTAGCTCAAACAGTAATTTAGAAGTAATGTGCATATGGTTAAACGCAGAATTTATAGAATCACCACACTGAGTCCGAATAATGAAGTTCACTTGATTCTGTGACTTTTATGGTCAGTTGGGACTGCTGAATGGGTAGCTTGAACTAGTTCTTGACAGGATGTGGTCAGGTCACAAAAGAGGACCCATGAGTTCTGAGCACTGTCAAACCCACACCTTTTAACATGATATGACCAAGATCCATTAATGTACTTTTTGCGCAAAATCTTCTCAATCTGGTACACTGATTTGGGTACATGAGAATCCTGAGAAGGCGCAAGAGGCTGAGAAGGTCCAGAAAGTCCATCTGGCTGAGCAGGTTGAACAGGATCTGGCACATAAGGCTCAGTACCGTGTAGTTCTGGTGAAACTATTGTCAAATTGTCAGCAGAAAGTTCAGTTTCTGAAAGTATTGCAGGTTCCAAAGAAACTTCATTACTTGGGGGACTGGGATCATCAGAGAGGGTGTCATGCAAGTACCCGTGCTTCAACCTGTTGATGTGAATTTTACTGTGTACCAGCTTTCCATCTGACTTGCGGCGCAAGCGAACATGAACAGGGGGAAGCTTTTTAGCAATATAGAATGGCCCAGTCCAGGGATGAAGCAGTTTTCTAGTGGTGCCCGGAATAAGGACAGGTTGATACAAATATACAGTGTCCCCCACAGAAAATGAAGGATCTTGGCTGTTGATATTTTTTGCATTGCCATTTTTCTCTGTCCCATTGTGTCAATAGCAACCCATCTGGCCAGTTCAAGCTGTTCCAACATTGGGATGATGAAGGAGGAAGCTGACTTTGGGACCTCTAGCAGAGAGAGATCTTTATCCAGAGGTGTTATTGGGTGACGTCCATGGACTAGTTCAAACAGGGTATACTCTGTGCTGTCGACACAATGGCTGGAGTTGTAAGCAAACTGAATGAAGGGGACAAAATGGCCCCAAGTGTTGTGAGTCTCATCCAGGTACTTGGATAGTGTGTTAACAATGATCAGCATCATTCTCTCACTTTGTCCATTGCACTGTGGATGGTAACTGGTTGTATGAGTCTTTTTGATGTCGAGAAGTTTGCAAGTTTCTTGCACAATAGTTGAGAGGTAGTTAGTGCTTTTGTTTGAATGCAGGTACGCTGGAGTACCGTGATGACAAATGATTGTATTGAGGAAGGCACTTGACACTGTGGCAACTTTAATGTCTTTTGGTGGGATCAATTCCAAGTACTTAGGTAGTCCACAAAAACAAGAATGTACTTGTTGCCAAAGTCAGGGCATGTAGGCAGGGGGCTAAGAATGTCCATGCTGACTCTTTGGAAAGGTTCTGTGGCGACAGGCATTAGAATGATGTGTGCCTTTGTCAGTTTGGCAGGGGGCTTTCTTTGGGAGCAGGGCTGGCAGGATTTGACAAAATGGACAATGTCCTTGTTCATGTGAGGCCAGAAGACGTGAAGCCTTGTCTTTTCAAGAGTTCTGTGGATTTCCATATGACCTCCAGAAAGTGGAGAGGCATGAGTGGATTGAAGAACTTCAGAGACTAGAGAGGCTGGCACCACTAACTGTACGCAAGTTCCATCCATGCGATGACCCTTGCCTTCCTTGGTCCAGGTGTGAAAAAGCACCCCTTCACTGAGAAAATACTGTGATGCAAAGAATTGTACATCCTGGCGGTGTTTCTTTTGTAGTGGTAAAGTTCCAGACTCGAGATATGTGATGATGTCTGTTAACTGAGGATCAGTTCTTTGTTGAAATTTAATCGTTGCCAGGGAGATATTGGTATTAGAGGTTGAAAGAAGCTCTCCGACTGCTTGCAGTAAGTGAGGATTGGTGCTTTTCTCTGTAGAAGCAGTTGGTAGCAGCAAAGCACCTTGAGGTGTTGTAGGAGTGTCCACAGGGAGCTCATCTGTGGAGTGGAAAGGAAAAGTTTGTAGGCAGGATTCTTCATCTGGAGAGGCTGCTGTGGAGGGATACCGCCTACAGCTTACAGCATCAGCATTGGAGTGCACTCGACCTGGTCGGTACTGAATTTCAGAATTGTAGCCTTGCAGTATGGCTATCCATCGGGCAAACTTTCCTACTGGCTCCTTCATTTTGAACAACCATCTGAGGGCAGAGTGATCTACAACAGCTGTGAAGGAGTAGTAGCGAAGGTGACAGTCAAACTTTTTTACTGCAAAGCCCACAGCTAGGCATTCTTTTTCTGTGATGCTATAGTTTTGCTCAGCTGAAGAAACAGAGCGCCCAGCATAGGAAACAACTCGTTCTGTTCTGTCTTGGATTTAACATAGCACAGCACCCTCTGCAAAGGAACTAGCATCTGTGTAAAGCTTCAGAATGGCTGGTCGAACCTGGGATGGGCCAATACTGGGGATGAAATAAGTTTTTCTTTCAAAGTTTCAAAGGCCTCTTTGCATACGGAAGTCCATATGTAGTCACATCCCTTTTTGGTGAGAGCGTACAGTGTAGCTGCAATCTTGGCATAGTTTCAAATTAATTTTCTGTAGTAGCCAGGAAAGTTCTAAGGTCTTTGAGGTTTGTAGGTTCTGGATAGTCTTTTACTGCAGAGAGCTTATCTGGGTCTGGCAAGATGCCTTGCAAACTGACCACGTCCCAGGTAATGGATTTGATGCTGAGCAAAGCAACATTTCTCTGGTCGAAGTTTGAGATTGGCTTGCCTGAGATGTTCGAACACCTCTTTGAGATGCCGGAGGTGTTCTTGAAAAGTTCTACTGAAGACAATAACATTGTTGTGGTAAACTAGGCAAGATTTCCAAGACAATCCACATAATACAGCTTCCATGACGCATTGAAATGTGGCTTGGCTGTTCTGAAGTCCCATAGGCAGACGTTTAAACTGGAAAAGTCCCAAGTGGCAGCACCAGGCTGTGTATGGGCATGAAGCTGGATCAATAGTGACGTGGTAAAATCCACTCCGAAGATCTAGAGTGGTGAAGTAAGCTGGGCTGGCCACACCAAGGTTCTCTAAGGTGTCCTCTGTGGTAGGTAAGGGATGTGCGTCCTGTACCATGTAGGCATTGAGCTTTCTGTAATCCACCACAAACCGATACCCTTTCTCTTTCTTTACTACCAGCAAACAAGGAGCACCCCAGGGACTTGTAGAATCCTCAATAATGTCCTGTTCAAGCATGTCCGTGATTAAGTCCTGCAGGACTTGTTTTTGTTTGTGTCCCACTTTGTAGGCTTACTGACAAACTGGTTTCTGGTTGGGCTGTACCTCAGTGGTGTGTTGCAGGGTATCGCAGCATCCAAGTTTGTTATCAGGGCCAACAAAGACGTCTGGGTAGTTTTCCAGGAATTCCAGAAGTTGCTGTTTCTCTGTTGGACATGCTGGAAGTTTTGAGGCCAACAGACGCTGACTGAAGGGCATCCCTTGTGAAGCTGGAGTGGTTATGTTAGTACTGACTGGACGAATGTTAGTGGAACCAGGCTGAGGTTCGTGTAGAAGCTGAAGCTGGTCTCCTGAAGGCAAACAAACTTTCTGATACTGGTACCCTCTGAGATGACCACTAGCTCATCTGAGAAGATGCAGCATTTTTGAAATACTGAGCTGCCGTGCACAGCAGACAAGGTGTTCCCTGGAAGGAGATCTGAGGAGTGCAAAGCTGAGGATCCTGTGATGGTGCCAACAACACCTTGGGGAAGTGGGTCACCTCAAATCTTGGCAATTAAAACCATCTCTGACTTAGGAGGTAAAGTGACTGAGTCTATAGCTGTGAGTTGCCTCCGGGGATCTAGTGACAGTTTGTTTGAGGCAAAGTCTAGGATGGCTTTGTGTGCTTTGAGAAAGTCCAGGTCAAGAATCACATCTGGTTGCAGTTCAGGCACTAGGTAGAATTTAACAGTATCTTGCTGTGAGCCGAAGTGGAGCTTAAGATGGACCACGTCTGTGATAGGTACTGTAGCAGTGTTTGCTGTGATGATGTATTTCAGGTCAGCTGGAGCAACAGTAGGAACATGACGAATAGCTGGATTGTCTAGTATACTGCTGTGGATCACAGAGATTTCTGCTCCGGAGTCGACCAAGGCATGCATGGACCAATTCCTACTAGCGACAGGGACAGAGTTTGCAAGGAGGGATGACCTGATGACTGGAACTGTGGCTTCTTTAGGTGTGATTGTGCCTGGCTTAGCAGCTGGAGGGTGCAGTTTGTTTCAGTTACAAGAGTCAGTGGGGCAGTCATTTGCTTCATTTTCCTGCCCAACAAAAGCCCCTAGTTTGTTGGGCAGCGCTCATTTCCCTGGTCCTGTGAATAGTTGAAAGCATTTTGCTGGTTGCACTGTGGTGGATGCCTTTGGCTATCTTGATTTCTGTGAAAGTTTTTCAGTTTGTGGCAGACCGCAGCAGTGTGACCCTTGAATCCGCACCACTGACAGGTCACTGGCTGCTGTGAAGGTGGAGGTGACTCAGGTCACTGTGGAGGTGGCTGCAGGACATTAACAAGAGTTGCAGGTGAAGCCGCAGTATTGGAATGTAAGCTGTTGACAGCTGAAATAAGCTTGTCAATCATTATTTGCTGCTGTTGGAGGCAAGTAGCAAGTGCAGCCAATTGTGAGGACTGTGGCTCTTGAACAGTGGTAGGCCAGAGCATGGAAATAGACTCCTGGGCTAACTGTGCAGCTTGGATTGTGTCCATCTAGGTGGTTGGCTTTTGCTGGATAACATAGATATGAAACTGCAGAGTCAGTCCTCAGACAAAGGCTGTGGTCTGATCTTTTCTCTGATTTTTGTAGACATTAACACTGTGATTCAATGTCCACTATAAAAGCTTCCAATGATTCGGAGGGTTGCATAGTGCGCTCCCACTGTTGCTATTGTAACAACCAGGGTGGATGTGCTTGTAGGAAATGGTCCTTGAAGGTGGAATACAGGGTGGCAGTGTCCCCTCTCATCTGGACCAGAAGGGCATTAAACCACGAGATGGCCGTTGTCCTCAGAAGCAAGCGCATGGCGTTGGAAATTCGCAAGGGGATCCGTCCAACCATTGAATGAGATCCAGGCCTGAAATTGTTCAAGCCAGTCAACATCTTCATGGGGTAGTGCTGAGAAAGGTACTGGCTATAAGCTGGTGTTAACTACTGAGTGTGGGGAAATAGCTTTAACATATGCGAGGTCATCCTGAATGGCCTGTATAGTGGGCGTCCCTTGAGCTGAGATGGACAACTGGATGTTGTGCAGAATAGTTTCAATTTTGAGACCCCATGATGTCAAGGCAGGTGAAGCTGGAGCCCCAGAGCTTGAAATGCTCAAGATGGCATCATCCTCAGACCTCACGGTCAGGGATGAGCTGTGTGTTATTGAACAAAGGTCGTTGGAATGAGTAGGAGTGTTGTCATTAAAAGAACGAGACGTCTGTGGAAGAAATAAGTTGCAGAGATAAAATATTTTTGTAGACAAAGGTACATTTATTTGTAAGCAGTTTTCATCAATGACATCTTAATAAACAAGCTTCATTCTGTTTTGGTGTTGTGTGTTATTTAAATAAACTTTTATCACAAGATCAGTTATTTGGTGTACTGTCTCTTTAATTGCATAGGCTTGCATAGACTTGCATTGACTTTTGCTGGTGACATGCATGTGCAAGAAACATAGTGCCATCATCCGAGTTTTCGGAGGTGTGTCACCCCCTCTTCCAATTCAGTCAGTGTGTTGGCAGGCGCGGCCCCAGTCCGCCAATGCATGCTAGCGCCATCAGTGGCTCAGTAGGTAGCACACTGCCTCTGAGGCGGGAGATCAGAGGGCTGTGGGTTCAGTTCCCACATCTGGCATTGGGTTAATATCCCAGTACTGACCCTGTAGTGCAGCATGAGAGGGTGCTGCACTTCTGAGGTAAGGTCTTTCGGATGAGACGTTAAACCGAGGTCCCATCTGCCTGGATTAGTGGTAGTTCAGGTGGATGTTAAAGATCCCATGGCACTTATCGAAAAGAGTAGGGGATTTCCCCGGTGTCCTGGCCAAATTTCCCTCACTCAGTAAAAATACCACCAACAGCTTAATCTGGTTCAAGGTCAGTTGGCATTCATCTGTATCCCCTTCCCCCAGGTCGTGCCTGAAAATAGACAGGATTTGTCTAGTGCACTTACCTGGTCAACAAAGGCTAAATAAATAAAAATAAATGACAGCTCCAAAATGCAGTGGCATATAATTGAAAGGGGGAGCTACGCTTCAGTGAGCAGCGATAAGATATCGCTTGCTCATGCGCAGCCCCTACACACACACACACACACACACACACACAGAAATGCACGATGCATACTGCGTGCTGCCCCCCAGGCACAAACGTGATCAGCCGATGGGGTGCCCAGTCCCTGTCGGCTGTGAAGGCGCCTCCCCCAAAAGCCTTCCACATGCCACGCTGGTGCCCACCCCAGCGTGGCAACTCACTAGAATAGCCGACGGGGTGCCCAATCCTCATCAGCTCCACTGTCCTCACCACCCCCAGTACTGGCTGCCACGCTGGGAGCCCACCCAGTGTGGCAATAGATGTTATGGTTCGACGGGGTGCCCAACTTCGCCGTCGGCTCCATGGGCCCCCAGCCCGCCCTTGTCCCAGCGTGGCAAACGTCCCGCGTCAATCAATTGAAAAAACAAAAACCTGTAAATTAAAACGGTCCCACGCAGTCGGCCGCCCCTCCCACAACCCGCACCCACCCACTGCACACCCTGCCTCCACACCTCGGCTATCCCATACTTACCTCCGGACCTCGTGCTTACGATTCGGTGGACCGGGAACACGTCTGCACTCTTCAAAGCCGACTGCGAACTGAGGAAATGCTGGTAAGCTGTATAATGGGATAGAAAGGGTTTTTTCAACTTTGTTGCATATCTCAGACATTCTTTGGAATTTTTGCACCAAATTTTCAACATGGAGTTTTTGGGACCCCTTCTCATGAATGGTGTCACCGTCATGGCGTTATTCGGGCCCGAAGGGTGATTTCACAGTCACTGACAAAACCTTTTACAGGTACATAAGTGAAAAAAGAAGGACAAAGGGAGGGATAGTGAGACTGAAGGGGAGGATGGGGGCCGCGTGGAGGATGACAACAGTAAAGCTGACATACTGAACAGGTATTTCTGCTCAGTCTTTACTGAGGAAGAGGAGGGTAATGGGTCTGAAGGGAGTACAAGGGGTGAGAATGGTGCAGAAATGGACACAAGTCCCTTTACATGAGAAAGGGTCCTGAAGGAACTGGAAGCAATAAGAGCTGATAAAGCAATGGGGCCAGATGGGGTGCACCCAGGGTCCTTAAAGAACTAAGAGAGGTGGTGGCTGAACCTCTGGCTATCCTGTTTAGCCGATCACTGGAAACAGGAGGTACCCAAAGACTGGAGGACAGCAGATGTAGTCCCCTTTATACAAAAGTGGGAACAAAGAGGAAGCAGGGAACTACAGACCAGTCAGCCTCACCTCGGTAGTGGGAAGATCATGGAAGCACTACTGAAGGAGAGATTGGTATAACATCTGGTTGTCAATGGACTACAGGACCCAAGACAGCATGGTTTCACCAGGGGGAGATCATGTCAGACCAACCTCATTAAATTTTTTGACTGGGTGACTAGGGAGGTGGATCAGGGGAGGGCAGTGGACATGGCCTATCTGGACTTCAGCAAGGCCTTTGACACTGTGCCACATAGAAGACTATTACACAAACTGGGGAATATGGGTGTGGGCAGGACAGTAGTGTGGTGGGTAGGTAACTGGCTGGGTGGCAGGACACAGAGGGTGGTGGTAAATGGCTGTCACTCCACAGAGGGAAGAGTGACCAGTGGGGTACCACAGGGATCAGTGCTGGGACGGTCCTATTCAACATCTTCATCAGTGACATGGCGCGGGACCTAGAAGGCAGAATTTCACTGTTCGCTGATGACACAAAGCTCTGTAACAGAGTAGACACACCAGAGGGTGTAGACAGAATGAGAAGCGACCTGCAGAAACTTGAAGAATGGTCAGGGTTTGGCAGTTGAAATTCAATGTAAAAAGTCAAGATAATCATATGGGGCACAAAAACCCTGGCACAATATATCAGTTGGGGGTGAGGATATAGCATGCACCAAGCAGGAAAGGGATCTTGGGGTTATCATCTCTGAGTGACCTCAAGGTAGGGAAACAGTGTGACAAGGCAGCAGGTAAAGCAAATAGGATGCTAGGATGTATAGGCAGGGACATTACCAGCAGGAAAAGGGAGGTCATAATTCCACTATACAAGACACTAGTGAGGCCCCACCTGGAGTACAGTGTACAGTTCTGGAGACCAAACCTACGTAAGGACATAGACAGGGTAGAGAAGGTTCAGAGGAGGGCAACAAAGATGGTGCATGGATTGCATCACAAGTCCTATGAAGACAGGTTGAAGGAACTGAACATGTACTCCCTGGAGGAGAGGAGGGAGAGAGGGGATATGATAGAGACATACAAGTATCTTACAGGGAGGAACAGGGTGCAGGAAAACACTATTTTAAGCGAAAAGATGTTCCAGGACTAGGGGCATGGGATGAAGTTGGAGGGAGGACGATTCAGAGGAAACATGAGAAAGAATTTCTTCACAGAACGGGTGGTGGACAAGTGGAACACCCTGCCAGAGGAAGTGGTGGGGGCTGAAACAATCACAGGATTTAAGAATGCATGGGATAGACATAAAGGAATTCTGGAGGTCAGGGGTAAGGTGCAACAGACTTCTAGGAAAACAAACTGAACTTACAAGCTCAAATGGGCAGACTGAGTGGGCCATAGGCCCTTATCTGCCGACACTGTCTGTGTATCTATGTATGTATGTATCTATGTATCTATGGACTGATTAATGAAACGACACTGCCAGTGTTCATAAGGTGGGCTCTCAAGAAGCTAATTTTGAAAATTTGGTGGAAAAATTAAAAAAAAGACTATTTTACGAGCATGCGTTGCACAGTTCCTACACGCTCGTAAGTTTGCGAATTTTCAATATTTTCACTCCAGATTTTCAACATTGCCATTTTACCACACCTTCTTATGAGTAGTACAGCTGTCATTTTTCACATCTCACCCAAAATGTGTTTCCGCCCATGTAGCGCACAATGGCGCAGTCATTGTCTTGAAATCAATGTCTGGGACAAATTAAGAAAACCACAGTGACACTGTTGATGAGCAGAGGTCTTAAAATGGCTATGTTGAAAATTTGGTGAAAAATTTTCACAAAATGAATATTTCTGTCGTTATTGCAGTTCTATGCATGCTGTAAGTTTGCAATTTAATATTTTCTACCCAGATTTTCAACATTGCCATTTTATTACACTTCCTTATGAACAGTACAGCTGCCATTTTCATATGCCACCCAAAATGTGTTTTGCATTACGAGCATATTGGTGCTGTTGGTGCGAAAGCAATGTTTGGGACAGATTAAGAAAATCACAGTTACACTTTTCATCAGCAGAGATCTTAAAAGGGCTATGTTGAAAATTTGGTGACAAAAGTCCATAAAATGACTGTGTTACGAGTGAGCATTGCGCCGTTTCCACGCACCTCGTAAGTTCATGACTTTGTAATATTTTAAGTCCAGATTTTCGCCAGTGGCATTTTTCCGCACTTCCTTATTTATTCAGTACAGCTGTCATTTTTCACAACATGGCCGAAGTGTGTTTTCACACTTTCAGCGCAGAGATGCGTGGTTGCTGTGGGAAATCATTGTTCGGGACAGATAAAGAAAATCGCAGTGACACTGTTCATGATCAGAGGCACCAAAATGCCTGAGTTTACAATCTGCTGTAAAAAAATCCCCAACCTAACTATATTACGGGTGTGCGTTGCACAGTTTCTATGTATGCTCGTAACTTCACCATTTTTTTAAATATTTTTACTGCAGATTTGCAACATTGCCATTTTTTACACCTCCCCATGAACAGTACAGCTGTCATTTTTTACATCCTGTTCGGAATGTTTTTGCACCTGTGGTGATAAATGCCGTAGTCACTGTGCATAAGCAGCTTTCGGCTAACAAACTCATATTCCCCCTGTTCATGAGGTGGGGTCACAAAAAAAACATGTTGAACATTTGGAGTGAAAATACCAATGAATGCCTGAGGTATTAGGGTTTCCAACCATAATGCCCAACCCTGTAGAGAATGACAGGCATCGGGGTGTGACTTGGGATTCTTGCCTGTAATGCTCATACCATTCCACACCCTGCAGCCAGTGAGAGGCATCGAGGTATGCCTTGGACTCTTCGGCCCCAAAGTTCACCCCATTCTCCTATATCGCACCCATCTCACCGTATTTCCTAATGGAATGGGATGCGCATAAGGGCCAAAAACCCCCAAGGAAACCCGTGACACTTGTCAGTGTCTGCAGGGTGGGGTGTGGTGAAATGGCGTGGCCGTTATGCCTGACAACCCAAAGGCACACCCCAATGCCTGTCACTGTCTGAAGGGTGGTGGTGGGGTTGACTTCAGTTCAATACTTCACTGCCATTCCTATTACGCAGCTCTGTAACTTCTACACTACCACTGCCAATGCCAGCAAGCAAACATTTGGCATTGACAAATGCTTGTTTGCATTAAATTGATGTAATTTCAGTGTTGGGTTGTAGCATGATAATGCCATTAGAGGGAGCAAGGTCACTGTGAATGGTACTGCTTGCTGACAACAAAATAGAGGCTCCTTGCCATAAGGTGGCTGTACAGAAAGTGAAATGGCGATTTGCCAGGCTGCAGGCCATCTGTCCTCTTGAATTTTGGCGGGCTCTGCTGTGGTGAGTGGCAAAATGCTGGGAGAGAAAGAAAACATGTCTGTATTGAGGTACAGCGTTTCGTTTTGTTTATTGTGCTGTCCTTTATTTTTATTTGACTCGCCTTTACCTTCCCTTCCCTTCCCTTTATATAGACTGTGCTCGTTGTAGTTGCCCCCAGGTTGAGAGTCTGTGGCTCCAATGATTTGGTATGCTGCCCTTGGTTTATGACACTGATTTTCTTTATTTTTTTATATGCCCCAACTGTCCTGAGTCTTCCATATAGGTAATGCCACCCCCAGTAAAATTTCTGTTTGTCTCCCAGGACTGTTTTATATTTAGACTGTACCCCGATTGAATGATTGCTCTGTTGGGTGCTTGCGCTGCTGTTTTTTTTTTTCAATTGGCCCCATAATTCCTGGCTTGCTCTTATTATCTTCCTTTTTGTTTCCTTTGCCCCCGTACAGTTTGGTTGAACGGGTCCCTCTGTGAGTGTGGCCGAGTGGGGAAGAGGAGCCCTCCCTGCAGCTGAGTGGCCGCGTGTTGAGCCGGGAGTAGACGCACCAGTTCGGTAAAGAGGTGGCTGAATGGAGAGATTGTGGCGCAGCCCTGAGCGTAGGGGAGCTGGTGCTGGGCTCTGTGTCTGCACAAGGAGCGGAGCTCCATTGTACTCTGCGGCTGATGGGGGGAATTCGACTCGTGAAGCTGCGCCATGGAGCAAGAACAAGGATTCCAGGCATGATGGCTCCATGTAGTGCAGGCCACTGGGAGAGTGGCACTTAAGGGAGCAGGATGCGGCTGTGAATGGAGCCTCAGGGAAGATACAGGTACAGCTTCTTGGAAAAGGGGTTTTAGAGCTGAACTGCAGGGTATAGTAGGTTGCTGGGCCGTGGTTTGTGTGGAATGGGAGAACAGGAGTCCAAGCAGCTCAAGGGGTGCTGGACAATTTGTTTTTATTCTTTTATTTATTTATTTATTTAAAATTGGTGACCGGGAAAGGCATACTGAGCCGAGGCTTGTTTCCAGGTGTGAACCGGGTACTAGGTGTACACAGAAAATTAAACAGAGAAATACAAGTTCTTGTTACAGACGTATAGTACAACAGCAGTATGCAGGACAGCGCAGCTAATTTCTGTTTAGACGTGAGATGCAGCATCCAGGACTTTAATGTCTATTGATTGCGTTACCAACAGAAGTCAGAAGTTAGTGTATATAGCTTATCACAACTGGTAACATGATAGCGTGGACTAGTACCGGGATTGGACAGTAAGAGTTCTCTGAGAGCGAAAGGTGGGGCTGTCTGCAGCAGGAAGTTTCCATTTGGGCCAGCCATAAAAGGCTAGGCCCGAATCAGCGAGGGACCGTATGAGCAACTGGAGCAAGAGGGGAAGGGGAGGAACCTGAGGAGAAGCTTTGCAGCTGCGATCGAGGGGGGCCTAGTGGAGGTTGGGAGGGAGATTGTTCCAGAGGAGGGGGAGATGGAAGAAAAAGGCTGCCTGTCCCGAGGCAGCGAGAGGGAGTGTGAGTTTCAAGGTGCATGCGTCTCTGTGGCGCAGCGGGTAGCCAGAGTAGCTGGCTGGTGTGAGGCGGGAGGAGAGGTAGGGGAGTAAGAAGCCTAGCCAGTATTTAGCTAAGAGGGAGGCACAGTGGATGGTCCTCCTATGTGAGAGTGGGGTCAAGGATAGAGGAGAGTAGAGGAGGCAGTGGTGAGTAAGTGGGGGAGAGGCTGTGGTGAAACAACAGAAGGAGTTGAGAAGGATGTTGAGTTTTGAGATGGATGAGGCTGGGGCTGTGCCGTAGATGATATCTGCATAGTCCAGGACCGGTAGGATGGTTTTACGTACGAGTTCACTACGAGTGGGGAGGGGAAGGCTGGCCTTGTGGCGATAGAGGAAGGCCAGCTTGAGCTGGAGTTTGGTGCAGACTGCCTCGATGTGGACAGAAAAGTTGAGGTGGCTGTCCAGCCAGACTCCCAGGTACTTGAAGGCAGGCACCATCTCAAGGGGAGAGCCTTCTAGGGTACAGATTGGTGGTGGCATGGGTAGGGATGATAAGCTTTTGCCTTGTACAGAATACCTTGGTTACTGTTTTTTTGGCATTTAGTTTGAGTTGTTCTTTTTTGGAGCCAGGTTTGGACCCTGTTAAAGTCACTTTGAAGATCTGGAAGCACTCTACCATGGGAGGGGCCTGAGGAGAAGATGATGGTGTCATCGGCGTATAGATGCACGTTAGAGGAGAGGCAGGTGGAGGAGGTCATTTATGAAAAAGGAGAAAAGGATGGGGCCAAGGATAGAGCCTTGGTGACGCCTGAAAGGATGGGTAGCGGTGGGGGAGAGTGTCCTCTATTTGAACCGACTGCTGCCTGTTCTGGAGGTAAGAGCGGAACCAGTTGATGGCAGGCTGAGCGAGGCCGAAGGAGCTTAATTTGCAGAGTAGCAGGGGGTGGGAGACTGAATCAAAGGCTTTTGCCAGGTCAATGAAGATGGGGAAGGTGGTATGGCCGTTGTCCATGGCAGTGAGAATAGAGTCAGTTACACATAGCAGGGTGGTGATAGTGGAGTGATGTTTTCTAAAGCCTGATTGAAAATGGGAGAGGGAGCTGTTTGAGGAGTGAAATGTTGACAGTTTAGAGAGCATGAGTGATTCTTGGAGTTTGGCGAGGCAGGGAAGGAGGGAGATGGGTCAGTAGTTTCCTGGTTGGGAGGGGTCTCCACCTTTATGCAGGGGAAGGATTTTGGCCAGTTTCCAGGCAGTGGGGACTGTGGCTGTTGAGAGGGAGAGGCTGAGTAAGAGTGTTAAGGGAGCGGTTATGGCTGAGGCAGAGATGTGGAGCAATCTGGAGTGTAACTCATCAGGGCTAGTTTTGGACTGGTTTAGAGTGGTGAGGGCAGAGTAGACCTCCCGAGCGTGAGGGGGGAAACAGGAAGCCAGAGTCAGGGTGGGTGGAGATAGTGGGGTTGGGTGGACGGGCCGAGTCTGGCAGAGCACAGGAGATGAAGAACGAGTTAAAGCATTCAGCTACAGAAGCAGGATCTTCTGCTGTTCTGCCATTTAAGCTGAGGACTGGGCTGGCTTGCTTAGCAGGAGGGTCCATAAAGGAGTTTAGGACCTTCCAGAAGGATGCAGGGGAGGCTTGGTTACGGGTAAGTTGTACTTTGAAGTATGAGGCTTTAGATTTCTGAATTGTGTTGGTGCATTTATTTCTGAGATGTTTGGAGGTCGCAAGGGGCAGGGAAGTTTTATACAGCCTCCATGCCTTGTCCCTGTTGAGATCCGAAGTGATCCAGGGTGATGGTAACACTTTACTCTGGTTTTCCTGAGGGGGGCGTGGCGGCCCCAGGTGCTTAGGAGGATGCTACTGAAGTGGGATAGGGTGAGGTCAACATCTTGGGAGGCAAAGACAGGAAGCCAGTCCACGTTTGAAAGGCCATGCTGTAGAGTGGATTCGTTGAGGAGGTGTAGCGGGCGAGACCAGATGAATTTGGGGCTGGATTGTGGTGAGTGGATTTTGCAGATGCAGTAAGTGATGCAGTGGTCGCTATGGGCATCGGAGAGGGTGCCTGAGGCAGTGACCCTGTGCGGATGGGAGGTTAAAATCCAGTCTAGAAGGGAGTGATTTTGAGACCGGTAGAGCGGCTTCATCGAGGAGGTACAGTGGGCGAGACCAGGTGAATTTGGGTCCGGATTGTGGTGAGTGGATTTTGAGGATGCAGTAACTGATGCAGTGGTCGCTAAGGGCGTCAGAGAGGGCACCTGAGGCAGTGACCCTGTGTGGATGGGAGGTTAAAATCCAGTCTAGAAGGGAGTGATTTTGAGACCGGTAGTTTAGGCGGGTGGTTCCTGGATTAGTTGGGAGAGGTTTAGGGCTTCAATCCTCAGAACGGTGGTTTTGGCGGTGGAGGAGAGCCAGTCAAGGTAGAAATCACCTAGTAGAATGAGTTCACCATTTTTTGCGACTGAGGAGATTGTAGTGATCACCCTGCTGAGGGAGTCAGGGGAGGTCTTTGGGGGAACTTATAGGACCCCAGTGTAAAGGGGGGAGGATGAGGGAAAGGAGAGGAGGGCTACTAGAGATTTGAGAGAGGCTGGGCAGGATTCCTCGAAGCTAAAGGCAGCATGGTTTCATCAGGGGGAGGTCATATCAGACCAACCCCATTGAATTTTTTGATTGGGTGACTAGGGAGGTGGATCAGGGGAGGGTAGTGGACATGGCCTATCTGGACTTCAGCAAGGCCTTTGACACTGTGCCACATAGAAGACTATTGCACAAACTGGGGAATATGGGTGTTGGCAGGACAATAGTGTGGTGGGTAGGTAACTGGCTGGGCGGCAGGATACAGAGGGTGGTGGTAAATGGCTGTCACTCCACAGAGGGAAGAGTGACCAGTGGGTTACCACAGGGATCAGTGCTGGGACCAGTCCTATTCAATATCTTCATCAGTGACATTGTGCAGGACCTAGAAGGCAGAATTTCACTGTTCGCTGATGACACTAAGCTCTATAACAGAGTAGACACACCAGCGGGTGTAGACAGAATGAGAAGGGACCTGCAGAAACTTGAAGATTGGTCAGGGGTTTGGCAGTTGAAATTCAGTGCAAGGAAGTGCAAGATAATGCATATGGGGCACAAAAACCCTGGCACAATATATCAGTTGGGGGGTGAGGATATAGCATGCACCAAGCAGGAAAGGGATCTTGGGGTTATCATCTCTGATGACCTCAAGGCAGGGAAACAGTGTGACAAGGCAGCAGGTAAAGCAAATAGGATGCTGGGATGCATAGGCAGGGGCATCACCAGCAGGAAAAGGGAGGTCATAATTCCACTATACAAGACACTAGTGAGGCCACACCTGGAGTACACTGTACAGTTCTGGAGACCTTACCACGTAAGGACATAGACAGGGTAGAGAAGGTTCAGAGGAGGGCAACAAAGATGGTGCATGGATTGCATCACAAGTCCTATGAGGATAGGTTGAAGGAACTGAACATGTACTCCATGGAGGAGAGGAGGGAGAGAGGGGATATGATTGAGACGTACAAGTATCTTACAGGGAGGAACAGGGTGCAGGAATACGCTATTTTTGAGCAAAAAAGATGTTCCAGGACTAGAGGGCATGGGATGAAGTTGGAGGGAGGACGATTCAGAGGAAACGTGAGGAAGAATTTCTTCTAGAACGGGTGGTGGACAAGTGGAACACCCTGCCAGAGGAAGTGATGGGGCTGAAACAATCACAGGATTTAAGAATGCATGGGATAGACATAAAGGAATTCTGGAGGTCAGGGGTAAGGGGCAACAGACTTCTTGGAAAACATAAACTGAACTTACAAGCTCAAATGAGCAGACTGGGTGGGCCATAGGCCCTTATCTGCCGACACTGTCTATGTATTTATGTATCTATGTTAGGGAAAGCTTGACACACAGCACTACCCTCCCTCCTCACTTGCCACAGTCCGGCCGGAACATGACGTAGTCAGGGATGGCAAGCAAGGAGTTGGAGATTTTGGCAGCTAGCCAGGATTCCGTGACACACAGTATATCAGTTTACCCAGACAGAGAGGGCATCTATTTTTGGGAGCAAACTCCTTGCTTTATACGGAGGCCCTTGGGGAGAGAATCTGGGAACTGGGCTGAGGAGGAAGCAGGAGCTGGTGTGGTTAGACTAGGTGCTAGGGGTCCGGGTTGGGGTGGATGTCACCTGCCAGGAGTAGTAGTAGCAGGGGAAGGGGGAGGATTTCTTTCTGTTATGTGTGTTGCACCTGGGGGTGGAGAACTTAGGTTTAAGCAACGGAGAAAGGCCTCAAGGTTCAGCAGGTGTGAGTAAAGCAGTGAAGGATGGATGGTTGGGGAAAGTGAGTGTGGATGGGTGAAGGGGGGGGAGAATTGATGTTGTAAGGTGGGAGTGTTCCTATGGTTGCCACCTATCCGTTTTTTGACCAGATAATCTGTTTTTTAGGGTCCTTATCCAGTCATCCAGTTTTGATTAAATGCAGTCTGGTTTTTGGGCCATTTTAACTGCTCACATACTCTTAAAACTAATGTATCAAATCATTCACTGTTTTGGCTGCACTACATGTCCCGGTTACAAAGAAGTTCTGATGTCACAGTCATTCAGACCTGCCTTTGTTTGTAAAATCAGACTGTCTGGGAGGTGTAAAGTATGGCCATAAAGATCATTAGCAGTAAATTAACCTAGTAATCTCCACTCTGAATTTTAAGTATGGTCTTTTACTGCTATGACAGGAAACAGCTTTTACACCTTTATGTGTTCTCAAGTGTTTCTTTTTGTTTGTCCTATATTCTAGTATGTTTTAGACCCATTTTTGTTAAATTAATGACCTTTTACTGCCTTTATCACTACATTTGAAACATAGAAACATAGACTTTGACAGCAGATAAGGACCGCTAGGCCCATCTAGTCTGCCCATTTCCCTACCTACAGGATAGGCCCAGGATTGCTCTAATTTTTTGTATTACCTAAACATTCCATGATATTAGCTACACTTTTACAGGTCATTCACATAAACAACATGGAATGGTGTGTCTGAAATTGTGGAATGTCTTAGAAATATAAAAAGAAACAGTGGTAGCTGCTGAAGTAAAGGGGAACACAGTGCAGTATTAAAGGGAACACATGCATCAATAATTAAGTTATCAACATTGGTCAAAGCATCAGAATACATAAATGACATGGAAAGGAAGATGGGAGAGTGTTTAACAGAGGGCTGAGCAATAATCTGTAGATGAGCTTGGCACATCCAGCAGACCTGAGTTTGATTCCCACAGCCTCCACTTACATATGGTGTGACCCTAAGCAAGTCACTTCACCTTCCTGTGCTCCTGGGTCACTCCTGTAAAATGGGCTGTGTGGCCTATGGGAGTTAGCCTAATTGCCAAAGAATAAAAATAAATAACTGAATAAATGAAATAAATAACAGTATAAAAATTATTTCCTATCACTAATAATGTCTATCCCAACATTACAAATGACTTTGGAGGAGGAGCGATATACCCGCCAGTCATAAAAAGGGGGTGGAGCCAGAGGTGGAGTTTGGGGTATGGTTTAACATCCAGTTTTTACCTCATCCAAAGGTGGTGACCCTAAGTGTGCCAGAGAGAGATTTGAGGAGGTATGCCTAAGGGAAGGGATGAGAAAGAGATGGGTAGTCAAAGGGGTGCCTTGATGGGGGGGGGGGGATAGGTAGGCACTCTGTAGGAGAGAGGAAATTGAAGAAGTAGGCACAAAACTGAGTAAAGTATATTTGTGGCTGGGAGGGTGAAACGAAGGTAAAGGATGCAGAAGCGGCCTCTGGTGGGGAGAAATTATAGCTTGCTAATGGGAAACTCGGCGGATTGGTTTCAGCAGTCACATGTCAGCATCAAAACACACTGTATTGATATCCTATATTTTTCTGATGTTCTAGTTATTTCCCTGAACAATGTTAACTTCACCAATCCTGTATGTGGTAAATTGTTGATCTCATTTGTCCTCCTGTATCCTCAAAAAAACTGTACACTGTTTCTCTGTACCAAGTTCTTATCACTGTATTGTCCTCTCTGTGACGAGGTACCTTTGTAAACGAGCCTCTGGCTCAAAGGTTGTAAACTGATGCTTAATAAATAAATAAATAAATAAATAAAATAAAAGCTATATAACGCTGAGCCGAGCAAGGGTGGTGGTGGGGGCGACGGGGCTTTCCTCAGTCGGGAGCCAAGAGCACAGTGGTGCTGCTCTGTGGCGTACCTTAGATTCAGTGGGGGAGAGCTGCTGTGGGGAGGGCATCTGTCTGCCTTCTCGGACCCTCGGGGGAGCCGCCTGAGTTCTTTCTGTGGAGGTGAGAGAGAGAGAGACAGCACAATTAGTAATAAGGAACTTTTGGGAGGGGCTGCTGGGGGGGGAAGAAGTGGAGTGTGATTCGGATCTCAAATGGGAGTATGTATTTCCACTATACAAGCTAATTTTGGGCAGAGCTAAGATTCAACTCTGGCTGCTAGCAGTTTGCATTTCAACAGTAAAAAAAAGCTTCAAGATTATTAGCTAAATTATGCGAGGCTGAGAATTGCGCAGGCCACAAGCAGTTGATAAATGTGCATAAAGCAAGGCAAGCTAAATTACTTAAGGCTAAGAATTTGCAATGTTGGCAGGCAGTTAAGTAAAATGCATAAAGTGAGGCCTTTGAAATCAGCCTGGCTAAAGGTGAAATTAAAGCAGCAGAAGAAAGGAGTAAATTAAACCAGGCAAATAGTCTTTTAGCAGGATAAGAAATATATCTTCATTCGTATGGTGACATTAATTGTACAGCCTTTAAAAGTGCTTCAGTTTGGTTGGTTTGAAAATGGCGCCAAGTCCTTTCCTCAGTCAGGAGCCGAGAGCGCGGTGGTGCTGCTGTGTGGCATACCTTAGATTCAGAGGGGGAGAGCTGCTGTGGGGAAGGGCGTCCGTCTGCCCTCTCGGACCCTTGGGGGAGCCGCCGGAGTTCTTTCTTAGATTCAGAGAGGGAGAGCTGCTGTGGGGGAGGGCATCCGTCTGCCCTCTTGGACCCTTGGGGGAGGCACCGGAGTTCTTTCTTAGATTAATTGGGGGAGAGCTTCTGTGGGGGAGGGCATCCGTCTGCCCTCTCAGACCCTCGGGGGAGCCGCCGGAGTTCTTTCTTAGATTCAGTGGGGGAGAGCTGCTGTGGGGGAGGGTGTCCGTCTGCCCTCTCGGACCCTCTGGGAGCCGCCGGAGTTCTTTCTTAGTTTCAGTGGGGGAGAGCTGCTGTGGGGGAGGGCATCTGTCTGCCCTCTTGGACCCTCAGGGGAGCCGCCTGAGTTCTTTCTTAGATTCAGTGGGGAAGAGCTGCTTTGGGGGAGGGCATCCGTCTGCCCTCTTGGACCCTTGGGGGAGCCGCTGGAGTTCTTTCTTAGATTCAGTGGGGGAGAGCTGCTGTGGGGAGGGCATCCATCTGCCCTCTTGGACCCTCAGGGGAGCCGCCGGAGTTCTTTCCCCTGAGTATTCCTTGTGGAGGAGTCCAGAATGTTTCAGGCCATGTTGCACTGAACTTGAAGTGGGGAACAGGGTGGCTGATTGCTGGGGTGCAGGCCAGAAGCAGCAACAGGTGTTTTGACTTAAAATTTCTGGTGCCCTTTTGGTTTTTTTTTTGGTGGCTGATCCCTGCAGCAGAGGGCAGTTTGGCAGGGGTTGCAGTGCAATATCCGTGTCTTTGCTGGCTTGGAGCTGAACTTTAGATTTTGGCGGACTTTCTGGAGACTTGGGTTGTACAGGTCTGCTGAGGTTTGCAGCATGCAGCTCCGTGGGGTTTGTGGAGACTGCTGAATTTTAAACTTCTACAGGGTTGCTGAACAGATAGTGTCCCAATTTGAACCGCATTTATATGCAAGCACATTTATAGTTCCTAAGGCAGATTGGAGGAGGCTTAAGTTTACAGGATACAGTTCAGTTTTAGTTGCTGTTCCTCTCTGCTGCCATGTGAAATTTTCTAAGCGTCCCAAACAGTTCAGGCACACTTTGATGATGATTTTGATGTAATGGATGTTGAGTTTTCATGGTATTCCTGTGTTTCATTGTGGGTTTTAGTACGTTTCACATGAGAAATTTCTTGTGTGGATGTTAGTATTACTAGTGGTTCTCAATTATTTCATTTCAGTTCTTTTTATTAAGGTGACAGAATTGTTAAAGAGGTTACTTGGTTTTGTGTTGAGGAGGATAAATTTTTGGAAGGGTATTTTTGTTTTCTGGATTGGCTGGTATTTGCTGGCTATTGGATGTATGTTTGATGGGGTGGGGAGTTTAGTTGAATTTTCACATTTAAGGTATGTGGATTTTGGATGAAGTTCTAAGCTATATAAATGTTTTGGAAATGAGAGTTGCCTTTTCAGTAATTTGGGTTTTAAGGATATATTGTCATAAGAACTATTTCTCTTTTCAACGGACAACAAAGCAGTGATGTATTATATCAATAAGCAGGAGGTGCACTCTTACCATTATGCAGGGAAGTTATGAGAGTGTGGGAATGGTGCCTGCAGCATAAGGATTTAATCCACGCGGTTATGTATTCAGGCATGCGGAATGAATTGGCAGACTGTCTGTCTCAACAGAACGGAGACAGATCCTCGTGAGTGGTCTCTCACAGCATCGCTCAGTCACTCTTCTCAAAGAGTGGGAATCCTAGACCTGGACCTTTTACATCTCCACTCAACGAAAACTGCCTCTCTTCTGCTCCTGAAATCCAGGACCTGGCATTTTCTTTCAGGATGCTCAGGCTGCAGTGGACAAACGCTTTCTATACGCCTTTCCTCTTTCCTCCAATTCAGAGGGTACTTCTCATTCGAGTCTCACGGAGACAGAATGATTCTCATTGCTCCTTCTGGCCTAGACAGGTATGGTTCCACTGCTCAGCAGTCTGTTGGCAACCTTCCCAAGGCACTTCCCTTCAGACGAACCTTCTGACCGTGGGGATCTGTGGTCCATCCCAATCTGAAGGCGCTCACCTTCATGCTTGGCTCCTGAAGAGGTAGAGGTGAATAGGTTCAGTGTTTCCTAGGGTTTCAGATATTCCTTGGCTGTGCTTAAACCAGCCACTAGAAAGACCCACACAGCCAAATGGAAGTTTCTTTCTGATGTGAAAATCCTTTTGAACCCTTTTTCCTGCCCACCAAATAGTCTTGAGTACCTTTTAAGACCTCTCTAAATCAGGTCTGAGTACTCTACTGTCAAAGTTACTCTGTGCCATTTCAGCTTATCATTAGCTGGTACCTTCTTTGTCTCTGGCTCAGTTACCTGTAGTTAAGAGGTTTCTTAAGGGTATTCTGCATACCAGACCTCCTATCAGACGTCCAGTTGCAGCTTAGGACATTAACTTTGTGCTAGACATGCTCACTCGGAAACCTTTCGAGCCTCTAGCTACTTGCGACTTCAAGTACCTCACTTGGAAAACTGCCTTCCTGGTGGCCATCACTTCGGCCCATAGAGTTTCTGAAATACATACTCTGGTCACAGACCCCCCCCCCGTACACTATATTTCACAAGGACAAAGTAGTTCTAAGGACTCACCCTAAGTTTCTTCCTAAGGTTGTCTCAGAATTTCTTCTAAACCAACCTTTAGTTCTACCTACCTACTTTGCTAACTTTCAGAATGAAGGGGAACGTACCCTTCATTCTTTGGATGTTAAGAGAGCACTGTGATTCTATCTGGATAGAACAAAAGAAATTTGCAAGGCTCAACAACTGTTTGTTTCCTTCAGTGAGACCTGGCTGGGTCAACCTGTTGCTATTGGGTGCATTTCAGCATGGCTGGTAGCATGCCTCCGCCACTGCTATTCTGTGGCACAGGTTAAGCTAGAAGGCAGTGTGTACGCTCACTCTACTAGAGCAGTCATGGCATCTCTAGTGGAAATCTGCAGTGTGCCCATTGCAGATATTTGCAGTGCGGCTATTTGGAGCTCAGTGCATACTTTCGTTAAGCACTATGCTTTAGGTGTCCATTCCAGATGTCTGTCGTTTGGTAGGACTATTCTTAACGAACTTCTGTCCTAAGTATGTGAGCTCTTAATTTCTCCTGCCGCCCGTCTTGGGGGTTTATTAGCTCGGTACTCTCCCATTAGAGTGGTGGAGACTTTATGTCCTGGAAGATATGGAAATTACATACCTACCGTAATTCTTGATCTTCTTGGACTAAGTCTCCGCCACTCATTCATACACCCACCCGCCATCCCCCGAGCTCACGTCTCTGTTTTTGGTCTTCACTTCCTCAATGGCTGGGCTGCGAAGATTCTATTGTTGACCATTCTTACATGGGTCATTCGGACTATCTTATGTCCGATTTTGTTAGATTAGACCTCTAGGCTAGTTACACCGCACCTCCTTGGGGAAAAAAAAAAGTACTGAGGCTGTTGGAGGGTCGACTGCATAGGTGTCTTTTACTGCACGAGCCACGGCTCGTGGTTCCACTTCCTCACAGCTCCATCTCTGGCACAGACCCTCTTGAAAGCTTGCTCCTGCTGGGTCCTAGCGCCTGGTGTAGATCCCATTAGTGTGAATGAGTGGTGAAGACTTCAGTCCAAGAAGATCAAGAATTATGGTAGGTATGTAATTTCCATTTTTGCAGAGAACCTTGCAGCTGCTCAGTTTGTTTCTAACTGGACTTTGGCAATTACTGCTCCTTTGTAAAAGAGATGTTTGTGTTTGTTATGAAGCCAAAATAGTTTTATAATCTGGAGACAATTATTGGCACTCTTCGACTTAATGGGTTTTGACGGTGGAGAAAAGTCAATTTGAGGTTCCTTTCCTGGCAGTGCTATTTTCATTTTGAAGTATTAGAACTGCTGCACAACTTCATTATTAAGAGCTAAACTTTTGTAAATAGTTTTATGTTATTAAATTAAATCAGGGTGAATTTTTACTACTACTTGTTCTAAGTTGAGGAGGTTCTCGTTTTATACTGCTGTTTTCCTCAGAGAGATTGTCCTTAACAGCTCTACTTACCGATTGCCTGAGGACAATTGAAACTTGTGACTGTTTGTTGTGTTAATCCTCTCCCACAGAAGTGACCCACTGCATATTTATATTACAACTGTTGTAATTTTTTTTCTTTTGAGACTTGGTTGGGTCCGTTTACCCCATCTTCTTAATGACACCAACTGGCTGAAATATTTTCCTGGTGGTCATGTCTCTTCCCCCCCATTACACTTTACAGTGGTCTTTCGGATAAATAGTTATGAAAGAAGGCAGAACTAATCACTGATGGCCTTCAATTATTGATTTGTTTCTTTTCTCCCTTTCTTTTATATCATTTCTTCTTGTGAGTTTATTCCTTTATCGTGTACTGAAACGTTGATTTACTTCTGCAGCTTGAGGGGGAAGGTGATTAGTGGCGACTACTTCCTACCTTCCCATGGTCCGTGACCCACGGGACACCGCACTGGTTTTGGTGTCTACGAGCCTATAATTTCTGTAAGGCTCCAGAACGGGGCTCTCAGACGGAGGGCACTACACCTCCTCTTCTACCTGCCCTATTTTTATAATGGGGTGGGACCAGAGATCCTTTTCCACAGATCTCCTACCTTGGAAGTTGACTGTTTTGATACAAAGTTTAGCCCTGTTGGCTTGTTTGTTTTCATCAGTATTGGGTCCTTTGCTTGAGGATGCTACTATGGTCTTGGTTACCTACATTTGTAAGTTATGGAATTTAGTAAATACCAGGATAAGATGTACTTTTTCTTTTGCATTTTCTGCTACTTGACAATGGCTGTTAAAGGTACACAGTCTGCTCCTATAATGTACACAGCCTCATTTAGTCCAATTAAATGGAGTAAGGTGTCATCCTATCTCAAACATTTAGGGGCAGATATCACATTACGCCTAGAACCTCATTCATCCAATGAGGAACATAAACAATTGGAGAGGTTTGGATTTGTCCATGTTGCTACAGCCTCCCATAAAGATGGCAGAAGATGTGGTGTAGCTATTTTAATTCCTACTAGGATCCATTTAGAATGCCTAGACATATTGATCGATAAAGAGGATAGATATGTTCTTATGAAGAGCAGATTGAATTGCTCTCTAGTAACCCTTTGCTTCAGTTTATTTTCCCCCTTGATCAGAATTTAATTTATATTTTTCCTTCTTTCTTACCGTGGTGGAAAGGAGTGAATGACAGTTGACGTGTGTGGGATTTTAACTTAACTTTCAATCCCAGATTCAATACTACTACTCAGATTCCCAGAAGGGAGCATGAGCTGGCCCGTGAGATAACTAAATTGGTAAAGGAACTGGGATATATAGACTCCTGGAGACATTTAAATGAGCAAATTAGAGAGTATTTTTTATATTCTCAGGTACATCGTATATACTCTAAACTTAATTATATTTTCCTACCCCAGGAACTGGTAAATAATGCAACCCGGACATGGTTTGGTGATTTGTCCTGTCTGACTGTACCCCATTATTTCTTAAAACTGGGGGCTTTTCAAAAGAATACGTTCTGGCCTTTAGATATTTCACGCATAAGGGACTCTGAGGTTCAGAAACAGATTTCAGACACTATGCAACAGGCCCTTCAAGATAATGACACTTCTGACACTAGTTCTGTTATACTCTTGGATGCCTTCAAGACAATACTTGGAGGGAAATTTATTGAAATCTGTGTCAGGAAAAAGAAGATGAGGGAAACTAGGAGAGAGAGACTTTGTTGGCAATGAATAAAAAAAAAAAAAGAGTTGGAAGATTTGCAAAACTAAAAGTAAACAGGCAAGGGGAAGGAATTTTGAGCTGAGAAAAGAATTGAATAAGTTAGTAGATTATTATGTTGAGCAAAACTACTATTTCTCCAGCAAAAATTTTATGATGGGCCACATTCACTGAGGTTATTAGCTGACTGTCTTTGGATTCAACAGGCCAGAGCCTCAATCACAACCATTAGACCTCCCTCCTCCCCTCGGCTCTTGCATACAATCTCTGATATTTTGGATGCCTTTAAGAGCTTTTATGCCATCTTGTTTGTATTCTCCTGCCCGTCCAGTACCTGAGACCCAGATGCAGAATTTCCTGCATTCCTTAAGTCTTCCTTCCTTATCTCGAGACCAGTCTGCCTCTCTGTTGGTGTCGATTACTCGGACAGGAGGTTGTTGCTGAGATAGGCAGATTAAAACAGAGAAAGGTCTGGGCTTGACTGACTCTCTGGAGAGTTCTGTAAGTGCTTTAGATAGCAATTGTCCCCTTTTACATCTTTTACCTATACGTTGAGTTCAGAAGGTAGGGTCCCCCCCCCGTCACAAACTCACTCCTGAGGGTCAGGTCCACTGAACTCACAGTGCCCACCCCTAAGTGCAATCCGTGACAGGAGGGAGAAACGGGAGATACCTCTTCATGTCCTTCTATAGTGCTCAGTGAGTTCACAACGGAACACTCCGCTAAGTCCCAGGGTCCCTCTTTACTCTGCATCAGGGTACAATACTAGTCTGAAGTCTTATAGCCAAATATGAACCCTTCTTGGTTGTTACACAAAGGGGGAAGATCCAGGTGTTACAACCTCTTCAGGGTAGCGTTGTAACCCTGATTCTCCCTTCTCCCACAAGGCGTGCAATAACCTGGTTCAAATCCCCACAGACCTTTCCTTGAGACTTTGATATTCCCCCTATCTTCATCCAGACTTTCCCTTTTCAGACCCTTGTTCAGTTTGGTAGCTTGTGATGTCACTCCTTAGCAATAACAGTTTAGTCACCGATTATTACTGAAACATCCTACAGTCACACACACAGTATAGAAGTGTCGCTCAGGCAGGTTTCTTAAACAAAACAAATGTCTTTAAATAATTATCATACATTTACAACTAAAAGGTTCTGTCAAGTTTGGTCACAGACTATCACAAATAAAAGTGAAACATATACATGAAAATGCACTATAACTGTTATCTAAAGTTCTACCTTAATGTTCGTAGTGAATTGAAAGTTCAGAAGAATAAAGACTGAAGAATCTTTTCTTCTTCTTGCAGCCACTGGCCTTCAGTGTCTGCTGGCAGTTGTTCTCTTGTGGTCAGGAGAGTGTCCAAAAGCAAAATGTCCTTTGAAAAGTCATCCAGAATGCACTGAGCTTCTGTTTGGAGGCCCTGTTTATAGGAATGGCTCCTCACTCTGTGACACTGCCCTTGGTCAGCTGGTGGCCTTGTCTTTTGGGCCAGTAGATGTCACTCTTGCACTTTCCAGAAGTTTAGGAGTTCTGATTACCACCTTTCAGCACATTAATAACATTTTTAGAATTTGTGCCTTTGATGTCTTACTGTCTTACAATACAGCACTTGGAAGACAATTTACACCAGTCTATCAGGCATGGCTATTTCCCAAAACCTGGTTTCCCAACCATCATGCCTTTCATGTGCAAAGGTTTACTACAGGTGGTAGTTTTCTAGCACATCCTTGTTGAGCAGCCCTTGAAGTAAGTTGGCTTCCTGCCCAGCAAACTTCCTCAGGTCAGAGGAAGGTCAGACATTTTAAAATCCAGTCCCTCTCTATATGTGACCCTGTCATCCATGTTTCTTGTGGCAGTTTAAACACACACAAAATATACCTGAATACAAGACCATATATCTGCACATCTGACTGGCAGTGGCATAGCTCACCACACCCCCTTCTTGGAATCAAGCTATTATTTTGGTCATCCCAAAGCCAGGTAAGGACCTAACAAATTGTGCTCTTATAGGCCTACAGTATATCCATCCTTAATACTGACTATAACATTTTAACATCTATATTTGCTAGACACCTTCAAGATATAATTCCAACTTTAATTCACATAGATCAGTGTGGTTTTGTCCCTGGACGACAAGCTCTAGACAGTATTAAGTGAACATCATATGTAATAGATCATATACAGCGGCATAAACAGCCCGCTTGTCTGTTAAGCTTGAATGCTGAGAAGGCCTTTGACAAGGTCTCCTGGGCCTTTCTTAAAGTGGTCCTACTGACTTCGTGTTTCCAATGCCTTAGTTTGTTTTTTTTTTTTTTTTTTTTGTCCCCATTTACATTTTACTGCACCACCGCTGCAGACTTGATAGGAGCATCCTCCAGCCCAACGATTGCCCCACTTCCTCATCCCCGATGTCCCCGTGGATTGCCCCTCTACGGCAGGGTCAGGATGAGGAGTGCCGCATGCCCCGAACACACACATCTGGTATCAGGGCAGGCTTGCAGGAATGATCTGGTCCTGCGGGTCCCAGCTTTTTCCAACAGTTTTTCTCCCTGCACCCGATACCCGTACAATGGGCAGGGAGGCTGTCTCCACCTCCGCGGAGGCAGCCAGTTTCCCTGAATGTAGGCCAACCCCTTAGCGTGACTGTGTGCCTGTGCTGACACCCAGCTACCACTGGGTGTCAGTCTGCAGCTCACAGCGCAGATCCACCCTCCCTGAGGAAAGAGAGCAGTCCTCCAGATGCTCAATCCTTCCTCCCCCTGCCGACCCCCGAGCAACCTGTGTCCACTACTGAACCCGGGTTGCCGGCATGGCACCAGGTGTGGCATCCAGTGCCTCAACCCTCAGTGCCTCCGGGCCAACCGTTTGTTTTATTTTTAAGTTATATGATACACCCCAGGGCTTTATTAGGACAAATGGTCATATTTCTGGTGGGTTTACTTTGGGGAGGGGCACCCATCAGGGTTGTCCTCTCTCGCCTTTGCTTTTTTTTGCCCTATGCATAGAGCCTTTGAACCAAAGCATAAGGCAGCATGAGGATATCTTTGGTGGGGGGTCTGTATAGCTAACACCATGCACAAGTTGGCGCTTTATGCTGACAACATGCTGGTTTATTTAACAAATCCAGATGTATCCCTGCTGGCCCTCTTCACACAGCTGCATGCTTTTTCGTTTTGGCCTTTAATTATGCTGTCCCTTTGAATATTTGGCAGGTCTATCCAATGAAATGGAACCTTTCTTCATTAAAATACTTGAGGCATACAAAATAGCAACTAACCTTTCCCACCTATTTGATTTAAATTACCTCCCACTAATTGCTCTATTAAAACTGGACTTGAGGAGATGGCAGCTTTTGCCATTGACCCTATATAATAGTGTGCAAGCTTTGAAAATGAATGCCCTCTCTAGGCTTCTTTATTTTCCAGTGTATCTCATGTTTAGTCCTTGCTAAGGATTTACAGCTATGGCATTGCCATTTGCTTTCTTTGTTTGGCAATATAAACAACCCCAACTGCGACAACAATTATTAGTCCTTCCCAAGAAGCTGGTGGGCATGGCTCCTCCACAGCTCCCTAGTTATTGGGCTGCAGCCCAAATGAAGATGGCTTTGCTCTGTGGTAGCCCTGCCTGTTGGGCACACTGGAAGTAGATGGACCTTTCTAGACCCTTTCCTCTTCCCCTGCTGGCTCTACTGTTTAGTCCCGCCTAAGCTTACACATGCAGAGCATTTGTTACCACTGTAACTTGGGTGATCCTGGAGGGATGGAAAGGGGTATTTTGCATGAGCCTTTCAAGACTCTTCTGTAGAGGCACCATTGGTGATAGAGAATTCTCAGTTTCTTCCTTCTCATGTAGACTCCTGGTGCAGCTCACAGGCTGAAAAAGGCTTTAATGCATCTGGCAAATCATGCAGAACACGGTCATTTCATTTGAGCAAGCACAACAAAGATTTGGTTGGGCGGCTGCAGATAGGCTCAGATTTTACCAAATCCAGGATTTTGTAAATAAACAACTTCGGGCACTAGAATTTCAGTCTCAGAATTCTGAAGAGCTATTCCCTTTTGTAAGAATTTGGGCCTCTCGGGGAGTAGGTAAGGCTATTTCCCTTTTATACCAAGGATTGATTCTAGTATTGACTCACAGTGCTAATTACTTAAAGCTTAAATGGGAGTAGGAGCTTGATCTCCCTCTTTCCGACAGACAGTGGCAGGGAATATGGAGGGGTGTCTGGCCGCACTGCCTCCTCTCCCAGTTGGCAGGAATTTTCCTGGAAAATTAGAGTTAGATATTTTTTGGTCCCTGTGTTTCTTTCCAAGTGGGCACCAGGTGATTCATCTGTGTGTTGGAGAGGCTGTGGTGAAGAGAGAACCATAAATACCCACATCTTTATGTGCTGTCCTAAACCTGAAGGTTTTCGGAAAGAGGTAACCACTCGTATATCAATATATTTGGCCTAACTGAACCATTGACCCCTGAAAATACACTCTTAGGGCTCCCCCTTCCACAACTTAAGGGTCAAGAAGCATTCCATTTATGGTATTTTCTGTTTAAAACAGTCATGAAATCTGTCACTAAAAAGTGTTTACAGCTTGACCCTCCAACTACATTGGAATGGACTCACACAGTTCAACACATTCAGGGGTTTGAAAAACTTGCATTCTATGTACAACAAAAGGCCCTGGCCTTTCGAAACAGGTGGACTAGATGGGACCTTTATCAGGGACTAAATAACTGAACCTCTCCATCCTTTATTTACTTATCTATTTGTTTATTTACTTCCGCTTTTCTTTATAGCTTTATCATTAGTAATTAACTTACAGTCTACAAAGATCTTAATAATATGCTCCTGCCTGGATTCGTTAAAATAAGCACCTGAAGTGGTACTCCTTACCCTTACTCCTCAAATGAAATATTTATGTATCTTGGACCATCTGAATAATATTGGTAATAGACTTACGTTTAATGAGTGCTTACTTGTCATGATTTTTAAAGTCTCTTTTTTTCCAATAGTCTGGTTCTTACTTGTATTTACTTATGCATTGATTAGGGCCCTTTGTTGCTGTTTTGTTATTGTTTTATACTATGTCTGTTTTCTTCCTTAAAAATATGTTGTAGTTCGGTTTACATTATGTAAAATCTATTTTAAAAGTATGGAATCAATGTTATGATATGCAATAAAACAAGTATAAAAAATGTTTCTGTATTTTCATAGGGTTTATTATAAATACCCTCTGTTGAGACCATGTCCTTACTGTCAAAAACATTCAAACAACATGAAGTCTTGCTGTATTCTGACTAATTGCAGTTAACCCAGCACACTTGAACTGCCCGGAGATGAAGGGTTAAAGTCTATGCCAGGCATAGAACGTTCATCTCGAGCTCAGTTTTCAAACCTCTGTCCCAGCTACTCTGAAACATAACTGTCAGATTCTTTACTCTGCCTAACTGAGAAGTCGCTCCGGAGGCCTCTCCTACACTTCGGTTCAGTAGTAGTAATAATATTGGTCGTTTATCAACCGTTTCTTTATTTTTTGGTGTTCACATCTCTGTCCCGGTACATTAAGTGTATTGTAGGTAGATAGTATTGTTTATTGCCGGAAGAAATTATTTTTTTCGGTTCCCCACTGGTTGGTCCGGTCAGGAACCGAAGTGAAAAAAAAAAAAAAGTGTGTGTTCCGTACGAAAAAATTACTCACCTTAGTAATGTTGTTTCTTCTAATGGAGTCTTGCTATATTATGACATATGCAGTATAACTCCAGGTTAGAACTGCTCCGGAGGTGAAAGAGTTAACTTTCATACGGGGCATGGAATCTTGTGTGACTACGATTTAAGCTACTGTCTGTTGAAGCTCAAACTTAAACTGTCAGATCTTTTACGAGCAAAACTCACTAAGGTTCTGTGTGGAAGCCGTGAAACCTGCACTAGCCACTGGCTACTAACTACAGAAACACCTTTTTGTTCTTGATCCCAAAACAAAGACTCAAGTTGAGTTCAAGAAAGAAAGAAAAATTAAGCATAACACTAAGCACCCTAGAAGGGTGAAAATAAAGTGAGCATCAATGAAGTGCCAACATTGCACTGCCCACCCATCCCAAAAATAGAGGTTCTGAGAGGGGCAGGCTGGGGAGAGGTCTAACATAGCAAGACTCCATTAGAAGAAACAACATTACTAAGGTGAGTAATTTTTTCTTCAAACAACATGAAGTCTTGCTATATTATGACTATGCAGAACTACACAGCAGTACCTCCATGGAAGAGGACAGAACCTACTTGGGAAATAGGCTGTGAAGCACAGCTGTGCCAAATCGAGCTTCACTTCTAGCCTGGATATCAAGGAGTAATGCTTAGTAAAAGTGTGAACTGTTTTCCAGGTAGCTGCTTGACATATCTCTAGGATAGGAATGGCCCTGGCAGCAGCCAGAGACGTAGCTGTACCTCTGGTAGAGTGAGCCCTCAGGCCTGAGGGAGGAACCTTACCCAGTTTTTCATAACAGAATTGGATACAGAGACAATCCACCTGGCAATGGATCTTTTAGTGGCAGGTTTCCCTTTACCAACCTCACCATAAGTGAGGAACAATTGGAGGGATTCTAACCTGTGACCCTTGGTACGTTCTATATAGTAACTAAGGGCTCTTTTGACATCTAAACTGTGCAATCTCCTCTCACCAGAGGAGGAATGGTCAGTGAAGTACACAGGAAGAGACATGGATTGATTAAGGTGAAAGTCTGAAACCACCTTTGGCAAAACTTCCTGTAAGTCCTGAGGACCACCTTATCTCTGTAAAAGGAGATAAAATCAGGCTTCACTGACAAGGCTTGTAGCTCACCTATGCACTTGGCAGAGGTGATGGCTACCAGAAACACAGTTTTCCAAGTCAAGTACTTAAGCTCTGGTGAAGACAATGGCTCAAAAGGGGGTTGCATAAGCTGAGCGATGCAAATATTAAGATCCCAAGCAGGGGCAGGGTCCCTGAACGGGGGGTTGGTGTGAAGCAACCCTTTAAAAAACTTGGAGAACACAGGGTGAGCTGATAAAGAAGAGGGCTTACCTGCTGATAAGAAGACAGACACAGCTGCCAAGTGCACTTTTAGGGTAGCTGGTCTCAGCCCCAAGGAATTCAAATGCACCAAATAATCCAGGATCGTGGGCACGCCAGCAGATTCTGGGGAAATATGTTTACCAGTACACCATATGGAAAATCTCTTCCATTTTGAATTATAGGTAGCCCTGGTGGAAGGCTTCCTAGAGGCCTTCAAAATATCCAATACACCTTGAGAAAGATGTAGGTCAGCAAACTCTAAATCTTCAAGAGCCAAGCCTTGAGATTGAGAGATTTGAGGTTCGGATACCAAACTCTCCCCTGGGCACAGGTTAACAGGTTGTGATTCCTGGGAAGACATAGGGGAGGGTGGACTGCTAAGGACATGAGGAGTGGGTACCAGGGCTGCCAGGCCCAATCTGGAGCAATCAGGATCATCTTGCAGGATTGAGATCTGATTCTGACTAGCACTTTGAAAAGAAGGGGGAAGGGGAAAAGCTTAGAGAAACTTCCCTTCCCAACTGAGGAGGAAGGCATCCAGAGGGACTGAGCCCAACACTGGGGGCCTGCAGCAAAAAAGGGGAAGTTGGTGATTGTCTGGGGCTGCAAAGAGATCTATTTGCGGGGTGCCCCATCTGGCAAATACTACCTCCAGTACTAGGGGATCCAGTGCCCATTCGTGATGGCCCTGGGAAATCCTGCTGAGAGCATCCGCTAGGACATTGTCCTTGCCTGGGAGGTGAACTGCCGTAAGGGAAGCGTTCAGAGAATAAGCCAGAGACCACAACTTCATTGCTTCGGTGCACAAGGCCGTAGACCGAGTGCCCCCTTGCTTGTTGATGTACCACATTGTAGTGGTATTGTCTGTTCTGACCTGAACCACCTTGTTCTGGACAGATGTGGAAAAAACCTGGAGTGCTAGAAAAACTGCTCTGAGTTCCAGCAAATTGATGTGGAGCAGAGATTCCTGAGGGGACCACAGCCCCTGGGTGGAAAGGTCGCCCATGTGAGCTCCCCACCCCAAGAGGGATGCATCTGTAGTAAGGGTCAAGGAATGAGACTGGGGGTGAAGGGAACCCCCTGTCTCAGATTGTTCTGATCCTGCCACCACTGAAGGGCCTGGATCAGGGTTCGAGTCACTGGAATCAATTTGGTTGGGGATCTGTCCTTTGAGACCAAAAGGCTCTCAAATGGAACTGAATGTCCTCATCTGAAATCTTGCTCCCTGCACCACTGCTGTAGAAGCAGCCATGTGCCCCAGGAGCTGAAGAAAATGTCTTGCTGGTCGAGAGACCTGCAGGGTGAAAGAAGAGGCCAGAGACACCAGGGTCCTTGCTCTTTCCAGAGGAAGGAAGGCTCTGGCTTCTTTTGTGTTCAGTTCTGCGCCTATGAAGGTGAGAAGCTGGACAGGCTCCAGAACTGACTTTGGAAGATTGAGAAGGAAACCTAGAGATGTAAGCAGTTGCTGGGTTACTTGTAAGTGTAGTTTGACCTGTTCTGGAGACTGACCTACGATGAGCCAGTCGTCCAGATAAGGAAAGATGGCAATCTTTTGCCTTCTTAAATGAGCAACTGCTACTGCCAGGCATTTTGTGAACACCCTTGGGGCCGAGGTGAGGCCGAAGGGCATTGCTCTGAACTGGTAATGGCCTGAGGGCAGTTCGAATCTGAGGTACTTTCGATGGGAGCTTCTGATGAGAACATGGAAGTAGGCATCCTTGAGGTCCAGGGAGGCTAGCCAGTCCCCTGGCCTTAGAGAGGGTAAAATAATCCCCAGGGTCACCATTTTGAACTTTGGTTTTAAAAGGTGCTTGTTTAAATACCTGAGATCCAGGATGGCCGCCATTCTCCTGTCTTTTGGGGTAAGGAAGTACCTGGAGTACAACCCTTTGCCCTGGTGTATGGGTGGAACCCTTTCCACGGCTCTGAGAGCCAAGAGGGATGAAACTTCTGCTTCCAGGGCAAGTGCCTCTGATGGGTTTGCAGGTGGAAAAGATCTGGCTCTCATCTTCGGAAATTTTTTGAAGCTGAGAACCAGTCCCTGGCTTACTACTTCCAGGACCCACTTGTCTGATGTTAAAGACTTCCAGTCCTGGACAAAGTAAGCCAGCCTGCCCCCTACCGGTAGTGGAGAATCGGCCCTGGCCACCCCATCAGGGAGCCTGTTTTACAGGGGCTTTGGGTTGAGGGGTAGAAGCAGACTTACTAGAACCCCTTCTGCCCCTTCCTCTAAAGAACCCCCTCTGGGCATAAGCAGAAGAGGAGGCCTGGGCTTGGTAAAACGGCCTATGAAAAGGCCTGCCCCTGCCCCTGCCCCTGACATGCTGCCTTTGAGGAGTGACTTGCCTTTCTTTGGCCTGTGCACTCCTATAGGTGGTCCTATACTCATCCATTTTCTTCATATAATTCTCTGTCTGCTCCCCAAACAGAATTTCCCACAACAGGAAAATCCATAGCCTTAGACTGGGTGTCCTGTGACAGGGCAGTACATCTGAGCCAGCCATTCTGTGAAGAGACACTGATGTAGCCATGACTCTTGATGAAACATCATTAGAGTCTACTGCAGCATGAAATTGCACCTGGATGCCTCAATACCATCCTCAGCCACCTGCTTCAGCTCCCTAGCAAGCTGGTCAGGGGCCTGTTTTGCTAGGGCCAGGACAGTATCCCACCTGGATTTCTGGTACCTAGCTGCAGTTTCATATAATTTGCCTGTCTGAGTCCCAAAGATGCTGCCATGTACTGCTTTTTGCCATGGCATCCATCCTCCTGGAATCCTTTTCAGGAGGGTGAGAGGCTAGAGGAATATTAGCCTTGTCACAGGCTGCAGCCTGCACTACCCCCACATGGCTGCACTGCTGGGATAGGAACTCCATATCAGAGCCTGATAAAGCATACCTCTTGTCCATCCTTTTATCCACAGGGAGGATAGAATGAGGAGTTTTCAAAATTTTTACTGTCTGTTTCCTAAAAGATTTATGCAAGGGAATAGAGTCTCCTAGGCTCTGGAATATCCATCATTTCCACAAAATCAGGCTCTTCTAGATCATCAACAGGGAGTTGCAGAGTCTCAGCAACTTTCTTGTAAAACAAAAAATGAGAAGGGGACACTCCTGAGGGTCTGTCTGGAGAGATGTCCGGTTCAATGGGCACATCCAGACTTTCAAAATCACACTCACTCTCCTCGTACCCCTCCTCCCCTTCCCCCAGTTCATAAAAATCCTCAAAATCATAATCTTGAACCGGGGGAACCGTCCGAACCGGCGCTTCCCTAATGGTGCCGGTTCGGACGGAACTGGGGAAAGAGACTGGACAATTTGAATAGCTTTGGCTATTTCCTCAGTGGTTGGAGAAAGAACTTTGGCCCCAAACTAGCTGACCTTCTAGTCCTTTTAGTTGGAACCGGCTCCTCAGAGCTGGCTCTTCGTTTGCCTGAAGTAGTATCGCCCTGGTCAGAGGGCACTCCCTCAGGTTCGGTTGGAACCGAACCGGGCTGGCCATCCGGGTCAGCGGACTTTTTGGCCTCCCTTTCCCTGAGCCTACCAACTCTTTTTTCCACAGTGGCAGCAGGAAAATTCTTACAAATCTGGCAGTCTGCATTGAGGTGGTCAAACCCCAGACAATATACACAAGTGGTGTGTGGGTCAGCCTTAGCAAAGGCTTCCCCACAGAGGCCACAGTGCTGAAACCCAGTGGGTCCGGTTTTTCTTTTGGGTTTCTCAGACATAGTGCCAGCCTAACCAAAACTTGCCCGTTAATGGCAATCCACCAAGCAAGACTCTCTTATCGGTTCCCAACTGTGTCAATTGGTCGCGGAAAGTAATAAAATCCGCTTTTTTCAGAACCGATAAGAACCGGGAACCGCACTCTAAAGGACTAGAAGGTAATTTTAAACCCATCTGATCGGTTCAAACCGAACCGAAAAGGCGCTACAAGTTCCACACAGAAACAATAATAAATAAGCCTATCTATTACTTACAATACCACAGACAGAGCTTGAACCGACGATTGCGGTTAAATTTTGGTAAAATAAACCGAGAATTACACTTTAAAACCGACAAATGAACCGAGCAGTAGGAGGAATCTCTGGAGCGACTGTTCAGTGAGGCGGAGTAAAGAATCTGACAATTTAAGTTTGAGCTTCAACAGACAAAGTGTTCAACCGAGCTCGCGATCAAGATTCCATGCCCTGCATGGAAAGTTAACTCTTTCACCTCCGGAGCAGTTCTAACCTGGGGTTATACTGCATATGTTATAATATAGCAAGACTTCATATTGTTTGAACTATCAATTCCTGAAAAAAAAAAAAAAAAAAAAATTTTTTATTTCGGGCTTTTTTCAACCGACCCGTGACACGGTCGGAACTGGTAGGGTTTTTGTAGTTGCCTGGCTTGAACGCTGGTAAGGGTGACTGTTTTGTCTGAAGGCATGTCTGAGAAACCCAAAAAGAAAATCGGACCCAGTGGGTTTCAGCACTGCACTGAGTGTGGGGAGGCCTTTGCTAAGGCCGATCCCCACCTCATCTGTGTTTATTGTCTGGTATTTGGCCACCTCAAGGAAGACTGCCAAATTTGCAAGAATTTCCCTAAGTCTACTGCTGAAAAAGTTTAAGTAGGCTTAGGGAAAGGGAGGCCGAGAAGTCCTCTGACCTGGATGGCCAGCCCGGTTCGGCCGAACCGGAGGGGGTGCCTACTGACCCTGGGTGATACCCCCTCGGGCAAAAGGAGAGCCGATTCTGCGGAATCGGTTCCTACAAAGAAGAAACGTAAGTTGGCTGGTTTGGATCCGGTTCTCTGTTCATCAATGACAAGTAACCAAAGCGATTGCCATAGTGCATTCGCTTCGCCCGGTTCCTACCGAACCAGCACAGTCGTGAGGACGGTCGGTTCGGTCAGACATTCAAGCTTCTGTTTATGACCCTGAAGCTTTTTATGAGGGCAAATGGGAGGGAGAAGAAGAAGAGAATGAAGATGAAGATTATGAGAACCTGGATGTGCCTGTCGAACTGGACATCTCCCCAGACAGGCCTTCCAATGTCTCTCCTCCCAGGCTTTCTGAGTCCCGCTCCCATTACCTGTTTTACAGGAAGGTGGCTGATACTCTTCAGCTCCCTATGGAAGAAGCTGAACAAGATCCGGAGGAGCCTGACTATGTTGAAATGATGGATGTCCCAGAGTCCAAAAGGTGTCATCCCAATGCATAAGTCCCTGGGGAAACGGACCCAAAAGATCTTGCAAATGCCAACTTCCATACCCCCTGTTGATAAAAATATGGACAGGAGGTATGCTTTGTCAGGCTCTGGGACGGAATTTCTACTACACATTGCAGCCATATTGGGGTAGTGCAAGCTGCGCATATGACAAGGCTAACATTCCTCTGGCATCTCACCTCTCAGATAAGGATTCCAGGAAAGTGGATGCCATGGCAAAAAGCAGTACCTGGCATTCTCTTGGGACTCAGGCAATCCAATTACATGGCATATACAACCAGATACCAGAAGTCTAGATGGGATATGACTCTGGCTAAGAATGCCCCTCCCCAGCTAGCCATTGAGCTGGAGCAGGTGGCCGCAGATGGGAAGCAGTACAGCACAGTGGTTTAAGGCTCTGAGCTGCAAATCTGGTGACATCCAGCAGACCAGACCTGGGTTTGAATCCCAGAGCTTCCACTTGCATACTGTGTGACCCTGAGCAAGTCACTTAACTTCCCTGTGCTCCCAGGTTGCACCTGTAAAAAAGCTTTCAGCTTAGTGTGTCTCACCTGGTTTAAATAACTAAATTAAAAAAAAAAAAAAAAAAAGCTTCCAAGGTATAGTTCCGTGCTGCTGTAGACCTAATGATGTCCATTCTCAGGTTATGGCTATACCCGTTTACATGAGGAGATTTGCCTGGCTCAGGTGTACCAACTTGTCTCAGGATACCCAGACCAAGGCCATGGATTTTCCTGTCTCTGGTAACTCTCTGTTTGGGGAGCAAACAGAGGCTTACACGAAAAAGATGGCAGAGTACAGGACCACATACAGGAGTGCTGCAGCCAAAGAGAAGCAGACCCCTCCTCAAAGGCAGCAGTCTAGGTCTGGCAGGGGCAGGCCTTTTCAGAGGCCTTTTTACCAGGCCCAGGCCGCCTCCTCTTTTCAGCAGAGGGGTTCTTTAGGGGAAGAGGCAGAGGGGGGATGACAAGGGCTGCATCCTCCCCTCAGTCTAAGGTCCCTGCCAAGCAGACACCCTGATGGGTCAGTCAGGGTCACCTCCCCAATCCCTGTAGGGGGCAGGCTGGCTCACTTCTTCCAGGCCTGGAAGTCTTGTCACTTCAGACAAATGGGTTCTGAAGTGGCGAGCCAGGGCCTTGCTCTCAGCTTCACCAGGTTCCCAAGGCTGAGGGCAAAGTTCTCCTCCCTCTTCCTCTTCAGAGGAAGCACAGGCTTTGGAGACAGAGGTCTCATCTTTGCTGCTCCTGCAGGCAGTGGAAGAAGTCCCCTCATTCACAGGGAAAAGGATTGTACTCCATGTACTTCCTGACCCTGAAAAGATGGGAGTGGCGCACCATCCTAGGTCTGCGATAACGAAAAAACATCTTTAAGCCAAAGTTCAAGACGGTGACTCTGGGACTAATTCTTCCCTCTCTGAGACCAGAAAGAGAGACGTGCAAGAACAAGGGGACACAATTTAAAGATGGGGGGGGAGGCGGTTCAGGGGCAATGTGAGGAAGTATTATTTCACAGAGAGGGTAGTGGATGCATGGAACAGCCTTAAGGCTGAGGAGGTTGTGGGGTCTAAAACTGTGGGAGAATTCAAGAATGCATGGGACAGACATAAGGCAGTTCTTTTGGGGGTAGGAAGAAATAGGCTGTCGGTTAACTAGGATCTGCGGCCTATCCTGTAGGTAGGGAAATGGGCAGACTAGATGGGCCAAGCAGTCCCTATCTGCTGTCAAAGTCTATGTTTCTGTGAGACTGGTTAGCATCTCTGGATCTCAAAGATGCCTGTTTTCATATCCCTATCAGGCAGTCCCACAGAAAGTACCTCAGATTCGAACTGCCCTCAGGCCATTACCAGTTCAGAGCAATGTCTTTCGGTTTGACATCTGTTCCAAGGGTATTCACCAAGTGTCTGGCAGTCGTTGTGGCCTTCTTCAGAAAGGAAGGCATCCTGTTGTTCCCTTATCTGGACAACTGGCTTATAGTAGGCCAGTGCTCGGACCAAGTCAGGTCACATCTAAAGGTTACTCAAGATGTGGCTTTCATTTTTCCTAATATGCAGTCTAAAGTGTGCAAAATCGTTCAGAAAAGTAGCCCCATATACTTGTATGGCGCACGTCCCCGCGCTCTCCCTGGCTAAATGTCACTATATGGAGGAGCGCGGGGGTGGTGCAGGCAGACTAGGAAGTGGGAAGGGATCGGCAGGCTGGCAGCTCAGCCAGAGTTACGATCCCTTCCAAAACCTTTCAGAGCATATTAAATTTTTTACACTTGGCACGGAAGGGCTATTGCTGCTCCAGGGTACCGGGCTGTGAAGCCCGGTATGTAATCTTACAACTTTACTTTAAAGGATTACTGCATTTGCACCCTCCTCATAGGATCCCTACCCCTGTGTGGGATCTAAAGATTTGCATAGCACAGCTTATGCAGCCTCTTTTCGAACCCATGTCTTTGGCTGACCTTAAGTATGTAACTTGGAAAGCTGTGTTTTTAGTGGCTATTACTTCTGCTAGAAGGATCAGTGAGATTCAGGCCTTATCCATGGAGTCCAATTATGTGGCCTTCCACAGGGATAAGGTGGTACTCAGGACAAATAAATTTCTTCCTATGGTGTTCTCTGACTTTCACATTAATCAGTCCATCACCTTGCCAGTTTTCTTTACTGATCATTCCTCTTCAGGTGAGCGTAGGTTACATAGCCTGGATGTCAAGACAGCTATTAGCTACTATCTAGATCACACAAAGGTCACAGGGGATAGAACCCAACTCTTTCTGACCTATGGAGTGGTCGACAGAGGTAAACCTACAAAGAGATCCATAGCAAGATGGATCGTTTCATGTATACAGTTCTGTTATGACAAAGTCGGGTAGCAGCCCTCACAAGGCGTAGGGCCCATTCTACTAGGTGGACTGCTGCATCTATAGCAGCTTCCAGAGATATCCCTTTGTTGGAAATCTGTAAGGCAGCCACTTGGAAAACAGTTCATACATTTACAAGCATTATTGCTTGGATACCCAGGCTAGAAGTGATGCTAGGTTTGGCACAGCAGTTCTGCAGAGCCTGTTTCAAAATAGGTCATATGCCCTACTCCAAAGGCACTGCTTTGGTAGTCTGCACTTGTCAGAATACAGTAAGATTTCCTGGGGTTTGAAGAAAACATTACTTACCATAGTAATCTTGTTTCTTCTAAGGGAATCTTACTGTATTCTGAGCTCCCAACCTTCCTCCCCTGCTAGGACCTTCAGGACTCTGATCATTCCTGTGTTACTGATGTTGGAAACGTGTGGGTACCTATTAGTTTGTTGGGCATCTGTTGACTTCAGTCTTAGAGATGCTTCCTGTTGTTTGAATTTTGTTCCTCTAATAGGGGTATTTAGGGGTAGTAAACTTAGTTTGGTTAGTTACTGTTAGCTTCTGTATGCTTCGTAAGAATCTGACAGTTGCAGGAAGTGCAACCAGGAACAGTGATTTGAAAACTGAGCTCGAGCCTAACATTCCACTGTTAGCATAGGTTCTATTAACCATTTTGGCTCCGGGGCAGTCCTATGGTGAGACCATACTGCACTTGTCAGAATACAGTGAGATTCCCTTAGAAGAAACAAGATTACTATGATAAGTAATGTTTTCTTCTGGCACGATTAAAAAAAAAAAAAAAAAGGCATTTGAATTTTCCTTAGGAGGTCCTGTTTGGCAAGATTCATGTTTTGTTTTTCTCAAAGTGTCCATTTATATGTGTTTTCGTATTTTTGTGGTAACCAAAAAGAAGAGACAAGATGATGGCTGTCATAAACTGAAAAAATTTGGTTTGTGAGGAGCATTTTCAGTTCATCACACCTACATGATTACGAACCAAAAGCACTCTCCCAGACCAAGTTTTTTGGGTTCGTATCTCAGGGGGTTTATTTATTTTTATTTGAAAGTTTGTGACTGGGAGAGGCACACTAAGCCAAGGCTTGATCTTCCTGGACATGAAGTCTCCACCACTCATTCACGCTAATGGAATCTATGCCGGAGGTGCTAGGACCCAGCAGGAGCAAACTTTTCAAGAGGGCGGTGCCAGAGATGGAGCCGAGGCGGCACACAAGCCCGCTCGAATGCGGTAAAGACTATCTCGGCATCGACCCTCCAACCGCCTCAGTTCATTTTTCGCCCCACCGTCGAATGCGCTTCAGTGATGACGTCGCTTGACCGCCATGAGTCAAACTTCAAACTAGCAGCATAGTTTTCAGTTTATTGTTTTGTAATTTGTCTTTGAAATAAGTATCGATTATATTTTACTTATTATAAGAAAGAAATCTTCAGCGCTGCATTGACAGAGTAGACCATGAGCGGGTCAGGTGACGGTAGGGAGACTTCGTATGAAAGCTGTTTAGTCAGCCGGGCTGGGTTCGGTCCACCGCTCTCTCCAGAGGGAGGGTCTGACAATGGATGGTCCGATCCTCAGGGAGATGGGCAGTCTCCCCCGAAAGCATAAAAGGAAAGTGTCCCACTCTCGGCACCGTTCAGCCTCGAGTTCTTCTTCGGCACACAAGTCGAAAAAGAGAAGGCATCACTCAGGGTTGCCTTCTGGTATGTCTGCACGTCGACGGTTGGTTATTGGGGTCAGGCGCCGGTCTCCACCTCTGTCGGAGTCACCGGTGTCTGTCTCCGGTGGCCGACCTCCTCAACATCTGAGCCAGTCTCCATCTATTGGAGGGACTTCCGATGAGCAGTTTCACCAGTGGGCTGCTCTTATGGAGCAATGGGATCAGAGGTTGGTCCAGTTGCCTGATCCGGTCCTCCGAGGTCTTTGGGCCTTTTGAGGGAACAGGTGAGTGCAGTGGACCTTCCCTAGTTGCGCAGTGCCTTTTGCTGCCATTGACCGGCGCTCGGGTGTTTCCCTTCTCACATGGCTGCGACGCGAGGGTCCGCATCAATGCCTCTATCTCCTGCCCATTTTCCTTCTTTTTCCTCACATGGCAGGTTTCAGACTTTGGGACACTCTTGGCGCCGTCCGTGGCGCCTGGCAGCCTGTCGGCACTATCCCCGGTGCAGAGGGCTCTGTCAGCGCCATCTGTGGTGCCAGGGGCTCTGTCGGCATCGTCTGTGGCGCTGCAGCTCTGTCAGTGCTGTGGCCTCTGTTGGCGCCATTCGCTGGGCTGTTTCTGATGGCGTCGACTTCCTTGTGTTTGGCGCCGTGTTCTTAGTCAGCGCCGAGGCTTGATGCGGTTCTGTCTGGCTTCCAGGGGTTCTCGACTCCAAATCTTTCCTCTTCTGCTTTTCCTACTGATTTTCCTCCTCTCCTGTCCATGTAGCCCCGGACTGTCAGGAGATTATCTTGAGCCTGACCCAGATCTTCGACAGGGTGATGATGTTGAAGGAGCAGGGATCAATCCTGCTGCAGAGCCTGTGGTCAAGACGTTTCTTTAAGTCTCTGCTTAAAATTTTAATTCTACTTTTCTCCAGACTACAGAAATCAAGCCTGGGAAGCTTTTAAGACTCCAATACCTACATGTCCCGGAGATCCCTATGGATTTAACTCCTCCGGTGCAACAAAGCTCACTGGGTAGCACTATTTTTTATTTATTTAAACATCAGTTTAACAACCTTTGAGCCAGAGGCTCATTTACAAAGGTACCTCGTCACATAGAGGACAAAAACAGTGGTACAATAGGCAGACAGGCAGCAATACAAGTACACAATAAATGTCAGTCAAAGTTACAGGCATTTCTAAGGCATAAATAATGCATACAGGTGAGTTAGGCATAATAGACAGTGGATAAAGGAAGATCGATTCAGAAGACGGATAGCGGAGGATGAAAGGAGGTCACCAGTGAGAGGAGAGTAGACAAGTGAGGTTGGCCTAGTCAGGAGGAAGAGGCTGCTCAGCGAGCATTGTCAGGAGAGGAGAAGGTTAAGGCAGCAACAGCTGCGTGAGGTGAGCAGGTGATTTCTGAGGCTGTATTAAAAGCACGATAACGAGGGGCTTCAGAGCTTCCGGCAGGAGGGTGTTATACAGGAGGGGCTCTATAGGGGTAAGCCCTTTGACCTTGTGAGGTTCCTCGCCGGTATAACCAGTGCAGTTTTGCAGGAGCTATGGGTGTGCACTGTGGGGTTAGCCGGTGGATTGTGTCAGACAGGCCGGGGGATAGGCCATGGAGAGCTTTATAGGTTAGTTGGCAGGTTTGGTACATGAGGCTCATCCAGGTTGATTAGATTGGCCATAGAATAAAGAAGGCAGGTATGGGTGAGTCTAGGAGCACCGTTATAAGTCTACAGGCTTTGTTAATAAGGCGATCTTTACAGAGGGGCCCGTTTATGTCCAGCGCACCATAGACAGGAAGGCCATAGTCGATTAGGGATATAACAGAGGAGGTGACTGCAAGCTGGAGGGCATCAGTGGGGAGGCAGTTTTATGACGGTAAAGGATATCTAGCTGTGTATTGGAGGCAGAGGTCAGGGCAGAGATGGAGCATGAAAAGAGGGCAGGGTCAAAGGTTATACCTAGGTATTTATAAGAGGAACAAGTTCAATAGGAAGATTGAAGGTGGAGTGGACAGAGGAGGAAAGTTGCTGGACTTATTTTGGGGGTGGGCAAAGAGCATGGCTTTGGTTTTCCTTAGGTTGATGACGAGTCGGTGCTCAGTGAACCAGGTTTCTGGCATTGTAGGAAGCTGAAGAGAGTTCTGGAGTGAGATGGGGTTACTGTCGGAGGCAAAGAGTACGCGTCACCAGCGTAGAGTAGGATTTTCTGGCACATACACTGGGCAGGAGTTGAGGGAGAAGAGCAAGGGTCGAGAATAGAGCCCTGGGGACTCCAGAGACGGATAGGGCAGGTGCTGGAGAGTGTTCCACTAACTTTCACACATTGCGAGTGGGCTGACAAGTAGCTGGAGCACCAGGAGACTGGTCCAACGGCAAAGCCTAGGTGCCCAAGGGTAGCTAACAAGAGGGGATGTGAGACAGTATCAAAGGCTTTTGATAAGTCGATGAACACAGCACCAGCCAAGGAGCCAGAGTCCAGAGAGGTGTGCAGAAAGTTAGAGAACTCCAGGAGGGCAGTATTGGTGCTATGGCCGGCTCTGAAGCCATGTTGTTCAGGGCAAAGGACACCATATTTGGAGAGGTATTCAGAGATTTGGGTGGCCACGATTTTCTCTAAGGCCTTAGAGAGGAAGGAGGATTGAAATAGGCGGTGAGTTGCCGGGTGCGTCCTATCACCACCCTTGTGGATTGGGGTAACAGTAGCGACCTTCCAGGCAGAGGGAATTGCCTAGGCAGAGAGACTTATTAAAGAGGCAGGTGATGGGTGAGATGGCCTGGTCCAGGACCTGGCGTGAAGAGCGGGATCAAGGGGTCATACCAATAGTGTTGCTCTTTAAGGCTTTAAGTAAGTATGGCCCGACTTCCTGGGCAGTGACCCGACACAGGTGGAACAGGGGCGTGAGATGGTAGGGACAGTCCTGGTGGGAGGGGTTGAAGAAATTATCTGGGAGCACCGAGCTAAGGTCAGTGAAGGAATTGTGAGTGAGAGGCAATAAGGACAGGGTCTGAGGAGACTGTACCATTAATGTTAATAAGCGAGGGTTGGGGGAGCGTGTGCCACCATTCAGCTGCTTGATGTTGTCCCAGAAGGACCTGGGGTTCCCCGTGAGGAGGTGAGGGAAGCTTGATAATACTCCGCCTTTGCTTTGCGGGTAGCCCAAGTACACTTGTTCCAGGCAGAAGCATAGGCCTGTCTGTCCGCTGGGCGGCCAGTTTCAACAACAAGGTGCCATAGGTTATCCAGCTGCTTAAAACTAGAGCAGGGAGGGTGACCAGGGGCATGCTTTACTTTGGACCTGCGTGCAGTTATGGGTGCAAAATGTCAAAAGCAGAGTTGAAGCGGGATAAAGAAAGCCAGGGCCTTGGCAATGTCTGGGGTGTTTTGTAACGGGGACAAGTCCGTGTGGACTAGGTGAAGCTTAAGGTCTTTCAACCCACCAGGTCTAAGCCGCCGCCGATGGGTAGTTTGTACAGTGGGCTTGGGCAGAGAGATTGACCAGTTGAAGAGGACAGGGGGGTGGTCACTAAGACAGTCAGGGAGAATTTGGATTTCTAGGGACATGGATATGTTGTTCATCCACACTTATTGGCAGGTTCCTTGCCGCTTTAAATCTTGCCGGAAGGTCTTCAAGCTGGCTCCTCCCACCCACCCGGGTGGTAAAACTCTCGGCTTCGCCCCATGACGCCAGATCTTCCTTATCGCTTGGAAGCTCAGGTTCCCTCCTTAGCCATGCGTTTAAGACTAGTTCTAATTCTTGAAAGTTTGAAATCAGAAAGTTTTTGCTAAAAAGACTTGGTCTTCTTCTCCTGCGGCTGCGATGGACAAATAGACTCCCGGTTTTCGGAGGTGCCCTTGTGGGCAGATGATGTCTAGGACGCATCCGCACTCCACGTGCGTCTACTGCCTGGGCCTTGAGCACGATCCGCAGGCCTGCGACTTGTGCTCTTCCTTTTCGGCCTACGTCCTTGAAGACCGTGCTGCCCGATTACAACTGGGGCGCCCCGAGAAAAGAATTCCACCGGTGAAATCTAAAGAGGCCCGATTGGCGGTGTCCGCGGCGGCGGGCTCGGCGGATCAGCTCGAGCAGATGATCGCCCTCGAAGAGGAGGTGGCGCGGGCCGCTTCTACCTCGGCTGCGGCATTTGTCCCGCTCTCTCTCGGTGCCTCGTACTCTGCTTCTTTTAAGGAGCTTTGTCTGACCCTCTCGACCAAAGGTGAGGGTCCAACTTCTTCGGGACCTTTTTCCAGGTCCAAAAAGAGCAAAAGTAAGTCTCTCCGTCGACGCTCTTGGGAGCGGGAAAGATCCCCCTCCCCTTGTCGACAGTGGCCACTGGTCGACCCCTCAGCTTCAGCCACTGGCTTCCGGTGTCCCGTCAGGCCAGTTGACCGAGACTCCGTCGGCGTGGTGTTATCCGACCCGTTAGGCGGGTTGTCGGCTGGAGAAGCTGAAATCCCTCCGGTTCCCCGGTGAGTTGAGGATCCGTCGGCTCGTCTGTGCCTCGGTTCGAGCCGGTGGGATCGTCCGGGCGAGGTGCCGATTTCCACACTTCTCTCATGCCCGACCTAGTCGAGACTCTCGGTCTCGGACATCCTCATGGTCCACCGATCCCACCGCCATATGGCGGTCTCGATCTCGGCACAGACAGCAACGGGCGCCTGCTCCTCCTCTCCTCGGACGAGGAGAGACGCGGCGCTAGTTGCAGCCGGAGTGCGGAACTTATGTGGCAACAGCTCCTTTTGACCGGGAATAAGCCACCCAGTCGTCTTCCCTGGCCATTAAGTGGCTGTAACCGAACCAGCAGAAACAACCCCTCGTGTAGTCGAGGGCCTGTGCTCAGGCGGTTGTTCGGCCAATTCCAACTGCCCACCGATTCTGGTGGAACCTCCGCCTCCACAGCCATTGGTTGGGGCTCCGACCAAAATTCTCGGTCGGCCTTGGGTTTGCCCCATGGGCTGTCTGTCACCCTCACTCCCGATAAACCTCGGCAGGTGGAGGGTGGCTCAGGCGAGGCAGCTCTTTGAGACTCTTCTGAGTCGATGATGGTTCCCTCCTTCTCCAAGCGCATGGACTTGGGGTCCTCGGGAGGGCAGTCAATGGACGATAGCCCTTCGTCCTTCTTAGGGTTGTGGAGCTCATCTCGAGTCCACGGGATGAAGCTCGAACTCCCGTTCCTAAGCAGAACAGTATCCCCTCACGGAGATTCTGGACAGGATTCTCCTGGAGGCCTTTCAGGTGGCTGAAGCCATAGTGGATCCGGTCTTGGAACTTTGGCAGCGTCCTGCTTCCTGCCCTGCCTTGGCCAGGTTGGCCAGGAAGTATCACGGTCCCCACCGGTTCCCTGTCCGGTTTGGAACACCCTCGGCCGAGGGTTGGTTACCGACAGCGTTTTCAGCGTGCCAGAGCGCCAGGGATGTGGACAAACCTCCCGACAAAGAATCAGAAATTGGATTATGCCAGGCGGAAAGTCTATACAGTCCTCTCGGCCTTTGTCAGGCCAGTTCGACCCGTCCTCATGGCACATTTTCTCACGCCCTGTTGGGCTCCTGGATGAGGTTGTCCCTCATCTTCCGCAGATCTGCAGACTACGGTCAGGCAGGTGTGGGACCAGGGCAGGCGGTGGCCAAACAACAGCTCCAGACTCGTTAGACATCCGGGGACTCATGTGCCAGGGTCTGTGGCGGCCGCGGTGGCCATCGTCGTCGAGGCTTGGCTGAGGATATCCACCCCACCTCAGATACCCAGCACAAGTTGGCGGATGTTCCCCTTTTGGGACTGACCTCTTTAGCCCTGGGGTGGAAGGTCACCTGCAGAGGATCGAGAGGTCAATGCTACCTTGGACTCGGTCTCTTCCGCTCAGAAGGACAAAGGCCCGCAGCCACAGCCTGCCCTTTCATCCTTCTGGGCACGCCGGGCGCGCCCAGCCCAGCAACGTTAGGGCCAGCAGGCTCCGACCTGGTATCCCAAACCCAAGCGTCAGCTTCCTCCAACAGGAAGCAGGGAGGTAAGGCCGGGAGGTCCCTCGGCGGTCCCTCCTCCAAGCCTGACCAGTGACGGGCTGAGGGGTGTCGCCCATCCCTGTCACCTCACCCTGGTTCCCCGTGAGAGGCGGCTCGAACACTTCCTTTCCGCCTGGTCACGCTGTTACCACGGACAGGTGGGTACTGAGGTGGTGGGAAAAGGCCTACCTCTGGGTCGAGCAGGCCCGCCCGCCTCGAGCCGTCGCACCTGGGAGCCTGAAATCACTCAGCCTCACTGGCGGCTCGTAAGCCGACATCACTCCTCCAAAAGGAGGTGATCACGGAGGTGGAGGACCCCCCTTCAGACCTGGGGTTCGTGTCCAGGTATTTCCTGGTTCGAAGCGGATGGGGCTGGCCCCCATTCTCGACCTACTACGACCTGAACAAGTTCCTAAGGTCTCGAACCTTCAGGATGGTCACTCTGGCGCGAATAATACTATCTCTGGAACACTGCATGGTTCTGCTCTCTGGACCTACAGGGCCAGCGTTCTTTCACGTCCTATCTGTCAGTCACATCGGAGATTCCTCCACTTTGAGGAGGATCCCTCTTGAGTTCGAGCCATGCCCTTGACTTATCTCCAGCTCCCAGGGTCTTCACCAAATGCATGGCAGTGGTGACAGCATTCCCTAGCGCCGAGGGTCGGGTGTACCCTTACCTGGACGATTGGCTGATAGCAGCCTCCTCAGGCAGGAAGGTGGAGGCGGTCAGAATCTGGCCCTCAGGTTTTGCTCTCAAGTTGGCCTTTTCATCCATGAGGCCAAGTGATCGAACTTGAGCGAAGCAGGTGATCCTGTTCCTCGGGGCAGACTGAAACTCTCTTGAGCCAGAGCACGGCTCCCGGCGGACAGGGCCGAGTTCTTACCTCCTTTGCCCAATCATTTCTGGTTGGGCAATGCACCTACCCGGGACTTCCTGCACCTTCTGGGTCTCATGGCGGCCTGTACCAGCGTGGTCCGTTGGCGGCGCTGGCACATGTGCCCCCCTTCAGTGAGGACTGGCCAGCCAGTGGTCCTCGCAGCTGCGATCCTTTGGACCAGCGCGATAGTGACCCAGGAGATGTGGAGACGCTCCGGTGGTGGACCGTTCCATTCCATCTGCAGGAGGGCATCCTTTTGTCGCCCCAAGCCGACGGTCTCTCTATCGACCGATGCCTCTCTGATGGGTTGGGGTGCCCATCTGGGAACACAGTGCAGGCCTCTGGTCGCGCGAGTCGATGCCACATCAACCTGCTGGAGCTTGACGGTCCACCTAGCTCTCACCGCCTTTGCTCCGTTTCTCCGGGGTCAAGTGGTCCGGGTCAGGCGGACAATACCCGGACCATGTACTACCTGAACTGCCAGGGGCGGGGCGCGCTCCATGCTTCTATGCAAGGAAGTTCTCGCATTGTGCCGTGCGCGCACTGGAGGCGGATCTCCTAGCCATTCATGTGGCAGGCCTCCAACACCCTGGCCGATGCCCTGAGCCGGATAGGGGCTGCATCTCACAGTGGTCTCTCCTGCCTGAGGTAGTACAAGATCTGTTCTCCCACTGGGGCACACCTCAGGTGGACCTGTTTGCCTCCAGGAGAAGCGGCTGAGGCTGTTTCATGCCCGCCTCAGCAGGGCTCGCTGCAGGAGGATGCCTTCTCGAGGCTGTGGACCCCGGCCTTCTACGCCTTTTCCCATTTCCCTTGATTCACAAGGTGCTTCTCAAAGCAAGGAGGGACAAGGCGAGTGATCTATAGCCCCAGACTGGCCCCCAGTTCTGGTACCAGATCTCCTCAGCCTCAGCTCCAGGCTCCCGAGGCAGCTTCCAGCTCACCCAGACCTGCTCTCAGTCAATCGGGAAGGTGTTCCATCGGACCTTCAATCCCTGCACCTGACGGCCTGGTTCAGGGCTTGAGTTCCAGGCCTTGGGTCTTTCCGACGAGGTCCTCAATGTTGTTGAGGCGTCCCGTAAGGAGTCGACCAGAAAATGCTACGCCTTCAAATGGAAGAGATTCTCCATTTGGTGTCAGGGCAAGGTCTTGGACCCTTCCTCCTGTCCTTTGGCAAGCATTTTGGACTATTTATGGTCCCTTTCTAGTCAAGGGCTTAGGTCGACGACCCTAAAGGTGCACCTGGCAGCCATCTCTGCTTACCGGGGGCGGGTCGGGAGTAGTCGGTGGCGCAGGAAAAGGTGGTTGGGCGCTTTCTCAAAGGCCTTGATCACATTTCCCCTCCGGTGCGAGAACCTCCACCTCCGTGGGATTTACTGCTGGTACTGGCAAAGCTCATGGGCAAGCCATTCGAACCAATGCACAGGTGTGATCTCTCTCACCTGTCATGGAAGACCGCCTTCTTGGTGGCTATCACATCAGCCAGAAGGATGGGAGAGTTCCAGGCTTTGCATCGAGTCTCCTTACCTGGTCTTCCACAGGGACAAGGTTGTCCTGCGCCCCACCGAAATTCCTTCCGAAGGTGGTGTGGAGTTTCACCTTAACCAGGTGCTGACTCTGCGGTGTTCTACCCCAATCACACTCGGAGGCCAAATATAGGCTCCATACTCTGGACCCTAGAGGGCGCGCTTATTATAAGGAGCGCAGGCTGAAATCGGGAGAGGTTCGCCAGCTGTTTGTCACCTACGCTAAGGCTGCACCTGGCAGACCTGCAGCCAAGCGGACGATAGGCAGGTGGGTCACCTCCTGCATAGATCGCTGCTATAAGTTGGCGGGCATGGAGCCTCCCAGAGGATAAGAGCTCATTCTACCGTCATACTGCTGCATCGGTGGCTGCTTCCAGGGGCGTCCCTATCCAGGAAATCTGCAGGGCTGCTACCTGGAAGTCAGCACCACCTTTATTACCATTACCACATCGACCTTGAGTCACGCCGGGATGCTGGTTTGGGGCCTCGGTTCTCCAGTCTTTATTCCTGATTAGTGGGTGTGCGCCTTGCCTCCCTCCTCCCGGAGAACTGCTAGGAGTCTGCCAATAAGTGTGGATGAACAACATATCATGTCCTAGAAATACGGGTTACTCACCTGTAACAGGAGTTCTAGGAATGGTATATGTTGTTCATCCACACGACCCACCCGACCTCCCCGGCTTCGACGCACATCCTGAGCTTCCAGTGGGCCAGATCTGGCGTCATGGGGTGGAGCCGAGAGTTTTACCACCCGGGTGGGTGGGAGGAGCCAGCTTGAAGACCTTCCGGCAAGATTTAAAGCGGCAAGGAACCTGCCAATAAGTGTGGATGAACAACATATACCATTCCTAGAACTCCTGTTACAGGTGAGTAACCTGTATTTCAGGCCCCAGGTGAAGCAAGCTCTGGAGGCCACAGAGACTAGGTCTGCCATTCGGTGGCTCGACCCATACCCGCCTCACTCGGGGGGTGTCAGTAGGCGTCTGTTTCACAACCCTCAGTCCTTTTGAGGCAGTGGAGGTTTTAACAAAATCTACAACCCTTAGCCACAAAAGAAAGTGCAGCAGAAGGCACAAGGCTCCAAAGCGTCTAGTGCCATCTTCTGAGTTTCTGGCCCAAGTCCCACCTCAGCTATCCGAGAGGGACTCCTCCTCAGTGGTGGGAGGACATCTGACTCAGTTCTACAGCCAGTGGAAATCCATAACATCAGAAAATGGGTTCTCTGGGTAATCCACGAGGGTGCTTGCTCAATCTTTGGAAACCCCTCCGGATCATCCCCCTCCCAAACGACAGCCCAGGCTGTCAGCAGTACAGTCAGACCTTCTTGCTTCCGAGGTACAAGGCCTTCTGAACAGGGCAGTAGAAGTAGTTCCGCTGAATCAACAAAACACAGGTTTCTACTCCCATTACTTCCTGGTCCCAAAGAAAACTGGTGGCATGTGCCCCATTCTGGACCTCAGAAAGTTAAACAAGTTCCTTCTCAAGGAAAAGTTCAAGATGATATTGCTAGGTACCTGCTTCATCAGCACGATTGGCTAGCCTCTCTGGACATGCAGGATGCCTACCAACACATTTCTATACATGCAGAGCACCACAAATACCTAAGGTTTGTGGCGTTGGGTCAACATTATCAGTTCAGAGTCCTGCCTTTTGGACTATCCTCGACACCTCGAGTTTTTACAAAGTGTTGTGCAATTCTCGCAGTACATCTCAGGAAAATCGGAATACAAGTGTTTCCACATCTGGATGACTGGCTCCCAGCAAGTCCCTCCAGACAAGGAACTCTGGACACCGTAGCCACAGCCTCAGACTTCCTCATGTCCATGGGAGTCCTGCTATATCTCAACAATTCATGATATCGCAGCCCTCGAGAAGCTCCTCTTTATAGGAACTCTTCTGGACACCTCCTGTGTGAAGGCTCGCTCCCAGAGGACAGAAGGAGCGATATCTTACAGATGGGCGATACATCAAAGAAAACAGCTCGGTTCAAGCTATCTCGATGCAATGGATGTTGAGTCTCATGGCATTCTCGCTGTTTACTGTACCTGTGGCACGTCCACACATGAGAACCTCTGTGGATGTGCAGTACTCAGTGGTCCCCAACCACTCACCTCAATCTTTCCCATCAAGGTGATGGAACCTTTGAAGAGGTCACTCGCCTGGTGGTCGTGGGGCGACAACCTTCTGGAAGGAGATCCCTTTGCTCCTCTGGATCATCAGATTTCCATTACCACGGACCGTCCCTGATGTGGTGAGGAGCTCACATTGCCACAGTCTCCACACCCAAAGATGCGTGGACTCAGGATGAGTCCCAGCTTCACATAAACGTCCTGGAAATGAGAGCCATTCTCACTTGGTAATCTGCCTTCCTGGTGGCCATCACTTCAGCCCGTAGAGTTTCTAAAATACATGCTCTGGTCACAGACCCCCCTGTACACTGTATTTCACAAGGACAAAGTAGTTCTTAGGATTCATTCTAAGTTTCTCCCAAAGGTTGTCTCAGAATTCCATCTAAACCAACCTTTAGTTTTGCCTACCTACTTTGCAAATTTCCAGAATGAAGGGGAGCGTACCCTTAATTCTCTGGATGTTAAGAGAGCACTGCGATTCTATTTAGGTAGAAGAAGAGAAATTTGCAAGGCTCAACAACTGTTTGTTTCCTTCACCGAGACCTGACTGGGTCAACCTGTCGCTATTAGGTGCATTTCAGTGTGGCTGGTTGTGTGCCTTCGCCACTACTATTCTATGGCACAGGTTAAGCTGGAAGACAGAGTGTACGCTCACTCTACTAGAGCAGTCGTGGCATCTCTGGCGGAAATCCGCAACGTGACCATCGCAGATATTTGCAATGCGGCTACCTGGAGCTCAGTGCATACTTTCATTAAGTACTACGCCTTGAATGTCTATGCCAGACAACATCTGTCGTTTGGCAGGACTATTCTTAATGGACTTCTGTCGTAGGTACGTGAGTTCTTATTTTCCTGCCGCCATCTCTGGGGATTATTAGTTGGTACTCTCCATTAGTGTGAATGAGTGGTGGAGACTTTATGTCCAGGAAGATATGGAAATTATGTACCTACCGTATTTCTTGATCTTCTTGAACGAAGTCTCACCCACTCATTCACATGCCCACCCACCATCCCCTCAAGCTCACTTCTCTGTTTTTGGTCTTCACTCCCTTAATAGCTGGGCTGTGCAGACTTCATTGTTGACCCTTCTTACGCGTGTCATTCAGACAATCTTATATCCGATTTTGTTAGGTTAGTCCTTCTAGGTCTTTACCACACGAGCCGGGGCTTGCGGTACCGCTTGCTCGCGGCTCCATCTCTGGCGCCAGTTCTGTTGAAAAGTTTGCTCCCGATGGGTCCTAGCACCTCCGGTGTAGAATCCATTAGTGTGAATGAGTGGTTGCAGGTATTTTTAGTGAATAGGGGGAATTTGGCCAGCACACCGGGGAAATTCCCCACCTCTTATTGAGAAGTGCCATGGGATCTTTACCGTACACCTGAACCACCAGAACAGGTAGACAGGACCTCTGTTTAACATCTCATCCAAAAGACGGCACCTCTGGAGTGCAGCACCCCTCACTTGATGCACTACAGTGTCAGTATTGAGATTTATCCCACGTTCCCAGTGTGGGGCTAGAACCCACCACCTTCTGATCTTCCGGCCTCAGAGGCGAGTGTGCTACCTACTGAGCCACTGACACTGCCATCACTCACACTTGGGTTATCCAAAACCAAATTTTCAATCCTTGTAACTCTGGAGCTCTTTAGCCAATTTTTTATTCAAACTAAATATTTTGGTTTGCACCAGAATTTGGGTGTTGCATTCCAAAAGTTTTGGTTTGCACTGAAAATTTCACAAATTCTGGCTCACAAACCAAAGTTTTCAGTTCACAAACTGAAAAAAGTCTGATGAACTGAAATTGGGATAAGGCAAATCCCAACGTCAGAAAATGGTATTTCTGGCACAGTTTGAAACAAAACAAAACAAAAATAAATCAGAATCTTTCTTAGGAGGTTCAGTTTGGCAAGAATCATGTTTTTGTTTTTCTCAAAGTGTCCATTTATATGTGTTCTCATATTTTCGTGGTAACTGAAATGAGGAAACAAGATGGTGGCTGTCAAGCTGGGACCATCGGCGCAGCGGTTGGATTTCCGCTTGCAATGCTGGCGACCCAGGTTTGGGGATGGACCCGGTCATCAGAGGGCTGGCCGGGGGGAGAAGGATGGAGCGTCCTGATGACTGCTCTCCTTCTCCGGAGGGAAGGTTATGAGTACATATGGTGCTTAGTGTTCAGGGGGGCCGGATGGACGCAGTATGTCATTGCACATCCCCATCCCGAGAAAAACTGAAGAAAATCCATGCCAGTCACTCAGGATGACATCGCTCGGCACCTGGCCTCCATGGCTCTCCGCTGCTTTGCACCACCGACTAATTACAGTGCCGCAGGCACCACTGCAGACCCCGAACCCTGCCCGGGGGGGAGCCAGGGAGGCAATATCTGCTTTACCGACACTTCCCCCATCGTAGATGGGCAGGTCATGGTGCCGTGGCCTCTCCCTGGGGGGGTAAGCCAGGGAGTATTTGTGGTGGTGGAAGGCGCCATTGGGGAGCGAGGCAGGTGACTGGAGTGGGGCTGATGGAGTGGTCGACTGGGGAAAAAAGCGTAATTATTAAAAAAGATGGCTGTCACAACCCGAAGGAAAAAATGTCTGTTTGTGAGGTGCGTTCTCAGTTCATGACACCTAATTGATGCAAACCAAAAAGGTTTTGGTTTGTATCAGAGGGTTATCCAAAATCAAACTTTAAATCCTACTAACTCTGGAACTGTTTAATGTTTTTTCCCCAAAGCCTTTGAAATGTACTACCTTGGCACAGGTGCTTCTACCCTAAAAGTGACATGGAACAGTTCGCTACCGTCTCAACTGTATGTGAGAGCAAACAAACAAAAAAAAAAAAAGGTATAGGAAAAAAGTGACCCTTTTATAAAATAAGAGGTATCTAGATCTTGGAAACTGCACAAGGTGCCATCACAAAACTTTCCATGTCTTGAGACTGTATCAGCCTGACCATGCATGCAAATATTTGGGCTCTTCTGTCAAACACAACCAGAGTTAAGGTGTAACACTAGGAATTTAACATTGATCACCGTACTCAACCCTAACTATAGAGGCCCTGCCATGCCTCTATCATATATGTGGTGTTTATGCACCTCCATCTATCATTTCAGGTATATACCCTGTTCAGATGGACTGCATCATGTAGATGGACAGGGGGATTCTTCACTGGTTTTCTCCTGCTGTTCCCACCCTCCTCCTTTGGCATGGACCATACCCTGCAGATCACGTGCAACGGTCTTTACATATTCTTAATAAAAGCTTGAAAAAGTTTGAATTCTAGTCCCTTTGTCATGATTAGTGTCTGAAACTTTCATGCTGTTTGGTTTTGTGGTTCTCTTTAAGCATTTGCTAACTTGTCTACAGTAACAGAAAACAGTGGAGTTGTTACTGTCTCTCTTAGTGTCTTAGTGAGGCTTGGACAGTGTTGACATCATCTTGGAGCTGCTTCAGCAGTATTGCTTGACTGAACAGTTGTTTCACTTCCCAATCAGAGCAGTCTGTAGAGTTAATGGTTTGCTCTCCAGGTTTTATGCTAACTCCGTCTCTGGTTTGTGTTTGGATAGATTAGCTTAAAATCCATCAGTCTCTTACAAAAAGATGATCATTTGAGTTTCAGTGCTGAATTGAAGTGGTGTGAATCTTTGTGAGAAATCAGCTTGTCTGTATCACATCTGTCCGTTCTTCCTCATTTAGCTATATAGCACAGGGTTGTTAAATGGATAAATCCAAATTTTGTTCATTCATAGAAGTAGTTTGTCTTTAATGTAGCCTTCATAAATGGGTTCATGTAAGAACATTTTTCCCGTGTTAGATTGACAAAGAGGTGCCTGTCACACACACACTGCTATTTCAGGCACATGTACCATAATAAGTCACAAATTTCAGTTCTTTGGAGGTTTCTGTGTGAAAATTCATCATGTATGTGTGTAATCAGAAATGTTATATGGCATCCCGATGCACAGTATCTCTGCCCCACAGCTGAGGCAGCTGCACTCCAGCCCCACATTTGAGGTTGCTGCACCCTGCTGCCCACTGTCTTCTCCCACACAGTCAAGGATTCTGCACCCTGCTGCCTCCATATTCCTGTCTGAGCAGCCAGGGCTGCTGCACCCTATCACTTCCTTGCCTGAGCAGTAGGAGTTGCTGCACCTGCTGCCCTCTTCCGCCACCCCCACAGTCAGGATGCTGCACCTGTTGCCTCTGTTCCTTTCTCCACAATCAGGGCTGCTGTGCTCTGCTAAGCCCTGAATACCAGGGCCTCTGCCTCCACAGTAGGGGTTGTTGCCCAGGTCACCAGAGGTGGGGCTTTGCTGTACCCTGCTACCCATTTCCATTGCCCCAGATGGGCAGGGCTGCTGCACCACATGCCCTGTCTCCACAGCCAGGGCTGATGTATCCTAATGCCCCCTGTGTCCTGCCCCAGAGTCGAGGCTTCTGCACCATGCTGTCCTCTGTCCTTGTCACCACAGCCAGTGCTGCTGTACCCTGCTCTTGTCTACACAGATGGGGTTGCTGTGGTCTGCTGTGCCCCAGAGCCCCATGCCTCTGCAGTTAGGGCTGCTACACCATGCTGCCACTTGCCACAAGAGTCGGGGCATTTGCTACATCCTGTCCTCTGCCTCCACAGCTGAGGCAGTTTCACCCTGCTGCCCCCACCACCAGAGTCAGATTCTTTGCTATACCCTTCTGCCCACATCCTTGTCCCAAACAGGTGTGGCTGCTGCACCCTGTCCCACAGTTTGGGCTGCTATACCCTGATGCCACACTTGTCTCCTGCCTGAATAGTTGGGGCTGCTGCACCCTGTATCCTTCTGTCCCCTACTCCCACAGTCAGAGTCATGCACCCTGTTGCCCCCTGTTCCTGTCTCCATAGTCGGGGCTGCTGTGCTGCACCCTAGAACCCAGTGCCCACCGCCTTCACAGTTGGGGCTGCTGCACCCTGCTATGCACTTTCATTGCCCCAAATGGGCTGGGCTGCTGCACCATGTGCACCCTGTCCCTCAGTCAAGGCTCCTGTACCCAGATGCCCACCTGTGTCCTGCCCCACAGTCCAGGCTTCTGCACCATGTTGGCCTCTGTCCCCTGCCACCACTGTGCCCTGCTGCAATGTAGAGCCCTTTGCTTCCACAGGTAGGGTTATTGCAACATGCGTTCCCTGCTACCAGAGTCAGATCTTGTGTTTCAGTTTTATTCTGCTCGACTATAAGTCATTATGATACAGAAGAGAAAAAACACAAAAACACACATTTTAAATATTTTGAGCTAAATATATCTAACTCTGTTAATAAATTTTCCATAAAAATTTGCACCATACAGGTACAATAGAAATGTCCAGTCAACAGATAGATGTAACCATCTATAAAACCGTTCATAAGAAATTACTTGATCTGGCAAACTGTTCCGTATATATTAACATAACTGCTATCCCTGGCTTATAGATATAGAATCTTCCATGCTATTTTTATATATTGGATTTGCCTTGGTTAAGATTTCTCAAGAACAAACAAGTTTAGGTTAAAAATGTCTAATTCTTGGCTAACCACCAAACAAGAGTTTAACTCTACAACTAATCTCCTTAACATGAAAACTCTTTTAGTCATTGCAGTCTTAGTTAGCATTTGATAATAAAACAGGCATATTACTCGGTGTACAATAAATATAAATATAAGATATCAGGCTTTACAACCACTTTATCAAAAGCTTAATTGGTTATATCAAAGAGTTGGATAGAATGTAAGAGCTATTTTCAGCAGTATTATCCATGCCTTCCAATACAGGCAACAATAACTCTACAGTGATCCCTCTGCAGAATCCAGCCTGCCATGCTTACATACCTATAAGGGCTTCACTAACAGAGAAAGCCAACTACAGGGTGCCAGCAAACTCCTAACTTGTCCTGCCTAGCGCACACACACGTCACAGCTGTGGTATTAATGCCTTGAGCACCACCTTAAGTATTCAAAGCTTATCATTTCTACAGGTTATCTCTAGAACTCATCCCAATTACAACAAGCTCCACAGATATTCCATCACCTCTGAGGCATCACCTTAAAGCCCTCATTTATAGCTTATGTAATTCATTCCATGGATAAATAGTCCATAAAGAGGCTTTTTCTGCTGGTATTACTGTGACTAGGACAGTGATTAACTACTTAACTTCCTAGTTAAAATTTAAGGAACTTAGACGACAGCACAACATAAAAAGTAGACATCAAACAAATATACTTGTAACATGGCAAAAAAGAGAAGCGTGAAATAAGGGAACGTCATTGGACAAAAAGCACCACATAATCAAAGTTGGAGCGGGGATTAATCACTGGTAATGCCTGCTCCAGCTATTAATTACGGGGTCACCGGGTCAAGCTGTAGCACCAGTAGCTATCACAGTAGCAAACGCTGTATATTCCACAATACAGCAGACCACAGAAAACACATTGCGGCGAAGATGCAGGATCTGACCATGCCGAAACAAAGCCAAACAGTTTCAGCGAACAGAACTGAAAAAACAGAAACAACGACGATGCAAGTAATGTCATGTTACACGTGCATTAATGCTCTCCGGGGTCGGCTTCTACTGGGGAATTAATGCATGGTTGGGTGGTTGTAGGCACTCTGCCGAAGGCCTCGTGCCACAACCCCCAAACCATGCATTAATTCCCCAGTAGAAGCCTCCTTCGTCAGCCATTAATGCTTAGATACAAAATCTGAATCCTTCTTAGGGTTCTTGCAGAAATAAAAGTTCCAGATCCTGTGCTGCACCGCCCAAACTGTTGTAAAGAAAAAAATGGAAAAATACTTTCATTTTGTGTTATGGGGTGGGGAACAGATGGCAGTGTCGTCGAGGTACAGGTCAGTAAGCATAGGAAGACTAGGAGTAGGTATAAAATTCGCAAGTATTATTTTTATTTTTTCCAATAAGAGTAAAATAAAAATTTAATTTTTCACTATAACTGTTTACAAAGGCAGAACAAACACAGAAAATGAAGTCCTTCATCTGAGGATCTCTCTTAATTCCAAGTTTCAGTCTTGCTCCCTCTAGCAAAAATATTGCTGTTTTTTATATAAATCTTTGTCTGGGAACTCGTAAAGAAAACATCCTGTTTTTCAGAAAATGTTCTTGTCAGTTTCCTTCCTTGCAGGTACAGCAAAACATTACATGGTGTCCCAGAACTGACCTCCTGTTGACAGCTTCTGCCAAAGAGCTAGTATTATATTCCAAGTTAACCTCCTAAGTTCCAAATAGTTTTTTGCAATCATTTCAACAATACAACCGTATACGTTTTCAAACCAAGGGATCCCACTTTCACATAAAGATTCACACACATTTTATAGCTTCAGATACACAAGAGGGAAGAAAAGATAGAAACAGCAAGTGAAGGCAGAGAGATAACGGGGGGGGGCAGAATAGTGAGACCGTCGGAGTGGCTAGTTCCTAGATATCACAAAAAAATGTGACTGCGCAGTCAGAAAGACAGGAGATCGAACAGAAGAGTATAAAACAGATCCTTGCATTTAACTCTTTCTACATAACAAATAGGACAGAATCATATTCAGCCCTGTCACAGGCAGCAGGGTGCAGCATCCCTGACTGTTTGGACAGGAGACAGGGAAGGCATCAGGGTACAGCAGTCCAAACTGTGAGACAGAGTGTACCGGCCACACCTATTTGGGACAAGGGATATGGGTAGCAGGGTGTAGCAAAAGATCAGACTCTGGTGGCAGTGGGCAGCAGGGAGAAATGTCCCCAATTGTGGAGGCAGGGGACAGGGTGCAGCAAATGCCTAGACTCTTACAGCAAGTGGCAGCATTGTACAGCAGCCCTAACTGCAGATGCATGGGGCTTCTAGGGCACAGCAGGTCACAGCAGCCTTAACTGTGTAGACAGAAGCAGGGCACAGCAGCCTTGACTGTGGTGGCAGAGACAGAGGACAGCATGGTGCAGAAGCCTTGACTGTGGGGCATGACACAGAGAGGCATCAGGGTACAGCAGTCATGCCTATTTTGGGCAATGGAAATGGGTAGCAGGTTCAACAAAAGACCCACCTTTGGTGGCTTGGGGCAGCATGGTGCAGCAGTCCCAACTGTGGAGGCAGGAGACCTGGGACTCTAGGGCTTAGCAGAGCACAACAGCCCTGTGGAGACAGGAACAGGGGTCAACAGGTTCAGTATCATTGTCTGTGGGGGGTGGGCAGCAGAGGATAGCAGGGTGCAGCAAACCCAGCTGTTCAAGGCTGCTGCACCCGGCTGCCCCCTGTTAGCGTGATTGTTCAGGCAGGGGATGGAGGCAGCAGGGTGCAGAATCCCTTACTGTGTGGGAGGAGAAGACAGTGGGGCAGTAGGGTCTCACAGCCTCGAATGTGGGGCAGAAGGTGGGGGGGACTTGTGGGGTAGGGAACAGGGCACAGCAGAGTGCAGCTGCCTTAATTGTGGGGCAGAGACACGGTGCATTGATATGTCATATAGTGGTTCTAGTTATACACATACATGTATTTTCACACAGAAACCTCCAAAGAACTGAAATTTGTGAATTCATACAGTGCATGTGCCTGAAATAGTAGTGTAAGACAGGCATCTCTTTGTCAATCTGACATGAAAAAATATGTTCTTACATGAACAAATTTATGAAGGTTACATCAAAGACAAACTACTTCTGTGAACAAAATTTAGATTTCTAGGGACATGGATATGTTGTTCATCCACACTGTCTGGCAGGTATCCTTGCCGCTTTAAATCTTGCGGAAGGTCTTCAAGCTGGCTCCCCACCCACCGGGTGTTAAAACTCTCGGCTCCGCCCCATAGCCCAGATCTTCCTTACCGCTTGGAAGCTCAGGTTCCCTCCTTAGCGCTGGCGTATAAGACTGGTTCCTAATTCTTGTTTTCCGAATTTAAAAGTTTTTGCTTAATAGACTTCGGTCTTCTATCCCTCGTGGCTGCGATGGACAAATCAACTCCCGGTTTTCGGCGGTGCCCTTGCGGGCAGAAGATGTCTCGGATGGATCCGCACTCCACGTGTGTGTACTGTTTACGCCTTGAGCATGACCCGCAGGCTTGCGACCTGTGCTCTTCCTTCTCAGCCTACGTCCTCGAAGACCGTGCTGCCCGTTTACAACTAGGGCGCCCCGAGAAACGATTTCCTCTGGTAAAGTCAAGAGAGGCCCGGTCGGCGGTTTCCGCGGCGGCGGGCTCGGCGGATCAGCTAGAGCAGATGATCGCCCTCGAAGAGGAGGCGGCGCGGGCCGCATCTTCCTCGACCGTGGCATTTATTCCGCTCTCCCTGGGTTCCTCTTACACAGCTTCCTTTAAGGAGCTTTGTCTGTCCCTCTCCACTAGGGGAGAGGGACCAACGTCTGCTGGACCTTCTTCTCGGTCCAAGAAGAAAGACAAGGGTAAGTCTCTTCGTCGACGCTCTTGGGAGCGGAAAAGGTCCCTCTCCCCGAGTTGTCGGCCATCGACTTCGGTCGATCGTTCGGCTTCGGCCACTGGTCTCACGGTGTCCCCGTCAGGTCAGTTGACCGAGACTCCCGTCGATGCAGTCGAGATCTTTCTCGACCCGTGGGACGGTTGTCTACACGAGGCGAATCCCTCCCGGTTCCCCGGTGGGAGTTGAGGATCCGATGGGCTTGCCAGTGCCTCTGGTTCGCGAGCCCTTGGGTGTTCCCTCCGAGCGAGGAGGAGCTGGTTCCACCGTCCCCTCCTGCACCGTCCTCGGAAAAGCTGAGGTTCTCGGTCTCTGTCTCTGACTTCTTCGCGGTCCAGCCGATCCCGCCATCATAGGGGGTCTCGATCTCGGCACCGCGGTAAGCGGCGCTGCCGCTCGTCCTCTTCCTCCTCCTCGGATGAGGGGAGGCTTTGACGCAAGTTGAGTCGATGATACGAGGACCTCATGTGGCAACAGCTCCTTCTGACCAGGAACAAGCCTTCCCCGGCCATTAAGTGGCTGTCACCGGAGCGGCCGAAACAACCCCCCGTTTTACTCGAGGAGCCTGTTATCAGGCCGGTTGTTCGGCCAAAACCAGCTGCTCCACCGATTCCGGTGGAACCTCTGCCTCCACAGCCGCGGTTTGGGGCTCCGACCAAGAATTCTCGGTCGGCTCAGGGTCTGCCCCATAGGCTGTCGGTCACCCTCACTCCCGATCGCCCTCGGCAGGTGGAGGGTGGCTCAGGCCTGAGGCAGCTCTTTGCGGACTCTTCTGAGTCTGACGACGATGCCTACTTTTTCTCCAAGTGAGTGGACTTGGAGTCCTCTGGAGGTCAGTCGCTGGACGACAGCCCTTCATCCTTCCTGGGGTTGCTCAGACTCATCTCGGAATCCACCGGGATGCAGCTCGAGCCCGTATCCAAGCGGGCCAAGTATCCCCTCACGGAGATATTGGACCGAGGGGATTCCCCTACGGAGGCCTTCCCTGTGGCTGAAGCCATTGTGGGCCCGGCCTTGGAGCTCTGGCAGCGCCCTTCTTCCTGCCCTGCGCCTTCAGCCAGGATGGCCAGGAAGTATGCGGTCCCTACCGGTTCCCTGTCCGGTTTCTCAGAACATCCCTCGGCCGAGGGGTTAGTTACCGACAGCGTTTTCCGGCGTGCCGGAAACGCTAGGGATGTGGATAAACCTCCCGACAAGGAGTCCAAGAAACTGGACTATGCCGGGCGAAAAGTCTACGCTGCATCCTCCCTTGTCCTTCGTCAGGCCAGCTCGGCCGTACTGATGGCACATTTTTCTCACGCCCTGTTGGGCTCTGTGGACGCGGTGGTCCCTCATCTCCCGGCCGACCTGCAGACCACGGTTAAGCAGGTGCGGGACCAGGGCAGGGCAGTGGCCAAGCAGCAACTTCAGACTGCTTTGGACACCGGTGATTCATGCGCCAGGTCAGTGGCAGCTGCAGTGGCTATGCGCCGTCGGGCATGGCTGAGGATATCCACCTTCACAGCGGATACCCAGCACAAGTTGGCGGATGTCCCCTTCCTGGGGACCGACCTCTTCGGCCCTGGAGTGGAAGGCCACCTCCAGAGGATTGAAAAGTCCAATGCCACCTTGGACTCTGTCTCATCCGCTCAGAGGGACAAGGGCTGCAGACCTCAACCCAAGCCCTTTCGTCCATCAGCACGCACGGTCCAGCAACACCAGGGCCAGCAGGCTCGCGTTTGGCATCCCAAACCCAAGCCTGCGGCTTCCTCCTCCAGGAAGCAGGGAGGAAAAGGCCCAGGTGGTCCCTCGGCCGGTCCCTCCTCCAAGCCTGCACAGTGATGGGTTGAGGGGTGTCGCCCCCAACCTCGTCACCTCACCCCAGGTTCCCCCCGTGGGGGGACCGCTCTGGTACTTCCTTTCCGCCTGGTCTGCTATTACCACAGACAGGTGGGTGTTGGAGGTGGTAGGAAAGGGCCTGCCTCTGGAGTTCGAGCAGGCCCCACCCTTCAGAGCCGTCGCACCTCAGGGGCCTCGGGGTCCGAAGCCTCGCTGTCAGCTCACCGAGCTGACATCGCTCTCCTCCTCGAGAAGGAGGTGATAAGAGAGGTGGCGGACCCTCCCTCAAACCCGGGGTTCGTGTCCAGGTACTTCCTGGTTCTGAAACGGATGGGGGCTGGCACCCCATTCTCGACCTACACGACCTGAACAAGTTCCTAAGGTCTCGAACCTTCAGGATGGTCACTCTGGCTCAGATAATCCCATTCTTGGAACAGGCGTGTGGTTCTGCTCTCTGGACCTACAGGCGCGTTCTTTCACGTCCCTATCCGTCCGTCCCATCAAAGGTTCCTTCGCTTTTAGTGGAGGGTTCCTTTTCGAGTTCAAGCCATGCCCTTCGGCTTATCTCCAGCTCCCAGGGTCTTCACCAAATGCATGGCAGTGGTGACAGCATTCCTGCGGTGCCGAGGGGTCCGGGTTTACCCTTACCTGGACGATTGGCTGATAGCAGCCCCCTCCAGACAGGAGATGGAGCGGTCCAGAGATCTGGCCCTCCAGGTTTGCTCTCAGGTCGGCCTCCTCATCAACGAGGCCAAGTCAGAACTCGAGCCGAAGCAGGTGATTCTTTTCATTGGGGCAGAGCTCGACTCTCTTCGAGCCAGAGCACGGCTCCCGGCGGACAGGGCCGAGGTTCTTTCCTCCTTTGCCCAATCATTTCTGGTTGGGCAATTGCGCCTGCCTGGGACTTCTCGCCTCCTGGGTCTCATGGCGGCCTGTACCAGCATGGTCCGTTGGGCCCGCTGGAACATCGCCCTCTTCAGTGGGGCTGGCCAGCCAGTGGTCCCAGCGCTGCGATCCATTGGACCAGCTAGTGCGGTGACCCAGGGGATGTGGAACGCTCTCCAGTGGTGGACCGTTCCAGTTCATCTGCAGGAGGGCATCCCGTTTGTCCGCCCCGAGCCGACGGTCTCTCTATCGACCGATGCCTCTCTGATGGGTTGGGGTGCCCATCTGGGGGAATACCCAGGCGCACAGCCTCTGGTCCCTGGGAGTCCCGATGCCACATCAACACTGGAGCTCCGGCGGTCCGCTCAAGCTCTCACCGCCTTTGCTCCGTTTCTTCAGGGTCAAGTGGTCCGGGTCCAGGCGGAGCAATACCACGACCATGTACTATCTAAACCGCCAGGGGCGGGACCACGCTCCATGCTCCTATGCAAGAGCTCTCCGCATCTGGTCGCTATGCGCAGCCTGGAGGCGGATCTCCTAGCCATTCATGTGGCAGGAGCCTCCCAACACCCTGGCCGATGCCCTAAGCCGGATAGGGGCTGCGTCCCACGAATGGTCTTTCCTGCCGGAGGTAGTACAAGATCTATTCTCCCATTGGGGCACACCTCAGGTAGACCTGTTTGCCTCAGGAGAATACGAAGTTGAGGCTGTTCCATGCCCAGCCCCCTCTGCAGGGGGATGCCTTCTCGAGGCCGTGGACCCCGGGCCTCTTCTACGCCTTTCCCCCGTTCCCCTTGATGCACAAGGTGCTGCTCAAAGCAAGGAGGGACAAGGCGCAGGTGATTCTGATAGCCCCAGACTGGCCCCGCCAGTACTGGTACCCAGATCTCCTCAGCCTCAGCTCCAGGCTTCCGAGGCAGCTTCCAGCTTGCCCGGACCTGCTCTCAGTCAATCAGGGGAAGGTATTCCATCCGGACCTTCAATCCCTGCACCTGACGGCCTGGTTCCTGAGCAGCTAGAGTTCCAGGACTTGGGTCTTTCCGACGAGGTCCTCAACGTAGTTGAGGCGTCCTGTAAGGAGTCGACCAGAAAATGCTACGCCTTCAGATGGAAAAGATTTTCCATTTGGTGTCAGGGCAAGGGCCTGGACCCTTCCTCCTGTTCCTTGGTGAGCATATTGGACTACCTGTGGTCCCTTTCTCAGCAAGGGCTTAGGTTGACGACCCTTAAGGTGCACCTGGCAGCCATCTCTGCTTACCGGGCGCGGGCCGGGAAGCAGTCGGTGGCGCAGGAGAGAAGGTGGTCTGGCGCTTTTCAAAGGCCTTGATCACATTTCCCCTTGGTATGCGAGAACCTCCACCTTGTGGGATCTACTGCTGGTACTGGCAAAGCTCATGGGCAAGCCATTCGAACCAATGCACAGGTGTGAACTCTCTCACCTGTCGTGAAGACCGCCTTCTTGGTGGCTATCATGTCAGCCAGAAGGATGGGAGAGCTCCAAGCTCTGCATTGAGTCTCATACCTGGTCTTCCACAGGGACAAGTTGTCCTGCTCCCCACCCGAAATTTCCTTCCGAAGGTGGTGTGGGGTTTCACCTTAACCAGGTGTTGACTCTGCCGGTGTTCTACCCCAATCACACCTCGGAGGCCGAATATAAGCTCCATACTTTGGACCCTGAAGGGCTACGCACTATAAGGAGCGACGGCTGAAATTTGGGATAGGGTTCGCCAGCTGTTTGTCACCTACGCTTGAAGCCGCATCTGGCAGACCTGCAGCCAAGCGGACAATAGGCAGGTGGGTCACCTCCTGCATAGATCTCTACTATAAGTTGGCGGGCATGGAGCCTCCCAGAGGATAAGAGCTCATTCTACCGCCATACTGCTGCATCTGTGGCTGCTTCCAGGGCGCCCTATTCAGGAAATCTGCAGGCTGCTACCTGGAAGTCAGCAAACACCTTCATCACCCATTACCACATGGGCCTTGAGTCACGCTGGGATGCTGGTTTTGGGGCCTCCCGGTTCTCAGTCTCTCTTTCCCAAGTAAGTATTGGGGGTGTGCACTGCCTCCCTCCTCCCGGAGAACTGCCAGGAGTCTGCCAGACAGCGTGGATGAACAACATATCCATGTCCCTAGAAATATAGGTTACTCACCTGTAACTGGAGTTCTAGGAATGGTATATATTGTTCATCCTACGACCACCAACCTCCCGGCTCGACGCACTAGCCTTGAGCTTTCCAGCGGGCCAGATCTGGCGCCATGGGGCGAGCTGAGTTTTACCACCGGGTGGGTGGAGGAGCCAGCTTTAAGACCTTCCGGCAAGATTTAAAGCGGCAAGGATACCTGCCAGACAGTGTGGATGAACAACATATACCATTCCTAGAACTCCTGTTACAGATGAGTAACCTGTATTTATTGTATATCCATTGAACAACCCTGTGTTATAAAGCTAGAACAAATGCAGAGTTTTGATGAGAAAGAACTGACAGCTGTGATACAGACAAGCCGCTTTCTCAGACAAAGATTCATACCACTTCAGTTCAGCACTGAAAATCACATGATCAGCTTTTTATAAGAAGAGAATGATAGATTTCAAGCTAATCTAGACAAACACAAACCAGAGACCGAGTCGGTACAAAACCTGGAGAGCAAACCATTAACTCTACAGATTATTCTGATTGGGAAGTGAAACTGTTCAGTCACGCAGTACTGTTGAAGCAGCTTCAAAATGATTTTATTTAAAAGTTGGTGACCTGGAAAGGCACACTGAGCAAGGCTCGTTTCCAGGTGTGACCCAGGGTAAGAGACAATACAGTGATAAGAGACAGTACAGTGGTAACATTTGGAAAAACAATACCAAAGATATACAGTTGGTACAAATATAAAGCAGATAAAAAGTATACACACACACACACACACACACACACACACACACACACAATAGCAGCAGAATAAAATTTAGATGATGTCCATCACAGTACAAGCAATATAGATACCAAATTTAGTCATAGCTCTGCATCACAGTGCAGACTAGGGTGTAAGAGAGCAGTAAGTGTGAGCGTAGGGAAAAGTATAGTAGACAGAGAGTTATAGTAGCAGTTTCAACAGGAAGCCAGACTAGGGGTCTGGGATGTTTTTGGTAGGAAAGGTATAGTACTTTTGAGAGGAGATGAGGCTAGTTAGGGTGAGGTGCTGATGGGGTCTGGGATGGAGTGGAATGACATGAACATATAGTGGTGGGGGTAGCCAGACAGGGATTTAAGAGGCAGTGAAGGGGGAAGGGGAGTGTCCCATGGAAGTTGATTCAGAGGCGAGGGAGACAGTAAGAGAAAGCAGCTTTGCCTGATCATGTACGAGGATGGGGGAGGGAGATTGTTTGAGCATCTCTGGAGTGGAGGAAGTACATGGAGGAGCTAACTGGCGACAGGCAGGAGTTGAGGTAAGGGGAGGTCCCAAACCAGAATTTGGAGATGAAACTTGAGGCTATGGCTCTGGCGCCTAGCAGTTAGAGGCATTAGGGAGAGGGCAGTAGAGGAGACAGTGGTAAGTGAGGGAGGAGGAGGTGGCAAAATGACAGATTGAGTTTAATAGAGTATTGAGTCTAGCGAGGGAAGTAGCGGGTGCGGAGTCATAAATAATGTTAGCATTGTCATTAACCAGTAAGATAAAATTGCTGGGTAGACATAGGGAGGCATTCCTTGTGCCGGTAGAGGGCTCCAAGTTTAGGGCGAAGTTTGGTGCAGATAGTCAGTGTGGGCAAAGAAATTGAGGTTGCTGTCTAGCCAGACCCCGAGATATTTGAAAGATTTGACTGTTTCTAATAGTAAGCCGTCCAGGGTGGCAAATGTAGGGGACTTCTGGGATTTGGAGTCTTTGCTTTGATCCGAAGAACATTGAGGCAGTTTTTTTTGTTTGTTTTTTTTCAGTTTGAGCTGATTTTGCCTGAACCATATCTGCACTTTATCAAAGTCGTGCTGCAGAGGGGTAGTTACATCTGTGGCATTTAGACTGGAAAGGTATAACACGGTGTAGTCTGCATACATATGGATTTTGGAAGGAGAGCAAATGGATGGGAGGTCGTGTATAAATAGTGAGAATGGGATAGGGCAGTATAGATCCTTAGGGACACCGGTTTTAATTGGGAGGAGGGGATAGGGCATTGCCTACTTGTACAGATTGCTGTCTGTTTTCAAGGTAGGATCTGAACTAATCTGTGGCAGACTGAGCCAGACTTGAAGAAAACAGTTTTTAGATTAGGAGGTGGTGAGAGACAGAGGCCTTTGCCAAGTCCACAAAAATGACAGCATTGACAAGGCCTTTGTCCATAGCTGACTGGATATAGTCAGTGACTCGAAGCAGGAAGGAGACTATAGAATGATCTCATTGCTTTCCAAGCCTCACTGAGAGGGACAGAAACAACTCCACTGTTTTCCATTACTTTAGACAAGTTAACAAATGCTGATTTAAAGAAAACCACATAACCAAACAGCATGACATGTTCAGGAAACACTAATTACAACACAGATACTAGAAATCAAGCTTTTATTAAGAATATGTAAAAACCATTGTACATGATCGTTAACGGAGTCAAATACCACAGCTCCCTGTGATAAGAGCAAGCTCCCTGGCCTGGCCACAGGGACTGCTGTAGCGCCAGAACCAGCCGCAAAGCCTTCCTGACTGGCACGCTGCCACGTGGCAGCTACCTCCATCTGGCCTACCATCTGAAACGGCAGCCCAGGCTTGCTCCAGAGTTTGGGTCGCCTGTGCAACAGTGGGATTTGCTGCTGCTGTGCCGTGGGGTGGTTCAGGGCAACCCTGAGCCAGTTTCCTTTGCCTGTGTCACACTTCTGATCACTGCCTATTTTATATTGCTGTAATTCATTATGTATTTGCCATGTCAAATGATGTAATTCTCCCAGGTTGTGCCTTAAAAATAAGCATCTGTTTGCCTAGTTTGCTTACTTGGTGACAAAAGGAAATAAATAAACTGGAAACCTGGGACTCCCAGAAGCACCTTACTCTTTCTGTAATGCACAATCTGGTGCAGCACACATGATTATATTTTTATTCAGAAGGGTGCGGTGTGCATATTTACGGAACCCAAGCAAACAAGAGAGACAGATAAGTGCATTAGCTGGAATTTGAACCCAGGCCACCGAGGATACCATTCCCCTGCATTATCTGCTCTACCACCAAAGCAACCAGATACCTGGGACTCCCAGAAACATCTTGCTTCTTTTCTAATGCACAGCCTGGTGCTTCATGGATAATTGCATTTTTATTCACAAGGGTGTAGTGCGCATATACATGGAACCCAAGCAAACAGAAGAGAGGAAGAAATAAGTGCCTTAGCTGGGAGTCCCAGGTTTCCAGTTGCCTTGGTGGTGCAGCATGTAGCGCATCAGAATGGTATTCCAAGCAGCCTAGGTTCTAATCCCTTTTAAGGCACTTCATTCCTTTCCTCTTTTCTGTTGGTTCCATATATATGCATATTGCATCCTTGTTAAAAGAAAAAAAAAATTGGGAAGTGTAACATTGGGGGTGTTACCCTGGGCTCTTGTAGGTGGGGATATAAACACACTTTGTACCACAGCCCAGGATGTGCAGCTTAACACAGCAGACTGTCTGTGCTTTTATTGGTAAGATTGCTGTGAGAGGTGCATTCAAACATAACACAGATTGAAAATAAAACAGAAAATAATACCTAGCTCTTTGTTGAGTGCTAACTACACAGTGAACTTTGTTCCCCTCTCTATAACCCAGGTAGCTAAGCTGTTTCCTGGGACATACAAACAAAATCAGCACAGAGTCTCTTGTTCTATGTTTCAAAGGAAAATTATTTACCAGTCTCAGGTTTTCAGCCAGTCCAAAGTCAGAATTCACTTCATTCTTGCAGGCCAAACAAAGTTCCAAACCAGGCAGTCAGTTGATTCAGAGTTCTCTCTCTCTCCAAAGTAAAATCCTTCTGCAAGTGTTCCCCAGCCAGGCTCCACGTCTGTTCCTAATCAGGTACTGAGACACAAGCAATTGTTTGAGCCTTCTCTTTTATGCAGGCAATCACTCTCCTGCACCTGCTCTTAATCAAGCACTTAGCTCTGTGAAGTTGTGGCACAGTGCCTTCTGGGACTTGTAGTGTATGCACCATACTTTGTAGTCCTGGCAGAGAAAAATGGAACATACATGCTGGGAGGTAACGCCCTTCCACAACTTTACCCAGTGCTGTGTTACATACCTCCCCCCTCAGCTTAGCCCCCTTTGGCTGAGCGGCCGCAGAAAAGAAGGAGTGGATGCGGGAAAGAGCATCCGCATTCCCATGTTTAGGACCGGCACGGTGCAGAATCTGAAAATCAAAAGGCTGTAAACTCAAAAACCATCGGGTAACCCGAGCATTCTTTTCCTTAGTCTGTCTCATCCATGTGAGGGGAGCGTGATCAGTCACAAGAAAAAACTTACTGCCCAGCAAGTAATATTTCAGAGACTCAAGTGCCCATTTGATCGCCAGACATTCCCTCTCCACCGTGGCAAAGCGCCTTTCATGTGGCAACAGCTTGCGGCTCAAGTATATTATCGGGTGTTCTTCACCCTCAGTGTTCTGGGACAGGACTGCGCCCAGACCCGTGTCAGGTGCATCAGTTTGTACGATCATGGATTTGGAGAAGTCTGGGGAATGCAGGACAGGAGAGGCACACAGTGCCTGTTTCAAGCTACAGAACGCTTTGTCTGCTTCGGGAGTCCATTTCACCATATTAGGTTGACTGTTACGTGTGAGGTCACTGAGGGGGGCTGCTATAGTAGCAAAGTTTTGAATAAACCTTCGGTAATAGCTCATGAGTCCCAAAAATGTCCTTACTTGTTTCTTATTGACCAGTCATGGCGAGTCTTGAATAGCAGCAATTTTTTTCTCTTGTGGCTTTATAAGGCCTCTTCCTATCATATAACCCAAGTACTGTGCTTCACTCACCCCTAAGGTACATTTCTTTGGGTTGGCTGTGAGCCCTGCATTTCGAAGCGAGTCCGTCACAGCTTGTAGTTTCTCCAAGCGACTGTCCCAGGTGTGGCTGTGGATGATGACATCGTCTAAATACGCGGCAGCATACTCCTGGTGGGGTCGCAGCACACGGTCCATCAGGCGTTGGAACGTGGCGGGAGCTCCATGTAAACCAAAAGGAAGCATTGTATATTGATATAAGCCATCAGGGGTGGCAAATGCCGTTTTCTCTCTGGCGGCTTTTGTTAAGGGGACTTGCCAGTAGCCTTTCGTCAGGTCAGGAGTGCTGATGAAGCGGGGCGGTTCCCAGTCTTTCAATGAGCTCATCTATTCGTGGCATTGGATAGGCATCAAAGGCTGAAATCTCATTCAGTTTTCTGAAATCGTTGCAGAACCTGACTGATCCATCAGTTTTGGGACCAGTACTATAGGGCTAGACCAGGCACTGTGAGATTCTTCAATTACTCCCATCTCTAACATCTTTTTAACCTCTTCTTTTATCGCAATTTGGCGTGCTTCTGGTATACAATATGGCTTGAGGTGTATCACTTTCCCTGGAGGGGTCACGATAACGGGAGTGACGAGTCGAGTGTTGCCGGGCCGGTCGGAGAACACATCTTTATTTCTGTCAAGGAACTCGAAGAGGTCTTGCTTCTGACTTGGTGTCAGGTCTCCAACCGTCACTGCGTCTCTAAGCTTTCCTCTGCTGGACCGGTTTTTGTTTCACTCCAGCAGACATCACGGTCCACCCACTTTTTCAACAAATTGATGTGGTATATTTGTTCAGGCTTCCGCCTACCCGGTTGTTTTACCTTATAGTTGACTTGGTTTACTTTTTCAAGTACCTCTTAGGGTCCTTTCCAGGTGGCCAAGAATTTACACTCAGAGGTGGGGACAAGTACCAACACTCTGTCACCGGGCTGAAACTCTCTAGGCACTGCGGAACGGTTGTAGGCTCTACTTTGAGCTTCTTGGGCCTTTTGCATATGTTCCTTCACAATGGGCATTATGGCATTAATGCGCTCTCTCATTCCTTCCACATGCTCAATGACGGTTTGGTAGGGGCAGGGTTGATGCTCCCAAGTCTCTTTTGCTATGTCTAGGAGACCTTGTGGGCGGTGGGCATACAGCAATTCAAACGGGGAAAATCCGGTGGATGCTTGGGGCACTTCACGGATGGCAAACATTAAATACGGCAATAACTGATCCCAGTTCCATCTATCTGTCTCCATGGTTTTCTTTATCATACTTTTTAATGTCTTATTGAATCTCTCAACGAGCCCATCTGTCTGCAGATGATACACAGACGTCTGAGCTGTTTGATCTGCAAGAGCTTGCGCCAAGTCCTTCATTACTCGGGACATGAAGGGTGTTCGTTGGTCATAAGGATCTCCTTAGGAATCCCGACTCGGAAAACATCTGTACTAGTTCTCGGGCGATGTTTTTGGTGGCCGTGTTCCGCAGGGGAATGGCTTCCGGGTATCTGGTAGCATAATCCACTACTACCAGAATATACTGAAACCCTTTGCAGACTTCACCAAGGGTCCTACCAGGTCCATGGCACGTTCAAACGGTGTTTCGATGATTGGCAGGGGAACTAGTGGTTCTCGGAAAGAGGGTTGCGGAGCTCTCTGTTGGCACTCCGGACAGGAGCGACAATATCGCTCCACCTCAGCATGGACCCCGCCAAAAGAAATGACTCAGTCTCTTTGTCTTATCCATTCCCAGGTGTCCTCCCAAGAGATGGCTATGGGCCAAATGCAGTACGGTGTGCCAGAAGGGCTGGGGCACGAGTAGCTGCTCTGTCAGTTTTTCAGCTGTTTTGTGTACTCGATACAGCAAGTTGTTGTTCATAGCAAAGTGTGGGTAGGGAGGTTTGGTAGGGGTTGAAGGCCTCCCATCCACCACTTTCACATCTCCTCTGCGTGCTGGAGTGTGGGGTCTTGAGTTGTGCTGTCCAAATTTTCCTCTATGCAGTGCACCTTCGGTGTGAAGAGATTATCCTCTTCTAGGTCCTCTGGAGTGTCTTCTATGACATCTGCTCCTCCGTCCTCTTCATCATTGTCTTCTCCACGAAGACTTGTGTCGCTAAGTGAACATTTTTTCTTCAAGTTTGTCGGACACTGCATCCCCTTATACGTCCTCATTGTCTTTGCCTTCCTCTTTATCTTTATCTTTACCCGATGGCGTCATGGCCTTTATCCTCCTTTTTGTCTTCGTCTTTTCCTCGGTTCCAGAGTCTTTGGAAGAATGGACAGTCACGTCCTAACAACACGGGGAAAGACAACTGCTTCACCACTCCCACTGCTCCAGAAAATACACCTTCCTTTGTTTTTATTTCAAGGTGGACTGTGGGGTACATCTTGTTGTCCCCATGGATGCACATGATGGAAATGGGGTTGTTGTCACTCACTTGGCTGAGGGTACTAAAGAGGGTTGACTAGTGTCACCATACTGCTGGAGTCCAGCAATGCGTCCACTTCCTGGTTCTGGACTTGTACTGGACTGATACAGAGGCTGACTGATTCCCAGGAGAACAGTAATGATATTACACTGTTTAGACAGGTTTGCCTCTATTTGCATTGGCTCATCTTTCTTAGGACAGTTCCAAGAAATGTGTCCTGGTTCTCCACATGTGAAACAGTCTCTGGTATCTCGGTTCATTACTCCTTTTCTTACTTTAAACGTGTCCTGACGCCCTCCGTTGGTACTGTACTTATCTGGTCCCCTGGCTCCTTCTCGCCCTTCCATCTGGGTTGTGCGATGGACGACTCTCTTATCATGTTCTTGATGAGCTCTCTTATCCAGACTGATCCTTTCAGGTCTGGTAGTCTTTAAAAGTTCGTGGTAGCATAATATCTTTCACAAGGTCTACCAGCCCTCTGCGAGTACTAGGGTTACCTTGACTGGACGGTTCTTTTTAAATCATAGGGTAGGGCTCTGATAAAGTGATCCAGTACCACTCTTCCACTACTGCAGTAGACATCAGGACTTCAGGTTGTAGCCATTTTCAAGCTAAGTGGATCAGATCAAACATCTGTGAGCGGGGAGGTTTCTCTGGTTGAAATGACCAGGAATGGAATCACTGAGCTCTCACTCTTGATTATTACCCCTAGGCGCAAGGATTTCTTTTTAGCTTATCATAGTCTTCAGCATCCCCTGGTTCAAGGTCATAATATGCCTTCTGTGCATCACCACTGAGGAAGGGGCCAGAATGCCAGCCCACTTATTTTGAGGCCATCCTTCTCGGCTTGTAGTCCTTTCAAAAGTTTTCAGATAGGCTTCTACATCATCACTGGCTGTCATCTTCTGCGGGAAGTGCCCAGCTACAATGGAAGATGCACCTGCTGTTCGGGCTTCCTTCCCTTTGGCCATCTCTGCAGCAAGCCACTGTAGCTCTAAGTTCAACATTTGCTGTACCCTCCACTGCTCTTCCAGCAGCAGTCTATTGGTCTCTACCTGCTGCTGGTTTGTGGTTTGCTGGGCCAGATTTGCTTGTACAAGCTGCTGCAATAGGCTCTCCATAGCTGCTTTAGTGTTTTAGTGTTGTTGTTATCTCCACAACCTTGCCTGTATTCTCCACCACTGTAACACAAGGGGGGGGGGGTTGTGTTACCCTGGGATCTTGTAGGTGGGGATATAAACACACTTTGTACCATAGCCCAGGATGTGCAGCTTAACACAGCAGACTGTCTGTGCATTTATTGGTAAGATTACTGTGAGAGGTGCATTCAAACATAACACAGGTTGAAAATAAAACAGAAAATAATACCTAGCTCTTTGTTGAGCGCTAACTACACAGTGAACTTTTGTTCCCCCTCTCTATAACCCAGGTAGCTAAGCTGTTTCCTGGGACATACAAACAAAATCAGCACAGAGTCTCTTGTTCTATGTTTCAAAGGAAAATTATTTACCAGTCTCAGGTTTCAGCCAGTCCAAAGTCAGAATTCACTTCATTCTTGCAGGCCAAACAAAAGGTTCCAAACCAGGCAGTCAGTTGATTCAGAGTTCTCTCTCTCTCTCTCTCTCTCTCTCTCTCTCTCTCTCTCTCTCTCTCTCTCTCTCTGTCTCTGTCTCTCTCTCTCTCTCTCTCTCTCTCTCTCTCTCTCTCTCTCTCCAAGTAAAATCCTTCTGCAAGTGTTCCCCAGCCAGGCTCCACGTCTGTTCCTAATCAGGTACTGAGACACAAGCAGTTCTTTGAGCCTTCTTTTATGTAGGCAATCACTCTCCTGCACCTGCTCTTAATCAAGCACTTAGCTCTGTGGAGTTGTGGTGCAATGCCTTCTGGGACTTGTAGTGTATGCACCATACTTTGTAGTCCTGGCAGAGAGAAAATGGAACATACGTGCTGGGAGGTAACGCCCTTCCACAACTTTACCCAGTGCTGTGTTACAGAAGTCAGACCTGGACATTCTTCTGCATTTCCCTAGGAGACCTGGCCCTAGCAACCCTCATCCATCGATCTTCCTTGCTTGTTACATGGCACACTGTCCCCAAGGACCCTCCAATATAAGAATTGAAGGATTTCTTAGAAAACCCCAGAACCTTGTGGCTTTGGCACTGAGTGCCACTTACTCAACATACATGGTTAGGGCTACCTCCTCTAGGTTGCCTGGCCTGGTCCGATCTTTCAACAAACATAAATGTAAAGATAAAAGGTGCAACTAACCCAGCAGGACCTGTCTGGGTCACTGACGTTCCTTGATGACGTGGCCTTGAATATGCTTATCCTGGTGGCAAGGTCAGAGTTATGGTCTATTTTGGCATGAAGGAGCATCTGACTCGAGTCTTGGGCATTCTGCCAGATGCCAGAGGCTCAGCTTGTTCAGGCTTCCTTCCTGGGGTTTGATTCTTACAGGCTGTTCCCTGGAAGAGCCAGTCATAGACTTTGCTGACTTTCTTGGGTCCAGGTCTCAAAGAAGACAACAAGGGTTGTGGTATAGGTTTCACAAGAGGCTTAGCAGTTGTGTAAACCATTCCTTTGAGGTAATAGAGCCTCTAAGTATAAGTACCGTTTCCATCCAGGTCCTATGAGGGATGGGGATGATGAAGCTGGAGTGCGCTGCGGAGGACAAAGATCTAAAGGTCAGTTCTGTTTGTATCTTGGTCCACACGAAGAGTGCCACTGGGCATGATTTGCTTTTCCTGTGGAAGTGGACCACCATATCTTCAGACTAGTGGGTGCTGATTCATATCAGAAGGTTATTACATAGAATTTTCTCAGCCTGCTCTGCCACGTTTCTTCCATGTTTCATCATGCTGGTTATATTTTCCTCTCTACTGACCCACCCCAGTCAGTCTATGTGCTTAGGTTACCTGTGTAGTCACCCAAGACATCCCACTTACTGCAGTACCAAATAAGTTTTAGCATTACCTTACTGTTTTTAGGGAAGTAGTTGTGGTTTTCTAATTGTCTGTAATAGGAGGGGTAACGAGGTGTGAATGCTGTTTTGAAATACCTTAATGTGGTACCGTGAGTTCTGAAGTAAGGCAGAAGATTAGGATAAATACCACTATAGCTTGGTGCATCCCAGGATATGACTGAGTTTGCCATTTGGAAAAATATGGGAATAACAGGGAATGGAGAATTTCGTACCTGGAAATTTGAGTTCACATTGTCTCTCATATTCTCCTATCTGGACCCTCCCTCTTTGGCATTAACAGGAGTGTATTGGTGATTCTTTGACATCTTTTGTGTTGCAGGACAGTATTGTCATTGTCATGGTCTTGGCCATGGTTATACATGGAATGGAGATTAGGTAACAACTGCATGATTTATATGGGCTGTTTTTACACCTGCTGCTGTCTTCGCTTAGCTTTGACAAAATGCAGCTGTTATTTTGGTGGGAACAGCAGGTATATATAGCCCTGGGGGAGCACTGAGGCTTTGTCAATCTTAAATGGATGTGCCTTCATCATTCCCTTTGGTCATAAAGATTGCCTATTATGTGACTGACTGTCATATGGCAGGATTTGGGAGACTCCAGAAAGCCACATTTCTAGGTATGAAATTCTCTGTTCTAGGGACATGGATATGTTGTTCATCCACACTGTCTGGCAGGTATCCTTGCCACTTTAAATCTTGCCGGAAGGTCTTCAAGCTGGCTCCTCCCACCCACCCGGGTGGTAAAACTCTCGGCTCCGCCCCATGACGCCAGATCTTCCTTACCGCTTGGAAGCTCAGGTTCCCTCCTTAATGCTCTGCGTATAAGACTGGTTCCTTAGTATAATTCGGTTTTCAATTTAAAAGTTTTTGCATTATAGACTTCGGTCTTCTATCCCTCGCGGCTGCGATGGACAAATCGACTCCCGGTTTTTGGCGGTGCCCTTGCGGGCAGAAGATGTCTCGGACGGATCCACACTCCACATGTGTCTACTGTTTAGGCCTTGAGCACGACCCGCAGACTTGCGACCTGCGCTCTTCCTTCTCAGCCTACGTCCTCGAAGACCGTGCTGCCCGTTTACAACTGGGGCGTCCCGAGAAACGTTTTCCTCCGGTAAAGTCAAAAGAGGCCCGGTCGGCGGTTTCCGCGGCGGCAGGCTCGGCAGATCAGCTAGAGCAGATGATCGCCCTCGAAGAGGAGGCGGCGCGGGCCGCATCTTCCCCGACGCGGCATTTATCCCGCTCTCCCTGGGTTCCTCTTACACAGCTTCCTTTAAGGAGCTTTGTCTGTCCCTCTCCACTAGGGAGAGGGACCAACGTCTCTGGACCTTCTTCTCGGTCCAGAAGAAAGACAAGTAAGTCCTCCGTCGATGCTCTTGGGAGCGGGAAAGGTCCCTCTCCCCGAGTTGTCGGCCATCGACTTCGGTCGATCGTTCGGCTTCGGCCACTGGTCTCACGGTGTCCCCGTCAGATCAGTTGACCGAGACTCCCGTCGATGCAGTCGAGATCTTTCGACCCAGTGGACGGGTTGTGTCGACCCGGCCAGCCAATCCCTACTCCGGTTCCCCTGGTGGGAGTTGGGGATCCCGGCCTTGCAGTGCCTCCGTTCCGGAGCCCTCGGGCGAACCCTCCGAGCGAGGAGGGCAGTTCACCCGCATCCCCGCACTGTCCTCGGAAGGCCGAGTTCTCGGTCTCTGACTTCTTCGGTCCAGCCCGATCCCGCCGATCCCTTGCGTCATGGTAGGTCGGTCTCGGCACGGCGGTGGCGGCGCCCGGCTCGTCCCTCATCCTCCTCCTCGGATGAGGAGGCTTGACGTAAGTGCCGGCGTCGGAGACCCTCATGTGGCAACAGCTCCTTCTGACCGAGGAGCAAGCCGACGCCGTCCCAGCCATTAAGTGGCTGTCACGAGCGGCGAAACAACCTTGTTTTACCGAGACCTGTTCCCAGGCGGTTGTTAGAGCTAAACCAACGCCCGATTCGATTAAGGAACCTCCGCCTCCACAGCAGCTGTTTGGGGCTCGACCAAGAACTCTCGGTCGGCTCAGGGTCTACCCATAGGCTGTCGGTCACCCTCACTCCCGATCGCCCTCGGCAGGTGGAGGGTGGCTCAGGCCCGAGGTAGCTCTTTGTGGACTCTTCTGAGTCTGACGACGATTCCTCCCTTTTTTCCAAGCGAGTGGACTTGGAGTCCTCTGGAGGTCAGTCGCTGGACGACAGCCCTTCGTCCTTCCTGGGTTTACTCAGGCTCATCTCGGAGTCCACCGGGATGCAGCTCGAGCCCATATCCAAGCGGGCCAAGTATCCCCTCACAGAGCTATTGGACCGAGGGGATTCCCCTACGGAGGCCTTTCCTGTGGCTGAGACCATTGTGGGCCCGGCCTTGGAGCTCTGGCAGCGCCCCACTTCCTGCCCTGCGCCTTCGGCCAGGATGGCCAGGAAGTATGCGGTCCCTAACGGTTCCCTGTCCGGTTTCTCGGAACATCCCTCAGCCGAGGGGTTAGTTACCGACAGCGTTTTCCGGCATGCCGGAAACGCTAGGGACGTGGACAAACCTCCCGACAAGGAGTCCAAGAAATTGGACTATGCCGGGCGAAAAGTCTACGCTGCGTCCTCCCTTGGCCTTCATCAGGCAAGCTCAGCCGTGCTGATGGCACATTTCTCTCATGCCCCGTTGGGCTCCCTGGACGAGGTAGTCCCTCATCTCCCGGCTGACCTGCAGACCACGGTTAGGCAGGTGCGGGACCAGGGTAGTGGCCAAGCAGCAACTTCAGACTGCTCTGGACATTGGAGACTCATGCGCCAGGTCAGTCGCGGCCGCAGTGGCTATGCGCCGTTGGGCATGGCTGAGGATATCCACCTTCACAGCGGATACCCAGCACAAATTGGCGATGTCCCCTTCCTGGAGACCGACCTCTTAGGCCCTGGGTGGAAGGCCACCTCAGAGGATCGAAAGTCCAGTGCCACCTTGGACTCGGTCTCATCCGCTCAGAGGACAAGGGCACGAGCCGCCAACCCAAGCCCTTCCGTCCGTCCTGCGCCCCGGCACGTCCGGCCCAGCAACACCAGGGCCAGCAGGCTCGCTCTTGGCATCCCAAACCCAAGCCCATGGCTTCCTCCTCCAGGAAGCAGGGAGGTAAAGGCCCAGGTGGTCCCTCGGCCGGTCCCTCCTCCAAGCCTGCACAGTGGCGAGTTGAGGGGTGTCGCCCAACCTCGTCACCTCGCCCCAAGTTCCCCGATGAGAGACAGCTCGATTCTTCCTTTCCGCCCTGGTCTGCTATTACCACAGACCCGGTGGGTGTTCAGAAGTGGTAGGAAAAGGCCTGCCTCCAGAGTTCGAGCAGGCCCCACCCTTCAAACACCGTGCACCTCAGGGGTCTCGGGGTCCAAGCCTCGCTGTCAGCTCGTCGAGCCGACATCGCTCTCCCTCCTCGAGAAGGAGGTGATAAGAGAGGTAGGGACCCTCCTCAAACCGGGGTTCGTGTCCAGGTACTTCCTGGTTCCGAAATGGACGGGGGGCTGGCGCCCCATTCTCGACCTACACGACCTAAACAAGTTCCTAAGGTCTCGAACCTTCAGGATGGTCACTCTGGCTCAGATAATACCATCCTTGGAACACGGCGTGTGGTTCTGCTCTCTGGACCTACAGGACGCGTTCTTTCACGTCCCTATCCGTCCGTCCCATCAAAGGTTCCTTCGCTTTCGAGCGGAGGGATCCCTTTTCGAGTTCCAAGCCATGCCCTTCGGCTTATCTCCAGCTCCCAGGGTCTTCACCAAATGCATGGCAGTGGTGACAGCATTCCTGCAGCACCGAGGGGTTCGGGTTTACCCTTACCTGGACGATTGGCTGATTGCAGCCCCCTCCAGACAGGAGGTGGAGCGGTCCAGAGATCTGGCCCTCCAGGTTTGCTCTCAGGTCGGCCTCCTCATCAACGAGGCCAAGTCGGAACTCGAGCCTAAGCAGGTGATTCTTTTCATTGGGGCAGAGCTCGACTCTCTTCAAGCCAGAACACGGCTCCCGGCGGACAGGGTCGAGGATCTTTCCTCCTTTGCCCAATCATTTCTGGTTGGGCAATTCATCCTCCGGGACTTCCTGCGCCTCCTGGGTCTCATGGCGGCCTGTACCAGCTTGGTCCATTGGGCCCGTTTGAACATGCGCCCCCTTCAGTGGGGGCTGACCAGACAGTGGTCCCAACGCTGCGATCCATTGGACCAGCTAGTGACGGTGACCCAGGGGATGTGGAACGCTCTCCAGTGGTGGACCATTCCAGTTCATCTCCAGGAGGGCATCCCGTTTGTCCGCCCCGAGCCGACGGTCTCTCTCTCTGTCGACCGATGCTTCTCTGATGGGTTGGGGGGGTGCCCATCTGGGGGAACACCGAGCGCACGGCCTCTGGTCCCCGAGGGAGTCCCGATGCCACATCAACCTGCTGGAGCTCCGAGCGGTCTGCCTAGCTCTCACCCGCTTTGCTCCGTTTCGCCGAGGTCAAGTGGTCCGGGTCCAGACGGACAACACCACGACCATGTACTATCTAAACCGCCAAGGCGGGGCGCACTCCATGCTTCTGCAAGGAAGCTCTCCGCATCTAGTCACTTGTCGCCGCCTGGAGGCGGATCTCCTAGCCCATTCATATGGCAGGAGCCTCCAACACCCTGGCCGATGCCCTAAGCGGATAGGGGCTGCGTCCCACAGTGGTCTCTCCTGCCGAGGTAGTACAAGATCTGTTCTCCCATTGGGGCACACCTCAGTGGACCTGTTTGCCTCCAGGGAGAATCACGAAGCTGAGGCTGTTCCATGCCGCCCCCTCAGGAGGATCGCTGCAGGGGATGCCTTCTCGAGGCCGTGGACCCCGGGCCTCTTCTACGCCTTTCCCCATTCCCTTGATGCACAAGATGCTGCTCAAAGCAAGGAGGGACAAGGCGCAGGTGATTCTGATAGCCCCAGACTGGCCCCGCCAGTACTGGTACCCAGATCTCCTCAGCCTCAGCTCCAGGCTCCCGAGGCAGCTTCCAGCTCGCCCGGACCTGCTCTCAGTCAATCAGGGGAAGGTATTCCATCCGGACCTTCAATCCCTGCACCTGGCCTGGTTCCTTGAGCGGCTAGGTTCCAGGACTTGGGTCTTTCCGACGAGGTCCTCAACGTAGTTGAGGCGTCCCGTAAGGAGTCGACCAGAAAATGCTACGCCTTCAGATGGAAAAGATTTTCCATTTGGTGTCAGGGCAAGGGCCTGGACCCTTCTTCCTGTTCCTTGGCGAGCATATTGGACTACCTTTGGTCCCTTTCTCAGCAAGGGCTTAGGTCGATGACCCTTAAGGTGCACCTGGCAGCCATCTCTGCTTACCGGGCGCGGGCCGAGAAGCAGTCGGTGGCGCAGGAGAAGGTGGTCTGGCGCTTTTTCAAAGGCCTTGATCACATTTCCCCTCCGGTGCGAGAACCTCCACCTCCGTGGGATCTACTGCTGGTACTGGCAAAGCTCATGGGCAAGCCATTCGAACCAATGCACAGGTGTGAACTCTCTTACCTGTCGTGGAAGACCACCTTCTTGGTGGCTATCACGTCAGCCAGAAGGATGGGAGAGCTCCAGGCGCTCTGCATCGAGTCTCCTTACCTGGTCTTCCACAGGGACAAGGTTGTCCTGTGCCCCCACCCGAAATTCCTTCTGAAGGTGGTGTCGGAGTTTCACCTTAACCAGGTGTTGACTCTGCCGGTGTTCTACCCCAGTCACACCTCGGAGGCCGAATATAGGCTCCATACTCTGGACCCAAAAGGGCGCTCACTTACTATAAGGAGCGCACGGCTGAAATTCGGGGAGAGGTTCGCCAGCTGTTTGTCACCTACGCTGAAGCCACACCTGGCAGACCTGCAGCCAGGCGGACGATAGGCGGGTGGGTCACCTCCTGCATAGATCTCTGCTATAAGTTGGCGGGCATGATGCCTCCCAGAGGGATAAGAGCTCATTCTACCCGCCATACTGCTGCATCGGTGGCTGCTTCCAGGGACGTCTCTATCCAGGAAATCTGCATGGCTGCTACCTGGAAGCCAGCACACACCTTCATCACCCATTACCACATCGACCTTGAGTCACGCCGGGATGCTGGTTTTTGGGGCCTCGGTTCTCCAGTCTCTATTCCCTAAGTAGGGGGTGTGCTCCTTGCCTCCATCCTCCCGGAGAACTGCTAGGAGTCTGCCAGACAGTGTGGATGAACAACATTTCCATGTCCCTAGAAATACAGGTTACTCACCTGTAACAGGAGTTCTAGGAATGGTATATGTTGTTCATCCACACGACCCACCCTCCCTAGCTGACTTCAACTTGAGCTTCCAGCGGCCAGATCTGGCGCATGGGCGGAGCCGAGAGTTTTACCACCTGGGTGGGTGGGAGGAGCCAGCTTGAAGTCCTTCCGGCAAGATTTAAAGCGGCAAGGATACCTGCCAGACAGTGTGGATGAACAACATATACCATTCCTAGAACTCCTGTTACAGGTGAGTAACCTGTATTTCTTTAGCTATGTCTCTGTTTATTATATTATTGGGTAAATATGTATAGATGTTTGTGTTTGACCCAGTTTCTGTAAATTTGTTTCTTGTTTTTGGGGAACAACTAATTAATCTAACCATTTTGTATTTTTGTTTTTGTACTCCGAGCAGATGGTGCATATTCTGCCACAGACCGTTTTGTACATGGCAGACTTAGAGACCTTCTGTGGACAGGAGGACACCCATGAAAGAAAAAAAGGTGAGCGCTGCAAACGAGCTTAGCTTAATTTCTTCTGTAAAAACACACAAGTATATTAATGATATCTCATGGAAAGCTACTTAGGGGGCCTACCGACGTAGCGGTTGGATTTCCGCTTGTGAAGCTGATGACCTGGGTTCGGGAATGGACCTGGAAGTCGGAGGGCAGCGGGGAGATGGGCGAGCATCCTGGGGAGTGGGGGAGGGAGGAAGAGTGTCCGGCACTGCGGACCCCTGGTGGAGGCTGGGGGTAAACGCCACGACTGTTATCGCCATGGGGGGGCGCGGACGCTGGACATCATTGCACATCCCCGCCCTAGGGAGCAAGCATGGAAAACCTGGCCTCCCAGCATGATGACCCGCTCTGCCCCACTGTCCACTGCTTCTGGCGTCCGCTGGGGTGTCCCTCCCATGGCCCCAACCAGGGGTAAACCAGGGCTTGCCAACAGTGTCCACAGGAGGAGCCTCAGGGGCAAGCCTGGGCATTGGGGCGAGGGAGTGGGTTTGAGGATAGGGGAACTGGGGGGAGAAAAGCTACTTGGGAAGCTGCACAATTCTGAATATAGAATTTAGGGATCACACTTAATTTGGGACAGGCCAGCAGGGAAAGTTGGACCAAAGTGCTGCTCTTCGGTTAATGATTGCATTTGCCCATTGCCATGATGGGAGCTTTTTTTTTGGGTGAGACTGCAGCACCATACAGCTTCTTCCAGTGCTTTGAGCTACATTTTAGTCCAGGAACTCAAACAAAAAAAAAAAAAAATTGCTGGTCACATCAAGCAACGTGGAGGACAGTCACATTAGTTCAAGGCATTCTGGACCATGCCTCTGGCCAGTTACACATTAAAACGTATCCCTTCCGGACTATAGAAAGTTTCATAGTGGAAACTTCAAGAAGACAAATGTCAGATGAGCACAGAAGTCAAGTCAGAGAATATAAACAAAGAAATTCAGAAAGATGCTTGGGTGCATTTCCATGAAGGATTTTAAAAGCACTTCCTGTTTTTGGTACCAGTCACTTCTTTTATTCATGTTCTAAACCTCACTTTCAAAGTACGGTGACTAGTGTCTGTTGTCAAAACCAAGAATATCATTCACAACCCAGAGAAGAGCCATTTAACAGTTGCTACCCATTCGAAAAACAGCTTGTAGAAGTGGATAAAAAATTACTATTAGTAAATTATCCATTCCAAATACTTAGGAGATGAGCGGAGCGGTACTGATGGCGGAAGAATTTAATGATTATAATAATAATCATAGCAAGAGATTACAGGTGGTACATTTTCATTCTTCATTCTTAATTCTTCAAACTAACAGTGAATTCTGACTTGCTTATATAGTGGAAGACAGTATTATTAGTTTCCTATGGAGTTCTATGATTGGTACAAAACAAGTACAAACATCAACTTAAAAGGCAATTCTCCTTTTAGTACATGTATGAGCTAATCTTTTGGTCAGCACAAATGTATTGATAGTGTAAATTATACTACTATATAAGGCTAGTAATAATTGTCATTACCAGTTACCAAGATCTAGAAGGAAGAAATAGATTTGGACTTAAGAATGTGCATACAAGCTTTCTAGCCTGTAGTCAGAAGGGTAACTTGAACACTATTCTGTGTTTCTGCTTTGCAAACACGTAAAGCAACTGTCTGCCATTACTCACATGGTCAATACAAATATTAAAAGGTACTTTAATATTGCAGCTTGTGGCTCAGTTAAACTTGTAGCTTTACAAGTTTTGATATGATTCAATTATATAGGCCATTATTTGTTACACAGATACATTATGTTTTAGACCAAAATGAGGTTTGCCTGAAATATAGGGACACATTTCTATATCCCTTGTTACAAGCCCCCCTTGGCCCTATATTGCCTAATTATTATATGTGCAACAATGCAGCTCCTCAGAGCATGTACATCTCACTATGTACTTCACGAATAGTGAGTCTTAAGCGATACAGGCCTATAATTACCAAGAACACTAAGACCACTTTGCAACACAAGTAAAACTTTAAAAGACAGGACTCCTAAGGGTCCCCTGCATAGCTATAAATTAAGTACTCATTAACACTCTCACTGAGCAATTCATTTACAACTGTTTGTGCCTAATGAATTTGTATCAAATGAGCATCTTTTCGATTTAAAAGTGACTGTACATTAAGAAACAGGAGAGGTTTCACAGCTCCAAATGATGACATTAACATGTCAATTAACATAGTGGCATAAAACTTTGACACATCAGTATCTGCACAACTATTGTTAACATTTATATTCCAACCAGAGAAAATCTAGATTTATATGTACTCTACTGTACTTCACATTATTCACAACATTTGATCAATAGGTGTTGATTAAATCCACCCTCTGGCCCTTTTATCACATTTGAACATTTAGTTGGTGTTACAGTTAAGTATATGGCATTTGAGACTACAAAACATAATGAGTTGCTTACACCAGCATAGTTACAAACACTATTATCACCCCAAAACAGTAGGACAGAGTTAACACATAAACATCATTGTCCTTTGGTGTGGCTCTGTTTATAACAAGAGACACATTTTCTGTTTTAGTCCATGTAGCTTTGCTGTGATCCAGTCTTGAGCTTTGAGGCACAGCTGCTAGACCAGCTGTTAAGTATGTCCACACACCAATTTAGAAAAGTCAGTGTTCATATTGCTGGCTGCTGGATGGCTGATTAGCAGACACACTGGTCAGGGGTGCTTTAGATTGTGCATTGAGTCCTTATAATGGAGCAGCCACACACACTGGCATGGCATTTGTGTTGTGGAAGTTGATTACACCCTGGCACACAGATTAACAGTCCATAAAAAAGCAATAGTTCTGCATAAAGTACCAGCCATGTATGGAACAAACAGCAGTGAAGAAAATGGATGTCTTGCTTGACGATCAATTGAAGAAGAATCTTCTTGCTGAAGTTAGGGGATTGCCCCTACCCCAGACTTAACTTCATAGTAAGTAGAAACAATAAGCTTGATTGTAGAGTTTAAACTGACTAGACCTTTTCAGTTGATTTAAAGTTGTACAAATAGATGTAATTTTGCTAAAAACATTACACTTGCAGAGGTAATAATGACTTGATTTATGCAATAGTCCTTATGTGGAACCAATTAGGAAACATAAGCATTTTTGCAATAGAACAATTTTAGTAAAACAAGATTATTTTCATAGGATAAAAGAAAGCGTCCTGGGTTTCTTATCCTAAGCATGACAAAATGTCAGCTGAGTTGATAAAGAAGTTTTGCTTACAGTTAAATGTTGATTGACTGTGTTGGCTGCAACACAAGAAGGTCAAATAAAATGCAAAAGGTCATAATGTGTGCATGCAAGGGTCGCTCAAACCCAGTTATTTTTGTAGTGGCCTTGAACACTACTGATATTAAAAATATCTTAATGTTACATTGCACAGGAAATGAAAACAACTTTTCATGTAATTAACTTAAACATTTTTTATCCAAGGACACTTGAATACCATATTTAAAAGTATGCCAACATCATTTTTAATGAGAATCTTTTGTCCTTCAGAAACGCTAGTGTTACTGATAACATTATTAATCATGCCAAACAACTCCGGGTGGTTTGTTTGGTTATGGTAGCAATCACAGAAGAACAAGTGGCTAGCCTTTGCTCTAGTCCACCCCACAGCGTACTGAGAGTATTTAGAATCAAAACTCTTTAACATTAGAAGAGGCAAGGTCTTTGGGCATTAAGTTAGTATGCCTTGCCAATACCTCTGGCTGACGGTGCAAGTTTGCCATATCTGACTTTTTACTCCTACATTTTAACTGCTCCTATACCGGACTTAGCACACTGTAAAGTGTTTTTTTTTAGATTGTAAGACATTTACATCTTACAAACGTGCTACAGAAGCTGTGTTATAGTTTATATTGCAATCAGTAAAGAGAATTATCCTATCTAAAAACAAAGGTCTCCTGTACCTTTACTAACTATAACTTTAGTTATTAGTTTTCTCTTGCAGGGATTTTGGCTCTTGACTTATTGCATTTCTAAACTATCTATTTTGACTGTAGCTGGATTATTACATCTTGGTGCTCATTACAACTTTTTTTTTTTAAAGTCTCATGTGTTAGCAATTACCACCTGGCTATATTATCACAGACTTTGTACAGTATTTGCTAGTTTCTCTTTTTTATTTTTTATTAAAATACTGCTGTGCCTGTTGATCATGGTTTGTATGTTCCCCTTTAGGTGTTTCCCTAAGAAACAACCTATTAATGTTTTCATACTCATTTTCATCTTTGTGCCTGCCTAGCCTTTACAGCCGGGTCCACCCATGCACTGGTGCCCCATCCTCTGGCTATGTCTTTACAGCTCCCCTGTGAGGTCCGCTTGCAAGTCCCAGCACCTTCACTTACCTACTCTGCCCCATGAGTTCCTACAGAGTTAAGCATTACTTTTATTTAAAGAAATTAGAAAGCATACCTCACCTGATTAGCAAGTAGCTAAACTGTCTGTGTGCACCATTTTCTCTCGCTTTAAGCCATCAGACCACGTCTCTGAGCGTCGTCACCTTCTTATTGGGGCCTGCAGACTAACCAACCAGTAGTTAGGCAGCCTCCTCAGCATGCAGCACCAGCGATCCGAGTCTTTAAGGCACCAATTGTAGCGTTGGAAAAAATTACAGTTAGTAAATTATCCATTCCAAATACTTAGAAAGGAGACGAATGGAGACGGTACTAATGGCGGAAGAATTTAATGATTATAATAATAATCATAGCAAGAGATTACAGGTGGTATATTTTTCATTCTTAATTCTTCAAACTAACAGTGAATTCTGACTTGCTTATATAGTGGAAGACAGTATTATTAGTTTCCTATGGAGTTCTATGATTGGTACAAAACAAGTACAAACATCAACTTAAAAGGCAATTCTCCTTTTAGTACATGTATGAGCTAATCTTTGGTCGCACAAATGTATTGATAGTGTAAATTATACTACTATAAAGGCTAGTAATAATTGTCATTACCAGTTACCAAGATCTAGAAGGAAGAAATAGATTTGGACTTAAGAATGTGCATACAAGCTTTTTAGCCTGTAGTCAGAAGGTAACTGAACACTATTCTGTGTTTCTGCTTTGCAAACACATAAAAGCAACTGTCTGCCATTACTCACATGGTCAATACAAATATTAAAGGTACTTTAATATTGCAGCTTGTGGCACAGTTAAACTGGTAGCTTTACAAGTTTTGGTATGATTCAATTATATAGGCCATTATTTGTTACACAGATACATTATGTTTTAAACCAAAATGAGGTTTGCCTGAAATATAGGGACGCACTTCTATATCCCTTGTTACACAGCTTGAAATGGCTCAAATATTGTTCGTAATAAAGTGGGAAGAAAGATGATTTAAAGCTATCTTTTTAAGAATTTACCCCAGAAATGGAAGATTAGAAAGTACATTAGGATCAAGATGTGTTTTATTTATTTATTTATTTATTTATTTTTTGTTATGGGATAATAGTAGTATTTTAGGTGATCAGGGAAAATATAAATGGCAAAGGAGTGACTGACAGCACGGGTTGAAATTACTTTTTTAGCCACTAGCCACCAGGGCTAGTAACATAGACTTGACGCAGCTAGGACCACTTGGCCCACCCAGTCTGCCCATTTCCCTACCTGCTAGATAAGCTGCAGATTCTAGTTAGCCAACAGCCTACTTCCTGCCACCCCCACTACAGTTGTCTTATGTCTGTCCCATGCATGTTTGAATTCCGCCACTGTTTTAGATCCAACCACCTCCCCAGGAAGGCGGTTCCATGCATCCACCACTCTCTCCGTGAAAAAATATTTCCTCACATTACCCCTGAGCCATCCCCCCTCTATCTTTAAATTCTGTCCCTTGTTCTTACACATCTCTTTTTCTGAAAGATGCTACCCTCCTGGACTTTGTTGATTCCTTTGAGGTACTTGAACGTTTCTATCATGTCCCCCCGTCCCTCCTTTCATCAAGGGTATACATATTAAGCTCTCTGTCTCTCTTCTTATGGTTTCTGATGCAGACCCTGCACCATTTTAGTTGCCCTCCTCTGGACTGCTTCCATCCTGTCTATGTCCTTGCGTAGATGTGATCTCCAAAACTGCACACAGTACTCCAGATGCGGTCTCACCAACTGTCTGTACAGAGGGATAACCACTTCCCTTTTTCTACTTGATGCCCCTTCCTGTGCATCCCAGTATCCCGCTGGCTCTCCTTACTGACTTCTCATTACTTACCAACCTTTAGATCATCTGATATGACTACCCTGGTTCCTTTCCATTTTGTTGTTGTTAGTACCTCCCCTGCTATTGTGTACTTTTCTCCTGGGTTTTTGTTTCCCCAGGTGCATTACTTTGCACTTCTTTGCATTGAATCGATGTTGCCACATGTCTGACCATTCCTCCAACCTTGCCAAGTCCCTTCTCATCCTTTCTACCCAACTTGTGTATCAACTCTGCAGATCTTTGTGTCATCTGCAAAGAGGCATACCTTTCCCTCCAGACCCTCTGCAATGTCACCTATAAAGATGTTAAAAAGGACTGGACCCAGTACTGAACCCTGATGTACTCCACTAGTAACCCCCCTTTCTTCTGAATGTGTTCCATTCACTGTTACCTTCTGTGTCCTGTTGTGCAGCCAGTTTGCTACCCAGGCTACCACCGTGGGACCCACTCCCAGGCTGGCTAACTTGATTATTAATCTTTTGTGTGGGACTGTGTCAGATGCCTTGCTAAAGTCTAGGTAGGCCATATCCACAGCCCCTCCCTGGTCTATTACTTTGGTCACCCAGCCAAAGAAATTAATTGGATCGTCTGACATGACCTTCCTGCTGTAAATCCAGACTACTTTGGGTCCTGTGCCTTTGGCCTCTAGGTACTCAACAATTCTTTCTTTCAAAGTGATTCCATCATTTCCCTACCACGGAGGTCAAACTTACAGGTCTGTAGTTTCCTGCTTCTGCCTTGCTCCACTTTTGTGAAGGGGAATCACATCTGCTCTCTTCCAGTCCTCGGGTACCATCCCATCCTCCCATGATTTGTTAAAAAGTGTGGTCAGTGGTGTCACTAGGTCCTCCCTTAGTTCTTTTAGGATTCTGGGGTGAATCCTGTCAGACCCCATTGCTTTGTCCACCTTGAGTTTTATGAGTTCTTTCAGGACTCTTTCTTCTGTAAATGGACTGGTGTCAACCCCCCTACCCGGAGTGCTTCTATTTTCTGGTTTAGGTAACTCCTCCTCATCTTTTGTGAATACTGAGCAAAAGTATTCATTCAGTATCTCTGCCTTTTCACTGTCTCCCTCTGCCCACCTCCCTCTCCCTTATTAATCTTCACTATTCCTCCTTTAACCTTTCTATCTCCCTAATGTACCTGTAAAGGTTTTATCCCCTTCTTAACTGAATTGGCTATTTTTTCCTCGGTTTGGGCTTTTGCTATTCTGACTGCCTTCCCCACTTCTTTCTGCTTTAATTGATACAGTTCCCTGTTGTGCTCCTTCTGTGATTCCTTATACTTTTAGAATGCAGCCTTTTTCTCCTCAACCTTCCCTGCTACCTCTTTTGAGAACCATAGTGTTTTTACTCCGCTTTGTTTTCTTTATTTGTTTCACACAAAGGCTTGTTGCCTCTATGATGGGAGTTTTGATTTTTCTCCATTGTTCTTCCATCCCTCCTTTTTGGCCATTTGCTAGTGTATTCCTCAGGTATTCACCCATTTTGCCAAAGTCATCCCTTCTAAAGTCCAATATCCTTGTTTTTGTATGGCTTGTCTCCATGGTTGTGCTTATTGTGAAGCACACTGTGCAGTGGTCTTTTGTTCCCAGATGTCTACTGACTTCTACATTTGCGATTCTCTCTCCATTTGAGAGTACCAGGTCTAGTATTGCTCCCTCCTGAGTGGGTTCCAACACTAGCTGTCTAAGGCCAGCCCCCTGCAGGGCATCGAGAATGACCCTGCTCTTGGATGTGGCTGCAGTACATGTCATCCAGTTAGCATCAGGCATATTCAGGTCCCCCATCAACAGTGTCTCCCCTTTTTCAGCCATTTTGAAAATGTCCTCTATCATTTTCTTGTCCATTTCCTCCCCTTGAGTTGGGGTCTGTATACAACCCCTGTGCGGATTGTGATGCCATTCCTGGGAAAATCCACTAGCCCCCATAGAACTTTCCACTGGCCCAGTCAGTATACCTACTGAAATGTTACCTTCTCTGGTGCAAGCTCACAGGGTTTGTTAAAAGGAAATTCTTACTAGCCCAGTACAAAATCTACCAGCATTTAGCTTGTCGGCCAGTGTCAGCTTCAACCTCTCAGCAGCACAGATGTAAGGACTAATAGTCAGAATGGAGGCAAAGCATTTTTTAGCAGGAATAGGGTCAAGAGTTAGATTCCTGTAGTTTACTTTAGTCACATGAAAAGTGACACTAAACATGGTTGGTGTTCAGAAAACATTTAGAATGTTGATGGAACCATGGACTGTGTGATTAAATAATTTCAGATGTAACACAAATGTTACATGAGACTTAAACAAGGAAAATGACAACTTGAGGGACTGGAGAAAAGGGGCAATCTAAACTAGAATAAAAAGTACTGTACAGTAGAACATCGTCACCCTATGCACTGTTGCTTTAACCAAGGGAACTTTTAAAGGGAGTAAGGGGTATTTTTTCCCATTTTTGTTTCTGATTTTAGGAGTTTGTTTCCCAACCTGCAGATTTTTTTTTTCTATATAGATTTTTATCCCAAGTTTTTACCCGTGTTTTCGCCCATTCCTGTGCTCCGAGCATGCACGCCTGTGTGGAAGCACGTGCACGCCACGCCTCGAGGCACCCTCCCACTACTTGCATCCCCCTCCTTCCTACGCTACCCATCGGACCTCCACCTGATGGTAGCAGAACTACAAGGTGGGGGCACAACCGCCCCGGGAGAGGAGAGGAGAGGGCCCCCCCGCCAGCTCTCTGACAACCCGAGGTCATTCCGAACCCAGGTTGCCGGCATGATGCGAGGTAGCAAGGCTCAGCCCTCTGCACCACCAGGCCAGCTCCAACTTGCACATTTACAATACACTGATAAACACACACAAACTGACAGTACCAAGCTATGCTAGCAGCTATGGCAACACCCACTAACAGTGGAAGAAGAAAAGGCTGGGACAAAAAAGAACAAAATGTTAAAAATAAGGCCACAGTGCTACATGCCAGTGAGGTAGTACCTCAGTCCCTGTAGCAGTATCAGGCAAAGATAGCTAGAGACTGCAGTTGTCCAGTGGGTTTCAGACTTGGTTTAGAGATGAGGGTTCAACACTGGTCTAGGAATGGGATTACAACCATTTAGATCAAAAATGTGAGGAAACGTACTGTAAATGCTTTCCAGTCCTAAAAATTATCTAGACCGCTGACTTTAACATATGATGAATTGAAACCAGACCCAAACTGTTTTTTTTTCTGGGCAGTCAATTTCAGTAGCATCAGAGAACATTTTTGAAAGTTTTAAGCAAACCAAAATATCGTTCTGTTCATGCAAAACTCATACCAGATGAGAGAACATTATTTATTTATTTAGCTTTTGTTAACTGGGTAGGTACACTAGACAAGTTGTATGCCTATTTTCAGGAACGGCCTGGGAGAGTACAACAGGTATTACAGGGTACATCAATACAGCATAATAGGTGAACAAGTACATATATATTTTGTGGTTTGGTACATTGAGTCGACAAAACAACAGGCAATATACAGTGCACATAGTGTAAGACAGGTGATGATAGAATACATAATGAGCTGGCATTGAACAACATTGAACATCTGAAACATAAAGAGGTGCAGAAGGAGAGCTGGACAGGGAATCGACAACCGATTCGATTCAGTTTAATTGTAGTTCAGGAATAGAGTGCCACAGGGTTTTTCGGTGCCCAGGGCATTGTGCTAGGAGGCTTTTGCCATTCACAGCATGAGGCCAAGCAAGGTGCCCCACAGGAGGTCCGAAGGCATTTGTGGGAAAGAGGCAGTGCGGACCTGCTCGGGGAAGGAATTCCAGAGCCTAGGGCATGTGCTGCATAGTCCCTGTCACCCATAAGGTGCGGGTAGAGGGTACATTTAGTATCCCTGGGACCTTAGGGGGTAGGATGAGCAGTCAGCTGGGAGGGAGCTGAGCCAGCTCACAGGCACCCTATACCAAAATTTAGGTGATTGGTGGGGATAGCCAGCCTAGCTTATCATAGAGTTTGCAGTGATGGGTGAGGTGGGGGGGCCAGGCGAAATGGCAGATGATGTTGTCGTCGTGTACCACCTAGTGAGAAAAGACTTTTGAAATGCGTGCAAATAGAGTGGAGACCATAGCTGAGGAAGGGATAACACTCCCTAGCGAGACCAGGCAGCAGCAGGATGAGGTTGTTTGGCCCTATAGGCCAGTCAAGCTACAGTTTACGCCTCTGCAGGCGTTGAGGATGTGACTCCCTAGGTCCAGTTGGGGTCCAAGCGTCACACCAAGATATTTGTGGGAGGTCACAATGTGAAGGGAAGTGCTGTCTGCGCAGTCGATTCACAGAGGGACTGGAGAGGCACATATTTTGGCTGATGAGCCGAATAGCATGGCCTGCGTTTTTTTCTGGTTGAGGACCAGCTTCTGTTGGGTGAGCGAAGCCTGAATATTCTTGAAGTCCTCAGACAGGTGGAGGTTTAGGGTGGCAGGATCTCACGAGTGGGCCAGGAGGACCAGGTCATCCGCATACAGGGTGACCCTACATCTGGTAACTATATCAGGGAGATTGTTAATAAACAGAGAGAAGAAAAGGGGTCCCAGAACCAAGCCCTGGGGGACGCCAGAGGTCACAGGCAGGGGATCAGAGAGGACTTTATTGAATTTGGTTAACTGTACTCTACCATGCAGGTAGTCAGTTACCCATCTCAGAGCTGGGGGACAAGCCAAGGGACCTCATCTGAGTGCAGAGCAGGTAATGGTCAACAAGGTCAAAGGCCTTGGATAAGTCAATAAACACTGCTCCAGAGAGTTTCCCTGGTCCATGGCTGCTCTGATTGTGGAAGAGACACAGATCAGTGCCGTGGTTGTGCTGTGCCCTTTGAGAAAGCCATGCTGGGTGGGGGACAGCAGTTCATGGGTTTGGATATACTCAGGGAGTTGTTTAGCTACAACCTTTTCAAGGAGCTTGCTGATGGCCAAAAGGATAATTCAGCTATAAAATCATTTTTATAATTGGAGCATATCAATGTACAATGAAAATATGTTTTTATTAGGGTAATATTGGGGTAGAGTGAAAAGAATTGGATTTTAGAAACTGTTCTTATAAGTGCAGTGTTCTTTTAACAGTAGTTCTTATAAGTGGGTTTCATTTTATCTAGATAGCTAATTGATCTAAAACTTCATTAAGCCCATACTAAAAAAAAAAAAAAAACTTGACAGCTGCTGTCTAGTAAAGTAGATGTTTACAAGACACAAGTTGTCAGTTTACCATAAATGTTAGTGAAAACCTTCCTGTGACTAGGTATATTAAACCAAAATCTTAGCCTTGTGGTCATCGGGATGTATATGACTACCAGTTTAGTGACAAAAGCTACTAAAATTCAGTCCAGCAAGCATAAAAAAAAACTTTTAGTCACCAGAGGCTTCTACAAATGTCTAAAAAAAAAAAATTGTTATCCTGGCCCGGTGGGAGAAGTGGGTTGCTCTTCTGGGCAGAGGACCTCTGGTTGGTTTTCGAGTGCGACTCCCTGCCTTGGGCAGGTGGAGTCTGCATTCAGACTGCAGGCGAGAGGCAGAGATGCCCACTCCTACAGCGTCACCTATGGCAGTGGACCATGCAGCATTAACAGCATGGGTGACCAGGCATGTTCAGTAAGTGTCCTGCCACTAGAACGTGCATTAGAACGTCTCTGTGACATTATGAAAGTGAATGGAGATTAGGAACAGCAAGGAAAATGCCAGCCTGGTGCATGGAATGCTCTTCCCCCAATGCTAAAAAGTATCAAATTCCTTTGATCCACACCCTTCTCACCCAAAAGGTCTTACCCCTGATAGGACAGATTCAACACTTGGAGGTGAAGAATTGAGGGGATTCTGGGGGACAGCGAAGTGTTTGTTTGTTTGTTTGTTTATTCGCTTAACGGGTAAGCACACTGGAAACAAGTTCCTTTACAGGTGCGACCCACATATATTGTATACAGACAATACATAGTCAAGCATACATATACAATGCAGCAAATTGCAGACAAAAATGTCTTTGTTACGAGTAAAATTCATAGAAAATTCATAAAAACAGTTACAATTAAATTGAGATTCGAAATACATCCTTAATGCATCAGCAAACTTTTGACAGAACACAACCACCTAATATCTTGAGGAATTTCATTCCAAATGAATGGAGCAATATAAGCAAAGGATCTTTGTCCACTTTTAGATTTCATAAAAGGAATCTCGAGAAACCTACTGTCTGACCTATGTCTAGAATAATGACCATCAATATATGGTCTCAAAAACTTTGAAATACTATGTGGAATTCCAGAGTCCATAACTTTATATATGAACTTGGCCACACAGTATTGGAAATTTAATGAAACCGGTAACCAGCCCATTTCTTTCAAAATCACACAATGATGAGATGACTTAGAACAATTTAAAGCAAACTTGGCTATCAAGTGAAGTAAAGTGGATTTCTTTGAAATCACTGTCATGAAAGTGTCAGTAATCATAGCTGCATAGTTCACAATAGGAAGTAAGCAGCAATTTGAAACAACTAGCCTAGACTCAGGAATAAGAAATGAACGGATTCTGTACAAAGAACCTAATCTACAATGTATTCTTGAGGTAACCTCAAAAATGAGATTCATAACTTAGATGAGAATCTAGTAATACCCCAAGATATTGAAATGTATCAACATAGTCAAACAGTAATCCATCAAGAGATTTAACTTCCAAAGTACCAACCTCAGATCTCAGTCTAGGTGGGGTACCAAAAACCATCACCTTTGTCTTAGATTTGTTTAAGAATAATTTACAGGCCATAAGTGAAGACTGAAAATTGCACATTTCCTCTGTTAAAGAAACACCTAGATCTCCAAATGACAAACCCTGCGTATAAATTACTGCATCGTCAGCGTAAAGTGTTAAAGAAGCATTATTAATCACACTTACTAGTTGATCAAAAAACAAAGAAAACAAAGAGGAGTCTGAAGGAGTGAGGCGCCAGGGGCCATTGGTGCAAAAAAAGAAAACCTGCTATTATGTTTACCGTGTATGCTGCAACACTCCTATTTCTCACCATAGAAATCCCTTGGTATGCTTGACTAATGTAGTTATGCCAACTGGGTTTAGCTGCCCTGGAGGTGGAATTTGTGCTAACGATGAAAGCGATTTAGCCAGTAGTGAGGTTGTAGTAAGAGAGTGCTGCCAGTAGGTTGTGCTGAGGCTAGTCAGATTAATTTATCTACTGACTGGAGCAAGTCTGCCCTGAAGCCCTCTCTTCATATCTTCACTTGAAGAAGTTAGTTTTCTTTAAAATCAATATTTTCTTTATATTTGTGCTGCCTTTAGTGTTTTTAGGCATTTTTAGAGTGTTTTTGACTATTTTCCATGTTCCCTGGAACTGTGGTTTTTATTCTCACAGCGGTTCCTGCATTTTATTTCTTAGGTAAAAATACTGCTTTCGAGGTTAAAAAAAAAATTTTGCTTTTTACATTTTAGCTTTACTTTTATAGTGATTCCCTATATTTGGAAGGAACCACATTTTTCATACATTTCTTTTTATTTGTCATCATTTAGGAACCATTTCTTAGTGGTTCCACAGTGCTAGGGAACCAACCAAATTTCTCTTTTTTCCCTATTCAGGGAACCATTTTTTCACGGTCTTTTGATGAATTGGCATGTCAGATAAAAGGACTGGACCCACTGAATTTAAAAATTGTATTAAGTTCTTCAAAGTAGTGGCCAAGGCAGACAGCCATGGCCTTTGCCTCAGTTATTTGGGGTCCAGCCCATATTTTTACAAAACTGTGAACTTTGCACTAAATTTCATTCAAAAATAGGTAAGAAAAGAGCCAAAAGGCTGGAAATAATGGCTTATCAGTCTGTCTCCCCTTTTAGTAAAAATCCTGAAGATGAGTCGTCCTCTCATCAGAAAACTAAAGGTATGTCTTCTCAAGACCCCCTAGAAAATAAGTCTGATAAAAATAATAATGACCAAGCCAAGAAAAGAATTGCTGAGCGGTTCCTGATTCAGTGCCTGCTAAAAAGAAACAAAAACATATTACTGCCTCTCTCGCTGAAAAGCAAAGGGAGATGCCAGTGTCACAAAAAGATATTCCCTCTGTGGAGGAAATAGCTAAGGTTTGACATATCAGACCTTTCAGGCTCTGGGCAACCTCCTTAGCGCCCCACCTGATCCTACCACTCCTAATCCCTTTGACCCTGGGCTGGGCCAGGGCTTTTACTATGAGGGTGGTGATGATGAAGAGGAGGGTGAACCCTTGGAACAAGGTGTATCCCTTGACCAAGAGTATGGCTCTCCCTCTAACGGCCAGGAGGATTTCTCCTCTCATCATACTTTTGTCCAACATATGGTAGACACTCTGGACCTCACTATTCAGGAGACCACTGACCAGGATGAGGAGGCAGACTTCCCAGATAATAATGGGTCTCCCTCTCTCTAAAAAGCTACTCCTTCCAATACACAAGTCCCTTCGCAGGGCTACTTTTAAATTACTCCAGAATCCCACCTCCATTCCGGGGTGGGCATGAAAATAGAGAAGAAGTATCAGCTAGATAAAACTAATGATGCGTTTCTCTACGTACACCCAGACCATGAAGGAGTGATGCAGGCGCGGCCTGTGATAAAGCTCTTTCTTCCCAGCCTCCAGAAAAAGAATCTGGAAAACTTGACACTATGGGTAGAAATCTTATACCACAGCCTCTCTGCTACTGTGCCTTTCTACTTACATGGCGTATATAGCACAATACCAAAAGGCTCTTTGGAACTCTGTCCAGGCTGTCAACCAGCGAGCCCCAGACAGGGTGTCTGAAGACTTGGCGGAAGCTGTAAAAACTGCTTTGGAAGCCACAAAGTATCAGTTTCACATGGCTGGGGATGCCAATGACACTGCCTCCAGGGCTATTGCTCAAGCCATCTCTCTCAGGTGCTGTGCCTGGTTGAGGACTACTAACCTTTCCCAGGTCACCCAAATAAAAACTGTGGATTTCCCCTGTGAGAATAATTCTCTTTTTGGGGACAAAACAGAGGCATACATGAAAAGGTGGAGGAATACAAAACCACCTATCAGAGCAATGCAGCTAAAGAGAAAACTTCTACTTCTCAGAAACCTCAAAGCAGAGGTGGGGTTACTGTCCCAGGGTTTTCTACCCTATGCCAATGCCTATGCCGTTGGACTACTCTCAGATGAGAGGATTCTTTAGGAAGAGGTAGAAGGGCTCTTCTACAAATACCCAGACTAAGCAAAACCCTGACTACAAGGCCCAGATCGCCTCCCTCCCCAGTAGGAGGAAGGTGGACCTACCTACCTCCACCAGTGGCACCTAGTCATCACAAACAAGTGGTTGCTAGAGGTGGTGGGTCGGATTCACCCTACAGTTCAGAAAATCTCCCACTCAGCAGGGTCAGAAGACTGTAAAACCCCTAACCTCTACAGAAAGATTTCTGTTGGAGTCAGAGGTAAAGTCACTTCTGTCTGCAAATGCAGTGGAAAGAGTTAATTTCTCCCAATGGGGAAAAGGCCTCTATTCCAGGTACTTTCTCACCCAAAAGAAAAATGGGGACTGGCGACCCATTCTCGATCTCCAGTACCTGAACAAACACCTGTTCGACCCAAAATTCAAGATGGTCACCCTGTCGGTAGTGATTCCCTCCTTGCAGCAGGGAAACTGGCCTGGGGAAACAACTGATGGAGAGGCCGCCAAGAAGAGAAAGCTGGGGAGCATACTAATTTGAACTCCCTTCAAAGAGCCATTAATCTGTTGACTACCACCATTCAGAAACTCGACAAAAAGTTGGTTGAGGAAAATGACAAAGTTGTGGTGATGGAACAACAGTTGGATGCGTTGTCAGGGGTGGTCACAGTCCGTGAGCGTACAGCGGGGAAAAAACTGGCTGCCATGTCTATGATGATTAAAGAACAGGCTCTGATGCACTTGTAGACTTGAGCAACTAGAGAACTTGACCCGATCTGCGAATGTCCGGCTTCTAGGTATTCCTGAGGACGTAGAGGAGGGTGATCTTCCAACCTTTTAGGAGAGGTGGCTTCCCGAGGCAATTGGACTTGGTTTTATAGTGCTTATCATCAAAGCATACAGAATCATGCTTTGTAGAGCTACCAGCAACATGGCGGGCCCTCGGACTGTACTGATGACTACAATGTCTTCCGTTCTTTAGGATCGGATCCGCAAAGTCACTAAGGAATTGTCACCAGTCATGCTAGGGGACAGTAAGATTTTTTTTTTTTGCTGACTACTTATATGCCACTAGGATGTGCTGCAAGGCTTTTGAGGGGGTAGTTACAGAATTAAAAGCAGCAGGCTTTGTGTACAGAATTTCTTTCGCTGTTCATCTTCAGTTCACTTACTTGAACAAAATGTACTCTTACACAGATGCAAAGGTAGCAGGGGAATTTGCAGCCAAGCCACCCACCACATCGTCAAATGAGGTAGATACGGAGGGCCCAGATGATGGTAACTGACTAAACTTAAGAACCTCAAATGCTGTCTACTGTTAAATGATTTCCTCTAACTCCAGTCTTTGTTTTGACTGGTATGCAATAACGTTTTTAGATAAAATGTATTGTGACTCTATGTTCTGGATCCCTACTTTATAGCACTATGGGGCTTATGCTGCTTGTAATTTCAATCAATCAATCAATCAAATCTTTATTTATTCAGGCGAACATCATTGAGCACAGCTCATTTGCAAGATGGACCTGATAAGGTCTAGGTTCAATAATTGGTACATGTATAGGAAGATTTAAAACACGTATATACTTATATACAGTAATCAAGGTTCAATAATTGGTATATGTACATGAATAATTAAAACACTTATATACAGAAATCAAGAACAGAAATTGTTTAAACATAACAGCATATGGTAGGAACATATGAGATGCACTCTAGGTAAACCAGTATATACATATCAACATTGGCAGTAAACATGGCATACATTCAACATGATATACCCAAGATTCCAAAGATCCAAGGAAGTCAATGTGGACAAGAGAAATAGTGATTGGATGACTGAAAGAGGTGGTCATAGACTGAGACAAGTGACATGGTGGAAGGGAATGCATGACTAGAGCAGGGAATGGTGCTAGAACTGGGAGGTGAAGGCAGTGATAAGGGCTAAGGTAGGAGCCTGGAGTTAATGGGAGAAGATTATAGCCAGGGGGTGAGGTATCTGTGGAGATGAATTCTAGGGAAGTGAATTGCCATGATATGATGGCAGCCTGAGAGGGGGAAGGAAAGAACTGCGAATAAACTAGAACTTGTGGAAGCAATTGCATTTTTCAGGGAAGAGACTTGGGTATAGATGCTTGAAGGATGCTAAGGATACCCAGTTGATCGGCTTCAAGGACTTTTGAATCGTGTTCCATGATATAGCTAGATTATAGCTGATAGCAGATCTCCCATGCCGGGTGTTGACTTTAGGCACTTTGAGCATAATGAAGTTGTAGCTTCTTAGGGTGTAGGTGCCAGCTGTGGCCTGTGCGAAGCAGTCTAATATATAGTTTGGAAGCATCTTAGTTAAAATTCTGTATGTCCACACTGCAGCATTTCTGTTTCTTCTGAGATGTAGAGATGTCCAACCGACTGCTGCATAGAGAGCAATGGTGAGTGTTAAATGGTAGATCTGTTATGAACCTCAGAGCTCTGTGGTATAGTGTATCCAATTTGCATAGGTAGGAGATAGGCGAGGTGACTATAGAGGAAGTCTGCATAGTCAATTACTGAGAGAAATGTGGCCTGGACCAACCTCATTTTGGAATCTCTGTTTAGAAAGTGCCTTATTCTAAAAATAGACCAAGTCTCTGGCAAGCTTTTTAAAAGTTCTTCAATATGAACTGTGTAGTCAAGTTTGCTATCTATCCACACCCCAAATACTTGAATTTTTCTACATAATCAAGGCTTTCACCAAGGATAGTGGATAGCTGGGGAGGTTGTTTAGTAATGAGGGATTTGTATGGCTTTGGGTGGAGAAAAACATTGCTTTGTTTTCTTTGCATTTAAAAGGCTTTTCCAATAATTGATGTTGTAGTATAGAGAATTCTGTTTGTAGAACTTCACAAGCTGTAGCAGGCTATTGGTTGCTGACATATAAAACAGTGTCATCTGCGAACAAGTGTACAGTGGCTTTGGTAAGATTGAATCAATATTGTTAATATAAAAGCGAAAAGGATAGGGCCCAGGATAGATCCTTGTGGAACTCCTCTTAGAAGTGGTTTTAGTGGAGATAGGGCTCCTTCAGCTTTCACTTGCTGTGTTCTTCCTGTTAGGTAACACCTGAACCATGTAAGGAGGATGGATCCAAGCCTATGAAGTGCAAGGAAGAGAGTAGCAGCTCATGGTCCACCATATCAAATGCCTTGTTAGATCAAGGAATACAGCACAAACGCTATTCTTTTATCCAGTTCGGTTTGCTCAATCGTTTGTAACTTTAGCCAGTGCAGAAATAGTACTATGCTTGGAGCCGAAACCGGATTGTGCTGGATTTAAAGATTAGATTCTTCAAGGTAATCTCTTAATTGGATGCTTACCAGTTTTTCTAGCAGCTTAGATAGTACTAGAAGGATAGAGATTGGCCTATAGTTGTTAAGGTCCATGGGTCCCCTGATTTCAGTAGAGGAATTTAACTGTGTTTATAAAATGGACAAAGGATTTCAAGCAATCTGATTGGTTATTGGCGTGCATTAGATATGTCTAATGCACAACTAAACTAGAACCCCATTTAGAATACACAGGCCCATTTTATAAGTGCAATAAACCACTCCGGGTATGTGCATTAGACAGTTCTAATGCTGCGGTTGAGAGACTGGACACACTTGGCCTGGGGCCTCGTGCCTCCTCGTTCCCTCTAGCCTTGCATTAGAACTGTCTAATGCACACCCCATCGTGTCTTATTGCTTACTTATAAAATGGACAAAGGATTTCAAGCAATCTGATAATGCACACCCCATCGTGTCTTATTGCTTACTTATATGTGTATCGGGACTAGGAGTCTCTGACGATATAATTGTTGAACAGGTCTGGGGTTATTTCTGTTTTTCTCAGCACATTAGTTGGCTCAACAGTTGTTAATAAGCCATAGCAGTCATCTGTTCAGCTCAGACTGTTGTATAGGTAGATATCGTGTTTTAAGTGGGGTAAAAATGGCGGCTGGGGGGGGGGAATAGCTGCCTCATGGTAATTGACAAAATGGCAGAGCACTGCTGAGTTTTAATCCTACACAATCGTGGCCGCAGTCTTAATCGCTAAGTTGTCTCATATCTGCCTCCATGCTGTCCACCAGTATTACGTTTGAATGCTCTGCTATTTGTAGCCTAGGTTTTGTAGATCACTGTAGCCATTCTTTACTTGGACATGCTATGCTAGGTCCTCTAGTTAATGCTATGTAGTACAGTTAAACCATTTTACAGTTGAGTTTAAAGTTTTTTATGTGATTTTTCATGTAACCACCAACGTAAAGTACTTTCTAATCAGGAGATGAAGCGAGTTTGATTGTTCTCTGATCTCTTAGGTGAATATTATACATACAACTGCAATTGGGAATCTGAATATAGCAAAGTCCAATGGGCTAGTGTAGACAGCTTGTGGCATACACAAGATTTATGGTATATTCCCTAAAGAGCATTGGTCGCAATGTGGTCACAAAATGATGAACTAATTGTAGGATGTTTATTGAGATCTACCCCTCATGTTGTTTATTTAGAAATGTGCATCTCTTATATCCTGTATTAATCACTGGAGAACGTTATCATAAGTGTGAAGTGCCATTTCTTGCATGCATATATGGTATTTATTTGCTATTAAATGCAATAAAAATAAATAAATAAAAAGATGGCAGAAAAGGGGGAGTCGTTGCTGGTGGGGAACTTAAGTCTGCCGGATGTAAACTGGAGCCTTCCAGCTGTGGCTTCAGCTAGAAACAGGGACATCCTGAATTCCCTGCAGGTGGCATTCTTCGGACAAGTAGTCAGGGAACCCACTTGTGATGGGGCAGTACTGGACCTGGTACTCAAGAATAGGGACAGTGTTGCAGACTTCAGAATGGGAGGCCACCTGAGGACCAGTGATCACTCTACAGTGTGGTTCAGTATAAGGGGGGCTGTGGAATCTGGGCACACAACGGTGAAGGCCCTGGACCGGAGGACAGATTTTATAAAGATGAGGGAAGGTCTGGCCGGGGGGGGGGGTGACCTTGGTGGGCTGGAGGAATAGTGGGCAAAGCTAAAAGGGGGCAGTTTGAAGGCAAAACTCTGTGTTAAACAAGTGAGCAAATGAGGAAGAAGTGACCACTGTGGTTCTCGAAAGAGATGGCTGAAAAAAAGTAAAGGCTAAAAGGGTAACATTCAGAAGATGTAAGGAGATGCAGAGGGGGGAGGATAAGGAAATATATCCAGAGAAACAAAGAGAAGCAGGGAAAGCAGTAAGCAGCGGGAAAGGACAAACTGAAGACAGACTAGCCCAAGCAATAACAAAAGGGGAACACAATATTTTTTAAGTATGAAAGTGAAAAGAGGGGGACCTGGGGAGGGATTGTAAGGTTAAAAAGGGATGGGGGCACAGTGCATGGGGGCCAGGAAAAGACAGACCTACTAAACAAATACTTTTGTTCAGTGTTCACTGTGGAAGGAGAAGGGAGAGGCCACAAAAAAGTAACAGGCGCTAAAGGGAGGGAGGTGGACATTACTCTTTTTTCAGAGGAGAGAGTCCTAATGGGACTCGCTAATCTGAAAGTGGATGAAGCGGTGAGACCTGATGGGTTACATCCTAGGGTATTGATGGGGCTCAGGGAGGTACAGTATTGGCTGTACTCACAACAATCTTATTTAACAGCTCATTGGAAACTGGAGTGGTTCCAGAGGACTGGAGGAGGTCAGATGTAGTCCCACTTCATAAAAGTGGCAGCAGGAGGAGGCTGGCAGTTATAGGTGAATCAGCCTGTCATTGGTCGTGGAAAGCGTTAATGGAATAGCAGCTGAAAGAGAGGATAGTGGAATATGTTGAATCTAATGGGTTATGAGACCCAAGACAGCATAGATTCATGGTGGGGAGGTCATGTCAAATGAATCTGCTAGATTTCTTTGATTAGATGATCAAGGAATTAGATCAGGGTGGAGCCGGTAATGTGTGCTACCTAGATTTCAGTAAGGTATTCAGCACCATTCCACATAGACTGCCAAGCAACCTGGGTAGCTTAGAGTGCGACCAAAGATGGTAAACTGGATAAGAAATTGGTTGGGGATAGGCAGCAGGTGATGGTGGTAAAGAGAGTTCACTCCGAGGAGGGAAGGTGGCAGGCGGTGCTACAGGGATCAGTGCTGGAACCAGTCCTCCTTAATATCTTTATAGGTGACATTGCAGAGGAGCTGGAGGGATGTCTACCTCTTTGTGGATGACACCAAAATCTGCAGTAGGGTGGACATTCCGGAGTTGTGTGTGGAAAGGATGAGCAGGGACTTAAGAAAACTCGAGGAATGGTCAGAGGTATGGCAGCTGGGTGTCAATACAAAAAAGTGCAAAATAATGCACCTGGGGCATGGAAACCCAGAGGCAGAGTACAAACGGGGGGAACGTTATTGATGACCATCAAGCAGTAGAGAGATCTGGGGGTAATCATCTCTGATGACTCGGTCAACAAGGCAATTGGGAGAGCTAGTGGGATGCGGGGGAGTGTAGGGAGGGGTATCACTAGTAGTAGGAGGGAGGTTGTGTTGCCTCTGTATAGATCACTGGTAAGACCTCGCCTTGAATACTGTGTACAGGTCCGAAGACCATATCTCCAGAAGGACATAGAGTGGAGACGGTCCGGGGGGGGGGGTAGCTAAAATGGTGCAGGATCTGCATCAAAAGCCCTATGAAGAGAGAGACTAAATGAACTTGACATATACACTCTGTAAAGGGGGGGTGGTGTGATACAGAACTTTAAATACCTCACAGGGTTAAATAAAGCATTGGAGGAAAGCATTTTTTAGATAAAAAGGTGCTCAGGAACGAGAGGACATGATGTGACATTGAAGGGCATGTACTTACAAAAAGCCTGTGAATGTTCCTCTAAAGTGCAAGTGTTCTGGAATTTCTGTGATTGTTCAGAAGTTGCTTGTGTCATGGAAATGTATCATTGATGTGTCCTGTATCCTACAGGTTTCTATGTAACTAAATCTGGATCACCCCCTGAAAAAGGGACCATTAGGCCCAGTGGGCCTACCAGTCAACAAAATGAAATAAATAGATTGAGAGATGTGAGGAAGTACTTCTTCACAGAAAGAGCAATGGGTTTCTGGAGCAGCCTACCAGCCGAGGTGTTGGGTGCAAAAACAGTGGTGGTGTTCAAGAAAGCATGGGATAGGCATAAGGAATCTTGGTGGAAAGGAATGGGGGAGGGAGAGAAAAACTGGAGAACAAGTAGGGTCTGTGGTGATACTGCAGGTAAAGAAAGTGGGGCAGACTAGATGGGCTGAGCAGTCCTACCTGCCAACAAATTGTATGTTCTACATTCTACAAGAGATGGGGATTTTCCGTGTCCTTGTCAGTATTCCCCTGCCCATAAAACCAGTTCATGCAGTTGTTCCAGGCTGTGTAGGTGTCGATGTGAACTGGCTGCCACCGCATGCTTAGTCGCTCACTAACCAGCCTTTCATTGCTTGTAAAGTACTTTGGGTTACAATGTGTATGAAAAGTGCTATATAAATACTGATTTTTCTTCCTCTACTTTAATATTGTAATGATAAAACACAACTCTTGGTTTATTTCCAATTAATTTTTTTATCATGCGAGTTGTTAGCATGCTCCTCGGACAGTTATGCTGCAATGTACTCATTCTTCAGTTTATAATAAAACTTCCCTGTTACTGTTTTTTGGAAGAGAAGTCTGCATTTTGCTGTGTTTACTCATTCAGACATTGTCTTACAGCAAGAAAGAAGAGCTGTGCAGAAACAGCGGCTGCTTTGGAAAAGCTACTTCCACGAGGATGTCAGGTGGTAGGCGTTGTAGTTCCTGGAATTGTGGGTAAGCAGAGTTTGTAATGTAAGGTAATACTGTCTTCATAGCTTACAATCCGTGGTGTCCCCAGTCCTATCCTTACAGCTATAGATACAATCCTAGCTTTAGCACTGGAAAACAAAACTGAGAGAATTGTGATACACTGCACCACAGGAAACATTTGAGCTTAAAAAGATGTTGCAGAGGCGGGCAGCTTATTAAAGCTGTGCAAAAAGAAAAGCTGGCTCCAGAAACCACACTATTCAAATGTAAAAAAAGAACCTTACTGCAAAAACCAAGCATACCACTAGGACAGCATTTGCAGCAGATGGGAACTCGACATTAGGACGTCACTGGCATGACCAGTTTTGCACCACATGCATCATCAGGGGGATGATTGTGTTTATTAAACTGTACCGGATTGTTTAGCTGACAGATTGGTACTTCTTACCAACTCTGTGCACTTTATAACTGTTTCCTGCAGGCCCAGTGGTACAGCAGTTGAACTACTGCCTGCCACATCATTTACCTGGTTTTGGAGCAAATTCATGTCACCGTGGGTCGAGGGAGGGTGGGTATTGAGCATCCAGAGGACTGCTTTCCTGTCCCAGAAGGGATGGGTCATGCTTTCCACAGCACGCCTGACACCTAGTGAAGGCTGGGTGTCAGGGCAGTTGAAGAAACCTAGTAGGTTGGGAGAAGGTGGGGTCATCGGCATGACACTGAGCGTCTATGCATGCAGTGGGAAGGAATGAAGATGTCATTACCGCAGGCCTGGCACTGCTGACCAGGCACCTGCACTGGATCCTGTTTCGAAGGTGGAACAAGGACGAGTCTCCACCACCCCTGCCACAAAGAGTAAGTTGTGAGGGCACTAGGAGTAAGACCTGGACATGGTGGGTGACTGGACTGGGGAGGTCCGCCAAGATTAAGGCAACAGGATAGGGGAAATAAAATCAAGTGGGGAAAAAAAATAACTGCTTCCTGCAGCTGTACTTGATACTTTTGTTTTTAATCATGAAATTTCACATTGTTCCACAATTGTAGTATATACCTTTAAATGGCACTGTATAAAACCGTTTCCATCACTGCACTCTCTCCCCCCTGATGACGCCCGTGGTGTGAAACCAGTTGGGCTAGTGGTGTACTGACCTCATGTTGTAAATACTGTTCTAGGGACATGGATATGTTGTCCATCCGCACTTATTGGCAGGTTCCTTGCCGCTTTAAATCTTGCTGGAAGGTCTTCAAGCTGGCTCCTCCCACCCACCCGGGTGGTAAAACTCTCGACTCCGCCCCATGACGCCAGATCTTCCTTACCGCTTGGAAGCTCAGGTTCCCTCCTTTACGCTCTGCGTATAAGACTGGTTCCTAACTCTTCGGTTTTCCGAAATTAATCTTTAAAGGTTTTCTGAACTTTGGTCCTTCTTCCCTGGCAGCTGCGATGATGGACCGTCGACTACCGGGTTTGGAATGCCCATGCGGGCAGAAGATGTCTCGGACGGATCCGCACTCCACGTGCGTCTATTGCTTGGGCCTTGAGCACGACCCGCAGGCTTGCGACCTGTGCTCTTCTTTCTCGGCCTATGTCCTGGAAGACCGTGCCGCCCGTCTGCAACTTGGGTGACCCGAAAAGCATTATCCTCCGGTAAAGTCAAAAGAGGCCCGGTTGGCGGTTTCCACGGTGGCGGGCTCGGCGGATCAGCTAGAGCAGATGATCGCCCTCGAAGAGGAGGCGGCGCGGACCGCATCTTCCTCAGCCGCGGCATTTATCCCGCTCTCCCTGGGATCCTCATATTCTGCTTCCTTTAAGGAGCTTTGTCTGTCTCTCTCCACCAAGGAGGCGGGACCTTCATCTTGGGACCTTCCTCTCGGTCCAAAAGAAGAGACAAGGTAAGTCCATCCGTCGGCGCTCTTGGGGCGGGAAGGTCCCCTCCCTGGGCAGTGCGACCATTGACTTGATCGATCCTTGACTTGCCACTGGCTTCACGGTGTCCCGTCTGGTCAGTTGACCAAGACTCCCGTCAACGCAGTCGAGATTTTTCTCGACCCGTTGGACGGTTGTTGACTAGATGGCTGACAGTCCTCTCCCCTGCCCCTGGTGGTGGCTGAGGATCCTGTGGGCTTGCCTGTGCCTCCGGTTCCGGAGCCCTTGGTGTTCCTTCGAGCCGGCGAAGGGGGCGGTTTCCCGCTCCTTCCTGCACCCTCCTCGGAAAAGCCGAGGTTCGCGGTCTCAGTCTCGGACTTCTTCACGGTCCAGCCGATCCCGCCACCAGGCGGTCTCGGCACCAGCGACAGCGGTGCGCGCCGCTCGTCTTCGTCCTCTTCCTCCCGGGCGGGGAGGCTTCGGCCTCAGATTGCGTCGGCGTCTGAGACCTCATGTGGCAGCAGCTTCTGCTGGCTGGGGAACAAGCCGACGACGTCGCCTTCCCAGGCCATTAAGTGGCTGTCACCGGAGCGGCTGAAGCAACCCCTCGCTTTAGCCGAGGCGCCTGTTTCCAGGCCTGTTGCTCAGCCGAAACCAGCTGCTCCACCGATTAGGGTGGAACCTCCGCCTCCACAGCCATTGTTTGGGGCCCCGACCAAGAACTCTCGGTCGGCTCAGGGTTTACCCCATAGGCTGTCGGTCACCCTTACTCCCGATCGCCCTCGGCAGGTAGAGGGTGACTCAGGCCCGAGGCAGCTCTTTGCGGATTCTTCTGTGTCCGACGATTCCTCCCTCTTCTCCAGGCGAGTGGACTTGGAGTCCTCTGGAGGTCAGTCACTGGACGATAGCCCTTCGTCCTTTCTGGGTTTGCTTAGGCTCATCTCGGAGTCCACCGGGATGCAGCTCGAGCCCGTATCCAAGCGGGCCAAGTATCCCCTCACAGAGATATTGGACCGGTTCTCCTCTGGAGGCCTTTCCTGTGGCGAGGCCATTATGGGCCCGGCCTTGGAGCTCTGCTGGCGCTTCTTCCTGCCCTGCGCCTTTGGCCAGGATGGCTAGGAAGTATGCGGTCCCTACCGGTTCCCTGTCTGGTTTCTTGGAACACCCCTCAGCCGAGGGGTTTGTTACTGACAGCGTTTTCCGGCATGCCGGAAATGCTAGGGACGTGGACAAACCTCCCGACAAGGAGTCCAAGAAATTGGACTATGCCGGGCGAAAAGTCTGCGCTGCGTCCTCCCTTGGCCTTCGCCAGGCCAGCTCGGCCGTGCTTATGGCACATTTCTCCCATGCTCTGTTGGGCTCCCTGGGCAGGTAGTCCCTCATCTCCCGGGTGACCTGCAGAATCACGGTTAGGCAGTGCGGGACCAGGGCAGGGCAGTGGCAAAGCAGCAACTTCAGACTGCTTTGGACATTGGAGACTCCTGCGCCAGGTCATTCGTGGCCGCAGTGGCTATGCGCCGTCGGGCATGGCTGAGGATATCCTCCTTCACAGCGGATACCCAGCACAAATTGGCGGATGTCCCCTTCCTGGGGACCGACCTCTTCGGCTCTGGAGTGGAAGGCCACCTCCAGAGGATCGAAAAGTCCAATGCCACCTTGGACTCGGTCTCATCCGCTCAGAGGGACAAGGGCCGCAGACCGCAACCCAAGCCCTTTCGTCCGTCTGCACCCCGGCACGTCCAGCCCAGCAGCATCGGGGCCAGCAGGCTAGTGCTTGGCGTCCCAAACCCAAGCCCGCGGCTTCCTCCTCCAGGAAGCAGGGAGGTAAAGGCCCAGGTGGTCCTTGGCCAGTCCCTCTTCCAAGCCTGCACAGTGGCGGATTGAGGGTGTCGCTAGCCCTCGTCACCTCACCCCAGGTTCCCCCGTGGAGGGCGGCTCTAGTACTTCCTTTCGCCTGGTCTGCTATTACCACAGACCAGTGGGTGTTAGAGTGGTAGGAAAAGGCCTGCCCCTGGAGTTCGAGCAGGCCCCGCCCTTCAGACCGTCACCCCAGGGGGCCTCGGGGTCCGCAGCCTCTCTGTCGGCTCGTCGAGCCGACATCGCTCTGCTCCTCGAAAAAGAGGTGATCAGAGAGGTGGCGGACCCTCCCTCAGACCCGGGGTTTGTGTCCAGGTAGTTCCTGGTCCCAAAACAGACGGGTCTGGCGCCCCATTCTCGACCTACACAACCTAAACAAGTTCCTAAGGTCTCGAACCTTCAGGATGGTTACTCTGGCTCAGATAATACCATCCTTGGAACGCGGTGTGTGGTTCTGCTCTCTGGACCTGCAGGACGCATTTTTTCACATCCCTATCCGTCCGTCTCACCGGAGGGATCCCTTTATGAGTTCCTAGCCATGCCCTTTGGCCTTTCTCTTGCTCCCAGGGTCTTCACCAAATGCACGGCAGTGGTGACAGCATTCCTGAGGCACCGAGGGGTCCGGGTGTACCCTTACCTGGACGACTGGCTGATAGCAGCCCCCTCCAGACAGGAGGTGGAGCGGTCCAGAGATCTGGCCCTCCAGGTCTGCTTTCAAATCGGCCTCCTCATTAACGAGGCCAAGTCGGAACTCGAACCGGAGCAGGTGATTCTCTTCATCGGCGAGCCAGAGCATGGCTCCCGGCGGACAGGGCCGAGGTTCTTTCCTCCTTTGCCCGATCATTTCTGGTTGGGCAATTGCACCCTGCCCGGGACTTCCTGTGCCTCCTGGGTTTCATGGCGGCCTGCACCAGCGTGGTCCGTTGGGCATGCTGGAACATCGCCCCTCAATGGGGGCTGGCCAGCCAGTGGTCTCAGCTGCGATCCATTGGACCAGCGGTGGCGGTGGCCAGGGGATGTGGGCAGCTCTCCAGTGGTGGATCGTTCCAGCTCATCTGCAGGAGGGCATCCCATTTGTCGCCCGAGCCAACGGTATCTCTATCGACCGATGCCTCTCTGATGGGTTGAGGTGCCCATCTGGGGGAACACAGAGCGCACGGCCTCTGGTCCCCGCGGGAGTCCTGATGCCATATCAACCTGCTGGAGCTCCGAGCGGTCCGGCTAGCTCTCACCGCCTTTGCTCCGTTTCTACAGGGTCAGTTGGTTTGGGTCCAGTCGAACAATACCACGACCATGTACTACCTAAACCGCCAGGGCGGGACGCGCTCCATGCCCTTGTGCAAGGAAGCTCTCCACATTTGGTCACTCATGCGCAGCCTGGAGGCGGATCTCATAGCCATTCATGTGGCAGGAGCCTCCAACACCCTGGCCAATGCCCTAAGCCGGATAGGGGCTGTATCCCACGAGTGGTCTCCTGCTGGAGGTAGTACAAGATCTGTTCTCCCGTTGGGGCACACCAGGTAGGTCTGTTGCCTCAAGGAGGCAGAAGCTGAGAGCTGTTCCATGCCGCCCCCTCAGCAGGGCTCGCTACAGGGGGATGCCTTCTCGAGGCCGTGGACCCCGGGCCTCTTCTACGCCTTTCCCCCATTTCTCTTGATCCACAAGGTGCTTCTCAAGGCGAGGAGGGACAAGGCGCAGGTAATTCTGGTAGCCCCAGACTGGCCCCGCCAATGCTGGTATCCAGATCTCCTCAGCCTCAGCTCCAGGCTCCCAAGGCAGCTTCCAGCTCGCCCGGACATGCTTTCAGTCAATCAGGGAAGGTGTTCCATCCGGACCTTCAGTCCCTGCACCTGACGGCCTGGTTCCTGAGCGGCTAGAGTTCCAGGCCTTGGGTCTTTCCGACGAGGTCCTCAATGTAGTTGAGGCGCCCCCGTAAGAGTCGACCAGGAAATGCTATGCCTTCAAATGGAAAAGGTTTTCCATATGGTGTCAGGGCAAGGGCCTGGACCCTTCCTCCTGTTCCTTGGCAAGCATTTTGGACTATTTATGGTCCTTTCTCAGCAAGGGCTCAGGTCGACAACCCTAGGGTGCACCTGGCAGCCATCTCTGCTTGCAGGCGCGGTCCGGGAAGCAGTCGATTGGCGCAGGAGAAGGTGGTCTGGCACTTTTCAAGGCCTTGATCACGTTTCCCTCGGTGCTAGAACCTCCACCACCGTGGGATTTACTGCTGGTATTGGCAAAGCTCATGGGCAAGCCATTCGAACCAGTGCACAGGTGTGATCTCTCTCACCTGTTGTGGAAGACCGCCTTCTTGGTGACTGTTACGTCAGCCAGAAGGATGGGAGAGCTCCAGGCGCTTTCCATTGAGTCTCCTTACCTGGTCTTCCACAGGGACAAGGTTGTCCTGCACCCCCACCCGAAATTCCTTCCGAAGGTGGTGTCGGAGTTTCACCTTAATCAGGTGTTGACTCTGCCGGTGTTCTACCCCAATCATACCTCAGAGGCCGAATATAGGCTCCATACTTTGGACCCTAGAAGGGCGCTCGCTTACTATAAGAAGAACGCGGCTGAAATTCGGGGAGAGGTTCGCCAGCTGTTTGTCACCTATGCTGAAGCCGCACCTGACAGACCTGCAGCCAAGCGGACGATAAGCAGGTGGGTCACCTCCTGCATAGACCTCTGCTATAAGTTGGCGGGAATGGAGCCTTTCAGAGGGATAAGAGCTCATTCTACCTGACATACTGCTGCATCGGTGGCTGCTTCCAGGGATGTCCCTATCCAGGAAATCTGCAGGGCTGCTACCTGGAAGTCAGCACACACCTTCATCACCCATTACCACATCGACCTTGAGTCACGCCGGGATGCTGGTTTTGGGGCCTCGGTTCTCCAGTCTCTATTCCCTAAGTAGGGGGTGTGCGCCTTGCCTCCCTCCTCCCGGAGAACTGCTAGGAGTCTGCCAATAAGTGTGGATGAACAACATATCCATGTCCCTAGAAATACAGGTTACTCACCTGTAACAGGAGTTCTAGGAATGGTATATGTTGTTCATCCTACATCTCGACCTCGGCCCGGCGCACAACCTGGCTTCCAGCGGGCCAGATCTGGCGTCATGGGGGCGGAGCGGAGTTTACCACCCGGGTGGATGGGAGGAGCCAGCTTGAAGACCTTCCGGCAAGATTTAAAGCGGCAAGGAACCTGCCAGTAAGTGTGGATGAACATATACCATTCCTAGAACTCCTGTTACAGGTGAGTAACCTGTATTTTTGGCAGTATGTTTGATTTTTGCAGTGAAGTCTTTTTGCATATTTAAACTAAGTGGTGTCTGGTGTTGGCTTTTGTTTTTTTCTGGCTTGCACATGCCTTGTCAGTGGAGCAGAATTTGTGCTGTGCTTATTAAAGGTACCTAAAGTGGCTACCAGCATGGGAGGCTGTGTGGCTTAGTAGTTAAAGAGCAGAGCTGTGAACCTGAAGAACCAGACAAGAACCTCACTATAGCCACTTGCTCGCTGTGTGACCTAAGCAAATCATGTAACTTGTCTATGCTCAATGCATCTATAATGTGCAGTAATGTATGGCCTACTCTAGTCATATATGTCACATGCTAGTTGCTGCAGATTTGCCATTATAAAGGAGTGCTTGTAATGGCAAACACGCGCGCAGTTTCCCTCGCTCTACACATGCACCCGCCACAGCTCTTCCCTCTGCACTGCTGGATGCATTTTCTTTTCCCCCCTGAGACAGAACTGCCACTTGGACTCGGTGGTAAGTGAATTTTAAACACAAAATCTACTACTGTACTAGGGGGAAAAAAACTTAATTCGACTGCCGAAAGAAAGAAATAAAAACATTTTTAAATAAATAAAAAATAACGACCAGACACTGAAACCGAACCAGGCCGCAGCCCCACAGCAGCCTCCATTCATTTTATATAATTGCTGAGACAAAAAAGGCAAACCCAGCAATTATATAAAATAAAAGGTGGGGTTGTACGTGTAAACTCGAAGTTTACACACACCCTCTGAGTTGGATGCTTGCACAAACCATGTAGCATCTAACACCTCGTGTGTGTGTTTGTGTGTTTGTAAACTTCTCGTTACACATACCACTCCATACGTTATTCTATATGCAATGCACGGTTGGGCACTCATCTGCATAGAAAAAGCCATCATATATTTCACCATATATGGTGGTAGCCAGTTAGTGTATTATGATGCCAGTTAGCAAATTACACAGTTTTAATGTGTTATTAACACCTTAATAACACACTGATACCTAACAAGCACATATATATAAAACCAGTCTATATTACCACTCTATTAATGTGTTAACATCTTTGTAACATATATCTAACAAACACTTTGTGTATATACGAGCCCCCTGACTGGAGCTCCTCCACAGTTAGTGTGACCCGACCCACTTGCTGCCACCTGCCTCCTCGGATCACTGCCAGGACTCACATTTAAACAGTGAGCCCCCTGACTGGAGCTCCTCCATGGTTAGTGTGGCCCAACCCACTTGCTGCCACCCACCTCCTCGGATCATGGCCAGGACCCACGTTCAAGCAGTGAGCCCTCTGACCAGAGCTCCTTCACGGTTAGTGTGGCCCGACACACTTGTTGTTGCCCGCCTCCTTGGATCACTGCCAGGACCCCATGTTCAAGGTACAATCTCTCCGCTACTAAGCTGCCTTCAACATTTGGTGCCTGCCCTCCTCAGTGCTCCAATTGGCTGCTTTTCACCGCTAGCAGACTGCTAATTGGTACGGTTCTCATCTGCCCTCTGGAGCAAGCTCAGCCACAATCTTCAGCCTCCTGGCTTATATTTGTGCAGCTAACCAAATTGTTGTACCTAATTTTCTCCTGCTCCTGGCACTCTTTAAATCCCCTTGTTGCAATCTGGGCCCCTCCCGCAGTATTGTATCTACCCAGTCACAGCCGAGCAGTCCTCTCATCACTGGGTCTAGTTCCAGTCTAAACCTGTTATGCCTCCCCCAGGCAGTGATCGGCACACCCCAACTAATTCATCTAGTTAGCAGCATGCTGCTGCTACATAACCCAGGCAGTGATAGGCACACCCTGACTAATTCACCTAGTTAGCAGCACGCTGCTACTACATAACTTTTGCTAGTTCAGCTAATTCACTAGTAAATCTGGTAGTCCCTCCCTATCTCACTAAACCTACTTGTACTACCTTGATCTATTCTGCACTTCCATATCTGTGTTCTCCCCTGCCTCATTACTGTACACTCCACTCACTATGCCTTCTGCCTTTTATAGCCTACCTCTTACCATCCAGCTGGTACTCCTCCTATCCCCCCACATTCACGCCCCGGCCCCATCTGCTAATCCGTCAGTCCACTCCTGTCTGACCTTGTCCCATCACCCTGACTGTGTCATAGAAACATAGAATTTGATGGCAGATAAGGACCGCTTGGCCCACCCAGTCTGCCCATTTCCCTACCTAATGGATAAGCTGCAGATCCTAGTTAACCAACAGCCTTCTTCTTCCAACTCCACCCCTAGAATTGCCTTATGCCTGTCCCTTGCATTCTTGAATTCAACCACTGTTTTTGACTCCACAACCTCCTCAGGAAGGCTGTTCCATGCATCCACAACCCTCTCCATGAAAAAATACTTCCTCACATTACCTCTGAGCTGTCCCCCAGCTTCAAATTGTGCCTCCTTGTTCTTGCACACCTTTTTTTTCTGAAAGATGCTACCCTCTTGGACTTTGTTGATTCCCTTGAGGTACTTGAAAGTTTATATCAAGTCCCCCCTTTCCCTTCTCTCCTCAAGGCTATACATATTAAGATCCTTAAGTGTCTCTTGATACTGTATGTCTTCTGGTGCAGACCCTGCACCATTTTAGTTGCCCACCTCTGGACTGCCTCCATCCTGTCTATGTCTTTTCGGAGATTGGGTATCCAGAACTGCATGCAGTACTCCAGATGGTGTCTCACCAGCTATCTGTACAGAGGGATAACAACTTCCTGTTTTCTACTGGTGATGCCTCTCCCTATGCATCCCAGTATCCCACCAGCCCTACTTACTGCCCTCTCACATTGCTTGCTCTCCTTTAGGTCATCTGATATGACTACCCCCAGGTCCCTTTCCATTTTTGTTGTTGTTGTCAGTATCTCACCCCCCACTGTGTACTCTTCCTCTGGGTTTTTGTTTCCCAGGTGCATTACTTTGCACTTCTTAGCATTGAATCTAAGCTGCCATACATTTGACCATTCCTCCAACCTTGCCAAGTCCCTTCTCATCCTTTCCTCCACACCTTGTGTATCAACTCTGTTGCAGATCTTTATGTCGTCTGCAAAGAGACATATACTACCGGACAAAAGTTTTAGAACACCCCCATTTTTCCAGTTTTTATTGAAATTTAAGCAATTCAAGTCCAGTGAATAACCTGAAATGGTACAAAGGTAAGCGGTAAACTGCTAGAGGTTTAAAAAAAAAAAAGTTTAGGTTAGCAAAAACTGAAAAATAATGTAAATTTCAGAGTTATAAAAAGGCCTTCTTCAGGGAACAAGTAATGGGTTAATAACTTACAGCTGTTCTGCAGCAATGGAAGTAAATTAAGCCTTGAAAGTTGATGCAAACAATTCTACAGGTGTCCCAACTTTGTTGATTACTTGATTACAAACCCCTGTATGTATAAAAGCAGTGTTGGAACAGACTGTTATTACACCCTCTGAAGCATTATTTGGACAATATTGCACTGCAGAAGTAGTATATTGCTATCATAATGGTGAGAAAAGGCAATTAACAAAGGAAGACAGACAGACCATTATAACCCTTAAAGTGTGGGTCTTTCCTTTAAAGAAATTGCAAAGAAAGCCAAGGTGTCAGTGGTAGTTTCCTACACCATCAAAAGGCACTTGGAAACTGGAGAAAACTCTGACAGGAAGAGGTCTAGCAGACCCAAAGCCAACAGAATCAGAAGACAAGTTTCTGAGAGTCAACAGCTTGCGTGATAGGCGGCTCACAGGACAACAGCTTCAAGCACAGCTTAACACTGGTCGAAGTAAGCAAGTCTCAGTTTCAACTGTGAAGAGAAGACTTCGAGCTGCAGGTTTGACAGGTCGAGTGGCAGGTAAGAAAGCCATTGCTAAGATGGCAAAATAAGAAAAGAGGGCTTGCCTGGGCCATGAAGCACCGATGTGGACTACTGAAGACTGGACCGATGAATCAAAATTTGAAATCTTTGGTTCATCATGCAGGGTTTTGTACACCCGTTGAGTGGCGAAAGGATGGTTCCTTGGTGTGTGACACCAACTGTCAAACATGGAGGAGGAAGCGTGATGGTCTGGGGCTCGTTTGCTGGATCCAGAGTCGGCGACTTGCACAGAGTGACTGGCACCCTGAACCAAAAGGGCTACCACAGCATTTTGCAGCGCCATGCAATACCCTCTGGTCTCGCCTAGTTGGTCAGGGGTTCATCCTACAGCAAGATAATGACCCAAAACATACCTCCAGGCTTTGTCAGAACTGCCTTCGAGGAAAAGAACAAGACGGTAGGCTTCAAATCATGGAATGGCCAGCACAGTCTCCAGTCTTAAACCCCATCGAGCTGGTTTGGGATGAACTGGACAGAAGAGTGAAAGCAAAGCAACCTACAAGTGCAACACATTTGTGGGAACTTCTGCAACAGTGTTGGGAAGAACTTCCGAACAATATTTGATGTCCATTGTAGGAAGAATGCCAGAGTGTGTTGTGTTATATCTGCAAAAGGTGGCTACTTTGATGAGTCAAAAATTTAGATTAAATTTTGTTAAACAAAATGATTCTATGATTTCTTTTTTATCTCCAATTGTTTATTTGTTCTATGCTTTAATTTCGGAGTACATTGAGACATTAAACTGCGTAAATTTCAATAAAAACTGGAAAAATGGGGGTGTTCTAAAACTTTTGTCCAGTATTGTACTTTTCTTTCCAGTCCCTCTGCAATGTCACTTATAAAAACACTAAAGAGGACTGGTCCTAGTACTGAACCCTGCGGTACCCCACTAGTAACCCCCCTTTCTTCAGAGTGGACTCCATTTACTATTACCCTCTGTGTCCTGTTCTCCAGCCAATTCTTTACCAAGCTACCATCTTGGGACCCACTCCCAGGCTGGCCAACTTGTATATTAATCTTTTGTGTGGGACTGTGTCAAATGCCTTGCTAAAGTCTAGGTAGGTCATGTCTAAAGCCCCTCCCTGATCTACTACTTTGGTCACCCAGTCAAAGAAATCTATTAGATTCGTCTGACATGACATTCCCGCTGTGAATCCATGCTGCCTTGGATCCTGCGCTCCTCTGGCCTCTAGGTACTCAACAGTTCTTCCCTTCAGAAGTGATTCCATCGTTCTCCCAAACACTGAGGTTAAACTAACAGGTCTGTAGTTTCCTACTTCTGCCCTGCTCCCATTTTTGTGAAGTGGAATAACATCTGCCCTCCTCCAGTCTTCAGGTACCACCCCATTCTCCCATGATTTATTAAAGAGGATAGTCAGTGGTGTCACTAGTTCTACCCTTAGTTCTTTTAGAATTCTGGGATGAATCCCATCAGTCCCCATTGCTTTGTCCACCTTCAGTTTTAAAGAGTTCCTTCAGAACCCTTTCTTCTGTGAAAGGGCTGGTATTAACCCCCCGTATCCAGTGTGTTTCTGTTGTTTGGTTTAGGTACCTCCCCCTCTTCATTTGTGAATACTGAGCAAAAGTATTTGTTTAGTATCTCTGCCTTTTCACAGTCACCCTCTGCCCATCCACCCCGCCCTTTATTAGCCTCACTATCCCTCCCTTGGTCTTCCTTCGCTCCCTGATGTATCTATAAAAGGTTCTAGCCCCCTTCTTAACTGAGTTGGCTGTGTTTTCCTTGGTTTGGGCCTTTGCTGTTCTGACTGCCTTTCCTGCTTCCTTTTGCTTAGACTGATAATTCTCTGTCCTGCTCCTTCTGTGATTCCTTGTACTTCCTGAATGCTCTCTTTTTCTCCCTAACCTTTCCTGCCACCTCCTTTGAGAACCATAGTGGCCTCTTACTTCGTTTTGTTTTGTTTATTTGCTTCACACAAGGCTTGTTGCCTCTGTGATGGCAGTTTTGATTATTCCTCATTGTTCTTCCACCCTCCTTCCTGCCCATTTGCTACTGCATTCTCAAGCACTCACCTATTTTGGCAAAGTCTGCCCTCCTGAAGTCCAGTACCTTTGCCTTTGTATGGCTTGACTCTACTGCTGTGTTTATCGTGAACCATACTGTTCGATGGTCACTAGTTCCCAGATGGCTACCCACTTCTAAATCTGTGATCCTCTCGCCCTTTCCATTTGAAAGTACCAGGTCTAAGATTGCTCCCTCTTGAGTGCTTCAGCTGGGACCCCCTTGCCAGCTCTCGCTTGTTGGACACACTATCCATTCCTGCCCTGCACCTCCCTCCTACCTACACCAGCCTACTTCACCCTACTACACCTACTAAATTTTCACCGTCTGCCCTCCATTTGCCGTCCCCTTTCCACATCCCTACTTGACTCGCTGTCCTGGTACAAATGTGCGAAGCTCCACTTCATGATCATTGCCCTCCTGCTCCATTGTCAGGCAACATCAATCCTAATCCTGGGCCTAACCCTCCAGTCATCCCCACACCGGCAGCTACTGGCCATTCCCTAGCAAACACGATTGCCCTACAGTACCTCGAGGCTTAAAAATCCTGCACTTAAATATTGGTAGTCTCTTCCCTAAAATAGACCTACTCCAGCCGCTGGCTGCCTCATTAGCTCCCGAGATAATGATTGTATCTGAGATGTGGCTCAGTAACAAAGTAGGTGACCCTGCCCTCTCCATGCCTGGGTACACTTTATCCCGTCAAGATCGTCCCACCAGGGGTGGTGGAGTGGCGATTTATGTCACCACAACCATACAATTTTCTACTGTCCTTGGCACCTTGGTCTCGAAAGCATATGAGGTACTTGTTCTAAAACTTTCCCTCCCTTTTTCCATACCTGTCTATATTGCAGGAACCTACTGTCGCCCTTCCCCCCCCCACCACTGATCTCATTGGAAGCATAGTTTCACATACTCCCTCAGATGAAACTTATATCATGGGTGATTTTAACCAGAACTGGCTATCTCTGTCTTTTAACAAAACTCAAGTTGAAATCAACGCCCATAAATTATCTCAACTTATACTCGAACCTACCTGCATGAACCATAAAACCGGTAACCACTCCCTAATTGCCTGGGTCCTCACATCCCACCCCCACAGGATCATCAAATCTGGTATTCTCCCTGATGCCCTGAGCGACCACCATATGACCTTCATGGTTCAAAGTACACAGAACTAAGGCCCCCAAACCCTCCTATTCTGTTCATACAAATCACTGAACCTTGCCCCCCCTACTTCATGCTTTGACCCACGCTAACTGGGAACCAATTGTCTCATCTAATTCTATAGATTCAGCTTACGGCTGCTTTCACAATAAATTCCTGGAGATCTGGAACGACCATGCCCCACTGTGGCGTGCCAGGGTTAGAGGCAACCACCTACCTTGAGTCACCCCTGAACTCCCGGCATGTCTGCGTGCCCGTGATCAGGCCTGGAAAGTGCACAAAGCCTCTAGGCCTCCCCAAGACTGTGTAATCTACCACGCTACAAAATAAATGCACAGAAGCCACTCGGCTTGCTAAAGCTGACTATTTCTATTCTACCTTCCAGGCCAACATTAACAGTCCCTCCAAATTCTGGAAGATAATTCACTCCCTCTTCTCCCCCCCCCAACTCTTCTCCTTAATATAATGATAATAATTTTTATTTATAAGGTGCCTTTCAGTTATCAAGGCACCGTACATAAATAACAGTTAAAATAATTAAAACATTAAAAATAATTCAGTTAGACCAAAACATTAAACCAGTCAGTATTATGGAAATGCAATATCCCACAAAAAGGTCTTCAAACCCTTCTTAAAGTCCTCCACAGGCCGGCCGGTGGTGCTGAGGGTTGAGGCGCTGGACTCCACGCCGGAGACCCGGGTTCGGGAACGGACTCGGGTTGCCGGGGATCGGAGGGGAGGAGGAGGATCGAGCGTCCCAACGGATGCTCTCCTCCTCCAGGGGTGGGTTCCCGGGGTGCTATATATGCACCCGACGCTCCGGGGCCGGTGGAAGCACAGGCACGGGGCACAGGCGCTGAAGAGCCGGGAGGGGAGGGACGCCGAGGGCATTTTGACAACGGGCGCGGTATCAGCACGTCAGCTCGTCTGGCCAGTCCTGTGTGCCAACGTCCTCAGGAGGGATAGAGGGAGAAAGCGGAAAAAAAACCTCGGTGGTCCTAGATGAAGACAAGCGCCACCCAAGACCACCGAACCCAGAACAGACCCCAATGTGCAGAAGGAGGGAGGAGAGAGGCACTCTAGGGCAGATCCTGGTAAGTGGCGTAGGAGGGATGAGCAGTCTGAAGGAGTGGACACCGGGGTAGGAAAGGAGGTTAAAAGAGGAGGGTTAAAGTCCTCCACAGAGGTGCACTCACGCAACCGACGGGGTAGAGAGTTCCAACGGGTGGGGGCAACATACGAAAAAGCCCGAGCACCAGGAGATTTCAAATACACCCTTGGAACCTCTAGCAACCCCTCGTCGGCCGAGCGGAGTGATCGATCAGGGTGATAGGGAATCAGAAGTTCTTTCAGATAGACTGGGCCCAGATCATGTAGGGCTTTAAAAGTCAGCAAGCCAACTTTAAAGGTGATCCACCACCGAATTGGCAGCCAGTGCAGTTTGCGCAGTACCAGAGTAATGTGACCGGATCTACTAGAACCCTTCAAAAGCCGGGCTGCAGCATTCTGCACTAGCTGCAGGTGACAGATTTCAACCCCAGAAAGCCCTAGATAAAGGGAGTTGCAATAATCCAAGTGCGAGGACACGAAGGCATGGACTAAAGTTGTCAGGTCGGCAGACTGAACAAGATGTCGAGTCCTGGCAATGTTCCTAAGATGATAAAAAGAAGTCTTGATGACTGCTGACACCTGTGACTGCAGTGTCAGTCTGTCATCAAGAACTACCCCCAGGTTCCGCACCTGTTCAGAGGTCGGGAGAGAAATGCCTCCAAGAAAAATTCCGGAAGACGCAACATCACCAGACCCCCCCATCTGTCAGCCTGGGTCCACAACCAGTACCTCAGTCTTATCAGAGTTCAACCTCAGCCAGCTAGAATTCATCCGCTCCTGGATTTCTCTTAGACAGCTATTAAAGACTGAGAGAGCTCCCTCCTGGTCGGGGACAAAAGAAAGGTAGAGCTTGGTATCATCTACATAATAGTGAATCCTCAGCCCATACTTCCTTACAGTGTCTCCAATGGGTAGCATATACACTGCAAATAACATGGGTGACAATACTGAACCCTGAGGCACCCCACACGACAAAGCCGTTGAATCCAAGGAAAAAACCCCGGACACAACTCTTTGTGATCTCCCAGTGAGGAATGATGTGAACCATCTTAAGACTGTTCCGGATATCCCACAAAGCAGCCTCAGGCATTCTATTAACACCATGTGATTTACGGTGTCAGACGCTGAAGAAAGGTCGAGGAGAACCAAGATGTAACAGCTCTTCCGATCTCTAGCCATCAAGAGATCATTGAGCACCCGGACCAGCGCTGTCTCGGTGCTATGTCTTTTACGAAATCTGGACTGGAGGGGTTCATAGACATCATGGATGGTCAACTGGTCCTCCAGTTGTGCAGCCACTACTTTCTCAATCACCTTCCCAACAAAGGGAAGGTTAGAGATAGGTCTGTAGTTTTCGAGACGGTCAGGGTCCAAGGTAGCTTTCTTCAGGAGGGGTGTCACCACCGCCTCTTTCAGGGAGGTAGGAAACTCACCAGGTTAAAAGGAGCACCTGACTATCTGCACACGGACTCAACCGATGATGTCAGTACAACCCAAAATTAGGGAGGTCGATCCAGGGTCCAAACTACAGCACGTAGGGCGCATATGCTGGATGATCCTCATGACATCCATGAACTCCAGCTGACTGAAGGAACTTGAGGAAAACTGGGGCACCATGATCTCACACCGGTCCACGGCAACCCCCCCAGAGTGTGATGGCAGCAGTTCCGCCCTAATGTCGACCACCTTACTTGCGAAGAACCGAGGAAGCTCATCGCACTCCAATTGCAAAAAAGCTTTCCGAACGTGCAGACAGGCTGGGTTGCACAGTCTGTCCACAGTTCGAAACAGCTGAGCTGGTCGATTCCGAGCAACTGCAATCTCCCTGGACAGGAATTCTGCTTCTTATGGGTGATTACAGATTGATAGACCAAATAATGATCCATCAATCTAAAGTGGTCAGCATCGAGGGTGGACTTTCGCCAGCAACGCTCTAACCTTCGCCCCTGTCTCTCCATCTCCCTCAACGTCCCATCAAACTAAAGGGACTTGGGGTGAGAGAGAGAGGGGTGAACACGAACTGGAGCAATGGAATCCAGAGCCCCATAACGGCTGTATTGAGGGGCCGCTTGTGGGGTCTCTGGCACTGCTTGCCAACGGGGACTGAGAGGTCAAGCACTGCCACAAGGCCTTGAGAATCTATATCCCGCAAAGGGCGTTACGTAACCAACTCCACAGGGGCAGGCCTTTGGGGGGGGGTGCAAAAACTAAACCCCACGGTGTAGTGGTCTGACCACCTGACAGGTTCCACCCCCACATCAGATGCCTCGACCCTTAGAAGGAAGATTAGGTCCAAAGAGTGTCCAAATTTATGTGTAGCAGAGGAAACCACCTCTGTAAAGCCCAGCGCTGTTATTAACTGAAGGAAGTGTTGACCCAATTGCGAGAGTTCGTAGTCAACCCAAGCGTTGAAGTCACCCAGAACCATCAATCTGGGCCGGCTCGAACTCCATATCAATGACAAAGTCCGCCACTTCCTGAAGGAATCGCTTCTCATCACTGGGTGGATGGTAAATGAGGGCAATTCAAAAGCCTACACCTGCTACTACTATACACTCAAAGGACTCACCCCCCCCCCCACTAGGACCTCCGTGAGGCCGAGATCGGTCTTGAGCAGACCGGAACTGCCCCACCGCGATCCAGTCTTGGGCAGTTTAACATCGAGTACCCGGCTGGAGTCATAGCCTCCAAAATGGGGCCAGAATTGTCGTCCAACCAGGTCTCAGTAATGCAAGCCAGGTCCACCGTACCAACAAGATCAGCAATAATTGCGGTCTTGTTTTTAATGGACTTATCATTGCACATCACCGCCCGAGTTGGACGAACCTTGCGGACCGCCCAGGCCATCTGCCCACCATAATCGCCGGTGCTCTTGGGTATGGGCACCAGACATGGAAAACCACAATCTGGATTCCATTTCGCCCCAGGGCGCCTTCTGGTCCCAGCTACCCCAATATGATGACTCCCGTCGATCATCCTCTCCTGTTCGTGACCCCACACCCTTCTCCCTCTGTTACATACAGTGCCCAGCGCTCTACAGCGCTGGTAGATCTCAGACTGGAGAGGGGGAGAATGAAAAGGGCGAAGGACACGAAGAGAAGAGGATGAGTAGCACACAACTGTGGGGACTGAAGGCCAGCACATGCTGTAAGCTGTACTGCAAAAATAAAAATACAACAAATAAACCCTAAAATAAAACTAACAAGTCAGAGCATGAATTTAGAGACCCTGACAACCCCCCTTAAATACAAAATAACCCACAAAACAAACAACAAAGCAAAACTTAGGGACTTTCACCCCCAGACCCAACACATAATACAACAAAATACAGTGAATAAATTAATCCCCCAAAAGTCCTCTCACCACTGGAGAGAGATGGTAAAAAGGCACTCTTACTGCCAAACAGATAAAACAGTTATAGTACTACAACAGCAAATAAATATAAACAAAACAAAATTACTCCAGTCCATGAAAGTGAGAACTAGATTTATAACCGCACCCCCAGTCCTCTCACAACTGGGGAAAGGTGAATTACAATCTTCTTCACTGCCGGGGAAAAGAACTATGAACTCCAACAAAATAAAAATAAATAGATAAAGTACATGGATGCAGGGTTCTCTCACCACCCAAACGTTCAAGCAACAGAAATGAAGTAATCCACAAAAAGAGTCAGGAGGGAGTCAGCAGTCTCTCTAATCCAGGCCCAGAATTGAATACAACCGAAACCAGGAGCCAGGCAATATTACTGTCCCAAATAATGCTGGCCCCCAAGTCCTCTCACAACATAGTCTAAGTTTAAGCAGGTACTCTCACTGCCTCCAGAAACAGTAAAATTATTATTCTGCCCGTGATAGGCAGAAGAGTTAGTCCACCTCTTGTAGTCCAGAAGAAACGGAAGCGTGGCCTAATACCGGACAAGGAAACCACACGACAAATTACCCACAGCACCACTGTAGACCCCAGTTGGCACCAACCCACTAGTTGGCCCCTGAAGGTCTAGGAGACCACTGGCTCAGTCAGCTGACTACCCAGCAATGACTAAGCCAGGCCTCCATGGAGCTGCAAGCTCAGCTGTTAGAACCCTGCGGTTAGTACCACCGATAACTTTACCGACCATTGGGTCAATCACTCTTTCTCCTCGAGGCTTATTTCACAGAACAGCAACAACCACCTTAAAATTTGGCCAGAGGTGACGGGACACTCGACCATAAATTTCCACAGAGAATAGGCTTCCTCAAGCTGAAATCAGCCCATCCAAATGAACGTCCGAATACTCCTCCTTCAAGAACCTTAGGCTGGCCAACCTCTGCCAGATCGAGCACACCTCCACTCGGATCCTCACAAACCGCAGCTCCCACCGCAGTTCTTGCCACCAGCGAACATCCAGACAAAGAACAACTCTTACCACATCGAACCGGGTATACACACTGAGGCACAGGTTGGGAGAATGTCTCTGCTATCAGATTCACTGCCGAATTTAAAAAGACGGAAATCCGGTGGCAGGCAAATGTTAATTAAAACTATGAAGCTATCTGGATAGTTTAACGTCTTTACATTTAAATTTAACCAGTAAACGAAGCTAACGCTTACTTCCTCACTAAATTATCCTAACTGCCTAACACTACAAACTAATTTAAAACAAATTAAAACACATTTTAAATACATTTAAAACAAATCATATGCAGCAAACCAAACCTACAGACAGGTAGCCCAGCGTGGCCGCCATCTTCCAAAGTCAGTGTTGATAAGATATCCATTGGCAAAGACTGAGCTGCTCCATTGGCTAAGATGGCATGCAAGTCGCTGATCACCCTAATGTTGCTACAGAATTTAACTCATACGTCACCTCCTGTGCTGCAGCTCTTTTAACCTCCTTGCCTCCTCCCCCACCTACTGACCCACCCTCCTCTCAAACCTCCCCCCTCACCTAGCTCCTTCTCCTTTTCAAAAATTTCACCCTCAGACACCCTGAATGCATTATATGCCCTACATCCCTCTAAAGGCAACTCGCCTGATGGATTGGACCCTAGGTTGCTTTATCTATCTGCTCCTGCTATCTCTGTTCCTCTGTCTGACCTTCTCAGCCCCTCTTTCACTACTGCCGCTCTCCCTACAGCTTGCAAGCATGCTGTTCATCCCTTGCACAAGAGTGGGGACCCTTCTGTTACTGCTATCACCTCATTTCTCTCCTTCCTACCCTTGCTAAGCTGCAAGAGCACCTGGTGCTCTCTCAACTCTCTACCTATCTCTCTCTAATTCTAACTTTTTCACTCCTTTCCAGTCTGGTTTCTGGAAGAACCACTCTACTACTACCTCCCTGATTAAGCTCACGGACTCTATCCTCTCAGGGATGGACCATGGCCAAATCACCTCAACAATCTTTGTCGACCTAGCTAAGGCTTTCGACACTGTCTCCCACCCCCTTCTACTAACCTCCCTCTCCGGCTGGCCAAACCGACTCTGCTACGAACTGGTTCAAAGCCCACTTAATTGGGCATACTCAATCGGTCATAATTGCGGATGCTGTTCTCCCCCCCCCCATCAATACCGGCGTACCTCATGGGTCCGTTTTGGGATCTATCTTATTCTCCATTTTTGTCAATGACCTCCCCTCAGCCAGCTCGACCACCTTGATCCACAAGTATGCTGATGACAACGGTCCTCTTCACTTCATGCCAGTCCCCTGTTGATGTTGAATTCAGACTGCAACAGGACTTCAGCAAAGTCCAGCTCTGGGTCCGCTCCCATCAGCTATCCCTCAGTGCCAGGAAGACAGTCTCAATGACCTTTGGCACTAGGCAGAAACTAGCGAGGCTCCCCTCCCTGCCCACCTTCCATACTCTTGATGGGACAGTCCTTGAGGGCACTTCATCATTTGTGTACTTGGGGGTGTGGCTTGACCAATCCCTCAGCTTCTCTGGGCATGTGGATGCCATCCTGAGGAAATTGCGCCCAAAGCTTGGTGCATTATACAGGAACCGGAGCTGCATTCCGCTACTGGCTAGGTGTGAACTCGTCCAGAAGATGATCCTCCCTATATTTGACTACTGTGATGTAGTCTACAGTGCCGCTCCCAAGTCTTCCCTAACTGGATTGGATACCCTTTTTAATGCCTTCTGTCGCTTCACCCTTGACACCTCTCCCCTTACTAATCACTGTCACCTCTATCACTCTCTGGTTTTTACCTCACTAGAAAATCGTTGCCATCTTCATTGTGCCAAATTTGCATCCAAATTTTGGTTCTGAATGCTCCCTCCATCTTAATTCCTCACTTTCCAGCCCGACCACTTCCTCAGATCTTATGACTCCCGTTTATTGGCAACTCCTCGCCAGGCTACTACTGCAGGCCAGTTGGCCTTCACTTATCGCTTCCCTAAACTATGGGATGCCCTCCCCACCAGATTCGGCACTCATCCTCCTCTCCTCCGTCTCCCTTGCTCTACAAAACTTCCTCTCCAGTAAACTGTACCTGTGACTAGTTCACCTCACTTCTGACCCCCTACTCAGTTTAATCTCCTATAACTGGCTAATTTGTACTTTCTTATATCCCTAGGAGTGAAGATAGTCTCAGTGGGAATGCCTATTACAGTACATTATATATCCCCAATAATTACTATGGAAACTAAAAGACTAGCTACATAAAATAGGCCCTATTGGCTAAAAGTTATGTGGCTCCACAGTGTTATCTATAGATATACAGTATTAGTAAAGTCAGCTATAAATGACAATGAAGAACTCATACAAAATGTAGGATATATATGTAGTGTTACAAAATCTGCATGGCAGTGTTGGCTATACAAGGACTTCTCAGAAGAATAAACAGAGAACAGAAGTGTATTCTCGGTACAGTACTTACAATAGAGTTTCTTAGCAATATCGCATATAACCATAACATGTCCGTGGTTACTTATGCTTATACAGTAAGTACCAATGCCCTAAGTACTAGTAATCATTAGATATTTGCATAGTATATAACACAACATAGATATTGTCCACGTGCATAATAGCTACCAAATTAAAGTATGGGGCCAAGCATAGCAGGACCCACCGTGTGGGTGAGGGAAGACCTGCGGCTGGTGTGGGACTACCATGCATATAGTGGTGCAGTTCACACAATGCTGGTGACAACGAGAGCAGCACTAACTGAGGCTGACCAACAGGCATGGGTTCAGTAATCAGAGAGTGACCAGCCCAGCATTGTGACACTGGCAGAAATAGAAAGGATGGGGGATGGGGGCCTATGAAAAACTGGAAGGCAGTGACAGTGGACAGGGTCAGATGTGTTGGCCACTCAATAGATGGTGAAAATTAAAATCCACAAATATTTTAGATATATATCTGGGAGTTCAGTGATGATGAAGTGGACAGAACATGAATAACTCCAGAGGTTCGGTCACTGCATTCCTGTAGAGGGCATGGCATTGCTACTCTCTGTGGAGAAATTAATCGTTCTTGTCACCTTGTTTTCATTTAGTTTTTTTGGGGGTCGGGGTGAGGTGAAGAAACTGGTCAGTTTCGCAAAGAAAAACAGACATGGGGCTCTAGATTCTCTGGTGAATAATATCCAACATGATACACCCATGTCAAGACAGTGGGCAAACAAGATGTGCATTGCCGGTGGGTAGGGGTGGGGAGTTGGGAATGTGATCAGGGCAGGAGAGAACCATCCAGCATTAGAAAAACAAAACAAAATAAAAACACAACAACAAAATGAGAAGTTGAACCTAGATATGCCCAGCGGAGAAACCAAACTCACCTCAACTATGGGACTGAAGCAACGCTTTCTGTGTGCCACACTGCAAGACTTGACAGAGCTTCAGTAGACCAGGACACAGGTTCTGAAACAATTTACAGAGGAAGCAAAGATACCAATTGCTAGAGAAATGATTTAAAAGCAGTTTATATTTTGCCGGCTTCACTGTGCTGCGGGACAGCAACCAATGGCATGAGGCAGACATCTGGAGTCAGTCAGAGTGCACTACCAATGAACAATGAAAGAGCCTGATTTGTTGACAGCAACAGTGAAAGCTTCCTGAAGTTGGGGAACCAAAATAACATGGGGAGAATAAGAGTTGTAGCAGGGCTGAGTGGATGTCATGATCTCACTCTAGAGCATGACTGTGAGACCACGGAAGGAGAAACAAGAGAGGAAGATGGTGCAGCAGCCTGGGATGCAGTGGCTCCACAGGTAAGAAAGGCACATGCCTGTAGTGGGCCCCAAAGTCACAGGATGGTTCTTAATTTTATTTATTTTTATAGCGCTGTGGTTTGGGCTCTGAGCTGCAAACCAGGAGACCTGGGTTTGAATACCACAGCCCCCGTTTGCATACTGTGTGACCCTAAGCAAGTCACTTAACTTCCTTGTGCTCTCAGGTCATACCTGGAAGCAAGCTTTGGCTTGGTGTGCCTTTTCTAGTTAAACAATTTCCCTTAATGCAGAAACAGGGACTTGATTTAATTCCTGTCCTGCGTAACAACAAAAAGGCATGCTGTGTTGGAGTTCAGACCCCTTTCGATGACAACAGTTGTCTGCATGGCTCCGCCCATGCAGCCATAAAAGTATGGTGGTAGCAGCATACCAGTTGACCAGTGTGGAGAAAGAAGATAGAAATTCCATTTTATAGCTCTGTGAGTGGCTTAGCCCAGCCAAGTTCCCCTAAGCTCTAAAGTGATTGTATCCTGGGGTGGGTTGCAAAGACCTATTTTGTTGATGGGGACTGGTAACCATGACACCAGTGGGAAATTCACCTATTCTTCCACAATAAGTGCCATAGGATCTTTAATTTCTACCTAGACAATGACCAGAGATGGTCATATGGGACCTGGTTTAGTGTCTCTTCTGAAGGACTGCACCTTAACAGTGCAGCATTCCCCTTGTACTGCACTACAGTGTCATTAATGGGTATTACCTCAAGTATCTGGTGCGGGGCTAGAACCCACAGCCTTCTGATTTCCCATCCCAGACAAGAATGTGCTAATCTACTAAGCCACTGACACTGACTGGCATAACAGGAAGAGAAATGCAGATAGTACTAAATATAAAATAGAGGCTGCACTGCATGTAAATATATTACTTTTAAAGGTTTTCCCAAAAGTGACAACTCACTTTAAACTGTGCCCACTTGAAATTGAAACTGCTTCCCTCCAAACTCTGATTGTGAGTTGGAGGAGGAGGCATTTATAGGGAGACTGTTCTGAATCTATAATACGGGAATGTATGGGTCAGATTAGAGAGGTTGTTGTGGGCTTTAAAGACAGTGACAGGTGTGGGCAGTGCTGATGAGAGAGGTAAAAGATGATAGTGGAGGGTGAGGTGAATATGTGACCAGCCTTGGCCTCTTTTTGGATGGGGGTGGGTGAGTTGCAAAACACAGTTCAAAGCTGTACAACGAATAAACAAAAGTTCTGTTTAATTGAGTGGTCCAATATGAATATTTATTGAATATTCACTGAAGTTATTCAAATATCTCTACTGCTATGTATAGCAGGGCTAAGAACTTGATGATGGGATCATTTGCTTTTCTTCCATGCCATAAACTGCTGATGTAAAAATGTAAATAAAATTGTGAACATTAAAAAAACACAGCACTGGCAGTGCTGACTGAGTAGAATAGTGTTGTTACATCTGGCAATGTGAGTAAGGCTACTGATATTCCTTTATAAGTCATTTTGCAGAAATAGCAAGTTGGTGGTGGTAAACAGTTAATCTCTATAATTAAAAAAGAAAACTAAGAGCTTAAAGTTCACTTCTCTGGTTAGTTATTCAAATACTAGATTGGTAATGAGACAACTATCTGGGATTCCCCTATGTTGCTGCATAGTGGCTATTCAAAGACCCGTGTACCTGTTTTATAGGTTTGTGCTCAGTACTGCTCACCTTAATAACATATGTAATCATGCTTCATAGGCTAGGGTGTGTTCACTGCTTTCAAGCCAAATCCCCAAAGTTGCCCAATGTTTCCGCTCCTGTCACAGTGGGCGATTGAAATGCATCTGAAAAAATGTACCTATGCTATAATTCTAGAGCCCAACACTTAAATGGTTTCAGTCTTTTTATTTTGGCAGAAGTCAAATGCTTCCTTTTTTGCCAGCAAAATTGGCTGTCACCTAAATGTTTTTTCCCATTGGCAGTCATTTACTTTCTCCCCCTTTATTTTTGATGTTCTTGCCTTTTGCTAGGAAACCAGGTACTGTACCTCCCAAGCTGAGTTAACAAAAGCACTGCTCTCCTTTCAAGTAATTTTTTTTATTAAATTCACAATTTCTCCTGTCCCTAGTGGCTGCCCTTCTTTGGTCCAGCTTTGAAACTCTGAGTCCGGATCCAACAATCGCTACTAATTCCCCGTGACCTGCAGCTTCCCCTCCTGTACCCTCACCTGTAGCTTCACCCCTCTAGTGAGTCTCCTTAACATATACCTTATCATTTTCTTAGCTAATTTATTCAATATTACTCTTTATTTATGCTTATTCTGAAAAACAGTGTATTGTTTGTTCTTATATTTGGTTAATTGTGGATACCAAGTTATCTGCTTGTGCCAGTTTGTATTAATGCTAAATTACTCCTAATGTTTATTGATCGGTTTCTTCTACTGGGGAGGAAGACATCTGGGTTGTGGTGCAGGAGCAGCCCCATGTGGTAAGCCTAGGAGCTAGCATCCCTTACAAGGGGTGGCACCAGCCCAGTGCATGTTGCTGTCATTAAGGTCGACAGAGACTGCGATCAACGTCATGGACAGGGCCCCTAGTGCTCTGCGGCAGAGTTTTCTGATTTCTGCGGCAGGGCTCCTAGGCTTCTGAGGCAGCATTTTCTAATTTCTGCAGGCATGATTTATTAATTTCTGTGGCAGAATGCAGCCCTTATCATTGGCTAAATATGAAGTGATGTCACTGATGACATCGCCTACCATGTGAGAGGAGGGGCTTCAGGATAAACAAGATGGGCACAGGAGCCTGGCACTATGGAAAACTGTATATTTGAATGAAAATTCACCAAAACAATGAATTCTGTGGCACTATATAAATTCTGCAGCGTGATGCAAATTCTGGGGAAAATTCCACAACTGCAGAATTGCAGAATTCCAGGGCCTTGGTCATGGGTAGTAGGAGGAAGAAGAAGAAAAAGGAAAAACCCTATGTGCATTGGCATGATGGTCCCCTTTGGTCCTTGGCCTTGCATGGCATCATGCATCACAGACAGGGCATGGGTCAGTGTGGGGGATCGGAAGTGAAGTACAGGCAGCAGTCAATGGCCAGACATCTGAAGGAAAAAAATTCTAAATAAATAAACTCCCTGGATCCAGAGCAGAGACAGGAGCCCTGTTTATTAAGTTTAATTTTTTTTTGTTGTCTGGGCAAGGAGGTCTAGACAATACTGTCTATTTTCAGTCTGGTCCCAGGTGTTGGTCTGGAATACAGAAGAAAACCAACTAAAACCGAACTAGATTTAGCTGTTGGTGGTATTTTAGTGAATGAGGGAAATCTGCCCAGAACACTGGGGACATTCCCTACTCTTCACTTTGCAACATAATAATAATAATAATAATAATAATGTATGTACTGTTATCCAGATGATTAGAAACAAAATTAGACATGTACAGACTAATGACTGTTATTTGTTGCCTCATTCTCTATTTAACCACCAATGGAGAAATGTACATCGGCTTTCTTAATGATAGAAGGAAACCTGAAAATCCTACAGGCTTTCATGATATAAGGTCCTGTTATTGGCAAGTGCACATTGACTTGTTTTCCTTCTTTGGGTGGTTTAATATGTGTCTTTATTGACTTTGGGTAGTTTCTTTTGTCACTGACTCATCAAGATTTGTGATAGTAATGGCTTGCTGAGTTCACTGTGTAGTCCATTTTAGTTGTTTCATACTTTGGCTATTGTTTTCTGGTTGTCATACTGAAATAAAAATTCCCCTACTCTTTTTAGAAGTACTGTACCATGGTCTTTACCATCCACTTGATCAACCACTAGAAAAGGCAGACAGAACCTCAGTTTAACATCTCATCTACAGTATGGCACACCCCAACAGCACAGCATCCCCTTAGTACTGCACTTGGGTACATCATTTATGGTATAAGCCTAATCCTGTTGTGGTACTTGGAAGCCACAACCTTCTTGTCCAGAAGTGGATGTGCTACCAACTGAGAGATGCCGATCCCTTGTGGGAAGATGCTGTCAGGCTATTGGCGGTGGGACATCATGATGCTATGCTGTAGAGGCATTTTTCACTTGGTTTTCTGCTGCCCACTTCCATACATTGGATGTCCAAGCCACATATAGATGGAGATCAGCATGTTGTGTGGTCACCAGCAATGTCCAGTACTGCTTACACACCATGCCAATGGATGTAACATGCTACAGGTTGGTCATATTCCTTCCCTGTACCCTGAATCCAAATCCACAGCACACCATAGACTCTGCTGACCTAGTGCCAAGAGTCAGGATCACAAAGTGAATCCTGGCCTTAAGTGTGATAGTGTGAAGCTATACTCCAGTAACAGTGGGCTGGATGCAGTGTCATTATTACGGCATTCATGAATTCCTCACCAAAGTACAGTGGGACCAGCAGTAGCCAGCATGTCAAAACTGTACAGTAAATACCTTTGGAAAGCAATCAGTAATGGCAGTGTCAGCAGTGGAATGTGTCACGATGCTGTATATTATTAAAACACAGATACAGCACTTGCAAGACCCTTGAGGCTGAGTGCTTCATCAAGTCATCAGAGGCTCAGCTGCAGGTGACAGTAGAATGTGCTTGATTCATCATGGTATACATAAATAAGTGTGTTTTAGAGCAAGTATAAGTGTCTAAAACTTATTTTACAATGCAAATTTCTTAAATGGGACCACAGGTTCCCATCACAGTCATTTGTGGTTGATGAGCCTTACCATTTAAGCAATAAGACCTGACAAGGTGTGCACAGTTGTGGTATAATGGCATACCTTGGGTATGTTGTGACACAAGTGTAAACTCCGCAAAGGTTGAGCCCCTATAAGCTTGAGGTGGCCCAACCTGCACTGCCTGTATGCTCTGAATGTAACTGATGTTGGAGGTCAGGACAAGAGAAGCTGTTATGGAGTGGTCAGCTAAGGGCATACCCAAGAATCCAGAAGCCTGTTAAACCCTGTTCAGTCTGCAAAGCACAGCACCATAACTGCCTTAGCAAATGTGACCAATGATTGACTCATTGACCTTGACAATAGAAATCATGTCTGTGCCATTTTTCTGGATCTAAGTAAGGTCTTCGACACAGTTGACCATAGCCTGCTTCTATCCTCTCTAAGTAACTTAGGTCTACTCTGGACCCTAACTCTATGTGCTGGTTTGCTGACTACCTCGCAAAGTAGAAACAGCAGGTTGAAGCTGAAGATGATCTTTCTCCACTTATACCTATGCTGAGAGGTGTGCCTCAGGGATCTATCCTTGGTCCCCCTCTTGTTTGCAGTTTATATTAACGACATCAATGACACCATCAATAAAACCAATATCCACTTGTTCGCTGATGACACAGTACTTTATTTGAGTTGTCCTATGCTGGAAGCAGCCTGTAAAGATCTCCAAGCTGAATTTAACCTATTACAATACCAGCTCATAAGCAAAAGCTGCTGCTTAATGTGAAAAGCAAAAGCGATGCTCTTTACCCTTACTCTAATGTGACAAATCCCACATGCGTGGGGTTATCCCTCAGATCACCACAGTACTTGGAGAAAAACTAGAGTATGTGCCAAAATTCTAATATTTGGATGTATGGCTCAATCACAAACTCTCCTTCTCTGAACATCTCGAAGAACTACAGAAGAAACTAAGACAAAGATTAGGACTATTCTATAGAATTAACCACCTTCTTACTAAGGAGGCCAAGCTGCAGTTGGTTCAAGCCACCTTCCTTTCATTAATAGATTACAGAGACCCTCTCTATAGCCACTGCACTGCCTCTGCCCTGGCAAAATTGGACACCCTTTACCATAGAGTAATCAGGTTCATAACTAACATTCCTCTTTCCACACACCATTACTCCTTGTACTCCGCAGTGGGTTGGACTTCCCTTCATTATAGCAGAAATAGAAACGCCGCCCTTTGGGCCTTCAGAGCTGTAACCAACAAGGTCCCCCGTTACATCTCTGATTGTATTCCCAGGAGTATGATAAGCACCTATGCTCTCAGAAGCTATTCCCTAATCACCCTCCAAGTTCAAGGTCAAATCACATTTCAGCAGAGCTGCCATAGTTTCTTGTTGCCTATCTTGTGGAACAGTTTGCAAAAAAACTTGAAGCTGAGCTGTCCTGTTAGTCTGAATATTTTCAAGCCACTCTATGACCACATCATGAAAGAATACTGCAATTGTTAGCAACATCGCTAGCTCACCTACTCTACAGTTCCCCCCTGTCCATCCTGCCTCCTATCCTGCCTCTGCCTCTTTTTCCCTATCTAAAGTTTGCTTCTCTCACTCTTCCCTGTCTTTCTTTAGCTTGGGCTAGGTTCCACCCCCTCCCATGAAGTATGCCGGATAACATTTACTTCCCCATCATTATCTTCCTAAACTGTATCCCACAGCTGTCTGTCCTTAACTATGCCAAGTTCCACTCACTTCCTGAAGTAGAACAGAAACAATTCCTTCTCTTTGAGTATCTCCCTAATCTGGTACTCTTCAAACTGCCTTCCTCGCTCTTTTTAAGTGAACAGGCTGGCTATACCAACTGATAAGCCTATCTGTTGTAAAGCTCCATATGTTCATATTTTGTTGTACATATGCTCATTTTTCTTCTTTGTATAATATCGCATTATGTTCTACCTTGCTACTGTAATGTATATATTGTATATTTTTTTCTCTCTGTATAATATTGCACTATGTCTACCATGTTACTCTACAACAATGTTCTCATGACCAGGTCTATCTTGCAAATGAGCCTTGCTCAATGGTGCCCACCTGGATAAATAAAGATTTTGGTTGATTGATTGAGTGACTGTTATTTGCCTTGCTATTCTTTCACTGTACACTGCTGATGAAAGGGGTGCCCTCACTACTGAAGACAAACCAGAGGCATCACTGACATCATCATGTATAACCCAGACTGTAATGGATTAAGTGTTATAAAAAAAGTTAAAGTAGCAGCCAGCAGTAATACAAAACTGTGTGAAACAGCAACCAGGCATGAAACTGAATGCAAATAAATGGATCGTTGTCTTGTGACCCTTGACCCCACTATTGACCAGCCAGAATGCAAGGGGTCCTGGTAAAGACACTGGCACTAAGATGAACAACAACAAAAGGCTGGATAGTCATGCTGCGCGGGCAGGCGCAAGCCAGAACAGCGCAACTGGGCTGTGCCTGGGCATGGACCAGGCAATATTCAACAGTGCTGCGCCATGGCACAGCACTGTTGAATATGCACTGATGGCACATGCACTGCACACAGCACAGTGGCATTGCACCAGTGCAAGTGGCAGAATGGGAGCAGGTGGATGCGCCAGCACAAGTGCAGTTGCGCTAGGCGCATCAACCATGATATTCAGCACTGGGCATTCAAATGAAGCCATTATGCATGCAAGGTGCAAATGGGACCATTTGCATGTCATTATGTATCCATTTGCATGTGGTGCGCTGATCCCCAGCAACTTGCGCCTGGTGCCTGCCAGGCTGTAGCCATCGGGGACTGACACCCCGTGGTCCAATGGCAGTTCCCCTACTCCCGTACACCCAATCATGGGTATAAGGCCTGCTAAATTCCCTGGTGGTTCAGTGGTAACCCCCCCATCATTAGACTGTGGGTATTCGTAATGATAAATCCTGGTGATCCAGTGGATACACCCCCATCGCCAGATTGCAGGCAAAAGTAAATCTAAGCCCTGATGGTCCAGTGAAAGAGTTCCCCATCCCCCTATCATGGGCAGAAACATCACTAGATGCCACCACGAAAAGCATAATAGAATAATAGGTAGATAGTTTAGTGCCATCCACACCTTGAGCACTGGTCATCCATCCAGGAGACCAAGAGGAATTAGCTGGCTCCTCATCATGAAGTACAGACATAGTCACACCTGTATCTAGCAAAATAACCAGTTGGAGACCCCCGACCATGGCGTTGATGCAAGACCTTCTGTTTATGTCAATGGTGAGCTTGTTCACAATACAGACTGGGGCCTGTAGTTGTCAATATGAACTGCTGCTACTGTCCTCATGCTGTTCCTGGAAACGCAGGCTGGTTGAGTCTCACCTGGCCTCTTCTAGGTCCTCAACAGAGTACAAGGAGGGTTGAATACTGATGGTCACTGCAATGGACAAGGCCTCAGGATTTGGGCCTGGTGCAGCGTGATCCAGGGAGGCTCCAGTGTCTCCTTGGCCAAGTGAACCCTGCGCTGCCGGAGCTAATGCAACAATGGCTTGCTTTGAGATGGTTCTATGTGATAATGGCAATCGTGTAATAGCGATCGCCGTTTGAGTGAGTGTACATCACTGAAAATTAATTTTGGTGATGTACACTTGTGGTGAACTGCAAGAGGGCACCAGAGATCTATGGGTTTCTTTTTTATGTGGGGCTGTGCCACCCCTAACTAAAGAATTCTCAACTCGGGGTGCATGTCGAGTGCAAAACTTAAAAAATAATAAAACCGACCCGGTGCAAAAACAGCATCATGCCCTGAACCAAACTCAGCACCCTCTCAAACCCAGCCTGCCACCAACCCACCATTCCACACAGCCAGCTCAGCAGCCCATCACCGCACTACACTCCACAAACCCTCCCTCCCCTTCTACCCATCACACGGCGTGATCCCTCCCCCATGCACGTGTATACATAGTGACATCCTGTCGCTATATTCACCTACCCCTCGTATCCAGTCGCTACCCTGCCAGGTGGCCCTGTGAACAGGCACCATGATTGAGTTGCCCTTTTGAAAGTGCTCAATGCGGTCACCCTGTACATGGGATATCCTTTGGGACAAAGTCTGCTACTGATTGGACCTTTCTGAGAACAGTGCAGAGGTTGCTGTTCTCCTCCACTATTTCACGGTAGGAAGGGACTTGCCGAGTTGACTGCCCCAATTGTCATTCTGTTCAGAGTTAGGGTTGTTCCAATTCCACCTATTCCTATTTTGATTGCAACCCCCCCAGACCGGTAGTTCTATTTGTCATCCGAGGGTGTGGCCTTTTTGTCTTGGGCCTTGCTTTCCAATGTGTAGTGGGTTGTGGGTTGGCTGGTAGATTGCACCATGGCCACCTTGGCTTTTGAGCCAGGATTCAAATCTCAGAGGTAGAGCTCATAAACAAGCTCAGTCTTCCTGAGAATATCTGTGAATTTGTCCATTCTGGGGAAAACTGTAGGCTCGACCTTGTCACGGACAGCCAGACTCCTGTTCCAAATAAACAAGGTCTTATACTCAATTTGGATGGTGTCTGCATCCTCTTGCAAAAGTGTTTTGTCAGTGCAGTTGGCAAGCCATTGCCTTTGGTGGTATGACGCTGGACTCTCCTTAGCAGTTTGCTTCATGGGGTAGGCCAACATAATGCCAACCGCACCTTGGGAGTGCTCGGTAATACGTTCCGCAGCAACTGTGGCTTGGCGAACTGCCTCTGGGAGTTTTGACCAGAGTTTGGGGTCAACAGTCTGCTAAGAGATCTGTACTTGGTAGCCTGTCGGCAGACTGAGCATCTCACATTTGGAATTAACCTTTTTCAAATGGCAACTGAGATTATCTTTGGGGTTCTTGCAGCCGGCCTATACTGTCAGCGATCTGCTGCACAGAGTGGGCCATCTGAAGGGGATTATTCTGAATCATGGGGTGTGTATCAGGGAAGGGGTTTTGGTTGTGTGTGCTGTGAAGGGTGGCCTCTGCTGTGACATCGGCCACAGAGCAGATTAGGGATGGCTGAACAGCGTCTTCCCTTAGCATAGCATCTAAGTGCTGTTTAAAGACCTGCCTTTGTTCCTCAGTCATCTCCGTCCAAGTGAGGGTGGCCTGATGACGTAGGATCATGTTGTTATAGCATGGGGACCCACCATCTTGTGGGTGGAGGGAGGACACTGGGCCACATTGAGGGTGTGGCTAGATGCCATCTTGGCAGTTGTCATCACCAGAATCATCAGTGCTGGATGATGTGATGTGAATGGGTGTGTAATGAAACCCTCCCATTGCTTTGATGTGCCCAGCCAGCACTTTTGCTGATGGTGCAGTTTCGCCATCTTAAGTCTACATCCTTTGTGACTAACTTTGCAATGTTCTTCTCTACACCTTTCACAATCTCTTTCTAACACTCTCTATGCAGCGCTCAATTTGCAGTTGTCCCTAAGCTCCTATCCAACTCATCACTTACCTGTTTCAGTCCTCTCTCATCTCCTCAAGCTCCTCAAGTAAAGTCTAATTTGTATCACTCAACAAATCATTCCTCTGCAACACCTGTTTCTTATCCTGTTTCAGCCTATAACATTCCTCTCTCAACGTGCATAACTCTCAATTATTATTCTGTACAGGACAGTGCAAAAGAGTTTCATTCTTACTATGCAAGGACTGAAGTTCTGTTTCAAGCTGCTGCTCATTTTTTAAACTTTCAGATGTCTGCAAGCCCATCTCTTTCTTAATAGATGCGATATGCAGTTCGAGGGAATGACACCTCAATTTGGAGGTAGCCCGTGACATGGGCATCGGCGACTGGGCACCTACAATAACTGCGACTCGATCCCCGGCGCATGTCATCAGTACTACAGCAGGGTAGGGAGGCCGGATGGGGGATTGGCGAATATAATCACGGGATGTCACTATACGTATGCGTGCGGAGGGAGCGAGCACACACAGCAAGGGCAGGAGGGGATGTGAGGGGTGGTGCCATGGTGGGTTGCTGAGCTGACCCTGTAGTGTAGTGGGTGGGTTGGTGATGTTGATGGGCAGGGTACACTGGGTTCGGTCGGTGTAGCTGCTGTGTTTTATTGCACCTGTCCCGAACCTTTTTTTTTTTAAGTATTTTTCACCCCTCCAACATGCACCCCCTTGGAGTTGAGAATCCTTAAGTAGTGGGGTGTGGGGGGCACGGCCCCCTGCATAAAACATTAAAAAAGTAAGTCCCTGGCACTGTTTTGATGTGCACCGGGGTGTAAGCGTGCCGAAATAAAGTTCTGGCACTCTGGCTTCGCAATAACAGTGATAGCCTTTAGACGTTTGCTGTTGTCACATAAACCCGATTCAGAGGCTTCCAGAGCAGCATAGATAGCCCATGAATAGCTGCCCTTTAGAATCATGCTTTTTGGCTGTTTGTCTTGTCTTAGAGTACTGAATTGAGATCCCCAGTAAGGGGTTATCGGAGTGATTTGCATCCTGTGCAAAATCATTCTGGCCTCTGTGGGAGATAAGAAAGTTAGAGATGCCGAGTCTCAGATCTGCACAGATGTTAGACATAATGGTACCAACGGTACCAAACAAAAAGTTTAGGAAACACACACTGGACCCATCAGTGGTTACCCTGCTGTTTATCGATACACAGTGGTTGAACCAACAGACTCTCATAATCCTGCAATTCAAAACTGCCATTGGGCAAGGTGAGATTGCATCAACCTTGTTGACTTAGCAGCCAGACTTACAAGATGCTACAAAGTGATAGGTACGGGTGTGTACACCTACTTACTACCCACAAGGGAAGGGTAAGCTAACAAGTCGTTAAACTTTGCTAATTTAGACCACCTGCTCATGGTCGCCAATAACATCATGGTACTCAGCCCTGCACAGATTCTTTTGTGGTAAAAAATCAACAAGAGACAACAGACAAGTGGCATATTCAGTAATATACTTGTTTATTACGCGCAAACGTAATCAGATGCCCTAAAACTGGTCTTGCCAATAGATATTGGGAGCTGAGAGTTTCCTGATATCCCTAGGAGTGAAGATAGTCTCAGTGGGAATGCCTATTACAGTACATTATATATCCCCAATAATTACTATGGAAACTAAAAGACTAGCTACATAAAATAGGCCCTATTGGCTAAAAGTTATGTGGCTCCACAGTGTTATCTATAGATATACAGTATTAGTAAAGTCAGCTATAAATGACAATGAAGAACTCATACAAAATGTAGGATATATATGTAGTGTTACAAAAATCTGCATGACGGCAGTGTTGGCTATACAAGGACTTCTCAGAAGAATAAACAGAGAGCACAGAAGTGTATTCTCGGTACAGTACTTGCAATGAGTTTCTTAGCAATATCGCATATAACCATAACATGTCCGTGGTTACTTATGCTTATACAGTAAGTACCAATGCCCTAAGTACTAGTAATCATTAGATATTTGCATAGTATATAACACAACATAGATATTGTCCACGGTGCATAATAGCTACCAAATTAAAGTATGGGGCCAAGATAGCAGGACTCCACCGGTAGGTGAGGGAAGTGCCTGCGGCTGGTGTGGGACTACCATGCATATAGTGGTGCAGTTCACACAATGCTGGTGACAACGAGAGCAGCACTAACTGAGGCTGACCAACAGGCATGGGTTCAGTAATCGAGAGTGACCAGCCCAGCATTGTGACACTGGCAGAAATGAAAGGGATGGGGATGGGGCCTATGAAAACTGGAAGGCAGTGACAGTGGACAGGGTCAGATGTGTTGGCCACTCAATAGATGGTGAAAATTAAAATCCACAAATATTTTAGATATATATCTGGGAGTTCAGTGATGATGAAGTGGACAGAACATGAATAACTCCAGAGGTTCGGTCACTGCATTCCTGTAAGAGGGCATGGCATTGCTACTCTCTGTGGAGAAATTAATCAGTTCTTGTCACCTTGTTTTCATTTAGTTTTTTTTGGGGGGGGTCGGGGGTGAGGGTGAAGAAAACTGGTCAGTTTCGCAAAGAAAAACAGACATGGGGCTCTAGATTCTGCGGGTGAATAATATCCAACATGATACACCCATGTCAAGACAGTGGGCAAACAAGATGTGCATTGCCGGTTGGTAGGGGTGGGGAGTTGGGAATGTGATCAGGAGCAGGAGAGAACCATCCAGCATTAGAAAAACAAAACAAAATAAAAAACACAACAACAAAAATGAGAAGTTGAACCTAGATATGCCCAGCGGAGAAACCAAAACTCACCTCAACTATGGGACTGAAGCAACGCTTTCTGTGTGCCACACTGCAAGACTTGACAGAGCTTCAGTAGACCAGGACACAGGTTCTGAGAAAACAATTTACAGAGGAAGCAAAGATACCAATTGCTAGAGAAATGATTTAAAGCAGTTTATATTTTGCCGGCTTCACTGTGCTGCCGGGACAGCAACCAATGGCATGAGGCAGACATCTGGAGTCAGTCAGAGTGCACTACCAATGAACAATGAAAGGAGCCTGATTTGTTGACAGCAACAGTGAAAGCTTCCTGAAGTTGGGGAACCAAAATAACATGGGGAGAATAAGAGTTGTAGCAGGGCTGAGTGGATGTCATGATCTCACTCTAGAGCATGACTGTGAGACCACGGAAGGAGAAACAAGAGAGGAAGATGGTAAGCAGCAGCCTGGGATGCAGTGGCTCCACAGGTAAGAAAGGCACATGCCTGTAGTGGGCCCCCAAAGTCACAGGATGGTTCTTAATTTTATTTATTTTTATAGCGCTGTGGTTTAAGGCTCTGAGCTGCAAACCAGGAGACCTGGGTTTGAATACCACAGCCCCCGTTTGCATACTGTGTGACCCTAAGCAAGTCACTTAACTTCCTTGTGCTCTCAGGTCATACCTGGAAACAAGCTTTGGCTTGGTGTGCCTTTTCTAGTTAAACAATTTCCCTTAATGCAGAAAACAGGGACTTGATTTAATTCCTGTCCCATGTAACAACAAAGGCATGCTGTGTTAGCAGTTCAGACCCCTTTTCTGATGACAACATTTGTCTGCATGGCTCCTCCCATGCAGCCATAAAAGTATGGTGAGTAGCAGCATACCAGTTGACCAGTGTGGAGAAAGAAGATAGAAATTCCATTTTATAGCTCTGTGAGTGGCTTAGCCCAGCCAAGTTCCCCTAAGCTCTAAAGTGATTGTATCCTGGGGTGTGGGTTGCAAAGACCTATTTTGTTGATGGGGGACTGGTAACCATGACACCAGTGGGAAATTCACCTATTCTTCCACAATAAGTGCCATAGGATCTTTAATTTCTACCTAGACAATGACCAGAGATGGTCATATGGGACCTTGGTTTAGTGTCTCTTCTGAAGGACTGCACCTTAACAGTGCAGCATTCCCTTGTACTGCACTACAGTGTCATTAATGGGTATTACCTCAAGTATCTGGTGCGGCTAGAACTCCACAGCCTTCTGATTTCCCATCCCAGACAAGAATGTGCTAATCTACTAAGCCACTGACACTGACTGGCATAACAGGAAGAGAAATGCAGATAGTACTAAATATAAAATAGAGGCTGCACTGCATGTAAATATATTACTTTAAAGGTTTTCCCAAAAGTGACAACTCACTTTAAACTGTGCCCACTTGAAATTGAACTGCTTCCTCCAAACTCTGATTGTGAGTTGGAGGAGGCAGTTTATAGGGAGACTGTTCTGAATCTATAATACGGAATGTATGGGTCAGATTAGAGAGGTTGTTGTGGGCTTTAAAGACAGTGACAGGTGTGGGCAGTGCTGATGAGAGAGGTAAAAGATGATAGTGGAGGGTGAGGTGAATATGTGACCAGCCTTGGCCTCTTTTGGATGGGGTGGTGAGTTGCAAAACACAGTTCAAAGCTGTACAACGAATAAACAAAAGTTCTGTTTAATTGAGTGGTCCTAATATGAATATTTATTGAATATTCACTGAAGTTATTCAAATATCTCTACTGCTAGTATAGCAGGGCTAAGAACTTGATGATGGGATCATTTGCTTTTCTTCCATGCCATAAACTGCTGATGTAAAATGTAAATAAAATTGTGAACATTAAAAACACAGCACTGGCAGTGCTGACTGAGTAGAATAGTGTTGTTACATCTGGCAATGTGAGTAAGGCTACTGATATTCCTTTATAAGTCATTTTGCAGAAATAGTAAGTTGGTGGTGTAAACAGTTAATCTCTATAATTAAAAAGAAAACTAAGAGCTTAAAGTTCACTTCTCTGGTTAGTTATTCAAATACTAGATTGGTAATGAGACAACTATCTGGGATTCCCTATGTTGCTGCATAGTGGCTATTCAAAGACCCGTGTACCTGTTTTATAGGTTTGTGCTCAGTACTGCTCACCTTAATAACATATGTAATCATGCTTCATAGGCTAGGTGTGTTCACTGCTTAAGCCAAATCCCCAAAGTTGCCCAATGTTTCTTCTCCTGTCACAGTGGGCGATTGAAATGCATCTGAAAAATGTACCTATGCTATAATTCTAGAGCCCAACACTTAAATGGTTTCAGTCTTTTTATTTTGGCAGAAGTCAAATGCTTCCTTTTTGCCAGCAAAATTGGCTGTCACCTAAATGTTTTTTCCCATTGGCAGTCATTTACTTTCTCCCTTTATTTTTGATGTTCTTGCTTTGCTAGGGAAACCAGGTACTGTACCTCCCAAGCTGAGTTAACAAAAGCACTGCTCTCCTTTCAAGTAATTTTTTATTAAATTCACAATTTCTCCTGTCCCTAGTGGCTGCCTTCTTTGGTCCAGCTTTGAAACTCTGAGTCCGGATCCAACAACGTATACTTCCCTGTGACCTGCAGTTTCCTCCCTGTACCCTCACTCTGTGGCTTCACCCTCTAGTGAGTCTCCCTTAACATATACCTTATCATTTTTCTTAGCTAATTTATTCAATATTACTCTTTATTTATGCTTATTCTGAAAAACAGTGTATTGTTTGTTCTTATATTTGTTACTTGTGGATACCAAGTTATCTGCTTGTGCCAGTTTGTATTAATGCTAAATTACCCTAATGTTTATTGATCGGTTTCTTCACTGGGGAGGAAGACATCTGGGTTGGGGTGCAGGAGCAGCCCCATGTGGTAAGCCTAGGAGCTAGCATCCCTTACAAGTGGGTGGCACCAGCCCAGTGCATGTTGTTGTCATTAAGGTCTACAGAGACTGCGATCAACGTCATGGACAGGGCCCTAGTGCTCTAGGCAGAGTTTTCTGATTTCTGCAGGGCTCTCTAGGCTTCTGTGGCAGTATTTTCTAATTTCGCGGCATGATTTATTAATTTTGTGGCAGAATGCAGTCTCATCATTGGCTAAAATATGAAGTGATGTCACTGATGACATCGCCACCATGCGTGAGAGGAGGGGCTTCAGGATAAACAAGATGGGCACAGGAGCCTGGCACTATGGAAAAACTGTATATTTGAATGAAAATTCACCAAAAACAATGAATTCTGTGGCACTATATAAATTCTGCAGCGTGATGCAAATTCTGGGGAAAATTCCACAACTGCAGAATTGCAGAATTCCAGGGGCCTTGGTCATGGGGTAGTAGGAGGGAAGAAGAAGAAAAAAAGGAAAAAACCCTATGTGCATTGGCATGATGGTCCCCTTTGGTCCTTGGGCCTTGCATGGCATCATGCATCTGACAGGGCATGGGTCAGTGTGGGGATCGAAGTGAAGTACATGCAGTAGTCAATGGCCAGACTTCTGAAGGAAAAATTCTAACTAACAAACTCCCTGGATCCAGAGCAGAGACAGGAGCCCTGTTTATTAAGTTTAATTTTTTTGTTGTCTGGGCAAGGAGGTCTCAGACAATACTGTCTATTTTCAGTCTGGTCCCAGGTGTTGGTCTGAATACAGAAGAAACCAACTAAAACCGAACTAGATTTAGCTGTTGGTGGTATTTTAGTGAATGAGGGAATCTGCCCAGAACACTGTGACATTCCTTACTCTTCACTTTTGCAACATAATAATAATAATAATAATAATAATGTATGTACTGTTATCCAGATGATTAGAAACAAAATTAGACATGTACAGACTAATGACTGTTATTTGTTGCCTCATTCTCTGTTAACCACCAATGGAGAAATGTACATCGCTTTTCTTAATGATAGAAGGAAACCTGAAAATCCTACCAGGCTTTCATGATATAAGGTCCTGTTATTGGCAAGTGCACATTGACTTGTTTTCCTTCTTTGGGTGGTTTAATATGTGTCTTTATTGACTTTGGTAGTTCTTTTTGTCACTGACTCATCAAGATTTCAGGATAGTAATGGTTTGCTGAGTTCACTGTGTAGTCCATTTTAGTTGTTTTCTTTCTGGCTATTGTTTTCTGGTTGTCATACGAAATAAAAATTTCCTACTCTTTTTTTAGAAGTACTGTAATCCATGGGCTCTTACCATCCACTTGATCAACCACTGTGAAAAGGCAGACAGAACCTCAGTTTAACATCTCATTCTACAGTATGGCACACCCCAACAACAGCACAGCATCCCCTTAGTACTGCACTTGGGTACATCATTTATGGTATAAGTTTCAATCTTGTTGTGGTACTTGGAAGCCACAACCTTCTTGTCCAGAAGTGGATGTGCTACCAACTGAGAGATGCCGATCCTTGTGGGAAGATGCTGTCAGGTTGTTGGCGGTGGACATCATGATGCTATGCTGTAGAGGCATTTTCACTTGGTTTTCTGCTGCCTACTTCCATACATTGGATGTCCAAGCCACATATAGATGGAGATCAGCATGTTGTGTGGTCACCAGCAATGTCCAGTACTGCTTACACACCATGCCACGGATGTAACATGCTACAGGTTGGTCATATTCCCTTCCTGTACCCCTAGAATCCAATCCACAGCACACCATAGACTCTGCTGACCTAGTGTTAAGAGTCAGGATCACAAAGTGAATCCTGGCCTTATGTGATAGTGTGAAGCTATACATTCAGTAACAGTGGGCTGGATGCAGTGTCATTGTTACAGGCTTCATGAATTTCTCACCAAAGTACAGTGGGACCAGCAGTAGCCAGCATGTCAAAACTGTACAGTAAATACCTTTGGAAAGCAATCTAGTAATGGTAGGTCAGCAGTGGAATGTGTCACGATGTATATTTTGAAACACAGATACAGCACTTGCAAGATCTCTTGAGGCTGAGTGTTTCATCGTCATCAGAGGCTCAGCTGCAGGTGACAGTAGAATGTGCTTGATTCATCATTATTATAAATAAGTGTGTTTTAGAGCAAGTATAAGTGTCTAAACTTATTTTTACAATGCAATTTCTTAAATGGGACCACAGGTTCTCATCACAGTCATTTGTGGTTGATGAGCCTTACCATTTAAGCAATAAGACCTGACAAGTGTGGTCAGTTGTGGTATAATGGCATACCTTGGGTATGTTGTGACACAAGTGTAATCCAGCAGCGTTGAGCCCTATAAGCTTGAGGTGGCCCAACCTGCACTGCCTGTATGTCTTGAATGTAACTGATGTTGGAGGTCAGGACAAGAGAAGCTGTTACTGGAGTGTCAGTGGGGTATACCAAGAATCAGAAGCCTGTTAAACCCTGTTCAGTCTGCAAAGCACAGCACCATAACTGTTTTAGCAAATGTGACCAATGATTGACCTCATTGACCTTGACAATAGAAATGCTTTTGTGCCATTTTTCTGGATCTAAGTAAGGTCTTCTACAGCTGACCATAGCCTGCTTCTATCCTCTTCTAAGTAACTTAGGGTCTACCTGGACCCTAACTCTATGTGCTGGTTTGTTGACTACTCTCGCAAAGTAGAAACAGCAGGTTGAAGCTGAAGAGGATCTTTCTCCACTTATACCTATGCTGAGAGGTGTGCCTCAGGATCTATCCTTGGTCCCTCTTGTTTGCAGTTTATATTAATCTACATCAATGACACCATCAATAAAACCAATATCCACTTGTTCGCTGATGACACAGTACTTTTTATTTGAGTTGTCCTATGGCTGGAAGCAGCCTGTAAAGATCTCCGCTGAATTTCATCCTATTACAATACCAGCTCATAAGCAAAAAGCTGCTGCTTAATGTAAAAGCAAAGCGATGCTCTTTACCCTTACTCTAGTGTGACAATCCCATTGCGTGGGGTTATCCCTCAGATCACCACAGTACTTGGAGAAAACTAGAGTATGTGCCAAAATTCTACTATTTGGCTGTATGGCTCAATCACAAACTCTCCTTCTTTGAACATCTCAAGAACTACAGAAGAAACTAAGACAAAGATTAGACTATTCTATAGAATTAACCACCTTCTTACTAAGGAGGCTGTTGCAGCTGGTTCAAGCCACCTCCTTTCATTAATAGATTACAGAGACCTCTCTTAGCCACTGCACTGCCTCTGCCCTGGCAAAATTGGACACCCTTACTATAGAGTAATCAGGTTCATAACTAACATTCCTCTTCCACACACCATTACCCTTGTAATCTCGCAGGGTTGGACTTCCTTCATTATAGCAGAAATAGAAACGCCGCCTTTAGCCTTCAGAGCTGTAACCAACAAGGTCCCCTGTTACATCTCTGATTGTATTCCCAGGAGTATGATACGCACCTATGCCTGTAGTTACTCCCTAATCACCCTCCAAGTTCAAGGTCAAATCACATTTCAGCAGAGCTGCTATGTTTTTGTTGCTCATCTTGTGGAACAGTTTGCAAAACTTCAGTTGAGCTGTCCTGTTAGTCTGAATATTTTCAAGCCACTCTATGACCACATCATGAAAGAATATTGCAATTGTTAGCAACATCGCTAGCTCACTCACTCTACAGTTCCCCTCGTCCATCCTGCCTCCATCCTGCCTCTGCCTCTTTTCCTATCTAAAGTTTGCTTCTCTCACTCTTCCCTGTCTTTCTTTAGCTTGGGCTAGGGTTCCACCCTCCCATGTAAGTATGCCGATAACATTTACTCCCCATCATTATCTTCCTAAACTGTATCCCACAGCTGTCTGTCCTAACTATGGCCAAGTTCCACTCACTTCTGCAGTAGAACAGAAACAATTCTTCTTGAGTATCTCCCTTAATCTGGTACTCTTCAAACTGCCTTCTGTTTTTTGTGAACAGGTTGGTTATACCAACTGATAAGCCTATCTGTTGTAAAGTCTATATGTTCATATTTTGTTGTACATATGCTCATTTTTCTCTTTGTATAATATCGCATTATGTTCCACCTTGCTACTGTAATGTGATATATTGTATATTTTTTTCTGTATAATATTGCACTATGTCTACCATGTTACTCTGTCAAACAATGTTCTCATGACCAGGTCTATCTTTGCAAATGAGCTTTGCTCAATGGTGCCCACCTGATAAATAAAGATTTTGGTTGATTGATTGAGTGACTGTTATTTGCCTTGGTTATTCTTTCACTGTACACTGCTGATGAAAGGGAGCCTCACCATGAGTTATTACAAACCAGAGGCATCACTGACATCATCATGTATAACCCAGACTGTAATGGATTAAGTGTTATAAAAAGTTAAAGTAGCAGCCAGCAGTAATACAAATCGAGAACAGCAACCAGGCATGAAACTGAATGCAACAATGGATCGTTGTCTTGTGACCCTTGACCCCACCTTATTGACCAGCCAGAATGCAGGGGTCCTGGTAAAGACACTGGCACTTAAGATGAACAACAACAAAAGGCTGGATAGTCATGCTGCGCCGGGCTGAGGGCGTAAGCCCGGAGCGCAACTGGGCTGTGCTGGCATGGATCAGGCAATATTTCAACAGTGCCGCGCCATGGCACAGCACCGTTGAATATGGCACTGATGGCACATGCACTGCACACAGCACAGTGGCATTGCACCAGTGCAAGTGGCAGAATGGGAGCAGGTGGATGCGCCAGTCATTGTGAAAGGCGCTTGTAGCATCAACCATGATATTCAGCACTGGCATTCAAACAGCCATTATGTATGGCGGTGCAAATGGGACCATTTGCATGTCATTATGTATCCATTTGCATGTGGTGCGCTGATCCCCAGCAACTTGCGCCTGGTGCTGCCAGGTTGTAGCCATCGGGACTGACACCGTGGTCCAATGGCAGTTCCCACTCCCAGACACCCAATCATGGGTATAAGGCCTGCTAAATTCCCTGGTGGTTCAGTGGTAACCCCCCATCATTAGACTGTGGGTATTCTGAATGATAAATCCTGGTGATCCAGTGGATACACCCCATCGCCAGATTGCAGGCAAAGTAAATCTAAGCCCTGATGGTCCAGTTAAGAGTTCCCATCCCCTATCATGGGCAGAAACATCACTAGATGCTACCACGAAAAGCATAATAGAATAATAGGTAGATAGTTTAGTGCCATCCACACTGTGAGCACTGGTCATCCATCCAGGAGACCAAGAGGAATTAGCTGGCTCCTCATCATGAAGTACATGACATAGTCACACCTGTATTCAGCAAATAACCAGTTGAGACCCCCCACCATGGCGTTGATGCAAGACCTTCTGTTTATGTCAATGGTGAGCTTGTTCACACACAGACTGGGCCTGTTGCCTGTCAATATGAACTGCTGCTACTGTCCTCATGTTGTTCCTGGAAATCCAGGCTGGTTGAGTCTCACCCTGGCTCCTCTAGGTCCCTCAACAGAGTACAAGGAGGGTTGAATACTGATGGTCACTGCAATGGACAAGGCCTCAGGATTTGGGCCTGGTGCAGCTGATCCAGGGAGGCCCAGTGTTCTTGGCTGCTGAACCCTGCGCTGCCGGAGCTAATGCAACAATGGCTTGCTTTGAGATGTGTTCTATGTGATAATGGCAATCGTGTAATAGCGATCGCTTGAGTGAGTGTACATCACTGAAAATTACTTTGGTGATGTACACTTGTGGTGAACTGCAAGAGGGCACCAGAGATCTATGGGTTTCTTTATGGGGGTTAGCCCTGCACCCCTACTAAAGAATTCTCAACCTCGGGGGTGGATTCGAGGGTGCAAACTTAAAAATAATAAACCGACCCGTGTAAAACAGCATCATGCCCTGAACCAAACTCAGCACCTTCTCAAACCCAGCTCTGCCACCAACCCACCATTCCACACAGCCAGCTCAGCAGCCCATCACCGCACTACACCCACAAACCCTCCCTCCCTTCACCCATCACACGGCGTGATCCTCCCTCATGCATCGTATACATAGTGACATCCTGTCGCCATATTCACCTACCCCGTGATCCAGTCGCTACCCTGCCAGGTGGCCTGCTGAGCAGGCACCATGATTGAGCGTTCTTTGAAAGTGCTCAATTGCGCTCACTCCTGTACATGGGACTATCCTTGGGACAAAGTCTGCTACTGATTGGACCTTTCTGAGAACAGTGCAGAGGTTGCTGTTCTCCTCCACTATTTCACGGTAGGAAGGGACTCTGCCGAGTTGACTGCCCCAATTGTTGTTCTCTGTTCAGAGTTAGGTTGTTCCAATTCCACCTATTCCTATTTTGATTGCAACCCCCAGACCGGGTAGTTCTATTTGTCATCCGAGGGTGGGCTTTTTGTCTTGGGCCTTGCTTTCCAATGTGTAGTGGGTTGTTGGCTGGTAGATTGCACCATGGCCACCTTGGCTTTTGAGCCAGGATTCAAATCTCAGAGGTAGAGTTTCATAAACAAGCCTCAGCCTCCTGAGAATATTCAGAATTTGTCCATTCTGGGAAAACTGTAGGTCTCGACCTTGTCACGTGACAGCCAGACTCCTGTTCCAAATAAACAAGGTCTTATACTCAATTTGGATGGTGTCTGCATCCTCTGCAAAAGTGTTTTGTTAGTGCAGTTGGCAAGCCATTGCCTTTGGTGGTATGATGCTGGACTCCTCCAGCAGTTTGCTTCATGGGGTAGGCCAACATATCGCCAACCGCACCTTGGGAGTGCTCGGTACACACCGGTAGCAACTGTGGCTTGGCTTAACTGCTCCTGGGAGTTTTGACCAGAGTTTGGGGTCAACAGTCTGCTAAGAGATCTGTATTTGTAGCCTGTCGGCAGACTGAGCATCTCACATTTGGAATTAACCTTTTCAAATGGCAACTGAGATTATCTTTTAGTTCTTGCAGCCGCCTATACTGTCAGTGCTCTGCTGCACAGAGTGGGCCATCTGAAGGGGATTATTTCTTGAATCATGGGTGTGTATCAGGAAGGGGTTTTGTGTGTGCTGTGAAGGGTGGCCTCTGCTGTGACATCGGCCACAGAGCAGATTAGGGATGGCTGAACAGCTGCCTTCCCTTAGCATAGCATCTCATTGTTTAAAGACCTGCCTTTGTTCCTCAGTCATCTCCGCTCCGAGTGAGGTGGCCTGATGACGAGGATCATGTTGTTATAGCATGGGGACCCACCATCTTGTGGGTGGAGGGAGGACACTGGGCCACATTGAGGGGTGTGGCTAGATGTCATCTTGGCAGTTGTCATCACCAGAATCATCAGTGCTGGATGATGTGATGTGAATGGGTGTGTAATGAAACCCTCCCATTGCTTTGATGTGCCCAGCCAGCACTTTTTGCTGATGGCTGTTTCGCCATCTTTGTTCACATCCTTTGTGACTAACTTTTTGCAATGTTCTTTCATTCACCTTTCACAATCTCTTTCTGTAACACTCTCTATGCAGCTCTCAATTGCAGTTGTCCCTAAGCTCCCATCCAACCTCATCACTTACCTGTTTCAGTCCCTCTCATCTCCTCAAGCTCCTCAAGTGAAAGCTCTAATTGTAATCACTCAACAAATCATTCCTCTGCAACACCTGTTTTCATCCTGTTTCAGCCTATAACATTCCTCTCTCAACGTGCATAACTCTCAATTATTATTCTGTACAGGACAGTGCAAAAGAGTTTCATTCTTACTATGCAAGGACTGAAGTTCTGTTTCAAGTTGCTGCTCATTTTTAAACTTTCAGATGTCTGCAAGCCCATCTCTTCTTAATAGATGCGATATGCAGTTCGAGGGAATGACACCTCAATTTGAGGTAGCCTGTGACATGGGCATCGGCGACTGGGCACCCACAATAACTGCACTCGATCCCCGCGCATGTCATCAGTACTACAGCAGGGTAGGGAGGCCGGATGGGGATTGGCTAATATAATCACGGGATGTCACTATATAGTCGTGCGTGGAGGGAGCGAGCACACATCAGCAAGGGCAGGAGGGGATGTGAGGGTGGTCCATGGTGGGTTGCTGAGCTGACCCTGTAGTGTAGTGGTGGGTTGGTGATGTTGATGGGCAGGGTACACTGGGTTCGGGTGTGTTCGCTGTTTGTTTTTATTGCACCTGTCCCGAACCTTTTTTTAGTATTTTTCACCCTCCAACATGCACCCCTTGAGTTGAGAACTTTAAGTAGTGGGTGTGGGGCACGCTCCCCGCATAAAACATTAAAAAGTAAGTCCCTGGCACTGTTTTGATGTGCACTGGTGTAAGCGTGTCAAATAAAGTTCTGGCAATTTCATTTCGCAATAACAGTGATAGCCTTTAGACGCTTGCTGTTGTCACATAAACCCGATTCAGAGGCTTCCAGAGCAGCAGATAGCCCATGAATAGCTGCCCTTAGAATCATGCTTTTTGGCTGTTTGTCTTGTCTTTAGAGTACTGAATTGAGATCCCCAGTAAGGGGTTATCGGAGTGATTTGTATCCTGTGCAAATCATTCTGGCCTCTGTGGAGATAAAAAGTTAGAGATGCCGAGTCTCAGATCTGCACAGATTAGATATAATGGTACCAACGGTACAACAAACAAAAAGTTTTGGGAACACACACTGGACCCATCAGTGGTTACCCTGCTGTTTATCGAACACAGTGGTTGAACCAACAGACTCTCATAATCCTGCAATTCAAAACTGCCATTGGGCAAGGTGAGATTGCATCAACCTTGTTGACTTAGCAGCCAGACTTTACAAGATGCTACAAAGTGATAGGTACGGTGTGTACACTTACTACTACCCACAAGGGAAGGGTAAGCAACAAGTCGTTAAACTTTGCTAATTTAGACCACCTGCTCATGGTCGCCAATAACATCATGGTACTCAGCCCTGCACAGATTCTTTTGTGGTAAAATCAACAAGAGACAACAGACAAGTGGCATATTCAGTAATATATTTGTTTATTACGCAAACGTAATCAGATGCCCTAAAACTGGTCTGTACCAATAGATATTGGAGCTGAGAGTTTCTGATATCCCCTAGGAGTGAAGATAGTCTCAGTGGGAATGCCTATTACAGTACATTATATATCCCCAATAATTACTATGGAAACTAAAAGACTAGCTACATAAAATAGGCCCTATTGGCTAAAAGTTATGTGGCTCCACAGTGTTATCTATAGATATACAGTATTAGTAAAGTCAGCTATAAATGACAATGAAGAACTCATACAAAATGTAGGATATATATGTAGTGTTACAAAAATCTGCATGACGGCAGTGTTGGCTATACAAGGACTTCTCAGAAGAATAAACAGAGAGCACAGAAGTGTATTCTCTGTACAGTACTTGCTTTAATGAGTTTCTTAGCAATATCGTATATAACCATAACATGTCCGTGGTTACTTATGCTTATACAGTAAGTACCAATGCCCTAAGTACTAGTAATCATTAGATATTTGCATAGTATATAACACAACATAGATATTGTCCACGGTGCATAATAGCTACCAAATTAAAGTATGGGGCCAAGCATAGCAGGACTCACCGTGTAGGTGAGGGAAGTGCCTCTGCTGGTGTGGGACTACCATGCATATAGTGGTGCAGTTCACACAATGCTGGTGACAACGAGAGCAGCACTAACTGAGGCTGACCAACAGGCATGGGTTCAGTAATCGAGAGTGACCAGCCCAGCATTGTGACACTGGCAGAAATAGAAAGGGATGGGGGATGGGGGCCTATGAAAAACTGGAAGGCAGTGACAGTGGACAGGGTCCAGATGTGTTGGCCACTCAATAGATGGTGAAAATTAAAATCCACAAATATTTTAGATATATATCTGGGAGTTCAGTGATGATGAAGTGGACAGAACATGAATAACTCCAGAGGTTCGGTCCTGCATTCCTGTAAGAGGGCATGGCATTGCTACTCTCTGTGGAGAAATTAATCCGTTTTTGTCACCTTGTTTTCATTTAGTTTTTTGGGGTCGAGAGGTGAAGAAAACTGGTCAGTTTCGCAAAGAAAAACAGACATGGGGCTCTAGATCTCTTGGTGAATAATATCCAACATGATACACCCATGTCAAGACATGGGCAAACAAGATGTGCATTGCCGGTGGGTAGGGGTGGGGAGTTGGGAATGTGATCAGGAGCAGGAGAGAACCATCCAGCATTAGAAAAACAAACAAAATAAAAACACAACAACAAAAATGAAGTTGAACCTAGATATGCCCAGCGGAGAAACCAAACTCACCTCAACTATGGGACTGAAGCAACGCTTTCTGTGTGCCACACTGCAAGACTTGACAGAGCTTCAGTAGACCAGGACACAGGTTCTGAGAACAATTTACAGAGGAAGCAAAGATACCAATTGCTTAGAGAAATGATTTAAAAGCAGTTTATATTTTGTCGAGCTTCACTGTGCTGCCGGGACAGCAACCAATGGCATGAGGCAGACATCTGGAGTCAGTCAGAGTGCACTACCAATGAACAATGAAAGGAGCCTGATTTGTTGACAGCAACAGTGAAAGCTTCCTGAAGTTGGGGACACAAATAACATGGGGAGAATAAGAGTTGTAGCAGGGCTGAGTGGATGTCATGATCTCACTCTAGAGCATGACTGTGAGACCACTGAAGGAGAAACAGAGAGGAAGATGGTAGGCAGCAGCCTGGGATGCAGTGGCTCCACAGGTAAGAAAGGCACATGCCTGTAGTGGGCCCCAAAGTCACAGGATGGTTCTTAATTTATTTATTTTTATAGCGCTTGTGGTTTGGTGTCTGAGCTGCAAACCAGGAGACCTGTTTGAATACCACAGCCCCGTTTCATACTGTGTGACCCTAAGCAAGTCACTTAACTTCCTTGTGCTCTCAGGTCATACCTGGAACAAGCTTTGGCTTGGGTGTGCCTTTTCTAGTTAAACAATTTCCCTTAATGCAGAAACAGGGACTTGATTTAATTCCTGTCCTGCGTAACAACAAAAAGGCATGCTGTGTTGCAGTTCAGACCCCTTTTCTGATGACAACAATTTGTCTGCATGGCTCAGCCCATGCAGCCATAAAAGTATGGTGAGTAGCAGCATACCAGTTGACCAGTGTGGAGAAAGAAGATAGAAATTCCATTTTATAGCTCTGTGAGTGGCTTAGCCCAGCCAAAGTTCCCCTAGCTCTAAAGTGATTGTATCCTGGGGTGGGTTGCAAAGACCTATTTTGTTGATGGGGGACTGGTAACCATGACACCAGTGGGAAATTCACCTATTCTTCCACAATAAGTGCCATAGGATCTTTAATTTCTACCTAGACAATGACCAGAGATGGTCATATGGGACCTTGGTTTAGTGTCTCTTCTGAAGGACTGCACCTAACAGTGCAGCATTCCCCTTGTACTGCACTACAGTGTCATTAATGGGTATTACCTCAAGTATCTGGTGCGGGGCTAGAACCACAGCCTTCTGATTTCCCATCCCAGACAAGAATGTGTTAACTACTAAGCCACTGACACTGACTGGCATAACAGGAAGAGAAATGCAGATAGTACTAAATATAAAATAGAGGCTGCACTGCATGTAAATATATTACTTTTAAAGGTTTTCCCAAAAGTGACAACTCACTTTAAACTGTGCCCACTTGAAATTGAAACTGCTTCCCTCCAAACTCTGATTGTGAGTTGGAGGAGGAGGCATTTATAGGGAGACTGTTCTGAATCTATAATACGGGAATGTATGGGTCAGATTAGAGAGGTTGTTGTGGGCTTTAAAGACAGTGACAGGTGTGGCAGTGCTGATGAGAGAGGTAAAAGATGATAGTGGAGGGTGAGGTGAATATGTGACCAGCCTTGCCTCTTTTGGATGGGGTGGTGAGTTGCAAAACACAGTTCAAAGCTGTACAACGAATAAACAAAAGTTCTGTTTAATTGAGTGGTCTCCAATATGAATATTTATTGAATATTCACTGAAGTTATTCAAATATCTCTACTGCTAGTATAGCAGGGCTAAGAACTTGATGATGGGATCATTTGCTTTTCTTCCATGCCATAAACTGCTGATGTAAAAATGTAAATAAAATTGTGAACATTAAAAAAACACAGCACTGGCAGTGCTGACTGAGTAATAGTGTTGTTACATCTGGCAATGTGAGTAAGGCTACTGATATTCCTTTATAAGTCATTTTGCAGAAATAGCAAGTTGGTGGTGGTAAACAGTTATCTCTATAATTAAAAAGAAACTAAGAGCTTAAAGTTCACTTCTCTGGTTAGTTATTCAAATACTAGATTGGTAATGAGACAACTATCTGGGATTCCCTATGTTGCTGCATAGTGGCTATTCAAAGACCCGTGTACCTGTTTTATAGGTTTGTGCTCAGTACTGCTCACCTTAATAACATATGTAATCATGCTTCATAGGCCAGGGGTGTTCACTGCTTTCAAGCCAAATCCCCAAAGTTGCCCACTGTTTCCGGCTCCTGTCACAGTGGGCTGATTGAAATGCATCTGAAAAAATGTACCTATGCTATAATTCTAGAGCCCAACACTTAAATGGTTTCAGTCTTTTTATTTTGGCAGAAGTCAAATGCTTCCTTTTTGCCAGCAAATTGGCTGTCACCCAAATGTTTTTCCCATTGGCAGTCATTTACTTTCTCCCCTTTATTTTTGATGTTCTTGTCTTTTGCTAGGAAACCAGGTACTGTACCTCCCAAGCTGAGTTAACAAAAGCACTGCTCTCCTTTCAAGTAATTTTTATTAAATTCACAATTTCTCCTGTCCCTAGTGGCTGCCCTTCTTTGGTCCAGCTTTGAAACTCGAGTCCGGATCCAACACCGCTACTAATTCCCCTGTGACCTGCAGCTCCTCCTGTACCCTCACCTGTAGCTTCACCCCCTCTAGTGAGTCTCCTTAACATATACCTTATCATTTTTTTAGCTAATTTATTCAATATTACTTTTATTTATGCTTATTCTGAAAAACAGTGTATTGTTTGTTCTTATATTTGGTTAATTGTGGATACCAGTTATCTGCTTGTGCCAGTTTGTATTAATGCTAAATTACTCCTAATGTTTATTGATCGGTTTCTTCTACTGGGGAGGAAGACATCTGGGTTGTGGTGCAGGAGCAGCCCCATGTGGTGTAAGCCTAGGAGCTAGCATCCCTTACAGGGTGGCACCAGCCCAGTGCATGTTGCTGTCATTAAGGTCGGCAGAGACTCGCGATCCCAACGTCATGGACAGGGCCCCTAGTGCTCATGGCAGAGTTTTCTGATTTCTGCGGCAGGGCTCCTAGGCTTCATGCAGCATTTTCAATTTCATGCGGCATGATTTATTAATTTCTGTGGCAGAATGCAGCCCTATCATTGGCTAAAATATGAAGTGATGTCACTGATGACATCGCCACCATCGGTGAGAGGAGGGGCTTCAGGATAAACAAGATGGGCACGGAGCCTGGCACTATGGAAAACTGTATATTTGAATGAAAATTCACCAAAACAATGAATTCTGTGGCACTATATAAATTCTGCAGCGTGATGCAAATTCTGGGGAAAATTCCACAACTGCAGAATTGCAGAATTCCAGGGCCTTGGTCATGGGGTAGTAGGAGGGAAGAAGAAGAAAAAAGAAAACCCTATGTGCATTGGCATGATGGTCCCTTTGGTCCTTGGGCTCCTTGCTGGCATCATGCATCACAGACAGGCATGGGTCAGTGTGGGGATCGGAGTGAAGTACAGGCAGCAGTCAATGGCCAGACATCTGAAGGAAAAAATTCTAAATAAATAAACTCCTGGATCCAGAGCAGAGACAGGAGCCCTGTTTATTAAGTTTAATTTTTTTTGTTCTGGCAAGGAGGTCTAGACAATACTGTCTATTTTCAGTCTGGTCCCAGGTGTTGGTCTGAATACAAGAAAACCAACTAAAACCGAACTAGATTTAGCTGTTGGTGGTATTTTAGTGAATGAGGAAATCTGCCCAGAACACTGGGGACATTCCCTACTCTTCACTTTGCAACATAATAATAATAATAATAATAATAATGTATGTACTGTTATCCAGATGATTAGAAACAAATTAGACATGTACAGACTAATGACTGTTATTTGTTGCCTCATTCTCATTTAACCACCAATGGAGAAATGTACATCGGCTTTCTTAATGATAGAAGGAAACCTGAAAATCCTACAGGCTTTCATGATATAAGGTCCTGTTATTGGCAAGTGCACATTGACTTGTTTTCCTTCTTTGGGTGGTTTAATATGTGTCTTTATTGACTTTGGGTAGTTTCTTTTGTCACTGACTCATCAAGATTTGTGATAGTAATGGCTTGCTGAGTTCACTGTGTAGTCCATTTTAGTTGTTTCATACTTTGGCTATTGTTTTCTGGTTGTCATACTGAAATAAAAATTCCCCCTACTCTTTTTTAGAAGTACTGTACCATGGGCTCTTTACCATCCACTTGATCAACCACTAGAAAAGGCAGACAGAACCTCAGTTTAACATCTCATCTACAGTATGGCACACCCCAACAGCACAGCATCCCCTTAGTACTGCACTTGGGTACATCATTTATGGTATAAGCCTAATCCTGTTGTGGTACTTGGAAGCCACAACCTTCTTGTCCAGAAGTGGATGTGCTACCAACTGAGAGATGCCGATCCCTTGTGGGAAGATGCTGTCAGGCTATTGGCGGTGGGACATCATGATGCTATGCTGTAGAGGCATTTTTCACTTGGTTTTCTGCTGCCCACTTCCATACATTGGATGTCCAAGCCACATATAGATGGAGATCAGCATGTTGTGTGGTCACCAGCAATGTCCAGTACTGCTTACACACCATGCCAATGGATGTAACATGCTACAGGTTGGTCATATTCCTTCCCTGTACCCTAGAATCCAAATCCACAGCACACCATAGACTCTGTGACCTAGTGTTAGGAGTCAGGATCACAAAGTGAATCCTGGCCTTAAGGTGATAGTGTGAAGCTATACTCAGTAACAGTGGGCTGGATGCAGTGTCATTGTTACGGCTTCATGAATTCCTCACCAAAGTACAGTGGGACCAGCAGTAGCCAGCATGTCAAAACTGTACAGTAAATACCTTTGGAAAGCAATCAGTAATGGCAGTGTCAGCAGTGGAATGTGTCACGATGTTGTATATTATTAAAACACAGATACAGCACTTGCAAGACCCTTGAGGCTGAGTGCTTCATCAAGTCATCAGAGGCTCAGCTGCAGGTGACAGTAGAATGTGCTTGATTCATCATGGTATACATAAATAAGTGTGTTTTAGAGCGAAGTATAAGTGTCTAAACTTATTTTACAATGCAATTTCTTAAATGGGACCACAGGTTCCCATCACAGTCATTTGTGGTTGATGAGCCTTACCATTTAAGCAATAAGACCTGACAAGGTGTGCACAGTTGTGGTATAATGGCATACCTTGGGTATGTTGTGACACAAGTGTAAACTCCGCAAAGGTTGAGCCCCTATAAGCTTGAGGTGGCCCAACCTGCACTGCCTGTATGCTCTGAATGTAACTGATGTTGGAGGTCAGGACAGAGAAGCTGTTATGGAGTAGTCAGCTAAGGGCATACCAAGAATCCAGAAGCCTGTTAAACCCTGTTCAGTCTGCAAAGCACAGCACCATAACTGCCTTAGCAAATGTGACCAATGATTTGACTCATTGACCTTGACAATAGAAATCGTGTCTGTGCCATTTTTCTGGATCTAAGTAAGGTCTTCACACAGTTGACCATAGCCTGCTTCTATCCTCTCTAAGTAACTTAGGTCTACTTGGACCCTAACTCTATGTGCTGGTTTGTTGACTACTCTCAAAGTAGAAACAGCAGGTTGAAGCTGAAGATGATCTTTCTCCACTTATACCTATGCTGAGAGGTGTGCCTTAGGGGATCTATCCTTGGTCCCCTCTTGTTTGCAGTTTATATTAGCGACATCAATGACACCATCAATAAAACCAATATCCACTTGTTCGCTGATGACACAGTATCTTTATTTGAGTTGTCCTATGCTGGAAGCAGCCTGTAAAGATCTCCAAGCTGAATTTAACCTATTACAATACCAGCTCATAAGCAAAAGCTGCTGCTTAATGTGAAAAGCAAAAGCCTATGCTCTTTTACCCTTACTCCTGATCGTGACAAATCTCACATGCGTGGGGTTATCCTCAGATCACCACAGTACTTGGAGAAAACTAGAGTATGTGCCAAATTCTAATATTTGGATGTATGGCTCAATCACAAACTCTCCTTCTCTGAACATCTCGAAGAACTACAGAAGAAACTAAGACAAAGATTGGGACTATTCTATAGAATTAACCACCTTCTTACTAAGGAGGCCAAGCTGCAGTTGGTTCAAGCACCTTCCTTTTCATTAATAGATTACAGAGACCCTCTCTATAGCTACTGCACTGCCTCTGCTCCTGGCAAAATTGGACACCTTTACCATAGAGTAATCAGGTTCATAACTAACATTCCTCTTCCACACCATTACTCCTTGTACTCCGTAGTGGGTTGGACTTCCTTCATTATAGCAGAAATAGAAACGCCGCCTTTAGCCTTCAGAGCTGTAACCAACAAGGTCCCTCGTTACATCTCTGATTGTATTCCCAGGAGTATGATAAGCACCTATGCTCTCAGAAGCTATTCCCTAATCACCCTCCAAGTTCAAGGTCAAATCACATTTCAGCAGAGCTGCCAAGTTTCTTGTTGCCTATCTTGTGGAACAGTTTGCAAAAACTTGAAGCTGAGCTGTCCTGTTAGTCTGAATATTTTCAAGCCACTCTATGACCACATCATGAAAGAATACTGCAATTGTTAGCAACATCGCGAGCTTACCTACCTACAGTTCCCCTGTCCATCCTGCCTCCTATCCTGCCTCTGCCTCTTTTTCCTATCTAAAGTTTGCTTCTCTCACTCTTCCCTGTCTTTCTTTAGCTTGGGCTGGGTTCCACCCCTCCCATGAAGTATCGGATAACATTTACTTCCCCATCATTATCTTCCTAAACTGTATCCCACAGCTGTCTGTCCTTAACTATGGCCAAGTTCCACTCACTTCCCTGAAGTAGAACAGAAACACTTCTCTTTGAGTATCTCCCTAATCTGGTACTCTTCAAACTGCCTTCCTCGCTCTTTTTAAGTGAACAGGTTGGCTATACCAACTGATAAGCCTATCTGTTGTAAAGCTCCATATGTTCATATTTTGTTGTACATATGCTCATTTTTCTTCTTTGTATAATATCGCATTATGTTCTACCTGCTACTGTAATGTATATATTGTATATTTTTCTCTCTGTATAATATTGCACTATGTCTACCATGTTACTCTACAACAATGTTCTCATGACCAGGTCTATCTTGCAAATGAGCCTTGCTCAATGGTGCCCACCTGGATAAATAAAGATTTTGGTTGATTGATTGAGTGACTGTTATTTGCCTTGTTATTCTTTCTCACTGTACACTGCTGATGAAAGGGTGCCCTCACTACTGAAGACAAACCAGAGGCATCACTGACATCATCATGTATAACCCAGACTGTAATGGATTAAGTGTTATAAAAAGTTAAAGTAGCAGCCAGCAGTAATACAAAACTGTGTGAAACAGCAACCAGGCATGAAACTGAATGCAAATAAATGGATCGTTGTCTTGTGACCCTTGACCCCACTATTGACCAGCCAGAATGCAAGGGGTCCTGGTAAAGACACTGGCACTTAAGATGAACACAACAAAAGGCTGGATAGTCATGCTGGGCCGGGCAGGGCGCAAGCCCAGGAGCAGCGCACACTGGTTTGCATGGACATGGTATAGAGCCTGAACAATATGTGGCGCCATGGCACAGCACTGTTGAATATGGCACTGATGGCACATGCACTGCACACAGCACAGTGGCATTGCACCAGTGCAAGTGGCAGAATGGGAGCAGGTGGATGCGCCAGCATTGCAGAATGCGCGCTTAGCGCATCAACCATGATATTCAGCACTGGGCATTCAAATGAAGCCATTATGCATGCAAGGTGCAAATGGGACCATTTGCATGTCATTATGTATCCATTTGCATGTGGGCGCTGATCCCCAGCAACTTGCGCCTGGTGCCTGCCAGGTTGTAGCCATCGGGGACTGACACCCGTGGTCCAATGGCAGTTCCCTACTCCCGACACCCAATCATGGGTATAAGGCCTGCTAAATTCCTGGTGGTTCAGTGGTAACCCCATCATTAGACTGTGGGATTGGTGAATGATAAATCCTGGGTGATCCAGTGGATACACCCCACCGCCAGATTGCAGGCAAAGTAAATCTAAGCCCTGATGGTCCAGTGAAAGAGTTCCCCATCCCCTATCATGGGCAGAAACATCACTAGATGCCACCACGAAAAGCATAATAGAATAATAGGTAGATAGTTTAGTGCCATCCACACCTTGAGCACTGGTCATCCATCCAGGAGACCAAGAGGAATTAGCTGGCTCCTCATCATGAAGTACAAGACATAGTCACACCTGTATCTAGCAAAATAACCAGTTGGAGACCCCCGACCATGGCGTTGATGCAAGACCTTCTGTTTATGTCAATGGTGAGCTTGTTCACAATACAGACTGGGGCCTGTAGTTGTCAATATGAACTGCTGCTACTGTCCTCATGCTGTTCCTGGAAACGCAGGCTGGTTGAGTCTCACCTGGCCTCTTCTAGGTCCTCAACAGAGTACAAGGAGGGTTGAATACTGATGGTCACTGCAATGGACAAGGCCTCAGGATTTGGGCCTGGTGCAGCGTGATCCAGGAGGTCCAGTGTCTCCTTGGCCAAGTGAACCCTGCGCTGCCGGAGCTAATGCAACAATGGCTTGCTTTGAGATGGTTCTATGTGATAATGGCAATCGTGTAATAGCGATCGCCGTTTGAGTGAGTGTACATCACTGAAAATTAATTTTGGTGATGTACACTTGTGGTGAACTGCAAGAGGGCACCAGAGATCTATGGGTTTCTTTTTTATGTAGGGGGCTGTGCCCCCTGCACCCCCCTACTAAAGAATTCTCAACTCCGGGGGGGTGCATGTCGAGGGGTGCAAAACTTAAAAAAATAATAAAACCGACCCGGTGCAAAAACAGCATCATGCCCTGAACCAAACTCAGCACCCTCTCAAACCCAGCCTGCCACCAACCCACCATTCCACACAGCCAGCTCAGCAGCCCATCACCGCACTACACTCCACAAACCCTCCCTCCCCTTCTACCCATCACACGGCGTGATCCCTCCCCCATGCACGTGTATACATAGTGACATCCTGTCGCTATATTCACCTACCCCTCGTATCCAGTCGCTACCCTGCCAGGTGGCCCTGTGAACAGGCACCATGATTGAGTTGCCCTTTTTGAAAGTGCTCAATTGCGGTCACCCTGTACATGGGATATCCTTTGGGACAAAGTCTGCTACTGATTGGACCTTTCTGAGAACAGTGCAGAGGTTGCTGTTCTCCTCCACTATTTCACGGTAGGAAGGGACTTGCCGAGTTGACTGCCCCAATTGTCATTCTGTTCAGAGTTAGGGTTGTTCCAATTCCACCTATTCCTATTTTGATTGCAACCCCCCCAGACCGGTAGTTCTATTTGTCATCCGAGGGTGTGGCCTTTTTGTCTTGGGCCTTGCTTTCCAATGTGTAGGGTTGTGGGTTGGCTGGTGATTGCACCATGGCCACCTTGGCTTTTGAGCCAGGATTCAAATCTCAGAGGTAGAGCTCATAAACAAGCTCAGTCTTCCTGAGAATATCTGTGAATTGTCCATTCTGGGGAAAACTGTAGGCTCGACCTTGTCACGGACAGCCAGACTCCTGTTCCAAATAAACAAGGTCTTATACTCAATTTGGATGGTGTCTCATCCTCTTGCAAAAGTGTTTTGTCAGTGCAGTTGGCAAGCCATTGCCTTTGGTGGTATGACGCTGGACTCTCCTTAGCAGTTTGCTTCATGGGTAGGCCAACATAATGCCAACCGCACCTTGAGTGCTCGGTAATCACGCTCCGCAGCAACCGTGGTGGCGTAACTGCCTCTGGGAGTTTTGACCAGAGTTTGGGGTCAACAGTCTGCTAGAGATCTGTACTTGGTAGCCTGTCGGCAGACTGAGCATCTCACATTTGGAATTAACCTTTTCAAATGGCAACTGAGATTATCTTTGGTTCTTGCAGCCGGCCTATACTGTCAGCGATCTGCTGCACAGAGTGGGCCATCTGAAGGGATTATTCTGAATCATGGGGTGTGTATCAGGGAAGGGTTTTGGTTGTGTGTGCTGTGAAGGTGGCCTCTGCTGTGACATCGGCCACAGAGCAGATTAGGGATGGCTGAACAGCGTCTTCCTTAGCATAGCACTTCAGTGCTGTTTAAAGACCTGCCTTTGTTCCTCAGTCATCTCCGTCCCAAGTGAGGTGGCCTGATGACGTAGGATCATGTTGTTATAGCATGGGGACCCACCATCTTGTGGGTGGAGGGAGGACACTGGGCCACATTGAGGGTGTGGCTAGATGCCATCTTGGCAGTTGTCATCACCAGAATCATCAGTGCTGGATGATGTGATGAATGGGTGTGTAATGAAACCCTCCCATTGCTTTGATGTGCCCAGCCAGCACTTTTTGCTGATGGTGCAGTTCCGCCATCTTAAGTCTACATCCTTTGTGACTAACTTTTGCAATGTTCTTCTCTACACCTTTCACAATCTCTTTCTGTAACACCTCTCATGCAGCGCCAATTTGCAGTTGTCCCTAAGCTCCTATCCAACTCATCACTTACCTGTTTCAGTCCTCTCTCATCTCCTCAAGCTCCTCAAGTAAAGTCTAATTTGTATCACTCAACAAATCATTCCTCTGCAACACCTGTTTCTTATCCTGTTTCAGCCTATAACATTCCTCTCTCAACGTGCATAACTCTCAATTATTATTCTGTACAGGACAGTGCAAAAGAGTTTCATTCTTACTATGCAAGGACTGAAGTTCTGTTTCAAGCTGCTGCTCATTTTTTAAACTTTCAGATGTCTGCAAGCCCATCTCTTTCTTAATAGATGCGATATGCAGTTCGAGGGAATGACACCTCAATTTGGAGGTAGCCCGTGACATGGGCATCGGCGACTGGGCACCTACAATAACTGCGACTCGATCCCCGGCGCATGTCATCAGTACTACAGCAGGGTAGGGAGGCCGGATGGGGATTGGCGAATATAATCACGGATGTCACTATACGTGACAAGGCAGCGGAGGAGCGAGCACACACAGCAAGGGCAGGAGGGGATGTGAGGGGTGGTGCCATGGTGGGTTGCTGAGCTGACCCTGTAGTGTAGTGGGTGGGTTGGTGATGTTGATGGGCAGGGTACACTGGGTTCGGGTCGTGTCGCTGCTGTGTTTTTATTGCACCTGTCCCGAACCTTTTTTTTTTTAAGTATTTTTCACCCCTCCAACATGCACCCCCTTGGAGTTGAGAATCCTTAAGTAGTGGGGTGTGGGGGGCACGGCCCCCTGCATAAAACATTAAAAGTAAGTCCCTGGCACTGTTTTGATGTGCACTGGGTGTAAGCGTGCGAAATAAAGTTCTGGCAATTGGTTACATAACAGTGATAGCCTTTAGACGCTTGTTGTTGTCACATAAACCCGATTCAGAGGCTTCCAGAGCAGCATAGATAGCCCATGAATAGCTGCCCTTTAGAATCATGCTTTTTGGCTGTTTGTCTTGTCTTAGAGTACTGAATTGAGATCCCCAGTAAGGGGTTATCGGAGTGATTTGCATCCTGTGCAAAATCATTCTGGCCTCTGTGGGAGATAAGAAAGTTAGAGATGCCGAGTCTCAGATCTGCACAGATGTTAGACATAATGGTACCAACGGTACCAAACAAAAAGTTTTGGGAAACACACACTGGACCCATCAGTGGTTACCCTGCTGTTTATCGATACACAGTGGTTGAACCAACAGACTCTCATAATCCTGCAATTCAAAACTGCCATTGGGCAAGGTGAGATTGCATCAACCTTGTTGACTTAGCAGCCAGACTTTACAAGATGCTACAAAGTGATAGGTACGGGTGTGTACACCTACTTACTACCCACAAGGGAAGGGTAAGCTAACAAGTCGTTAAACTTTGCTAATTTAGACCACCTGCTCATGGTCGCCAATAACATCATGGTACTCAGCCCTGCACAGATTCTTTTGTGGTAAAAAATCAACAAGAGACAACAGACAAGTGGCATATTCAGTAATATACTTGTTTATTACGCAAACGTAATCAGATGCCCTAAAACTGGTCTTGCCAATAGATATTGGGAGCTGAGAGTTTCCTGATATCCCTAGGAGTGAAGATAGTCTCAGTGGGAATGCCTATTACAGTACATTATATATCCCCAATAATTACTATGGAAAACTAAAAGACTAGCTACATAAAATAGGCCCTATTGGCTAAAAGTTATGTGGCTCCACAGTGTTAGTCTATAGATATACAGTATTAGTAAAGTCAGCTATAAATGACAATGAAGAACTCATACAAAATGTAGGATATATATGTAGTGTTACAAAATCTGCATGACGGCAGTGTTGGCTATACAAGGACTTCTCAGAAGAATAAACAGAGAGCACGAAGTGTATTCTGGTACAGTACTTGCAATGAGTTTCTTAGCAATATCGCATATAACCATAACATGTCCGTGGTTACTTATGCTTATACAGTAAGTACCAATGCCCTAAGTACTAGTAATCATTAGATATTTGCATAATATAACACAACATAGATATTGTCCACGGTGCATAATAGCTACCAAATTAAAGTATGGGGCCAAGATAGCAGGACCCACCGTGTAGGTGAGGGAAGTGCCTGCGGCTGGTGTGGACTACCATGCATATAGTGGTGCAGTTCACACAATGCTGGTGACAACGAGAGCAGCACTAACTGAGGCTGACCAACAGGCATGGGTTCAGTAATCAGAGAGTGACCAGCCCAGCATTGTGACACTGGCAGAAATGAAAGGGATGGGGATGGGGGCCTATGAAAACTGGAAGGCAGTGACAGTGGACAGGGTCAGATGTGTTGGCCACTCAATAGATGGTGAAAATTAAAATCCACAAATATTTTAGATATATATCTGGGAGTTCAGTGATGATGAAGTGGACAGAACATGAATAACTCCAGAGGTTCGGTCACTGCATTCCTGTAAGAGGGCATGGCATTGCTACTCTCTGTGGAGAAATTAATCAGTTCTTGTCACCTTGTTTTCATTTAGTTTTTTTTGGGGGGGGTCGGGGGTGAGGGTGAAGAAAACTGGTCAGTTTCGCAAAGAAAAACAGACATGGGGCTCTAGATTCATGGGTGAATAATATCCAACATGATACACCCATGTCAAGACAGTGGCAAACAAGATGCATTGTCGTGGGTAGGGGTGGGAGTTGAATGTGATCAGGAGCAGGAGAGAACCATCCAGCATTAGAAAAACAAAACAAAATAAAAACACAACAACAAAAATGAGAAGTTGAACCTAGATATGCCCAGCGGAGAAACCAAAACTCACCTCAACTATGGGACTGAAGTTAACGCTTTCTGTGTGCCACACTGCAAGACTTGACAGAGCTTCAGTAGACCAGGACACAGGTTCTGAGAAAACAATTTACAGAGGAAGCAAAGATACCAATTAGCTAGAAAATGATTTAAAGCAGTTTATATTTTGCCGGCTTCACTGTGCTGCGCGGACAGCAACCAATGGCATGAGGCAGACATCTGGAGTCAGTCAGAGTGCACTACCAATGAACAATGAAAGGAGCCTGATTTGTTGACAGCAACAGTGAAAGCTTCTGAAGTTGGAACCAAAATAACATGGGAGAATAAGAGCTGTAGCAGGGCTGAGTGGATGTCATGATCTCACTCTAGAGCATGACTGTGAGACCAGTCGGAAGGAGAAACAAGAGAGGAAGATGGTAAGCAGCAGCCTGGGGATGCAGTGGCTCCACAGGTAAGAAAGGCACATGCCTGTAGTGGGCCCCCAAAAGTCACAGGATGGTTCTTAATTTTATTTATTTTTATAGCGCTGTGGTTTGAGGTTCGAGCTGCAAACCAGGAGACCTGGTTTGAATACCACAGCCCCTCTGCTTGCATACTGTGTGACCCTAAGCAAGTCACTTAACTTCCTTGTGCTCTCAGGTCATACCTGGAAACAAGCTTTGGCTTGGTGTGCCTTTTCTAGTTAAACACTTTCTTAATGCAGAAAACAGGGACTTGATTTAATTCCTGTCCTGGAACAACAAAAGGCATGCTGTGTTAGCAGTTCAGACCCCTTTTCTGATGACAACAATTTGTCTGCATGGCTCCGCCATGCAGCCATAAAAGTATGGTGAGTAGCAGCATACCAGTTGACCAGTGTGGAGAAAGAAGATAGAAATTCCATTTTATAGCTCTGTGAGTGGCTTAGCCCAGCCAAGTTCCCCTAAGCTTCCAAAGTGATTGTATCCTGGGTGTGGGCTGCAAAGACCTATTTTGTTGATGGGGGACTGGTAACCATGACACCAGTGGGAATTCACCTATTCTTCCACAATAAGTGCCATAGGATCTTTAATTTCTACCTAGACAATGACCAGAGATGGTCATATGGGACCTTGGTTTAGTGTCTCTTCTGAAGGACTGCACCTTAACAGTGCAGCATTCCCCTGTACTGCACTACAGTGTCATTAATGGGTATTACCTCAAGTATCTGGTGCGGGGCTAGAACCCACAGCCTTCTGATTTCCCATCCCAGACAAGAATGTGCTAATCTACTAAGCCACTGACACTGACTGGCATAACAGGAAGAGAAATGCAGATAGTACTAAATATAAAATAGAGGCTGCACTGCATGTAAATATATTACTTTATAGGTGTTTTCCCAAAGTGACAACTCACTTTAAACTGTGCCCACTTGAAATTGAACTGCTTCCTCCAACCTCTGATTGTGAGTTGGAGGAGGAGGCATTTATAGGGAGACTGTTCTGAATCTATAATACGGGAATGTATGGGTCAGATTAGAGAGGTTGTTGTGGGCTTTAAAGACAGTGACAGGTGGGCAGTGCTGATGAGAGAGGTAAAGATGATAGTGGAGGGTGAGGTGAATATGTGACCAGCCTGGCCCTTTTTGATGTAGGTGAGTTGCAAAACACAGTTCAAAGCTGTACAACGAATAAACAAAAGTTCTGTTTAATTGAGTGGTCTCCAATATGAATATTTATTGAATATTCACTGAAGTTATTCAAATATCTCTACTGCTAGTATAGCAGGGCTAAGAACTGATGATGGGATCATTTGCTTTTCTTCCATGCCATAAACTGCTGATGTAAAATGTAAATAAAATTGTGAACATTAAAAACACAGCACTGGCAGTGCTGACTGAGTGGAATAGTGTTGTTACATCTGGCAATGTGAGTAACTACTGATATTCCTTTATAAGTCATTTTGCAGAAATAGCAAGTTGGTGGTGGTAAACAGTTAATCTCTATAATTAAAAAGAAAACTAAGAGCTTAAAGTTCACTTCTCTGGTTAGTTATTCAAATACTAGATTGGTAATGAGACAACTATCTGGGATTCCCTATGTTGCTGCATAAGTGGTTATTCAAAGACCCGTGTACCTGTTTTATAGGTTTGTGCCTCAGTACTGCTCACCTTAATAACATATGTAATCATGCTTCATAGGCTAGGTGTGTTCACTGCTTTCAAGCCAAATCCCCAAAGTTGCCCAATGTTTCTCGCTCCTGTCACAGTGGCGATTGAAATGCATCTGAAAAATGTACCTATGCTATAATTCTAGAGCCCAACACTTAAATGGTTTCAGTCTTTTTATTTTGGCAGAAATCAAATGCTTTCTTTTTGCCAGCAAAATTGGTTGTCACCTAAATGTTTTTCCTCATTGGCAGTCATTTACTTTCTCCTTTATTTTTGATGTTCTTGCTTTGCTAGGAAACCAGGTACTGTACCTCCCAAGCTGAGTTAACAAAAGCACTGCTCTCCTTTCAAGTAATTTTTTATTAAATTCACAATTTCTCCTGTCCCTAGTGGCTGCCCTTCTTTGGTCCAGCTTTGAAACTCTGAGTCCGATCCAACATCTCGCTACTAATTCCCTGTGACCTGCAGCTTCCTCCCTGTACCCTCACCTGTAGCTTTCACCCTCTAGTGAGTCTCCTTAACATATACCTTATCATTTTTCTTAGCTAATTTATTCAATATTACTCTTTATTTATGCTTATTCTGAAAAAACAGTGTATTGTTTGTTCTTATATTTGGTTAATTATTGATACCAAGTTATCTGGCTTGTGCCAGTTTGTATTAATGCTAAATTACTCCTAATCTTTATTGATCAGTTTCTTCTACTGGGAGGAAGACATCTGGGTTGTGGTGCAGGAGCAGCCCCATGTGGTAAGCCTAGGAGCTAGCATCACCTGAGAGGTGGCACCAGCCAGTGCATGTTGCTGTCATTAAGGTTCGACAGAGACTGCGATCAACGTCATGGACAGGGCCCCTAGTGCTCTGTGGCAGAGTTTCTGATTTCTGCGGCAGGGCTCCTGAGGCTTCTCCGGCAGCATTTTCTAATTTCGCGGCATGATTTATTAATTTCTGTTGCAGAATGCAGCCCTATTCTTGGCTAAAATATGAAGTGATGTCACTGATGACATCGCCTACCATGCGTAGAGGGAGGGGCTTCAGGATAAACAGGATGGGCACAGGAGCCTGGCACTATGGAAAAACTGTATATTTGAATGAAAATTCACTAAAACAATGTCCTGTGGCACTATATAAATTCTGCAGCGTGATGCAAATTCTGGGGAAAATTCGGCAACTGCAGAATTGCAGAATTCCAGGGCCTTGGTCATGGGGTAGTAGGAGGGAGAAGAAGAAAAAAGGAAAAAACCCTAGTGCATTGGCATGATGGTCCCCTTTGGTCCTTGGGCCTTGCATGGCATCATACATCTGGACAGGGCACATGGGTCAGTGTGGGGATGGGAAGTGAAGCACAGGCAGTAGTCAATGCCCAGACATCTGAAGGAAAAAATTTAAATAAATAAACTCCTTGATCCAGAGCAGACAGGTGCCCTGTTTATTAGTTTAATTTTTTTGTTGTCTGGGCAAGGAGGTGTCTAGACAATACTGTCTATTTTCAGTCTGGTCCCAGGTGTTGGTCTGGAACAGAAGAAACCTAACTAAAACTGAACTAGATTTATGTTGGTGGTATTTTAGTGAATGAGGAATCTGCCCAGAACACTGCTGGGACATTCCCTACTCTTCACTTTGCAACATAATAATAATAATAATAATAATAATGTATGTACTGTTATCCAGATGATTAGAAACAAAATTAGACATGTACAGACAATGACTGTTATTTGTTGCCTCATTCTTTTTTAACTTCCAATGGAGAAATGTACATGGCTTTCTTAATGATAGAAGGAAACCTGAAAATTCCTACAGGCTTTCATGATATAAGGTCCTGTTATTGGCAAGTGCAATTGACTTGCTCTCCTTTTTGGTGGTTTAATATGTGTTTTATTGACTTTGGTGAAGTTTTTGTCACTGACTCATCAAGATTTGTGATAGTATGTCTTGCTGAGTTCACTGTGTAGTCCATTTTAGTTGTTTCATACTTGGCTATTGTTTTCTGGTTGTCATACTGAAATAAAAATTCCCCCTACTCTTTTTCGAAGTACTGTACCATGGGCTCTTTACCATCCACTTGATCAACCACTAGAGCTGCAGACAGAGCCTCCTGTTTAACATCTCATCTTACAGTATGGCACACCCCAACAGCACAGCATCCTCTTGTACCGCACTTGGGTACATCTTTTATGGTATGTTTCAATCCTGTTGTGGTACTTGGAAGCCACAACCTTCTTGTCCAGAAGTGGATGTGCTACCAACTGAGAGATGCCGATCCCTTGTGGGAAGATGCTGTCAGGCTATTGGCTGTGGGACATCATGTGACCTAGAAGTGAAAGGCTCCTTAACCCACTGTCAATCCGCTTGAGCCATCCAGTTTTTCCTTCCTTTCTTTGAGGGGGATAAGTTAAGATTAGAGACATTTTATACACCCTTGCTCTCAAGTCATGTAAAGCATGTCAAATCAAAGAGGATATAATACTGACTGTACCAAGTTGTATTTCTAGTTTTCAGAATGTTAAAGAAGCTGACACCAGTAGGAGAACTTTAACAAAACATAATATTTAGACACAGTTCTGCTTGTTATTTCACATTAGTTGTGTATTTTTTTAATTATGTTTTTATTGGTATCAAATAAATACATCAGCCTACATAGAAGTAAAACCATTACATACACAAAAGACACAGTTCATTACATTAGAGACATAGTTAATTCCAAAAATAGCAATTAAAACTTAAAATGATGTTCTGACCTGGCTATAAGGTATTGGGCTTCATAGCCCAATACCTTACAACTATAATGAACTGACAGGTGCAAAAATTCAATTTAAAACTGTTTACTTTTGTTGTGGAAGGGATGTTAACTGGCGCGAAGCCTCAACAAGCCAATCCCTTCCAGCGACCTGATGTCCCGCTCCGCCCCCTACGTACAAGTCTATGGGGACTATTTTAAAACCTGTTTTTAGCCATTTTAAACAGTCTTAGGGATGTTTCAATTTCCCAAGACTGTTTAAATGGCTAAAAAAACGGCTTTAAAAATAACTCTTCAACTTGTATAGGGTTTTCAAGGCCAGCTGGCCCCTGGCCACATGGCCACAATTTGCTAGAGAGCGGGGGAGGAGTTGGGCGGGGCACCAGGAAGCTGGAAGAGATCGGGTTGGTTGAGGCTTCGTGCCTGTTACAATCCTTCCACAAATAAAAAGTAACCAGTTTTAAATTGGAAATTTTGCACATGTCAGCTGAGGACAATATAAGGTACTGGGCTATGAAGTCCAATACTTTATATCTGAAATTTCCTTTAAATGAATAGGCTATCTATACTAAGTACAGAGAAGTTAATGGCCAGGTTATAGTTACAGTCTTCATAAAGAATCATCCAGAGTTCAGATTCTATTGTTGAAAATGGTATATTCTTATACTGACTACACATATGCTGGTTAAAATAATCTGATCTCCTAGTACGTGTACATTACCATTATTTAAACTAAAAATAAATGTTAAAAAAACATACAGAAACTTAGAAAAACTTAAGAGAAGGAGGAGAGAGGCTGCACCTTAAATTTCAACAGAGATGGGTCCCACCCTATTAGACAAAGAGCCAATGAAAACCCCCTAAACCTGTGATACAGACCTTCACTCTCCCAGTCTCCAGGGACTCCACCAGTTCAAGTCTCCACTCAGTGCTCAGGGCTTAGTTCTGTATTTCTCCTCCCCGTTATTTATTATTGAAGTCATCTGCATAAAAACTGGATCTTTGCTCCTGAAGAGTTTAACTATTCCTGTTACTTTCTCCCTACCTGATGTCATAATGCTCCGCTTGTGACATCACAGTTACTGCCATGGCAACAGATTGTGATGTCACAATAGAAGATTATGACATGATGTAGGCAGCAAGCTAAAGAGGCAGATGAACACTTATGGATACAGAGCATGTTTTCATGCAAATTTCCTCAGTAATTAATAACGGGGAGGAGAAATCATAAAATAGAGTGTAAGTTAAATTGGACCTAAATATTATGTTTTTCAAAGTTTTCTTCGAAGCATCAGCAGCTGTTTAAGATTTAGCAAATATTGTCAACTTTCTCCCTTTTTCTCACTGAATCAACCCGGCCCCCCCAAGCAAGAAGTACCCGCTACCCCATACAGGAACAGATGGTGCACAATTCCTTGTGCTGCCTACCATAGACTCCAAAACTCCAAGGGGCACTGGCCAGGCTATGTAACCACTAGCTGGCAAGGCTAGTAATCTAGAAAAATCCACTAGCTCCACAGATATACCACAAACCTAAACAATTTTCTTATTAAAATACTACCTCATCTGGGGGACTCAAGTTTTTTCCTGTGTTAAACATAAAACATCAGTGCTTCAAAAACTGTATAATATTAAACAAAAGAAAACCACACTACAACAACAGCACAGCCTAGCTTGGGGAGATAATGACAGTTTCACAGCCCCAAACTTTCCTTTATGAAAAAAGTGTTTTTGTACATATCAGTTGATTTTTACCTGAAATAGAAACTTACGATACAAGCAGCCACCAAACCAAATGGACTTTAAACTGTTTATTATCACCATTCAGGAGGACATTCTGATGCAAGCCTAGAATTATTGGACTCTTAAGTACAACCATGCCAGTCCTGTTTAATGCGTTTATCAGTGGTATAGGTATAGGTATACAGGGCAAAACTGCCGTATTCACAGGTGATACCAAGCTAGGAGGAAGGGTGGACTGCGAGAGGGCGGTCAGGGACCTACAAAAAGACCTAAAGAGGCCGGAAAGATGGTCTACCATCTGGCAGCTGAGGTTCAACGCAAAAATTGCAAGGCGATGCATCTGGGTAAAGAGAACCCTAGGGCAGTATACTGGCTCAACGGAGTCCATCTCAGTGCCTCACAAGAAGAAAGGGACTAGGAGTCATCATTTGTAATACCCTTAAACAGACCAGCCAATGCAACACAGCTTACAGCAAGGCCAGCAAAATGCTTGGGTGCATAGCAAGAGGATTTGACAGCAAAAACGGGCAGGTAATACTCCCACTCTATATGTCCCTGGTAAGGCCCCATCTGGAGTACTGTGTCCAGTTTTGGAGTCCACATCCGTCATCCAGAGAAGGGTGACCAAGATGATTCAGGGCCTTCGAGGGCACTCATATGAGGGGCATCTAGAAGCGCTGAATATGGTCTCGCTGGAGGAAAAGAGGGAGAGAGGGGACATGACTGAAACAAACAAGTTCCTGAGAGGGACTAAATAAGGTGCCCTCCTCTGACCTGTTCAGTTACCATCTCCAACACTAGAGGTAATGAGTGGAAGTTGGGGGGGGTGCTTCAAGAGAGAGCTTAGGAAACACTATTTTACATTAAGGGTCACAGAACCATGGAATAGGCTACCCGATGAGGTGTTGGAAGCAAAGATCAAGAGATCATTCAAACTGTGGTGGGACAGAGCTAAAGGCAACAACAACAAACACTGTAGGAGCAGTTGGGGCATACAGTAGAAGGGGGGCTAGGTCCTGGGATCCAAGTAGGTATCAGGAACTCATGGGCAGACTAAATGGACCCTTGGTCTCCTTCTGCTGTCACTTTTCTATGTTTCTATCTGCTGTACTCCTTTGAAAGTGGTCACTGTATGAAATGTAATAGATACACGGATACACAGACACTGTCGGCAAATAAGGGCCTATGGCCCACCAGTCTGCCCATTTGAGCCTGTAGTACTGGTACAAACTGTGTAAATGAAACACGCTGGTGTTCATGCTGACTGGATACTCAATAAAAGTTAAAAAAAAATATTACCTCAAGTAAGGCACATTTAGCTTATAGGAAGGATAATGGTAAGAGTTTTTTTTTTTTACATATATCAACCAAAATAGGAAGGATAGGCAAGGAGTGGGGCCATTAAAGTCAGATAGCATAGAAATTAGGAAACCAAAAGAAATGGCTGATGCACTAAATTAATTTTTTGGTACAGTATTCGAACCTAATGGAGAGGTCATGAATGGTAAAGTCAATGAAAACCATAAGATATCTGATTTGTTAACAACAAAGGATGAAGTAGAAAAAATGATAAAGAAATTAAAGATACATAAATCTGTGGGCCCAGACCAATTGCATCCTAGGTACATTAAAGAAATAGCACCATTAATAACAGAAAAATTGGTAACAATTTTTAATGAATTATTTGCAACAGGTGAGGTGCCAGAGGATTGGAGGCAGACTTTGTGGTACCGTTGTTTAAAAAGGGAGATAGGTCAGAGATGTCCAACTATAGGCCTGTGAGTTTGACAGAAATTCTGGGCAAAATAGCAAAAAGTATACTGAAAACCAGAATAGAAGAAAATCTTGAGGCATTGGGATTTGTAGATGAAAAAAAGCACAGATTCAACAGGAATAGATCCTGTATTGCTAACAACTTGTGCTTCTATGAAGATATAAATGAGAAAGTTAGTGGAAATATACCAACAGACATTATATTTCTTGATTTCCAGAAAGCTTTTGTTAAGGTGCCACAGGATAAATTGATAGAGAAAATAGCCAATATGGGATTGGACAGCCATACAGTTGTTTGGATAAGAAACTGGCTAGGGAACAGAATACAGAGGGTGAGAATTACAGAGAAAGTTTCAGAAACTATAAAAGTGGTGAGTGGTGTCCCGCAAGGATCAGTCCTCGGGCCGATTCTATTTTCATTGTATAGAAGTGATTTGCATCATGGTACTGTATTATCAATCACATCGCCAAATTTGCTGATGACATAAAATTAGGGGGACCTGTTAATTCCCAGGAACAACAGGATTCAATGAGAATGGATTTGGAAAGGATCGAGAATTGGGCAAAAACAAAACAAGAAGAGTTTTAGCATAAAAAAAAAAAAAAAAAATCAGCAGTGATGTATTTAGGAAAATCTAATAGGAAAAAGAAAATAATGGATAGTTTACAGTGTATTACTGGCCAGTAATATCATCGAGCAGTTCAGGACATGTAAGAACCTAGAGAGCGAAGCTCGAGAGGTTCCTATATGTCCTAAACCTCAATTGTGTTTTTTTTTTTGTTGTTTTTTTTTTAATATATGGATCCAAGTTTTTTTAGTGGGCAGTCGGCTGCTGACATGAAGGATTCTGTTAGTCCTGGCCGATGGCCGCACTGTCTCACTCCATCTCTTTCTCTCGCCCGCTTGCACACACAGGACACTGTCTCCCTCCATCTCTTTCTCCACTGCCTGCTCGCACACACAGGACAGTAAAAAATTCGTTTTTTAGTCATACCTTGTCTTCTTTCGTGTTGGGGGGAGGGAGTGGAGGATCAGCCAGACAACTCCTTCTGAAAATAAAAAAAAAATGGGAAGTACCGTGGAGAGTATGCGCTCTCGCTAAGCAAGAAATGACTGTCATGTTTTGAAAACCATTTAGCTCGCCCACAGACAGACAGCGGCCAATGATTAGCCGTGTTGTGAGTGTCAATGGTTGATTGACATTTACAAGGTTTACTGATTTGGGGAGTTGCGGGCTTGCGCTGTTGAGCTTGGCAGGTAATACTATCGTTCAGGTCCTGAACGATACTATTTCAGGACATGAACGATAGTATTATCACTCTCGAAGTGTGGTATTATCACTTCGGGAGTGACAGTATTACCGGACCTTTTTTTGTATGCTTTAGGATCGTATTAAATTCAAAATCCATATATTAAAATCAAATATATGTTGAATGGAGAGGAATTACAGGAGGTAGAGGAGGAAAGAGACTGTGGGGTAATTATTGATAATCGTCTGAGTTTTGAAAAACAAAGGACTTATATCATACAAAAAGCTAATTACACAGTTACAAATATAAAACGTAGTTCTGTGAATGAATCAATTGGCTGTTTATTACCTATATATAGGTCGTATGTAAGACCTTACTTAGATTGTGGGTCACAGTTGTGCAGTCCCTACAAAAAAGGAGAAATTAAGAGAGTAGAAGCGGTGCAGAGAAGGTATACTAAAATGATGGGAAAATTAGGTAATTACGGGTATGCTGAAAGACTAAAGAGAACTTGTCTGTTCTACTTGGAGCAGAGGAGACTTACTTTCTTTGCACAGAATTATTAATGACAAAGCACTAGTAAATGAGATAGGTTTGGGGCTTCAGATTAAACCCAAGGGGCTAAGAGGACACAGAATGCAAATATAGTTGGACACAGTAAAAAAGAACAGAGTACACTATTCATTCCTGGACAGAACTGAGAGAATATGGAACATGTTCCCAATAGAGGTGGTGGACAGTAACTCAACAGAAGAATTCAAAAAAAGAACAGACCAAATGATAAAGAATAAAAAGTTGAAATGTGCCCACTAATGTGGAGAATGGTTTTACATGGACCAAGGTCTTCTACAATTCTAGACCCAGTATAAGAACCCAGTACAAGTACAAGCCAGCACGGCTAGTTGTATGAATATTTTAGTGGCACAAAAAATCTACCAGCTTTTGGGCCAGTAACAATTTCAGATCCTGTGTCTGGGGCAACCTCGTCTACAATCTTACATCCTAATCTGGAGAAAATCTACTTTGTAAAGCCCCCTCATAACACTAAATGCTGTGGCAATTTTATTTGGTCAAGAAAACAAGGACGGGGATCCTGCTAATAATGGCATCAATGTGATTCAAAAAAATAAATGAATGAATGAATAAATAAATAAATAAATAAATCGGACACTAACACCAATGCAAGTGCAACACCATGAGCCAAAGCCAGCAATGCATGTGTCATACCAAGTGAGAGTAAACATCAGTGCCCCGCCATGGGTCAGAGCTCCCAATATCTGTAACTGCCCCCTCCTGATAACTGACTGTTGTTAATGTGTTGCTGCACGACCTGCCACCCCCAGGACCCTCACGTATGAGCTACTACATCTCATCAGGCTATCCTGGTAAAATAATCACAATAGCAGTAGAGCCACTGATTCACATAACAACAGAATCTGACATTTTTAAATCGGCAGTTGGGACTCAGTTTTTCATGAGAAAAGCTCTATCTGCACCACTTTATCATGCCACCAACCTCACTTTGCACTACTTCTTGTGCAAGCCCCCCTCTCCCCCATTTCAAGCCCAATTTTTGTACAAAGCATGCTAATTTGCTTTTAATTTCTGGGAAAAAACTGAAGAAAAAAAAAAATGATTTTAAGATTTTGTCAACTGGAAATGAACATTTTTAAAACCGGGAAATCACTGACCCTATACCAGCACCACATCACATGTCAGAACCCACAACATCAATTCAACGCCAGTGCCACACCACAAGTCAGAGCCTATGATATTCACACCAGTACCGCACCAAAAGTCAGACCATGATATCAACACACCAATCCCACACCACAGTTCAAAGCCCATGACATCAACTAAGGATGTCATGATAATTGTGGTTCATGATGACCACAATAATTTTCACTGACCGTGCAGATATTGCACCTGTTTATCTGTATCGCAATAACTGTTTTTCATAATACACCATGATATATAGAGAATGTCTATCCTAGCTCCATCCAGTTATGCTGTGGCACTGGGGGATGCAGGAGCTGTGACTCATGCTGGGTGGCACTGTTGCTGATACATGTGGTCCAACTTGGGTGGCAGTGGTGTTGACATTTTGGGCTTTACTTGTAGTGTGGGACTGCTGTTGATATAGAGTCTCCGACTTGTGCTCTGGCACTGGTGTTGCTGTTAGGGTATCACGATGAAAATGTTCACAATATGATAACCTTGAAAAAATTGTATAATTATTATTGTATTATTGCAACATTATGGTGCCTGGTTCCAGCTTTGTGAAATTGGCCCTCTGCACCCTACATTTTTGGGAGAAGACAGGGTAGTAGACTGAGAAACTGAATTTTTCATTCATCATCATAATATACTACGTAGAGGAAGATTGTTCTGCATGGGTTTTCATCCTAAGCAGAACGCTGTTGTACCACAGTGCAAGGGTCATGGAAGGCGGTAGTACCCTTCTGTGGTATAACAGCCTTCTATGCAGGTGAACACAATGTCTGCATGACCGGTTCTAATGGAACCAGAACTAAAAAAAACAAAACAAAACAAAAAAAAAATCAAAGAAAAAAAAACACCACCACGCTCCCAACAGATAACCACAAACTGAAACCGATACTGTGGACCTTGGCTAGTTTGCACTGTTTTAGATGAAAGTCTAAAAATTAAACCTTTATACCGTCAGTCCCGTAGCCACCATATGGTGAACCATACATTGCTGAGCCTGACCGAAAATGGCCACCGGGAGAGAATAAGTCAGCTTAAACAATCCTTTTTTAAAAAAAAAAAAAAACATCTTTCTCAGAATAGCTGTCACTTTGACAATGGCCAAGAATGGGACATGAAAATGGGAGAACGGCTGAGAATGGGACAGAAAGTTTAACAAACAAAAAAAAAACTTTTACTTTTTTTGTTCTCTATACACTATATAAAAATACTGGCTGGGCAAAACATTGCCCATCCAGCATGTGCTGCCCACCGCGAGGTTCAGATTATAGTGGACCTCTTGAGCTTCACTCTCGAGGTCTTCTGCAATCTGAACCTCTCGGTGGCAGCACAGGCTGGTTGCACATGGTTGGCCAACCAGTATATTAGCTAATGACTACCGAAAATAAAATGTGACTGATAAAAATACAGTGCGACTAGTGAAAAATACTAAAATTTGGGTTAAACAGAAGGATTTTTATAAAGATACCCATGTCAGATTTCCTAATCTCCCTACCCCAAGAAATAAGAGACCACTCCAAGGTTCTTGTAACTGCAATGGTACAAGGAATAAGAACACCAGACATACCTTATTATCTATAAAGCTCTGCAAGCACACAGCCCTAGGACATAATCACTATAGCAGTAAAATGGGGTGAGGAGACTGGAGAGGTCTCCATGAAGGAGAACAGGAGAGGGGCTGCTACGAGGCAAGCAGAACAACATCCTCTCAAGTACGGCAAGTGTACTCGTGGAAACACTTGATGCATTGTTTCAGGACCCTTCTGATCACAGCCCATTATGGGGAGGGAGAGTGCAGCTTGCTGGAGGCAATGTATGGAGGACCGGTAACACATAAACAAATCATGTGGTCTTGCCCAGTAATAGAAAACTTTTTCTTCCCTCCATATTCTGTTTTATTTTGTAGTTTTACACCCCCCCAGGACCATGATGTACACATGCACGCATGCATGTGGAGGCACACATGCATGCCAGGATCTGGTGATCCCTTCCTCCCCACCCCAGACTTTCGTTGCCGCTCCTTCTCACCTGCGCTCCTACCAAATCTCCACCTGGTGGGAGCGGAACTACGGAGGAGCAGGCTGCCACCCCGGGAGAGGAAAGCTGCATAGCAGCTCAATCCCGCTCCAACCCTCCCCCCCTAAGCCGGCTCCCCAGCAACCAGAGGACGCTCCCGAACCCAGGTTGCTGGCGTGGTGCAAGGTAAGGCACCCAGCGCCTCAGCCCTCAGTGCCACCGGGCCAATAGCAAACTTCTTAACCAAGCTGAAAAGGGCCAACACAGAGCTCTTGCATACTCCAACCTGGTTGACACCGGAGCTGTACCTACTTTACTAATATTCTAGACAGCTGGAAGACCGGTGTGTAAAACATATTCTGGGAGTAATACTTTCAGTGGCTTAAAAATGCATCCCTAGAAAACGGCTAACTATTCAACAAGGAGAAGGAGTTTGTAGGCAGCAGCAGGACCGGGCTGACTGGAGCCGCATCGGCGGCAGGGAGGACTAGCAGGGGGGAGCTGATCGGAGGGCTGCCGGCCGCTAAGGAGCAAGGAGCGGTGGGGCCAATCAGCACTAAGGGCGCAAATTTCTGACTGTGCGACTGGGCTAAAAGGTCATTAGCCCAGTCACAATCAGGAGAGCTGTTTTTGTCCCACACCACCCACCCTGGCCCCGATCTCTATTAAATGGTCGGTGAGGATGGAGCCTTGGAGAGGGGCAAGCTGTGAGTGGGTGATCTGGATTGTTGCTGATTGGGGAAAAAAGAGAACTGTATGCTGTGCCTGCTTGGGCACCATTGACTACCTGCTACCTACAGCTGAGGGACATGACAACTGTGAACTGATTAATACTACGGCTGGTGAAACATAGAAACATAGAATTTGAAGGCAGAGAAGGACCGCTTGGCCTACCCAGTCTGCCCATTTCCCTACCTACTGGATAAGCTGCAGATCCTAGTTAACCAGCAGCCTATTTCTTCCTACCCCAACCCCCTAGAATTGCCTTATGACTGTCCCATGCATGCTTGAATTCCACCACTGATTTTGACTCCACAACCTTCCTCCGAAGGCCGCTCCATGCATCCACAACCTCTCTGTGAAAAACTTCCTTAAATTACCTCTGAGCCGCCTCCATCTTCAAATTGTGCCCTCTTGTTCTTGCACACCTCTTTTTTGAAAGATGCTACCTCTTGACTTTGTTGATTCCCTTGAGGTACTTGAACGCTTCTATCATGTCCCCTCTCCTCCTTTCTCGAGGCTATACATATTAAGCTCCTTTCACCTCTCTTCATATGTCTCCCGTGCAGACCCTGCACCATTTTATGTCTCCTCTGGACAGCTTCCATTCTGTCTATGTCTTTGCGGAGATTGGGTCTCCAGAACTGCACACAGTACTCAGATGGGGTCTCACCAGCTGTCTGTACAGAGGGATAATAACTCCCTGTTTTCTACTGGTCATGCCTCTCCCTATGCATCCCAGTATCCCCAGCCCTCCTTGCTGCCCTCTCACATTGCTTGCCCACCTTTAGGTGGTCTGATACGACTACCCCCAGGTCCCTTTCCATTTTTGTTGTTGTTAGTATCTCACCCCCCATTGTGTACTCTTCCCCTGGGTTTTTGTTTCCCAGGTGCATTACCTTGCACTTCTTAGCATTGAATCTAAGCTGCCATACATTTGACCATTCCTCTAACCTTGCCAAGTCCCTTCTCATCCTTTCCACCCCACCCTGTGCATCAACTCTGTTGTAGATCTTTGTGTCATCTGCAAAGAGACATACTTTTCCTTCCAGTCCTTCTGCAATGTCACTTATAAAGACATTGAAGAGGACCAGTCCTAATCCTGAACCCTGCGGTACCCCACTAGTAACCCTCCTTTCTTCTGAGTGGACTCCATTTACTATTACTCTCTGTGTCCTATTCTCCAGCCAATTCTTTACCCAGGCTGTCATCTTGGGACCCACCCCAGGCTGGCTAACTTGTATATTAATCTTTGTGTGGGACTGTGTCAAATGCCTTGCTAAAGTCTAGGTAGGCCATGTCCACAGCCCTCCCTGATCTACTACTTTGGTCACCCAGTCAAAGAAATCTATCAGATTCTGCTCTGGCATGACCTTCCGCTGTGAATCCTTGCTGCCTAGGGTCCTGTACCTCTGGCCTCTAGATACTAGACAATTCTTTCCTTCAGAAGTGATTCCATCATTTTCCCTATCACTGAGGTTAAACTAACAGGTCTGTAGTTTCCTGCTTCTGCCTTGCTCCCACTTTTGTGAAGGGGAATCACATCTACCCTCCTCCAGTCCTCGGGTACCACCCCATCCTCCCATGATTTGTTAAAAAGGGTAGTCAGTGGTGTCACTAGTTCTACCCTTAGTTCTTTGAGAATTCTGGGATGAATCCCATCAGGCTCCATTGCTTTGTCCACCTTCAGTTTTAAGAGTTCTTTCAGAACCCTTTCTTCTGTAAATGGGCTGGCATCAACTTCTGTATCCAGAGTGTTTCTACTGTTTGATTTATGTACCTCCCCCTCTTCATTTGTAAATACTGAGCAACAATATTTGTTTAGTATCTCTGCCTTTTCACAGTCTCCTCTGCCCACCCTCCCTCCCCTTTATTAAGCCTCACTATCCCTCCCTTGGTCTTCCTTCGCCCCTGATGTACTCTAAAAGGTTTTATCCCTTCTTAACTGAGTTGGCTATCTCTTCCTTGGTTTGGGCCTTTGCTGTTCTGACTGCCTTCCCAGCCTCCTTTTGCTTTAACTGATACAGTTCTCTGTCCTGCTCCTTCTGCGATTCCTTGTACCTCCCGGATGCTTTCTTTTTCTCTTGAACCTTCACTGCCACTTCCTTTGAGAACCATAGTGGTTTCTTACATCGTTTTGTTTGTTTATTTGCTTCACACAAAGGCTCATTACCTCTGTGATGGCAGTTTTTAATATTCCCCATTATTCTTCCACCCCTCCTTCCTGCCCATTTGCTAGTGCATTCCTTAGGCACTCACCCATTTTGGCAAAGTCAGCCCTCCTAAAGTCCAGTACTTTTGTCTTTGTATGGCTTGACTCTATTGCTGTGTTTACTGTGAACCATACTGTTCGATGGTCGCTAGTTCCCAGATGGCTACCCACTTCTACATCTGTGATCCTCTCTCCATCTCCATTTGAGAGAATCAAGTCTAATATTGCTCCCTCTCGAGTGGGCTCCAATACTAGTTGTCTAAGGCATGCCCCCTGTAGGGCATCTAGAATAACTCCACTCTTCGAAGTGGCAGCTGCAACTGCACTCCAGTTAACATCTGGCATATTCAGATCACCCATCAGCAATATCTCCCCTTTTTCTGCCATTCTAAGTATACTTTCTATCATTTCTTGTCCATTTCCTCCCCTGAGAAGGGGGTCTGTATACAACCCCTTGGCGGATTGTGGTGCCATTGCCTGTCTCCAATTTACCCACAGTGCTTCTTCTCCTCCTCCCTGTTTACCCTTTTGTTCTATTGCTTTTATGCCTTCCCTTATGTAAAGAGCTACTCCTCCTCCTCTTTTACCCTCCCTGTCTCTCCTGTAGATAGTGTATCCTGGTATGTTTACGTCCCAGTCATGGTTTTGTGTGTACCGTGTTTCTGTGATTGCCACGATATCCAGATGTTCCTCCTCCATCAAGGCCACTAATTCAGGAAGCTTGTTACCCAGACTACGGGCATTGGTACTCATTGCTCTCCATTTTTTGATGGCTTTACCTTCTGTTGCAGCATCCCCCACTGACCTTTCTACCTCGGTCTTTTTCTCATTTAGTACCCTGTTTTGTAGGGAGAGGCTGGGATTTTCCTGCTGCTTGTCACTGCCTCCCCCTTTGACTAGTTTAAAAGCTTGCCAATGAAGCATTTAAACCCGATTGCTCAAAGACTTGTTCCCTTCCTGGACAGATGCAGACCATCCTGCCAGTATAGGCTGGTGTCCCTCAGGTGGAACCCCAGTCCCAATGAAGCAAACCCCTGTGCTCGCACCATTTTTCAACCATTCATTAAACTGCATGGTGCTAATTACCCTCGCCTCCCCATGCCTTTGACAGGCAGCACCTCTGAGAAGGATACTATGTGTGCTACTTGTCTTAGGCCCCTCCCCAACTCTTCAATGTCCTCCTGCACTGCTCTAATCTCATGATGAGCCAAGTCATTTGTCCCTAGGTGGACAATGACGTCCAGCTCAGACTCCCTTGCAGCTGTTCTCGTGATCCTGAGGATGCGCTTCCTGTCCCTCCAAGCCATGGCACCAGGCAGGCACCTTACTTCAGTTTTCCCTGCTCCCCCAGTTCTATCCCCCTAATAATTGAGTCCCCCACCAGGAGCTGCTTCCTTTCCCTGTGGTGTCCTCTGCCTCCTTCCTGTGGGCCTCCCTTGTGACAGTTGTCATCAGTCTTCTCTGTGGGTGCATCCATAGGGGAGCTATGCTCCCCCAGAATGGTGTATGGATTGTGGAGTGGAACAATTGACTGGGTGTGCCTCTGTTCCACCATCCTCACCCTCCCTGAGCCCACTGTGGTCCAACTGCTGTGCTTTCTTCAGAACCTCTGAAGTAGTGGTGGTGGCGCTAGTGCTCCCTGGATGGGGAGGTTCCCTTCCTACTGTCCAGTGTGGTCTGGGGGAAGGTTTCCTTACTACTGTCCAGTGCGGCCTGAAGACGGGCAACCTCCTCCCTCAGGGCCTTCCTGTCAGCAAGATACCCTACACAACAATTTGACAGAGAAAATACCCTGCTAATCAAACAGAGAAAAATCCAGACATCCAAGTCAGACACAGGTAAACCTCTCCAGCAAACAGCCTGGTGGTTTGTTAGCCACAAAGGAAAATCAAATATGCAGTTATTTCAGCCCTTCTGAAGATGCTGACAAGATAAGCAGTTTTGAAAACCCCTTCCTGAATTAAAACTAAAATAATTAAACACAAAGCAATACCGCTGTAAAAGTAAGGAAAATTCTCTCAGATGTAAGCAAGAGAGAGATTAGTTACAGATATCTAGTCCAATATAGTATATCCCGCAACTTCTCAGTTGTTTCAAAGCATACCCAGTACACAACTTGGAAGAAGATGGACTTCTCCATGAACTGGTTACAGTGATTGGGAGACAATGGTCCTGTATGCTGGGCTGTATGGGTAACATTGTCTACTGCTATCAGAGGAGGCATATTATAGCAGATTGTATAATGCGTATGCTGTCCACAGTTGAGGGAGTAGGCAAACTTTGTGAACTGTTTATTGGTACTGATCACTGTTGGGGTGGGCAAAATTTCTGCTTGAGAACTGGGGCTGAAAAACTGGCTGTTATAGGGAAAGAGGCAGAACTGTTGTAATCAGAGTTCTGCTGGGAGAGGCAACAAACAACTAGGGTCCTTGTGTGCTACTGACTAAATTGGTTCTGCAAGAGGGCTGTACTGCTCACACCAAAATAAGGCTGGACTTGGGGCTGGCCAGAGCGGGCATCTTTGGTAGGGTGATTGGGTGCACGGGGCAGCAATAATCTAAATTGGGCATGGAGGTTCAGACGGTGTCGTGTTTTCAGCTGACAGGGCTTGGGAGGAGGTTGGGGGATCTGAAGAAAGATGGAAGGCATGAGGGGGGAGGAAAGGGCCTCACAACAGTAGGCGAGGCCACTACGGTATACCCCAGGGAACAGGTGGACATGGACCTTATGGGTACTCCGGAGGGGTAGGGCACAATACAAGCAACGGACGGAAAACACTTCGTAGGAGAGTGGCCGATCAGAGGAATCAAAGGAGGGAGGGAGGAGTAGGAGAAACAAGTTGGGGGCAAGCATCACACTTAGTAATCTATTCACCCTGCTGTATCCAGGAGAGGGGTGGAAGAGGCTGGGGGGGAAGGACAGAGAGGGTTTGGCCAGCAAGCCGGGGGATGGGGTAGGGAGGTGGCCACATCCACAAAAAGGAGGGAGGGAGGTGGAACATGAACCAGGTTGGAGGAGGAAAGGGGATTTATTTATTTAGTTTTTGTTGACCGGTAAGTGCACTAGACAAACCCTGACTATTTTCAGGCATGACCGGGGAAGGGGATACAGATGAATGCCAACTGACCTTGAACCAGATTAAACTGTTGGTGGTAATTTTAGTGAATGAGGAAATTTACAGAACACGGGAAATTCCCTACTCTTTTTTTCGATAAGTGCCATGAGATCTTTAACATCCACCTGAACTACCGCCAATCCAGCCAGATGGGACCTCGTTTAACGCCTCATCCGAAAGACGGCACTCAGAAGTGCAGCACCCTCTCATGCTGCACTACAGTGTCATACTGGACATAACCCAAGTGCCAGATGTGGAAACTGAACCTACAGCCCTCTGATCTCCCAGCCTCAGAGGCGACTGTGCTACCTACTGAGCCACTGACACTGATGGAGGAGCACAGGACGAGGCCGAGGGGGGAGGGGAGAAATGGGGTCGAGAGAGCACTCAGGAAAGGAAGTCAGCCAAGAAGAGGGGGGTAGTAGGGGGTACTCTAGAAAGGCCAGAATCTGGTCGGGAGGAAGCGGATGGGAGGGCAGGGAGAAATATGCCAGACGGGGTGAGGGAGACAAGACCAGAGATGGGGATGGAGGCAAGGAGGGAAGCAGTAGAAGGGTGTCTGGGTGGGGGACCTGTGGATTCTGGCCCAGAAAGGGAGCCCAGAGGAGATCTGGGGGGTGCAATCAATGCCACCCATGGGGGGGGAGACGAGGAGCAAACTGGGAGCCACAGGCAGAAGAAAAACACTGTGGGCATGCACAGACTAGTGATCCCCGGACTGAAGGGGTGGGAGGAGAGCTGGGGTCAATGAAAGAAGCAAGAGCCAGGAAGGGATCAAAAGGGCAGTAAATTGGGGGAAGGTGAAGGTGATCCTGCTGGGCAACTCCATGACCAGGGGCATCCAGTGGGAGGAGGGAAGGAAAAAGCAGCCCAGTCAAGGCTAAATGTATCCCAGGCCTATCCGCACACAAGGCCAAATTCCAGCTATACTCATTAACATTGAATGCGGGGATCCCCAGATTTCTAGTACATCTGGGCACAAATGACTTGGAGGGAAGAGTGAACTGGAAATCCAGGAGAGGTTTGGGAACTGGCCAGGGTCTGCCACTCTATAGGAAGCTCAATCTCCTTCTCTGAGATTCTACCAGTACCTAGGGCATCCGGAGACCAAGCATAAACTCAGAGGGGTGAACCAGTGGCTCAGGAACTGGTGCAGGGCAGAAGGGTATGGGCTGGTGCCGGACTGGGGGGACACATGGGAGGACAAGGGTTAAATGCTAGGTATAGGATACACCTGAACTTGGAGGGAAGGGAGATCTTGAAACTAAAACTGCTGGATTCATAGTCGAGGGTGGGGTTTAAACTTGTAAAGGGGAGGGATACGTGAAGGAATGGAACCAGGCGGGCTGCTTGAGGTTCCAGGTCTAGGGCACAAAAGAGGCAGATGACTGCAAAGTAAATACAGCCAGAGCTGTGCAGGAAAGAGGCGAACAGGGACTGCGCGAGGCCGAGACAACTGGAGAGCGGAGGGGATGGTGTGGAGGATGGTCCTGATCAACGCCAGGAGCATGAGCAACAAAATGCCCACGCCCAGGTGATGCTGGCAGAGGGATCAGCGGATGTGGCAGTGATTACTGAGACATGGGCCACCCAGAAGAATGACTGGGACCCAAACTTGAGGGATACACAATATTCAGGAGGACAGAGAAGAAAAATTACACACCTTAGTAATGTTGTTTCTTCTAATGGAGTCTTGCTATATTATGACATATGCAGTGAGTCCCAACCTTGAACTCGTCGGAGGTGAAAGAGTTAACTTTCCATGCCAGGCATGGAACTTTGAGCGACTCGGTTGAAAACTCTGTCTGTTGTTAATCAAGCTCAAACTGTCAGATCTTTCCGAGCAAAACTCACTAAGGTTCTGTGTGGAAGCCAGAACCTACACTCAGCCAACTGGCTACTAAATATAAGAACACATTTTTCTTGGTCCCAAAACAAAGACTCAAGTCAGGGATCCAAAAATTAAAAACATAACACCAAACACCCCAAAAGGAGGGGTGAAAATAAGGGGCATCTACTAAGTGCTAACACTGCACTGCCCACCCACATCCCAAAAGTAGAGGTTCTGAGAGGGCAGGGAGGAGGTCATAATATAGCAAGACTCCATTAGAAGAAACAACATTACTAAGGTGAGTAATTTTTCTTCAAACAACATGAAGTCTTGCTATATTATGACATATGCAGACTACACAGCAGTACCTCCATTGGAGAAGGACAGAACCTACTTTGGAAATAGGCTCTGAAGCACAGCTGTGCCAAACCGAGCATCACTCCTAGCCTGGATGTCCAGGGAGTAATGCTTGGTAAAAGTGTGAACTGTTTTCCAGGTAGCTGCTTGACATATCTCTAGGATAGGGATGTCCCTGGCAGCAACCAGAGACGCAGCTGTACCTCTGGTAGAGTGAGCCCTCAGCCCTGAGGGAGGAACCTTACCCAGTTTTTCATAGCAAAATTGGATACAAGAGACAATCCACCTGGCAATGGATCTTTTAGTGGCAGGTTTCCCTTTACCAACCTCATCGTAAGTGAGGAACAGTTGAAGGGAGTCAAACCTGTGACCCTGGGTACGTTCTATGGAGTAACTAAGGGCTCTTTTGACATCTAAACTGTGCTGTCTCCTCTCGCCAGAGGAGGAATGGTCAGTGAAGTACACAGGGAGAGACAGATTGATTAAGGTGGAAGTCTGAAACCACCTTAGGCAAGAATTTTCTGTTAGTCCTGAGGACCACCTTATCTCTATGAAAGGAGATAAAATCAGGCTCCACTGACAATGCTTGTAATTCACTTATGCGCCTGGCAGAAGTGATGGCTACCAAAAACAGTTTTTCAAGTCAAGTACTTAAGCTCTGCTGAAGACAATGGCTCAAAAGGGGGTTGCATAAGCTGGGCAATGCAAATATTAAGATCCCAGGCAGGGGCAGGATCCCTGAAAGGGGGGTTGGTGTGAAGCAAACCCTTGAAAAACTTGGAGAATACAGGGTGAGCCAAAAGACAAGAGGGTTTACCTGCTGATAAAAAAGCAGACACGGCTGCCAGGCGCACTTTTAGGGTAGCTGGTCTCAGCCCCAGAGTATTCAAATGCACCATATAATCCAGGACTGAGGGTAAATCAGCAGATTCTGGGGAAATATGCCTGCCAGAGCACCAAATGGAAAATCTCCTCCATTTGGAATTATAAGTAGCTCTGGTGGATGGCTTCCTAGAAGCCTTCAATATATCCAATACACCTTGGGAGAGGTGTAGGTCAGCAAACTAACTCTTCAAGAGCCAGGCCTTGAGATTGAGAGATTTGAGATTCGGGTACCAAACCCTCCATGCGCACAGGTTAACAGGTTGTGATTCCTGGGAAGACACAGGGGAAGCTGGACTGCTAAGGACATAAGGAGTGGGTACCAGGGCTGTCTGGCCCAATCTAGAGCAATCAGGATCATCTTGCAGGGTTGAGATCTGATTTTGACTAGCACCTTGAACAGAAGAGGAAGGGGAAAGCATAGAGAAACTTCCTTCCCAACTGAGAAGGAAGGCATCCAGAGGACTGAGCCCAACACTGGGGCCTACAGCAAAAAGCAAAAAGGGAAGTTGGTGATTGTCTGGGGCTGCAAAAGATCTATCTGCGGGTGCCCCATCTGGCAAATACTACCTCCAATACTAGGGATCCAGTGACCATTCGTGATGGCCTGGGAAATCCTGCGAGAGCATCTGCCAGGACATTGTCCTTGCCTGGGAGGTAAACTGCCGTAGGAGGGAGGTGTTCAGGGAGTACGCCAGAGACCACAACTTCATTGTTTCGGTGCACAAGGTCCGTAGACCGAAAAGCCTCCTTGCTTGTTGATGTACCACATTGTAGTGGTGTTGTCTGTTCTGATCTGTACAACTTTGTTCTGAACAGAGATGGAAAAGCTCTGAGTTCCAACAGATTGATGTGGAGCAGAGATTCCTGAGGGGACCACAATCCCTGGGTAGTGAGATCGCCTTTGTGAGCTCCCCACCCCAAGAGGGATGCATCTGTAGTAAGGATTAAGTAGTGAGACTGAGGGTGAAGAGGACACCCTGTCTCAGATTGCTCTGGTCCCGCCACCACTGAAGGGCTTGGATCAGGGTTCGGTCACTGGGATCAGTTTGGTTAGAGTGTCTCTCCTGTGAGACCAAAAGGCTCTCAAATGGAACTGGATGTCCCTCATCTGAAATCCTGCTCCCTGCACAACTGCTGTAGAAGCAGCCATGTGCCCCAGGAGCTGCAGAAAATGCCTTGCTGGTCGAGAGACCTGCAGGGTGAAAGAGGAGGCCAGAGAAACCAAGGTCCTTGCCCTTTCCAGAGGAAGGAAGGCTCTGGCCTCTTTTGTGTTCAGTTCTGCACCTATGAAGGTCAGAAGCTGGACAGGCTCTAGAACTGACTTTGGAAGATTGAGAAGGAAACCTAGAGATGTGAGCAGTTGCTGAGTTACCTGAAGGTGTAGTCTGACTTGGTCTGGAGACCGGCCTATTATGAGCCAGTCGTCCAGGTAAGGAAAGATGGCAATCTTTTGCCTTCTTAAGTGGGCAACTGCTACTGCCAGGCATTTTGTGAATACCCTCGGGGCAGAGGTGAGGCCGAAGGGCATTGCTCTGAACTGGTAATGGCCTGAGGGCAGTTCGAATCTGAGGTACTTTCGATGGGAGCTTCTGATAAGAACATGGAAGTAGGCATCCTTGAGGTCCAGGGACGCTAGCCAGTCCCCTGGCCTTAGAGAAGGTAAAATAATTCCCAGAGTCACCATTTTGAATTTTGGTTTTAAAAGGTGCTTGTTTAGGTATCTGAGATCCAGGATGGGCCGCCATTCTCCTGTCTTTTTTGGGGTAAGGAAGTACCTGGAGCACAACCCTTTGCCCTGGTGTAGGGGTGGAACCCTTTCCACAGCTCTGAGAGCCAGGAGGGTAGAAACTTCTGTCTTGAGGGCAAGTGCCTCTGATGGATTTGCAGGTGGAAAGGACCTGGTTCTCATCTATGGAAATTTTTTGAAGCCGAGAACCAGTCCCTGGCTTACTACTTCCAGGACCCACTTGTCTGATGTTAAAGACTTCCAGTCCTGGACAAAGTAAGCCAGCCTGCCCCCTACAGGTAGTGGAGAATCGGCCCTGGCCACCCCATCAGGGTGCCTGCTTGGCAGGGGCTTTGGGCTGAGGGGTAGAAGCAGGCTTGCTTGTACCCTGTCTGCCTCTCCCTCTAAAGAACCCCCTCTGGGCATAAGCGGAAGAGGAGGCCTGGACTTGGTAAAAAGGCCTATGAAAAGGCCTGCCCCTGGGATGCTGCCTTTGAGGAGTGGCCTGCCTTTCCTTGGCCTGTGCATTCCTATAGGTGGTCCTATATTCATCCTTTTTCTTCATGTAATTCTCGGTCTGTTCCCCAAACAGAGAATTGCCCACAACAGGAAAATCCATGGCTTTAGACTGGGTATCCTGTGACAGGGCAGTACATCTGAGCCAAGCCATTCTGTGAAGTGCCACAGATGTAGCCATGACCCTTGATGACACATCATTAGAGTCAACTGCAGCATGAAACTGCACCTTGGATGCCTCAATCCCATCTGCAGCCACCTGTTCCAGCTCCCTGGCAGCCTGTCAGGGACCTGTTTCTCCAGGGCCAGCACAGTATCCCATCTGGATTTCTGGTACCTAGCAGCATAAGCCATATAATTTGCCTGTCTGAGTCCCAAGGATGCTGTCATGTACTGTTTCTTTGCCATGGCATCAATCCTCCTGGAGTCCTTTCCAGGGGGGTGCGAAGCTAGAGGAATATTTGCCTTGTCACAGGCTGCAGCCTGCACTACCCCCACATGGCTGCATTGCTGTGTGAGGAACTCCGTATCACAGCCTGATAATGTATACCTCTTGTCCATCCTTTTATCAACAGGAGGTATAGTGTGAGGAGTTTTTAGAATTTTTACTGTCTGTTTCCAAAAAGATTTATGCAAAGGAAGAGACAGTCTCCTAGACTCTGGAATATCCATCATTTCTACATAATCAGGCTCCTCTTGGTCATCAACAGCTTCCTCCACAGGGAGCTGGAGAGTTTCAGCAACTTTCTTATAGAACATAAAATGAGAAGGGACTCAGATAGCCTGGGGAGAAACCCCTGACGGTCTGTCTGGAGAGATGTTCAATGGGCACATCCAGACCTTCAAAATCACATTCACTCTCCTCATAGTCATCTTCCCCCTCCCCCGGTTCATAAAAATCCTCAAAATCATAATCTTGAACCGGTGGAACCGGCTGAACAGAGTGCTTCCCTGATGGCGTCGGTTCGGTTGGAACCGGGGAAAGTGACTGGACAATTTGAATTGCTTTAGCTATTTCTTCAGCGGTTGGAGAAAGAACCACACTAGCTGACTTTCTAGTCATTTTAGTTGAAACCAGCTCCTCGGAGCTGGCTCTTCGTTTACCCGAGGAAGTATCGCCCTGGTCAGAGGGCACTTCCTCCGGTTCGGTTAGAACCGAACCGGGCTGGCCATCAGGGTCAGCGGACTTTTTGGCCTCCCTTTCCCTAAGCCTACCAACTCTCTTTTCTATGGTGGCAGCAGGAAAATTCTTACAAATCTGGCAGTCTGCATTGAGGTGGTCAAACCCCAGACAATATACACAGGTGGTGTGTGGGTCAGCCTTAGCAAAGGCTTCCCCACAAACACTACAGTGCTGAAACCCAGTGGGCCCGGTTTTTCTTTCGGGTTTCTCAGACATAGTGCCAGCCTAACCAAACTTGCCCGTTTATGGCAATCTGCCAAGCAAGACTCTCTTATCGGTTCCCAACCGTGTCACGGGCCATGGGAAAAACCGTAATGAAATCCGTTTTTTTTTAGAACCGATAAGAACCGGGAACCGCACTCTAAATAAGGACTATTAAAGTTTGAGAATAACCTGATCGGTTCAAACCAAACTAAAAAGCGTTTACAAGTGCCACACAGAATAAAATAAATGTAAGCCTATCTATTACTTACAATACCACAGACGAGCTTGAACCGACCGGCTGCGGTTTAATTTCGGTCAAAAACGAAAAATAGTACTTTTAACCGACAAACCAACCGAGCAGAAGGAGAAATCTCTGGAGCGACTGTTCAGTGAGGCGGAGTAAAGAATCTAACAGTTTGAGTTTGATTAACAACAGACAGAGTTTTCAACCGAGCTCACGCTCAAAGTTCCATGCCTGGCATGGAAAGTTAACTCTTTCACCTCCGGAGCAGTTTGAAGGTTGGGACTCACTGCATATGTCATAACATAGCAAGACTTCATGTTGTTTGAAGAGAGCAGAGGAAGGGGAGTAGCGCTGATAGTAAAAATGTCATGGTGGTTAGTGAGTGGAGGAGGCTGATGGGGGGTGCAAGCGATTTGGGTGACCCTGCAAATGAGGGGAGGTAAAAGATTGAAAATAGGGGTGGTGTACAGACCCCCCACCATGGATGAGGCCCTGGAGGAAACAAATCAGCTGAGAACATGAAGGGGCACTGTGACCATGGAAAGGGTAGGGTGGTGGTCATGGGGGACCTTAACATGCTGGGGGCAGACTGGGACACTATGACATCAGTAGCAGCCAGGGATCAGAGACTGATGGATGTGTTTCAGGATCCCTTCCTGGTCCAGCAGGTGGGGGAACCTACTAGGGAGGGGAGGATACTGGACGTTGTCCTTGCAGACAGTGACCAGATAAGAGGTTTAGAGGTGTGTAGCCCGCTGGCAGGTGGTAACCATGCCACAGTCTGGTTTCTGCTGTGTCTGGGGGGGGGGGGACAGGGGGAGGATAACCACTCTAATACAGCAGTAGTGGACTTCAGGGGGGTGGACTTCATGGGCATAGGAAGGATTCTACAGGGGAGTTTGAACAAGATTAGACCTGACACGGATGCTGGTAGCTTGTGGGAAACCATTAAAAAAGGGGTGCAGGAGGCTACTAGCTCATGTTCAAGGGCAAGGTGTAAGAATGGTAGAGCCAACAAGCCGTGCTGGTGGACCAGGGAGGTGCAAGAGGCTGTAAGAGATAAAAAGGCTGCCTATGCATGTTTTAAGTGCTCCAGGGGGGTTAGGGGGAGAGAAGCGACTACGAGTTGACAGCAAGGAGGGTCACCAGAGTGAAGAGGGGAGCCAAGGCGAGGATGGAGCAAAACCTGGCTAGGGATATCTGGAGGGGTGGAAAGGGATTTTATAGATATATAGGGTAGTAGAGAAAAGGGAGAGCACAGATCTCCAGGATTAAGACTAGGAAGGGATGGGTTCAGGAGGCAGGGGATCAGGCAGAGGTGCTAAATGAGTACTTTGCCTCGATACTGATAGAGAGACAGGGGATCCATTCAGCCTGAAGGGGGGTGGGGGAGACAGCTGAGTGGAGAGGTCAGATGGAGTCGAGAGGACCGGAAGAGGCTGGGGTACTGGGTGGGCCAGACCTAGAAGGGGATGGGTGCTTAAATGAGGTGGGGGGAGGGAGAAATCACAGAGGACAGGGTGAGGGAGGCCCTTCGGGGACTTAAAACTGATAAGGCACCGGGACCAGATGGGCTGCATCTGAGGGTTATGAAGGAACTGGTGGACGAACTAGCAGCTCCACTAATTGCACTCTTCAACACCTCTCTGCAGACAAGATTGGGGGGAAGGGGACATTGTTTAACCAGGAAAGGCACACTAAGCCACAGCTTGTTTCCAGGTGCGATCTGGAAGCACAAGGAAGTGAAGTGACTTGCTCAGGGTCATGCAGTATGTAAGTGGGAGCTGATAGGATTCAAACCCAGGTCTCCAGGTTTCCAGCTCAGTGCCTTTAACCACTATGCTATACTGCCTCCAATGGGATGGGTGCCTCAAGACTGGAGGGTAGCTCATGTGGTGCCTATCCATACAGGGGGTCTTGGGAGGAGATGGGAAATTGCAGGCCTGTCAGCCTTACGTCTGTAGTAGGCAAAGTAATGGAGGGCATCATTAAGGAGAAGCTCAGGAGGCAACTAGAAAGGTTGGGGCACCTGGATGACAAACAGTATGGTTTTGTCCCGGGGAGATTGTGTCAGACCAACCTCATATATTTTATGACTGGGTGGACGAGAACCCTGGACCGACAAAGACAGGTGGACGCCCTATACCTGGATTTCAGTAAGGTGTTTGACTCTGCACTACATCGGGTTGTTAACAAAGCTGGGGGATGGGGAGCGGTTGCTTAGATGGGTAGAAAATTGGCTAACGGGCAAACACAGAGGGTAATGGTTGGTAAGATAGTCTCCTTTCCTAGGAAGGTCTTCAGTGGGGTTCCCCCAAGGTTCAGTACTGGGGCCACTCCTGTTCAATGCCTATGTCTCCACTATGGGGAGGGAAGGGGAGTTAGGAATAGGATGAGCCTCTTTGCGGTTGACTCAAAACTGGGAGCACTGGCAGACGGGGATGAAGTGAGAGAGACAGTCCAGAGAGACCTGGATACCCTGGAGGGGTGGTCAAGGAGGTGGGGACTGAGGTTTAATCCAGGGAAGTGTAGGGTGCTACATCTGGGGTCAGAAACCCAGGTCATGTATACACCAGGGGGCGAGGGGTTTCACTGCAAGCCACAATGAGTGAAAGGGACCTGGGGTGATGGTAGACATAAAATGAATAACACTGAAAACTGCAGAAGATCTGCAGCAAAGTAAACAGGATTCTGGGCTGCACAGCCAGAGGAATTACGTCCTGGAGGAGGGAGGTGATCATCCCTCTGTATAGTGCCTTGGTCAGGCCACATCTCGAGTACTGCATGCAGTTCTGGAGACCTCACCTCAAGAAGGACATAGCACTGCTGGAGAGGGTCCAGGGGAGGGCAACCAGGATGATTCAGGGCATGAAAGAAAGGACCTATGAGGAAAGGCTGGAAGAATTTGGGCTGTACTCACTGGAGGAGAAGAGAGACAGGGGGAACATGATCGGGATCTTCAAATGTGTGAAAGGGATAAATGAGCGGAGCCAAAGAAATGTTCAGGCTAAAGAAAGGGGGCACAACTAGGGGGCATGAGTGGAAGCTGGAGGGGGGAAATTACAGGGGACAACGGAGAAGACATTACTTCACTGAGAGGGTGGTGGGGCCATGGAATGCACTGCCTGGGAGTCTGGTGGAGGAGGGCTCAGTGGAAGGCTTCAAGAGTGGGTGGGATGTGTAAACTGAAGCCGAACATGACCATCTCAGGGGCTGAGGGGGTGGGAGAGCAAGCACCCAATAGGGGCTGGCTACTGAGCAGACACGAAAGACCATGAGGCCTATTCTGCTGGCTTTTAGTATGTTAACTAACGACAGGACAGTGGAAGACAATGGTAAATGAACTGTGTAACATTTGGAAAAAAAAAATAAAATCACCGCAAGTTTAAATGAAAAATTATAAATATTTACATCACAATGGAACACATGGGTGATGTATATTATGCAATACGATGCTAGCTTTGTACTTTGAGGGCAGAGAGTCTCTAGAGGCAGAGGCAAGGCTGGTGGAAGAGGCCAGGGCCGAGTAGACCACCAAGGCAGTCCACTGTTACCCTCCCCACTACAGTGCCTGTCAAGACCAGACAGTCTGTTTGCTATTAAGAGTGCATACTGCTATTGTAGTCATCCTTACCCCAAATGCTGTACTGGGGAAGGAGGAATTTAAAACAAGTTCTGATGGCTTGAATTACTGTCCTGTACCATCTGTACTTATGTTACCCTGTATTTTGAACTTGTAATGCTAGTTTTTTTTCTAATAAATACATATTTTCAAAAAAAAAAGAAAAGAATGCAATTTACTGTATTTTTCTCAAGTATTGCAAACTGCAGCATGTGGCTAAACATTTTTTCCCCCCAGCGCACACTCAGTATGAGTCACAGATCCCTGTATCCACACTAGTGCCACACCACAAAGCACAGCCAACAGAATTAACACCAGTGCCACACCACAGGACAAAGTCCTAAATATCAACACTAGTACCACACCACAAGACAGGGCACACAGTAACACCAGTGCCACTTCACAGCATTAGTCCCTAACTACAAGACAGAGTCTCCAATATTGACAAAACCACACCACAAAACAGAGCCCCAGCCATTGACATGAAACCATGCCACAAGACAGAACCTCCGAGATTAACATGAAACCACACAAGACAGAACCCATGACAGCAACACTAGTACTACGCCACAAGTAGGAGCCTATTGTATCAATGCCAGTGACACACATCAGAGTCCATGATAGCCACACAAGTCATGAGACACAACTGGCAAATCACAATATCAATACCAGTGCCACAATACAAGAAAGAGCCCATGATATCAACATAAGTGCCACACAAGTTAAAGCCCCAGATAACAATATCAGTGCCACACCACGAGACACACCCCAAGAATATACAAAGTCAGTTCCACATCACAAGACAGAACCCACTATATCAACACCAGTAGAGCTCTCATCTCAGGGTTGCATGGCCACCATACTTTACTTAAATGAAGTGTGTCAGGATTCTGCATTCTTCACTATACTGTATCCCAGGGTCTTGCCTCCTGCATCAACACTAGTAACACAAGTTACAGCCCCCACATCAACATCTGAAACACACCACGAGTCACAGCCCCCCCACATGAATGCCTGCACCACACCACTAGTCACAGCCAACATCAACACTTGTGCCACACTAGGGCTCAGTCCCCTGCATCAACATTAGTTCCACCCCACAAGTCATAGCACCCCACATTGATACGTATGCCAACACAGTCCACAACATTAACACCTGCTGCACATCACAAGTCTCAGCCCCTGCATTAATACTAGCCCCGCATCACAAGTCACAGCCCCTGCATTAATACTAGCCCCGCATCACAAGTCACAGCCCCTGCATTAATACTAGCCCCGCATCACAAGTCACAGCTCCTGCATTAATACTAGTTCCACATCACTACTAGCCCCACATCACAAGTCACAGCCCCTGCATTAATACCAGCTCCACATCACTACTAGCCCCACATCACAAGTCACAGCCCCTGCATTAATACTAGCCCCACATCACAGGTCACAGCCCCTGCATTGATACTAGCCCCACATCACAAGTCACAGCCCCTGCATTAATACTAGCCCCACATCACAAGTCACAGCCCCTGCATTAATACTAGCCCCACATCACAAGTCACAGCCCCTGCATTAATACCAGCCCCACATCACAAGTCACAGCCCCTGCATTAATACTAGCCCCATATCACAAGTCACAGCCCCTGCATTAATACCAGCCCCACATCACAAGTCACAGCCCCTGCATTAATACCAGCCCCACATCACAAGTCACAGCCCCTGCATTAATACTAGCCCCACATCACAAGTCACAGCCCCTGCATTAATACTAGCTCCACATCACAAGTCAATCACAGCCCCTGCATTAATACTAGCTCCGCATCACGAGTCACACCTCCTGCATTAATACTAGGCCCACATCACAAGTCACAGCCCCTGCATTAATACTAGCCCCACAATTGAACTACTTTACAAAGTATAACAATGCAGGCCAGCATGCCAGTGCAATGGTAGCAACTGCTGCAACACTGATGATATGGGTTCAGTAGTGAACTCAGGCCACTGGAAGACTGGGCGAGGGGGTGTGGAGTAGGATGAGCATCCCAAAGACATCTCTCTGTCTCTGGAGTGCAGCCGGCACTGGCACCCGGTAGACACTGACCCCTGGTAATGGTTACCTGACTAGCGGCTCTCTACAACTTACCATCACACAACTGATGCTGGAACACTGTGGTGGAGCTTCAAGGCAGGGTGACATGACTGGAGACAAGTCTGCAGCAGATAGAGGATGGGCCAGTGACCTTCCTAGGTCACCGTCAGGCTCTAAACAAGCTGATCCAAGGGGTCAGCCCCCAGAGCAGCAGCAAGTGTCCCTGCAATGCCGACATCCCAGGTTTGGGAACAGACACATGTCAGAAGGCTGACTGGATAGAGAAGGATTGAGCATCCAAGGGACAGCTCTCCTTCTCCAAGAGGAGGGGGCTAGTGTCCGGCACAACAGATATCCCTGGCAGAGGCAAACATATAACATTATAATAAGATGGATTACTTTACACAGTTTAACAAGCGGGACAGCATGCCAGCGCAGTTATAGTTACTACTTGCAACACTGATGATGTGAGTTCAGTAGTGAACTCTGGCCATTGGAAAACTGGGCAAGGGGTGTGGAGAAGGATGAGTATCCCAAAGACTGCTCACCCTCTCTGGAATGCAGCAGGCACTGGCACCCGTGGACACTGACCCCTGGTAATGGATACCTGACTAGCGGCTCTCTACAACTTGCCATCACAGAACTGACACTGGAACACTGTGGCAGAGCTTTGAGGCAGGATGACATCACTGGAGACAGTTCTGCTGCAGATGGAGGATGGGCCAGGGACATTCCTAGGTAAGTGCCAAGCTCTGAAGAAGCTGGTCCAGGGGGCCAACCCACTGGTGCAGTGGAAGGTGTCTGCATACAATGCCAACATCCTAGGTTCAGGAACAGACGTGAGTGATGGAAGGCCAGCTGGATGGAGAAGGACTGAACATCCAAGAGACGGCTCTCCTTCTCCAGGGGGAGAGGGGGGCTAGTGTCTGGTGCAAGACCCCTGACAAAGGCTGGGGATCTACTGCAACTGGCACCTAGATGCAGGAGAAGGAACAGACATTGGGCTTGTCCTATGGATGTCATTGCACATCCCACCTCCAGGGGAATACTACATCAAAAATACACTCCCCAGGCATGATGCCCCCACTCCACTGCCATTCCTGTTGCCCTTTCTTGCCCACTGGGGGGGGGGTCCTGCTCCTGTGGTCCTACCCTAGGAGGTAAGACAGGGCTTGCTCTTTTTATCCTTTGGGAGGGGGCACTCCACTCAGGGGGATAAGCGTGGGCATGACGGGATGGTGCAGAGTGGGAGCTGAGCTCCTGTGGCAGGGATTTGGGGTCTGTGCCCCCCTCAAAAAAAGAATCTGGTCCGGGCAACAAAGATGAAGCTGAATGTCATCTCCATTGCACTGTCTCCCATGACCTCCTACATGGTCACCTAGGCGGCAGTAGTGCAGCAGAGGCAGTGACCCACCCTATGGGTTGCTCAATCCTCCTTCCCATAGCTGACCGCTAATGATCAGGGCTCACTTCTGAACCTCAGTTACTGGCATTGTGAGTGGTAGCACTACTGCTGTGCCAATGGGCTGGCCCAGAGACCATTTTTATGATTTCTTTTGCTGTAGTAGGTTCATATATCTGGCAACAGCATTCCTCTTTTCTCCCATGACAGCGAAGTCCTTGGGGGGTGGCAGAGAGTGAAAAAAGATAGCATTCATTATCAGTTTGGCTCTGCAAAGTGGAAGGTAAGCATTCACACTTTTGGGGCATTGCAAAAGTGAAAGGTATAGGTATCCCATGAAAAGAGCGAGCACAACCAGCGAGAGAACAAGAGCACTTCAAAAATAGTGAATGTCATTTTTGTGACCTTGTGTTAATAGCGCCTGTTTGTTTGAGCGATGATAGTGTTGTTTACCACTGTAGGGAGTACTGTAGTTGCCAGTGTCTGGAGGAAAGCTGTTCTGGTTCTGCAGCCTAGAGATTAGAGTCACCAGCTTTGTGAAGGGTTTCTGCACCCAGACCTGGGTTCAGAACTCAGTGTTATTGATTTTTTTTTTTTAGATTTGCACCTACCCTCCCTCCACATTCCCCCATGGCTCCCTCCAGAGTAACCCCTCCATCCACAACCCAACACTAACTCCCTTCACCACCTTCTTTCTCCAGGCCCCTCACCCTACAGTTTTCCCAGCACCATCAGTTCCCCTGTAGTCCCCTCCAACACCCTCAAAGTCTCCAGAATCTCCCACCATATATACCACCAGCAATTGCAGTTCCACCAGTGATACGAACCAAGAGAGGTTTGCGCGGAGAGCCTGGTCAGGGGCCTGGAAGGGGAATGCAGTGTCAGGAGGGTAGTCTGATGGGACAGTTCTGGTAACAGAGAGTGAACAGCTAGAGGGATGCTGGACTTAGGGCAGGTCCAGCTGCAGGGACCTTTGGGGGGTGGTGGAGGGTGGTCGAGCTGTAGTATGGTGGTTCAGCTACTGGGAGGGTGTTAAGGAGGCTAGTCCAACTGCAGAGATTGTAGTTGACTAAAATGGGGAGGGTGGTGTTGTGGGAGGGGTAGAGCATGCAGAGTGAAAAAAAGAACTCACTAAGACCCATGACTTGTTGCAATGAAAACCATCATAGAAATAATGTTGTCGGCCACGTCTTACACTCAACACAAATGTCACCTCAGTGATGGCATGTTTACTCAGTCACTATAATTTATGGCTCAAGATTGGCATCTAGGCCATTAACTTTGTCCAAGCATTCACACTAAATTTGATGTTTTTTCCTGGTTGCATAAACTCGCTGGGTAGCCAGTACTGAGGTCAGCATGACATCATGAACTGGCATACATTTTTGCCAACTGTGCAGCCATCTTGATTACAGCTATGCAGCAGCACAGATATCTTTGAATGTCTGCAAGCTGAACTGGAACATACTGACTGTGGACTATGCTCGGCTGGAGAAGGACTATCTGAATATAAAATCAGGTATAATTAAAAAATTTAAACAGCCACTTAGGATATTTTTTTATTCACATTGCTAAAAATGCAATAAGGTACTCCCAGGAGTTGCATTATCCATATGTTTGACTGGCAGTATAGCCTAGAGGTTAGAGTAACGAGCTGTGAACAAGCTTGGTACATCCAGAAGACCAGACCTGGGTTTGATTCTCACAACCTCCACTTGCATATTGTGTGGGTAAAAGAGGAGGAGGAGTAGCTCTCTATATAAGGGAAAGGATTAAAGCAACAGAACTTAAGAGTAACCAGGAAGTTGATGAGTCACTATGGGTCACCCTGGAGACAGGAAATGGCACCACAATCCGCATGCGGGTTGTGTACAGACCCCCATCTCAGGGGGAGGAAACGGACAAGGAAATGATAGAAGGCATCCTTAAAATGGCAGAAAAAGGGGAGATATTGTTGATGGGGGACCTGAATATGCCAGATGTTAACTGGAGTACTTCTGCTGCAGGCACATCCAAGAGCAGGGTCATTCTTGATGCCCTACAGGGGGCATGCCTCAGACAGCTAGTGCTGGAACCCACTCGGGAGGGAGCAATCTTAGACCTGGTACTCTCAAATGGGGAAGGAGAAAGGATCTCAGATTGAGAAGAGGGTAGCCATCTGGGAACAAGTGACCACCAAACAGTGTGGTTCACAATAAACACAGCCATAGAGTCAAGACATACAAAAACAAGAGTATTGGACTTTAGGAAGGCTAACTTTGGGAAAATGAGAGAGTGCCTCAGAAAAGCACTAGCAAATGGGCAAGAAGGAGGGGTGGAGGAACAATGGGGAATAATCAAAACAGCCATCATAGAGGCAACAAGCCTTTGTGTGAAGCAAATCAATAAAACAAAACTAAGGAAAAAACGACTATGGTTCTCAAAAGAGATGGCAGGGATGGTTAAGGAGAAAAGGACAGCATTCAGAAAATAAGGAAACACAGAAGGAACAGGACAGAGAACTTCATCAGTTAAAGCAGAAGGAGGCAGGGAAGGCAGTCAGAATAGCAAAGGCACAAACTGAGGAAAAGATAGCCAACTGTTAAGAAGGGGGATAAAACCGTTTACAGATACATTAGGGAGCGAAGAAAGACCAAGGGAGGGATACAGAGACTTAATAAAGGGGAGGGAATGTGGGCAGAGGGTGACAATGAAAAAGCAAGGCTATTGAATGAATATTTCTGCTCAGTATTCACAACTGATGAGGAGAGGGACGTACCTAAACCAAACAAGGAGAAACTCTGAATGGGGGGTCAATACCAGTCCATTCACAGAAAAAGGGGTTTTGAAAGAACTCTTGAAACTGATGGTGGACAAAGCAATGGAGCCTGATGGGATTCACCCAAGAATACTAAAAGAACTAAGGGTAGGACTAGTAACACCACTGACTACTCTCTTTAACAAATCATGGGAGGATGGAGTAGTACCTGAGGACTGGAGGAGGGCAAATGTAATTCCACTTCACAGAAGTGGGAGCAGGGCAGAGGCAGGACATTACAGACCAGTTAGTTTGACTTCAGTGGTAGGGAAAATGATGGAATCACTTCTGAAGGAAAGAACCGTTGAGTACCTAGAGGCCAGTGGGGCACAGGACCCAAAGCAGCATGGTTTCACAGCAGGAAGGTCATGTCGACGCAACCTAATAGATTTCTTTGACTGGGTGACCAAAGTAGTAGACCAGGGAGGGGCTGTGGATATGGCCTACCTAGATTTTAGCAAGGCATTCTACACAGTCTCACACAAAAGATTAATATACAAGTTAGCCAGCCTTGGAGTGGGTCCCAAGGTGGTAGCCTAGATAAAAAATGGCTGGAAAACAGGACACAAAGGGTAATAGAAAACGAGTCCACAGTGAAGAAAGAAGGGTAACTAGCGGGTACTGCAGGGTTCGGTACTGGGACTGGTCCTCTTTAATATCTTTATAAGTGACATTGGAGAGCACCTGGAAGGAAAGGTATGTCTCTTTGCAGATGACACGAAGATCTGCAACAGGGTTGATACACAAGGTAGGGTGGAAAGAATGAAACGGGACTTGGCAAGGTTGGAGGAATGGTCAAATACATGGCAGCTCAGATTCAATGCAAAGAAGTGCAAGGTAATGCATCTGGGAAACAAAAAGCCAGGGGAAGAGTACACAATAGGGGGTGAGTTCATAAAAACAACAAAAATCGAAAGAGACCTAGGAGTTATTATATCAGATGACCTAAAGGTGGGCAAGCAATGTGAGAAGGCAGTAAGGAGGGCTGGGGGGATACTGGGATGCACAGGGAGAGGCATCAACAGTAGAAAACAGGAAGTTGTTATCCCTCTCTACAGACAGTTAGTAAGACCCCATCTGGAGTACTGCATGCAACTCTGGAGACCCCATCTCCGTAAAGACATAGACAGAGTGAAGGCTCAGAGGAGTGGCAACAAAATGGTGCAAGGTCTGCACCAGAAGACATACAAGGAGAGACCAAAGCAGCTTTAATATGTATACCCTTGAGGAAAAGAGAAAAAGGGGACATGATAGAAACTTTCAAGTATCTCAAGGAATTAACAAGGTACAAGAGGGTAGTATCTTTCAGAACAGGAGATGTGCAAGAACAAGGGGCACAATTTGAAGATAGAGAGGGATGACTCAGAGGTAATGTTAGAAGTATTTTTTCCACAGAGAGAGTTGTGGATGCATGAACAGCCTTCCTGAGGAGGTTGTGGAGTTAGGAACAGTAGAAGAATTCAAGAATGCATGGACAGGCATAAGACAATTCTAGTGGGGGTAGGAAGAAGTAAGCTGTTGATTAACTAGAATCTGCAGCTTATCCATCGGGTAGGGAAATGGCAGACTGGGTGGGCCAGGCAGTCCTTATTTGCCGCCAAATTCTATGTTTCTATCACAAATCACTGCCCCTTGAACTAATACTAGCCCCATATTACAGGTCACAGCCCTCGCATTAATACTAGCCCCACATCACAAGTCACAGCCCTGCATTCATACTAGCCCCGCATCACAAGTCACTGACCCTGCAGTAATGCTTGCCCCACATCACAAGTCACAGCCCCTGCATTAATACTAGCCCCGCATCACAAGTCACAGCCCTGCATTAATACTAGCCCCACATCACAAGTCACAGCCCCTACATTAATACTAGCCCCATTTCACAAGTCATAGCCCCCCAATTAATACTAACCTCACATCACAAGTCACAGCCCCCAATTAATACTAGCCCCACATCACAAGTCACCTTCCCCAATATCAACACAATGAAGAAAAAATGATGTGGAAAATAGAACGTTTTTGAGACTACCAGAATACTTTAAACAATGCTTCTAATGGAATAAATTGACAATATAGAGGCAACAGTAATATCTATGTAACCTGGCGCCAGATATATCTGAAGGGCTACACTACTCCCTGCCTTGCAGACCTGAACAAGGTTGAGGCCTGATTCTTAATGTACTTTGAAACTGGTTCTTTCTCGAGATATACACACATTGTGCAGTGCCTCCACCCAAAGTATACTTAAGTGGGCTACAAAATATCTGGTACAACCCTCTGGGATGCTGTACCCACCCAGAATACCATAGTTCCACCCCAAACATGACCCAATAAACAATTCCCCACATTTCAGACATTTGATTAATTAATGACTCTCTACTAATAATATACTCACAAAACAAGATTATGCAAAAACAACAATTTACAATGGGAAGGGCTAGGAAGGGTAACTGGAACAGAGGTCAAGCTATTCACAGTATTCACATTTGGTTTAGATAATCATTGTACATTCAAGTTTAACCATTAATTACAGTGGCCACCCACCAGCCTCTGAGGCATTCAGATCCCAGATTGCTATCCAAGCTAGCTAGCTACACTAGAAAGATGACACAGTTACTTAAACCCACACTGGTACCAGTCCCAGAGATACATTAGGGCCCAGCAATCCCAAAACATTTATCTGGGTACCCAGTACTATAGTTCTTAAAGGTGCAGGCCTGCTGTTCGATGCAGCTGTCATTGGCTGGCTAGTTGGGGCCCTCAAACAAATACGCAGATTAAACTGTAACTTTATTTTCAACACACATACAGACTGTCGCTTGCAGAACTTGGCAACACTCTGAACTATTTACATGTCCCTCAACTAACAGGGGTTGGTCCCTGTGTACTCACTGTTGAGACATCCTCATCAGTAAGTCACAATCAAGCTGTACAAGTCAGAATTAGGTGCTTTAGCAGGCAGGCTCTGACTCTGGAGGCTAAGATGCAGGCAAAGGCTACAGACAGCTGCCCTAAACTGACGCAGGATCTACAGCTTTTGCATATGGAAACACTAACTCTTGGGCAGTGCCCCTCTAGGCTGAATCACTCTCTGGAAAGACCAGGCTGGGACCAGGGCACACTTCAAACCCCATGTCTAGGATATGCCTCTCAGGGGAAATGCATATGGCAGCACCCTAGGTGGTACACTACCAGGCTGTGTCCCGGACCAACCTGATGGATGCATTGCATTCAGCACATTCATTAATTCAGCACATTTATTGCTCACAGTCCCTTCAGCTATGGGCCAGCATGGTGGCCATGGTCCTTTTAGCTTTATATACAAGCACTCACACAGATGGGTGCTTTCTCCCTAAGGCTAGGGTGACCTGATTGCTCACAGTCCGTACCAGACCAATTCACTGTACTTTAACTTGGTAATTCAAACAGTTACTGCAGCTTCTCTCAAGCATGGATCACAAAATTCTCTGTCCCTTGTGGCTTTGCTGGCATTAGCAGCTCCAACTGGACATTTAGACATCAACAAAGTCCCGCTGGCTGTGCTGGTGTTAGCAGCTCCAATTGGATGAATATTATCCTCCCAGGAGATGTCAGGAAGAGCCACATGCTCTGGGTACTCCCCTTCCAGTCCTGTAGGCACTTTCACAACAGTCACATTCCCATTCTCAAATGCTAGACTTCTCTGGTCACTTGCAATAGATGTCCACCCTTTCTCAGCGTTAGACGCAGGGTACAGACAGTCACTTTCTCAACTTTTAGGCATCGCTGCTCCTCACTGTTCTTTTAAAGCTTGCATTTGTATGTAGAGGTTTGCTCACTCAGAAGGATTCTTGATACCTTCCTTTGCTGGAAATTGCAGATGATTCTTCAGCATTCTCGTTGCTGAGGCAGAAGCATTTCTTGCAGCTGTCTCACAACAGCAGGCAGATGCCGACTTCTTCCACTTCTCCCAATGTGGAAGGGACGAGGCTAGCCCTTGGGGGACAATTTCTGGCAGCACCCAGGCTAGCAACTGTTACTGCTTGCAGCCACGTGTCTTTGGCAGAAGACGAAGAGACCACCGTGGAAGGGCTCATGCTGAATCACTAGGCCTATTTTGCTTAGCTGGGGGCCCGCACATGAACACAACTCAGCCTGGAAAATACTATCTTTTATGGAGTCTTTTTGGGGCTCCCAATTGGCTGAGTCCACATATGTATCCCATTCCGACTGGCTGAAGTACTTGTCAGTCCACAAAAATGAATATTCATTAGCCTCACTCGATGCACAATAGGATCCCTGTTTTGGCACCTGAATTAGGTCCCTTTATTTTCTCCACAAACCTTTTGCAATGTCCCATGAGCCTCTGGCAAACGTCCCACATGTCCTGGCTTAAATCGCAGCTTTCTGATTGGCTGCTGCGCTACTAAAATGGTGACTACTGTTTACAGTCTCAAGGCAGATTACCAAACTCTCAACTTTAAAGTTTTGATGCAGCCAGAGAAAATATATTTTTATTTTCTGTGCCCCACTGTTCAGTAACTCTAACTGTGCCCTCTTAATCACTGCCCTCAATCAACTTTTTGATTCACTCCTGAGCCTGTGACTGCTGCTATAATATACAGTCCCCTGCAGCAATTCATTAATATTCAACAGGGCTCCTCATTAATATTCATGAGCCCATTGGTAGCGCACCTCAGCACTCTTTATTTAAAATATCCAGTGGCTTCTTCCAGTGCAGCTAAGGTCACCAGCCCCCCGTACCAGCCCAGTCAGGGACCAGGACCACCGGAGAGGCCATTCTTTGACAGCGACTGCGGTCGGTATATGGGGCACCTCTTGCACATGTGCGAGCTCGTCAGCCGGCCATGAAGATTAAGGGAAAATGGCCGGCAGCTCCAGAGCTTGCCCAAAGAGGGCAAAATTAAACAGGGGGCTTTGGGGATCTCTGGGCACACAAAACTTGTGCCACATGGCGGGGACAACACTGAGGGACAAGCAGAGGCATCGGGAGGCAGAGAGAAGGTGCTCCAAGGACAGGAACAAAACAGGAGAAATGGCCATTAAGGTAAGCCCCCATTTTGGGGGGGGGGTTACATTCAAATAGTTGGCACTGTAGAACATGTGAACTATAAAAAGTCTGTCCATTACAAATAGGGTTAGTTCTATTACTAACTGAAGCAGGCTTCATTCTGGCAGCTTTGAACTGTGCTCTTACTCAAACTGGGTACAGTCACTGCCACGCAGCAAGAAAAGCAGACATAGGCATTCCTCATCTGAAGCACTGACAGGTGGTCAGTGTGGTCATCCAATTCATCAAACATCTCCTCCCTCATCCATAAGTATCTCCTATATCTGATCTGATAGATAACTTTGGCATAACAGAGAAACATCCTTCACCTACAGCTCTGAAAAATAAAGTAATGAAGAAATAAAACTCACACTGCTGCAACAGTGGAGGGCGAAGTCACCACCCAACCTTAGTAGGACCCCATTTCTGACATTTCATTCCAAGTGCGACTCCATTTCCTCTCTTTTAGGATGAGCCGCTCCTACCCCAGTATGCCCCCCCCGTAGGACCCTTCCTGTACTGGTTTGTCCCTCCTTTTGACCCCCTCCTGCCCCAGTATACCCTTCCCACAGTACAATCCCCACTTTTCCCTCCTCAAGTAGGAACCAATCATGCCTTAGGGTACCCGTTTCTATTTATTTATTCATTTAGCTTTTCTTAATCAGGTAAGCACATTAGGCAAACAAAGCCTTTTTCAGGTACAACCCAGATGATTACACATAAGATTTACATACAAGATGACACATACATTTAGGTACAATTAACAATGAAATGAGGGAACAAAATCGAAGGCTTCTCACACAGTTTGCCAGTGCTAACAGAAGACATAGACACCATTCCACTGGGGTGTCAAACAGACAAGGCATACTGATGAGTCCTGGTAGGACGAAACACTTGTCTATGTCTTCTGTTAGCACCCTTTGCAAACTGTGTGAGAGGCCTTTCGGCACCATGCAATTCTGCTTAAAGTTGGACCAGCATAACATTCTGTGGTGATTTGCATATGCAGCCCATGATGCTTTGCATTGTGGGGGCATGTGTGATTTTGTATTTTCTTGAAACTTGGCTTCCCAGCCAAATGCCCTTGGGTAACCCTTGCCTCAGTGTTTCGCATACAGAGGTTCTTTGTCTTTAAATAGTTTTTTATTTTAATGGGTTCACCACAATATATCCAAGGCACACTGCCTCTAGGGTAGCTGGTCCATTCCACTGGGGTGTCAAACAGACGAGGCATACTGATGAGTCCTGGTAGGACGAAACACTTGTCTATGTCTTCTGTTAGCACCCTTTGCAAACTGAGTGAGAGGCCTTTTGGCACCATGCAATTCTGCTTAAAGTTGGACCAGCATAACATTCTGTGGTGATTTGCATATGCAGCCCATGATGCTTTGCATTGTGGGGGCATGTGTGATTTTGTATTTTCTTGAAACTTGGCTTCCCAGCCAAATGCCCTTTGGGGTAACCCTTGCCTCAGTGTTTGCGCACAGAGGTTCTTTGTCTTTTAAATAGTTTTTTATTTTAATGGGTTCACCACAATATATCCAAGGCACACTGCCTCTAGGGTAGCTGGTCCATTCCACTGGGGTGTCAAACAGACGAGGCATACTGATGAGTCCTGGTAGGATGAAACACGTGTCTATGTTTTCTGTTAGCACCCTTTGCAAACTGTGTGAGAGGCCTTTCGGCACCATGCAATTCTGCTTAAAGTTGGACCAGCATAACATTCTGTGGTGATTTGCATATGCAGCCCATGATGCTTTGCATTGTGGGGGCATGTGTGATTTTGTATTTTCTTGAAACTTGGCTTCCCAGCCAAATGCCCTTTGGGGTAACCCTTGCCTCAGTGTTTGCGCACAGAGGTTCTTTGTTTTTCACAGAAATATAAGACACATAACAACAATAAAACAAGTGAAACAGTCATCAGTCTGGTTTGTTCTTTACATAAGGAGTAGAGAACTGTTGGGTACATGTTAACACTTTACAGGTTTTTTTCCTCACGCCCTCCCTTACTTATTCTATAGGTATACTACGGCCTCCATTTTTTCCAAGAGTTTGTCAGCAGTAATTCTTTCCATATCTGCCACCTGTTGAATTCTATTCTGCCACTCAGACACTGTAGAAAAATATACTTTTATTGATAGAAATATATTGAAAGAGTGATTGAGATATATAGATGAAACATTGTGCAGATACTATGCTGTGATGTTATATTTCACCAGCATTTCTGATATGTAGTGTTTTGAGCTAGTAGGTATGTGCCTTGGGGTCACTAATTATGCACTTAGGGTGGTATGTCAGTATATCAGGAACATACAATTAATTTATTTATCTCTTATTTAGAAACACCAACCTGAAGGGATATGTGGACACCCCAAAGTGTTGGTGGGTTTGGGGTATATTTCTAAGGCTTGAAATAAGTATTTAGATTTTTTTACACTTCAACTGGTGAGTGGTCATTAGTTCCTATGCACAATGTAGGATTTCCTAGGGCGATCATATGATGTGACTACTCCCTGATTTGAGTCTGCATTTTGCCCAGGGAGAATCTGGTTTTCTTTGTCAGTTTTATACTAGACCTGATGAATCCCCAGACTCAGAATATCTGGCCTTCTTCAAAAACGTATAACTACCGCAAGTTACAGAACATGAAAATCATTCTATAATGGTGCCCGCACAACAGGAGGACATTATACAGGTATATTGACCATTACTAAGTTAAAAACATGCAAGAGCCCTGAGCCAGATGGCTTCAGTGCCAGTTTTGTTGAAGCAGTATGGGATCTGGTGATTCCAGCCCTAATGGGAACATTTAATGAAGTAATGCAAGAGCTCCCCCAAGGACATGGTGCTATGCCTCCATATCTGTAATTCACAAACTGGCTAAGAACCTCATGAGGTGTGAGTCTTACCGTCTCACCCTGGTCCGGAATGTTGATTATATAGAGAATAATGGATGGGTTGGGGGTTATAATGAGGATTTGCCCCCCCCCCCCACCAGGGTGGGATGTCACATAAACCCCAAGAGCAAAGCTCAAAGGGTTTATTAAGGCATTCCACTCGGGGTGTAAAATCTGAGTTTTAAACCTCCTACCCAACATTTATTTTATATAATTGCTGGGGATCGTTTTTTTTTTCCACAGCAGTTATATAAAATAAACAGACATCCCCATGGAGCCATAGACTGGTCAGGTTTCAGAGTGGTCTATAGCAGCTCGTGGAGAAAATAAAACGTTTCCTTTTAAAAAAAAAACAAACAAAAAAAAACGCCCCCTTTCAAAATTGTTTTTTTTTAGCCACGTTATCATTTTGTTTTACTTACAGCTGACTCGGAGTAGTGGTGATCTCTGCAGCACTGGGAACTGGTGGCCAAAAATAGGAAGGAAAAAGTGGCGACTGGCACATGCACAGAAGGGAAACCTGGCACATGTTTGCCATCATAACCAGCTGGTTATAATGGCAAAATTATAACTGGGTTTCCCTTTGGGAGAAAGCACTCCCCAGTTATCATACATAGAATAATACATGGGGTGGGGTGGTGTGTTTAACGAGACTTTTACACCCACCCGAGGTGTTGGATGCTACATAAATCCTGAGAGTGAAGCTTGAGGGGTTTATTTAAGTATCCAACGCTGAAGGTATATGTAAAATTTGAGTTTTATACACCACCTCATGTTTTATTTTATATAATGGCTGAGGAGCGTTTTTTTCCCCCACAGCAATTATATAAAAGAGATACACATCGGTGTGCAGTGGTGGTTGGGTTCAATCGGCTATTTATATGTTTAATTTTTTTATTTTTTTTTTATCATATCATATTTTATCCTCCTTGCAGCCACAGCCCCTACTTACCTCCAGCCACCGCTCCTCCTTCACCTCTGACCCTGAAGTTGGATGTGCCCAGCTGGCATAAGCAGCTATACTGTCGAGAGGGACTCCCCCTTATGTCCCTGCACCCGGCAAGGAACCAATACTGGCACACGCCTCTGGTTCAGGCATTCGTCGGCCAGTGAAGCTGTGGCCATCATGCTGCCACGGACCTGTGCTGCCATTTTTCCTCCTGATTTATGTCCTCCCAAAGTGCGAGCATGCAGTGACGTTGGGCACAATGTGCCGATGTCTGCCGCACTCTGCCCCTTGCTTAACCCCACTCTGGTAGTGCCCCCTGGTTGTCACCAGGGGCCACTACAGAGCGGTGGTTCCAGGATGGGAGAACAGTCCTTTGTCTGCTCAATCCTGTCCCTCCCCTGCCAACCCCTGGTGCCCCAGGCTTGCATCCGAACCCGGGTCACCAGCGCGCCGCAAGGTGTGGCATCCAGCACCTCAATCCTCAGCGCCACCGGGCCAGAATGTTTAATTTTTTTAGTGAAGTGGTTCCTCCCAAAAGTGTAAGAGTTTTTTTTTGTATTTTTTACTACTGAGTGCGAGAGGTTATGACATGCAGCATGATGAAGGAAAGACCATGTGTGGCACATACATGGAACAAGGGAAGCCAGGCGTGTGTTTGCCATTATAACCAGCTGATTATAATGGTGAATTATGGAAAAAATGCTCCCTGATTATTATAAGCTACAGTATTTATGGCCATACTGGCTAAGAACTTATAATTTATTCTCTCCCCTTTTGATTGACCCAGAGTAAACAGGCCCTATCTTAATAGTCAAATGCCGGACAATATTTAAAAAAAAATCCTCCTCATACAGCACTTTATGCAAGACAAATCCTTGCCTTGATTTTAAGTTTGGATGCAGAGAAGGCATTTGACAGGGTGACCTGGAGGTTCCTCCAAGGCACCCTGGTGGGTATAGTATTCTCCATGAACTTTTAGTCTTCAGTTTAGGCTATGTACACAGATCCAAAGGCCTATATTAGGGCCAATAGCCCCTTATCCCAGGAAGTTTATCTGAATAGGAGAACAAGGCAGGGTGGTCTCCTACCTCTTCTGCTGTTTAATCTCCATTTGGAGCCCTTGGGTCACTTACTTAGGGGACAAACTAATGTGGCGGTTAATGACTTGGGAGGCAAAGAACACAAAATAGCTTTTTTTTTTCAGGTGACCATTTGATGTATCTCTCTGACCCCACAGTATCCCTTTCCCCATTTGTGACAAGCAGTTGAAGATTTTTGCAGTCTGTAAAAGTACTGTCTAAGCTGTAATAAAACAGCAGTCCTATGTTTTCACTATGCCCTCCCCCATGCCCGAGGGGGTTAGATGAACCTTCAACTTTAACTGGAAGCAATCTGATATAAAGTACCTGGGGGTCTATACCCTTGTGGCGCTTTCCTGTCTTTTTTAACTTAATTATATCCCCATTACCCAGTCTGTTATGGAGGATTTAGAGCCATGGTATTGCTTCCCCCATTCCTTATTAGTTGGGTGGACTCTATCTGCATGAACATCCTACCCCCTTTTATATTTATACCAACTAGTACCAGTAGTAGTCCCACCACCTCAGCTTGTGAAACAGGATGAATACTTATTCTGCTATCTGTAGCATGAAGATAAGCCTCGTGCAGCATATGAAAAACTACAGCTGTCAGTACAAAGAGTGTGTGTGTGTGTGTGCGTGTTGGGGGGGGGGTCTCATTACCACATTTGCAAACATACCTTCATGTTTCACTATTACATCATATGTGCAACTAGCTGGATCCCCAGCCTTTAGCACATTGGGTTCACCTGTAGAAAACAGCTTATTTGCCTTCATCTCACCGAGCGTTGCTTGCTCGCTGAGTCGCACATGGAACACAGATTATTGACCGTCCTCTGATGGTCAGGTGCTGGAGAGTTGGAGGAGCATTCGTAAAAATAAAGTCCTGGTGGGTGATATGCTTGCCTTGCAGATCTTAACACATGAACAGTCATATTGCCCATCCCAACTGGACCATAAATACTTACAATGGACAAGATTGGGACTGAGCCATATCTTCCAGTTTTACACTCCAGAAGGTATTTAAACTTTTGCAGAACTAAGAAAGGAATATTACCTGTTGATTTCTGCCTGCATCTCAAGGGGCACCACTGCCTTCTCCATGAGATAAGCAAGATTGTATGATGTTACCCACCTCCACCCTCTGGTCATTCTCCTTATAGGGGTTATGTCTAAGGGCCTACCCCTAGTCCCCATTTTATTTCTCTGGGTTTCAAAACCCCTGAGGGATTTGCACTCCTATACCTTGAAAGCAGTGCGATTGAAGTGAGAGAGAGAGACCTTCAAATAATTATACCCCCAAAACAATGGGCACAGGTACTCTTGTTTCAACACAGAGTTACATCATTGCATATATGGAGTGAGTACGCCTGGGAAATATTAAACCTTTTTTTCTTTCAGACTCTATATATTACTGCAACGTACATAGGAACTTCAGCCTCATACTGCTCAACTGCTGTGAATTTCACATAGCGCTATGATTTTAACACTCAGATTTACCCTTGCCCTGCAAAGATTTACTGATGTGCTTAATAATGTCAAGACTTTTTCTGGACATGCAAACTATTAAATCATTGATCAAACTTGATAGAAACATCCCTTAACACTAAATCTATGGGGCCCACTATTTGTAGACATATTATTCTTGAAAAGAAGATAGTGTTACACATTCTGGCCAGTGCTATGAATTTTCAGTGCTGAGAGGTTGAGAGGCATGTTCAGCCTGCTGGCGGGGTTGTAGTATGCAACAAGCAGCATTAGCACAATTAACATAGAAACATAGAATTTGACGGCAGATAAGGACCACTGGCCCACCCAGTCTGCCCATTTCCCTACCTGCTGGATAAGGTTCAGATCCTAGTTAACCAGCAGCCTACTTCTTCTTCCTACCCCCACCCCTAGAATTGCCTTATGACTGTCCCATGCATGCTTGAATTCCACCACTGATTTTGACTCCACAACCTCCTCCGGAAGGCCGTTCCATGCATCCACAACCCTCTCTGTGAAAAATTACTTCCTTAAATTACCTCTGAGCGGCCCCCCCTCTATCGACAAATTGTGCCTCTTGTTCTTGCACACTCTTTTTTGAAAGATGCTACCCTCTTGGACTTTGTTGATTCCCTTGAGGTAGCTTGAACATTTCTATCATGTCCCCCTCTCCCTCCTTTCCTCGAGGCTATACATATTAAACTCCTTTGCGTCTCTCTTCATATGTCTTCCGGTGCAGACCCTGCACCATTTTGTTGCCCTCCTCTGGACAGCTTCCATCCTGTCTATGTCTTTCTGGAGATTGGGTCTCCAGAACTGCACACAGTACTCTAGATGGGGTCTCACCAGCTGTCTGTACAGAGGGATAATAACTTCCTGTTTTCTACTGGTGATGCCTCTCCCATGCATCCCAGTATCCCCCAGCCCTCCTTGCTGCCCTCTCACATTGCTTGCCCACCTTTAGGTCATCTGATATGACTACCCCAGGTCCCTTTCCATTTTTGTTGTTGTTAGTATCTCACCCCCCATTGTGTACTCTTCCCCTGGGTTTTTGTTTCCCAGGTGCATTACCTTGCACTTCTTAACATTGAATCTAAGCTGCCATACATTTGACCATTCCACTAACCTTGCCAAGTCCCTTCTCATCCTTTCCACCCCACCCTGTGCATCAACTCTGTTGCAGATCTTTATGTCATCTGCAAAGAGACATACTTTTCCTTCCAGTCCCTCTGCAATGTCGCTTATAAAGACATTGAAGAGGACCGGTCCTAATACTGAGCCCTGCGGTACCCCACTAGTAACCTTCCTTTCTTCTGAGTGGACTCCATTTACTGTTACTGTCTGTGTCCTATTCTCCAGCCAATCCTTTACCCAGGCTGTCATCCTGGGACCCACTCCCAGGCTGGCTAACTTGTATATTAATCTTTTGTGTGGGACTGTGTCAAATGCCTTGCTAAAGTCTAGGTAGGCCATGTCCACAGCCCCTCCCTGATCTACTACTTTGGTCACCCAGTCAAAGAAATCTATCAGATTCGTCTGGCATGACCTTCCCACTGTGAATCCATGCTGCCTAGGGTCCTGTGCCCCCTCTGGCCTCTAGATACTCGACAATTCTTTCCTTCAGAAGTGATTCCATCATTTTCCCTATCACTGAGGTTAAACTAACAGGTCTGTAGTTTTCTGCTTCTGCCTTGCTCCCACTTTTGTGAAGGGGAATCACATCTGCCCTCCTCCAGTCATCGGGTACCACCCCATCCTCCCATGATTTGTTTAAAAGGGTAGTCGGTGGTGTCACTAGTTCTACCCTTAGTTCTTTTTAGAATTCTGGGATGAATCCCATCAGGCCCCATTGCTTTGTCTACCTTCAGTTTTAAGAGTTCTTTCAGAACCCTTTCTTCTGTAAATGGGCTGATATCAACTTCTGTATCCAGAGTGTTTCTACTGTTTGTTTTAGGTACCTCCCCCTCTTCATTTGCAAATACTGAGCAAAAATATTTGTTTAGTATCTCTGCCTTTTCACAGTCTCCTCTGCCCACCCTCCCTCCCCTTTATTAAGCCTCACTATCCTCCCTTGGTCTTCCTTCGCTCCTGATGTACCTATAAAGGTTTTATCCCCTTCTTAACTGAGTTGGCTGTCTTTTCTCCCGGTTTGGGCCTTTGCTGTTCTGACTGCCTTCCCAGCCTCCTTTTGCTTTAACTGATACAGTTCCCTGTCCTGCTCCTTCTGCGATTCCTTGTACTTCCTGAATGCTTTCTTTTCTCTTGAACCTTCACTGCCACTTCCTTTGAGAACCATAGTGGTTTCTTATATCGTTTTGTTTTGTTTATTTGCTTCACTCAAAGGCTTGTTACCTCTGTGATGGCAGTTTTTATTATTCCCCATTGTTCTTCCACCCCTCCTTCCTGCCCATTTGCTAGTGCATTCCTTAGGCACTCACCCATTTTGGCAAAGTCAGCCCTCCTAAAGTCCAGTACTTTTGCCTTTGTATGGCTTGACTCTATTGCTGTGTTTATTGTGAACCATACTGTTCGATAGTCGCTAGTTCCCAGATGGCTACCCACTTCTACATCTGTGATCCTCTCTCCATCTCCATTTGAGAGAACCAGGTCTAAGATTGCTCCCTCTCGAGTGGGCTCCAATACTAGTTGTCTAAGGCATGCCCCCTGTAGGGCATCTAGAATAACCCCACTTTTCGAAGTGGCTGCTGCAACTGCACTCCAGTTAACATCTGGCATATTCAGATCACCCATCAGCAATATCTCCCCTTTTTCTGCCATTCTAAGTATACTTTCTATCATTTCCTTGTCCATTTCCTCTCCCTGAGAAGGGGTTCTGTATACAACCCCTGTGCGGATTGTGGTGCCATTGCCTGTCTCCAAATTTACCCACAGTGCTTCTTCTCCTCCCTGTTTACCCTTTTGTTCTGTTGCTTTTATTCCTTCCCTTATGTAAAGAGCTACTCCTCCTCCTCTTTTACCCTCCCTGTCCCTCCTGTAGATAGTGTATCCTGGTATGTTTACGTCCCAGTCATAGTTTTGTGTGTACCATGTTTGTGACTGCCACAATATCCAGATGTTCCTCCTCCATCAAGGCCACTAATTCAGGAAGCTTGTTACCCAGACTACGGGCATTGGTACTCGTTGCTCTCCATTTTTTGATGGCTTTACCTTCTGTTGCAGCATCCTCCACTGACCTTTCTACCTCGGTCTTTTTCTTATTTAGTACCCTGTTTTGTAGGGAGAGGCTGGGATTTTCCTGCTGCTTATCAGTGCCTCCCCCTTTAACTAGTTTAAAAGCTTGCCAATGAAGCATTTAAACCGATTGCTCAAAAGACTTGTTCCCTTCCTGGACAGATGCAGACCATCCTGCCAGTATAGGCTGGTGTCCCTCCAGGTGGAACCCCAGTCCCCAATGAAGCCAAACCCCTGTGCTCCACACCATTTTTTCAACCATTCATTAAACTGCATGCTGCTATTTACCCTCGCCTCCCCCATGCCATTGACAGGCAGCACCTCTGAGAAGGATACTGTGTGTGCTACTTGTCTTAGGTCCCTTCCCAACTCTACAATGTCCTCCTGCACTGCTCTAATCTCATGATGAGCCAAGTCATTTGTCCCTAGGTGGACAATTACATCCAGCTCAGACTCCCTTGCAGCTGTTCTCGTGATCCTGAGGATGCTCTTCCTGTCCCTCCAAGCCATGGCACCAGGAAGGCACCTTACTTCAGTTTTCCCAGTTCCCCCCAGTTCTATCCCCCTAATAACTGAGTCCCCCACTAGGAGCTGCTTCCTTTCCCTGTGGTGTCCTCTGCCTCCTTCCTGTGGGCCTCCCTTGTGACAGTTGTCATCAGTCTTCTCTGCGGGTGCATCCATAGGGGAGCTATGCTCCCCCAGAATGGTGTATGGATTGTGGAGTGGAACAATTGAGTGGGTGTGCCTCTGTTCCACCATCCTCACCCTCCCTGAGCCCACTGTGGTCCAACTGCTGTGCTTCTTTCGCAGCCTCTGAGGTAGTGGTGGTGGCGCTGGTGCTCCCTGGATGGGGGAGGTTCCCTTCCTACTGTCCAGTGTGGCCTGGGGGAAGGTTTCCTTACTACTGTCCAGTGCGGCCTGAAGACGGGCAACTTCCTCTATTAGCACATTAGCTAGTTAGCACATATTTTATTGGCTTACCCTGTGATACGACCCTGTTGGAATCGGTTAGTGGAGAAATATAACAGATGTCTCCCTCTCTACCCTCACAACACCTGGTATCACCATTTTGATAGAAATACTGGCAAGGGTGTGAGACAAAACTCAGAAATATCTTTTGGCCATTCTGCTGGGACCAGCAAAGAATGTAATAACCTGCCATTGGCTGCAACCAACTCCCCTGCCCCAACACACACTCACACACACTATTAAAGAATGGGAAGGCATAATAATGGCTGTGTATTTAATGGAAACATTGCACACACACACACACACAAACACACACACACACACACACTGGGATATCAAATTGATCTTTTTAATAACGGGTAGCCACTTTGGCTTCATCATATCATGGGCTAGAGAAGTGATTTTATTCCTTAACGTGCTGCTGAACTATGACTTAAGACAGAAGAGGTGTTCCCAGCTGCTGCAGATGGGGGACTAGAGTATTTCTTCTAAATGGAGTGAGCTTGTCTTTTCTGTAGGTGTCTGGGGGAGGCTTTAACTGTTCTGCAGAACAAACACCACAAATACAAGTTTCTTGCCCATGGATTCTGTAACAATTATTTGATGTGTGTTATCACTGCCTGGTACAACCAACTCTATTACAGTTACTAATGGTATTGTCATGTATCAACTGTGAGAAGACATTAATAAAGTACAAGTTAAAAAAAAAAACAATAGTAGACAGTACACATTGTCTCGTCCCTTCAGTTATGTAGGCTCAGGAACTACAGTATCGTCCGTGAGAGGAGTCACTAGTAAGGTGCCTCAGGGCAGTTTTAGGGACCAGTCTTGTTAAATGTGTTTATAAGCAACACATGGGAGAGCATTAAGGGTAAGACATGTCTTTCTGCAGATGACACAAAACTTTGTGGGAAAGCCAATAATGAGGACGGGGCCGGGGAGTTGCGCCGAGATCTCGAACAATTGGCGAAATGTTCTAAGATATGGCAGTTGCATATCAATGCAGAGAAATGCAAGGTGATGCATGTTGGAAGGAAAATCCCTTGTAGGGAATACTGGATGTGTAGGGGTGAAGTTCTCCGTGACGTATGAGAAATGGGACACAGGGGCAATTATTGGCCACAGCTTCAAATTCTCAGCTCAATGCAATAAAGCCTACAGCAAGGCAAACAGGATGTTGGGGGTGCATAGCAGGGGCTTTGACAACAGAAGTGAAGAGGTGTTTCTGCCTTGCATAAGTCACTAGTGAGACCATATCTCGAGTACTGTGCCCAGTTCTGAAGTCCACACCAGAGAAAAGACCGAGACAGACTGCAGGCAGTGCAGAGGAGGGCCACTCAGATGATCCAAGCAGCAGGGTAACCCGTATGAGGAACAACTCAAGGATCTCAGTATGTACACAGAGGACAGAAGGGAGAGGAGGGACATGATAGAAGGGTGGATTTATTTTATTTTATTTATTTGTATTTCGGATGACACCTTTGAGCCGAGGGCTCTTTTACAAAGGTTCCATGTCAAGGCAATGAGGACAATAAGGTACAAAACATAACATGATCATTACAATGGAACTTACAAAAAAAAAAAAAAAAGACAAGGTTACAGTAATAGCCAAAGGATTGTCAAGGAATTGTGTTGTGAGTTAATTACACAGTACAAGTCATAAGTGGCTCAGCGAAGCTTTGTTAAGAGTGAATTAGTGGGAAAAGAGAAAGAAGAGTGGTGGTGAGGGGGTGGTATGGGAGAGAGAGGGAGGAGGGGAGAAATAGGAAGGGTATTGTGTTGGGTATGTGGTAGATGGGAAATAGCAAGGGAGGAGGAATGGGGAGGATGAAAAGGAAGAGGAGACAGATTCATCCTATACCCAGTAATGAGGGGTAGGAGAGGAGGAAGAGCTGAGGCAGTGAGGAGGGATGCTTGAGGGTAATATGCCTGGAGGGGATTATAAGAAGCAATCACAGAAGGCACTAGCCATGAGGTGTTGACGTAGTTTACACTTAAAAGCACCAATCATGGCAATGTTGGAGATTTCTATAGGTAGCAAGTTGAACCAGGTGGAGGCTCTGACAAGGTAAGAATGCTGAGTTTGAGAGGTCCAGCAGCGAGGTATTGTAAAGGTTAGACTGTCCGATCTTCTAGTTAGGCGGCAGACACGCTGCAGGGTCAATATTGATTGGACTTCAGGGGGCATAAGGGCCAGTGATGTCTTCTTAGCTAGGATGCAGGTCTGGTACTTTAGCCTGCCGGATAGCTGGAGCCAGTTAGCCTGGTCGTAAATGTCACATATGTGAGAAAGGCGGGCAGCTGAAATAAGAGTCTACATGTCTTTATTAAGGGTACAGCTAAGTGCTGGAGTGCAGTATCAGTAGTGGATCCATAGATAACGAGCCCGTAGTCAATAGTTAAGATAACAGAGCTCTGGCTAGCGAGGTTCAAGGCTTCAGCCATTAGGCAATGTTTATGCTTGTGTAGTAGCCCTATGCGGGAGTTCACAGTTTTAGCGATATTGTCAGTGTGTTTGGTATACGAGGGGGAGCATACAGGATGCATGGATAGAGGGGAGTTGTTCACCAGGAATGAAAACTAGGGACATGACTGGAAATGGGGGGGGGGGAAATATGTCAGGAAGTTCTTCTTTACAGAGAGGATGGTAGAGCAGTGACATAGGCTACCCAAGGAGGTGAGGAAGGCAGAGACAGTCCACAGGTTCAAGGCGAGATAAGACAGATATAGAGGGATGAGGACTGGAGGGCAGCACAAATGAATGAGGGCGAGTCCGGTAAGGGGTTAGGCCTACAGGACTTCACCAAGTTTGTAGCAATTACAGAGCAGACTTGATGGACAATGAGTCTTTTTCTGCCATCATCTTCTGCATATCTGTAAATGAAAAACAAGACCAAGACCAGCCTTGTTGGCACTATCCAAATCTTGTTCTGTGTTGGCGTCCTGCTCTAAACCACACATCCACTAAAGTATTGGATTTGAGAGGGATGCAGTGATGCTACAGATCTTTAATTTATTATCAAGATGTTTCAGATTGGGTCAAACCAGTACACAGACAGTAAAAAAAATTAAAAAAAAATGTAGCAAGTAAATTATTCAAATTACAGGGTCAAGCAAACGCTAGGGGTTACAAGAAGTTTCAGTAACATATTGGCCAGGTACAGAGGGGTCATCAGGAACAAAGGTAATACCCAGTATGCTGAAATTCAGCCAGAGGGCTTGTCAGGCTATAAAGAAATTGGTTTCACCAGGCCGCATCGACAACAAAGTTGTCGAAATGTGGCACAGTGGCAGCCACAATTATCGACAGTCGAAATTTCGCCTGCCAGACATTAACTGTTTTTTTTTCACCTCCCACCCCCAATCTCTAAAGATCCAACTCCAAGTCAGACGTGACTTGAAAGGGGGGCATATCACAGGGTAACGGCGAAATTTCGCCAGTGGGACCATTACAACGAAAATTCTAATTTCATTGAAACTGTCGCTGTAATGACTTTTGCTGTCAAAATGTCCCTGTTTCAACATGATATGGAAGAAATGTAGTATAGGACAGACTTGATAGATGAAAGTCCTTATCTGTCCTCAACTGTCTATTCTTCTGTGCAATGATCATGGTATGGGTCCCTTCCCTTTGTATTTTTTCAAATTGACCTTTGATTGTCAAACGGTGGTGGTATGGCTGCCTGCCTCAAAGACTGTTCCCATTGATGTTTGTTCATCATGGTGGTATGGGTCCCTCTTCCATGGAATTTTCCAGCTGACCATTGCTTGTCATATAATGATGACAGTATAGGTCTCCGCCCTACTGAATTTTCCCACTGAGCTTCGCTCATCCTGAAATGATGACAGTAAACAGTAGGTCCCTGCCTTACACCTTTGCTTGTCACATAATGATGACAGTATAGATCCCTGCCCTACTGAATTTTCCCACTGACCTTTGCTAATCATGAAATGATGGTTGCATAGGTCTCTGCCCTTCTGAATTTTCCAGTTAACCTTTGCTTGTCATACAATGATAGGGGTATGAGTTCCTTGTCTGATGGAGTATTCCCATTGACCTTTGACTGTCATATAATAAGGCATGACAGGGGGTGCATTGTGGTGGATTAATGGCCCATCACAAGAGTGTTGAAGCACAAGGTAAAGCCTTATGCTTTCACCACCTGAGAATGACTGTTATCCCACCCCAACGCATACCCTGCAGTGCTTTACTGTGATTATGAAATGGGTCCCTATTAATTAATAGGATTTTTTGTTTGTTTTTTTGTGCAACTACATTTAGTAAAAAAAGTTACAAAATATGAAATAAAAGTTTAAAAAGAAAAAAGTAGTCCAATTTGGACATTGTATCATTGCCACCTTGTCAGTAGTTGGCACCAGTGCTGCATGCAAGCAGCTGTTGTTTTTTACTTGAAGGGAATGGCATGAGTAAGGGCAAAGGGAGGGCAGCTGTTGCTGCAGACAGTAGCGTTGCGTAGGGTCAGGCTGAGCAGAACCCGTTTGCCGCTGATGATGGTTTTAGGAGGCATCCAGTCATTTGGCTGTTGGTGGAGGCTGTTAGATCAGTGGCAAGTATGGGAGCCATCTGTTTTTTTAACACCCGCAGTATGCAGTTTGTTTAGACATGGTCTACATGAGAGCGGGAGCCATTAATCCCAGCAGAGAGGAGAGCAGAAGTCATTGATGTTAATCATGTCAGAGAGGAACATTTTTTTTTTTCAACTAGAATACTGGAGCTGCATGTATGCTATGTGTTTCAGTGGGTGGGGAAAGTGAGAAGGCAGAAGTCTGGAGCTAGGTTGCTGGAAGCATGTGCTAGGGTAAGGACCTATGTGGAACATGGATTCTATGGTACACGTTTGTTAAAGCAGTTTGCTCTTAAGTAAGAGCATAATTGTACAATTTAAGTGCAGTGCCCTGATTACTTGGAGGTACATTCAGCCAGGCTGTTGGGGTGGAATAACGGCCTGGCTGAAAATAGCTCTTAACCAATCAGGAGCCAGCATGGATTGGAAAACACTCTAGGTCCTTTGTGTGTGCTCCCACCCCCGCTTCATAAGCAGGTATGAATAATTATACTGTACAAATATATGTTAACTAAAGTGTTCCGTATCCACTGCACTACCTTGGGATTCCCTTGATAAGCAGAAATTTGTTCATGTTTATCTTGAACATCACTTTTGTCTCCATGTCCACTTTCTGGCTGTTTCATAGATTCACCACCTTCTGACTGAAGACATGCTTCCTAACCATACCCCTGAATTTGCTACCTCTGGGCTTCGGGTGAATGCTCCTGCATCATGCTGGACAACACCAGATCAAACATCTGTCTGTTCCATCTTGTTGATACCCTTCAATATACATAACACTGAGGTCATGCCCCCCCCCCCAACCTTCCTTTCTCCAACTTTAACATGCTAAGGGCCAATAGCTGCTCCTCACAGTTTTTGTTTCCCATACCCCTTAAATTTTGCTGCACCCTCTCCACTGCCTTAATGTCCTTTATGCATTGAGGAATCCAGAACTGCACATAGTACTCCAGGTGGGGCCTGATTGGGACCTTGTAAAGATGGAAGATAACTTATCCTGTCCTTCTGGTCGCTCCCTTTTGGTGCACCCAAGTATACTGCTGTCCCACTTCACAGAAGCCGCACACAGCTTGTCATGCATCATCCCCTTTTTCATTATGACCTCCAGGTCCTTTTCCTCCTCCACTGAAGCAGCAGGAGCTCCACAGTATGTAGGTACTACCTCTGTTTTTCCTCCCCAAGTACATTTGGCTACATGTGATATGAGACTCCAGGAGTTGGATCAGTCACCCAGCTTGTTCATATCCTCCTGATGTTTGTCCCCATCCTCTAGTGAGTCTGCCATCCTGTCCAGCTTAGTGTCAGCCGCAAATTAAGCAGCTTGCTGAAGACCCCAACTTACAGATCATTGATGAAAATGTTGGAACAGCAGGGTCCCTAGCACTGATCCCCAAAGGATGCCTCTGAGTACCTTTCTTCCCTCGGAGCATTTTCTATCCACCACAGCTCTCTGTTCTTGCTTCCAAGCCAGTTCACAATGCACCTCATGTATGCCTTGTGTGTACTACACTGGCATATTTCACCCAAGAACTTGTCATGCATCCAAGTGTCAAAGGCCTTGCTGAAGTCCAGACAGTCTGTGTATGTGGCCCAGATCCTGTCTACCTCCCTAGTCACGTCCTTGAACAAGGTGATAATGCTGGTTTGGAATGACTGACCCCTCACAGAGCCATGCTGAGAGGGGGCAAGAACCTTGGCCTCAACCACGTGCTCCATTATTCTGCCATTAATAATGGCTTTCAGGAACTTTTCTAGGGCTGACACCAGGCAGTAGTTGCTGGGATCCGATCTTGCCCCCTACTTGACAGCGGGAACTACTTTGGCCACTTTCCAGTTCTCTGGCACCATGTCTGTTTAGACAGACTCCTGAAAGAGTTCTACAAGCAGCCCTGCCAGTTGTTACCTTAGCTCCACTGCGATCCTAGGGTGTATCCCATCCACCCCTTGGGACTTACCTGGTGTGATCTTGATAGTGATAGTGGTATTGTTCCCTGCTCTATGGATGTGTCCAATTGACCATATACTTTCAGGTAATGATAGCAGCATAGGGCCCTGTACCATTTGGACTATTCCTGGTAACAATGCCCTTTCATATAAGGATGGTAGTATGAGTCCCTGTCCTATAGAATATTCCCATGGCCCATGTACTGTCATGTTCTGATGGTGGTATGGATCCCTGTCCTATAAAATATTCCCACGGCCCATGTACTGTCATGTTCTGATGGTGGTATGGATCCCTGTCCTATAGAATATTCCCATGGCCCATGTACTGTCATGTTCTGATGGTGGTATGGATCCCTGTCCTATAAAATATTCCCACGACCCATGTACTGTCATGTTCTGATGGTGGTATGGATCCCTGTCCTATAAAATATTCCCACGGCCCATGTACTGTCATGTTCTGATGGTGGTATGGATCCCTGTCCTATAGAATATTCCCACGGCCCATGTACTGTCATGTTCTGATAGTGGTATGGATCCCTGTCCTATAGAATATTCCCACGGCCCATGTACTGTCATGTTCTGATGGTGGCATGGATCCCTGTCCTATAGAATATTCTCATGGCCCATGTACTGTCATGTTCTGATGGTGGTATGGATCCCTGCCCTTTTGAATATTCCTGTTAACCATTCCTTCTTAAAGCCAGGCTTAGCCAAAGGGATTCATTTAGTGGATTTTGTTTCCACAACTTTACAGGCGGTCACGGTAAAGGCAAACATAAACTTATGTTTGCCTTTACTGTGACCGCCTGTAAAGTTGTGGAAATAAAATCCACTAAATTAATCTGTTTGGCTAAGCTTGATTTTCTATGCGGTCCAAGTGCAGTCTGTTCACTGTGAGATCAGTTACATGTGAAGGGTAGGTCGCCCTTTTTTGAACTGCACCAGTCAGATTTACCGAGATAGCCAGTCGCAGCACTGTTCTCCTTTTTTCCTTCTTAAAGCCATCCTGGAGGCATGGAGAGCTGAGGCACTCATGCCTTACCTCCTGCCATGCCGGCAACCTGTGTTCGCAGTGTGAGCGGGTCACTGGTAGTCTGCCGGGGAGGGAGAGGATCGAGCGTCCAGAGAACAGCTCTTCTCTCCCATGGGGGGCAACGGGGACAGAGACCAGCATTTGTCTGACACCTAGTGGTGGCAGGATTCCGGACAGAGGTGGGCAGAGGCACCAGCTGGCATGCTGTGGGCAGAAATGCGCACAGCTTGACCATTGCCAATACTGTATGATCCTCCTCCTCCTGTGGGAAAAAATGGAAGAGAAAAGGTCCCGGGTGAGTCAGATGACTGCTGATCCCCACAGGCTCTGCCCCCAGTATATGCAGGCCCTTCCCGAACTGGATCCACTCTCAGTAGGTTGAGGGATACCTGCCACCCTGCCATGGAGGGTAAGCCATGGGGGAAGAAGGGAGACAAGTTCTGCAAGGTCAAGGGATGGGGTTGGTGGGGGTTGGCACGAACGTGGGCTGACTAGGATGGGGGACAAACAAATTAACTTTAAAAAAAAAAAAAGCATTCCTTCTCATATAATTATGGTAGGCATAGTAAGGATGCCAAGCACACTGTAGTTTTAGTTAAGGATTTACTAAATTTCAATTTCACGATTTGTTTCCCCGTAGGATTTCAATTGCTTTAAGTTAGACTTTTGTTGTTCTTTAAAATATATTATAAAACATTAAAGCCTTTTAGCCAATCAGAATCTATGATTTCTAAGCATTCTTGTATCTCTTATTTTATTTTTTTGTAGGCAAGTCAAATGGTCTTTAAATAGACAAAATACATTATAGTGTATGGGACAGTGTAGTTTTAGATGAAATTCTGTTAATTGAATTTTATAAAGATTTTTCATCAAGGCACCTAACTCTGCCCCCTGATGAAGCCTCAGTACAAGGCAAAGCACTAGTGTATTTTGTAAAGCCCCGGAGAGCGCCTGTCTTCTCAAATCCATGCAAGCTGCTATTACTGTTTCTATATTGTGTTGCAGTAGCAATGTTAAGATGTCGTTGCACTACACTAGCGATGTCACTGCTGCAGTACAACAGATTAGAGCACTGTCATGTGGCAGACAGTCCACGAGCCACGGCTGCCATCATTAGCACTGCCAAGTCATCTTGTCAGTGTCAAGTAGCACTAAAGAGGCACAGAGCAATGGCAGCCACAGTTTACTCCAAAGCAGCAGTCACTGTCTTTTTAAATGAGAGAAGAGATGAGAGGTCAAAAGAATAGTCTCTGACCAACTTGTCACATATCTTGAACAATACAGTGTCCTCTGTGTACAACAGCATGGCTTCCAGAAGCCCCACAGCACCAATTTGGCACTCTTGGAATACACCAACTATGTTCATGAAGCCCATGACAGTGATGACCTAGTTGACCTTAGTAAAGCCTTCATCCTGGTCAGTCATAAGCTCCTACTTAACAAACTCCTGCATCTAGGTTTGTCACAGGACATAGCTGACTGGTTCCACAGCTATCTCACCAACCGCTCTCAGTGAGTAAAGAGTGGTAAATCTTTGTCCGACATTAGGGGAGTATCTATTGGTGTGCCTCAGGACTGCATCCTGGGCCCAATCCTGTTTTGCCTTTTCATAAATCAACTGCCAAGTGCCCATCAGACAGCCAATGTACTCCTCTGTGCCAATGATAAACTCATCTTGCCAAAAACCCTGACCTTGACAGCCTTACTGCTGCTCTCTGAAGTAACTTTAGGTCACTTGAAAGCTGGTTCTCCAACAACAAACTGGTCCTTGATTACAAAAAAACAAAGACGAAGCTCTTCTCTAGCCTTCCACAGCAGAGGAAAATTCTACCCTTTGTCTTACAAAATGACCAAGGACAAAATCTTGAACAGGTGAAGACCTTCAGACACCTTGGAGTAATTCTGGATGGCACCTTATCTTTTACACCTCATGTTGACAGTCTAGTGGCTATAGTTAACAGAAGACTGGGTGCCCTGTACCGTAACAGGAACAATCTCAGTGGGGATGCTAGATGCCTTGTTGGGACCAGCTCTGTTCTGTCACTGACAGATTATGGGCTCCCTGTCTAAGCAGCCGCCTGTGACATGGTGCTAAACCGAGTAAAGCTGATGTGTAATAAGGCAGTCTAATTTGTACTCGTTACAGATAACCGCACTCATAGTTGTACCCTTTGTGCACTCATTAACTGGCTACCTTTATGCAGCAGAATAAAGCTCTACACCTGTTTGCTACTCAAAAAAGCGCTCTTGGGCTGGGTCTAGTATGGTTGCCCGTCATTCCTTTTCCCGACTCTGTATTTCCCGCGATCTATTTCCCGTAATTGAGTTTGCTGACACGATGTTTGCCCGAACATTGTTTGATCAAAATTGTAATCTGAATGAGCTGACACAATGTGTAGTGCTACAGTTCTGTTACTATTAATTAAATCAATGTTTTCCTGTGCTGTGCACGAATTAAACTCAGGCTCAGCTCCATGATCTGACTCTCAGATGTCAGATGTAAGCTGTGGCACACATCTCCCTGATTGTTCCATGTTTTACTTGTTGCTTGTGCAATCAATTACAGCACAGGGATTGGCAACCAGTAATTAATACTAATTATTTTTATTTATTTATTTATTTATTTATTTATTTATTTATATAATTGGTTTACAACCTTTGAGCCAGAGGCTCATTTACAAAGGCACCTTGTCACATTGAGGACAGACAGAGCATTTAGGTTACAGAATACAGGTCAATGACTTAGAGTTACACAGAATGATATAATACATTGTACAATTTGGTAGCATTTCCAGTGATACAGCTGAGCACATGCTGGTTTTAACAGAGGCAGGATGCACGGGGGGGGGGGTGAGGCGGAGTGCCGCCCAGTGTGCATTGTCTAGTGTACAGAGATAGTGGCGAGGCACCAGTTAGAGACAGGAGCAGCTGTGAGTGTTAAACAGTTGGCTCCGAAGGGCGGTTTTGAATTTGGAGATTGTGGGGGCATTGGAGATGGGAGCAGGGAGAGAGTTAAACCAGGATGGGGCTCTGTAGCAGAAGGACCTCTGACCATGGGTGGTCCTGGATCTGAGTACCAGTAGAGTGGTCTTGTTGGCGGTTTGGGTTGCGATAGTGGGTGGGGTATGATGGATGGAGGCTGTCACCCCAGGAGGGGAGAGCCCGAGTAGAGTTTTTTTTGTGAGGAGGCAGGTTTGGTAGCATAGCCATTCATCTAGGTTTAGGAGTTTTGCCTCATCATAGAGTTGACATGTATGTGTGAGCCTGGGGGCACCAGTGATCAGCCTGCAAGCCTTGTTTAGGGTGAGGTGAATTTTGTTGAGGGCAGTAGTGTCGGCAGCACCATAAACTGGCAGGCCATAGTCTACAAGGGACAGCACTGATGATGTAATAGCAAGTTGGAGAGCATCCAGGGTGAGGCAGTCCTTATAGTGGTAGAGGATGCCAAGCCATGTGGCAGATGCAAGGGCATTAATGTGGGTGTGGAAGTTAAGGGCTGAGTCGAAGGTAACCCCTAGGTATTTGTAGGAGCAGACTTCTTCAAGTGGCTGTTTGGTGCTAGGGAGGATAAGGAGTGGGTTGTTGGATGCTTTGTTTTGGGGGTGGGCGAAAAGCATTGTCTTGGTTTTTTTGAGATTAATGATGAGTATGTGTTCCTTAAACCAGGCTTCGGCATCATTGTAGGAGTGTTGAAGAGAGTCCTGGAGGGAGATGGGATTGCGGTGGGTGGCAAAAATGACAGTATCTTCTGCATACATAAGAATTTTGCCAGAGCATGCACTGGGCAGGGTGTTTAGATAGAGTGTAAAGAGTAGGAGACCCAGGATGGAGCCCTGGGGTACCTCCGAGTGGATGGGACGAGTTTCAGAGAGTGTCCCATTGATTTTGACACACTGGGAACGAGCGGATAGATAGCTTGAACACCATGCAAGGGGGCCAGCAGAGAAACAAGTGTGGCAGAGGGCATCCAGCTGAAGAAGGTGGGAGACAGTGTCAGAGGCCTTTGAGAGGTCAATGAACACTGCACCAGCTAGGAAGCTGGCATCCAGGGAGGAATGTAGGAAGTTGGAGAACTCTACTAGTGCAGTGCCGGTACTGTGACCAGCATGGAAGCCATGCTGCTCTGGGCATAAGATGTTATGCCTAGTCAGATATTCAGTGATTTGAATGGCCACCACTTTTTCTAGGGCTTTGGAGGGGGGGGAGGATGGAGACTGGTCAGTAATTGCTGGCGGAGGACCTGTCACCCCCCGTTTATGAATGGGCGTGACTATGGCAGTTTTCCTTGCAGTGGGGAATTGCCCCAGGCAGAGGGATCGGTTAAGTAGGCTGGTGAGTGGGATAAGGACTTCATCCAGCACCAGCTGGAGAATACGGGGGTCCAGGGAGTCGCTGCTGGGACTATTGCTTTTTAACGCTTTAATTAGGGGAGGTCTGGCTTCCTGGGCAGATACTTTGGGTAGGTGGAAGCTGGGGTGCTGGAGGACAGGGGGAGGTAGGCTGGGGGGGTGGGTCAAAAAAATTACTGGGGAGGACAGAGCTAAGGTCAGTAAAGGAGGTGTTAAGGCAGTTAGCAATGCAGGCAGGGTCGGTGGAGGTAGAGCCATCATTAGTGAGCTGGGATGGGGAAGGGGAGCACAATTTCCCATTTAGCTGTTTAATATTGTCCCAGAAGGTCCGGGCACACCCCCAGGAGGAGGTGAGGGTGGCCTGGTATTGGTCGGCCTTGGCTTTATGGACAGCCCATGAGCACCTGTTCCGAGCAGCATAGTAGGCCTGTCTATCAGCCATCTGGCCTATTTCAGTGGCAAGGTGCCAGAGGTTATCCCTATTTCTGAGCATTTGTAGTAGGGCAGGGGTAACCCAGGGTGCATTATGTTTTTTGGATCGAATTTTGGTGAGGGGTGCAAAGAGATCATAGGCCTTGTTAAAGGTTTGGGAGAAAAAGGCGAGGACAGTATCAATGTCGGGTGCATGATGAATGGGGGACCAATTAATCTGGGCAAGAAACTGTTTGAGTTTAATCAGCCCACCAGGGTGGAGGCGCCTGCGGAGTGTGGTTTGGGCTATGGGTTTGTAGTAGGGGCAGCCCAAAGGAATAGGATAGGGGAGTGGTCACTTAGGGAGTCTGGGAGGACCTGAGTGTTATGGATTTTTGGGGGGCGGTTGGTAATGACGATGTCCAGAAGGGTACTGGTTCCTCTCTTTGGGTTAACTCTAGTGGGCTGGGAGATGAGTTGTGTCAAGTCTTGGGCAGTGAAGGAATCTCGGATAGTGGAAGAGGAGGGGCTGAGCCAGTTCACGTTAAGATCTCCCACTAGGATTTGTTCCACCTTGTGGTGGAGGGTGGCAAGATATTCTGTTACAGATATCAGTGCTGGGTTCTGGTTCTTTGGGAGAACATAGGCAGTGATGAGATAGAGAGGGTCCCTGGAGGGGTCAGGAGTGAGTTTGAGGGTAAGGGCCTGGGCCCCATTCACAAGAACGGGGGCAGGGAGCGCTTGTCCGATAATTGTGTCCTGGGTATAGATCACACAGCCACCCCTGCGTTTGCCTACATGGTCCTCCCGGTATAGGGTATAGCCTGGGAGGGAGACTAAGGAGTCAGGGGTGGACTTGGACAGCCAGTTTTCAACTAGGGCTATGATGTCTGGTTGATGTAACATGACCCAGCACTGGAGAGCATCACATTTTTTCAGTAGGCTGCATACGTTCAAGGAGGCAATGCGGAGACCAGTGGACCTAGCTGGTGGGCTGGAGGGGGCAAGGCCTGGGTTAGGATTTATATTACCAGATAGGAGTAGTAGGAAGACTTAGGCTGTGACCAGGGGGTGGCAGTATGTCGACTTCCGGGGGGTACGCTGGTATGGGGACGCATAGCGTCGATGGGCTAACACCCCTCACAAAGATGCAGCTTGAGGAAGGAGGTATCCTTTACCTCTTTGGCGCTCTCCGTGTTCCCGGCTCCAGGAGGGAGCTTGCTGAGGTCCACTCAATGTTTGTGTGTGGTGGGGGGATTTACAGAGGCCTATATGGAGGAAAGAGAACAATAGGGATATTAGTTTGCAGTGGGAGGTATTTGGAGAACTGTCCCCTTACTGCGCATGTGCGAGCTGTTGGGCTGTGTCCCGATCACAGCACCATACTGCGCATGCACGAGAAAAGGCAAGATGGCGATACACAGCACTAGCCACGAGAAACAGCAAACAGGTAAGACACCCGAATAACTAAGCTAAATAGTTGTAAATCACAGCTCCAGAACAGTGGCAATAATCCCCAGTATGCAGTGAAATGCAGGCTGAACACAGTCACTAATGACAGACACCCCACAGTCTTAAAGTACCCCTAGAGACAGTGAGGTTGCAGAGCAGCGCTAAGGCAAACTCCAGATGCCCAGAGTCTATCAGTCACTGTGTGGGGATAAATAAAGAGTCCAAAATAAACACCCCTCACAAAGATGCAGCTTGAGGGAGGAGGTATCCTTTACCTCTTAGGCGCTCTCCATGTTCCCGGCTCCAGGAGGGAGCTTGCTGAGGTCCACTCGGCGTCTGTGTGTGGTGAGGGGATTTACAGAGGCCTGTTAGGTGCTCTCCATGTTCCCGGCTCCGGGAGGGAACTTGCTGAGGTCTGCTCGTCGTCTATGTGTGATGGCGGTATTTACAGATGCCTCTTAGGCGTTCTCCGTGTTCCCAGCTCCAGGAGGGAGCTTGCTGAGGTCTGCTCGGCATCTGTGTGTGGTGGGGGGATTTACAGAGGCCTCTTAGGTGTTCTCCATGTTCCCGGTTCCAGGAGGGAGCTTGCTGAGGTCCGCTCGGTGTCTGTGTGTGGTGGGGAGATTTACAGAGGCCTCTTAGGCACTCTCCGTGTTCCCGCCTCCAGGAGGGAGCTTGCTGAGGTCTGCTTGGCGTCTTATTAAATAAGTGGTAGATATTTTGTTCTCCTTGCTCCCAGCTACTGTTTTTGTTTTGCACCATGGCTGCAGCAGAAGCCATTGTTTGCCAAGTAGCTGCATCAAAGAGCGGTACTATGAATTTCAAAATGATGGGAGTTGATATCAATGCAGATGGGATGCAGTAATAACCCGGTAAGCTGTTTTTTTATCCCTGAGTTCCTGTACTAATTGTACTGATTTTAGTTTAACTGCTTAAATTACTCCAATTCATTCATTTTCGTTCCTTCAGTAATTGTGCTGATTAGAGTTTAAGTGCTGCAACTGTTCGTTCTACTTCTTTCCCTGTTACGATTTGAGCTTAGTAATTGTGCTGCTACTATCCAACTTCGTTCCTTTTCGTCCATGCAGTAATTGTGCTGAATAGAGTTTAAGTGCTGAAATTACCCCAATTCATTCTAGTCATTTTCGTTCATGTAATTGTGCTGATGTACCCCAATTTTAAGTGTTTTTTAGAGTTTAAGTGTTTGTTCTATTTTGTTCCCTGTGTTTTGTAGCACTAGTCGGGAAACTGTCAACGGGAAACAATTTAGTGGGGAAAACGATGGGAAAGCAGTGTCGGTAAACTTCATGTCGGGAAACCTTATGCCGGGTAACCATACGGATCCCCTTGGGCCTAACATCCCCTGCTTTAAAAAATTGCTTCCCCACCGTCTCCAACCAATATAGCACCAGGAACATGGCCAGGAATGCCCTTAAGCCTCTTTTCTGGCATACTCAGCTGGGCAAGTGATCATTTGCTGTCAGGGAAGCTAACTGGTTAAACAAGTTGCCTGATACACTGCTGAATCTCCAAAGTTTAATCATTTTAAGAGATCTTTGCAGTCTGCCTTTGAAGTACAATGCAGTTGTAACCATTAGTTTTATGTGGTTTCTCTCTGTACATAACCTGTGACTTTTTATGCAACAATCTGCATGGATTTTTTTCAAAACTGTATGTAACATTTCTACTTGGAGTGCTTTGAGCATGATTTGACTGGATTTCCTCTGGAACTATGAATTGTCCTTGCAGTGCTTTTTGAGATTATTATATTTGACGTGGAACCTTTGTAAATAAGCACATGTGCGCAAAGGTGATCTCCAAAGTTTTCAATAAATATACGTTTTCTTTATGTTTTAATCTTATCCTTGCCCATACACTATAAAAGCTTGTGTATGAGCAACCATACACATACAAGGCTTAGTTTACATCTTGAGGTTTTCATGGTAACAAGTGACCTCCCAGAAGCTGCGATCTTGAGGTCTCTTGTTACCATGGAAACCTCTCAATTCAAACACAGCATTGTCGTGTACAATTGCTCATACACAATCCTCTGTGCTCATATGGTTGTACTGTCCATTTTGTATTTGATGTTTTTATGTAAACTGGTCACATACAAAAATAGGCAGTGATGCCCATATGACTATTGGTATCAAATAAAAATGAAATGAAACAAAATAAAATACAGATATCACTCTTGTAAACAAAAAATCATGTATACAGAAATAGATTACCAGAAATACCTTAGTTAAATTTGACAAAGAAAACGTATTTAGCTAGCGAAAGAAATAAATGTCTCCTGCCCCAGGGAGTGTTGTCAGCTCCTTCTGGTTTATTACTGCTGCGTCCTGATAGCCCAGGGTGGAGGGGAGCCATGCGGAAAGGAACACTGATCCCATGGAGAGGCCTCCCATTGATGCACACCATTTGCCTAGTGGATGGCACAGAGTCAGTCATGATCCATGCAATACATGGCTAAATACACCAAGACTATGAACAATAATACGTAATTACAATAATATATTAAGTTATCAGATTTACAAAAAACTCTAAAATGCTCCTATCTGATTCAAGTAAATTATGCATTACTTTTCTAATAATTAGAATGAGTTTATATTATTGATGTAATAATAAGAGGGTATTGAATGCGACTGAACTAATTTTGGCTGAATCCAATATCCTCTCTAAACAATCAAGCACCCAAGCTGATATGAATGTTTGTTTTGTTTTTCCAATTGTTTAACCGGGTGAGACATGCTAAGCTGAAAGCTTGTTTACAGGTGCAACCTGGGAGCACAGGGAAGTTAAGTGACTTGCTCAGGGTCACATAGTATGCAGGTGGAGGCTGTGGGATTCAAACCCAGGTCTCCAGATTTGCAGCTCAGAGCCTTAAACCACTGTGCTATACTGCCTCCCAATGTATAAGACATAATATTAATTTTAGGACATCTTTGAGTCTCTGCTTAATGAGAAAACTGTGGTAAACAGACAATAACTTGACTCATCAGAATAAACTATTACAGCTTGTTGCATTTGTAATATGCTAGATTATGTGGTCTTCTAAATAAGGTCAAATAAGCAGTACTCATTTCAATTTGCCTTTCAAAAAGCATGCCACTGTCCCCAACTGACCTCACACATGCTTTGTCCATGACATCACAGCTGGTTACAGTTTAGAACACTATGATGTTATAAACAAAAGCACTGTAACCTCTATTGAGGGCCCTTAAATGCTTTTCATACAGACTTCTTGGACCGGTTACAAAGATATACTCTAAACCCTGGAAAAGAAAACTTATGTTTAAAAAAGGTAAGACCCACTCAGTAGCAAGAACTGACACAACATGTTTATGAACATACATGCTGAATTGAATACTCGATCTTTAAAGAGCTGCTGACGCCCCAAAGAAAACTTAAAAAACATAATATTTAGGCAGAGTGCTGCTTGTATTCCATTTATAGTTTTATATAGTTCTCCTCCCAATAATTTTTTATGAAGGAAATGTGTATAAATATATGATTTTTATCCCTTAGAGTTTATTTTGAGTTCATCTGCCTCTGTAGGTTATTCACTGCTCCAAATCATAATCCTCTGTTGTGACATCACAGTCTGTTGCCATGGGAGTAACTGTGATGCCACAAACAGTAGATTATGACCTCAGGTAGGGAGAAAGCAGCAGGAATAGATAAACTGTTTAGGAGCAAATATCCTGTTTTCACGCAAATGACCTCAGTAATAAATAATGGGGAGGACGAATACAGAACTAATGGGAAATACAAGCTGAACTTTGTCTAAATATTATGTTTTCTTAAAGTTCTCCTGAACACATCACCAGCTCTTTAATGTGACTGGTAATTATTTTCAGGCTCCTTGAAATACCCTCTTGTTTTCCCCCATTAGTGGTTTCTGCTCTTCCAATATGTTTTGTGTAGTTTATCATGTTAATGAAGGGGTGGTGTTTTTGATAAAAATGTTGCCAAGGAAACAGAAGTAATCAGAAGAAAACAGTGAGAAGATAGACTCGGTGGCATTAAAGGAAAAAACAAACAAACATTTTTTTAACAAAATAAACAGCCCGAACATAAAAACAGATACTGTACAACTAAAATGAAGAAACAAGAATGTATTTTACAGTATATGAAATGTTTTATATTGCTGTTGCAAAGAATCTTAGCATCTGGCCCAGTGGTCCTAGAAGGTATCAAACTGTACCACCATGTAGGAGACCCAGGTTCACTGTGCAATCCTGACTTCAGCCCCAGGCCCTTGTCCCAGGCAATAGTCGCTCTCTCTAATACCCCACAGAAAATCCACCATGTGGTGGGACCAGATTTTGGTTGATCGTGGGCTCCACTGGCATATTCTCATTAGCGGCTCTAGTTCACCAGAGGGAGGGGGACCAAACCAGAGATTTTCTCCCCATTTTAAATATCTCACCCAGCATGTCTTGTTTACGTCCTTGTGTAGTGCCCCTTGGGAGGGAGGGAGCCTGCTGAGTGGTCAATGATGGCATCTAATGCCACCATATGTCCCTGCCAGTGGAGCAACTGAAGCAACGCAAGGCTCACCACTCGTAAGTTATGATTCTGCACCTCACACGCACACACACACGCACACACACACACACACACGAAGATAACGGGCATAGTCTAGGTCACGTCATTGCATATTCTTTATCTTATTTCACAGGGTGATGGAATGGAAGGCTTAGAGTTAGGGAATACAAAGCAGCAGGGCATGATAGTGGTGACAATTTTGATGTATACTCTTTATTGTATTTTAGATTGCCCTTATTTCCAGACTTGCATGACATCCTTTTTTCCCAGCTTTGAGTCTGCTTTGGAACTTTTTTTTCACATTTAAAATAATAAAAGGAGAGCTTCCTATAACATGGCTTGGACTAGGATCAGTAGTCTCAGTTGTTTATACCTGTTTTTCTATAAGGTCAGGGAGCAGTTCATCATATTAACATAAAACGTGATCTTAAACAATAGGGCCCGGATATTCAAAAGGGTTGCGCCATGTGTAACAGGGTTGCGCATGCACAAGTCCAAAATTGTGCCATTTTGCGATATTCAGAAGGAGGCAGTTGCGCCACCGAAAACATGCTGAGCAACAGCACAATGAAAATGAAGGCATGCGCAACCGAAGGGGGTGGATCCATGCATAAAGAAGCGCCATCGATATTCAAAGACTTGGCAATGCGCAATAAGCGGCACAGCGAAATTAAGCGACTAAGCGGAAATGAGCCAAAATAAAGGCTCAAGGAAGGGCGCAAGAACGCCGCAAGGCTGCCAAGTGGGGAGAGAGAATGACAGACAGACAGACAACAGACAGGCTAGGCAGGCAAGGAAAGTGTGGGCCATAGGCTGTAGAGGCCAGTGGGGGTGCCGGTGCAGTGGAAGTAGCAGTGAGGACAGCGGGGGTAACACAGCAACACCAGCGGTCAGCCAGGGGAGATGGACGGTGCCAGCTTCCACATGGAGCTGTAATGAGGGTGTGAAATGCATGCTGCAGGGGGACGTGGCAAGGGCCGTCGGTTGTATGCCTCAACAGGCAGTACCTTGCCGCATCAGCTTTGAACTGTACACAGATGTAGAGATTGTGGGCGGTACCGCCTGAACAGGGCAATACTGAGGCGGCTCTGTGAGCTGTGCAGTGATGTGATGCAGGCACCCTCACGACGGAGTCATGCTCTGTCGGTGGAGACCAAGGTGACAGCCTTGCATGTGCCTGCTTACCACGGGCACCTTCCAGAGGCCGACAGGGGACACCACAGGCATCACACAGTCGGCACGTCATGCATCCTCACCCACCTCAGCGCACTGCTGCCACATGCTGCGGAGTACATCCACTTCCCAGCACCGCGCAGAGCATACAGCAAACATGCAGGAGTTCCACAGGTAGCACGATGCCTGGCATGCTAGGGGCCATAGACTGCACCCATGTGGCCATTCGCACGCCACCTGGCCCCGGCGGGCTCGCATAGGAACAGAAAGGGATTCTCCAGTGTCAACTGCCAGGTGGTGTGTGATGCCACTGGCGCATAATCAGTGTCTGTGCACACACCCCTGGCGGAGCACATGATGCCTTCATATGGTATCAGTCCGCACTGTGCCATCGATTCGAGAGTGGGGACATCCCACAGGACATCTAGTGGATGAGTACACCTGTATGGAATGCAAACTTGGGGCAAGGGTGGAATGCCACAGGTGCCATGGTAGTGGCACACGGGATATGGGCAATATGGACCTGAACATGAGACTGATCTCCACTATCTCCACACAGGTGACAGCAGATACCCACTCGTCCTGGCTGCTCACACTGTATCGGCGCCCTATGACCCCATCGCAGCAACGCTATAATGAGGCACATGTTTCCACACGCAACATCATAGAGTGGGTGTTTGGGATGCTCAAGGCACGCTTCCGATGCCTAGACACCTCCGGTGGTGCCCTACAGTACAGCCCCCAAAAGGCCTGTGGGATATTCCTGGCCTGTTGCATCCTGCACAACATGGCCAAAGACTATGGGATAGCCTTTCAGGTTGAAGAGGGGGACAGCGATGGGGATGCCAGTGGCGCGTGTTGATGGTGATGAGCAGCCCCCCCTAGGACGGCGGGACCCCGACTGATCCAGCAGGCCCAGCTGCACCGGGACACCATCACAGAGGAGCACTATGCAGAACACAGGTAAGTCAAGGGGACATGTGCAACCAACACTGTCTATGCGCAAACCACAGGCACACAGGGTAACACACCAGGGGTGCATGACGGCCAGGGGAGTGGAAGGGTCCAGGCATACAAACACACCATCAGGGAGGGGTGAGCATTCATATGGACACACACACACACCAGGCACAGAGCGTACATGGGCACATGCACAGCACAGCAGAACCGACATTGCTAACACACAGCACCACCGACCACCCCCACCACCTGTACTGTCCAAGTACGTGTGTCAGATGCTGGGCACCCTTGCACCTTGGTGTACAGTACAATGCAAGCATCATCATGCACACGCACCTGTGGACAGCAGCTGGGAGGTGTGCAGGTGGTCCGTGTGTCGGCGTGGTGAGCAGAGCACCCAGCAGTGCACTGCCCACCATTACACACATTGCACACATGGCAGCACCAGACAGGGCCCGCACTGGGAGACAGCTCAGTCATGTAGCACTGTCCCACAGCCACCGCGGATGTGTGGGCGGCCCCGCCGTGACCCAACAGCACTGGCAGGCTGAGCAGGGGCCATATGGGGTGGCACTGTTGCACCACCAGGGGTCCCACTGCGCGAACGCGACCTTGCCCGCACAGGGGTCTGCAGCATGCCGAACAAACCTGTACCGGGGTGCTCGGGATGGCCACAGCAGAACCCGGCGTCGACAGGCCTGGTGTCACATGACGCCAGGAACGGGGAGTGGAGAGTGAACTGTGTGGGGTGTGCAGTACAGGGACACCTGACTGTGTGCCCATTGCGTCCACGACAGAGACCACTGCCTGGGTCAGCCTGTCAATGACGGCGGTCACATCCGTCCGCATATGCACCAGCTCTGCACGGTCCAGAGCACACTCCCTGCTGTGCGCTCCACAGCCACAGACAGTGCCTCCACGGACATTGCAACCCGCCTCTGCAGCTGTACTGATTCCCGCAGCAGGCGGGTGTGCTCGTCCAATGGGTACTGTGCCCCAACGGCATCCTGTCCCCCAGGGTGTGGAAGGTCCTGATGCACAACACCCCTTGAGGGTGGGCGCTGTTCGCCAGGACCAGGAATGGGTGGATCAAAGGGCGGCGGACACGTGCCACCGCTTGACACTGTACCCCCAGACCTGGTGGGTGACTGCTGCTGCTGCCCACCAACTGCTGTGCCCCAGGGTCCACTCGTTCCACCGCTGTGCTAGCAACAGTGCCAGACACCTGCACAGCCACTGGTGCTGCCCCACCGGTGCTGACAGGCACAGCCTGGGACTGTGCCAGCATGCTTGGTCACAAGTTGGAACCAGAAAGGCCCAGGGGCATGTGCTGGCCTGCTGTGTATCCATCATGGGACACACACCTATCACTGCCCATTGCAGTCCTTGCATCATCAATGGTGCAGGTACATGCTACAGCCATAGTCACAGCGTGCTGGCATGCTTGCATGCCAGACTGCTGAGACACAGGCTGTGCACCCCCCGCACCCAAATCACCGACACCAGAGTTGGCGGCCCAGCGTGCATGCTGCTGCAGTGCCTGCTGGCTGGTGATAGAGGTGGATGGACCCTCCTCCATGTCCAGCAGGTCATCATCACTGCCTGGACCCACCACCACCGTCTCCTGAAGACGAACAGGATCTGTAACAGAAAGAGAGTACATGTGAGTGCATGTGAACAACCTTCCCCCCAACCCCCCCAACACCACCACCATGTCATACCGTGCAGTGATGGGCTTCCACCTGTCTGGAATCCACCTCCTGGTACGCCTCAATAGCGCCTGCTGCATTGATGCAACCAGTGTCTCCTCAGCCGGGTCAGTTCCAACACCACTGGCGGGCCCCCGCCAGTGCCAGCACGTCGGCCTGCCTGAAGGCTGCCACCTTCTCCTTCAACCTCCCGCGTCTGTCCCCATCTTCTTTCTTGCATTCCTGCACAGAGCGCTAGGCTTCCAGACAGGTTCATGGCCCAGCTACCCCTCCCATGCAGCCGCACGGGACTGAGGGGTGCCCTCCGTCCACTCAGTACTGGCTCCTCATCCAGGTAGGCCTGGAAGAGGGCTCTGTCTCTGCTGGGGTAAAGTTGGGCCTCCTCCTCGCCCACCGTCCTCACCCTCACCTTGGCTCTGCTCGGTCATGGCGATCTGTTTGGGGCAAGTGACACCTGTCACTGTGCAGTCTACAGCATTTTCCCATGACCATTGTCCAGAACATCACACAGCATGCAACTCACCTCTCACCTGCAGTAACCGAATCTGGCCAGCGCAGCCCAATGTCGCACATTTATAGCACAATGCATGCAAATTAGAAGTGGAGCAACTATAATGTCATGCAAATCGCGCCACTGCGCCTTTGAATGGCTGATCAGATGATTTGCATGTGTCGGCTGAATATCGCGAATTTGCACTTTGCGCAATACGGTTGAGTCGGCTGAGCCAATGGCGCAGATCTGTGACTGTGTGGTACACTGCATTGCGCATGCCCAGATAGCTTACGCAGGCGTCTGCCGCGCTGCTGACGTGCTGTGCACGATCGGCAATTCAGGCCATGGCCACCATTGTGCCAGTGGCACTAAAGCACTGGGCACTATATGGCGCTGTGGCACTACTGCGCAGTAGTCCACTGTGGCACTGGTACGCAGCTGGTCGGTCACGCAGGATGCCTATACGTCACATGGCGCTGTGTGTGGCCTTGCGTCATTGCCCATGACCTTGTGTCCGACCTTTGCCCCCTGGCCCTGTTCGGCTGCCATGTGTACGGCCCTATTGCGCTGTCTGGTGACAGTGCTATGTGAAGTGACGGCGCTGTTCGAACAGCGCGATTGGAACCTGTGGTGGTCTATTGCGCAACATCTCCACGTGAGGTTACGGCTCAGCGGGGCGCCATATTGCCTGCTGTAAAGTTGGTACCATGGCTCGGAGAAGAGCTGTTCCGTGGAGCCCATTGGAACTGGCCAACTTGGTGGCCCTAGTAGAGCCCCACTATGGGGCACTTTATGGTGAGGCGGCCCTCACCATTGCCCAGACACAGGTGTGGCATCAAGTGGCCACTGACCTGGTGGGGGTCACTGGACGGTGCCGGTCAGCTAGCAGTGCGGCACCAGTACAGTGACCTCCGCCGAGAGGATCAGGACCTTCTGGATCGGCTGCGGTCACTTGCCAGGCGGGCATGGTGCCTAGGCCAGGTGGGTGTACCATCTATGCACCTGTATTCTCTGTAGGGTGTGAGTGTGTTTGGAGGCTGTGCATAGGTGATGGCTCTGCCATGGTTGGCTGTGTCAGTGTGTGCAGCTGTGAGATGAATGGGTCTGGCTGTGTGGGCAGGCACTCTCACTGGGGCAGGGGGCAGTCTGCTTTGGAGTCACACTGATGTTTGTCTCAACATATGTCTCCCACAGGCCGGGATGTGAGGATGCAGGCCCGGGTTGAGGAGGGCCGTGCCAGGGCCCCAGTGCCAGTGGGGGTTGCACCCCAGCAGCAGCAGCAGCAGCATCAGCGGCAGACCCAGCTGCTTGAGCAGTGTGAGTATCATTACTTCATGGATGCTATTGCATGCTGGGGGGGGGGAGACCACTAGCCCTGCACAACACAACCATGTAGGAAAGGGGAGGTCATAATTCCACTATACAAGACACTAGTGAGGCCCCACCTGGAGTACAGTGTACCATTCTGGAGACTATACCTACGTAAGGACATAGACTGGGCAGAGAAGGTTCAGAGGAGGGCAACAAAGATGGTGCATGGATTGCATCACAAGTCCGATGAAGACAGGTTGAAGGAACTGAACATGTACTCCCTGGAGGAGAGGAGGGAGAGAGGGGATATGATAGAGACATACAAGTATCTTACAGGGAGGAACAGGGTACAGGAAAACACTATTTTTAAGCGACAAAGATGTTCCAGGACTAGAGGGCATGGGATGAAGTTGGAGGGAGGACGATTCAGAGGAAACATGAGAAAGAATTTCTTCACAGAACGGGTGGTGGACAAGTGGAACACCCTGCCAGAGGAAGTGGTGGGGGCTGAAACAATCACGGGATTTCAGAATGCACGGGATAGACATAAAGGAATTCTGGAGGTCAGGGGTAAGGGGCAACAGACTTATAGGAAAACAAAGTGAACTTACAAGCTCAAATGGACAGACTGGGTGGGCCATAGGCCCTTATCTGCTGACACTGTCTATGTATCTATGTATGTATGCACGACACAGGTGACATGCATCACTGTCCAGTATCACAGCACGTCTGTGTATGCGTCACTGGTGGTCCATGCATGCACTGGGCACATAGCTGTGTAACTGGCATCGCACCACGCTGCACGTCACTTGACAGCCTTGTTTGTGCTGTGATGGACATGGGCAGTGTGTGTGTGCAGTGGTGCTGATAGCTGGTGCCGCCTGTTTGTGATGGCCATGTGCATGTTCACTGTGGGTGGGTGCATGCCATCACAGGTGCGGGACATTGGGCTATATGGCTTGCAGGTTGGGTGGTGTTCAGGGTTGTGGTCAGTCACAGCCATTGACTGTGTTCCCATTTTCCTAGGCCTCGAGGTTCTCCAGAGGATCTGCAAGACATTCGGGCCTGACACAGGTGTCCATTGAGAACCAGGCCATCCTTCAGTCCATCAGGGTGCCATGGCCCTGCGGAGGAGGCGTCAGGACAGTGCGGAACCAGGCACAGGATGACCAGCAGCTGGGCCTTAGGAGAAAAATACCCTTCCCACTTCTCCCATCCCTACCACCCTGCCTTCCTCTCCAAGTTGTTCATCCCTACCCTTGAACACCCTACCTTGTACCCGTCCCCTTGTAAATAGTTGTTGTTTATTGTTTTGGTTATTTAGTATTTGAAAATTTAAATATACATTTATATTTTGATAGGAATACTGTGTTGGTCTCTGATTTGCAGCTGGCTATGGGTGCTCAGTTGCAGTGGTGTACATGCCATCTGGGGTGGTATGGTCCTGAGTATATGTGTGTGTGTGTGTGTGTGTGTGTGTGCGTGTGTGTGCATGGGGAGGTATCTCCAGCATGGCAGTGACTTTCTGTTGGTCTTGCCGTCTGCTGCCACCCACTGCTGGGTGCACAGAGTGTGTCTGGCTTGTATGCTTCTGTGCTGCACGGGGTTGACGTGTGCTGGGGGGGATGCATGGTTTCCTGCAGTGCCAGTCACTGCACATGGGTGGTGTCTTGGGGTCACGTGCAGGTGTACTGCGTGACGGGCCTGATGTGTACTGTGGTTGTCAACCCCTGTGTGTGGCACTCAGCCTGCCAGTGGTTGTGCTGGGGTGTCATGGCTCTGCTGTGCTTTGTTGGCTTGTCCCCATGGGCCAGTAGATCATCCGTCCACACCCCAGTGATGCTGTGCTTGGGGTGTGCAGGTGTGGTGTTGGTTCTGCAGTGTGTTCCTGTGCCCATGTGTGGCATGGCTGGCGGTGGGCCCCAGCCTGCCTCCCTGGATGTGCAGTTCCATTGCTCTGGGGGCTCTGCTTGCGCTATGGCACCTCTGGACTGCTCAGCTGGGCTGCCTGGTTGCGCTGGCGCAACATTTCTAACTATAACCCTGGTTCGCTATGGGCGCGGTTAAGTCTGCGATATTCAGGCGTTGGCTGCTTGCATGCAATTTGTTCTGCTCCACGCTTGAATATCATACCTACATGATATGCGCAATTGGTTTGTGCTTGCTCCTGCTGTTGCGCACATTTTGGGCGCAGTTTGAATATCCGGGCCTAGGTGTTCAAAAACCACATAGAAGACTGAAGAAGACCTGGAGTGCTCCTTTTATTATGTCCACTGTAAAAAAGTGGTTAAGCAGACTTAAAATTGGGGGGGGGGGGCATATTATGTAAGTCAGAAGATATGGGGCAATCGAAAATACAATAAAAAAAATATGTCAAAATTGTTATTGATATCATGTTCTGCTTCATTATTGCTAAAGCAGTAGCAACTCGCTGCCACCTGGGAGACCTGTATTTGCATGCAGTTCTCGGACTACTGCTCTGAATCCAGCTGGGGGCCAGGGGCATTGGGTATGTAAGGTGATTGGTTCCAGGGTTGGGAGAGCACAGGCCACTCAGCATTTGCGCAAACCCTGCGTGCTGGCCAAGAAGCAACACTGGCATCAGCTGTGAAGCTACCCTCCCAGCCAGAGGAGGAGAGCAACCATGGTGACCATAAATACGGGTCAGGGTACGGGGGGAGCCAGGGATGGGATGGGAAAAAGAATAATAAAAAATATTACAGACCCCTGCTTAATATTAGTAGGCTAGCAACTCCTGCTGCTTTATTTAGTACATGCACCAAGAGATGGATGGCACATTTGTTGTGAATTATGAATGATTGAAATGCAGAATGTTTTAACATCAGATAGTTGAGGCATCCTTGTAATGTATTCCTGATCCAGCAGCATTGCCCTGAGCTACACTGAAGGCCATTTCTTTAAACTCAGACATTAGCACACAGCACACCTCTTGACTGCAGGCATTTAAGGATCAACAGGGGCCAAAAATGCTTTTAAGATCAAATGAGACCAGGGAAACAAGCATGTTCCCTTTCCGCGTCAGATTAGATTGCCGTCTCAGGCGCGCAGCTATTTCAGGTACAGAGTGCTTAGTGGTTTGGGCCGTGTTGTATCAAAAAAGTGGTCCACAGAAAACATCTGTTTCTTTCACCTGCAAACCACAATGTGCTGTGAAGAGGCAAGACGGTAGCCACATACACTCAAGGGAACATTGGAAATCTGTCTCAAAGGGATGAGCTTGGCTTTCTGAAATGGTATCAGGAAGAGCACTTAAAATGAAGGGAAGCTTTCAAAGTGTATGATACACTGCAATGACTACATTTGTACTCTGTCCATCTAGCCTTCCATCTCACTAGCTAGTTCTCTATCTAATCTGTCTGATAGACGGGCAGGCAGAGTTGCCACAAATACCTTGAACTGAAAGAGAAGCTGAATAAACGCTGTTTTGCCAGAAACCAATAACTTATTCATTGAAAAGGTGAAGCTAGTTTTATATTGTGTATTCCAAGGCAAAAGCTGGACTTTGCATAATTTAAGAGGGGGTGAGACAAGAGATATGAGAGAGAGAGAGAGAGACACCAGAGAGGTTGGCAAGGAATTTTTTCAAGTTGAAAATCTGCACTAAAGCACACTTTCAGCACACTTAAAGTGACATCATCATTTCCACATTCAAGTTCCATTTTCTCCCAGTAGGCAGAAGAACAAAGCTGAGGGAGTACTTTAGCTATTTTGTTGCTATTATGGTTTTTTTTTTTGCTTCTGTAAGCCTTAGACAGAAACCTTTTTCCATTTTCTTGAAGAAACATCCTTCCGCAGTCCTGATCTGCTCATTCAGTTTAGTGAGTGGTAACCTCATTCTTTCCCTATCACTTGGCCCTCTCTTCTATAGCTATATCTAGCAAAACACAGCTCAGAAGGTATGACTGTTTTATATCCCACCCAAAACTAGGATGTTCAAGACTGGCGTTCATCTGCCTATGCCAAACGTTGTGTGCCTTGACTACTAATTCAGCCATAATCTCTAAGCTGTTTCATTTTCTTACCGGGGTAAGTATCACCCTGAAGCTTGCTTCAAACGTTCAGGTTCTTCTGCCCCTAAAGAGCCACTGACACTTTAAGAAAAACTTTGGAAAACATAGTATTTGGACACAAAGCAGCTTATGTTTCTCATTAGCTCTGTATTTCTTAGTCCTGTTATTTATTACTGAGGTCACACACATGAAAACTGGATAGTTATTCTTTGGGAGTTAATCAGCTCCTATTGCTTCTCCCCAACCTGATGTTATAATACTCTGATTGTTCCATCACAGTTATTCCCATGGCAGTAGACTGTGATGTCACAATAGAGCATTAATAATTTTAAGTAGGGAATAAGCTATACAGGCAGAGGAACTCTAAGGGATAAAGACTTTGATTTTATGGGAATTTATTCAGTAATAAATAACGGAGAAGAGATATCTATAGAAGATATATAAAATGCAAGCCGACTTTTGTTATGTTTTCCAAAGTTTTCCCAAAGGTGTCAACTGCTCTTTAAAAGGACACTGTCAATCCTTTTTGCATCATATTATTTCTAATTGAAACCCCACATTTTATAATTGCTTAACTTCTCTCAAAAAAATCATTGATGCTGCTGGTTGTTTTATCCATTTCCTTTCTTAGCTGAACTGAAATGCATGCTAATGGTGTAATTATACCCAATGTTTTGTTTCAAATCCATGATGTACTCTTATTGCATACTTTCTGAACATTAGAAACACCTCCAAACAGTGCAGCCACTCATGGTGCAATAGTCTCCTCTCCTCCCACTTCATCATGAGTGGCTAGACTGCGTTGCAGGTGTTCCCAAGAGCAGGAAAGATGCAGTGGGAGTTGATCAGAGACTGTGAACAAGCAAGTTTTTTTGTGCCGTAACACCAGTATGATGGGCATTCTGTTTTTCACTTTTAAAAAGCTAAAATGAATCAGAATTAAACTACCAGTTAACTCAGCAATCTCTACAGAATGTGACCAATCATAACATGTTATTTAAACTAGACACTTTGAGGTCTAACGAGGTTGACAGTGCCCTTTAAGAGGAAGTCAGATTCTTTTGTATCCTTTTCTAGCTCTAAAAATCTTTTTCTGTCTCTTCAAGACCCAGTCTTCTAACGTCTGGAGCTTCTGAAAGCAGTGTGCATTGGGGAACCACTGGGGTCCGGCAACCACAATACTATATGGTTCGAGTTGACCCTGGGCGCTAGTAAGCCCTCTTCTAAGGCTGAGGTGCTAGACTTCTAAAGGGCAGATTTCAACCAAGGAAGGGAATAAGTCCTGGGCAGGTTAGCTGGGGTAGGCAGCATCAGAAAGTGGAAGAAAGCTGGAGGGTTATAAAGGTTGAAGCAATGAAAATATGCACGAGAGCAGTTATCAAGACAAACAACTACAAGAGACCAATTTGTTTCTCTGACTAGGTCAGGGAGGCAGTGAGGACTAAAAAGAAGATATTTATAAGGTACAAAGAAAGCAGGGGGACAAAGAATGGGACTAGTGTCAGGAAAATCTAGAGAGGTTGAGAGGGCAGTCAAGAATGCAAAGGCAAGCACAGAACTTGTGTATTGTGGAAGGGTTCAAGAGAGGGGGGAAACACAGTTTTTTTTAGAAATGTATAAGGAAAAAAGAAAGATGGGAAGGGGAACTTGTCAGGCTAAAGGAGGGGGCAGGTAATACAGAAAACAGGCAGAAAGTAATCATGCTGAACAACTACTTCTGCTTGGTATTCACTAGGGAGAACAGCAGGCCCTTACCAGGGAGTGGGATAAAGGCAGCTGACAGAGGGGTCCCAGAAATGAGGCTGCAGAAATATACTAGTGAAAGAGTCAGAAGGGGTTTGCAGTCTTCAAGGTAAACAAGGCTCTGGGGCCAGATGGGATGCATCTGAGGGTATGTAAGGGAACCAGCATTGGTGTTAGTTAAACCCCTGGTGGGGCTATTCAGTAACTCCTTGCAGCAAGTGGTGGTTCCCAAACACTGGAGAATGATAGACATAGTTCAGCTGCACAAGGAAGGGGACAAGGAGCTGCCGGGAAACTATAGACCAGTCAGACTTACATCTGTGGTAGAAAAATTGATGGGGACACTAGTCAAAGTAGACCTACATATGACCATATGAAGAAGTCAGCAGAAGAAGGCCATTTGGTCTATCTAGTCTGTTCGAATTGCAGGGTCCACAGCTTAAGCTACTTTCCCTGCCCCCCCCACTCCTCCCTACCCATGATCCTTACCTCCCCCTATGCCTATCCTAGCCTCTCTTAAACCTGCCCACTGTCTTCAACGAGATCACCTCTTCTGGCAGCACATTCCAAGTGTCCACCACCCTCTCTATGAAGAAGTGCTTCCAGACCTCCTTCCTAAACCTCTCATCCTCCAGCTTAAGACTGTGCCCCCTTGTGTTATGGTTACCACTCAGCTTAAAGATACTCTCCTTATCCACATTATTTATCCCTTTCAAATACTTGAAGGTCCCAATCATATCCCCTCTCTCTCTGTCCTGCCCTCCAGGGAGTACATGTTCAGTGCCCTCAACCTCTCCTCATATGCCTTACCCTGCTGACTCACTATCATCTTTGTAGCCCTCCTCTGTACCTTCTCTAGCAGATTAATGTCCTTTTTGAGGTGTGGGCACCAGTACTGAACTCTGTACTCTAGATCTAGACCTAGTGGAATATCTGGAGAAAAATGGGCTTCGGGATAATAAGCAGCATGTGTTTGTGGCAGGAAGGTCTTGTAAGACCAACCTGAACGCATTCTTTGACTGGGTAACCAGGGAAGTTGACAAGGGACATGTAGTAGACATACTGTACATTGACTTCAGCAAGGTATTCAGCTCAGTGCTATACAAAATACTGCTGAATAAGGTGGGGGATCTGTAAACAGCTGTGGAAATAAGAAAGTGGGTAGTAAGTTGACTGGAGGAGAGGAAGCAAAGAGCTAGAGTGAACGAGATCAGATCAGTGGAAACATAGAAACATAGACCATGATGACAGAAAAAGACCAGAGGGTCATCCAGTCTGTCCCTATTCCCTATAATCCCTGGAACCTATTTGTCCTCCAGGGTACTAACGCTCCCTCTGATATCCCCATTCTCCTCCCTGGTCTTGTCACTCCAGGCATCCACTATTCCTTTCATTCTATCCCATGCTTGCTTAAATCCCCCGACTGTGTTTACACCCACCACCTCGGCCAAAAGACTGTTCCAAGGTTCTACCACCCTTTCCATAAAGAAGTACTTCCTCACCAGGGGTTTGGCTTCAGTGTCTTCATAAGTGACATTGTAGAGGGGCTGGTAGGGAAAGTGTGCCTGTTCACAGACGACACAAAAATCAACAATAGAGTGGACACACCTGGGGGAGTAGAAATGAGGGAGGATCCCAAAAAGCTGGAAGAATGGTCAAGGGTTTGGCAACTAGGTTTCAATGCCAAAAAATGGAAGATCATGCACATGGGGCACAGGAACCCAAGGGCAACATACCATTTGGGGGGGTGACAACAACAAAGCAGAAAAGAGACCTGAGGGTCATCATATCTGATGACCTGAAGGTAGCGAAGCAGTGTGAGAATGCAGTAGGAAAAGCTAGCAGAATGCTGGGGTGCATAGGGAGGGGTATCACCAGCAGAAGGAGAGATGAGGTGATACATATATATCTTCAGCTGACACCTTGTTGTCGAGCATCTCTTTCTATTTAAAATGCTACCTTCCTGTATGTTACTAATACCCTTGTGGTATTTGAATGTTTCTATCATGTCTCTTCTTTCCCTTCTATCCTCCAGAGAGTACATATTTAAGTCTTTGAGTCTTTCCTCACATGACTTTTGAGTGTGTGTATCTATATATCTCTGTTTATAAAATGGGTAGGTAAAATCATAGAAATCCCACTAACATGCTTGGACAGAATGCATCACATGACTGTGCATTATTTCCCAATGACCGCACACCTTCCAGCATGACCGCACGCCTGAACTGCTTTCCAGCCTGACGAGAACCTTATCACAAACTGGCTACAGTATCACTCCAGAACTGTAAACAGCAGCAGCAGTCACACTGAGTGCACTGAAAGAGAAGCAGCACACCACTGCCTCACTCTGACAGAAAACAAAACCTCTGACAGGAAAATTTGAAAAAAATGGCAGAATTACCACATACCTCAAAGGACCTTCAATCAATCCTCAGCAAAGATGACTGGTACAATGATGATCTCTTCAAAGAACTTGAAGAATACTTACCTGAGCAGCCTCTGCAGAATCCACCACAGCAAACAGTGAGTAGACATGCCAGCCTTCACCCTGAAGAAATAGGTAGCATAGGAGAAGACAGCGCTGAGAAAAATACAAAAAAGCAAACAGTCTGGGCAACAAAAGTATTCACTGACTGGGTATCAGAAAAACAAATAGAGCTGGATTTAAAAACAGTAACAGCAGATAAACACAACCTTGAGAGAATTATATGCCACAGTTAAGAATGCTTCTGGTGAACAGTATGGTGTATCAAGCTTTATTGGATTAAGAGCAGGCCTGATAGACATTTAAATTCACTGCCTCTGTCCAGACAAATTAACATTGTGATAGACACAGATTCTCAATCTGCATACAATGTTTTTGTCTCTGTCATAAAAAAATATAGAAAAGGCAAAGACTTTACTCAGCACCATGAATGTCTCACAGAACCAGACTTTAAAAAGTTAAAACACTCTCCAGTACTGTCACCAAACAGTGCTGCAGGACTGGTCAGAATGGTTTGGTTCGACCTGCAAATATTCATGGCCCAGAGAGGAAGGGAAGGGCAAATAGTACTTAAAAAAGAATCCTTCCAGATAAAAACTGATGAAAATGGCCTAGAATACATAAGCCTTAAGCACAACCCAGACAGCAAAAATCACAAAGATGCCAGAGTTAAATCGAGCCACTTTAAGGGATTGTGTTTTTGCACAGCCAAATGACCCTCTATGCCCTGTCCTGTCTTTTAAAAAATACCTCAGCAAATGCCCACCTGACACTACAGCATTTTTCCTACACCCCAAAAGAGCTTCACAGGACTTACTAGACAAACAACAAATCTGGTGTTCGAAAGAAGCAATGGGGGTAAACTACTTACCTGTATCTTCTTTAATGCCTCGCCTGTCTAATGAAGCAGGACTATCTCACCGTTATACTAACCACTGCCTAAGGTCCACAGTGGTTCAAATACTCTCCTCAGCAGGTCTAGAATCACGACAGATCATGGCTGTGACAGGCCACAAATCAGTAGGTAGCCTTAAATCATACTGGGCACCCACACTACAAGACAGACGCAATTGGGCAAATATCCTAGCTGGCACAAGTACCTCAGACTCAGAACCAGTACCTGAAACAGCAGTTTTACCTCAAAACAAAATCACTGGCATTCCACCAAAGGACAGCACAGCCGAAGAACCACCAACAACACAGTCACCACTGCGATCTGCCATGGAACTGCAAACCATGGTTTCCGAGACGCACTCAGCTCGACAACCAGTTCATCAAAATAAAGCTGTGCTCCAACTCTGCAATGAAAAGCAAGAAAGAGAAACTCATCCCACCCACATAACTGAAGACTACGGCGACAACTTCCAAATTAACACTAACCACAAACCCAGAAGCTCAATTGAAATAACTGCAGCCCCAAACCTCAGCTGGCTTGCCACCGTCGGTCACGGAGCCAGCACAACTACTTCAAGAAAGCTGCATTAAATCTACAGAAAGCAGACCAACAAAAAAATCAAGAACCTCCATGAGTTCCACAGCATCTACCTGCAGGATCGCATCCACTGGCACTATATATGCAAAACGTGATGGTGCACGGCAATCTGCAGTTTAATATTTACTATAAATAAAAAAGCCTGTAGAACCACTAGAAATAAACACTGCAGAACTTTAAGCTAAAATAACAGCTTTTTACTTATTGCAGTAAACGATTCCTTAGCATTCAAAGTGACTGTTCACACGGCCTGGTGGCGCTGAGGCACTGGATGCCTTACCTCGCACTATGCCGGCACCCACACCAGAACAAGCACGACACCGGGGTCGGGCGGTAAGATATGATCTAGCGCTCCATAGCTTCAAGCAGTACAACAAATATATTACAGTTCAAATAAGTTCAAGAGCTTTAAAAATATGCAGTTCTACTGTTGTTCTGTGTAATCTTTATTCACGTTTATAAATTGTCAGTGTCAGTGGCTCAGTAGGCTGCACACTTGCCTCTGAGGCCGGGAGATCAGAGGGCTGTGGGTTCAGTTCCCACAGCTGGCACTTGGGTTAATATCCCAGTAATGACACTGTAGTGCAGCATGAGAGGGGTGCTGCACTTCTGAGGTGCCGTCTTTCGGATGAGACGTTAAACTGAGGTCCCATCTGCCTGGATTGGTGGTAGTTCGGGTGGATGTTAAAGATCCAATGGCACTTATTGAAAAGAGTAGGGGAATTTTTTATTGAGATTACAACAAATCTAATACAATTTCAGCAGTACATCATACAAAGTCAGGAAGAGAAAAAATCAAAACCAAATATAAGTATTAATTCATACTATATCCCTAAACACAACAAAAAAAGGACCCTGTAACCAAAACCCCCACCCCATAAATTAAATCATAACGAAAGAAATAACAAAAAAGGGGTAACCCCCCCCTTCCTTAAAGCCAATCAAACTATTTCCAAGCAGCCTCCCAATCATTTAAGTGGAGCCGTAAAAATTCCCGACGTTTAAATGCTTGTAGTGCCGTAAATATAATAAAATAAAGTTCCCCTCCCGAGATCTCCATTTGTTGGAGTGCCAGTTTACAATGTCCTATCCATATCCAATATAAAAAATGTACCATAATCATACGTAGTGTACTATGCGGAATACCATTTTGCGATGCCGGAATAATGCCATAAAATAATAATCTATCATCCGGGGGAAATTCAACTTTCCAAATTCCTAAATTAACAATCAAAGTCCAAAAATGCTTAATATAAGGATAGTCAAAATATAGGTGAGTCATAGTCTTGATGCATTGCGTACAGGAGTCTCTCGGACAATATCGGTCCTGAATCTGTTTATGCTTATGATTCCTGCTGACATTTACCTTGCCATGTATTGCCAACCATACCATATCCCACATTTGTTCTGGTATCCGAACATCTAAAATTAATTTAGAAATGAAAAGTTGATCTCCTACTGAAAAATCTACAAAGGGATAATCCAAAAAACAGCCTTGAGTAATATCTTCATACAAAATACGCCTGGGAAATTGGAGTACTGAATCAAAAGTTACCTTCCATTGTTTTATTTTGTCAAAGACTCCAGCCCATTGACTATCCAATCAGGGTGATCTTTTGTTTTTATGCAAAACAACATTCATATTCCACTCCCTCAATACACCTTGTAATTTCGGTAACCTCCAACATACCCATAATTTCGAAGAGGGTTTCATTAAATAAAGCAAGTTATTGTAAACAAAAATCGTAAAAAAGAATACCAATGGATTAAGCATATTGAGACCTCCTTCCTTGATAGATTTATAAAGCACATTACACTTAACGGGGTTTAAACGACTACCCCATATACAAGAAAAAAAAACACGCCAATAACTTTGTTTCCAAAGACTTAGGTAAAGGAAAAACAGTGCCAATAAACAGAAATACTGGTACTAAAAAAGATTTAATTAAATAAATCCTCTTTTTTTTTGACATTTTCCACACATTCCATCGTGCCACCTTATCCATTCCTTTATTTAAAGCCCTCTTCCAATTATCTTCAGCCAAGTTCTCCGGACCAAAGTAAACCCCCAAAATCTTACTGGATTGTTTAGCAATGGGTATACCCCTAATCTCTAAGAGAGGATCATCAAACCCTTGAATGGCCAAACAAATAGATTTCTGAGGGTTCAAATGAGCTCCAATTATGGGCCCAATATTTTGAAATATATCGTATACTTTAAAAAGGGACAGATCATCGTGTGCTAGCAGACAAATATCATCCACATAGGCAATAACTTTAATGTTCTGTGCTAATTCAAAACCTAAACCTTTAATCAAAGGTGATCTGTGTACGATTTGAAGTAATGGATCAATATAAAAAACATATAATAAGGGGCTTAATGGACACCCTTGACGTACCCCATTCAAAATTCTACAAGAATTACCAATATACCCATTCTCATATGGTCTTACAAAAGCCAAGGCATAACATAAACGAATCCATTGAATAAAGGTCTCAGGAATTCTGTAAGACTGTAAACATTGCCATGAAAAATAATGTGAAACATTATCAAAGGCTTTGACCTGATCTAAACTAAACACAAAACCCCCTTTTGAGCCAGAGATTGACGTATTTCTCCCACATTCCATAATTTCCCGTAATAAGCATACCGCATCTGTAAGGCTTCTACCTGGTATCCCACAAATCTGGGACGGATGTATCAAAAAATCCATCACCGTCATTAATCTATTGCCTAATAGTTTGGCAAATATTTTAAAATCAACATTGAATAAAGTTATTGGACGCCAATTTTAGAGATCTGATACCTGCCCTGACTTAAACAAAAAATCAAAAGCCCTCATACATCTCATGCTGGTATAGTCCATCTCTTAACATAAAATTATAAACAGTCAAAAGTTCTACTGGCACATAATCCCACAATAATTTATATAATTCTCCAGGTAAACCGTCAGAACCTGGGGCGGTATTAGATTTTAGAGACATAGTCACTTTTTTCAGTTCTTCCAGCAAAAAAGGGGCTATTAACTTTTCAGATTGATTAACTGTTAGCTGTGGTAAATCAGGTGCCTGTAATATCATTGAGAAAGCATTAGGATCCAGCAATACCTCCCCATACATTGTAGTAATAAAGGATTCCAAATACTTCATTACAGCCGCATTATCCTTAAGTAACTCTCCTTGCTCATTTACCAAATTCACAAACCTCTTTTTCTCCTCCTATGTTGACTGTCTATAAACGGATTCGTTTGATCCGCTTTCCCTTGTGTCCCAAAAGACTGTTCCTTTTGTAGTGACACTAATCTATTATACTGATATAAAGACATTTCTGTATGAATTAAACTTATTTCATGACTATAATCCAAACTACAAACAGATTGAGCTGATAATAAATAATACAATCGACTCCGAAGCTCCAAATATTTAACATTCAATGATGTAGCCTGTGTTGTGGTTTTAAACTGAAAATATTACGTCAAACAGTATTTTACATCATCCCACCATTGGCCAAGCTTCACCTTCATATAGAAATATAGTAGAACATTTATCAGTAAGGATTAATCGTAAGTCGTTTTTAACCTCATTTTCCATCAATAGGGATGTATTCAGTCTCCAATAACCCGGTCCGGACACTCTTGGGGGGGGGATTGCAATATGAATTCCCAACAGCATGTGGTCAGAAGTTTCAATTTGTATCGTACACAGAAAACAAATTCCAGCTGTTGACTTTACAAAGATATAATCTATCCTAGAGGATAAAGTACCTCTATAATAAGTAGCCTTGACCTTATAACCTCCCTGTAAATGTGCATCTTGTAAACCTGCCTGCAAGACCATTTTAATCATAAAAGTTTTGTCACAGTATTGTTTACTACCAGAGCGTGTCTGTTGAGAATTTACATTGAAATCACCCCCAAAGAAAAGTTGCCTACTAGTATACAAAAAAGGCTGAATTTTAAGCATTAACTCTATCCGTAAAGCTTTGGTTTGAGGGCGGTAAATATTAATTAAATGACAGGGAAAGGACCCAATCTCAACATCTAACAATAATGCCCGACCCGGCTCTATATCTATTAACCAAAGTACCCGAAGATCACTATGCCAAAAAACTATATCCGCTCCACAACATAAATCAGGACCAATAGACCAATATGCGGGTCCCCAAACCCAATCTTTTGTAGCCATATGTAAATCTGACAAGGTATGAAACCAAGTGTCTTGTAAAAAAATTATATCATACTGTAAATGTTGCAAAATAGAAAAGGTAGTAGCCCTTCTAACAGGAGATTTTAAACTATTGGCATTTAGACTAGCCAATTTAAGTTTTACGGGCTCAGGGTGAGTGTTTTTTCAAACGAACACTAGACCATGCCCGTCTAGGAGGTAATATAGGTGTGTCTGATGGTATCTCATTAGCTTGAGTATTCTCTTGCACTTCTTGTGTGGAAAGAGGTTCTGAAATCGACTCCATCGGTTGTTCATCCTCAACTCTATCACCCCAAGAGGAGAACACTGAAAAGCGATTTGTGAGGGGTAATGGGGACACTGGCCCCTGAGTCAAACAAGTACCCAAATTTCCATCTGTAATTGCATCCACAATCAAATGAGATTCCTTCAAATCTAAAGGTGGGCATGGGTCAGTGGGTTTAGCAGTGTCTTCAGTAGAACAGGGAACCAAAACATTTTTCGATTTAATTCCAACAAGCTGATTCTGATGTTTAGAAGTTAGTACCATATTTCCAGAAATTGAGGGGGAAGTAGGAAGGGATTCTGGTGGGGGTTGAGAAACCTCAAAAACCCGCTGACCTGCCACCACTGTTGAGGTGGGGAAAGCAATAACATCAGTAGGCTGAGAAAATGGAGGAGCAATCCTCGGTATCCCTCTCAGGCTTCCACCACTACCCCAGCCTCGACCGCCTCCTAGTAGCCATCGAAAAATCAGTACCAGCTTCTTCATTTCTAGCAAAAAAATGCCTAGCTCGAGAAAGCAAAACAGCATGATCAGAGGCTTCCTCTGAATTATGAGCAGCCCAGGGGCATTCCTGGAAAGCATGTTCATCATCCCCGCAGAGATTGCACACATTGGAGGCCGAACATTGCGTCGCTGTATGGCCCAATGTACCACATTGGAAACACCTCATAGTGTCACAATCTGTATTTAGGTGTGATAAAGACCCACCCCGATATCAACTCTTAGGCTGCCCAGCATAGAAGAGAATTCCTCTATCCCGACCCAGAAAAAAAGAGCTTTGGAGATGTTGAATACCATGTTCAGTTTGGTTCAGCTGAACCTGAAAAGTCCATCCCCTAGTCCAAAAACCATTATCATCCATTATGGGGCAGAGATGATCAAAATAGTGCATCTTTTTTTTTTTCCAGCCAAAATATAATATCCTTAATGTCCACCCCCTCATTTCTGAATAACAATGTGACTGTTTTAATTGTTGGTTTGGTAATAGGTATAGCCAGAAAATCCTTCCAGTCCTCTGTATCTTTAATCTCATAATATATCTTCCAAAACTTGTCAAGGGAAGTCCTGGTACAAAAACTAATGTCATACATATGGTCACCCGGAGCATGGATAAACACATACACCTCGGCGGGTGTAAAACCCATAGAATCCATTAGTAACGATTTACCAACCCATAATCTATCAGGTGTAATTGGGGCCAAACCTTTGTATTGAAGGCGAACCACAAATCTCCTTTTAGCGGCTATAATTGGTTTCTGAAAAAGGCCTGCATAAGTTGTAGGCCGTCTAATCTCCGCAATTGGTTCAACATGAGGTGCTTCTTCCAAGGTCTTACCTTCGGACTCCTGCCCTATCCCCCCATCACAGTGTTCTCCCAATGCAACGCCGTCTTCACCTGAAACAGATCCTGGAGCAGAAACATTGCCCAGAGATTCCTCACTCACTGTCATGACACCCAGATGTACAAAAGGCTTGGCGTCTGGCGTAGCAACCAAAATCCCTTCCGACTGTAAATCTTGCTGCAATGGAAGGACTTCGTCAACGCTATTTGCCTCTGCAACAGCAGATTCCAATACAGGTATCGCAAAAGCAGTAGTATTAAGAGTCAGGGAACCGGGAATAGGGATAGCAGGGTCAGGCAGCCAGCGACCATTAGTAAACACCCAACCTGCTTGGTCGAGCGCTTTCCCCGGTGTCCAGTCTGAGGGAGTACCCTCGAAAACCATCTCCTGGGACGCAGTCCCCTCATTCAGAAGATCGGGAACAGTAACAGAGTTTAAGGGAGGTATTGGTTCCAGTCCCCCGCCCCCCAAGGCAAGCGTTTACTTACATCCTGTTGGGGGCTAGCCATCGATCTTTTCCATTTTTTCTGTTCTTCGTCCAGTTGGGACTTGTCTTTTAAAAATTCCTTCTCCACTGCCGACAACATTAGCAATTGTTCCTTTTTTTAAAATAATTCTGCCCGTAGCAGTTCTTCATCTTCAGTGATTTCTTCCTCCGTCGTATGTGTCAAAATTGGTAAATCCAAACCCGAATCCTTATAATCCGTAGGTCTAGGGGAGAGATCCACCGTCTCCCTCAGTGCAGGCTCTCTACATCCCGCAGCAGCTCCTTCTCCCTCCGTGTCCAACAGCAAACTGGGATCCTCCATCCCTGCAGACAGACGGACAGTGCCACCTGCCTACAGAGTAGGGGAATTTCCCCGGTGTCCTGGCCAAATTTCCCTCATTCACTAAAAATACCACCAACAGTTTCATCTGGTTCAAGGTCAGTTGGCATTCATCTGTATCCCCCTCCCCTGGGTAGTGCCTGAAAATAGGCAGGATTTGTCTAGTGCACTTACCCGGTCAACAAAAACTAAATAAATAAATAAAGCAAATTCAAATCAAGCAACGGCCTAATGTGTATTTTTTCATCTTATTCTGTTTCCAGTTTGCACTACTTTACCAAATGAGGGGCCATTTTACAAGATAGATAACCCACTCTTGGGTGTGCGGTCGCACTCCGATATACGCATGCCTTGGGTGGGTGAACGCACTCAGTCTGCAGTCTTGTGCATCACAACGCACACCAAGGCGTGCGTATATCAGAGCACGACCACACACCCAAGAGTGGGTTATCTATTGTGTATATATATATATATATATATATCTATATATATATTCATTGCAAAAAACTCTGTTAATGCATCAGTTAGGGTTCCTACTACAGAGACGAAAGTATGGAAATTTAGTGTTAGGGTTCCCAACCCTGCCACCTCACCCCCCCACCCTCCACACACCAACATGTGTCGGGGTGTGCCTTGGGGTCATCTGGCATAACTCTCACCCCATTCTCCTATACTGTACCACCTCAGCTTCCTTACACATGGAATGGGGTGAGAGTTCGGGATGACAACCCCAAGGCACACCCTGACGCCTGTTGGTGTGTGAGGGTGGGGTGGTGGGGTGTAGTGTTGGGAACCCTAACACTGAATTTTCATACTTTTGTCACTGTAATAGGAACCTAACTGATGCATTAATGGAGTTTTTAGTAATAAATATATATATATATATATATATATAACACATACATATATATGTGTGTGTGTATATATATATATATATATATATCTTGCAAAAACTTAATTAATGCATCAGTTACAGTGGATGCCACAGTGACAAAAAGAGGAAATGAGGTGTTAGGTTTTCCAACCCTATCACCCCACCCCCTGGGTTTCCACCCCTACCACCCCACCCCATCCTCCACGTGTCGGGGTGTGCCAAGGGGTCATAAGGTCCAACGCTCACCCCATTCCATGTGTGAACATGCTTACATGCTACAGTATAGTACAATGGGGTAAGAGTTAAGCCTTATGATCCCATGGTACACCCTGATGCCTGTAGACGTGTTAAGGATAGAGGATGGGGGTGAGCTGGTAGGGGTGGGAACCCAGTGGGTGGGGCATTAGGGTTGGAAACCCTAACACCTCATTTCCCTGCTTTTCTTGCTGTGATATCCACCCTAACTGATGCATTAACAAGGTTTTTGGAAAGAATTTCCATTCTTTTTCAAATAATATAAATGTATCCTCAGTTTAGGACCCTGCGCTCCCATCCCACGATCCAGATAATACAACAGTGTCCATATGTCACGGTGAGAGTACAGGGTCCTATGGACCCCGCACTTCCATCCCTCCATCGACATAGTACAACACTGTCCATAAGTCATACTGGGAGTACAGAGTCCTTTGGATCCAGTGCTCCCGTCTCACGATGCAGATAGTACAACAGTGTCCATATGTTACAGTGGGAGTGCAGGGTCCTTTGGACCCTGCGCTCCCACCCCTCCATCCAGATAGTACAACAGTGTCCATATGTCATGGTGGGAGCGCAGTGTCCAAGGAACGAAGGGTCCTTTGGGTGCTGCACTCCGATCCTTTCATCGAGATAGTACACCACTGTCCATATGTCACGGTGGTAACACATGGTCCTTTGGACCCTGTGCTCCCATCCCTCCATTGAAATAGTACAACAGTATCCATATGTTACGGTGGGAGGCAGGGTCCTTTGAACCCTGCGCTCCCATCCCTCCATCCAGATAGTACAACAGTGTGAAAAATGAGAAACACTGGCAAAATTACGAGCATGCTTAGAAACTGCACAATGCACGCTCATAACGCGCTCATTTTTTGGAATTGTTGTCATCAAATTTTCAACATCAGCATTATGAGACCTCCACTCATGAGCAGTTGATTTCGCACAGCGACCATGCCATTCTGCGCCACATGTGCAAAATCACATTCCAGACAGGTTGTGCAAAATGACAGCTATTCTGTTCATAAGGTGGTGTGAAAAAATGGCAATGTTGAAAATCTGAAGTGAAAATTTGAAAAATTGACAAAGTTACGGGCGTTCGTAGAAAGTGCACAACGCACACCCATAACACAGTTATTTTGGGGAATTTTTCACCAAATTTTTAACATGGGTTTTATGGGTCCTTCCCTCATGAACAGTGGCACTATCATTTTGTTAATGTGTTCCAAAAGTTGATTTCGCGCAGCAACTGCGCCACTCTGTGCCACAGGTGTGAAAACACATTTTGGGCAGTATGTGAAAAATGACAGATGTACTGTTCATAAGGAGGTGTTAGAAAATGCCAGTGTTGAAACTCTGGAGCGAAAATATTAAAAACTGGTGAAGTTACGAACGTGCATAGAAACTGAGCAACACATGCTCACAACGCAGTCATTTTTGGGAATGTTTTCACTAAAATTGCAACATAGGTTTTTGGATTCTCATCTCATGAATAGTGAAATTGTATGTTGCTTCGTCCAAAAAGGTGATTCCATGCAGCGAATGCAAAATCACCTTTCAGGACCAAGAAACGAAACAACAGTAACATGTTCATGAGGAGGGGTCCCAAGAACCCCATGCTTAAAATTTGGGGCCAAAATTCTTAGAAGTGGCCAAGATATCAACTTAAGTTGAACCCCCCCCCATTGACTCTCATTATACAGCTTACCTCGATTTCTTCAGTTTGTGGTTGGACTTTGAAGAGTGCAGATATGTTCCCGGTCCACAGAAAATCGCCGATCCTGGCCTCCGGATGGTAAGTATGGGTGAGGGGGGGGTGCATGGAGGTGAGTGCACAGAGGAGGGGTGGGATGAGGGGGGACTGGGGAGACTATGAGGGACGGTTTTTTTATTACAGATATTATTTTTTTAATCATCGCTGAGCTGGACTAAGGAGAAGGGGCAGAAGTTGTGGAAATTTAGTAATTATCTGTTGAACATCTGATAATTTACTGACCTAATTAAAAAAAGGATCCCGCAGATTATTAGGGAGAACGACAGCCCAGAGTTATCCAGAGCAACCCTATGGGGCACTATAAAAGCTGTCTTAAGGGGCAACATTATTAAATACTCCTCACAACACAAAAAATTGCAAAACCAACAGATGGAGAAACTGCAAGTACAGTTGAAAGAACTGCAAGGGCAGCATGCCGTAGGAGACAAGGCAATTTATCCCCTGCTACAAGCTATGAAACAACAGATACAAAAGCTTCTGGATGTTCGCACTGAGCAAGCCCTGCAGTATCTGCAGCAAAAGTACTATGAAAGTGGGCCTAGAGCCACACGTCTACTAGCACATAGGCTGAGGAGGAAAATAGCCCAAACAGCAATAACCCAAATCAGAGACCCCCAAACAAATAGGCTAGTCAAAACTCCCGATTTAATCATGAAAACCTTCTGTACCTTCTATCAAAACCTCTACAGCTCAGAAACCCATCCCACAGATGCACAAATTAGAGAATATGTTAGTAACTTAAAACTCCATGCCCTCTCAGAGGGATTACGGGAGACCTTAATGAGACCACTCACCCCTGAGGAATTAGAGCTAGCCATAACAAACCTTAAGACTAACAAAAGCCCAGGCCCAGATGGCTATATGGCAGACTTTTTTAAAACATTCAGGAAAGAGGTAAGGGGGACCCTCTTGCGGGTGTGCAGATCGATACAAGAGGAGGGGATAATTCCACCCTCATGGAATTATGCAACCATTTCAAGCATCCCCAAGCCCAACAAGGACATCACACAGTGCTCCGCTTATAGGCCAATATCAGTCTTAAATTTAGATTACAAACTTTACACGTCAATTTTAGCAAAACGTATGGAGCACATTCTACCCCGACTGATAAGACTATGACCAGACAGGATTTGTCCTGGGCAAACAAGCTCAGGACAATATTAAAAGAACGGTGCACTTGCTTCACCATGCCTCCCGGTCGGGGGCCCCCTTCCCACTGTTGAGTCTGAACGCTGAGAAGGCCTTCGACTGGGTGGTGTGGCCCTTTCTAGGGCAAGTTTTGCAGTCGATGGGCTTCCCAAAACCCTTTACTAAAATAATGGGGGCTATTTACAATAGCCATAGGGCATACATAAAAATAAATGGAAAGATCTCCACTCCAGTAGCCCTACACCAGGGCACCAGGCAGGGGTGTCCCCTTTCCCCTCTCCTTTTTGCCCTGTATTTGGAACCCTTCGCTCAAGCCCTACATCAGAATAAGGAGATAGAGGGACTACAGCTTGGGGGAGAACCTCATAAGATAGCTCTCTACGCCGATGAGGCGATGATCTTTTAGTATACATGGGAAACCCAGAAAGATCACTGGGGCCCTTATGGCAAGAACTAATAAAATTTGGAGCACTCGCAGGATATAAAATGAATCAAACAAAAACAGAAGCCCTGCAACTAAATTACACCCCCTCTAACCATATTACACAAAGCTTCCCATTCAAATGGAACCTATAGCAGCTGAGATACCTGGGTATTAACTTCCAATCCAATCCAACTTTATTTATATAGCGCCTTTCGAATCCAAGGCGCTGTACAAAAACATACACAGAGTAATAAAATTCCATACATTAAAAAATGTCAGCCATGATTAACTAGAATATGCTAAATTGAATAAATATGTTTTTAAAGCAACCTTAAAACTATCGACGGTTGGGCATTCTCTCAACCAGCGAGGTAGAGAATTCCACAGGGTCGGTGCTGAGAAAGCAAAAGCACGAGATCCTGATGTCTTTAATCAAACCTTGGAAATCTCCAGCAATCCCTCGTTGGCAGACCGGAGAGGACGGAGGGGGCAGTAGGGAATCAGGAGATCTTTCAGGTAACCGGGTCCCTGATCATGTAGGGCTTTAAAGGTTAGTAAACCAACCTTAAGGTGATCCGCCGCAAACAGGCAGCCAGTGCAGTTTCTGGGGTACAGGCGTAATATGACTGGTTCTAGGGGTCCCAGTCAAAAGCCTGGCTACGCGTTCTGCACCAGCTGGAGGTATGGATATCAACCCCTGGTAGCCCTAGGTAGAGGGTGCAGTAGTCCAGACGGGTAGTGACAAAGGCGTGGACCAATGTTGGAAGATCCCCCCGAGGAACCAGATGTTTCACCCGGGAGATATTCCTCAGATGGTAAAAAGAGGATTTGACGACAGCTGACACCTGAGATGTTAGGGTCAGACCATCGTCAAAAATAACGCCCAGATTTCACACCTGATCAGAGGTAGAGAGCTATATACCACCAAGTAACAAGCCTGATGGTTGTCCAGCTCCCAAACCCACCCCCGGACGACCTGGATCCACAACCAATACCTCAGATTTATCCGGATTGAGTCTCAGCCAGCTGGAACTCATCCAAAGTCTGATCTCCGCAAGGCAGTTATTTAGTACAGAGAGTGCATCACCCTGACCGGGGAGAAAGGACAGATACAGTTGAGTATCATCTGCATAGCAGTGGAAACCCAGACTGTATCGCCTGATGATTTCTCCCAATGGCAGCATATACACTGCAAACAACATGGGAGCTAAAATGGAGCCCTGTGGTACCCCACAGGGCAGGGAGTGAGCACCAGAGGAATCAATTCCAGTGACAACTCTCTGAGACCTGTCCGTGAGGTAAGAACGAAACCATTTGAGGACTGTACCAGACAGCCCACAAAAGACCCGCAGGCGCTCCAACAGCACTCCATGGTCTACAGTGTCAAATGCAGCAGAGAGATCGAGAAGGACCAGAATGGTACATGCCTTTCGATCTCTAGCCATTAGGAGGTCGCTCCATACCCGGACAAGGGCAGTCTCTGTACTATGCTTTTTCCTAAAGCCAGACTGGAGAGTATCATAGACATTGTGAGTTATAAGATGATCATCCAATTGCAACGCAACTGCCTTTTCAAAAACCTTACCAACAAATGGCAGGTTAGAGATAGGCCGGTAGTTAGCTAGACAATCTGGATCCAAGGAGGATTTTTTAAGGAGTGGTCGAATGACTGCCTCCTTAAGGGGGTCAGGAAAGACCCCCCTCTCCAAAGACTTCCAGACAATGTCAGCAAGGATTGGGCAGATAACTTCTACACATCCTACTAAAAGAGGTGTAGGGCCCAGATCCAAATTACAACTAGTTGGTCGCATTGTTTGGATGATCTTCACAATGTCCCCGAACTCCGGCTGGCGAAAATCTAACCAGACAGACCGAGGACATGCCACTTCTCGTCGACCACTGCAATCCCCCACAGGAGAGGTCGGACCGATGCCGGACCTGATGCTGGCAATCTTATCTGCAAAAAACCAAGCAAACTCCTCACATCTTAGCTGAGAAAAAGATTCTCTGGGCTGAAGACAGATTGGATTGCACAATCTGTCCACAGTCTGGAAAAGCTGAGCCGGTCGATTTTGTGCAGCAGAAATCTCTCTGGATAGGAATTCTGCCTTCTTACGAGTGATTTCTGATTGATAGCTATCATAATGTGCCATCAACCTAAGCCTGTCAGCATCAAGGCCCGACTTCCGCCAGGCTCTCTCCAGCCTTCAGCCAACTCGCCTTAACTCCTTCAAGGAGCCATCAAACCAGGGGCTCCTTGGACGGAGGGCGAGAGGCCGAACACGAACAGGAGCAATTTTGTCCAGAGCATCTCCCACAGCCTTATTATAGGCTAATACAAGATCATCTGGACTCGTGCATTCACCCGACAAACTCAATAGATCCAGTACCGCCGTTAGGTCACTGGGTTTAATACCCCTTAAAGGGCGGTACCGAACCATCTCCGTAGGGGCAGACCTATTGGGGGCGGCCCTGAAACTGAACCTTATGGTGTGATGGTCAGACCAACTGACAGGTTCCACCCCCAAGTCAGCGATCTCCATACCCAAAAGAAAGACCAGATCCAGTGAATGACCCCCATATGGGTCGAGGAGGTAACTACCTGTGTTAGGCCCAGCGTATTCATCAGCTGGAGGAGATTTTGACCAAAATGCGAGAGTTCATTGTCGACCCAGGCATTGAAGCTCCCCAGAACTATCAATCTGGCGAACCTCAACACCAAGTCGACGATGAAGTCTGCTATCTCCTGCAGGAATTCTCCCCCGTCACCTGGTGGACGGTAGACGAGGAGAATCCCGCAGCCTACACCCTCTCCCAGGATATATTCAAAGGATCTGGTACTTCCCAATGGCACAGCCACAAGGCCCAGCTCAGTCTTAAACATAATGGCCACACCCCCGCCCCTACGATCCAACCTTGGACGGTGTATCACCGACTTAAGTGGAGAGAGTGATACTCTGTTCTCACTCAACTACCCACTCCTCCTGGAGCAGCTCAAATCAGACTTAGAGAACTGGGCAATGGTCCCTATACCATTGATACAAAGGGTAGAGGCGGTCAAGATGACCATCTTGCCTAAATTCTTACATCTATCCCAAACCATGCCTATTTCAGTTCCAGAAACTTACTTTAGAAAGATAAATCAGAAAATAGCCAGATTTCTCTGGGGCAAACAAAGAGCGAGGGTTAGATTCACAACCCTCCAGCTCCCAAAAAATAAGGAGGGGTTGGCCTTGCCCAGTTTTAAAAAATACCACCAGGCAACCCAGTTAAGGACAGTGTTCTACTGACTGCAGGATAGCTATGCAGCAAAGTGGAAGACTTTGGAAGTACAGGAGGAGGACCTGATAAACAAGGATAAGATTTTATTAACACAAAATAACTTGTACAACCTACTTGGAGGGGCTAATCCGTTTACAGCTGCCACAATTGAAAATTGGTATAAAGTGTTAAACAATAAGAAACTGAAGGAGTGGCGTCCCCTCCTCTACTCAGTTCCACACCTGCAGACATTCACCCCAGCCAGAATGGACCTGGGTTACTCTAGATGGCAACGAGCAGGACTACACCTAATATGACAATTTGTGCAGGGAGGGAAATGTGTGACATTTACAGACTTGATATACTCATAGGGTCTTGCTCCGCAGGATAGATTGAGATATTTTCAGGTACGCCACCTGGTGGGGTCTCTTTCCCAGAGCTGTTGGACAGACCTCCCCCCCACCAATCCTGGAGCTGTTCTGTCTGGCTCTGAGCAACAAGGCTCCCCCGAAACACATTATATTATACGTGTACTCAGCGCTGATGGCATATGAAGGAAACACGCTGCAGTATGTCAAGGCAGCTTGGGGCTCTGATCTGGGGAAACAAGTCCCTGAGACAACCTGGGCGAGACACTTAGGCTCGATCCATAGAGAGGCCTCAGCAGTAGAATGGAAATAATTTTCATGGAAGATGACTCTATGTTACTTTAGAACCACTTTAATCCAAGCAAAATTCCAAATGGGGAGGTCTCCATCATGCTGGAGGGGATGTGGACATGCCCCAGTGACCCTGGTCCACATAATGTGGACATACCCAGTGGCCCTGGCCCACATAATGTAGACATGCCCAGCGGCCATGGCCCACATAATGTGGACATGCCTAACGGCCCTGGCCCACATAATGCAGACATGCCCAGCAGCCCTGGCCCACATAATGTGGACATGCCCAGCGGCCCTGGCCCACATAATGCGGACATGCCCCAGCGGCCCTGGCCCACATAATGTGGACATGCCCAGCGGCCCTGGCCCACATAATGTGGACATGTCCAGTGGCCCTAGCCCACATAATGTGGACATGCCCAGCGGCCCTGGACCACATAATTGGACATGCCCAATGGCCCTGGCCCACATAATGCGGACATGCCCAGCGGCCCTGGCCCACATAATGTGGACATGCCCACCGGCCCTGGCCCACAGGATGTGGACATGCCCAGTTTTAACTGCATTCTTCCAGAAGCTGAACGGAACCCTACAGACCATTTTTACCCCAGAAGTCTCTTTAACTTCCACTCTATACTTCTTCTCTAACTTCCCCAAAGGGTATAGGGACCCAGATACGAGCAAACTGTTGAGGATTGCAATGATATGCGCCCAAAAAGCAATCACCAAGAATCGGCTTACAAAAAATAGTATGGAATTAACACAATGGCAAGATATAATGATTAAGGTATATCAAATGGAACGTCTGACGGCTATTTTGAATACAAAACTGGAAAAGTTTGAGATAATATGGAGAAGGTGGGTGATGTATATTTCCCCACTTAGACCAGAATTTACCCCTAAACAAATAAATAACCCAAACAAAAAACAAACAAGAATATTTCTTTCCCCCTTGAATGCACTGGTATTTGAATAAGTTAGCTTGTAGCTGGATTTAATTATAGAAATATGAAAACCTAACATGCCTGGATGAATTATCTGTATGAAATAAGGAATCATCATGAACTGTACTAGATCCATGATCTCCCTCTGTGGAAATGAAGTATGTACGTATACTTTTGTTTACTCATTTGTACTGTATGTTGTTGAAAACTGATAAATAAAGTTTAAAAAAAATCAGGACGGTTTTCTTTTATTTTTACAGGCTTCGTTTGGGGTACTGGGCACACTGGGGTGGGCTCCCAATGTGCTACATAGTTTTTTTATAGGGAGGATCATCATGCCGATAGGGGGATTGGGCACCCCTGTCCTCAATCAGAGTAGGCTTTGAATTTGGGCACACTAGGGTGGGCTCCCAGTGTGCCACATAAGTTTGGGGGGGTCATCATGCCAACAGGGGGATTGGGCAACCCCCATTGGCAATCAGAGTGGGCTTGGGGTTTTAAATTTATATATATATATATATAATATAATATATCGACTTACTAGGATGGGCTCCCAGTGTGCCGCAATACATGAGTGGGGATACAGATCGACATGGGGATTGGGCACCCCGATGTCGGAAAAGGGGCAGAAGTAGATCGATGCAGGATCCTGCATCAAATGTGTGCAAATTTCGATGCAGGATCCTGCATCAAAGTACTGTAATGTGCCCACGGTGATTGTATTGGAAAGCATTATGCGGCACATTACAGTATTTCGATGCAGGATCCTGCATTGAAATTTGCACACATTTGATGCAGGATTCTGCACTGAAGGAAAGACCTTGGGGGACAGTATTTACAAATAAATAATACATTTGGGCACACTGGGGTGGGCTCCCAGTGTGCCACATAAGTTTGGAGGGGTCATCGTGCTGACAGGGGGATTGGGCACCCCCTGTCAGCAATCAGAGTGGGCTTGGGGGTTTAAATTAAAATGTATCAGCACACTGGGGTGGGCTCCCAGCCTGCCACAATACTGGGTGGGGGGATACAGATCGACATGGGGATTGGGCACCCAGATGTCAGAAAGGGGCAGAATAGATCGATGTAGGATCCTGCATCAAATGTGCGCAAATGTCGATGCAGGATCCTGCATTGAAGTATTGTAATGTGCTGCACAGTGTTTTTTGTATCGGAAAGCATTTTGCAACACATTACAGTACTTCGATGCAGGATGCTGCATCAAAAATTGCACACATTTTGATGCAGGATTCTGCATTGAAGAAAACACCTCGGGGGACGGTTTTCTTCTTTTCACAGGTATTTAGAAATAAATAATACGTTTTCGCACACTGGGGTGGGTTCCCAGTGTGCCAGATAAGTTTTTTTTGGGGGGGATCATCATGCTGACAGGGGAACTGGGCACCCCGTCGACAATAAGAATGGGCTCGGGGGGAAGGGTCATCCGACACCAGGAGTGGGCATCCGCATCGGGCATTGGTGTCAGAAAGATTTAAATAAAAAATGTTATATATTGGCACAGTGTGCCACAATACTGGGGGGGGTGGGATACAGATCAACATGGGGATTGGGCCCCCCCATGTCGGAAAAGGGGCAGAGTAGATCGATGCAGGATCCTGCATTGAAATGTGCGCACATTTGATGCAGGATCCTGCATCGAAGTACTGTAATGTGCCGCATAGTGGTTGTTGTATCGGAAAGCATTGTGCGGCACATTATAGTACTTCGATGCGAGATCCTGCATGGAAATCTGCGCACATTTCAATGCAGGATTCTGCATCAAAGGAAAGACCTCAGGAACGGTTTTCTTCTTTTCACAGGTATTTACAAATAAATAATACATTTGGGCACAGTGGGGTGGGCTCCCAGTATGTCCAGTACACACCATGTGTTGTGCACAGAAAGCAGGTCTTCCATGACTCTGCAGCTGGCAGCACAAGTTCCAGCTCCAGCTGCAGAAGTTAAGAAAATACTGCTCTTCTCATACAGAGAATGGACTCCAAGCCATTCTCGGTATAAGCTGGCACCCGAGAGAAAACTTGTTTGGGTCCAGCTTAAAACACAAAAAAACAAGCATGTGTCAATGCCGAATGTTTGCTTGCTGGCATTGGCATTGGTAGTGTAGGAGTTACAGAGCTGCATAACAGGAATGGTAGTGAAGTATTGAACTGAAAAAAAATCCACCACCACCCTGCAGATACTGATATGCATTGGGGTGTGCCTTTGGGTCGTTAGGCATAACGGCCACGCCATTTCACCACGCCCTGCCCTGCAGACACCGACAGGTGTCACGATGTGCCTTGGGGTCTTTGGCCCTTATGCTCACCCCATTCCATCAGTAAATATGGTGAGATGTGTGCTGTATAGGAGAATGGGGTGAACTTTGGGGCCGAAGAGTCCAAGGCACACCTCGATGCCTCTCACTGGTTGCAGGGTGTGTGTGGGGGTGGAATGGTATGAGCATTACAGGTGACAATCCCAAGTCACATCCCTGATGCCTGCCATTTTCTACAGGGTTCGGCGTTATGGTCAGAAACCCTAATGCCTCAGGCATTCGTTGGTATTTTCACTCCAAATTTTCAACATGTTTTTTTTGTGACCCCCACCTCATGAACAGTGGCAATATCAGTTTGTGAGCCAAAAGCTGCTTTTGTACAGTGACTATGGCATTTGGCACCACAGGTGCGAAAACACATTTCGAACAGGATGTGAAAAATGACAGCTGTACTGTTCATGGGGAGGTGTAAAAAATGGCAATGTTGAAAATCTGCAGTGAAAATATTAAAAAAACTGGTGAAGTCACGAGCGTGCATAGAAACTGCGCAACGTACACCCATAATGTAATTAGTTTGGGGATTTCTTACAGTGATTGTCAACACAGGCATTTTGGGACCTCTGCTTATGAACAGTGTCACTGTGATTTTCTTTATCTGTCCCGAACAATGATTTCCCACAGCGACCACGCATTTCTGCTCTGAAAGTGTTAAAACACATTTTGGCTATGTTGTGAAAAATGAAAGCTGTACTGTTCATAAGGAAATGTGAAAAAATGCCACTGGAGACCCAATCTCTGCAAAGACATAGACAGGATGGAACCTGTCCAGAGGAGGGCAACTAAAATGGTGCAGGGCCTGCACCGGAAGACATATGAAGAGAGACTTAAGGAGCTTAATATGTATAGCCTCGAGGAAAGGAGGGAGAGGGGACATGATAGAAACTTTCAAGTACCTCAAGGAATCAACAAAGTCCAAGAGGGTAGCATCTTTCAAAAAGAGGTGTTCAAGAACAAGAGGGCACAATTTGAAGATAGAGGCGGCTCAGAGGTAATTTAAGGAAGTATTTTTCACAGAGAGGGTTGTGGATGCATGGAGCAGCCTTCCGGAGGAAGTTGTGGAGTCAAAATCGGTGGTGGAATTCAAGCATGCATGGGACAGTCATAAGGCAATTCTGGGGGGTGGGGTAAGAAGAAGTAGGCTGCTGGTTAACTAGGATCTGCAGCTTATCCAGTAGGTAGGGAAATGGGCAGACTGGGTGGGCCAAGCGGTCCTTATCTGCCGTCAAATTCTATGTTTCTATGGTGAAAATCTGGACTGAAAATATTACAAATTCATGAACTTACGAGGGTGCGTGGAAACTGCGCAATGCTCGCTCGTAACACAGTCATTTTATGGACTTTTGTCACCAAATCTTTGACATAGCCATTTTAAGACCTCTGCTCATGAACAGTGTCACTGTGATTTTCTTAATTTGTCCCGAACAGTGATTTTGCACACCGACTGTGCCATTGTGCACTACATGTGCGGAAACACATTTTGGGCGAGATGTGAAAAATGACAGCTGTACTACTCATAAGGAGGTGTGGTAAAATGGCAGTGTTGAAAATCTGGTGTGCAAATATTAAAAATTCGTGAATGCGAGTATGCGTAGGAACTGCGCAATGTGCGGTCCTAAAACAGTAATTTTGGGGAATTTTTTCACCAAATTTTCAACATAGCCATTTTAAGACCTCTGCTCATGAACAGTGTCACTGTGATTTTCTTAATCTGTCCCAAACATTGATTTCACACACCGACTGCACCATTGTACGCTACATGCACGGAAACAGAATTTGGGCAACATGAGAAAAATGACAGCTATACTGCTCATAAGGAGGTGTGGTAAAATGGCAATGTTGAAAATCTGGAGTGCAAATATTAAAAATTCACGCACTTACGAGCGTGCGTAGTAACTGTAGCTTGCCTTTCGTAAAACAAGTCATTTTTAGAAATTTTTTCACCAGATTTTCAACATAGCCATTTTAAGACCTCTTCTCATGAACAGTGTCACCGTGACCTTCTTAATCTGTCCCAAACATTGATTTCGCACACCGACTGCACCATTGTGCGCTACATGTGCGGAAACACATTTTGGGCGAGATGTGAAAAATGACAGCTGTACTGCTCATAAGGAGGTGTGGTAAAATGGCAATGTTGAAAATCTGGTGTGCAAATATTAAAAATTCGTCAATGCGAGCATGCATAGGAACTGCGCAACATGCACTCCTAAAACAGTCATTTTTGGGAATTTTTTCACCAAAATTTTCAACATAGCCATTTGAAGATCTCTTCTCATGAACAGTGTCACTGTGATCTTCTTAATCTGTCCCAAACACTGATTTCGCACACCGATTGCGCCATTGTGCACTACATGCACAGAAACACATTTTGGGTGAGATGTGAAAAATGACAGTTGTACTGCTCATAAGGAGGTGTGGTAAAATGGCAATGTTGAAAATCTGGAGTGCAAATATTAAAAATTCATGAACTTATGAGTGTGTAAGTAGGAACTGCACGCAATACCTTGTAAAACAGTCATTTTGGAAGTTTTCACCAAATTTGCAACATAGGCATTTTGAGAGCCCACCTTATGAACACTGGCACTGTCATTTTGTTAATTGGTCCTAAAAGGTGATTTTGCGCAGTGACCGCAAAATCACCCTTCGGGCCTGATTAATGCAATGACAGTGCTAGAATTCATGAGGAGGGGTTCCAAAAACCCCATGTTGAAAATTTGGTGCCAGATTTCCAAAAAAATTACTGAGATATGCATAAAAGTTGAAAAAAACCCTATTTATTCCATTGTACAGCTTACCGGCATTTCCTCAGTTTACGGTCGGCTTTGAAAAGTGCAGACGTGTTCCGGTCACCAAAAGATTGTTCGCTTCTGGACTCCGGAGGTGAGTAGAGGTGAGTTGGGGATGTGGGAGACAGGGTGCACAGAGGGTTATGATGCGGTTGGGGAGGGGTCAAGATAGTCAGCGAGGGACCGTTGTTTTGTTTTCAGGTTGTTTTTTTTCAGGAAGAGGACGTAGGACGTTTTCCACGCTTGGGTGGGCTCCGAGCGTGGCAGCTGAAGGCTGTTTGGGGGGGCCATGGAGCCGACGGGTGATTGGGCACCCCCGTCGGCCATAAGGATTTTTGTCACGCTGGGGTGGGCTCCCTGTGTGGCACCTGGAAAGCTTTTGGGGGGGGCCATGGTGCCGACGGGGGATTGGGCACCCCTATCGGCCATAAGGATTGTTGCCATGCTGGGGTGGGCTCCAAGCGTGGCACCGGGAAGGCTGTTGGGGGGGCCATGGTGCTGACGGGGGATTGGGCACCCCTGTCGGCCATAAGAATTGTAGCCACGCTGGGATGGGCTCCCAGCGTGACTGAATTTATGTTCCAGGAAGACAAAGCAGAGACATATACAAGCAGGATTGCCAGCAATATGATAATCAACACTATCTTATCGCTGCTCACTGAAGCGAAGCTCTCCCTTTCAACTGTACAGCACTGCATTTTCAACTGTTGTTATAGACAGCTGCAGCATTCATTGGTGAACTGTGGCAGTGCCTACAAACACACTGACTGAATTGGAAGACAGGGTGCCACACCTACAAAAACTCGGATGATGGCACTATGTTTCTTGCACATGTGTGCAAGCAAACATAAAAATCAGAAAACACCTAAAAAGGTTGTCTTTAGCTGTTTTCTGACTTGTTTTGTGTTTAAAATGTTCGGTCTTTGCTAAGCGGCAAAACAAGATGGCTGCTGCAACACTGCTCAATCGATCGCAGGACTGTGAACTGTGCAAAAAATACCAGCATTCTTTGCGAAAAGAATATGGTATTTTTCGCACGGTAGTCCTATTGTTCAAAAACCAGTTGTTATTTTTCATACAATGCTGGTACTGCGCAAAATATATATTTTTCGTGTCTGACATATAAATTTTCCCATAGGAAATAATGGGAAAATTAAAAATGTCATAACTTTTGAATGGATTAATATTTTTCACCAAACCTTCAAAAGGCACATCTGTGACCGAAGGGCTTTCTACCCTGACAATTTCAGACCAGTACCTAAAGCTGTTTTCGAGATCTAGGGTGACAAAGAAATGTTAAAAAAATAGATTTTTCTGTTTTTTCAACACTTTATATCTCAAACACCACTGGAAGGATTCCCATGAAATTTGGCTGGTCAAGAGAAATTATGCATGCCATATTTCATGTAAATCCATTGAATGGCTCCAAAGTTATTAAGGTTCAGAGTTTGAACTTTAACATAGAAGTACTGTTTCACCCTAACTATTCTGGCGTGACCGTGCCAGTATAATGCAGTATAGTTAGAGTTGCACAGCCACTTTTCTGTTAAACCCACAATTTTGCACTTTAATAACTTTGCAATCATTTGTCCGATCTGCCTGAAATTTTGCATGTGCGGTGTGGTACCATAGATCTTTGGATCTGGAAATTTTTGTTCTGGTCAGCATTGAAAAGTGTGAAAAATCCTCCACTTTTTGAATTCTTTGCTCGTCTCTACAGGCCGAACGGTTTGTCTGACTTTTCTGAAATATTCAGGGTATATGGGAATTAAGTCAAGGAAGTGCCTTTTGAAGATTTGGTGAAAAAATATTAATCCATTCAAGTTTCCCATTATAGCCTATGGGAAAAAAATATATGTGGACCACGAAAGCTTTTAAAAGCTTTAGCGAAAGCAAAATGTGTTTTCGAGCTATGGAATGTTTTTTGAAATAATAATTTTATTGAGAATTTTTCATAAGTAACTCATTATATTTATCACCAACCTTATCATCCAGTAGTTAATATAGTTTGTACAATGTCATAAGGTTCTATAAGCAAATTAAAACTATTTAACCCTTGTCCAGTAGCCCGTGAGGGACAAAATTGTCTCCAATTTTCCATATATCCATAATATATTAACAAGTCTGATTATTTGATTATTTATAACCTCATATGCTGATTGGTGAATTACCAGCAAACCAAGACAGAGTAATTTATTATATACACAAAGTAAAAGTAAAGGAAACAACAGAGGGTAACAGTAGGAAACAGGAAAGAATAGGAGAATAACATCCAAACTCTATAGGGCAAGGGGCCAGAGGCAACCAATATTCAAACCCCTCATATGGTCTGTGATTACTACCACTTGGCCTATCATCTATACACACTGTGTTAGATTTTGGTAAATGTAATGAGGGGTTAGTACCTTCTCTCCCAGACTAAGAACACTCTGCTAGGGTGTGTAAGATATCCCTATTCTCCCTCTCTGCACGATAATGGAAAAAGGGCAACCATTTAGATTTGAATTTATCCAGTTGGACTCTTAACTTGGCTGTGACCTGTTCCATTTCCATTATTTTAAGAGTAATTGAATACCATGAATCCAGTGAGGAGATAAATGTAGAGAGTCATTGTTTGGTGATGGCTTTCAGGGCTGTAGCCAGCAATATATAAAACAGATATTTCTGTGCCCTTGTTTTCAAGGCTTCATGTCGCAGGCCCATAACCACACTTCTGGGGATGTTGGGAATTGAATCTCAAAAAGTTGGTTAAATCTGGCTATGATCTGCTTCCAATATATATTCAGATTTTATTACAAGACCAGAAAATATGAGTGTGGTTGCCCTCACTTCCACAACCCCTCCAGCACAAGCTAGTATAGGAAATGTTATAATGTTTTGTAATTAGAGTGGTCAAAAAATATCTTACAGCCACTCTCCACCTAAATTCTCTCCAGGACGGGGAAGCTGAAGTGGGATGAACCCCCCCACCTCCAAATTTGAGCCCAATCCCCTTCCTCTAACTTTATTCCGGCCTCTTTGGCCCATTTATCTTCTAAATCTTTGATTATAGGAAGTTCCTGGAAATTCAGGATAGTCACAGTCTTCGAGATCAGACCCCTATGCGTGTCCTGTTCGAAGGTTGGGATCAGAAGGTCAAGAACAGAGTTCTTACTGGCATCTGTTAAGGTATGTAGGCACTTTTCAAATAAAAAGTGCCTGACCTGGAAGAATCTAAACAGATCTTGTGCGGGGAGGTCGAATTCTCCAGCTAATCCCTGGAAGGACTTAAAAAGCCCCCCCCCTCATAGAACTGGCCTATACTAAATAGCCCTCTACTGAACCACCTGGAAAACCCGGCATCCATCTGAAGTGGTGCAAAATTCAAATATGCCCTTAGGGGTGTTTGAAGGAATATTCCCAATTGTAATCCCATTTTTCTACATATTGCTAACCAGACCCGTTTTTAGGGTCGAAGACCAGGGGTCATTAATGGTGAATTTTAATAGACTGGCTCTATCCATATATAACGAGTCATGGATTTTAGCAGAAGAAGGCAGGGGTCTCTCCAAGTCTACCCACAGGGGAGGGTAATTAACTGAGTTAATGTTAGCGAGTGCCTACAACTGGGCTGCCCAAAAGTATTTAATAGTCTGGTAGGCCTAGGCCTCCTGAGGATGTAGCCCTCTGCAACATGCACCATTTAATCCTCGGAGGATGGTTCCGCCAGTCAAAACAGGAGATAGAGGACTTTAGGCTCCTCCAGAAGGAGTGCGGGGGTCCCAGTGGGACAGTGGAGAAAAGGAAGAGGAAGCAAGGAAAAACATTCATATGAATGCACTCTATTCGACCTGACAGAGATAATGGGATCTCATTCCATCTATTAAAGTCCTCTTGCACAGTCTGTAATAATTTGAGGTGATTAGTGTTATAGAGTTTCGACATATCCCTCGGTATCCATATCTCCAAATATAGAAAGCCCTCCTTTACCCACTTAAAATGACCAATTTGAGGGAGTGGAGACAGACCATCGGCAGCAACAGGAAACATCTCGGTTTTGGTTTCATTGATTTTAAATCCTGAAACCATCCCAGATTCTTCAAGAATTGAATTACGTATCGGAATCGAGTGTTCTAAATCTGAAACATATAGCAGGGTGTCATCTGCGTATAATGAAATCCGCACTTCTGTTCTCTCCATCCTAATACCCCAAAGATCATCAGCCTGTCTTCTCATAGCAGCAAGTGGTTCCATACTAATAGCAAAAAGCAGGGGAGAGGGTGGGCAGTCCTGCCTAGTCCCTCTTCCAATTTGGAACTCATCTGACAACCCTCCATTTGCTTTCACTCTGGCTCTGGGGTTCCTGTGAATGTTTAAGATCCATTTTCAAAATTTTTCTCCAAATCCACATTTTTCTCAGGGTGTAATCCAAGAAAAACCAATCGAGTCTATGAAAGGCTTTCTCTGCATCGAGGGAGATAACTGTGTTTAATAAATGTTGGGGCAAGGATCTGGCTGATGAAAGCATGTTTAGAAGCAGATGTATGTTGTCTTGAATATGGTGGCCCGGAATAAAACCGGTTTGGTCTGGATGTACCAGTAAGGGGACCAGAGACTGTAGTCTGACACATATAAGCTTAGTAAAAATCTTGGCGTCCTGGTTAAGGAGAGATATGGGGCGATAGCTGTCACACTCAACCGGGTCCTTCCCGGGTTTCGGGATTTTCGAAATCATGGCTTCTCCCCACAAGTCAGGGGTAGTCCCTAGGTTATGTGCCTCATTGGATACCTTGGTGAAAAGGGGAATGAGTTCAGGGGCACAGTTTTTAAAGAATTCGGCTGAGGAGCCATCAGGTCCAGGTGACTTCCCCACATTTAGGGAATTTATCATCATTCGAACTTCCTCCTCTGTAAACGGATGCTCTAAATTATTTTTTGGGGGTTTCTGACAGTGAGGGGAGCTCCACCCGACTCAGGAAATGAGAAATATTTTGGGAATGATTAGGGCCTCTTTCTTTAGTGTAAAGTTTGATATAGAAGGAGGTAAATTCCTTAACTATAGCCTGGGGACATGTAACCACTGTACTGGGGGTTGTCCTAGTGCAGATCTTGGTAATATATCTGTCTGCTTGTTGCTTTCTAAGGCGCAAAGCTAATAGTCTCCAGCTCTCCCCGTATACCTTTGGTTTCTTAAAGAATTAATGGCCTTACGGGTCTAAAGACTTATTATATGTCTCCCTGGCTGCTTTTAATTTAGTGAATACCTCCTGACTTCTGGAGGTTTTATGATCCTTCTCTAATTCTGTTATTTCTTCGAGACATTTAATTATCTTAGATTTATATACCCTATTTAAGTAAGCAGAGTAGCTAATAATCTTCCCCCTCATTACCGCCTTCAGCCCATCCCAAATATACTTCAAGGCCATGTCTGTCTCCCTGTTCTCCTCAATGTAATATTTTATACAGTGTTGGGTAAGTTACTTTTTCTATTACTTTCTATTTCTTTTAGAAACTTGATCCAGGAAGATCTGTGCAGTCACTAGTAAGGATGGAGAAGTATGAGAAAAAGTAATACACCTGACAGTTAGTTACTTATTTCTTTTAATACAAAAATAATAAAAAACTATAACAGATGATATTTATTTGAAAGTAATAGGTTAGTTACTAGTTACTTTCAAATAAATGTAATCAGTTACAGTTAGGTATTATTTTTGTATAGAAAGACATAAGTAATTGTAACTGTAAGGTGTATTACTTTTTCCAGTACTTCTCCATCCTTGCTAGTGACTGCACAGAGCTTTCTGGAACAAATTTCCAAAAGTAATAGAAAAAGTAGCTTATCCAACACTGATTTTATAGTATCCTTCATAGTTTGGAGGAAGGCTTTATCATTGAGAAGGCCAAGGTCGAATCTCCAGGACCCCCTACGATGGCCAGGATCCCACTCTATTAGTGTCTGAACCATTGAGTGGTCAGAAAATGTAATTGGGTGAATAGTAACACTTTGAAAATTATATACTTCCTTTTTCCATGTGTATACTCGATCTATCCTAGAATATGAATTTGATGTTGGGGTATAAAATGTAAAGTCTCTTCCGGTAGGGTTCTGCCATCTCCACACATCTATAAGCCCTGATTCAGAGACCAATGTTTTAAGGAGTCTGGAGGTGCTAGTTTCACCTTTTTTAAGAGAGTGGATTTGTCCAAATTACAATTTTCTACTGAGTTCCAGTCTCCTACCAGACAGAGTCGGTCCATGGGGAGGGTCGAGATAACATTAAACAGAGTTTTAAAAAAGATCCCCGATGGAGGGGTTGGTGCGTATACTGAGATGATGTGGAGAGGCATCCCCTTAACTCCCCGGATATGAGCACCCATCGGCCAGTACCCTCCATTTGAACCTTGGTCACCTTATAGGGGAGGCCCTTCCTAACTAATATTGCTGTCCCTGCTTTAGCAGAAAGCAGGTGAGAGTCCGAGTACACTGCACCCACCCACATCCTCCTTAGTTTCTCATGCTTCACCTTGAATAGCTTAGTTTCTTGTAAACAAGCTATATCGCACCCCACTCTACATATTTCTTATAAGATTCTGGCCCGTTACACCACGTTGTTAATACCTTTAACATTAATTGAGCATATATTCAAAGTACCCATCACTTAAGTAAAATTGTCAGCAGACCCCCACCCTCACCCCCAAGCACGGATGCAAAGAGAATTGAGCATAGATTTAAACAACATTAAGGTGACAGGTCAAAAGGAGACAAACAGAAAAACACAAAAAACAGCAACTGCTTCCTAACTGGGGACAGAAGGAGTCAAAATCAAATGTAGGTGTAGCAAGGATAACCTCGCTCAGGTTCCACAGAGCCCTGTGGATACCCAAGGGGAAATTCTACCCTGTGAGGGGTGAATCCCGGGGGGAGTAACCCCATAAATATGGATGGATAGAGGAGTAAAGCACTAAAGTGCTGAGAGTGAATCTCTGGCCACTGTCAAAGAGTCGATCTCTCCTCCTCTTCTAGATATTTCCAGTGACGAGGTGGTGCCACTTGAGCCACGCCCCAGGTCAGAGTATATATTTGGATAGCCATCTTGTATTAATTACTAAACATTTTGTAACCGAGTATGGCCCACTGTAAAAGGGCTTGCAAATGTTAAGCCAGCACAGTGTTCAATTGCCCAGAATTTGGTGTGGAGTATCAAAAAAGGGCAGGCATTATTCTGAATGAAATTAACCCCCCCCCCCCGTTTATTTATTTATTGTACAAATTGGAATTACAATCCTTTGAGTCATGGACTCATTTCCAAAGGCTCCTCGATGGGCACATACAGATTGCAATAAACAAAACATGACATAGTAACAGAGTAACATAATAACAGAGTTTCGTACAGTATTGTAGGTACATGAGTTGGTAGAACAGTATAGTAGTATAACAGAGGTATGACATAGAATAACTTCATCTACTAGATACAGAGATATAAAATGGAATAACATCATAGCTGTCCAATGGACATTGTCGGGGGAGGGCAGTGGGCGGCTGGAGAGTCGAGCCGGGGGGGCACGGGTCAATCAGCAGTTGCAGTAGTGTGAGGCAAAGAGGTGGTTTCTGAGTGCAGTTTTGAAGGGACCTGTTCTACGAAGGCTGGCAATAGATGCAGGGAGGCAGTTGTACCATAGCGGGGCTCTATAAGGGAAAGACTGTTGTGTGAGCGAGGTCTTGACTCTGGGTACTGTGAGGGTTGGTTTGCAAGTACTGCGGGTCGATACTATGGGGGAAGCGACACTGAGGGAGGAGGTCACCCTGGGACGGGAGAGGTCCAGGAGTATTTTCTTAGCCAACAGACAGGATTGGTAAAGGAGCCTCTCTTCAAAATTGAGAATGTTGGTGAGCAAGTAGAGAGAGCAGATGTGGGTGCGTCTTTCAGCACCTGACAGGAGCCTGCAGGCCTTATTAATGGATAGTTGTACTCTATTGAGGGCAGTTTTGTCAGCAGCAGCATAGATAGTGAGGCCATAGTCTACCACAGATAGGACTGATGAGGTGATTGCCATGCAAAGTGCCTCGGGGGGGGGCAGGCAGTCCCTGTGGCAGTAAAGGAAACCGATTCGTATGTTTATGGCCGATGAGAGAGCTGCACTACGGTACTGGAAGGTGAGGGCAGGGTCAAAGGTGACTCCCAGGTATTTGTATTTAGTCACCTGTTCAAGAGGGACTTGGGTGCTGGGGAGGATCTGGAGGGGGGTGTTTCTGGTTTTATTCTGATGGTGGGCAAATAGCATAGATTTAGTTTTTTTGAGGCTGATGACCAGCCTGTGATCAATGAACCATTGTTTGGCCTTGGTGAAGGAGTGCTGGAGGGTGTTCTGGAGAGTGGTGGGGTGTGGGTGCAAGACGAGAAGGACAGCATCATCCGCATAGAGAATGATTTTTTCAGCGCAGAGGGTGGGGAGTGTGTTAAGGTAGAGGCTGAAGATGAGTGGGCCTAATATGGAGCCTTGGGGAACTCCGGAGCGGACAGGTTGGGCGATGGACAGGGAGCTATTGATTTTTACACACTGGGACCTGGATGACAGGTAGCTGTCAAACCAGGATAAGGGCCCTTGAGAGAGATTGAGATTCTGCAGGGAGTTAAGAAGAAGAGGATGGGAGACCGTATCAAAGGCCTTGGAGAGGTCGATAAAGACTGCTCCGGCCAGATGCCCCTTATCCAGAGCTGTGTGGAGGAAATTGGAGAACTCTAGCAGGGCAGCGATGGTACTGTGCGCTGCGTGGAAGCCATGTTGCTCCCTGCACATGATGCTGTGCTTGATAAGGTAGTCAGATAGCTGGTCAGCCATGATTTTTTCCAGCGCTTTGGAAAGCGGGGGCAGGATAGAAATTGGCCAGTAATTACTGGGGCCGGTACGGTCTCCACCTTTGTGAACTGGGGTGACAATTGTCATCTTCCAGGCAAGAGGGAACTGACCTAGGCAAAGTGAGTGATTTAGCAGGTGGGTGAGGGGGGTGAGTACTACATCCAGCACTCAATGAAGTGGCCTAGTGTCCAGAGGGTCATTGCAAGGGCTGGTGCTGTTGAGGGCTTTGTGCAGGTATTGCTTGGCTTCTTGTGGGGTTATGGTCCGGAGGTGGAAGGGGTGGTGGTGGAGGTTGGGTGTGGGGGGCAGGGGGACTGGATCGAAGAAATTCTTGGGCAGGACTGAGCTGAGGTCGGTGAAGGAGTTGTTGAGGCTGTCAGCGATGGTGTGTGGGTCTGTGGTAATGGAGCCATTAATGACGCGTTGGGATGGGGAGGGTGACTGTGTCTTCCCATTCAGTTCCTTTAACTTACCCCAGAAATTTCAGGCATTACCCCAGGAGGAGGCAAGGGCAGATTTATAGTGCTCAGCCTTAGCCTTTTGAATGGCCCACGTGCACCTGTTATGCTCTGCGTTACAGGTCTGCCTATCTGCCGGTTTTCCTGAATCCACTGCTTTATGCCAAAGGTTGTCCCTTAATTTCATTTGTTGGAGTAGTGCTGGAGTGATCCAGGTTGCATTTCATTTTTTAGTTATGGTCTACTCCCAACCTTCCCATTTTTGCAGTCTCGTATTGAATGTTTGCTGCAGAGGTTAAAGTTGTCTGATAATTATTGTTGTCCTTGATTTAAAATTAATGTGGTATTCACCACTCAGGGGGAGTAGAAACATTCTACCAGAGGGTGAACAACATTATGTCTGCCAAATGAGCAGTCCCTTCCTATTAAAGAAAACCCCCCAGGAGGTAAAGGAAGGTGGGATACCTGTGGATTGTCGTCGCCTGTCTGCAGGAAAAACCTGTGAAGAGTTCAGAGACAAGTCGCAATGGTGAGCTGCCAAGCAATATATGGGGGAACTGATAAGCTGTGCACCAAGTGGATGGTCCCACTCAAAAACCACTCCTGGGAAATTAATCAGCGCCTCAGAGGTGCCATTCAGCTCAATAGAACTTTAAATCAGTGAAGTGATATTCAGACCTACAATTAGGCCCCTAAAGCATTCGGTCAGCATTTCCCCACATCCCAATCTTGACCTCATTGTAGCGATCCTAAACACAGAGATCAAGGTGGGTAAGATGTAACCTTAAACTACAAGTAGCATTAATATTTAGGTATTTTGCTGTCTGGGGGATAATCCATCGAGCAACGTCTGTGTGCAATGGTAGTAGGGAGTCCATCCTTCTTTTGCTGGGCCTTTTGTTCCCCAGTGCAACTTTCCACAATAATTCTTCAATCTCCTGATCTGCTTATTCCTCACTGGTGTCTGGTACCTGGATTCCCAGGGAATTCAACTTAGGGGTTGCTTGTAAAAGAGAGTCAAAAACTTGAATTCCTTCCTTGTCTTGTAGCCATTTGCTGGGTATCGCAAGTATGCCCGGAGCCCCTTTCCCCTCAGATCTTTGACCACTGCCAAAACCTTTTTTCATTTGGCCATCATCACCATCATCATCAGAGGATAGTCCTGATCAAAGTACACTCTTTGGCTGTCTAGGTTTAAATCTTTTTTTATTCCATGCAAGTCTGAGGGTTTTCTCCTTTGTGGGATATTTTAAGAACTTGACCAGTACCGCCCTTGGAGGGGTCCCAGGTTTGGGCTTAGGGGTAGTAGTGTGGTGGGTCCTCTCTATTTCTAAGGGGAAATCTTCATCCAGTAATACTTCTTGATGGAGCCAGGAGTTGATGTATGCCACCATGTTTGCTTGCTCGACTCCCTCTGGTATTCCAGATATACGTATATTATTCCGTCTGGCTCGTGCCTCAGCATCCTCGGCACAGAGGATAAGCTCCCTCTCCCTTCTATGCAGGTAGGCCAGCAAACACCCATAGGCCATGTGTTCATTCTGGATTGTATCAAGCTGGGTTTCAACTGCCGAGGTGCGCGCTTCCAATTTTATAAAGTCTGTTTGTACACCTGTTATTTTAGAGTCTATGCAGAGCAGGATATTTAGCATCCGATCTCTGTCAGCTTTGGTAAAGGTTGAGGTAGAGTTAGTATCAGAGCTGGATTCATCCTCTTCATCTGCAGAAACTGTTAGTGCAGAGAATCGTGAGATTGCAGGAATCACAAGCCGGAAGTCCGTCTGTAAGGCAGAGCGTCTGCTTGCTAGTGTAAGATTTTTCTTTTTCGATTTCTCCATGTTTGTAGTGTATGAGTCAGGATCTAGATATTGAAAAATATTCCGTTTGGTGTCAGATGGCTGTAGATAAACGTGCTTGATAGCCCTGGGGTATCGGCACCGATAAGCTAAGCCGCCAACAGGGTCGTGACGTCACCGGAAGTCCAAGCTATGGAGTTTGTTTTTGTGCTGCCACCATGTTGTTTTCAGTTAGCGAGAGAAAAACAGTGCTGTAACTCCAAAAATACTCCCCCAGGTAAACACTGCTGGTTGTGTTTACCTAATCAGGGACTGAGGAACACACTGGTGGCATCAGATTTCCAATCTGGCCCCCAGAAATGCTTTTTCCATGATTGGGTCGCCTGTAGTTTCAGGAATTGCACAAAACGGGTGCAGCAGCTTTCATGTGGCAGCGCAAAAGCTGCTGCACCTGTTTCTTTCCGCACTACATCCCCCCACCACCGCCACCACTGATGTGGCACGAAAACTGCTGCACCCGTTTTCTTCAGCACTACATCCCCCATCACCACTGATATGGCACACTGGGAACCCACCCTAGTGTGCCAAAATAAGCTTAATTTTACTAAATAAACCTGTGTAAATAGAAAATTGTCCCCCGACATCTTTCTTCTATGCAGAATCCTGCATCAGAGTAGCTTGCCTGGCTTTTTGGCCGACATCAGAGTGCCCAATTCCCGTGTCAGCATGTATCCCCCCACCCCGTACTAATGTGGCATACTGAGAGCCAACCCCAGTGTGCCAGTTTTATATAAAATGTTCCGGCACGGGATGCCCCTCCAATATCAGATGCCCCTAAGCCCATTCTTTTGTCCCGACATCAGGGTGCCCAGTCCCCGAGTCGGGTTCTGTTCCCCCAATCCCCATGTCAGCATGTATTCCCTCCCAGTACTAATGTGGCACACTGGGAGCCCCCAGTTTTGATGTTACAATTAAAAGTTTATTTATTTATTTATTTATTTATTTATTTGTTCTAGGATTACAAATACCTTTGAGCCAAGGTTCTTTTACAAAGGTTCCACGTCATTGGTACAATTGAGACAATCATAAGCAAAGATATGTTTAGCCACAACAGTCACAGAGGTTGGAGGCAGTCAGTGTTAGGCGGAGTTGAGCAAGTAATGTATAGAATATGCACTATAAGTAGCATGAGAAAGAAACACAGTGGTAAAAAAGTATAACAAGTATTGGTTAAATAAAGTATAATAAATGAGATGTAATCAAAGGTAAACAAATGTAAAATATTTATGTATTATCCTTACAGAAAATAAGAAAAGCCCTTTGAAAAAGCACATGGGTGCGAAACGTCAGGGCAATCAACAATATCTAATAAAGAGCTTTGAAAAATTCTACAACAGCCCAAGTGGAGTATTTTTTGGTCCCCCCCATTCTCAGAACATAGCTCCCAGTTTTATAAGAAATGTTTCTGACACCAGGATGCCCCCCCTGCTCCCCATGTCAGATGTCCCCCAAGCCTGTTCTTTTTATCCCGACAGCGTGGTGCCCAATCCCTGAGTCAGATTGTGTTCCTCCCCCCACACTAGTGTGGCATACTGGGAGCCCACCCCAGTGTGCCAAAGGTTTTTTTTTAAATATAACTAATTTGTAAATAAAGAAAACCATCTTCTGGTGTCTCTCTCTTTTTTTTTTTTTTTTTACCTGTAAAAAAAAAAGGGCCCCTCGTCATCTCCCCAGTCTCCCTTCCCACCCCCACCCTCCCACTGAGCACCCACCTCCCGCACTCCCCTTACTCCCATACTTACCTCCAGAGGTTGGGAGCAGTGATCTTCTGTGGACCGGGGACATGTCTGTACTCTTCAAAGCCGAGCTGCAATCTGAGGAATCAAGGTAAGCCGTATAATGGGAGTCAATGGGGGGGGGGAGTTCAACTTATGTTGATATCTCGGCCAATTTTAGGAATTTTGGCACCACATTTTCAACGTGGGGTTCTTGGGACCCCATCTCATGAAAACTGTCACTGTCATTTCGTTACTCGGTCCTGAATGGTGATTTCGTAGTCGATGCACAGTATCGCCGTTGGGACTGATTAACAAATGACAGTGCCAGTGTTCATGAGGTGGGGTCCCAAAAAGCCCAAGTTCAAAATTTGGTGCAAAAATTCAAAAAAATGACTGTGTTATGAGTGTGTGTTGCACAGTTCCTATGCACGCTCGTAACTTCGTCAACCTTTAATATTTTCACTCCAGATTTTGAGCATTGCCATCTTTTCACATCTTCTTATGAACAGTACAGCTGTCATTTTTCACATCCTGCCTGAAATGTGTTTTCACACCTATGGCACGGTCGCCATGCAAAATCAATGTTCGGGATTGATTAACTAAATCACAGTGCAACTGTTCATGAGGTGAGGTCCCAGAAAGCCCATGTTGAAAATTTAGTGACAAAAGTCCAAAACATGACCACGTTATGAGCGGGTGTTGCTTTGTTTCTACTCATGCTCGTAACTGTGCCAATTTTTATATTTTCACTCCAGATTTTCAACATTGCCATTTTTTCACACCTCCTTATGAACAGTACAGCTGTCATTTTTACTTCCTGCCCAAATCATCTTTTCACACCTGTGCCGCAGAATGGCGCAGTCGCTGTGTAAAATCAACTTTCGGGATGGATTAATGAAATCATGGTGCCAGTGTTCATGAGGGGAGGTCCCATAAAGCCCATGTGGAAAATTGGGTTCAAAAATTTGAAAAATGTTGCGCAGTTTCTTGCAAAATTCCCCATAGGATAACATTGAAACACTCATGGTGCCTTTCAGTGCCCATATCTCGAGAACAGTTTGAGATACAGATTTTTTACTACTCACAGCTTAGGTGGACTATGTGTGGCCATGAATACCACCGAAGTGAAATTTTTTCATAGCTGCTATGGTTACTGAGATATTGGCAAATTAGTGTTCCAATGGTTCATTTTTATGTCTGTAGGCCTGTGTTATGTCCCCATACTTATAAGAATGTGGGAGCGCAGTGCCCAGAGGGCCTGCGCTCTGACATTTGCATACCATTATGCAAACATTTTCAACGTGTTCCCACAACCACATACCAGTTATATTAGACTACATTTACAATGGAGCTGGTGTAAATTTTTTCAGTAGACCAGCAAAATGCAACTGTGGAAATCATTATTGCTATATTGGCATCCGCACCACCTTTCGGCGCCTGTATTTTGAATGTGGGTGCTGTGCCTTTTGGCACCCGTATCTCGAAAACGGTTCAAAATATGAATTTTTCGCTGTGGTGACCATTATACACCTTTAGGTGGACTAAGCCCCCGTGGAGGTTCTGAAGCCATGATTACAACTGCAGTGGGATTTTTTCCTTGGTTGCTACAGTTACTGAGGTATTACCACATTAGTGTTGCAAGGGTTCCTTTTCATGACTATAGGGGTGTGGTATATCTCCGTACTTATGTGTAAGTGGGAGCACGGGCCTTATGGATATTGGTATGCAAAAATGGGCAGCGTGAGGAAAGTGCAGGGCCCAGAGGGCCCGCGCTCCCTCAACCACATACCAGTTACATTGCACTTTCTCTAAAGAAAGAATTGTAAAACTTTGTTAATGCATAATTAGGGTTGATATGACACAAAGAGTTTGAATTATGTTAGGTTACCAACCTCTACTATCCCATCCCCACCCTCACACATCAACAGACATCAGGTGTGCATTGGGGTCATTGGGCCTAACTCTCACCCCATTCTCCTATACTGTACCACCTCAGCTTGTTTACACATGGGAGGGGGTGAGAGTTAGGCCTGAAGACCCCAACGTACACCCACCCCGGTGCCTGTTGGTGTGTGGAGGGTGGGGATGGGGTGGTAGAGGTTGGTAACCCTAACACCGAATTTCCAAACTTTTGTCAGTGTAGTATGAACCCTAACTGATGCATTAACAAAGTTTTTTGCAGTGAATAGATATATTTATACAACAGGTGTGAAAATAAATTTACCAAGATAAACATATTATCTTGGACAACATGAGCAACATAAATGAAGTTGGTTACTGAGCATGCTCATAAATTTATCTCACTCATTGTGGTCAAACTGAGCATGCTCAGAAATTTATTTTCACGTGTGAAGATAAATTTCTGAGCGTGCTCAGTGACCAGTTTCATTTATTTTCCCCAAGACACCACTGGAAAGGAGTTTTGTGGCTTATTAGTCCTTTTCTGGCAAAATTATTTCACTAAGAAACTAAAACTTGAGATGACATTTATTTTTTGATTGAATATAAGGTAATCTAAGTAGTTTACATTGCTTTTCTGTCTTTTATAGTGTGGAGGGGTTGTGGGATGACAGATGAAGCAGACACTGAACTTCAAGTTCAACACACAATCTCTGTGTGATGTTTATTCAGAAATGCAGGAGATAACCTTAAGCAATGGCATATCCCTTTGTCAGTTCATCAGTTTGCGTAACAGACTATGTATGTCCTTTCTTTGCACTTAGCCAGCACCTACTGACCCACTGGTCTCTGATCTAAACATTTTAGTGAAAACCCTTCATCCCTATGATTGCCTTGTTTGCTTGGGTGGTGGGGGCTCAAATAGAAAAAAACCAAAACAAGCTACAGATGAAGAACCTCAGTGCAGAAGTACTGAAACATGAGTTGCCCCAAAGGGCATTGACAATAAGCCAAGTTTCAAAGAAACACAACATCACGGATACTTCCATAATGCAAAGCATCATGGGATATATGTAAATCACCATGACATTTCAGACTTGTTCAACTTACAGCAATTTATATGCATTTTAAATAGCACAACTAACTTAATTTCTGTAATATGCAGTCACCAAATACTTTTTACCTTTATCAAAACCACCTAGTGCCATGATATTTTCAACATTTACAGGTTTTATATATATAAGGTATATACATTAAAGTATTTTATGACATAGTGCCATTGTATACTAAATCCAACAATGAGGAACACAGTCTGTTTTATATCAGCTCGGAGGTCACAACAATAACCTTCATGTACGAGGACCTGAGAGGGAAAAGGAAAATTAAAGAGGACACTATAGCATAGTCAAGAAAGGGAAGAGGGTGTCCATAGGTGGCCAACCTTATGGACTAGAAATTGTAAAGAATAGATTAGGCTAAGAAATAGAACTGTTGCAGCAGATTTAAGAAAAGGTCGGTCCTCAAGAGTGGCAGGAGCTCCCTGTCACATGTAGATTTTTACTATTTCTATCACAAATCCACCTAAACACCTGTTGTATAAATTAAATATGACATGGGCTGACTTAAGATATCATTTTTTATCTTCATTTGAAGGCATTGGTCTATTACTATCTCACTCGTGGCTTCGCCACTCATGAGAGAGACATCAACAGACCAATCCCCTCTCATGAAGATAAAAATTATATCTTAAGTCAGCCTATGTCATATCCTGTATATGGGATACATGATGGGCAGGAGTGGGATATGGAAAATACTCTCACTCCTGCAGAGTGAAGCATAGATATCTCACGAGTGCCAAAGACTCAAGTGAGATATCCATGCCTCATGATGCAGGAATGAGAATATTTGCCATATCCTATGATTTGCACATCATGTGTGCAATTTATAGAATAGGGCCCACATATTCAAACTGCACCAGGCTGTGGCGCAAGCCTGGGCGCAGTTCAACTTGGCTGCGCAGGGGCGTGGACTGGGTGATATTCAACGTAGCTGCGCCATGGCTCAGCATCGTTGAATATCACACCCTGGCCACCTGCAGTGCGCATGGCGCAGTGGCACTGCGCCAGTGCAGTGGCCAGAGTGGAGCATAGGGATGCGCTAGCGCAAGTTCCATTGCGCAAGGCACATCAACTGCGATATTTAAAAGTTGACATGCAAATGGGGCCATAATTAATGCAAGGCGCAAATGGGGCCATTTGCCTGTCATTATGGCCCTATTTGCATGCAGGTGCGCCGATCCCTGACGACTTGCGCCTGGCGCCCTGCCAGGCAGCAGCCATCGGGGACTGACACTCCCTGCAGCGTGGCAATGTGCCCCACAGCCCGATCGCGGGCTGCAGTAAAAAATGAGATGAATCCCATATCCCTGGTGGTCCAGTGGACCACTGCTCGCCCGATCACGGGCTAAGTAAAAAATGAAATGAATCCCATATCTCTGGTGGTCCAGTGGACCGCTGCCTGCCCGATCGCGGGCTAAGTAAAAAATGAGATGAATCCTATATCCCTGGTGGTCCAGTGGACCTGTCTGCCTGATCGCGGGCTGAATTAAAAGGAAAAGAACACTATTGTCCCTGGTGGTCCAGTGGACCTGTCTGCCTGATCGCAGGCTGAATGAAAAAGTAAAGAAAACTGTTATCCCTGGTGGTCCAGTGGACCTGTCCGCCTGATCACGGGCTGAATTAAAATAAAAAGAACACTATTATCCCTGGTGGTCCAGTGGACTCCCCTCCCCATCCACCCACTGATCCCCACCGCCCCGCTCCCCCCCTGGTCAGCGGCGGGTGGCAGCACCCCACCCGCCTGCCGCCCCGCTGCCTGCCGACTGACACCATCGGTAGGGCTGTATGCCCATTGGTCCACAGCATGAGCCAATGGGCATGCAGCCCATACCATACTACACATTCCAAATATGTAAATGGTTGATGACATAGCTACAGTGAAAATATTTACATTTTTGATCTCTGCAACAACAAACATAAAGAAAATCTGTCTACAGACTCCGACTCTGACTACCATGCCAGTGAACTGCACAGCACACATATTTCCACACCGAAGACTTTAGTTCGTAATTTCATTTCTTCACATGTTACAGCACCCTAAATATGACCTCTTTAAACTGGTATTACTTACATGATATATACTCTGAAACTGTATAATTCTTGCTGTCAGTCTCAATAAAAAATAAAGTTGAGCATCTCAATGACAATGAAAGCACCTCACACAATCGAAACTTCTCTCTTACCTGTAGTTCTCATGGAGCTTCACACAGACATTCCAAAACAAATAACATATGAGTCAACCACAAATGAAAAAAGTTACACACAGCAGCATACAACAAAAATTAAACACTACACATAATAAAATATAGGGAAAAAGGAAAATCACACACAGTATCTACAGGAAACCTCCCGGACATGTCCCACCTACCAAAACACATCATCCAACCACGGATCACACTTACGCACTCATCAACCAGTTAACACTCACTCACTCACACACACAACAACCAATCGCACAACATATACAAACCCCATTCATACCCATTCACTTACAGCAGCAACTCATAGCAACAGAACGACATAAGATAAAACAAAACAAATTAAAGCTTCCACACCGATTGTATAACTTGCACAATGTGCAGATCATAGGATATGGCAAATATTCTTACTACTGCACTGTGAGGCATGGTTATCTCACTCTACAGGAGTGAGAATATTTTCCATATCCCACCTCTGCCCGTCATGTATCCCATATAGATATATATATATATATATAGAGGCCTTATCTGGAGTACTGTCTCCAGTTCTGGAGGCCACATCTCAGGAAGGCCATAGATCGGATGTAGGCGATACAGAAGAGGGCAAAAAAAATGGTACAGGGCCTGCATCAGAAGTCATATGAGGAAATTCTCAAGGACTTAAATATGTACTCTCCAGAGGATAGAAGGGAAAGAGGAGACATGATAGAAACATTCAAATACCAGAAGGGTATTAGTAACGTACAGGAAGGTAGCATTTTAAAAAGAGAGATGCTCGACGACAAGGGGTCAGCTGAAGCTGGAAGGGAGGAGGCTCAGAGGTGATGCGAGAAAGTATTTCTTCACAGAAAGGGCGGTGGTTGTCTGGAACAGACTCCCAGCAGAGGTGGTAGGTACCGAAACAGTAGCAGAATTCACACATGCATGGGATAGATGCAAGGGAACCTTAGTAGCAGTACTGGGGAGGAGGCTGGAGACTGAGTAGGATCTGTGGCAACACAGTAGGTAGGGAATGTTAGGGCAGACTAGGTGGGCCAAGGGGTCCTTTTCTGATGACAACTTCTATGTTTCTGTGCCCCTCCTGAACCTCCCTCCTGTTCATTTCCATTCATGACCACATAACCTCGAGTTAGTATTCAGGGTAAATAATTCCCCCAGTTTACCCTGTTAATTACTTTAAGGAACTTGAAGGTCATTATCATATCTCCCATCTACCTTCTGGTTTCCAGTGAATACATATTTAGTGCCTTAAGGCGCTCCTCATAGGATCTGCCCTGCTGGCCCTGAATCATTTTTGTTACTCTGCACTGCACTGTTCCTAACCTATCCCTGTCCTTTCTGAAGTGAGGGCTCCAGAACTGGATGCAGTACTCCAGGTGAGGCCTCACCAGGGATCTGTATTGGGGAAGTATTACCTCTTTTCTTCTGCTATCAGTAACCCTCCTGATACATCCCATCATCCTGTTAGCCTTGCTATAGGCCTTGCTACACTGGCTCATTTGTTTTAGGGAGTTACTGATGATAACTCCTAGATCCTGTTCCTCTTCTGTAGTGCTAAGTCTCACCCCACCCATCCAGTACACCATCTTGGGGTTCCTTTTCCCTAGGTGCATTACCTCGCACTTTTGGTGTTGAATTTTAACTGCCAGATCTTTGACCACCCCTCTAGTTTTTGTAGCTCCCTCTGAATATCTCTTATTCCCTCATCACTATCCACCCTCCCATAAAATTTTGTGTCATCTGCAAAGACACACAGCCTACCCTGGATTGCCTCACCAATGTCACTAGTGAACATGTTGAAGAGGCCCGGACCCAGGGCAGATCCCTATGGAACCCTGCCTGTGACCTCCCTTTCCTCTGATTTAACCCCATTGACCACCACCCTCTGCTGCCTCCCTTCTAGCCAACTACCCACCCAGTTCACTATAGTTTTAGCCACACCCAGGTCTTCCATCTTTTTGAGCAACTTTTTGTCTGGTATCAAATCAAAAGCCTTGCTGAAGTCAAAGTACAGCAGATCCATAGCGTGGCCCTTGTCTACTTCCTTGGTCACCCAGTCAAAGAAAAAAATCACATTAGTCTGACAAGACTTTCCTTTTTTCTTTTTTTTTTCTTCCCATCAATTCAGATCTAGAGCCCATCTTACTTATCATTATAGTTATCATAAGCAGGGCATAATTAATCATCATAATTAAGGGAAAAAGTAAGAGTGACGGGGGGGAAGGAGGAAGGGAGCCCAAACTGCAAACAATTATCTAATTTTTATATTCATACTAAATAATATTGCTCAATCCCATGTTGTCCCTAAAAGAGGTCCAGATTTTATTATATTTTTGTTCCTGTCCAGCTTTAATATGATAATTATTTTTTCAAAATTCATAATTTCCGTCATAAAGTCAAGCCAAGTTTGAATTTTTTGAGGATTTCCATCTTTCCACTTAAGTAATATACATTTCTTTGCAATTATTGTTTATATTGAAATGAAAATACTCTTTTCTTCATCTGGTGGAATAGATGGGAACATTAGCAATGCCAGTTGTGCTGTATTAGCTATTTCCTTATTTAATGTCTTTTGCATATTCCACATAACTTTATGCCAGAAATTTGAAAGGCATGGGCATGCATACAACATGTGGATCAATGTTCCAGTAGTTATAGCACATCTGGGACATTTTTCCGTGATAGTTGCATTAAAATAGTTTATTCTAGATGGGATATAGTAAGTTCTAAAGAATGTATTTATTTGAATCTGTTGAAGCTTACTAGCTTTTACAAAATATGTGTACGATTTTATTGCATTTTGCCGTATGGAATCTGTTATATTTATACCAAAGTCCCTTTCCCATTTTTTGATTATTTTCTGTTGTTCTTTCTGAAAATTTCCTGCTAATGCTTTATATATGGTTGTAATTAATTTTTTCTTTTCCTTTCTGTCCACCAAAACATCAAGTAAAGATGATAACCATTTTTTATCTTGTTTTTATAGGACGTCTGTATAAAATTTCGTAATTGCAAATATTGAAAATAATGTGTATTTGGTAAATTAAATTCTTGTTGAAGAGCTGGATATGTCTTTATCTGTTCTTTATCTATAATCTGTTTAATTTGCTTAATTCCTCTCACATACCAACTTTGAAAAGTTTGATCCATAACTGAATGTTCAGATTTATAGTTTAACATGATAGGTGTATATGGGGAAATTATGTCCTTTTCTTTAATAAGGCTATGAGCTTTATTCCATGCAGCTATTGTAGTTTCTGTAGCCTGACTCAGGCATCTGTTTTTCTCTTTTTTATTATAGTCTGAGTATAGTAATTGCATCATATCTGTATATGAATGTGTTCTAAGTTCAAATAATGTCGATTTAGATAAGTTTTTGCTCTCATGTATCCATTCCCATACCGGGACTACTTGTGCCACCAAAAAGTATTTAAACATATCTGGTAAAGCTAACCCCCATTAGCCTTATCTTGTATTAAACAAGAGTAAGCAATCCTAGATGGTTTATTATTCCATATGAATTTGTTATTATTTTCTTTACTTGATGAAAATATGTTTGTTATAGCATTAATGGTAAAGACTGGAAAAGAAAATTATATTTAGGCAAAATGCTCATTTTTATTATATTTATCCGACCAATCAATATTAAAGGAAGGCATTTCCAATGATTTAATTTTTCTGATATTTGTAATATTAAGGGCTCATAATTAAGTGCTATTCTTTGTTTATTATTGCATGTAATTCTAATGCCTAAATATTTAATCTCTCTATCCCTTTGTATTTGATGAATTTCTGGATGTTATTTCACTATTTGGGGTCAATGACATCATTACTGTTTTTTTCCCAATTAATCTTATATCCCGATAATAAAGCAAATTTTTTAGTTGTTTCAATAATTTCTGGGATGGATGTTTCTGGTGAAGATATATAAAGTAGTATGTCATCCACATACATACTTAGTTTATACACAGTGTTATTTATCATAATTCCTTTAATAACTGAGTTTGCCCTTATTCTGTCTGCTAATGTTTCAATTACCATTGTAAATAATATTGGAGATAGTGGTCATCCTTGTCTTGTGCCCCGAAAAAGCTTGAAAGGTTGTGAATAATTATTATTGGTTTTAACTATAGCCATTCAATTTTTATATATTAATTGAAGCCACCCACTGAGCTGCTCCCCCACCCCATCTCCTCTATCACCCTTAACATATAATTCCACTCCACCCGATCAAATGCTTTTTCTGCATCTAGTGCTAAAAAGATTGCTTTTTCCTCTTTAACTAGAGACAATATATTAATAGTTTGCCTAATATTTTCTCTAATTGTTCTACCCTTTATGAATCCATTTTGATCGGTGTTTATGATCATTGGTAAAATAATTTCTAATCTTTTTGCTATAATTTTTGTGAAAATTTTATAGTCCACATTCAGTAGGGAGATGGGACGGTATGAGGAGCAGCTCAGCGGGTCCTTATCTTTCTTTAAAAAGACATGGATAATTGCTTCACAAAAAGAATTGGGTATTGCCTTAGATTGATTAAATGAGTTAAATAAAATAAACAACACTGGAATCAATAAATCCTTAAATTGTCTATACATTTCAATTACTAACCCATCAGGGCCCGGAGACTTATTTACCAGGATTTATTCAATAGTTGCTTCAATTTCTTCATACATAATATCTGCTGATAATTGATTTTGAAATTTGATCGGTATAAATGATGGAGGTAGTTCCTGTAGATATTGATTAATTTGATCTATTGTATAATTAGAACATTCCGACTTATATAAGTCTTGATAATAATCAAGAAAGCATCCATTGATCTCATCTGGATCTTCAATTAACCTACCCTGTTGATCTTTTATTGCTAATATATAATTTTTTTGTTGATCTCTTCTTGTTTGCCACGGTAATAACTTCTGAGGCTTATCTGGTAGGTATAAGTAATTTGATTTTGTTCGCATTATTTGTTGACTAATTTGGTTTAATTGAATATTATTCAACTCGTCTTTCTTTTGAATTATCTTATTACTCTATCATCTAAAGTTTGAGTATGTATATACTGAAGATATTGTATTTCTTTTAGTAACTTAACTATTAATTCTTCTTTCTTTTTCTTAATATGTTCTAAATCAATTACCCGCCCTCTTACCCATACCATAAATGTATCCCATATTATATTAATTGAGGTATCAGATTCCAGATTATTCTTAAAAAACTCCTGAATTTCCACACGTAATTTCTGGGAAATAGTCGAGATACGTATATGTGGATAATTTAATTTCCAGTGCCACAACCTAGTCTGTGATTTATTATTTTTTATATTTAATAAACAAGGTGAATGATCCGAAATCAAAATACATGTGTATTTTATCTCAGAAACCAAAAAAAGAATGGTTTCTGATATAAGATAGAAATCAATTTTAGAATATGAGTGCTGTGCAGATGAATAATAAGAAAATATTTTATCCTCTGGATAGTTACTGTTCCCTGGGTCCACCAGCCCCAACTCACTCATATATATTTTAATGATCATTCATGTTGGTCTATGCGCTTTATCTAGCTTAGATGTTTTGTCTTGTGCATACAATACTAAATTAAAGTCTCCTGCTATTATATATGGGGGTGGAAATGTAGATAATGTCAAAAAAAACTGTGTATAGAAATTAGGACTGTTCTCATTTGGTGCATAGATATTTGCCATTGTTGTTTTAAAATTGAGAGTTTTTAATTCTGCTATGACCCACCTTCCTTGATCATTGATGTCCGATTTAATGATCTTTGGGTATGGATTTGCTTTATTAAACAGTATAGCAACACCCCTTGAATTATTAGTGTAGTTAGATAATATACCATTCCCCCATCGATTCATAAACCATGAAGATTCTTTACCCCAAAAATGGGTCTCCTGTAGAATCGCTATGTCTATTTTTGTTTTTGCATAAACTTTATTATACATATTATCTTCATTTTGTTTTTTAGACTTTTAACATTCCAGGACAACATCCGGACAGAATTACTCATAATTTTCCAATATTAACAGGGTATCTCTTCCCCCACCCCACCCACCGTCACTCCCACCAATTGTACCAAATAAGCCCAAAAAAGAAAATTTTTTTGTTACTATATAAATGTTATAAATCATCAGAAAATTCGGTTCTTTATTCATCTTTATATTAACAACAAACTTCCCTACCCAACACCCATCCACCCTAAGCCCCCCAAACACTGGAAACAGAAAGGTTCCAGATCCCCAACCCCCAAATTCATGATGACCATGGGTGGTCATCATTAAGCTCTGAGCTTATAGATTGAGCCAGACCAGAGTAGAAATAGCTTAGAATTTCTTGTATGTCTTCATATCATTTTCATAAAGGTATTCATACCCTTATTTTTAATAGATGAATATTCCTAATGTAAATAATATGTACTGGGGACTCTAATTACACCACTCAAGGAGAAGAAAAAAAAAAGAGGACGAAAATACCCATAAACATTTTATATTTCCTTTCTACTTCACTAAAGTGAAAATGTGGTTCTTAACCCTAATTCCATCAATATGTAGCTTTTTCCTTTCTTTTTCCCCCTCACTCTCCTCCCCCTCTTCCTCCCTTCTCCTCCACCTTCCCTTTCATATCCCCCTGGCTTCCCTCCTTCCCTTTGTAATTATCAGATATCAACCATCATTTTCATTAAATGCTGCCATTGCCTTGTCTGGTTCATCAAACATCTGTAATTTTCCCCTGACCACAAAATGCAACTTAGCCGGATAGTTAATTGAAAACCGGAGACCTTTATGGTACAGCTTTTCGTTGACTGGGTTGAACAACTTGCACTTTGCAATTGTCTCAGAAGACATATCCAGAAAAACATTAAATTTGGTTGTTTCATATGTTAAGCCCTTCTCTTTATGAGCTTTAGCCAAAATCGCTTCTTTGTCCAGAAATCTATGAGGTTTAACAAATACTGGGAAAAGCATTATTGTTCCCCCCACGACTGCCTGCCCTATGTGCACGATCTGAATGAATTTTTTCCTCTGGATATTTACGGTTCATAACCTGATTTAGCATCTTTCCAAAAAAGGGTAAAGGATCCCCACTGCCTTCTACTCCTTCAAGTATTTTTAACAGTCTCAGGTTTCCCCGATGTGCTCTGTCTTCCTGTTCTGCCACTCGTTCTTGCAGTAACTCTAGTTGTTTTGAGTAACTTTTATTTTTTTGAATCCATTAATTCATACAGTCCTCTGTCTGAGACACCTGTTTTTCCACAGTGTCTGTTCGTATAATTAGTGTTTCCAATTTGGTGCTCAAATCAGTTACAGAGGCAGCTACTGAGGTTAATGATGTTTTAATTTCAGCTAATGAGCCCAGAACCTCCATTTTAAAGAGTGACATAGCTTTTAGCATCTCATTTTTAATCTCTGTGACCGAGTCTTTTGCTGTATATTCAGTTTGCATTTCTGCAGAGTGACTATCTGATGAATTACTTGATGAAAAAGTCAGTTCTTCAGTGTTTGTAATTTGACTATTTAGTTCCTTATTTTTTGAGCACCCCTCCCTGCCCTCATTCAGTTGCGTTGAAATCCCTCCTGCATTTTGTGTAGATTCTCCTTGCTTCTCCAATATTTCTACTAAACTTTCCTGCTGTTCTAGCATTATTTGTTGTTCCAAAAAAGGTAAAATCTTACCGGTATATGTAAGTTTGCTTTTTACCTTACCAGTCGGCATTTCTGAGAGCGGGGAAATTAGGTGCTCTTGAAATACTGAATTCACATCATTTTGTAATGGTGTTTCCTCTGTCAGGGTCACAGATCCTAGCAATTGTGGACATTTAGATGTTTGCTTCTTAGTTCTGGGAGTTTTTTCTCAATCATATAATTAGAGAGCTCATGGGCTCGACAAACTCTTTTCGACATGCCAGGTCACTTAGCCACCTTGCTCATATACTCCGTGGGGAAAAGAGAGGAATAAAGAGATTTAGGAGATTTAACAAGCAATAAAAGAGGTTTACCAAGTACATCATAATTATCTGCATGAAATTTAATCTCTAGCAAAAAACATTTTCTCCCTCTTTTTCTCCCCTCCCTCTCTTATTTGCTTTATCAAAGCATTGTCTTTTTAAATATTGTCGTTTCCCCTTTTCCCTGCTTTTTTTCTCTTCCCATAGCATTACTAACAGACGTTTATCCCCTTCTCCTATGTGCAGTTCAAAAGTCCAACCAACTTTCTTTCCCTTCCATTTAAATCATTCCTAGATACTACTTATTCGTTCACACTCCATATGAAAGACCAAAGAAAATGAATAAAGAAGTTTTACAGGCATTTCTTTTGACTCGCATTCTTTCTATCCATCCACAGCTCCTGCTGTGTCCGTCTCGAGTCAGCTCAGAGTTGTATCCACCTGGCAATCTCGGATGACTTCAACAAGACGCTCCACACAGGTGCTTCCTGACAAGACTTTCTACCACAAAACCGTGTTTACTGTCCTGGAGCCCCTTGTTCTCTCGGTAGTCCACGGAGTCCTCTTTGATTAGTGATTCCATCAGCTTCCCCATGATAGGGGTCAGACTGACAGGCCTGTAGTTCCCTGGTTGCTCCCTATCTCCCCCTCCACATGAAGCGGTACTACGTCTGTCATTCTCCAATCCCTTGAAACTTCCCCGTACCTAAGTGAGCTGTTGAACAGCCTAGACAGTGGTTCAGCCAGTTTTGCTGCTAATTCCCTAAATATTCTCGGATGTAACCCATCTGGTCCTGGGACCTTATCTATCGTAAGGGCTGTCAGGACCCCCTTGTTAGTAAGTATTTGTTTCCTCATTTCCGGGACTCCCTTAGTGGCCACTTTGATGCCACTTTCTGGCATGGACCCGCTGTCCTTCTTAGTGAATACTGAGCAAAAGTAGTCATTCAGGACTGTGGCCTTTTGCTCATCCTCCTCTATCACCACCCTGCCCCCCTCAACTAGCCATACAATGCCCCCTTTTCCTTTTTTTTACTGGTATATCTAAAAAACTGTTTTTTTCTATTCTTGACCCTCCTGAGATACGCAGCTCCGTGTCTGTTTTCACCTCCCTGACAGCCCTCTTTGCCTTCCTAGTTTTCTACAGACAATCCTCCCTTTCTGCCTCTCCCTGCTTTTCTTTGTATTTATAGAAGACCTTCTTTTTGGCTCTAACCAAATCCCTGATCCTAGCTGAGAACCATGGTGGTCTCTTAAACCTGCTTTTTTTTATTTTTTAGATACTGTTCTTATGCTTGCCTTTGATGCCTTGAGGATGGCTCCCTTTATTGCCCCCCATTTCTCCTCTACACCCCTTATGTCCTCCACCCCTACTGACTTATCCCTGACCAGTTCCCTCAAAAGTATGGCAACTGAAATTCAGTGCCAAGAAGTGTAAAGTGATGCACTTAGGGAACAAAAACCCCAGAACAGAGTACTGGATGGGAGGGGTTCAGCTGGACACATCAGATGAAAGGGCCCTAGGAGTCATCATTAGTGACTTCCTTGAACAAATAAATCAATGTAACACAGCCTTCAGCAAGGCTAATAGGAAGCTAGGGTGCATTGGGCGGGGGTTCGACAGTAGGAAACAGGAGGTACTATTACCTCTGTATAGGTCAGAGGTGAGGCGACACTTGGAGTACCGTGCCCAGTTCTGGAGACCCTACCTGAAAAAGGAGAGGGACAGACTAGAGAAGGTACAGGGTAGGATGATCAAACTGATTCATGGCCAGGAGGGCAGATCCTATGAGGATCCGCTAAAGGCACTGTACATGTGTTTACTCGCTAGAAGACGAGAGAGGGGAGACATGATAGAGACCTTCAAGTTCTTCAAAGGAACAAATAAGGTGAAATGTGAAGACCTATTTACAAGGAATAGAGCTGCTAGGACACAGGATGATGAGTGGAGGTTAATGGGGGGGAGGGTGAAAAGAATGTAAGGAAGTATTATTTGCAGAAAGAGTGGCTGAACCATGAAATGGTCTGCTGGTAGAGGTAGTGGATGTAAACACCATAAACAGCTTAAAACACAGCTGGGATAGAGCCATGGGTATATTAGCTACTCTGAGGGACAAGGGGGGTGGAGACATGGAGAACGACAGAGGGAATAGGGTAAACAAAGGCCCCACAGGGACAACAGGTCTTGGAGTATGATAGGATAACATGGGTAGACTAGATGAACCATTGGTCTTTTTTCTGCCGTCATTGTCTTTCTTTCTGTGACCTTCTTCTTACTTTCCTTTGGATATCTAAAGAGCAGGCAGTATGGTCTAGAGGTTAGAACATCGTCTCAGGAACCAGTAGATCAAACGTTCAAAAGCCACTACAGCCAAATACTCACTGTGTGACTTTGAGTGAGTCACTTAACCTTTTAGTGCTTCAGTCTACCCAGGTGCAGAAATGGATAGAAGCAGGACCCCACTGGAAATAGGCTGGGCAACCGCAGGTAAATAAATACATACATAAATATATACAGTTACTTTCAAAAAAAATAATAGAAACATGGTTAGTTGCAAATATCCTTTACTGGGCCCAGTATATTACAGCATTAGTCAGAAAACTATACCTCATCCCTTCAGACTCCTTGCAGGTGTCTTCTGTGTGCAGGCATACAGTAGTAAAGCTGTACAAAGAATAGCATAGTAATTACAGAAGGGACTTTAAGCCCATCGCATTTTCCCCCTCCCCAACCTCATAAGCAAGGACCAACAAGAATGCTGTGCAAACATATACTAATTTATAGAAATTCCCCACCCACCTTACTACATAGGGGTATCTTGCGAGCACCTTGGTAAGCAGAGGTTTGTCCAGGCTTACCTTGAAGGCCTTTACTGTCCTTATGTCCACTGTCTCTGCTGGTAGGCTGTTCCATAGGTTTAGCACTCTCTGGGAGAAGAAGTGCATCCTAATGTGGTCCCTCCATTTACTACCTTTGAGCTTCAGGGTGTCACCCCTGGTCGTGCTGCAGCACACTGCATCAGACATCTCCCTGTCTCTTAACTGATTGATACCCGTCAGAATGTGGAAGGCTAAGCTCATGTCTCACCTCTCCGCCTCCATTTTTTCCAAGATAAACATGTTAAGGGCACCTGGACATGTCATGCCTGGACCTCTAGGTTGCCTGCCACTTTCAGTCTGTCTGGGAAAGTTCTATGCAGCTCCACTCTCACCAGGTTAGTTCCACCCAGTGGGCAGTATATGAGCGGACAGGCAGTGAGTACCTAGGGACACTGACAATCTCTTCAGTAAGTGCAGGGTGCAGGTCCTGTGGACAGACTGTATTAGAACCTGGCTCGCTAAAAAGGAAGGGAACTAGAATGGAACAAAAAAAGAGGGAGGGTGTCTCACAGGACCTTTAATATGATAAACACCAGCTATCAGGTAAGCTTGACTAAGTGCCGGCAGATGCTGGAGGAGCATTTTCACCATTCTTTGGATGAGACCTTAAACTGACATCCTGTCTGCCTTTTCTGTTGGTTGTTCAGGTGGACATTAGTGATCCTATGACACTTCTCAAGGAGAGTAGGGGAATTTTCCTGGTGTCCCGGCCAAATCCCCCCTTCCCCCCATTCACTAAAATACCACCAACAGCTTAATCTGGTTTAATTTCAGTTTGTCTGCATCTGTATTTCCCCGACCCACATACCCACCTTCCTACCTACCCCAGAGATGAGGCTAACAACAATAGGCAGTATTGTCTAGCCCTCCATTCCTGATGAACAAAAACTAATGGAATGAAACAGATGTACTGAGCAGTGAATACCACATCTGTAACAAACCTAGAACTACTAGACCAGATGGCTAATGAGGTGCAGAATATTTTTAAACCTCTGGTTTAAACTTTAGGTAACCTGAGCAGTGGCATTGGTAGTGGTCGTTAGATGACCCATATAGCTAAGAACTCTACTTTTACATTGAATACTGTGGGAGTTGCCTTCAGTCAATGTGTTTGACTTTTTTGGAGAAGCCCTCCGTAATACGTAGCCTCTGATGAAAGAGACCCTTCAGGCAGTAAGATCCCATTTGGAAGCCTTCCCTAAAGTTGAAGCTTAACTCAGTGGGTCCTCCGAGGCCCCCAGCAGTGCCACATGTCCTGGCAGTGTCTGTCCTGTTTACTCAGTACCCCAGTGATGCAAGCTGTGCTTAGTGAGCTTTGGATTAAGAGAGGAGTGGCCAATGTTGGCGCCAGTGGGTGCACAGCACATCTGGGTCATAACTGTGCAATAGGGGACAGCTACACTCAGCCCCAAGACAGGCAGTGGGATCGGGTCTATGAAACACACACCAGTGGGGGCTTGGGCTGTCTGTGGAATGCATGACCCAATTGAGAGTCGTTACAGGTCCAAGGTCAGCAGGGCTGGTACATACTATATGAGCGCCTTTGGGATTATTGTAAAGCAGCCAGAGCTGTTATGAGGGGACAGAAATAAACATATAAACTAACATGGTGGTACCCATGTTGTTTGACCACTGACCCCCGGAACTGATAGGAAGAGGGCCAGGGGTCAGAAAGGAACCACAACTTGAATCCAGCATGGCCAAAATGCTGCAAAAAAAAGAAAAAGACTGATAGGAGTCTGCTCCAGTAAAGCCCTGAACTAGAGCCAACCCACTGGAGATACTGTAGAACTCACTCACTGAGTAAAGTGTATAGTAGTCTGTTTATTAATTAACCAAATGGTACCCGTACTGCTCAGAACAGATCTACCCAGCATTTTGAAGATTGGTTCCTCTTCATCAGAGCTACAGTAACTATAATAATTCAAAACATACAAATCAAGAAATAAAGCTAGCCAGATCTGTAACTATCACTTATCGCATGACCAATAATATAAATGCTGTAATATCTAATGTTATTTAGTCTTGACCAACTCTTAGGGCACCAAAATTATTGATATACCTTCAAATTAATTTTCGTATACTTTCATTTCTAACACACTAACCAAAAAATATAGAGAAAGCGTCATTCAAATCATACGCATAATCTCATCACATTTTCTAAATTATTATTTCAGTTTACTATGCCTAGTAGTTCTTAAAGCATACCTGTTCCAAATGGCCTTTCAAAACTCTTGCTCAGTCTGGTACATTCACTTTTTTGTTTTCTGTAAATTGTATCTAAGAAAATAGTACAAAGCATACAGTACCTCTCAACCTTTCTTTGCTCAACTGTGTGACAAGATGATTGACAACAGGACAAAATGTGTGACACATCGTCAAACATGACACTGCAAGTTCAGAACACTGTGGACATAAGTGTACTAATGTTTGCAATGCTTGCTGATAATGTAGAATCTTATATTGTTATAAATTTCTGCTTAAAAGTCTCAGTGGTCAATGGTTGATGTCTCCTTCTCAGTGTGGGACAGATGGTTTTTGAGAGATAAAATGAGTGAAATACTCCGTAATGTGCGACAGTTGAGAGGTATGGTACAAAGTAGACTCATACTATACAGCCCTCAACAAAAGTTCCATTACAATCCAGTGATACATAACTATACTTTTCAGTCTGAAAAGGATACCAAAACATGCGCTTATTACAGTTTCTAACTGCCCCTTATGTCACATATAAATGACCCCTGAACATATGTCTATTTTTAGTCTAGGGTTGTTGCTCTTGTTGTTAGATATGTTTCTTTACTTTGACAATAAATAAACAATGCCAGGATTGATACTCCTGTTGTCAATTAAGGGTAAAGACTTATATTTCAAAACAGAGATGTATCTTAGACAGTATATGTCTTTTGCCTTGTTGGCATGTCCCGAGGAGCCTTTTCTCCTCTTAAATCACTGCCTGTGGGAAACCAAACAGTGCTCAGTGGACTGATTTGCCATGTATAAATTCACCTGTAACCCCTAGGTGGCACTATCCCAAGGGCTACTACCCCTGCCTGTTTGACTACGGACAGTTTGAGGGGCCTAGGTTCTATGGCGGGTGCCTCCACCCAGAGGTCAGGGTTTGTAGTGGTTAGACTAGCTTGGTCACAGCCCTCTGGGACACTGAGACCCCCTTTTATTCCCTCTAGTTGCTCACACAGTACACCGGAGTTACAGCCCCAATACCCCACTTATACACACTGTTCACTCATATAGATACCACTTACCCTTGAGACTGATTCTGCAGCACGTCTCTGAGGACCTCCTGTAAAATAAGGTTAAACAACATACACAGCAAAACACAATACTGTTTCCATAAGTACCAACACCACAGACAGTATATAGTATAACAACAACAAATCTGATTTATTTAGGGGGCAGTAACACGGGAGGGGGAAATCAGGTTAATTGGTGGCATTAAATCACAGTACTGTGCACACATACAAGGGCTGAAAAGTCACACTCTGTGTACCCAGGTTGGGGGAGGCTAGCCAGGTCCGTTGCGCGGGGTTGGCCGGCAGGCGCAAATGGATAGGGCCCTGTAGAAGAAAATATATGCACAATACCCAATTGTAATCCGGAGCCGGATGGCTCAGTCCATGAAGCAGTGAAACAACAAGAATTAGATGACACACTTGTGATTGAAAACAGGCTGCAGGGAAATACCCTGATTTGTACTCACAATACCCAAGCTGAGGATCGGATGGTAGATGTTCTTCTGGATTGCCAGAACAACAGGGCATGGAGACAAGGTCCTTGTGACTGGACCCCACTGCAGTTGATAGCAACCGGATTTAGTCCGAGACAAGCTGGGGTTTGCTTCCTGCTTCAACACACAGCACACATGCAGGGGATTGGAAATAGCGATTCCCACAAGACTACGCACATTCATATGTAAAAGGAAAGTGCTATACCAGGCAGGCTGCTCCTCGATCCCAATCGCAATTACTGCAAAATACCCGGGCGCACACACAGCAGCTTCAGTTCCTGACAGACCGAGCGTGATTCAGCAATTTCTCCAGTCTTCTACAGGGTGAGCTTGGTTTCCACACTTCTAGTGCTTCTTTCTCCTCACAACTCGGATTCAGTCCAAGCTGGCACTCACAAAGGCTGCAGACCGAAACTCAAGGCCTCACATGTGCTTCCTGAGCGAAACTATACACCACAGAAGCACAGAGCTCCTTCTCTCTTCACAGTCACAACTGATCTCATCTTTTCAGTCACAGAGCAGGGCATTTCCTTTAGCACCACACCATTCTGTTGGATGGTTCGGCTGTCACTCACAATAAGACTCCCTCTGTTGGTGGAAAAAGGCACCAATGTTAAAACTACATTTCCCAGAGTCAATGCCCATACAATCCCCTTGTGGCTGGCACAAAATTGAGAGTCCAAGTTCTGATTCGTCCACAGACTCCATTTTAGGGTCTCCCTATCATCCTGATTGGTCCAAGTCAGCTATTCAGGACCAAAATGAAAAAAGCTACACTGAAACAGTTCGTGCTGAAATGAAGACATGTTAGACAAACTACATTTTCTCAGTCACTCTAAATTATTTGTGACAAACAGTTATATCTTTCAACAAGGCTCCCTCTGCACATGTACCGACGGCAGAGACGGAGCGAATTGACAGCAGCTCGGGCAGGATTCGAGCATTAAATGCACAGTCCCCCCATACAAACTAATTAAGTCTGCAAGCAGACAGCTCTTAAAGAGACAGTACATGGAGGCTCAAATAGCACTCACCTGGAACCACATTTAAACAGCTCAGACGCCGAACACCGCCCAGACTTGGAGCATTCAGACAAGTTTCTGGAAGACTTTTGGGAACCCCCATTTGCAGGGGGGTTAGCCACCTATTTCCATTGTTTTTCCAAAAATGTGAAAAGTAACTGAAGAGATCAGTACTTACCTATGAAGTAGAACATAGTTGCGTCGGTTGAGCTTATGTCACTGTGTTCTGCGTCCTTGTCTTCAGCTGAACTGATGTCACGTTGTTCTGGAATTGACAAGTAATTGAAACAAGCATTTATCAATGATGAATGCTCACCGCTGGTATTGCTGTTGTACCAGGTTTTGCTTGTACACATTTTTAGTATATATTTACCCAGGATAGAGCAGATAAGATGCAATGGGCCAGATATTTAAAGCGGAGCACCGGGCGCAAATCCGTTGCGCTGGATTAGCACCGGATTTGCGTCCGACTGTAATATTCAAGAGGACATTTATCGCCAGCACTAGGTGTTAGCACCGACGCTAAATAATAATGTATGCAGGGGAGGGACTGAGGGGAGGGGCCCTGAATGCCGGCACACCGGCATATTCAAAAGTATAGCGCCGCGCTACAGGCATTAGTGCGACCTGTAGCGCAGCGCTAAATACCGCCAACTAAAAGCTGCCTGTAATGCAGCGGTGCCCCCCATGCACACACACACAAATCCCAACCCCCGGTTGACCATAAAGTAAAAGATGATACTCTGGTAGTCTAGTGGTCCCCCCCCCCAAGCACGGCTCCCGACCCCTGTAGAAATTAAAATAAATGTCTTTTCCTTGGTAGTCTAGTGGTCCCCACCCCAAGCACAGCTTCCGACCCCTGTAGATATTAAAATAAATATCTGTTCCTGGTAGTTTAGTGGTCCCCCACCCCAAGCAAGGTTCCCAACCCCATAGAAATTCAAATAAATGTCCTTTCCCTGGTAGTGTCTCGTGGTCCCCCTCCCCAAGCACGACTCCCGACCCCGTAGGTATTAAAATAAATATATTTTCCCTGGTAGTCTAGTGGTCCCCCACCCCAAGCATGGCTCCTGACCCCCGTAGATATTAAAATAAATGTCTTTTCCTGGTAGTCTAGTGGTCCCCCACCCCAAGCATGGCTTCTGACCCCATAGATATTAAAATAAATGTCTTTTCCCTGGTAGTCTAGTGGTCCCCCACCCCCAAGCACGGCTCCGACCCCTGTAGAAATTAAAATAAATGTCTTTCCTGGTAGTCTAGTGGTCCCCACCCCCAAGCACAGCTTCCAACCCTGTAGATATTAAAATAAATATCTGTTCCTTGTAGTCTAGTGGTCCCCCACCCCCAAGCACGGCTCCCAACCCCCATAGAAATTCAAATAAATGTCCTTTCCCTGGTAGTGTCTGTGGTCCCCAAGCCCGGCTCCCGACCCCATAGGTATTAAAATAAATATATTTTCCCTGGTAGTCTAGTGGTCCCCCACCCCAAGCATGGCTCCTGACCCCGTAGATATTAAAATAAATGTCTTTCTCTGGTAGTCTAGTGGTCCCCACTCCCAAGCATGGCCCAGCCCGTCAGATATTAAAATAAATGTCTTTTCCTGGTAGTCTAGTGGTCCCCCCACCCCCAAGCATGGCTCCCGACCCCTGTTGAAAATCAAATATATATATCTTTTCATTGGTAGTCTAGTGGTTCCCCCACCGGCAGTGACGCCCCTGCTCATCCCAATCAGACTCCAAGAACGGAGCCGGCGACTGGCTCAGCCCTCCTCTCACCATCACGGCCAGCCACTGACTGAGGTACAAATGAGCACTGGGGGGGGGACTATGAAGGAGGGTTTTCTTTATTTCAGGTGGCGACACTGGGGGATTGGGCACCCCCAGTGTCTGTGTTATGTTTGGGGGGATGGTGGGTCCTGAGTGGGAGGGTCAGGTGCGGCGACAGTAATGGAGGCAGCAACAGACATCAGTGGACAGTTTTCAGCGGGAGAGTCAGGTGGAGGAACAGTAATAGTGGCGGCAGCAACGGACACTGATGAACGGTTTTCTTTGTTACAGGGTGTAATTCAACCTTAGCAGGCTGATCATAGCAGATCAGCTGTGCTTGCAGGGTGGCATAGATCAAAGGAAAGAGACAGCCTATGATTTGGTTGGCTCTCTCCTTTGAAATACTCAAAGTTTCCACCCAGCAAGCCAGAACAGTGTCATGGTCAGCCCGGTTGATGATTGGTGTGACACTGACGAGCCCCTTGCAGACCACTCTGCGTTGGACTGATAGTGTCACACCCCTCAAAAGCCACTCTCCTATCAGAATTCTTGCTGTGCATGTGTGCATGGTGAACATAAAAATGAATACTGGACAGCAAAATGCCTGCATTAATGTGGGGCCATACATAATGACAGTGTTGGACTGTTTCAAAGCAAAACCACAAAACAAGAAACTAGGGTAATAAAATAGACTACACACATGTCCAAATTTACAATTAAATGAAAAAATTTAAATACTGTTTATGTTCCAAGTGTAATATTGGGACATTTTTGTATGTTATACTAACTTGTAAGTCAATCATGTATACAGGTGTGACTGCCTTAATCTTCCTATAGACATATACTTGAGTCTGTATCTGGGGCAGTAAAATGTGTTTTATGCATTTAGAAGAAGAAGAATCCGCATTTAAATAGCGCTTTTCATACACAGTATCCCAAAGCGCTTTACAAGCAATGCTAGACTGGTAGTGAAGTGCTTTAAAGAGCACCTTTCTCGGTGTAGTGCAATGACATCAGGAACATAGAAACGTAGAAGTTGATGGCAGATAAGGACCGCAAGGCCCATCCAGTCTGCCTGTTTTTTTCTACCTTATGAATGTGCCATAGGCCTGTACTCTGTCAATGGCCTATCTATTCATACTCATCTGTATTGGTCCCTTATGCCTATCCCATGCCTGTTTGAAGCCCTGCACTGTATTCATATCCACCACTTCCTAAGGTAGGCCGTTCCACGCATCCACCACCCTTTCTGTGAAAAAGAACTACCTCACATTACCCCTTAATCGGCCTCCCTCTAATCTCATGCTGTATCCTGTTGTCCTGCTATTTTTCTTATATTGAAACATGTTAGACTCTTTCACCTTGTTAATGCCCTTAAGCTGTTTGAATGTTTCGATCATATCACCTCTCTTCCTCCTTTGCTCTAGAGTATACATATTGAGCTCTGTTACTTTGTCCCCATATGTTTTCTGATGCAGTCCCTGCACCATTTTGGTTGCCTTGCTATGGACTGCCTCCATTTTGTTAAAGTCCTTGTGCAGGTGCGGCCTCCAGTACTGCACGCAGTACTCCAGATGAGGCCTAACCAGTGTCTTGTAAAGAGGGATTATTACCTCTTTAATAAGGAAGCTCCCTTACCAGAATGGGAGTTCCTCCATAGTAGTTGTAAAAGTTTTTCTTGAGCCCCCAAAGGAAGGGAAGGGATAGTATTTTGCCCCTGAGGGGGGCTAGCCGCTTGATCCCTTCCACTTCCTGATTGATGACGCCGCCCCCGCGCTTCCTTATTTTATGATGTAATTATAGGACTAGCGCAGGGACATACTCCATTCAAGCCTATGGGGCGTGGTTTTAAAAGTTATTTTTACAATGTTAGCCTGACTTATAGTACAAATCGAAGCCAGTATTCAAGTAACAAGCCTACAAAGTGGCACAACGAAACATACAATATGCAACAACATATACAGCAAAATATACATACAGATGCAATCAATGTACAGACAGAAAATAGTTGAATACAGTATAGTTTACAAAACGTGTCAGGGTAAAATCAACAGATACATACATTGTAATTTCAACAGTGTTGAGAGTACAAGAGTACATTACAGATTTACACTGGGGGAACAGGGTAGAGAGAATACGAGATAACGGGGGGGAAAACAGTGCAAATAGCAAATACGAATGAACATGGCATGTTAGATTCCAAAAACAGTAGGAAAGACTGGATCATTGTTCAAGGAGCAGTGAACCAAGTGCATTAGTGGTAGTACAGTTACAAAGGGGAAAAAAATAAAAAGGAAGAGAAGGCAGAGTTATTGGGAAGAAGGGAATATCAGGTCGAAGAAAGGTTACCCTGGCAGGCGCAGGCATTTGGCCTCTCTCAGTAACGAGGTTTTGAGTCAGAGTTGGAAGGTGCAGTGGGTGTCAGCAGATTGCAGCGACATAGGGAGGGAGCTGTAACTGATAGCGCTTTGCCACCTATAACACTGGAAATTTTAGGTATCTCCAAAGGGGGGACCGAGGATACATGTAGGCACCTGGGAGCTGTTCTGGTTTTTAGGATGGACATGTAGGGGGATGCGTTGCTGCCTGTTAAGACATTGTTAACGATGCAGCCTAGTGCATAATCATGATGGCCAGAGAGTGGGAGTCAGCCAAGAGCCTGGTACAGGTTACAGTGGTGGGTGGAGTAGGGTGCCAGTAGTACAAATCGACATATATTGTTTTAGACAGGGGTTAGATGTGAGCAAAGGGCAGTGGACATATGGGTGTAAATGGGGGAGCAGTAGTCTAGGATAGGGAGCAGGTTACCTTGGGCTATTGCTATGTGGGCCTCTTTGGTTAGGAACTGTTTCAGCCGATATGTGGCCCTGAGCTTTTGGTTGACCCATCGTACCACAGACTCCGATTCTCCTCCCTTGTGTGCACAGTCTTGCTTAGTCCAGTGCAAAGAAAGGGGTTGCTAGTCCCATACAAAACAATTAGACAGTCCAGTGAACCTTTGCACTGATGTTCTGGATTGAAAGTCAGTACTGTATGTTATTCGTCCAAAGTGGTTTATTCCATGTATAAATTCATTAGTACAGCTTTCATTACAGTTTCAATAGCTTCAACCTCACACTCCAAACACACTCCCCTAGTGCTTCGACCAGGGTCAATCCAGAATGTGAAAGCAAAGGTTCACTGGACTGTCATACAACAGAATTCACGTGCTCCATGAAAGAGAGGTGGGGTCAAGAGTTATGTCCAGGTATTTGAAATGCAAGACATTTTCTAGTAAGGGTCTGTCTGGCGTGAGCACTGAGAGAGAGGAGCCGGACTTGGCTATGTTGGTCAGGTATGGTTTGGACCCAAGAAGCATCACCTTTGTTTTTTTAACATTAACCAGGAGCCTGTGTGACAGAAGTCAGCTGTGGGCCAAGCCATAGTTCTACGAGAGGGTAGCAGATATGTTAGTCAGTGACTTATCACTGCAGAAGAGGACAAGATCATCAGCATAGAGAAGTGCTTCACAGGTAAGGCAGTCAGTGGGGAGGGAATTAATAAAGATAGAGAATAATAGTGGGCCCGTGAAGACAGATATGTCAGGGGAGAAGACAGCTCTGATATATACGGACTGGGATCGGCCAGATAGGTAGCTCCTAAACCACTGTAAGGTCCCTGAGGAGCAGCCACGTTGCAGAGGAGTGTTGTGTAGGAGGGGGTGGTTGACCAGGTCAAAGGTCTTGGTCAGGTCCACAAACACCATGCCCGTAGCTTTGTTCACATCCATGTTTCTAAGAACATGATTTGTAAACTGGGCCAGAGCAGATGAGGTGCTGTGAGACTTCCGGAAGCCATGTTGCTGGCCAGGTAGCAGATTGTTTCTCAGTGTGATCAGACAGTTGACGATGGACTATCTTCTCAAGGAGCTTGCTCAGGTGGGGGAGCAGGAAGATTGGTCTGTAAGTGTTGGATGAGAGGGGTCCCCAGCTTTAAAGGGAAACAATGGAAAAGACACAGCTTTCCTCAGACACTGCAGAAGCTCTCAATTAGTGCTTTCAGACAGTAACAACTTTATTTACTGATTTAGAACAGCTACCCACAACTTCAACCGCCTGTTGCTGGCAGCAGCCATTTCATGAGCAGCAGTGGTCTTCCTGAGCTCATTGTATGCTAATATACCTGTTTGACCTCAGCTATTGGTTGGCAGGACATATTACCATAAAGTGAGCTCAGGAAGCTCTCTGCTACTCATGAAATGGTGGCTGCCAGCAATAGAAAGTGAAAGTTGAAGGCCACTGTTAAATCACTAAAAAATAAACTAGAGTAATTTGTTAAAAAAATGTTAGTGTCTGAAAGCACTAATCAGGCATTTTTGTAGTGCTTGACTAAAGCTGTGCTCTTTCCACTGTTTCCCTTTAAAAATAGGAACCACCTTGGCATGCTTCCAAGAAACTGGCATGGTGGATGTGGTCAGTGCCAGGTTAAAAATAAAGGAGAGTGGTTTGGAGATGGCAGAGGAGATCAGCTTAAGCATTGAAGGGAAGAGGCCACCGCTGCTAGGGCTGTGACCATTGAGGAGACTTTTAAGGAGCTTAGCGGTGTCCTTGATTGAAACGATCCTAAAGTAGAAGGGGGTTCTGGTGGGGGGGCTGCTGATCAGTGGGACCAGAAACAGGACCAGAAGGAGGCTGTGGGGAAACTTGCTTAGGTGAGCTTCGAGATCCATAAACTTTAAGTTGAATGCTTTGGCGACTTCTACAGTATCAGTCTGAGTGCCAGTGGGTGAGCTAAGATGAATTTTAGAGTTATGGGTACGTGGGTTGAGTAGGGAACCGATAGTGCATAGAAGCAATGCGGGTCCCCAAAGCTATCCCTCTGCTGATTACAGAGGAAATTGCGCTTCTGGACCCTGGTGGTTTGTTTGCACTGATTTCTTAAGCACCTGAATTCATTCCAGAGGGCAGGGGAGGGGGCATTTTTGTGGGCAGCCCATGATTTGTCCCTCAACTTCATCAAAGCTAAGAGTTCTTGGGAGACCCAGAGGGTGCAGCCCCCTCGTACTCTCCAGGTGGTGAGAGGGAAATGGCGGTCTTGTATCTGAAGGAGGGCACTGGTGAAAAAGCCCATGGCCTCAGATACATCTGCGAGGGTGTATAGAGCTGCCCAGTTTGCTGCCCTTACGTCCTCAAGGAGGGAGGAGGTTTCAGGACAAGTAAAATTTCAGAAGGAGATTTGTTTTTTTTTGGGGCATTTGGACTTGATGGCCCAGGTGATCACTGATTGAGTTGGACAAGATTCCTGACTGGATCGCCTTGTCCTCTCTGTTTGTGATCACCCACTCTAGGAGAGAATGGTGTCGGGACTGAATGTTGTGCCCAGTGGGGACAGAGATAACCTGGACCAGATTATATATATATATCTTAGATATATTATGATATGGTGTTATACCTGAATTGACTTGCCATTTCATGTTTTTGTATCGCTCCGCCTTGTCATGGGGAATAATTACATCTGGGTAATGTGCTCTCCCACTGGGGTAGTGGTGCAGCTCAAAAGTTGTGACCTCAGCATAGAACCCTGGCATTCCGGATATAGCAGTTACTCAGTTTCAGCTGTACTACTGAAGGGGTAGCATGCATAAACAATTGGCCTTTTCTGCTTAATGTTTGTTATTTTTCTCTGGATTGGGGAAACTCTAAGGCAGGTTGGGACTACCTGGGCTCGGGGATCACTGTTAAATTTAGAAATTGTGCCTGCTAAGCTGTGGCTTTCAGATTGACTAACCTACTAGCTAACTTCCATTCTAGTGACTAAAGTGCCTGAATGGAGACCACGTGCCCCTTATAGGATGCCTATTTTGCTACGTCTGCTTTATGTGCTCATAGTCTGGTGCTTCAAGTAAATAAATTATGTTATTGTTTTGACAGGGGACTTACAGTAGATATTCCTTTCTCCCCTCTAGCATCTATCAGCCTTCCTAGCTCGTGTCTTAGCTGAGGTTTAGTGGGCTGCTGTGGTCAGGAGAAGGATTTGTGGTTTTTTTTTTCAATTTTTTTTATTCTTCCCTGGTCACAGGTGGGACCTCCTTCCACCTACTGCTGGAGTGTCCAGTTCCCATCTGGTTGAGACCCTGTCACCAGTTCTTCTAGTACCACCAGCCCACTCACACACACTGCTGTGCTGCTCCCCAGGGCAGGGTACACCTTCAGCTCCATGGCATTTCATTCCCGCATTCGTCTGGCCACCCATAGTGGAGGTGAATGCTGATGGTGTCCCCAGGGGCTGGTGACTTGGGTCCAGTGTAGGAGATGGTGGTCTGGCAGAAGTTTCATCCTCCCAGACCTGCACCTGATTTTCCAGCATTCTCCCTGCCCCCTCCCCACCACCACCACCAGGAGCGCATCGGGACTGGCTGCTGGCAAGGTCTGATGCATCCAACCTGTGCGTGCACTCCAGTGGCCCCTCCTCACTGTCATGTATTCCCTGCACCACGACCTGTGGTCACCTAGGTGGTGATAATGCAGTGGGATGTGACACCCTCCCTCTCCAGAGGAGGGGGACCGTGGTGCGGGATGCTTGATCTTCCTCCCCTTCCCCACTGGCCAGCCCGCCGATGGCCCAGGCTCGTTCCTGAACCCAAGTCATTGGCGTCACGAGCAGTAGTTCTACCGCTGCTCTGGCAGACTGGCTTGGGATTTGTGTTCTTTTCCCTGCCTTTGGGCGCCTTTCTATTTTATAGGTCCTAGTGTACTCTGTTCTTCTGCTAGTAGCCTTGCCACTGCTGAGTGCTCCTGCTAGAAGGCTTGCTGCTTTTGTGAGGTATCTGTTGTGGTGGTTTGTTTTTTTCTTTGGGAGTTATTCTCCATTCCCCAGTTTTGGATCCACTCTGAGCAGAAGATTAAAGCTTGCATGGATAATCACCATTCTCCTGTGCAGTCTAGCTCCCAGGGCTGTCGGCAGCACCCCGCTTGAGAGCGTGACTTTTGCGCCCCTTCTCCCTTGTCACTGCCGACTCTTTCCACTGGCCCATCACCTGCCACCATCCCTGTAGTGCTTTTATTTCACATGCTGACTTACTGGATCATTTGGGCAGGTGAGGGTGAGGATGAGATTCATAGTCCAGTGAGACTTGCCCCAGTGTTCTGACATCACAGCTCTGAGCGTGCACGTGACATCAGAAACCGCCCACGAATCAGAGCACTGCCTTTTTTGGGCCCATACAGAAGCCATTTCTTTTGGTGGCAAAAGTGCTGTTAAGCACTTTGGGCAGAAGTGCATGGTAGGCAGCTAAGCAGGGCTCACTCTATCCTTGGGATCACATTTGTGACTAGGCAGACCATGCTTTTTGCTACATCAGAGGGTTGGTTGTTGTATGTGAATTTAAAGGGGCAGTTCCCCATTTCTTCTGCTGAACGCCTATAGATTAGCATTAAAGTTACAGTATCACAAGTTTAATTTAGTCTAAGGAGTATTGTTCACTTATTATAGCCTTGTTTTTCTGGGCAACAAGTTGCATTGGCACCATGGATTATAGCAAACCAATTGTTTTTAAAAGATACAAGACCTGCACAGGATGGTGTGACCATATCCAATGGGTTATTCTGTCCTTATTGTTTTAGGTAGTGTAAGATTTTATTTCTGCCCCCACCCCACCGCCAAACCACCAGGCTGGGGGGAGGGGGTACACCTGTGGTACCCACTGGCAGTGGTATTACAGGTGCACAAGTCCATATTGCTTCTTTTGAATGAGATGCTTTGTACTGATGATCTACAAGTCAACCTTATGAAAACACCCAAACCCAAAGTGGGCCCCTCAGGTCAGGGGGCCCATACAGGCATGGTCAGGGGGCCATTACAGGCATGTCCAATTGTACCACAGCAGAGTGTTCCTACTCACCCAGATTTGCAAGCAACCCCCAACTTTGATGACAGGGAAGGTTGAGAGGAGGATACCAAGGGTTCTAGGGATAACCCTGACCTAACAGAACTGAATCCATCAGATGAGGAAGAGTCTCCTTCTGAAAAGGAGGGGGCGTGGACAGAACCTAGGAATAAGAGTCCGATCCCTCCTTCTTTGATTCTAAGTCTCTGTCATATGTTCCAATGGAAGCTTGTAAGATGCTGAGTGGTGCGGGACGTAGAGACTTTGGATATGAACCCGTACTGTCCACCTCGGCCTTTGCCCCGAAGTGCTTCCCCAACTCTGTCTCTCTGTGACCAGATTATAAACAGGAATGGGCCAGTGCGAATAAGTGCATGCAGCTCCCTAGGCATAGGGTTGAATGCTTTCCTTTTCAGGAGAAAAGCACCAAAAAGGTGGGAGGTTCTTCTGGTGACAGACAAAGCCATGTGTAATGCTGTGAAGTACACTGTAACACCTTTAGAGGGCTTGGCAGCTCTGTCAGATGTGTACAATAGAAGAGTGGACAAGTGGACACATTAGGTGGATGGGCATTTGCTTCAAATGGTGTAAACCTATGCACATCATATGCATCTTTCATTGTTTCCATGGTGCTGAACTCCTGGGCCACTGCCTTAGGTAGTTTTATCCCACAGGATTCTAGGGGATGGATATTTTGCAGCTCATTTCAATGGCCTCCACCTTTTTGGGGGTTGCAGTTACAGACAGTCTGTGGATGTTGTGTCATTCAGCATACCATACTGTGGCAGCCATGTGGAGTGTGTGGCTTCATCACTGGGCCATGGATCTAGCCTCTAAGATGAAGCTGTTCAGTTTGCCTTTTGACAATGAATTGCCTTTGAACCTGGAGCTGGATGGTATTCTGAAGGGTGTCCAGGACAAGAAAGGACAGTTGCCAATCTCCAAACAGCAACAGAAGCCTACCCACCATCAAGACAGTGGTTTAGCTGGCCAAGGTAGTCGAGGGGAAGCTTTCAGCCCTTTCAGAATTTCAATACCAGAGAAGCCGAGGAACCTACTCTGGTCTCAAGGGCAACAGTAACAGAGGTGCCTTTACCCATAGATGTGATGGTGCTAGAAGAAATGGCGGATCTTCACAGTGAAGGTACTCAGGCACATCTCTGTCACTTTCCCTTGGTTTTACTCAGTTTACTTTGTAGTCCCCAAGAAGTGGTGGGGGTTTCTGGATGATTCTAGATTTAAAGCAGTTGAACAAAATTGTCAGATGCACAACATTCAAGATAGAGTCCCTGTGGTCCAAAATTCAAGTGGTTCAGCCTAGCAAATTCCTGGCTTCTGTTGATCTGAAGGATGCCTATTTCATCAGTCGCATCAGAAATATGTGAGCTTTGTGTTTCAAGGATGACACTTCTGGTACCAGGATTTCCCATTCAGCCTGGTGTTGGTGCTGGAAGTATTCTTGAAAGTTCTGATTGTGGTGGTGGTGGTGCAACTGAGACAGGAGGGGCATTGCATCTACCAAACGGTCACTAAACAGGAAGGAGACCTTGAGGTAATCATATCTGATTACCCCAAGCCAGTGCAACAAGGCAGTAAGTAGGGCCAGTGGGATGCTGGGGTGCATTGGGAGGGGCATCACCAGCAGAAAGAGAGAGGAGATGTTACCACTGTATATATCGCCGGTGAGACCCCACATGGGTTACTGTGTCTGATTCTGGAGACCACATCTCAGGAAGGACATAGGGCAGATGCTGTCCAGAGGAGGGCAACTAAAATGGTGCAGGGGCTGCATCAAAAGCCCACTAAGGACAGACTGAGGGATCTCAATATGTACACTCTGGAAGACAGGAAGGAGAGGGGGGGACATGATAGAGACGTATAAATACCTCATGGGGGTGAAAGAGGTACAGGAGGGGTATTTTTCAGAGGAAAAGGTGCACTAAAACAAGGGGGCATGCCATGAAGCTAGATGGGGGGAATTTAGGAGGGATATGAGGAAGTACTTCTTCACTGAAAGAGTGGTAAATACCTGGTATAGTCTTCCAGCTTTGGTGGTGGGGACAAAAACAGTGGTGGACTTCAAGCATGCATGGGATAGGCATGAAGGAATCTTGGTAGGAAAGTGGGTGTGCCGTCAATGCAGTGAATCCCCTACATCAATGGCAATGTGGCATGGCAACCCAATCAACAGTGATTCCGTCGATCGGGATTTTACAGCACCTGCTGTCTTGCCGCCCGAGGGGTATTGCCCTGTTTCCCCCCTACACCTCCAACCTGGAGACGATTATATTATTTCTTGGGGGGTGTGGGGGCGCAGAGGGCAAAGCCCCCTGCAAACAGCTGGGATGTGCCCCAGTGCTTTGCTGCGATCACGGTCGAGTGGCAAGATTGCCAGGTGACATGGTTGCCATTGGCATTTTGTTGTTGCTGTAGTGTCAGTCAACATGTTTGATGTTGAACCAACTTGGTGGAACCAGGAAAGTGGGTGAGGGAGGTAACTGAAGATCAGGTAGGGTCTGCGATGACTGTATTGGCAGGGAAAAATGGGCAGACTAGGTGGGGCCAAGCAGTCCTTATCTTCCAACAAATGGTATGTTTCTACCCTACCTAGACTATCTTCTCATCAAAGCCTCGAGGGTACAGATGGTGGAGAGATTGGTGAAAAGGACTCTGGAAGTCCTGGAGAAGCATAGCTGGATAACCAGCAGGGAGAAGAGCTCCCTGATATTGTCACAGAGGTTAGAGTACCTGGGGATGTTTCAGACAGACAAGCTGAGGGTTTTCCTTTCCACAGCTAGGAGAAAGAGAACTTATTTCAGGAAATTTGGTGATTGAGATGTCAGACTGTGGTCTCTGCCCACAGATTGCTCCAGACTTCAGGCCTGACAACAGTGACAATAGAAATGGTGCCATGGGCCAGGTTTCACATGAGACCTCCCCAAACAGAATGTTGACAGTATGGTCCTCAATCTCGGAGGACTACCAGGCACCAGTCCCATTGTCCCAGACAGTGTTTCACTCGTTTGTGTGGTGGGAGAACCCCAAATTGCAAGTGAACTGTCCTCAAGACCTTTCCGGGCTTGCTTTTCTTAACTGATGTGGGGCTTGGGGGATGGTTGTGGACCAGATTCCGGTACAGGGAGTTTTGAGCCCTCAGGAACATGGTACATCATATAATTGTCTTTGAAATGAGTGAAGTGTTTCTAGCCCCACTGCATTTCCAGAATCAGGTCCAGACTTAGGTGGTGAAGGTGAGGTCAAATGCCATCACTGTAGCAACAGTTAAGGAGGCACAAGAAGTGCAGGCATACCCACAGAAGCAACCAGGGTCCTTCAGTAGGCAGAGGACAATCTGCTGTCCCTTATGTCAGTTCACGTTGCAAGGAACATGAATGTGCAGCCCGAATGGCCAAACTACGAAAGAGTGCAAGTGCTTCCTGAATCCTGAGGTGTTCAGCCTACTATGCAGAAGATTCAGTCATCTTCAGATCACCATGTTTGCTTCACAGGAAAATGCTCAGGCACCAGGGTTCTTCAGCCCATATCCATGCCCACAGGCAGAGATGGTGCATGCTTTGTCAAAGGAGTTGGTATTCAACAGAACATATCTGTTTCCTCCACTTCCACTATTGCCAGGGTACTGCAAAAGATCAAGCAATCAAGAGCCTCTCTCCTGAGAGGAGGAGACTTCCAAAGCAAAGGTTCTCTAAAAAGCTGGTGGATATCCCAATGGCCTCGAGAAATGTTTTCACTTCTGCGGCCTTTAATAGAGTGTGGACCGTTTCTTCAGCCTGCGTCACAGATAGAGGTCTTAGACCCACCAAGGTTACAGTTCCACAGATCTTTGATATTTTGCAAGAAGGAGTGGACAAGGTCTAGCACAGAGTACCCTGCAGGGCAGGCATCCACTCTCAGTGCGGTGCTGAATCCATTCAGGGGGCCTTCTTTTGGAAACAAACTTGGATGTTACTCATTTTCTTAGCACAGTCAGAAGGAACTGACCATCTTTTAGGCCCCCAGTTTCCTGTGGGATTTATGCTTAGTGTTAAATGCTTTGTACAGGGCAGCTGTTTGGTCCTCTTTTTGAACCTCTTTCATTGGTACCATTGGACATTCTGTCCTACAAGGTGTGTTTGCTGGTTATGATCACTTCAGCCAGGAGAACTGGTGAGCTTCAATCTCTTTTACATAAGGACAAGGTGGTGCTGAAGGCAGTTCTGTCCTTCGTGCCTAAGGTTCTCACAACTTTTCCCATGGACCAAGAAGTTTGTCTACTATCTTTCTGCCCAAAGCCAACAAATTCAAAGGAGAAGGAATTCCATAAACTGGCTTTGTTCAGGGCAGTCAGAACTTATCTGAAGAGAACACAGGAGTTCAGAAAATCAGAAAGTTTCTTTGTCCCTTTTGGAGCGGCAAAGGAAGGCCAAAAGGCATCCCAAGCTATGTTACCTGGCGGGTACTGTCCTATGTCACCAAGGCCTATGTGGCAGGAAAAAAAAGGCTCCAGCTGTGATCAGAGCACATCCCACCAGTTCCCTTGCCACCTATGGGACGTAAAGATGGGAGACCTAGGTGACAGAACTGTGTAAGTGGTGATGTGGTGCTCCAGGCATACATTCACGAAGCACTACAAACTCGATGCCCAGAGTTCCGTCAATACATCCTTTGGGCACAGGGTATTGCAGGCAATGGCTAGCAGAAGAATCCATTACTTATCTTTATGGGTTATATCTGTGGGGCAACATTCTCCCCCACCCTACTGAAGATGGGTACTGATGTTCAGAACGCATATGTAATTATTCTCCATTGACAACATGGAATGATACAGAAAGGAGAAATTATTTTATACTTAACATCATTTCCTTTTCTGTTAGCTCCAGTGTTGCCACTGGGGCCTGACCCTGGAGCCATTGGTTCTTCTTGGAGAATATTGTCCAATTTATTATGGAATTGTGCTTTTCAGACAAAATGATTTATTTAGCTATGCAGGTTTTGGGGGTCACCTGCCACTCATGGGCATCCCTGTGTAGTTACTTTTGGTGTGTTAGACCAGCAGGGTGACTGATAATGTTTCTGAAATTGTGAGGGGTACAGACCAGCCCAGGTTAGCCTTCTTTTGTTAATAGAGTTTGTAAACTGGCACAAAAGAAAGGTAACAAATGGAGTGTTCCCACTGGTTAAAATGTTGGAAAAAGGCATGAATTCATTCTCTAGTAATGCATGGTGAGGATCGGGAGCGCTCTTGTATTTTTTTCCCCATACGCTGATAACAGCACAGCACGGCGATCGAGAAAACCAGACAGAGAAAGACTAAACAGGGAGAGACACAGACACCCACTTTTTAACATTTCCACCCACCCAACTGACATCAGAAGAGCGTGCTGTCCTTGTCGGGACCAGCAGCCTGTCCATCTGTGATGTTGCCTGAAGTAATATTACCTTTTAACAGAATTGAGTGGCTTGAAAAAAAAGCATGTCAGAGCCGGAAAGGTGACGATGTGCATAGTTCGCCCGCTAAGCTATGCCATTTGTAGACACCCGCACAGTTAAAATTTGCTCACAGTGTGTATCGGTTATACCAAAAGAAGCTGTGTTCATTGAAAAGGTATGAGACATGTGAATGTCTTGTTTTTTATCACCATATGCAAATGACAGTATAGAAACCATACTGCACCACAGGTATGAATGAAGTGGAAAACCATCAATGTGAGCCACAAACAGATCCCTAAACATTGAAAGTATTCCACACAAGTTTCATGCTAGGATTCATACTAGGAATGCAAGACAACAGAAGGCGATAGCCCATGTTAGTTGTCCCCACCCTTCAGTGGAGGCTACCGGAGTAACTGACTAACAGATGTGAGTCCAATTTTTTTCTTAAAACTAAGTTGGGTGCAAGGACCACTTTGTCCGGGAGTCTATCCCACCTTCTTACAGCTTTTGACTTAAAGCTGTTCTTCCATAACTCTGTTCTACACTGCACCTCAACTAGCTGTCGGGTATTGCCCTTAGGAAATAAGTTGGTTCTTTATATCTTAAATCCATTTCTCTTGACAAATCATCCTCCCTAAGGACCCTATATAGTAACAGTAAGTCCCCTCTTACTCTCCGACAGTCCAAGGGCCATAACCCTAGTTTGTTTAATCTCACTTCATATGGAAGTTGCCATTTTTTAAAGTTTCTCTGGCTTTTCTTAGATAATGTAACATATCTGCCCATTTTACTTTCTGAGGCATTTGTCAGGCACAACATAAATGTAGGTGAATTTTAGATCGGGGACGTGCACGTTTGTAGATGGGTACAGCATTTCAAAGTGACACATGTAAAGCATGTTTTGTAAACTACAAACAGTGTCACAGCTCATCTTTCTTTCATTCTAACTTGCACCCTATCTAAAGAATACCTACCTTGCACTTTCCATGTTACAAATGCATTAAGGCACTCCAAAGTCATGTTCTACTGTGGAATTAATGCATGGTTGGGTGGTTGTAGGTACTCAGCCTGCGGCTTTATGCAACAACCCTCCCCAACCATACATTAATTCCCCAGTAGAACACTCCTTTGTCATACCTTAATGCTTAGGAGTTCACATGTTATTTTAGTTTCAAGTGTCTACGTTTTCAGTTTAAGTAACAATTTACAATATTTGCAAGATCGATAGCAGGCCAGAGAAGATGCAGCCTTTCTCTGCTGGAACAGTGGGTGAGATGTGAGGGTCGACCAACTTGGTTATGTAAGACATATCTCTGGAAAAGACAGGCTGTACTTTTTCATTTAAGGAGATGAATCAAGATCAAATAGGTAGTTATCTGCTAAAGTGAGTTCACTTGAGGACATGGATGTTAGAGATTATTCTTATGTTTGAAAGTACTGCATGGACAATAGTGAACTGAGTAACTGCTGTATCTGAAAAGTTCATGTTCCTGTGGTTCTATGCTGAGATCACAGCTTTTGAGCCACACCACTACCCCAGTGGGGTCCACATTTCCCACAACTTGTTGCCATGGAAATAATTCTGATATGGCTGGCGGAGGATTGTGATTTTGGAGCAGGAAAGGCTGCAGGAGTGGGTGGGGTCTAAGTGACTGGTTTAATGCAAATGTATGTAGTAAGAGGGACTGGAATATCCTGAAATTCAAATTTTTGGGGAGTGTTGCAAGATTTAAGTCCTGTTCATGCCCACTGTTTTTTTGATTTAGGACAGTGAGTACTTTAAGTACTGTACTGCAAATGGTAAGTAGGGGCCCCTCAGTGCGTATGGTTTTCCATAGTAGCATTTGTTTCTAGATATATTATGAAATGGTGTCCAAAAATGTTGCATTTTTATCCTTTAAAATAATTTTCTGTAGAAATTGTAGGCCCAATTACAAAATGAAAATTTGTTTTAATGTCTGTTACTATAGGTATATATTTACTGGTTACTGGTTATAAATCACTGCTAGCGAGTGCCTAACAGCTCCATAAACCACATATATGGTTTATGGAGCTCCGTCAACCATGGGCAGAACAGTACATGCAGGATCACCAGAAAAACCTCAAACAAGCTGCCCCGCACTGGCTAGCGTTCGGCACAGTCGGTCACTCAGCGCAAGACAAGCTTCGGCGGTAACAGTTACACTTGCAAAATGACAAAAGACAATTTAAGTCGGCCACGGGCGAGCGGGTTGGATTTCCACTAGACGTACCGGGCGACCAGGGTTCGGGAACGGACCAGGGTCGCTGAGTGGTCGGGCTGGGAGAGAAGGATGGAGCGCCCTAGGAACTGCCTCCTCTCTGGGGAAGGTGGGGAAGTGCCCGGAGCATTGGCGACTTCCCTGGCGGAGGCTAGGAGTTGCATTGCTACCGCGGCTGCACACTCAGGAGGCGGGCAACGCCGGGCGCCATTGCATCACCCTCACTCTTTACGAAAAAAAAACGCAATGGAGTTGCCGCCGCCGCTTAATGAAGCTCGCCACGGCTTCTATTAGCTCCCCGGCCTGTCCCCAACCTAGTCCGGACGCTCTGCAGCATGTAGGGAGAGTGCCGCAGCCCCGCCGGTAAGAAGCCACGGGTATCGGGGTCCAATGGCTTATTCGGGAGTGAGTTTGTGGCCCGTGACCGGGCCGAAATACATCAGGTGGCTGGCAGCTCGACAGTAGGAGAAAAAGGAAAATTAAAAAAAAAAAAAAAGACAATTTAAACTAAAAAACACCAAAACCCAGTAAATATACAAAATAAAACATGGAGAAGTGTGGTTCTCTGGGAATTTTATGCACCCCTTCGGTGTGTGATGCCCATATAAATGGGTGCATAAAATCCCCATAAACCACTCTTCTCCATGCATTATTCTATATATATATATATATATATATATATACATATCCACTCCCAGTCCCCTCAGTCACCTGTGACACACCCCTGTGCTACCCCTCCAGCTTACCCCCGGGACCAGGTATGCCATCAGCCTCTTTGGCATTTCTTCCCTGCAGTCATCTGGTCTTCCCGGGGTGGAGGTGAACATGTGGGTCTTTCGAAGAGTGGTGCAGCCAGGGTCCTACGTGAGGGTGGGCCACCAGAAGAGCGTCATCTGTACGACATATGTGCTGTTTCCACGTTTTCTCCCAACCCTCCACCAGGAGCATGCATCAGGATTGGCTGTCTGCTAGGCCAGATGCAGCCAACCCCTGGGCACACTTCACTGGCCTCTCACTCCTTTATTTCCCTTGCACCACCACCTGTGGTCACCCATGTGGTGGTAAAACAGTGGCACGTGAAAACCTCCTTCCCTGGAGGAGGAGAGCGTCCTGTGGGATGCTCAATCCTCCTCTGCCCAGCTGGCCCTTCAGCAGCCCAGGCTCGTTCCCGAACCCGGGTTATCAGCGTCGTAAGTGGTAGCACTACTGCTGCGCTGGCATGCTGGCTTGACATTTACATATTTTTGACCAAATAAATGCACATGTACAATTCATAAGAAAAGGAAAGCAAACAACCAGGAGTGTTTGAAGCAGAGCATGGATATTGCATGATACCAGCACTGGCAGTTTTGTATGTGAATTTCAGCCAGGCAGAAGCCAGGATTCTGAGGTTATAAAAGCCTTTAGAGCTAGAGTTTCTGATCTGTTCCTGCCCTAGGTAGAGGGAAACCAGCTGTGCTGCCTGTGTCACACAAGGGGCAGGCAGGCCAGAGAGTGTGTGCATATTCAGTTCAGTTAGAGGAAGCAGACCCATGCTGAGCTATCTAGTAAGAGACTGCATTATTTATAGCTGGACAGGTCAGCCTTATAGACTTTCCATACTCAAGATATTTTTCCAAACAGCTGCTTTGTTTTGGGGCCAGTGCCTGCAGAAAGTGTGTTCCAGCCATAGCTCATTCAGAGAGAGGGAGGAGACAATGTGAGAGCAACTGATCAGTTATCAGTCTTTTTGATGACATTTCCATGTGGGGCAGAAGAGGAAGAGTCCCTACCAAGGGATAATGCTGTCAGAGAGAAAATGGGACCACTCAGTCACAGCTTCTGCAAGCCCCTCATGCTACAGTGACCTGTATGATGACAAAGCTCAGAGAGGCAGCATCCAAACTGCAACTGCTGTACACCACAGAGACCAGCGTCTAGCATCGGAGGCCTTTTGGGGTCGGAGTTGGTCTGCAAACTGTACCTGATCAGGGCCTTGGTTCTGCAACCTTGTCGCTAGATATTTAGGGCAGGGGATGATGGAAGCCCGGGGCAAGACTCTGCTTACTGTGGGGGTGCCTTGATGGAAGACCTGCATTTAGGACACCAGGTCTTATTTTGAACTACAGTGATCACTTTAATCGTGAGCTCAGTGAATGCTTGCCAGAATCTGTCATCTACTTAAGTGTTGGGCCTGCAATGATTCAATGACTGTGGCACTCAGTAATATTGAAGGGTGCTCCCACTACCTTTTGGGGAAGAGCAAAAACTGGTGCTTCAGCATAGCCAGAAACATTGTGGGACTAATGTGGGTGGCGAGGATAGCAAGGGATTGCAACTGATATTGTTTTTGACTTAACCCTTAGCCTTTTTGTCCACAGAGCCTTGTTTCCATCTTGGCTAATAAACCTTATTTCTTTTTTGCATTTTTCTCCTGTGTTCCCAGGTGGAGACACTGCATCACTGATTGCTGAGCTTATAATTCCTGAATCTAAGCCACTTCTGAGAAGTTAAAAAGATCTCAGCCTCATGGGCAGCCATCAGTGAAAGGAGCCACATTCCTTATTAGACAGGAGCATGGCTGGTTTGTGCATTCTTGAGCAATTAGGGGGTGCATAAGTAGGGTCCAGTCTTCTCATCTCAGTAGATCTTCCTGATCTTTAAAATTCCCAGAAATTGAAATCAGGCTATGGCTCTTGTCCCAACTCAAGAGCTAGCTCCCAGACCTTTCTTTTGACACCCATTCTCCTCAGTAGCTACATCCCAATGGGAGGCAGAATGTTGTAGCACATTCATGCCTGGTAGGTTAGAAATCACACCAGATGAATGGATGCTCTGCCTTATGAACTAGGTTATCCCAACCATTTCCAAAAAGAAATACCCAGAAAACCAGAATAACAAGTAAGACATTTTTTCTCAAGGAAATGTGGTATTAGCAGCAACATTTTAATTACAAGTTTGCTGGAGTTCAGTGAGGGGAGTGGGCAGTGCTCTTTATGGCCCCCACTGTGCAGCATGTAAACCATGTATGCGTGCATCCTTCTAATGCCTTTTCTGTTGCGGCTTACTGCAGCTTCTTTTCTGCTTTGCCAACTCTGTCGCCTCTGGGTTCAGTTATTTTTATTGCTTGTGACTGCTAGTAAACAACTTCTCTCTGCTGTTTTCTTTTCCCTGCCTCTCTTCCTTCCCAGCTTTGTCTACTCCTTCATTTTGCCTTTGCAGCTTTCTGCAAGCCCCCCATTTGCTTACCTACCTGCCTGCTGCTTTCATTCTTTGTATGTGGGGCCACTTCTTCTCCACCCTCACTCTGCAGCAGCTCTGTTGCTTGTTTTCTCTCCTGTGGCCTCTGTTGCCTTTCAGTTGCAATTTGTTCTTCGCCTCTCGCTGACTTCACTCAGCCGAGTGTAGTTGTCCCATCAGTGGATCAACTCTCCTCCCTACCATTGCAGAACTCCATTTGCCAGTTGCTTGTTCTCCGACAGCCTATTTTTACCTTTGTAGACCCTGCAGCTTCGTCTGGCTGTTCTGTTGCTTCACCACCACCCTTCAGACGTGGCTCAGCTCCATTGCACATTGCCTTATTTTTCATTCCCCTCTGGCTTGCTGCGTGCTGCTCCTGCTAGGCTTGACTTCTCTTGCTGTATACTGACTTGTGGGACTGCTAGGGGGAGGCTGTACTCACTGCTCCTGCCAGCTTCCATAATACTTCAAATCCCCTACTTCAGTGTCTCCAACTGCAGCCATTACATCCTTCAGGTTGACTCCATGCTCACTGCTACCAGGCTCTAGCCCTTCAACCTCCTTCCTTCCTCCTTTGGTGTCCCTCTCCCTGCCTTCTGCTGTCATAACCATGCTTCACCTTTCTGGAATTTTTGAGTCTCCTGATTGTGGGCCTTTGAGCCACTGCTCTGCTCCCAGTAAGTGTCCACCAGTCAGCCCCAGTGGCTGTACAGCTCATCTCCTCCGGGCTTAACACCCACATACTGTTACACACTCTTGTAATACCTTACTATAGGACACATGCTCCAACAACTATCAAACACTCTCTGCCTTAGTTTTAACTCCAGCTGGACTTCTGTTGTGGGGTAGAGACTGTCTGCTCCCTCTACTAAATTAAAGACCTGCTTTTTGACCCCATGTGCTGTTGGTTATTTACTAGGCCAACGCTGGTTGCTCTACAACGCTCCTCTCCTCCTGGCTATTCCTGATGCATGGAACCTCCGCTCTTCTTTGCCGCCTCTCCCAAATACTGCTGAAAAATTATTTCCTAGTCTCTACAACAATTTTGCATGCCAGCTCTAGTTGTGGTCTTACTCCTGATTGCTGTCTAACTGGGATGCTGTATCATTGTTGCCATGAATGAACACTGCCTCTAATTAAATTCACAATAAGCTGCATCTTTCTGTGCTGGATTTTCGGGGTAGCCGCTCTCACATCAGTTCTCAGTGCACCACTTCTTCTTCTGGCTCACACTCCTCTGTGTAAGCCAGCTCACAGCCTTTCCTCTCTATGGCTGTAAATTATTCCATTTCTTTGGACCATTCTCTACCCTGCGACTGACATTTTGACATTTTGATCTGTCATCTGGGAAGCATCATCTCTCATGCAGCAGCTAGCCTGTTTACCATCTTAGAAACATAGTAACATAGACTTTGACAGCAGATAAGGACCGCTTGGCCCATCCAGTCTGCCCATTTCCCTACCTATTGGAAAAGCTGCAAATCCTAGTTAACCAACAGCCTGCTTCCTCCTATCCCCCCACTAGAATTGCCTTACGTCTGTCCCATGCATTCTTGATTTTCCCCACTGTTTTGACCCCTGCCTCCTGATGAAGAGCGTTACATCGTCCATCACCATCTCTGTGGAAAATACTTCCTCACGCTGTTCCCTGAGCCGTCCTCTATCTTCTTCAAATTGTGCCCCTTGTTCTTGCACATCTCTCTTTTCTGAGAGATGCTACCCTCTTGGATTCTGTTGATTCCCTTGAGATACTTGAAAGTTTCTATCGTGTGCCCACTCTCCCTCCTTTGCTCGAGGTATACATATTAAGCTCCTTCAGTCGCTCTTCGAATGGCTTCTGTTGCAGACCCTGCACCATTCTAGTTGCCCTCCTCTGGACAGCCTGTCAATGTCTTTGTGGAGATGGGGTCTCCAGAACTGCACGCAGTACTCCAGATGGGGTCTCACCAACCGTCTGTACTGAGGAGTAACAACTTCCTGATTTCTACTGGTGATGCCTCTCCCTATGCATCCCAGTATCCACCCAACCCTCTTTACTGCCTTCTCACATGGCTTGCCTACCTTTAGATCATCTGATATGACTACCCCCAGGTCCCTTTTCATTTTTGTTGTTATTAGTACCTCCACACCCTCATTGTGTACTCTTCCCCTGGGTTTTTGTTTCCCACATGCATTACTTTGCACTTCTTTGCATTGAATCTATGCTGCCATACATTTGACCATTCCTCCAACCTTGCCAAGTCCCTTCTCATCCTTTACACCCCCCCTTGTGTATCAACCCTGTTGCAGATCTTTGTGTCATCTGCAAAGAGGCATACTTTTCCTTCTGGCCCCTCCACAATGTCACCTATAAAAATATTAAAGAGGACCAGTCCCAGTACTGAACCCTGCAGTACCCCACTAGTAACCCCCCTTTCTTCGGAGTGGACTCCATTTACTATTACTCTCTGTGTTCTATTGTCCAGTCAATTTTTTACCCAGGATGCCACCCTGGGACACATTCCCAGGCTGACTAACTTGTTTATTAATCTTTTGTGTGGGACTGTGTCAAATGTCTTGCTAAAGTCTAGGTAGGCCATGTCCACAGCCCCTCCCTGGTCTACTACTTTGGTCACCCAATCAACGAAATCCATTGGATTCATCTGACATGACCTTCCCACTGTGAATCCATGCTGCCTTGGGTCCTGATTCCCACTGGCCTCCAGGTACTCAACAATTCTTTCTTTCAGAAGTGATTCCATCATTTTCTCTACCACTGAGGTCAGACTAACAGGTCTGTAGTTTCTTGCCTCTGCCTTGCTCCTACTTTTGTGAAGGGGAATTACATCTGCCCTCCTCCAGTCCTCAGGTACCACCCCATCCTCCCATGATTTGTTAAGAAGTGTAGTCAGTGGTGTCACTAGTTCTCCCCTTAGTTCTTATAGAATTCTGAGGTTAATCCCATCAGTCCTCATTGCTTTGTCCATCTTCAGTTTTAGAAGTTCTTTCAGGACCCTTTCTACTGTGAATGGACTGGTATCGACCCCCTATCCAGAGTGCTTCTATTATTTGGTTTAGGTACCTCCCCCTCCTCTTCTTTTGTGAATGCTGAGCAAAAGTATTCATTCAGTATCTCTGCCTTTTCACTGTACCCTCTGCCCACCCCTTCCCCTTTATTAAGCCTCACTATCTCTCCCTTGCCCTTTCTTCACTATGTTATGTACCAATAAAAGGTTTTATCACCCTTCTTAACTGAGTTGGCTATCTTTTCCTCAGTTTGGGCCTTTGCTATTCTGACGGCCTTCCCCGCTTTCTTTTGCTTTAACTGATACAGTTCTCTGTCCTGCTCCTTCGGTGATTACTTATTCTTCCTAAATGTTTTTTCTCCCTAACCTTCCTTGCCACCTCTTTTGAGAACCATAGTGTTTTTTTCCTTCATTTTGTTTTGTTTATTTGCTTCACACAAAGGATTGTTGCCTCTGTGATGCCACTTCTGATTTGTCCCCATTGTTCCTCCACCCCTTCTTCCTGTGCATTTGCTAGTGCATTCCTAAGGCAATCTCCCATTTTGCCAAAGTCAGCCCTCCTAAAGTCCAGTACCCTCGCTTTTGTTATGGCTTGACTCTATGGCTGTGTTTATCGTGAACCACACTGTTTGGTGGCCGCTTGTTCCCAGATGGCTACCCACTTCTAAATCCGAGATCCTCTCTCCATCCCCATTTGAGAGTACCAGGTCTAAGATTAGTCCCTCCTGAGTGGGTTCCAACACTAGCTGTCTGAGGCATGCCCCCTGTAAGGCATCGAGAATGACCCTGCTCTTGGAAGTGGCTATAGCAAATGTGTTCCCAGTTAACATCTGGCATATTTAGGTCCCCCATCAACAATGTCTCCCCTTTTTCTGCCATTCTAAGAATGTCTTCTGTCATTTTCTTGTCCATTTCGTTCCCCTGAGATGGGGGTCTGTATACAGCCCTTGTGTGGATTGTGGTGCTATTTCCTGTCTCCAAGGTGACCCACAGTGCCTCCAATCCTCCCTGTTTACCTTTTAGTTCCATTGCTTTGATCCCTTCCCTTATGTAGAGAGCTACTCCTCCCCCTCTTTTACCCTCCCTGTCCCTCCTGTAGATTGTGTACCCTGGTATGTTGACATTCCAATCATGGTTCTCTGTGAGCCATGTTTCTGTAACTGCCACAATATCCAGGCGTCTTTCTTCCATCAAGTCCCCTAGTTCAGGAAGCTTGTTTCCCAGACTATAGGCATTGGTACTCATTGCCCTCCATTTTTTGATGGCCTTACCTCTTTTAGCCCCATCCCTGTCCTTACTGCCTTTGCCTTTTTCTCCATTTACCCCTGTCCTGCTCGCTATTGACTTCTCTACCTTGGTGTTTACTTCACTAACTACCCTGCTTTGTTAGGGGAGGCTGTGAATTATCTGCTCCTTTTCAGTGCCTCCCCCCTTGGCTAGTTTAAAAGCTTGCCAATTAAACATTTAACTCTATCACCTAGGATCCTGGTTCCCCTACCGGACAGATGCAGACCATCACGCCAGTATATGCCTGTATCCCTCCAGGTGGATCCCCCAGTCCCCAATGAAGTCAAAACCCTGTGCTCTGCACCAGTTTTTCAATCATTTATTGAATTCCATGGTGCGGAGTACCCTAACCTCATCTATGCCATAGACAGGCAGCACCTCTGAGACGGTTACTGTGCGTGCTACTTGTCTAAGGGCCCCTCCCTAACTCCACAGACTCCTCCTGCACTGCTCTGATCCCATTCCCAGCTAGGTCATTTGTCCCTAGGTGTACAATTATGTCCAGCTACCTCTCCTGTGCAGCTGCTTCCACGATCCTGAGGATTCGCTTCCTGTTCCTCCAAGCCATGGTGCTGGGCAGGCACCTTACCTCCCTCTCCCTTCCCCCAGTTCTACTCCCCTAACAATTGAGTCCCCCACCAGGAGATGTTTCCTTTCCTTGTGGGGTCCCATGCTACCCTCCTGTGGGTCTCCTTTGTGGAGGTTCCCAGCATCCTCCTTGGTCTCCACTGTGGGTGCATCCATAGAGGAACCATGCTTCACCAGAATGGCATCTGAATTGTGGAGAGGTACAGCTGGAGGGATGCACCTCTGTTCCACCACCCACACCCTCCCTGAGCCCACCATGGTCCAACTGCTCCTCTTTCTTGGCAACTTCTGAGGCAGTGATGGCAGCCCTGGTGGTCCCTGGGTGGGGGAAGAGGTTTCCCTACTCCTTGCCAGGTCAGTCTGGAGCAGGCCACCTCTTCCCTCAGAGCAGAGAGGTGCCTGCAACTAAGATAGCAATGCAGCCTCCAGAATGTCTCCTGGAAGACAGCCGCCCCACAGCCAGTGCATTGCACCATTCCACACATGTCTTGCTCCCTTCCTGTTTAAGATTTTTTTTTCTCTTTTTTGTTAGTGTGTGCCAGTGTATGTGTGCGTTTACCCCCTATGCAGTGTGCTGGGCTGTTAAGAATATGACAGGTGTATGCCCTTTTCCCTTTTGGGAAAGTGATGTCAGAACCCCTGGTATAAAGGAAATGATGCCCTTGGGTGGGTGGGGTGAGGGCAGGTGGGTGGGACAAAGCCTGTGCCCTCCAGAAACAATCAGATACAGCTCTGACCCACCACCCCGGTTAGTGCTGTCCTTCCTGTCCTTCCTTTCAACAAGACAACCTGCACAACAATTTAACAAAAAATATACCCTGCAAAAAAAACTATCTCAATCACGGAAAAATAAAGCAGTTGAGCCCAGTACTTATGATGCAATCTTCCCCTGACCCAGCCTTATATAATCTAGTGGTCTGTGCTTAGAAGGCAATCAGAGCAAACCAGTTTCAATTACCTGAGGAGAACTGCCTCCCTAACAGCTCAAACTCAACCTTGTGAACCTGGTGAACCTGTCCTAACAAATGTCCTCCTCAAGGAGAATTGCCTCCCCAACGGTTGACCTTCTGACACCCTTGCATGGAGCATTGTCTCCCCTGTGGCTGATATTCCTGCTTTCCTACTTGAGAGCTTTGATTTCCCCCTGCAGCAGTTATCCCGTTTACCTTCTAGGAGCATTCTTCACCTCAGTGGCCAATATTCTGTCTTCCACCATTGGATGGTTGTTCTCCGGTAGCTGATACCCTGCCTACCATCTCAAAAACATTATCCTCCACTGCAGCTGATAGCCTAACCCATCTTCAGCAACTGTTCCATTTTTTTTTTCTTTTCAGGATAACCTCCCCATGCCGCTCTCCCACCTGTCTCACCACCAAAGTTAGAGTGTAAGCTCCTATAATGCTGCCTTTTCTTTCCCAAAAAGGTATCCAAATGTTCAGCTACAATTTGCATCTGCTTCATGCCCTTCAACCTCTAAGATCTGTGTACCAACTCCCCCAAGACATTTACCTTGAATGCAACAGTTTAGGCATACTCAGGAAAGCATCACAGAGCTCAAGCTGGTGAACTTGTCCTAAAAAAAAGTTCCCCTATGGATTCCACCCATCCAACCAAATCAAATAACCTCCAGTGGTGTCCCCCAGGATGAAACGCAATTCTGCAGCATTTTACGGTACTCTGTAGAATGCTGCAGAAGACCTAGTGAATAAAGCAATGTAATTTCAATGGTAATTAGTCCCCTTTGTCATTCAGGAAAATGTGACACTGCCAGGATGAAATGAATGCCACAGTTTCCTGCACTTCCACTCTGGACAAACTCACTTCTACCCCCCCACCCAAATCTCTTAAATCTTCAGCTTCTTTTCTAACCCGTTGTTCTCCCCAAGTCTACTTCTGGAAAAAAAGGAAATACAGGCGACTTGAAAGAAAATGATGCAAGCATGGCCTAATGGTCTTTCATGGATCATGCTATAAACTCTGCCCAAAAATATAACCTACTTTTGCTTGAAGCCAAAAAGAACCATTACGAAGAACTTAGTACTGTCCAAAAAGGAAATACAAAGAAACTTTTCCAAACCATAAACACAGTTACCATGCCTAATTTTCCCAAACTGACCATGTCACTCACTGTTCAGAATCTGAATGATTTCTTTGACAAGAGGCTGAGTATTGTCCCTCTGTCTACCTCCTTACTAACCCCACTGTCCCTGGACTCAGTCAATATTTGCTCTACAGTGTTTTCCTCCTTCTACCTCTTTACTGAAGCTGATATCCTCACTGTTTTGAACCGGCCCCCCAGCTAAAGCTACCAACTTTCCGAGGCCTAAAACTGGGATGGTCCATCCTGACCATGACACCCCCTCCCCCCACCGTATCACTCCCATGGGCACCGCTGCAAACTATGCTGCACTCAATCTATTACATTTTGCTGCTTGCTCTGGCCATGCTGCCCCACAGTAACACCAGTAGCAAACATTCAGATTAAAACAATACATCATTCTGCTGCAGCAAGTTCCAAATCATGATGTACAGAAAGTTCATTAAAAGCAAACCTGCATTAAATTGTGATCAGACATTCGAGCTGCATATATTGCTCCTCCTGACAGTCCCATCCAACCCGCTTACTTTCACCTCATTTGCTGAGCAAACTTTACTTCAATGACTCCCACCACCACACCAGATTGTTTTCACACACCTCCCTACAGTTGATCAGGTTCAGGTACCTTAGTTCACTGCTGCCGGTCTCTTCTCTGTCTGGAGTCCCTCTCAGCTGCTGGCAGGTAGACATCCACATGTGGTTGTTTGCACTACTACCCAGCCTAATCTAACAGGAAGGAACGTGTTTTACTGTGCTCCCACTGACATGTTTGCAGTGCAACACAAGCACAGGGGTTGAAGTTGCAATCTGCTGTCCAGCCAGAGCAACGCCACAGTGGTGCTGAAATAACTGTCATTCACAGATTAGCAGTCAGCAAAAAAAAGTGACAAAACTGGGACAAGTAAGCAAAAAAGGGACAAAAGTGACATTTTGCAAAACTTGTGGGAACACTGGGACATGCTACCTAAAATAGGGACAGTCCTGGGAAAATAGGGACTGTTGGTAGCTTTACCCCCAGCTCTAAGTCATCACCCTTGAACCTTGCTCCAGCCTGGTTCAGCAAAAGCTTGTTTCACATTTTAATGCCACTCGCCACTACCCTTGTTAACTCCTCCTTCTCAGGTGGTGTTTTTCCCCAAGACTGATTTAGCCCTGCCTATACTAGAAAAGCCTTCCAAAACCCCAAATTTTCTCTGCAAATATCATTCTGTTGCGCAGCTGTCAGTTATCTCAATGAGAAAGAGAAAGCAGTAGCTTATCAACTAACCTAGTATCTTATTTTAAACCAACTTTTACCAAAATTCCAGTCTGGTTTCCAAAGTGCACACAACACTTAAACAGCACTTTCTCGAGTGTCAAATGACATTCTGCTATCAATCAGTTAAAGTGTTCTGACTGGTCTGCTGCTGCTGTTTGACATATCATCTGCCTTCAACATTGTTAATCATGAAATATTGTTTATGTGCCTGAAACCCATCATTGGCATCACAAGTACAGTCCTAAGTTAGCACGCTCATATCTTACTGGCAGAGCTCAAACAATCTGCTTTACTTCTTCTGCCTCCTCACCTAAATCAGTGGAAGCTCGCGTTCTGCAATTTTCCGTGCTGGGGCCCCTCTTTTTTGTGCTATACATGGCTTCTCTGGCAAACATTATGTGTGCTCGTGGTCTGTCTTATCACAGCTATGCCGATGATACCCAGATCTATGGCCTTGTTACCAACACCATCCAAGCTACCTTTGCTCGGGTATCTCTGTGCCTTGCTGTCGTCCAGTTTTGGATGACCTCTAACTCTCTACTTAAATGTTAGCAAGACTGAACATCTTGTGTGTAGCACAGTAGCTATGATAAAACAGCTTGACCAATCTGACCTAAGTCTGCATTATGTTTCACACCACCATTTATCCAACTACAGCTGTCCACAGTCTTGGATTCTTTTGACCAAGCACTCCATCTGGAATCCCACATCAGCATGACTGAAAGCTCTGCTTTTACCACCTGCATACCATTGCCAGGATTCATCCTTTTTTTAAGCTCTGAAAATGCTGCTTCCTTGGTCCACTGTTTTATCTTCTCCCGACTGCACTACTGCAACTCCTTCTTGTCTGGTATCATAACACAAACACTGCATTGTCTTCATTCAAAATGCTGCCATTCGTATTCTCTTTCTGGCTCCAGGACGTTTGATCATGTTTCACCTCTCCACGTCATACTTCACTGTCTTCCAGTTAAATATAGAATCGACTGCAAAACACTTCTGCTGGTTTTCAAATGCCAAACTGGACTTGCTCCTTCTTATCTATTGGAACTGCATCATCACCATCATCTTCTACCTCACTGACTTCACTCTTCTGATGCTTATCTTTACAATATTCCAACCACCAGATTGGCTACCTTTGATGATAGTGCTTTCTCAGTCCGCAGCCACGATTTTGGAGTGAGCTATCACTGGAAATGTGGGCATACAGAGATCCAGAACTATTTAAAAATAAACTAACAGCCCATCTCTTCCATTTAACTTTTAATGCTCTCTGACCATCTGTATCCTAACCTACGTCTAAGTGCTTGTACAGTGCCTTGGAATTCTTTTTAAAGGCACTTTAAATATTGCATTTATTGCTATTATTATCTTTGGGATGAGAAGCTTTTCCCTCCATCCTATTAGCTTGTTAGTCATTTATAATCAGTTTTTCTTTTTACTGTCGGTATTCTTTTTCTTTTCTTTATCTTTTGGTAAATGCAGTGTTAGTGGTCACTCTCCTTGCTAACAGAACTGAAGTAATTAGAGTGTTGATGGTTACTGAACCCAGCGGGCAGTGCCACACATGCACTGGTGCTAGCATTGTAGTGGTGGTTGGATAGTGCTTTTATGGACTCAGCTGCATTCCATGAGATAGTGCTGGTATCCACCTCCGAATCTGACTGTAATCTGAACAAAGTCCTGTTTCAGATCCAGAATCGGATAGTTGTTGGTCTGTGGTTGGATCCAGGCATCCAAGGTTGGATCCATCAGATCCAACCTTGGTAGTTGGATCTAATGGTCGGATGGCTGAATCCAGTGGTCGGCTCCAGAGATACCTCAGATACTTACTGTGGATCCTAGGAGGTTGAATCCATGTTCAGATGTCTGTTCTTGCCAAAGCCATCCAAAATCTTGCCAAAATGATGGTATCCAATGGTATTTGACTTTGTAGGATACTATCGGAGCAACACTATGTAAACATAGTTGTTGACAACCTGACTGAAATGTTTTGCTCCCATGGGGTCCTAGTGCCTCCAGACTAAGATCAAAAAGTGGTGCTTTGTGGAGAAGATATTTCTGGAGATCTGGATTTATGGTAAGTAGCTTTTCTTTCCATATTATAAATTCATTGCAAAAAAAAAAAAATATGTTAATGCAGACATTCGGGTTGAAGAATGCAAAGCACACAAAGTAAGGAAATTAAACACATTATGTTTTGGGGTATCAGGTAGAGAAGTATGGCTTGCTACATGTTGCCAGCAGAATAATTTGTAGCTTTCTTCGTGCAGGGCCCATAGGGTCCTGCATGAAGAAAAGAGATCAGATATGACCTTGTATGCTCAGGGAAGGTGGGGGGCATTAGGGTGGACAACCGACATTAGGGTGGACAACCCCAAGGTACACCCCATCCACCAACTGGCCAAGACTCCTGAGATCGAGAACCCTAATGTTTTTCATTTCCTGCTTTGTGCACTTTGCGTTCCTCACTCTAATGTCTGCATTAACATAGTTTTTTGCAATGAATTTCCCTTCTTTCTGTGATCATAGAATCATATCCTCATTCATACAGATCAGGCATGAAACGGAATAAACAGAATAGTTGAGATATTTCAAGATACATTTTTTCATGTCAACACACTTCTCCCTCACTGGCCCGGTGACACTGAGGGTTGAGATGCTCCACTTCATGCTGCACTGGTGACCTGGGTTCAGGAGTGGACTCGGGCCGTCGGGGGTAGGCTGGGGGGGAGGGCATGGACTTGGATGCTCTCCTTTCCCGGGGGAGGGTGATTTGCATTGTGCAGCTTTGGTGGCCCCTAGTGGAGATTGGGGGCTCGGCTGACGCAGTGCATGTTTCAGAAGGGTAAGGTGGCAGCAGGAGACGTCCTGCAAGTAGGTGCGGGAGCACGCCTGCGCTGTGCTGGATGTCATTGCATGTCCATGCTGCTGGGAAAACATAAGAAAGATCCCTTTCCATTGGTAGGTGAAGGCAGGTCCAGAGGTTGTGGCCCCACATCCCTCGCCGGGCACCAGGACGTCCACTCTGGTCCCTCCTCCTGTCAGCAGCAGCCCTCCAGCACTATAGATAGAGCACCAGTAAGAAGTGCGGTGGTCCTTCCTCGGGGGACTCAGATTTGAGGGGTTAGGGTAGGCTGCGCATGGAGTGGGGGTGCCCCCCACTGGAGAAAGGATGTCTGGGCTTCAGGTCGGACGAGCAGAGCCAGCATACCGAGTGACCATGCTGGAGATAGGCTAATGGTAAGGGAGAATAAATAAAGTTTGAAAATCTGGCTGCTCTTGTGATCCATTTTACTTCTGCATCCAAAAAAATGCAATGCATTCTGTGACTGATTCTTCCCCTTCCCATCTCAGCCCCACCACTAGTTCTGTGCCGGCCCCCTCCCCTCCCATGAGATGGTTGGTCGGAAGCACCTAACTCCTGCAAGCTGGTTGGTCGGAAGCACCTAACTGCAGAAAAGTGCCAAGCTGCATATTTCTAGGTGCATCAGACTGCAGTTGCGGCGTTTTGTGTGCCGACTGGGAGACCGCCGGGAAAATGCGGCTAATTGGGCAGACATGGTGCGGAACAGCAAGGACTACAGCAGGCAGAGCAGAAAGCTGAATTCTTTTTAGACGGGCAGCACATGGCAAGTTCTATGAGGCAAACAACCTGGTCACAGCAGACAACCTGCAGGCTGTACAAAAGGTAGGGCAGCGGGGGCAGACAACATGGGGCCAGTAGAGCTGTTTAAAAAAAATTCTAGTGGGTGCATATGTTTTGTCTGATGGCCAGTGTCATTCATGCTGCGTGTTCATGCCCCTCATTTCAGTGTCAAAAAGTTGAGAGGGCAGGGGACATGAGTGGTGAGGATGGTGAAGGTCAGTGGGGGGAGGGTTTTGCCATAGATGGGCTGGTGTGTGTGTGTGTGTGTGTGATGCAAGTGCCTATTTTTCATGGGAGGTACAGTGACTTGCCCAAACTCACAGCATGCAGTTGGAGGCTGTGGGAATTAAACCCAGGTCTGCTGGATATACCAAGCTAATTCACAGCTCGCTACTCTAACCCTAGTCTAACTTCCAGTTAGGCTTGTGTCTCTTTTCAGGGGAGGTAAAGTCACTTGCCCAGAGTCACACAGCATGCAGATGTTGGCAGTGGGAATCAAACCCACATTTGCTGGATGTACCAAGCTCATTCAGAGCTCAGTATTCTAACCCTAGTCTATACTGCCAATTAGGCTTGTGTCTGTGTTCCACTGAAGCAAATCATGCAAAGACGGAGCTAATTTTATTGAGAATTTTTATCCATGCTAAAATATTTGAAAAAATTGTATGTATACACATTTTTAGTATTTTTACTTTGCTAATCAAATTGAGGCAAGTGCTATACATCTTTACAATTGATTAGCAGAAAGTGCTAATCAATTTTCACAGCTTATTTAAAACCCTGGAGCAGTGGCACACAACACCACTGGCTCCCATCCCTATGCTACCTAATTTTCTCCCTGAGCTCATCTCCAAACTTTAGTCGCTGGCACAGGAACACAACATGCCACCCACTGGGTCAATGGCTGACCCTGCACAACGCATCTTCATAGTTTTTTTTTACATTTTGACTCCAATTTTCCGGTACAGTCTTTTTATTACCCTGCTTTCTGAACATGACAGGTTTCTCTTATAAGATACTGGCAAATGTCAGTTCATGCCACAAGTATGAAAACATTTTAGGCAGGATTTGAAAAACGACACCTGTCATGTTCATGTAGTGGGGTGAAAAAACAGCTATGTGGAAAATTTGAGGTCAAAATATTGAAATCTACTAAAGTTATGAGTGAGCATTGAAACTTTTCAGTGTACCTTCATAACTTTGTTGTTTTTTAGGATTTTGGCCCCTTGTTTGTGACATAGTTTTCTTGTGACCCCACCTCATGAACTTGCTAGATGAAATTTTTCAAATCCCACCTGAAAGATGATTTCATGGAGCATCTATAAAATCACCTTTTGGGCCAGATAGAAAAATTTCACCTATCTTGTTCATGAGGTGGAGTCTAAAAAAGGCCATGTTGAATATTTGGGGGAAAAATATTAAAAAACTAATCAAGCTATAAGTAAAAGTTCAAAACTTATTCAAGCAAGCAAGGTTTCATTTATAAAGTGTCCTTTCCCTGAGGCACAGGGTGCTGTACAGAATACAGGCAAATGAGGAGGTAATTAGCGTAAACATAAAAACTGACTAAAACAACAAAATTAAAACAAAGTTCTAAGCCCCGAAGGCTTCTCTAAAAAGGTGCGCCTTCAGACCCCATTTGAAAGCATCCACTGAGGGAACCTCCCTCAAGGGACCTGGGAAGCAAATTCCACAGGGCCAGTGCCGCCACCTTAAAGACATGATCTCCAAAAGTCTTTAACCAGGCCTGGAAACTGCTAGGAGGCCCTCCTTGGCAGCTGAGGGAGCGCATGGGGTGGACAGGAGTCAGGAGGTCACGGAAATACCCTGGACCCAATCTGTAGGCGTTCTTGTAGGTGAGTACGCCCACCATGAAATACATTGACTGACCTTACCTTGTTTCTTTCAGTTCCCGGATGGCACTGAACGAGTAAGACATCTTCTTCTCGTAGGGTGGATCTACGACAATGGACCTTCATTAGGTGAGTGAAGGGTGTAGGGATGTTTGTGCTGAGTGGTGGGGGGTCAGTGTGAGGTGGGTGAGGATGTTGGGAGGGAATGTGGGAGCCACAAGTCCACAAAGACATTGGTGAATGTTTTTTATATTACAGGGTTTTTAAAAAAAGATGATAAGGGGCTGTTTTTATTTTACAGGTGCCAACACTGGGGATTGGACATCTCAGTATTGGCTTGATGTTGGTGGCACCAGGGGTGGGCACCCTGCTCTTGCACACTGTTGTGGTGGGAGGAGGGGGGGGTGTGAGCCAGTACCGGGGATAGCCCACCTTGGTGCTGGGTGTACATGTGTCAGGCGGTTGGGGGGGATACAGTAACGGATGGGGGATCATAACCAGCACCAGCGGTGGGCACTCTGGTGTTGGATACATTTAATTATTTAGCTAGCAACAGGGATTGGGTGGCCTGGTGTCCAGTTTTATCTTACAGTTTTATGTCTACTTAGTGGGATACAATAGATGGTCACTGGGCAAAGAAATTTTCATAGAAATCCATTCAGCAGTGGTGGGGCTATGCACTTATGGGTAGTCCGGCCCCTGCTGAATGAACACATTATTAACAAAAACAGGCACCATTTACAGCATCATGCATCACCTCATGGTGATGCCTATAGCCCCATCCCTACAATCATTCATGCATTTTTCACCAAATGCATTTATAAATGCATCTGTAAAACAATCAGTTAATTTTAGAATGCTCAGTTTTTAACAGAGCTTACATTAAAAATGGGCCTTCTTTAGTGAATAATTCAAAAACGGAGCAAGTTATAGAAATAAAAAGCACAAAAAACACACACCTTCAGACAAACTCTAGCAGACCTGCAAGTTCCAGGTTTGAAATCTACCTAGTTTTTTACTTATTGTTGAGCAAAATAATGTATTGATTTTGGCCAGTGCAACATTTGCTCCCCCCCACACCACACTGAACTGATTTCCATAAAATTATTAGGATCCAGAGATCCTGGCACCAACTCTGTGCTATACAAATCAGTTAAACAGCGTGGAGTCATTAAGGTGCAAAAATCGGGATTTAACATAGAATTGCTTACTCAACCCTAATATAAAGGCACTACCATGCCTAAATAATTATGTACAGTTGTATTGTATTACAGCAATCACAAATGCAATACCTCCTTAAATATTAAGCTGATGCCAAGCCACAGTAGCCATTGTTGGTTGTAGCCAATTCTTGTTTCATCAGGCAGCCATTGAGCCTAGTCCTGAAACTTTCTGCATGTAACACCTCCTCTGGTAATCCATTCCATGACATTATCACTCTCTGGACAGAAAAATGCTTCTGTTCATCCCTCCCGTCTCTCCTTGTAGCTTGAACTGTGTCCCCTGGTTCTGCTAACTTGAATTCTGCTGAGCAGTATGCTCTGAACTTTTTTTGCATAACCTTTTATAATTTTAAATACCTCAGTCATATCCCTCTGAGTGTCATTATTTCTAGGGAGAACAATGCAGGTTCTCCGGTCTTTCCTCTTAATGTTTTCTAACCCCTAATCATCAGGAGTGTGTGGAGTAGTGTGTAATAGTAGTACTCATGTCCTCTTTAATTCCCTTGTAACCCAAGGACCATTAGAACTGCATGACTGCTGGCAGATGTAGTGCAGTGCACTCTGTCCCTCCATCCTCCTACCAGCACACATCTCTCTGCACTTGTGCACACTGCTTCCAGTATGGCAGAGAGTGATCCTGTTCTTTGACCAACCACAGGGATTGCTGCCAGAGTGCAATGCTAGCTGTTCCCAGTCTAGAGCTTCTCCATTCCTTGGCCACCCAGCACACTAGGACTTCCGCTTCCTCGGGGACCCGAGTTACCTGCATGGTACCGCACTATCACAGTACACAACCACTGGGTCATTCAGGCTGTCTAGGCTTGGCCACCTTTAAGAATGTATCTGTTACAGACATTGGTGAGGCACCAGATAATCACTCTCCAGTACCATTTCAAAACACTGCAGCCTCCTCTTCCAAAATAGTTTGCCTCAAGTGTGACTTTCTGTGAGCCAGACTTCCTTCATCTTGATGCAAATGTTTAAATACAAGCCTCAGGACTAGTTTGATACGTTGGGTCATTGTGTGTCAGCTGCATTCTCTTTGCAAGTAAGATGATAATTGCCTTTAGAACTGAGTGTCTGATACATATATATATATATATATATATATATATATATATACACACACATAAAAAAATGTTTTCAATTTAAGTGGTCAGGCAGCCACTGGGCCAAAATGTTTCATGGCCAAAGCACCTCCAATGTTGTCCATTTCAGGCAAGTGTACAGGGCAGGCACCCAAAACCCATTGGCTGTATGACCATTTAATCATCAGTTTTAGTAGTCAAATATGATTTTTTTTTTATGTGACCATTGGCCACCTGGCCACTGCATTTTTTACAGTATTAAACACACACACACACAAGCATTTCCAATACTTTCAGCGCTTCTCCCCCTTTTTTATATTCTGTCCCCTCCCACGACACCTGATCTGCCCTTCTAAACTCACCCATCTTATAGCTCCATCCTCCCCTACTCTGGCACTTACCCAAACTTTTAGGGGATCCACAGGACACCTCCTGCTCCTTGGTGGTTTACTTTGAAGGAGGATGAAGCTGTCTCCCATGTGTCTGGCTAATGTGTGAGAGGAGGGTGGTTGGTCACATCAGCTAACCCCAAGAGCCCCTGTTTCATACTGTAGACTCACGGGCTATTCTTCTTTAGTTTCTCCATCTCTCAGACATTAGTGGCCCCTAGGCTCATGTGCAGGCTAGGTGTGTTTGCATTCTGGAATCTGTCGGTGTCCCTATGCCCAGAAGCAGCTCTGACTGCTCCACCACCTGCAAAGGAGGAGGAGAGCATCCTTTTGGAAAGTCAGTCCTCCTCCCCCTGCTGACCCCCAATATCCTGGGCTCTTTTCTGAACCCAGGTCACCAGCATTGCGAGTAGCAGCCGCCTAGCTGCTGTGCTGATGGGCCCCACAACTTTGACCCCTTTCATGTATATTTTGTGTCTCATGGGTTGGGATCTGTAGAGACATATAAAGTAATATATGGGGAGGGGTGAGCAACAACGTTTTACACACACCTGAGGTGTGTGATCCATATAAACCCCAGGAGCAAAGCTCAACGGGTTTTTATAGGCATCACACACTGAGGGTATGTATGCAAGAACTCATTACACAACCCCTTCACGTGCGTTATTTCATAAAATTGCTGACTGATAAATTTTGTCAGAGAACTTTTGAGCAGGTATAGTGCTAGTGTAACCCCCCCTACAAATGGGGGTTCCTGAAAAGTCTTCCTTGAGCTTGCCTAAATGCTCACTGCCAGGCTGGTGTTCTGCGTTTAAGCAGTTTAAATGTATTGCCAGAGAGTGCCTGTATAGCCTCTGTGTATTGCCTCTTTAGGAGCTTCCTGGATTACAGTCATAATTAATCTGAGAGGGAGCTCTGTTAGAAGATGTACTTGTTTGCTGATCATTTGTTAGAGTAGTAATAATATTGCAGTTTGTTCTAACCTGCTTTCTTTGCAGCATGGACAGTTCTATTTGTTTCCATCATCTTGGTCCTGGACTGCAGAATGGGCCAATCAGTACCTTTGGGACTCTAAAATGGAGCCTGCCTACAGGGGGCTTGGTGGGGCCAAAACTTGTAGGAATTGTAGTTTTGGGCTTTTGGAGCCTAAAATATCCTGGAGAGGGAGCACTTGTTGTCACTGACAGACCGATCAGCCAACCAAACCTTGTGGATCTTGGGGAAAAGCCCCACACTGCTTGCAGTTTCAGTTAGATCTGAGTTGGGAAGTGAAGAAGTAACAGCGCGAGATAGTTTGAGCAGCAATCCATAGTGTATTCGCGCGGGAGAACTGTAGAAAGGCCTGAGTTTGGCCTGCATGCCTGCCTGCTATTCCTGAGAGGGAACTTGTGCTTTTTTTTTTCCGGACTGAATCTGAATTTGGAGAACGAATTAAGCCACTGAATTGTGACCAGGCTTTAACCTGAAGAAGACCGAAGATTTGCTGAATGCGATTGGCCTGTCAGGACTTCCAGCTACCTCTGAACTCCCGGATTGTGCAGAGACTCTGTAATTGTGACCGGAGAGCCATTTGCCTGGTACAGTGGAATTTCCTTACATGTGAATGTGCTGTGTGCTTATAGTGGGTTATGATTTGGTTCCCCACTGTGTGTCTGAACTGTGTTTTGCTTGCTGGAGGCTGTATCCAGCTCCACGGACTGAATCTGTATCCATTTCCGTTTGCCTGGGCCCTGCTACACTGGCCCAGCCAGAATACCTGCTATGCAGAGAAAGTCATCGCCGAGAGACCAGCCTGGGGATCAGCCCCCTGCTCAATGCCTTGAACAGGAACGACGCCTCGGTGATTCATGTGGGCCCTGCTTCTCCGGGCACTCCAGCTCAACAGCCTGCAGTCTCGATTTTGTCCTGCCTATGTCCAGTATTGGGTATTGTGAGTAAACATCAGGGTAGCTCCCTGCAACAACAGCTAAATCTAAAAGTGTTGTTCTCTGATTGTTTTTTTGCCTTTTCTTTCACGAACTGAGCCCTCTGGCTCCGGATTACAAATAGTGTGTGTTGTGCATGTTGCTTTCTTCCATCACAGGGGCCCAACCAGCTGCAACATTCCTGGCTAGCCCACCGTTTTCCTACCTGGGTACCCAGAGTGTGTGACTGTGTAGGGACTCTGAACTGCATGCATAACTGTCTGATTAATATAGCTTTTAAGCAAATCAACCTGATTACGCCCCTCCCTTGTTTAAGTCCCCTGAATAAATCAGATTTAACTTTGTTTGTATTTAACCTGACTGTGGTTCCAGCTTGTGCCAAAAGTATTGTACTGTTGCTATTTGCTGTGCTTAACCTTGTTTTACAGAGGGTCCCCAGGGTCAAGCTAGAGGAACCAGCCCTGGTGGTAAGTGCAAACAGTGTAGGTAATTGCCTGGTGAATAAGGGTCATTGTGAAAGTAATTATTGTATATTGTTCAGGCCACTAGAAGGGAAAGAGGGGGGTTACAGTATCCTGGAGGGCTGTGCCCAGGTTAGCTTGACCACTAACAACCCTGACCTCCGTGTGGAGGCACCCTTTTCATTACCCAGGTCCCTTAACCTGCTGCTAGCCTAGCAGGCAGGGGTAGTAGCCCTTGGGATAGCACCACCTAGGGGTTACATCTTGGAGGCACCGCTGGGATTTTGTGCCTTCTAGTGGCCAAAAATTACAAATTATTGTTAAAGATTAATGGCTACCCCAGTAGAACTGGCTGTACACCAGTTGGTGGGGTGGTGTACTGGCCAGGAGATCGACCCCCAAAATGCTCTGCTTATACTAGATATTCCTCTGGGTACCAGTAAGGACACTGTAGAGGGAGCACGCTCCAAAGTTGAATGTTTAAAAAACCCTGTGGTGGTGGCTTGACAGGCTGATTTGATCGCCCAAACTTTCATAGCCTTGGTAGAGTGTAGTGACCTTGTGGACAGCTCTAAAGTGCCACAGACTATTGCCTCAGAAGGGGTCCTAGCCACCTGGAGAGTGATAACGAAAGACAGTAAAGACCCTGGGGAGGATGAGCTCCCACCATTATCTGAGACTTTTGAGGGGAAATTTGCTAAGTTGTTGCTGGAGGAAGAGAAAACCATAGAGGACTTTAAGAAACTATTCTTGCCACCTGGGGGTGTTCTTTCCCCAACACCCCCTCCCACTCCAGCACCTGTTACTGCCCCTCCTTCTGTGCCCGTGTCAATGCTGGCCCCTATATCTGTACCCGCCTTTAGTCACGACTCCTACAGAAGGCAAAGAATTTTCTCGGGCACCCTCCCAACCCCCCAGGGGGAGGATGACTGGGAGACCTGAATCGACTATGTTGCCCCCTTGGTACCCGAGTGGCAGTGTGCGGAGGCTGAGAAGCGGAAAAGAATCATAGAAATTTTGAGGGGCCCCGCCCTTGAAGCCATTACATTTTTGAGGTCCACGAACCCTAATGCATCTGCTCAGAAGTACCTATCTGTACTTGAAGGCAATTTTGGGAGCATTGAATCAGGGGAGACTTTGATGTGGAAATTCCAAAGTACCAAACAATGGAAGGGGAAAGTTTGTATGTGTATGTTACTCACCTAGAAAGAGCTCTGCAGAAAGCTTACCGGAAAGGTGGGGTAGCCGCCAGTGATTTGAAGCGTGTGAGACTGGGGCACATACTGCAACATGCCAAGCATTCTAAATTGCAGATCATCCAGTTGAGGCTGCAGGATAGGAGAGGTAACCCACCTGACTACGGTGACTTGATAAAAGAACTCCGGGAGGTAGAAGGTGAAGAGGGAGATTGTAATTATGGGGTGAGTGCAGCCCAAGTGATCATGGCACCGGAAGGACCTTCCAAAATGGAGACCACTACGAGTATCCCACCGTGGGTTAAACGGTGGGGGGAGGAGTTGCTGAAGGAAGTCAGAAAAGTACAACCGGGTGCATTCGCTGAGATATCCCCTGCTGACAGAGACCCTGGCCCCTGTCAGGACATGACTGTTATGGGGTTGGGGGTGCACCCTCAGGCATCCTCTACTGAGGGTGGCTTCTTGGCTGAGCTGAAGGAATTGACTGCCACCCTAAAGGAACTTTTGAGACATGATACACTACCAGCAGAAGTCAGATCACAATCTCCCGTCGATGCTCCAGTATCCCCTGCTATGTTTTCCCCAAAGATGGTCCGAGAGCCTGTCATTTGCCACAGTTGTGGCAAGGATGGCCATATGAAGAGGAAATGCAGGTCTCAAAAGGACTTGGAGAAAGTGGTGAACCGGCTTCAAGGAGCACTTCGGAAAATGAGTCAGTGGTCAAGGGGTGCTCGAAATGACCGCAGTGAAGTCTTCAGCCATCCAAACTCAAACATCTCTGTGGCTAAATCGTCTGTCCAGGCCCCTGCTGTTGACCCTCCAGACTGGTCCAAAATAATGGGCCCTTCAATGAAGACTACTGTGGCTGTGAATGGTATTCCTACTTGGGCTGTGCTTGACAGTGGGTCGCAAGTGACCATTATATTTCAGGACTGGTATGACAAACACTTATCTGATGCGCCATTACAATCCCTGGAAGGCCTACATGTTTTGGGGGCTGAGCGACAAATCTTATCCCTACCTAGGATATGTCCACCTCCGGTTGTCTTTTCCTGCAACTGTAACTGGTGTAGAGGAGCAAGTAGAGACACTGGCCCTAGTGTGCCCCCCCACCGGACTATATGATGGGGTTCCCCTGTTAATTGGAACAAACGCCCACATGTTTGGGAGACTAGCACAACTCTGCCATGAGAAACAAGGGCAACTGACTGGACGGGCCCTAAGAATTCCAGCCTTAGTAAAAAGGGCATATGACTTCCAACAGAAACCCAGTGAAGAGGACCCAGATGAGCCAGTGGGGATTGATTGGAAAAAGGAACCTGACTCCTTGGTATTAGCCCCCAATGCCCAGTGCACAATCCATGGAGACGTCCGCATAAAGAGAAACGTAAAGAACAAAATATTAATGTTGGATGCACCAGGTGATGGAAAGTTACCGGAAGGATTATTGGTTAAATCCAGCATCTTGCCTGCCCGTGCCCATGCCTATGCATCATGAGTGATGGTCCAGATTCGAAATGTGTCAGATCGTGAGGTCCAGGTAAACAGAGGGTGCACTCTAGCTACAATTCACTGCACAGACACTGCAGTATTACCCAATAACAAGTACTCTAGCCAAAAGGAGAGAGTGACCCTGGACTTATTTGACTTTGGTGATTCCCCACTGCCAGCTGAATGGAAGGCTAGGATTAGCAAGAAACTTGCCCAGAGAGACCAAGTGTTTTCGTTAAAAGAATGGGACGTGGGGTGTGTCGAGGGTGCAGAGCATCATATATGCCTACATGATGACCGGCCATTTCGAGATAGATCCCGACGCCTTGCCCTAGCGGACATAGATGATGTGAGGAGACACCTGCAGGAAATGCTCTGCTGGCGTGATACAGGAATCAAGGAGCCCATATGCCTCGTCCATTGTGGTTGTGCGTAAGAAGAATGGGTCTGTGAGGATGTGTGTTGATTATCGAACCCTGAACTGGCTGACCATCCCAGATCAATACACCATGCCCCGCATACAAGATGCCCTGGATTGCTTGAATGGGAGCAAATGGTTCTCAGTATTGGATCTTTGCAGTGGATATTACCAGATTCCAAGGGTCACGGAGGACCATGAGAATGCCGCCTTCATCTGTCCTTTGGGGTTCTACGAATTCTTGAGAATGCCACAGGGGATCTCGGGTGCCTCGGCCACCTTTCAGCGACTGATGGAACGTGCGGTGGGAGATATGAACTTGCTGGAATTCCTAGTGTACCTAGATGATGTCATTGTGTTCGGACGCACATTAGAGGAGCATGAGACCCAACTGTTTAAAGTCCTAGACCGATTGGAAGACTTCGGCCTCAAGCTGTCCATTGACAAGTGCCAGTTTTTTCAAACCTCCGTGAAGTATGTGGGGCACATAGTATCTGCAGAAGGGATAGAGACCGATCCCAGTAAGGTCAAGTCACTGACTACTTGGCCCCAGCCCCATAACTTGAAAGAACTACAATGTTTCCTGGGGTTCTGTGGCTACTACTGCAGGTTCATAAAAGACTATTCCAAGGTGATTCACCTGCTCCTGACTCTCACCCAGGGTTACCCCCCTACCAACCGTAAATACAAGAAAGGGGCTGTCAAAGAACCCAAGAAAGTATACTTCCGAACAGGTGAACCTTTTGGGCCCTGCTAGTCACCCAAATTTGAAGCAGCCTTCCACGAAGCCATATACCAGCTCTCCCATGCCCCCATCCTCACCTATGCCGACCCTACCAAGCCCTATGTGCTGCATACGGACGCTAGTCTACAGGGCCTAGGAGCTGTGCTGTATCAAGACCATGAGGATGGTTTGAGATCAGTGGTTTTTGCCAGCAGGAGCTTGACCCCGTCAGAACGAAACCATCCTGTGCACAAGCTGGAGTTCCTTGCCCCTAAAATGGGCCATTGTTGACCAGTTTCATGAGTACCTCTATGGGGCAAAGATATTGGTGAAGACCGACAATAATCTGTTAACCTATGTACAGACTTCAGCTAAGTTGGACGCCACTGGGCACTGGTGGCTCTTTGCTTTATCTACCTATGATTATGCTGTCGAATACAGGCCAGGACTGAACCATATTGATGCTGACGCCCTGTCACGAAGGCCAGTCTCCAAGAGTGATTGGGTCAGGTTGTCTGAACCTGACATCCGAGCATTGTGCCAAAAGTTTGATAGAGATGAACACATGTCTACAGACACAGTGGACTGTTTAGTAGATTGCTTGGGCCCTCGTGATAGCTGCATACTGGCTGCCTATTGCCATTTCTCTGCTCTAGACATTAGTGCACTACCTCAGTTTGACAATGACAGCATCCAGTGGGCTCAATCCCAAGTTCCTATGATTAAGCCAGCACTTGATGCCCTGCGTGTGGGGAAAGATGTGTACCAGTTGCGTTCCCCTGACTTGCGAACTGCCCTATTGTTTAAAGAAGGCCCCAGGTTGAAGTTACACAATCAGTTGTTATACAGAGAGATAGTGGATCACAGTAGTCGAGTAGACAAGCAGCAATTGGTCCTGCCCACAGCCTTTAAAGATTTGGTACTGAGGTCCCTCCAAAATCACATGGGGCACCTCGGTATTGACAAAACTCTTGACCTGGTACGATCTCGATTCTTCTGGCCCAAGATGGGGGCCGATGTTGAGCACCATGTAAAGACCTGCAGTCATTACCTGCAAAGGAAAGTTCTGCCTCAGAGGGCTGCCTCCCTTGTCAATATTACTACCAGCACCCCCATGGAATTGGTCTGCATAGACTTTTTGTGTTTAGAACCTGATTAGTGGAATATTGGCAATGTGTTAGTGGTTACAGATCATTTCACACGGTATGCACAAGCTTTTGCAACTAAAGATCAAAAGGCCTCTACCGTTGCCAAGGTGCTAGTGGAAAATTTCTTTGTCCACTATGGTGCCCTGCAGCGGATCCACTCTGACCAAGGCAGAGACTTTGAAAGTCAGCTAATCAAAGAAATGCTGTCTCTGTGGGGGGGGTGCGGAAGTCAAGAACCACCCCCTATCACCCGCAGGGGGACCCTCAACCAGAACATTTTAACTGCACCCTTCTAGACATGCTGGGCACCCTCCACCCAAAAGACAAGCATAAGTGGAGCCAGCAGATTAGCACCTTGGTAAACATGTACAGTTGCACAAAAAATGGCGCTACTGGGTTCTCCCCCTACCGCTTCATGTTTGGGAGGGAGGCCTGACTGCCAGTTGATGTCTGTTTTGGGTTCTCTTCAGATGGGGTCCAAGCTGAAAACTACCTACAGTATGTACAGAAACTGAAAGCTCAATTGAACCATGCATATCAACTGGCCCAGACAATGGCCGCTAAAAGAAATCTCACCAACAAAGAGAGGCACAACAAGAAAGTAAAGGCTCAAGAGCTACGACACGGAGACTGTATGTTGTTATGCAATTTGGGACTACCTGGCAAGCACAAAATTGCTGATAGGTGGCACCATCTTCCTCATGTAGTAGTTGGAAAGTTGGATGATCCACCAGTATACAAGGCACACCCAGAGAATAACTCCAAAGCTGTCAAGACCATGCACCATAACCACTCAAGGCACACCCAGAGAATAACTCCAAAGCTGTCAAGACCATGCACCGTAACCAGTTGCTGCCTATCGGCCAAGTTATTATTGAAGCTGAGCCAGCAGACATTGCCTTCCCTGGGCCGATGACTCATGCTGCTGCAAAAAAGAGACAGAGTCAACCTACCCCAGTAGTTACAGAGTTAAGGTTTCCCCCGCAGCAGGCCCAGAATGATAGTGACAGTCAGTCCACCTCTGATGATAGTTTTTTTTAATTTTTTTTTTTTTAATTTAGTTGTTTAACCAGGTATAGCACACACTAAACTGGAAGCTTTTTTACAGGAGCGACCTGGGAGCACAAGGAGGTTAAGTGACTTGCTCAGAGCCACACAGTATGCAAGTGGAAGCGGTGGGATTCAAACCCAGGTCTGGTCTGCTGGATGTCACCAGAGTTGCAGTTCAGAGCCTTAGACCACTGTGATAGTGCCTAATACCCCTCCTATGAATTGAGTCAGCTGTTTCGAGGTAACCCTATGACTAATTGTGGGGATGAAGCTGGGCCTTCTGGACTGCCTAACCCCCCAGCTTCGTCCTTGGAGCCAATGCTCCCTGAAAGTGAGGTGCAAAGCATCACATCTGAGGTTGCAGACTCTGTGTTTTGTGGAACTGTGTGAATTGCCCGAAGAGGGGGCTGATGGTCTGAGTCTCCCTGATGACACACCAGAACTTGAACAACAATATGAGAGTGCTGACAGCCCCCCTTCAGTGCCACAAAGCCTAATTGTGCCTGAACCTTCTCTAAATAAGCCAAGTGTTGTAGAAACAGAGCCTACAGAGCAAGGAGCTGACAGTGCTCCAAGTTTGGACATTCCCATCCATGCAGAGGCACCTCTCATGAATGACGAAAGCTCCAAAGTTAGTGCTGAAAGTACAGAGACTGTGGCTGTTCCCCCAAGAAAGACTGGCTGATCTGTCAAGCCAGTATTGCACTTCAGTTATGATTCTCCTGGGAGACCAGTGGATTTGCCTCTGGTTCACAAAGGTGTTTATATTTCTCAGAACTCACTACCCAAACTGAACTTAATGGCCAATTCCAGGTTGATTGTTCTTCCTTCTCAGTATGGTGCCCCTGCCCTATCCAGCCCCAAGTTAGCTGATAGGGAAGGGCCCCTCCTACATTGTTTAATGTACAGGAAGTAGTAACATGAATCAGTATTGTGATGTCACAAGTATGTTAATCATAGTGGAATCAGTATTACCTGTATGAAACATGCATAAGTATTGTCCTTATGGATATAGTATCATAAAGTGTAGTGAATATGTATAGTAAAGTAATAAGTTTATGTTAACTGATGCATGATGGTACAGACTTGACGTGGATGCCAAGTTTTCTCCCGGCAGGGAAGGGTGTAACCCCCTTACAAATAGGGGTTCCCGAAAAGTCTTCCCTGAGCTGCCTAAATGCTCACTGCCAGGCTGGTGTTCTGCGTTTTAGCAGTTTAAATGTATTGCCAGAGAGTGCCTATATAGCCTCTGTGTACTGTCTCTTTGAGAGCTGGCTGGATTGCAGTCATAATTAATCTGAGAGGGAGCTCTCTTAGAAGATGTACTTGTTTGCTGATGATTTGTTAGAGTAGTAATAATATTGCAGTTTATTCTAATCTGCCTTCTTTGCAGCATGGACAGTTCTGTTTCTTTCCATCATCTTGGTCCTGGACTGCAGAATGGGCCAATCAGTACATTTGGGACTCTAAAATGGAGCCTGCCTACAGGGGTTTGGTGGGGCCAAAACTTGTAGGAATTGTAGTTTTGGGCTTTTGGCACCTAAAATAACCTGGAGAGGGAGCCCTTGTTGTGACTGACAGACAGATCAGCCAACCAGACCTTTTGGATCTTGGGGAAAGTTCCACACTGCTTGCAGTTTCTGTTAGATCTGAGTTGGGAAGTGAAGAAGTAACAGCTTGAGATACTTCGAGCAGCAATCCGTAGTGGATTCACGTGGGAGAACTGTGGAAAGGCCTAAGTTTGGCCTGCATGCCTGCCTGCTGTTCCTGAGTGGGAACTTGTGCTTTTTTTTCGGACTGAATCCGAATTTGGAGAGCAAATTAAGCCACTGAATTGTGACCAGGCTTTAACCTGAAGAAGACCGAAGGTTTGCGGAATGCAATCAGCCTGTCAGGACTTCCAGCTACCTCTGAACTCCCGGATTGTGCAGAGACTCTGTAATTGTGACTAGAGAGCCATTTGCCTGGTACAGTGGAATTTCCTTACATGTGAATGTGCTGTGTGCTTATAGTGGGTCGTGATTTGGTTCCCCACTATGTGTCTGAACTGTGTTTTGCTTGCTGGAGGCTGTATCCAGCGTCATGGACTGAATTCGTATCCATTTCCGTTTGCCTGGGCCCTGCTACACTGGCCCAGCCAGAATACCTGCTACGCAGAGAAAGTCATCGACGAGAGACCGGCCCAGGGATCAGCCCCCTGCTCAATGCCTTGAACAGGAACTACGCCTCGGTGATTCGTGTGGGCCCTGCTTCCCCGGGCACTCCAGCTCAACAGCCTGCAGTCTCGATTTTATCCTGCCTGTGTCCAGTATTGGGTATCGTGAGTAAAAGTAAACATCAGGGTAGCTCCCTGCAACAACAGCTAAATCTAAAAGTGTTGTCATCTGATTATCTTGTTGCCTTTTCTTTCACGAACTGAGCCCTCCGGCTCCAGATTACAAATAGTGTGTGTTGTGCATGTTGCTTTCTTCCATCACAGGGCCCCAACCAGCTGCAACGTTTCTGGCTAGCCCACCATTTTCCTACCTGGGTACCCAGATTGTATGACTGTGTAGGGACTCTGAACTGCATGCATAACTGTCTGACTAATATAGCTTTTAAGCAAATCAACCTGATTACGCCCCTCCCTTGTTCAAGTCCCCTGAATAAATCAGATTTAACTTTGTTTGTATTTAACCTGACTGTGGTTCCAGTTTGTGCCAAAAGTATTGTACTATTGCTATTTGCTGTGCTTAACCTTGTTCTACAGAGGTCCCCAGGGTCAAGCTAGAGGAACCAGCCCTGGTGGTAAGTGCAAACAGTGTGGGTAATTGCCTGGTGAATAAGGGTCATTGTGAAAGTATTTTATATTGTTCAGGCCACTAGAAGGGAAAGAGGGGGGTTACAGTGTCCCGGACGGCTGTGCCCAGGTTAGCTTGACCACTAACAACCCTGACCTCCGTGTGGAGGCACCCGTTTCATTACCCAGGCCCCTTAACCTGCTACTAGCCAAGCAGGCAGGAGTAGTAGCCCTTGGGATAGCGCCACCTAGGGGTTACACTAGTATATTTGAGTTCTGTGAAGAGCCCTGCTTTCCAAGCCATGCTGTCCACCTGACTTGAGCATGCACACCCAGAGTTAGTGGTCTTGTCAGGGATAATATTCTCTTTTGCCACTCCCTTCGTGTCAGTGTTGGTAAAAAGAGGGCTACTGAGCTTGTGTTGTCTGAATTAATGATTGACGGCTAGATACTGTCTTGCACAGGGGTGTAGCCAGGAATTTTGAACTTGTACTCGAGAGTTAATGCATGTAAACACAGACCAAAAGATGTGCTGCCCTGCCATACAAACATTGCCATACCCGCCCATTGCAGTCAACAATGAGTAGTAAGCCAGTGATCCTAATATTTTTATAACAATTTATTATATTTAACACACATACAGACACACACACACACACACACACACACACACACACACACACACACACACACACACACACACACACACACACTACCAATCATACAAAAGTTGGCTGGATTTTAGTTATAGTGTTTAGAATACATTGTGATAAGCCTCTATACCCCATCAAGGTAACCAGCCTTACAGAGGGCCAAAGGAACAAACTGCATGGTGTCCGACTCACAGCATATAGCCCCATCACACCTCCACTCAGTGTGATCACTCACAAGTTCACTTGTGTACTTGTTAGTTGCTGATGTAACTCCCCATCCGGCCGGTGTCTAGGGACCAGATATCAACTCGCACCAGAGGGGGGCACAAGCACGGATAGCCACCATTAAAAAATGACAAGGAGCCACATGCCTAGGAGATGGCACAGTTCCAGATTCTTAGGTCCATAACAGCAGCGTGACTCACCAAAGACCAGGCAGCCTTCAAGTACATTCCCAGAGTTTGCTGGGGAGAAATTGTGGTTAAAGAGCAGCACAGGCAGAGCAGGGGCACATGAGATTAAAAGAATAAAAATTAATTTATTTTAAAATAAAAAATTAACAGCTCTATGGGGCTGGAGGCAACAGGAGACAGGCACAAATGAATGGATTACATTTCTAAACTGCAGCACAAAGCTGCAGTAGAAACTTAGTGCCAAGCAGGCCCAATGAATGAGCTCCACATGCACTGAGCTGGGTGGCTCAAAACTCAAGCAGTGCCACAGGCCTCACATCTAGGGCTCCCGGTTCCGTACTTCACCCCGGCCACCAGACTAGGCCATTGCACTGCTGCCTGGCACCAATTCCTCTCACCCATCTTCCAACCCAGGGGCTCTTTAATTTTTTTGCTACTCCTCCAACCTGCTGAATCGGGCCTATAGCTGAGCCCCACCCCGATCCCAGACCTAGACAAACACGGTAAAGGTGGGTACCAGCCATTACTTACTCCCAGAAGACCACCAGCCAGAGACGGCGTGCATATAGGTACAACACCGCGGTGCTGCACTACTATCTGGGCCATGGTGCTGCCACCTCTGAAGTGCCCCCACCGCCTCACTCCATACATGCTGGACAAGGCCCCAGACCTGCCACAGTGCTGCAGAGCATGAGGTAGGTCAAACATCCAATTTCCTACGGGCCGCCACTCCCCTCCTTACGTGGGGTCCCCATCCCACCGACTGCACTCCCTGGCAACCTCCCAACTTAGATCCAGGCAGTTACAGTTTGCCGCTATGCACAGGCTGCTCTCCTGGGCCAGGGAACAAACCCCTTGTCCGCTTGTGACAGTCTCCCACCTGCCTCCTCTATCTTTCCAGAATCCCCCTTTTATCCCCTGGAGGGGCAGTCAAACCACGCCCAAGGGCAGAACCAGCACCCCCTTAACCTTACATGGGCAAAAGAGGAGGAGAGGAGGATTTTAGTAAGCCTTGAACTAAAGGGGGCTTACACTCTTCCTCCCCCCAAAACCATTCCCCTCCAGGGAATGTGGCACCTGGCCAGGAGGGACACCAGTGGGATATGTGCAGTCTCCCACAGATGACCCCCCTCCCAGAATGCCGGACAAAACACAGGGGACCCAAAATCCCAACAGTTAAAAATAGAGGTAGGTGGAGCCCATTCAAACATTTAGCCCCCTCCAGCAGATCCTCAACAGAAATTAATATAAAACAATGCTGCCAGCAGCACTAACAATAAACTATCCCCATACTCTCACCAAACACACCATGCACACGCCACTAAGCCACACCCACACATGCAGCAACCCGCAATCCACACACATACCTTATTCAGTCCTCCTCGTTTCTCAACAAATGGATGAAATACAGCATTACTGTCCCATAATAGGTACAGTCTCAGAAGCAGTCCCAAAGTCCAGGCCCAAATACAGGCACAGTCCCTTTAGTCTTCACTTCTGGGCTCTCAACTTGCTTAAATGCATAGATTGCCTGAAAAACATATAAACCAGAATAAGAACACAGTAACTCACCAACATTTCAATTACATTAGTCTGTGCAACAGAACAAAAGGGAAAACAGGGAGGAGGAGAAGAAGCACTGTGGGTAAATTTGAAGACCGGCAATGGCACCACAATCCGCACAGGGGTTGTATACAGACCCCCTTCTCAGGGGGAGGAAATGGACAAGGAAATGATAGAAAGTATACTTTTTTTTTTTTTTTTGCAATTCACTTTTTTTTTTTTTACTTTTCTCCCCTCGAGCCGCCTGCCGCCTTCACATCTGCTAGTTCGCCCAGCTCGCGGCTTCTGTCCCAAATCGGCCACCCCCGATACCCCGTGGCTTACCCCCCATGGTGGGGGCCCGCGACACGGCAGGGGATGCCCCGGGCACTGTAGAATAGGTCGGGGGTCGGCCTGAGGACACATCGGAAGCTGCGGCGGGCTTCATACATGGCGGCAGGCGCTCGGTGTTTTCCGGTTTTTCTGTGGAGGCGGGGCCACGCTCCCCGATGCCGTACGTCACCACCCGCCCCGCCTCCAGAGAACACGTAAGTGTCGGATGTAGGCACACCCGGCCTCCACCAGGGTCCCAGTACACGATCACTGCCGCACCCTCCCATGGAGTAGGAGAGCTGCCCTTGAGCTCGATCCTACTCCCCGGCGACCCTCTGGCGACCTGGGTCCGTTCGAACCGGGTCGCCCGGCGTCCTAGCGAAATCCCACCCGCTCACGGCTGCCCAGAAAGTATACTAGAATGGCAGAAAAAGGGAGATATGTGCTGATGGGTGATCTGAATATGCCAGATGTTAACTGGAGTGCAGTTGCAGCAGCCACTTGAAGAGTGAGGTTATTCTAGATGCCCTACACGGGCATGCCTTAGACAACTAGTATTGGAGCCCACTCGAGAGGGAGCAATCTTAGACCTGGTTCTTCAAATGGAGATGAAGAGAGATCACAGATGTAAGTGGGTAGCCATCTGCAACTAGTGACGATCGAACAGTATGGTTCACAATAAACACAGCAATAGAGGTCAAGCCATACAAAGGCAAAAGTACTGACTTTAGGAGGGCTGACTTTGCCAAAATGGGTGAGTGCCTAAGGAATGCACTAGCAAATGGGCAGGAAGGAGGGGTGGAAGAACAATGGGGAATAATAAAAACTGCCATCACAGAGGTAACAAGCCTTTGTGTGAAGCAAATAAACAAAATGAAACGATGTAAGAAACCACTATGGTTCTCAAAGGAAGTGGCAGTGAAGGTTCAAGAGAAAAGAAAGCATTCAGGAAGTACAAGGAATCACAGAAGGAGCAGGACAGAGAACTATATCAGTTAAAGCAAAAGGAAGCTGGGAAGGCAGTCAGAACAGCAAAGGCCCAAACCGAGGAAAAGATAGCCAACTCAGTTAAGAAGGGGATAAAACCTTTTATAGGTACATCAGGGAGAGAAGGAAGACCAAGGGAGGGATAGTGAGGCTTAATAAAGGGGAGGGAGGGTGGGCAGAGGGTGACTGTGAAAAGGCAGAGATACTAAACAAATATTTTTGCTCAGTATTTACAAAGGAAGAGGGGGAAATACCTAAAACAAACAGTAGAAACACTCTGGATACAGAAGTTGATACCAGCCCATTTACAGAAGAAAGGGTTCTGAAAGAACTCTTAAAACTGAAGGTGGACAAAGCAATGGGGCCTGATGGGTTTCATCCCAGAATTCTAAAGAACTAAGGATAGAACTAGTGACACCACTGACTACCCTCTTTAACAAATCATGGGAGGATGGGGTGGCACCGAGGACTGGAGGAGGGCAGATGTGATTCCCCTTCACAAAAGTGGGAGCAAGGCAGAAGCAGGAAACTACAGACCTGTTAGTTTAACCTCAGTGGTAGGGAAAATGGTGGAATCGCTTCTGAAGGAAAGAATTGTCGAGTATCTAGAGGCCAGAGGGGCACAGGTCCCAAAGCAGCATGGATTCACAGCAGGAAGGTCATGCCAGACAAATCTGGTAGATTTCTTTGACTGGGTGACCAAAGTAGTAGATCAGGGAGGGGCTGTGGACATGGCCTACCTAGACTTTAGCAAGGCATTTGACACAGTCCCACACAAAAGATTAATATACAGGTAAGCCAGCCTGGGAGTGGGTCCCAAGATGACAGCCTGGTAAAGAATTGGCTGGAGAATAGGACACAGAGGTAATAGTAAATGGAGTCCACTCTGAAGAAAGGGGTTACTAGTGGGGTACCACAGGGTTCAGTATTAGACGGTACTCTTCAATGTCTTTATAAGTGACATTGCAGAGGACTGGAAGGAAAAGTATGTCTCTTTGCAGATGGCACAAAGATCTGCAACAGAGTTGATGCACAAGGTGGGGTGGAAAGGATGAGAAGGGACTTGGCAAGGTTAGAGGAATGGTCAAATGTATGGCAGCTTAGATTCATTGCTAAGAAGTGCAAGGTAATGCACCTGGGGAACAAAAACCCAGGGGAAGAGTACACAATGCGGGGTGAGATACTAACAACAACAAAAACGGAAGGGGACCTGGGGGTAGTCATATCAGATGACCTAAAGGTGGGCAAGCAATGTGAGAGGGCAGCAAGGAGGGTTGGGGGATACTGGGATGCATAGGGAGAGGCATCACCAGTAGAAAAAAGGAAGTTATTATCCCTCTGTACAGACAGCTGGTGAGACCCCATCTGGAGTACTGCGTGCAGTTCTGGAGACCCAATCTCCACAAAGACATAGACAGGATGGAAGCTGTCCAGAGGAGGGCAACTAAAATGGTGCAGGGTCTGCACTGGAAGACATATGAAGAGAGACTAAAGGAGCGTAATATGTATAGCCTCGAGGAAAGGAGGGAGAGGGGGGGACATGATAGAAACTTTCAAGTACCTCAAGGGAATCAACAAAGTCCAAGAGGTAGCATCTTTCAAAAAAGGTGTGCAAGAACAAGGGGGCACAATTTGAAGATGGGGGGTGGCTCAGAGGTAATTTAAGGAAGTATTTTTTCACAGAGAGGGTTGTGGATGCATGGAATGGCCTTCTGGAGAAGGATGTGGAGTCAAAAACAGTGGTAGAATTCAAGCATGCATGGGACAGTCATAAGGCAATTCTAGGGGTTGGGGGTAGAAAGAAGTAGGCTGCTGGTTAACTAGGATCTGCAGCTTATCCATTAGGTAGGGAAATGGGCAGACTGGGTGGGCCAAGCAGTCCTTATCTGCTGTCAAATTCTATGTTTCTATGTTTCAGAAGCAGTCCCAAAGTCCAGGCCCAAACACAGGCACAGTCCCTTTAGTCTTCACTTCTGGGCTCTCAACTTGCTTAAATGCATAGATTGCCTGAAGAACATATAAACCAGAATAAGAACACAGTAACTCACCAACATTTCAATTACATTAGTCTGTGCAGTCTGGCAAAATAGTACTATTCACGTGTGCTCCTGATCAGATAGTGGGTTCACCACCACGGGGGTAATAGTAGTTAGGATCCAGCTTGGTCTTCTCGATGGTGAAAGAATCAGAAGAGATGACATAATACAGTATTTCATCCTGCTGCCAGACACATCTTGTACCAGGACGAAATGTTTGAAGATGGTTAGTTCAGCCCGCGTCGCTGAGTGGCACAGGGAATGGGGATGGCAGGTCACCTCCTTCATGGGGGGGGTCCAGACTCATCATTCCACAGCTGCAGTTTGTTGATCATCCCCCAGAAAACCCAGTCGGACCACTTCTCCTTTATGATGTCCCACAGGCGCTCTGATATATGTGGATACTCCTCCCATAGATTCTCCTGATGCATCCAGCGACAGATCCACCATTCTGCCTGGGATCACCCAGGAATTTCTCTAACACTAGTCCACCAAGCTTGACCAGGCTCCAGCCAGACCCCAGTTCTATAGTGCAAGTTCATGGGGTCATTGCTCAATAACCCATCCATCTTCACTCTGAAACTCTTAGACATAGCTGGGAGGCAAGGAATGGCATCTGGTAGGGTGAGAACTGGCTTACGGAATGGCTGGGGGATGGCCCTGTAGATCTCCTGTTCTGAAAACATATAGGAGTGGAGAGGAAGGGAAAGGGCTGGGAAGGAAACATGGAAAGGTTGAAAGAGGAAAAGCAGAGGTGAAGGCACAGTCAGGGAGAAGACAGAGTGAGGAGAGGGGAGTGGGGAAGGGACACTGTAGGACAGGGACCCGAGGGAGGAAACATGGGGGTAGGACAGGCAGTAGGGGAAAGGATAGTCATACTAGGGTTCAATTTGAAAGAGTGAGATGGGGGTGGGGAAGGGAGTGAGGAAAAGCTGTACCTTGGTGGAGTGTATGCCAGGTATGATGGCAGGGAGGGTAGGCTGGTTCATTAAGAAGTGAAGAAGGGGAATAAACCTCATATCATTGTGCACCTAGGTGCAAATGATCTGGAGGGGAGTAGGGTAGAGGAATTGCAAGAGAGGTTCAAGGAGGCTGGAAGAATCTGCACTGAGGTGGGCAGGTCAGTAGCATTCTCTGAGGTACTCCCAGTACCTAGGGCAAACTCCAATAGGAAGCAGAGAATAAAGGAGTATAACAGGTGGGTGGGTGCAGAACAATGGAGTACATGGTAGTAGCAGGGTGGGGAGAGACGTGGAAAAAGAAGGAACTCTATGCACAAGATAGGCTGCACCTGAGCAAAGAAGGTACAAGGACTTTCAAACAGAGGCTGGAGGATTACATTACAACTAAAATAACTTTAAACTGAGGAAGGTGGGGTGGGGTGGGTCAGAGGGAGACTGCAAAGATGAGTCACCAATCAGGGGAGACCAGAAGGCCTTCCTCCCAGACAGGGAGGAGGGGAGGGAGGGGAATCTATCAAGGAGTCGGAAGCAGGGGTGCAGGACAGGGAGAGGAGGGGCAGGGCACATAGTGGATAGTAGTATCCTTGAATGCAAGGAGCTTGGCAAACAAGGTAGTGGAATTCCAAGCAATGATGGCGTTGGGGGAGGTGGATATTGCAGCCATCACAGAAACCTGGGCTATGCAATACCATGACTTGGATCTCACGATCCCTGGATACAAGGTGTACTGCGAAGTGAGGGAGGGTAGAAAGTGGGGTGGCTATTTATGTGAGGGATGGAATATTATGTACCGGGGGAGAGAGGGGAAGCCAGAAGCCATATGGGTATAGCTGCAAAACTCCAAAGGTGAGAAGATTAGGATGGGGGTGATGTACAGGCCACCTTCACAAGATAAGGAAAGGGACCGGGAGTTGGGGGAGCAAATCAGGAATGTCAGCGGCAGAGGGAGTGCAGTCATAGTGGGAGACTTCAACCTTCGTGGGATTGACTGGCAGACCATGACTACCACAAACGCCAGGGAACAAATTCTGCTAGAGGCTATTCAAGACAGCTACCTAGTGCAGGGGGTGTCAGAGCCCACCAGGGAGGGAAACATACTGGATATTATGTTAACAAATGGGGACCAAGTCCAGGATGTGGTCGTACAGGACCTACTAGCGGGAAATGATCACCACTCAATGTGGTTCTTCCTCTACATGGGTAGAGAGTCAGCTAGGACCAGGACGAGAGTGGTAGACTTCAGGAAGGCAGATTTTCCGAGGATGGGCAGCATCCTAGGGGGGCAGCTTGCTGCAATTTGCCCAGGAATGGATGCTGAACAGAAATGGTCTATCAAAAAGAGGGATCTGACAGAGGCCACAAACACGTGTGCCAAGTCACAGAGTAAACAGTCCAGGTCTAAAAAACCTAGCTGGCTCAGCAGGGAAGTGGCGGGAAAAGTGAGGGAGAAAAGAGAGGCCTTCAACAGGTACAATAAATCTGGGCGAGGAGAGGACAAGAAGGTGTATTCGAAGAAATCTAGGTAAGTGAGTAGAGCAGCCAGGGCAGGAAAAGCAGAAAGGGAGCTGAGATTGGCTCAGGGGATCAGAGAGGGGGATAAGGAGTTCTTCAAGACATAAGGGAGAAGAAGAGTTGTAGGGAAGAGATTGTCAGAATCAAGAGGGAGGGGGGCTGGGCAGAAAAAGGGGAAGACCAGGTGGAGGCACTCAACGAGTACTTCTGCTTGGTGTTCACTAAAGAAAAAGATGGGCCGATACCACAAGGGAAAGGAGGAACGGGCGGGGAGTGGCAGAGGTAATAGATGGGATCATCCAGGAGGATAGGATTCTAAAAGGCTTTAAAGCCTTGCGGGTGGACAAGGCACTGAGACCTGGTGGTGTACATCCAAGAGTCCTAAAGGAATTGGCAGAGGTATTAGCAGGTCCTCTGGTAGACCTGTTTATTACCTCCTTGGAGACAGGGAGTGTGTCTATGGACTGGAGGATGACTTACGTGGTACCCTTCCACAAGAGTGGTCCCAGGGACAAACCAGGCAATTACAGACTGGTAAACTTGACTTCCATAGTGGGAAAGCTAATGGAGACCATTCTGAAAGAGAAGTTGATAACCTTCCTGGATAGTAGTGGGCTCCAGGGTGAAAGACAGCACGGGTTTGTCTCAGGAAGATCATGTCAAACTAACCTAATCGACTTCTTTGATTGGGTCACAAGGGCGGCTGACGAGGGCCATGCTGTGGATGTCCTGTATCTGGACTTCAGCAAAGCTTTTGACTTGGTGCCACAGGGAAGGCTATTGGGCAAGCTGAGGAACCTGGGGGCAGGAGGAAAACTAGTAGGGTGGGTTAGGAGCTGGCTGCAGAACAGACAGTAGAGGGTAGTTGTAAGGGGGGAGACCTCCAAGCCAAGACCCATGACTAGTGGAGTATCGCAGAGTTCAGTGCTAGGCCCTGTTTTATTCAATGTCTTTATTAGGGACATTGCAGAAGGGGTCAAGAGTAAGATCAGCCTGTTTGCTGATGATACCAAGATATGTGCAACAGTGAGAAAGGGAGGCAGGAACTCAGGAAGGATCTGGCTAAACTCGAGCACTGGTCAGGTGAGTGACAGCTGGAGTTTAATGCTAAGAAGTGCAAGGTCATGCACCCCGGAACCAGAAAACCCAGGACCAGCTATTGGCTAGGGGAGTGCAGTTATCAACTACAGAGGAGGAGAATGAACTAGGGATACTAGTCACAGGGGACATAGGGGTATCAGCACAGTGCAGGAGGGTGGTAGCAAGGGCCAATCGGATGCTAGGGTGCATTGCCAGGGGTACCATCTCAAGAACTGAGGAAGTTATCCTGCCCTTGTACAGATCACTGGTGAGGCTGCACTTGGAGTACTGTGTGCAGTACAGGTGCCCTTACCTAAAAAAGGATGTAAGATTGCTGGAGGGGGTGCAGTATAGGGCAACAAGGATGATCATAGGGCTAGTGAAGAAACCCTATGAGGAAAGATTGAGGGGGCTCAACATGTACTCCCTGGAGGACAGAAGGGAGTGGGGGGACATGATAGAGACCTTTAAATACTTGAAAGGCATAAACAGGGCCAGAACAGGAGGATTGTTCCACTAAAAGGGAGGAATGGTCATGAGGGGGCACAGTCTGAAGTTGGAAGGGGGAAGATTCAGGAGGGAGATGAGAAGGCATTACTTCACAGAGAGTGTGGTGGTTGGGTGGAATGCACTACCAGAGGAGCTGATCGCACTGAAGACAGAGGACAGTCTTAAGCGGGGATGGGTAGAGTTGGGGGAGGGTAAGTACAGACAGAAACAATAGGGGAGAAGTCAAGGGAGAGGGAATGAGGGAAAGAGAATGGGGGGCAGCTGCAGGAGAAGTAAACTGTGAGCTGCACACTCAGGCAGATTTGATAGACCTGTGGGCCTTTTTCTGCTGGCGACTTTGTATGTCCATATGTAGAAGTGTGGTGCTTGTCCAGGGGGCAAAACAGGTGTTTTTTTATGCTCTGCATCACACGGCTTCACTTGATCCTCCAGAACCACTGTGAACTTCTTCCCTGAGGCATCTCCTTGTTTAAATGGCAACTTACCAACTCTGTAGGACAAAGGAGTATGGGCTGACCCTCTGCACCCTGGGGGAAGGGTCAGCAGGTTCGAAAAATTTGCCCTCGTCCTCTCCCTCTACCATGAGGAAGCTCAGAAGATGATGGTGGTGGTGGGGAAGGATGGAGCAGACTTTGATGCCTTCCCCCACCGTACAAGTCCTCATCCTCCACTGACTCCACAGTGGCATCGAGGCAGGAACAGAGGGCTCCACAGGGGGAAGTGCTGATTTTGTGTCTTCTCAGGCTTCCAGACTTCCCACAGACAGAAGCAATGCAATCCCCACAGATGGTACTGAAGGCCAAATCCAGTCAGCCAAATATGGAGGCAACGGATAGATGCTGGGAGGTAGCCCCCTGGCACAGGCTGAACACAAGGGCAGGCAGACAACCCATGCTCCCTGAAAGTTGTACCACATACATTTGGTCATTAGCCACTCCACAACCTGCAGTTGTCCATAACCATGACAATAAGGACGCTGGAACCAGAGCCTGGGGCTCCTCTGGTGCAGAGTTTTCAGCCATTTTGACTCATGGCACACACACACACACACACACACACACACACACTTCCAGCACAACTCAATCCAAAATGGCGACCTCACTGAGCGCTCCCCAGATCCCGCACTCACCCTCCAGCCAGTCAGAAGCCAGCAACAAGTCATTTGGTTACCAATCATTAATATTTATTGCCATGACCAAGATGGCAGAGTCACAGAGGGCAGGAAACCACCCAAAATGGCATCTCCCTATGATGGCGCAGGCACCTTCCTCAGGATCCACTGATGCTGCAGGTCACCCCCCCCACCTTGTCCAGGCCAACAGCCACTGAGACAGGATCCCAGATGAGACACCATGTTTGTAACCCTCACCCCGGCCGTTGTTAGGGGCCAGATGTCAGCTCACACTGGAGGGAGGCACAGGCATGGATAGCCACTATTAGAAAATGACAAGGAACCACATACCTGCAAGATGGCACAATTCTGGATTCTTAGGTCCATATAACAGAGCTTGACTCGCCAAAAACCAACAAGTATGATCCCGGAATTTGCTGGGCGGAAATCATGGTTAGAGAGCAGCACAGGCAGAGCAGAGGCACACGAGATTAAAAGAATAAAAATTAATTTATTTTAAAATAAAAATGTAACAGCTGCATGGGGCTGTAGGCAACAGGAGACCGGCACAAATGAATGAATTACATTTCTAAACTGTAGCACAAGGCTGCGGCATGAACTTAGGGCCAAGCAGGCCCAATGAATGGGCTCCACATACACTGAACTGGGTGGGTCAAAACTCAAGCAGCACCACAGGCCTCACATCCAGGGCTCCCGGTTCTGTACTTTGCCTCTGGCCACCACACTAGGCCATTTCACTGCTGTTCAGCACCAATTCCTCTCACCCATCTTCCAGCCCAGGGGCTCTTAAAATGAAGGTGGCTTCAACTTTTGCTACTCCTCCAAGCTGCTGAATTGGGCCTACGGCTGGGCCCCAACCTGATCCCAGACCTAGACAAACACAGGGAAGGTGGGTACCAGCGCTTGCTCGCTCCTGGCAGACCACCAGCCAGAGACAGCATGCCACACAGGTATGACCCCTCGGTGCTGCCACCACCATCCAGGCCATGGCACTGCCACTGCGAAGCACCCCCAGCACCTCACTTCATACATGCTGGACAAGGTCCCAGACCGCCACAATGCCACAGAGCATGAGACGGGTCAAACATCCAATTTCCTCTGTGCTGCGGCTCCCCTTCTTATGCGGGATCCCCATCTCACTGACTACACTCCCTGGCAACCTCCCAACTTAGATCCCAGGTGACTACACTTCACCGCTATGCATAGGCCACTCTCCCTGGCCAGGGAATGAACCCCCGGCCCACTTGTGACAGTCTCCCACTGACCTCCTCCATCTTTCCAGAACCTCCCCATTTTATCCCTTGGAGGGGCAGGCAAACCACACCCAAGGGCAGAACCAGCCCCCTTAACCTTACATGGGCAAAAGAGGAGGAGAGGAGGGTTACTTTAGTAAGCCCTGAACTTAAGGGGACTTACACTGAGAAATCCCCCATGCACAAGAATGAAAAAGGCAACTTTATTATTGTACTCCAGTTCTGTCTGTGTTTGTTGCCTTGGCCTGAGGCTTGTGTTGCAGCTGGATTTTCCAGATTATACTGTACTCAGCAAAGTTCACTCACTACACTTGGAAGTTAATGGAGACATTGCTGAAGGAGAGGATCGTGGAGCACCTAAAGGCAAAAGGGTTACAAGACCATTGGCAGCATGGTTCATGGGGGGAGATCATGTCAAACTAATCTCATAGATTTCTTTGACTAGATTACCAGGGAGGTGGATCAAGGGAGAGCAGTAGATGTGGCCTATATGGACTTCAGTAAGGCTTTCAACGCTATGCTGCATGGGAGGCTACTTAAACACTAAGCAGCCTGCAGTGGAGGAAGGGTGACAAGCTGGATATCAGACTAATTAAGGGGTAGGAGGCAAAGGGTGGTGGTAAACGGTAGCCACTCAGACAATAGGAGAGTGACTAGTGGGGTGCCACAGGGTTCAGTGCTGGGGCTGGTCCTTCTCAGAGTCTTCATAAGTGACATTGTAGAGGAGTTTGAGAGTAAGGTGTGTCTCTTTGCAGATGATACAAAAATCTGCAACAGGGTTAACAGGAAGGGGTGGAGAGAATGCAGAGGGATCTGAGGAAACTAGAGGAATGGTCTAGGAGGTGGCAGCTGGGTTTCAGTGCCAAAAAATGCAATATTATGCACTTAGGGCTGTAGAACCCAGGGGCTGTGTATCAGCGAGGGGAGGGAAGCCTACAGTCACTAAGCAAGAAAGAGACCTAGAGGTCATCATATCTGATGACCTCAAGGTAGATGGGCAGTGTGACAAAGCAGTGAGAAAGGCTAGCAGGATTCTAGGGTGCATTGGGGGAGGGATTTCTAGCAGGAGGAGGGAGGTGGTACTGCTGTTGTATCACTTACTGATAAGGTCCCACCTGGAGTAATATGTTCGATTCTGGAGGCTTCAACTCCACAAGGACATTGAAAGGGCGGAGGCAGTACAGAGGAGGGCAACCAAAATGGTGAGGGGTTGCATGAGAAGCCATATGAGGAAAGGCTTCAGGAACTCAACATGTACTCCCTGGAAAAGAGGAGAGTGAGGGGGACATACTTCAAACCTACAAGTACCTCACAGCAGTGAACAAGCTGCAGGTGGAGGGTCTGTTTTGGAGAAAGGAAGGCACTAGAACAAGGGGCATGCAGTAAAGCTAAGAGGGGGAAGTTTAGGAGCGATTTTCCAAAATACTTCTTCACAGAAAGGGTGGTGATTGATTGGAACAGCCTGCCAGAGGAGGTAGTGGGGGCAAAGACTGTGGGGATATTCAAGAATGCATGGGATAGGCACAGGGTCATAATAGGTAGGGGAATGGGGGAGAGAATGACACCTATGACTAACTAGGGTCAGTGGTGACAGAATAGGTAGGGACAAGAGGCAGACTGGATGGGCCTAAAGGACCCTTTATATTGACAAAATCTGTTTCTATGTTTCCACGAGTATGCCTGCTGACGCCTGTGGTTTTGCGCTCCCTGTTATATACAACTGTGTGTAACAGTAGATTACACCATGGTTTTCTGTATGTAATTTGGGTCATTTGCTAATCATGGTCATTTTAGTGCACACTGAAAGTATGATTTAACATAAAGTAGTTTTTCAACATGAGATCCCCATGGGAGAACACCTAGTCCCTACCCCCATTTCGTCCTGTCCTAACTAAGCACCAAGATGGTACTGATGGTTTAGTAAGCATGAGCAGTGCCACCTTGAAAGAAAACTGATTACACATTTAAGTATTCTGAAAATCACACAGGCAATGATTATATTTTTTTCCTGTTTTAAAGGTATCAGCCATATTGTTCTAAACCTGCACTTAAAACAAGCCTACCTTTAGATTTGTATGGGAGGAGGCAATAATTGATCGCCAATATTATTTGATAATTTTTTTTCCTTCCCTTCCCCTTTCCAACCTCCCCATCTCCCCTTTCTCCAAGTTACCCTTTCTTGTTCTCACATCTCTGACTTCAACTATGCAGCTTACCTCCCCAAACTGAGGTCCCAAGTGGACTTCATTAAGAGGTCAGAAGCTACCCTGTTAACCATTTTCCCTCTTTAACCCAACCTTAATGTCTTTTGCTAAGGTTGTTTCACTCAAACCATCTGAACAGATATGAGGACTGGCATTCAGATTGCTTCATGTTGGTTATCAGGGCTATTTAGGATGAGGGAGGGTTGCTGGCAGAGTGAACTAACCAGCCGTCCCTTCCTGGAGCTCAAGTACTTGTCAGTACAACAGGTCTGGTATGCCATGGTCAGTAAGGAGTCAGAATTCTGCCCGCCACAACACTGAGCCCAAGCTATTACCTGATCATCTGAAAATGAGACCCAATTTGAGACAGTCAAACAGTGACTATAATTGCTGTCAGAAAGAGTGCAGATCCACTGTTTTGAATCTCTGGCTTATAATGTACATAGAACACAGCCAGTACAGTGCTGGCCAAGAAAAATACCTAAGGTACTTGTTGTCAAGCACACATGTATCCAAGGGTTGTGGCTCTCCTTAATGGAATACACACTAAAAATACACACTAAATTATCTTCCGATGATGGTGATGTCAGTCATAGAGTATATTTATTAAATCTTTCAAAAGAAAAAATGTTTTAGAAAAACAATACTTAATGTTTAGTATTGCATGTGTAACTCCAGTCCCCCCCACCCCCGGTTACTAAACTGTTTACTAGAGATGTATTAGAAGTGTTTTATAAAGTGTTTTTACAGTTTTCTACAGCAGAGTCTTCAAAGTGTTTGGTAGTGTGCTAGAATCCTATGCAGTTTAATGGGTTCCTTTTGGTTTATGTAACCCTTACCCTTCCCCCCACACTTGTTACTCAGACCCACAAGTTGGAAGAAAATAGGCATCACCCCTAGTGTAACCCCTCGGTGGCGCTATCCCAAGGGCTACTACCCCTGCCTGCTTAACTACTAACAGGTTGAGGGGCCTAGGTCCAATGGCGGGTGCCTCCACCCAGAGGTCAGGGTTTGCAGAAGTTAAACTAACTTGGTCACAGCCCTCTGGGACACTGTGACCCCCCCTTTCTTCCCACTAGTGGCCCATACAATGCATTAGGAATATCTTCACAATGTACAGTTACCCCCAGGACTGGCTCTGTCGACTGGACTCTGGGAACCCCCTGTAAAACAAGATGATGCAGTGCAAAAACCACAGTACAATACTTTCACATAAACGAATACCTCAGTCAGTGTAAGTTTGCTGAAAACCAACAGATCTGATTTATTTAAGGAGCTGTAACAAGGAAGGGGGAAATCAGGTTAATTAGGTTAAACACATTAATAATCACAGTACTGTGTGCATATTCAGAGTCCCAAATTGTCACTTTCACTGGGTACCCAGGATGGGAGGGGCTAGTCAGGATCGGTGCAGCTGGTTGGGGCCCTGTGATGGAAAAAACACTTGCATAATACCCAATTGTAATCCAGAGCCAGAGGGCTCAGTTCGTGAAGAAATGATAAAAAAAGCAACAATTAGAGGACACACTTGCGATTTGATAAACAGATGACAGGGAGCTACCCTGCTTTGTACTCACAAACTCAAGGCTGGGAACTGGATGGAAGGCTGATTGTCCTGGATTGCCAGGAGGAGCAGACCATGTGGACAAGGTCCTTGTGACTGGACCCCACTGCAGTTTAGAGCAAATGGATGTAGTCTGGATTAAGCTGGGCTTTACTTCCAGCTTCATGCACTCAATTCACTGTACAGGGGATTTGAAACGCGATTCCCAACAAGCACTACACACATTTATATGTAAAAGGAAAGTACTATACCAGGCAGGCTGCTTCTCGATCCCGATCTCAATTACTGCACAATACCTGGGAGAACACACAGCAGATTCAGTTCCTGACAGACCAAGCACAATTCAGCAATTTCTGCAGTCTTACAGGGTGAGCCTGGTTTCTACTCTTCAGATCTCCTTGATTCTCTTCACAGGTCAGATTCAGTCCGAACAGGCGCTTGCACAAGCTGCAGACCGAAAGTCAGGGCCTTACACGCACTTACTGTGTGGAACTATACAGTGCAGAAGCTCACAGCTCCTTGTCTCTTCACTGCCCCAAACTGATCTGATCTTTCCAGTAGACAGAGCCGGGCATTTCCTTTGAGTTCCTTCCAGTTCAGATGGCTGGTTTGGCTGTCACTCACAGTAAACTCCTCCTGTTGGTGGAAAAAAGGCGCCGAAGTCCAAACTACAATTCCTATAAGCATTGGCCATCAGTACATAGGTGGCTGGCTCCACAATGAGAGTCCAAGTTCTGATTTGCCAGCAGCAGGCTCCGTTTCAAAGGTCCCCCCACACTGATTGGTCCAGTTCAGCAGTTCAAAACCAGAATGGGGGACTAGGCAAACACAGTTCTGACTGCAAAGAAAGGCAGGTTAGACAAACTGTATTTTTGTTATTACTCTAAATGATTTCTGGCAAACAGTTACATCTTTGAAAAGTGCTCACTCTGCCCACTTAGTGACGGCAGAAGCGGAGCAGGTTGGCAGCAGCTCGAGTGGGACTCAAGCAGGGAAACACACAGACCCCCATCCAAATTAATTATGTCTGCAGGCAGACAGCTCTTAAAGAGACAGTACCAGAGGCTCTAAAAGCACTCACAGATAAACGGCTTAGACGTCGAATACCATCCAGGCTTGGAGCATTCAAGCAAACTCCTGGAAGACTTTTGGGAACCCCCATTTGCAAGGGGGGTTACACTAGCATTAGGGCAAATGCCTGGCTTGGGCATCTCAGAGTTTGGCGGGGGGGGGGTAAAGCATGAAACAACATTTCTATTTTAACCCAGATCAGAGAGAGGTGCCAGGACTATGGTGTGTCTCCTATCTGCGGGGCCCCAAAAACTTCACACAAGTCACTCAAAGATGGATTGTCCGCATCCTGAAATTTGGGGTTTTACTGTATGGCTTTTTATTCCTGACAAAATGTTAACAGCAAATAAAGGTGGTGCCCCTTGGGCTTGTAACTGCAAATTACATACGACTCTTGTAGCAGGCAAAAACATTTCCAACTTTCTTGAAGGCAAAGTGGTTTCTTCTACAAACATTTACCACACCTGTTCAGCCCTATTTCAGGAGACATGGACTTCTAAGAACATTTTAACACATGCCCAGCCCTATTTCAGGAGTCATGAATTTTTACACACTGTCAGCCCTATGCAGGGTTCCTAGACTATTTCGAACTCCCAGCCCTATTTCAGGGTTCCTGGACTATTTCGAGCACCACTAGGTGACTATAGTTAACACCCAAAAAACGTTTTCCTCTGGGTAACCAATTAGATCTACTTGCATCTGGAATGAGGGGACAGCTCACTCTAGCCACAAGCTAGACTCTGCCATTACTTTAGGACACAAGATTCTCTAGCCACACAGGGGTTACAAGAGATATCCTAATGCACAAACATTGTGCCATGGTCCATGGCACCAGTATTTGACAAGGCACCAGACAACCCCACTTGAGCATTTTACTTTTACACATTTGTTCCCCTCAGAACACTTGAAAAGAGCTTGAAATAGCAGATCTCACACAAATCCATTGTTTTAACTTGTACACACATTGTCACTACAGTCCGGGCAGCGCTGATAGCTCTTACAGTCTGTTGAGGGGGATTGCCCAAAGTACTCCCTGAACCTTCAGTCCCATTCCTTTCTTTCTGTGAAGAATCATCACCCACTCGTAGTGTCACAGGATCCGGTAGACACCACTTCCCAGGAAACCAACCTTTGGATTACTGTACTATGGCAGAAACACAAAACAGAGGGTCCTTCCCTCTTGACAAGAGTACCAGCAGGCAGCTGTTACCCTTAGAACTCTCGAACTCAAACTCAAACTCCAACATCAGACTACGCTGACTCTCAAGCTCAGCTGCTGGCCAAGTGTGGTTTATTCTGCTGCAAGAGTTCTGAATAGCATTACCTCACTCTCTGCTCAGCTGAGCTGAGTAAATGGTGATGTAATGTTTTACAGAGAGTATTTAATCCTCTAATACTGCCCAAGCTATCTGCCTGATCTAAAACTGAGTAGATTCTAGTAACCCCAGGAACTGGCCAGTTACATTTAGTCACTCTGGGCAGCAAACAGTTAAACTTTTATGCCTTCTCTGACACCACTGTTATTAACTGGGCAGAGGTGCCAAGTGGGGAGGAGCCTCACAGCAGCATGAGCCACAGTAGAGTACTGCAGCTGGAGACAGTTGCTCACTAATAGCCAAGCTGAAGAGTCACCATTCTGAGAGAGGGAGCTGCAAGAGAGGTTTCCACCCAACTCTGGCCATGAGTTTTTGTCCCTAGTTCAGTCCTGGAATAGCTGAGTATTGAGTCGTGGCAGCGGCTTTCCCCACTGATGTACCCCAGTGTGGGGTGAATGACTTGTAGCACACCTGGTCCTGGGAACCATAAGTAAAATGTGGGAAACTTCTCTAAACCGGGAGAAACTATTTCTTTGTGTGGCAGCCCAGAGCTGTCTCCTCCAGGATGGCCCCAATGGAATGCCTGTGAGGGTCTGGAGGAACTAAACTCCAGCTTGTCTGACGTGATGTCTGAATGACAACAGTCTGCTTCAGGCCTCACTGGCATAGTTTCTGTAGTGGACAAAGTGGATCACCCTGACTAGAAAATGGCACACTAGCCTCTCTGACCATAGTGTCAGTGGCTCAGTAGGTAGCACACTCGCCTCTGAGGCCGGGAGATCAGAGGGCTGTGGGTTCAGTTCCCACATCTGGCACTTGGGTTAATATCCCAGTAATGACACTGTAGTGCAGCATGAGAGGGGTGCTGCACTTCTGAGGTGCCGCCTTTCGGATGAGACGTTAAACCGAGGTCCCATCTGCCTGGATTGGTGGTAATTCAGGTGGATGTTAAAGATCCCATTGCACTTATCAAAAAGTGTAGGGGAATTTCCCCGGTGTCCTGGCCAAATTTCCCTCATTCACTAAAAATACCACCAACAGCTTAGTCTGGTTCAAGGTCAGTTGGCATTCATCTGTATCCCCCTCCCCCGGGTCGTGCCTGAAAATAGGCAGGATTTGTCTAGTGCACTTACTCGGTCAACAAAAACTAAATAAATAAATAACGATGGGGAATGGCTTACGTACTACAGAAAATTATACCCATCACAGAATGTGTTGTCAGTAAGGACATAATCTATCCCAAAGTGTGCACATTCTGACAAGAAAGTAAAGTGTTCACAGTTAAGGACACCAGCTGTCCCTAAAGAAGTTTTCTGGTTCTAACAAAAGTGTTTTCAGTTAGGGCAGTACAGTAGCTGCCCCTAAAAGAGTTTCTGCCCATGTGGAAAAAAATGTGCTTTGTGAACCAAAAGTGTTCAAATCCTGTGAAGACATGCTCTGTTCTGGCTCCGATCCAAGAAGAGGGTTGGCCAGAGAGACTTTTGCTTGATCCCTAATTGAAGGTCCTTCTTGGACTTTGTCTACAGTGCAGTGGACTTTGTACCTTCTGCACCTGCAGTCCCCAACAAGCAAAATGTTTGTTTTCCATTTTGTGACATAATAAATCATGCTACTTCAATCTAGCCAAAGGCAAGAACATTCCATTGAGATCACTGTTGTGCTGGTGCCCCACCAAGATTGTGCAGGTCCCCATTGTCATGGCCCACCCCAGTTTCCAGGTTAAATAGAAATGTCTTGTGTAACACCCCCCTCAAGAGCTCAGTGCAGTGAAAGCAACGCCTAGCTAGGGGGTGGAGGGGGCAGGTGTCAGCAGCAAGGCAGGTTGATGCTGTAAGGTCTGGTTACACATGACTTAAACATACACTGTCTTTGCATATTATGGCCGTGATTCTCTAAGGGGTGAGTTTCAAGCGGAAAATACAAGTAACCCACCTGCGAGACTCCACACCCGTGGACAGGTGCGCGGTGGCTGGCATTCATGATCAGCAGCCACCAAGCACCTCCCATCATGGACCCCGCAGATCAGCAGAAGCGGGCAGGCAGGCAATGGGATGCCCGTACCCGGTCCACTAGTGGATCCTCGGCCCCTCATGGTACAAGGGTTCTCGTAGCTGTGCACAGCAACTGCAAAGGGACAACGGGCGAGTTTCTGGGCAGCCACCCCAGCCCCCCTCTGGTCCATAAGGCAGGGACGGCATGGAGAAGAGGCCCCCAATGCTTTGCTGTGGCCAGCGGTGGCACCATGAGGGGGGTGCAACGGCAAAGCCTGTGTTCCCCCCACATACAGGATGCTGCCCAGAATGGCACACAGAACAGTTGGGAATGGGTGCCACTGCAGGGTGCTCCCTTGGCATGCCCTCATCCTGCCCATTGCATGGCACCCAACGGCCAGCTGGGGACCCATTGCATGGGGCACTAACATGCCTGTTAGTGAGTGCTGCCGGGGGTGCGCTGGGCACCGACATGCAGCATTCAGTAGTGGAAATGCCTACGCCCTACCCTTGCGTGGTGCATAGATATTCGTGAATCGCAGCCTATATTTCTATGTTCAATATTTCCGCAGTGTTTTTAAGTATAAATCACAATGTACAGAAAAATACTGTTTGATGCCACAATTGAGTAATTCACTAATATGTCAACACAACTGAGTAATTTACTAATATGTTAGCACAACTGTTTAATTTACTACTATGCCGACTTGATATAATCTGGTTTGATACTCAATTGAGCAATTTACTATTATGTCACCACAACTGAGTAATTTACTAATATGTCAGCCCAGCTGTATAATTTACCATGTCGACAATATCTAATCTGGTTTGATGCCACAAATGATTAATTTACTAATATGTTGACACAAATGATTAATTTACTAATACTGTATGTCAACACATTTGAGTAATTTACAACTATTTTGACATCGTATGATTAGTTTAATACCATATTTGAGTACATACAAACATAGGAACATACAGAACTGCCAGCAGAAGAAGGCCATACAGTCTATTAAGTCTACCCCATACTGGTACACTGCGTACTTTTTACAGTGAGTCCCATCCCCCCCAAGTAACAACAACCCTCCCTTTGAATATGTTCCACCCCCTCATAAACCCACTGAATGTTGTATGGTTAACAGCCTCTGCCAGATTCCACCTTAACACCATCCGCTCTGTAAAGACGTATTTTTTCTGATTTTCTTCTTGAACCTTGTGCCTCATTGTGTTTCTGGTCTCACTCAAATTAAAGACGCTCCCAAGATCTACCCTACTGTGCCCTTTACATATTTGAAGGTTTCAGTCATGCCCCCCTCCCCCCTCGTTTTCCAGTGAAAACATATTGACGCTCCTCAGCCTGTCCTCAGATGATTTATCCTGTTGACTCTGAATCATTTTCATGCCTCTCCTCTGTACCACCTCAACGTAATTTATTTCCTTTTTTATGAAGGACACCAGTACTGCACACAGTACTCCAGGTGCTTCTGCACCATTGATCTGTACAGTGGAAGGATCATCTCCTTCCTTCTGCTTATGAAACAACCCCCCAGCTAGGCACCACAGCATCCTGTTTGCCTTGACTACTGCCCCCTTTACACTGAGTACTCTGTTTAATTTCACTGGTTATAATTATTCCCTAGATCTTTTTCCTCCTCAGTTACTGTGACCTGTATACCACCCAGCATGAATTTGTCTCTCAGGTTTTTGCATCCAGTGCGCATGACCTTGCACTTCTTCATGTTAAACCCCAGTTGCTATATATGAGACCATCTTTCTAACTTTGCAAGGTCCCTCCCCCGTTCTCTTACCCCCTCCTTGGTGTCCACACTCCTACAGAGTTTGCTGTTGTCTGCAAAGAGGCAGATCTTACTTACTACTTGTGCCTTCCCTCATGTCATTTATGAAAAGATTAAATAACACGGGTCGTACTGTAGCACTGACTAATTTTTTAATATGGCAACACGGTTGAGTTATTTACTAATATGTTAACACTGTATAATATGGTTTGATACCACATGTAAGTATTTATTAATATGTCAACAAAACTTAATATTTTACTAATGTTGGCATTGTTGATTAGCCATAATGCGTGCAACATAAACGTTGCAATAATATAATAATCTGTTATTGCAAATGTGACGCAGCTTTCAAAAAAGTTTAATAGTTTTGTTTAATTTTTCTGATTTGCGGTTCACATTTTGGTAAAACAAATAACTTCTACATGACCATCTAACACTTAATAATAGTACAATGTTCTCTGATCACATCACAAAAAAAAATCACTATTCACTATTCCGCTAACCTCACAATCATCCCATGCTTTTGCAAGCTTTGCTTGCTAAAACACTAGAAGATAATCATGACTATTACAGAGCTACAGTGTGCTGTACTATGTCTGTTTTGGCACTATATCATCACATTTCAGGTATGACTCACCCTTCCCTTCCCTTCCCTATTCCTTACCCGCACCTCTCTCCTGTTCCCCCTGCACTTAATGAAAGGAATTAGTTCACTTGAGCTAATTTGCACTTTGTGTTCTGTCTGAGGTGCTCCCAGATTGCTCTAACCCTGTGTTAACTTGCCCTTCGCAACTGATTTTTTTTTTTGTCTCACTTTTCTCCGGTAATGTTCCCCCCATCTTTATTCTCTCCTTCCCTCAGCTCGTTTCCCCTGTCTACCCCCTACCCTCCTTGATGTCCCCCCACTGGACCTCATTAATTCAATAATTGCTAAATAATCTGCCTCTTAACCATGATCCATTCCTTCAAGGAGTTGTCTCCAAGGCTGCATTAAATTTCTGTACTATGTTCCTCAGATATGCCACTTGTAATTAAATACATATTCCATAGGTATGATATATTTGATTGTATGTTATGTCACAAATGCGACTGTATGATTATTTATGATATTTCTTAACTGTATGTGTTGTTACAGATGTAATTGAATGTTTAATTTCTCAGATTTGTTAAATGTTAAACTGTGTGTCTTAATTCTTCATCCAACTGTACAGCCCCCGCCCCCGGTTGCACTGGGAGACGAGCAGCTTGTTCAGTGTGCCTTCCTTGTGAAACATTTCAATAAATAAAAATAAATAAAACAAACATTTAGGCCATGTGTTATCCCATTTTTTTTTTTTGATCACTCCATCTTTTGTCACTTCAAGAATACACTGTCACATCGTAACTTAGAATGCTCTACCACCTGGCACTATAAGATGTACTGTCCCATAGCTTAAATGCACTGCCAGATCATAACTTAGAATGCTCTACCACCTGGCACTATAGGATACACTGTCCCATAGCTTAAATGCACTTCCAGATCATAACTTAGAATGTTCTACCACCTGGCACTATAGGATGCACTGTCCCATAGCTTAAATGCACTGCCAGATCATAACTTAGTGTAACCCCCCTGCAAATGGGGGTTCCCAAATGACTTCCAGGAGCTTGCTTGAATGCTCCAAGCCTGAATGGTGTTTGACGTTTAAGCCATTTATCTGTGAGTGTTTTTAGAGCCTCTGGTACTGTCTCTTTAAGAGCTGTCTGCTTGCAGACATTATTAGTTTGTATGGGGAGACTGTGTGTTTCTCTGCTTGAGTACCACTCGAGCTGCTGCCAATTCACTCCATTTTTGCAGTCACTAGGAGTGCAAACGGAACCTATCTGAAAGATGTAACTGTTTGCCAGAAATCATTTAGAGTAATAATGAAAATACAGTTTGTCTAACCTGCTTTCTTTGCATTCAGAACTGTGTTTGCCTAGTTCCCCATTCTAGTTTTGAACTGCTGAACTGGACCAATCAGTGTGAGTTAAGGTAGCTCTAAAATGGTGCCTTGGACGAATCAGAACTTGGACTTCGTAATCTGAGCCAGCCACAAGAGGATTGTATGGGCAGTGACTTGGGAGATGTAGTTTGACTTCGGCGTTTTTGGACGAATAGGGCAGTCTATTGTGAGTGACAGCCAATCCAGCCAAGAACTGGGAGGAACTCAAAGGAAGTGCCCGGGTTTGTCTGCTGGAGTTTCAGTTGAGCTCTGGCAGTGAAGAGGGAAGGAGCCCTGTGCTTTTCTGGTGTGCAGTTTTAGTCGGAATGCGTGTAAGGCCCCGAGTTCCGGTCTGCAGCTTGTGTAACTGCTTGTTAGGACTGAATCCGTCCTGTGAAGAGAATCAAAGGATATCTGAAGAGTAGAAACCAGGCTCACCCTGTAGAAGACTGGAGAAATTGCTGAATTGCGCTCGGTCTGTCAGGAACTGAATCTGCTGTGTGTTCTCCCGGTATTGTGCAGTAATTGCGATCGGGATAGAGAAGCAGCCTGCCTGGTATAGTACTTTCTTTTTACGATATAAATGTGTGAGGAGGCTTGTGTAGCTCAAGTGAATCCTGCTGCCATTAAAGGACTTTTGCCTGTTATTGTTTACCATATAAATGTGTGAAGAGGCTTGTGTAGCTCAAGTGAATCCTGCTGCCATTAAAGGACTTTTGCCTGTTGCAGTTTGTCGTATAAATGTGTGAGGAGTCTCGTGGAGCTCAAGAGTAGCCCTGCTGACGTTGAAGGACCCTATCTTGTTTGGAGGTCGTGAGTACTAATTCAGGGTCGCTCCCTGTTGAATTGCCACATTGAATCCAAATGGAATTACTGTACTGCTGACTGTTTAACTAATTTTTCTTTTCTCTGTGTGAAAGGGCCCCTACCAGCTGCCACGGTTTGGACTAGCCACTAGGGCTTGGGTACCCAGGGACAGTAACTGGTAGGGATAGGCCTGTGCACAGAGCCATAGGTAGATGAGTAAAGTAATAAGCTAATTAACCTGATTTCCCCCCCTGTCCTTGTTATATTCCCCCTAAATAAATCAGAGCTGCTTGTTTCAGCAAAGTTATACTGCCTGAGGTATTTGTCTATGTTAAAGTATTGTACTGTGATTGTTGCACTGTATCTTCTTATTTTACATGGGGTCCCAGTGCCTGAACCAGTCCTGGGGGTAAGTGTATACTGTGAAGGTAATTCTGATATACTGTGTGGGCCACTAGTGGGAAGAAAGGGGGGTTGCAGTGTCCCAGAGGGCTGTGACCAAGTTAGTTTAACTATTGCAAACCCTGACCTCTGGGTGGAGGCACCCCGCCATCGGATCCAGGCCCCTCAACCTGTTAGTGGCAAATCAGGCAGGGGTAGTAGCCCCTGGGATAGCGCCATCTAGGGGTTACATTAGAATGCTGTACCACCTGGCACTATAGGATGCACTGTCCCATAGCTTAAATCCACTGCCAGATCATAACTTAGACTGCTCTACCACCTGGCACTATAGGATGCACTGTCCCATAGCTTAAATGCACTGCCAGATCATAACTTAGACTGCTCTACCACCTAGCACTATAGGATACACTGTCCCATAGCTTAAATGCACTGCCAGATTATAACTTAGACTGCTCTACCACCTGGCACTATAGGATACACTGTCCCATAGCTTAAATGCACCGCCACATCGTAACTCAGACTGCTGTACTGCCTGGCACTATAGGATGCACTGTCCCATAGCTTAAATGCACCGCCACATCGTAACTCAGACTGCTCTACCACCTGGCACTATAGGATGCACTGTCCCATAGCTTAAGTGCACCGCCACATCGTAACTCAGACTGCTGTACCACCTGGCACTATAGGATGCACTGTCCCATAGCTTAAATGCACCGCCACATCGTAACTCAGACTGCTCTACCACCTGGCACTATAGGATGCACTGTCCCATAGCTTAAATGCACCACCACATCGTAACTCAGACTGCTCTACCACCTGGCACTATAGGATGCACTGTCCCATAGCTTAAATGCACCGCCACATCGTAACTCAGACTGCTCTACCACCTGGCACTATAGGATGCACTGTCCCATAGCTTAAATGCACCGCCAGATCGTAACTCAGAATGCTCTACCACCTGGCACTATAGGATGCACTGTCCCATAGCTTAAATGCACCGCCAGATCGTAACTTAGAATGCTCTACCACCTGGCACTATAGGATGCACTGTCCCATAGCTTAAGTGCACCGCCACATCGTAACTCAGACTGCTCTACCATCTGGCACTATAGGATGCACTGTCCCATAGCTTAAATGCACTGCCAGATCATAACTTAGAATGCTGTACCACCTGGCACTATAGGATACACTGTCCCATAGCTTAAATGCACCGCCAGATCATAACTTAGAATGCTGTACCACCTGGCACTATAGGATACACTGTCCCATAGCTTAGAATGCACTGCTGCATCATAACTTAGACTGCTCTACCACCTGGCACTATAGGATACACTGTCCCATAGCTTAAATGCACTGCCGCATCGTAACTTAGACTGCTGTACCACCTGGCACTATAGGATGCACTGTTCCATAGCTTAAATGCAGTGCCAGATCATAATTTAGAATGCTCTACCACCTGGTACTATAGGATGCACTGTCCCACCATAGCTTAGACTGTACTGCCACCTCGTAACTTAGAATGTTCTACCACCTGGCACTGTAGGATACACAGTCCCATAGCTTAAGCTGCACTGCAGCATCGTAACTTAGACTGCTCTACCACCTGGCACTATAGGATACACTGTCCCATAGCTTAGACTGCACTGCCGCATTGTAAGTTAGACTACTCTACCACCTGGCACTATAGGATACACTGTCCCGCCATAGCTTAGACTGCACTGCCGCTTCGTAACTTAGAATGCTATACCACCTGGCACTATAGGGTGCACTGTCTCATAGCTTAGAATGCACTGCTGCATCATAACTTAAAATGCTCTACCACCTGGCACTATAGGATACACTGTCCCACAGCTTAGAATGCACTGCCGCATTGTAACTTAGAATGCTGTACCACCTGGTACTATAGGATGCACTGTCCCATAGCTTAAACTGCACTGCCACATCATAAATTAGAATGCCCTACCACCTGGCACTGTAGGACACACTGTCCCATAGCTTGGAATGCACTGCCACATCGTAACTTAGAATGCTGTACCACCTGGCACTGTAGGACGCACTGTCCTGTAGCTTGGAATGCACTGCCACATCGTAACTTAGAATTCTGTACCACCTGGCACTATAGGACGCACTGTCCCATAACTTGGAAAGCTCTGCTACATTGTAACTTAGATTGCCCTACCACCTGGCACTGTAGGGCGCACTGTCCCGTAGCTTGGAATGCACTGCCACATGGTACCATGGGATGGCTGGTCACCTGGTACCTTAACCTGCAATGCCGCATGGTACATCAGAGCATACTACTATGTGGTACCTTAGAATACACTGCCATGTGGTATAATAGAATGCACTGCCTTGTGGAACCTTACAGTGCCAAGTAAATACAAATGCAAGACTTGGCATCTCAGAGCAGCCTGATCTTAAAACTGATTATCACTTTATAAAGTTTTCAGCTATAACACAAACTATTTCAAATTCTGTGTTTTCCTTTTCAGAAGCCGCCGTCAGGGATGACATGAATAATTACATGAGTCAGTTTTTAAGTGAGCCCAGCAGTGGTGAGTAAACAGCACATAGTAAGAAAAATGATATTCTATACATTGATCTGCAACTTAACAACTGCTTTGATGTTCATAATAGATACGTTCCTATCAAATGTTTCAGTAAATTGGAGAGTGTGCATATATGGACACCTCTTAGAAGTGCCATATATTTCTTTTCTGATATTTACCACTATATATGTCTCACTGCACTGCCCTTATTGAGTATACTGCTGATAGTAATAGCCTGCTGTATTGCTGATGCAATTAGTAATAAAGGTTATTTGTGAAATAAAAATGTTTTCCCTTTATGTTTAGTTTAATAAATCCACTATTAATAGTAGAAAATAAAAATGGTAAATAATTCAAGGCAGGGTTCTGGTGACATCACAAACCACTTTTATGACGTCATCCGTTGATGGCATTACACCTCTGTAACTACAGCTGCCTATTATATAAAGTACACCTAATTGTACATAATAAGGCTATAGTGACATCAAGGGGTTCTGGAGATATTTCATGAGTGGTTTATGTTTGTCATTATAAATCACAACATCATTCTTAGTCAGTCAGGACTGTTTATTTCTAAACATTCCAGATACATGTATAGAAACATAGAAAATGATGGCAGTAAAATGATAGCAGCACATCTAGTCTGTCCAAGCCTGTCTAATTTGGGGACAGTGCCCTTGTCAGTCCTCCCCACTTCCCCCCTCCCATCTGCCCCCTTATGCACAATTCTCATGTGCCTGTCCCATCCCTTTTTTTTTTTTTCTTTTTCTTAATTTAAGTTTTTGTGGCCCCGATTTTTTTTCCCCGTTTTCACCCAGCCACTGTCTAGGCGTGTGGAGGCATGCAACACCATGGTACCAGGATTCCCCTCCCGCTACTTGCCACCCCTTCCCACCTATGCTGACCATCGGACCTCCACCCAATGGCAACAGAACTACGGGGGGGGGCAACAGACTCACAGGAGAGGAGAGCAGCCTTTCAGCTGCTCGATCCTGCTCCCTCCCTATCCCCCCCTCCGTGCCAGCTCTCTGATGACCCAAGTCCGTTCCTGAACCCAGGTCACCGGCATGATGCAAGGTAAGGTGACCAGGGTCTCAGCCCTCTGCACCACCAGGCTGGCTGTCCCATCCCCTTTTGAACCCTCCTACTGTTTCAGCACCATTGACCTTTGGAATCTTGTTCCGATCCACCACCATTAAAAAGTACTTCCTGACATTCTTCTTGAACACCCCCCGCCAGATTCAGGAAGTTACCCTGCTACCCATGTTGCCACTCATTGTGAACAGCTTGCCGCTGTCTACCTTGTTTATTGTGAGAAGGTACCCGAACATCTCAGTCATGGCCTCCCTCTTTCTCGTGTCCTCCAGTGAGTACATGTTTAGATCTCCCAAGTGCTTTTCACAGGACCTGCCCTGTTCTTCCTGTATCCTTTTGGTGGCTTGTTTCTGCACTGCCTCTAACCTGTCCTTCCTCAAGTGTGGGATCCAGAATTGCACACAATACTAGAAATGAGGGAGAAGCAGGAGTCTATACAGGGTCTGTATTAATGCTCTCCTTTTGCTAGACATCTCTCTCCATATGTACCCCAGCATCCAGTCTGCCTTGCCTGCAACCCTAGTATGGTATGCCAATACCTTCATGTTCTCCTTTATCAACACTTTTAGGTCCCTTTCCTCTGATATGCTGTCAACTACCACCCCATTCTTTCTAAACTTTGTTCTTCTGTTCTTGGCTCCTATACCCATTACTTTGCACTTTTTTATGCAATAAATTTCAGCTGCCACACTCCTGACCACATCTCCAGATTTTCCAGATCTTTCTTTATGGCCCATATCCCTTCCTCGGTGTCCACTTCTCCGGAGATATTGGTGTCATCTGTGAAGTGGCATATCTTTCCCTGAACCCCTTCCCCTATAGCACAAATAAAAATGTTAAAGAGAACCAGTCTTAGAACTGATCCCTGGGGCATCCTACTCATGTTTTCCATTTCTCCTGAGTTTTCTCCATTTAGGTCCACCCTCTGGTTCTTCTCATCCAACCAATTTTTCACCCATCCCGTAATCGTGTCCCCCACCCCCAGGTCAACCAACTTCTGTATCAGTCTCCCATGTGGAAATGAATTGAAGGCTTTTCTGAAATCTAGGTATAAAACATAAAACTGCCTAACCTCTATCCACTGCCTTTGTCACCCAATCAAAGAATTCAATCAGGTTCGTTTGGCACAACTTCCCATAGTAAATGTATGCTGTCTGGACTCCTGCAGGCCAGTGTCTCTAGGAACTCCACTACCATTTGCGTATTTATAGCCTACAGCAGTTTCTCCACTACAGACGGCAGACTGGCTGGCCTGTAATTGTCTGGCTTTTTCTGACACCTACTTCTATGTCGGGCGACCACATCCTCCTGCACTTCTCCAAGCTCCAGCCTCCAAAAAGCAGTTAAAGAGATCCATTAGCGTACCTGCCAGGACCTGCCCCATCTTCCTTAACACCCTTGGGTGCTTCTAGCTGACACCTGCTAGTGATCTCCTGCTGGCTGCTGTGCTGCAGTCTGGCAGAGGCCCCTGTCATTCCCCATGAATACTGAACAGAACAAATTATTCAGTAGATTCACCTTACTCTTCTCATCCTGCAGCTGTTCCTCCTCCTTTTTAAGCCTGATTACTCCTCCTCCTCTGGTTTTGTGTTACTCTTGTATATAGTGAAAAAAATGCCAGTTCATCCTCCCTAACCCCTTCCACTAGCTTTAGTTCTGCCTCTGCCTTTGCCTGTCTCACTGCCCTGTTTGCCTCCCTCATATTTTCATGGTATGACCCCCGTGTTCCTCAATTTGATTACTTTTATGCCTAATAAAAGCCTTCCCTTTTTCTCATACTGCCTTTGCAGCGATCTTTGATAACCACAGTGGTATATTTCCCCTCCGACCCTTGTCTACCATTTTTGTACAGAGATCTGTAGCCTGCAGTACTCTCCTTTTAATCTCTGACTATTCCTACTGCCTCCTCCACTTTCTGTAGTTTACCCCGCAACATCTCCCTCATTCTCCCAAAATTTGCCCTTCTAAAGTCCAGGACCTTTGTCCTGGAGTGAATCCTTTCAGCTTTAAGCTTGATGTCAGCCCATGCAGTCCTGTGATCACTTGAACCCAAAGGTTCCTTCACTGTTACCTGTCATGTGCTGTCCCTGTTTGTCAGGACTAGATCTATTATACACACTTTTCTAGTGGGACTCATGACCCTCTGGCTCAGGAATGCCTCCTGCATTCTTTCCACCAGGCATGGCTCTTTGCCTCTCTGCTATTGGGGTGCTATAGTCTACATCTGGCAGATTGAAATCCCCCAATAGTAATACCTCCCCAAGTTGTGTCATCCTGTTTATGTCATCTCCCAACTTGTCTGTCTCATCATGCTGTGCTGGTGGCCTGTACACAACTCTAATCCTGATTATCCTCCTTTCTCCTCTGTCAGAGAAGGTGCTGCTGGTGCCAGTGGCACTGGTGGAGGCACTGAGGGTCCAGCTCCAGCATCCAAGAAGTAGGGAGTAGTCCACCATTGTCTTAAGAGAGAGAGAGAGATCCACCTCCCAAGCAACCTGCCACTGACCTTATGCCCATTGTCAGGTTGCCCTCTAATAGCCAGTCACTGACTGCACTACCCCATCTTTTGCACCTACAGGAGTCCATTTTTTTAGTGTCCACTGGGTGGGGGAAAGTTTCAACATACATTTGGATGCTGAATCAGAAATTTTGACTCTGATTCCGATGCCTTAACTAGCATCGGAATGGAACTGGATTCAGAATCCAGATTTCCAATAATCTGACATATGCCAATGTAATGGACTCGGACAATTCTGATTACCATTCGTTCCTAGCTTAGAACTATCTGAATGTAAGAAGTGATATAGGAACTCACCAAATTATAAGGCTTCAAATCCCTATAGTTCATAAGGAATTTAATATTCAAAAAATATATACACTGTATGTTTATACAGCACATAATCCCCCTCCAGTCCTTACCAGTTTGTCAGAGAACTCCCTGCTCCTTACCTGGCAACAGATAAAATTGAGGTTCTGGCTCCATGTGAGGCCTGTGTGTGTGTATGCCAGTGGAACTCTGAAGAATTTTGAATTCATGTATTCCATGTTACCATTGTATGTGTGTGTGTGTGTGTGTATTGGGGGAAGCATTCTACTACTGGAATAATGCAGAGCTTTGAATTCTTCTATTCCATGGTAAACAATCACTTATAAAATGGGCATCCAGAATAAAGAAGTCTCATTGGTCAAAAAATATCATATGACCGTGTATAAAATCTCTTTCATGCACAGTCATCCTGGTCCTAAACCACATCACACAATGAGAAAATTATTCCTCCTACAACCAGAACTATCTTCCATCAGTCCCCCTACAACCAGAATTGATCTTCCATCACAAACATGGCTGCTACCTTTACACTGTAAAAAAAACTTCAACTGGGCCCTAAAACTAAAACTACCTTAAATAAAAAATAAAACAAATTAATTAAATGTTGTTTCCATGATCATCACACTTTCCTTACACACATAAACAAATTAGAAACATTAAGTATAAAGTGGCTGGCAGTATAGCCTAGAGGGTAGAGGAACAAGGTGTGAACGAGCTTGATACATCCAGCAGACCAGACCTAAGTTTGATTCTCACAACCTCCACTTGTATACTGTGTGACTTTGAGCAAGTCACTTAACTGCCCAGTGCTCCCAGGTCACCCCTGAAAATAGGCACTTGTGCCTAGTGGGCCTTACCCGGTTACCAAAGAGAAAAATAAAATAAAGTATTGTTTATAGTTTTTCACTACAACTGTTTCTTTACTGACAATGAAAATTCCCCCTTCTATCTTTACCTGCTCAACAGGAAAATCTCTTCTGCTTTGTCCTGAAAGTGAGATAATTGAGTCTCTAGCTGTAACAGAGGCCTTTGTTGTTGTTGTGTGTATGTGTGTGTGTGTGTGTGTGTGTGTGTGTGTGTACAGTATGCCTTTCTCACAATGTCAGGACTTGTGAGGTTCGCCAGGGTTTCAATCAAGTGACCACACAATGCAGAAGAAAAGTGCCAGAGAAGGTTTTGCTAGAAAAAGCTCTACGGCTATGGAAAAAGCCCAGGATCAGAAAGCGGTGTCGCCAGCCCCATCGACCAACTTGTGGTCGTTGAAATCAAATGATCATGAAAAACACTGGCCAGTGGCAGGTCACGAGCATAAACATAAGGGGAATGACAGAATCTGCGTCCCTGGCAAGGTCTAGGTCACCGTTACAGCCTGCAGGTACTTTATCTTCTATGTCATTTTCCGCCTCAGTGGCAGTGACACCAGCCACCCTCTGATCATCGACCAGACACCAAGGTCAAGGCTCAGCTCAGGCACTACTGTACCAATTAAGAACAGTATGTTGCTGTCATCAATGGGTTCAGGCCTGTCGTCGACTCAAGCAGTCATGGCCCCCAGCCAGGGTGTTGTTGACACATAGTTTGTACTGGTGTCATTTTCAGATGTGGTAGAATGCATACTTCCAGGCTTACCTATGCAGTCTGTACTCTCGTCGACAGGTGTTCCTGCATAACAGGCCTCATCAACATCATTTGCTGGTTCACAGCAGATATCTCCTGAGCAGTGGCTTCTGGCATTTCCACTGAGGTAATCCATTCCATCGCCAACAGGGATGTCAACTAGGAGGAGGAGTATAATCCAGACCTCATAATGGAGCAGGATTATGAAGAGGAAGAGGATTATGGAGCAGAACAATATGTCTCATGTTCTAGCTCGAAGATATCTTCTTGTAGTGAGGATTCTGTGGTATATACACCCAGATCTCCTTCTGAAGACCCTGCCTTCTAAATGATGATGCAGCAAATGCAGCATGTGAGGGGCTTTGCTGTGGAAGAAGAGGATTTTACTAAAAAGAACCTGATGGATTTTTGGAGGTACCATGTACTCCGTCCATCATTGTTCCTCCAGTTTATCCTGCATTGGAGGATGCCACATTTGCTGCATGGTACAGGTCAAATTCAATACCAGCTGTACCTAGAAAGGCTGACAGGCAATACCCTGCTCCTGCTGCCAACCCTTATTATGCCAACCAGCCTGAAACAGACTCTGTAGTTATAATGGCTGCCCATGCTAGATCCAGGGCATCGAAACATATGAGTACTGTGCCCCCTGATAAGGAATCCAGGAGGCTAGATGTGATGGGCAAGCACACATATGCCTGTGCCTCACTAGATCTTTGTATTGCAAACTTCCAGGCCCATATGATCAAGTATCAGCATAGCCTGTGGAAGGCTGCCAAAGCTACAGCTCAGGCTGTTCCAGGAGGAAATGCGGAAATGCCAAGAACAAGTTAATTAAAAATCTTAATTCCTGGGCTGAGGTTGGCATACATTTGCCACTCACAACATATGATGTTTCTGATGTATTTGCCAGGCAGCTGCCGCTGGTATTTACATGAGAGGGTATTCTTGGCTCATTCCAAAGCATCAAAGGCCAGTGGCTTTGCCCCCACCAGCTCAGCATGACTCAGATCAGACTGCCTCCACACCACTAGTGCCTCCAGAGGTAGTTGTAGGGAGTCGCTTCTTCCTTCGTCTGACACAGTGGAGGGAAATGATCACAGATGAATGGGTTCTGAAGATAATTGCAAAGGGACATGCTGTGGAGCTTGCAGAGACCCCCCAGCACCCCACACATCTTTCCAGTTATCCTCTGGACATTTGTCCCTGCTGAAAGAAGAAGTACAAAATTTGCTAAACAAACGTGCAATAAAACCAGTGCCTTCTTCTCAGAAGAATAAAGTGTTCTACTCCAGATATTTCCTGGTCCTCAAATGGACAGGAGATCTCAGGCCTGTGTTAGATCTAAGAAAGCTCAACTTCTACATAGAATACAAGACGTTTTGCTTGGTCTTCCTACAAGCTTCGATTCCCCTGTTGCAAACACTGACGTGGTGGATGAACTGCCGCAACCTCTTAAGGGATGTTTAATTTCTAATATTCCATTTCTAATACCAACTGTAACTCAGATTCCCACCTTGGATGCATCTGGATCCAGGTGTGGGCAGACCTGGGCCCTTATCAAACTGAAGGTTCTTGGACCCAAGCAGAAACCAAATTCCACATAAATGTCATGGAGATGAGAATGGTCTTATACAGCCTCCATGCTTTTCAGGAGCATGTGACTTTGGGTCATCTGCTAATATAGACAGACAACATCAGTGTCGTGCATTACATAAACAGACAAGGTGGGACTCATTCCTATCTTCTGTGTCAGGAGGCAATGAAAGTGTGGTATTGGGTGCTGGAACATGGCCTAGACCTGTCAGCCGTGCATCTCCCAGGTGTCCAAAACATCTTAGCAGTCACTAAACAGTTCACAGTCCAAGATGAGTGACTGGGAACTGCTGATCTTAGTGGTAGATAACTTCTTTACAAGGTGAAGTCATCCAGAGTTGGACCTTTTTGTGTCTCCACACAACACAAAACGGCCATGTCTTAGTTCACTCATTCCAGGGTCTGTAGTGTTTGGTGAGATACATCTCCCTCAGTTGGAAAGGGAGGTTTCTGTATGCATTTCCTTCCATTCCATTAATACAGAGGGAATTACTGAAACTACAAATGGAGGGCATGACTCTCACTTTCATTGCACCTCTATGGCCTCGACAAATGTGGTATCCGCTGCTCCAGCAACTAGCAGTGGAGCCTCCGATACCTCTATTTCTGTGTAGGGGCCTGTTGTCATAGGACAAGGGTGCTCTGGGTCATCTGGACCTGAAGTCCCTGCATCTGCATGCCTGCCTCTTGAAGACATAGCCATTCCATGATTTGGGGTGTCACCTAAAGTAGCTGATGTGCTGGTTGTGTCCAGAAAGCCTTCCACCAGACATACATATTCTTTGAAGTGGAAGCATTTCACTTTGTCTGCCACTTCCAGACATATGGACCCATTCACCTATCCAGTAAATCCAGTTTTGGAATACTTGCTGTCATCGTCAGATTCCACTCTGCAGTATTCCTCACAGAAGGTGCATCTGGCAGCTATATCAGCTTTCCATGCCCCTATTGATGGGTGTACGGTTGCCCAACTGGAAGGCTTTTGTACTTTTTTGAGAGGTATTCTGCACATGAAACCTCCCATTCATAATCTGGTCCTACCTTGGAACCTGAGTTATGTTCTTGAAAAACTTACTTTGGCTCCTTTTGAGATAGCTGCAAATTGTGGCTTACGCTTTCTCCCTTTGAAGGTATTATTTTTAGTTGCAGTCACTTTCGCTCAAAGGATTTCAGAGCTATAGGCTCTAATGTGTGAACCTCCTTATTCGATTTTCCACAAAGACAGAGTGTCTTTCTGTACTACTAATGCTAAGTTTTGTCAAAACATAGAAACATAGAATTTGATGGCAGATAAGGACCACTTGGCCTACCTAGTCTGCCCATTTCCCTACCTAACGGATAAGCTGCAGATCCTAGTTAACCAACAGCCTACTTCCTCCTACCCCCCACTAGAATTGCCTTATTTCTGTCCCATGCATTCTTGAATTCCCCCACTGTTTTAGACTCTGTGACCTCCTCAGGAAGGATGTTCCATGCATCTACAACCCTCTCTGTGAAGAAATACTCCCTCACATTACCTCTGAGCCATCCCCCCTCTATCTTCAAATTGTGCCCCCTTGTTCTTGCCCATCTCTTTTTTGAAAGATGCTACCCTCTTGGACTTTGTTGATTCCCTTGAGGTATTTGAAAGTTTCTATCATATCCCCCTCTCCCTCCTTTCCTCAAGGCTATACACCTTAAGCTCTTTTAGTCTTTCTTCATATGTCTACTGGTGTAGACCCTGCGCCATTTTGGTTGCCCTCCTCTGGACAGCCTCCACCCTGTCTATGTCTGCAGAGATGGGGTCTCCAGAACTGTACACAGTACTCCAGATGTGGTCTTACCAACTGACAGTACAGAGGGCCAACAACTTTCTGTTTTCTACTGGTGATGCCTCTCCCTATGCGTCCCAGTATCCCCCCAGCCCTCCTTACTGCCTTCTCACATTGCTGGCCAACCTTTAGGTCATCTGATATGACTACCCCAGGTCCCTTTCCATTTTTGTTGTTGTCAGTATCTCACCCCCCATTGTGTACTCTTGCCCTGGGTTTTTGTTTCCCAGGTGCATTACTTTGCACTTCTTTGCGTTGAATCTAAGCTGGCATACATTTGACCATTCCTCCAGCCTTGCCAAGTCCATTTTCATCCTTTCCATCCCACCTTGCATATCAACTCTGTTGCAGATCTTTGTGTTATCTGCAAAGAGACATACCTTCTCCTCCAGTCCTCGCAATGTCACATAAAGACATTAAAAGGATCGGCCCCAGTACTGAACCCTCATGTACCCCACTAGTAACCCTCCTTTCTTCACTGTGGACTCCATTTACTATTACCCACTGTGTCCTGTTGTCCAGCCAGTGTTTTACCCAGGCTACCACCCTGGGACCCACTCCCAGGTTGGCTAATTTGTTTATTAATCTTTTGTGTGGGACTGTGTCAAATGCCTTCCTAAAGTCTAGGTAGACCATGTCCACAGCCCCTCCCTAGTCTACTACTTTGGTCACCCAGTCAAAGAAATCAATTAGATTTGTTTGACATGACCTTCCTGCTGTGAATCCATGCTGCCTTGTGTCCTGTGCCCCACTGACCTCTAGGTACTCAACAATTCTTTCCTTCAGATGTGATTCCATCATTTTCCCTACCACTGAGGTCAAAATGACAGGTCTGTAGTTTTCTGCCTCTGTCTTGCTCCCACTTTTGTGAAGGGGAATCATATCCGCCCTTCTCCAGTCCTCAGGTCCCACACCATCCTCCCATGATTTATTAAAAAGGGTAGTCAGTGGTGTTACTAGTTCTTCCCTTAGTTCTTTTAGAATTCTGGGGTGAATCCCATCAGGCTCCATTACTTTATCCACCTTCAGTTTTAAGAGTTCTTTCAGAACCCTTTCTTCTGTGAAATGACTAATATCAACGCCCCATCCAGAGTGCGTCTGTTGACTGGATTAGGTCTCTCCCCCTGCTTTTCCATTGTGAATACTGAGCAGAAATATTTGTTCAGTATCCCTGCTTTTTCACTGTCGCTCTCTGCCCATCCACCTTCCTTTTTTTTCAGCCTCAGTATCCCCGCCTTCGTCTTTCTTTGCTCCCTAATGTACCTATAAAAGGTTTTATCCCCCTTTTTAATCGAGTTGGCTATCTTTTCCTCAGTTTGGGCCTTTGCTATTCTGACTGCCTTCCCCGCTTCCTTCTGCTTTAACTGGTACAGTTCTCTGTGCTGCTCCTTCTGTGTTTCCTTATACTTCCTGAATGCTATATTTTTCTCCCTTACCTTCCACGCCACTTCTTTTGAGAACCATAGTGTTTTTTTCTTTCGTTTTGATTTGTTTATTGCTTCACACAAGGGCGTGTTGCCTCTGTGATGGCAGTTTTGATGTTTCCCCATTGTTGCTCCACCCCACCTTCTTGCCTGTTTGCTAGTGCTTTTCTGAGGCACTCTCCCATTTTGACAAAATCAGCCCTTCTGAAGTCCAGTACCTTCACTTTTGTGTGGCTTGACTCTACAGCTAAGTTTATCATGAACCACACTGTTTGGTGGTCGCTTGTTCCCAGATGGCTACCCACTTCAAGATCAGAGATCCTCTCCTTCCCATTTGAGAGTACCAGGTCTAAGATTGCTCCCTCCCAGTGGGTTCCAAAACTAGATGTCTGAGGCATGCCCCTGTAAGGGCAGGTCAGCGGTCGTGAGAGCTGCTCGCAGGGTCCTCCCAACCCCACCCCCAGGCTGGACTCGGACCGGAATTATTCACGCCAGGACTCCACTGAAGACGCAGGTCATGTCGCGAGGCTGCATACAAGGGTCCTCCCAACCTCACCCCCTGCTGACCCGGACCGGAATTATTCACGCCAGGTAACTAACTGGCCCGAGAAAGCACTACCAGGAGATACGCTTCACTTGTGGCACCTTTGTGTGGGATCACCAGCTCGCATGTTGCGAGCGACTCCTTCCTCGCTGCACTAGTTGCTGCTGCCGCCGCTGCTGTGGGAAGGACTGTGGACTTTAAGTCGGCGCACGTATGCTGACTGTTTTATTTTTCTCTTACTTTTGGCCAGTGGAACCGTGGTGCAGGGCAGACCTCACTGTTGCCTTTATTTAAAGGGCAGTCTGCTTTAATTAATGCCTCATGAAATGCTGGAACCACCTTAATTTTGTGCAGGTCTTTTAACTCACTTACGCTGTGTACTGTGTATTTGGTAGCCCCTCATGGCACCGCCATCTTGTGCAGCCCCCAGTCACCTTCTGTACTGTTCTGGTTGCCATTTTTTGCCATTTTTTGTCCTTGCCTGCACTCTGCCTTACCTGTGCTCAGCAAGTTCTGCTCCCCCTTCTCTTTTTGTTTGTCTTAAGTCCCCACTTGCCCTACATTTTATATTGCTTTGCTTGTAATTCCTGATGAATACCATGCTCGAAAGTTGTTACACTGTGAATTTTCTACTCCCATAGACTCGTTGGTGGCCTTGCGGTGGTTGAGCATTTTGAACGCTGACCCTGAGCTGTGCTGTAAAAGCCAATCCAATCTGTACTGCCTAATAACTTACTGTGCTTAGCTTGTCTGTATTACTGGTGCTTGCAATTCTGTTTGACCCTATCGCTAGCTGTTCTGCCCCCGTCCGCCACTCACACCCCTGTTCAGTCTCCCCCTGCCCCCTGCCCAATGCTGAAATACTCACCCCCTGTTCCTTTTCTCCCTCAGGACTCCACTGAAGATGAGTCGCGGTCACGAGGGTGCCTGTGAGGGTTCTCCCAACTCCCACCCTGCTGGACTCTGGACGGAATTATTCCATAGGTAACTAATTGGCCCGAGCGCTACCAGGAGATCGCTTCACTTGTGGCACCTTTGTGTGGGATCTCCAGCTCCATGTTGTGAGCAACTCCTTCCTCGCTGCACTAGTTGCTGCTGCCACGCTGCTGTGGGAAGGACTGTGGACTTTAAGTCGCACGATGCTGACTGTTTTATTTTTCTCTTACTTTTGGCCAGTGGAACCGTGGTGCAGGGCAGACCTCACTGTTGCCTTTATTTAAAGGGCAGTCTGCTTTAATTAATGCCTCATGAAATGCTGGAACCACCTTAATTTTGTGCAGGTCTTTTAACTCACTTACGCTGTGTACTGTGTATTTGGTAGCCCCTCGTGGCACCGCCATCTTGTGCAGCCCCCAGTCACCTTCTGTACTGTTCTGGTTGCCATTTTTTGCCATTTTTTGTCCTTGCCTGCACTCTGCCTTACCTGTGCTCAGCAAGTTCTGCTCCCCTTCTCTTTTGTTTGTCTTAAGTCCCACTTGCCCTACATTTTATATTGCTTTGCTTGTAAATACCATGCTCGAAAGTTGTTACACTGTGAATTTTCTACTCCCATAGACTCGTTGGTGGCCTTGCGGTGGTTGAGCATTTTGAACGCTGACCCTGAGCTGTGCTGTAAAAGCCAATCCAATCTGTACTGCCTAATAACTTACTGTGCTTAGCTTGTCTGTATTACTGGTGCTTGCAATTCTGTTTGACCCTATCGCTAGCTGTTCTGCCCCCCCCCCGTCCGCCACTCACACCCCTGTTCAGTCTCCCCCTGCCCCCTGCCCAATGCTGAAATACTCACCCCCTGTTCCTTTTCTCCCTCAGGACTCCACTGAAGATGAGGTCGCGGTCGCGAGGGCTGCCTGTGAGGGTTCTCCCCAACTCCCACCCCCCGAAGCTGGACTCTGGACCGGAATTATTCACGCCAGGTAACTAATTGGCCCGAGAAAGCGCTACCAGGAGATACGCTTCACTTGTGGCACCTTTGTGTGGGATCACCAGCTCGCATGTTGTGAGCGACTCCTTCCTCGCTGCACTAGTTGCTGCTGCCGCCGCTGCTGTGGAAGGACTGGCCCTGCCGGCTGCGCCGGCTGCCCTGCCACCCCCGCCACCACCCATAGTCAGCACTTGGTCTTATAGTGAAGGTCACGTGCGTGAATTCTCCTATCAGCCCAGTTTACCATTAGCAGGATATATTTTCCTGCCGCTAGGGGGCATTTCTTTCTTTCTTTTTTTCCCTTTTTTCTTTCCTCCACTAGTCTCTGCAGCTATTCTCCTGAACTCGCAGTTAGCTCCTGATCACCTCCTTTTCGCTAACCCCCCCACCCCCTCACTGCACTACCTTCACCCATCTGCCTGTCTCCGGCGGCCACTCTTCCTGCCAGGTCCCTCTCCAGCCATTGAATCGTCCCTCTCCAACTATTGAATCATCTTACGCCACACCCAACCCCGGGACATGGCCTCTCGTGCCCGGTCTGATCTCCTCACTGGCCACCCGGATCGCCTCTCCGCCCCGGCCCTTGCCACTCTCCCTTCTGCCTGGTGTGTGGCCAAAGGGCTAAAGATAGCACACCTTTAACATTCGCAGCATCCTCCAGAATATTGCAGAATTTACAGCTTGGGTTGTCCTCTATAAACCAGATATCCTTGGTATCTCCGAATCCTGGCTCAAGCCAAACACCCCTGACTCGGCCTGCTCCATTCCGGGCTACAGCCTCGCACAGCACGATAGGGCAGGCAGCAAGCACGGGGGGGGGTGTACTCCTCTACTATAAGGAGCACCTAAATGTGTCCTTAGTTGCTCACTCTTCACTTACCCCCCACCCTGTGAGTTCCTCCACACCCTCCTCCTCCTTGGCAACACAAAAAAAGTGCACATCGTCTGCGCCTATAACCCTCCTAAGGGTGGCATCTCGGCGCTCTCCTCCATGCTCGAGCAGCTCAGGAGAGGGTTGGCCCCAATGAGCTCCTCATCCCTGGGGACCTTAACCTTAACTGGCTGGGGCCCTACCACAAGCAGTTCGAGCCAGCTGCTCTCTGGACTTGCACTCAGCCAGATCATCACCGAACCCACTCAGCCCTCCCACTGCAGCGACCCGGGAACGCTCATAGACTGGGTGATGAGCAACCGACCTGAAAACATCATCCACTCCGGGACACTTCCTGATTCTATCACTGACCACTCCAACACCTACTGCATCTGGGGTCGTGCCTCTCCCAAAATCCCCAGTTGTGTGCTTCTGATGAGGGACTACTCCAAGTTCTCGACCAGCCACTACCTTAATGACCTCCAGATGGCTGACTGGTCTAGGATCACCTCCACTAGTGACCCCATTGCTGCCCTAGACCACTTTATTGCAGTACTCGTCCCACTGCAAAACAGGCACGCTCCCTTCTCCAAGAGGAGAGTCCGTGGCACAGCTACAAAGTGGCTCCACAGTGACCTTCTCTCACTCATGAAACTGCGAGACAAAAGCTGGGTGAGACACAGGCTCTCCTGCAATAATGCTGACTTCCTGGTCTACCGCCAGCTGAGAAACTCCTGCAAGCGAGCTATACGAGCTGCAAAAAGCGAGTTCTGCAGAGCTGCCCTGCTCGCCTCAGCAAAAAAACCCTGCCGTTTTTGGACTAACGTGAAAAACCTAGTCGGAGGGTCGGCCAAGGTCCAGCCCACCGATATGCTCATAGGGGGGACCAACTGCAATAACCCCCTAACCATTGCCACCACGCTTAACCAATTGTTCACGGACCTGCTGGCCTCCTCTCCTCCCCCGGGCTCTGCCCCTCAACCACAGGGGGTGCCTCCTCCTACCCGCCCCCCTTCTACCTCAAAAGAGTCACTATTGGCGAGACCCAGAAACTCCTCGCCGGCCTCTCCCACCACATGGGAGCTGGTCACGATGGCCTGGAGCCAGAGCTTCTAAGCCTGGGGCTCCTCTCCGCTTGTCCACTAGCCCACATTTTCAATGCATCACTGATCTCTGGGGTACTCCTGATCTGTGGAAGGTCGCCAAGGTCATCCCTGTACTCAAACATGGTGACCTGAAGGACGTAAACAACTATCGGCCCATTGCTATTCTCTGCGCTGCCAGTAAGCTCCTCGAAAAGGCGGTTGCAACGCACCTCACCCTCTACCTCCAGGGACACGATGTGCTGTCCCCTGCCCAGCACGGTTTCCGTAAAGGGCATAGTACATCTACCACCCTTGCAGTGGTCACCTCCCAGATCTGGTCTGCAACTGACCAAGGCAAATTGACTGGGGCCATCTTTGTTGATCTGTCAAAGGCCTTTGACCGGGTGGACCACCCCCTCCTCCTCTCTGCCCTGTAGTCCCATGGTTTTTCCCTCAATGCCCTCGCCTGGTCTGCCAACTACCTAGAGGGCAGGCAGCAATACACCTGTTTTAATTGTACCCTCTCACCCCCCTCCCCAGTGAACAGCGGGGTGCCCCAAGGATCCGTCCTCAGACCAATCCTGTTCTCCCTGTTCATAAATGAGCTTCCCTCTGTCACTTCCAATGGGCACCTAACACTCTATGCTGATGACCTAGTCATCCTAGCCAGCTCTCAGAACATCACCTCCATCAACTCCCAGCTCAACGCCGATTTTGCCCTTATCAGGAGCTGGCTTGATGGACACAAACTCACAGTGAACCTCAAGAAAACGCAGACCTTGCTGTTCGGCTCCACGGCCCAAACCTCCTCCTGCAGGATCCCCCTGAAAATCCATGGTTCTAGTAACTCCCTCCTCCCGAATGCTGACTCTGTAAAATACCTGGGTGTCACTCTCAATCCCCAACTGGACCTCAACACACACATTCATACCATTTGTAAGGCAACTAATGCCAAGCTTGGCCTAGCCTACAGGGCTAAGGACTGCCTCACCCCCGCAGCTCGGCTTGCCATTGCTAAGGGGATTCTACTCCCCACACTCTCCTATGGGCTCGTAGCCTTTGCACCTTCCCGTCCTCCAACCTCACCAAGTGGGACACCACTTACACAACGCATGCCGCCTGCACTCTCGGCCCCACCTCACACACACCGCTAAGTAGCTTTACTCGACTAGAATGGCTCCCCCCTGAGAAGTTCCGGACCTATACCCATGGCAACTTCATTGACAACATAATCAGAATGGCCACTCCTGCCTCGCTCGCCCTTCCGCTAAAACGTGCCTCCCCCCTGTCTACAACCTTCGGTCGTGCACTGCTAAGGACCGTCGGGTCCCCAAGACCCGCACCCTCACAGGCGATCGGGCCTTCACCGTCCTTGCACCTACACTGTGGAACTCCCTCCCTGCCCACATTCGTGCCTCCCCCTCCCACCCCTGCTTCAAATCCTCCTTATGGAACTTCCTAAAAACCGCGTCCACCTGCCTGTGTTAAGCACCCACCTGCCCCCCCACAGCGTGCAGTCTCCCCCATTGAATACCTCTGCTGCTGACTACCCCCTCAGGCACTTACTGCTCCAGGTGGAGCGGCGCTATCTCTCTTAATCCTTCACTCACCTGAGCCGGTGCCTACCCCTCCCTCCCTCTCTAGGCATCTAGGCCAGCCTCTACTAACCCATGTTTCTCCTAACTGTACCTACTGCCCTCTCTCCTGTTGATGTTGCTCTTGCTGTATACCCCCAACTATCTGTTGGATGTACCACCCACGTTCCTGATACCACTTCAATGTCTAACTCCCTCATTGCTGCTCTTGCTGTGAATTCCTAAACTGTTTGTCGTTACCCCTGTATCACCCTACGGTGGAGCATATTGCTCTTGTATGAAAACTCTATTGTATTTGCCAATTGTTGGAGCATGTGGCTCCTGTATGTAACCCAACTGTTGGAGCATGTGGCTCCTGTAAGTAACCCAACTGTTGGAGCTAGTAGCTCCTGTATGTAATTGTTTTGTCCCTGTGGATACCCTGTAACTCTCCCGGGTCGCTCCTGAAAATAGGCACGTTGCTGTCTAGTGTGCTTACCTGGTTAACAAAATCAAATAAATAAATAAATCGAGAATGGCCCTGCTCTTGGATGTAGCTGCAACAAAGGTGCTCCAGTTAACATCTGGCATATTCAGGTCCCCCATCAGCAATATCTCACCTTTCTTTGCCATTCCAAGGATGCCTTGTATCATTTCCTTGTCCATTTCCTCCCCCCTGAGATGGGGGTCTGTATACAACCCCTGTGCGGATTGTGGAGCCATTTCCAGTCTCCAGGGTGACCCACAGTGCCTCCTCTCCTCCCTGTTTACCCTTTAGTTCTGTTGCTTTGATCCCTTCCCTTACATACAGAGCTACTCCTCCTCCTCTTCTTCCCTCCCTGTCCCTCCTATAGATTGTGTACCCTGGTATGTTGACATCTCAGTCATGGTTCTCTGTGTACCATGCCTCTGTGACTGTCATGATATCCAGGCATCCCTCTTCCATCAAGGCCACCATTTTGGGGAGCTTTTTACCTAGACTACGGGCATTTTATTTATTTATTTAGCTTTTGTTGACCGGGTAAGTACACTAGACAAGTATTATGCCTATTTTCAGGAATGACCCAGGAGAATACAACATAGGGGTACAGAATGGTACAGAGATAAATGCAAGTACAGCATGACAGCATAACAACATATAAGAGTACAGTGGGCAACATTATCCAAGGGAGTAGAAAGTCATAATACAACTAATAACATTATATAACAAATTAAAACAAGTCAATAAGCACATAAGAAACTTATAAATTAAGGCACGACCAGAGTATGTAAGTGTAGACAATTATACCCTCAGTCAAGTACCCAGGTAAGTGATAGAATGGTGGGACCTGCAATGTGTTTCAGGCAGCACCTGTAAGAGGCAGCTTGGGTCAGGTTATCAGGTGACATTGCACTAGGGAGGCTTGGGGCAGTCACATGCTGAGGCTTGTTTCAAGAAGTCACACAGGGATTTGCGAAAACACTGATGGAAGGGGGCCGCGTGAACATACTCAGGGAGGGAGTTCCAGAGTCTGCGCGCACAAACGGCAAAGTCCCTATCTCCCATGAGTTCGGGTATGGAACTTTGAGTTGCCCCGAAGCCTGGGACCTAAGGGGGTAGGGAGAAATGTCAGCTGGTGGTAGAAGCTGGGCCAGCCCCGGGGGGGGGGGGCCAGTTCTAATCACTTTGCCCGTGAGGCATCCTACCCCAAAGTCTAGGTACCTGGCTGGAGAGAGCCAACAGAGTTTATCGTATAGCTCACAGTGATGGGTGAGATGGGGAGTAGCCAGGGAAAAACGATGAGTGAGGTGAGTCTTAGAGGAGTGAGCAAATTGGTGCAGACCGTAGCTAAGGGAGGGAAGGAGTACACCTCTCTCAAGGACAAGTCTGGCCGCAGGTGTGAGGTTGTACTTGGCCCTGTAGGCCAGGCCCAGCTTACAGTTCGCTGCCTTGCAGACGTTTAAGATGTGACTCCCCATGTCAAGTTGGGGGTCTAGTGTGACCCCTAAGTATTTGACTGAGTTCATTACTGGGAGGGAGGATCCATCCGGGCGGTAATACCCAGCAGGGCTGACGAGGCTTTGATTTTGGCTACTGAGCCAAATAGCATAGCCTGAGTTTTTTTCAAATTCAGCTTGTGATTAGTAGCCCAGGCCAGGACATTGTTAAAGTCCTTGGACATGCACTGGTTAAGAGTAGCGGTGTCCCAGGAGTGGGCCATTATCACCAGGTCATCTGCGTATAGAGTGGCACTGCAATTGGTTGTCACCATTGGCAGATGATTAATAAAAAGGGAGAAGAGGAGGGGGCCCAGTACCGAGCCCTGGGGGACACCTGAGGTCATCAGTAGGGGCTCAGACAGGACTTTATTGAAGCTGGTCCGCTACATTCTACCATGTAGGTAGCCCGCGATCCATTTCATAGCGGGGGGGGGAGAGGCCAAGCGACCACAACTGTGAACAAAGCAACGCATGATCAACAAGGTCGAAGGCTTTGGACAGGTCAATAAATATGGCTCCGGATAGTTTACCCTGGTCCATGGCTGTTCTGATGCTTGATGTGACAGAGATCATGGCTGTGGTGGTGCTGTGCCCCTTTCGAAAACCGTGCTGGGCCGGGGATAGCAGCTCACGAAGCTGGATATACTCCAAGAGCTGCTCAGCCACTACCTTTTCGAGGAGCTTGCTAAGGGATGAAAGAATAGTGATCGGACGATAATTATCCGGTATTTTGGGATTGCCCTGCTTCAGGACAGGGACTATCCTCACCTCCTTCCAGATATCTGGGATGGACCCCCATGCAAGGGGTAGGTTAAAGATGTGAGCTACTGGGGAGGCAATGTGTGAAGTGCCAAGCTTTAGAAGCTTAGGTTCTAGGTTATCTAGGCCGGGGCTGGAGTGCTGGGAGAGGCCGGCTAGATGCCTCTGCTTGTCCAAGGTTGTCACAGCCCTGAGGTAAAACATTTGTCGAGGGAGGTGATCCTCCCGTCGAGTAGACGGGGGCAGGGAGGACGTACCCACACCAAACGGGAAGAGTGCGGTGAAGGCCGAGAGGTCAGAGAAGTGTGAATTAAGGGAGTTGGCAATGGTGTGGGGATTGTTGCAGGAGACACCATTTATTATCATGTCAGATACCCCCAGATGGGAGGAACCACTGACAAGGGTTTTTATATTTCTCCAAAACCTCCTGGAGTCACTGGCGGAGCTGAGTAGGGCAGACTTGCAGAATTCACTTTTCGCAACCCTGATGGCCTTTTTGCACTTGTTTCTGAGGTGCCTGTATTGCTGAAAAGTAGTGAGATCACGGGAACTTTTGAAGTGGGCCCAACACTTGTCTCTTGCCCGCATTTGGGCTAGGGGATTCCCATGCAACCAGAGGGTAGCGGACCCCCTCACCCTGCGGGTGACCTTCGGAGCATGCTTGTCTTGCAGGGCCCCGAAGGTGGTAAGAAAGTGGGAGGCTGCCACTGAGGGGTCAGTAGCTCCTAGCACCCCGGACCAGTCAGTAAGCCTTAGGTCCTCCACGAACTCCCCAGGGTCAAACCTGGAGAAGTTTCTGACATGCATGATTTTGTGAGGAATTCTGGGGAAGGGAATTTTCCACACACAGAAGACCGGGGAGTGGTCAGAAATAGAATCTGATAGTGTTCCAGCTGAGGAGATCCTGTCCAGGCGGTTGGTCAGGATCCAGTCCAGAAGGGAGCTGGAGGATCCATTTGCCGACCACCTGGTTAGTTCCTGGATAAGTTGAGTCAGGGTAAGATTAGCAGGTAGAGGCTCAAACTGCTTCACATTACCACCAGCCCAATTGAGGTTAACGTCCCCCATGATTATGAGTTTGTTGTCCCCAGTGCTGGGACCAACTGAGTCCAGGAGATGGGTCAGTCCTGGGAGCCCACCTCTTGGGGGGTTATACGTACATACCAGTTGTAGTTTCTTGGTGTTCCCAAGTAGGAGTAGTACATGCAGTACCTCACAGGGGGACACGTGGAATTGCTGGTGGGCTACTGGGGAGACCTTAAGATGGCTGCTGTAGTAGATCAAGATGCCACCCCCCCTTCTTGTTCCCAGCTCGGTCCAGTCGTGTGAACTCATACCCAGGGAGTACACAGGCTGAATCAGGGATCGAGGGTTTGAGCCAGGTCTCAGTCACTCCGAGGATATCAGGTTTATAGAGTGAGGTCCATGAGACAAGCTCATCCTCGTTTGGTAGCAGACTCCTAATGTTGAGATGAGCTACTTTTAGGCCCTTGCCCATGCCCCATACAGGGGGAATTGTGGAGGCCGGATTATTTGGACCAGGGTTAGTTTCAATATCCCCGGCCAGTAGTATTATTAAGAGGAGGAGCCAGTAGAGGCACCATCTCGTGGGAGATAGGCCATTGGAGGGAATTTGAGCACAAAGTCGCTTAACCCTGACGGAGTACATTAGACACCTGAGGTTTAAGCAGCAGGTGAGACAGAAGGGGGTCTTGGTGGTCACAAGGATATTTGAGAAGGTGAAGTCGGGCACCTCAAAGGAGGGAGACCTCTCCCAGTGCCTCCCAGGGTCAGCAGGGGAGTAGTGGCCACGTAGAGCAGGGTAAGTCCCAGTACTAGACTAGCTAGTGCCAGCGACCTATAAATGGCAGGAAGCACACACATACCCACTGCTATGGGGGTCTCCCTACCCTCCTTAGGCGGGAGGTGAGGGTGCCTGGTCCACATCTGGGCTAGAGGCTTGGACCAACTAGTTAGTTGTGCCCGGACAGCAGGGAGATTGAGTGGAGCTGAGGGGAAAATAGGGGAGATTGATGCTGTACCAGAGAAGGCAATCAGATACAGAATATCAATAGATGTCCAATGGGGCAGATAAGCATAGCCTGTTGTGCAGCTGGATTGTAAACTTCGGTTACCACAGTGATTGACTAGTAGCACAGTTTACGTCAAAAGAAAATAGGAGCGTAACCACAGTTTATGCCAGAGTGAGAGCAAGGAGCATCATATATAGAAACAATAGGAGCTGAACACAGTTATAAACTTCTAGGGGAGGGCAGCTCCTGACCAGGCACTGTATAAGCTCACTCTAGGCACTGTTGTCAGTACAATGCTGGTCTTTCTAGGCACATAGGACAGTTGTACAACACTGGCCTCTCTAGGCACTATAGACAGTTGTAATCATTGGATGATTGACAGTTGTACTACACTGGCCTCTATAGGCACTATGGACAGTTGTAAGCATTAGCACGTTTTAATCCTGCTCCCTTTGAACAGGATCTACCCTGGACGAGAGCCAATCAGTGGGGACCAGTAATTAAGATAGCAGGCTAATCACAAATATCATCCAAAACAAGGTCAGAAATTGTCAAAAAATTAGTCTAGTCACTGAGATATCCAGACACAGCCAGAGAGATGGGAAAAGGAATGATCTTCTCAGTGGTTAATAGCAAGCTGTGCCCCTTTATGTGATCAGGTCCACCCCCGCTAGCTGATAGGGTGAGACAGCACCGGAAGGCGGAGCCTACGGGCATTTAATGGGAGGAGGGAACGGGGTGGGTAGGTCGGCCGAAAATTCAAACACTCTCCTGCACCGGGGCAAGGGCTGGAAACTTGCAGAGACAGCCGCCGAGGAGGCCCGCCGGGGCTGCAGACGCACCCGGCACCTCAAAACTCAGCCTAGGTAAAGTTACTGGTACACGGAGGGGGGGGACCTTCCAGGAGCAGGTCACCCTCACCTCCCCTCCAGCACTAAGTCAAAGAAGGCTCAGGGATGATGGGACTGGCTCTCCCTTTGTAGGAGACAGAGAGAGCGTCGCCACCTGCGAGGGCCAATGGATAAGGGCGCTTTTGGCTCCAAGTTCAAAAAGTTCGGAGTCGGGGTTCTTTGTTCCTTGCAGCGATGGGGTCACAATCTAAATACGGCAAAAATCCCGTGGCCACCCTCCTGGCAGTGAATCCCTAGCAGCAGGACCTCAGTGCAGCGGTAAGTAGATTTCGTTGCTGGTCCGACTGTTGAAAGTCAGCAAAGCGAGGAGATTTCCATTGAACACTCTCCTGCACCGGGGCAGGGGCCGGAAACTTGCAGAGACAGCTGCTGAGGAGGCCCCTGGGGCTGCATACACACCCGCACCTCAAACTCGGCCTCGTGAAGTTACTGGTGCACGGGGGACCTTCCAGGAGCAGGTCACCCTCGCCTCCCCTCCAGCACTGGTACTCATTACCCTCCATTTTTTCTGGCTTTATTTCTTTTTGCCCCATCCCTGTCCTTACTGCCTTTGTCTTTTACTCCATTTACCCCTGCCCTTATCCCCATCGACTGCTGTGTGGTGTCTTTCATTGGGAAGGTGGGCTCACCTCCCCAGGCTTTCCTAAAATAGCTAGTCTTTCCTGTACAGTATTAGCAGTTCTTTATGTTTTTAGTTTCCTAGTTTCAATAAACTACTGTTTACTGTATAATTATTGTTTGATGGTAGATATTTCACTCTTTAAGTTTCTGCTATTGTTATAGATAGAATTTGTATGGTTTGTATTTAAAACACGCATGTCTTTCACCAGTTCTATGGTAAACATCAAATACCAATGGGTCCCTGAACTTCTTCATTCATTATTTGTAATCCCTGCCATATTAGTTAATGGGTACAGAATATAATCTATTTAAAATTGTCTCTTGGAGTGTACAGGGACTCATCTCCCCTATTAAGAGAAAGCAGGTGCTCTCCCATTGTCACAGAAATCATTGTGATATTGCGATGCTGCAAGAGACCCAACTTCTTCATGCAGTGACACAGAAACTCAACAGAATGGGTGGGACAAGTGGTGGGCAGCTCATACTCCACAAAGGCTAGGGGAGTGGCCATTCTCTTTCACAAACAGCTTCATAGAAACATAGAAACATAGACTTTGATGGCAGATAAGGACCGCTTGGCCCACCTAGTCTGCCCATTTCCCTACCTAGAGGATAACCTGCAGATCCTATTTAACCAACAGCCTATTTCTTCCTACCCCCCACAAAAATTGCCTTATGTCTGTCCCATGCATTCTTGAATTCTCCCACAGTTTTAGACCCCACAACCTCCTCAGGAAGGCTGTTCCATGCGTCCACCACCCTCTCTGTGAAAAAATACTTCCTCACATTGCCCCTGAGCCGTCCCCCCTGTCTTCAGATTGTGTCCCCTTGTTCTTGCACATCTCTTTTTCTGAAAGATGCTACCCTCTTGGACTTTGTTGATTCCATTGAGGTACTTAAATGTTTCTATCATGTCCCCCCCTTCAGATTCTCTCCAAAACTTCATCTAAAGAGGGCAGACGGGTGGGAATGTATATGGCCCAAATATGGACTCAGTTTCATCCAGAAGTAGCACATTTGATCTCAACATATGAACATACAAAGAAGTCTGCAGAATAAGGCCGTTTAGTCTATCTAGTCTACTTATGTTGCAGGGTCCAAAGCTTAAGCTACTGACCCTGCCCCCCCAGTCCTCCCATTGTTTCCATCCCCCCATGACCTGTATTTTCCACTTATGTCTATCTCAGCCCCTCTTGAAGCTGCCCACCGTCTTCAACATACAAGTTGCTCCGACACTGCTACACTGCGACACTGCTCCAAGTAAGAGACAAAGTTATCTTACGGGGAGACTTTACGAACATACAAACATATGAAATTGTCAGCAGACACATGCCATTCAGTCTATCTAGTCTGCTCGAGTGTGCAGCACTTCAGTCCATTAGACTGCAGCTGCCCCCCCTCCCTCATATGCCCTCCCCATCTCGTGATCTCTCCCGGTTTGTACCCCCCATTGAATCTGTCCCACCTCCTCTTGAATTCCCCAACACTCTGCAGCAATATGACTTCATCTAGCGGAGTGTTCCACCCTGCCACCACCCTTTCTGTGAAATAGTGCCTCTTCCAATCCCTCTTGAACCTGCCGCCTTCCAACTTCATAGAGTGTCCCCTGGTTTCCCTTCCACCCTTCAGACTGAACATACACCTGGTGTCTACTCTGTTCAAACCCTTCAGGTACTTGAAGGTCTCAATCATATCCTCTCTCTCCCTTCTTTCCTCCAGGGTATACATATTGAGCTCTCTCTCAGTCTCTCCTCATATGGTCTGTCCCCCAACCCCAGGATAATTTTTGTTGCCCTGCGCTGTACCCTCTCCAGTAGTTTGATGTCTCTTTTCAAGTAGAGGTGCCAGAATTGCACGCAGTACTCTAGGTGCGGTCTCACCAGGGACCTGTACAGGGGCAAGATGACCTCCCAACTCCTGGAAGTAATCCCCCTTGCTATGCAACCTAGCATCCTGTTTGCCTTCACTGCTGCCTTCCTGCACTGAGCAGAATGGTTCATCTCCCCAGTTAACCAGCACTCCCAGATTCTTCTCCTCCTTGGATTTTGTTAATGGGACACCCACCAGCCAGTAACTGTGTCCTGGGTTCTTGCCTGCTAAATGCATCACTTTGCACTTCTTAGCATTGAAACCAAGCTGCAAGTGTGAGACCATGCCTCCAGTTTTGCCAAATCCTCCTGAAGTACTTTTGCTCCCTCCCCCCATCTACCTCGGCACAGCTCTTTGTGTCATCTGCGAAGAGACTGATCTTACTTTTAATCCCTACTGCAATGTCGGCTGTGAAAATGTTAAACAGAACCGGTCCCAGCACTGAGCCCTGTGGTACACCACTTGTTACTGCCCTGGGTTACGATGTCTCCCCCCTCACTACTACCTTCCGCTGTCTACCCTGCAGCCAGTTCTCGACCCATCTGACTGGTTTCTTCCCTGCTCCCAGACTCTTCAACTTGCAGGTCAGCCTACCGTGTGGCACTGAGTCAAAAGCCTTGCTGAAATCTAGGTAGAGAACATTCACCACATGTCCCCTGTCCAGTGCCTTTGTAACCCAGTTGTAAAAATAAAAGTTTGTCTGGCAGCATCTGCCTGAGACAAACCCGTGCTGCCTGCTGTCCTGGAGGTTGTTATCCTCAAGAAATTGCACCAACCTTTCCTTGAAGATTGTCTCCATCAGTTTTCCTACAATTGCAGTAACACTCACCAGGCTGTAGTTCCCCAGTTCATCCTTGGGCCCACTCTTATGGAGCAGTATCACATGTGCTTCCCTCCGGTCCCTGGGCACACACCGCGAGTTCAGAGAGGTATTGAACAAGTCCGCCAGTGGCCCTGCCAGTACTTCTGCCAACTCTCTCAGCACCCTGGGGTGGACTCCATCTGGGCCAGGTGCCTTGTCCACCTTCAGGGACTTAAGGCCCTCCCTCACCCTTTTCACTGTGATTTCCCCATCAGTGGTTGCTCCTCCCCCACCCTCTCCCACCTCACCCTTCCTCTCAGGTATGGGCCCATCCCTCTCCTTGGTGAAGACTGAACAGGATTGTTCATTAAGTACTTCTACCTGCTCAGCCCCTTTTTCTACCAATCCCACTTCCCCTCCTGATCCTAAAAATGTGATCCTTGCTCTCCCTCTTCTCTCTGATATATCTGAAGAAATCCTTTTACCCTCATTTGATCCTCTGTGCTAATCTCCGTTCCCTAGCTGTCTTTGCTGCCCTTACCACTCTGCTCACTTCTCTGGATTTCTTCACATATTCTTCTTTTGTCTTCTGCCCTGTTGGATCACTTGTAGGTCCAAAATACATTCCTCTTTTCCCTCACCTTCTCCACTGCCTCTACTCATCCAACTCGGTTTCTTGGTCCTGGCTTTCTTGCTCCAGCTCTTGACACAAGTTTTAGTGGCTTCGGCCAGTCCTGTCTTGATGACTGCCCATTTTTGTTCCATGTCCATTTCTGTGTGGATGCTTGCCATATGACTTTCCAGTATGTTTCCCATGCTGCCTAAGTCCACCCTTTTGAAATCCATAACCCTAGTTTTTGTAGTGGCTACTTCCCTACCCAGGTTGATTGAAAACCAAACTGTGCAGTGGTCACTGCTTGCCAGAGGTTCCTCCACCCCTACATCCTTGACCTGTTCCCTATCTTCTAGTACCAGGTCTGGTATATTCCCCTCCCTCGTTGGCTCCATTACCCTCTGGGTAAGGAAGCCATCCTGGAATGCTTCCAGGATGATCTGCTTCCTGGCACAATTGGTTGCTGGGATGTTCCAATCCACCCTGGTAGATTAAAGTCCCCCCCACCCCACCACCACTGTGCTCCCTTTGCCACTGTGCCTCCGTATCTGCTCCCTCAGTTCCTGTCAATGTCCTCCTTCTGGGCCGGAGGTCTATAAACAACACCCAGACAGATCTTGGTCCCTTTCTGGCCATGTAGTTGCAGCCAGATTACTTCCAACCTGCCCTCCTCCTCTTCCTCCCTGTTTCATCTGATCCCTTCCCTTAAGTAAATTGCAACCCCGCCCCCAGCCTTCCCTTTATCTCTATCCCTCGGAAAAGTTTGTACCCTGGGATGGTTAGATCCCAGTCATGGTGCTTGGTTGCCCACATCTCAGTAATGGCAGCTGTGTCCATCTCTCCCTCTGCCATCAATACCTGCCACTGTGCCAACTTGTTCCCCAGGCTCCTAGTATTTACTGAAACCATTCTCCATGTTGCACCCAATTCCTTCCTGCATCCTTAGCCTTCACTCCAACCCCTATTTTGGCTACGGTCATATCTATCCATGTGGTGATGGGAGGTCCACGGGACCCCCTCTGCTGGTGATTTCTAGTTCTGATGCCTCCCCCCTACTTAGTTTAAATTATACCTCTCATTGATGAAATCCCCCAGCTTCTGCTTCAACACCTGTGAACCTGCCAAGCTGAGATGTAACCCATCCCCTGCATAAAGATCTGTGTTATCCCATTTACTACTCCAGTCCCCCACCAATCCATACCCTTTGGTCCCACACCATTCCCTCAGTCACTTGTTGAAGTCTCTGATTCTTCTCTTCCTGTCTGTACTGGCCCTTGGCACTGGCAGAACTTGTGAGAAGACTACCGTTGTTCCCTCTGCTGCATAGTTTTCCCACTTCCCTGAAGCTGTCTTGTACCTCCTCTAGTCTTCTCCCTTCTAGATCATTTGTTCCCAGGTGCACCACAATGTGCGGCTTCCCTCCCCCTACCTTCCCCACATATCTGCCCATATGCTGCCCCATTCTACTCACTGTCATGCCTGGCATGCACTCTACCTAGATGTTACTTTTTCTGGCACCCTTCCCCACCTTATACCCTTAAGTATAGAATTCTTAGAATTATGACCTCTGATGCTTACCTTCTCACCCTCTTGTTGCCCTCCACTCCCCCCACCCCCCAACTTGTGAGGCCTTCTCATCCCCCATGTCATGGCCTCCCCTTTGCCTCCTCTAGCCATCGCCCTGTTCTCTCCCCTCTCGAAGCTATGACCAGGCTACTGACCTCCTTTTCCGAATTATTTTCCGTCTGTGGAACCTCCCTTTTGCACTGACTTGTTGCTCTGTCCATCACGCTACCACCTCCTCTACTATTATGTCCCAGTGTCTTCCCTGAAATGTGGCCCTCCCCCACTCGGACTCCCATCCTTTCAATATCCTTAGCCTTTCCCGGGCTGCCTGCCGCTTCCTCCTTCCTCTTGTCTCCTTGCTCCTTCTTTCCCTCTGGAGAGACTGCATCACCGTCACCTTGCTGCCCCCCTTGCCAATGTGTCTTCTTTGTGTACTGCCTACTGCATCACCATCATCTTGCTACCCCCCCTTGCCAATGTGTCTTCCTGGTGTACTGCATACTGCCTCTCCGCTGTATATCTTTTCCCCTGTAGTGTCCTCTCCCTGCTCCTTCACTGTAGCTCCCCTCTTCCCTGCTAACTGGTCTTCTGGACTAGCCAACACTGAGAATCTGTCTGCAGTGCTAATCTCCTTTCCTTGAATGAGTCCAGTCCCCTTCCCCACAGGCTGATATCTTTGCTCTGACCCAGTCTTAGTCATGCTCCTGTGCCTGACCCTACTCCAGTCATCACTTCCTTCCCTTGGCTGCACCCGCTTGTGTGGCCCTCCTGCTGTCCCATCATGTTCCCACTTATTATTGTCTGTTTTGAGCTCTTTTGGATACCTCATTGGTTCCCCCTCCTGGCCATGTTCCCCCCCACCCAATTCTGTCTTCTTCATGCCTCCAGTTCCTTCCTCAACCACCCTATTTCCTGCCTGAGCCGGCCCACCTGCCAACACACTCCACAGCCCCCTGCCCTCCAAGCCACTCCCAGGAATATGGCTGTTCCATATCCTTGGCAACATAAAACCCTTCCCATCTCCCACCCTATTTGACTGCTTCTGCACATCCTCTCCTCCCTTATCCTGGTCTTACCCCACTCCATGGAACCCTTCCCCCACCTTGGAATTCCCATGTCTGTACAGGACATATGTAGCCATCCCAGTAAGGCTCTTCCCTGTCTACCAGCGTGGCCTGCTGCCTGCTGTCTTCCCTGTTGATGCCCTACAGATGCTACTCAAGATGCCACACTTCTGCTTTGTGGCACTCCAGCTTTGGGGTCGCTTGGTCCCCCTTTGAACTATAAATGGATCCCAGCCCCGCTAGTGACTGGTCCGAGTCAAGAGACCACCCCCCCTCCCCCTCCCCCTCCCATGCATTTCACTCTGTCTGAGGAACGGCACCTTACAGACCCCTAGAGGAGTATGCACCCAAATGGGGGTGACTTCATCTTACAGATCCCTGGAGGAGTATGCACCCAAATGGGGTGACTTCACCTTACAGACCCCTGGAGGAGTAGGCACCCAAATGGGGGTGACTTCACCTTTCATTCCATTCCCCATCAGAACAGCAGCAGGTTGGACTTTTTCCTTATACCAACAACTCAAATGCATGAGGTGCAAAGTACTTCCATAGGGCTTATTGTACTCTCTGACCTCACCTATGTCTATTTAGCAGTCAGAATAAGTCACCCACCACAGAGCCTCCCCAGTGGAGGATAGACACTCATTCCCTCTCAACCCAGACTTTTTGACCTGACTCATGGACAAACTTTGCTCCTTCCTAGCCATTAATGGCTCCCCAGAGATATCCCAGGCTATTTTGTGGGATACACTCAATTATAAGTCTAATTAATTATTCATGAGCCTAACAAGGCTCCTGATTGACTACTGGATTGATAATTAATGTCTTAGAAATGACTGATTCAGCTGCCAACTGGCGCTGCTTGACATGCACGGCTTATGCCACTCTACTTTAAAGTTGAATTGCTGTAAAAATAAATGTGAAAAAAGAAAGTTGTTATTGCGATTAGACTTATAATCTCAGTAACAATCTTGAAGCTGGTCATTTCTTTGGATTAACGACCGGCTTGAGGGAGGTGGCCCTTGGCTGTACCTCAGACCACCTACCCCCCCAACCAGTCATTAATCCTTCAGAAATTACCAGCTTCTCGATTGATATTGCTTAAATCATATCTGAGAAGTCACATAACTAGCAGTTCCTCCCACACTGAGAAGCAGAGACTATAGAAAGTAGCAGAGAAAGAGAAAATCCTTAAGCTAAAAGAGCATGAGTACAACAACTCCCTTAATGTGCATGACCCACAATGTCATAGGGACATGTTGCAGCTCAGATATCAAATAAATGCACTCTCCTCATCAGCAGCCCAGAGGGCAGTATTGAGGACCTCTCACAGGTACTGGATGGAAGTCAGATGAGAAAGCAGATCGTCTCCTGGCCTAGCGCACTAAAGTTCAGTTGGCCACTAATCACATTGGATGCATTAATCTTCCCTCTGGTGAAGTCACAAACAACCTACAAAGATAAATGAGGCCTTTGCAAAATTCTGCTTGGAGCTCTATATATCCAAAAGTGGTCCCTCCCTCCATACACCTGTGAGACTTCCTAAAAGGAATGCCCCTGGTGCACATTTCAGAGGAGCAGACTGCTGAACTAGATGTCCCCATATCCTTACAAGAACTGCAAGGATTGGTGTGCTCTCTTCTCAAGCAGAAGGCCCCTGGACCTGATAGGCTCGTGGTAGAGCTGTACCAGACCTTCTTACCCACCCTGGACAAACCCCTCATCGTCACTCTCACATAGTCCTTCAGCAAGGGCATCTTACTTGCATCTGTGTCAGAAGCCTTGATAGTTCTCCTTCCCAAGCCTGGTAAAGACCCCCATATGTTACCAAACTACTGCCCAGTATCTTTGCTGAATGTTGATACAAAAATCTTGGCTTCCAGGCTGCAGAGAATTATTCCCAATATTACAGAGGCTCAGCAGATGGGCTTTGTGCAGGGTAAAATGCAACGGACAACTTGAGGGAAGCACTAGATGTTATGTGGGCTACATCCAATCAGAATTTCCAGGCTTTGTTGGTTAATGTTGACACTGAAAAAGCATTCAACTCTGTAGAATGGAATTTCCTCAGTAAGTCCATGCAAGCCGTGGGGATTGGTCCTGTTTTCACTTGTTGGTTTTGGATCCTATTTACCAACCCATCAGCACGTATCCTAACAAACTCAATTATTTCCTCCCAAATTCGGATGAGATGGATTTCCCATCACCATTTTTCTTTCTGACTGCAGTGGAGCCCCTACTATGTGGGATTCACCAAGCAAGATAGGTTGAGGGGGTAACATGTTCCTCTACTCAGCTGAAAATTTGGACTTGTGCAGACAGCCTTCTAGTGGCAATCTAACCCTGAAACATCACTCCCTGGCTTGCTGTCCATTCTGAATGAGTTCAGCCAATTCTCAGGGCTCAGAGTGAACTGGAGTAAAACTGAAGTACTCCCTCTGAATAAAAGTACCTGAATGGAGCCACTAGCACATCTGGGACTAAAATGACAACTGTCACATATCTCATATCTAGGTATACATCTGCCAGTGGAGCTCAGATCTATAGTGGATATTAACCTCAACTCTGTCAGTCCAACTTTGCAGGCTTCCTTCTGTAGATGGAAAAAATTGCAATTATACTTCAGTGGGAAAATAGTTGCCAAAAAGATTATGTTTTTTCCCAGAAAAATCTTGTTCTTTCTTAATAACCTGCTGATACGAATCTGAAAAGAGAAACTGCAGCAGCTGGAAAATATATTTTGTTCCTTTTATGGGATGGCACTAGACTTCACTTTAGCCTACAAAAATTGAGAGCTCCAGGGAGGCAGGGTGGCTGGGCCCTTCCATGGCTATGGGCCTATCTCCAAGCAGCAGGAAGCATAATCTGCATTGGCTATCTCCCCCATCTAATGGCACCCCAGTACAGTTCCCACTGGAACCAGGGTCCCAATGATGGCTCACCCTGGGTGTAGAAGTACCGAGTCCACCCCTTCACAGGATCAAATACTTCCTTGTCAGTACAAATATTCACAAGGCAGGCATGGGTTACCATATTTAAATCCCACAACTGAAAAAAAATCACACCTAGATAAATGGGAACCTTTTTTTGGTATAACCCACACCTCCTCATTGAGAATAAACCCATAAGAAGGGAACGCCGGGCAGATAAGGGTATATCGACACTGGGTGATCTGATGCAGCCCACCTCCAATACTTTGGACTCATGCCAAAACCCGAAAGACAGGTGCAGCCTACCCCATTCAGATTTTTGGAAGTATTTGCAATGAAGGTATGCTCTTACTAAAAGATGTCTGCAGAATGTGCCCCAGGAATCAACCATCCTACTGTCACTCATTTGTAAATGGAGAAAGAATCCACCTAGGTTAAGGGGCAGAATTTACTGTACGTACTCGAGCCTCATTGCCCAAAGCTGCAATCCTGAGCTGCATGGGAAGCATCTCCGCAGGTGTCTGTGCCAGACCCTCTCTGGGGGCTAATGCTCAAGACAGCTCCCACGGATTTTAGAAATATGAGATACCAGCTAATCCAGAAAATTGTATATAGGTGGTATCACATCCCTGTGGCCCTGCACAAATTGGGACTGATGTCTAACAATGTCTGTTGGAGATGCCACCAAGATGCTGGTACACTGGCCCATACACTGTGGACATGCCCTACCCTGCACAACTTCTGGACACAGGTCTTCTCTCTTTGTAGTAATACAGTAGAACAGAAAGTTCTTCAGGATCCTGTCTTCTGGATCCTGGGTGGTCCGCTAACCAATAGCTCCATTCCCCCCAGAGCTCAAGTCATGGCTTCTCCCAGCTGCATTGGAGGCCAGGAGACAAATCCTCCTCAAATGGGGATCTGACTCCCCTCCATCAGACTCTGACTGGATCTCCTGCCTTATCAAGCTGGCAGAGTATAAGTGCCTCACTCACTTAGCTAATCACAACATGCCTAGATATCGTAGAGTCTGGGGTTCTTTTCTCAAGTTCAGGAATCTAGAATTACTAAGAAATCATTACTGGCACGCTTCTCTCTTTATAAGTGTCTTTTTAATTCAGTTATCGAGTTGTACCCTAGATACTGCAAAAGTGACTGTTATGTACTACACTGCAACACTGCTAGGAACTCTAATAGCTTTGTAACCAAATTTGTTGCTTGTTCATATCAGTTCAAGCTTGGTTTTGTTGGCAAAAGAAAAATGAGGAATTCACAACAATGACATTGTATTTTCTCCATGTTATGCCTTTATGTATGAGTTTTGCTAATTAAGATTGATGTATGTTGTACGTACAGTATTTTCCCTGCAATAAAATGTTTAAAAAAAAAAAAGCATCAGAGGGATGTGAAACGTGTCAGGTGGATCATCCTTTTTTTGGGGGGGGGGGGTCAATGGATTTTTTAACTGAATTTTGTATGTAAGCATGGCTGTTATTTAAAGAATGACAACAATGAATAAACTCAACCTTACACCTTTACAAAAAAGAAAAAAATGGAAAAGAAGTGGCTGAAAAGGTAAAGGCTAAAAGGGAAGGGTAACATTCTGGAGGTATAAAGAGATGCGGAGGGAAGATGAAGAGGAGGTGTATTAGCAGAAGCTGATGGAGACAAGGAAAGCAGTAGGGAGAGCAAAAGGGCAAACTGAAGAGAGAATAGCCCAGGAAGTAAAGAAAGGGGGCAAGGCTGTTTTTTTATGTACATTAATGAAAAGAGGAAGACCAGGGGAGGGATTGTAAAGATAAGAAGGGGGGGGGGGACTGTGCATAGGAAGATCAGGAAATGTCAGATATCCTGGCTATTATTGGCTGGCAGTATAGCCTAGAGGTTAGAGGAACGAGGTGTGCACAAGCTTGATACATCCAGCAGACCAGACCTGAATTTGATTCTCACAACCTCCACTTGCATACTGTGTGACTCTAAGCAAGTCACTTAGCCATCCAGTGCTCTCAGGTCGCCCCTGAAAACAGGTCTATTGGGCCTTACCTGGTTACCGAAGACTAAAATAAAAATGCTAAACAAATACTTTTGTTCAGTGTTTACAGAAGTATGGGAAGGGGAGGACCACATAAAAACAGCAGGAGCACTGCAGGGAGGGAGGTAGACACTAGTCATTTTTCAGAGGAGAGAGTCCTGAAGTGACTCGCAAATCTGAAAGTGGACAAAGGTATGGGGCTAGATGGGGTACATCCAAGTGTAATGAGGGAGCTCAGGGAGGTACTAGCTGCACCTCTGACAGTCCTATTTAACTGCTTACTGGAAACAGTAGGGGTTCCGGAGGACTGGAGGAGAGCAGATATAGTCCCACTTCACAAAAGTAGTAGCAGAGAGGAGGCTAGCAGCTATAGGCCAGTTAGCCTGGCATCGGTGATGGGGAAGTTAATGGAGACACTGCTAAAGGAAAGGATTGTGGAGTGTCTTGACTCCAGTGGGTTAGAAGACCTGAGGCAGTATGGATTTATGGGGGAAGGTCATGTCAAATAAATCTGATAGATTTCTTTACTGGGTGACCAGGGGAATAGATCAGGGGGCGGTGGATGTGGCCTACCTAGATTTCAGTAAAGTTTTTGACACCATCTCACATAGGAGACTCATAAGGAAACTGGGCAACATAGGGGTGAGTCCTAAGGTGGTAAACTGGCTAAGAAATTGATTAAGGGATAGGTGACAGAGGGTGGTGGTAAACGGACTTCACTCTGGGGAAGGGAGGGTGACCGGTGGGATGCCTCACGACTCAGTACTAGCACTGGTCCTCTTTAATGTATTTGTATGGGACATTGCAGATGAGCTGGAAGGGAAGGTCGTCTGCCTCTTTGCAGATGACACTAAACTGTGCAGTGGGGTAGGCACTCGGGGGGGGGGGGTAGAAAGAATGTGCAGAGACCTGAGAAAACTCAAGGAGTAGTCAAGGACATGGCAGCCGGGTTTCAATGCAAAAAAGTGCAAAATCATATACTTAGGGCACAGAAACCCAGAGGCAGAGTACGGAATGAGAGAAGAGGTATTGACAGTCACCAAACAGGAAAGTGATCTGGGGTCATCATATCTGATGACCTAAAGGTGACCAGGCAGTGCGACAAGGCAGTTTGTAGGGCCAGTGGGATGTTGGGGTGCATAGGAAGGGGTATTATGAGCAGAAGTAGGAGGTGGTGTTGCCACTGTATAGATTGCTGGTGAGACTCCACCTGAAGTACTGTATCCACTTCTGGAGACCACATCTCTGGAAGGACATAGACATAGTGGAGGCTGTCCAGAGGAGGGCAACTAAAATGGTGCAGGGTCTGTATCAGAAGCCCTGCGAAGAGAAACAAAGGACCTCAATATGCACCCCCTGGAAGAAAGGAGGGAGAGGAGGGCTATGATAGAGACTTATAAATACCTCATGGTGGTAAACAAGGCACAAGAGGGGAGTATTTAAAAAAAAAGAGATGCACAAAAACAAGGGGGCATGCATAGAAGCTGGAGGGGGTAAAATCAGGAGAGATGTGAGGAAGTACTGCACAGAAAGAGTGGTGGATGCCTGGAACATTCTTCCAGTCAAGGTGGTGGGGGCTAAAACAGTGGTGGGATTCAAGAATGCATGGGACAGGCATGAGGAATCTTAGTGGAAAATGTATGTGTGGGGGGAAGAGATAAAGTAGGGTCTGCTGTGACACAGTAGGCAGAGAAAAAAAATGGGCAGACTGGGAGGGCCAAGCAGCCTTATCTGCTATCAAATTTTGTGTTTCTAAGTTTCTGTGGTTCAGTATTTTGATAAGACCCCTATCATGTGACAACAGGGTTTCATGTGATTTCCACACACAGATACAAAAATTACCCAGCTCTAGTTTCAGCTTCCCATTTTTTTCATTTTATGAAAGTTGCAAGGTTCTGTCTTTTGATGTCAGAAGTTCATCTAGAGAGTGAGGGGCTAGTGATCCTGGCAGATGCCTGGATTGTTTACGTTTACTGCAAAGGCATATCCTCCTGGGTAGACACATCCTCCTGGGTGAAAAAACTGCAGGTTCAGAGAAATGTCTAATCATTCTGTTTTTATGTGTTGCAGAAATGGGAGTTCCAGATGCTGCAGCATGTTTCATCACTACATCCGCAATTGATGTGCACTATCCCAACCTCTCCACTGATCTGCTGTCAATAGTAATGCCAAGCAAGAGTGAAGGAGCTGAGAACTCTTCCCAGGTCGAGCCCGACAGCGCCTCCATTGCCAGCTCCGCAACTCTAACCATGAGTGCCAGCAGCCAAGCCTTTTGCTCTTCCACAGACTTCAGTACAAGGGAGGAGTCTTCTGATTCCTGTCTACTTGAAAGAGTCAGAAATATTCAGAATGGAGACACAGAGTCCATGAAGCCGAGGGTCAATAATACTGTTGTTCGGGAACTTCTGTCTTCTTTGTCTGAAAGTTCGTGCTTGACACAGAAAGGACTCGACCCAGTCAACCTGAAACTACCTAGCCCAGCAGGGTCAGCCAAAGCCAGCCCAGTGCATGGCCGCAAGATAAATATTTACAACAGAAGCCAACAAGTGAACCTTAATACACTCCATCTCAAGCCTATCATTCACCTTCAGAAAAATGTCACCACCGTCGATGAGAAGTACAGGTTTTTGGAGCCCACAGAGCAGAAGTTAAACAGAATCCAAGATACATAGTTGTTAGTATCAACAGATTTTGGCTTATGGCAGGGTGGTAGCCTTATGCCTCACACCATTTTGCAGGGGGGGCTTATAATCTGGGATACTAGCCAGTTGTATAAACTTGGGATGCAGTCGCTTTGGTAGGGTTGCCAGTGCAGTACTTATAAAGCATGAGGATGGGTGGGGATGGAGCAGCAGCACTGAACTCCCATGGAGACTTGACACTGAAGGGGTCTTTCCACCAGCATCTGTGAATGAAGAAGGATCTTGCTGGCAGGCAGCTTCAGAGCAGGGACAGGCCTACCTCTTCAGATTCTATTTAGAACCAGTTCTAATTAGAAAGCCAAAAGGTTCTGAAAGGCTTGTTTTCTAAACTTTTTTTTTTCAAACCTAGTAATTTGCAACCATTTGTATATTAACAATATCCTGATTACTTACTAATGATGGATTTAGATTTAGAATCACTGTAACCATTTTTTAGGGGGAGATTCTATTTGAGTGCAAATTATAACATTAGCCCAGTTCTAGCAGGCACAGTATTTTTTGTATTGTTGAACTTTTTATTTAATCATTTTTCAATATAGATAGTACAGACATAACAACAGTAGTATAGGTATAACGTTATCTATGCATATCAGAGACATAGTTACGTAGACAGTGTCAGTAGATAGGCACGCCCACCCAGTCTGCCCATTTGCGCTTGTAAGTTCACGTCATGTTTTCCTAGAAGTCTGTTGCCCCTCACCCCTGACCTCCAAAATTCCTTTATGTCTATCCCATGCATTCTTAAATCCCGTGATTGTTTCAGCCCCCACCACTTTCCCTGGCAGGGTGTTCCATTTGTCCACCACCCGTTCTGTGAAGAAATCCTTCCTCATGTGTCCTCTGAATCATCCTCCCTCCAACTTCATCCCATGCTGTCTAGTCCTGGAACATCTTTTTCACTTAAAAATAGTGTATTCCTGCAACCTGTTCCTTCCTGATATAAGACCCTTTCATACAGGCATTCCTGAAGGGCATCTAAAATACATGTGACTATCAGATAGCATGGCATATATCCAACAAGAGAAAATAAATCTACAGTAGGTGACAAAGCAGCAGGGCAATGAAAATGGGCAAACATTTGAGCCTGTGGGCACAACCACCGGGGGGGATGAGGGTGTTCAGTCCCCTTTAACCTTTTAGGCCCTGCTAAATAATTAATGACATTGGTCTCAGCATGATAGGCGTGGTAGATCCATGCCCTCCCAGCTTTGTAGACATGGTTGCACACATGTTTGAGCCTACTTTTTTTTCTCTATAAAATATTCCAGGCATCTCCCAGTTTCATTTGGTGATAATTTTTATTTCCATGTAAATTTGAAGAACAGTTTGTTGCTGTATCAGTCCTTGTACAAAAAGATTAACCAAACGGGTGATTTGATACCTTTTATTGGACCAACAAGAGATTTACAGAATGTTTTAAGCTTTGAAGGGAATAAATAAGGTACAGGAGGGTAGTATCTTTCAAAAAAAGGAGATACTCTAGAACAAGAGGACATGACATGAGATTGGAAGGGGGTAGACTGAGAGGCAACGTGAGGAAGTATTTCTTCATGGAAAGGGTGGTGGAGGCATGGAACAGCCTCCCAATAGAGGTAGTGGGACAAAGTCAGTGGGGGAGTTCAAAACGGCATGGGATAGGCATAGGGGAACACTACCGGTTCAAAATAGGAGGTAAAGGCAAGAGATAAGGTAGGATCTGAGGCACTTTTTTAGAGGTAGAAGAAAAAAGGGCAGACTAGATGGGTCTCTTGGTCCTTATCTGCCATCAAATTATATGTTTCAGTGTTTCAAACATACACAGATTTTTTTTTAACCTCAAAAATGGCAGTTATACAAAGAAATTGCTTTAAGTACATGGTAGACAGAAAACAGAGATAAGAAACCAGTCTCTGAAAACCTAGTAGTGTGTAAATCTGCTCCTCTCAGGATGGCATGCAGAAGGCCTATAGATTGTCAGTTCCTAATTATCTTTCTGAAAATAGACAGCAGTGTGTGTGTGTGTGTGTGTATACGCGCGCACGCTCAGCACTGAGAAACAGTCCGTGTGTGTGTGTATGAATCCAAAAAGTGGTGCTTGAATTAAGGCACCGTCCGAAATGGTGACGCGATGTGGGCGAAAGCCTGAATGGCGATGGGGGAGGAGGGCGACCGGATGTGGTGGGGTGGGCGACAGCCACAGGATGCCATATGTACACGCATGCGAGGGAGAGAGAGAGGCACGCGCTGGCCTGGGAGGGGGTGGAGGGGATGTAGGGGGTGGCACTGCGGTTGGCTGCCGAGCTGCGCTGCAGTGTCGGGGGTTGGCCTCTGCTTGCGGTGCGTGGGGTACCAGGTTCAGGTCTGGGTCCAGGCGCTACTGCATTTTTGTTGCGCCCAGCCCGAAACTTGTTTTTTTTTGTTTTTGCCCCCCCCACATGCACCCCCCGGCGCTCGCCATTATCACATAGAACCCAAAAAGTATGGTGCCAAACATATAACTAAGCATAAATAGAACCATGTTAATATATAAAGGCACATTAAAAATATTTATAATAAATAGAGTAGTTAGGGCGGTCAAGGCTTCAAGGGTGCTAAGTCTGGCAGCGGGGATCAGAGAAGGGGAAAAGGATTTCTTCAGGTACATAAGGAAGAAAAGAAGGTGTAAAGATGAGACTGTCAGGATCAAGAGAGATGAGTTGGGCAGAAAAAGAGGGGGGAACAGGCAGAGGCACTCAATGAGTACTTCTGTTCAGTGTTTACCAGGGAGGAGGATGGGCCTATGCCACAGGGAAGAGGTGGAGTGGGCATGGGAGTAGTGGGGGTAACGGGTGGGGAAATCCTGGTGAACAGAGTCTTGGAGGGCCTTAAGTCCCTGCAGGTGGACAAGGCACTGGGACTGTAGGGTGTGCAACCAAGAGTCCTGAGGGAGTTGGCGAAGGTCCTGGCAGGACCTCTGGCAGACCTGTTCAACACCTCCCTGGAGACAGTGTGCATGCTCCAGGACTGGAGAATGGCACATGTGGTGCCCCTCTACAAGAATGAGCCCAGGGATAAGCCAGGTAACTACAGACTGGTCAGCCTTACCTCTATTGTAGGGAAGTTAATGGTGACAATTCTTAAGTAGAGACTAGTGATCTTTCTGGAAACAAATGGTCTCCATGACAAAAGGCAACATGGGTTTGTCTCGGGTAGATTCTGCCAGACCAACCTGATTGACTTTTTTTGATTGGTTGACAAGGGCACTCAATAAGAGCCATGCGGTGGATGTCCTGTATCTGGACTTCAGCAAAGCCTTCGACTCGGTGCCACATGGAAGGATGCTCAGCAAACTGAGGAACCTGGGAGCTGGGGAGAAACTGGTAGGATGGGTTAGGAGCTGGCTGCAGAATAGGCAGCAGAGGGTAATTGTAGGGGGAGAACTCTTAAATCCCAGAGCTGTAACCAGCAGGGTCCCACAAGACTCAGTGCTAGGACCAGTATTATTTAACATCATCATTGGCAATATAGCAGACGGGATTAACAGTAAAATCAGCCTTTTTGCAGATGACGCAAAGATCTGTGCGGAGGTGGATAGTGTGGAAGGGAGACAAGAACTCAAAGAGGATCTGGCAAAGCTTGAGCGCTGGTCAGACATATGGCAGGAGGAGTTCAACGCTAAGAAGTGCAAGATGATGCACTTGGGAGCCAGAAACCCTGAGAATAGCTACTGGTTGGGATGTGTGCAGTTATCCACTTCAGAGGAGGAGAAGGGTGTGGGGGTACTAGTCACAGGGGACATGGATAATTCCGAACAGTGCAGGAGGCAGCAGCCAAAGCTAATAAAATGCTGGGGTGCATTGCCAGAGAAATCACCTCTAGGAGAGAGGAAGTCATCCTGCCATTGCACAGGTCACTGTGAGACTGCACTTGGAGTACTGTGTGCAGTTCTGCTGCTCCTGTTTAAATTCAGATTTGGAGGAGGATTTCCTGAAACAATGCATGTACAAGCCACTTGCTTATTTCCAGTATATTGATCTTTTATTTATAATTTGGACAGAAGGTACTCACACACTCAAAGAATTTCGTCAGGAACTTAACATCCTCCACCCATCCATTAAAGAGCAACTGACACCTTCAGGAGAACTTAAACAAAACATAATATTTAGATGAAGTTCAGCTTGTATTTCACATTAGTTCTTTATTCCTCCTCCTCATTATTTATTACTGAGGTCATTCGCATGAAAACAGGATTTTTGCTTCTGAAGAGTTCATCTATTTCTGTTGCTGTCTCCCTACCTGAGGTCATAATGCACTGCTTGTGACATGACAGTTAGCATTATGTGTTGAAGTAGGGAGTAAGCTATAGAGGCAGATTATCTTTAAAGTAACTGTAAGGGATAAAAAATCATGTATTCATGCACATTTCCTCACTAATAAATAATGGGGAGGAGAAATCTAGAATATATATGGAATACAAGCAGAATTTTATCTAATTATGTTTTTCAAAGTTTTCTTTGAGGCATCAGTAGCTCTTTAAACTTTATCTGGAGTACTCTGTCATCAGTGTTAATTTCCTAGATACTACAGTTACCATCAGACATGGAACCTTGCAGACCTGTATTTGTAGGAAACCGACAGACTGACAGACAGACAGACAGACATACTTACACAAAAATAGCAATCATCCTAGGCACACAAAAAAATCTGTAATACACAGTCAAGCACTTTGATACCACCGAATCTGTTCAAGTGAAGAAGAGAGAGAGATAAACGCCTGGCTACACTGAAAAAAAAACATTTATTGGGCAGGGACACTCCTCTAGACACATTGACAGAGCTGTGGAAAGTGTGACTCTTCTGCCAAGAGAACAGCTATAAAGAAAACACTACCACCAACCAGATAACCTTGGTTGTTACAAACAACCCTGTGTTGGAGCCCCTGCGTAAAATCATTGAGGGCCTCCAACCAATATTCAGTTAGGATAACACCTTGAAATATATCTTCCAAGAACTGCCTTTACTGTCTTTCAGTCACCTAGTTTTTCTAACCTGATTGTCAAGAGCAAACATGCCTAACCAAAACAACAGAACACTAGGCGCCCTAAACCCTGCAGTAATCTTAAATGTAAGATGTGTGAGCACATTTCCACTGCAGACTTTATCAATATCCCCCAAAGCAAACAATTCAAGATATGGTGGAATTATACATGTGTCTCAGAATGTCATCTGCTACATCCAGTGCAAGAAATGTCCATATGCAGGCTGTGTGGGGGAACCGGACAACCCCTTCAAACCCAAATTAACTCACAAAGACACAACATTAAAATGAAAAATCATGTAAAACCAGTGGGACATTTCTCTCATTCTGAAAACACTCCATCTCTGACTTCTCTGTCCTGGTTTTCAAAGGACACTTTAGAAACACACAAAAAAGGTGGGCTTATGAGGTCGGACTTCTTTTTCTTCTCAGTACGTGTTGTGCTAGAATGAATGTGGACCTTAATTTCACAACCCATTACACAATTTAAACTGCATCTGCCTTTTTCTTGGCTCAGGTACCATACATGGACATATATTTGTTATAAATATTTTTAATGTGCCTTTATATATTAACATGGTTCTATGTATGCCTATTTATATGTTTGGCTCCATATTTTTTGGATTCATACACACTGAAGGACCGTTTCTTGACACAGAGTTTGCTATCTATTTTTAGGAAAAATAATTAGGAACTGACAATTTGTAGGCCTTCTGCATTCCATCCCAAGAGGAGTAGACTTACACACTACTAGGTTTTTATTTTTTTATTTATATCTCTATTTCTCACCTGCAGCCACAGTCCTGCCAATTCCAGCCACCACTCCTCCTTCACCGCCGACCCTGAAGCTGACGTGCCCAGCTGGCATATGCAGCTGTACCGTCGAAAGGGCCCCCCATGCCCCCGAACCCGGCCAGGATCCAGTACCGGCACATGCCTTGTTCCAGGCATCGTCGGCCAGTGAAGCTGCAGCCATCAAGCTGCCGCGGACTATGGTGCCATTTTCCTCTGTTTTATTTTTCCCTGATGGTAGCATGGATGTGCAATGACGTCCATGCACAACGTGTGAGCGTCTGCTGTGCTCCCTCCAGGCACCTGCGCGTCTGTAGTACCTCTGGGTGTCCCCAGGGACCATCAGAGCATGGTGTGCATCCACCACTTTCCCCCAGGACTAGGAGAGCTGTCATCAGACGCGCAATCCTAGTCCTCCTCTGCTGACCCCCGATGACCCGGGCTCGTTCCCGAACCTGAGTCACCGGCGTGGAGCGAGGTGTGGCGTCCAGCGCCTCAACCCTCAGCGCCACCGGGCTGGCTCACTACTAGGTTTTTAAAGACTGGTTTCTTATCTCTGTTTTCTGTTTACCATGTACTTAAAGTAATTTCTTTGTATAACTGCCATTTTTCTGATGAAGAATTCTGTGTACGTTCGAAAGCTTAAAATATTCTGTGAATCTCTCGTTGGTCCAATAAAAGGCATCAAATCACCCATTTTGTTCACCAAAATTTGAGTATGTTATTAATGTTTTCATTTATTTTTTCGCAAGAGAAAAGATGACTGTGACATTTGGCTTAGAAATTCCATTGTAGACCTGGTAAGGGTTAGGACTGAGAAAGTAACAGAAATTTGTAGTACGCAGCATTGAAGGTACCTAGACAAGTAGATTCAACAATTATGCTAATATTCTCATTAACAGTAGCTAAAACTAGCTTTTTGGAAGAACATTTTCATTGCACTGCTGCTTTAATTACGTGGGGAGAAAACCTTTACATACAGATATTCATGAGGGACATATGAAATAAGAGTTTGCTTCTAAACTGAATCTGCCTATCTCTCCTTCTGAGGAGATTTGTTAAATTCTGTCCTTTCTTTTCTGTTTGGGGATTGATGAGGGAGGCTGTCATCAGTGGTGGAAAGAAAAATAAACTACTACAGGACCCACCACCACTGGTGTAAGAAGTAATCTCTACAAGGTATATTACAAGTGCTGCATTATTTGTATTATTGCAACTGGTACCTACTAGTTGTGAGTGAGAGCAATTTGAAACCATGGTTTATTTGCAAGAGAATTACCTCCCTTCATGCTCCAGGGATGCTGATTCTTGTGTGGTTTGTAGGGGGAGCATTCTCTAGCAAGTAAACAGCATTTTAAAAATATAGCCAGTTAGTTAGAAACTAGCGAGCAAGTCCTACCTCACTTTCAAAAAGAGTCCCTCAAAAAAGGTGACCAGCAATAAGGAATGAAAACTTATTCATTATGTATTCCAGAATTACATTTCTTTTAATTTGTAACCCTTTCTCTACATTTTAAGTGTTAGTTGCGTATTATGTATTTTTCACACATCATGAAACTACAGCTAGAAGAAGGCGTGAAACCATATTCTGCTCTACCACCTGTAGGCAGCTGCATATAACTGAACTACCACCAATACAGTTCAATATTTGTGGTGGTAGAGGTGTCATCAGGTGCCGCCTACTGGCAACAGACTGCAGTGCAGTCTCATTGATTTTTTTTTTTTATATACCCACACTTTCATGGCCTATGACCCGCACGTAGACTACGGCTGAGGGGGGTGGCAGTGTACGGAAAGGACTCCATCAAATTAGTGGAGAATAGACCTGTAGGTTGGTAAGGAGATACAGAATCTTTGTGACTATAGTTGGTAGTGGGGTGGGGGCTGAGGATTGGAGTGATCTACAGATCAACTTGTCAGGCATTAGAGGCAGATCAACTGCTCTTAAACCAGATTAGCGAATCAGCAGAGTTAGGGGCAATGATCATTATGAGGGATTTCAGTCCCTCTGATGTGGATTCAGCAATACGAGAGACAAGGAACATAAGAAGTCATGGTTTCATTGAGGTCTTCCAGGACTGCTTTTCCAGAAATGGTTGTGGGACACAACTAGGGAGAGTGCTACCTTGGACTTTGTATTTTCCTCCCAGGACATAGGTAACCTAAGGATGGTAGACCCCTGGGAACAAGCAACCACAATCCTGCATTTTGATATCGCTCTGGGGATTCAACTGTCCTCCTCAAGTATGTTGGTTCCAGATTTTAGGAGAGTGGATTTTGGTATGATGGAAGAGCTCCTGGACAGACTGAAAGGGCTGATGGAGGTAGAGGGGTTGGGAGACAAATGGGAGGCTATCGAGAGAGAGGTACTGGGGGAGACTAAAGGATGTATAAGACGTTAACAAGGGCAAGAAACAGAGAAAGCTGTTCTGGTTTACCAAAGAGGTAAAGGTCAGAGAGAGAAAAATATTTTAAAAATATGGTGAACTGGATGACTGTGGAATGGCAGAGGGCTAAGGAGCCTTTCACCTCTAAGCCATTTGGTCCAAATCCAGCCCAGGTCGGTAGTGTCCAAAAACCATTATCACCTGAGGGCTAGTCAGTGGCCTATTTGAAATGAGTTGTAGTGGTCTAAGTCCAGATCCCAGTGGGAAGGTGTCCACATCACAAAACCACCAACACAGTTAGCACTAATTGGCACCCTTGTTGGCAGTCTCACATCAGAGTCCAAGGACTGAAGGGGCATGAAATCTAAACTATGTGGTGGTCCCTCCATGACAGGGTTGAGGCATATCGGTGGGCAGTGTAAGGAATCTTGCACTGTAATAACCTATGCATTATCTGTCATCTGTCAACGACTCACTGGAAAAAGGAGTGATTCCAGAAGACTGGAGGAGAGCAGACGTAATTTTGCTCCATAAGAGTGGCAGCAGAGAGGACTCTAACAACTATAGGCTGGTGAGTCTCACGTCAGTGGTAGGAAAATTAATGGAAACCCTGTTAAAGGAAAGGCTAGTGGAGTATCTTGAATCCAGTGGGTTGCAAGACCAAAGATAGAATGGATTCATGGGGCCAGGGGTCATGCCAGCTGAATCTAAATTCTTTGACTGGGTAACCAGGGAAATAGATCAAGGAAGGACAGTGGGTGTGGTCTGATTGGACTTCTGCTTCAACAGTGTGCCACATAGGAGATAAATAAACTGGGCAGTATAGGGGTAGAATCAAAAATGACAAACTGGGTAAAAAAACTGGTTAATGGATAGGTGACAGAGGGTGGTGGTAAATGGCATTCACTCTAATGAGGGGAGAGTGATCAGCAGGGTGGTGCAGGGCACAGTACTGGGAATGGTCCTCGTCAACGTTTTCATAAGTAACATTGTAGAAGAACGGGTAGGGAGGTTGTGTTTTTTTTGCAGATGACACCAAAATCTGTAATAGCATGGATACCCAGAAGGGGTGAAGAGAATGAGTGGGGACCTTAGAAAACTCAAGAAGTGGTCAAGGGCATTGCAGCTGGGTTCAGTGCCAAAATGGGAAAAATCATGCACATAGGGCATGGAAACCCAGGAACTGCATATAAAAATGGAGGGAGGGGGTACTGACGTCACTAAGCAGGAAAGAGACCTTGGGGCTATTGTAACCCCTAGGGGGCGCTACCCTTAGGGCTACTACCCCTGTCTGCCCCTTCTGAGGCAGGGTAAGGGGCCTAGATCCATGGACGGGTGCCTCCACCCGGAGGTCGGGGTTAGCCCCAGTAAGACTACCTTGGTTACAGCCCTCTGGGCTACTGCAACCCCCCTTTTGTCCCACTAGTGACTCACCCTGCTTGCCCACAATTCTCTCCAACAATGCACTTACCCCACGGCTGATACAATTCAGCTCACTCCAGAGACCCCCTGTAAAATAAGATACAGTTATATTGCAATCACCAGGCAGAAGTTTACCATTAATGTACACAATAGCCAGGATGGTAATTATAACACAGCAATCTGATTTATTAGAAGGGTAGACAACAAGTGGGGGGATCAGGTTAATTGGCTTACACTATGCTATATACCTATGGCTCTGTGCACAGGTCTAACCCTACAAGTCACTGTCCCTGGGTACCCAAGCCCTAATGGCTAGTCCAAACGTGGCAGCTGGTGGGGCCCTTAACACAGATAACGCTGCAATCCTGAGCAAGTCAGCAGAGAAAGAAAGTTCGATTAAGCAGTCAGAAGTATAGCAATACGATTTGAAACCACTGTTTGCACACTTAACAGGGAGCTACCCTGATTCAGTACTCACAACCACCAGCCAATCCCGATTCTTCCAACACTAGCAGGGCTGATCCTGAACTTCACAAGTATCTGTACACATTCATATGGTTATCACAATCCAGGCAGAATCCCTCACTGGCAGCAGGATCAACTTGAACTCACAAGTCTCTTTACACATTTATATGGTTAACAGCAACAGCCGAATCCTTTAATTGCAGCAGAATTTACTTGAGCTACTCACACATTCATATGGCAAACAGCAATAGCAGAAGGATACCACACCAGGCAGCTACTCCCAGACTCTTCAGCTTTCACAGTCACTCCAGCTCTGCAATGGCAGCTTTTTTTTTTCCACTCCTCCCGCGGACCGAGTGCAATTCAGCAATGTTCTCCAGTCCTATTACAGGTCGAGCCTGGTGGGTAGCTGTAAAGAGCACAGCCTCCTCTGACCGCCCGCCGACGGATTTCAAGATGAACTCCTCCCAGGAAAAATGGCCGACTTAGGCCTTCATGCGCTTCCCGCGCGAACACTTCCCAGCTCAGAAGCATAGAAGCTCCTCACTCCTCACTAGCCACAACGATTCTGCCTCTCCACAGCTTGGGGCACTCCTTTCACTCGGGCGTGACCCGATCCGATTGGCTGGTTGAGCCTGCCAGTCACTTCTCCCAGCTCTCAGTGGTGCAGAAAAAGCGCCATAGTCCATAATGCCTTTCTCAAAACAAACAGCTCTTCCATTGCCCAGTCGACTCTGTAAAATCCCAAGGTACTGATTGGTCCAATTGCACAGTTCGGGACCAAAATGGAGGAGGCAATTGAAACTCTCTATGCTGCAAAGCAAAGCAGGTTAGAACAACTACATTATCATTATTTTTACAGCTTATTTCAAGCACCCACCTACATCTTTTATTAGGGCTCCCCCTGCACTATTAGCGATGGCAGAATGGAGCGCTTACTTGGCAGCCCGGGTGGCAGTCGAGCATAACAACACTCAAACCCCTTTCCATTTTTACCCATTCTGACTGCAAAAGGCAGCCCTTAAAGGGACAGCTCATGAAGGCTATTTAAAGTGCTCACTGGCTACCCAATTAAACGGCTTTAGGCCGGTAACTAACCCGAGCACCAGGCATATCCGGAACCCCCATTTGCAAGGGGGTTACACCCTCCCTGGCCTGGAAAAACTTGGCGTCCACGTCAAGCATATGCCTTCAAGGTGCTTTAGGTAAACACCCAATAAGTAGCATATCACATTTTCTTTTTACACATTTAAACATTGGCTTTACAAAATATCATAACCTTTACATGTCCTACACATAAACTATTACTTTGGTTTTAACACAGATCAGTAGTTCCTACCCACGGCACCCAGACTGAGGGAATCTGTCTTCTTTTGGGTACCACTGGGTCCCCTGCAGCAGGGGCATCACTCTTGAAGGGCACCACTAACAGTCTGGAGTTATCTGTCAAAGCTAACTTAGGCAAAGAACTTGGGGACACATATACCCCTTTGTGAACCACATTTAAAGGCAGGTCCACGGCTGACCTAAAGATTCATAGCTTAACTTATTACGGGTCAATTTGTCGTCGGATCGCTTAGGGGTGTCAGGGATTGTGAACCAGGCCCTGACTCAACTCCCATGTCAGAGACATTAGCAACAGGGATCCCTTCAAGGGATCAGGCTCATACTCATAATATATCAGGGGCTTGACCTTCTATCCCTGAACCCACCCCACTGGGCTCATCTGGGGGAGGTGTAGGTACTAGAGGGGAACCATCAGGGAATTCAAAATAGTCTTCCGATTCGGGCAGACCACTGGCTTGTTCCCCCATCTCACTCTCTTCTTCTGAAAAGTCAGATAATTCAGCCAGGCCAGACAGTTCAGCCAAGCCTAAGGACTCAGCCCCTTGAGTTCGTCTGCTACCCCATTCATCTTCTGGAGGCATTTCCTCCGGGGATAAAATAGAGGGCTCAACTAACACAGATGGGCCAGCTTCAGTTCCTGAGTTAACAAGGGGATTGCCCCGAAACAATTGGCTTAGTTCAAAAGAGGGATAGTATTCAATATCACCTTCGTTGTCTTCTGACACTGAGTGTTGATCATCTCCTTCTGCAGGGGAAGTTGGACAAGGCTCCCTTGGTGGACTTGTTGAAGGCTCCACTGGCTTGGTTCCTTTCTTAGTAACAGATCTAGTCACGGGCCTGGAAGGAGGGGTAGAGGAAGGTTCAACTTCAATCAAGATCTGCCCAATTGGCAACAGATGATTTCGGTGTATGGTTTTCACATCTTTCAAATTGTTTTCAGGCCACACTTTATACACAGGTAGGTCTGCCAGCTGTCCCACAACAACATGAGGGAGGTGATGCCATCGGTCGGCAATTTTATGTTTGCCATGCAGTCCCAGATTTCTTAATAACACTCTATCCCCTTTTCTCAATTCTACTGTTTTCACTTTTTCGTCATATCTCTCCTTGTTAACCAGATTTCGCTTAGCCACCATGGTCTGGGCCAGTTGGTAGGCATGATTTAATTGGGCCTTTAATTTCTGTACATACTGTAGATGGTTTTCTGCTCGCACCCCATCAGGGGAGACCTCGAAACACACATCTACTGGCAATCTAGCCTCTCTTCCTAACATTAGACAATAGGGGGAGAACCCTGTGGCATCACTTTTTGTATAATTGTAGGCGTGAACTAGCGTGCTAATCTGTTGGCTCCATCTTGATTTATCTTTGGATTGCAAGGTGCCCAGCATGTCGAGCAATGTACGATTGAACCTTTCAAGCTGAGGGTCTCCCTGCGGGTGGTAGGGGGTGGTTCGTGATTTGCGTACCCCCCACAAAGATAGCATCTCTTTAATCAAGTGACTTTCAAAGTCCCTTCCTTGATCGGAATGAATCCGCATGGAGCCCATAGTGACGAAAAATTCTCAACAAGTATCTTAGCCACTGTAGTTGCTTTCTGATCCTTGGTCGGAAAGCCTGTGCATCGGTAAAATAATCAGTAACCACCAATATGTTGCTAACACTTCTCAGATCAGACCCTAGACTCAGGAAATCAATACAGACCAGTTCCATAGGAGCACTAGTAGTAATGTTGACTAGCGAGCAGCTCGCTGGGGTAACTTTCTTTGCAAACAAGCATCACAGGTTTTGACATTCTGTTCCACGTCCGCACTCATCTTTGACCAATAGAATCGAGCCCGCATTAGTCAAGTGTTCGATCCATGCCCAGGTGCCCCATCTGATTATGCAATGACCTTAGAACTAGTTCTCTGAAAACTGAGGGCAGCACCAGTTGTTGTCGCTGCACCCAGCCCTCCTTACTCACAGTTTCTCTATATAGTAGTTGGTTGATCAGTTTTAATTTAGGCCTTCTTTGTACAACAAGGTGGTCCGCAAGTCAGTGGAACGTAGTTTGGATATATCTCTTCCAGCCCGCAAAACCTCTACAACCGTTCTTATCATAGGGTCACAGGATTGAGCCTGTTGGAGATCATCATTGTTGAGTTGGGGCAGGGAGCTGATGTCCAAGGCAGAGAAATGGCAGTAGGCGGCAGGTATACAGTTTTCAGGCGGCCCCAAACAATCTACCACACAGTCCACTGCGTCAGGAGACACCTGTTCTTCTTTATCAAATTTCTGGCACAGGGCTCTTATGTCAAGCTCAGACAACCGGACCCATTCAGTCTGGGACGCAGGCCTCCGAGAAAGAGGATCCGCATCTATATGGTTTAAGCCCGCCCGGGTATTCTACAGCATAATCGTAGGTGGCCAAGGCAGAAAGCCACCTATGCCCAGTGGCATCCAATTTGGCTGAGGTTTGTACATAGGTCAGAGGATTGTTATCAGTCTTTACTAATATCTTGGCACCATACAAATAGTCATGGAACTGATCAACAATGGCCCACTTCAGAGCCAGAAACTCTAATTTGTGCATGGGGTAATTCTTCTCTGACGGCATCAGACTTCTACTGGCAAACGCTATAGGTCTCAGCCCATTCGAGTGCTCCTGGTATAATACAGCCCCCAATCCTTGCAGACTGGCATCAGTATGAAGAGTGTAAGGCTTGGCTGGGTCAGCATATGCCAACACGGGTGCGTGGGTAAGTTGATATATGATGTCGTGTAAAGTTTCCTCACACTCAGCAGTCCATCGAGTCCCGCACATATCGTTTTGGCCAAAAATACTTATTTTCTAAGTCAGTGTGCACACCCTTCTTATATTTTTTGTGAGTAGGCGGATACCCCTGGGTGAGATTAAGGAGAGGGCGAATCACTCGTGAATAGTCTCTGACAAACCGCCTATAGTAGCCACAAAACCCCAGGAATTGTTGCAGCTCTCTCAAATTTCTAGGTTGAGGCCAAGTGGTCAACGCCTCCACCTTGCTAGGATCAGTCTCTATGCCTTCAGTGGACACTATGTGGCCCACATATTTCACAGAAGTCTGTAAGAATTGACACTTGTCGATAGACAACTTGAGGCCGAAATCCTCCAATCGATCCAGGACTTTGAATAATCATTGTTCATGTTCTTCCAAGGATCGGCCAAACACTATGACGTCATCTAGATAGACCAAACACTCGAGTAGGTTCATGTCCCCCACAGCTCGTTCCATCAAGTGCTGAAAAGTGGCTGGGGCACCGAAATTCCTTGAGGCATCCGAATAAATTCATAGTAGCCTAACGGGCAAATGAAAGCAGTCTTCTCCCGATCGTCTGGGGCCATCGGGATCTGGTAGTGTCCGCTCCGAAGATCCAATACAGAGAACCACTTACTACCATTCAGACAATCCAAGGTGTCTTGTATGCGTGGCATGATATATTGATCCGGAATGGTCCGCCTATTCAAAGTACGATAGTCCACACACATCCGAACTGCCCCATTTGTTTTCCTTACTACTACAATGGGGAAGGCATAGGGGCTTCTAGACTCTTGGATTACACCAGCAGCCAACATTTCTTGCAAATGTCGCCGTACATCATCTATGTCAGCAGGAGCCAAACGTCGGGATCTCTCTCGGAAGGGTCTTTCGTCGTGCAATCGAATGTGATGCTCAGCCCCTTGTATACATCCTACATCCCACTCTTTCAGAGAAAAAACTGGTTCCTCTTGGCAAGCCTCTCATTGACCCTGCGCTTCCACTCAGTCAGCATCGGAGAGTCACCAAAGTCAAACAGATCAGGAGCAACTCTATCACCTGTCCGGGAACTCTTTTTATTTGGTAGGACAGCAGTATCCGCACAATGGACGCTAGCCAGGGTACACCCTCTTTTTATTCGAATCTCTTTATCAGACACATTGTGCACTTGAACCATCACCCTTTTAACATAGGCATGGGCCCTGGCCGGCAGAGTGCTGGGTTTAAGCAACAACCCTCAGGTAGTTCTCCTCCATAGGCGCATCCAACATCAACAACTTATTCTTGACATCTGTTTTTAATCGTACTCTCCATGCAGGAACACACTGAGCATTTGGGGCAAGCACTACAGGGGCCGGATCCTTCTTCCATACCACTCCCACAGGGCCTTCAAGTTCCTCCGGCCTACCCTTCTTCTGAGTGGCCCTGACCATTTGAATTACAGCAGGTACACCCAAAACTCACCCAGTCTGAAATGCTCGCTTCTCTGAACACAACTGGGCCAATCATCCAAACATATGCGCATTTGTTCCAATCAACAGGGGCACCCCATCATACAGTCCAGTGGGTGGGCAGACCAAGACCAAGGTTTCCACTTGCTCATCTGTTCCATTCGCAGTTGCAGGGAAAGATAACCATAGTCGGATGTACCCCAAATACGGATAAGCCTTTGCTCACCACCCCATACATGTAGACCAGTTAGAGGCTGCAGGGGCACTTCAGATAAGTGTGCTTGGTACCAGTCCTGAAACATGATGGTCACCTGGGAGCCACTGTCCAATACAGCTCTAGCAGGAATTCCATTCACCTGCACCGGTCTCCATAGGCGGCCCGACACATCAGACCAGTTGGGGTAGCAACATTGTTAGCCCGCGGCATGGGCCTGAGACACAACTTTTCTTGGAAGCCCGAGACTGGGTCTGATGGTATCGGTGATCAGTCTGCTGTTAACTTTCCTTAAATTCTCCGGCCTCTGGCAGTCAGGGTGGAAATGCCCATCATCCCACACACTGGTAACAAAACTTAGGGTCCCGGGATCACTATTCTGAGGGGCCTGAAGGGAGGATAAAGCTCTTTAGGGCTGGGGTTCGGGGCTCTACATAACTCAGGGGCCCCGGGCCGAGTAGGGTACACAGTAGACTGCTTTAAGTCCCTCACCAATTCCCGTAAATTCCTGATCTCAGCCCTCAACTCACCCTCCACGTAGGGGTCAGAGGAAACAACCCGCATCCCCACAGTACCTGGGAAATCTGGGGACCCCTCGGACCCTCCGGGTGAGCCAGTCTCCTCAGGGGTATTAGACTCATGGGTCCCACTAGGGTTCACTGCCCCCACACAGGGTTCCCACCCCTCTTCATCAGTCTCCACTTCTCGAATTTCCCTCAGCAATTGACAATATTCAGGCGGGGTGGCCCGCTGATCATGCAACTTGAGTTTCAACAGTGTTACACTAGAGAATCTGGCAGACTTTTAAAACATGTTCTAACCGAACCTGATTTAGGGCTGTAGCAGTGATTCCCCTTTCTATAGGCTTTCTGCAAGGCCCTCTCCATTCTAGTAACAAAAGCGGACAGTTTTCATTTCTCCACTGCTTAGCAGACCTGAATTTCCATAATAAGTCTTCACCAGTCTCTGTACTCCCAAAACCCCTTCTAAAGCAGAGATACTGCAGCGGTGGCTTCCAGGCAGAGTGGCCCGGAAGAATCTAATGGTTTCAAGGCAGGACCCTGCAGACTCTCCATCAGCCTCTTCCGTTTCTCCCCTCGGAGCATTGCACTCCTGGACCAAAGGTGGCATAGTCCATCCAGGCCTCCAGGTCATCTTCCCCGGAAGGTACTGGTACCATGCCAGAGAAATGTTTAGCTTCGCAGTGAGTCTAGCTGTATGGAGGGACACATGGCGCAAAGAAGCCAACACTGAACTCTTGGGTGGACAGGGGAGGTGCCCGGGAACCCCGAGGGTAGTGTCACTGGACAGATCCAAGGCTTGTAGCAACTCCTGGGTAGTCTTCCCTCCACAGCTAACAATTTAAGCAGTTTATCTTTAAACTGTTCATTTGAGAGACCCCAGAGTGACTGACCCACTTCAGATATGAATTAGCCTCCACCCTTTGGGACGCACCCTCCGGGTAAAGTACAGGAGGTACCTTCTCAGGGTCGATGGCCACACTGCATGGGAGTAACACCTGCAATGTCTGATCAAGCAAATCAGCCATATTGCCTTTCACTTCAACCTTACCCAGACACTTTACTGTTCTGCAACAGAGACAGTATCAGCAGCTGAGGTACCCAATGGCACATCTAACAATAATACAATCTTCTGAGAATCTAGCTCTTCTGCTTCACCCCAACCCATCAGTTTATATGTACCATGGTTTTAATGGGTCCCAGCTTAATTTTTTTCAACATATCCCTTCCATTTTTTTCATCTTTGGGTATCTCCTCACTGAGCCACTAGGGGCACGCAAATCCCAGCGGTGCCTCCAATTTGTAACCCCTAGGGGCGCTACTTTAGGCTACTACCCTGTCTGCCCCTTCTGAGGCAGGGTAAGGGGCCCAGATCCGTGGATGGGTGCCTCCACCCAGAGGTCGGGGTTAGCCCCAGTAAGACTACCTTGGTTACAGCCCTCTGGGCTACTGCAACCCCCCTTTTGTCCCACTAGTGACTCACCCTGCTTGCCCACAGTTCTCTCCACCATGCACTTACCCACGGCTGATACAATTCAGCTCACTCCAGAGACCCCCTGTAAAATAAGATACAGTTATATTGCAATCACCAGGCGAAGTTCACCATTAATGTACACAATAGCCAGGATGGTAATTATAACACAGCAATCTGATTTATTAGAAGGTAGATAACAAGGGGGCAGGTTAATTGGCTTACACTATGCTATATACCTATGGCTCTGTGCACAGGTCTAACCCTACAAGTCACTGTCCCTGGGTACCCAAGCCCTAATGGCTAGTCCAAACGTGGCAGCTGGGTGGGGCCCTTAACACAGATAAACGCTGCAATCCTGAGCAAGTCAGCAGAGAAAGAAAGTTCGATTAAGCAGTCAGAAGTATAGCAATACGATTTGAAACCACTGTTTGCACACTTAACAGGGAGCTACCCTGATTCAGTACTCACAACCACCAGCCAATCCCGATTCTTCCAACACTAGCAGGGCTGATCCTGAACTTCACAAGTATCTGTACACATTCATATGGTTATCACAATCCAGGCAGAATCCCTCACTGGCAGCAGGATCAACTTGAACTCACAAGTCTCTTTACACATTTATATGGTTAACAGCAACAGATCACTTTAATTGCAGCAGAATTTACTTGAGCTACTCACACATTCATATGGCAAACAGCAATAGCAGAAGGATACCACACCAGGCAGCTGCTCCCAGACTCTTCAGCTTTCAGTCACTCCAGCTCTGCAATGGCAGCTTTTTTCCACTCCTCCACTGGACCGAAGTGCAATTCAGCAATGTTCTCAGTCCTATTACAGGTCGAGCCTGGTGGGTAGCTGTGAGCACAGCCTCCTCTGACCGCCGCCGGCATTTCAAGATGAACTCCTCCCAGGAAAAATGGCCGACTTAGGCCTTCATGCGCTCTCAGCGAACACTTCCCAGCTCAGAAGCATAGAAGCTCCTCACTCTCACTAGCCACAGCGATTCTGCCTCTCCACAGCTTGGGCACTCCTTTCACTCGGGCGTGACCCGATCCGATTGGCTGGTTGAGCCTGCCAGTCACTTCTCCCAGCTCTCAGTGGTGATGAAAGGCCATAGTCCATAATGCCTTTCTCAAAACAAACAGCTCTTCCATTGCCCAGTCGACTCTGTAAAATCCCAAGGTACTGATTGGTCCAATTGCACAGTTCGGGACCAAAATGGAGGAGGCAATTGAAACTCTCTATGCTGCAAAGCAAAGCAGGTTAGAACAACTACATTATCATTATTTTTACAGCTTATTTCAAGCACCCACCTACATCTTTTATTAGGGCTCCCCCTGCACTATTAGCGATGGCAGAATGGAGCTCTTACTTGGCAGCCCGGGTGGCAGTCGAGCATAACAACACTCAAACCCCTTTCCATTTTTACCCATTCTGACTGCAAAGGCAGCCCTTAAGGGACAGCTCATGAAGGCTATTTAAAGTGCTCACTGGCTGTACCCACTTAAACGGCTTTAGGCGGTAACTAACTCCCGAGCACCAGGTATATCCGAACCCCCATTTGCAAGGGGTTACACCCCTCCTGGCCTGGAAAAACTTGGCGTCCACGCATAGCATATGCCTTCAAGGTGCTTTAGGTAAACACCCAATAAGTAGTATACATTTTCTTTTTACACATTTAAACATTGGCTTTACAAAATATCATAACCTTTACATGTCCTACATATAAACTATTACTTTGGTTTTAACAGCCAGATCAGTAGCCCACCACGGCACCCAGACTGAGGGAATCTGTCTTCTCTTGGTACCACTGGGTCCCTGCAGCAGGGGCATCACTCTTGAAGGGCACCACTAACAGTCTGAGTTATCTGTCAAAGCTAACTTAGGCAAAGAACTTGGGACATATACCCCTTTGTGAACCACATTTAAAGGCAGGTCCACGGGCTGACCTAAAGATTCATAGCTTAACTTTATTACGGGTCAATTTGTCGGGCCGGATCTCTAGGGTGTCAGGGGATTGTGAACCAGGCCCTGACTCAACTCCCATGTCAGAGACATTAGCAACAGGGATCCCTTCAAGGGGATCAGGCTCAATACTCATAATACTATCAGGGGCTTGACCTTCTATCCCTGAACCCACCCCACTGGGCTCATCTGGGGGAGGTGTAGGTACTAGAGGGGAACCATCAGGGAATTCAAAATAGTCTTCCGATTCGGGCAGACCACTGGCTTGTTCCCCCATCTCACTCTCTTCTTCTGAAAAGTCAGATAATTCAGCCAGGCCAGACAGTTCAGCCAAGCCTAAGGACTCAGCCCCTTGAGTTCGTCTGCTACCCCATTCATCTTCTGGAGGCATTTCCTCCGGGGATAAAATAGAGGCTCAACTAACACAGATGGGCCAGCTTCAGTTCCTGAGTTAACAAGGGGATTGCCCCGAAACAATTGGCTTAGTTCAAAAGAGGGATAGTATTCAATATCACCTTCGTTGTCTTCTGACACTGAGTGTTGATCATCTCCTTCTGCAGGGGGAGTTGGACAAGGCTCCCTTGGTGGACTTGTTGAAGGCTCCACTGGCTTGGTTCCTTTCTTAGTAACAGATCTAGTCACGGCCTGGAAGGAGGGGTAGAGAAGGTTCAACTTCAATCAAGATCTGCCCAATTGGCAACAGATGATTTCGGTGTATGGTTTTCACATCTTTCAAATTGTTTTCAGGCCACACTTATACACAGGTAGGTCTGCCAGCTGTCCCACAACAACATGAGGGAGGTGATGCCATCGGTCGGCAATTTTATGTTTGCCATGCAGTCCCAGATTTCTTAATAACACTCTATCCTTTTCTCAATTCTACTGTTTTCACTTTTTCGTCATATCTCCTTGTTAACCAGATTTACGCTTAGCCACCATGGTCTGGGCCAGTTGGTAGGCATGATTTAATTAGGGCCTTTAATTTCTGTACATACTGTAGATGGTTTTCTGCTCTGCACCCCATCAGGGGAGACCCGAAACACACATCTACTGGCAATCTAGCCTCTCTTCCTAACATTAGACAATAGGGGAGAACCCTGTGGCATCACTTTTTGTATAATTGTGGTGAACTAGCGTGCTAATCTGTTGGCTCCATCTTGATTTATCTTTGGATTGCAAGGTGCCCAGCATGTCGAGCAATGTAACATTGAACCTTTCAAGCTGAGGGTCTCCCCTGTGGGTGGTAGGGGTGGTTCGTGATTTTATGCACTCCCACAAAGATAGCATCTCTTTAATCAAGTGACTTTCAAAGTCCCTTCCTTGATCGGAATGAATCTCACGTGAGCCCCATAGTGGACAAAAATTCTCAACAAGTATCTTAGCCACTGTAGTTGCTTTCTGATCCTTGGTCGGAAAGCCTGTAGCGTATCGGTAAAATAATCAGTAACCACCAATATGTTGCTAACACTTCTCAGATCAGACCCAGACTCAGGAAATCAATACAGACCAGTTCCATAGGAGCACTAGTAGTAATGTTGACCAGCGGAGCAGCTCGCTGGGGTAACGCCTTTCTTTGCAAACAACGACCACAGGTTTTGACATTCTGTTCCACGTCCGCACTCATCTTTGACCAATAGAATCGAGCCCGTACCAAGTCAAGTGTTCGATCTATGCCCAGGTGCCCCATCTGATTATGCAATGACCTTAGAACTAGTTCTCTGAAAACTGAGGGCAGCACCAGTTGTTGTCGCTGCACCCAGCCCTCCTTACTCACAGTTTCTCTATATAGTAGTTGGTTGATCAGTTTTAATTTAGGCCTTTCTTTGTACAACAAGGTGGTCCTCAAGTCAGTGGAACGTAGTATGGATATATCTCTTCCAGCCCGCAAAACCTCTACAACCGTTCTTATCATAGGGTCACAGGATTGAGCCTGTTGGAGATCATCATTGTTGAGTTGGGGCAGGGAGCTGATGTCCAAGGCAGAGAAATGGCAGTAGGTGGCAGGTATACAGTTTTCAGGCGGCCCCAAACAATCTACCACACAGTCCACTGCGTCAGGAGACACCTGTTCTTCTTTATCAAATTTCTGGCACAGGGCTCTTATGTCAAGCTCAGACAACCGGACCCATTCAGTCTGGGACGAGGCCTCCGAGAAAGAGGATCCGCATCATATGGTTTAAGCCTCGCCTGTATTCTACAGCATAATCGTAGGTGGCAAGGCAGAAAGCCACCTATGCCCAGTGGCATCCAATTTGGCTGAGGTTTGTACATAGGTCAGAGGATTGTTATCAGTCTTTACTAATATCTTGGCACCATACAAATAGTCATGGAACTGATCAACAATGGCCCACTTCAGAGCCAGAAACTCTAATTTGTGCATGGGGTAATTCTTCTCTGACGGCATCAGACTTCTACTGGCAAACGCTATAGGTCTCAGCCCATTCGAGTGCTCCTGGTATAATACAGCCCCCAATCCTTGCAGACTGGCATCAGTATGAAGAGTGTAAGGCTTGGCTGGGTCAGCATATGCCAACACGGGTGCGTGGGTAAGTTGATATATGATGTCGTAAAGTTTCCTCACACTCAGCAGTCCATCGATCCCCGCATATATCGCTTGGCCAAAAATACTTATTTTCTAAGTCAGTGTGCACCTCTTCTTATATTTTTGTGAGTAGGCGGATACCCTGGGTGAGATTAAGGAGAGGGTGAATCACTCGTGAATAGTCTCCTGACAAACCGCCTATAGTAGCCACAAAACCCCAGGAATTGTTGCAGCTCTCTCAAATTTCTAGGTTGAGGCCATGGTCAACGCTCCACCTTGCTAGGATCAGTCTCTATGCCTTCAGTGGACACTATGTGGCCCACATATTTCACAGAAGTCTGTAAGAATTGACACTTGTCGATAGACAACTTGAGGCCGAAATCCTCCAATCGATCCAGGACTTTGAATAATCATTGTTCATGTTCTTCCAAGGATCGGCCAAACACTATGACGTCATCTAGATAGACCAAACACTCGAGTAGGTTCATGTCCCCCACAGCTCGTTCCATCAAGTGCTGAAAAGTGGCTGGGGCACCCGAAATTCCTTGAGGCATCCGAATAAATTCATAGTAGCCTAACGGGCAAATGAAAGCAGTCTTCTCCCGATCGTCTGGGGCCATCGGGATCTGGTAGTGTCCGCTCCGAAGATCCAATACAGAGAACCACTTACTACCATTCAGACAATCCAAGGTGTCTTGTATGCGTGGCATGATATATTGATCCGGAATGGTCCGCCTATTCAAAGTACGATAGTCCACACACATCCGAACTGCCCCATTTGTTTTCCTTACTACTACAATGGGGAAGGCATAGGGCTTCTAGACTCTTGGATTACACCAGCAGCCAACATTTCTTGCAAATGTCGCCGTACATCATCTATGTCAGCAGGAGCCAAACGTCGGGATCTCTCTCGGAAGGGTCTTTCGTCGTGCAATCGAATGTGATGCTCAGCCCCTTGTATACATCCTACATCCCACTCTTTCAGAGAAAAAACCTGGTTCCTCTTGGCAAGCCTCTCATTGACCCTGCGCTTCCACTCAGTCAGCAGCGGAGAGTCACCAAAGTCAAACAGATCAGGAGCAACTCTATCACCTGTCCGGGAACTCTTTTTATTTGGTAGGACAGCAGTATCCGCACAATGGACGCTAGCCAGGGTACACCCTCTTTTTATTCGAATCTCTTTATCAGACACATTGTGCACTTGAACCATCACCCTTTTAACATAGGCATGGGCCCTGGCCGGCAGAGTGCTGGGTTTAAGCAACAACCCCTCAGGTAGTTCTCCCCTCCATAGGCGCATCCAACATCAACAACTTATTCTTGACATCTGTTTTTAATCGTACCTCTCCATGCAGAACACACTGAGCATTTGGGGCAAGCACTACAGGGGCCGGATCCTTCTTCCATACCACTCCCACAGGGCCTTCAGGTTCCTCCGGCCTACCCTTCTTCTGAGTGGCCCTGACCATTTGAATTACAGCAGGTACACCCAAAACTCACCCAGTCTGAAATGCTCGCTTCTCTGAACACAACTGGGCCAATCATCCAAACATATGCGCATTTGTTCCAATCAACAGGGGCACCCCATCATACAGTCCAGTGGGTGGGCAGACCAAGACCAAGGTTTCCACTTGCTCATCTGTTCCATTCGCAGTTGCAGGGAAAGATAACCATAGTCGGATGTACCCCAAATACGGATAAGCCTTGTCGCTCAACCCCCATACATGTAGACCAGTTAGAGGCTGCAGGGGCACTTCAGATAAGTGTGCTTGGTACCAGTCCTGAAACATGATGGTCACCTGGGAGCCACTGTCCAATACAGCTCTAGCAGGAATTCCATTCACCTGCACCCGGGTCTCCATAGACGGCCCGACTACATCAGACCAGTTGGGGGTAGCAACATTGTTAGCCCGGCGGGCATGGGCCTGAGACACACAACTTTTCTTGGAAGCCCGAGACTGGGTCTGATGGTATCGAGTGATCAGTCTGCTGTTAACTTTCCTTAAATTCTCCGGCCTCTGGCAGTCAGGCTGGAAATGCCCATCATCCCCACACCGGTAACAAAACTTAGGGTCCCGGGGATCACTATTCTGAGGGGGGCCCTGAAGGGAGGGATAAAGCTCTTTAGGGCTAGGGTCCGGGGCTCTACATAACTCAGGGGCCCCGGGCCGAGTAGGGTACACAGTAGACTGCTTTAAGTCCCTCACCAATCCCCTGTGAAATTCCTGATCTCAGCCCTCAACTCACCCTCCACGTAGGGGTCAGAGGAAACAACCCGCATCCCCACAGTACCTGGGAAATCTGGGGACCCCTCGGACCCTCCGGGTGAGCCAGTCTCCTCAGGGGTATTAGACTCATGGGTCCCACTAGGGTTCACTGCCCCCACACAGGGTTCCCACCCCTCTTCATCAGTCTCCACTTCTCGAATTTCCCTCAGCAATTGACAATATTCAGGCAGGGTGGCCCGCCGATCATGCAACTTGAGTTTCAACAGTGTTACACTAGAGAATCTGGCAGACTTTAAAACATGTTCTAACCGAACCTGATTTAGGGCTGTAGCAGTGATTCCCCCTTTTCTATAGGCTTTCTGCAAGGCCCTCTCCATTCTAGTAACAAAAGCGGACAGTTTTTCATTTCTCCACTGCTTAGCAGACCTGAATTTCCATAATAAGTCTTCACCAGTCTCTGTACTCCCAAAAACCCCTTCTAAAGCAGAGAGATACTCTGCAGCGGTGGCTTCCAGACGAGTGGCCCGGAAGAATCTAATGGCTTCTAAGGCAGGACCCCGCAGACTCTCCATCAGCCTCTTCCGTTTCTCCCCCTCGGAGCATTGCCACTCCTGGACCAAAGGGGTGGCATAGTCCATCCAGGCCTCCAGGTCATCTTCCCCGGAAGGTACTGGTACCATGCCAGAGAAATGTTTTAGCTTACGGTAAGAGTCTAGCTGTATGGAGGGGACCGCCAAGGGCAAAGAAGCCAACACTGAAGTCTTGGGTGGACAAGGGGAGGTGCCCGGGGAACCCCGAGGGGTAGTGTCACTGGACAGATCCAAGGCTTGTAGCAACTCCTGGGTAGTCTTCCCCTCCACAGCTAACAATTTAAGCAGTTTATCTTTAAAACTGTTCATTTGAGGAGACCCCCCAGGAGTGACTGACCCACTTCAGATATGAATTAGCCTCCACCCTTGGGACGCACCCTCCGGGTAAAGTACAGGAGGTACCTTCTCAGGGTCGATGGCCACACTGCATGGGAGTAACACCTGCAATGTCTGATCAAGCAAATCAGCCATACGCCCTTTCACTTCAACCTTACCCAGACACTTTACTCGTTCTGCAACAGAGACAGTATCAGCAGCTGAGGTACCCAATGGCACATCTAACAATAATACAATCTTCTGAGAATCTAGCTCTTCTGCTTCACCCCAACCCATCAGTTTATGTACCATGGTTTTAATGGGTCCCAGCTTAATTTTTTCCAACATATCCCTTCCATTTTTTCATCTTTGGGGTATCTCCTCACTGAGCCACTAGGGGCCTTAAATCCCAAGCGGTGCCTCCAATTTGTAACCCCTAGGGGGCGCTACCCTTAGGGCTACTACCCCTGTCTGCCCCTTCTGAGGCAGGGTAAGGGGCCCAGATCCGTGGATGGGTGCCTCCACCCAGAGGTCGGGGTTAGCCCCAGTAAGACTACCTTGGTTACAGCCCTCTGGGCTACTGCAACCCCCTTTTTGTCCCACTAGTGACTCACCCTGCTTGCCCACAGTTCTCTCCACCAATGCACTTACCCCACGGCTGATACAATTCAGCTCACTCCAGAAACCCCCTGTAAAATAAGATACAGTTATATTGCAATCACCAGGCAGAAGTTCACCATTAATGTACACAATAGCCAGGATGGTAATTATAACACAGCAATCTGATTTATTAGAAGGGTAGATAACAAGGGGGGTCAGGTTAATTGGCTTACACTATGCTATATACCTATGGCTCTGTGCACAGGTCTAACCCTACAAGTCACTGTCCCTGGGTACCCAAGCCCTAATGGCTAGTCCAAACGTGGCAGCTGGGTGGGGCCCTTAACATAGATAAACGCTGCAATCCTGAGCAAGTCAGCAGAGAAAGAAAGTTCGATTAAGCTGTCAGAAGTATAGCAATACGATTTGAAACCACTGTTTGCACACTTAACAGGGAGCTACCCTGATTCAGTACTCACAACCTCCAGCCAATCCCGATTCTTCCAACACTAGCAGGGCTGATCCTGAACTTCACAAGTATCTGTACACATTCATATGGTTATCACAATCCAGGCAGAATCCCTCACTGGCAGCAGGATCAACTTGAACTCACAAGTCTCTTTTACATTTATATGGTTAACAGCAACAGCCGAATCCTTTAATGGCAGCTGAATCAACTTGAGCTCACAAGTCTCTTTACACATTTATATGGTTAACAGCAACAGCCGAATCCTTTAATTGCAGCAGAATTTACTTGAGCTACTCACACATTCATATGGCAAACAGCAATAGCAGAAGGGTACCACACCAGGCAGCTGCTCCCAGACTCTTCAGCTTTCACAGTCACTCCAGCTCTGCAATGGCAGCTTTTTTTTTCCACTCCTCCCACGGACCGAGTGCAATTCAGCAATGTTCTCCAGTCCTATTACAGGTCGAGCCTGGTGGGTAGCTGTAAAGAACACAGCCTCCTCTGACTGCCCGCTGACGGATTTCAAGATGAACTCCTCGCAGGAAAAATGGCCGACTTAGGCCTTCACGCGCTTCCCGTGAGAACACTTCCCAGCTCAGAAGCTCCTCACTCCTCACTAGCCACAACAATTCTGCCTCTCCACAGCTTGGGGCACTCCTTTCACTCGGGCGCGACCCGATCCGATTGGCTGGTTGAGCCTGCCAGTCACTTCTCCCAGCTCTCAGTGGTGCAGAAAAAGCGCCATAGTCCATAATGCCTTTCTCAAAACAAACAGCTCTTCCATTGGCCAGTTGACTCTATAAAATCCAAGGTACTGATTGGTCCAATTGCACAGTTCGGGACCAAAATGGAGGAGGCAATCGAAACTCTCATGCTGCAAAGCAAAGCAGGTTAGAACAACTACATTATCATTATTTTTACAGCTTATTTCAAGCACCCACCTACATCTTTTATTAGGGCTCCCCTGCACTATTAGCGATGGCAGAATGGAGTGCTTACTTGGCAGCCCGGGCGGGAGTCGAGCATAACAACACTCGAACCCCTTTCCATTTTTACCCATTCCGACTGCAAAAGGCAGCCCTTAAAGGGACAGCTCACGGAGGCTATTTAAAGCGCTCACAATGGCTACCCAATTAAACGGCTTTAGGCCGGTAACTAACCCGAGCACCAGGCATATCCGGAACCCCCATTTGCAAGGGGGTTACACGATCATATCTGATGACCTCAAAGTGGCAGGGCAGTGTGATAAGGCAGTGGGCAGGGCAAGTGGGATGCTGGGGTGCATAGGGAGAGGCATCACCAGCAGGAGGGATGTGGTGCTACCACTGTATCAGTCACTGGTGAGACCCCACCTGGAGTTCTGTGTCCAGTTCTGGAGGCCGCATCTCAGAAAGGACATAGACAGGGTGGAGGCACTCCAGAGGAGGGCAGCTAAAATGGTGCAGGTGTTACATCAAAAGCCCTACAAAGAGAGATTGAGGGATCTCAGCATGTACACCCTAGAATAAAGGTGGGGGGGAACATGATAAAGACCTACAGGTACCTCACGGGAGTGAACAAGGTACAGGTGGGGAGTCTGTTTCAAATGAGGAAACGCACCAGGACAAGAAGACATGTAATGAAGCTGTAAGAGGGATGTGAGGAAGTACTACTTCACTGAAAGAGTGGTGGATGCCTAGAACAGTCTGCCAGCAGAGGTGGGGGGGCTTCAAACTTACATGGAACAGACATAAAGGAATATTGGTAAATAGGTGGGGGGGGGGATCTGGGCAGACTGGGTGGGCAAAGCAGTTCTTTTCTGCCAGCAATTTCTATATTGCTAGATGTGGATAAACAGAGGGCATTAGTTTACAGTGCTGTCAATCCACTACCTTTCACATGCGCTAAAAATTCACACACAGCAAGTTAAAAATAAGAAAACAAAGAATGACCAGATAGAGGAAAACTGGGATGGGTATGTGGATAAACTAAGAGCAGCAAAAAATATGATCAGGAAGAGAACCAAACCAAACATGAAATTAAAAATGGTGGGGGTGAAGGAAATGATAACTCATTCTTCAGGTACATATGGGAGAAAAGGAAGACTAGAACAGGCACTGAAAGAATAAAAAAGAACATGATAACTGTAGAGGATGATTCAGGGAAGGCTAACATCCTAAACAATTGTTTTAGTTCAGCCTTTACAAAGGAAGCAGAAAGTTGCCACTGGCCGACAGTCGTATGCATTTCAGTGACACCCAGGAGCAGAGATAGGAGATAGGGATTTATTTTTTGGAAAGTGTTCTTAAGAGCCTAAAGGGTTTGAGAGTAAATAAATCCCAGGCCCTCATGGTATGTACCCCAGGGCTCTTAAGCAGACTGGGGTGGCCCTGGTAGAAACAGTGACAGTCCTGTTCAGCGGCTGTCTGAGGACAGGAGTCATGCTGGCAGACAGGAGTGTGACCGATGTGGTTCCACTGCACAAGAGCAGAGATAGGGATAACCCTGGAAATTACAGGCCAGTTAGTCTAACCTTCATTTTGGGCAAATTCCTAGAAACCATTATCAAAGGAAAGATTGTGGAGTTCCATAGAGTACAATGCAACATAAGATTTGGAAGGGAGTAGAACCCACTGTGTCTGATTCCTCGCTAGTCTAGTGGACATATTCAATAACCCGTCTCCTCCTCCTCCTCCTCCACTTTCTTAAACAACTCAGCATTCTTACCAGTCACCATCTCCCTAGATAAACTGTTCCAATGTCTCAGAACTCTCTTAGTAAACAAGGTTTTCTTAATATCATGCCCACATACTTCTGCATTGATCTTCAGGCTGTTGCCCTTCTTTACTGTAATAACTTGGGGAGAGGGGGTTTGGGACACAGGAACTCGGACACAGATTTACTGTGCAGCCATCTTTTATCTCAGAGCTTCACAGCTATCAAAGTATTCACTGGGCATGACAGGAACTACAGTAAGACTGCAGTACTACAGTCATGAACTACAGCCAACATGGCTACCTCAGTACTTACTTAGTGGTAAGTACATATGTGTATACTGTACTCATCCCTTTAGATGATATGTAGTCTAAAAATAGTAAAAAATAGAAAGCAGTATAGCATAGAGGTTAAGGGCACTGACCTGCAAACCTGAGACCTGGGTTTGAATCCCATCAGCCCCCATTTGCATACTGTATTACCCTGAGCAAGTCACTTAACTTCCTTGTGCTCCCAAGTCGCACTTGAAAACAAGCTCTGGCTTAGTGTGCCTTTCCTAATTAAACAATTTCCCCTTAATGTTAACATTTCCTAAGTTCTGGGCCAAAGTAGACTATTTGGTACCCAAAAACAAGTTTGGGGGATTATGCTTCCCTGCTGGTAGAACTTGTCACTAAGTAAGTAACGCTGGCTAGCTGGCCCATCAGTGTAGTGGTATCACTACCACTCATGATGCCGCCAACCCAAGTTCAGGAACAAGAGTGGATTGTCAGTGCTGGTGGGGAGGGGAGGAGAACAGAGCACCCCAGAGGATGATTTCATTCACCGGGGGGGGGCGGCCGTCCTCCGCCACAATAGTTCCACCTGGGTGACCACAGGTGGTAGTGCTGCTGGATGGCCAAGGGGGAAGGTGGGGACATTGCTGACATCGGCAGGTAGGCACGCGCACACTGTGTGCGGGCATGCCTTTTTTTTATTTGTAAATAAAATCTTTATTAACTTTTTCCTTTTTTCTTCCCTCAAACAGGGTACAAGCAGTCATCAGTGCATTAAATACAGTTAATTGTGTAGACTTAGATACAGTTTTTTGACAGCCTTAGGCAAAAGGAATAAAACAGAGATAACAATATATATGCTCAGCCCTGAAATAGTTAAACCTTAAATAAGTGATAAATAATAAGCTGGAAAAGTAAAAAATTAGAAAGGAGCAATAATAATGAAAAAACCCTATATGATAAAGGACTCAATCCCGCATTTTGTGGGGTATACATGACACAGGGTTCCAGGCCATCCACCTCTCCGCCAACTACAGCCTCCCCTCTGGATCCCCCCCACCCCTGTGTGAGGGCTTCCCCCACACTATGGAACAAAATTTGGGTCCTTAGCCATAATGTATATAATCCATCTGTTCCATCTCAGAGGACAATGCTCTAATCTATCATTCAAAAGAAATGAGATCCTCTCAGCCTTATATATGATGTTGACTATGTCCCTCCATTCTTGTAGTGTAGGTATCTGGGCTGTCAGTCAGTGTCTTGTTATGGCCTTCTTGGCTGCCAGGAGGACCACACCAAGGAGATATCGCTTGTGTGAGTCTCTGAATTCCTGGGGGAGTATATATAGGATAAATAACTCTCCAGTGAGAGGGACCACATGGCCAAAGAGGGCTCCCAGCTCCAGGCTCAACGATGTTAGGAATGGCTGTAGCTTAGGGCACATCCAGAAAATATGTGAGTGGTGAGCTGAGGGGTGTCCACATAGGCGCCAGCACTGAGCTGAACCTGTTGGGAGATAGTGAGAGGTACTAGTCGGTGTATGGAAGTACCTGATCCGGAGTTGCCAGGCAAAAAGACACCAATTATGGGAAAAGGTAAGTTTGGATGTGGCAAGGCAACTTGAGTTCCAAAGCTAAGGTGTGATATTCACCCCCAGCTCCCCACTCCATCTGTCAATAATTGACCGGGGCTGTCACCAACTGTGTCAATGAGGGCCTTATAAAAGGTAGAAATTGCATGTGGTGTTTCTGCGGAGTGAAGGAGACTCTGGAGGAGGCTGATAAGAGGAGGACAACCCTCTGGGCCAAGTGCAACTGTGGGGAGGGAGTAGTAATAGTGTCTCAACTGGAGGTATCTGAAGCAATCCACTTGGCGAAGCTGGTGGGCCTCAAGCATCTCCTGAAATGATTTAAAGGTGGAGCCACTCAGGAATTGTGGAAGGAAGAGGAGTTTCAGGTGACTCCAATCACGGAATGTATGATCTATTCGGCCGGGGAGGAAATTTTCCAACCGAGCAATCGGGCAAAGCAGCATTAAAAATGGTTGTAATGAGAAGTGCTTGCAGATCATGTTCCATGTCCTAATCTGATGCTGGATCCAGGGGTTAGGAGGGGGCTTCAGCATAGAAGGAATGGTCTGGTATAGGGTGATCCTAATGAGGTCATCATATGGAAAGAGCTTCTCCTCTACCTCTCCAGAGTGTGGGGGATGCCCTCATGTAACAGATAGCCAAAAAGGCAAGGTGAGAGGCCCAGTTATAGAATTTTAATTAGGGAGGGCTAGCCCTCCATGTTTCTTGGGAAGGGAGAGAACAGAGAACTTCACCCTCGGACGCTTACCTAACCAAATGTATTCCAAGATCACCTTGTTCCATGCCCATAGTGTTTTAGTCTAGATATGTAGGGGTACATTTTGAAAGAGATAGAGGGCCCTCAGTAAGACCACCATCCGGATCACCTCCACCCTTTGGTACAGATTCAGAGGGAGGATTTTCCATCTGGACAGGTCTTGTTGAAGTTGGGTATAAAAATGGTCATAGTTCACATATTGCTCTGTGCATCGTGCGACAAATAAACACCCAAATATTACAGTTTGTCAAGATCCCACCGAAATGACTAGGCCTGCTTAAGGAGCGGGGGAGTGGGGTGCGTAATGAAACACAAGGGCATCGGTTTTGGTAGTATTTAGTTTGTACCCTGAAAATGATCCAACGGTATCTAGAATTTTAAAAACTGCGGGAATAGTTTGCTATGGCCTGGAGAGGAACAGTAGCACATCATCTGCATATAATGCTATACGGTGTTCCATCCCCTCCACTCACACTCCCATGACCGAGGAGGACTGCCTGATTGCCTGGGCAAAGGGTTCAATGAAGATAGCAGAAAGTCCTGGTGATAGGGGGCAGCCCTATTGAGTCCCCCTGAAGAGGGGAAAGTAGTTGGAGTGATGGCCCAAGACCTTAACACAGGCCTGGGGGGAGGCGTGTAGGGCTTTTATGAGGGCAATGAAAGAGGAGGGGAACCCCATCCTTTGCATGGTAGCAAAGAAATAGGGTCAGGAGACCCTATCAAAAGCCTTCTCAGCATCTAGGCTGAGAAGGACAGAGGGATCTTTTTGAGACTGCATTGCATGGACTAGGTGGAGCACTCTGCGGGTATTGTTGTTGTGGATCTGGAACTAACAAACCCCGTCTGGTCAAGTCCAACCACAGAGGAGAGGACACTATCAAGCCGACGGGCCAGGATGAACATAAGGAACTTATAGTCCATATTTAGGACCGAGATCGGTCTGTATGAACTGCATAATAGAGGGTCTTTGCCCTGCTTAGGAATAAGAGAGACCTCGGCATATGACCAGCTGGGGGGGATCAGAGGTCCCCTGAAGGATCTCATTATAAACCTGTAGCAGAAGCGGGCTGTTTGTGTCATACATTTATAAAATTTCCGCCCCATATCCATCAGGACCTGTGGCTTTCATGGTTTTTGCCCTGGAAATGGCCATTGCCAGTTCCTCAGGTGTAATGAAGGTCACCAGGTCTTCTTGTTGGTCCTGACTTAAACCAGGGAGTTGTAGGGGTGACAGAAAGTTATTGGTTGCCACAGGATCCTCAGGTTGTTCGGGGGCATAAAGGGTCTTATAGTAATCACAAAAAGCTTGGGAAATGCAGCTGAGTTTAGTATGAACTACCCCTGTAGAAGGGTCTTTAATGGCAGCTATGGTTGACTGTTTGCGTTGTTTACGAAGGCAGTAAGCCAACAGCCGGGAGGCCTGTGGGCCTATTTCCCCGTATCGCTGTCTCAAAAAGGACAATGCTGTCTTTGTCTGCTGGATGTACAGGGCATCCAGGTCCCTTCTTACCTGGCTAAGTTGGGTACTAACTGTATGGTCCCCTTGCTGAGGTGCAGCCTGGAAGAAATGAAAGGTTTGTTTTAATTGTGCACGTCTAGAGTTTCGAATTTTTGCAAGGGTTGGTGTGTGTTTAATTAGGTGACCTTGCACTACCGCCTTCAGGGTATCCCATCTGATGGGGGGAGGGAATGCCTGGATCAGCATTGTTCTCAAGGGTCTCCTCCATCCTATCCCTCAGGAACTCTCTAAAGGTTTCACTCTTAAGATGAATCAGGTTGAACCTCCAAAGGGTATTACATTGCTCCATCCCCAGGTCCCAAGAGGAAATCAGGGGGGCATGGTCTGAGTGGGAAATATCTCCCACTGAGGAATCTACCACTGCCCCTAGGGACTCCTGCTGAATGTAACAATGATCGATCTGAGTATAAATTCCATGTGCAACTGAATAAAATGTATATTTCCTATCCCTAGGATGGAGGGATCGCCACACATCAAGCCAGCCAACCTCCTGGACAAAGTGTTTAAAGAATTAATGAGATGCCAGTTGTTTTCCCCTAGAACTGTTTGTAGTGTCAAGGCTTGTGCTGGGGGCTATATTAAAGTCTTCCGCTAATATTAGTGTCCCACAGGTCAGCTTGACTATCTTATTCCGTAGGTGATGTATTGTGGGGATGTTAGCACCCGGGGGCAGATAAATGTTTGCCAGAGTCAGCTCATGGCCTTGCAGCACCCCCTGCACAATAATCAACTGGCCATCTGGGTCCACCCATTCCTTGGTGGCCCAGAAAGGGATGTGGCTGGCTGTCAGGATGGCGACCCCCCTCTTCCTCCTCCTCCCCCCCACCCCATATGCAGAGGAGAAGATTTGGTTAAATCCTCTAGCTGTCAATTTCTTGTGCTCATCAGCTGACATGTATGTGTCTCTTGGATATAAGCTAATTCAGCTTGATTCTTTTTCAGCAATAACAGCATTCTGGAACACTTTATAGGGCTCCCTAAACCATTCACATTCAGGGAGTAGAGCTTAAGATGTTTGCTAGCCATCTACATAACTTAGTAAGTACTGGGAGGGCTTATTTAGTTTAAAAAACACATCGCCTGGATCAATATCTACAGCAGGGTCCTGATCTGGGCCCATTGGTAAAAAAGTGTGACTACTTGTAGAAAGGTGAGGGCAAAAGTCCTCCAACCGGGATCTAAGAAATGGATAAACAGCAAAAAAAATAGAAACCAACTTCGAACGACTATTCCATAGGTGTTTGCCAACTGAGCATTACCTATTAAACTATAGGTGACTTCCACTGGGGCTTGGTGCTAGAAAACATCAAGTCCCCAGACTTTGCCTAATTTGGCCTGTCCCTACTAGAGGGCACTAGACATAAACGTCTGTTAGGTGAGGGAAAAAGGGGTATAGTCATGCCTCGGCTCCTCCCAGGCTGTGGGTAGAGACTGGGTAAACATAAAAAAACTCTTTTATCATGATTATGTGGGCAACCCAGTATACACGGGTCCGCCCCCAGAATCCCGGGGAGAGGAAGGATAACCCAACCCCCCCGTGCCCCAGAGACAGGCTCGACCGGGCCTGGGCAGCAGTCTTTCAGGGAGAGGTCAAAGCTGGGGAGCCAGATTCTCATCACTGGTTCATTAGTATCCTTTTATGGATCTGGGGATTTTCATGGCTACCATCCCAGAGTCCATTGAGGAGTCCCTCAGCAGGGCCTCTCCGACAGCCATCATCCAATCCCAATAATGCAGTACACAGGTAGGTGCCACCAACCTGTCATAGACCTCCCATCCATGGCATCTGAGGTCAGATTGGGGAGCCAGTCCCACCCCACCCCCAAAAGTGGAAGTCCCACGTCCCACGCCCAACTCCCACCCCGGTGTCCATCCAGCCACACGCCTGGAAGGCCACATATTTGTCAACCGAGAGGCAACAACCAGACCCCTATGCCCCAGAGAGGGGCCTGGATAGCATGGGTGTGTAAGGCCTGAAGCCATGAGGGTAGGTGAGGACATGTGTGCCCCCTGACCCCTGAATGCCACAACCAGGCACGCCCTGACATGGGCAGGGTGAGATCAAATGGGATAGGGGGAGTGAGACAACACATGCATCAAGATGCACTGGGGGGAGAAAGAAAGGAGACTGGCTCACCTAAGACACAAAGAAGTAAGTACTCCGGAAAGTCTCTTCATGTGATGGCCTGGATTGTCGCTGTGGACGGCAGGGTGTCCATCATCTGCTTCCTCAGCCCCGCAGTTATTTGTTGTATAGCCAAAACAGCTTCTTTCCATCACTTCTCTCTCAGTGGTACCTGCTTCCAGGCCATCTGTGCTAATTTAGTTGCAAGGGACGCAGTTGGCTGGTGTTTTGGGGGCAGATTCGCCTCATAGCCTCGGGAATGAAGATCTCTAGCAGTGTCTTCAGCAGTTTCAAAAGTGACCAAACCCTTCAGGAACTGCACTGTTAGCCTGGATGGGTACGGGGTCCAAAATTTGAGTTTAGCCTCCCAGAGCTTCTTTAAGATGGGGGCATAGGCCCTGTGGCGTGCAGCTATTGGGAGGGGGATAAACGTTATCCACATAAATATGGTGGTTCTGAAATGTGAGGTCTCCCTGTTGCCACGATTTATGCAGTATGAGCTCCTTTTCTTGAAACCTCAAAAATCGGAGACCCATCAAATGGGGATGGCTGGAGGGGCCCGGCTGCGGGCTCAGTGCCCGATGCGCACAATCTATCTCTAGGGTGCAGCTTTCTGGCAGGTCCAGTTTGGAGCAGAAGAATTGCTGCAGAAATTGTATGGGGTTATTGCCTTCACTGCCCTCCGGGAAGCCCAAGATCCTTAGATTGTTCGACGATTTCGGGGCTCTGCATCCTCCATCCGGTCCTGCGTGGTTTGAATAGCATGGTGGAGCTGCACCACGGTCCTCTCAGTGCAGTCCACGTGGGCATCTGACAGAGCCACTTGTTCCTCCAGGGAGTCGAGACGCTGCTCCATTTTACCAATATCTGTCCGGAGCGCCATGAAGTAGACCGGGTCTCCTTCCTGAAGTCCCGAATCTCCTGCAGGACAGTGTCCATTTGTCTGGCAAAATTTGGTGCCACTGCAAGTTCTAGCTGTGATGGAACACCATGGCTCGATACCTGGGAGCTGTCGCTGTCGGTACCCCATCCCTCGCGATCTGCTGGCTCGAGTGAGGATTTCTTCTGGCCTGGCTTCTTTTTGGGCATCTTTGTGCTGTAGTAGGTTAGGTATGCCCCCGATTTTAATTCTGAATTATAGAGTTTAGGAACTTTAGAGCCTTGGAGGAAAAGGGGCTTCACGCTCAGATTGCTTCCATGGGCATGACATCACCGGAAGTCCGTGCGGGCATGCCTTGATGTCCATATATGCAACGTCCCCAGGGTATGGTAGAACAAGGAAAATAGCCCCAGCAACTCTGTGATGGTGACCACAGTACATCCTGGGTCCCTGCTTCCCCAGTGCATGGCACCACCTAACAACACACAGAACTTTGGGGGTACATCCCCCTCCACCCCAACCCTGCCTTGGGGGTACACCTAAGGTTCCATGGAGGTAGGTGACTGGCTGGGGGAGGCAAGGGAATTAGGAGGTGGCTGGCAGGTCCTGAGGATGCAGCAGGGGCTGGAGAGAAGGAGGCATACAAAGAAATAAAATTAATGCAACAGGTAAGAAGTCCAGTTCCAGAGAGATATGGGTTCAGTTCATGACTTAGAGGTCAAGTCTCTATGGTGCTCTTAACAGTTACACAGGGTATCTCTGGGCTAGTGTAGCAGCTGCCAGTGAAGCATAAATTCCTGAATTATTTGACACAGTCCTGGGTGGGATTTCATAGGCTGCAGCAAAGTCCTCAGCATCACTCTCTTCTTCTGGAATGACATCTTTTGCAGAATGCGCTGAAATCCTTGAAGGTAACAGGTGATCCACATGCACATGAACAATGCGATGTCCCACACAGACTTCATAGGTAAAAGGTACATGTTTCTCATTCCCCACTCCAGGAGTCCTAATACACTTGGGATGCCTGAAGTCACAATCCATCACCCTCTCCCAGGATGGAAGATCTGATTTGAATTGATCAACTTGTCATGACCCCTCTGCTGTTGCAACTAATATTTTGGTATGGTGTAAGTCTGGCTTCAGCAATGCCCAACAGATACAGGGTTGACGTTTAAGGAACGGTTCAGCAGGTGTTCACTCTGTGATGGTGTGAGGAGTGTTCTGTAAGCAAACAAGAATTGAGCCAACCTTTGGGATGCAGGTATTGACCGAGCACCTTGTTTGGTCCAGGTTTTCTTTAATATCTGCATGGACCATTCAGTTGCACCATTTGATGCTTGATGGTAAGGTGGAGACAAACATGCCATACCCCATTCCACTTTAAGAATAGTTGTAATTCTTGTAAAGAAAACTGGGAAACATTGTCAGACACTAGCTCTCGTGACAGTCCATATTATGTAAAGAGTTATCTGAAAAGACTTAGACAGTATAGTCTTTTCTGTAGTTGTCACTTGCATGGGAAGCACTTCAGTCCATTTGGAATGGACATCAGTTACCACTAAGAAATGCCATTTCTCCTCTCCTGCATAGTTGATATGGATGCATTCCCAAGGCATAGTAGCCCAGGACCAGGGATGTAGAGGTGCAGTTGTAGGTTGGTTGCTGAGCAAGATGCACATTGACTGACATGATGCTGGATATCTTGATGAAGTCCCAACCATCAGAGGTAACTCCAGGCCAGTGCCTTCAACTCAGGGATTCCAGGATGAATCTCACGTAAATCAAAAAGTAACCTCTTTTGGAACTTCAGAAGTATCATGATTCGGGCACCCCAAAAACACAGCCTCAATCTGTGGACAATTGTTTCTTCTTGTCAAAGAAATTTCAAAGAGTCAGGTGTCTCATGAAGAGAGGCCAACAATTTAGGGTAAAATCCAGGACCTTTGAGAGGAGTGGATCCCATCGTGTTTCATCTGCTGCATCCCATGAAGCAGTGTGTAGCTTCTTGATGTGTGAAAGTTGGAACGCTGCCCCATTATCTTCCTTCTCTGTTGCATCTCTGCAGGGCAATCATGACAGTGCATCCACATTTGCATGATCCTTAGAATGTCTATATTCAGTGTCCTAGTCGTAGTCCAACAGAATCCGGGCCCATCGTTGGATCCTAAGTGCTGTGAGCATTTATGTTGCTGCTTTAGGCCCCAGAATGGCCAGAAAAGAGTTGTGGTCTGTTGCCAAACTGAATTTCCGTCCATACACGTACCTGTGAAACTTTTTGACCCAAGGACTATGCTTAAGGCTTCCTTCTCGATCTGAGCACAGTGTCTTTCTCTTGGAGACAGGGTCCTTGATGCAAAAACAATTGGATGTTCCTCCCCTGAAGGTAACACATAAGAGAGAACTGCTTCTACCCCATACAGGGATGCATCACATGCCAGTCTCAGGGGTTTTGCTGGGTCTTATTGTTCTAGCCACTTGATGTTCAGAAGTCGTTGCATGCAAGACTGGTGCTTCACACTGTGGTGACCAGTTCTGTTCTGCTTCTTTTTGTAGCAAGTCATGTGGTGGTTACAATAATGTGGACAAGTTTGCTGGGAAACATCCTTAGTAGTTCAAAAGGCCCAAGAATGGTCAAAACTCAGTCACATTTGTTGCTGCCGGAGCATTGACAGTTGCTTCCCCTTTGCTGTCTGCTGAGCGCAACCCCGGGCATCGATCCGATAACCCAAGTACTTGACAGAATCGTGTAGAAATTTATATTTGGCTTGCATCATTGTCACTCCATACCAGTGCAGTTTGGACATGACCTGGTCCAGGATCATCAGATGCTCTTCCACTGTGAGCGTTATTACCAAGATATCATCAATAAAGCAGACTACATAGTCGAACCATGCAATACCTGGTCCATTGTGTACGGGAAAATTACTGGGACTGTTACAACTCCACAGACAATGTGACAATATCAGTAAAGTCCCTGTGGATATTTACAGTGAGATACTGTATAGCTGTGACTTTGGCTCCAGTTCCTACTGCTGGTATACAAAGGATAAGTCCAACTTGCTGAAGAACATTTTATCTGCCAGTGTAGCAAACAAGTCCTTGATACTGTGTAAAGGGTATGTTTCAGTTTCCATACAGCGATTCACTGTAATTATAGTCACCGCATGACCTTACTGCTTTGTCTTGCTTTGATGCCACAATGATAGGGACAACCCAGTCTCTCCTCTCTACACGTGACATGATACCGTGATTCTCCAGACTATACAGTTCTTTCTCTACCACTTCTTTTACCTGTTCGTTTTTGGCTCTTTACCTTGAAATCCCAAATGATGCCATAGCCATCCTAGAAAACAGGACTATGTTTCTCCAGCACTTTCTTTACTGTATCTTGGGATGCTTTTGTTACAGTTCATAAGGTGAAGACCTTTTCCCTGTTCAGGTTGATTTTCTCAAGCTAGTTTCTTCACAGTAATGCTGGTCTCCCTTCTTGCACTACTACTAGAGGCAGTGACCAGGTTTTCCCCTCATAGGTGACTGGTACCTGAATATCCCCCCAGAACAAGGATTCAATCTCCAGTGTAACGTGTCCAAATATGTGATGCTTGTAATGGCCACCTCTTTAGGTTCTTTTTGTAGATGTGGTGCACAGGAGGTAATATTGCCTCTATATAGATTTGCTGGTAAGACTCCACCTGGAATACTGTGTCCAGTTCTGGAGACCAGTTCTCTGCAAGGACATAGATAGAGTGAAGGTGGTCCAGAAGAGGGTAACTAAAATGGTGCAGGGTCTACATGAGAAGTACTATGAGGAGATACTCAAGGACCTAAATATGTACACCCTGGAAGAGAGGAAGGAGAGGGGGGGATATGATAGAGACTTTTAAATACCTTACAGGGTAAATGTACAGGAGGGAAGTATTTTTCAGAAAAAAGGTGTTCAAGACAAGGGGGCATGATAAGCTGGAGGGGGTAGATTCAGGAGAGATGTGAGGAAGTACTTCTTCACAAAAAGAATGGTGGATTCCTGGGAACAGTCTTCCAGCAGAGGTGGTGGGATGAAAACCATGTTGGGATTCAAGAGTGCATGGGATAGACATAAGGGAATCTTAGAGAAAGGGAAGGGGGGGAATGGGACAGAGATATCAAATAGGATCTGCGGTGATACTGTAGGCAGGGAAAAATGAGCAGACTAAATGGGCCACGCAGTCCTTATCTGCCAGCAAATTCTATGTTTCTGGCACAAGAGTAACTGATGTCCCAGTGCCAAGCTGCATGCTAAACAGTGTACCCACCAACTTGATCTGGAGGCAATTTCCCTCCCTTGTTTCCTGGTGATTCTTCTTCGTCTGGTTCATTCTGCAACATACTGTATGTGACATACTTAACACAAGCAATATGTAATGCACCTTTGCACAGTCTCTGAAGATGACTCACTTTCCACAGTTGTATTTTTCTTGTCAGAATCAGCTTGTGATTTGCTGGTGGTTACCACCTTTGACTTTATGTAACTGGCCTGTGGTACCAGCTTCAGATGAATTTGTGGTTGCTGATGAAACAGTGGTGAGCAACTTCATCGTCTGGAATGTCCCTTGACCATGGTGTATGGGGGACTCAGTGAACCCCTCTCCTTGATGATTCAGAATATCCTGCTATCTCCTTGGTGTCCTTCTGTGCGAGCTGCAAAGTGAGCGCAACATCACAGGCTGACTTCAAAGCGAAGTCCTTTTCTGACAACAGCAATTTGTGATAACCTTCTCTCAGACTGCAGATGAAGCGACCCTCTAGAGCATCATCCAGAAACTGGCCAGACTCAGAGGTGCTTGCCAGATGCTTCAATGCAATGATATAGTCGGCAAGAGCTTCTCCCTCCTCTTGGTTCAGACAATGAAAACTAAAGCACTCTGCAGTAAGAATGGGTTTGGGCTTGAAATGCTGTAAAAGAACCTTGGTGAGTTGATCATACTGCATGTCCGCAGCTTGACAGGTGTGGTCAGACTCTTAACAAGTCCATACGATAGGTCCCAAAATGGCCTGGAAGACATCCACCTTCTTGTCATCAGCAACTTTGTTCGTCTCCAACCACCATTCAAAGCATTCTGAATAAGAATCAGATCCCTCTTTTGATTTGTCTAAATAATGTGCTCACCCAATTGATGCCATTTCACCAGCAGTTCACTGATGTGGTGCTTGGCATGTAGACCCTTTGGGTTGTATAAGTATTTTTGGTGCCACACGGGTGCTCACACTGTTCTGTAGCTCTGCTGTCCAGAAAAAAATTACTTTCCTTGTATTCTGTACTCTCTGCACCTACTTGGCTGCAAGTTTGCCCTTCAGCCCCTATGTGCTGAAGCTGTGCTACTTTTCTGGCTTTGTACTTGCAACGCAGTCCTCCTGGACAGAGGGCGCTGTTGCACTATAGTAGATCTGTGTAAGTGCAGGCTGAAAGAGAGGTGGTGCCTGCTGGCTGCTTCTGCACTCTCTTTGGTGTTGCTAGTCAGGTTTACTTGTCCCCTGGAGTCCCTTCCCAAATCCCTTGCTATGTCCAGGTGCCTTTACCGTATTACCATAGTTAGGGTTGAGGAGCCATTTACATGTTAAACCCAACATTTTGCACCTTAATAACTTTGCAACCATTCAACGGATTTGCCTGAAATTTGGAATACAGAATCAAGACCCATACACCTTGGGATCTGCTTAAGCCGTGCGGTTGGATATCTGACTGGAGTTATTAGCGTGATCTCTTGGCGTGCGTTCCCTTTTTGGAATTCTACAGTCGCGCCTACAGGTCACACGGTTTGCGCAACTGGTCTGAAATCTTCAGGGAACGTGCAGCCGGGGTCCCTGATGTGCCTTTTGAAGATTTTGTGAAAAAATATTAAACGGTTCAAAAGTTATTCAAAAAACAAGTTCCCATTATAAGTCAATGGGAAAAGTTAACAAAAAGTTCAACACTTTCGCAAATGCACTTTTTACTGTCGCAGATGGCCCTTTTACTGTCGTAAATCCGCCATTTTGTTTTCAGTTAGTGAGCAGAAAAATGCTTGGCATTTAAAATTGAGACCCTCTAGCAACTTAATTCTTTTTGTATTCACCTAGTTGGGCCCTGAGGATGCGAGCCATGTCTTTATTTTGGGGTAAAACACCCCAGAAATATGTTTTCCAGATTTCTGGAAAAAGTACTTTTGCAAAGTAGTGTCGCACTCACGAAAGTGTCGCAAACACTACTTTGCGACACTATGCCCAAAATAACAGTAATTCTTTGGCAGCCCGCTGCAAAAGAACAGTTTGGAGTTTTGGGCTGAAATTTGGGGGGAATGCAGTCGACATCTCACAGATGTGCCTTTCAGTGTTTTGCTGAAAACATATTATATGGTGGCAAAGTTACGGTACTCCAAAGTTTACACTTTTTCCCATAGAATAACATTACGGCGTACAACGCATTGCAGCAATCGTTTAGCGCCCTGCTGCAAAATAACGGTTTGTTCTTTTGGGCTGAAATTTGCAGGGAACACAGTCAACATCCCACAGATGTGCCTTTCAGTAGTTTGGTGAAAAATATTACAGGAGGCAAAGTTAAAGGCAGTCCGAACTTCTGTTTTTTCCCATAGGATAACATTACGGCATTCGGCCAAGGCCAGGCCCGTGAGATCTCAGAAACGTGTGAGATACGGACTCTTTGTCAAAAAATACTTAGCCCCCTATTGGGGGCTAAGTACAAAACTAGCCAGGAAAGTGTTAATACATATGACTTTTAAATTTTCTTTCTATGTCGTATGGTTACTGAGATATAAGCAATTTACTATTCCAAGTCCTCATTTTTGTGTTCCGAGAGTCATTATTTTGCATACGTTCTTTCTACTCACTGTCTTTCTCTATACAGCTTTTGGGGAAAACCAGCCTGTGCGCTTACATTACTGTTACCATTACCGTTTCTGCTTGCGGTTCCGTACCCATTTCACTTACCGTTCACGTTTACGCCACCATGTGCGTTACCCTTTGCATTTTCATTTGCGGTTGCGTTGTTTTTAACATTTCTGTCTACGGTACTGTTTCTCCTTCTGTTTCACTTTGCGTCACCATGCGCATTACGATTTGCATTTGCGGGCACAATGTTACTATGTGACAAGAAGAAGAAGAAGAAGAAGAATCTGCATTTATATAGCGCTTTTTCTTACATCCAAAGCACTTTACAAGCAATGCTAGACTGGTAGTGAAGTGACTGAATGTGTGGTGGCGGCCATATCGCACATCATCACCCACACACAGCCTGGATAATTGCATGAACCAGCTTATGGGAAGGGGAATGATGGCCAGGACACCGGGAATGTTCCCTACTCTTTTGCAAAGAGTGCCCTGGGTTCTTTTACTTCCACCTGGACACCCACCAGGACAACACCAGGATGGGTAGAAGGGACCTTGGTTTAACGTCTCATGCGAAGGATGGCACACCCCAGCAGTACAGCACCCCCCAATACTGCACTCAGTTGCCAGCGATTTTTTAGGTGCAAGTCCAATCCCGGTGTGGGGCGAGAACCCACGACCTTCTGGTCCAGAGGCGGATGTGCTACCAACTGAGCCATGCTGACAAGACATCGGACCCCGCGCTCCCGCCACCGTATTACATTCACTATTTCTCATTATCATTCTCAAAAAGAAGGGAAATTAGAGGCAAAAAACTCCATTTAATGCATCAGTTAGGGTTGTTCCACAGCGACAAAAGCGAGGAAATTCAATGTTAGGGTTGAAACCCTTTGCACCCTCCAGCCCACCCCCAACTGGAATCGGTGCGCATTGGGTCATCCGCCCTAACTGTCACCCCATTCTCCTATTCCTCAGCTTCTTTCCACATGTGATGGGGTGACAGTTAGGCCCAATGACCCCAATGCACACCCCGATTCCAGTTGGGGGGTGGGCTGAAGGGGTGCAAAGGGGGTTTCAACCATAACATCGAATTTCCTTGCTTTTGTCGCTGTGGAACAACCCTAACTGATGCATTAAACTGAGTTTTTTGCCTCTAATATATATTATACAGGCACAGTAGTACCTGTGTATTGGGGTTGAATAGTCTGTTTAATGCTAAGCCTCAGACTTTGAGGTTTAATAACTTTGGTGCCATTTGACAAAATTGCATAACAATTTGCATGTGTGTTCAGGGTTCCAAGTTCTCATGATTTGGCAAGCTTCGTGAGAGGTGCTTGTGTGGATTCTGAGATCCAGGGAGTGTAAAAACATTAAAGAACGCACTTTTTGGCCATTTTTTGCTCACACCCAGAATGACAACAGTTTGGACTTTTGTTCCAAAATGATCAAGGTAGAAGCAGCTCAGTCTAAGGAGGTGCCTTTTTAAGATTTTGTGAAAAGATATTAATCGGTTCTTGATTTAAAAGTTTTCAAAAAGTTGGCTTGAGAGCATGCTTTGTAGGGTTTTTTGGACAGCTGTTTCTTGTGACCCAAAACGTTTCAGGTCATGAGAAAACATTTTTAGGTCATGAGGGCAGCCATCTTGTTGTTCAAAAAAAAAACCTGGAAAAGCATAAAAATGCTGCTTTTTCAAAAAACACTGTTGTACCTACCTAAATGGGAGCCACCTAGCCAGATTACAGAGATGAAAGATTACACATAAATACATTTTTGGGGCACCCAGAGATAGTGATCCAAGAATGCCGGCTCACGACATAAGAATACCATTATGGATCCCAACTTTGGTGTCCCTATTTAAAACAGGAAATTAATCACATCAAAAGAGTACAAAGAAAATATACAAAACTTATCAATGGAATGCAAGATATGAGCTATAATGAAAGACTAAGAAACTTAAATTTGATGCCTTTAGAAAAAAGATTACGAGTCGACTTGCTCCTCATGAGAGATATTATGAATGATACCTATTTATTTAATGAGCTGGGTTTCAAATTTAAACAGAATATAGTTGAAACCAGGGGTCATCCTCTACAACTCAGATGTCTGAAACAGAACAGCAACAGAAAAAAATATGTTTTTTTTCACATCAAATAGTTAAAGTCTGGAATGCTTTGCCGCTGGAGGTAATAATATCTAGCGATAATAAATCTACATTCAAAACTAAGTTAGACAAATGGATTATGCACACGGATTTATCTATGTGTTAAGGGTTATGCTTCCAATACCACCATAGTATGAACCATAGTACAATACCAACTTGCAACATAAGAATACTGGCTCGGAAAATAAGAATAGTGGCTCTCAACATAAGAATACTGGCTTGTGACATAAGAATTCGAACTTGGTATCAAAAAAATAACTTCTACTCATAACTCATATAAACATGCGGACATGCCAGCAGATAAAGGCCTTATGGTCCATCTTATCTGCTCAATTGCACAGGTCCTCCCTCTGCCTACAGTGGGACCTTCCCCTTCCCCAAATCCCCCAGATCTCTTCCCAACCCCCAGCAACTTTCCCTTTCATTCTGTCCCATCCTCTCTTGAAGCTGTTCACCATTTTCAGCGAGACCACCTCCTCTGGCAACTCGTTCCACTTGGCCACCCATCAGTGAAAAAGTACCTTCTCACGTCCCTCCTGAATCTTCCCCAACCAGCTTTAGGCTATGCCCCTAGTTGGACTTGTTCCCACTAAGACTGATAAGGCTCTCTGTATTTACCCTGTTAATACCTTTAACGTATTTGAAGGTCTCGATCATATCCCCCCCCGCTCTCTGTCCTCAAGGGAGTACATGTTGAGCCCCTAGAGCCTCTCCTTGTAGGTGTTGCCCTGCGGCCCTGGATCATCATGGTTGCCCTTCTGTGGACTGTCTCCAGCAAGTTGGCATGCTTCCTAAGATAAGGGCACCAGTACTGCACACTGTACTCTAGGTGCAGTCTTACCAGTGACCTGTACAGCAGTAGTGTGGCCTCCACCTTCCTGCTGGTTATCCCCTTATGCAGCCGAGCATATGATTTGCTTTTGCTGCTGGTCTTCTGCAGTGTGCTAAGTGCCTCAGGTCACTCTTGATGATAAGCCCCAGGTCCTTTTCTTCCTTAGTCTTGGTGACCTGCACATCATCCAGCCAGTAGCTGGTCTCTGGGTTCATTGCCCCTAAGTGCATAACTTTGCACTTAAACATAGAATCTGACGGCAGATAAGGACCGCTTGCCCTATCCAGTCTGCCCATTTCTCCCTAACTACACTATTACCACAGACTGTGCCCAATCTAGAACTCTTTCTCCCTCCCTCCTTTTCCATAATGATTCCCTTGTGCCTGTCCCATGCATTCTTGAACCCCACCACTGTTTTTGCCCTCACTACCTCCACTGGAAGGTGTTCCAGGAATCCACCACTTTTTCTGTGAAGTACTTCCTCACATCTGTCCTGAATCTACCCCCCAGCTTCATAGCATGTCCCCTTGTTCTTGAGCACATCTTCTGAAAAATACTTCCCTCCTGTACTTTATTTACCCCTGTGAGGTATATAAAGGTCTCTATCATCCCCCCCCTTCGAGGGTATACTTTTTAGCATTGAACCCCAGTTGCCAAATGCCAGACCACTTCTCTAACCTAGCCAAGTCTTCCCTTAGCTCCTTTCTCCCCTCCTCCATGTCCACCCTACCACAGAGCTTTATGTTCTCCACAAACAGTCAGATTTTACCCGTAATCCCATCCACTATGTCACTGATGAAGATGTTAACACCATATCGAGCACTGAACTCTCTGGGACCCCACTGATCACCAGCCTAGCTTCCAAGAATTCTCCCCCCTCCACCACCTTTTAGCTCTGTCCTTTTACTAGTTTTTGACCCATCTAGCAAGCTTGCCCCCCCCAGATCTTCCAGCTTCCTGACCAGTCTCCTGTGAAGTACGGAGTCAAAGGCTTTGCTGAAGTCCAGATACAGGACATCAACTGCTTGGCCCCAGTCCACGGTCTTGGTCATCCAGTTGAAAAAGTCAATCAGATTAGTCTGGCAGGACCTTCCCAACACAAATCCATGCTGCCTCTCATCTTGCAGCCTATTTTCCTCAAAAAGGCCGGCCAGTCTATGCCGACTCACCAGTGCAGTGGTAGCGCTACTACTTCTGATGCCGACAACCCATGTTCAGAAATGAGCCCAAGGAGTCGGGGGGCAGCTGGGGGGAGGAGGATTGAGCATCCGTGGACCACTGTCCTCCTCCTGAAAGGGGGTGGGGAAGAGGTCGGTGCTTGACTGGCCCCTGGCAGAACCCAGGGTGGGGGAGGCATGGCAGACGGTGCATGTGCCTTGATGTCAGCGCACGCCATGTCTCGCATGGGGAGAAAATGGAAAAACTCGTAGTCACGCAGGATGACTGCCAGCCTCTGCAGGCCCTGCACCTGGTGACTCAGGCTCCTCCCAGACTCTGGATCCAGTCCTAGCACGTCAAGGGACTCCCTGCCACCCTGCTATGGAGGGCAAGTCATGGGAGACTGTGGGATGAAACAGCAGGGAGGACCGTTGGGAAGGAAGACCCTGCCTGGATGGGGAGTATTAAAAAACAAAACAAAACACCAGTCTCTTCTTCGGGATAGTCGCCATAAGTTTCCCCACTATTGAAGTCAAACTGACTGGTCTATAATTCCCTGGTTCATCCCTTTGACCGCTTTTATGGAGAGGCACCACGTGTGCAGTTCTCAAGTCCCAGGGCATGCTCCCAGTCTCCAGAGAGGTGTTAAACAGATCTGCCGGGGGCCTGCCAGCACCTTAGCTAGTTCCCTCATGGGCACTCTGTCTGGCCCTGGAGATTTGTCCACCTTCAGGGCCTTTAGGTCCTTTTGCACCCTATCCAACTGTATTACGCCATCAATGACCCCCGCTCCCTTGTGGCACTGGTCCGTACTCTTTAGTGAAAACAGAGCAGAAGTATTTGTTAAGTACCTCCACTTCCTCTTCACTTCCTTCTGCCCAACCCCCCTTTTTTAACATGACAGTTTCATCTTTAATATCACTCTTGTCCCATATATATTTGAAGAAGTCCTTCTCACCCAATTGTACTCCTTGTGTCAGCCATACTTCCCTAGCAGCCTTTGCCTCTCTAACTGCTTTGCTCGCCACTCTTTGATTTATCGGTATAGGCCTCCCTATCCTCCTCATTCTGAGTACATTTGTACTTCGGAAAGGCTGCCTTCTTTTCCCTTATTGCATTTGCCACTTCCTTTCTGAATCAGATGGGATTTTTGGCCTCAGATTTCTTGCTTGTGATTTTGGCACGTTTACTCGTGGCCTCCATCAGTTCCTCCTTTATTATAGCCTATTTCTGCTCCACCTCCATCTCCTTACTGATCCCAGCAAGATGAACTTCCAGAATTGCTCTCACCATATTAAAGCAAGCCTTCCTGAAATCAAAAACCCTTGTCTTGGTCCTGACCATCCCTCTGGCCATGTCCAGGTGGAACCACACTGCGTGGTGGTCGCTCCCTCCTAGTGGCACTTCCACGTTTGCATCCTGGACATGTCCACAGTTGTATAGGAGTAGGTCCAGTACAGCCCTCTCCTTAGTAGGCTCCATGACACCCTGTGTCAGGAATCCACTCTGGAATGCTTCCAGTAGTACCATGTCCCTGGTGCTGGATGTAGCTGGGATTTTCTAATCCACCATAAGTAGGCTGAAGTCCCACATTATTACTACCTCCCTCTTGCCTGCCATTTTCATAATTTCAGACCCCAGTACCTTGTTTAAGTCCTCATTCTGTGAAGGTTGTCTGTAAACTACCCTAATCTTTAGTTTCCTTCTTTTATTGGCTTGGACCTGCACCCATAATGCTTCTGTCTTTCCATCCACCACTTCCTCTCTGGTACAGGTTATACCCCTCCTTCACATACAGAGCTACCCCCACCCCCGCCCATTTTTCTATCCTTCCTATACATTGTGCACCTGGGGACTGCGATGTCACAGTTGTTGTTTGACATGGTCCTCAGATGTGGTTTGGTGTGGCCCATGTCTCTCTGATGGCTGCTATGTCCACCTATGTTGAAAATATGTGGTCAAAAACTTAAAAAAAAAACAACAAAGTTGTAAAGGAACATTGAAATTGGAAACATACTGTAGAAACATTGAATTTGTCAGCAGAAAAGGACCACTTGGCTCACCCAGTCTGCTTAGGTGTTCTCTGACTATTCTACCCCACCAGACACTATTTGGTCTCCAGCAACCCTCCCCCGTCCCTACCTCTGTTTTTATACTCCCCTTTGTTTGTCCCATGCATGACTGAAGCTCACCATCATTCAAGCCTCCACCACTTAAGCTAGCAGTCTGTTCCCTGCATCTACCACCCTTTCAGTGAAGACATATTTCCTCATAGCCCTTCTGAACTTCCTGCCTCCAGTTTCATAGCACGCTCCCTAGTCCTGAAGCTCGTCCTCATATGGAAAAGGAAGTGTTTCAGTGTTCACTCATAACATTGGTAATTTTCAGTATTTTGAGCCCAAATTTTCAACCTAGCCATTTTTTCACCCCACCTGATGAATGCGACAGGTGAAGCTTTTCAAATCCTGCCCAAGACATGTTTTCACACTTGTAGCTCAAAATGACATTTCGGACAGTATTTTATAAATGACACCTGTCATGTTCAAAAGAGGGGTTAAAAAAAGATTATGTTGAAAATTTGGTATCAAAAACGTAGCAAACAAAGTTGTGAAGAAATGTGTGCAGGGCCAGCCACTGGCACTGCAGGTACTGTGTTGTGATCCTGTGCCAGCGACTCAAGTTCAGGAATAAGCTCAGGGAGCCAACTGGGCAGCATGAGGATGGGGGAGCTGACACTGTCAAACACTCCCATTCCAAGCCTGGACAGGGATTCCACAGTGTTCTTTTTTTGTATTCAGTTTTTATTAGAGAAGCACAGCCATACAACACAAATAGAGGAAGTATCCAGAAACATGTTTCCTATTGTCCTCTTGTTACTTAAGAGGTGATGGGATAGTCTAGGAAAGCACTTTAAATAATTTAGAACCATTGCTGTGTGTGTTACAAAGTGAAAATAACCATTATCATTTCCTAGGTAACTCTGTGGAGGAACAAGACTACATCCTACGTTAATCCATATAGAGATAAGGGTCCCCCTCAGCCCAAAGGAATCTGTCCTAAATAATGTTCCCCCCTCCCCTGCCTCTCAGGCTCAGCTAACTGTTGGATATTCTTAATGTTTTACTGCTTCCAACACTGTGTATATGAGGTTACATCTATTTTAAAGTGGAATTGACCTGAATGTACCACACATACAGTAACTTCAATAAAATTTAAGTAAAAAAAAATCCATATTGAGATAAGCATAGAGATCTGAATCCACAAAGGTGTGTTTCTCAAGGATTGAAATTGTTCCTCCTGACCATTATATACATAGTCCAACCAGTCCTCCTGTAATTAAATAAATCATTCTGATTATGAACCTTGTGTGTTAAGTTCTCCATTTGATGTATCATTAGCATGATGTCTCTCCAAAGGTCTATACCCAGGGATCTAGTTGAAGCCACTTTTTCATGATGGCTTTCTTGGCTGCAGTCAGTGCCACACTGAGTAAATATTTTTGCTGTTTATTAACGCTTTTAGTAGGGTACTCTGGAAATAAAGCTATTCTAGGTATCAAAGCTGGGAGATGAGGAAATAACTGCAAGTCAGCTCCGACTGCAGCCCAGAATTGCCAAACAGAGGGGCAACTCTCAAAAAATGTGGGAGTGGTGAGCCGCATGTAAGCCACATTGTCTCCAACCGTCCACTCCAAATCCAGGGAGGAACTTCGCCATGATTTGTGGCATTCTAAAACAGCAAACTACCGACTTCCAGGCAAATTCCCTCCATAAGTAGGAGGATACCTTGTGCTGACAGTAATAAATCGCCCTCAACCTGGAAGGTGGAATTTGAATTTCGAGTTCTGATTCCCATCTTTGCTCAGCAAGTTTAAAGGTCATCTCAAGGGGCTCAAACAAAGATTTATATACCTGTGAGATATAGTGGGGTGGCATATCCTGAGTCTGCGTGTGTTGAAGCAATATTATTTATGGGTGGGGCTCCTCCAAATCAATGAGAGTACTCAATGCTGATGTTATGAAATATTGTATCTGTAAGACTATATAAAGAGCTGCTATTGTTAAGGCATAACGTTGTAAGTAGTGAAAAGTGCATGGAACACCCTTTTCACATAATTGATGAAGATGCACTAGTCCCTGTTTTTCCCAGCATTTAAACCATGGGTCTGTCTGTGCAGGTGCAAATGCCATAGCATATGGGATTGTGGTCAAGGGAAGAAGAGGCCTCTGCAAACTCATCTGCCAATACTGCACACCATACACGTAAAACATTTTTAATAATGATATTATCAGTTAGGAAGTCCCAGGATAGTGGGGGGGGGGGGTTAGCAAACAATCTCTGATTCAAAGATAAATGCATTTCTGTTATTTCTAAATTTCTCTGGTATACAACATAGCTCATATCTAACCACTCTGCAATGTGTTTGAGCTGAGCTGCTCTGAAATAGGTCAGCAAGTTAAGAAGTTCCATTCCTCCGTGCTCCTTTGAGAGCTGCAAACTTGGAAGGCTATTCTCGGCCTCAAGCCCACCCAGATGAACTTTGCAAGGCACTTATTCCATTCATTAAATAACCCTCCCGGGGAGATACAGATATAGTTTGAAATAAGTACAGTAAGCGAGGGGGAATATACACCTAACTGTGTCAATTTGTTAGTGAAATGTGAGTGGTAGAATTAACCACCTATCCAAATCCTCATACAGTATATTTAATGGGGGTAGTTTTGCTGGTATAAAGTGAATATATCAGCTGGAATTTGAACGCCAAGACATTTATCTTAGGTTGAGACCACTGGAATTGATTATCTCTCCCAGACCTCTTGGGGTGGATCATAAACTATATTACAAGACACTGGTTAGGCCCCATCTGGAGTACTGCATGCAGTACTGGAGGCCACACTTTCACAAGGACATTAACCAAATTGAGGCAGTCCAGAGAAGGGCAACCAAAATGGTGCAGGGACTGCATCAGAAAACATATGAGGACAGATTAACGGAACTCAATAAGTATACCCTGGAGCAAAGGAGGGAGAGAGGTGATACGATTGAAACATTCAAACACCTTAAGGGCATTAACAAGGTGAAAGAGTCTAACATGTTTCAATATAAGAAAAATAGCAGGACAAGAGGACACATCATGAGATTAGAGGGAGGCAGATTAAGGGGTAACGTGAGGAAGTTCTTTTTCACAGAAAGGGTGGTGGATGCATGGAATGGCCTACCTCAGGAAATGGTGGCTATGAATACAGTGCAGGGCTTCAAACAGGCATGGGATAGGCATAAGGGAGCAATACAGATAAGTATGAATAGATAGGCCATTGACAGAGTAAATGCCAATGGCACATTCATAAGGTAGAAAATGAAATGGGCAGACTGGATGGGCCTTGTGGTCCTTATCTGCCATCAACATCAACTTCTATCTAGGGAAGCTGTCTTGTCTATATTAAGTTTATACCCTGGCAAGTGGCCATATTGGTGACGGGCTGTCCTCAGTGGGGTGGGGACACAAGGTGGGGGTAGGAGGTGGGGAAGCCAGGGTGGGAGGTGGAAAGACACAGGTTGGAGGGTGGTGTTGCTGAATGCGAGAAGCTTGGGTAACAAATTAGCTGAGCTACAGGCTCTCTTGGCTGTGGGGGGGGTGGACATTGTGGACATCACTGAAACATGGGCCACCCAGAACCAGGACTGGGATATGATGATCCCAGGGTACAGGATATGCAGGAAAGACAGGGCTAGGGGGAAAGGGGGTGTGTGGCAATCTACGTGAGGGAGGGATAAGGTGCATAAGGGAGGAGGGGTGGAGGGCAGGACAGAGGCCCTATGGGTGCATTTTCAAGACCAAAAGAAAGACACTGAGGGTGGGGGTAGTGTACAGGCCATCAGCTCAGGGGGGTGACTTGGACAGGGAGTTGGCTGAGCAGATTAGAAGGGTCTGTAGGAAGGGGAACACAGTAGTGGTAGGGGACTTCAACCTCCCTGGGGTGGACTGGAACACCCCAACCACCACGTATGCAAAGGAGAGGGTGTTACTAGATGCACTTCAGAACTGCTTCCTGGTGCAATTGGTCTACGAACTAACTAGGGTGGGAAGGACTCTGGACCTGGTATTGACAAACGGGGAGGCTGTGAGGGATCTGGGAGTGGAGGGACCACCTGGCTGAGAGTGACCATCACATGGTGTGGTTCACACTCAGTATGGGCAGGAAAATGGTCGGTATGGGTACTAGAGTGATTGATTTTAAGGGTGCAGACTTCGAAAGGATGGGGGAAATTTTGGCTGGGCACTTGATGGGATTTCAGAAATGCATGACCGCTAGCCAAAAATGGGACATCATTAAAAAAGGGTTAGCATAGGCAACTCAGACTTGTACCAGGACACGAAGCAAAAAGGGTAGGGCAAAGAAGCCAAGCTGGCTGACTCAGGAGGTCATGAATGGGGTGAGGGCCAAGAGAAAGGCATTCCAGAGGCTTAGGAAATTGGGGGGGCAAGGGGACAAAGGCGAGTACACAGAGAAGGTCAGGGAGGTTACCAGGCTAGTCAGAGCAGCCAAGGCTTCCAGGGAACTGAGACTGGCTCAGGGAATCAAGAATGGGGAAAAGGACTTCTTCCGCTACATTGGCGAGAGAAGAAGGAACACAGACCAGATTGTGAGGATTAAGAAGGATGGGGTGGGTGGAGAAGGGGGAGGACCAGGCAGAGGCTCTGAATGAGTACCTCTGCTCATGCTCATGAAGGAAGAGGGGGGCAGACACCCGTGGGAAGGGTGGAGTGGGTGGGGGGTGGGGCGACTGATTACAGGATTACAGAGGACAGAGTGCTGGAAGGGCTGAGGGTGGACAAGGCACTGAGACCAGACAGCATACACCCTAGGGTACTCAGGGAGCTAGTGGAGATCCTCACAGAACCACTGGCATACCTGTTCAATACATCACTGGAGACGGGATGTGTGCCACAGACTGGAGGATGGCCTATGTGGTGCCCAATCATAAAAGTGGCCTGAAGGATGGTCCAGGCAACTACAGACTGGTGAGCCTCACTTCAATCATGGAGAAGGTCATGGAGTTAATCCTAAAAGAGAGGCTGGTGACCTTTTTTGAAGACGGTGTCTCCAAGACCATCATCAACACAGTTTTGTCTTGGGTAGATCCTGTCAAACAAACCTAGTCGAGTACTACGACTTGGTTACCAGGGAACTGGACAGGGGCCATGCAGTGGACGTCCTGTATTTGGACTTCAGCAAGGCCTTTGCTGCATGGGAGGCTGGAGGGGGGGAACTGGATTACATACAGTAGGGGTGGGAACAAACATGGTCAACTGGATCACAAACTGGCTGAGGGGTAGGCAGCAAAGGGAGGTGGTGGTGAGGGAACTCATCACCAAGGGAAGTTACGAGCGGAGTGCTCCAGGGATCAGTTCTGGGACCGGTGCTGTTTGGGATATTCATAGCTGATATCTCAAATGGGATCCAGAGTAGGATCAGTCTATTCACAAACGATACTAAAATCAGAGCGGTGGTAGATGACATAGAGGGGTGGAGGGAGCTGCAGGAGGACCTGACCAAACTACAGGAGTGGTCAGAAACATGGCAGATGGGGTTCAACGCCAAGAAGTGCAAGGTCCTGCACTTCAGAGCAAGGAATGGAAATATCAGATGGGAGGGGCACAATTGGAAAGCACCGTGGACGAAAAGGATTTAGGGATACTAATAACAGGGAGTATGAATCACTCAGCTCAGTGCAGGAAGGTGGCTGCAAAGGCAAACAAGACGCTGGGGTGCATAGCAAGGGGGATCTCTGCCAGGCACAGGGAGGTGATCCTTCCTCTGTTCAGGTCACTAGTCAGACCTCACCTGGAATACTGCGTGCAGTACTGGCATCCATTCCTGAAGAAGGACATCAGATTGCTGGAGGGGGTGCAGCATAGTGCAACGAAGATGATCCAAGGACTGGAGGGAAAATCCTATGAGGAGAGCCTGGGAGGGCTGAACATGTATTCCCTGGAGGAGAGGATAGGGGGGATATGACCAAAACCTTTAAATACTTAAAGGGACTAAACAAGACTAAGACAGAAGGGATTATTCAGATCAGAAGGGGGAGGGACATGAGAGGGCACTGACTGAGACTGGAGGGGAGATTCAGGAGGGAAATCCATAGATACTTTTTCACAGAAAAGGTGATAGACAAGTGGAGTACTCTACCAGAGGAAGTGGTATCATGTAGAACGGTGGGGGGATTTAAGAGGGGTTGGGACAGAGTGAGGGGGCAGCTTCAAGTTGAGGGGCTAGCTGCACATTCGAGCAGACTCGATAGACCACAAGGCCTGTTTCTGCTGGCATTTCATATGTTCGTATGATATTGAGTGGGATGAGACAAATATATCAACAAATCATCTGCATAAAAAGCTAATATGTGTTTTTCCCCATTATGGATAATACCAGAAATGTCTTGTTGCTGTCTATGAACTGAGCCAATGGTTCCACTGATAGTGTGAATAGAAGTGGAGACATTGAACAGCCTTGCCACATCCCACGTGATAAATTGAATCTAGAGAAAAGTGAGCCATTTGCCCTAGCCATTGTTTGTGGTTTGGGTACATAGCCATGATCTACATAGCCATGATAAGATAAATGAATTGTGGGTGAAATCCGAATTTATGGAGGGTATAAGTAAGAAACTTCCACAATACCCTGTCAAAGGTTTTTCAGCATTCAGGCTCAGCAGGAAGACTGGACGCTGAGTCCTGGATGCATACTGGAGTATGTACAGAGGTCTGTTGATGTTATTCCGAGTCAGTCGCTGGGTGATGAAGCCTATCCGATCTAAATGGATTAAGTTAGGGAAGATTATTTCAAGATGTTTGGCTAGAATTGAGGTGTATAATTTGTAATCCAGGTTTGAGTATTGAGATTGGTCTATAGGATTCCGGTTTGACAGGATTTTTATTTGGCTTTAGGGAAGCGGAAATGGTGGTAAATTGCCATGGAGGGGGGCTGTCACCCTGTTGAATGGCTGCATAAGCTTTCAACAAAGGTGGTAAGAGAATGTCCTTACAAGAAGCCTTCAAAAACTCTGCAGGGTAGCCATCAGCACCCAGACATTTCTCTGTTTCAGTGCAGGCGAGAGCTGCCTCCATCTCCGATACAATGAGACATTTAGTGCTTGGTTTTGCTCCTTTGTAACCAGGGAAATTTTCTGCGAGTCAAAACATGTGTGACATTCTCAGAGCCCCGGTTCCACATCCTGTTTATACAGGGAAGCATAGTAGTCCGCACTTCAAGAATTTGTGAGATCTTAAAGGCCTCTTGATTTATTCTGGATCTTTCAGTTTCAAAATAGTAGCGTCTGCTTGCCACTTACATAGGTGAAATGCCAGCAGCCATGATGCCCTGGGACCCCCATCGTAATATCTTTGTTTTAAATATTGCAAAGCTACTTCAGTTTTGGTATTGAGAATGTCCTGTATCTACTTTGGGTCTGTGCAATAAGTGGGAGTAAGGATCTGTCCCTGTATTGATGGAGCTGGAGAAATTTCAATTTTTCAGTAAATTGTTACAGAGTTGCTTCACATAGCTTTTTGGTCCAGAAGGCATAAGTCAAAGATCCCCCCTGCGGCACTACTTTAAGGGTATGCCAAGCAGTCATTGGGGAGACATCTGGGGAGGTGTTCTGTTTCAATATTTAATGGGATTTTTTTTTTTTAAAAAGTTCCCAGAATTGTGGATCATTTAAAAGACTTAGATTGAATATCCAGCTAGTCTGCTTTGGTTCCTGTCTCATCTCCAATACCAAAGTTAGAGTGGCGTGATCGGATAAAAGTATCTGTCCAATCATGCAATCCAGGACCTTGGGGAATGATTCTTTGCCTATCATTATGAAATGGGCTTCAAAAATCCAGAATGCTGATTGGCTAAAACCTAGTTTTAACCGTGTCCTTATCAGCATGTATTGTGCCAACCGGCACTAATTCTGCCAAGCTGACCACACCACACAAAAATATCATTGTCCCCAACACCATCCTGTCTCAAAAAAATTACCTGCAGCTCCATGCCACGCTAAGCAGACATCAACTACTGTGCACTAGACAAGCTGCTCAACACTCTCGCTCTGCCCCCTGACCTTGACATACACAGACAGCCCACAGCATATACTGAACACTCTGCTCCCCCTCCCTGATACATAGACTACGTCAACTCCGTTTTCCCAGAGTAAATACACATGTATTTTTCTAGGTGTTGCAATCATTTGAATCCTGACCTGCGCTGAACAACGTCCTGATGGCAAGGAATCCAGCGAGCTGCGGGTTTGAAATACCCGACCTGGAACACCTCCTCAAATTCCATCCTCCCATCCTGATCCACAAAATGAAACCACCAAATATAAACTTCCAAAAAAAACAGCTCGGACTTTACGTTCCTCCCTTCAACAGTCGCAAACACCTGTTTCCATCAATGCCAGTACACTAAACCGCTTTTCTCAATGGCAGCCCGTACAGGACATGCTCGCTTTTACTTGGGCCACCAGCTGCTACATAAATCACAGAGGAACCGTGAAGTTAACTAAAACAAAGAAAATGCAGGAACAGAGATAGAAAAAACAAATTCTACCTCCCTTACAACAGTAACAGACCTACTACAACACATGCAGATACCATTACAAAAATTGCTTTCTACGGCCGCTAGCATATACACACTGTGTAACATTCAAACTCACTAAACCCTGAAATAACAAACAAAAAACTCAAACAAAAAGAAAATAAATAAAAAAATTAGTGTTTCTGTCTTGCAGAACACACGGGGGGGGGGCAGGCACACAGATACACATTACATCATACATAGCCTATGCAGTACTGAGGGACTATTTTTCTATGTCTTACAAATGTAACAGTTTTTAACCATATTTTTCTAAATGTATACATATTTTGTTTTCTACTGGGATACTTATACTGACAGCCCATATTATAAGCACAATATACATCACGTGGATTACGCTGATACACGCCAGTGCAAGGCACCCGGCGCAGCATCTCGTGCCTTAGTACACCCCTGGGCATTGCTCTTATCAGCACGTAACCCACACCTCATCGTGTGTTATTGCTTGCAGAAATAATCCAATCTGAATAACTTTGATGTAAATGAGAATACGAAGTACATTGTTGCTTATATGGGTTCTGAACCCTCCAAACATCTGTTAGACCATATTCTGTCAACAGCTTATGAAAATATCTATGTGCCAAAGTTATTCTTGGAGCCCGAACAGCTGTGGAGTCCTTGTGGGGGGTCAAAGGGTATGTTAATGTCTCCACCTAAAATTAAAATGCCTTTTTGCCTTGCTACGATCTTATTAAATAGGAACTGGGTAGAGGAGGAGGAGTTGGAGCCTTGCAGAAGGTAAATGCTTACAATAGTGTACATCTCCCCCAAGAAGTTTCCCAGTGACTAAAACCATTCTACACGAGGGATCTGAATGTGAGCACTCCACTTCAAAGGGAGAGGTTCTAGGGATTAATGTGGCAACTCCCCTTCACTGGCCTTGTTGATATGTGGAAAGAATCCCATCTCTGAAGCCAGATTTACGTTTATTGGGCTCTGCAGCCAATAAATGGGGTTCTTAAATGAGGAGGAGTCCTGGTTTAATTTTTTCAGAGGAAAGGACTTTTACCCTCTTAACAGATTGCATTAAACCATTAATATCTTGAGAGATTATATGAAATTGGCTTCTATTCATCCCTTAAATTGTTGAGCTTTTCCACCACAGCCTCCAGGGCTGGCCTTAAGGATAGGCGAACTAGGCAGTCGCCTAGGGCGCTATGTAGCAGGGGGCGCCAATGACCCTTATGACCGAACAGTTAAATATATATATTTTTGTTTCCCTTTTTTTTTCCCTGAGCACAGACAATGGCAATTTTTAAAAGTTATCAAATCTGATGAGTTTTCGTTGGGAGGGGGGCAGCATGTCTGTGTATGTTGTGACTGTCTGTCAGTCCCCTCTCTCTGCCGTGCAACACGACCAAATCTGAAATCCAGCCAGCATGGCATGAAGCCAAGGACCCAGCCACCCCCAGCACAGCAGCCAGTCAATTAAATTTGCAGACTGCAGTCAGAGAGGTGGACCGGGCAGGTGGCAGTCACATCCATTGATGACCCCGTTGCCATCGCCCCTCCCTATTAGAGTGTGCCAGCCAGCAGCCACTCATGCCACCAGAAACCCAACCATTGTGCTTGTGTGCACTGATTCCCAGCATGCTGGCGGGGCTGGGATCCTCAATCGATGATGGTTGTCGATGTGTCATGTGGAGTGTCAGTCGGACAGTTGGACCCAGGTAAATTAATTAAGTCCAGGGCAAGGCCAGGCCAGCTGCCACAACCAGGAATGCTCATCCGACCTACCACATCATCGATGCCCAGGACTGGAGGAGGAGGAGGAGAGGACTAGTCCATGACTGGAGCTAGTGGTTAGATTTATTTTCCATTTTTTTTCCCTAGGATGTTTAGCTGTATAGATTGAGTAAGGGGGGGGTTCTCTCTCATCCTGCAGACAGTGGCATGTTGTAGCCGACTTAACCCATCGTTGGTTTTATATAATACACCTTGGATGGTTACTGTTAGTTTTGATCATAGCTGTGTATGCAGGGAAAGGGAAAACATGGAAATAACTGCTATCCACGTTCATGGGAGAAAAGTCTCATCCATTTACAGCATTGTAACCTAAGAAAAATAAAGTAGGATATTATATCCCCCCCCCGCACTGCCTCACACTTTACTGCTGCTGCCCGCAGTTATCATTTGAATCTCACACATTGTTTCAGGGCAATTTACTTTTGTGTTCTTTGGGTTGTGATGACTTCTGTAGACAGCAGCAGTTTCAGATGCTCCCAGCTAGTGTAAATTGACTTGGAAAAAGCAACACAACCTGGTCTTGCCAGAGGGTCAACTTTACACTGTAACAGTTCTGTTACCACCTAGGTTTCAGAAGTGGTACTTGCCTGATGGCGGCAGTCAAAATATACAGTGCTGCCCATGTTTGACTGCACTTTTGAAAACTTAAGTACTGTACCCCAATTTATTATTCTTCCTTATTGCCCCTAATTTTATACACCCATGTCACTGATTCAACAAATGAGGAGCATTTTACTTCTCATTAGTGAAAGTGCTGGGGGTGATGTGCTGGAGGGGAATTTCACAGGCGCTACAGAGGTAGTTATTTAAGCAATAATGATTGAGAAGACAGTCATTTCCTTGGAATTAATGACCAGGTGGAGGATGGGAGCCCTAATCCTAGGAAGTGCCTGGCTTCAAAGTTGTTAATGTGATTACAGTTCTAATTGCAAATAACCTTGCTTTTTGATCTTGTATTTTTACTTACAGTTGGTTCAGTGAGCACTGCCCAGCTTGGGTGTGGCTGAGGCAAGGACTGCATGTCTGGTTGTGGGCCACCAAAATGGGAGAGACTGCAGGGTTAGCCTATGCATCTAGTGATAGGAAAGGGAGAAGTGGGTTGCACCCATGTGTAGCAAGTGCCAGAGCGAGGATGAATGTGGGCTTCAACCTGGAGGAAGGGTATTCAACTGGAGTCTTATCTGTGTGGACAGAACACTGGACCACCACTGACTGCTTTTACGTGTGTCAATGGGTGATTAGGGGAGGCGATAGGAGCTATTGGACACCAGGAATAAATATGATAGAATGGGTGACCAGGTGTAGGTTGCCATTAGACACAAAGGAAATCACCACATGAAATGGAATGGGTTATCAAGAGTGTGTGGGGGGGGGGTGCTACTATACACCAGGGGTGGTTAGGGTGAGATGAAGATTGAAAAGAAAATGGGGGGGGGCACCGCTGGCAAGTTTGCCTAGAGGCGCCATATACCCTAAGGCCAGCCCTGACAGCCTCCTGCTACCTACAGAACCTTCCACCCCAATACTAAGTACTGTGTCTCCCATGGGCAGTCTACCTGTACTAACCACAATTGTACTATAACTTGCCAGTTTTTTTAAATATAAACAATGTAAAGTAAAACATAAACCATAGCACCATAAGAACTGTTGACTGCTAAACAATTTGAACAAGCTTGTAGCTATAATGTATAGTGTTGCATAAAACATGAACATGATCGATATATATAGAACCAGTAAACTGATACACACTCCAAGTCGACTTCCAAGTGTGGGGTCAGTACATTGACTGACCATGTCCTCTTGGGAAAAATATATGATATACAATAGGTCTCCAAGGGGAAGGTAAATAGGCAGGAAAAAATCCGGCAAGCCTCGTGAGAAGGAGTGAAACTACTAATCAAAATCAATCAATCAAAATCTTTATTTATCCAGGTGATCACCATTAAGCAAGCTTATTTACAACGTGGACCTGCAGTTCATGAGGTCAAGAATACAACTAAAAATACAATTAAAATACACATAATACAACAGTAGTAGATATATACAAGCAAGATATATACAGTGTAGTAAACATTGGCGAATAGTCCCTCATTATGCTGGACCTTAGTGGCAAGGTAGGGGGACCGAGTGCCCCAATAAGTACCTATATAAGGATGACCAAACTGATAAGAACACCCATCAGGGTTAAGAGCTGCCCCTCGGGAAATAAAAAAAGGGGAGATACCATGATATCCATAGGACTGGGCTAGCAGCTGCAGAGCTCTGTCAGCATGCAGCCTGTTGGTGTAATTATTCAATGTAGAGTGCTAGTTTCAGTGACTGCCAGGAGCAGCCAATGAACACGCTACCTCAGGTTAATGAGATGATTTAATACTCCCCAACCCCTCTGGTGTACCCACTTTCCTACCCTTAGGGTTTATGAAACAAACTAGGTGCAATGTACTATATACTTGAAGTTAAAACCCATGAGATAAGGAAAATACTTGTCTGCTACATAAGTTCTGTTTAAGTGAGAAAAAATAAGTCCACAGTTCAGTCCGTAGTCTTCACTGTACTCCCTCCCATAGGTGCCGGAACAGGGGGGGCCACTAGGGCCATGGCCCTACCACTTTCATAAGTGGCCCTATCACTTTTTGCTAGCATGGTAATATATTTAATAGGGGAACATTTACCCCTTACGTCTTTGGCCCTACCACTTTTCAAACCGTTCCAGCACCACTGCTCCCTCCTCCGAATCAGATCCTTTGCAGTCCTGCAAATGAACAGCATTTATAATCTTTGCATGACTGGCACCTTGAAATGATAAGCCAGATATCCCTGGTGACAACATCTCCTGTGGCTGTATGAAAATAATAATAAGGCCTCACTGTCATTAAGAAAATCTAATCCATGTTACTGGATGGTGACAAGAGTTAATAAGTAATTCTACCTAGAACAAATTATGAGAGCGCCTCCCCCCCCCGACCTAGGGCAACAAAGGCGGGCCTGCTCATCTGCACCCATGCTCCTCAACTCCAAAAAGGCTGCGGTATAGTAAAATATCTGCTGTTCAGCCTTACGTTGTTTGCACCAATCCTCCCCCATACTAGGGAAACTATAGTAGTAGCCTGAACATCACTGTTCTTGCCCTGGAATAAAGATGTATTCCCATAATTCTTTTCACACAAGACAGAAGGCTCTGATTGTGCAGTTTCTTCAGCACTGAAGTAAGGGTAATCACTCCGTGGACCAACTCCTAGGTTCTGTAAAAGCTTAAGAGCATCACAGCTGCTGGCCCAGTGGTGCAGAGGGCTAAGGCGCTGTACACCTTATCTCTCACTGTGTTGTCGACACAGGTTCAGGAATGAGCTCAGGTCACCAGGAGTTGGTTGGGGGCGGAGAGGATTGAGTGCCAGATGGACAGCTCTCCCTCCCAGCAGAGGGAGGCTTGCTGACTCAGCCCTTGGCTGCCCCCAAGTGGAGGCCCAGAGGTAGTGCCAGCAGTTTGAGTGGTATGAAGGGAGGAGCCACAGTCCCGTATGTGCGCACCTCCTCATACACACGCTTACTTGCTACCACAGCAGGGGACAGTAGGAGAAAACTGGTTGTCGCAGGCTATATGAAGTCTTGCCTCCACCCCACACCATCACCGGTTCACTGGCCCACAATCTGGATGACAGTCACCGAGTTGGGGGGAGGATAGCCTTTCCCTTCCCAGCCCCGCCATGGGGGACAGTCCATGGGGATCTGGGGCTTGGGGTACTGGAGAGACAGGTGCCAAAGGGGGGGTGCAGAGACAGGGCTGAGCAGCTGCTTGCAACAAGCCAGCAGGAAAAATATGTAAATAAAAAAAAAAAGAGAGTATCACAACTGGCTAGCTGCAGGGCATTTGTACAGTAATACCTTGGGGGAGCAGGAAAGCACAAACAGGAAACAACTGTACTATATAAAATAATATACCAAAATGTTTCCTTCTAAGTGTTGATACATAGAACGCTTACCCCAACCCTGGCAGAACCCCCCCCAGCCCAAAGTAGAGCCCCCCCCTGCATCCCAGAAACCTGCACCTCATGGCTTAGACTTTCAGATCCATCAAACTTATAATAGATAACATTTTTATTTTTATTTTAAACAATGTGAAAGGGCTGAATAAGACCCTGTCCCATTTGTTATGCAGAAAGAGTTAAAAGCAAGGATTTGTTCTATCATCTCCTTTTCTGTCTCTTGTCTGTCTGACTGTGCAATCAAATTTTCTTGTGAGATCTAAGAACTCTTCACTCTGACAGTCTCACAATTCTCCCTTCTAGCTAGCTCCTTGCCTTCTATTGCTGTTTCTGTCTTTTCTTCCCCCTTGCTTCTCTGTGGTCATAAAAAATATATATGTTAATCTTTGTGTGAAACTGGGATCCCTTGGTTTGAAAATATATACAGTTGTATTGTTGGAATTAGCTATTTAGAACTTGGGTTAACACTGAGATGCAGTTTGACTTCCACAAACTCATTTGCAGAGTTGTCAACAGAAGATTAGTTCTGGGACACAGTGTTCTATTTTGTTGCACCTGCAAGGAAAGAAACTGACAAAGTTCTAATACATTTTGTGAGAAACAGGAGGTTTCTTAACACGCTCAGAATGCAGATGTTAATTGCCAGGAAAATACTTTATTATAGTTGCATTGTCGTGCCCCTATAGTTAGGGTTGAGTAGCCTGTTTAATGTTAAACCTCAAATGTTGCACTTTAATAACTTTGCAACCAATCAATGGATTTGCCCAAAATTTGGTATGCGCTATCCTGTGGGGTAGATGTCTTGACGTGGGAAGGTTTGTTCCAGTTGGATGTGCTGATTCTGAGATCCGGATAGTGTAAAAAAAACTTAAAAGTCACCACTTTTTGCAGTTTCTTTCTCATCACCTTGCACCCAGATGATGAGGAATTTTGGTGTGATTTTTTTTATGGTAGAAAGAACATGGATAACAGAACTGCCAGTGTTTGGTGCAAAAATATTAACCTGTTGCAAAGTTATTCAGTTTTTAAGTTCCCGTTATTTCCTATGGGAAGTTCATTTTTCAGGATAGAGGTAAAAAGTTCAAAAAATGATTTCATCTTGTGAAAAAGGATTCATTCTTGCGAGATCTGTTCCTTTTCCGTGAGGAAAAATTCCTTTTTGTGAACCACCATCTTGTTTATTTTGTTTACTGGAACTAAAAAGTGTGGAAAATGCAGTAAAATGTCATTTTGCAAATTTAAACACCAGACTCTAGCTTCAGAACCTAGCTAAACAGGCCTCGTTTAGCTAGATTCTGTTTGTTTTTCAAAATTTGGGCCAGAAATACTTTGTCTGTGCACCCAAAATCACGGGTGTCCTGCTTAGCAAGAGGAGCCTTCCCCCACATTCTTTGTATGAGAACAGCAGATTTTCTTGACTTCTGTAGCCGCAGCTGAACTCCTGTTGCCAGCTGCAGTGTGAGTTGTGAGCTGCCCCACTGTTTCTCTTGTGTTTGGTGTCGGGATCCCCCCCAACGTGGCAAGTCTCGCAAGGCTGAGAATATAACTTGTAAACAAGGGCAGCAAATAATGCTGACAGTCCTGATGAACTCTACTTTCGTTTTCGGCCGGCTTGAAAGCAAGTGGTGAGGCAGCTGTCCCATATTACATACCTCCACTACAACAGTCATGAATCAAAGAATGCTGTACCGCCCGGACTATCAGGGGAGAGGCATGTTGGAAGATATAGAAAAAGCAGCTCCAGCTACAGTACATGAAAGGCTGGCATTTTCCCGTACCTGGTCTCCATGTAACGTGGTACCACGTGGTTTGCAACATCGATCTGGTAATGAGACCAACAAAAAAGGAAGATTACTGTATTCACTTTGGTAAGATAACATAGTCGAGATCTTTTTGGTATACCAATACACAGCATGGCACTAAGTGGCACTCAGTGTCTGAGCTCGGCAGCATTCTGCACCCTGCACACAGCGCCCATTATTATGTACTCATTATTTTCTTTACTTCCAGATGGTACATTATTTACCAAAGGTTACTGCAATGTCTTGAAGTATTTGTTCTAACATTTATGGGAACAGTTGAGGATTGAGAATGATGTTATGATCAGGCATTGTGGAATGCTGCAGTCCTTTTACCCTGTGTTTGAACATTTGCATTAATCCATTAGAGATTATGTTGAAACTTCATCTTTCATCCTGCAGCCCCTGTGTACTCAAGCTGAGAAGTAATACTGAATATGTAATACAGTAAAAGTATAAATTGTATTCACCACAAATGGGATTATGCTGGAGCCCCCCACCCCATGCCCTTGTCATCTGCCGAGGTTCAGTCACACAGCTAAACACAGAGGTCTGAATCCACATGGCGATACGGTGAGAGACTATACACTGATAAATGTCCTGGTCTCAGGATCTGGTCCACATGTCAAGGAAAGGTTAATAGCTAAAGTGGCATACTTAAGAGACCCAGAGAATGCATTCACATTTGCTGTTGGGGGTAAGATTATATTTTTCAAATGAGCAGCACTTGCTGTAATGACGTGGTGTCTGGATACTGTGTTTGCAGACAGGTTAACTTTTTAGTCGGCAACTGTCCACGTCAGGTGGTATAACATTTTAAAGTATTTCTTATGTGAGAATGTCCTAATTCTTCACCTACAAAAAAATGTGCTAGGCTCGGGGCAAGGTGGAGATGGGTAGGTGGGAGGTAGAACCACGCCATGCTAATACACCATGCCAGTTACAAAAAAATAGAGTCTTTACACAGTGACAAAGTGCACCATTTTTGTTAATACAGTATGTACTGTAGACTGTATGGGCATATGGCAGTTTGTGTACCCTCTGCTGTTTCCATGGTTTACAAATACTGTAAAGCAGAGGCTATTAATGAATCTAATTTACACAGCTGCCCTAATCCTATTTATGCACCATGTGCGACACAAACCAACCAACGACCACGAGCATCTTTAGAATGTTGAGGATCAGCAAACCTGACTTAAAATGGAAAAACTTGCACTTTACAATAAAACAAGAGGAGACACCTAGAGGTTTAGACATGTTTATTAACAAAACACACATACGAGCTAGTAACAGTGCTTAATACTCATTCCTGTCCCTTTTAATGTTATTGGTACCTGCAATAGGAAAACTGTCCCCTGCCATCTTTTTATTAAACCTGAAACAAAGAAAATGGTCCCTCATCATTGCCACTGACCCCTTCCCCCATCCTGACCCTCCCACTGAGCACCCACCTCCCCACACCCCCCTTATCCTGTACTTACCAGCCAATGTTGAATTCTATCATCTTCTGTGGACCGAGACATGTCTGCGCACTTCAAACCCGAACTGTGAACTGAGGAGTAAAGGTAAGTGCCCTATAATGTATTTCAATTGTGTTTTGAACATCTTACTTCGAGAGGGCTCTTGCAGTAGGTATTCACCTTGAGGACTGTGCCTCCTAGAGTCAGGACCACATGGAAACTTAGGCTAGCAATGTCTGACGGGGGACCACCCACCCAATGTCACATGACCAGTGTCAGCGTGACACTATATAGTGGGCAATCCGCATGCCCGACTTCCAGTTCTCCCACCAGAGACCTCCAAGAAGGAGTGACAGGAGAATGGAAAAAGAGGCTCCTGGAGCCAAAAATTAGCTCGTAGAGAAAGAGCAGCAAAGAAACTATGGGAAAGAAGGAAGGGGGGGAAAGGTTATCTACTGCAAGAACCTCTCTTGAAGATCTACTGTTACAGTAAGTTCTTATGTAACTGTACTTTATGTGCATAATTTTTCCATTTTTAGGAATTTTTTCACCAAATTTTCAACATGGCAGTTTTGGGACTCCAACTCATGAACACTGCAACTGTCATTTCGTTAGTCGGGCCCGGAAGGTGATTTCATGGTCACTGCACAAAATCACCTTTCAGGACCAATAAACAAAATTTCACTGCCAGTGTTTATGAGGTGGGGTCCTGAAAAGGCTATGTTGAAAATTTGATGAAAACATTCTTAAAAATGGGTGAGTTATGCACGTTCGTTGAAAATTTTCTACACACGTGCATAACTTTGGTAATTTTCAATATTTTGACTCCAAATTTTCAACATAGCCATTTTTTCACACTACCTTATGAACAGTACAGCTGTCATTTTTCACATCCTGTCTGAATCGGGTTTTCGCACCTGTGGTGCATAATGGCGTTTTGGCACGGATTTAAAAATTTTCACCTACAGGGTTTATGAGATGGGGTCATTGTGGAGAGGTTGTGGGATAACAGATGGACCAGGCACAGAACTTCAGGTTCAACACACAATCTCTGTGTGATGTTTATTTAAAATATGGGGTAACCTTAAGCGATGGCATATCCCTTCTTCAATACATCAGTTTGCAGCAACAGACTATGCATGTACTTCCTCTGCACCTGGTCAGCGCCTATTAACCCACTGATCTACTGATCTATCTCTTTACTGAAAGTTATTTTATTCCCTATGTTGGTCTTGTGTGTTTGGGTGATGGGGAGCTCAAAAAGGAAAATCCAAAATCAAGCTAAACACAAAGAATCTCAGTGCAGAAGCACTGAAGCAAGGGTTACCCCAAAGGGCATTGGCAATAAAGCCAAGTTTAAAAGAAACACAACATCACACATACCCATAATGCAAAGCATCATGGGATGCACATGCAAATCACCATGAAATTTTAGGCTAGTTCAGCTTAAAGCAGGAATGCATGGTGCCAAAGGGTCTCTCAATCTGTAATTTAGATGTGTAGTGCCCCAAAGTTGGGGACACAACAGAAATAAATAAATAGGGAGCCCCGTGGGGTCACCAGCATCATGAGCAGCATCATAGGAGTAGTGTATAGGGGCCCCTGTCAGCATTTCCCCCCTTGCCAAAAGCAGCCGAAGTGTTGTTTTTTTTTTAAAGGAAAAAAAGGAAAAGTTTTCCCGTGCTGTCCCCTGGCCACCTGCTCCATTCTGACTCCCCCTCCAGGAGCGAGCAGCACAAGCCAAGGGAGCATCTTTCAAGGTCCAGCCCATGCTGGACTGTTGGAGGCAGCCAGCATTGCCAGGGACACAGTGTCCTGAGTGCTGGCTGCTCGGCAGTTGTGTGGTGGCCAGTGAAGTGGTCAGGTCGCCACTGTCCTGTGTGCAAAGAAGAGCCCAGTGAGAGTGTTCTCAGGCACTCTGCAGAAAAGTAGACATGTCCATTACTGTGAGAGAGAGAGAGAGAGGGGACACAGGTCAGTAAGTGCAATTTAAAGAGCTTACCTATGGTCTGCCTCTCCTCCCTCAGTGCTGGCGTCAGGTCCAGTGTTGCGGTCCCATTCCTGAAGTGTGGCAGTGGTCGGCAGAGTACATCCATGGTGAGGGCTCAGTTTAGCCCCTTTTTTTATTTTAAATTAAAATTAAACGTTCCGGTCCCTCGTCAGCGGCGTAGGAAGAGACACATCATCCACACCATAGAGAGAGAGAGAGCCAGGAAGCAGCCATCAGGCATTGGGAGGTCCTGCAAGGCTCCCCTAGTCATCCGCCTTCCTGCCTGCCTGTCTACAAAGAGTCCCTCCCTCTGCCAGCAAGCACCTCCCACCTCCCAATGCAGCTTCCTTCACCCCGGGCCAGGGCGGTGAGTTGGTGGCAGCACAAGAAGATTGCTGTCTGCCTGAAACAAAGTTAAAAGCTTAATTTTTTTATTTTATCTTTTATTAACAGCACCAGTAGGGTGCCAGGCTGAATGGCTGAGAGCCATGGGATGGGCCAGGGGGCTAATTTAAATAAATTATTCTGGGTGCGGTGACACCCATAGGAGGGGCCAGGGCATAGAAACCTTTAGAATAATTTTATAAATATTCACGAGGGGCGTGGCAAAGGCAGAGCCAGAAGGAAGTGATAGACAGGCCCTGCATGGGCCTGGAGAAAGTTATTTAAAGGGGCAACACCCTGGGGAGAAGTAAAAAGGGTAAGACAAGCCCTGTATTGCAGGAGTTAAAGAAGCCCAGCAAGGAAGTGAACCAGCAGAGAGGCCCATAGCTTAAAGGGGCCAAGAGCAGAAAGGCCCTCTGTATTAAAGAAAGATTTAAAAGGGCAACTTATTGAAGGGGAATTAAAGCGTGCCTGGCAAGTAGGCCCACAGCTTGAAAGGGGCTCAGCCAGAAATAGCCCTGTAGTTTAAAGGGGCCTAACTAGCCATTTAGGTTCACAGGTGTAGAAGGGACCTAGCCAGCCACAGTGGAGCAATTGTAAGGGGCCCCACCCTCTTAGAGTACCTCACAGTCTAAGGAGGCCATTTAGTGCTTAGCCACTGGTGTGCCCACAGAAGTAGAAGAGCCCATTTTAGTTAGAGGGACTCCATTACAGTAGGTCCATACCTAGCAAGGGCTTCACCAAAGAAGGTGACCAGTTAGAAGCAACCAAGTGCCTGTTATTTACTGTGGTCTGTACATCCAGAGACTGTGATATTGTGCATAACTCTTGGAACTGTGACATTAAGAAACACTGTTGGAACTGTGACTTTTAATTGCATTGAGCCAGAATCTTGCGCTAGTGTGTTCAAATCCATCTTCAGCAGCCTTCAAAGGGTGTCCAGCAAGTGAGTTCCTGAATCAGTCCATGAAAGTGCCTGGAAGATGTTCAGCTGGTGTTTCCACACCTTTAGGTCTCCGAGTGAAGAGTGAGATCCTGCAGTAAGGTTCTCTGAAGAGCCCTGTCAACGTCCCCTTGCCATCCGCCATGAGTCGTAGTCCTATATAGTCCAGGACTGAGTCGCAGCCACCATTTTCTTGTTTTCTTAGTGCTTCTTTTCAGTCTCTTTAAGATCTTCTGTTCCAGTTTCTCCATACCAACATCCCGTTTATTGTTTTACGTTTGTCCTTGGCTCGTCTGGCCTTGGTGCCCAGTACCCTGTCATTCTCCAATGTCCGAAGACTCCAACCTCTTGATTCCTAAATTCCATGGGGTCCTCCAGTGTCTTCTTCTTTACCTGGCAGTCCAGAAGTGGGCTGTGGTGGGGTGTTCTGCATCTTCCTCCTTACCTGGCAGTCCAGAAGAGGGCTGTGGCAGGGTGGTCTGCATCTGTCGTCTCATCCTGACTGTCCACCAGAGGACTGTGGCCAGATCCCTGTATCTGTTCTTCATTCTTAGCAGCCTATCAGTGGGGTTTTAGCCGAGAGAGTCCTTGCAATTGTCCTTAAATTCCAGCGGTCCACCAGCGGGTTCTTAGCCGAGGGAATCCTCTGTGTTTATGCTCTGTTTCCGGCAACCCAGGAGAGATGGGTGTAGCCAATGGACCCATGGCCTGTTGATAAAGCCTCTCCATTTCCCCATTGCTTTCCCTTGTTTTCATCAGCTGTGCATATGAAGATGTCCAATCAAATTGGACTTTTGAGTCATTCATAGACTTGTATGGTGATCAGTTACATTGTACAAAGCTTATATTACCAGAACCTCTATGAGGGTCCATAACTGTTCTAAGGTACTGTAGTAAAAGTACTAAGAGTAGAGCTTAATCCCTAGAAGTCTCAGGCCAAGTTGCACCTTTTTAGAAACTTCAGTCCATTTTTAGAGTTTATGTTGGATGTTTGTGTTACTGTTCCTGTAACCATAATGCTGTCCATACTCCCTGTCATTTTTACTGTTGGTATTTTCCTGTATGACCATGTCCTCCTTCTCCTCCTGTCAAATAAACATCTTTGCTTCATCAGACCTCTGTGTATGACTCCTGCCTCTCCCTGTCGGGTCCTCCATCCACCCACACCTATTTGAATCTTCAGCAGCCCCTCATCATCCCACCTGCTGAGGGTGTCACTGGTGCTGCTGGTAGTGAGACAGTGACGTCTGCCTCTCGGAGTGAAGACCCCCTAATTCTACCAGTCCAGCACCATTACACATGCATATAAATAATACAATGGGGGTTTTCTGATATCTCTACCCAGTAACTTAATTCTATAATACAGTCACCTAAGTAACTTATAACCTTTATAAAAAAAACACCTAGTGCCATGGTATCCTCAACATTTACAGGTTTCATACACATAAGGCATATACATCAAGGTATTTTAATGACATAGTGCTATCGCATACTAAATCCAATAAGAAACACAGCCTGTTGTTTTACATCAGCTTGGAGGTCACCACAATAACCTCCCTGTATGAGGACCTGAAACGGAAAAGGAAAATTAAAGACAACACTATAGCATAGTCAAGAAAGGGAAGGGGGTGCCCATAGGTGGCCAATCTTATGGAATAGAAATTGTAAAGGATAGATTAGGCTAAGAAATAGAAAAACTGTTGCAACAGAGTTAAGAAAAGGTCAGTCCTCAAGAGTGGCAGGATCTCCCTGTCACAGTCATAAGAAGACTATGTTGAAAATTTGGGGTCAAAATATGAAAAAATGCTAGGCCGGCCTGGTGGCGCTGAGGGCTGAGACGCTGGATGCCTTATCTCATGCTGCACCGGTGACCTGGGTTCGGGAATGACCTCGGGGTTGTCAGAGTGCCAACTTTGGGGGAAGGGAGTGGGATCGAGCAGCCAATGGCAGCTTTTCCCTCCCAGGGGTGGTTGTCCGCCCTTCCGTAGTTCTGATACCATCAGATGGAGGTCTGATGGGAAGCGTAGGTGGGCGGGGGCAGCGGCAATTGCCAGGGTTGGGGCAGAAGGGGCCGAATTGCTACCCAGCATGCATGTGCACCTCCATGCACACGTACGCGCATGTCTGCTGGGGTCCGGGGTCGGGGGAAAAAGGGAAAAAAGCCATAAAAACTACATATAGAAAAAAAGTTATGACCATTTGTTGCAATTTCACTACACACATTTGTAACTTTAAAAATGTTAAATATTTTGACCCCAGGTTTTCCAGATTGCCTTGTTATTACCCCACCAAATGTATGTCACAGATGTCATTTTTCAAATCCTGTCCAAAATGTTTTTTTCACACCTGTGGCACTGAATGGCATTGCAGTTGTGCAGAATTACATTTTGGTGGGGATTCAAAAATTTTCTGTATCGGGTACATGAGGTGGGGTAATAAGGTGACTATGCTGACAATTTGGTCACTGTTGTCCTATAAATGGAAGTGCAGGGCCTGGACAGCCCTGTGCTTCAGCAGTTACACACACACACACACACACACATATATATATATATATATATATATATATATATATATATGAGACAAAAACTCCATTTAATGCATCAGTTAGGGTTGTTACAGCGACAAAAAGCAGAAAATTCGATGTTAGGGTTGAAACCCCTTTGCACCCTCCAGCACCCCAACTGGAAACAGGGTGCGGCGTTGGGGTCGTCGCCCTAACTCTCACCCCATCACATGTGGAAAGAAGCTGAGGAATAGGAGAATGGGGTGAGAGTTAGGACCGATGACCTGAGCACCCCAATTCCAGTTGGGGTGGGCTGGAGGGTGCAAAGGGGTTTCAACCTAACATTGAATTTCCTCGCTTTTGTCGCTGTGGAACAACCCCAACTGATGCATTAAATGGATTTTTTGCCTCTAATTTCCTTCTTTTGAGAATGATAATGAGAAATAGTGAATGACTGCAGCGGCAGGAGCTGCAGTCTCATGCGGCCCCTGCGAAGTTCCCGCCACGTGATGTCTTGTCACATAGTACGATTGTACCCGTGACACGCAAATCGTAATGCGCATGGTGATGCAAAGCGAAACAGAAAGAGAAACAGTACTGTAGACAGAAATGTTAAAAACAACGCAAACGCAAATGCAAATGAAAAGGCAAAGGGTAACGCACATGGTGGCATAAACGTGAATGGTAAGTGAAACGGGTATGGAACCACAAGCGGAAACGGTAATGGTAACAGTAATGTAAGTGCACAGGCTGGTTTTCCCCAAAAGCTGTATAGAGAAAGACAGTGGGCTGGATATTCAAACTGCGCCCAAAAAGTGCGCAATAGCAGGAGCAAGCACAAGTCCATTGTGCCCATGCACAATAGACGCGATATTCAAAAAAGGAGCAAGCCAAATTGCGCCAACAGCTAACATCTGAATATCGCACAACCTGCGCCATAGCGCAACTAGGGAGGGGAAGCGGAGCAGATATGATGCGTTATGGCGCAACAAGGGATGTCCAGCTGAGCAGCCCAGAGGCGCCATAGCGCAAGCAGGGAGCCCCCCAGCAGCAGAGCAATGTAACTGCACAACCAGGGAGGTAGGTAGGGGCCCACCACCCATGCCACAGATGGGCACAGGAACACACAGCAGAACTGACAATACGCCCCCACACCCCAAGCACATCACAACTGGGGGAGGGCTGGAATATCCACTGGCCCATGGGGACAAGCAAACAATGCACAGCTGGGCCATGGTGCCCCAGCACACCCACCAGCAAGCTGAGACTGCCAGATGAGGAGGGCGGACCACCCTGTGCCACACCAGCCCCCCAGTGCACAGCACACCCTGCACTGTGTCCCCCAGACACCCCCTATGAGCAGTGACCACCGCTGCAGGAAACCCCATGCATACCACCACCCCCACTGTCACACTGCAACCCCGTGTACCACAGAACCATACAAGCCAGCCCCACCATGAGCACCCAGCAGTGGGTGGCAGCACACGGCAATGCAACAACAGCAGACACAGTGCCAACATGCACAATCCCCCTGAGGCACAGCTGAGAGACTGACCATGCGTCGGCACAAGAGATACCCCACACAGGAAAGGGCGTACCCCTGACACCACCACCACCATTGATACAGCACCCTGCACAGTAGACAAGTGACACATCCCGACCCACCACTAGCCACAGCAGCCAGCACAGACACCCACAGTGGTGCGTGGAAGCATGCATCACACCGGATACAACACAGTGCAGGGGCAAATACACACCCATACCCAAGGGGACAATAACACAGGGATGCAGTAGTGTGGCAACCAAGCCCCCGGTGTGGGCCCATGAAAACTGAGCACACACAGCCTGCAGTCCTCCATGGCACAGGAGTGACACCCACCCTGTGCAGGCACTGTGGTCCCATACGCCACCATCATATGCCTGGAGCACAAGTCACAGACAGTGGTGCACAGCCCCTGCAACACACACACAAGCCACAGCATGGAGGTGGGACATCAACTGCGGAGACCACAGTGTCACCCGAGGCAAACATGCACCACACCAGTGACAGAAGGCAACCCAGCATTGTGACGACTACAGTGGATGACCTGCATGGACAGCCATCACTGACATGGCAGCAGACCTTGCAGGCCACAGACATGCAAGGGTGTCAGCTGCACAGGCCAAGGATGGGTTGACAGGGGCACAATGGACACATAGCATGCACCATGGACCACTGCACACAGTAATGCAATGCACAGGGAACAACACACACACCACAGACACCGACTGATAGCCACTCCCACACCATAGACACTTCCCCACGCACACACACACATATACCCATGATTGCAGCACCCCAGATGCCATGCACACCACTGCAGCTGAGTACCTATAGCCAGCTGCAAATCAGAGACCACCACAGTATTCATATCAAAATATTTATATTGCAACATATAAAACACAACTATATACAGAAAACTATGTACATATGGGGGGAGGGACAGAAACAAGGTGGGGTGGGTAAGGGGCAGGGTGAACATATGGGAGAGGGAAGGTGGGGTGTGAGGGTTGGTCAAAGGGGGGGAAGGTGTTGGTAGGTGCATGTGGACATTAGTGGCCGGCCTGGTCCTCCTCCACTTGGGGCTGTCGTCTGGCCCTTCTCCTCCTCCTGATCCCATGCTGGTGTATGTCTCTCAGGATGTGCAGGGACTCCCTTGCCACCTGCAGCAGCTCTTGCACAGCCTGCTGTATCCGCAGGAGTAGCCGTTCACCTAGGACGAGGGATCAGAGTCAATAGGTGTGACTGTCCATCCCCCTGCAGCCCACCCATTATGCATGGCATACAGCCATGTGCCACACTCCTGTGATGGTGTGCACCCACCCACAGTGACCGTGTCCACAAGACATGCCCAACCAGGCAGCAACAGCCATGTGGACCACTGCACACGCCCACTGCCCATGTCCTGCACAGCACCACCAAGGCCGTACAGTAACGTGGCTATGCGGTGTGCAGGCAGTGCCACAGCCATGTGCCCAGTGCACGCATGGACCACCATTGACGCACTCCCAGACATGCAGTGCCTCTGGACAGTGCTGACTGTCACAAGTCGCGTGCATGGCAGTGGTGTCCATGGATGGTGGCCATGCCCTGCTTCCCACCCTGTTACACAGCATGCAATAGTAATCATGGTGTCATGGCACTCACCCTCATCGGGCCAGTGTTGTCGGTGGTGGTGGTCCCCGACACGCCTGTGCGCTGCATCCTCCTCCCTCTGCTGCCGCTCCCCCATCCGCCGCCGCTCGTCCATGCCTGTGGGAGAAAAAAGGAGAGAAAAACATCAGTACAATCCCAAAGCAAAGTCCCCCTACCCCAATGTGTGTGCCCACCCACCCAGCCAGACCCACCCACCCCATACCCTGTAAACACCGCCAGCCAACCCTAGACTATCCTCCCCTATGTGCTGGACATATAAGACAGTGTTACCCATATGGACAATACAAGTGTGTAGACGCATCACCCACCTGGATGAGGCACCATGCCTCTCCTGGCACGCGACTGCAGACGGGCAAGTAGCTCTGGCTCCCTCCTCCTGAGGTCCCCATAACGGTGCCTGCACTGCTCCGATGTCCTCCTGTGTCCAGTGGCCACCTCCAGGTCAGTGGCCACCTCCTGCCAGACCTGGGTCCTGGCCCTGTCCAGTGCCTCATCTCCGAACAGTGGGCCATAGTGTGGCTCTACAATGGCTACAAGGTTGGCCAGCTCAATGGCACTCCATTGTGGGGCTCTCCTGCGTGCCATGTCAACCGCTATAGTAGGCAATATGGCGCTCTGCAGCGCGGTAGTACCCCACATGGAAATGCTGTAAAGCGGTACAGCACTGCTCATTTTACTACAGCACGAACAGCGACAGAGGTGCAGCCATGCCGGACGAGTGGCGCTAAGGGGCAAAGGTCGGGCACAGGGTCATGGGTCTCTGGCGCAAGGCCACGCACAGCGCCATCAGATGACTATGCGTCTAGCGCGATCAGTTGCCTGTGTGCCAGCGCCACAGCAAACTATCACGCAGTTGTGCCACAGCACCATGTAGTGACCCTCGCTATAGCACCACTGGCACAATGGTGGCCATGCCCTGCATTGCCTACTGTGCACAGCACATCATCAGCATGTCAGATGCCTGTGTAAGCTACCTGGACATGTGCAGTGAGGTGTACTATGCATGCCACAGAACTGCGCCATTGGCTTAGCACGTTCAACACAATTGCGCAAAGCGCAACGGCGCGATATTCAGCCGTCACATGCTAATCATCCGATCAGCCATTCAATGGCGCAGCAGCACGATTTGCATCTAATTAAAGTTGCTCCTCACCTAATTTGCATGGATTGTGCTATATAAATGCGACAATGTTCTGCAGTGGCCATATTCGGTTACTGCAGTTTATTGGTGAGTTGCATGCTGTGTGGGGGTCTGGACTGTGGTATCAGGGACTTGCTTTGTACTGCACAGTCACAGGTAACCACTGTCATCCTTACAGGCTGAATAATGACCGAGCGAGGCCTGGGTGAGGAGGACTACAATGGTGGGCGGAAGAGGAGGCCCAATTTCACATAGGCCGAGACAGAGGCACTCTTCGAGGCCTACCTTGATCAGGAGCCACTGCTCAGTGGACGGCGGGGCACCCCTCAGGCCCGTGCTGCTGCATGGGAGGAGGTGGCACATGCCGTCAACCTGCGCGGCAGCCACCAGCACTCCGTGCAGGAGTGTAAGAAGAAGATGGGTACTGACAGGAGGAGGGTGAAGGAGAAGGTGGCTGCCATCAGGGCGGCAAGTGCTGCAACAGGCGGGGGCCAGCCGGAGGTGGTGCAGCTCACACTGGCAGAGGACAGGCTTGCTGCAAGCATGTAGCGCAGTGCCATAGAGGGCGTTCCAGGAGGTGGCTTCCAGATGGGTGGTAGCCCATCACTGCATGGTAAGTCATGGTCTGTCTGGGGGGGGCAGGGTAGATCACACGCAGTAACGTGACTTTACTTTCTGTTACAGATCCTGCACATCTGCAGGGGTCAGCGGTGGAGGGCCTGTCCACTGCGGACAGTCATCTGGAGTTGGAGGAGGGACCATCCACCTCCACAGGTATACATCGAGCATTGCAACAGTGGGTCCACCTGGCTGTCCACATTGATGTCGTTGAGACAGGTGTGGGGGAGGCCCTTCCTGTGTCTCAGCATTCTGGCGTCCAAGGATGCCAGCTCGCTGTGGCAGAGACCTGCACCAATGATGAAGACATGACCGTCATGGGCAGTGACATGTGTGTGCCATGGAATGGACACACAGCAGGCCAGCTCCCGCCCATGGACCTGTCTGGTGTCGACATGTGTGCCAGCGTGTCAGCACAATCCCAGGCTGTGCCTGTCAGCACCAGTGGGGCAGCACCGGTAGCTGGTCAGGACAGTGGGACTGTTGCGGCCACAGCGGTGGAACAACTGATACCTTGGGCACAGCAGGCGGAGGGGCAGCAGCAGCAGTCGCCCACCGGGACTGGGGGTTCAGGGTTCAGCGGTGGCGTCTGTGCACCGCCTGTGGACTTGCCCATACCTGGTCCTGGTGAGCAGCGCCCACCCTCAAGGGGTGTTGAACATCAGGCCCTTGCATACCCTGAGGGACGGGATACCGAGGTGGCAGATGACCTCTTTGACGAGCACACCCGCCTACTGCAGGCATCGGTCTAGCAGCAGATGCGGCTTGTAACGTCCATGGAGGCACTGTGTGTGGCTCTGGGGCGGGCCGAGGAGCGATGCAGCAGGGATACCGATAGGACCCTGTCACAGATTGACCATTTGCGGGAGGATGTGACCGCTGCCATTGACAAGCAAACACAGACATTCATCACTGTCATGGCCACAATGGGTACACAGTCAGGTGCCCATGCATTGCTCACACCGCGCAGTTCGCTATCCACTCCCCATTCCCAGCATCGTGTGACACCCACCCTGTTGACGCTGGGTTCAGCTGTGGGCATCCCGAGCACTCCTGGTGCAGGTATGTTCGGTGTGCTGCAGACCCCTGTGGGGGCATGGTCGCGTTCGCGCAGTGGAACCCCTGGTGGACCATCGGTGCCACCCCATGAGGCCCGTGGTCAGCCTACCAGTGCTGCTGGCTCTCGGCGGGGCCGCCCACGCATCCAAGGTGGACGTGGCACTATGCCACAAGACTGATCTGTCTCCCAGCGTGGACACTGTCTGGTGCTGCCCTGTGTGCATTGTGTGTTTCGGTGGGCAGTGCCCGGGTGGGTGCCCAGCCCTGCACGCAGACACATGGTCCACCTGCACACCCTCCCAGCTGCTGTCCACAGGTATGTGTGCATGATAATGCCTGCATTGCACTGCACACCAAAGTGCAATGGTGCTCAGCATCTGACACATGCACATGGACAGTCAGTGGACATGGTGGCCTGTGGACATGTGTGTTGCTAGTGTTTGTGTTCCGTCTCGGCTTTGCACCTGACCCCTGTGCACGTTTTGTGCCTATTGTGTGAGCGTGTGTGTGTGTCCGTCCGTGTGGCGTGTTACTGTTCACCCTTCCCTGGTTGTGTGTATGCTTCTGTGCCCTGCCACATCCCTTGCCAGCATGCACCCCTGGTGTGTTTCCATGCATGTATGTGGGTTGTGCCCTAGCCACTGGTGGTTGCACATGGCACCATGACTTACTTGTGTTGGCTGAAGTGCTCCTCTGTGATGGTGTCCCAGTGCAGCTGTGCCAGCCGGATCAGTCGGGGGTCCCGTCGGCCAAGGGGGGCTGCCCATCCCCATCATCACCGGTGTCACCATCGTCCCTTCGACCTGTACAGCTATCCCACAGTCTTTGGCCATGTTGTGCAAGATGCAACAGGCCAGGAATATCCCACAGGCCTTTGAGGGGCTATACTGTAGGGCACTGCCAGAGGTGTCCAGGCAACGGAAATGCGCCTTCAGCATCCCAAACACCCGCTCAATGACGTTGCGTGTGGTGGCATGTGCCTCATTGAAGCGTTGCTGCGATGGGGTTGTGGGCTGGCGGTAGGGTGTGAGCAGCCAGGGACGGAGTGGGTATCCACTGTCAACTGTGTGAAGATAGTGGAGGTTAGTGTCTTGTTCAGCTTCAGACTGCCCCAAGCCCTGTGGGCCACACCCATGGCACCTCTGGCCATACCCCCCCCTTGCCCACAATATGTCAGTTCTACATACATACTCACCCACTAGATGACCTGTGGGGATGTCCCCACTCTCGAATCAGTGGCACAGTGCTGACTGGTGCCAGATGAAGGCATCATGTGCTCCCCCAGAGTGCGTGGTACAGACATTGATGATGCGCCCACTGGCATCACACACCACCTGGCAGTTGACACTGGAATATCCCTTACAGTTCATGTAGATGGCACCCTCGTGGCCAGGTGGTGTGCGTATGGCCACATGGGTGCAGTCTATCGCCCCTAGCACGCCAGGCATACGTGCTACCCTGTGGAACTCCTGTATGTTTGCTGTGCGCTCCACCGCAGTGCTAGGGAAATGGATGTACTCCACAGCATGTGGCAGCAGTGTGCTGAGGAATTGGGTGAGGATGCGTGACGTGGCCGACTGTGTTATGCCTGTGGTGTCCCCTGTTGGTCTCTGGAAGGTACCCGTGGTGAGCAAGCACATGCAGGCTGTTACCTTTGTCTCCACTGACAGAGCATGATTCCGTTGTGTGGGTGCCTGCATCACATCACTGCACAGCTCACAGAGCCACCTCAGTATTGCCCTGTTCAGGCGGTACCGGCCCACAATCTCGATATCTGTGTACAGCTCAAAGCTGGGGCGGGCTCGGTACTGCCTGTTGGGGGCATACCGCTGACGGGCCCTTCCATGGCCATGTCCCCCTGCAGCATGCCTTCTCACCCCCCTCATTACGGCATCCATGTGGAAAGTGGCACTGGCCATGTCCCTGGCTTGCGCCCCCCCCAGCAGCTGTTGCTTTGTTCCCCCCGCTGTCCTGACTGCTACCTCCCCTGCACCGGGTACACCTACTGGCCTCTGCTTTGTGTGGCCCCACACACCTTCCCTTGCCCCTCTTGTGTGGTGTGGTTTCCCTGGCCTGCCCTCTTTTGTGCTGCTTTCCTGTGCCTGTCTCTCTCCTTGCCTCATGTGGCTTCTCTGTAGCGTTCTTGCACCTCTTCCTTGCTCCTTTTTTATTTTGGCTCATTTCCGCTATGGCGCAACTTCCGCCTGCTCCACTGTTGTGCAATGCACAAGTCTTTGAACGTTGCATTGCACCCTTTATGCATGGTTCCTCCCCCTTCGGTTGCGCATGCCTTCATTATCATTGCGCTGTTGCTCAGCATGTTTTCAGTGGCGCAACTGCCTCCTGCTAAATATCGCAGAATGGCGCATTTGCTGACTTGCACTGGTGCAACCCTATTGCGCATTGTGCAACCCTTTTGAATATCCAGCCCAGTGAGTACAAAGAATGTATGCAAAATAATGACTCTCGGAACAGAAAAATGAGGACTTGGAATAGTAAATTGCTTATATCTCAGGAACCGTATGACATAGAAAAAAAATTTAAGTCATATAAAGTATCACTGTCATGGCTAGTTTTGGCATAGCCCCCAACAAGGGGGCTAAGCATTTTTTTGATGGAAAGTCCGTATCTCGTACTGTTTCCAAGATACGGGCCCTGAAAGGCGCAGCGAACGCCGTAATGTTATCCTATGGGGAAAAAACAGAAGTTTGGAGTGCCATAACTTTGCCTCCCTGTAATATTTTTTCACCAAACCACTGAAAGGCACATCTGTGGGATGTTGGCTGTGTTCTCTGCAAATTTCAGCCCAAAAGACCAAACCGTTATTTTGCAGCAGGGTGCCAAACAATTGCTACAATGCATCGTACACCGTAATGTTATCCTATGGGACAAAGCAACAACTTTGGAGTACCGTAACTTTGCCACTTTGTAATATTTTTTCAACAAAATACTGAAAGGCACATCTGTGAGATGTCGGCAGCGTTCCCTCCAAATTTCAGCCCAAAAGCTCCAAACTGTTCTTTTGCAGCGGGGTGCCAAAGAATTGCTGTCATTTTCCCACAGCAGAAAAAAGTACTGTTGCAATTTTCGAAAGCTTTCGCAAAAATTTGTGACACTTTCGTGAGTGCGACACTACTTTGCGAAAGTACTTTTTCCAGAAATCTGAAAAACATATTTCTGGGGTGTTTTACCCCAAAATAAAGACATGGCTAGCATCCTCAGGGTCCGACTAGGTGAATACAAAAAGAATTAGGTTGCTAGAGGGTCCCAAATTTAAATACCAAGCATTTTTCTGATCACCAACTGAAAACAAAATGGCGGATTTGCAACAGTAAAAGGGCCATTTTCGAAAGTAAAAACTGCATTTGCGACACTGTCAAACTTTTTAACTTTTCCCATTGACTTATAATGGGAACTTGTTTTTTGAATAACTTTTGAACCGTTTAATTGTTTTCACGAAATCTTCAAAAGGCACATCGGGGACCCTGGCTGCACATTCCCCAAAGATTTCAGACTGGTCGTGCAAACCGTGCGACCTGTAGGCGCGACTGTAGAATTAAAAAAAAAGCGTAAATGCACGCGCAGATCACGCTTAATAACTCCGCAGCTGTATATCCGACCGGTACGAAACTTGGCAGGTCCCAAGGCATATGGGTCTTGTTTCTGTATTCCAAATTTCAGGCAAATCCGTTAAACAGTCACAAAGTTATTAAGGTGCAAAATTTGGGGTTTAACATATAAATGGCTCCTCAACCCTAACTATGGTAGCACGGGATAATATATATATATATATATATATATATATATATATATACGCATATACCTGGGCCCCACACTCCCACCAAGCTGCCCATTTGTGCATAACGATATGCATCTGTCGGAGCATGGACCCTCTGGACCCTGCGCTCCCACTTACACATAACAATGGAGCCATACAGTAGCCCTATAGGGTTGAATAGGAACCCTTGTAACACTAATTTACCAATACCTCAGTAACTGTACAAGCTGTGAAAAAAATTCCATGCAGTTGTAATCATGACTTCAAAACCTTCATGCGTGCTTAAGCTGTGGGTAGTGAAAAATTCATATCTCGCATCGTTTCCGAGATATGGGCACCAAAAGTCACTGTGGGCGCTGCAGTGTTATCCTATGGAAAAATCTCAACTTCGTGATGGCATATCTATGGAACCAATTAACTTTTTTACAGCTAAACAGCATAATTCACATATCTGGGACAACCCTTTATACCCTGCAAATTTAAAGCCAAAAGAGCAAACCATTTATTTACAGTGCACTGGGAAAGTTTTTAAATTCCTAGTTCATGAGGTGGCAAAATCCCCATTCACAAGGTCAATCCCCGTCCGTGAGCTGTCAAAATCGCCGTTCACGAGAAATCCTTGATTGTCAGATTTTGGCCATCTGGTCCAGAAGTCGTGATCAAGGATTTTGTCAGCTTGCGAAAGGGGATTTTGACAGCTCACGAATGGGGATTTTGTCAACTCGCGAACGAGGGATGAAAAAAACAATCACCTTTCGCGAGCTGTCAAAATCCCCTTCTGTGAGTTGATTCCCTTTTGCGAAGTATTAAAATCCCCTTTCACAAGCCAATCCTTGTTCGTGAGAAGGGCCATCTGGTCTGGAAATGATGATCAAGGATTTTGTCGGCTCACGAAAGGGGATTTTGTCAGCTCACAAAAGGGGATTCTGTCAGCTCACAAAAGGGATTCAAAAAAACCAGTCCCCTTTCGCGAGCTGACAAAATCCCCTTTCGCAAGCCGATCCTTGTTCGCGAGTTAGGGCCATCTGGTCCTTAAGTTGCGATCAAGGATTTGTTACCTTGCGAAATGGGATTGGCTCGCGAAAGGGGATTTTGTCAGCTCACGAAAGAGGATCAGAAGTGAGTCACAAACAAAGAATTTCAAAGTTTAAAATGGCCATTTTGTTGCAAAAATGAAGGAAACCAAAGGCATGGGTTTGAAGAGGGTGTCACCCTGAACAAAACCCATGCTTCATTTGCTAAAGAAGTCAGCCATGGGGCAAGCTACAACATTTTGTTTGGGGGAAAAATGAAAACAAGAAGGCTTGCGAAAGGGGAATTTTTCCTCATGAATGGGGATTTTATAAATCCCTTTTCACAAGGTGATAAAATCCTTGATCGTGAGCCCAATCCCCTGTCACAAAACATACATATAAATGTCAGACTGAACTGAGCATGCTCTGAACTCACAAATTCAAAATTGAATAACTTTGGAACAAATTAATATTTTTTCAACAAACTAATGCTGGATTGTTCTTTGATTAAACCTCTCTCTACCCTGAAAGTTTCAGAACAAAATACCAAATGGTGCGGCTGCAATGCGATGGGCAAAAATCAACAAAAAAGTGCAAAAAAAAAAGGGAAAAAATGCATTTTTTGGTGCTTTGCTGCACGAAAACTGCAAGTCCAATCAAAATGCAACTTGGCAGATCAAGAGAGCTACCAAACAAGACTGCGCATTCCAAATTTCATGCAAATCTATTGAACAGTTGCAAAGTTATTAAGGTGCACAATTTGGGGTTTAACATTAAATTGCCTACTCAACCCTAACTATACTGGCGCAACTGCGCCTTCATAATATATATAGGTTCATAGGTTCATAGTAGTATTTCGAGTTCAGGAGGCCAAGGCCTATTTATGAACTTGCTACCTGTTATAGGTGGTACAGACATTTCGCTCTCCCCATATGGTCATCAAGTCTTGCTTTCAATGTATTCATGTTTTCACTATTTACTATATGTCTTGGTAAGGCATTCCATGATTGTGTTATTCTCTGAGTATAAAATATGTGTCTTTTATGAGGGCGGTTATTCTCTCCCTTTAATTTCAGGTTGTGGGTTCTTGTAATGGTAAGACCTAAATTGCCAGCTAGGCCAATGGTTTCCACGAGGAATTCATCTTGAACTGCCTTATAAGTAGGCTTGGCAGTTTTCGATTTTTATTTTTAACAAATTTCGACGGCTAAAATCGATGTTTATTTTAAGGTCTTTATTTCGATTAAAATCGATCTTTATGATAAAAAACACACAGAGTTATACAAAGACACTACAACATACACAGAGACACTACAACATACGGAGACGCACAGAGTTATACAAAGACAATACCACATGCTCCCCCCCCCCAAGTGCAAATCTGTGCTGGATTCAGTTGTGGAATTTTTTTATATCTGTGTCGTTAAATGCATCAAAACTTCCTGTTATGTTCTTGTTGTAGTACAAAATGTTTAGCATCCCCAGTCTCTCCTCTGAAAGGCGCATTCAGAGTCTATCTTGAACTTTTCTGTACAGACTAAATGAACTCTGTACAGCAGTAGATGTAACTGGCATAACCAGTGCCCACAATGCAACATTGGAAAGTACAGGTAGGTTTAGCATCTCACTCTCCCAGTACTCCATCGAAGAGATCGTGCGGTCTGAAGGAACCTCAAGTTTCATATATAAACTAAAGTCCCGCTCAAAGTCTTCTTTTTTGCAGTGAAAGGTGTTGCTTATGGAAACATATTTAGAGACATCAGCAGAGAGCTGTTTCTTTATAAAGGGATCAAACATCCTGCAATTGTCAAACAACGATCCAGAACCATAAAGACCTTCAGGCACATTTCGTGCAAGTGTTGCGCTTAGCTTTGAATGAAAATTTCTTGAGAAAGAATGCATTGCTGCAGACAGGGACTGTAGTTTAGATCCCATTGACTTTAAATCAACATCTTTTAGTGAACTTTTGACATCGCTTGCCACACTCAGATCGAAGTTCAGTAGTCTGTCAATTTTGTGAATTAGTGGTGCTTTGGTTTCCATCTGTACATGTATAACATGGATTTTTCCTAGAAAACTGCACAGAAATGTAAGCTTGCAGTAAAGATCTCTTTGACTGGAATCATCTGTTACAAGTCTCCGTAATTTGGAGGCTTTTTTAGACTGATGCTCTACCTCCTCATTAATTAAAAAGTCACACACACTATCCCAATGAGCATGAATGTACTGTGCTGCTTCTAACCAGGAAAACCAACGACAAGGGACAACTCTGGGGGGGAGTTTCGTACTGGTTAGTGGAACACTATTGTTTGCACACACTTTAAAAAACGATCTCCTCTGTTTATTAGCACTCTTAAATAGAGCTAGAAATGTACCACAATTTCACTTACATCACAAAATTCGTCTGTTTTAATAGCATGGTCGATAGCTACGTGCAATAAATGTGTGATGCAAGGTATGTGCAGCAAATGTGGGTAAATGTCTCTAAGGTCTTTAATCATTCTCTGCATGTACATTGCTGAATCAGTGTTTATTGAGACACAATCAGACCAAGACAAGCAATAGTCTCTCATCATGTCATGGAGTAAGTTAGAGATTACACCCGCATTGCACTGCATAGCAACTGTTGATTTCAGTAGCAGACAGTTTATGGATCTATATTTAGACAAGTAAAAAACTCCCAGAACATTAATAGCAGGTAGACCTGCCAACTCAGATGTTTCATCGACAACAATAGAGAATTGCTCACCAGATAGCAGCTCATTTATTCTTGCTTTGTGATGCATGAAGACCTCTGGAATATATTTCTCCTCCAGCTGACGTCTTTTTGGACATGTTCTCCCAGCTGGTGCATATTTTCTTAGAACACACATCAGATAGCTGAAGCCTCAGGCTGTGTTCATCGGAATTGTTTCAAAACACAAAGCCCTAACAAGATCATGTGGGAAGTTGGCAGCTTCTTCTTTTTTCTGCTTCATGCGCCCCATAAACGATTTCATTGAGGGCTGCGAGATAATGTCCAGACTTTGCTTTAGCCTCAGGTGTGTCTTGCTGTTAAAATGCTCAGAAATGCGATTTGCCTGACCAGATACTTCGGTTTTACAAATCTTGCATCGTAAAATGTCAATACTTTCCCCATCACCAGTCTTTTTGACAGTTTTTAATTCCAGTTCAGGATTCAGAGCAATACTGTCTGCACATTTTCTTTTTCGACCCATGCTGTTTGGATGTGTTGCTTGATCTGAAATCTGAGGTCTGATTAAAACACTACTTATTTTATTATCAGCTCAGAGGGCACGGGAAACCACAGAACTATGCAGCAACTAGTAATTAGGTGTTAATGGAATAGAATACATTATTGCCTGGTGCTTTAGATGGGGATTCAGCCATATGTCTAAGTATTTGCAAGTGAAAGCGTTCTGATTAAAGTTTATTGCCTGGAGATTTAGATCGTACTGTCTTCAAGCCTCATAACCTTTTACTTTAGTTTGTGATTCCTATTCGAAACTAAAGTAAAGTTATGAGAGGCAGGGCAGTTTACGATCGAAATCACCAGGCAATTATAATTTTAATCAGAACGTTTTCAAGTAATGCACGAAATAATAGCATTTCGATAGAAATCGACGAAAATAGATTTTTGTCGAAATTGACAAAATAGCACGTCTCGATGTAAATCGACAGAAATCGATATTAATCGCAAACTGCCAAGCCTACTTATAAGTGTAACAGAGAGTCCCTCTAAATCTTCTATAGGTCATTGAGTATAGATTGAGCTGTTCCAGCCTACTCTCATAATCAAGATTTTCCATATGCTGAACTCTTATGGTGATTTTCCTCTGAACACCTTCTATTAATTTATTTCCTCTAACTATGGACAGTGCACAGAACGGTGCATAGTAGTCCATATGAGGCATTACTAGGCTGGTGTACAGTGGGATTAGGACTTCTGGTGCCCTACTTTTGATGTTTTTTAAGATGCAACCAACAATTCAATGGCATTTTTTAACAGTGACATTAGTATGGGAATCAAATTTTAAATTATTATTAACAGTTACTCCTCGATCTTTTTCAGTCTCAGTTACTGTTAGCTCACTATTATTTATTTTGTAGGTGAAACGCTGGTTATTGCATCCAAGATGCATCACTTTACACTTTTTTTCATTAAAGTACAGTTTGTTTGTTAAGGCCCACTGCTGTAATTTATTTAAGGTATCTTGAAATCAGTGTGCATCCTGCAAGTTGTTAATTATGCTACCTAATTTACAATCATCTGCGTATTTCGCTGCCCATGCACTTTTATCTTCCTGCATTGTGGAAATGAGAACATTGAAAAGTGTTGGCCCCAAGACTGACCTCTGAAGGACTCCACTTGTTACATTGCCCCATGACGACAAATGCCCCCTTATTACTACCCTTTGTTTTCTTTTGGACAGCCAAGAGCAGATCCATTTGATAATGTTGTAATTTTCAGCTTAGTTAGTTGTTCAGTCAGAATACTGTGACTGACACTGTCAAATGCCTTAGAGAAGTCAAGGAATATGGTATCTACTGAGCACCCTCTGTCCAGGGCTGCACTGACAGGTTCAAAAAAATTTAATAGATTTGAGAGACACGATCTCCCAAAAACAAATCCATGTTGATTAACATTGCTGTGCCCAGTATGTAAAATATGGTTAATTATATATTGTTGAAGTAGCTACTCTAGAAGTTTACAGACAACTGATGTTAGACTCATCAGTCTGAAGTTATTTATTAATTTCTTTTTTCCAGATTTATGAATTGGGGTTACAAGAGCTTTGGTCCATTGCAGTGGTACTTTCCCCTCTTGTATAGAAGTATTAAGCAATACTGACAGTGGTTCCACGATTTGATTTATAATTTCTTTGAGAAATTTTGGATGTATACCATCTGGACTGGGGGAGCTATTTTGTTTTAGATCACTATTGACTTTATATATTGCTGTACTGTCAAATTCGGGAGAATTGTGCTCTAAATTTCTATGAAAGTCTGTTCTGTTAACCTGATTTGTGAAAATTCTAAGGAAGTATTGATTGAAGGCCTCAGACTTATCATCTTCATTACTGATTAAACACTCAGGTGTTTCTATAGGTCCAATACCTTCTTGACAACCTTTTAAAGAACCAATAAAATTGAAGAACTTTTTTTATTATCGTTTGTGTTAGTTGCTAGCTTTATTTCTGTTTATCTCTCAGCTTTGTTAGTTTTTTTTGTATTTACTATACAGTCTATTCTTTTATTTTTTTTATCAGTTTTTCGATTCGCTTCCTCCACCAAATTGGTGCTCTACCCTTTTTTTTGTATTTTTTTTCGTGTGGGAACCCATTTCTTAATACAGCATTGTAATTTGTTCATAATTATATTTTAGATTTCTATTACTCCCTTGTTGTTGAGCTCATGTTTTCAGTCCCATTGTTCAAGATAATTCCTTATATTATCATAGTCAGCCTTGAAAAAATCTTGTATTACTGTTTTACAGTTGATATTTGGTTTAGTAATTTCTAATTCAACCAGTACAATCTTGTGGTCGCTATCACCCACAGGTATGGTGACTTCTGGTTCTGATATTCCAGAAGTTATATTTGTTAGAACTAGATCTAAGATATTGTCATTTCTGGTTCCCTGTTTGACCAGTTGTTCTAACTTATGCTGTACAGGTAATTCTATGAACCTATTTTCAATACCACCGTACTCCACTAGGTTCACCCAGTCTATTTTAGGGAGGTTGAAATCCCCCAGGAGGATGTAATCTTCTGTTACATCCATATTGTTAAGTATGTTTAGGAAGTATTCATTATCCTCCAATGAGAGGTTGGGAGAACGGTAACCAAGTCTTATTATCATTTTCTTGTGGGGCGTGGTTAATTGGACTCATATAAGTTCAGCATCATTGTCAGAATTGTTTAGGGGAGTAATTTCAAGGGCATTATATTCTCTAGCAATATACACTGCAGTTCCTCCACCCCTTTTATTTTTCTGATTTTTTGCTATTTTGGTGTAACCCTGGACTTGTGTATCCCAGTCATCATCCTTGAACCATGTGTCAGTGATACACAGGCACTTATATTTTGGGATATTAAGATGTGTTTGAGTTCTCTGATTTTGTTGCTTAAGGTATGGGCATTTGTTAGTAGGATTTTGAAATTACTCTTCTTTAGTTGTTTTTGTGCTTTTCGTTGATTAGAAAGCCCATTCATACTATTTGAGCCAGTTGGTTGAGATAGTATATCTACTGGTCCTAAAAACGTATTCAGAGAGGATAAAACAGACAACCCACTCTAAGGTGTGCCGTCGGCTCTGATATGAGGCCACGTGCTTCAACCACCCAAGGCGTGCCTATATTGGAACATGACTGCACACCCTAGAGTGGGTTATCTATCTTAAAAAATGGCAAATTGTTCTGGAGGGGGGTGAAAGTGCAGGTGTGCGGTCATGCTCTGATATACGCACAGTCATGTGATGTGTTTCAACCAACCAGCAGAAGTAATTTTTCCTACCCATTTTGTATATATACATACACACACACACACATACACATCTACAAAGGGATGGGAGTGCAGCATCCTTTGGACCCTGCGTTCCCACAGTAAAATCAGGATACCATTATACTATCTCAAAAAAGTAAGGAAATAAGTTGCAAAAAATTTAGTTAATGCTCAAGTTAGGATCAAAGTGACAAAAGTTAGGAAATGAAGCATTAGGGTTTCCAACCATAACACCCCACCCTCCCAAACCAGGCAGGAGAGCAGGTGTGGAGTGTGCCTTGGGCTTCTTAAGCCTAACACCCCATTCTCTGCAAAACTCAGAGCCATCCCAATGTCGCTGCGCGGCATTTCCCCACCCTTGGCTGTGCTTCCTTATATAAATATGATGTTAGTAGAGGGCAGGACTTACTTCTATCTCCCTAATTTCTCATTCGCTCCTTATACAAAGGCACCGATAGGTGGCCCTGGGAATCCTGTCAACTGATTTGATGCTTAACTTCTGACTCAAGCTGTCTGCGGAGCTTGCTCAACTTCTAACTCAGACTATCTGTTGACTTTATGGATCAATCCTGCCATATTTACCCTGTCTCAAACTGTGCCCATAAGCAAAAATCAAGCTTTCTCTTGCTGTCACAATCTATGTATTTCCAACATAAGTTTTGTCTCCCTGCTTTCACATATTTTCTCCTTCTCCTGCTCAATTCTTTTTGCCCTCCAGGAGTTTTATACCACTGGCCCCCTGGAGCCTGCCTCACTGTAGAGTTCAGCTCTCAGTAGCTCTTTCATCACTACTGTTCTCATTATCTTTTAATCCCTCCTCCTTACTGTGCCCATAATCAAATATACTATCTTCTTCTCACTATTCCTAATCTGCTTTTTAATTCACTCATATAAATTATAGCCTGTTTCCTTCTAAATTTTAAACCTCCAGGCAGCTACTGCCACCTTTGGGTTGCAACCCATTTCCTGTGCAACCTCTCCTTACTACATGCAGTACTAATCCTCTTGGTCATCCTAGCTGTGGCGACTCTTCATAGCTGTCCACACTATTTAGCCCCACTCCTCCCCCCCTGCCGGTCTTTGGTACCTCCCACAACTCGGTTTTGCTACTTAGTCCTCCCCCACTTCAGCTCTAAATTCTTCCACTTGTAAAATCACATCATGCATGCTGCTTCCTTTCTCTTACTTGTGTCCTCCCTCTCCTGCCTTCTGTCCTCTGTGCCCCCCCACCTCACAGACTATTCAGCCCAACCCCCCTTCCTGCCTCCACCAAAGTCACCACCTTACACCCTCCCCTCCATCACCAAACCCCAAACCCATGCCCTCTTTTCATGTCATTTCCCCCAGCATGTTACCACCCAAACTGATCTCCTGCATCACCCTTATTCAATGTTCCAGACATCCAACCTCCACCCTCAACACTAGCAAAGGATGGAAACTCCCTGCCACCTTTTCTATGTTTCTGCTCACCCTGCTCATGGCTGGTGACATTGACTGGAACCCTGGTCCTCCCTCTCCCCAACAAATTCCAACTTCTCACAAAGGCCTAAAGGTTATGCATATCAACACTAGGAATCTCTACCCAAACTTGACTCATTAAACTGTTGGCTAGGCCAGAACTCCTCAGACAGCTTATGCCTCTCAGAGACTTGGTTATCGGCAAAGACCCTGACACTCCCCTATTACTCAATCATCTGACAAGACCAAGGTAAGACAGGGGGCAGCGTTGCAATGCTCATAAGGCATTCCCTCTCAAGCTCACTAGTTAAGAAAAGAATCCTGTTCCAGGTCACATGAACTGATCCTAGCCCAAATTTCATTACCCTCTACTCCCCCACTTTCATTGGGGTGGTCTATGCCTCCCCCTGACTTAGGCATGATGCACTTGCTGATTGCATCTCTACTCTTCCACCCTTAGGCAACTCCAGTGAACTGCTACTACTAGGGGATTACAACCTCGACTGGCTCTCCCCTTCCTCCAAGCCCACCACCCCCAAAACTGAATCCCTCAAGCTCACCCAGCTAATCACAGAACCCACCCGTTACAACACCCACTCCTCAAATCACTCCCTTATTGATTGGGTTCTCTCTTCCCATCCCCACAGAATATCCACTGCCGGAGTTCTTGACCCTGCCTTAAGTGACCATTGTATTATGTACTGCATTAGGAAAACCCAGCTGCCCAAGTCTGCCCCAAAATACATCCAAATCCGTCCCCTGAATTCACTCAACAAATATTCTCACCTCTCCGACCTACACCACGCAAATTGGGACCCAGTATGCTCTGCCTCAGATGTTGACTCAGCCTTAGCCCATTTCCTGTGCATCTTCACAAGTGTCTGGGACTCCCATGCCCAGCTAAAGAAAGCCAGGGTGAAGAAACGTCACCACCACTGAATCACTGCCCCAATTGTGGCCCTCTGCAAAGCCTGAGACAAAGCCTGGTCTGCTTTCAAAGCCTCCCTAACTCCACAATCTAGACAGACTTACACCTCAAGAAATGTATGCACCAAGGACATAAGGAGAGCAAGAGCTCAATACTTTAAAAACCATCTCAGCACTGCTCACCCTGCCACTTTCTGGAAGTTAGTCCACTCCATTGTTGACCCAACACCTCAATCCAGCACCCCCACTTTAAGGCACAATAGTATCACCATATCTGACCCCATCCAAGTAGCTGATACCCTCAACAAGTTCTTTACAACTTGCGCCCTCCCTGACCAACACAAGCTCCCACCACATGTGGCAAAACCCCCAAAACAAATCAAGCCCCACAATACATTCCTGCTTGCCCCTGTCTTCTCCAAAGTACTGGATGCAGTCCTATCCCTCAACCCATCAAAATCTAGACCCGGGGGGGGGTCACGTGACCACTTCATGGCGTGAGGACGTGCCTTTATCGAGCTTCATTCCCCTGGTGAATAAAAATAGGAAATCCACCAAAAATATCTCGTTTAAAGGAAGAGTGAAGCAGATTAAAAGATAAACACTGCATCATGGATGAATATGTCGTACCGACGGGGGGTAAATAACAATGGGCAGGCGCAAAAAACAACAGAAAGCCACCAGCCACGGGTCAGCCGAATATTGTAGGCCCCATCTCTATCTTGGCCGCTGAAATGATGGCGAAAGGCCGAGAACTGAAGGATCAACTAATGAACGCATTGTCCCCACAATTAGAAAGGCTGGAAAACAAAATCAAAGGCAGGTTGGCCACCATGGATGCCCAACTAGAGCAGCAACAGGAGTGGCTGGAGGAGGCAGAGGGCCGTATTTCGGCAGTGGAGGACACACTTCACCCAGTGGCGAGATGGGTGGAAGACCTGGAGAAGCAGGTACAAGACCTAAGGGAGGCCCTGGACTACCAGGAAAATTATCACCGGAGGTCCAATCTGCGGCTTCGGGGCCTTCCTGAAGTTAAAGAAGGACCAGACATGCTCGGGTTCTGTGGGAAGATACTGCTAGCGTTACTCGGTCTGAAGCCGAAGGGGGGCCATTATAAATTGGAGCAAGCGCATCAGGCAGTGCAGCCACGAACCCAGGATGGACACCCGCCGAGGCAAGTAATATTTTGCTTCTATAATTTCCAGGACAGACAGGAGATGTGGAAGGCATATAAAAGTATGCCTGAGCTTAAATTTGAGGGAATACGTCTGTTCATATCCCAGGATCGTTCTGCGAGAGTCGGGAAAAGGAAGCGGGAATTCAGCGAAGTGATTGCTGACTGTCAGCTCTCAAAGCTTGAATGGCACATGATTTTCCCGGCCAGCATGAAAATTAGGCATGAAGGAGCTACGTATAGCTTCTGGGAAGTGGATAAGGCAGCTAAGTTTGTGACAGAGTTGAAGAAAAAGATAGGCTGACTGCCCTGAAAAAAAGAGGAGAGAGTACACTGGTTAGGTGGAGAAGATGCTCAGTTTGCCCTGTAAATAGTTAAGGAAAATATGTAAAATGGTGAGTTAAAACCTGTTGCAGCAGTTAGATGTGAGGAATCGAGGATGCCTGTGCTGACCATCGCTTCGAATGATCGAGGGATGCAGTTGCTGGAGGTTCCCCTTTAAGAGTGACTGGCCAGACTGTAAACTCCCTGAGCTCTCCACGAGCAACTCTGGACTGTGTCTGGGAGGAATGAGGAATGAGGAGAGGCAGGAAGAATGTTCCAACTACGAGATGACTGAGCTTGACCCTAAGGGACGATTGCTAGTCAGGACATACAAAATAATAGCCCCTGCGCCATTGAACTGGAGGGTTCCAGAGGCGAGATCCACGAGGGGGGGCCTGCACGTTGAAAATGATTCATGCGGTCTAGCCTGGTGGAGTGAAAAGGTACGCAGTTTTTTTTTTTTAATGATGGGGAGAGGAGGAATTTGTATATCTGCATCTGATGGGAAGGAGGGGTAGAAGGGGGTAGGGAGGGGGGCTCAATGCTGATTCGTGTACTAAAGTTTGGCAGTATTTGAGGGAGGTTGAAAAGGAATGCCTGCTTCAGCTCCAAATCTGTGAGGGGTCATTGAGCAAGACCATGAGGGGAGGATTTTAAACGTGGCCTGCAAACCTCTGGTCCCTCATGTTGTCAAACAAGCAGGATGATGAGATCCAACGCGCGAGGAGGGCCTGCACGTTGTGAATGAATCGTAGGGCCTATCCTTGTGAGGAGGAAGGGGGAAGGAAGGAAGAAAATGAGAGATCCACTCTAACTAAGGGAAAGTGGGGTCAGATGCATATAAGCGCTGATATACACAGAAGCGACTGCAAGAGGGAAGGGAGAGGCCAGGGATATGGCAAGAGGGGATGCTAAGCTGTAAGGGCAGGTGATTAAGCATGATAACATTTTTGAATATAGAGAGAGAGAGGAACACCATGGGATTAAGATTAAGTATGCACCTAAATGAGATAGAGGAATGAGAGATAGGTGGAAAAAAGAATCTAATAACTCGGGGGGGTGGAGAAAAGGTTGATCAAAATTGTTTTTTGTATCAAGCCCTTTAGAATAACCATAGGGGAGAGAACATACTAGTTGTAGCAATGTTGTATGTTTCGAAAGGGGGAAGGGGAGAATGTAGTGTATATAGTTCAGGGGGGTACAGTTCAAATGTTATATGTTATGTGTTTAGATTTAGAATTGTTTGTCAGGTCCACAATACGATATAGAATAAGAAAAGAAATGCTATACAGTAGGCTGACCACAGAGTTGAACCCTGATTCAAAGATGGGAGAGCTGCATTTATTAATATTAGGATGGATCAGAAGGAGAGGATGAATATTGTCTCATGGAATGTTCCAGACTTCTCCTCCCCGGTGAAGCGCACCAGTCTTCTGACGGCTCTTAGGAGGGTGCGTGCTCAGGTTGCCTTACTACAAGAAATACATTTGACTCCTTCAGAGCACCAGAAGCTGGTGAGGAACTGGGTTGGGTCATGTCACACTGCCTCCTTCTCTTCGCACAAGAGGGGGGTGGCGATACTGATACACAAGCACCTTCCCTTTAAGGTTACAAGAGTGGTGCAAGACAAGAATGACGGGAGATATGTATTTGTTGAGGGAACGCTGCATGGGATACAGGTCACTTTTGGGAGTATTTATGCTTCTGCTGTGTTTGAGCCCTCGTATTATCGGTCCATTCTAGATTTGCTCATAAGAGAACAATTTCAGGTGCTGATAATGGGGGACTTCAACTGTACTCTGGACCCAACCATGGATCACTCGGGAGGTAGGGTTAGGGGGGGAAGCTGCATGAAACAATGGAGGGAAGGCTTAGTGGATTTAGATATACTAGATGCATGGAGAACGACCAATCCCACACTTAAGGAATATACCTTTTACTCCAACCCCCACAAGACGTGATCCAGGCTGGACCACATCTACATTGAAGGAGGCTGGTATCACAAGATGGCAGAAGTTAGACATGGGCCTATATATATATTTCAGACCATGCCATGGTGATTATGGCACTAGAATTTGAGACCAACAGGCTAAAACCTGCCTCATGGAGATTCCCACTGTACCTGTTGGGAAAGGAGGAGTTTCGAACCTTTCTGAAAGAGCAGCTGGGGAGGTATGTGGAGCTCAATAAAGAGAATGCACCATCCAGACAGGTGTTTTGGGATGCGGGGAAGGCCTATTTAAGAGGGGCTATTATAGGCTATGTGGCAGCATATAAGAAGGAGCAGCTTAAGTGTCAAGAGGAGCTGCACCGGCAGGTTAAAGAGCTGGAGCATAGAGCAGCTGGGGGGGGGGGGAGAGGAGATTATACAGATGCTGGCAATGGCAAGAGGGACACTTAATAATATGTTAGCTGAGCAGGCAAGAAATCAGTTATGGTTTGTGAAACATAAGTTTTATGAGTGGGGTAATAAACCAGGGCCCATGCTGGTGAACCTTATTAAAGGCAGAAGAGGGACAGTGAGAATCCAGGAGATACGATGGAAAGGAGGAGTCCTAATCAGAGAGCCCCAAGCTATAGGGGATATGTTTAAGAAGTTCTACTAGGCCCTATACAAGGCCAAGTGTGAAGGTACAATGGATAGAGCAAAAGAATTTCTAGATAAGGTCAAAATCCAGGGAATCACTGAGAAGCAGAGGGAAGAGTTGGACAGGGAAATTTCCAAGGAAGAGATCTGAGTGGCCATACAGCGCATGAAGCCAGGCAAGACATCTGGGCCAGACGGCCTCCTGGCCGAGTTTTATAAGGGAATGGGACAGGAAGTGGTGGACTTGTTTTGGGAAGTATTCCAGGAACCAAGGGAGGGAAACCCACTGCCGTCTACCATGGAGGTAGCGACGATATGTGTCATACCGAAACCCGGAAGGAACCCCCAGGACTGTGCCGCATATCGGCCTATATCCCTGTTGAATGTAGATGCTAAGATTTATGCTAAGGTTCTACCACCATTTGGATGTGTTGCTACTGCAGCTAGTACATCCAGACCAAACAGGTTTCATACAGGATAGGCATTCCTACCATAATGTAAGGAAGGTCTTAAACGTGGTGCACTGCTCTTCTCAGCATCCGGGGATGACAGCGGTTTTGTCCCTGGATGCCGAGAAGGCTTTTGACCGAATTGAATGGGGATACTTCTTTGAGGTGTTAAACAGATTTGGACTGGGTGAAAGATTTATTGGTATGGTTGGGGCTCTGTATGGATCTCCACAGGCCGCGGTGTTGGCCAATGGGGTGCTCTCGGAGTGGTTATCCTTGTTTAGGGGGATGAGACAGGGATGTCCGCTTTCCCCATTATGATTTGATCTGGCGATTGAGCCTTTGGCCATAGCCATAAGACAGAATCCACATATCAAAGGAATAAGGGTATGGGAGACAAACAACACAAAATGTTGCTTTATGCGGATGACATGATCTTGCATCTAAGTGATCCAGAGAACTCCATGCCCCCTCTATTAGAACTTATAGAGGAGTTCGCCACCTTCTCAGGGTATAAGATAAACCTAGATAAGTCAGAGGTAATGTATGTAGGGAAGGGGATGGTAAGAGGGAAGGCGCTGTGGGGTTTGAGGGAGGTCAGCACATCCTTTAAATACCTGGGGTAAATATTGGAAAGACTATCCCGGAACTTTATGGTTTGAATTACACTCCACTGATTGGGGGCATTGTAGTGGAAATGAGGAGGTGGAGAGCATTGCCGCTGTTTCGGATAGGGTGAATGAATTTAATAAAGATTAATATTTTACCAAGGATCCTCTACCTGCTACAGATGCTTCCAATGGGCCTGAATAAGAGGGATAATAAGAAACTGGAAAGGGGCGTCTCTGAATTTCTATGGCAAGGGAAAAGGACTAGAATCAGCTTGGGCAGGCTAAAGGCAAATTCAAAGGGGGGGGGTACATTTTCCTGACATGAAGAGCTATTATCTGGCTGCACAAATGAGAATTATCAAAGACTGGGTTGCTAAACCTGAAGCAGCTGGCTGGATAGACCTGGGAGAAATGGAGGCCCAGGGTAGGCTTTCGGCATATTTAGCTAGAGGAGGAAGGAAAGCATATGTAGCTCAGGCTCAGATAAACCCCCTAGTGTTAATGGTATTGGAGAGTTGGGCACAGAACAAGAAAGCTCTGGGAAGTCAAGAGGCAGAAACGATCCTCCTGCCGTTATGTGGGAACCCCTTCTTTCGCCCGGGACTGGAGGACCCAGGATTTGAGGAATGGAATACTAGAGAGGTGCAATGTATAGGTGACCTCTTTAGGGGGAAGGGCATATGCTCTTTTCAGGAGCTTAAGGAGAACAGAGGGGTACTAAATAATCATTTGTTTCAATTCTTCCAGGCCAGGGGTTACTGTAAACAGATAAGGCAGCAGGAGCTACAGACATCTTCACTGGAGCAGGCAGAGGCCCTGATCTGCAGAGCTAGGAGGGATCCCAAGGGTATGGTGGGGGCTATGGTTCATATAATTCGGGACAATCTTCGAGATATGACAAGTAACACCAGGGGTCTGTGGGAAAAGGATCTGGGACTCTCAATTTCTGACTACAACTGGGGAATCATTTTAGAAGTACATATGGGCCTAATATTGTCAAATAAATATAAGGAGTCAGCTTATAATTTTATACATAGGCTCTACTGCCCCCCGGTGGTCCTACACAGATACCATCCGGAAGTGTCTGATATTTGTAACAGGTGCAAAGAACAGAGGGGTACATACTTCCACTGTTTCTGGGTATGCCCCAGATTACAAACATTTTGGAAAAAGATAGCACAGACCATGAGTGGAAATATGGGGTTGGACATACCTCTCAACCCAATGGACCTACTGTTTGGCATAGAGACAAGAGGGGGAGAGGAGTGGTCCCCATATAGAAAATGAGTCAGGGTGCTACTTTCACAGGCCAGACACACTATCTTGAACACCTGGGTGTCAGCAAGGGATCCTTCCATTGAGCAGTGGCGCTCTCTGACTGTAGGGGCTTTGGTAATGGAAAAGAGGTCCTATCAGATTAAAGGTAGAATAGAGACTTTTATGTCCATATGGAGCCCCTTTTTGGCAACATTAACTACGGAGGAAGCATTGATCTTACAGACGGGGACTTAAGACCTAAGTGGAGGGACCAATAGTGAAAGGAGAAAAAGGGTATTTGTGGCATATAAATTTAAATTCAAGTTTATGAATTGGCAAAAAGCTATAGAGTAATTGCAATAGACTAGAGAACATGATTTACCTGGTATATGTGGACCTGTGTAAATAATTATTAGAGTTTTAAGTGTATATAGTTTATGTGTTTTAATAATGTCTGTAACTGTTTTTACATGCACAAAATCTTAATGAAAGGTTTAAGCAAAAAAAAAGAAAAAAAATCTAGACCAGACAGCATTCATCCTAGTCTGCTACACCTTTCTGCTCCAGCCATTACCTTTCCTCTGACCTTATTAAACCTATCCTTCCACTCAGGCACTGTCCCTAAAGCATGGAAGTCAGGCTGTGCCATCCCTCTTCACAAGGGCGGTGAGCCATCTTCACCAGGCAACTACCGACCCATCTCCCTTCTCCCCACCGTGTCCAAATTACAAGAGCAGGTAGTGCAATCCAGACTAACTGATTTCCTCACCTCCACAAATTTCCTCTCCCCTTACCAATCCAGTTTCAGAAAGCACCACTCCACCATATCCTCCTTCCCTTCTCCGTGTCACAGACCACATCCAATCTGCTGCTGACCGAGGTCAACTCATCATCACAGTCTTCATTGACCTGGCTAAGACCTTCGACTCCATATCCTACCCACTGCTTCTAGATGCGCTCAAGGGTGCAGGGCTTGTGCCCCCCTGCCTTACAGTGGTTTCACTCATACCTTGTAAACAGATGTCAGTCGGTGAAGATTGCTAACTCCTCATCCCCTCTCCATTTTAGCAGGTGTTCCTCAAGGCTCAATACTCGGCCCTGTTCTCTTTTCAATTTTTATAAACAACCTCCCCTCAGTCTGCTCAAACTGCCTCATCCATACGTATGCAGTTGATACCATCCTGTTTACCTATCTAATCCACCCTACAGCAAGATTTCAACACTGTGTAAATTTGGTTCCAGACAAAAAAAATTCAAAATAAAGACATCAAAAACCATTTATATGACTTTTGGATCCTCTCAAAGACTAGCCAAGGCTCCCTTCTCCCCCTTCTATCACTTCTCTGGATAGCACTCCTCTTAGTGAGTTCTCCTGCTAAAAATATTTAGGCGTCTGGTTAGACCCACAACTGAATTTCTCAAATCACACTGACGCTGTATCCGCTAAACTTTGCCCTAAACTCAGCATCCTCTACCATATCCAGGACTCTCTACCCCCACTGTATGTCATGAACTACTAACTAAAATGATAATGCCAATTTTTGACTATGCTGACATGGTCTACTGCACTGCGCCCGCTTCCTCACTTGCTAGACTGGACTCCCTCTTTTACGCCTTCTGCCATTTTACATCTAACTCCCCCCTTAGAACCCACCACTGCTCTTTTCTCTGTTGCGTGGCTCTTGCTCCTATCTCCCATCATCGACTCATACACTCCATCTCCCTTATTTCAAAGTACTGGTTCAATCTGCTCCCCTCCTACCTCTCTGTCAACCTCACCCCTGCTCTCTACACAGCCTACTCCCTACATTCCAGGGACTCTTGCTCCTTCTCGCTACTTATACCTTCCTCAAACACAGGCAAATCTGCCTACTCTTATAGGCTTCCTTCACTCTGGAACACTCAATCTCCTCTCCTTTGAAACTCATCCTCCCAAGGCTCTATTAAATCCCAGCTGTGCAACCTACTCCCTCCCCCACCCCATAACATCTCATAACACTTGCTCTTGACACAGCACAGCATTTGGCATCTATCTCAGCTCTCCATGCTCTGTTCCATCCTTCACCCCGCTATATTACAACCCCCTTTTACCCCTTTCCTACTTCCAGCTAGGCCCCAGTCCTACTGTATCTTCCCAGGCTCACTGCCATCTGATTAAAAACACCCTGGTGATGCCAAGCTTCGATGGCTTACTCTATATCTTTATACCTGGTTAGGACTCTATAGGTATCCGATTTGCTAGCACCTCCCACCTAATTATAGGCTGTTTCTTTTTGCTGTGTTTATTCCACTCTTCTATACTTGTACATCCTACCTGATTTATATTTGATTGTATTCTGCTACTGAATTGTATATTTGCCTTTATATTGATTTTGTTGTATCTAGTATTACCTTTTTATCCTATGTCCCTTGTCCCCTGGGTCGCACCTGGAAATGAGCCTCGGCTCGGTGTGTCTTTTCCAGTTACCAAATGTTTAAATAAAAAATAAAAATAGAATAGAATAAAAATTCTCAAAGTCTGCACATCTGACCTTATTTACAGATCAAATGGAGTGAGTGTTAGGCTTAAGGCACCCAAGGCACACCCCACACCTGCTCTCCTCCCTGGTTTCAGAGGGTGGGGTGTTAGGGTTGGTAACCCTAACACCACATTTCCCAACTTTTGTTGCTTTGACCCTAACTGGAGCATTAACAAAGTTTTTTGCAATAAATATATATGTATATGTATGATTTAGATTTAGAGATGCCCTCAGATGAAGGCCTTTTTTTTGTTTGAACTGCCTGTAAAAGTGCTATCCTGCACAATTTTTTTTTTTTTATTTTATTATAGTGTATGGGGAAAGTGTGATTACATATGGAATTCAATGAATTCCTAACCTTGTTGTACCATCGTAGTGCCATCAAACTGCTGTTTTTACCATCCTGAGTACATCACTACAATGGTACAACAACTTAGAATGCCTTTGCACTCCTGTTACTCACACAGCCACACTGATAACTCTTCCCCTCCGACACTTTCGGTGGGCGGTTCAAACTGCCAATAATGCACAATTACATCCGCCGCCACTATAAGCTTTTCAGCGGACTCGCTCTTTTTTTTTTTGCTGCTAATATTCATTTTAGTCTTAATTGTTAAAGTTGATGTTTGTTTTTTAGTAATAATAAAAATATTAACAGTGGGATCCTGGATCGTCTGAGTGACTCATATGACAGGTAAGTCTGTGCCACTCCAAGAGAAGATCAGCTATGGTCTGAGCTCTGGGTCGGAGAGGAAACATAAACACTTATGCTAAATTGGGTCACAAACAATACTGCTTGCTATGTCCTGCTTGAGAAGTGCTTCATTGGTGATACTGTTGCCCATGCACTATAAAAGACAATGGCTGGGCATCAGTGAACAACAAAGCTACATTCACTGCTTGAGGACTATTTGGTTGTCATGATAACCTTTCAAAGTGAACACAGTGTTGTTCACAGATGCCCATCCATTATCCTCTATGTTATTGATGATAAAATACTACTTGTGAATTTTATAACTGCTCCTGGTTTTCCTGTGCTTCCTGACCTGTGCCTCATCGACATACAGGAACACATTGTTAGTGGACAAACCTTATTTTCAACAAATGCCCTGTACAATACACTGTAAGAAACATTTAACAATGATTCACATATAATACAAATATAGTTAATACACAACAGACATATAACAAATTAACAAAAATTACATAATAATAACATGTCTCCATCTGTGGCTGCAAACGTCGGCATTGCGGTTCCTTGGCAGCCTCTTCAGCAGTCTTGAATGTTCTTTGTCCTCTGGGAATTGAACTATGAGCTGTGCTAGCTAAGGAGTCCAAAATTTGAGTTACTGCAGTCTAAGGATTTTCAATAATGGTATGTAAGTCCAGCAAGAGCTTATTATCCTTGGGGGAGTTATCTATATACACTGCATGTGTCTCACATGTAAGGGATTTTTGCTGCCATGACTCATGAAGGATGTCTTGCTTGACACTATATTTAAAGAAGTACAGAATGGTGGAGCATGGTCTTGTAGCCAGATCAACTGGTTTGAGGCCATGCCCTGTGAGCTCTCTGAATTCCCAGGTCCATATGTATAGAATGGAGAGGGCCTGAATTAGAAAGTTCTGTAGAAAAGGGATAGTTTGTTGCCCTTCTGCTCCCTCTGGCACACCATAAAATCTTTATTTTGCCAGGAATGACTTTTTAAATCCTCTAATTTCTCCTGTAGCTGTTGGTTGGAGTTAGCAAGTTGCAATATCATCTCTTGTTGTGAGGTGGGTCTGTTGTTATTTACCATGATCTGTTTACCTGCATCAGAAACCTGATATTCCAAATTCATAACTTTGGCAGCTAAATTATAAAATTTGTTTGACATCTCAACATGAAAGGCTTTCAGTTCTCTGAGGATATTATCCAGTTTCTTGCCTTTTTTTTTTTTTACACTTTTCAGTAACATTGCTGGAGACCCCTTCTTTGACCCTGGCTGGCTAGATGCAAGGGAGGTCTCTCTCTCCGACCCTGAGGAGCAATGTCCAGCACCATGCTCCATCAGAGACCCTGATTTTGTTGATCTGTTCTTGCCCATCCATTGTAAGTACAAGAAATCTCTTGTTCAGAGTGGTATTTTAACAATTTAGATTCAAAGTGTGAGGTTTAATCTGTTCCCAAGGATGGAATTCTCAGTTCACTCAGCCATCCACTGTGGTGATGTCACTGGAAGTTCAATTACACAGTGTTCTGCCTCACAGGCGAGACCATCAGGCTGGGGAGCTTTCCTTTACAAGGGGTTGCTGTTCATGTCAAGACCTGACCAGGCCAAGTATTGCATTGGGAAAAGTGGGCTGGCATGAAAATGGGGCTTGAAAAATCTCCACTATTTTGTTATTCCCTTTTGCCCAAGCCCTCAAGGGCCCTGTGGAAATGAGGATACAATTCCAGTATCACAAAAAGAAGGGAACTTTATTACAAAAAGACTACATCAATGCACACATTAGGGTTGAAGAACACAAAGCGCACAAAGTAAAGAAATGAAAACATTAGAGTTGGACTCTCAGGAGTCTTGGCGAATAGGTGTATGGTGTTCCTTGGGGTTGTCAACCCTAATGCCCACCCCTTCCCCTGAGCAAACATACATGATCTCTTGCATCATTCAGGGCCCTGTGTAAAGAAAGCTATGACTGATCCTGTTGGCCACATGTGGTGAACCATACTTTTCTACCACAAAAGAGTATATGCCTATGATGCTGGCTTAGAGCTGACGTTATGCTTCAGACAGAAGGCTGGGGTGAGGGGTGGGCATTTGGGTTGACAATCCCAAGGAACACCATACCACCAAGACACCTGAAACTACAAACCCTAATGTTTTCATTTCCTCACTTTGTGTACATTGCATTCTTCAGCCTTAATGTCTGCATTAGCATAGTTTTTTTCCCCAATGAATTTATAATATAAATATATGTTTATCTGCTCTTCCCCACAGGTTTTACTGGTTAGTTGTGCTTCTGATTGTGATCACTGAGACGGGAGAGAGTGGCAATGCTGCAGGCAGGCCACAAATGTTTTCACTTTCTTTTTTCTTTCAGGTAACTGCAATTGTGCTAGCAGTGGCTCTGTCAATGCTAAAGGGACTTTCCCTTTTCTTGAGTTGCCAGCACCAGCTCTCAATCTGCAGACTATGACTGTCGGAAGGGTGTGTTGTGGAAACTGAAGCAGAAGGCAGACACCTGACTGAGAAGCACAAGGGCAGCATGGGTTTTAGTACCACGGCTTCCCAATGATACTTTGGGTGGTAACAATTCTTACCCAACCTCAGCTTACCCGACCACAGACTGGCTGGCACCCATGTGATCACATAACCTTGTTGCCACTGTAATAACCTGGAGGGGTTAGGGGCAGACAGACTCAGACACAGATTTACTGTGCAGCTGTCTTTTATCTTGAAGCTTGGCAACTAACAAAGTTCCCAATGGGCAAGACAGGAACTACAGCAGGACTACAATGCTGTAGTCATGGACTACAGCTAACTTGGCTACACCTGTTGCATTCTGACCATATCTAAGTCTGGTTGATCACAGTACAATTGTACCACTGGGTCACTTTTTCCTCTCTATTCCTGTTGTCAGAAAACCACATCTACTTTAGCTAGAGCCAGAGAAGTAATATTCCAATGTTTCCATGTAGGGCAACTTCTTTTGGTAGAGTATCTGCAGGATCATTTCCCTGTTTATCTAGTCCTGGATTTTTGGATTGGCCTTTTACTTTTTCCAGTAAAAAAAATCAAGCCATATTCCTGAACTGATCTACAGTCAGTATGAGCTCTGCATGTGTAACCTTTTACCTTTGGAGTTTGTCATACTACTGATTTTCCAGTATGGTAGCTATATAGAGAACAACCCGAAGAGGCAAAATGTACCCATAAAGAAAAACTGTAGTTCAGAGATGGCTTACTTGTACTGGTATACCAACATGTAAAATAAAATTCTTGATAGGGAGTATCTCAAAACAGTTATTGAAAAAGACAAAACAGAGGTTAATACTGTACCCAGGGAAGAATTAAGACTTGGAGGACATAGAAAGGAGGGATGCAGGAACAAGGGCAAAAATGTGTAACCATGTATACAGTAGAAGAGAGAACTGGGTAGGAAATAGTATCCAAAAATGGCATGTTTTGAAAGTAGATCCTGTCCTAGAAAAATATGCTGTGGAACCTCATAAAACAATGTTTAGGTGAGCCAGACATATTAGGGACACACTGGTACCCAGTTTGCAACCAGTGATACACATTACCAGCAGCACCTAGCGGTTGCTTTCAATGTTTATTTATCTAATTTTGGAAACCGGGTGGGCCCACTGGAACCATTACAGTCCCTTTTTCAGGGGTGACCTGGGGATAATTACAGACAAACTTTCAAAAGACATTAACAGAGTACAAAAGTAAATTGTTCACAATGCAGCATACAGTAGTCAAGGACATGAGTTAATACGATCAAGACAATTGCACGTTTCACAATAGGTATACCGATTTTTTGACAATCATAAAGTCAGAGTGCTGAGTAGATCCTCATATATACAATGACTAGGATCCAATGCTGCAATCCCATTGTTTCAAGGCAATGTTCATATAGGGTTGGTCCACTTTAGGATATTGATCTGTTGTGGCAGTTACTCCAGAACATGGTGTGCTTTCGCCCACCACCCTGGGTATAAAGAGGACTATTGTGGTGAGTTAATGGCAGCAAGTGCAAGGACTCTTTTCCATCAGGTATGACTCGAGTCCTTTCTTAAACCCCCTAGTGAGTCGCATTCCTGGAGTTTTCCTGGTAATGCATTCCACAGATGTGATATATACACAGAGAAGGATCGTTGTCCTAGGGCAGACTTTACTTTTGACACTTGGAGGAGTTGGAGACTGGATGATCTGAGACTCCTGCTACTTTGGCAATTAATGTACCAGCTAGGCTTGGTGGGGCATTTTCAAGCCGAAGTTTGTGGGTCAGGCATGGAGCTAGATAATTTAGTCTGCCTCCTAGTGATGGCCAGTTTAGGGTTTGGAGCACTAGACAGTGATGTTCCATAGGTGGGGCACCTGCAGCAAACTGGCTTATTCTGTGGTACCGGTGTCCTCTGCTCACTCCCTCCACTCCTCTTTGAGGGACCTCCTGGATGTTTCCATGGTCGGCTCAAGACTTTGGGAGATTGTGCTTTTGGTGTCTCTGTGCTGACCCTGTGGAATTCACTTCCACCTGCAGCCTGGGAGGCTCCCTTGATAGAGGTGTTTAAGGGGAGGCAAAAGGTCCACCTCTTCAGTCTGGCTTTTGACTGCTGTCTTCCTTAGTTCTGGCCAGTCCCTTGAAGTATGACTTCTGAGAACCATTTTATTGTCACAGTATATTAATTTTATAATGGTTTTTGCGAGGGTCTATTATATGTTTTCATTTATTGTTGTATGTTTTGTTCATGTTCGGTGCCCAGAGCCTCTGGCATTGGGTGCCTTATAAATAAAGTTGCCTTACCTTGCCTATTAGGTTTTGAGTTTCAAGTTTTCAGCACTTTTAACTGAGTATAACACCAGAGCTCCATATAACAGACGGTAGTCCCAGTTGCAGCCTTTAGTCACGACCCCCTTATTAGGTAGGGACTAAGACGACAGCGTAGTCCACACTTCTGATTCAAGGTCTTATTTAAGTGGTCTATATGTGCCTTAAAAGTACAGTCTTGATCTAGTATGACCCCTAGATACTTAATGTTATCTACCACTTCAACCCTTGATCCGTTCATGAAAGTTAGATCATTCGATGTATCAGGTCCCAGGCTTTTGGGGCCAAACAGTATAGCATTTGTCTTTTTCCTGTTTAACACAAGTTTATTGCTCTCCAGCCAATGCTCAAGAAGTAAGAGGTCATTTGACAGGGAGTGATTAAATTGGGTTCCATGTGATAACGGAGATCATGGAAAGGCGATCACCGTTTGGGCGAGTGTACATCAAGAGGGCACTGGAGACTTAGGTTTTTTTTTATGTGGAGGGCTCTCCACACCCCCCTACTCAAGGATTTGGGGATGCAAAAGTAAAAAAAAAAAAAAAAGACAGCACAAAAACAAGCACACCCAGAACCGAACCTGACACCCTCCCAACCCCAGCCAGCCACCAACCCACCACGCCACATGGCCAGCTCAGCAGCCCACCATCGCACTACACCCCACAAACTCTCCCATCCCCTTCCGCCCATCGTACAGCGTGGTCCTTCCCCACCCACCCCCGCACGTGTGTATACATAGTGACATCCTGTTACTATATTCGCCAAACCCCCTGTCTGGTTTCCTTCCCTGCCAGGTAGCCCTGTGCACAGGTGCCGTGACTGAGTTGCCCTTTTTGAAAGCACTCAATCACAGTTGCCATAATCACAGGCTACCTTAAATTGTGCAGTATCCTGGGAGGCTCTGTATAAAACTGCATCATCCGCATATAAGGTAAGGTTTGCATCACCACAGTGGTTTGCCATGTCATTTATAAATAGGGAAGATAATAAAGGTCCCAGAATTGACCCCTGGGGGACTCCATCAAGTATTGGGCATTTCTCAGACAGGGAGCCTTGCCATTTGACTAGCTGTGGCCTTCCCTGTAGGTAGTCCAAGAACCACTGCACTATCAGGCTATCAAGGCCTAGATCTTTCAGTTTCATGATGAGCAGTTTGTGGTCCACCAAATCGAAGGCCTTGGTGAGGTCAATAAAGACTGCACCAGTTCTGAGGCTGTTGTCTGAGGCTGCATAGATGTCAGTGGTGAGACTGACCAGGGCAGTATTGGTACCATGTTTTTTTTTTTCTGAAACCGTGTTGCCAATTGGTTAATAGGCTATGTTGCTCAATATAGTCAATTAACTGGTTGTAAATGATCCTTTCCAGAACTTTACTTAGGATGCTTAGCAGTGATACGGGCCTATCATTTTCAACCTGCTCGCATGTGCCCCCATTGTGGATAGGTGTGACTAGGGACACTTTCCATAGTGCAGGGACTTTCCCTTCGAGGAAGGATCTATTGTACAGCCATGTGATCGGGGTGGCAATAATAGGAGCTGATATATAAAAGGCAGGCTCACGATTTCAGGATAACACAATGGTTTGTAGTTTCAAAATTTTTTATTGAAAAGAACAGCACCCTGCAGCAAAATATGTATTTTGCTACAGGGGTGCTACCCTGTTCTTTTTTTCAATAAAAGGTTTTGCACATTTTTAAACCATTGTGGTTATTTGCCTGGTACCCGTGAGCCCGCCTTTTTTATTGTGTATCAATCTGCTTTGTTGGTGGGGCTCCGAGAAGTTCTCTTGAGTCACGCTTTGTTTCTTTGGACAATAATAGGAGCTGCCAGGTTAAGTAGTTTAGGTTCAAGTTTGTCGTACCCTGCTGATCCAGTAGTTTTTATGTTTTTTAGAAGTTTTAACACCTCTTTTCTGGTCACAATCTTGAAGTGGAAATTTGGAGGGGGGAGCTTTTGTAGTACGTGTGAGAAGGGGTGTTACATAGAAACACAGATTTTGACGGCAGATAAGGACCACTTGGTCCACCCAGTCTGCCCATTTCCCTACCTATTGGATAAGCTGCAGATTCTAGTTAACCAACAGCCTACTTCCTGCACCCCCCACTACAATTGCCTTATGTCTGTCCCATGCATGTTTGAATTCCCCCACTGTTTTAGACCCAACAACCTCCCCAGGAAGGCGGTTCCATGCATCCACCACGCTCTCCGTGAAAAAAAATTTCCTCACATTACCCCTGAGCGGTCCCCCTTCTATCTTTAAATTGTGCCCTCTTGTTCTTACACATCTCTTTTTCTGAAAGATGCTACCCTCCTGGACTTTGTTGATTCCCTTGAGGTACTTGATAGTTTCTATCATGTCCCTCCTTTCATCAAGGGTATACATATTAAGCTCTCTCAGTATTTCTTCATATGGTTTCTGATGAAGACCCTGCACCATTTTAGTTGCCCTCCTCTGGACTGCTTCCATCCTGTCTATGTCCCTACGTAGATGGGGTCTCCAAAACTGCACACAGTATTCCAGATGAGGTCTCACCAACTGTCTGTACAGAGGGATAACCACTTCCTTTTCTACTTGTGATGCCCTTCCTATGCATCCCAGTATCCTGCTCTCCTTACTGACTTCTCACATTGCTTACCCACCTTTAGGTCATCTGCTATGACTACCCCAGGTCCCTTTCCATTTTTGTTGTTGTTAGTACCTCCTGCTATTGTGTACTCTTCTCCTGGGTTTTGTTTCCCAGGGCATTACTTTCACTCTTTGCATTGAATCTAAGTTGCCATATGTCTGACCATTCCTCCAACCTTGCCAAGTCCCTTCTCATCCTTTCTACCCCCTTTGTGTATCAACTCTGTTACAGATCTTTGTGTCATCTGCAAAGAGGCATACCTTTCCCTCCAGACCCTCTGCAATGTCACCTATAAAGATGTTAAAGAGGACTGGACCCAGTAGTGAGCCCTGAGGTACTCCACTAGTAACCCCCCTTTCTTCGGAATGTGTTCCATTCACTATTACCTTCTGTGTCCTGTTGTGCAGGCAGTTTGCTACCCAGGCTACCACCCTGGAACCCACTCCCAGGCTGGCTAACTTGATTATTAATCTTTTGTGCGGGACTGTGTCAAATGCCTTGCTAAAGTCTAGGTAGGCCATATCCACAGCCCCTCCCTGGTCTATTACTTTGGTCACCCAGTCAAAGAATTCTATTAGATTCATCTGACATGACCTTCCTGCTATAAATCCATGCTGCTTTGGGTTCTGCGCCCTGCTGGCCTCTAGGTACTCAACAATTCTTTCTTTCAGAAATGATTCCATCTTTTTCCATACCACTGAGGTCAAACTTACAGGTCTGTAGTTTCCTGCTTCTGTCTTGCTCCCACTTTTGTGAAGGGGAATCACATCTACCCTCCTCCAGTCCTCAGGTACCACCCCATCCTCCCATCATTTGTTAAAAAGCGTGGTCAGTGGTGTCACTAGGTCCTCCCTTAGTTCTTTTAGGATTCTGGGATGAATCCCATCAGGCCCCATTGCTTTGTCCACCTTGAGTTTTAGGAGTTCTTTCAGGACTCTTTCTTCTGTAAATGGACTGGTGTCAACCCCCCTACCCAGAGTGCTTCTATTGTCTAGTTTAGGTAACTCCTCCTCATCTTCTTTCGTGAATACTGAGCAAAAGTATTCATTCAGTATCTCTGCCTTTTCACTGTCTCCTCTGCCCACCTCCCCTCCCTTATTTATCTTCACTATTCCTCCCTTAACCTTTCTATGCTCCCTAATGTACCTATAAAAGGTTTTATCCCTCTTAACTGACTTGGCTATTTTTCCTCAGTTTGAGCTTTTGCTATTCTGACTGCCTTCCCACTTTTTCTGCTTTAATTGATACAGTTCCCTGTCGTGCTCCTTCTGTGATGCCTTATACTTTTTGAATGCAGCCTTTTCTCCTTAACCTTCCTGCCACCTCTTTTGAGAACCATGGTGTTTTTTTTACTCTGCTTTGTTTTCTTTATCTGTTTCACACAAAGGCTTGTTGCCTCTTTTTTGATTTTTCTCCATTGTTCTTCTACCCCTCCTTTTTGGCCATTTGCTAGTGTATTCCTCAGGTATTCACCCATTCTGCCAAAGTCAGCCCTTCTAAAGTCCAGTATGCTTGTTTTTGTATGGCTTGTCTCCATGGTTGTGCTTATTGTGAAGCACACTATGCAGTGGTCGCTTGTTCCCAGATGTCTACTGACTTCTAAATTTGTGATCCTCTCTCCATTTGAGAGTACCAGGTCTAATATTGCTTCCTCCCGAGTGAGTTCCAACACTAGCTGTCTAAGGCCTGCCCCCTGCAGGGCATCAAGAATGACCCTGCTCTTGGATGTGGCTGCAGTACCTGTCATCCAGTTAACATCTAGCATATTCAGGTCCCCCATTAACAGTATCTCCCCTTTTTCAGCCATTTTGAGAATGTCCTCTATCATTTTCTTGTCCATTTCCTCCCCTTGAGATGGGGGTCTGTATACAACCCCTGTGCGGATTGTGATGCTATTCCCGGTCTCCAAGGTGACCCAGAGTGCCTCTTGTCCTCCCCCTTTACTTTTTAGTTCTGTAACTTTGATCCCTTCCCTTATGTATAGAGCCACTCCACCTCCTCTTTTCCCCTCCCAGTCCCTTCTGTAGACTGTGTACCCCGGTATGTTGACATCCCAGTCATGGTTTCCCATGTACCATGTTTCTGTGACTGCCACAATATCCAAGTGTTCATCTTCCATCAAGGCTACTAGCTCAGGAAGCTTGTTTCCCAGACTACAGGCATTGGTACTCATTGCCCTCCATTTAATGTTGGCTTTATCCTTTTCCCATGCCTGCTCTTTTGCCCTTGTCTATTTTTCCATTTACCCCTGTCCTGCCCTCTGTTGAGCACTGTACCTCAGTGTTTACCTTACTACCATCATGTTTTGTGGGGGGAGGCTTGAAATTTCCTGCCTCTTATTAGCACCTCCCCCCATGGCTAGTTTAAAAGCTTGCCAAGGAAGCATTTAAACCTGTCACTTAAGATCTTTGTTCCCTTCATGGACAGATGCAGACCATCATGCCAGTATAAATCTTCATCTCTCCAGGTGTACCCCAGTCCCCAATGAAGCCAAAGCCCTGTGCTCTGCACCAGTTTTGCAACCATTCATTAAACTGTATGGTGTGCAGTACCTTAGCCTCACCCCTGCCATGGACTGGCAGCACCTCTGAGAAGGTAACTGTGCTTGCTACCTGTCTGAGGCCCCTCCACAATTTCATCCTGCACTTCACTGATCCCATGCCAAGCTAGGTCATTTGTCCCAAGGTGGACAATGATATCTAGTTCCCTCTCCTGTGATGCTGCTTCTGCAATCCCAAGGATTTGCTTCTTGTCCCTCCAAGCCATGACACCAGGCAGGCACCTTACTTCCCTCTCCTCTCCCTTCCCCAGGTCTACCCCTTTAACAATTGAGTCCCCTATCAGAAGCTGTTTCCTTCCCCTGTGGTGTCCCTTGCCACCCTTCTGTGGGTCTCCCTTGTGGGTGTCCTCAGCATTCTTCTTTGTCTCCACTGAGGGTGCCATCATAGAGGAACCTTGCTCTGCCAGACTGGCATATGGTTTGTGTACAGGTACAACTAGGGGGCTTTGCCTCTGTTCCACCATCCGTACCCTCCCAGAACCCACTGTGGTCCAACTGCTTTTCATACTTGGCAGCCTCTGTGGCAGTGGTGCTATTTGGGTGGGGGAGGCCTCCTTAGTCCTTGCCAGTTCAGCCTGGAGGTGGGCTACCTCCTCCCTCAGAGCTGACAGTTGCCTGCAGATAGGACAGCAACGCAGTTTCCAGAATGTCTCCCGGAAAACTGCTGCCCCACAGCCAGTGCATTGCACCACTCCCCACATGTCCCTCTCCCTTATAATATACAATATACAATATGTAATACATATATTTTTTTTCTTCCTTTGTGTGGTGTGTTCTTACCCTTTATGCACTGTGCTGGGTTATTAAGAATATGACAGTTCTGCCCAACACCTGTTGAGGATGTGATGTCAGAACCTTGGCTATAAAAGAAACGTCACGCCTGGGGGGTGTGGAGAAGGGTGGGTGGGTAGTCCACAACCACTGGTGACTGTTAGAAACAATCAAATACACCACTGCTCCACCACCCTGGTGAGCACTGCCCTTTATAGTAATTCAGCTAACCTTCAGAAACTGATTTGTTAACTATTAAAAAGTAATTTGATGCAAACTGTTACAGAATACTAGTAGACAGTCCAGTTAGCCACAAAGGAAAATCAAATATGCAGTTATTTCAGCCCTTCTGAAGTTGCTTACAAGATAAGTAGTTTTGAAAAACCCCTTCCTGATTTAAAAACGAAAATAATTAAAACACAAAGCATTACCAATGTAAGACTGTAAAGTAAGGAAAACTTCCCTCAGATGTAAGTAAGAGAGATCAGTTGCAGATTTCTAGTCCAATATAATATATCCCATGCAGCTTCTCAGTTGTTTCAAAGCACACCCTGTTACACCACTAGAAGAGATGGGCTTCTGTCTGAAACAGGATCACACCAGTAGTTTATAGTAATTGATCAATGCTAGAATGTTCCTCCACCCAAAACAATTGGCTATGATACAAAGTCTCCCTGACTAGTGAAGACAATTTCCCCCACCTGAGGCTGTGTCTGGCATCAAATTACAAACTGCAGCCTTTGCTATTCAAAGTACACAGCCACTGCCAGTAAATTATTTCCAAATATATTGATGCAAACTGTCACAGAATACTAGTAGACAGTCCAGTTAGCCACAAAGGAAAATCAAATATGCAGTAATTTCAGCCCTTCTGAAGTTGCTCACAAGGTAAGTAGTTTTGAAAACCCCCTTCCTGATTTAAAAATGAAAATAATTAAAACACAAAGCAATACCAATGTAAGACTGTAAAGTAAGGAAAACTTCCCTCAGATGTAAGTAAGAGAGATCAGTTTCAGATTTCTTGTCCAATATAGTATATCCCATGCAGCTTCTCAGTTGTTTCAAAGCACACCCTGTTACACCACTAGAAGAGATGGCCTTGGCTTAGCACCCAGCAGGGTTTGAGGATGTGGCAAAACATCAGTTTTGCTCTACTGGCAGGGAGAGGGAGAGTACAGTTAGTTTTCATGTTTTCATTGATCAACAATAACTATGTCATTTCAATCTGTTAAAAACAGTACAAATAATTATGCAAACACTGATTTGTAAAAACCACTAGATGGCACAAGGTCCCTATGTACATAATTAAAGTACAAGACTCACAGATGAGTCCTACATTACATTTATTTTAAACATTCAAGAACCCTATGATTTAGTCAGTTTTTTTCTTAACTTAGTAACTGGTTAAAAAAAACTAAGAAGAAGATCAGTGGCTGGCATATCCATCAGATTTAGTAGTATGACCAGAAAGTCCCTAAGGTTATTTGCATACAGTCTAATCATTTCTTGTAAATACAACTGATGCCACTTGTTGTACATGGGGCACTGAAGAATGACAGTATGTGATAAAGTTTCTCCTCATATCTGAGATTACAGGGGCAACTCAAGTCATCTTTTGAAATTACCCTGTGACTGTGATGCATCTCTAGTTTTCTAAAGATAAGTCTGAACATGATCAAAGTAATCAGTCTTCAATCATCTGGAGATACATGAAAGGCTAAATATGGTTCAAGTTCCTGTAAGAACTTGTGTAAGGCCATCTAGGGAGCTAACATAGATCTTCTAAGGACATTCAAATTGATTTCATGCGACAGATTCAGTAAGTAGGATTTAAAAATGGACTTATAATATTCTGCTATTATAACGTTATTTTTGAAATCATGTCATAACTGACCCAGTGATATATCATTTAATATTTCTATGATAGTTGAGAGTCAATCAGATAACTGTCCACAGCATTTCCAAACCATTTTCTCATGTAGGCATAGCTTAGGTGGGGGACTGTGGGAATTATTCATAATTCTCAGCCAGTATGTAAGCATTCTCATTTCAGCAAATAACTCAATGAAAATTCTTCCCAATATGGCTCTAAGCAGGCTGGTATGGAATGAGGACATGTAATAAGCTACAAAGACTTTTCTATTTTGTCACATTTAGCATAACCTCATATTTCTGCGCCGTATAAAGTGACCTGGTTTAATTTAATTTTCCTGGCAAATAAGGCCAGATCCAAGGATAACCCTCCAAATTCATAATTTAACCATAGTAGGGCTTTAGAAAAATGATTTCATTTTGATTTGTTAGATGCTCTGACTATTTAACACCACTGGCCAAAATAACCCCTAAATAAGTTTATTCTTTCAGTGCTTGTATTGTAGATTACTTAAAACATAGACATATCTTGTTTGACCCAAAAACAACTTAGTTTTGTCCAAATTTACTTTTAAGTATGCTAAAACAGGAATCTCCCTCCCTTTGATATTTGGAGAATGGTAAAAATTGTCTGTCAAATCCCTAAGAATATTATTAACATAGATGTTGAACAGGCAAGAGCTAAAAGGTATCCTTATTTAACCTCTTTATAGACAATGAATCCCTCTGACAGATTTCCATGGTTATCATAGCGTATACATTAATTATTAGCTAATTAAAGTTTATTAATGTGGAATAGTAAACCCTGATCAATCCCCAATTCACGCATTCTATACCACAGAATGTTTCTATTTAATGAGTGGAATGCTGCGTAAATATCCATAAAGATACAATCACTAACCTAACGTTTTGCTCCACCCACGGAGCTTTGTCAGAGGTTACGGTGCTCTTAGAATTATCGAGTTATAGTTCATCAAAATGTCACGTATGATGTGTAACTATGGCACCAGGAAGTACCACCAATCTATAGTACCACAATAGTGCAAAAGATGATTAAAAAGTTTAAAAACAGAATATCAGAATAGGCTCAGTTCACAGTACTTTCAGCATAATAGAACATTTCATGACTCCCTATGGTATAAATATAATGTCTCATAATTATTACTCACTTACTCTTACTGAGGAGATAATTTTAAAGTCCCTAATCTTACTCAAAATGAACTACACAATGGCAGTACTCTACCAGTGTTAACTAATGCAGTTACTGCACACTGGGAGGGCAGGTGGTGAATAGTACAGTTGCGTAGGAACTTAACGTAACAGTAGATCTTTGAGAGGATCTCTTGCAGCAGGCCATGACCTGTAGGACTAAGCCACCAGGAGCTAGGACCAAATGGAAACCTTACTAGTTAGCAGTCTGCCAGAGGGGTCTGCCCACCTCTGACATCAGCGCCTGATGTCAGCCAATCCTATAAAGGCAGGCCCCCACATCTTCCTCAGTTCTCCAGCTGTAGACCATAAGCAGGATGCTGGAAGGAGGGAACTGAGGAGGACTCTGAGGTATCCCAATAGCACAGAAAAAGTAAAAGCAGAAGGCTCACCCCTATGGAAGGGGAGAGAGAGAGAGAGAGAGAGAGAGAGAGAGGAGAAGGGGAAGGAGGGGAAAGCAGGACCTTCTGCAAGAGATCCTCTTGAAGATCTACTATTATGATAAGATGTTAAGTAACTATACTATCTTACTTCGAGGGTATCTCTTGCAGCAGGCCATGACCGGTAGGACTGAGTCCCCAGCAGTTCTGGCACTACAGACTGACAGTCCAGGTGGTAGGGAAAAGAAATAACCTAAGAGAGGAGGCCTTGGAGGGCAGCTAGGCCAAAGTTAGCCCTACACCTAGAGGCGATATCCAGACTGTAATGCATGGTAAAAGTGTGGACAGTGCTCCAGGTTGGAGCAGCACAAATGTCCGCAGCTGACACATAATGGAAGCAAACCACTGATGTGACCATACCTCTTGTGGAATGGCCTTTAACCCATCTAGGAAGTTCCTTACCGTACTTCTGGTAACAATAGACAATGCAATTGGCTAGCCATTTAGACAAAAACTGGACACTGGGATGCCCACTTTCCCAGTGGCAAATAAAACAAACAACTGATTGGACTTCAGGGAGTCCTTAGTCTGGTGTGTATAACACCTCAGGATTCTATGCACATAGAAGGTATGGAGCAATGTCTCCCCTTGATTGGAATGTTCTGGATAATAAACAGGCAGGTGGATGGATTGATACAAAGTAAACTCCAAAACCACCTTAGGAAGAAACTTAGGATTCGTAAGCAAAGACACCCTGTCTTTGTGAAAAAACAAATAAGGCTCCTTTCACATAAAGGCCTGAAGCTCAGAAATCCTTCACGCAGAAGTGATGGCAACCAAAAATAACACTTTCCATGACAGAAAGCGTAGCTTTCAAGATGCAGCTGGTTCAAAGGGAGGCAGTGTAAGCTTTTTCAACACAAAATTAAGGTCCCAAGGTGGGACAGAGTCCCTAATTGGGGGCTTTAAATGCATGATGCCCTACAAGAAAGTCCATCAAGTTGGGCACTGAGCGCACATCCACAGGTACATGATATGCAGAGATGGCAGATAAATGTTCCTTAATAGAGGAGTACTGCAAATCCGAGTCTGAGAGGGACAAAAGGCACTCCAAAACCTGGTATGCTGGACAGATGAAGGGATCAAAATGGTATGATGCAGTCCAAAGAGTGAACCACTTCCATTTCACAGAGTAAGTGGCCCTGGTGGAGGGTTTCCTGACCACCACGAAGACATCCACCACTCTGGGGGAACCACAAATCTGGTGATGGCTATGTCATCAGGAGCAATGCATGGAGATGGAGAGACTTGAGGTCCAGATGGACCAGAGTGCTCTGTTCCTGGGAGAGCAGGCCCATGCACAGGGATATGGACAGGGACAGCAGAGGTTCCACTGCCAGTTGCTGCAGCAAGAGGAACCAGATTTGACAAGACCAGAAAGAGGCAATAAAGATCATTGTAGCGCCCTCCATCTGGAGTTTGATCAGAACTCGTTGAAGGAGTGGGAAGGGAGGGAAGGCTTACAGAAACCTCCCTGTCCAGGAAAGAGACAATGCATCATGCCAGAAGACTCCAAGCTCTGGATCTAGGGAGCAGAAAAGCAGCAGTCTTGCAGTGTGTAGGGATGCAAAAGATCCAACTCAGGCCGACCCCATCTGTCAAAGAGGTCTTCTACCACTGAGGTCAGAAATTTCCACTTGTGGGCTCTGGACTGCGAGCAGCTTAGGTTGTCCACCAAGACGTTTTGGTTGCCGGGAACCTGGACAGTCAAGAGTTCCAAGCCATGTTCGATTGCTCAATACCAGACTCTTATTGTTTCCCTGCACAGGGAACAGGAGTGAGTCTCGCCCCCACTTGTTTATGTAATAAACTATGTATATGTTGTCCGTCTGAACCAAGAGAGGACCTGGAGAAAGCAGAGTCTGAAAGGCCTGCAGGGTGTACAGAACTGTTTGCAATTCCAGGACATTTATGTGGAGATCCCTGTCTTTTTGAAATTTATATTTTATTGATTTTCTAAGTATATCACAGATACATTTGAATACCATATCCTGGAAACAGCAATATACAGATTACAGCTGGAATTGAACATTTCCATGGTTATTCAATGTATAAAACAGTATTTCAGGTTGTTGCTAAATCGGGGGGGGGGGGCTCATTAAACAGTTAATACATCTAAAACTAGTGGAACTGTAGCCCGTGAGCATATGGAGCTATCTCACCAAAGGATCCTGAAAGTATTTTAGTAATAGCCTTCCTCAAACAGCCTAGCATCCAGATATTTAACTAAACTTTATCTCCCATGGGGAATTACTAATTCCCCATACATACATTGGAACACTGATAAACAGTCACTTGTTCAACAAGAGAAAAAGAACTAAAGGCGACCTGAAAGCAACAGGAGAATAGTCACATTCTCCCACCCACCAATGCCTATTACCTGTAAGAATTATTTATGGTATTCTGTATCAGCATATTAAACTCAAACCTTAACAAAGGGGAGGGTGCAGCAGGTGATTTACCAAGAGGTTAGATAAAGTTTCAACAGAAATCACTAGCTAAATGTTTTAATATACCTGCAGCAAACCCTGCTGACATTAACACTTTTTAAAGAGTTATTCAAGCAGAAGAGAAGCCTTCTAAGAAACTGGGCCTCATTTCAGTTACACTTGCTCAGGGGCAAGCATTTTTACTATGTACAACTGAGACAGAACTGAGTCCTGGGTTCCTCTGACCTTTCTCAAGTGTCCTCCTCAAAATCATCCTGGTTAGACTGTCCTGCAAGGTGATTTTTTTCCAGCTTTCACACAAGCAGAAAATTTCCCAACATCAATCGGGTCAGTGAAAATAAAGACTTTGTCTTGATGGATAATCAGTAACTTTGTGGGAAATATGATGGCATGGGGAATGTTACGTTTACGGAGCTTCACCCGAACTCCGTTGAACTTCTTCCGCCATTGTCTGGTCACGTAGGAAACATCGGGGAACAGATGTACAGTGTGGCCCTTTACACTGAAAGGGCCCAATCTTCTTGCCAGATTCAGTATAGTCTTTCTAGTTCCCATGCTGTCCAGCACCACCATAAGAATGTAGGGGGTCTCCTCGGCCACTCTCCCCCGCAGTGTAACTCAGTAGGCCTTGATGAATTGATACTCAGTAAAATCACCTTGTCCCTCAAACTTCTCCTTCAGCAATTCTTTAAGAAATAAAAGTGGATGATCTCCCTTCACTCCTTCTGGAAGACCGATAATCCTAATATTTGAGTTCTGGACCGGATTCTCCAGCAACTCCAGCCGGTTGTTAGTACGTTGTGCTTCCCTGGCACAGCCCGCTGACACTGCCCTACATTTGTCAGAGTGTTGTAGGTCTGTGACATTGGTTTGGAGCTGACTCACTGCTAATGCTGCCAGAGTGAGCCTACCTGACAAGCAATCCAGTTTAGAATTCACTGTCAATACCGAGGCGACTAGTGTCTTGAGCTTGTAGCGCAATAATTGAAGAGTTTCCTCTGAGTCATCGCTGTCTGTTGCATCCGGCCTAGTCAACCTTGTGGCAGGTCCCTGAGCTACCTGCTTCCCCTGATCTTTACAGCTGTCAAATTATTGAAGGGCTTTTTTCGGGTTGCCCATTGTCTTCCTGGTGAGTTCCACATCAGAAATATATATTTTTTGATCGTCTTCTTCATGCTTGGCTGTATAAAAATTATACTTTTAAAATTGTTAAAGGTGGAGCTATGCCTTCTGTGTCCATACAGCTTGGGCTCCACAGTGGGCCCCCCCCCCCCCCGTGGAGATCCCTTTCTATCTTGGACCGCATCCCTCGAGTCTAATGGGTCCCCATGTGAGCTCCCTGAATGAGGCCAGAGGCATCCATCATATGGATCTACTGAGGTGGAGGAATACAAAAAGGAACTCCTGAAACAGGTTGCTGGGCTCCAGCCACCACAACAGCACCTTCTTGACTGGATCCAACACCAGCACTGGTTGATCCAGGGCGTCCATGTGTTGGTCCCACTGGACCTGCAGCATTCATTAAGGGATTCGCATATGCAGCCTGGCCAGGGGAACTATGCCTAAAAACCTCAGAAAGATCCTTGCTGGAATGTGATGGCTGGAGTAAAGAAGATAGGCCTGGCCCATCAGATGTTCTACTCTGTCTGGGGATAAGAAGGCCTTCCTCTGGTTGGTGTCCAGCACTGCCCCTATGTACAGGAAGTGCTGGCAAGGAAGACTGGTATGTTGATAGTAATGCCCAAAGCTTGGAACAGGCTGCAGGTGTGAGAAAGAGTTTGAACGGGATGGTCCCTGGGAGGGGGGCTGCTAGAAGCCAGTTGTCCAGGTAGGGGAAAAAGGTAGAACCCTTGCCATCTCAAAGCAACTGCCACAACCACCAGGCATTTGATAAGACTCTGGGGGCTGAGGACAAATCAAAGGGTAGGACTCTGAACTGGTAGTGCGCTCCCTGGAAGTGGAAGTGGAAAAGGGCCAGTGGGAAGTGAAGACCTTGATATGCAGGCAGGCATCCTGCATATCCAGGGAACAAAGCCAGTCCCCCTGATGTAGCAGGAGCAGTAAACCCTGAAGGGTGACCATCCTGAACTGTTTGTACTCTATAAACAGGTTCAACTGGCTTCGATTCAGGAGACCAGGAAGAAGTGGGAGTAAAACCCCCTTCCCTGCTAACACTGCAGGGCTGGCTGTATGGCCGTTTTACAAAGTAAGGCCTGGATTTCCACCTGGATGAGAGGGACATGGCCAGGAGGATATGTGGAATTACCCAGAGGGTTTTTCTGGAGGCCACACTATGAATTTGAGAGTGTGGCCATGCTCAATGAGTTGCAGCACCCAGTTGTCTAAGATGATCTCCCTCTACCTGTCCACGTGCAGGGAGAAGCAACCCCCGATGACCACCTCCTGTGGGACGACTGGGGGGGTCTGGCAAGAAGTAAGGAGCTGGGGCAGCTGCTGCTGCTGCACCTCGGGCACTATGGGTGGCAGCATAGGAGGGAGTGGGGAGAGCTGCTCCTGCTTTGCTCTTGCCCTGGGTTTTGGGAGAGGGACGGGCCTGTCTGCAGGAGGAGCAACGAAAAGGAGCCTGCTGTCCCGACTTCAGCTGGGTATGGTACATAGTAAGGATGGATTTGAGAGCCCGTCTTGAGGTCTGGAATTCAGAGATGATATCCTGAACATCTCCCCCCAAAAGTTTGAAACCTCTGAAAGATGCATCCATTATGTTAGATTGGACATCCTGTGCAAAACCAGAGACCTGGAGCCAGGAGTGGTGCCTCATGCAGATGCTGACGGCCGCTGCCCGGCCCGAGGCATCTACCCTATCATAGGAAGCCCTGAGGATGTGGGTACTAATGTCTGAGCCCATTTTGAGGGCATGGAGGGTCTGCTGCTTGGGTCATCCAGCATGGCTAGGATCGAGCTTGGTCCCATAGCAGGTTCTGGTATTGCACCATATGGGCCAAAGTGGCAGAGGCAAAGGCACGCTTGCCCATCTGGTCCAGTTGGTGAGACTCCCTATCTGGGGGAAGGGAGCTTAGGTATTTTGGTCACTTGGTGTGGTCGTGCGCCTCATTTATGATGATTGAATCGGCCTTTGGCTGTTTGCCAAAGTATGGTTTGCCAGCCAGGGCGTGGTAATGCCAGTCAGACTTTTAGAACACCACCAGGATGTACTGAGGTGGTTCCAAGCAGCCTGGGTAATGTCCTCATAGGAGTCTATAATTGGGGGGACCACCGGGGGGGTGGGCATCAGGCTGACGCAGGTGGATGGCAAGCCAATGACTCTCTAGATCCTATTCTTTGGTCTCCCACCCCATAGTGGCCTGAATGTGCCTCATGATGGCCAGAAACATGGGGTTGTCTTGGGGGGGCTTGGGGACATTGCTCAGTGTCTATTTCCCTCGGAGGATTCTGGACTCAAGGAGGAAGACTTGTTGCTGAAGCTCTGGTCAGTACCATCTGCATCATCGTCCCAGCTATCCTTGGGCTGACAATCATCCCAGCGTCAAGCTGATCTGGCATAGGGCCCATCCCTGGGTGTGCAAGGGTCACTAGGGCTTGGCCGAACAGGGATTGGGGAGATTGGGTACCAAAGGAAGCCCTTGATCAGTGGCTGGGGCCGGGACCTGTGTTTGCATAAAGGACCACAGGGTTGAGCTCAGACTGTGACAATCCAAAGGGTCTGGTGTCAATTCCAGAAGCATCGGGTAATTGGGGACTGGCTATGTTCCCAAAGGAGCCAGCTATGGGTAGCCCAGCGTAGGTCCCGCCAGTGCCAGCTAGGGGTATTCAGGCGCTGGACCAACAGGAACTGGTATAGGGTACCCAGGTGTAGGTCCTGTGGGCATAGGTTGTGGCAGTACAGACGCCAGACCCATCGGAGTGGGTGGGGTGAGGATGGGCGAAGGGCCCACAGGTGCCAGTTGATGAGATGGGGCTGGCATGGGGTCCACAGGCTGTGGCAGAGGAAAGACAGGTGCAGGCCCTGCGGGCGTAGGCCGAGGCAACACCGGAGGGGTGACCATGGGCACCGGCTGTGAACAGACAGGCGGAGTTGAGGGTGGCTCCCTCAGGTATAGGCTGGACAGAAACTGAGTGTTTGGAGGCACCGGTGTCCTGCAGCGTCTGCCCCTGAGAAGGAGGGGCAGAACTGGCGGTAGTCCCAGAAGAGACCAGCGTCGGTAGCGCAGTTGTCGGGGGGGGCAGGAGCTGGGAGGCTGGCACTAGCCACACCTGTGCTGGCTGAAGAGACTTTGGCTGAGCCACCTGTGAGCCCACAGAGAACAGGAGCTGGAACAGCAAGGGGTGGGGGCACGATACAGAGTACCCTGTTCTGAAGAGTCACTACTCACGAAGAAGACCTGGGCGAGCCGAGGGGCCACTGGTAGCCCTGTGGAAGTTAGGGAGTGTGGGACCAAGGAGGTCGATCCCCCGAGGGTGGAGGACCATTTCGCGGTTGAAGACTGCTTGTGTGGGGACCACGAGCGGGAGGCAGACCAGGGTCAGTCTCAGTCCTTGTCCCTATGCTTATGTTTATATAGAAACATAGAATTTGATGGCAGATAAGAACTGCTTGGCCGACCTAGTCTGCCCATTTTTCCTACCTCTTTCATATACCACTGATCTTAAATGATCTGTGGCTCACCCTCTCTTTCCTATCACAAGAGTTCCTTTATGTCTCTCCCATGCATTTTTGAATTCCCCTACCCGGTTTCCTGGTAGATTTGTCCCAGGACTTTGAAGATGAAGACCCCTGAGGACTGTGCCAGGGAAACGGAGGAGCTCCTGGCCTGCATCTCCCATTCCATCAAGGCAACCTTCTGCTTAAAGAGGTGGTTCTTTTGGCAATGTCTGCAGGTGGCCGGGTTGAACTTCTAGCAGGCCTCACAGGCTTGGATGTCATGGTCTGGGCCTAGGCACAAGACGTAGGCAAAATGGCCATCCTTGTCTGGGATCTGTTTGTTGCAGGCACATTTTGTAGAGTGGTCGGAAGATGAGGAAGGTTTTTGAAGACATAAACCGTCCGGTGAGAACACTGAAATTTCGAAGTTAAACTGAAATAAAATCGAAAAATAATAAAGCGTGGTTCAACGTGGGAAATTGGTGGTTGACTATCTGCAGCAGTATCACTGGTCCGACATACATTGGTTGATGGCAGGAAAGAACTGTGGAGGGTGTGGGGGCTGCCTGCCTTTATAGGATTTTCTGATGTCAAGTGCTGACATCGGAAGTGAGCGGTCCCCTCTGGTAGACTGCTAGCTAGAAAGGTTTCCATGTGGTCCTGGCAGCTTAGTCCTACCGGTCATGGCTGCTGCAAGAAATACCATCAAAGTAAGATCATATGTATTTACATACGTCAGCAATTTAGTGATGAGAGTTGAACCTCCCTACAAGACAGTAGGTAAAGTAAATTATTTTGGCATACATCCACAAGAATTTTACTGACCACTTGGGTCACACCTTTAGACACTATATTCATGCCATAGGGAGTCATGAAATGTTTAATTACGCTGACAGTACAGTAAACTGAACCTATTGTGCTGGATATTATGTTTTAAACTTATTATTCTTATCTTTTTCATTTTGCAGTATTGGTGGTACTTCCTGGTGCTGTAATTACATGTCACGTGATGTTCTGATGAACTACAAAACTCAATAATTCTAATGGCACAGAAACCTCTGACGAAGTCCAAGGGTGGAGCGAAATATTAGGTTAATGACACCATTTGCCACCATTCCAGAAACCTTCCAAAATGTACTGGTGGCGTAAGATATTTTGTAGGCTTGCACCTTTGTACAGAAAATCATAAAAAGACAAGTAATGATAGAGGAGTGCAATTTATTGATAGAAATCTTCAAAACAGAAGTGAGTGCTGTCTCCTTTTCTCAAATTGCATATTACCGTGGAGTAAGGGCACCGCCGCATCTGGGGCACATCCGTTTCTCTACTGTTAACCCATTTAGAGTATTTGATTGGAAAAAAGGGAATTCAAATCCAAAGAGGAACGAATCATTTAGTATTTGCAACACAACATGTGCTACCACATGTGTATTTGCTCCGATGTCCCTGTGACAGGGTTTATGTGGGCAAAACAAGTCACCCACTATGTATCCACATTAGTGAACACAAGTTGGACATCAATCGATAAACTCAACTGTGGCAAGACATTTTAATAGTGCCAGTCACCAAGTGTCCTCTCTGAAGTTTGTGAGGTTGAGGAGAATGGATCCTCCCAGTCAGGGTGGAGACTGGGAAAGATTATTAAGGGAGGCTTTCTGGATCAAATGATTCAGTAGCCTCAGTTATCAATGGGGGATGAATGAAGAAATTGAGTGGGGCCCCATCTTGTGATACTTTCTTCCAAAGTTGCTTTGTCATAAGACTATATTATAGCTGTTGTGGAACTGATTTATTCTGCTTTTTTAAGCCACCTGCTCTCTACCTCCCTAACCCACCGGACCCCTTTTTCCTTCTGTAGTATTATAGATAGATGTTTCTGAAATTATGTTTTTTGATCATTGTGTAAAAACATTTAAGTTTGCACTGTATGAGTATGTATATACTCATTTACGATCTTTTTAATTTAACCCAGACATTGACGAGGTCCAATATGTCACAGTCTATAAGTCAGTACAGAAACCTCCCCGTTTAGCCTGACCTCCCAGAACATGCTAATATTGTCCTATTTTCATGTGATGGTGTGGGGGCTCATACCTGGTATGCCTCTGGGAATAAATTGAGGAATTTGTAAAAGTCTTGATTAAAGGATTTTGGCATGCTTTGGGAGATGTCTCTCTACTAAATAGTAGAGACCTGCGGCCAGTGCAGTAATGCACCATAGTGATTCTCTGTTGTCGTCATGACAATTCATAACATGAGACGCTCATTCACACAGGACCGATGCACTGCTATTTAGAGGCAGCTAGACACTTTTACATATACTAATCTGCTGCAGCATGGGTGAGCTCAGCACTGCCAAATTGTTCTCTAAAAGCTAGTTTACCCAGCATTTGGGGAATGCAGCAGCACATCACCTGGAGAGTTTTAAATGCTCCATTCTTTAAAGGATCAATAATCTACTCTGTTAAAAGATCAGTTGAACTGTTATAATACTGTAAACGCTAATTCATCATGATTATTAATACACACAGGACCATTCCCTTGACAAAGCTCATGGGTGCGTAAATGAAACAGGAACTACAAGTGGTGGTGGATATCAGCAACTAATAAAGATGATAATCTACACTGCTGTGGGTGTCATTCCATACCTTTTTTGTTTTGTAATTCAAATTTCTTGCCATTGGGTTAGATGCCGATGTCATCAATGGATATAAAAAAGGCACTTAAGGGAATTTGCAATTAGACACACCCTTGGCTCCTAACTGCTGGTGGCATGAGGGTGTGCAGAGCTCTGTTAGTTAGCTGGTGTTCTTTTCTCAACTATTAATTAGAACCCAGTGTAACTCAGCTAAAGGAAGCCAGACTAGCTAAAGGGTGAGAGAGCTTAAAAGAGTTAAAATACTTTCCTCATGCTTGGTGAAATGGAAGTTGATTTTATATACTCTTAGTTTTTATAAAGTCACTTGGGGGTGAAACTGTGGGCTGGGACCAGACTTTTAGGACGTGTGTTAAAATTTATTTTATTCAGTATTTTTTTTTTTTATTTACCAGGTAGGTACACTAGACAAAACAGTTGCCTATTTTCAGGCATGACCTGGAAGATTACAACAGTGCAGATGGTAACAGCAATATGCAAAGTACAGAAAGGGACTATACAATGTCTAGGTATACAGAGCGATACTCTGGCATTAGGCTCAGGGTTGATGATGTCCTTGGAAACGGATTTATCCCTGTCACCTCAACTGGAACCTTCCTCAGTTCCAGGTTCGGTGTCAACCCTAGAGTCATCCCCAACCCCGGTGCTGCAAACAGCATTTATCCCAGGGACGACACCATCAACAGCAGTGCACCTGGGGACAGGCAGAGCACTGACACCTTGGCCATTGTCACCTCCGTTACCAGCGTGGCCTCACCCTTGTTGCTGCTAGTGGCACCTGGGGAAATTACAACTTCCACCTCAGCAACAGAATGAACAACAGCCCCAATATCATTTCCTCCTCTGACAGCACAAGCTTGGTCAGGGGGGACCTGGCATCATCTCCAGGGCCGCCTGATCTGTTGTCACTGTGAATAGTGGCAACAGCACAGGCGATACCAGAGGACAGTTTCAGCCTCACCAACCAGAGATGTCTACTGCCCAGGGCAGACTGTGAACAGTTCGCAGTTCACCGCCCAGAAGGAGTCGGCTGTCTACCAGACCCACCCACAATAGTGTCCAATGCCGCAGCATAGTAAGGTCAAGGAGGACCTTGTACTTCCTTGGAACCAGAGGTCCCAGGAAGAGGTCCAGGAGAAAGGCCTAGGGTCTGTGCCTTGGCCATACAGGTGTGATGCCTACCTCCCAAAGGTGGGAAGCAGAAGACTCTACCTTATCGCGTGGATCTCTAGGGTTCAGTGGTCCATACAGAAGCAGGTGCGTCACCTACTTCCAAAGGTGGGAGCAGATGACCCCACCTCATCGCGTGGATCACTTTAGTACAGTGATCCATAAAGAAACAGGCATTGCACACATCCATATCATGCTCTGGACCATGGCAAGCTGCACAGCACTGATCTTGGCTCGTCACAGCCATGGGCTTCCCAGAGGGGGTACTGATGCATAATGGAAGCCTGCTGGACATTCTTCAGTGAGTTAGCCCTTCTTCTCGGACTTCAGCATCATGGAAAGGAAATAACAAACAGTAAAGGAACTGCAAAGAAATTTAGAGCAGTGTTGCACTTGTAAATAGAAGTAACGGAAATCACTGAGGTACTATTGCTCCCATGGTGTGCTCTCAACAGTGGGAAGAACAGAACTGAGGTGCATGAGGGAGCTGGCAACGGTTATTGGCTGGTGTGCTATACCGCATGGAGGTGAGCAGACACCATGCTCAGTAGCCGACGCTGGCTCCATCCCTGGAAAAAAAAAATTGTTCCTGCGGGGTCCTAGTGCCTCCACCCTCAGAGCCATGATTGGGAATTAATGGTGAATATTAATTCCTGGAAGATTTGCATGCATCTCCAGCACATTGATGTGGAGATGTGTTTCTGATGAGTTCAAGACACCTTGGGCTGGATTTTCAAATGGCCCTGAATACCGCAAGCCCTGAGTGTGCCAAACATATGGCGCATTGGGCTTGCGGCATTCAGTAGGATTTTCTGTCCTGTGCACCAACTGCCACAAGTTAGATTAACTTTTTCTGGTCTAGCCTGTGGCAATCCCAGGTGCCCTTTTTATGGGGCATGCACCAAATATTTAGTGCAAGCTGCCATAAATCGGGTAAAGTATCGTAACTGCACCCGACCTACCAACATCGGGTGCAGTTGCGGCAAAGGTGTTTGGTGCAGCTGCTTAAATGAAAGGGTCTGATGCAGGGCTTGAAGCAAGCCCTGTGTCACCCTTTTAAAATCAGGCCCCTTGTGTCTGGAGACCTTTGCAGTGGCTCCGATGGGGAGAAGGGGGGAGGCCCCAGAGGAGGCTGTCCTCCTCTGACCACCACACCAGGGACCTCACTAGGGATTTGTTCACCAGAATGGGATAGTTTTGAGGGTGCAGTACCTGTGACCACTGGGTATTGAGTACTCACTGAGTTGTCCTCTTGTGCAACCTTGCTAGAGGCACTGTGAACACTGAGGAGGCTATAAGGCCCAGGATGCATTGCATGAAGTGGGCTGGCAAAGTCTTGCATTCCATGATGCAGCATGCCATCTGCAAGACTGCCAGTAATCTGCTGTCTGGGACAAAGGCCCAAGCCTGGGTCATGTTCAGAACAGCTCCTGTGAATAGCAGTTCCTTGGAGGTTCCAGCTGAGGCTTTAAGAAGTTCAGCATGATGCCCATGGATGCAAGGAACTGAGAGGTGGTGATCACTGCTTGCTCTGTCTCTTGTCTGGATGGACTTGAAATCAGTCAGTCCAGATATGGGAAGACTTGGAATCCTAGCTTTCTGAAGTGCCCTACGAGTACTGCAAAGCACTTTGTAAAGACTTGCAGCACAGAGGAAAGCCCAAAGGGTAGGACTCTGAACTGGTAATGTTGCCTTCCACGCAGAACCAGAGGTACTTGTGGTGGCTGGGATGCACCTGTATGTGCTGGTATGTGTACTGCACATCCAGTGATGCTATCCAGTCCTGACATTTCAGTAAGGTAGCAAGGATCTCGGAGAAATCATTTTGAATTTTTCTTGATCCATGTATTTAAGATTGATCCATGTATTTGTTAAGAATTCTGAGGTCGAGAATGGGGGTGCATGCCTTGATTTCTGTGGTACCAGGAAGTAGTGGGAGTAGAACCCAGTGTTCCATTCTGGATCTGACACTGTTTCCAATGCCCTGTTTCTCAGAAGGCCTGCAATATCCTGTGCCAGAAGCTCTTACATGTGAGCCGACGAGGGGAATTGCCTTCTAGGAGGATTTTCCTGTGTGTGTGTGTGTGTGTGTGTGTGTGTGTGTGAGCGTGTGTGAGCGCGGCGCGCGCGCGCAGGGGTTGTTGAAACAATTCTAGGAAGTACCTTTCTTAAATGATCCTTAGAACCACTTGTCCATTGAAATGGATTGATTCCCACCGACATTAAAACTGGGTTAGGTGTCTCCCTACTGGGGAGGAGTGATCCGCCTCAGGCAGCTGATGTGTACCCTAGACCAGAGCTTCAAATTGTGGCACTGAGCACTTTTTGCATCTGTTCCTTCAGCTGCACTTTCTTCTGGGTCCGGAGCAGCCAGGAAATATTGTTTTGGGCTCACATGAAAAGATCCTGCTGAGGTTCAGTGACAGGAACTGGCTTCAGATTCTCTGTACTGCAGTACAATTCACTGTCCTCACCATTGGAGATTATGAGGGCAGGCTCTGACTGGTCTCCCTCTACTCCCTCCACACCTGGATGGTAGTAAAGGGGAGGGTATCAAAAGGCCGATAGTGAAGGCTGTGGCCTCAGCAACACTGGGCCTTGCCTTGGATGGGGCTTTGGAGCAGCAGTGGCACCGAGGATGGCCCCAGGAACTGTCCTCAAAGGAAACAATCCTGATATGGAAGGCCCATGCATCACAGTCAGCAGTGCCAGAGTAGACCTCAAACAGCTTGACCCTGGTGCCAGATACAGCATCGCTAATGGTCTCAACAACCTTGCTGGCCAGAAGGAATCCGTGGTGGCATCATGGCCGCCCCTGTCCCCAGAGGGGACAGAGCAACATCACAGGTGGGGCAGGTGTTGGCAGCGCCAACAGTGGCCCCATCCTAGAGGCTGAAGCCAGAGACTGCCATGCACGTAAGTCAAGCGGCACTGAAAACTGTGCCAGCTCAACACAACCTGAGTGGTCCAGAGCTGGCGCCAAAAACAGTCCCATGTCACTTATATGCTGCACCCACTGCTTCATAAGAGTTACCCAATGGCCAAAGAGTTCACAGGAGTCCCTAAACTTAAGGCCCAGGCATCCCCACTCTCACTGGTGATGGCAGTGGGCCCACAGAAGTCAAGTGTCTCACAGCAGAATGACAAGTGGACAACCTTGACCAGTGCCATTTCTTCCCCATATGCTTTTTGGAGGAAGAGGTTAAAGCCGAATGGTGCAAAAACACCAATGCAGAGCAAGTGCAGTATCTGGGTAATTTCTTTTTGCGACTCCAGGAGGACTATTAATCCTCCCAGCTGTCAGACTGCCTACTGCCAGAAAACCGCCCAGAGAGAGGTGGTGACCAGATATAGCCACATTGCCAGAGCAACTTGCCTTTTCAGGCTCCCTACCTTCTTTCATGGTCGACCATTGGCACGGGATAGGGCAAAGAGAAAACTGTAGATTGTGTACAAAACTAACTATACTGACATAAAAATAACAGACTCTAGTGTATTTTAAACTAAAACTGAAGAACTGAATGCTGTCATCGTATAAACAATGAAGTTCTGGCTCTGACATGGAGAATGGCAATGCTGCTGCTGCTGCACACTCGACGACAGGAAAAAAGGAACTGGGGCGGTTGGGGGCTGGCACCACTGTATACTACTGTAGTAGGTGCATGCAGTGATGTGTGCACAGGGCCTACTTGTGCCACCAGTCCTCCAGAAAAATTCTGACTCCCACGGGGCCCTAGCACCTACAGCACAGACCCATTAATGGGATTCTAAGGAGATTGATTCTTGCAAGATCTGTAAAACCCTTAGAAAGTACTGACTTCTGTCGATAAGAGCCAGGCATGGAGATATAGGAATTGAAGGTCTGAATGTACCAGCTACCCTGGAACTAGGTCAAAAGGTTCTTCTGCAAGATTAAGGTATACGGTTGCTGAACTGCTAGGTTTGTCAGCAATGGATACTGTATCAGCCTTGACCATCATGGGACTATTAGAATCATCTGGGCTCCATGGGCCTCCAGCTAGAGGAGCACTCTCTGAATGGGAGATAATGGTGGGAAAGCTTAGAGTCCACTAGAGCCAAAACACATTCTAACAGAAAGTGCCACGCTCTGAATTTCTGAAGCAATAAATGTGGCAGTTTGGTGTTTTCGCAGGGATGCAAAAAGGTCCAACTCGAGTACATCGTCTCATTGAACAGCTGAACTATGTTGTCCACTAGGGACCACTCATGATGATACACTACTGTTGATTGAGACTGTCTGTTAGGGCATTCTGTATCCCTGGCAGATGTATTGCCTGAAGTAAGGTTCTGTTTTTGAGACACCATTCCCAAATCTGAATCGTCTATCTGTAGATGGTAGGAGTGGGTCCTTCCTTGCTTGTTGAGGTAGTACAGGACATACATGTCTAGTTGGGGATGCACTAGCTTGTGGCATACCAGGTTCAATAGAGTTTGAAGGCCATAAAGGAGAGCCCTCCTCTCCATTGAGCAGGTGTCTGTGGTGAAGGTCACTTGAAGTTCTGGTGAGGAGAAGGAAAGGCCCTGGAGAAGGTTCTCCTTCACAGACCACCACAAAAGTGAATGAACCAGGGGCTTCGTCACCTGTATTGGGTGGTATGGAGGGTGGGATGCTTGCAAACACTGTGTACTGAGCATTCACTGATATGCCCTTCTGTGCAGCCTCGCAAAAGGTACTGTGAAAATAGTGGCTACCATGAGACCCGGCATTCATTGCAAGGAGTGTGCTGTTACATGGGACTGTTTCTATTTGATGATTAAGTCTGCTTGGTCCTCCAGGAGGAAGGCTCAAATTTGAATCATATCCAGTATAGCTCCTATGAATTGCAGATTGTGGGAAGGAGTCCGCTGGGATTTCTGCAAATTCAAGAGGACTTCCCATGGATGTCAGGATTGAGATGCAGCTAACAGTGAAGTCTATGTCTGTTGCCTGCACAGGCTTTTTTTTTTTTTTTTTATCCTGGCAGGTCCACTTGTCGGTCATCAGCCCTGGTCACAGCCCCTGGGACTTCCGCTGCCATCTACTGCCGCTTGTCCCCAGTTACCCCGGCTTGCCCCCCGCCCGGAGGGCAGGGCCGCAGCATCAGTCCCCTCATCCATGCCACAGAACAAGTATCTAGTTGGGGATGCGGTGATGGCAGCTAATTGAAGCCCCAGGGAGGGCTTCACTTAGACAATGGACCTGCCCACCTACTCCTTTTTTCCTGGTTTTGTTGGAGGCGGGGACGTACAATGATACCAGCATCCGCCCCGCCTCCCTGTTGATGAGTACCAGTAGCGTGAGTGACTCCCGGCCTCCGCCAGAGTCCTCATTAAGTTGGACACTTCCCACCTCCTCCGGAAGGAGGCCATCCATGGGACATCTATCCTTCTCCTCCTGGCCCGACCCGCCATTAATCCAGGTCCATTCCTCGAACCCGGCTCGGGTGCCATGTTGAAATCTAACTGCTGCGACGGCGGGCCAGCTGGACAGGCTTTTTACAAGCCAGTCATCCAGACAAGGGAAAACTAGAAGTCTGTGATCCTCCAAGAATCAATCTTCACCACTGATTCCCACTTGAAGGTCTAGGCTTGAGGTACTAGGACCCGGCAGCAGTGAAGCTTTTGCCACAGGGCCAACCATGGCTACTGGACATGGTGCCTGCATACACATCATGTGGTACCACACACCAGCCAATAACTGTTGCCAACTCCCTCATTAACCTCAGTTCTGTTCTTCCCACCATACTCATCATAGGATGAATGAACAAAATGTGAGTACCTGCACATCTGGGGGATATTGTTGTTTACGTACTAACACACGTAGATAAACAGTATTCAACAAGAGTAACAATTCATATGCCAACATGTTTGCCATGACTGTGACGGACCTATCTAAAATATCTGTGAGCAACATTAGATAAAAAAAGAAAAAAAGGCACTTACTAGTAGTGTTATGGTCCCAGAGTACTTACCAGGTGCACCTTCATATTCTAGTCACTACGTCATAACTTGAACGGTGTACTTCTGTTTAAAGTCATACAACATTACTTAATAGGCTGCACTCGAGTAGGCTTAACCACCAAGACAAGAACATTTGGAATGTCACAACCAACTTAGGGAAAAATAAGCAACAGATTTCACCTAATCCACAAAGTTAGGCAAAAAGAACACAGACTAGTCAGAGTAACAACAGTTTCCAGCATGGGTCAGCCAGGAGAAAAACATGATTACTTGCAGGTCTTCGGTACTGCTATACAGGAGCTGCTTGGAGGAAGGGTATCATCCAGGTGCCGCATGGCCGTGTGGTCGATGCCATGTTGGCAGGGATTGCAAGTAATGCGAAACAAACGTATAACAGCAGACATTACAAGTATACCATCACATAACAGTAAACAGCATAAAACCTCGATCCCCACCCATCGTGAGCAGTCTACTCACAGAACAAAGTCCATAGTCCAATAATCTCAGCCCTCTTCTTCAGCTGAAACTTTCTGTGAGTCAAATTCCAAATTGATCTTTGTTAATAAGTTACCAGCATTGTTGGGTTCAGAAAATAGGTACTGTGTGCCCGAGTATATAACACAAAGCCAGGCTGGGTATTGTAGAGTATGGGACACCCCCAGGGATCATAGCTGGGAACAGATGGCATCAAAAGATTTCCTACGATTCCTAGTTGCAAAGCTCAAGTTCAGAGGGAGACAATTTCTCTCCTTCAGGGGTTTCCAGTGGTCCCATCCTTCTTGTAGCTGTTAAGACCCTGCCCCTTTCATGCGGTCCTGCTAGTTGTATTAAAAGGGTCCTAGGAGTATTGGACTTTGATCTTTCTCTTGGGGTAATTCTGTAAGCTTGCAAGACAGTGGGGGGCGGGTCTAACTTCAGATTTGTGCTTAGCCACATACCAATACATGTTGACGGATCATCACCCTTTTTCTCTTCAGGGAAACTTAATAAGCTCAGGTTCGAGGGTCTCAAGACAGAATTTTAAAAATGTATTTTCTTTGATTAGTGTGGTTGGTTGGGTGGCTACTTTTAATGTTGTAGCTGCTGCATCTTTGGCCTCTGACTGCGCCGCAGCAGCTTTCATCTCACAATTCAACATCCTAGAATTAAAATCTTGTAGTTTTTGATCAATGGCAAGCAACTTTTTGTCAAGAGCTTGGATAGCTTGGAGTACATTCGACACAATAGATTCTGTAATCCCCAAGCTCATGAATGTTGCCAATGCCTGTCCTCCACTGCCGTTCCCTTATTGTTGCTACCATCGGTAACCTTTCTTGGGTTTCCTATGCTTAACCTGGGCCAGATCTTCAAAATAGTTGCAGGGCAGTTGAGAGCTTTGATAGTGACATAAAAAAAAAGGTAAATCTTATTTCATAAGGTGAGATGGATTAGGATTAAAGATATTCCATGTAGGAGCCAGAAAGAGACACAACCATTCACAATGGCTGCTGGCCACACTCGCGATCCCACTCATAAGGCTTCCATTTTTGGTGAGTGATCTCTAAGGGCTGCATGTTACCTTTTGCTATTGTCTTGTACATTTCTACGATGCATCTGAATTTAAGAGTAACCACCCAATAAATAAAGTCTTTAAGACCGTTTTGTCTATGGTTACCTGGTCAGACTGTCCCCTTGGTTAAGGAAGTGGGATACCTGCTGGTATCTGAACCTATCCCTATCTGGTAGATTGTATTGCTGTCTCAAAGCTACAATAGAATGCCTCTACCTGCCATGACCACCTGTGTGAAGCAAGTGAGAGGCTTTTCCTCCAACCTTCAGAAACCAATGTCTGTCTTGAGGGGAACAAATTTTAAATCATGGCAAATCATTGTTGGTGGGCCCAGCGCACCCCCTACTTTTACCTGTTAGCAAATGCAGTGGCGCTATGTGGTGTCCTTTTAATTGAGGTGGTGAGTGCCTGATTTACAGTGTGTAAAATTCAATACAAGCCCTGACGTTTTTAGCTTTTAGTTATTTTACCACCAACAGCAACTTTTTATATTTTTGGAGAGTACAGGGGGCATAGCACAATCATGTTAAAAAAAAAAAAGCCTAGTATCAAACACAGCTTTTCTTGACCCTACTTTATGTAGTACCTGTTTTACATGGTAATATAGGCAGGTGAGAATTATAGAGCAGGGTCTTGCAGAGGAGTCTTTCAGGGGGAGCTGATAAAGCCCTGTGTGCTCTGATAAGATTTAAGGCAAAGTACTGGTCCAAGCTAAGCACTTCTTTGATAAAACTTTCCATAAACGGCACCATTTCTCCAGTCTCCATTTTTTTTTTCTGGGATTCCATGAATCCAAATGTTTCTTTGGTCCAGATCTTCCATATTGGCTTCTAGTGCTAATTCCCTCTGTTGTAGTTGGAGAAGGACAGACATGTGTAGATCTGTTGTAGCTATGTATTAAGGTAGGCAGGACTCCATTGCGGCCATGCACTTCTCAACCATGTGGAGAGCCCACCCATCCACTGCTGCTGCTGTCTTAATGTATCAGAGTGTCACCTATACTTTTGAGCTTGTGGTATAACTTCCTTGAAGTTGTATGTTCCCCCCTCAAATCCTTGAATTTACTGTCCGTGAGGCTCAGGGAGGGCAGCCATGATGATAACCAGTTTCTGCTGCAGCCTTGCTCCTCCAATCGCAGCATTGCAAGTTTTGCTGCTGGTGTGGGCAATAGCTTTAAACCTCTGCCTGGTCAACATCATGGGTAAGTAACTGGTGCAGTCACAGAGCTCATGGTTCAGGGAGCCACCATTACATCACCGGAAGTCCGCATGGCCCCTCCTGACACTGTTCCTGTTCGGATGATGTTGATAGTGACACTGAGGAAGATGACGACTCTGGACATGGCGATAGAGGGGTTAACGGCCATGGTACTGGTCCTGCCCCAGGTAAGGTGCTGATGATAACATCATCCTGGAGGTCATCCATGACTCTGGTGTTGTTTGTGATGAGGGTGATGACTCTAGGCATGACATCAAAGTCAGCATGGTGTCGAGGGTGGTGCCAGCCATGTTATCAGGGATGACCCTGTCTCTGATCCTGAGCCTGGTGCCAGAGGCAGTACCAACTCAGGATCCAATAGCACCCAGAGATTAGAGTTTTCTCCAGAGCCACTGGATGTCACCACCACTGGTGAGGACCAGGGTCACCTTGTGGGACCTGTACGGCTTGACTTTCCTCACCTGGGGGTTTTGGTCACTCCTCAGATGTAGGACAACCCTTCAGACAACTCTGTTAGGCCCTCCCGTTCGACAAGGCCCCTTATGGAGTTCCACAGCCCAGGATGAGACCCCAGAGGCCTGGAGTTTCAACCCCTTTTAGAGGGGCTTTGTCAATTCTTTGAAAGGATGCCTTTGTTGATAGGCCCAGAGGAACCTCTGACGTGGGAATAACACTGGGTGTAGGTCTGTGCCTTCGATGATTGGTATAAGGAGGAGTGGGCATAGTCCAGACCCTTCTATCTGGTACTGACCCTGCCCAGAGGCAGTGCCTTGTCTCCATCAATGTCGGGAAAGGACATCAAATCACCTGTCCACCTCCCTTCTGTTGCGGAGTATGTCGTGTACCAGTGATTCCTGGTGAAGACAATCCAGGCACTTCACCTTGAAGTCTACACAAACTGTGATATGGTAGCCTTGCCATTGGGACTTTGTGGAATTCCCAACATAGCCACTGTAGTCATTCTTCCTTGGCATAGGTCCATGGAGAAGGCATCTAAGACAGTGTGGAGGCATCCCTTCTCCAATTTAGCCATCACCACAGAGCTCCCCATGTGGTATTGTGCACACACAGGGTCCACAGGTGAGGTACTTTATCCCTTCTTCGGGGCTTGAAGTACTGCAGATCCTGTTGGGCCACGGCACTGCATGTGTGAGACCTACCTCAAAGGCAGATTTCACTCAGATGGACACTCTCAGGAGGGAGGCCTTTTCCTCGGCACCTGCCCTATGTGCATCCATCAGCTATCATTGCAGCTTTGGCCCAGCCGGGGGGGGGGGAGGAAGTGAGGAGAGGGAGAGAGAGAGAAAGAAAGAAGGGGGGAGAGAGAGAGACAGGAGGATTTATATAGCGCTTTTCATACCCACTGTATCCCAAAGTGCTTTACAAGCAATGCTAGAGCGGCAGTAAAGTGACTGCATGTGTAGTGGCAGCCATTTCACACATCAGCACCCACACAAAGCCTCAGACAATTGCAGGAAAGTACAGTTACGTAGGAACCTACCGTAACAGTAGATCTTCGAGAGAGGTTCCTTCAGTAGGTCATCACATATAGGACTGGCGTCGGGCCGCACAGCAGACTTTTCTAGCACTACCGGATGGGGGACTGCCCACCCGACGTCACGTGACTGACGTCAATGTGACTGTATATAGGGGGCGGTCCCCACGCCCGCCCTCCAGTTCTCCCGCTGGAGCCAGGAAGAGACCTGACAGCAGGCGTGAACAGGATTTAGAGTCCCTGTAAAACATAAAATGTGGAGGAGGAGGGAGGGAAAAATATGACCTACTAAAGGAACCTCTCTCGAAGATAGTACAGTTACGTAAGAACTTACCGTAACAGTAGATCTTCGAGAGAGGCTCTTGCAGTAGGTAATTACATATAGGACTGACGTCGGCAGTACTCCACAGAAAAAATTCTAGCTAGCAGTCCCTGGCGAGGGACCGCCCCCCACGTCAGGTGACCAGCATCAGGAGACGTCGGTATAAAGGGGCAGTCCCGGACACCTGCCTTCCAGTTCTTTCCCGCCACAGGCCGAAAGAGAGAGGAGCGGATATTTCCCTAAATGGAAAAGGAGCTTAAAAAGCCTAGGGGGATGGAGGGCGGGATGGTATTACCTACTGCAGGAGCCTCTCTCGAAGATCTACTGTTACGGAAAGTTCTTATGTAACTGTACTATCTTACTTCGAGAGGGCTCTTGCAGTAGGTAATTACATACAGGACTGAATCCCAAGCAGTCTGGAACAAAGAAAGGCACCGGGAGGAGGAAAACTACTCCAAGAAGCAGTTCTAGCTGTGCAAGCCTCAAGATAGGAGGCCTTGCAAAACAGCTAGCCCGAAGCCTGCTCTACGGCGAGAGGCAATATCCAAACTGTAATGTTTCGTAAAGGTATGGATGGAAGTCCAGGTGGCGGCAGCGCAGATGTCTGCCGCAGACACATTCTTGAAACAAGCCACTGAGGCAGCTACTCCTCTTGTGGAGTGGCCTCTGACTTGACCGGGGAGGGTTTTGTGGTATTTGTCATAACAGAAAGTGATGCAATGAGCCAACCACTTAGACGGGCATTGCTTGGAAACAGCATTGCCTTCCCTTTTGTGAGCAAAAGAGACGAACAACTGATCAGTCTTTCTGAGATCCTTTGTCCTGTTGGTGTAATATCTCAGAATCCGGTGAACATATGTAGTATGGAGTAAATATTCCCCTTGATTAGAGTACTGCGTAAAAAAGGCAGGTAGCTCTATGGACTGATTTAAAGTAGACTCTGCTACTACTTTAGGTAGAAACTTAGGATTCGTGCGAAGAGCAATTCGTTCCTTGTGAAAAATCAAGTAGGGGATTTTACACATCTGGGCCTGGAGCTCGGAGATTCTTCGAGCCGAAGTAATGGCCACCAAGAAGAGCGTCTTCCATGAAAGAAACTTCAAATCTGCAGAAGCTGCAGGTTCGAAGGGAGGAAGGGTAAGTTTCTCGAGAACAAAATTCAAGTCCCAAGGCGGGGCAGGAGTACGGATGGGGGGTCTCAGATGGAGAACCCCTCTGAGAAAGGTTTTGGAGACCTCCAGTTGAGCAAAGGACTTGTTTGCGAAAGGAACATGACAGGCCAAAATGGCCGCCATGTGTACCTTCAAAGAGGAATGGCTGAGACCCAGGTCGAACAGATGACGTAGGTACTCCAGCAGAAGCCCCGCTGAACAGGAATAAGGTTCGACGTTCTTGGAAGGGGCCCAAATAGTGAATCTTTTCCACTTCATGGCATAAGTGGATCTGGTGGAGGGTTTTCCGGCCTCCACTAAAATCTACGCCACTTTGGACGACACTCCAAAACAGGATTGGGCTAGGTCTGCAGGAGCCATGCATGTAGTTGAAGGGATTTGAGGCCTGGATGGACCAGGGTCCCCTCATCCTGGGTCAACAAACCTTGAGAGAGGATGAGGAAGAGGAAGAGGAGGATCCTCTGAATATTGTTGTAGAAGAGAGAACCAGATTTGCCTGTGCCAGAAAGGAGCGATCAGAATCATTCTCGCTCCTTCTGAAGCTAGTTTCTGCAAGACTCGTGGGATAAGAGGAATTGGGGGAAAGGCATAGACGAATCTGTCCTTCCAGTCTAGAGACAGAGCGTCGCTCCAGAAAGCGCCTCGCTCTGGAACAAGTGAGCAGAAGGTGGGAAGTTTTGCGTTTAGGGGGGATGCGAACAGGTCAACCTGTGGTGTTCCCCAAAGTTGGAAGATATTGTCTAGGACCCCTTGGTCCAGTTCCCACTCATGAGTCAGAGCAGAAGAGCGACTTAGCTTGTCTGCCAGGGTGTTGTCGACTCCTGGAACGTGAATTGCTGTGAGGTGAAGGTCGTGCTGTGTTGCCCAATCCCAAAACCTCATTGCCTCCCTGCATAGAGGGTAGGACCGAGTCCCACCCTGCTTGTTGATGTACCACACCACGCACATGTTGTCCGTCTGGACAACTAGGTGGCCGGGAAGGATGTATTGGTGAAGGGCTTGGAGAGCATACAACACTGCCCGAAGCTCGAGCCCATTGATGTGGACAGCTTGTTCTAGCCTAGACCAGGAGCCCTGGGTCCGATGAGGGCCTAGATGGGCTCCCCAACCTTTGCCTGAGGCGTCTGTGGTTAGAGTCTGGGAGGGGGAGGATGAAAGAAAGGAACCCCCCAAAACAGGCTCTCTCAAACCATCCACCATTGCAAGTCTTGCATCATCGGCAAGGAGATCAGAACTGAGTGATCTAGGTCGTCTACTAGCTGATCCCATTGAGAGCATAGAGTGCACTGCGAGAGATCCTCATGTGGAGTCGAGCACGAGGGACCGTCGGGATAGCAGCCACCATGAGCCCGAGAAGGCGAAGGACCGACCTCACCGAGACCATCCTGCGGTCGGACAACAGATTTATCTGGGTCTGAAGGGAGGCCGCCCTGTCTGGAGGCAGGAAGGCCTTGCCCATGGTCGTATCAAGGATCGCCCCAATAAACTGTAGCCTCTGGGATGGGTCCAGATGAGACTTGGAATGGCTGATGGTAATACCCAGGCAGGTAAAAACCTGCTGGGTAAGGGAGAGGAATCGCAGGAGTTCCTCCCTGGATGAGGCCGCCAGGAGCCAGTTGTCCAGGTAAGGGAAAACCTGTACTCCCTTGGTACGCAGGTGGGCCGCCACCACTGCCAGGCATTTTGTAAATACTCAGGGGGCCGAGGATAGACCAAACGGGAGCGCCTTAAACTGGTAGTGGTCCCCCTGGAACACAAAACAAAGGTATTTGCAATGAGATGGGTGAATGGGGAATGTGCAGATAAGCATCCTGCATATCCAGAGCACAAATCCATTGACCCGGCTGGAGGAGGGACAGAAAGTTCTGCAAAGAGAGCATCCTGAACCTTTTGTACTCTACATAAAGATTCAGGGAACTGAGATCTAAAATCGGTCTGAGATCTCCCGTCTTCTTTGGGACCAGGAAGAAATGGGAATAGTAACCCGTCCCCTGAAGATGAAGGGGGACAGGCTCTATCGCTTGCTTCAGCAGAAGAGCCGAGATTTCCTCCTGGACCAAAGGAAGATGTTCCCATGAATACGATGACTTCATAGGGGGGTGGCAGGGTGGTTTCTGAAGAAACTCTATGGAGTGTCCTTCTGCTATGAGCTGGAGCACCCAAGAATCTGTGGTTATCCTCTCCCATCCCGGAAGGTGGAGGGAAAACCTCCCTCCTACCGGTTCCTCTGGGGAGACCGGAGGCAGTGGGAGAGGAAAGGAGTCAGGTGGTGTGAGGCAGCGCCACAGCTGAAGCACCCGCTGCTTTTTTGGGCGGGGGGGCCCGATGTTTTGTGGCCCGCCTTCCTGGGGTTTCGCCTTTGGCCGATTCAGTCTGCGAAAGGGACGGCGCTGCTGCTGATGGGGACGGTACATGGAATCAACTGACTTCAGAGCCATCCCCTTCTCTTGCAAATCGGTAATGATGTCCTTAACATCACCCCGGAAAAGCACCAACCCCCAGAAGGGTGCTTCCTGGATAGCGGATTGCACCTCCGGGACCAAACCTGACACATGGAGTCAAGCATGATGCCGTAGGCCTACAGCGAAAGCTAAGCTCTGCCCAGCAGTGTCCACTGCATTGTATGTCACACATAGCATGTGTCGACTGGCCAAACGAGCAGAGCAGACAAGATCAGCCAACTCCTGCTTGACTTGGGAGTCAGGCAAGGAGTCCAGCTTGGCTTCCACCTGAGTAAGGATGGCCTTCTGGTAGTCACCCATGTGGCCGACATAGTTCAGGGCCCTAATCCCCAGTGTGGAGGAAGCGTAAATCTTTCTCCCATACTGGTCCAGAAGACGAGATTCCTTATCAGGAGGTGATGAGCTAAGATGTTTTGGGTTCGCCGACCGGCCGTGAGCGTTGCTAATCATGACCGAGTCGGCACGAGGGTGAGAATTCAAGAAATCAACACCCTCTGGAGCCTGATATAGCCTATTCAACTTCCTAGGAAGTGGAGCTAAGGCCGATGGCTGTTTCCATATCGTGGTAACAAGGTCGGCGTGAGGCTCTATCCAGGGTGGCACCAATGTAGTAGTTGTCATGGGCAGATCCAGATGTTCACCGAGTTTCAGATGCTGAGGATCTGGTTCCAGGGAGCGCCATTGATGAGCTTCCTGGATTTTCTAAGCAACTCCGTAAAAGAAGGATCCGCCGGAGGAGACTTCAGAGGAGTCCTTGGCCGGGGCTTTGACGGAGAGCGAGGCTCGTTGTCTCTCGGAGCAGCCGTCGGAAGACTCTGAGGAGTCTGAGAGTGAAGAGGAGGATGAAGAAGAGAAAGACTCCCTTTCCCGACCCAAGGGAGGAATGGACCCCTTGGGGAGTCCCAAGGGAAGCGTGTCCTGCCCCCTCTGGATCCAGATGGAAGAACCCTGGAGTCCAGAGGTGGTGAGGGAGTGTGCCGCCTGCAGTGTACGGGGACCTGGGATGGCACCGTCGCTGGAAGGCGGCTCTCTACCTCTTTGGTGAGCTGAGCCTTGACCTCAGCCCACCAGGAGGCCAGAATCTCCTGCAGGTCCACCAGCAGCCACGAGGGCGGTGGAGGAGGAGGAGGTGGAGGATAAGAGCATGGGTTATACCCTTATGGAGCGTATCCAAAACCCGGCTGTGGGTAGCCTGGCATCGGGTATTGGGGCATCGAGTACTGCGGGCGTCGGGAAGCCCAGCGTCAGGTACTATGGCGCCGGATACTGCATTCCTGGGTACACCAGCGTCGAATAAGACAGAGGATACCCGGGAGCCGGGGGGGGCTGCCGGAGCAGATGGCCCGGCCGGGAACCTCATGGGCGGGTCCATAGTGGAAAGCCCGGATGGTGGAGGGCCCGATGGGAGCAGAATATCTCCCGGAGTCGGTAAGGCCGACGGCGGAGGCCCTGGTGCCAGAGGTACCAACGTCGGAGGGGCCAGCGTCAGAGCCGATGTCCGGGGAGCCGACGTCAGGTCTGGCGCTCCAGACGGAGGAAGGACTGACGGAGGCAAAAGATCCCCAGCTTCTCCTGGGGACGGTGGGGAAAAGTCCTCGGGTTCAGGTTGGGGGGACTCTGGTTCCCCAGATGGCAGCAAAGGCTGCGGGTGAACCGGGAATGACGGACGTTGGGAGGGGTCAGTCGTCGGTTCCTTTGCCAGCCGGACGTCGGACGAGCCGACGTGAGGCTTAGAGGTGAGCTCTCGGCGGGCGCCGGAGGAGCCGACGTCCGACTTATGAGAGTCGTCACCGGAGACAGGCCGAGAGGAGAGATCGGCCTGGTCCGTTGGGGAGGAGGTCACGCGTCGCCCCGGAGGGTCAGACGTCTTACCAGCCCTCCCCGGGTGGACGTCAGAGGAGCAGACGCCCGGCTTACCGGAGTCGCCCACAGTGGTAGGTCACGAGCCTGCGGCCGAACCAGGGGCGGAGGCCTCCAACTGCCCGGAGGCGCCCGCAAGGCCCGAGCGTGAGCCAGACGGGTGGGCCGACGCTGTCTCAGAAACCACTGAGGCGGCCGTCAAGGGACGATCCCCCGGAGGGGATGTTACCTGCGTCCCAGCAACTCCTGAGGGAGATGCGGTGGAGGAGCCTTTGTCCCGGTGCCTCTCATTGTCCTTCTTCTTTCGATGGCCTTTGGGGGAAGTGGACACCTGCCTCAGTTTTTTAAGCTCCTTCTCCATAGAGCTCATTTTCTTCTTTAGAATATGGGCTTCCAGGGACTGCTGCTGCCTTTTCCGGGTAGCCGCGTTAAAGCTGAGGCAATGCTGGCACTTCTCGACCGGGTGATCGGGGTCTAGGCAGAACAGGCACAGGGAGAGGCCATCCTTGTGCGGTAGTTGGGCGCCGCACGAATCGCACTTATTCTTGTGCTCAGAGGGTATAGGGGACGACATACACCGACGTTAGTACTGGCGTTATTTGAAAAATAGAGTTTTTGGTAAAAAAGCGATGAAGGAAGGGCTGATTGACGGATGAATCCTTCATGAGGCTTCGCACGAAAGCTAACGGCGAAAGAACTGGAAGGCGGGCGTCCGGACCGCCTTTTATACCGACGCCTCCTGGACGCTGGTCACCTGACGTGGAGGCGTGTCCTCGCCAGGGACTGCTAGTTCGAAATTTTTCCAGGGGCCTGCCGCCTGTCAGGCCAGTCCTATATGTAATTACCTACTGCAAGAGCCCTCTTGAAGTAAGATCTACTGTTACGGTAAGTTCCTACATAACTGTACTATCTTATTTTGAGAGGGTTCCTTCAGTAGGTCGTCTCATATAGGGCAGAGTCCCAAGCAGTCCCTCCAAGGAGAGACTGAGAGAAACTAGGGAGGAGGAAACTAACTCCAACGTAAAGAACTGAAGCCCAGAAAGGACCCAGTCTAGGACAGAAGGCCCTGCAAGATGGCTATGCCAAAGCCAGCCCTCCGCCTAGAAGCAATGTCTAGACTATAATGTTTGGTAAAGGTATGGACAGAACTCCAAGCAGCGGCAACACAAATGTCAGTTATGGAAACGTTCCATAGGAAGGCTGCGGAGGCAGCCATGCCCCTAGTAGAATGACCTCTGATGGTACCTGGCAGAGGTTTATCGTACTTCTGGTAACAGTATTGAATGCAGTTGCCTAACCATTTGGAAAGGCCCTGCTTAGAAACCAGTTTGCCCTTCGATCTCGGGGCAAAGGAGACAAACAACTGGTCACAAGAGCGAAATTCTTTGGTCCAATGGGTGTAACACCGGAGAATCTAATGGACATCTATCTTATGAAGAAGTGCCTCACCTCTGTTAGAAGGGGATGGATAATACACCGGAAGTTCTATTGACTGATTCAGCGTGGTTTCTAACACCACCTTGGGAAGAAACCTCAGATGAGTTCTGAGGACCGCCCAGTCCCTATGTAAAATGGCTCAGTGTCAGTGGCTCAGTAGGTAGCACACTCACCTCTGAGGCCAGGAGATCAGGGGGCTGTGGGTTCAGTTCCCACATCTGGCACTTAGGTTAATATCCCAGTACTAACACTGTAGTGCAGCATGAGAGGGGTGCTGCACTTCTGAGGTACCGTCTTTTGGATGAGACGTTAAACCGAGGTCCCATCTGCCTGGATTGGTGGTAGTTCAGGTGGATGTTAAAGAGCCCATGGCACTTATCGAAAAGAGTAGGGAATTTCCCCGGTGTCCTGGCCAAATTTCCCTCATTTCACTAAAAATACCACCAACAGCTTAATCTGGTTCAAAGTCAGCTGGCATTCATCTGTATCCCCTTCCCCAGGTCATGCCTGAAAATAGGCAGGATTTGTCTAGTGCACTTACCCGGTCAACAAAAACTAACTAACTAAATAAATAAATAAAATAAATAAAAAATCAAGTATGGCTCCTTGCAGACTAGAGCGTGAAGCTCCGAAATCTTTCAGGCTGATGTGATATCCACAAAAAAAATGCCTTCCAGGAAAGGAAGCGCAAATCACAGCTCATAGCCGGCTCGAAAGGAGGAAGGCGTGAGCTTTTCCAGTATGAAGTTCAAGTCCCAAGGCGGAGTTGGGCTGCGGATGGGGGGTTTCAGATGGAGAATCCCTTTCAGAAAAGTTTGAAAGACTTCCAGCTGAGCCATGGGTTTACCATCCACCAGCTCATGGTACACTGAGATAGCTGAGATATGGACCTTCAAGGAAGAGTAGGACAGACCGGAGTCTGACAAGTGAAGGAGGTATTCCATGACTTGTGGGGCCGAGCAAGAGAAGGGGTTCCAACCCTTTGTCGCCCAATGGAAAACCGCTTCCACTTCATGGTGTAAGTGGAATGGGTAGATGGTTTCCTGGCCTCAATGAGGACTTGAGCAACCTTGGAGGAAACCCCAAAATGGGATATCGCTATATCTGCAGGAGCCAGGCATAGAGATGCAGGGTCTTGAGCCCCGGGTGCACCAGACGATCTTGATCCTGGGTCAGGAGGTCGTGAGTCATTGGAAATGGAACCGGTGGTTCCCGGGAACCAGATCTGTCTCAGCCAGACAGAAGCGATGAGGATCATCTTTGACCTCTCTGCCTGGAGCTTGAGGAGAACCCTCTGCAGAATGGGAAATGGAGGGAAAGCATAAAAAAATGTCCCTGTCCCAGATAGAGACAACGCGTCGCTCCAAAAAGCACCTTGCTCTGGAACAAGCGAGCAAAACTTGGGAAGTTTTGCATTGTATTGGGGGGCGAAGAGGTCGATTTCCGGATGCCCCAATTTTGGAAGATGGATTCTGCCACTTCCTGATGTAGTTCCCACTCATGAGCTAGGGTCCGAGACCTGCTGAGACTGTCCGCCAGGATGTTTAGAACGCCTGGAACGTGCATGGCCACTAGGACCAACTGGTGCTGGACTGCCCAGTTCCATACCCACGTTGCCTCCCTGCAAAGGTGGTACGACCAGGTTCCTCCTTGTTTGTTGATATACCAAACTACCAACATATTGTCCGTTTGGATTAGCAGTGATCCCTTTGGAAGGAGGATCTGAAAGGTCTGTAACACGTACAGGACCGCCCTTAACTCCAGAACATTGATGTGGAGAGAAGTCTCCAAGCCAGACCAATATCCCTGAGCTTGATGTTCCCCAAGATGAGCTCCCCACCCCATATTCGAGGCATCAGTGGTAAGGGTGGCTACTGGTGCGGGGTTCCGAAAGGGAAGCCCCAGAGAAAGATTGCTAGAATCCTTCCACCATTGCAAGTCTTTCTAAACTGCTGAGGAGACTGGAACTGGATGGTCCAGGTCGTCCAGGAGCTGATCCCACTGCACCCGCAAAGACCACTGAGTAATCCTCATGTGGAGCCTTGCAAGGGGAATGGTAGTTATGGAGGCCGCCATCAGGCCCAGAAGGCGAAGGACTTCCCAGACAGGGATGGTCCTGAGGGAAGCCACTTTGGAGGCCTGACAGATAAGGGTCTCCATCCTGTCTGGAGGAAGGAAGGCTCTGCACTGGACCATATCCAGGACTGCCCCAATAAACTGAAGTCTCTGGGCAAGTATAAGGGATGACTTGGGAACACTGACCATGATCCCTAGTCTGCTGAAAAGGTCTAAGGTAAAAGACAGAGCCTCCAGCAAAGAATCCCTGGACGGGGCTGAAATCAACCAGTTGTCCAGGTAAGGGAAAACTGCAATGCCACAACCACTGACAGGCACTTGGTAAAAACTCGTGGTGTCGAAGACAGGCCAAAGGGGAGCACCTGGAACTGGAAGTGTCCCCCTGGAAATGAAAACGCAGGAATCGGCGAAGGCTGGGGAAAATAGGAATGTGCAGGTAAGCATCCTGCATATCCAGGACACAGAGCCAGTGATTCTCCATGAGGAGAGGGAGGAGGCTCTGGAGCATCAGCATTTGAAATTTTTTGTACTCGACAAACTGATTTAGCTAACTTAGGTCAAGTATGGGTCTGAAGTCCCCAGTCTTTTTTGGAACCAGGAAAAAATGGGAATGAAATCCCTTTCCCCTTTGCCTGAAGGGGACGCGCTCGATTGCTTCTTTGAGCAAGAGCGAATTCACCTCCTTGTGGACAAGAAGAGCCTGGTCCCGAGAATAAGAGGACTTTGTGGGTAGAGTTTCTGGAGGAATCTCAAGGAATTCTATGGGGTGTCTGATGTACATTAGTTGCAGGATCCATTCATCGGAGGCGATTGCCCTCCACTCCTGCGCATGGTGGGCGAACCTCCTCCCCACCTGCTCCCCGTCACGAAACTGAGGAGGCAGTGGGGCCGGGGAGTCAAGAATTAGCAGGACGTTCAGGGGAGGGCCTCCTGAACGTCTGATTTTTGGAGGCAGGAGGGGTGGCTGTAACCGTGACCTTTCGCTTCCCTTGGTGGTGCGCCTGAGCATTCTTTCTCTGCCTCCAGGTCCTTTTCTGAAAGGGCTGCTGTTGTTGAGAGTCCGATTGGTACATAGACCTGACAGACCTAAGTGCAACTCCCTTGTGCTGTAGGTCTTTGATAATATCCTTGATGTCCCCACCAAAAAGGACTGAGCCCCTGAAAGGGGCATCCTGAATCGCCGACTGGACCTCATTGGCGAGGCCAGAAAAGCGAAGCCAGGAATGCCATCTGAGGGCAATGGCAGTTGCCGAAGTACAGGCCACTGAGTCGACGGAGTCGTAAGGGGCGTGTAAAGCGTGCCTACAAGAAACCTTGGAGAGCCGGAGATCCTTGGCAAAGTCCTCCATTAAAGGTGAGGGATCCATGGACTGGACCCGTGCTTCCAGCCTGGCCAGGGTTGCTTTTTGATGGGACACCATGTAGGTCACGTAACTGAGGGACCGGAGGGCACACGTGGCCGAGGAATATATCTTTTTTCTGAACTGGACCATATGTCTCGACTCTTTGTCCGGAGGAGTAGTGCTCATGTGCTTGGGTGCTGAAGAGCGATCATGAGCCACCAAGATGACCACAGAGTCAGCCTTGGGATGGGCTTTTAAGAAAGGAGCATCCTTCGGTACACGGTAGAGCCTGTCCGCCCTCTTGGGGACAGCCGGGATAGAATGAGGCATCTGCCAGATGGTAGTGGTGAAGTCTTGGTGAAGGACCATCCATGGAGGGATGGTGGACAGACTCCAAGTTTAGGTGTTCCACGAGCCTCTGTCTCATGGGATCCTGTTCCTCAGACTCCCAGTCAAAACAGTCTTTCATGGCCCTCAAGAGGTCCGTGAAGGCAGGGTTGTCAGGTGGAGACTTTGGCAAGACCTTGCCTCTCGTGTCCTCAGGGTCCTCCGGGACCTCCTCTAAGGAATCCTCCCTCCCCTCTGAACTGTCATCATCAGCATCGTCCGCCTCCACGACAGGATGGCGTCTGGTATCCAGAAGGGAAACGTCCTGTTGAGTCTTCCCCGAGATGTGGACAGTGGTTATTGATGAACTGCTCGGGGAAGGGGGCCTAGGAGACCGCGGTTGTGGAGCCTAGTCTCCAGGTACGAAACCAACTCTGACCTAGCCCCCTGCCACCAAGACTGTATTAAGGTCTTGAAATCTGGGGTAACTAGAGGAGGGGGGGAGGTGGAGTAGGCAGAGGAGGAGGGGGAAGAGGAGGAGGAGGAGGGATAACTGGAGGTCGATAATAGCCCTGGAATCCCGTATAATGGGAGTGTGGATTAAATCCTGGGTAGAACTGCCCTAGATGCCTCCAGTCCGGAGTTGGACCCCCCGGGTAGTGGTCCCCAGGATACCCCCAAAGGGTAATGCCGGACAGTTCAGGGTCGGGTATAAATCCCAGTCATCAGATCAGGCATCGGGGAACCCACGTCGGACCTGCAGTGGTGTAAATAGGTTGAGGGTCCGGCGTCGGGACAGCCTGTGTCAGGAGAACAGACATTGGAACCAGCACCACCCGATTCGGCGCCGGAGGTGCCGGCGTTGGAACCAGATGAAGGGGCCCTGGCATTGGGAACAAAGGCAGGTCAGCCAGTTCCAGCTGCAGGACTGTCGTTGGGATAACCGGCATCGGAGGAAGCGCCGGAAGGCATAGGAGGGGCCTCCACAGAAAGGCCTGTAGGCCTAGAAGGAGCCTCCTTTTCCTTGACCCCAGAAGGGGAGTGTGGAGAGGACCCCAAAGTCTCGACAGGGTCGATGGGTTCTCCGCTGGTATCGCCGGACGTGCCTGCCAGTGAAATGGAGGGCACGGGCGAAGGAGAAGGAGGAGGGAGAGGGTCTTTCTCCCTCTGGTCCCGCCGGATGTCGGGTGAGGTCCCGATGGGGAACCAAGCCCGTGTGGTCATCAGGGATGGCCGACTTAGCAGGCAGTGTTGGGTGGTGAGGGGAGAAGCCCCCGGCCGACTTATCAACCGGATCCGGGCGACTACCCCCAGCCGCGCAGTCCCCGGAAGAGCCGGGGGCCGACTTATCGGCCGAGATGGCGTGGTCGCTGGAGGAGCCGACGGCCGACGGAGTTTTGTCCGACTTACTGTCCGGTTTTCTGGGCGGCAGCTGGGCCTTGCTCGTCGAGGGCCTGGCGTCATCTGCGGAGCAAGCCGCTCCCTAGATTTCTCCTTGTGCTTTTTTGAAGGAGATTTTTCAGATGAATCCCGGAGACGTTCCATTTTCTTCTCTAAGGAAGCTAGGCAGGCTTTTAGTAAATGGGCCTCCAAAGCCTGCTGTCTCCTCTTTTTTGTGGCCTGGTTAAAGGATTGACACTCAGGGCAGGAAGAGACTAGATGGTCCAGGCCTAGACAAAGAACGCACTTGAAGTGACTGTCTTTGTGCGGGATCTGCGTGCCACAGGATGAGCACTTCTTCTTGGGTAAAGACATAAGGAAGAACATGAAATTTTGAGGAAAAAAAGCAGCAAGGGATAAACCGACTCAATGAACTTTCACGATGATCGCTAACTGGAAGTCTGCAATGTGAATGACACGAGGTGAAGACGGGACAGAACTGGAGGGCGGGTGTGAGGACTGCCCACTATATACAGTCACGCTGACGTCAGTCACGTGACGTCAGGTGGGCGTTCCCCCATCATGTATTGCTAGAAAAGTCTGCTGTGCGGCTCGACGCCAGTCCTATATGTAATGACCTACTGAAGGAACCCTCTCGAAGTAAGATCTGGTTTTATGGGAATGTTGGCCAGTACACTGCAGAAAATCCCCTACTCTTGCGAAAAGTGCCTTGGGCTCTTTGATTTCCACTTGGACACCCAGCACCAGAGATGGGTAGAAGGGTCCTCAGTTTAATGTCTCATCTGAAAGATGGCACACCCTGATAGTACAGTACTCCCCAGTACTACACTTGGGTGCCAGTGTTGATGGTAGGAGCTCAATCACAGCGCAGGACTAGAACTCACAACCCTGTGGCCCAGAAGCAGATGTGCTACCAACTGACACCAGTGGATACCAACATGCTGATACCAGTGGATACCATTACTAGGAAATGCAGAACACATCACCACAGCTAGTAAATTATTAAGCTCTAGAATTAAAAATGCCACTAAAGTTTATGAGACCTTCCCAGGGCGTTTGTCATTATGAACAAATTTATAATTCGAGTAGGTTCAGTGACTGAAACCCTTGCGCCTTATAAACACAAACTCAATAATTTATCTGTACCTTTTAACCAAATAAGGAATCTGTTAAAAGACAAAGTGGTAGTAAATAGAAAGACAAAACAAACATTATGCTTGAATTCATCTATGAAGTTTCTGTCGTAGCCACTCGGAGCCCTTTGCGTGAATGTTTTTTTTCACAGTTGTAGCTTTGCTGGTCCTGTGTGATGAGCTGATAGTTATTTGTATAAAATCAGTTTTAAACACAGTTAGCGGACACAAAGATGTTCCCAACTGCAAGTTGCTTAAGATTCAACTTTACTTCAGACCCTTCCCAACCATCAACAGCTTAGCTTCATTTGGCACAACTTTTGTTTCAGTCTTTGACAGTTCTTACTATGTACTGCAAGTCAGTCTGCCAGTATTGTGTCTTTCTCTTTCAAGGGTCACACTTGTAACTTGAAATGATCATGGAAGTAGTTACCTGGCGATCTCTGGATTAACCTCTGAATGGCTGGCAGATTTCCTGATGATTCTTCTCAGATGAACTGCTCTTATACAGACAGGCAAGTTGTAAACAGTCAAAGACTGCTCTCCTTTCTAGCTTGTTCAATCTTTTTTTGTCACTTTAAAGGTACAGTTTATTAACAGAATGAAATAATATGAAATGAAAGCATTTCTCTGTCAGAAGTTGCACTACGCAGGGACTGCTTCCCCCTTCTCTGATGATGAATCTTAGTTTAAGCAAGCACCGAGCTGAATGCCTAAAAATTAATTATATCCCACTGTCTTAGTTTTATATAACTTTTTAGCAATTATTTACTATTCAAACCTGCAATGATTGGTTTGTAATTTGTGCATAACCATATTTGGACATACTCCTTAACCCTCATATATTTCTTGGAACTGGTGAAAAAACTGCTTCTGTATTCTTGGTCATAACAGCCATATCATCAAAATAAAATTGTCTAGCTACTAGTTTAGGTTTAACCCAAATTTATGATACTAGCAGAGCCAGGGCCTTCGGGCAGCCTGCCCTGATAGTGCTGGCTGGCTCTATCTCGTGCCATAGCATCTTCTCAGCTGTAGTTCCTATGGAGTAGTTGTTAAAGAGCTACTGCCACCTCAAATAAAACTTTAAAAAACATAATAATTAAGTACAATTCTGCCAGCATTCCATTTATATTTTATATATTTTTCCTTCTCATTATTTATTACTAAGAAAATATGCCTGAATATATGATCTTTCTCCCCTAGAGTTCCTTCACAGTCCATCCGCCTCTATGGCTTACTCCCTATTTCAAGTTATAATCCTCTGTTGTGACATCACAATCTGTTGCCATGGGAGTAACTGCGATGTCACAAGCAGTGCTCTGTGACTTCAGGTAGGAAGAAAGCAGCAGGAATAGACAAACTCTTCAGGAGCAAAGATCCTGTTTTCATACAGATGACCTCAGTAATAAATAATGGGGAGGAGGAATACAGCACTAATGGGAAATACAAGCGGGACTGTGTCTAAATGTTAGGTTTTGTTAAAGTTCTCCTGAACATGTCAATAGCTCTTTAACAAAAAACAACAACAAAAAAAAAAGGTCGGTCTGGGATCCAGTGCTGGGTATACACACACACACAAAACAACAACTGGGGTGAAGGTTCCTCTTAAGTCCCTCATACCAAAAAAAAAAGAATGAGAGAAGGCAGCGCTCCTCCTCCTTTTATGGCTGTGGGTGGAGCCTACAGCCATCTTGCTGTCTGTAGCTGGAAAAATGGAATATCGTGGAACACATATTTTGGAGTTTTCAATGTATCCTTCCACATCTACAAATCACTATGCCAACTGAAATAAAATACTCCCTTCTTTCTGTTTAGAATGTTGGAGACATAACTCCAAGCTGCTGGCCATTTGGAAACCGAAACAGCTTGTTAAATATTGGTTGCCTATTAACCTGGAGATTTGCTTACCCCCTTCGAAATGCAACAACTTGCACATTTAAATACTTAGCATTTAAACATGTTCTTGCTACGAGCTTCAGTTGGACAGGTATTGTCTTTCAAGAAAGATTCATACCTCATAAATATCACCCTTTCCCAGCAAATCTAAGAAGATTTACAGTTTTATTAACCTCTTAAAACACCATCTGAGAAGCACTGTCTCAGACATATGCCATGTCTTCTGTGAACTATCCAGGTGAAATATATAGCAATCAGTAGGCATTTTTTACTATGCTTTTTTGGAGAAAATATATTGCACTACAGCAAAAACACACACTCACACACACTGTACACACCATCCTTATGGCCACAATATTCAAAATAAATACTGCAATCTAATATGTTATTAAACAATAAAGAAACTGTTTATGTCAGTGAACACAGTGAAGTTCAGTTTACAGTAGATTTTCTTTACATATTTATCCTATATTTTGTATCCTGGACAGTGCAAGAGAGATGCTACATCTCATTGTCATAGGGATCTTCATTTATACATTTTTATACTGTATTTACTCAGGCTGTCCCAAATTAGGTGAAATATCGTTTTCAGTGGGGTCATGATTTTATCATTTTCATAATGTATTTATTCAGGGTAGCCTAGTCCAGACGTAAAAATGGAAATTACGTACCTACCGTAATTCTTGATCTTCTTGGATGAAGTCTCCATCACTCATTCACACTGATGGGATTTATGCCAGAGGTGCTAGGACCCAGCGGGAGCAAACTGTTTTGCAAGAAGGCCGGCACCAGAGATGGAGCCATGAGAAGCGGCGCCATGAGCCTCGGCTTGTGTGCAATGACTATCTTGGCGTCGACCCTCCAACGGCCTCAGTGCCTTTTTTTCGAGGAGGTGCAATGTAACTAACCTAGAAGGACAGCCTAATAAAAACCGAACATAAGATAGTCCGAATGACCCATATAAGAAAGGTCAACAAAGAAGTCTTCACAGCCTAAATATTGAAGGAGTGAAGACCCACAACAGAGGTGAGCTCGGGGGATGGTGGGTGGGCGTGTGAATGAGTGGTGGAGACTTCGTCCAAGAAGATCAAGAATTATGGTAGGTACATAATTTCCATATCTTCCTGGACATAAAGTCTCCACCACTCATTCACAGTGATGGGAGAGTACTAAGCTAATAACCCCCCGAGAGGGTGGCAGGAGAAACCAAGAGCTCACAAATTTAGGACAGAAGTCTGTTAAGGATAGTCCTGTCAAACTAAAGATGTTGCCTGGCATGGACATCCAGGGCATAGTGCTTGACGAAAGTTTGCACTGAGCTCCAGGTAGCCGCATTGCAAATGTCTGCAATGGGCACATTGCGTATTTCGGCCAGGGATGCCACGACTGCTCTAGTAGAGTGAGCGTACACTCTACCCTACAGCTTAACTTGCACCATGGAATAACACCAGCCATGCCGAAATGCATCTGATAGCGACAGGTTGACCCAGCCGGGTCTCGCTGAAGGAAACAAACAGTTGTTGAGCTTTGCGAATTTCTTTTGTTCTATCCAAATAGAAATTCAGAGCTCTTTTGACATCTAAAGAATGAAGGGTACATTCTCCTTCATTCTGGAAGTTCGCTAAGTAGGTAGGACCAAAGGTTGGTTTAGATGGAATTCTGAAACAACCTTAGGGAGAAACTTAGAATGGGTCCTAAGAACCACTTTGTCCTTATGAAATACAGTATATGGAGGGTCTGTGACCAAGGCATGTATTTCTGAAACCCTGCGAGCCGAGGTAATGGCCACCAGGAAGGCTGTTTTCCAAGTGAGAAATTTCAGCTCACAGGTAGCTAGAGGCTCGAAAGGCTTTCGAGTGAGCATGTCTAGCACAAGATTAATGTCCCAGGCTGTGACTGGACGTCTGATAGGAGGTCTGGTATGCAGAATACCCTTAAGAAACCTCTTAACTACAGGTAACTGAGCCAGTGACAAGGAAAGTACTGGCTCATGATAAGCTGAAATGGCACAAAGGTGAACTTTGACTGTAGAGTATTGTAGACCTGAATTTGAGAGGTCTAAAAGGTACTCTAGAACTTTATTTGGCGGGCAGGAAAAATGATTCAAAGAGGATTTTGCACACCAGAGAGAAAAACGCTTCCATTTGGCTGTGTAAGTTTTTCTGGTGGCTGGCTTACACGCAGCCAAAAGAATATCTGAAACTCTCCGAGAGACATTGAACCTGTTCACTTCCATCTCTTCAGGAGCCAAGTGTGAAGGTGAAGTGACCTCAGATTGGGATGGACCACAGGCCCCTGGGTCAGAAGGTTCGTCTGAAGGGGAAGCGCCTTCGGAGGGGTTTCCGACATACTGTTGAGTAATGGAATCCATATCCGTTGAGGCCAGCAGGGAGCAATGAGGATCACTTTGTCCTCCTGCGACTCGAATTTGAGAAGTACCCTCTGAATTAGTGGAAGCGGAGGAAAGGCGTATAGAAAGTGTTTTGTCCACTGCAGCCTGAACACATCATGACAGAAAATGCCAGGCCCTGGATTTCTGGAGCAGAAAAGAGGCAGTTTTATGTTGAGTGGGGATGCAAAAAGATCCAGGTCTGGAGTTCCCCACTCTGCGAATAGTGACTGAACTACAGTTGAGTCAAGAGACCACTCGTGAGGATCTGTCTCTGTTTTGCTGTGACGGTCTGTCAGTTCGTTCTGCACTACCGGCAGGTAGACCGCCTGAATTAGACCCTTGTGCTCTAGGCACCATTCCCACACTCTCATCGCTTCCCTGCATAAAGGGTAAGAGTGTACAGCGCCCTGCTTGTTGATGTAATACATCACTGCTTTGTTGTCCGTTTGAAGGAGAATATTCTTGTGACAGAGAATGTCCTTCAAAGCCCGCACTGCATAAAGGATGGCTCTCATTTCTAGGACATTTATGTGAAGCTGGGACTCGTCCAGAGTCCACGTACCTTGGGCGTGGAGATTCTGACAGTGAACTCCCCACTCTGTCAGGGACACGTCCATGATAATGGAAATCTGATGATCCAGGTGAGCAAACGGATACCCTTCCAGAAGGTTGTCCTCTTGCAACCACCAGGTGAGTGACCTCTTCAGAGGTTCTGTCACCTTGATGAGAAAGGACTGAGAGTTGGGGACCACTGAGTATCCATTGAAAGGTTCTCATGTGGAGATGTGCTAGGGGTACAGTGAACACCGAGGATGCCATGAGACCCAGCATCCATTGCATCGAGATAGCTCGAACTGAGTTATTTTCTCTGATGTATCGGGCCATCTGTAGGATAGCGCTCCTTCTGTCCTCTGGAAGAAAAGCTTTCACACAGAAGAAAAAATTACTCACCTTAGTAATGTTGTTTCTTCTAATGGAGTCTTGCTATATTATGACAAGTGCAGTTTGTCCCACCACTAGAACTGCTCCGGAGGTGAAAGAGTTAACTTCCATGCAGAGCATGGAGCTTAGAGCGCGAGCTCAGTTAAAGAAGCTCTGTTAGGGTGGTTTCAAATCGAAACCATCAGATCTTTTCGAGCAAAACTCACTAAAGCTCTGTGTGGAAGCTGTAACCTACACTAGCCAACTGGCTACTAACATATTCACACATTTTCCTGGTCCCAACACCAAGACTCAAGTCAGTGGACCAGAAAAATAAGATAAAATAAATAAAACACAACACCCAAACATGAAAGAGGGCATCAATAAATGCCAACAGTGGACTGCCCACCCCATACCCAAAGTAGAAGTTCTGAGAGGGGCAGGCTGGAAGGGAGGTCATAATATAGCAAGACTCCATTAGAAGAAACAACATTACTAAGGTGAGTAATTTTTTCTTCAAACAACATGAAGTCTTGCTATATTATGACAAGTGCAGACTACACAGCAGTACCTCCATGGAGGAGGGACAGAACCTACTTAAAGAATAGGCTCTGAAGCATGGCTGTGCCAAACCGAGCATCCCTCCTGGCCTGGATATCCAGGGAGTAATGCTTGGTGAAAGTGTGTACTGTTTTCCAAGTAGCTGCTTGACATATCTCCAAGATAGGGATGTCTCTAGCAGCAGCTAGAGATGCAGCTGTACCTCTGGTAGAGTGAGCCCTCAGGCCTGAGGGGGGAACCTTACCCAGCTTTTGATGGCAAAATTGATACAAGGGACGATCCACCTGGCAATGGATCTCTTAGTGGCAGGTCTCCTTTCCCAACCTCACCATAAGTGAGAAATAGTTGAGGGAGTCAAACCTGTGACCCTTGGTACGCTCTATGTAGTAACTTAGGGCCCTCTTAGCATCTAGCTGTGCAGCCTCTCACCAGAGGAGGAGGAATGGTCAGTGAAGAACACTGAAGTGAAATGAGATTGGTTAAGGTGGAAACTGAAACCACCTTAGGCAAAAACTTCCTGTTAGTCCTGAGGACTACTTTATCCCTGTGAAAGGAAATAAAGTCAGTCTCCACTGATAAAAGCCTGTAACTCACTTATGCGCCTGGCAAGTGATGGCTACTAGAAATACAGTTTTCCAAGTCAATACTTAAGCTCTGCGAAGCACAGAGGCTCAAAGGGGTTGCATCAGCTGAGCAATGCAAACATTAAGATTCCAAGCAGGGCAGGGTCCCTGAATGGAGGATTGGTATGAAGCAATCCCTTAAAAACTTGGAAAATACAGGGTGAGCAGAAAGAGAAGAGGTTCCTGCTGAAATGAAGGCAGAGACAGCTGCCAAGTGCACTTTCAGGGTAGCTGGCCTCAGTCCAAAGAATTAAGATGGACCATATAGTACAATATAGTGGGTAGATCAGCAGATTCCGGGAAATATGCTTCAGAACACCATATGGAAAACCTTTTCCACTTGGAGTTATAGGTAGCCTTGGTGGAAGGCTTCCTAGCAGCTTCAGGATTTCGAGAGCACTTTGAGAAAGTTGTAGATCAGCAACTCTAACTGCTCAAGAGCCAAGCCTTGAGGTTGAGGGATTTGAGATTCGATACCAAACTCTCCCTGAGCACAGGTTAACAGATTGTGGTTCCTGGGGAGACACAGGTGAAGATGGACTGCTAAGGACAGAAGGAGTGGTACCAGGGCTGCCTGACCTAGTCTGGAGCAATCAGGATCATTTTGGGGCTGAGACCTGATTTTGACTAGTACTTTGAACAGAGAGGAAGGGGGGAAAGGCATAAAGGAACTTCCTTTCCCAATCGAGGAGAAAGGCATCCAGGGGGACTGAGCCCAACACTGGGGGCCTGCAACAAAAAAGTGGAAGTTGATGATTGTCTGGGGCTGCAAAAAGATCTATCTGAGGAGTGCCCCATCTGGCAAACACTATCCCCAGTACTAGGGGATCCAGTGACCATTTGTGATGGCCCTGGGAAATTCTGCTGAGAGCATCTGCCAGGACATTGTCCTTGCCTGGCAGGTGAACTGTTATGAGGGAAGTGTTCAGGGAATAAGCCAGAGACCACAACTTCATCGCCTCAGTGCACAAGGCCGAAGACCGAGTGCCCCCTTGTTTGTTGATGTACCACATTGTAGTGCTGTTGTTTGTTCTGACCTGTACCACCTTGTTCTGAACAGATGCAGAAAACCTGAAGTGCTAGAAAACAGCTCTGAGTTCCAACAGATTGATGTGGAGCAGAGATTCCTGAGGGGACCATAACCCTGGGTGGAGAGGTCGCCATGTGAGCTCCCCATCCCAAGAGGGATGCATCTGTAGTAAGGGTCAAGGAGTGGGACAGAGGGATGAAAGGCACCGCTTGTCTCAGATTGCTCTGATCCTGCCACCACTGAAGGGCTTGGATCAGGGTTCGAGTCACTGGGATTAACTTGGATAGGGGATCTCTTCCTTGAGACTAGAAAGCTCTCAAATGGAACTGAATGTCCCTCATCTGAAATCTTGCTCCTTGCACTACAGCTGTGGAAGCAGCCATGTGTCCTAGGAGCTGCAGGAAATGCCTTGCTGGTCGAGAGACCTGCAGAGTGAAGGACGAGGCCAGGACCACTAAGGTCCTTACCCTTTCAAGGGGAAGGAAGGCTCTGATCTGCTTTGTGTCCAGTTCTGCGCCTAGAAAGGTGAGTACCTGGACAGGTTCCAAAACTGACTTTGGAAGATTGAGAAGAAAGCCCAGAGACGTAAGCAGCTGCTGGATAACTAGCAAGTGTGATTTGACCTGGTCTGGAGACTGACCCACAATGAGCCAGTCGTCCAGGTAGGGAAAAATGGCAATCTTTTGCCTTCTTAGATGAGTAACTGCTACTGCCAGACATTTTGTGAACACCCTTGGGGCAGAAGTGAGGCCGAAGGGCATTGCTCTGAACTGATAATGGCCTGAGGGCAGTTAGAATCTGAGGTACTTTCGATGGGAGCTTCTGATAAGAACATGGAAGTAGGCATCCTTGAGGTCCAGGGAAGCTAGCCAGTCCCCTGGCCTTAGGGAGGGTAAAATCATTCCCAGAGTCACCATTTTGAACTCTGGTTTTAAAAGGTGCTTGTTTAGATATCTTAGATCCAGGATAGGCCGCCACTGTCCTGTCTTTTTTGGGGTAAGGAAGTACCTGGAGTACAGACCCTTGCCCTGGTGTGGGGGAGAAACCCTTTCTACAGCTCTGAGAGCAGGAGGGTTGAGACTTCTGTTTCCAAAGCAAGAGTCTCTAAAGGGTTTGCAGGTGGAAAAGATCTGGCTCTCATCTTTGGAAATTTTTTGAAGCTGAGAACCAGACCCTGGCTCACTACTTCCAGGACCCACCTGTCTGATGTTAAAGACTCCCAGTCCTGGACAAAGTAATCCAGCCTACCCCCTACAGGTAATGGAGAGCCAACCCTGGGCATCCCATCAGGGTGCCTGTTTGGCAGGGGCTTTAGGCTGACGGGTGGGAGCAGGCCTGCCCGTTGCCCGCCTGCCTCTCCTCTGAAGAACCCCTCTGAGCATAGGCTGAAGAGGAGGCCTGGGTCTGGTAAAAGGCCTGCCCCTACCCCTGGGGCTGCCTCTGAGGAGTGGCTTGCCGTTCCTTGGCTTGTGCACTCCTATAAGTGGTTCTATATTCATCCATTTTCTTCATATAATTCTGTCTGCTCCCCAAACAGAGAATTTCCCACCACAGGAAAATCCATAGCCTTAGACTGGGTATCCTGTGACAAAGTAGTACACCTGAGCCAGGCCAATCACTAAAAGCCACAGATGTAGCCATGACTCTAGAGGATACATCATTAGAATCCACTGCAGCATGGAATTGCACCTTAGATGCCTCAATACCATCAAGAGCCACCTGCTCCAGCTCCTTTGCAAGCTGGCCAGGGACCTGTTTGGCTAAGGCCATGACAGTATCCCATCTAGATTTCTGGTATCTCGCAACATAAGCCATATAGTTTGCTTGTCTGAGTCCCAAGGATGCTGCCATGTATTGTTTTTTGGCCATGGCATCAATCTTCCTGGAGTCCTTGTCAGAAGGATGTGAGCCAGGGGAATATTAGCTTTATCACAGGCTGCAGCCTGAACTACTCCAACATGACTGCATTGCTGTGAAAGAAAATCTGTATCAGGACCTGACAAAGTGTACCTCCTGTCCATCTTTTTGTCTACAGGAGGCACAGAATTAGGAGCTTTTAAAATTTGTATTGTTTCCTAAAAGATTTATGCAAAGGGATGGACAATCTCCTGGACTCTGGAATATCCATCATCTCTACGTAGTCAGGCTCCTCTTGCTCATCCAAAGCCTCCTCTAAGGGAAGCTTGAGGGTCTCAGCAACTTTTTTATAAAACAAAAAATGAGAAGGGGACTCAGAAAGCCTAGGGGGAGATTCACCTAAAGGTCTGTCTGGGGAGATGTCCGGTTCAATGGGCACATCCAGACTTGCAAAGTCACATTCACACTGATCATAATCATCCTCCCCCTCCTCTGGTTCATAAAACTCTTCTATATCATATTCCTGAACCGGTGGAACCGACCGAACCGACCTTTTGCCAGATAGTGGCGGTTCGGAGGGAACCGGGGACAGTGACTGGACAATCTGTATTGCCCTGGCTATCTCTGCAGCAGTTGGAGAAGGAATTTTGGACTCCAAACCTGCTGATTTTTTAGTTTCTTTGCTGGAACTGGCTCCTCAGAGCCAGCTTTTCGTTTGCCCGAGGAAGTCTCGCCCTGGTCAGAGGGCACTCCCTCCGGTTCGGTTGGCACCGAACCGGGCTGGCCATCCGGGTCAGCGGACTTTTTGGCCTCTCGTTCCCTGAGCCTGCCCACTCTCTTGTCCAGGGTGGCTGCAGGGAAATTTTTACAAATCTGGCAGTCTGAATTGAGGTGGTCAAACCCCAGACAATAGACACATGTAGTGTGTGGGTCAGCCTTGGCAAAGGCTTCCCCACAGACACTACAGTGTTGAAACCCAGTGGGCCGGTTTTCTTTTGGGTTTCTCAGACATGATGCCAGCCTAACCAACAAACTTGCCCTTTTAACGGCAGTGCCAGGCAAGACACCCTTATCGGTTCCCAACCGTGTCACGGGTCATGGAAAAACCGTAATGAAATCCGTTTTTTAGAACGATAAGAACTGAACCACGACTCTAACAAGCCTTAAAGGCTTTAAAACCAAGTTTAAATACAATTCGATTGGTTCAAACCGAACCGATAAAAATTTACAAGTTCCAACAGAAAACCTATCTATTACTTACATACCATAGACAGAGCTTGAACCAATGGGTTTGGTTAAAATAAATAAATCGCGGTTAAATTCAACGAGAAAAAATGTTTTAAACCGAGGAAATGAACCGAGCAGCAGGAGGAATCTCCGGAGCGACTGTTCAGTGAGGCGGAGTAAAGAATCTGACGGTTTCGGTTTGAAACCACCCTAACAGAGCTTCTTTAACCGAGCTCGCGCTCTAAGCTCCATGCTCTGCATGGAAGTTAACTCTTTCACCTCCGGAGCAGTTCTAGTGGTGGGACAAACTGCACTTGTCATAATATAGCAAGACTTCATGTTGTTTGAAAGTGTCCAGGAGAGTTCCTATAAAAAGGAGGTTCTGGGAGGGCTGCAACTGTGATTTCTTGAGATTTAGCAGGACTCCCATGGACGTGAGAAAGTCTGAGACCGTGGCTACGGCATTGAGAGTTCCTTGCCTGGAAGAACTTGCTAGAAGCCAGTCGTCCAGATACACTTGTATTCTGATTTTTCTGAGATGCGCTGCGAGAATTGCACAACACTTTGTAAAAACTCGTGGTGCCGAGGATAGCCCATAGGGCAGGACTCTGCACTGATAATGTTGGCCCAGTGCCACAAACCGTATTTGTGGTGCTTTGGGTGTATAGGAATATGTTGGTAAGCATCCTGCATGTCCAAGGAGGCTAGCCAATCATGTTGATGAAGCAAGGGTAACAGGGTCCCTAGTGATAGCATCTTGAACTTTTCCTTGGGAAGAAATTTGTTTAACTTTCTGAGGTCCAGGATGGGGTGCATGCCACCGGTCTTTTTCGGGACCAGGAAGTAATGGGAGTAGAAACCTGTGTTTTGTTGATCCAGTGGAACTATTTCTATTGCCCTGTTGTTCAGAAGGCCTTGTATGTCGGAGGCAAAAAGGTCTGACTGAACTGTTGACAGCCTGGGCTGTCGTTTGGGGGGTTGATCCGGAAGGGTTTCTGCGAGGCTGAGGGAGTACCCCTCGCGGATTGTCCGGAGGACCCATTTGTCTGATGTTATGGACTTCCACTGGTTGTAGAACTGAAACAGACATCCTCCCACCGCTGAGGAAGAGTCCCCCTGGGGCAGTTGAGGTGGGACCTGGGCCAGAAACTCAGAAGGTGACACTGGGTGCTTTGGGCCCTTGTGCCTTCTGTTGTGTTTTCTTCTGAGGCTGGAGGGTTTGTTTTTTGTTAAAACCTCCCCTGCCCTTGCCCTGAAAGGACTGACAGTTGTGAAATTGACGCTTGTTAACACCCCCCAGAGAAGGGGTGGGAGCGGGTCGAGCCGTTTTGATGGCCAGCCTAGTTTTCTGTGTGACCTCCAGAGCTTGCTCTACTTGAGGTCTGAACAGATACATACCGTCAGAGTAACGCCATGACCTGCTGTTGGGCATCATTCGTGAAGCCCGAAGTGCGTAGCCTGGAGTGACGACGGGTACAAATGCCCGCTGCCGCCGCTCGGGAAGCAGTATCGAAAGCGTCCATAGCTGCTTTAACCTGCTGGTTGTTGGACTCGATAACCCTGGTTATGGTTTGAAGTAGCTCTGAACTAGTTTCCGACTCGGGCAGAGCTTCCACGATCTGTTTGAGCGAATGCCAAAGAACATACTCACACTGAGAAAAATAGCCCTGGTAGCTGGCAACACTGCAGAAGGGCTCAGCAGCAAAGACTCTCTTTACCCAAGGTGTCTATCTTAAGCAGATTCTTTTGTTTATAGGCTGGGCTGCAGATGCCTGAGGAAGAACAGCCTTATCATTCTCTGCCAGGACTACAATAGGGTCCACAAAGGCCTGGGAGGCCAAAATGGGTCGATCCTTGGGAGCAGCATACTTCCTGTCTATGGACTTAGCCACAGAAGGAATGAGAGCGGGATTATTCCATACCATCTGAGACAGTGTCTCAAAGGATGGTTGTACTGGGGGAGTTAAATCCATAGGGATCTCCAGGACATGAAGGTACTGGAGTCTTAAGAGCTTCCCAGGATCGATATCTGTAGCCTGGAGAGAAAGAGTAGAATTAAAATTTTTCAGCAGAGACTTAAATGACAGGTCTTCAACCACAGGCTCTGCGGCAGGATTGATCCCTGCTCCTTCAACATCATCACCCAGTTTAAGATCTGGGTCAGGCTCAATATCATCTCCTGACAGTCCAGGAGGTATTGTATAGACAGGAAAGGAGTGAAAATCAGTAGGAAATGAAGAAGAGAAAGGATTCGGAGTCGAGAACCCCTGAAGGCTGGACAGCACCGCACCAAGCCTTGGTGCCAAAGAAGAACACAGCACCGTCGGAAACAAACCAGCACACGGCGCCAACAGAGACCATGACGCCGACAGGTGCATCAGCGCCAAGGATGGCGCCGATAACCTCAGCAGCGCCGAGGATGCTGCCGAGAGACCCATCGACGCAAAGAGTGTCCCCGACGGTGCCGAAAGCAATCCAGGGCCCCGAAGACTTCGATTTGAAGAAAAAGAAGGAAGAATACCAGGAGATAAAGGCATCGGTGTGGCCCCCTGCACCGCAGCCATGTTGGGGGGGGACACCTGAGCGCGGAGTCAATGGCACTGAAGAGGGTGCCGCACGACTAGGAAGGTCCAACCACCCCACCCGCTCCCTCGAAAAACCCAAGGGCCTCGGAGAGACCGGGATCGGCAACTGGACTAACCTCCGAGCCCATTGCTCCATAAGAGCAGTTCACTGATTAAACTGCTAATCGGAAGCCCTTTCAAGAGGTGGGGAAGGGCTCCGATGTCAAAGAGGTCGGTCACCGGAGACAGAAACCAGCGACTCCGGAGGTGACCGGCACCTGACCCCAATGACCACTGACACACAGACATACCAGAAGGCCACCTCGAAAGGATGCTCTCTTTGACCTGTGGTCAAGAAGAGCCATTTCTAACGGTGCCGAGAAAGTGCGACTGTTTTCTTTATGCCTGGGGACCCCATCCCCCGGGCATCGGACCATCCATTTTCAGACCTCCTCTGGAGAGGGTGGCGGACCAGACCCAGCCCGTCTGACTGAACAGCTTTCATACGAAGTCTCCCTACCGTCACCTGACCTGCTCATGGTCGACTGTCAATGGAGGGCTGAAGACTTATTTTCTTAAAAAGTACGTAAGTAAAATGTTATTTATATTAAGCGCCCTTCCCAAGCTCAGGGCGCTTTTACAATAAGTCAAATCAGTAAAATCACATTTCAAAACAATAAATCAGACAATCATACAGTACACTTAATTATTATGCACCAGCAAATGCTCGGGCAAAAGGGAAAGTTTTTAGTTATTTTTTAAACTTTCAACAGTTAGGCATTCTCGTATCTGACGAGGTAGAGAATTCCACAGGGTTGGTACCATATAGGCAAAAGATCTACCTCCAGACATCTTTAGACGTACCCTGGGAATCTCTAGCAATCCCTTGTCAGAGAAGTGAAGAGAACGGGCAGGACAGTAAGGCACCAAGAGCTCTTTCAGGTAGTGAGATCCCACATCATGTAGGGCCTTAAAGGTCAATAATGCGACCTTGAAGGTGATCCGCCACTGTATTGGCAGCCAGTGTAGATCACGCAGCACAGGTGTCATATGGCTAGATCGTGAAACTCCCATCAACAACCTGGCCATCGCGTTCTGCACAAGCTGCAAGAGGCGGATATCCACCCCCGGCAGCCCTAGATAGAGGGCATTGCAGTAATCAAACCGGCTGGTGACAAAGGCATGGACCAAGATGGGAAGATCTTCCCGTGGAACCAAGTGTTTCACCCGGGCAATGTTCCTCAGATGAAAGAAGGCAGATTTGACTACAGCCGACACCTGTGTCTTCATAGTCAGGCTTTCGTCAAAAATCACACCAAGGTTACGTACTTGGCCAGAGGCAAGAAGCAGGGCCCCCAAGATATAAACCCGAGGGTTTCCCAGTCCAAGCCCCTGTTGTCCTCCCTCCAGGGTCCACAACTAACACCTCAGTTTTCCCTGAATTCAACCTAAGCCAACTAGCACTCATTCAATCCTGAATCTCCAGGAGGCAGTTGTTAAACATCGTGATGGAATCAGACTCCTGATCAGGCATAAAAGATAGGTAGAGCTGAGAATCATCAGCATAACAATGAAAACTCAGCCCATACCATCTTATAATGTCCCCAATGGAAGCATATACACCGCGAATAACATAGGGAACAGCAACGACCCCTGCGGTACCCCACAGGGCAGCCAATGAGGGGCCGAGGTGTAAATTCCAGACACCATTCTCTGAGATCTGCCCTCCAAAAAAGATCGAAACCAGCTGTGGACTGCTCCCCTCAGACCACAGAAAAACCACAGGCGGTCGAGCAATACCCCATAATCCACGGTGTCAAATGCTGCTGAGAGATCCAGGAGAACCAAGATGGAATGGGTCCTCCAATCTCTTGCCATCAGGAGATCATTCAATACCCGAACAAGAGCAGTCTCTGTACTATGCCTTTTCTTGAAGCCGGATTGGAGAGGGTCATAGATATTGTGGTTGGACAAATGATCCTCCAGTTGCAGAGCGACCACCTTCTCAATAACCTTCTCTACAAAAGGAAGGTTAGAGACTAGTCTATAATTTGCTGGGCAGTCGGGGTCAAGAGAGGGCTTTTTCAACAGGGAATGTACTACTGCCTCCTTTAAGGGATCTAGAAAGATCCCTCTCTCTAATGACACCACCACTATCCCAGCCAGGACTGGGCCGATAACATCTACACAACCCACGACCAGGTGAGTAGGGCCTGGGTCCAACTTACAGTAGGTAGGTTGCAGAGTCTGGATAACCCTCACTATATCTATTACTGCTGGTAGTCTAAAGGTAGACCAGTACAACTGGCCGTTAGTACCACCCGATTGATCAGTGCAATGTCCAACAGAAGGACACTGGCGGATCTCATCCCTGATGGTGGATACCTTGTCAGCAAAGAATTTCGCAAACTCCTCACACTGTACCTGTGATAATGCTCTACCAGTCTGGAGACAGACTGGATTGCACAGTCTGTCCACAGTCTGGAAGAGCTGGGATGGTCTATTCCTTGCTGCAGCAATTTCCCTGGACAGGAACTCTGCCTTCTTATGGGAAATTGCTGATTGGTAGAATTTGTAATGTTCTAACAATTCAAATCTATCCACCTCCAGTTGAGTTTTCCGCCAGTGTCTTTCCAATCTTCGTCCCTTCCTCTTCCACTCGCGGACCTCCCCATCAAACCAGGGAGCCCCTAAGTGAAGAGTACGGGGATGAACATGAATTGGAGCAATGGCATCCAGGGCCTCAGTCACAACCCTATTATAGGCTAAGACCAAAGGCGAGAAGTCCAGCTCCGTCATTAGGCCTTCTGAGGTAACCCCTCTTAAGGGACGGAACTGTATTAACTCCTTGGGGGAAGGCCTATTTTGGGGGGCTGCAAATCTAAACCTCAGGGCATGATGGTCAGACCATCCGACTGGCTCCACCTCCACATCAGATATCTCCATCCCCAGATGGAACACCAAGTCCAATGTATGCCCCCCCATGGGTTGCAGAGGTAATTACCCGTGACAGGCCCAATGAGTCCATTAATTGGAGGAGATTCTGACCAAATGGCGAGAGTTCATTGTCGACCCAAGCATTGAAATCCCCCAGAATTAACCACCTGGGAGATTCCAGTACCATATCTGCGATGAAGTCCGCAACCTCCTTCATGAACTCCCTCATATCCCCTGGTAGACGGTAGATAAGAAGGGTCCTGTAGCCTGCACCTGCACCCACTATGCATTCAAAGGAGTTGGTGTCACCAACTGGCACTTCCCTGAGATCCAGATCTTGTCTAAAACAGACCACAACCCACCCGGAATCGCAGAGTCCAACACAGGACCAGCATTTCCATCTAGCCAGGTCTCGGTGATGCAAGCCAAGTCGACGGAGGAAACGAGATCTGCAATCATTGCAGTCTTATTCCTAATCGACCTGGCATTGCTTAACACTGATCAAAAGGGACAGAAATCCAAGGGTGATCCCACTTCCTGCCTGACACACTCCAAGTCAGTGTCCTTGGGTATGGGAACTAGGCAAGGACGACCTCGCTCCAGTACCCATTTTGCCCCAGGGCGTCTCCTAGCCTTCATAGCCCGTATCCGTTCTCTTCCCTCCCACCCCCCAAGAGTTCCAGGATCCCTGTATCTTTCTGCATTTTGATCTCATAATGCCGAGGTTTCGACATCTAGCATAAACCTCCCCCATAAGTGGGGGTAGTTCAAAGGGACGGAGATCCCAAAGTCTTGAGGAGAGCTCTGCCTAACCGTTTTACTTATACCCCAACACATATTTTAAACCAATTTATTCACCCTCATACAAACAAAACCCTCCCACCCCCAACTTAAACAACCCTAAAGAGAAAAACAAAAAATAATAAAATAAAAAGAAATAAAATACCCCCTTAAAATATTAAAGCAATTTCATACACAGAAGTCAGATTTGCAATCCAAAATTAAAATCCAATCAGTTGTTCCAGCTATAAATAAAAGTAAAGATCCATTTGAGCTTTGCAATCCAAGATTTAAAGTCCAATCAATTGTTCCAACTGTAAATAAAAATAAAAATCCATTTGAGCTCTCATCTTCAATGGAAACATAATTAAATAAATAATTTTAAACTAAATTAAACCATGTTTATACGTGAATTTCTTGGAGCTCTCACCTCCAATAGAAAAATTAAACCAAATAATAATTTCAGCTAAACCAATCTCTCACATTGGCTATAATGATAAACAATAAACAGTAACCAAAACAAAAGTACTTTAAGTTGGAAAGTTTTCTCCAAGTCCTCTCACCACCAGGGAATACAGTTCTGTCCAGAGCAGCAGGGTTTTAAAGTCAGTTGTATTTTCGGAGCAGAATAAATAAATGTAGGCAAATCAAAAAAGAAGGCTTGTCGATTTAAAAACAATTGGATCAGCTACCACATATAAACAGGCTATCTCCTTCAAGTTATCATAAAGCAGCAATCTCGGCCAAAAACCCACAAGATCAGGTAGCAGTCAGAGCCAAACTCAAAGGGCACCAGTGCAGCGAATAGGTCGGGCATTAGTAATCTAAAAGTAAGTGGTACTTATTTTGAGATGGATTAAAAAACAATAAACTGAAAACTATGCTGCTAGTTTGAAGGTTGACTCCCGTCGGGCGAACGATGTCATCACTGAAGCACACTTGATGGGAAAAAAAACTGAGTCGGTTGGAGGGTCGACGTTGAGACAGTCATTGCCACACAAGGCGAGGTTCATGGCGCCGCTCCTCACGGCTCCATTTTTGGCGCCAGCCCTCTTGCAAAACAGTTTGCTCCCGCTGGGTCCTAGTGCCTCCGGCGTAGATCCCATCAGCGTGAATGAGTGGTGGAGACTTTATGTCCAGGTAGATTATTGTTTTCAGTGTGTTCTGATTTTACGCAATGCAGCATAATATTATGTAGATGTAGAGCCCCACTGAAAATGAGATGCCATTTCTTCTGTGAACTATCCAGGCTAACACACTGTAAAAATGTGTAAAAGGAAGACCACATTGAAACTGCCTCTCAGCAGATCTGCATTGTGCAAATTCATTAGAAATAATGGGTAAAAGCTCCCCAAAAGCTCTCCACAGCCATTTGAGCTCTGACCAGAATTTGTTCTTTCGTGTCCTCCTCTTCTCTGCTCAGGGCATATCCCTTTCCTGTGTTATATCCCTATTAGTTGCTAAATGCACTCTGTTGCTCTGGGCACTATCCAATCTAACTCCACTTTGTAGTTGTACTGTCCATGGAACATCTGGATCAAGTACACCAACTCTTACATAGGGCATGTCCCTGTTGTTGCAGGAGAAGCAGGTCCTTTTCTCTGAAGTTTTTTTCTTCTGGCTATGCCAGACTAGCTATCCCTTTGGTTGATATGCTCTTTTCTTATGCCAGCTGGGCTGTTAGCCCAGCACCCTAAGGGGTGCCTGGGGAAAATGAACACATCTCTACTCCTTTGGGCTGTTCGGCCTTACAGCTCCATATGCACCTGAGATTCCTTTATTTTTCCCCAGATGGGAGAAAGAGGGACATATCTGACTAGCTATTTATTCAATCCTCCATCTGACAGCATGGGATTTATTTTTTCCAGGAGTCTATGTGATACATTTCTTTTTTTGGTACATTGTGCAATCTCAATTGCAAAATACTCCTAAAGCAGGGCATCCCCTCTTGCCTTCCTGCTAAAGCCACATGCTTCAGGGCTACTGCCTTTTACGACAACTATTCATCCATTCTAGCTAGTGGTGTCAGGCACTGGTACCATGCCAAACTACCCACTTAGTTCACCTAGTGTGCCCTTTCTCTTTTATGCAAAGGTTGGTAGTCGGGTTTTATTTGTTATGTTTCCTATATCCTTACCCTATCCCTTCGGGTTATAAAAATTCTTAGCCCTCTCTTATTTTGCCCACATTATTTCTCTCCTGGTGAACAGAACTGAGGTCAATGAGAGAGCCAACAACAGTTACTGGTTGGTGCACAGTACCATGTGGTAGTGTGCGCAGGCACCATGTCAAGTAGCCATGGCCAGCCCACTGGCAAAGGTTTTGCTCCTGTGGGATCCTAATGGCTCTGGCCCAGACCCATAAGTGGTAATCAATGTTGAAAATATTCTTGAAGATCAACAGTTACGGTAAGTACATAACTTTCATTTTTTGGAAGTGTGCCGCTAGAACTATGAAGCACTTGGTAAAGACAGGCAGTGCTGAAGCAGCAAGCCCTAATGGCAGGACTATGAACTGGTATGGCAGTGCTCGAGGGCTACATAGAAGTGAAGGTACTTACAGTGTTTGAGGTTGAGAAGGATATGCTGCTAAGTATCCTGCATATCCAGGGACAATGGCTAATCCTGGGTTTCAGATATGGAGGCATCCTGACCATCTTTTGCCTCATGTAAACATTTAGTTGTCCGAGGTTGGTTATTTTGTGCATACTGTCCTCTTTCTGGGAATGAGAAAATACTGGGAGCCAGAAGAAAAAATTACTCACCTTAGTAATGTTGTTTCTTCTATTGGAGTCTTGCTATATTATGACATATGCAGTGAGTCCCAACCTTCGAACTGCTCCGGAGGTGAAAGAGTTAACTTTCCATGCCAGGCATGGAACGCTGAGCTCGAGCTCAGTTGAAACTCTGTTCTTCAAACTCAAACCGTCAGATCTTTACAAGCTAAACTCACGGAGGTCCTGTGTGGAAGCTGTAAACCTACACTAGCCAACTGGCTACTAAACATAACACATTTTTTGGTCCCAAAACAAAGACTCAAGTCAGGAAACCCAAAAAATGAAAACACAACACCAAGTCACCCCAAGAAAGGAGGGGTGAAAACAACAAGGTGGGCACCTACTAAGTGCCAACACTGCACTGCCCACCCACATCCCAAAAACAGAGGTTCTGAGAGGGGCAGGCAGGGGAGGTCATAATATAGCAAGACTCCAATAGAAGAAACAACATTACTAAGGTGAGTAATTTTTTCTTCAAACAACATGAAGTCTTGCTATATTATGACATATGCAGACTACAAAGCAGTACGTCCATGGAGGAGGGACATAACCTACTTAGGAAATAGACTCTGCAGCACAGCTGTGCCAAACCGAGCATCACTCCTAGCCTGGATGTCCAGGGAGTAATGCTTGGTAAAAGTGTGAACTGTTTTCTAGGTAGCTGCTTGACATATCTCTAGAATAGGGATGTCCCTGGCCGCAGCCAGAGCAGCAGCTGTATCTCTGGTAGAGTGAGCCCTCAGGCCTGAGGGAGGAACCTTACCTAGTTTTTCATAGCAAAATTGGATACAAGAGACAATCCACCCGGCAATGGATCTTTTAGTGGCAGGTTTTCCTTTACCAACCTCACCATAAGTGAGGAACAGTTGGAGGGAGTCAAACCTGTGACTCTTGGTACACTCTATGTAGTAACTAAGGGCTCTCTTCACATCTAAGCTGTGCAACCTCCTCTCGCCAGAGGAGGAATGGTCAGTGAAGCACACTGGAAGAGATATGGATTGATTAAGGTGGAAATCTGAAACCACCTTAGGCAAGAACTTCCTATTAGTCCTGAGGACCACCTTATCTCTATGAAAGGAGATAAAATCAGGCTCCACTGACAAAGCTTGCAATTCACTATGCGTCTGGCAGAAGTGATGGCTATAGAAACACAGTCTTCCAAGTCAAGTACTTAAGTTCTGCTGAAGACAAAGGCTCAAGAGGGTTGCATAAGCTGAGCAATGCAAACATTAAGATCCCAGGCAGGGCAGGGTCCCTGAATGGAGGGTTGGTATGAAGCAATCCCTTGAAAAACTTGGAGAATACAGGATGAACTGAAAGAGAAGAGGGCTTACCTGCTGAAATAAAAGCAGACACAGCTGCCAAGTGCACTTTTAGGGTAGCTGGTCTCAGCCCCAAGGTATTTAAGTGGACCATATAATCCAGGACTGTGGGTAAATCAGCAGATTCTGGGGAAATATGCTTTCCAGAGCACCATATGGAAAACCTTTTCCATTTGGAATTATAAGTAGCCCTGGTGGAAGGTTTCCTAGAAGCCTTCAGGATATCCATTACACCTTGGGAGAGGTGTAGATCAGCAAACTCTAACTCTTCAAGAGCCAGGCCTTGAGATTGAGAGATTTGAGGTTCGGGTACCAAACCCTCCCCTGAGCACAGGTTAACAGGTTGTGCTTCCTGGGAAGACACAGGGGAAGATGGACTGCTAAGGACAGTAGGCGGGGATACCAGGGTTGTCTGGCCCAATCTGGAGCAATCAGGATCATCTTGCAGGGCTGAGATCTGATTTTGACTAGCACTTTGAACAGGAGAGGGAAGGGAGGAAAAGCATAGAGAAACTTCCTTTCCCAATTGAGGACTAAGGCATCCAGAGGGACTGAGCCCAACACTGGGGGCCTACAGCAAAAAGCAGGAAGTTGGTGATTGTCTGGGGCTGCAAAAGATCTATCTGCGGGGTGCCCCATCTGGCAAAGATCACCTCCAAAACCAGGGGTCCAGTGACCATTCGTGATGGCCCTGGAAATCCTGCTGAGAGCATCTGCCAGGACATTGTCCTTGCCTGGGAGATGAACTGCCGTGAGGGAGGTGTTCAGGGAGTAAGCCAGAGACCACAACTTCATTGCTTCGGTGCACAAGGCCGTAGACCGAGTGCCCCCTTGCTTGTTGATGTACCACATTGTGGTGGTGGTGTCTGTCCTGACCTGTACAACTTTGTTCTGAACAGATTTGGAAAAAGCTTGAAGTGCTAGAAAAACTGCTCTGAGTTCCAACAGATTGATGTGGAGCAGAGATTCCTGAGGGGACCACAACCCCTGGGTAGTGAGGTCGCCCATGTGAGCTCCCCACCCCAAGAGGGATGCATCTGTAGTAAGGATTAAGGAGTGAGACTGAGTGACATAAGGAACCCCTTGTCTCAGATTGCTCTGATCCTGCCACCACTGTAGGGCCTGGATCAGGGTTCGAGTCACTGGGATCAATTTGGTTAGAGGGTCTTTCCTTTGAGACCAAAAGGCTCTCAAATGGAACTGAATGTTCCTCATCTGAAATCTTGCTCCTTGCACTACTGCTGTAGAGGCAGCCATGTGCCCCAGGAGCTGTAGAAAATGCCTTGCTGGTCAAGAGACCTGCAGGGTGAATGAGGAGGCCAGAGAGACCAGGGTCCTTGCCCTGTCCAAAGGAAGGAAGGCTCTGGCTTTCTCTGTGTTCAGCTCTGCGCCTATGAAGGTGAGGAGCTGTACAGGCTCTAGAACTGACTTTGAGAGATTCAGAAGGAAACCTAGAGAGGTGAGCAGTTACTGAGTTATCTGTAGGTGTAACCTGACTTGGTCTGGGGACTGGCCTACTATGAGCCAATCGTCCAGGTAAGGGAAGATGGCAATTTTTTGCCTTCTTAGGGAAGCAACTGCTACTGCCAGGCATTTTGTGAATACCCTTGGAGCACAGGTGAGGCCAAAGGGCATTGCTCTGAACTGGTAATGGCCTGAGGGCAGCTCGAGCCTGAGGTACTTTCGATGGGAGCTTCTGATGAGAATATGGAAGTAGGCATCCTTGAGGTCCAGGGATGCTAGCCAGTCCCCTGGCCTTGGAGAGGGTAGAATAATTCCCAGAGTCACCATTTTGAATTTTGGTTTTAAAAGGTGCTTGTTTAAATATCTGAGATCCAGGATGGGCCGCCTTTCTCCTGTCTTTTTTGGGGTAAGGAAGTACCTGGAGTACAACCCTTTGCCCTGGTGTAGGGGTGGAACCCTTTCCACAGCTCTGAGAGCCAGGAGGGAAGAGACCTCTGCCTCTAGGGCAAGTGCCTCTGGTGGATTTGCAGGTGGAAGGATCTGGTTCTCATCTTCGGAAACTTTTTGAAGCTGAGAACCAGTCCCTGGCTTACTATTTCCAGGGCCCACTTGTCTGATGTCAAAGACTCCCAGTCCTGGACAAAGTAAGCCAGCCTGCCCCCTACAGGTAGGTGAGAATCGGCCCTGGCAACCCCATCAGGGTGCCTGCTTGACAGGGGCTTTGGGCTGAGGGGTGGAAGCAGGCCTGCTTGTACCCTGTCTGCCTCTCCCTCTAAAGAACCCCCTCTGGGCATAAGCAGAAGAGGAGGCCTGGGCTTGGTAAAAAGGCCTGCCCCTGGGAAGCTGTCTTTGAGGAGTGGCCTGCCTTTCCTTGGCCTGTGCACTCCTATAGGTGGTCCTATACTCATCCATTTTCTTCATGTAATTCTCTGTCTGCTCCCCAAACAGAGAATACCCACAACAGCCTACTTATCAAACAACTACTATCCCTAGGGCTCTTGCAGGGTCCTGGTGACTGGGTAAAAAATTACCTTGCTCAGCGCTCTCAATCTGTAAAAGTAGATGGAGTTCTCTCAGACTCAAAACCGGTTCACTCAGGAGTTCCCCAGGGATCCATCCTGGGCCCCCTCCTTTTCAGCTTTTTCCTAAACTCCCTCCCCAAATCCTGCCCTGAACAAATAATCCTCTATGCCGATGATGCCGTGATTCTTGCCACTCATAAAGATCCGAACCTCTTACGCCTCAACCTTCAGCATGCTTTTTCCAAAGTTGAGATGTGGTTCCTTGAACATAAGCTGGTTCTAAACCACAAAAAAACTAAATCCATGCTCTTCTCTAACCCCAAAACAAGAAGCGCAAGTCCCACTCACCATTAATACATACCTAGGAAATACCCTTGAACAAGTGCCAATTTTCAAATATCTTGGAATCAACTTTGATCAAGGCCTAACCTTACAACTCAAATTGATAGTACAGCAAAAACTATTAATCAGCGAATTGGGATTCTGTATGGAACGACAGCTTCTTACCCATTCTGCACTGAGGATTGCCATCCAATCCTCTATCATCTCAAGTCGTTGATTATGGTTTAGTTATATCTGGATCTGCCACTACTACAGCACTTAGTCGCATTACAACATCCCTAAACAAGGCCTGTCGGTTGCTCACTGGTGCACCGGCGTACCCCACATGTGAACTCTATGCTGACTCAGGTTGGTTGCAACTCTCAAACGGATAAAGTACCTTACCTGCCCGATGGCGAAAAGATCCACTCTGGGCCTCACTCACCTTGTATCCAAGACCTGTTATGCCCGAGCGCTTAGCACCCGCTTTACCAGAAGATCAGAACACCAGCCTCTCCAAGTCCCCAATGCCGGACTTCTCAGGGACAAAGATCATTTGCCTATCGTGCCCCAGCTGGCTAAATGCCCTCAGCACTCATATTACTGCCTCCACCTCTCTAGGTATTTTCAAATCAAGGTTTTCTCTCACCTTGCCACCTCCAGCTCCTGTGACTGCCCTGATTAAACCTCCTATTTTCACTACCCACCCTGTCCCGTTATTTGACAAAGACATGTTTGGGAAACCTTTTCTCCTGCTATTGTCTGCTCCCACCTTTCACTTACCCTCTCTGTTCTGGACTTTTCCCTATTTGTTTCGCCTAATCTGGCATGACCTCTTTCTTGTAATAATAATGTGATTATTGATATCTCATGTCCTTTTGCACAAATGATTTTATATGTATTTGTATATGTTTCTTGCTCTTGACACAACACAAATTGTTGTGTTATCTATGTAACCTTTTGTACTGTACCTAATTGACTTGGAACCTTTGTAAAAGAGCCTCTGGCTCAAAGGTAGTAATTCCTAGAACAATAAACTAAACTAAACAGGAAAATCCATGGCTTTAGTCTGGGTATCCTGTGACAGGCTAGTACATCTGAGCCAAGCCATTCTGCGAAGTGCCACAGATGTAGCCATAACACATCATTTGAGTCCACTGCAGCATGGAATTGCACCTTGGATGCCTCAATACCATCAGCAGCCACCTGCTCCAGCTCCTTGGCAAGCTGGCCAGGGACCTGTTTTGCTAGAGCCATAACAGTATCCATCTGGATTTCTGATATCTAGCAACATAAGCCATATAATTTGCCTGTCTGAGTCCCAAGGATGCTGCCATGTACTGTTTCTTTGCCACGGCATCAATCCTCCTGGAGTCCTTGTCTGGGGGGTGTGAAGCCAAGGGAATATTTGCCTTGTCACAGGCTGCAGCCTGCACTACCCCAACATGGCTGCATTGTTGTGTAAGGAACTCCGTATCAGAGCCTGACAATGTGTACTTCTTGTCCATTCTCTTATCCACAGGAGGTATAGTGTGAGGAGTTTTTAGAATTTTAAATGTCTGTTTCCCAAAAGATTTATGCAAGGGAATAGACAGTCTCCTAGACTCTGGGATATCCATCATTTCCACATAGTCAGGCTCCTCTTGATCATCCACAGCTTCCTCCATAGGGAGCTGGAGGGTTTCAACCACTTTTTTATAACACATAAAATGAGAAGGGGACTCAGAAAGCCTAGGAGGAGACACTCCTGAAGGTCTGTCTCGGGAGACGTCCGGGTCAATGGGCACATCCAGACTTTCAAATCCACATTCACTCCCTCATACTCCTCTTCCCCCTCCTCCGGTTCGTAATATTCCTCAATCATAATCTTGAACCGGTGGAACCAGACGAACCGGGCACTTACCTGAAGGTGCCGGTTCGGTCGGGACCGGGGAAAGCAACTGGACAATTTTAATCGCTTTGGCTATTTCTTCAGCGGTTGGAGAGGAAAGTTTTGGCTCTACACCAGCTGATTTCCTAGTCCTTTTTGCTGGAACCGACTCCTCAGAGTCGGTTCTCCTTTTGCCCGAGGAAGTCTCGCCCTGGTCAGAGGGCACTCCCTCTGGTTCGGCTGGAACCGAACCGGGCTGGCCATCCAGTTCAGCGGACTTTTTGGCCTCCCTTTCCCTGAGCCTACCAACTCTCTTTTCCAGGGTAGCTGCAGGAAAATTTTTACAAATCTGGCAGTCTGCATTGAGGTGGTCAAACCCCAGACAATAAACACAGGTGGTGTGGGGGTCAGCCTTGGCAAAGACTTCCCCACACACACTGCAGTGTTGAAACCCAGTGGGCCCGTTTTTTCTTTTGGGTTTCTCAGACATCGTGCCAGCCTAACCAAACTTACCCGTTTATGGCAATCCGCCAGGTAAGACCCTCTTATCGGTTCCCAACTGTGTCATGGGTCGTGGAAAAAAACGTAATAAAATCTGTTTTTTTTAGAACCGATAAGAACTGGTAACCACACTCTAAATCACAGATTAAGACATTTTAAACAACCTGATCGGTTCAAACCGAACCGATAAACGGTTTACAAGTTCCACACAGAATAGAAATAATGTAAACCTATCTAGTACTCACAAATATCACAGACAGAGCTTGAACCGACCGGTTGCGGTTTAAATTCGGTCGAAAACCGAGAAAAACAATACTTTAACCGACAAAATGAACCGAGCAGAAGGAGAAATCTCCGGAGCGACTGTTCAGTGAGGCGGAATAAAGAATCTAACGGTTTGAGTTTGAAGAACAACAGACAAAGTTTCAACCGAGCTCAAGCTCAGCGTTCCATGCCTGGCATGGAAAGTTAACTCTTTCACCTCCGGAGCAGTTCGAAGGTTGGGACTCACTGCATATGTCATAATATAGCAAGACTTCACGCTGTTTGAAGCCTTTTTTCTTCTCCACTGCCTGGTTTTGGAGGGGCCCCACTACTTCCAGAAAGGTCTAACATAAGGGGTCAGTCTGGCCCAGCTGGTAGCACATCCACCTCTGTGCCAGAAGATCATGGGTTGACTGGGCTCCTACCATAAATGTTGGCACCCGGGTGCAGTACTGTCGGGATGTGCCGTCCTTCAGATGAGATGTTAAACCGAGGTCCCTTCTACCCATTTCTGGTGCGTATCCAGGTGGAAGTAAAAGAACCCAAGGCACTTTTACCATGAGTAGGGGTATTGTATCATTAAAAAGAGAAATCAATAACAAGAATGATACACACAGTAACTGAAAATTACAAACAAAACTTGCATACATCCACAAGAAGTAGTTACTGCAACATTCAGACATTCATTTACACAAAAAGATGAAGATTAAACAAAAATAAAATATCTTTCAAATACTGTGGCATGCTGTACAAAAATCTCCAGGTTACTAACAATGGGAATATTATAATAAACCCTTTGCTTAGATACTGAACGTAGCTGTACAATTTTTCCATAATGTTATGACCTGAGCTCTAGAAAAGCGAGTTTCATCCTTTGCTTTAACCTGCCTTAAGGAAATATTATTCAAGTAATACAGCATGCGTTATCAGTCTTTGTTGTAGAACCCATGTACATCAAGACTGCCATATATAATATTTCATTATTACAAATATTACCTATTATGTCCCAGGTTGATATTTTTTCCATTGTCCTGCAAAAAGGCCCAATACCAAATCTTGATGTGTTAAAGCTTTGAAACTTTGTTCTTTCCAAGCCTGTGCAACCTGGCCCCAAAATATGTGCATGCTGTTACACCAGAACAATGTGTTCCTGTTTTTCAAGAACATCAGTACAACAAGGTCTTGGACAAGTAAGGATTAAGCCATGAGAAAGCAAGGGTCTACAGTGGAATTAATCCATGGTTGGTGGGGTTGGACCACGAGGCCTTTGGCCTCGTGGGTCCAACCAACCAACCATGGATTAATTCCACTGTAGACCCATCTTTTCGAGTGGCTTAATCCGCTTGTAACATGGCAATGACTGTATGACTAATAATCTTTGAATAAATGAGTACAATCACACTGATTTATTTTCAGAATACTGTATGTTGAGCTGTTAAATATGATGTACATATACTTGAAAACAATTGGAACACACCTATTGGAAATATCGTGGCTGCTATTTCATTTTTGTTAAAATAACTTTCATTACAAGCTTTAAGCTTTCTAACATCAAAACATATTTTACAACTTTTCAAAAACTTGCAATTCACTTTCTATTCTAGGTGCTTTGATTTTCCTCTCTGTGTATTAGAAGATACGGACTGCACTGCATGATGGGAGTGTGCTATGGTACATTTTAGTTTTCTTCCTGCAGTTCCTTTGCAGACCAATAGGTGGCTGTCAAACAATCCTAGTAGCACAAGCATCGTTTCTCCAAATGTACTGAATTAAGCCAATCTGAAAAACACTTTATTGAATAACTACTATTTTGCGGAATATTATTTTAACTTTTTTTCCCTCTAAACTATCTAACACAGCAGGACATAGAACAACATAACATTTACTGCTTTCACCTTTCAAATACTTGTTTTGACTACTATTGTTAGTCTGTTTCTTTGATTTCTTTTTGTTTCTCTCAATTTATTTTTCTTTTCACCCACAGAAGTATCCTCTCTCTTTAATTTTGCTTTGTTTATCTCACTGTCTGTTACTTTTGATTTCGGTTATAGAAGCTGCATGCTCATCTTTACCACTGTGTATTCACCAAGAAAAGGCTAGGCCAGATAATGTTATTCAGTCATCCACAATGTATTGCACCCACAGTTGCTTAGAAAGCAGTAGATCAGAAGGGATGGTAACAGTATCTAACTGTTCACTTTTAAGAAATATTGTTGCAGCATAATTAACAGTATATGTGGAGTTTAAATGTATAATCTTTAGTAACTCATGAACTTCTGTCGCAGTTACAACATAGAACAATCTTGAAAATGTCAAAAACCCTATGCCAGGAAAAACCATAGCAAATACAAGCTGGGACAACTACGCACTACAAACTATTTGCATATTACTTTCACTTGTATACTGCTTCTTGTCTGTAGTGGATTGCCAAGGTATTACATCACAAACCATGATCTACTATGGTATTAGACCATGGTTTCTACCGTACCACATGGTGTGTTTGCACCTGAGTGCTTCATTTTGTTTTCCTTTTTTATGCCATGTTACAATATCTTTCGGTTCCCTCTTTATGTTTTTGATTACTTTTCACCCTAAACCTTCCATGACTACTAAGCCACAGAACATCCCATGCAAACTGTGGTATTCTATCATTCCTTAGCTGATTTAAAACAGCTTCTGCTTTTGAATGTGGGCATTCAAGAATGCTATATTCCCCCTATAAAGACTGTATTCATGATTACATTATATAACCCTTTTCTACCTATAGTCTGGGATATATTATATGGAATCCTAAGAGTAGGGGATTTTCCCTGGTGTCCCGACGAACATTCCCTTCCCATAAAAACTGGTTCATGCAATTGTCCAAGGCTGTGTGTAGGTCTTGATGTGAAAATGGCTCCCACTACACATTCAGTCACTTCACTACTAGTCTCTTACTGCTTGTAACTGCTTGGGATACAATGTGTATGAAGAACACTATATAAATGCTGATTCTTCATCATTTGCCTTGACAGCTAATGCTGTTTTCCTGATGGGTGATCTACCCGCTCCAGGGAGTATCTGTCTCAAATAATTTTCAAGACCCATTTGTTTGTGGTGATGGTCTCTCACTGTTGACAGAACTGGGCTAGTCATCCCCCACTGAAAAGGAGCCACCCCAGGCAGATGGGGTGGACACTGGGTCAGCATCCCATCAGAAGGGTGTTGCTGTAAACCTTCAGTGTGTGTGCATTCTGCTGCAGCTTCTTTTGCTGCTAATACTGGAAGGGATTTGACTTATACTGCTGCTGGAAGCCTTGTTGGTTAAGTTTACCATAAACTGGCTGCTGCCTGCTTAAGTAACTAGGACAGCTTCCTCTTTAGGGTGTGGTATGGACAAACTTCACACTCTTAGGGGTTGTCTTCTTTTATGCGTCTCCATAAGTGCTTCCTCAAGATGCTGACATAAGAGACAAGTTCCATTAAAAGGAACATTCATGATCTTCGGACATCAGAGGTGAACCCTACAGTACACAGCCCTGAATACCTCTGGATATAAATCTTCAGGGCTGCAAAATTTGCTGATGTGCCAGAGGAATTCATAGAAGCCCTCAACTTGTGGTTGTTAGACTCAAAGCCTTGGGTAATAACTGGCAGGAGGTCCATTTTCAAAGAGGACTTCAGCAGGCTCTCAGATCCCAGAGCCTGTTCCATAAGGTGTACTCATAACTCGAGATATGGGCTTGGCAGCTTGCCATACAAAGGCCTAGTGTAGCTGAAACATCTATTTTCCCATAATGTCAATCTTACAAAGATTCCTGTCAAGAGGCTATGCAATGACATCTTTAGGTGAATGACTTGTCGTTATCAGCCATAATAAGCACAACCGCATCCACCACAGGCTGAGTATAATACACTGGCTTTGTCTAGGGTGACAGGTACTTCTTTTCTGGGAACTGCTAGAATAGAAGCTGGCCTGCTCCATGCCCCCTCCGTGAGGGCCTCTAGAAAGGGAGCTGGATAGGTGGCCTCTAGAAAGGGCTGGATATATGGCCCAATGAACAGAGGGTTTATTCAGATATTCCATCTGAAGCCTCATAGCCTTATCAATTGCTACTGCCTCAAAATCCAGGGCTTTATGCCAATTTTTGAGCAGAGAATAAAAGGAAAGACCCCTTCTGGTGGGTCCTGACCTGATAAACTGAAGCAGGTTCTTTTGGGTCCACGGGATACGCCTCATCTGTATCCGATACATCAATGATGAGATCTGGATTATAAGCTTTGTCATCTAGAGGATGACATGGAAAAAGTGGTTCAAAAGAAGGCACCGATGGTGACGCCAGCACCAAGGACACCAACAGCAAAAATGGCAGCACTGGCATCAGTCTTGGAGCCAACAGTGGCACTGGCACAGAAAGTCATCCACACCTAAAGCCAGAAGTGCCACACGCGCCAGAGTCACTTGCACAACTGAGGTGTGATGATTTCACTGCTCCAAAAGAACGGCCTACAACCAAACTGCTCATCTCATGGCTCCCCAGCAGGCAGGGGGAGTATCAGAGATTGAAGACTCAGCTACATGGTCTTCAGAAAATCCAGTGTCATTTAAGACAACAGGGAAAAACAGAGATCTGTAGCCACTGGAGACAGATGCCTTGGTGCAGAGGGGTAAAAGCTTGATCTCCAACTAAGTTTTCTCTTTTTTATATTTATGATAAGAAAATAAGGATGAGATTGATGGTCCCTGGAACCTGATGTTCAAGCTTAAGTGGGGTCGGCACAGCTTCTTTTTGTAACTCCAGGAAGACTGCTTTCCCTCCCAGTCACAAGACTGCCCAGTACCAGACCATTCACCCTGAGAGGAGTAGTGACTGGACACAATCTCATTGCTGGAGCAACTGAAGAGTTCAGGTGCCCTACCTGCCATACGGTTACTGAATGAGGTAGAGCTAGGAGAAACCTGATGAAGATTTAAACTTGGCTTACTGCAAACTGTGTAAAATGATAAAATCTAGCTTAATACTTTTGAGTTTTAATGTGAAGAACTAGACTCGAATGCTGTTTCTATGCAAAATGGTAGTTCTGGCCCCCAATGAGGAAAGCAAGAGCACTGCACTTCAAAAGCTGGGGAAAAAAGGAATGGAGGCAGTGGGGGCCAGCGCTACTATATGCCTGCTGGGTGCATGGATGGCGCCATGTGTCAGTGCTAGCCACTGACACTGCCAGACCGAAAAGGTCTGGTTCCCATGGGGGTCTTAGTTTCGCCGGCCCTTAGACCAAAGAGTGGGACTCTTTGGAGAAGACTGAATCTCTGAAGATTGGCATTGATAAAAAGAAAATAAGGGCTGGCCCATCTGTGCAGTGGTAGCGCTACCACTTGTGATGCCAACGATCTGAGTTCAGGAACGGACTTGGGTCATCGGGAGCTGGCTGGGGGGAGGAGGATTGAGCTTCCCAGAGGATGCTCACCTCCTCCGGGGAAGGGAGGGTTCCATACTCGGCTACAATACTGCCACCTAGGTGATCACAGGTGGCAGAGCAGGGTGGGGACATTGCGGACATCTGTGGGCAGTCACATGCGCTAGTGTGGGCTCGTGTTGATGTCCACGCAGGCAAAGTCCTTAGAGGGAGAAACTAAGGAAAAATGGCCCCTGAGCCCCATGATGACGACCAGTGGGAGCTCCCCAGGCCTCCATCACTCACCAGATTGTGGTGCCTACCTGGCAAAATGACATTTGGGGGAACTGCTCCACCCTGACCCTGCCTGGGGGTGACAGCCAGAGCTCAGTGGAGGTAGGTGACCACGACTGGGAAGGCTTGGGGTAGTTCCTAGGGCCTGAGGACTTGGGAGGGAGCTGGAGAAGACAGGGGAAAAACAGAAATTGAAAAAGAAAATAATACAAAACAGTCTTCTCATCAACTTTGTTTTACGTACAGTAGTAATGTTTCATCTTCCTGGACATAAGTCTCCACCACTCATTCACATTATTGGGATCTGCGCTGGAGGCACCAGGACCCATCGGGAGCAAACTTTTTGCTGGGGAGTTAACGCCAGAGATGGCGCCACGAGGAAGCGCGAGCTCCGCTCGGCGGCATCAACTATCTGCATCGACTCTCTAGCCGCCTCAGTTCCTTTTTCCGCCGTCAGTGCGCTTCAGTGATGATGTCGCTCGCCTGTGGAACCAAACTTCAAACTACCAGCATAGTTTTCAGTTTTATTATTTTGTAGTATTATCTCGATACAGTATCGCTTAAGTTATTCTTATTTTCAAATAAAAGCGATAAAGAAGTCTCAGCCTACACTGGCCAATTCGACCATGAAGCAGGTCAGGTGGCGGTAGGAGACTTCGTGTAAAGCTGTTCAGTCAGTCGGGCTGGGTCCGGTCCGCGCCTTCTCCGGAAGGGGTCTGACAACGGTCAGTCCAATGCCGGAGGGATGGGCGGTCCAGCAGGCTTATAAAGCCAGCGGTCACATTCTGGCACCGTTAGGCCTCGAGCTCTTCTTGACCCACAGGTCTAAAGAAGGCATCACTCGGGGATTTGCCCTCTGATACGTCTGCGGCGTGAGCGTTCGGTTATCAGGAGCTAGTTGCGGTCTCCTCCTTTGGGAATTCGCTGGCAGCGGCTTCTGGTAACCGACGTCTTGACATTGGAGTCTACCCGCCCGCAAGTAGATCTTCAGATGAGCAGTTTCATCAATGGGCTGCTCTTATGGAGCAATGGGCTCGGAGGTTGGTTGGCTACCTGGCTCGATCGTTCGTGGGCCTTGGGCTCTCTGGGCGACCAGGTAAAGCGGTTGGACTTTCCTGGTCATGGGCACCTTCTTGGTGCCGTCGACTCGTCTTGGTGCCCCCCAACATGGCTTGACGCGGGGGCCACGCGATGCCCTTATCTCCTGCTCTTTTTCCTTCAAAACCTGTTTCGGTCTCTGGGGCGCCTTGAGCGCCATGCTTCCAGCAGGCGCCACCCGGCTTCTCGGCGTCGCTTGCGGCGCCGTAACTCTCGGCGCCGCGTGGTTCCTCAGCGTTGTTCTTGGCACCGGGGGCTCTCGGGGACTTTCCTTTTGTCTCTTTTCCTCCTTCCTCTTCTGGCTTTCATCCCTTTCCTGTCCATACAGTCCTTCTGGACTGTCAGGAGATGACGTTGAGCCTGACCCAGACCTTCGGCTGGGCGATGAGGTGGACGAAGCAGGATCTTTTACTGCTGCAGAGCCTGTGGTCGAGGACCTGTCATTTAAGTCTCTGCTGAAGAATATGATTTCCACACTTTCTCTCCAGACTACAGACATCGATCCTGGGAAATTGCTAAGACTCCAATACCTTCACGCCTCGGAGATCCCTCCGGATTTGACTCCTCCGATTCAGCCTTCCTTCGAGACGCTGTCTCAAATGGTATGGAATAATCCTGCTCTTTCTTCATCGGTGGCTAAATCCATTGATAGAAAATATTCAGCCCCCAAGGATCGTCCCATTTTGGCATCCCAAGCCTTTGCGGATCCTATTGTAGTCCTGGCAGAGAATGATAAGGTCGTCCTTCCTCAAACCACTACAGCTCGACCTATTAACAAGGAATCTCGTAAGATAGACACCTTAGGTAAGAGAGTCTTTGCTGCTTCTACCCTAGGTATGCGTATTGCCAGTTACCAGGGCTATTTTTCTCAGTACGAGTATATCCTGTGGCACTCTCTCAAGCAAATGGTTGAAGCTCTTCCGGAGTCGGATTCAAAACCAGAGCTTCTCCAAACCATTACCAGGGGTATTGAATCTAACAACCAACAGGTTAAAGCAGCCATGGACGCTTTCGACTCCGCTTCCCGTTCAGCAGCTGCTGGTATTTGCACCCGCCATTCCTGGCTGCGCACTTCAGGCTTCACCAATGATGCGCAACAGCAAGTAATGGCATTGCCCTTTGATGGTGCATATCTTTTTGGTCCTCAGGTCGAGCAAGCTCTAGAAGCTACACAAAAGATTAGGTCAGCCATTATGTTGGCTAGACCCCTCCTGCCCTCTCGAGGCATGCCAGTAACGTCAATTTCATAACAGTCAGTCCTTTGAGGCAGAGGCAGAGAAATTTCCATAAGAACCAACCTGCCAACCTCAAGAAGGCGCAGCAAGCGCGGGGCCCAAAGCGCCCAGCGCCATATAGTGCTGGCCCAAGTCCCACCTCAACTGCCGAGGTGGACTTTTCCTCCCGTGGGAGGTCGGCTGATGCACTTCTACAGCCAGTGGAAGTCCATAACCTCAGACAAATGGGTCCTTCAGATAATCCTCGAGGGGTACTCACTCAGTTTTGTGGAAACCCCTCCGATTGTCCTCCCAAACGACAGCCCAGGCTGTCTGCCCTTCAGTCAGACCTTCTCACCGCCGAGATTCAGGGCCTTCTAAACAACAGGGCAGTAGAACTTGTGCCGCTGCATCAACAAAACATGGGGTTCTATTCTCATTACTTTCTGGTTCCAAAGAAGTCTGGGGGAATGTGCCCCATTCTAGATCTCAGAAAGCTAAACAAATTTCTCCCCAAGGAGAAATTCAAAATGATTTCTCTAGGAACCCTGTTACCCTTGCTTCATCAGCACGACTGGTTAGCTTCCCTAGACATGCAGGATGCTTACCAGCATATTCCCATTCACCCGAGGCATCACAAATTCCTGAGGTTTGTGGCTCTGGGACAACATTATCAGTTCAGAGTCCTGCCTTTTGGGCTATCCTCGGTGCCACGAGTTTTTACAAAGTGTTGTGCAGTTCTCGCAGCACACCTCAGAAAACTCGGAATACAGGTGTTCCCTTATCTGGACGATTGGCTTCTGGCAAGTCCTTCCAGGCAAGGGACTCTGGTGCCGTAGAGACGGCCTCTCACCTCCTTACGTCCATGGGAGTCCTGCTGAACCTCAAGAAATCACAGCTGCAGCCCTCCCAGAGGCTCCTTTTCATAGGGACCCTTCTAGACACATCCTGTGCGAAGGCTTTTCTCCCAGAGGACAGAAGGAACGATATCCTTCGGATGGCCCGTTACATCGGGGAGAACAGGTCAGTTACAGCGTTCTCGATACAATGGATGCTGGGCCTCATGGCATCCTCAGTTTTCACTGTACCTCTGGCCCGTCTGCACATGAGAACCACCCAGTGGATGCTCAGTACTCAGTGGTCTCCAACCACTCACCCACAGTCCTATCTCATCAAGGTGACAGAACCCCTACGGAGTTCTCTCACCTGGTGGTCTCAAGAGGACAATCTCCTGCAGGGATACCCCTTTGCCCCTCTGGACCATCAGATCTCCATTACCACAGACGCCTCACTAATGGGGTGGGGAGCTCACTGACAGGCTCTCCACACTCAGGGTGTGTGGACTCAACTCGAGTCCCAGCTTCACATAAATGTCCTAGAAATGAGTGCCGTCCTTTATGCGGTCCGAGCTTTGAAGGACATTCTCCGTCACAAGAATATTCTCCTCCAAACGGACAACAAAGCAGTGATGTATTACATCAACAAGCAGGGCGGTGCTCATTCTTACCCCTTATGCAGAGAAGCGATGAGGGTCTGGGAATGGTGCTTGGAGCACAAGGCTCTAATTCAAGCAATCTACCTGCCAGGTGTACAGAACGACTTGGCAGACCGTCTCAGCAGAACAGAGACAGATCCTCACGAGTGGTCTCTCGACTCAACCATAGTTCAGTCACTATTCGAAGAGTGGGGATCTCCGGACCTGGACCTTTTTGCGTCCCAACTCAATGCAAAACTGCCTCTCTTCTGCTCCAGAAATCCAGGGCCTGGCATTTTTTGTCAGGATGCGTTCAGGCTGCGGTGGACAAAACGCTTTCTTTCCACCTCTTCCTCTAATTCCGAGGGTACTCCTCAAGTTCGAGTCTCAGGGAGACAAGATGATTCTCATTGCTCCCTTTTGGCCTCGACAACTGTGGTTTCCACTTCTCAACAGTATGTTGGCAGTTCCTCCGAAACCACTTCCCCTGCAGATGAACCTTTTAACTCAGGGACCGGTGGTCCATCCCAATTTGACATCTCTTCACCTTCACGCTTGGCTCCTGAAGAGGTAGAAGTGAATCAGTTCAATGTCTCTCGAAGAGTTTCTGATGTCCTTCTAGCTGCGCGGAAGCCGGCCACTCAGAAAACTTACACGGCTAAGTGGAAGCGTTTTTCCCTCTGGTGTGCAAAGTCCTCTTTGAATCCCTTTTCCTGCCCTCCAGATAAAGTCTTAGAGTACCTTTTGGACCTCTCAAATTCAGGTCTCCAGTACTCTACAGTTAAGGTTCACCTTAGTGCCATCTCAGCGTATCATGAGCCGTTTTTTTCTCTTTCACTGGCTCAGTTACCTATGGTTAAGAGATTTCTTAAGGGCATTCTGCACACCAGACCCCCTACAAGACGTCCTGTTACAGCCTGGGACATTAATCTTGTGCTAGACATGCTCACTCGGAAACCTTTTGAGCCTCTAGCTACCTGTGAGCTAAAGTTTCTCACCTGGAAGACTGCCTTCCTAGTGGCCACTGCCTCAGCCCATAGGGTCTCTGAGATACATGCCCTGGTCACAGACCCTCCGTATACTGTGTTCCATAAGGACAAAGTAGTCCTTCGTACGCATCCTAAGTTTCTTCCTAAGGTTGTGTCAGAATTTCATCTTAACCAACCTTTGGTTCTTCCCTCTTATTTTGCGGACTTCCAAAATGAAGGGGAACGCTCTCTTCATTCTCTGGATGTTAAGAGGGCCTTGCGTTTCTACTTAGATAGAACAAGGATTTTCGTAAAGCCCAGCAACTGTTCGTTTCCTTCAGTGAGGCCTGGCTGGGTCAACCTGTCGCTATTAGATGTATCTCAGCATGGCTAGTGGCGTGCCTTTTGTCACTGCTATTCCATGGCAGGTTAGGTGGAGGGTAGAGTTCACGCTCACTCTACCAGAAGCGATGGCAGCTTCCCTAGCAATCCATAGCGTGCCCATGCAGACATCTGCAATGCAGCCACCTGGAGCTCAGTGCATACTTTCATTAAGCATTATGCACTCGATGTCCATGCCAGGCGACATTCTTCCTTTGGCAGAGCCATCCTTAATGGACTTCTGTCTTAACAAGCGTGAGCTCTTGGGTTTTCCTGCCGCCCTCTCGGGGGATTATTAGCTCAGTACTCTCCCAATAGTGTGAATGAGTGGTGGAGACTTATGTCCAGGAAGATATGAACATTACGTACCTACGTAATTCTTGATCTTCTTGGACGAGTCTCCACCACTCATCCCCACACCTCCCGCTCCCCGAGCTCACCTCTCTTGTTGGTCTTCACTCCCTCAAATCTTTAGGCCTTGAAGACTTCTTTATTGACCCTTCTTACGGTCGTCCGGACTATTTATGTCGGGTTTTTTAGGTTAGGCTACCCTTCTAGGTTAGTTATGCTGCATCTCCTTGGTAAAAGGTACTGAGGCGGTTGGGGAGTCGGCCGAGATAAGTCATTGCCCGAGCTGAGGCTCGCGCGACTGTTCCTCGCTGGGCGCCATCTCTGGCGTGACTCCCAGCAAAATGTTTGGTCTCGATGGGTCCTGGTGCCTCCGGGCGCAGATCCCAATAGTGTGAATGAGTGGTGGAGACACGTCCAAGAAGATCAAGAATTACGGTAGGTACGTAATTTTAATTTATCAGGGATCCATCAATGAGATTTATAATAGCATCATCCCGCCAAAGTGTGATGCCTCAGAGACATAACTGTATGCTTATTATCAGAACTTAGAATACAAATTCAAACTCTGCACTGTGGTCACGCACCTCCTGGTGAGCTAATGTCAGAGTCAGGGTTTGAATCCTATAGCCGCCTAGGTGCATACTGTGTGATACTGAGCAAGTCACGTAACTTCCACATGCTCCCAGGTCGCATCTCAAAACAAGATTTGGCTTAAGTGTGCTACTCCTGGTTAAACAATGTTCCCTTCCCCCTTCCCTTCTTTCTATAACTAGGGGAGCTGTGACCACTAAAACTAGCTAAATGGCTACCAACTTTTTTTTTATTTTCTATTAAAAAATTTTAAAACTACCAGACAAATTCAAAGCAGACATCATGTAACATTTAAAACGTATCACATTCTAGCAGTTGCTAAGGAACTGCAATACGGAATGCTGAAGCAAAACATATAACAACTGAACCTATTTGCTGTTTGAACCTATTTTCAGATTCTGGAAAGGGAGGCATGGTTTGCAAATCTCATGGATGGATCCCCGAGAAGAAACAACATTACTACGGTGAGTAATTTTTTTCTTCAAACAACAGGAATTCATCAATGATGCTTTACCATAGCAAACTCTAGCAGTACTTTGGGAGGACAGGTCCAAAACGTATCTAGGAAAAAGGTTCTATAAGACAGCATTTCCAAAACTGGCATCTCTCCTGGACTGTATGTCTAGGCAGCAGTGCTCTGTGAAGAAGTGCACAATTTTCCAGGTAGCTGCTTTACATATGTCTATGCCTGCTGCAGCTGCAACAGAGGCAGAGGTACCTCTTGTGGAATGTGCCCTTAGGTCTCTAGTTTTTTTTTTTTTATCAGCTTTTTCATAAGAGAATTGTATGCAGGAGACTATCCAATGAGAGACAGTTCTCACAGCTGCTGGTTTAACTTTGCCCACCTCTCGATAGGTAACGAAAAGCTGAGTGCCCTGGAACCTGACATCCCTTGTTCAGTCTAGGTAGTGGTCTAGTGTTCTTTAATATCCTGACAGTGCAGTTCCTGTTCACCTGTACTGGAGTGTTCAGAGCAGAGCACAGGAAGGACAACTGACTGGTTCAAGTGGAATTCAAACACCTTCTTAGGTAGGAACTCTCTACTGGTCCTATGGACTACCTTATCTACGTGGAAGATGATATAGTTTGGATCCTTACAGAAGGCTTGCAGTTCACTTACCCTGGTGGCAGATGTCACAGCAACCAAGGAATCGGTCAGTATAGCTTTACAGTAGCAATCAGTCCACTGGATTGAGTTGCCCCAGAGATAGAACTTATGCTAATTTTGGAATCTTAGAATTAGAACTAAATTCAAACTCTGCACCATGGCCACACTTCCCACAATAGTCAAAATAGTTTCTCTGCTTGAAGAAAGCTGCCACCCCGCAGTACAGCTCTGCTCTTCTGGCCTCCAGAATAGATTGGCTCTTCTATTTCTTTAAAAAATATTATTTTAGTTATTTATTCGATACTCTGCATCATTTAGGTTACTTCTGCGTTATTTGTAATTTCTGTAGTTTCTCTGGTCCCCTTTCGGTTCCCAGGAACTGAAGAAAGCCGCTAGTTAACATGGTTCCTGCCTTTGGGGAACCACTTTCTTGTAGTAAAAAAATATATATAATTTTATTACTATAACTGCTATTTTTTTCTTGTGCCTAGCAGTTTTCATTATTTGAGTTGTGGTTCCCACCAGAGTACCGAACCGCTCAGATAACTTTTTGAAATTGACATATAAACCTCATACTTATTAAAAACTATTAGTTTGACGTAAAAATTACTGCAGATCCAGTTTTTCTGGGAATCGGACTGAAATTCTTTCTTACAGCCCTTTGTTTAATACCCTTTGTGCGCTGTTAAAATTTATTTGACTATTTTTGGGAACTAAAATAAATATTCATTGTCTATCAGTGTTTGGCATGACTGACAGACCAAAGACAAAATGAACATGACCAACAGGCTTTAAAAATGTTACTATTTGTTTCCGGCTCCTGACAAGGGCAGACTGCCATGAGCTGAGTCTTGGGTGCCTGGGTCCAGACCCGATTTTATAAACTGTGAACTCTGTAAGAAGTTTTGTCCTAAAACACAAAAGAAAAGGACCCAAAAAGAGGGACAACTGTATAGCTTCTCAGTTTGCTTCCATGTCTTCAAAATACAGTAAAGTCTCAGATTAGAGTTCTTTCCCTCAGACACAGCAGCAGTCCCTGTCAGAGCAGACTGATGAAAAAATAAAGATGCACAAGTATCAGAAAAGCATGGTAAAGATGGTTTAGAACCCAGAGTGTCTGAAAGGGGGGCCGCTTGAGTCCAGTGAATGCAAACATATGAGAGCTTCTGAGCAGGCCCTGGAAACACGGTCTGCAAGGAAAAAACAAAAAGAAAAATATGTCCCTGTAACTTCTCCTGAAAAAGGAAGGGAGCAGACAGTGGACACATGACAAATCCCCTAATCAAAGGACATGACAAGGGCATGGCATTTTTTCAAGGCCTTCCAGGCCATGGGAAATTTTATGAATTTTCCTGCCCCCCCCCCCCCCAGCTGTGGTTCACCACCAACTGCCTGTAGAGGAAGAAAAAATTTATTATATGAAGATGAGGAGAATGAACCCCACGGTTCACCTGAGCAAGAATTTGACTCTCCTCCTAGGCCTCCAGAGGACTGCACATCCCATTATTCCTTTGTTAGGCAAATGGTAAACACCCATAAAATCTCCTCTCATAAATGACATGATGGGTCTGGTTGCTACTCTCCATCCACAAATCACTCTAGAAAGTCACTGCCAAAATCATGTCAGCACCCACTTTAGCTGCTGGCACTGATAAGAAAATTGAAAAGAAGCATCAGGTGGACAGGCGGGGGGGGGTTGAGTACCTGCATATCCCACCCCGATCATGAGGGAGGGGTCTAGGCTGCTGCATGTGAGAAGGCTAAGGTTCCTTTCTCTGCCAAGACTACAGAGAAGAGTTCCAGAAACTGGATACCATAGCTAAAAAATGTACACAACAGCATCCTTGTTCCCTCAGGCAAGCTGCTTACATGGCATACACAGCCCAGAACCGGAAGGTATTGGGGGATTTGATGCTGGCACTGAACAAGAAAGCAAAAAGTGAACTGAAACAGGACTTAGCTGACACAGTCATATGCCACTTAAGTACCAATTACACATGGTCTTGGATGCCAGGGACTCTGCTTCAAGGGTCTTGGCCCATGCAGTATATCTATGGAGGTTTGCCTATTATAGGTCTACCATACCATTCCAGGACACACAGACCAAGGACGTGGATTTCTCCTCTGAGGGAAACTCCCTGTCTGGTGACAAGACAGAGGCATATAAAAAGAAATGGATGAGTACAAAACAACTTATAGAAACATTGCTGAAAAAGAAAAGGCCCCCACTTCCTATAGGCCTTATGGAAATGGAGGCAGGGGTAGGAGTTACTACCCAGACTTTAGGCCCCTTATTAGTATAAACCCCAAAGAGGTTACTATACGGCCAGGGGCAGGGGAGTCACTAAGCCACAGCAAAAACAAACCCCCTGACCTGAGGGAGCCTGGAGATCTTCTGTTGCAGCAGCAGATTAGTCCAGCAGGCAGAAGGGAACTGTGGGATCTGAAGTAGTGGGTGCTGCCCAGAAGGTCTTTGTAGGACAGCAAAAAAGCAGAAAGGGCTTCCACAATTCTGTAGCCTTAATTTTTACAGATAGGTACAAAGTGAACAAACAGAAATAATCAAAACTTTGTTTTTTAATTACACGAGTAAGGATAATCAGCTACAATAAGTAGCCACATTTAAATGTAAGGATAGCTCAGATTAAAATGCAGTTCATTTATAGCATAACAGCCCAACATTGAACCAATGCAATCCAATTTAGAAACTATATCGATTGCTGGAATAGAGTCTTTGTTTTTCATTTTCACAGTGTTACAGATGTTTTGCAGATGACCCTTTATTTTTGTGGCCTTATTTCTTCTTCAACAGCTCAGTCATTTCAGGAACAGCCTATTAAAAAAAAAAAAACACAAGGGTAATTCACTTCTGGTAAATGCTCTATTACTAGAAAACATGCATGCTTGCTGTTGACAGACTTGTCGCTCATTTGCATACACCACCAACTCAGTAGCAGAGTTAACATCATTGGAACACTTCACATAAAGCTTTACCTTTTAAAAGATTTATTACTGTGCTGGCCAGCGCAGCGAGGGCTGAAGTGCTAGACGCCACACTCACATACCGACGACCCGTGTTTTGGAGCAAGCGTGGGTCGCCGGGCCTCCGGCAGTGGTAGAGAAGGATGAAACGTCCTTGGACAGCTCTCCTTCTCCTGGTTGGGGGTCTCCCAGCAGTCTGTGCTTGCCTGGCTCTTAGTGGTGGCTGGGGGCTGGCACACTGACGCTGTGTCTACAAGGGGGAGGCAAAGAAGCAGCCGTCTGACGTACTGTGGGCGGATGTGCGCGTGGTACGTCCCCCGATGGCACTGCACACCCCACTGCCTAGGGTGAACATGTGAAAAAAGATGGCATCCTGGTCGAACGGCTTGATGGCCGTCCGACAAACACTGGCTCCAGGGGCATTGCCTGAATCTGGATCCGGACAGGGTGGGCGAGTTGGGGGCTCCCCACCACCTCGCTGCAGGGGGTAAGCCGCAGGGGACGAAAGGTGAGGACCCTGAAGGAATTCGGATGGATGGACATCGGCCAGAGTCCCGAGGGGTTGCCAGAATATGGGGAGCAGACCAGGTATGCTAGGAGAAAGAAACAGCCACACACACAAAAAAAAAAAAAAAAAAAAAAAAAGATTTATCACATCTTATTGTCAACAGATCTCTTCAAGTATAAGAACTGTCATTAAAGCAAAGTTTGGGGGTAGGCCACATGCAGGCAACCCGGTTTCGAAAGTGATGGCCAATATTTCACTCTAATTCTCAACCCCCTGCCTCACAAATACAGTTCAAAGCTTACAAAAAAAGAATCATGACCACATCTGAATGATGATAACATCAGCTAAAGAAGCTGTTAGAATGTGTAGTGTTGTGAGAATAAAAAGACACTTGTAACTTTAGAATCCCAAGAATATCTTATCCATACATTATCACTCTTTGGTTTTAGCACCAGCAGCGAAAGGACCTCAGAGGAATAAGAACATCTGAGGCTGGCAGTGCCAGTGCACAGCACTGATGCACAGCATCATCCACACACCTGGAAGGTATACAGCAGCGCTGGCTCCAACTACCTTAGTACCTTTGTGTTCGTTTTTTGTGTTAGAGGGAAAAGCATACATCTCTCTCATATACATATATATATATATATATATATATATATATATATATATATATGTGTGTGTGTGTGTGTGTGTGTGTGTAAAAGGGGTGGAAGACAACATAAATGGCACTGAAGTGAATCTTGGGGATTGAAGGCAGGTAAAAACAGGTTACTCCTCTGTAACAGTAGTTCCAGGAGTGGTATATGATGTTCATCCACACATTCTGGCAGTTGCCTTTCCCTTTAATTCTGTCCAGAACGTCTTCAAGCTGGCTCCTCCCACCCACCCAGGTGGTAACTCCCTTGGCTCCGCCCCATGACGCCAGATCTTGTCCGCTGGGAGCAGTGCTGTGCACCAAACCCAGGGGAGGTCGGGTGGGTCCGTGTGGATGAACATTATATACCACTCCTAGAAAGTGCAGTTACGTAAGAACGTACCATAACAGTAGATCTTCCAGGAATGTCTCTTGCAGTAGGTCATTACTTCTGGGAGGTTCCAGCAGAGGGCGCTGTCACACAGCAGCTTCTTCAAGCAGTCTTTCACCAGGAACAACCCACACATGAAATCATTTCCTTGCTCTGCCTATAAAATTGCGTGGTCCCTGGTATCCTCTGTTCCCCGCCGGTTTCAGCTAGCAATGGCGAGGACCAAGGGAAACCGTGGTACCAGTGAGTCCCAACCCTAAGTTCTTAGCTTACTGTTTCTCTGTTAGAGAAGGCAGGGGAATGGAGGGCGGGAAGATACCTACTGCAAGAGACATTCCTGGAAGATCTGCTGTTACGGCAAGTTCTTACATAATTGCACTATCTTCTACAGAATGGTCTCTTGCAGTAGGTCATCACTTCTGGGAGATTCCCAAGCAGTTATGTCCCAATGGGGAGGACAATTATGATAGTATGCTTTGTAGCACTGTGCGGCCGAAGGCCGTTCTGCGTCTAGAGGCAATATCAAGGTTATAGTGCCTGGTAGACCATGTGGCCGTAATGGAAGCACCTTTGAAACAAGCCGCTGTAGCTCTTGTGGAGTGGGCTTGGACTTGATGTGGTAAAGGTTTGTTATATTTCTTATAACAATAGGTAATGCAATGGGCTAGCCAGCACGAAAGAGTGTTTGGCTGCCGGGAGGCCTTGGCAACCCGGGGCAAAGGTGACGAAGAGTTGCAAGGTTTTACGGATAGACTGTCCGGTCAATATAATAATGTAGGATGCAGCGAACATCCACTGTGTGTAAAATATGTTCCCCTGGATTACAGTATGCGGGGTAGAAGACTGGTAATTCCAGGGATTGGTTTAGAGTCTGTTCTGAGACTACTTTTGGTAGAAAAGAGGGGTTAGTGCGAAGCACAACCCGGTCTTTATGAAATATTAGGTAAGGTTCTCTGCACATAAGAGCATGAAGCTCAGAGATATGTCTGGCTGAAGTAATAGCTACTAAAAATAATGCTTTCCATGATAGAAAACGAAGATCACACGTGGCCGCAGGTTCGAATGGTTCCACTGCCAATTTTTTGACCATGAAATTTAGATCCCATGGTGGAATGGGACGTCGAATTGGTGGTTTTAAATGTAATACACCTTTTTTTTTTTTTTGTTAAGTTACTATTTTTCTCCCCCTCGGAGTCCTCTGCTGCCCCTCTGACGTCCCCCCTACACAGACACCAGGTATGAGGGCCCCTTCCCCTGAACCCCACGACTTACCCTTCGTGGCAGGGGTGGGGAGCGACTCAACCCACTGGACTGGATGAGTATTCGGGGAGGTGCCTTCCCGGGCCTGTTGCGGTGGGGGACTATCGTCATCCTTGCAGAGGACTCCCATTTTCTTGTTTTTCTGGTTCTTCCCCAGAGAGACCGCGGCGTGCAATGGTGTCAGCGCACACGCTTCCGAGCGTACCCTCGCCAAGCGCCTGCCTCAGTCCCCTCCCCACATTCTTTAGAGCTGACATGCCACCTCCCAGCCTCCGCTAGGGGGCAGGCAATCGCCAGGCCCTACTAACCCCCCTCCCCGGAGAAGGAGAGCAGTCCTGGGGATGCTCAATCCTTCTCCTCCCTGCCAACCCCCGGTGACCCATGTCCATTCCCGAACATGGGTCGCCGGTGCAACGCAAGGTAAGGTGTCCAGCGCCTCAGCCCTCAGCGCCACTGGGCCGGCCTGTAATACACCTTTTAGAAACATTTTTGCCAAATGGTGTTGATATAAGAGACGGCCATCTAGCGGTTTGTGGAATGCAGAAATGGCCGTGAAATGAACCTTGATGGATGAATAACTGAGGCCTTCCTTGAATAGGGTGGTCAGGTAGTCCAAAACCCTCGTGAGTGGGCAAGAATATGGATCTAATGGTTGGGATGCTGACCAGATTGCAAAGCGTTTCCATTTGGAGTTATAAGTTTCTCTGGTAACCTATTTGCGAGCGGCCAGTAGGACGTCAGCTACTTTTTCTGATACTTGTAGTCTATTTATGAAGACGTCTTAAGGAGCCAAGCATGAAGATGTAGCGTCTTCAGATTGGGGTGGATCATTGAACTGTGGTGTTGTGTTAGGAGATCCGGTCTGGACAGCAATGGAATTGGTTCCGCTATTGACAGTTGTTGAAGCAATGGAAACCATGCCTGCCTGGGCCACATGGGAGCTATGAGAAGCATGATGGCCGGCTCCATTTGTCATTTCTTTAATGTTCTGAGTATGAGTGGGATTGGAGGGAAGGCATATAAAAAAAAGAGTCCTGTCCAGTTTTGGGATAGGGCATCGATAGATTTTCCCTTTTGTGCTCGGGATAATGGAGAAGTATCTGGGGAGTTTGTGGTTGTCTGGGGAGGCAAACAGATCTATCCGAGGAGTGCCCCATCGAATGAATAGATCCTGGAGGATGGAGTCGTGCAGGGTCCACTCGTGTGAGGACTGGCGACTCAGGTGATCTGCCAATACATTGAGGCGTCCCGGGAGGTGAGCGGCTGTCAATGTCAAATTGTATTGTATAGCCACCTTCCACACTTCTATGGCTGCTCTGCAGAGTGAGCGAGAGTGGGTGCCCCCTTGTTTGTTGAGATAACATACTACTGTGGTGTTGTCTGATTGTACCATTGGTGACCCGGGATTAGGTGTAGACGGAAGGTTTGCAGTGCTAACAGGACTGCGTGCATTTCCAGTAGACTGATGTGTTGTTGGGCTTGAGTAACATTCCATTTGCCTCGAGCCCGATGTGGCCCCAAATGGGCTCCCCATCCCTCTAGGGATGCACCTGTTGTTAGCACTTGTTGCGGGGGTGTTGTTTGGAATGGGCAGCCCTGGTTGAGGTTGGAGTGGAGGGTCCACCATGACAGGGCTCGCTGAAGGGCAGGAGTTATCCTGATGGGATCACTGAACTGCCCTGTGCTTTGACACCATTGCTCTTGTAATGCTCACTGAATGGGGTGCATTCTCAGATGTGCATATTCTACTGTCTGGAGGGAGGCCGCCATATGTCCAAGTAGGCGGAGCATGCATCTTGCTGTGGTCATTTTTTGTGACTGTATTTGTATGGCCTGTTGTAGTAAAACGTCCTGACGTGCCAGTGGGAGGAAGGCCTTGGCAACTGTCATATCCAATGTCACTCCTATGTATTGGAGGGTCTGGGATGGGTAAGGATTGGATTTCGGCCAATTTACTGTAATCCCTAGATTGTAGAACAACTGAAGGGTCTCCATCAGGGAGGATAGCAGTTGCTCTCTGGAATGTGCTTTTATAAGCCAGTTGTCGAGGTATGGAAATAAGTAGTGTCCTCATTTATTTATTTATTTATTTATTCATTCATTCTAGGATTACAAATACCTTTGAGTGCCAGGCAGCTCATCTACAAAGGTTCCACATCAGAAGGGATGGTTACAAACAGTTGCATAGAAACAGACAAGTCATACAGAATATTTTAGAACAGATGTACATGTTTACACATTACAGTAAAGGACAATTAAGCTTCAGTTATATACACATTAAGTAAACCCTGATCAGAGGCAGAAGGAAGAGAAGTAGGGGTGGGGAGGAAGAACCAAGAGGGAGAGGAGCAGTCAGGCAGCCTTGTAAAGTTGCAACTACGATAGGGGGAGGAAAAAGTCTTAGAAAGGGGAAGTAGAGGGCAAAGGCATGGAGGAGGGTGGTAAGATGGGGTGATAGAGGTGTCAGTGAGGGAGGTCCGGGGAGAGATGGACTAGTGGAAGTCCTGAAAGGGACCCGGAAATTAGGTGGAGTAATCACAGGAGTTTTCAGTTAGGAGGTGAGTTCCGAGCTTATGTTTGAACTCTCCAAGTTTAGGAAGGGTAGCTAGACTATTGGCGAGTCCATTGAACCAGGAAGGCGCTCTGCTACCAAAGGCGCGTTGGTGTTGCATGGTCTGGCACCGTGGGACTAGTAGGAGTTCAGTGGATGAGGTGTGCATATGTTGGGTCTTTGGAGATTTGTGAAGCAGACAACACTGACACTTCGGCATGAAACCAAGTAGAATCTTTTTAGTGAGAAGGCAGGTGTGGTATTTAATTCTCCCAGATAGACTGAGCCATCCAGTCTGTTTATAGAGATCGCAGGTGTGGGTGAAGTGGGATGCCCCCATTTGGAGTCTACAAGCCTTGTTTAGTGCAATAGTGAGCCTTTTGATAGCAGTATCGGTAGCAGCTCCGTAAATGACAAGACCATAGACAATAATAGAGAGCACCGAACTGTGAATCGCCAGATTGAGAGCTTCAGGTGTTAGAAACTTTCTGAGTCGATAGAGAAGACCAATCCTAGCATTGACGGCTCTGGTTACATTTGTGATGTGAGGTGTATAGGTGAGGTGACTATCTAGGGTGACCCCAAGGTACCTGAAGTGCTGTATTTGTTCAAGGGGGTCATCTTGGCTATTTCTGATAGTGAGAGCATGTCCATTGTATCTACTGCGGGCAGAGGAGAACAACAGGACTTTTGTCTTCTTGTAGTTTAGCACTAGTTTCTGTTTGGAGAACCAGTGCTCGATGTCCAGGAAACCATTCTGTAGGTTGCTTTCAAGCATTTGTGGGTCAGGGTGGCTTGCAAAAATGACAGCGTCAACCGCATAGAGCAGTGTGCGTAGGTGGCAGGCAGATGGTAAATTGTTAATGAAGATGCTGAATAGTAGGGGGCCCAGTTTTCTTCGAGCGTTCGCTACCACTGCTCGGCATTTGGTAAAGACGCGAGGAGCAGAGGACAGGCCGAATGGCAGGGCTCTGAATTGGTAGTTTTTCCCCAGTAAATGGAAACTGATGTACTGTTGATGGGCCGCATGAATGGGGATATGTAGATATGCGTCCTTCATGTCCAAGGAACACATCCAGTCCCCTTGTTTCAATAATGGTAGGACGGATGCTAATGTGATCATCCTGAAGTGTTTGTATTGAATGTACGTGTTCAGTGGACGTAGGTCCAGTATGGGTCTGAGATCCCGTTTTTTAGGGTACTAGGAAAAAATGGGAATAAAATCCCTGATGATGATGTTGTACTGAAACTGGTATAATAGCCTGTTTTGTAAGTAGGGCCTGTACTTCCTCCTGCAGAATGGTCGTGTAGTCTGGAGGGTAATGAACCCATCGTGGAGGAAAATATGGTGGTATTTCTCTTAGTTCCAATGTGTGTCCAGTTTGAATAAACTGCAGTACCAAAGTGTCTTTTATCATCTTTTTCCAGGCCTCTAAATGGAGGGCAAAATGACCCCGACTGTCTCCGTGGCCTGATCGAGGAGACTGGGGGTCAGCCCTGGTAAGTCATTGGGAACTGGAGGTACCTGCACCCCCTGAGGGGCAGGTACGTGGAGGATGGGTGTTAAGTTATTGTCCCTTTTCTGGGTTGGCCTTGTCCTCGAAAGGTATTCCTGCGGAAAGATTTGTAACGATTTCCCCTTTTATTCTGATAAGGGTATTTTCCACGTTTGTGTGGTACATACTTTGGACTGCATGTAATTGATGGCCGGAAGCTTGGAGATCATCTAAAATGATTTGTGTACTGGGACCAAATAATTTATCTCCACAAAATGGGGCATTAGTTACTTTTTGTTGTATGTCTGGTGCCAGACTGGAAACCTGGAGCCATGCTTAGCGGCGAAGGGTAATGCCTGTGGCTGAAACCTTAGCTGAAGTGTCCACTACTTCATAACCTGACCTAAGAAGGTGTCGGAATAGTGATGTAATGGTAGTGAGTGTTTGCAACCGTTGTTCCTTTTCAGGAGATGGAGGCAATTTTGCAAGTGTGTCCATGGCGGAACTGCCTAAGGTCCTTTGGTATTTTAGCATGTGGTCCATATAATTTAAAAGCTGGATGTTCATAGTATCAGAGGTGAATACTTTTTTGCCCAGGTAATCCAAGCGTCTAGACTCCTTATCAGGAGGTAGTGAGCTGGTATGTTTTGCTTTTTTAGTACGATCGTGAGCAGCCGTAACTACTACGGAATCTGCTGTTGGAATTGAGGACAAGTATTGATGGTCTAGTGGAGCCTGGTAAAGGTGATCTGCCTTTCGTGGTACAGCTGGTGTGTTTGAGGGCTGGCGCCATGCTTGCCTCAATAGCATTTTGATAAGTAGATATCAGCGGGGGCACCGCTAGAACTGGTTCCTCCGGAGGTCAAGGTATTCTGCCATGTCCCTTCATTGTTTATCTTGTTCTGTAGTGGTAAATCCCATAACTTTTTGGATTTGAAGCATCATATCTAAGAGGGGTCATTGGGTGGTGAAATGGCCCTTGCAGGTTGTACCAAGTCCTCGTCAAAAGAGGATGCAACAGAATATGGTGAGTCTTGCCCCTGAAATTCTATATCGGGGAAGCTCTCCTCATAAATGTCCTCTGAAAGTTCTTCCAATATATTTGGTTCGTTTTCCGAGTAGTATTCCTCTAAAGGAGGAGGAAGTGAGGAGGGTGAGGCTTCTAAATCAGAGTGCAGTCTCTTAGTAGGAGGTGGAGTCAGAATTTCAGAGGATGGGGTTTCAGGTAGGTTCGGTGGGGGAGCGTACCCCAATGAACGTAATACAGTATTAATAATGTGTTCCATATCAGGAAGCTGAGAGGGTGGTAATTCCACAGTCTCAGGTTGAGTACCCATTGTAATTGGTGTTATCGTAGATAAGGGCCGTTGCGGAGGATCCGGTCATTGCCCTTTAAAATAGAGCCCTGGGTCCCTATGAGTGAGAGGCTCGCCCCTATATGACGAAATCTGTGAAGGTGGGGGGGGGGGGGTTGTCCAAGAAGTGCAAATGAGATTGGTTTTCCACTCCCAAGGGAGGGCATTGATCCTGTATTTTGTGAAATGGGGTCCCCATATGAATAAAGGGGGGGGCGCGCCCTTTGGTACTGATGTTAATATAGTCACCTCCGTTGCTGAGGAAAAAGCACCAGAACGTCTTGTTTTATGAACAAAAATATGCTCCATTGACGGGGGAATGAAGCCTGTTGACAAGGGAGTATGAAAAAGGTCCTCTTGACGAAGAGGGAGTCATGAACACGTGCCGCTGACAGGGAAGTAGTCCTGTCAACAAGGGAGCCAAAAACATGTGCTCCGTCGACGGAGGAGGTAGCCCCATCAACGGGAAACGTGCCACATGAACCTCCGTCGACGGCTGAGTGTTCGTCATTGACAAGGAAGGAGGTTTAAAGGTTGTTGTCGACGGGAGAGTGGTTTTTGTCAATGGTGCAGATTTGAAGGATGTCACAGTCGACGTACGTCGTGGCAGGGATCGAGAGGATGTTTTTTCCTTCTCCCTTTTAGTGCCAGAATGTGACCCAGTTGGTGTGGAGCTCTTGGGACGAGCCCCTTGGGTCTCCATTAAAGCTAATTGTTCCTCCATTATGTAGGCTTATATTTGGTGTAGCCTTCTCTTTTTTGTTGTAAGATTAAATTCCTGGCAAAAAGCACAGTTAATGATGAGTGCGGCCAAGACACCTCAGGCAATATAAGTGATTATCAAATCTATAAATCTTCCTGCTACAAGGGCAGGAATGAAATTAAGTTAGTTTTTTCTTTGAAGATTCTTCTTTAGGCATTAGTTAGTTCAGTTCTCGTAGATGACGGCTACACAGAAGATTGCTCTAGCTGCTGTGTGAGCTGAAGCCGGCAGAAAGTGAAGAGAGGATACCAGGGACCACCCACTTTTATAGGCAGATCAAGGAGATGTCATGTGTGGGTGGTGCCTAGTGAAAGACTGCTTGAAGAAGCTGCTGTGTGACAGCGCCCTCTGCTGAAACCTCCCGGAAGTAATGACCTACTGCAAGAGACCATTCTGTAGAAGATCTACTGTTACAGGTGAGTAATCTGCTTTTCTAGGGACGTGGATATGATGTTCTATCCATACTTTCTGGCACACTCCTAGCAAGGAGGCTAGGCGCACACCCCCTACTTGGGAAATAAGGATTGGAGAACTGAGGCCCCAAAACCAGCATCCCGGCGTCACTCAAGGTCGATGTGGTAATGGGAAATGAAGGTGTGTGCTGACCTCCAGGTAGCAGCTCTGCAGATTTCCTGAATAGGGACGTCTCTGGAAGCAGCCACCGAGGCAGCGGTATGGCGGGTGGAATAAGCCCTAAGCCCTACGGGAGGCTCCCTACCCGCCAACCTAGAGCAGAGATCACTGCAGGATACAATCCACCTGCCAGTCGTCCGCTTGGCTGTTGGTCTGCCAGGTGCACCTTCAGCGTAGGTGACAAATAGCTGGCGAACCTCTCCCCAAACTCCAGCCATGCGCTCCTTGTAATAAGTGAGCGCTCGCCTCAGGTCCAGAGTATGGAGGCTGTGCTCGCCCTCCGAGGTGTGGTTGGTAAAATACACTGGGAGATTAATCACCTGGTTAAGGTAAAAATCCAACACAACCTTCAGGAGAAACTTCGGGTTGGGGTGCAGGACAACACTGTCCCTGTAGAAGACCAGGTATGGAGACGCCACCGAAAGCACTTGGGGCTCACTGATCCTTCTGGCTGATGTGATAGCCACCAAGAAGGCAGTCTTCCACGACAGGTGAGACATGCCACATCTGTGCACTGCTTTGAATGGCTTGCCCATGAGCTTTGCCAAAAGCAGAAACAAGTCGCATGGTGGTGGTGGTTCACGCACTGGAGGGGAAATGTGGTCAAGACCTTTAGAAAAGCACCAGACCACCTTCTCCTGCACCACTGACTGCAGACTGGCCCATTCCCGGTAAGCAGAGATGGCTGGCAAGTGCACCTTGAGGGTCATCAACCGAAGGCCCGACACAGAGGGACCACAGGTAATCAAGGGTGCTAGCCACTGGAAAAGTCAAAGGGTCCAACCCCTTGCCCTGACACCAAATGGAGAACCTCTTCCATTTGAAGGCGTAACATTTCCTGGTCAACTCCTTCCGAGATGCCTCCACAACTGTGAGGACATCTTCAGAGAGACCCAAAGCCTGGAACTCTAGCCGCTCAGGAACCAGGCTGTCAGGTGCAGGGATTGAAGGTCCAGATGGAGCACCTTCCCCTGACTGATGGCCAGCAGGTCTGGGCAGAGAGGAAGATGCCTCAGGAGCCTGTTGCTGAAGCTGAGAAAATTCGGGGTGCCAGAACTGGGATGGCCAGTCCGGAGCCACCAGGATCACCTGTGCCTTGTCCCTCCTGGCCTTGAACAACACTTTGTGAATCGAGGGAAGGCACAAAAGAGGCCCGGGGTACAGGGCCTCAAGAAGGCATCCTGGCAGCATTCCCTGCTAAGGAGGGTGGGCACAATACAGCCTCAGCTTTGCGTTCTCCCTGAAGGCGAACAGGTCCACCTGAGGGGTGCCCCACTGGAAGATGAAACTGAGTACTACCTCTGGGTGGAGAGACCACTTGTGACACCTCGCCCACCAGGCTGGGGGTGTCTGCCAGCTGCTTGGAGACCCCTGCCACATGGATGGCTAGGAGATCAGCCTCCAGGCTACGCACGAGGGTCCACACACGGAGAGCTTCATTGCACAGTGGCAAGGAGTGCATCCTACCCCGTTTATTGAGGTAGTAATGGTCGTGGTGTTGTCTGTCTGGACCTGGACCACCTGACCCTGGATGTGAGGAACAAATGCAGGGAGCTCCTGCAGGCTGATGACTCCTTGGGAGTCCAGAGCCATGGACTCTGTGTTCCCCCAGGTGGACACCCCAGCCCATGAGAGAGGCACTGGTTGTCGGGACGACCATTGGCTCTGGGTAGACAAACGGGATCCCTTCCTGCAGATGCTCTGGGACTAACCACCACTGGAGGGCATCCCACATCCGCTGGGTCACAGTGACCAGCTGGTCAAAGTGACCCTTGTGCTGAGTCCACTGGCTGGCCAGCTCCCACTACAAGAAGTGCATTCTCCAGCGGGCCCAACAGACCACTTTGGTGCAGGCTGCCATGAAACCCAGCAGGCGCTGGTAGTCCCAGGCAAGGCACAACTGCACAACCCGAAATCATCGGGCAAAGGAGGAGACAGCCTCTGCCCTGTCTGCTGGGAGCCAGACTCTGGATCTGCAAGAGTCGAGCTCCACCCCGATTAAGCTGATCACCTGCGAAGGCTAGAGTTCTGACTTGGCTTCGTTGACCAGGAGGCCAAGGAAGACGCAGGTCTGGAGGGCCAGGTCCCTGGACCGCTCCACCTCCAGCCTGGAGGGAACTGCAATCAGTCAGCCATCCAGGTAGGGGTAACCCGGACCCCTCAGCACCTCAGGGTAAGCTGACACCACTGCAATGCACTTGGTGAAGACCCTGGGGGCCGAGGACAGGTCAAATAGCATGGCCTGAAACTCGTACAGGGCTCTCTCTGCTCGAAAGCGGAAGAACCTTCTCTAAGACGGATGGATCGGGATGCGAAAGAATGAGTCCTGAAGTTCCAGGGAGCAAAACCACATGTTCTGCTCTAGAGATGATATGATCTGTGACAGAATTACCATCCTGAAGGTGCATGACTTGAGGAATTTGTTTAGGTCGTGCAGATTGAGAATGGGACGCCAGCCCCTGTCCGTTTTGGCATCAGAAAGTGCCTGGAGACAAACCTTGGGTGTTCCAGACAATCTGCGACAGGAACGACGACCTCCTTGTGGAGGAGCTGGGCAATGTTGTCCCAAAGAGCTGACAGGATGTCTGCAGATACCAAGTCCTCCCATGGGGCGCGGGCTCGGCAAGGAAGGTACTGCTCGAATTCCAGAGGCAGACCCTGACCCATCACCTCAAGGACCCACCTGTCTGTGGTGGCAGCGGACCAGGAGGAAAGGAAGTGGTGGAGCCGGCCCCCTACGAGAGGACCCAGGGGAGGCATGAGGGATCCCGTCACTGGGCAGGCTTTGAGGAGGAGGGGTCTGGCTGAGGGGGCCACTGGGGCCTCTCCCTCCAGGCTTATGGATGACTAAGGCCACAGACTTCAGCCGAGGTTGTCAGGCCTAGGCCTGCTGACTAGCCTGAGGCTGGTTTGGCCGCAGGAGTAGAGGTGAACCAAAAGGGCTTCCTTTTCTGCTGCTGCTGCTTAGAGCCCTTGGGGTCCTTCCGGGGAGATGTCATGGATTCCAAGGTGGCACTGGACTTCTCGTTGCAGGTGAGGTGGCGCTTGACCCAAGGCCCGAACAAGTCAGTGCCCAGAAGAAAAAATTACTCACCTTAGTAATGTTGTTTCTTCTAATAGAGTCTTGCTGTATTCTGACATATGCAGTTAGGTCCTGCCTTTCAACTGCCCCAGAGAACAAAAGAGTTAAACTTTCCATGGCCAGCATGGAATGTTCACCGCGAGCTCGGTTGAAGACCCTGTCTGCTGCTGTTTAAACTCTTAACCGTCAGATCTTTACGAGCAATACTCACTAGAAGTTCTGTGTGGAAAATGTAAAACTCAAACTAGCCAACTGGCAACTAAATTTTTATAAGAGGGTTTTATGGTTTCAAAGCAAAGACTCAAGTCAGGAAACCCAAAAAACAAAACACATCCCAAAACACAAAAGTCACCCAAAATAAAGGAGGGTGAAAAAAGGGGACACCCCTAGGGTGTCAACACTGCTCCTGCCCACCCACATCCCAAAAACTAGGTTCTGAGAGGGGAGGCGGGGAGGGAGGTCAGAATACAGCAAGACTCCATTAGAAGAAACAACATTACTAAGGTGAGTAATTTTTTCTTCAAACAACATGAAGTCTTGCTGTATTCTGATATATCCAGACTACCAAGCAGTACCTCCATGGAGGAGGGACAGAACCTACTTTGGGAACAGGATCTAGTACTGCTGTGCCAGCCAGAAGCATCACTCCTAGCCTGGATATCCAGAGAGTAATGCTTGGTGAATGTAAGGACTGTTTTACAGGTGGCTGCTTGACAGATTTCCAAGATAGGAATCTCCCTGGCAGCAGCCAGGGAAGCAGCTGTACCTCTAGTAGAGTGAGCCCTCAGGTCTGAGGGTGGAGTTCTGCCTAGCTTCTCATAGCAGAATTGTATACAAGAAACAATCCACCTGGCAACAGACCTCTTAGTGGCAGGTTTGCCCTTACCAGCTTCTCCATATGTGAGGAACAATTGGAGGGACTCAAACCTGTGACCTTTGGTGCGCTCTATGTAGTAGCTAAGGGCCCTTTTGACATCCAAGCTGTGCAGCCTCCTCTCTCCAGAGGAGGAATGGTCAGTGAAGAAAACAGGGAGAGACACATATTGGTTGAGGTGGAAATCTGAAACCACTTCAGGCAAAAACTTCCTGTTAGTCCTTAGGACCACCTTATCTCTATGGAAGAAGATAAAATCAGGTTCCACTGACAGGGCCTGCAACTCACTGATACGCCTGGCAGAGGTAATGGCCACCAAAAATACAGTTTTCCAAGTCAAGTACTTAAGCTCTGCAGAGGACAAAGGCTCAAAGGGGGGTTGCATAAGCTGAGCAATGCAAACATTAAGGTCCCAAGCAAGAGCAGGGTCCCTAAAGGGGGGATTGGTGTTCAGCAATGCCTTGAAGAATTTACAAAACACAGGATGGGCTGACAGAGGAGAGGACTTGCCTACTGACAAGAAGGCAGAAACAGCTGCCAGATGCAGTTCAAGTGTAGCTGGCCTAAGTCCCAAGCCATTAAGATGAACCATATAGTCCAGAACTGTAGGCAACCCAGCAGATTCTGGAGAAATATGCTTATTAGAGCACCAAATAGTGAACCTTTTCCATTTGGAGTTGTAAGTCTTCCTGGTGGAAGGCTTTCGAGAAGCCTTAAGGACATCCAGAACCCCTTGAGAAAGGTGCAGATCAGCAAACTAACTCTTCAAGAGCCATGCCTTGAGATTGAGAGATCTGAGGTTCGGATACCAAATCCTCCCCTGAGAGGATGTCAACAGGTTGTAATTCCTGGGAAGAGACAGGGGAAGGTGGACTGCTAAGGACAACAACAGTGGGTACCAGGGCTATCTGGACCAGTCTGGAGCAATCAGAATCACTTTGCATGGTTGAGACCTGATCTTGACTAGCACTTTGAACAGGAGAGGGAAGGGGGGAAAAGCATACAGGAACTTCCCTTCCCAATTCAGAATCAGAGCATCCAGGGGGACTGAGCCCAAGACTGTGGGTCTGCAACAAAAGAGAGGAAGTTGGTGACTGTCTGGGGCTGCAAAAAGATCCATCTGTGGAGTGCCCCATCTCGAGAAAATCACTTTCAAAACTAGGGGATCTAGGGTCCATTCGTGATGGCCCCGGGATATCCTGCTGAGAGCATCTGCTAGGACATTGTCCTTCCCTGGGAGGCGAAATGCTATCAGAGAGGTTTGCAGGGAATAGGCCAGAGACCACAACTTCATTGCTTCTGTGCACAAGGCCGTAGACCGAGTGCCTCCTTGCTTGTTGATGTACCACATTGTGGTGGTGTTGTCTGTTCTGATCTGGACCACCTTGTTCTGTACAGATTTGGAAAAGGCTTGCAGTGCCAGAAACACTGGTCTGAGTTCCAAGAGATTGATGTGAAGCAGAGATCTTGAGGTGACCACAGCCCTGGTGGTAAGATCCCCCAGGCGGGCGCCCCAGCCCAGCAGGGAGGCATCTGTGGTGAGTATCACTGAATGAGACTGAGTGACAAAAGGAACTCCCTGTCTCAAATTGTCCTGATCCTGCCACCACTGCAAAGCCTGGATCAGGGTTCGAGTCACTGGGACTAGTTTAGTAAGGGAATCCTTTCTTTGGGACCAGAAGGCTCTTAAGTGGAACTGAATGTCCCTCATCTGGAATCTTGCTCCCTGGACCACTGCTGAAGAGGCTGCCATGTGGCCCAGGAGCTGCAGGAAATGCCTTGCTGGTCGAGACACCTGAAGGGTGAATGAAGAGGCCAGTTCTATAAGGGTCCTTACCCTGTCCAGGGGAAGGAGGGCTTTTGCCCTTATTGTATCCAGCTCTACCCCTATAAAGGTGAGGAGCTGTACTGGCTCGAGAACTGACTTTGGAAGGTTGAGGAGGAATCCTAAGGAAGTGAGCACTTGCTGAGTTATTTGCAGATGTGACTCAACTTGGTCTGTAGACTGACCCACTATGAGCCAGTTGTCCAAGTATGGAAAGATGTAGATCCTTTTTCTCCTTAGAAAAGCAACCACTACTGCCAGGCACTTTGTGAACACCCTTGGGGCTGATGTTAGGCCAAAGGGCATTGCTCTGAATTGACAGTGGCCTGAGGGCAACTCGAACCTGAGGTACTTTCTGTGGGAGCACCTGATGGGAATGTGAAAATAGGCATCTTTGAGGTCCAGGGAGGCTAGCCAGTCCCCTGGCCTTAGAGAGGGCAGAATTATTCCCAGAGTCACCATTTTGAATTTTGGTTTTAAAAGGTGCTTGTTCAGATATCTTAGATCTAGGATGGGCCGCCATTCTCCTGTCTTTTTGGGGGTTAGGAAGTACCTGGATTACAATCCCTTGCCCCTGTGTAGGGTAGGAACCCCTTCTATGGCTCTGAGAGCCAGGAGGGAAGAAATCTCTGCCTCTAGGGCAAGGGTCTCTGATGGATTTGCAGGTGGAAAGGATCTGGTTCTCATCTTGGGAAATTTTTTGAAGCTGAGAACCAGTCCCCGGCTTATTACTTCCAGGACCCACTTGTCTGATGTCAAAGACTTCCAGTCCTGGACAAAGTAAGCCAGCCTGCCCCTACAGGTATTGGAGAACCGGCCCAGGCAGACCCATCAGGGTGTCTGCTTGGCAGGGGCTTTAGGCTGAGGGGTGGAAGCAGGCCTGCTCATTCCCTGTCTGCCTCTCCCTCTGAAGAACCCCCTCTGAATATAAGCAGAAGAGGAGGCCTGGGCTTGGTAAAAAGGCCTTTGAAAGGGCCTGCCCCTGCCCCTGGAATGCTGTCTCTGAGGAGTGGCTTGCCTTTCTTTGGCCTAAGCACTCCTGTAGGTGGTCCTGTACTCGTCCATCTTCTTCATGTAGTTCTCTGTCTGCTCCCCAAACAGAGAATTACTAATGACAGGGAAATCCATGGCCTTAGCCTGGGTATCCTGTGATAGGCTAGTACATCTGAGCCAAGCCATCCTCTGAAGGGCCACAGATGTAGCCATGATTCTAGATGAAACATCATTGGAGTCCACAGCAGCATGAAATTGCACCTTGGATGCCTCAATCCCATCTGCAGCCACCTGCTCCAGCTCCCTGGCAAGCTGGTCAGGGGCCTGTTTAGCCAGAGCCAGCACAGTGTCCCACCTAGACTTCTGGTATCTAGCTGTGTAGGCCATATAGTTAGCCTGCCTGAGTCCCAAAGATGCTGCCATGTACTGCTTTTCTGCCATGGCATCAATCCTCCAGGAGTCCTTATCTGTGGGGTGTGAAGCCAAGGGAATATTTGCCTTATCACAGGCAGCACCCTGCACTACCCCAACATGGCTGCATTGCTGGGAAAAGAACTCCGTGTCAGAGCCTGAAAGGGTATACCTCTTGTCCAGTCTTCTGTCCACAGGAGGTATGGAATTAGGAGTCTTTAGAATTTTAAATGTCTGTTTCCCAAAAGATTTATGGAAGGAAACAGACAATCTCCTGGACTCTGGAATGTCCATCATCTCAACAAAATCAGGCTCCTCCTGATCCTCTACTGCTTCTTCCATTGGAAGCTGGAGGGTTTCAGCCACTTTCTTGTAAAACATAAAGTGGGAAGGGGACTCAGAAAGCCTAGGAGGAGAAACACCTGTAGGTCTGTCTGGGGAGATGTCCGGGTCAATAGGCACATCCAGACTTTCATAATCCTCCTCCTCCTCCTCCTCCTCCTCCTCCTCATACTCCCTCCTCCTCCTCCTCCGGTTCATAAAATTCTTCTAAAGTATAATCGGGAACCGACCGAACCGAGCCCCTGACAGATGGTGCCGGTTCGGCCAGAACCGAAGTAAGCGATTGAACTATCCTTATCGCTTTGGCTATTTCATCAGCGGTGGGAGAAAGAATTTGTGGATCTGAACTGGATGATTTTTCCCTTCTCTTTCTTTTAACCGGAACCGACTCCTCAGAATCTGCTCTCCTTTTGCCCTGGTCAGAGGGCACTCCTCCTGGTTCGGTCGGAACCAAACCGGGCTGGCCATCTGGGTCAGTGGACTTCTCGGCCTCCCTTTCCCTCAGTCTACCTACTCTCTTATCCAGGGTAGCTTTGGGAAAACTTTTACAAATTTGGCAGTCTGAATCAAGGTGGTCAAACGCCAGACAATAAACACAGGTGGTGTGGGGATCAGCCTTAGCAAAGGCTTCCCCACACACACTACAGTGTTGAAACCCAGTGGGCCTGTTTTTTCTTGGGTTTCTCAGACATGGCCAATCCTATCCAAAACTTACCCTTTTTTCGGCAATCCGCCAGGCAAGACACCCCTATCGGTTCCTGACAGTGTTACGGGTCTTGGAAAAAAACGTAATTAAATCCGTTTTTTTTTTAGAACCGATACGGACCGGTTACCAGACTCTAAGTAAATACACAAACTTTTTTACCTGAAACTGATCGGTTCATTACAAGTTCCACACAGAAACTATAAGAAAAAACCAATCTAGTACTCATGGTACCACAGACAGAGACTTAAACTGACAGAATCGGAAGCAGCAATTCGGTAGAAACCGAGCGAAAAATGACACTTTAACCGACTTTTTTGAACCGAGCAAAGGAGAAATCTCCGGAGTGACTGTTCAGTGAGGCAGAGTAAAGAATCTGATGGTTGGAGTTTAAACAACAGCAGACAGAGGCTTCAACCACGCTCGCGCTGAATGTTCCATGCTGGCCATGGAAAGTTAACTCTTTGTTCTCCGGGGCAGTTGAAAGGCAGGGCCTAACTGCAATAGTCAGAATACAGCAAGACTTCATGTTGTTTGAAACAAAAGCAATGCACTTTACCCTACAAAGCTCAAAAAAGCAGGGTGGCCCACTTACCATAATAAGTAACAAAAGCGACGTAATTGAACAGGTTACTACCTTTAAATACCTTGGATTATTCCCAGACAACAACACCCTTTCTTTCAACACCCATATTGACCATGTCGTGAAAACAGCCAACATCAGACTTTTCCTTTACCGGCACAGAAATGCTATGACCACTGAGGCCCTCAGCCCTGTCACCAAAAGCTCAATATTGTCCATCGTTGACTATGGACTGACTATAGTGCAGCAACTGAAACTGCTCTCAAAAGGGTTACACTCCTGCGCAACAAAGCCTGCCAACTTGCTCTAGGAGCTAATCGGTATTCACACTCTTGCAGTCTCTACTCAGCAACTGGCTGGCTTCCATTACCTCTAAGGTCCCAGTACCACGCATGTATCATGGGGAAAAAAAAGCCCTCCTAGGACTTGTCCCAGAATCAACTTTGAAGCTTTTCCAGTGTAACCCCAACACTAAAACAACCCGAAGCTCTGCTAGAGGGGTACTACATGTACCTTATAAACGAACCTCCTTCACCCGAAGGTCCCTCTCCTATCGAGTCCCTCTCTGGATGAACGACCTATCCCCTTCCCTTTTTCACCTTAAGAAACTTGGCCAATTCAAAAAAGAACTCCCATCTCCTCCTGGTAGAATTCCAAGAGTGCAACTACTGTGCACAATGATAAGAGTTTCATCCCCTGCCCTAGACTTCCAATCCTTACCCCTCGACCCCTCTCGCCCCAAACATAGAAACATACATAGAAACATAGAATTTAATGGCAGATAAGGACCGCTTGGCCTACCCAGTCTGCCCATTTCCCTGCCTACTGGATAAGCTGCAGATCCTAGTTAACCAGCAGCCTACTTCTTCCCCCACCCCTAGAATTGCCTTATGACTGTCCCATGCATGCTTGAGATTCCCACCACTGTTTTTGATTCCACCCACTTCCTCCCGAAGGCCGCTCCATGCATCCACAACCCTCTCTTGTGAAAAATACTTCCTTAAATTACCTCTGAGCCAGCTCTATCTTCAAATTGTGCCCCTTGTTCTTGCACACCTTTTTTGAAAGATGCTACCCTCTTGGACTTTGTTGATTCCCTTGAGGTACTTGAAAGTTTCTATCATGTCCCCCCTCCTCCTTTCCTTGAGGCTATACATATTAAACTCCTTAAGTCTCTCTTATGTCTTCCGGTGCAGACCCTGCACCATTTGTAGTGCCCTCTCTCTGGACAGCTTCCATCCTGTCTATGTCTTTGCGAAGACTGGGTCTCCAGAACTGCACGCAGTACTCCAGATGGGTCTGACCAGCTGTCTGTACAGAGGATAATAACTTCCTTTTCTACTGGTGATGCCTCTCCCAATGCATCCCAGTATCCTCCCAGCCCTCCTTGCTGCCCTCTCACATTGCTTGCCCACCTTTAGGTCATCTGATATGACTATCCCCCAGGTCCCTTTCCATTTTTGTTGTTAGTATCTCACCCCCCATTGTGTACTCTTCCCCTGGGTTTTTGTTTCCCAGGTGCATTACCTTGCACTTCTTAGCATTGAATCTAAGCTGCCATACATCTAACCTTGCCAAGTCCCTTTTCATCCTTTCCACCCCACCTTGTGCATCAACTCTGTTGCAGATCTTTGTGTCATCTAAAAAGAGACATACTTTTCCTTCCAGTCCCTCTGTAATGTCGCTTATAAAGACATTGAAGAGGACCGGTCCTAATACTGAACCCTGCGGTACCCCACTAGTAACCCCTTTCTTCAGAGTGGACTCCATTTACTATTACCTCTGTGTCCTATTCTCCAGCCAATATTTTACCCAGGCTGTCATCTTGGGACCCACCCCAGGCTAGCTAACTTGTATATTAATCTTTGTGGGACAGTGTCAAATGCCTTGCTAAAGTCTAGGTAGGCCATGTCCACAGCCTCCCTGATCTACTACTTTGGTCACCCAGTCAAAGAAATCTATCAGATTTGTCTGGCATGACCTTCCTGCTGTGAATCCATGCTGCCTTGGGTCCTGTGCCCTCTGGCCTCTAGATACTCGACAATTCTTTCCTTCAGAGTGATTCCATCATTTTCCCTACCACTGAGGTTAAACTAACAGGTCTGTAGTTTCCTGCTTCTGCCTTGCTCCACTTTTGTGAAAGGGAATCACATCTGCCCTCCTCCAGCCCTCAGGTACCACCCCATCCTCCCATGATTTGTTAAACAGGGTAGTCAGTGGTGTCACTAATTCTACCCTTAGTTCTTTTAGAATTCTGGGATGAATCCCATCAGGCCCCATTGCTTTGTCTACCTTCAGTTTTAAGAGTTCTTTCAGAACCCTTTCTTCTGTAAATGGACTGGTATCAACTTCTGTATATAGCCCCCTCCCAAGAGTCCTCACCCCTTCCCCTCCACTTGGCTTACACTTCCCATAGGCTGCCACCATGCATATAGCACTTATCCGCTTGTTCTCCCTCATCACCATATCCCCTTCTCCTATCCCCTAATAACTTTATATAATATGCCCCCTCAGTGCCCATGCCAATGCTCTCTTGACCTCCTCCTTCTTCCCCTTTTCCTTGACAAAGCCAATTTTGGCTGCAAACTACAAGCAACCTGCACTCAGTAACTAGACATATAGACTAGAGATATTTCTGTTACAAAAGTATTTGAGGTTATAATCCACATTTATCTTGCTTGTAAAATAGCCTGGTCACTTGGCTACTGTATGTTCTCGACTCATGATGTAAATTGTACTGTTTTGTCTGTTCTTCTACTGACTTGGAGCCTTTGTAAAACAGCCAGTTTGGCTCAAAGGTTGTAATTCCGAAACTGAAATAAATATATAAAAAATAAATGAAAATAAAGAGTCTGTGTACTTGAGCCAATCCAGTGTATGGCACCTCCTAAAGACAGTGCAACTGCCAAGTGGAGTTAGACTGGATAGTGCCCAGAGGCACAGAATACATTTAGGCAAGTAATGCAGATGTACCGCAAGAGAGAGATATAGCCTGGCCAGGGTGGAGAACACGGAAGGAAGAGTGGAAAGGAGGAATATACCTTCCCCTCTCTTTTTAACTGGTATGAGGGCCCTTAAAGGACCCTCTTTTTTTTTTTTTTAATTTTGGTGGGATGGGGCCTCTCAGCGATTAACCCCGAACTCCCTTTTGCATTCTGGGGAGATTCACTAGTGGTGTCGGCCAGCACTGACAGGATGACATGCCCAGAGGCCCTGGCTCTGCTAGAGCAGGGGAAGGTGGAACGGGTGGAGTAATCAATGGTGAAGCTATTCTGGAAGACCAACAATTACGATAAGTACGTAATTTTCACATCTTCCAAGAATCAGTCTTCACCACTGATTACCATTTATGGGTCAAAGTACCAAGCTTTCCCTTCTCCTGAGGGAGATGCTCGCTCACTCTGAGGGTAACAGATATCCTCAGCCCCTGTGTGGAGGGAGGACACCTGAGGGTAGGGGTTTCTTACAGGTCTGGCAAGGCCTGAGACTGGTCAGGGCCAGAAGGGGGCTCCTGCGGTACATGAGCAGCAGCATTCCCCAGATGTTCCCACCTGACCCTAGGGGGAAATGAAATGGGCCCCTAGTAATTGGAGTTAAGCACCTTACACCGGGCTAAAGGTGCCAGTCTGGAGAGGCAAAGTCATGCCGTCCTAGGCCCTCTGACAAAGGTCCCCGAGTGAAGCTCTGGGGTTTGTGGCTGGCTGTAGGATCGAAGGGCAAGGTACACTGTGAGATTACAACCATATGTCACACTTTACAATTTGGTTGCACTTCATATAGTCTTAGAAAATGGGGTAAGAACTGCTAGGTTTTTGACAGGTTAAGAGACTTGCCTAGGCTGCCATTCATGAGACAACAATGCCCACCTAAGACAAGTCCCAATGCCAACAGCCTTAGTACAAGCTAAATCACTGTCCCAACAGAATTCTGAAAAACTAAGTAGATGCCATTTTTTCTTCCTCGCTTAACGACTGAGCCCCAAAACTCACTTCAAATATAATTGCAGCCATATGTATCATTCCTTCCCCCAACAAACATCATACTGTATTTATCCTGAGTACATAGCAAACCTCAGATCCATTTTAATATAAAAAAAGAAAGTAAACCTAGCGTTCTGATGTGTCCTACCATTTCTGCTTACTTCCGGGTGCCACATCCTTTGGTTGCACGCAACACTAAACCTTGAATTAATTTTTTTTTTTTTTTTTTAAAAGGACACCGTAGCCCCAGTATCACTGAAGCACTTACTCAGTAGATTTCTCACTCTCTACATACCACTGACACTCAGCTGCTGTTCCAGGCACTAAACCCCACCATAGCCACACCTCAGGGCATTTAATAAATTAAATATTTTGTAATATGCAAGTATCTCAGACTCATCTGTATCAGCTGTTTATTAAATGCAATGTCCTTCTACCCCGAGCTGTTCCAAAAGGGGGCAGAGGGGCCTTTAAGTTGTTGTCGTGTAGATGCTTCAGCCAAAAGGATGCAAATAAAGATGCCCACTGTAAAGATACTACCTTTACTTTGTTGCTTTTTAAATGTACTGCCCTGATCAAGAAATTTAATAAAGATTATATTAACAAAAGTCCCATTGCTGTCATAGACCAAGTACTTCATGGTCAGCAACAGGACGGTAGTAAAACAATAAAGGATTGGGAACAAACTGCAAGGGGAGCGGAAGAAGATAAAAGAGGACACTAAAATCCCCATACAATACAGTGGCACAGCACAAAACACAACAGCACTGTCTACTGGTAATACCAGCAGTACTGGGACTACTTTACAAAAAAAGAGTTTTTTTTATTAATTTAAATTAATGATCTATCGTATTTTCTTTTTTAATTTTTTATATTTTATTTCTGAAAATGCAGCTTAAAACTCATTTTCTAAGCGCAATAATACCTTGCAGGGTGGGTTGTATAGGCTATACCTACCCTTACAGGGGCTATAAGGCCTTCTGCCTGTCGCATTAGGCCTCATTACGCCCTGGGTGGGCAGATATAGTCCGATACTGCTCACCCTATCGAGTATTACTGCTTGCATAGTATGTGCGTTTCACTACTGTTTTCCGAACAGCTTGTTTGTAACTTTTGTGTACTGGTATGAACTCACTGATGGAACAGCAAGCAAAAGTTAAATAAAACTGCACTGAAGAGATTTCATTTTTATGGTGTTTGCTTTATGAAAATGTAGCAATTTTCATTCTGTACAATACTTCCTACATATAGCGATACTTGGGATTTTATTTATTGAGGTCTTAGTCAAACCTCGAGCGAGCAAGGCCCCCCACTCTCCACAGAGTGCAGATTAACCTCATCTGTGTGGATCTGAAGCCATGCAGTCCGCCTGATGCAGAACCTGCTAGCCTGGAATCCACCTCACTGACATTGTATGATGCCCTTGACTGGTGCTGAGCTACCTCCAGGCCCTGAGCAGAAAGGGCGCTGGCCTGCCTGACTCAGTCTGAGGTACTGTAATTAACAGTAATCTACAGACCTCCAGCACAGGCGGAAGAAGCGGACAAGGTACTGATGGAGGCAATCCTGAAGATGATGAGCAAGGGAGAGGTCTTGCTAATGGGGGACTTCAATCTACTGGACATGGAGCCTGAGCGTCCTTAAGGAACTGGTGGGGGTATTGGCAGCCCCACTAACAGACCTGTTTAACACCTCGCTGGAGAAGGGGTGTGTACCACAAGACTGGAAGACAGCGCATGTGGTAACCCTCCACAAGAGTGGACCCAAGGATGAGCCAGGTAACTACAGGCCAGTTATCCTAACCTCCATAGTAGGGAAGTTAATGGAGGCCATCCTAAAAGAGACACTGGTGGCCTTCTTTGAAGAGTATGGGCTCCAGGACAATAGGCAGCATGGGTTTGTCAGGGGGAGGTCTTTCCAAACCAACATGACAGACTTCTTTGACTGGGTGATGAGGTCTCTGGACAAGGGGCAGGTGGGTAGACGAGCTGTGCCTGGACTTCAGTAAGGCATTTGACTCACTGACGCATGGGAGGCTGATCAGAAGCTGGGGGACCTAGGAATCGGGGACAAAATGCTGGGGTGGGTCAGGAGCTGGCTAAGGGACAGGAACCAGAGAGTGGTGATGGGGGAGAACTGTCCAAATCTAGGCCTGTACCCAGTGGGGTACCACAGGCTGAGTACTTGGCCCTGTGCTGTTCCAGCATATTTACTGGTGACATTGCAGAGATGGTAAATAGCAAAATCTGCCTTTCTGCAGATGATACCAAGCTCTGTGGGAGGATGGACACGGAAGAGGGGGGACAGAATTTAAGAGAGGACCTGGCTAAGCTGGAGAAATGGTCGGGCATATGGCAGCTGGGCTTTAATGTTAAGAAATGTAAGGTAATGCACATGGGAGCCAGAAGCCCAAAGGCTAGTTACTGGCCACAGGGAATACAGGTGACAGAATCAGAGGCGGTAAACATCTGGGAGTAATGGTCGGGGTGATACGAAAGACACAGCACAGTGCTGAGAGGCAGCAGCCAAGGCAAATAAAATGCTGGGCTGCAGTGCCAGGGAAATCACTACCAGGAGGGAGGAAGTTATTCTGCCACTGTACAGGTCACTGGTGAGACCACACCTGGATTACTGTGTTACGTTCTGTTGCCCTTATCTGATGAAGGATATCAAACTACTGAGCGGGAAAAAATGGAGGGTACTAAAATTATCAAGGGCATGAAGGACAGGGCTCATGAGGAGCGGATGGCGTGCTGAACATGTACTCCCCTGGAGGACAGAAGGGAGAGGGGAGATATGACAGAGACCTTCATATACCTCAGGGGTATAAACAGAGTTAACACAGAGGGTATCTTTAATCGAAGAAAGGAGAGAACAACAAGGGGGCACAGCCTGAAATTGGTGGTGGGGGAGGGGGAAGAGATTCAAGAAGGAGATGAGGAGGCACTTTTTCACTGAAAGGATGGTGAAGGGGTGGAGTGAGTTACCCAAAGAGGTGGTGGCAGCAAAGACGATGACCAATTTCAAGAGGGGCTGGGACAGGGTGAAGAGGATTAGGACTGAAGGAGGAGTTACTGGGAAGTGGATAGGGGTGGGGAACGGGATGGTGGGGGAGGACTCCAGGAGAAGTTTGGGGGAGCTCCAGTGAACTTACTGAGCTGCACATTCGAGCAGACTCAATAGACCATTAGGGCCGGTTTCTGATGCCAATTTCTGTATGTTCATATGGATTGGAGCCTCCCTGCTACAACTATAGCCAGGAGTAGGTGCATCTTGGACACCATGCAGGAGGCATTCTTCAGGCAACTAGTATTGGAACCCACTCGTAAAGGGGCACTACTGGACCTAATGCTGACAACCGGGGTCAGTGTGACTGAAGTCACAGTGGGAGACCACCTGGGGACCAGTGACCACCATACAGTGTGGTTTGAGATAAGAAATGGGACAGAACCAAATCACACAAGGGCTAGGGTCCTGGACTTCAGGAGGGCAGATTTTAAGAAAATGGGAGAGTGCCTCAGGGACGTCCTAGCAGGGATAGGAAAGAAGGAGGGAGTCGAGGAACAGTGAGCACAGATAAAAGAGGGCACTGGGGCGGAGCTAGCAGCAGCAATTGTCTGGAGCTCCTTATACTGAATCTCGTTTTTTTTATAAAAAGCAACATTTAACTACTGATACTACTTTCAGTTGCCAGAGACTGATAATAGAAGAGATATTGCACCGGAATAATCAGTTTTAAATTTAAAAATGGGCCTCACGAAGTCAGCAAAGCAGGACTTCTTTCTCCCGCGTTCCTCTACAGCTAAACCGCTTGAAGAAACATCGGCCCAAGCTACTTCCACGAGCTTGGTTACTATGGAAGCAACCCTTTCTTCTCTCCAAATCGCAGTAAATGCCATGACGAAAACAGTACAGCAAATGGATCAAAAGCTCGATGGGGTTTCGAAAAAATTCCTTTCAATGGAAAACAGGCTAGATGCAATGGGGGAACTTACAAAGTCAACTGAGGCCACGGCAGGGAAAGCCCTGGCTGCTACAGCTGCATCGTTGAAAGAGTAGGCCGCTTTGAGAAGCCGCCTGGAACAGTTAGAAAACACTGTTCGAGCTGCTAATGTGCGGATCCTGGGACTTACCGAGGAATCTGAAGAGGCATCTCTACCAACCTATCTGCAGACCTGGTTGGAAGGTCTAATTGAATGCCTGGACTTCAAAATTGTGAAGGCCTACAGGATTACCCCGAGACGCTCATCAAGGGGATTCTCTAACCCTAGAACAGTCCTGCTTACTCTGCGGTCGTCTGGAGAAAGGGACATGCTACTCGGCGTGTTGAGAAATAAAGGCCCAGGGTACTTGGAAGAAACTAGAATCCTGTTTTTCCCGGACAATTGATATGCCACCCGTATGAGAAGAAAGGCGTTTGATGGAGTTAAAAACCGCCTCCGAGAGTTAGACATTTCCTTCACCTTGGCATTCCCAGCATGTCTTTGCTTTATTGTCGGCCGACGCCAATACCGCTTCTCTGATCCGAAAGAAGCAGGGGTCTGCATTGAATGCATAGTGGCAAAACGGCAGCGGGAGGAGAGCTCTTCAGAGGAAGGGGAGTCTGATGGAGACTGACTGTGGCCAGGACTAACATTCTCCGGGTAAAATACTCGGTTCTTCTTTGGGATAGGGCTAACAGCTTTCTGGTAAAATACTTGGCCTGAACTTTACAATCCAATAAGTAACCTCTGATTATAATTATGCTGTATTTTTGCTTTACCAGTTTCGTTCGGAGAGATGGCTCTGAACTATTTAGAAGAAGGATACTCTATAGAAACTGAATTATACAGAGGAAATGTATGCTTTTTATTAGTTCTCTATATCATTAAGAACTACTGTTGACATTAATACACCAAAATCTGTTGATAAAGTTAATAGGTTTAACTACTAATGTGTTTGAAGTAGAGAATAAGGCAGGGGAAGAGGTATATTTTGCCCTACTAATTAGTGCAGGTTTCTAGGAGAGCCCTGACAGATTGGATTTTATTCATTCTGGTGCCTTCTATATAATTAACATTGGCACAAGCAGGTCTTGATGCTGGGGATTTATTCCTTCTTAAAGTACCAGTTGTATCTGTTGTAACTTTGAAGCTTGTCTAGAGGCCGAATTTCTCCTGAATGTTGCAGGCAATACCATCTATCCCCAATAATGTTTAAGTGGGAGCTCTGGAACGGAGATCTCTTTAATATACCAATGTTGTTACCATACACAACAGACCTTAAAGGTCGGTTTAAAAATGTTGTTTTTCTGAAGATTTTTAAAGAATACACTTAAGGCAGTGGCTGCATCATAGTTCCTGAACTGAGAACAAAGATTACTAATTAAAAATGCTGAAGTTACCCTCAATGCTGTACCAACCGAATGGATAGTCATAATCCTTAGTAATGTAGTGTTGTTCTTAATTGGAGATATACCTGTTCAGAAAGTATGTACTTGGTATGTATATGTACTAAATGCTATAAATAAAAGAAACAAACAAACAAAAAAAGAGGTTACAAACCTCTGTGTTAGGCAGGTTAGCAAGGGCAAGAGAAAAAGAAGACCACTATGGTTCTCAAAGGAGGTAGAGAAAAAGGTAAGAGCTAAACAAATGCCATTTAGAATGCATAAACAAACACAGAAAGAAGGCGACAGGGAGACTTACCAAGAGCAACGAAGGGAAGCAGGGAAGACAGTTATAAGCGTAAAAGCAAAAACAGAGGAAAACATCGCCAAATCAATGACACAGGGAGATAAAACATTTTTAGATATACAAGTGATAAGAGAAAGACAATGGGAAGGATAGTAAGACTGAAGAGGGAGGGAGTAGTGCAGAAGAGGACCAACAAACAGACAATTCTGTTCAGTATTTATGGAAGAAGGGGTAGGAAACAGGCCAAGGATTAAGGACAAGGGTATAAAGAGTCGGAAAGTGGAAACAAACCCTTTTACAGAAGAAAGGGCGCTAAAGGAACTAACAGAGTTAAAAGTGGACAAAGCAATGGGGCCACACGGGGTGTACCCCAGGATACTGAGGGAACACAGAAAAGCTGGCTGCACCTCTAACAGCCCTGTTCAACCTGTCATTAAGAACAGGAGAGGTGCCGGGGACTGAAGGAGGAATGATATAGTCCCACCCCAAAAAAGTGGAAATAGGGAGGAGGCAGAAAATTATTGGCCGGTCAACCTGATGTCAGTGGTGGGCGAGGTAATGGAGTCATTACTGAAGGAAGGGATTGAGGAATACCTTGTTACCAATGGTCTGCAGGATCAGAGGCAGCATGGTTTCATGGTGGGATATCTTGTCAGACAAACCTGATAGTTATTTGATTAGATAACCAGAGAAGAAAAAATTACTCACCTTAGTAATGTTGTTTCTTCTAATGGAGTCTTGCTATATTATGACTGATGCAGTTTGTCCCACCATTAGAACTGCTCCGGAGGTGAAAGAGTTAACTCCCATGCAGTGCATGGAACTTAGAGCTCGAGCTCGGTTAAGAAAGCTCTGTCAGGGTAATTTCAAACCGAAACCGTCAGATCTTTACGAGCAAAACTCACTAAGGCTCTGTGTGGAAGCTGTAACCTACACTAGCCAACTGGCTACTAAAATATTCAACATTTTCCTGGTCCCAACACCAAGACTCAAGTCAGGGACCAGAAAAATAAGATAAAATAAATAAAACACAACACCCAAACACCCCAACAAGAAGGGTGGAAAACATAAAAGGGGCATCAATAAGTGCCAACAGTGAACTGCCCACCCATACCAAAAGTAGAAGTTCTGAGAGGAGCAGGCTGGGAGAGATAATATAGCAAGACTCCATTAGAAGAAACAACATTACTAAGGTGAGTAATTTTTTCTTCAAACAACATGAAGTCTTGCTATATATTATGACTGATGCAGACTAACAGCAGAGTACCTCCATGGAGGAGGGACAGAACCTACTTAGGGAATAGGCTCTGAAGCACGGCTGTGCCAAACCGAGCATCCCTCCTGGCCTTGATATCCAGGGAGTAATGCTTGGTGCAAGTGTGTACTGTTTTCCAAGTAGCTGCTTGACATATCTCTAAAATAGGGATGTCTCTGGCAGCAGCTAGAGATGCAGCTGTACCTCTGGTAGAGTGAGCCCTCAGGCTTGAAGGGGAAACCTTACCCAGTTTTTGATAGCAAAATTGGATGCAAGAGACAATCCACCTGGCAATGGATCTCTTAGTGGCAGGTCTCCCTTTGCCAACCTCACCATAAGTGAGAAATAGTTAGAGGAGACAAACCCTGTGACCACAGTGCAGCTCTGTATGTAGTAACTTAGGGCCCTCTTAACATCTGCTGTGCAGCCTCCTCTCACCAGAGGAGGAATGGTCAGAAGAACACTGGAAGTGAAATAGATTGGTTAAGGTGGAACCAAACCACCTTAGGCAAAAACTTCCTGTTAGTCCTGAGGACTACCTTATCCCTGTGAAAGGAAATAAAGTCAGTCTCCACTGATAAAGCCTGTAACTCACTTGTGCGCCTGGCAGAAGTGATGGCTACTAGAAATACAGTTTTCCAAGTCAAATACTTAAGCTCTGCCGAAGACAGAGGTTCAAAGGGGGGTTGCATCAGCTGAGCAATGCAAACATTAAGATCCCAGGCAGGGGCAGGGTCCCTGAATGGAGGATTGGTATGAAGCAATCCCTTAAAAACTTGGAAAATACAGGGTGAGCAGAAAGAGAAGAGGCTTCCTGCTGAAATGAAAGCAGAGACAGCTGCCAAATGCACTTTCAGGGTAGCTGGTCTCAGTCCCAAAAGAATTAAGATGGACCATATAGTCCAAAACAGTGGGTAAATCAGCAGATTCCTGGGAAATATGCTTCCCAGAACACCATATGGAAAACATTTTCCACTTGGAGTTATAGGTAGCCCTGGTGGAAGGCTTCCAGAAGCTTTCAAGATTTCGAGAACACCCTGAGAAAGTTGTAGATCAACAACTCTAACTCCTCAAGAGCCAGGCCTTGAGGTTGAGGGATTTGAGATTCGATACCAGACTCTCCCTGAGCACAGGTTAACAGATTGTGGTTCCTGGGGAGACACAGGGAAGATGGACTGCTAAGGACTGGAAGGAGTGGGTACCAGGGCTGCCTGGCCTAGTCTGGAGCAATCAGGATAATCTTGCAGGGCTGAGACCTGATTTTGACTAGCACCTTGAACGGGGAGGCAGAGAAACTTCCTTCCAATCGAGGAGAAAGGCATCCAGGGGGACTGAGCCCAACACTGGGGCCTGCAACAAAAAAGTGGAAGTTGATGATTGTCTGGGGCTGCAAAAGATCTATCTGAGGAGTGCCCCATCTGGCAAAAACTATCCCCAGTACTAGGGGATCCAGTGACCATCGTGATGGCCCTGGGAAATCCTGCTGAGAGCATCTGCCAGGACATTGTCCTTGCCTGGGAGGTGAACTGCTATGAGGGAAGTGTTCAGGAATAAGCCAGAGACCACAACTCATCGCCTCGGTGCACAAGGCCAAAGACCGAGTGCCCTTGTTTGTTGATGTACCACATTGTAGTGGTGTTGTCTGTTCTGACCTGTACCACCTTGTTCTGAACAGATGCAGAAAAACCTGAAGTGCTAGAAAAACAGCTCTGAGTTCCAACAGATTGATGTGGAGCAGAGATTCCTGAGGGGACCATAACCCCTGGGTGGAGAGGTCGCCCATGTGAGCTCCCCATCCCAAGAGGGACGTATCTGTAGTAAGGATCAAGGAGTGGGATAGAGGGATGAAGGGCACCCCTTGTCTCAGATTGCTCTGATCCTGCCACCACCGAAGGGCCTGGATCAGGGTTCGAGTCACTGGGATTAACTTGGATAGGAAATCTCTTCTTTGAGACCAGAAGGCTCTCAAATGGAACTGAATGTCCCTCATCTGAAATCTTGCTCCTTGCACTACAGCTGTGGAAGCAGCCATGTGTCCTAGGAGCTGCAGGAAATGCCTTGCTGGTCGAGAGACCTGCAGAGTGAAGGACGAGGCCAGGGCCACCAAGGTCCTTACCCTTTCTAGGGGAAGGAAGGCTCTGGCCTGCTTTGTGTCCAGTTCTGCACCTATAAAGGTGAGTACCTGGACAGGTTCCAGAACTGACTTTGGAAGATTGAGAAGAAAGCCCAGAGAGGCAAGCAGCTGCTGGGTAACTTGCAGGTGTGATTTGACCTGGTCTGGAGACTGACCCACAATGAGCCAGTCGTCCAGGTAGGGAAAGATGGCAATCTTTTGCCTTCTTAGATGAGCAACTGCTACTGCCAGACATTTTGTGAATACCCTTGGGGCAGAGGTAAGGTCAAGGGCATTGCTCTGAACTGATAATGGCCTGAGGGCAGTTCGAATCTGAGGTACTTTCGGTGGGAGCTTCTGATAAGAACATGGAAGTAGGCATCCTTGAGGTCCAGGGAAGCTAGCCAGTCCCCTGGCCTTAGGGAGGGTAAAATCATTCCCAGAGTCACCATTTTGAATTTTGGCTTTAAAAGGTGCATGTTCAGATATCTTAGGTCCAGGATGGGCAGCCACTCTCCGGTCTTTTTTGGGGTAAGGAAGTACCTGGAGTACAGACCCTTGCCCTGGTGTAGGGGAGAAACCCTTTCTACAGCTCTGAGAGCCAGGAGGGTTGTGACTTCTGTTTCCAAGGCAAGAGTCTCTAAAGGGTTTGCAAGTGGAAAAGATCTGATTCTCATCTTTGGAAATTTTTTGAAGCTGAGAACCAGACCCTGGCTCACTACTTCCAGGACCCACTTGTCTGATGTTAAAGACTCCCAGTCCTGGACGAAGTAAGCCAGCCTGCCCTGGGCATCCCATCAGGGTGCCTGTTTGGCAGGGGCTTTAGGCTGAGGGGTGGGAGCAGGCCTGCTTGTACCCAGTCTGCCTCTCCCTCTGAACATAGGCTGAAGAGGAGGCCTGGGTCTGGTAAAAAGGCCTGTGAAAAGGCCTGCCCCTATCCCTGGGGGGCTGCCTCTGAGGAGTGGCTTGCCGTTCCTTGGCTTGTGCACTCCTATAAGTGGTTCTATATTCATCCATTTTCTTCATATAATTCTGTCTGCTCCCCAAACAGAGAATTTCCCACCACAGGAAAATCCATAGCCTTAGACTGGGTATCCTGTGACAAAGTAGTACACCTGAGCCAAGCCAATCTACGAAAAGCCACAGATGTAGCCATGACGCTAGAGGATACATCATTAGAATCCACTGCAGCATGAAACTGCACCTTAGATGCCTCAATACCATCAGCAGCCACCTGCTCCAGCTCCTTGGCAAGCTGGCTAGGGGCCTGTTTGGCTAAGGCCATAACAGTATCCCATCTAGATTTTGGTATCTCGCAACATAAGCCATATAGTTTGCTTGTCTGAGTCCCAAAGACGCTGCCATGTATTGTTTTGGCCATGGCATCAATCTTCCTGGAGTCCTCTTGTAGAGGATGTGAAGCCAGGGGAATATTAGCTTTATCACAGGCTGCAGCCTGAACTACTCAACATGACTGCATTGCTGTGAAAGAAATTCTGTATCAGGACCTGACAAAGTGTACCTCCTGTCCATCTTTTTATCCACAGGAGGCACAGAATTAGGAGCTTTAAAATTTTTATTGTTTGTTTCCTAAAAGATTTATGTAAAGGAATAGACAATCTCCTGGACTCTGGGATATCCATCATCTCTACAAAGTCAGGCTCCTCTTGCTCATCCAAAGCCTCCTCTAAAGGAAGCTGGAGGGTTTCAGCAACTTTTTGATAAAACAGAAAATGAGAAGGGGACTCAGCAAGCCTAGGGGGAGATTCACCTAAAGGTCTGTCTGGGGAGATGTCCGGTTCAATGGGCACATCCAGACTTTCAAAGTCACATTCACACTGATCATAATCATCCTCCCCCTCCTCTGGTTCATAAAACTCCTCTATATCATATTCTTGAACCGGTGGAACCGACCGAACCGACCTTTTGCCAGATAGTGGCGGTTCGGAGGAACCGGGGAAAGTGACTGGACAATCTGTATTGCCCTGGCTATCTCTGCAGCAGTTGGAGAAGGGATTTTGACTCCACACCTGCTGACTTTCTAGTTCTCTTTGCTGGAACTGGCTCCTCAGAGTCAGCTTTACGTTTGCCCGAGGAAGTCTGGCCCTGGTCAGAGGGCACTCCCTCCAGTTCGGTTGGCACCGAACCGGGCTGGCCATCCGGGTCAGCAGACTTTTTGGCCTCTCGTTCCCTGAGCCTACCAACTCTCTTATCTAGGGTAGCTGCAGGGAAATTCTTGCAAATCTGGCAGTCTGCATTGAGGTGGTCAAACCCCAGACAATAAACACATGTGGTGTGTGGGTCAGCCTTGGCAAAGGCTTCCCCACAGACACTACAGTGCTGAAACCCAGTGGGCCCGGTTTTTCTTTTGGGTTTCTCAGACATAATGCCAGCCTAACCAAAAACTTGCCCTTTTGTTGGCAGTGCCAGGCAAGACACCCTTATCGGTTCCCAACCGTGTCACGGGTCGTGGAAAAAACCGTAATGAAATCTGTTTTTTTTAGAACCGATAAGAACCGGGAACCGCACTCTAACAAGCCTTAAAACGCTTCAGAATGAAGTTTAAATACAATCTGATCGGTTCAAACCGAACCGATAAACATTTACAAGTTCCACATAGAAAACCTATCTATTACTTACATACCATAGACAGAGCTTGAACCGATCGGTTTGCGGTTAAAATAATGAAAATCGCGGTTGAATTTAACCGAGAAAAACTCTTTAAACCGAGAAAATGAACCGAGCAGCAGGAGGAATCTCCGGAGCGACTGTTCAGTGAGGCGGAGTACAGAATCTGACGGTTTCGGTTTGAAATTACCCTGACAGAGCTTTCTTAACCGAGCTCGCGCTCTAAGTTCCATGCACTGCATGGGAGTTAACTCTTTCACCTCCGGAGCAGTTCTAATGGTGGGACAAACTGCATCAGTCATAATATAGCAAGACTTCATGTTGTTTGAAGTGGATCAGGGAGGAGCAGTGGATGTTGCCTATCTGAATTTCAGCAAGGCCTTCGACACCATTCCATATAGAAGACTGTTAAACAAGCTGGGGAGCCTAGAAGTAGGTCATAAAATAGTAAAAGAAAAAAAGAAAAAAAAAAAAAGGAGGGTGCAGGAGAATTGGCTGCTCAACAGGAGTCAGAGGGTGGTGGTAAATGGCATACACTCTGGAGTAGGCAAAGTGACCAGCGGGGTGGAACAGAAAGTTGGCTCTGACAGAGGAGGAGGGGGATAGTGGGAGGGACGCAGGACCTGCTGCAAGAGATCCTCTTGAAGATCTTCTGTTAAGGTAAGTACATAATGTACAGTTATGTAAGAACTTACCGTAACAGTAGATCTTCAAGAACAGCTCTTGCAGCAGGTTACACCATTAGGACTGAAGCCGGCAGGCATCAGGACCCCACGGAAAAATTCTAGCTAGCTATCTTCAGCGGGGACCGCCCCTGACGTCGGTCCTGCCTCAGACGTAGTACATAAGGGGGCAGTCCCGCCCGATTCCCCAGTTCTCCCGCCGGAGACTTCCGGCCGCAGGCTGACATCAAAATGGGAGACAGAGGATCCACCGTCAGAAGCCAAAGGGAAAAATCCCTGTTAGTAAAGGCCTAAGCCATGCCTCCTCCAAGGGGGAAGGTGGGTGGGAAGGTACCTGCTGCAAGAGCTGTTCTCGAAGATCTACTGTTACGGTAAGTTCTTACGTAACTGTACTATCTTACTTCGAGACACAGCTCTTGCAGCAGGTTACACCATTAGGACTGATTCCCAAGCAGTAACGCTGCAAACATTCTGGGAGGAGGAAACTAGGAATTACATTCCAGGTCCTGAATCTAGGACAGGAGACCCTGTAGCACAGCCAGGCCGAAGCCGGCTCTTCGCCGTGAAGCGATGTCCAGGCTATAATGCCTGATAAATGTATGTACAGAGCTCCAAGTGGCTGCAGCACATATGGCAGAGGTGGAGACGTTTCGAAGTGCTGCAAAAGAGGTGGCCACACCCCTAGTGGAATGACCCCGGACTGATCCCGGAGGGCTTTGTTTGATATCATAACAGTATGAGATGCACTGGACAAGCCAGCGAGACAGGGACTGTTTGGATACTGGTTGGCCCATCATCCTTTCGGAAAAGGAAATGAAAAGTTGCTTCGAACTGCGGCTGTTTAGTTCTGTTGAGGTAATACCTCAAGCTGCGGTGAACATCCAGGGTATGGAGCAGTGCCTCTCCTCTACTAGAGTAATTTGGGAAGTAGACCGGCAGGTCAATATCCTGATTGAGAGTGAGTGTAGAAGCCACCTTAGGCAAAAATTTAGGATTCGTCCTCAGGGATACTCTGTCCCGGTGGAAAATTAAATAAGGCTTTGCACATAAGAGCGTGAAGCTCAGAAACTTCTTCCTGACGAATAGCAACCAAAAACAGCTGTTCTACCTAGAAAACGCAGCTCGCAATCCGGGGCAGGTTCAAAGGGGGAAGCGTGAGTTGTTCCAGGACAAAGAGCAAATCCCATGGAGGCACTGGGTCCTTAATGGGAGGCCTAAGATGTAACACTCCTCTCAAAAATTCCCGAGAGGCATCTAATTGTGCCACTGTGCACTGTCCCACCGGAAGGTGGTAGGCTGAAATGGCACAGAGGTGCACCTTGATAGAGGAGTAGGCGAGGCCCGAACGGAAAAGGGAGAGCAGGTAGTCTAACACCGCTCTCACCGGGCAACCTAAAGGGGAAAGGCCACGTGCTTGCGACCATAAATGAAAACGGCGCCATTTCATGGCATACATCGCATGCGTTGCCGGCTTTCTGGCTGCAGAAAGAACTTCTGCAACCTCTTGCGAGACCCCGTGATGCAAGATGGCTATGTCTCTAGGAGCCATGCATGCAGGTTCACTGAGCGTAAGTCCGGGTGGACCAGTGAACCTTCCTCCTGAGACAAGAGATGGGAGCTGAACGGCAACGGGAGCGGAGGTTCCCGGGATAGCTGAATCAGTAAAGGGAACCAGATCTGTCTGGGCCAGAAGGGGGCCACAAGGATCATGGTTGCTTGCTCCCTGCGCAGTTTGAGAAGAACTCTCTGGATCAACGGGAAGGGAGGGAAAGCGTAGAGGAATCTGTCCGCCCAGGAGAGGGACAACGGGTCTCGCCAGAAAACACCAGGCCCTGGATCTAGCGAGCAAAAATTGGGCAGTTTTGCGTTGGATGGGGAAGCGAACAAGTCCAACTCTGGAGTTCCACATCGAAGAAACAGATCCTCTGCTACCTCTTGAAGAAGTTCCCACTCGTGGACTCTGGCCTGGGAGCGACTCAGGCCGTCTGCAATTGTGTTGTCCATCCCGGGAACATGTACTGTGATCAGATTCGCGCCGTGTCGGATTACCCAATCCCACACCCTCATGGCCTCCCTGCAAACGGGGTAAGAGTGTGCGCCTCCTTGTTTGTTGAGGTAATACATCACCGCCGTGTTGTCTGTCTGAAGCAGGAGAGTACTCGGCGGGATTTCTGACTGAAAGGTCTGCAGGGCATAAAGGACCGCCCTCATCTCTAGGACGTTGATATGGAGGTGGGCCTCCAGAGGGGTCCACGTACCCTGGGACTTCACCCTGTCCAGGTGTGCTCCCCACCCTAGACCTGAGGCGTCTGTGGTGAGGATTACCTCCGGGGACGGTGCTATAAATGGGACGCCCGTGGAGAGTGTCCCTGGGTCTAGCCACCACTGCCAGTCTCGAATCACGGTGTTCCTGATTCTGACTGGATGCTGCATGTGGTCTTGCCTTTGATCCCATTGCACCTTGAGCATCCACTGAGTTACCCGCATGTGGAGCCTTGCGAAAGGGACGGTAGGAATGGCTGCAGCCATGTGTCCGAGCAAGCGAAGGACCGACCTGGCTGGGACGGTCTTGTTCGACGAAAGCTCCCTGATGAGGGATCTGATGCGCTCCGCTCTGTCGTCTGGAAGAAATACTCTTCCCTGAACGGTGTCCAGTACTGCGCCTATAAATTGCAGCTTCTGCGACGGTACCAGGAGAGACTTCTCGTGGTTTATTAAGAGATCGAAACAGGTCCTGGGTGCTCTGGATCGCTCGAAACAACGCCTCTCTGGAGGCGGCCATGAGAAGCCAATCGTCCAGGTACGGGAACACATAATGGTCCTGTCTCCTTAGAGACGCTGCCACGACTGCCATGCATTTGGTAAAGACCCTGGGTGCGGATGACAGTCCGAATGGGAGGGCTCGGAACTGAAGGTGGTGGTCAGAAATTCAAGCGCAGGAACCTCTTGTGCGCCTGAGTTATAGGGATGTGCAGGTATGGCCCTGCATGTCTAGAGACGCTAAGAAGGCGCCTTGCTTCAGCATGGGAATGAGACCCGAAGAGTCACCATCGGAATCTCTTGTAGGCGACCACACGTTGAGGTCGCTGAGGTCCAGAATCGGACGGAGGTCCCCTGTTTTCTTTGGAACCAGGAAGAAGTGGGAATAGTATGCTTGTCCTCTCTGGTTCTCCGGGACGTACTCTATCGCTCCCTTTTGCAAGAGCGCGAGTATTTCTTGATCAGTGACTTGTGCTGACCCGGCACCGAGAGCAAAGGAGGCCTCAAGGGTGGCTTTTCATGGACTATAAAAGTGGCCTCTTCCGACTAACTGAAGAACCCACCTGTTGGTGGTTATAGCCTGCCATTCTGGCAGGAAGTTCGTAATCACCCCACCATGATTTCGTTGATCCTGGAGGCGGCGGGCTGGAAAGGAGTCAGGCTGTGGGGCTGAGGGTCCCGCTGGCTGGACCGCTTAGGAGTACGCTTGGCTTGCGCCTGCAGGTTGTTTCCCTGGCTCATGGAAGCCGGAGCCCTTTGTTGTGGAGCGGGCGGACTGTTGTCTCTGCATCCCTCCACGAAACGGCTTGGTTCCTACGAAAGGAACTAAGCTTGGGCCGGTATATGGCCTGGACCGACCTCACTCGCCTTCCCGCCTCTTGGGAGTCTGGTAATTGTCTTCTCGGGGTTTACCAAACAAAACTTCTCCCTCGAATGGGGCGTCCATGATATTCTTCTGGATGTCCGGGGTGAAACTGGAGACGCGTAACCAAGAGTGTCTCCGGATGCATACGCCTGAAGCTGCTGCTCGGGCCGAGGAGTCCGCGGAGTCGTATGCGGCTCGTAGCACTTGGATTCCCACGTCCGAACCCGTACGAAGGAGCTGAAGCATCTCCTCCTTCTGCTCACCTTCTGGCAGTTTCTCAGCTGCATCCAGACCCTGTTCCCACAAGGCATTTTGGAACTGCACCATGTGGGTCAAATAATTAAGGGATCTGATGGCGCAGGTAGCGGAAGCATACGTGCGCCTACCCATGGCGTCCAGCTGTTTGGACTCTTGGTCCGGTGGCAGGGTGCTCAGATGTTGCGGTCTCTGAGACCGGTCATGCGAGGCTGTTATGACCAGAGAGTCGGCCTGAGGATGCTGAGTCAAGTACTGGTCTTCCCTGGGAGCCTTGTACAAGCGATCAGCTTTCTTCGGCATCGCCGGGAGCGAATGTGGACGCTTCCACGCTGCCTTGGTGACGTCCACGGAAGTGTCTATCAAGGGTGGCACCACCACAGGCTTGGGGTCCTTCTGCCGAAGATACTTTGCAAGCGTGAGCCTTCGGTCTAGCTCTTCCGCATCCCATCCCATGTTCTCTTGGATGTGTCTCATATTATCCGAGAACGAAGGGTCATCCGGAGGAGACTTTGGCATCTTGCGTGGATCCGGAGAAGGGATGGAGAGGGGAGATGGGGATCTGGATGTTGAGAACTCTGATCCCGTGTCCTCCGTTGAAGGCGATCGTCGGCGTCTTCTGGGTCTCTTAGGGCTGGGTGACCTGGAAGAGGATTTGGACGGAGGTCTCCGTTTGTCTGGTCTCCCCCTTGGAGGTGTTCTGTGCTCCCGGAGGAGGTAGCCGCCTGCCGCACCCGGCGGAGAGGGGCGAGGAACCGGAGGAGTAACGGTGTAGAGGAGGGAGGAGGAGGAGGAGGAGGAAGAGGAGGTGGAGTGGAACCATGTCCTTCTTTATGGTGTCCCACCAGTAAGTAAACAGCTCCTTCACTTCTGACATGGAAAGGCCCGGCAGACGGTCCGGGTGCGGTGGGCGGTCGTCGGGTCAGCGTCCGGCTCCACAAGGGGCTCGGGTAGTGGCGAGGGTTCCCTGGGCGTCTCGACAGGACCGGGGTCGCCCGTCTGGTCCTCGGGCTGAGTCAACTCCTCCTCAGTGATGGTCTCCGACCGACATCGGTCGGAGGCGCCGGGTCCTCTTCTCAATAGGAGGCGGGCGCCGGTCCCCCGGCGTCGGTGATGCATTGGCCTGGCGGCGGCGGTCATCTGGCCTTGGCGGCTCCGGGACCTGTGGCGAGGTGGCCGGCCGGGCCTGACCGCGGCCGGGTCCTGCGGCCTCTTCAGAGAGGTGAGCCTTGGTCTTGTGAGGAGGCAAGGAAGCAGACCTGACGTCCTGGTTCAGAAAGGCGGAACCCGACTTATGGTGATGGTGGCGATCCTCGACTTGGCCAGGGCCTTGAGGATGAGGAAGGCCTGGGAAGAGGATGAAGACTTTCTAACCGCAGCAGGGGAGGCTGAGAGCTGGCCCGGAAGGGAGCGGTCGGACTTGGAACCAGAGCTGCGCGAGTCTGAGGCCCTCCAGACGGACCTGGAAGGGCCTTCTCCCATGCTTCTCAGCGTGCTTGTGGGCCTCTGGCGAAGAGTCCCCTTGGAAGATGGGGTCTTGAGTTTTTCTTCTAGCAGGAATGCCTGAAGGGTCTTCTGGCGACGGATCCGGGTTCTGCTATTAAACCCTGGCAAAGGAGCAGGACCGGGTGTCGTGGTCTGGGCCTAGCACCGGACGCAGGCCGAAAAGGGTCCTTGAAGGGATCTGCTTCCCACAAGCACATTAGGAGTGACCGGAGGTCGGAGAGGACATCAGCAAGGAACTTGATTGTAGAAATCGAATTTCCTGTAGGAAAAACTTTACCACGCTGGCCGTGGCGCTAGAGACTGAACCAGGGTCTCAGGACATGCAAGTCGCATGGCAGGAAAGAACTAGGAATCAAGCAGACCGCCCCTTATGCTCACGCCTGATGTCGGAGGCGGACGACATCGGGGCGGTCCCTGCTGAAGATAGCTAGCTAGAATTTTTTCTTGGGGTCCTGATGCCTGCCGGCTTCAGTCCTAATGGTGTAACCTGCTGCAAGAGCTGTGTCTCGAAGTAAGATCTATACTATCTTCATCGAGGGTATCTCTTGCAGCAGGTCATACTCTTGGGATGATTCCCAAGCAGTTGTTGGCAGGTGTGGGTGGAACACGTGGAGTGTTATGAGAGGAGTCCTTGTACAGCTCTACCAAAGTTAGCTCTCCTTTTGGAGGCTATGTCCAGTGAACGTGTGTACTGTTGACCATGTAGCACCGTCACAGATTTCTGAGATGGAGACTCCTCTGAAGCATGCTGTGGAGGTTGCCATGCGCTCGTGTAATGTGCTTTCACATGCCTGAGGAGAGGCTTGCTGTATTTGTTACAGCAGTATGTCATACAGTTGGCAAGCCATTTCGACAAGGTCTGTTTGGAGAGTGGTAGACCCTCTTTTCCTGGGGCGAAAGAGATGAAGAGCTGCTTTGTTTTGTAGCTGTCTTTGGTTCAAACAGTGTGATATCTTAATATTCTATGTACTAAAGTATGAAGCAATACTTCCCCTGGATTGGCATGCTCTGCGTACAACACGGGAAGATTAAAAGATTGGTTCAGGGTAAATTCTGAGACCACCACTGGTAGAAATTCAGGGTTTGTTCTTCGTGAGACCCTATCCTCATGGAAAATTAAATAAGGCTCGTTGCACATAAGAGCCTGTAACTCGGAAATTCTTTGAAAGGAAGTAATTGCAACTAAAAATAATGCTTTCCATGATAAAAAAGTGTAGCTCGCAAGTCGTGGATGGCTCAAAAGGGGATAGGGTTAACTTTTCTAACATGAAGTTAAGATCCTAAGGAGGGATCGCGTTACACAGTGGAGGCTTCAACTGTAATAAGCCTTGAATAAACATTCTGGAGATATGAAGTTGGGCAGCCTGCCAGTCACTGATTGGTTCATGGAAGGCCGATATGGCTGCCAAATGAACTTTGATGGGGGAATATCCTAGACCCTTTTCTGATAAGTCAGAGGTAGTCTAGGATCTGTACTACCTCGCAGGAATAGGGGTTTATACCCTGTTCTGCCACCTAGTGAGCAAACCTTTTCCATTTTGAGGTGTAGGTTTTCCTTGTAGATGGTTTTCTAGAGGAAAGCATGACTCTTGCGATGGACGCCGCAACCTTATGTCTGGCAATCAGTATGTTTTCAACAGCCAGGCATGAAGGGACTTGAGATTTGGGTGCAGGGATGTCCTGCTCCGCTGTGTGAGAAGGTCCAGGCGAATGGGTAGGGGAACAGAGTATGTAACAGACAGCTGTTGGAGGAGAAGAAACCAGATTTGATGGGGCCAATAAGGGGCAATCAGAATCATGGTCCCACCCTTCAACTGCAATTTTATTAGAACTCTCTGTATGAGGAGAAAGGGAGAAAAGGCACAAAGTGCCCTTTCCAGGAGAGGGACGAGGCGTCTTGACAGTAACCTTCCTGGTCCGGGTGGACTGAGCAAAACACAAGGAGCTTGGTATTGTCTGGTGTTGCTAGAGATCGATCTCTGGCGTGCCCCAGTGGTGAAATATGTGTTGGACTATGTCGGAGGCTAGCTCCCAGTTGTTGAATTGTGAATGGTGGTTGAGATGATCTGCTATTTTCCTGTGTGCTCCGGGAACATGGACTGCCACAAGATGTAGATGGAATGACAGTGCTCTCCGCCACACCCTCAGGGTCTCTCGGCACAGGGTGTGTGATCTGGTGCCTCCCTATTTGTTTATGTAGTAAACCACCAAGGTGTTGTCTGACTGAATGAGCAAGGGTCCCGATGTAAGAAAAGGCTGGAATGCCACCAGAGGACTGTAGATTGCCTGCATCTTCAATATGTTGATGTGGAGTGTGGTCTCGAGGGATGTCCAGTGACCCTGGGTCTGGTGATTACCACGATGGGCAGCTCAGACCGATTTGGAGGCATCCGTGGTCAGAGCCTTCTTCAATGATGTGGAGTGGAATGGAAGGCCCACAAGTAAGTTGAGTGGGTTGAGCCACCAAATGAACGTTTTCTGCAAAGATGGGGTGATGCCGGATGATGGCCTCTATATCATCTGTCTTTTGGTCCCACTGAGCTTTCAGTGTCCACTGGACTGGTCTCATATGTAGCTGGGCATACAGGACTGTAGAGATGCTGGCCGCCATGTGACCTAACAGTTGCAAGTACTGGCTGGCAGTGACATGAATGTTGAGTAGACAGTGGTGCACCTGAATGCTCAACTTTTGTGTCCTGTCCTCGGGTAGAAATGCCTTACACTGGGAGGTCTCCAGGACAGCTCCTATGTATTGCAGGTGCTGAGAGAGCATCATATGTGACTTGGCTAGATTGCCCGGTTATGCCAAGTTGAGAGAAGAGGTATAAGGTGTGATGTAAGGACTGCAGTAGACGGTCCTTGGAGGAGGCCTTGGGGAGCCACTTGTCCAGGTAGGGGAAAACACAGCGACCCTGGCGGTGGAGAGCCACCGCTACAAAAAGCCAGGTATTTGGTGAACACTTCTGGTGCGGACGAGAGGCCGAATGGGAGAGCCCAAAACTGGTAGTGTCCGCTGAGCAGCTGAAAGCACAGGTACTTACGGTGAGCTTTGTGGATCTTTATATGAAAGTAGGCATCTTTTATGTCCAGGGAGCAAAGCCAGTCACCTTGTTGTAGTAGAGGGAGAAGGCTTTGTAGAGTTACCATGCAAACCTTTTGTACTGAATGTAAAGACTGAGACCTCTGAGGTTCAGAATTGGGTGAAGGTCTGTTTTTGTGTGAGGAAGAAGTGGGAGTAGAAACCTGTGACCTTGGAGTCTGGGGGGAATGGGTTCCACCACCTTCTTTTGAAGGAGTGAGGAGAGTTCTTCCTGAAGGACGAGCAGGTGTTCTGGCAAATAGTGGGTTGGCTTTGAGGAGGGTATGCTGTGAGTTCCAGAGTGTGCCCCATATTTATAATCTGGAGCACCCAGTTATTCATTGTGATAGCCTTCCATGCCTCTAGATGTAAAGAAAAGCATCCTTCCACTGCCTCTGTGGTAGAAGGGAGCAGCGGGAGGCCCTCGAAGGAGTCAGACTGAGGGAGGGGCTGAGGGAGTTCCTGGGGCGGCAACGCTACTGGACTTGGTGGCAGTGGAAGCTGGCATAGGCAGGGTGAACTTTCTCTTGGTTAGTTGTCTGGGATCCATCTTTGGCCTATGCAATGCATGTCAAAAAGAACAGCGCTGAGGACCCTGAGGCTGGGACTGGTACATAGTATAGAGCGAACAAAGGGTCCTACCAGAGGCTTATAATTCACTCAATATATCTTGAGCGTCTCCTCTGAAAGGAGCATTCAGCACAGGCTGTTGGACATCTGCCATAAAGCTTGACACCCACAGCCATGCGTGTCTCCTAATGGAGACTCCAGTAGCAGAGGAGTGGGCTGAAGCGTCCACTGCATCATATCCCACTCTTAGAAGGTGTTTACTCATACTGACCCTGGTCTAGAGGGTTGCTATGAGCCGGTCCTTATCCTGGTACTTTAACATATGTCCCATATAGTTCAAAATAGTTAAGGCTAATGTAGACACAGCACAGACCCTTCTTCCCATGAGGTCTATCTTTCTTGATTCTTTATCTGGAGGAAGACAACTAAGATGCTTTGGTCTTTTAGTTCTGTCATGGGCAGCACTGATGACTACGAAATCTGCTTAAGGTGCACAAGTGAAGTATGGCTGGTCTGGAGGAGGCTGGTAAAGCCTGTTGGTTTTCTTAGAAAATGGAGGAATGGTGTGAGGCCTGTGCCAAGCCGCCGTGATGGCATCATTTGGGCCTGTATGATAGGAGGTACCACGGTGGCTGGTGTCTCTGGAAGTGCAAGACAGTCAGCGAAGTCCCTCCTCTGTTGATCTTGTTTCACAGTAATGAAGCCCATGACTTCCTAGAGTTGTGCAATGACTTCCAAGAAGGTAGGATCATCTGGAGGAGATCGAGGAGTGTAAATGGTGGGATCCTTGCTTGCCGAGGAGAGGAAGTACATATTCCAACATCATAGTTTGTTTCTCATCCTCATCTTCCAGATAATCCATGTGCTCCTCCTCTTCCTCAAAAGGGAGAGCCTGAATAGGTGAAAGGGAAGTGCAGCATGGGTGCTTCACTGGCCCAGTTGATGAAGCAGGCCGAGGAGAAAGCGCTGGCTACTGAAACGATTTACCACCTCCAAACTATTTTGACAACAGAAGGTACATTGACAGATGGTGCTACTGATGGAGGTGGAAACGGAAGTGGAGGAGTTGTGGTCATCACCAGGAAGGAAGGTGGCAAAACTGAAGAGACAGATTTCAGCTGGGGGTACAGTGCCGGAGGGTTCACTGAGCCCAGGGATGACCAAGTCGTTGACGGAAAGAGTGTCAACAGCGCCTGCATTAATGGGGCATGGTAGGTTGGGGGTCTCATCGGAGGTGGCATCGATGAAAAACCCATTCCCATGCTGGAGGTCCCGGGTGTAGCAAACGCTGTATCAGTTTTTAGTATCTAGACAGGCGGCAGCACCAGGGACGATGGAGGAGGGGTGGGAGGTGCGAAGGCAGCTCAAGGGCTAATAAAGTCACTGACTGAGCAGGAGTGGAAAGGAAAGGGAGACTACTCGTTGATGGCTGCCCTTGAGGCGGGGTCTTTGCCGGCTGCAAATCTTGTGCTAGTGCAGTCAGAACCTTGGATGTTTTCTCTAATTGAGTAGGAGAGGCTGCCGTTGGAGGGCCAATGGCCAAAATCGTTGACGAACGTGGAGACCTGCTTCTGTCTCTATGTTTACCTGAATGATGCTTAACTTTTGCTTTTGGTGGCTGGGAGCTTGGCGAGGGCGAAGCGGAGGAGGTCCTGGCCTAGATCTCCTTTTCTAAGAGAGAGACACTTTTTTGCTTCATGATGTAGTTTTCCAGCTCTTTCAGTCATCATCGAGTGGCTTTGTTGAACTCCTGACAGCGGTCACAAGAAGTGATGTGAGTGGCCCCCAGGCAATGAACGAAAAGGGAGTGTTGACCATAGTAGGGAGTTTGTTCTAAACACGATCGTGTAAAACACTGCTGCACACAGCAGAAGTGAACTGGTCGATGTCGGGAAAAGAACTGAAGAGTCCTCAGGGCCACCCGCATATTTATACCAGTCACTATGCTGCCACTGCCGTGGGTGGTCCCCAGACTCACTGCTCGTGAAAGCTATCATGCATAGAGCACCTTCCAGAGGTATAGGAAGATCATATATTTCTGAGCAAAGCATGGAAAGACAGAGCCTCCTGAGGCACAGATGTAGGGCCTAGGTCCAAAGAGTCCAGGCTAAAGTGCCCTGGTCACCGCCCTCAGAAATATTGAGGTTGGAGTCGGACTTGACATTCTCTCTGAAGGAAGGGTGTTAGAGAGGGGTGGATCACAGGCCCTCTAATCCAGAATGTGGTTTTGGTAACACCGGTCCCAAAGGACAAGGAGCCGACACCAAAGTGGCAGCAAGACTGAAACCAAATCCAGCACTGGAGGAAACCCCACCACCGAGTCCTAAACCCAGAGCAGGCCTATTCAAGACCGCATCGGACAGGGTTTCAAATGCAGGTGGAATAGGGGGAAAGAACCATTATGTAAGAACTTACCGTAAAAGTAGATCTTCGAGAGGAGCTCTTGCAGCAGGTTACACCATAAGGACTGAAGCCAGCAGGTGCCAGGACCTCATGGAAAACTTCTAGCTAGCAGTCTACAGCAGGGACCGCCATCAGTCCGCCCCGACGTTGCCTATGGCATAAAAATGGCAGTCTCCCAGCACCACCTCAGTTCTCCTGCTGGAGACCCCGGCACAGTTAGAAATCGGAGAACTGAGGAGGCTCCTCTGGTTGAGGAGATATGATGTAAAATGCTGAAGATGCAGACGTAGATACCAGGTGGAAGGAGGGAGGCAAAGCAGCACTTGCTGCAAGAGCTCCTCTTGAAGATTTACTGTTACAGTAAGTTCTTACGCAACTGTACTATCTCACTTCAAGGGTGAGCTCTTGCAGCAGGTTACACCATAAGGACAGAGTCCCAAGCAGTACAAGGACAAACCTTGATGGAAGGGAGAAGGAAAAAAGGTTGGAAAACTGAATTCCTCTTAAAAGAAGGCCCTGTAGGACAGCGAGGCCGAAGCCTGTTCTGCACCTGGAGGCAATGTCCAAACTATAGTGCTTAATGAAGGTGTGGACTGAACTCCAGGTGGCAGCTGTGCAGATGTCTACCGCTGACACGTTTTTCAGAGATGCAAAGGAAGCAGCAACTCCCCTGGTAGAATGGCCTTTTACCGCACCCGGTAAAGGCTTGTCATGTTTCTGGTAACAGTAAACTATGCAATAAATCAACCATTTGGTTAGAAACAGATGCCCCTAAAGTCCTCGGGGTGAATGAAATGAACAACTGGTTAGATTTTCTGGAATCCCAGGTATGAGTCAGATAATAGCGAAGGGCCCAGTGAACATCTAGAGTGTGAAGGCGAGCCTCCCTTCGATTTGAATGCTTTGGATAGTAAACTGGAAGATGGATGTCCTGGTTAAGAGTAAATCTGGACACCACCTTAGGAAGGAACTTAGGACTGGTCTGCAAGGACACCCGGTCCTTGTGGAAAACTAAATAAGGCTCTTTACACATCAGAGCCTGAAGCTCGGAAATCCGCCAAGCAGAAGTAACTGCAACTAAAAATAATGCTTTCCACAACAGAAAGCATAGCTCGCAATCTGCGGCTGGCTTGAAGGGAGGCAAATTCAGTTTCTCCAAAAGAAACAAAAATTCCCATGGAGGGCTGGGGTCCCTAATGGGGGGCGTCAGATGCAAGATGCAGTGCAAGAAGGTGTGGGGCAAATCAAGTTGAGCGAGAGCCTTGCCATGTACCAGTGCATGATAAGCAGACACAGCACAAAGATGTACCTTAATGGATGAGTAGCTAAGGCCAGAGTCCAAGAGCAAAAGGAGGTACTCGAGGACCGAGTTTACTAGACAGGTAAAGGGGTCAAGGTGGTGAGCAAAGGACCAAATGCAAAACTGCTTCCACTTCATTGCATAAGTGGCCCTAGTTGAAGGCTTCTGGGTGGCAACTAGGACTTCTGCCACTCTAGTGGAGACTCCAAACCAAGAGACTGCTAAGTCTGCAGGAGCCATACATGCAGGTGCAGCGACCGCAGATCCGGATGGACTAACATCCCTTTCTCCTGGGACAGCAAGTGTGAGCTTAGAGGCAGGGGAAGCAGGGGCTCCACTGCCAGCTGCTGAAGTCGAGGGAACCAGATCTGTCGAGGCCAGAAGGGTGCAATCAGGATAATGTCCATTCCCTCCGACTGCAGCTTGAGGAGGACTCTCTGAATTAGTGGGAAGGAAGGAAAGGTATATAGAAATCTCCTTGTCCAGCAGAGGGACAACGCATCTCACTAGAAGGCACTAGGCCCTGGATCTAGCGAGCAGAAACTGGGCAGTTTTGCGTTGAGTGGGGATGCAAAGAGGTCTAACTCGAGGTGACCCCATCTGTCGAAGAGATCTTATATGACTGACTGTAGGAGTTTGCACTCGTGAGCTTTGGACCGAGAGCGACTGAGGTCATCGGCCAAGGTGGTCTGAACACCTGGAACATGTACTGCAGAGTCCCAGCTGATATTTGATGGCCCAGTACCATACTCTCATGGCTTCCCTGCAGATGGGATATGAATGGGTTCCCCCCTGCTTGTTTATGTAAAATACCACTGACATATTGTCTGTTTGGATGAGTAGGTGGCTTGGGACTAGCTCTGTTTGCAGAGTTTTCACAGTGTAGAGGATCACCTTCATCTCTAACACATTGATGTGGAGAGATTTTTCCAATGCAGACCCACGTTCCTGGAGTCCGGCGGTCTGCGAGGTGGGCTCCCAGCCCATACTTGAGAGCATCTGTGGTCAGAGACTGGGGGCAACTTCCAGAAGGCATGCCCTGGAGAGGCTGGATAGAATTACTCACCATTGAAAAGTTTGGCGGACTGGTTCCAAGACTGAGACAAGTTGGTCTAATTAGTTTGTGCACCATTCCCACTGGACTCTCAAGTTCCACTGGATCAGTCTCATGTGAAATCGTGCCAACGGCACTGTATCGATGGCTGCTGCCATGTGACCCAGGAGCCTGAGGATCACTCTGGCTGGGACCAGATGGGTGGAGGAGACTTCTCAAGCGTGAGCCTGAAGGCAATCTGTTCTGTCCGCAGGAAGGAAGGCTCTGCCTTGGACAGTGTCCAGAAGAGCCCCTATGAACTGAAGTCTCCGGGCTGACCGGGGGAGGACTCTGGAAGGTTCGATGTGACTTCAAAGTCTCGGAACAGAGAAAAGGTGTCTTCCATGGTCTGAAGCAGCCTTTCCCTGGAAGGAAGGGGGGTGAGGAACCAATCCAGGTATGGGAAGACGTAGTGACCTTTCCTCCTTAAGGTTGCTGCCACTACTGTGAGGCACTTTGTAAAGACTTGAGGTGCTGAGGACAGGCCGAATGGCAGAGCCTGGAATTGGTAGTGGTGTCCTTTGAAGAGGAATTGCAGGAAACTTCAGTGGGGCTGGGTGATCAGGATGTGAAGGTACGCATCCTGCATGTCCAGCAAGGACAGCCAGTCTCCTTGATGGAGCAGAGGAATCAGTCCCAGGAGGGTCACCATCCTGAACCGCCTGTATTCCACAAATTTGTTCAGGTTGTTTAGGTCGAAGATGGGGTGCAGATCCCCAGATTTCTTGGGGACCAAGAAAAAGTGGGAATAATATCCCTTTTCTCTCTGGGAAGCTGAAGCCGGTTCTATAGCTCGCTTGTCCAACAGGGCCTGAACTTCCTCTTGAATGAGGGTTGCATGGGATGGGGAATAGAGGGAGGGAAGCAGAGGATTGCCCGTTGGTACCTCCAGGAACTCTATTGTGTGCCCTTTTCTGATCGGTTGCAGGACCCATTGATCAGATGCGATCCTGCTGCAACCCTCTAGATAGAGGAAGAAATGACCCCCCCACCGCCTCTCCCAGAGTTTCGGCTGGAGGAGTGGGGGTCAGGCAAGGAGTCATGCAGTGGCGTTTGGGGTAGGTAGAGTAGCCTGGGAGGATCTGGCGGCTCTGGGAGCAGGACCTCCGGGATTCTGAGAGGTGGCCTTACGCCTAAAGGCTCCTCACTGCTGCTGACCTCAGGGTTGCTGTCTGGAGGAGCGCTGAAAAGAACTAATGCCTAAAAGGCTTTGGATTGGACCGGTACATAGTGTGCATGGACCGGATAGCCTAACCCGAATCTTGGAGACGAGTGATTATTTTCTCAGACTCTGCTCCAAAAAAGATTGGAACCTTAAAGGGGGTGTCCATGATACTTGCCTGTATAACCTGGATGAAACCTGAGACCCAGAGTCAGGAGTGTCTTCTTATACAGACCCCAGTGGCCATAGCCCGAGCTGAGGTGTCTGCAGAATCATAAGCAGACCATAGCACGTGGGTGCCGACGTCCGATCCAGACTTGAGGAGGTTAAGGAGCTCTGCCTTCTGGGGGACGTCAGGTAGGGCCTGAGCTAAGTCCATGCCCTGCTCCCAGATGGCATTCTGATATTGGACCATGTGTGCAAGGAAATTGAGGGAGCACATGGTACAAGTGGCAGTGGCATATACCTTCCTGCCAAGTTGGTCCAGTTGTTTAGACTCCTTGTCTGGAGGCAGAGTGCTCAAGTGTGTGGGTCGCTTCAACCTATCGTGGGCAGCTATGATCACCACAGAGTCCGCCAGGGGATGTTCGCCCAAAAAGGGTTCTTCCTGGAGGTCCTATAAAGGCGGTCCGATTTCTTGGGTATTACAGAAGAAGTAGACAGATGCTTCCAGGCAGTCCTGGTGACATCCTGGAAGGTGTCGACCAGGAGGGGCACTACTTTAGGTTTCAAGATCCTTCTGGTGGAGGTACTTAGCCAGGCGGCACCTCTCAGGATTCAGATCTTCTTTATCCCATCCCATGTTCTGGTTGTGCTGCATGATGTCAATGAAAGATGGATCATCAGGTGGAGACCTAGGAGAGTCCTTATGATCTGGAGGAAAAGGAGTCCCACCCCAGGGAGGAAGATGAGCTGTGGCTGGAATCCTCTGAGGATGTAGATCTAGTGTATGAACGTCGGGACTGACGACCCCGAGAAGGACGTCGGTGCCTGTTCAATGATCTGGATGAGGAGTGGCATCTCCTGCCTTTACGGCAATAACAACCCTGTCTGAGTCTTCAGTCAGTGGGGTGGCTTCCTTCGGCTGAGGAGTGGGCTCCTTGGGTTGAGGGGTAGGCCGTTTTGGAGGTACCAAAGAGGGTGTAGTCTCCTCAACAGGTTAGGAAGGTCTTGATGAAAGATCATCACCCTTGATGGTGTTCCACCAGAATGAACAAGAGATCCTTTATGTCCGACAGCGGGATACTGGATTCCGGGGGAGCATCTGGTGTCTCGGGGGGACAGACGGTCCTGGCTTCAGGCCCTGAGGTGGCACCGGAGTCTGTGGATTGGGAGCATCTGATGTTGGTGGTACCACAAAACTGTCATCTGGAGTCATTGGTTGATCAGACGGCGGTGTCGCCGGGTTCTGGTCATTCATTGGCTAGCAATGTACTCAGGTCTGGCGACACTGGGTTACAGATCGCTGGAAGAGATGCCGGGGATACCGGTGTTGAAGAGATGGGCATATGCCGACGATGGTCTGGGGTAGCGGCCGATGTATGCTTTGGAGAGGCCTGTCGAAGGGAGCTAGGTCCCGAGGGGGCAGAGGAGTCACTCTCCTGGGGGAGGTGAGCTAATGCTCCCAGAGTCGGTCCAGAGAGTCAGCGCTGGAGGCAGTGGCTGACTTGGATGACGTCTTGGTTGGTCGGACGATGGGTAGTGACCCACCGCCCGAGGAGGAACTGGCCACGCCACCTGGATGTAGGCTCGAGGACTGAGAGGAGGGCCGAAGCTTCAGAGGCTGGAGGGCTGAGGACTTAGTCCCAGACCCAGAAGAGCCTCTGCCCGACATCAGTACCAGGGCGGAAGGCTTGACCACAGGTAGCCTAGAGGAGGTGAGGGAGGCCTGGGTAGATGAGTCCATCCTCCAGTGGAAGGAGGACCCGGAGCCCGACTTGTGCGGAGACTGGGAGCAGGAATCTTTGTCCTTGTGCTTCTCCTTGTGGTGATGCTTCCCTGACAACTTTTTATGGTGATCCAAGAAGTCGAAACCCCTGAGGGAGAAGAAGATGAACCCTTCCCCTTGGTCTCCTTCTGCATGTCTGCCATTTTTTTCTCTAGCAAGAAGGACTTGAGGGCTTTCTGGTGGCGAATCCTGGTCCTGCCGTTGAACTTCTGGCAATGCTGGCAGGCCTCAGTGTTGTGGTCTGGGCCCAGACAGAAGAGGCAGTCCGAATGGCCGTTCTTTGACGGAATTTGCTTGCCGCAGGCACACTCTGACTGGCACCGCTTAATAGATGATGATGGGGAAGTAGACATGCAGAGAATAGAGGCTAAATACTTAAGAAAATAAAAAAGCGCTGAACATGCTGTAGAAATGGTAGTTGACTAAAGCAGAAGGTGTCCATGGAGCCGATGTGCGCGGATTGACAAAGGGAAAAGAACTAAGCTGGTGGTGGGGGACCGCCTCTTTTATGCCACAGGCGACACCGGGGGTGGGCTGACGTTGGGGGCAGTCCTCTGCTGTAGACAGCTAGCTAGAAGTTTTCAGTGGGGTTCTTGCGCCTGCCAGCTTCAGTCCTTATGGTGTAACCTGCTACAAGAGCTCCCTCTCAAAGTGAGATCTAAACTGACCTGCATGGTATCAATGTTTAACCACCACAGATGGAGATGTTTACCTGGTCAGTGGCTACAGGCTAAAAATCTAGAGCAGAAATACAGGTTACTCACCTGTAACAGGAGTTCTAGGAATGGTATATGTTTTTCATCCACACTTATTGGCAGGTTCCTTGCCGCTTTAAATCTTGCCGGAAGGTCTTCAAGCTGGCTCCTCCCACCCACCCGGGTGGTAAAACTCTCGGCTCCGCCCCATGATGCCAGATCTGGCCCACTGGAAGCTCAGGTTGTGCGTCGAAGCCGGGGAGGTCGGGTGGGTCGTGTGGATGAACAACATATACCATTCCTAGAACTCCTGTTACAGGTGAGTAACCTGTATTTCTAGGGACATGGATATGTTGTTCATCCACACTTATTGGCAGACTCCTAGCAGTTCTCCGGGAGGAGGGAGGCAAGGCGCACACCCCCTACTTAGAGAATAAAGACTGGAGAACCGAGGCCCCAAAACCAGCATCCCGGCGTGACTCAAGGTCGATGTGGTAATGGGTAATAAAGGTGTGTGCTGACTTCCAGGTAGCAGCCCTGCAGATTTCCTGGATAGGGACGTCCCTGGAAGCAGCCACCGATGCAGCAGTATGACGGTAGAATGAGCTCTTATCCCTCTGGGAGGCTCCATGCCCGCCAACTTATAGCAGAGATCTATGCAGGAGGTGACCCACCTGCCTATCGTCCGCTTGGCTGCAGGTCTGCCAGGTGCGGCTTCAGCGTAGGTGACAAACAGCTGGCGAACCTCTCCCTGAATTTCAGCCGTGCGCTCCTTATAATAAGCGAGCGCCCTTCTAGGGTCCAGAGTATGGAGCCTGTATTCGGCCTCCGAGGTGTGATTGGGGTAGAACACCGGCAGAGTCAGCACCTGGTTAAGGTGAAACTCGACACCACCTTCGGAAGGAATTTGGTGAGGGCAGGACACCTTTGTCCCTGTGGAAGACCAGGTAAGGAGACTCTATGCAAAGCGCCTGGAGCTCTCCCATCGTTCTGGCTGACGTGATAGCCACCAAGAAGGCGGTCTTCCACGACAGGTGAGAGATCACACCTGTGAATTGGTTGAATAAGCTTGCCCATGAGCTTTGCCAGTACCAACGGTAAATCCACGGAGGTAGAGGTTCGCACGGAGGAAATGTGATCAAGGCCTTTGAAAAAGCGCCCAACCACCTTTTCCTGCGCCACCGACTGCTCCCGCCCGCACCGAAGCAAGAGATGGCTGCCAGGTGCACCTTTAGGTCGCCGACCTAAGCCCTTGACTAGAAAGGGACCATAAATAGTCCAAAAATGCTTGCCACAGAACAGGAGGAAGGGTCCAAGCCCTTGCCCTGACACCAAATGGAGAATCTCTTCCATTTGAGGCGTAGCATTTTCTGATGCGACTCCTCACGGACGCCTCAACAACATTGAGGACCTCGGCGGAAAGACCCAAGGCCTGGAACTCTAGCCGCTCAGGAACCAGGCCGTCAGGTGCAGGATTGAAGGTCCGGATGGAACACCTTCCCTGATTGACTGACAGCAGGTCCGGCGAGCTGGAAGCTGCCTCGGAGCCTGGAGCTGAGGCTGAGGAGATCTGGGTACCAGAACTGGGGCCAGTCTGGGGCTATCAGAATCACCTGCACCTTGTCCCTCCTTGTCTTGAAAGCACCTTGTGAATCAAGGGAAATGGGGAAAGGCGTAAAAGAGGCCGGGGTCCACAGCCTCGAGAAGGCATCCCCTGCAGCGGGGGCAGGCATGAAACAGCCTCAGCCGCATTCTCCCTGGAGGCAAACAGGTCCACCTGAGGTGTGCCCCAGTGGGAGAACAGATCTTGTACTACCTCCGGCAGGAGAGACCACTCGTGAGATGCAGCCCCTATCCGGCTCAGGGCATCGGCCAGGGTGTTAGAGGCTCCTGCCACATGAATGGCTAGGAGATCCACCTCCAGGCTGCGCACGAGTGACCAAATGCGGAGAGCTTCCTTGCATAGAAGCATGGAGCGCGTCCCGCCCTGGCGGTTTAGACAGTACATGGTCGTGGTATTGTCTGTCTGGACTCGGACCACTTGACCCCGGAGAAACGGAGCAAAGACGGTGAGAGCTAGGCGGACCGCTCGGAGCTTCAGCAGGTTGATGTGGCATCGGGACTCCCGCGGGGACCAGAGGCCGTGCACTCGGTGTTCCCCCAGATGGGCACCCCAACCCATCAGAGAGGCATCGGTCGATAGAGAGATAAGCCGATGGGCATGGCTCGGAACTCGAAGAGGGATCCCTCCGCTCGAAGCGGAGGAATCTCCGATGTGATGGACGGATAGGGACGTGAAAGAACGCGTCCTGTACGTCCAGAGAGCAGAACCACACGCCGTGTTCCAGAGATGGTATTATCTGCGCCAGAGTGACCATCCTGAAGGTTCGAGACCTTAGGAACTTGTTCAGGTCGTGTAGGTCGAGAATGGGCGCCAGCCCCGTCCGTCTGGAACCAGGAAATACCGGACACAAGCCCGGGTCTGAAGGGGTCCTCTACCTCCGTGATCACCTCCTTTTGGAGGAGGCGATGTCGGCTCGGCGAGCCACCAGTGAGGCTCACGGACCCCAAGGCCCCAGTGCGGCCAGCTCTGAAGGGCGGGGCCTGCTCGAATTCCAGAGGTAGGCCTTTTCCCACCACCTCCAGTACCCACCTGTCCGTGGTAACAGCGGACCAGGCGGAAAGGAAATGTCTGAGCCGTCTCCCCACGGGGGGAACCAGGGGTGAGGTGACAGGGATGGGGGCAACACCCCTCAGCCCGTCACTGGGCAGGCCTGGAGGAAGGACTGGCCGAGGGACCACCTGGGCTTTTTCCTCCCTGCTTCCTGTTGGAGGAAGCCGATGGCTTGGGTTTGGGATGCCAAGCTCGAGCCTGCTGGCCCTGACGTTGCTGGGCCGGGCGCGCCGGGGCAGAAGGACGAAAGGGCTTAGGCTGTGGCTTGCGGCCTTTGTCCTTCTGAGCGGAAGAGACCGGGTCCAAGGTAGCATTGGACTTCTCGATCCTCTGCAGGTGACCTTCCACCCCAGGGCCGAAGAGGTCAGTCCCCAAAAAGGGAACATCCGCCAACTTGTGCTGGGTATCCGAGGTAAAGGTGGATATCCTCAGCCAAGCCCGACGACGCATGGCCACTGCGGCCGCCACAGACCTGGCACATGAGTCCCCGATGTCTAACGCAGTCTGGAGCTGCTGTTTTGCCACTGCCCTGCCCTGGTCCCGCACCTGCCTGACCGTAGTCTGCAGATCTGCGGGAAGATGAGGGGACAACCTCATCCAGGGAGCCCAACAGGGCGTGAGAAAAATGTGCCATGAGGACGGCCGAACTGGCCTGACGAAGGCCGAGAGAGGACGCAGCATAGACTTTTCGCCCGGCATAATCCAATTTCTTGGATTCCTTGTTGGGAGGTTTGTCTACATCCCTGGCGTTCCTGGCACGCCGGAAAACGCTGTCGGTAACCAACCCCTCGGCCGAGGGGTGTTCCGAAAAACCGGACAGGGAACCGGTAGGGACCGCATACTTCCTGGCCGAAGGCGCAGGGCAGGAAGCAGGACGCTGCCAAAGTTCCAAGGCCGGACCCACTATGGCTTCGGCCACCGGAAAGGCCTCCGTAGGAGAATCCCCTCGGTCCAGAATCTCCGTGAAGGGATACCTGGCCCGTTTAGAAACGGGTTCGAGCTTCATCCCGGTGGACTCCCGAGATGAGTCGAAGCAACCCCAAGAAGGACGAAGGGCTATCGTCCACTGACTACCCTCCCAAGGACTCCAAGTCCAAGCGCTTGGAGAAGAGGGAGGAACCATCATCGGACTCAGAAGAGTCCTCAAAGAGCTGCCTCGGGTCTGAGCCACCCTCCACCTGCCGAGGTTGATCGGGAGTGAGGGTGACAGACAGCCTATGGGGCAAACCCAAGGCCGACCGAGAATTTTTGGTCGGAGCCCCAACTAATGGCTGTGGAGGCGGAGGTTCCACCAGAATCGGTGGGGCAGCTGGAATTGGCCGAACAACCGGCCTGGGAACAGGCTCCTCGGCTACAGCGAGGGGTTGTTTCGGCCGCTCCGGTGACAGCCACTTAATGGCTGGGGAGGACGACTGGGTCGGCCTATTCCCGGTCAAAACTAGCTGTTGCCACATGAGTTCCTCGTACTTCCGATGCAACTTGCGCCAAAGCCTCCCTTCGTCCGAGGAAGAGGAAGAGCGGCGGCGCCGCTTGCCGCGGTGCCGAGACTGAGACCGCCTATGGCGGCGGGATCAGTTGGACCGCGAGGATGTCCGAGACCGAGAGTCTCGACTAGGCCGAGGAAGGCGAGGAGAAGTGTCGGAAACCGGCACTCCCCTCGGCTCGGACGATCCCACCGAAGGCTCCGGAACCGGAGGCACAGACGAGCGGCGGGATCCTCAACTTCCACCGGGGAACGGGAGAGGGATTCTCAGCTTCTCCAGCCGACAACCCGTCTGGCGGGTCCGAAAAATCTCGACCGCGTTGAAGTCTCAGTCAACTGACAGCGGGGACACCGTGAAGCCAGTGGCGAAGCTGAGGGTCGGCCGAAGTCGACACAATCGACAAAAGAGGGAGGGGATCTTTCCCGCTCCCAAGGCGTCGACGGAGAACTACTTTGCTCTTTTGGACCTGGAAAAGGTCCCGAAGTTGGACCCTCACCTTTAATCGAGAGGGTCAGACAAAGCTCCTTAAAGAAGCCCGTCGAGGCACCAAGAGAGAGCGGACAAATGCTGAGCCGAGGTAGAAGTGGCCCGCTACCACTTCCTCTCTTCGAGGGCGATCATCTGCTTGAGCTGATCCGCCCGAGCCAACATGGGACACTGCCAACTGGGCCTCTTTAGATTTCACCGGTGGAATTCTTTTCTCGGGGCGCCCCAGTTGTAATCGGGCAGCACGGTCTTCAAGGACGTAGGCCGAAAAAGAAGAGCACAAGTCGCAGGCCTGCGGGTCGTGCTCAAGGCCCAGGCAGTAGACGCACGTGGAGTGCGGATCCGTCCTAGACATCTTCTGCCCGCAAGGGCACCTCCGGAAACCGGGAGTCGATTTGTCCATCGCAGCCGCGAGAAAAGAAGACCGAAGTCTTTTTAGCAAAAAACTTTTTGATTTCGAACTTTCGAAGAATTAGGAACCAGTCTTAATCGCATAGCGTTAAGGAGGGAACCTGAGCTTCCAAGCGGTAAGGAAGATCTGGCGTCATGGGGCGGAGCCGAGAGTTTTACCACCTGGGTGGGTGGGAGGAGCCAGCTTGAAGACCTTCCGGCAAGATTTAAAGCGGCAAGGAACCTGCCAATAAGTGTGGATGAACAACATATCCATGTCCCTAGAATGCATATTTCTGAGCAAAACCTGGACAGACAGAGCCTCCAGAGGCACAGAAGTAGGGCCTGGGTCCAAAGAATCCAGGCTAAACAATGAGTTTTCGTCGTCACCCTCAGAAATAATGAGATCAGGGTCAATCTCATCCTCCTACACATCCTCCACAGGGGGAGGGTCACAGAGAGGGGTGGATCACAGGCCCTCCAATCCAGAATGCGGTCTTCGCAACACCAGCCCACAAAGGACGAGGAGCCAGTGCCACGGTGGCACCATGACCAAAACTAAATCCATCACCAGGGGAACCCCAGCCGCCAAGAGTGGCACTGAGTACAGCACCAGAACTGGCACAGGGCCAAGCCCTGAAGGGCCTAAACCCAGCACTAGCCCCGGCACCTACGACCCAGCCGGCATCAAAGTAACTGGCAATGGTAACGTGGCCACTCCCAACACAAAGACACTAGATGTGGGTGTGGCTAGTGAGACAGTAATTGGTGGTGCAGTCATTGACAAGAGCCAGAGGGGGCTGTTGCTGGAGCCAAACACTCTACCTTGCCTGAAGGCTCCACCTGCTGTTCCAATTTCTCCAGTCCTGAAGGGCCAGGGACCGGCTTTGCTAGCAGAGGCAAAAGAATGAGATGCTGCATCGTCTGCTCTATAACAACATCTGCCAAACGGTGGAGCTGTCCACTGGAGTGCTCAATGACAGAGAAGGGCTCCGGGCCCTAGACCTCAGCCTCGAAGTACTGTACCACAGGCCCTTGGTGACACCAATGCTGCCAGTGAGGACCTCTGACTCCAGGAGACTGAGGATCCTGCAGCAGACTTCACAGAGGATGACCTCGAGCAGTACTGTTTCTTTCCCTTCCCACGGGAAGAGGAAGAACTCTAGGCCAAATGGTGCAGAGAACCCAACTGAGATTGTTAATGGGTCCGACTCTTTGTGCTTCTGGGAGAACCGTCCCTCCTGCCAGGCACTGGACTACCCAATGTCAGAGCCCTTCCCCAAAGGGGAAAGTGGACCGGACACGGCCCTGCTGCTGGAGCAACTTGCCTGAGAAGGCTCCCTACTGTCATCCACCATGGCCGTTGATTGTTGACTCGGTAGTGATATGAGAAACTGACAGAAACATTTTTGTAAAATCACTAAACTGACACAAAAGTAACAAACCCTAAAACTGGGAAGAACTGAATGCTGCTGTTGTACAGACATGAGGATCTAACTCCCAGCGAGCAAGCGATGTTATCACTGAGGTACACTTGATGGTGGGGAAAAAGGAACTGAGGCAGTTGAGGGCCAGTGCCAAGGTAAGCCATGCCGCATGAACCAGTCTCATGGTGCCATGCATATGTGCAGCTTACCTCAGCACCAGCCCTCCTGAAAAGCTCTGGTTCCTGTGGGATTCCAAAACTTCCAGCTAAGACCCACTAGTGTTAATCAATGGTGAAGACTGATTCCTGGAAGATAAGCAGCACTGGGCTGCGTAGTACCCTCTGATATGGCATCATGATGTTAGGATATTAACTTGCCAAGGTATGGCTCAGCAATCAGAAGCAAATGGACAAATAAAAAAACAGGTAGCTATATGTACCCCAAGTACTAACACTGCAGTCCCCCTATAGAAAAAAATTAAGATTTTAAGTGCTGTATTGAACATACAGTGACCTGTAAATGGAAGAAAGCCACATGACCAAGGTGAGTTTCGTAGGGGGTCCCTTGGTTAACCTTACTGGGAGCCCCAAAAATCATAAAGCCAGCTCTGAATACTGCAAGGATTTCTTACCATCAGCTACTCCAGTAGGAAAGGAGCAGCCCAGGCAAGGGGCAGGCTCGAGATTAAACCCCTTCCAAGTAACTGTATGCCGTGTGTACAGTGAACTATCGCTTTCAATGGGATTAGGCTGCTTAGCTCTGCATTACTGCACTGGTACCTGATTTCCACATCTCATTCAGATAATGGCTAAGAATGTGAAATTAGTTCCATGAGGAGATGAATATCTTGTAATGAGTAGAAGACTTCCGCTTTGTTAGCACACAGCAACTTAGAACCAGCTGCACTAGGACTTGCTAAATTATACAGTAGATCTTAACTAAAATGGGGGAGGGGGGTTAATATCTAGTATCTCACATGACTATACTTAACAGCCCAAAATGTAAAGACCTAGTGATCTTTGTATTACAGAAAACACTTGTTCATCCAGTGATGTTACAGCAGGGTACTTCACATCTGGAAAACCATCCAAGCGCAAGGCAAAGGATTTCACACTAGGGCTGGCTGGGGATTGTGTGTTGTGGTGCCAAGGTACTTAGCTCTTGGGGAGAGAAGGCATGGGCTGCCTGGCATTTGCACACGCATGCACACAGACACACACACTCTTCCAGTCAACCAAGGAGCAACACAGGTGACGGTTGTGAAGGCAGCAAGTCAGCTGCTGTTCCAGCTAGGAAGGGTGCAGACATAGTGATCCCTTTGTCTGATGGGGGGACAGAAGGGAAAATAATAAAAATAGTGATAAAAACCTCAACCATGGCCATTCTGATAGTGTCTGATTAGTGGTATAAAAAACAGTCATAGTTGGGACTTTTGTTTTTTTTGGCTAAAGTTTCTGGTATCATCAGCCTGTTGGCAGCACTACTGCTAATCACACTAGCGATCCAGGTTCTAAAGTGGACTCAGGTCATTAGTGGGTCAGTCAGGGTGAGAAAGGATGGAGCGCCCCAAAGACAGCACTTGGGGGGGGGGGGATCCAGCATCCCACACTTAGTCTGCCAGCTGAAGAATTCCAGCTGATAGCACAGCATGGTTGCCACAGCAGTGGAAGGGCTCTCAGATGCTGGCATAAGCAGTACATCATTGCATGGTGGCGGCCCTGGGGAGAAAATTCTGGAGGAAAATCTTCAACTTTTTGGTAACTCCCTTGCCCCCTCCAGGCCCCACACCACTGACAGGGCCATAGCTCCAGAATCTGGACTGTGCTGGGGGTTGGGGTGAAAGACAAGGGGAAGGTGATGGCGTCCCACCCTCCAGCCCCGCTGTGATGGTGGTAGTGGTGGTGGTGGGGGGGTCAGGGGTCTCTGGGAACTCGCTGGAGCCAGGAAAGTCCCAGAGATGGTTGGTCATATGGCTCGGGAGGACACAGAAGATAGTAGCCAGCCAGTAGAAAGGAAGCTAAATAAATGACGGGGAAAAAAATACAGGTTACTCACCTGTAACAGGAGTTCTAGGAATGGTATATGTTGTTCATCCACACTTATTGGCAGGTTCCTTGTCGCTTTAAATCTTGCCGGAAGGTCTTCAAGCTGGCTCCTCCCACCCACCCGGGTGGTAAAACTCTCGGCTCCGCCCCATGACGTCAGATCTGGCCCGCTGGAAGCTCAGGTTGTGCTGTCGAAGCGGAGGAGTGGGTTGGTGTGTGGATGAACAACATATACCATTCCTAGAACTCCTGTTACAGGTGAGTAACTTGTATTTCTAGGGACATGGATATGTTGTTCATCCACACTTATTGGCAGACTCCTAGCAGTTCTCCGGGAGGAGGGAGGCAAGACGCACACCCCCTACTTAGGGAATAAAGACTGGAGAACCGAGGCCCCAAAACCAGCATCCCGGCGTGACTCAAGGTCGATGTGGTAATGGGTAATAAAGGTGTGTGCTGACTTCCAGGTAGCAGCCCTGCAGATTTCCTGGATAGGGACGTCCCTGGAAGCAGCCACCGATGCAGCAGTATGACGGTAGAATGAGCTCTTATCCTCTGGGAGGCTCCATGCCCGCCAACTTATAGCAGAGATCTATGCAGGAGGTGACCCACCTGCCTATCGTCCGCTTGGCTGCAGGTCTGCCAGGTGCGGCTTCAGCGTAGGTGACAAACAGCTGGCGAACCTCTCCCCAAATTTCAGCCGTGACGCTCCTTATAATAAGCGAGCGCCTTCAGGGTCCAAAGTATGGAGCCTGTATTCGCCTCCCGAGGTGTGATTGGGGTAGAACACCGGCAGAGTCAGCACCAGTTAGGTGAAACTCCGATACCACCTTCGGAAGGAATTTCGGGTGGGGGCGCAGGACAACCTTGTCCCTGTGGAAGACCAGGTAAGGAGACTCTATGCAGAGCACCTGGAGTTCTCCTATCCTTCTGGCTGACGTGATAGCCACCAAGAAGGCGGTCTTCCACGACAGGTGAGAGAGTTCACACCTGTGCATTGGTTCGAATGGCTTGCCCATGAGCTTTGCCAGTACCAGCAGTAAATCCCACGGAGGTGGAGGTTCTCGCACCGGAGGGGAATGTGATTAAGCCTTTGAAAAAGCACCAGACCACCTTCTCCTGCGCCACCGACTGCTCCCCGGCCCGCGCCCGGTAAGCAGAGATGGCTGCCAGGTGCACCTTTAGGGTCGTCAACCTAAGCCCCTGACTAGAAAGGGACCATAAATAGTCCAAATGCTTGCCAAAGAACAGGAGGAAGGGTCCAAGCCCTTGCCCTGACACCAAATGGAAAATCACTTCCATTTGAAGGCATAGCATTTCCTGGTCGACTCCTTACGGGACGCCTCAACAACCTTGAGGACCTTGTCGGAAAGACCCAAGGCCTGGAACTCTAGCCGCTCAGGAACCAGGCTGTCAGGTGCAGGGATTGAAGGTCCGGATGGAACACCTTCCCCTGATTGACTGAGAGCAGGTCCAGGCGAGCTGGAAGCTGCCTCAGGAGCCTGGAGCTGAGGCTGAGGAGATCTGGGTACCAGAACTGGCGGGGCCAGTCTGGGGCTATCAGAATCACCTGCGCCTTGTCCCTCGTTGCCTTGAGAAGCACCCTGTGAATCAAGAGAAATGGGGGAAAGGCGTAAAAGAGGCCCAGGGTCCACAGCCTCGAGAAGGCATCCCCCTGCAGTGAGCCCTGCTGAAGCGGGCAAGTGAACAGCCTCAGCCTCAAGCTCTCCCTGGAGGCAAACAGGTCCACCTGAGGTGTGCTCCAGTGGGAGAACAGATCTTGTACTACCTCCGGCAGGAGAGACCACTCGTGAGATGCAGCCCCTATCCGGCTCAGGGCATCGGCCAAGGTGTTGGAAATCCTGCCACATGAATGGCTGGAGATCCGCCTCCAGGCTGCGCCACGGTGACTAAATCTTGGAGAGCTTCCTTGCATAGAAGCATGGAGCGTCTCACCCTGGCAGTTTAGGTAGTACATGGTCGTGGTATTGTCCGTCTGACTCGGACCACTTGACCCGGAGAAAGCAGGCAAAGGCGGTGAGAGCTAGGTGGACCGCTCGGAGCTCCAGCAGGTTGATGTGGCATCGGGACTCCCGCGGGACCAGAGGCCGTGCGCTCGTGTTCCCCAGATGGGCACCCAACCCATCAGAGAGCATCGGTCGATAGAGACCGTCGGCTCGGGGGGACAAGCAGGATACCCTCCTGCAGATGAGATGGAGCGGTCCACCATGGGAGGCGTTCCCACATCTCCTGGGTCACCACCACTAGCTGGTCCAATGGATCGCAGCGTTGTGACCACTGGCTGGCCAGACCCACTGAAGAGGCATGCGCCAGGCGTGCCCAACGGACCCACGCTGGTGCAGGGCGCCATGAGACCCAGGAGACGCAGGAAGTCCCGGTCAGGGCGTGATTGCCCAACCAGAAATGATTGGGCAAAGGAGGTAAGAACCTCGGCCCTGTCTGCCAGGAGCCATGCTCTGGCTCGAAGAGAGTCGAGCTCTGCCCCGATAAACAGAATCACCTGCTTTGGCTCGAGTTCCGACTTGGCCTCGTTGATGAGAAGACCGACTTGAGAGCAAACCTGGAGGGCCAGATCTCTGGACCGCTCCACCTCCTGTCTGGAGGGGGCTGCTATCAGCCAATCGTCCAGGTAAGGGTACACCCGGACCCCTCGGCGCTGCAGGAAAGCTGTCACCACTGCAATGCATTTGGTGAAGACCCTGGGAGCTGGAGACAGGCCGAAGGGCATGGCTCGGAACTCGAAGAGGGATCCCTCCGCTCGAAAGCGAAGGAATCTCCGATGTGACGGACGGATAGGGACGTGAAGGAACGCATCCTGCAGGTCCAGAGAGCAGAACCACACGCCGTGTTCCAGAGATGGTATTATCTGCGCCAGAGTGACCACCTGAAGGTTCGAGACCTTAGGAACTTGTTCAGGTCGTGTAGGTCGAGAATGGGGCGCCAGCCCCCCGTCCGTTTCGGAACCAGGACGTACCTGGACACAAACCCCGGGTCTGAGGAGGGTCCGCTACCTCCTGATCACCTCCTTTTGGAGGAGGCGATGTCGGCTCGATGAGCCGACCGTTAAACTGTGGACGAGGCTCCCAGTGCTGGACGGCTGAAGGCGGGAGCCTGCTCGAACTCTAGAGGCAGGCCTTTTCCACCACCTCAGTACCCACCTGTCCGTGGTAATAACGGACCAGGTGGAAAAAGAATGTCGAGCCGTCCCCCAGGGAGAACCAGGGTGTGAGGCTGAGGGGATGGGGCGACACCCTCAGCCCGTCACTGGGCAGGCTTGGAGAGGGACCGGCCGAGGACCTCCTGGGCCTTTACCTCCCTGCTTCCTGTTGGAGGAAACCGACGGCTTGTGTTTCGGATGGCAAGCCCGAGCCTGCTGGCCCTGATGTTGCTGGGCCGGGCGCGCAGAAGGACGAAAGGGCTTAGGCTGTGGCTTGCCGCCTTTGTCCTTCTGAGCGGAAGAAACTGAGTCCAAGGTAGCATTGGACTTCTCGATCCTCTGCAGGTGACCTTCCACCCCAGGGCTGAAGAGGTCAGTCCCCAAAAAGGGAACATCCGCCAACTTGTGCTGGGTATCCGAAGTAAAGGTGGATATCCTCAGCCAAGCCCGACGACGCATGGCCACTGCGGCCGCCACAGACCTGGCACATGAGTCTGGAGCTGCTGTTTGGCCACTGCCCTGCCCTGGTCCCGCACCTGCCTGACCGTAGTCTGCAGATCCGCGGGAAGATGAGGGACGACCTCATCCAGGAAGCCCAACAGGGCATGAGAAAAATGTGCCATGAGGACGGCCGAACTGGCCTGACGAAGGCCGAGAAAGGACGCAGCATAGACTTTCTGACGCCAATCCAATTTCTTGGATTCCTTGGCCGGGAGGTTTGTCCACATCCCTGGCGTTCCGGCGTGCCGGAAAACGCTGTCGGTAACCAATCCCTCAGCAGAGGGGTGTTCCGAAAAACCGGACAGGGAACCGGTAGGGACTGCATACTTCCTGGCCATCCTGGCCGAAGGCGCAGGGCAGGAAGCAGGGCGCTGCCAAAGCTCCAAGGCCGGACCCACTATGGCCTCGGCCACCGGAAAGGCCTCCGTAGGGGAATCCCCTCGTCCAGAATCTCCGTGAGGGGATACCTGGCTCGCTTAGAAACGGGTTCGAGCTTCATCCCGGTGGACTCCGAGATGAGCCGAAGCAATCCTAGGAAGGACGAAGGGCTATCGTCCACTGACTGTCCTCCTGAGGACTCCAAGTCCATTCGCTTGGAGAAAAGGGAGGAATCATCCTCGGACTCGGAAGAGTCCTCAAAGAGCTGCCTCGATCCTGAGCCACCCTCCACCTGCCGAGGTCTATCGGGAGTGAGGGTGACAGACAGCCTATGGGGCAGTCCCCGAGCCGACTGAGAATTTTTGGTCGGAGCCCCAACTAACGGCTGTGGAGGCGGAGGTTCCACCAGAATCGGTGGGGCAGCTGGATTTGGCCGAACAACCGGCCTGGGAACAGGCTCCTCGGCTACAACGAGGGGTTGTTTCGGCTGCTCCGGTGACAGCCACTTAATGGCCGGGGAAGACGACTGGGTCGGCTTATTCCCGGTCAGAAGGAGCTGTTGCCACATGAGTTCCTCATACCTCCGACGCAACTTGCGCCGAAGCCTCCCCTCGTCCGAGGAGGAGGAAGAGGAAGCGGCAGCGCATGCAATGCCGAGACAGGGCCGCCTGCAGCGGCGGATCGGCGGACAGCGAGGCGTCCGAGACCGAGAACCTCGCTTAGGCCGGGGGCGGTGCGGGGAGGTGTCGCGGGGAATCGGCACTCCCCTCAGTTCGGACGATTCCACCGAAGGCTCCGGAACCGGAGGCACAGACGAGCCGACAGGGATCCTCAACTCCCACCGGGGGAACCGGGGAGAGGGGATTCTCAGCTTCTCCAGCCAACAACCGTCCAGCGGGTCGAGAAAAATCTCGACCATGTCGGCGGGAGTCTCGATCAACTGGCCTGGCAGGGGACACCGTGAAGCCAGTGGCCGGCTTGGTCGACAAGTCGACTATCGACAACTAGGGAGGGATCTTTCCCGCTCCCAAGAGCGTCGACGGTGAGACTTACTTTTGTCTCTTTTGGACCGAGAAAAGGTCCAGAAGAAGTTGGACCCTCACCTTTCGTCGAGAGGGTCAGACAAAGCTCATAAAGAAGCCGGTCTGAGGCACGAGAGAGGCCAGGACAAATGCAGCCGGGAGTAGAGCGGCAGCACGCCTCCTCTTGAGGCCATCTGCTCGAAGCTGATCCGGCTGAGGCCCGCCGGACATCACGCATCGGGCCTCTTAGATTTAACCGAGGAAATCTTTCTCGGACGCCCCAGCTGTAAACGGGCAGCACGGTCTCGAGGACGAGGGCCGAAAGAAGAGCACAGGTCGCAAGCCTGCGGGTCGGCTCAAGGCCCAGCAGTAGACGCACGGGAGTGCGGATCCGTCCGAGACATCTTCTGCCCGCAAGGGCATCTCCGAAACTGGGAGTCGATTTGTCCATCGCAGCCGCGAGGAGAAGAAGACAAGTCTTATAGCAAAAACTTTTGATTTCGAAAATTGAAGAATTAGGAACCAGTCTTATCATAGGCGTTAAGGAGGGAACCTGAGCTTCCAAGCGGTAAGGAAGATCTGGCGTCATGGGGCGGAGCCGAGAGTTTTACCACCCGGGTGGGTGGGAGGAGCCAGCTTGAAGACCTTCCGGCAAGATTTAAAGCGGCAAGGAACCTGCCAATAAGTGTGGATGAACAACATATCCATGTCCCTAGAAATAAGTTTTCGGTACTCATATATACGCGATCATCTTCAACTGGTATTGCCTAGCACTACTACATGTGATATTGCCAACCCAGGTTTGGAAGCAGACTCAGGGCACTGAAAGGTTGGCTGGGGGTGGGGTGGGGGTCGGTGTTCGTAAGCCTGCTCTTCTCCAGGGGTGGAGGGCTACAGGTCCCAGTGTATGTCTGACCCCTAGTGATGGCTGTGGGGAGGCAGTCCAGGGCTGCCAGATGTACTTGGAGTTGTGGCGGTTGTTGATCTGATTCGTACGGGAACATACGGTATGCGTCTTAACACTACACGCCTGCACATCCTGGGGGAAGAACATGTGAAAAAAGGTTGGACTGGCAACATGGCGCCAGTCACCGACACTCCACATCCTGCTATTTAGGCCATGGTCCAGCAAAACTGGATCTGTTTGAATGGCGGGGGTCCCCTACTGGGGGGTAAGCTCTTCGGGTACAAGTGGATATGTCCTGGAGAATGTCAAGTTGACAGGGCTGGGGTGGCTGGTAGATGGGGACTAGTAGGACAGGAAAGCAGTAAAAACCATTAACAGAAAGACTGGTATCGTGATGAATGAGTTTAACTGAGGAGCTAAGAAAAAGTTGCATTATTTTCCCATCACTGGTCAGGGGCAGGTTTTCTGCAGGACTTTGGCACAGAACCAAACTGATTCAACATAGTATATGCAGGGTCTCACTCGGACCCTATCACCCTACAGATGTTAAAGGGGAACAAAACAGGCACCGCAGTGGGACTGGCTGGTCCTGAATGCCTCCTGTGTCTCGTAAATATTTTTTTCAGTTATTTAATTCTGTTGAAATTAGCAGATTTATCTGGGGATTTCAGTGATTTCCCAGCTGCCATTCCAACTGAATCACTTTCCCACAACTCCCTGTGGCTGACATCAGAAACAAAATCACCAGGGGGGACTTCAGTGACCATCAGCGCTGGAGCACATATACTGTAGCTTTCAGCACTGCTGACCCCTAGGTACTGCATTCCCTTCCTCTTATCAGTACTGCACTAGGATCACCAGAAAAAAAAAATCAGCTGATTTCAACAAAAGCAGAAATTGAAAAATATTTATAATGAGAAGCTTGTGTAGTCTGGGCCCAGCCAATTCCACTACAGGGCCTGTCTTACACTATTTTAACTTTTAATATTTGCCTAAATGTTTATTTTTGTTTTAAATTCACACGACAAAGCAATCACAATTAGTACTACCCACTCTGTTTACTCATGAAAAAACACACATTCAGAGTTCACACACTGCAAAAAGTAAGGAAATGTAACAGAATGCTGCAGCGTATTCAGCCTCCTAGAAAGACAGAATGTGTTGGCAGAAAAAGACATCTTGGCCCATTGTGCTTGCCTCCTAATAAACTTTCATACAGCTGAGTGGGTATTTGCAGCAAATAAGTACAGCTTTTTTTTTTTAAGCATGGCTTTTTCCTGTACCTTGGGAGTGATTTTAGTTCAGTGTTAATATCATAGCTGCCACTGTACCGCTTTGTACTTTTAATCCCTGTTCCCTTTTTTTTGTGCCTCGCTGTCCTTGAAAAGCATTTTGGAGATACTCTAGTATGAAATATAAAACCTGCATGCTGTTGTTCTTTGGTAACGAAGGAGATCCAATACAGCTACAAACACCCATTGCTTTATGCATGACTTTTAAATGACATATTGTATAGCATCTCTCATACAAACCAGAGTGTCACAAAAATGCTTTAGAGAAATAAGAGAACATGAAAGCAGAAATCTGAATAATTGAAAAATAAAGATACTAACGAAGCATCCAAGACTGTATTAAAATATACTTAACTCTGACAAAACAAATTATAATTGCATAACTATACATGCATATATAAATATATATGTACTAAATACAGCTGTAATGTTAAGCTTGGCAGAGCTAATAAATAAGCAATGAGAAATGGCCCAAACAAAGAAACTCGCTTGCTCCTTGGAAGCACAGCAAGTGCCAAAGTACAGGCGCACTCTACAGTTTTGACACTTGCATCAATACAGAAGCCGGGCCCTGTTTTGTCAGCATTGTAATTTGGAGTGCTACTACTATAAAAGCCAGCTGTGCATGTAAACATTTGGTGGAAGGTTATAGAAAATACTACCTGAAAACCTACCCCCAATCACTTGTGTTGAATATCAATTACCTCTGTCTTTCAAGGGGCCGTTGGTTTCCCTTGGCCAAGAAAGATCCCAGCTGAACTAGCCACTGATGAATAAGAGCCCCGTTAATTATTTAACGGGATCTGCATTTCCATTAGGTGGAAATAATGCATTCGTACAAAATTGATTAAGGAAATTGTCTACATGTTGTTTCTTCCGAATGTCACTTTGTCTCCAGGTTATTAAAAAGCCCATGTTTACTGCCCAGCTGACAGCCCTTTGTTCATGGAATGGGATTAAATGTTGGCAGCATTTCAAGCTGCTTCCCTTGGTGGGTATACTTCTGCCATGTGCCAACCTTATAGAGTATGCTGAACAAATCTAAGCTACTGTGCCATTTGAAAGGATGGGAAGGGGAGAAGTCACAAATTGCACTTTTAAGTTGCAACATTATAAAACAGAGTTGGAAGAGCGCCTGACACCTTTGGAAAAATATATTATTTAGACAGCTCTGCTAATACTTCATACAGTCTCCATGGTTTTCTTTGCCACATTGTCTATTACAATACAATTTACTTTTCTATATCATCTCTCAAAAGTATCACAATTCACTTTACAAGTGGCAACACTAGCTAAAGCACAGAAGAAAAGGTTATTCAGCAACTGAAATTAAGATCCTTAAGCAAGTGAGAAAAAAACTGTCTTCAGCTGAGAGTTTTAAACAGTGGAAGAGAATTCCAGCCACGCAGAGTGTTGCAGAGCAGGATGCTCTACCACCAACACAAGTCAGAGCAACCAAGAGGACAAGTGCCACTGTGCCAGAGGAGCAAATAGAGTGGAAGGGGAAGTAAGGATAAAACAGATCCTCACTGTCAATGAGATCATGCGTTACCCTTCTTGTATTTTAAAGATGAAAACAAATAAAAATTCTATTTGGAACTAGTTAGCCAGTGAAGGCGGGGGTACAGTGGTCTTACTTTTTAGAGCAAGTGAGATGTGCAGCAGCAGCACGCTGGACATTCTGTAGTTTGGCAGTCTGTTTTTTGAAGCTCCATAGGAAAGAGAGTTGCTGGAATCATGCTGCATGCCTAGCCTTTTTTTGGAGGGGGTGATTTACAAGGCATGATATTTAGACACAATTCAGCACACATTTCACATATTTTCTTTATTTCTCTTCCACCAATTCATCAGTATGGAGGAGTCTGCATGACAGTAGAATCTTTGACCCTAAAGGGTTCATCTGATGCTGTTATTCCCCATGTGAAGTAATCTTCTGCTTGTGACGTCACAACCTGTTACTGTGCAGCTGACTGTGATGCTACAAACGGGATTATAACCTCAGGCGAGGAACAAATAGCAGGTGTCAATCAACGCTGATGAAGAGCGATACCATTTTCATTCAAATATCCTCAGCAATAAGAAGCAGAAAGAGAAATACAGAAAATGAGAAATACACTGTATACTGAATTGTGTCTAAATATTGAGCCATTCAGAGTGCTCCCAGAAGCATCCAATGCTTAAGGATCTTTATGGCTGTTGGATATTGACACATTTAAAGAGCACCTGTCATGCTCTTCTTGGAAATCCTTCCCCCAAGCCACAGTGGTAGCCTTACCCTGCGAAAGTGAATGGGCATATACTGAAATTGTATTTGCTTGCCTGTCAGTAGGGGAAGGGATCATAAATTGGTGCCGAGAAGCCATGCTGCACCATCCCTTCCTCTTAGCGGTATGAGCACTCTGCCCCTGTGCTCCGCATTTTGTGATGTCACGAGTTTGGAGATGGGGGTACATTCCATGGAAAGTAAGCTGAGTGGCAACCATAATACAAGGGGGAACACACTTAAGCTGGGGGTGAGGTCAGGAAGCACTTCTTCATGGAGAGGGTGGTGGACACTTGGAATGCGCTGCTGGAAGACGTCATCTCATTGAATACAGTGGGCAGCTTTAAGAGAGGCTGGGGTAGGCATAGGGGAAGGTAAGATCATGTGTAGGGAGGATGGGAGAAGTGGGGAGGGGGGCACGACAGTACACCAAGCTGTGGACCCTGCAATACGAGCAGACTAGACAGACCAAATCATCTTATTCTGCTGGCTTCTTCTTATGTTTGCATGTATGTATGTATGTGTGTTGTAGCCATGTCTTTTTATATGCTATTTTTACTATGTTAGTAGTCTGTTTGGTTCAAGTCAAAGCCACTGCTTGTTTAACAAGGCCCCTCCCAACATGGCCTCAACTTTCTGGTCCTAGCCGATTCTCCACCCCCCAACTTCCTCCAGCTCCAGTAGGGCCAATAATTTTACATTTTTAATGGAAAACACCAGTAAAAAATGGAATTTGTCATTTTTAAACCAGTACTTGGGAAGTCTATTTTTCATGAAAAAGAACCACCCACTTTGCATCAACTCTTGGAGCAAATCCCTCCATTTTAAAGTAAAGGTGTGAGATATGCAATAGGGCTTCACAGACCCTCTGTGTTAAAATGATAAACTGTAATGCACTCCTGTAAGTTTGGGAAGGGATCGTAACTCTGGCCAAACTGCCAGCCAGCCCATCACATTCCACTTCCCGGTTTGCCTGCTCCGCCCCCACGCTTCATGAAGTGTAATCAGGGACAGTGCGGGGATGCACCCCATACAAGTCTATGGGACTCATTTTCAGAATGTTTTTACACAACATTAAGCTTACATTTGATAAAAATGAAAGTCACTGCTCAACTAGTAGGTTCCCTTTGTGGATCGGGCCCTCAAGCAGTCTGCTACTGAGCAAGCTTAGTTACTGGAACAGTCTTCAAGCTTGACCTCCCACCACCCAACCATGCAGTCCTCCAGCTCTAACCACACTACTTCCAGATATGCATATTGAAAACAGGTATTCAAAGCAAGCCTTGTCATGGGAGTCTGGGTGGGTCCATCTGGATGTGAACAGAGCACTATTTGCTGAAGAAAGTACAGATACGCAAGGACTTACTGTACCAACAGACCTTCGAGAAGAGCTCTTGCAGCAGGCAATAAATGAAAATTACGTACCTACTGTAATTCTTTATCTTCTCTTGTATCTTCACCATTCATTACTACTTGGAGTTAGTGCCAGAAGTGCGCACCTGCCACAGGAGTTTTTTTTTTTTTTTTTGAGTCGGCTCAACGGGCGTCACCAAGAGCGACGCACTGGCGCTGCTGCGAGGGGCCGTTAGGTGCCGCAGACTCCTCCTCATCAGTTCTGGTAGCCGGAGAGGCAAAATAAAGGGTAAGGAAAAAAGGAAAGCGAGGCAAGAGAGCCGAGGGACAGAAAAAGGAAAGGATATAAACTGAAAAAGGCATAAGCCGGTAGAGAATAGACAGAGGAGAGAGAAATCCTACCCTAAGGGACCGCAGGGCCTCCTTTCCGGGGCAGCTCTAGGGGAGGAACAGAGAGAGGGAAAGAGAAAAGAAGAAGAAAAAGAAGAAAAGGAAGCATGTTGAGAGGGAGAACACTGCCCATCGAGCATTGGTTGAGAGGCTTATAAGCTCGAGACTAACAAGGGAGCAAGAATCCCTGTTGATAGGACTGAGAGAAGGTCCAGCGGAACCACCTGCACAGATCATATACAAGGGCAGATTCCCTGACCTATCAACATGCCAAGTCCCTATATCCTAGCTGAGAGCTCACAGACTACCTGGGCAGAAATCTGTTCCGGAGAGAGCGCCCACCCAGGAAAGGGAGTATGCCCCTTAGCACCCTGTTAACTGCTAACACAGAAGTGTATGGGGAAAGATTATGCCTTACTGAAGGCAGCTTTGTATGAAAGGATAGAGTGGGAACTCAATCAGACTCCCTAAGGCAAGGCAAGAGCAGTCGCTCAAGGCTGACAAGTGCAAAGCACCAGCTAGAATGAGCTTAAAGATAATACCTGCCAAGGGGGTTCTAAATTTTTGTTGAGGCCGAGCCAGGGTACGGTCTCTTAAGCTGTGAAACTGTATAACATGATCAAGGTACTTAGAAGTCACACCCTAAGGGAAGTCAGAAAGAGTTCCCTCAGAATAAGTGAAAAATACAGACCGTGCTCGTTCCTCTTTACCTTGAGGAAAAAAGGAACCATTCACTAAGAATGGAAAACAGAAAGTTTTTTGTTGGCATAAAGGCCAAAGGAAGGAGAGGAACGAGATGGGAGGAGGCATACAGTAGGAGGCCACACAGGGGAAGGTGGGAGGGTATCAGTAATGAATGGTGAAGATACAAGAGAAGATCAAGAATTACGGTAGGTGCGTAATTTCCATATCTTCCCTGTCAATCTTCACCATTCATTACTGCTTGGGTGAGTACTAAGCCTCCAAAAGGGGTAGAAACCTGAGGAAACAAGACCTCAGCCTCCTGTTGAGAGAAACAGAAGGGGAAGACCCTGGGCTAATCTAGAGAGAAGCCTATGGGGGAGAAGAGTTAGGAGGTGTCCCCTGAGGACGGGGAGACGGAGGAAGTTTTTTTTTTTTTTGTTTTTTTTTTAGTCTTTGGTAACCAGGTAAGGCCCACTAGGCACAAGTGCCTGTTTTCAGGGGTGACCTAGGAGCACTGGGCGGTTAAGTGACTTGCTCAGAGTCACACAGTATGCAAGTGGAGGTTGTGAGAATCAAACTCAGGTCTGGTCTGCTGGATGTACCAAGCTTGTTCACACCTTGTTCCTCAAACCTCTAGGCTATACTGCCAGCCCCCAAGTCCCTGCAGTAGTCTCCTAGCTCTGGAGGAAAAGAGACGGGTCCCCCGGAAAGCGGAGCGAATCACCCTACGCCGGGCCAGGGGTGACAACCTTGATAGACGAAGCCATGCCGTCCGTCTAATGCAGATCACTGTCCCCGCAAGCCTGGAAGCCACCTCATTGGCATCATAAGATGCCCTTGCTTGGTGTCATGCCAGCTCCAGGCCTACAGCAGAGAGGGCAATAGCTTGTCTGGTTTGCTCCGTATCAGGCATTGATACTAAGATCTGAGAAAGCATCGACCACAAATGCCTACTGTAGGCAGCGTGATGAGCCTGATGAGATACAATGTAAGACATCGCACGAGAGGAAGAGAACACTCTTCGCCCTCACTGGTCGAATTGTAGGGAATCAGAGTCCGGTGGATGGTCGTGTGCCACGCGGCGACGCCCGGGAGTCTCTATGTATGCCAAACCCGAGGGTGGGTTGGGGAGAGTACCCAGGGATTCCGAAGGGGCACAATACCTACGTCGGCAGTCTGCCGGGGCTGGAGAAAGGGCGGCTGGCAACTGCCAGGAACGGATAGACGCCTCCTGGAAGGGAATAGGCCAGGATAGTACTACCAGGTGCTGGGCACTGAATTCACCAAGGAATTCACGCATCTCCCGTTCGGTATTGGCTCGCCTAACGTAGGAAATTTGAAGATCCCTCACCATCCTCGAAAGGAATCGCTGATATTCAGTGAGATCAGCATTGGAGGAGAGATGAGCAGAGGGTTCCTCTCCCTCAGAGGAGGGAGACGAGGATGATGGAGAGCTCAAGTGTCCAGAGGATTCTTGTGGCGGTGGGGATAGGCGAAAGACTTGCTCACTCATGCACCTGACATGTGAGTGGAGGGCCGCCGCAGAACCTCTGAACTGCTCCCAGGATAATGGGCCCGTAGGACCGACATGGCCTGGGAGAGCGGGGGGGTGGCTGCAGAGGAATGGGAGATGGGCACCCTCTGAGAGCAACTGTCTCTGCTAGGGCTCCTGAAATCTGGGAGGCAGGCCCGAGCTGGCGGGATCCCGGACAAACAGACCAGGTCACAAAGCGGAACCCTGGGATGACGAAGCCTGGAAGAGCCCAGAAGAGGATCCTCCCCTGTGACGAACCTGGGACTGCATGGATCCAGAAGGGCAGCCCACAGCAATGCCACCGGAGGGGACCCCGGGGTCCAAGAGGGAAAGGTGGGGCCCGGCGCTACGGCTCCTAGCCACACCGCAAGGGGTGGCTGACAGAGACCAAGATGCCTGAACCCTGCCCCTCGACCCCTCGGACTCCGAGAACACCCTCCTCCTCAACCCCAGCGATCTCCCACCCCGAGGGGCTGCAGCAGCACCAGGGTCGGTAGCTGCCACAAGCCCCCCAGGAGGGAGAGCCCCTCCCTCCAACCCTGCTCCATCGCCCCCCAGGGACCCCAGACCACCCCTAGCCTGGGGGGCCTCAGGGGAGGACAGCAGTGGGGACAGAGGAAGAGGCCCGCTGGGCCGCCTAGCACCTCGTGCCACCGGGGACCCTGACTCCGATGAATCAGGTTGTCAGGACGGGTCCACGTCTGAATCATCAGCCTCCGAAGAGGAAGAGATCAGCTGGACCACAATACTAGCAATCCCGGGGGTCCACGGTGAAACGGCACCGCGAACGGCGCCGGACGACCTCGGACCACCTGCGCCAGCTAAGCCCGGCGCGGCTCCCCACAGGCCTGGCCAAGCCTGACGCCCTCGGCGCGGAACCCAACCGGCGCTGCCAGAGGCGAACTGGAGGCTGCTCGGCGGCGCGAAGGCAGAACAGCGGCGTTTAGGGTCCACGGTGCTGGGCCCAGCAGGCGTGAGCCTCGACACTGGGGAGCCTGCACCTCGAGGAGGTGACTGCCGAGTGGTGTCTCCGCCCCGCGGCCCGTAGGGTACCTCGGCGTTCCTCCGACACCGCAAAAGCTTCCTCTTTGGCAAGAGAAGATGAGCTCCTCCTCACGGACTGTATAGGCCCGAGAGGGGACCCGGAGGAAGGGCCTAGAGACCTTACCTGGGAATCCCTGGAGCGACGCCGCCCCGCGAAAGTTGGCGGGGCCTTGCCGATCTTGAACGCGCGGACTTCGAGGACACAACGGTCCACGGAGAAACAGGTGTCGCACGCATCCATATTGTGGCTGGGTCCCAGGCAATGAAGACAAACATCATGCCGATCCGTGATGGAGAAATGCCGGCCACACGAGCACCGATGCACAGGGGCACGGCCCGCCTTCGCCTTACGTTTTGCCCCCAAACCTGACATGATGCGAACTAAATAAGACTAAAATTAGCAACAAAGCACTCAGCAGTCGACAGAAATAAAAAAGCAGGTCTTACGGGAGGCGGCTCGGCGAATATGAGAATACGAGGAGTCTGGCTGGGCGCAGAGAGGCCTAGTTCAACTACCGCACAGCAGGTGCAGCCTCGATGGCGGGAGAGCAGAACTAGAGATAGAGAGAGTCTGCGGCACCTAATGGCGCCTCTCGCGCATGTTGCCAGTCACGTCGCTCTTGAGGGCGGCAGCGCTGGAGCCGACTCCAAAAAAAAAAAACTCCCGTGGCAGGTGCGCGCCTCCGGCACTAACCCAAGCAGTAATGAATGGTGAAGATTGACAAGGGAAGATCCATAAGGACTAAGCCGCCAGGACCCCACAGAAACCTTCTAGCTAGCAGCCTTCAGCAGGGGACTGCCCCCAATGTCGGCCAGCCCAGATGTCACCCAATGGTATAATGGGGGTGGTCCCCAGCCCCACCTCAGTTCTCCCGCTGGAGACCCATAATCTAGGATGGAAGGAGAACCGGGTAGGTTCTTACCCAAAAGAAGGGCAGAAATAACACTAGGTGAAGGAGGAAGGGAAAGCAGCGCCTGCTGCAAAAGCTCTTCTTGACGATCTACTGTTACGGTAAGTTCTTACGTAACTGTACTATCTTACTTCAAGTTAAAGCTCTTGCAGCAGGCAATAACCATAAGGACTGAGTCCCAAGCAATCAAGGGAGAAGGAACAGACTAGCATTGGAGGAGGTGAAAAAAAGCAGCCAGCATAGATTTAGGAGAGCAGGCCCTGGAGAAATGCAAGGCCGAACCCAATCCTACGTCTGGAAACCATATCCAAGCTGTAGTGCTTGATGAATGTGTGAACAGAGCTCCTGGTGGCAGCTGCAGAAATGTCTGCAGTGGAAACGTTTCTCAGAGAGGCCAAGGAAGTGGCAACTCCCCTGGTGGAATGGCCTTTAACCGATCCCAGTAAAGGCTTACCGTATTTTTGGTAACAGTAAACTATGCAGTTAACTAACCACTTAGATAAGGTCTACTGGTGCTCCCTGAGACTTGGGAGCAAAAGACAAACAACTGATCAGACTTCCTTAAAGGACCGGTATGGTTCAAATAAAAACGAAGTGTCCGGTGGACATTCAGAGTATGCAAGAATGCTTCCCTCCCATTAGAATACTCTGGATACTAGGCAGGCAAATGTCCTGGTTCAAAGTAAACTCGGACACCACCCTGGGCAAAAACTTAAGACTGGTCCGTAAGGACACCCTGTCTTATGGAAAACCAAATAGGGCTCTTCACACATCAGAGCGTACAGCTCGGAAATCCTCCGAGCAGAAGTGCAACTAAAAATAACGCTTTCCATGAAAGAAAGCATAGCTCGCAATCTGCGGCTGGTTCAAAAGGGGGAAGAAAAAGTTTCTCTAACGTAGAGAGGAAGTCCCATGGAGGAAAAGGGTTCCTGATGGGAGGTCTCATATGCAAGATGCCCGTAAGAAGGTACAGAACAAATCCAACTGAGTAAGGGTTTACACCTACCAGTGCATGGTATGCAGAGATGGCAGAGAGATGCACCTTGAGAGAGGAGTAACTCAGGCCTGTGTCAAACAGGAGAGAGGAGATACTCAAGAATGGAGTTCGCTGTGCAGGAAAAGGGATCGAGGTGATGGGCAGCCACCCACAAACAGAACCTCTTCCACTTCATGGCATAGGTGGACCTTGTGAGAGGGCTTTCTTGCCACCACTAAGATGTCAGCCACTCTGGAAGAAACCCAATACCTGGTGACCGCTAGGTCTGCAGAAGCCAAGCGTGCAGATGCAGGGACTTGAGATCCAGATGGATTACAGTGCCCTGGTCCTGAAGAGCAAGTGCGAGCTCAGGGGAAGAGAAACTGGAGGTTCTAAGGCTAGCTGTTGGAGCAGAGGGGAACCAAATCTGATGAGGCCAGAAGGCAGCATTGAGAATCATCTCTGCTCCTTCCGCCTGAGGTTTGATAAGTACCCTCTGAAGAATGGGAAAGGGAGGAAAGGTGTAAAGAAACCTCCCTGTCCAACAGAGGGACAATGTGTTTCGCCAGAAAACTCCAGGCCCAGGATCTAGCAAGCAGAAATTGGGCAGTTTGGCATTGAGCGGGGACTCGAAGCAGTCCAACTCTGGTCGACCTTATCTGTCAAACAGCTGCTCTACCACTGACTAGAGGAGCTTCCACTCATGGGCCTTGGACCAAGACCTGCTTAGGCTGTCGGCTAAGATGTTTTGGACACCTGGAACATGAACAGCAATGAGTTCTAGGCGGTGTTCCAGAGCCCAACACCGGACCCTCATTGCCTCCCTGCAGAGGGGGTAGGAATGCGGGTCCCTCCTTGTTTGTTGATGTAAAACACCAAGGACATATAGTCCGTTTGGATGAGGAGAGGGCCCAAAAGGAGATTGGTCTGAAATGCTTGCAAGGCGTTCAGAACCGCTCTCATCTTCAGGATGTTGTTATGCAGGGATTGCTCACCTAGGGACCAGGAACCCTGGGTCTGCCTGTCCTCCATATGAGTACCCCAACAGAGTCCCGAGGCGTCAGTCATCAAAACTCGCCTTAGGGGCTCCTGTTGGAAGAGTTCTGAGGCTAGCTACTGGAGCAGAGGGAACCTTTGGACAGGCTGTCGGTGTCCATCCACCAGGTCAGGGTCCGACGAACTGGATCCGAGACTAGAACCCTCTGTTCCATGTCATCTGATCGTTGGCCCCACTGCACCCTGGGCATCCACTGCAGGACACTCATGTGGAGGCGAGCCATAGGAATGGTGGGTATGGCCGCCACCATATGGCCAAGGAGCGTTAAGCAGACTCGAGCCAGGACATGGGGGGCCCCCCAAGAAACCATTTGGTCCTGTCCTCGCAGGCGATCTGCTCTATCCTCAGGGAGAAAGACCTTGCCCTGCACTGTGTTGAGGACCGCTCCAATGAATTGGGAATCTCTGGCTGGGCTATGAAGACGACTTTGGAAGAGGGTGATCCCCAATTCTTGGAAGATGGTAAAGGTGACTCAGAGTGCGAAGCAGTTGACCCTTTGTGGGAGCTGTCAAAAGCCAGTCGTCTAGGTATGGAAAGATGTAATAGCCTTGTCTTCTGAGGGCTGCAGCCACCACCGTTAGGCACTTGGTGAAGACTCTGGGAGCAGAGGACAGTTCGAACGGTAGAGCTCGAAACTGGTAGCGACGCCCCTGGAAGAGGAAAAGCAGGTACCTTCTGTTGGGTGGGAACACTAGAATGAGCAGATATGCATCCTGCATATCTAGAGAGCAGAGCCAGTCTTTCTGGTGCAGGAGGGGGATTAGCCCAGGCAGAGTAACCATCCTGAACCTCCTGTATTCGATACAGTTGTTCAGAGAACTGAGATCCAGGATGGGATGAAGGTTCCTGGTCTTTCTGGGAACGAGGAAAAAGTGGGAATAAAATAAAATCCCTTTCCCCTTTGGTCTGGGGGGACTGGCTCTATGGCCCTCCAGGGCTCGATCCTTGGTCCCGTTATTTACTCTGTTTGTCAATGATATACAGGGGGTTGGCGGGAGGAACAACCTTATCCTCTATGCAGATGACACGGTTGTCTACTGCAGTGATCCGCTTCCTAGCGTAATCAGTACCAACCTCCAGGCCAGTCTACCTGCACTGGAAGCCTGGTTCTCCTCAAACTCACTTGTAATGAATGAAGAAAAAATGAAGGCAGTCCTGTTCGGGTCCAGATGCCTTAGCTTAGACTGTTGTGGCATCTTTCAGCTTCATACTGCTGAAGGGAAGAGAAGAGAATAGAGGTCACAGAGAAGATCAAGTACCTCGGAGTCCTGCTTGATCAGGTGATGACCACCTTCCAGCCTCATACTGACTCTGTTGTTAAGTCCACCCACCAGAAGTTAGGACTTCTCTACAGGCTGGGTGACTCACTCTCTCGAGGCTCGTTGTGCCATATCTAACTGCACCCTACTCCCCTCCCTCCTCTATGGGGCTCCCCTGCTGCATTCCCTAAGGGAGGGTGAACAAAGAAAGCTTACCACGCTCTACCACAGGGTGGCTCGTTTTGCCACCAACTCCCCCCAAGAAGGCACCACTGCGAGGTCCTCTCTGATCTCCACTGGCCTTCTATGCGACAAAAACTAGCCTACTCCTCTTTGAGCCTGACCTTCAAATTTACCACTGTTGGCCCTTCTCCTCCTCACCTGCGTGGGCTGCTAAATCCCAAAGTTCGGGGTCGGGGCCTGAGATCCTCCACTGGCCGTCCCCTAGACATCCCTCGTGTCCTAACTATGGCAAGTGCTCCTTTAGGTACGCTGCCCCACATTTATGGAACCTTCTCCCTGTTGACTTGGCTAATTGTTGTACTTTTCAGGGTTTTAAGTCGGGCTTGAAAGTATACCTGCTAGGGCTTAGTCTCTGTAGCTGTAACCGTTAGCCCAGAACTTAGTCTTGGTGGCTGAAACTTGCTTGTCCCACGGCAGTCAGTCTACGGGGTGGCAATATATCCTGCATATTGTTGTTACCACCTCTCCCCTAAAGCACTGTTGGTTAAGATGTCATATGTCTGTCTGATTTAATTTGCTGTGTTATTATGTGTATGTAATTGACATGCTCTGTAATGTACTCTATATCCTATCCAATGTATGCTCCAGCTAGTGCGTGCTCCTACCAATGTATGTACTACTGTGTACTCCTGCCAATATTTATTTATTGAAGAGAATCGGAATTACAATCCTTTGAGTCATAGACTCCTTTGCAAAGGCTCCACGTCAGTATAGAAAGCACAAACATAACATTTGCTAGTATTTTTACATAGGTCACATAGTGCAGTGTATAAACATTACGTCAAGTATCCTAAGTAGTCCTTTGGTCTAAGTTGTGACACAAGGTAGATTACAGTTTTGGAATATATGTAATTATTGTCTGTAACTAATCTGGGTCGCTCCTGAAAAAGGGACCTCTGGTCTCAGTGGGCTTACCGGGTTATCAAAATCTAAATAAATAAATAAGGCCTGAATTTCCCCTTCGATGAGGGAGACGTGAGAAGGAGGATAATGGGAGGACACTGGTTTTCTAGTGGCCTCTCCAGGAATTCCAAGGTACGTCCTCTCTCAATTAGCTGAAAGACCCACAAGTTGGTTGTGATCTTGCTCCATCCCTCGAGATAGAGGGAGAAGTGACCCCCTACAGCTTCCCCCACAAACTCCGCTGGGGGTCGGGCAAGGAGTAATTGTGTGGCTCCAGGAGTGGGCAGGGTGGCTTGGGGGTCTTAGTGGCTCTAGAAGTGGAACCTTCAGGGGTCTGGCCGGTTGCCTTACGTTTGAAGCCCCCTCTTCTGCTGAGGCTGGTTTCTGGGCTGCTGACCTGAGGGCTTACGAAAAGGCTGCTTTTTGAATGGCCTCTGGTTCATTTTGTTATTTTTTGTACAGACCAGATGGCTTTGCCTGAATCCTGGAGATGTGTGATCAACTTTTCCGCCTAGTCTCCAAAAAGGTTTGAACCCTTGTAAGGGTGGTCCATGATGCCAGCCTGTAGGTCCTGGGTGAACCTAGAGACCCTGAGACATGCGTGGCGCCAGAGGCAGATGCCCATGGCAGCTGCTCTGGTGGCTGTGTCTGCAGTATCATATGAGGCACGCAAAACATGGGTGCCCACATCTGACCCTGAAGGTCCAGGAGCTCAGTCTTTTGATCAGAGTCTGGAAGGGCCTGAACAATTTCTAGTCCTTCTCTTACAGGGCATTTTGATACTGAACCATGTGGGTGAGGAAGTTAAGGGACCGAATGGAGCAAGTAGAGGAGGAATAAACCTTCTTGCCAGGCTGGTCATTGGTTCTGGATTCCTGGTCAGGAGGCTGATTGTTTAAATGCTTAGGCCTCTTTGACCTGTCATGGGTAGCAGTGATCACCATCGAATCAGCCGTAGGGTGCTCAGCCAGGAATGGTTCATCTCTAAGCACCCTGTATAGCTAATCTGATTTTTTAGAGATGGCCGAGGTGGAGGATGGGTACTTCCAGGTGAGCCTCATTAAATCCTGGAAGGTATCCACCAAAGGAGGAACCACTAAAAGCTTAGGTTCCTTCTGCCTCAGGTATTTGGCTAAGCTCTGCCTTTCAGGATCCAGGTCCTCCGTCTCCCATCCATTACAGGCTTGGATGTGCCTCATGACATCCATAAATGACGGTTCCTTAGGAGGCGACCTAGGGGTGTCTTTGCTATCAGGGGAGGAAGGACGGCCTTTAGGCTCCAAGTGGTCTGACCCTGAGGGAGATGAGCCCTGGCTAGAGTCCTCCAAACTGCTGGAGGAGGAGGAGGAGCTAAGCCAGCATCCGCTATGGGACTGACATCGGTGTCGGCCTGATGAATGGGAATAGGAACATCAGTGCCTCTATCCCCGGCGCTTGGACTTTCCGTGGCGCTTATGGTTGGGGCTCGGGGAAGGGCTCCTTGGCTCTGGAGTTGGCTGTTTTGGCTCTGGCTCCAGGTCTGGTTCCAGTTCTGGCTCCGGCTCGACGATCACTGGCTCCACAGGTTTCAGTGGGAGGAGGTCCCCCTTAATTTTGTGCCACCAGAAGCGGAACAAATCTTTCACCTCGCTGAGGGGAGTCTGGAGACCTGAAGGACCAGCGGGTGCCTGAGGTGGCAGCAGGGCTGGTGTCGGCTTATCCAGCATCAGGGTACTTGGCAGTACGACCGGCGTTGGGGGAGCTGGCCTCGGAGGGGCCGGAGTGGGTCGATTAAGGCGCCTCGTCAGGCCGTGGAGTTGGCTGGCGAGAACCTCACTGAAGAGGTAACCACGTTGGCTGGAGGCGTCGAGCGGGCCGACAGCAGAGTCGGTGTTGATCAGGTCCGATGTCAGGTAGTTGGCGTCTGGGTAGGCATCGGCTGGTGGCGGTCTGAGGTAGATGTTGGCCGCTCGACTTAGCAGGAGCCCGTGGTGTGGTTACCGGGGAGCGAGGGGAAGGTGTTGCTGGGTCCTGGGAGGAGGAGGAGGACGCCTGCCCCTGATGAAGTGTGTTGCGTCCGAAGACTTGGCAGTGACCGTTGTCGGGACCGAGCAGACAAGCCGAATACTCGCTGCCCAACTTGTGACTGGTCCCAGCCCCTGAGGTGGAGGCGGACGCTGGAGCTTTGGCCTTCACTTTCAGGGGCGTCAGGGCTGGAACCGAAGTCCTGTACCCTGACTTACCTCCGCCTGACGCCAGCACTAAGGCAGGAGGTTTCACCACTGGGTGCCCGGAGGGAGTAAGGGCAGGCAGGGACGAGTGGTCCGACCCCCCATGGGAGGAGGAACCCAAAGAACTCTTCTTGTGATGGGAAGACCTGGAGTGGGAGCAAGTCCGGGCCTTCTCCCTGTCTTTGTCCTGGTACTTGTGCTTTCCAAAATCCTTCTTCTTTTCCTTATGCGGCTCCGAAGAAGAAGAGGTAGAAACCAAGGAGGATGAAAAGGGACTTTTCCCCAAAGGCTGTTTCTGCATTGCGGCAAGCTGCTTCTCAAGAAGGTGAGCCTTAAGGGCCTTCTGGTGGCGGATGAGAGTCCGTTGGTTGAACCACTTGCAGTGCTCACAAACCACAGTGTTGTGGTTTGGACCTAAGCAGAGAATGTAGGCCTTGTGGCTGTCTTTCGATGGAACTGCGTGCCACATGCACACTTTGATCTTCGTTGTTCGACTGAAGAAATGGATGACGCTGGAGAAGTAGACATGCAGGAAAAAAATGAACATTTTTATTAAAGAAAAAATGCTGAAAGCATGAAGGCGGTCGAACTGTAGCAAAAAGCATCTGAGGAGCCGATGCGACTGGGTCGAAGCGGTGGGAAAAGAACTGAGGTGGGGCTGGGGACCGCCCCTTTATATTAGATCACTGGCTGATGCCTGGTGGACCGACGCAAGGTCCCATCAAGACCGCTAACTAGAATCTTTCATGTGGGGTCCTGGCACATGAGTCCTTATGGTTGTGCTCTGCCGAGAGCTCTAACTGAAGTAAGAGCTACAGTTACAAGTAAGCACTTCTTCCAATTACCTGAATTCAATTTACTATCTAAACCTAGGCAGATGCATAGCAGTCCTCAGGAGAAGGGGCAAGGTACACACCTCAGATTTTTAGGCAACACAGACTGGAGGACTGAGGAGCCAGTCACTAAGCATAGTGGTGAGACATGAATGTATGCGCATTAGACCACGTAGCAGCACTGCAAGTATTTGCAGTGGGGCTGTTAACAGGCAGCAGCAAAAGAGGCAGCAATATGTCTCGCAGTGTGAGCAGGTAACCTTTCAGGAGGCTCCTTCCCAGACAAGTAGTGGCACAAAGCAATGAATGATGTGATCTTCCTGCCAATGGTCTTTTCTGTTGCTGGTCTGCTATGGTGGTTTCAGTGTAAGTAACAAACAGCTGACAAACCTCACCACTAGTGACTTGAAGCAGTGCAACAAAGCAGCAACAAAGGCAAACAAGATGCTGGGATGCATAGCTAGGGGGATCAGTAGTAGGAGAGAGGAGGTTATACTGCCCTTGTACAGGTCACTGGTAAGGTCGCATCTAGAATGTGGAGTTCAGCACTGGTGCCCACACCTCAAAAAGGACATTAACCTGCTGGAGAAGGTACAGAGGAGGGCTACAAAGATGATAGCCGGTCAGCAGGGCAAGGCATATGAGGAGAGGTTGAGGGCACTGAACATGTACTCCCTGGAAGACAGGAGAGAGAGAGAGGACATGATTGGGACATTCAAGTACTTGAAAGGGATAAATAATGTTGATAAGGAAAGTCTCTTTAAGCTGAGTGGCAACCATATTACGAGGGGGCAAAGTGTTAAGCTGGAGGGTGGGAGGTTTAGGAGGGATGCCAGAAAGCACTTCTTCACAGAAAGGGTGGTGGACACTTGGAATGCGCTGCCGGAAGAGGTCGTCTCGTTAAAGACAGTGAGCAGCTTTAAGAGAGGCTGGGATAGGCATGGGGGAAGATAAGAATCATGGGTAGGGAGGAGTGGGGAGGAAGGGCAGGGACATTAGCTCAAGCTGTGGACCCTACAACATGAGCAGACTTGATAGACCAAATGGCCTTCTTCTGCTGGCTTCTTAAGTATGTTAAATGATGTATGTACAAAAATTCCAATCAGACGCTCACGGTAAATACCAAGTGTGTGTAGCTTCAGTTTGGCATTCACAGCATGAGGCTTAAGAAAGAGCACTGGCAGGATCAAAGCCTCATTCAGATGGAATTTGGAAACTACCTTGGGCAAGAGTTTTGCATGGGGGCATGGGATGACCTTGCCCATGTGGAAAATGTAGGTTTATGTGAAAGGTATATTACTGTTTAGCACACTGACCCAGTAATTAAAAACTAACTAAATAAAAACAGATACAGAGACTCCACAGATAGCACCTAGAGTTCACTTACCCATCTGGCCAATGTGCAGGTGGCCAAAAAAAAATTACAATTACGTACTCACCATAATTGTTTATCATCCTGAATATCATTGCAATTGATTCATACATATGGATCTAGGGCCAGAGGTACTACTACCCTGTGGGAGTTTTTTTCCTCTAGGGAGGGAGCCAATGTTGGCTACTGGAGCTGCTTGTGCGCAGCACATACCCATGTGGTGCCAGACACTGGCCAATAACCGTCGATGGCTACCTCACGCACCTCATTTCTGTCTGCCAGCAAAGAAACGAAGTGGAGAGAAAATAAGAGAGGACTAGATACTTTCTAGCCCAAAGGGATAATAAAAGAATATAGGATATAAAATAAACAGAACAAAAAGAACCTACCAAATTAGAGACTAAGGGCTGGACCCACACGGTAGCACAAGGGTAGTGGGTCTATAAAAGGTGTCAGAGACTCTTATCACTAGCCAGACAATGGAGGTAGTAATAGGAAGAGAGGCGGCAGCAATCCTGAGCAAAAGGCTCTGGCAGAAGTAGCAGAGGCGGTAGCCCAAATTGGGCCCCCTGTGCAACTGAGATGCCAAAAGTGTCAACTAACAGGAAACAACATCTGGACTTCCAAAAAAGGTAATAACTTTAAGCCACAGGATAAGTCCGAGTAAACTCAAATCCAGTGGCAAACTCTATTCTTTACTGATTTTCGTTGTGTTATCCGCATCATAATGTCTGGTCTCGAGGAGCATAGGGGCAAGAAAGTCAAGCTGAAGAAGCCCTGCAGTGGCCCTCCTGTGTGTCGGTGCTTCTGTGGGGGCCATACTCCTGTTCAGGACTGGAACAACGACTGCTGAACCTGCCTTGGTGCCGACCATGATATGGACAGGGGAGAAGCCTACTACTCTATGGACTATCACACACTTGAGAAGCACACAGTGGAGGTGGGGCCAAGATACAACTACCTTTGGAGGCAGGCATCGCACCAGGGATGCCAAGATAAGGTCCCTGGGGTCTTCCTATACATGCTGAGGAAAACAAAGGCACTCCCCGCGCTCGCAGAGATGTCAGAGGTCCAGTGGCAGGGGTCTGGTGGACAGTCAGCCTCCTCAGGGGGGTCAGCTGAGCACCCCTCCCAGTCTGTTGGCCCTTCAGGGCAACGGACAACCCCGGTGGTGAGGCCGAAGTTATATGCTTAGCCTACACTGGTAGACACCTTGGTGTTGTGGCCTGGCTTCACCTCAGTTCCTGGTACTAAGGCTGGTACCGCTAACAGTGCCAGAAAACGAAAGGGTTCTAGAGCTGTATCCGCTGAAGACCCTGAGGTTATTGTTATTTCTCTCACTAATTGGTTGGATGACACAGGGGAGGATGACCGCACTCACCTTGGGCCTGCAGTCAGGGCCGGTGAGGATGGAAGCCTTCCTGGGCCTGGTTTTGAGCCTGTCTCAGGGCTGGGAGCCTCGCATGGTCATACATGACCCTCCTCCTCCTTTCCCTCCTCTGCCCCCCTCTCCTTCTCTTCCAGGTATTTTAGGTCCTCTGAGGAGCACGACCTGGGACCAATTCAGGTCAGCAGCTGATGTGTTCCACTAATTTCGCCTCAGAGCTGATCAGGCTATTTTTAGGCAAGAGGTCCCTACACCACTACCTGAATCCAGCGCCTCCTCTCCTACTTCCTCCTCTGAGGAAGAGGATTTTTCATTCCATCTCTCCTCTGATGCCGAGTACTCTTGGTACCAGTAGTTCCTCTCTGAGATGATGCAGGTCCTGAGTCTTCGCTATTTTGTAGGTCGCAATACAGCCACCCTGGTGATGTCATTCCTTGAAGAATACAGTAATGACAATACTGTCATCCCTTCATGGCCCCAGCCATTTACACAGGCATCCAGGAACATCTGGCTCTGTTCCTTTGCCCCTTCTCCAGCCCGTTGGGATGTCCAGTGTTGCTACTGCACCAGGCTCTATCCCTCATCCCACAGTGGGGATTTTGGTGCTACAGACCTCCTCTGGGCCTAGGCACCTGCAAAATTCCTCCTCTGGGCTCAGGCGCCTAGTGCATGACAGTCCCCCACCCCCCAATACCGAACCATGGAGATCGATGCTTGGGGCAGGAGAGTTTTTGTGGCGGCAAGCATCATGATGTGCATTTCTGCACATCAGGCAGCTTATGGCAAGTGCTTGTGGTCGATGCTGAGTCAGCACTTAGCTTTCATGCTGGATTGCGAGGAAACCAGGCAGGCCATTTACCTTTCTGCCTAGGGCCTGGAGCTGGCAAGTCACCAAGCGAGGGCATCTTATGATGCCAAAGAGGGAACTGCAGTCTGAATTCAGCAGATGGCATGACTTCGTCTCTCTTGGTTGGCATCCCCGGCCCGGCACAGGGTGCTCAACTCGCACTACCAGAGGACGTATTTCTTCTACTGCAGGGTCAAGTGTGAAATGCAATGGAATCCACCTACTGCAAAGGCCACGGGAGCCTCCACCTGCCTTTGATCAGTTTCAGGTCCCACCAGACCTGTAAGGAGTCCCTGCCCTCTGGTGGTTATCCCCGCTGAGGGGAATACTGTTTTTCCCTCAGGGTGAGCCAGCTCTTCTTTTGGGGAAAGCTTGGTACTCTGACCCATAAAGTAGGAATAAGTGGTGAAGATTCATGCTTGGAAGATATGAAAATTACATACTCAGTGTAATTGTTGATCTCCAGGATATCTTCACAGCTTATTTACACCGGGCCCCCCCCCCACCATCCCCTCTCATGTAAGAGTCAGGGCCTCGGAGCAGCTCACTCTTATTTTGGACACATGGCATCCTTTTGCCACTCCCTCAGAGCTCTCGCCTCCCTTGGAGACGTAGCCCTGTCTGCCTCTTCAGGGGTTGGGTCCTCTTGCCCCCTCCTCGCTTCTGGTTTTAGCTTGGGGAAAAAAAAGCCTAAACAATAAAACAAACAAAAATAACTTCAAGCTTTTTCAGTATTCTATATTTTTTTCACCTCCCACTCTCTTCCTCACCTGGGAACTTAACTGATACCCCTAAAGCCTCTACCTATCTGTAATTGTTTTAATTGATTGTGTCTGTGTCAGTTTATGTATTTTTTTTATTGACTTGGGATGTTCTGCAAACAAGACTTGTTTCTCATAGAACTTATCCTGTAATTTATGTAACGTTTAATAAATAAAGCTGGGATGCCTCACTCTCCACTTTGTAGATAGCTCCAGCCTTGGCCAGCTGGTAGCACAGCCTTGCTGCAAAGCATGGCTTTCATCTCTGGTGCTAATGAGTGGAAGATGCTAGGGAGTTTTTGGCATCATTTAAGCAATAAGGCATGACCAAGGATTATGTTAATGGTCTATTAATCACCTTCTAGGGGTGTACTGTGGCACAAGGTGTAGCCGAGTGTCACATGCCCCTAGAGGGTGATTAACTGACCATTAACATAATCCCTGGGAGTGCCTTATTGCTATTATAATCAAAAATGTTTTTAAACAGTGTTAGACCTTGTTCGGCATATGGTTAAGCTCTACATGTATGTTAAAAGATTAACATAAGGCTGTTAGAATGTTTGCAGCCAATCAGAAAGCTCCATTTCTCAGACCCTTTTTATAATTCTCTATATACTCAGCCTGTCAAGCTGCTGTCTGCCCCACACCTAGGTGTTGGGTCTTTTCTTTCCTTTCTTCTTTCTCTTCACTCTCTGGCATGGCAAGAGGATGAGGATGACAGAAGTTCTCTTGGTCTTCCCAAATCTCTCCGCAATCTTCATGGATTTTGTTTTATTCCTAGATTCTTGTCCTCTTTGAGCACAAGACCTCTCCCCTAAACTGGCTTCTGCCATCCTATCCTCGAGACTCCTCTGGATGTCTCCCTAGACCTGCTAGAGTTACATGGGTTGCTGCCCTCCTCCACCTTCCTGTCCAGGTGGTTGGTAGGCTCTGGTCTTACACCCACTACTCCTGTGCCACTCAGACCCATCCTTTAGTTTCTCTAAGTTGGCAGTTGGGTTGTATTATTTCTGGTTTTATATTCCATATCCTTTTCCTATTCCTTTTGGGCTAGGAGTCTATAGCTCCCTCTCTCTTGTCTCTCTCACTTGTTTCTCTCCTGGCAAACAGAAATGAGGAAGTAGTGGGCTGGCATTGGTTACTGACCAACACACGAGTGCGACGTCATTACGTCTGCCTCATGGACGGTGTTGGCAGTGATATATTTCCCCTAGGCTGCAAAAGACTTTGCTCCCGCTGGGTTCTAGCGCCTTAGGCTTAGACCCATAAATGTGAATGAATGGTGAAGATATTCTGGAAGATTAACAATTATGGCAAGTTTCATTTTTGTGAGTTAACTCCTACCAAGATGCTTCTAAACCTTGAGAACATCTTTGGAAAGCCCAAGGGCATGCATCTCCTGCTGCTCAGGAACCTGGCTGTCAGGTGCAAAGGTTGTAGGTCTGAGTGCCTGATTGTCCCCTCAGACCTCGTAAGGAACTCTGGACAGAGTGGGAGCAGTCATGGAGATCCTGGTACTAGAACTGGTGAAGCCAGTTGGAGCTATCAGAATCAGGGATGCTCCGCCCCCTCTAGACCCTGGGGACAAACTTGTGGAACAGAAGAAAAGAGAATGTATGACAGCCGTATGTTTTATAATGTGACAAATATGCAGTTCTATACTTATACAGAGTACAAATGGTGGCCAAGAGAGCCCATCACATTATCAGTAGCATTGAGAGAGGATTCATTAGTAGGAGCAAGACAACTGTAAAGCCCATGTACATGACTGTAGTCAGGTCATATATGGAGGTATGCACCCAGTTTTCATCTCCGTATTGCAGGAGGGATGTACTGAGATTTGAGTGGGTTCAAAAAGGATGACTAGACTGGTAAGGGGAATGGAAGGTCTTTTTATGAACAGCATATGTATGATTTAAACAATTTTTCACTGGAACGTTGACGTCTGAGAGGGAATATAATTTTAGTATTTAAGGCCATCAGAAAACCAGGATTTCTCTAAGCACTTCATTTAAAAATCACAGATAAACTTTTCGATCCTAGGGATCACAGCTTACTGAAGACAGTCACTTCAACATGGAAAAAAGATAACTTTTTCACACAGAGAGTAGTTAAATGTGGAATTCATTGTCACTACACTTTGTATAATGCAGCTCAGCAGATTTAAGTATAACTTAGATGTAAAGATGAATCTTAAAGGTATAAACGGGTACAACAGCTGAGAAGCAACAGACAAACTTATGAACCTATACAGTACATCTACGGTCCAAGAAAACAAGAAAGTATGGGCACTTTGACAGGGTTACAAATAAATTTATTGGCAACTATTCCAGCGTGGAAACACAGTATCATATTAGAACAGTGCACAAACTAAACCACAAGACTACCCCAGCACTTTGAGGTTACACTTCTTCAGGGGATCTCCTGTCCAAGATCGCACAAATGCATCCCTGCTGAGGGGGATGGGCCCAAAACAGCACCAGCTTCCTGCTTTCCCAGAAAAGCAACCAGATCCACTAACGGTGTACCACAAGCTGGGACATTGCCTGCACGTGCAGCGACCATTCTTGAGATGCCTCCCTGCTGTACTGAATGCCCACTTAGGAAGGCACACCACTCTAACACCTAGCGGCAGCAAGATGCACTGCCATGCAGGCGACCTGGGTTCAGGAGTGGACATGGAGATCTGTGCTGGGAGACAAATGTTTGTTGGAGCAGCTGCTGTGTGGCAGTGCCACAGCAACACCTGCCTGCATGGGGGAAGAGGGCCAGGGAGCTTACTCCCCCTGCAAGGCGATGTGTTTGGAAGGAAGTTGAATGCCAACTGCCCACACCATGGGCAGGAAGAAGGGATGGGGAAAAAGTTGGGAGAAAAGGTCAGCTGCTGTCTAAATGATGGCTTCGGCCCGATATGATTCAGGGTATATCACTGCAAGACAGGCGGCTGCCCAGGAGAAGAACACTAATTAAACAAAAAGAAGACACAGACCAACCTGGAAAACAGAACATTTTCCTATAGCACCCTCTAGTGACAGCCTTCTAGCAGAACTATTTAGCTTAAAAAAAAATTCTTTATTTTTATTTTGTTTATTCATTACTAGAATTACAAATACCTTTGAACCAGGGGTTCTTCTATAAAGCTTCCCACGTTTCTATTAACTTTTTAACAATGTGACACAAAACTCATTTTAGAAGCATAATAAGACACTCCAGGATTGGGATTATGCTGCAATTACTGAACTTTCAGGGGCCGTAAAGCCCTAATCCCCTTCATCATGCCCCCGGGTGTGGGGTAATCTAGACATAAATCCCATCCAATCATGTCTTATTGCTTATGTATACCACAATTACATATTATCTATTATATACACAGTATATCAAAAACACCAATAACTTTTTTTCTTTAATCATGCTTGTTCAGTTCAGTTACTTTACATCTATACAACAAAATGGAAATCAGGCCAGCCTTTGAGTGGGTGAGTCCTGGATTCCCAAATAGAAGTCAAGGGGGGGGGGGGGCATAAGGTGTGTCACAGAGAAGAGGTGTTTAGCTCCTGACAAGGAACAGTGTGGGCCCCCCCAGCATTTCTGTATCCCTCCATTAACCAACCAAGAAGCAGGAAATCCCACCACAAGAAGAATTCACTAGAGTTTGAAGCGCTGGAAAATCAGTGACATCTGTTCTTTGCCTCAATAATTCCTTTTTTTTTTTTTGTTACTTTGCAATTTGATTTTAACTTTGTTTTGCGCACCTCACCTTGCTATCACTGTGGGTTTGTTTTTGAGGTTGTAGCAAGCATTTACCTTGTGTGCCAGAGTGGTTCTGTTTTTGTGTGACCAAGAAGCAATACTGGCATTGACAGTGAAGGCAGCCGTTTGCCTAACCACCCGGCTGGAAGAACCATTTAGTCATGGCAGCTACAACAGTCTGGACGGAGGACAGAGTAGAGGAGAACCATGGGGGAAAATGGTGTGTGTGTATGTGTGTATATATATAAATAAATGGAAAGTATGCTGGTTCACCTACTAACCTAAGATTACTGACCATAACATTGTTCAACTGGGTTAATGATAGGGTTTTTCATGATGAATTTTATTAATTCATTTTATTCCTTTATTCATTTATCTATTTCATTTTTAATTAAGGTGTTTATACTCCTTGCTTTGACCGACTCCCTTTCTGCCCTGATCTCCCCCCCCCCACCAATTCCTAGGGCACCTCTCCTCTGGCAAAGAACCCCTACGGTTTACCCCCTGTGGCAGAGCCATCGGGACTGGCTAAGCCCTTCCTTGAGCACTATTTAGATAGTACTGAAAGAGGCGCCTAGCCAGTGAGGGAGGTAATAATCCCTCTTTACAAGACACTGGTTAGGCCCCATCTGGAGTACTGCGTGCAGTACTGGAGGCCACACCTTCACAAGGACATTAACCAAATTGAGGCAGTCCAGAGAAGGGCAACCAAAATGGTGCAGGGACTGCATCAGAAAACATATGAGGACAGATTAACGGAGCTCAATATGTATACCCTAGAGCAAAGGAGGGAGAGAGGTGATATGATCGAAACATTCAAACACCTTAAGGGCATTAACAAGGTGAAAGAGTCTAACATGTTTCAAATAGCAGGACAAGAAGACACAGCATGAGATTAGAGGGAGGCCGATTAAGGGGTAATGTGAGGAAGTTCTTTTTCACAGAAAGGGTGGTGGATGCATGGAACGGCCTACCTCAGGAAGTGGTGGATATGAATACAGTACAGGGCTTCAAACAGGCATGGGATAGGCATAATAGAGCAATACAGATGAGTATGAATAGATGGGCCATTGACAGAGCAAAGGCCGATGGCACGTTCATAAGGTAGAAAAAGAAATGGGCAGACTGGATGGGCCTTGCGGTCCTTATCTGCCATCATCTTCTGTGTTTCTATGCTGGGCCTGCTGTGGACTGTGCCATTCAGTTAGTTGGGGATTTTCCTCCATTTTTCCCCTTGGGCAGCCGAAAATGCCATGATGCACCCTGTGTGTGTGTGTGTGTGTGTGTGTGTCTGCGCGTGCATGCACACACACTTAATCAGTGTCTGATGGCAGACCCTCCCAATGTAGCCGTCCCCGCAGTGCTGACACCTCGCTACCGCCAGGTGGCTAGCAAGTAGAGATGTGACATGTACCTCTCTCCAAGAGAAGACAGTCCTTGGGATGCTCCATCCTCTCCCCCCAGCTAACCCCCATGTATCCGGAGTCCATACCCAAACCCATGGAGGCAGTAGCTGTACCACAGGGCTGATTCTTTAGGATGAATTCTTGTCAGACTTAACCAAGTAGCACCCCAACCCCGCACATGCTTCCCATGCATATGGATTGAAAGACAAGTTAATATTTAAAACAGAATAAAGTAACTTATCTAAAAACTAAGTGCAAAGAGAAAGGCTAAGACATAACCTGCTTTCCATAAATATGCCCACTCTGCTCAGGTCTCTCTTCAAAGATTCGAGACAAAAGGAATGAACAGAAGGAATGCTGCAAGAGACTACCACCCTGAATTAAAATTTTAATGACATTCCAGAAACCCAAGAAGCAGTGGCTAAGACGTATACAGTTTGCATTAGGTATCCATGTGTGTTAAGGTAAACAGAAGCAATGTATATCCCAACCACACAATGAGCTACGTGTGGTAAATAAAAATAGCATGTATGCACACCCCCAAATTTAAGTGGACAGAAAACTTCTAGCAAATGGGTTATTCTGTCTGGGTTAATTCTCTCTCGTGGTCTCCCAACCTTTGTACATTGCCTGTGCTAAAGGTGTGCACTGTGGATACACCTCAGGTTAGACCTGTGGAACTGGCCTAGGGATTTTGTCTGGGTGAGGGGGAAGGATCTTCAGCTGTTACATCATGATGGTGCTAAATTTTACATTTTTTTCCTGCTGTCCCTTCTACCCCCCCCCCCGTAAGGACACTAGCAGTTACACTAGGTGATCATGCAACCCTCAGTCCTCCTGTGGTCAAGTGTGTCAGCTCAGTGATGGTGCACATATCAGAGTCAAGCTGTAAACCTGGGCTCCCCACACAGCATGCAGCACAACACACTGCTGTAGCAGTGTCTTGCCAGGCTAGGTTTTAAATCTCTGAGACAGAGTTATTCTATGTAGATGTTCTAAACTTCAGAGAACTCTGAAGGATAATTAACATAGAATCTGTTGGCAGATAAGAAAAAAAAAATACTCACCTGTAGTAATCTAATTTCTTCCCAGGGATCCACTAACATTATTACTCTTTGCCCCATTAAGTCAGCACTGCCCTGGAGCCAGCTAGAATGCTATGCTAATTATGAAATGTTTAGCTTGTGCATTCATTTTCAAACTGCCCTATTCTAACTGCCTGGATTCTACCTCAGATTTCTGTGAAGCCTGCAGAGAGGCCATAATATATATAGAACAGTGAATAAATATAAAGCTAATGGCCAACAGGGACATAAAAAGAAGTAATAGGCCAAGAAGGGGCCAACAAAACATTAAGAATGAGTCCTCTTTTCGAAAAGAACCTACCAGCTAAGTATTTGAGAATGTGCCAGCAGATGACATACCCATCATACTGAGAGACATCTCAGCTGTACAGGGTATTTTTCTGAGATTCTAAGGGGAGGACCAGGGGCGGGGAGTAATAATATTAGTGGATCCCTGGGAAGAAATAAGATTACTACAGGTGAGTAATTTTTTCTTCTAACCCCAGGAATCCACTAATATTATTACTCTTTGCAGACTATGTAGCAGTACCACTAGGAGGTGGGCAGAATATATTTAGGAAAAAGACTGCAAAACAGCCCTTCCAAAATTGGCATCACTCCTGGCCTGGGTAACCAGGCTGTAATGCTTAATAAAGGTGTGGACTGATCTCCAGGTAGCTGCTTTACAAATCTCCAAAAGAGGAACATCTCTGGCAGCTGCAATGGTGGCAGCTGTGCCCCTTGTGGAATGGGCCCTAAAACCTGAAGGAGGGACCTTGCCCACCTTTGTATAGCAAAACTGAATACACTGGACTATCCATCGAGATATAATCCTCTTTGAAGCAGGAGATCCCTTACCTAATTCCCCACAAGTAAGGAACAGTTGTTGCCTGTCCTGCCTATGATCCTTGGTATTGGCTATATAACAGTTCAATGCTCTCTTCACATGCAAACTATGCAGCCTATGCTCACCAGAACTGGCGTGTGCTGTAAAGAATACTGGTAGGGTAATAGACTGATTTAAATGAAAGTCAGAAACTACTTTAGGAAGGAATTTTCTTAGTTTTCAATACCACCGTATCATTGTGGAAAGAAATATAGTCCTTTTCCACACATAGGGCTTGTAACTCACTTATCCTCCTAGCAGAAGTAAGTGCCACAAGGAAAACTACTGTCCAGGTAAGGAATTTTAGCTCTGCAGTAGCCAGGGGTTCAAATGGCGGGAGCATAAACTGGGCAATACAAATGTTGAGGTCCCAAGCTGGCACTGGTTCCCTATGAGGGGGAAACAGGTGTAAAAGGCCCTTAAAGAACCTTCTAAATATGGGGTTCGAGGCTAGTGATACCTCTTTCCCTACAGAGAGATAAGCTGAAAGTGAAGCCAGATGAACTTTTAGGGTTGAATGCTGCAACCCCAGGGAATGCAGATGAGACAAATAATCTAGGAGGGTTGGAATGCCAGCCTGTGCTGGGATTAAGCCCTTTTCTGTACACCAAATAGAAAATCTCTTCCATTTCGAAGCACAAGTTTTCTTAGTAGAAGGCTTTCTAAGGACTTCTAAAACTGTTCGAGAGTATTGGGAGTCTGGATACTCCAAGTCCTCAAGAGCCAAGCTTTGAGTCAGAGAGACCCAAGATTGGGATATACCACCCTCCCTTGGAAGGAAGTCAGCAGATTGTACCTCTGAGGGAGGTAGATCAGTTCGCTCACTGACACTGAGAGCAACAGGGAGTACCAAGGCTGTCTTGGCCAGTCTGGTGCTATCAGAATCATCGAGGCTGGCTGTAACCTGAGCTTGATGAGTACTCTGACAGTCAAAGGAAAAGGAGGAAAGGCATAAAGGTATTTTCCTGTCCAGTCGAGAATCAGGGCATTCATAGGGACAGTCCCTTTCACTGGAGCCCTGCAGCAATAAAGGGGAAAATGGTGATCCTGGTGGGAAGCAAAAAGATCCAGCTCTGGGGTTCCCCACCACCTGAATAGGACCTGCACTACTTGGCTGTTCAGTGCCCATTCATGATGGGCCCGATTTATCCTGCTCAAGGCATCTGCCAGTGTATTGTCCTTCCCTGGCAGATGAATTTCTTGTATGGAGGCATTTATGGAGTAAATCAGGCTCCATATTTTCACTGCCTCTGTGCATAGTGGAGTGGATCTTGTCCCCTCCTCGTTTGTTGATACAGTACATTGTGGTGGTATTGTCTGTTCTGACCTGAACCACTTTTCCCTTTATAAGATGACTGAAAGCCTGAATGGCCAGGTACACTGCTCTTAACTCCAAGAGATTTATGTGCAGAAGTGACTCTGCAGCACTCCAGGAGCCATGAACTGTGTGGTCCCCTAGGTGGGCACCCCATGCTAGGAGGGAGGCATCTGTTGTGAGCACCAAGGAGGGGAGGCTCCTGTAGGAAAGGCACCCCATCCCTTAGGTTGTCTGGATCCTTCCACCACTGGAGGGCCTGTAGAAGAGTTTTTGTTACAGGGATTAGTTTTGAAAGTGGATCTTGTCTCTGGGACCAGTGGGCCCTGAGGTGAAACTGAATGTCCCTCATTTGGAATCTGGCACCCATGACTGTGCTTGTTGCTGCAGCCATGTGTCCTAACAGCTGTAAAAACTGAGTTGCTGGTTTTGGCCTGCCCAGTACGAATGAGCTTGCTAGAAGCTGAATGGCCTGTACCCTTTCCAAGGGTAGGAAGGCCTTTCCCAGAAATGTACTGAGTTCTGTCCCTATGAACTGCAATACTTGGACTGGGGTGAAAACTGATTTCTTGACATTTAGAAGAAACCCCAGGGAGGAGAGAACACCTTGAGCTAGCAATAAGTGTTCTGACACTTGTTGGGATTTTCCCATAATCAGCCAGTCGTTCAGATATGGAAAAACTGACACCCAGTTTTCTGAGATGTGCCACTACTAGTGCTATGCACTTTGTGAACACCCTTGGTGCAGAGGTAAGACCGAAAGGAAGTGTTGAGACCTGGTAGTGGCCTGAGGGGAGAAAGAACCTGCGATATCTTCTGTGTGATTCTCTGTCAGGGATGTGAAAATATGCATTTTTTCAATCCAGAGAGGCCAACCAGTCCCCTTTTTGTAGTGTTGGCAGAATTATTGCCATTGTGACCATTCTGAATTTGGGTTTGACCAAATACTTGTTTAGACGTCTGAGGTCTAGTATAGGCCGCCACTCTCCAGTCTTTTTTGTTGTTAGGAAATACCTGGAGTAGAACCCTTGCCCTCGCTGATTGAGTGGAACAGGCTCGACTGCTTTTATCAATAATAAAGTTTTTTATCTCCTGCTCCAGCAGTTCTCTTTGTGAGGGAGTAACTGATGCAAAACGTTTTACCCTTAGAGGGGGAAGGGACTTGAAACAAAGGGAGAGACCCTGATGCACTATTTCCAGGACCCACCTGTCTGATGTTATTTTTGACCAGTCCTGAAAATAGTAGGAAAGTCTGCCCCCTACTGGATGTGGAGAGGCAGCCTGAAGGGAAGAGTCAGGGATTCTGCTTTTGCTGTTCTTGAGGTTGGGTAGAATGGGACCCTCTGCGGGAGCCCCTTCTGCCCCTGGTCCTGTAGAAACCTGTCTTCTGGGGTTGGTACTGTATCTGCAGAGCAGCCTGCACCTGAAAGAAAGGTCTTCTAAAGATAGACCTGCCCCTGCCTCCTCTAGAATAAGATGTGGAGGGAGAAGGTTTATCCCTGGTGGAATTACTTCTGAAAGCAGTCTTGTATTCGTCTACTTTCTTCATGTAGGCTTCAGTTTGTGCACCAAAAAGGGAATGGCTCTCAACTGGGAAACCCATTGCTTTGGTTTGAGTGTCCTGGGTGAGGTTAGTAGCCCTCAGCCAGGCAAACCTTCTCATGACTATAGTACCAGCCTACCATCTGGCAGCAGTGTCGTTTGTATCTGCTGCCATCCGGAATTGGTATTTGGAAGCCTCCAAACCCAATTTGGCTGTCTCTAATAAGTCAGAAACAGTGAGAGAGGGATTTGCCTCTGCATTATCCACCACAGACTGCCATAAAACCTTTTAGTAGAGAGCAGCATAGGCCTGATAAGTGGCTTGCCTGATAGCAAGGGATGCTGAGAGGTACCCCCTTTTAGCCATACTGTCCACCTTCCTGGAGTCTTTTTCAGGTGCCTGCTGCACAATGCCCTGATGATCAGGGTGGCTGAATAAAAACTCAGCACCAGATCTCTCCAGTTGGTACTTTCTGTCACATTTTTTTTTTTTATCAACAGGTGTGACAGTCTGAGGAGCTTTTAATATTTCCACAATATCTTTTCTGAAAAATTTGTAAAGAGGAAGGAGAAGTCGTTTTGAGGGTGTTAGCCCCATTAGTTCCATATATTGAACCTCTTCTTCATCCTGTACTTCCTCAATTGTCTGGAGGTCCAGTGTTTCCACCATTTTCTTAATGAAAAAAAAATGGGAGGAAAAATCCTCAGAGCGGGGGGAGGCGCAAAATCTTGCTCGGTGACACCTCAGGCTCTGTTCCTTTCTCCTCCTCCTCATCACCATCATCATCTTCATCAACATCACCACCCATAGTGGAAACAGGCACCAGAGGAGTAACAGCAGCTTTATCAGATGGAGCAGTTACAGGTTGCTGGGGAGGGAGCAGGCCCTGCAGCACCTGTAACAAAGCCAGAGTTATGAAATGTCAGCAGGAGAGGGAGTCTGTAAGGGCACATGAGGGACCCCTTGAGGCATTTCACCCGGGGTGTCAGTGTGCTTACTTTTTCTTAGTTTCTTGGCAGGCACCGGAGAGTCAGCCGGCTGATTGCCTCTCTTACTAGAGCCCTCACCCATATCAGGGGGTGGATTTGGAGGCTCTAGAAGGAATTGCCACATTTTTTGAGGGGGTGGACTGGTCAGAGCCCAGGGACCCCTCTTCAAGCCTTCTCTTCAGTCTCTCCCTGTGCTTCTCCACAGTTGTTTTAGGGAAAGACTTGCAAATCTCACAATCTTCACTGAAATGCTTAACACCAAGACAGAGCAGACACAGAGGTCATGTTTGTCGGCTCTTGCAAATACCTCTGCACATTTAAAACTATCCTTAAAACCTGTAGGTCCTGTGTTCTTTTTAGGTTTATCCATCATTGTAGAAAACAGGACTCAAAAACCGCTAAAATATGAAGGTATTAAAGATTTAGCGGTCGGTTTCAGTAAGAAAGCGATCGATTCAGAAACCCACAATTTTTAAACAGAACCGCAGTTCCGATCGGTTCAGGAATCGAGAACCGCTAGTATACCGGAAAACCTTGGTTCAAAATTAGTAAAATTAAATATTTTTAAAGAAAAACACTTGGAAACGTATCTAAAAGTTTCCTTTTGAAATTTACCAAGCAATCGGTTACCCCTCGGTTCAAAGGAACCGAGAAGTACTGATAAAAAAACTAAAGAACTTATATATGAGGTAAAATTACTAAAAAAAAAAAAAAAAAATAAGAATAAGGCAGTAATGAAAAAATAAGACAAAATACTTAAGTTTCTTTTGTTCTTATGCACAATTTAGATGATTTTGATAGAGAGAGATCTCCAGGGTGTCTGAACTTTGCAGCGGAGACAGAAAATCAGAGGTAAAATCCAGGCAGTTAGAATAGGACAGTTTGAAAATGAATGCACACGCTAAACATTCCATAATTAGCATAGCATTCTATCTAGCTCCAGGGCAGTGCTGACTTAAAGGGGCAAAGAGTAATAATATTAGTGGATTCCTGGGGTCAGAAAGACTGCTTGGCCCATTTAGTCTGCCCCTCTTTTCCCTGCCTATTCTGCATCCAGACACTGCGTGGTCTCTGGCCACCTCCTCCCATCCCTCGCTTTGATACTGGTTTTTCTTTATACCTGTCCCATGCATTCTTGAGGCCCTCCACTGTTTTCACCCCCCCGGAAGATTGTTCCAAGCATCCACCACCCTCTCAGTGAAGAAATACTTCCTCATAGCCCTCCTAAACTCCCCCCCAGCTTCACTGCATGCTCCCTAATTCATGTACACCTTTGCTGAAAACGGCTCTCTTCTTGTACCTTATTCACCCCATGAGGTATTTAAAGGTCTCTATCATGCCCCCCCTTACAAGGTGTATGTGTTTAGATCCCTCAGTCTCTCCTCACAGGATATTTGGTGCAGCCCCTGCACCATTCTTGCTGCCTTTCTATGCATTGCTTCTAACCTATGTTCTTTCTGAGGTGTGGTCTCCAAAACTGGACAAAGTACTCCAGGTGTGGTCTCACCAATGACCGATACATTAACACCACCACCTCCCTCTTTCTGCTGGTGATACCCCTCCCTGTGCACCCCAGCATCCCACTGACTTTTCATACTGCTCTGTTGCATTGCCTTGCCACCTTAAGATCATTTGTTATGATTACCCCCAAGTCCTTTTCCTGTTTAGTGACCGTCAATACCGCTCTCCCATTCTATACTCTGCCTCTGGGTTTCTGTGCCCAAAGGTGCATAATTTTGCACTTTTATTTGCACTGAAACACAGCTGCCATACCCTTGACTATTCCTCGAGCTTTTTCAGGTCTCTATTCACTCTCTCCGGCACCTCCGGAGTGTCTACCCTATTGCAGATCTGCAAAGAGGCACACCTTCCCTCTCAGTTCTTCTGCCATATAATCTGTAAAGTCATTAAACAGGGCTGGACCCAGTACTGAGCCGCTGGTCATTCTCCCTTCCCCCAAATGAGTGCCATTAACCACCACCCTCTGTTGCCTATCCATCAGCCAATTATGTACCCAGTGTGTTTTTTTTCCCTCCAATTGTTTAACCAGATGAGACACACTAAGCTGAAACCCTGTTTACAGGTGCAACCTTGGAGCACAGGGAAGTTAAGTGACTTGCTCAGGGTCACACAGTATGAAAGTGGAGGCTGTGGGATTCAAACCCAGGTCTCCAGATTTGCAGCTCAGAGCCTTAAACCACTGTGCTATATTGCCTCCAATACCACCTTGGTTCCCACCCCAAGCTTCCCAATTTTTCTATGAGCCTATGTGGCATGGTGTCAGAGGTCTTGTTGAAGTCTAAGTAGGCTATGTCCACAGCTCCCCCGGATCTATTTCTCCTTTCACGTAGTCAAAGAAATCTATCAGGTTTGTCTGACATGATCTCCTTCCAGTGAATCTGTGTTGCTTTGGGTCTTGTAACCCTCCAGATACACTGTAATCTACCAGCCTTTCCTTTAGAAGTGACTCCAGTAGCTCCCCACTATTGATGTCAGACTGACTGGCCAGTAGTTGCCAGCCTCTTCCCTGCTGCCACTCGTATGGAGCAGGACAGCATCTGCCCTTCTCCAGTCCTCTGGAATCACCCTTGTATCTAGTAAGTTATCAAATAGGGCTGTCAGAGGTGCAGCCAGTACCTCCCTCAGTTCCTTCAACACACTTGGATGTACCCCATCTGGTCCCACGGCCTTGTCCACTCTCAGATTCTTAAGTCCCTTCAGGAATCTCTCTTCCGAATGGATTTGTACCTACTTCCCTCCTTCCAGTGGTTCTGTAACCTATATGTGGCCCATCCCCTTCCACTGTGAAGGCAATCTGCTTTTTCCTGATCATCCTCTGCACCTCTCAGGCTTGCAATTTCTCCTTGTCTTTCTTTTATCACTTATATACCTAAAAAAGGTCTTGTCTCCCTTTCTTACCCCTCTGGCTATTCTTTCTCAGTTTGTGCCTTAGCATCCCTCACCACCATCCCAGATTCCCTCTGTTTTTGCTGGTACACAGCTCTGTCCTCTTCCCTCTGCATCTCCTTGTATCTCCTGAACACTTCCCTTTTTGCCCTTAACCTTGCTGCTACCTCCCTTGAGAACCATGCTAGTCTCTTCTGCCTCCTGTATTTGCTCACCTCTTTTGTGCAGAGGTTTGTTGCCTTAACTATTCCATCCTTAATGTGGCTCACTGTCCCTCCACCCCAACAGGGCAACACCGCCCCCCCCGCCAGAGCATCTCTGAGGCATTCATCCAGTTTTTAAAACTCTGCCCTCCTGAAATCCAGGACCCTCGTCCTTGTGTGGTCTGCCTCCGCTGCCATCCTAATGTTACACCACACTGTCAGGTGATCACTGGTCCCCAGGTGGCATCCCCCCCTCCCCCCAAACCAACGGCTGCAACACTATCCCTGTTCATAAACACCAGGTCTAATACTGCCCTGCCCCGAGCGGGTCCCTTGACTAGTTGCCTCAGAAATGTCCCCAGCATGGAGTCTAGGATGACCCTGCTTCTAGACAAGGACATGTCTAGAAAGCACCAATAGATATCTGGTAGAACGAAGTTCTCCATCAGCAAAATCTCTGCCTGAGCTGCCATCTTGCTAATGGCTTCCTCCATTTCCTTCTCTAGATCCTTCCCTTGTGCTGTAGGTCTTTAAATACACCTCAGTGTGAACGGAGGCTTCAACTGATGTCTCCAGGGTGATCCACAGTACCTGTAGCCCCTCCTTACCCCCTTTCATTTCTGTTGCCTTGATACCTTCCCTGACAAATAACCCCCCCCCCACCTTTCCTCTTCTCCCTATCCTTCCTGAACTGCACGTATCCTGGTATAGCCATGTTCCTGTTCATTATGACTCAGTGAGTGCCACTGTGTCCAGGTCTGCCTCCACCATGATAGCCTCAAGATCTGGAATTTTATTTCCAAGACTTCCTGCATTTGAACATATGGCTTTCCACGTCTTTTCTGTCACCCTGCTTGCACTCCCCCCCTCAATTTGGCCCTGCGTCATTTTCCTCTCTCATAATATTATGTTTGTTTCTGTGCCCCTTTGTCTCCAGTTCCCCTTCTTTTGCTTTGAACCTGTTCCCTAGGGGAGTTTTCTCCCCTCAGGCACAGCTCCACTCCTGTTTCACTTTGTGTGTTTGCAGGCAGTATCTGCCTCCCTCTGTCCTTTCACCCCCCCCCCACACAGCTAGTTTAAATGTTTGTCAAAGTAACATGTCAACCATCCACTGAGAAAGTACAGTTACGTAAGAACTTACCGTAACAGTAGATCTTCGAGAGAGGCTCTTGCAGAAGGTAATTACAAATAGGACTGAAGCCGGCAGGTGTCAGGGCCCCACGGGAAAATTTCTAGCTAGCAGTCTCTGGTGGGGGACTGCCCCCACATCAGGCGACATCAGTATAAAGGGGTGGTCCCCCACGCCCGCCTTCCAGTTCTTTCCCACCAAAGGCCAAAAAGGCGAGATGAGAGAGAAGCGGATGTTTCCTTCCCTGGAAAAGGAGCTGAAAAGGCTTAGGGGGATGGAGGCCGGGAAGGCATTACCTACTGCAAGAGCCTCTCTCGAAGATCTACTGTTATGGTAAGTTCTTACGTAACTGTATTATCTTACTTCGAGAGGGCTTTTGCAGTAGGTAACTACAAATAGGACTGAGTCCCAAGCAGTCTGGAACAAGAAGAAGCAAACGGGAGGAGGAAACTACCCAAAAGTAGACCCTCTGGCTGTGAAGGTCTTAGGAAAGAAAACCTTGCAGAACAGCTAACCTGAAGCCCGCTCTATGGCGAGAGGCAATGTCCAAACTGTAATGTTTCGTAAAGGTATGGACAGAAGTCCAAGTTGCAGCTGCACAGATATCTGCCACTGACACATTGTTGAAACAAGCAGCAGAGGCAGTGACCCCTCTGGTGGAGTGGCCTCTGACTTGTCCCGGCAGGGTCTTGTTGTACTTGTTTTAACAGAAAGTGATACAATGAGCCAACCATTTAGATAGGCATTGCTTAGAAACAGCATTGGCTTCTCTTTTACGAGCAAAAGAGACAAACAGTTGATCAGTCTTTCTGAGATCCTTCTGGTCCTGGTGGTGTAGTATCTCAGAATTCGGTGAACATCCAAAGTATGCAAGAGGTACTCCCCTTGATTGGGGTGCTGCGTAAAGAAAGCAGGCAGCTCCATGGATTGATTCAGCGTAGATTCTGCTACCACCTTGGGGAGAAATGTAGGGTTGGTATGCAGAGCCACATGTTCCTAGTGAAAAATCAAATATGGGATTTTGCACATTTATTTATTTAGTTTTTGTTGACCGGGTAAGTGCACTAGACAAATCCTGCCTATTTTCAGGCACGACCCGGGGGAGGGGGGATACAGACGAATGCCAACTGACCTTGAACCAGATTAAGTTGTTGGTGGTATTTTTAGTGAATGAGGGAAATTTGGCCAGGACACCGGGGAAATTCTCCTACTCTTTTCGACAAGTGCCATGGGATCTTTAACATCCACCTGAACTACCACCAATCCAGGCAGATGGGACCTCGGTTTAACGTCTCATCCGAAAAGATAGCACCTCAGAAGTGCAGCATCCCTCTCACGCTGCACTACAGTGTCAGTACTGGGATATTAACCCAAGTGTCAGATGTGGGAACTGAACCCACAGCCCTCTGATCTCCCGGCCTCAGAGGCGAGTGTGTGGGCCTGGAGCTCGAAAATCCTTCGAGCAGAAGTAATGGCCACAAGGAAGAGAGTCTTCCACGAAAGGAACTTTAGGTTTGCTGAGGCTGCTGGCTCGAAAGGAAGCAGAGTAAGCTTCTCAAGAATAAAATTCAAATCCCAAGGAGGGGCAAGAACCCGAATTGGGGGTCTCAAGTGGAGGACCCCTCTAAGAAAAGTCTTGGAGACTTCCAGCTGCTCAAAAGTCCTATCCCCCAAAAGGAACATGGTAAGCCAAGATGGCTGCCATGTGAACCTTCAGAGAGGAATGACTGAGACCCAGATCAAAGAGGTGTTGCAAGTAATCCAAAAGCTGCCCAACAGAGCAAGAGAATGGCTCGAAATCTTTGGAAGCAGCCCAAATAGAGAACCGTTTCCATTTCATGGCACAGGTAGATCTAGTGGAGGGCTTTCTGGCCTCCACCAGCGGGGATACCCCGAATCGGACTTGAGCTACGTCTGCAGGAGCCACGCATGCAACTGAAGGGACTTCAGGCCTGGATGGACCAGGGTCCCCTGATCCTGGGTCAGCAAAAGATGCAACAGAGGAAGAGGAAGCGGAGGTTCCTCTGAATACTTTTGCAGAAGAGAGAACCAAACTTCCCTGGGCCAGAAAGGAGCAATTAGGATCATGCGAGCTCCTTCTGAGCTGAGTTTCCGTAAGACCCTTGGAATCAAGGGGATCGGGGGGAAGGCATAGATGAATCTACCCTTCCAGTCTAGAGACAGAGCATCTCTCCAAAAAATGCCATGCCCTGGAGCAAGCGAGCAGAAGTTGGGAAGTTTTGCGTTGTGAAGAGACGCGAACAGGTCTACCTGTAGTGTTCCCCAATGTAGGAAGATATCATCTGTTACCCCCGATCCAGTTCCCACTCGTGAGTGTGAGCAGACGACAGACTGAGGTGGTCTGCCAACGTGTTTTCAACCCCTGGGACGTGAACTGCCGTGAGGTGATGGTTGTGCTGCACTGCCCAATCCCAAACTCTCATCACCTCCCTGCAGAGAGGGTAGGAACGAGTTCCTCCCTGTTTGTTGATGTACCAGACCACACACATGTTGTCCATCTGGACAGCCAGATGCCCGGGGAGCAGATACAGATGTAGAGCCTGAAGAACATACAGCACGGCCCGAAGCTTGAGCACATTGATGTGGAATGTTTTCGCAAGCCTGGACCAGGAGCCCTGGGTCCTGTGAGACCCCAAATGGGCTCCCCAACCCTCACCTGAGGCATCTGTAGTCAGCGTCTGGGAGGGGGAAGCAAGGCAGAAGGGAACTCCCCGGCAAAGATTCTCCTGAACCATCCACCACTGCAAGTCCCGAGCCATGGGATTGGAGACCAGAACTATTTGATCTAAGTCGTCCACCAACTGATCCCACTGAGACCGAAGCGTCCACTGAGAGATTCTCATGTGGAGCCGAGCGCGAGGGATTGTCGGAATAGCAGCTGCCATGAGCCAGAGGTGGTAAAGGACCGACCTGGCGCTGACCCGCCTGCGGCTGGACAACAGGCTGACCTGAGCCTGGAGTGTGGCTGCCCTGTCCAGTGGCAGGAATGCCATGCCGGAGGTCGTGTCCAGGATCACCTCGATAAACTGGAGCCTCTGGGATGGGATCAGATGGGACTTGGCCTGGCTGACAGTAATACCCAGGTTGGTGAAAACCTGCAGGGTAAGGGAAAGGAAGTGCAGGAGCTCCTCCCTGGACAAGGCCGCTAGGAGCCAGTCGTCCAGGTAAGGGAAAACCTGAACCCCTTGGGTATGCAGGTAGGCCGCTATCACCGAAAGGCATTTGGTGAACACTCGGGGCACCGAGGAAAGACCAAATGGGAGGGCCTTGAACTGGTAGTGGTTCCCCGGAATGAAAAACGCAGGTATTTGTGGTGGGAAGGGCGAATAGGGATATGCAGGTAAGCATCCTGCATGTCCAGAGTGCACAGCCACTGTCCCGGCCGAAGAAGGGGCAGAAGACTCTGCAGAGAGAGCATCCTGAACCTTTTGTACTCCACGAACAAGTTCAGGGAGCTGAGGTCGAGAATTGGCCTCACTTCTCCTGACATCTTCGGGACCAGGAAGAAATGGGAGTAGTAACCCGTCCCCCGAAGTTGGGGTGGGACGGGCTCTATCGCCTCCTTCAGAAGAAGAGAAGATATTTCTTCCCGGACCAGAAGAAGGTGTTATGGGGAGTAAGACGATCGGGTGGGGGGGGGGGCTGTTTCGAGGAGGTTTCTGAAGAAACTCTACTGAGTGTCCTTCTGTGATCAGCTGGAGCACCCAAGTGTCTGAAGTGATCCTCTCCCAACCTGGTAGATGGAAGGAGAATCTCCCACCTACCGGTTCCTCTGGAAAACCCAGAGGCTGTGCGAGAGGAAAGGAGTCAGGAGGTGTGGGGCAGTGTCGCAGCTAAAGCTCCTGCTGCTTTTTGGGCGGGGGGGGGGCTTGGCACCTGGAGGGGCCCGTTTGTTGGCCCACTTTCCCCTGAGGTTTTGCCTTGGGCTGAGAACGTCTGTGAAAGGGACAATGCTGAGCCTGAGTGGGTCTTTACATGGAGTCGACAGACTTAAGTGCAGTACCCTTCTCCTGCAGACCGGTGATGAAGTCCTTGACATCGCCACCGAACAGCACTGAACCCCTGAAGGGCACGTCCTGGATAGCAGACTGCACCTCCGGGACCAAACCTGACACCCGGAGCCAGGCATGACGCCACAAACCCATGGCGAAAGCTGAGCTCCGACCAGCAGCATCCACTGCATCGTACGTGGCACGAAGCATGTGCCAACTGGCCGAACGCACAGACAGGACTAGATCAGCCACTTCCTGCTTCGTCTGAGACTCAGGAAGGGAATCCAATTTAGTTCCCACCTCGCTAAGGATCGTCTTCTGGTAATCCCCCATGTGAGCCATGTAATTCAGGGCTCTTATTCCCAGAGTGGAAGAAGCATAGACCTTCTTCCAGTACTGGTCCAGAAGGCGGGATTCCTTGTCGGTGGTGGCACAAGTGCTTAGAGTTAGCCATCCGGCCGTGAGCGGCGCTAATCACGACCGAATCAGGTCAGGGGTATGAATTTAGAGTCAACACCCTCCGGAATCTGACAAACCCTGTCCGACTTCCTAGGAAGGGGGGCTAATGCCGCCGGTTGCTTCCAAATAGTGGAGACCAGGTCGGCATGAGGCTCAATCCAGGTTTGGCACCAGGGTAGGAGCGGTCTTGGGCAGATCCAGGTGCGCAGCGAGTTTCTTACGCTGTGGATCCAGCTCAAAAGGAATGCCACTTATGAACTGCCTGAATTTTACGCAACTCCGTAAAAGAAGGATCCTCCGGAGAAGTCCTTGGCCTGGGCTTGTCTGGAGTGCGTGGCTGTCATCTGGATCGGAGCGACCGGAGTCATCCGGGTCTCCAAGAAGGAAGAGGCGACTCCTCCTTCCCCAGCGTGGGGAGGAATGGACCTTAGGAAGCCCTCGGGAAGCATATCCTGCCCTGCCCCGGAGAATCGCCTCTGGTATCCGGAGGGGAGGGTCTCTCGCCTCTGGCGGGGGTCCGGAACGGCATCAGAAAATGGCTCTCTACCTCCTGGTGAGCTGAGCCTTGGCCTCAGCCCACCAGGAAGCCAGAATCTCTCCTTCAAGTCCAACCCGGCAGCTATGGGGTGATTGGAGGAGGAGATGGGGGGGTATAGATACTGAGGGTATCTATGCGGTGTGTATCCGTGATCCGGCGGAGAAGCCTGGCGCCGGGTACTGGGGCACCGTAGCCTGCAGCGTTGAGTACTGGGGTGCCAGATACTGAGCCTGGGTAGGACGGCGTTGATAATGACGGGTCGGATACCCAGGTACCGGGGGTCTGAGGAGAAAGGGCCCCGGAAATGGCCAGTGGGGCGGATCTGGAACGGGAGGACCGGCAGGCCCGGCATAGGGGTGGCGTTGGGCATCGGATAGGCAGACGCCGGCGTCCAAGGATCAGACGTCGGGTCATCTGGCCCAGCGGGAGGGAGATCTGACGGCAGCGTGCCCACCTCCTCTGTGTCACCCGGGGAAAGTACAGTTACGTAAGAACTTACCGTACCAGTAGATCTTTGATAGAGGCTCTTGCAGTAGGTAATTACATATAGGACTGGCGTCACGAAGCGGCAGGACCTGAAAATTTCTGCTTCTAGAGTCCCTGGCGGTGACCGCTTCCGATCAGGTGATCGGCATCAGGCAGCGTCGGTATAAAGGGTGGTCCCAGGCGCCCGCCTTCCAGTTCTTTCCTGCCACAGGCCCGGAAGGCCCGGACGAGAGAGAAGCAGATATTTCCCTCAATGGAAAAGGAGCTGAAAAAGCCTAGGGGGATGGAGGGCGGGAAGGTATTACCTACTGCAAGAGCCTCTCTCGAAGATCTACTGTTACGGTAAGTTCTTACGTAACTGTACTATCTTACTTCGAGAGGGCTCTTGCAGTAGGTAATTACATACAGGACAGAATCCCAAGCAGTCTGGAACAAATGGAAGGCACCGGGAGGAGGAACTACTCAAGAAGTAGCAAACAAACTTGCAAACCTCAAGATAGGAGGCCTTGCAAGACCGCTAACCGAAGTCTGCTCTGACGAGAGGCATGTGTCAAACTGTAATGTTTAGTAAATGTATGGGACGGAAGTCCAAGTGGCGGCAACACAGATGTCTGCCGCCGACATTCTTTGAAACAAGCCACAGAGGCTGCTACTCCCGAGTAGAGTGGCTCTGACTGACCCGTAGGGTCTTCTTGTACTTGTCATAACAGAAAGTGATGCAATGAGCCAACCACTTTGATAGGCATTGCTTGGAGACAGCATTGCCTTCCCTTTCGTGAGCAAAAGAGATGAACAGCTGATCAGTCTTTCTGAGATCCTTCGTCCTATCGGTGTAGTATCTCAGAATCCTGTGAACGGTATGGAGCAAGTATTCTCCATGGTTGGAGTACTGCGTGAAAAAGGCAGGTAATTCAATAGACTGATTTAAGGTAGACTCCGCTACCACTTTGGGGAGAAACTTAGGATTCGTGCGAAGAGCTACTCTTTCTTTATGAAAAATCAGATAAGGGATTTTGCACATAAGGGCCTGGAGCTTGGAAATTCTACGAGCAGAAGTAATGGTCACCAAGAAGAGTGTCTTCCATGATAAAACTTCAAGTCTGCGAAGCCACTGGCTCAAAGGAGGAAGTAAGTTTCCTGGGGACAAAGTTTAAGTCCCAGGGGAGCTGGAGTCCGAACAGGGGGTCCGAGATGAAGGACCCCTCTGAGAAAAGTCTTGGATACCTCCAATTGGGCAAAAGCCTTATCAGCGAAAGGTACATGGCTGAAATAGCCGCCATGTGGACTTTCAAAGAGGAGTGACTGAGACCTAGGTCGAAAAGATGTCGCAGATAATCAAGCAGAACAGCCACAGGACAGGAAGAAGGCTCCACGTTCCTGGAGGCAGCCCAGATGGAAAATCATTTCCATTTCATGGCGTAGGTGGACCTAGTGGAGGGTTTTCTAGCCTCCACCAGAATCTCGGCCACCTGAGGAGAGACGCAAGCGAGATTGGGCTAGGTCTGCAGGAGCCATGCATGAAGTTGAAGGACTTGAGTCCTGGATGGACCAGGGTCCCCTGATCCTGGGTCAGCAGTCCTCGAGATAAAGGCAGAGAGAGAGGAGGAACCTCTGAGTATTGTTGTAGAAGAGAAACAAATTTGCCTGGGCCAAAAGGAGGCGATCAAGAATCATTCTCGCTCCTTCCAAGGCCAGTTTCTGCAACACCCAGGGACCAGAGGAATTAGGGGAAAGATAGACGAATCTGTCCTTCCAGTTTAGAGACAGAGCATCGCTCCAGAAAGCGCCTCGCTCTGGAGCGAGCGAGCAAAAAATTGGAAGCTTTGCGTTTTGGGAGGAGGCGAACAGGTCTATCTCTGGCGTCCCCCAAGTCTGGAAGACGCTTTTTAGAACTTTTTGGTCCAGTTCCCACTCGTGTGGCAGAGCCGAAGAATGACTTAGCTTGTCTGCCAGGACATTGTCGACTCCCGGAACATGGATCGTCGTGAGGTGAAGGTTGTGAAGAGTTGCCCATTCCCAAACCCTCATCGCTTCCCTGCACAGCGGGTAGGACCGAGTCCCTCCCTGCTTGTTGATGTACCACACCACGCACATGTCTGTTTGGACAGCTAGGTGACCGGGAAGGATGTATTGGTGAAGGGCCTGGAGAGCATACAGCACTGCTTGAAGCTCGAGCACATTGATATGGAGAGCAAACTCCAATTTTGACCATAAGCCCTGGGTTCGGTGAGGACCCAGATGGGCTCCCCACCCTTTGCCTGATGCGTCCCTAGTCAGAGTCTGAGCGGGGGAGGATGAAAAGGATCCCTCGAATAGAGTTCTCATGAACCATCCACCATTGCAAGTCTCTTATCACCGGTGAGGAGATCAGTATGCCAGATGATCTAGGTCGTCTACAAGTTGATCCACTGAGGCGGAAAGTCCACTGAAGATCCTCATGTGGAGGCGCCTGTGCGAACGTCGGGATGGCAGCCGCCATAAGCCCAGGAGGCAGAGCACCGACCTGCAAGAACCCTCATGCATTCCGATGCAAGGAAATCTGGGACTGGAGAGGCCCCCGTCCGGAGGCAGGAAGGCCTGCACACTGTCGTATAAAGGATTGCCCGATGAACTGGAGTCTCTGGAAAGGTTCAGATGAGACTTGGAATGGTTGATGGTGATACAGACCAGTGAAAACCTGCTGGGTGAGGGAGAGGAAATGCAGGAGTTCCTGCCTGGATGGGGCCGCCAGTGCCAGTCGTCCAGGTAGGAAAAACCTGAACTCCCAAAGAAATGCGGAGGTGGGCGCTACCACTGCCAGGCATTTGGTAAAGACTCGGGAGCCGAGGAAGACCAAAGGGCGCCGAATTGGTAGTGGACCCCTGGAGCATGAAGCCACAGGTATTTTCGGTGCGAAGGCTAAATGGGGATGTGCAGGTCGTATCCTGCATATCCAGTGCACAAAGCCAGTGGCCCGACGAGCAGGGGCAAGAGGGTTTGAAGGAGAGCATCCTGAACCTCTTGTATTCCACATATAGGTTCAGGAGCTGAGATCGAGAATGGGTCTGAGATCTCCAGTCTTCTTTGGTACAAGGAAGAAATGGAATATGTAGCCCTTCCAGTGAGAGGTGAGGTGGAGACGGGCTCAATGCTCGCTTCATGAGGAGAGCAGAAATTTCTTCCCTGACCAAAGGAAGATGGTCCCTTGAGTAAGAGGAGTTCAGAGGGGGTGACGTGGAGGTTTCTGCAGAAACTCTATGAGTGCCCTCTGCTATGATCTGAAGCACCATGAACCGATGTTATCCTCTCCCAACCCGGAAGGTGGAGGAGAATCTCCTCTACCGGTTCCTCAGGGCGTCCGGGCGGTGGGAGAGGAAGAAGGAGTCAGGTGGGGTGAGGCAGCGCGCAGCTTGGGCACCGTTGCTTTTTGGGCGGCGGGCCTGGCAGCTGTGGGGCCCGGCGTTTTGTGGCCCGCCTTCCTGAGAGTTTCCCTTGAGGCCGGCTGTGTCTGGGGGATGGCGCTGCGAGGGGATAGGGACGGTACATTGAATCAACAGATTTAAGGGCGTCCTTCTCCCTAAAGTCAGTGATGATGTCCTTGATATCACCACCAAAGCACAGAACCCTGAAAGGTGCTTCCTGGATTGCTGACTGCACCTCGGGACCAGACCTGACACACGGAGCCATGCGTGGCGCGGGATACACTGACGCCGCAGAGCTCCGTCTCTGTCCACTGCGTCATAGGTCGTCCTCAGAATGTGACGACTGGCGAGCAGGCAGAAACGGATCAGATGCGGCTAACTCCTGCTGACCTGGGAGTCAGGCAAGGTCAATCTTGAATTCCACCTGGGTAAGGACAGCCTTCTGGTAATCCCCCATATCGCTACATAATTTAGGGCCCTGATCCCAGTGTGGAAGAAGCATAGATCTTCCTTCCATACTGATCCAGAGGTGAGATTCCTTATCCGGGAGATGAGCTCAATTGTTTGGGAGTGAGCTGACCGTCCGTGTTGGCGCTAATCACAACCGAGTCTGCGGAGTGAGAGTCTAGAAAATCACACCCTCCGAGACCTGGTATAGCCTGTTGGACTTCCGAGGAGGGGCTAAAGCCGATGGTTGTTTTCCAAATAGTGGAAACAAGGTGGGCGTGAGGCTCGATCAGGGTGGCACTAGAGTAGAGGCCGTGAGGCAAGTCCAGATGTTTGGCGAGTTTAACCGCTGAGGATCTGGTTCTAAGGAGCAACTGGTGGACTTCCTGGATCTTCTGAGCAACTCCGTGAGAAGGATCCTCCGGAGGAGACTTTGGAGGAGTCCTCAGCCGGGGCTTGGGCGGAGGCGAGGCTCGTGTCTTTCTCGGCACAACCATCGGAGGAATCCGAGGAGTCCAGAGAGAAGAAGAAGAATTTGAAGCAGTAGGACTCCTGGCTCGTCTGGGGGAAGAACAGGCTCCTTAGGGGATCCCTGGACCGTGTCCTGCCTCTCTGGATTCGAGGCAGATCCGGGAATCCGGAGGCGGAGAGGAGTGTGCCGTCTGGGCGTACAGGAGCAGAGGGTGGCACCGTCGCGTAAAAATAGAAACTTCGCCTTGGTGAGCTGAGCTTTGGCCTCAGCCAGGAGGCCAGAGTCTCCTGGAGATCCACCGGCAGCCTAGGGGGTGGAGGAGGAGGAGGAGGGATAGTTGTACGGATGAAAACACGTAAGAGGAGTATCCGTAGCTTCGGCTGCGGGAATACCGGAGCTGGGTATTGCGGCGTCAGGTACTGTGGCGTTGGTGGAGTCGGGCGCCAGGTACTGCGGCGCGGGATACTGAGGACCCGGGTAAACCGGTCGGATAAGGCAACGAACACTTGGTACGGAGCTGCGGGGCGGAGCGCCAGTAGGAAACTCCACAGGCGGATCCAGTGATAGGCCCGTGGGGTGGAGACACGATGGGAGAGGTATCCCCGCCCGGGTTGGAGGGGCTGGTGTCGGGCCGGCATCGGGCGGGCCGGCGTCAGATACGGATCTGTAGAAGGGATCAGATGGCGGACCAGCATCCCCAGCCTCGTCCGGGACGGAGGAAAAATCCCAGGGTCAGGCAGGGGATTCGGGCTCCCCGGTATGGCAAGCTGCAGGGAACCTGGGACGGCAGGCGGGCAGGGGTCTGCCGTGACTCGAGGCCGGGCGTCGGGAGGAGCAGTCACGACTTATGGGCGAGGTCGGCGGATGCCAGAGGCAGCGTCCAACCGAGGTCCCTCGTCGGAGCGGGCGAGATGGGAAGAAAGCCGTCGAGGGCGTTGCCGTTACCGCCCGAAGGGTCGGCGTCTGGCGGCCTTCTCCGGCGGGGCGTCAGAGGCCAGCGTCCGGCTTATGGGGCGCCCGCAGTAGGCGCAAGCCTGTGGCGGTACTGGGGCTGAAGCCTCCTTTGCCGGAGGCACCGGCCGGATTCGAGCCGAACCCGACGGGCGGGCGGCGCCTCCTCCAAAACCTTGGAGGCTGCCGGCGGGCGATCCCCGGAGAGACGTTACCTTAGCGCGGCTCCGGCCGGAGTCGCGGAGGAGGAGGCCTTCTCCCGGTGCCTTTCCTTGTCCTGCTTCTTGTGTCCTTCAGGGGAGGTCGACGCCCGCCGAAGTTTCTTCAACTCCTTCTCCATTGCGGACATCATCTTTTCGAGGAGATGGGCTTCTAGAGACTGCTGGCGTCGTCTGCGGGTGGCCGCGTTGAAATGTAGGCAGTGTGGACACTTATCGACCGTGTGGTCGGGGCCTAAACAGAAAAGGCAGAGGGAGTGAACGTCTTTGTGAGGCAGTTGGGCGCCGCACGAGTCGCACTTATTTTTTGAAGGGGAGGACATATACCGACGTTCACCTGACGAAGAAAATACAAAATACTGATACTTTTCGGAAAAACCGACGAAGCAACAGGACTGAATGTTATGAACTTCACCGTGAGGCGCTGCATGAGCTGACGGCGGGAAAGAACTGGAAGGCAGGCATCTGGGACCGCACCTTTATACCGACATCGTCTGACGCCAGTCACCTGACGTGGGGGCGGTCCCCGCCAGGGACTGCTAGCTAGAAATTTTTCCGTGGGGTCCTGCCGCCTGCCGATGTCAGTCCTATATGTAATTACCTACTGCAAGAGCCCTCTCGAAGTAAGATGAAGGGTTACCATCCCCGGGATCCAGCAAAGGAGACGCTGGCACCTCGGAATGCAACGTGCGTTGCGGCGAGCTCTGGACGACGGACAGGCTCGAAGGGTCTGGCGTCAGCTCTAACGCCAAGCGGACATCGGAGCAGCCAACATCCGGCTTATCCGCGGGATCCAGGTGGACGTCAGAGGAGACAACATCCAACTTATCGGACCCAGCGCTCGTCGAATTCCGTGAAGAAGGGGAGCCCTTGGCGGGCGCTTTGGAGGCCGTGCGCTGCCCCGGAGGGTCGGGCATCTCAACGGCCTTATGCAGGCTGACGTTGGAGGAGCCGACGTCCGACTTACCGGGGCCGCTTGGACCAGAAGACCGTACGGTGACGGCCTTACTGGGAGCGGCTGCCTCCTTAGACCCGGAGGCTCCTGAGGGGCCCAAACACGAGCCCGACGGGAGGTTTGACGCCGCCTTGGAAGCCTCCAAGACGGCCGCCACGGAACTGCCTCCTGGGGGAGACATTACCTGCAGCACCGCGACCCCAGCCAAGGCCGCGGCGACTGCTGAAGAGGAGTCCCAGTCCCAGTGCTGCTTCTTGTGGTGGCCCTCCGGAGAAGTAGAAGCCCGCCTGAGTTTTTTTCAGCTCCTTTTCCATGGAGGTCATTTTGAGTTTAAGAATGTGGGCCTCCAGGGACTGCTGCCTCCGCTTTCGGGTGGCCACGTTAAACTGCTGGCAGACCTGACACTTCTCGACGGGATGATCGCGGCCTCGGCCTAGACAAAAAAGGCACTGGGAATGTCCGTCCTTGTGCGGGAGCTGGGCGCTGCAAGAATCGCACTTGTTTTCGTGCTCGGAGGGAGTCGGAGACGACATACACGGCAGCTGAGGTAAAGGCTGATGAAATCTGAAGAAAAAAGTTGAAAACAGATGGTAAAATTACCGACGATTGACTGCGAAGCAGAGAACTTAACCGCAAGGTGCTGCACAAGCTAACAGAGCAAAGAACTCGGGGACGCTCCTTTATACTGACGTCGGTCACCTTGACGGGGGCGGTCCCCCGCCAGAGACTGCTAGCTAGACATTTTTCCGTGGGGTCCTAACACTCGCCAGCTTCAGTCCCATTTGTAATTACCTACTGCAAGAGCCCTCTTGAAGTAAGATCTGCAGTTCCTCTTCTAGACAGATGCAGGCCATCACCTTTGTACAGACCCAGATCCTCCCAGGTTGGTCCACAGTGTAGCTGAACCCCTCCTCTCTGAAGTATTCCTTCAACCTCAAGTTGAAGTTCCTGATGCAGAGTTCCCTGCCCTCCTCTCAGCTGTATACAGATAGCACCTCGGTGAAGGCCACCATGTGTGCTACCTGTTTTGTGGCCCTTTCCTAGATTCCTGAATCCCCCAACCCCCAGCTGTATCGCTAGCTAGGTCATTGGTCCCCAGGTGGATAATGACATCCAGCTCCCTCAGCCCTGCCCTGATGCCCTAGTGATCCTTAGGATGCGCTGACCAACCTTTTGAGACCTGGCACCAGATAGGCACCTTACCTCCCTCCCTCTCTACCCCCTCCCTGTCCCCAATCATATCCCCCTAACAATCGAGTCCCCCCCACCAGAAGCTGGTGCTCCTTCTGTTGGGGTCCTCTGCTACCCACTTCAGGTTCCCCCCTTCAAGGGACCCCCATCCTCCCTGCCACTACCACGGTGCCACCTCCCAGCAGTCCTGTCCTGCCAGAACAGTGAAAGAGCTGCATAGTGGCACTGGTGGTGGAATGTGCCCCTACCCTGCCACTCCCATCCTCCGGGAGCCCACCTCTGTCCAGCAGGTCCTCCTTCCCTTAGGCATCCTCTGGGCAGCGGCAGTGGACCTGGTAGCTCCTGGGTGAGGGACTAGGTCATCTGGATCCAGGTAAGCTCGGCCTGGAGTCTAGTGACCTCCTCTCTCAACCCAAGGAGCTACGTACATATGTAGCAGCACCTCAGTTTCCAGAACGTCCCCCTGAAGACTGCTGCTCTGCACCCACTGCACTGCAGCACTCCCATTTCTGGCTGTATGTTTTTCCTCCAGCTCCTTACTGCACCCTGTCCCTCTGTTTGGTTCTATCCCCTTGAACCTCCTAGCAGTCTCTCATATGTCACCAAACCTCAGGTAGGGTGCGTCTCCGCTCTTGCCCTTTCACCCTTTTTCCTGTTTGTTGCCTTCTTTAAATTCTTCCCTGCTCCCCTCGGCCTCTTTACTACTTTTAGATTCCTTCCTTTAGTGCCACACTAGACATCTTATTCCATCTTACCTTAGAAAGGGTGCCCCTCCTATTCCCACTAGTGGCCTGCCTTCTACCCTTTACCCTTTCCCTGCAATGTGTATAACAACAGAAGTGACAATGCACCTTACCTCAGCTGACTTGAAGAGCCCTCTGCTTTCCTGAGGCCACTTGCTGACACTTAAGATGCCAGTGCCTGTTCCACTCACTTTCTCGCTGGGACACGAGTGTGCCGGAACATGCCGTTCAAGGGTGTCTTTTTTAGTGCACCTGTTGGAAGGCACTAAACCTCTGTAAGCTCCACCCCCTATCACATCCTTGAGTCACAGGGTTTCCTGAATCTACTTAGTCCCAAGATTAATCTTGAGCTAGTTCCCCTGCCCCAACACTACCTGTTGCAATTTCAAATAGAAGTCTCAAAGTGCTCCACCACTGCCTACAAATCTCTTTTTTCTCCCCACTTACCCAGCTACTTTCAATATGAAGAGAAATATAAATAAATATACCTTTAAGGTAAAGTTAAGTACTTACAAATCTCCCTATCAGCAAAGTCTGCACTTCCAGCACAGGACCCCAACTAACTCAACTGATGGCTGGACTGCTATCTGTGGTGTTAATGCAGTGCGCTACCAAACAGGGGATCAGGGTATGTGGGTTAGTTGGTGAGGAAGCAGCATTTAAATTTGTGCACTCCCTCTTCCTCTCCAGGTTGAGAGGGTGGCATACAAAGAAAATTACTGTAACTGTTGATCTTCCAGAATATCTTCACCCCTGATTACCACTTATAGGTCTGGTCTGGAGGCACCAGGACTTCGAAAGAGCAAAGCTTTTGGCAGGTGGCTGACAGCTACCGGGTATGGTTCCTGCACCCCATTAGGTGCGGTCGCCAGCCAATAACCATTGCCGCTTCCTCAATAACTGCAGTTCTTTTCACCAGAAACAAAGTGTGGAAAAAAATAAGTGAAGTCTAAAGACTTCTCCTAGCCCAAAGGGATAGGGAAATGATGAAAAATGTAAGTAAAAAAAAAAAAAAAAAAAAAAAATCAGAATACAACCCGACTACCAACCTTTGAGAAAGGGCACACTAGGTGGCCTAAAGGGGTAGTTGGGTATGGAACCAGAGCATCACACCACTTGACAGACAGGAGATGGATAGTTACCTTAAAAAACAGCAGCCCTGAAGCATGCGACTCTGGCAGAAGTGCAAGAAGGGATATCCAGAATTGGGGCCTCCTTGTAACTGCGATAGCAAAATGTACCAAAACAGGAATGAATCGCATGGATTCCTGGAAAAAACAATCCTACGCTACCTGATGGAGGACTGACCGAATAGCTAGTCAAAATATGTTCTTTTTCCCAACAGGGAAAAAAGTAAGGAAATTCAGGTGCATGCTGAGCTGTAAAGCTGAACAGCCCAAAAGAGTCGAGACATGTTCATCTCCCTAGGCACCCCTTAGGTAGTGGGCTAACAGTCTAGCTGGCAAAAGAAGAAAAGGGGCATACCAACCACAAAACAGTCTGACACAGCCAAAAGAAAAAAAACTTCAGAGAAAAGGACCTGCCTCTCCTGAAACAATAGGGATGTACCCTCCATAAGAGCTAGTGTACGTGAACCAATCCAGTGCACATGGTACTGTTCTACAGATAGTGCAACTGCTAAGTGGAATTAGATTGGATAGTGCTCAGAAGCACAGAGTACGTTTAGCAACTAACAGGGATATACCCCAGGAAGGGTTACAGCCTAGGCAAGGAGAAGGAGGAAAAGAACAGGAGGAAGGGATCTGCCTTTGCGTATTACTTTTTTTCTCTGTTTTGTTGGTATGATGGCCCTAGTGGGAGGGAAATCCCAGTAATGGGTACCAAACTTTTTATTTAACAACTCCATATGGAGTACAACTGGGGTGATGCCAGAGCACTAGATGGTGCCAGCCAGCACTAACAGGGTGAGCTGCCCAGAGGCCATGGCTTTTCTACAGCAGGGGATGGTGGATGGGTGTGGTAATCAATGGTGAAAATATTCTGGAAGATCAACAGTTACGGTAAGTATGTAACTTTCATATCTTCCAAGAATCAATCTTCACCACTGACTCCCACTTATGGAATTGAGTACCAAGCTTTCCGTTCTTTTCTGAGGGAGGAACTGGCTAGCCCTGAGGATAAGAGATACCCTCAGCATGGAGGAGAACACCTGCGTGCATGGGCTCCTTACAGGTCTGGCAGAACCTGAGATTTGTCAGGACCAGGCAGGGGCTCCTGTGGCACTGGAACAGGAGGGTTCTGGGACAGATCCCCCGGACCCTAGGGGAGAAGAAATTAGCCTCCTAGAAGTGTGAGTTAAGCAACTTACAACTGACCAAAGGTGCCAGTCAGGAGAGGCAAAGTCATGCTGTTCACCCGATGCAGACAGCAGTTGCTGCCAACCTGGAGATGACCTTGTTGGCATCGTAAGATCCCTTGACTGGTGCCGACCTACCTCCAGGCCCCAGGCACAATCTGCAGCAGTACAGCAAAGAATGTGCTTAGCTGCAACCATAGGTGAAGGTTAGAGATCGCCATATCTGCCTGGTGTGCAGAAATGCACATTAGGGCACATGTGGAGGAAAAAGCTTTCCTGCCAAGCACATCCATCTGAGCTGAGTCTGCCTACAGAGGTCAGTCAAGCGCAAGGCATTGTGGCCCAGATGAGGTCTGCAGTATTTCAAGCCCCGAGGAGGGGTGAAGTACCTCACCTGCAGATCCTGAGGATGCATGATACAGTGTGAGGAGGTCTCTGGGGATTGCTGGGTTGGTGATGCATTCAAAGTGCTCTGGATACCTCCTCAAAGGCTTTAGGCAGTGGAGAAATGACAGAATTATTGAGACTGGGAACACCGAGTAATCCCAATGGCAGGGCTGCTGGATCACGGCTTGCAAAAGCGTGCAAGCTGAATGCCTAGAAATGCGCTATATAAATAAATTTTATTATTATTATCTCCACCAAGAATCGCTGGTACAAAGCATACATAGCAGCTGAAGGGAGGTGGACAGATAATTCCTTGTCCTCTGAGCAGGACGTCAATGGAGACGAGGCACTGACTCTGGAATCCATTGGTGCCGGGAAGAAGGGCCTGTACTGGACCCTGTCAGACTCCCTATGCCAGCTCTTTAAGGCACCAAAAAAATCCCAGTGTGGTTCCCATGTTAATGGCCCCTCAGGGCCTACGAACGAAGGCAACCTCTCCAGGAAATGGTGAGGTCCTGCTAGAAGGGGTTAAGACTCCTGCTCTTGAGGGCCTCTGTTTGAGCTGCTGAACTGCATAGGAGGTCTCGCCCGAGGGAAGGCCCTAGCAGATTTGCTCAAAGGGTCCGTCTGAGGTGACCCGATCGGTTGCCCATGAGGCGACCCCGTGAGGACAGCAAATCTGTACAGGTTCCACACAGCGACCCTGGTCCTCACTAGTGGCAGTGGCATTGACATCCAGCAGCTCTGCAGAAGAAGCTATCGCTGGGCCATCATCAGACCCCCCGAGTCAGTGCTGCCACCGGCACTGGGCTCATTGGCAATAACCTCAAAGACAGGGTCACCCCAGACCCCCATCACCAAGGCTGGCACCTACCTTGACACCGTGGTCCAGGATGACACTGTCAAGCTCCTCCACCGAAGCCGAATCCAGGACAGACACCACAGACAGTGACAGCATCTGAAGTGGCAACAGAGCAGACAACAGCTTCAGTAATGGTCCCTTCTCCTGACACCATGAACAGTGTCAGGAGGTGGCTTGGTGTTGTCCTCCGTGCCACCTGCTTCATCATCACTGCAAATGGTGACAACAGTAAAAGCAACGCCAGAGGAAGATGCTGAGGTGTCCACCAGTGTAGACCAAGCGTACAGCTGCGACGTTGTCACTGGGGATGTCTGCTGCTCAAGACAGGCAGACTATGGAGGGTTTGCAGTTGACCACCCAGAAGGAGTTGACAGTCTACCAAACTCATCCACTGCAGCTTCCAATGTCCTAGTGCAGTGAGGTTAAGGAGAACTCAGTACCTCCATGGAACCAGAGGACCCCGGAAGAAGCCCAGTGAAGGGTCTAGAGACCTGTGCTTGGATGCATGTGTGCAATGCATTTCTCTGAAGATGGGAATCGGGCAACCCCACCTCAATGTACAGTTCTCAAGGATACGGCAGTCCATGGAGAAGCAGGCATAACACACATCCATGTCATGCTCCTGTCCAAGACAGGCCATACAGGTTTCATGGCGGTCTGGAACAGCCATCGGTTTCCCATAGGGACATGACGCATAATGGATGGCCGCTGGATTTTCCTAAATGATTTCTCCCCTTTCTTATTGGACTTCAGCACTGTAGTAAACAACAAACAAAAACAACTCCGCAATAATGGATAAACAGCACTGATGTAGATGAAAAGTGGCGACTAGTTTGAACTGAGGTGCTGTGCTCTCACATCATGCACTTGATGGTGGAAAGAACATAACTAAGGTTAGTGAGGGAGCTGGCAACAGTTATCCGCTGGTGCGTGGCACCTTGTGGGGGGTACACAGGCACCATGCTTGGTAACTATGGCTGGCCACTGGCCAAAGCTTTGCTCTGCCGGGTCCTAGTACTTCCAGCCCAGACCCATAAGTGGGAATCAATGGTAAAGATTCGATTCTTGGAAGATTATGGCTGTGCCCCTGTGGCCCAGAGAAGCAGTGTGATAGCCAGGCAGGTGGTGGTTGAGGTGGGCCAGGTGTCTGTAGAATGCTTCCCTAAACTCCTGCATGTGGGTGTCCTGTAGCAGGGGCATAAATGGGCAGGAGAGGAAGTTCTATCACACTTATATTTTAATTTTCTGTCATCTCCAACGTTGTCACTGGGAAACCCCACCCCCCGTGTCTGTGCCTTACTTGGGCACAGTGGGTGCTATTTTTAAAACCACATCCAACTGCGACAATCCACACCACTAGCCAGACAGGAGATACAGTGATCTAGAAAAAAAGGGCGGCAGCCCTCTGGTTCTGGCAGAAGCATTAGGGGATGCCCATAATTGAGACCACCTAGTAAATGAGATGGCACAATGTGCTGAAAAAGGGGCAACTCTGTGCTACCAGGTAGAGAATTTATGGAACCTGTCAGTTAACCATTTCCCTTTTTTCTCCTATCAGAGAAGAGGAAGGGAGAACCAACGTGTATCTGGATTTGCAGGACTGGAGAGTCCAAGGGAGTCGAGATGCATTTACCTCCCCAGACACCCCTAAGGGTAATGGGCTAAAGGCCCGGCTACAATAGGAAGAAAAGGGCATAGCAACCCAAATAGTCTGAAAAGTCAGAAAAAAAACGACCTGCTTCTCCTGCAACCACAGGGATGCACCCTGTGTAAGAGCTACTTGAGCTGATATGCACAGCACCCTCCCACATGAAGTGCAGCAGCCTGAGTTACCTAGATAGTGTTCAGGAGCATATGCAGCATTTAGCAACTAACAGCATGTACCCACAGAGGGGAAATACCCCAGGTAGGAAGGAGGACAAGAAAGAAAAAGAAAAGGAAAGAGCCATATTTCATTAACCCCCCCCTTTTAACACTAATATATATATAGGCTAGTGAGAGGGCCCCAAAGGAACCTCACCACAGTTTTATATAGATTTTTGTTTGTTTGTTTTATGTTATGTGACAGTGGGCATCCAGAAGAGTGCCCGACTCCCTTCTTTTATTACTGGGAAGATGCCCAATAGTGAGTGTGTGTGTATGTTTTTTTTGCTGCCAGCACCCACTAGGCGAGCTTGCCCAGAGGCCCTGGCTCTGTCTGAGTGGAGGATGGCGGGTGGGGCATGGTAATCAATGGTGAAGATATCCTGGAATATCAACAATTATGGTAAGTAATTTTCGTATCTTCCAGGAATCACTCTTCACCACTGATTCCTACTTATGGGTTGGAGTACCATACTTTTCCTTCTTTTTATGGTTGTGGGCAGAGCCTACAGCCATTTTTCTATCTGTAGCATGAAAATGGAGTATTGTGGAATACATTTTTTGGACTTTTCAATGTATCCTTCCACATCTACAAATCACTATGATAACTAAAATAAAATAATCCCTTCTTTCTGTTTAGAATGTTGGCGACAACTCCAAGCTGCTTATCAGATGGCCATTAGGAAACAAACAGCTTGTTAGATATTGGTTGCCTATTAAACTGGAGATGTGTTTACCCCCTTTGAAATGCGACAGCTTGCACATTTAAATGCCTAGCATTTCAACATTTTATGCTACTAATGTCAGTTGGGGATGAATATCTTTCAAGGACGATTCATACCTCATAAATGTTACCATTTCCCAGCAGATTTTGTTAAGATTTACACTGTTTTTTAACCTCTCAAGACCTAGCTGATAAAATCCCAGGTTTTCAGTGAACTACCCAGACTAAATATATAAATTTCTTTTCGACAAAAAGGACTGCAGCCTGCTTCCCAAACATAACAGATAACAGCTACTGAGATCTCTTGTAGTAAGTGTGTGTGTGTTTGGGGGAGGGCTGGAGAAACAGTCAAACTCCTAGCAAGGGAGACCTCATCTAATGAATTAACTGCTGACAAACCATGAGTGATACATAAGAAAAAGTTACTTACCATAGTAACCTTGTTTCTCCCAGGGTATACTCCAATATTCGTAACTCTTCTGCAGTGTGCCTTTAAGGTAGATCTGCCCGGAGATAGAACGTTATGCAAATGATGGAATCATTGGCATGAGCCACTTTTCAAATGCTGCCACATATCAACCGCCTACATTCTAACTCTTCAGATTTCATGGACGCCTGGAAGGACAGGGCCCAATGTTTCAATATCATGAAGAATTGAATAGAAAGTTCCCACACCCAACCTCCAACTAGAGGAACAAATATGTATTAACAGAATTATATATTTGAAAGAAACACACAATCCCCTATGTCAGAATCACCTGAAAAGGAGAAGAAACCAAAGAACAAAGTTCTAACATAAAGCAGAATGTGGCATACATACCCAGGGTACAGTATGGAATGCAGATGCCACTGGTTCTATAGGGGAGGCAGGGTGGGAGAGTTATGAATACTGGAGTATCTCCTGGGAGAAACAAGGTTACTATGGTAAGTATCTTTCTTCTCAACCCAGGAATACTCCAATATTCCTAACTCTTCTACAGACTAAAAAGCAGTACCCTTTGGAGGTGGGAAGAACCTATTTTGGAAACAAGCTCTGCAGGACAGCTGTACCAAACCTAGCATCAGCCCTAGCCTGCATTTCCAAGCTGTAATGCTTGAGAAATGTATGCACTGTTCACCAGGTAGCAGCTTTACAGATATCCACCACGGGAACATTCCTTGCAACTGCCAGAGTGGCAGCTGTCCCGCTTGTGGAGTGAGCCCTGAGCCCTGCTGGAGCCTCTTTGCCTACCTTTGAGTAACAAAACTGGATACACTGAACAATCCAGCGAGAAATGGACCTTTCAGATGCAGGATTTCCCTTTCCCACATCCCCACAAGTGAGGAAGAGCAATGTCCTGTCCTGCCTATGGGGCTTAGTAGCTTTCATGTAATAGCTTAAAGCTCTCTTGACATCCAGGCTACATAGCCTACGTTCACCAGAAGAAGAATGCTCAGTGAAAAACACTGGCAGAGTGATAGACTAGTTCAAGTGAAAATCTGAAACCACCTTGGGGAGGAATTTCCTATTGGTCTGGAGAACTACTTTGTCTCTATGAAAGGAAATGTAGTCCTTTTCAGTGCATAAAACCTGCAGTTCACTGAGCCGTCTGGCTGAAGTGATGGCCACCAAAAACACTGTTTTCCATGTCACATACTTCAGAGGTGCTGAAAACATGGGCTCAAAAGGAGGGGCCATGAGTTGAGCAATACAAATGTCAGGATCCCAGGCTGGAACCGGTTCCCTGACCAGTGGGTACATAAGGGATAGGCCTTTGAAGAACCTTTTAAAAATGGTGTTCGATGCCAGAGAGACAGCCTTACCTGCTGAGGTATAGGCAGAGACTAAAGCCAAATGAATCTTTGATGTAGAAGGCTGCAAGCCCAAAGAATGCAGATAAACTAAATACTCCAACACAAGTGGCACTCCTGCCTGTGCTGGCACTATATTTCTGCTGGAACACCAGATAGAAAACCTTTTCCACTTTGCAGCATAGGTTTTCCAAGAGGGTTTCCTATACCCCCTCAAAACATCCATGACCCCTTCAGAGAGGCGCAAACCTGCATATTCTAAGTCCTCAAGAGCTAAGCTTTGAGCCTGAGAGACTTGAGATTCGGGTATAGGAGCCTCCCCTGATTGGAGGTCAGAAGACTGTGCCTCCTGGGAAGGTGTATTAGTTTGTCCACTGACATGGATAACAGTAGGGAATACCATGGCTGTCTGGCTCAGTCTGGGGCTATCAAAATCATTGTGGCTGTTTGAAGCCTGATTTTCAGCAGTACCCTGTATGCCAGGGGAAATGGAAGAAATGCATACAGGAATTTCCCTGACCAATCCAGAATGAGAGCATCCAGAGTGACTGATCCCACTGCTGGAGGCCTGCAACAGTACTGTGGTAGGTGGTGACTTTGATGTGAGGCAGAAAGATCTATCTCTGGAGTACCCCACCTCCTGAATAAAGACTTTGCCACCTGTTTGTTCAGTGACCATTCGTGATGGGCCTGACTGATTCAGCTTAGAGCATTTGCCAGGACACTGTCCTTGCCTGGCAGGTGAATAGCTTGCAGAGAGGATCCCAGAGAGTATGCCAAGGTACAGATTCGCATTGCTTCTGTGCAGAGAAGGACTGACCTTGTTCCCCCTTGCTTGTTTATGTAGTACATGGTGGTAGTGTTGTCTGTTCTGACCTGCACTACCTTTCCCTGCATCAGTGGTGCGAAAGCTTGTATTGCCAGAAACACTGCCCTGAGCTCTAACAGACTGATATGTACAAGAGTCTCTGCACTTGACTAAGTGCCTGGGTAGTGTGCTCTGCCAGATGAGCCCCCCCATCCTAACAGGGATGCAGCTGTTGTGAGAACCACTGATGGAAGCTCTCTTTGGAAGGGGACCCCTTCTCTGAGGTTGGCTTCCTCCTTCCACCATTGGAGGGCCTGGATGAAAGTTTTTGTTACAGGGACGAGTTTTGAGAGAGAATCCTTTCTTTAGCACCAATGAGCTCTTAAGTGAAATTGGATATCCCTCATCTGAAACCTGGAACCCAGGACTGTGCCTGTGGCAGCTGCCATGTGCCCCAGAAGTTGAAGGAAGTGCCTTGCAGGTCTTGGAACATTTAGTTTGAAAGAACCTGCCAGCTGCTGAATGCTTTTTACCCTGCCCTTGGGTAGAAAGGCTCTGCCCACTCTGGCATTCAATTCTGCTCCTATAAACTGCAGAATTTGTGAAGGAAAGAGAACTGATTTCTCTAAGTTTAAAAGAAACCCCAAAGATTCCAGAAGTTGCTGAGTGAGTTGAAGATGCTCTGTTAACTGCTGTGGTGATTTTCCCACCACCAGCCAGTTGTCTAAATAAGGGAATACTGAAAACCTTGCCTTCGCAAGTGTGCCACTACCACAGCCAGACACTTTGTGAACACCCTTGGGGCTGAAGTGAGACCGAAAGGTAGAGCTGAGAATTGATAATGACCTGAAGGGAGTCTGAACCTGAGGTACTTTTTGCAAGACTCCCTTTTGGGGATGTGGAAATAGGATCTTTTAGGTCCAATGATGCCAGCCAATCTCCTTTTTGGAGTGCTGGCAGAATCAGAGATAGTGTTACCATTTTGAATTTTGGTTTTGTCAGGAAACTGTTGAGGACCCTTAAGTCCAAGATAGGCCGCAACTCCTGTTTTTCTTTGGTGTAAGGAAATATCTTAAATATAGTACTTTTCCACTTTGCTGTGGAGGCACTAGTTCCACTGCCTTTAGTGACAATAAGTGCTTGACCTCTTTTTCCAACAGTTTTCTATCTACAAGAGAAGCTGGTTTGAAAACTCTGTTTTTTTGGGAGGGGAAGGACTTGAAACTTAAGGACAGTCCCTGACCCACTATTTCCAGAACCCACATGTCTGTGGTGATGGTTTCCCAATTCTGGAAATAATAGGCAGTCTGCCCCCTACTGGAAGAGGAGAGGCAGCCTGATCTAGGAAGTCAGGAGTCCTGCTTGGATTGGGGCTGAGGCTGGGTACCACGCCTGGCACCTCTCCTGCCCCTAGCCCTAAAGTACCTGCGCTGCACATACTGGGGTGCCTGACGGGACTACCATGGTCTGATAAAAAGGCCTGATATGAAATTGCCTGCCCCTGCCTCCCCTATTAAAGGGTCTAGAAGAGGTAGAGGGTTTCTCTTTTGCAGAGTTACTCCAGAAGGTGGCTTTATATTTGTCCACCTTATTCATATAGGTTTCTGTATGGCTGCCAAACAAGGAGGTGCCCTCCATAGGAAAATCCAGAGCTTTATTCTGGGTATCCTGTGTAAGGTTTGTGGCTCTTAAGCAGGCAAACTTTCTTTGTGCAATGGTATTAGCCATCCACCTAGCAGCAGTCTCATTACTATCTGCTGCCATTTGAAATTGGTATTTGGCAGCCCCAAGCCAAACCTAGCCATTTCAGCTAGGTCTACAGAGAGAGGAGAAAGTGCTTTCTCAGCCATAGCCAGAACAGACTGCCAGAGAGTCTTCTGGTACTGGGCTGCATAGGCTTGATAGTTAGCCTGCCTGATGACCACAGAGGCTGACATGTAACCTTTCTTGGCCATACTATCTATCATGCGAGAGTCCTTCTCTGGAGGGTGGGAAGCCAGAGGGACTTTTGCCTTGTCACAAGCTGCAGCTTGCACCGCCCCCAGTGGTCAAGGTGTGAAAACAAAAATTCAGCCCCATTCCTGTCAAGCTGGTACCTTTTAACCAACCGTTTGTTTAAAGGAGGGACAGACCCTGGAGCCTGGAGGAGTTTTAAAGCATCTCTTTTAAAAAAACTTGTTTATGGGGAGTAACAGCTTGTTAGTAGGAGCTAACCCCATCATCTCTAGATACTCAGCCTCCTCCTCATCCTCTACTACTTCAGAGGTAGGGATGTCCAAAGCATCAGCAATTTTCCTGACAAAGGAAAAATGAGAAGAACAATCTTCTGTGTCCTGGGGGGAGAGCCAAACTCCTGTTCAGGGGAGACCTCAGGCTCTACAGGCTCACCTTCTTCTTCCTCCTCCTCATCCTCCTCTCCACGCTGCTCAGGAAGAGAGGGTGGACTGGGGGGTACAGTAGTCTGGACTGGGGACTGTAGAACCACAAGCAGCAGACCTTGTAATGTTTGCATGATTTTAATAGCTTCTGCAATCTCCAGAGGGGAAGGCACAGTTGCAGGCACTTCAGAAGTCCCCATATCAGCAGGGGGTTCAGTGTGCTTGGTTTTTTTCTGCTTCTTTGCTGGAACTGGAGACTGGAGAGCTAGCCGGTTCATTAGTTCTCTTCTTACCCATATCAGGGGTAGTAGAAGCTGGAACTGTGGTTTCACCCACAGACCCTGAGGGTTTCGGCTGGTCAGAGCCAGAGGGACCCAAAAATCTTTTGTTCAATCTTTCCAGACTTTTTCATGCATCTTCTCAGGGAAAGTTTGACAAATTTCACAGTCTGTTTTGAGGTGATCAAAGCCAAGACAGAAAATATAGACAGAGTGTTTGACTACCTTAGCAAACACCTTACAACATTCTGTACAGTTCTTAAAACCTGGTTCTCTGGTTCTTTTCTTAGGTTTTTCTGACACAGTGCTTGAAAAACAACAACTGCAAAAAGAACCGACAGAAAAAAGTATTTAAATTTGAATTTAACAGCTGTTTTGTCAGTTGCGGTCGGTTCAGAAACCGATCGGGAGAACCGAGAAAAGGGAAATGAGAGTATCGGTTCGGTAACCGAGGTTATTGGTTACAATAAATATATAAAAACCAAAATCTGACTAACAAAATTAGTGCTAATAAAGGGAAAATTCCCCGAAAAGTAGCTAAAGAAACCTCGGTTCCTCAGCGGTTATCCCGAACCGTGAGAAACTGAGTATAACTTAAAAAACACTAAACTAACGGTTAATGAAATTAATGAAGATAAATGGCAGCAAATGAAAATAAACAAAGAATACTTAAGCATAAGTGGTTGTTTTAATCTTCTCTGATGAGATGAGTAGGAGCAAGTCTCCAAGCGTCTGGTCCTGACAAGCGGAGAGAGAAATCTGAAGGGTTAGAATGTAGGCAGTGGATAGGTGGCAGCATTTGAAAAGTGGGTCATGCCAATGATTCCATCATTTCCATAACGTTCCATCTCCGGGCGGATCTACCTTAAAGGCACACTGCAGAAGAGTCAGGAATACTGGAGTATTCCTGGAGTGAGAAGCAAATGATTTCATACCTTTTACTGGACCAACATAGTTGTAAGACAAATAACTTATACCATTTATAAAATTCCTGATCAAACAACTGGAAACAGAAGACTGTTTTTTGTCATTTTATAATATGATATACTGAGTGTGCATTTACTGAGTTGCTGGATCAGGGAGGGCCTTGAAGAAAATGATATTTACTTAACTCATTCAAGATTCCATCAGGTGGACAGAAAAAAGTCTATGAGAATTTGTCTGAAAACTAACAACTGTAAGATGCAAATATATACATATATATATACTATTTGTTTACAGGTATTACTAGTATCTTTTGAAAGATTGTCCGATTTGTGATTACTAATTTTGAGTATAGTTCACGAAATAATGAGCGTGATATTTATTTCATATAGTCCCCCATTATGCCTTATGCATATCACGTAAATCCAAATCATTCCAAGGCCATCTTGGCGTATAATATTAATACTGCGCAGCAAATCATAGCTCTTTTCCTAATAAAAGGCTGCTGATATCATACATAAAGAACAAAGTCATAAATAAGGAACCAGTGGCTTACGGAAAAATCTACAGGGATGTATACAAGGATAGAATTCTGCCACTGTAGGGAAAACACAAGGAAAATGAGGGCTTCTTACAGGGTAATGGTTATTTGGATCTGGGAGCACTGAATATTTCTTATCTTATATTTTGTATCCTGGATAGAGCAGGGGAGATGCTACATCTCATTGTCACAGGGATGTTCATTTACACATTTTTGCACTGTATTTACTCAGGCTGTCCCAGATTAGATGTAATATCTTGTTTTCAGTGGGGTCATGATTTTACCATTTTTATAATGTATTTATTCAGGGTATCTAGTCCAGGGCCCCCCTATTCAAAGGAGATACGCAGCGCATCCAAGTGGAAAAGGGAGATGTGCTGCACAACTCCTGCAATGCACAGCAGTGCGATATTCAAACATGAAGGATGCGCCGGCCGCAAGGGAATGGACCAGGGCACACACAAATGGTATGCTGTTCAAGTCGAGGGGGCAATCCCATGCATATGCCATGCTGCAGCATATTCAGTGGGAATGTGTCCCTCTCAGTCCAGAGCACCATGGCCCACAGTTAGGCCACGAAGAGCTGGCCTAACCCGGCCAGCCACCCACAGGCAGGCTGCAGATGTGCACCCAGGTGCACAGCAGTCTGGAAGCCCTGGTGGACTAGAGGTATCCCCTTTCCATCCCCAATCTAGCCAACTCCATCCCTGAAGAGCTCCATAGTGTAGGACCCCCCCAGACCCGATCGCACCAGAGAAAACCATGGTCCATATCTATAGTCGAGAGGACTCCCATCCACCGCCCCTGTACAAAGACACCTTCACTCCCCCCATACTCAACTTGCTGCAAAGACTGGCACTGCCCTCCACATGCTGCCATAGCCGGTCATTGACTGCACCGAACCCGGGCTGGGGACCTGCACTCTGGAATGACAACTGGCTATATTGTGCATTGGGGCACCATGCCAGTTGCGGATCCACCAGTGTATGCAGCCGTGTGTACGTCCCTGGCAAACTAAAAAGGGGACTTTACATACCTCCAATGCATGCCTTGCCGATGCTGTATCTTCCTGCTGTCATACACCACTGCACATCCACACTCTCCCCTGTGTAACATGCCACCCTCCTGACTGCCGAGGTATCCCAGGTGCTGTGGGGTGCGGCATCCTGTAATGCCATTTGCAGTGTACGCTTCAGGCTATAGACAGTTCCGCAGTCTCCCAATTGTACAAACAAATGGGAGGTTGGCTGTAACATGCTTGTTTTGGGACCTGTGTGAGTGGGTACAGTATTGGCCGTCACCCACATTGAGCAGTGCAATGGCACCGGGATGATGGATCCATATGCGAATGCTGGAGGTGTATGGCCAATGGGTGTTATCACCCACACACAGCTCGTGCCTACGTATAACACATTCCAGCATCCTACTGCAAGTGCTCCACCACCCGCCTACAGAGTGGTACAATCCCATTACAGAGCCAGTCATCACAATGGGATGGGCTGGGGCCAGGAGGGGGTGTCTGTGCACCGTTGAGGGGAGCGGGCCACTACACTATGGACATGGACTGTAGTGTATTCAGGTGCAATTAGGGATGGCACTGGGGTCCCTACAATATGGAACCGATATAGCCTGGACTCCGGCATGACCGGTGGGATGGGTTGGGGGGGCCACTATACCACCAGAGACTTCAGGGCCTGTCCCACATGAGAGCGATCGGGGTCGGGGCTTGGGGGCGAGAGATGCTTCGGCGCATTCATCCCCATGCCAACATGCAAATGAGCTGGTAATGAGCATGCATAAGGCCCCTTTGCACCCTGCATGCTCAATTAGTTAATTTGCATTCCTGGGCTGAATATCGTCCATGGGGGCTGGCACATACTGGTATGTGCCACGCATTCCCCCGGAAGGTATTCAGTCGAGATCACCCTGGATGACCTGACTTGGCGCCTGCCTGCACTGCAACTCCTGTCCAGGGTCACATTTTCTTTCTTTTTTTTTTTTTTTTAGTATTGTTTTTTCCAGAATCCGCCCCTGCCATCGAACGTCTGCCCCGCCTGCACCACCAGGAATTAGGCTCGCTCCCCCTCAGCCCCCACAACTTACCCCTCGTGGTGGGGGCTGGGAAGCAACTCAACCCACTGACAAGGATCCAGTTTAGGGGAGGCGCCCCCTGGTGGTGTGGCGAGGGGACAAGCTTCATCCTTGGGCGGACTCCATTTTTTTTTTTTTTTTTGAGTAGTGTTCTCCCTTACAGAGAGGGGGGCATGCATGATGCCGCGGAGAAGCACGACACATCCGCATGCGCCTCCCTCCTGGCGCCTGCCCAATCTCCACCCCTCAGCTTGCAGTGTTGGTACTGCCCCCAGCCTCCGCTGAGGCTCAAAGCATGCCGAACACTGATGTCCCCCACCCGAGAGGGAGGCAGTCCTCAGGCGCTCGATCCCTCTCCTCCACTGCCGACACCCAGCGGCCCGAGTCTGTTCGCGAACCCGGGTCGCCAGTGTTGGCGCGAGGTGTGGCATTCAGCGCCTCAACCCTCAGCAACACCGGGCCGCAGGGTCACATTTTCAACAGGTAAGGTGAAGTTCACCAGGATGAAGTGCAGTGTCACAGGTTTACTGCATGATAAAAGGGATTAACTCCCTTTGAAATTCCATTGTTTGCTGCAGTAACTCTACTGCAGAATTCTGCAGTGCTGCACTTCATCCTGATGGGCTTCACTGTATGCAAACCCTGTACCAGTGGCGCATTCTCTTTGAATATTGCATCAGTGCCGACTGGCGCACGTTCTTTGTGCAACGCATCTTTCTGCTCATGCATCAATCCGGCACTTAATATAGCCCCAACCCCCCCAGATGTAAAATATTGTTTTTAGTGCGTTCTGATTTTACACAATGCAGCATAATATTGTGTAGATATAGAGCCCCACTGAAAATGAGATGCCATTTGTTCTGTGAACCATCCAGGCAAAATATATAGCAATCAGTAGGCATATTCTAGGAAAACACATTGCAAAAATGTGTAAAAGGAAGACCACATTGAAACTGCCTCTCCATAGATCTGCACTGTGCAAATTCATTAGAAATAATGGGTGAAAGCATCCCAAAAGCTCTCCACAGCTGTATCGGCTCTGACCAGAGTTTGTTTGAGGGAGAAGCTGACTCACCCTGAGAGTAACATGTACCCTCAACCCTCTGTGTGGGGGAAAACACCTGAGGGCAGGGGCTCCTCACAGGCCTGGTGGGACCTGAGACTGGTCAGGGCCAGGCCGGGACTTCTGTAGTACAGGCGTGGAAGTGCACCCCAACAGCTGCCATGTGACCATAAGGGAGAAGAAATTATCCCTCGGGGACTGCGAGTTTAGCACCTTATGCCGGGCCAGACTGAAATCTGCTTATCTGCTCGAGGCAGACTGCAGTTCCTGCTGGCCTAGAGACCACCTCATTGGCATTATACAATGCCCTTGAATGGTGCTGAGCTGAAAGGCAAATGGCTTGCCAACTAACTCACTTAGAGGCACTGCAGAATCATAGAAACTTGGCGGCATCTAGTCTGCCCCTTACCCCCCTTACTCATCCCTCCCTCCTCCTGCTATACAGCCCCATATGACTGTCCCATGCTCTCTTGAATCCCTCCACCGTTTCAGCCCCCACTACCTCCTCTGGAAGCCTGTTCCATGCCTTCACCACCCTCTCCATGAAGAGTCGTCCCCTCACATTGCCTCTGTATCTTCCTCCCTGAAGTCTTAGGCTATGCCCCCTAGTTACAACCCCTTCCTTCCTTTTAAGCAAACACCCTTCCTTTACTTTGTTGATCCCCTTGATATATTTAAAAGCTTCAATCATGTCCCCTTTCTCCCTTCTAGTCTCCAGTGTGTACAGATCCAATTCCTTACACCTCTGCTCGTATGTCTTCCCCTGCATACCCTGCACCATCCTGACTGCCCTTCTCTGAACTCTCTCAATCCCGTCTATGTCTTTTCGTAGATTTGGCCTCCAGAATTGGACTCCATACTCCAGGTGCAGTATTATCATGGCTTTGTAGAGGGGCATCAGTACTTCCCCCTTTCTGTTAGTGATGCCCCTGCCAGTGCATGCCAACATCCCACTGGCCTTCCCCGCTGCCCTGCTACATTGGTTTCCCACTTTAAGGTTACACGATACTATAATTCCCAGATCCCTCTCCCGCTCCATATCCTTGATGTCCTCCACACCAAGGGTATAACTTGCTTTCGGGTTCCTGTGTCCGAAGTGCATCACAGCACAGTTTTGGGCATTGAATTTCAGTTGCCAAATCTCAGCCCATCCCTCCAGAGTCTTCAGGTCTTGCCTCATGTTCTCCACCACCCTGTGGTGTCCACCCTATTGCAGATTTTCGTATCATCGGCAAACAGGCACACCCTTCCCCAGCTAAGTGATGTCACAGCTGCAACCACGGGCAGCGACTAAAGACTGCCTGATGTGCAGATATGCAAATACAGATGCATTACAAGGTGAAAACAATCCTCCCAAATGTATCCACCTGAGCATGATCTGCATTTGGAGGTTGATCACACATTGGGTGTCTAGGACTCGGGGGTCTGCAGTACTTCCAACCCTGAAGAGAGGTGAAGTACTGCACCTGCAGACCCTGTGGGTACTCGATATTGGAGCAGGAGGTCCCTGGGGGCTGGAAGGCAAGAGCAGGAACGCCTCTCTATTGGCCGTGTTGCCTCCTGGAAGGCTCTAGGCAAGGGAGGGATGACAACAGTACCATTATTGAGGACTCCAAGGCTCCCAGCCATATGGCTATCAGATTGTGGCCTGTGTAGGAACCAGTGTCAAGTGCATGAAGCATTTCCCCCAGGAATTGCTGGTAGAGAATATGAACAGGTGGGAAGATGATTTGTTTTCCTCTGAGGAGGACATTTGACAGGGATGAGGCACTGACCCAAAGGCTGTTGGTGCCCGGGAGAAGGGCCGGAACTGGGCCCTGTTGGAGTCCCTGTGGAAACTACCTATAGCACAAAAAAAAAAACAAAAAAACTCTGCTGCTCCCACATTACTGGCCCCTAAGGGCCTATGAACCTGGGCAACCTTTCTAAGAAATGGTGAGGCCCTGGAGGTAGAGGAGACTCAGAGTCTTGAGGACCTCCACCTGGGCTTTGGAACTGCATAGGTGGCCTTGCCTTAGGGAAGGGCCCGGCAGAGTGACCCAAAAGGGTTTCTCCTACATCAAAGGAGTGACCCAAATGGTGCCCATCAGGGGATTTCCCCAGGCAAGGAGAGCAAAACTGTACAGTTCCCACAGGGCAGCCTCAGTCCTCACCAGCGGTGATGCCAACCAGCAGATCGGGGTGAACTCTGCCCTGGACCACCAACAGACTCTGAGCCAGCGCTGATCTCAGGGTTGACAACACCATTGGAGATGAGTTTGCCAGCACTGCCCTCATTGCTGGTCTTGGCATTAGCCCCAGCTTCGATCCCAGAGCTATTCCCAACCCCGGCACTGTGAGGGCCAGGATGACACCAAGAATGCCACCATCACAAGTGGTGTTCCCTGTGACGGGTCCAGGACCAACACCATGGCCACTGACATCCTTGCCTCATTGCTGCTAGTGACACCTGGGGAATTAACAACCTCCATCTCGGCAACTGGATGCACAACAGCCCCAGGGACAATCCTTTCTCTGACACTGTCAATGGTGTCGGGGGCGGGGGGTCGGCACTGATGTCAGAGCCTTCTTTCAGTGTCTCCTTGTGGCCTGGCTGAACTCTGGGAGATCTTGCAGGTCCTGACCTTGTGGGACAGGCCCAAACAGCAAACATAAACTGTGTAAGCGTTGTCCTTGTAGATCTTGTAGGCGCAATAACAAAACCTAAATAAAGGTTCTTTCAGTGGCAGCATAAAAGGACAAAGTAAATAAGCTGAAGCAAAGTAGCAAAAAATAAAGTCTAAGAAACAATGGCCCTGCTTCTCTGCACATCAAGATTCACAGCAAGTTTTAAATAAAATTTCTGATTGGAGAACTAAATGGGGTATGAAACTTAATAAAAAGTGTAGAGTAATGCACCTGAGACATCAGAACCCCAATACATCATATATCATGGGTAAAACCACCTGATTGAGTACCACCGATGAAAAAAGATCTTGGTATTAATATTTCAAACAAGTTGGATCACTCAAGTCAACTAAATCAGACCATCAGTAAAACAAATAAAGTTATATGGTCTATTCGACATAATATTAAATCCCGTAATCCTAATATTATGATGCCTTTGTACCGGGCTTATGTAAGACCCCATTTAGAATATGCTTCTCAGTTATGGTGCCCGTACGTGAAGTCCAATTGTATTCAACTTGAAAAGGTGCAAAGAAAATTCACGAAACAAGTGCAGGGGTTACATACTAGTTGATATAGCAGTAGACTGAATTCCCTCAATTTAATGTCACTAGAAACACGTCGATTGAGGGGTGATTTATTGTTTCTATTCAACATTATCAGTGACCCATATTTGATGACCGAACTGGGGTTAGAGTTTAAATCCAATACATATAATACCAGAGGGCATCCACTACAACTGTCTGGTAAACATTTCCATTATAACAACAGGAAATTTTTCTTCACATTACGGGTTATACATCCTTGGAATACATTGCCATTGTAAGTTATTATCAGTAAATCAAAACATGAATTCAAAAACGACGTGACTCATCTTTACTTACAGATGGGAAATTAAAGTACTACTAATTTATTAATTGGTTAGTGTAGGAGCACCCATGAGCTTTTAGCTCCCTTGCTCCTCGCTTTCCTTAGTATGAACATCTGATGATCAGTCAACAGTGGGAGAAAGAACTAAAAAGCAATGAGGCCACCTACTGATTATACAGGCGCCGACGCTGTACATCATCATGGGCGGCACATGGATAGCAAAAGTTTCCGAGTGGTCCTGATGCCGATGGCTTACATTTCTAAAGGTGTGGCCCAATGGAGGAGATAGCTAAGATCATCTATATACACACGCTTTGAAAAGTAAGAATATAAAAACTGCGTAGTCACCGTAATTCTTGATCTTCCAGAATATTTTCACTGTTTATTCATACTTACGGGTCTCTGGCAGAGGCACTAGGACATGGTGGAAGCAAAGTCTTTTGCAGTCTACAGCTTAGGGAACAGACTTCAGTGTCGGCGCAGCCTACAAGGCAGATGTAATGACATGGCACTTGTGGACTGGTGACTGACACTGGCCACCTAACTTCCTCAGTTCTGTTTGCCAGGAGAGAAGACAGAGGGAGGGACTAAATGTTCTAGCCCAAAGGGATAAGAAAAGGATATAGGATTAAAAATCATAAAAACAATAAAACCCAACTACCAACTTAGTGAAAACTAAGGTGTGGGCCTAAAGGGCACAAGGGTAGCAGTTGTTTGGCTGCCTGGTTCAGGAGCTATCTCTTAGGGAGAGAGTAAAATGTGAAAATCCAAAATGTCGTCTCTGTTAGCCGGCCTGTTACAACAGGGATGCCCCAAGGCTCCATTCTTGGCCCTCTACTCTTTAGTTTGTTCCTTAACCACCTCCCACTAGCTGTAAAAGACCAGGTATTACTGTATGCAGACAATGCGGTGCTTTATTCAAGCCATTCCAACCCTACTGCACTAGAAAGTCACATGCAGTCTAATTTCTCCACAGCAGAAAAACAGGTTACTCACCTGTAACAGTAGTTCTAGGAGTGGTATATGTTGTTCATCCACACTTCTTGGCATGTCCCTTTACCCTTTAAATCTTGCCGGAAGGTCTTCAAGCTGGTTCCTCCCACCCACCCAGGTGGTATAACCCTCGGCTCTGCCTCATGATGCCAGATCAGAGCCTGCTGGAAGCCAGGTTTGTGCATCGCAGTTGGGGAGGTCGGGTGGGTCAGTGTGGATGAACAACATACACCACTCCTAGAACTACTATTACAGGTGAGTAACCTGTTTTTCTAGGGACGTGGATATGTTGTTCATCCATACTTCTTGGCAGTCTCCTAGCAGTTCTCTGGGAGGAGGGAGGCAAGGCGCATACCACCTATTTCGGGAACAGAGACTGGAGAACTGAGGCCCAAAAAACAGCAACCTGGCGTGACTCAAGGTCGATGTGGTAATGGGTGATGAAGGTGTTTGCTGTCTTCCAGGTAGTAGCCCTGCAGATTTCCTGGATAGAGATGTCCCTGGAAGCAGCCACCGACCCAGCGGTATGGCGGGTGGAATGAACCCTTAGCCCTATGGGAGGTTCCCTACCCACCAACCTATAGCAGAGATCAATGCAAGATGTAATCCATCTGCCAATTGTCCACTTTGCTGCAGGTCTGCCAGAAGCGGCTTCAGCGTAGGTGACAAACAGCAGGCGAACCTCTCCCCGAATTTCCACCGTTCTCTCCTCATCTCAGGTCCAAAGTAATGAGCCTGTACTCGGCTTCAGAGGTGTAGTTCGGGTAGAACACAGGCAGAGTCAATACCTGATTAAGGTAAAACTTTGACACCACCTTCGGGAGGAATTTCAGGTTCGGGCGCAGGACAACCTTGTCCCTGTGGAAGACCAGATGAGAAGACTCCACCGAAAGCCCCTGGAGCTCCCCAGTCCTTCTGGCTGATGTGATAGCCACCAGGAAGGCCACAGTCCACAAGTGTGATAGCTCACACTTGTGCATTGGTTCGAATGGCTTGCCCGTGAGTTTTGCCAAACCCAGCAGTAAATCCCATGGAGGTGGAGGTTCACGCACTGGAGGGGATATGTGATCTAGGCCCTGGAAAAAGTGCCAGACCACCTTTTCCTGTGCCACCGTCTGCTGACCGGCCCACGCCCGGTAAGCAGAGATGGCTGCCAGATGCACCTTAAGGATCAAAGACCCCCTTTGGTCAGAGACCAAAGGTAGTCTAAAATTCTAGCCACAAGACAGGACAGAGGGTCCAGGCCCTGGTCCTGACACCAAATGGAAAACCTTTTCCACTTGAAGGCATAGCATTCCTGGTTGACTCCTTTCTGGATGCATCCACTACTGTGAGTATATCCTCGGAAAGACCCAATGCCTGGAACTCTAGCCGCTCAGGTACCAGGCTTTCAGGTGCTGGGATTGAAGGTCCGGATGGGATACCTTCCCCTGACTGACTGAGATCAGGTCCGAATGTGCTGGAAGACGCCTCAGGAGCTTGTTGCTGAGGCTGAAGAGATCTGGATACCAGAACCGGTGGGGCCAGTCTGGGGCTACCAGGATCACCTGTGCCCTGTCCCTCCTCACCTTGAGAAGCACCTTGTGGATCAAGGGAAATGGAGGAAAGGCATAGAAGAGGCCTGGGGTCCACAGCCTTGAGAAGACATCCCCCTGCAGTGAACCTCGCTGAGGGGGGCAGGCATGAAACAACCTCAGCTTGGTGTTTTCCCTGGAGGCAAACAGGTACACCATCGGTTTGTCCCAGTGGGAGAACAGGCTGTGAGCTACCTCTGGATGGAGAGAACACTCATGGGATGTCTCGCCTACGCGGCTGAGAGCATCCGCCAGTTGGTTTGAGGCTCTTGCCACATGGATGGCTAGGAGATATGTCTCCAGTCGGCTCACGAGTGTCCAGATGTGGAGCGCTTCCCTGCACAGCAGCCAGGAGTGTGTGCTGCCCTGTTTGTTGAAGTAGTACATGGTCGTGGCATCGTCCATCCGGACTTGAACCACCTGACCCCAAAGCTGCTGAGCGAATGCTGACAGCTCCAGTCTGACCACTCTGAGCTCCAACAGGTTGATATGATAATGGGATTCCTCAGGGGTCCAGAACCCGTGGGCCCTGTTGTTCCCCATATGGGCTCCCCAGCCCATGAGGACAACCGTCGGCTCAGGGCGGACAAACGGGATCCCTTCCTGCAGATGGTCTAGGACGGTCCACCACTGGAGAGTGTCCCACATCCTCTGGGTCACAGTGATCAGCTGGTCGAAGTGACCATGGTGCTGAGTCCACTGGGCGGCCAGCTCCCATTGAAGGGGGTGCATATGCCACCAGGCCCATCGGACCACAGTGGTGCAGGCCGCTATGTATCCCAAAAGGCCCAGAAAGTCCGGGGCAGGGTGCAAGTGCCCAACCAGAAATGACTGGGGCAAAGGAGGAGAGAACCTTCGCCCTGTGCACCGGGAGCTGTGCTCTGGCTCGGCAAGGGTTGAGCTCTGCCCCAATGAAGCATATCACCTGTGATGGCATGAGCTCTGACCTGACCTCGTTGATCAGGAAGCCAAGTTGAGAGCAGGTCTGGAGGGCCAGGTCCCTGGATCTCTCCGCCTCTTGCTGGGCGGAACCTGCCAAGAGCCAACTGTCGAGGTAAGGGTATATTCTGACCCCTCGATGCCTGAGATGGGCTGCCATCACTGCGAAGCATTTGGTGAAGACCCATGGGGCCGATGACAGGCCGAATGGCATGGCTCGGAACTCGTATAGGGTTCCCTCTGCTCTGAAGCAGAGAAAAGTACAGTTACGCAAGACCTTACCGTAATGGTAGATCTTCGAGAGGAGCTCTTGCAGCAGGCTATAACAGTCAGGACTATGCCGCAGGCACTTGGACCCTCCGGAAACTTTTCAGCCAGCAGTGCCAAGCAGGGACCGCCCCTGACGTAGGCCCCGCTCTGTCAGCCCTGGTACAAAAGGGGGTGGACCCAGCTCCATCTCAGTTCCCCCGCCAAGGCCTGCGAACAAGCCCTGACAAGAGAAGGAGATAAAGCACTAGATGAAGATATGCACACCTCAAGGGGGAAGGCGGGTGGGAAAGGAACGCCTGCTGCAAGAGCTCCTCTCGAAGATCTACTCTTACGGTAAGTTCTTACGTAACTGTACTATCTTACTCCGAGTGGGAGCTCTTGCAGCAGGCTATAACAGTCAGGACTGAATACCAAGCAGTACCACGCCAAAGAGGTAGTCGACCCCGGGAGGTGGAAAATACTAACTCCAGAGGCCTAGAACAAAAGTCCCTGCAAAACAGCCAGACCAAAACCGGCACGGCATCTGGAGACTATATCCAAGCTGTAATGCTTGACAAAGGTATGCATAGAGTTCCAGGTAGCGGCCGCACATATGTCCCTTATGGAGACATTCCTCAGGGCGGCAAAAGATGCAGACACTCCCCTAGTGGAGTGACCCCTAACCGGACCTGGTAGGGGTTTATTGTGCTTTTTATAGCAGAAGGATACGAAGTGGATGATCTACTTCGAAATCGTCTGCTTGGTCACCGGTTTGCCCAAGCACTGTGGTGCAAATGCCACAAAGAGTTGCTCCGAATGACAGTGCGCAGCTGTCCTTTTGAGGTAATACCTCAGTGTCCTGTGGACGTCCAATGTGCGAAGGAGATCTTCCCCTTTATTAGAAGGGGAAGGGAAATGGACTGGAAGGTCAACCGACAGGTTGAGGGTCAACTCCGAGACCACTTTAGGAAGAAACTTAGGATTTGTTCTAAGGGAAACCCTTTCCCTGTGAAAAAACAAATACAGCTCTTTACACAACAGAGCCTGAAGCTCAGAAACTCTTCGAGCTGAGGTAATAGCAACCAAAAAACACACCTTCCAGAAAAGGAAACGCAGCTCACAATCCGCTGCCGGTTCAAAAGGAGGGAAGGTAAGCTTCTCCAACACAAAAAGGAGGTCCCAGGGTGGGATAGGATCCCTAATGGGAGGACTCATATGCAAAATTCCCCTCAAAAAGGTGCGGGCTACATCTAACTGTGCTAAAGCCCTGTCTCCAATCAGAGCATGATAGGCGGAGACAGCCCACATGTGCACCTTAATAGAGGAGTAACTCAGGCCATGTTGGTACAAGGAGAGGAGGTACTGTAACGCTGAGTTCACTGGACAGGTGACGGGGTCCAAATGCTGTGATGAGGCCCATAAACAAAACCGCTTCCATTTCATAGCATAGGCAGAGCGAGTGGAGGACTTCCTCGCCGACACTAGGACTGTGACCCCATATCTCTGTTGGGCTACGTCTGAAGGAGCCAAGCATGCACATGTAAGGAACGGAGGTCTGGATGGACCAGCGATCCCTGTTCCTGGAATAGCAACTGTGAGCATATGGGCAGCAGAGTTGGAGGTTCCGTGGATAACCACTGCAGAAGCGGGAACCAAATCTGCCGAGGCCACCAGGGGCTACTAGAATCATTCGAGCCCCTTCTGCCTGCAACTTCAGCAAGACTCTCTAAATGAGAGGAAAGGGCGGGAAGGCGTAGAGAAACCTCCCTGCCCAGCAAAGGAATAACGCGTCTGGCCAGAAAACTCCAGGCGCGGGCTCTCGCGAGCAAAAAATTGGTAGTTTGGCGTTGCATGGTGACGCAAAAAGGTCCAGCTCTGGACAACCCACTTGTCAAAGAGCTGATCTACTACGGACTGTAACAGCTCCCACTCGTGTGCTCTGGATCGAGACCTGCTTAAGCTGTTACCCAGATTATTTAGGATGCCTGGAACATGCACTGCTGACAGCAGAATGTGTCGTTCCCAGTGCCCAGTACCAGACTCTCATCGCCTCCCTACAAAGGGGATACGAATGAGTGTCCCCTTGCTTGTTGATGTAAAAGACGACTGCTATATTGTCTGTTTGAATTAGGAGAGAGCCCAGCAGTAGGTCCTCTTGAAATGCCTGTAAGGCACAGAGGACCTCTCGCATCTCCAGTACATTGATATGGAGAGATCACTCCTCGGGTGTCCAAACCCCTTGCATTTGACGAGTACCCAGGTGCGCTCCCCACCCCAGGTCTGATGCATGTGTTGTAAGAGTCTGACCTGGTGGCTCCGGACTAAAGCTGAACCCTTTCTCCAAGTTCTGGGGGTCCATCCACCAAAGCAAAGTTCTCCTGACTGGCTCGGTGATCCTGACTAAAAAGTCTAGATCATCGGAGCCCTGGTCCCAGTGCATCCTGAGCATCCACTGTGGGACTCGCATGTGGAGTCGGGCCAGAGAAGTGACTGGAATGGCCGCCGCTATGTGCCTCAGCAGCCTGAGGAAGTTCCTTGCTGGAACCTGAAGAGTTACTGAGATCCATTTGGCAATCTCCTGCAGGCGATTGCCCCTGTCCGGGGGTAGAAAGGCCATGCCCGGGACAGAATCCAGGATCGCTCCAATAAAGACGAGTCTTTGACTGGGCTCGGGGGACGATTTCTGAAGGTTCAGGGTGATCCCCAGCTCTCGTAACAGAGTATATTCAGAGCCTGAAGCAGGCTTGACCTGGACAGGGCCATAAGTAGCCAATCGTCGAGGTAAGGGAAGACGTAATGCCCCCGACGCCTTACAGCCGCAGCCACCACTGCCAAGCATTTTATGAGGACTCTAGGAGCGGAGGAGAGGCCGAACGGAAGAACTCGGAATTGGTAGTGCTCCCCTTGGAAGAGGAACCTCAGAAACTTTCGGTGTGGAAGGAAGACCCCAATATGCACCTTGCATGTCTAGGGAGCAGAGCCAGTCTCCTTGGTGCAGCAGGGGAAGTAGACCTGGAAGAGTCACCATCCTGAACCTTTTGTACTCTATAAAGAGATTGAGAGAGCTGAGGGTACGAATGGGTCGAAGATCCTGCGTCTTTTTTGAGACCAGGAAGAAGTGGGAATAAAATCCCTTTCTCCGCTGATACAAGGCGACTACCTCTATTTCCTTTTTCTGCAAGAGGGTCTGAATTTCTCCTTCTATAAGTAGGATGTGAGAAGGAGGACATCGGGAGTACTTTGGTGGATTATTTGGAGGGAACTCCATGAACTCTAGCGTGTGTCCTCTCCTGATAATATCCAGGACCCACTGGTCCGCAGCTATCGAGGTCCACCCTTCGAGATGAAGGGAGAAGCGGCCCCCGACCGTCTCCCCGGAGTCTTCCTTGGGGGGGGGGAGGGAGTCATTGGGCTGAGCCAGGCATAGGCAGAGAGGTCTGGGAGGATTTGGGCCCACAGTTAGGAGCGCCTCCAGGTTGCTGGTTACCGTCTCTCCTACGGAAACCGTCTCTCTGACTCTGCTGGTTACCACAGGCTTGTCCACCTTGACCACCTGAGGGCTTGCGAAAAGGCTGTTTCCGTTGCCATCGCTGGTTGCCGCGGTACATTTGGCGGATTGACCAGATGGACTTGCCCAACTCCTGGAGACGTGAAATTAGAGATTTTGTCTCCTGCCCAAACAACACGGTACCTTGGAATGGCAGATCCTTGATACCGGACTGCAAATCCTGGTGAAAGCCCGAAACTCTTAACCAGGCATGGTGCCGAAGGCAAGCCCCTGAAGCAGCTGCCCGGGCTGCCATATCTGCAGTATCATACGAGGCTCTCAGGACATGAGAACCCACGTCGGGGCCAGATTTAAGTACATCCAGAAGTTCCGTCTTCTGTTCGGAATCTGGCATGGCTCTCAGTAGCTCTTGTCCCCTCTCCCACAGAGCATTCTGGTACTGGACCATATGCGTCAGGAAGTTGAGGGACCGGATGGAGCAGGTGGAGGCAGAGTAAACCTTCTTGCCCACCTGGTCCAAATACCAAGACTCCGGATCGGGAGGCTGTGAGCTAAGGTGTTTCGGCTGCCTGGACTTGTCATGGGCAACCATGATGACTGAAGAGTCTGCCTGAGGGTTTTCTGCTAAAAAGGCTTCTGCCCTTGGGGCCTTATACAGCCTGTCCGATTTCTTAGGAACAGCCGAGATAGAGGCTGGATGCTTCCAGGTAGTGCGGGTCGGGTCCTGGAAAGTATCCACCAAAGGAGGCACCACCAATGGTTTTGGCTCCTTTTGCCTCAGGTATCTGGCCAGCCTTCGGAGTTCCGGATCCAGGTCCTCCATTTCCCACTCACTGGAGGCCTGGATATGCCTCATGACGTCCATAAAGGTCGGATCGTCCGGAGGCGAACGAGGCTGGCCCTTCTCTCCCGAGGATTCCCCGATCCCAAGAGAGGAAGAGGAAGAGGATGCCGATGAAGACGAGGAGGACCGACAACTAGGTCTGGAATAGTCTGATCTCTCCTTGTGACCAGTCTCCCTCTGTCGTCGGTAGCTGGGGGACTGACTTTGGTCCAAAGACCAGCTCCGGTCCTGAGACCAGTGACGGAGCGTAGACCGACGTCTGTCAGAGGACTGACGTCTGGAGCGCTCTCGCCCAGAGGAACGAGTAGGGCTGCGAGTGCGAGACCTGGACCGGCGACGGTCTCCAGAGTCCTTGGAGCATCAGCGGTGGTCTTTGGACCGGGAGCAAGCCCTGGGTGGAGGTGTAGGCGGCCGCACGCGGGACTTCCTCAGGGAAGGCTCACCTTCAGGCTGTGGTTGCCCTTGGGTCAGTACGGTGACTGGGCGGCTTGGGGTGGGGGTGCTTCTGGACCTGCCCCACCAAGGAGAACTCCTCCTGCAGCTCGTCCTTCATGAAAATTTGCCACTCAGCCCGGAAGGGAGTATCGGGGCGTCCAGCCCATGAAGGGACCCTCCTGGGAGTCCAGGGGAGGACTTGGGAGAGGCAGGATGCCGGCTCTTCTGTGGCCGCATTTGGCCCCTTCAACTGGCGTGGTGGTAGGACCGACGACTGGGTGCGCTGGGGCGCGGAGAGTCCTTTGCCCGAGGCGCACTTTAGCGGGCGGGCGCCGGTGCCTTGGAGAGGTGGGGGGCCAAGCCGCCTCCATGTTTTGGTGGTGACCCTACGGGTCACCCAGGCTTGGCTGGCTTCTCCCCCGATGGGCCGGCCTTGGCCTGGGACGACTTCGGACGCTCATCTGGGCCCAGGGAAACAGGCCTTTTTGGGAGAGGGCCGTGAGCGAAAACGGGACCGGGACTGGTGTAGGACCTTCTACAGTCTTTCCCATGGCACTTCGTCTTCTCCTTGTGCTTCCCCTTCTCCGAAGAGTGCAGATCCATCTTCTTTTCCAACAAAAAAGCCTTCAGGGCCTTGAGACGTTGGATCCGGGTCCGGCTGGTGAACGCCTGACAGGCTGAGCATGCCGCGGTATCGTGGTCCTGCCCGAGGCAAAAGACGCAGCGCTTGTGCCAGTCTTTGGAAGGGATCTGCTGTCCGCAGTCACACTTATTCTGATGCATCTCCGAAAAGACCGAGGACGGTGAAGACATCCGATCGAGAAATACTGAAAAAAATGCAGAAAAACGGCACAAAACGGGGAAAAAAAATTATGTTTTTGCTCTTCTTGGCAAGCTGAGTAGCATAGGCTTCTTCTCATGTGCGCGGGACGCGGCGGGAAAAGAACTGAGGTGGAGCTGGGTCTGCCCCCTTTTTGTACCAGGGCTGACGTCGGGGCGGGGCTGACGTCGGGGACGGTTCCTGCTTGGTATTGCTGGCTGAAAAGTTTTCCGAAGGGTCCAAGTGCCTGCGGCATAGTCCTGACTGTTATAGCCTGCTGCAAGAGCTCCCACTCGAAGTAAGATCCGCTGGTGAGACGGACGGATTGGGACGTGAAGAAACGCGTCCTGGAGACCCAGTGAGCACAACCACATGTTTTGCTCCAGGGATGGTATGATCTGGGGCAAAGTTACCATCCTGAAGGTGCGTGGGCTGAGCAACTCATTCAGGTCGTGCAGATCTAGAATGGGGTGCCAGCCTCCCATCCATTTCAGGACCAGGAATTACCTGGAAATGAACCCTAGGTTGACTGGAGGATCTGCCACTCGAACCACTGCCTCCTTGAGGAGGAGTTGGGCTAAGTCGTGTTTCAGAGCTGACCAAGTGTGGGCTGATACTCTCTCTCCTCCCGTGAAGCACGGGCTCGGGGGGGGGGGTACTGCTCAAACTCTAGAGGCAGACCCTGGCAGATCTCTTCTAAGACCCACCTGTCTGTGGTAACAGCGGACCAGGCGGAAAGAAAGTGGCGGAGTTGGCCTCCCACGGGAGGACCCAGAGCTGGCATGACAGGAATAGGGGCGGCAGCCCCAATCCCATCACTGGGCAGGCTTGGAGGAAGAGGGTCCAGACTGGAACCCACCTGCACCCTGACCTCCTTGTCTGCGGGCTGCTGGAGGCCCGGACTTGGGCCGAGGGCGTCAAGCTTGTGCCTGCTGTTGCTGCCCACCCTGGAAGGAGGGCTGCTTGGCCGCAGGAGCAGGGTGACAAAAAGGCTGCTTCTTCTGCTGTTTCTTGGAGCCAGGGGCATCCTTTTGAGCAGAAGTAGCAGAGTCCAAGGTGGTGCTGGACTGCTCGATTCGCTGAAGGTGACCATCCACACCTGGGCCGAAGAGATCAATTCCCAGGAAAGGAACATCAGTGAGTTTGTGCTGGGTATCTGCCGTAAAGGTGGAAAGCCTCAACCAAGCCCTATGGTGCATGGCAACTGCGGCTGCCACCGAATGGGCACAGGAGTCCCCGAGGTCCAAGGCCGTCTGAAGTTGCTGTTTGGCAACAGCTCGGCCCTGGTCCCGGACCTGCTTGACCGTATTCTGAAGGTCCGCAGGGAGGTAAGGGGGAACTTCGTCCAGGGAGCCCAGGAGGGCGTGGGAGAAGTGCACCATGATGACGGCCAAGCTTACCTGATGGAGGCCTAGAAAGGAGGCTGCATAGACCTTCCTGGCAGAGTGGTCCAGTTTTTTGGACTCCTTGTCTGGAGGTCTATCAGTGTCAACAGAGCTGCCTGTGTGTCTGAACACAGAAGCGGTCACTAACCCCTCCGCTGAGGGATGTTCTGTGAACCCCGAAAGGGACCCAATGGGCACCGCATACTTGCGGGCCATCCGGGCAGACGGCGCTGGGCAGGATGCTGCCAGAGCTCCAAAGCCGGCCTACAATGGCCTCAGCCATGGGGAAGGCTTCCGTAGGGGTACCCCTCTTTTAAGAATATCTGTAAGAGGGTACTCCACCCATTTCTGGACAGGTTCCAGGGGCATCCCCGTGGATTCGGAAATAAGGTGGAAAATTCCCCAAAAATGACGAAGGGCACGCCTCCGTCAACAGACTACCCACCAACTCATCATCCAGCAGGTGAGAGTGGAGGTCGGTGTCGTCAGAATCTGAGGTATTCGGATAAATCGGTCGGCCACCAAGGTCCCCTTGTACATGCCTGGGGCAGTCAGGCGCGAGGGGACCGATAACCTGTGAGGAAGACCTGGAACCGTCCCAGATTCCTTCATAGGAGCCCCTCCTGAAGGCTGTTTAGATGGCAGCTCCATCACTATCGGTGGAGACACCGATTTTTGCCAAACCGGGGCAGGTTTTACCAGCTCCGTGGGTGGAGGAACCAATTTTACCAGCTCCAATGGAGTCAGTTTCGACCTGGGAGGTGAAAGCCAGGTAACAGCTGTGGTGGAAACCATAGAAGGCTTCTGCCCGGATAGAATGAGCTGCTGCCACATTCGATCTTTGTAGCATTGACGGAGTTTACGCCGAAGCCTCTCCTCATCCAAGGACGAAGATGAATGGCGTTGTCGCCTCTGTAGAGCGCTTATGCACCTTCCTCGGCCTCTTGATCGAGGGGTTCGGATATCTCGACCTCGATCGGACTGGCTGAGCGTGTCATTCGTGGAACACTGAGGAAACCGGTGATTTACCCGGATCAGGGACCAGTTCCTCGATGGGTTTGCCAGCAGGCTGGGTTTCCTCATCAGGAAAGTTCAGGACTGGGGTCCTGGTAAATGAGCTGTTGGCCTCGTCGGGCGACAACAGATCAACAGGGTCGACAGTGATCTCCACCGCATCGTCAATCAAGACCTCGACTGGCTGACTAGTCGGCAAGGCCGAGAAGCCGGCGGCTGAAGAAGCAGTCTCGACCGAAGCCGAGACAGGAGATTCCTGTGACCGAGATCGCTCCCGATCGCAAGAACTTCTTTGCCGAGACAAAGAATCTCTTGGTTCCTTGTCCTTTGTACGGGGCTGGGAGGTATGCGAGCCCGAGGGTCCTTTGCCCTTGGTGGGGAGAGATAGGCACATCTCCTGAAAGGAGCCCGAGAATGTGGAGCCCAGGTTGAGTGGAACGAAAAATCGGCCAAAAGGAGAGCTCCGCGGCCTGTGCCGCCTCTTCCTCGAAGGCCTGCATCTGTTCTAACTGCTCGGCAGACCCCGCAGCCACGGAGACCACCCACCGGGCCTCTTTGGATTTCACCAGTGGAATCCGTTTCTCGAGCCTGCCCAACATGAGCCGTGCGAGATGATCATCGAGGACGTTTGGATGGAAAGTGAGATACATCTCGCATGCCTGGGTGTCATGGCCGACACCCAAGCAGTAGACGCACGCGGTATGTGGGTCTGTGCATGACATTTTCTGGCTGCATGGGCACCGGCAAAAACCAGGGGAAAATTTATCTTCCATAACCGAATAGCAAAAAATGCAATCGCTAGCTCGAATGAGCTTAATCTTCAGAGGGTCCGAAGAAATCGAAGCCAGGGCCTACAAAACATGGTAGTGGAGAGAAGGCAACCTGAATCTTCCAGTGGAAAGAAAGATCTGGCGTCATGGGGTGAAGCCAATGGTTATACCACCTGGGTGGGTGGGAGGAGCCAGCTTGAATACCTTCCAGCAAGAATTAAAGGGGAAAGGGACATGCCAAGAAGTGTGGATGAACAACATATCCACGTCCCTAGAACAATGGTTCCTCAAATCCAAATTACTATTAAACTACAAAAGGACGAAAACCATATTTGCCTCTGCCCATTAACAGGCACAAGTCCTTCCTACTACAAATAGGTAACGATCTTAATTCCCCACTTGAAATAGTACAAAGCTTCAAATATCTTGGGAGTAACATTAGACAGCACACTGATCTGACAACATACTGATCTGGTAGCTAAGACAGGAAATGCTAAATTAGGCCTGCGCTACAGAAACAAGCACTGCCTAACCAATGAAGCTCTAAAATTGTGGTTACAAGCTCTGTGCGGCCAATCATCGATTACGGCCTAGTGGTATACAGAGCTGCAACTCCCACGGATCAGGACTACTCTTAACAAGGCCTGTAGGCTTGTACTGGGTGCAAACTGGATGACCCACTCATGTGAACTGTACACACAGTCTGGTTGGCTTAACCTAGTAGAATACAATATCAAGTCTGCCTCCTGGCTAAGAAATCCACCCTTTGGCTTACACCCCTCCCCCCCCGGGAGTTTGGAACCTACTAAGCCTACCTAACTTCCCCAGAAGTACCAGTGACAAACAACCTCTCACTAAAAGTCCCTTTCCGCTGCACCTCCCAAGGCCAGTGGTCCTTTGAATACCGTGCACCTTCCTGGCTAAACTCCCTCGGGGAAGAAATACAGAAGGAAATCAAGCTTGGACTGTTTAAAACTAAACTTTGTGTGCTACTTGCATCTACCAGTGGCTGAGACTGTGGGACCTAATATCTTTCTTACCTCCTAACCTGGCTTTCAAGCCTCGCATTTTGCTTAGTTAATAGCTACTCCCTATCTCTTCCCCTACCCTTTATTTACCTAGGTCCCCCTCTATCCCCCCCCCCATCCTTACACACCAAACACTATTCTATTATCCCCAGATCTCCTCTTGATTCTCTCGTGCTACTTTCCCTTTCCCTGCTCTACTTTTCCCCTGCTACCCCATCTCTTTTCCCCAATTAACCCTTCTTCCTCTGGCTTCCGTGGCTGCCCCTTATATCCTGCCTACCCTTTCCTTTACCTATATCTTATACCCCCTTTACTAAATGCTTAAACTGTAGCTTACCCCAGATACCTACTATTTCTCCTCCATTCATATCTCCCCCCTCCTTTCCCCTTTTACTCTCCGCAGGATGGACACATTCCCCCTAAGCATCTCATCATCCTGCCCATCTATGCACTTTGCTCTCTGTAATAAGGCAAACCTGATGCCTTATCTGCTTTGCACTTAGACAAAAGAACCGTTTTAAAACAAGTCTGGCTATGTTCTCCTCACCTTTAACTTGCACCATTGTAACCACTGTATGGGACTCCCTGCTTAATCTGCTCCAATGTATTCTCCACAAATGACTGTATTCTGTTTTACTCTGTACTGTGTTTCTGACGTGGAACCTCTGTAAAAGAGCCACTGGCTCAAAGGTATTTCCGAAAACTAATAAATAAATAAATAAAAGGAGTCAGAGCCTACAAGTCACCTTGATAGAAAGGTGGAAAAGGGCAGCAGCACTGGCATGGGGCTCTGGCTAAACAGGAGAGACCAAATGAATCTCCTTAGAAAAGGTTCTGAAAAGAAAAACCTTGTACAAGCAGTACAAAGAGAATGGAAGTTGGAAGAAACAGAATAAGGGTTGAGATATCTTCTTGCCACCCTCAGAGAGAAAGGCAAAGGAACAAGTGAATCCTTGTTATGTCCTCTCCTCCAGGCTAAGGCTGTTGGCAGCCACAGGAGTCTGACTACTGTTGGCAGAGCTTGAGCATGCAAGCAAAGACAGCTCTAGGCCGTCTATGCCCAAGAGGGCTGAAGAGCAGTAGCTGAGGTTCACCAAGACTAAAAGGTAACAAGCCTTGAATTATAGAACTAAAAAGTAGGAGAGGGGGACAAAGAGACAGGATTGAATGAAAAATGGTTTTGGGGGTTGATGGATAGGGACCCCAAAATTAATTGGGTCATCCTCTCTCCTCCCCCCCCCTTTTTTTTAAGGAAATGGTTGGGAGGGGTCCCTGTCAAAAGAGCAGGGGTGTCCCCAAGAAAACTATAAGGAAGTGGCAAGATGATAAGAAGAAAGATACAGGGTAAGCTGCACAGAGGCCCTGATTCCCAACTGAGCGAGGGATGGTGGACAGGCATGTGAATAAACGGTGAAGATATTCTGGAAGATCCAAGAATTATGGTGAGTACGCAAGTTTCATATCTTCCAAGAATCAATCTTCATGGTTTATTCCCACTTATGGGTCAGAGTACCAAGCTTTCCGCCCAAAGGGATGAAGCAGGCTCACCCTAAGGAAACGGTAATTTCCTCAGCCTTCTGTGGGGGGTAATCACAGGAGGGCAGGGACTCACACGGGTCTGGCATGACATGAGGACTGGTTAGGGGCAGGTGGAGGCTCTCATGGCCTAGGAGCAGGAGGGCGCCCCAACAACTCACACTTGACCATGCAGGAGAAAAAAATATGAGTCCCATGGTAGCATGAACTGAGCACCCTACATTGGGCCAGGGGTGCCAACTGGGAAAGAGGGAAAGACGAAGCCATGCTGTCTGCTGAATGCAGACTGCAGTTCTGACCAGCCTGGAAGCTACCATGCTGGCATCACAAGACACCTTCGCTTTGCGCCTTGCCAGCTCTAGGCTCTGGGCGAAAAGGTATATGGCCTGCTTAGCTGTCTCGTTATCTGGCAAAGATGCCAAGAGCTGACAGAGTCACCCACAGGTGCTTGCCATAACCTGCGTGGTGTGCTTCATCTGCAGAAATACACATCATGGTGCGTGCTGCCATAGAAGTTTGTCTGCTCCAGGTATCAAGCTCCGCAACATCAGTGTGAGGAGGGGGGTCATACACTGGGCACCTAGGCCCAGAGGGAGTTTACAGTACCGGAATCCCAGAAGATGGATGAGGCATGGACCCTGGAGACCCCGAGGGGGTGCAATAGCTGCACTGGATGGCCTTCAGGGCTAGAGAGGGGGAAGAGAGATGGAGCCTTATAACCCTGGATGCTTCTGTGAAAGGCTGAGGCCACAAAGGGATGACAGTAGGGTGTCTGCTGCATTCCCCAAGGAATGACAGTGCTAGGGTAGCAGTACTGCCACCAGAGAAATCCTGAAGGCTCAGCTCTGGCATCATCTCCCCCAGGAAAGTACAGTTACGCAAGAACTAACCGTAACAGTAGATCTTTGAGAGGAGCTCTTGCAGCAGGCTATAACAGTAAGGACTATGCCGCAGGCACTAGGGCCCTCCGGAAAACCTCTCAGCCAGCAGTACCAAGCAGGGACCACCCCCGCCCCCTCAGCCCTGGTACAAAAGGGGGCGGACCCAGCTCCACCTCAGTTCCCCCGCCAAGGCCCGTGAACAAGCCCTGACAAGAGAAGGAAATGAAGCACTAGATGAAGATATAGATGAAGATCTGCACACCTCGAGGGGGAAGGCGGGTGGGAAAGTAACACCTGCTGCAAGAGCTCCTCTCGAAGATCTACTGTTACGGTAAGTTCTTACGTAACTGTACTATCTTACTTCGAGTGGGAGCTCTTGCAGCAGGCTATGACACTCAGGACTGAATACCAAGCAGTCCACGCCAAAGAAGTAGACGACCCCGGGAGGTGGAATATGCCGACTCCAGAGGCTTCAGGACAGAAGTTCTTGTAAAACAGCCAGGCCGAAGCCAGCTCGGCATCCGGAGACGATATCCAAGCTGTAATGCTTGACAAAGGTATGCACAGAGTTCCAGGTAGCGGCGGCACATATGTCCCTGATCGAGACATTTCTCAGGGCGGCGACTGAAGCAGACACTCCTCTAGTGGAGTGACCTCTAACCAGACCTGGTAGGGGCTTACTGTGGTTCTCATAGCAGAAGGAAACGCAGTGGACTATCCACTTCGATACAGCCTGCTTGGTCACCAGTTTACCCAAGCATTGTGGCGCAAAGGCCACAAAAAGTTGCTCCGATTGATGGTGCGCAGCCGTCCGCTTGAAGCAATACCTCAAAGTCCTGTGGACATCCAGTGTGTGAAGAAGAGCCTCCCCTCTATTGGATGGGGAAGGAAAATAAACTGGAAGGTCAACCGACTGGTTGAGGGTCAACCCCGAGACCACTTTCGGAAGAAACTTAGAATTTGTTCTAAGGGAAACCCTTTCCCTGTGGAAAATTAAATATGGCTCTTTACACATCAGAGCCTGAAGCTCGGAAAATCTTCGAGCTGAGGTAATAGCAACCAAAAAACAAACCTTCCAAGAAAGGTAACGCAGCTCACAATCCGCTGCTGGTTCAAAGGGAGGGAGGGTGAGCTTCTCCAACACAAAAAGGAGATCCCAGGGTGGGATAGGGTCCCGAATGGGAGGTCTGATATGCAAAATTCCTCTTAAAAAGGTGCGGGCGACATCCAATTGTGCCAAGGCCTTATCTCCAAAGACAGCATGATAGGCGGAGACAGCCCAAATATGCACCTTGACAGAGGAGTAACTCAGGCCATTCTGATACAAGGAGAGGAGATACTGCAATGCTGAGTTCACTGGACAAGTGACGGGGTCCAAATGCTTTGACGAGGCCCATAGACAAAAACGCTTCCACTTCATAGCGTAGGCGGAGCGGGTGGAGGGCTTTCTCGCTGAGACTAGGACTGCCGCAACTTCCGGGGAAACCCTGTATCTGTGTTGAGCTACGTCTGAAGGAGCCAAGCATGTAGGTTTAAGGACCGAAGGTCCGGATGGACCAGCTTCCCCTGTTCCTGGGACAGCAACTGCAAGCATATGGGCAGCGGAATTGGAGGCTCCGTGGATAACCACTGCAGGAGTGGGAACCAAATCTGCCGAGGCCATCTGGGGGCTACGAGGATCATTTGGGCCCCTTCTGCCTGTAACTTTAGTAGGACTCTCTGAATGAGAGGGAAGGATGGGAAGGCATAGAGAAACCTCCCTGCCCAGCAAAGGGATAACGCGTCTGGCCAGAAAACTCCAGGTGTGTGCTCTCGCGAGCAGAACACTGGCAGTTTGGCGCTGCATGGTGATGCAAAGAGGTCCAGCTCTGGATGACCCCACTTGTCGAAGAGCTGATCTGCCACGGACTGTAGCAGTTCCCACTCATGCGCTCTGGATCGAGACCTGCTTAGGCTGTCGGCCAGATCGTTGAGGACGCCTGGAACGTGTACTGCGGACAGCAGAATGAGCAGCTCCAGCGCCCAGTACCAGACTCTCATCGCCTCCCTGCAAAGGGGATACGAAAGAGTACCCCCTGGCTTGTTGATGTAGAAGACGACCGCCATATTGACTGTTTGAACCAGAAGAGAGCCTGGCACCAGGTCCTCTTGAAAGGCCTGTAAGGCATAGAGAACCGCTCGCATCTCCAGTACGTTGATGTGACGGGATCGCTCCTCGGGTGACCAAACCCCTTGCGTTTGATGAGCACCCAGGTGCGCCCCCCCAACCCCAGGTCTGATGCATGTGTTGTAAGAGTCTGACCTGGTGGCTCCGGACTAAAGCTGAACCCTTTCTCCAAGTTCTGGGGGTCCATCCACCAAAGCAAAGTTCTCCTGACTGGTTCGGTGATCCTGACCATGAAGTCTAGATCATCGTAGCCTTAGTCCCACTGTACCCTGAGCATCCATTGTGGGATCCGCATGTGGAGGCGGGCCAAGGGAGTCCAGGAATGGCCGCCGCCATGTGCCCCAGCAGCCTGAGGAAGTTTCTTGCTGGAACCTGAGGGGTTAAGGAGATCCATCTGGCAATCTCCCGCAGGCGATCGCCCCTGTCCAAGGGTAGAAAGGCCAGGCCCTGGACCAAATCCAGGACCGCTCCAATGAAGACAAGTCTTTGACTGGGCTCGGGGGACAATTTTCGTAGATTCAGGGTGATCCCCAGCTCTTGGAATAGAGTATAGGTGTCTCCAAGAGAGTGAAGTAGGCCTGCCCTTGACGGGGCCGTAAGTAGTCAGTCGTCGAGGAAAGGGAAGACGTAATGTCCCTGACGTCTTAGAGCCGCAGCCACCACTACTAAGCACTTTGTGAAGACTCGAGGAGTGGAGGAGAGGCCGAACGGAAGAACTCGGAATTGGTAGTGCTCCCCTTGGAAGAGGAACCTCAGAAACTTCCAGTGGGGAGGGAAGACCCCGATATGCATATATACATCTTGCATGTCTAAGGAGAGAGCCAGTCTCCTTGGTGCAGCAGGGGAAGTAGACTTGGAAGGGTCACCATCCTGAACCTTTTGTACTCTGTAAAAAGATTGAGAGAGCTGAGGTCCAGAATGGGTTGAAGATCCTGTGTCTTTTTTGGGACCAGGAAGAAGCGGGAATAAAACCCCTTTCCCCGCTGATGCAAGGGGACTACCTCTCTTGCCTTTTTCTGCAAGAGGGTCTGAATTTCTCCTTCTATAAGTGGGATGTGAGAAGGAGGAGATCAGGAGTACTTTGGTGGAGTATTTGGAGGAAACTCCGTGAACTCTAGCGTGTGTCCTCTCCTGACAATATCCAGGGCCCACTGGTCTGCAGTTATCGATCTCCACCCTTTAAGACGAAGGGAGAAGCAGCCCCCGACCGTCTCCCCGGAGTCTTCCTTTGGGGGGGGGTGGAAGGGAGTCATTGGGCTGAGCCGGGCATAGGCAGAGAGGTCTGGGAGGACTTGGGCCCACGGTTAGAAGCGCCTCCAGGATGCTGGTTACTGGCTCTCCTATGAAAACCGCCTCTCTGACCCTGCTGATTACCACGGGCTTGTCCACCTTAGGACTTGCAAAAGGTCCGTTTCTGTTGCCGTCGCTGCGGTACATTTGGCGGACCGACCAGATGGACTTGCCAGACTCCTGGTGACGTGAAATCAGGGCTTCCGTCTCCTGTCCAAACAACACGGTACCTTGGAATGGCAGATCCCTGATACCGGACTGCAGATCCTGGTGAAAGCCCGAGACTCTCAACCAGGCATGGCGCTGAAGGCAAACCCAGAAAGCGGCTGCTCGGGCTGCCGTATCTGCAGTGTCGTACGAGGCTCTCAGGACATAAGAACCTACATCGGAGCTCGATGTAAGTATGTCCAGAAGTTCGGTCCTCTGCTCGGAATCTGGCATGACTCTCAGTAGCTCTTGTCTGGCTCTCCCACAGAGCATTCTGGTACTGGACCATATGCGTCAGGAAGTTGAGGGACCGGATGGAGCAGGTGGAGGCAGAGTAAACCTTCTTGCCCACCTGGCCCAAATACCGAGACTCCAGATTGGGAGGCTGCGAGCTTAGGTGCTTCGGCTGCCTGGACTTGTCATGGGCAGCCGTAATGACCGAAGAGTCCGCCTGAAGGTTCTCAGCTAAAAAGGCTTCTGCCCTCGGGGCCTTATACAGCCTGTCCGATTTTTTGGGAACAGCCGGGATGGAGGCCAGACGCTTCCAGGTAGCCCGGGTCAAGTCCTGGAAAGTGCCCACCAAAGGAGGGACCACTAATGGTTTTCGGCTCCTTTTGCCTCAGGTACTTGGCTAACCTTCAGCGTTCCGGATCAAGGGCCTCAGTTTCCCACTCATTGGAGGCCTGGATATGCCTCATGCATCCACAAAGGTTGGATCGTCCTGAAGCGAGCGAGGCTGGTCCTTCTCTCCCGGGGACTCCCCGATCCCAAGAGAGGAAGAGGAAGAGGATGCCGATGAAGAAGAGGAGGATCGACTATCAGGTCTGGAATAGTTTGATCTCTCCTTGTGACCAGACTCCTTCTGTCGTCGGTAGCTGTGGGACCGACGTTGGGAGCGCTCTCGCCCAGAGGAACGAGAAGGGCTGCGAGTACAAGACCTGGACTGGCGACGGTCTCCAGAATCCTTGGAGCGTCGGCGGTGGTCTTTGGACCGGGAGTGGGAATGAACCCTGGATGGAGGCGTAGGCGGCCGCTTGGGGGACTTCCTCGGGGAAGGCTCACCTCCAGGCTGTGGTTTGCCCGCGGGTTCCGGTGTCGGGGGGGTCCACTTCTGGACCTGCCCCCACCAAAAGAAGAACAACTCCTGCAGCTCATCCTTTGAGAAAACCTCGGCCGCCTGTCCCGGAAAGGGAGTATCCGGGACATCAGCCCACAAAGGAGAGCCCTCTTGGGAGCCCAGGGGGGAGGAGGACTTGGGGGACGGGTATGTCGGCTGTTCCGTGGCTGCGCCCGAACCCTTTGCCCTTACAACTGGCGTCTGAGGAGGGACCGACGACAGGGTGTCTCGGGGGGTGCCGGAGAGTACTTCGGCTCCGGAGGTGCGCCTTTAGCAGGCGGCGCCGGTGCCTTGGGAGGTGGGGCCGAAGCTTTCACCTCCAAGGTCTTGGTGGTGACCCTTAGCGGGGTTACCTTAGGCATGGCCGGCTTCTCCCCCGATGGGCCGGCCTTGGCCTAGGATGACTTCGGACGCTCACCTGGGCCCAGGGACACACGGGCCTTTTTGGGAGAGGGCCGCGAGCGAGAACAAGACCGCAACCGGGACCGGTGTCGGGACCTACTGCGGTCTTTCCTGTGGCGCTTGGCCTTCTCCTTGCGCTTCCCCTCCGAAGTGTGCAGATCCATCTTTTTCTCTAGTAGAAACGCCTTCAGGGCCTTGAGATGTCGGATCCGGGTCCTGCTGGTGAACGCCTGACAGGCTGAGCAGGCCGCGGTATTGTGGTCCGGCCCAAGGAAGAAGACGCAGCGCTTGTGCCAGTCTTTGGCGGGGATCTGCTGCCCGCAGTCGCACTTGTTTTGGTGAATCTCCGGAGAGAACGACGATGGTGAAGACCTCCGTCGAAACACAAAAAAAAACGTTGAAAAATGGTACAAAAAATGGTAAGAAGTGGAATTTCGCTGTTCCTGGCAAGCTGAGGAAACAAGGCTTCTTCTCAAGTGCGGGGGACGCGGTGGGAAAAGAACCGAGGTGGAGCTGGGTCCGCCCCCTTTTGTACCAGGGCTGACGTGAGGGCGGGGCCGACGTCGGGGGCGGCCCCTGCTTGGTACTGCTGGCTGAGAAGTTTTTCAGAGGGTCCTAGTGCCTGCGGCATAGTCCTAACTGTTATAGCCTGCTGAAAGAGCTCCCACTCGAAGTAAGATCTACTGGTACCAGGTGTACTCAGCGTCAGAAGAGAGATGAACAAAGGTATCCTCTTCGTCGTCGGAGGAAGTGAAAGAAGAGCTGACGTGAGGAGGCAGTGGTGCAGGGGCTTCAGGCCTGAAGATGCCCCAGTCAGCTCTTAGGTGGTATATACCAGTTATGGTACTGAATTGATACCAGTGCACAGGCCCAAGGGCAAAAAATGACTGGGGAAGAGGGGAAGGAAGAGGGTTATGGGAGACCAGGGCAGGTCCTCTGACAGGACTTTGAGAATGCTCAGAAAACCTCTCTCGGGGTGATAATTTGCCCATCATTAAGTGATCAACAGCAGCAGACCAGTTGAGACAATGCCCATGAGAAGATACCCCCAGGTGGGGAAAGCGGAGCTGTGCATGTCTCACAGGGCGGCCCCGATCTCCACCAGTGACAGAGCCAGTCTGCTCTGGGGAGAACGATGAGTCTGAGCCAGAGGTGCAAGTCCTGTTAGAGCTACCACCTGCTCTAAGCAGGGAGTGAGCCACAGGCCCAGACTCCCAAGATCCTCCCCTCACCAGCGCTAGCTCTACCCCTTGAGCCAGGCCCTCTAAGTCAGTGCTTGTAGATGAAAGAGCGTCGGAAACTGCACTCATCCCCAGTACTGTGAACATGGCCAGCACCAGGAATGGCACTGGAGCTCAAACCAGCACCGTGAACAGTACCAGAAGGGGCCCTGGAACCATCCCCAATGCTGACCACAGACACTACTCCCTCAGAAGCTCCCAGCACTGAGCTAGATCCGGAACCAAACCCAGGAAGGCCCCCATCCTCACTAGTCTCTTATACAGGCCCGAGGTCATCACCAAGTTCCTCTCCCGGGTCATCTGACTGCTTGGGAGAAGAAAAGATAACCACCTCAAAGGCCCAAGAAAGACTGGCTCTGAAGGCTTTCCCTCTACCGGCACCATGAACAGTACCAGAAGAGGGCCTGGTCTGCAATCGCCACTTCTCTGTTTACCAGTTCTGGCCTCTGTACTGGGAGCCGAGGCAGTGCCGGGCCACAACATGAAGGTCCCATCGGTGTAGACCCAGTGTATAACTTCAGCCTCACCACAGGGGGTGTTCACTGCCCCAAAGGGCCGCCGGACTATGAGGAGTACTCAGCCAGTCTCCCATGGGAGACCGAATGTCCAGCAGACTCCTCCCCCATGTCCTCGGACGTCTCGGCTAGGCAAGCACGTGGATCCGCCCCCTGCCAAAGACCCGGATAGGGTTGAAGCGCTGGGGTCAGGAAACTTGTCGGCTATTGCAGCTGTTGTTGCAATAAAGAAGCTATTCTACTTGAAAACATTTGCCTTGGAGTTTGCTCTGGAGTGCAGGTTCACGAACTCTGGTTTGCTCACCGTGCTGTCCGCCATTCACTGCACCCCCCACTATTTCCAGGATGCGACTGGTTCTAGCTCCTTTTCACTCATGGAGAGGTCTGGTCTTCCTCAGTACATACAGTACTGGGAAGGGGCTCAGAGGAAGAGCCCAGGGACCTTACCTTAGCGTCCCTGTGAAAGGGTTGAAGAAGACCCTGTCCCAACTATTATGCAGAGAGAGAGTTAAAAGCAAGGATCGGTTTTTTCCTCTCCTTTTCTGTCACTTGTCTGTCTCTTGCCTGTCTGACTGCACAATCAAATTTTCTTGTGGCACCTAAGAATTGGCTACTCCAGTGGTTCCACGATTTCCCCCACTGTCTCCCTTTCTTCACTTGCCGTTTCTATTCTTTCTTTCCTTGCTTCTCTGTGGTTAAAAAAAGAACAGTTACATAAGAACTTACATAGTAGTAAATGTTCGAGGGGATCTCAGTCATCAGGTCACACAGTAGGAACTTCACTGTCGGTGAAGCAGGATCCACACAGAAGATTTTCAGCAGTACCACTGGGGCTGCCCACGCCTATGTCATCTGCAAATGTCACCAACCCTGTAAAGGCATGAGAGGCCCCGCTTTCTCCTCAGTTCTTTTTCCCCCGGAGATTAAGGGAGCAAACCCATGCCACAGGGGACAGAGAGAGAAAGAGGTGCCCAGGCCTGAATAAAACGCTGGATACCCAGACAGTCAGTCTGAGACAGGAACTCCAAATAGGGGGATGGCAGGAGGGAAGGCTGGTCTGATGACCGAGATCCCCACGAAGAGCTACTGTTACAGATAAGGTTCTTGCACAACTGTTCAGTCTTCTTTGGGGGCATCTCAGTCATCAGGTCACACCATAGGAATGAGTCCCAAGCAGTGACAAGTAATGGCAGAACAGTCTGGGTGGCAGGCTAACTAGGGCCTAAGACAGGAGGCCCTGAAGAGCAGCACGGCCAAAGCCTGCTCTGGCTCTAGAAGCAATGTCCAGACTGTAGTGCTTAAAGTACTGTCGGTACAGCAGGTGGCAGCAGCACATATGTCAGCGGCTGAGACCCCTTTGAGGCAAGCCACAGAGGTAGCCATACCACTTGTGGAGTGAGCTTTGACTGCCCTGCAGCACTTTGCCATACTTGTTGTAGCAGAAAACAATACAATTGGTCAACCATTTGGATAAACACTGTTTAGTGACCCGAACGCCCTCTCTTCCTGGGGCGAAACAAAAAACTGCTTCGACTTTTTGGTTTTCTTAGTTCGGAGCAGATGATATTTCAAGATTCTGCACACATCTAACGTATGGAGCAGTGCTTCCCCTGGACTGGCATGCTCAGGAAAATAAACTGGAAGGTGGATGGACTGGTTAAAGGTAAACTCACCACCTTGGGAAGAAACTTAGAATTTGGGCGCAAAGACACCCTGTCTTTGTGAAAAATTAAATAAAGCTCCTCATATCAGATAGCCTGAAGCTCAGAAATCCTTCGAGCAGAAGTGACAGCAGCTAAAAATAACTCTTTCCAAGAGAGAAAGTAGCTTGCAAGATGCGGCTGGCTCAAACTGAGACAGGGTCAACTTCTCCAAAACAAAATTCTAATCCCAAACCGGGACAGGGGAATGGATTGGAGGTTTTTGATGCAGAATGCCCCTGAGAAAAGTACAGGATACATCCAACTGAGCCATAGTGTGGTCACCCATGGACTCATGAAAGGCAGAGATAGCCAAAAGGTGCACCTTGAGAGAGGAGTACTGGAAGCCTGAGTCCGACAGCAATAGCGGGTAGTCCTGGATCTTGCTCACTGGACAAGTGAAAGGGTTCAGGTGATGTTGGGCAGCCCAGATGGCAAACCTCTTCCACTTCATGGCATATGTGACCCTAGTGGAGGGCTTCCGAGCTGCCAAAAGGAAACCCGCCATTCTCTGGGACACTCCGAACCAGGCGATGGCTATGTCCTCAGGAGCCAGGCATGCAAACGAAGGGACCCGAGATTGGGATGGACCAGGGTCCCCTGAGCCTATGTCACCAGATCCTTGCAGAGAGACAGAAGGACCAGAGGCTCCTCTGCCAACAGTTGCAGTAATGGACACCATATCTGCTATGGCGAGAATGGTACTACGAAGATAATGCTGGCCCCCTACATTTACATTTGCAGCTTGATTAGGATGCTCTGAATCAGAGGGAAGGAAGAGAAGGTGTAAAGGAACCTCCTGCTCCAGGAGAGGGACAACGCGTCTCACCAGAAAACTCCAGGCCCTGGATCTAGCGAGCAGAAACTGGGCAATTCTACGCTATGCGAGGATGCAAAAAGGTCCAACTCTGGATGACCCTATCTGGCGAACACATCTTCTGCAACGGGATGAGAGAAGTTCCCACTTGTGCATGTTGGACTGCGTCCTGCTGAGGCTGTCCACTCAGGTGTTTAGCATGCCTGGGACATGGACTGCTGAGAGAACCAGGCTGAGTTCTAGTGCCCAGTACCATACACTCATGGCCTCCCTGCATGGGGGATATGAATGCGCGACCCCCCTTGCTTACTGATGTAACAGACAACACTGAGGTTTGTCAGACTGGATCAGCAGCTGGCCTGAAAAGCCTGCATGGCATACAGGACCGCCCTCATCTCCAAGACATTGATATGCAGGGAGGTTTCGATCTAGGACCACGTTTCATGAGTGTGAAAAGGACCCAGGTGTGCTCCCCAGCCTGAACTGGAGGCATCCATGGTGAGAATATGCTGGGGGGAGGAGATCTGGAATGGGACACCTCGTACCAAATTCTGTAAATCCATCCACCACTGGAGCACTATGCGGACTGGGGGTGGGGGGGACCAGCCCTAACTGATCTAATTCATCCGTGCATTGGTCCCATTGAACTCTGAGGGTTCACTGGAGGACCCACATGTGCAACCTGGTAAGGGAACCAAAGGAATGGCTGCAGCCATCAGACCTAAAAGCCTCAGATACATCCTGGTTGAGATATAATGGCTCTGTGCCACCTCCTGAGCTTGGGTTTCTACTGCCTAACTTGAGTTCCATTTACTCTCTTTGTTGTAAAACAGATAATGTATTGAGACAAAAAAAGTCTCTCTCCCTTGTATTCTCTGATATCTGTAAGGGAAGCTCCGAGAAACTTGAGATCAAATTTTCTTTCTTGTTTAAATTTGAAAGTCACTAAAATGGGTGCTCAAGCTTTTTCTATCCAAGCACCAAAATACTGGAATGATCTTCCAATTGAATTGAGAACTATGAGTAGTCATGATTTATTCAAAAAGAAATTGAAGCATCATTTATTGAGTAGCTTGCAATGTCACTGCTATTTTAAATAATTTGTATTACTGTATATTGTTTGTCTTATATGTCATGTATTTGTATTCCTGTATTAAGTGAATGTAAAAGTTATCTTTTTGTGTAACATCTTGTGACTATTTTATAGTCTCGGGTCGCATATGAAAAAGGGCCTTGGCTCATATGTTTACCCGGTTAACAAAATAAATAAATAAATAAATAAAAATACATAAAAATGAGATACTCTGCCCTGTTTTGAGTTAGGAAGGCCTTGCCCTGCACAGAGTCCAGAACCACCCCTATATATTGCAGCATCCGGGATGGGGTCAGGATGGACCTGGGCAGGTTGACAGTGATGCCCAGGGAAGAGAACAGCTGAAGGGTTCTTTCCAGACTCCAAAGAAGCTGGTCCCTGGATGGGGCCTTTAGGAGCCAGTCGTCCAGATAGGGAAAAACGTACTGTCCCACTCTTCTGAGAGTTGCAGCTACTGCTGCTAAGCACTTTGTAAAGACCAGCGGAGCAGAGGATAATCCAAACAGCAATACCTTCAATTAGTAGTGCTCGCCCTGAAAGAAATAAACAGAGGAATCTCCTGTGAGGTGGAAACACTGAGATATGCAGATAAGTAACCTGCATGTCTGGGAAGCACAGCCAGTTGCCCCGCTTGAGTAAAGGCATCAGGCCGGGCAGGGTGACCATGCGGAATCTTTTGTACTGACCATATAGACTGAGCCTCAGATCTCTGGTTCTTTTGGGAACCAGGAAGAACCTGGAATAAAATCCCCTGCTCCACTGGTGCCTGGACACTGGCTCAATGGCCTTTTTCTGCAGTGGGGACTGCACCTCCTCCCGGAGGACCAATAGGTATGCCAGGTATAGGTGGAGGGCACTTGGGGGGGGTCTCTCTGGGGGCATCTCCATGAGTTTCGAGAGCTGTGACCCCTCTCTATGATCTGATGAATCCAGGTATCTGAAATGATGGTTCTCCACTGATTGAGATGGAGGGAGAGGCCACCTCTGACCACCACCACCTCCTGGTCGGGGACCGGAAACAGAGGGTCTGATATGGAGATAAGCGGAGGCGGATCCAGCCACTGGGGCTGATCTGTAACCCCCGGAGCGCTCAGCTGCACAGGAAGCCTTTCTCTTGCCCTGGGTACAGGAGGCAGCTCTGGACTTGTGGGACTCCTTGCAAAAGGGAGGGTACTGTCTGCTCCTAGGCTGCGTATGACAGAGCAAGTGGACAGACTTAATAGCCCTGCCAGATGCTGGAAGATCAATGATGATGTCCTGAATATCTGGCTCAAACAGTTTAGAGCCACTGAAAGGGGCATTAAGCACCTTTTGTTGGACATCTGCCACAAAGCCAGAGACACTCAGCCAGGAGTGCCTACGAAGGCAAATGCCTGTGGCAGCAGCCCTGGCACCTGTATCCGAGATATCATAGAGGGCCCTAAAGAGGTGCTTGCTAATATCCTCTGCACTCTGCAAGCACTTCAGAACCTCCTGTTTCTGAGTACAGTCTGGGAGGGCCTAGGCAGCGGTCTTCCCCTTCTTCTACATGATATTCTGGTATCTGACCATGTGAGAGAGATAACTGGCAAACCACAACCCCAGGGTAGAGGAGGCATAGACCCTTTTACCCCAAAGGTCAATCCTGTGGGATTCCCTGTCTGGGGGAAGGGAGTTGAGGTGCTTAGGCACCTTTAACCTGTCATGGGCTGTCTTGACGGCCACAGAGTTAGATTTGGGCTGGGCAACATAATAAGGAAGGCCCTGGGGGGCATGATATAACTATCTGCCCTGCAGGGCATAGCTGAAAACATATTAGGTCGGTGCCAAGCAGCAGCAGTAGTAGTGGCATTCCTCAAGGCTGCTAGGAAAGGAGCAATGATCTTAGAAGGAGATTCTAGGATTTCCAGAAAATCTACCAGATCCCGTCTGGTGGCATCCTCTTCCTCAGCATGGAAGCCCACAGCTGAGGACAGCTGCTTCATAATATTGAAGAAAGTGGGGTCCTCTGGAGGAGACCTGGGAGTATGCTTGACCGAGTCCTCACTCACTGAAGAGGCAGTGGACCTGTCAGAGGAAGGAGATTCTTCCTTTTCCTCCTCTCCTCTCCTCAGGCAAAATGAGGTCAGAATGGTACTCCTCCTCAACATCGAACTGCTCCACCTCGAGGTCCGATGAATGAAGGATCAATGATGGCCCATGGGGAACAACCTGAGGAGGCCAACGTGGCATTGACAGTGGGGCAGGGGACCCGGGTCTATAAGCACCCATCTGGTCAACCAAGACCGTAGTAAACTTGGTCAGGATATCGTTGAGGTCGACCACAGTAGACTGCTGCGTTGACGGAGGAGGGGTTGACAGCTCAGGGCGAGGCAACCCTTCCATTGGGCCATGGGAGCCTGAAAAGCCCGATGCCCAAGGGCCTGGAGAAACATCAGGCCTTGATGGGAGGGCTGTTGTTGACGAGCCAAGCATCGATGAACTGGGGGCAGACGACTGGCCGCCCTGAGAGGTGGGCAGTGGCGCTGCCATTATGGGTCTGGTAGGAACAGAGACCTGGACAGCGACAGGCATCTGTACAGCTGCAGCCAATGGAGTACCCCTGGAGTAAGAAGAAGCCGCTGGGGAGCGGGACCAGCACCAGCGGGGAGGGATCCCGATCTCTGTCTTTTTTATGACTCCCCAACCCCCGAGAACCTGTCTCGGGCTTTAGTGGCCTGGGAGCTACACAAACCCGCTGGCAATTGGGAAGAAGGGACCCCGAGGATTGGCTACCTGTTGTTCCATCAGAAAGTTTTTGAGAGCGTTTTTATGTCACCTGAGGGTGGTCTGGTTGAATTTATGGCAGAGCTCACAGTCAGATACGCTATGGTCAGGCACAAGATAGACACAGAGAGAATGTTTGTCTGTAGAGGCAAACTTCTTTCCGCAGCGGCAGTGACGGAAGAAAGAAGTGGCAGGAATAACTCTCGACATAAACGAAATAGGGGAATCTCTTGTAAAAAAGAGATCTGAAAAACTAAAGTCATAGGCAAAAATGGCACAAAACTGCGGCGGAGCTTCCGCAGAGACCCATGCGAACACAGTCAACAGTAGGAAAGAACTGAGGAAGGACCAGGGCCGCTCATGCCTTTACAGGGTTGGTGACGTCAGCATGGGCGGCCACAGTGGTACTGCTGAAAATCTTCTGTGTGGACCCTGCTTCACCAACGGTGTAACCTGATGACTGAAATACCCCCTCGAAAAAGATACACATAGACAAGATACATATACATACATATATATATATATATATATATACATATACACACACACACACACACACATATAGGGATACATGATGGGCAGGAGTGGGATATGGAAAATATTCTCACTCCTGCAGAGTGAGCTGTGTATTCTCACGAGAGCCGAAGGCACAAGTGAAAATACCCAGCTCACAAGGCAGGAGTGAGAATATTTTCCATATGCCATGATCTGCCCATCATGTGTGTGATTCATACCACAGGGGTGAGAGCTGCAGGAACATTTTTCTGTGTGTGTGTGTGTTCTGAATGGACTGGGAGTCAGAAACACAGGTGAGTGTGTTTTGCAAAGCTAACTGAGTGATTCAGAGGCTCATTGAGAAAGACAAACTGCTGCAGGTAGCACTGAGAAACAGAACCTGCTTTGTAAAAGACTTTCATTTAGAATTCAGGTTGTTTTGAAGCTGAGATCAGCACAGTAATGGGCTAGCAATGTTAAAAACACAATGGGACACAGGTGAGAGTCTTTTGCAAAGCTAATTGAGTAAGTTGCAGCTTCACTGAGAAAGAGAAACTTTTTCTGAAGCAGTTTCCTTTAAAATGCAAGCTGCAGTGCATTTATCCTCACTCTGGTGACATCAGCAGAGTATGGATAAATGTCGATATCCTCACTCTGCTGATGTCATCAGGATTTATCCTCACTGCAGTGGAAATAACACAGGTTATCCTACTGAGAAAGCTCTCACCCCCGTGGCATAAATATACATATGCACACACACACACACACACACACACACACACAGAGTATACGAATCTTTTTGTGAAACTGATCCATTGGTTTGCAAATGTATGAAATTATTTTGTTGAAATGACTGCACAAAGCTATTTGGGTTTCTTTAAACAAATGGCAAACTAATACAAGGGGTTAACTTTGAGGTGTACTTTGTCCTACACAAGCATGTTTGCAAAATTACCAACAGAAAACTAGCTCTGGGACAAAACGTATTAACTGGTTGCACCTGTTAAAGCCTAGATGTGCTCTTCAGGCTGGTATCAGGAAGGTAACTGAAAAGGTTCTAAAACATTTTGTGAAAAACAGGAAATGTAACTTACAAAATCAGGATGCAGAATTTAATTGTCAGGAAAAGACATCTTATAAAAAGAGAGCAATGTTTTGTTTAGAGATAGAGTGCAAGATTTTTAAAGAGACTCAAATGAAGGATTGTGTTTTTTGTTTGTATTGCCTTTAGGAAGAGCTATTCTGTATAAATTAATATTGTTATTTTACTGTTGTTGATAATAATAAAATGATATTTGCAAATTCTGTAACTTCTCCTGGTCTGTCAACACTTCCCCGACATCCCTGGTGTGATGCCTGCCTCCGAAAGTGGGGGGACTGCAACCCCACTTCAACGCGTGGGTTTCTAAGGTGCGGTAGCCCACGGAGAGGTAAAAGTGTTGCATCTATACATGTTGTAGTCAGCGACGAGGCAGGTCCAACATGCGGCATGTCTGTTCCAGATAGTAATGTGTCCCTCACAGGAGCACCAACCCATAGGGGGGACATCATGTTGCTTTTTCTTCTACTTGGAAGCCTTCTCCTTGTGTTCCTCTGAAACAGACATGGTGCCGCGAGGAAAATAAACAGGAAAGGTTCAGCGCTGCACTAGAATAGTAAAATAAGAAAAATGGCGCTGAAGAAGATGGTGCCGAGGGATAGAGCGACGAACAAATAGCGACGAACCGAGGAAGGAGTTGTGACGCAGTAAAACATGACTAGCACTCCCACAGTGTGTACTTGATGGAGGAAAAAACAACTGAGGAAGGTAGCAGGCCGGCGTCAGTTATTGGCCAGACCATGAGTGTCACGTCATTACATCTGTCTTGTGGGTGGCGCCATCACCAATGTTGGTCCCTAAAGCTGTAGACTGGAAAAGACTTTTCTCATGCAGGGTCCTAGTGCCTCTGGCACAGACTCATAAGTGGGAATAAACGTTGAAGACTGATTCTTAGAAGATCAATAACTATTTGCTTTGTATGGCAGTTCTTGGCCTAGAGAAGCCAGGGGACTAAAATCTAGCTTGGCAGAAGACAAAGGAAAAAATGTTCAGACAGTCCACCATTCCACTAAAAAGGGCAATGTAAAGGAGAACAGAGATATCTATATATCTATACATCTCTATATCTACCTACCTACACACGCATAAATATATTTATGCAGCAGGAGTCAGGATAAAAACTGTAGAACAAAACAATTTAATATATGGATATGTGATTTAATAGCATACAAAAAAATCCCGGTAATAGCACTGCACAGAAAGTGGTAATAGTACAGTTGCTCACCGATAATAGCATCGTTCCAAAGTGATAATACTATCGTTCCCTCATGAACGATAGTATTGTCATCAAAAGACATCAACGCATGCGCTAGAATGCCCTACCCACGTCTTCTGAAGTGTGCCTTTCGATTGGCCACTTTCCCTTACTGAGCGGTGGGAAAAAAAATCTCAAAACATGGCGGCCATCCCTCGTTTAGCGAGACACTAGGGATTCCTCCGTATTTAGCCGTTTTTTTTCAGACTGTGTCCCAAATGGATTTATCTACCTAATCCTGTGTTCCCCGTTTCCCAACAGCAGGAAAAGGTAGGAATGCCTACTATTAATATTATGCCGGGTGCCTGTGCTTAAGGAAAGGTGGGGGAAGGAGTCGAGTGACACAACGAGCGAGACGGGGAACGACAGCGCAAGACAGTGCAGTGATTTGCCATCATCCAGACAGTCCTTAGCTGAACCGGCGAACCGCCCATCTCAGAAGACCCCAAAACACACTCGGATCCATATATTAAAAAAAATAATAAATGGTTCAGTGGATATTACCGGTCAGCAACACCATCTCGCGGTTCTGGACATGTAGGAACCTCTCAAGCTTCGCTCTCGAGGTTCATACAGGTCCAGAACCTCTCGATGGTATTACTGACCGCTAATACCCACTGAACTATACATTATTCTCTATTTATCTACGATGCTATGGTGATAATGTATTTATCACCATAGTATCCCATTTATCTACACAGTTCTCTTCAGAATTCATTTAGAATGTTCGGCCTCAGAAGCAGTACTAACCATATTCAAATGGGAATAACTTTAAAACGAAAAAAGATAGCATGGTACTGTGAGCACGAAAATTGTTCAGCACAAAATTATCTAAAAAATAAATGTTTCATTTATATATATCTTATATATTGTTTATGATTAGCAAGAAAACAGAAGAAAATGTAATTTTGTTTCACTTTTTTGACAAACAAATGTGAATAACTAAAACAAAAAGTGATAGCATGGTACTGTGAGCACGAAAAATGTTCAGCATGAAAATATCTACAAAATGAGTGGTGTTTCATTTATAGATACCATTTTATTTTTTTATAATTAGCAAAAAACAGCATAAAATTCTATTTTCTTTTCTCTTTTTTGACAAATTATTTACACCTACCAAAATCAAAATGTTCACATAACATCTAAACCTGTTGCATAAATGGAATATGCAGTGGTTCAGTGTGTGACGATGCATTTATCTTGTAGTTTCCAGTGACCTCTAGTAACTCTCACTCGTGCCTTCGGCACTCATGAGGTTACCTGAGGTCACTGGAAACTGTACAAGATAAATGCATCATCACACACTGAATCGCTGCATATCCCTTATATACATCTATGTATGTGGGATACAAAATGGCCAGACTCAGAATATGCCATTAATCATCATTAGTGAGGGCCATAACTCACGAGTGGCAGAGCCTACCCTCTTACAAGTGATAAGAAAAAATTACTCACCTTAGTAATCTTGTTTCTTCCAAGGTATTCTTCTATATTCATAACTCTCTGCAGTCAGCCTCCTAAGCAGAGCTTCCCGGAGATAAAGGAACTTTATGCTAATGATAGAACTATCATTGGCTCGTGCCACATATTCAAACTGCTGTCCTTATCATCTTCAACGTTCTACCAATGTATCAGATTTCTAAGAAGCCTACAAGGCAACCTATACTAAGACTAATATACTTATGTAATGCAACACAACTAAGCTGTCCATGACAGCAAAGAAACACCCTTAATATTATAGTAATCTTAAACCCCCCTGAATGCCAGAATCACCTGGAAAAAGAAGAAAATTAAATATTTCCCACTAGGACTAAAATATATGCATGCCAGTGTTTGGGACTTTCCATTAGAAAACTCGGTCAGGCGTGCAGAGGCTCTAGTTCTGGAAGGGGAGGCAGGGTGGGAGAGTTATGAATATAGAAGAATAGCTTGGAAGAAACAAGATTACTAAGGTGAGTACATTTTTTTCTTCTAACCCCAGGTATTCTTCTATATTCCTAACTCTCTGCGGACTTCAAAGCAGTACCTTTAGAAGTAGGCTGAGAACTTACTTAGGAAAGAGGCTCTGCAGGACTACTGTGCCAAATCTGGCATCACTTCTGGACTGTCTCTCCAAACTGTAGTGTTTAGTAAATGTGTGTACTGTCCTCCAGGTAGCTGTTTTATAGATTTCCACTAAAGGAATATCTCTGGATGCTGCTATAGTAGCAGCTGTGCCCCTGGTTGAATGAGCCCTCAGCACTGCTGGGGGTTCCTTGCCAACTTTCTAATAGCAAAACTGAATGCATTGGACTATCCAGCGAGAGACTGACCTCTTAGAAGCTGGAATGTCTTTACCTACATCCCCCACAGGTAAGGAATAGCTGTCTGTCACGTCTATGATCCCTGATGTGGGTCATATAGTAGATTAATGCCCTTTTGACATCCAGACTATGGAGTCTACACTCACCTGAAATAATATGTTCAATGAAGAACACTGGCAATGTAATGGACTGGTTTAAGTGAAAATCAGAAACCGCCTTGGGGAGGAATTTCCTATTTGTTCTCAGCACCACTCTGTCATTATGGAAGGAAAGATAGTCCTACTCAACACACAGGGCTTGGAGTTCACTGATTCTTCCAGCTGAAGTAACTGCAACCAGAAAGACAGTTTTCCAGGTAACATTTTAAATGTGCAGAGGACATAGGCTGGAAAGGAGGTTTCATGAGCTGAGCAATGCATATGTTCAGGTCCCATACTGGAATTGGTTCCCTAATAGGTGGGTGCACGTGGCACAGACCTTTAAAGAACTTCTTGAAAATGGGACTGGATGCCAGGGAGATACCTCTCCCAGCAGAAATGTAGGCAGAGATTGATGCCAGATGCACTTTCAGGGATGTATGTTTCAACCCCAGAGAGTGGAGGTATGTGAGGTAATCCAGGACAGCTGGGATCTCAACTAAAGTAGGAGAAATCTCATTGGAACCACATCAAATAGAAAACCTCTTCCATTTTGATGCATATGTTTTCTTAGTTGAAGGCTTTCTATATCCTTTCAGGATATCCAGAACGCGTTGAGAGAGATTTAGGTTTGCATATTCTAAGTCCTCAAGAGCCATGCCTTGAGTCTGAGAGACCTGAGATTCAGATACAGGATCTTGCCCTGGTGGGAGGTCAACAGGTTGTGCCTCCTGGGTAAGTGTATTGGCTTAGTTACAGACATGGAAAGTAGTAAAGGGTGCCATGGCTGCCTGGCCTAGTCTGGTGCTATCAGAATCATTGATGCAGGTTGTGACCTGAGTTTGATCAGGACTCTGAAAATGAGAGGGAAGGGAGGAAAAGCCTAGACTTCTCCCTGACCAGTTCAGCGCTACAGCATCCAATGGGATTGTTCCCTTGGCTGGTGGCCTGCAACAAAAGAAGAGCAGATGATGATTATCTTGGGATGCAAAGAGATCCACCTCTGGTATGCCCCATCTCCTGAACACTGAGTCCAGCACTTGCCTGTTGATAGGCCACTCGTGATGCACCTGATTGATTCTGCTCAGCGCTTCTGCCAAGGTGTTGTCCTTTCCTGGCATGTGAATGGCCTGTAATGAGGCCTTCAGCGAGTAAACCAGACTCCAGACTTTCATTGACTCTGTGCATTGAGGGTCTGACCTTGTTCCCCTCGCTTGTTTATGTAGTACACTGCTGTGGTGTTGTCTGTCCCGACTTGCACCACTTTTCCTTGTACCAGATGGGCAAATGTTTTCAAGGCCAAAAACACTGCCCTTAACTCCAGTACATTTATATGCAGGAGTGAGTCTGTAACAGACCATGTTCCATGAGTGGTGCGATCCCCTATGTGAGCACCCCACCCTAACAGAGAGGCATCGGTTGTAAGAATAACTAACTGATGGGGTTTCCCTTTGGAAAGGTACCCCTTCCCTGAGGTTGTCTGCTTCCTTCCACCACTGGAGGGCCTGCAGCAAAGTTCTTGTTACTGGAACTGGTTTTGTCAGACTGTCTTTTCTTTGGCACCAGTGTGCTCCGAGATGAAACTGTACGTCTCTCATTTGGAACCTGGCTCCCAGGACTGTGTCTGTTGCTGCGGCCATATGTCCCAGAAGCTGCAGAAACTGTCTTGCTGGTCGTGACTCGTTCAGCTTGAATGAGGCAGCTATCTGCAGAATGCTTTGCACCCTGTCCTGAGGGAGGAAAGCTCTTCCCTGTACTGTGTTCAGTTCTGCTCCTATGAAATGTAGGACTTGTACTGGAGTAAGAACAGATTTTTCCTGATTTACCAGGAATCCTAGGGACTGTAACAGGTTTAGTGTTACCTTTAGATGGTCCTGTACCTGCTGTAGTGAGCTTCCCACCACTAGCCAGTCGTCAAGATAAGGGAAGACTGATATACATACAGGTTACTCACCTGTAACAGGAGTTCTAGGAATGGTATATGTTGTTCATACACACTTTCTGGCAGGTTCCTTGCCACTTTAAATCTTGCCAGAAGGTCTTCAAGCTGGCTCCTCCCACCCACCTGGGTGGTAAAACTCTCGGCTGCACCCCATGACACCAGATCTAGCCCGCTGGAAGCCAGGTTGTGCGTCGAAACCAGGGAGGTCGGGTGGGTCGTGTGGATGAACAACATATACCATTCCTAAAACTCCTGTTACAGGTAGAGTAATCTGTATTTCTAGGACATGGATATGTTGTTCATCCACACTTTCTGGCAGACTCTAGCAGTTCTCCGAGGAGGGAGGCAAGGCACACCCCTATTTAGGGAATAAAGACTGGAGAACCGAGGCCCCAAAACCAGCATCCCGGCGTCACTCAAGGTCAATGTGGTAGTGGGAGATGAAGGTATGTGCTGACTTCCAGGTAGCAGCCCTGCAGATTTCCTGGATAGGGACGCCCGTGGAAGCAGCTACCGATGCAGTGGTGTGGCGGGTAGAATGAGCTCTTATCCCTCTGGGAGGCTCCATGCCCGCCAACCTATAGCAGAGATCTATGCAGGAGGTGACCCAACTGCCTATCGTCCGCTTGGCTGCAGGTCTGCCAGGTGCGGCTTCAGCGTAGGTGACAAACAGCTGGCGAACCTCTCCCCGAACTTCAGCCGTCCGTTCCTTATAATAAGCGAGTGCTCTTCTAGGGTCCAAAGTATGGAGCCTATATTCGGCCTCTGAGGTGTGACTGGGGTAGAACACCGGCAGAGTCAACACCTGATTAAGGTGAAACTCCGACAGCACCTTCGGAAGGAATTTCGGGTGGGGGCGCAGGACAACCTTGTCCCTGTGGAAGACCAGATAAGGAGACTGGATGGAAAGTGCCTGGAGCTCTCCCATCCTGGCTGACGTGATAGCCACCAAGAAGGCGGTCTTCCACGACAGGTGGGAGATATCGCACCTGTGCACTGGTTCGAATGGCCTACCCATGAGCTTAGTCAGTACCAGCAGTAGATCCCATGGAGGTGGAGGTTCTCGCACCAGAGGGATCTCTGTGAACAAGACACTTTGAAAAAGCCCGACCACCTTCTCCCTGCGCCACAGAGCACTGCACCGGCCTGCGCCGTGAAGCAGGAGGCTAGCTCAGGTGCCTGTAAGGGTAAGTCGGCCAAGCCCTTGATGAAAGGGACCACAAGTAGTCAGAATGTTTGCCAAGGAACAGGAGGAAGGGTCCAAGTCCTTGCCTGACACCAAATGGAAAATCTCTTCCATTTGAAGGCGTAGCATTTTCTGGTCAACTCCTTAGGGGCCGCCTCAGCGACATGGAGGACCTTGTCGGGAAAGACCCAAGGCCTGGAACTCTGGCAGCTCAGAAACCAGGCGTCAGGTGCAGGATTGAAGGTCCGGATGGAATACCTTCCCTGATTGACTGAGATCAGGTCCGGGGCGGGCTGGAAGCCTCGGGAGAACCTGGAGCTGAGACTGAGGAGATCTGGATACCAGAACTAGGGGGCCAGTCTGGGGCTACCAGAATCACCTGGCCTTGTCCCTCCTTGCCTTGAGAAGCACCTTGTGGATCAAGGGAAATGGGGAAAAGGCGTAGAAGAGGCCGGGATCCCGGCCTCAGAAGGCATCCCGTGTGAGCCCTGCTGAGGGGTGGGCATGAAACAGTCTCAGCTTTGCATTCTCCTGGAGTAAACAGGTCTGCCTGAGGCATGCCCCAGTGGGAGAAGAGATCTTGTACTACCTCCGGCAGGAGAGACCACTCGTGAGATGCAGCCCCTATCCGGCTTAGGGCATCGGCCAGGGTGTTGGAGGCTCCTGCCAAGTGAATGGCAAGGAGATCTGCCTCCAGGCTGCGCCGCAGTGACCAGATGGAGAGCTTCCCTGCAGAGGCATGGAGGCGCGTCCGCCCTGGCGGTTTAAGATAGTACATGGTCGTGGTATTGTCGTCTAATTTCAGACCTAAACCCACTTGACCAGAGAAACGGGCAAATGCGGTGAGGCTAGGCACGAACTGCTCAAAGCTCCAGCAGGTTGATGTGGTATCGGGACTCCCGAGGACCCAGAGGCCATCGCTCTGTGCTCTGATGCTGGCAACCCAATCATGAAAGCATCGGTCAATAGAGACTGTCAGCTGGGGCAGACAAGCAGGATGCCCTCCTGCAGATGTGCTGGAGCGGTCCACCACTGGAGGCGTTCCACATCCCCTGGTCACTGTCACCAGCTGATCGGATCGAGTGCTGTAGCCACTGGCTCGCCAGCCCCCATTGAAGGGGACGCATGTACCAGCGGGCCCAACGGACCACGTTGGTGCAGGCCACCATGAGGCCCAGGAGGCGCAGGAAGTCCTGGGCAGGGTGAGATTGCCCAACCAGAAATGATTGGGCAAAGGAGGAAAGAACCTCGGCCCTGTCCGCCGGGAGCCGTGCTCTGGCTCATAGAGAGTCAAGCTCTGCCCTGATGAATTGTATCACCTGCTTTGGCACGAGTTCCGACTTGGCCATGTTGATGAGGCCAATCTGAGAGCAAACCTGGAGGGCCAGATCTCTGGACCGCTCCACCTCCGCTCTGGAGGGGGCTGCAATCAGCCAGTCTTCCAGGCAGGGGTACACCCGGACCCTTCAGCGCTGCAGGAATGCTGTCACCACTGCCATGCATTTGGTGAAGACCCTGGGAGCTAGGGAGAGGCCGAAGGGCATGGCCCGGAACTATCGTAAAGGGATCCCTCCACTCTGGGCGGAGGAATCTCTGATGGAGGCAGACCGGATTGGGACGTGAAAAGAAGCGTCCTGGAGGTCCAGGGAACAGAACCACATGCCTTGTTCCAAGGATGGTATTATCTGAGCCAGGTGACCATCCTGAAGAGTGCGAGACCTTAGGAACCTGTTCAGGTCGTGCAGGTTGAGAATGGGGCACCAACCCCCTTCCGTTTTGGGACCAGAAAATACCTGGACACAAACCCCGGGTCTAGAGGAGGATCTGCCACCTTCCTGATCACTCTTTCTCGAGGAGCATGGGAATATCAGCTCGGCGGGCCGACAGCGAGGCTGCGGACCCCGCAGCCCCCCGAGGGGCGACGGCTCAGAAAGGTGGGGTCTGCTCAAACTCCAGAGGCAGGCCCTTTCCTACCACCTCCAACACCCAGTGGTCCGTGGTGATAGTGGACCAGGAGGAAAGGAAATGGCGGAGCCGTCCCCCCACGGGGGAGTGACGAGGCTGGGGGCGACACCCCTCAACCCGTCACTGGGCAGGCTTGGAGGAGGGACCTCCTGGGCCTTTACTTCCTGTTGGAGAAAGCCATGGGCTTGGGTTTGGGATGCCAAGAGCGAGCCTGCTGGCCCTGATGCTGGTGCTGTTGGGCCGGACGTGCCGCGGGCGCAGAAGGACGAAAGGACTTGTGCTGCTGCTGATGGCGGCCTTTGTCCTTCTGAGCGGAGGTGACCGAGTCCAGGGTGGCATTGGACTTTTCGATCCGCTGGGTGACCTTCCACTCCAGGGCCGAAGGGTCGGTCCCCAGGAAGGGGCGTCCACCAACTTGTGCTGGTATCCGCCGTAAGGTGGATATCCTCAGCCATGCCCTGCGGCGCGCGCATGCCCTGCGGCCACCACTGATCTGGCACAGGAGTCCCCTATGTCCAGAGCTGTCTGGAGCTGTTGCCCGCCACTGCCCTACCCTGGTCCCGGACCTGCGGACTGTGGTCTGGAGTGGGCGGGAGATGAGGATCACCTCATCCAGGGGCCCATGGGGGCGTGGGAGAGTGTGCCATCAGCGCAGGACAGTTGGTCTGGCGGAGGCCAAGGGAGGGGCCAACACACCTTGCGCCCAGCGTGGTCAGCTTTTGGACTCCTTGTCGGGGGCTTGTCCATGTCCCCAACATTCCCGGAATGCGGAGCGCTGTAGGTGACCAACCCCTCGGCAGAAGGTGTTCCAGCTCCAGGCAGATGGCGGTTGGGACCACATACTTCCTGGCCATCCTGGCCGGAGCAGGACAGGAAGCAGGCGCTGCAAAGCTCCAAGGCTGGGCCAACAATGGCCTCAGCCATGGGAAAAGCCTCCGTGGGTGAATCCCCTCGGTCCAGTATCTCCGTCAGGGAATACTTGGCCCGTTTGGAAACGGGCTCGAGCTGCATCCCGGTGGACTACGAGATGAGCCGAAGCAGACCCATAAAGGACGATGGGCTTTCGTCCAGTGACTGGCCCTCGGAGGACTCCAGGTCAACCTGCCTGGAGAACAGGGAGGAGTCGTCGTCGGACTCCGAAGAGTCCGCGAAGAGCTGCCTAGGGCCTGAGCCACCCTCCACCTGCAAGGCGGTCGGGAGTGAGGTGACCACAACCTGTGGGGCAGGTCGTGACCCAACCGAGAATCCTTGGTCGGTGCCCCGATTCGGTTGTGGATGGGAGGTTCCACCACAATTGGTGAGGCAGCAAGTTTAGGCGAACAACGGCCCAGACATGACATCTCGCCTGCAGCGAGAGGGTTGCTGGCCTTTCGGTGTACAACCACTTGATGGCGGGGAAGATGGTGGCTTGGCCGGACAAAGTAACTGCTGCCATATCAGCTCCTTGTAGCGTCCGCGCAATTTGCGCCGAAGCCTATCTTCATCCAAGGAGGAGCGGTGTCGCTGCTTACCTTGGTGCCGAGACTGAGACCGCCGATGTTGGCGGGATCGGCTGGACTGAGAAGAGGTCCAAGACCAAGAACCTCAGTGTGTCCAAAGGCGGGCCTGGGAGGGAGCAGGGGACACCCGCTCCTTCCTCGGCTCAGACGTCTTAACCGGGGACTGCTGCACCAATGGCGCAGGTAAAACCTCGGTTTCCACCGGGGAAACCAGCGAAGACTGGTTGTCAGCCTCACCAGTCGACAAACCTTCTGACGGGTCGAGAAAAATCTCGACCGCGTCGATGGCTGTCTCGGCCGGCTGACCTGATGGGGATGTCATGAAGCCAGCAGCCTTAGCCGCAACCTCGACCGAAGTCGACGGTCGGCTGTCCGGGGAAGGGGACCTCTCCTGCTCCCACGAACGCCGACGATGGGACTTACCTTTGGGATCCTTCTTCTTGGACTGAGAAGAATGTCCCGATGGCCCTCTCCTTCATGGAAGGGAATGGCAAAGCTCTTGAGCGAAGCAGAATCAGGTACCCAAGGCGGGCGGGATAAAGGCCAGCTGACCGAGTGAGGAGGAAGATGTGGCCTGGGCAGCCTCCTCCTCGGGCGATCATCTGCTCGAGCTGCTCAGCCGAGCCAGCCACGTGGTAACTGCCCAGCAGACCTCTTTTGACTTAACGTGGTGGCGCTTCTCGAGGTGCCGAGCTTCAACAGGACAGCGCGGTCCTCCAAGAGCGTTGGCGAGCGAACAGCAAGACTCGCATGAGCCTGCGGGTGGTGTTCTGAGGCAAGGCAGTGAATGCTGCGTGGAGTCGGATTCGATCCTGGACATCTTCTGCCACATAAGGCACTGCAGCTCCGGGAGTCGATTTGTCCATCGCAGCTGCGAGGGAAAAGGAAGACCAAGTCTTGAAAATTTTAAAGCGAGGTTTTGGACGAACCGAAGAATTAGGATCCAGTCTAACACGCAGAGGCGTTAAAGAGGGAACCTGAGCTTCAAGCAGTAAGGAAGATCTGGCGTCATGGGGTGGAGCTGAGAGTTTTACCACCCGGGTGGGTGGGAGGAGCCAGCTTGAAGACCTTCTGGCAAGATTTAAAGCGGCAAGGAACCTGCCAGAAAGTGTGGATGAACAACATATCCATGTCCCTAGAACTAACCTTTTTAGGTATGCTACTACCAGTGCCAGGCACTTTGTAAACACCCTGGATGCTGAAGTGAGGCCGAAAGGTAGAGCTGAGAATTGGTAATGTCCTGATGGAAGTCTGAATCTCAGGTACTTTCTGTGAGATTCTCTTATTGGAATGTGAAAGTAGGCATATTTTAGATCCAGAGATGCCAGCCAATCTCCCTGATGGATTACTGGCAAGATCATTGCCAGTGTGACCATTTTGAACTTTGGTTTTATTAAATGCCTGTTCAACAGTCTGAGGTCTAGAACAGGCCACCACTCCTCATTTTTCTTTTTGGTGAGAAAGTATCTTGAGTAGAAACCTCTTCTTTTCTGGTGCATTGGAACACCCTCCACTGCTTTTAGCTGGAGGAGGCTTTGAACCTCCTTCTCCAGGAGTTTTTTCTCTACGAGGGAAGCTGGTTTGAACACCCTTGTTCTGAAGGGAGGAAAAGACTTGAAACTCCGGGACAAACTCTGACTCACTACCTCCAGGACCCACTTGTCTGTGGTGATGGATTGCCAAGCCTGGAAATAGTAAGCCAGTCTGCCCCCTACTGGTAGAGGGGAGGCGGTCTTGTTCATTAAGTCAGAGGTTATCATTTGCTTGGGGCTGAGCTTGGGAAGTTTGGGAACCTCTCCTAGAGCCCCTTCCACCTCTGCCCCTGAAATACCCAGTCTGCTGTGGGTATTGTTGATACTGGGGGACAGTTTGTGCCTGGTAAAAGGGCCTATTATAGGCTGTCCTTCCTCTGCCTCCCCTTCTGTAGGGCCTATAGGAGGAAGAAGGCCTCTCCTTTGAAGAATTACTCTCAAAGGTGGCCTTATATTCATCCACCTTCTTCATGTATGCTTCAGTCTGTTGAACAAATAGTGAATGATCCTCTACAGGGAAATCCATGGCCTAGGCCTGGGTATCCTGTATTAGATTAATAGCCATGGGCCATGCCAGCCTTCTAAGGGCTATGGTAGGGGCCATCGATCTGGCAGCATTGTCTTTGGCATCTGCTGCCATTTGAAATTGGTACTTGGCTGCTACCAGCCCAAACCTGGCTGTTTTAGCCAAATCATCAGAAAGAGGTGAAGGAGTCTTCTCTGCCATGGCTAACACGGACTGCCACAGTGATTTTTGATACTGTGCTGAGTAAGCTTGGTAGTTAGCCTGTCTTACTCTGAGTGAAGCAGCTAAGTAGCCTTTTTTTGCCATGCTATCTTGCAAGAGTCCTTCTCAGGCGGGTGAGATGTCAGAGCCCTCGCCTTCCCACAGGCTGCTTGCTGGACTGTCCTGATGGTCAGGGTGAGAAAAGAGGAATTCAGACCCTTGTCTGTCCAGCTGGTACTTTTTATCCACTTTCTTGTCCAAAGGTGGAACAGAATTTGGAATCTGCAGCATTTTAAACAAGTCTTTTTTTAAAGAACTTGTTTATAGGGAGTAAGATTTTTTTTGTGGCGTTGATCCCATCATCTCCATATATTCAACCTCTTCCTCATCCTCTATGACCTCTGTGGTAGCCAGATCAAGGGCATCCACTATTTTTCTTACAAAAGAAAAATGAGAGGAAAAATCCTCTGGTCTAAGAGGAGAAACCAAATTCCTGCTCTGGTGAGATCTCTAGTTCAACAGGCTCACCTTCGTCCATTTCAGGTAAATCATATTCCTCAACTCAAACTCCATCGTCTCCTGCGATGTGTTTGGTTCAGAGGAGGGCCCAACTGGGATTTGAACCGGTGCTGGGAGGGCTGGAGTATGTATAAAACTCTGCAAAGCCTGTAGGACTTTCATGGCCTGGGCAATCTCATCTGATGACGGCAGGCTGTGAGGCACAGATGAAACCCCTTTTGGTTCATCAGCCAGGGAATCAACCTGCTTTGTTTTCTTGGTGGGAACTGGAGAGTCAGCCAGATCACCCATCCTTTTTCCAGTAGTTATTTCACCCTTGTAAGGGATGCTCAAAGAAGAGACAGTGGTTTCACCCGCAGGTTTAGAGGGTGTAGGTTGGTCAGAATACGCAATACCCTACTCCAATTTTCTTTGGAGACTTTCAAGTCTCTTTTCTGCTGTTTTCTGGCAGGGATTTACTATGCCCCTACGACATCCTGCTTGCTCAACATCCCTGACAGCCACAATGCCGAGTGCGCTGCATAGCACCGTGAGGGTCGGGATGTCTCTTGTGTTTCTTTGGGGGCTGTGCCTCAAACCACCAGGTAGCGCGCCCCACACCCACCAGTTTCTATGGATATAACTCTAGTTGGAGTTGTCCTGGGGCAGTGATAATCGGGGAGGCAGTCCTAGGGCCAGCAGAGATCATCACAGTGATGAGAGGTTTTCGCATGATTCCTGTCTTTGCGCTAGGGAGTTCGCTGATCTGATGGCATACTGACTTGCAGATATCACATTCTGCTATAAAATGGTCATTCCCCAGGCAGACAACACATAAATTGTGCTTGTCTGCCTTTGTAAAAACATCCCCGCACTTAAGGCAGTTTTAAACCCTGGTGGTCCAGTCTTTTTCTTAGGTTTTTCTGCCATCATTCAACCGATGAAGAAAAACAGAACTGCAATAAAGATTTTACTTTTATTTTTTTTTTTAAATGCGGCTGGTTCAGGAACTGATGAAAGTCCCGATAATGAACCAGGAATCGGGTTAGTGGTTCACAGAAACTGGGTTCGTGGTTTCAAATATAACAAGTATAACAATTTATTAAACTAAAATAAGTAGAACTAAATACTGGAGACAGTAAATAAAGCTCAGGAAAGGGTACTAAGACCCTGTTCTCCAACGGTTATACCAAACTGTGAGGAACCAAGGAAAATAAACTAAAACAACACTTAAATAATGCTAACGTTAAGGTAATAAACAGAAAATAAAGGCAGCAGTAAGAATAATATAACAACAATATAAGAAATTACTTACTATATATTCAATGAAGAACCATAAGGAAGTCTCCTGGGCGTCTTGACTTGTCAGGCAGAGAAAGAAATCTGATACGCTGGTGGAACGTTGCAGCTGCTAAGGGCAGCAGTTTGAATATGTGGCACGAGCCAATGATAGTTCTATCATTAGCATAAAGTTCTATTATCTCCGGGCAGCTCTGCTTGGGAGGCTGACTGCAGAGAGTTAGGAATATAAAAGACTACCTGGCATTAGAAAGAACAGTTATGTACTTACTGTTGCCAGCAGATCTTTGAGAGAATCTCTTCCATTGTTACACATCTTTGGAACTATACCCACGTCATCAGTAGGACCATATGGAAACTTCTACTAATTGGGGCCGGCCCATGACGATGTCATGTCAGCAATTATATAAATGTGGGCCGCCCCATCACTCCTCAGTTCCCCGCTGGAGATTAGACACTGAGAACGCCCAAGTGTGGAGTACAAGGAGATCAGAAAAGCCTGAAGCATACAAGGTGAGAAATGGTGCTGGATATAGTAACTATGGATTAGGATCAGGCACACTATCTGGTGCAACCTTCACTGAAGAAGAAAAGGGACAGAGAGAGGGACAGCACGGCCTAATGAAAGCGATTCTAAGATCTACTGTTACGTTAAGTACATAACTGTTCTATCTTCTTCAAAGTATGTCTTCCATTAGGTCACACCTTTGGAACGAGTCTCAAGCAGTTTCAAAAGTCACTGGTTGGCTGGTACAGTCTGATATATATGCATTCAGGACAGCAGGCACTGCAGTACAGCAAGTCCAAATCCAGCACATCTACGAGAGACTATGTCCAGACTGTAATGTTTAGTGAAGGTGTAGGCAGTGCTTCATGTGGCTGTAGCACAAATGTCAGCAGCAGAAACACTGACACAAGCAGCAGAAGCGGCCATCCCCCTTATGGCGTGACCACAAACCACACCAGGAAGTTCCTTGGCATACTTCCTATAACAAAACTAGCAAGCCACTGCCTGCAAGTGCTACTTCTGATTGCCCTCTCCTCTGTCCCCTCCCTTCTAGCCGGCCTGCCCTCGAGGACACACACACCAGAGGGGCTCCGAGCCGCCAGCGGGCGGGCGGCCACCGCACAGCCGGTAAGGAACTAGGAGGCCGGGGAGAAAGCCAGAAAGGGTATGGAAAGCTGCAAAATTTTTGCCCACCCCTACCCCCCTTCAGGGTGTTTCTTTTATACCACCTTCCCGCCAAATCTCATCCCCGCCCATAGCTATTCTCCTAGCCAATTCCGAGCTCATTTTCTTCTCATCAGCTTACTTTCTTTAACCCTCTCTACCCTCCACCATGCTACTGCACCTACTACTGCTGCTTTGCTTCTCACCTTCCTTAGATCCAGAAGAGATAACTGTTGGAACCCTTACCGAGGTGCTTAGGGCGACCACTCAACACTGCCCCCCTCTACTGTCCCCAGTGGATGCCCCTAAACTCTACATACTTATACTACCGCTTCTGCATAATAATCCTTGGGGAATCCCCAAAAAAGGCTCACAACCAATTTGGAACTCCTCTATCCCCCTGCTTCCATACTGGCACTACAATTACTCCCTACGCCTGTCCATTAAGCTGGTCATACTAACATACTATTTGCCAGCAGATTAGGCCTTATGGTCTATCAAGTCTGCTCGAACCTAAATCAAGTCTGCTCGAACCTAGATCCTTAGTTGGGTGCCGAGACCTCCCATCCTTGTGCTCCAGAAACCCCTATCATCCATCCCCACCCCCGGACAGGCCATCATCTGATACATCCACTTTCTGTGTCTGTCCGCCCTCTCTAAAGCTCTCCACTGTGGATCTCTGAACCAGCTCACCAGGCAGAGCATTCCAGGGTCCACCACCCTCTCAGTGAAAACCTCTCCTCTTTTCCCCCTCACCCTTCCACCTTCCAACTTCAAACCATGCCCTCTGGTGATGCCTCCCTGCTTTAGTCTAAAGATCCCTCCATGTTTACCCTATTTATTCCCTTGAGGTACTTGAAGACCTCAATCATGTCCCCCCTGTCTCTCCTCTCCTCCAATGAAAACAGGCAGAGCTCCTCAAGTCTGTCCTCGTAAGTCAAATCCCCTAGCCCTCGTATCCTATCTATCTATGATTAATCTATGATAAAATCGATAATCATGCAGCAGGATCATCACCCACTATATATTGGATCCCAAGAAAGAAGAAAAAACTGCCTGACTGCTCACTACTCCTATCACTCGGTGCCCTCATCAAGTTAATCTTCTTTCTGCTGGTCTGTGTTGGCACTGTGGAAATCAACCCTGGACCCACTGAAAGCTCGATCTCTCCAACTGACCTAACCTCCATAAATGGATTGAGTTTTCTTCACTTCAATGCCTGCAGCCTCCTAAAAAAGTTCTCATCAATACAGGCCTGGGTTGCACACACCCTACCGGATTGTCTGGTTATATCTGAAACATGGCTCAAATCTGCAACAAAAGATAGTGAAATAAACCTTCCCAACTACCAGCTCTTCAGATCTGACCGTCTATCCAGGGGCGTGGGTAGCCATCTATGTCAAAGCAAATATCTCTGCATCCTGCCTCAATTCTACATCACAACCAAAGGAATTGAATGCTTGTCAATTAAAATAACCCTTCCCAACACATCATCCTTTCAACTGATTGGTTGCTATAGGCCCCCTCTGCAGGCCTCAAACTCCTATCCCACTTAGGATCTATACTTAATCTCGGTCCTGAAGACACCATCATCTTAGGAGACATGAACTTAAATTGGCTGACTAATGCATCTGCACCCTGGTAACCTTCTTCTGTGACACCTATGGATTCTCTCAATTAATCAAAGAACCAACAAGGATCAACCCAAAGAATACTCTCAACAGCACTCCTGGATATTATATTGGTAAATAAACCTCATCATTATCCTATGCAGGAGTACTATTCAGTGACATAAGTGACTGTCCCATAGCTGCCATTAGATCAACAATCAAGCCACCCAATCCTGCAAAATTCCTCCCACGAAGGTCAAAAGAACTTTAATATTACAGGATATCTCCATGATCTGTGCCACACCACACGCTAAAGAATTCTATCTCACAGCCTCAATAGAGACAGCTCTTCAAATCCTAAATGATATAATCATAAGTGCCCTCAATTCACATGCACCCTCACCAGTGTCAGAACCAAACTCAAATCCTGTCAGCTGGTTCTCTGCCGACCTTAAATCCACTTCTGCTTGCCAGAGACAAACTCTGGAAAAGGGCAAGAAAGACAAAGGACCCAAATGACTGGCTCCAATTCAGAAAAGCCAGAAACTCCTGCACAAAACAAGTAAGAAAAGCCAAGGCAACCTTCTACACAGCTGAATAGATGCCTCCTATAACAACCCTTCCAGGTTCTGGGGTACCATAAAGGGCATCCTAGGTCAAACCTCTACCTCTGTCTTACCATCCAAAATTCAATTAAATAATATTGAAATCACCGACAAGCAAAATATCTTGAATGCCTTCAATGATCATTTCACTACAGCTGGCCTGGCTCAACTCCCTCCTGCAAACCTATTAAGATCATCTCTAAACCTACAATCTACTGAGAGTCAAAGGTTGCTTCTACATTCTCATTCAAACCAATATTGTTCAAAGAAGTAGAAGACCTCCTACTCCAACTAGATACACCAAAAGTGCAGGTGCAGACTCCTGGATCCCTACTTTCTAAAAAGTAGCACTGTATGCCTTAACCCCCTCACCCACCTCTTCAATCTATCACTTGCCACTGGTTCTATCCCCTCAATATGGAAAACAGCTCAAGTGTTTCCATTACTTAAGGCAGGTGATCCCATGGACCTCAATAATTATAGGCCCATCTCCATCTTACCAATACTATCCAAGATGCTTGAGAAGCTGGTAAACTCTCAGTTAACTGCCTACCTTGATACCAACAATCTCCTAAATACAGCTCAATCTGGGTTTAGATCTATGCATAGCACCATCTCTGCACTAGCAAAAGTCACAAATGACTGGCAGACTGCCCTAGACAAAAAGAATAATACCTGTGCTGTGTTTCTGGATCTAAGCAAAGCCTTTGACACTGTGGATCATGATCTTCTAATCACCTCACTGAACTCCATAGGCCTTGACTCACTCTCTCTTAAATGGTTCAGATGCTATCTCTCTGGAAGACTACAACTGGTAAAGAATGATGGTGATCTATCTACCTCTAAGCCACTCCTAAGAGGTGTACATGAGGCTCCATCCTGGGTCCCATCCTTTTAGCCATTTACATCAACAATATGACTCCAATCTCTCTCTTTCTAATATCCACCTTTTGCAGATGACACTGTACTTTATGTGAGCGATCCTCACCATCAAAAGCCTGTGAGCTCCTACAGTCTCAATTCTCCTCCTCCAGCATAACCTATTAAAAATAAATTATTACTAAATGCTAAGAAAACCAAAGCTATGTTCTTTGCCACCAAGAACTGTTCTTCCACTATCCCATCATTCACCCTCCCACAACTCTCTACCATCCTTGGTGAAAATCTGGAATATGTTGACAAATTCAAATACCTAGGAGTATGGATAGACAATAAACTAGACTATACTACCACGTTGAAGAGCTCCTGAAAAGCTAAGACAAAGACTTGGTCTATTCTATAGGATCAAACACTACCTGACCAAAGATTCCAAACAAAGATTAATCCTTGCATCATTCATGTCCCTCATTGATTATGCTGACTTCCTCTATGGTCATTGCTCCCTCTCCCATCTAAACAAACTAGACACCCTGTATCATAGAGCTATTAGATTCATTACTGACCTTCCTCTAGCACCCATCATTGCTCTCTCTACAATGCAGTCAGCTGGACATCCCTGCAACATAGAAGAAGAAAAATGCTACTACCTGGATCTACAAAGCTCTGACAAACAAACTCCTTCCTACATCTCAGACTGCTTCAATCAGATCACATCCAGGCCCTACACCTTGAGGATCAACAAACTGATCCTGCTGAAGATTCCTATCACCTGCACCGGTATGGAAGAGCTGCAATCAGTTATGCCCTGGCACTTATCTGAAATTCTATCCAAAAGACATTGAAAATGGAAACACTGATTCCCCTTACATCCTTCAAAAAGCTGTACACCAGCCTAATCCCAGATCTTGCAATTGCTTCCACAAGGCCTAGTCCTCCCACACCCCCACCCTCCCACACCCTCTCTCCCCACCCCCCTTTTAAAGCTCCTCCCTATTCTTCTATCATTGTCTGGTCCTTTCCACATCAAACCTCAAACATATATGCCCACCCATGTACCATTATCCAAGCCTTATCCCTACTAGACTGTTTGTTTCTCTCCTTTATTAGGTTTTGGTTTACTGTCCTTTGCCTTGTATATATGTAAATATTTGTGCATCTATCTCACTCATAAATGATTGTATTTGTGCTTATTCAATATCATGTTTTTGTATACACTCTGTAACCTTTTTTGTTATGACCACTCAGGTCCATCTTGTAAATGAGCTATGCTCAATGATGTTCGCCTGAATAAATAAAGATTTTGATTGATTGATTGATTGAAAACATAATACAATATGCCAGCCATTTGGATAGTTAATGTTTAGACGTCAGGTGCCCTCTTTCCAAGGGGAGAATGAAACAAAAGCAGAGAGGACTTTCTGTCGTCCTTCACGTGATTCACGCAGTATCTGAGTATTCTACACATCCGAAGTATGGAGCAATGCCTCACCCTGATTGGCATGCTCAGGGTAATAAACAGGAAGGTGTATCATTTGAGTCAGTATAAATTCCTATACCACCTTCATTAAAAACTTAGGGTTTTTATGCAAAGAAATGTCGTCTTGGTGAAAAATAAGCAGGCTATAGCTCTAAAATCCTTCCTGCAGAAGTGATTGCAACCAAAAATAACATTTTCCATGACATATAAGGTAAGCCACAACTCGTGCAGGCTCAAAATGATCCAATTTTAGCTTCTGAAGCACATAATTGAAGTCCCAAGGCGGGAATGGACTGCGAACAAGAGGTTTCATATGCAAAATACCTTGTAGAATAGAATGGGGCACCTCCAACTGGGCAACCATCAATAAGGGCATGGAAATCTGATGCAGTGGCCAAATGCACCTCATGCAAGAAATACTGCAGACCAGAGTTGACAGTGATAGCAAATATTCGAGCACTGCATTTGGAGAACATGCAAATGAGTCCAAATTCCTGGAAAGAGCCCACAAAGTGAACTGCTTCTGCAGATAGATGATCTGCTCCAGTTTTGGTATCGTGGATTTTATGGCTTCTGCACTTTTGCAGCCAGAGGTCAGTGTATATGTCTTACACCTGCACTCATCAAGTGGGTGTATGTCTTACAGTGTGCATGTGTACCTGAGGCTACAGAAGAGCTGGCCCCTTATGGGCCTGCACTTCTGCAAACAAAAGAACTCCTATTTGGGTATCATGGATTTACACCTGTGACTGCAGGGGCCTGTGCTTCTGCACACAGATGCAGTGTTGTCATTTGAGCATCCCGGATTTCTGTCTGCAGCAACACGTGAGTGTATCATGTCTTGCGGACTGTATGTCTCGCGATGTGCATGCCGCAGACACAAATCCATTAAAGGGAAACGCCCATTTAAGAACGGACCCCACTTCAGTGTGAGGCAGGGCCCGATTAGGAGTGTCAGAAAAAGTAATTATTTTTTTTTACCTTCGGTGATGTTTTGTATTTTAAAATATATCTGGTTGATCCTGCCTCCCTCTCCGCCCGACATTTTAGGAACAGTAGCCCGAGTGGCGCACCCACAACCATCCGCGGCTGTCCTGAGAATGACGTAACATGCGAGGGAGCGGCAATTAGGTCCATTACATTTTATCATGCTGATAGCTTCTAGCAGCTTAGGTTTTGATTCTAGATGTCTCTGTGCTATACCGAGACCAGGTATAGACTGGCAGTCTATACCTGGTCTCGGTATAGCACCGAGACTTTATGATCAAAACCGGACCCATTAGAAGCTATCAGTATACATAAATGTAATGGAAGGACCTACGGCTGTTCCATCCATGCTACGTCATTCTCAGGACAGCCACGTGTGACTGTGGGCGTGTTGCTCGGGGCTACTGTTCTTAAAACGTTGGGCAGAGAGGGAGGCAGGATCAACCACATATATTTTAAAATATAAAACATCAAAGAAGGTAAAAAATAATTACTTTTTCTGACACTCCTAGTTGGGCCCTGCCTCACACTGAAGTGGGATCCGTTTTAAATGGACATTTCCCTTTAAGGTAGCACATCAGTGTAACTTTGAGGATTTGTATTTGCGAAGGTAGCACATTAGTGCTACTACATTTGTGTCATCTGGAAACAGTTGTATGTTGTCTGTCTTACCTGATGATGGCTGTCTATGGTTGCTTGTATGGGCTTCTCCTTTTGCTGCTTGGGGGGGAGGGGAATTAGGGACTTTGGTTACTTTAAGATGAACCCTAACTGGTACATTAGCGCAGTTTTTTTGCAATTAATTTCCTTTCTTTTTGAGACAGTGGAATCATATTCTCATACGCGCAGATATGTATGGCTGCGGAAGCAAGGGCCCCTACAGATGCAGACACCCAGGGCTCTCTGAGCCCTGCACCAAGTAAGGAGCCTGTCTGGGTATGGAAGCACAGGACCCTGTGGCCCTACACTTCCATGCAAAGTGAGAAGTCCATTTAGCTGGACCTTGCCCTTCTGTGTGTCTACAGATCCAGTCAAGTGAAAAGTCCATCTGGCTGCAAAAGGGGCCCTGCGCTTCTGTGTAGCTACAGATGCCTGTGCCAAATGTGGCGCCCATCAGGCTGTGAAGTGAAAAAACAAGTTACTCACCTGTAACTGTAGTTGTTCTAGGAGTGGTATATGGTGTAAACCCACACTCTGGCAGGATTATTTCCCCTTTAAATTAGGCTGGAAGGAGAGGCCTTTGACGTGGTAAATGGCAGCTGCTCGCTCATGATGCCCGACAACCCAAGTTCGGAAACAGGCTCGGTTTGTCAGAGGGCCATCCGGGAGGAGGTTTAAGCGTCCAGGGTCTGCTCTTCTCCTCCGGGGTGTTGGGAAATCCTGACTCAGTGGCATGACCGGCCTCTGGCGGTGGCTGGAGGATCAGCATGCCCTAGCCGTGCGTAGGGAAAGAAGCGTGACGGACGCCGGCTTCCACTTTTGGCATCAGTGCACGTCGTGTCTCGGTGGGGTGCGTTCCTAGAAAATACTGTGTCTCAGCGCGACACCGACAAGAGGTTCGGAGATAGGCCCTTGCCACTGCCCGAGATGGACCCTGATGAAAAACAGAGGTACTGGAACCAGGATGGGGGGTTGAGGCCAGGGGCCCCCACTCCCACTCCGTCCTGTCTGGGGGGTAAGCCATGGCTCCGTGGAGGGGTTCCTCCGGGTTAGTGGTATCGGGGGTCTAGTTGGGTGACAGTGCCAGGGGGCCCCGAGGGGGAGAAAAAAATAAATAAATACAATAATCAGGCTGTAAGGTCTTTTTTTTTTTGACATACTTTATTAAGTATAACCCAACACAAAATCATACAAAGATAGATACATTAATATCAGCACATATTGCATAAAAGGCTATGCACAAATTGATAACAGGGAGAAAGGAGCTTTCGGAGAAAATAATAGCAACACTACCTTGAAAAACAGAAAGAAACAGTTACCCCTCCCCCCCAGGGTGCACTTTCCTATAGCTTATTACCACAAAACTAAAGAGAGAAAACGAAAATAATAACCGTTAAAGTACAATCAGGGCCCCTGGTGTTCTGCGGCAGAATTTTCTGATTTCTGCAGCATGATTTATTAATTTCTCTGGCAGAATGCAGTCCTGTCATTGGCTAAATATGATGTGATGACATCATATGCTGAGCATAGAGGAGGAGCTTCAGGATAAACAAGGTGGGAAAGAAAGTCTGACACTATGGTAAAACAGTATATTTATATGAAAATTCACCAAAAACAATGAATTCTGCGGCACTATATATATTATGCGGCATGATGCAAATTCTGCGGCAAATTCCGCAACCGCAGAACCGCAGAATTCCAGGGGCCTTGAGTATAATTCAGAAGGATGAGAGGTTCGTGAACCCACCAAAACATCCTATCAAGACAAACAGAGGGCATATAATTGCCCCCATTTTTTATTAAAAGATGAGAGGCGATGGCATACACTCGCAATTAAATATTCAAGACTGAGCGCGAATGACATTTCATGCAACCATTCCGTATAAGAAATGGTGACTTATTCCATCCAGTGTCTAAGCACTAGCTTTTTGACCGCCATTGAAATCAGAGCCATATGAAACCTTCTCTCCTTCACCAGAATTCCGGAATAATCTCCCAGAATACATATGACGGGAGAGAAGAGGCCCTGCAGTCCCAGCAGTGGGTCTAGAGCAGATTCAATTTGTTTCCACAAGGGGGGATATTTTTTCACATGACCACAATATATGACGGAGCGAGCCTTCCTCCTTGTTGCACCTAGAGCATGTGTTAGAGGGAAGCCTCTTCATTTGGGCCAATTTGATAGGAGTATAATACATGTTGTTTAAAATACAGTATGCAGTAAGCCTATATCACGTCCTGGGTGAGGTATGTATAGGCTGTCCATACTGAATGCCAGTTAATAACTTCGTCAGGGAAAAACGCCTGCCAGATCCGAGAACCGGCAATCGGAGGAGGCTATGGGAATGTGAGAACCAATTTATATATGGTAGAAATGCCATGGGATTGGCAAGCAATAGTCTTAATTTGCTGGAGAAAGGCTCCAATATGGGAGGAGTTGCACTCTTTCCCAAACACCTTGGCCAATAAGTGCTTAAGCTGAAAAATCTGAAAGACAGCGCGTGACGTTAGGTCAAATTTAGTGAGAATCTCCTCAGTAGACAAGATAGCATCCTGTGAGTAAAAGTCAGCCACAGTGAGCTCGGGAGGGAGAGATAACCAACACCGAGATATGGGAACTCCACCTATTTTGAGATTCAAGTTGGCATAGATTGGCTGAGAGAAGTTAGAACTCGGGACTACCTTATAAAAACTGAACATTTGAGAGAGAACTCTTAATGAAATGCCAATCAGGAAAGACTGCAAAGCTTTTGGTAAATTTTTAAAGGGTGTATAAAAAAGCGAGGAAGGAGCTAAATTATGTGCAGTAAGAATATCAGACTCAATATGCTACCAGACTGGGACATAATTGTGATGAGTACAGAGTTCCGATAAAGAAAACCACTTCCCTCACTTATAGAGGTGACAAGCCCAGTAATAAAATGAAAAGTTAGGGAGACACAAGCCTCCCAACTCTTTAGGTAGGGAGAGCTTAAGATAAGATCTTCTAATAGCTTTATCCTGCCAGATAAAGGAATTAACATCAGAATGGATGCGCTGAAAAAAAAGACAAAGGTAACCAAACATCCAGCATGTTTAGTGGATAAAACATTCTAGGTAGGACGTTCATTTTGAAGGTGTTAATTCTGCCCCATAGCGAAAGAGGGAGCTTTTCCCATCTTGATAAGTCCTGCTGACTATTAAACCACAGATCCTCCAGATTAAGCTTGCAGAGTAAAGATAAGTCTGAGGTAATATAAATACCCAGATACTTAATGGACTTAGGGGTCCATTTCATACCAAACTCACTGAAAGCTGAGCTATATGTTAGACAATTAAGGGGGAAGATTTCAGTTTTGCCAATATTGAGTTTGTAGTTGAGAATTTCCCAAAAGTATCAATATGCAATGCTTCTGTTAAAGAAGAGACCGGATCTGAAAGATGAAGCAATTTGTCGTCCGCATAAACTGAAAGCACAGGGACCCTATCACCTATTGGAATACCAGTGATTAAAGGGGAGGATTTCAGCCGCCTAATCAGAGGTTCGAGATATATGTTAAAGAGAAAAGGAGAAAGCGGACAACCTTGCCGCGTACCCGAAAAGAGAGGGAAAACCTCGGATAGCACACCATTGCAGTGTATTCTAGCCTGAGGGGAGGAATATAAAGTGTGGATCCATTTAATAAAATTATTAGGAAAAACCCATTGTCTGTAACGTAGCCCACAAGAAATTCCAATCCACCCTGTCAAATGCTTTTTCTGCATCAATGGATATCAGGGCCATGGGGGAAGGGGAGGTTTTGGCCATCTGAACCAGATACACCAATTTACGAAGGTGATCAGCAGGGGTCTACTGACACAAATCCAATTTGCTCTGGGCTGAGAAGCTGAGTCAGACATTTCAATTCTACTAGTGAGTATCTTGGCTAAAATTTTAATATCACAATTTAACAGAGATAGGATGGTAGCACTTGGAGACTGGGGTGGCTTATCTGGTTTAGAAGAAGGATAATAGAGGCTCCAACAGAGATGGATCCAGAGTTTGCCCTGAAAGCATATATTGATACAGAGGCAACAGGCAGGGAGCAAGATCTTTGGCGAAAACTTTATAGAAGTTCGAAGGGAAACCATCTGGGCCAGGAGCCTTGTCCAACGCGAGATTATGAATAGCCGATAGCACTTCTTGGAGGGATATAGGAGCAGATAAAAGGGATTGCTGCGTGAGAGAGAGAGAGTAGGTAAGGGTGAGGCGGACAGATAATCTAGTAATTCAGCTTGAGACGGAGATGCGGGACGCTGACTATAGAGAGAGAGAGATAAAACTGTCTAAAAACAGCAGTTATGTCTCTTGGGTGTGTTTTGGTAATTCCGTCAGGATCATTAATGGAGGAAATGAATCTTGACGCCTCTAATTTCCTCGGGCGCAAGGCTAGGAGATGACTCGCCTTCTCAACTTGCTCTATATATTTGCCTTAGTATGAGAAATTCTGCTTTTTCCTGTACTAGATGAGAATACTGATTCCTTAAATTCAGTAATGATTTTAACAAATCGGGAGAAGAAGAAGAGGTGAGAGATTGCTCAAGTGTACGGATCTGATCCAGAAGTGAAGTGATGGCAGCCTCTCTCTTCCATTTATGGGTGGAGGAGAGCCTAATAAACTCGCCTCGCAAAAAGCATTTCAAGGCACACCATTCATGATCCGTTCTTGTGACAGAACCCTGATTATTTGCAATAAAGAGTTGAATCAAGTCAGAGATCCTAGTAATAACGTAGTCTTCCTTTAAGAGCTGCGTATTTAAACGCCATACTGAGTCCCTTTGGAGATTTTGGTTTAGCATGACAGTGACCCAGGCCATGGCATGGTCCAATATAACAATCGGTTCTATGGCAGAGTCATTAAGACCGTGTATAAGAGAACGGCTAAGTAAAATATAGTCCAGCTGGGACCCGGTGGAGTGCACCATAGAGTGAAATGAGAAGGCGCGGGTCTTGGGATTTAGCAGGCGCCAAGGGTCACACAGACCAGCAAAGTCAAGAAATTCAGTAAAAGCCCTCTGGACATTGGAAGGGGACTTGGGCAAGGAAATGAAAATTACGTACCTACCGTAATTCTTGATCTTCTTGGACGAGTCTCCACCACTCATTCACACTAGTGGGATCTGCGCCGGAGGCACTAGGACCATCGGGAGCAAACTTTGCCGGTGGGTGTGGCGCGAGATGAAGCGCCAGGCATGGTGTCAAGCAGCTGGCTCACGCGGTAATGACTATCTCCGGGCGACGCACCCTCCAACCTACCTCAGTACCTTTTACCAAGGAGGTGCAGCGCAACTAACATAAAGTGAAACCTAACCTTAAAACGGACATAAGATAGTCGGACGACCCGTGTAAGAAGGGTCAACAAAGAAAGTCTTCACGGCCTAAAGATTTGAGGGAGTGAAGACCAACACAGCGTGAGCTCGGGGATGGAGGATAGGCGTGTGAATGAGTGGTGGAGACTCGTCCAAGAAGATCAAGAATTCGGTAGTACGTAACTTTCCATCTTCCTGGACATAAGTCTCCACCACTCATTCACACTAGGGAGAGTACCAGTTGATAATCCCCCAAAGGGCGGGCAGGAGAGCCAGAGCTCACGCTATCGGACAGAAGTCCATTAGGGATAGTTCTGCTGAAGGTGGAATGTAGCCTGGCACGAACATCCAGTGCATAATGCTTAATGAAGGTGTACTGAGCTCCAGGTGGCGGCATTGCAGATATCTGCAATCGAACATTACGATTTCAGCTAGAGATGCAGCGACCGCCCTGGTAGAATAGCGTAAAACTCACCTTCTAACTAACCTGTGCCATGGAATAGCAATGTAGAAGACATGCCACCAACCACGATGAGAGATGCATCTGATAGTGACAGGCTGACCCAGCCGGTCTCGCTGAAGGAAACAAACAATTGCTGAGTCTTGCGAAAATCTTGGTTCTATCTAGTAGAAACGTCAAGCTCTCTTAACATCAAGGAATGAAGAGACGTTTCTCCTTCATTTTGGAAGTTAGCAGTAAGAGGAAGGACCAGGAGTTGGTTTAGATGGAATTCTGACACAAACTTGGGAAGAAATTTAGGATGATACGAAGAACTACTTTGTCTTATGGAACACAGTATACGGAGGTCCGTAACTAGGAGCATGTATCTCAGAGACCCTCATGGCTGAGGTAATGGCCACTAGGAAGGCTGTCTTCCAGGTAAGAAATTTCAGCTCACAGGTGGCTAGGGTTCGAAGGCTTCTGAGTGAGCATGTCTAGCACAAGGTTAATGTCCCAGGCTGCAACCCGGACGTCTTACAGGGGTCTGGTATGCAGAATTCCTTTAAGAAATCTCTTTACCATGAGTAACTGAGCCAGAGTCAAGGAAGAAACCGGCTCATGAGTGCAGCTGAAATGGCACTAAGGTGAACTTTAACTGTAGAGTACTGGAGACCTGAGTTTGATAGGTCCAAAAGGTACTCCAGAACCTTTGTCTGGAGGGACAGAAAAGGATTCCAAGAGGACTTTTGCACACCAGAGAGAAAACGCTCCACTTAGAAGTGTAAGTTTTTCGAGTAGCTGGCTTCCGGCAGCCAGAAGGATGTCTGAGACTCTTAGAGGCGTTGAACAGGTTCACTACTACCTCTTCAGGAGCCAAGCGTGAAGGTGGGCGACCTCAGGTTGGGATGGACCACGAACCCTGAGTCAAAGGTTGATTTGCAAGGGAAGTGGTCTCGGGAGGTTGCTGACATACTGCTGAGTGAGGAAACCATAGTTGCCGAGGCCAGGAGGGAGCAATGAGAATCATCTTGGTCCCCTGAGACTCAATTTGAGAAGTACTCTCTGAATTAGAGAAGTGGTGGAAAGGCGAAGAAAGCGTTTTGTCCACCGCAGCCTGAACATCCTGACAGAAAATGCCAGGCCCTGGATTTCTGGAGCAGAAGAGAGCAGTTTTGCATTGAGTGGGATGCAAAAGGTCCAGGTCTAGAGTCCCCACTCTTGAACAGTGACCGAGCTACGGCTGGATCGAGAGCCACTGCGTGAGGTCTGCCTCTGTTCTGCTGAGGTGATCTGCCAAGTCGTTTGTATACCTGGTAGATACACCACTTGAATTAGAGACTTGTGCCCAACACCCTCCCACTCTCTCTTTGCTTCCCTGCAAAGGGGTAGAATGAGCACCGCCTTGCTTGTTGATGTAATACATCACAGCTTTGTTGTCCGTTGAAGGAGAATGTTCTTGTGACAAAGAATATCCTTCAACGCTCGGATCGCATAGAGGACTGCTCTCATCTCAGGAAATTTATGTGAAGCTGAGCCTCGAGCTGAGTCCATACACCCTGAGTGTGGAAGGCGACAGTGGAGCTCCCCATTCCATCAGCGATAGTCTGTGGTGATGGAGATCTGATGATCAGAGGAGCAAAGGGAATCCTTCCAGGAGATTGCTCTCTTGAGACCACCAGGTGAGAGACCTTCTGCAAGTGCTCTGTCACCTTGATGGGACTAAGACTGGGGGTGAGAGGTGGGGTGACCACCACTGACGGAGAGCATCCATTGGGTGGTCTCATGTGTAACCGAGCTAGGGGTACAGTGAACACTGAGGACGCCATGAGACCCAACATACGTTGCATCGAGAGAGCTGTGACCGATCTGTTCTCCCCGATGTAACGGGCCATCTGAAGGATGTCGAGTCTTCTGTCCTCTGGAAGGAAAGCCTTCACGGAAGAGGTGTCCAGAAGAGTCCCTATGAAAAGGAGCCTCTGGGAGGGCTGCAGCTGTGACTTTTTCAGATTCAGCAGAACTCCCATGGACGTAAGAAGGCGGGAGGCCGTTTGAATGGCTTCCAGGGTCCCTTGGCTGGAAGGGCTTGCTAGGAGCCAATCGTCCAGGTGAGGAAACACTGGAGTCGAGCTTCCTGAGATGCGCTGCGAGAACTGCACAACACTTTGTAAAGACTCAAGGGCGCCGAGGACAGCCTTAAAGGGCAGGGACTCTGAACTGATAGTGCTGGACCCAGAGCCACTAAACCTCAGGAATTCGATGGAGCATGGGTGGATGGGGATATGCTGATGGCGTCCTGCATGTCAGGGAGGCTAGCCAGTCGTGTTGATGCAGCAAAGGTAACAAGGTACCCAGAGAAATCATTTTGAATTTCTCCCTGGAGGAATTTGTTTAACTTTCTGAGGTCTAGAATGGAAGCACCCCAGATTTCTTTGGAACCAGAAAGTAGTGGGAGTAGAACCCTGTGTTTCGCTGATGCAGGGCACCAGTTCTGCTCCTATTGTCAGAAGGCCCTGGATCTCGGCGGTGAGGAGGTCTGACTGAGAGGTCGACAACCTGGGTTGCCGTTTGGGAGAGACAATTCGGGGGGTTCCAGAAATTGAGAGAATAACCTCGCAATTATCCAGAGGACCCATTGTCCGAGGTTGTGGACTTCCACTGGTTGAGAAGTACATCAGACGACCTCCCACTGGAGGAAAAGTTCCACCTCGGGCAGTGGGGATGGAACTTGGGCGGCAATTCATAAGGTAGCGCTGGGGGCTTTAGGCCCCTGCGCTTTCTGCCTAGTCTTCTTTTGGGTTGGGCAGGTTGGCTTTTATGGAAGCTTCCTCTGCCTCGAAAGGACTGACGACTATGAAACTGACGTTTACCTACATGCCCCGAGGAGGGGGTAGGCGGAGGTCTAGCCAGCTTAATGGCCGACCTAGTCTTCTGAGTGGCCTCTAGGGCTTGCTCTACCTGAGGACCGAAAAGATATGAGCCATCAAGGGCAACGCCATTACCTGCTGCTGTGCATCATTAGAAAAGTCGAATGCACAGCCAGGGTGACGTCAAGTACAAATACCTGCGGCTGCTGAACGAAAGCAGTGTCGAAAGTGTCCATGGTGGCTTTGACCTGTTGGTTATTAGACTCAATACCTCTGGTAACAGTTAGAAGAAGCTCTGACTTGGAGTCGGAATCTGGAAGGGCTTCAACCATTCGTTTGATAGAGTGCCACGGGATATACTCATACTGAGAAAAATAGCCTTGATAGCTGGCAATACGCATACTTAGAGTGGAGGCAGCAAAGACTCTCTTACCTAATGTATCAATTTTATGAGACTCTGTTAATAGGTCGAGCTGTAGTAGCTTGAGGAAGAACGACCTTATCATTCTCTGCCAGGACTACAATAGGATCCGCAAAGGCTTGAGATGCCAAATGGGACGATCCTTGGGGCTGAACATTCCTATCAATGGATTTAATCACCGAGGGAGTAAAGCAGGATTATTCCATACCATTTGAGACAGCATCTCGAAGGAAGGTTGAATCGGAGGGTCAAATCCATAGGGATCTCCGAGCATTGAAGATACTGAGTCTTAATCTTTTCCCAGGATCGATGTCTGTAGTCTGGAGAGAAAGAATGGAACTCAGGTTCCTCAACAGAGACTTAAAGGACAGGTCCTCGACCACAGGCTCTGTAGCAGTGAAAGATCCTGCTTCCTCCACTTCATCACCCAACCCAGGTCTGGGTCGAGCTCAACATCATCTCCTGATAGTCCAGAAAGGACTGTTTGGACAGGAAAGGAGTGAAAAATAGGAAGGAGAAGAACTGATAGAAAGGGAGAGTCCCCGAGGGCCCCTGGCGCCAAGAGAGGCTAACGAGCGGCGAGCGGCGCACGGAGGTGCACGGCGTACCGGCGAGGCACGCAGCACCGCGACCCACCGCGCCGCGACAACACCGCGAGACCCAGCTGCGCGCGTCTGGCTAAGCCAAAGACGCAATGCCGAGGACACCCCTGGAACCTGGAAAACATGAGAGAGAAAAACAGGAGATAAGGGCATCGGTGTGGCCCCTGCGCCGCAGCCATGTGAGGGGACACCTAAGCCGGAGTCGCTGGCACCGAAGGAGGCGCCCACGCGACTAGGAAGGTCCAACCGCCCTACCTGATCGCCTGATGAGCCAGGCTCCGGGCAACCGAGCCAGGCAGAAGAACCAACCTCAGGCCCATCGCTCCACCAGAGCGGCCCACTGATGAAACTGCTCATCTGGAGACCTACCGGCGGGTAGGACTCCGATGTGAAAGACGCGAGCGGAAGCTGGTGACTCTGAAGGAGGAGACCGGCAACTACGACGATAACCGACCGTCGGCAGCGCGGGCGTATCAGAGAAGGCGACCTCGAGTGATGCCTTCTCTTTTTGACCTGTGGGCGAAGAAGAGCTCGAGGTCGATCAGTGCGAGAATGCGACGTTTGTTTTTGTGCATCGGGGACCGCCCATCCCCCGGCATCGGACTAACCATTGTCGGAACCCGCTGAGGAGAGGGGCTGACCGGACCCAGCCCGACTGACTGAACAGCTTTCATACAAAGTCTCCCTACCGTCCACCTGACCTGCTCATGAACGGACTCCGTCAAGTAGGCGAGACTTCTTTATTATATGTTAAATTTAAAATATAATAGAAATATGATGAAATAGAATAAATCTAAGCGATACTACTATCGAGATAATATTACAAAAAATTAACTGAAAACTATCGCTAGTTTGAAGTTTGACTCCGACAAGTGACGGCGTCGTTACTGAAGCGCACTTTCGTGAGTGGGAAAAAAGGAACTGAGGTGGTTGGAGGATTGGCGCCGAGATAGTCATTACCACGCGAGCCAGCACTCGCGGCGCCATGCCTCGCGGCGCCATCTCTCGCGCCGACCCTCAGGCAAAAAGTTTGCTCCCGATGGGTCCTACTGCCTCCGGCGCAGATCCCACTAGTGTGAATGAGTGGTGGAGACTTATGTCCAGGAAGATTTAGATCTATATAAGTCCTGCGTGGGTAGTAGGTTCCAATCCCCCCCCCCGAGGAATTAAAGGGAAGCGTGAAAACTTTTTGTAATTAGTTCAGTAAATCCTGGAAAAATAGAATTTCCCCACAGGCCCATACACACTCCCAAGGACTAATTCAGTGCAATCTAGTAATCCTTGAACTAAAACATATCTCCCTTGTAGATCAGCAATTATTATTTTCGGTTGAAAGGCGATCGACTTGTGAATTAGGATGGCAGTGCCTCCACTGGCGGATGAAGTACCGGAAGCGAAAATTTTCCCAATCTCCAATCTCTTGAAGCCCAGCTTCCCCAGAGAGAAGATGGGTTTCCTGGATGAAGGAGATATGGGCATGCAGTAATGATAAGTGTTTTAAGACCTGGATTCTTTTGTTAAGATCACAAGCCCCTCTTACATTCCACGTTATAAACTTTTTCAGTCCACTAGCCACTGAAGTCTATAGCACCCCATACATAGCCAGTCCACTGTAGTGAGAAAGTGCACCAATAATCCCCCCCCCCAACCAGTGCTGCATGTAAACTATAAGATTGGTGTTCCCACGAGACCCAAAAAAAAACCTTGAACATAAATCTGTCCATGAAGACAATTGTAAGGTGAGGGGAAACCCCATCGTTAACAATGGAAAGCAGCGGAACACCAAGGTTATCTAGTACCCACCCCCTCCCCATAATCCCAACCCCCTTATGACTATTTACAAATATCCCTCTACCCAACTTCGAAATCAATAGAAAAGCGTCATTATTCCTGAATGGTAGAGAGCCCATAAGTACCCTGTTATAACTACCCTCTATAATTCTATCTAGGCATACAAGACTGAAGTTAGCAGAGACATGCATTGGGTAAACCACTAACACTAATTTGGGCATTAGTGTGGACTGACATAACAAACCAAAAGTGATCCCCATAGTGTCAAATGATGTAAAGCAAAAAGCGAGAGTAATTAGGGTACATCCCCCCATACTCCAGGACGTGTGGTGGGTTACTCCCAAGCCAATGTCCTCTCCCTCCCGCCCCCCACAAACCTCGAAGAAAAGGTACTGAAATTAGTTTAAATCCAGGCAGAGATACCCCATCGATATGTGAACACCAAACACCCCTCAAACAAAGCCGTATTCCTGTTTAATGCAAAAGAGAAGCAAAGTCAGCACCAAACACTCTAAAAGAGATAACAATGAGAAAGAGATAGGTGTAAAGCAAATGAGACTGCAGAGAGAGCTAGTTGCAAGCATTGAGATAGGCATACGGAAGACAGCAATGAGAAAGTAAAGAAGATGTGAACGAAGAGAATGGGAAGGAGGACAGGAGTCCTATTAAAAAAAAGTATCGAGAAGAGACAGACACTTTGTGCTGAGATTAGGTATAGCTATTGCTCTAAATATAACAAAACCAGAAATATAGTATGGTAGAGAGGCAGCCAGAAGAGAGAGAATTAATAGTGAGCAGAGAGGGAGATAAAAGGCAGTATTTCCAGACTTATTTGCATAAAGCAACATAGAGACATCGGTTCCTTGAATATTCGGCTGTTCCCCAGGGGAACCAGATTGGTAACGGGCCAAGACGCACCATGAAAACAATCCCCACTGGAAACAGCTAGTTGCACAAAAAAAAAAAAGTCCGCGGGAAAATGCCTCGATGCAGCGTGGGTTCTTCCAGGCCTACAGGCCACTGCTCGCCTCCCTCTCAGGCCATTGCCGTCCTCTCCACAGCGGGAAAAACCTCCCCACACAAGGATATCCCCTGGACCGGACACCTCAGTGGTAAGCCAGCTGAAGACACATTTAGACAGTCAGAAATAAAAATGTTCCTTGGTAACATGCGAACAGAACTACAGCCCTAAGATTTAAATAATGAAGGCAGCTTCTTGCAGAGATCAGCCTGGGCCTGGTCAGCAGAATCAAAGGAAAGACATACTCCATCCACCAGGACCTGCAAACAAGCTGGGTATGCCATACGAAACTTAATGGTGGCAGCTATCAGCTTGCTGACTGTTGAGTGAAAGGAAGCTCTCTTCTGCCGGGTTTCCAGGGGCAGATACCGAGTAATCCTTAGTCGCTTGCCCTCCCAGTGTATAGTTTGTAACTCTCTGACTTTCGCCAAGATATGTTGCTTTTCCAGGTAGCTAAGGAAGCGAATAATCATCGGGCGAGGGGAGGCAGACTCCTTTGCCTTTGGGCGTAAAGACCTGTGCGCCCTTTCTATTAAATAAGTAGAGTTATGTGGGGAAGGGCCCACGATCTTAGAGAGAAATTTCTGCATAAACGGAATTGCAGAGGGACCTTCAGCCCCTTCTGGAAGCCCAAAGATCAGGATGTTGTGCCTCCTACTACGCCCCTCTAGGTCTTCAGTTTTAAGTTGTAATTTAGTGATTTGTTGCCTGAGCTTTGTAATCTCTGGTTCGGTCCTGTCTCTCCAGGCCTCTAAGGAGTAAGTACGTGTCTCAGTATCTGCCGTTCGAGTTCTGAGGTCCGCCATCTCAGTACGGATATTTTTAAGATCGGTGGCAATATCTTGAAGAGCCTCTTTAAATGGTTGCAGCTCTTGCAAAAAGCGCTCTTCTGAGAGCGGTACAGAGGCTGACAGCACACCCAGTTGCTTGGCAGAAGATTGCTAGAGAGGTTTTGCTTTCTTTGCCTGTTTATCGGGCGAGACCGGGGGCATGTGTCTGGGCAAGGCCGTCTTCATTTCGGCCTCCATCGCAGCATTTAAAAGTAGTAGTGACACCAGAAATACAGCCAGAAAGTTCCGATAGATAAATAGAACGGAAATGTTGAGGCAATCCCCAGTAGTTTAAGCCAGAAAACACCAGATTATGATAGATTTTCAGATGGGGGAGCGGGAGCAGAGGGAAACAGCAGCTAGCAAGCCCAGACCATCACGTGATCTCTGAGGCTGTAAGGTCTTCAAGCTGACTCCTCCCACCAACCCCCCGTGGTATCCTCCTCGGCACTGCCCTGTGATGTCAGACCTTACCTGCTGGAAGCAAGACCAGTGTGCCACTTGCCAGGGAGGTTGGGTGGAAGTACACTATATACCACTCCTAGAACTACAGCTACAGATGAGTAACTTGTCTTTCTAGAGGCGTGGATATGATGAACTATCCACACTTCTGGCAGACTCCTAGCAGTTCTCCAGGAGGAGGGGACAAGGTGCACACCCCTATTTTAGGAACAGAGATTGGAGAACCAAGGCCCCAAAACCAGCATCCCGACATGACTCAAGGCCGATGTCGTAATGGGAGATGAAGGTGTGTTCCGACTTCCAAGTAGCAGCTCTGCAGATCTCCTGGATAGGAACATCCCAGGAAGTGGCCACCGAGGCAGTGATATATCTGGTGGAATGAGACCTAAGCCCTACAGGAGACTCCCTACTCGCCAACCTATAGCAGAGGTTGATGCAGGAGACTATCCACCTGCCAGTCGTCCACTTTGCTGCCAGTCTGCCAGGTGCAGCTTCAGCGTAGGTCATAACAGCTGGCAAACCTCTCCCTGAAATCCTGCCGTGCGCACCTTGTAGTAAACAAGCACGCGCTGCAGGTCCAGAGTATGGAGCCTGTGCTCGGTCTCCGAGGTGTGACCGGGTGAAGTACACAGGGAGATTTATAACCTGGTTAAGGTGAAACTCCGGGAAAACCTTCGGAAGGAACTTCGAGCTGGGGGCAAAGGACAACCTTGTCCCTGTGGAAGACCAGGTAAGGAGACTCCACTAAAAGCACCTGGAGCTCACTGATCCTTCTGGCAGATGTGATGGCCACCAAGAAGGTAGTCTTCCATGACAGGTGTGACATCTCACACCTGTGCACTGGTTTGAATAGCTTGCCCATCAGCACTGCCAACACCAGCAACAAGTCCCAAGGTGGTGGTGGTTCACGCACCAGAGGGGAGAAATGAGGTCAAGGCCCTTAAAGAAGTGCCCAATCGCCTTCACCTGCGCCACTGCTGGAATACCAGCCCACACCTGGTATGCAGAAATGGCTGCCAGGTGCACCTTGAGGATCGTCAACCGAAGGCCCAACTGAGAGAGGGACCACAAGTAATCAAGGATGCTAGCCAAGGGAGAGGACAGGGGGTCAAGCTCCTTGCTCTGGCACCAAATGGAGACTATCTTGCATCTGAAGGCACAGCACCAAGGAATCGACTCCTTCTGAAAGGCCTGAACTACATGGGGGGCCTTGTTGGAGAGACCCAGAGCCTGGCACTGTAGCCACTCAGGAACCAGGCTGTCAGGTGCAGGAACTGAAGGTCCGGGCGGAGGGTCTTCCCCCCCGAGAGCAGGTCCGGGTGAAGTGGCAGACACCATGGAGACCTGCTGCTGAGGCTGTGGAGACTGGGGTACCAGAACTGGTGTGGCAGTCTGGAGCTACCAGGATCACCCATGCCTTGTTCTTCTGAGCTTTGATCAGGACCTTGTGGATAAGAGGAAAAGGAGGGAAGGCATAAAGGAAGCCCAGGGTCCAGGCCCTCACAAGGCATCCTCCTGCAGCGTACCCACTGGGGCGCACAAAACAGTCTCAGCTTGGCGTTCTCCTTGGAGGCAAACAGAGCCACCTGCGGGGTGTCCCACTGATGGACTACTACTCCGATGAAGGTACCATTCGTAAGACACCTCGCCCAAACAGCTGAAGGCATCTGCCAACCGACTGGACATGCCGGCCACATGAATGGCCAGCAGGTTGGCCTTGAGGATGAGCACAAGGGTCCAGATATGGAGAGCTTCCCTGCACAGAGGTAGGGAATGTGCTCTGCCCTGCTTGTTGAGGTAGCACATGGCCGTCATGTTGTCTATCTGGACCTGGACGATCTGACCATGGAGATGTGGAGCAAAGGCTGTCAGGGCCAGGCGAACAGCTTGAAGCTCCTGCAGGCTGATATGACATCAGGACTCCTCGGGGGACCACAGGCCATGGACCGGTGTTCCCCCAGGTGGGCACTATAGCCCATCAGGGAGGCACTGGTCATGAGAGCGACTGTTGGTTCCGGGCAGACAAATGGGACTCCTTCCTGCATTTGTGCCAGGACCAGCCAATACTGGATGGCATCCCACATCTGCTGGGTTACTGGACCGCTTGGTCGAGGTGGCCCTGATGCTGAGACCACTGATAGGCTGGCCTCCACTGCAGGGGGTGCATTCTCCACTGGGCCCAGTGGACCACACTGGTGCAGGCTGCCATGTAGCCCAGGAGGCGCAGGAAGTCCCTGGCAGGGCATAACTGCCCAACCTAAAATGATCAGGCAAAGGAGGAAATATCCTCCACCCTGTCCACCGGGAGCTGGACTCGACAACAGTCAAGCTCTGCCCCGATGAAGTGAATCGCCTGCGAGGGGACGAGTTCCGATTTGGCCTTGCTTACCAGGAGGCCTAGGCTTAAGCAGGTCTGGAGGGCCAAGTCTCTGGACCGCTCCACCTCCGCCTTGGAGGGGCCTGTAATCAGTCAATCATCCAGGTACAGGGACACTGGACCCCTTGAGTGGTTCAGGAAGGCTGCTATGCATTTGGTGAAGACCCTGGGCACGGAGGACAGCCTGAATGGCATGGCCTGGAACTTGTAGGAGAGCCCCTTACGTTCAGAACCAGAGGAACTGCAGGTGGGATGGGGGGATGTAAAGAAGGCATCCCGAGCTCCAGGGAGCAGAACCACATGTTCTGCTTCAGGGACGGAATAATCTGGTTCAGAGTGACCATCCTGAAGGTGCGCAACCTCAGAAACTTGTTCAGGTCATGTAGATGGAAGGTGGGGCACCAGCCCCCCATCCGCTTTGGAGCCAGAAAGTATCTGGAGACAAACCCTGGATCAGCTGGTGGGTCTAGAACATAAACCACCACCTCCTTGGGGAGGAGCTAGGTGATGTCCTCCTGAAGGGCGGACAACATGTCTGCAGACACCACATTTTCCCAAGGGGCATGGGCTCAGCTTGGCGGGAGGGCCTCGAACTCCAGAGGCAAGTCCTGGCTGACCACTTCTAGCGCCCACCTGTCCGTGGTAACACTGGACCAGGCAGAAAAAAAGTGGTGGAGCTGGCTCCCCATGGGAGGACCCAGGGGAGACAGGGCGGGGCCACCCCGCCAACCTGTCACTGGGCAGGCTTGGAGGTAGAGGCAGGGCCAACAGAGGATGTGGCTGGGCCTCGACTGCCAGGCTTCTGGATCATGGAAGCGACCGACTTAAGTTTGGGATACCAGGCCTGCTGGTGCCCAGTCGGGGACTGGGATGGCTTGGCCGCAGGGGCAGAGTAGGGCAGAAAGGGTTTCTTTTGGGGTTTAGAGCCCTTAACGTCCTTTTGGACAGTGATGACACAGTCCAGGGTGGCAACAGACTTCTCAATCCTGGTGCGATGACCATCCACCCCTGGCCTGAACAAGCTGGTACCCAAGAAGCGGACATCTGTCAATTTGTGATGGATATCTGTTGTGAAGGTCAAGATCCTCAGCCAAGCCCTGCGGCGCATAGCCATGGCTGCAGCCACAGGTGTCACCAATGTCCATAGCTGTCTGGAGCTGCTGTTTGGCCACAGCACAGCCTTGGTCCCAGACCTGCTTGACGGTCATCTGAAGGTCAGCCGGGAGCTGAGGGAGCACCTGGGTCGTGTGCCCAACAAGGCATGTGCAAAGTGGGCCATCATTAAGGCTGAACTAGCCTGCCTAAGATGAAGAGAAGAAGCCGCATATACTTTCTTGGTCACATGATCCAATTTCTTGGATTCTTCGTCGGAAGGCTTGTCAGTATCCCCGACATTGCCCACCCACCTAAACACCGAATCAGCAACCAATCCTTCGTCCGAAGGGTATTCAGTAAACCCAGAGAGGGAACCTGTAGGAACCGCATACTTGCAGGCCACACGGGCCGATGGCGTAGTGTAGGAGGCTGGGTGTTGGCAGAGCTCTAACATGGGCCCAAGAATGGCTTTGGCTACAAGGAAGGTGACCCCAGGGGAGTCATCCTGGTCAAGAATTTCGGTGAGGGGATACTTAGCTAATTTCTGAACGGGCTCCAAATGGATCCCTGTAGAATCCAAAATAAGGCGGAGCATGGCCCAGAAGGAGGTAGGACTATGGTCTGTCGACAAATCCTCTCCCAACTCTAGGTCAATAGGATGGGAATGCATGGAGGAGGCTTCCAATTGCAAGGATTCATCGAAGACCGGCCAACCCCCCGCCCCCGCTAACTCTATGGGGCTCGTCAGCCTAAGTGACCGTAACCGACAACCACTGAAGAAGCCCGGGAGCTGTACAGGCATCATTAAGGGGGGGGGCCCTCTTTTGGCTAAGGCAGCAGGGGTTTCACCTGAATTGGCAGAGCGGCCAGAAGAGGCCAAGCCGGAACAGATTCAGGCCGCAATGGCGGCAGCCATGGGAGCGCTGGGGTAGGAAGCGGTACCAGCTTAAGCCTTAGCACCCAAAAGGAGCTGTTGCCACATGAGCTTCTCGCAGCGCTGTCACAACTTGCAGCAGAGACGGTCCTCCTCAGAAGAGGAGGAACAGAAGGAACAGCAGCGGCACCACTTCCTCAGATGTTGAAAGCGAGACCGGCCAGACCAGCAACTACCAGTTGACTGGACGGTGAGGGAAGGCAGGAAACAGGGAGGAATGCTTAAAGTCCAGCTCAAGAAGCTGATCCCACCCACCCTGGGAATGCAGAGGCAGGATCAGAGTCCTGGAGATGGAAGTATCCCCCTCTTCCTGTGCAAAAGGGCAACTGGGTTGAGGAAATTCTCGACAGCCTGTTCGGCCCACGTCTCAGCTGAGAGGTCCTGATGGGGACACTGTGGGACCAGTGGCCTAGACAGAAGCGTGTGCTGAAGCAGTCTCGTCTATGAAAGTCGACAAAGCAGGAGTGAAGGAATCCAAGGCCTGAGTGCGCTTGTGGTCTCATGACCTGCAATGAGACTTCTTAGCTTTCACCCGAGTCCTTCTTTGAAGATTTGGACCCATGGGAAGGGCCCTCCTCCAAGCAGGAAGGGACTGGCATAAGTCCCAGAACACCCCAGTGAAAGAGGCGCCAAAGCCCAGCGGGACGAGCGCGGACACTGATGAAGCACCCACGGTCTGGGCTGCAACTTCCCCGAAAGCCACTAACTGTTCAGCAGACCACACAGCTGCGGAGATCGCCCAGTGGGTTTCCTTGGATCGAACAGGAGGATCCCGCTCATCTGGACATCCAAGCAAAAGTCGTGCGTACTGGTCCTCCAAAGTGGAGGGGTGTAAAGTGTGGCACAGGCTGCAAGCCTGGGAATAGTGTTCCTAGTCCAGGCAGTATATGCACGTGGTGTGAGGGTCCATGCACGACATTTTCTGCCTGCACAGACATTTGAAACTAGGTGCCAACTTGGAATAGCCGAGTCCATCACACTACAATGGTGAAAGCTGCAAAGCAACTCAAAGACCAAAGGATTTTAACTAAAGAACGAAAGGACCTACAAAAATGCAGAGCGCTATGGAGGGAACCTTCATCTTCTAGTGGAAAGGAAGATCTGACATCACAGGGTGGTGCCGAGAAGGATGCCACCCAGGTGGGTGGGTGGGAGGAGCCAACTTAAAGACCTTCCGGCAAGTCTTAAAGGGGAAAGGAATTCTGCCAGAAGTATGGATAGTACATCACATCCATGCCCCTAGAATAACAAAATTATGAATAAAACTTCAAACCTCACTAAAATACATTAAACTGCACTTACCCGTATCTTACCATACTGCAGTCACCGGTTCCAGCAGCAAGACGTGGCTTCAACTGAGAGTGGGTCTACATCGTGGGACATGTTCAGGTAAGTAAGGGGGTGTGTCCAGGGGTTGGGGGGGAATCAGATCACGATGGACGGTTTATTTTTTTTCAGGTTAACAAAAAAAAAAAAAAAGAGGGACGGTTTTCTTTATTCTGGGGGGAGGCTGACACTGGGGATTGGGCACACCTGTGTCAGGATGATCTTTGGCGGCACTCGGGGTGTACACCCTGGTGCCACTATTCATATTAAACAAAGGGAGGGGCAAGAGAAGCATTACAGGGGTGGGCTTACCACTTACAATTAAAAAATAAATTTGTGGGGGCAGGGAGAAAGAAGCGGTACCAAAGGTGGGCTCCCAGGTCCATTAAGAAATATAAAAAAAATAGATTAGACAGACAGAGTGGGAGACAGACAGACATATTAGGGGATTGGCAACTCACCGCTGTAATTGAAGCCGGCAGCAGGACTCCAGCTGCAGCCTCTTGCTGTACTCATACTGAGAATGTGGGTGAAGGCATTGTGGGCCATGATCAGGGCAGTGAGGGTGTATGTGGGGGGTGATGGATGCTGAGTTGGGGGGTCAGGGTGGGGTGCTGGGCAAGTCAGATCACCGATGAACCATTTTCTTTAATTTCAGGTAAAAGAAATCAACAAGGGATGGTCATCTTTTGTAGGGGGATCGCTGCAGACACAGGATTGGGAACTCAAGTGTCTGGATGCTCTTCGGCAGCACTGAGGATGGGCATCCAGGTAGCACCATATACACTGATGAAGGGGGAGGGAGAAGAGGAGCAGTACTGGGGGTGGGCACCCTGGTCCGCTTAACAAAACTAAAAAGATAAGTAGGTAGGTAGATAGAAAGCTAGCTAGCTAGGCAGGCAGGTAGGCAGATGGATACTAGACAGACAACAGACAGTGATAGAGCCAAAGACAGCGAGAGAGAAAAACAGATCAGGGGACAGGCGGCTCACTCCTCTAACTGAATCCGGCAGCACGACTCAGCTGCGGCTTCACAATTTAAGAAAGTCTCAGACAGTTTTTTTGCGAGATCTTATGAAAAAACAATGGTTTCTTTCATATGCACTCACGAAAGAACTGTGGTGGTGGGGGACCCAAGCCCGTCTTCTTTCATGCGCCAGCCTTCTTCCGTAAGTTACAAAAGAACTCATAAAAGAAGAATCTCAGCTCACAAAAGATGATGGTGGGACAGTTTTTTTCCATAGTTCTTTCATGAGCCAACCTTCTTTGTTTGTGAGTCAAGAAAGAACTCGCGAAAGAAGATGGTGTGACTCAGACTCATGACAGAAGGTCAGCTCATGAAAGAACTATGAAAAAAACCGAAGTCCCACCATGTTCTAAGCTCTAAATTCTCCATACCGTATCACTATATACCTTTTTATATTAGGTTTTATTTATGCTCGGTGTATCTTTTGATATGCATATTTCTTTACTTATATGAAAAATTGTGTCCTATCCAAAACTTGCTGTATCTTCTATCTTCACGAGAGGTCAGTGACCTCTTGATCCCTCACGAGTGGCGTAGCGTGAGGGAGCACGAGGACAGACAGTGAAGATTAAAAAGCGTATGACACACTAACTCATGCCATGTCTGCTTTATACAATGAGCCTGATGGAAAAAAATTGCCGGCGTCTATCTCTGTAATAATTTTACCATTGGGTCAGAAGCCGCGAGTCCGCTGTAGCGTGAGTAGGCATCCACGCGGTATCATTATGACGTAACGGATAGTGGAAATAACAGATGTGCCGTACCCCATTCATAAGATACATTTTTTTTTTATCTCTGAATCGGGTATGGCAGCAGGCAGGATACAGCTTTTATCTGCCTGAATTTTCCATCACGCTCATTGTATAAACTGTATTACTGTATCTTACTTTATTTTTATTATTTTTTTGTGTGTTGCATCCCATGTATATTGTTCCTTGTTGACAAACCCAGGTCCATCTCGAAAATGAGTTTGCTCAATGGTGATCACCTGGTTAAATAAAGACTGTGATTGAGTGATTGATCTTTCGTGAGTTGAGATTCTTCTTTTGTGAGACTCAAGAAAAAAAGAATTGGGACCCCTCGCTAAGCCTTCTAGCTAGGATTTTAGGCATGTCCCCAAACATATTTCAGGGTCTTTTTTTTTTAAAAAAACAAACAGCTAGATTCATATGTTCGTTTTTCTCCAGGGCATACTTTTGGTTTTTTTTAAATCAACATTTTTTGGCCCCATTTCAGGGAGCTGGCAGGCAGGCTCCAGGCCCCCGGAGTGTCTGCATCTCACCCTGGCTGCCGTCCTCATCAGCGGGAACACCACTGGGCCATCTCCTGCCTGTGCCACAGCACTGCATATGTGTGTGGAGGCACGCGCATGCCGTGGTTCTGCAGCACTCTCCCTGTTCATGCCGCACACTCGTCTGCACTAACCTGAGGCCTCCACCTGGGGCAGTTGTACTACGGGGGGTGACAAGATCCCCCCCCCCAGTGAGGAGAGCTGCCTTGCGGCTGCTCAATCCTTCTCCATCCCTCCCTCCCCTCCCGGCTGACCCAGGCTCGCTCCCGAACCTGGGTCGCTGGTGTGGCGTCCAGTGCCTCAACCCTCAGCACCACCAGGCCAGCTCCAGGGCATTTTTTATAGGTTTTCATTTTTTTTTTTTTTAAACAAGATGGCTGCCTCACAAAAGAAGAATGTTTGGCTCACGAAAGAAGAACTTTTTGTGAGCTGGAAATTCTTTCCTTATCAAACATATAGATGAAAGATCCTACTGAGCATGCTCAGAACCGAACTTTCAAATCCTTATTACTCAGGAATGGTTTAATATTGTTTTACCAAACAAAAAGGCACTTTTCTAGGGCAAGACCCTTCTACCCTGAACATTTCAGAACAAAATTTGAAATCATCTTGGCTGTAGGTGAGAGCAAAAATCACCCCCCCCCCCGATTTTTACACTATCCATATCTTGGAATCCATAAATCTGACCATCACAAAACTTGCAAAATCAAAAGACCTTGCCACCCAGACCATGCATGCAAAATTTCGTGCAATTTTGATGAACAGGGTGAAACTATTAAGGTGCACAGTTAGGGGTTTAAAAACAATGTTTAACCCTTCACTATAGGGGTGCTACTGCACCCCTTTAATACATATAGTATCTATATACCCATATATAATATAGATATATCTATATTTGTAAAATGGGTGAGAAAAATCAGTAAAAATGCTGTCTTCTGACTGGACGAAACACCACATGACCGTGCATTATCCCACAATGACCGCATGCCTGCACATCTAATTTTCACCCCCCACAAAACAATTTTGGCCATTTTATAAGACAGATAATCCACTCTAGGGCATGCGGACATGTTCCGATATATGCACACCTTCACACCCTGTTAGAGTGCACTCTGTACAAATGAATGAAACTGCATTTGGGTGCGATCATACCAATATAGTTTGTGCTGCCATTAGATTGTGCCAACTTTCTTTTTACATTTTATAAACAAGAGAAAAAGCATTATTTCCAGGTTTCATATGCAGAAAAATGTTCTCTGCAAAAATCTCAACTACCCCACAAGAGAGAAAATTGTCCTGTGGAGGATTTGACAGTGTTAACTAGACCTAACAATGGCACACTCCCCCCATGGTGTTCAAAGCCTCGAAATCCTCTGACCAAAGTGACTAAGTTGGGTTCACAAGCTTACCTTAAACAGGTCTGCTACTAAACCATAATCTGATACTTGGAAAATAGGGGCTTCTGGATCCTTATTGATGGCAACAATTGTCTGCAAAATAGGAACAAATCAATAAATAAAATGTTATATAAACATTGTGCAGATCTGGAGGATGTACGAGTATAGTCTAGTTATTAGACCACAGGCCTGGGAACCAGGAGATCCCCCTGTCAGATCCTAGCCTAGTAATTTCTAAACTGTGTAACCATGATCATGTCACAGTTATTATTCAGCCTCTCCCAATTGTAAAATGGGTAGGAGTAGTACTACCCCCGAAATGAGGAGCAGGCTTTTCTGAGTATATAGAAAGTTAAAAAATAAAATAAAGCAGTGTTATTCAGTTTTACATAAGAAGCATCATAGATCATAATTTTTTCTTTGCTTCATTTCTTTAATGTAAAATGTAGAAGCCCAGGAAACATTCATTTTTTTCTCTGCGCTGCTGACCTCTTCAATACTGCACAAGAGAAAACAGACTGCAGCCCTCTCTCTGGCAGATTTAGCAAGAAATGTTTTACATAGCTGTTTTGTTCTGCACAGCTACTAAATTTTATTTCCTTAAATTATCAATAACAACCGGTCCGCTGGCGCAGCGCTACCGCTTGCAGCACTGATGACCCGGGTTCAGGTGCGAGCTTGGGATGTCAAAGGGCTGGTCAGGGGGGAGGAAGAGGATGGCAGAGCCAGATGCTAGCCTGGCCCATAGCGGAAACTGGGGTATAGACACCTGGGACAGCACAGAGGGCAAGGGGAGGTGTTTGCAGACACTGATATGTGTGGTGCTCGTGGTGCACATCCTGGCAACACTGCATGCCATGCCTCTCAGGGGAACCACAGGAGGAAAATATCACCAGAAGCAGGACAGCGCCGGACAACTGCAGGCCCCGTACTCAAACAGCTGGGCTCGCCAGCCAGGAACTGGATCCTTCTCAGACGGGGGCTGGAGAACCCAATCGGCCCCTCTAGGAGGGAAGCCCTGTGGGAAGAATGTCTGGAAGGACAGGGAACTCTTAACTCCTCAAGAACCAACTCCTGAGGTGAAGGGACTGTATACTGGGGTATGATACCCCTGTCTGAGGCAGAATCGGGAAACTGTGGCTCAACGTTAGGCGAACAGGTTTCCTGACAGACAGGGCAAGGAGAAGGGAGTACCATGGTTGCCTTGCCCATTCAGGTGCCACCACAATCATGGTGGGTTGTTGGTTATTCCCTTAGCTTCAACAATACTCTGTGAATCAAAGGAAAAGGAGGGAAGGCATATAGGAACTTCCCTGACTAATCTAAGGTTAGAGCATCTACTGGCAGGGTACTCAGAGTTGGGAGACCTGCAGCAATAAAGTGGTAGCTGATGATTGAGGATGGAGGCGAAGAGTCCACCTCTTGGACGCCTCACCCCGATACCAAAGTATGCACATTAAGGATATTCACATAAAACAAGTCTCATTGTCATCATGTCTTTACAGTACGGACCAGTATATGCAATTATTGTAGGAAAATATTTCTAAAATTGCTGATTTTTCGACTACATTTTTAAACAGACTTCATGGCGTTTCCTCTGACAAAGTAATCGTTGCATTTATATTACATTATATCATATTTCTATCTTCTACAATGCTTCAGCTTTCATTTAAAAGAAACCTGGCTCAAATATAATGAATTATGACGGAGATATTCCATTTTATGTATCCATACCCCCAAATGGACGCTATCACCATCCTACCCAGCATTTGCCAGTTTTGCCCATATATGCATTTCTAGTTTGATTTTGCTATGGTTTGACATACTATATAGGAGTTTTATGTTATTAGTGATCTGCCTATTTAGGGAATGCTCTTAAAGTAATGAATTTGATGCTTTGTGCGAAGTATTTATAACGTGTATTTTTGTATTTTGTATAGGGGGTTTATGATATTAGTAATCTGCCTATTTAGGGAATGCTCTTAATGTAATCAATTTGATGCTTTGTGGCAAGTATTTATAACGTGTAGTTTTGTATTTCAGATTTATGACTGATCAACCATGGAGCCAGCATTCCAAGTCGGCACTAAAAGGGAGCGACCAAACAGAAATTACTTCCATTGCCTCATTTGTCAGCACGACGTAAAACACGGCTCTTTACAAAGACTGACAGAACTTGGATATCTCAGGGGTCGAAACTGGCACCAGCCCACTAACTAAATGCTGGTAGATTTTGTATTGGGCTAGTAAGATTTTCCTTTAATTAGCCCTGCGGGCTTGTATTGGAGAAGGTAACATTTCAAAAAGTACACCAGCTGGACCAGTGGAAAAGTCTGTGGGGCTAGTGGATTTTCCCAGTCACTAGCCCTGCTGACTGCAAAACTTAATTTCGACCCCTGATAGCCTGCCTTTTTGTATGCATTTCAGAACCATGATGATGATGATGTCACTTTCCGCTTGAAAAGGATGTGTTATGTAAAGATGAATTCCTAGCAAAGACCCCAGTAATGCATGCAAGTTGTCGCAATGCATACACCAACAAAAAAACTGTTGAACAAAAACGCTGCAGAGTTTCAGAACAGGACAGTGAGCAACCAGGTCCAGCTCACGTGTCACTCAATCTTCAATCAACAGCCTATTTGATTACAAGAGTAAATGTTTTGTATGTGAAAAGCAGTGAGATAAAAGGGAGAACAGGAAATTGTTGATAATTGCAACTAATGACTGTCAAAAATCTGTGTGGCAAAAAGTCAAAGAACTCAATGACAGTACCATGTTACATAAGTTGCAAGGGTTTGGGGATGAATGCCTAGATCTGATAGCACATGATTTTCGATACCATAGATCATGTCTTAATAACTATATAAATAGAAGAAAAGTCATGGAAGGTAATGACATCGGGTTCTGTTGGTTAATTTCTCAAATTGACAAGGCCAATGTTTGACAATGGAAGTGTCTTCTATATCACTAAACATCGTGAGAGATTTTGCCAGTGGTTAGAAGATCATGGTGTAGATCGTGCAGCATCCTACAGTTCAGAAAGACTGAAAAGAAGTCTACTGACATATTACACTAATCTCACCGGCTGTAGGATAACCATAGTTCCTCAGAAAGGTACATCAAGTCTCTTGTGTTAAGCACAGTTGAATGTTGGACAGTTACCTTCTGAAGTCGCCAAGTTAAAGCAAACTATGGAAGAATCAGAATATACAGAAGAAAGTGAAGATGAACCCGACGATACTCAAGACTCAAATGGGTACACATATGTTCAGTTACAGTGCAGCACAATTAATAAGGTCTGAACAGAGTGTTTGGCAGAGAAGAACGTCAAAGGATTACATCAGCTAAAGAGTGCACATTACAAGACCTGTGACACAAACCTGGAGACGTCTTATGAAGCAGCTTCAAAATGTGTGGGTACTACTCTCTACAATCACATGGCTTGGATACTTATCGATGATACTCCAAAAGTAGGCAATGATGGGAGAGTTCAGCTAAACCCAAAACAACACAAACGGGTACTGAATCTTGGACAGAACATATGCGCAGCCATTGCTGGTGTTCCAACACCAAAACTTGTTGGTACTGCTCTACACATACTAAAGGCCACCCGGAGCAAGGAGACTGTAACCATGCTAAATAGATTTGGAAATAGCATCAGCTAACAAGATGCCCAACGTTATATTGCTACCGTGGCAGAAGCTGCTGATGAGCAGGAAGCTCAAGATGTTTTAGTTTTTTTTTTGTTTTTTTTTTAATATAGGTTTTTATGGGTTTTTTTCTTTGTAGGTAGTAATGTCCTGCTTCCCCACCTGAGGCACTGTCAACACGGACATACATATGTGTGGAGGCACGCATGCACTCCGTTGCACCAGCTCAGCCCCTTCCACCCTCCTGTCCCTGCCGCCCCCTCCGCCATCTCACCGGACCTCCACCCAGTGGAAGCAGAACTACGGGAGGGTGACAACCCACCCCCACCACCCCAGGAGAGAAGAGCAGCCTGCCGGCACCGCCTGATCCTGCTCCTCCCTCCCCTCCATGCAGGCACCCAGATGACCAGAGGTAGTTTCCGAACCCAGGTCACTGGTGTAGTGTAAGGTAAAGCATCCAGTGCCTCAACCCCCATGCCACCGGGCCAGCTCACAAGATGGGGTTTTCTTACCCATGAGTCTTAAGTCAAGTCGATTCACACAGTGTGCAAATGACAACCTAGATTTCCATGAGAGTACAAAGGATGATAAAACTATACACGGAACATCGCATGCAATATATCAGTATGCTGATGAAGGTGTGGATCAACAGTCAATGACTGTTAGGGTGCGCCTAGTTAAAAAATGAGAGTCTTCTCACACATAACTTCAACAATTTCAAACAGGGAAAAGCAATCTCACCCTCAAAGACCGCCAGAAGAGTCATTCACTTGCTGGCACGGCAATAGCACCACCAGACCAGAGAACCACTTCATCTTGTAGACTGGCTTTGGCATTTAGTGAATATGGGTCCCACATTTTATTTAGATGTCAAAGAACAATCAAAACCTGTTACATGGTCCTCCTTTTATGAATTAGTTACTTAACAGGAAGTACAAGTGACTGTGACTGGGTATGGGCCTTTCTTTCCAGAACATCCTGTAAACCCTGATGTGGACGACGTGTCAGTTCAGTATTGTGTGAAGATCACGCAGAAAATTGGGCAATAATTCTTCATAATTACCTGTGACGAAACAGTCTATGAGATCGCTCTTGGCCTTCAGAAAAAGACATCGGACAAGTATGGCAAAGTCATCCTTCGTGTGGGTGGCTTCCACATTGCACTGAATTCCATGGGTGCAATTGGGTATGAAAGAAACTGGAATAAAGGATCTCCTTGTTGAAGCCGATGTTTGCCTCTATGGAACTGGCAACAAACTCATGTCAGGCAAAGACTATTATACTATGCTGGCAGCCCATAGACTAGTTTATGCTGCCATGTATGAACTACACTGGAATGCATTTGAAAGTTGGTTCAATGGCGAATATGACAAAGACATCGAGTGCATGGCATTGTTCTCAGAAAATGTTCAAAGACAGAGATGCAGTGGATGCAAAGGATACACAAAATGCAAATGATTCATACGTCCAAACAACTAGGCCACTGGAAGAAGTAGTCACTTTGATGAACGAGTTCCATGAGGCAAACTACAAATCCCCAACAACAAGGCTATCTGGCTTATGTACATGGACATGATTCAGATTCAGACTCCCTATATCTATGCTGAGTGAGCTGGTCACTGCGAGCAGCACCTGGCTGAAGTTGAAAAAATGCTTCCATATCTTGTGGTTGCTGGTCATCACATACTGCATTCCCCATTACCTCTCCACTGTGAAAGACCTACGAACCACAGCGCCAGACATCACTGAAGCATTCAGATTTGGCAAATTCACCGTGTGCTGAACAGTTGGTAAGTTTAATGGTTTGTGGACTGATATGGCCGTCAAGCAGACGTATAACAAAGATACCAAGTACCAAATTTTCCATGGCATAACTCGGCAGCCTGCCGCTATGGAGAAATACCTGCATTCATTACCAGCACTGACAGCAATCTCTGAACAAACGAAGGTGATGGCTCACCTTCACAGCACTGATGATCACAAACACCATGGGAGACTGAGTATACAGCACAAAAGAACAGTTCAGCAATTAAAACCATGGCGAATGTGGTCACTGGGAGGATGATCAATCCAGTGACCAGTGATCTTCTGAACATTTCTACTGGTCAAAAGGCCACATCAAAGAACTTCACTGAAGCCAAGGAAAAGGGCATTGCAACCTTAACTGCAGTACAACGGAGTGGTAGTGAAAAAGTTATAACTGTAAAGCTTCAGACATTTGCGAGAAAAGTCCAAACACCCTCACACATTCAGAAAGCGAAAGAGGTCTATGAAGAGGAGAGCAATGTGGTCAGGAACTTGCACTTTATCCGAAATTTGGATGACGACAAAAAGGTAGAAGCCTTCAGTCATGAATGGACAAAATATCCCTTGGCTCTTTTTGAGCCACATACCGACCTTCCCCAAGGCTATGGCATGTGCAAAGGCAACAAAGATGAATACCTGGCTGCCCTAAAAAGTTACCTTGGTGAACTGTGGCCAGAAGAAGGTAACCTGCCATCTTCAGATGAACCTACTGTACTAGTTGTTGATGCAATGGCATTTGTTCCACAGTACACAAGCCTTGATAGTCGTACATTTGATGACATGCAGGAGAAGTATATAGATACACTACTTTGAATAAGGCCAGAGAGCTGCAACTGCATCAACACTGTAGGTGACAGGTATGATGTTTGTCTATCAGTAAGCTTGAAAAGTGAGGCGCAAGAAAAACAGGGAAAGCTTCATCGCACAAAGAGCAGAGCATATGAACCTTGGGAATCCCTGTCCGTCCCCTATTGGAAAGACTTCACTGCCAACTCCCAAAACAAGGACTATCTCTTTGATTTCTTGGGAGTTGCTTGGGTAAAGCACAACACTCAGCTACCAGAGGGATGTAGATTGATTCTTGGTGGATTGTTCAAGGACCCAGGTCTTTCCATTCTTCTCTCAGAAGATGATGTAGTAGTAATTCCTGAACTGTCATCTACAAAATATGAAGAAGCAGATACAAGAATAATCTCCCATATCGTATATTGTGTAAACACACTTGGATATTGGAGAGTATTAGTGGCAGCCATAGACACTGATGTAATTGTAACGTGCATCTACTATAGTACTCCAGTAGCTGGTCTAGAAGAGCTATGGGTTCAGAAGATGGGTGTGCATCTACCATGCCATTCAGTTGCAGCTTCTCTTATCAATATGTGCAATATGAACGCATCACAACTCACATCAGTTGTTCTTAGTGCTTACATCTTAAGTGGCTGTGATACTGTCAGCTATACCTTCAGAAGAGGAAAGAAGCATGCTCTAAACATTGCTCTTGAAAATGCAGCCAACTTCCGTGCATTAGCAGATTATGACAAACCTGGAGTAAGTCTGGAGGTCACTGATGAGGTCATTTCAGCAGCACGTGAATTCTTCATGAAATTATATTATATTATAAAGACGAGTTCAGTGGTGGCCTGGATGCACGCTGAGCTCACCTGTATGTGACAACAAAGGGTGACCTACGGATTCTGTCATCAACAGAGGATGCCTTTAGACTTCTTCACATGCTGTGTGCTCTGCATGAGATAGTGGTCAGTAAAAGGGCTCACGAGTCATATCCAGTGCTTCCCGACCCTACATTGTTTTTGTGAACTCTTCAAGAAGGCAGGCTAGTCCCACACATGATGACAAAGGAACTGAAGCCAAAACTGGCCATGCAAACCAAGTACTGCAAAATGCAAAAGAAACCATGTCAACGAGGCTGCATTTGTGCTACGGCAAATGTCAGATGTATTACTGCATGTATGTGTATTGCTGAACCCATGAAATGTAGTCAAGTTCAAATGAGTCTGACTTTGGAAGACAGTGATTAAGTGACATTGAAGGTCACACTTGTATAAGACTGGTGACAGTCATGAACTTGATGATTAGTATATAGTGATGATCCCATGTAACTGATTAAGTAGCCATTATCAATGTAATACTAAACAGGAAATTCTACAGCCTTAGATCATTGTGTAATAAGTTTTATATATGCAGTTAACTAAATCTTAATTAATCATAATTATTTCCTTAATTCTAAACTACACATAAGAAAGAGCCGGCAGAAGGGGACCATATGATCCATCTCGTCTGCCCGTGTGGGCTACTCCCCAGTCTTTTTTCCTTCCTAAGTTTCCGCACTGCCTATCCCATGCTAGCTTGAAACTCTTTCACTGTCTTTGCTGCCACAACTTCAGAGGACAGACTGTTCCAAGGCTCCACCACCCTTTCGGTGAAGAAAAACTTCTTGAATCTACCTCCCTATAGGGACATGTTGTGCCCCTTTGTTCGTGTAGACGAGCTTTCTCTGAAAAGGTCCTGAGTGTGTACTAAGTTAATTCCTTTGAGGTATCTGAATGTCTCAGTCATACCCCCCCACCATCCATCCTCCTTTCCAGTGAGTACATCTTGAGATGGTTGAGACTTGACTCGTAGGGTTCTTGGTGAAGTCCATGAATCATCTTCATAGCTCTTCTCTGAACAGTCTCCAGACTATCTGTCTTTTTTGAGGTGTGGTCACCAGAACTGGACGCAATACTCTAGGTGCAGCCACACAAAGGACTTGCACAGCGGGATTATCACCTCGCATTTTCTACTCGTGACACCCCTACCTATGCATCCAAGGATGCCATTAGCTTTCAGTGTCATCTTTTAGCAATGCCTGGTTGTCTTTAAAATCGTCAGATATGAGTACTCCTAGATCCCTCTCAACCGTATAGTAGTTTCTGTCAGTTGTTCCCTTCCTAGGGTATATTTCCTGCCTGGGTTCTTTCTCCCCAGGTGCATAATTTTACACCTCTTGGCATTAAATTTCAACTGCCATTGTTTTGACCATTCGTTGAACTTTTTTAGATCACAGTCCATTCCTGTGGCCCCCCTCTTGTGTGTCTACTCTGTTGCAGAGCTTGGTGTCATCTGCGAACAGGCATACCGTTCCCTCTAATCCATCAGCAATGTCACTGACGAATATGTTAAATAGAATTGCCCCAGTACTGATCCCTGGGGGACTCCGCTGGTTACCCCACCTTGCTCTGACAGAGTGCCGTTTACCATGACCCTCTGGGTTCTCCCCTGGAGCCAGTTCCTAACCCAGCTATGTTATGCCCCACTCCAGTGTGTTACAACTTGTTTATTAGTCTTCTATGTGAAATGGAGTCAAATGCTTGTCCAGTTTTCCATTTGCTTCCATACATTGCCCTATTCTTTCCTTCAGTAATGTTTCCATGATATTTCCCACCACTGAGGTGAGGCTGACTGGATGGTAGTTAACAGCATCTTCCCTGTTCTCACTTTTGTGCAGGGGTACCACTGTGGCTTTTTTTCCAGTTGTCTGGCACTCTGCCACTCTCCAGGGACTTACTGATGAGGACTGCTAATGGGGGAGGCACGTTCTTCTGCGAGTTCCTTCAGTATTCTTGGGTGGATACTGTCAGGTCCCATTGCTTTGCTGGTTTTTAATTTTTTCAGTTCTTTTAGGACCCTTTCTTTCATGAAGGGATTTATGTCAGCTTCACTGGTGTGGTGTCCATTTCCTAGTACCGGCCCACTACCCTGTTCCTCTTGTGACAAGACTGAGCAGAAGTATTCATTCAGAACCTATGCCTTTTCTTTGTCAGTTTCCATGTTCTGCCCCTCTCTGGTTCTCAACAAAGCAATACTCCCTTTGCTTTTTCTTTTATCCCATATATATCTGTAAAAGGTCTTGTCCCCCTTTTTAACCCCTTCAGCAATTCTTTCTGCTGTTAGCGCTTTGGTTATCCTAATCACCTTCCCTTCTTCCTTGAGCCTTGCCTTGTATTCCTCCATGTCGCTGTCCCTGTCTGTTTGTACTTTTGGAAAGCTTTTTTCCTCGTTAATACTGAAAGCAACCTCCTTAGAAAACCAAAGACGGTTTCTCCTCTTTTTAGTTTTACTGATCTGTTTGGTGCATTCTGCTGTGGCCAGGGTTACTGAGTCCTTTATGGCCTTCCAGCTTTCCTCCACGTCACCCCTACAACATCTTTGGGATGGTTTTTAATGTACGTTTTCATTTTGACACAGTTAGCCTTCCTGAAGTCCAGGATTTGTTTTGTGTGACTTGTGTCCTCTGCCCTTTTAACTGTGAGCCAGAATGACCTATGGTCGCTTGACCCCAGATTGATTCCCACCTTAATGTCTGTGATCCTGGTACAGTTTGATAGTAGGAGGTCCAGGAATGTGTTTTCTCTGGTGGGTGACTCCACCAACTGTTCTGGTCCTGCCCCTTTTAGAGCTATGAGGAATTACCTGCTCCTGTCCAATGAAGTCGTGTAGGAGGACTAATCAATATCAGACAGATTGAAGTCTTCAACGAGCAACAAGTCGCCTTTATCAACCTTCATTAGGACGGTTTCTAGTAGCTCTTTGTCTCTATCTGTTGAGATAGGGATCTGTAGATCACACCCACTCAGATGGGGGACTTTTCCCCAGCTCCAAGGGTGATCCACAGGGCTTCAGTCTCAGTGTTTGCCATCTGTACCTCTGTGGCCTTGATTCCCTCCTTTCCTTCCTTTGTGGTCTCTCCTATACAAAGTGTACCCTGGGATAGCAACATCCCAGGTATGGTTTTCATTTAACCAAGTCTCTGTTACAGCTACCCAGTCAAGATTAGCCTCTGCCATTATGGCAGTGAGGTCCGTTATCTTGTTTACTAGGCTACGGGCATTGAGACAGAGTGCCCGCCAGCTTTGGTTGTGTCTGTTTGCTGCGTCTTTCCTTCTATTATGCCGTTTCTGCTTCTTAAGTGGTTTGGCTTGGGCTGCACTTGCTATGTCCTGGTCGGTGCCTGTTGTCTTGTGACCTGTTACAGAACTAGCAGGTGGTGGGGGAGGAGCAACTGCCACCCTTGGTGCCATAGTGGGTGCTAGTGCCCTCTCCCCTTCCACTAGTTTAAATGACTGATAAATACTTCAAACTTTTGGCTGAGTGCACGGGTCCCCTCCTTTGTGAGGAGTAGGCCATCAAACCTGAAAAAGTCTTGCTCCCAGAAATTCCTCCAGTCTCCCACAAAGCGATGGCCCTTTTCCTTGCACCAGTCCTTAAGCCAAGTGTTCAAGTCAGTGATCTCCTTTCCCTGATTTTCTGCCAGCTACCTCCCTTCCCCCATACAGGCAGAATTTCAGAGAAGGAGACAGTGGATGAAACAGAAGCCAATTTGTCCCCAAGGCTGGATAGCTGCACTTTTATTTCATCTACAGTTTGACTAGCCAGGTTGTTTGTTCCTATATGAATCAAGACTATACTCTTTGTATTGAATTTGTAATTTTAACACTGTTTAGTGTGATGCACCCTTGTTTTGATTCTTTCCTTACATCAATGAAACAAAATAAAAAGATTTTTCTGCATAAATAAATGGTTTTATTTATCTGTATGTGTACAAATTTTGACCGGGTCAATTTGGGGGTATGGGTACCTAAAATGGAATCTCTCCATCATAAATCATGATGTTTGAGTCAGGTTTCTTTTACATGAAAGCTGAAACATTGTAGAAGATAGACATATGGTATAATGCAATATAAATGCAATGCTTACTTTGTCACAGGAAATACCATGAAGTTTATTCAAACATTTAGCCAAAAAAAATTAGCAATTTGGGAAATATGTTCCTACAGTAGGAAAAAATTCCTCACCTTAGTAATTATGTTTCTTCTATTGGAGTCTTGCTGTATTCTGACTAATGCAGTTAGCCCCAGCCTTTAAACTGCCCCAGAGAACAAAGGGTTAAACTTTCTATGCAGAGCATAGAATGCTGAGCTCGAGCTCGGTTGATGTCTCTGTCTGTTTCCCTTTGAAATCTAACCATCAGATTCTTATGAGCAAAAACTCACTAGCTATCCTATGTGGAAATTGTAAAATTTTTACTAGTCAACTGTCAACCAAAAGTTTAGGATTCCCAAAGGAAAACTCAAGTCAGGAAACCCAAAAACACAAAACCAATTCAAATAAAAACAACAACAAATTAAACACCCAAACAAAAAAGCAGAGGGTGTAAAGGAGCACCCCTAAGGTGCAACACTGCACCTGCCCACTCACTTCCCAAAAAACAGGTTCTGAGAGGGGAGGCAGTGGGGGAGGTCAGAATACAGCAAGACTCCAATAGAAGAAACATAATTACTAAGGTGAGTAATTTTTTCTTCAAACAACATGAAGTCTTGCTGTATTCTGACTAATGCAGACTACCAACAGTACCTCCATGGAGAGAGAAGAACCTACTTTGGGAATAGGCTCACAGTACTCTTTCCAGTACTTAAACCGAGCATCACTCCTAGCCTGGATATCCAGAGAGTAATGCTTGGTAAAGGTATGGACTGTTTTCCAGGTGGCTGCTTGACAAATTTCTAAGAGAGGAATATCCCTGGCAGCAGCCAGGGACGCAGTTCTACCTCTTGTAGAGTGAGCCCTAAGGCCTGAGGGTGGAATCTTTCCCAGTTTCTCATAGCAGAATTGTACACAAGACACAATCCACCTGGCAATAGTTCTCTTGGTGGCAGGTTTGCCCTTTCCCACTTCTCCATAAGTGAGGAACAACTGGAAGGACTCAAACCTGTGACCCTTGGTACGCTCTATGTAGCAGCCAAGGGCTCTTTTAACATCTAAACTGTGTAGCCTCCTCTCTCCTGAGGAAGAATGATCAGTGAAGAAAACAGGAAGAGACAGACTTGATTCAAGTGGAAATCTGAAACCACTTTAGGCAAGAACTTTCTATTGGTCATAAGGACCACTTTATCCCTGTGAAAGGAGATAAATACAGGTTACTCACCTGTAACAGGAGTTCTAGGAATGGTATATGTTGTTCATCCACACTGTCTGGCAGGTATCCTTGCCGCTTTAAATCTTGCCGGAAGGTCTTCAAGCTGGCTCCTCCCACCCACCCGGGTGGTAAAACTCTCGGCTCTGCCCCATGACGCCAGATCTGGCCCGCTGGAAGCTCAGGTTGTGCGTTGAAGCCGGGGAGGTCGGGTGGGTCGTGTGGATGAACAACATATACCATTCCTAGAACTCCTGTTACAGGTGAGTAACCTGTATTTCTAGGGACATGGATATGTTGTTCATCCACACTGTCTGGCAGACTCCTGGCAGTTCTCCGGGAGGAGGGAGGCAAGGCGCACACCCCCTACTTAGGGAATAGAGACTGGAGGGCCAGGGCCCCAAAACCAGCATCCAGGCGTGACTCAAGGTCGATGTGGTAATGGGTGATGAAGGTGTGTGCTGACTTCCAGGTAGCAGCCCTGCAGATTTCCTGGATAGGGGCGTCCTGGAAGCAGCCACCGATGCAGCAGTATGGCGGGTAGAATGAGCTCTTATCCCCTGGGAGGCTCCATGCCCGTCAACCTGTAGCAGAGATCTATGCAGGAGGTGACCCACCTGCCTATCGAATCCGCTTGGCTGCAAGTCTGCCAGGTGCGGCTTCAGTGTGGTGACAAACAGCTGGCGAACCTCTCCCTGAATTTCAAGCAAATGCGCTCCTTATAGTAGCGAGCGCCCTTCTATGAGTCCAAGTATGGAGCCTATATTCGGCCTCCGAGGTGTGACTGGGGTATAACACCGGCAGAGTCAACACCTGGTTAAGGTGAAACTCCGACACCACCTTCGGAAGGAATTTCGGGTGGGGGCGCAGGACAACCTTGTCCCTGTGGAAGACCAGGTAAGGAGACTCGATGCAGAGCGCCTGGAGCTCTCCCATCCTTCTGGCTGACATGATAGCCACCAAGAAGGTGGTCTTCCACGACAGGTGAGAGAGTTCACACCTGTGCATTGGTTCGAATGGCTTGCCCATGAGCTTTGCCAGTACCAGCAGTAGATCCCACGGAGGTGGAGGTTCTCGCACCGGAGGGAAAAGTGATCAAGGCCTTTGAAAAAGCGCCAGACCACCTTCTCCTGAGCCGACTGCTTCCCGGCCCGCGCCCGGTAAGCAGAGATGGCTGCCAGGTGCACCTTAAGGGTCGTCGACCTAAGCCCTTGCTGAGAAAGGGACCAAAGGTAGTCCAATATGCTCGCCAAGGAACAGGAGGAAGGGTCCAGGCCCTTGCTCTGACACCAAATGGAAAATCTTTTCCATTTGAAGGCGTAGCATTTTCTGGTCGACTCCTTACGGGACACCTCAACTACGTTGATGACCTCGTCGGAAAGACCCAAGGCCTGGAACTCTAGCCGCTCAGGAACCAGGCCGTCAGGTGCAGGGATTGAAGGTCCAGATGGAATACCTTCCCCTGATTGAGAGCAGGTCTGGGCGAGCTGGAAGCTGCCTCGGGAGCCTGGAGCTGAGGCTGAGGAGATCTGGGTACCGGTACTGGCGAGGCCAGTCTGGGGCTATCAGAATCACCTGCGCCTTGTCCCTCCTTGCTTTGAGCAGCACCTTGTGCATCAAGGGGAATGGGGGAAAGGCGTAGAAGAGGCCTGGGGTCCACGGCCTCGAGAAGGCATCCCCCTGCAGCGATCCCTGCTGAGGGGCGGGCATGGAACAGCCTCAGCCAGCATTCTCCCTGGAGGCAAACAGGTCCACCTGAGGTGTGCCCCAATGGGAGAATAGATCTTGTACTACCTCTGGCAGGAGAGACCACTGTGGGACGCAGCCCCTATTCGCTTCGGGCATCGGGCTAGGGTGTTGGAGGCCCTGCCACATGAATGGCTAGGAGATCCGCCTCAGGCTGTGCATGAGTGACCAGATGCGGAGAGCTTCCTGCATAGAAGCATGGAGGCGCCCCGCCCTGGCAGTTTAGATAGTACACGGTCGGGTGTTGTCCGTCTGGACCCGGACCACTTGACCTCAAGAACGGAGCAAAGGCGGTGAGAGCTAGGCGGACCGCCTCCGGAGCTCCAGCAGGTTGATGTGGCATCGGGACTCCTCGGGACTAGAGGCCGTGCGCTCGGTGTTCCCCCAGATGGGCACCCCAACCCATCAGAGAGGCATCGGTCGATAGAGAGACCGTCGGCTCGGGGCGGACAAACGGGATGCCCTCCTGCAGATGAACTGGAACGGTCCACCACTGGAGAGCGTTCCACATCCCCTGGGTCACCGTCACTAACTGGTCCAATGGATCGCAGCGTTGGGACCACTGGCTGGCCAGCCCCCACTGAAGGGGGCGCATGTTCCAGCGGGCCCAACGGACCACGCTGGTACAGGCTGCCATGAGACCCAGGAGGCGCAGGAAGTCCCGGGCAGGGAGCAATTGCCCAACCAGAAATGACTGGGCAAAGGAGGAAAGAACCTCGACCCTGTCCGCCGGGACCGTGGCCTGGCTTAAGAGAGTCGAGCCTCTGCCTCGATGAAAAGAATCACCTGCTTCGTCTCGAGTTCCGACTTGGCCTCGTTGATGAGGAGGCCGACCTGAGAGCAAACCTGGAGGGCCAGATCTCTGGACCACTCCACCTCCTGTCTGGAGGGGGCTGCTATCAGCCAATCGTCCAGGTAAGGGTAAACCCGAACCCCTCGGCGCCGCAGGAATGCTGTCACCACTGCCATGCATTTGGTGAAGACCCTGGGAGCTGGACATAAGCCAAAGGGCATGGCTTGGAACTTGAAAAGGGATCCCTCTGCTCAAAAGCGAAGGAACCTCTGATGTGACGGACGGATAGGGACGTGAAAGAACGCGTCCCGCAGGTCCAGAGAGCAGAACCACACGCCGTGTTCCAAGGATGGTATTATCTGAGCCAGAGTGACCATCCTGAAGGTTCGAGACCTTGGGAACTTGTTTAGGTTGTGTAGGTCGAGAATGGGGCGCCAGCCCCTCGTCTGTTTCGGAACCAGGAAGTACCTGGACACGAACCCGGGTTTGGGGTTCACCCTCTCTTATCACCTCCTTCTCGAGGAGGAGGCGATGTCGGCTCGGAAGCTGACAGGCGAGGCTTGGACGAGGCCCCAGTTGCGACGGCTCTTGAAGAGTGGGCCTGCTCGAACTCTAGAGGCAGGCCCTTTCCCACCACCTCCAACACCCACCGGTCTGTGGTGATAACGGACCAGGCGGAAAGAAAGTGGCGGAGCCGCTCCCCCACGGGGGGCACCTAGGGTGAGGCGACGGGGTTGGGGGCGACACCCCTCAACCCGTCACTGGGTAGGCTTGGAGGAAGGACCAGCCGAGGGACCTCCAGGGCCTTTACCTCCCTGCTTCCTGGAGGAGGAAGCCGTGGGCTTGGGTTTGGGACGTCAAGCGTGAGCCTGCTGGCCCTGATGCTGCTGGGCCGGATGTGCATGAGGCGCTGGACGGACGAAAGGGCTTGAGTTGCGTCTGCGCCCTTGTCCCTCTGAGCGGATGAGACCGAGTCCAAAGTGGCATTGGACTTTTGATCCTCTGGGGTGGCCTTCCTCCAGGGCGAAGAGGTCGGTCCCAGGAGAGGGACATCCGCCAATTTGTGCTGGGTATCCGCTGGAAGGTGGATATCCTCAGCCATGCCCGTGACGCACTACCACTGCGGCGCGACTGACCTGGCGCATGAGTCTCCAATGACCAGAGCAGTCTGAGTTGCTGCTTGGCCACCGCCACTGCCTGGTCCCGCACCTGCCCAAACTGTGGTCTGGGAGTTTGAGGAGATGAGGACTACCTCATCCAGGAGTCCAACAGGCATGGAGATATGTCATGTACGGCGAGCTGGCCTGGCCATGAAAGCTGAGGAGGGGACGCAGCGTAGAATTTTAGCCTGGCATAGTCAATTTCTTGGACTCATTGTCGACAGGTTGTCCCGTCCCTAGTGTTTCGACGCATGAGCGCTGTTATTAACTAATCCTCGGCTGAGGATGTTCCGAAAACCGGACAGGGAACCCGGTAGGGACCGCATACTTCCTGACCATCCTGGCCGGCGCAGGGCAGGAAGCAGGGGCGCTGCCAGGCTCAAGGCCGGACTACAATGGCCTCGTCCACAGGAAGGCCTCGTAGGGGAATCCTCGGTCCAATATCTCCGTGAGGATACTTGGCCCGCTTGGATACGGTTCGAGCTGCATCCGGTGGACTCCGAGATGAGCCTGAGTAAACCCAGGAAGGACGAAGGGCTGTCGTCTAGCACTGACCTCCAGAGGACTCCAAGTCCACTCGCCTGGAGGAAGAGGGAGGAATCGTCCGTCGGACTCAGAAGAGTCCATAAAAAGCTGCCTCGAGCTGAGCCACCCTCCACCTGCCGAGGCGATCGGGAGTGAGGGTGACCCGACAGCCTATGGGGCAGACCCTGAGCCAACGAGAGTTCTGGTGAGCCCCAAACAGCGGCTGTGGAGGTTCCACGAATAAATTGAAAGCAGCTGGTTTGGTGAACAACCAGCCTGGGGAACAGGCTCTCGGGTAAAGCGAGGGGTTGTATCGGCCGCACAGTGGCAACCATAATGGCGGGGAAAGCGGCGGCGTTGGCTTGTTCCGGTCAGAAGGGCTGTTGCACACGAGGTCTCGTGTCGTCGGCGTAACTGCATTAGAGCTCCCCTCATCCGAGGAGGGAGGACGAGGACGGCCCGGTAGCCGCTTACCGCGATGCGAGACCGAGGACGACCGCCTATGACGGGCGGTCGCGGCTGGACGCGAAAAGTCCGAGACCCTCACCCTCGGCCTTCCGAGGCGGTGCGGGGAGGGGACGGGTGGAACCCTCCTCCCTCGGCGTGGAGGGTTCACCGGGGGCTCCGGAATGGAGGGCACTGCAGCCGCAGGATCCTCAACTCCCACGGGGAACTGGTAGAGAGAGGATTTCGGCTTCACGGTCGACACCCGTCCACGGGTCGAGAGATCTCAACTAGCGCCGATGGGAGTCTCGGTCCAACTGACCTGGCAGGGACACCGTGAGACCAGTGGCCGGCTTGACGATCGACCGAAGTCGATGGCGAACACTCGGGAGGGACCTTTCCGCCTCCCAAGGCGTCGATGGAGGGACTTGCCCTTGTCTTTCTTCTTGGACCGAGAAGAAGGTCCAGTAGACGTTGGTCCCTCTCCTCTAGTGGAGAGGGACAGACAAAGCTCCTGAAAGGAAGCTGTGTAAGAGGAACCCAGGGAGAGCAGGATAAATGCTGCGGTCGAGGAAGATGCAGCCCGCGCCGCCTCCTCTTCAAGGGCGATCATCTGCTCTAGCTGATCCGCCGAGCCCGCCGCCGCGGAAACCGCCGACCGGGCCTCTTTTGACTTCACCGGAGGAAAAACGTTTCTCAGGGCCCCAGTTGTAAACGGCAGCCACGGTCTTCGGGACGTGAGGCTGAGAAGGAAGAGCACAGGTCGCAAGCCTGCGGGTGCGTGCTCAAGGCCTAAGCAGTAGACACACGTGGGTGTGTGGATCCGTCCGGGACATCTTCATTCCGCAAGGGCACCTCCCAAACTGGGAGTCGACTGTCCCATCGCAGCCGCGAGGGATAGAAGACCAAGTCTATAATGCAAAAAACTTTTAAATTGGGAAAACCGAAGAATTAGGAACCAGTCTTATACGCAGAGCGTTAAGGAGGGAACCTGAGCTTCCAAGCGGTAAGGAAGATCTGGCGTCATGGGGCGGAGCCGAGAGTTTTACCACCCGGGTGGGTGGGAGGAGCCAGCTTGAAGACCTTCCGGCAAGATTTAAAGCGGCAAGGATACCTGCCAGACAGTGTGGATGAACAACATATCCATGTCCCTAGAATATCAGGTTCCACTGAAAGGGCTTGCAGTTCACTGATACGTCTGGCAGAGGTAATGGCTACTAAAAACACAGTTTTCCAAGTTAAGTACTTAAGCTCTGCTGAGGACATAGGCTCAAAAGGAGGCTGCATAAGTTGAGCAATGCAAACATTTAAATCCCAGGCAGGGGCAGGGTCTCTAAAGGGAGGATTGGTATGAAGCAATCCTTTAAAAAACTTACAGAATACAGGATGAGATGATAGTGAGAAAGACTTCCCCACTGACAAAAAAGCAGAAAGAGCTGACAAGTGTACCTTGAGAGTGGCTAGTCTGAGGCCTAGGCCATTAAGATGGACCATATAATCCAGAACTGTAGGCAATTCAGCAGTATCTGGAGAAATATGCTTCTTGGAACACCAAATGCTGAATCTCTTCCATTTGGAGTTTTAAGTCTTTCTGGTGGAGGGCTTTCAAGAAGCTTTGAGAATATCCAGAATCCCCGGAGACAACTGCAAGTCTGCAATCTCTAACTCTTCAAGAGCCATGCCTTGAGATTGAGAGATTGAAGATTGGAGTACCAAATCCTCCCCTGAGAGGAGGTTAACAGATTGTAATTCCTAGGAAGAGACAGGGGAAGATGGACTGCTAGGGACAGCAGCAGGGGGTACCAGGGCTGTCTGGCCCAGTCTGGAGCAATCAGAATCACTTTGCAAGGTTGTGACCTTATCTTGACTAAATCTCTGTACAGAAGAGGGAAGGGAGGGAAGGCATACAGAAATTTCCCTTCCCAGTTCAGAATCAGAGCATCCAGGGGGACTGAGCCCAAGACTGGGGGTCTGCAACAAAAGAGAGGAAGTTGGTGATTGTCTGGGGCTGCAAAAAGATCTATCTCTGGAGTGCCCCACCTTGAAAAAATCACCTTCAATAATAGAGGGTCCAGGGACCATCGTGATGGCCCTGTGAGATCCTGTTCAGTGCATCTGCTAGCACATTGTCCTTCCTGGAAGGTGAACTGCTATCAGAGAGGTTTGCAGAGAATAAGCCAGGGACCACAACTTCATGGCTTCTGTGCACAAGGCCGTAGACCGAGTGCCTCACTGCTTGTTGATGTACCACATGGTGGTGGTGGTGTCTGTTCTGACCGGAACCACCTTGTTCTGTACTTACTGAGAGAAAGCTTGCAGGGCCAGAAAAACTGCCCTGAGTTCTAGGAGATTGATATGGAGAAGGGATTCCAGAGGGGACCACAGCCCCTGGGCACTGAAGTCCCCTAGATGGGCTCTCCAGCCCAGAAGGGAAGCATCCGTGGTAAGGACCACTGAATGAGACTGAGTGGCAAATGGTGACCCCTTGCCTTAAATTGTCCTGCTCGTGCCACCATTGAAGGGCTTGGATCAAGGTCAGAGTCACTGGGATCAGTTTGGTAAGAGGATCCTTCCTCTGAGACCAAAAAGCCCTCAGATGGAAGTGAATGTCCCTCATCTGGAATCTTGCCCCTTGGACCACTGCCATAGAAGCTGGCATGTGGCCCAAGAGCTGGAGGAAATGCCATGCTGGTCGAGATGCCTGAAGGCTGAAGGAAGAGGCTAGTTCTATAAGAACCCTTGCCCTTTCCAGGGGAAGAAAGGCTCTTGCTTTGACCGTATCCAGCTCTGCCCCATAAAGGTAAGAAGCTGGACTGGCTCAAGAACTGACTTGGAAGGTTGAGAAGAAATCCTAGAGGAGTGAGCACTTGCTGGGTCACTTGCAGGTCTGACTTGACTTGGTCTGAAGACTGGCCCACTATTAGCCAATCGTCCAGATATGGAAAAATGGAAATCTTTTGCCTCCTTAGAAAGGCAACTACTACTGCCAGGCACTTTGTGAAGACCCTTGGGGCTGAAGTTAGGCCAAAGGGCATTGCTCTGAACTGATAGTGGCCTGAGGGCAACTTGAACCTGAGGTACTTTCTGTGGGAGCACCTGATGGGAATGTGAAAATAGGCATCTTTGAGGTCCAGGGAGGCTAGCCAGTCCCCTTTCCTTAGAGAAAGAAGGATTATTCCCAGAGTTCCCATCTTGAACTTTGGTGTTAAAAGATGTTTGTTTAGGTATCTTAGGTCTAGGAAGGGTCGCCACTCCCCTGTCTTTTTTGGGGTAAGGAAGTACCTGGAGTACAGACCTTTGCCCCAGTGTAGGGTAGGTACTCTCTCTCTCTACGGCTCTTAAAGCCAGCAGAGATGAAACCTCTGCCTCTAGGGCAAGGGTTTCTGAGAGACCTGCAGGTGGAAAAGATCTGGCTCTCATCTTCGGAAATTTTTTGAAGCTGAGAACGACCCACTTGTCTGATGTAATAGACATCCAGTCCTGGACGAAGTAAGTCAGCCTGCCCCCTACTGGAATAGGAGAATCGACCCGGGCAGGCCCATCAGGGTGTCTGCTTGGCAGGGGCCTTAGGCTGAGGAGTGGATGCAGCCCTGCTCATCCCCCTTCTGCCTCTCCCTCTGAAGAACCCCTTCTGTGAAAAGGGAGAAGAGGCCTGTGCTTGGTAAAAAGGCCTATGAAAAGGCCTGTCCCTAGACTGCTGCCTTTGAGGAGTTGCCTGCCTCTCTTTGGCCTGAGCACTCCTGTAAGTGGTCCTATACTCATCCATTTTCTTCATGTAATTCTCTCACTGCTCCCCAAACAGAGAATTACCCACTACAGAAAAATCCATTGCCTTAGCCTGGGTATCCTGCGAGAGGCTAGTACATCTGAGCCAAGCCATTCTCCAAAGAGCCACAGATGTAGCCATTATTCTTGATGACATCACTGGAGTCCAAAGCAGCATGAAACTGAACTTTTGATGTCTCAATCCCATCTGCAGCCACCTCCTCCAGCTCCTTGGCTAGCTGGGGGGAGGCCTGTTTAGCCTGTGCCAGTACAGTGTCCCACCTGGACTTCCGGTACCTGGCTGTATAGGCCATATAATTCACCTGCCTGAGTCCCAAGGAAGATGCCATATACTGCTTTTTTGCCATGGCATCAATCTTCCTGGAGTCTTTGTCTGGGGGGTGTGAAGCCAAGGGAATGTTTGCCTTATCACAGGCAGCAGCCTGCACAACCCCAACATGGCTGCATTGCTGATATAAAAACTCTGTATCTGAGCCTGAAAGTGTATACCTCTTGTCCATTCTTCTATCAACAGGAGGTATAGAATTGGGAGACTTCAGGATTTTTTGTGTCTGCTTCCCAAAAGATTTGTGAAGGGGAATAGACAGTCTCCTGGACTCTGGGATGTCCATCATTTCCACAAAATCAGGCTCCTCTTGCTCCTCCATTGCCTCCTCCATAGGAAGCTGGAGGGTCTCAGCCACCTTTCTGTAGAACATAAAGTGGGAAGGGGACTCAGAAAGCCTAGGAGGGGATACATCTGGGGAGATGTCCGGTTCCACAGGCACATCCAGACTTTCACCATCACCGTCATCATTTTCAAACTCCCCCTCCTCCTCAAACTCCGGTTCATAAAATTCTTCAGGGGCATAATCGTGAACCAGAGATAAACCGAACCGAGCCCCTGCCAAAAGGTGCCGGATTGGTCGGAACCGGGCAAAGCGATTCCACAATCTGAATCGCTCTGGCTATTTCCTCGGCGGTCAGAACACGAGCTTCTGGATCCGAACTGGACGATTTCTCTTTGCGTTTTCTTTTTGTCAGAACCGAACCCTTGGGATCGGCTCTCCTTTTGACCAAAGAAGTATCGCCCTGGTCAGAGGGCACTCCTTCTGGTTCGGTTTTAAACCGGAACCGGGCTGGCCATCCGTTCAGCTTGGACTTCTTGGCTTCCTTTTCCTCAGTCTACCTAATCTCTTTCAGGGTAGATTTGAGAAAGTTTTACAAATTTGGCAGTCTGAATCGAGGTGTTCAAACCCCAGACAATAAACACAGGTGGTGTGGGATCGGCCTTAGCAAAGACCTCCCCACACACACTGTAGAGTTGAAACCAGTGGGCGGTTTTTTTCTTGGGTTTCAGACATGGCCAACCTAACTAAATCCTATTCTTTTTTCGGCAAATCACAGGCAAGACTCCCTTTATCGGTTCCTAACCGTGTCACAGGTCTTGGAAAAAAACGTACCAAACACTTTTTTGTTTTTTTAGAACCGATAAAGACCGGTAACCACACACTAAAGTAAGATACAAGAATCAACAAATGATCGGTTCAGCCGAACCGATCCACACTTTTACAAGTTCCACACAGAAAAACAGTACAAAACCTATCTAGGACTCACGGTACCACAGACAGAGACTGAACCAACTATGCAGAAATACATTTTCGGTTAAAAAACCGACAGTAAACCGATACTTCAACAGACTTTCGAACCGAGCTGCAGCAGTAATCTCTGGAGCGACTGTTCAGTGAGGCGCAGTAAAGAATCTGACTGTTAGATTTCAAAGGGAAACAGACAGAGACATCAACTGAGCTCGAGCTTAGCATTCTATGCTCTGCATAGAAAGTTTAACCCTTTGTTCTCCAGGGCAGTTTAAAGGCTGGGGCTAACTGCATTAGTCAGAATACAGCAAGACTTCATGTTGTTTGAATTACATATACTGGTCCGTACTGTAAAGACATGATGACAATGAGAAATGTTTTATGTGAATAGCCTCAATGTGCATTACTGGTACAAACGTTAGACTGATCTGAGCAATATTGAAGGTTCTAGATCATATCTAGTAAAATTTCCACTTTCTCAGATTTTTCTTACATTTTTTGTTCACGTCATACTTATTTCAGTGAATTTCACAACTTGTACATAAGTTGTGACAGAGCAGGCCTCTTGATTATGGTACCGGGGGTCTCTTCTTTCCAAAAATGTTGGCCTGCGAAGTATAGCAAGAGGTGTCAGGTCCAACCCCATTCAGGAATCCTGGATCCCGGACTGTACAGAAGTGCTGGACAGATGATCTTGCGGGGAGAAAGCGCATTAGATTCAAGCCAAAGGCACTAACCTGCACGAGGTGAGACTTTTAGTCCAATTTTAATTTGATACATTTTCCTCTCAGCAATTTCTGCTTACAAATTACTTTATTTTATCTTTCTGGTACACTAACCAATATTCCTGTGTTACTCCTGTAAATGCTGTCCTGCTCATGCTTTAATAAAATTTACAAAGTATACACACACTTTCATTAATATTTAAAACCTATGACTCAATTTTGTTTAAGGGAACAGGTAATAATTTACTCTTAAATCCACGTCTTGTACTGACAAGGGGAGCCTGTAAACTGGACCAGCTGATACAGCAGTCCCGAGGGTGCTTGGCTTGGTGTAAACAAGTGCAGAAGAGTGGATAGGTGAGGAATAGACTGGGTTGCGACAGTCAATGAACAATTTCATCATACGTTTTTTTCAGCAGTAATATGATCCGGTCATCTGTATAGTCATCAGCAGACTTTTTAAAAACATTTTCAGGTGCTTTTCTTTTTATCAACTCTTTATTCTCCTCGGGGCGGCTAGGGGGATATACCCTACACTGGCCTGGTGGGTCCCCACAAGGATTTCAGACTTCATGTTTCTCGTCGTCCAAGTCTTTTTTTCTGTGTGTGGTGCTCCTCCCTTGGCCACCCCACCCCACCCCTTGGTGGAGGTGTGTGTGCAATGACCTCAGTGCATGGCCAGGCATGCTCCTACCCCTAACGTGCAGACATCTGCCACCTCTGCCAATCCAGTCTCACCTATCCCAGCTGTCACTAGGGGATGGTAGTTGCCAGGTGCCAGATTTGCTCCCTCCCTGGGGAAGGAGGGCAGTCCAATGAACGCTCAGTTTTCTCCCCCCAGCTGACCCTTACGACAATCCTGGATCTGCTTCCAAACCTAGGTCGTCAGCGTCGGAAGTGTTTGCACTAGTGCTGCACCAGCAGGCTGGCTTCAGATGCTTTTCTAACAGTTTTAATTGTTACTTTTCTAACGAATGACTTATGCCAATAACAGGAGTGTTTATAAACCTCAAAACCACATATTTCACTCCAGGAATGAAGAACAAATGGGTCTCTCTTCACTATTAAAGGAAAACGATGAAAATCTGATGCCACATTCGGTCTAAGCAGCATCAACATTTAGAAAGTTTTACCTTAGGAAGCAGGAGACAAGCTCAAATCTCGCAAGAGCCACTCACTGTGTGACCCTGAGCAAGTCACTTTACCTCTCAGTGCTTCAGCCCCTCCCACATGTGAACCTGGATAAAAGCAGGACCCCACAGTAAATGACACACTGCAACCTGGCCCGGCTACTCTGGGTAAATGAATTTAAAACAAAACCTTTCTAGCATTAAAAGCTTGTCATTATTCTACAAAATATAAAAAAGTTATTTTCCTGTTTTTAAATAAGTTATTCCAACTTTTCATCTGTTGATTTGAAAAAATGTGACATCTGCATTTGCATGACAAGTAAAACTGTACATCCACTGAAATGAAAGAAAGGGTCCTACAAGAGCTTGCTAAGCTCAGGATGGACAAGGCAATGGGACCGGATGGCATACATACCAGGGTACTTAAGGAGCTAAGGGTGGAACTAGCAGAGCCATTAGCAGAACTGTTTAGTGAGTCTCTGAGCACAGGAGAGGTCCCAGAAGACTGGAGAAGGGCTCATGTGATCCCGCTCCACAAGAGTGGTAGCAGGGAGGAGGCAGAGAACTACAGACCAGTCAGTCTTACCTCAGTAGTGGGCAAGATCATGGAGGCACTCCTTAAGGAAAGGATAGTGCAACACCTGGAATCCATAGGGGCACAGGATCCAAGACAGCATGGGTTTACAAAAGGAAGGTCTTGTCAAACTAATCTCATAGATTTCTTTGACTGGGTAACCAGAGTGGTGGACCAAGGGGGAGCAGTTGATGTCGCCTACCTTGACTTCAGCAAAGCATTTGACACTGTTACACATAGAAGATTGATAAATAAGCTGGGTAGGCTCAAGGTGGGTCAGACGTTGGTCAACTGGGTGGCAAACTGGTTGACGGGCAGAAAACAGAGTGTGGTGGCAAGTGGTATACAGTCAGAAGAGATGCAAGTCACAAGTAGGGTACCTCAGGGATCAGTCATGGGGCCAGTCATCTTCAATATCTTCAATAGTGACATTGCAGATGGACTAGAGGGTAAGGCTAGTCTGTCTGTAGATGACTCCAAGATCTGCAATAGAGTAGATGATCCAGATGGGGTGGGCAGAATGAGAATAGATCTGGATAAACTAGCAAAATGGTCAGAAGAGTGGCAACTGGGATTTAATGCAAAGAAGTGCAAGATCATGCACATAGGGAAGAGAAACCCTGAAGCCACCTATAGGCTGGAAGGGGAGTTGCTGGCAGTCACAAAGGAAGAAAGAGACTTGGGCATCATCATCACCGATGACCTGAAATCATCCAAGCAGACCTCTAAAGCAGTAGGTAAGGCTAGGGGGATGTTAGGGCATATTAGTAGGGGTATCACAAGCCGTAAGAGGGTGGTAATAATCCCTCTTTACAAGACACTGGTTAGGCCCCATCTGGAGTACTGAGTACACACCTTCACAAGGACATTAACCAAATTGAGGCAGTCCAGAGAAGGGCAACCAAAATGGTAGACATACAAGGACGGATTAACGGAGCTCAATATGTATACCCTTGAGCAAAGGAGGGAGAGAGGTGATATGATCGAAACATTCAAACACCTTAAGGGCATTAACTAGGTGAAAGAGTCTAACATGTTTAAATATAAGAAAACTAGCAGGATAAGAGGATACAGCATGAGATTACAGGGAGGCCGATTAAGATGGAATGTGAGGAAATTCTTTTTCACAGAAAGAGTGGTGGATGCATGGAACGGCCTACCTCAGGAAGTGGTGGCTATGAATACAGTGCAGGGCTTCAAACAGGCATGGGATAGGCATAAGGGAGCAATACAGATGAGTATGAATAGATAGGCCACTGACAGAGCAAAGGACGATGGCACATTTATAAGGTAGAAAAAGAAATGGGCAGACTGGGTGGGCCTTGCGGTCCTTATCTGCCGTCAACCTCTATGTTTCTATGTTAATTTAAAAAAAAAAAAAAAAAAAGCTTGTACATTTGAAAGAGAGAGAACAAGTAGAGAATAAAACAGACAATGAAAAGAACCCATCCTGCCCAAGTCTTTGGTGCTTGTTACAGAAGAAAGTACAAATAAATTATACATTACACTCTGAGACAGCTTCTCCGACTGCCTTTGAAAACACATTCTTTAAGTGCATATGATCATGATGCAGATAATTCACAGGGTGGGGGGAAAAGTCACCAAGGAGGCCGTTGCCATGACTACCACCAGAATTTCTACATTTTGAATTTACATAAACTCCCCCTACCTCCACAATGCAACTTTTAAGTAGTCCTTGTTTTAAAAGTGGGTCACGGTGGGTGCGATGACATGACAGCCTTGCTCTGTGCCATCGCAGAAAAAAAAAAACAGAAATGAGCAGCGACCCCGCCACTCTTATTTTCGGCTAGCAGTGTTGGGCAATGTAGCTGACAAGAAGGGAGGAAGGAGAGTTCTGCAGTGACATTCAAAGCTCGTGGTCATCCTGCCCTGTCAGCTGAAGGACATAAGCTGAGGATGCTACTACCATGATAGGATAAGCGGTTGAGGAAAAAAGGATGGGAGGGTGGAGAGTATCTAGTATTTATTTAACATTAATATTACCAAATCTTTTCAGGGGTTAACAAGTTATAAAGGAAAGGTGCTCATCTCCAGGAGCTTGACAGTGCAGGACTCCTGACATTTGGACACCCACTGCCAGCCAATTATGAAGCAGCATTAGATTCCACATTGAAGGCAGCCACTCACTTGCCATACCAACTTGGGGAACAGTGCAGCCGTGGCAACCCAGAACATCAGAGTGGGAGAACAAAGAATGACCAGCAAGAGGTTAAAAGAGGAAGAAAAAATGAGGGTCACTTACCTGTAACCGTAGTTCTAGGAGTGGTATATGGTGCACATCCACACTTTGGCAATCTTTCTTCCCGTTTAATTCCAGCTAGAACATCTTCAAGCTAAGCAACTCCCATCAACCCAGGTGTTATCCTCCTTGGCTCCCCCTGTAACGCAAGATCTGGCATGCTGGAAGTAGGGATCTGTCTCACTTGCCTGGGGAGCTTGTGTGGGTTGTGTTTATGTGCACCACATACCACTCCTAGAACTACGGTTTTAAGTAAGTAACCTTCATTTCTAGGGGCATGGATATGGTGCACTATCCACACTTTGGCAGACTTCTAGCAGTTCTCTGGGAGAAGAGGGCAAGGCACACACCCCTACTTGGAAAAAAGGGATTGGAGAACCGAGGTCCCAAAACTAGCATCCTGGTGTGACTCAAGGTTGATGCGGTACTGGGAATAAAGGTGTGTGCTGACTTCCAGGTAGCAGCCCTGCAGATCTCTTGGATAAGGACATCCCTGGAAGCAGCCACCAAGGCAGCAGTAAGTCTGGTGGAGTAAGCCCTAAACCCTACAGGAGGCTCCCTACCAACCATACTATAGCACAGGTTGATGCAGGAGACAATCCACCTGCCAGTTGTCCATGTCACTGCCGGTCTGCCAGGTGCGGTTTCAGCGTAGGTAACAGAGATGTCGAACCTCTCCCTGAACTCCAGCTGTGTGCTCCATGTAGTATGCAAGCACACCCCTCAGGTCCAACATATGGAGCCTGTACTCGGACTCCGAGGTTGGACTGGTGAAGTATACTGGGAGATTGATCACCTGGTTAAGGTGAACCTCAAACATTTGGAAGGAAGTTTTGGTTGGGACGAAGGACAACCTTGCCCATGTGGAACACCAAGTACGGAGACTCCATCGAGAGTGCCTGCAGCTCACTAATCCTTCTGGCAGAGGTGATGGCCACCAAGAAGGTGGTATTCCACGAATGCCTTGCCCATGAACACTGCCAAAACCAGCAACAAGTTCCATGGTGGTGGTGGCTCACACATGGCGGGGACAGGTGGTTAAGGCCCTGAAAGAAGCACCCAACCACCTTTTCCTGCGTCACCATTGGCATACCACCCCGCGCCCAGAGTGCAGAGATGGCTGCCAGGAGCACCTTGAGGATCGTCAACCTCAGGCACAACTGGGAGAGCAACTATAGGTAGACCAGAATGCTAGCCTTTGGGCAGGACAGAGGATCTAGTTCCCTGCCCTGGCACCAAAAAGAAAAGCACTTCCATTTGAATGTGTAGCACTGGTGGGTTGACCCCTTCCAGGAGGCGTCCACAACCTGGAGAGCCTCTTTGGATAGACCCAAAGCCTGGAACTCTTGCCACTCAGGAACTAGGCTGTCAGGTACAGGGACTGAAGGTCCAGGTGTAAGACATTCACCTTGTGACAGGAGAGCAAGTCCGGCCGTAGAGGCGCTACAGAGGTCTGCTGCTGCTGAGGCCGAGGAGATCTGGGTATCTGAACTAGTGCGGCCATTCTGGGGCTACCAGGATCACCTGCGCCTTTGTCCCTCCATGCCTTGAACAGCACCCGGTGGATTAGGAGAAGGGGGGAGGGCATAAAAGAGGCCTGGGGTCCACGGCCTCATGAAAGCTTCCTGTCCTGCACTGAGGGGGGAGGGGCAGACCCAGATCAGCCTCAGCTTTGTGTTCTCCCAGAAGGCGAACAGGTCGACCAGGGGAGTGCCCCACTGTGAGAACAGGTGGTTCACCACCTCCTGATGAAGGGATCACTCATGAGACACCTCGTCCACACTGCTGATGGCATCTGCCAGCTGGCTGGAGGCTTTGGCCACATGAATCGCCAGACTGGCATCCAAGCTGCGCATGAGGGTCCAGCTGCAGAGGGATTCTCAACACTGCCAGAGGGAATGCGTTTCGCCCTATCTGTTGAGGTAGTACATGGTTGTGGAATTGTCTAACTGGACCTGCACAACCTGACTGAACTAATGGAGCAAATGCCGTCAGAGCCAGGCACACTGCATGGAGCTCCATCAGGTTGATGTGGCATCAGAACTCCTTGGGGGTCCACAGCCCATGGGCCCTGTGGACCCCCCACGTGGAATCCCCAATCCATGAGATGCAAGGGTTATCAGAAAGACCATCGGCACTGGACGGATGAACAGGGCTCCTCCTTGCAAGTATTCCAGGACAAGCCACCACTGGATGGCATCCCAAATCAGCTGCATCACCATGACCAACTGGTCCAGATGACTGAGGCACTGAGAACACAAAGGCTAGCTCCCACTGTGGGGGTGGCATTCGCCAGTGGGCCAACCAGACCATGCTGATGCAGGACGTTATGTACCCCAGAAGCTGTAGGAAGTCCTGGGCAGGGCGTGAGTGCCCAAACTGAAATGATCAGACAAAGGACGCAAGGTCTGCTGCCCAGTCCGCAGGGAGTCGGGCCGTGATCTGGAGGGAGTCTAGCTCTGCCCCTATGAAGTGGATGATCTACGTGGGACTGAGTTTCGACTTGGCTGGCTTGATGACCAGATACAAGGCCAAGCAAGTCTGGAGGACCAGATCCCTGGACTGCTCCACCACATCCTGGGTTGGACCAGCAATCATCCAGTTGTCCAGGTATGGATAGACCCAGACCCCGCGGCACCTCAGGAATGCTACCACCACTGTGATGCAATTGATGAAGACCTGGGGGGCCCAAGAAGAGGCTGAAAGGCATGACCCAGAACTCATACAGAACCCCTTCCACACGGAACCGTAGGTACTGTCAGTGGGACGGACGAACTGGGATATGAAAGAAGGCATCCTGGAGGTCTAGAGAGCAGAAGAAAAAATTACTCACCTTAGTAATGTTGTTTCTTCTAATGGAGTCTTGCTATATTATGACATATGCAGTATAACCCCAGGTTAGAACTGCTCCGGAGGTGAAAGAGTTAACTTCCATGCAGGGCATGGAATCTTGAGCGCGAGCTCGGTTAAACACTGTCTGTTGAAGCTCAAACTTAAACTGTCAGATCTTTACAAGCAAAAACTCACTAAGGTTCTGTGTGGAAGCCGTAACCTACACTAGCCACTGGCCTAACTTAAAAACACCTTTTTGATCTTGATCCCAAAAAAGACTCAAGTCGGGGATTCAAGAAGAACTTTAAGCATGACACCTAAGCACCCTAGAAGGGTGAAAGGAAGAGGGCACCAAAGAAGTGCCAATATTGCACTGCTCCACCCACATCCCAAAACAGAGGTTCTGAGAGGGGCAGGCTGGGAGGTCATAATAGCAAGACTCCATTAGAGGAAACAACATTACTAAGGTGAGTAATTTTTCTTCAAACAACATGAAGTCTTGCTATATTATGACATATGCAGACTACACAGCAGTACCTCCATGGAGGAGGGACAGAACCTACTTGGGAATAGGTCGCTGAAGCACGGGTTGTGTTAAATCGAGCATCACTCCCAGCCTGGATATCCAGGAGTAATGCTTAGTAAAAGTGTGAACTGTTTTCCAGGTAGCTGCTTGACATATCTCTAGGATAGGAATGTCCCTGGCAGCAGCCAGAGATGCAGCTGTACTCCTAGTAGAGTGAGCCCTCAGGCCTGAGGGAGGAACCTTACCCAGTTTTTCGTAACAGAATTGGATACAAGAGACAATCCACCTGGCAATGGATCTTTTAGTGGCAGGTTTCCCTTTACCAACCTCACCATAGGTGAGGAACAATTGGAGGGATTCGAACCTGTGACCCTTGGTACTCTCTATATAGTAACTAAGGGCTCTTTTGACATCTAAACTGTGCAATCTCCTCTCACCAGAGGGCAGATGGTCAGTGAAGTACACAGGAGAGACATGGATTGATTAAGGTGAAAGTCTGAAACCACCTTAGGCAAAACTTCCTGTTGAGGCCTGAGGACTACCTTATCTCTATGAAAGGAGATGAAATCAGGCTCCACCTGACAAGGCTTGTAGCTCCTTGTCACGCCAGCAGAGGTGATGGCTACCAGAAACACAGTTTTCCCAAGTCAAGTACTTCAGCTCTGCAGAAGACAATGGCTCAAAAGGGGGTTGCATAAGCTGAGCGATGCAAATATTAAGATCCTAAGCAGGGGCAGGATCCCTGAACGGGGGGTTGGTGTGAAGCAACCCTTTAAAAAACTTGGAGAACACAGGGTGAGCTGATACAGAAGAGGGCTTACCTGCTGACAAGAAGACAGACACAGCTGCCAGGTGCACTTTTAGGGTAGCTGGTCTGAGCTCCAAGGAATTCAAATGCACCAAATAATACAGGATCGTGGGCACACCAGCAGATTCTGGGGAATATATTTACTAGCACACCATATGGAAAATCTTTCCATTTTGAATTATAGGTAGCCCTGGTGGAAGGCTTCCTAGAGGCCTTCAAGATATCCAATACACCTTGAGAAAGGTGTAGGTCAGCAAACTCTAACTCTTCAAGAGCCAAGCCTTGAGGCTGAGAGATTTGAGGTTCGGATACCAAACTCTCCCCTGGGCACAGGTTAACAGGTTGTGATTCCTGGGAAGGCATAGAGGAGGGTGGACTGCTAAGGACATGAGGAGTGGGTACCAGGGCTGCCTGGCCCAATCTGGAGCAATTAGGATCATCTTGCAGGATTGAGACCTGATTCTGACTAGCACTTTGAAAAGAAGAGGGAAGGGGGGAAAAGCATAGAGAAACTTCCCTTCCCAACTGAGGAGGAAGGTATCCAGAGGGACTGAGCCCAACACTGGGGGCCTGCAGCAAAAAAGGGGAAGTTGGTGATTGTCTGGGGCTGCAAAGAGATCTATTTGCGGAGTGCCCCATCTGGCAAATATTATCTCCAGTACCAGGGGATCCAGTGCCCATTCGTGATGGCCCTGGGAAATCCTGCTGAGAGCATCCGCTAGGACACTGTCCTTGCCTGGGAGGTGAACTGCCGTAAGGGAGACGCTCAGAGAGTAGCCAGAGACCACAACTTCATTGCTTCTGTGCACAAGGCCGTAGACCGAGTGCCCCTTGCTTGTTGATGTACCACATTGTAGTGGTATTGTCTGTCCTGGACCTGAACTACCTTGTTCTGGACAGATGTGGAGAAAACTTGAAGTGCTAGAAAACTGCTCTGAGCTCCAGCAAATTGATGGAGCAGGGATTCTGAGGAGACCACAGCCCTTGGGTGGAAAGGTCGCCCATGTGAGCTCCCACCCCAGGAGGGATGCATCTGTAGTAAGGGTCAAGGAATGAGACTGGGAAATGAAGGGAACCCCTGTCTCAGATTGTTCTGATCCTGCCACCACTGAGGGGCCTGGATCAGGGTTCGAGTCACTGGAATCAATTTGGTTAGGGGATCCATCCTTTAAGACCAAAAGGCTCTCAAATGGAACTGAATGTCCCTCATCTGAAATCTCGCTCCCTGCACTACTGCTGTAGAAGCTGCCATGTGCCCCAGGAGCTGTAGGAAATGCCTTGCTGGTCGAGAGACCTGCATGGTGAAAGAGGAGGCCAGAGACACCAGAGTCCTTGCTCTCTCCAGAGGAAGGAAGGCTCTGGCTTCTTTTGTGTTCAGTTCTGCGCCTATGAAGGTGAGAAGCTGGACAGGCTCCAGAACTGACTTTGGAAGATTGAGAAGGAAACCTACAGATGAAGCAGTTGCTGGGTTACTTGCAAATGAAGTTTGACCTGTTCTGGAGACTGGCCTACAATGAGCCAGTCGTCCAGATAAGGGAAGATGGCAATCTTTTGCCTTCTTAAATGAGCAACTGCTACTGCCAGGCATTTTGTGAAGACCCTTGGAGTCGAGGAGAGGCCGAAGGGCATTGCTCTGAACTGGTAATGGCCTGAGGGCAGTTCGAATCTGAGGTACTTTCGATGGGAGCTTCTGATGAGAACATGGAAATAGGTATCCTTGAGGTCCAGGGAGGCTAGCCAGTCCCCTAGCCTTAGAGAGGGTAAAATAATCCCCAGGGTCACCATTTTGAACTTTGGTTTTAAGAGGTGCTTGTTTAGATACCTGAGATCCAGAATGGGCCGCCATTCTCCTGTCTTTTTTGGGGTAAGGAAGTACCTGGAGTACAACCCTTTGCCCTGGTGTATGGGTGGAACCCTTTCCACGGCTCTGAGAGCCAGGAGGGAAGAAACTTCTGCTTCCAGGGCAAGTGCCTCTGATGGATTTGCAGGTGGAAAAGATCTGGCTCTCATCTTCGGAAATTTTTTGAAGCTGAGAACCAGTCCCTGGCTTACTACCTCCAGGACCCACTTGTCTAATGTTAAAGACTTCCAGTCCTGGACAAAGTAAGCCAGCCTGCCCCCTACTGGTAGTGGAGAATCAGCCCTGGCTACCCCATCAGGGAACCTGTTTTGCAGGGGCTTTGGGTTGAGGGGCAGAAGCAGGCTTACTAGAACCCCTTCTGCCCCTTCCTCTAAAGAACCCCCTCTGGGCAAAAGCAGAAGAGGAGGCCTGGGCTTGCTAAATGGCATATGAAAAGGCCTGCCCCTGCCCCTGACATGCTGCCTTTGGAGGAGTGACTTGCCTTTCTTTGGCCTGTGCACTCCTATAGGTAGTCCTATACTCATCCATTTCTTTCATATATCTCTCTGTCTGCTCCCCAAACAGAGAATTTCCCACAACAGGAAAATCCATAGCCTTAGACTGGGTATCCTGTGATAGGGCAGTACATCTGAGCCAGGCCATTCTGCTAAGAGACACAGATGTAGCCATAATTCTAGATGAAACATCATTAGAGTCTACAGCAGCATGAAATTGCACCTTGGATGCCTCAATACCATCCGCAGCCACCTGCTCCAGCTCCCTGGCAAGCTGTTCAGGGGCCTGTTTTGCTAGGGTCAGGACAGTATCCCACCTGGATTTCTGGTACCTAGCTGCGTAAGCCATATAATTTGCCTGTCTGAGTCCCAAAGATGCTGCCATGTACTGCTTTTTTGCCATGGCATCCATTCTCCTGGAATCCTTTTCAGGAGGGTGAGAGGCTAGAGGAATAGTAGCCTTGTCACAGGCTGCAGCCTGCACTAACCCCACATGGCTGCACTGCTGAGATAGAAACTCCGTATCAGAGCCTGATAAAGCATACCTCTTGTCCATCCTTTTATCCACAGGGAGGATAGAATGAGGAGTTTTCAGAATTTTAACTGTTTCCTAAAAGATTTATGCAAGGGAATAGACAGTCTCCTAGACTCTGGAATATCCATCATTTCCACAAAATCAGGCTCTTCTTGATCATCCACAGCTTCCTCAACAGGGAGCTGCAGAGTGTCAGCAACTTTCTTGTAAAACAAAAAATGAGAAGGGGACTCAGATAGCCTGGGAGGGGATACTGCTGAAGGTCTGTCTGGAGAGATGTCCGGTTCAATGGGCACATCCAGACTGTCAAAATCACACTCACTCTCCTCGTACCCCTCCTCCCCTTCCCCTGGTTCATAAAAATCTTCAAAATCATAATCTTGAACCGAGGGAACCGACCGAACCGGGCGCTTACCCAATGGTGCCGGTTCGGATGGAACTGGGGAAAGAGACTGGACAATCTGAATAGCTTTGGCTATTTCCTCAGCGGTTGAAGAAAACTTTTGGCCCCAAACTAGCTGACCTTCTAGCCCTTTTAGATGGAACCGGCTCCTCAGAGCTGGCTCTTCGTTTGCCCGAGGAAGCATTGCCCTGGTCAGAGGGCACTCCCTCAGGTTCGGTTAGAACTGAACCGGGCTGCTGGCCATCCGGTCAGCTGACTTTACCTCCTTTCCTGAGCCTACAACTCTTTTTTCCACAGTGGCAGCAGGAAAATTTTTACAAATCTGACAGTCTGCACTGAGGTGGTCAAACCCCAGACAATATACATATGGTGTGTGGGTCAGCCTTGGCAAAGGCTTCCCACAGAGGCCACAGTGCTGGAAACCCAGTGGGTCCGGGTTTCTTCTTTGGGTTTCTCAGACATAGTGCCAGCTAACGAAAAACTTGCCCAGTAACGGCAATCCACCAAGCAAGACTCTTGATTGGTTCCTAAACCGTGTCACCGGTCGTGGAAAAAAAACGTAATTAAATCCGGGTATTTTAGAACCGATAAGAACCGGGAACCGCACTCTAAAGGGCTAGAAAGTAATTTTTAAACCCCTCTGATTGGTTCAAACTGAACCGAAAAAGACGTTTACAAGTTCCACACAGAAGAAAATAAAAAAGTAAGCCTATCTATTACTTACAATACCAGAGACAGCGCTTGAACCGACGATTGCGGTTAAATTTCGGTAAATAAACCGAGAAATTACACTTTAAAACCGACAAACAAACCGAGCAGCAGGAGGAATCTCCGGAGCGACTGTTTAGTGAGGCGGAGTAAAGAATCTGACAGTTTAAGTTTGAGCTTCAACAGACAGAGTGTTTAACCGAGCTCGCGCTCAAGATTCCATGCCCTGCATGGAAGTTAACTCTTTCACCTCTGGAGCAGTTCTAACCTGGGATTATACTGCATATGTCATAATATAGCAAGACTTCATGTTGTTTGAACCACATGCCCTGCTCCAGAGACGGAATCATCTGATTCAGAGTGACCAACTGGAAATTGCACCTCCTCAAGAACTGGTTCAGATCGTGCAGCTCCAGTAAAGGGCGCCAACCCCCTGTCTGTCCAGGAACCAGAAGTACCTGGACACAAAACCCTGGCCTGCCATGGAGTCTGGGACACAAGCCACAGTGCCTCTCTCAAGGAGCTGGGCAATGTCCTCCCTGAGGGTGGACGGCATGTCTGGGGAAGCCACAGACTCCCCTGGGGCATGGGCCTGGTAGGGCAGGAGAGCCTCGAAGTCAAGAGGCAAACCTCGACCCACCATGTCCAACACCCATTTGTCCATAGTAATAGCGGACCAGGCTTGCCAGAAATGGCGAAGCTGACTCTCCCATAAGAAAATAAGGCAGGGATATGACAGCTGGGAGGCAGATACCCCCTGACCCATCATGGAGCAGCCTTGGAGGAGAAGGACCTGGCATTGGCTGCCAGGGGAGCACCATTGCTCTGACTTCTGGGTTTCTTGGGGCCCTGGTTGGCCATCTTAGGTTTAGGTCACCAGACCTGGGACTGCCCCTACTGTTGCAGCTTAGGCTGCTGTGGCTGAAAGGGCCAAAATGAAAAGGGCTTCTTTCTCAGCTTCTGACCCGTACGGTCATTTTACGAGGACATGACGGAGTCCAAAATGGCACTGGACTTCTTAATTCTTGTGAGGTGTCCCTCCACTCCCAGCCCAAAGAGGTCAGTGCCCGAGAAGAGGGCATCCGCCAGCTTATGCTGAGTATTTGCCGTAAAGGTGGATATCCTAAGCCAGGCTCTGCGGCACATAGACACTGCAACCACTACGGGCCGGGTGCAAGAGTCGCCGATGTCCAAGGCCATCTGGAGCTGGTGCTTGGCAAGAGCATGGCCCTGGTCTCAGACCACTTTGACTGCAGACTGCAAGTCCACAGAAAGGTAGGGAATGACATAGTCCAGAACACCCATAAGAGCATGGCCGAAGTTGGCCATCATAATGGTGGAGCCTGCCTGCCTGAGACCCAGGGAGGATGCAGCGTAAACTTTCTTTGCTGCATGGTCCAGTGTCTTAGAGTCCTTGTCCAGGGGAGGGGGGGGGCTTGTTGACATCCCCAGCATTACTACTGTCCATCCGACGGAAGATGGAATCCAGAATCCGCCACTAACCCCTCCGCTATGGGGTGACCTGAGAAACAGGGGAGAGATCCAGTCAGAATTGCATACTTGCTGACCATACAGGCAGAACACACAGGACAAGAAGCTGGATGCTGCCACAATTCCAAGGCGGGGCCCAGGATAGCTTCCGCCACTGGAAAGGCCACCCCTGGGGAATCATCTCAATCAAGGATCTCCATCAGGGAATACTTGACCCACTTCTGGACCAGTTCCAGAAGAATCTCCATAGACTCCAAGATAAGATGGAGCAAGGCCCCAAGAAAGATGGGACTGTGGTCTGAAGCAAGCTCCTAGGTGGACTCCCAATCTAAGTCCAGGGTCCTAGAGCAATGCACAGAGGAGCAGTTAGTGTCCGATGACTCCTCAAACATCGCCCTCAGCCCTCTGTACCCATGGACCACTCTGGATTCATCAGAGCTGGTTATCTGGACAGAAAGACGGACAGGAAGACCAGGAGCCAGGCGATCAGCCTTGGATGGGGCTCAGTTCAAGGGCTGCTTGGGCGGAGACTCCACCAAGACTGGTGGAGGGGATGGGGTAGGCTTGACCGGACAGAGCTGAATTGGAATGGGCCTCACTGGAGACGACCACGGGAGCACTGGGGCCTGCGGGAGAGACTGACCTTGTCCGAGGAGCCACTGCTGCCACATGAGCTCCTCATATTGCTGCTGCAACCTGCGGTGGAGCCTCAAGAAGAGAAGCATCAATGGCACTTCCTGGAAGGTCAAGAACGGGAGCACCTCGAGTCCTGAGACCAGAACTGGGTCCTTTTACCTGGACCTCGACTGGCAACGAGTGTGCCGCTGTCATCAGGTCACACCTATGGAACAAGTCCTAAGTAGTACAGACAACAAGACAGTCTGGGTGGCAGGAGACCAGAAGCTTAAGAAAGAAGGTAACTGAAGCACAGCTAGGTCAATACCTGCCCTTCCTCTACAGGCAATGCCCACACCGTAAGACTATGGGAAAGTGTGGTCAATACTCCAAGTGACAGCAGCACATCTTTCTGCAGCTGACACATGCCTGAAACAGTTAACAGAAGTGGGCATGCCTCTGGCTGAATGGCCACGAACAACCCCAGGAAATTCTTTACCATACTTCCTTGCTGGGGATAGTAACCAGGCACTGGGAGGGCTTGACTTAAAAGAAAACTCAGGCACCACACCTTTGGCAGGAACTTAGGGTTAGTCCTCGAAGAAACCCTGTCTTTGTGGAAAATCAAATAAGGAGGCTCACACATAAGAGCCTCCAGCTTGGAAATCCAAGCAGAAGTAATAGCAACTAAAACTAACGCTTTCCACGACAGAAAACGCAGTTCGCAAGTCAAGGCTGGCTCAAACGCAGCCAAAGTAAGCTTCTCTAAAACAAAATCCAGGTCCCAAGCCTAGACTGGATTGCAGACAGGAGGCTTCAGATGCAGAATACCTCGCAAAAATGTACAGGCCATGTCCAGCTGGGCCACCGTATGACCATCAACGGTCACACGGAAGGCTAATATAGCAGACAAGAGAACCGCAATGGAAGAGTATTGTAGTCCTGCATCTGACAAGGACAGGGGATACTCTAGAATCTGGTTCACTGGGCAAGTGAAGGGATCCAGATGATGGGAAGAAGCCCATAAAGCAAGACGCTCCCACTTTATGAAATAGGCAGCCCTAGTGGAGGGCTTCCTGGCAGTCACCAGGACACCAGCTACTTTTGGGGACACCCCAAATCTTGCAAAGACTATGTCCTCAGCAGCCATGCATGGAGATGAAGTGACTTGAGGTCCTGATGGACCAGGGTTCTCTGTTGCTGGGTCAGCAGGTCGTGGCACATGGGCAGGGGTACTGGAGGTTCTACTGCCAATAGTTGCAGGAATGGAAACCACATCTGATAAGGTCAGAAGGGCACCACAAGAATTAGGATGCCCCCCCCATCCAAAGCTCGATTAGCACCCTCTGAATCAGAGGGGAGGGAGGGAAGGCTTAGAGAAAACTTCCTGTCCCAAGCGAGAGACAATGGGTCTCACCAGAAAACTCCAGGCCCTGGATCAAGCAAGCAAAAAGGCGGCTGTTTTGCATAAAGTGGGGATGCAAAGTGGTCAAGCTCCAGATGACCTCACCTGTTGAACAGGTCTTCTACTACTGAGGGCAGCAGCTCCCTCCCACTCGTTCTTTTGGGACTGTGACCTGCTTAGCCCGTATGCCAGGTCGTGTTGAACGCCCGGAACATGGACAACCAACAGTTCGAGACAGTGTTCTATACTTTAGTACCAAACTCATCACCTCCCCACATATGAGGTAAGAATGGGTGCCCCCTTGCTTGTTTATGTTATATACTACAGTGAGGTTGCCTGACTGCACCAGCAGAGGCCCTGGGGAAAGGTGGTTCTGGACAGCCTGTAAGGCACACAGAACAGCCCTCATCTCTAGGATGTTTATGTGGAAGAGTCTCCACCGAGGACCATGCTTCTTGGGTCTGATAGGGACCCAAATGTGTATCAAGAACTATCCTCATGTACTGTGAGCAGAGAGACAGGGTCAAGGCCAGCTTAGGCCAGGTGACTGACATCCTTAGGGCACTGAACAATTGTCTGGTACATGCTAGGGTCTGAGACAGTTACCACTTGGACTGGGCTTCGAGCAAACAGTCGTATAGGTAGGGAAAGATGTACTCTCTTTTGAGGGCTGCTGCCAAAACTGCTAAGCGCTTGGTAAATACCTGTGGCGCAGATGACAAGCCAAAGAGAAATACTCTGAACTAGTACAGCACCCCCCGGAACAGAAACCCTGAGGTGCCTCCTGGGGGGGGGGGGGGCAAGCCTTGATGTACAGATAGGCATCCTGCATATCCAGAGAGCATATCCAGTCTCCTTGTTTCAGGAGGGCAGCAGGCCGGGCAGAGCAATCATTCTGAGGTTTTGCTCAGGTCTAGCCACGGCCAACGCATGGGCAAGGCTGCAACCCCATGAGAGAATCCTGGCCACGGGTGTCGATGAAAAACGACGAGGAGGGAGGCTGGCACACAAAAGGAAGGGGGACGGCTGGGTGAATGGTGCAGGACGCCCAGGTGCCCAATCCTGTGATCTCAGTGTAAGGGAGGAGCCCCCAGCAGACATCAATTGGGGTACCTCTTTGCCAGCTGCCACAAAGCAGAATGAAGCCCCCAAAAAAACACACCGACTGCTGGACTGGGGAGGGGGGTAATAGAAGGGCTGTGGGGGAGCAGACTTCGCTTCCACCCCCATAGCCATGTTCAGGGGCACTCCACAAGCAGGGACACACCCCACACGGACAGGAAGGGCACCCAGTCATTCCTTGGGAGGGAATAACTTGCATAATGTGCTGCCGTAGGGTCTGCCATTGGCCCCTTAGGCCAACTTAGAAGATGCGCTGGTGCCCTCCTAAGATGGGAGTTGGCCCCATACCACGCTGCCGGTACTACTGACTAGACCAAGATGTTGGATGCGGTTCCCAGCGGCCTCCACCAGGAAGCAGGTGGGAAAGGGTGGACGGCCAGCAGGTGACAAATCATAGGGCTAAGAAGGGTGGGAGCCAAGGTACTGATGCCCTGAAATGATGACCTGAACCCATAAGCTCACCAAATGCCAACAACTGAATGGACGGGGCGGGCATGGGGATGTACACACCAGGGACCTAGGAAGCCACACAATGGGAGGGCTGCACAGGAATGGGCTGGTGCACCAAAACATTAACACCCGTAGCAGGGTAAGCAATATTGTAACGCAAACATTTCACATTGATTTCAGTACTCAACGGTCGCAATAGAGAAACATTGAGTTTGGCTTTCATTTTCAGAATATTTATTTCATTTTGAGGTAATATTCCCATTTAATGATCAAATTACTATTGAAATTGGTAAAAGATTTAAAACGCTGTTATAATGGCATTTTGTTTCTCTCAAGCAGAGAGTTATTCAAGCAGTCCTTACGTTCTACACAATAAGCGCACTCAGCAAAGATTATTTACTAAGTAAGCACTTTTTTAGTGTACTAATATTACTGAATTCATTAAGGAAAATGTTAAAATTTATTGAGATTTTTGTTTTATTTACTTTAATTGCAGAGAAAGAATATGAGGAATTGTTTGGTATACAAAGGATACCGAGGTGATCGTATAGCGCGCCCCCCCCCCAAAATTAAAGGTAGAAGCCGCACACAGTAACGCAACCATCTTTGGAGGTTTTTTTTTTTTTTTTTTTTTTTTTACGAATTAGTAGGTTAGCTCCACCTATCAATGTGCATAATTATTATTCAAAGGCAACAAAATAAATTTATTAGCTCTGTTTTCTTTTTCTGGATTTTTTACAGAACAACACAAGCTCCGTTGTCTGATGAAGGAACTAGAGTTCTGAAACGCTACAAAAAGTGTCTTTGGAGCATTGCTATAATATTAAAGAGATTATGAAGTATTTCTACTAATAAAATAAAGTGTATAACGATTATTTAAGAGTTGTATTGATTTGTACTATATAATAAGGGTTGAGAGATTACTTGTACTTGTAAGGAGAAAAAGAGAGCCCACATAAGGACCCCAGGAAATCAATGGCTGTGTGGGAGTGGGAACCTGGAAACAGAGGCCACCACCACTGCTTGCCCTTCACCAGTCTTCGGTGTCCACGGACAGTAAGAGCAGATGTTGCCAGACCTTGCAGGATGACCCATAGAGAATCTTGGCCAGGACAGAGACTGGTCCATGTGGAACGCCCACCAATACCAAGTTGACGGTGGAGAAAAGAAGCTGGCAGGTGAGGCCAGGCTGCTACTGGCAGCGTGAAGGTACCAGCCCCAGCATAGCACTGTGTGGGGATGGTGACAGAAGAGCCAAAATGGGTCCAGCCAAGCCAGTGCCGACAGGGGAGGCAGACACCACCACCATCAAGCGGGCAAGGGCGAGAAAGGCCATCAGTTGCTGGCTGCGATGGGGGAAGCCTGAGGCATAGCCACTAAAAAGAAGGTCAGCCATAGCAGCAGCCAACCTGGCCAGCGCCAATGGAGGAGGCAGGAGGCATCATCGGCAGCGGACAGAGGCCAGCCCCAGCCTCATCTATGGTGGGAAAGTCCAGGGCATGCCCCATGCACTGGGCACTAACCGTCAGGAGAGGCACAGGTGTCACCATCAGAGGACCACCAGCCACAACTGGAAAGGAGAAAGACTGCCCCGAGACCCCTCGCATGGGAAAAAGAGGTTCCAAGAGAGACGGCCCTGGCTAGAGAGAAAGGGCAGTCTCCCTGGTGTGAAGAGCAGTCTGAAGATCCTGTTGTCTCCTGGGGAAATCCTTGCTAGACAGGAGGAAGCTCCAGGTGTCCCCATGGAGCAAAGAGCCAGGTCACTGGGGTGGGGTCCTCTCACGTTCACCGCCGCTAGCCAACCATCCATGAAGCCCCATGAACCCCCTAGAGAGCGAACCTGTGGCTGGGTGTGTGTGTGTGAGAAAACAGGAACCAAAGAGGATCACCCTGGAGGAACCAAAGTGGGGAAGACACCCAAAGTCCCGGACTGCTGCTCCCGGCTCCCGCTCCTTCCTGAGGCCGCCCACAGTGCCCCAAGTTCTCCAACAGAAAAGGGAGATTCGCTGAAGAGGAAAAAAGGGCAGTCAGCGTCAGAACACCTAGGATGGTAAGCAGGACCAGGCCGTGGGCGAAGAGTGACTCGGGAGGCAGTGTACCATGGGGTCAAAGACTCCAATGTCGGAAGAGTCCCTCTTGGTCGCGTTGGAGACTGACAGGAAAACAAAAAGCACTGAAGAAAGCAAATAAAAGAAGGCAGGAAAGCCAGAAAAGCAAATGACAGAAGCAAAGTTCATTTCCGGCAGGGTACAGACAAGCAGGATCAATGGCGGGAAAAGAACTGAGGAGGGAAGGGGCCATCCATGCCTGTATAGGGATGCTGAAGTCAGACGTCACTGTGGGCAGCCCCTAGCAGACTGCTAGGGAAAAAGTTTCCGTATGGTCCTAGAGCCTGATGGCTAATGTTCCACAGGTATAACCTGATGAGAGATATCCCCGAAGAGGATCAAAGCCTTTACAAAATAAAAGCAAGCACTGCACTCTGAAAATCATACTTGCAGTCAGTGCCACTTCTACATCAGGAGTCCAGTACACGGGTTGGGGATGATGCTTAGTTCTGTTTCAAGTGTACTGTGATTGTTTACCAGTGGCACTGCCAGCACCTTGGAAACAGCCCCAACTAGTAGCCCCTTGTTCTAATTCCCCATTTATTTTATTTTGGGGGTCTCGGATCTCCAGAGGTCCGAATTATCAATAGCCTTGACTGCATCCTTTTACTGTTATTGAAGTTACTCGTCTCTTTCCCTCAGGATGCATCTAGAAACACGCAGTCTCAGCTCAGTGTTCCTACCTGACTAAAGCTGATCAATAAGTAACATAAACAGCCACTCACAGGTGCACCAGGTCACAGCTGTATTGGGACTTACATTCCAAAACAAAGGAAAGAAAATTTGGTAGGACTAACGAAAGTAGGGGGCAATCAGTTTCCATGAAAATGGGTGCAGGCATCTTGTAAGGGGACAAAACAGAAACTGGTATTTTCCAACTCGTGGGCTACATTTTAGTGGTTTGCATCAATCTACAGACTAACCATTCTGTTTTCACCAAACAGCTGTACAAGATACCCTCACATAACACCATTTTTTCTCTCAGAAAGCAACACTTGTTGCCAAACTGCCTAACAAAACGAAAAAGAAACACTTTAAGTGTCAACTGCTGCTTTAAAAAAAACACTGAAAACCACTTGGGTGTACTAAACTGTCAATTCTGGCTGGCACAGGGGAGACAAATTAAAATGATGTACTTACCATAACTACTGATCTTCCTGACTATCCTCGCCCCAGATTACCACTAATTGGTCTGAGAACTGTTCTGTAGGGATAGCAGCATGAGCAGGCCCCGCACGCACCGCTGGTATACAGAGATGCCATCCCTCAACCGCATCGATACCTCTTTTACCATGGCAGTGAGCAACATGAACCTAACAAATAACCTATGCACTAAGTAGAGCCACCAAATCCAGTAACACAGTGTCTTCACAACCCAAAACGAAGTATAAAGTGGTGGAGAACATAACACAATAATACTGGTGTGAGTTTGGGGTAAGGTGGACGGGCGTGGTCATCTATAGAGAAGATATTCAGGAAGATCAACAGTTACATTAAGTACATAACATTCAGTCTTCCAAAAATCAATCTTCTCTATAGATTCCCACTAATAGGCCAGAGTACCAAGCTCAGAGAAAGTCCGCCAGATTGGTCCCCCACGAGAAAGGCCACGTGTTTTGGCCAAAGCACTGGGGATAGTTTCTATCTGTGCGTGTCTTTTCTGGCATAAGTATTAAGCACCAAATAGAAATAAAGTCTATTTTTACTTTCATTAAGTTTGCAATGCAAGTGTTTTCTTGTGCAGCCTTACATTTGCTTCTCATCCTCTGGACTAAAGAGGCTTACATTTAGGGCTCACTCAGGAAAGTAATCCATTAAGAATAGTCTTGCCAAAGGTAGCATGCTGCTTGGCATGGACAACCAGGGCATACTGTTTGGTAAAGGTATTCCATTGTGCTCCAAGTTGCAGCTCTGCAAATTTCTCCAATAGACACAGAGCGTATTTCTGCCAGGAAAGTGGCAGCTGCTCTCGAGGACTGGATATGTACCTTGTCTTCCAGTTTAACCTGAGTCATAGCATACCAGTGGCAAAGGCAGTTTACAATCCAGGCTGAAATGCACTTGACTGACAGGCTATCCTTCTGATTAGGGTCAAAAGAGATAAAGAGCTGTTTAGACTGCTTGAGGTCTTTAGTCCTTTCCAGATAAACTCTAAGGACCCTCTTAACATCCAATAAGCGGAGAGTCCTTTCTCCCTCATTCTGGAAGTTGGTAAAACAGGTAGGCAGGATTATAGCCCGATTAAGATGGCACTCCGACACCACCTAAAGTAGAAAGTTATGAGGATCTCTGACCAAAGCATCGATTTCAGATTTTTTTATTTTGTTTGTTTATTTAAAAGTTTCACCAGGAAGGGCATACTGAGCTGGGAGCTCATTTCCAGATGCGTCCTGGGGGAAGGGACCTGTACAAGCAGCACAAGAGGAAATACATAGCATGTTAGTACCATTTACAGAGCAGAGTAGAGTAGTACTCAATCACAAATACATTGGGAACAGTGACATACAAGACATGAGGACTTGAATAACTGTGAACAGTCGGCAATGCATATACAGCGCAACCAAAAACCACTAGAGTTAATAGCAAACGTATGTGTGGCAGGGTTGAATAAGGCCCTGTCCCATTTGTTATGCAGAAAGAGTTTAAACGCAAGGGTCTGTTCTATCCACTCTTCTGTCTCCTGTATGTCTGGCTGCACAACCAAATTTTCTTGTGAGACCTAGAAACTGATCACTCCAACGGTTTCGCAATTCTCTGCCTCTCGCTATCTCTCTGCCTTCACTTGCTGTTCTGTCTTTTCTTCCCCCTTGCATATCTGTGGGTATAAAAATATATGTGAATCTTTATGTGGAAATGTCACTGATACTGGGATCCCTTTGTTTAAAAATCTATATAGTTATGTTGTACTGTTGAAATGATTGCAAAAAGCTATTTGGAACAGAAGGTGTTAACCTGAGATGCAGTTTTTAAGCCTTTTGCAGAGCTGTAAACAAGAGGTCAGTTCTGGGTCACGATGTTCTTTTTGCTGCACCTGCATCGAAACTTACAAGAACATTCTGTGAGAAGCAGGTTCTTTTAAGGAGTTCCCAAAGACTTATAAAAAGAGCAGCAATGCTTTTGCTAGAAAAACAAGGGGAGTGAGAGACTGAAACTTGGAATTAAGTGATACCCTCAGAAGGGCTGTTTGTACTGCCTTTGTAAATACTTATACTGAACAAATTTTTATTTTTTATTTTACTGTTATTGAGAAAAATAAAATGCTATTTGTGAATTCTGGAAATGATCCTGGTTTTCCTATGCTTCCTGACCTGTGCCTTGACGACAGATGGTGTCAGCCGTGGGATTTACGCTGTGCGTGGGTACTAGACATGGTACTAGGGAAGCATAGCAGAAAGGTATGGATTCTGCAGCAGCAAGCCTAGGAGTCGTTCCCAGAAAGATGGCAGACAAACTAGCAGAGAAAACAAGAGAAGCAGTGACAGGAGCAGCAAAGAAAAGTAGAAATGCAGTGACAGGAGCAGCAGAGAAAAGAAGAGGAGCAGTGGAGAAAAGAAGAGATGCAGGAACAGCACAGAAAAGAAGAGATACAGTGACTAGGGCAGAGATGGCTGGATGCCTTGCAAGCTATCAAAGCTGGAGGATCTGGCACAGGTTCAGCAGAGCAGCAAAACACCAACAAATTAAAAGACCTTAAACTTACAGAGTTGTGTCCTTTGGATGATATCGAAGCATACCTGACAACTTTAGCAAGGGTTGCTACAGCCTGCCAGTGGCCAAAGCAGCAATGAGCAATCAGACTGGTACCTTACCTGACAGGGAAAGCCCAACTTGCCTACAGCAATTTGGACACTGCACAGTCAGAAAACTATGACTTAGTGAAAAGAGAGGTCCTTAAAAGATATGACATCTCAGGAGAGACCTACAGGCAGAGATTTCGGTCTCTGAAGTACAACTCGGTCGACAATCCTCGAGAACCCTTCACCCGACTCGGAGAACTCCTTATCAAATGGCTCCAACCAGAGGGCAAAACACTCCCACAGATCATTGAAACATCTGTAATGGAGCAGTTCATCAACATCCTACGTACGGCTTTGGGTAAAAGAACACCAACCAGAAAATGGGAAAAAGGTTGTTTTCTTTGGCTGAAGACTATCAAATGGCTAGACAGACACCACAGCAGTGAGGTAACAGCCAAGCCACTCTTTTTCCCATTTAAACTCCAAGTCTGATAAGAACTCTGGTGGGGTAACAAATCTGCACCCTAAGACTTTATTTGCTATAACTGTAATAAGCCAGGTCATATTGCAAGAAACTGCCATAGTAAGAAGAGTGACACTGGAGCAGACTGTCCATAGCAAATTGTGGCAAGTACTTAACAGATGTGAAGGTGGGAGATAAGATTGTGAAGGGACTTACAGATTTGGGAAGCAGACAGACCTTAGTGCATACTGAAGTGCTGGGAAAACACGGTCCAAAAGGACCAGGACCAGGTACTGGTGTCATCTGCATCCACGGGGACATTCAATACTATCCCACCAGCCAAGTGACTGACTACTAATGGGGTGTCGTACCAAATAAAAGTGGGGGTAGCATCCAAGTTACCTGTACCTAGGATTATTGGAAATGACTTTCCAGGATTTAATGAGTTAATCAAAGAGGGAGTAAATCCTGATGTTTCAGCAGCTGTGGTGACAAAAGCTCAGGCAAAGAAAATCTCAGAGGTGGGGACTCTTCCTTTCACCAATTTTGATTCAAACTTGTTTGAGCACAGCTCCAAGATCCGGAAGTCCAGGAAAGAAAGAGGATGCCTGAAGAAACAGTGGCAACAAAAAACTGATGGACATAAGGGGTTAACATATCAAAATGATGAAACTAAACCAATCACTGATTGTGATTTTCTTTCAAAACAAGCTAACTATGTTTCTCTCCAGGGTTATTTTAAGCAACTGGGGGTGAAACCAAAACAGGGTGAACCTATGTTTAAAAAAATGTAATGGGCTACTATACAGAGTTTGGGTTAAACTTCAGACACAGGAACAGACAGAAAATACAGTTACGTAAGAACTTACTTTAACAGCAGCTCTTCGAGAGGAGCTCTTGAAGCAGACTACACCATAAGGACTATGCCACCAGGCACTAGGACCGCAAGGAAAAATTCTTAGCTAGCAGTACCCAGCGTGGACCGCCCCCTAACTTCGGACCGCCTCCGACGTCCGCCAATGGTATAAAGGGGTCGGTCCCCAGCCACACCCCAGTTCTCCCGCCGCAGACCTGGCTGACAAACAATAGAGCACAGAGGATAGTGGAATACCCTGCCTAGGGTAAGGAAAGAAAGGAGAAAAGGACCAGGGGGAAGGAGGGTGGGAAATAAAGCTTGCTGCAAGAGCTCCTCTCGAAGATCTACTGCTATGGTAAGTTCTTACGTAACTGTACTATCTTACTTCAAGTGGGAGCTCTTGCAGCAGGCTACGCCATAAGGACTGAACCAAGCAGTACTAAAATGAGTCCGGACGGACTGTGAGGTGGAAAAAAACTGAGAAGCGGGAGAGGCTTCAAGACAACAGGCCCTGAAGTACTGCTAACCCGAATCCAGCTGTCCGATGGGAAGCAATGTCCACGCTATAGTGCTTCACAAAGGTTTGCACTGAGCTCCAAGTAGCTGCTGTGCAGATATCTGCTGCAGTAACATTTCTAGATGCCGTGAAAGAGGTAGAAACACCACTGGTAGATTGACTCTTAACTGAGCCCGGTAAAGGTTTGTTGTACTTACTGTAACAGAAGGTGATGCAATGGACTAGCCATCTGGACAGAGTCTGTTTTGCCATGGGTGCCCCCAGGGTTCTCGGGGCAAAGGAAACAAAAAGTTGATCAGATTTTCTCAAAGTCTGAGTACGGTTAATGTAGTATCTAAGCACTCTATGTACATCCAGAGTGCGAAGTAAAGCCTCCCCTCGATTAGAATGTTCCGGATAATAAACCGGAAGGTTGATGTCCTGATTAAGGGTAAACTGGGACACCACCTTAGGCAGGAACTTAGAATTAGTCCTCAAGGACACCCTGCCCTTGTGGAAAATTAAATACAGCTCTTTAGCCATCAAAGCCTGAAGCTTGGAAATCCTCCGAGCAGAAGTGACGGCAACTAAAAATAACGCTTTCCATAACAGAAAGCGTAGCTCGCAATCTGCGGCTGGTCCGAAGGGAGGCAACATAAGTTTCTCTAACAAAAACAAAAGATCCCAAGGAGGGATAGGGTCCTTAATGGGAGGGTCAAGGTGAAGCATTAAAAAATGTTCGGGCCATATCTGTCTGGGCAACATATCTGCTATCCCCTGGTACATGATAGGCACAGATTGCTGACAGGTGTACCCTGATGGAGGAATATCGGAGGTCCGAGTCTGACAGGGAGAGGAGATACACGAGGACAGCATTCAGAGGGCACAGGAGAGGGTCCAGACCCCGATTGGAGGCCCACAAGCAAACACGTTTTCACTTCATGACATAGGTAGCGCTAGTAGAAGGTTTCCTAGCTGCAACCAAGACCTCAGCCACTCTGGGAGATACTCCAAAACGTGCAGTGGCTATGTCTGCAGGTGCCAGGCATGCAGATGTAGGGACCAGAGGTCTGGGTGAACTAGCCTGCCCAACTCTTGCGACAGTAAGCGGGAGGACAAGGGCAGAGGAACTGGAGGTTCCACTGTCAGCTGTTGCATTAGCGGGAACCATATCTGACGAGGCCAAAGCGGAGCTATGAGAATCATCTCTGCTCCTTCCGCTTGGAGTATGAGCAGAACCATTTGCAGTAGAGGAAAGGGAGGGAAGGCATACAGAACCCTTTCCCCCACTGTGAAGCTGGAACGGGTTCTATTGCCTTCTTGACTAGGGATTGTACCTCCTCCAAAATGAGCTCAGCATAGGAGGGGGAGTAGGTCGTTTGGACTGGGGATTGTCCGGGGGCATCTACAGAAATTCCAGCACATGACCCCGCTCTATCAACTGGAGGACCCAAGCATCATTGGTGACAGAGGTCCATCCATTGAGGTTAAGTGAGAACCGACCCCCTACTGCCCTGGACTCTGCAACGGGCATGGGGTCAGGTAAGGAGTCAGGCGTGGGAGCCCGGGCTGGTCAGGGAGACCTGGGAGAGTTTGGTGTTCCTCAGTCCCTGTGCTCCACCAGGTTGAGAGGGAGCTTTACGGCAAAAGTTGCCTCTCTGTTGCTGTCCTTTGGACTTCTACCCTCACTGGTGACGAAAATACAGGTTACTCACCTGTAACAGGAGTTCTAGGAATGGTATATGTTGTTCATCCACACTGTCTGGCAGGTTCCTTGCCGCGTTAAATCTTGCCAGAAGGTCTTCAAGCTGGCTCCTCCCACCCACCGGGTGGTAAAACTCGGCTCCGCCCATAGCGCCAGATCTAGCCCGCTGGAAGCGGGTTTGTCGTCGTCTTGGATGAACAACATATACCATTCCTAGAACTCCTGTTACAGGTGAGTAACCTGTATTTCTAGGGACATGGATATGTTGTTCATCCACACTGTCTGGCAGACTCCTAGCAGTTCTCCGGGAGGAGGGAGGCAAGCGCACACCCCCTACTTAGGGAATAAAAACTGGAGAACCGAGGCCCCAAAACCAGCATCCCGGCGTGACTCAAAGTCGATGTGGTAGTGGGTAATAAAGGTATGTGACGACTTCCAGGTAGCAGCCCTGCAGATATCCTGGATAGGGACATCACTGGAAGCAGCTACCGATGCAGTGGTATGGCGGGTAAAATGAGCTCTTATCCCTCTGGGAGGCTCCATGCCCTCCAACCTACAGCAGAGATCTATGCAGGAGGTGACCCACCTGCTTATCGTCTGCTTGGCTGCAGGTCTGCCAGGTGCGGCTTCAGCGTAGGTGACAAACAGCTGGCGAACCTCTCCCCGAACTTCAGCCGTCCGCTCCTTAAAGTAAGCGAGCGCCCTGCTAGGGTCCAAATATGGAGACTATATTCGGCCTCCGAGGTGTGATTGGGGTAGAACACTGGCAGAGTCAACACCTGGTTAAGGCGAAACTCCGACACCACCTTCGGAAGGAACTTCGGGTGGGGGCGCAGGACAACCTTGTCCCTGTGGAAGACCAGATAAGGAGACTCGATGGAAAGCGCCTGGAGCTCTCCCATCCTTCTGGTTGACGTGATAGCCACCAAAAAGGCAGTCTTCCACAACAGGTGGGAGATATCGCACCTGTGCAGTGGTTTGAATGGCTTGCCCACGAGCTTGGCCAATACCAGCAGTAGATCCCAAGGAGGTGGAGGTTCTCGCACCGGAGGGGAAATGTGATCAAGGCCTTTGAAAAAGCGCCAGACCACCTTCTCCTGCGCCACTGACTGCTTTACGGCCCGCGCCCGCTAAGCAGAGATGGCTGCCAGGTGCACCTTAAGGGTCGTCGACCGAAGCCCTTGCTGAGAAAAGGACCACAGGTAGTCCAGAATGCTTGCCAAGGAACAGGAGGAAGGGTCCAGGCCCTTTCCCTGACACCAAATGGAGAATCTGTTCCATTTGAATGCATAGCATTTTCTGGTAGACTCCTTACGGGACGCCTCAACGACGTTGAGGACCTCATCGGAAAGACCCAAGGCCTGGAACTCTAGCCGCTCAGGAACCAGGCCGTCAGGTGCAGGGATTGAAAGTACGAATGGAATACGTTCCCCTGATGACTGAGATCGGGTCCAGGTGGGCTGGAAGCCGCCCCGGGAGACTGGAGCTGAGACTGAGGAGATCTGGATACCAGAACTGGCGGGGCCAGTCTGGGGCTACCAGAATTACCTGCGCCTTGTCCCTCCTTGCCTTGGGAAGCACCTTGTGGATCAAGGGAAATGGGGGAAAGGCGTAGAAGAGATCCGGGGTCCACGGCCTCGAGAAGGCATCCCCCTGCAACGAGCCCTGCTGAGGGGGTGGGCATGAAAGTCTCAGCTTCGCATTCTCCCTGGAGACAAAGAGGTCCGCCTGAGGCGTGCCCCAGTGGGAGAAGAGATCTTGTACTACCTCCGGCAGGAGAGACCACTCGCGAGACGCAGTCCCTATCCGGCTTAGGGCATCGGCCAGGGTGTTGGAGGCTCCTGCCACGTGAATGGCTAGGAGATCCGCCTCCAGGCTGCGCACGAGACCATATGCGGAGAGCTTCCTTGTATAGCAGCATGGAGCGCGTCCCGTCCTGGCGGTTCAGGTAGTACATGGTCGTGGTATTGTCCATCTGGACCTGAACCATTTGACCCTGTAGAAACGGAGTGAAGGCGGTGACAGCTAGGCAGACCGCTTGGAGCTCCAGCAGGTTGATATGGCATCGGGACTCCCGAGGGGACCAGAGGCCATGTGCTCTGTGCTCCCCCAGATGGGCACCCCAACCCATCAGAGATGCGTCGGTCGATAGAGAGACCGTCGGCTTGGGGCAGACGAACGGGATGCCCTCCTGCAGATGTGCCGGAACGGTCCACCACTGGAGAGCGTTCCACATTTCCTGGGTCACTGTCACCAACTGATCCAATGGATCGTAGCGTTGTGACCACTGGCTAGCCAGTCCCCATTGAATGGGACGTGTGTATCAACGGGCCCAACGGACCACGCTGGTGCAGGCCGCCATGAGGCCCAGGAGGCGCAGGAAGTCCCGGGCAGGGCGCGATTGCCCAACCAGAAATGACTGGTCAAAGGAGGAAAGAACCTCGGCCCTGGCCGCCGGGAGCCGAGCTCTGGCTCGAAGAGAGTCAAGCTCTGCCCGATGAAGTGTATCACCTGCTCGCACGAAGTTCGACTTGGCCTCGTTGATGAGGAGGCCAATCTGAAAGCAAACCTGAGGGCCAGATCCTGGACCGCCCATCTCCGCTTGGAGGGGCTGCAAACAGCCAGTCGACCAGGTAGGGGTACACCCGGACCCTTCGGCGCCGCAGGAATGCTGTCACCACTGCCATGCATTTGGTGAAGACCCTGGGAGCTAGAGAGAGGCCGAAGGGCATGGCCTGGAACTGGTAAAGAGATCCCTCCGCTCTGAAGTGGAGGAATCTCTGATGAGACAGATGGATCGGGACGAGAAGAACGCGTCCTGGAGGTCCAGGGAACAAAACCACACGCCTAGTTCCAAGGATGGGATTATCTGAGCCAGAGTGACCATCCTGAAGGTCCGAGACCTTAGGAACCTGTTTAAGTCGTGCAGGTCGAGAATGGGGCACCAGCCCCGCATCCGTTTTGGTACCAGAAAATACCTGGACACAAACCCCCGAGTCTGGAGGAGGATCCGCCACCTACCTGATCACCTCTTTCTCGAGAAGCAGGGCAATATCGGCTTGGCGGGCCGACAGCGAGGCTTCGAACCCCGTGGCCCCCCCAGTGGGCGACGGCTCGAAAGGGAGGGGTCTGCTCGAATTCCAGAGGCAGGCCCTTTCCTACCACCTCCAACACCCAATGGTCCATGGTGATAGCGGACCAGGCGGAAAGGAAGTGGTGGAGCCTCCCCCCACGGGGGGAACCCAGGGAAGAGTGACGAGGTTGGGGGCGACACCCCTCAACCCGTCACTAGGCAGGCTTGGAGGAGGGACCGGCCGAGGGACCTCCTGGGCCTTTACCTCCTTGCTTCCCATTGGAGGAAGCCGCTGGCTTGGGTTTGGGATGCTAAGCGCGAGCCTGCTGGCCCTTGTGCTGGTGCTGTTCGGCTGGTCGTGCCGCAGGGGCCGAAGGACGAAAGGACTTACGCTGTTGTTGCCGGCGGCCTTTGTCCCTCTGGGTGGAGGTGACCGAGTCCAGAGTGCCGTTGGACTTTTCGATCCGCTGGAGGTGGCCCTCCACTCCAGGGCCGAAGAGGTCAGTCCCCGAGAAGGGGACATCCGCCAACTTGTGCTGGGTATCCGCCGTGAAGGTGGATATCCTCAGCCACGCCCTGCGGTGCATGGCCACTGCGGCCACTACTGATGTGGCACAGGAATCACCTATGTCCAGAGCAGTCTGAAGCTGCTGCTTAGCCACCGCCCTACCCTGGTCCCGCACCTGCCGGACCGTGGTCCGCAGGTCAGCCGGGAGATGAGGGATCACCTCATCCAGGGAGCCCATGAGGGCGTGGGAGAAGTGTGCCATCAGCACGGCCGAGCTCGCCTGTCGGAGGCAGAGGGAGGACGCAGCATACACCTTGCGCCTGGCATAGTCCAGCCTTTTGGACTTTTTGTCGGGGGACCTATCCACGTCCCCAGCGTTTCTGGAACGCCGGAAGATGCTATCGGTGACTAACCCCTCGGCAGAGGGGTGCTCCAAGAAACCGGGCAAAGAGCCGGTAGGGACCGCATACTTCCTGGCCATCCTGGCCGAGGGCGCAGGACAGGAAGCAGGCCGCTGCCAAAGCTCCAAGGCTGGGCCGACAATGGCCTCAGCCACAAGGAAGGCCTCCGTGGGTGAATCCCCTCGGTCTAGTATCTCCATCAGGGGATACTTGGCCCGTTTGGACACGGGCTCAAGCTGCATCCCGGCAGACTCCGAGATGAGCTGAAGCAGATCCATGAAGGACGATGGGCTATCGTCCAGAGACTGGCTCCGGAGGACTCCAGGCCGACCTGCCTGGGGAACAGGGAGGAGTCGTCATCGGACTCCAAAGAGTCTGCGAAGAGCTGCCTTGGGCCTGAGCCACCCTCCACCTGCCGAGGACAGTCAGGAGTGAGGGTGACCGACAACCTGTGGGGCAGGCCGTGACCCGATCGAGGTTCCACCGCAATCGGTGGGGCAGCTAGATTTGGCCGAACAACCGGCCCAGAAATGGTCATCTCTACTGCAGCAAGCGGTTGCCTCGGCTGTTCGGGCGGCAGCCACTTGATGGCCGGGGGATGAATCAGAGTCGACTTACTCCCGGACAACAGTAACTGCTGCCACATAAGCTCCTCGTAACGCCGACGCAGTCTAAGTCGAAGCCTCTCCTCATCCGAGGAGGAGGACGAGGATGAGCGGTGTTGCCACTTACTTCGGTGCAGAGACCGAGACCGCAGATGTCAGCGGGAGCGGCTTGACCGAGAAGAAGTCCGAGACCCTCGGTGAAACCGAGGGCGGGCCTGGGAAGGGGCGGGGGACACCCGCTCTTCCCTCGGCTCAGACACTTTAACCGGGACTGCCTCCCGCAGCGCAGGCAGATCTCGGTCTCCACCGGGAAACCGGGCGAAGAGGGGTTGTCGGTTCTACCAGTCGACTACCCGGCCAACGGGTCGAGAATATCTCGACTGTGTCGAAGGGTGTCTCGGCAGGCTGGCCTGATGGGGACGCCGTGAAGCCAGCGGCCTGAGCCGCAACCTCGACCAAAGTCGACGGTTGGCTGTCCGGGGAAGGAGACCTCTCCCGCTCCCACGAACGCCGACAATGGGACTTACCCTTCGACTCCCTCTTCTTGGGCCGAGAGGAATCTCCCGATGGCCCCACTCCCTTCGTGGAAAGGGACTGGCGAAGCTCCTTGAACGAAGTCGAATAAGAGGAACTCAGAGAGAGCGGGATAAACGCCGCGACTGAGGAGGAGGAAGATGCGGCCTGGGCCGCCTCCTCCTCGAGGGCGATCATGTGCTCGAGCTGCTCAGCCGAGCCAGATGCAGCGGACACCGCCCAACGAGCCTCTTTGGATTTTACCAGCGGGTAACACTTCTCGGGGTGCCCGAGCTTCAATCGGGCAGCGCGATCCTCCAGGACGCTTGCCGGAAAAGGAGCGGCACAACCGGAGACTCATGGCCGGTTCAGGGCCGAGGCAGTAGACGCACGTGGAGTGTGGATCCGTCCTGGACATCTTCTGCCCGCCAGGGCACCTCCGAAAGCCGGGAATCAATTTGTCCATCGCAGCCACGAGGGATAAGACCACCTAAGTTTAGAAAACTTCAAAACTAGTTTCGGATGAACCGAAGAGTTAGGATCCAGTCTAAAACGCAGAGCGCTAAGGAGGGAACCTGAGCTTCCAAGCGGTAAGGAAGATCTGGCGTCATGGGGCGGAGCCAAGAGTTTTACCACCCGGGTGGGTGGGAGGAGCCAGCTAGAAGACCTTCCGGCAAGATTTAAAGCGGCAAGGAACCTGCCAGACAGTGTGGATGAACAACATATCCATGTCCCGAGAACTGGTGACATTTGACAGAGATCTGATCAGATATGTACAACTGATGCACATACTGGATGGCCTTACCCGAGTTCTGGAGGTCCGAGATCATCTTCTCAATGTCCAGACCGAACAGCACAGACCCATGGAATGGGGCATCAATGATGGCATCCTGAAGGTCCTGCCTAAACCCAGAAACCAGGAGCCAAGAGTATCTCTGCATACAGACCTCTGTGGCTGCTGCCCTGGCTGCCATCTCTGCCAAATCGTAGGATGACCTCAAGATGCATTTCCCCATGTCCAGACTGGACTGGAGCACATCTAGGAGCTCCGTTTTGTGGGCAGAATCGGGCTGTCTTTTGGCAAGCTCAACTGCCTTGTTGCAGAGGGAGTTTTGATACTGCACCATGTGCGCCAAGAAGTTGAGCGAACGAATGGTGCAGGTGGCCGAAGAGTAGACCTTCCTGCTGAACTGGTCCAGTCGTTTGGACTCCTTGTCCGGCAGCTGGGAGCTCATGTGCCTGGGCTATTTGCTCCTGCTGTGGGCAGCCGTCAGCATGACCAAGTCTGCCTTGGGCTGTTCCCCAAGGAACGGCTCATTCGTTGGGATACAATACAGCCTGTTCTCTTTCTTAGGTACAGCAGGGCTGTCGAAGGGTGCCTCTGGGCTAGCCTGGTAGCGTCCTGAAAAGGGGCTACCAAAGGCGGGACCACTAAGGGTTTGGGCTCATTCATACCCAAGAAATGAGCCAGCCTCTTTCTTTCTGGAGAAAAGATCCTCAGTTTCCCACTGATTCAAAAATTGGATGCCATGCATCACGGCCCAGAAGGTGGGATTGTCGGGGGGGAGGGGGGCGCGAATCTCCCGGAGGGTTAGGATGGTGGGGAGGAGAGGAAAACTCCCCATAGGATCTAAAACAGACAGACGCGTCAGATGACACAGAGGAAGATCTGGAGTGAGAATGCCGGTGCTTGCTCCTATTGTGCCTGGAGGACGATCTAGAATGGTGACTACGCCATTCGGAAGACCTGTCATCCGATCGGGTAGGAGACATGTCCCTAGGGGGCGACAACCACTTTTTAGGGGAGTCTACAGGAGGCTGTGGTGCTGAAACCTGGGGTTCTTTGGGGATAATGTCCTTTTTGACTGTGTCCCACCAGGAACTGAAAAGGTCCTTGACTTCAGAGAGAGCATGGCAGGGGCCGATAAGCCTGGTGTCTGAGACCTGTCGGGCTTTTCAGCCAGTGGACCTGACGGCTTGTCAGGAGCCAGCGTACGCTCTGGAGATTTGGGTTTCTCCGGCATCTGATTCTTGGGCGGCGCCGGAGCTGACGGTAGGTCAACTAGCTGACTTGACGTCCAACTGCCTGACGTCAGAGGGTCGTCTTCGGGGGAGGTATCTCCTTGGCCAGCAGCTGCACCCCTTCTAGTGGGAGCTCTGGGGACGGTGGTGGCAGGGAGACCCCTAAGGCGAGGACGTCAAAGACGTCGGGGTGGTTCACCGGAAGTCTGATACTCGATGCTTCGGTGAGCTGGCATCAGGATGAGACTCCAGTTCCAGACGCAACTTCCTGTTGTCGGGTCCAGCCGGACGATCCAATGATGAGGAGGAAGCCTTCACCCGATAAGAGGAGTCAGGATGGCTGTCGCCTGCCCCTTTGACAGCGGAATCCCAGGACTTAGACCCAAATGTATGGCTGTAGGGTCTAAGACAAAGGAAGGGGGCTGTAGGCCCATGCTCCGAAGAAACACCACCTGACGTCCGCACTAACTCTGGGGGTTTTAAAGCCGGCAACCTGGAGGAAACTTGGGTTGGTGGGGGCAGAGTCCGACCTCCAGCAGAAGTGGGGACTGGAGTTGGCCATTTTCCTGTGTGGAGACTTGGATCGGGAGTCCAAATGGGTGTCCTTCTTGTTATGGTGATGTTTCCCACTGGACTTTTTCTCCTTCGATTTGAGATAAGTCTCAGACCCTGAAGAAGAGGAGGATCCTAGGTCTGACGGTGTCTTTTGCATGGTTGCCAGCTGCTGTTCCAGAAGACAGGTCGTCACCGTCTTCAGATGATGGATGAGAGCCCAGCGGTTGAAATTCTTACAGTGTAGGCAGGAGTCGGCATCGTGGTCGGGCCCCAAGCAGATAAGGCAGGCCGAATGACCGTCTCAGGCCAGGATTTGCTTCCTGCACGCACACTTAGATTTCGGTCGCTGACTGGAGGATGACAGAGAAGAAAAAATTACTCACCTCAGTAATGTTGTTTCTTCTAATGGAGTCTTGCTGTATTCTGACTAATTGCAGTTAGCCCCAGCACTTCAACAGCCCTGGAGATGAAGGGGTTAAAGTCTATGCCAGGAATAGAACGTTCATCTCGAGCTCGGTTTTCAAACCTTTGTCCCAGGTACTCTGAAGCGTAACCGTCAGATTCTTACGGGCACTAAACTAACTGGCTAACAGTCCAGAAATTGTTTTAAAATGCTTGCCCAAAAGGCCATACATATGTAAGAAAGAGTATGAAGACTCAAGTCGAGACCCCCAAAAAGAAATCAAGTAGGTAGACAATTAAACAATGAGAATAATAATAATAGTGATGATAAGAAAAAAACAACCAATGCACCCCTGGGGTGCAGCACTATACCTGCCCACCCACATCCCAAAACAGCTAGGTTCTAGGAGGGGAGGCAGGGAGGGATGTCAGAATACAGCAAGACTCCATTAGAAGAAACAACATTACTAAGGTGAGTAATTTTTTCTTCAAACAACATGAAGTCTTGCTGTATTCTGACTAATTGCAGACTACCAAGCAGTACCTCCTAGGAGGAAGGAACTACAGAACCTATTTTGGGAACAAGCTCTGTAGTACTGCTGTGCCAAACCTAGCATCACTTCTTGACAGGCTGTCAAGGGAATAATGCTTGGTAAATGTGTGTGAACAGTCTTCCAGGTGGCTGCTTTACAGATTTCCACTAAGGGTATATCCCTGGCTGCTGCCACCGAGGCAGCTGTACCTCTGGTGGAGTGAGCTCTCAGGCCTGATGGAGGCTCCTTCCCTAATTCTGAATAGCAGAGCTGTATGCAAGAGACAATCCATTGAGCAATGGTTCTCTTAGTGGCAGGTTTACCTTTACCCACTTCTCCATAAGTAAGGAACAACTGGGAAGAAAAAATTACTCACCATAGTAATGTTGTTTCTTCTAATGACGTCTTGCTGTATTCTGACATATTGCAGTGATGTCCAACCTTTGAACTGCCCCGGGAGATGAAAGAGTTAACTTTCCATGCCAGGCATGGAACGCTGAGCTTGAGCTCGGTTGAGACTCTGTCTGCTGCTACTTGAAATTAAACAGTCAGATCTTTACGAGCTAAACTCACTGGGTGCCCTGTGTGGAAACTGTAAACTTACACTAGCCAACTGGCTACTAAATATAATAAAGAGATTTTTTGGTCCCAAAGCAAAGACTCAAGTCAGGAAACCCAAAAAATAAAACAAAACACAACACCCACACACCCAAACAAAAGGGATGAGAAAGAAGGGTGGGGGCACCTCCCGAGTGCCAACACTGCTACTGCCCACCCACATCCCAAAAACCAAGCTTCTGAGAGGGGAGGCAAGGGGGGAGGTCAGAATACAGTAAGACTCCATTAGAAGAAACAACATTACTAAGGTGAGTAATTTTTTCTTCAAAAAACATGAAGTCTTGCTGTATTCTGACATATTGCAGACTACCAAGCAGTACCTCCATGGAGGAGGGACAGAACCTACTTAGGAAATAGGCTCTGAAGCACTGCTGTGCCAAACCTAGCATCACTCCTAGCCTGGATGTCCAGAGAGTAATGCTTGGTAAAAGTGTGTACTGTTTTCCAGGTGGCTGCTTGACAAATCTCTAAGATAGGAATATCCTGGCAGCAGCCAGGGAAGCAGCTGTACCTCTGGTAGAGTGAGCCCCTCAGGCCTGAGGGTGGATCCTACCTAGTTTTCATAGCAAAACTGAATGCAAGAGACAATCCACCTGGCAATAGATCTCTTGGTGGCAGGTTTTCCCTTACCAACCTCACCATAAGTAAGGAACAGTTGGAGGGAGTCAAACCTGTGACCCTTGGTGCGCTCTATGTAATAGCTAAGGGCCCTTTTCACATCCAAACTGTGCAGCCTCCTCTCCCCAGAGGAGGAATGGTCAGTGAAGAAAACAGGAAGGGACACAGACTGGTTAAGGTGGAAATCTGAAACCACCTTAGGCAAAAACTTCCTATTAGTCCTGAGGACCACCTTATCTCTATGGAAAGAGACAAAATCAGGCTCCACTGACAGGGTCTGTAACTCACTTATGCGTCTGGCAGAAGTGATGGCCACCAAGAAAACAGTTTCCCAAGTCAAGTACTTAAGCTCTGCTGAGGACAAAGGCTCAAATGGGGGGTTGCATAAGCTGAGCAATGCAAACATTAAGGTCCCAAGCAGGGGCAGGGTCCCTGAAGGGAGGATTGGTATAAAGTAATCCCTTGAAAAATTTAGAAAATACAGGATGAGCAGAAAGGGAAGAGTGTTTGCCTACAGAAAGGAAGGCAGAGACAGCTGCCAGATGCACTCTTAGTGTAGCTGGTCTGAGTCCCAAGCTATTAAGATGAACCATGTAGTCAAGGACTGTGGGAAGGCCAGCAGACTCTGGAGAAATGTGCTTGCCAGAGCACCATATAGAAAATCTTTTCCACGTAGCATTTAAGTGTTTCTGGTGGAAGGTTTACGAGAAGCCTTCAAGATATCCAGAACACCTTGAGAGAGGTGTAAGTCGTCGAACTCTAATTCTTCAAGAGCCAGGCCTCGAGGTTGAGAGATTTGAGATTCGGATTCCAAACCCTCCCCTGAGCACATGTTAACAGGTTGTAATTCCTGGGAAGAGACAGGGGAAGGTGGACTGCTAAGGACAACAAGAGAGGGTACCAGGGCTGTCTGGCCCAGTCTGGAGCAATCAGAATCACCTTACAGGGTTGAGACCTGATTTTGACTAACACCTTGAACAGGAGAGGGAAGGGGGGGAAAGCATACAAGAACATCCCCTCCCAATTGAGAACTAGGGCATCCAGGGGGACTGAGCCCAACACTGGGGGCCTGCAGCAATAGAGAGGGAGTTGGTGATTGTCTGGGGCTGCAAAAAGTTCTATCTGTGGAGTGCCCCATCTGGAGAAAATCACCTTCAAAACTAGGGGATCTAGGGACCATTCGTGATGGCCTTGAGATATCCTGCTGAGAGCATCTGCCAGGACACTGTCTTTGACTGGGAGGTGTACTGCTGTAAGAGAGGTGTTCAGGGAATAGGCCAGAGACCATAACTTCATTGCCTCTGTGCACAAGGCCGTAGACTGAGTGCCCCCTTGCTTGCCGATATACTACATTGTGGTGGTATTGTCTGTCCTGATCTGAACTACTTTGTTCTGAACAGACTTGGAAAAAGCTTGAAGTGCTAGAAACACTGCTCTGAGTTCTAATAGATTGATGTGAAGCAGAGATTCCTGGGGAGACCACAACCCTTGGGTGGTCAGGTCCCCCAAGTGGGCTCCCCAGCCCAAGAGGGAGGCATCTGTAGTAAAGATTAGAGAATGAGACTGAGTGACAAAAGGAACTCCCTGTCTTAGATTGTCCTGATCCTGCCATCACTGTAATGCCTGGATCAGGGTTTGAGTCACTGGAATCAGCTTGGTCAGAGGGTCCTTTTTCTGAGACCAAAAGGCTCTCAAGTGGAACTGAATGTCCCTCATCTGAAATCTTGCTCCCTGCACCACTGCTGTAGAAGCAGCCATGTGCCCCAGGAGCTGCAGAAAATGCCTTGCTGGTCGAGACACCTGGAGGGTGAATGAAGAGGCCAGTGAAATAAGGGTCCTTGCCCTGTCCAGGGGAAGGAAGGCTCATGCCCTTTACTGTATCTAGCTCTGCGCCTATGAAGGTGAGGAGCTGTACAGGCTCTAGAACTGACTTTGAAAGATTCAGAAGGAAACCTAGAGAAGTGAGCAGTTGCTGAGTTATCTGTAGGTGTAACCTGACTTGGTCTGGAGACTGGCCTACTATGAGCCAGTTGTCCAGGTATGGGAAGATGGAGATCCTTTTTATTCTTAGGAAGGCAACTACTACTGCCGGGCATTTTGTGAACACCCTTGGGAGCAGAGGTTAGGCCGAAGGGCATTGCTCTGAATTGGTAATGGCCTGAGGGCAGCTCGAACCTGAGATATTTTCGGTGGGAGCTTCTGATGAGAATATGGAAATAGGCATCCTTGAGGTTCAGGGAGACTAGCCAGTCCCCTGGCCTTAGAGAGGGTAGAATTATTCCCAGAGTCACCATTTTGAACTTTGGCTTTAAAAGGTGCTTGTTTAAATATCTGAGGTCCAGGATGGGCCGCCATTCTCCTGTCTTTTTGGGGGTTAGGAAGTACTTGGGAGTACAATCCTTTCCCTTTGTGTAGGGGGTGGACCCTCTATGGCTCTCAGAGCCAAGAGGAAGAGCCCTCTGCCTCTAGGGCCAGTGCCTCTGAGGAATTTGCAGGTGGAAAGGATCTGGTTCTCATCTTTGGAAATTTTTTGAAGCTGAGAACCAGTCCCTGGCTTACTACTTCCAGGACCCATTTGTCTGATGTTAAAGACATCCAGTCCTGGACAAAGTAAGCCAGCCTGCCCCCTAGAGGTGGTAGAGAATCGGCCCTGGCAATCCCATCAGGGTGCCTGTTTGGCAGGGGCTTTGGGCTGGGGAGTGGAAGCAGGCCTGCTTGTACCCCGTCTGCCTCTCCCTCTGAAGAACCCCTATGAGCATAAGCAGAATAGGAGGCCTGGGCTTGGTAGAAAGGCCTATGAAAAAGCCTGTCCCTGCCCCTGGAATGCTACCTCTGGGTAGTGGCCTGCCTTTCCTTGGCCTGAGCACTCCTATAGGTGGTCCTGTATTCATCTATTTTCTTCATGTAGTTCTCTGTTTGCTCCCCAAACAGAGAATTACCCACAACAGGAAAATCCATGGCCTTAGTCTGGGTATCCTGAGACAGGCTAGTACATCTGAGCCAAGCCATCCTACGAAGGGCCACAGATGTAGCCATGACTCTAGATGAAACATCATTAGAGTCCACTGCAGCATGGAATTGCACCTTGGATGCCTCAATACCATCCGCAGCCACCTGCTCCAGCTCCTTGGCAAGCTGTCCAGGGACCTGTTTAGCTAAAGCCATTACAGTGTCCCATCTAGATTTCTGATATCTAGCTGTATAGGCCATATAACTAGCCTGCCTGAGTCCCAAGGATGCTGCCATGTACTGCTTTTTTGCCATGGCATCAATCCTCCTGGAGTCCTTATCTGGGGGGTGTGAAGCCAATGGTATATTTGCCATATCACAGGCAGCAGCCTGCACTACCCCAACATGGCTGCATTGCTGGGTAAGGAAAGTACAGTTACGTAAGAACTTACCGTAACAGTAGATCTTCGAGAGAGGCTCTTGCAGTAGGTAATTACATATAGGACTGATGTCGGCAGGACCCCACGGAAAAATTTCTAGCTAGCAGTCCCTGGTGGGGACCGCCCCTACGTCAGGTGACCGGCGTCAAACGGCGTCGGTATAAAGGGGCGGTCCTAAACGCCCGCTTCCAGTTCTTTCCTCGCCACAGGCCCGAAGGCCCGGACAGAGAGAAGTAGATATTTTCCTCAATGGAAAAGGAGCTGAAAAAGCCTAGGGGGATGGAGGGCGGGAAGTTATTACCTACTGCAAGAGCCTCTCTCGAAGATCTACTGTTACGGTAAGTTCTTACGTAACTGTACTATCTTACTTCGAGAGGGCTCTTGCAGTAGGTAATTACATATAGGACAGAATCCCAAGCAGTCTGGAACAAATGGAAAGGCACCGGGAGGAGGAACTACTCCAAGAAGTAGCAAACAAACTTGCAAACCTCAAGATAGGAGGCCTTGCAAGACCGCTAACCCGAAGCCTGCTCTACGGCGAGAGGCAATGTCCAAACTGTAATGTTTAGTAAATGTATGGACGGAAGTCCAAGTGGCGGCAGCACAGATGTCTGCCACAGACACATTCTTGAAACAAGCTGCAGAGGCTGCTACTCCTCGAGTAGAGTGGTTCTCTGACTTGACCCGGTAGGGTCTTGTTGTACTTGTCATAACAGAAAGTGATGCAATGAGCCAACCACTTTGATAGGCATTGCTTGGAGACAGCATTGCCTTCCCTTTTGTGAGCAAAAGAGAGACGAACAACTGATCAGTCTTTCTGAGATCCTTCGTCCTATCGGTGTAGTATCTCAGAGTCCTGTGGACATCCATGGTATGGAGCAAGTATTCTCCTTGGTTGGAATACTGCGTGAAAAAGGCAGGCAATTCAATAGACTGATTTAAGGTAGACTCCGCTACCACTTTTGGGAGAAAATGAAAATTACATACCTATCGTAATTCTTCATCTTCTTGGACGAGTCTCCACCACTCATTCACACTATTGGGATCTGCGCCGGAGGCACTAGGACCCATCGGGAGCAAACTTTTTGCTGGAGGGTCGGCGCCAGAGATGGCGCCGCGAGGAATGGCGCCATGAGCCCTAGCTCGTGCGGTAACGACTATCTCGGCGTCGACCCTCCAACCGCCTCAGTACCTTTTTTACCAAGGAGGTGCAGCGTAACTAACCTAGAAGGGTAGCCTAACCTAAAAACCGGACATAAGATAGTCTGAGCAACCCGTAAGAAGGGTCAATAAAGAAGTCTTCTGACCTAAAGTTTGAGGAGTTAAGACCAACAAGAAAGGTGAGCCGGGGATGGAGGCGGGCGTGATGAGTGGTGAGACTCGCCTAAGATCATCAAGAATTACGGTAGGTACTGCACTTTTCATATCTTCCTGGACATAAGTCTCACCACTCATTCACACTATTGGGAGAGTACCAGCTAATAATCCCCGAGAGGGCTGCAGGAGAGACCAAGAGCTCACATTTTAGGACAGCAGTCCATTGAGGATGGCTCTGCCAAAGGAAGAATGTCATCTGGCATGGACATCTAGTGCATAATGTTTAGCAGTATGCACTGAGCTCCAGGTGGCCGCATTGCAGATGTCTGCGATGGAGCGTTGGATTTCCGCTAGGGATGCGACGCTCTGGTAGAGTAAGCGTAAACTCTACCCTCCAACTTAACCTGCGCCATGGAATAGCAGTGACGAAGGCATGCCACTAGCCATGATGAGATACATCTGATAGCGACAGGTTGACCCAGCCGGGTCTCACTGAAGGAAACGAACAGTTGCTGAGCTTAGCGAAAATCCTTGGTTCTATCTAGATAGAAACGCAAGGCCCTCTTAACATCCAAAGAATGAAGAGAACGTTCCCCTTCATTTTGGAAGTCCGCAAAATAAGAGGGAAGGACCAAAGGTTGGTTTAGATGAAATTCGGACACAACCTTAGGAAGAAATTTAGGATGAGTACGAAGAACTACTTTGTCCTTATGGAACACAGTATATGGAGGGTCTGTGACCAGGGCATGTATCTCAGAGACCCTGCGGGCTGAGGTAATGGCCACTAGGAAGGCAGTCTTCCAGGTGAGAAATTTTAGCTCACAGGTTGCCAGAGGTTCGAAAGGTTTCCGAGTGAGCATGTCTAGCACAAGATTAATGTCCCAGGCTGTGACTGGACATCTTGTAGGGGGTCTGGTATGCAGAATCCCCTTAAGAAATCTCTTAACCATAGGTAACTGAGCGAGAGTTAAGGAAATAACGGGCTCATGATACGCTGAAATGGCACTAAGATGAACTTTGACTGTAGAGTACTGTAGACCCGAATCTGAGAGGTCCAAAAGGTACTCCAAAACCTTATCTGGTGGACAGGAAAGGATTCAAAGAGGACTTTGCACACAGGCGAAAAACACTTCCACTTGGCTGTGTAAGTTTTCCAGTGGCTGGCTTCGTGCAGCCAGAAGAATATCTGAAACTCTTCGAGACATTGAACCGGGTTTACTTGACCTCTTCAGGAGCCAAGCATGAAGGTGAAGTGATCTCAGGTTGGGATGGACCACCGGTCCCTGAGTCAAAAGGTTCATCTGCAGGGAAGTGGTCTTGGAGAACTGCCAACATATTGTTGAGTAGTGGAAACCACAGCTGCGAGGCCAAAGGGAGCAATGAGAATCATTTGTCCCCTGGGATTCGAACTTGAGGAGTACTCTCTGAATTAGAGGAAGAGGGGAAGAAAGCGCTTTGTCCACCGCAGCCTGAACGCATCCTGACAGAAAATGCAAGCCCTGGATTTCTGGAGCAGAAGAGAGGTAGTTTTGCGTTGAGTGGGGATGCAAAAGGTCCAGGTCTGGAGTTCCCACTCTTGAATAGTGACTGAACTATGGTTGAGTCGGAGACCACTCATGCGTCTGTCTCTGTTCTGCTGAGACGGTCCACCAGTTCGTTCTGAACACCTGGCAGGTAGACCGCTTGAATTAGAGCCTCGTGCTCCAAGCACCATTCCCATACCCTCATTGCTTCTTTGCATAAGGGGTAAGAGTGAGCCCTGCCCTGCTTGTTGATGTAATACATCACTGCTTTGTTGTCCGTTTGAAGGAGAATGTTCTTGTGACACAGAATGTCCTTCAAAGCTCGGACCGCATAAAGGATGGCTCTCATTTCTAGGAAGTTTATGTGGAGCTGGGACTCGACTTGAGTCCACGCCCTTGAGTGTGGAGAGCCTGACAGTGAGCTCCCCACCCCATTAGGGATGCGTCTGTGGTAATGGAGATCTGATGGTCCAGAGGAGCAAAGGGATACCCCTCCAGGAGATTGCTCTCTTGAGACCACCAGGTGAGTGACCTCCTTAAGGGCTCTGTCACCTTGATGAGATAGGATCTGGGTGAGTGGTTGGGGACCACTGAGTACTGAGCATCCACTGGGTGGTTCTCAAGTGCAGGCGTGCTAGGGTACAGTGAACACTGAGGATGCCATGAGGCCTAGCATCCGTTGCATCGAGAGAGCTGAGACTGAGCTGTTTTCCCCGATGTGACGGGCCATCTGAAGGATATCGTTCCTCCTGTCTTCTGGAAGAAAAGACTTCGCACAGGAGGTGTCCAGAAGAGTCCCTATGAAAAGGAGCCTCTGGGAGGGCTGCAGTTGTGATTTCTTGAGGTTGAGCAGAACTCCCATGGATGTAAGGAAGTGCGAGGCCGTCTCCACGGCGTCCAGAGTCCCTTGCCTGGAAGGGCTTGCTAGAAGCCAATCGTCCAGATAAGGAAACGCCTGAATTCCGACCTTTCTGAGGTGCGCTGCGAGAACTGCAATACATTTTGTAAAAACTAGCAGCGCCGATGATAGCCCAAAGGGCAGGACTCTGAACTGATAGTGCTGTCCCAGAGCCACAAACCTCAGGAATTTGTGATGCCTTGGGTGAACAGGAATGTGCTGGTAAGCGTCCTGCATATCTAGGGAGGGTAACCAGTCGTTTTGGTGGAGCAGAGGTAACAGGGTTCCTAGAGAAATCATTTTGAATTTCTCTTTGGGGAGAAATTTGTTTAGCTTTCTGAGATCTAGAATGGGCATACCGCCGGACTTCTTTGGAACCAGAAAGTAATGGAAGTAGAACCCCGTGTTTCGTTGGTGCGTTGGCACCACTTCTACTGCCCTGTTGTTCAGAAGGCCCTGAATCTCGGTGGCGAGAAGGTCTGACTGAAGGGTTGACAGCCTGGGCTGCCGTTTGGGGGGACGATCCGGGGGGGTTTCCACAAGATTGAGTGAATACCCCTCGCGAATTATCCGAAGGACCCATTTGTCTGAGGTTATGGACTTCCACTGGTTGTAGAAGTGCATCAGACGACCTCCACGGAGAGGAAAAGTTCACCTCGGGCAGCTGAGATGGAACTTGGGCCGGCAATTCATAAGGTAGCGCTGGGTGCTTTGGGCCCTTGTGCTTTCTGTTGCGCCTTCTTTTGAGGCTGGGCAGGTTGATTCTTATGGAAACTTCCTCTGCCTCTGCCTCGAAAGGACTGGCAATTATGAAACTGTCGTTTACTGGCATGCCCTCGAGAGGGGGCAGGAGGGGGGCCGAGCCAACTTAATGGCTGACCTAGTCTTTGTGTAGCTTCTAGAGCTTGCTCTACCTGAGGACCAAAAGATATGCACCGTCAAGGGCAATGCCATCACCTGCTGCTGCGCATCATTCGTAAGCCCAAGTGCGCAGCCAGGAATGACGCCGGGTGCAAATACCAGCAGCCGCTGAACGGGAAGCAGTGTCAAAAGCATCCATGGCTGCTTTAACCTGCTGGTTATTAGATTCAATACCTCTGGTAATGGTTTGAAGAAGCTCGGGCTTTGAATCCGACTCCGGCAGGGCTTCAACCATTTGTTTAATAGAATGCCACAGGATATACTCATACTGAGAAAAATAGCCTTGGTAACTAGCAATACGCATACTTAGAGTAGAGGCAGCAAAGACTCTCTTACCTAAGGTGTCTATCTTACGAGATTCTTTGTTAATAGGTCGAGCTGTAGTAGCTTGAGGAAGAACGACCTTATAATTCTCTGCCAGGACTACAATAGGATCCGCAAAGGCTTGAGATGCCAAAATGGGACGATCCTTAGGGGCTGAATATTTCCTATCAATGGATTTAGCCACCGAAGGGGTAAGAGCAGGATTATTCCATACCATTTGAGACAGCGTCTCGAAGGAAGGCTGAATCGGAGGAGTCAAATCCGTAAGGATCTCCGAGGCATGAAGATATTGGAGTCTCAACAATTTCCCACGATCGATGTCTGTAGTCTGGAGAGAAAGAGTGGAACTCAGATTTTTCAACAGAAACTTAAAGGATAGGTCCTCGACCACAGGCTCTGCAGCAGTAATAGATCCTGCTTCGTCCACTTCATCACCCAACCAAGGTCTGGGTCAGGCTCAAAGTCATCTCCTGACAGTCCAGGAGGGACTGTATGGACAGGAAAGGAATGAAATTCAGAAGAGGAGGAAGAAGGAAGCAAGTGAAAAGAGAGTCCCGAGGCCGCGGGCGTAAGGAGCGGACGCAGCACGAGAACAATGCCGCGAGGCCACGTGGTGTGAAAAGGCGCCGAGACGGCGCCGAGTGCAGTATTGACACAGAGGACAGTGCCGAGAGGCCACACGATGCCGAGGGCGCCGAAAACACTCCCAGACGCCGAAAAACATGTTTTGAAGGAAGAAGAGCAGGAGATAAGGGCATCGGTGTGGCCCCCTGCGCCACAGCCATGTGAGGGGGGGGGGAACACCTAAGCGCGGAGTCGATGGCACCGAAGAAGGTGCCGCGCGACCAGGAAGGTCCAACTGCCCTACCTGGTCGCCCAGAGAGCCCGAAGGCCCACGAGCGACCGAGCCAGGTAGCCGAACCAACCTCCGAGCCCACTGCTCCATAAGAGCGGCCCACTGATGAAACTGCTCATCTGAAGACCTACCTCTGGGCGGGGTAGGGCTCCGATGTCGGGTCGTCGGCTACCAGAGCGGAGGTTGGCGACTCGAAGGAGGACTGGCAACCAACCCCAATAACCGGCGTCTGGCGCAGACATATCAGAGGCGACCTCGGTGATGCCCTTCTCTTTTTGAACCTGTGGGCGAAGAAGAGCCCGAGGCGAGCGGTGCGAGGTGCGACCGTTTATTTTATGCTTCCGGGATCACCCATCCCCCCGGGCATTGGACTGACTGTTGTCAGACCCTCCCTCCGGAGAAGGCGGCGGACCGGACCCAGCCCGACTGACTGAACAGCTTTCATACGAAGTCTCCCTACCATCACCTGACCTGCTCATGGTCGACTCCGTCAAGGTAGGCTGAGACTTCTTTATTGTATTTATTTCAAAAATAAGAATAAATTTAAGCGATACTGTATCGAGATAATACTACAAAATAATAAAAACTGAAAACTATGCTGCTAGTTTGAAGTTTGACTCCCGACAGGCGAGCGACGTCGTCACTGAAGTGCACTCGACGGCGGAAAAAAGGAACTGAGGCGATTGGAGGGTCGACGCCGAGATAGTCGTTACCGCACGAGCTAGGGCTCATGGCTACCACCCTCCAGCAAAAAGTTTGCTCCTCGATGGGTCCTAGTGCCTCCGGCGCAGATCCCAATAGTGTGAATGAGTGGTGGAGACTAATGTCCAGGAAGATCTTAGGATTCTTGCAAAGAGTTACTCTTTCTTTGTGAAAGATCAGATAAGGGATTTTACATATAAGGGCCTGGAGCTCGGAAATTCTGCAAGCAGAAGTAATGGCCACCAAGAAGAGCGTCTTCCACGATAAAAACTTCAAGTTTGCGGAAGCCGCAGGCTCAAAGGGAGGAAGGGTAAGTTTCTCGAGAACAAAGTTCAAGTCCCGGGGGGAGCCGGAGTCCGAACAGGGGGTCTGACATGAAGGACCCCTCTGAGAAAAGTTTTGGATACCTCCAATTGGGCAAAAGCCTTATCAGCGAAAGGGACATGGTAGGCTGAAATAGCCGCCATGTGGACTTTCAAAGAGGAGTGACTGAGACCCAGGTCGAAAAGATGACGCAGATAATCAAGCAGAACGGCCACAGGACAGGAGAAACGCTCCACGTTCCTGGAAGCAGCCCAAATGGAAAATCTTTTCCATTTCATGGCGTAAGTGGACCTAGTGGAGGGTTTTCTAGCCTCCACCAGAATCTCGGCCACCTTAGGAGAGACGCCAAAGCGAGATTGGGCTAGGTCTTTTATTTATTTATTTATTGCATAAGATCGGAAATACAATCCTTTGAGTCATAGACTCTTTCGCAAAGGCTCCATGTCGGCAGGTCTGCAGGAGCCATGCATGAAGTTGAAGAGACTTGAGTCCCGGATGGACCAGGGTTCCCTGATCCTGGGTCAGCAATCCTCGAGATAAAGGAAGAGGAAGAGGAGGAGCCTCTGAGTATTGTTGTAGAAGACAGAACCAGATTTGCCTGGGCCAGAAAGGAGCGATCAGAATCATTCTCGCTCCTTCCAATGCCAGTTTCTGCAGCACACGAGGGACCAGAGGAACTGGGGGAAAAGCATAGACGAATCTGTCCTTCCAGTTTAGAGACAGAGCGTCGCCTCCAGAAAGCGCCCTCACTAGAGCAAGCGAGCAAAAATTGGAAGCTTTATGCTTTGGGAGGAGGCTAACAGGTCTATCTGTGGAGTCCCCCAAATCTGGAAGATGCTTTTTAGAACTTTTTGGTCCAGTTCCCACTCGTGTGGCAGAGCCGAGGAACGACTTAGTTTGTCTGCCAGGACATTGTCGACTCCCGGAACATAGATCGCCGTGAGGTGAAGGTTGTGAAGTGTTGCCCATTCCCAAACCCTCATCGCTTCCCTGCACAGTGGGTAGGACCGAGTCCTTCCCTGCTTGTTGATGTACCACACCACGCACATATTGTCTGTTTGGACGGCTAGGTGACCGGGAAGGATGTATTGGTGAAGGGCCTGGAGAGCATACAGCACTGCTCGAAGCTTGAGCACATTGATGTGGAGAGCTAACTCCAATTTGGACCATAAACCCTGGGTTCGGTGAGGACCCAGGTGGGCTCCCCAACCTTCGCCTGACACGTCCGTGGTCAGAGTCTGGGTGGGGGGATGAAAAAAGGGGACCCCCCGGAATAGGTTCTCTCGAACCATCCACCATTGCAAGTCACTTATCATCGGCGAGGAGATCAGTACTAGATGATCTAGGTCGTCTACAAGTTGATCCCACTGAGAGCGGAGAGTCCACTGAGAGATCCTCATGTGGAGGCGCGCGCGTGGAACCGTTGGGGATGGCAGCCGACATAAGCCCAAGGAGGCGAAGCACCGACTCGCGCTGAACCCTCCTATGCTCCAAAGAAGGAAATCTGGGACTGGAGGGGCCCCTGTCCGGAGGCAGGAAGGCCCTGCACATTGTCGTATCGAGGATTGCCCCAATGAACTGGAGTCTCTGGGAAGGGTCCAGATGAGACTTGGAATGGTTGATGGTGATACCCAGACCAGTGAAAACCTGCTGGGTGAGGGAGACAAAATGCAGGAGTTCCTCCCTGGACGGGGCCGCCAGGAGCCAGTCGTCCAGGTAGGGAAAAACCTGAACTCCCAAAGTATGCAGGTGGGCCTCTACCGCCGCCAGGCATTTGGTAAAGACTCAGGGAGCAGAGGAAAGACCAAAAGGGAGTGCCCGGAATTGGTAGTGGTCCCCCTGGAACGCAAACCTGAGGTACGTTCGGTGCAAAGGGCGAATGGGGATGTGCAGGTACGCATCCTGCATATCTAGTGCACAAAGCCATTGGCCCGGCCAAAGAAGGGGCAAGAGGGTTTGAAGGGAGAGCATCCTGAACCTCTTGTATTCCACATATAAGTTCAGGGAGCTGAGATCGAGAATGGGTCTGAGATCTCCAGTCTTCTTTGGTACAAGGAAGAAATGGGAATAGTAACCCGTCCCGTGAAGGTGAGGGGCAACGGGCTCTATGGCCTGCTTCGCGAGGAGAGCAGAAATTTCTTCCCTGACCAAAGGAAGATAGTCCCTTGAGTAAGAGGAGTTCAGAGGGGGGTGACGTGGAGGTTTCTGTAGAAACTCTATAGAGTGCCCTCTGCTATGATCTGAAGCACCCATGAATCCAATGTTATCCTCTCCCAACCCGGAAGGTGGAGGAAAATCTCCCCTCCCGGTTCCTCCAGCGAGTCGGAGGTGGTGGGAGAGGAAAGAGTCAGGTGGTGTGAGGCAGCACCGCAGCTGGGGCACCACTGCTTTTTTGGGCGGTGGGGGCCTGGCAGCTGCCGGGGCCCGACGTTTTGTGGCCCGCCTTCCCTGGGGTTTCGCTTGAGGTCGGCTGCGTCTGCGAAAGGGACGGCGCTGCGGGGGATGGGGATGGTACATTGAATCAACAGCTTTGAGGGCCGTCCCCTTCTCCTGCAAGTCAGTGGTGATGTCCTTGACATCACCACCGAAAAGCACAGAACCTCTGACAGGTGCTTCTTGAATTGCTGACTGCACCTCCGGGACCAGACCTGACAGACGGAGCCATGCGTAACGCCGAAGACTTACGGCGAACGCAGAGCTCCATCCTGCGGTGTCCACTGCGTCGTAGGTCTTCCTCAGAATGTGACAACTGGCCGAACGAGCATAATGGACAAGGTCTGCTAACTGCTGCTTGACTTGGGAGTCAGGCAAGGAGTCAATCTTGGATTCCACCGGGGTAAGGACAGCCTTCTGGTAATTCCCCATATGTGCTACATAATTTAGGGCCCTGATCCCAAGTGCGGAAGAAGCGTAGATCTTCCTTCCATACTGACCCAGAAGGCGAGATTCCTTATCCGGGGGAGACAAGCTCAAATGTTTCGGGTGTGCTGACCGGCCGTGAGCGGCGCTAATCACAACCGAGTCTGCACGGGGGTGAGTGTCTAAAAAGTCTACACCCTCCGGAGCCTGGTATAGCCTGTTGGACTTCCGAGGAAGTGGGCTAAAGCCGACAGTTGTTTCCAAATGGTGGAAACAAGGTGGGCATGAGGCTCGATCCAGGGTGGCACTAGAGTAGGGGCTGCAAGAGGCAGGTCCAGATGTTCAGCGAGTTTAACCCGCTGAGGATCTGGTTCTAAGGAATGCCACTGATGGACTTCCTGGATCTTCCTGAGCAACTCCGTGAAGGAAGGATCCTCCGGAGGAGACTTCGGAGGAGTCCTCGGCCGGGGCTTGGACGGAGAGCGAGGCTCGTCGTCTTTCTCGGAACATCCATCAGAGGAATCTGAGGAGTCCGAGAGAGAAGAAGAAGAAGAAGAAGAAGAGAAATTTTAAGCAGAGTAAGACTCCCTAGCTCGTCTAGGGGGAGGAACGGGTTCCTTAGGGATCCTGGATGGCGTGTCCTGCCCCTCTCTGGATCGAGGGAGAGCCGGGAATCTGAGGCGAGAGGAGTGTGCCGCCTGGGGCGCATAGGAGCCGGTGGACCATCACGTCAAGACGGTTTCACTTTGGCGAGCTGAGCCTGGCTCAGCCCACCAGGAGGCCACAGAGTCTCCTGAAGATCCACCACGCCTAGGGGCGGTAGGAGGGGGATAGTTGTATGGATGATAACCGTAAGGTGAGTATCCGTAACCCGGCTGCGGGAATACCAGAGCTGGGTATTGCGGCGTCGGGTGCTGCGGTGCAGGATACTGTGGACCCGGGTAACCCGGCATCGGATAAGACAGCGGATACCCAGGTACTGGAGGAGCTGCCGGAGCAGATGGCCCAGTAGGGAACTCTATGGGCGGATCAACTGTGATAGGCCCGTGGGGTGGAGGGCCCGATGGGAGAGGAATATCCCCCGGCGGCGTCGGAGGGATCGGCGTCGGAACCGGCGTCGGCGGGGCCGGCGTCAGGTCTGGTTCTGTAGGAGGGGGATCTGACAGCAGGAAAGCATCCCGAGCATTGCCCGGGGACGGAGTAGAAAAGTCCCCGGGTCAGGCAGGGGACTGGCTCTCGGACGGCAGCGGCGCTGCGGGAACCTGGGGCGACAGGCGGAGCAGGGTCTGATGTAGGCTCGAGGCCCGGCGCCGCGTGGAGCTGACATGCGACTTAGAGGGCGAATCCAGGCGGGCGTAGAGGGCAGTGTCGACTCGGAGTCCCTCGCCGGAGTCCAGACCAGGGTGGGAACAGGCCCAGTCCAAGAGGGACACTGCCGTCCGCCGCCCAAAGGGTCCAGGCGCCTTAGCGGCCTTTTCCGGCGGACATCGGAGGAGCCGGCGTCCGCTATGGGAGCGCCTCACACCAGTAGGCGCGAAGCCTGCGGCAGTACTGGGGGCAAAGTCCTTTGCCCGGAGGCACCCGGCGGGCTCGAACGCAAACCCGACGGGCGGGCAGACACCTCCTCCAAAGCCTTGGAGGCTGCCGTCGGGCGATCCCCCGGAGGGGATGTTACCTTAGCCGTGGCTCCAGCCGGAGTCGCGGAAGAGGAGGCCTTCTCCCGGTGCCTTTCTTTGTCCCGCTTGTGTCCCTCAGGGGAGGTCGACGCCTGCCGAAGCTTCTTCAACTCCTTCTCCATTGTGGACATCATCTTTTTAAGGAGATGGGCTTCTAGAGACTGCTGGCGTTGTCTGCGGGTGGCCGCATTGAAATGCAGGCAGTGCGGGCACTTGTCAACCGCGTGGTCGGGGCCTAAACAAAAAAGGCAGAGGGAGTGACCGTCTTTGTGAGGCAGTTGGGCGCCGCACGAGTCGCACTTATTTTTTGAAGGGGACGACATAAACCGACGTTCACCTGACGAATACAATACAGAATACTGATACTTTTCGGAAAAACCGATGAAGCAACAGGACTGAGCTTTACATAACTTCACCGAGAAGCATGAGCTGACGGCGGAAAGAACTGAAGGCGGGCGCTGGAGAACGCCTTTTATACCGACGCCGCCTGATGCCGGTCACCTGACGTGAGCGGTAACTACCAGGGACTGCTAGCTAGAAATTTTTTCTGAGGCTCCTGCCGCCTGCCGACGCCAGTCCTATATGTAATTACCTACTGCAAGAGCCCTCTCGAAGTAAGATCTCCGTATCTGAGCCTGAGAGAGTATACCTCTTGTCCATTCTCTTGTCCACAGGAGGTATAGAATTAGGAGTCTTTAAAATTTTCATTTTCTGTTTCCCAAAGGACTTATGAAGGGGAATAGACAGCCTCCTGGACTCTGGGATATCCATCATTTCAACATAGTCAGGCTCCTCCTGGTCGTCCACAGCTTCTTCCATAGGAAGCTGCAGAGTTTCAGCCACTTTTTTGTAGAACATAAAATGGGAATGGGACTCAGAAAGCCTAGGAGGAGAAACCCCTGAAGGTCTGTCTGGGGAGATGTCCGGGTCAATAGGCACATCCAGACTTTCGTAGTCACTATCACTATCCTCATACTCTCCTTCCTCTAAATTATAATCTGGAACCGGGGGAACCGACGGAACCGAGCCCCTTCCCGATGGTGCCGGTTCGGTCGGAACCGGGGTTAGCGACTGAACAATCCTTATCGCTTTGGCTATTTCATCAGTGGTCGGAGAAAGAATTTGTGGATCCACACCGGCTGATTTATCCCTTCTTTTTCTTTTAACCGGAACCGACTCCTCGGAGTCGGTTTTCTTTGGCCAAGAAGTTTTGCCCTGGTCAGAGGGCACCTTCTGGTCCAGTTGGAACTGAACCGGCTGGCCATCCGGTCAGCGGACTTCTTGGCCTCTTTCCTGAGCCTACCAACTCTCTTTTCCAGGGTAGCTGCAGGAAAATTCTTGCAAATCTGGCAGTCTGAATCAAGGTGATCAAACCCCAGACAATAAACACAGGTGGTGTGGGGATCAGCCTTAGCAAAGACTTCCCCACACACACTACAGTGCTGAAACCCAGTGGGTCCGGTTTTTCTTTTGGGTTTCTCAGACATGGCCAGTCCTAACAAAAACTTACCCTTTTTTCGGCAATCCGCCAGGCAAGACACCCTTATCGGTTCCTGACTGTGTTACGGGTCGTGGAAAAAAACGTAATGAAATCCGTTTTGTTTTAGAACCAATAAGGACTGGTTACCACACTCTAAAAGTAGAATAAACTTTTTTTGAACAACCTGATCGGTTCAGACCGAACCGATCCGACGTTTACAAGTTCCACACAGAAGAACAAGAAAAATAAACCTATCTAGTACTCACGATACCACAGACAGAGTCTGAACCGACAGGTAAATGGTTAAATTCGGTCGAAAACCAAGAAAAATGCTACTTTAACCGACAACTTGAACCGAGCAAAGGAGAAATCTCCGGAGCGACTGTTCAGTGAGGCGGAGTAAAGAATCTGACGGTTTAATTTCAAGCAGCAGCAGACAGAGTCTCAACCGAGCTCAAGCTCAGCGTTCCATGCCTGGCATGGAAAGTTAACTCTTTCCTCTCCGGGGCAGTTCAAAGGTTGGACGTCACTGCAAAATGTCAGAATACAGCAAGACTTCATGTTGTTTGAACAGTAGTTTCTGTGAGGTTTAGTGGATTCTAAGTAGTAACTCAAAACCCTTTTGACATCAAGACTGTGCAACCTCCTCTCTCCAGAGGAGGAATGGTCAGTAATGAATACAGGCAAAGTCAGATTGGTTCAAATGAAAATCTGACACCGCCTTGGGAAGGAACTTCCTATTTGTGCGCAGGACCACCTTATCCCTGTGAAATGAAATGAAGTCAGGTTCCACTAAGGCCTGTAATTCATTGATTCTCCTGGCAGATGTGATAGCCACCAGGAATACAGCTTTCCAAGTCTGGTACTTTAGTTCAGCTGAAGAAAGAGGCTCAAAAGGAGGCTGCATCAGCTGTGCAATATAAATATTCAGGTCCCATAGAGGAGTGGAGGTTCCTGAAAAGAGGGTTGATATGAATCAACCCTTTGAAAAATCTTTTAAAAATTGGATGAGAGGCTAAAGAAGAAACTTTCCCCGCTGAAATGAAAGCAGAAACAGCTGCCAAATGCACCTTGAGGGTGTCAGGTCGAAGCCCCAAACTATTAAGATGCACCATATAATCCAGAACAATGGCAATATTAGCTGAATCCGGTTGGAGGTGCCTCTGAGCACACCAAAACCCAAACCTCTTCCATTTGGAGTTGTAAGTCTTTCTGGTGGAAGGCTTTCTACTAGTCTTAGGGATATCCAGAGCTGCCTGGGAAAGACTTGAGACCCGCATACTCTAGCTCTTCAAGAGCCAGGCCTTGAGCCTGAGGGAGTACAGGTTGGGATACAGGGTCCTCCCCTGAGAGGAGGTGAGGAGATTGAACCGTCTGGGAAGGCACAGAGGTATTGTCACTGACAGTGACAACAGAAGAGGATACCAAGGTTGTCTGGCCCAGTCGGGGGCTACCAGGATCACTGTGCAAGGTTGGGACCTGATCGTGACCAGCACTCTGAATATCAGAGGAAAGGGAGGAAAAGCATAGAGAAACTTGTTGGTCCAATCTAACAGGAGAGCATCCAGAGGAACAGACCCCAGAAGAGGGGGTCTGCAGCAGAACAAGGGGAGCTGATGGTTGTCCGGGGCTGCAAAGAGATCTCTCTCTGGAGTGCCCCATCTCCTGAAAATGACTTGTAGAATGAGGGGATCCAGGGACCACTCGTGGTGACCCTGAGAAATCCTGCTGAGAGCATCTGCAAGTACACTGTCCTTTCCTGGCAGATGCACAGCGATCAGGGAATAAACTAGAGACCATGTTTTCATAACTTCGGTGCACAAGGCCGAAGACAGAGTACCCCCCTGCTTGTTGATGTACCACATGGTTGTTGTATTGTCTGTCCTGATCTGCACCACTTTCCCCTGGATCATGTTCGAAAAACTCTGAACTGCTAGAAAGACAGCCCTGAGTTTGAGCAGGTTTATATGCAGAAGGGACTCCTGAGGGAACCAAGTCCCCCGAGCTGTGTGCTGATCCAGATGAGCTCCCAACCCCAGTAGGGAACCATCCGTGGTGAGTATTACTGTGGGTACCTGACAGAGGAAGGGAACCCCTTGCCTCAAATTGTCCTCCTCCTACCACCACTGGAGGGCTTGAACCAGAGTCAGGTACACTGGTACCAACTTGGAGAGGGAGTCTTTTCTTTGAGACCAAAAAGCTGAGGTGAAATTGAATAACTCATCTGAAACCTTGCACCCTGCACTACTGCAGTGCATGCTGCCATATTGCCCAGCAGCTGTAAAAAGTGTCTGGCTGGCCAAGACGCAAGTGGACAAAAAGAAGAGGCCAGACTGATGAGAGATTGGACCCTTGGGGAAGGAAGAAAGGCCTTGGCCTGTACAGTGCCCAGCTCCATGCCTATGAATGTGGGGAGCTGGGAAGGCCCCAGAACTGACTTTTCCAGATTCAGGAGGAACCCTAAAGATTTCAGAAGATCTTGAGTGACCCTTAGATGTGACCTGACTTGGTCTGGGGACTGTCCTACTATAAGCCAGTTGTCCAGATAAGGGAACAGCAGGATGCCTTGCTTTCTGAGGAAGGCCACCACGACTGCCAGACACTTGGTGGATACCCTTGGAGCAGATGTCAAACCGAAAGGCATTGCTCTGAACTGGTAATGGCATGAGGGCAGTTCAAATCTGAGGTACTTTCTGTGGGACTGCCTGATAAGTATGTGAAAATAGGCATCTTTGAGATCCAGGGATGCTAGCCAGTCTCCTGGTCTCAGAGAGGGAAGAATTAGTCCCAGAGTCACCATCTTGAACTTTGGGTTTTAAGATGCGTTTGTTTAGGTATCGTAGATCTAGGATGGGCCGCCACTCCGTCTTTTTTAGGGTAAGGAAGTACCTGGAGTACAGTCCTTTTCCCCTGCGAATGAGAGGGACCTTTTCCACTGCCTGCAGGAGCAGTAGAGATGAGACCTCTGTCTCCAAAGCCTGTGCTTCCTCTGAAGAGGAAGGGGGAAAGACCTTTTCCCTCAGCCTAGGGAACCTGGTGAAGCTAAGAGCAAGGCCCTGGCTCACCACTTCCAGAACCCGTTTGTCTGAAGTGATAGACTTCCAGGACTGGAAGAAGTGAGCCAGCCTGCCCCTTACAGGGATTAGGGAGGCGACCCTAACTGACCCATCAGGGTGTCTGCTTGGCAGGGGGCTTAGACTGAGAGGAGGATGCAGCCCTGGTCATCCCCTTCTGCCTCCTCCCCTAAAGAATCCCATCTGCTGAAAAGAGGAGGCGGCTTGGGCCTGGTAAAAAGGCCTTTGAAAAGGCCTGCCCCTGCCAGACCTTGATTGCTGCCTTTGAGGAGTGGTCTGCTTCTCTTTGGCTGCAGCACTCCTGTATGTGGTCCTGTACTCATCCATCTTTTTCATGTAAGCCTCTGTTTGTTCTCCAAACAGGGAGTTACCAGAGACAAGAAAATCCATGGCCTTGGTCTGGGAATCCTGAGACAAGTTGGTACACCTGAGCCAGGCAAATCTCCTCATGGAAACAGATGTAGCCATAACCCGAGAATGGACATCATTCGAGTCTACAGCAGCATGGAACTGTACCTTAGAAGCTTTGATGCCATCTGCAGCCACCTGCTCCAGCTTACTGGCTAGCTGGGGAGGGGCATTCTTAGCCAGTGCCAGAATCGTATCCCACCTAGACTTCTGGTATCTGGCTGTACATGCCATGTAATTAGATTGTCTGAGTCCCAAAGAGGATGCCAGGTCCTGCTTTTTTGCCATGGCATCCACTTTCCTGGAATCCTTATCTGGCGGGTGAGATGCCAGAGGAATATTAGCCTTGTCACAGGCTGCAGCTTGCACTACCCCAACATGGCTGCAGTGAGCAGTAAGGAATTCCATCCCAGGGCCTGACAAAGCATAACTCCTGTCCATCTTCTTACCCACAGTGGGTATGGATGTTGGCATTTGTAAGATCTTTTGGGTCTGTTTCCCCAGGGACTTATGCAGAGGGACAGACACCCTTTTGGACTCTGGGATGTCCGTCATCTCAACATAGTCAGGCTCCTCCTGATCCTGTTCAGCTTCTTCCATAGGGAGCTGAAGAGTGTCAGCAACCTTTCTGTAAAACAGGTAATGGGAGGGGGACTCAGAAAGCCTGGGAGGAGAAACATTGGAAGGCCTGTCTGGGGAGACGTCCAGTTCGATAGGCACATCCAGGTCCTCATAATCTTCATCTTCATCATCTTCTTCTTCTTCTCCCTCCCATTCGCCCTCATAAAAAGTTTCAGGGTCATAATCAGAAGCTTGTAAGTCCGACCAAACTGACCGTCCATGAGATGGTATCGGTTCGGTCGGAACCGGGCGAAGCGACTGCACTATGGCAATCGCTTTGGCAATCTCATCGGGCGGTCGGAACACAGAGAAATGGAATCCGAACTGGCCGACTTACGTTTTTTCTTTATAGGAACTGATTCCGCAGAATTGGCTCTCCTCTTGCCCGAGGGGGTCTCACCCAGGTCAGTAGGCACCCCCTCAGGTTCGGCCAAAACCAAACCGGGCTGGCCATCCGGGTCAGCGGACTTCTCGGCCTCCCTTTCCTTAAGCCTACTCAAGCGTTTTTCAGCAGTAGATTTAGGAAAATTTTTGCAAATTTGGTAGTCTTCCTTGAGGTGGTCAAACCCCAGACAATAAACGCAGACGAGGTAGGGGTCGGCCTTGGCAAAAGCCTCCCCACACTCGGTGCAGTGCTGAACCCCCGTGGGTCTGGTTTTCTTTCTGGGTTTCTCACACATGCCTCAGACAGAAAGTCACCCTTACCAGCGTTCAAGTCAGGCTACTACAAAAACCTTGGTTCCGACCGTGTCACGGGTCGGTAGAAAAAAACTTAGAAATGAAACGTTTTTTTCAGGAACCGACTGGTGCCAGAACACACACACCTTTTTTTTTACTACTTTGGTTCGTGACCAGACCGACTGGTGGGGAACTGAAAAATAAAAATTTCTTTCGGCAATTACAAAATTCTATCTACCTACAATACACTTACTGTACCGGGACAGAGATGTGAACACCAGAAAAATAAGGAAACGGTTGATAAAAACTGACCGATTTACTGCTACCAAACTGAAGTGTAGGACAGGATCTCCGGAGCAACTTCTCAGTTAGGCGGAGTAAAGAATCTAACAGTTACGCTTCAGAGTACCTGGGACAGAGGTTTGAAAACCGAGCTCGAGATGAACATTCTATGCCTGGCATAGACTTTAACCCCTTCATCTCCAGAGCAGTTGAAGTGCTGGGGCTAACTGCAATTAGTCAGAATACAGCAAGACTTCATGTTATTTGAAGACATGCACTGCAAAATGGGATGAATGAACGATGAAAAAAGTTTGAAGAAATACTTGCGAAAAATGGCGGTCGACTTAACAATAGGCATCTGTGGTGCCAATGTGAACAGGTTGATGGCGGGAAAAGAACTGGGGTGTGGCTGGGGACGGCCCCCTTTATACCACTGGTGGAGGTCGAAGGTGGTCCGACGTCAGAGGGCGGTCCCCGAAGGGTACTGCTACCTAAGAATTCACTGGAGGTCTTAGTGCCTGGCGGCATAGTCCTTATCGTGTAGCCTGCTGTAAGAGCTCCCACTCGAAGTAAGATCAATTGGTTATACCACAAAAGTATAGATAAGAGTTGTTACAAACAGCACATGATAGTCCTATGGCTGGTCACTCGGGGAGAGATCGCACCCTTGCCAGATTGCTGTACAGATTTTTACTGGCCTGGAATTCATGAAGATGCTGCTGTCTATTGTAGTTCTTGTGCCAAGTGTAAGAAAGCAGCCTGAGTGACTAAAAAAGACAAGGTGCCCCTGGTGCCCCTACCCTTTATAGATGTGCCTTTTGAGAGAATTGCAATGGATGTGGTTGGCCCCTTAGACAAAAGTAAAAAGAGTAATCGATTCATTTAGGCAGCATGTGATTATGCTACTCGATACACAGAGGCAGTTTCAATGCGTACTGTCACAGCCCCAAAAGTGGCAGCAGTGCTTGCCAAAATTTTTAGCAGGGTAGGCATACCTAAAGAGATTATTACTGATCAGGGTAGTAATTTTTGTGCTGCATTACTGAAGGAGCTGTACTGACTACTAGGTATCACTGCAATAAGAACCTCCCCTTATCACCCTCAGACAGACGGTCTTGTTGAGCGTTTTAATCAAACCCTAAAATGCACGTTAAAAAGGTTTGTAAAAGGGGAAGGGAACTACTGGAACCAATACTTACCTTACCTGCTTTTTGCTTACAAAGAAGTACCACAAGCATCAACAGGTTTTTCACCATTTGAAATGCTGTATGGTAGACAACCTAAAGGGCCACTAGATGTAATAAAAGAAACACGGGAAGATAATCCCCATCAGAAACAATCTATTATTTCTTATATGTGTACCCTGAGAAATAAGCTGGCAAAATATGTTGAAATCACACATAGTAGTCAGGAAGAGGCCTAAAACCAGCAGAAGGTGTACTATGACCATGGGGTTAAAAGAAAAGGTTTTGAGTCACGTGAAAAGGTCATGCTACTGTTACCCACTACAGAAAATACTGTTAATGAAGTGGCAAGGGTCTTATAAAGTGCTTAGATGTACTGGCATAGTTAACTATGAGATTGAGATCCCTGATAGGAAAAATCCTACTAAGATATACCATGCTAACGTCCTCAAGAAATGGGTTGACAGAACACCAAAAGCGGTTTTGCTGATTTTACCAGAAACTGATAAAGAAAATAATGATGTAGTTTATGATAGACTGGAACAAACTGTAACTGCTGATGCTGTAAAGGTGAATGATTTAACCTCCGAACAAACTGCAGAAATTTGTAACTTGCTAAAGACATTTAACAGTACTTTTACCACAGTACCAGGCGGAGCTAAACAGGTCGAGCATGTGATAGTGACAAGGAATGCGCGCCCTATTAGAAAAAAGGCATACAGATTACCAGAGCAGTTAAGAGCAGACAGGGTTAAGGAAATACAAAAAAAATGAAAGAACTGGGTATCACAGAAGAGTCAAGTAAGCAATAAGCCACGACGAAGGTGGCATCTAATGGGGAATTAATGCATGGTTGGGAGGGTTGGGGCACGAGGCCGAATGCCTACAATGGCCCAACCATGCATTAATTCCCCATTAGATGCCACCTTAGGAGAGGCTTAATGCGCTTGTAACATGGTCATATTTTGTTTACTGTTTGAAGTATGTTGTGTCCATTGCTAACTACACCAGAAACAGATTGAGGTTATTATTAAGAAATATGCTGACTGCACTTTTGTTACTCCTCGGATCTATGTGTATACATCTATTCAACCACTGATGCTGACAACAAGAACCCACTCATCTGGTAGAATGTGATATCAATGGACTTTTTTTCCCATTTTTTTCCGATTTTACGTGGTAGTTATTTGACTACACTGCTTGGGAGGTTTCAGTCTGTTGATTCTGTTGGAGCTGCGATCTGAACTGCAGAACAGCTACCAAGTAATTTGCATATTTGCTCGTCTCCTTAGTCTCCTGTGCTCAGTCATCCTATGTTGAGCAAGGAGTTGTGACCACCACTCTGTCACTCCTGAAGTGGTTATTTGCCTGAAAATTGCCCCCATGTCTGTTCTATGCTGCACTGTGCCTCTGACTTGCATCGTCATTAACTTTATGTAACGGTGCACAACTTAGCTGTGTCGCCGATTATGTGGCTCCTCTATCACCCAGACTCATTTTGCTGCTCCTCGAACTCATATATGCCGTTTGATACTGTTGGGCAATAGGGTGGGTGGGACAGACAGGCAGGCACTTCCGCTGGGCTGCCTCTGCTCCACTGGTTCGCTACTGCTGATTCTGGACTCTGGCACATATCGGTACTTCAGTTTGAGGACGACACTATTGCTAAATTAATGCCGTCTCCAAACTATGCCATGTGATGCTTTCTGACCTATTACTTGCCCTGCTTTACTGTTACTGATCTTTGCCATGTTACAAGAAGTGCTTGGTCATCACCAATGGGGATTGTAAACAAAAAAGAAGGGAGTGTAAGAATCTGCCTTGATTTTAGGAAACTTCATCAAGTGTCAGAATTTGACAGTTATCCTATGCTCAGAATAGATGATTTGGTGGACAGACTGGGAAGTGCCAAGTGTCGTGGTGTATAGTCCAGACTGGAAAAGCCACCAGGAACACCTATGAGCAGTTACCTAATTGATCAAAAAGGCATGTCTGATGATTAATCCTACCAAGTGTACATTGGGAATGCAGAAAACCAGATATTTGGGCTATGTTTTGGGAAATGGAGAAGTCAAGCTAGAGGTTTCCAAGACAGAAGCTGTAGCCAACAGCTCTGTCCCCAAAACCAACAAACATATCAGGTCATTTTTAGGGTTGGCTGGTTATTATCAGAGGTTTGTTCCCAGCTTTGCTGAGTTCGCTACTCCCCTAACTGAACTCACAAAGAGACTGTTCCCAAATGTGAAATGGATCCCAGAGTGTGACGAAGCTTTTCGGGCCATTAAGGCTGCATCATGTTCACCCCCTGTTTTAAGAAGCCCAGACTTTGAGAAACAGTTTCTGTTACAGACTGATGTATCAGAGGTAGGCCTAGGTGCAGTCTTGAGTCAGCATACAGATGGAAAAGAACATCCTATTCTATACATAAGTAGGAAATTGCACGACAGAAAGAAAAGGTACCCAACCATTGAAAAGGAATGCCTTGCGGCAAAGTAGGCCGTGGAGTCCCTTAAGTTTTATTTGCTAGGAGCTGACTTTGTACTTATAACAGATCACAATCCTCTGTGTTGGCTTAACCAGATGAAGGATAAGAATTCCAGAATCACACAGTAGTACCTGGCACTACAGCCATTTAAATTTAAAGTATTGCACAAATCTGGGAAAGAGAATGTCAATGCTTATTTTCTGTCAAGATATGGATCAGGAATTGCGAATTTCAAACGTTGAAAAAATATAAGTTGGAAATTTCTCTGTTTGCTATGCTGGATATGCACTGAACTGTAAAGGTTATAAGCTAATGTTAGATGGGAATTTAACAGAACGTTTTGGAAACCTGTTTTTGTAAAAACAGGTTCCCTCTTAAAGAGGGGTGTATGTGACAGGGTTGAATAAGGCCCTGCCCCATTTGTTATGCAGAAAGAGTTTAAATGCAAGGGTCTGGTTCTATCCTCTCCTCTTCTGTTTCTTGTCTTTCTGGTTGCGTAGCCAAATCTTCTTATGAGACCTGGGCACTGATCACTCAGACAGTTTTGCAGTTCTCTGCCTCTCGCTCTCTCTCATCCTTCACTTGCTGTTTTGTCTTTTCTTCCCCCCTTGCATATCTGTGGGTATAAAAATATATGTGAATCTTTATGTGGAAATGTCACTGATACTGGGATCCCTTTGTTTAAAGATCTATATAGTTATGTTGTACTGTTGAAATTATTGCAAAAAGCTATTTGGAACTCAAGGGGTTAACCTGAGATGCAGTTTTTAAGCCTTTTGCAGAGCTGTAAACATGAGGTCAGTTCTGGGTCACTATGTTCTTTTTGTTGCACCTGCATTGAAACTTACAAGAACATTCTGTGAGAAGCAGGCTCTCTTAACGAGTTCCCAAAGACTTATAAAAAGAACCGCAATGCTTTTGCAAGAAAGACAAGGAGAGTGAGAGACTGAAACTTGGAATTAAGAGATACCCTCAGAAGGAGGACTTTGTTTTCTCTGTTTGTACTGCCATTGTAAATAGTTATACTGAACACATTTTTTTTATTTTGTTGTTATTGAGAAAAATAAAACGCTATTTGCGAATTTTGAAACTGTTCCTGGTTTTCCTATGCTTCCTGACCTGTGCCTCGACTACAATACGTTGGCAATCAATTTCAGAGCAGCTGGTTCAACTTGAGTTTAATAAACAATTTAAAGCTGAAGTAAAGTGCATAATACTGGAGTCTGTCATAAGTGCCTAGATTACAGTTGTTACCTAAACTGGAATCAAAGCATCGGCGAGCAGCTGAGGGGAAATTAGAAGCAATTGCAGGATGGAGGGGTGAGACTTTTGAGGTGGTTTAAAAGGACCCAAGGGTTGGGGGATTGGCGAATGTCTGTGGGGAGAGTTTTCCAGATTTTAGGGAAGCAGTGGCTGAATGCGGCTTTGCCGATGGTCGTGGAGACGAAAGTGACTCTGTGTCCAGCGGTGACAGCTACCAGAAATGCTGCTTTCCAAGTTCAGAACTTAAAGTCTGTGGCAGTACAGCTCAGAGGCTGGAGTAACGAGTGTGAATGACCCAGGGTCCTCTAGTCCATTCCAACCTCCACTCCCTTTACCTTCAGACTTGGTTCTTTAACAGCCTGCGTTTGATTCCCACATTCTTCCCTTGCACACCGTATGACCCTGAGAAAGTCACTAATCCTCCCTGGTGCTCCCGGGTCACCCCTGAAAACATGTTTTGAGCCTAGTGGGCCTTACCCAGTTACTAAAGAATAAACACACATACACACATATACATAACTAGTCACAGGCAGCTTGAAGGGCTTGCGAGCGAGCATATCCTGCACAAGGCTGATATCCCAGGGAGCCACTGGCTTCCTGACAGGAGGAACTGTCTGCAGAATACCCCTGAGGAACCTCTTAAACAGTGGTAGCTGTGCCAAAGAGTGGGTATCTACAGGTTTGTGGTATGCTGATACAACACATAGGCGGACCTTAACTGTACAATACTGCAAGTCAGCATCAGAAAGGCCCAGCTAGTACTCCAAAACCTTTTCAGGTGAACACCTGAAAAGGTCCACAGGGATTTTGGAACACCAGATGGAAAATATTTTCCATGTGGCTGTGTGTGTCTTTCTGGTGGAAGGTTTACATGCAGCTAAAAGTATTTCAGAGACCCTCAGAGATACCTTGAACCTGGAGCAGGGAATTTTTGAAAGATGGCCACTGTGCCTCATGAAGTTCTGAGTTTGTAAGCTTGCTTTATTTTTTTTGTTTTATTTTTTAATAACTCTCCTATTGGGACTTTTATTGGGATTTGGGGAGTCGGAAGAGCTGATACATGTTCAGCTCATACAGAGAGAGTGAATACACATAAATTAATTAGAGACTTAGTAGTAGGGATTTTAGAGTAGCTAGCTTCTTAGTGAGCTAGATATAGGAGATAGTGTTTTTTTGGCATACGGTCGATTCGTCGCGGTTTTAAAGGTCGCGGGCAATTAGTTCCAGTCACTGAGTCGATATTTAATGTTGCCGCTGTTACAATAAGTCGCGGACACTAAACAGCCGGGCCGCGAATTATTTCTCCGCAACATTCTGTCCAGTAATGTACGCTATCAGTTACACTGCAAAGTAATGGATTAAATTATGGTATGTTTGCCCATTTCTCTACTGCCCTCTGGTGTTCGAATTAGGCATAACTTTATTATTTGCAGGTGAGTAGAACAGGAATTTACCTGAGCACTTACAGGGGTATTTAAGCAAGCTTTTCCAAAGGCATTTCAGAACTGCATCAATGGAGTACGCATCACAGAAGGGCAAGCTGAAGCTTGCTTTGGATAATTTTTGTACACGAAAGAAAAGATGGTTCCGATCAAAAGACAATTTGCGATGTGAGAACCGAACATGCAAGCGCAACACACTAAGGGGACTCCATTGTCGTTCCCCGACTGTGCACAACCATGCACCGACACATGGTAGGGTTGAGGTTCTTACTGCCCGTTCCTATGTCGACAGAGAGCATGCGAGTCTGAAGAGCCAACAAGAAATGTTGTGCATACCGGCTACAAGAGTATCCCTTAGGCATGCACACCTGCTACCATCGCAGGAAACCCTGCGGCGAGATGTGCGTCGCCATAGGCAGCATGGTGGCCCAAACGACAGTGATATTAGTCTCTATGCCAATACTGTCAATGGGGAAATCTTTTTAAGAATAAACGAAGATGATTTATTGGTATTCGCCAGTAATTCAGACCTTCAAGTTCTTAATGACTATGAGCACTGGTTCTGCGATGGAACATTTTCAGTTGCCCCTCATGAGGATGATCAAATGTATACAGTACATGCACTGGTAAATGGTGTCAATAGACCCTGTGTCTATGCACTCCTTCCCGGTCGCAGTGAGGCAATTTACCGCAAGTTTTTTTTACACCTACAAAACTTGCTTGGTGGTAAGTTAACTGCACGCAGTGTCATGACTGACTTTGAGATGGCGGCAATAAATGTTTTAAAGGAGTTAATGCCACACGCTGAGCTTGCAGGCTGCAACTTTCATTTGGGACAGGCATTATGGCGCAGAGTTCAGCAAGAAGGTTTGCAGCAAAGATACATTCATGATGAGGAGTTTGCACACAAAGTGCGATGCATCTTGGCACTTGCATTTGTACCTGCAGACTTCGTTGAACAGGGCTTTGAAATGCTCCAGGATGAAACCAATTTTGAGGACATTGTTTCCTTACTGGATTATTTTGAGGACAATTACATTGGGCGACTAACAAGGAATCGCAAAAAAAGGCGAATGCCAAGGTATCCAATAGTTTTTTGGAATCAGTATGCCCGAGTGCTAAGCAGTTGCCCAGAAGCAATAATGCTATTGAAGCCTGGCACAGGGCTTTCAGCTCGCACAGTAGCCATCAGCCACCTACTCGTTGCCTTCTTACCACGGAAATTAAGGCAGGAGCAACACGCAGTAGCATTGCAGCGGCGACAGATAACTCTCGTCAACAACCACCGAGAAAGAATGCAAATATATAAGTGTCAATAAAGTTTTTAAGTCCATTTGCAGTAATTTTTCATCTCGAGAGCCAAAGCAGTACATAATGGACATAGCAACAGTCATTGAAATTAATGTTGTCTAATGTTGTTTTAAACTGTGAAGTAACGTCCGATTTTAAATTATTTGATATTTAAATTATTCTCTTAATTTGGAGTTTAAATTTGTATTGCACTGCTGAACACAAATTAATTGCTTTGGGACTGTGAAGTAGTAAAGCATTGCACTTTCCTTTCTACCACTAAAGTATTGCACTTTCCTTTATACAACTAAAGCATTGCACTTTCCATTTCGATTGCACAATCAAACAGCAATTAATTTGTTTGGGCAATTTTAAATGTTAAATTATGTACTTAAGCATTGCACTTTTGCCTTTCTATATGGTGAAGTATTTCAATAAAGATTTACTTTTAACATTACTCTACGTTTCACAGTAAGTTAATTAATTGCACTTTCCGTTTCTATTTACTGTGGCTTTTGTGTTCATTTGACCAAAGTCTGCAAGTTAATTAATTGCACTTTCCGTTTCTATTTACTGTGGCTACAAGTACGACTACTTGTCCGGCGACATATTAGTGATTGCGGCATTTACTACCCACGACCAGCATAGCTTGCGACTTAGTTAGCAGTGTTATTTTGTCCGGACGGCAATTACACCGCAATATTATATCCACGACGATTTGTCCGGGGACATTACCACCGTACACGGTTTTTTTATATTTAAGGGGCAGTTCTTTGCAAGCGGTCATTCTGTTAATTCTGTTTCACATTACTGGTTCCTGCTATATGTGAGAAAATAAATCTCTGGCAGCAGTCGTAGTGTATCGTGCCTCCTGGCTGATAGAATTTGCTGTAGTGGCTTACCGGGCACTTCATCTTGTTGCCATCCCCACCTGATGTGCGGAAGTGGAGCAATGGAACTGAAATTTCCACAGTCTGTTTGGACATTTGAAGGAGTGGAGTATGCCCCAAGACTGTGTTTGGGTGAAAGAGAGCTAAGTCTATGTGAAGGAACTGAAACAAGGTCTTTGAAACTGGACATTTCAAGCTGCGATCGGTGACTGCTACTGGCGAGCTGATGGGACTGAAGCTGTTGGCTTGCTGGATGCCGGCTGGTGAAAGTGGCCTGGTCAGCTCACAAAGACTGGGAAAGAGGCCATCCTGGGTCTGATGGCACTTGTAGATTGATAGCCTGACAGTAGAAAGAGGTGGTGAGCTAAAACTCCATCTGCACTGTTGTACTGCTGTCACATTTAAACAATATTTTGTGCTCTAGCTTCGTAGCAGGGAGCTAGAGCAACTGGCTTGAACAAATAAAGGTCTCCTGGTGACAGCCAGGAGATTAAGCATGCACTAGTTGGATTGGGACTGTTTCGGTCTCTGATTAACTTTGGGGCTGTCTGACAGTGAGAGTATGGCATAGGGCCCCTTTTTTAACACTATACAAACATCTGCATTGACGGTTGGAAATGAGACTGCTTGCTTTACAATATGTGGACTGATTTATACTGTGTTTTTAATTTGTTCCATTTGAGTGAGTTGGGGAGTAAATGGTGGTTAGGATCTGCTGTATAGTGTGTGGTTGGTAAAATGAGAGTGGGGGAGCAGTTTAGGTGGTTTATTAATAGGGGGAGGTAGGGAAAGATTGCCTTTAGTTGAGATTTATGAAATATGACAGAGTTGCACTGAAATGTGTCACCCTGTGCTGACCCCTACGCTCAGCTACTCCCCATCTCTGCTCCGGTACCTGTGTCCTTTTATGCCCCCAATGTGGTGCAGTATATCAGTGCTGCATGGAGGTGGGAACTACTAGGACGCGTGGGGGGGGGGAACGTGGGGTTGGGGAAGTGCTGACGGTGGGGGTGCAATAAGTACTGTGAGGACCAGGAGGCAGCCAAGGGCGAATCGTGGATATGAGAGAGGCCAGAAGTGTTCAGTTCCCATACCTAGGGATTCCAACAGACTGAGGTAGCTGATGGGCTAGATGCCAATACTCATCCTCTTCGGGCAGTGCTATGCAATGCCAGACTGATGAGGAATAAGGCTGCTATTATTGCAGATTTTATATCTCATTCCTCTTTCAATCTGGCTCGTTTCATGGAGACCTGGCTGGGGGATGATGCTGGTCCAGTTCTGGAAGCAGCGGTCCCAGCTGGTTTTCCCATAGTGCACTGCCCCAGGAAGGATCGCGGGGGGGGGGGCTACCTGTTTTACATCAGACTTGAACCTGGTGGTGGCACCTCGTTGTTGGAATGCGTGGCCGTGTGTGGGGGTCCAGGTGCCAGTTGCAGGATCCTCCTCATTTACTGGCTTCTGGGAAGCAAAGGGGAATTTCCTACAGGAAATAGCAGACGTTGTCGCTAACAGGGTGTTGGAGTCGCCAAGGTGGATTATCCTGGCGATTTCAATGTCAGGGTCAATAATGAACTCTTGTGTTTTGAACAAGATCTCCTCCAGGGAATGAAATCCCTGGGGCTAGCACAAGCAGTTGCTGTTGCACCTCATCAATATGGGCACACCTTGGACTTGGTGTTCTACCTGGAGCTTGAGGTGGAAAACTTCAGGATTGACCCGATCAGTTGGTTGGATCACTGCGCCATCACGTTCGACTTCAGGGAACCCCTCTGTAGTCCATCCATTGTGAAGATGATTTGATACCGCCCTTTATAAGGGCTTAGGCCAGTTGGACTTATGGCGGTGCTGCACTGCTTGGGTTTGTTGACGACATGCGCTGCGGTACGGAGGAAGCTGTGACAGCTTATAACAGGGCCACTGGTGCAGCCTTTGACTTTCTAGTGCTAGTCCGTGCACACCCACTGTTTCGCACCTTGTCTCACCATGGTTTGATGGCAAGCTGAGGGAGATGAAAACAAAGGGGCAGAGGTTAGAGCATTTCTGCAGAAGACTGGGGGTAGAGGAGAACAAACTGGCTTTGAATATTCACTAGGGTGAATATCAGTGGACAATCTCCTGTATGAAGGCAGAGTTCCTGTCCAGGGAGATTGTGGTTGGAAGGAACCGGCCTGTTCAGCTTTCCTTCCCACTGGCACTCCCAGCCCCATCACCGTGGCTTCCCCCAGGGCTTACCTCTCACGTAGTTCCCCATGGCTTGCCTTCTGTGGCAGGGAGTCCCTCAACCTGCCAGGACCGGATCCAGGTTCTGGAAGGCGCCTGAGTCGCCAGGTGGGGGGCCTATGGAGGCCGGTGGTCATCCTGTGCAACTAGAGACATTTTCTGTTTTCTCCCCGCGAGATGTGGCATGTGCATGATGTCAAAGCGCAGTATGATGCAGTGGTTTAAGGCTCTGAGCTGCAAATCTGGAGACCTGGGTTTGAATCCCACAGCCCCCACTTGCATACTGTGTGACCCTGAGCAAGTCACAACTTCCCTGTGCTCCCAGGTCGCACCTGTAAACAAGCTTTCAGCTTAGTGCGTTACTCCTGGTAAAACTGAAAGAAAAAAAAAAGCGCACATGCCCATATCTACCACGTCTCCTCCATTTTTCTAGGCTCAGGCTGCCTTTCCTCTGGTTTCATGGAGGCCAGTCAAGCTGAGGCTCTACCCCGGAGGAGAGTGGTCCTTCAGATGCTCAATCCTCCTCCCCCTGGCCAGCCCTCCGACATTTTGGGCTCACTTCCGAAGCCCAGTCGTCTGCATCACAAGCGATAGCGCAACCGCTGTGCCAGCTGGCCAGCCTGTGGGCAGGCTTCATCATCTGGCCTGTCTGGAGCCCCTAAAGGCTGTTTTAGTTGCTAAGTGTGAGGAGTCTGCTCAGTTCTCTTTGGACAGTGTCCACTTATTAGGCCCGCAGTCTCATGAAGTGGGCTATTATGGCCCAGTAATGTTGAGCCAGTAGGATGCACTAGCAATCAGTGGTCCTGGGGAGAGTTTCGGCCAATGACAATGGATGAGGTTGTGGAGGTGATCTCAGCTGTGACCAACATATTGCGAACTGGATCCAGGTCTGATCCGACTACTAGTGGGCTGTGTCACACAGCTGGACACAGTGTTCACAGAGATTACCAGGTGTTCCCTGTCAGTGGAGAGCTTCCCATCTGCATTGAAAAATGCATTGGTGAAGCCCCTCTTGAAAAAAACATCACTGGATTATATCTTGGCAAATTACCAATCTATCTCTAACCTGCCATTTTTAGGCAAGGTTACTGAGAAGGTGGCTGCATTGCAGCTTGAGGAACACCTCACAACCTTTGACTCTATAAGCCTCTACAGTCTGGGTTTAGGTCAAAGCACAGAATAGAGACTGAACTGGTCAGGGTGCATATTGATCTGCTTAGGACTAGAGACAGAGAAGATCGATCAATTCTTGTCCTCTTCGAGCTCTCCTCAGCGTTTGATACCATGGACCATGGGCTTTATTGTTTCGACTCAGGGAGTATTATAGGATTCACCAGTAAAGTCATCTGCTGGTTTGAGTCCTACCATATGGGCAGGACGAAAAGGGTAGTCATGGGAAGTTTTTCCTTGCTCCCAATGGACCTGCACTGTGCCGTACCTCAGGGGTCGGTCTTTTTGCCCATGCTGTTGGCGGTGTATATACTACCCTGTGTAAGATCATTAGACAGTATGGAGTTGGGTTTTACTGTTATGCAGATGATACTCTGCCCTATCTGTCTTCTGTACTCGAGACAAGGAGCACAGTGAATGTGCTTAATCACTGCTTGGCTGAGATCCAGAACCAGATGTCATCGAATTGGCTGAGACTCAACCTGGACAAAACTGAAGTACTGGTGACTGAGCCAGGTTGGATGGGACGGCCGGCAGGGAAACGGGGCTTTCTCTCGGTACTTCTAGGCTTATGACCGCAGTGAAGGTTAAGAATCTGGGTGTCATTCTGGATGAAGAGCTGACATTCAAGGCTCAGGTGCTGGTAGTAGTCCGGAATGCCTTTTACCATCTAACGAATATCAGTCGGATTCAATCCCTCATCCCCCAGAGGACTTGCCCTCACTGGTGCATGCTTTTGTGACCTGTAACGTTACCTACTTTGGGGCAAGTGGAGGTACGTTGCAGCATGTGCAGTTGACGCAGAACACAGCTGCTAGAGTGCTGACGGCCTTTCAAGGTTGAGTCTCATCTCCCTGGCGCTGCGGGAACTGCACTGGCTGCCAGTCAAGTGGCATATCTCCTATAAAGTTGGTTTACTAACTTATAAGGTCCTATATGAGCTGGGCTTGAGTTACCTGTGCGATCTTCTGCATCTCTTATAGTCCTGTGCACCCCCTCCACTCAACCAAGGAAGGTCTCCTACTGGTTCCCAGACCAAGGCTAATAAAACCTCAGGGGACCATTCCTTTGAAGTAGCAGGACCTTTACTGTGGAATTATCTTCCAAGGGTTTTGAGGGAGACCTCTTCGGCAGAGACCTTTAAAAGGGGTCTTACAACGTATTTATTTTTACAAGCTTATGGGGAGTGAGTAATCCCTTCTGGTAGTAAAATGTGAGTATTTAAGAAACGTGCAGTGTGACTGAGTTGCTTGTTTTGAGTTTGTTTTATGAGGGGTTGGTTTTATGCATATTTTGTATTGCTATGCTCTTATATGCTTGGTATTTATTATTTTAGCTCCTACCCCAGTTTTACTGTACTGGTGCCCTGAACCTCTGGGGAAGGGCGCCATAAATAAATAAAATCTACCACTACTACTACAAGGGGCACTGTCTGCTGGGAGGATTGCCGGGGGGGGGGGGTCCAACTATTCCAGGGAGTACCCTTCTCAGATGATCCTTAGAACCCACTTGTCCGTCGAGATGAATTCTCACTGACAGTAAAACTGAGTAAGGCATTCCCCTTCTGGGAAGGAATGATGGGGTTGGAGCTTCGGATTGCGTCACTGAGCGCTTTTGGCACCTGTGCCTTCAGCTGTGCTTTCTTCTGGGTCTGGGAGGCTGGAACTTATTGTTTTGGGTTTCCCCTGCCCCCACCAAGAAAGGACTATTTGTGAGAAGAGCCACATCCTTTACCCCTTTGTGGGTTATATGCAGCAGGCTTGGAAGTCTTAAGAATCATTCTCATTTGATTATACTCTTTAAGAGACTGCTCCACCTGTTGTCTAAATAGATAAGTGCCATCAAAGGACACATTCGTGATCTGCTGATGCACATCTGGGGCGAAGCCCGCAGTCCACAGCCAGGAGTGTAGCCTGATGCAAATACCTGCAGCTGTGAAGGGAGCTGCTGCATCAAAGAGGCTTTAAGCTGTTGGCTGTTAGATTCAGTACCTTGTTTAACAGCTAATAGCATTCCTTGTTTCACGTCTGTGTCTGGCTGGGCCTCTGCCAGCGACTTAAGCTTGCACCAGAGGGCATACTCATAGTATGAGAAGTGGCCCCGGTAGCTAGCTATCCTCATGCCAAAGGTAGCCGAGGCACAGACCCACTTGTCTATGGTGTCTGCCTAGCGAGACTCCTTGCTTGTGGTGTGCATGGTGACCTCCTTGGGCACTATGGCTCTGTTCACTTCTCAGCCAGCATAAAAATGGCATCTGCTATTAGTTGAGTGAAATACATGGGCTTAGATTTAGGCACCGCATATTGCTTGTCTGCCTGATTGGGGACAGCTAGCACAGTAGCAGGCCTTCCTCAAGCTGCCTCAGGGAGTGTCTCCAGGGCCGGCTGGTTGGGAGGAAATAAGACAGACTGGAATATTAGGCACATTTAGAAACTCCAGTTGGAGGAACCTATGTTGGTCTATGACTGCTGGCTTCAAATTCAGTGTGACATGCATATTTCTGAGAAGAGCCTGGAGGGAGAGATCCTCCTAGGTCTAGTGAACGGAACTGACTCCGGTATCTCTGTACCATAGTATGAGTCATCATCCTCACCATCGGGGATGATGAGGTCAAGATCTGATTCATCTCTCTCTACTCTCTCCACACCTGGAGGGTAGTAAAGAAGAGGGAGTTGGAAGGCTGATAGTGCAGACTGTGGCCTGGACAAAACCGGCAACACTGGTGGGGCCTCGGGAACAGCACAGCTGGTGGCACCAAGGATGGCACTGGGATCGTCCCTGAAGGGAAGGATACCAACACCCATGGCCCATGTGGCACAGTTGTCAGTGCCAACACCAGACGCTGGACACAGCACCTATTAACAGTGTCAACTCCGCCGGTTCCTTTCAGCACCAAGGGTGCCTCCCTCCCCGGAAAGAACACAGGTGACATCACAGCTGAGGCAGGCACTGGCAGCTATAACAGCGGTCCCAGCCCGGAGGCTGGAGTCAGAGTCAGTCATGCCCAAATCACGACGGCACCAGCTCAACTGACCCAGAGGGGTCAGGAGTCGACACCAAAAAGAGTGCTGCTTCACTAATACATTGCATCCACTGCTCCATAAGAGCTGCTCAATGGCCAAACTGCCCACGGGAGTCTCCTGTACTGGACTCAGCAGCTCAGGGACGGAGACCTCAACTTTGCAGGCCCAGCTGTCTCCAGCATCTCTGGTGAGGTACCAGGGACCACAGACATTGAGCATCTCACAGCAAAACAACCAGAGAACAACCTCAACCAGTGCCATTTCCTCCACTTATGCTTTTTGTAGGAAGAGGTAGAAGCCGAACAAAGCAAAGACCCCAAAGCAAAGCATGTGCGGGATCTGGACCATTTCTTTCTGTGACCCCAAGAGGACTGCCCATCCTTCTGGGTGCCAGACTGCCTGTTGCCAGAGCACCTTCCAAGAAAGGGGTGGTGGCCAGACACAGCTCTGTGGACAGAACCATACCTCTCAACCTTTTGTCCCCCAAATGTGGAACACTGCCTGTCAAAATGTGGAACACATGGGCAAAATGTGGAACACTTAATCAAATCTTTACCTAAGAAGCTCAAGACACTGTTAAAATGTTGCATTTATGTTCAGAAAGTCTGTTATTAATTGAAAAATATATTTTTTGCATCATTTACTATGGATTTTTGCTTTAAAATGTTGACTTTGAATCTGGAACAAGTCCTCACAATGTGGAACAGGGAGCTCTTGTGAAGTAAAATGAGGAACGTTCCTCGTAATGTGGTGCAGTTGAGAGGTATGGACAGAACAACTTACCTTTTCAGACTCCTTACCTTCTTCAATGGCCAACCACTAGAATGAGGAAGGGCTAAAAGAGAAAACTGCAGACTTTGTGTGTTTAATTATACTGACACAAAAAATAAACTTGTGTATTTTAAACTAAAACCACAGAACTGAACACTCTCATATAGACAGTGAACTTCTGGCCCCAACGTGGGGACTGGTGACATGGCTGCTACGCACTCGACAGCAGGAAAAAAAAAAAAAAAAAGGAATTGAGGTGGTTGGGGGCTGGCACTGTTGTATACCAGCAGACCTGTGTGGTGATGTACGAGCAGGGCCTACTTGTGCCACCAGCCCTCCAGAAAAGATCTGGCTCCCACGGGGTTCTAGTATCTCCAGCACACAACCATTAGCAGGATACTATGGAGAAGACTGATTCTTGAAAGACGTGGTCCCACGGCAACTTCTTAAAAAAACTGAGCCCTGGTGCAAATGGACTTGCATAACGAAATTATCAAATTAGTAGAATTCTCCACACTGGTCAATATCAATATGAAAACTAAAACAGCAACGTATCCTGTATCAGTACAAGCTGTTTATTTATTTAGTTTTTGTTGACCGGGTAAGTGCACTAGACAAATCCTGCCTATTTTCAGGCACGACCCAGGGGAGGGTGATACAGATGAATGCCAACTGACCTTGAACCAGATTAAGCTGTTACCTGAAATAAAATTTGTGTTTGGGACCCACCTTACTGTCTTTCATTCCGGCAAGATGCTGTATTGCTCCAGAGATCCCAACTGCAATATATAATTCCTACAGAAAAAAAAAGAGAAAGAAAAAAGAATATTAGAAAATAAATTTGGTTTTGTACAGTGTCTTTTATACACACACTACTCAAATGCACTTTACAAGCCATTTACGGTTGGTTACAGCAGCTGTTAGGCATGAGAGAGAGAGAGAGAGGGTTAAGAATGGAGAGAGAAATTAAAGCACAGGAAGGTTAAGCACACTGCAAGAGAGAGAAAGTTAGTACAAGCAAAGGAGTAAAAAAGTTAAGCAGAGGGAGGGTTAGTCACTGGCTCAAAGTAACACAGTAAGTGGGGGTGGTGGGGATTCAAACGTGGTTCTCTAAGTTAACAGCTCTGCTCTGACCAGTAGGTTACAATGCCTCAGTTAATACACTGCATTAAATCATTAAACCAACTCCACAGAGAATATTTTCACAAGAAGTAAGGCCAAAACAGGAACATGCACAATGCTACTCATGATGCTTTGCACCAAGATTGGTGGCTTGTGTGCATGCATGTAGTTAGGAGGGAAACACAAAAACTGGAACAAAATTGATCTTTATAAATGATACTGGGAACTGTAGGAATCGGCTTTCAGAATTAAATTACCTAGTCGGCCCGGTGGCGCTGAGGGTTGAGGTGCTGGACACCACACCTTGCGCTACGCCGGCGACCCAGGTTCGGGAACAGACCCGGCTGAGGCAGGGGAGGATGGAGCATCCCCACGGATGCTCTCCTCCTCGGGTGGGATGCCACGGGTGCTGCCCAGCTCAACGCCCCTATGGGAGCCGTGAATGCACAGACACCGAGCTGCACGGCAGCTTTGTATCTCGGAGGGGGGGGGGACGTCGTTAGGTGCTTGAGAGCGAGTGTGCGTCTGCACATCGACTCTCTGCGCTGGCGTCTCAGGGGGTTGGGCTACAGGGGAAGAGTTCAAGCTTGGAGGAAAAATGCCTCCGGCCCCCTAGATGAAGTTCTCCGGAGCCATTCTCGGCATCAGGCCGACCAAAGGGCAGATCCCGCTGTGCATGCTCGCTGCAGAGGACAAGAGGGGAGGTAGTGTGGGATGCCTCTCCTCGCTCCACCCGGGGGGTAGTAATCCGGGCCATCAAGTTGGGTCTCGGCTGGCAGCGAGGCACTTCTAGGGCAGACCCAGATGGTCAAGGTTGATGTCACCCTTTAGCACGGAAGGAGAGGGGGTCGTGGGGATGCAAGGAATGGATAAACAATAAATAAAAAAAAAAAAATTAATTACCTCACACAGAAACGATGGTACGGAGCCAAAAAGTATGGTAGCAGGACTTGGTTTGACATGGCACTGTATAATTTGCCTCCCCGTTTTCCACCAGCTATTTGTCACCAAAACACTATTATTTAAGGTTTTCTAATTTTTCCAGTAAAACTTTCCCAACTTTATTTACCATCGTTAGTTAAATAACGTTTTATGAATCTGCATTGTATTATAGCATTTGATCTCAGTTGAAGATCTTTTAAAAATCAATTTTTACCATACAGCCCCATTCACTGGTCTCAGGGCGGAAGGCTCTAGGACCCCATGGGAGTAGAGCTTATGGGGCCTGCACGCATCAGGCGCACAGCGGAGTATGATGTTACATTTGTCAACAGCATGAGTAGTGGTGCCAGCTCCAACTGCCTCAGTTCCACATTTTCTCTCACCGTCAATAGCACACTTGTTGTGGGAGAGGACCAACAGCACTTCAGGTTTTGCCCATACAGCCTTCTAAGTTTTTAGTTTATGCTTAGTTTTCTTACGGTACATTGTTTCTTGCACAGAGTAGATAGTTTATTTAACTGTTCTCTGCACCATCAGTTTTCATCACAGATTTACAAGTTTCTTTCATTCCTACCTTGTTCATCGACCAGTTTGTTCGCCTAGTGTTCTGCCAGGTAGGGTGCCTGTAAAGGCCAGTTACTTCGGTAAAGAACAGTTACGTAAGAACTTACCGTAACAGCAGATCTTCGAGGGGATCTCAGTCATCAGGTTACACAGTAGGAACTTCACCGTCGGTGAATAATGAATACACATGAAAGATTTTCAGCAGTACAACTGGGCCTGCCCACGCCATCGATGTCGCCAACCCTACAAAGGCACAGGCCAGCCCATGCCCTCCTCAGTTGTTTCCCTGCAGGGATGAAGGGAGCAAGGCTGATGCCCTGGGGACCTGAGGAGAGCAAGGGGCCCGACCAAAGAAATGATGGAAACAGCAGACAGCCAGGTCCTGAATAGGAGCCCCAAAAGGGGGATGGTTGGAGGGAACAGATCTGATGACTGAAATCCCCTAGATGATCTACTGTTATGGTAAGTTCTTACATAACTATTCTATCTTCTTCAGGGGTATCTCCGTCATCAGGTTACACCGTAGGAACAAGTCCCAAGCAGTGACAAAAGTATATGGACAGTCTGGGAGGCTGGATCTCCATAAACTTAAGACAGAAGACCTCGAAAACTGAACAAGTCAAGGAACTCCATAAAACTTAAGACAGAGGTCCTTTGCAGAACAGCCCTGCCAAATCCTGCACAGGCTCTAGAAGCAATGTCCAAACTGTAATGCTTGGTGAAGGTGTAGACTGTATTCCAGGTGGCAGCAGTGCAAATGTCAGTGGCTAAGACCCCTTTGAAACAAGCCACAGAGGTAGCCATGCCTCTGGTGGAGTGAGCTTTGACAGTACCCAGCAATTATTTGCTGTACTTACTGTAGCAGAACACAATGCAATTTGCCAACCATTTGGATAAACACTGCTTAGAAACTGAAGTGCCCCCTCTACCAGGGGCAAAAAAAAAACAAAAAACTGCTTAGGCTTGCTGGACTCCTTAGTTCTGAGCAGGTAGTATTTCAAAGTTCTGTGCACATTCAAAGTATGGAGCAGTGCTTCCCCTGGACTGGCATGCTCCGAAAAATAAACAGGAAAGTGGATAGACTGAGTGTAAACTCAGAAACCACCTTAGGAAGAAACTTAGGATTTGTATGCAAAGACACTGTCTTTGTGAAAAATCAAATAAGACTCCTCGCAACAGAGGGCCTGAAGCTCTGAAATTCTTCGAGCAGAAATAATCGCAACTAAAAGAACAGGTTACTCACCTGCAACAGTAGTTCTAGGAGTGGTATATGTTGTTCACCCACACACTCTGGCATGTCCATTTCCCCTTTAAATCTTGCCGGAAAGTCTCCAAGCTGGCTCCTCCCACCCACCTGGGTGGTAAATATCTCGGCTCTACCCCATGATGCCAGATCTTAGCCCGTTGGAAGCAAGGTGGTGCGACTAAAGCCGGAGAGGTCGGGTGGGTGCGTGTGGATGAACAACATATACCACTTCTAGAACTACTGTTACAGGTGAGTAACCTGTTCTTCTAGGAGCGTGGATATGTTGTTCATCCACACTCTCTGGCAGACTCCAAGCAGTTCTCCGGGAGGAGGGAGGCAAGGTGCACACCCCCTACATGAGAAAAAGAGATTGGAGAACCGAGGCCCCAAAACCAGCATCCCGGTGTGACTCAAAGTCGATGTGGTAGTGGGTAATGAAGGTGTTTGCGGACTTCCAGGTAGCAGCCCGACAGAGTTCCTGGATAGGGATGTCCTTGGAATCAGCCACTGATGCAGCAGTATGGCAGGTAGAATGAGCTCTTATCCCTCTGGGAGGCTCCTTGCCCGTAACTCATAGCACAGACCTATGCATGGCGTAATCCATCTCGCAATGGTTGGGTTGGCTACAGGTCTGCTAGAAGTGGTCAGCAGGTGACAAACACAGCTGGCGAACCTCCCCCGACCTCATGCCTCCTTATAATAGGAGAGAGCACATCTGAGGTCCAGAGTATGGAGCCTGTACTTGGTGTCCGAGGTGTAGTTAGGTAGGTATGCCGCAGAGTCAACACCTGGTTAAGGTGAAACTTGAAACCACTCTTCGAAGGAATTTCGGATGGGGGCGCAGAGCACTTTGTCCCTGTGGAAGACCAGATAAGGGGACTCCACCAAAAGCACCTGGAGCTCACCTGTACTTCTGGCTGACGTGATAGCCACCAGGAAGGCTGTCTTCCACAAGTGTGAGAGCTCACACTTGTGCATAGGTTCGAATGGCTTGCCGATGAGCTTGGCCAAAACCAGCAAGAGATCCCATGGAGGTGGAGGTTCACGCACTGGAGGGAAAATGTGATCCAGGCCTTGGAAAAAGCACCAGACCACTGTCTCCTGTGCCAATGTCGGCTGACCGGCCCGTGCCCGGTAAGCAGAAATGGCTGCCAGGTGCACCTGAAGGGTCGATGACTGCAGACCCCCTTTGGAGAGAGACCAAAGGTAGTCGAGAATGTTAGCCACAGACCAGGATAAGGGGTCCAGACTCTTACCCTGACACCAAATGGAAAACCTTTTCCATTTGAAGGCATAACACTTCCTGGTCGATTCCTTACGAGATACCTCCACCACGGTGTAGACATCCTCGGAAAGACCCAGAGCCTGGAACTCTAGCCACTTAGGTACCAGGCTGTGAGGTGCAGGGACTGAAGGTCCAGATGGAATACCTTCCCCTGGTTCAATGATATCAGGTTCGGGCATGTACAAAGCCGGTCCAGGGCCCTGCAGCTGAGGCTGAGGAGATCTGGATACCAGAACTGGTGCAGCCAATCTGGGGCTACCAGGATCACCTTCGCCTTGTCCCTCCTCACCTTGAGTAACATTTTGTGGATCAAGGGAAATGGAGGGAAGGCGTAGAAGAGGCCTGGGGACCATGGCCTCGAGAAGGCATCCCCCTGCAGCGAGCCCTGCTGAGGGGGGGGGGGGACCATGGTACAGACTCAGCTTGGTATTCTCCCTGGAGGCAAACAGGTCCACCAATGGTTTGCCCCAATGGGAGAAGACATTGTAAGCTACCTCTGGATGGAGAGACCACTCGTGGGATGTCTGGCCTAAGCGGCTGAGAGCATCCGCAAGTTGGTTCGAGACTTCTGCCACATGGATGGCTAGATCATCTGCCTCTAACCGGATGACGAGGGTCCAGATACGGCACGCTTCCTTGCATAGCAGACGAGAGTGCATGCCACCCTGTTTGTTGAGGTAGTACATGGTCGTGGTATTGTCCGTCTGGACTTGAACCACTTGACCCCTGGAGCTGTGGAGCGAAAGCTGACAGGCCAGTCTGACTGCTCTGAGCTCCAACAGGTTGATGTGGCATCGGGACTCCATGGGGATCCAGAAACCGTGGGCCCTGCTGTCCCCCATGTGGGCTCCCCAGCCCATGGGAGAGGTATCGATCGTCAGGACGACCGTCGGCTCGGGGAGGACAAATGGGATTCCTTCCTGCAACTGGTCTGGGACGGTCCACCATTGGAGAGCATCCCACATCTTCTGTGTTACAGTGATCAGCTGGTAGAAGTGACCATGTCACTGAGTCCACTGAGCGGCCAGCTCCCATTGAAGGGGGCATATGTGCTACCTGGCCCAACGGATCACCGAGGTGCACGCCGCCATGTAGCCCCGAAGGTGTAGAAAGTCCCGGGCAGGGCGCAAGTGCCCAACCAGAAATGATCGGGCAAAGGAGGACAGAACCTCCGCCCTGTCCGCCGGGAGCCAAGCTCTGGCTTGACAAGAATCGAGCTCTGCCCCAATCAAGCCCATCACCTGAGAGGGAACAAGTTCCGACTTGGCCTCGTTGATAAGGAGGCCGAGTTGGGAGCAGGTTCGGACGGCCAGATCCCTGGACCTCTCCACCTCCTGGAGGGAGGAACCTGCCAAGAGCCAGTCGTCGAGATAAGGGTATATCCGGGCTCCTCGACGCCGAAGATGGGCTGACACTACTGCAATGCACTTGGTGAAGACCCATGGGGCTGATGACAGGCTGAACGGCATGGCTCGGAACTCGTACAGGGTCCCCTCGACCCTGAAGCAGAGGAACCGCTGGTGGGATGGACAGATTGGGAGGTGAAAGAACACATCCTGCAGATCCAGTGAACAGAACCACATGTTTCGCTCCAGAGATGGGTATGACCTGGTTACCATCTGGAAGGTGCAAGACCTGAGATATTGATTCAGGTCATGGAGATCTAGGATGGGGCACCAAACCCCCATCTGCTTGGGCACCAGGAAGTACCTGGACACGAAGCCTGGGTCTGTAGGAGGATTTGGCAGTGGAGCTACCACCTCCTTGCGGTGGAGCTGAGCGATGTCGTCCCGAAGGGCCGACTGAGTGCGAGCTGAGATCCTTTCCTTCAGAGGGCTGCGGGCTTGGCTGAGAGGGTACTGCTCGAATTCCAGAGGCAGTCCCTGGCCGACCACTTCCAGAACCCACCTGTCTGAAGTGATACCGGACCAGGCAGAAAGAAAGTGACGGAGCCGGCCCCCCACGGGAGGACCCAGAGCTGGCATGATGGGTGTAGGGGTGGCAACCCCCGACCCGTCACTGAGCAGGCTTAGAGGAGGAAGAGGCTCCTGGACCAGCACCTCTGCCTCCTTTATGGGGCTGTTGGGGCCCCTCCTTGGGCCTGGGGCACCAGGCTTGAGCCTGCTGCTGTTGCTGCTGGCCTTCTTGAAAGGAGGACTGCCTAACCGCAGGGGAAGAGTGCTGAATGGGCTTCTTCTTGCTCTTCTGCTGGTTCTTGCCTGAAGAACCCTTCGCAGAGGTAGCATCCAAGGTGGCGATGGACTTCTCTATGCGCTGGAGGTGACCAGCCACTCCCGGACCGAAGAGGTCGGTGCCTAGGAAGGGCACGTCAGCTAACTTGTGCTGAGTATCCGCTGGAAAGGAGGATAACCTCAGCCAGGCCCTGTGGCGAGTGGCCATTGCGGCTGCCAAGGAGCGGGCACAGGAATCTCCAATGTCCAAGGCCGTCTGGAGCTGCTGTTTCGCAACAGCACAGCCCTGGTCACGGACTTGCTTCACCGTGGTCTGCATGTCTGCTGGGAGATGAGGGAGGACTTCATCTAATGACCTTAAGAGGGCATGAGAGAAGCGTGCCATGATCACAGCTGAGCTGGCCTGATGAAGGCCTAAGGAAGAGGCGGCATAGACCTTCCGGGCAGAATGGTCCATATTCTTGGACTCCTTGTCCGGGGGCAGTCAGTGGTTGGCTGAGCTGCCAGTGCGTCTGAACACAGAAGCAGTCACAAGGCTTTCGGCCTAGGGATGCTCTGTGAACCCCGCCAGGGACCCCATGGGTACTGTATACTTGCAGGCCATGCGGGCAGACGGAAATGGACAGGAGGCAGGACGCCGCCATAGCTCAAGGGCCAGGCCAACAATGACTTTGGCCACTGGACAGGCCTCCATCAGGTTATCCCCCCTTTTGAGGATATCCGTAAGGGGGTATTCCGCCTTCTTTTGGATAGGCTCCAAGGGCATTCCGGTAGTCTTGGAAGTCAGGCGGAGGATGCCCTGAAAAGAGGAAGGACCTTCCTCCAAACCTACCACTGATGACTCGTCATCCTCTGGATGCGAGTGCAAGCCAGTGGCATCCGAGTCCGAAGAGTCGGGATATAGCAGTCTCCCGCCTAAGTCTCCCTCGATGTGCTGAGGGCGATCAGGGACAACAGTGATGTCTGGTCCTCTTTCAAGGGAGCCCTTCCCTGAGGCTGCTTAGGCAGTGGCTCCACCAAAATCGGTAGGGAGACCGAAATAGGCCAAGCTGGAATACGTGCCGGCCCCATAGGGGTGCCGAAGCCTTCGGTTCCAGAGGGGTCGGCATCGGCCAGGGAGGCGGGGACCAAGTAATGGCCGGTGCTGCCAGCGGAGCCGGCTTTTGACCGGTCAGAATCAGCTGTTGCCACATGAGATCCTCATAACATCGACGGAGTTTCTGTTGAAGTTTCTCCTTGTCCGAAGAGGATGAGGATTGATGGCGGCGCCTCTTTCTGGAGTGCTTGTGACCTTTCTTCGGTTTTTTGACTGCAGGGGTCCTGGTCCTCGATCGAGACAGACGGGGTCAGCTTCTTCGATCAAGAGATGCTGGAGTCGGAGAGAACCGAGGTTCCGGCACCTTTTCCTCGATCGGGACACCTGAGGGCCGGGTCTCCTCATCGGGGAAGGAAAGGACAGGCGTCCTTTCTAAGGAGTCGTCAACCGGAGCCGGCGACAAAGGCTCGATTGGGTCGAAAGTGATCTCGGCCAGTTCAGCCATTTCCTCAGTCTCAGTGCCTTGGCCGGACGGAAGGTCCGAAAAGCTGGCGGCCGAGGAAGCGATCTCGAGCGAAGTCGAGACCGCAAATTCCTGGGACTCTGACCTCTCTCGGTCCCAGGAACGTCTCCTTCTGAAAGAAGAAGACTCGGGGTCCTTATCCCTCTTCCGAGGGCGGGAGGAGTGCGAGCCCGAGGGCGCCTCACCCCTGGTGGGGACAGACTGACACAACTTCCAAAAGAAACCAGTAAAAGTGGAGCCAAGGTTGAGAGTTATGAAAAAGCTTCGACTGGCCGAAGCTTGATCAGCTTCCTCCTCGAAAGCCACCATCTGTTCCAGCTGCTCGCCGGATCCCGCGGCAACCGCCCACCTTGCCTCCTTCGATTTCACAGGCGGATTGCGAAGCGCCAGTCTCCCCAATTTTAGGCGTGCCTTGCGGTCATCCAGGATGTTGGGATGGAAGGCCAGACAGATGGTGCAAGAGGTGGTGTCATGAACGACACCTAAGCAATGGACGCAAGAGTGGTGGGGATCGGTGCGCAACATTTTCTGGCCGCAGGGACACCGGCGAAATCCGGGGGAGGATTTGTCCTCCATGTCCGATGCGCTAGGATCGGAGTCGTAAACTCTAATGGGTTTTAATGAAATTGGCGGTGAAAACCGACGTTGAGAAGCCAGGGCCTACGAACTGCTGAAGGTAGCACAAGGGAATCTGAATCTTCCAGCAGAAAGGAAGATCTGGCGCCATGGGGTGGAGCCAAGGTATTTACCACCCGGGTGGGTGGGAGAAGCCAGCTTGAAGACTTTCCGGCGAGATTTAAAGGGGAAGGGGACATGCCAGAGAGTGTGGATGAACAACATATCCACGCTCCTAGAAACAGCGCTTTCCAAGAGAGAAAGCACAAATCACAAGTCGTGATTGACTCAAAAGGAGACAGGATCAACTTCTCCAAAATAAAAGTCCCAAGCTGGTATAGGAGAACGGATATGGGGTTTTAGATGTAGGATGCCTCAAAGGAAGTATGGGAGACATACAGTTGAGCAACAGTGCAGTCACCCACAAGCTTTCGGAAGGCAGAAATAGCCGAAAGGTGGACCTTGAGGGAGGAATACTGGAGGCCTGAATCAGACAAAGTGATCAAGTAGTCCAGGACATGCTTCACCGGGCAGGTGACGGGATCAAGGGAACGTCTGGCAGCCCAGATGGCAAAGAGTTTCCACTTCATGACATAACAGGCACGAGTGGAGGGCTTGCAAGCGGCCACTAGGACATCTGCCACCCTGCTGGAGATGCCAAACCTGGTAATGGCTACATCCTCAGGAGCCACGTATGCAGATGGAGGGACCTCAGACTGGGATGGACCAGGGTCCCCTAAGCCTGAGTGAGCAGATTCCTGCAAAGAGGCAGAGGGACCGGAGGTTCCTCTGCCAGCTGCTGAAGCAGAGGAAACCATATCTGGCGAGGCCAGAATGGAGCCACCAGAATCATGCTAGCCCCTTCCAGCTGCAATTTGATCAGCACCCTCTGTATTAGTGGGAACGGAGGGAATGCGTACCAAAATCTACCGCTCCAAGAGAGGGACAACGCATCTCAACAGAAAACTCCAGACCCTGGATCTAGCGAGCAGAAAATGAAAATTACGTACCTATTGTAATTCTTTATCTTCTCTTGTATCTTCACCATTCATTACTGCTTGGGTAGTGCTGGAGGTGCACACCCGCTACGGGAGATTTTTTATTATTTTTTTTTTGGAGTTGGCTCCAACGGTGTCACTCACGAGAGCGAAGCGCTGCGTCATGCGCGAGGGGCAGCCATTAGGTGCCGCAGACTCCTCCTCCATCTCAATTCTGGTAGCCGGAGAGGCGAAACAAAGGGTAAAGGAAAAAAAGGGAGAGCGAGGCAAGAGCCAAGGGACAGAAAAAGGAAAGGATATAAACTGAAGAAGGAATAAGCCGAAAGAGGACAGATAGAAGAGGGAGAATACCTACTCTGGCGGACCACAGGGCCTCCCATCTGGGGCGGCTCTAAGGGAGGAACAGATAATGAGAAAAGGAAGAAAAAGAAGAACAAAGAGAAGAAAAAGAAGGGATGCTGAGAGGGGAGAAGACTGCCCATAGATATATTTGTTGAGAGGGTTATAAGCTCGGAACCAAAAGCAAGGGAGCAAGAATCCCTCCTAATAGGACTGAGGAAAGGTTCAACTGAACCGCTTGTATACATTGGACACAAAGGAGAGATTCTCTATCCTCTGATCATCACAACCCCCTACACTCTAGCTGAGAGCTCAGAGATTGCCCAGACAGAAATCTGATCCTGAAAGAGCACCCAACTATGAGGGGGCTTAGCCCCTTAGCACCTTGTTAAGTGCTAACACCAAAGTGTGTGGGTAGGGGTTAGGCCCTACAAAACGCAGTTTTGTATAAAGGGTGGAGTGGGAACTCAGTTGGACTCCCTGAAGGCAAGGCAAAGGCAGCAGTTCAAGGTTAAGAAGTGCAGAAGCACCAACCAGAAGAAGCTGACAATTAAATAATGCCTGACAGGGGGAACCTTAATTCTGAGGCCGAGCCAAGAAGGACGGTCTGTTCAGCTGTGAACTGAACAACGTGGCTAAGGAGCCCAGAGGTCACCCTTAGGGGCAGTCAGAAAGAGTTCCCTCAGGAAAGGAGAAAAAGTCCTACTCGTTCCCCTTTTACCTTGAGGAAAAAAGATTTGTCCAAGAAGAACGGAAACCAGGATAGTTTTTTTTTTTTTGGGCACAAAGGCCAAAGGAAAGGAGAGGAACGAGGAGGGAGGGGGAGACACCACAGTAGGAGGCCACTGAGGGGAAGGTGGGTGGGTATCAGTAATGAATGGTGAAGATACAAGAGAAGATCAAGCATTACGGTAGGTACATAATTTTCATATCTTCCCTTGTCAATATTCACCATTCATTACTGCTTGGGTGAGTACCAAGGCCCCCCCCCCCAAAGGGGGATAAAGAAACCCTGAAGGAGCAAGACCCCCAGCCTCCTGTTGGTGGGAAACAAAAGGGGAAGACCCTGGGCTAATCAAGTGAAAAGCCTATGGTGGAGGAGAGCTAGGAGGTGTTCCCTGAGGATGGGGAGACGGAGGAAGGCCCTGCAGAAGTCTCCCAGCTCTGGAGGAAAAGAGACGGGTCCCTCAGAAAGCGGAGCGAACCACCCTACGCCAGGCCAGGGGTGACAAGCTTGATAGACGGAGCCATGCCGTCCGTCTAATACAGATCAGCTGTCCCTGCAAGCCTGGAAGCCACCTCACTGGCATCATAAGATGCCCTTGCTTGGTGTCTTGCCAGCTCCAGGCCTATAGCAGAGAGGGCAATAGCTTGTCTGGTTTGCTCCATATCAGGCATTGATGCTAAGATCTGAGAAAGCATCGACCACAAATGCCTACTGTAGACAGCATGGTGAGCCTGATGAGATGCAATGCATAACATCGCACAAGAGGAAGAGAACACTCTTCGCCCCCACCGGTCAAATTATAGGGAATCTGAGTCCGGTGGACGGTCGTGCACCAGGCGGCGGTGCCCGGAGGGAGTTTCTAGGTATGCCAATCCCGAAGCCGGGCTGGGGAGAGTACCTAGAGACCTAATGGGGCACAATACCTTTTTCTGCAGTCTGCCGGGCAGGAGAAAGGGCGGTTGGCGATGCCAGGAACGGACAGACGCCTCCTGGAAGGGAATAGGCCAGGAAAGTATCACCAAGTGCTGGGCACTGAATTCACTGAGGAATTCACGCGTCTCTCGTTTGGTATTGTCTCGCCTAACAAAAGAGATGCGAAGATCCCTCACCATCCTCGAAAGGAATCACTGATATTCAGTGAAATCAGCATCAGAGGAAAGATGAGCAGTGGGTTCCTCTCCCTCCAAGGAGGAGGAAGACGAGGATGATGGAGAGCTCGAATGTCCAGAGAACTCCTGCGGAACTCGTCGAAACACCCGCTCATGCATGTATCTAATGTATGAAGGGAAGGCCGCCGCATAGCCTCTGAATGTCTCCCAGAGTAACGGGCTCGTAGGACCGACATAGCCTGGGGAGAGGGGGGTGGCTGCAGAGGAATGAGAGAGAGGTACCTACGGCGAGGCAACTGTCCTCTGCTGAGGCTCTAAAATCCGGGGAACGGGGCCCCGAGCTGGCAGGATCCCGGACAACAAACCAGGTCGCAGAAAGGAACCCTGGGGATGCGAAGCCTGGAAGAGCCTAGTAGGGGATCCTCCCCTGTGACGAACCTGGGGCTGCATGGGTCCAGAAGGGCAGTCCACAGCAATGCCACCAGAGGGGTCCCTGGGACTCAAGAGGGAAAGACGGGGCCTGGCGCTACGGCTCCTACCCACCCCCCGAGGGGTGGCAGGTGAAGACCGAGGTGCCTGAACCCTGTCTTTCGACCCCCCCCCAGACTCCGAGAATGCCCTCCTCTTCGACCCCAGCGACCTCCCACCCCAAGGGGGTGCAGCAGCACCAGGATCAGCAGCTGCCACAACCCTCCCAGGAGGGAGAGTCCCTCCCTCCACCTCCACGCCATCCCCCTCCAGGGACCTCAGACCACCCCCAGCCTGGGAGGCCTCAGGGGAGGACAGCAGCGGAGACAGAGGAATAGGTGCGCTGGGCCGCCTAGCACCTCGTCCCACCGGAGACCCTGACTCCGAAGAGTCAGGGTGCCAGGACGGGTCCACATCTGAATCATCCTCCGAGGAGGAGGAAGAGACCAGCTGGACCACAATACTAGCCACCCCGGGGGTCTCCAGTGAAACAGCACCGCGAACGGTGCCAGTGCCGGACAACCCAGGACCCCCCACAACGCAGAGTCCCAGCCCTGACTCCCCAATGTCGCTGGCCAGACCCACGGCACCGCCTTTGGCGCCGGGACCCGACTCTGCACTGCTAGAAGAACCGACCGGGCCCACGGCACCACGGGCAGCCCCGAGAGTCAACACAGCGCCGTCTCGATCACCAGCAGGATCCGAAATGGCGCCGGAAGGCGGTGTCAAGGGTCCATCGGTGCCGGGCCCAGCAGACCTGGGCCTCGACACTGGGGGGGCCTGCACCTCCGAGGAGGTGACTGCCGAGGCGATGTCCCGCCACGGCACCAGGAGGACCTCGCGCTCCTCGACACCGCCGAAGAGGCCCTCTTCTGGGCAAGAGAAGATAAGGAGGCTTCCTCCTCTCCAGACCGTATAGGCCTGAGAGGAGACCCGGAGGAAGGGTCTAGAGACCTTACCTGGGAATCCCTGGAGAGGCGCCATCTCCCGAAAGTCGGCGGAGCCTTGACGATCTTGAACGCATAGACTTCCAGGACGCGATGGTCCATCGAGAAACAGGCGTCGCACGCATCCATATTATGGTTGGGTCCCAGGCAACGGAGACAAACATCATGCCGGTCCATGACGGAAAAATGCCGGCCACAGGAGCACCGACGCATAGGGGCACGGCCCGCCTTCGACTTGTGTTTTGCCCCTGAACCTGACATAATGTGAAACAATTAAGGCAAAACAAAGCACAGCTCTCGCGCCTTCGAATAAAAAGAAGAAAAGAATGGTCTTACCAGTGGACGACGTCGAGAAAAGCAGGAAGGAGAGAGTCTGGAGCAGCGATAAATGGCAAACCTGGCATTAACACTGAAAAATCCTAACCACGCGGCAGATGCAGCCTCAGCGGTGGGAGAAACAGAACTGAAATGGAGAAGGAGTCTGGCGGCACTTAACGGCCGCCAAGATGACGCAGCGCTTCCTGCGGGCAGCGCCATTGAACAGAGACTCAGACAAAAAAAAAAAAACATCTCACAGCAGGTGCGTGCCTCCGGCACTACCCAAGCAGTAATGAATGGTGAAGATTGACAAGGGAAGATCTGGGCAGTTCTGAGTTGTGTGGGGACGCAAAAAGGTCCAACTTTGGATGATCCTATCTGTCAAACAGATCTTCTGCTATGGATGAGAGGAGCTCACATTTGTGCACATTGGACAAAGTCCTGCTGAGGCTGTCCACCAGGGTGGGTAGAACGCCTGGCACATATACGGCAGATAGTGTCAGATTGTGGTCTAGTGCCCAATACCACACTCTCATGGCCTCCCTGCAAAAGGGGTATGAGCGAGTCCCGCCCTGCTTGTTGATATAGTAGACAACACTCAGACTGTCTAACTGCACCAACAGCTGGCCTGGGTCAAATGATCCTGGAAGGACTGCAGGGCATAGAGCACCGCTCTCATCTCCAGGACACTGATATGCAGGGCAGCTTCCCACTGGGACCAGGATCCCTGAGTTTGGAAGGGACCCAAGTGGGCTCCCCAGCCCAGACCCGAGGTATCTGTGGTTAGGATCCGACTCTGGGAGGTAAGCTGGAAAGGGACCCCTTCAAGGAGGTTTGAGGGGACCATCCACCACTGAAGTACACTGCATACTGGGGAGAAGACCAGGACTTGTTAGTCCAACTCATCTGTCTGCTGGTCCCACTGCACCCTGAGGGTCCATTGCAGGGTGCGCATGGACAACAGCCGCTCGCTGGATGGGGCCTTGAGAAGTCAGTCAGGTACAGAAAGACATACAGACCCTCTCTTCTGAGGGTTGCTGCGACCGCTGCTAAGCACTTGGTAAAGACACACAGTGCAGAAGATAAGCCAAAGGGCAATACCTTGAACTAGTAATGTTCTCTCTGAAAAGGCAAAGTGGAGAAACCTGCTTATGAGGAGGGAAGACCGCGATGTGCAGGTAGGCGTACTGCATGTCCAGTGAGCAGAGCCAGTCCCAGGACTTGAGGTGGGGAAACAGGCCCGGTAAGGTTACCATTCAGAACTTTTTGCACTGGACATAAAGATTGAGGTCTTTCAGATTCAAGATTGGCCTCAGATCTCCAGTCTTTTTGGGAACCAGGAAGAATCTTGAATAGAACCCCTGGTTTCTCTGCCCCTTTTGGCACCAGTTCTATTGCCCGCTTGTGCAGGAGAGACTGCACTTCCTCCCAGAGAACAGACAGATGGGGTTGGGGGGGGGTGGTATCTGAATGCTGTTGGACGAGCTCCAGAGTATGAACACACTTTATGATCTGCAGGATCCAGGCATCTGATCTTATGGTTCTCCACCGATTCAAATAGAGGGAGAATCGACTTCCGACCGCCACCTCCTGGGCCTGGACTAGAGGAGGGGGGGTCCAGCATGGAGTCAAGATGAGGCAGGGCCAGTGGTTGAGGCTGGATCCTCAGTCCTGGGATGCTTGGCTGCAACTCTAGTATGGGAGGAGGCAGGGAAGGAGGGCTGGGCTCTGCATTTGCCCTGAGGGCAGGAGCTGGAGCCTGGTCTGTTATCTTGCTTACGAAAGGTAGGGAGCTCCCTGCCACGCTGTTGAGTGTGGTAGGGGGAATGGATGGACTTAATGGCCATACCTGAGGCCTGCAGATTGCTGATGATGAGCAATAAGTTTAGTGCCATTAAAAGGGGCGTTCAGCACTTTTGTATAGCACATCAGCAGCAAACCCAGAAACCCTGAGCTATGAATGCCTACAGAGGCAGATGCCAGTGGCCGCCGCCCTGGCAACAGAATCAGATAAACCGTAGATGGCTCTCAGAAGATGCCTCCCAACATCCTCTGTGGTTTGGAAGCACTGGAGCAATTCCTGTTTCTGGGCACCATCAGGAAGGGCTTGGGCAGCCGCCTTGCCCTTTCTGGCATTGGTGTTCTGGAATTTCACCATGTGAGACAGGTAATTTGCTATCCGTAGGCCAAGGATAGAGGAAGTATATGCCCTTTTGCCCCAGAGAGCTATCCTGTGGGATTCTTTGTCCAGAGGCAAGGAACTAAGGTGCTTGGGCACCTTAAACCTGTCACGTGCTACCTTGATGACCACTAAGTCAGTTTCAGCCTGGGCAGTCAAGCAAGGAATGCCCTGAGGGGCATTGTAGAGCTTATCAGCTTTGTAGGGCATAGCTGGCACATATCTGGTCTGTGCCAGGCTGCCGTGGTAGCATTCCTGAGAGCTGGAAGCATGGGAGGAATAATCTTCGGGGGAGATTAAGGGATCTCTAGGTAATCCGCCAGGTCCTTCCTGGTGGCATCCTCCTCCTCTGTTTCAAACCCCACAGTGGAAGACAGTTGCTTCATAATGTTAAAGAATGAAGCATCCTCAGGTGGATACCTGGGGGTACGTTTAACAGATTCTTCACTGACAGAAGAGGCAGTGGACTTATCTTAAGTGTAACATTGCTTTTCCTCGCCTACCTCGTCAGGAAATATGAGATCGGCAGTATTCTTCCTCGACGTCAACCTCTTCATCTGGGTCTGGCATTGGATGCACCATCAATGGTCCTCAAGCTGGCTCCCGGGGCCAACAAACAGGAGTTGATGACGAAGGCGTCAGCGAAGGCGCTGGCGATGAAGGCCTGTTAAAGGCCGCAAACTGCTCGACAATCACATTAGTGAAGCAGACTAGAACGCTGTTCAAGTCCATGGTCGTTGGAGGAGGGGGGCAACGGCACTGACACTGTTGCACCCGACTGCGCATCTGATGAGCCCGTAGCCTTCAACTGGGAAGGGTCGGGTCTCGAGGAGCCCGTCATCAACGGAGGAGGGGCTGACGACCCAGAGGTCGATGGCTGAGTGCCCTGAGAGTTGGGCAGAGAGGCTGTTGGTATGGGTCTGGAGTGAACCAGGACCTGGACAGCAGGTCTCTTCGTCGAAGCAGGCGCCGCTGCCGAGGAGGCCCCGGAGAGGCCGATGAGGAAAGGGATGGCTGCCGGGCCGGGGTTGCAATCCTAGTCTTTTTTATGACTTTTCCCTGAGAACCTGTCTTTGGCCTGGGAGGCCTTGGAGCTCTTGGACCCGGAAGGTGACTGGCTGGCCGGTGCCCCAGAGGACCCCGGCTCAGAGCTGGCTACCTCCTGTTCCATGAAAGTATGGAAAGCCTTTCTTCGTCGCCTAAGGGTGGTCCGGTTAAACTGTTGGCAGAGCTCACAGTCTAAGGCTTCATGATTAGGCCCAAGACAGCAAACACACAGAGTGTTCGTCATTGGGAGGCAATCTTCTTTCCGCAGCAACGGAAGAGAGAAGCTGAAGGTTTAACTAGACATAAAATAAAAAAGATTTGTGAGGGTTGTGGAGAAAAAAGACTGAAGGCCACAAAAAGGCACAAACACTGTGACGGCTCTTCCGCGGAGACTATGCCAGGAAGCTGACGGCGTGAAAGAACTGAGTAGGGCGTGGGCCCGCCTGCACCTTTATAGGGTTGGCAACGTCGGCTGACATCAACGGCGTGGGTGGGTCTAGTTGTACTGCTGAAAATCTTCCATGTGGATTTCCCATTCATGACAACAGTCATCCAGGAGTCATGGCCTGACGATTCCGAGGTGCCCCTGGAGATAAGAGTGTGATCCAAAGGATTTAGATCTCGAGTGGGATCTCTCCCTTTCTTTCTCCTTCTCTCTATGTTTCTCCTTGGATTTTGAGAAGGAATCACGATGTTTGCCTGACTTTTTTGTGGGAATGGTGGGATGTCTCCCGCTCAGAGGAGGAACCCATCTGCATGGCGGCCAACTGCTGTTGGGCGAGGTAAGCCTGAAGGGACTTCTGACAACAGATCCTAGTCCGACTGTTGAAGGCCTAGCAGTGAGTGCAGAACTGGGTGTCGTGGTCTGGGCACAGACACAACAGGCAGGTCACGTGGCTGTCTTTGGCGGGGATCTGTTTCTCACAGGTGCACTTATTCGTGTGCCTAGAAGAAGGCGACGGGGGAGAAGACATGCAGGAATGATAACCGAAGAAGCGGTACTGCGACGAGAAAAAAAAAACAAAGGTTTCTAAGAATAAAGCAGTTGTACTGGTGTGAGTCTAGCCGAGGAGCTGATGAACATGCAACGACCACGGGAAAAGAACTGGGGCATGCTGGGAACGCGGCCTCTTCTACCACGTGAGATGTCGGGAGTGGGCCGATGTTGGGAGGGAGGGGCGGTCCCAGCTAGGTACTGCTGGTTAGAAGTTTGCCGTGGGGTCCTGGTGCCTGCCGGCTTCAGTCCTATATGTGTGACCTGCTGCAAGAGCTGACTCTCGAAGTAAGATCTCCTTATTACAGAATTCCATTTACATATACCAAGTAAGGGGGAAAAAAATCTTAAATGAGAGCTTCCTTCCCTTACCTCCACGCTATACTATCACCGTGTGGTGGCCACCATTAGCCAGGGGAAGGTTCTCACAGCTTTCTCTCCCAAAAGGAGCCCTGTAAGTACACTACAAGCACTGTTAACAGTATAGAACTGGTGACCCTCTGTATCAACTCACTTCAGACAGTTTTCAAAAGCCATAATAACTAATGTGATGTCACACCGAGTTATTAAGCTTTAGAAGGCTCACGCTCCACTGTCTCGCTCGCTCACTCACCCACTACAAGCGGAGGAGCCATTCAAAAACCAAACATCCTGCACCACCTATTATAAAAAATAAAACATATGCAGGTGTGTGTGATGAGGTTTTTTCACACACCTCGGGTGTGTAAAAAAACTTCACAACACACACCTGCATATGCATTATTCTCTATAAGGTAGACTAATATCAATTATGCAAACCATGAAGTAATGTTTTTAACTATTTTGAGAGTTCAAACATGTAAAAAGCTAGAGTCTCTGTTCAAGTTTATATCACACTACTGGGGCACTATAAGTAAAGCAATACTTGCAAGAGTCTCTGTCTCCGAGTCTGACTGAGTGTGCGCTTCTGTAGTCTCAAACTCACAGGCAATCGCCTCCATCTTCTTGCCTGCCTCCAATGGATCTATATATTGAAAAGTGTGCCCTCCATATTGTATGCGTAGGTTAGCCAGCATCAAGAGAGTGGGCGACTCCCAGGTTCTGGAATCTGGCTCGTACCCCATCAAATATCTTACTGTGGGCTCTGGTACCGCAGGAGAGATCAGAAACAATATGGAGGATTTCACCACTGTAGTTTAGGGATTCTGCAGCTCTTGAAGTGGTCAGAAGACAGTCTCTTATGTAAGCGCTGGCCATTACCAGCAACACAGTCCTTGGGAGGTCTTGCTAGGTGTTAGCTGTCTGAAGGGAGCTGTGACAGGCTTTGTGGAAGCTTTAGATCAGAGAGTCCGGATTAAGGTTCAATGCCCCCGAAAGCCAGCCCTGTAGAAACACCAACAAACTGGTTCCTTCATATCCCTCTGGGAGTTCCACAATATGGACACTGGAGGCCCTGTTGGCATTCTCCAGGGTCTCCAGTCGGTATTTCAGTTGAGAGTTCTCCTGGACTAGTTTGTTAGTGGCAGTCAAAGCCCGAGTGGTGTGCATCTCAGCAGAAGTGGCAGTCTTAGATGCCACTTCAATTCTAATATAATCCTCGCAATCTACGGACCTCAGGCCAAACTCTTCTCGAAGTCCCTAGGGTAAGGACCAAGGCAGGGGACATGTCCTTTTCCCACACTGCCCCTTCCCTATGGAACAACCTTCCTCCTGAGGTTCGGGAAGCTCCATCACCAGTGTGCCTCCGAACCAGATTCAAGGCACATATGCTTGCCACGAGTCAATGCCAATGCTACGTTACCTGACACCTCCACACTACCCGCCAGCCCGAGCACTTGCATCACTACCACCTGAGCTGGCAGCACTAACCCTTCTCCATTGGCTCTCCTCCCAAAATATTCTACTCGGGTAATTGTGACCCAGGTATGGCTCTGGCTCTCCCATATTGTTTCACTTCAATAATCGATGTAACCTGCTATGTAATATATCACTGCTATGTATATATGTTAACATGTCGCATGCCATAAGCTATATCTGTACTAACTGTGTACCCTACTAGTCCTGTAACTCCCGGGTTGCCCCTGAAAAAGGGACCTCCGGGGCCCGGTGGGCCTACCTGGCCATCAAAATTCAATAAATAAATAAATAAATTCTGATCCATTAACAAGATGGACTTCACTTTCAGGTCAGTCGCCTACATGGATGTCTGTAGGGCTTTCCAGGGGGATCTGATCCCACCACTTGCTGTGTGCTGGCTGCAACCTGGGTCTTATCTGCAGGTTGGTTCTTTGAGCCGCTCCCTCCAGCTTTCGGTGGACACACCATCCTTAAATGTAATATGTAGCTGTGCAGCGCTATTTCAGCACTGCAGAACTGTTGTCAGTTCTTCTCAAAAAGGCATTTCAACTTTTTTTAATTTTATTCTCCTCGATGTGCAGAGCCACCTCTGAGTGTGTCCAGTCAGCAGACATGCTCAACAGTGCCTCTCCCACCCTTATTACCTAGAGGGATGTCATGGACAAACAGTTTGGCAATGGACTATGGCTTCAGTACCTTCTGGGTACCTGTCACTTAGACTCTGTCTGGCATCAGCTACTTAACTCCGTCTCTGGACAATCTTGCCATTGGCAGGGTTTCTCCGGCACACACCGGTGTCTGATTTTCATAGACTCAGTCACTGCCATCTTTCAATAACATCTGGTGATAAGTGTAATACCTATTCTTGGAGAAACCTGTCTTGTGCTGGTTTTCCATGGCATGAATTCACAGTGAAGCTTCCTAGTCTTGGTGTCATTTCTGGCCTCTCTGCTGATGGGGCAGATATACAGCAGTCTCAGAGGCTCAAAAGAGATGCCTTTTTTTTTGGAGGCAAGCCCAGGGAGTACCGGCACAAGTTCAGAAGCCCAAAAATGATATTTGTTGTTTTGGGGGAGGTGAATGTAGGGCAGGTCATGGGTTCAGAGGCTCAACAAGAGGAATGGCCTTTGGGCACAGTTGAGCCCAGGGCAGATACTCAAATGAGAGTGGTTTATTTTTCCTAACAGCGAAGAAGGGCCAGTGGTCTGGGAATAGACCAGCTTAAGTAGCACAATAATGACTTCTTGCAAAGTAAGGACTGTGGTTAAATATTTTTGCACTGTGCCTTCACTTTTTAGGATCCTGGTGACTCTCCTGTGTGAGCTCTCACAAGGGAAGAAAGAGGCAGGAAAAGATGTACCGCTTTTCTCACACAGTGTGGGGTCCCCATCCAAGGAAGAAACAGCGATGCTTTGGTGTTTCTTTGTCAAGGGAGTCAGCAGGCCATAGCCTGAAGGCCTGCACCATTATCTGTATTTACAATACCGTATGAGCAACTATGTCTTAACTTAGCAGGCCATGACCTCCTCCTTCAGTTGCCACAATCCTGCCAACTCCCATGCCTGCATTTACTCTCCCCACACATGGATGACTGCAGACACAAGGGCAACTGCACAATTCAACTCCAGTTCAAGACTACACGGCAAAGACTGACCACAAAGTGCTCCAGACACATGTCCTTTAAGTTACACAGTATCAATAATTTGTGGGATGCAAAACAACAAAACCAGCACTTCCCCTAAAGCACTTGATCACAACAGTTCCCTCTTCCCACAAATGCTTTTAAAACCACCATGCTTCCTACCACATCAGTTATAATTCATAACAAGCTGAGCTCTGACATCACACAACATTCTGCAGCTCTACGAAACTTCATATAACCTGCAGCCCTCTGGGAAATGTCTCCGTAAACTCCCCAAAGCCAAAACCAGGAGGAAGAAATGACAGTATTCCATGCACCTTTTATCTGGAACAATCAACCACTTAATGCCAGGCAACGAACAGCCAATGCTTCTTTCAGATGGAGTCTACAAATAATATGTACTTTCTTACCCTGTAATGCAAATAAATGTCACTGTTACCTTGCTCCCTTCCAGGCATACCACTCAACCTCCTGCCTCATAAATTAGAGACAAGACTTAAAAAACCCTAGGAACCAAGAGCAAGTCTGTACAGCTAACGTTTGACATTATTTTGTGCTTACATTCCCCGCTGTTCAGCCCTAGAAATCCAAATTTTAGGGGAGACAGAGAAAAATTTTGAGACAAAATCATGAACATCCATCCCTGAGATTCAGGGGCAGTTGAGAGGTATGCTTCAAGGAATTACTGCTACTATATAAATTTCCACTTAACCTGTATTGCCTTTACAATGTATTGCACCTGCTCTCCCCAGAACATAGTTATAAGCAGGTTGTAAGACTTGGTACACCTTACATGGTTGCGAACAAACAAATACGGAAAAACAGAACTTTAGTTCTGTGTTATGCTGCAGTGAAAGCACTGGGGATTTTTTTTTTTGGGGGGGGTTGAGAAAGATATGAAAATTACATACCTACCGCAATTTTTGCTCTTCCTGTATATCTTCACCATTCATCACTGGTGGGTTATACGCCGGAGGCGATATGACCCTGCTGGCGCGTATTGGTTAGACATTTTTCTAGGGGGAGGAGCCGGTGCTGGCACTGCCCAAGAGGATGACGCACAGCGTGCTGGTCGAGCGCTGGCCAGTAACTGACGCAGACTCCTCCCTCGCCTCAGTTCTGGCCGCCAGAGAGAGTGAAAAACAAATACAGAGAAGAAAGAGGGCGGGGCAAGGGAGCCCGAGTGATAGTAAGAGGAAAAAATACAAAACAGAAAGGAGAACAAAGTCGACACAAGAGAAGAGGGAGGCTATCTGAGGGTGTGGTATAGGGAGGCCCCAACCACTGGGCAGTCCCAAGGGGATAGAGAAGTGGAGAGGTGGTGTTAAGAAAGAGGAGAAAGGAGAGAGAGAAAGAAAGAGAGGGAGGGGGAGAGACAATGAGAGACCAATTGGCAGCCTGCCACCTAGGGATGCCAGGGAGCATCTTGGTACTAGAAGGAAAAACACCCACTTCCATTCTCCCTAACCACCCCAGCAGGATGGGTGGACAGAATATCAGAATGGTCTGTCATTTGGAAGAATGTCAGGACCAGCTGAACATGGTAGACACTTCAGACAGAAGTTGGAGGCGGAGTCAACTTAGAGACTGTACTCTTCCGGCCCATAGAGGGTGGGTGCCAGGGTCAAGTCTGTCCCAAGGACGTGGAGGTTGGGACAGGACCCACCCTGTGGCAGGATCCCCTTCCTCTCAACCCAAGCCTTTTCAGCAGAAAGGCCTAGGATTTTCCTTTTTACCTATTCTGAGCCAGCGGGCAAGGAAGGAATGTGTTGACCAAGGGGTTCTTCTTGAGGAGGAGAAAAGAGACCAGCCAGACTAACCAAAAAAGAGAAAGGGAAGGGAGTCCCCGGAGCCCAAAATGCCTCCATGATCCTCAGAGGTCCCATGTCCGGGACACCGGTCTGGACTCTAATGAGTGGAGCCCAGAAGCGGGTCCTCATTCGGATCATGCAGAAGGGCTCTCGAGGAGTCCACATCAGAAAAGGGCAAGTGGTCCTGCGTGCCGTCCCCCCAAGGAGGGTCACTGACATCCAACCGAGGAACCAGTGAACCCGTGAAGCCAGCAAGACTCTGCCCACAATTTACCTCAATTGGGGGGAAAGCAAGAAGGGAGGAGGCACTGCCCAAGGACTGAGGCCCAAGAGGAGAAGATGAGTGGGAAGCAGTGATGAATGGTGAAGATATACAGGAAGATCAAGAATTACAGTAGGTACGTCATTTTCATATCTTCCCTGTATGTAGCTTCACTATTTAGCACTGGTAGGTGAGTACCAAGCCCCACGAAGGGGACCTGGCACCTCCCTGAGGGAAGAGCTTCCCTCAGCCTCCTGTGGGGGAGAATCACAGAGGGAAGAAGCCCCCCACGGGCCTGGCGAGGCCTGCGACTGGTCAGGGCGAGATGGGGACTCCTGTTGTCTGGGAGAAGAAAGATGCCCCGCTAATTCCCGTCTCACCCTGTGGGAGAAAAAATGGGCTCATTGGAAAGCGGAGGCATTCACCCTGTGCCGGACCAAGGGTGATAACCTGGAAAGGCGAAGCCATGCCGTCCGCCTTATGCAGACCGCAATTCCTGCCTGCCTAGAAGCTACCTCATTAGCAGCATATGACACTCTTGACTGGTGCCTCGCTAGCTCTAGGCCATGAGCAGAAAGGCAGACGGCTTACCTGGTTGCCTCCAAGTCAGGCAGGGTGGCTAGGAGCTGTCCTAGCACCATCCATAAGTACCTAGCATAGGCAGTCATATGGGCCTGATGAGCTGAGATACAGAGGAAGATATGCGCTGCAGAGAAAACCCTCATCCCCCAGCGGTCAAACTCATCTGGGTCAGACTCCGGGGACGGTCATCTCTTGGGCGATGATGCCCAGAGGGGGTATCCAGTAGCTCTATCACAGAAGTGGGGTGAGGCATGGAACCTGGAGACCCGTGGGGTGCGCGATATCTGCGCTGGCAGTCCCTCGGGGCAGAGGGGTTCTGCCAGAACGATGTGACGCCTCCAGAAATGGAACAGGCCATGGAGGAATAACAATATTCTCAGAGAAGAACTCCCCAAGGAGACAATGTGTCATATGAGCAGGATCATGACTTGCAACATGAGATATGTAGAGTTCTTCCAACAACCTCGACAAGAACCGCTGATAGCTGGTGATATCAGCGTCTGAGGACAGATGGATCATCAAGTCTTCTTCCTCTGGGGAGGAAGATGAGGAAGCTGAAGAGCTTGATTCAGACTCTGGCGCAGCAGGGGCCTGTGGTCTGAAGAAAACCTGGTCCAAAGCTCTTAAGTAGTGAGAAAAAGCTGCCGCCGAGACTCTGAAGTGGTCCCAGGACAAGGGCCCCGTAGGACCCAAAATGGAGGAAGAGAAGTCTGGCGAGCCAGAGGAAGATCCCTGCTAGGGCTTCAAGAACACGCAAGCGACCCCTCCTTAAGGGAGGGACTGAGCAAAGTGCCCACTGTAGGTCACTCAACTGTACAAGAGCGCCCAAGAGGTGCCCTAAAGAAAAGGCTCCACAGTGACAAGATCGGGGCCAGTCTGGTCCTTGTGGGCGGCCCCTAGTCCCACCTGATGCAGATTTCCCCCACTGAGGAGAGTGAAAATGCAAGGGGTCTGCACTGTGGCTCCTCCCTGAGCCACCAGCAGCTCTGGAAGTATGCCCCTGAACCACCCCAAGCCTTTTCAAACCCTCCCCTTCAGAAAGGGACCTGCCCCTCAGCTGTCCCTAAAATATCAACAGAAGAAATTCTGGGATGGTTTCAGACCCTAACAAAATGGTCCGAACCATCCCCGAACCCACCCTTGTAGCGGAGTCTGGACTGGTACCACCCCCAGCGCTACCACCAGACCCGGCACTAAAGGTGGTGTTGGCACCTGACTCAGCTACAGGTGCGGCACCCTCCTCAGATCCAGCACTGTCCCCAGACACAGCACTGCCCTCGGTGCTGAACTCCTCCTCGGCACTGGGGTCAGCGCAGTGAGAGTCCTTGGTACCGCCAATGGAGCTGGAAGACTCAGAAGAGTCAACAAGGGCAGGCCTGGCCAGGGGGGCCGAAGTCAAAGATGCCTCTGGAACCTCGCCACTAGGCCTAGGGTAGGCAACGTGACTCCTCAGAATCAGGAGACTCCTCAGAGCTGCGTAGCCACTCGATCAGTCCCATCATCCTTCTCCAAAGAGGAGGAGATCAGGACAACCAGGAGAGAGGTTACCCCCCGTTACTCTACTGGGTCCGGTGCCGCTGGCGGCATCGAAGTAGGCCTAGATTGAACCGTGACTCTGCCCTGCTCACCAACTCCCAGAATGGAGCTAGGAGCCCAAGCGGAGTCAGCAAGCAGTGCCGAGGGCCCCACAAGTTCGGGTTCAGCTTACAGCTTCAACCGCGGCACCGGGAGTGATCGTGCCTCAGAGGAGGCTGATGACCAACAGGGGTGCTCAACCGGCTCCCCAGAGGGGGCTGACTGTCCACCCGACCCCTCTGGAGAGACGGAGGTTCCAGCAAGGCCGGAACCGACTGCGGCCCGCTCCCCACTGGTATGTACAGTATTGGGGTGACCCGAGGGAAGGGTCCAAAGTTCTTGCCTTGGCATCCCGGACTGATGACGTCCTCCGAAGGTGGGAGGTTTCTGACCCACCTTCAGCATGCATGTTTCGAGGACCCGGTGGTCCATGTTGTGTTGAGGGCCCAGGCAAGATAGAAATCGATCATGGTGATCCGTTAGGAAGATGAACTTGCCGCATGGGTACCGGCATATGGGGGCACATCCCACCTTCAAGTTCAACTTAGGCCCCGGACATGATCAACCGTGCACTAACTAAAACAAAACTAGAGAAAGGCTTGGTGCCATAGAAACAAGAAACAGTATAAGAGAAAGAACGGTCTCACCTGTATGAAGATCCATGGTGTTGAGTAACGATGAACAGAACTTCGGCGACGACGTGAACTACAACTGCGTAGTAGCAGCTCTGCAGATCTCACAAGGGAAAGACCAAACTGAGGTGAGGAAGGAGTCGGTGTCGGTTACTGGCCAGCACTTGAGCAGCATGCTGTGCATCGCCCTCATGGGCAGCACCATCCCCAGCTCCTGCCCCTAGAACAATATCTTAGTTATAAGCTCCCGCGGGGTCATAGCGCCTCTGGAGTATAACCCACCAGTGATAAGTGGTGAAGATACATACAGGGAAGATCAGGGCTAGGCTAATGACATGGGGGGGAGAGATGCATGTGCATTTGAGCCCTGGAATCCCAAACTGGAGTCAACTGGGGCACCCTGCATTCACGCGCCCCCTGTTGGCAGAACATGGAGTAGCACTTTTGTGAAGACAGCTGCTTGGATGCTCTATTTGCTGGTGGATGGGCACAGCTACAATGACAGGGGACAGAGGGCATACAGGGTTAAAAAAATGGAACTGAGAGAGAAGTTAAAAAGAGAGACAAGGAGAGTGGGGAACAGTACACTGCCATTCAGTAGCTCACAGTCTGTAACTTATAAAGCCTGATGCCCTACATTGGCCCACTGGTGCAGCAGCACTGCTACTGCTCGAGATGCTGACTACCTGGGTTTTGGAATGACCCTAAGGTACTGGAGGCCAGTGGGGGGTAGGCTTTAGTATCCAAGTGACACTCACCTCCGCCGGGGTGGGAGGCTGACCTTTACTACTGTGTTAGCCCCAACTGGGGGCTCACAGGTAAAACAGTAATATGGGACAGCAGTGGGAGAGACAGAGAGACTAGCTGACTGGCGTTGTGCATGCCTGCTGCATGCATGAGGATGCACGTTCACAGTGCCATCTCTGGGCGAGGGAGAAAACTGAAGAAGGAAAAAGGACAGCCGAGGCATGATGATGATGCCCTACCTCCTAGGCACAGCACCATCCACCAAGCTCCTGGATTCTCCGCACCAGATTCGTTCTCTTAAGGGGGTCCATAGAAGAGCGAAGACCCAGAGATGATCTGGTTTTTGGGGGGGGGGGGGACTCAAGAGGTAAAAGGGAGCTTTGACTGAAGCAGTAAAGAAAAAAAAAATCCTGATGCTCCAGAACTTCAGTCTGTCGATCAGAGTTGGCCAATAAATTCTAGATTGTTTGAACGATCTGGATTTTGGAGAAAGTCAGATGGGTAGTAATCATCTCTATCCAGTTTAGTAAGACATTTTTCTCCCCTCCCCATTACATTAGTACACACATGGCATGCACAATAATTTGAAGTACTCACTGAACAATGAGGTCTAACAAGACGAGCATTACCTTTGTGCATCAGTACTTAATATTTAATTAAAGATAATTCAAAGTGCCGAGGGCTACCTTGAAGCATCTAATTAAAGCCACATTACAGAAATAAAATGTGGAATAATTGTCTGTCTTGGTTTGGCCAATACAGTTGCATATAAAAAAATTGTATCTGCCAAAAGCTGCATAATTTGCACTTGATAAAATGAAAACTGCAAAGTTTCCTTTTTTTATGGTTTCTATTAACCAATTCTTCCTTGGCATAAAACTATTTTCTCCTGTCACCTAGTAACTGCAAGTCATGCTGCATTTTTGTACTTAAAACCATACCTTTGTATTCCCCATCGAAAACTGGAACAAAGCCTAGCCCCTCACAACTGAAAATGAAGTAGAAGCAGCAGCACCCTCACGGGGTTCCATGTGATGATAGCGATTGCAATACAGCGATCGCTATCATAGCGAATGTATATCTCCGAAAAGCATCTCGGCGATATACAATACTCAGCGACCAGACTTCTGGCAACTTAAAAGTGTTTTTTTGGGGGGAGGGTTGCACCCCCTGCCACGCCCCAACAGGAGGCTTTCCGCACTTTACTAAGGACTGTTAACCCAGGGCGTGCATGTTGAGGAGTGGGGCAAACACAGCGGTGGAAAAATACTGACATCCGCAAGCAGCAGCAAAACAATCGCCCACAGGCAAGTCCTGAACCTAGTGCCTACTGCACCGTAGCCAGCCACCCTCACCACTACACCACAGGGCTGGCTCGGCTGCAGCAGGCTCTCCTATCTACCTGAACCCTCCCTCCTTTCCCTCCCTACATCTCCCTATCCCTCCCTTCCGTCGTCATATAATATCGCTAACCTTTGCAGGGTAGCTTGATGATGACGAGAAATGAGCAATGAGTCGTTGTTTTACAGTCGCCTATTTATAATCGCTATCATCATGGTATACCCCCTCACAGAATGTGAGGCACTACTCCTCAGCTGGGCTATCCTGGGTGAGCCAAGGAACTCAACTGCATTTATATCCCACACTTCCCGAAGCCTGGTGCTTTACAGAGAACATATTAGAAATAACCTGTTAAAAAAATACCCAACACAGTCGCATCTCTCACTACTTTTTCAAATTATGAGGGACGCCCTAATTACTTCCATTAGCCTGACTCATCCATTGATTAACCCTGAAACAAAAAAGGCAGTCTATGTGAAAAGAGGGTCCCCTCATAACTGGTCCAACCCACATGGAGGAGGTGCTGTCCCAGACGGAAAGTCATGTCTCACACTGTAATCTTTAATATCTATGATGCTAAATCGAACTTCAACTTTGCAAAAATAAAAGCAGTATGGATGCAGTGCTCTGAGCTTTAATCTCCATGTTTGATTATGTATTCCAGATTCTGTCAGTATCCCAAATGTCAATGACGAAAGGCCAAGAGTATGAACACAAAACATGGTACAGTTCTACTGGAATTATGAATATTTCATAGGTGAATACACATAAAACCTTACATCAAAACAGCTCGCAGTCCCTTTGACGGATGTGGATGTTAAAAGACCGTATATATTTAAAAGTGACAGAAAGCAATGTAACAAAATTGTACATTTGAATGGTTCCTTGTTTCATTCCATCAGTCTTATTCAATTTTCACAAATAATTTGTATATTTTTTTTTTTACTTCAAAAACATTTTCATTGCCTTTTTTTTTTTTTTACTGTTACCATGTTTGCGTTAAGGCAGATATGAAATCACATTACCCTTTTTTGTCTCAGTAAAGCATATTAAACAAAATGGGGGGGGGGGTCCAGAGTGTTTTGTTTATATATTCTATCTCGGGTCCAAAATGATTTAACCTGCACCACACACACACAAACAAACAAGCGGCTTCCTCTTACTGTCTGCTGTGCGTGCTGCACTTTCAAACACCAATGTCACTAACTCCAGACTCCATGCTGTTCTTGTACAGCAATGATTTTACAGCGATCTTTTGATTTTTGGCTTAGCTGACTCGTGTGACAGGAACAAAGCCTGTATCCCCAAAGTGTCAAATTACTGCAATGATCATTATATGCAATTTTTTTGTACTATTTTCATTTATGTCTGTTGCTGAAGTCAGTATTCTGATCAGGGCTTACTGGGTTAGAAATGTTTTGGGCCGTCTCCCTACCCGTCTTCCTGTCTCAATTCCAAGTTTTTCTTGGCATTCAGTGGCATCCCCTCCTTCACTCTGTCCCCATATAAGTTCTCCCTGGTGTCCGGTGACACCCCCTCTATCTCCCTTTGTAAATTCGCCCTGACATCTGGTGGCACCCCTGCCTCTCCCTCTCCCTGTAAAAGTTCTTTCTGGCATCTGGTGGCACCCCTGCTTCTCAGTGTAAGTTCTCCGTGGGGTGTGGTAGCCAGACTCCCTTGGCAACCCTACCCCTTTTTAGCATAGGTGGCTGGCTCAAACCCTCCACTCATCTCCTGGACTAGCTGTCATCTGACTCACACCAACTACTTTAGCAATACATCAGCAGGTATATTGATATACAGTAGTAGTTGTGAGACATCGCTGAAATTCACGGAAATGTTCTATTGATGTACCACGGTTGTACACTGATGTGGCACTTCCATGAATTTCAGAGACTTCTCTCAACCTCTGTATCGATATATCTGGTGGTATATTAATAAAGTAGTTTGTGTGAGTCAGACAGCGGCCGGCTGGAGGTGGTGAAGAGAGGGTTTGAGCTCACTGCAGTTGCAGGGACCGGGGGGGGGGAGGGGAGGTGTCACTGGACACCAGGGACAACTTACAAGGAGACAGGGAGAGTCTGCTATTGGACACCAGGGACAACTTACAGTGGGGATAGGGACAGCACAGGGGTGCCACTGAATGCCAGGGAAAACTGACTCAGGGGTAGGACGGGTGCCACCAGATGCTCTGGAGAACTTACATGGAGACAGAGGTGCCAGTGTATGCCAGAGGAAACTTATTCAGGGATGTGGAGAGGGAAGGGGGTTCCTATGGACACTTATATGGGGACAGGGAGACTGTACCACTGGATGCTAAGGAGGACTTAGAAATAAGATAATAAGACGGGTTGCCCCCCACCCAAAAAAAGTATTGTAGAAACGGTGAATTTTTACGGTGACATTAATGTACAGATAATCTGTTGAATAGGCACATTGGAATTTGTAGCTCAGTAAACACCAACTGGACCACTGGCTTTAACAACAGACATTAACATAAACTAGTATGAAAAACTACATATCATAATCAGTTACAGTAATTCAAATACTACTTCCATGGAACTCTGGGGAAAAATACAGGGTTTATTCCTGTCAATTTTCAATTGTACAAAAAAGAAAATCAAAACTTTTCTGTAAAATCCTTTCTGCATAAGAACAGCATGGAGTCGGAAGTTAGTTACATCAGCATTTGAAAGCACAGCACGCACCAACTGCTGACAAGAGAAGCAAGCCACTATGGTGTGTGTGTGTGTGTGTGAAAGAATAACTTTGAATACAAGACAGAAAATACAAATGAAACAGACACCTCATTTTATTTACTACACTTTATTGAGACAAACAGGAAATAAATAATACCATATTCTTCCGCCTTTAACATCGCATCTATTCTGCATTTATAGTCTGTTGCTAGGTTTCCAGGACATTCTGTGATGCCAGTTTACACAGTTCTAGAATAATAACTAATCAGTGTGGAACAGTGGGAACTGTTGTAGAGTATCCAAGAAACACAAACAAAAAGTTATAATCACAGAGATATTGTGATTGTAAAACTAGAGGGGACATCACGTAGTATTTCTGGGAGACACTGTTGCCATATGCAGGTTATTCCCTATCTTTAACAATAGAGAGGTGACAGACAGGAAACAACAAAGTCACGTGATGTCCCCTTTAAAATATAATATATAGATATAGTGCTCCCTCTCTATAGTGAACACCTCAGGAGCCAGCTGAGGTGTTCACTACAGCAAGGTGCTATATACCTGTACATATACACATAATATATATACATATATATATATATATATATATATATACATACACACACACACACACACACACACACACACTATTTGCTCTCCATGATTATAACCAGTCAAGAGTGCGAATGCAATCAGCAGGATTAAAAAAGTAATACACGATAATTTTGTGAATTAAAAAAAAAAAAATACCAGCACATGTCAGAACAGTGGATGAAATTGATTTGAGGAAACAAGATGTTGCAAGATGTTTAAAATGATTTCCTATCACCATTAAATCACACACACATGCACACCTCCAAAGATCAAACTATGTACCAAACTCGGCTAAAACTAACCTACTTCATCTTATCCTTTGGGCTCTGATCAAGCAGTCCATGTAATTACTCTTAAGAACCACGCTTGGGGTGTTCGCTAGAGTGCGAGGCCGTGCAGTGTTTTCCTGTGCTCCCCCTTGGGAACAGCACATCAACTGCTTTCAGTGAAATGCACTCACATATGAATATTTTAGTACAATTTAATGTTTCTGAACCAACCCCAGAGGAGCAGAGGCATCAATTTGTGAACATAGTTCTCTTGGAGTTAAAAGCCAGACTGGATAATGCAGTATGAAAGGGGCCGTCAATCATCGTCTTTTTTTTTTTGTAAGTCAGGGAGAGGTAAGCCCCCTGCAAAGAGTCCCAGTTGCATACAAACCATTCGCTCCAAAGTTTGCAGCCGCGAAGCTACAGGCACATGATTTGCCAAGCTTGGCCTGTTTTCCCAGAGCTGCCTCCATCTGTTAACTACCTTATGTCCTCTACTCAGCAATTCATACAGCAACAACTGCCGCACCTGCCGGTCTGTTCATCAAATACCCAAATGTGATGCGGAGAGCACAGATTCCCACACACAGCTACTTGAAGGTGTGAGAACATAAGTAACTCACAGCATACCAGATGACAGAAAAGTCATCAGCTAACTAGATATCATCAGCCCCTGCCTCACTACGTAGCTTTTTTTTTTTCGTTTACAGCAGAAAATGTAACTGAATAGTCATCCTTATTCACAATTAGTTACTAAACGCAGGGCTCCCAGATCTATAGGAATTCCTGTATTTTACAGGGAAATGGAGACATTTACAGGGAAATTGTTCCCAAAGACTTGCACTGATTATACGGGAAAACAGAGCATTTTGCCTTCCACAGGAGATAATGTAATCCACGGGAAAGCACAGGAAAATTGCAGTGGAGTTACAGGGAAAATGCCATATCAGTCTGGGAGCACTGTAAACATAAGATTACAGAAGGAGTTAAAAATAAAAGGGAAATGAGCTGGAACATCAGTGTATCAGCAGCACCGCTGCCTTTAATACTGGTGACCTGGGTACATGGTACAAGCCTGAGGCATCAGAGGGTCAGTGGGGAGATTGGAACCAGCATCCCAAACGATGTTGTCCTCCTCTAGAGGGTGAAGGAATTGCTGAACTATCACTTAGGTGATCACAGGTGGTAATGGTGCAGATGGAGACTATGTGTGTGAGAGAGAGAGAGAGAGAGGAAGGATACCAACTAGCTCCACGCTTGGTGTGCTCGTGATTGAAGCCCTAGCCATCAGCATCCTTTTGGGGTTGGGCGGGGGTCAGCCACTGAGGTGCTCTTGGGCTGCAAGCTACTGGAGCTTCAGAGGGAATGCTGCCCAAAAGCCTCGTCACCGACGGAGGGGCGATACATTTGGGAACAGGAGTCCCAGATAGGAAATATTTTTTTGGGGGAGGGGTGCTGCTGGGGGAGGGACAAGCTGGTGAAGGAATATAAAGCATACTTTTTTTTTTTTCTAGAAACATGTCTTGAATTGGTCCTTGTGGCAGACAGAGTTAGAGATGGTGGGGGGAAGGGATACAAAGAGAGAGAGAGCACGAATCACAGATATTGGTTTGCTGTGTTTACGAGCAACAGGTTTGTAATTGAGGAAAACAGAATTTGGCCAAAATTAACACAACTGTGGAAACCTAGTTGGGTTGTGGTGACTAGAAAAGCAAAACAGAATCCTAGGTTTTGAAAGTGGGTTTTGGCCTCTTCAGTCAAGGTAAACTAGGGTCCCTGGAGAGAAATTAAAGTTATGTACTTACCGTAACTGTTGATCTTCCGGAGTATCTTCACCTTTGAGTACCACTTAAGGGCTGAGCCAGAGGCACTAGGACCCTAGCAGGAGCAAAGCTTTGCCCAGGGGGCCGGCACCAGCTATTGGCCACGGTGCTTGTGCACTCCCCACATGGTGCCACGTGCTGGCCAATAACTGTTGCCGGCTCCCTCACCAACTGAAGTTCTGTTCAACCGGAGAGAGGAAAAAAGTGGGGAAAATAAAAAGTGCAGGCTTGAGAGGTTCCCAAGCGCAGAGGGATATGGAAAATGATACAGGAAAAATAAACAACAAAATAAAAACCAACCTCTAGACAGAGAGAAAAGGGCACACTAAGTGGCACAGAGAGGTTGTTGGGTATGGAGCAACAGCCTTAACACCACTAGCTAGATAGCAGAGGGGTAGTGATACTAAGGCAGCAGCCCTGTAAACAAGTGGCTCTGGCAGTCAAAAGTAGTATGCAACAAAAGTTGGGACCCCTTTAAAATTGAGATGGCACCAATGAGCTCAATAGTAGAAACAAACCACGAATGGCTCATAATAGGCAACATCATTACACCAGAGGGTGAACTGTCAGTTACATTATGCCCCCTTCCCCCCAGGGAAAGAGGGGAATGGAATTCTGATGTATATGATGTTGCACGGATGGACCACACAAGGAGTCGAGATGTGTCCATCTCCCCAGTAAACCCTCAGCCTAGTGGGCTAACAGCCAAGCTGACATAAGGACAGAAAAAACACATACCAACAAACAGAGGAAAAATCTGGCACAGCCAGATGAAAACCTCAACAGAGCAAAAATGACCTGCCTCTGCTGAAACAACAGGGATGTACCCTGTGTAAAAAGGAGCTAGAACGGCTTGATCCAATTTAGCGCATATCCCCCTACATAGACAAAGCTGTTGTCAAGTGGAGTTAGATCTGGATAGTGCCCAAGAGACAGACTGCCCCTAGCAACCAATATGGGATATACCAGAAGAAGGGGACATACCCAGGGCAGTGAGACAGGAAAAAAAAAAAGGAGGGAGCTTACCCCCCCCCCTTTATTTTTTGCTTAGTTGATTGTTATGGGGCCCTGAAGCAGACTCTCACTCCAATTTTTGTTTTGTAGGTTGTTACAGGGCCCAGAAGTGGACTCTCACCCCAATTTAGTTTTTTTGTTTTTGTGGAGTGGGAACCCAACAATGTGTCCCAAACCATATTTAAAATACAAAACAAAAAAAAAACAAGAAGCTGCCCTACAGGGAGGAAAGCAACTCGGGAGAGACCTGTGGCACTAGAGATGCCAGCCAGCAACACAAGGTGAGCTGCCCAGTAGTCAAGATTTTTAAAAGATCTGTATGGCAGCCTGGCTGACTGGTCAACTTTTAGGAGGGCTAACAGTTAACATAATATTGAAACCTGGTCTAATTATTATGTAGTAACTTAGGATCAAGTAGGGCTAGTGACTGGGCAAATCCAATGACCCCATAAACATTTGAGTCACCCAGCTGTTATCTCTTCCATTAACCAACAGAAAGTTCTACTGGCCCAATGCAAAATTTACTAGCTTCTGACTGATGGGCAGGTGCCAATTTTGGGCCCTGGTAACCGAGATCTCACTGCTGCTTCCCTGACAACAAAGAGAACCACAAACGTTATACCTCTGGGTTTCTGTGGTGGCGAATGAACTGTTTTTTCATCTCTTATCAGCATAGTTCATAAGCAGCCAAAAGATTTATCTAGCAAACAAAAAATGTTTAGTTAATTACCAATAACAGTAGATTTGAGAGATCTTCTCCATAAAGACATACCTTTGAAACTGTAAGCAGTCAATGTCAGGATCAATTGGAAATTTTTGCCTACCTGGGACTTTCCACGTTGGCGTATGTCAGTGCCATCTGTACAATGTGGGTGGGCCTGTGCCTCCTCAGTTTCCCGCTGGAGACAAGCTGGAGTTGTAACATACTGACAGGAATGGGAGACTAGAACCTCGAACACGCCAACGTAAGAGTTAGAGATCCCAGAAAGAAGTCCCTTTGGAAGGATGCAGAAAGGGAGGAAGACCAAGCGTATACAAACCGGCACATCTTTCAGAGCATGCTACCTGAAATCCAGAAGGGAGTAGGTAGGAGGGTGAGCTTTGACTCTACGCATGAGATTCCCTTGAAGAAAGGTTCATTACATACCAGTAACAGTAGCTCTTGGAGAGAATCTCATAGAAACATAGACTTTGATGGCAGATAAGTACAGGTTACTCACCTGTAACAGTAGTTCTAGGAGTGGAATATGTTGTTCATCCACACTTCTTGGCATGTCCCTTTCCCCTTTAAGTCTTGCCGGAGGTTTTCAAGCTGGCTCCTCCCACCCACCCGGGTGGTATAAACCTCGGCTCTGCCCCATCACGCCAAATCTTAGCCCGCTGGAAGCAAGGTTGTGTGCCTAAAGCCGGGGAGGTTGGGTGGGTGCGTGTGGATGAACATATACCACTCCTAGAACTACTGTTACAGGTGAGTAACCTGTTCTAGGAGCGTGGATATGTTGTTCATCCACACTTCTTGGCAGACTTCAAGCAGCTCTCCAGGAGGAGGGAGGCAAGGCGCACACCCCCTACTTGGGAAATAAAGATTGGAAAACCAAGGCCTCAAAACCAGCATCCCAGCATGACTCAAGGTCAATGCGGTAGTGGGTAATGAAGGTGTTTGCTAACTTTCAGGTAGCAGCCCGACAGATTTCCTGGATAGGGATGTCCCTGGAAGTAGCCACCGATGCAGCAGTATGGCGGGTAGAATGAGCTCTCATACCTCTGGGAGGCTCCTTGCCCGCCAACTCATAGCACAGACCTATGCATGATGTAATCCAGCTTGCAATGGTCCGTTTGGCTGCAGGTCTGCCAGAAGCGGCTTCAGCGTAGGTGACAAACAGCTGGCGAACATCTCCACGAATTTCCGCTGTTCTCTCCTTATAATAGGAGAGAGCACGTCTCGGGTCCAGAGTATGGAGCCTGTACTCGGCGTCCGAGGTGTAGTTAGGGTAGTATACCGGCAGAGTCAATACCTGGTTACGGTGAAACTCTGATACCACCTTTGGAAGGGAATTTCGGGTGGGGATGCAGGACAACTTTGTCCCTGTGAAAGACCAGATAAGGGGAGTCCACCGACAGCGCCTGGAGCTCCCCTGCCCTTCTGACTGACGTGATAGCCACCAGGAAGGCCGTCTTCCACGACAAGTGTGAGAGAGCACACTTGTGCATAGGTTCGAATGCTTTGCTTAAACCAGCAACAGATCCCACGGAGGTGGAGGTTCATGCACCGGAGGATATGTGATCCAGGCCTTTGAAGAAGCGCCCGACCACTGTCTCCTGCGCCAATGTCGGCTGACTGGCCTGCGCCCGGTAAGCAGAAATGGCTGCCAGGTGCACTCTAAGGGTCGATGACCATATACCCCCTTTGGAGAGAGAGAGACCAAAGGTAGTCGAGAATGTTAGCCACAGAGCAGGATAAGGGGTCCAGACTCTTACCCTGACACCAAATGGAAAATCTGTTCCATCTGAATGCATAACATTTCCTGGTCGATTCCTTACGAGATGCCTCTACCACGGTGTAGACATCCTCGGAAAGACCCAGAACCTGGAACTCTAGCTGCTCAGGTACCAGGCTGTCTGACTGCAGGGGAAGAATGCCGAAATGGCTTCTTCTTTCTTTTCTGCTGGTTCTTGCCCAAGGAACCTTTAGCAGAGGTAGCGTCCGAGGTGGCACTGGACTGATCGCTACGCTGAAGGTGACCGGCCACTCCTGGACCGAACAGGTCGGTGCCAAAGAAGGGAACGTCAACTAACTTGTGCTGGGTATCCGCCGGGAAGGAGGATAGCCTCAGTCAGGCACTGCAGCAGGTGACCACTGCGGCTGCTAAGGAGTGGGCACAAGAATCCCCGATGTCTAGGGCCATCTGGAGCTGCTGCTTTTCAACAGCACGCCCCGATCACAGATTTGCTTGACTGTGGTCTGCATGTCCGCCAGGAAATGAGGGAGGACTTCATCTAATGTCCCGAGGAGGGCATGAGAGAAGTGTGCCATAATCACAGCCGAATTGGCCTGATGAAGGCTTAAGGAAGAGGCCGCATAGACCCTGCGGGCAGAGTGCTCCATATTTTTGGACTCCTTGTCCAGAGATCGGTCCGTGTCGGCCGAGCTACCAGTACGTCTAAACACAGAAACGGTCACCAGGCTCTCGGCCGAAGGGTGTTCTGTGAATCCCAGCAGGGACCCCATGGGCGCCACATACTTGCTGGCCATGCAGGCAGATGGTGCTGGGCAGGAAGCTGGACGCTGCCAGAGCTCAAGGGCCGGGCCAGTGATGGCTTCGGCCACTGGAAGCGCCCGGCAGTTCCCTTTAATGATGTCCGTAAGGGGGTACTCCGCCTTTTTCTGGATGGACTCCAGGGGCATTCCAGTAGATTCGGATATCAGGTGGAGAATGCCCTGAAAGGAGGAAGGACCCTCCTCTAAACCTGCCACAGAGGACTCATCATCCCCAGAATGGGAGTGCCATCCTGTGACATCCGAGTCCGAGGAGTCGTGATATACCGGTCTCCCGCCTAGGTTTCCTTCGATCCACTGGGGGCAGTCAGGAGTAACCGTGATGGACAGACGTCGTGGAAGCCTGGTGTCTGTACGGTCCTCTTTTGAGAGAGCGACTCCCTGAGGCTGCTTAGGCGGTGGTTCCACCAGAATCGGTGGAGAGACCAAGACGGGCCTAACCAGAATACGGGCCAGCCCTGCAGGCGAGGGAACTGAAGGCTTTGGATCTGAAGGGGGGTCAGCGTCGGCCCAGGAGGTGGTAGCCAAGTGATGGCTGGAGTGGACAGCAGAGCCGGCTTCTGCCCGGTCAAAATCAGCTGTTGCCACATAAGATCCTCATAGCATCGACAGAGTTTCCGTCGAAGCCTCTCCTCGTCCGAGGAGGAAGAGGATCTGCGATGATGCCTCTTTTTAGAGTGCTTATGACTCTTCTTCGGTCGTCCAACCGAACGGGTTCTGGACCTCGATCGAGATCGGGCTGGCCAACTCGGTCAACTGGGAGACACCGGGTTAGGTGAAAACCGAGGGTCCGGAACCATGTCATCGATGGTGACACCAGTAGGCTGGGTCTCCTCATCGGGGAAAAATAAGGACCGGGGTCCTTTCCACAGAATTGTCGACCAGAGTCGGCGAAATAGGGTCGACTAAGTCGAGAGAAATCTCAACGTGGTCGGCCACATCCTCGATCTCTTAGCCAGACGAAAGATCCGTAAAGCAGACGGCCGAGGATGCGATCTCGACCGAGGTCGAGAACGCGTGTTCCTGGGACTCTGACCCTTCTCGGTCTCAAGAACATCTTTGTTTGGTTGAAGACTTCGGGTCCTTGTCCCTCTTCTGAGGGCGGGAGGAATGCGAGCCCTAGGGCGCCTCACCCCTGGTGGGGAGAGACTGGCACAACTCCTTGAAGGAGCCGGAAAAGGTGGAACCGAGGTTCAGAGGAACAAAAAAGCTCTGATTGGCAGAAGCTTGAGCCGCATCCTCCTCTAAAGCCTTCATTTGCTCCAACTGTTCAAGCGGATCGTAGCCTTGAAACCATCTGCTGCCTCCTTCGATTTTACGTCGGTTCCTTTTTCTGCATCTCTCAATTTTAGGCACGCCAAGTGGTCGTCCAGGATGTTGGGATGGAAGGCAAGGCAGAACGTGCAGATGGAGGTGTTATGTCCGACACCAAGGCAGTAGACGCACATTCGGTGGGGATCGGTGTGCAACATCTTCTGGCCACAGGAGCACCGGCAAAATCCGGGAACAGATTTATGCTCCATGTCCGATTCACTACTATCGGAATCGACAACTCGAACGAGTTTTAAGGTAAGCTGTGGTAACAACCAATGTTTTAAATCCAGGGCCTACAAACTGCTGTGAAGCAAGAGGAAACCTGTATCTTCCAGTGGAAGGGAAGATCTGGTGTCATGGGGCGGAGCCAAGGTTTATACCACCCGGGTGGGCGGGAGGAGCCAGCTTAAAGACTTCCGGCAAGATTTAAAGGGGAAAGGGACATGCCAAGAAGTGTGGATGAACAACATATACACGCTCCTAGAAGGACCGCTTGGCCCACATAGTCTGCCCATTTCCCAACCTATTGGATAAACTGTAGATCCTAGTTAACCAACAGCCTACTTCTTCCTCCTTCTCCTCCACAGAACCTCCCCTTTGGAACTGTAAGCTACTGGCATCAGGATGACTTGGAAACATTTTGCTAGCTGGGGCGGCCCGCAAGGACATACATCATCAGTGCCTATATATCATGGTAACTCCATATCTCCTCAGTTTTCCTGCAGAAGACAAGCTCAGAGTTGTACCATACTGACAGGAAATGGGAGACCTGAACCCTAACCAGAATGTCAGAAGAGGGGGTTACAGAAAGAAAAAACACTTTGGAAGGACGCAGAAATGGAGAAAAGCAAGCTTGCAGCAACTGGCACACCTTCCAAAGTGCACCACCTTATACCCCAGAAAACAGACAGAGCACTGACTGAAAGTTAGTGGGATATGACTTGGAGAACCTGCATATTAGAAAAATTGTGATGACAAAGCTATATCTGAGCAAAGAATCATTTTCTTTTTATGCTTCTGTATCATGTGATCATAGCATAGCTAGTTGAGACTGTCATTTGTAGTCTTATTAGGACTATCGTGTTATCTTTTGTACAGTGGCGTGAAAAAGTATTTGCCCCCTTCCTGATTTTCTCTATTATTGCATATTTGTCACACTGGATGTTTTCAGGTCTTTAGACAAAATATAATATTAGATAAAGGGAACCTGAGTGGACAAATAACACTTTTTTTTTTTACTTATTTCATTTATTTAATGAAAAAAGTTAACCAACACCAACTGGCACTGTGTGAAAAAGTAATTGCCCCTAGTTAAATCAACCCAATTAAAGGGATAATTAGAGTCAGCTGATTGAACACAGCCAGGCTTGATTACAGCCAGCCCTGCTCAATATAAACCTCACTTATTTTGGCCCTTACCATCAGAGTCACATTGCCAGGACAAAGATTCAACAAGCACATTATGCCATGATCAAAGGAAGTTCCTGAAAGATCAGAAAAACATTTTGTTGCCCTCTATCAGTCTGGAAAGGGTTACAAAGCTATTTCTAAGGCTCTGGGACTCCATCGAACCACAGTGAGTGCCATAATCTCCAAATGGAGAACACTTGGAACAGTAGTGAACCTTCCCAGGAGTGGGGGCCTGCCAAAATTACTCCAAGGGTGCAGTGTAAAATCATCCAAGAAGTCTCAAGGATCCTAAAACAACATCCAAAGAACTGCAGGCTTCTCTTGCCTCAGCTAAGGTCAGTGTTCATGACTCCACAATCAGAAAGAGACTGGGCAAAAATGGGCTTCATGTGAGAGTAGCAAGTGAAACCACTGCTAACCAAGAAGAACATAAATGCTCATCTCTCATTTGCCAAGAGCACCTGGATGATCCACAAGCCCTTTGGGAAAATGTTCTATGGACAGATGAGTCCAAAGTGGAACTTTTGGACAACATGGATCCCATAATGTCTCGCGTAAAGCAAACACAGCATTCCACAGTAAGAACACCATACCAACAGTCAAACATGGTGGTGGTAGTGTGATGGTGTGGGGATGCTTTGCTGCCTAAGGACCTGGATGACTTGCCATAATTAAAGGAACCATGAATTCTGCTCTGTACCAGAAAATTCTTAAGGAGAATGTCAGTCATCCTTCCGTCAGCTGAAGCTGAAGCGTGAGTTGGGTCATGCAGCAAGACAATGATCCAAAACACAAAAGCAAGTCCACATCAGAATGGCGAAAAGAAGTAAAATTAAAGTTTTGAGTGGCCTAGTCAAAGCCCAGACTTAAACCCAATAGAGATGCTGTGTGGGACCTGGACTTAGGCAGTTCATAACAAAACCTACCAAATGTTACTGAATTAAAGCAGTTCTCGAGGAAGAGTGGGTTAAATTCCTCCACAGCGATGTGAAGACTGATATTGAATTATAGGAAGTGTTTGGTTGCAGTCATTGCAGCTAAATGTGGCGTAACCAGTTATTAAGTGTAAGGGGCAATTACTTTTCACAGGTGCCAATTGGTGTTGGTTAACTTTTTTTCATTAAATAAGTGAAATAAAAAAAAAAAACAAGTGTTATTTGTTCACTCAGGTTCCCTTTATCTAATATTACATTTTGTCTAAAGACCTGAAAACATCCAGTGTGACAAATATACAATAATAGAGAAAATCAGGAAGGGGGCAAATACTTTTTCACACCACTGTATGTCAGCTTTTTTAAGGCTAAACATGTATGCCAATTATAAACTGGTGGAGCCTTACTGAATGCACCAATGTGTTTGGCAAATAAGAAGTATGAATATGAAATGTGTATTTTTGGCCGGCCTAGTGGGGCTGAGGGTTGAGGCGCTGGAGCGCCACACCTCGTGCTACGCTAGCAACCAGCGATGAAACGGCCTTGGGCTGCAGGAGTCAGCAGGAAGAGGCGGACTGAGCACCTGGAGGACTCTCTCCTTCTCCCGGGGGTTGGCAGTCAGTGTAGCCTGGCCTGCGGTGTCTGTGGACTGCGCACCAGCGCCATGAACTGGGGAGTTGGGAGCAGTGAGAGCCGCTTGATCGGTGGCGCACAGGCGTGCACAGCACCGTCACAGGCGTCGCACATGCCGCCTCATAAAGAAGGAAATCGGGAAAAACAGCAGCGCCAAGACAGAGAATGAAGGGGAGCTCACAGGCCCCGCACCCAGCCAGCCACGGCACAGGAACACTTGATCCAGTCTCGGAGGGGTGGGGCCCCCCCTTACGATCCCACTGGGGGGGTAAGCCCTGGGGCTACTACTGTGTCGGTTGGAGGATGCCAGGGTGATGGGGCTGGGGCTCCCCTAGACTGAGAGGGATGTAGTGGCAGAAGCATAAACAATATATTAAAAAAAATGCATTTTTGTTTGTATGTAAATGGAATATCTAAAAATTCTAGAAAAATATTATACAAAAAAAGAAGTACACCACCTAAAAATACAGAAGGAAGCAGGTGGGAGGGCAAGCTGTGACCCTATAAAGGAGACTCTGTCGAAGATCTACAATTACTGGTAAGTAGCTCAACTCTTCTTCAGTGACATCTCCTTCCACACAGCCATACCTTTGCAATGGGTCCCAAGCAGTACAAGACTTTAAAGCAGGAGGAAAGCCAAACAGTAGAAACAGAGGACACCTATGACAACTTAAGGCCAAAACCAGCCCATCTACATGGCATCAGATCCGAACCACAGTATTTAGCGAAAGGATGAATCAAAGTGCATACGGCAGGCAGAGCATCTAGCTGCTGATGAAATGGAATGGAAACCAGCCATGAAAGTGGCCATGCCATGGGTGGAATACCCATAAGCAAGTCCTGGAAGTACCTTGCCAGGCTTCTGAAAACCAAATAAAATGCAAGCTGATAACTATTCAGGAATGGTAACACAGATACAGGGGCACCCACCATCCTGGTGGTGAGTGAAACAAAAAGATTGGAGGAATTTGCCCAATCCAATGTGCAAGCCAAACAAAAGTGTATGGTTCTATGGCTGTCTGAGAATGCAGGATAATTTATGCCTGCATTCAGAGAGGAAGGAAATATAACACATGAAGGTGGGGAGCCTAATGCAGCGTAAATTCGAGCAGCACCACGGGAAGGAACAGAGGATAGGTATGGATATAAAACACAGCCAAGGAGAACAATAAGGAAGGAATTAGGGAACTGGATGGATTCCCAGTGGATTGGTAGCAGGTTAATGAGCCTTTCACCTTTAGGTCACTGGTTCAAGTCCAGCCCAAGTCAGTAGAGGCCAAAACCCATTATCACCTGAGGACTGTTCGGTGGCCAATGTGAAATGAGTTGTGGTGGACTCAGTCCAGCTCCACTAAGCAGGTGCATACCTCTCAAGTGTCCCTGATTTTCAGGGACGTCCCTGATTTTACCTCAAAATTTTACTCTGTCCCTCCTAAAATTTGTGTTTTTGTGGCTAAACAGGGGGGATTGTAAGCACAAAACAATGTCAAGCATTAAAGTTACAGACTTGTTCTTCTTTAGAAAATGCATTTTTCACTAAGCCCCATATTCTACCAGCTTTCTGGGTGGATATCTCTAATTCTGAAGATGTGTCCCTGATTTTGGAACTTTGCCCCTGATTTTTTTAAGCCTTGTCCCTGATTTATGAGGCACTAGGTTGAGAGGTATGAGCAGGTGTCCACATCACAAAACTAACAACAAAACTGGCACTAAATGGGCATGGAGTCTGAACTAAATTGTCACCTACATGGTGGTCCCTCCATTTTTTAATCATACACTGCATCAAGAAAAAAGCAGTAAAACATCAGTGATGGAATCTGACACAGGCGTTTCTTCGGTTCAACGTGAAGTCGATGGCAGGAGAAATAAAAACTGAGGAGATATGTGGCTGCCTATGTTTTTATAGGCACTGACAATGTACGTCCTCGTGGGTGGCCCCAGCTAGGCTAAAGTTTCAGGTGCCCTGATACTGGTGTCTTTCAGTTCTAAAGGGATGGTGTGGCTCTATGGAGGGACACGTCCCTGAGAAAGATGCACAGTTATTGGTAAGAAAATACAGTTACGTAAGAACTTACTGTAACAGTAGATCTTCGAGAACAGATCTTGCAGCAGGTTACACCATTAGGACTGAAGCCGTCAGGCGCCAGGAGCCCTCAGAAATTTTCTAGCTAGCAGTCTTCAGTGGGGACCACCTCTGATGTCGGTCCGGCCCCAGACGTCAGGCGTAGTACATAAGGAGGCGGTCCCCCCACAATCCTCAGTTCTCCCGCCGGAGACTCCCGGTCGCTGGACGACATCAGAAGAGGAGACCGAGGATCCGCCATCAGATGGCCAAGACTAAAGACAGACTATCCCATCTCGTAAGATGAATGTTTGGCTATGACCTACCTCCACAAGAAGGGAGATGGTGGGCAGGAAGGTACCTGCTGCAAGAGCTGTTCTCGAAGATCTACTGTTACGGTACGTTCTTACGTAACTGTACTATCTTACTTCGAGATACAGCTCTTGCAGCAAATCCTACAGTAGGACTGATTCCCAAGCAATAGCGGCAATCTTATGCCACAGGGAGGAGGAAAGGTAGGGATCACAACCCTACTCGAGCCTAAGACAGATGTCCCTGAAGGACGGCTAGGCCGAAACCTGCTCTTCGCCTCGCTGCGATGTCCAGGCTATAATGCCTAATAAAGGCATGCACCGAGCTCCAGGTGGCCGCAGCACAAATGGCTGAGGTGGAGACATTCCTTAGCGCCGTAAAGGAAGTGGCCACTCCTCTCGTGGAGTGACCCATGATCACACCTGGTAAGGGTTTGTTACGCTTGTCATAACAGAAAGAGATACACTGGATGAGCCAACGCGATATAGACTGTTTAGAGACAGGAGCTCCTTTCCATCTCAGCAAAGGAGACAAACAGTTGATCTGACTTTCGATACTGTTTGGTTCTGGTCAGATAATATCTGAGGCACCTGTGTACATCAAGGGTGTGAAGCAGTGCTTCTCCTCAGTTGGTGTACTTGGGAAAGTACACTGGTAAGTCGATATCCTGATTAAGGGTGAGGGCTGAGACCACCTTAGGCAGAAACTTTGGGTTTGTCCTCAGGGATACCCTATCCTGATGGAAAATTAAATAAGGCTCTTTGCACATGAGTGCATACAATTCAGAGATCCTTCTTGCCGAAGTAACTGCAACTAAAAACAACGTTTTCCACGACAGAAGACGTAGCTTGCAATCTGCGACTGGTTCAAAAGGTGGCCGCGTAAGCTGCTCCAGGACAAAGGGCAAGTCCCAAGGGGGAACCGGATCCTTGATAGGCGGCCTAAGGTGGAGGACTCCCCTTTAAAGGGCACGAGTAGTGTCCAATTGGGCCACCATCCGATGGCCCATGGGGGCATGGTAAGCGGAAATTGCGCAAAGATGCACCTTAATCGAGGAGTAAGCCAGTCCGGGCTGAAAAAGTGAAAGCAGGTAATCCAGAACCACCTTTTGGGACATTCTAAGAAGAAACCGCGCTTGAGCCCTGAGCAAAATCTAGCCATTTCATGGCGTATGTTGTGTGTGTTGCGGTTTCTGGCGGCAGAAAGTACATCTGCCACTTCTTGTGAGACCCCGTGTCGCATCATGGCTATGTCTCTAGGAGCCAAGCGTGTAGGTTCAATGAATGTAAGTCCGGATGGACTAATGAACCCGCCCCCTGAGACAGCAGATGGGAGCTGATTGGCAAAGGAAGTGGAGGTTCCCGGGATAGCTGATGAAGTGGGAACCAAATTTGTCTGGGCCAGAAAGGCGCTATCAAAATGAGCGTCGCCTGCTCCTTGTGAAGTTTTAAGAGAACTCTCTGGATCAACGGGAAAGGAGGGAAGGCATATAGGAATCTGCCCGCCCAGGAGAGGGACAACGTGTCTCGCCAGAAAACACCAGGCCCTGGCTCTAGCAAGCAAAAATTGGGCAGTTTTACGCTGGATGGGGAGGTGAAAAGGTCTAACTCTGGAGTGCCCCATCTGTGGAACAGATCCTCTGCCACCTCCTGTAGAAGTTCCTACTCATGGACTCTGGCCTGAGAACGACTCAGGCTGTCTGCAACGGTATTGTCCACTCCGGGGACGTGTACTGCAATAAGGTTTGTGCCGTGCTGTACTACCCACTCCCACATTCTCATGGCCTCCCTGCAAAGGGGGTAAGAATGAGTGCCTCCTTGTTTGTTGAGGTAATACATCACCGCAGTATTGTCTGTTTGCAACAGGAGAGTACCCGGTGGACTCTCCGACTGGAAGGCTTGCAGGGCGTAAAGGACCGCCCTCATCTCCAAAATGCTGATGTGCTTGGATTCCGGGTCCAGTGGCTGTGTGCTCAAGTGCTGAGGTCTCTGAGACTGGTCATGTGAGGCCGTGATGACCAGGGAATCAGCCAGAGGATGGTTCGCCAGGTACTGGTCCTCCCTTGGGGCCTTGTACAGGCGGTCATCTTTCTTTGGCACTGCCGGAGTCGAATGCGGACGCTTCCATGCTGCCTTGGTGACGCCCGCGAAGGTGTCCACCAAGGGTGGGACTACCACAGGCTTTGGGTCTTTCTGTCGAAGATAGTGGGCAAGGCGTTGTCTCTCGGGGTCTAGTTCTTCAGCATCCCACCCCATGTTCTCCTGGATATGCCTCATGATCTCAGCGAACGAGGGGTCATCCGGAGGGGACCTGGGAAGGTCGCGTGGATCTGGGGAGGGGACGCTGATGGGAGGAGATCTGGAGCGCCCTGAGGTGTCAGATCTGGAGTCCTCCACGGACGAGGTATACCGGCGTCGTCTGGGTCTCTTAGGGCTGGGGGACCCTGAAGCAGATCTTGAGGGAGGTCTTCTATCCGATGATCTGCCCCTAGGAGGGGGTGTTGGCTTCTTGGGGGTCGGTGACTGTCATACGGGCCCCCTGGATGGAAGAGGGGGCACAGGCGCTGAAGGAGCAGCCACAGTAGGAGGAGGGTGTGTGGCAACCACATCCTTCCTGATGGTGTCCCACCAGAAGGTGAAGAGCTCCTTCACCTCTGCCAGATTCAGGCCCGACGACGGGCCGGGTACCGGTGGCCTGTCGCCGGGGGTGGATGTCTGGTCCCCGGGGGTCTCCCACTCCGGGAAGGGTTCCCGTGGGAGCTCGACGGTTCCGGAGTTGCCCGCCTGGTCCTTGGGCTGAGTGGTGGTCTCCTCCGATGATGCCTTCCGACCGACGTCGGTAGGCGACGGTGGTGCGGTCCTCCCCTCTGGGATAGCTGACATCGGTCCCCCGGCCGACGCCCTTGGGGGCGAACGCCTGGCCGGCGACGGGTGTCTCACTGTAGCCGGCTCCTGGGAGTGCCTATGATGCTTGGCCGACGTCGGGTCCGACGTCCGTTTCAGGGATGTCAGCTCCTTAGTCTTGCGCTGGACTGGGTACGACCCACGCGGCAGCTGGGACACTGACCTGGCGTCGGAGTCCGGATGGCGGGAGGAAGACTTGTGGCGCTCCCCAGACTTGGACGAGGCCTTAGAAGGAGTGGATGAAGCCGAAAGCCTGGAAGTCTTGATAGGCTGCAAGGAGGAGGAACCGCTGGAGGATCTGACCTGAACCAGGGGAGGCTGAGATTGAGCCCTGGAGGGAGAGCGGTCTGACCTCGAGCTGGAGCTGCGGGAGTCCGAGGTCCTCGATGGGGATCTGGGCCTTTCCTTCTCCCGGTGTTTTTCCCCGGTGCCTATGGGTCTTCCCTGATGACTCCCCCCTGGAGGAAGGTTCCCTATCCATAGCCTTGAGTTTCACCTCCAAGAGAAACGCTTGAAGGGCCTTCAGGCGGCGGATCCTGGTGCGACTGCTGAAGCCCTGGCAGAAGGCGCAGGCCTTGGTGTCGTGGTCCAGGCCTAGACAACGCACACAGGCAAAGTGAGGATCCTTGAAGGGGATCTGTTTGCCGCGAGCACACCGATGGGTGACCTTCCAGAGAGGTGTTTGGAAAGGACATCAGATGAATCCAATTTGATATGAGGAAGAAAGAGCGTCGTAGTTCCTGAGTAAATGCATACGTAAGAAAGTGACCGAGAGGCGATGCTTGCGATGTCGGCGGAAAGGAACTGAGGATTGTGGGGACCGCCTCCTTATGTACTACGCCAGACGTCGGGGGTGGGACCGACGTCGGAGGCGGGACCAACGTCGGGGGCGGTCCCCGCTGAAGACTGCTAGCTAGAAAATTTCCGTGGGGTCCTGGCGCCTGATGGCTTCAGTCCTAATGGTGTAACCTGCTGCAAGAGCTGTATCTCGAAGTAAGATCTATCTTCTTCACAGACCTCTCCCTCCACAGAACCATAGCTCTGAATGATTCCCAGACTGCACCATACTACAGAGTGGGAGGAAGTCCAGACAGTAGGGACACAAAAGACCCATAAAGGAGACAGGAAATAAATATACAGTTTTTTTGTGAAATGAAGCTTTTTTTACCTATGCAAACTGTCTCTGTGTCTTATTGATAGATAACAGCCAAATATATATGTTTTCAATAAGCCGACTGAAAGTTACATTGATCAATGTGGTTGTGCTTAAAGCGGACTGGCCTCTCCCCCCCCCCACCCATATGAATCCAGTGTGTGTAGTGTTCAAAGCTGACGTAACAGCCTCCAGGGACATGCTGGAAACTGTCAGTTCTTCAACTTGTAATTTAAAATTGTATTTGGTATGTTTTATATTACATGTTTTAGGTTTTTGGTCTGAATCTTTATGTTTATGATTTGACTTGTATGGTATTACTATGTTTACCAAGATTTTGATCAAATAAATGAATATAGTAGTATTTTGAAGATTGTGTTTTTTGAATGTTTGTGATGGTTTTTTAATGCCCATTTGTTTAGAAATCAGTTTCACTGTCTAGAGCATATGTTTAATTCTTATTGCAAGTTTTACTAAAGGAAATGATAAACAAAATATCACATGAAAAGAATTCAGTAACAGATGAGATATCTTGGGGTGCAGATTACCACAGCCTTATCCGAGTTGTTTAGTATTAACTATAATAAACTATGGAAAGACATGCAGAGGGATATGGCCAGGTGGTCACTGCTTCCATTATCTCTGTTGGGCAGGGTAGACTCAGTGAAGATGAATCTGCTGCCAAGATTTTTATTTCCTTTCACTACTCTACCAATCCCAATCCTCACGGAATTTTGGTACAAAATTGATACAGGCATTACTAAGTATATATGGGGGGTCATAGACCCAGAGTCAAGCAGTCCATACTTCAGAGAGCAAAATCACAAGGAGGCCTTGGGCTGCCCAATCTTAGGGGTTACTACCTGTCTTGCCAGATGGGGGCGGTGAATACCTGCGCTAAACAGCGCCTAGATTCTGAGTGGTATGAGCACTACTCCCTTCACAAAAGAAAGGGTCTTACAAGAGCTCGATAAGCTCAGGGTGGACAAGGCAATGAGACCTGATGGCATACATCCCAGTGTACTTAAGGAGCTAAGGGTGGAACTAGCAGAGCCATTAGCAGAACTATTTAGTGAGTCTCTGAGTGCAGGAGAGGTCTCAGAAGACTGGAGAAGGGCTCACGTGATCCCGCTCCACAAGAGTGGTAGCAGGGAGGAGGCAGGGAACTACAGACCAGTCAGTCTTACCTCAGTAGTGTGCAAGATTATGGAGGTACTCCTTAAGGAAAGGATAGTGCAACACCTGGAATCCACAGGGGCACATGATCCAAGACAGCATGGGCTTACAAAAGGAAGGCCCTGTCAAACTAATCTCATAGATTTCTTTGACTGGGTAACCAGAGTGGTGAACCAAGGGGGAGCAGTTGATGTCGCCTACCTTGACTTCAGCAAAGCTTTCGACACTGTTCCACATAGAAGATTGATAAATAAGCTGGGTAGGCTCAGGGTGGGTCAGAAGTTGGTCAACTGGGTGGCAAACTGGTTGACGAGCAGAAAACAGAGAGTGGTGGTAAATAGTATACAGTCAGAAGAGATGCAAGTCACAAGTGGGGTACCTCAGGGATCAGTCCTGGGGCCAGTCATCTTCAATATCTTCATTAGTGACATTGCAGATGGACTAGAGGGTAAGGCTTGTCTGTTTGCAGATGACACCAAGATCTGCAACAGAGTAGATGACCCAGATGGGGTAGGCAGAATGAAAAGAGATCTGGATAAACTAGCAAAATGGTCAGAAGAGTGGCAACTGGGATTTAATGCAAAGAAGTGCAAGATCATGCACATAGGAAGAGAAACCCTGAAGCCACCTATAGGCTGGGAGGGGAGTTACTGGCAGTCACAAAGGAAGAAAGAGACTTGGGCATCATCATCACCGATGACCTGAAATCATCCAAGCAGACCACTAAAGCAGTAGGTAAGGCTAGGGGGATGTTAGGGTGTATTAGTAGGGGTATCATAAGTTGTAAGAGGGAGGTAATAATCCCTCTTTACAAGATACTGGTTAGGCCCCATCTGGAGTATTGTGTGCAGTACTGGAGGCCACACCTTCACAAGGACATTAACCAGATTGAGGCAGTCCAGAGAAGGGCAACCAAAATGGTGCAGGGACTGCATCAGAAGACATATGAGGACAGATTAGCGGAGCTCAACATGTATACCTAGAGCAAAGGAGGAGACAGGTGATATGATTTAAAACATTCAAACACCTTAAGGGCATTAACAAGGTGAAAAGAGTCTAACATGTTTCAATATAAGAAAAATAGCAGGAAAAGAGGACATAGCATGAGATTAGAGGGAGGCCGATTAAGAGGTAATGTGAGGAAGTTCTTTTTCACAGAAAGGGTGGTGGAAGAATGGAACGACCTACCTCAGGAAGTGGCGGCTATGAATACAGTGCAGGGCTTCAAACAGGCATGGGATAGGCATAAGGGAGCAATACAGATGAGTATGAATAGATAGGCCACTGACAGAGCAACGGCTGATGGCACATTTATAAGGTAGAAAAAGAAATGGGCAGACTGAATGGGCCTTGCGGTCCTTATCTGCCATCAACTTCTATGTTTCTAGATATAACCCAGACTTCCTCCCTTCACATACGGACCAAGGCTATGAAAGGTGGGGAAAAAAGTAGAATCACGAGGTTTGCATAGATGGTGAAAGGGGGGGGGGTCCTCCTGTCTTTTCAGCAGATCCAGGTTAAATTTAAGTTACCTCGGTCAGAATTCTTCAGGTATCTGCAGATAAGGCATTACCTGAGCACGCCTGGTCATCTTGTCCTTGCAGGAAGACAGAAGAATCCCTATGAGGACTTTGTTCATAGCATGGTAATGATAAAAATAAAAGGGACATACATTTCAGACCTTTATGCCCGGATGACCCCTGAAGAGGCAATCCCATTACTTAATGTTAAAGAAGCATGGCAGAGGGAGGGAGTAAATCCAATAGCAGAGGAGTCCTGGGTGAAACGTGCAACCATAGGTTGGAGAGTAACCTCCTTGCCGAACTGGCGTGAATTCTACTGGAAAATTTTGGTCAGGTTCTTTCACACCCCAAAAATAACAAAACACTTCAATGCAACTAACTCAGATAAATGTTGGAGAAACTGTGGTTCAGTAGGCTCCCACCTACACATCCTTTGGGACTGCCCAGTTATACGAGGGTTTTGGGAGGAGGTGAGGACCTCCACTAACAGTGCTGATGGTAAATATTCCCGGGGACATGACTGAATGGGTGCTGGGCCTACCCTCAGTCCTACACCTCCCTGTAGCTCAGAGAAAGTTAGCCCAGGTTTTTATGGCGGCAGCCCTTAAATGCCTCACATCCCACTGGCTTAAAGGAGAATCTCCCACATTACTAGAATGGGGAAGTACAGCAAACTCCATCTGTGAGATGGAACTCCTAACAGCAAGAATTAGTCTCAGTGAGGATAAGTTTAGGGACTTATGGAACCCCTGGTTACACTGGACTTCGGGTCCTAATAAATAGAAGGAGAATGTCCCCTCAAAGAACACTCACCCCCTTCCAATACCACTACCCCCTTACCCTCTGAACATAAGATTGAGATCTGTAAATGAAATATCACCTTAGCTTTAATCACTTTCCCTTTTTTCCAATACGATGTCCAGGCATAGTGAAAGTTACATCCAGTTTTTTTTTTTTTTAAAGACACCAAGTTGGAGTCTAAAGAGTTTATTAATTACTAAATGTTGATTACTGTTAGATTACTAGAACATGAAATCTATAATAGGATGGACTTTTGGTGAAGGTAAAAACTTGATCCACAATAAGTAACTTTAAAACAAGATAGTGGAATCTAATTATCAAACTGGATTATGTATTCATATGTATCTGTCATGGTCATGATTACCAAATATTTTGGTTTCACAAAACAACAGGGTACTCACCTGTAATACTAGTTCTAGGAGTGGTATATGCTTTTCATCCACACTGTTTGGCATTGTCCCTTCCACTTTAAATCTTCCCAGAAGTCTTCAAGCTGGCTCCACCCACCCACCCGGGTGGTACATACCTCGGCTCTGCCCCATGGCCAGACCTTAGCCCGCTGGAAGCAAGGTTGCGTGCCTGAGCCAGGAGGGCGGGTGGTGGATGAACAACATATACCACTCTTTTAACTACTGTAACAGGTGAGTAACCTGTTCTTCTAGGAGCGTGGATACGTTGTTCATCCACACTGCTTGGCAGACTCCAAGCAGTTCTCCGGGAGGAGGGAGGCAAGGCACACACCCTCTACTTAGGAAACAGAGATTGGAGAACCGAGGCCCCAAAACCAGCATCCCGGCGTGACTCAAGGTCGATGTGGTAGTGGGTGATAAAGGTGTTTGCTGACTTCCAGGTAGCAGCCTGGCAGATTTCCTGGATAGGGATGTCCCTGGAAGCAGCCACCGATGCAGCAGTATGGTGGGTAGAATGAGCTCTTATCCCTCTGGGAGGCTCCTTACCCGCCAACTCATAGCACAGACCTATGCATGATGTAATCCACCTTGCAATGGTCCATTTGGCTGCAGGTCTACCAGAAGCGGCTTCAGCGTAGGTGACAAACAGCTGATGAACTTCTTCACGAATTTCCGCCATCCTCTCCTTGTAGTAGGAGAGAGCACGTCTCAGGCCCAAAGTATGAAGCCTGCACTTGGCATCCGAGGTATAGTTAGGGTAGTATAATGACAGAGTCAACACCTGATTAAGGTGAAACTCTGACACCACTTTTGGAAGGAATTTCGGGTAGGGGCGCAGGACAACTTTGTCCCTGTGAAAGACCAGATAAGAAGAGTCCACTGAAAGCACCTGGAGCTCCCCTGTCCTGGCTGACGTGATAGCCACCAGGAAGGCCGTCTTCCACGACAAGTGTGAGAGAGCACACTTGTGCATAGGTTCGAATGGCTTGCCCATGAGCTTTGCCTAAACCAGCAACAGATCCCACGGAGGTAGAGGTTCACGCACTGGAAGGGATATGTGATCCAGGCCTTTGAAAAAGCGCCCGACCACTGTCTCCTGCGCCAATGTCGGCTGACCGCCCCGCGCCCGGTAAGCAAAAATGGCTGCCAGGTGCACCCTAAGGGTCAAAGACCGTAGGCCCCCTTTGGAGAGAGACTAAAGGTAGTCGAGAATGTTGGCCACAGAGCAGGATAAGGGGTCCAGACTCTTACTCTGTCACCAAATGGAAAACCTTTTCCATTTGAAGACATAACATTTCCTGGTCGATTCCTTTCTAGATGCTTCCACCACGGTGTAGACAACTTCGGAAAGACCCAAAGCCTGGAACTCTAGCCGCTCAGGTACCAGGCTGTGAGGTGCAGGGATTGAAGGTCCGGATGGAATACCTTCCCCTGGCTCAGAGGTATCAGGTCCGGGCATGTACAAAGCCGGTCCGGGGGCCTGTAGCTGAGGCTGAGGAAATCTGGGTACCAGAACTGGTGCGGCTAGTCTGAGGCTACCAGAATCACCTTCACCTTGTCCCTCCTCACCTTGAGAGACACCTTGTGGATCAAGGGAAATGGAGGGAAGGAGCAGAGGAGGCCTGGGGTCCACGGCCTTGAGAAGGCATCCCCCTGCAGCGAGCCCTGCTGAGGGAAGCGGGCATGATACAGTCTCAGCTTGGTGTTTTCCCTGGGGGCAAACAGGTCCACCATCGGTTTACCCCAACGGGAGAACAGGCTGTAAGCTACCTCTGGATGGAGAGACCACTCGTGGGATGTCTGGCCTATGTGGCTGAGAGCATCCGCCAGTTGGTTCGAGGCTCCTGCCACATGGATGGCTAGGAGATCCGCCTCCAACCGGCTTACGAGGGTCCAGATGCGGAGCGCCTCCTTGCACAGCAAACGGAAGTGCGTGCCGCCCTGCTTGTTGAGGTAGTACATGGTCGTGGTACTGTCTGTCTGGACTGGAACCACTTGACCCCGGAGCTGAGGAGCGAAAGCTGACAGTGCCAGTCTGACTGCTCTGAGCTCCAACAGGTTGATGTGGCATCAGGACTCCTCGGGGGTCCAGAACCCATGGGTCCTGTTGTCCCCCATGTGGGCTCCCCAGCCCATGAGAGAGGCATCAGTCGTAAGGACGACCGTTGGCTCAGGGCAGACAAACGGGATCCCTCCCTGCAACTGGTCTGGGGCGGTCCACCACTGGAGAGCGTCCCACATCTTCTGGGTTACAGTGATCAGCTGGTCGAAATGACCATATCGCTGAGTCCACTGGGCGGCCAGCTCCCATTGGAGGGGGTGCATTTGCCATCTGGCCCAATGGACCACCGAGATGCACACCGCCATGTAACCCAGAAGGAGCAGAAAGTCCCGGGCAGGGCGCAAATGCCCAACCAGAAATGATCGTGCAAAGAAGGAGAGAACCTCCACCCTGTTTGCTGGGAGCCGAGCTCTGGTTTGACGGGAGTCGAACTCTGCCTCGATGAAGCCCATCACCTGAGAGGGCAAAGTTCTGATTTGGCCTCGTTGATAAGGAGGCCGAGTTGGGAGCAGGTTAGGAAGGCCAGATCCCTGGACCTCTCCACATCCTGTTGAGTGGAACCTGCCAAGAGCCAATCGTTGAGATAAGGGTAGATTTTGACTCAACGCCGAAGGTGGGCTGCCACCACTGCAATGCATTTGGCGAAGACCCGTGGGGCCGATGACAGGCCGAATGGCATGGCTCGGAACTTCTACAGGGTCCCTTCGGCCCTGAAGCGGAGAAACCATTGATGGAACGGACGGATTGGGACGTGAAAGAACGCGTCCTGCGGATCCGGTGAACAGAACCACTATGTTGCGCTCCAGGGATGCTATGATCTGGTTCAGAGTGACCATCCGGAAGGTGCGAGACCCGAGATATTGATTCAGGTCGTGCAAATCTAGGATGGGACGCCAACCCCCCGTCCACTTGGGCACCAGGAAGTACCTGGAAACAAAGTCTGGATCTGTTGGAGGATCCGGCACTGGAGCTACTGCCTCCTTGCAGAGGAGCTGAGCTACGTCATCTCGGAGAGCCGACTGGGTGCATTGGGAAATCCATTCCTCCAGAGGGGCGCGGGCTCAGCTGGAAGGGTACTGCTCGACCTCTAGAGGCAGTCCCTGACCGACCACTTCGAGAACCTACCTGTCCGAAGTGATAGCAGACCAGGCGGAAAGGAAGTGGCAGAGCCGACCTCCCCAACGGGAAGACCCAGCGCTGGCGTGACAGGTGTAGGGGTGGCAGCCCCCAACTTGACACTGAGCAGGCTTAGAGGAGGAGGAAGAGGCTTCAAGACCTGAGCCTCGGCCTCCTTTACAGGGCTGTTGAGGACCCTGCTTGGGCCGAAGGCACCAAGCTTGAGCCTGCTGCTGTTGTTGATGAGGCTGACCTCCTTGATAGGAGGGCTGCCTGACTGCAGGGGAAGAGTGCCGAAATGGCTTCTTCTTTCTCTTCTGCTGGTTCTTGCCCACAGAACCCTTGGCAGAAGTAGCATGGACTGCTCTATACGCTGAAGGTGACTGGCCACTCCTGGACCGAACAAGTTGGAACCCGCGAATGGCATGTCTGCAAGCTTATGCTGCATATCCGCCGAGGAGGAGGAAAGCCTCAGCCAAGCCCTATGGCAAGTGGCCACTGCGGCCGCTAACGAGCGGGCACAAGAATCTCCAATGTCCAAGGCTGTCTGGAGCTGCTGTTTAGCGACAGCACGGCCCTGGTCCTGGACCTGCTTGACCGTGGTCTGCATGTCCACTGGGAGATGAGGGAGGACCTCGTCTAATGACCCAAGAAGGGCATGAGAGAAGTGTGCCATAATAACGGCCAAGCTGGCCTGACGAAGGCCCAGAGAAGAGGCCGCACAGACCTTGCGGGCAGAGTGGTCCATATTTTTGGACTCCTTGTCTGGGGGTCGGTCAGTGTTCGGCCGAACTATCAGTACGCCTGAACTCTGTCTATGTCTTTGTGGAGATGGGGTCTCCAGAACTACACACAGTACTCCAGATGGGGTCTCACCAACTGTCTGTACAAAGGGATAACAACTTCTTGTTTTCTACTATTGATGCCTCTCCCTATGTATCCCAGTATCCCCCCAGCCTTCCTTACTGCCTTCTCACATTGCTTGCCCACCTTTAGGTCATCTGATATAATTACCCCCAGGTCCTTTCCATTTTACTGTTGTCAGTATCTCACCCCATTGTGTACTCTTCCCCGGGGTTTTTGTTTCCCAGGTGCATTACCTTGCACTTCTTTGTACTGAATTTGAGCTGCCATAAATTTGACCATTCCTCCAACATTGCTAAGTCCCTTCTCATCCTTTCTACTCCATCTTGTGTATCAACTCTGTTACAGATCTTTGTGTCGTCTGCAAAGAGAGACACTTTTTCCTTCCAGTTCCTCTGCAATGTCACTTATAAAGACATTAAAAAGGACCGGTCCCAGTACTGAACCCTGCGATACCCCACTAGTAACCCTCCTTTCTTCACTGTGGACTCCATTTACTACTACCCTTTGCGTCCTTTTGTCTAGCCAATTTTTATCCAGGCGACAACATGGGACCCACTCAAGGCTGGCCAACATGTATTAATCTTTTGTGGGACTGTAACAAATGCCTTGCTAAAATCTAGGTAGACCCTGTCACAGCCACTCCTGGTCTACTACTTTGGTCACCCAGTCAAAAAATCTATTAGATTGTCTGACACGACCCTCCCATCGTGAATCCATGCTGCCTTGGGTCCTGTGCCCCACTGGCCTCTAGGTACTCAACAATTCTTTCCTTCAAAAGTGATTCCATCATTTTCCCTACCACTGAGGTCAAACTAACTAGTCTGTAGTTTCCTGCCTCTGTCCTGCTCCCACTTTTGGGAAGAGGAATCACATCCGCCCTCCTCCAGTCCTCAGGTACCGCCCCATCCTCCCATGATTTGTTAAAGAGAGTAGTCAGTGGTGTCACTAGTTCTACCCTTAGTTCTTTTAGAATTCTTGGGTGAATCCCATCAGGCCCCACTGCTCTGTCCACTTTCAATTTTATTAGTTCTTTCAGAACCCTTTCTTCTGTAAATGGACTGGTATCGACCCCCGTCTTCAGAGAGCTTCTCTTTTTTGGTTTAGGTACCTCCCCCTCCTCTTCCTTTGTGAATACTGAGCAGAAATATTCGTTCAGTATATACAGGTTACTCACCTGTAACAGGAGTTCTAGGAATGGTATATGTTGTTCATCCACACTGTCTGGCAGGTATCCTTGCCGCTTTAAATCTTGCCGGAAGGTCTTCAAGCTGGCTCCTCCCACCCACCCGGGTGGTAAAACTCTCGTCTCCGCCCCATGATGCCAGATCTGGCCCGCTGGAAGCTCAGGTTGTGCGTCGAAGCCGGGGAGGTCGGGTGGGTCATGTGGATGAACAACATACCATTCCTAGAACTCCTGTTATAGGTGATAACCTGTATTTCAAGGACATGGATATGTTGTTCATCCACACTGTCTGGCAGACTCCTAGCAGTTCTCCGGAGGAGGAGGCAGGCGCACACCCCTACTTAGGGAATAAAGACTGGAGAACAGAGGCCCCAAACCAGCATCCCGGGCGTGACTCAAGGTCGATGTGGTAATGGGTGGAGAAGGTGTGTACTGACTTCCAGGTAGCAGCCTGCAGATATCCTGGATAGGGGCGTCCCTGAAGCAGCCACCAATGCAGCAGTATGGCGGGTAGAATGAGCTCTTATCCTTCTGGAAGGCTCCATGCCCGCCAACCTTAGCAGAGATCTATGCGGAGGTGACCCACTGCTTATCGTCACTTGGCTGCAGGTCTGCCAGGTGCGGCTTCAGCGTGGGTGACAAACAGCTGGCGAACCTCTCCTCGAATTTCAGCCGTCGCTCCTTATAATAAGCGGCGCCCTTCACAAGGTCAAAGTATGGAGCCTGTATTCGACCTCCGAGGTGTGACTGGGGTAGAACACCGGCAGAGTCAACACCTGGTTAAGTGAACTCCGACACCACCTTCGGAAGGAATTTGGGTGGGGGCGAGGACAACTCTTGTCCCTGTGGAAGACCAGGTAAGGAGACTCGGCGCAGGCGCCTGGGCTCTCCCATCCTTCTGGCTGACGTGATAGCCACCAAGAAGGCGGTCTTCCACGACAGGTGAGAGAGTTCACACCTGTGCATTGGTTCGAATGGCTTGCCCATGAGCTTTGCCAGTACCAGCAGTAAATCCCACGGAGGTGGAGGTTCTCGCACCAGAGGGGAAATGTGATCAAGGCCTTTGAAAAAGCGCCAGACCACCTTCTCCTGCACCACCGACTGTTCCCCGGCCCGCGCCCGGTAAGCAGAGATGGCTGCCAGGTGCACCCTTAGGGTCGTTGACCTAAGCCCTTGACGAGAAAGGGACCATAAATAGTCCAAGATGCTTGCCAAGGAACAGGAGGAAGGGTCCAAGCCCTTGCCCTGACACCAAATGGAAAATCTCTTCCATTTGAAGGCATAGCATTTCCTGGTCGACTCCTTACGGGATGCCTCAACTACATTGAGGACCTCATCGGAAAGACCCAAGGCCTGGAACTCTAGCAGCTCAGGAACCAGGCCGTCAGGTGCAGGGATTGAAGGTCCGGATGGAACACCTTCCCTGATTGATGAGAACAGGTCAGGCGAGCTGGAAGCTGCCTCGGGAGCCTGGAGCTGAGGCTGAGGAGATCTGGTACCAGAACAAGCGGGGCCAGTCTGGGGCTATCAGAATCACCTGCGCCTTGTCCCTCCTTGCTTTGAGAAGCACCTTGTGTATCAAGGAAATGGGGAAGGCGTAGAAGAAGCCCGAGGTCCACAGCCTTGAAGGCATACCCTGCAGCGAGCCCTGCTGAGGCGGGCATGGAACAGCCTCAGCTTCGCGTTCTCCCTGGAGGCAAACAGGTCCACCTGAGGTGTGCCCCAATGGGAGAACAGATCTTTACTACCTCCGGCAGGAGAGACCACTCGTGGGATGCAGCCCCTATCCGGCTCAGGGCATCGGCCAGGGTGTTGGAGGCTCCTGCCACATGAATGGCTAGGAGATCCGCCTCCAAGCTGCGCACGAGTGACCAAATGCGGAGAGCTTCCTTGCATAGAAGCATGGAGCGCGTCCCGCCCTGGCGGTTTAGATAGTACATGGTCGTGGTATTGTCCGTCTGGACTCGGACCACTTGACCCCGGAGAAACGGAGCAAAGGCGGTGAGAGCTAGGCGGACCGCTCGGAGCTCCAGCAGGTTGATGTGGCGTCGGGACTCCCGCGGGGACCAGAGGCCGTGCACACGGTGTTCCCCCAGATGGGCACCCCAACCCATCAGAGAGGCATCAGTCGATAGAGAGACCGTCGGCTCGGGGCGGACAAACGGGATGCCCTCCTGGAGATGAACTGGAACGGTCCACCACCGGAGAGCGTTCCACATCCCCTGGGTCACCGTCACTAACTGGCACAATGGATTGCAGTGTTGTGACCACTGGCTGGCCAGTCCCCACTGAAGAGGCGCAGTGCCGTGCCCAGCGCCCAGCTGGTACAGGCCGCCATGAGACCAGGAGGTGCAGGAAGTCCCAGGCAGGGCACGTTGCCAACCAGAAATGATTGGGCAAGGAGGTAAGAACCTCGGCCCTGTCCTTCGGGAGCCGTGCTCTGGCTCGAAGAGAGTCGAGCTCTGCCCCGATGAAAAGAATCACCTGCTTCGGCTCGAGTTCCGACTTGGCCTCGTTGATGAGAAGACCGATTTGAGAGCAAACCTGGAGGGCCACATCTCTGGACCGCTCCACCTCCTGTCTGGAGGGGGCTGCTATCAGCCAATCGTCCAGGTAAGGGTACACCCGGACCACTCGGCGCCGCAGGAAAGCTGTCACCACTGCTATGCATTTGGTGAAGACCCTGGGAGCTGGAGACAGGCCGAAGGGCATGGCTCGAAACTCGAAAAGGGATCCCTCCGCTCGAAAGCGAAGGATCTCCGATGTGACAGACGGATAGGGACGTGAAAGAACGCGTCCTGCAGGTCCAGAGAGCAGAACCACACGCCGGGTTCCAGGGATGGTATTATCTGAGCCAGAGTGACCATCCTGAAGGTTTGAGACCTTAGGAACTTGTTTAGAGTCGTGTAGGTGAGAGAATGAGGCGCCAGCCCCATCCGTTCGGAACCAGGAAGTACCTGGACACAAACCCCAGGTCTGAGGAGGGTCCAGCACCTCCTGATCACCTCCTTTTGGAGGAGGAGGCAATGTCGCTCGGCGAGCCGACAGTGAACGCTGCGGACCCGAGGCCCCCAGTGTGGCGGCTCTGAAGGGCGGGGCCTGCTCGAACTCCAGAGGCAGGCCTTTTCCCACCACCTCCAACACCCACCTGTCCGTGGTAATAACGGACCAGGCGGAAAAGGAAGTGCGGGCCGTCCCCAGAGAACCTGGGGTGAGGTGACGGGGTTGGGCGACACCCTCAGCCCGTCACTGGGCAGGCTTGGAGGAGGGCCGCCGAGGAACCTCCTGGGCCTTACCTCCCTGCTTCCTGTTGGAGGAAGCCCGGGCTTGGGTTTGGGATGCAAGCCCGAGCCTGCTGGCCCTGATGTTGCTGGGCCGGACGTGCCGCGGGCGCAGAAGGACGAAAGGGCTTAGGCTGTGGTTTGCGGCCTTTGTCCTTCTGAGCGGATGAGACCGAGTCCAAGGTAGCATTGGACTTCTCGATCCTCTGCAGGTGACCTTCCACCCCAGGGCTGAAGAGGTAGGTCCCCAAGAAGGGACATCCGCCAACATGTGCTGGGTATCCAGTGAAGATGGATATCCTCAGCCAAGCCCGCGAGCCTTAGCCACTGCGGCGCCACAGACCTGGCACTGAGTCCCCAATGTCAAAGCAGTTTGAAGCTGCTGTTTGGCCACTGCCCTGGTCCGCACCTGCCTAACCGTGGTCTTCAGATCCGCTGGGAAGATGAGGACAACCTGGTCAGGGGCCCAACAGGGCAAGAGAGAAATGTGCCATGAGGACGGCCGAACCTGGCCTGGCGAAGGCGAGGAGGGACGCAGCATAGACTTTTAGCCCGGCATAGTCAATTTCTTGGACTCCTTGTTGGGAGGTTTGTCCACATCCCTAGCGTTCGGCCGCGGCGGAGCGCTGTCGGTAACTAACCCTCGGCGAGGGTGTTCCGAAAAACCGGACAAGGAACCGGTAGGGACCGCATACTTCCTGGCCATCCTGGCCGAAGGCGCAGGGCAGGAAGCAGGGCGCTGCCAGAGCTCCAAGGCCGGGCCCACTATGGCCTCTGCCACCGGAAAGGCCTCCGTAGGGGAATCCCCTCGGTCCAGAATCTCCATGAGAGGATACCTGGCCCGCTTAGAAACGGGTTCGAGCTTCATCCCGGTGGACTCCGAGATGAGCCGAAGCAATCCCAGGAAGGACGAAGGGCTATCGTCCACCGACTGTCCTCCTGAGGACTCCAAGTCCATTCGCTTGGAGAAAAGGGAGGAATCGTCTTCGGACTCGGAAGAGTCCTCAAAGAGCTGCCTCGGGCCTGAGGGTGACAGACAGCCTATGGGGCAGTCCCTGAGCCGACCGAGAATTCTTGGTCGGAGCCCCAACTATGAGCTGTGGAGGCGGAGGTTCCACCGGAATTGGTGGGGCAGCTGGTTTTGGCCGAACAACCAGCCTGGGAACAGGCTCCTCGGATAAAATGAGGGGTTGTTTCGGCCGCTCCGGTGACAGCCACTTAATGGCCGGGGAAGGCGACGGCGTTGGCTTGTTCCCAGTCAGAAGGAGCTGTTGCCACATGAGGTCCTCATATCGTCGACGCAACTTACGTCGAAGCCTCCCCTCATCCGAGGAGGAGGAGGAAGAGGACGAGCGGCGGTGCCGCTTGCCGCGGTGCTGAGACCGAGACCGCCTATGATGGCGGGACCGGCTGGACCGCGAAGAAGTCCGAGACCGAGACCCTCGGCTTTCCCGAGGACAGTGCGGGGAGGTGTCGTGGGGAACCGGCACTCCCCTTGGTTCGGAGGGTTCAACGAAGGCTCCGGAACGGAGGCCAACAAGCCAGCGGGTCCTCAACTCCCAGCGAGACGAGAGAGGGATTCGCGGCTTCTCCTGCGACAACCGTCCAGCGGGTCGAGAAAAATCTCGACGGCGTGGACAGGAGTCTCGGTCAACTGGCCTGGCCGGGGACACCGTGAGACCAGTGGCGAAGCGGCGGTCGACCAAAGTCGGCGACCGACAACTTGGAGAGGATCTTTCCGCTCCCAAGAGCGTCGACGAGTGGGACTTACCTTGTCTCTCTTTTGGACGAGAAAGCGGCCAGCGAAGCTGGTCCCTCACCTTTAGTAGAGAGGGTCAGACAAAGCTCCTTAAAGAAGCTGAATAAGAGGCACGAGGCCGGGACAAATGCACGCAGCCCGGTAGAAGCGGCCACCTTGATTCCTCTTCGAGGCGATCATCTGCTCGAGAGAGCTGATCCGTCGAGCCCGCCGCCACGAAACCGCCAACGGGCCTCTTTTGACTTCACGGAGGCTTGGCTTCTCGGGGCTGATTTATGTAGGCAGCACAGTCTTCGAGGGGCGTGAGGCGAAAAGGAAGAGCACAGGTCGCAGGCCTGCGGGTGGTGCTCAGGCCTAGACAGTGAGCGCAGCGTGGAGTGCGGATCCGTCCGAGACATCTTCTGCCTGCAAGGGCATCTCCGGAAACCGAAGTCAATTTGTCCATCGCGGCCCGCGAGGGAGAAGACCGAAGTCTTTTTAAGCAAAAACTTTTAAATTGAAAAATCGAAGAATTAGGAACCAGTCTTATCGCCAGGCGTTAAGGAGGAACCTAGAGCTTCCAAGCGGTAAGGAAGATCTGGCGTCATGGGGCGGAGCCGAGAGTTTTACCACCCGGGTGGGTGGGAGGAGCCAGCTTGAAGACCTTCCGGCAAGATTTAAAGCGGCAAGGATACCTGCCAGACAGTGTGGATCAACAACATATCCATGTCCCTAGAACCCTGCTTTTTCACTGTCACCCTCTACCCACATTCCCTCCCCTTTATTAAGCCTCAGTATCCCTCCTTGGGTCTTTCTTCACTCCCTAATGTACCTATAAAAGGTCTTATCCCCCCTTCTTAACAAAGTTGGCTATTTTTTCCTCGGTTTGGGACTTTGCTATTCTGACTGCCTTCCCAGCCTCTTTCTGCTTTAAATGATAAAGTTCTCTGTCCTGCTCCTGCTGTGTTTCCTTATATTTCCTGAATGCTATCTTTTTCTCCTTAACCTTCTCTGCCACCTCTTTTGAAAACCATGGTGTTTTTTTTTTCCTTCGCTGTGTTTCGTTGATTTGCTTTACACAAAGGCTTGTTGCCTCTGTGATGGCTGTTTTGATTACTCCCCATTGTTCCTCCACCCCTCCTTCTTGCCTGTTTGCTAGTGCTTTTCTGAGGCACTCTCTCTTTTTCTCAAAGTCAGCCCTCCTAAAGTCCAATACTCTTGCTTTTGTATGGCTTGAGTGTATGTCTGTGTTTATGGTGAACCACACTGTTTGGTGGTCGCTTGTTCCCAGATGGCTACCCACTTCTAAATCTGAGAGATTTTTTCTCCATCCCCATTTGAGAGTACCAGGTCTAAGACTGCTCCCTCCCAAGTGGGTTCCAATACTAGCTGTCTGAGGCATGCCCCTTGAAGGGCATCAAGAATGATCCTGCTCTTGGATGTGCCTGCAGCAAAGGTGCACCAGTTAACATCTGGCATATTCAGGTCCCCCGTCAACAATATCTCCCCTTTTTCTGCCATTCTAAGAATGCCTTCTATCATTTCCTTATCCATTCCCTCCCTCTGAGATGGGGGTCTGTATACAACCCCCATGCGGACTGTGGTGCCATTTCCTGTCTCCAGGGTGACCCAGAGTGCCTCATCTGCTCCCTGTTTACTCTAGTTCTGTTGCTTTGATCCCTTCCTTTACGTAGAGAGCTACTCCTCCTCCTCCTCCTCTTTTACCCTCCCTGTCCCTCCTGTAGATTGTATATCCTGGTATGTTGACATTCCACTTGCCCCCACGGGCAGCGGTCACGATCCAGCCATAGCACCTCTACAGTGCAAGGAGCCTGACCCAACCCCCAAAGAGATAGATAAGGTACGACGCGTGAAAAACTGCCACAATTTCTCCAGGCTGTGTGAACGCTGAACCGGATCATCACTTGCAATTTGCTGTTTTCAATTTCGGTGCCTTCTCAGGGTAGTGCTATTGGCTCCACGCCTGTGTAGAGCTCCCTGATTGGCTGGTCTCACTCACCTGAGACAGGAGCACCCGAGACGTGTGGCTTAATGTAAGCCTGCATCCCTGTACTCTACTCCTAATTTACATATTTTAATTTAGCCTGTTCTGCTTGGCCTGTGTAAAGTAACTTACCACCCCCCCCCGCTGCAGTTTCTCTCCAACTGTATCTGCACTGATTCAGTGCTAGCTCTGCAAACTTTCCCTTGATTTTTCCCCAATTAAGCTTTCACTCTGTACACTGCCTTGAACTGAGTTTGTAAAAAAGTTTTACTGGCTTTGTTAATATATTTTTTTTAATCCTATTTAAGACTGTACTGGGTTTACTCAGAGAGTAGTGGTCTGTGGGGAGCTCTCGAACCCTACAGAGGTTGGTAGTGGGGTACCACAGGGCTCGGTCCTGGGTCCAATCCTGTTTAATGCATACATATCGGACATCAGGGATGGTATAGGGTGTGAAATGAGTCTCTTTGCGGATGACTCCAAGATGGGAGCAGTAGTTGAGGGAGAAGAGGGGAGGTTGGCCCTGCAAGGGACCTGGACACCCTGGAAGCTGGGCTCACACATGGAAATTAAATTTCAATATCACCAAGTGCAAGGTGTTGCATCTTGGTGAGAACTCTAAACACAGGTACACCCTGGGAGGGAGGTGCTGGAAGCCTCAACAGGGGAAAAGACCTAGGGGTCATGGTGGATACATGTATGAATAACTCTGAGCAGTGCAGGAGAGCAGCTAGCAAGGCAAACAGGATGTTGGGATGCATCGTAGGGGATCACCTCTAGGAGCAAGGAAGTGATTCTGCAGCTGTACAATGGACTGGTTAGACCACACCTTGAGTACTGTGTACAGTACTGGAGACCACACTGAAGAGGGACATACAGCTCCTGGAGAGGGTTCAGAGGAGGGCAACAAAGATGATCTCGAGGGCTGGGGATATGACTTACGAGGACAGACTTGAGGAGCTCTGCCTGTTTTCATTGGAGGAGAGAGAGACAGGGGGACATGATTGAGGTCTTCAAGTACCTCAAGGGAATAAATAGGGTAAACATGGAGGGATCTTTAGACTAAAGCAGGGAGGCATCACCAGAGGGCATGGTTTGAAGTTGGAAGGTGGAAGGGTGAGGGAAAGAGGAGGAGGTTTTTCACTGAGAGGGTGGTGGACCCTTGGAATGCTCTGCCTGGTGAGCTGGTTCAGAGATCCACAGTGGAGGGCTTTAAGAGAGGGTGGGACAGACACAGAAAGTGGATGTATCAGATGATGGCCTGTCCCGGGGGGGTGGGGATGGATGATAGGGGTTTCTGGAGCACAAGGGATGGGAGGGTCTCTGCACCCAACTAAGGATCTAGGTTCGAGCAGACTTGATAGACCATAAGGCCTAATCTGCTGGCAAATAGTATGTTAGTATGTTAGTACATGCTTATTGCTATGGACTTAGTTAGAAAATTCAGTGAATTGTAAAATCTGTGTAGCCTCTGTCTTGAGCCTAAGGCTCCTGCCCTTGATTTTCATTCTTAATCATCTACCTTTGACCCCCCTGTCCTCCTCGGTCTCTGTTCTGTCCCTCCTGCTCTCCCCCTTCAGTCTGTTCTTTTGTGCTTGTTTTGGATTCCCGAGTTTGCCGGCACCTTGCCTCTTTATTTATTTTATTTTATTAAGTCTAGGATTACAAATACCTTTGAGCCAAGGCTCTTTTACAAAGGTTCCACGTCAGCGAAATACAAATTATGAGGAACATCAAGACAGATATTACTGCAATGTGGACATTGCAAACAGAATTCCAGTTGTTGACAGTAAGTAACCAATAAATTGAAACATCAGATAGGAGTGGGCAGAGACTGTGTGCATTTAAAGAAGGCCTGGAGAGTGGGACGAAAATCAAGGGAAAGTTTGCAGAGCTAGCACTGAAATCAGTACACATACAGTTGGACAGAAACTGCAGCATAGGGGGAATGGTAAGTTACTTTACACAGGCCGAGCAGAACAGGCTAAATTAAAATATATAAATTAGGAGTAGAGTACAGGGATGCAGGCTTACATTAAGCCACACGTCTCGGGTGCTCCTGTCTCAGGTGAGTGAGACCAGCCAACCAGGGAGCTCTACACAGGCGTGGAGCCAACAGCGCTACCCTGAGAAGGCACCGAAATTGAAAACAGCAAATTGCAAGTGATGATCCGGTTCAGCGTTCACACAGTAGAGAAATCGTACTTAATTTTCCAAGCGTCATGCCTTATCTATCTCTTTGCGGGGTGGGTGGATCAGGCTCCTTGCACCGTAGAAGGTGCTGTGGCTGGATCGTGACCGCTGCTCGGGGGGCAAGTGGCACCTGTAAGGAAGGAGACAGCAGAATAAATAGGAGCAGATGGGGGGTCTAAACAGAGACACACAAAGAGAGCTGAGCACCAACTTGAAAGACAAAGTCAGGGGGCAGTCTCAGACCAGCGGCTCCACGACTGGGTCCTTGATGGGGACACCAGCAGGCTGGGTCTCCTCATCTGGAAAGACCAGGACCGGAGTCCTTTCCAAAGAGTCATCAGGCACAGCCGGCGACAGAGAGTTGATCGGGTAGAGGATAATTTCAACCTCATCAGCCACTTCCTTGGTCCCCTGGCCAGAAGGAAGGTCCGAAAAGCCGGCGGCCAAGGATGCAATCTCGACCGAGGTCGAGATCACGTGTTCTTGGGACTCGGACCTATCCCGGTCCCAAGAACGTCTCCGTCGAGACAAAGACGATGGGTCCTTCTCTTTCTTGTGAGAATGGGAGGAGTGTGAGCCCGAGGGCGCCTCACTTCAGGTGGGGAGAGACTGGCACAACTCCTTGAAGGAGCCCGTAAAGGTGGAGCCTAGGTTTAGCGGGACGAAGAAGCTTCGGTTGGCCGAAGCGCGAGCTGCTTCCTCCTCGGAGGCCTTCATCTGTTCCAGCTGTTCGGCGGAGCCCGGGGTCGCGGAAACCGCCCACCTAGCCCCCTTCAATTTCACCAGCGGGTTCCTTTTTTTTTTTCCAGTCTCCCCAGCTTCAAGCGTGCCTTGCGGTCGTCCAGGACGTTGGGATGGAAAGCCAGGCAAAAACTGCATGATGAGGTGTCATGGCCGACACCTGGGCAGTAAACGCACGTGAGGTGAGGATCGGTGGGTGACGTCTTTTAGCCGCAGGGACACCGGTGAAATCCGGGGGATGATTTTTCCTCCATAGTCGAGACAGCGAAAGCGCGATTGCCAACTCTAACGAGCTTAATTTTCTGTATAACCGACAATTTGAAATCCAGGGCCTACGATATGCTGAGAGCACGAGGGAACCCGCATCTTCCAGCGTAAGGGAAGATCTGGCGTTATGGGGCACAGCCGAGGTGTATACCACCTAGGTGGGTGGGAGGAGCCAGCTTGAAGACTTCCGGCAAGATTTAAAGTGGAAGGGACAATGCCAAACAGTGTAGATGAACAACATATCCACGCTCCTAGAAGATGTATTCCTATTTCTTGAATAAAGATGAGTTGGAAAAAAAAAAAAAGAATTCAGTAATGAAGTAGGTAGCACAGTGGTTCGATTCCCTCTACCCCTTACCCCATACCACATCCCAGATCTACGCACACTCAGTTTCACTAACAGAATAATAAAATCAACAGTACAAATCAGTATCCTTCACATAATTAAATTGCAGACCCCATCCCTATCACACCAAATTCAGAGCTGCCAAGTGGTACTTGTAATCATATTGTCTCCATAAAAGTGACTAAGAGCCACTGTGTAATCCTTCTCCCTTGGCCCCATACAGAGCAACGCAGTGGCACCTGAATCATCAATCCAACCCCTACCATCCCTCCCATTAAATAGTCACTATGCGGAACTTGTAGTCATAGTGGCACATCCACAAAGCATCCACCTGCAATGGCTCTTCTCTTTCCCACAATATACAGTTACCGGGTTGCACTTTTAGTCCCAGTTCCATCCAACATAAAATGCCATTAACAATAAGGTGTCATACACACATCACCTCCCTAATACATAGCCTCTTGGCAGCTGATGTAATCACTGTATCACCCCCATCCCCAATACTGAGTCACTCGGCAGCAGTTTTAGTCCCCTTTTGCGACCACACATAAAAGGTGCTCTTTGTCACTGTTAGTCCAGACCCACCCCCCAACACAGCAGTGCCAACAGGAGTTAGAAACACAGAAACAGGTTGGCAGAAAAGGACTGCCTGGCCCACCAAGTCTGCCCAAGGTGCCTAGCAGAAGGCTAGGACTTCCTCCCACAACCTCCCGTTACCAGACCCATCTGGCTGTCCCAAACTCTCTTAAAGCCCATTATAGTCACCTCCTATCACCACCTCTGGGAGTTCGTTCCATTTTTCCACCACCCTTTCAGTGAAAAAGTTATTTCTGGTGTTTCCCCTAAACCTGCCTCTGTTGTAGCGTATGCCCCCTGGTCCTCTTGTGCCCTTTTAGTTTAAAAAGTCCCCCTTTGGGTTCTCTGTTTATCCCCTTTATATACTTAAAGGTCTCAATCATATCCCCCCCCCTTCCGTGATCCAGGGAGTACATTCCCAGTTCGCTCAATCTATCTTTGTATGTCAGGTGACTAAGCCCAGCCACCATCTTAGTCGCTCTTCTCTGCACCCTCGCCAGCCTTTCGTCTTTTTTCAGGACTGGTCTCTAGAATTGCACCCCATATTCCAACTGCAGTCTGACCAGTTGTTGATATAAGGAGATAACCTCTCTCTTCCTGCTAGTGAATCCCCTCCCAATGCAGCCCAGTATCCTGCTAGCCTTGGCTACCGCCTGACCACACTGTTTAGCTACCCGTAGGTCCCTGGAAATAATAATTCCCAGCTCTCTCTCTCCTCCTCAGTCTCTTTCAGTGCCAGACCCCCCCCAAGTAGTAAGTCTCATTCTGGTTTCTCCTCCCCAAGTGCATGATTTTGCACTTTTTTACGTTAAAGGCCAATTTCCATCTTTTGGACCAGTCCTCCAATAATCCTAGGTCCCTGTGCATATTTTTTCTCCCCTCCTGGTTTTCCACCCATCCGCAAAGAGACACACCCTACCCCTTAGATCCTTAGTTATATCCGCCACGAATATGTTAAACAGCAGTGGCGGTCATTTCACTGATCAATATGATATGGACGTGCCCAAAAATTCAGACTTTCTGGCTAGAATTACTGTCTTTGATGTCACCAATTCCAGGTGGTACAGCACACCTGGACCCAGTAGATATACTGTTGGATTTGCCAAAAGGGACAAAAGATGATACAATGTTAAAGCACCCTCTCCACAGATTAGGAATTGTGGTAGGCAAGCAGGTCCTGGCCCAGCACTGGAGATCGGATTCAATTCCTTCAGTAACACACTGGAACAAATCCTTAATACTATGCATGAAACTGGAACATACCCAGTATCTGGCCAGGAACCAGCATGAGAGGTACCTTCAGATCTGGTCCCCCCCCTTTGGAGAACGCCTTGGGCACTGGCTGGTTTCCGTTGTTCTAAGGAGACAAGATCAGAGGATTTTGGGGCACATTAACGTTCCATCTATTTTCATGCCTAGTTCATTTACTTTGCCCTCAATACTACTGTTTCTGTTATTCCCGCCTCATCTACTTCTATTCTTTCACCCTCTGGGTCTTACATTTCCATTCTCTATCTTTCAGTTCCATTTTGTCTGTCTTAGATCCTAGGTTTTGAGCACTGGAGACTCAGTCCCTCACCTTACTGTAAATTCAGATTATTTCAGCATGTTGACTCATTTGATGAAATGTACTGTCACCCATCAAATGCACCACAACTTGATAATAGCTTTATCCCAGAAATAATGCTGGGAATACTTGTTGAGATCACCAGACCGTGCAGAGTGAATGTCAACTTAAGTAACTGTATGTAATGTTGACTTTATCTTAAATAAAGTTTACAAAAAAAAAAAAACATGCTGCATCAATGCCGGTAATGCGTATTCTATTAGGATTATGTTTTTTTACCAGTGTATCAGTGTACAGAACACTGAGATACTTGGTGTATGATCAGGATCACTGCTCTTTGATTATGATATTTTATGTGCTGTTGTTTCTCAGTGTTTGGCATTATTTTCACACATATACATGTCCTTTATGGTTACATGCTACTTTTGCACTTTTCATCGAGACGTGCTGCCAGTTTCCATTTAAGGGTACATTAATTATCTGGATGTCAATGTATGTAAAACTTTGGCAGTTCGATCACTGAATTGTGTCCACATTTTTTTTTCATAATCTAGATTTCCTATCAGACATTCTAAGTGCCTCTTCAGTCATCATATGGTGTACATAGATGAAAAAATTTCTCACCTTAGTAATCTTATTTCTTCCAAGGTATTCTTCAATATTCTTAACTCTTGCAGTCAGCTGTAGTGTTGACTGCACGGAGAATGGAACATACGTAAATGACGGAACACTCATTGGCTCATGCTACCATTCAAACTGCTGCCCTTACAAACTGTTGAGTTCTATAACACTCAGATTCACTGGAGCCTGCAAGAAAAGGCCCCCTAAGCTAAGCTATCAAATCTGTACGATACTAATAACTATCTGGTAACAACAGTAATGATAATAACAGTAATAAGAAAAAAATCCTTCTTGACAAAAAGAATCCCCCAAACTGTCAGATATGACTCAAAGAGGGGGAAAACAACACCCAACAGGATTCAAAAGTATAACACAATTAGCTGGCCTGGTGGCGCTGAGGGTTGAAGCGCTGGAGGCCACACCGGCGACCTGGGTTCGGAAGCAAGCCTGGGTTGCCGGGGGTCAGCAAGGGAGGGAAGAGACTGAGCGTCCGGTAGACTGTTCTCTCTTCTCGGGGACGGCCTGGGGGAGCGTCCGCTCACTGAGCGACCTCTGGTGGTGGCTGGAGGTCGCCAAAATGTAGCAAAGTGGTTTATGTCTGGGGGGCGGATCTACGGCACCACGTGGCCTCACTGGCCATGCTCCGCGGGGGACAAAAAAAACAAAAAAAACACCCCTCCACCCTCACGGAGATGAAGGGGGTTCCAAGGACAAAGCCCATATCCCAATGGCGGTCCTCCGATTGGAAGACTCCACAGCCGACCGGCCACCCAAGTAGGACCTCTCTAATTACAGAGAGGCTGTCACGGGAGGACAGACCCGCCCCCGGGGGGAGGGGGCTAGGTCTGCCTGGGTGGTCGAGGGTGTCTCTCCAGTCCATGGCAGGGTTCAGCCAAGGAATAGTGGCTGTTGTTGAGAGTACACCCCGGAAGGATGCCCGGGTGTGGTGGAGATAAAAATAGTTAAAAAAAAAAAAAGTATAACACAATTAGGGTGAACCCCCCCCCCAAATACAGGTATCCAGCTGAAATGTAGAGGCTACTTGTTCTGGAAAGGGTGGCAGGAAGGGAGAGTTAAGAATATTGAAAAATACCTTGGAAGAAACAAGATTACTAAGGTGAGTAAGTTTTTCTTCTAACCCCAGGAATTCTTCAATATTCTTAACTCTATCAGACTATGAAGCAGTACCTTTGGAGGTGGGCACAGAACCTATTTTGGAAACAGACTCTGCAAAACTGCTGTGCCAAACCTGGCATCATTTCTGGACTGAGTGTCCAAGCAGTAGTGCTTTGTGAAAGTGTGCACTGTTCTCCACGTAGCTGCTGTGCAGATTTCCAGTAGTGCAATGTCCCTGGCAGCTGTTGTAACAGCTGTGTCCCTCGTGGAGTGGACTCTGAGGCCTACTTGGGGCTCCTTGCCCACTTTTGAATAACAGAATTGGATACACTGTACTATCCAGCAAGAGATAGTCCTCTTAGATGCTGGTTTTCCCTTTCCCACATCCCCATAAGTCAGGAACAGCTCCTGTCTGACCTGTCTGTGGTCCTTGGTGTGAGTAGTGTAGTAGCTCAAAGCTCTCTTGACATCCAAGCTATGCAGCCTGCGTTTACCTGAACTGGAATGCTCAATGAAAAAGACTGGCAAGGTAATGGACTGATTCAGATGGAAGTCAGAGACTACCTTTGGAAGGAACTTCTTATTAGTTCTAAGCACCACCTTATACCTATGGAAAGAGATATAATTCTGCTCTGTACACAGGGCCTGGAGCTCTCTAATCCTTCTGGCTGAGGTTATAGCCACCAGGTAGACTGTTTTCCAGGTTATATATTTCAGGTGTGCTGAGACCATGGGCTCAGATGGGGGTTCCGTGAGCCTGGCAATGCATACATTAAGGTTCCATGCTGGCACCAGTTCCCTGTGAGGTGGTGCAGTTGGGCTAAACATTTGAAAATTTTCTTGAAAATGGGACTGGATGCTATGGAGATATCCCTGCCAGCTGAAATACAAGCTGAAACTGAAGCCAGGTGAACCTCTAGGATAGTGGGCTGCAGACCCAAGGAATGTAAATGGGTAAGGTAGTCCAACAAGACTGGCAGCCCAGTCTGTGAAGGTACCACCACACTGTCAGTAGAACACCACATAGAAAACCTCTTCCATTTGGAGGCATACGTTCTCTTGGTTGAGGGCTTCCTGGATCCCCTCAGAACATTAAGGATGCTCTCTGAGAGTTGCAAGCCTGCATACTCTAGGTCTTCAAGAGCCATGCTTTGAGCCTGAGGGAACTGAGGTTCAGGTACCGGATCCTCCCCTGTGAGAAGGACAGGAGATTGTATCTCTGAGGGAGGTGTATTGGTGGGGCCACTGACAAGAAGAGCAGCAATGAGTATCATGGCTGCCTGGTCCAGTCTGGAGCTATCAATATCATTGTGGCTGGCTGGGACCTGAGCTTGATCAGGACCATGAGCAGCAGGGGAAAAAGAGGAAATGCATACAGCTTCTTTCCTGACCAGTCCAGCACCATGGCGTCCAGTGGTACTGTGCCCTTTGCTGATGGCCTGCAACACAACTTTGGCAACTGGTGGTTGTCGTGGGATGCAAACAGATCTATCTCTGGGTTCCCCCATCTTCTGAACACTACCACCAGCACCTGTTTGTTTAGGGACCATTCATAATGATCCTGGTTGATTCTGTTTAGGGCATCTGCCAGTGTGTTGTCCTTTCCTGGCAGATGAATGGCTACCAGTGAAGACTGGAGTGTGCAGACCAGATTCCACACCTTCACTGCTTCTGTGCACAGAGGACTGGACCTTGTTCCTACCTGCATGTTTATGCAGTACATTGTAGTGATACTGTCTGTTCTGACCCGTACCACCTTACCTTGTATTAGAGATGTGAAGGCCTGCAGAGCTAGATATACAGCTGAGTTCCAGTAAATTTATGTACTGGCGAGAGACTGCACCTGGCCACGTACCATGTATGGTATGTGCCTCCAAGTGAGCCCCCAGCCTAGGAGGGAGTCGTCTGTAGTGAGGACTATGGATGGAGACTTCTGCTGAAAAGGAATTCCTTCCCTGAGGTTTTCCGTGACCTGCCACCATTGAAGGGCCTGCAGTAATGTCCTTGTTACTGGTATCAGCTTTGAAAGAGGATCCCTTCTTTGACACCAGTGTGCCTTGAGGTGGATCTGTATGTCCCTCATTTGAAACCTGGAGCCTATGACTGTGCCTGTTGCTGCAACCATATGTCCTAGTAGCTGCAAGAACTGCTTTCCTTGCTGGTTTCAGTTTGTTTAGCCTGAAAGCTCCAGCAATCTGGAGGATGTTGCTTACCCTTTCCTGAGGCAAGTAAGCGCTTCCCCTCAGTGTGTCCAGCTCTGCTCCTATGAAATGTAGTGCCTGCACTGGTTGCAGGATGGATTTTTTGAGGCTGAACAGGAACCCTAAGGACTCCAGAAGGTCCTGGGTTGTCCTTAAGGAATCTCTTACCTGTTGTGCTGTTTTCCCCACCACTAACCAATCATCCAGGTAAGGGAACACTATGATTCCCTGCCTTCTTAGGAATGCCACCACCACTGCCAGGCATTCTGTGAATGCCAGTGGGGCTGAAGTAAGGCCGAACGGAAGTGCTGAGAATTGGTAGTGACCTGAATGGAGTAGGAATCTGAGATATTTTCTGTGGGACACTCTTATGGGGATGTGGAAGTATGTGTCCTTAAGCTCCAGGGATGCCAACCAATCTCCCTTCTGGAGAGTTGGCAGAATCATAGCTAAGGTTATCATTCTGAACCTTGGCTTTGCCAAATGCTTGTTCAGTAGTCTTAGATCTAGAATGGGTCGCCATTCCCCATTTTTCTTCTGGGTCAGCAAGTACCTGGAGTAGAACCAGTTTCCCCTTAGCTGTAGAGAAACTGGTTCCACAGCTCTTGACAGTAACACATTTTTCATTTTCCCCTCTAATAGCTTCTATTCTATAGCAGTGTCAGTGGCTCAGTAGGTACCACACTCGCCTCTGAGGCCGGGAGATCAGAGGGTTGTGGGTTCAGTTCCCACATCTGGCACTTGGGTTAATAGCCCAGTACTGACACTGTAGTGCAGCAAGAGAGGAGTGCTGCACTTCTGAGGTCCCGTCTTTCAGAGGAGACATTAAACCGAGGTCCCATCTGCCTGGATTGGTGGTAGTTCAGGTGGATGTTAAAGAGCCCATGGCACTTATCGAAAAGAGTAGGGGAATTTTTTATTGAAAATATACACAACAATCATAATGACACACTCCATTTTAGCAATTGCCAAACATACGTATTTACAAACATTTTCAAAAGAAAAATTATAAAGTACCCCCTTCAATATCTTCCCCCCAACCACACTCCAATACACCGTTTGAAAGACAATATAGAAGCAAGACACCCGAAAGCCCCTATTCGCCATATTTAATTATCCCCCTTTTCATCTTAACCATGCAATATGTTTCCAAAATCCTGAAAAATATTTTTCTCTAACATGCATTGTTCATATTGTTTTTTTTTCCACTGCTAATTCAATCGACTAAAAGAACATTATTGGGCAGAATGGAATGTTGTAAAGAAAACTGACATCTTGCTTGCCATAGATAATACTTGATACAGGCAAATATCAAATTTAGTGTACTTGGGTGATATCTTCGTAAAAACCTGAATAGTCCCCAGGACAAGACTCTGATAAGAAATATGAATCAAAAATCTCCATTCCCACACTTGCCAACTCAAACCAAAAAGACTTAACATACGGACAAAGTAATAAAAATGTTCTAAGGTTTCAATTTGATCTAAGCATCCTGGTCTAATACACATTCGATCCTGAATCTGTTTATGTTTTAAATTACCCTGACTCCCAACCTCCCATGACAACAGAGCCACAACACATCCACATACTAGGGGTATCCTATGATCCATCAAGAGTCGTAATGCTTGAGACAATTTTGAAGGGTACACAAGGAAAATCACTTGGACGTAAAAATTGAACATAATTTCTGCATAAAATTCTTTCCTGGAATGTCCTGCAGTTGGGCTTTCCTAATTTCCATTCCGTAGTTTTCTGACTACGGCATCCACAGAGGATGGGGCTAAAGCCATCTTTCCTCTCATGGGAACCCCTCCTTTCCAAAACGACATAAAGGGTGAAAAAAGTAATTGTGTCCAAGCCGACCAAGGATGATCCTGAGGTTTAACCCTGGTTTGAAAGCAGCAATCATGAAAAGGAATGAAAAATACCACTGGATTTATCATCCCTACACCCCTTGATTCAGTTTTAAATAAGTAAAAGCTCTTTTAATTGGATTCAACCGACTACCCCACCATTTGAAAAACACACTATATAATCTAGTTTCTAAAGCAACTGGAACTGGGAAAATTGCAGCTACATGTAAAAAATAGGTAGTAAGAACTTTTAATAATCAAAACTCGCTTCTTTTTGGAAAAACCCCAGGATTTCCATTGCTGTACTTTTTTCTCTGCAATAACCAAAGCTTTTTCCCAGTTTAAAAAGGTTAAGTCTCCTTTACCAAAGTTTAGCCCTAAAACAGAAATATTCTCCTTAACTATAATACCCCCAATATCCTGACAGACCATATTCTCCCCAACCCCCAGACAATTACATTTTTCTAAGTTTAGTCTTATACCGTTTAGATTAGCTAGACTTTCAATCACTTCAATAGCCTTAACCCCTGAGGTAACATCGCTACCAATAGACATATGTCATCTGCATATGCAGATATCTTCTCAACTGTAGTAAAATACAAGAGGCGATAACCCCGTGATTGACCTGTTGTGCTCAATTTCTCTCAATACTGGGTCTAATGCAAAGGCATATAGTAACTGGGCTAATTGGGCAACCCTGCCTAACCCCTGCTTCATCTGTATCTCAGAACCTACCACCGTATTAATGCATACACAAGAAATTGCATTGCAATATAAAGTGTGAACATATTGCACAAATATTTTTGGAAATCCATATTTCAATAACACCTGGAAAAGAAAATCATGAGACACTGAATCAAAGGCTCGCCTGATCTAATGCCATAATAAAACCAGACAGTTTTCCTTGGCGTCCAAATTCACATATATCTCATAATAATCTTAAATTCTGCTGAATTGATCTATATGGAATAGCACATGTTTGTGCGGGTGAAGCACCCCTTAGCCACCTCTTGCAATCTTTTACACAGGATTGAGGAAAGGATCTTATAATCTGTATTCAAAAGACTAATTGGTCTCCAATTACCCAGTTCTGTAACATCCCCTGTCTTAAAAATAAATGTTAAAATAGCTAGATTAAATTTTGAATCTCCAAACCCATATTGTAAGATATCATTGAAAACTTCTGTCAAAATACCACTAAGGTCATCTGCAAAGGTTTTATAAAATTCATTAGTCAACCCGTCTAACCCTGGTGATACCCCTACCTTTAAGGCACCTATTGCCTGTTGTACCTCCTGCAAAGTTATAGGCCGTTGCAGCATTTCTACTTCTACTAGAAATATATGGAATTGGGAAATTAAAACGTCTTCCCACCCCAAGGTGGAAGCGAAACTATTTCAAATTGGGACACCACCTTCTCCTCTGCTATAACTAGCATTTCTGCCACGGATGATTTTAATTCTCCAACAGAATTTCTGAGCCCTGACATCACTCTTTCTCAATCTTAGTCTTACATGCCTTATCTACAGGTCTTGAAAAGGTTGTTGTTGGTGCAATTTAAAACCAGCATGAATAGATGCAGCCCTATATTGATAAGTAAACATATTGTTTTCACCCTTTTGATCTGGGACTGAATCTCTGCATCCTTACTTCTAGAATGAGACTGTAATTTATAATATTGATTTTGAAATTCTAAGTATTGTAAATATTCCTTGAACCTTTCTGTTTCCCATATGTTATAAAGAAATCCTTTAACGCCAATTTGGTATCCGACCACCAAGAAACCCAGTCTAAGAAAAATACTGCTACTGATTTACGGAAAACCATAAAGTTTTTAAATTGAGCCAACAATCCTGCTTCTGTCAGCAACCGTGCATTCAACATCCATCTGGCCTGCAAAGCTGGGAAAAGGTTGGAATCTGTTGTAGACCTACAACACTGCATAACACATTATGATCAGAAAAATCATATGAAATTACTGAACACTCCACCGGAGTTAAATGATAAGATAGAAAAAAATAATCTATTCTCGTCTGAAAAGATGCCCTCTTATAAGTGAAACCCCCTTTTTCATGCAATTCTCTAAAAGCGTCCTTTAACTTTGCAACCCCTATAGTTTGCGAAAGAGCATGAGAGTCACAATAAGTTTTTTGCTGGACACCGTCTCTTAACCGAACATCTAGGCTGCAATTCATGTCTCCTCCCCAAATTATATGTTTTGATGAAAACAAATATGGTTTTACCAAATTAAACAAGGCTATCCTTGCAGTTTTGACTTGTGGAGCATAAGTATTAATTAATCTAAAACACAATCCCTTTAAAAAACAATCTAACAACAATACCCTACCAGGCAGGACATCAATCAGCCTTGTTACCTGAACTGCTGTGTTGAAAATAATATCCTACTCAGTCTGCCACATCTTCCCCGAATGACCAGAAGGACGGGCCTTCCCACCATAGCTTTGTAATCTGAGACACCTCTGACAAAGAAGAAAAATGAGTCTCCTGTAAAAGGATCACATCTGCTTTCAATTCTCTGCAATACTGTAAGGTAATAAGCCGCCTCTTATAACTCTTAAGGCTACAGCAATTGAGGGATATAATCTTTAAACAGGCCATATTATGCTTTGGTCATTTATTCACGACTTATCTTGTTTCCTCTTTCTTCCCTTTTTCTTCTTTCCTTCTAACACTTCCAGTCCACCCTCTTCTTCAATTTCCATGTTTAAGCTCTCATCTGATTTTAACAAATCAGGAACTCCTTCCCCTTCTAAGTCTGCCAGAGCTGTGAAGGAATTCTGAATCAAACACCCCCCTCCCGTACGACTACTTGCTCTCGTTACCCTCCTTGGAGTCTGAAAGGGAACTTCCTTCTCAGGTTCCCTTGTCAGGTCATCCGTGCTTTAGTCAAGGAATCTGCCATAGAAATGGGGAGGGACTACATCCTGTTAAAGCTGACCCTGTGGATCTTATTTCATTAATAGAAGACTCTGATATTACAGAAGGCGTCACTCTTTCAGTTTCCCTTCTTACTATGTTTTTTACACGGGATTGAGTAGGCTCCCCCCTACATTGGGCCTGCGAAATCAGCTCTTCTTTATTCAATCCCCCGTGCCTATTCTGCTCCGCCCAAGGACACTGATGGTAGGCATGTCCTAAATCGTCACATAAATTACATTTGAATTCATTCCTACACACTTCACTGTCATGGTCAATTCCCACATAAGGCACATTTCACTCTATCATGCACTGCTCAAATGCCTATGACTACCACATCTATAACACGCTTTTGGCTGGCCTGGGTAAAACAAACCCACGATCTCTCCCCAAAAGAAGCTATTTGGGACATGTTGTATTCATTATTCACCATAAACAATTTAACTTTAAATTTCCATGCCCCAGTCCAAATGTTTTCAGAGTCTAGGATAGGTTCCGTGAGCCTAGTACCTCCATTTCTGTTTTAACAAAAACAATATCCCCACATTCACTCCCTCATTCCTAAACATTACATTCACAGTTTTAAACACGGTTTTGTAATTGGAATGGCTAAAAGGGTGTCCATAAAGGTAACATTTTACAACTATCATATTTATATCAAAATTTTTCAAGACTAGCCATTTGTTTAAAGCTTACATCAAAAGTATCCTCCCACAATGTTAATTAAAGCATAGATATCGGAAGGTAAAAGTTCATAGAGTCCATCAATAATTTTCTGGCACATATACTCGGTCCGGGTGTTCAGGTAGGCCTCCTCTATACCTTATTCGTACTACGTTTCTTCTTGGGGCTTGCTCCACCTTATTTCTTTTAAAAAGGTCCGCAAAAAGTGGGCCCCTCCTTTCTTCCTGCTCTTCTGGCCCCAGTCCATGCAAACTTTCAGCAGGAGAAACCTCCCCCCTCCTCTGCTTAACCGGTGCCCCTGCCTGGCTTAATGCCTGGTCCTGAGAAACAAGTCCATCGAGCCAAAGACTCACCGCTCACTGTAGGTTCTGTCGATGCCTCCGTTGCCCCTGAAGAAAAGGACAGCCACTCTGGGTCTGGTACCCATCTGCCGTCTGCCTGGCGAATCCAGCCCGCTTGAGATATGGCTGATTCAGCCCACCAACTGGAGCTGGGCCCTGTTTCCTGGTCCGTTCCTCCGGTCCCACACTCAAAACCGGCCGACTGCTTTCCTTCCTCTATTCGAGGTACCACGCTCGCGATACCCGAGACTTCCTCCTTTCCTCCGTGAGCTCGTTGATCCATGGCGCTTCCACCCCTCACTGTACCGGGTAGTACCTCCGCTTTGCGACCGATCACCGTCACGCCTCCTTCCTCCACAGCATCTCCTGCCATGCTCGACCTCGGACTGGCTCCCGACTGGCTTTCCAGAGACTCTCCATGCATTCCAGTCTCTACTGCAGCAGGCTCCGACGCAGGCCTCGCCTGCACAATCTCCGGTAAACACAGTTGTTTAGTGACAAAAACCTGTACTTCCTCTGATGCCTCCGTTCCATTTCTCTCAACGGACCTCCATGCTCCACACAGAATCTGACCACGCAGCCATCCTCTGGGTCAGCAGCTCCCCTACTGACCAAGAACAGCAGCGCCTCCGAGTAGGGGAATTTCCCTGGTGCCCTGGCCAAATTTCCCTCATTCACTAAAATTACCACCAACAGCTTAATCTGGTTCAAGGTCAGTTGGCATTCATCTGTATCCCCCACCCCCGGGTCGTGCCTGAAAATAGGCAGGATTTGACTAGTGCACTTACCCGGTCAACAAAAACTAAATAAATAAATAAATATTCTGAGGGGAAACTGGCCTGAAGATTCTTGTTCTTAAGGAGAAAAAGATTTGAAACTGAAGGATAATTCTTGACTCGCTACTTCCAGGACCCACTTGTCTGTGGCGATGTTCTTCCATGCCTGGAAGTAGTGAGCCAACCTGCCCCCTACTGGTACAGGGGATCTGACTCTGGTAACCATGTCAGGGGTTCTGCTTAGGCTGGGACTGAGCCTGGACAGTCTGGTTCCCACGCCTAGATCCCCTTCTGCCCCTTCCTCTAAAGTATCTCGTCTGCTGAGGATACTGCTGGTACTGTTGTACAGCCTGGGCTTGAAAGAAAGGACTGCCATAAGTGGAGCTACCTCTGCCCCTCCCCCCCCCATAAGTCCTGTAGGAAGTTGAAGGTTTTCCTGGCCATGTTGCTCTTGTAGGTGGTTTTGTATTCATTCACCTTTTTCATGTAGGCCTCTGTCTTGTCCCCAAACAATGAATTATTCTCACAGGGGAAGCCCACAGTCTTTGCTTGTGTGTCCTATGACAAATTAGTGGCTCTCAGCCATGCAAACCTTCTTAAGGCAATTGTGAGGGCCATCCATCTGGCAGCAGTGTCATTAGCATCTACTGCCATCTGGAATTGATACTGGAAGTCACCAAGTCCAACCTAGCCATCTCTGTTAGGTCGGCTGCCAATCTAGCTGGAGCCTTGTCTGTCATGGCCATGACAGACTGCCAAAGGGACTTTTGATATTGGGCCATATAGGCCATATAATTTGCCTGTCTGATAGACAAAGAAGCTGACATATCACAACTGTGAGGAGAGATCTCAGTGGTGTCTTGACTAGCAGCGAAGAATGAAATCTGAGTGTTACAGAATGCAGCAGCTGGTAAGGGCAGAAGTTTGAATGGTGGCATAGGCCAATGAGTGTTCCATCATTTACATATGTTCCATTCTACAGGCAGTTCAACACTATAGGCTGACAGGCTGACTACAAGAGTTAAGAATACTGAAGAATTCCTGGGGTTAGAAGTGCAGAATACATAATGCGGATTGTTTTTGTATTTGGTCAATAAAATAATTTATATCGGTGCCTGAGAAGATATGTCTTGTTTGGTGGTGGGGCATCAAGAAAACAATCCTTGGATTTCATCCAATTTCTTCTTACTGATGATGTAATTTGTACCGGGGGGCGGGGGGGCGGCGGCTGTATGGTGGCGTCAATGAAATATTAAGAAAATTACAGAATCAAATCTGCTAGTGGAAGCGAAGGGTTACAGATGGTTATGTGGAGTGGGGAGATTTAGTTTGAGAGACTGCACAGACGTAGTTCTCCTGTTTTTCATGTTAATAAACTTTTTTCATATCTCAGTACAGTTACACTCTCAAACTCACTTCAGTCTGATAAACAACCCCATCCCACACACACACACATTGCATACACATCTCTTGTGTGTGTATGTGTATAGATACACACATACAGTGCTTGCTATGGTAAAGTTGATTGGTACCACGCTACTGCGCAATCATGTTATTCAATGGGTACCACAATTGCGCACCGCTCGGTATACCATGCAACTTTACTGTAGTAAACACTGTACATATATATATATATATATAATATATATATATTACATATTTTTGTCCAAGACTGCAGATATGCACATAACAAAAATATTATAGGAATTGTGTCAGCAGATGGGGACCGCAAGATCCATCTAGTCTGCCCGTGTTTCTGCCCCCCTCCCTATTTAGACTGCACCCTGATGTGTCCACAATGTCTGTCCCATACGAGTTTGAACTCACGTACTGTCTTGGATTCCACCACCTCCTGAGGTAGGTTGTTCCATGGGTCTATGACCCTTTCTGTAAAGAAGTACTTCCTGAGGTTGCTTTTGAACTTGCCTCCCTCCAGATACAAGTTGTGCCACCGTGTATGCACATCCCTGTTTTGCTGGAAGAGGTTTCCTGCTTGTGTTGTGCTGGTTCCCTTAACGTACTTAAAGGTTTCGATCATGTCCCCTCTGTTTCTTCTCTGCTTGACGGTGTACAGATTTAATTCCCTGAGTCTTGCGTCGTAGGACTCATGATGCAGTCCATGCATCATCTTTATCGCCCTTCTCTGTACTATCTCCAGGCGGTCCATGTGCTTTTTGAGGTGGGGCCTCCAAAACTGACCGCAGTACTCTAAATGTGGTCTCACCAAGGACCTGTAGAGAGGAATGATAACCTCGCTCTTTTACTTGTAGTTCCCCCACTACTGCATCCAAGGATGCCACTCGCCCTCTGTGCTGCCTTTTCACACTGTTTTCCAACCTTTAAGTCATCCGCAATGACTACTCCGAGGTCTCTTTCTGTCTTTGTCTCCTCTAACTGATGCCCTCCCAGTGTGTACTTTATCCCTGGGTTTCTTTTTCCTATATGCATAACCTTGTACTTCTTGGCATTAAATTTCAACTACCAATCCCCTAGACCATTCAACTTTTTTCAGGTCTGCTTCCATACCTTTTGCTCCTTCCTGCATGTCTACTCTATTGCACAGTTCTGTGTCATCTGCAAACAAGCAAACTTTCCCCTTCAAGTTGTTTGCAATATCCCTGATAAATATGTTAAAGACGATAGGTCCCAGCACAGACCCTTGTGGAATGCCACTGGTTACTCTGCCTTCCCTTGATAGTGATCCATTGACAAGCACTCTCAGTGTCCTATCTTGCAGCCAGTTGTTGATCCAGTTCATTATTCTTATGACCGACTCCTGTATGCTCTCATTTGTTAGCTAGCCTTCTGTGGGGGACCGCGTCGAAGGCTTTGCTGAAGTCCAGGTACACAACGTCCACTGCTCCTCCCTGGTCGACTGCTCTGGTAACCAAGTTGAAAAAGTCGATCATAGTGGTTTGACAAGAGCATCCTGCTGTGAAGCCATATTGCCTAGGGTCAATCTTTCTGCTATCCTCCAGGTACTTCACTATCCTCTCCTTTAGCAACGACTCCATAATTTTTCCTACCACCGAGGTCATACTGACTGGTGGGTAGTTTCCTGCCTCTTCCCTTCTTCTGCTCTTGTGTAACAGTACTACTGTTGCCCTTTTCCAGTCCTGAGGTATTATTCCACTTTCCAGTGACTTGCTGAAGAGCTCAGCCAGTGGTGTGGCGAGTTCTTCCCGAAGCTGCTTCAGTACCCTAGGGTGGATACCATCAGGCCCCATTGCTTTATCTACCTTGAGCCTATTCAGTTCTTCTAGGCCCCTTTCCCTTAAAAAGGGTCTTGTGTCTGCTCCTGTGGTGTTGTGTACTGACCTACTTAGTGTAGGACCCTTCCAGCTGTCTTCTATGGTGAAGACCGAGCAAAAGAAATCATTTAGCAACTCTGCTTTGTCTTCGTCTGTGTCTGCCATTTTGCCTTCCTTTGTTGCCAACCTGACTATTCCCCCTTACTCTTTCTTTTTTCCCGTATATATATGTGTATATATATATATACACACACACACACACACACGACACAGTATACATATCTCTGAAGAAGATTTTGTCTCCCTTCTCGACCCTCTGCGCTATTTTCTCCTCCGTCTGTGCTTTTGATCTCCTAACTGCCTTTCCTGCCTCCTCAACTTGTTTTTGTATTCTTCTTTATCTAATTCACTTTTAGTTTGTTTAGATTTTGCAAAAGCTCTCCTTTTTTCCTTGATTTTGGTTGTAACTTCCTTGGTGAACCAGAGTGGATTTTTCTTTCTTTTGTATTTGGTGATCTACTGTATTTAAAGCAGTTTTTAAGGCCTCCCAGCAGTCTTCTACATCTTTTGAGTTTCTGCCATCTAGCATGGATGAGACTGTACGCTTCATTTCAGCAAAGTTAGCTCTCCTGAAATCTAGAACCTGGTTTTAGTGTGACTAGTATCTTCTCTCTCTTGTTCACAATTAGCTGGATTGTCCTGTGGTCACTGGTCCCCAGACTGACCCCTACTTGCACATCTTAGACTTTTGTGTTGTTTGTGAGCACCAAGTCCAGTATCGCTTTGTCTCTGGTGGAGGAATTCACCTGCTGCTGTAAACCGGCACCTTGCAGTGCAAACAGGAAATTTTCGCTTCGTTTGGAGGATGCTGTGTATGAGGACCAGTCCACATCTGGCAGGTTGAAGTCCCCTACCAACAGTAACTCTCCCCTGTCTGCCATCTTCAAGATGGTCTCCATGAGCTCTTTATCTACATCAGCTTCCTGGGATGGGAGTCTGTAGATAACTCCGATCCGGATATTGAACCCGAAAGGGACGACATATACCTTTTTGAAAATAAAGTAACAGCAAAAGATGGCTAAGATAAAAGAAAACAATGCATCTCTCGAACATCCCAAGCCTTGAAGTATTCATAGTATATCAACTCTGCAGCTGAAAATGCTTTTGGACGCAAACCGTATGTGTTGTTTTATATCACTGGTCTTCATCTTACAGTGCTGTAAAAACATTAAAGAGGTAATATGGGATCATTTTTGATTTGTTGAGTTAGTAAATGGAGTCTAACCCAACCCTGATAAAGCACATGCTGCAAGTTACAGTTTGACTTTAAAAAACTACAAAAAAATGCATATATACTGGAAATACACAAAAGGATTGGCACACACAAAAAGCTCAGATGCGTTACTATTTTATTGGGGAAAAAGGCAATAAATATAGAGTGTTTAGGTACTAAGGTGCTGCAAATTCAACAAATGTACTACAGAAAGCTGCATGTCAAAAAAAAAAAAACTGGGGCTTTGCGTCATGATGCCTCTTCTTTTGGGGGTACCCCTTAGGACCTGAGCACTATACTGCTTTTGCAATTCGATAGCAGCACAGCTGAGCTTTTTGTGTTCACCAATCCTTTTGTACATTTTTAGAATTGGCAGCACCAACTACTGTCAGAGCACACATTCTTTGAAGACAGGACAAAATAAATACATATATAACTAACCTAATAAATAAAATAATTGTAAGTGAGTAGTTCAGTAACACTTGTCCAAAACTGTCAGCAGCCCTAAAAAAAAAACTATGCAGATGTCGATTCCTATATGAGGCCAGATAATTTACGGAAAATTTATTTTTCTGAGTCAGGGTTTAACAGCAAGACAGTAAGTGTGACAACCATAAAATCATACTGAATCTGTGCCATACTGCAATGTCTAACAAGTACATAGATATGATGGACAGTGTACAGACAAATAAAAATTACCAATTTAATGCATTTGAAAGCAGGCTTTGTAAAACCTGTCAGTATATTCTGATTCAGATGACAGCTTGTTATCTTCTTCCTTGTCAGAACTCTGACTTTTCCATTTTCTTGCTAGTGGTTCGTTAATGTAAGGTTGAACAATTCTCATTTGAGGCTGAAACATGTACGAACCACTACTACTATCGCTATCTGCCCCATCTTCACCTACGTCGCAATCACAAACTAAGTTTCCCACAGACATGTCTGCTTGAGCACAACCAGACTGACTGGATCGAAGTTTTAAACATCAGTGTGGAGCCTCCTCTGCACAACCACTGAATCTGTATCTCAGAGAAACAGGATGGTAACAAAGTTACAAGAGCAAATAAAACAGAACGACCAGACATGATTTTGCAGACAGCGAGAGTTGTAGAGCCAAAGTCCAGAGATCTGGATAGTATCATTACATGGGTAAATCTCAACAAGATGAAATTCAATCTTGATAAATGAGCAACATTGCACTTTGGCAAGAACATTATCAAACAAGACTACTATATTAATGGAGTTAAGCTAAAAAAACAGTTACCAGAGAGCGAGACTTGGGGGGTATAAGCAATGATCATAAAAGCTCGTCACCTTGTAGATATATAGCCAGTAAGATTGGACATTTAACTGTGTATGCAGATCATTTCATTCTAGATCAGAAGCAGTACTTGTGCCCCTTTATAAAACATATCAGCCCACACCTAAAGTATTGCTCCCATCAGTGGCGTCCCTATCTAAAGGATGTAGATATTGTAGAGAGAAGTCAGAGGAGGTTTACCAAGCTCATACCATGTTGTAAGAATAACCAATATAAAGAAAGATTGAGGGACCTGGGATTATGGAATCTGCCACTCAGTCAAAAAAAGAGGGGACTTGTTGCTTTTATACAGACTACTAGAGGATCCTATTCTAATGTAAGAATTAGGTCTTGTACACAAGGATATTAAATACAATTTAAGAGGGCATAAATGGCAGTTGTTAGAAACAGTGCCCAAAAGCGAACTGTGGAAATTTGCATATGTACCTAGAGCAAGAAGATCACAGAATCAAGTACCAGGAGATGTCACAGAAGCAAGCAACTCTGCACTGGTTAAGTTAAAATTGGACAAATGTCTTAGTGAAGATAACTCCGGTTCTCACCACTGAGTAATGCGGACAACGTTCATGGGCCTTGGCCTTCTGTTGTCCTACAAATGAAGTAAGTAATAATGAAGTAAGTATTCTGACAGAATATGATTAATTGAACATGTTGTGGCACATGTGACTGTCAAAACAATTGCAATTATATGCGTGATTTGTGTTTTTTCTCCCATCTCCTTTAAGACAGCAGGCCTTGGAGGACGGCAAGGCTGAAGCAAGCCTGCTTACAGGACACTAGGTCCAGACTGTAGTGTTTAGTGAAAGTATGAACAGAACTCCATGTGGCGACCCAGTGTTTGTCAGTTGATGAGTCTGAATGAAAACAAGCCATAGAGGTGGCAATGCTGTTGGTGGAATGTCCAGACACAGGACCGGGAAGCACCTTACCATTCTTCTGGCAACAAAAAGACATGAAAGATGCCAACCACTTGGAAAGACACTGCTTTGAGACAGGGGTATGCACCATCCTGGGGTAAACTAAACAAAAGCTGTGAAGACTTTCTGCAGTCCTTAGTACGGTCCAAGAAGAAGCACAGAGCCTTATGGACATTAAGAGAATGCAGTATACTTTCTCTTGAATTCTGAGGGGAAGCAAACAAAACACAGGGAGGTGGATAGTTTAGTGTACTGTGAACTTAGAAACCACCTTAGAAAGTAACCTATGTAAAAGCGGAAACATTCTAGTGGCCGGCCGGCTGGCACAGCAGTAGCACTACCACTCGTGATGTCAACAACCTGGGTTAAGGAATGAGTCCGAATCATCAGAGGGTTAGCAGGGGAAGGTACGCTGAGTGTCCCAGAGGACAGTCTGTACCTCGGAGAAGGAGGGTTGACAGACTCAATGCTACTCTGGGTGACACAGCTGGCAGTGCAACAAGACCACAGAATTTTTTGGGGGGAACGGGGTGGCCGATGTGCTCTTGATATGCAACATACGCGCACGTGTGCACGTATGTTAAGAGCTCTCATTGCATTCTGTAAGGACTGGGCCAGAAGAAAAAAATTACTCACCATAGTAATGTTGTTTCTTCTAATGGAGTCTTGCTGTATTCAGACATAATGCAGTTAGCCCCAGCACCTGCATTGCCCCGGAGAGGAAAGAGTTAATTCCATGCAGAAGCATGGAACGTTGAGCTCGAGCTCGGTTTTCAAACCTCTGTCTGTGGTACTTCCCAGTGTAACCGTCAGATTCTTATGAGCAACTAAGTAACTAGGCACAAAAATATGGAAATTGTTTGAAACATATAGCCAAAGGGCAAAAAATAGTTTTGGGGTCCAAAAAGACTCAAGTCAAGAACCCATGAAGAAACAAGGTAGTGACAATTTAGGCTCCGAACATAAGGATAATAAACATAACAGCTACCCACCAAAAGGGGGTACAAAGTACACCCCTGAGGTGCAGCACTGTACCTGCCAGCCCACTTCCCAAAAACAGGTTCTGAGAGGGGAGGCGGGGGGGGAGGTCTGAATAGAGCAAGACTCCATTAGAAGAAACAACATTACTATGGTGAGTAATTTTTTCTTCAAACAACATGAAGTCTTGCTGTATTCAGACATAATGCAGACTACCAAGCAGTTCCCTATGGAAGAGGGAATGCAAAACCTACTTTGGGAACAGGCTCTACAGTACTGCTGTGCCAAACCTAGCATCACTCCTAGCTTGGCTGTCCAGGGAGTAATGCTTGGTGAATGCATGTACTGTTTTCCAGGTGGCTGCTTTACAGATCTCTAACAAGGGAATATCTCTGGCCGCAGCTAGAGAGGCAGCTGTACCCCTAGTGGAGTGAGCCCTCAGGCCTGAGGGGGGGTGTTCTACTCAATTTGCCATAGCAGAATTGTATACAAGAAACAATCCACCTGGCAATAGATCTTTTAGTGGCAGGCTTACCTTTCCCCACTTTACCATAAGTGAGAAACAATTGAAGACAGTCATTTCTGTGTGCCTTAGTATGCTCTATGTAGTAGCTAAGCACCCTTTTAACATCCAAATGGTTTAATCTTCTTTCCCCTGAAGAAGAATGGTCAGTGAAAAACACAGGGAGTGATATGGACTGGTTTAGGTGGAAATCCAATACCACTTTAGGCATGAACTTCCTATTAGTTCTTAGGACCACTTTATCCCTATGGAAGGATATTAAGTCAGGTTCAACTGACAGGGCCTGTAATTCACTAATCCGCCTGACAGAAGTAATAGCTACCAGAAGAAAAAATTACTCACCTTAGTAATGTTGTTTCTTCTAATGGAGTCTTGCTATATTATGACATATGCAGTGAGTCCCAACCTTCGAACTGCTCCGGAGGTGAAAGAGTTAACTTTCCATGCCAGGCATGGAACGCTGAGCTCAAGCTCGGTTGAAAACTCTGTCTGTTGTTCTTCAAACTCAAACTGTCAGATCTTTATGAGCTAAACTCACTAAGGTCCTGTGTGGAAGCTGTAAACCTACACTAGCCAACTGGCTACTAAATATAAAAACATATTTTTTGGTCCCAAAACAAAGACTCAAGTCAGGAGACCCAAAAAATGAAAAACACAACACCCAGACACCCCAAGAAAAGAGGGGTGAAAAACAACAAGGTGGGCACCTACTAAGTGCCAACACTGCACTGCCCACCCACATCCCAAAAATAGAGGTTCTGAGAGGGGCAGGCGGGGGGGAGGTCATAATTTAGCAAGACTCCATTAGAAGAAACAACATTACTAAGGTGAGTAATTTTTTCTTCAAACAACATGAAGTCTTGCTATATTATGACATATGCAGACTACACAGCAGTACCTCCATGGAGGAGGGACAGAACCTACTTAGGAAATAGGCTCTGAAGCACAGCTGTGCCAAACTGAGCATCACTTCTAGCCTGGATGTCCAGAAAGTAATGCTTGGTAAAAGTGTAAACTGTTTTCCAGGTAGCTGCTTGACAAATCTCTAGAATGGGGATGTCCCTGGCAGCAGCCAGGGAAGCAGCTGTACCTCTGGTAGAGTGAGCCCTCAGGCCTGAGGGAGGAACCTTACCCAGCTTTTCATAACAGAACTGGATACAAGAGACAATCCACCTGGCAATGGATCTTTTAGTGGCAAGTTTCCCTTTACCAACCTCACCATAAGTGAGGAACAGTTGGAGGGAGTCAAACCTGTGACCCTTGGTACGCTCAATGTAGTAACTAAGGGCTCTCTTCACATCTAAGCTGTGCAACCTCCTCTCACCAGAGAAGGAATGGTCAGTGAAGTACACTGGAAGAGAAATAGACTGATTAAGGTGGAAATCTGAAACTACCTTAGGCAAGAACTTCCTGTTAGTCCTGAGGACCACCTTATCTCTATGAAAGGAGATAAAAATCAGGCTCCACTGACAAAGCTTGTAATTCACTTATGCGTCTGGCAGAAGTGATGGCTACCAGAAACACAGTCTTCCAAGTCACATACTTAAGCTCTGCTGAAGACAAGGGCTCAAAGGGAGGTTGCATAAGCTGAGCAATGCAAACATTAAGATCCCAGGCAGGGGCAGGGTCCCTGAATGGAGGGTTGGTGTGAAGCAATCCCTTGAAAAACTTAGAAAATACAGGATGAGCTGAAAGAGAAGAGGGCTTACCTGCTGAAATAAAAGCAGACACAGCTGCCAAATGCACCTTTAGGGTAGCTGGTCTCAGACTCAAAGTGTTTAAATGGACCATATAATCCAGGACTGTGGGTAAATCAGCAGAATCTGGGGAAATATGCTTCCCAGAGCACCATATGGAAAACCTCTTCCATTTGGAATTGTAAGTAGCTCTGGTGGAAGGCTTCCTAGAAGCCTTCAATATATCCATTACACCTTGGGAGAGGTGTAGATCAGCAAACTCTAACTCTTCAAGAGCCAGGCCTCGAGACTGAGAGATTTGAGGTTCGGGTACCAAACCCTTCCCTGAGCACAGGTTAACAGATTGTGATTCCTGGGAAGACACAGGGGAAGATGAACTGCTAAGGACAGTAGGAGTGGATACCAGGGTTGTCTGGCCCAATCTGGAGCAATCAGAATCACTTTGCAGGATTGAGATCTGATTTTGACTAACACTTTGAACAGGAGAGGGAAGAGGGGAAAAGCATAGAGAAACTTCCCTTCCCAATTGAGAACTAAGGCATCCAGAGGGACTGAGCCCAACACTGGGGGCCTGCAGCAAAAAAGGGGAAGTTGGTGATTGTCTGGGGCTGCAAAAAGATCTATCTGCGGGGTGCCCCATCTGGCAAATATTACCCCCAGGACCAGGGGATCCAGTGACCATTCGTGATGGCCTTGGGAAATCCTGCTGAAAGCATCTGCCAGGACATTGTCCTTGCCTGGGAGGTGAATTGCCGTAAGGGAGGTGTTCAGAGAGTAAGCCAGAGACCACAACTTCATTGCTTCGGTGCACAAGGCCTCAGACCGAGTGCCTCCTTGCTTGTTGATGTACCACATTGTAGTGGTGTTGTCTGTTCTGACCTGTACAATTTTGTTCTGAACAGATTTGGAAAAAACTTGAAGTGCTAGACAAACTTCTCTGAGCTCCAACGGGTTGATGTGGAGCAGAGATTCCTGAGGGGACCACAGTCCCTGGGTAGTGAGGTCGCCCATGTGAGCTCCCCACCCCAAGAGGGATGCATCTGTAGTAAGGATTAAAGAGTGAGACTGAGTGACAAAGGGGACCCCTTGTCTCAGGTTGTTCTGATCCTGCCACCACTGTAGGGCTTGGATCAGGGTTCGAGTTACTGGGATCAACTTGGTTAGAGAGTCCTTTCTTTGAGACCAAAAGGCTCTCAAATGGAACTGAATGTCCTCATCTGAAATCTGGCTCCTTGTACTGCTGTAGAAGCAGCCATGTGTCCCAGGAGCTGCAGAAAATGCCTTGCTGGTCCAGAGACCTGCAGGGTGAATGAGGAGGCCAGAGAGACCAGGGTCCTTGCCCTGTCCAAAGGAAGGAAGGCTCTGGCTTCCTGTGTTCAGTTCTGCGCCTATGAAGGTGAGAAGCTGGACAGGCTCTAGAACTGACTTTGGAAGATTCAGAAGGAAACCTAGAGAGGTAAGCAGTTGCTGAGTTATCTGAAGATGTAACTTGACTTGGTCCGGAGACTGGCCTACTATGAGCCAGTCGTCCAGGTAAGGAAAGATGACAATTTTTTGCCTTCTTAGGTAGGCAACTGCTACTGCCAGGCATTTTGTGAATACCCTTGGAGCAGAGGTGAGGCCAAAGGGCATTGCTCTGAACTGGTAATGGCCTGAGGGCAGCTCGAACCTGAGGTACTTTCGATGGGAGCTTCTGATGAGAATATGGAAGTAGACATCCTTGAGGTCCAGGGACGCTAGCCAGTCCCCTGGCCTTAGAGAGGGTAAAATAATTCCCAGAGTCATCATTTTGAATTTTGGTTTTAAAAGGTGCTTGTTTAGGTATCTGAGATCCAGGATGGGCCGCCATTCTCCTGTCTTTTTTGGGGTAATGAAGTACCTGGAGTACAATTCTTTGCCCTGGTGTAGGGGTGGAACCCTTTCCACGGCTCTGAGAGCCAGGAGGGTAGAGACTTCTGCCTCTAGGGCAAGTGCCTCTGATGGATTTGCAGGTGGAAAGGATCTGGTTCTCATCTTTGGAAATTTTTTGAAGCTGAGAACCAGTCCCTGGCTTACTACTTCCAGGACCCACTTGTCTGGTGTTAGAGACTTCCAGTCCTGGACAAAGTAAGCCAGTCTGCCCCCTACAGGTAGTGGAGAATCGGCCCTGGCCACCTCATCAGGGTTCCTGCTTGGCAGGGGCTTTAGGCTGAGGGGTGGAAGCAGGTCTGCTTGTACCCCGTCTGCCTCTCCCTCTAAAGAACCCCTCTGGGCATAAGCTGAAGAGGCCTGGGCTTGGTAAAAGGTCTCTGAAAGGCCTGCCCCTGCCCTGGAAGGCTGCCTTTGAGGATGGCCTGCCTTTCCTTGGCCTGTGCACTCCTATAGGTGGTCCTATACTCATCCATTTTCTTCATGTAATTCTCTGTCTGCTCCCCAAACAGAGAATTACCCACAACAGGAAAATCCATGGCCTTAGTCTGGGTATCCTGTGACAGGCTAGTACATCTGAGCCAAGTCATTCTGCAAAATGCCACAGATGTAGCCATGACTCTTGATGACACATCATTAGAGTCCACTGCAGCGTGGAATTGCACCTTAGATGCCTCAATACCATCAGCAGCCATTAGCTCCAGCTCCTTGGCAAGCTGGCCAGGGACCTGTTTTGCTAGAGCCATAACAGTATCCCATCTGGATTTCTGGTATCTAGCAACATAAGCCATATAATTTGCCTGTCTAAGTCCCAAGGATGCTGCCATGAACTGTTTCTTTGCCATGGCATCAATCCTCCTGGATTCCTTGTCAGGGGGGTGTGAAGCCAAGGGAATATTTGCCTTGTCACAGGCTGCAGCCTGCACTACCCCAACATGGCTGCATTGTTGTGTAAGGAACTCCGTATCAGAGCCTGACAATGTGTACCTCTTGTCCATTCTCTTATCCACAGGAGGTATAGTGTGAGGAGTTTTTAGAATTTTTACTGTCCGTTTCCCAAAAGATTTATGCAAAGGAATAGACAGTCTCCTAGACTCTGGGATATCCATCATTTCTACATAGTCAGGCTCCTCTTGATCATCCACAGCTTCCTCCATAGGGAGCTGGAGGGTTTCAGCCACTTTTTTATAAAACATAAAATGAGAAGGGACACTCCTGAAGGTCTGTCTGGGAGATGTCCGGTTCAATGGGCACATCCAGACTTTCAAATCCACATTCACTCTCCTCATACCCCTCTTCCCCCTCCTCCGGTTCATAAAATTCCTCTAAATCACACTCTTGAACCGGTGGAACCGGCCAAACCATACACTTACCTGATGGTGCCGGTTCGGTCGGAACCGGGGAAAGCGACTGGACAATTTTAATCGCTTTGGCTATTTCTTCAGCGGTTGGAGAGGAAAGTTTTGGCTCCACACCAGCTGATTTTCTAGTCCTTTTGCTGGAACTGACTCCTCCAGTCGGCTCTCCTTTGCCCAAGGAAGTCTCGCCTGCTCAGAGGCACTCCTCGGTTCGGCTGAAACCGAACTGGCTGGCCATCCGGTCAGCGGACTTTTGGCCTCCTTTCCTGAGCCTACCAACTCTCTTTCCAGGGTAGCTGCAGGAAAATTTTTGCAAATCTGGCAGTCTGCATTGAGGTGGTCAAACCCCAGACAATAAACACAGGTGGTGGGGTCAGCCTTAGCAAAGGCTTCCCCACAGACACTGCAGTGTTGAAACCCAGTGGGCCTGGTTTTTCTTTTGGGTTTCCAAGACATAGTGCCAGTCCTAACCAAACTTGCCCGTTTATGGCAATCCGCCAAGCAAGACTCTCTTATCGGTTCCCAACTGTGTCACGGGTCGTGGAAAAAAACGTAATAAAATCTGTTTTTTTTAGAACCGATAACCACACTCTACAGGACAGATAAATATATTTTAAACAACCTGATCGGTTCAAACCGAACCGATAAACCGTTTACAAGTTCCACACAGAAAGTAAATGTAAAACTTATCTAGTACTTACAAATACCACAGACAGAGCTTGAACTGACTGGTTGCGGTTTAAATTCGGTCAAAAAACTGAGAAAATAATACTTTAACCGACAAAATGAACCGAGCAGAAGGAGAAATCTCCGGAGCGACTGTTCAGTGATGCGGAGTAAAGAATCTGACAGTTTGAGTTTGAAGAACAACAGAGTTTTCAACTGAGCTCGAGCTGAGCATTCCATGCCTGGCATGGAAAGTTAACTCTTTCATCTCCGGAGCAGTTTGAAGGTTGGGACTCACTGCATATGTCATAATATAGCAAGACTTCATGTTGTTTGAAACACAGTTTTCCAGGTCAAGTACTTCAATTCAGTCGAAGCCATAATTGCAAAGGGTGGCTGCATTAGCTGAGCAATGCAGACATTAGGATCCCAAGGCGGAGTAGGCTCCCTAAAGGGAGAGTTAATGTGGAGCAGACCTTTGGAAAACTTTCTGAAAACAGGATGAGATGCCAGGGAAAAGCCCTTCCCTGCTGAGAGGAATGCAGAGACAGCTGCTAGATGAACCTTCAGAGTGGCAAGCCTAAGGCCTAGACCATTCAGATGAACTAGATAGTCTAAGGTTGTGGAAACGTCTGCAGAATCAGCAGGATGCCCTTCTGAGAGCACCAAATACTGAACCTCTTCCATTTGGAATTGTAAGTTTTTCTAGTGGAAGGTTTCCTGGATACCTTTAGAATTTTCATCCAGAACTCCCTGAGAGAGATGAAGTGCTGCATATTCTAACTCTTCAAGAGCCAGGCCTTGAGGTTGAGGGACTGGAGATTGGGGAACCATATCCGCCCCTGGGAGAAGGAGAGAAGATGGCATCTCCTGGGAAGACACAGGGGACGTGACACAGCCAAGGACAACAGAAGAGGATACCAGTGCTGTCTGGCCCAATCTGGAGCCACCAAAATCACTGTGCAGGGTTGAGTTCTTATCTTGATCAGAACTCTGAACAGGAGAGGGAAAGGAGGGAAGGCATAGAGAAACCTGCCCTTCCAGTCCAGAATGAGGGCATCCTGGGGAACTGTCCCCAGGACTGGAGGTCTGCAACAAAACAGAGGAAGCTGATGATTGTCTGGTGCTGCAAATAGATCTATCTCTGAGATGCCCCACCTGGAGAAAATGATCCTCAGAATGTGAGGATTCAGGGACCATTCATGATGTCCCTGTGAAATCCTGCTCAGAGCATCTGCTAACACATTGTCTTTCCCTGGAAGATGAACCGCTACCAGGGAAGTCTGAAGGGAATAGGCCAGAGACCAAATCTTCATGACCTCCGTGCACAAGGCCGTGGACCAAGTGCCTCCCTGCTTGTTGATGTACCACATTGTGGTAGTGCTGTCCGTCCTGATTTGGACCACCTTGCCCTTGACTGAATCTGAGAAGGTCTGAAGGGCTAGAAAAACTGCCCTGAGTTCCAGTAGATTGATATGAAGAAGAGACTCCTACGGGGACCAGATTCCCTGAACTGTTAGGACTCCCAGATGGGCTCCCCAGCCTAGGACAGAAGCATCTGTAGTCAGTACTACTGATGGAACTTGAGGGAGAAATGGAACCCCTTGTCTGAGGTCATCCTGGTCCAGCCACCACTGGAGAGCTTGTACCAGAGTTTGGGTCACTGGAATCGGTTTGGAGAGTGTCCCTTCTCTGTGACCAAAAGGACCTTAAATGGAACTGAATGTCCCGCATCTGAAATCTGGCTCCATGAACCGCTGCAGTGGAGGCTGCCATGTGGCCCAAGAGTTGGAGGAACTGTCTCACTGAAAGAGAAACCTGAGGCCGAAAGGAGGAAGTGAGGTCTACTAAGGCCTTCACCCTTGCCAGAGGAAGGAAGGCTTTTGCTTGGACAGTATCCAGTTCCACCCCTATGAAGGTGAGAAGCTGTACTGGTTCGAGGAATGATTTTGGCAGATTTAGAAGAAACCCCAGAGAACTGAGCAAGTCCTGGGTGGTTTGCAGAGCTGCCCTGACCTGATCTGATGACTGCCCTACCAGCAGCCAGTCGTCCAGATATGAAAAAATGGTGATACCCTGTCTTCTGAGGTAAGCCACCACTGCTGCAAGGCACTTTGTGAACACCCTTGGAGCTGATGTTAGGCCAAAAGGCATGGCCTTGAACTGATAGTGACCTGAAGGCAACTCGGACCTGAGGTATTTTCTGTGGGAGCACCTTATAGGGATATGGAAGTAGGCATCCTTGAGGTCCAATGATACTAGCCAATCTCCTGGCCTTAAAGAGGGAAGGATTATTCCCATAGTTACCATTTTGAATTTGGGTTTTGATATGTGTTTGTTCAAGTACCTTAGATCCAGGATGGGTCGCCACTCCCCTGTTTTCTTTGGGGTAAGGAAGTACCTGGAGTACAGGCCTTTTCCCCTGTGTTGAGTAGGAACCTTCTCTACAGCTCTGAGAGTCTGAGAGCTAGGAGAGAGGAAACCTCTGCCTCCAGGGCAGGGGTTTCTGAGATTGATGCAGGTGGAAAAGACTTGGCCCTCCTTTTTGGGTACCTTCTGAAACTGAGGGCCAGTCCCTGGCTTACTACTTCCAGGACCCACTTGTCTGAGGTAACAGACTTCCAGACCTGAAAGTAGTAAGCCAGCCTGCCTCCTAGTGGGACTGGGGAATCGACCCGGGCTGACACCTCAGGGTGTCTGCTTGGCAGGAGCCTTAGACTGGGAGGAGGAAGCAGCCCTGCTCATCCCCCTCCTGCCCCTCCCTTGGAAAAAACATTGTGGGTAAGAAGACGTGGCCTGGGCTTGGTAAAAAGGCCTGTGAAAAGGCCTGCCCCTGCCCTGCTGCTTTTGAGGAGTGGCTTGCCTTTCCTTGGCCTGTGCACTCCTGTAAGTTGTCCTATATTCATCCATTTTCTTCATATAATCCTCTGTCTGCTCCCCAAACAGAGAGTTACCAACTACAGGAAAATCCATAGCCTTAGACTGGGTGTCCTGAGATAGGCTAGTACATCTGAGCCAAACATGCCTCCTGAGAGACACAGATGTAGCCATGACTCTGGATGCCACATCGTTGGAGTCCACAGCAGCGTGAAATATCTGCAGCCACCTCCTCCAGCTCTTTGGCTAGCTGGGGGGAGGCCTGTTGAGCCAGTTTCAGAACCGTATCCCACCTGGACTTCTGGTACCTGGCTGTATAGGCCATATAATTTGCCTGCCTGAGTCCCAAAGAGGATGTCAAGTATAGTTTTTTGGCCATGGCATCAACTTTCCTGGAGTCCTTGTCTGAGGGGGTGTGAAGCCAAAGGAATGTTTACCCTGTCACAGGCTGCAGCCTGCACTACCCCAGCATGGCTGCAATGTGAATAAAGGAACTCCGCAGCTGAGCCTGATAACATATACCTCCTGTCCATTCTTTTATCTACTGGAGGTAAAGAGTTAGGAGTCTGTAGAATCTTTTGTGTCTGTTTCCCCAAGGACTTATGAAGGGGGATAGACAACCTTTTGGACTCTGGGATGTCCATCATCTTCACAAAAATCAGGCTCTTCTTCCTCCTCAGCAGCTTCAACCATAGGGAGCTGAAGGGTTTGGGCAACCTTCCTGTAAAACAAGAAGTGTGAAGGGGACTTAGAGAGCCTGGGACGAGAGATATCAGAGGGCCTGCCTGGGGAGATGTCCGGTTCAATGGGCACATCCAGACACCCCCCCCGGTCATCATCTTCGACAGGATAATCTTCGTCTCCCTCCCACTTCTATTAGAGAATTCACAAGGTCGGTTCCTAACTGGACCGACCGAAAAGAAACCGAAGAGACAACAATTTCCACAGTTAAATAAAATAAAAACACAGTCACTACCTATCTACAACACTACCTGTACCACGGACAGAGGCTGGAAATCCGAAAAAACAATAAAGAAATGGTTTTTAAAACCGAACGCTTTACTACACCGAACCGAGCAGAGGAAATCTACAGAGCGACTGTTAGTGGAGTAAAGAATCTGACGGTTACACTAGGAAGTACCACAGACAGAGGTTTGAAAACCGAGCTCGAGCTCAACGGTCCATGCTTCTGCATGGAGTTAACTCTTTCCTCTCCGGGGCAGTTCAAGTGCTGGGGCTAACTGCATTATGTCTGAATACAGCAAGACTTCATGTTGTTTGAAAACAAAAAAATGATGCCAGGCTCTGCAGGAGGACATCCACCTCTCACTGCCCTACTGCTGACCAAGGTACTTCACCCCGAAAACCACTGACTGAGACTCTTTCAGGGGTATGGCTTCTCCCAAGGGCCCCATCCTGGGGGTTGTCATTGAGGCACAGGTCAGGTAGCATAGGAAAACTAGGAGCAGTTGTAAAATTCACAGATAGCGTTTTATTATTAATAACAGCAAAATAAAAATTAAAAATTGTTCAATATAACTATTTACAATGGCAGTACAACCATAGAAAACAGTCCTTCTGAGTTTTTTCTTCTCAATTTCAAATCTCAGTCTCTGTACCCCTTGCACAAGCATTGCTGCTCTTTTTATAATTCTGTGCATGGGAAACGCATAAAAAAACCCAGCATGCCTCTCACACAAAGTTCCTGTAAGTTTCCAATGTTCTTGCAGGTGCAGCTAAAAGAACATAATGACCCAGAACTGACCTCTTGTTGACAGCTCTGGAAATATTTTTCAAACCAGTATCTCAGGTTAACCCCTTGAATTTCAGTTTTTGCAATCATTTCAACAGTATAGCTATATACAATTTTAAACAAATGGAACCCAGTATCAGCGACATTTCCACATAAAGATTCACATATATTTTTATTTGCTCTTGTTTACCAGGTAAGCACACTAGACAGCCAGGTGCCTATTTTCAGGAGCGACACGGAAGGTTACAAGGTACAGACGAGAACAATTTGGCAGTATACATTACATCACATGTAAAACAGTATGGTACAGGTGTTTGACAGCAGTCAATATAAAGAAAATCACAAGTGCATATTAGTGGGCTGGAGCCCAAAGCTCAGGGATAGTACATAATATTCACATAATATGTACAGAAAGGCAAGAAAGAAACACATTTCCAGACAATACAGCCGATAGCAACAGGTTAGCCAGTAGATTGAGCGCTACCTGCAGATATGCAAGGAGGAAGAAAAGACAGAAATAGTAAGGGAAGGCAGAGAGAGAGATAGCAAGAAGAGAGGAATTGCGAAACCGTCGAAGTGATCATTTCCTAGGTCTCACAAGAAAAACTGGTTGCACAACCAAACAGAGAAGAGACAGAAAAGGAAAGGCTAGAACAGACCATTGTGTTTGAACTCTTTCTGCATAACAAATGGGGCAGGGCCTTATTCAACCCGGTCATAGGGGTAAGCCAGGCTGTCTGAAGGAAAAGAAGGTAAGTTTCAAGAAAGGTAGACGAGGGGGATGGTTGTCTAGATAGGACTGACGGGGGCTGTCTGGCATGAGGGGGAAAAGTACAGTAAACTACAACGGTGTCACTGAGGGTTGAGGCACTGGACGCTGCACCTCACGCTACGCCAGTGACCCGGGTTCGTGAATGATCCTGGGTCGTCGGGGTTGGGTGGGGAGGGAGGACGGGGGTTGGACTGAGCCACTGCAAGGTAGCTCTCCTCTCCTGGGGAGGGACCTGGTCACTCCCGCTGCATGGCTATCCCCAGGTAGAGGCCTGAGGCTACTGCATGCAGAGAGCAGCAAGAATAAGGAGGGCGATGTCGATCATGGCGTGCGCGTGCCTCCACATGGGTGCGAGCAAGACAACAGAAAGGGGAAGGGAGGAACATGGAGCTGGCAAGCTCCATGACAGTACTGGTGGCTTTCCCAGTAATGGGGACACCGACTAAGGCCTGAAGTGAGCTTCTACCCATGGGGAGGGTCTGGAGCCTACCACCTGCCAGCCCCAGAAACCCGGAATAAAATGGAGATTTAGATAAACAACTTTGGTGAAAAACAAGGTATGGGGGATCTGCAACTAAAGTCTACAGCTAGGAAACTCTCCAAGCAGAGGTGATCACCACCTCGAAAAGCATTTTTCAAGGAAAAAAAATGCATTTCACATGTAACAGCAGGTTGGCGATAAGCCTGTGAAAGAGACTCCAGAGCCAAGTTAAAGTTCCACAGTGGGACTGGTTTACAGACCAAGAAGGCAAATGCAGGAGCCCTTTAAGGAACCTGGGGGACACCTCCAACTGGGTCATAGTTTTGCCCACTGAGATGCCATGAGAAGCCAAAATGGTCAAAAGGCGTACCATCAGAGAAGAGTCCTGGAGACCAGAGTACAACAGGTACAGAAGGTAGTCCAAGATTACCTGCACCGGACAGGAAAAGGGGTCCAAGGAGCAAGAGGCACACCAAATACTGCAAAGTTTCCATTTCAGGGAATAAGTGTGCTACGTAGAACATCCAAAAGTACTGGGGAAACCCTGAAGCAGGACAGTTCCACATCTTTAGGAGCCAGGAGTGAAGCTGCGGACTGAAGGTCCAGTCGCAACAGATTGCAGTGGTCCTACGACAGCATCCCCTGCTCATACAGCGAGTGGGACAGCTGGTTACACAGGAAACCAAATTTGCCTGGACCAGGAGGAGGCTACCAGTATCACTGTGGCCTCATCCACCTGAAGCTTGATTAATACCCGCAGAATCAGAGGGACTGGAGGAAAGGTATACAGAAACCTACCGTTCCAGGAGATGGACAATGTATATCATCAAAAAAATACTGGTACTGGAGTAAGGGTGCAGAAATGAAGCCTTTTTTTGTTGTGTGGTGGGTACACAAAGTTCCAAATCTGGACAACCCCAACAGGTAAAGAAGTCTAACTTTGTGACCAAGTCACCCAGAAGTTCCCACTTCTGAGACTGAGCAACCAACCTGCTGAGTAGGGCTTGGGGTAGGAAAAATCAGTTTGTGAGCTAGTGGTCAGTTTAGCCACTAGTTTTCAAAATTTGGTTGCCAAATCAATATTTTTACTGGTCATCTTTTTTTAAGAGCTCAATAATCACTTTGTGGGCAGGTAGCCAGTTGGCTGCTAACCTTGGAATTCTGGTAGCCAAACCAGTTGTTTTAGTGGTCACTGGCCCCTTGGCTAACTGATTTGTCCCATCCTGGCCTGCCAGGATGTTCGGAACAATGCATGTGGCCTGTGCCAGGGCTCACTCTCACACACACATGGCTTCTCTGTACCTCCTTGTCTGTGAAGTAGTGTGTGACACAAAAGCTGTCTGTATGTCAGAGGATGGCCATGACTGTGGATGGTGAAGGCCTGTAGGCCAAGAAGAACTCATCTTCAGAATGTATGGAGAGAGTGGTCTGAGGGGACCACACATCCTGGGTATTGAGTGCACCCAAATGGGCCCCCCATCCCATCCCGAAAGCATCTGAGGTAAGGACCTCCTGTGGGGACGAATGGAGCAATGTAGACCTCCAAAGCAGATGCGAATGGTCTTGCCACCAGCAAAGGGCAATATGTAAGGGGTCCATGACCAGAATAGGGTGATCCAAAGATTAGGAAGCATGGGCACAAAGCATCCACTGGACAACGTGCATGTAAAAGAGGGCCATGGGAACAGTCACAATGACCAACCCCAGGAGGCCCAGGTTGTTTTTTTTTTTAGTTCCAGCACATGACCCACTAGTCTGATGTGATCTCTTGTCATGCTGTCAGAAATAGGGAGATCCTGCATCCTAACTGATGGAGGGGCAGGGTGAAAGGGAAATCAGAAAGTGGAGTGGAGAAGGGGGCACCAAGACCTTTTTGCATCTTAAAATGGGTACCTCAGGACTGTTGTTTGGGGTGGGCACACCAGCAGCAGACAGACTAGGACCCTGTGCACGGGTGGAGCAGGAGGCTCTGTGAAAAGTACCACCCCCACACCCATGTCCTATCTGAAGACTGCTAACTCCTTCAAAATGACTGCCACATTATGGCAAAATAGTTTCCAGCCACACAAAAGTGAGTTACAGACTGATTGTTGAACATCAGCAGTACAATTTGCCATATGCAGCCATGAATATCAGCAAAGGCAGATGCCAGATGCAGCTGCATGAGCAGAAGCATCAGAGGAGACATATGTAGAATGCAGTAATTCTTACTGGCCTCCAATCCATGTGCAACACACTGCTTGACTTCAATCTTAGTACTGCGGTTCAGTAATTTGTCCCCATAGTAGATAAAGACTTCCAAAGGCTTTTCTGATATATAATCATGCATGCCTGGTAATGCAGAAATATAGACATTGCCATCAGAAGACCACCATTGGTCTGGCCAGTCTGTCTGAATATGTGGAGGCTTAACGAGGCGGAGGCACAAGTCTATTTGCCCATAATGTCCAATTTTCTGGATTCTAAGTCAGAAGGCAAAGAGCTCATGTGACAGAGAGCCCAAGAAATTACATGAGTGGTATAAAAAGCTTTTGTAGAGGGGGCGATATTGTTTATCCACCTTGCAAGGGACAGCTAGTAAGATAATGTATCAATGCCAGAAAGCCATGGAAGCATCCTCCAAAGCTGGGTAAACTGGAGGAATGATCAAAGAAGGAGATGTGGGAAGCTTGGAAAATTCAGATTCCTCAGCAGCAAAGCTTGGCTTGTCCTGAATGATGTGTGGCAAAGCCTGAAGTGAGGCATCCTCAGTGGAAGACCTGAGTGTATATACCACAGTATCTTCACTACAGGAAGAGATAGCGGAACTACGGTCAAACCCATAAACTGGTTGCTCTTTCTCTTCATCACTTTCCTCCAGATCCAGGAATGTATTCATCTTCCTCTTCCTCAGGCTGAGGAGGGCAGAAGGGAATACAGGAGAGCCACGGCCTACAGAAGTAGTGGAAGGTGGAGCACAGAGGCAGAGATCCTTGACCCAGAGTCACCCACATCAGTTTTCGTTGAAAAGCTGGACCCCTGACTGAGTAATCGTGTGTTAAGTTTGCATCTTATACGACGCAGTTTGCATTGTACAGGATGCAAAAAGGTCCAATTCTAGACAACCCTAACTGGGGTCTTCAACTACCTCTAGACAACCCTAACTGGAGTCTTCAACTACGTCATCCCAGAGTTCCTGAAGCCTACCCTTCTAAAGTCTACAACCCCTGTTTTAGAGTTTGAGTGTTGCGTCTCCAGGGCTATGTGAAAACCAAAGTCAACACTAGTCACTGGACCCCAGCTGCTCCATCACATTCACCTTACCTTCAACATTCAGCAAGATCTCCATTGGAGGGTACCAGATCCAAAATAGCCTCCAATCTGGTATGTTTCATGAACTGAACAAAAAAATAATCCTGCAGCAACTCTACAAGTGCCTGACTCCTACCACTCTTGACCACCTTGATCATCCAGTCCATATCCTGTAGGTTAATGTCTCCCATTAGCACCACCTCATCCTTTGCTGATGGCTTTCTGATTTCATCCCCCAGCACCCTGTCCTGTCCTAATTCACATGTGACAGTTGATACACTACTCGCACTCTGACTGTCCTCTCTCCCACTGTTGCCAGTTGCACCTACACTGATTCCACTTCACTCTCCTCACCCACTGATCTTTGGTGGCCTCTATATCTTCGCTAATGTGTAGGGCCACCCTTCCCCCTTTGCCTATCCTTCCTGATAATGGTGTACCCTTTGACAGCAAGGACCCAGTCACTATCAGATGAACAGATTTCTGTTACAGCACAGTAAATCCAGCTGGGCCTCTGCCATTACTACCAGAACTCCCCATTTTGTTTCTGGTGTTCAGGCAGACTGCTTTTATGGCCCCTGTTTGACCACCGTTCTATGCTTTCCTCTGAACTACTTTTTGCCCTTAATCCCTGCTCCTGCCACGGTCTTATTACTGACCATGTCCCCATTCCTCATGCTTTTCCCTGCCTGCCCATACTGTCTGTGTCATTTAATAGCATCTAGGGGGACTTTTCCCAGAAAAGAGAAAGCACTAAATGTTTTGTGACCCACAGAGCGGTATATCCTAGGGAAGACAGGGTTAGATGGGAACATACATGTATAGTCAATGAGGGAAGGGTACATTTTTCATTTCCAATTCCTGTCAGACCCATACATACTGTGATCCCAATAGACCTGCTGGCAAGAAGTCTTAAAAAGAGGGCAACTTACAAGACAGCAGAAGAAGAGTGACCTAAAGTGAAGTAAAACAAGATTCCTCTGGTGCCAACAAGGCTGTTCTTTCCTTTTGTTATGCTGTTATCCTTGTTTATTTTTGTAGCAGGCCTTACTGTCTCACCAGTTTAACTGTTATAACTGTAGTTATGAGGAACACATCCAACCTGTTTTACAGATATTTTGCATAGTGCCCACAGAGAGGGCTTTGACACAGCAGCACTGCTTTTCAGTCATACTCCCTACACTGTACACAGTGGTTCAAGTTCACCCAACACCAGTCAGTTTCATCCCCCAGCACCAAACTTACTTACAGGCCCCCGCCCACCCATATCACTTTTTTTTTGTGTTAAATTTTCTGATGGTCCAGGTTGGACACTGGACCAGTAAGGTAGCTGGAGGGAGAGAAAGTACAGTGACGCAAGAACTTGCCATAACACTAGATCTTTGAGGGGAGCTTTTGCAGCAGGCCAGTACTGGCAGAATTAAGCCACCAGGTGACAGGACTACACTGAAAACTTTCTAGCTATCAGTCTACCACAAGGACTGCCTACCGCAAATGTCACCCTCTGATGTCAGCCTATCCTATACAGGTGGGCGGTCCCCCACACCCTCCTCAGTTCTCCCACCAAAGACCCAGAGCGGGCAGCAGAAGAACTGAGGAGATTCTCAAGAGTCAAGTAGGAAAAGGGAAGCAGAAAACCCATGCCAATGGAAGATGAATACAGCAGAGGAAAAAGGGGGGAAGGAAAATTAAGGTCTGCTGCAAGAGCTCCTCTCAAAGATCTACTGTTACGGTAAGTTCTTACGTAACTGTTATTATCTTACTTTGAGGGAGGCTCTTGCAGCAGGCGAGCACCAGCTGGACAGAGTCCTAAGCAGTTCCGGTAGTGAAAAGGAAGCAGCACCAGGAGGAGGTGAGACAGCAGCCAATGGCTTAAGAGAGAAGGCCCTGCAGAACGGTGAGGCCGAAACTGGCCCTGCACCTAGAAGCAATGTCCAGACTGTAATGCTTGGTGAAGGTGTGGACTGGACTCCAGGTGGTGGCTGCACAAATGTCTGCAGCAGAAACATTCAAGAAACAAGCTGTGGAGGCAGCCATACCCCTGGTGGAATGGCCATTAACCACTCCCAGAAGGTCCTTGTACTTACGGTAACAATAAACAATGCAATTTGCTGACCACTTACACAAACACTGTTTGGGAACTGGAGCGCCCTCTCTCGGAGGCAAACAAAACAGACAACTGGTCAGACTTCCTCGAAGTCTTGGTGTGTCGAGTATAGCATCATAAAATACTATGTACATCCAAAGTATAGAGCAAAGCCTCCTCCTGATTGGAATAATCAGGATAATAAACGGGTAGGCGGTTTGACTGGTTCAAAGTAAACTCCAACACCACCTTAGGAAGAAATTTAAGATTAATAGGCAAAAATACAGTCTTTGTGAAAAACCAAATAAGGCACCTTACACATAAGAGCTTGAAGCTCGGAAATCCTAGGAGCAGAAGTAACAGCAACTAAAAAGAGCACTTTCCATGACACAAAGTACAGCTCACAACTCACAGATGGTTCAAAGGAAGGTAAGGTAATTTTTATTTCTTGAGTGCTTTTCAACTTATCAAGGTAACGTGAGCTTCTCCAACATAAAATTAAAGTCGCAAGGAGGGACTGGGTCCCTAATGGGGGGTTTCAGATGCAAAATGCCCCACAGAAAGGTGCAAGACACCTCAAGTTGAGCTATGACCCTGCCCTCAATAGGTGCCTGGTACGCAGAGATGGCAGAAAGATGTATCTTGAGGAAGGGGTACCCCAGCCCCGAATCTGAAAGGGAGAGAAGGTACTCCATCACTTGGTTCACCGAACAGGTGAAGGAGTCCGGCCAGCACAAAGTAGCCCAAAGGGAGAAGCGCTTCCACTTCATGGTGTAAGTAGTCCTGGTGGAGAGCTTTCTAGTAGCCACCAGAACATCAGGGAAAACTCCAAAGAGGGCGTTGGCCAAGTCCACAGAAGTCATACATGGAGATGCAGAGACCTCAGATCTAGATGGACCAGGGTGCCTCTGTCCTGGGAGAGCAGGCTGCTGCACAGGGGCAAGGACACCAAGTTCCACCGCTAGCTGCTGCAGCAAGGGAACCAAATCTGATGCGGCCAGAAGGGGGCAATGAGAATCATCTCTGCTCCCCTCCAACTGGAGCTTGAGTAGTACCCTCTGAAGGAGCAGGAAAAGAGGGAAGGCATACAGAAACTTCCCCTTCCAGGAGAGGGACAATGCATCTCACCAGAAAACTCCCAGCCTGGAATCAAGCGAGCGAAAAAGCAGCAGTTTTGCGCTGAGTGGAGATGCAAAAATGTCCAACTCTGGCCGACCCCATCTGTCAAACAGATCTTCGACCACTGGGTCAGAAGCTCACACTTGTGATCCCGGGAGCAGCTGAGACTGTCCACCAAGATATTCTGGATGCCTGAAAACATGGAGGGCAGCGAGCTCCAGACCTTGCTCGATGGCCCAATACCAAATCCTCATCGCCTCCTGACACAGGGAGTAACAGTGAGTGCCCCCGTTTGCTGATGTAATACACCACACACATTGTCCATCTGCACCAACAGAAGACCTGCGAGGAGATGAGTCTGGAAGGCCTGCAGAGTGCACAGCACTGCTCACATCTCCAGGACATTGATGTGCAGACCGTGTTCCACTTCTGTCCAAGTGCCCAGAGTCTGGTGAGCATCCAAATGAGCTTCCCAGCCCAGACTGGAAGTGTGTCTACCGTGAGAATCTGATGAGGGGCCAGGATCTGAAAGGAGACCCCCCCCCCCAAAGCAGGTTGGCCAGCTGTAGCCACCACAGCAGGGCTCTCTTGATGGGGTCGGAGACCATGACCATCTGGGTCCAGGTCGTCTGAGTGTTGATCTCACTGAGCTCTCAATGTCCACTGAGGTATCCGCATATAAAGGCGGGTGAGGGGAACCGTGGCAATGGCTATTGCCATGTGACCCAAGAGTCACAGGAAGACCCTGGCAGGGACCTGGTGAGTGGAGGAGACCAGGTGGGCCAGGGCCATCAGGCACTCTATAATGTCCATGTGCAAGAAGGCCATGCCCTGGGCGGTAGATAGAACTGCCCTGATATACTGGAGGTGCTGACAAGGAGACAGACAGAATTTCAGATGGTTGATGGTGATACCCAACACCTGGAAGAGGCAGAAGGTGAACTCCAGAATCTGGACCAGATGGTCCCCGGAGGAGGCTGCCAACAGCTAATCATCCAGGTACGGGAATATGTAGAAACCCTATCTCTGCAAGACTGCCACTACTACCGCCAGGCACTTGGTAAAGAGCCTGAAGGCTGAGGAGAGGCCAAAAGGGAGGGTCCTGAATTGGAAATGGGCTCCTTGGAAATAGAAGGAGAGGAGGTGCCAATGCAAAGGAAACAATTTGATATGCATCTTGCATGTCCAGAGAACAGAACCAGTCCCCCTGGTGTAGGAAGGGCAACAACCCCTGAAGGGTGACCATCCGGAAGCATTTGTACCCTATGTCAGGGTGGGACAAATCAGTTTGTGAGTTGGTGGTCAGTTTAGTCATTAGCTTTCAACATCTGATAGCCAAACCAATACTTGTAGTGGCCATTCTTTCTAGGGGCTCAAAAATCACTTTGTAGGCAAGTTGCCAAGTTGGCAAATACCTTTCAAAATCTGGTAGCCAAACCTGTTTTTTAAGTAGTCACTGGCCACCTAGCTACCCTATTTGTCCCACCCTGCTCTATGTAGAAGTTCAGCTGGCTCAGATCCAAGATGGGCCAGAGATCCCCGGTCTTTTTGGGGACTAGGAAGAAGTGGGGGTAGAATCCCCTGCCCCACTGAGGAGGAGGGACAGGCTCTTTGCAGAAGTGCCAGAATTTCCTCCCAGATGAGAGACACGTGAGCTGGAGGGGGGGGGAGGTTGACAGAGGTTCCCGGAGGATTTTTGGGGGGCTACTCGAGAAGCTCTAGCATGTGGCCATGTTCTATGATCTGCAGGACCCAACTGTCTGAGGTAGTGCCCCGCCACCCATCGAAGTGAAGGGAGAATCAACCCTGATGGCCTCCCCCAGAACCCTTTGTGAGGAAGGGGGGTTGGCCAAGGAGTCAAGATGTAGGGGCGGGCACTGGGAGTGCAACCGCTGGGGCCCAGGAGGCTCTGGCGGCAGCTGTGGAGGGGGCTGATGCCACTCTGCATTTGCCCTGAACTTTGGCGGGTGTGTGGGCCTGCTTGCGCGAGAAGCGGCAAAGAGGAGGCCGCTGACGAGTCTTAGGATGGGTATGTTACACACAGTGAATGACCATAGGGCATGGTTTGATTCTTGGAGGGAGGAAATGAGATCCTGTCCTGGATATCCCCTCCAAACAAGACATCTCCCTGAAAGGGGGGATCCAAAATGCTGTACATCGGAGACAAAGCGGGACACCAAAAGCCAGGAATGGTGCTGAAGGAAGACGCCTGTGGCTGCTCCCCTGCCGAGGCGTCCACAGCATCTTTCAGAGGATGTAGTGTGCCTACATTGGAGCCTGCCCTGAGGAGCTGCGCTAGCCGAGTTTTGGAGGGGTCGTCAGGCAAGGCCTGGACTAGGTCCCTAGCCTGGTCCCAGAGGACATTCCAATAGGGAACCATGTGTGCCAGGTACCTGATGGCCCTGATGGCCAGGGTGGTGGAAGCAAAAACACGCTTACCTAGGTGGTCTAGTTGCCTGGATTCCCTCTCAGGAGGAAGAGGACTGAGGAGCTTTGGCTTCTTACTGTGGTCATGTGCTGCATTGATAACCACAGAGTCAGCCGTGGGCTGGCCCTCCCCTAAAAATGGCTTACCCGCCAGAGTGTGATCGAGGCGGACTGCCTTCTTGGGCACTGCAGGAGTGGTAGCGGGGTGGTTCCAAGCCACCCTAGTGACATCTTCATAAGGGTCAATGAGGGGGGAAACAACCACAGGGAGGGTGTCAGGCTTCCGAAAGTACACAGCCAGATAACGATGCTCTGGGTCCTGTTCCTCCGTTTCCTATCCCAAGGTGGCCTGATGTGCCTCATGACGGCCATGAAAGATGGATTATCAAATGGGGACTTGGGAACCACCTTGGTGGGTTCTTCACCATCTGAAGAATCCCCCAGGGGTGGAGGAAGACTCCAAATAGTCTGAATCCTCCTCATCTGGCTCCTCTGTGGCTGGCACACAGTTGTCCTGGCGAGCACCAGAGCTGGCGTCAGTTCTGGATCCAGTAGACCCCGGCATATGGGGGGGCACCTGTGCTTGAACAGCCCCAATATGAGGGCAGAAGGTCCCCTGCAGGCCGCCTAGGGGATGCCAGAGGAGGGCCTTGAGGAACAGGTGTCTGCTTCTGCATGAAAGACCACCACACAGAAAGCAGGGTGTTATGTAAGGATAGAATGAAGTCAGATAAGGGAATGAGGCATCAGGGCCGGCATCAGGCCCGCATGCTGTGGGAAAAGCAGGCACTGGTGCCTGGCCTGCAGGCTGTGGAAGAGGAAGCACTGGTGCCTGGTCCACAGGCTGTGGCAGCAGCAGTGCAGACAGCAGCCCAGTGGGTGCCAGGCACCTGGGAGGCGAATCTGCCAGCGTCACTAGAGGAGAAAGAGGTGCCCGGGGGAAAGGAGACCTCCCTGGAGTAGGCAGCGGCAAGGCCAGGCTAGGCTAGATGAAACTGTGGTAGCCTGCTGCGAGCGCTGTCTAGAGGGACTAGCGACAGACCCAGCAGAGGGTACCGATGCAGGCAATGTCTTGACTGAGGCGGGAGCGGCAGAAGTGCTGCCGCCAGTCATGCCCATGCTAGCTGACCCTCCTGGCTGAGAACTCGTGGATGTAATGGGCCTGAGCATCAGGGGCTGAGAAGCAGGAAACAGAGTCCCCTGCCCCGTACAGCTGTCGCTTGTGACAGACATAAGGGCAGGCGGCAGGGCCACCGGCAGCCCTGCAGAAGTAAGGGCAGGTGGGGCCGAAGGGGCACATCCCCCACGGAAGGCTGACCCAAACATGGTTGAAAGCTTGTGTGGAGACTGCGAGTGGAAAGCAGACTGGTCCCGGTGCTTAAGTTTCTGCTTCCTGCCAGATTTTTACTGGGACTGGGAGGAGGAAGTGCCAAAGGACCGGGCTGGTGAAGCCAAAGAGCTCCTGGCCTGCAGCTCCTTTTCCATCACAACGAGAATTTTAAGACAATATCTCTGAGTGGCCTGGTTGAATTTCTGGCAAATCTGACAGACTTCAATGTCATGACTGGGGCCTACAAACAGGATATAAGTACAGTGTTAATCTTTTTCAGGAATCTTTGGTAAATAAGCTGAGACGGGTACAGTATATGAGAATGGGGTGAGCGCTAGGGTTGACGACCCCAGGGCACACCCCACGCCTGTTGCTGCCAACAGGGTGGGGGTGGGGAGTTATTTCCCTACTTTTGTCGATGCAACCCTAACTAGTGAAAAGTTTTTTTTGCAATGAATTTCCTTATTTTTTGAAATAGTATAATTGTATTCTTATTTGTCTGTGAGAGCACACGGCTTTCTGGGCCCTGTGCTCACATCCATCCATAATTTTTTTTTTTTACACAGTGTGACTGTATTCTTATTTGCCTGTGGGAATGCAGGGCCCAGAGGGCCCCTGCACTACCATCACTCCATAATGGTATCCTTATTTGTGTGTAGGAGCTCAGGGCCCTCTGCTCCCATCTATCCATAATTTTTGGGACAGTGTAATCGCTGCCATCTCGTGGTGCGCAGCGCCAAAGAAACACCTCACATTACAGTGTTATTCTATGGGAAACAAAGTAAAAAATTCAAACCTGTATAACTCCACATCAAATGAATATTTTTTCAACAAACCACCAAAAGGCACATCTCTGGGGCAAGAACTTTGTACCCTGAAAATTTCAGACCAAAATTCCAAACCGTTTCTTTACTGCGGAGTGGCAAAGAAACACCTTATTTATAATTCTTTTTTCACAAACTGCAAAGCAGCATCCTTTTTCATTTTCCTTTTTAGCAGTTTGCGGAAGAGTATGAATTTGTTTTCGCAAACTGCGAAACAGGATCCTCTATCTTGTTTCTTTTTTCTCTCAATTTGCGAAAAAGGATTTTGGTATGTTTAAGAAACACATTTCTAGGTGATTTATCAAAAAACTAACAGCAGAATCTGATAGAACGGGACCTGATTAGCAGAACACGTGTTAGTTACTTCAGAAAACATCATTTTTTCAGTTTTTTTATGTTGTTTGTATCGCTAAGAAAGAACAAGATGGTGGCAAGACGAAAAAAGATTCCCCATTTCCGACAAAGGATTACCCATCTGCAACAAAGAATCCTTCGTCGAAACTCACATTTAACTGGAAAGTTAAATTCCTATAGGAAATAATGGAAAACTTAAACATTTAATAACTTTGGAACAGATTAATATTTTTTTTTCACCAAACCTTCAAAATGCACATCTACGACCCAAGACCTTTCTACCCTAAAAATTTCAGACCTAAATTCCAAACCATTTTTGTGCTGTGGCGTGACAAAGAAATGGAAAAAAAAACATTAATTTTCACATTTCTTCCCACTCCATATCTCCGCACCCACGCATCAGACTGTAACAAAACTTGGCACATCAAGAGATCTTTGAACCCTGCTGGCGCATGCAAGATTTCATGCAAATCAGTCGAATGGTTGCGAAGATATTAAAAAACAAAATTTTGAGTTTAACATAGAAGTGGCCGTTCAACCCTAACGATATAATATATAAACACTAATTCCTTCTCATGGAATCTCCCACTGATGCCAACCATGGGGACTGCGGGATGCAGTCAGTGCTGCTTTGTTTACATTTTCATACAAGCAGGTCAACCAGATTTAGAAAACAAAGTGTACTGGGCAGCATAGTAGGTAGAAATTTTGGTTCCGCACTGAAAGTGAAAACTGGGAATAGCCCTGCATAATTGTGAGGCCACAATCATGAACATGCCCTTCAAAGGTGACTGGCAATTCTTTCTCATCAGGCTTACAAACAAACATACCTGGAACAGGTGTTTTTGGAGTCCAAATCTGCATAGTGCATAATTAGCTACTGTTCATTTATTAAACAACTACTTTAGCATCTTGTCAGGGATACTGGAAGAAAAAACAGCACGCTATGGGCTTCTCGAGTGGCAGCAAAAACTACTAGGTAAACCAGCAATAATAGCAATGTAGGTGCCACCACTGCTGTGAATGAAACAAAAGTGGCAGTGCATTACACTACTGTTTTACTTGAGTCAATGAGGCATTAGTGTTTAGTATACAGCATGGTGTAGGTCAAAATTTGCTGTAAGACTGAATTATTTGAAACACATATACCCAGACTGACACAAGTAAAACATATAGGATAGTGCATGGGGAACAGTTGACAACAGGTCTTTCACCGAGCTGGCACTATGACGACGGATTACCTCGAGAGCGCAGCTCGAGAGGTAATCCATCGTCATAGTGCCAACGAGGTGAAAGATTAGCACTGTTGTCAACTGTTCCCCATGCACTTTATAGTGTATGGTGGAACGTTGTTTTTTGTGGAAAAAAAACAATCACTACGTCATATTTCTGCTTCAGAAAACGTTTACTTGGTTAATAGAAGGAAAAACAGAACTTTACATTTTTTACGTTTTCACGCTTAACATTTTTACTGTTATATCACTTTAGATTTTAAACGTTTTAACGATGAACATTTAAACTTTTCAAACACTCACATACACACATTTACTCGTCATTGTCTCTCAGGAAGCTATGTAGCTGTCGCATGTCATTTCTCTCTTTTTTTTTTTTGCCGTTTTTTTTATTTTCCTGCTCGAGGATGACTCTATCCCGCTCAGAAAGTAGTTTTGATAGTACTGCCACGACATTGCTGCTTACGCTATGTGTCCTGTCTATGGAGTGAGCCCTAACTGTGAAATGGTCCTCGAGGACATAGTTTGTGACGTGTGCAGTGCAGTAGAACAAAAAATTGTTCTGCTACTCTGCGAACGTCACTAGTGTGTGACTACAAGGTTTCGACGGCGAACGATGTTCCACCATACACTATATTAGTGTAATGCATGGCCGCAGCTGTTTCATTCACAGCAGAGGCAGCATCTATTTTACTATTCTCACTGTTCTACAAAGGAGCATTTGCCACCACTCAATTTGGAGATGCTGGGTGCCACGATTACTCCAGGGACCGCAGACAAGACACAGAAGTGACAGTTTAAGTAAATAAACAGCAAACAAATTCTACACTACATGGAGCTGGACTCCACCCATTTTAGATACTGTTACATCGTGAGCCTGATTACATGGTATGGACGGATCACCTTTAAAGGGTTACTTGCAATTTACACCAAAAACATTTCCAACTCTTTAGAACAATGAAGTAAATATCTGTAGAACCATTTTGGAATTGTTTGTACTCACAGGTGCCACAATTTTTCCAGTCTGCCCCACCTGCATGTCGTTGGGGACGAAGCCAGCATCGACGGAGGCGCGAGAGGCACCAACTGTAACAGAGACGCAGTAAAACAGAATCGTCGGTGTGCAGTCAACATTCTCAGATTTAATATGGTGAAAGTTTCTTAGAATTTGAAATATAACATGCAAGGTTTACAGTTCCAAGGAAGATGTTAAAGAGACTCTCTACCACCCCCACCCCATCCCCCAAAATAGGGGGTAAACTTCTACAGCATACAGGATGGATTTTTAAGGGAACACTGCAGCATTCCTAATGAACATCTGCTTGTTTGCTGTTCTCTACCTTTATCTGTGAGTACACAGAACCACCTCTATCTTGGTCTCCCTGATCTTTATAACCAGCTCTGTAGGTAGCTGCCTTACTGTGCCATTACAGGTGCTCCAATACAAAGATTACACTGGTTGCAGTCAGAGGCTTCTGATGCTAATACAGCTACACACATTAATTTATTTACAATTTTGTCCACGAAACTAAGGCACACTGAACAGAGGACTTGTTTGCGAGTACAACCGGGGTGGTGGTGACAGACAGACATGATATACAATTTTATGTTTAAGATGAAGTCTAATCCTTCATAGCAATTTTGCTAATTGCCACCTTAATATTTTAGCCAAATGACTAAACTCGTAGCCAAACCTTACCAAAAAAAAATAAATAAATAATCACTGGTTTTGGATGAGGATTATGTGGATTTATAGCAGCATTTTGGCCACTTGAACAATTCTATTTGCAATAAATACAGATATTATCAGCAAAATGCTAGTTGGGGTATATAGCAGCTTAAACATAGTACACTGAAGCACGGCAAAATTAAGATCAGCGAAAAGAAAACAACAGCAAACTCTCTCTGCAAAGGAGTAACTTGATAGCAGATACAAATAAAAAATTATTGGAAAAATTAATGCCTAGGAAGTTAATACACATACTGTGGACTAGAGATAAATGAAGCAGGGGTAATCAAATGTAGTTGTTAAAGTAGAAAATGGAAGTAGAATGGAGGGAAAGCAAGACAGGAGGAGGGCAACAAATGGGAGAGAGAAGGAAGGAGGGAGCAGGACAATGTGGCCAGTTGCAGGCATAGGAGGAAACGATAAGATCCCTGAGGAGGGATCAGAAAGAAAGGAAGGTTGATGGATGAATGAATGGGAAGGTAGAGGCTGTTTCAGAGGCAAGGGAGGTGCGAGAATGCAGATTGCCCAGCAAGTTGCACAGTGGGGAATAGAGGAGAAAAGTGTCTCTGATGTGAGGAGGGAGTAAGAGGGAGGCAGGGAGATAAAATTGAGAAATAGCTGAGAAGAGACAAGAAAGTTACATATTTACTGTAACTGTTGATCTTCCTGAATATCTTCTCCACAGATTAAAACTAATGGGTCCGAGTCAGAGGCGATACGGTACCCAGAACTCTTCTGGTGGAAGCTGGTGACATGAGTAGACCCCGCGCATGTGTCACCACATATGTCCGCTGACATACAGTGGCACCCACCCGTCTGACTCAGTACCCTTTTTTACTGAGGAGGCAAGCAGCATGAACCTAGCGAGCACCCTATGCATTTAACTAAAGGAATAAGACATCCCTGGTGGCCCGTGTAAGAAGAGTCACCAATTTCAGTAACACTGTGTCTTCACATCCCAACCAAGAAGTAAAAAAGGGGAAGATCGTAACACAACAATACTGGAGTTAGGCCAGAGGATGATGGGTAGGGTGTGGTAATCTATGGAGAAGATCTTCAGGAAGATCAGCAGTTACAGTAAGTACGTAATTTTCACATCCTCCAAGAATCAATCTTCTCCACAGATTCTCACCAATGGGGACAGAGTACCAATACCAAGAAAGTTCCCCAGACTAGGAGGCTAGAGCTCAGGGCTCACTCAGGATAATCATCCATTCAGAACTGTCCTGCGAAAGGTGGCATATTGATGTTGCTTGGCATGGACATCCAGGGCACAGTGCTTGGTAAAGGTGCAGCCCTGCAGATTTCTGCTATCGGCACTGAGCGTATCTCCACCAGTGAAGTGTCTACTTCTAGTGGAGTAGGCATGCACCTTGCCCTCTAGATTTACCCCTGCCATGGCATAGCAGTGATGAAGACAATTCACAATCCAAGATGGCATGCACTTGATTGTGACAGGTAGTCCCTTTCGACTGGGGTTGAAAAACAAAAGCTACTTGACCTTTCTGTAACCCTTGGTCCTGTCCAGGTAAAACTTAAGGACCCTTTTTACATCTAGGGAGTAAAGAGTCCTGTCTCCCTCATTCTGGAGACTGGCAAAGTAGGTAGGGCTGAGTCAGGATTTGATTCAAGTGAAACTCCAACACCACTTTAGATAGAAGCTTGAGACATGTACAGAGCACTACCTTGTCTTTATGGAAAACAGTATACGGTGGATCTGTGACCAAAGCATGAACTTCAGACACTATGTGCAGAGGTGATGGCCACTAGAATGCAGCTTTTCAAGTCAGATATTTCATGTCACAAGTCACAATAAGCTCAAAAGGCTTGCGAGTAAGCATATCCAGCACAATACTGAGTTCCCAAGAAGCCACTGGCTTCCTAATGGGGGGCCTTGTGCGCAAGATGCATACAAACATAATTTGTCAGTAGAAAAGAACCACTTGGCCCACCCAGTCTGCCCAGATGGTCCTTGCCTAGTCTGTCTCTGAAAACTTCAGCTGGTCTCCAGTGCCCCTCCCTCCTTCCTGCTCACTTCCTAATACCCCACGCATGCTTGAAGTCCCCTGCTGTTTTTGCCTCCGCCACTTCTTCTGGCAGTCAATTCCAGGAATCCACCACTCTTAAGTAGTACTTCCTCACATCCCTCCTAAATTGCCCCCCCCCCCCCATCACATGCCCTTTGGTTCTGGTACTCTTCCTCATTTGAAAGAGGCTCCTTCCTACATCCTACTCACCCACCCCACCCCCATTAGATACCTGTAGATCTTTACCATGTCCCTCTCGTTCTCCTGTCTTCCAGGGTGTACATGCTGAGATCCCTCAGTCTGTCCTCCTAGAGATTTTGGTGCAACCCCTGCACCATTTTAGCTGCCCTTCTCTGGACTTCCTCTACCCTGTCTATGTCCTTTCTGAGGTGTGGCCTCCAGAACTTGACTCAATATTCCAGGTGGGGTCTCACCAGCAAGCGATACAGTGGCAACATCACCTCCCCCTCACCTTGCTGGAGACACCTCTCCCTATGGATCCCAGCATTTCACTGGCTCTACCCACTGCCCTGCCACTTTGAAGTTATCAGGTATAACCCAAAAGGTCCCATTCCTGTTTAGTGACTGACAGTACCTCCTCTCCATCCTGTACTCAGTTCTTGGGTTTCTATGCCCTAGGTGCATGATTTTTCACTTTTTGGCACTGAAACACAACTAGCATGCTCTTGACGAGTCCTCCAGTTTCCCAATATCCCAATGCAGTCTTTCCACCCCTTCTTTATTGTCTACTCTTTTACCCATTTTGGTATCATTTGCAAAAAGGCACATCTCCTCTTTCGGTTCTTCTACAATGTCACTTATGAAAACACTGAAGAGGACCAGTCCCAATACTGAGACCTACAGCACCCTGCTGGTCATTCTTCCATCACTACAGTGAGTGCCATTTATCGTCATCCTCTGTTGCCTATCCGTTAACCAGTTCCTAACCCAGTTCACCATTCTGGATCCCACCCCTGGGCTGCTCCATTTCTTAGTCAGTCTTCTGTGCAGCATAGTGTCAAGGGCCTTGCTAAAATCCAGATAGGCCATGTCCACTGCCCTCCCATGATCCATTTCCCTGGTCACCTAGTCAAAGAACACAATCAAATTTGCCTGGCATGATCCCCCCCCCTGTGAATGCATGCTGTATTTGGTCTTGCAGCTTACTGGATTCAAGATACTCCCCCAACCTTTCCTTTAACAGGGTTTCCATTAATTTCACCCCCAATGACGTGAGGCTCCCTACCCTATAGTTACTAGCCTCTTCCCTGCTGCTGCCCTTATGTAGAGGGACATCTGCTCTCCTCCAGTCGTTCGGAATCACACCTGATTACAGTGAAATGTTGAATAAGGCCATCAGTGGGATGGCCAGCACCTCACCAAGTTCTTTTAGTATCCTTGGATGTGTCCCATGGGGTCCCACAGACTTGTCCACTTTCAGATCTGCAAGTCCCTTCAGGACTCTCTCTCCACTGAAAAAGGATTTGAGTCCATCGCCCCTCTCCCTTTGTTCCTGCTGACCACTCCCCCCCCCCTCCCAACTGTGAAGGCTGAGCAGAAGTACCTGTTCAGGATGTCTGCTTTTCTTGGTCCTTCTCTGCATAGTCTCCCTCTATCACCCTCCTTATCCTCATTCTCTCACTACCCCTTTCCTTGCTTTCCTTGCTCACTTATGTACCTGAAGAAAGTCTTATCCCCATTTGATACCATTTTGGCTAGCCTTTCCTCTGTCTGACCTCCTTGTGAATGAGCTTGCTCAATGGAGTTTTCCTGCAATAAACTTGAACTTGAGCCTTTGCTCCCCTTACTGCCTTACCTGCTTCCCACTGTTTTACCTGGTACACATCCCTGTCTTCTTCCCTTTGTGTTTCCTTGTACTTCTTGAATGTCACCCTTTTTCCTTCACCATCGTGGCCACTTCTCTAGAGTAACATAATGGTATTTTTCCTTTTGCCTGTATTAACTTCCTTCACACAGCAGCTGACTATCTTAATTATGCCCTCCTTTATTTTTCCCCACTGTTCCTCTTCCCCTACCTGGCATTCCCACCCTACTAAGCAGTCTCTCATTTCCTTAAAATCTACCCTCCTACAGTCTAGGACCCTCATCCTCATGTGGTTTGACTCTGCTACTGTATTAATGTTAAAACACACTGTATAGTCTTCAGGTGACGCTACCTCTGGCTGCAAGCTGCAACACTGGACTTAAGATTTGCAAGAAAGTGAGTAGTGCTCACAACAGAGGGAGGGGAACCTTACAATTTACAATGGTCTTTGGTTTGAAGCAGATTCCTTAGGAGAGTTAATATTCTTCAGGTGGAGGATACTTCTAACTGAAGGGTGAAATAAGCAACTTAGAATTATCAGAAAAGGCAGTCTTTCAATCAACAGAGGAGGTGGAGTTTGCTTTACTTGTGTTACAAGTGTTAAGGTTTTCAGTGCAGGAAGAGTTTAAACCCACATAGGCTAAATACTGTTTTCTGTCTGCCCTTCTGCACAGCTTGGCGTGTTTTGGGGCTGACTGTTTTCAGAGCACAAGTCACCAGGCTCTTTCAGGGCTGGGGAGGTTTACCTGTGTCTGACTTGGATGTTTGGATTTTTCTCTGTTTGATTAGCAGGGTATTTTCTCTGTCAAATTGGTTTGAAGCAGTATGACAAATTGTCGTGTATGGCATCTTGCTGACAGGAAGGCACTCATCGCATCGGTAGGTCAGAGCGTTTAGCCGATTGTTTCGTGAGGGCACAGTTTAGGCCCAACCCCTTCCCACCCCTCACCCCACCCACCCCTGGAAATAGTTCATTTATACCTGGGGTTCTGACATCATTTCCTCAAGAGGGCAAGGTACACATCACTGTCATATCCTGTCTAGCACACTGCACTAACAATATAAGCATACACATTATATAAATACATATATTTCTATATAACGCACCAATCACACACACACACACACACACACACACAAAAAAAAAAAATAAACAAGGTAGACAGTTATGTGGGGAGTAGTACAATGTAATGGCTGTGGGGCAGCAGTCTTCCGGGAGTCTTTCTGGAGGCTGAGATGCTGCCCTGTTTGCAGACAACTATCTGCCCTGAGGGAGGAAGTTGCCCATCTTCAGGCTGCACTGGACAGTGGCAAGGGAACCTCCCCCATCCAGGGAGCACCACAGCCACCACCACTACCTCAGAGGTTGGAAGAAAGCACAGCAGTTGGACCACAGTGGGCTCAGGGAGGTAAGGGTGGTGGAACAGAGGCACACCCAGTCAGTTGTTACACTCCACAATCCATACACCATTCTGGGGAGCATAGTTCCCCTATGGATGCACCATGAGAGAGACTAAGGAGGGTGCAGACAACTGTCTCAGGAGGCCCTCAGGAAGGAGGCAGAGGGCACCACAGGAAAGAAAGCAGCTCCTGGTGGGTGACTCAATTATTAGGGGGATAGAACTGGGGGAGCAGGAAAACTGAAGTAAGGTGCCTGCCTGGTGCCATGGCTTGGAGGGACAGAGAGCGCATCCTAGGATCACAAGAACAGTTGCACGGGAGTCTGAGCTGGACATCATTGTCCACCTAGGGACAAATGACTTGGCTCATCATGAGATTAGAGCAGTGCAAAAGGACTTTGTAGAGTTGGGAGGGCTTAAGACAAGTAGCACACATAGTATCCTTCTCAGAGGATGCTGCCTGTCAGTGGCATGAGTGAGGCGAGGTACTTTGCACCATGCAGTTTAACAAATGGTTGAAAAAATGTGTGGAGCACAGGGGTTGGCTTCATTGGGGACTGGGGTTCCACCTGGAGGACACCAGCCTATACTGGCAGGATGGTCTGCATCTGTCCAGGAAGGAACAAGTCTTTTAGCAATCGGTTTAAATGCTTCATTGGCAAGCCTTTAAACTAGTCAGGGGAGGCACTGATAAGCAGAAGGAAAATCCCAGCCTCCTCCTACAAAACAGGGTACTAAATGAGAAAAAGACCAAGGTAGAAAGGTCAGTGGGGTTGCCGCTACAGAAGGTAAAGCCATCAAAATGAGAGCAAATGAGTACCAATGCCCGTAGTCTGGGTAACAAGCTTCCTGAATTAGTGGCCTTGATGGAGGAGGAAGATCTGGATATTGTGGCAGTCACAGAAACATGGTACACACAGAACCATGACTGGGACGAAACATACCAGGATACACTATCTACAGGAGGGACAGGGAGGGTAAAAGAGGAGGAGGAGTAGCTCTCTACATAAGAGAAGAAATCAAAGCAACAGAACAAAAGGGTAAACAGGGAGGAGAAGAGGCGAGGTGGGTCAATTTGGAGGCAGGCATGAACGCACAATCCGACAGGGGTTAGACATAAGACCCCTCTCAGGGGAGAAATGGACAAGGAAATGATAGAAAGTATACTTAGAATGGCAGATAAAGGGAGACATTGCTGATGGGTGATCTGAATATGCCAGATGTTAACTGGAGTGCAGTTGCAGCTGCCACTTCTAAGAGTGGGGTTATTCTAGATGCCCTACAGGGGGCATGCCTTAGACAACTAGTATTGGAGCCCACTCGAGAGGAAGCAATCTTAGACCTGGTTCTCTCAAATGGAGCTGAAGAGAGGATCACAGATGTAGAAGTGGGTAGCCATCTGGGAACTAGCGACCATCGAACAGTATGGTTCACAATAAACACAGCAATAGAGTCAAGCCATACAAAGACAAACGTACTGGATTTTAGGAGGGCTGACTTTGCCAAAATGGGTGAGTGCCTAAGGAATGCACTAGCAAATGGGCAGGAAGGAGGGGTGGAAGAACAATGGGGAATAATAAAAACTGCCATCACAGAGGTAACAAGCCTTGTGTAAAGCAAATAAACAAAACAAAACGAGGTAAGAAACCACTACGGTTCTCAAAGGAAGTGGCAGTGAAGGTTCAAGAGAAAAAGAAAGCATTCAGGAAGTACATGGAATCACAGAAGGAACAGGACAGAGAACTGTATCAGTTAAAGCAAAAGGAAGCTGGAAAGGCAGTCAAAACAGCAAAGGCCCAAACCGAGGAAAAGATAGTCAACTCAGTTAAGAAGGGGGATAAAACCTTTTATAGGTACATCAGGAGCAAAGGAAGACCAGGGAGGGATAGTGAGGCTTAATAAAGGGAGGAGGGTGGGCAGAGGGTGACTGTGAAAGGCAGAGATACTAAACAAATATTTTGCTCAGTATTTACAAAGGAAGAGAGGAGGTACCTAAAACAAACAGTAGAAATACTCTGGATACAGAAGTTGATACCAGCCCATTTACAGAAGAAAGAGTTCTGAAAGCTCCCTAAAACTGAAGGTGGACAAAGCAATGAGGGCGGATGGGATTCATCCCAGAATTCTAAAAGAACTAAGGATAGAACTAGTGACACCACTGACTACCCTCTTTAACAAATCATGGGAGGATGGGGTAGTACCTGAGGACTGGAGGAGGGCAGATGTGATTCCCTTCACAAAAGTGGGAGCAAGGCAGAAGCAGGAAACTACAAACCTGTTAGTTTAACCTCAGTGGTAGGGAAAATGATGGAATCACTTCTGAAGGAAAGAATTGTTGCGTATCTAGAGGCCAGAGGGGCACAGGACCCAAGGCAGCATGGATTCACAGCGGGAAGGTCATGCCAGACAAATCTGATAGATTTCTTTGACTGGGTGACCAAAGTAGTAGATCAGGGAGGGGCTGTGGACATGACCTACCTAGACTTTAGCAAGGCATTTGACACAGTCCCACACAAATGATTACTATACAAGTTAGCCAGCCTGGGAGTGGGTCCCAAGATGACAGCCTGGGTAAAGAATTGGCTGGAGAATAGGACACAGAGAGTACTAGTAAATGGAGTCCACTCTGAAAAAGGGGGTTAGCAGTGGGGTACCACAGGGTTCAGTATTAGGATCGGTCCTCTTCAATGTCTTTATAGCGTTACATTGCAGAGGGACTGAAGGAAACATGTCTCTTTGCAGATGACACAAAGATCTGCAACAGAGTTGATGCACAAGGTGGGGTGGAAAGGATGAGAAAGGACTTGGCAAGGTTAGAGGAATGGTCAAATGTATGGCAGCTTAGATTCAATGCTAAGAAGTGCAAGGTAATGCACCTGGGAAACAGAAACCCAGGGAAGAGTACACAATGGGGGTAAGATACTAACAACAACAAAATGGTAAGGGACTTGGGGTAGTCATATCAGATGATCTAAAGGTGGGCAAGCAATGTGAGAGGGCAGCAAAGAGGGCTGGGGGATACTGGGATGCATAGGGAGGCATCACCAGTAGAAAACAGAAGTTATTATCCCTCTGTACAGACAGTTGGTGAGACCACATCTGAGATACTACATGCAGTTCTGGAGACCCAATCTCCTAAAGACATAGACAGGATGGAAGCTGTCCAGAGGAGGGCAACTAAAATGGTGCAGGGTCTGCACGGAAGACATATGAAGAGAGACTTAAGGAGCTTAATATGTATAGCCTTGAGGAAAGGAGGGAGGGGGACATGATAGAAACTTTCAAGTACCTCAAGGAATCAACAAAGTCAAGAGGTAGCATCTTTCAAAAAAGAGTGTGCAAGAACAAAGGGCACAATTTGAAGATAGAAGGGGGGCTCAGAGGTAATTTAAGGAAGTATTTTTTCACAGAGAGGGTTGTGGATGTATGGAACAGCCTTCCAGAGGAGGTTGGGGAGTCAAAAACAGTGGTGGAATTCAAGCATGCATGGGACAGTCATAAGGCAATTCTAGGGGGTGGGGGTAGGAAGAAGTAGGCTGCTGGTTAACTAGGATCTGCAGCTTATCCATCAGGTAGGGAAATGGGCAGACTGGGTGGGCCAAGCAGTCCTTATCTGCCGTCAAATTCTGTTTCTATAGTGATCACTGGTAGCTAGGGCACTGCCCACTGTGATGTCTGCAATACTATTCCTGTTTGTAAGCACCAGGCCCAGCACTGCCCTGTCCCTAGTGGGTTTGTTGACTAGCTGTCTAAGAAAGACCCCTTTTAGGGCCTCAAGGATTGCCCTGCTCCTTGCCGAAGCTGCAGCTGGAAGGCTCCAATCCACATTTGGCAGACTGACTGATGCCCCTGAGGAACCTCTTAAACAGTGGCAGCTGTGCCAGAGAGAGAGAGAGAGAGAGAGGGTGCCTACAGGTCTGTGGTACAATCATACAGTGGAAAAATGAACCTTAAATGTGGAATACTGCAGTCCTGCATCAGAAAGTTCCAGTAGGTACTCCAAAACTTTTTCAGGCGGACACTTAAAAGGGTCCATGGTGGGGTTTGGAACACCAAATGGAAAAATGTTTCCACTTGGCAGTGCAGGTCTTCCTAGTACAGTAAAAGCCCAGTTATCCAAACCTCAGTTAACGAAAACTGTGGTGTGCCTCCCAGCTTAATAGACTTCAATGTAAAGTGCTCAAACTTATCCAAAATCCCATTTATCCAAACAATTTCATTGTCCCCCAGCACATTCAAATAATTGAGGTTATATTGTATAAGGTTTATAAACAGCCAATAGTATCTCAGAGGCCCCCTGGGATAGCCTGGACCTGTTTACTTCTATTTCTTTAGGAGTCCGGCTTGGAGATGAAGGGAGTGCAGGCTGGAGTGGACTAACTGGCTCTGGGCTTGGGACAGTAAGTCCATCCGGAGTGGTAGAGCACTCGGTTTGCTGACTGATAGTTGACCCAACAAAGGAAACCATATCTGCCGAGGCCAGCCTGGGTCCACCAGAATCATCTTGCCCCCATGTGCCTCCAGTCTGATAGTCCTCTGTGGATGAGATGAATTGGGGGAATGCATACAGAAGCCAATAGTGCCACTGCAGGTTGAATGCATCCTGAAAGAAAACACCAGATTCTGGATTTCTTGAGCAGAATCGAGGAGTCTGGCGTTGAGTGGGGGCACACAAATGTCCTGATTTGGGGTTCTCCACTCACTGAACAGCAATCTCACGTCAGAAGCTAGTGACCACTCGAGAGGGTCTGCTGTTCAACAACTCGTCTGACCGTGTTCTGGACTACTGGCAGACAGATGGCCTAGAGCAGAGTCCCCTGTTCCAGGCACCATTCTCACTCTTACTGCCTCCCTGCAAACAGTTAAGAGTATGATGTACCTTGCCTGTTGACATGACAGATCTGCCATCTGTCTGGAGAAAGACATTTTTTTAGGCCACAGAGAACTGCACATATCTCCAGCACATTTATGTGAAGGTGCATTTCTGACAAGTCCTAGACCCCTTGTGTCTGGGACCCTGAGAGTGGGCTCCCCACCCAGTAGGGAGGCATCTGTAGTGATAGTCCCTTCTGACTCCATTGGGGAGAAAGGGAAGCCCTGGAGGAGGTTGTCCTCCACAGTCACCCAAATGTGGTAGTTCCAAGGGTGTGATGTTTGAGACCACTGGGCATTGAGCATCCACAGAGTCTTTCTCATGTGCAGTCTTGCTAGGGGGATTGTGAACCCCAAGGATACCACTTGAGTCCCAAATACATGGAATGTGCTGGCACAGTCTTGTGCTCTAGATTAAGTATGCCATCTGCAAGACTGCTCGCATTCTGCTGTCTGGAATGAAGACCCTAGCCTGAGTCATGTCCACAACAGCTACTATGAACAGAAGTACCTGGAAGGACTCTAGCTGAGATTTGGGAGAGTTCAACAGAACTCCCATGGGCGTTAGAAACTCTGAGGCAGTGGCAATTGCCTACACTGTCTTCTGTCTGGACGAGTTTATTAGGAGCTAGTCATCATGGTACGGAAGACCTGAAGTCCTAGCTTTCTGATGTGGGCTGTGAGTACTTCGAAGCACTTCATAAAGACCAAAGAAAGAAGAAAGCTCAAAGGTTAAGACTCTGAACTGGTAATGTTGCCCTTCATGCAGAACTGTAAGTACCTGTGGTGGATCGGGGGACCATGATGTGCTGGTATGCATTCTGCATATCTAACTATGCCAACCAATCCCGTTTCAAGTAAGGTTGCAACAATCCCAGGGAAACCAGCTTGAATTTTACATACATACATAGTTGCCAGCAGATTAGGCTTAACGGTCTATCTTGTCTGCCCAACTCTGCTCACTGGTAGTGTATAGTAGCTGTTCTACTTCACCCCCCCCCCCCCAATACCTCTGTTATTCACCAAACCCCCACCCTGTACCTTGCCTCTGTAGCTGTCCCAACCCCTCTTAAAACCTCCCACAGTTACCATTTTTACCAGGCCATCCAGCAGTGCATTCCAGGGTGCCACCACCCTCTCCATGAAATAATGCCCCTCACCTCTCCTCTGTACCGCCCCCCCCCAGCCAACTTTAGACTATGGCCTCTCGTAGTCCCCTCCTCCCTTAACTTGAACAGACCCTCCTTGTTCCCGCTGTTGAACCCCTTCAGTTATCTGAAGGTCTCTATCATACCCCCCTATCCCTTCTGTCCTCCAGAGAGTACAAGTTCAGCTCTCTAAGCCTGTCTTCATATGACAAACCCCCAGACCACTAATCATCTTCGTTGCCCTTCTCTGGACTCTCTCCAGCAGTGTGATGTCCTTTTTTAGGGGGGGATGCCAGAACTCCAGATTCGGGTGTACAGGGGAAGTATAATCTCCCTTCTCCTGGACATTATCCCCCTGGCTATACATCCAATCATTTTGTTTGCCTTAGCCACTACTGTTCTGCACTGCTCCGAGTAGTTCCCTTTAGCATCAATCATCACCCCCACATCCTTCTCCATCGTCACAACAGTCAGCTGTACTTCTCAAGTGGTAGTTATACCCAGGGTTCCTAACACCCAGGTGTAGAACGCTACATTTGCGTGTGTTAAACCCCAACTGCCACGTATGGGCCCAGTTTTCTAGCCTCCCCAGGTCATCCCGTAGTGCCTCCTACCCTCCTCGCTGTCTACCACCAACCCCAATTTAGAATTATCTGCGAACAAACTCATTACTACCAACCCCCTCCTGATGTCCGCAATTAATACATTAAACAAGACAGGGCCCAAAATAGAACCTTGTGGAACCCTGCTGATAACCTCTCTGGGTGCCGAGACTTCACCCCCTACCACCACCCTGTCTATTCCCAAGCCAATTAGATAACCACCCCACCAATTTACCTCCCACCCCCAGTTCCCTCAATTTCCAAATTAGCCTTCTGTGCGGGACCGAATCTAAAGCCTTGCTGAAGTCCAAGTACAGAACATCAACCGGCTGTCCTCCATCCAGGGATCTTGTCACCCAGTCGAAAAATTCGACCAGGTTAGTTTGACACGATTTCCCCCAGACAAACCCATGTTGGTTATCATCAATCCATGTACTTGTTCAGTTTTCTGAAGTTGAGAATGGGGTGCATGCCCCCGATTTTTTGGGTACTAGGAAGTAGTGGGAGTAGAATGCTTTGTTCCATTCTGACTCTGACACTAGTTCCACTGCCCTGTTTCTCAGCAGGCCCACAATCCTCTGTAACTGAATGAGCAAGTTATCAGTGTGACTCTGGAAATACCAGGACGACAGAAAAAGGGCAGATCCCTGACTTACAGATTGCTTATTTTTGCTTGCAATAAATGCTCTCTGCTTTAATCTGCTACTAGCCTAACTGTGCTTGTGTTCCTTGGAGTGCTGGTGTTGTGTGTTTTGGTCCAGCAATCTTCTGAGCCAGCAGCTCTGACATCTGGGCTGACAAGGGAAACTGACTACAGGGTAGACTGCTGGGGGGCAGTCCAATAAGTTGAAGGAGTACCCCTCTTGGAAGATCCTTAGAACCCAGCTGTCAGATTAAATGGCTTCCCACTGACGATAAAACTGGGTGAGCCCCGAGCACCACTGGGGTAGAGTAGTCTTCCTCAGGGAGCTTCAGACTGTGGCACTGAACGCTTTCAGTGCCTATGTCTTCGACTGCACATTCTTCTGGGCTTGAGGTGGCTGGATCTGTTTTGGAAGCCCGCTCTGCTCCTGCCACAAAAGGACTGCTTGTTATGGAAAGAGCTACTTCCCTCTACCCCTCTGTGGGTTGTCAGGAACTGGTCTAGATGTCTTAAAGAGTCATTCTATTTTCAGTAAACTCCTTAGGAGACTGCTTTACTTGCTGTCCAGACAGACAGATGCCATCAAGGGGCACATCCATAATCTGTTGGACATCTGAGGTAAAGCCAGTAGGCAGCACCAAGAATGTCTTCTGATGCAGATACCTGTAGCTGCAGAGCAAGCTGTTGCATCAAAGGAATACACAGAGGCTTTTAGCTGGTAGCTACTGGATTCAATACCTTGTTTTAACAGCCAGCAGCATTTTTTGCATAGCCTCAGTATCTGGCAAGGCCTCTCAGGGATTTCAGCTTGCATCAGAGGGCATATTCATACTTGGCAGCTAGCTGTCCTCATACCTAGGGTAGCCAAGGCATAGACCTGCCTGCGCATGGTGCTGACTTTGTGCAACTCCTTGTCAGTGTAATGCACTGTGACTTTCTTGGGTACTATGGCTTTGTCATTCTCAGCCAAAGTGACTATGGCATCAGCTATTGGCTGAGTGAAATACGTCCGCTTAAACTTAAGAGCAGTGTATGTTCTGTTCGCCTGTTTGGGAACAGCTGCAACAGTAGCAAGCCACCTCCAAGCCGCCTTTGAGAGCGTCTCTAGGGTCAGCTGGAAGGGAGGAACAAGGGAGTCAAGGCTATCACACACATTTAGGAACTCCAACTGGAGGTGCCTAGCCTGGTCTATAGCTGCCGTCTCAAAATTTAAAGTGTTGTGCATGTTTTTCAGCACAGCTTGAAAGATAAGAGCCTCCTGTAGTATGGTAACAGGAAACATTTCAGGGTTCTCTGAGTCATAGTCAGTGTTGTCCTCTTCCCCATCAGTAAAGATGAGGTACGGATCCAAATCGCCTATTTCATCCAGAGGGTAGGAGAGCTTAATGGGCTGTGGCCTCAGCAACACGGTAACACCAGCCCCGGATACAGTCTCAGGAGCGGCACTGCAAAGGTGGTGGGCAGACATAGCCCTGTTGCCAGAGCGACTTGCCTGTTCAGGCTCCCTATCTTCCAATGTCAACCATTTCCACAATGTCTGGCTGACAGAAATTCTTAACTTTGTGTTTTTGTGTGTAAAACTAAACTGATACAAAAATAAACTCTATTGTATTTTAAACTAAAATCAATGAATTGAATGCTGTTGTCATTTAGACAGTGAAGTTCTGGCTCTGACCAGAAGAGCATCCAAGCTGTGCACTCGCTGGGGGGCCAAAAAAGGAACTGATGCAGTTGGGGGCTGGTGCCACCGAATGCCAGCGGGCGTGTGCGGTGACGCAAGCACAAGGCCTACTCCTGCTACTAGCTCCCTCAAGAAAAATTCTTGCTCCTGTGGGGTCCTATCACCTCTGACTCAGACCCATTAGTGGGAATCTATGGAGAAGACTGATTGTTGGAAAATCCAGAAATTAGCAAGAAAGGTGGAACAGTGAGAGAGGCGCCAAGCCTCTGGAGAAGGGACAAAAGATTTTGGAAAAGGGAAACAGTGGTGTGAGGAGGGCAGTTAAGAAGGAAATGACAGAAAGAAACAGGGGACCAGCCTAGCCAGGGTGAGTTTAGGAGCACCATCAAAAAGGAGAATTGCACTCAGGAAAAACAGTGCTCTCAGACACATCCAATTCATTCCCAAAACAAAGAGTCCGAGCACAGGTGTCAGCACACTACTGGAATCACATGCTGATCTACATATTCAGTTGTGCAAAGCTTTCATTCAAGAAGGCATGCTGGAGCAAACAGTACAAAGATACAAAACGACCGAACGTTTCGCACAGATTCCATGCACACTGTCAAGGTGCTTGCCCCTATACGTGCTCAATTTAAATATACTAAGGTCGAAGTGCAAAAGTGCATGTGATTGAAAGTTCATACGTTGCTGGTGGGTTTTTTTATTATACAATCCAATAGAGTACGTGTCACTTATAATGTCCACGCTTTACGTGGACAGCCACTTTAAATGGATGTTTTTCATATGCCAAATTATCACCAGCATTTAAGCAGTAGGTGTTAGCCTACCTCCATATCTGCCCGGACGTCCTGCTGCTGCTTCGGTTGTTTTAGAATGGCAAAGAGACAAGGGTTCACTCTATCAAGAAAGGTTGAAATTTCATCAGAAACAGACAAACTGCCAAAAATATTCTTCTGTGATGTGGCTCAGCATTTTTCAACCCCTAAATCCACTCTGAGCGACTTCCTGAAAGCTAAGCAAATCATCTCGGCTGAGTGACACAGCAATCAAAATCCTGAATGAAAGAGGAAGAGGGAGAGGAAGGACAGTGAAAGAGAGGCTTTGCTAAGATGGGTTTGCAATGCCGGGGAAGAGAGGCTTTAGTAAGCGGTCCTCTCCTACTTCAAAAGTCCCAACAACTGTCAGCTGCATTGGGGAAGCCAGATTTCAAGCCATCAATCTTGGTGGTTGACTAGATGGAAGCATCGGCACAACACAGGATTAAAAAAAATACACAGTGAAAAGCTAAATGCTGATATGGACAGTGTTGATGCTTGGTTAAGGGACGTGCTGCTGGGACTGTTGGATAGTTATGAGCCACACAATACTTTTAACACGGACGAGACCAGTCTGTTTTTTAGATGTGTGGGGTATGGCACTTTGATGTTCAAGTCAGAAATGCCCATGGATCTAAAAACAGCTAAAGAATGGATATCCCTCCTGGTCACCTGCAACATGGCTGGAACCGAAAAAAAAAAGAAATCATAGTGATCGGTAGATCTGCACAGTTGTGTTTTCATGGGGCTCCAAACCTGCCGGTGATTTACAGGCACAATCGCACAGCATGGATCACCACTTAAATTTTCATAGATTTGTTGCGGGACTGAGACAGAAAGCTCAGAGGGAGGAAAACTACACTAATCTTAGACAATTTCAGTGGTCATCCACAAGTGCCAGGTCTTAGAAACATTAAGTTAGTGTTTTTGCCATTGAACATGACCTGCGCTGTGCAACCCCTGATCAAGGCATCACTTACAGCCTGAAGAGACTCCATGTTAGGCTTAAGAGAGCAAAGCAGATAGGCATCCTTGACAACAAGCAAGATTTGTCGGCTGCAATGTGCGTACAAAAATTCAGTGCCATACGAATGATCCACAGTACCTGGGAATGTGCCACCCAGGAAACTATTGTGCACTGCTTTAAGAAAGGTGGCTTCACCTCTGGTCTAACCACGCTTAAAGAGAATGAAGAAATCAAGGACATCCCGGTGTGCCCTCCTCCCCCCCTCCCCCCACCGCCTGGTCTCACTGCCAAAGAGATGGAGCAACTGTGTTCCCTTGGCAATGAAGACCCCATAGGAGGCTGGTGAGCAAGATGGAAAGCATGGGGTTGGGTGGGAAAATAACAAGCTGGGTGGAGGCCTGGCTGTCAGGAAGAACTCAGAGGGTGGTGCTAAATGGGGTGCACTCCGGGACAGCGAGAGTGAAGAGTGGAGTGCCACAGGGGTCAGTTTCAGGTCTGCTTCTCTTCAATATCTACATCAGTGATATTGCTCAGGGTTTGAGGGGGAGGGTGTGCCTATTTGTTAATGATACAAAAATATGCAATAGGGTGGACATCCGGGGGGGTGGAGGACATGAGAGAGGACTTAAAGATGCTTGAAAAATGGTCTGAGATGTGGCAGCTGAAATTTAATGCCAAGAAGTGTGATGTGATGCACTTGGGGAGTAGGAACAGAAAAGCAGGATACACCCTAGATGGGGAGGAAATTAAAGTTACAGAACAGGAAAGGGATCTTAGTCTCCTCGAACCTTAAGATATGAATCCAATGTAGCAGGGCGGCGGGAAAGGCCAATGGAATGTTGGCATGCACAGGCAGGGGCATTACCAGCAGAAAGAGGGAGGTAAAAGGCCCTTTACAAAGCCATGGTGAGGTTGCACCTGGAGTATGGGGTTCAGTTCTGGAGGCCACATCTCCGCGAGGATATAGATGCGTTGGAGAGGGTTCAGAGAAGGGCAACAAAGATGGTGCAGGGTATGCAGGGAGAGTCATACGAGCAGAGGTGTAAGGAGCTGGATCTGTACACGCTGGAGACAAGGAGGGAAAGGGGAGACATGATTGAAACTTTTAAATATGTGAAGGGTCTCAAAGTGGGAGAAGAGGGTTTACTTAAGAGGAAGGAGAGGGTCAAAACTAGAGGGCACAGCCTCAGACTGCAAGGAAAAACATACAGGGGCAAAGTGATAGGGCATTTCTTCACAGAGAGGGTGGTGGAGCCCTGAAACAGACTACAAGACAGAGTGGGGAGGGCTAAATCAGTGGAAGAATTCAAGAAGGCATGGGACAAGCATATGGGCTAAGTATCGGGGAGAGGGCAGGGGCTGGCAGGGAGTGGGAGGGGAAAAGGGCAGCCTAGATTTGCTGTTATGCTCCTTTTCTGCCGTCAAGCTTCTATGATTCTATGAAGAAGCTAGCATTCTGGAAGATAGTGATGATATCCAGCGCATGGTTTTGTCATTAAGACTGACACCAACTGATGCGGATATGGAAGAGGCTGAGAAAGCACCAGTGACTGGGAAGGATGCAAGTCTAGCCCTCTTTACCATACATTTAAACAGTGCACAGACATTGTTCCAAACTGGGAGTATCTGGCCAACATAGAAACACAGAATTTGTCGGCAGATAAGGACCGCTTGGCCCACCCAGTCCGCCCATTTCCCTACCTGATAGATAAGCTGCAGATTCTAGTTAATCAACAGCTTACTTCCTCCTGCCCCCCACTAGAATTGCCTTATGCCTGTCCCATGCATTCTTGAACTCTCCCACTGTTCCTGACTCCACAACCTCCTCAGGAAGGCTGTTCCATGCATCCACAACTCTCTCTGTGAGAAAATACTTTCTAATGTTACCTCTGAGCTGTCCCCCCCTCTATCTTCAAATTGTGCCCCCTTGTTCTTGCACATCTCTTCTTCTGAAAGATGCTACCCTCTTGTACCTTGTTAATTCCCTTGAGATACTTGAAAGTTTCTATCATGTCCCCCCCCTCCCTCCTTTCCTCAAGAGTATACATATTAAGCTGCTTTAGTCTCTCCTCGTATGTCTTCTGGTGCAGACCTTGCACCATTTTGGTTGCCCTCCTCTGAACAGCCTCCATTCTGTCTATGTCTTTGCGGAGATGGGGTCTCCAGAACTGCACGCAGTACTCCAGATGGGGTCTCACTAACTGTCTGTAGAGAGGGATAACAAATACAGGTTACTCACCTGTAACAGGAGTTCTAGGAATGGTATATGTTGTTCATCCACACTGTCTGGCAGGTTCCTTGCCACTTTAAATCTTGCCGGAAGGTCTTCAAGCTGGCTCCTCCCACCCACCTGGGTGGTAAAGCCCTCACCGCCTTCGCTCCGTTTCTACGGGGTCAAGTGGTTCAGGTCCAGACGGACAATACCACGACTATGTACTACCTAAACCGCCAGGGCGGGATGTGCTCCATGCCTGAAGGTCCAGAGAACAGAACCACATGCCTTGTTCCAAGGATGGGATTATCTGAGCCAGAGTGACCATCCTGAAGGTCCAAGACCTTAGGAACCTGTGCAGGTCGAGAATGGGGTGCCAGCCCCCCGTCCGTTTTGGGACCAGGAAGTACCTGGACACAAACCCCGGGTCTGGAGGAGGATCCGCCACCTTCCTGATCACCTCTTTTTCAAGGAGCAGGGCAATATCGGCTTGGCGAGCCAACAGAGAGGCTGTGGACCCCGTAGCCCCCACCAGGGAGACGGCTCGGAAGGGTGGGGCCTGCTCGAACTCCAGAGGCAGACCCTTTCCTACCACCTCCAACACCCACCGGTCCATGTAATGGGGGACCAGGCGGAAAGGAAGTGGCGGAGCCGTCCCCTTCCCCCCCAACGGGGGGAACCCAGGGTGGGAGTGACGAGGCTGGGGGAGACACCCCTCAACCAGTCACTGGGCAGGCTTGGAAGAGGGACAGGCCGAGGAACCTCCTGGGCCTTTACCTCCCTGCTTCCTGTTGGAGGAAGCCGCGGGCTTGAGTTTGGGATGCCAAGCGCGAGCCTGCTGGCCCTGGTGCTGTTGGGCCGGATGTGGCACAGGCGCAGAAGGACGAAAGGGCTTGTGCTGCTGCTGTCGGCGGCCTTTGTCCTTCTGGGCGGAGGTGACAGAGTCCAGAGTGGCATTGGACTTTTCGATCCGCTGGAGGTGACCTTCCACTCCAGGGCCAAGAGGTCGGTCCCAAGAGGGACATCCGCCAGTTTGTGCTGGGTATCTGCCGTGAAGGTGGATATCCTCAACTATGCTCTGCGGCGCATGGCCACCGCGCTCGCAACCGATCTGGCACAGGAGTCTCCTATGTCCAGAGCCGTTTGGAGCTGCTGCTTAGCCACTGCCCTACCCTGGTCCCGAACCTGCCGGACCGTGGTCTGCAGGTCAGCCGGGAGATGAGGGATCACCTCATCCAGGGAGCCCATGAGGGCGTGGGAGAAGTGTGCCATCAGCACGGCCGAGCTGGCCTGGCGGAGGCCAAGGGAGGACGCAGCGTACACCTTGCGCCCGGCGTAGTCCAGCTTTTTGGACCCCTTGTCGGGGGGGCTTGTCCATGTCTCTAGCATTCCCAGAACGCCAGAAAACGCTGTCAGTGACCAACCCCTCGGCAGAGGGGTGTTCCGAAAAACCGGGCAAAGAGCCAGTAGGGACCGCATACTTCCTGGCCATCCTGGCCGAAGGCGCAGGAGAGGAAGCAGGCTGCTGCCAGAGCTCCAAGGCTGGGCCAACAATGGCTTCAGCCACTGGAAAGGCCTCCGTGGGTGAATCTCCTCAGTCCAGTATCTCCGTCAGGGGATACTTGGCCCACTTGGATACGGGCTTGAGCTGCATCCTGGCGGACTCCGAGATGAGCCGGAGCAAACCCATGAAGGGCGATGGGCTTTCGTTCATCGACTGGCCCCCAGAGGACTCCAGGTCAATGGGCCTGGAGAACAGGGAGGAGTCATCGTCAGACTCAGAGGAGTCCGCAAAGAGCTGCCTGGGGCCTGAGCCACCCTCCACCTGCCGAGTACAGTCGGGAGTGTGGATGACCGACAACCTGTGGGGCAGGCCTTGATCCGACCGAGAGTCCTTGGTCAGCGCCCCCGATTTCGGTTGTGGAGGCGGAGGTTCCACCACAATCAGTGGGGCAGCTGGTTTCGGACGAACAACCGGCCCAGGCTTGGGCACCTCGAATACAGTGAGGGGTTGTTTCGGCCGCTTGGGTGACAGCCACTTGATGGCCGGGGAAGGCGACAGCGTCGGCTTGTTCCCAGACAGAAGTAACTGCTGCCACATCATGTCCTCGTAGCGTCGATACAATTTGCGCGGAAGTCTCTCCTCTTCCGAAGAGGAAGACGAGGACTAGCGGCGGCGCCGCTTACCTCGGTGCCGAGACCGCCGATGTCGGCGGGATTCGCTGGATCGAGATGATGTTCGAGACAGAGACCAAGATCCTCAGTGTTTCCGAGGACGGGTCTGGGAAAGAGCAGGGGACACCCGCTCTTCCCTTGGCTCGGACACCTTAACCGAGGACTGCAGCACCGGGGGCGCAGGCAGGTCCTCGGTCTCCACCGGGGGGACCAGTGAAGAAGGGTTGTTAGCCTCACCAGTTAACAGCCCGTCCAAAGGGTCGAGAAAAATCTCGACCGCTTCGACGGGTGTCTCGGCCTGCTGGGGACACCGTGAAGCCAGCGGCCTTAGCCGCAACCTCGACCGAAGTTGACAGTCGGCTGTCCGGGGAAGGAGACCTCTCCTGCTCCCACGAACGCCGATGATGGGACTTACCCTTTGAGTCCTTCTTTTTGGACTGAGAGGAGTGTCCTGATGGCCCCTCTCCCTTCGTGGAAAGGGATTGGCAAAGCTTCTTGAACGAAGCTGAATACGAGGTACCCAGAGAGAGCGGAATAAATGCCGTGACCGAGGAACAGGATGATGCAGCCTGGGCCGCCTCCTCCTCGAGGGAGATCATCTGCTTGAGTTGTTCAGCCGAGCCAGCCGCCGCAGTAGCCGCCCAACGGGCCTCCTTCGACTTAACCGGCGGGTAGCGCTCGGGCGCCTGTTGTAACCGGGCAGCACGTCCTCCAGGACGCTGGGTCAAAATGAACATCATGACTCGTAGGCTCGCGGGTCGTGTTTCTAGGCCGAGGCAGTACACGCACGTAGAGTGCGGGTCCGTCCTGGACATCTTCTGCCCACAAGGGCACCGCCGAAATTCGGGAGTCGATTTGTCCATCGCAGCCGTGAGGGAGAAAGATGACCGAAGTCTTGAAAATTTTAAAATGAGTTTCAGGCGAACCGAAGAATTAGGATCCAGTCTATCATGCAGAGCGTTAAGGAGGGAACCTGAGCTTCCAAGCGGTAAGGAAGATCTGGTGTCATGGAGCCAAGAGTTTTACCACCCGGGTGGGTGGGAGGAGCCAGCTTGAAGACCTTCCGGCAAGATTTAAAGCGGCAAGGAACCTGCCAGACAGTGTGGATGAACAACATAGCCATGTCCCTAGAACTTCCTGTTTTCTACTGTTGATGCCTCTCCCTATGCATCCCAGTATCCCCCAGCCCTCCTTACTGCCTTCTCACATTGCTTGCCCACCTTTAGGTCATCTGATATAATTACTCCTAGGTCTCTTTCGATTTTTGTTGTTGTTATTAACTCACCCCCCATTGTGTACTCTTCCCCTGGGTTTTTGTTTCCCAGATGCATTATCTTGCGCTTCTTTGCACTGAATCTGAGCTGCCACGTATTGGACTATTCCTCCAACCTTGCCAGGTCCCTTTTCATTCTTTCCACCCCACCTTGTGTATCAACCCTGTTGCAGATCTTTGTGTCATCTGCAAAGAGACATACCTTTCCTTCCAGGTGCTCTCCAATGTCACTTATAAAGATATTAAAGAGGACCGGTCCCAGTACTGAACCCTGCAGTACCCCGCTATTTACCCTCCTTTCTTCACTGTGGACTCCGTTTACTATTACCCTTTGCTTCCTGTTGTCCAGCCAGTTTTTTATCCAGGCTACCACCTTGGGACCCACTCCAAGGCTGGCAAACTTGTATATTAATCTTCTGTGTGAGACTGTGTCAAATGCCTTGCTAAAATCTAGGTAGGCCATATCCACAGCCCCTCCCTGGTCTACTACTTTGGTCACCCAGTCAAAGAAATCTATTAGATCTGCCTGACATGACCTTCCTGCTGTGAAACCATGCTGCCTTGGGTCCTGTGCCCCACTGGCCTCGCGAGGTACTCAACAATTCTTTACTTTGGAAGTGATTCCATCATTTTCCCTACCACTGAAGTCAAACTAACTGGTCTGTAGTTTCCTGCCTCTGCCCTGCTCCCACGTTTGTGAAGTGGAATCACATTTGCCCTCCTCCAGTCCTCGGGTACCACTCCATCCTCCCGTGATTTGTTAAAGAGAGTAGTCAGTAGTGTTACTAGTTCTACCCTTAGTTCTTTTAGTATTCTTGGGGGAATCCCATCAGGCCCCATTGCTTTGTCCACCCTGGAGAAGAAATCCAGCTGCTACACAACCACCAAACAGACAAAGTTCATGCAGCATACAGCAGGAGTAAACAGAACGGAATGAACGGAGTGAGCTATACCACAGTACATTTTAAATCTTTTTATTTTTTAATAAAAACAAACATTTTTAATGACCAAACAACAGCAACAAAAAAAAAAACAATTTATCACAGAAGAACTTTAACCCACTTATATTTTACATGTTAATGGTGTTTAAATCTTAGTATTCTTTAACGTGTGTGTGTTTTGTTTGTGTGTGTTAGTTCCGATCCTTCCTCACGTTACCTCAGACACCCACTACACCGGATGCTTCCTGCCTTGTCAAACTAGTCCAGTATAAGCAGCATTTACTGTACATACATACATACAAATGGCTAAACACTACATTCTAGATTCCATCAATAATGTTGAAAAAAATGCCAAAGATGCATTTATTGTTAATCACAAGAAATCTGCTAAGAGAATGAGAAGAAAGGGGGAGGTAGGAATGGGAGGAAATGAGGTAGAAAAGGAAGGGTGGGGAAAAGAGTTTGGGAAATAGGATGGGTAAAGGTGGATGTGGTGGGAAGAATAGGGGGAGGAAAAGGGGGTGGATATTAAGGGAGGTTGTGGAAATGACAGAATGGGGGGGGGTTGAGTGGGGAAGAGAAAAGACCTCTATATACTACAGCGATAAAATAGTCCATTAAACCACATACCAGCAATGTTCAAGGGCCTGACTTTATCATATCATGTTGGATAGAGTGCTAGTTCCAACTTATCATTAAGGCATGGATACTGTAGTGCTTTCATTTTAAAAATTCCAAACCCTTCCCACTTCATGAACGGATTGGCAAGTTTCCCCCCTTACTTCCTGTAAGTACACGTTCCGTCCCTGTCAATGCAAACCCACGCTGAACCATTTCATTTTGTGTTGCTTCACATGCACAGCTAGCGCGCTGTTTTTGGTCTCATGGGCTGTGTCTCAAAGATGTTTACCAATGTGCCATTTAAATGGGTGTATGGTTTTGCCACTGTAAAAATATCTGCAGATACAACTGGCCATGTATACTACTGCTGACGTATTACAATTTATAAAATTGTTAATGAATAGACCTTTGGACACAATGGATGTTTAAAAGTGCTGGTTTTGCTTACCACTCTGCAAAATGAACCACTACCACACTGACGACATCCCTTGGGGGGAGGGAGGGGAGGGCCAATTTCTGGGTTTCTGAACAGGCATGCAACTTTGTACAATTTTGTCACCTATGTTATCAGCCTTCTGTAAACCATACGAGGCAAAAAGGAGGTGTATTTTAGCAACGCTGGCTCAACTTGTAATATGTGCCAGTTTTTTCGAATGACTTCCTCAGTTGGCCCCTGAGTTTATAGAATAGGTGCTGACAAAATTTAGATGCATTTTCCCTTTATTTGTTGGACATGTGAAATCAACTGTTCATTTCTGGTTTGACTATAGGACTTTTGTCTAACATTGTTTATTATGTCCCTAGAGTATTATCTTTCTCTAAATGCATGTGTTAGTTCCTCCTCCCTGATGTCCAAAACAGTTCTGCAATCCTGGTGTACTCTGAAGAATCACCCAGAGTTCTATAAAATCAGGGTTACTGCAGAAGTCATCAGTAAAAACTAGCATATACAGTATTATAACTGGAGCCAGCATTGCAAAAATATACCACCTCTTTGTCCGGCTGCTAATATAGGTGACAAAACCGTACAAAGTTACATGCCTACTCAGAAACCCGGACACTGGTTCCCCAGGGATGTCATCACTGCGATAATTGTTCATTTTGCTGAGTGACAGGCAAAATGAACACTTTGAAATATCCACAGCAGCCAGCAGTAGTATACATGGCCAGTAGTATCTGCAGCCAGCAGTAGTATACATGGCCAGTAGTATCTGCAGATGTTTTTACATTGGCAAAACAATACATCCCCTTAAACAGCACACTGGTGAACACCTTAGAGACAGTCCACCAGACTGAAAGAAATGTACTAGAGCTATGCATGTGAAACAACACAAAAATAAAATGGTTCAACATGGGTTTACATTTACAGGGATCGTACATGTATTTACAGGAGTTAGAGGGGGCAACCTTGACAATCTGTTCATTAAGCGGGAAAGGTTTTCAATTTTTTAAATGAAAGCTCTACAGCTGGCCCACCGGCACAGTGGCAAGGCATCCACTTGCGATGACACCGTCCTAGGTACAAGAACGGACCCAGGAGTCGGAGGGTTGGCCGGGGGGAGAAGGCTGGAGTGTCAAGGGACAGCTCGCTTTCTCTGGGGTGGGGGGGGTCATGTGTCTGGCGTAATGTGCACCCCTAGCGGAGGCTGGGGGAACCACCATGATCAGTGCCACGTTGCTGGGGAGGTGTGACAGACGCACCTTGCACCACTGCAAATCAGCTTCCCAGGGACTGCAAACATAAAAAAAATAAGTAAATGCCGCTAGTCCCACACATGACGCCCACCTCCCGATACTACCAGTCCCTCCCAAGCACTCCGCCACCACCAGGACAGTAATCCGTTGACTGGGTGGGTGGGTGGGTGTAAAACCTAGGAGTCCTGCAGGTCGCGGTGATGTGCCGTAATCTGGATGTGTTTTTGGGGGGGGTAAGCCAGGGAGGATCGGGAGTCGATCGTGGAGGGGAGGCGGTGGTCCAGAGGGTTAAAGGGATTAGTGGTGCAAAAGAAAAAAAATTATGAAAGCCCTACAGCATCCAGGCCTTAATGATAAGTTGGAACTATAACCCTATCTAACATGATATAACAAAGTCAGGCCCCTAAACACCTAAACATTGCAGGTATGTGCTTTAAATGGTACTTTATTACTGTAGTGTAGAGGCCTTTTCTCTTCCCCCAATCTCTCATTCTATCATTCCCACAACCTCCCTTAATATCCAACCCCTTTCCTTTCCCCTATACTTCCTATCACACCCACTTACCACCCACCTTATTTCCCTAATTCTTTTCCACCCTTCCTTTTCTGTCCCATTTCCTCCCATTCCTAGTCCAAACCTTCCCCCTTTCTTCTCAGTCTCCTAGCAGATCTCTTGCAAATAACAATAAATGTTATTAACATTAATTAGGCATTAACCCATGCTCAATATATTTATACTCTGTATGATTGCTCTCCCACATTTATTCTCTGTATGTACTGTATGAATGTCTATGTTTTATTCTGACGTGGAGCCTTTGGAAACGGGTCTGTGACTCAACGGGTTGTAATTCCGATTTCCTAAATAAATAAATCTTTGGCATTTTTCCAAAGTTACTGATAAATTCCAGAATATGGTTTTCTGTTTTCTGAAGAGCAACTGACACAATCCTGTCAGGCAACCTATAACATGCAGCTGCCTGCCCTAGGATCTATTTTAGCTATATTTTAGCTTTTTTTGTGATCTCTAAAAAAAATTAAGTTGTTAGCTCCACAAAGCCTGGCTTATAACTTCTGTGTATAAGCCAAACAGCCATCAAGCGCTGCAGCCCTACCCCTAAAACAATAAGTTATAATTATAGACGGAAGAAGTAACTGGTGGCTATGAGGAAAGTGTAATAGGAGTTGAAGGCTCTAAATGGCTTTACATGATCTTTGCTGGCAGGTATACGTGTACGAAGCTAATGTACAGTATATATTATAGTCCTATACACGTATACCTGCCAGCAAAGATAATCTGAGTACATTTAGGCAGACTCCCTTCCAATCCTATTACATTCTACATAGAGCACCTGCAGCCACGCTCCCTACTTCATGTCATAATGATGCTATTTTTACGGGTAGGGCTGCAGCGCTCAGTGGCCACTCAGCTTGTACACAGAAGTTATGAGCCAGGCTTTACAGAGCTAATAACTTTTTTTTAAGAAATCACAAAAAAGCCAAAATATGGCTAAAATAGCTCCTAGGGCAGGCAACTCCATGTTATAGGTTTCCAGTCAAGAGCTAAACATGGTGTCAGGTGCTCTTTAAGTATCTGTATGTATGTATGCACTGTATAAGAAAACGCAGATACATAAACACTGTCAACAGATAAGGGCCTATGGCCCACCCAATCTGCCCATTTGAGCCTGCAAGTTCCCTTTATGTTTTTGCAGAAGTCTGTTGCCACTTACCCCTGACCTCCAGAATTCCCTTATGTCTATCCCACGCTTTCTTAAATCTTGTGATTGTTTCAGCCCACACCACTTCATCTGGCAGGGTGTTCCACTTGTCCACCACCCTTTTCACGTTTCCTCTGAATCGCCCTCCCTCCGACTTCATCCCAAGCCCTCTAGTCCTGGAACATCTTTTTCGCTGGAAAATAGTATATTCCTGCACCCTGTTCCTCCCTGTAAGGTACTTGTATGTCTCTATCATATCCCCTCTCTCCCTCCTCTCTTCCAGGGAGTACATATTCAAGTCCTTCAGCCTGTCCTCATAGAACTTGTGATGCAATCTTTGTTGCCCTCCTCTGAACTTTCTCTACCACCAGCATGTCTTATGTATGAACTTTCAATCACATGCACTTTGACCTTAGTGTATTAAGCTGAGCACCTATGGGGACAAGCACTTTGTCAAAGCGCAGGGAGTCTGTGCGAAACAGTGGGTCATTTTGCACATCTGCACTGTTTGTTCCAGCATGCTTTCTCGAATAAAAGCATTATACAACTTAACATGTTGATCAGTGTATATGATTCCAATAGTGGTGATGCCTGTGCCCAGACTGAGTTTAAGGACAACACTGTAAATCACATCTGTATAGTCAAACACAGGCAGGATCATCTTGAGGATAACCCTGCAGCAAAGCCAGAGTGGAAGGCAGGACTTGCAGTACAGTGCACCAAAACTGAGGCAGAGCTTTCTATGTGTTAAGCTTATGTGGGAGGAGAGATCAGTATTTTTACCCAGCCATACCCCACAGCACTTGAAGTGGAGGACTTCTTTTAGACAGGCGCCATAGAGAGTCATGAAAAGCTGGTTGGACGATAGCCTAGCAAGCATCTACTTAGTGCCATGGATCACAGAGACCGCCTTTCTGACAATGAGGGATGGTTTGAGCAGAACCAGTGCTGGACACTGTCAAAGTCCTGCTGCAGATTTGAGCTCTGGAGCTCAGGAACATGAAACAGAAAGTACTGGTGATCCACATACACGTGAATGTGTGAGAAGATACAGGCAGTAAGGAGGTCACTGAGGAAGATGGAGAAGAGGACTGGTCCTAGAATGGAGCCCTATTTAACTTCACAGCGGAAGGTGTTGGGGCAGGTGATGTCTCTGACCACGACCAACTGATGATGTTCAGAAAAGGTAAAAGTGGAACCTGCTGACCATAAGGTCAGAGATTTCTGATCCTAATCTATCCAAGAGGATAAGGTAGCCTACAATGTTAAAGGTCTTGATAAGAACAATAAAGATGGCTGCAGCAATCACGCCCTGGCCCAGCTACTTCAGAGAAGAGTCAGTGATACAAAGCATGGAAAAGCAACGTAGTGGGATTTGTGAAAGCCAGACTGGAAGATGGAGAAGAAAGAGAAGTAGTCCAGGAATAAAGAAAGTTGAATGAGGACAAGTTTTCTTGGAAGTTACTGTAGCCAGAGCATGAAGCAGTGAAATGGGACAGTACCTTCATGCCCCTTTTTTTATAGGTAGAACTTTGGCCTGTTTCCAGGCCTGCATAATGGTCCAGAGTTGGAAGTTCAGAAGGTTAGGGAAAGAGACAGCAACTGCAGGCACACAAAGATGTAACTTTTCGGTCCAGACAGGAAAGAAAAAGAGGAAAAGTACAGTTACATAAGAACTTATGGTAACAGTAGATCTTTAAGAGGATCTCATGCAGCAGGCCACACCTATACTACTACACCAGGCACTAGGACCACATGGAAATTTTTCTAGCTAGCAGTCTATCGGGGGGCCACCCACACCAATGTCACACACCGACGATGTCCTTCCCCATATAAGCTTGGGTAGCTCCGCGCTCACCTCAGTTCTCTTGCCAGAGACCGTAAGTAGGAAATCCCCAGCTGGCGAACCAAGGAGAAGCAGAGGCTCCCGCCAACAGAAGTAAAAGAAAAGGTCAATAACAAGGAGAAAGAGAGGAAAACACAGAGAGTCCCACAGATCAAGGGGGAATGGAGGGAGGGACGTCATGGCCTGCTGCAAGAGATCCTCTCAAAGATCTACCATTATGGTAAGTTCTTACGCAACTGTACTGTCTTCATCGAGGGTTTTTCTTGCAGCAGGCCACACCTATAGAATGAGTCTCAAGCAGTTCTGACAGTAGAGGAACCAGTCTAGGTGGCTGGAGACCATAAACCTAAGAAAGAAAAAGAAGGCCCTGAAGCACAGCTAGGCTGAAACCTGTCCTACGTCTCCAAGCAATGTCTAGACTGTAGTGCTTGGTAAAGCTGTGGACAGTACTCCAAGTGGCAGCAGCACGGATCTCAACAGTTAACACACTCCTGAAACAGGAAACAGAGAAGTAGCCATTCCCCTTGTGGAATGGCCACGAACAGCTCCTGGAAGTTCTTTACCATACTTCTTATAACAGGAAACAATACAGTTAGCCAAACATTTGGACAGGCACTGTTTAGATACAGGTATGTCCTCTTTCCCAGGGGTGAAGGAAACAAATAACTGCGAGGACTTCCTACAGTCATTCGTGCAGCGAGTATAATAATTCCTAAGTATTCTACATACATTTAAAGTAAGGAGCAATGCTTCCCCTGGATTGGCATGCTCTGGATAATAAACAGGCACATGGATAATTTGATTTAAAGAGGGACTATGGTAAAAATTACTGGCATTAATAAATTCAGAATATGGATAAACATAGCCCCAATCAGCCTCATGCCAAATCTGAGATCTCCAAGTTACTTTATTTAAAATTTACAAATCATTTTACAACCCTAAATTCACTGCCTGTTCAAAAAAAAAACACATTCAGTGAACAGCTGCTGATGACATCTCCTGAACTCACAGTCTAGTTCTCCTTGTCAGCAAGCTTATAGGACCGGTTTCTCCAAAGTTTAAAAGATTACGTGTAATGGTTTTCACCAGTAAAACAGGCAGGGCCATTCAATAAACATTGCTTTAAAAATTAAGTGTGTTTCAGGTTTTGTAACAAATTTTTTTTTTGTTTGTTTTTGGTGCTTTTTTGTTGTAGTCCTTTTCTCCATGGTTGCTGGGTGCTAAGTCATAGCACACTGCTATGAGATTTGCAGACTGGATATCTGTGATGTGGTGAAAGGCTGTGATCATTCACACGTCATTTAATTCAGATGATTTCTCAGGATGGCCCTTTAAAACAATTATTCCATCACCCTGTAAATGGGAGTGGGAGAAGTAATGCTGTTTTGAAACCTAACTTTGAGTTTCTATGCAGTAGTCAGCTCAATGAACAATCACTCGCTCACTATTTTATTCATCATCAAAGTATGAATGAATGGGATACTCATTTGAGCACAGCTCATTTTCTGTTTCCTCCCTGACATATTGCTACTTGACCTGCATTCAGGCTCATCTGTGTTGTACTTTACATTAAAACGATCATTTTACCAGGGGCTAACACTTTCGCCCTCAGTAGGAATTAACACATATAAGGCCCCTATTAAAACTTATTGTAAAGCAGACACTGACAAACAGCAGTCAAGTTACCAACATTACACTTCTAGCAATACAACTTCTCAACAGGCACTGTAGAATAACAACACAAATGGTGTCAGAAGCCTAGAGGCATGCTTACTCAGCATCCTGCAACTCTGGAGAAACAAACCACACCAAAAAAGCATTAAAAATGACATATTTGTCAACTTTGTTACAAAACCCGAAACACACAGATTTTACAGCAATGTTTTTGGAATGGTGCTGCCTGTTTTACTTGCGAACACCATTGCACAATGCTCTTAAACCGTTAGAGAAACAGGCCCTATAAGCTTGCTGACAGGCAGGACTAGCCAGTGAGTTCAAGAGTTGACATCATCAGCAGTTCTTCACTGAAACTGGCTTTTTTGAACAGGTAGTGAAATTGGGGTTACTAAATAGCTCATAACCTTAAAATTAAGTAACACAGAAACCTAATATTTAATATGAGCTTTACTGGAGGCATGCTTATTCTAATTCTGTTATGTAGCATTCTTGGCCAGAGTCCCTCTTTAAAGTCAACGGAAGAAACTTAGGATTCGTACATAAAGACACTGGCCCAGATATTCAAACTGCGCCAGGCTGTGGCACAAGCCTGGGCGCAGCTCAACTGTGTTGCGCAGGGGTGTGGCCAAGGAGAACAACAGAGCTGCCATGGCACAGCAGCTTTGAATATCGCACCCTGGCCACCGCAGCACTGCCAGTGCAAGTTGGACAGAGTGGAGCATGGAGATGCACTAGCTAAATGCCATTGCGCCATGCACAGCACCTGCGATGTTCAAAAGGGGACATGCAAATGGGGCCATAATTTATGCAAGGCGCACATGGGGCCATTTGCATGTCATTATGGCCCCATTTGCATCCCATTAGCATGCAGGTGCGCTGATCCCCAACGACTTGCGCCTGCCGCCCTGCCAGGTAGCAGCCGTCGGGGACCGACGCCTCCTGCAGCCCGATCGCGGGCATCGGTATAAACCCCCCAATATCCCTGGTGGTCCAGTGGACCCACTATGTGCCCGATCAGAGCACGGTATAAACCCCCGTCCAATCCCTGGTGGTCCAGTGGACCACACTCTGCCTGATCGCGGGCATCTTTAAACACAGAACAGTCCTACTACCCTGGTGGTCTAGTGCACCCCTCTCCACTGAGCCCCACTGCCCCGCCCCCCGGTCAGCCGGCAGCACCACTTCGCTGCCCATTGGTTACAGCGTGAGCCAATGGGCGGCAGCCCATATCAGACTATTGTCCAGATATGTGAATGAATTCATTCACATTCTGGACTGTGTTATGAGTGGCGAGCACGCCCATTGGCTCACACTGTGAACCAATGGGCGGCAGCCCTACCGAAGCTGTCAGTCGGGCGGGGCGGTGGGGTGCTGCCGCTCCCGGCTGATGGGGAAGCGGGCGGGTGGGGCCCAGTGGGCGGGTGGGGAGGGGGCACACCAGACCACCAGGGTAATAGGACTGTTCTATGTTTTAAAGATGCCCGCGATCGGCAGAGTGCGTCCACTGGACCACCAGGGATATTGGACGGGGTTATACCGATGCCCGGACTGGCAATATAGGGGTCCACTGGACCACCAGGGATATTGGACGGGGATGTCTTACAACGGATGCTCGCGATGGGTGGGGGCGCCTGGGCCATGCGGCAGGAACTCGGGTGGCCACCCACAGGTGGCAGCTGCCATGTTGCGCCCTGCAATGTGGCAGCTCACCTGTGGGTGGCCATCATTTGTTCCTTTTTTGGGGGCTTAACTTTGTGCAGGCACAGGTAGGGGTTGCGCATGCATGACTCTGCACATCCCGGGCTGAATATCGGGCTGTGCAGGTTATGCATGGGCACGCCCCCCACCTGCATACATTACTGATGCGCTCCGACCGGGTTGTCTTGGTGCACTTTCCCTTTACGAATATCGGCGGGGGACGCATCAGTGGGTCGTGCATGGCACAACACTGCTGCGCCATGCGCAACCCTTTTGAATATCTGGGCCACTCTGTCTTTGTGGAAAATCAAATAAGGCTGCTACACATAAGAGCCTGCAGCTCCAAAATCCTTCAGACAGAAGTAATAGCAACTAAAAATAATGCTTTCCATGGCAGAAAGCTTAGCTCCCGAGTTGTGACTGGCTCAAAAGAAACCAACTTAAGTTTTTTAGCACAAAATACAGGTCCCAAGGTGGGACCAGGTTGCGAACGCGGGGCTTCAAGTGAAGAATGCCCCTCAGGAAGATAAGGGACACCTCTAACTGTGCCACCATACGTCCATGAACAGGCACATAAAAAGCTGAAATAGCAAGTGCACCTTAACAGAGGAGGACTTCAGACCAGAATCTGAGAGGGACAGCAAGTACTCCAGAATCTGATTTGCAGGACAAGTGAAAGGATCCAGCTGGTGGGCAGTGGCCCTCAGAGCAAAGCATTTCTACTCCATGGAATAAGTAGAAACATAGAAAACGACGGCAGATAAGGACCGCTTGGCCCATCTAATCTGCCCATTTCCCTACCTATTGGATAAGCTGCAGATCCTAGTTAACCAACAGCCTACTTCTTCCTACTCCCACTAGAATTGCCTTATGTCTGTCCCATGCAATCTTTTTTTTTTGTAATTATAATTTTTATTCAAAATTTTTTCCAACTTGGGGGAAGGGGGTACAAAAGAAAAAAAAAGGGGGGAGGGGTAAGGGAGAAGTAAAAGACAGTCACAATTCACTGACTACATAGATTACTTATGGTTACAAAAAAAATCAATCACCATATCAATATTATTATACTTCATTCGGTGTCCTAATGAAAGGATGGAAAGAGAAAACACAAAAGGGAAGAATTTAAATGTCAAATAATAAATAAGGCACATCATCTGTTATAGCTTATAGAATGCAGACTGCAGTTTCTAGCTGTAAGTAATTAAAATGCTTGAATTATACAGTTAAATAAAACCCATATTCAATTCTGGGAGTCTAGTAGTACTAGTTAGGTTGTTCATAGGCAAATTTAGGGGTTCTCCTCCTTTGATAGCCCTTCTCTCCATGGCACTCCCTTAAGGGACAAAGGAGGGATCCTTAGACATGATGTAGAGTACCCATCTGGACCATTTCAAGGTGCATAGTTCAGTTCTGTCATTTAGATGGTAGGAAATTCTTTCTGATCTATAAATCCGAATAACAATCTCTCTCCACTGTGACACGGTAGGGGTACTGGGGGTAAGCCAATGTCGGGTCAGAGCCTTCTTGGCCACTAGCAGCAGGGCTCCCAGGAGGTATAGTGTGCAATGGTCCTTGAACCCGGGGAGATGTGAAGGATAAACAAATCTGCAGTTAGGTGAGTGAGGTATCAAGAGAGATCTCAATTCAGATTCTAATGAAGTCAGAAAGGTCTGTATCAGGGGACATGACCAAAATATGTGGGTATGATGCGCCCTAGATTCACCGCATTGCCGCCAGCATGCCCCCCGATCACGTCTGAGAAAAATGTGCTGTCGCTAAGGGGGTACAGAAGAACCTAGTCAAGATCTGCCAGGAAAAAAAGCCTCCAGCTATGGGAATAGTAAGTTTAGCTATCGAGAGACAGCCCTTATACCAATTTTCCTTTGGAATGTCAAAACCAAATTCCTCCGCCTATTTAGCACATATGCTTTCAGTACTCACTCCGTGGGTATCCCGAAGTGGCCTGTACAGGGCAGAGACAATGTGGGGCGTATTGCCAGCTTGTACGAGTTGTTGAATGCAAGGAATCAGTGGGGAGGAGCATTCAAATTGTTGTGTCCGGATTGGAAAGGAATTAAAAAAATGTCTTGGTTGTAGATATCGATAAAAATCTTGGCGCCTCAGGCTGTACGTTTGACTTAAGTTCAGGAAGGATTTAAACTCTCCTCCACTTTGGAAATGAATGAGGTTAGTGAGCCCCAGGTGCTCCCAAGTGGTAAATGTATGATCATATAGTGCTGGCTGGAAGTCCTTCAGTAAGGAAATGGGACAAATGAATGGGAGAAATGGTGAAAGTGACAGATGTCTACGTATGGCATTCCAGGCTTTCATCGGAGCCGAGTCGTGTAAGCGGAAGGGAGGCATTCGGTATGTCATGGCTTTAATTAGCTGCTTAAAAGGCATTAAGCCCTCTTCAATTTCCCTTCACAAAACAGGGCTAGACCAGGCTAGTCGGCATACTATAAAAGAGAGGTGTGAGGCCCAATTATAAAGTTTAAAATTAGGGAGGGCGAGCCCACCCAATTTCCTAGGGAGGTACACGATGGAGGCTCTTATTCTAGGCCGTTTGCCAGACCAGATGAATCTGCTGACGAGTTTATTCCAAACCCTGTAGGTGCTATTCGGGATACATATTGGCACATTACGAAACAAATAGAGGGCCCGAGGCAAAGTCACCATATGGACAACATCAACCCTCTGAAGTAAATTCAGGGGAAGAATATTCCATCCCGCCAGGTCTGCCTGCAGTTGAGTAGAGAACATGTCGTAATTATATTTAACTGTGTCAGCTGCCTGGTGGGAAAGGTATATACCTAGATATTTTAATTTGTCTAAATCCCAGCGAAATGGGAACTTTTGTTTAAATGTTAAGGAGGGAGAAAAATGAAAAGTCAATGCTTCGGTTTTGGTGGTGTTAAGTTTATACCCTGAGCACATACCGAAGTGATCTAGTAGTTCGAAGACTGATGGAACTGACTGGGGCGGGTTTGTTAAAAAAAGCAGAACATCATCTACTTAAAGAGCCATGCGGTGTTCCATACCCTCCATCTGTATTCCCCTTATCCAAGGGGGATCTCTAATGGCTTGCGCCACGGGTTCAATAAAAATAGCAAATAAACCAGGAGACAGAGGACAGTCCTGGCAGGTGCCCCTAAATAAGGGAAAGTAAGGGGAATGGTGTCCCGAAACTTTCACACAGGCCTGGGGTGAAGAATAAAGTGTTTTTATCAGGGAAATAAAGGGAAGAGGAAACCCATCTTTGACGTAACAGCGAATAAAAAAGGCCACACGACTATCAAATGCCTTCTCGGCATCTAGGCTGAGTAGGACAGAGGGTGTTATCGCGGTTTGCATTTCTTGTACTAAATGCAGGGCCCTTCTAGTGTTGTCTGTAGTGGATCTGCCACTGACAAAACCCATCTGATCTAGGTTAATTACTGCGGGGAGGACTACGTCCAAGCGTTTAGCCAAAATAGACATCAGGTATTTATAGTCTACATTTAAAACTGAAATTGGGCGGTATGATGCGCAACTTTGTGGGTCTTTACCGGGCTTAGGAATAAGGGATATTACTGCGTACAACCAGCTAGGTGGGGGGTTCGCCGAATCCTGCAGTACATCGTTGTAGACCTTTAGGAGGGTTGAAGCGAGCGTTTGCTCTAGCTCTTTATAAAATTCTGTACCATACCCATCAGGGCCAGGGGCCTTCATGGTTTTGGATTGGGAGATGGCCGCTTTCAGTTCAGGGTACGTTATGGGAGAGACTAAAGAGGACCTTTGATCCTCATTCAACTTAGAGAGGCTCAGTGGGGAAAGAAAGGTTCCAATATCCTCTGGGTCCGATATTTGGTCTGGTGTGTACAGTGTTTTATAGTAATCACAAAAAATATGGGTAACCTGGCCAGTTTTGGAATAAACAGTGCCCGATGTAGGTTCCCTAATAATGGATACAGTGGTGAACAGGCACTGCCTACGGAGCCTGTAGGCAAGTACACGGGAGGCCCTCGGTCCCACCTCCCCATACTTTTGCCTTAAAAAGACTAATGCTACCTCTGTATTCTGCTGAACCAGGGAGTCCAGTTCCTGCCTGACCTGTATCAACTGGGCCTCTACCGAGTTGTCCCCTTGTTGATGGGCAGTCTGGAGGAAGTGGAGGGTCCCCTCCAGGTGTGCCTGTTTTTCCCTCCATTGCCTAGCCTAGGAGGAGGAGTACTGGATAAGGTGGCCCCGTAGGACTGCTTTCAGCATGTCCCATCTGACAGTGGAGGTAATTTCAGGGTTTGAGTTGTCCCTCAGGATTTCTTGTATTTTCTCTTCGAGGAATTCTCGAAATTGGGCACTTTTGAGGTGGACAGGATTCAATCTCCACAGCGTGTTTCGCTTCTCAAGGCCTAGATCCCATGTTGTAATGACTGGTGCATGATCAGTATAAACAATATCACCAATAGTTGCCTCCCTAAGGGTTTCTAAACATTCCTTCTGTGTATATCAATGATCTATCCTAGAGCAGGAACCGTGTACAGTGGAGTAAAAAGTGTATCTCCTTTCCCTAGGGTGAAGGGTGTGCCATACATCAACCCAGCCCACCTCCTGAACAAATCTCTTGAAAATCTGTGTGGAGCCGGCTGTCTGCCCATTGTAACCCCGGCAGAGTTGACATTAGGGTTGGGGGTGATATTAAAGTCCCCTGCTAATACCAGGGTACCCCTAGTAAGTTGGACCACCTTATTCAGAAGGGAATGGAGAGTTTGCTGAGTGGAACCAGGGGGAAAATACGCGCTAGCAAGTGTAACCTCCCTGCCCTGCAGCAAACCCTGGACTACCACCAAGTGACCCTCTGGGTCGGCCCACTCGGATTTTACATTAAAGGGAGTAAAGCTGGAGATCAATATGGCGACCCCCCTCCTCCTCCCGCTAGGGAAGGAGGAGGAAAAGGCTTGTGAGAAACCTCCCCTGGCCAGCTTTCAATGCTCAGCTCTATTCATATGTGTTTCTTGCATAAATATTATTCCTGCATGGGTCTTTTTAAATAATGAAATCATTCTTGCTCTTTTGACAGGGCTGCCCAGCCCATTAACATTCAATGAAAAGATCTGCAAAGGAGCCCCAGACATTGTATCATATTTCGAACATCCCAAAAAAATTTCTGTGCCAAACTATAAACTGTCGGTTTATAGACACTGATGAATCTGTTTATTTTTAAAAGGAGATGTGACTGCATAAATGGGGTATAGCAAGGATAACTCTCCTCTAACTGTGCCAAACATGTAACTGGCCTAGAAAACTGTAATTGGCCAAACTTTTTACAACCAACACCTGCCAACTGGACGGGGGATGGAACAAAACTACAGACTTCCATAGGGTTGGCCTCCACTAACAAAGCTGGGCACCAAACCCAGTTAGTGCCAAATAATTTTGGCAGGGTCTAACCTAGGTTAGACTAGGCGTTATCACGATGCCGTCTTGAGGGAAGAGACGGTAAAAGGTGGTCATGCCTCTTACTCCACCAGAAAAAGAAAGATATACAGTCATATCTTATGGGTAGTCTGTTCCTCATCAATAAACATAGCTAAGGAAAGGGAGGGGAGGCCCCTCTCCTGTGTCAGCCAGCCCTCAGATCCAAAACATCCACATGGGCCAAAAATCATCCAGGGTGAGCCCACCCAACTCCCAGAAGTGCCCCTGGCCTCCACCGGCTCAGCTTATGGGGAGACGCGGTGCCATAGGCGAGGTGGGCCACCCCGGATCAGGCCGAGGAAACAGTGTCCCCTCGGTCCCGAAACAAACATTATATCGAAAGAGCCCAGCTTCCCCGGGGGTAGGCAAAGCATACCTAAGGATCAGGTACCCTTTAAGTTATCTTTGGGTGAATAGTAATACTTCTTTTTTGGGGGGGAAATTAAAGAAAGGTGCCCTCAGCCTTAAATAGGCGGTAAGTGGCCAGGACCGCATGTGTGGGTGGTCAGTGACTCCTCAGTCGTCCTCCCCTCTCCTCCGCAACAGCCCAAGCAACAACCCCCACCCCGGCCTCCTCATTCCCCAAGTTTGTGCTGAGATGAATCCTGCCAGGCCCTCTGAGGCATCACCAGCACGATTCCCTCTGAGCCATCACCGGATGGGTAAGTGTCTCCCTTCACAAAAGGTTGAGGGTAGGACATAGCCTCGGGGAAGGGACATCGGGGAAGCAAGGCCACCCAGGGCCGACATGGGGGGAAACAGAACAAATGGGGGGAGGAAATGAATAGATCAGCCTACCTGACGCATACTTAGGCAACAAAAAATGTCCCATTAGTCCCCTTATTTAATTTCTTGAGAGTTGTGAGATACTCCAGGCTGCATCGAGGTTCGCTTCTCCAGGTTGTTGACTATCTGCTGGACCACCTTCGCTCCTTCTAACCTGCGTTGCTCCCTCGATGTCTCCTGGGACCATAGCTTTTGCACCAATTTGGCTGCCAATGTCGTGCCTGATTGCCTCAGGGGTGGTGGTACATCAATCCCAATTTTAACAAGTTCCCTAGCAGCCTCCTCTGCAGACTCAAAAGTCCTGGGACCATCAGTTAAGTTAACCACCAACTTTGCCGGGTACAGAGTGTGGAATTTCAGCTTTGCTTCTTTGAGCTTTTAGGACTGGAGAGTACACACAGTGTCTTAAGGCAATCAAGGTCGGGTAGTCACTGTTGACATAAATTCTCTGGCCTTGATAAGTCAGGTCCCCCTGTTGCCAAGCTTTATGCAGTACCATTTCCTTCTCCGTATATCAGAGGAAGTGGACCAGGAGAGCACGTGGGCGGTTGCCAAGCCTCGGGCCCAGGGTTCGATGCACTCTATCCATCTCCAGTGACACATCATCTGGTAAGTCCAATTTGGATTTTAGAAATTGTATTGGGTTAGTACCTTCTGCTCCCTCTGGAAAACCGTTGAACCTCAAGTTGTTCCTCCTGCTCCGGGCTTCCGCATCTTCTGCCTTCTCTTGCAGGCTCCAAGTCACGCAGTAGAGATGTATTATGGCGCGCTCTGCACAATCTAGACAGGAATCAGTGTTTGTGGCCTGTTCCTCAATATCGTCGAGTCGCTTCTCCATCTTCCCTAAATCGGTGTGCAGCGCTGTAAACGTGGAGCGGGTCTCCTTCCTAAAATCCCGCAACTCTTGAAGAACATATCCATCTGCCTCACAATATTAGGCACCTTATGTTTATTTAGCTACTCTGGCGAGAGTTCGCCTTTGCTGAAGGTCTGGGAGCTATCGCTGTCTGAGTATATGCAGTCTGGGTCTGTGCTATCCAGCAACAGTTTCCGAGAGCCCGGACCTATTTTAGGTATCCTTGAGTAAATTTTAGCAAATATTGCCCAATCTTCTGATGAATTTGATAATTATAGGGTGTTTTAAAAGCCTGGTGGAGCTGGAGCCGAAAATTATGCGACCATCGCAGACATGACGTCACCGGAAGTCCATCCCATGCATTCTTGAATTCCCCCACTGCTTTTGACCCCACGACCTCCTCAGGAAGGCCATTCTATGCGTCCACCACCCTCTCTGTGAAAAAAATATTTCCTCACATTGCCTCTTAGCCAACCCCTCACTATCTTCAAATTGTGTCCCCTTGTTCTTGCACATCTCTTTTTCTGAAAGATGCTACCCTCTTGGACTTTGTTGATTCCCTTGAGGTACTTGAAAGTTTTTATCATGTCCCCTCCTCAAGGGTATACATATTAAGCTCCTTTAGTCTCTCTTCATATGGCTTCTGTTGCAGACCCTGCACCATTTTGAGTTGCCCTCCTCTGGACTGCCTCCATTCCGTCCTATGTCCTTGCAGAGATGGGGTCTTCAGAACTGCATGCAGTACTCCAGATGGGGTCTCACCAACTGTCTGTAGAGAGGAATAACAACTTCCTGTTTCTACTAGTGATGCCTCTCCTATACATCCCAGTATCCCCCAGCCATCCTTACTGCCTTCTCACATTGCTTGCTTACTTTTAGGTCATATGATATACTACCACTCGGTTCCTTTCCATTTTTGTTGTTCTTATTATCACCCCCCGCCCCATTGTGTACTCTTCCCTGGGTTTTTGTTTCCAGGTGCATTACTTTGCATTTCTTTGCACTGAATCTAAGCTGCCATACTTTTGACCATTCCTCCAACCTTGCCAAGTTCCTTCTAATCCTTTCCACCACACCTTGTGTATCAACCCTGTTGCAGATCTTTGTGTTGTCTGCAAAGAGGCATACTTTCCTTTCCAGTCCCTTTGCAATGTCACTTATAAAAATATTAAAAAGGACCAGACCCAGTACTGAACCCTGCGGCACCCCACTAGTAACTCCCCTTTCTTCGGAGTGGACTCCGTTTACTATTACTTTTTGTGTCCTGTTGTCCAGCCAATTTTTACCTAGGCTACCACCCTGGGACCCACTCCCAGGCTGGCTAATTTGTTTATTAATCTTTTGTGTGGGACTGTGTCAAATGCATTGCTAAAGTCTAGGTAGGCCATGTCCACAGCCCCTCCCTGGTCTACTACTTCGGTCATCCAGTCAAAGAAATCTATTAGATTCGTCTGACATGACCTTCCCACTGTGAATCCATGCTGCCTTGGGTCCTGTGCTCCGCTGGCCTCCATGTACTCAACAATTCTTTCTTTCAGAAGTGATTCCATCATTTTCCCTACCACTGAGGTCAAGCTAACAGGTCTGTAGTTTCCTGCCTCTGTTTTACTCCCACTTTTGTGAAGGGACATCACATCCGCCATCCTCCAGTCCTTAGGTAACACACCATCCTCCCATGATTTGTTCAAAAGGGTAGTCAGTGGTGTCACTAGTTCTACCCTTAGTTATTTTAGAATTCTGGGGTGAATCCCATCAGGCCCCATTGCTTTGTCCACCTTCAGTTTTAGGAGTTCTTTCAGAACCATTTCTTCTGTGAAAGGACTGGTATCGACCCCCCATCCAGAGTGCTTCTACTGATTGGATTAGGTACCTCCCCCTCCTCTTCTTTTGTGAATACTGAACAAAAATATTCATTCAGCATCCCTGCATTTTCACTGTCCCTCTCTGCCCACCCACCTTCCCCTTTATTAAGCCTCACTATCCCTCCCTTGGTCTTTCTTTGCTCCTTAATGTACCTATAAAAGATTTTATCTCCCTTCTTAACTGAATTGACTATCTTTTCCTCGGTTTCGGCCTTTGCTGTTCTGACTGCCTTCTCCGCTTCCTCCTGCTTTAACTGGTACAGTTTTCTGTCCTGCTCCTTCTGCGTTTCCTTATACTTCCTGAATGCAGTCTTTTTCTCCCTAACCTTCCCAGTCACCTTTTTTGAGAACCACAGTGGGTTTCTTTCGTTTTGATTTGTTTATTTGCTTCACACAAAGGCTTGCTGCCCCTGTGATGCCAGTTTTAATGTTTCCCCATTGTTCCTCCACCCCTCCTTCTTGCCTGTTTGCTACTGCTTTTCTGAGGCACTCTCCCATTTTGACAAAGTCAGCCCTCCTAAAGTCCAGTACCCCCACTTTTGTATGACTTGACTCTGCAGCTGTGTTCATCGTGAACCACATTATTCGGTGGTCACTTGTTCCCAGATGGCTACCCACTTCAAGATCTGAGATCCTCTCTCCATCCCCATTTGAGAGTACCAGGTTTAAGACTGCTCCCTCCTGAGTGGGTTCCAACACTAGCTGTCTGAGGCATGCCTCCTGCAGGGCATCGAGAATGACCCTGCTCTTAGATGTGGCTGCAGCAAAAGTGCTCCAGTTAGCATCTGGCATATTCAGGTCCCCCCCATCAACATCTCCTCTTTTTCTGCCATCCTAAGGATGCCTTTTATCATTTCCTTGTCCATTTCCCCCCCCCACAAACGGGGGTCTGTATACAACCCCTGTGTGGATTGTGGTGCCATTTCCAGTCTCCAGGGTGACCCACAGAGCCTCCTCTCCTCACTGTTTACTCTTTAGTTCCGTTGCTTTGATCCATTCCCTTACATAGAGAGTTACTCCTCCTCTTGTCCCTCCTGTAGATTATGTACCCTGGTATGTTGACATCCCAGTCATTGTTCTCTGTGTACCATGTTTCTGTGACTGCCACGATATCCAGGCGTCCCTCTTCCATCAAGGCCATCAGTTCAGGGAGCTTGTTACCTAGACTATGGGCATTGGTACTCATTACCCTCCATTTTTTGGATGGCCTTACCCCTTTTTGCTCCATCCCTATCCTTACTGCCTTTGTCTTTTTCTCCATTTACCCCTGCCCTTCTCCCTATCGACTTCTCTTGCTTGGCGTTTACCTCACTAACTACCCTGATTTTTTGGGAGAGGGCTAGGATTTCATGCTCCTTTCCAGTGCCCCCCCCTCCCCGGCTAGTTTAAATGTTTGCCAATGAAGCACTTAAACCTATCACCTAGGATCCCGGTTCCCTTCCTGGACAGATGCAGACCATCACGCCAGTATAGGCCTGCATTCCTCCAGGCGGACCCCCAGTCCTCAATGAAGCCAAAACCCTGAGCTCTGCACCAGTTTTTCAACCACTGACTGAATCCCATGGTGTGGAGCACCCTAGCCTCACCCATGCCATAGACAGGCAGCACCTCCGAGAAGGTTACCGTGTGTGCTACTTGTCTAAGGCCCCTCCCCAACTCCACAAACTCCTCCTGCACTGCTCTGATCCCTTTCCCAGCCAGGTCATGTGTCCCTAGGTGGACAATGACATCAAGCTCCCTCCCCCGTGCAGATGCTCCCACGATCCTGAGGATTCGCTCCCTGTCCCTCCAAGCCATGACGTCAGGCAGGCACCTTACCTCCCTCTCCACCCCCTCCCCCAGTTCTACCCTCGTAACAATGGAGTCCCCCACCAGGAGTTGTTTCCTTCCCCTGTGGGGTCCCATGCCACCCTCGTGTGGGTCTCCTTTGCGGAGGTTCCCAGCATTCTCCTTGGTCTCCACTGCGGGTGCCTCCATAGAGGAACCACACTCTGCCAGAACGGCATATGGATTGTGGAGAGGTACACCTGAAGGGATGCCCCTCTGTTCCACCAGCCTCACCCTCCCTGAGCCCACTGTGGTATAACCGCTCCTCTTTCTTGGCAACCTCTGAGGCAGCGGTGATGGCCCTGGTGGTCTCTGGGTGGGAAAGGAGGTCCACCGAATCCTGGCCAACTCAGCCTGGAGATGAGCAACCTCCTCCCTCAGCCCAGAGAGGTGCCTACAGATGGGAGGAGACCGCATCCTCCAGAACGTCTCCTGGAAGACTGACGCTCCACAGCCACTGCACCACTCCCATCATGTATTATTTGTGGCCCCATAACTGTTTTGAATGTTTACTCTTTCCTCTCTCATTTTTTTTTTCCTCCCTACTTTCCTACTGCCTCCGTACCCTTAAAGCTCCTGCTCTTCCTGTTCTGGGACAGGAAGTTCCTGTATTCCTCAGTAGTCTCCTGCTTACTTGCTCAGAGTCAGACCTTCAGCAGCTGGGGAGGTGGAGAGCTACTCTCTTCCTCCTAGGATGGTGAGTATTTTGTGCCTCTGTGATCATTCTCTTCCTGCTCCTAACAGGAAGTTCCTGTTGTCAGTCAAATCCTGTGCCTATAGAAGTAGAACTGGCTAAGGGTGATGGGGAGGGAGGGAGGGAGGAGGACTAATGTATATAGTTCCAGTAGAGTAGTAAAGTTCTAACAGCACCTCCTTCCTCTTGCTCTTCTCTGCCAAAAGCTATCTAGGGCAGTTTTAAATCCAAACACCTGGCTTCCTGTTGCCTAAGCCACTCCCCCTAATTCACAGTTCCTTTCTTCACCTAGCTAACTGCACAGATAACAGTTCCCTTCACCCAACTCAGGCAAAGACACTAAATCTTTTTTTTTTTTTTTATCCTAAATTGAAGGTCCCAGTAGTAGAGTACTAGTTCTTAAGTCCCAGTAGAGTAATAAAGTTCTAACAGCACCTCCTTCCTCTTGCTGTTCTCTGCCAAAAACCCTGGTGGAGGGCTTCCTAGCAGCCACCAGTACATCAGCCACCCTTGGGGACACCCTGACTCTAACCATGGCTACGTCTTCAGGAGCCAAGCATAAAGATGCAGAGACTTGAGGTCCGGATGGACCAGGGTGCTCTGTTCCTGGGAAAGCAAGCCTGTGCACAGGAGTAGAGAAACTGGAGATTCCAGTGCCAGCTGCTGCAGTACAGGAAACCAGATCTGGCAAGGCCGGAACGGGATGATGAGAATCATAGTGGCCCTTTCCATCTGAAGTTTGATCAACACCCTCTGAATCAGCAGGAAGGCATAGAGAAAACTCCCCTTCCAGGAGAGGGGCAACGTGTCTTGTCAGAAAATTCCAGATCCTGGAGTGGGTGAGCAGAAACGCAGCAGTTTTGCGTTGAGTGGGGATGCAAAAAGGTCCAACTCTGGGTGACCCCACCTGTCAAACATGTTTCTACGACCGAGGTTAGCAGCTCCCACTCATGCACCTTGGACTGTGACTGGCTTAGCTTGTCCGCCAGTACATTTTAGACACATGGAACATGGACGGCCGAGAGTTCCAGGCCATGTTCTAGGGCCCAGTACCAGACTTTCATGGCTTCCCAACAGAGGGGGTACGAGTGGGTCCCCCATTGCTTGTTAATGTAATGGACTACACTGATGTTGTCCACCTGTACCAATAGATAGCCCAGGGACAGCTGGATTTGGAAGGGTTGCAAGGCATACAGAATAGCTCTCATCTCCAGGATGCTGATCCACTTCGAACCACATCCCCCGATGAGGGCCCAAATAAGCCCCCCCCCCCCGCAGCATCTGTGACAAGAATCTGCTGGAGGGATGGAATGAGGAAGGAAACCCCTTTCAACAGATTCCAAGGTTCACTCCACCAAAGTAGCACCTGTTTGACCGGAGAGGAGACCAGGACCAGTTGTTCTAGGTCATTGGTGCACTGATCCCAATGGACCCTCAATGTCCACTGGGGGATCTTCATGTGCAGCCTAGCCAGAGGAACCATGATAATGGCCGCGGCCTTCAGGCCCAAAAGCCTGAGGAAGGATCTGGCTGAAACATATCTGCTGTTGTAAAGCAGTTGGATTTGAGCCATCAGGCAGTCCGCCCTGCCCTGAGGGAGGAAAGCCATATCCCGAACTGCAGCCAGGACCGCTCCTATGTACTGTAGGCGCTGACATGGGGTCAAAACTGATTTGAGCAGACTGACAGTGATCCCCAGATTATTGAACAGTTGTGTTATATGCACCATGGGTTGGAGTAGTTGCTCCCTGGACTGCGCTTTGAGGAGCCAGTCGTCCAGGTAGGGGATGACAAAATCCCTCCTTCCTGGGAGCTGCCGCCACTACTGCCAAGCATTTGGTAAAAACCCGAGGAGCCAAGGACAAGCCAAAAGGCAAGGCAAGGAACTGGAAGTGCTCTCCCTAGAACTGAAACTTGAGGTACAGCCAGTGGGAGGCACATAACTTGATATGCAGATATGCATCCTGCATGTTGAGGGAGAATATCCAGTCTCCCTGATGCAGAAGAGGCAGCAGCCCTTGAAGGGTCATCATCCGGAACTTCTTGAACTGGATGTAGAAAATTAGACTGTGGAGGTCCAGGATGGGCCGGAGATCCCCTGTGCATTTGGGAACCAGGAAGAGATGGGAGTAGAGCCCCCTGTGTCTCTGATTCTCGGGGACAGGTTCTATGGCTCTCTTTCACAGTAATGTGTGACTCTCCTCTCAGAGCAATATGATGTGGTCGAGGGGGAGTAATCAAACCGAACTGGAGGTTGCTCCAGAGGCCCACTACAGGAGTTCCAAAGTATGGTTGTGCTATGAGCTGCAGAACCCAAGCATCTGTAGTGAGCTCCCGCCACCTGTCGAGGTGGGAGAAACAACCCCCCCTACTCCCACCTCCTGCAGTACTGAAGGGGCGCTGGGTAAGGAGTCAGGCTGAAATGGCCCCTGCATCTGGAGCTGCCCCTTCTCCTCTGGGGGCCTTCCCAGAGGTGGAGGAAGGGTGGGCAGGGCAGAGGCAGCTCTGCGTTTCCCATGAGGCTTAGGGCCAGGCTTTGCTCTGTGGATGGCATGCAAAAGGACACCCTCAGCCCACTTTTTGGTTGGGTGTGATACAAAGAGTGGATTGACTGCAAAGTCAGGCCGGAAGCCTTCAAGTCCGAAAGGATGTCCTGCACATCCACCACAAATTGGGGGGGAGGGGGCAGGAGGCGACAACAAAGCAAGAAAGGGACCAAGGAGTTATCATATTGGATGACCTGAAGGTAGCAAAGCAGTGTGAGAAAGCAGTAGGAAAGACTAGTAGGATGCTGAGGTGCACAGGGAGGGGTATCACCAGCAGAAAGAGGGAAGTGGGTGTTAACCCTGTATAGATCAATGATGAGGCCACACCTAGAGTACTGTGTCCAGTTCTGGAGGCCCCATCTCAGGAAGGACATAGACTGGGTGGAGGCGGTACAGAGGAGGGCAACCAAAATGGTGCACGGCCTGCATCAGAAGTTCTATGAGGAAAGACTCAAGGAATTAAATGTGTACTCTCCAGAGGACAGAAGGGAAAGGGGAGACATGATAGAAACACTGAAATACCTCAAGGGTATTAATAAGGTGCAGGATGGCAGCATTTTACATTGAAAGAGATGAACAAGGACAAGGGGTCATGATTTGAAGTTGGAAGGGGGAGGCTCAGAGGGAATATGAGAAAGCATTTCTTCACAGAAAGGGTGGTGGATGTCTGGAACAGACTCCCAGCAGAGGTGGTGGGTACCAAAATGGTAGCAGGACTCAAGCATGCATGGGACAGACACAAGGGAACCTTAGTAGCAGGGCAGAGGGGCGGTAAGGCTGGAGATCAAGTAGCATCTGTGATAACACAGTAGGTAGGGTATTTTAGGGCAGACTTGGTGGGCCAGGAGGCCCTTTACTGCCAACAACTTCAATGTTTCTACATTTCTAAAGAGTCTGTAGCCTCTAAATAGGGCGTTAAGTATTGCCTGTTGCACTTCCTGGGCAAAGCCTGAGACTCTTGAGCCAAAAATGCCTCCTGAGGCAAATGCCAGCTGCAGCTGCCCGAGCTGAGGCATCCGTGGCATTGTAAGCTGATCTCATGGCTCCACTGGGGGGTATGATGAGAGAAGGAGAGTCTGGCAACTCCAGGTAGTGGGACAAATGGCAATGGGCATGGTACTGTTCCTCTGCCTCGAACCCCATAGCAGCCTGCAACTGCCGCATATCTGAGACAAAAGAAGGGTCATCGGGGGAGACCAAAGAATGTACACTGGGGTCTCTTCAGCCCGGGAAGACACTGTGGAAGTAAAATGTGAGGGGCTGGCACACCCATTATCCCTGTTGATGCCGTCCTCGTCATCACTGGGAGGAAGAAGGTCCGAGCAGTAGTCCTAATTGTCCCCCTGCCCAGGATAAGGTAAAGTGGGCATCAGGGTACAAGGGCAAGGGTGCTGCATCGAGGGGCAAGAAGGCGCGGGGGTAGGCAAAGAAGGCCCTTGTGGAGAAGCAAGGCGAGCTTGCATAAAGTTCCACAGGGAAAAGAGCACACAATGCAAGTCCACTGAAATCAAGTGTCGGGGCACCGAATGGCACCAGCTGCGGAAGCAGGGAGACCGGAGTCAGTGGCGGGGCTGGGAAGGGCGACGGAGCAAGCTGAGACACAGACACCAGCCCTATGATCTGTGCCACTGCCAGATTTTGAGAAGAGGACAACAGAGAAAAGGCCTGGGGTAACGCTGGAGGAGACCAAGACCCCAAGGTTGAAACCTGGGCTGCAGAAGCAGCCAATGACGGTGTCGGGGAAGTAGGCTGAATCCCCGAGAGCATTAAGCTAGCACCGGCCGAGGCCAAACTATCAGAACCGCCTGACTGATGGCCTGTAGAGAATAAGGGCCTGAACAGTAGGAGATGGAAGGTCAGCGGGGCCAAGGAAGTACCTGACACCGACGAACCAGCACCCACCAGAGTAAGACTGGTCGCACAGGGCTGTCACAGCGAGCCCTGTAGAAGAGGGGAGCATAGGTGGCAGAGGGGGATCGCTCCCAAAGTGGAAGACTACCCAGCCATGGTTGACGCGGCAACCGGGAATGATCCGTGGAAGAACGCTCCTTAGCTCAGTCCTTGTCCTGGTGTTTATGCTTTCCAGCTGACTTGTCCTGGGCCTTGGATGACTGGGAACCCAAGGACAAGGCCAGAGAAGTGCAGGAACTCCTAGCTTGAAGCTCCTTCTCCATGCGTACAATCGTCTGTGGGAGCAGGAAGGTCTCTAGGGTCTTCTGGTGGCGGCACCTCCTGGTAGCCTGGTTGAAGCGGCGACAGTTCACAAGCCTGCATGTCATGGTCCGGGCCTAGGCAGCAGATGCAGGCATCATGACCGTCCTTCTCAAGGATCTTCTCCCTGCAGGCAGAGATCTGAAAGAGCTTCTCCGAGATGGAGTCTGGCATAAAAAGGCGGAGAAATCACTTTAGAAACAAAGTGATTGCAAGTTCTAGAGAGAGAAAAACGAAAATAATAGTACAACTGAAAAAGGCGGTTGACTGAAGCTGGCAGTATCTTCCATGAAGTCCGATGTGCGATGGTGGGAAAGGATATGAGGAGGGCGCGGGGCCGCCCACGCTTATATGAGAAGGATGTCATCAGCGTGTGACCTCGGCATGGGTAGCCCCCCCTCCCCCGGTAGACTGCTAGCTAGAAAAGTTTCCGTGTGGTCCTAATGCCTGGAGGCTGTAGTTCTACAGGTGTGGCCTGCTGCAAGAGATACTCTCGATAAAGATCAGAGCTCACACAGGAGGTTCATGGGAGGACGGAACAGAGGACTGGAGTATGACATTACGACTGAGACTGACAAACAGCCACACTACCCCTGCGCTTCCCATCATCCTAAGTGGACTCAGATGACTAGGACATTGGGGAGGGCTGTTGGACTCGTAGTCTAAGTTGATCAAAATATGGACAAAGCTAGGCTCCAAGTGTTGGGAGAGGGATGCAAGGTACAGGGCTGGGGTTGAGCATAATCTCCAGATAGAAGAAGCAGATGGACAATAATGAGCTTCACGCATTGAGACTTTCTCTGGGGGAGGAAGAGGGAGGTTTGTGAGAGATACATCTAGGTTGAGAGAAAGTGGGGGGGACTGCAACTGATACTGACAAGAGGAAGAGGTAGGTAAGGTAGGGCAGGAGCAAGGGACAGGAGAGGGATCAGAAAGGAAGGAGAGGAGAAGAGGAGGCAGAAGCAGCACAATAATGAGGAGTGCAGAAAGAAGGAAGGGGGGTTGAAGAGACTGAAAGGGGGAAGACAGAAGAAAGAAAAAATTACTCACCTTAGTAATGTTGTTTCTTCTAATGGAGTCTTGCTATATTATGACAATTGCAGTTTGTCCCACCATTAGAACTGCTCCGGAGGTGAAAGAGTTAACTCCCATTCTAAGAATGGAACTTAGAGCACGAGCTCGGTTAGAGAAGCTCTGTCTTGGTTATTTCAAACCCAAACTGTCAGATCTTTACGAGCAAAAACTCACTAAGGTCTGTGTGGAAGCTGTAACCTACACTAGCCAACTGGCTACCTAAATATTAACACCTATTGCTGGTCCCAACACAAAGACTCAAGTCAGGGGACCAGAAGTAATAATATAATATAAAATAAAAACACCACACCCCAAAAAACCCCAAGAAGGGGTGGAAAACATATAATGGGCATAACTAGTGCCCACACTAGGCTGCCCACCCCATACCCAAGTAGAAGTTCTGAGAGGGGCAGGCTGGGGGGGAGGTCATAATATAGCAAGACTCCATTAGAAGAAACAACATTACTAAGGTGAGTAATTTTTTCTTCAAACAACATGAAGTCTTGCTATATTATGACAATTGCAGACTACACAGCAGTACCTCCATGGAGGAGGGACAGAACCTACTTAGGGAATAGGCTCTGAAGCACAGCTGTGCCAAACCGAGCATCTCTCCTGGCCTGGACATCCAGGGAGTAATGCTTGGTGAAAGTGTGTATCGTTTTCCAGGTAGCTGCTTGACATATCTCTAAGATAGGGATGTCTCTGGCAGCAGCTAGAGCGGCTGTACCTCTGGTAGAATGAGCCCTCAGGCCAGAGGGGGAACTCTCCCAGTTTCTGACAACAAATTGGATACAAGAGACAATCCACCTGGCAACTGATCTCTTAGTGGCAGGTCTCCCTTTCCGACCTCACCGTAAGTGAGAAAAAGTTGGAGGATTGAACCTGTGACCCTTGGTACGCTCTATATAGTAACTTAGGCCCTCTTAACATCTAAACTGTGCAATCTCCTCTCACCAGAGGAAGAATGTTCAGTGAAAACACTGGAAGGGAGATAGATTGGTTAAGATGGAAATCTGAAACCACCTTAGGCAAAACTTCCTGTTAGTCCTGAGGACTACCTTACCCTGTGGAAAGAAATAAAGTCAGTTTCTACTGACAAGGCTTGCAACTCACTTATCGCCTGGAGAAGTGATGGCCACTAGGAAACAGTTTTCCAAGTTAAGTACTTAAGCTCTGCAGAAGACAGAGGTTTAAAGGGGGTTGCATTAACTGGGCAATGCAAACATTAAGGTCCCAGGCAGGGGCCAGATCCCTAAAAGGTGGATTAGTATGAAGTAATCCCTTAAAAAACTTGGAAAATACAGGGTGAGCAGAAAGAGAGAAGGGCTTTCCTGCTGAAACAAAAGCAGAGACAGCTGCCAAATGTACTTTCAGGGTAGCTGGTCTCAGGCCCAAAGAATTAAGATGGACCATATAGTCCAAAACAATGGGCAAATCAGCAGATTCCAGGAAAATATGTTTCCCAGCACACCAAATGGAAAACCTTTTCCACTTAGAATTATAAGTAGCCATAGTGGAAGGCTTCCTAGAAGCCTTTAGGATTTCAAGAACACCCTGAGAAAGGTGTAGGTCAGCAAATTCTAACTCCTCAAGAGCCAGGCCTTGAGGTTGAGGGATTTGAGGTTCGGATACCAAACTCTCCCCTGGGCACAGGTTAACAGGTTGTGATTCCTGGGGAGACACAGGGGAAGATGGACTGTTAGGGACAGAAGGAGTGGGTACCAGGGCTGCCTGGCCCAATCTGGGGCAATCAGAATCACCCTGCAAGGCTGGGATCTGATTTTGACTAGCACCTTGAATAGGAGAGGGAGGGGAAAGGCATAAAGAAACTTCCCTTCCCAATCTAGGAGAAAGGCATCCAGGGGGACTGAGCCCAACACTGGGGGCCTGCAACAGAAAAGTGGAAGTTGGTGATTGTCTGGGGCTGCAAAAGATCTATCTGAGGGTGCCCCATCTGGCAAAAACTATCCCAGTACTTGAGGATCCAGAGACCATTCGTGATGGCCCTGGGAAATCCTGCTGAGAGCATCTGCTAGGACATTGTCCTTTCCTGGAAGGTGAACTGCTATGAGGGAAGTGTTCAGGGAATAGGCCAGAGACCACAACTTCATTGCCTCGGTGCACAAGGCCGAAGACCGAGTGCCCCCCTGCTTGTGGATGTACCACATTGTTGTGGTGTTGTCTGTTCTGACTTGTACCACTTTGTTCTGAACAGACGCAGAAAACACTTGAAGTGCTAAAAAGACAGCTCTGAGTTCCAGCAAATTGATGTGGAGCAGAGATTCCTGGGGACCACACTCCCTGAGTGGAGAGGTCGCCCATGTGGGCTCCCAGCCCAGGAGGGAAGCATCTGTAGTGAGGGTCAAGGAGTGAGACAGAGGAATGAAGGGGACCCCCAGTCTTAAATTGCTCTGATCCTGCCACCACTGGAGGGCCTGGATCAGGGTTCGGGTCACTGGGACCAACTTGGAAAGGGGGTCTCTTCTCTGAGACCAAAAGGCTCTAAGTGAAACTGAATGTCCCTCATCTGAAATCTTGCTCCTTGCACTCGGCTGTGGACGCCAGCCATGCGCCCAGGAGCTGCAAAAGTGTCTTGCTGCTCGAGAGACCTGCAGAGTGAAGGAGGAGGCCAGAGCCACCAAGTTCCTTACCCTCTCTAAGGGTAGGAAGGCTCTGGCCTGCTTTGTGTCCAATTCTGCACCTGAAGGTGAGCACCTGAACTGGTTCCAGAACTGACTTTGGAAGATTTAGCAAAAGCCAGGGAGGTGAGCAGCTGCTGGGTAACTTGCAGGTGAGATTTTACCTGTTCTGGGGACTGGCCTACAATGATCCAGTCGTCCAGATAGGGAAAGACAACAATCCTTTGCCTCCTTAAATGAGCAACTGCTACCGCAAGACATTTTGTGAATACCCTTGGGGCAGAGGTGAGGCCAAGGGCATTGCTCTGAACTGGTAGTGACCTGAGGGCAGTTCAATCTGAGGTACTTCGGTGGGAGCTTCTGATTAGGACGTGAAAATAGCATCCTTGAGGTCCAGGGAGGCTAGCCAGTCCCCTGGCCTTAGAGAGGGTAAAATCATTGCCAGAGTTACCATTCTGAACTTTGGTTTCAAAACGTGTTTGTTCAGATATCTGAGGTCTAAAATGGGCCGCCATTCTCTTTGTCTTTTGGGGTAAGGAAATATCTGGAGTACAGACCCTGCCCTGGTGTAGGGAGAAACCCTTTCTACAGCTCTGAGAGCCAGGAGGGTTGAGACTTCTGTTTCTAGAGTAAAGGTCTCTAAAGAGTTTGCAGGTGGGAAAGATCTGATTCTCATCTTTGGGAACTTTTGAAGCTGAGAACCAGACCCTGGCTACTACTTCCAGGACCCACTTGTCTGAGATTACAGACACCCAGTTCTGAATGAAGTAAGCCAACCTGCCCCCTACGGGTAAAGGAGAATCGGCCCTGGGCACCCCATCAGGGTGTCTGTTTGGCAGGTGCTTTAGGCTGAGAGGTGGGAGCAGGCCTGCCCACACCCCATCTGCCTCTGCCTCTGAAGAAGCCCCTCTGAGCATAAGCAGAGGAGGCCTGGGTTTGGTAAAAAGGCCTGTGAAATGGCCTACCCCTACCCCTGGGGGTCTGCATCTGAGGAGTGGCTTGCCGCTCCTTGGCTTGGGCACTCTTATAGGTAGTCCTATATTCATCCATTTTCTTCATATAATTCTCTGTCTGCTCCCCAAACAGAGAATTTCCCTACCAGGAAAATCCATAGCCTTAGTCTGGGTATCCTGTGACAAGCTAGTACACCTGAGCCAGGCCAACCTACAGAAGCTACAGGCGTAGCCATGACTCTAGAGGATACATCATTAAAATCCACAGCAGCATGAAACTGCACCTTGGATGCCTCAATGCCATCAGCAGCCACCTGTTCCAGCTCATTAGCAAGCTGGCCAGAGGCCTGTTTGGCCAAAGCCATGATGTCCCATCTAGATTTTGATACCTTTATACATAAGCCATGTAATTTGCTTGCCTGAGTCCCAGAGACGCTGCCATGTATTGTTTTTAGCCATGGCATCAATCTTCCTGGAATCCTTGTCAGGAGGATGTGAAGCCAGGGAATATTAGCTTTATCACAGGCTGCAGCCTGAACCACTAACATGACTGCACTGCTGTGAAAGGAATTCTGTGTCAGGACCTGACAGTGTGTACCTCCTGTCCATCTTTTTATCTACAGGAGGCACAGAATTAGGAGTTTTTTAAATTTTTATTGTTTGTTTCCTAAATGATTTATGCAAAGGAATAGACAATCTCCTAGACTCTGGTATATCCATCATTTCTACAAAATCAGGTTCCTCTTGCTCATCCACAGCTTCCTCCAATGGGAGCTGGAGGGTTCAACAAATTTTTGTAAAACATAAAGTGAGAGGGGACTCAGAAAGCATAGGGGAGATTCTAAAGGTCTGTCTGGGGAGATGTCCGGTTCAATGGGCACACCCAGACCCTCCAAGTCACATTCATACTGTTCATAATCATCCTCCCCTCCTCTGGTTCATAAAACTCCTCAACATCATATTCCTGAACGGTGGAACCGACCGAACCGACCTTTTACCAGACAGTGGCGGTTGGACGGAACCGAGAAAGTGACTGGACAATCTGAATAGCTCTTGCTATCTCTGCAGCAGTTGGAGAAGGAATTTTGGGCTCCACACTGCTGATTTTCTTGTTTTCTTTACTGGAACTGGATCATCCGAGCTAGCTTTGCGCTTGCCGAGGAAGTCTTACCTGGTCAGAGGGTACTCCTCCGTTCGTTGGCACCGAACCGGCTGGCCATCCGGTCAGCGGACTTTGGCCTCTCGCTCCCCTGAGCCTGCCAACCTCTTATCCAGGGTGGCTGCAGGAAAGTTTTACAAATCTGGCAGTCTGAATTGAGATGGTCAAACCCCAGACAATATACACATGTGGTGTGTGGGTCAGCCTTGGCAAAGACTTCCCCACAAGCATCACAGTGTTAAACCAGTGGGCCGGTTTTCTCTTGGGTTTCTCAGACATAATGCCAGCCTAACCAAAAACTTGCCCTTTAAGGCAGTGCCAGGCAAGACACCTTATCGTTCCTAACCGTGTCGCTGGTTCTGGAAAAAAACGTAATGAATTCCGTTTTTTTTAGAACCGATAAGAACCGGGAACCGCACTCTAAAACCTCTAATTTTTGTAACTTCAAGTTTTAAAGCAAGCTGATCGGTTCAAAACCGAACCGATAACATTTACAAGTTCCACACAGAAATTAAACTGAAATTACTTACGATACCACAGACAGAGCTTGAACCGATCGGTTTTGCGGTTAAAATAATAATATTCTCGGTTGATTTGAACCGAGAAAACACTGTTTAAACCGAGAAATGAACCGAGCAGTAGGAGAAATCTCCGGAGCGACTGTTCAGTGAGGCGGAGTAAAGAATCTGACAGTTTGGGTTTGAAATAACCCAGACAGAGCTTCTCTAACCAAGCTCGTGCTCTAAGTTCCATTCTTAGAATGGGAGTTAACTCTTTCACCTCCGGAGCAGTTCTAATGGTGGGACAAACTGCAATTGTCATAATATAGCAAGACTTCATGTTGTTTGAATAGGAGACTGTAAAGATAAGAGGGGAGAAAGAGTGAAGAGAGGGGGATAATTAAAAGCAACTAGTCACAGAGGGGGAAGGTCAGGCTGAAGAATACAGAGGGAGGGAATAGAGGGGGAGACCCAACAATGAAGTGAAGGGCTAGTGTTATTGTGGTCTATGAAGACAAAAGTGAGTAGTCCTATGGTAGGAAGAGAAATTGAGAACTAGGAGGGCTAACAGCCTAGATGGTTAACAAATAAAAAGATGGTATTGGTTTCAAAAGCAAGGAGCAGGAAACATCAGCAATGTAAATACAATCACATTTTACCTAGCTAGTCTAAGCTAACAAACTAATGTACCCTGGTTCACATACCAAAAACTCAGCCCTGGGGCACCCCTGACAAAGAGGTATATAGCACCTCGAAGCACTGGGCTGATTTTTTGGTATGTGAACCTATTACTTTAATTCAGCATTTGTTTACTTGCAATGAGCACATAGTAAAAACATTTCACTAACTGATACCTGGAGTGCTGGTTCTTCATTTTACATTGGTTACTTATTTTCCAGCACCCAGTCTTCACCGTGAGTGTAGTCTTCTTTGTTTGTGTAAGCTAACAAACTAGTACAACTACGCAAACAAATAAGAGTAATGATAAAAACAGTACTATGTCACTGGCAAAAGTAAAAATAGAAGGGAATTAATGTACCAGTAAAGAAGCTGCAAGGGTACTGGCAGGTAGTCAAATAGTTTGAGACAGCCGAAATAACTGGACTGTCAAACAATAAGTTCCTACTTCAATGAAAATTGACCATATCGAGGAGCTGCTCCACTTGCATCAGTGTACCACAGCAGCCCGTTCACTGTGCATATAGTCAGCAACAGAAGCCACTGTGTTGCCTGAGTGCATGACCACTAGGGTGCTTGCAACTTACCACAGGCAGGGTTGAGCAGAGCACACGAGTCATAAATACAGGTTACTCACCTGTAACAGGAGTTCTAGGAATGGTATATGTTGTTCATCCACACTGTCTGGCAGGTTCCTTGCCGCTTTAAATCTTGCCGGAAGGTCTTCAAGCTGGCTCCTCCCACCCACCTGGGTGGTAAAACTCGGCTCCGCCCATGGCGCCAGATCTAGCCGCTGGAAGCTAGGTTGTGCGTCGAGCGGGAGGTCGGATGAGTCGTGTGGATAAACAACATATACCATTCCTAGAACTCCTGTTACAGGTGAGTAACCTGTATTTCTAGGACCTTATAATAGCGAGCACTCTTCAGGGTCCAAAGTATGGAGCCTATATTCGCCACCGAGGTGTGACTGGGTAGAACATTGGCAGAGTCAACACCTGGTTAAGGTGAAACTCCGACACCACCTTTGGAAGGAATTTCGGTTGGGGGTGCAGGACAACCTTGTCCCTGTGGAAGACCAGATAAGGAGACTCGATGGAAAGCACCTGGAGCTCTCCCATCCTTCTGGCTGACGTGATAGCCACCAAGAAGGCGGTCTTCCACGACAGGTGAGAGATGTCACACCTGTGCATTGGTTCGAATGGCTTGCCCATGAGCTTGGCCAATACCAGCAGTAGATCCCACGGAGGTGGATGTTCTCGCACCAGAGGGGATATGTGATCAAGGCCTTTGAAAAAACGCCCGACCACCTTCTCCTGCGCCACCGACTGCTTCCCAGCCCACGCCCGGTAAGCAGAGATGGCTGCCAGGTGCACCTTAAGGGTCGTCGACCGAAGCCCTTGCTGAAAAAGGGACCACAGGTAGTCCAGAATGCTTGCCAAGGAACAGGAGGAAGGGTCCAGACCCTTGCCCTGACACCAAATGGAGAATCTCTTCCATTTGAAGGCGTAGTATTTTCTGGTCGACTCCTTACGGGACACCTCAACGATGTTGAGGACCTCGTCGGAAAGACCCAAGGCCTGGAACTCTAGCCGCTCAGGAGCCAGGACATTCAGGTGCAGGGACTGAAGGTACGGATGGAATACCTTCCCCTGACTGACTGAGATTAGGTCCGGGTGGGCTGGAAGCCGCCTCGGGAGCCTGGAGCTGAGACTGAGGAGATCTGGATACCAGAACTGGCAGGGCCAGTCTGGAGCTACCAGAATCACCTGCGCCTTGAGAAGCACCTTGTGGATCAAGGGAAATGGGGGAAAGGCATAGAAGAGGCCCGGGGTCCATGGCCTCGAGAAGGCATCCCCTGCAGCGAGCCCTGCTGAGGGGGGTGGGCAAGAAACAGTTTCAGCTTCGCATTCTCCCTGGAGGCAAACAGGTCCACCTGAGGCGTGCCCCAGTGGGAGAAGAGATCTTGTACTACCTCCGGCAGGAGAGACCACTCATGAGACGCAGCCCCTATCCGGCTTAGGGCATCGGCCAGGATGTTGGAGGCTCGTGCCACGTGAACGGCGAGGAGATCCGCCTCCAGGCTGCGCACAAGAGACCAAATGCAGAGAGCTTCCCTGCACAGAGGCATGGAGCACGTCCCGCCCTGGCGGTTTAGGTAGTACATGGTCATGGTATTGTCCGTCTGGACCTGAACCACTTGACCCCGTAGAAACGGAGCGAAGGCGGTGAGGGCTAGACGAACCACTCGAAGCTCCAGCAGGTTGATATGGCATCGGGACTCCCGAGGGGACCAGAGGCCGTGTGCTCTGTGCTCCCCCAGATGGGCACCCCAACCCATCAGAGAGGCATCGGTTGATAGAGAGACCGGCTCGGGGCGGACAAACAGGATGCCCTCCTGCAGATGTGCTGGAATGGTCCACCACTGGAGAGCGTTCCACATCCCCTGGGTCACTGTCACTAGCTGATCCAGTGGATCGAAGTGCTGTGACCATTGGCAGGCCAGTCCCCACTGAAGGGGACGCATGCACCAGCGGGCCCAACGGACCACGCTGGTGCAGGCCGCCATGAGGCCCAGGAGGCGCAGGAAGTCCCGGGCAGGGCACGATTGCCCAACCTGAAATGATTGGGCAAAGGAGGAAAGAACCTCGGCCCTGTCCGCCGGGAGCCGTGCTCTGGCTCGAAGAGAGTTGAGCTCTGCCCCGATGAAATGCATCACCTGCTTTGGCACGAGTTCCGACTTGGCCTCGTTGATGAGGAGGCCAATCTGAGAGCAAACCTGGAGGGCCAGATCTCTGGACCGCTCCACCTCCTCTCTGGAGGGGGCTGCAATCAGCCAGTCATCCAGGTAGGGGTACACCCAGACCCTCCGGTGCCGCAGGAATGCTGTCACCACTGCCATGCATTTGGTGAAGACCCTGGGAGCTAGGGAGAGGCCGAAGGGCATGGTCCGGAACTCGTAAAGGGATCCCTCTGCTCTGAAGTGGAGGAATCTCTGATGGGATAGACGGATCGGGACGTGAAAGAACGCGTCCTGAAGGTCCAGGGAACAGAACCACACGCCTTGTTCCAAGGATGGGATTATCTGAGCCAGAGTGACCATCTCGAAGGTCCGAGACCTTAGGAACTTGTTCAGGTCGTGAATGGGGTGCCAGCCCCCGTCTGTTTTGGGACCAGGAAATACCTGGACACAAACCCTGGGTCTGGAGGGGGATCCGCCACCTTCCTGATCACCTCTTTTAGAAGAGCAGGGCAATATCGGCTCGGCGGACCAGCAGCGAGGCTACGGACCCGTGGCCCCCGAGGCGGCGTCTTGAAAGGGTAGGGCCTGCTCGAACTCCAGAGGCAGGCCCTTTCCTACCACCTCCAACACCCAGCGGTCCGTGGTGATAGCGGACAGGAAGTGGCGGAGCCGTCCCCCCACGGGGGGAACCAGGGGGAAGTGACGAGGCTGGGGGCGACACCCCTCAACCCATCACTGGGCAGGCTTGGAGGAGGGATTGGCCGAGGGACCTCCTGGGCCTTTACCTCCCTGCTTCCTATTAGAGGAAGCTGCAAGCTTGGGTTTGGGATGCCAAGCGCGAGCCTGCTGGCCCTGGTGCTGCTGGGCCGGACGTGCCGCAGGCGCAGAAGGACGAAAGGACTTGTGCTGCTGCTGTCGGCGGCCTTTGTCCTTCTGGGCAGAGGTGACTGAGTCCAGAGTGGCACTGGACTTCTCGATCCGCTGGAGGTGACCTTCCACTCCAGGGCCGAAGAGGTCGGTCCCCAAGAAGGGGACGTCCGCCAATTTGTGCTGGGTATCCACTGTGAAGGTGGATATTCTCAGCCATGCTCTGCGGCGCATGGCCACCACGGCCGCAACCGATCTGGCACAGGAGTCTCCTATGTCCAGAGCTGTTTGGAGCTGCTGCTTCTCCACCGCCCTACCCTGGTCCAGAACCTACCCGACCGTGGTCTGCAGGTCGGCCGGGAGATGAGGGATCACCTTATCCAGGGAGCCCATGAGGGCGTGGGAGAAATGTGCCATCAGCACAGCCGAGCTGGCCTGGCGGAGGCCGAGGGAGGAAGCAGCGTACACCTTGCACCCGGCGTAGTCCAGCTTTTTGGACTCCTTGTTGGGGGGCTTGTTCACGTCCCTAGCATTCCCGGAACGCCGGAAAATGCTGTCAGTGACTAACCCCTTGGCAGAGGGTTGTTCAAAACCCAGGCAAAGAGCCGGGGAGGGACACGATACTTCCTGGCCATCCTGGCCGCAGGGGTGCAGGGCAGGAAGTAGGCCACTGCCAAAGCTCCAAGGCTGGGCCAACAATGGCCTCAGCCACCAGAAAGGCCTCCGTGGGTGAATCCCCTTGGTCCAGTATCTCCGTCAGGGGATACTTGGCCCGTTTGGATCCGGGCTCGAGCTGCATCCCGGTGGACTCCGAGATGAGCCGAAGCAAACCAATGAAGGACGATGGGCTTTCGTCCAACGACTGGCCCCTGGAGGACTCCAGGTCAACCGGCCTGGAGAACAGGGAGGAGTCCGCAAAGAGCTGCATAGGGCCTGAGCCACCTCCACCTGCCAAGGACGGTCGGGAGTGAGGGTGACAGACAACCTGTGGGGCAGGCCTTGACCCGACCGAGAGTCCTTGGTCGGTGCCCCTGATTTCGGTTGTGGAGGTGGAGGTTCCACCAATCGGTGGGGCAGCTGGTTTCGGCCGAACAACCGGCCCAGGCTTGGGCACCTCGATTACAGCGAGGGGCTGTTTCGGCTGCTCGGGTGACAGCCACTTGATGGCGGGGAAGAGCGACGGGCGCCGGCTTGTTCCTGGACAGAAGTAACTGCTGCCACATCAGGTCCTCGTAAGCGTCGCTATGATTGCACGAAGTCTCTCTCTCTTCCGAGGAGGAAGACGAGGGACGAGCGGCGGCACTGGGCTTACCTCGGTGCCGAGATTCAAGACCGCCGATGTCGGCGGGATCGGCTAGACCGAGAAGAAGTCCGAGACAGAGACCGAGATCCTCGGTGTTTCCGAGGACGGGTCTGGGAAGGGGCGGGGGACACCTGCTCTTCCCTCGGCTCGGACACCTTAACCGGGGACAGCTGCACCGGGGCGCAGGCAGATCCTCGGTCTCCACCTGGGGAACCGGCAAAGAAGGGTTGTCGGCTTCACCAGTCGACAGCCCGTCCGAAGGGTCGAGAAAAATCTCGATCGCGTCGATGGGAGTCTCAGCCGGCTGGCCTGACAGGGACGCCGTGAAGCCAGCGGCCTTAGCCGCAACCTCGACCGAAGTCGGCTGTCCGGGGAAGGAGACCTCTCCCGCTCCCATGAACGCAGACGATGGGACTTACCCTTAGAATCCTTCTTTTTGGACCACGAGGAATGTCCCGGTGGCCCCTCTCCCTTCAGGGAAAGGGACTGGCAAAGCTCCTTGAACGAAGCTGAATAAGAGGTACCCAGTGAGAGCGGGATAAATGCCGCGACCGAGGAAGAGAATGATGCGGCCAGGGTCGCCTCCTCCTCAAGAGGTGATCATCTGCTTGAGGTTGCTCAGCCGAGCCAACCCCGCAGTAACCGTAGCAGGACCTCGCCCGACTTAACCAGCGGGTGGCGCTTCTAGAGCCCTAGCTTTAACGCGCAGTGCGGTCCTCCAGGATCGCTAACAGGAATGAACAGTGCATGACCGCAGGGCCAAGTGGTCGTGTTCTAGGCCGAGGCAGTAGAGGCACGTGGAGTGCGGGTCCGTCCTGGACATCTTCTGTCCACAAGGGCACTGCCGAAAACCGGGAGTTGATTTGTCCATCACAGCCGCGAGGAAGAAAGATGACTGAAGTCTTGAAAATGCTAAAATGAGTTTCGGGCGAACCGAAGAATTAGGATCCAGTCTATCACGCAGAGCGTTAAGGAGGGAAGCTGGGAACCTGAGCTTCCAAGCGGTAAGGAAGATCTGGCGTCATAGGGCGGAGCCGAGGGTTTTACCACCCGGGTGGGTGGGAGGAGCCAGCTTGAAGACCTTCCGGCAAGATTTAAAGCGGCAAGGAACCTGCCAGACAGTGTGGATGAACAACATATCCATGTCCCTAGAAGGCCTTTTTCTGCCGTCACTCTCTGTTTCTATGGTTGCAACAGATGATGTAACTGGGGGGGGCGGGTGCACCTACAACAGCACAATGGGGGCTACATAAAAAAGTTGATTTTAAAGAGGAGGGAAACAAAACAAGAGAGAGACACCTATAGCAAGATAATGGCGTAAGAAAATATGTACTACGAATGCCACAGTGCTTCCCATCCACGTCAAAGAGTTCTACAGCTTCCCCTTTCATTCCAGAAAAAAGTTCAAATCCTTCCTATCTAAAGAAGTGATACAAACTACCTATTCGCTCACCTACTAACCTCCAGCAAAAATAGACAAAACATTTATTCTTGTAAAACATGATAGATTGAAGTGAAAACACAGTTGACCGAAGTGTTACCCACCAGGACAGCCTTTGAGATGAGACAGCTTGTCTATAAAGGGAGGAAATAGGCCCAGGGAGAAAGCTCCCATTCAGCTGCATCAAACATCCTTCTGCACTTAACACAATTTAAAACAAACCATGACTGATATGCACAAGGCCATTTCCCAGAGGGACTCCAGTATGCATGTTGTTGGGATACACTGGTAGGGGGATATGGGAAATTAACCCTAGCACACGCATTCAAAATTTCAGCTTTCAATACCAGACGGAAACCAGTCCTGGGTGGAGTAGATAGTGTACGCTGTTCTTTATCATCAAGGGGAAATGTCCCATCAAGATGATTTCTCTGTTTTCATAGTGCAGGCTGCAGTATAAAAACAGCTATCAAACTGCTTGCTTCCTATAACAACTATGCTGTACAGACCCTACCATGAGTTGCTAAAGCAGGATGTCCAAAACGTAGTCTGTAATATATAGCAACCTGGAAACAGCCCCGTCTAGATGCCTTGTTGTATTCACCCATTAACTATGCGACAGCAGAATTCCATGGAATGAGTAGTATCCACAGGTTCTGCCCCCCAACATCCCCACCTCTGATCTACCATCAATCTCCCAGACCAAACAACCAATGGTGTAGGGACCGAAAGTATCAGCAGGTGTCATTCAGCAAGCTGAGGATGGTTTCTCTCCATGTTTCCTCCCTCAGCTCTCCGTCTCCTATGCTGCTCCGCACCATGTCCATGGTAACCCTCACTGACCCACAGCTTCCCCTGCAATGGCAAACCTCCTTCCCCAACACAGATGTTGCTGTGACTGTAGAATGTGGCACACCCCTCCTCTGGTCAGGTCTGCACTGCCACCTGCAACCATCCTCAACCACAGCTGCCCAGTCAAAGACATCCTGGTGAGGCTTCTGAACTGGTCCATCGGGTCATCTATATTTTCTTTGCAAGACAGGACACATGTACACAGACCAGAGGGCACATTGTTCTCAAAATATTCTCAAAACAAGTTGAAATAAAAAAAAAAGGAAAAAAAAAAAAAAGATACATTTTCTCTTTACAAGAGTTTTTACCAACAAAAAAACATTACACATGAAAAATTTACCTGCAGCATTGAGCTGATCGGCAAGATCATACAACAGCTTGAAGTTGTCACCACTCTTCAGCCCCCGACCTGATCAAATATAATTTTTAAAAAGTAAGGGTAAAATGAATGGCCACAATCCTAAAGTCTAACCTTTATTTCTAAAACTAAAACAGTAAAGGTTCTCCTGAGTCTTGCACACTAAAATACCTGAAGCAAGGGTTTCTTTTCTTTTTCTCTGTTTTTCTACCTGCTTCCCCCTCTCTATCTCCCAGGCACTGGACTTGCCATGTCCTACAGCTGGCAGTGGAGGCAGGTGGAAACTTATGCAAACACCACCAATGCTGCTCCATGACTGGTCGAGAGTGGGTGTGACAACACCTGAAGGCCTATGTGCTCCCTGCCCAGAAGCTGAGCAACTCTCCTCCAAGCCGCATTCCACGCAGAATTCCAGGGATCACACATGAACCCCTGAAACTGCTAATGGAGGCCATGGACACTGCATTCTTGTTATAAATACCCGTATAATGCTGAAGGGGTATATAGATGTCCAGAATCTAAATACATTCCAGACATTTTCAGCACTCAAAAAAAATTAAAGCAAACTTAGATAAGGTAATGGTAATAGTTATTGTAACCAAATTAATTTATTATACATAAAAACTTGTAATAAAACCTCATACATTTCATTTCATAATAAGGCAATTAAAATAGAAAAATACCAACATAGTACAACATGATGATATCAGACATGCCAAATTTGGCACAAAACAATATAATTAAATCACATACTTTAGTCTGAAAGCAGGGGTCGAAATTAAGTTTTGCAGCCACTAACCAGCAGGGCTAGTGACTGGGAAAATCCACTAACCCCACAGACCTTTCCACTGGCCCAGCTGGTGTACTTACTGTATTAAAATGTTACTTTCTTCAGTACAAGCATGCAGGACTAGTTAAAGGAAAATCTTACTAGCCCAACAATAAGAAAAAAACAAAAAAAACCCCCCACAAATGACCAGCATTTGGCTAGAGGGCTGGTGCCAATTTCGACCCATGCCAAAAGACATTTAAAAATTACAAGACACACTTAATGCACACAGCTTTCAACCATATAAAATCCATATAGCCTAAATTGTTCTTAGCAGAACTTGAGTATGTTTATCCTTAAATATTTACCCAGAATCATGAAAAGTATCTTAGTTTATTCAGGTACCCGTTTCCACCTGATGAATGAACCAAGCCAAAAGAACAGTTATGTACTCACCTTAACAGTAGATCTTTGAGAGAATCTCTTTCATCAGGCCATACCTATGGAACTTACAGCCACCGGGTACTAGGACCACATGGAAACTTCTGCAAGCAGTACACCAGTGGCCACCCACAACGATGTCAGACGTTGGCTACTACATATACATGGGCAGTCCCCTTTTCCTCCTCAGTTCTCCACCACAGATCTTGCTCAAGGGACCTCCCTGCAGGGAACCAGGAGAGAACCTAGGGTTTTGTCAACCAGGCAAGGCAGAGAACAGCAGATAGATCCTCAAGGAGAAGGGGACAGCACTCACTAGAGTGACAGGATCCTATAGGGGAAAAGAGGGTGGAATGGCATGGCCTGATGAAAGAGATTCTCTTGAAGATCTAATGTTATGGCGAGCATGTAACTGTTCTATCTTCTTCGAGTATATCTCTTTCATCAAGCCACACCTGTAGAATGAGTACCAAGTAGTAATGACCATAAAAGGTCTGGGCAGCTACAGCCTACTGGCCTAAGAAAGAAGGCCTTGAAGAACAGCTAGGCCAAAGCCTTCCCTTTTGCATGAGACAATGTCCAGACTGTAGTGTTTAGTGAAGATGTGGACAGTACTCCAGGTGGCAGCTGCACAGATTTCTACAGCAAACACATTTCTGAAACATGCAACAGATGTGGCCATGCCTCCAGTCACTGTTGATTTACTGGCCAGGTAAATGGATCTAAGTGATGAGAAGCCACCCACAAAGCAAACCGCTTCCACTTCATGGAATAAGCTGCCCTGGTGGAAGGCTTTCTGGCAGTCACCAGGACATCAGCCACCATTTTGGACACCCCAAATCTAGCAATGGCTATGTTTTCAGGAGCCATACATGAAGATGAAACGATCTGAGGTCCGAATGGACCAGAGTTCCCTGTTCCTGTGACAAAAGGCGCTGGCATAAGGGCAGGGATATTGGTGGTTCCATTGCCAGCTGTTGCAGTAGAGAATCATATCTGGCGAGACCATAGGGGAGCAATGAGGATCAGAGTTGCCCCCTCCATCTGAAGCTTGAGTAGCACCCTCTGAATGAGAAGGAAGATAAGAAAAGCATACAGGAACCTCCCTTTCCAAGACACGGACAACGCATCTCGAAAGAAAATTCCAGGCCCTGGAGCAAGTGAGCGAGCAGAAAAGCTGCAGTTTTGCATTGTGTGGGGATGCAATAAGGTCCAGCTCTGGATGACCCCATCTGTTGAACAGATTTTCTACCACTATGGTCAGCAGTTCCCACTCGTGCATTCTGGACTGTGGCCTGCTTAGCCTGTCTGCCAAGACGTTTTCGACGCCTGGAACATGTACTACTGACAGTTGTAGACCATGTTCCGGAGCCCAATACCAGACTCTTACTGCTTCCCTGCACATGGGATAAGAACGAGTTCCCCCTTGCTTGTTGATGTAATGCATCACATTGACATTGTCCATCTATGCTAACACGGGGCCCGGGGACAGGTGAGGCTGGAAGGGCTGCAGGCTATACAGGACCACTGGCATCTCTAGAGCATTTATGTGCAGGGTGCTCTCCATTGTGGTCCATGTACCCTGCATCTGATGGGGCCCTAAATGTGCCCCCAGCCTATCTCCAAGGCATCTGTAGTTAAAATTTGGTGAAGGGAGGGGATCAGGAAGGGAACCCCCTTTAACGGGTTTGCTGGATTTCATCGACTACTTGAGCAATTTGCATACAGGAGTGGTTACTAGAACCCTCTGTTCTAGACTGTCTGTGAGTTGGTCCCACTGGACTCTTAGGGTCCATTGAGGGATCCTCACGTGCAGTCTGCTCAGAGGTACTCTGACAATGGCCACTGCCATACACAGATGCACAGAAGGTGACGGCAGATAAGGACCATAAGGCCCACCTAGTCTGCCCCTTTTCCCTACCCAATGCATTACTGCAGTGCAGACCCTAGTTGATCTACGGCTTACCCTCTCTTCCCTATTGCTAGAGCACTCTTATGTCTATCCCATGCATTCTTGAATTCCCCTACTGTTTCTGCCCCCACCACCTCTGCGGGGAGCTGTTCCAAGCATCCACTACTCTTTTTGTGAGAAAGTACTTCCTCACATTGCCACTGAGCCTACCCCCCCTCTAGCCTCATATCATGCCCCCTTGTTCCTGTACACCTTTTCTGAAAGATGCTACCCTCCTGTACCTTGTTTATATCCCTGATGTACTTGAATGTCTCTATCATATCCCCCCTTCTCTCCTCTACTCCAGGGAATACATATTGAGGTCCTCTAGTCTTTCCTCATAGGACTTTTGGTGCAGTCCTTGCACCATTTTTGTTGCCCTTCTCTGGACTGCCTCTATGTTATCTATGTCCTTCTGGAGATGCAGCCTCCAGAACTGGACACAGTACTCCAGATGAGGCTTCACTAGTGCTCTGTACAGTGGCATAACCACCTCCTCATTAGACCCAGGAGCCGAAGGAAAGTCCTGGCTGTAACATATTGGCTGTTGTGGACCACTTCGGTCTGTGCAGCCAGACGCTTGGTCCTGTCCAGAGACAGGAAAGCTAAGCCTTGGGCTGTGTTCAAAACTGCTCATATGCACTGCAGGTGCTGACAAGGTATCAAGACAGACTTGGGCACATTGACAGTATCCCCTAGAGCATCGAACATCTGCATTGTTTGAACTAGGTTGTGCAGGAGCTGCTCCCTGGAGTAGGCTTTCAGTAGCCAGTCATCCAGCTAAGAGAATACATAGAGACCTTCCCTGCGAAGGGCTGCTGCCACCACTGCCAAGTATTTGTTAAATACCCATGGCACACAGGACAAGCCATAGGGCAAAACTCTGAACTGGTAGTCTTCCCTCGAGACAGGAACCTCAAATATTTTCTGTGAGGTTTGTAGATTCTGATATGAAGGCAGGCATCCTTCATTTCCAAGAAACAGATCCAATCCCATCCTTCTAGCAGAGGAAGAAGGCCCTGTAGGGTGACCATTCTGAACTTTTTGTATTCTATAAAATCCCTCAGGTCCCTGAGATCTAGACTAGGCCACAGGTCTCCAGTCCATTTTCAGACTAGGAAGTACCAAGAGCAGAACTCTGTTTTTCTCTGTTCCAAGGTCACAGGTTCTACAGCCTTCTTCTGAAGCACAGTGTGAACTTCCTACAGAAGCAGAGGGATGTTGTCTGGAGGATAGTGTGTTGGCACTGGAGGGGGATCTGGAGGTATTTCTAGAAGTTCCCGAACATGACCTTGTGCTATGATTTCCAAGACCCAGGCTTCTGATATCACCTCTTTCCACTGATTTAGGTGGAGGGAAAGACAACCTCCAAAAACCACCCCTGGAGGTAATGGTGGTTGGGGGTATACAAATAGTCAGGTAGAGCTGATTGTGGTGGCTCCTGCTGCACAACCCCCCTCTAGGGGCTTTCAAATGGGTAGCTGGAGTGGTTCCTGGGGTGGGCATGGCTCCTGCGTCCTTGCCCTTACCTTGTTGTCTGGTAGTACGACAGTGTCTAACACCAACCGGACGAAAGGGTATCCTCCATCTACCCTTGGCTGAGTATGATAGAGGCAGTGTACCAACTTCAGAGTCCTACCTGAGGCCTGGAGGTTAGAGAGGATATCCTAGACATCTGATCCAAATAACTTATATCCTCTAAAGGGGCACTGAGAATGGACTGTTGTACATCATTCGCAAAGCCTGCCACCCTGCATCAGGAGCACGTCCTGAGGCATATTCCTGAGGCAGCAGCCATGGTTGAAGCATCGGATATATCATAGGCCATATGAAGTAGGTGTTTTGCTACATCAGCCCCACCTGTGAGAGCTTTGAGAAGCTCCTGTTTGGGTGTACCCTCTCGCAAGGCTTCAGCAGCTGCTTTGGCCTTTCTCTAGAGTGTATTCTGGTACTTGACAATATGGACCTGGTAGTTAGCAATTCTGAGGCCCAGGGAGGCTGAGACAAAAGTTCTCTTACCTAGTACATCCAGCCTCCTTATCAGGAGGAAGGGAGCTGAGGAGTTTGAGTGTCCTTCATCTATCAGGAGCAGCATTGATCACTACAGAGTCTGCCTCAGGCTGGCCAGCAAAGAAGGGTTTCCCTGAGGGAGTCACATACATCTTGTCTGCCTTTCTTGGTATGACAGGGATTACATTCAGCTTATGCCAGGGAGCAAAGCTGCCATCCTTCAGGGCAGGAGGAGGTGGTATCACTTTTTGGGGCGCCGAGCATCCAATAAATCTAAGAGTTTTTTCTTGGCGGTATCCTGTTCCTCCAAATCAAACCACATGGCAGCCTGTAACTGCAACATGGTAATGAAAGAGGGGTCCTCTGGAGGGGACAGTGGGGTGTAAACCACGAGTCCTTACTGCAGGTAGAGACAGTGGAACTAGTCCTTTCTTAAGGACTTCCCACAGTCTTCAGCCTCCTCCTCATCATCTTGTATCATGAGATCAGGATTATATTCAAAGTCATAGTTCGTCTGGTCAACGGAAGCACAAGAGTGAGGCCATCTTCGCTTGAGGAGACAGCTGAGACACAGCCCTAGGATGCACTGTCACAGGGGTTTGAATTGTAGACCCTGTCAACTGACCTCCTGATACAGGAGAAGGAAGTAACAGGGCCTGAGCATGTCCGTGAAGAACAACAGTACTGTTTGGATGTCAGCACCTGTGTGGTTAACGGGTGCGCCGGTGGAAGTCAATGGAGGAGGCAATGCCCTCCAACGTCGATGGTGACACACCAGCAGTACTAGGGCTGGAGCCGCCTACTGCCTGCCCCGCTCTGGAAGTTGGGTAGACGGTCAGGGTGGGATTGCTGCCAGAGCAGTCAGTAGCACTGTAGAAGTCGTACTCGTACCAATGGGCAATCTGGAGCACGCGAGGGAGTTTTTTTCCTTCTCTCGGTGTTTGTGCTTGAGTCTCCCAGATGAGTTCTCCCAGGATTTTGATGACCTGGACCCGGAGGAGTGGACTGGCAACACAGCAGAACTCTTTTGTTGGAGCTCCTTCTCCATGCGGGCTACCTGCTATATTAAAAGGTGCTTCTCCAAAGTGCCTTTTCAACATCACGTGGCAGCTGTGTTAAACCCTTTGCAAATCAGGCAAGCAATACAAGCAGACGTCATGCGAATCAGCAGTGCTAACGTTTTCGCTACATTCACAATAACGAAACAGTTTTGTCGATTCCTTTGACAACATACACGTTGTCGAAAATCACTAATAAAAGCGAATATTTAACTATGGGGAGAAAATAAAGAAAGCGGCAGCTATTGCAGCAGTGTTTACATGCACGGTCCAACGAGTGTTGTCGGCGATAGGAAAAGAACTCAGGAGGGAAGGGGACGCCCACGTTTATGTAGCAGCCGATGTCTGACATCATCGTGGGCGGCCCCTGGTGGACTGCTTGCAAATGTTTTGGTCCTAGTGCCTGGTGGCTATACATTCCAAAGATTCGGCTGATAAAGGGATATCCTTGACGAATAACAGCACATACTACACACACAAGGAAAATTAGTATTGTGGTGATCTTAAACATTTACCTGAAGTCATACCAAATGACCATCCTTACTGTGACACCTGTGTCTGTTACAAAAATAAACTACACTTTTTAACCAAATTTTTGAACAACCCACTGAAAGGGATATTCGGCAGACTCAATGGTCTATTGGTCTTTTTTCTGCCTGCAGCTTTCCACGTTTCTATGAATCTGATTGAACTCCTTTGGTCGTTTCTTTATTTGTAACTCATCTTTCCTGCTCCTAGTTATATACTTCTCTTGCAGATTTGGCCAAATTAAACCTTGTAACCTATTATCAGGAAATCATAGTGACCTAAAGAATTCTGCACACATATTGTAACATCAGGAGAAAATAAACTTATTTACCTTCCTACAAATTTCCTATATGTGGGTACCCACCTCAGGCTGCCTGAGACAGGGACACCCAAAAGCCACACCGCATTAAAAAAAAAAAAAAGCCTCATCAGAATCCATATGACAATTCTGATCCCTGCCCCCATCTTTGCCAAAGGCCACCAAAGAACAGGGGTCTTACTTTAAACGAAAAAAGGGGCTCAGCTATGATAATGACTGAGAAATTGTGGGAAGGGAGGCAGTTACAGTTGGCTAACTGGCCTACTTCGGTCTCTAATTTTTGTGTTCTTACAGTTCTGATGAACCATTCATTGTTGCGGATATCCTTCCTTTGTTTATGGCTAACTTTTGTTTTCCAATATTTCCCAGAGTCTGCTTACTACTACCTGAGCTTTAGTTCAACTTCTACATCACAGACTGAACGCCCACTCCAAAAACAGATTATTTTATACGGACCTGGCGGCTGACATCATTGTAAATGTAGATTCTGTGACATTTCCCAATATATTGTGCCCTTCTTCCTTGCAGCTTTTTGAATGTGGTTTGTTCAAAAGGTTGGAAGTTTCAGGATGATGGGCGTTGGCCCTCCTCCCTCAGGCAGTTTTGGCCTGAGGAAACAATAAGCCCCATCACATACTTGCCTCCCTGATGTGAGGCACCCGCCAGGTCCAAGAAGATTTTCTGGACAAAGACTAAGAGGTCTGAGCTTTCTGCTTTTTTGGGGACTATAAAATGTTCAGGTTGTTTCTTCTGTTGCATCCTTTCTGGTCCTCCACCCCACCCAAGCTTTAAGTTTCCTGAGTTGCTTTCTGAGTTGTGGGGCCAAAAAAATCAACCTGATCACTGAAGAAAAGGGAGTCATCATTAGCCTCAAGTCAATGGCCCAGTACACCAGGGCACTCAAAAAGACAAACAGAATGTTACTGGTGTGGCCACACCTGGAATAATGTGTGCAGTTTTGAGGCCCACATCTAAACAAGGAGAAGTATATAGAATCTGTCCAAAGATGTGCTATAATAATGATACAGGATCAACAGGGTACATCATAGGAGGACCACCTAGTCAGTACGAACACATACTCCCTGGAGTCCTGAACAGAGGAGACATGATAGAAACCTTTAAATGATTGAGGGAGATAAACAGGGTAGTGTGTCACAACCTGTTTAAACACAGTGAGGAATCAGCAACTAGGGGACAGGAGTATAAAGATGTCGAGGAGCTTCAGAAAGGACGCAAGTATTTCTTCATGAAACAGGTAGTGGTGGTGGATAAATGGAACAGTCTGCCAAGAAAGGCGGTTACAGGTTTCAAGAGAATGTAGTACAGCTATAAGGGACTAGCGAAAACTAAGGCAAGAAATTGGGTGGAAAGTGAGGGCACAGGGCTGATCTGCCAATGGGCATATGGCCTAGGCAAGACCAAGGGCAGGTAGATACAACTCAGGCAGGAAAATGGGCAGACATCTTGAACTGTAAGTCTTACTGCCGACACCCTTCTATGTTCCTAATTTAGGTACCATGTTTCTGATTAATTTAAATATTTGTGATGTTTAGCTGGAGTTTTTGCCCTATCTAGATCTGGGTCCACAACTGTGTTGATGTTTGCCATAAGTATTACTGCGCTATTAAGTTTAAGAATTTTCTCTTGTTTAAAAGCAAGTCTGGGCAGGATTATTTGGGGGCATATATTGCTCCTGTTGTTACAGGTTTACCCTCTCCTTAAAGTAACACATATATCCCCTTATCATCATGGATTTTATTATTCATACTAGCCAGGATATTCAAAGAGGTTGCGCAATGTGCCCCGGTGCGATATTCAAAGGGGCAGGTTGCACGGCACACCCCGATGTGCCAAGGCGCATTAGTAATGTGTCGGCACAGATGCAGAGCGTGCCCATGCATATCGCACATCCGATATTCAGCCGGGATATGCGGCGCATATGCTGGCGCAACCTACATCGCGCACACTGGTGCTCAAAGTTGAGCCGAAAAAACAGGCTCAAGCAGCTGGCCACCACAGTAGGCGGCTGTATTGCAGAAGCGCAACACAACAGCCGCCAGCCGTGGTGAACACCGTCCACAAGCACCCTGACCCCCCCACCCCATACACCCGATCGCGAACCTCTGTAAATGGTAATGAATTAGCTGGTGGTCTAGCGGTACACCCGTATGCCCGATCGTGGGCATCAGTAAATGATAATGAATTACTTGGTGGTCAAGTGGTCTCCCCCATATGCCTGATTGAGGGCTGCTGTAATATGAAAGAGTTAACTGGTGGTCTAGCGGAACCCCCATACGCCCGATTGCGGGCATCAGTAAATGGTAGTGAATTACCTGGTGGTCTAGTGGTCTCCTCCATACACCCGATCGTGAGCTGCTGTAAAAGGGCAGGTTACCTGGTGGTCTACTGGTACCCCCACCCACAGAGGCCCCGACCGCAGCACTTCCCCTCACCCGTCATCGGTGGGCGGCAGCACCCGCCCACACAACACCCGCCTAATGACAGCGTACAGTATGATCTGTATGCCTATTGGTCCACAGTGTGGACCAATGGGCTTACGACCATACTGCACTACATGACCCGATATGCGAATGAGCGCGTTCATTCACATCTCTAGGTCCTGTGTGATACAGTATAGTCTGGCCAATGCCCCACACTGTGGACCAATAAAGGCACACAGATCATATTTTATGCTGTCATTCGGCAGGCGCCAGGCGGTATGCGTGGGTGGGCTGCCGCCGCCTGCCGATTGTGGGGGTACAGCTAGGTGGCTCAGGGCCCTCTGTGGGTGGGTGGGAGGGGGTACCACTGGACCACCAGGTAACACATTCCTTTTACAACAGCCCGTGATCTGGCATACGGGGGGGGGGGTACCGCTAGACCACCAGATAACACTTTCATATTACAGAAACCCGCAACCTGGCATACAGGGGAGACCACTAGACCACCAGGTATTTCATTAACACTTACTGATGCCCGCGATCGTGCGTACGGGGGAGACCGCTAGACCACCAGGTATTTCAGTAACAATTACTGATGCCCGCAATCGGGCGTATGAGGGTACCGCTAGACAACCAGGTACTTCATTACCATTTACAGATGCCCGCGATCAGGCGTACGGGGGCATACCACCAGGTACTTCATTACCTTTTACGGATGCCCGCGATCGGGCATAAGGAGGGGGGCTGCAACAGCCCACCAGGGAGACAACCCCCGACAGCAGCAGCTTGGCAGGGCGCCATGCGCAATTCGCTGGGACGCCCAGCACATCGCATGCAAATGGGGCCATAATGACATGCAAATGGCCCCATTTGCGCCTTGCATATATTATGGCCTCATTTGCATGCCCCCGGCTGAATACTTGTGTTGGCACAGTGTATGTGCACTGCCCTTGCCATATTCAATGGTGCTGAGCCATGGCGCATCACCATTGAATATCGCCCAGTCCTGGTCCTGGCCCTGGCCCAGCCTAGTTACGCTGCGCCCAGGCTTGCGCCACTGCCTGGCGCAGTCTGAATATCCGGCCCACTGAATTTAAGACCTCAAGGCCCCTCTAAAACTATTGTTACAGAAACTTCCATAAGAGTTTCATCACAGTATAGCATCCAGTGTGGAAAAATTTTCTGTCCAAAGTAACATCTGAACCACAAGTAATAACATTATTTTTCAGAAACAATGAGAATTTTGATTAAGTAAACTGATACGAGTTTAGAAAAATTGTAGCAAACGAATAACGAGGTCAGCAGGCTCATAAACAACTGTTTTGCAATTTAACAAAATGACCTACGTTTTATACTATTTTATATGTTGTGACAACAGGATTAAACTGACAGAGAACCTGTTTTTCTAAATTACACAATGCAAGATTAGTATCTGAGAATGTATTTTTTTCTTTTGTTTGCAGAATTTTTCCTGACTATGAATAATTCTGTTTGATAATTCATTTTCCCAGTGAAGAGTAAATCTAATTTATTAGTAGTGGTTCTGGCGTTATTCTGGACAACAAACTTGTTATATATTTATGGTCATTATACTGTAATCAACCCCATATCACTATGCAATCCACCCTTTCTTCAACTTTTAATGAATTATGATCCATATGTTTCTCTTGTAGGCCTAATATAGCTACCCTTTGCTTTGCCAAGACAATTTTTCCCCTTTTTGTATCCCTTTCTTACATCCCATTAACTTACGTTAATGTTTACTGATTTGCTATTAATACCCATAACAGACACTGTAGTGCAGTAAAAGGGGAGTGCTACACTGCTGAAGTGCTGTCCCACGGATGACAAGTTAAACCAAGATCCCTTTTACGCATCTCTGTTCACTGTCTAGGGAGAAGTTAAGATCCCATGAAACTTATCGAAGAATAATGGCGTTTCCCTGGTGTTATGGCCAGCATTTCCCCTGTCAGTAAAACAGGGTCAGGTAACCCACCCCCAGGACACACATGATGCAGTATTTATTTTTACACAGTAACCCATTCAACTGGCTCTGAGCATTTCACAGAACAAAACAGCAATCACAGTTAATACATACATAAACCACAGCATAAATAATATCAAATAACATTTCTAAATATAGCAGCAGACGTGTCATTTCTGTCCATCTTTAAAAGTCTCCAAGGTCAAGCTCCTCAACTGGTATGGAAGGGAGATTCATAAGAAAAAATTACTCACCTTAGTAATGTTGTTTCTTCTAATGGAGTCTTGCTATATTATGACAATTGCAGTATGACCGAAGGTTAGAACTGCTCCAGAGGTGAAATAGTTAACTTTCCATGAAGGCATGGAATCTTGAGCGCGAGCTCGGTTAAGGAAGCTCTGTCTGGTTGCTTTCAAACCTAAACCATCAGATCTTTATGAGCAAACTCACTAAGGTTCTGTGTGGAAGCTGTAAACCTACACTAGCCAACTGGCTACTAACATAGCAAACACACTTCTTGGTCTCGAAAAAAGACTCAAGTCAAGAGACCCAAAAATTAAATAAAACACAAGTTCACCCTAAGGAAGGGTGAGACAAAAACAACAAAGTGGCAAAAATAGAGTGCCAACACTGTGGTGCCCACCCACAGCCCAAACAAGGTTCTGAGAGGGGCAGGCAGGGAGGGAGGTCATAATATAGCAAGACTCCATTAGAAGAAACAACATTACTAAGGTGAGTAATTTTTCTTCAACAACATAGAAGTCTTGCTATATTATAAACAATACGAACTACACAGCAGTACCCCCATGGAGGAGGGACAGAACCTACCTAGGGAATAGGCTGTGAAGGACAGCTGTGCCAAACCGAGCATCACTCCGAGACTGGATGTCCAGGGAATAATGCTTGGTAAAAGCATGAACTGTTTTCCAGGTAGCTGCTTGACATATCTCTAAAATGGGGATGTCTCTGGCCGCAGTCAGAGAAGCAGCTGTACCTCTGGTAGAGTGAGCCCTCAGGCCTGAGGGGGGAAGCCTTACCCAGCTTTTCATAACAGAATTGAATACAAGAGACAATCCACCTGGCAATGGATCTTTTAGTGGCAGGTTTCCCCTTGCCAACCTCACCATAAGTGAGGAACAGTTGGAGGGAGTCAAACCTGTGACCCTTGGTATGCTCTATGTAGTAACTAAGGGCCCTCTTCACATCTAAGCTGTGCAGCCTCCTCTCACCAGAGGAGGGTGGTCCAGTGAAGTAAACAGGAGAAATAGATTGATTAAGGTGGAAATCGAAACCACCTTGAGGCAGGAACTTTCTATTAGTCCGAGGACTACCTTATCTCTGGAAAGGAGATAAAGTCTGGCTCCACTGACAATGCTTGTAATTCACTTATGCGTCTGGCAGAGGTGACAGCTACAGAAACACAGTTTTCCAAGTCAAGAACTTAAGCTCAGCTGAAGACAAGGGCTCAAATGGAGGTTGCATGAGCTGAGCAATGCAAACATTGAGATCCCAGGCAGGAGCAGGATCCCTGAATGGAGGTTGGTGTGAAGCAATCCCTAAAAAACTTGGAAAACAAAGGGTGAGATGACAGAGAGAGACTTACCTGCTGAAATAAAGGCAGAGACAGCTGCCAAATGTACCTTCAGAGTAGCTGGTCTCAGCCCCAAAGTGTTTAGATGGACCATGTAATCTAGAACTGTGGGTAAATCAGCAGAGTCTGGAGAAATATTCTTTTCCGAACACCATATGGAAAATCTTTTCCATTTGGAGCTGTAAGTAGCCCTGGTAGAAGGCTTCTTAGAAGCCTTGAGTATATCCATTACACCTTGAGAGATGTGTAGGCCAGCAAACTCTAGCTCTTCAAGAACCAGGCCTTGAGATTGAGAGACTTGAGGTTCGGGTACCAAACCCTTCCCTGGGCACAGGTTAACAGATTGTGATTCTTGGGAAGGCACAGGGGAGGATGGACTGCTAAGGACAGGAGGAGAGGGTACCAAGGTTGCCTGGGGCAATCAGAATTACCTTGCAGGATTGGGATCTGATTTTGACTAGCACTTTGAACAGGAGAGGGAAGGGGGGGAAAGGCATAGAGAAACTTCCCTTCCCAACTGAGAGCTAAGGCGTCCAGAGGGACTGAGCCCAAGACTGGGGGCCTGCAGCAAAAGAGAGGAAGTTGATGATTGTCTGGAGCTGCAAAGAGATCTATTTGAGGGGTGCCCCATTTGGCAAATACCACTCCCAGAACCAGGGGATCCAGGGACCACTCGTGATGGCCCTGAGAGATCCTGCTGAGAGCATCTGCCAGGACACTGTCTTTGCCTGGGAGGTGAACTGCTGTAAGGAGGTGTTCACAGGTAAGCCAGAGACCACAACTTCATGGCTTCGGTGCACAAGGCCGTGGGCAGGTGCCCCGTTGATGATGTACCACATTGTAGTGGTGTTGTCTGTTCCGACCTGTACAATTTTGTTCTGAACAGATCTGGTGAAAGCTTGAGTGCTAGAAAAACTGCTCTGAGCTCCAACAGGTTGATGTGGAGCAGAGATTTCTGAGGACCACAGTCCCTGGGTGGTGGAGTCGCCCATGTGGGCCCCCCACCCCAAGAGGGATGCATCCGTGTAAGGATTATGAGTGAGGCTGAGTGCGAAGGAACTCCTTGTCTCAGGTTGCTCTGATCCTGCCACCACTGCAGGGCTTGGATCAGGGTTGAGTTACTGGGATCAATTTGGAAAGGATCCTTTCTTTGAGACCAAAAGGCCCTCAAATGGAACTGAATGTCTCTCATCTGAAATCTTGCTCCTTGCACTACTGCTGTGGAAGCAGCCATGTGTCCCAGGAGCTGCAGAAAATGCCTTGCTGGTCGAGAGACCTGCAGGGTGAAAGAGGAGGCCAGGGAGACTAGGGTGTTTGCACTGTCTAAGGGGAGGACGGCCCTGGCTTCCTGGGTATTCAGTTCTGCACCTATGAAAGTTAGGAGCTGGACAGGCTCCATAACTGACTTTGAGAGATTCAGGAGAAAACCTAGGGAAGTAAGCAGTTGCTGAGTTATCTGAAGATGTAGGTTGACCTGATCTGGGGATTGGACTACTATGAGCCAATCGTCCAGGTAAGGAAAGATGGCAATCTTTTGCCTTCTTAGGCAAGCTACTGCTACTGCCAGGCATTTGGTAAATACCCTTGGAGCTGAGGTGAGTCCAAAGGGCATTGCTCTGAACTGGCAATGGCCTGAGGGCAGCTCGAACCTGAGTACTTCGATGGGAGCTTCTGATGAGAATATGGAAGTAGGCATCCTTGAGGTCCAGGGATGCTAGCCAGTCCCCTGCCTTAGGGAAGAAAAATGATCCAAGTCACCATTTTGAACTGTGGTTTTAAAAGTGCTTGTTTAGGTATCTGAGATCCAGGATGGGCCGCCATTCTCCTGTCTTTTTTGGGGTAAGAAAGTACCTGGAGTACAAACCTTTGCCCTGATGTAGGGGTGGAACCCTTTCCACGGCTCTGAGAGCGAGGAGGGTAGAGACCTCTGACTCTAAGGTGAGTGCCTCCAATGGAGATGCAGGAGGAAAAGATCTGGCTCTGATCTTCGGAAATTTTTTGAAGCTGAGAACCAGTCCCTGGCTTACTACTTCCAGGACCCACTTGTCTGATGTGAGAGACTTCCAGTCCTGGACAAAGTAAGCCAGCCTGCCCCTACGTAGAGGAGAAGCGGCCTGGCTACCCCATTAGGGGTGCCTGCTTGGCAGGGAGCTTTGGGCTGAGGGGTGGAAGCAGGCCTGCTTGAACCCCTTCTGCCCCTTCCTCTAAAGAATCCCCTCTGGGCATAGGAGGAAGAGGAGGCCTGAGCCTGGTAGAAAGGCCTATGAAAAGCCCTGCCTCTGCCCTTGGGAAGCTGCTTCTGAGAAGTGGCCTGCCTTTCCTTGGCCTGTGCATTCCGATAGGTGGTCCTGTATTCATCCATTTTCTTCATGTAATTCTCTGTTTGCTCCCCAAACAGAGACTGCCAACCACAGGAAAATCCATGGCTTTAGACTGGGTATCCTGTGACAAGGTGGTGCATCTGAGCCAAGCCATTCTGCGAAGAGCCACAGAAGTAGCCATGACTCTTGATGATACATCATTAGGAGTCCACCCAGCGTAAAATTGCACCTTTTGATGCCTCGATACCATCTTTAGCCACCTGTTCCAGCCCCTGGCAAGCTGGTCAGGGACTTGTTTAGCTAGAGCCAGCACAGTATCCCATCTGGATTTCTGGTATCTGGCAGCGTAAGCCATGTAATTTGCTTGTCTCTGAGTCCCAAGGATGCTGCCATGTACTGTTTCTTGCCATAGCATCAATCTTCCTGGAATCCTTTTCAGGAGGATGTGAAGCTGGGGAATATTTGCTGTCTGAGCTGCAGCCTGCACTACACCCACATGGCTGCATTGCTGTATAGAAATTCTGTGTCAGAACCTGATAAAGTATACCTTCTGTCCATCCTTTTCTCACAGGAGGTATAGAATGAGGAGTTTTAAAACTTTTACTGTCTGCTTCCTGAAAGATTTATGAAGGGAATAGACAGTCTCTTAGACTCTGGAATATCCATCATTTCCACATAATCGGGCTCTTCCTGGTCATCAACAGCTTCCTCAAGAGGAAGCTGAAGAGTTCAACAACCTTCTTATAAAACATGAAGTGAGAAGGGATTCAGAAAGCCTGGGGAAACCCTTAAAGGTCTGTCTGGGGAGGTATCTGGTTCAATAAGAGCCTCAGATCTTCAGACCATATTCCTCTCCTCATAGTCCCCCACGGTTCATAAAATTCCTCAGAATCATAATCTTGAACCGGAGAACCATGTGAACGACGTCTCCCAGATGGTGTCGGTTCAGGAACGGGGAAAGAGACTGGACAATTTGGATTGCTTTAGCTATCTCTTCAGCTGTTGGGAAAAACTTTCCACAGCAGCAGACTTTCTAGATCCTTTTGCAGGAACTGGCTCCTCGAGGCCAGCTGTACGTTGCCCGAGTATAGCCTGTCAGAGGCACTCCCTCCGATTCGGTTGGCACCGAACCAGGCCGGCCATCCGGGTCAGTGGACTTTTTGGCCTCCCTTTCCCTGAGCCTAACAACTCTCTTCTCAACGGTGGCAGCAGGGAAATTCTTGCAAATCTGGCAGTCTGAATCGAGGTGGTCAAACCTCAGGCAATAAACACATGTGGTGTGAGGGTCAGCCTTGGCAAAGGCTTCCCCACAGACATCACAGTGCTGAAACCCAGTGGGCCCGGTTTTTCTTTTGGGTTTCTCAGACATTACGCCAGCCTAACCAAAACTTGCCCGTTTATGGCAATCCGCCAAGCAAGACTCTCCTATCGGTTCCCAACCGTGTCATGGGCCGTGGAAAAAACCATAATGAAATCCGTTTTTTTTAGAACCAATAGGAACCAGGAACCGCACTCTAAAAAAGGACTAGTAGTTCAAAAACACAACATGATCGGTTCAAACCGAACCGATAAATGTTTTACAAGTTCCACACAGAAATTCGTATGTAAAACTATCCATTACTTACGTTATCACAGACAGAGCTTGAACCGAATGGTTGCAGTTAAAATTAGACGAACACTGAGTATTTTAAACTTTTTAAACCGCGCAAAAGGAGAAATCTCCGGAGTGACTGTTCAGTGAGGCGGAGTAAAGAATCTGACGGTTTAGGTTTGAAAGCAACCAGACAGAGCTTCCTTAACCGAGCTCGCGCTAAAGATTCCATGCCTTCATGGAAAGTTAACTATTTCACCTCCGGAGCAGTTCTAACCTGCGGTCATACTGCAATTGTCATAATATAGCAAGACTTCATGTTGTTTGAAACACGGGGCTGCCACTGCAAAGACTCTCTCCGTAGAAAGCTGGGAGAGAGCCAGCCACGACTAATGAGCATGACACCTGCACACCCCCATGTTGTGTTGCATGCCAACCAATAACTGTTGCCAGCTCCCTCCGTCTACTCAGTTCTGTCTGCGAGGACAGAAACAAAGTGAGGAGAGAGGGCTAAGAAGTTTCCTAGCTCACAGGGATATGGAAAAGACATAGGAATATAAACAACAAAATAAAACCAGACTCCCAACCTTTAGAGGGAGAAACAATGCACACTACATGGCAGGGTACAGAACCAGAGCCTCCCACCACTAACCAGATATGAAACGGCTAGTGATGTGACTCAGTGATTTGATTCAACGGTTTGCACTTGCCTCTAAATATTTATTTATTTTTGCCTCCCCTTTCTCCCTGGCCACCCACTCCTTCGGGTCTCCTATGCCCTTTTCCGTCTGTCTGTCCTCCCCCAATGCCGGCTCACCTCATATTGCGGCCCCCAGGTAACCCATCGTATCCCTTCGCCGGACGGATCCCCCTTCTCCGAGGGGGAAGGCACCAGTGGAGCAGCCAGTGCACTCTCAATTTTGGACCCTCAAGATCCACTGAGGAACCCACATAAGCAGACAAGCCAGGGGAACTGTGGCAGTTGCCACCGTCATGTCCTCTTGTCCACTTTTCTACCCTCTTTCATCTTCTGTTTTTTCGTTCACCTTCAACATTTCTTCCTTTTCTCCCTTCTTTAAGCCTCTTCTGATTCAGTCCTTTACCTCCTTTTTTTTTTTTTTTAAATACCTTTTATCCTTGTCATTCATAATCCTTTTCAATGATCTTGCAAGCCTTCTTTCTGTACAAGTTTCTGAATTTCTTTTGGTTTTTTAAAACAATTGGTTCTTCCCTTGCATTTTATATTTAAGACTGCCGGATAAGCTCATACAAAATTACACTCCTGCTCTATACTGGGTACTCTTCACTTCTCTAAACGCTTTCCTTTCATCCACTGCATCCTTAGAGAAATCCTGAAATATTCGTAGCTTATTTCCATTCCAGATCACTTCTTTCTTGCCTTTCTCATTTTTAACTGTTCTGCATGATATCTTAGAAATCAAACTATTATTGGTCACTGGTATCAAAAGTATGTGCAGGGACTCTATCAAGTTCTTTCCATTTCTAATACTTTTCTTTTGCTTATTTTCCCCAAAATGTGTGTGTGTGTGTGTGTGTGGGGGGGGGGTGTGTATGTATATGATACTTTTTAAAATTATTCTTGTTCTCTAATCTGTTCTCACAGAATCCTGCAGTAGCCTGACTGGACGACAGGCTCCATACAACTGTCACCTTCCTCCAGTTGAGAGAATGTGTAAGCAGCTGCCTTCACACAATGACAATGACCCCTCCTTGTTCAGTCAGCAAGGGCAATGTGAATGCCAGGCAAGCCGTGCCTCCCTCCCCAGGAGCTGAACACCTGACCTCTATGATGCACTTTTTTTTTTGTAAATTTCACAAGACAATGGCACCTTTAATGCACTCATAATGTATCAAGTTAGGACTACTTACCACCAGAGACCACCACTTTTGCACTGGTCAGCTCCGGACGATCACTCTTAGTCAGGCTCTGCCCAACCCACTCAGACACACCAACAGTAGCAGGGGATGAAACTGTGGATACAAGAGTAATTAAACATCAGTCAGAACTGTTCATGTGCCTAAACAAAAAAATACTACTGCATGGCTGGTGGTTTAGTAATGAAACTTGAAACCTGTGTAACCTGCAGTTCCTCTTTTGTCCCAGAAGATGGCTACGATGATCAAACAGAAGCAGAGTCCAACAAGCAAAATGTTTTTATTTTATTGTTTGTTTTATGCAAGATAAGCTAGCTGACAGGCAAGTTTGTGTTTCATAGTGAGAGGTTTTCTACACAACTTTGTAGATGCCAGGGACATGGCACATGGAGAGCAAGTGATCTGCTCAAGGCTATGCAGGCAATCATGTAACAGCGACAAAAACACAAACAAGCAGGCATGCCAGTAATTTTGGGGGGCACTGGAGGTGGCGAATCATCTTGAGAAGTCAGAAACTCATACAGCCCCGAGTGTAATCCTGATCAGCTCTGCTGATCACAGTCCATCTATTCCCATCTAACTTTATATTTGTCTAATTTAGGTAACTCCACAAATTGAAGGGTTAAGCTCTCTGTTACTACATCCAAAACCCACTTGTCTGTGGTAATCCTTTCCCACCCTTTCAGATAATAAGAGGGAAACGCCTTCCTACTGGCAATGGGTCTGTGCTACTACGGATAGATTCATCAGGGACTAGACTTTGTCTGGGTTGGGTAAGGGAGCTAATGCAGATTGCTGCCTATCTCCTCCTTTCCTCTACCCCTCCATGTGCTACTTTGATCTGCACAGTCACGGTGCACATAGGGTCTCCTATACTGGCCTCTTCCCACACCTCCACTTCTTTAAGATTTTAAGTTAATTTTGTCTTTTTCTTTCTCAGTCAAATTTTTAAAAATTGCTTCTTGCTCATCAACATTTTTCATGTATCTCTGTTCACCAAATAGGCGGTACCTCTGAAGAGAAAATCAGCTCCCTTATTCTACATGCCACATGACAAACCTGTTGTTCCAAGACATGGATATATTCTGGCAGACACTGAATTTGTTACTGCTCTGGAGCACGTCATTCACACTGATAGCCATCTGAAACTGGTATTTAGTAGCTTCCAAACCAGTCTTCGATGAATGTGCTAGGTGGGTGTTGTCTTAAGATGTTAAACCAATTTTCACGCAGAGGCAAATCTGTACTCTGCAGTGCCTACTGATAAAGAGCAGAGCAGTACAAGCAGGCAGACAGCCTCCAAAGTAAAGTAGAGGTAGTGTAAGCCTTTTTGCCATTAAAATCAGTTTTTCAGGAATCTTCATTAGGAGGCATGACAGAGAAATTAACTTTAGCTTTCTGACAAGCAGCTGCCTGAATAAGTCCCTCAGGGTCTGGAAGACAGCTGAAGTTGATAGTATGTAAAGGAAGTCTGTTATGATATTTAAATGCAACATTTCAGCTTGGTATGACACCCATACTGGAAACTGTGATGCCTCTCTGTCTACTAGCAAAATTGGTGTTTGTTTCAATGCAGATGCCAGCTGATGAGTTTTGAACTCAGAAATCTCATCCTTCCTTTTTCTTTTCTTTGTGTCAGTTTTTTTAAACGTATTCTTGGGTGCGCCCCCCTCCCCCCAATGCTCAGGTGGCACACTGGATATGCCCTTGCCTTACAAGCAAAGGGCCACAGGTTTGATTCCCAGGGAGGACATATATCTGCCATCTCATTTAAATTCTGCTCGATATAAGTTTGCATGTCATTCTCCCTATGACCCCTTCCCCCAAGGATGCACCGGGAGACTAGCAACTTGTTGTCCAGTGTGCCTTTCCTGGTGAAACATTTCAATAAATAAATACAACTATACACAAACTCAGAGCCTCCCTGTGTACCATGTATATCTTTGTCTATTGCCATTGAAGACATACCAAGAATCCTTTTAGTACCATTTTAGAAAGTCTTATGGATGGGTAAAGCCACTCTTTTTCTTGAGGTCATACTCAGAATACTCAAATTCTTCCTCCTCTTCACCCACCTCTGTTTCAGTGGCACGTAGGTTCAGAATATCAGCCATCCATCTCAAAAAATGCTGTATATGAGGAATTGTCTATATTTACCCTTGGTGGGGAACCAAATTCATCCTCAGCAATGTCCTCCACCGAAATCAGTTCCTCCTCTTCTTCCTCCTCAAAAACATTATCAGCAGGAAGACTAAAATACACACCTGATAAAGGTTTTACAAAACTCTGCACGGTTTTGAAAAACTGTCACTTTTATTTAATGTCCTCCAAGGATGGCACATTTTTGCCTAGCACCAATTCCTCTTTTTGCTCTTCAGCAAAAAGTTTCATTTTTTTTTTCCTTATTGGCATTAAGCAGAGAATTGCAGGATTCCATTAAAAGTGTAGCAATTTTATAACCAGAGGGAGTGAGATACAACTGAATTTGCTTGATTGTTGGGGTTGAGACCTAGGATTTGGAAGGATATTTTTGCAACATTTTAAAAGTGTCCTGCTGGCTGAGGAGGGAGTTCATTTTTATCCCTGGACTCAGTAGAGTGGTTTGTGCAAGAGCCGTGGTCTAGTAAATTGTGGTGTTAGTTGAATTACTATAAAGGGCAATATTCACCAGGGTGGTGGAGCAGTTGTGTATTTGATTGTTTCTAACAGTCACCAGTGACTGTGGACTACTCAACCCACCCAACCACACCCAGGCATGGCATTTCCTTTATAGCCACAGTTCTGACATCACTTCCTCAACAGGTCTTGGGGCAGAACTGGCATATCCATAATAACCCAGCACAGTGCAAAAAGGGCAGGTGCACACCACAAATAATAATAAAAAAAATATATATATATTACATATTGTATATTATAAGGGAGAGGGATATGTGGGGAGTGGTGCAATGCACTGGATGTGGGGCAGCAGTTTTCCGGGAGACATTCTGGAAACTGCGTTGCTGTCCTATTTGCAGGGAACTGTCAGCTCTGAGGGAGGAGGCTGCCCACCTCCAGGCTGAACTAGCAAGGACTAAGGAGGCCTCCCCCTTCCAAAGAGCACCACTGCCTCAGAGGTTGCCAAGCATGAAGAGCAGTTGGACCACAGTGGGTTCCTGGAGGGTGCGGGTGGTGGACCAGACGCGAAGCCCCCTAGCTGTACCGCTACACAAATCATATGCCATTCTGGCAGAGCAAGATTCCTCTATGATGGCACCCTCAGTGGAGACCCAGAAGAATGTTGAGGACATCCACAAGGGAGACCCACAAAATGGTGGCAAGGGACACCACAGGGGAAGGAACCAGCTTCTGACAGGGGACTCAATTGTTAGGGGGGTAAAACTGGGAAAGGGAGAGGAGAAGGAAGTAAGGTGCCTGCCTGGTGCCATGACTTGAAGGGACAGGAAGCGAATCCTCAGGATTGCAGAAACAGCATCGCAGGAGAGGGAACTAGATATCATAGTCCACCTTGGGACAAATGACCTAGCTAGGCATGGGATCAGTGCAGTGCAGAATGAATTTGTGGAGTTGGAGAGGGGCCTCAGATGGGTAGCAAGCACGGTAACCTTCTCAGAGGTGCTACCAGTCCATGGCAGGAGTGAGGCTAGGGTACTGCACACCATGCAGTTTAATGAATGGTTGCAAAACTGGTGCAGAGCAGAGGGCTTTGGCTTCATTGGGGACTGGGGGGCCACCTGGAGAGATAAAGGTCTATACTGGCATGATGGTCTGCATCTGTCCACGAAGGGAACCAAGCTCCTAGGTGATAGGTTTAAATGCTTCCTTGGCAAGCTTTTAAACTAGCCAAGGGGAGAGGTGCTGATAAAAGGCAGGAAATGTCAAGCCTCCCCCCACAAAACATGGCAGGTAGTAAGGTAAACACTGAGGTACAGAGCTCAGGATGGGGTAAATGGAAAAACAGACAAGGACAATAAGAGCAGGGATGGGGGGAAAAAAGGATAAAGCCAACATTAAATGGAGGGCAATGAGTACCAGTGCCCGTAGTCTGGGAAACAAGCTTTCTGAGCTAGTAGCCCTGATGGAAGATGAACAATTGGATATTGTGCAAGTCACGGAAACATGGTACACCGAGAACCATGACTGGGATGTCAACATACCAGGGTACACAATCTACAGAAGGGACAGGGAAGGTAAAAGAGGAAGTGGAGTAGCTCTATACATAAGGGAAGGGATCAAAGCTACAGAACTAAAAATCAAAGGGGGAGGACAAGAGGCACTCTGGGTCACCTTGGAGACAGGGAATGGCATCACAATCCGCGCAGGGGTTGTATACAGACTCCCGTCTCAAGGGGAGGAAATGGACAACAAAATGATAGAGGACATTCTCAAAATGGCTGAAAAAGGGGAGATACTGTTGATGGGTGACCTGAATATGCCAGGCGTTAACTGGATAACATGTACTGCAGCCACATCCAAGAGCAGTGTCATTCTCGATGCCCTGCAGGGGGCAGGCCTTAGACAGCTAGTGTTGGAACCCACTCGGGAGGGAGCAATACTAGACCTGGTATTCTCAAATGGAGAGAGGATCACAAATTTAGAAGTCAGTAAACATCTGGGAACAAGTGACCACTGCACAGTGTGCTTCACAATGAGCACAACCATGGAGATGAGCCATACAAAAACAAGGATACTGGACTTTAGAAGGGCTGACTTTGGCAAAATGGGTGAATACCTGAAAAATGCACTAGCAAATGACCAAAAAGGAGGGGTGGAAGAACAATGGAGAAAAATCAAAACTGCCATCATACAGGCAACAAGCCTTTGTGTGAAACAAATAAAGAAAACAAAGCGAGTAAAAAACCACTATAGTTCTCAAAAGAGGGGGCAGGGAAGGTTAAGGAGAAAAAGGCTGCATTCAAAAAGTATAAGGAATCACAGAAGGAGCAAGACAGGGACCTGTATCAATTAAAGCAGAAAGAAGTGGGGAAGGCAGTCAGACTAGCAAAGGCCCAAACCCAGGAAAAAATAGCCAACTCAGTTAAGAAGGGGGATAAAACCTTTTATAGGTACATTAGGGAGCATATAAAGGTTAAGGGAGGGATAGTGAAGATTAATAAAGGAGAGGGGAGGTGGGCAAAGGGAGACAGTGAAAAGGCAGAGATACTGAATGAATACTTTTGCTCAGTATTCACAAAAGAAGATGAGGAGGAGTTACCTAAACCAGACAATAGAAGCACTCTGGGTAGGGGGGTTGACACCAGTCCATTCACAGAAGAAAGAGTTCTGAAAAGAACTCCTAAAACTCAAGGTGGACAAAGCAATGGGGCCTGACTGGATTCACCCAGAATCCTAAAAGAACTAAGGAGGACCTAGTGAACACCACTGACCACGCTTTTAACAAATCATGGCAGAATGGGGCGGCGCCTGAGGACTGGAGGAGGGCAGATGTGATTCCCCTTCACAAAAGTGGGAGCAAGGCAGAAGCAGGAAACTACAGACCTGTAAGTTTGACCTCAGTGTTAGGGAAAATAATGGAATCACTTCTGAAAGAAAGAACTGTTGAGTACCTAGAGGCCAGTGGGGCACAGGACCCAAACCAGCATGGATTTACAGCAGGAAGGTCATGTCAGATGAATCTAATTGATTTCTTTGACTGGGTGACCAAAGTAATAGACCAGGGAGGGGCTGTGGATATGGCCTACCTAGACTTTAGCAAGGCATTTGACACAGTCCCGCACAAAAGATTAATAATCAAGTTAGCCAGCCTGGGAGTGGGTCCCAGGGTGGCAGCCTGGGTAGCAAACTGGCTGCTCAACGGAACACAGAAGGTAATAGTGAATGGAACACATTCCGAAGAAAGGGAGGTTACTAGTGGAGTACCTCAGGGCTCAGTACTGGGTCCAGTCCTCTAACATCTTTATAGGTGACATTGCCGAGGGTCTGGAGGGAAAGGTATGCCTCTTTGCAGATGACACAAACATCTGTAACAGAGTTGATACACAAGAGTGGGTAGAAAAGATGAGAAGGGACTTGGCAAGGTTGGAGGAATGGTCAGACACATGGCAACTTAGATTCAATGCAAAGAAGTGCAAAGTAATGCACCTGGGAAACAAAAACCCAGGAGAAGAGTACACAATAGCAGGGGAGGTACTAACAACAACAAAAATGGATAGGGACCTGGGAGTAGTCATATCAGATGACCTAAAGGTGGGTAAGCAATGTGAAAAGTCGGTAAGGAGAGCCAGGGAGATACTGGGATGCATAGGAAGGGGCATCACAAGTAGAAAAAGGGAAGTGGTTATCCCTCTATACAGACAGTTGGTGAGACCCCATCTGGAGTACTGTGTGCAGTTTTGGAGACCTCATCTATGCAAGGACATAGACAGGATGGAAGCAGTCCAGAGGAGGGCAACTAAAATGGTGCAGAGTCTGCATCAGAAACCATATGAAGAGAGACAGAGAGCTTAATATGTATACTCTTGATGAAAGGAGAGCCGGGGAGACATGATAGAAACGTTCAAGTACCTCAAGGGAATCAACAAAGTCCAGGAGGGTAGCATCTCCAGAAAAGAGATGTGTAAGAACAAGGGGCACAATTTAAAGATAGAGGGACGGCTCAGGGTAATGTGAGGAAATTTTTTCTCACGGAGAGAGTGGTGGATACATGGAACAGCCTTCCTGAGGAGGTCATTGGGTTTAAAACAGTGGGGGAATTCAAACATGCATGGGACAGACACAATACAATTATAGTGGGGGGTTGCAGGAAGTAGGCTGTTTGTTAACTAGAATCTGCAGCTTATCCAGTAGGTAGGGAAATGGGCAGACTGGGTGGGCCAAGTGGTCCTTATCTGCTGTCAAAGTCTATGTTTCTATGACATCAAGGTGCTTTTCTTTAGTCTTCCTTTTACATAAACACACAAACATAGAATTTGTCAGCAGATAAAGATTGCTTGGCCCATCTAGTCTGCCCATTTTTCCCGCCTATATCATCACCGCAGACCCTAGCTGATCTCCAGATACCACCCCCCGTTTTCCTACCAAGATTCATTTGTGCCTATCCCATGCATACTTATAGCCCACCACTGTTTTTGCCAACACTAGCTCCGTTGAAAAAATGATCCAGGCATCCACCACTCTTTCAGTGAAGCATTTCCTCACACCCCTCCTAAATTCCCCCATTTCAGCTTCACTGCATGCCCCTTTGTTCTAATACACCTTTTCCTCTCTAAATACTCTGCTCCTATACTATATTCATCCCCCTGAGGTATTTATAAGTCTCGATCATGACCCCCCTCTCCCTCCTCTCTCTAGGGTGTACATATTGAGAACACCCGCAGTCTTTTCTCATAGGGCTTCTGATACAGCCCCTGCACCATTTTAGTTATCCTCTTCTGGACAGCCTCTACACTGTCTAAGTCCTTTCTGAGATGTGGCCTCCAGAATTGGACACAGTACTCCAGGTGGGGTCTCAGCAATGATCTATACAGTGGTAACACCACCGCTTTCCTTCTGTTGGTGATACTGCGCACCCCAGCATCCCGCTGGCCCTACCTACTGCCTTGTTGCACTGCCTCGTTTCAATCCAATGAGACCATCTGATATGATTACTCCAAAGTCCTCTTCCTGTTTAGTGACCATCAATACCTCTTTCCCCATTTTATACTCTGCCTCTGGGTTTCTGTGCCCTAGGTGCATGATCTTGCCCTTCTTCGCACTGAAACTCAGCTGCCATGCCCATAAGCACTTCTTGAGTTTTCAAAGGTGTTTACACATTCTTTTCACCCTCTCCAAAGTAAAAGAAAAAGCAAAAAGCCCCAAAATGCACAGCAAATCTATCGTGCAGGTCCCATAAAGTAAATACAAAAAACTAAAGAGAGCCACACACAAAAGTCGCAAATAGTGCTGTTATATTTATTAAAAACTGCAAGCAGTCAGTGACACCTCTACAAACCAAAACCCCCTGGGATTTGGAGCTAACCTGCTCCTTTCTCAAGGGGTGAAGTTGCACAACAAATGCTCTCTGCATTTGTACGGATTCAGATTCTACTAATGGTGGTGATGGCGCCCCAGCAGGTGGTGTGCTCCACTCCACCTCCGCTCGACCGACATCAACCTGTAGACTGGCATTCGAGATTGAGAGCAAGGTCCCAGTCAAAGTCCTGATCTTGATCTCTCTCATATCGAAACCATCACCATCATGGTAAGTGGGTGTCATCGAACTAATCCTCTTCATCCAGCGGACAGACAGTGTTGACTGTGCCACAAGTATGAAGATGCACCATGGTAACACTGGACCCGTGGGGAAATGGGCCAGGGCTGAGGTCGTTCGCTGTTGCTGGCTATCTCAACACCATCTTGGTTGCCTCTACTGATGCAGCCCTCAATGCAGCATCCAGTGGTCTCCCCCAGGGCCCAGTGTTTTCTGCGACTCTGCAACAGCTGCCGCAGAAACATGGTCCTGCCGCAGAAACAAGCCTTTGCCACAGAAACAGCATTTTTTGGTGCAGTAAAAATGGCCATTACCAATGAAAACCCCAACTAAATGGCTAAAATGATTGTGAACATGATTAAAATGGCATTAGTGTGAGGGAGCTGTTGACAGCTCCATTATACCACCATCTTCCCTGGGTTGAAGTAGTCAGTGGGGCCACCCCTTTCCGATCCACTGGCACTCTGCCCTGAAGCTTATTACCATTATCACCTTCTGCAAAAACTGAGGGAACTTCAGAAAATCTATTTCATGAAAAAGAATGGTGGTTCTGTTTGCCAATTGAAGAACTGTGGAATGAAAAAGTATTGGTAATTATTGCAGACAAACAAATAGGAGACTTTCTGGACCTTTGTCTAATGTAAAATGGTCCAGCTACTCTCTAGCCTCACATTAAAAACACACAGAGTGGCAGAGAAGATTTGGAAGACAAGCGGCATTGACACAAATGACACCACGGGTGTTGAACTGCATGAGCAGGAGGAAACGACTAGAGCAGTATTGCAGCACAAACCATGACCACCAGGCTTCGAGCAAGTGGGTGGGAGGAAGCCATTGAAGCAGCACTGTTTTGCAAACAGGCAATACTGGCCTTCAATCAACTGGGCAGGCAGGGGGAGAAATTCTCAGGAGCATAGCTGTGGTAAACCAGCACTGGCCAGGTGGGAGGGAGCCATGGGACAATAAAACAGACTGCAGTGCAAAAATAAATAACTCAATTCCCCATGCCTTACGTCCAATCCAAATCATGATGTCAGAATTGTTTTGCATTGCCTTGCCTGTGCATCTGCCAAACTTCCCCAGGCAGCCTTTTTCTGAGCATTCTTTCTGGATAACTAGATGTTATTTTAGGGCTCATTTGAGTTACCAGAGAATGTAAAGCCCATCACAGCATTGCCACAGAATGGCCGCAGAATTGCTGATAGCCTGACCGCAGCAAGCATGAGGTCCTGCCACAGAATGTAAGTCCAGTTTGCCGCCGTGAACATAGGGCCATAGTCTCCCCTCAGTGGTTCCAATGGTACTGCAGCAGACTGTGGTTAGTCACTCACTCCACAGCCACGAGGAGGTACTCTGCCGAAGTACTCCATCCCTGACTCCAGGCTGCCTAAGCTCCTGTCGATGGTCATCAACCTGATAAAGTGAGTAGTACACACTCCCAAATGACGGCCCCAACCTCTGTTCCAGGACCATGACCCTGAAGACTCATTGATGGAATCCTCTCAAGGTAGGAATGGATTTCAACTCCTCAAGCAAACAGTTCACTTTTGACTTCCTTTGTGTCTCTACTGCAGCACATATCTGCATCCCTGGATGCTTCCCCGGAGAAAGCAGAAGTTTTACCAATTGACAGACATCCTGGAGCAGAACTGCTCACCCAGGGTGGCATTTCCAGTCACCAAAGCCATCCTGGGCCCTGTGCTCAGCCTCTGGTAGCACCCAGCCTTGTGCCAAGCCCTCTCCACAGATGGACTGTAAGTACCTATTGGTGGGTTCTCTGAGCACCCATCTGCGGAGAGTCTTGTGGTCCATTTGGTCTTCGGATAGCTAAAGGTGCAGAGCAACGCGGTCAAGCTGCCGGACAAACAAGCCAAAAAGCAGGACTTTAGTGACTGCAAGGTCTATGTGGTGGCCTCTCTTGGGATCCAATAACCCAATCATGCAGCTTTGATGGCCTGGTTTTGTCATGAGCTGTTACACGAGATTGCCAACATGAACCGTCTGCTCCCAGCAGATGGCCAACCTGAAGCCCAGGCACTCTGGGACTTGGGACTCTCCCTAGCTAGGCTCCAGCTGCAGACAGCTTTGGACTCTGGCGACTCATCAGCCCACATGATGGCAGCAACGGTATCCCTGTGCAGACAGGCCTGACTATGTGTCTCCACATTCACACCACAGATCCAGCAAAAGCTGATGGACTTGCTCATTTTTGGCAGAGGTCTGTTTGGCCCAGGGGTGAAGAATCATCTCACCCACATGAAGAAGTCCAATGTCACCTCAGACCTGACGGCACTGTTCCAGCAAGTGAAGCAGCCACCAAAGCCCAAACAGGGCCCTTTTCAGGATGTTTTTCATGGTTCAGGACAGAGTTCACTAGTACTGAACCAACTTGATACATTTGCCTTCAAACCATACTGATTTCAGTCTTGTACCCTAATTCATACTCTTTTTATCACTATTATACCGTACTGTTTCTGTCTATTCCTGTTAATTGTGTCTGTGGTCTTATTTCGTACTGTAATTCATCTGTTTGTACTACCCTATTGTAATCTCCCAGGTTGTACTTGAAAATAGGCATTTAACTGTCTAGTGTGCTTATGTGGTCAAAAAACCTAAATAAATACCAACAGCAACAGAAGCTTCATCAGCAACAGAGACATCAGTTCCAACACTACCGTCAAGCTAAACAGAAGTCGTCCAAAGGTCAGGGTCAGAAAGGGGGGAGGCGGTCTTCTGGTTGACACTGACAGTCCTCTGAAGCCCCCATCCAAGTTTAATAACTGATGGGCTGCAGGGAAACAATCGTGCTTCTGCACAGTCCCTGATGTAACTATCTTTTGAGGGTTGACTATCCCACTTCTTTCCACAGTGGTCTGCCATCAAGTAGGGCAAATGGGTTCTGGAGAAGTTCTGGGGCCAGGCCTTTTTCTGGAGTTCGAGATTCTACCAACATGTACAGTAGATCCCAAGCTAGCACAGTGGCTTGAAGGGCTGAGGCACTGGACACCATGCCTTCTGCCATGCCAGCAACCCAGGTACGGAAACAGATGCAGTCTGCTCAGGGGCTGGCAAGAGACGGAGAATCGAACAAGCCAGGACAGCTCTCCTCCCTCAGGAGACGGTTTACATCACCTCGCTGCTCGTCTGCCACCTGGAAGTATCTGGGTGGCACTGCAGCGGGGTCATAAAAGGGGAGGGACCACGCATGCAAGACGCATGTCTGGATGCAGAGCTCGAAAGCACATCATGTCCATGGCAGGCATGGCAGTTCCACAGGGTGAAAATATGGGGAAAGGACCCAGACACAGGTTGAAGCCTGGCCCCCAGCAGACCCTGAACTGGTGACTGGGCACCTCTGAACAGACACTCTGGCCGAGGGTGAGCAGGAGTGAGGTAAGCCCCAGAGAAGCTGGGTGACGGGGTTGGAGCAGTTGGTCCAATGGGGGAGGCTGGGCAGCTAAAGACAGACGAAACATAAGATTAAAAAAAAAAAAAAGTCAACCCCGAGTGCCATTGGAGTCAATGGTGTCCAAAGACTCTGGCTACACTGCAGAGCGAGGTTACTTAATTCCTGAAGTACAGCGCTACTGAAGTTGTCCCAGACACCCTAGCCTTGCAGGGATTTCTGTCTCATTACTTTTTACTACCAAAATGAACAGGGAGCTGACACTGCATTCTCAACCTGCATGTCCTGAACAAGTCTGTTCACAGGCAGAAGTTCTGAATGTCAGATAATACCATCTCTGGAGCCCGGACTTGGTTTTGCTACCTGGACCTCCAGGACACAGATTTCCACATTTCGACTCGTCCATTCCACCAGTGGTTCCTTAGATTCTGAGTGGGTGATGTGCCGAACCACTTCAAAGTCATGCCTTCTGGCCCATCACTGGCACCCAGCGTATTCACCAAGTGCCTGTCATTCATGGCAACTTTCCTCTAAGTGCAGACTCAGAGGCACCAGGGTCTTCATGTACCTGGATGACTGTCTCATCATGGGCTGTACCAGGGAAGTTGTGGCACGGGCCAGAGATCTAACTGTTCAGATGTTCCGAGATCTCGGTCTGCTGATCAACCTAAGCAAGTCAGAGCTGGTAACAAAGCAGGTGACCCTGTTCATTTGGGCAAAACTGGACTCTATCCAAGCTGGGGCTTATTCTCAGATCGGGCAGAGGATCTTACATCCTTTGCCTTTATCCTTTCAGGTTAGGCAATCGTTCCTGGCCCAGGACTTCACCTGGCTGCTGGGGTTCATAGCAGCTATGACAACCGTGGTCCGCTGGGCCCACTGAAGAATGCACCCCATTCATTGGGAATTGGGGTGCCAGTGGTCCCAGTACCATGACACCCAGTTCGGGTGACACAGCCAATGCGGGAGGCCATCCAGTGGTGGCTGTGCCTCAAAACCTCTTGGAGAGAATTTTCTTTGTCCGGGTCAAGCCACCCCTCACATTGACGGTGAATACCTTGTTGGTGAGTTGGGTGCTCATTTGTTGAACTACACAGCCCACAGGTTCTAGCAGCTGAGAGAGACTGGCCAGCATATAAACCTGCTGGAGCTCCAAGCAGTGTGCCTGACACCGAGTTTGCTCCTCGAATTTACGTCAGGTCATGCAGGTCAACACCCACAACACAACCACCATGTTCCATCTGTACAAGCAATCTGGGATGCACTCCCTGTCCCTTTCACCAAGAGGCACCCCACACCTATCCCTGATATGCAACCATGCAGCTGGAGCTGTTTACAGTGCATGTGGAGGTGGGGAGGACAACCAGTTTGTAGACGCTCTCAGTCAAGTGATAAAGACATCACACAAGTGGTCCTTACACAAGGATGTGGTGACACAGCTATGCACACCTCTCTTGAACCGGTTTGCCTGCAGGGCAGAAAACGGAGGCTGAACCGTGCCTACCCCTTCAGATGGGAACACTGATGGGGGGGATGCCTTCTTCTGGACCTGGACATTGGCCCTTCTGTATGCCTTCCCTCCAATCCCCTTGATCAACAAGGTGATTCTCAAGACACCGGGGGAGAAGGCCAATCTGATCCTATAGCTCAGAGCAGCCTAGGTAGTTCTGGCGTCAGGATCTTCTCAGTCTCAGCAGCTGGCCCACACGGAAGCTCCTGTTGCATCTGGACCTTCTGATGAAATCAGGAGGGATGCTCAGACATCTGGATGTGCAGTCTTTGCACCCGTTTACTTGGTTCCTGAGTGGCTAGAGTTCTAGTCTCTGGGCCTTTTGGAAGACATTCTTCACATTCTGGAAGCATCCCATAAGGAGTTGACTCTTAATACTTCCTCCTTCAAGTGAAAGAGGTTTTCACGCTGGTGTGGCATGCATCACTGACTACCGTTGGTCACTGGCTGAGTCGAGGTTACCGGCCACGACCCTTCAGGTGCACCTGGAAATCTCTTAGTGTACCAGGTAATGGCCAGTATGCTGACAGTGGCTCACGAAAAAGTGGTTGTGTGCTTTTTAGAAAGCCTGGATCACCTGGCCCCACTGGTGGGAGAGCCTCTGCTACCAGAGGACCTGCTGATGGTGCTTGAAAAGCTGATGAATAAATCATATGAACCCATGGACAAGTGAGAACTGTCACACCTGTGGTGGAAGACCAGGTTTTTGATTGCTATCACCTTGGCCAGATGGGTAAGTGAGCTCCAGGATCTTTCAGTGGAGTCTTCATGTCTGGCTCTCAATAAGGACAGTCGCCCTTCGCCTCCACACAACATTCCTGCTGAAGATGGTTTTGGAGTTTCACCTTAACTCAATTCTGCCAGTTTGAGCACTGGCGACTCACTGGGCTGCATGGTAGCAGCAAGAGTGTCTCTGCACAGGAGGGCCTGGCCATGTGTCTCCGTATTCACACCAGAGACCCAGCAAAAGCTGTCAGACTTGCTCTTTTCTGGCACAGGCCTATTTCGCCCAGGGGCAATGAATCATCCCACCTGCATCAAGAAGTCCAATGTCACCTCAGACCTGTTGGCATTGTTCCAGAAAGCCAAGCAGCCACCAAAGCCCAAACAAGGCTCCTTCAGAGTGCTTTTCGTGGCTCAGGATATCAACAGCAGCAGCAGCCTCTGCAGCAACAGAGGCAGCAGTTCCAACATCACCTTCCAATGAAATCGAACAAGTCCAAATGTCAGGGTCAGAAGGGGGGGTGTGTGCTTCTGGTGGCCAGTCCTCTGAAGCCCCCCCCCCGGGTAAAAAGTGATGGGCAGCGGGGAACCAATCAACCTCCAGCACAGTCGCTGGTGCAACTCCTAGTCGAAGGCTGACTATCCCACTTCTTTCCACAGTGGTCTGTCATCACGTCAAACAAGTGGGTTCTGGAGAGGTTCTGGGGTTATCTCTGTTTCCGCAGTTAAAATTCTGCCAGCATGTCGATCCTGAGTGCACTGGAATCTGTAGTGTCCATAGGACTCTCTGGCCTCACTGCAGAACATGGTTACTTGCATTCTGGAGTGCAGTCCTATTGAGGGTACAATGTTAACTCCTCCAAGTAGTGGCAGACAACTTTTCCTTCATGTTCTGAACACCTGTAGGTGGCAGCTTAACTGTTTCTTTCTGCCCTACAAAACATCTCTGAAATATTGCTCGCAAACCAAAATAGTTACACACAAATTACAAGGGGCAAAGTTGTACAGCACAAAAGAAAAAATTACTCACCTTAGTAATGTTGTTTCTTCTAATGGAGTCTTGCTATATTATAGACATTAGCAGTTTGTTCCAGCTCTAGAACTGCCCCGGAGTGAAATGGTTAAAACCATTCCAAAATAGAATTTTGGCATGAGAGCAGCTCTATCTGTGTCATTTCAAACTTGAACTGTCAGATCTTTACGAGCCAAACTCACTAAGGTCTGTGTGGAAGCTGTAACCTACACTAGCCAAATGGCTACCTAAATAATAACAACCATTGATGGTCCCAACACCCAAGACTCAAGTCAGGGACCAGAAATACTAACACCATTCTAATAATATGAAAGCAGACATAAGTATAATAAAACACACACACGCGTACACATACACACCCCCAAAGTCCCAAAGGGGACAAAATGCTAACAGGACATAAGTAGTGCCCACAATAAGTTGCCCGCACCCCACCAAGTAGAGGTTCTGAGAGGGGCAGGTTGGGGGGGAGGTCTATAATATAGCAAGACTCCATTAGAAGAAACAACATTACTAAGGTGAGTAATTTTTTCTTCAAACAACATGAAGTCTTGCTATATTATAGACATTAGCAGAATACACAGCAGTACCTCCATGGAGGAGGGGCAGAACCTACTTAGGGAATAGGCTCTGAAGAACAGCTGTGCCAAACCGAGCATCTCTCCTGGCCTGGACATCGAGGGAGTAATGCTTGGTAAAAGTGTGTACCGTTTTCCAAGTAGCAGCCTGGCAAATCTCTAATAAAGGATATCTCTGGCAGCAGCTAGAGGCAGCAGCTGTACCCTGGTAGAATGAGCCCTCAAACCGGAGGGGGCTCTGCCCACTTTCTGATAACAAATTTGGATACAAGAGACAATCCACCTGGCTATTGATCTCTTAGTGGCAGGTTTGCCTTTCCCAACTTCACCATAGGTAAGGAAAAGTTGGAGGATTCGAACCTGTGACCTTTGGTACGCTCTATATAATAACTAAGAGCTCTCTTAACATCCAGGCTGTGCAACCTCCTCTCACCGAAGAGGAGTGATCAGTGAAAAATACTGGAAGGGAGATAGATTGATTAAGATGGAAATCTGAAACCACCTTAGGCAAAAACTTCCTATTAGTCCTAAGGACTACCTTATCCTGTGGAAAGAAATAAAGTCAGTCTCCACTGACAAGGCTTGCAATTCACTTATCGTCTGGCAGAAGTGATAGCCACTAGAAAACAGTTTTCAAGTTAGGTACTTAAGCTCTGCAAAAGACAGAGGTTCAAAAGGGGTTGCATTAACTGGGCAATGCAAACATTAAGGTCCCAAGCAGGGGCGGTTCCCGAAAGGAGGATTAGTATGGAGTAATCCCTTAAAAACTTGGAAAACACAGGATGAGAGGAAAGAGGGGATGACTTTCCTGCTGACACAAAAGCAGACACAGCTGCCAAATGAACTCTCAGGGTAGCTGGTCTGAGACCCAAGGAATTAAGATGTACCATGTAATCTAACAAAATGGACAATTCAGCAGATTCTGGGGAAATATTTTTCCCAGCACACCAAATGGAAAACCTTTTCCATTTAGAACTAAAAGTAGCCCTAGTGGAAGGCTTTCTGGAAGCCTTTAGGATCTCAAGAACACCCTGAGAGAGGTGTAAATCAGCAAACTCTAACTCCTCAAGAGCCAGGCCTTGAGGTTGAGGGATTTGAGGTCCGGATACCAAACCCTTCCCTGGGCACAAGTCAACAGATTGTGATTCCTGGGGAGGCACAGGGGAAGATGGACTGTCAGAGACAGAAGGAGTGGGTACCAGGGCTGCCTGGCCCAATCCGGGGCAATCAGAATCACCCTGCAAGGCTGAGATCTGATTTTGACTAGTACTTTGAATAGGAGAGGAAGGGGAGCATAGAAGAACTTCCCTCCCAATCCAGAAGAGGGCATCCAGGGGAACTGAGCCCAGCACTGGAGGCCTGCAACAGAACAGAGGAAGTTTGTGATTGTCTGGGGCTGCAAAAGATCTATCTGAGGATGCCCCACCTGGCAAAAACTATCCCCAGCACTTGAGGATCCAGGGACCATTCGTGATGGCCCTGGGAAATCCTACTGAGGGCATCCGCTAGGACATTGTCCTTCCCTGGAAGATGAACTGCTATGAGGGAAGTGTTCAGGGAATAGGCCAGAGACCACAACTTCATTGCCTCGGTGCACAAGGCCGAAGACCGAGTGCCCCCCGTTTGTTGATGTACCACATTGTTGTGGTGTTGTCTGTTCTGACTTGTATCACCTTGTCGTGGAGAGATGCAGAAAAAGCTTGAAGAACTAAAAAGACAGCTCTGAGTTCCAGCAAACTGATGTGGAGCAGAGATTCCTGGGGGGACCAAACTCCCTGAGTGGAAAGTTTGCCCATGTGGGCTCCCCAACCCAGAAGGGAAGCATCTGTAGTGAGAGTCAAGTCGTGAGAAGGGGAAATGAAGGAGACCCCCGCTCTTAAATTGCTCTGATCCTGCCACCACTGGAGAGCTAGGATCAAGGTTCGAGTCACTGGGACCAACTTGGAAAGGGGTCTCTTCTCTGAGACCAAAAGGTTCTCAAGGAAACTGAATGCTCTCATCTGAAATCTGGCTCCCTGCACAACAGCTGTGGATGCAGCCATGTGCCCCAGGAGCTGCAGAGAGTGTCTTGCTGGTCGAGAGACCTGCAGAGTGAAGGAAGAGGCCAGAGCCACTAAATTCCTTACCCTTTCTGGGGAAGAAAGGCTCTGGCTAGCTTTGTGTCCAATTCTGCCCCTATAAAGGTGAGTACCTGGACTGGTTCCAGAACCCGACTTTGTAGGTTTAGCAGAAACCCAGAGAGGTGAGAAGCTGCTGGGTGACCTGCAGGTGAGATTTTACCTGTTCTGGGGACTGGCCTACAATGAGCCAGTCGTCTAGATAGGGAAAAACAGCAATCATCTGCCTCCTTAAGTGGGCCACTGCTAGACACTTTGTGAATACCCTTGAGCAGAGGTAAGGTCAAGGGCATTGCTCTGAACTGGTAATGACCTGAGGGCAGTTCAAATCTGAGGTACTTTGATGGGATCTTCTGATTAGGACATGGAAATAGGCATCCTTGAGGTCCAGGGAGGCTAGCCAGTCCCTGGCCTTAGGGAAGGTAAAATCATTGCCAGAGTTACCATTTTGAACTTTGGTTTCAAAAGATGCTTGTTCAGATATCTGAGATCTAAAATGGGCCGCCATTCTCCTGTCTTTTTTGGGGTAAGGACGTATCTGGAATACAGACACCTGCCCTGATGCAGGGGAGGAACCCTTTCTACTGCTCTGAGAGCTAACAGTGATGAGACCTCTGTTTCCAGAGTGAGGGTCTCTGAAGCACTTGCAAGTAGAAAAAGTCTGCTTCTCAACTTGGGAAACTTTTTGAAGCTGAGAACCAGACCCTGTCTTACTACTTCCAGAACCCACTTGTCTGAGGTTAAAGAAGCCCAATTCTGACTGAAGTAAGCCAGCCTGCCCCCACTGGTACAGGAGGTAGCCCTGGGCACCCCATCAGAGTGCCTGTTTACAGGAGCTTTAGGCTGGGGGTGGAGCAGGTCTGCCCACCCCTTGTCTGCCCCTGCCTCTGAAGAAGCCCCTCTGAGCACAGGCAGAGGGCCTGAGTCTGGTAGAAAGGCCTGTGAAAGGCCTACCCTACCCTGGGGGCATGCCTTTGAGGAGTGGCTTGCCGCTCCTTAGCCTGGGCACTCTTGTAAGTAGTCCTATATTCATCCATCTTCTTCATGTAATTCTCTGTCTGCTCTCCAAACAGAGAATTTCCCACCACAGGAAAATCCACAGCCTTAGTCTGGGTATCCTGTGACAAACTAGTACACCTGGGCCAGGCCAACCTACGAAAAACTACAGATGTGGCCATGACCCTAGAGGAAACATCATTAACATCCACAGCAGCATGAAACTGAACCTTAGAGGCTTCAATGCCATCAGCAGCCACCTGTTCTAGTTCACTAGCCAGCTGGCCATGGGCCTGCTTGGCCAATTGCATAACAGTATCCCATCTAGATTTCTGATACCTAGCTACATAAGTCATATAATTTGCTTGCCTGAGTCCCAGAGAGGCTGCCATATACTGTTTTTTTGCCATGGCATCAATCTTCCTGGAATCCTTGTCAAGAGGATGTGAAGCCAAGGGAATATTAGCTTTATCACAGGCAGCAGCCTGAACTACCCCAACATGACTGCATTGCTGAGAAAGGAATTCTGTATCAGGGCCTGACAATGTATACCTTCTGTCCATCTTTTTATCTACAGGAGGCACAGAATTAGGAGCTTTTAAAATTTTAATTGTTTGTTTCCTAAAAGACTTATGTAAAGGAATAGACAATCTCCTAGACTCTGGAATAAATCAGGCTCCTCTTGCTCATCCACAGCCTCTTCTAAAGGAAGCTGGAGGGTTTCAGCAACTTTTTTATAAAACATAAAATGAGATGGGGACTCAGACAGCATAGGGGGAGATTCTAAAGGTCTGTCTGGGGAGATGTCCGGTTCAATGGGCACACCCAGACCTTCCCAGCCATATTCATACTGTTCATAATCCTCCTCCCCCTCCTCTGGTTCATAAAATTCCTCAATATCATAATCCTGAACCACTGGGACCGGATGAACCGACCTTTTACCAGATAGTGGTGGTTCGGACGATCCTGAGACAGTGACTGGACAATTTGTATGGCTTTTGTTATCTCTGCAGCAGTTGGAGAAGGAATTTTGGACCCAGACCTGCTGATTTTCTTGTTTTCTTTACTGGAATTGGTTCCTCAGAACCAGCTTTTCTTTGCCCAAGGAAGTCTGGCCCTGGTCAGAGGGATTCTCTGGTTCGGGGTTGGCACCGAACCGGGCTGGCCATCCGGTCAGCGGACTTTTGCCTCTTGTTCCCTGAGCCTGCCCAATCTTTTTCCAGGGTGGCTGCAGGAAATTCTTACATACCTGGCAGTCTGACTGAGGTGGTCAAACCTCAGACAATAAACACATAGGTGTGTGGGTCAGCCTTGGCAAGACTTCCCCACAAACATCACAGTGTTGAAACCCAGTGGGCCCGGTTTTTTTTTGGTTTTCTCAGACATAATGCCAGCCTAACTAAAAACTTTCCTTTTAACGCAGTGCCAGGCAAGACACCCTTATCGGTTCCTAACGTGTCACGGGTATTGGAAAAAAACGTAATAAATCCGGGTTTTTTAGAACCGATAAGAACCGGGAACCGCACTCTAAAATAGTAACTTTTAGTTTTAAATGAGTTTTAAATCCACTGATCGGTTCAAAACCGAACCGATAACTTACAAGTTCCACACAGACAAAACCTTCATTTACTTACGGTTACCACAGATAGAGCTTGAACCGAACGGTTTTGCAGTTAAAATAAAACTATTCTCGGTTAAATCCAACCGAGAAAACACTTTTTAAACCGAGAAATGAACCGAGCAGAAGGAGAAATCTCCGGAGCGACTGTTCACTGAGGCGGAGTAAAGAATCTGACAGTTCAAGTTTGAAATGACACAGATAGAGCTGCTCTCGTGCCAAAATTCTATTTTGGAATGGTTTTAACCATTTCACTCCGGGGCAGTTCTAGAGCTGGAACAAACTGCTAATGTCTATAATATAGCAAGACTTCATGTTGTTTGAATTACCTTTCTAATGATGGTAGGCAAGCCAATGTAATCATTTCTTTTTGTTTTCCCTGCACTTTGGGGAAATACATGTTTCACAAATGAAATGTTTATTTTTGTTAGAACACTGAATAACTGTAAATTCTATATGCATGTGCGTTCTGGGTAAGATATCCTTATATTTGCAAATAATGGTATTGCAGTGGATTTTGTTGATAAAACAATTTTTCTTTTATTTCCTAAGGTATAGAAAAAAACAGAAATGATTACATGTGTTCACCTACCATCATTAGATAATTTTGTCACAGACAACTTTGCTGCTCACACTTTGTGTGTAGCTATTATTGTTTGTGAAGTATTTGCATTTGTTTGATGTGTGGTGCACTGGACTTCATTTTTGCTGTATAGGCTTAGGATAACACCTGCAGTGGGGCACATGGACGGAACACTCAAGAGTTGTAGTCTGGAGGGAATGAGTTAATCTGGTGATGCAGCTCCCTAGCATCTTCATGAAATTGCATGCTTTGGATGGCCAGTGTGTGCGCTCTATACCCTGGACATATGCCGGGCACTCCTGTATTGTAAGGACTGCACGGCAGGGGTTCTAGGCCAGGTGTAGATGGAGGTGGGGTGTCACATGAGAGCTAAATAAATGCAGATGGTTGTTCAATGCAGCAGATCAAAAAATTACTCACCTTAGTAATTGTGTTTCTTCTAATGGAGTCTTGCTGTATTCTGACAATCTGCAGTCAGCACCAGCCTTTAAACTGCCCTGGAGAGTATAGGGTTAATTTTCTATGCAGTGCATAGAACGTTGAGCTCGAACTCGGTTGAGGTCTTTGTCTGCAGCACTTTGAAACCCAACCGTCAGATTCTTACGAGCAAACACTCACTAACTATACTATGTGGAAATCGTAAAATGTTTAACTAGGCAACTGGCAACAGGAAGTTTTGGATTCCCAAAGGAAGACTCAAGTCAGGAAACCCAAAATCAAAACCTATCCAAAATAAAGATTATAAAGCAAAGCACCCAGAAACATGGAGGGTGTGCTAAAGACACCCCTGGGGTGCAACACTGCACCTGCCCACCCACTTCCCCAAAACAGGTTCTGAGAGGGGAGGCAGGGAGGAAGGTCAGAATACAGCAAGACTCCATTAGAAGAAACACAATTACTAAGGTGAGTAATTTTTTCTTCAAACAACATGAAGTCTTGCTGTATTCTGACAATCTGCAGACTACCAAGCAGTACCTCCATGGAGGAGGAGAAATACAGGTTACTCACCTGTAACAGGAGTTCTAGGAAATGGTATATGTTGTTCATCCACACTCATTGGCAGGTATCCTTGCCGCTTTAAATCTTGCCGGAAGGTCTTCAAGCTTGCTCCTCCCACCCACCCGGTAGACACCTCGGCTCCCCCCATGACGCCAGATCTGGCCCGCTGGAAGCTCAGGTTGTGCGCCGAGCCGGAGGTAGTGGATGTAGGGATGAACAACATATACCATTCCTAGAACTCCTGTTACAGGTGAGTAACCTGTATTTCTAGGGACATGGATATGTTGTTCATCCACACTCATTGGCAGACTCCTAGCAGTTCTCCGGGAGGAGGGAGGCAAGACGCACACCCCAATACTTACTTGGGAAAGAGAGACTGGAGAACCGAGGCCCCAAAACCAGCATCCCGGCGTGACTCAAGGTCGATGTGGTAATGGGTAATGAAGGTGTTTGCTGACTTCCAGGTAGCAGCCCTGCAGATTTCCTGGATAGGGACGTCCCTGAAGCAGCCACCATGCAGCAGTATGGCGGTAGAATGAGCTCTTATCCTCTGGGAGGCTCCATGCCGCCAACTTATAGCAGAGATCTATGCAGGAGGTTACCCACCTGCTTATCGTCCGCTTGGCTGCAGGTCTGCCAGATGCGCTTCAGCGTAGGTGACAAACAGCTGGCGAACCTCTCCTCGAATTTCAGCCGTAGCCCTTATAATAAGCGAGCCCCTCTAGGGTCCAGAGTATGGAGCCTATATTCGCCTCCCGAGGTGTGATTGGGGTAGAACACCGGCAGAGTCAACACCTGGTTAAGGTGAAACTCCGACACCACCTTCGGAAGGAATTTCGGGTGGGGGCGCAGGACAACCTTGTCCCTGTGGAAGACCAGGTAAGGAGACTCGATGGAAAGCGCCTGGAGCTCTCCCATCCTTCTGGCTGACGTGATAGCCACCAAGAAGGCGGTCTTCCACGACAGGTGAGAGAGAGCACACCTGTGCATAGGTTCGAATGGCTTGCCCATGAGCTTTGCCAGTACCAGCAGTAGATCCCATGGAGGTGGGGGTTCCCGCACTGGAGGGGAAATGTGATCAAGGCCTTTGAAAAAGCGCCAGACCACCTTCTCCTGCGCCACCGACTGCTTCCCGGCCCGCGCCCGGTAAGCAGAGATGGCTGCCAGGTGCACCCTTAGGGTCGCCGACCTAAGCCCTTGACTAGAAAGGGACCATAAATAGTCCAAGATGCTTGCCAAGGAACAGGAGGAAGGGTCCAAGCCCTTGTTCGACACCAAATGGAAAACCTTTTCCATTTGAAGGCATAGCATTTTCTGGTCGACTCTACGGGACGCCTCAACTACATTGAGGACCTGGCCGGAAAGACCCAAGGCCTGGAACTCTAGCCGCCAGGAACCAGGCCGTCAGGTGCAGGGATTGAAGGTCCGGATGGAACACCTTCCCTGATTGACTGAGAGCAGGTCCGGCGAGCTGGAAGCTGCCGCGGAGTCCTGGAGCTGAGACTGAGGAGATCTGGTACCAGAACTGGCGAGGCCAGTCTGGGGCTATCAGAATCACCTGCGCCTTGTCCCTCGCCTTGGAGAAGCACCTGTGGATCAAGGGAAATGGGGAAAGGCGTAAAGAGGCCCGGGGTCCACTGCCTCGAGAAGGCATCCCCTGCAGCGAGCCCTGCTGAGGGGGCGGGCATGGAACAGACTCAGCTTCTCTCCTGGAGGCAAAACAGGTCCACCTGAGGTGTGCCCCAGTGGGAGAACAGATCTTGTACTACCTCTGGCAGGAGAGACCACTCGTGGGATGCAGCCCCTATCCGGCTCAGGGCATCGGCCAGGGTGTTGGAGGCTCCTGCCACGTGAATGGCTAGGAGATCCGCCTCCGGGCTGCGCACGAGTGACCAAATGCGGAGAGCTTCCTTGCATAGAAGCATGGAGCGCGTCCCGCCCTGGCGGTTTAGATAGTACATGGTCGTGGTATTGTCCGTCTGGACTCGGACCACTTGACCCCGGAGGAACGGAGCAAAGGCGGTGAGAGCTAGGCGGACCGCTCGGAGCTCCAGCAGGTTGATGTGGCATCGGGACTCCCGCGGGGACCAGAGGCCATGAGCCCGGTGTTCCCCCAGATGGGCACCCCAACCCATCAGAGAGGCATCGGTCGATAGAGAGACCGGCTGCTCGGGCGGACGAACGGGATGCCCTCCTGCAAATGATCTGGAACGGTCCACCACTGGAGAGCGCTCCACATCCCCTGTGTCACCGGCACAAGCTGGTCCAAAGGATCGCAGCTGCCAGACCACTGGCTGGCCAGTCCCCACTGAAGGGGACGATGTTCCAGCGGGCCCAACGGACCACGCTGGTGCAGGCCGCCATGAGACCCAGGAGGCGCAGGAAGTCCCGGCAGGGCAATTGCCCAACCAGAAATGATCGGGCAAAGGAGGAAAGAACCTCGCCCTGTCCGCCGAGCGCGCTCTGGCTCGAAGAGAGTCGAGCGCGCCGATGAATAGAATCACCTGCTTCGCTCGAGTTCGACTTGGCCTCGTTGATAAGGAGGCCCAGTTGAGAGCAGACCTGGAGGGCCAGATCTCTGGACCACTCGCCTCCTTCCTGGAGGGAGCTGCTATCAGCCAGTCGCCCAGGTAAGGGTACACCCGACCCTCGGCGCCGAGGGAATGCTGTCACCACTGCCATGCATTTGGTGAAGACCCTGGGAGCTGGAGACAAGCCGAAGGGCATGGCTTGAACTCAAGAGGATCCTTCCGCCGGAAGCGAAGGAATCTCTGGTGAGACGGACGGATAGGGACGTGAAAAACGCTGGCCCTGCAAGTCCAGAGAGCAGAACCACACGCTCTGCTCCAAGGAGGTATTATCTGAGCCAGAGTGACCATCCTGAAGGTTCGAGACCTTAGGAACTTGTTTAGGTCGTGTAGGTTTGAAATGGGGCGCCAGCCCCGTCCGCTCGGAACCAGGAAGTACCTGGACACAAACCCTGGGTCTGAAGGAGGGTCCACCACCTCTTATCACCTCCTTCTGGAGGAGGAGAGCGGCTGTCCTGCTCGACGAGCCGCCAGTGAGGCTGGGGATCCCGGCTTCCCAGGGCGACGGCTCTGAAGGGTGGTGCCTGCTCGAATTCCAGAGGCAGGCCTCTTCCCACCACCTCCAAGACCCACCTGTCCGTGGGAACAGCGGACCAGGCGGAACGGAAGTGCTGGAGCCGTCCCCCCACGGGGGGACCCAGGGGTAAGGTGACGGGAATGGGGCGACACCCCTCAGCCCGTCACTGGGCAGGCTTGGAGGAGGGACCGGCCGAGGGACCTCCTGGGCCTTTCCTCCTGCCTCCTGTTAGAGGAAGCCGCGGCTTGGGTTTGGGATGCCAAGGCCCGAGCCTGCTGGCCCTGACGCTGGTTGGGTCAAGGCTGGGGCACAGAAGGACGTAAAGGGTTTAGGCTGTGGTTTGCGGCCTTGTCCTTCTGAGCGGAAGAGACCGAGTCCAAGGTAGCATTGGACTTCGATCCTCTGCAGGTGACCTTCCACCCCAGGGTCAAGAGGTCAGTCCCAAAAGGGACATCCGCCAACTTGTGCTGGGTATCCGGTAAAGGTGGATATCCTCAGCCAAGCCCGCCGACGATAGCCACTGCGTGCCGCCACCGATCTGGCACATGAGTCCCTATATCCAAAGCAGTCTGAGCTGTTGTTTGGCCACTGCCCTGCCCTGCCCTGGTCCCGCACCTGCTTAACCGTAGTCTGCAGATCGGGCGGGAAGATGAGGATGACCTCATCCAGGAGCCCAACAGGGCATGAGAAAAATGTGCCATGAGGACGGCCGAACTGGCCTGACGGCGTCGAGAGGACGCAGCGAGACTTTCCCGACATAGTCCAATTCTTGACTCCTTGTCAGGAGGTTTGTCCATCCCTGGCGCTGTCGGCCGCCGGAAAACGCTGTCGGTAACCAACCCTCAGCAGAGGGGTGTTCCAAAACCAGACAAGGAACCAGTAGGGGACCGATGATACTTCCTGGCCATCCTGGCCAAGGCGCAGGGCAGGAAGCAGGGCGCTGCCAAGCTCCAGTGCCGGACCCACTATGGCCTCGGCCACTGAAAGGTCTCCGCCGGAGAATCCTCGGTCCAGAATCTCCGTGAGGGGATACCTGGCCTGCTTTGGAACGGGTTCGAGCTCCATCCCGTAGACTCCGAGATGAGCCGAAGTAGTCCTAGGAAGGACGACGGGCTATCGTCCATTGACTGACCTCCTGAAGACTCCAAGTCCAGTCGCTGGAGAAAAGGAGGAATCATCTTCGACTCGGAAGAGTCCTCAAGAGCTGCCTCTGGCCTGAGCCACCCTTCACCTGCCGAGGTCGATCGGGAGTGAGGGTAACTGACAGCCGATGGGTAGACCCTTAGCACCGAGAATCCTTGGTCGGAGCCCCATTGGTGGCTGTGGAGGCGGAGGTTCCACCGAATCGTGGAGCAGTTGGTTTTGGCCGAACAACCGCCTGGGTATAGGCCTCGATAAGTCGAGGGGTTGTGTCGGCCGCTCCGTGACAGTTACTTAATGGCGGGGAAGGCGACGGGTCGGCTTATTCCCGCCAGAGGAGCTGTTAAACATAAGGTCTCGCATCGCCGACGTAATTTACGCCAAGCCTCCCTCATCCGGGAGGAGGACGAGGACGAGCGGCGACGCCGCCATCGCGGTAGCCGAGACGAGACCGCCTATGACGGTGGGATCGGCTGACCGCCGAAGAGGTCCGGAGACCGAGACCGAGAGTCCCGGAATTTCCGAGGTCGGTGCGGGAGGTGTCGGCCGGAACCGCACTCTTCGCTCGGATGGTCCATCCGAGGGCTCCGGAACCGGAGGCACAGGCGAGCCCACGGATCCTCAACTCCTCCGGGGAACCGGGAGGGGAATCTGCCAAAGGCGACAGCTCTCAATGGGTCGAGAAAATCTCGACTTCATCGGTGGGAGTCTCGGTCAACTGACCTGACGGGGACACCGTGAGGCCAGTGGCCAAGCCGAGCGGTCGCGATCGAAGCCGACGGTCGACGGCCCGGGAGAGGGACCTTCCGCCTCCCAAGAGCGCCGACGAGGGATTCTACCTTGTCCCTCTTTTGGACCGAGAATAAGGTCCCGCTAACGTAGGCCCTTCTCTTTAGTGGAGAGGACAGACAAAGCTCCTTAAAAGAAGCCGTAAGAAGAGCCCAGAGAGGCGGGATAAATGCCGCTGCCGAGGAAGATCTCACGCGCCGCCTCCTCTTGAGGCGACCATCCGCTCGAGCTGATCCGCCGAGCCCGCCGCCCGTGACACCGCCAACCGGGCCTCCTTGGACTTCACCGAGGGAACGCTCGGGACGGCCCAGTTGCAATCGGGCAGCACGGTCTCTCGAGGACGAGGCCAAGAAAGATGAGCACAGGTCGCAAGCCCGCGGGTCGTGCTCAAGGCCTAAGCAGTAGACACACGTGAGTGTGGATCCGTCCAGACATCTTCTGCCCGCATGGGCATCTCCGAAATCCGGGAGTCGATTTGTCCATCGCAGCCGCGAGGGATAGAAGACTGAAGTCTTTTTCGCAAAATTTATTTTTAAATCCGCAAACGGAGAAATAGGAACCAGTCTCAAACGCAGAGCGTTAAGGAGGGAACCTGAGCTTCCAAGCGGTAAGGAAGATCTGGCGTCATGGGGCGGAGCCGAGAGTTATACCACCCGGGTGGGTGGGAGGAGCAAGCTTGAAGACCTTCCGGCAAGATTTAAAGCGGCAAGGATACCTGCCAATGAGTGTGGATGAACAACATATCCATGTCCCTAGAACCTACTTTGGAAACAGGCTCTGAAGTACTGCTGTGCCAAACCGAGCATCACTCCTACCCTGGATATCCAGAGAGTAATGCTTGGTAAAGGTATGAACTATTTTCCAGGTGGTTGCTTGAAAAATTTCTAACAGAGGGATATCCCTGGCAGCAGCCAGGGAAGCAGCTGTACCTCTTGTAGAGTGAGCTCTTAGGCCTAAGGGTAGAATTTTTCCCAGTTTCTCATAGCAGAATTGTATACAAGACACAATCCACCTGGCAACAGTTCTCTTGGTAGCAGGTTTACCCTTTCCCACTTCCCCATAAGTGAGGAAAAACTGGAGGGAATCAAACCTGTGACCCTTAATATGCTCTATGTAGCAACTAAGGGCTCTTTTAACATCTAAACTGTGTAGCCTCCTCTCTCCTGAGGAAGAATGATTAGTGAAGAAGACAGGAAGAGACAGACTGATTCAAGTGGAAGTCTGAAACCACTTTGGGCAAGAACCTCCTACTGGTTCTAAGGACCACTTTATCTCTATGAAAGGAGATAAAATCAGGTTCCACTGACAGGGCTTGCAATTCACTGATACGTCTGGCAGAGGTAATGGCTACCAAAAACACAGTTTTCCAAGTCAAGTACTTAAGTTCTGCTGAGGACATAGGCTCAAAAGGAGGTTGCATAAGTTGAGCAATGCAAATATTTAAGTCCCAGGCAGGGGCAGGATCCCTGAAGGGAGGATTGGTATGAAGCAATCCCTTGAAAAATTTGCAAAACACAGGATGAGATGATAGTGAGGAAGGCTTCCCCACTGACAGAAAAGCAGAAACAGCTGACAAATGTACCTTGAGAGTAGCTGGTCTGAGGCCTAGGCCATTAAGATGGACCATATAATCCAGAACTGTAGGCAATTTAGCACTGTCTGGAGACTTACGTTTCTTGGAACACCAAATGCTGAATCTTTTCCATTTGGAGTCATAAGTCTTTCTGGTGAAGGGCTTTCGAGAGGCTTTGAGAAGATCCAGAACCCTCCGAGACAGATGCAACTCTGCATACTCTAACTGTTCAAGAGCCATGCCTCGAGATTGAGACCCCGAGGATTGGGGTACCAAATCCTCCCCTGAGAGGAGGTTAACAGGTTGTAATTCCTGGGAAGAGACAGGGGAAGATGGATTGCTAGAGACAGCAACAGAGGGTACCAAGGCTGTCTGGTCCAGTCTGGAGCAATCAGAATCACTTTGCAAGGTTGTGACCTTACCTTGACTAGAACCCTGAACAGTAGAGGAAAGGGAGGGAAGGCATACAGAAATTTCCCTTCCCAATTCAAAATCAGAGCATCCAGAGGGGCTGAACCCAACTGGGGGTCTGCAGCAAAACAGAGGAAGTTGGTGATTGTCTGGGGCTGCAAAGAGATCTATCTCTGCAGTACCCCACCTTGAAAAAATCACTTTCAACACCAGGGGTCCAGGGACCATTCGTGATGGCCCTGGGAGATCCTGCTCAGTGCATCTGCCAGCACATTGTCCTTTCCTGGAAGGTGGACTGCTATCAGAGAGGTCTGCAGGGAATAAGCCAGGGACCACAATTTCATGGCTTCCGTGCACAAGGCTGTAGACAGAGTGCCTCCCTGCTTGTTGATGTACCACATGGTAGTGGTGTTGTCTGTTCTGACCTGAACCACCTTGTTCTGCACAGACTGAGAGAAGGCTTGAAAAACTGCCCTGAGTTCCAGGAGATTAATATGGAGAAGGGACTCCTGAGGGGACCACAGTCCTTGGGCTGTGAGAGCCCCCAGATGAGCTCCCCACCCCAAAAGGGAAGCATCCGTGGTTAGAACCACCGAATGAGACTGAGTGACAAATGGGACCCCTTGCCTTAAATTGTCCTGATCCTGCCACCACTGAAGAGCGTGGATCAGTGTCCGAGTCACTGGAATCATTTTGGTAAGAGGGTCCTTCCCTTGGGACCAAAAGGCCCTCAGATGGAACTGAATGTCCCTCATCTGAAATCTTGCCCCTTGGACCACTGCTGTAGAAGCTGCCACGTGGCCTACGAGCTGAAGGAAGTGCCTTGCTGGTCGGGACACCTGAAGGCTGAAGGAAGAAACCAGTTCTATAAGAACTCTTGCCCTTTCCAGGGGAAGAAAGGCTCTTGCTTTGACAGTGTCTAGCTCTACCCCATAAAGGTAAGAAGCTGCACTGGTTCGAGAACTGATTTGGGGAGATAGAGAAGAAATCCCAGAGAAGTGAGCACTTGCTGGGTGACTGGCAGGTCTGACTTGACTTGGCCTGGAGACTGACCCACTATGAGCCAGTTGTCCAGATATGGAAAAATGGAAATCTTTTGCCTTCTTAAAAAGGCCACTACTACTGCCAGGCATTTTGTGAAAACCCTTGGAGCTGATGTTAGGCCAAAGGGCATTGCTTTGAACTGGTAATGGCCTGAGGGCAACTTGAACCTGAGGTACTTTCTGTGGGAGCACCTGATGGGGATGTGAAAGTAGGCATCTTTGAGGTCGAGGGAGGCTAGCCAGTCCCCTGGCCTTAGAGAGGGAAGAATTATTCCCAGAGTCACCATCTTGAACCTTGGTTTTAAAAGATGTTTGTTCAGGTATCTTAGATCTAGGATGGGTCACCACTCCCCTGTCTTTTTTGTGGTAAAGAAGTACCTGGAGTATAGACCTTTGCCCCAGTGTAGGGTAGGAACTCTTTATATGGCTTTTAACGCCAGAAGAGATGAAAACTCTGCCTCTAGGGCAAGGGTTTCGGAGAGACTTGCGGGTGGAAAAGATCTGGCTCTCATCTTCGGAAATTTTTGGAAGCGGAGAACCAGTCTCTGGCTTACTACTTCCAAGACCCACTTGTCTGAGGTAACAGACACCCAGTCCTGGACGAAGTAAGCCAGCCTGCCCCTTACAGGGATAGGAGAGTCGACCCAGACAGGCCCATCAGGGTGTCTACTTGGCAGGGGCCTTAGGCTGAGGAGTAGATGCAGCCCTGCTCATCCCCCTTCTGCCTCTCCCTCTGAAGAACCCCCTCTGTGAAAAGGGAGAAGAGGCCTGTGCTTGGTAGAAAGGCCTATGAAAAGGCCTGGCCCTGCCCCTAGATTGTTGCCTTTGAGGAGTTGCCTGCCTCTCCTTGGCCTGTGCACTCCTATACATGGTCCTATATTCCTCCATCTTCTTCATGTAATTCTCTGTCTGCTCCCCAAACAGAGAATTACCTTCCACAGGGAAATCCATGGCCTTAGCCTGGGTGTCCTGTGAGAGGCTAGTTTTATTTTATTTTATTTATTTAGTTTATTTAGCTTTTGTTGACCGGGTAAGTGCACTAGACAAATCCTGCCTATTTTCAGGCACGACCCCGGGGAGAGGGGGATACAGATGAATGGCAACTGACCTTGAACCAGATTAAGCTGTTGGTGGTATTTTTTTAGTGAATGAGGGAAATTTGGCCAGGACACCGGGGAAATTCCTCTACTCTTTTCGATAAGTGCCATGGGATCTTTAACATCCACCTGAACTACCACCAATCCAGGCAGATGGGACCTCGGTTTAACGTCTCATCCGAAAGACGGCACCTCAGAAATGCAGCACCCCTCTCATGCTGCATTACAGTGTCAGTACTGGGATATTAACCCAAGTGGCAGATGTGGGAACTGAACCCACAGCCCTCTGATCTCCCGGCCTCAGAGGCGAGTGTGCTACCTACTGAGCCACTGACACTGCAAATCTGTGCCAAGCCCTTCTCCAAAGAGCCACAGATGTAGCCATGACTCTTGATGACACAACATAGGAGTCCACAGCAGCATGAAACTGTACCTTAGATGCCTCAATCCCATTCGCAGCCACCTCCTCCAGCTCCTTGGCCAGCTAGGGGGAGGCCTGTTTAGCCAGTGCCAGTACAGTGTCCCACCTGGACTTCTGGTATCTGGCTGTATAGGTCATATAATTAGCCTGCCTGAGTCCCAAAGAGGATGCCATGTGTTGCTTCTTTGCCAAGGCATCCATCCTCCTGGAGTCTTTATCTGCGGGGGTGTGAAGCCAAGGGAACATTAGCCCTGTCACAGGCTGCAGCCTGCACGACACCAACATGGCTGCACTGCTGGTAGAAAAACTCTGTGTCTGAGCCTGATAAAGTATACCTCTTGTCCATTCTTCTATCAACCGGAGGTACAGAATTAGAAGACTAACATTTTTTGTGTCTGCTTCCCAAAAGATTTGTGCAAGGGAATAGAAAGCCTCCTGGACTCTGGGATGTCCATCATTTCAACAAAATCAGGCTCCTCTTGATCCTCTGTAGCTTCCTCCATAGGGAGTCGGAGAGTTTCAGCCACTTTCCTGTAAAACAGCTAGTGGGGAGGGGGACTCAGACAGCCTAGGATGAGAAACACCAGAAGGTCTGTCTGGGGAGATGTCCGGTTCAATGGGCACATACAGACTTTCTGCTCCATCATAGTCGTCATCTTGTTCATAATCCCCCTCCTCCCCTAATTCTGGTTCATAAAAATCTTCAGGGGCATAATTCTGAACTGGTGGAACTGACCGAACCGAACCCTAGCTAACGGAGCCAGATCGGATGGAACCAGGCGAAGCGATTCAACAGTCTGAATCACTTGGGCAATCTCATCAGCGGTCAGAACATGAACCTCCTGATCCAAACCGGCTGATTTGTCTTTTCTTTTCCTTTTTGTAGGAACCGATCCCTCAGGATCGTCTCTCCTCTTGCCTGAAGAGGTATCGCCCTGGTCAGAGGGCACTCCCTTCTGGTTCGGTCGGAACCGAACCAGGCTGGCCATCCGGGTCAGCAGACTTCTCGGCCTCCTTTTCCCTAAATCTACCTAATCTCTTCTCCAGGGTAGACTTAGGAAAATTTTTACAAATTTGGCAGTCTGTATCGAGGTGTTCAAACCCCAGACAATAAACACAGGTGGTGTGGGGATCGGCATTATCAAAGACCTCCCCACACTCACTGCAGTACTGAAACCCAGTGGGCCCGTTTTTATTTCTTGGGTTTCTCAGACATGGCCAACCTAACCAAACTTAACCTTTTTTCAGCAACCGCCAGGCAAGACTCCCTTATCGGTTCCTAACCGTGTCACGGGTATTGGAAAAAGACGTTTAAAACATGTTTTTTTAAACCGATAAGGACCGGTAACCACACTCTAAAGCAAAGTACAATTCAATATATAGGATCGGTTCAGCCGAACCGATCGAACAAGTTTACAATTTCCACGAAGTAAATCAGAAAAACTATCTAGTACTCACAGTACCGCAAAAAGAGCCTGAACCAACAACGCGGAATAATTTCGGCTTAAAACCAACAGTTTAACCAACTTTTGAACCAAGCTGAAGGAGAAATCTCCAGAGCGACTGTTCAGTGAGGCGGAGTAAAGACTCTGACGGCTGGGTTTCAAAGTGCTGCAGACAGAGACCTCAACCGAGCTCAAGCTCAACGTTCTATGCACTGCATAGAAAATTAACCCTATACTCTCAGAGGCAGTTTAAAGGCTGGAGCTAACTGCAGATTGTCAGAATACAGTAAGACTTCATGTTGTTTGAAATACCCCAAATTCATGATCTGTCTGTTGATCGCATGAACGCTGGGGCAAAATGGTAGTTTGCATCAATTTTGTACTGACACCTTAACAAAGTTTACGATTTTCAGCTCCACGTACTTAATTCAGATTCTTGGGCAATTACTTCGAGAGTAAGTGAAATATAGATTTAAGTGTGGTCTCAATGAATAGGCAGGAGTTAGAGCCTTAAAATGCATACCCACATGTTACCTCAAAAGATTAATGATAAAAGTTATAGGGTTAAATACCAACCACCACCCCTTAATTTTTTGTGAAATTTCAAAATATTTCTATATTTAATCTTGTCAGACAGGATTATTGAGCTTTATAATATAGTTTTATGTTGTCTAAAAGGGTAAGGATTCTGCTTTGAAATGCATATGTGGTTTTGAAGTCTTAAGGTAATATAAGAGAATAAATTGATAAAAGTGAAGACACCATTAATAGACTAAATTTTAGCAAGTTTACCTTGTCAAATTTTACGATTTTCAGCTACGCGTACTTAATTCAGATTCTTGGGCCATTACTTCGAGACGACTAATTTAAATATGCATTCAAGGGTGATCTCAATGAATAGGCAGGAGCTAGAGATTTAAAATGCATACCTATAAGTTGCCTGAAAGGTTAGTTTCACATTTTTTTTTAAAGAAGTTAAATATGACTCTTGTTAAAGAAGTGGAACTTAGTCTTGTTCATCTAGGAAAAATCTTCGTCATCATCAGATACGCCAATATCATCTTGGTCCTCATCATTTGCATTATAGAGCAGAGACATATCATCTGGAAATAGTGTGTCCGTCCACTTTACATTGAGATCATCAGTCCAACCGTGCAAAGGTGCATGTCAGGCACTGATAACTGCAACAGAAGAAAGTCTCCACAATCGGCAACCGTAGTTGGCTCACAGAATATGTAACCTCAGGGTTTCCTGGCAGGGTGGTAGCAGAGATAGATCAGTTATTCTGTTGTCTTTGTTATACTACTCCCAGAAGATCTGCTGGCTCACTATATTTACACTAGTAACTTGCTTCCTTCCATACGGTTTACAGACGTACTCCTCCAACAGAGCTACAATACCCTTATCCACTTGACAATCACTCCCAAGTTTCTGAAAGGTATTCAGTAAATTGGGGTACTTTTGAAGGACATTCCAGCAAATCTTCTTACCCTTTTTGAAGAGCGCAGAAACATAATCATTGTCTGTGTATGCACAGAAGCCAACTATTTCACACTTGCAAATGTTGAAGATTTTTCTACTGTTACGATGGCCATTGTCCAGGTATATACTTTGCTCACATTCTGAAAATAGTGACAGCAAAATTACTGGTATATTGGTAACCCCAGATGGTGACTGGATGATGACAGGGCCTGGACATATTCTAATGGCATGTTGCACATGAAGGGCAATTTACGTGTCTGCTTCTTCCTGGTCAGAACAGAGATCATCCACAACTACAGTCCCTTCTTTGGTGATCATATAGCATTTGTCTCTCTTCGAAAAATAGATCACTTGAGCCTCTGGCAAACTCGTGCAATTTTCTCCCCAGACCTGCATGATTAAAACAATCAGGCGTTCCCTGTCAGATCCATTGGAAAGGAAGTAACTGAAATTCTTTGGCACTTTGGTGTTAGGACCTTTGATAATATGCTTCTCACCAAATCCTCGTTGAAATCTCTCAGCCTCTTTGATTGACTGCTCTCTGTGTGCATCTACAACACCATCCACTCTTGCAAATCCCTTTGAAAGACTTCAGGAGTTTCACTGCCAGATCACCGAAGGTTTCAGGGATTCCTGTCATAACCCGCACTGCTGCCATTAGATTAACTATGTATGCTGAGCAACTTTTCCTGGGGGGAAGCTCTGAAGTGTCTAACACTGGACAACATTCTGCTAGCACCTCAAGTAACTTGCTCTTTGGTGTTTCCCCATCTAGTTCTACTTGCATTGGCTAGACTCAGCGGGGCTGGGCCCAGGCAATATGTTAAACTTGTTTATATCTACAGGGAAGTTGTGCTTGTTTGATAGGGCCAAAAGTTTTCCCAATATATCTCTTTCAAATTTAAGTTCTGCGGCTTTTCAGTTGGTAGTTACTTGCACTTTTTTGTTTGCATCATTGAATGTTTTCACTAGGGCTTTTGAAACTGGATCAAAATATTTCTTTTTACCACTTTCCAGTCGTTTTTAACAAATTGTTCTTACATTTCTGTACCTTGTTCAATTATACTGGTGAGGTTCTCTTCAACATCAGGCACAACAGGTGCTCCCGGGGACAAACTGTACAATCTTTCAGCATCTAAAGTAACACTGAAGGGGCTGATAAACTCTTAAATCGAGAAGAGTCAATATGGCTTTGACGCATTGTTCCTACTTGACGATTTCAGATGGTCTGCATACTTTTTTGTGGATTACTAGCCAAACTGTGAAGGCCAGTCATCTTGAAAAGTGCCTCTCTGAATTTTGCTACATGTGGCTGATTTGACACCCATTTATCATAGGCCATCTGATTTGCAGCAAAGTGTTTGATTCCACCTGGAATTTTGGCACTTCGATTGTTGTCTGCTCACCAGCTTGGTCAACTGATTCCCTAGAAGCTTTGTGACAGGTTCCTTTGAACTAAATGCCCCTGCTTTTCAATTAATGTCCTAAACCCTGGATGAGAAGCTTCAAGAATTTCAAGTGTGTGCACATAGTAAGCCCCATATCAAGCTAATTTTACTTGTTGAAGGCAAAGAATAGGGGCAGTGAATATTTCCAACACAGAACTCTAAGATCACAGTTGTTTTCTTTTATTGCTGTATGGAGCAAAAGTTACCGATCCATTATATCCAAATATGTCATCCAGAGCTATAGGGTTTTCTCTAGCTCACTGCGACAAATCTGCTGCCTGGAGGCCTCATGCTTAGTCTGGAAAGTGACAATCTCAAAAGCCTATGGGTTGAGGTGATGATCTGATCAGGTCAAGCAATACTGCAGGGGTGACACTCAATTTAATACTCTAGAAGTCTAACCCGAAGCAATCACTCTAAGGCATCTGCAAAATGCTCATGTACAGTCCATGCCCGACTGTAATGCTTCCCACATAAAACTCCCCTTATGCTGCCAGAGGCACAAAGACCAGCCTGAAATACTATGTCCTCAAAGCCGCTGCCACCAACTAACTGTCCTATAACGCCAAAGTTTTCCAGGAACAGGTGGAAATCTCCCAAATGAATTATGACATTGTGGAAATGATCAGGGAAATTCCACACAAGTTTAGAGACATCCTTGAAGAGTCAGAAATAAAAAAAAAAAATAGTGTTTGTGTATAACATATACACACATACACATACTATATATATATATATATATATATATATATATATATATATATATATATATATATATATATACACATACACACACACATATACATACAGTATATATATATATAAACACAGAAAATATGGTGTGGAACTCAAAAAGTACAAACTTGCTAAAATTTTGTCTATTAATGGTGTAATTTTTCTCAATTTATCCTCTTATATTATCTTAAAACTTCACAACCACATATGCATTTCAAAGCAGAAGCCTTACCCTTTTAGACAACATAAAATTATATTATAAAGTGCAATAAGTCCTGTCTGACAAGATTAAATGTAAGAATATTTTGAAATTCCATAAGAAATTAAGGGGTGGTAGTTGGTATTTAACACTATAACTTTTAACATTAATCTTTTGAAGTAACGTATGGTTATGCATTTTAAAGCTCCATCTCCCACCTATTCACTGAGACCACACTTGAATGTATATTTCACTTACTCTCAAAATAATGGCCCAGGAATCTGCATTAAGTACATGGAGCTGAAAATCGCAAAATCTGTCAAGGTGTCAGTACAAAATTGATGCAAACTACCATTTTGCCCCAGCATTCATGCGATCAACAGCCAGAACATGAAGTTTGGGTGTATCTGCTACATTAAACAACCACTGGCATTTATTTAGCTCTCAGGTGACATGTCACCTCCATCTACACCTGGTCTATTCACAGCAAGGCTCAACAGCTGTTTCTGAGTTACACTGAAGCCACTCCAAGTAAACCAGTGGCCAAGCAGATGACTGGCAAGTGGATCACGTCCTGCACTGATCTGTGCTAAAGGCTGGCTGGGAAACAGTCGCCAAAGAGGTTGCATGCTCACCCCACCAAAGATACTACTGCCTCCGTTACTGCTGCCAGGTACATCCCGATTGAGGAACTCTGCAGGGCTGATACCTGGTTTAGTGCACACACATTTATTTCCCACTACAGCATCAATGTGCTCAGCTGTCGCAATGCTTCGTGTGGGACCTCAGTCCTCCAGTGTCTATTCACTTAGTTTATGTTTATGGTGAGCGCCTTGCCCTCAGCTCCCAGAGGACTGCTAGGAGTCTGCATAAGAGTGGACAGTACTCAGAATACAGGTAATTAGAAATAAAAGCTACTCACCTATAACCACAGTTCAACTACTGATCTTCAGTTCACATCCACACAACCTCCCTAAAACTGGCTTGCTCAGATTCCTGCTTCCAGTGTGTAAACATCAAGTGGGTCGCAGCAAGAGGAAGATACCACAGTTGGTGGCAGGAGATAAGACTGAAGTTTCCAGTGACTGAGCTATGTCCAGAGGATACTGTCCAAGTGTGGATGTGAACTGAGTATCAATAGCAGAAAGAAAAGTTACGCAAAAACTTACCACAACAGTAGATCTTCGAGGGGATCGCAGTCATCAGGTCTCACCACTGATGACGCAGGATCCACATAGAAGGTTTTCAGCAGTACAACTGGCGCCACCCACACAGACATTTCAATTCAATTTATTAGAAAGCAAAACAGAAAAATCTCTTTCACAATTGCAACTATCAGAATAAAACAAACATACATACATACGTATAACATTAAACATAAACAACATGCGACGATGTAACCAACCCTATAAAGGCATAAGCTGCCCTGCTCTCTCTCCTCAGTTCTTTCCCCTGGAGACAAAGGGAGCATAGCTCTAGTCATGGTGGGCCAAGGAGAGAGAGGCCAATAAGAAAGGCTGGATACACCAGATAGCCAGTTCCAGTAAAGAGCCCCCCCGGGGGGGCTGGAGGAAGGGAAAGCAGACCGGATGACTGAGAGCCCCTCAAAGGTCTACTGTTATGGTAAGTTATTACACAGCTATTCTATCTTTTTCAGGGGAATCTCAATCATCAGGTCTCACCATAGGAACGAGTCCCAATTAGTTACAGGTGTAGTGTGGCTCAGTTGGTAGCACATCTGCCTCTGGACCAGAAGGTTGTGGGTTCTTGTCCCATACCAGGACTGGACTTGCACCTAAAAACACTGGCATCTGAGTGCAGTATTAGGGGGGGTGCTGTACTGCTGGGATGTGCAGTCCTTCAGATGAGACGTTAAACTGAGGTCCCGTCTACCCATCCTGGTGTTATCCTGGTGGGTGTCCAGGTGGAAGTAAAAGAACCCAGGGCACTCTTCGCAAAGAGTAGGGGACATTCCCGGTGTCCTGGCCAACATTCCCCTTCCTATAAACCGGATCATGCAATTGTCTAGGCTGTGTGTGGGTGTTGATGTGCGATATGGCCGCCACTACACATTCAGTCACTACACTACCAGTCTAGCACTGTTTGTAAAACACTTTAGGATACACTGTGTATGAAAAGCGCTATATAAATGCTGATTATTATTATTTCTTCTTCCTCTTTCTCTTCTTCCTCCCCCTTCCTTCTTCTTCTGAGCGCCAACAATAAAGTTAAGACAGGCTGCCCTGCAGCACAGCCCTGCCAAATCCTGCACAGGTTCTAGAGGCAAAGTCTAGCCTGTAGTGCTTGGTAAACGTGTGGTTGGTACTTCAGGTAGCAGCCACACAAGTGTCAGTGGCTGAGACCCCTCGGAAACGAGTCACAGAGGTAGCCATGCCTCTTGTGGAATGAGCTTTGACAGCTCCATGCAATTCTTTGTCGTACCTGTTGCAGCAGAACCACAATGCAATTAGCCAATACAATATGCAATTGGGTGCCTTACAAAAGGGAGGGCACTGCCTGCTCTTAGGTTGCATATGGTACAGTGAGTGAACAGATTTCAGAGCCCTGCCAGATGCCTCAAGGTCACTGATGACGTCCTGCACCTCTGGACCAAAAGCTTAGAGCCATTAAAGGGGGCGCTAAGCATCTTCTGCTGCACATCAGCAGTGAATCCAGAGACCTTCTGCCAGGAGTGCCTACGTAGGCAAATGCCGGTGGTAGCAGCCCTGACAATAGTGTCCAAAATATCATAGAGGGCCCACAGGAGGTGCTTGCTAACATCTTCTGCGGCCTGCAAGCAATTGAGACTCTCCTGCTTTTGTGTACCTTCTGAGAAGGCTTAGGCAGCAGCCTTGCCCTTCTTCCAGTTAGTATTTTGCAACTTTACCATATGGGACAGGCAATTGGCAATCCTCAGCCCGAGGGTGGAGGAGGCATAAATCCTCTTACCCCAAATGTCAATCGTGCCGGACTCCTTGTCGGTGGGGAGGGAGCTAAGGTGCTTAGGCACCTTAGACCTGTCATGAGCTGATTTAAATGACCACTGAATCGGTTTCAGGCTGGGCAGCATAATGAGAAAAACACTGGGGGGCATGATAAAGTTCATCTGCCCTATGGAGCATGGCTGGCACCATGTCAGGCCTGTGCCAGGCTGCAAAAGTGGCATTCCTCAGAGCAGGTAAAATAGAAGGAATGATCTTGGGAAGAAACTCTGGGATCTCCAGGAAGTCCACTAAATCCTTCCCGGTGACATCCGCTTCCTCAGTATGGAACCCCAAAGTTAAGGACAGCTGCTTCATAATATTGAAGAAAGTGGGGTCCTCTGGAGGTGACCTAGGAGTGTGCTTGACAAGAGTCCTCGCTGACTGGAGAAGCAATGAAGCTGTCAGAAAAAAAGTGGTCTTCCTCCTGTTCATCATCAGGAAGAATGAGATCAGGATGGCACTCCTCCTCGATGTCGACCTCTTTTGAGATCCAGGTCCGACGAGTGAGGGACCAAAGACGGCCCGCCTAGGAGTCAACGATGAAGCTGCTTTTGACCATGCCAGTGACAAAGGCCTAAAGACACCGAGCTGGTGAACAATCACCGAAGTCAATTTAGTCAAAGTCTCGTTAAGGTCGATGATCGAAGACTGTGCTGATGGCGCAGGTAGCAACAACCCATTGGGGGGGGCCCTGAGGAGCTATAACCTGTAGCCCAAGGGCCTAGACAAGGATCAGGCCTCATTGGGAGAGCCATCATGGAAGAAGCAGGGGACCGATGACCCAGAGGTCAATGGCGGCGGCTGCACTGGGTATGGGAAGTGAGGTGCTGCTGTGTACAATCTGGTGGGGTACAAAGACCTGTGGGCATAGAGACCTGGACAGCAGACTCCATGCACTGGTGCAGCTCAGCTGACAAGAACTCCAGGATGAAGTAAAGGAGGCTATTGGGGAGTGAGACTGCCGGCCGGGGAGCAGTTCCGATCTCAGTCCTTTTTATGACTCCCCGAGGCTGGGACACCAGAGGACCCCTGTCCAGAACTGCCTACCTGTTGCTCCATTAGAAAATTTTTAAGAGCCTTTTCTGCATCGCTTGAGGGTTGTTTGATTAAACTGCTGGCAGATCTCACAGTCAGAGACTTCGTGGTCAGGCCCAAGACAGCAGACACAGAGAGGGTGTTCGTCTGTGGAGGCAATCTTTTTTCTGTGGTGGCAGCAATGGAAGAGAGAAGTCAAAAGATTAACTCTCGACGTAAACAAAAGAAAAGAATCTCTTAAAAAGGAGGTTCTAAGGTAAATAAAAAGCCGTAGGGAAAAAAGGCACAAAACTGCAACAGAGCTTCCACAGAGACTTAAAGAGCAATCTTAACGGGCAGGAAAGAACTGAGGAGGGAGCGACGCCTGCTTTTTAAAGGTCGCGGACGCCTATTGCATGTCGCCGGCATGGGCAGCCCTGTTGTACTGCTGAAAATCTTCTTCGTGGATCCTGTTTCACCTATGGTGAGGAGCAGAGAAGGAGCTATAGCGCTTCTAGAGGGCTCATCAGAGCCAGAATCATCCGCGGCCGCTGCCACTTGTGGAGGGAGCCATATCTGTGGCCTTGGGGAGCAAGGTGGGACCAGGAGATGGAAGAAGGAGCCACACTGTAGAGAAAGCACTCGGCTCCAGGGAGGATTCATCAGCGCGCCAATTGGCAGGGCTCCAAGAGGAGACAACCAGCAGAGAGACAGCTGATTTGAGTGTGCGACTGGCCCTTAAAAGGCAGAGCCTAGTCACACGGTAACCAGAGAAGCAGGGAAGGAGCTGTAGCACTTCTAGAGGGCTCATCGGAGGCGGAACGATCCACGGCCACTCCCACTCGTGGAGGGCACCATGTCAGCGGCCTCGGGGAGCAAGGAGGGACCAGGAGATAGAGGAAGGAGCCACGCTGTAGAGAAAGCACTTGGCTCTAGGGAGGATTTGTTGGCACGCCAATCGGCAGGGCTCCAGGAGGAGCCAATCAGCAGAGAGATGGCAGATTTGAGTGTGCGACTGGGCCCTAAATGGCAGAGCCTAGTCGCAGGGTAACCAGAGGAGCAGGGAAGGAGCTGTAGCACTTCTAAAGAGCTCATCAGAGATGGAATCATCTGTGGCCGCTGCCCCTTGTCAAGGGGGCCGTGTCGGCGGCCTCAGAGAGTAAGGAGGGAGAAGGAGACAGAGGAAAGAGCCACGCTGTAGAGAAAGCACTCGGCTCCAGGGAGGATTCATCAGTGTGCCAACTGGCAGGGCTCTGGAAGGAGCCAATCAGCAGGGTGGTGGCTGATTTGAGTGTGCGACTGGGTCTTAAAAGGCAGAGCCCAGTCCCAGGGAAACCAGAGGAGCAGGAAAGGAGCTGTAGCACTAATATTTTCTCCCACCCAGCTGCCCCACCTCCTTTATTAAACAGGGAGGTAAACCACTCCCAGTGGTGAAGAGGACCTATCAAAAGGGGCAGGAGGGTGAGCTCATTGGAAGAAGGGGTCCCTGGGTGACCTGGAAGTTAGTTATACATCCAGCTGGAAGGGTACTGCTACAGGACTAAGGTACTGTGACTTTAAATTTCCGGTGGCTCAGTTATAAGGTTGTGGGCACAGGGGCTGTGTCTGGAACAAGGTACTGTGACTATCCATTTCTGGAAGAGCTGCTTCAGGACAGGAGCACTGTGACTGAACTTGGCACTAGAGGAATGTGGAAGCTGTTTGAGTTCTGTATTCTAGGGGAATTAAAGTGATTGATGTATGACAATTGGTGGGGTTTGTAACTGTTGTTCTAGGGGGCAAGTCAACCCTAGGTGCTGCGTGGTTGACGGGTCATAAGGTTGATGATCTTTGCAGGAAACAGGGCAGGGGTTTGTTAGGGGCACAAGAGATAAGAAGGACTACACTCTGGGTGGTACTTCAGGAATTAAGGAGACGCCAAGGTGAGCAAATAGAGGGAGGTAGGGAAGGACACACTAGGGGATGGAGAGGCATTAGTGGGGGAGGACGGCGACTGCAGAGGAGGGGAGAACAGGGGGCTGCAGGATGCTAGAGGGGCCTACGGGGTAGAATAGTGTGCTGCAATGGTTGTGGGGCAGCAGTCTGGATGAATGTACTGTGGAAGCTAGGGGGGTGTCCGATCTGTGACAGGCTGAGGAGACTCGAGGATGAAGTGCAGTGGCTTGGTGGAGAATTGAGGAGGCTGGAGGGGGGGGGAGGGAGGTTGGGGGAGAGAGTTGCTGGGGTAGACAGCAGCAGCAGGAGGACACCATGGGGTTGGAACAATGGTTCAAGGGATGGGATGGGGAGGAGGGGCAGGGACAATACTAAAGGGTGGCACAGCACGGGGGGGGAAGAGTTGGAGGAAGGAGCCCACATCCAGCACTGCAGAGTGGACAGGTAATAGATTTGTGGTGCTGGCAACACTGGAGGGGGAGGTGAGGGATCTCTAGGAGAGGGGTAGGCAAGGGGAAACAAGAGACTGGCACAGGGGACAGGAGTCTGGCAAAAGATGGTGATAGTGGTGGGGGGAGGGGCATAGCTGGAAGGCTGGAGGAAAACAGCAGGGGTAAATGGGAGAGGAGCAAGGCTAGTGAGGTGTATAGGAGGGATTTAGCAGAGGGGGAGCCCAGGGTGAAACGGAAGGAGGGGGAAGAGTGTGAGGGAGCATTAAGGGGGAGCAGAGATAGGTCTGGGGTGGAGGGGGGAGGAGCCATAGGAGGGAAGGGGAGGAATTCAGCTGAGGTGGAATCTAATAGTAGTCACCAAGGTAAAAGGGTGGAGAGGGGACAAGGATGGGAGAGGGAGAGATATTAGTGCTGGAGGATTCAAAACTGAAAGAGAACATCATAGTCACATCTGGGTGGAGTCCATACCTGGCTTAACTGCAGGCAAGGTGGGGCAGTCAATTCTTAAGTGTGCTAGGAGGGGTAGGAGGAAACCGCATCTCGTGGTACATGTGGGTACGAATGACCTGGCAGGGGAGACAGTGGAAGTAGTGAGGGAGAGGTCTGAGGATCTGGGCAGGCTGTGTGGGGAACTGGGGGAATCTGCGGCCTTCTCAGAGGTGCTCCCAGTAACCTGCGCTAGCATGGCGAGGAAGGTAAGGATTGAGGAGTTCAACACCTGGCTGAGGGAATGGTGTCACTCCAGGGGATACAGGTTGGTAGGGGGCTGGGACAACAATGAACTTTATGCACACAGGCTACATTTGAGCAGGGCGGGGAAGGAGGTATTAAAGTAGAGGGTAGGTGAATACATAGCTACGAAGGTGGATTTAAACTAGGTGAGGGGGTGGCGAGTGGACAGATGGTAGGCAGGGATCCCAGAGAAGGGAGCCAAACTAGCTTGCCCCCCCAAGCTAGCAGGGAGGTACTTGGAGCAGTGACATGGGGGATTAAGAGGGGGTATCCCAGAGAGGGAGGGGCAGGGGCACTGGAGGGTGGTCTCACTGAATGCGAGAAGCCTTAGTAATAAATCAGCAGAATTACAGGCTCTCTTGGCAATAGGGAAGGTGGACATTGCAGCCATCATGGAAACATGGGCCACCTAGTACCAGGGTTGGGATTTGACAGTCACAGGTTATAGGACATTCAGGAAGGACAGGGCTAAAGGAAAAGGGGGGGGAGGGGCGTGACAATATATGTACGGGAAGGGATAAGGTGCATAAGGGGAAGGAAAGCAGAGCAGAGGCCCTATGGATGCAGTTCCAAAGCTTAAAAAGGGGGACATTGAGGATGGGGGTTGGTGTACAGGCCACCGGTCCAAGGGGACAACCTGGACAGGGAGTTAGCTGAGCAAATCAGAAGGATCTGTAAGAAAAGGAACACTGACTTGGTGGGGGACTTCCACCTACCGGGAGGGGTAGAGTGGAGCACACAAACCACAAGTGCAAAGGAGCAGGTCATATTAGAAGCATTCCAGGACAGTTTCCTGCTGCAGTTAGTCCAGGAATCAACTAGACTAGATAGGACTCTAGACCTAGTTCTGTCAAATGGGGAGGCTGTAAGAGATCTGGAGGTGGAGGACCCTCTGGATGGTAGTGACCACCCCACGGTATGGTTCATGCTCAATATGGGTAGGGAATCAGGAGGTACAAGTACCAGGGTGATTGAATTCAAGAAGGTGGACCTTAAAAGCAAGGGGAATATTGTGGGCAGGCATCTGGTAGGTATCTGACCATGCATGGATGCTAGCCAGAAAAGGGATATTATTAAGAAAGGGCTCCCGGCCCGGTGGCACAGAGGGTTGAGGCACAGGCGCGTTACCTCTCACCACGCCGGCGACCCAAGTTCCGGAACGGACTCTGGCACCGGGGGTCGGCAGGAAGGGGAAGGACTGAGCATCCAGAGACTGCCTCTCTCCTTGGGTGGGTAGGATGATGGTTGTTCTGCAGCGGCCCCCAGTGGAGACCGGGAGCACTGCAGAGGGATCGCAACAAGAAGGGGAACACCACAGAGAATGGAAATACCACTCTGGGGACTGGCCGGATAATGACTGCCGGTAGAGGACACCTCTGATAACTACCAGGAAGCCACAGAAAGCCTCAGCAGTGGCCGGGACCGAAGGAAAAAATAGCGTGCCGGTCTCCTCCCGCTGGTGCCTTCCCCCTCGGAGGAGAGGGACCCACCCGGTAAAGGGTTACGCCGGGCTATCCTAAGGATGGCTGCAGATCTGAGGTAAAGTGGCCTGGGGAAGATAGGAGAAATGTCTGTGGGTCATGGCGGACCGAAGGACGACAGGGGTATAAATAGATAACTCAAAAAAAAAAAAAAAAAGGGGCTGGTGGAGGCTATTGGGACATGCACAAGAACATGGAGTAAGAAAGGAAGGGCAAAACCCAGCTGGCTGACGCAGGAGGTAATGGAGGGGGTGAGAGTCAAGAAAAAGGCATTTTGGAGACTCAAGAAATCGGGAGGGGAGGACAACAGGGAGATGTATATGAAGAAGTCCAGGGAGGTTACCAGGCTAGTCAGAGCGGCCAAGGCTTCTAGGGAGCTGAGATTGGCGCAGGGCATTAAGAACAGAGAGAAGGACTTCTTCATATACATCAGGGAAAGGCAGAAAAACAAAGATCAGATAGTGAAGATAAAGAAGGACAGGGGCTGGGTGGCTAAGAGGAGGACCAGGCAGAGGCACTAAATGATAACTTCTGCTCTGTGTTCATGAAGGAAAAGAGGAGCAGTCACCACCTGGGGTGGGGCTGGAATATATAGAGGTGGGGAACAAAGATGGTAAACTAGATCACCACTTGGCTGAAGGGTAGGCAGCAAAGGGTGGTGGTGGTGGGGAACTCTCAACACCGAGGGATGCGCCGAGCGGGGTGCCGCAGGGATCAGTGTTGGGACTGGTGTTGTTAGGGACTTCCATTGCTGATATCTCCCACGGGGTCCAGAGCAAGATCAGTCTCTTTGCGGACAACACAAAGATAAGAGCAGTGGTGGATGACATCGAATAGTGGAGGGGGCTGCAGGAGGACCTGACCAAACTACAAGAGTGGTCAGAGGCATGGCAGTTGGGGTTTAACACCAATAAGTGCAAGGTATTGCATTTCAGGGCTAAGAACCAGAAGAAGAGCTATCAGCTGGGGGGGTACAGCTGGAATGCACCAAGGAGGAGAAGGATCTAGGGGTGCTCATAGGTCAAATCAAGCTTTAATAGACTTACGTCCTTTATGTTTGCCTTTTAGTTGTTCTAAACATTAATTTAACCAAGGAAGTTTACCCCAAATTTAACCTCATTAGCCATAACCTTATCCAAATTATTTTTAAAGGAATTCATATCTTTACTTTGAATTACTTCTTATTGGAGACAATTCCAGTATGCTCTTGCTCTTAAACTATACCAGTTTTTCCTTAGCATGCGTGTTCGAGAGTCATGCACAACGATCCCGCTCATGTGTAAGAGTGTGCCGTTGGTGCACATGCCCGGTATTTCAGCTCAGATGTAAAACAGTAACTTTTACTACTCGCAGTGCTCGGTTTGTCGTGGGAGATGGCAGCAGCATTTTTTTTATAACATAAGGCGCCGGATTATCATTCTTTTACTTATGGAATGTGAAAAACTTGCACTTCATGAATGCACTCCTGCCACACCCGTGTTCCCGACCTGGATGTGCTTCCAGGACGCGGGGCACTTTCCGGCGGGACGAATGAATAGAAACTGCAGCTGAAAATGAATGAAATTGTAAATATACTTTCATTTCATATACATGGGGGCTTTCTACGCTGAATATTTAATAGGTGTGTGCCAAGAGGTACATTTTTCGGATCAGGCAAAAAGAGAAGGGGCAAAGCTGACAGTGCCTCTTTTAAAGTAAGCATGGACAGATTTCTACTTAGCAAGGGAACCACTGAATACCCAGAGTATGAGAGTGAGTAGGAAAACCCATTCAAATTAGTACATGTTTACATAGCATTATTCTTATCTATGTACAAAGCAAGAGAGGAAATGATGGACCTAGAGTTGCTTTCAACCTTATGTTATTATGTTTTCTCCCCCAAGCTACTGTATCTTTGATTGGTGCCACCCACTACACAATGTCTTTGGGGCAGGGCAAGGATGTTCTATAGTTCTCTCACTTTGTCCATCACCATTCCCAGATGCAGAAGGAAGTGCTTTATTTAGGACAGATGCCGCCGCCCCCCAGTACTCCCAAGACTCCTCTGGTCTCAGGCTCAGAGACAGGATCTCAGCAAGAACCTGGGTTTCCCATGTGGTCGTACAACAGGACATTGCTGGTGCTGATGGATCAGGCCTAATGCTGTCTTGTACATCTAGTCTGGATCACAGGAATGTGCTCTTTGTTGGCCTTCCTATGAAGCTCACTCACAGGCTGTAGCAGGTACATAATCCTGTAGTGCGAGTGTTGAAAGTTATTCCCCCTTGTGAACATATTACATGAGGATCTTAAGCAAGACTGGTGATCCCCAAGAGTGTAACACCAGGGTTGGGAAAGGCAGTGCAATAACTGACAGTTAACCAACAGGTGGGTCTTTTTTCTGGTTTATAATAAGGCCTAAATAGACACATCTTTAACCTTTAATTCTGTGCTTTCTGAAGAAGTTGGGTTTCAAATCCTGGTTCCCATTTGGTTATTGTTCCATCATGACTGGCCTTTTGATAAATTCAGTGTGTGTTTCAGATTTACACACTACTGCTGCGGATAATTTTAGCACTATAGTGTGACAGTTTTCTGTTCTTGAGTTCTTACATTGCTGTCACAATTCACCCATGTTCTACTATAGAACCACTGGGTCAAAAAGGATATAAACTATATCAAACAGTTCAAAACTGATGCTTACCACCAGTGTATAATTCAGAAACTGGTATTCAGTTAACTGAAAGGCCAGAAAAGATGAAGAATAACAGGACCAGTTACAGTATTTACAAAACAGTTTCTAAAGGAAAATGACAGGAACCTGCTTTGCTGTACGACCCACCCCCTCCCCCAATTAGCTCTCAGAAAGCAGCTACGGAGGTTCAGCCCAGCACTTCCTTTTCCTCATTTGCACATGCTGGGTGACTGTTCACCATTATGAGCCCCATGACACTATCCCAGCACTGCAGTTATGAACAGTCTCCCAGCGTCAGTTAGAATTACACCGTCTGTCCATGTTTTTAGAACTTGTATTTAAAACTTGCTTTTGTTTCCTGAAGCCTTCAGGTTTCAGAATGTAACCTACCATCTGGATATGTGTTGGTGCTCAGATCTTAATGTGTCAGTTGTTCATGTGCTGTGCTTCGACTGGGATCCCAGAAGGCGGGCACGTTATGAATAATAAAAGTGAAATGAAATGATGAAATGTAGCAATCATTAAATATGCAAAAGCAGGGGAAAAAATTAAAGAGAGGTCCCAGAATCCACACAATTTCACCAAACGTCAAGGAAGTCACTTTATGTTTTGTGTGCATCATCGTAGCAAGAGCACAGAGCCTAAGCTTCTCTGCTCCTTCTGTCTGAAATAGCTTCTGCCAAATTGATCTGACTCCACTTTATAAAGTTCCTTTGCTTTTCCTACATCAGAAGGCAGTTTAGAGTACTGGTTAGAGCCTAGAGCTGGGAACCTGGAAACCAGAGTTAGAAACGGAATCTGTCAGCAGATAAGGTCTATTTGGCCTACCCAGTCTGCTCCTTTTCTCTTTGCCTATACTTTCACCACAGATCCTACCTGATCTCTGGCTACCCCCCCCCCCCCACCAGTTTCCCAATTAAGATTCCCTTGTGCCTATCCCATACATGCTTTGAAGTCCAACGTTGTTTTCTTCCCCTCTACTTCTGCTGTAAGTCTATTCAAAGCATCCACCACCCATTAAGACAGTGCTTAAATGGAGTACTTCCTCACATCCCTCCTAAATTTCCCCATTCCAGCTTCACTGCATGTCTCCTCATTCTTGTACACGCTCTTCCCCTGAAAAATACTCCTCTCTTGTACCTTGGTTCAACCCTGTGACATATTTAAAGGTCTCTATCATACCCCCTTAACCATCATCTCTTCCAGGGTGTGCATACTGAGATGTCTTATCTCTCCTCACAGGGCTTCTAATGCAGCCCTTGCACCATTTTAGCTGCCTTCTTCAGAATAGCCTCCCCCCATGTCATTCATGAGAAGCAGTTTCCAGAACTGGACATAGTACTTTAAGTAGGGTGGCTCTCGCCAACGATCTATAATAGCAACACCACCTCCCTCCTTCTGTTGGTGATACCCCTCCCTGTGCAGGCAAGCATCCCTTTGACCCTACCTGCTGCACTGTCATACTGCCTTGCCACCCTGAGGTCATCAGATATGGTTACTCCTGGTCACAGGTGGGACCTCGTTCTACCTACCACCAGTTGCCTGGGTCCCATCTGTATAAGACTCTACCACTTACCCTCCTGGAATCCTCAGCCCACCTGCGACACACCGCTATGCTGCCCCTCTGGCTTACCCCCCAGGGCAGAATACATCTTCAGCTCCACAGTATTTCTTCCCCACATCAATCTGGCCAGCCACAGTGGAGGCAAAGATTGATGGTGTCCCCAGGGGATGGTGACGCGAGTCCAGTGTGGGACATGGTGGGCACATGGTGGAGGTTTCATCCTACTAGTCCTGCACCATTTTCTGATGTTTTACCCGCCCCCTAACAGCAGCACGCAGCATCGAGATTGTCTGCTGGTGAGGCCTGACAGTCAATTTGAGGACGCACTCCAATGGTCCCCTCCTACCAGTTGATTATCTGCTGCACCACCACCTGTGGTCACCCAGGCGGTGGTAAAGCAGCAGGACACAGCGCTCTCCCTCTCCAGAGGAAGTGTCCTGTGGGACACTCGATCATCCACCCCACCCCAGCCAGCCCTCCAATGGCCCAGGCTCTTTCCCAAATCGGGTTGCCAGCGTTACAAGTGGTTGTGCTACCGCCTCCCCATTTCATACTCCACCCCTGGGTTTCTCTGTCCTAGCTGCTGATTTTGCACTTTTCTGGACTGAAACCAGGCTGCTATACCCTTGACCACTCCTCTAGTTTCCCAGGTCTCTGCACATTCTCTCTACCCTTCTGGGGTGTCTACCATATTGCAGATTTTAATGTCATTTCCAAAGAGGTATACCTTCCCTTCCAGGTCTTCTGCAATGTCACTTACAAAGACATTCAAGAGGACTGGACCCAGTACTGAGCCCTGATGTACCCTGCTGGTCAACTCTCCCTTCCCTCGAGCAAATTCCATTTACCACCACCCTCTGACGCCTATCCATCAACCAATTTTGTACCCAATATACAACCTTGGGACCCACCCACAAAATGCCCAGTATCCTAATGAGTCTTCTATGTGGTACGGTGTCAAAGGCATTGCTGAAGAAGTTTAATCAAGCCATGTCCACCGCCCCACACTGATCTATTTCCCTGGTCACTCATTTGAACAAATATATCGGGTTCCTCTGACATGACATCCCCCCCCTCCCCATATGAATCCATGCTGCCTCGGGTCGTGTAACCCACTGGATTCAAGATACTCCACAATCCTTTCCTTCAAAAGCAACTCCATTAACTTCCTCACCACTGGTGTCAGACTGACCAGCCTATAGTTGCCAGCCTCATTCCTGCTATCCATTTTATGAAGCGGAACTACATCTGCCCTCCTCCACTCTTCTGGCACTACTCCCATTTCCAGTGAATTGCTGAACAGGGCTGTAAGAGGTGCAGCCAGTACCTCTGAAACAAACATAACTATCTTCCAGAATATCTTCACAATTGATTACCACTTACGCATCTGGGTCAGAGGCACTAGGACCCCAAAGGAGCAAAGCTTTACCAGGGGCTTTACCAGGGGACCAGCCACAGTCACTGGGAATGGCGCATGCACACCCTCATGTGGGGTCGTGCATCAGCCAATATCCGTGGCTCCATCCCTAACCTCAGTTCTGTTCGCCAGGAGAGCAACAAAGTGGGGAAAAAAATAAGAGAAAGCAAAGAATTTTCCTAGCCCAAATAGATAGTGAAAAGATATAGGAAAGAAAAAGGAAACCCGACTACCAATGTGAATAAAGGAAAAAAGGGCACACTAGGTGGCACCAGGGGTAGTTGGATACAGAGCCACAGCCTCAACACCACTAGCCAGACAGAAGATAAGTACTGATTTCTTAGGCAACAGCCCTGAAGCATGTGGTTCTGGCAGAAAAGCAAGAGGGAATTCCCGGAACTGGGATCCCTTACAACTAAGATGGCACAAAGTACCAAAACACAAATGAATCGCATAAGACTCCTGCTACCTGATGGAGGACTGACTGAATAACTAGTCAAAATATGACCGAATTTCTTACTAGGGGGAAAAAAAAAGGAAGGAAGGAATTTCAGGTACATGTAGAGCTGTAAGATCAAACAGGCCAAGGGAGTCATAATGTGTTAATCTCCCTTCCTAGCCACCATGTAGGGTAGTAGGTTAACAGCCCAGCTGACATAACAGAGGAAGGGCATACCAACCAAAAAGTGTAGTCTAACATAGCCACAAGAACAAAAACACCAGAGAAAAAGGCCTGCTTCTGATGCAGCAACATGTACCCTATATAAGAACTAGTGTACTTGCTCCAATCCACTGTACAGCACTCTTCCACAGACAGTGCAACTGCCAAGTGGAGTTAGACTGCATAGTGCCCAGAGGCACAGAGTGCATTTAACAAACAATATGGATATACCAAGGGAAAGGAATACACCCTGGGCAGGGAGGAGGAGGACTACAATAAAGAAAAGGAGGAAAGGAGCTGCTTTCTTTCACATTTTTTTGGTTGTTTGGAATGAGGGCCCCCCCCAAAAAACAAACAAAAAAAAAACTTCACCCCAGTTTTGATGTTTTTTTTTTTTTATGGGGTGAAAACTCAGCAGTGAGTCTCGAACATTTTTTTTTTAAACTACTCCACAGAGAGTACAAGTAGGGGGATACCATGGCACTAGATGGTACTGGCCAGCACTAGCAGGGTAAGCTGCCCAGAAGCCCGGGCTGACAGAGCAGGCAATGGTGGAGGAGTGTGGTAATCAATTATGAAGATATTCTGGAAGATTAACAGTTATGGTATGTATGTAAACTTTCAGATCTTCCAAGAATCAATCACCTCTTCCAAGAATCAGTCTTCACTACTGATTCCCACTTATGGGTCCAAGTACCCTTCTTTTCTGAGGAAGGAGCTGGCTCACCCTGAGAGTAAAAGATACCCTCAGCCCTCTGCTTGGGGGAGAACACCCGAGGACAGGGGCTCCTTACAGGTCTGGCAAGACCCGAGACTTGTCAGGACCCAGTGGGGCTCCTGTCGCACAGGAGCAGGAGGGTTTCCCAACAGTTCCCACCTGACACTAAGGGGGAAGAAACTGGCCCCCCCCCACGGAAGTGCGCATTCAGCACCCTACGCCAGGACATAAGGTGCCAGTCAGGAGAGGCAAAGCCATACCATCCACCTCATGGAGACTGTAGTTCCTAAAGTCTGTCGACTGTTGACCTTTCTACTTGGGGTCTGAGAGTAGCATGGCAATGGCCTGCCTATCTCCTTTGGTGGCATTGTAGCTAGCAGGCTGCGCAGCTGCAACCACAGACAATGACTACAGGTTGCTGTAGCTGCCTGTGTGTGGAGATGCACATTAGGGTGCGTGCTGAGGAAAAATCCTTCCTCCCAAGGGCATCTGTCTGAGCCAAATGTGCCTCTGAAGGTTAGTCATATGAGAGGCGCTGTGGCTCTGATGGGGTCTGCAGTACTTCAAACCCCAAAGAGACATAAAGTACCTGAAGTGAGGATCCTGTAGGTGCGCAGTACTGCACAAGGTCATCAATGGGGATGGCTAAATTGGAGAGAGGATGCCTTCACACTGCCCTAGATGCTTCCGCCATGGTTGTAAGCCAAGGAGGAATGACTACATTGTACATGTTGGGAATTCCAAGAAGTCTCAATGGCAGGGCTACCAGACCGCAGCTTGTATGGGGACTTTGAGGTCAAGCACCTGATCATCTACACCAGGAATCGCTGGTACACAGCATACTCATCAGCAGAAGGAAGGTGGCCAAATGACTCATTGTCCTCACTGAAGGACGCTGATGGAGAGAAAGTAGCGCCTCCAGGCAAGGTCAGTATCGGAGAGAAGGGCCTGGATTGGGCCCCGTCTGACTCCCTATACCAATACTCTAAGGCACTGACCCACACCCGGTGTTGTTCCCACATTAGAGGCCACTCAGGGACTATCGATGAGGGCATCCTTTCAAGGAATCAACAAGGCCCTTTCAAAAGAGGCTGCGACTCCAGGTCACTGGTCTTGTCCTGGGTTGTAGAACTGCATGGGGGGCCTAGCAGAGTCACCAGAAGGGTCACACATCTGAGGAGTGACCAGATTTGTGCCCATGGGGGAACCCCGGTAAGGAGAGTGTCCCAAAGCACGACCAGTGGGAAAGCATTAAAGATGCAATACTTGAAGCAACATCCCACTGTGTTAGGGAGAAAAGCAAGAGCAAAAGAAAAGAGGAAAAAACTTTGGTTCTCAAAGACAGTAGCAGAAAAGATCAGAGCCAAAAGGCTGGCCTTCAGAAAATATAAGGGAACACAGCGGGACAAAGACAGGGAGGCATACCAAACTTCCCTCAGTGAAGGCAGGCAAAGGCCCAAACCAAGGAAACACTAGCATGAACAGTACAAGAAGGGGACAAGACTTTCTATAAATACATTAGTGAAAGGAGACATTCCAGAGGGGGTATTGCTAAGATCAAAGGGGATAAGGGGAAGCGTGTAGAGGAGGACTTAGGAAAAGCATCTATCCTAAATAAATACTTCTGCTCAGTATTTACCGAGGAGAAGGTAGGGCAGGGCCCACAGCTCAGCACCATGGACACAAGGGGGAAGGAGGGAGGTGTGCACAGGTCCCTTCACAAAAGAAAGGGTCCTACAAGAGCTCACTAAGCCCAGGGTGGACAAGGCAATAGGACCTGATGGCATACATCCCAGGGTACTCAAGGAGCTAAGGGTGGAATTCGCAGAGCCATTAGCAGAACTGTTTAGTGAGTCTCTGAGCACAGGAGAGGTCCCAGAAGACTGGAGAAGGGCTCATGTGATCCTACTCCACAAGAGTGGTAGCAGGGAGGAGGCATGGAACTACAGACCAGTTAGCCTTACCTCAGTAGTGGGTAAGATTATGGAGGCACTCCTTAAGGAAAGGATAGTGCAATACCTGCAATCCATAGGAGCACAGGATCCAAGACAGCATGGGTTTATAACAGGAAGGTCCTATCAAACTAATCTCGTAGGTTTCTTTGAATGGATAACCAGAGTGGTGGACCAAGGGGGTGCAGTTGATGTCACCTACCTTGACTTCAGCAAAGCTTTCGATACTGGTCCACACAAAAGATTAATAAGCTGGGTAGGCTCGGGTTGGGTCAGAGGTTGGTAAACTGGTTGGCGAGCAGAAAACAGAGAGTGGTGGTAAATGGTATACAGTCAGAAGAGATGCAAGTCACAAGTGGGATACCTCAAAGATCAGTTCTGGGACCAGTCCTCTTCAATATCTTCATCACTGACACTGCAGATGGACTGGAGGGTAAGGTTTGTCTGTTTGCAGATGACACCAAGATCTGCAACAGAGTAGATGATCCAGATGGGGTGGGCAGAATGAGATGAGATCTGGATAAACTGGCAAAATGGTCAGAACAGTGGCAGCTGGGGTTTAAGGCAAAGAAGTGCAAGATCATGCATACAGGGGAGAGAAACCCTGAAGCTACCTATAGGTTGGGAGGGGTCAGTTGCTGGCAATCACAAGGGAAGAAAAAGACTTGGGCAGCATCATCATAGATGGCCTGAAATCATCCAAGCAGACCACTAAAACAGTAGATAAGGCTAGAGGGATGTTGGGGTGTATTAGTAGGGGTATCACAAGTCGTAAGAGGGAGGCAATGATCCCTCTTTACAAGATGCTGGTTAGGCCCCATCTGGAGTACTGAGTGCAGTACTGGAGGACGCACCTGCACAGGACATTAACAAAATGGAGGCAGTCCAGAGAAGGGCAACCAAAATGGTGCAGGGACTGCATCAAAAAACATATGTGGACAGATTAACGGAGCTCAATATGTATATCCTAGAGCAAGGACGGAGAGAGGTGATATGATCGAAACATTCAAACATCTTAAGGGCATTAGCAAGGTGAAAGAGTCTAACATGTTTCAATATAAGAAAAATAGCATGACAAGAGGACACAGCATGAGATTAGAGGGAGGCTGATTAAGGGGGAATGTGAGGAAGTTCTTTTTCATAGAAAGGGTGGTGGATGCATGGAATGGCCTACTTTAGGAAGTGGTAGATATGAATACAGTGCAGGGCTTCAAAGAGGCATGGGACAGGCATAAGGGAGCAATACAGATGAGTAAGAATAGATAGGCCATTGACACAGTAAAGACCTATAGGCTATAGCACATTCATAAGGTAGAAAAACTGGGCAGACTGGATGGGCCTTGCGGTCCTTACCTGCCGTCAACTTCGATGTTTCTATGACCCCACTCCTCATCAGTGGCAGTGCTGTCCAGCGGCTCTGGATAAAACTATCTCTGTGCCACCATCCGACCCACAGTCCATGCTGCTCAGGGTCAGCGACAGAGACAGGGTCATCCTCATCACATGGCCAGCATCACCCTCTACACCATGCTCTGGGCTGACTTTGACACTGTGCCCAGAGTCATCCTCCTACTCAGTGTTGTGAACACCAGAGTCAGGGAGACCTCCAGAACAACACATTCATCAGCACATGGCCTGGAGCCGGACCCAGGACCGCCACCATGACTCTTGCCACCTCCGACACCATACCGGAGTCATCACCTTTCTCAGGGTCGCAACATTATGGACAGAGACAGCATTGAAATGGCAACTGTGCCGACAACACCGTCGGCGCTGGACCCTCTCCTCACACCGTGAACAGTGTACAGAGGGGGCCAAATGACAGTGTCCGGAGGGGGCCCAGTGTCTTTCTGTCACCACCTGCCGCATTGTCAATGCGAACAATGACAACAGGGACTACGCCAGAGGAAGACATCAAGGTGTCCACCAATGCAGACCAAGCGTATAGCTGTGGCCTCACCACCAGGGACATCTGCGGTTCAGGGCAGAAAAGACTGTGAAGGGTTTGCAGTCGACAGCCCATAAGGAGTCAACTGTCCACCAGACCCATCTAGTGGAGACTCAAACTTCAGCATGGTGAGGTCGAGGAACCAGAGGTCCCAGGAAGCAGCCCAGAAGAAAGGCCTAACAACCTGTTCTTGGACACATGCATGCAATGCCTGCTTCTGAAGGTGGGGACCGGGCAACCCTTCCCCGCCCCAATCAACAGGGAGTTTTGCGGGTATGGAAGTACAGGGAGAAGCAGGTATCGCATGCATCCCTGTCGTGCTCTGGTCCAAGACAGGCCATACAGGTTGGATGCCAGTCCAGAACAGCCACCGGTTTCCCACAGGGGCAATGATGCATTATAGGTGGAAGTCAGACTTTCTTTGACAATTCTGCCCCTTTCTTATCGGACTTCAGCACTGCAGTAAAATAAACAAAAGCAACACTGCAAATAAAGTGAAAATAGCAGTGACAACTCGAGCTGAGGAACTGCACTCCCATGTTGAGCACCTGATGACAGGAAGAACAGAACTGAGGTTAGTGAGGGAGTCTGCAATGGTTATTGGCTGGCGCACAGCACCATGTGTGTGTGTGTGGGGGGGGGGGCGCTGCGCAGGCACCATGCCCAGTAGATGTGGCCGGTCCCCTGGCAAAAACTTTGTTCCTGTGGGGTCCTAGTGCCTCTGGCCCAGACTCATAAGTGGGAATCAGTGGTGAAGATCGATCAGTTACTCAGTGTCACCCTGAGCAAGTCATGTAACCTCCCTGTGCTTAACCTCCCTCTAATTTCTCTCTCAATTTACTCTGAATCTCCTTGTGGGCTGACACTGCAGCAACATTCTCTCCTTCTCCTGGATCATAAAGCTCTTTCAGATATAGTTTGTATGAAAAGTGCTATATAAAATTAAATTATGGGGGTGTGACCAACCGCCGAGTGTGGAGCAGCAACTACAAATAGCTCTGTGATATACAGAGGCATTTTATACAAATAACACACAGAATTAAAAGCTTACTAAATTTATCTCGCTCATCAGGAAATGCTCTACTGATTCTAGCGGTACCAAAATTGAGCACTGTCTGCCCATCGACGATCTACATAAGGTGAATAAATAAACAGGCAGGTGAGGGCAGAGATGGAGCCCAGCCGAAAGAGCAGCGGCCTGGGAGCAGCACGGACGACAAGCCAACCAGCCTTGGAATGCAATTCCTTCTCAACCTACCAATGTAGCACTACTGCGTGCCACACAATCCCGGGACAAGCAGACAGCAGACTTTCAAGAGCAACTGAAGTTGATGGACTTAAAAATAGGATCCCTCACAGCGGATACGCAGGCTACAACACAGACGGCTGATTGGGTCCTCGCAGTCTCCAATGGCCTGACTAAAGAAAATGGTCTTTTAAGGAAACTTCTCGAAAATCTGGAAAAACTCAATCAGAGAAACAAATGTCTGAATCCTGGGCTTAGTGGAGGGCGCTGAAGGAGAGAACCTTCTGGACTTCATCGCTACATGATTAACAAACCACTATCAGCTACTCTCAGCTCCCTCAGTGGTCAAAAGCTACAGGATTACCCCCAGAAAAGCCCACAATCGCAGACCAACCAACAATTAATCACCACGGACTGTTTTGGTTCAACTGGGGTCGGTCGCTAAAAGAGATGCAGTCCTGTCATAAACCAAGCAAAAGGGCCCATCAGAGTGGCAGGGGAATCGGGTCCACCTTTTTCCCGATCTCAGCTCTGAAACCAGGCAGAGACGCAAGGGCTTCGATGGGGTGCGCACAAGATTGTGAGAGTTGGTGGTACAACATCTTCTATTGATGCCAGCCAGCCTGAAAGTTATATACGGTGACAAGACCTATCAATTTTCTAACCCCAAGGATGCGGCTAAGCTGATGGATAAAATGGAAAAGGAATTTCAGCAGCGGGAAAAAAGATTCTGAGGTTGAGGAGACAGTAAATGACTAGGTGACAGCTTCTTTGACTTTGCCTAGTGATTGACGGGAGTAATGCTTTCATTTGGTGCAGTACCCAATTATACTTTTTAAATGTGGGAACTGAGTTTTGAGCAAATCCTAAAGGACTATGAGGTATGCTTCACTGTAATTTGCTAGGAGCTCATGCTGGTTTAAATTATCTGTTGGGGACATGGATTAAAATATGGCGGCACCACATGGCGTTGGTTAAAAAGTAAACGGGCTGCCTCCTCCATCTTCTTGGAGGAGCCTTCTCCGCGCCATTTAGAAGCAATTCCCAGCACAGGCACACTAGCTCTGCAACATGTTAACGTACATAGAGTGTAGGCACCTCAGACCATCTAGCGCGATGGAGAATGAGGGACTACACTAATATTAAGTTTTTGGTAATGATGTTCTTGTGTGTTTAACTGATATTAAGTACAACACTGTTGTTTATAATGGTTATCTTATAAGTTAAGGACTAGGTCAGGTGCTCTAGTCTAGAAGGTAACATACCACTGTATTTTTCATCCTCTTGTGATACAGCCTGTGTTCTGGCAGAGTTTAATTTAAGAAGTTGCCAATTATTTTACACTTTATGCAATGTCCCCTGCTCATGGCAGATTTGGTATTTTAGTAGCAATATAGAGAATTATGGATGGGTTTCCATCGGTAACAGTGCTGTGAGCACATTGAGCGGCTTCTAAGGCGACTGATATAACTTCGAGAGTGAAGCTCGAGAGGTTCGGTCGCCTTAGGAACCGCAAGATGCACTAATCAGCACCGTTACCAATGGAAACCCATCCATAGTTTTTTATAGTGTATATTGGAAGCTTGTTACCAAATCTGCATTTAATTTTATGCACCTTTCTCTCTGCGGCTTATGCTGGGACCTCTGCCAACTGACAGTGCTGTTTGATTTTTGTGAGTTCGAGGTTGCATGGTACGTGCGAATCTTGCCGTTCGATGTTGTTATGCTGCAGTGAGTACATAGCTACTGCAGCATAACAGCATGCATAACGTCCGTGGTGAAGCATAACAAGGTTTCAAAATGTGCTCTTTTTTAACGGTAACAGCGTTCCAATATATACTATAAATGTATTACACTATTCTGGAAACCCTCAAGTCAAGTAACAGAGTTTGGAGTATAGCCTACCCCTTACTGTTAAAATGCTGTTCACACTACTGTATTGTCTTACGAGCTTATCAAATTATAACGTATGGAGATGGTCTGTTACTGTTAAAAATCAATTAGGTTACATCCTGATAATCCCATCCGTATGATATCAGAATGCTGTAAACCTAGTCTGCCTACATCATTCCGATGAGATTATAGGTTAGAATGTCACCAGCTGAAGTCTAACAACAGAACGTTGATCAGCTGTTCATGACTGCAGTTAAAACAAGCGCACATTCCACAGCAACAGTAACCGCCTGCCACAACATTGACCACAATGTCTTTCTGTCCATTTTGTAGGTTACCTTGTTTTTACTCTGCATTGTGGCAGCTCCTCAGATGTTCATGCCCATAGAACTAGAAGAATGTTAGTGTCTATGCCATCCTCCTTCAAATCTGACGCTGACGTTGCACTGTGACATACAGAGAAATGTGACCACAGCTGACCAAATCAGAAAATAATGGTTTTAAAGGGACACTGTCAACCCCCTTTGGTCTCAAAGTGTCCCTAGTTTAAAACACACATTTTATGATTGCTAACATTCGGCAAAGATTGCTGATATAGCTGGTAGTTTGATTCGGACTCTTTTTTTTCTTTAAAAAAGCAAAAAACAGACTGCTCACCATACTGGTGTTACCACACAAACACAGGTTTGTTTACATTCCTTGATCAGCTCCAATTGCATCATTCCTGGACTTGGGAACACCCATAACACAGTCTAGCCCCTCATGATGCACTGGGAATTTAGGAGGCTACTGCCTCTTGAGTGACTACACTGTTTGGGGGTGTTTCTAGTGCCCATGAAGCCTGCAGTAAGAACAGATCCATTGTTGTAAACAAAACAAGGTCGTTTATAAATATACATTAGTATGCATTTTACTTCTACTAAACAAGGAGACAGACCAAACAAACAGCAACATTAATGAATTTTAGAGAAGGTAAGCAATCATAAAATGTGGGTTTTTAACTACAAATAATATGATGAAAAACAGGCTGACAGTGTCCCTTTAAACTGCGCATTTTTTTTTTTTTTTTTAAACATTCCCTGCCCATACACTATAAAATACAATGAGTAGGTTGTGGCTGTTAACCACGATTGTAATCACCTCTCGTGGTTGCCATGTCAACTATAAACCTCTCGAGCTGCGCTCTCGAGGTTTATGAGGTTGTCCTGGCAACCGCTTGAGGTGACTACAGCATGGTTAACAACCGCGACCTAGTCATTATCCTCTATGTAATGATACTCAGCGACAGATCTTTATTATGCTGTAATGTTATGCAGTAAAATTTTTAAAATAAAGTTTAAAAAAATGTAAATTATTTTCTTTTCTTATTCTCCTTTGCCCGGGGATACTCTTTCTCTCAGTTGGCTACAGCATTCAACAGCCGCACGCACTATTGCACTAATTATTTAGTAGTAATCATTAAATCCAGTGGGTTACAAGACCCAAGGCAGCATGGATTCACGGGGGGTCATGTCAAATGAATCTAATTTGCGTGACCAAAGAACTAGGAATGACCCTGCAGCTAATATGGCGGCCAGCCAGGGAGGTGAGGAGGGCTGTGCCAGTTGCCATGTCAGGACTTACCACACGTCCCCAGCCACACCAGCAAAGGGGGGTGTATGGGTGGTGTTCAGGGTACGGGTGGGGCTGCTGGACCACCACTGTTCGCCAGTCCGCGTGTCAACCAGCATTCGTGGGGTGGGGGTACCACTGAACACCAAAGGTAATGTAAGAGACAGGTGATCAGAGGTTGGGGGCTGCCACCAGACACGAGGGAAACCATATCCAGCTCCATGACAGGTGATCAGAGGGTGGAGGAGTGCCAGTAAACACCAGGGCATACTCTGTTTTACCAGGACAGGGGATCTGAGGACGGGGGGCCACTAGACACCAGGGAAATATTCACATCATTGGCACGGGTGTGCGTGGGTGGGGCTGTGGCGAGATAAGGCCATATGTTATTGTTTTGGGTCATGTTTTATATAATTTTATGTATATAATGCATCAGAGACGCCCGTGGTGGCCAGTGCAAGGGATCATGGGTACAAGCACATGGGCCCTGTAGAATGATGTTGTAATTCTTGTTACTGGGCACAGAATCTGTCAGATACTAGCCAGGGGCTACAGTTAATTAAATCATTTTACAAGGAGACAAAAGAATAATTATGCAGAGCTGGGCAGCCAGCACATCCATTTGTGTCTGGATGGGCCCCAGCATCCAGAGGTGCCTGGGTGTCTGGCTTTCCTTTGTCTCTGCAAGGCTACCTAATCTAATCTTGTTACCAACTGAATGGGCTACCATTTAAGTAAAGGGTAGCGTAATTACTGCCATTTCCAAAAAGGGAGGCTGGAATTTTCCACAGAATTCTGGTTTAAACTGGTTGACCTCTGAGTTTTTTACCTCTCATATTCAGAACTGCATATCTGTTTTTTGTAATAAAATACTAAAATCTGATTGGTTGCATAGCCATAGAAACAGAATGCTATACAATCACAGGGCAAGCCACAGTCCACTGGAACTGCCCTTTTGAAACCCCTTAAAACAAGAATGCAGAGGGGTATCTGAGCCTTTTGGGCATTTGGGACCCTGCCTGTCTGCTTGGACAGCAGAGACAATTTCTCATGGACAAGGTCCAAGACTTCAGCTGCTACTTCTAAAGGACACTTTGCACTTCAAAATTCAGCAACCTAAGGACACTGAGGTAGAATTTTAAAACTAGAATTCTCAAACTTTAGTTGTTTTTTTTTTGTATACTTTACATTTTATTTTCCATATCCTGTAACCAACGTCTAGAATTATTTGTCTTTATGTTATTTACTGTTTTTATTAATTTAATTAGTAAAGCCTCTGACTTATTTTAAAATAATTCTGCCTATGTTGTTTGTGTGTGTGCTACCTTGGTAAGGGTTGTTCAAACAACACTACACCTGTGTGACTGTTGTAAGGCCAAACACTGCAAAAGTGAAAGTACCACTAGGAACTTTGTGTCGAAAGGAGGGGAGGAAATACGAAGGGTCTCAGGAGAAGCCTGTGGGGGATCTGAACTGAGCTCTGCATTTCGGGGGAAAGACAAATAATAGGGTGTATAGCCCCCCGAAGTCTATACACGCCTGTGGCTTTCTGGGTTGTGGTGCAGTGGCTGAGAGGGTTCTAACCCGGAAACAGACTCAAGACTGTATTTGTATCCCCTCACATGAAGAGAGGGTTGCCCTGGGATTCTCTGCTGCACGTTCAGTTGTGAAACAGCGAGCATACTAGAAGGACGGAGAAAGGGTATCCATGACACCCCCGTTACCGGAGGGATTTGCTGTGATGCAGAGAGAAATCCTGCCCCAAGGGAGTGGGCTGGTGACAGGGGCCACTGGACACCAGGGACAATATCATCATCATCATCATCATCATCATCAACAGGAAATGGGGGTGGGTGTAACTAGACACCAGGGAATGCTATGTATTACCGGGGTGGGAGATCAGAGGGTGGGGAGTGCCACTGGACACCAGGGATACTGTGTACCATAGGGGAAAGGTGATTGGTAGGTAGGGGGCAAGTGGCTACAATACAGCTGTCCCACCATCGGTGGAGTGAAAGCACAAACTTTGCATCCAGTTAAGTTACAGTTTTCAAGGCAGTAAATGGTGCCCCTCTGGGTGCCATTTAACACTGAAGCAAACCTTTGAAAGTGGAGTATGCAGGAGGGGACCCCCTCATTTGCATGGGCACAGTGTTGTCTTAGTGCTTGGACGCTAATGGGTTTAGCCTGCGCTACAGGGGTCTTTGACTACAGACACCACTCCAAAACTGGGCACAAATCCCAGACAGCACGGGCAAACACCCATCAGCACCGTGCTAACTTTTGAATATCTGGCCCCAAGTGTTTTAAGGTTTATGGGTACTGAGTATGTTCCTCAGAGCCCCACGGGTGGAGACAGGGGCTGCTGCTTCAAAAAGAATCCAAGTGGATTTACAATCTCGAAGCATTAATACTGGAGAATTTGAATGATAATATAAATATACTGCCCTTTCTGTCATTTTCTGACACATATTTTCTCTTTTTTCTCTTTCAGGACCCGATGTGATGTGCCATAATGAGATTTGAAAGGAAACTTTGGCTATGTATCTCCCATTTGCTTTTAAAGTTCAAGATGTGATGCGTCAATATGATGTAGAAGCCTCCTTTCTCTTAGCTTAATGCTTACATGTACTTGAATAAAATATGATTTCCACACAATCATTTCTCATTCTTTTTCTGTTCTCTTTTTTTCTCTTCTTTGGGTACTCTGACCCCATCACCTTCCACTCAACTATACCTTCTTCTTGAGTGTCAATGGCTGTTTGGTGAACAAGACTGTGTGGTTTCCTTTTCCTCCCCATACCTAAACACACACACACACACACACACACACACACACACACACACATATCCTTTCCGATTTTTACTACACCTATTTTTGACATATTGCATCTCTTTAGATGCACTCTTTCTAGAGCACCAATTCTGGTGCATGAGACTGACTGGTTTTACGTATCACTTGTTTAAATTAATTCTGTTATTTCTCTCCTCTAGTGTCATAGTATCTTAAATTTTTGTTGCACTTGAAAATCTGGTGCTTTTCCCTTGTGCGCTATTATAACTTCGCAACCTGGACAGTGGAACACCTCAAATGTAATTTTCACTATTTCGCTTCTCTTTTGTTCCCCATTTATACTTTATTCTTGTCTATAAAACCATTTCTTCAGACTGTTTTACTTATTCATACAGGCTCTCTCACTGTTATGGTATTCATTAGATATCTCTGGGTGTACAAATCTGCTACGCTTAATTACTATATAGAGCTACAGTATATTTTTAATTTAGGCTTTTTGTGATGATGCACTTGATAGTAATAAGGCTTTCAAACACAGACACAGTATCTTTACACTGGAGTTTTAAATACAACTTACCGTCACTGTGTAGCCATTTCCCCGATGAAGCCTCATGCTACAGAGTCGAAGCGTCAGGGCTTTAGTGCTGGTACTCTTGTGCAGATTAAAAACATATTGGTATCTTCAAACTGCTAAGTTTGTGAGTATTTTTTCAACCAAGTGCTGCTGTGGTTTATTTGTCCTCATAAATTGCTTTCTGGCTTAGCACCTGTTCTGTGAGCATGCAGCTGTGTGTGTGTTTACATGTCTGGCCATCTGCTTCACATTCAACACTGCCCAGGCTATGTCTAGCAGTTTGAACGTTCATGGGTGTAGAAATGTTTCCTAAATAACAACGTGCATTAATAGCCAGCTTTTTTCCACAAGCTTCTGAGTGAGCTTAAACACGTTTCTTGGTTATCAATGAACTTGGGGTTTTGAGTTACATATCGGATAAATTCAGGGCAGATTTCTGGGGTGTAACTCGAATTAAGTATTTAGTTAATGACCTGTTTCTTGAACTGTGTGCCAATCAGCAAATGCTGAACAAAGCTCCTGGGAAGACGGGAGTGATTTCTCATGCTTCGAGGGTACAGCAGCATCGGTAAGATGCTGTAGAGCAGATTAAGTAAATTCTACTAACAGTGTGGACATCTTGCCTAATACAGAATACATTCTAAAAGAACAGTTTCAGCACTACAAAAAGTTAAAATTCTGGGAAATAAACATTTATTATAATAAAACAATTTTGCAGCAATATAGATCGAAGGGCTGAGCAACACGTGGGTTACAGGTTGAAAAGACCCTGACAGGCAGCTTGGTTAAAGAAATACGTCAGACCAGATGAGGAAATGGTATTAACAGCTTGTTCAAATGAACTGATAATATATTAACTGATCAAGACAAAGACATCTATGAAACTTTGTCTAAAGACATTGATTCAACTAAAGAAGTCCTGTTGAAGCATAAAGATCACCACCTAATTCAAAAACGGTGAAGGGAATTTACCAAAAAGGCTGCAATAGTATGAGATGCAACTAGCTGAAAGAAAGAGAAGAAACTACAACATGACTCTAAGGACTACCAGTCTGAACAAATCTACTCGTAACAGAGACTGAGTAGACACCACAGCTGTAGGAGAGCACAGAAAAAATCTAAATCAAGAAACAGAGTCAGAGTATCAAAATCCCTGAATAACAACACGGATAAACAAAGCCAAGGCAACAATAAAAAAAAGTGCAAAACAAGAAGGGGTAGAGGAAAGCACAGAGTGTACGTTGCTGGACAACCTGACAAGCAAGATGCCAGAGTGAATAACCTCTCAGATATCCCACTCCCCGCATCAACCCACGCAGAAGTCCTAGAAAAAGGACTACCCTTTGTACCTGACCCTATGGTAGTGAGTTTCAAATCTTCACAGATTTGAAAAGTTTTTTTCAGAAACTTGAATCTTAGAAAATATTACAGCAAAAACTTGGCCATACGGTATGGAATTCCCAAAAATCTTGCTGAATCAGACAGCTTTACAAAGGGCATACAGTCATTAACAGATATGTTAGCTGAATCTGATAATCCTAAATTAGACGCTCAATTAGACCATGACATCAATGGGGTGGGTAGTATGAGCGTTGAGTTAGTGGTATGGTGCGATGACCTAGATGGTATGGGCTTGTACTACCAACACTAGTGTCACCCTCAGCAGGTGTGATGGTGAAGGGACACTCTCGCTTCTAAGTGGGTGGATGGAATCACCAGACAAGGAGCGGCAGGAGTCATATACAGAGATCAGATGCTGAACAGAATTTATTATCACCAAGAGGAGGGAAAACATGGTCCCAGGGAGCAAAATGAATTAGTCACAACTATACTTTACTATAGGATTACTATTTGGATGCTCTAAGCCTCTACATACAAGACTGATCATTCTTATAAGGCACTAAACATACAAATAAACTCTGTAGTTAGCTAAGAGGTGCGCCTCGGCCTAAACTTTTAGTGTACTCCGCCCTACAGAGAACTAAAATGACATATTCAGCATATGAGTTTCACATTCTGCATTCTGTTAGTTTTTTTTTCGCCTTACGTTTGTGTGTTTATACCATGCCACTTACGTGACTGTCTATAGTTTTCTTGATTTCTCCAGCCTGGTTCATTGTTTTGGTGGACCTGCGACGATCACGAGGGAGGACTTCTTCGGGAGCCCATGGTTAGACTCTAGTTCGTTTCGTTTATTGGATGCCCAGGACTGCTGATATTTGGGAGGTGCAGTGACCGCTACTGACATTTCGTGGGGCCTCTTTATTCGTGTGACTGACTGATCTGTTTGCTGCTGCAGTTCACTCCAGTCTTGAATCTGTGGGAGGAAAAGTGGAACTTTTGTCCAAGTGCCATGAGTAAGAAACACTGTGCCTGAGAATTGGACGCTGATCTGAGCCAGAGCAGCAGTGTGTCTGGGAGTTGTGGTGGGGGGGGGGGAGCCTCCTCCATATGCCCTGGGCTGGTGGATGCACTGATTTCCATGACTGAGCGGGAGTCGCCTCTGGGTATTTGGGGAGCCGGAGTCTTAGTCAGGCCTCACCTAAATCCCTTATGGGTCATTCCTGTTGGTTTGTCCCTTGGGGGATTGTAGCTGCAGGTTGCAGGCAGTGGGGGGGAAGAGCCTGTAAAGATTTGGTACATATGGAAGGGGGGGGTTCCTCCCTTGGAAGTTAATTTACACGCCTCAGTCCACTGCTGTATTGCCGATATTTCGGATTCCATCGAAGATTTTTAGAACAGCTGCTTGACCTAAGGTTTGGTTCTTTTGGCCACTGAGGATCGTTTTTGTGGCACTAAAACTGATTAATCTGGGCTTGCTATTCTAATACTGAACTTGGTCTGATTCTACAATTTCAACTCGTGGTTCAATGGAGGGCCTTCATGTGAAAGGTGGACTATCTAGCAGTGGTCTCCCTCCCTTGCAATCTGGATTGTTTGTGACTGATAATTTTTTTTTTTCTTGATTTAGTAGTTTTATGTTTACCTGTTTCTTTTCTCTATTAGTCCCCCCCATGAGAGGTAGTGGGGGTGATCTTTTCCAGAATTTTTAAAAACTAGAGTGGTGAGAGGACTCTGGTTCATTATATCTGCATTTCTCCCACTGCGTGAGAGGTAGTGGGGGTGTTTTATTCTGGACAATTAAAACTGGAGTGGTGAGAGGACTATATCTTGCATTTTCTTTTTCACTGCATATTTTTTTTGTTCTGGTGTGGTGTTTATTTAATTGAATTTAATATTGTTATTATGTAGTAATTTTGGGAAGGGTGGGTATTTCTATAGGCCTACTTGCGATTGTTTTTTATATTTTTTTAAGGAGTGGGGTAAGTACGGGTTTATTGTTGGCGGAAGATGTGTTGGCCTGTTGCTCTCCCAGTCAGGCACTACTCCCCTCCTAACTCCGGAACCTCCGGCCCTTTTATTCTCTTCTCCGGCCCGCTGCAGTTTATAACCGCTGTAGGGCTTTCGGTATTGCTAGTAGGAAGCAGAGGTGGGTTGGGGGTCCTGGACCTCGGGGGTGGGCGGGGTGGCCATATCGGTGTTGTACGGTCCAGGAGATGCCCTCAGGCGAAATGATCTCTAGATTGTGGTCCTCCGTGTCTGGTTACCATACCCAAGGGCTCCAGTGTTTCTGGGTAGATAACTCGGTCAGCTCCGGAACCCCATCCAACTTGAGTGGTGTTATGCAATGCCAGGTCTATTAGGAACAAGACAGCAATTATTGCTGATCTTGTTGGGACAGCAGACCTGGCTTGCATCACCGAGACCTGGCTTGATGACAACATAGGCCCCATCCTGGAGGCAGCGGTCCCAGCCAGTTTCTCGGTGATACACCGCTCAAGATCGGACCGCAGGGGCGGGGGTGGCTATCTCTTTAGATCTGAATTGGGCCTTACTGGTGTACCAGTTGAGGGGCCAGATCAGTTGAGTTTACCATAGTAGTAGTGTGGGCTGCAGGATCATTCTCATCTACCATCCACCCGGGGATGAGAAATTGTTCCTGCAGGAAGTTGCAGACTTCATTTTCGATGTGGCACTGGAGTCACCCAGGCTAATGATCCTGGGCGACTTCAACACCTGGGTCGATGATGAGCTCTCGCAGTTTGGTCAAGACCTCCTCCAACTTATGTGTTCGTTGGGGTTCACACAGGTAGTTGCCTCTGCAACTCATAATCAAGGTCACTCACTTGATCTGGTCTTCCTCCTGGGGATCAAGTCCTCCAACTTGGCAGTGGAACCAGTCGTATGGTCCAATCATTACACAGTAAGATTCAATCTCCAGCTCCCCCCTTATAGGCCTGCCCCTGTGGAGATGGTCAGATACCGCCCATTGAGGGGTGCAATTCCAGAAGGTCTTCTGGCGGTATTAGACATATCGGAAGTCTTGAGGGCAGGTGAGGATCCAGAGAGTCTAGTTCTGGTCTATAATAAGGCTATTACTGAGGCTCTGGAGTCTATCGCCCCAGTCCTTGTTCGTCCTCTCTCTCTCTCTCCGCCCTCGGTCCCCTTGGTTTGATGGGAGCTGAGACATGCAGGACGAAGACTAGAGTGTCGCTGGCGAAATCGACCCTTGAAGCCAACCGCCTTAGACTGATAGATCACTACCAATGCTATCAATCAGCAGTCACACACAGGGCCTCAATTTTTCTGTGGCACATCGGAGCAAAGTTCTGTGGCAGGGTTCTCATTTGCTGCAGAATTTCTGCGGCGCTCTACATCAATTTCTGCGGCAATTCTGCGCACATTTTTATTCTTAATTTTTCCCTTTTTTGCCTTATCTGACACAATGCACGCTGGTAACACAGTCATTTTATGGGCTTTTGTCACCAAATTTTCAACATAGCCCGTTTAAGACCTCTGCTCATGAACAGTGTCATTGTGATTTTCTTAATCTGTCCAAACATTGATTTAGCACACAGACGCATGGGTATATGGAAAACACATTCAGTGAGATGTGAAAAATGACAGTTGTATTGTTCAAAAGGTGTAGTAAAATAGCAATGCTGAAAATCTGGGTAGAAAATATTAAAAATAGCGAAGTTATGAGCGTGCGTAGGAATGCACAACACACACTCTTAAAACAGTCATTCTGGGAATATTTTCACCAAATTTTCAACTTTGGTTTTTTAGGGGCCTACCTCATGACCTGCGACACTGTCATTTCGTTAATCGGTCCTGAAAGGTGGTTCCACGCAGTGACCGCAAAATCACCTTCCGGGACCGAATAACAAAATGACAGTGTCACAGTTCATGAGGCGGGGCCCCAAAATCCCCATGTTGAAAATTTGGTGAAAAAAATTCCCAGAAATGGCTGAGATATGCACTAAAGTTGAAAAAAATCCATTTATGCCATTATACAGCTTACCAGCATTTTTCAGTTCGCGGACGGCTTTGAAAGTGCAAGACGTGTTTCGGTCCACTGAAAATCGCTGGGCCCGGAGGCAAGTATGAGTTGAAGTGCAGGAGGTGGGGCACGAGAGGGCGGCCGGGTTGGGGAGGGGGCAAAAGAATCAACGAGGGAAGCTTTTTTTCAGGTCTTTATTTTTTCCAGACAACAGGGACTTTTGCCACTGGGGTGGACTCCCAGCGTGGCACCAGGCAGCAGTTGGGCAGTGAAGCTGACAGGGTATAGGGCACCCTGTCAGCAAATTACACTTTTGCCACACTGGGGTGGGCTCCCAGCGTGGCATACAGACATACGGTGGGGGCAGTGAACCTGATGGGAGATTGGGCACCCCATCGGCAAGTACTCTTGCCACGCTTGGGTGGGCTCCAGCGTGGCATACGTCATTGTTGGGAGGAGGCGAGCAGTGAAGCTGATGGGGATTCGGCACGCCATCGCAAGGACACTTGTTCTGGCAGCTGCGAATTTCTGCGGGCCACCGCGAACTCCACGGGTGACGGCAAATTCCGCGGGTGACGGCAAATTCTGCAGATAATTCCGCAGTTTGCCGCAGCCACGGAATCATGGAAAACTCGGGCCCTGATCACACGTAAGAAGGCAGAGTTCTTGTCCGGTGAGATTGCTGCTGTTCAAAATCGACCAGCCCAGCTCTTTCGAACCATAGACAGGTTGTGCAACCCAACCTGTCTACAGGTTCAAGGACCATTTTCACAAGTTAAGTGTGATGAGTTTGCTCGATTTTTTGTGGATAAGGTAGCTGACATCAGAGCCGAAATCTATTCAGCGCCCTCTATGGGGGTTTGTGGTGGTCAGTGTTCGGTCACTTCCCCTCAGTCTTCTTGGATATCTTTGGCCCGGCCGGAGACAGGGGACATCGTGTGGATTGTCCAGAATTTGCAGCCAACATGCTGTAGTTTGGATCCGGGCCCTACACACCTATTACTGAGGTGTATGGAGTCCACTGGCCCGGTCCTTGCAAAGACTGTTTGGTGCTCCTTAGATTCCGGAGAATTCCCTAGCTCCCTGAAGGAGGCAGTGGCGACACCACTTCTTAAGAAAGCTTCTCTGGACCCAAACAATTGCGCAAACTACAGACCCATCTCTAACCTTCCCTTTGCTGATAAGGTGACTGAGTAAGTGGTTGCGCTGCAACTGGAGAACCATCTTACCATCCATGATGTCTTCGATCCTCTCCAGTCAGGATTCCGTAAGAGACATAGTACCGAGACCGCTCTGGTTCGGGTGCTCAATGATCTCCTGATGGCGAGGGACCAGAAGTGCCATTCCAACTTGGTGCTTCTGGATCTCTCCTCAGTGTTTGACACTGTGGACCATGGGGTTCTGCTTAAGCACCTGAGGGTTATCTGTGGCCTGGCTGGTCCAGTTCTCAGATGGTTCTGTTCTTTCCTATCTGGCAGGGCCCAGTGGGTGGTATCCAGGATTTTTTTTCCTCTGAGCCATTCTCTCTCTGCTGTGCGGGGTCCCTCGGACTCAGTGCTGTCCCCCATGTTGTTCACAGTGTATATGCTGCCCCTCGGAGACACTGTAAGATGATATGGGCTGAGGTTTCACTGCCATGCTGATGATACACAGCTCTGACTTTTGCACCCGACCAGGATAGTGTGGTCTCAATGTTTAACAGCTGTCTGGCAGAGATCCATGACTGGATGAAGTCCACCTGGTTGAAATTGAATTCTGGGAAGACTGAGGCACTGGCTGTGGATCCGGACCACCGGATAGAGAGGTCAGTGGTGGGTTTACCCTCTGGGCTTTGGATCGATGGTGTACAACTGCCTACCTCTGAACGGGTGCGTAACCTGGGGGTGGTTCTTGACGATGGGCTGACACTGCATGCGCAGGTGTTGGCAGACGTGACGTCCTCCTTTTACCATCTTAGGAACATTACCAGAATTAAGCACCTTGTTTCATCTGATGATTTGCCCACACTGATCCATGCCTTTGTGACCTCCCGCCTTGACTACTGTAACTCCCTTTACCTGGGGCTTCCAGGGGTTGATATCCGCCACTTGCAGCTGGTGCAGAATGCTGCGGCTCGACTGTTAACTGGGACTTTGCGCTCCAGTCATATTACTCCCGTGCTGCACAATCTGCACTGGCCGTCTATACAGCGGCAGACCACCTTCAAAGTCGGTCTTCTGACCTATGAAGCCCTGCATGGACTGGGACCAAGTTACCTTGAAGAGCTCCTGATTCCCTACAGCCCCAGCCATCCTCCCCACTCAACTGACAATGGGCTGTTAGAGGTTCCCAGGGTGCGGTTGAAAACATCAGGGGGCCCGACCTTTTATGTTTGTGGCACCATCCCTGTGGAACTCTCTACCTCGTCAGATTAGAGAGTGCAGGACCGTGGAGAGCTTCAAAACCAGCCTAACACACATCTGTTTAAGCAGGCTTTTAGCAGGTGATGTTTTTATGGATTGTGGGAAATTTTAACTGAAGTTGAATTATCTGTAAGGTTTTATTGAATTGTTTTATGATGTGTATGTATACACAGTGCTTTGACTCTAGAATTGCGCTATATAAAAATATTATTATTATAACAACTTTACAAAGCATACAAAGTTCAGCATTTGAGAGTGCTTTTGTTAGCTGAAGGGGACTGATCAGCATATTCCACATAAAGAAGAAAGGGTTTAGGGAATGACAGAAAACTGGCTTGCGGAATGGACTGGTGTGACTAGAAAGAACTTTGTGGGGGGTAACTGGGAAATAGGAGAAGCTTTTTAAACAGGCCATAGGTTCATCAGCTACACCACCCTCCTGGGTTGTCGGAAACACAAGCTCACAAAAAGAAAGCACAAAGGGAATCTTCGGCACCAACCCTCCAATGGGCTGCCGGAACAAGATGACTGAAGATGCGGACAGAAGATCTGGCCTGAGTCCTCCAACGGACTGCCGGGACAAGATAACTCGTGCTGAATATAGAAGATCCGACTTGAGTCCTCCAGTGGACTGCCAGGACAAGACTTCAAGGAGAGATGAGAACTCCCTCGAAGATTAGGCGACCAAAATGATGGGAATCCTCGGACAAGATCCACTTTGGAAACCCTCTGAAGCCAATCTGGGTTGCTGACCTCTAGGCACCACTACCAAACGGAACCCGGAAAGGAAAGCAAAATAAATGGGGTGTAGAATTGTTGACAGGGTTGGAAGAACCTGTGAAGGTATAAGAAAATAAGAAACCAAGCGTTGATGCTTTGCACGGGGCCTGGAAGAAATCTGTGGACCAGCAGAAAATAAACAGGATGCTGGAGAAGTGCGACATGTAGGAGAAATTCTTCCAGGAGTTCACTCAGAGAGAAAGCCTTTAAATCCAAGACACGTGAATGCAGAGACTGGATGGTGGAAATGTTGAATGCAGTTGCTGGGCACTTCTCTCAGTTGGCTGGAGACTGATTCTGGGTGAAGTATATTCAAAACCACAGACACACAGTGTAAGACAGTTCGGATCTGGCATACAACACCTTCCATCAGTGCTACTGCACATTGCAGGATACAAAGTACACAGTTGCAGCTGCAGGTTGCAGGGGCAACAAATGCTAGTTCGGGGTAATTGCGGGTAACAGGCTACAAAGTGCACAGTTTAGGGAAATTGCAGGTTGCGGGGCAACAAACACACAATTCAAGATAATTACAACACTTAGGTTAGTATATTATCAGTACTAGTGCCACTTTAAATTGTGCTGATCCACCCTTTTCTCCTCTCTGGCCATTGTGGTGGATTTGCTAGCCTAATTAGCACCCTGCTGCCTCCATGTGCGGTCCAAGGTTGGGAAATCTACTAGCTCCCCTCCCACCAGTGCACCCTTGTCACTGGCACAGTACCCTGGGTGCAAGCGATTCACACAATAACCCAATAGTTTGCCCTATTTTCCCACTAGCCCACTTGGTGCTTAATTAGGGAGAGAAGTAAAATACCTGGGCTTGCTAGCCCTTTTCCCTTAGCCCAACTGGGCTCTTTAGTATAACTAGCGCTTGCCTTACCCCTTTAATCTACCCCAGGAAGCTGCCCTTATAAATGTTTATTTAAACTCATTAGCAAGGCCTGCTGCTCTCAGCTCTGCCCTTGCTCTGCCGCTGGAGCTCCCTCTTAAATATCTATTTATTCAGATTAGGGTTTCCTTGCCCTACCTCCTTCCCTGGGCATCGCTATGCCCACTGCATATCAATTTATGTAAATACAGGACCCTCGGTCCACCCCCTTGTTCGGCTCTCTGCCGATTTCTAAAGTGCCTGAGCACTCAAATAAAAAAAACTTTTTACAATTCACTCTGGGTAGCCAGCGCCTAACAACCAGTGCTGCTGCTGACTCACCGCCCTGGCCTGGGGTGAAAGAAGCTGGATCGGGAGCTGGGAGGTATTAGGCAGTGGAAGAGACTGAAAGCGAGAAGGCCTCCCTGTTTCCAGATGTGCTGCCTGATGCTCCGCCAACCCGACACGGACTGGATGTGGCTCCTTGGCACTGCAGCCGACGAGGGACCCAAATTACTTCCAACTAAAATAAACAGGGCTAAACTGAGGCCACATGGCGGCCCATTGGCACGGAGGGTTGAGGCGCTGCACGCCACACCTCACACTACGCTGGCAACCCAGGTTCAGGAATGAGCCTGGGCCATCAGGGGCTGGCTTGGGGGGGTGGAGGACTAAGCGCCCCAATGGATGCTCTCCTCCAAGGTGGGGTAGGCTACCAGGCAGCGGATGCGCTCACAGCACTGCGGTGGGGAGGGTACTGTTGGGCACTAGACTATGGTGTGTGTCAGCACGCCATCAGTCTAGACAGCAAGTCCTTCGCGCCAGCACCCTCAAGGGATGGGACCTACAAATAAGGGGAGAAAAATGCAAACACCCCCAGGGCATCGTGCTCCATGATGCCAGGCTCCTGGGACAACGGGACCCAGCAGAGGAGCCAAGGGGGTCTGAAGCCCCCACCACCACCACCACCCGGAGAGGCCGAGTGGCCAGGGCAAGTACAAAAAATAAATAAAGACTGAACCCACATTGCGTTAGTCGACCATCACTTCTTCTGGGGACCTGCAGTCTCATTGGATCCACCACACCACATGGACTGCCGCTGACCAGTTCACCGATCAGAGGAGAGGCACCTCAGGACAGCCAACAGAACCGGCTTTAACTCCACAGGTAAACCCCTTTGGTTCCCGTTGCTCTTCCACCGTCCTACTTCTTCCCCGGTCAGCAACAGACTACCCCAAAAAACAAACTGCTTTCAAAAATGTTACACTTGGAGTTCTGATTCTGGAACCCCGAGTCTATGCCACACTGGCTCTCTGAGTTTTTTTTTGTTTTTTTTTAATCTATTAACATCAATCAGGTACATAACATCAGTAGGTACAGGTCTTTTCCATCATCTCATAGTGATACATTTAAATAGACAGTTTATAAACTTATTTATGCATATAGGAAGCATTTTAAGCAGTTGATTATTATTATTTGCAGTACATACAATCAATTTTAACTAGTTCTTAAAACTTTCTCCTCTTCCTTTCAAGTATCAGACCCCCAACCTCGGTTCCCCTCTCCTCCACAAACTATACAGGAGTCAGCCCTAAGTTATAAGACAAGGAGGTGCCTGGCTGTTCAGAGATGGATCAGAATTCAGCCAGATCTCCCATCTTGTCCATCTCCGGGTGTATAGGCAAGACCTCTGATTTATTTTGAAGGTGAGCTCCTCCAACCCAGAAATTTCCTGTATCACCTGTATCCAGTCTTGTTTGGTCAGAGGCTGAGGTTTCAGCCAGAACCTTGTGATAGCTTTGTGAGCAGCTGTTAGAAGGATAGCCCAGAGATAGAGTGAATCTACACCTCTTAGACCGGGAGGGGGAACAACCAGGACAGTGCCTGACCAGTTCAAAGGGAGATCCAGAGAGACGATATTCGCAAGAGCCTGGGACAACTCTCTCCAGAAGGCCTGGAGCTGTGGGCAAGCCCAAAAAATATGCAAATGGTTTGCTTCCGATTCTCCACAAACTCTCCAGCATGTCGCTGGCCTAGCAGGATACAGTCTATTTAAAGCCTTGGGAGTAAGGAAGTACCGGACTCTTGTCCTCCAGGCAAACTCCTAACAGTATGAAGACCGTGTGGTCCCCCTAACTATCTGGAAGACACTGTCCCAGTTGAGATCCCCCAAATCAGGACCCCCCTCCCCCTGCCACCTTGATTTGATTTTTGCTAGAGGGTCCCCCTTCAGATTAGTCAGTGATTTATAGTTTGTAGAAATCAGACCTCTCTGAACCTGAACAGGCCAGCCCATTTGGAAATGTGTCAGAAAGGGAGCAGCCCTGGTAGGGTCCTGGTCTGCTCTCTGAAGAGAGGCAATGTAGGTCCTGACCTGAAGGTATCTAAAGTGGTCTGAGTTCCGCAGACCAAACGTGGTGTTAATAGTTTCAAAGTCTAGAACAACACCTCCCTGTAAAAACTGTCCCAGGTACCTACGTCCAGCTCTGTCCCAGATCCTGAAGGTATAGTCCTAGTATGCCGGGGAAAACAATGGTCCCACGCCAGCCTAATCAAGGGCCAAACTGAGTTTTTAACTTGTATTTTTGCCAAATCCTGTGGACTGCTCTCACTGTGTCCCTGACTGCAGGTAGTTTGGGTGGTGGAAAGTTATAAGTATTGAGGGGCAATACTAGTCTGGTTTCGAGGGGTGGGCCCCAGCTCTTCCACCTCCCCTTTCTCCATCTCCTTCCAATTTACGAGGTAACTGGGATTGGACCACTGAAGGACAGCCCTCAGTTGTGCTGCGAGGAAACAGTCCTCGAAATCTGGGAGGGAGTGACCCCCTCCACTTTTATGGGTCTGTAGGATTTTAAAGTTTATTCTGGGCCTTTCACTGTTCCAAATAAATTTTGAGATCATTTTATGCCAGGTCTGAAAGTGTGATTTGTGGATAAAGAAAGGCAAACACTGGAATAAGTATAGGAATTTAGGAAGCACATTCATCGTGATGGTTTGGGTCAGAGAGTACTGTACACAGGGAAATTAATAAGGGACCACCTCTCTAAATCTTTTTCATTTGGTTTATCAGGAGAGTGTAATTTACCTTAAAAAGTTGGAAGGTGTGCTTAGAAATATATACACCAAGGTATTTCATCTTCCCCGCAGTCCAATTCAAGGGAAGGAGGTTGCGGATGTCCTCTGAAGGGTTGTAAAAGAAGCTGAGTATTTCTGTCTTGGTTCTATTAAGGGAGTAACCTGAGTGCCCTGCAAACTCCTCCAAGATGGACCACACCTGTGGAATGGACTGTTCAGGCCAAGAGAGGCACAGCAATGCATAGTCTGCATAAAGGGATATTTTCCGATGTAGGCCCCCCACCTCCACCCCCTGGACCCAATATGATTTCCGTAAAGCTTCCGATTGGGGCTCTTTATAAAGGGCAAACAAAAGGGGTGAGAGGGAGCATCCCTGACATGTACCCCTACCTAGCCTAAATCTGTTGGATAACCCCCCATTTACCCTGACATAGGTTTGTGGGCCAGAGTAAAGCACCTTAATTGTGTCTATAAAGGATTGTGGGAAGCCCGTGTACTCCAGTACCAGGAATAGGAACCCCCCAGGAGACCTTGCAAAAGCCTTTTTGGAGCCCAGACTCATCAGGCACGTGGGGGTGTGAGGGCGATGAATGGTATCAACCGGGTTTAGGGGGGAACGGACACCATCTGGGGCCTGCCGGACGGTTATGAAGCCCGTTTGATCTAGGTGGATCAGACTGGGTAGGAGGGAGTTCAAGCTAGATGCCATTATTGAAGTGAATATTTGTCATCCGAATTAAAGAGGGTAATAGGGCGGTATGATTCACAGCGGGTGGGGTCTTTTCCTTCATTATGGATACAGGAGATGGTGGTGTATTGCGGGGGGGGGCAGGTTTCCTTCGTTCCAGATGCTCGAATAAACCTCGAGCAGTAGGGGAGCCATCTCCATTTTGAAGGTTTTATCAAATTCGGCAGTGAAGCCATCTGGGCGGGACATTTTCCTGTTTTTAAGTTTTTTATAGTATTTAATATTTCTGGTTGAGTGATTGGTCTATTTAGAGCCTGGGCCTTCTCTAAGGGGAGGGAGAGAGATCCAAGGTAGTTCCTCTTCTCCTGTAGAGGCGATTCCACCTGGGGACAATAAAGTTTAGAATAGTAGGATACAAAAACTTCTGCAATTTGAGCTGATTGGTTGACTAAGCGACCTGTTTAGGGGGCAGCAATTTTGGTAATAGTGGCCCTGGCTGCGTGCTGTCTGAGCCTATATGCTAAAAGCTTGGTTCCCTTAGGGCCACCCTCATAATATTTCTGTTTCAGATAGAAGAGGGCTTTCTGAATTTCTATTTTTTTTGCAGTTTCTACAGGTGGTTCCTATGGGATCTCAACCCCTATCCTTACCCTCCTCCCACTTGATTTTCTGGGCACCCTCTAGCTCTTTAATTTGGGAGAGAAGTTCCTGCTGCTTTTGCTGGAGTATTTTTTTCTTGTGGGATGCTATGGAAATTAGCTTCCCCCTAAGGGTGGCCTTGAGGGTGTCCCACAAAATCTGTGGGGTTGTCCCATTTACGGTGTTCTCCTCCAAAGTGTTTTTAATATGCTGTTTGAGCTACTCAACTACTGTTTTATCCTGGAGAAGGGAGGTGTTCAGTCTCCAGTGGGTCGTCCATTTAGGAAGGCCCAAATTTACTTCCAGGAAAATGGGGCTATGATCTGAGAGGGTGGAGGTCCCAACCCACATGGAGGGAAAGCTGGGGAGGCCTCTAGTAAACATGAGAAAAGTGTCTAGGCTGGAAAAAATCCGAAATCTCGGAGAATAGTAGGCATATTCCTTTGCCCTAGGATACTTTTCATGCCAAATGTCCACTATCCCCATCTGGTCCATAAGCATCGTTAGGGAACAAGCTCTCCGGAGCGCCAGCTTAGGTATCTGAGAAGCAGTGTCTAAGGCTCTGTCAAGTAGCAGATTCCAGTCTCCACCCACTGTAAGGCCCTTGGTCTTCTCGGCAATAAGCTGAAAGAGGGAGGAGTAAAAAGAGAGTGGAGACCCCATGGGGGCATAGACATTTACCAGCGTAACCTGGATGTCTTGGATTGAGCCAGTTACAATAATGTAACTGGCCCCAGGGTCCTCCACCACCACCTCCTCCTGCACAAATGGAAGAGTAGCTGAGAGTACCATGGCCACCCCTCGTTTTCTACCTGAGGGCAAGGATGAGTGAAAGACATGGGGGAAAGGATTGGGACCTTAACTTAAGGACCTCTGTAGATGACAGATGAGTTTCCTGCAAGAAAATGACATCACATTTTTGTGTTGTTAAGTATCGTTGAATCTGCTTCCTCTTAATGGGGTTAGAACACCCATTTATATTATAGGAGAGAACCTCCGTATATTGTTTATCCATTTAAGCAACAATATATAAACCCAGCTGACTTCCAGAGTATGGAGACATACCTGCATCCGCCCCATCGATACCGATCTAATTTAAAAGACAGAGTACCCTGCTGTAATTTAAACAGAAAACCAAAGAAACAAGTTAACAGTAACAAAACCCACAGTAAAACATACGAACAGTGAATTTTGTGCTCAGGCCTCATTAAACTATGAGCCATAAGCAAATGATGTGGCAGGTAATCAGAGGTTGGCAAATCTCAAAACCACCCCGACCAATGTACTGTGTAGTGACTTCCAAGGGTTGGCTGAAAGGTGGACCTCAGCCAAAAGGTGTCCGCTTGCACGTTCAGAATAAGGGAGCTCAAAAAGATGAGGAGGATTCCCTGTGACCCCTGGAAAATTCCTGGGTACAGCCTACCTTTCTTTTATCAGCAAACCTCCGAGGGAGCAGCCCTCTGTAAGTCTCCTCTCCCCTGTTAAGTATATATGTTTATAAAAAGGGGAAAGTCCGCCCTTGTCTAACTACAGGTAGTAAGTTCTAAAGTAGTAAAGATGCCTGTAAAACACTCACTGCAGAGCGCCTGTTCAACTCCCCCACGACCAAGCACAGCTCAAGCCCAAAGGTGCCATCAGAATAAAAGTTTATTAGTTAAACAGTAAATGTTTGCCATTAACAGTATTGTGCGACCCCAGTCTCTTCCCCTGAAATATCAGAGGTTCACATGTTCCTGGAATATCCCAAGTTCTTCTTTAAAACCCATTATACCCATTAGCGCCATATGGTGTCAGAACCATCCATTGCTTAACCGGACTCAAAATGGCAGCATCAGGTAGAATTAGTTAATCAGCAGGGCACGGGTTCTTCTACAGCCCAGTGAGGACTAGGGCAGGCAGTGTAAAATGTACTATGTGAAGGCCTCTCCCTCCATTCTCCTCCACCTCGCCTCCAAACTATAATTGCATAAGGCATATAACAAACAAACCGAGTTGATTGTGAGGAAGGGAGCCAATAGGAGAGGAGATTAAGTCCTTGTTGAATTTACAGTCGCAGTAATAAACCAGGGAGGCCTGAGAGGGGCAGCGAGTACAGTCAATGAGCTTTAATAGGGCCCACTTAACCCCTCCCCCCGGCCCTCCTCCGCGATGCTAGAGCAGCGGTTGCATTGGCTAAAGGGCAATGGTAAGTCCCCAGCATACTCAGTGCATTGATGTAAAGAGCCTACCCTGTGACCTCCTCAGGAGGCCTTCACCGCCGAGGCCGTGGTGAGTTCAGGAGCTGCAGAGCAGCAGAAGCGGGGGAGCCGAACCAGTCCAGAGTCCGGGGGTTGTGAGCACTGGGGACAGTGTGGGCTTCACATGGCGCCAGAGATGTGCTGGAGTTAAGACCTTCATGTTTCGAGGGCTGGAGTAGAGTCTGTGGTGGCGGCTGTGCTTGTTTCCTCACCGCTCTCTTGTACATGAGATGCTTTTCTGTTCACAACAGCTGGGTCTCCATGTTTCTGGAGCATCGACAACAAATCTGCCCTGAGATTTATTTGGGGAACTCTTTGTGATGAGCCCGACCTGGAGGCCCCTTTCTGGGCTACAGTCCATGCTGATGCCAGTAAGTCCCGTTCTAATTTTTCTTTTATCGGTGGGGGGAGTGCTAATTCCCAGTTGTTCGAGGTATGGTGAGGCAGCTAGGAGGTCTTGGAATATTTTAACTCCTTGATCCGTAGTAACCTCGAGCCTTGCTGGATATAGCATCTGCACTTTGATGTTTTTAGCTCGTAACTGTTTTACAATCAGCCATAGGGTTCTGCGTGCTTCTTGAATGGCCGAAGTGTGGTGGTTATCAATCGAGAATTTGTGCCCCGAGAATACCAGGACCCCCTGCTGCCAGGCCTTGCAAAGCAGCTCTTCTTTGTTCTTGTAGGAAGTTAGCCGTGCATTGAAAGATCTGGGCCTCGCGTCTGGGTTACAGGGCCGCAGGACCGATGGGCACGGTCCAAATCGAAACCTTCTGACAGTGAGAGAGCATTCCGAAGCAGATCTTGCAGGAATGCTATGGCATCTCTGTGTTTGTCTTCAAGGCCCTTGGGAACCCCATAAATTCTAATATTGAGTCTTCTGCTCCTCCTTTCCAGGTCGACTAGGCGATGCGTGAGCTCTCTGTCTCAGGCAAGTAGATACAGGAGAAGCCAGTTGTGCTTATCTGTTTGTTCAGACACTTAAGTGAAGCATAATTCGAGTTGTTCAGTCTTGTGGTCGATTTTATTCATGTCCGAGCAAAGCTCAGATAATGTCAGATCTATTTTTGTTACCGTTCGAGCCATCTGCCTAATTGTAGCAATAAGGTCATCCTGAGGCACTTCACCATGAGGTAAAGCTGGTTGCAGGTCCTCCAGTGCCTCCCGAGGAATTTACTTTGTCAGCGTGAAGGAGCTCCATCAATTTTTGCACTGGTGTAACCGGAGGTTTACCCGACTTATGCCGCTTGGATTTTGCAGGTGGGGACATCTTTTAGCAGGCGATGTAAGAGGACTGCAAGCAGTGGGGAGCTGAAGCTCTGAGATTAGTTGGCCATCAAGGTTGCTGACGTCAGTGGAAGTCCGTCTCCGAGTTTAAAACAAAAACACCACGCTGGGCAGGAGCAGTATTCCCAGCGCCAGGGTCAGCTCCAGCCTGCTGCCTGCTGGGGGTCTGACAGAGCAGGTAGCCAGGAAAACAAAGACGACTTTCTTTTTTTTTAATTTTTTTTTTTTATTTAACAACAACTCTGCTCTGCTGCCTGGTGATGGGGAGATGACATAGCACTAAATGTGGGGCCCCCGTGCAATGCCCCTATGCCACCCGATGCCCACACTGCCAGGGTTCGAAGGGGCACTTTGTTTTATTTAATTCATTAATTCTGTTGGGCCGTCACACTTCGGGGCACTACGTCAATTCTCCTGATTTTGGAGAAAATTAACTTATAACAGGAATTAAACAGGAGACTTCTAACACACCAAGCTGGCTTCAAGCCACGTTCTACTTTTAATCAATCAGCCAACTCTCCAGTTCTGGTGACCTACCAAATTTGATGGCACAAGACATCACAAGGCTGGTTCCAATCCAAATGGACTTATCACAAAAACTTAACCAAGGAAGAACAAGCACTTAAGTAACTGCAAAATATGAAACAGCTAGAAATTAAGGCTGCAGATTAAAGTGGAAAAATTCATTTTAAATAAACAACAGAAAACTGACATTTATTGCCAGTTGGACAACAGGAACAGCTACAGAAGACTTTTGGAAGACACCATTTAAAAACTAATACTTAGGATATATATTTTGTTGGAGGACAGTGTGCATCTGTACAAATAACCAAGTCTAAAAGAGAATTTAGGCAGGTGAAATCTCAAAATTCCAACTATTTACATATTACAGCAAATAAATAAGAACCAGACAAAACCCCCAGGGAGACCAATTATCTCTGGATAGGGATCCCTGATGGAGAAAATGTCCATGTTTGTAGATCATTTTATGAAACAACTGGTTATGTTACAGCCATCTTACGTCAGGGACTCTATAGACATGTTCAAACTTGAGGGGTTGGCCTTGTCCTCAAATTATTTCTGGCCTTCAATAGATGAGTTCGTATTTGCCATGACTTGGGACTTTTGGCACTGGAACATCATCTCATGAACACTTCAATTGGTGCCAGATTCCCTGTAGAATTTATCCTAGATGTCACGTAGATTATCCTAACCAGTAATTACTTCATTTTTGACCAGAAGTTCTATTTGCAGACTTGTGGTATTGCCATGGGGCCACGATGACACTCTCCTATGCAAGCCTATTTTTCGCATTGGTGGGAGGGTGCCATTGTATTCAACCATGGCAGGAACCAATTCTTACCCCAGATAAAATTCCTGGGTAGATGTATCAACAATATTTTAATTGTGTGGAAGGGTTCCACTATGCCGCAGCAACAGGAATGTCGGCGACTTCCCCTACAGTGACAAATGGTCGCCGACATCCCCAACACCACCAATCCGGACCCCGACCGGAAAGTACACAGACACCTGTTTGGTATACATGCAGGGGGGTGCTATGTCCCCAACACCCCACCGGACTTAAGGATTCCAACTCGGGGGCAAACTCCAGGCGATGACCCAATCGACACTGCGGGTGTCGAGGGGTTGGCCTCGCTGTAACAGCGTTGCTGTGAAAGAGTCGCTGCTACAACAGTACAACCTGTGGAAGGGGGACACACAATCTGCTACTGCATTTGTAGATTTCCCTCAATAATAATGATTTGGGGCTTCAGTTCACTTATAACTGTCATTCAAACATCACCACCTTCCTAGACATTTGTTTTTCATCCACAGAAGGTCAACCCATACAGTAAGAAGCATATAGGAGGCCCACCTCTGGAAATACACTCCTCTATGCTTCCAGTGCCCATCCCCAGCATTTAAAGAAGGGGATCCCTTTTGGACAATTTATTTATCTTAAAATTATTCCACATTGGAGTTCAGGCCAAGGATTTAAAAGACCGCTTTATGGAATGGGGATCTTGGCTGTCCCTACTGGATGAAGCTTTGGAAAAAGAAAGATCTTTAAACTGACACACACTAACTCCAAACCAAAACAGAATTCCTTAGATAATTCAGTGACACTTGTCACTGAATACAACCGCATAGCCCCGCAGGGGTCAACAAATCTAAAAACAAAGTACTTATCCCAGGATAACTGGCTGTTCCAAAACTGGTAGGCCTTGCGTCTGAGATGGTCCATAGTCGGAAGATATATTTTGAAGAAAATTACAAATATTTTATACAGCAATCATGCTGTAGTCTATTAATACTGTAGGAACGGAAGGTAACAGGAAACATACTTATTTATACATTTCTGTTATATATGGGTGAGTCAGTCCTACCAGAACGTTCAGGATTGGAGACATCTCAAAGGTCAGAAGAAACAAAACTATAAAGAGTAGTATGAGGATGAGGAGAAGAAGCAATGAGTCAGCAGCAACACATCTCCTCCTCAGTCAGTTCTTTTCATTGTTGGTTGTCAATGTCTGCCCTTTTTTATTTCCTTTTTTATTATTTTCTTTTGGCTCTCACTCTCCCATGTACAATTTTTTTTTTGGGGGGGCGCCCTGGTTTTTGGCCCACATGCTGTTGCCGCCAGCCTCAGCCCACCCAACCCACTCCTTCTCTCTCCAACCCTTTCCCTTCCCTGCTGAAATTAATACACTTTTTTATGTTTTTTTCAAAAGATCTTTTCACTGCTGCTGCTGAGTCAATATCTGTCAACCCCTGGCCCTACCTAACTACAGTTCTCAGCCCAAGAACTCAAACGAAATAAGCTGCATCTTGATTTCAACAACTACTCTGCTCAGACTGTGACTTCACACGTGTCTATGGCACATTAGGTCTCATTTCCCCTCCTCTACAAACCACATCTGATGCTCACAAAATTCAACAGTCGGTGGTGGCTCCTCCATTTGCCAGTCAGCCTGCCTATCAAGTGTACCTGGTAGCATAGGTGGTGCCTTCGAGTCCTCCGACCATCTTCCTCAGGCTGCTAGGATGTCTCCCCCTACTCACTCCTGACGCTGCCTCAGCTCCAGTCACATGATGGCCCATCAAGCTGGCCCTGGACCAGCTGACTACCACACTTTACTCACCTCCTGCTACCTCATGCTGCCCTGAAAAACTTAAAACTGCAGCCTCCTGGCTCTGGTACTCCAAACAGACGCCATCTACAGGACTACACAGGTGAAATGTCTTGAATACTTATAATGCCATTTGTCCAGAGGACAACTGGCTGAACATGAAGTGCTTGTTCCTACCGATCAGTTCCTGATGACCCACTGCTAGCACAAGTCATCGGGCTCTGGGATTTATCAACCCCTGTAGCCCTGCAAATTTCCAACATCATACATCACCACTAGCATGTGCTTGATGGAGATCCCAGTTTAAAATCAGCAGTAGGGGAAAGACCAAGGATTTCTAACAGACAGGGCAGCAACACTGGGGACCCTGTTATGCAAAGTCTGTATGAAAAGCCAAAACCAAACATTCGACCAAACTGGCTTCCTGATAAACCATGTGGCTGTTTCAAATGCCGCCGATGTAATATATGTAACCTATGTACGAATTTCACCATCTGACCATTCCAAAAATTGTATTAGTCAGACATTTGATCAACTGTAATACTTCTTTTATTTATGTGTTCTGTGTAGGATGCACCATTAGAGTCCTTAAAAAACATGTACAAGAACACATTCGGTCAACACTCAAAGCCTTTCCAAATACACCCTTGGGTACACATTTTGCGGAGTTTTATGTGAGCATACCAAGTGTTTTAAGGTTTATGGGCACTGAGCATGTCTTTCAGAGCCCCAGGGGTGGGGACAAACAGAGGCCGTTGCTTCAAAAACAAATCCAAGCAGATTTACACCCTCAAGCATTAATACCTGAGGATTTGAATGATAATATAGATATACTGCCCTTTTTGTAATTTTCCGACATTTATTTTCTCTTGTAAGACCAGATGTGATGTGTCATAATGGGACTAACAGAAATGAAATTTCAGCGATGTATCTCTTCTTTGCTTCCGAAATTCAAGATGCGATGTGTCAATTTGAGATGTACTTGAATATAATATGATTTCCACACAATCACTTCTCATTCTTTTCCATTTCTCTTTTTCGGGTACTTTGCCCCCATCACTTTCCACTCCGATACACCTGCTTCTTGAGTGCCAATGGCTCTTTGGCGAATGAGACTGTGTGGTGTCCTTCTCTCCCCTCCATACTTAAACACCGCCCCCCTTTCTTCCCATTTTTTACCATACCTATTTTGACATACTGTATCTTTTTAGATTCACTCTTTGTACAGCACCAACTTTGGCGCCCGAGATCAACTGTAACCAAACCAATTATTTAAATTTGTTCTACTGCTATTTCTCTCCTCTTTTATTGTAGTATCTTTACAACTTTTTGTTGCACTTGAAAATCGAGGGCTTCTCCCTTGAGTGCTATCATAACTTAGCAACCAGGATGGTGTAATTCCTCAAATGTAATTTTCACTGTCTCACGTCTCTTTTCTCCCATATTTATGCTTTAATCTCGTCTCTAAAACCTCCTCTTCAGACTGCTTTACATATTAATACAGGCATTTTCTCAGTTTTATGGTATTGATTAAACATTTTTGGGTGAAGGAATTTGCTACACTTTATTGTACTGAGCTTGTATTTTTAATTTAGGCTTATTGTACAATGCGTATGATAGTAATAAGGCTTTCAAACAGTCACTGTATCTTTAAACTGGATTTTTAAATGCAACTTGCCATCACTGTGTAGCCATGCCCCTGATGAAGCCTCACGCTACAAAGGCGAAGCACCAAGACAACAGTAAAAATAGAAAGGGACCTGGGGGTAATTATATCAGATGACCTAAAGGTGGGCAAGCAATGTGAGAAGGCAGTAAGGAAGGCTGGGGGGATACTGGGATGCATAGGAAGAGGCATCCATATTAGAAAACAGGAAGTTGTTATCCCTCTGTACAGACAGTTGGTGAGACCCCATCTGGAGTACTGTGTGCAGTTCTGGAGACCCCATCTCCGCAAAGACATAGACAGAGTGGAGGCTGTGCAGAGGAGGGGCACCAAAATGGTGCAGGGTCTGCACCAGAAGACATACGAAGAAAGACTAAAGGAGCTTAATATGTATACCCTTGAGGAACGAAGGGAGAGAGGGGACATGATAGAAACTTTCAAGTACCTCAAGGGAATTAAAGTCTAAGAGCGTAGCATCTTCCAGAAAAAGTGATGTGCAAGAACAAGGGGGCACAATTTGAAGATAGAGGGGGGACGGCTCAGAGGTAATGTGAGGAAGTATTTTTTCACTGAGAGGGTTGTGGATGCATGGAACAGCCTCCCTGAGAAGGTCGTGGAGTCAAGAACAGTGGGGGACTTCAAGAATGCATGGGACAGGCATAAGGCAGTCCTAGTGGGGGGTAGGAGGAAGTAAGCTGTTGGTTAACTAGGATCTGCAGCTTATCTGTTAGGTAGGAAAATGGGCAGACTAGGTGGGCCAAGCGGTCCTTATCTGCCGTCAGATTCTATGTTTCTATGCTTCTGCATCAGTACTCTTGTGCGGATTACAAACATGTTGGTATCTTCAAACTGCTAAGTTTGTATTTCTTTTTTTCTCAACCGAGTGCTACTGTTTGCTTTCCTCATGATCGCTTTCTGGCTTAACACCAATTCTTCTCTGCGCGCATGGCTATGTGTGTTTATGTGGTCCCTGCTTAGTTTGTCTCTGAAGATCCTAACTGATCTCTGGCGATCCTCCCTCTTGCCTATTTACTAAAATTTCCCCATGTCTAATGCCGGTCCGTTGGTGCAGCGGTTTCCGCTTGCGACGCCGATGACCCAGGTTCGGGAACAGACCCAGGTGGGAGGGCAGCCAGAAGAAGAAGGATGGAGCGTCCTGTAGACAGCTCTCCTTCTCGGGGGTGAATGGAACACTGGCTGCGGGAGGACTCCTAGCGGAGTGCTGGGAATCCCCACATAACTGGCATCAGTTAGGATTCAGGAGGCGGGTGGACGCAGGATGTCATTGCACTTCCCCGCCTCCCAGAAAACAGGGAAAAAACAAAACTCTCTGGGGCACTCTGGATGACACCGCCCCTGCGCCTAGCCGCCATCGCTCCTCGCTACACTGCCAGCGACTTAATCCCGGTTCCACCGGGCTCCACTCCCATCACTGAACCCCACCCTGGAGGTGAAGCCAGGGAGGCAATGTCGGGAAACCAACACCTTACCCGTCACAGACGGTCGGGTTGTGGAGTAGGTGGTCCCACCCTGGTGGATACGTCAGGGAGTATTGCTAGTAGTTGGCAGTCATTGGGGAGCAAGGCAGGAACATGGCAGTGCGGCTGATGTGTGAGCTTCCAAAGGTCAAAAAGTATAAATAAATAATTAAAAAAAAATTCCCCATGTCTATCCCATGCACGTCTGAAGCCCCCTACCATTTTTGTTTCCACCACTTTCACTGGCAGTCTGTTCCAGGTGTCCACCACTCTTTCAGTGAAGTACTACTTCCTCACATCCTTTTTAAACTTCCCCCTTCCAGCTTTATCGCATGCCCGAGTCCCGGTGCTCTTTCTCATTTGAAAGAAACTCCCCTCCTGTACCCCTATGAGGTATTTATAGGCCTCTATCATGTCTCCTCTTGCTCTCCTCTTTTCTACGGTGTACATGTTGAGATCCCGCAGCCACTCCTCGTAGGGTTATGATGCAATGCCTACACCATCTTAATCGCCCTCCTCTGAACTGCCTCCACCCTGTCTATGCCCCTTCCGAGGTGCGGCCTCCAGCACTGGACACACTACTCCAGGTGGGGTCTCAGCAGTGACCGATACAGTAGTAACACCACTTCCCTCCTCCTGCTGGTGATACCTCCTCTATGCATCCCACTGACCCTACCCACTGTCCTGTCACACTTCTTTGCCACTTTGATGTCATCATGTATGACAACCCCAAAGTCCCCCTCCTGCTTACTGACTGTTAGTACCCCCCACCCTCAATCCTATACTCAGCTCCCGGGACTGCCATGTCTTAGGTGCATGATTTTGCACTTTTTGGCACTGAACTCCAGTTGCCATGCCCTTGACCACTCCTCAAGCTTCCCAAGGTCCTTACATATTCTCTTCACCTCCTCCTTCATATTCACCCTATTACAGATTTTGCTGCCATCTGCAAAAATGGCATACCTTCACTCCCAATACATCTGCAATGTTACTTCTGAAGACACTGAAAAGGCCCGGTCCCAGTACTGAGTCCTGTGGCACCCCACTGGTCACTCTCCCCTCAGTACAGTGCATGCCATTTACCACCACCCTCTGTCTTCTGTCCATTAACAAATTTGTTACCCAATTTACCACTTTGGATCCCACCCCTAGGCTGCTCAAGTTTCTTTTTTTCTTTTTTTGTTTAATTTACATTTTTTGGTGTTTTTGTGCCCCTGGTTTTCACCTATTCCCTTACTCGGGCAAGCGCTCGCATGTGTGTGGAGGCACGAGAATGCCACAGTCAAGACACCCTCCCAACCTGCCACCCCGGACCTCCACCGGAGGTGGCAGAAAGGGGGGGACAACCTCCCTGGGAGGGAGAGCTGCCATTAGGCTTGCTTGATCCTGCTTCCTTTCCCACCCTCACCCCCACCGTGCGTACCTCTCCGACCCAAGGTCGTTCCCGAATCCGGGTTGCCGGCATAGCACAACTTAAGGCATAACAACACAGCCCTCTGCACCACCAGGCCAGCTTACAATTTCTTTAACAGTCTCCTGCATGGTACAATGCCTTAGGCCTTGCTGAAGTCCAAATAGGCCACATCCACTGCCCTCCCCTGATCTATATCCCTGGACACCCAGTCAAATAAATAAATCCAATGTGAATCCATGCTGCCTTTGGTGTTGTAGCTTGGATTCAATATATTCTACCATCCTTTTTTTCCAAACAGGGTTCCTTAATTTTCCCACCACTGATGTAAGACTGATCAGCCAGTAGTTGCTAGCTTCCACCCTACTGCCACTCTTATGGAGCGGGACCATGTTTGCTCTCCTCCAGTCCTCTGTAACCATATTGATTTCCAGTTAGCTGTTCAATATGGCCATCGGTAGTGCAGCAAGCACCTCCCTGAGTTCGTTTAGAACCCTTGCGAGTATCCTGTCCAGTCCCATGGCCTTGTCCACTTTCAGATCTGCAAGTCCCTTCAGTGCTTCAGGATGCAATATTTTGTTTCCGGTGAGGTCCTGCTTCTACCCATTTTTACAACTGGGGCAGACTGAAGCACTGAAAAGTTAAGTAAATTTTCTCAGGATCATAGTAAGTGACTGGTGGGATTCTGAACCAGGGTCTCCTAGCTCCCAAGGCTGTGCTCTGATCACTGGGCCTCGCTGCCTCAGCTTTCAGTATTCGATTTATCATATTTTATCATTTTAGTCTTATTTTTATGCTGGATTACTCTATAAAGCGTTTTGTGATACTTTAAAAGAAAGACACTGCAGGAAATAAAATCCATTTTTAGCAAGTACAAATGATTATTATTTACAACTCTGTGGTGTAATTCACAAGATGAAAAACAAGTTGCCAAGAATGCGTTAAACTCACTCTTTTCTGAGACAGCGCTGCCTCCAGTTACAGGTACTGCTTCAAAGGCTGTTCCTCGCACTGTGAACACTTTCACCTTCTCATCACATTTCACTGTGCTCAAGGCGTTTCCTAGGGAAAATAATGCAGACTAGTTACCAATCAATCAAAATGTTTACGTTTTCCCACCACAGGAGGTTAAAAGGCAAAATAAATACATTAAAGACACAGTACGTCTGTACACCTCTGTCGTTACTGTTTGGGGTGGAAGAGTGGAGATACCGGAGAGTTAAGGACCCCTCGTGCGCGTAGGGATAAATACGGCAATCTGACCTCTCATCGCGAACATGTTGCACCGCCTACTGCCGTGACGTCACCGTTAGAAAAAATCTCCGGTCTGCAACAACAAAAATAAAGCCTAAAAATGTCCGGTCTGCAACATAAATAAATAAAGCCAAAATACTAAAATAGAACGGGGGGTGTGGGAGGCAGAGCCCCCCAATTACAACCACAACTACAAAACTGCAAAAATAGAAGCCACAACATAAATAAAGCCAAAATACGGAAATAGAACGAGCTGGAGCCCCCAGTTACAACTACAACTAGAAAAATGTCCGGTCTGTAAAAATAGAAGCTAACAACATAAAAGAAATAAACATCTTTTGCAGAGTCTGACCTGAACGTTGAGGCTATTAGGACCGTGCGGTGGAATCACGATGAATATCATGTTATTCAAGGACTGTGCAATGAATGCTTTTCGTGTGGGACTTTGTGCAATTCCTTTATGTGAAATACTAGTAATGAATTATGTGTACAGTATACTATGTACAGTGCAATAAATACTGTTTTTTTGCAAAATGTGACTGGGCTTCTACATGTCTAACAGTGCGCTGCCGGAAAAGTATTTAGTGCAATTAATAATAATTTTTTTTTCCCATGTCGTGGCTGGGCTTGTCCATGGGGCAGGAAAAGGGGAGTAACAAAAACTGCAAGGAGTGTCCGTATTGAAAGGGGGCGTGGCCAAAATGACGCTGCAGCTACTGATTACCGTAGCTTACTTGATTTCAGATTTCGCGCACGAGGGATCCTTAACTCTCCGGTATCGCCAGAAGAGTTGTGAGGAGGGTTCGGAACCACACCCTAGGGGTATTGGAGTCCTATTTACCTTGGCACACCAGTGTATTCAAAAATACATGGGTTTCCTGTGTGGCACACTCACACAGTGGAGAACACTGTCACTGGAGAGGCTGACGTACTTGCTAAAAGGAAAACAGGAGCTATTCTTGAGATGCTGGGGTAAATTTCTGGATTCTCTGCCAGCAGCTGAGGCCACAGTGCTATATCAAGATCTGGTATAGAGTGGGGTAGGAGGGTGGGGAAGTGGAATCTAGTGTGCAACTAGAGGTGGTTCTCGAGCTTCTGTATTGGTTGTAAGAACAGATGCAATGCAGGCTGTTGATGACTAGGAGAGTTTGCCGGGGGGGGGGGTGTCTCAACCTTTTGTATTGGTTGTAAGAAAATACTGTATGTAATGCAGACTGTTAATGACTGAGGGTTCAACTATAAAATGAACTCTGCTGTATCAGATGCAATGTAGACAGTTAATGACCATGAGGGGGTTGATCATAAAATGAACTCTGCTGTTTTTTTCTTACTCTGTATGTCATCCAAGTTAATGGCCAATGTACTACCTGTGTATTCTATGACAAAACTCAATAAAAATATGAAACAAAAAAATCCATGGTACACAGAATTATGTAAAAATCATTGAGTACATGAATACATAAACACATACATGACTTTAGCTAACAAAATATGCGGCCATGATTCACCATTATATTCCTAATCATAAGAGTGTCAATAATGTACTGTTCAGATGTCTACATGGTCTGCAGGTTGGCAGAGAGGACCCCTCAGGACAGCTACCACTGGCAGTTTTTTGTGATTTCAAAAAACAGTGGGAGGAGTTCAACATCCAGTGTTGGTTTCAGGCAACTCAACTGCTCCTCAATGCCATCAAAACAGCCTCTATGAACTTTGGCGCCCAGGCAGAGGCTAGCCAGACTCGCTCCTTTCCTCTTCTTCCATACCCTTGATGGTGCACTGATTGAGGATGTCTCTTTCACCTTTAAATACCCTGTGGTTTGGTAGGATTGTCACATTGATTTTTCTCTGCACGTGGACGCCAGCCACCAGAAACAGAGGGGTTGGCAGTACAGCCTAGAGGTTAGAGTAACAAGCTGTGAATGAGCTTGGTACATCAAGAAGACCTAGATTTGATTCCCACAGCCTACCATGTGCATACTGTGCGACTCTGAGCAAGTCACTTAACCTCCCCAGTGTTCCCGGGTTGCCCCTGAAAACTGGCAGTTGTGCTTAATGGGCCTTACCTGTTAATCAAAGGGGGAGAAAAAAGAAATTCTACCCTTAGCTTGGCCCTCTCTTAAGAAACAAAGCTTGTATCCCACTTCATGCTTGTACAGAAATCATCTCATAGTGACACAGTGTGCAATGCCACTCCTAAATCCACACTGGCTAGACAGGAACTCTTTTTCACTCCTTTTACCATTTTAATCTTGACTGTTCCCCTCATTCGCATCACTGTTCCCTATAATCATCCCTTTTTCTCACCCCTCGATGCCAAATGCCTCTCTTACTGTGCCTCCCTTATCTCCAAATTCTGGCTTGGCTCACTCCCACCTTACCCTAGCTCCTACTCTCTCATCTCTCTGCCACTGTGTACTCCCTCTGCAACTTTAACTTTTTTCACTCAATCAATCCCCCATGTAAAATCATCTGCAGATCGATCTGCTTTCTCAGTCAGATTCCCTAAGCTCTGGTTTTCACTGCCTCCTACTTTTCACTCTGGATCCTCCTGCTACTCTCTCACACATGCAAATGCCCCTAATTCTCCCCGAGCCCCTTTTTTGCACTAAATGTCACTCTATGGCTAGATCCTGTTACTGTCCCCAGACTGTAACTTAGCTGCTCTGTATTACTATGATCTAATGCTATTATGTAAACTGTTCCTGCCTCACTGTAAATGTACTTTTATTCAACATTTACTGTCAAATGTTTTATTTACTTTAAATGCAACTTATTGTATTTCAGTTTTGAAGCTGTACTCCCTTCCTCGCCCTCACCCAGGATGCATTTGGAAACGAGCTGATACCTGCCCAAGATCTCTTTCTAGGTAACACATTTGAAATAAATAAATACATAAACAGATAAATAATGTGAGCCACACATGATCTGGGATACAGAACATTATGCCAACACCACCACTTTAGCAGACTAGTCACGCAGCGCTCCAAGTTGCTGACACTTTCTACCTATCAGACGATTACAGAGATGGGGCTACAGTACTTGAATTAGAGGTACCTACATTAAGGCTTGAGAATGCACCTAATGGTTACTTACTGTACAATTCCTTCTACATAGCAAAATTCTCTTTATGGGGTTGACCTACCACTCGTAGCACCAGCAATCCAGGTTTGGGAATGAGACTGAGTCATCTGGGACCAGCTGGGGCAAGGAGGATTGAGTGTTCCAGCGGATGCTCATGTCCAAGGAGGTTAGGCAGTTAGCTCCGCCGTGCTACCACCACCTGGATGACCACAGGTGGTGGTGCAAGCCAGAGATGCTATGGGGAAGAGGGGGATGCCATCAGACATCCTAGTGCACATCAAGCAATTCCTCATCAGCGGCATCCTTGAGGGTTGGGAGTAAAAAGAGGAAACATTCCTGGCCATGCAGGATGAAGCAATGTTTCTCCTGCAGGCCCCACACTACCAACTGTGGCACCTGCCTCCACCACGCATGAAGCCAGAAGGAGCTTGAGGGAAACCCCCGACAGTCCCACCATGGGGAGGAAGCCATGAGGTCTAGGAGGCTGGAGTAACTACTGCACACAGAGAAGGCAGGTGCTGAGACTGGGGGAGGTTCCAGTGGAAGCAAGCAGGCCAGAGACGAAGGGGCATAAACAGAAAAAACAGGTTACTCACCTGTAACAGTCGTTCTAGGAGTGGTATAGGATGTTCATCCATACTTCTGGCAGCGTCCTTTCCTCTAAACAGCTTGCTGGAAAGTCTTCAAGCTGGCTCCTCTCACCCACCCGGGTGGTAACTCCCTCAGCTCCGCCCCATGATGCCAGATCTTGCCCACTAGAAGCAGATGCGTGCGCCAAAGCCAGGGGAGGTCAAGTGGATGATCATATACCACTCCTAGAACTATTGTTACAGGTGAGTAACCTGTTTTTCTAGGGACATGGATATGATGTTCTAGACACACTTCTGGCAGACACCTAACAGTTCTCTGGGAGGAGGGAGGAAAGGTGCACACCCCCTACTTAGGAAATAAGGATTGGAGAACTGAGGCCCCAAAACCAGCATCCCAGTATGACTCTAGGTCAATGTGGTAATGGGAAATGAAGGTGTGTGCTGACCTCCAGATAGCAGTCCTGCAGATTTCCTGGATAGGGAGGTCCCTGGAAGCAGCCACCGATGCAGCGGTATGGCTGGTGGAATTACCCCTTAGCCCTCTGGGAGGCTCCCTACCCACCAACCTATAGCAGAGATTAATGCAGGATGTGATCCACCTGCCAATCATTCGCTTGTCTGCAGGGCTGCCAAGTGCTGCTTCAGCGTAGGTGACAAATAGCCAGCAAACCTCTCCCCAAATTCCAGCCATACACTCCTTCTAATAAGCGAGCACTCACCGCAGGTCCAAAGTATGGAGCCTGTGCTCGGCCTCCGAGGTGTGACTGGTGAAGTACACCAGGAGATTAATCACCTGGTTAAGGTGAAACTCCGACACAACCTTCGGGAGGAACTTCGGGTTGAGGCACAGCACAACCTTGTCCCTGTGGAAGCCCAAATAAAGAGATTCCACCGAAAGCGCCTGGAGCTCACTGATCCTTCTCGCTGATGTGATAGCCACCAAGAAGGTGGTCTTCCACAAGTGAGAGAGATCACACCTGTGCATCAGTTCAAATGGCTTGCCCATGAGGTTTGCCACAACCAGCAACAAGTCCCATGGTGGTGGTGGTTCATGCATCAGAGGGCAAATGTGGTCAAGGCCCTTGAAAAAGCACCAGACCACCTTCTCCTGTGCCACTGACTGCTGACTGGCCCATGCCTGCTAAGTAGAGATGGCTACCAGGTGCATCTTAAGAGTCATCGACCAAAGGTCTGACAGAGAGAGGGACCATAGATAATCAAGAATGCTAGCCACTGGACAGGACAAAGGGTCCAACCCCTTGCCCTGACACCAAATGGAAAATCTCTTCCATTTGACGACATAGCACTTCCTGGTCGACTCCCTTCTGAGATGCCTCCACAATGGTGAAGACAGGTTCGGAGAGACCCAAAACCTGGAACTCTAGCTGCTCAGAAACCAGGCTGTCAGGTGCAGGGATTGAAGGTCCGGGTGGAGTACCTTCCCCCGATTGATGGAAAGCATGTCCGGGCATAGAGAAAGACACCTCGGGAGCTTGTTACTGAGGCTGAGGAGATCGGAGTACCAGAACTGGCGTGTCCAGTCCGAAGCCACCAGGATCACCTGTGCCTTGTCCCTCCTGGCCTTGAGGAGCACCTTGTGGATCAAGGGAATTGGAGGGAAGGCACAGAAGAGGCCTGGGGTCCAAGGCCTCGAGAAGGCATCCCCCTGCAGCGTTCCCTGCTGAGGGAGGGGCAGGCACAATACAGCCTTAGCTTTGCGAACAGGCAGTGCACTATCTCTGGGTGGGAGAGACCACTCGTAAGATGCCTTGCTCACCCAGCTCAGAGCATCCGCCAGCTGACTGGAGGCCCCTGCCACATGGATGGCTAGGAGATTCGCCTCCAGGCGCAGCATGAGGGTCCAAACACAGAGAGCTTCCCTGCACAGGGGCACGGAGCGCGTCCCGCCCTGTTTGTTGAGGTAATACATGGTCATGGTGTGGTTCATCTGGACCTGGACCACCTGACCCCAGATGTGCAGAACGAGTGCAGTCAGAGCTAGCTGAACTGCCTGGAGCTCCAGCAGGTTAATGTGGCATCAGGACTCGGGACATCGGTCCAGAGCCAGTGGACTCTGTGTTTCCCCCCAGTGGGCACCTCAGCCCGTGAGAGAGGCATCGGTCATAAGGATGACAGTTGGCTCTGGGCGGACAAACAGGATCCCTTCCTGCAGGTGTGCTGGGACCAACCACCACTGGATGGTGTCCCACATCCACTGGGTCACAGTGTTCAGTGTCACAGTGACCAGCTGGTCGAAGTGACCCTTGCGCTGAGACCACTGGCTGGCCAGCTCCCACTGCAGGGAGCGCATTCTCCAGCGGGCCCAACGGACCATGCTGGTGCAAACCACCATGTAGCCCAACAAGTGCAGGAAGTCCCAGGCAGGGCGCAATTGCCCAACCTGAAATGATCGGGCACAGGAGGAGACAGCCTCCGCCCTGTCCACCGGGAGTCAGGCTCTGGTTCTGCAAGAGTTGAGCTCTGCCCCGATGAAGCCGTTCACCTGCGAGGGCACAAATTTCAACCTGGCCTCACTGACCAGAAGGCCAAGGGAGACGTGTGTCTGGAGGACCAGGTCCCTGGACCGCTCCACATCCTGCCTTGAGGGACCTGCAATCAGCCAGTCATCCAGTTAGGGGTAAACCTGGACCCCTCAGTGCCTCAGGTAAGCTGCCACCACTGCAATGCACTTGGTGAAGACCCTGGGGGCTGAGGAGAGGCCAAATGGCATGGCCTGGAACTCGTAGAGGGCTCCCTCTGCTTGAAAGCGGAGGAACATTTGGTGAGACTGACTGATTGGGACGTGAAAGAAGGCATCCTGAAGATCCAGGGAGCCAAACCACATGTTTCGCTCTAGAGATGGTATGATGTGAGACAGAGTTACCACCATGAAAGTGCACGACCTGAGAAACTTGTTCAGGTCATGCAGAACTACCCCAGTCTGCTTTGGCACCAGGAAGTACCAAGAGAAAAACCCTGGGTGTTCTGGAGGATCCGCGACAGAAGCCATGACCTCCTTGCAGAGGTCTACATAGTCTCTGAGAGCTGACAGCATGTCTGCAGAAACCAAGTCCTGCTGTGGGGCGCGGGCTCGACAAGGAGGGTACTGCTTGAATTCCAGAGGCAGACCCTGAGCCACCATTTCTAAAACCCACCTATCCATGGTGACAGCGGATCAAGCAGAAAGGAAGTGGAGGAGCTGGACCCCCAGGGGAGGTGTGATGGGCATGAGGATGGCACCCCCATCCCATCACTGGAGAGGCTCAGAGGAGGAGAAGGGCCTGGCTGAGGTGCCACCGAAGCCTCTCCCTCCAGGCTTATGGGCCAGGCTTGAGCCTGCTGGCCAGCCTGTTGGTGGGCTGGTTTGGCCGCAGGAGTGGAGGTGGACCAAAAGGGCTTCCTCTTCTGCTGTTGCTTGGAGCCCTTAGGGTCCTTCTGGGCAGATGTCATGGAGTCCAAGGTAGCACTGGACCTCTCGATATGGGTGAGGTGACACTCAACCCCGGGCCCAAACAGATCGGTGCCCAGGAAGGGTACATCTGCTAGCTTGTGCGGAGTGTCTGCCGTAAAGGTCGAGATCCTCAGCCAAGCCCTGTGGCACATGGCCACTGAGGCCTCCACTGAGAGGGCACAGGAGTCCCCAATGTCCATGGCTGTCTGGAGCTGTCTGGCTACAGCCCAGCCCTGGTCCCGGACCTGTTTGCCCGTGGTCTGAAGGTCCGCAGTCAGGTGAGGGAGCACCTCATCTACAGTGTCTAGCAGGGCACGGGAGGAAGTGGGCCATAATGAGGGTCGAGTTCGCCTGTGGAGACCAAGCGAGGAGGCAGCATAGACTTTTTTTAGCCACATGGTCCAACTTCTTGGACTCCTTATCGGGTAGCTTGTCAATGTCCCCAGTGTTGCCAAAATGCCTAAACACAGAGTCTGCCACCAAGTCCTCGGCCAAGGGGCGCTCTGTGAATCCTGAAAGGGAACCGGTGGGCACCGCATATTTGCGGGCCATCCAGGCAGAAGGCCCCGGGCAGGAAGCAGGGTGCTGCCAAAGCTCCAGGACAGGGCCAAGGATGGCTTCTGCCACCATGAAGGCCTCCGGAGAGTCTCCCTGGTCGAGGATCTCGGTCAACAGATAACAAGCCCGCTTTTGCACGGGCTCCATCTTCATACCCGTCAACACAGAGATCAGATGGGGAAAAGGCTCAGAAAGGACGTGGGACCCTCATCCATTGAGAGAGTCCACACCGACTCAACGTCGACCAGACGGGAGTGTAGTGAGGAACCCTCCAACTCCGAGAAGTCTTCAAAAAGAGGTCAACTGCCCGAGTCCCTGATGACTCTCCACGGATGGTTGGGGTGACGGTGACCAACAGCCGATGCGGAAGCCCCTTGGCCAGGCGAGACTCCTTAGATGGAGCACCGACTGTGGGCTGTTTGGGCAGCGGTTCCACCACAATCGGCGGAGATGCTGGAAACAGCTAAGCCAGTACCGATTTGGTCGGCTCCAAAGTTGGAGAAGGCTTCGGTCTTTCGGGCGACAGCTAGGTGATGGCCGGCGTAGAAACCGGGGTCGGTTTGGCACCAGTCAGCACCAACTGTTGCCACATTAAGTCCTCATAGCACTGACGCAACTTGCACTGAAGCCTCTCCACACTCAAGGAGGATGAGGACAAAGAATGTGGCGGCGCCACTTCCCGTGGTGCCAAGAGGGGAAGTGCCAATGCCAGCAGGACCAGCTCGAGCCAAGGGAGGAAGACCAAGACCCTCGACCTTGACTGCCAGGGGGACTGTCGGCGGGGCTCGGAGGGAGTCGGCAATTGCAGAGGCTCCTCCTGGTCAGGGTCAGTGGACTGATCCATCCCTCCAACAGCCTGCGTCAAAACTGGAGTCCTAGACAAGGAAGTATTAGCCTCTTCAGTTGTCAACCAGTCGGTCGGTTCGAGAAAAATCTCAGCAGGGACTTCGACCAGTGTCTCGGCCGATAGGCCCGATGGGGTTACCGTGGAGTCAGCGGCCAAGGCCAAGGATTTGACTGAAGTCAAATCTGGAGAAGCGCAGGACTCTGAGGCCCTCGACCGAGACCGCTCCTGATACCAGGATCGACGACGAGTCTTTTCTTTTTTTAGATTTAGATTTGCCGGTGGGCCCCTGACCAAAGGTCGGCAAAGACTGGCACAATTCCCTGACGGAGCTCGTAGAAGTCAAACCCAGCTGAAGCGGCACAAAGGCAGAAGCCGAGGAGTAATGGGTCTCAACCTGGGCTTACTCCTCTTCGAAGGCTGCAAGCTGCTCGGCAGACCCCGCAGCCGCGGAGACCACACAACGAGCATCTTTGGATTTGACCAGTGGGTTCCATTGCGCTGGACGGCCCAATTTCAGACGGGCAAGATGGTCAGGTGAAACGAGCAGCAAATGGCGCAGGCCTAGGGATCATGGTGGTACCCCAGGCAGTAGACGCACATGGTGTGCAGGTCACTCCTGGATATCTTCTGTCCGCAAGGGCACTGGCAGAACCTGGAAGTGGACTTATCATCGATCATGGTCGCGACTGACGATCGAACTTGAAGACAAAAACTCGTAAGACCTGAAATTTTGGAAGTAATTCTGAAGAATTTATGCGCTATGACCTACTCAACGCGGGAGCGGTAAGGAGGGAACCTGCTTCTTCCAGCAGAAAGGAAGATCTGGCATCATGGGGTGGCGCTGAGGGAGTTACCACCGGGGTGGGTGGGAGGAGCCAGCTTAAAGACTTTCCGACAAGCTCTTAAAGGGAAAGGACACTGCCAGAACTGTGAATAGAACATCACATCCACGTCCCTAGAAAAATTTAATTCATGTTCTGATGAGAAAAGTGTCAACAGTGATGTCACTTATCTCCCACGTCTGTTATTTTTTTTAGAATCCCATGCAAGCTAACAGCAAAACGGGGACCACTCCTAGTGCAACTGGTGCTCATGGTAAACTCAGTACATACAACAAAAAAAAAAACCAGGCCGACTTCAGCCTTACCAATACAATAGCCATATGCTGACTCTTTCTGGTCTCAATGATCCGTGCAAACAGTTCACTTTTATTAGGTGCGAAGCAAGCAGAAAAGACAACAGGGGACTTAGCAGCCTGACATTTTGCACCAAAACCAGCACTTAATCATGGGTGCACGCAATAAAAGTGAAAGGTTTACACGGATCGAGAGTCCGTGTATGACTATTGCACTGATAAGGCTTAAGTCAGCCTGTTTTTCTGTTTTTTTTTAGAATCCCCATCCAAGTATGCAAAAACACACACATAATCCACCCTGGGAGACATGCTTACCCCTGTCTCTCACTCCCGCCCCCTTAGGTCCTCCTCCTCCCCCTTGCTCTCTGTGTAGTCCTGCTCCTCTAAAATGGGTGAGCAAGCTGTTTCCTATTTCGCTCCTAGGTTTTGGAATTCTTTCCCCCTCCATGTAAAGAATGCTTCAACTCACCTTATTTTTAAACATGCTCTGTTTTCACACCTCAAAGCTCTTGGTAACTGTGTCTGCACTTATCTTCTGTGTAGCTGCTACTGATGTTCTCCATTTGTGTTTCCGAGCCAATTTTCTGCTACGCCTAACTGTGTATATTGTCAACCGTCATCTCTCCTTGATGCCATCACTTGACTTGTTTAACTGGTTATGAAGCTACAATTCTATTGCTACTCTAACTTGTACTATTTTTGCTGGTATCCTGTCCAGTATGAATTTTCAGTTGCTTCTACTGTTGATGTACTGTATATTGTCCTGACTGTTTATTTTCATTACGTACAAATTGCTGTTCACTGATGTTTTCTTCTTGTACTCTCCTGGGTCGTGCCTGAAAATAGGCAGGGTTGTTGCCTAGTGCACTTACCCGGTTACCAAAAGCTAATAAATAAATAAACCAGTGCATTGGTGCAGCGCCACTGAAGCCCCCCCCGATTCTTGCAACCTGGGTTCATGCCTCGAATGCACAGCATCAGAGGGCTGTTGGGGGGAGGACTGGGCTTCCTAGAGGACATTCTTTTCCTCCAGGGGTTGGGGGGGGGGCCCAGAACACGCTGCTCTACTGCTGGCCGGAGGCCCAGATGCAGATGCAGCTGAACACTTGTAGTGTATGGGGCTCACTTGCCTGGCAGAGTTCTAAGTAAATACAATGAGATATGCACACCAGCAGGAAGAAACTGAAAGAAAAAACCCAGTCCATGAGAATGCCACCTGTAGTCCTCTTGAGCTCTGCTCCTCTTCCTGTTGAACCTGCCCCACCCCAACCACCACCAGATGACAGTCTCCGAAGGGGTAAATGTCCCCAAGACCTCAACGGCCCAGATACTGGGATAAAGCCTAGAGAAAACAGGGGGCCAGGTACTGGGGGGATGGTGCTGAGAGATTGCTACCACAAAGGGAAGAAGAGGGGTGGGTTGGAGAAACTAGGAACATAAACAGTGAACGAACACACACACAAACATGCAAAAACAAAACAAATATGCATAGCATACAGAGATTCTGGAACCAGGAATGGGCATTTTCCCAACTGGCTTGACCCTGAAGACTGTCCTTCAGAGCGGAGTCTGGCTCCAACGGGAACAGTGGTCATGAATAATTTTTACTCAGTGTCCAATTTACTCAGCTGTGCTATAAAAAAAAAACCTTAGTTTAGTCCAAGTCTCTGCAAGGGCCTGGAGGTTTTTAATATCTTCTTCAGCAAAGGGAAACACTTATGAACAGTGCCCACCATAGTTTGAAAGTCCTTAAAAAAATCTCTTTTAAAGAGCAGGTGTTCACTTCTAATAAACAGATAACCGACTGTTTTGTTTATTGTATTTTGATGTGTTAGTAATTACTTTCTACTTTTATAATAAAATATGTGTTAGCGCAGTGAAACAAGTGAGTCTTCATCTTTGCTTTTCTCACTGCTGGTAAATAAGAATTCAATAGAATTCTAGTATTGTAATATCAGAAACTGCCAACTACTTCTAAGCCCAATGTAGTGCAATGAGAACTTAATATAGTTCTCCATCTGTTTCAAAAGAAACGGATACCTCGTTCAGAAACAAACTTTGCCTTTTATATGTTTGCACTACTGTGGTCCATCTCTTATTTTACAATTTTTTAAACCATAACTGGCTTCTCTTTTCTTCTTCACAGGTAAAATCTGGTTATGAAGAAAATGGCAACTGTTGAATTATAATGGACATTTATAGGTTGTCAAAAATCACAAATGTGCATTAAATATAATAATTTGGTGATAGAAAATGTAATTTTTCTATAAAAAAAAATCTAAAAACAGGTTCAAAGTTTTCCCACTGAACTACACTGCCAGTTTTGCAGTAAAACTTTTCTGACACAATGCAAGAATTCTACTGAATTCTTTGTTTACTAGTAGTGGACAACAAACAAATAAAATGATGAAAAGATAGTTAAAAAAAAACAATAAAAGCAAACAAGATGATCACAGAGGCATCTAAAGGCCCCAAACCTTCATTCTTTAAGATATACTGTATATCCTTACTAAGACTTGCTCTTTAAATGAGGTATTGTGCTCCTCTGTAGCTGGCAGCAGTCAAGAGATATTAATTAATTCTGTCCCACACTGATACTAATTCACTCCGTAGAAGTCTCGCACTCAAATGAATGACTCCACAAGATTATTGAAATGCTCCAAAAATTAATTTGCTTTATTGCAAAGGTAGATTCAATCATGTGGACAGACTGATGGATGCCCAAAACTAGCCCCGGCGCTTCAGGTATGAAAACCCTTTGTCAGGGTCGTTTGGGGCTAGCCAGCCCCTGTTTTGCACCACACCACCGTGGAATTTCACAGCCAATTGTAACCCATACTGCTACTATACTACCACCATTTTCAGAACCTTGTCACGTCAGCGATGATCCTGACTGCAATGTGGTTAGCCACAATTTGATAGCTAGTGACATTACACGATTCTACAAATGACGACAATGTAGTATCAATATGGTACAGACACAGTCATCGATATTTTTGGACTGCTGTCAACTACAGGTAAGATGAGCACAGTTCATGAATGTTTCCCTTTAAGATATTATAGACTCAGCGTACACTCCCGACCAATCGGAGGGCTCCTCTCTTCTGCACATGAGAAACTCTTATTCTGTGAAGAGTGTCTCACACGAGCTGCCCTAGAAACAAGCATGTTCAGGTACGGCTTTTAAAAAAATTAATACATTATTGATCAAAAATGTAATATATTATTGATCAAGCTTGATCAATAATATTTAGTTAGTTATTGAAAATTGTTAACCAAGAGGCATACTGAGCAGAAGCTTGTTTCCAGGTGTGAGCCTCCTCCCTTCCTGCTGCTTTGGCTGCCTCCTCCTGGGAAACAGAGAGAGGGGGAAAAACAGTAGTGCAACACATGAGTAGAAACTGAGGAACAACAATAAATAATAAATCTGTACAAAGTCTGAATAAATACAAACCTATATATTCAAAGAACAAAGTGCGGTACAACTCAAAGAGAGCATGTAAAAGTGCACATACAGAAGTGGCAGTAAAACTCTGAACAGCACAACGATGTCAGCAGGCGATGGCTCTGAAAAACTAGTAGGTGACTGACCACATATTGGAGGGAGGAGTTAGAAATGGTATGGTAGTGAAAATGAGGCAGAAGTGGAAACCAACCAGCTGCTTACCAGGATGGTAAGGCTTAGACCTGGTGATGTCAGGAGGAGAGATAACACCACCATCAAGACCACTCTTCCAGTTGTACGGGTGGTTTCACTTACATTCTTAGGGTATCAGAACTGCTTACCTTCGGTTTGGGGTTCCCATACCCTAACAATGTGAGTGAGACCACTCTTACAACCACAAGAGAGGTCTTGGTGTCGGAATTTACATAAAAAATACATTCTCTACCTATTCTTATAAAGAACTTCTTTACTCATTTCCTTTGATTTCATGGAACTATTTTGTGTAATCATTTTGGGGTTAATGCAGATTTCTATCCTCATAAAATGTGCAAATAATGCTGCAACTGTTGGAGACCTTGTGTCTTAGGGGGAACTCTGAAAAATCATAATTTTAAGACTCATTCTGGCCTATATATGAGCATACTCATGCTCTTTGTTTGCTCACCCCACTTTGTTAGCTTGCTTTGATTACTGTTGGGATGCACTGACCTTTACAGTTTGTTTTTCCTGTACATATGGTAGCCTGTATGTAACTATTCTTGTTGAACTATGTTAACCTGTTGACTGCTGATATTCTCCTTTCAACAACCATGAAAATGAGATGCCGTATCTCATGGTGTTATAGCTCCAAGCATGTATACCTGCCAGCAAAGATAATCCAAGTTTATTTAGGTGGTCCCTCTCCTGACTCTATTACAGTCTCCACAAAGAGCCTGCAGCCCTGTTACCCACACAGATTTATTTATTTATTTAAAAGTTTAACCAGGAAAGACATACTGAACTGAAAACAGTTGGAGTCCAGATGTGTCCTGGGGAGGAGATAGCTAAACAATAGAACTATTGAAAATATGAATCAAAATACAATAATATGGTATATACTAAAAGCATAAATATTAGATGCAAAATAAATAAATGCAAATAAACACACTCTTACATATAAAGTGAAAGTGAATATGGGAGGAAAGGGTCATAGACAGTTGCAGGAAGGATAACAAAAGTCATGGAAAATAGACTTTAGGGTGACAGCGGCATAACGAAAACCCAAGCCATAACATCTGATTATCTCCCCCAATGGCAACATGTACACAGTGAACAGCACGGGAGCTAAAATTGACCCCTGAAGCACACCTCAGCAGAGTGCAGCACTACTCAATGTAAAAGAGCCAAGTGCCACCTGCTGCACCCTGCCAGACATGTAGGACTCAAACCCCCATAACGCCATCCCTGCAAGTCATACGTAGTGCCTCAAATGAGCCGACAGCACCCCATGATCCACTGTGCCAAAGAAAGGTCAAGCAGGACAAGGATACAACGATGACCACTATCCCTAACTAGAAGGAGATAATGGTGCACCCAGACTAGAGCGGTCTCTGTACTATGGCGAGGCGAGAAATTCAGACTGGAAATGCTCAAAGATGTCATTTCTCCAGCTGTTGTTCCAACTTACGTCACCATTAAGCAGTTTTTAGGGGCGAGGCTACAGCACTCAGCAGTTACTTGACTCGTACAAGGAAGTTGCGAGCCAGGCTTTATGAGGTAAATAAATATTTAACTGACAAAAAAAATAAATATATGGCTAACATCTCCTAGGGCTGGCAACTCCATGATATGGGTTACCTGCCTGGAGCCAACAACTGAGTCAGCAGCTCTTTAAATTGCTGATACAAAGGTAAAGAGGCACGTAATCTAAAAAGGGCAGCCTCCCGGCTATATCCCTCTGGTATTCATTTTAAATGCTGTTTCAAGCAGGAGCAGCTAGGTTTTGGTATCCTATAACATGCTTAATTATCATGAAAAACAGAAGTTACATGCAGGAAATTTAAGAAATGTAACCTGACCTGTCTAAATTGTATGTTTTTCAAAGTCTGCCTGGAGACATTAGGAGAGAACATTTACTTACTGTAACAGAAGATCTTCAAGAGAATCTCCTACATTGGGACACGCTTTTAGAATTGTAAACTACTGGCGTCAGGACTATTAGAAAACTTTTGCTAGCCAGTGGCCACCAACGATAACGTGCAATGTTGGTGCCCATAAAACGTGGGTGGCCCTATTGCTCCTCAGTTCCCAACCGGAGACAAGTCTGGGGGGCATCTTACCATGAGGAACCAGGAGACCAAACCAGTACCAGGCACACAAAGGGAGGCACGGGACCATGACAGGGTAGAACAGGACCCTGTCCTATTTGTTACGGAGAAAGTGTGTAAATGCAAGGATCTGTATTCTTTCCTTTTCTGTCTCTCTTCTGTCTGGTTACGCAACCAATTTTTCCTGTGAAACTTCGGACTTGATCAAACCGAACAGTCTCGCAGTCCTTTGCCCTCTCTCTGTTTTCCTCCCTTGCATATCTACATCTGGTAATAAGAATATGAGAATCAATATATGGAAATGAAACTGATAATGGGATCACTTTTGTTTAGAAAATATGGTGTTACTGCTAAAATGTATATGTTCTATGCAAAAAACTTAATTAATGCATCATTTAGGGTTAAAACACAAAAAGTCAGGAAATGAGACCTTTAGGGTTGCCCCATCCCCCCCCCCTCGTGGACCCGCCCATCATCCCAAGATTGACAGCTGACGGGTGTGAGCCCTAAATGTCACCCCATTCCATCTGTAATCATATTCACAAGCCACAATAAAGAAGAATACTTGGGATGATGGGCAGGTCCACGGGGGGGGCAACCCTAAAGGACTCATTTCCTGACTTTTTTGTGTTTTAACACTAAATGCTGCATTAATGAAGTTTTTTGCATAGAATTTCCTTACTTTTTGAGAACGAATAGAACAGTAGAAAGTTGCACAAGTTAGTGGGAGCGCAGCCCTGTGGACCCCGTGCTCCCACCAACTTGCAAATTCCTGCCTAAGATAAGAGTTCAAGTATTGAATATCATATGTATTGCTGGCAGCACATATGGTTGGGAGTGTGGGGTCCACCACCTTGAAAGAAAGCAAAGTGTCTGCCATCAGAGTGGCATAATTCAACACCTGTTTACATATCAGACACCTAACCACTACAAATTACCTCCATGGCAGTAACGCTAGGCACCCTACAAATGTGAAGCCAGTACCACAATGCAAAACGCTATAAGCAAAATATAAAGTGTGCCACTCAGTATATGGATGCAGCAAATGAATTTTCCAACGCCTAAACACCATAATTCACATAGACAGCACATCCCCTCAACACGCTCCAAATTTCAATGTAAAAGAACAAACTGTTTCCGAGATATAAAATGTGAAAGTTTCAGGTTTTCATTCATCACACTGGCAGAATTCTATACCTATTAACATTTTACACACCTAACGATTGAAACGTGCATCTATTGCAGTAAGGCTAGCTACCCTAGTAATTTAAAACCACTACCACCATGGAAAACGATGTCCGCAAAACGTAAACTGCCTCATGCAATATTTCCACAAAAAATGTATGGTCTGACACCTAATTACTACAATTCACATCTACAGGACATGTCGTCAACACCCTCCAAATTTCAAGTTAAAAGACCAAAGTGTTTCCAAGATATTTAATTTGAAAAATTGTTAAAATGGTGCTGTCTGGTCCCTCCCAATCTGGCCACCTAGTCATTCCCTCACGATCAAAGAATTTGCAGGCTCACGATCAAAGAATAAAATATGTTAAAACAATTTTTAGAGAAAAATACATGAAACCACAGCCGTGACTCGACAGAACAAAGGCCCTTGAGCAGATCCCACCCTAGTTTGCATTTAGAAGTGACCCCTGTGCTGAGAAAATGTAATTTTTCATGTGGCCATCTAGTCACACCCTCATGATCAAAGACCGCAGTCAAAGAATCTCGAGATCAAAGAATTTGCAGGCTTGCGATCAAAGAATTTGCAGGGTCACGCTCAAACAATAAAAAACATTAAAAGTCAATTCTTAGGCAGAAATGCATGAAACCACAGCCATGCCTCAATAGAACGAAGCCCCCTGAGCCAAATCCACCCTCATTTGGCTTAATAAGCCACCCCTGAGCTGAAATATTGATTTTTTCAAGTGGCCATCTAGTCATGCACTCGCGATCAAAGATCGTGGTCAAAGAATCTCGCAATCAAAAAATTTGCAGGCTTGCGATTAAAGATTGTTAGCGAGCCACAACTAAAGAAAAAAAAAGTTAAAAACTCTATTTTTTGACCATTTTGAAAGAAACCACATGCATGGCTCGATAGAGGCAAGACCCCTGAGCAAAACCCACCATAGTTTCACCTCAGAAGTCCCCCCTTGTCAGAGATATTTGAAATTTTCCGACCGCAAACTAAAAACAAGATGGTGGCCGTCGCGATCAAGGAATTCCTCGTGATCTAAGATTCTCTGATTGTGAGCCTGCAAATTCTTTTGTCGTGAGGTGGGACTAGCTGACCAAAACCCCACTCTTCTTTGGCAAAATAACCATATAAATTTCCCCATTGACTTATAATGGGAAATTAAAACTTTAATAACTTTTGAATGGATTAATATTTTTTCACCAAATGAAATGTGGCATGTTTCTTGACCCAAGCTCTTTCAGCTGAGCAATGTTGCAGAGCAGCATGCCTCACAACGGCCACACAGTGCCACGGACAAAATCAAAAAAGCTGCCCACATAACTGGTAAAAAGTGCATTTTCAGCATTTTGGTGTGCAAAAACTGTAAGTCCAACCGAAATGAAATTTAGCAAATCGAGAGATCTACCATGCCCCAACACGCATATCAAATTTCATGCAAATCCGTTGAAAGGGTCCAAAGTTATTAACGTGCAAAATTTTGAGCTCAACATAGAAAAGGCTTCATAACCATAAATACAGGGGTACGACCGCACCCCTATAATATATTCCATGACCGAGAATGCGGACATGCTACAGTAAAGGAGAATGGGGGGAAATTTAGGCCTCACGATCCCAATGACCCATCAAGGCATCTGTCAGACTGTGGAGAATTGGGATGGTGTGTGTGAGGGGGGTTCAACCTAATGTTTCATTTCCTGACTTTTTTTGCTTTAACCCTAAATGAAGCATTAACACAGTTTTTTCCATAGCATTTCCTTACTTTTTGAAACAATTTAAGTAGTAAAAAACACATACTGGTGGGAGTGTGGAGCCCAGCTCCCACCAAGTTGCGAATTTTTGCATAACAATATGCATCTGGGCCCATGCTCCCACTTATGCAAAGCTACGGAGCCATGCAGCAGCACTATGGGGCACCAAACCCTTATAACAGTAATTTGCGCACATCTTAGGAACAGTAAGAGCTAGAAGAAAGAATTACTCACCTTAGTAATTGTGTTTCTTCTAATGGAGTCTTGCTGTATTCTGACTATCTGCAGTTAGCTCCAGCCTTTAAACTGCCCCGGAGAACAAAGGGTTAACTTTCTATACAGTGCATAGAATGCTGAGCTCGAGCTTGGTTGAGGTGTCTGTCTGCAGCCCTTTGAAACCCAATCATCAGATTCTTATGAGCAAAAACTCACTAACTATACTATGTGGAAATTGTAAAATTTTTAACAAGCCCCTTTTCACTTTAGGACCATCTCCCCACAGGACGCAAAACCGATCCTCCAAAAAGCCCTCTCCTCCCATAACCCGAGCTGCGACCCCCTTGACTCCAGGATGCTCCGCCTAACATTGGATGTCATGATAGCCCCCCTCACGGACCTTATTAACCCGCCCCTTGTGCCTCAGCTAATTTCAATGTATGGGCGCAGGCCGCAATCACCCCTATACACAAGAATGGAGACCTATTGTACCAAGCAATACAGACCTGTTCCATCTCCCTCCCCTCTTCTAAGGCCCTGGAAAAAATAGTATCCACGCAACTTGCAGACTATCTCTCCACCCACAGCATTCTGTGCCCTGAATAACATGGCTTCCGCCTGGTCACAGCACTACCACAGCCTGCTGGAGTGCTCCCACTATATACACTGCACTAGATGCCAGACAGCTGGCTGGCCGGGCAGTGTTCATCGACCAAGTTCCAAGGCCTGACACTGTGAGCCACCCATTATTGCTGGAAAACCCTCGTAAATCAGTTCTCAACCGTCCATTGACCTGGTTCTCCAGCTACCTCTGTGACAGATCCCAACGTGTCAAATTACATGGTAGCCCATCACGGCACTGCCCAGACGCTTGAGTACCCAAGGCTCCATCTTGGGCCCCACTTTGTTCAGTCTCTTCTTAAACACCCTTCCCAGCTCTTTGCTCAGGCAGCTACTACTATATGCTGATGTATGCAGCCCTAGTCGCCTCCCACCCCGACCCACTCACACTCCAGAGCTCCTGCAACTCTCCTTCAACCTGTTGAAAATGGTTCCTCGACCATCGCCTGGTCCTGAACCTCAAGAAACAAAGGCCATGATCTTTGCCCACCAACAAAGTAACTCCAAAAATGCTCCTCTTGCATCCTTCCCAGTACCCTTCACCCCTTTGAACAGGTAGCCACGCACAAATAGCTCTGGGCATCACCTTCGACTCAGTGTTCTCCTTCCATGACCATATCCATGCCTTATCCTCGCCATGAATGCCCGGATTGGGCTCCTCTATCGCCACAAAGACTGCCTCCCTGAATTCGCCCTACGGCTGGCAATCACTTCCTCCATCCTGTCATTGGTTCACTATGGACTCCCCACCTATGCTGTTGCTGACCCCACTGCCCTCACAAAAATCCAGACCTCTATCAACAAAGCCTGCAGGCTCCTGACTGGTGCCCCAAGTAGAACGCACACATGCCAACTCTACTCCACCACTAACATACTCAATTTTGAAGAACGGCTGCAATATCACACCTGCATACTAGCCAAAAAGTCCCTACTTGGGCTTTGTCCCCCCGGTGTCACCGCACTGCTTCCGCGGGCCTCCCACTCGGTCGCTACCCGTAGGGCTACTAGTGCCACCTTCCAGTGCCTAGAGCCAGGACCTCCCTCGCCCAAAGATCCTTTCATCATAGAGCACCATCCTGGTATAACTCCTTCCCCTCGCACGTCACTAGCGCCTCTAAAATTGGCCAATTCAAAAATCGCCCTTCACAAACACTTCATCAGCTCACGGAGATGTGTGTGTCTATCTTAGGGCCTACTGTGAGTGCCTTCCAGACTTACCAGCTCCTACAGGATTAAGAATATAACAGTGCTCTTGTTTTGCCTGCCATCAAACTGTATACCACATACTGTATCCTACATGTCCCTCTGGGAACCCAGTGACTTTGTTGTGTGCTCTCTAGAAACCCAAATGTTTAGATGGCACTTTGATGATTCTGTATTGTATGTTGCATGTATTTCACCTGTACTGTTCTCCACTGTCTTACTTCACATGTAGATTGTTCCCCTCCCTGCAACGAGGTGTCTTTGTAAATGAGTCTCTGACTCAAAGGTTGTAAATCCGATATATAAAATAAATAAATAAACAAAGAGTTCTGGATTCCCCAGGAAGACTCAAGTCTGGAAACCCAAAACTAAAAACCAATCCAAAGAGGATAATAATACAATAAAACACCCAAATAAAAGGGAGGGTGTGCCAGAAGCACCTCTGGGGTGCAACACTGCACCTGCCCACCCACTTCCCAAAAAACAGGTTCTGAGGGGGAGGAAGGAAGGGAAGTCACAATACAGCAAGACTCCATTAGAAGAAACACAATTACTAAGGTGAGTAATTTTTTCTTCAAACAGCATGAAGTCTTGTTGTATTCTGACTATCTGCAGACTACCAAGCAGTACCTCCATGGAGGAGGGAGAGAACCTACTTTGGGAAAAGGCCTGAAGTACTGCTGTGCCAAACCGAGCATCACTCCTTGCCTGGATATCCAGAGAGTGATGCTTGGTAAAGGTATGGACTGTTTTCCATGTGGCTGCTTGACAAATTTCTAAGAGGGATATCCCTGGCAGCATCCAGGGAAGCAGCTGTACCTCTTGTAGAGTGAGCCCTCAGGCCTGAGGATGGAATCTTTCCCAGTTTCCCATAGCAGAACTGTATACAAGACACAATCCACCTGGCAATATTTCTTTTGGTGGTAGGTTTGCCCTTTCCCACTTCTCCATAAGTGAGGAACAACTGGAGGGAATCAAACCTGTGACCCTTGGTACACTATGTAGTAGCTAAGGGCTCTTTTAACATCCAGACTTTGTAGCCTCCTCTCTCCTGAGGAAGAATGATCAGTGAAGAAGACAGGGAGAGACATGGACTGATTCAAGTGGAAGTCTGAAACCACTTTGGGCAAGAACCTCGTATTGGTTCTAAGGACCACCTTATCTCTATGGAAAGAGATAAAATCAGGTTCCACTGACAGGGCTTGCAGTTCACTGATACGTCTGGCAGAAGTAATGGCTACCAAAAACACAGTTTTCCAAGTCAAGTACTTAAGCTCTGCTGAGGACATAGGCTCAAAGGGAGGTTGCATCAGTTGAGCAATGCAAACATTCAAGTCCCAGGCAGGAGCAGGATCCCTGAAGGGAGGATTGGTATGAAGCAATCCCTTGAAAAAACTTACAGAACACAGGATGAGATGATAGTGAGGAAGACTTCCCCACTGACAGAAAAGCAGAAACAGCTGACAAGTGTACCTTGAGAGTAGCTGGTCTGAGGCCTAGGCCATTAAGATGGACCATATAATCCAGAACTGTAGGCAATTCAGCAGTGTCTGGGGAAATATGCTTCTTGGAACACCAAATGCTGAATCTTTTCCATTTAGAATTATAAGTCTTTCTGGTGGAGGGTTTTTGAGAAGCTTTGAGAATATCCAGAACCTCCTGAGACAGATGCAAATCTGTATACTCTAACTCTTCAAGAGCCATGTCTTGAGATTAAGAGACCGAAGATTGGGGTACCAAATCCTCCCCTGAGATGAATTTATCAGGTTGTAATTCCTGGGAAGAGTCAGGGGAAGATGGACTGCTAGAGACAGCAAAAGGGGGTACCAAGGCTGTCTAGTCCAGTCTGGAGCAATCAGAATCACCTTGCAAGGTTGTGACCTTATTTTGACTAGAACTTTGAACAGAAGAGGAAAGGGAGGGAAGGCATACAGAAATTTCCCTTCCCAGTTCAGAATCAGAGCATCCAGAGAGACTGAACCCAAGACTGGGGGTCTGCAACAAAAGAGGAAGTTGGTGATTGTCTGGGGCTGCAAAGAGATCTATCTCTGGAGTGTCCCACTTTGAAAAAATCACTTTCAACACCAGGGGGTCCAGGGACCATCTGTAATGGCCCTGGGAGATCCTGCTCAGTGCATCTGCCAGCACATTGTCCTTTCCTGAAGGTGGACTGCTATCAGAGAGGTCTGCAAGGAATAAGCCAAGGACCAACAATTTCATGGCTCAGGTACGGGCAGTCAGGACCGAAAAGTCAGCCTCTGTTTGTTGATATACCCACATGGTTGTGGTATTGTCTGTCTTGACCTGAACCACCTTGTTCTGCACAGTCTCGAGAAAGGCTTGCAGGGCCTGAAAACTGCCCTGAGTTCCAGAAGACTGATATGAAGAAGGGACTCCTGAGGGGACCACAGTCCCTGGGCTGGGAGAGCTCCCAGATGAGCTCCCACCCCAATAGGGAAGCATCCGTGGTAAGTACCAACCGAATGAGACTCGGTGACAAATGGGACCCCTGGTCTTAAATTGTCGTGATCCTGCCACCATTGGAGGGCTTGGATCAGCCGCTCGAGTCACTGGAATCGGTTTGGTAAGAGGGTCCTTCTTTTGGGACCAAAAGCCCTCAGATGGAACTGAATGTCCCTCATCTGAAATCTTGCCCCTTGGACCACTGCTGTAGAAGCTGCCATGTGGCCCAAGAGCTGAAGGAAGTGCCTTGCTGGTCGAGACTCCTGAAGGCTGAAAGGAAAAAGCCAGTTCCACAAGAACTCTTGCCCTTTCCAGGGGAAGAAAGGCTCTTTCTTTGACAGTATCTAGCTCTACCTCTATAAAGGTAAGCAGCTGCACTGGTTCGAGGACTGACTTGGGAAGGTTGAGAAGAAACCCCAAGGAAGATAGCACTTGCTGGGTCACTTGCAGGTCTGACCTGACTTGGTCTGGAGACTGATCCACTATGAGCCAGTCGTCCAGATATGGAAAGATGGAAATCTTCTGTCTTCTTAAAAAGGCCACTACTACTGCCAGGCACTTTGTAAAAACCCTTGGAGCTGATGTTAGGCCGAAGGGCATTGCTTTGAACTGATAATGGCCTGAGGGCAATCTGAACCTGAGGTACTATCTGTGGGAGCACCTGATGGGAATGTGAAAATAGGCATCTTTGAGGTCCACAGAGGCTAGCCAGTCCCCTGGCCTTAGAGAGGGAAGAATTATTCCCAGAGTCACCATCTTGAACCTTGGTTTTAAAAGATGTTTGTTCAGGTATCTTAGATCTAGGATGGGTCGCCACTCCCCTGTCTTTTTTGGGGTAAAGAAGTACCTGGAGTACAGACCTTTGCCCCAGTGTAGGGTAGGAACGCTCTCTATGGCTCCTATGGCCAGAAGAGATGAAACCTCTGCCTCTAGGGTAAGGGTTTCAGAGAGACTTGCAGGTGGAAAAGATCTGGCTCTCATCTTCGGAAATTTTTTGAAGCTGAGAACCAGTCCCTGGCTTACCACTTCCAGGGCCCACTTGTCTGAAGTAACAGACACCCAGTCCTGGACGAAGTAAGCCAGTCTGCCCCCCTGCAGAGATAGGAGAGCCTCAGGCTGAGGAGTGGATGCAGCCCTGCTTGATACTCTGTAGCTTCCTCCATAGGAAGCTGAAGAGTTTCAGCCACTTTCCTGTAAAACAAATAGTGAGGAGGGGACTCGGAGAGCCTAGGAGGGGAAACACCAGAAGGTCTGTCTGGGAAGAGGTCCGGTTCAATGGGCACATCCAGACTTTCTGCTCCATCATAATCATCACCTTGTTCAAAATCCCCCACCTCCTCAAATTCCGGTTCATAAAAATCTTCAGGGGCATACTCCTGAACCGGTGGAACCGACCAAAGCGAGCCCCTAGCTAACGGAGCCGGATCGGACGGAACCGGGCGAAGCGATTCAACAGTCCAAATCGCTTGGGCAATCTCATCAGCGGTCGGAACATGAACTTCTGGATCCGAACCGGCTGACCTGTCTTTTCTATTTCTTTTTGTGGGACCCAATCCCTCAGGATCGGCTCTCCTCTTGCCCGAAGAAGTATCTCCCTGGTCAGAGGGCACTCCTCCTGATTCGGTCAGAACCGAACCGGGCTGGCCATCCGAGTCAATGGACTTCTCGGCTTCCTTTTCCCTAAGTCTACCTAATCTCTTTTCTAAGGTAGTTTTAGGAAATTTTTTAAAAAAATTTGGCAGTCTGTATCAAGGTGTTCAAACCCTAGACAATAAACACAGGTGGTGTGGGGGTCGGCCTTGGCAAAGACTTCCCCACACTCACTGCAGTGTTGAAACCCAGTGGGCCCGTTTTTTTTTCTTGGGTTTCTCAGACATGGCCAACCTACTCAAACTTACCCTTTTTACGGCAACCCGCGCCGAAGCCAAGTCTCCCTTATCGGTTCCTAACCGTTACCACGAGTGTTGGAAAAAAATCTAAGATACGTTTTTTTTTTTAGAACCGATAAGGACCGGTAACCACACACTAAAGTAAAGTACAGAAAATCAATATAAGGGATCGGTTCAGCCGAATCGATCAAACATACTTACAATTTCCACACAATAATCAGAAACTACTATCTTGTACTCACGGTACCGCATACAGAACCTGAACCGACTATGCAGATTAAATTCGGACTAATTTTGGCTTAAAACCGACACTTTAACCAACTTTTGAACCAAGCTGAAGGAGAAATCTCTGGAGCGACTGTTCAGTGAGGCGGAGTAAAGAATCTAACGGTTGGGTTTCAAAGAGCTGCAGACTGAGACCTCAACCGAGCTCAAGCTCAGCATTCTATGCACTGCATAGAAAGTTAACCCTTTGTCCTCCATGGGCAGTTTAAAGGCTGGAGCTAACTGCAGATAGTCAGAATACAGTAAAACTTCATGTTTGAAAAAAAATTCTAGCATCATTGTAATTGTGACAGTAAGTACTTCACGCAACATCGAAAAGACCGTACCCATATCTCACATTGTTTCTGAGCTAAGGGCACCAAAAAGCACTGGACAGGAACTCTCTCAACCCTTGTGACAGTACTGTCACAATCAGGGTGTGAAATTCCTATACCTTAGGTGCCCCAGGGCAGGCACTTTTACCTCTGGACACCTATTGCTGTTTTGTGCCTGCCCACTGGGGCGCCTAAGGTATTTGTGCAGAGCTCCGCTTTTTTTTTTTTTTTTACTGTGTGTTTTTTTTTTTTGTCATTGCGGTTTTCTGTGTCTTTTTTTTTTTCCCCAGAGGGGTGGGGGGGCCTTTGGAGGAGCTCAGGCGCACTGCCAGCTCTCTGAGGTGATCACGAGTGTGCCGTTTGCAACTGTCAGCTGATAGTACAGTACTGAAATGCGGCAGGTGCCCTCAATTTGACTGGCACAGTCATCAGCCCGCCGCATGCATAGGTCCGTCGTCGGTCGCTCTTGGCCAGATACCAATTGGTGTATTGGGACCGTTCACCCACCCCCTTAACTTGCTGTTACGCGAGTACACAGTTCAGCGCGCCATTCTGTCACTTGAGTTTGGAGAAAACGGTCGCTTGTCCATGCAGTACCTCTAGACTGCGAGTCTGCTGCTCAGATTGCGAACTAACTTTGTGTTTAAAAAAAAAACCAAAAGCTCTTTTAAGAGCTCTGTTTAGTAAAATTAAGATTCCTGAAGTGGAGTGTTTATAGGCAGGATATTTGGGAGTTAGAGAGGAGGTAGAGGGTGAGAGTGTGTGAGACCGTGAAGGTGTCTCTAAGGGAGGAAATCGACATCGTAGAAGAACATAAATATAACAGATTAGAGGGGAGGCAAAAGAACAGAAGCAGCAGAGAACAGGAATTTTGCCTGCAGACCGTGCTCTGTTTTCAGCGACAGCAGAAAGAAAGCCATGTGATACTCTGGTGTGGGGGTGAGAGTGAGACAGTCTTATTGATGGGAAGCATTGCATTTGCAGACTGACTTAAACGGTTGCCTATGGGGCATCCCCAGCTATTTGAATTAAATCAATCCATCCAGATAGTGCCTGATACTAGTTTAATTCTATAAATTTGGCACAGCACTAAATTTACAGCAGGAGAGGCAGATAGCAGTAAAAAACAACCATTCTCTGATCTCTGCAGCACGTTTTTTTTTTCCTAGACACAATTGCTGTCAGCTAAACTTGCTACATTGCAGGGAACTGAATTTAAAACTAACATATAGTAAGCTTTGCTATCTGTCTAACTGAAGCTAAATAAAAAAAAATAAAGATCAGCTTATACTGATACTGTAGACATTTCCTCTGTTCTAATTACCTATAAAAAAAGAGGGCTAGATACTAAATACTGTGTGAGGAGGAGGGAGCTATTATATAGACTAGTAGTGATAGTGTGTGTCTAAATATTCACACAGTTGCTGGCTGGAAAGGGAACTGAAAAAAAAAAACTATTTGTAATAAACTATATAAAAAAGCTCATTATACTGTACTTTTACAAACTTAGTGTATGTGTTAAAGAATCTCTTAAAAAGCTTTAACAAGCAAGTACGCTGTGTATTGCAGAAAATCTAATTAATAAGGAATTGTTAAGATTCTACAAGCCTTTTTAAAAGCTACTTGTAACTTGGACCACCTAAAATAATAATCTGTGGTGGATTACCTAAACTCTAAATACAAAGGATCCATCTGTCAAAAATCTACTCTGTGGACTCAGAAAATCTAATTAAAAGGAATAGCTTACTGAGTTCCTAAAAGCTTTTAAAAGCTAGTTGGACTTGGAACACCTAAATAATATGTGGATTACCTAAAATTTAGGGATCTGTTAAAAATTTTACTCTCATGCTACACACTACAGAAAATCTAAATAAAAAGGCTATGTGAAAAATATATCAAAAGCTTTTTACACGCTAATAAAGCTACTTTATGAGGAGTTGACTATCTAAAATCTGTATACTGTTATAAAAACATCTGTTAAGCTTTTCACAAGCTCTACTCTGTAGTTTTGGACTGTCTAAATCTGAATATTATAAAAATCTCAAGCTTTTTACAAGCTGGTAAGCTACGCTGTCTGTGGACTATCTAAAATCTGAATACTGTTAAAAAAATTCTTTGACTTGGAGTGTTAAGCTTTTTACAAGCTAGTGGAGCTATGCTGTCTGTGGAGTGGACTATCTAAAATCTATATACTGTCTTCATTATCACCTGTTATAACAAATAATCAGACACCACACAATTTTCTTGTTAAGTTTATTATAAAAAAAAAGACAAGACACACTTTTTTCCTTGTTGCATTTATTAATACTGAGTAACACAAATAAAAAATTCTTAAAATCAGTATTCACAAGTTTAGCTCCAAACAACCAGGCAGACACCATGAGTCTTTTTAAATTTGGATTTAAGAGAAAGTGTTCTGATGAGACTGCGGGAGCTGACTTGGATTCCCTAACACCAAGTACTAGTACAACTACTACAGGCACAGCTATAACCCCACCAACTCCTTGCCCAGACAGTGAGACTGTTGTGACCACTGAAGTTTCCTCAAGTGCTACTGCTTGTACTGAAAGCCAGGTTAAGGCCCCAAAGTTAGAAAATTTCAGGAGTCCTGGAAAAGGGCAGGAAGTGGCTTACATATGACACAGATAAATGTGCCATGTTGTGTACATGGTGTCAGAGTTATGATAAAAGCCAAAGCAAAAATAATTTCAGAACTGGATGCAGTACTTTAGAGTACACATTATCTCAGCACATCAAGTGTCCATAGCACACAAAAATGCTGAGATGGCATACATTGCAAATAAAACAAAAGTTGGAGAAAGACCAATAGAGAAATCCATACAATTTATGGAACAAAAGAAATGGATCAAATTTGTAAATTGTTCTGTACTGCATATTACGCTGTTAGGACCGAAGGCCTTTCAGGGATTTTCCTGGGTTGATAGATTTACAAAGAAGAAATCATGGGGATGATGCTATGGGTCACAGTTACAGTAGTGACAAGCAATGCCGTGTCTTCATTCACTATATTGCCCAAGATATTCAAAGCACTACTGCTAGTCTACTACAAGACAATGACTTCTTTTCTTTTCTTGTTGATTCCTGCACAGATAAAAGTGTGACTGAGGAGGAGGGCATATATGTATGTGTTTTTGAAAATGGCCTAACTGTAACACGATTTCTTGCACTGAAACCAGTCAGTGTCCCTAATTCAGAAAGCATTTTAAATGCTGTGATTAATGCTTTAGAGGGTGAAGGCGGTTTAAAGGATGGTGGTTGGAAACATAAGCTGATAAGTGCGGCATCTGATGGTGCTGCTGTAATGTTGGGGAGCACTTCAGGTGTCCTTAGTCGAATAAAGCAAGATTTCGAGTGCCCACACCTCATTGACATACACTGCTGTGCACATCGTTTAGAGCTTGCTATTAAGGATTCGTTCAGAGACTGTCCCTTTTACAAGTCATTAGAACAACTTCTGCTGAACATTTACTCGTTTTACCACAGGCCACCAAAAAGTTGGAAAGGTCTACAGGAAACAGGATCCCTGTTAAATATTAATGTGGTCAAACCAGTTAACACTGGGGGCACTAGGTGGCTTGCACACAGAGAACGGGCCATTTCTGCTCTTGAAAGGAACTGGGCTGCATTAGTGCCTCACCTGGAACATGTGTCACTGACAAACAAGCAGGATCATGTCCAGAAAGCACTAGGAATACTTAAAGAGCTTAAGACTTTAAAATGTGTCATATACATGAACTTTCTGAAAGTGTTTTTTGGTTACTTATCTGTTCTTAGTCTGTGCTTTCAGCAAGAGGATGCCACTGTTGAAAAAGTTCACAGCAGAGTAGAAAGCACAATTCAAAAACTAAATGGTCTCTCAAATCAAGAAACTCTTCACCACATAACACATACGTCTAAACGAGAACCTAACTCAGTACAACAGTGTTGACTTAACTAATGAAAGTAGCAGGCACAGATCAGGTTCTCCTTCAGACATTGTAGAAGCCACAATTTCAGAGATCAAAAAAATCCTTCAGAAAACATCACAGCACATTGAATCTCGCTTTCAGTCCTTCACGACCAATAAAGTGCTACTAGCTGCAAGAGCTTTAAATTTTCAGTCCTGGCCAACATCCACAGAGGCATTTCAAACATACTGAGATCAAGCAATTCAAACAATTGTTGATCACTATAAAGTGGTCCTAGAGTCTCGTGGAGTTGATGGTACTGCTGGAGTGGCTAGACTTAAAAAAGCACATACTTCACTTGCTGTCTGTTGAAAGTTGTAAGTCTCTGAAATTGTGGCAGAAAGTGATTCTTGCGGATGTGCAGGATCAACAATTTCGAAATGTGCTGGCCATTGTCAGAATCATTCTCCTGATTCCTGTTCACACTGCTGCTGCAGAAAGAGGCTTCTCTGATGGGAAGAATAAAAATGACTGGAGGTTGGATTATGCCCAGACACCCTACACGACCTAATGTCTATATCTCTGAATGGACCCCAGCTTACTAACTATAACCCTCAAGGTGCCATATCACTGTGGTGGAAAAATGGCAAAAGAAGACCCACTACCAAAGCTTATGGCTCCAGAACACTGTCACTGCATGCTGCTTCTGCCAGCCCTAGTGGTGGTGATGAAAACAAAGTGCTTGGTCCAGTGAAGATGATGTCTAGAATTATATAAACTAAGGGGCAGCATGTAAATAGTTTGTTGGGCATGTACATTTTCTTCTTACATGCCCAAGTGGGCATGTACTTTTTTTCACGAATTTCATACCCTGGTCACAATATCTCATGAACCATGCAACGTACAATCAAAATTCCACTGCACGCTTACTCTACAATGTCAAATCTTTTTCCAGTGGCTAGTAGATCACCTAAAGGTGATCTAAGTCACCTGTACTGAAAAGTCTGTATCTTGCTTCATTTCCAAGATAACGGCACCGAAAGTCATGACACAGACTGCAATGTAATCCTACAGGAAAAATGTCAATTACGTCATTGAATATCTCTGCAACAAATTATTTCCCCAACACCTAAACAACATACTTCACATCTCTATGATATCCCCCCCAATACTCTGCAAATTTCAAGTAAAAAAAAAAAAAACTGTTATTGAGATATGGTCATCCCAATTTGGGCCATCTGGTCTTTCTCACCAACTTTCCAAAAATACATATACATTTTCCCATAGGATATAATAGGAATTTCAAATTGTAATAACTTTTGAACAGATTAATGTTTTTTCACCAAACAAAAAGTGGCATGTTCCTTGGCCCAAGCTCTTTCTACATCCCAAGCTTCGGATCAATAGTCCACACAGTGTCCGTGCAGCGCCATGGAGAAAAAATGCTCAAAAGTAGTGAAAAGTGCATTTTCTGGCACTCCGCTGTGCAAAAAACATATGTCCGACTGAAACACAATTTAGTAAATCAAGAAATCTACCACACCAGACTGTGCATTCCAAATTTTGTGCAAATCTGTTGAATGGTTGCAAAGTTATTAACGTGCAAAATGTGAGGTTTAACATTAAAAATGCCTACCACAATGCAAAACACTATACACAAAATGTAAAGTGCGTCACGCAATATCTCTGCAGCGACTTAATTTTCCAGCACCTAAATACCATAATTCACATGTACAGGACATCCCCTCAACACCCTACAAATTTCAATTTAAAAGAACAAAGCATGTCCGAGATATAACATTTTAAAGTTTGAGATTTTCATTGGTCAGAGTGGCAGAATTCCACACCCGTTTACATTTTACACATCTAAAACTGGAAAGTACGTCCATGGCAGTAAGGCTAGCTACCCTATAAATTTCAAGCCACTACCACAATGCAAAACGCTGTCTGCAAAACAAACTGCGCCACACCATATCTCCGCAACAGATGTATTTTCTGACACCTAAGCATCATAATTCACATCTACAGGACATCCCGTCACCACCCTCCAAATTTCAAGTTAAAAGACCAAACTGTTTCTGAGATACTTAATTTTAAAAGGTGTTAAAATTGGACTACCTGGTCCCTCCAAATCTGGCCATCTAGTCCCTCCCTCGGGCTAAAAAAATCTTTGATTGTGAGCCTGCAAATTCTTTGATCATGAGGAGGGACCAGATGGCCAAAACCCCATTCTTTGTTCGCAAAATAACCATATAAATTTTCCCTTTGACTTATAAAGGGAACTTAAAAGTGCTATAACTTTTGAATGCCTCAATATTTTTTCACCAAACGAAAAGCGGATGTTCGGCCAGTGAAGCTCTTTCAAATGAGCCATGTCGCAGAGCAGCACGCCACACAATGGCCACGCAGCACCACGGACAATATCCCAAAAACTTCCTCCAAAACTGGATAATTTTGCATTTTTCAGCATTTTCGTGTACAAAGACCATTAAGTCCGACTGAAATGAAATTTGGCAAATCAAGAGATCTACCATGCCCTACTGCGCATACCAAGTTTCAGGCAAATCTGCTGAACGGGTCCAAAGTTATTAACGTGCACAATTTTGACTTTAACATAGAAGTGACAATCAACCCTAAATATAGCGGTGCGACCGCGTCACTACAATAATAGCCACTCTGGTGGGAGAGAGCCCCGTGCTCCCACCAACTTGCCTATTTCTGCATAACAATATGCATTTTCCTGTGCTGCCACTTACGCATAGCTACAGAGACATGCAGCATTCCTATTGGCCACCAAATGCATGTAACAGTAATTTGTCCATATTTTGGGAACCGTAACAGCTAGAAAAACAATTCAAGTGTCACTGTAACCGTGATAGCGAGCAGATCAGGCCACAATCACTGACCGTACCCATATCTCACACTGTTTCCGAGCCAAGGGCACCAAAAAGCACTGGACATGCACTCTTTCAAGCCCTGTGACAGTACTGTCACAATATCTCATGAACCGTGCAACGTACAAATAAAATTCCACTGCAGGCTCACTCTACAATGTCAAATCTTTTTCCAGTGGCTAGATCAGCAAGCCACCTCTAGCGAAAAGTCTGTATCTTGCTTTGTTTCCAAGATAATGGCGCCGAAAGTCATGACATAGACTGCAATGTAATCCTATGGGAAAAATGTCAATTATGTCATTGAATCTCTCTGCAACAAATTATTTACCCAACACCTAAACAGCATAGTTCACATCTCTATGACATCCCCTCAACACCCTGCAAATTTCAAGTAAAAAGACCAAACTGTTATTGAGATATGGTCATCCCAATCTGGGCCATCTGGTCGTTTCCGTTAACATTCCAAAATGCACATTTTCCCATAGGATATAATGGGAATTTCAAATTGTAATAACTTTTGAACAGATTAATATTTTTTCACCAAATAAAAAGCGGCATGTTCCTTGGCCCATACTCTATGTTCCAAGTTTCGGACCAATAGCTCACACAGTGTCCATGCAGCGCCACAGACAAAAAATGCACAAAAGTGGTGAAAAATGCATTTTTTTTGGCACTTCACTGCGCAAAAACCATATGGCCAACTGAAACACAATTTTGTAAATCAAGAGATCTACTATACCAGACTTTGCATTCCAAATTTTGTGCAAATCTGTAGAATGGTTGCAAAGTTATTAACGTGCAAAATGTGAGGTTTAACATTAAAAGTGCCTACCACAATGCAAAACACTATACGCAAAATGTAAAGTGCGTCACGTAATATCTCTGCAGCAACTTAATTTTTCAACACCTAAATCCCATAATTCACATGTACAGGACATCCCCTCAACACGCTGCAAATTTCAATTTAAAAGACCAAACCGTGTCCGAGATGTCACATTTTAAAGTTAGAGATTTTCATTGGTCAGAGTGGCAGAATTCCGCACCTGTTTACATTTTACACACCTAACGACTGAAAAGTATGTCCATGGCAGTAAAGCTAGCTACCCTATAAATTTCTTTTTTTTATATACTTCCTTTTTATTAGTATCATCAGATTCCATTACACTGTTTATATTATTTCAGACATCATTATTTTATACATCCTTATCTAGAGACCTGGAAAGGTCCACTAGAATTCTAATCATTACTAACAGTTTCAACTGGTACTACATCATTTAAAAAAAAAAAAAAAAAAAACCCATCATAGTACCTGTACATTTCCATCACCTTTGGAATTCAAGCCAGAAAAAATAAATTATAGACTACGCCTCGTTATAAAGGTAGTTTAAACAGATGGAAGCTAAGGGAAAAAGGAAATGAACAAGGGACAGGGTTATAGCAATTGGGGACATGGGGGGGGGGTATATCCGACCCAAGCAAAGGTGACATCAAGGCCAGCGCCTAGTTGTCTGGGAATAGTATCAAAAGATCGGTCCCTCTCTTGATTCCCTAACTAAGTAGCTCCCATCTTGCCCATCGATTTACAAACTGTGAAGCCCTCTGAGTTAGCGAAGAAATCCTCTCATAAATTTTAACGTTGTTTACTAGGTCCCTCCATTCCGACTCTGTAGGTGACTGGGGAAAGCCACTTCCTGAAATCACCTACAGGCTGCCGCCACCAAAATATTCCAAAGATACTTGGCCTCCTTACCTACAACCTCCTGGGGTGTAGTCCCAGATTATATGTTCCGTCCCATAGGAACCTCAATATTAAAAATTTTCTGTAATTGGGTTTGGATATTACTCCAATATTGATTGAGCATAGGGCAATGCCAAAAAATATGAGCGTGAGATGCCCCCTGATTACCACATTTACGCCAACATAGTGGCAAGATCTCTGGATTCCACTTAGACACCTGCTCCAGTACTTGGAAGTACCTGCTTCTTAGTTGCCATAAAAATTTGCGCCACCCCGGAGAGGAGGAAGTAGACCAAGTATTCCTTATAGACAATAACCATCTTTCTTTATATATGTTTAACCCAAAATCCTTTTCCCACTTCTCTTTTATATATGTGGTGGAGCAATGTGAATCCATAATGAAAGCTTTATAAAGTATAGAGATTGCATGTTCCCCCCTCTCTGTCCCCCATATCCCTTCAAACACCATCGGTGGGGGTATCCCCCCCGAATCTAAAAAAGATTTACGTAAACATTTTGTTATGTAGTCTCTGATTTGGTAGAATATCAAGTCTCCCTGCGGCCAATTAAACTTTCGGATGCATTCTTCAAAAGTCAGAATCTGCTCCCCTTTCATTAGCTGCCACGAAGCCCAACATCCCCGTCTCTGAAGTCGCTTAAACCAAGGGTTCCCATGAGCAGGTGTGTGAGACGAGCTCAGGGACCAAGCCTGGTATTTCCAGAGGTATACCTTAGTAATTCCACGCAGGCACCCACGTCAGCAACCCATCAGAGCTGCCACAGTGCCCGAATACAGTGGGGGAGATCTATTTACTGATGTAGCTGGCGCAAACATTTGGGACCAGAGGGAGGGAGAACAGTGGGTAGCTAGATCCATTGCCTTCCAACTAGCCTGGTAAGTGGGGTGTTGTAATAACAGAGAGACCCTCAATTGAGTCGCCATCCAATACCCCTCTAAACAAGGGACACTAAACCCCCCCTCCTCCTTCGAAAGATAGTTTGCTTTCTAATCCTAGGGCGTTTTCCTGCCCAAATAAATTTCAAAAGCATCCTTTGCCAGGTCGCCAACCTCTCTTTTGAAATTAAGCAGGGCACACATTGAAACAAAAATAAGAACCTTGGTAACAGGTTCATCTTAATAGATTGAATTCGACTATACAGAGGGAAAGGGATCACAGACCACCTTTCAATATCTGTTTGTATTTGTTTTATTAAAGGGGGGGAAATTTAGGTCGTATAGCTGAGAGTTGCTAGGTGATAACATTATTCCAAGATATTTCATAGATGGGAGGTCCCAGTTTAATGGGTATTTGTCTCTTAAGAGTTGGGAAGGGGAATAATTAAAAGTAATGACCTCTGTTTTAGGAGTATTCAGGACGCACCCTGAAAGTTCTGAGAATTCCTTTATATGTTGAAATAGATACGGGATAGATGACTCAGGCTCTGTGATATATAGCAAGATGTCATCTGCATACAATGCAAGCTTATGTTCATCCCCATCTATATTTATTCCTTTAATATTTAAGTTCTCTCTGATACTTTGGGCTAAAGGTTCCAGATATAAAGCAAAGAGGATGGGTGACAGCGGACAACCCTGACGTGTTCCTCTACATAGTGGGAAGGAGGGGGAAACATGGCCATTCGCTCTAATATATCCTTTTGGTGTACAGTATATTTTAAAAATAACATCAATAAACTGGACGGGGAGACCAAATTTGCCGAGTACTGCACGTAGGAAAGGCCATAAGACTTTATCAAACGCTTTTTCGGCGTCAAGACTAAGAAAGATGGAGGGTGTCCGAGCAGTACCCAAATAGTCAATTAGATGGGTAGTTCTCCTGAGGTTGTCCTATGCCTGACGATTCGGGATGAAACCCGTCTGATCAAGATTAATCAGACTAGGTATTACATTTTGCATACGTTGGGCCAGAACTGACATAAAAATTTTATAATTTGTATTTAGTATGGAGATGGGTCGATACGAAGGACATAGCGTGGGGTTCTTCCCCTGTTTGGGTATAACTGAAATGATGGCTTGTTCCCATGAAGTTGGTGGCTTTTCTTCAGTTTGCAAAGTCCCATTATAGACCCTAAGTAGGAGTGGTATAACCTGATTTTTAAAATGCTTATCAAACTCCCCCGGCAACCCATCTGTACCCGGGCACTTAGAAGCCTTCAGTCTCGTGACCTCTCTTTGCATCTCTTTTCCATTAATAGGGGGTTAGCAGATCTACTTTGGCTTGATGGGTCAATGAGGGCAGTGAAATACGTTCCAAGTATTCAGATATATTGTTCTCTTGCTGGGGTGTGGAAGGGGAGGCGGCATATAGTGAAGTATAAAATTCTCTAAAGGCCTCTACTATTACCGGGTCTTATGTAATTTCTGCCTAGAGCTGGGGTGTATCAGGGTTGAGATCCGTTACTCTCACTCTCTGAGATCCATGGCGAGCTGCCAGTAGACGAGTGGCTCTTGGGCCTCCCTCATAGTACTTTTGTTTAAGGTACAGGACTTTCTGCTCCACCTGATATTCCAACAACTTGTTAAGGTCAGCTTTAAGCTTGCTAAGCTTCTTGAAGGTTTCTGCGTTATACTTACTCTTTAGCTGGGACTCACAACTATCTATCTCCCCCTTCAATTTTGTTTTTTGGGTTTCTCTTTGCTTTTTCTTAACAGCCGATATAGCAATAAATTTACCTCGCACTATAGCCTTACAAGTATCCCAAAGCAAAGCCGCCGATATCCCTGGGGAGTCATTGTCAGCCACTGCCTGGGTTATTGTATCACTGACCGCCTTTTTCACCTCTGGGTCTTGCAACAAGGACGTGTTTAATCTCCAGAACGTACGTTTAACAAAGTCCCCTAGGTGAAGTTGGCAAAAAACTGGTGCGTGGTCTGACAGTGCTCTATCCCCTATCCAACTATCTTTTATTTGACCAACTAGCTCTACTGGGAGTAAAATGTAGTCCAGTCGTGAATGGGATTGGTGTGGAGCCGAAAAAAAGGTACAGTTTCTTTGCTTTACATGGGTAAGGCGCCATCCATCCTCCAGTCCCAGTTCAGTAAGCAGTCTCCCCACCTTTTTTTATACAAACCTGGTTGCGGCGGGGGACCGCAGAGGAAGAGTCCAGCCTCGGGTTCAAGACCAAATTTAGATCACTACCAATAATTACCTCCCCCTCTGCCCATTCCTGTAATCTTAAAAAAATTTGACGATATGTCTGAAAGTCCGAGCCAGGGGGGACATAAATCGATGCCAGAGTCAGTAACCTCCCAAAGAGACGCCCCTTCAGGAAGGCATAACGCCCTTCTCTATCTGTCAGCTGTGCTGTTTGCTCAAAGGGCGTCTTCTCTGGGACAAGCACTGCCACCCCCCTGCGCCTTCCCCTTCCATAAGTTGCACACGCCGAAGCGCCAAAACCAAACTTCCCCAACTTCTGATGCTCCTTCAATGAGAGATGCATTTCTTGCAAAAACAGAACGTCCGCCTCACTCTTCTTGAGGAAGGAAAGTATTTTGTTACGCTTTATTGGGTTAGTCAGCCCCTTACATTGAAGGAGCAAAAGGTGGTAGGTCTAGCTGCCATTTCTAACTCGGCAGGGACTCTTCCTCAAGCCCAACCCAGATATTTCTCACTTCCCTCCACCAGAATTCCTTGCTGTCACCCTAGTGTCACCTGGTTCCAACACCTACAGGAACCCTTTAGGCAGGGAAACAGGGTCTAAGTACTGGAAGCAACTCTATAGAGGGCTTGGGGGGGGTAGGAAAACAAAGGGGATCAAATAGAGAAGGTAATGAAGCAAAAAAGGGAAAGGTAGTGGCGGCGTAGTCTACCACAACAAATCTATAGCTTTTGTTAACTAAAGCTCTATACTTCACTAAATGCAACAACAATTTCCTGTTATTTTAAACACGTGGCTTCCAAGGTAGGGGATCCAAAACCTAGGATCCCTTGCCCAAACCTCAAAAAAGCCACCAAAGTGGGTTACGAGGTAGGGGCTGAAGAGGAGGAATGCCCTGATTTAACAAAGCCTCTTCAACGAATAACTCTAAAGGAGTAAATTCGAGTGGGAAGATCGCCACAGAGTCACCTCCGCTCCTTACACCTCTAGAGGAGCGTACAACAAGGTCATGTATGAGCAAAAAAAATATGCCTCATTGCTCCCCCAGGGGCGGTTTAAATTTAAACACTTACTTTTTAAACATTTGAAATACCCTTCCTTTTCAAACCAATATGTTGGAAGGTCATATAATATAATTTAACCTTCACCAATGGTGGTCCGCGGCAAGGCAACTCGGTGCAGACCCTTAAAAGAATAAAAATCCCAGTGTTCAAGTCTAATAGGCCTCTCAGCCGTTAGCAGCGCTTTGTCAGGTCTATACATCGTCACCACGGGGAAGTGCTCCTCATCTCAAGCCAAAACTTATTTCAGTTTCTTCTTCTGTCCTACTCAAGTACCATCCGGAGAGGAATCACTCATAGATCTGGAGCTCCCTACTCGCTGCAGCCGTCCCAGGGCTTCTCCTACTTTCCTCAGAGTTGCCAGTCTCCCAAGTCCATTTGCAGTCTGCGGTAGAAACCCCACCGGAAATCTCTGTTTATGCACCCGTTCTGCATCCGTAGTGGGAATTGGAATTCCCCTCTTCTGAAGCTCATCCAGCACTTTTACAGGAGAAAGATACAATTGAGAGCCTTCTTCCCAAAACACGCGCAGCTTAGCGGGAAAAGGAGTTTGGAATCTTATACCCTTAGCCCTCAGCACTTTCAGTATCGGTACATATAGCTGCCTTGCTTGCTGCACTCCTGGGGCATAGTCATGGTCCAGAGTTATTCTAGATGAAAGGTACGTCAGCTCCTTCTTACCCCAAGCCCTACGAAGGATGTCTTCTTTAGTTTTGTAACTACTTAACTTGAAGATAATTGACCGAGGGCGGGCTGACTCCCCAGATGGTTTCTGGCCCAGTGAGCGGTGGGCCCTTTCAATGGATAAGGCATAGTTAGGTGGTAGCTCTAAAACATCTTTCAGTAGATTTTCTAAGAATGCGGTCATTGGGGGTTCCTCAGCACCTTCAGCGACTACCCTATAAATTTCAAGCCACTACCACAATGCAAAACGTTGTCTGCAAAACGTCAACTGCGCCACGCCATATCTCCGCAACAAATGTATTTTCTGATACCTAAGCACCATAATTCACATCTACAGGACATCCCGTCAACACCCTAAAACTCCATTCTTTGTTCGCAAAATAACCATATAAATTTTCCCACTGACTTATAATGGGAACATAAAAGTGCTATAACTTTTGAATGCCTCAATATTTTTTCACCAAATGAAAAGCAGCATGTTCGGCCAGTGAAGCTCTTTCAAATTAGCCATGTTGCAGAGCTGCACACCACACAATGGCCACGCAGCGCCACGGACAATATCCCGAAAACTGCCTCCAAAACTGGATAATTTTGCATTTTTTCAGTTGCATGCTAGAAGACCGTGAGGGTCCAACCAAAATGAATTAGTAAATCAAAAGATCTACCATGCCCCACTGTGCATACTAGATTTCAGGCAACTCCGCTGAACGGGTCCAAAGTTATTAACGCGCACAATTTTGACTTTAACATAGAAGTGACATCTCAACCCTACTTATAGTGGCGCGACCGTGCAACCATAATATATATACACACACACACACATATATTATATATATATATATATACATATACACAGGGTGCAAATGCCTGTGCCTTTTGCAGTTGCTGCGGGGACCTCAGGAAGTTCTCAATGTTCTAGCAGCTCCTGAAATTTACGAAGAACAGGATGCTTGCAAAGGATGGGGGTTGAAAAAGACTTATAAAAACAGCTAAGCTGAGCTGCAAGGGAGATTTTTTTTTTTTTACAAGAGATTTTAATTTGCTTCTGTATATAGTTATTCTGAACAGGTTTATTTTATTTTATGTTACTGCTACAATAAATAAAGTTTTGGTGATTTTTACAACTGCTCCTGGGTTTTCCCTATGCTTCCTGACCTGTGCCTTGACGACATATGGTTTTAGAAGTGACATTTAAGCCGTGCATACCCCAAGACAGGAGATTTATGCGTGGGTACTGCACCTAGTACCAGAGAAGCACAAAGGAAGGTATGGATTCTGCAGCAGCAAGTCCAGGAGTGGTTACCAGAAGAATGGCAGCCAAACCAGCAGCAACAGAAGTCCAGTCTGAGATTGTAAAGCCAGCACAAGTTATGGAAAAAGAACAGGCAGTGACAGAACCTGAAAGCCTGATGGACTTTTTCAAATGGTGGGCTATACAACAAAGAGACAAAAAGATTCAGAGTTTAGAAGTGCAGACAAGAGAAGAGATGCAGCAGATGACAGAAAAGATGCAGCAACGGGAGCAGCGATGGCTGGATGCCTTGTAAGCTATCAAAGGCAGAGGATCCAGCACAGATCCAGAGGAGCAAAAAAATGCAAGCAACTTAAAGGCCATTAAACTAAGTTGTGTCCCTCAGATGATATTGAGGCATACTTGACAATGTTTGAAAGAGTTGCCACAGCCTGCCAATGACCAAAGCAGCAATGGGCAATCAGACTGGTACCCTACCTGACAGGGAAAGCACAGCTTGCCTACAGCAGTATAGACACTGCACAGTCAGAAAACTATGACCTGGTGAAAAGCGAAATCCTGAAAAGGTACACCTCCAGAGAGACCTACAGGCAGAGATTTCAATCTCTGAGGTAGAACTCGGTTGACAATCCTCGAGAAGCCTTCACCCAACTCAGAACTCCGGATAAAGTGGATCCAACCACAGAGCAAAACAGTCCCACAGATCATCGACACATTTGCCATGGAGCAATTCATCAACATCTTGCCTACAGATGTGCAGCTGTGGGTAAAGGAACACCAACCAGAGAATGGGGAAAAAGCTGTTTCTTTGGCTTAGGACTACTAACTGGCCAGACAGACGCCACAGCAGCAAGGTAACAGCCAAGCACCAGTAAGAAACTCTTTTTTCCCATTTAAACTCCAAGCCTGCAAAGAACTCTGGTGGGGGAAACAAATCTGTGCCAAAAGACATTATCTGCTATAACTGTAATAAGCCAGACCATTTTGCAAGAAACTGCCGTAATAAAGAGAGTGGCACTGGAGCAGATTTGTCCTTGGCAAACTGGGGCAAGTACCTAACAGATGTGAAGGTGGGGAATAAGACTGTAAAGGGACTCATTGACTCGGGAAGCAGACAGACCCTAGTGCATGTTAAAATGCTGGGAAAACATGATGCAAAGGGACCAGGTACTGGTGTCATCTGCATCCACAGGGACACTTGACACTATTCCACCACACAAGTGACTCTGACTGTTAAGGGTGTGTTGTACCAAATGAAAGTGGGGGTAGTACCAAAGTTACCCGTACCTGTGATTATTGGAAACGACTTTCCAGGATTTACTAAACTGTTCAAAGAGGGAGTACGTCCTGATGTTTCAGCAGCTGTGGTGACAACAGCTCAGGCAAAGAAAATTTCAGATGGTGGGGACACTTTTCCTTTCAGTGATTCTGATTCGGGACTTGTTTGAGCACAGCTCCAAGATCCAGAAATCCAGGAAAGAAAGACAAAGCCTGAAGAAACTGTGGCAACAAATGACTGATGGACATGAAGGGTTAAAATATGAAAATACTGAAACTAAATTGATAACTGATTGTGATTTTCTTTCAGAACAAGCCAACGATGTTTCTGTCCAGGGTTATTTCAAGCAGCTAGGGGTAAAACCAAAACAGGGTGGACCAATGTTTAAAAAATGTAATAGATTACTGTAGAGAGTTTGGGTTAAACCTCAGACACAGCAACAGACAGAACAACTGGATATACCACAGAAGTATAGAACAGAATTGTTAAAGACAGCACATGATAATCCTATGACTGGTCACTTAAGGAGAGATCGCATCCTTGCCAGATTGCTGCACAGATTTTACTGGCCCGGAAATTCATGAAGACGTTGCTACCTATTGTAATTCCTGTGCTGAGTGTCAGAAAGAAGCCCCAGTCACTAGAAAAGACAAGGTGCCCCTAGTACCCCTACCCTTAATAGATGTGCCTTTTGAGAGAATTGCAATGGATGTGGTTGGTCCTTTAGACGAAAGTAAAAAGGGTAATAGATTTATCCTGGTAGTATGCGACTATGCTACTCGATACTCAGAAGCAGTTCCAATGCATACTGTTACAGCCCCAAAAGTTGCAGCAGAGCTAGCCAAAATTTTCAGCAGGGTGGGACATACCTAAAGAAATTATTACTGATCAGGGTAATTTTGGTGCTGCACTGCTTAAGCTGTTGTACAGACTGCTAGGTATCACTGCCATAAGAACCTCGCCATATCACCCTCAGACAAACGGTCTTGTTGAGCGTTTTAACCAAACCTTAAAATGCATGTTAAAAAGGTTTGTAAAAGGGGAAGGGAAAGATTGGGAGCATTACTTGCCTTACCTACTTTTTGCTTACAGAGAAGTGCCACAGGCATCAACAGGGTTTTCGCTATTTGAAATGCTGTATGATATTTATTTAATTTATTTAACGGACTTCAGGATTACAACCTTTGAGTCAGGGACTCATTTACAAAGGCTCTACGTCAGAAAAACAAACACTTAATACATATAAACATACAATGGCAGCTAAAAATTACAGTTCTTTTAGTTATACAACATTGCAGAATCAAGATCAGTTATACATTGCATTGAACGTGTTACCAAGAGCTGTATTTTACAGTTTTCAAGAGAACAATAAGTTTGCTGATAGAGGGAGGGGAGGGAGTAACAGGTTTGATATTTACAGCGAAGTAGAGAATTAGACAGATGCCTTGTGAGTGCAGCCAAAAGAGGCATTGTCAATAGGTAATGTTTGGTAGCCCTGTCGGTAGGAGCTCAGTGGCGGGGTGGTCCCATAAGATGATAGATAGACAGATGACCCAGCACTAGCTGGTACATTGGCAGCGCCGTGAAGCGAGAATGTGCTAGGTAGGCTGGTAGGCAGATAAGAGGGCCACTGGATGTGATAAAAGAAACGTGGGAAGATAACCCCACTCAGAAACAATCTATATCTTCTTATACGTGTGCCCGAAGAAAGAAACTGGCAAAATATGTTGAAATTATCCATAGTAATCAGGAAGAGGCCCAAAACCAGCAGAAGGTACATTATGACCATGGGGTAAAAGAAAATGTTTTCGAGCCAGATGAAAAGGTTTTGCTACTGTTACCCACAACAGAAAATAAGTTGTTAATGAAGTGGCAAGGACCTTACAAAGTTCTTAGATGTATTGGCACTGTTCACTATGAGAGTGAGACCCCTGACAAGAAAAATCCTACTAAAATATACCATACTAACCTCCTCAAGAAATGAGTTGGAAAAAAAAAATGCCAAAAAGCTGCTTTGCTGGTTTTACCAGAAATTGATAAGGAAGACAAAGATGTAGCGTATGATAGACTGGAACAAACTGTAAATGCTGATGCTGTAAAGGTGAATGTTTCCTTAACCCCAGAACAAACTGCAGACGTTCATAATGTGCTAAAGACATAGTCATATCTGATGATCAGAAGGTGGCAAAGCAGTGTAACAGGCAGAAGAAAAGGCTAGTGGGATGCTGGGATGCATAGGGAAGGGAATTTCTAACAGCAGGTGGCAGGTGGCATTGCCACTGTATCACTCACTAGTGAGACCCACCCAAAATACTGTGCCCAGTTCTGGAGAACACACATCCGCAAGGATACTGACAGGGTGGAAGTGGTCCACTGAGGGCTACCAGAATGGTGTGGGGGGGGTTGCATGAGAAGTCATATGAAGAGAGGTTGTGGGAACGTGACATGTACTCCCTGGAGATGAGAGCAAGGGGGGGGACATGAATGAGACCTATAAGTAAGTACCTCACAGGGGTGAACAAGGTTCAGATGAGGAGTCTGTTTCAGAAGAGGAAAAGCACCAGAACATGGGGGCATGAAATGAAGCTGGAGGGGGGGAGGAGTTTAAGAGGGATGTGAGGAAATACTTCTTCACTCAGAGTGGTGGATGTCTGGAACAGCCTGCCAGAAGAGGTGGTGGGGGCAAAAACAATGGAGGGCTTCAGGGAAACGTGGGACAGACTCAAGGGTATAATAGGTAGAGGAAAGGGAGGCAGGAGGGGTACCGGGGACCAAAAAGGCTCCAAGATTTCAGAACAGGCAGGGAAAAATAAGGCAGACTGGATGGGCCAACTGGTCCTTTTCTGCTAACAAATTCTGTGTTTCTATGTTTCAATGACGTGCTACTGTTACAGTAAGCAACTGTTCTACCTTCCTTGAAGACATCTCTTCCATGAGGCCACACCTTTGGAACGATTCCCAAGCAGTACAAAGTACCCAGGGAGGATGGCAAAGTCTGATGGGGCATCATGACAGGAGGCCTTGTAGTACTGCAAGACCAAAACCAGCATGCCTGTGAGAAACGATGCCCAGATTGTGATGCTTAGTGAAAGTAGGCACAGTGCTCCATGTGGGGGGCAGCACATATCAGCTGCAGAAACATTCTGAAAGCAGGCAACAGAAGTGACCTTACCACAAGTAGCGTGGCCACATACAGCACCAGGAAGTTTCTTACCGTACATCCTATAATAGAAGGTGACAGCTGGCCAGCCATTTGGATAGGCACTGCTTAGTCACAGTGACGTCCTCTTTACCAGGTGGCAAAAAAACTTCTGTCAATGCCAAATGTTTGATGCTTGTTCAACAACATTTTTGTTTTTAATGTTTTAACTCCAACTTCTGAAGAGACTTGTTTGGGGATTCGCCTTATAGACATGACATGTACCATTCATAGTACTGTATGTAGGCAGAAATGTCATTTCTCACCAGAGGTGTGAAAACACATCTTGTGCAGGATTTTAAAAGTGACACGTCATGTTTATGAGGTGATGTGCAAAAATTGCTTTGTGGAAAGTTTGGGGTCAAAATATTGAAAATTACCAAAGTTATGAGCCTGCATTCGTAAATTCTAACATAGACTCATAACTATGTTGTTGTTTAACATGTTTGCCCCAAATTTTCAACATTGCCTTCTTAAGATCCCACCTCATGAACAAGTGCAGAGAAAATTTACAACTCCTGCCTGAAAGGTGATTTCGAGCAGCGACTATGAAATCATCTTTCGGGGATGCGAAAACACATTTTGGCCAGGATTTTAAAAAATGACAGCTGTCACAATCATGACATGCTGTGAAGAAATGGATATGTTGAAAGTCTGGGTTCAAAATACTGGAAATTACCAAAGTAACAAGCCTGTGTTCATAAAGCCCAACACAGGCTCAAAACCTTTTTTTTTTTTTTTTTTTTAATTATAAACAGTTTTGCTCCAAATTTTCAACATAGCCTTCTTATGACCCCACCTCATGAACAAGTGCAAAGAAAATGTTCAACTCTTGCCTGAAAGGTGATTTCGCGCAGTGACTGTGAATCACCTTTTCGGATGTGAAAACATATTTTAGCCAGGATTTGAAAAATGATAGCTGTCACATTCATGAGGTGCTGTGAAGAAATGACTTTTTTGAACATTTAGGGTCAAAATATTGAAAATTACCAAAGTTATGAGCCTGCATTTGCAAACTTCAATGTCAGCTCATAACTTTGTTGTTTTTTTAATATTTTTACACCAAATTTTCAACATAGCCTTTTTATGACCCCACCTCATGAACAATAGTGGAGGCAATTTCAACTCCTGCCCGAAAGATGATTTTGTGCAGTGACCACAAAAATCACCTTTCAGGACAGATTTGCCTAATGTCACTTGCAATGTTCATGAGGTGGTGTCCCAAAATATGTATGTTGAAAATCTGGGGCAAAAATATTGAAAAATGGCCAAGTTATGCCATTAAGTTCAAAACCCCCACTGAAATACACTGAACCACATACCTGATTACCTCTTTTGTGGTCTGGCGCTGAAGAGTGCAGACGTATCTGTGGTGCACAGAGGAATACGGCATTGGAAACCGGTGGGTAAGTAAGGGCTTTGGGGAAGGGGGTGCTGAGTGGGAGGGTCGGGTGAGGGGAATAATGGCGCAACAGATATCGATGGACAGTTTTCTTTTTTACAGGTTTACAAAATCAAAAACAACGAGGGACGGTTTTCTCTATTACAGGTAGCGACACTAGAGGACTGGGCACCCCCCGGTATCACTGTTATATCTGGCAGCACCAGGGGTGGGCTCCCTGGTGCTGTATTACTAAAAGGGGCAGGGTGGGGAGTGGCAGCTGGCACGGGGGATTGGGCACCCCCGTGCCCTAATAATAACGTGGGTTGGGCCTGGGAGGGGGCAGTTACGGTGGGGCTGCAACAGACATCGATGGAAATTTTTATTTTTTACAGGTTTAAAAGAGTAAAAATAAATGACGAGTGATGGTTTTGTCTATTACACATAGAGACACTGGGGGACTGGGCACCACCCAGTGTCAGTGTTATAGCTGGCAGCACCGGGAGTGGTGCTGCATAACTAAAACAGGCAGGGTGGAGGTAGCAGCTGGCACAAGGGATTGGGCACCCTTGTGCCAGTATAATAATTCACTGCTATGCACTCAAAACTTTGCCCAAAACTAGGCCCGCTCTATAGACACAAGGCAGCCTCTCCCTACCAGTCCGTCGTGAACTTATAACCAAATGGATTCTCCCAATATTCAATTATGCTGACATCATCAACAGTTCAGCACCTATCTCCTCTCTTACAAAGCTTGACGTTCTTTTCAACGCCTTCTATCGTTCTGCCTCCAACTCCCTTCTGGCGACCCACCACTGCGACCTCTACTCCTCTCTCTCTCTCTCTCTCCCCCCCCCACTTCCCTTCAGCAGAGCTGATTGGCTCACAGTCTCACTTTAATCTCTAAATTCTGGTTCAACACCCTCCCATTCTACCTCTCCCCTGCCACCCTCAATACCCCATCCGCTCCTGTCACGCCCAAACCTTTTGCATCCCCCGTTTACATACTTCAACAGGCCAACAAGCTTTCTCCTTTAGCATCCCATCCCTCCGGAATCAATTCCCCTCTACTAGTCATCTCACCCCCCTTTTCCTGCCCTAACGTGCCTGCTAAGACCACCTCCAGTAACCTCCTGCTGCTGCTGTTCCTAAGGCCCTATTAACCATACTTCCCCGAAATACTTAATTTCACAAGACTATTTTATACATGGCTTTTCACACCTTACTATACCTCACCTTACTCTGCTCTTAGTTATCTGTCAATTTATGTCAATGCTACTTTATTATTGCTTTGCTTTATGACTCTACATTAAATTTAACTCCGAGGAAAACTGTTGGTACTGCTATGTATTATTGTTTCTACCTAAAATATGTACATTGTATTTTACATGTAACTGCCTCTTTTATATTAACTTGTTTCCCCCTCCCCTGGATCGCACCTGGAAACGAGCCTTGACTCAGCGTGCCTTTCCCGGCTATCAAACTTTAAATAAACAATAAATATTAAGCCTGGTAGTTGGCAGTCCTGAGACCTAAGGAAGCAGATGCAGCAGTTCTTTTTTCCCCATAACATCCAGTCTCCTAGATTCGTTATCAGGAGGCAGGGAGTTCATGTGTCTAGGGGCCCTAAAACCATTGTGAACAGCCATGATAACCACAGAATCAGATTCAGTCTGTGAGGCATAGCAAAGTTTAGCAGACAGAGAAGGGTACTGCAGGCAAGATAGTAGGCCTATGCCAGGCAGCAAATGCAGCATCCTCTACGGCAGGATACATAGGAGGTATGACAATGGATGAAGTAGCAGGGATCTCCAGAAACAAGAAATTTCTCTTGGTGAAGTCTTTCTCTTCACCAGCAAAGCCCACTTCATTCTGAATATGCCTCCATAATGCCTAAAAGAGGCACCCTCAGCAGGAGTCCTGGATAAGTAAGCCACAAGAGTCCTTACTGCAAGAGGAGAAAGTGGAACTGGAAGTCACCCCCCCAAGGGATTATGTTCCCTTACCTCATCCCCTAAATCCTCCTCCATATTAAGGAGACCAGGAATCTACTCCTCCTCCTCCTCCTCCTCTGGAATGACTAGGGGGGTAAAAGTCAGTGCCAGAGACTATGGCAGTGGCCGAGACAAAGGAACAGCAGAAGCATGCTTTGAGAGCTCACTGATGACAGTGCAGAGAGTGTAGGCCCTGTTGATGGGACAGCCGTTATCATCAGCAGCAACAAGGCCAACAGTCGATTAAACATTTCAGAGATTGTTGCTAGCATGACCTGGGAGTCCATGGCATTCGGTAAAGGGCTCGGGACTACTGCTGTCAATAAGTTAGTAAGGAGTATCCCACCTAGGATCAATACTCAGTCTAGGCCCTGAAGATACCATCATCCTTGGTGATTTGAATTTAAATTGGTTATCTAATGCATCTGCACCCCTAGTAACCTTCTGTGATATCTATGGATTCACTCAATTAATCAAAGATCCAACAAGGATTAACCTAAAAAATACTACCAACAGCTCACTCCTGGATATTATGATGGTAAACAAGCCTCACTTATATTCTCATGCTGGAGTGCTACCCAGTGATGTAAGTGATCATTGTCCTATAGCTGGCATAAGATCTACACTCAAGCCATCCAATCCTGCAAAATTTCTCCATAAAAGGTCAAAAAAGAATTTCAACATCTCAGGATATCTCCATGATTTGTGCAATACAACATATTGGCAAGATTTTTACCTTACAACCTCAGTTGAGACAGCTCTTCAGATCTTAAAGGACATTATCACTAATGCCCTCAATATACATACACCAATCACCAGTGTCAGAACTAAAGTAAAATCTTGTCGTTGGTTCACTGCTGACCTTAAATCAGCTTTGTTAGCCAGAGACAAACTCTGGAAAAAGGCAAGAAAAACAAAGGATACTAGAGACTGGCTTCAATTCAGAAAAGCAAGAAACTCATGCACAAAACAAATAAGAAATGCCAAAGCTGCCTACTATAGAGCTGAATTGGATGCATCCTATACTAACCCATCCAGATTCTGGGGTACTATAAGAAAAAATTACTCACCTTAGTAATTGCTTTTCTTCTCATGGAGTCTTGCTATATTATAACAATAGCAGTCAGCCACTGCAGCTGAACTGCCCCGGAGAGGAAGGAGTTAACTCCAGAAGATCTGGAGTTCTACAGCGCGAGGGCGCTGTGCCCAAAGCTCTATCTGGCAGTTTCAAATGAAACGGTCAGATCTTTACGAAGCTAACATCAAAAGGACGGAAAGTCTGTGTGAAAAACTACACTAACCCATGGCTACCTACTAGTAGTAATAACAACAATATATAAAGAACAAAGAAACACTCAGAGCCATAATAACAAAAATTGATGGTATTATGGTTCCGTTTTCACCCTTGACAAGCACATATGAACCCCCCCTTCCCCCAAAGACTCAAGTCCAGGAAGCGGGCAATATAAATAACCTAAATGAAACAATCTAGATCCCTAACCCAAAGGAAAAGGGGTAAGGGAAAAACTACAATGGCATGACACAGTGCTTGCACCAATTTGCCACCCCTACCCAAGTAGAAGTTCTGAGAGGGCAGGAGGAGGTGGTTATAATATAGCAAGACTCCATGAGAAGAAAAGCAATTACTAAGGTGAGTAATTTTTCTTCAAACACCATGAAGTCTTGCTATATTATAACAATAGCAGATTACACAGCAGTACCTCCATGGAGGAGGGTCAGAACCTACTTAGGAAATAGGCTCTGAAGCACAGCTGTGCTAAACCGAGCATCTCTCCTGGACTGGACATCCAGGGAATAATGCTTGGTAAGGTGTGAACTGTCTTCCAGGTAGCAGCTTGACAAATCTCCAGAATGGGATGTCTCTAGCAGCCGCTGGAGACGCAGCTGTACCCCTGGTGGAGGGCCTCAATCCTGAGGGGGTACTCTACCCAGTTTCTGATAACAGAATTGATACAAGAAACAATCCACCTTGCAATTGTTCTCTTTAGTGGCAGGTTTCTTGCCAACCTCGCCATAGGTAAGAAAGAGTTGGAGGATTCGAACCTAAGGACCTCTGGTGCGCTTCTAAATAGTAGCTTAAGGCTCTTTGACATCCAAGCTGTGCAGTCTCCTCCTCACCTGAGGAAGAATGCTCAGTGAAAATACTGGGAGAGAGATAGATTGATTCAGGTGGAAATCAGAAACCACCTTAGGCAAAAACTTTCTATTAGTCCTAAGGACTACCTTATCTCTGTGGAAAGAGATAAAATCTTCTTCCACTGACAGGGCCTGTAGCTCACTTATGCGTCTGGCAGAGGTGATGGCTACTAGGAAAACGGTTTTCCAAGTTAAATACTTGAGCTCTGCAGAAGACAGAGGCTCAAAGGGGTTGTATTAACTGAGCAATGCAAATATTCATAGGTCCCAGGCGGGAGCTGGTTCCTAAAAGGAGGGTTAGTATGAAGTAACCCTTTAAAAACTTGGAGAACACCGGTGAGAAAGGGAGGCAGGCTTCCCTGCTGACACAAAAGCAGAGACAGCTGCCAGATGAACCTTCAGGGTAGCTGGTCTAAGGCCTAGGGAATTCAGATGGACCAAATAGTCCAGTAGAATGGGAAGATCAGCAGATTCTGGGATAATCTGCCTCTCAGAGCACCAGATGGAAAACCTCTTCCCTTAGAATTATAAGTGGCCCTAGTGGAAGGCTTCCTTGAAGCCTTTAAAATATCCATGACACCCTGAGAAAGGTGTAAGTCAGAAATTCTAGCTCCTCAAGAGCCAAGCCTTGAGGTGGAGGGATTTGAGGTCCGGATACTACACTCTCCCTGTGCACAGGCCAGTAAGTCGTGGGACTCTGGGCAGGCTCAGGGCAGGGTGGACTGCCAAGGACAGGAGCAGAGGGTACCAGGGCTGTCTGGCCCAATCTGGGGCAATCAGAATCACTCTGCAAGGTTGAGATCTGATTTTTACTAGTACCCTGAAAAGGAGAGGAAAGGGGGGAAAGGCATACAGGAACTTCCCTTTCCAGTCCAACAGAAAGGCGTCCAGAGGGACTGAGCCCAGAACTGGAGGCATGCAACAGAAAAGAGGAAGTTGGTGGTTGTCTGGGGCTGCGAAAAGATCTATCTGAGGAGTGCCCCATCTGGCAAAGACAGAACCCAGCACTTGTGGATTCAGAGCCCATTCGTGATGGCCCTGAGAAATTCTGCTGAGGGCATCTGCCAGGACATTGTCCTTCCCTGGGAGATGAACCGCTATCAGGGAGGTGTTCAGGGAGTAAGCCAGAGACCACAACTTCATTGCTTCGGTGCACAAGGCTGAAGACCGAGTGCCCCCTTGCTTGTTGATGTACCACATTGTGGTGGTATTGTCTGTCCTGACTTGAACCACTTTGTTCTGGACAGAATCTGAAAACACCAAGAGCTAAAAAGACAGCTCTGAGTTCCAAAGATTGATGTGGAGCAGAGACTCCTGAGGAGACCATACCCTGAGTGGCAAGGTCGCCCAGGTGAGCCCCCCACCCTAACAGGGAGGCATCCGTGGTGAGGGTGAGGGAGTGAGAAATGGGAATGAAGAGAACCCCCTGTCTTAAATTGCTCTGGACCTGCCACCAGTGGAGGGCTAGGATCAGAGTTTGAGTAACTGGGACCAACTTGGTAAGGGGGTCCTTCCTTTGAGACCAATAGGCCCTCAAATGGAACTGAATGTCCCTCATCTGGAATCTTGCTCCCTGCACGACAGCTGTGGAAGCAGCCATGTGCCCGAGGAGTTGCAGAAAATGCCTTGCTGGTCGAGAGACCCTGAGGGTAAAGGAGGATGCCAGGCGATGAGTCTGTCCACCCTTTCCGAGGGAAGAAAAGCCCTGGCTAACCTTGTGTTCAATTCTCGTCTATGAAAGTTAGGACCTGAACTGGTTCCAGAACTGACTTTGGTAAGTTTAGCAGGAATCCCAGGAAGTGAGAAGCTGCTGGGTGACTTGCAAGTGGGATTTCACTGACCTGGAGACTGACCCACAATGAGCCAGTCGTCCAGGTAGGGAAACACAGCAACCCCTTGCCTTCTTAAGTGAGCCACTACTACAGAGAGACATTTTGTGAATACCCTTGGCGCAGAGGTAAGGCCGAAGGGCATTGCCCTGAACTGGTAGTGGCCTGAGGGCAGTTCAAACCTGAGGTACTTTCGGTGAGAAGGCCTGATCAGAACATGAAAATAGGCATCCTTGAGGTCCAGGGAAGCTAGCCAGTCCCCTGGCCTTAGGGAAGGCAATATCATTGCCAGAGTCAACATTTTGAACTTTGGTTTCAACAGATGCTTGTTCAAGTATCTTAAATCTAGAATGGGCCGCCATTCTCCTGTCTTTTTTGGGGTAAGAAAGTATCTTGAATAAAGCCCCTTGCCCTGATGGCAAGGAGAAACCCTTCCACTGCTTTGCAGTCCAGCAGAGCAGAAACCTCTGCTTCCAAAGCAAGGGCTTCTGAAGGATTTGGTAGGAAAATGCCTGGTCTCATCTTTGGAAAGTGTTTGAAGCTGAGAACCAGACCCTGGCCTATAACCTCCAGAACCCATCTGTCCGTAGTTGGGACAGCCAGTTCCTGCTGAAATAGGCCAACCTGCCCCCCACTGGTACAGGAGAATCGGCCCTGGGCACCCCATCAGGGTGCCTGCTTAGCAGCAGCCTTAGGCTGAGGGGAGGGGGACGGTCTACTTGAGCCTCGTCTACCCCTGCCTCTGAAGAAACCCCTCTGCGAGACAGCAGAGGAGGCTTGAAATTGGTAAAAAGGCCTGGAAAAGGGCCTGCCCCTACCTCTGGGAGCATGCCTTTGTGGCATGGCATGCTTCTCCTTAGCCTGGGCACTTTTGTAGGTAGTTCTGTATTCATCCATCTTTTCATATAGTTTTCGTTTGCTCCCCAAAAGAGAATTTCCCACTACAGGAAAATCCATAGCCTTTGACTGGGTATCTTGGGACAGATTAGTGCATCTGAGCCATGCCAACCTACGGAAAGCTACAGAAGTGGCCATGACCCTAGAAGAAACATCATTAACATCAACAGCAGTATGAAATTGAACTTTAGAGGCTTCAATGCCATCAGCAGCCACCTGTTCCAACCTCACTAGCCAGCTGGCCATGGGCCTGCTTGGCTAACTGCAATACTGTATCCCACCTAGATTTCTGATATCTAGCTACATAAGCCATATAATTTGCCTGCCTGAGTCCCAAAGAAGCTGCCATATACTGTTTCTTAGCCATGGCATCAATCTTCCTGGAATCCTTATCAGGAGGATGTGAGGCCAGAGGAATATAGCCTTGTCACAGGCTGCAGCTTGTACCACACCTACATGACTACACTGCTCAGTAAGGAAGTCTGTACCGAGGCCTGACAAAGTATACCTTCTGTCCATTTTTATCTACAGGAGGGACAGAATGAGGATTTTTAAATCTTTGTTGTTTGCTTCCTAAATGACTTATGCAAAGGAATAGACAACCTCCTAGACTCTGGAATATCCATCATTTCCACATAATCAGGCTCCTCTTGTCATCCACAGCCTCCTCTAAAGGAAGCTGGAGGGTTTCTGCAACCTTTTGTAAAAAATAAAGAAAGAAGGGACTCAGACAGAATAGGAGGAGATTCTAAAGTCTGTCTGGAGAAATGTCCGGTTCAATGGGCACGTCCAGACCCCCAGCCACACATATAATGATCAAATTCCTCCTCCCTCCTGTGGTTCATAAAATCCTCAACTTTAAAATCCTGAACCACTGGGACTGAACGAACCAACCTTTACCAGCTGTTGGTGGTTCTACAGATCCCTGAGACAGTGACTGGACAATCTGAATGGCTTTAGCTATCTCTGCAGCAGTTGGAGACACAATTTTGGACTCCAGACCTACTGATTTCCTTGTCTTTTTACTTGGGACTGGTTCCTCTGAACCAGCCTTCCTTTTGCCCGAGGAAGTCTCGCCCTGGTCAGAGGGCACTCCCTCTGGTCCAGTGGGTACTGGACCGGGCTGGCCATCCGGTCAGCGGACTTTTTGGCCTCCTCCCTGAGCCGGCCCAATCTCTTCTCCAGGGTGGCTGCAGGAAATTTTACACACCTGGCAGTCTGACAGGAGGTGGTCAGCCCCAGACAATAAACACAAGTGGTGTGTGGGTCAGCCTTGGCAAAAGGCGTCCCCTGAACATCACAGTGTTGAAACCCAGTGGGCCCGGTTTTTCTTTTGGGTTTCTCAGACATAATGCCAGCCTAACCAAAACTTGCCCTTTTGATGGCAGTGCCAGGCAAGACACCCTTATCGGTTCCTAACCGTGTCACGGGTATTTGAAAAAAACGTTATAATTCCGGTTTTTTTAGAACCGATAAGAACCGGGAACCGCACTCTAAAACCCACTGTACACTTTTAAAATACAGAAAAAAACAACCGATCGGTTCAAAACCGAACCGATAATTAATTTTCCACACAGACTTAAACTTTTGTACTTACGGTTACCAGATAGAGCTTTAAAACCGAAATGCGGTAAAAATAATAACTTTTGCTGGTTCAAATGACCAAAAATACTCGCTTGAACCGAGAATGAACCGAGCTGAAGGAGCTGATCTCCGGAGCGACTGTTCAGTGAAGCGGAGTAAAGAATCTGACAGTTTCATTTGAAACTGCCAGATAGAGCTTTGGGCACAGCGCCCTCGCGCTGTAGAACTCCAGATCTTCTGGAGTTAACTCCTTCCTCTCCGGGGCAGTTCAGCTGCAGTGGCTGACTGCTATTGTTATAATATAGCAAGACTTCATGGTGTTTGAAAGGGAATTCTAGGCCAAAATTCTACCCCTGCCTTACCCTCCAAACTACTACTAAGTGACATAGAAATCACTGACAAGCAAGAAATCTTAAATACTTTCAATGACCATTTCACCACAGCTGGCCTAGCATTTGACTCTTCACCTGCAAATCTCTTGAGATCATCATTAAACCTTCAATCCACTGTGGGACAAAAGGCTGCTTCAACATTCTCCTTCGAACCAATATCCTTAAAAGAAGTAGAAGACCTCCTATCCAATTTAGATACTTCTAAGAGTGCAGGTGCAGACTCCCTGGACCCCTACTTTCTTAAAGTAGCATTGCACGCCTTATCTGCCCCCCTCACTCACCTCTTCAATCTTTCCCTAGCTACTGGTTCCATCCCCTCCATATGGAAAACAGCTCAAGTAGTTCCACTACTTAAATCAGGTGATCCCATGGACCTTAACAATTACAGGCCCATTTCCATCCTACCAGTACTATCCAAGATGCTTGAAAAATTAGTAAATTCACAGTTAAGGGCCTATCTGGACACCAACAACCTCCTAAATCCAGCACAATCTGGATTTAGATCAATGCATAGCACCATCTCTGCCTAGCCAAAGTCACTAACGATTGGCAGACTGCCTTGGATAAAAGAATAGTACCCGTGCTGTGTTCCTGGATTTGAGTAAAGCATTTGATACAGTGGATCATGAATCATTAATCTCCTCTCTTAGCTCTGTAGGCCTTGATTCACTCTCACTCAATTGGTTTAGGTGCTATCTCTCTGGAAGGTTACAATTGGTAAAAAATGAAAATTACCTATCTACCTCTAAACCACTGCTAAGAGGTGTACCGCAAGGCTCTATCCTAGGCCCCATCCTCTTTGCCATTTATATTAATAACATTGATGCCAACCTCTCTCAATCTAACATTCATCTGTTTGCTGATGATACTGTATTATATGTCAGCAATCCCTCACCATCAAAAGCCTGTGAACTGTTACAGTCAGAATTCTCCATCCTACAACACAACCTATTGGAAAAAAATTACTTCTAAATGCCAAAAAAACAAAAGCTATGTTCTTTGCAACAAAGAATTGCTCTGCCACTACCCCATCATTCATCACCCCACAATTATCCACCTTATTTGGAGAAAAGCTGGAATTTGTGGATAAATTCAAATATCTTGGAGTCTGGATTGACAATAAGCTTGACTACTCTGTCCACATTGAAGAGCTATTAAAAAAGTTGAGGCAAAGGCTTGGCCTATTTTACAGAATAAAACACTACCTTACCAGAGACTCCAAACAAAGATTAATCCAGGCATCATTCCTATCCCTTATTGACTATACTTACTTTCTCTACGGCCATTGCTCACTCTCCCTCTTAAATAAGCTGGACACCCTGTATCATAGAGCCATCAGATTTATTACAGACCTTCCCTCCAGCACCCATCATTGCTCTCTTTACATGGCAGTCAACTGGACATCCCTACAGCACAGAAGAAAAAGGAATGCTGCAATCTGGATCTTTAAAGCTTTATCAGGCAAACTCCCCTCCTATATCTCAGACTGTTTCACCCGAATCACATCTAGGCCATACACCTTAAGGATCACTAAGCTCATTATGCTAAAGATTCCCAATACCTGCACCCGGTTTGGGAGGGCTGCTATCAGCAATTCCCTAGCATTTGTCTGGAACTCGCTCCAAAATCTATGAATCTGAATACCCTCTTACCCTTATCATTCTTCAAAAGATTATACACGCCCTATTTCCAGAGTTGTGCAACTGCTTCCATAAGGCCTAGTCTCCCATCCAACCTACACCTCCCTTCTGTAATCCACTATGTTTAGTTTCCTTCTTCTACCCAGTCAGTTATCACATTTCATATAAAAGCCTACAAAAGCCCTATTATTGGATTATTATCCCTGCTATATCTATTATCCTCTTCATTTTTACAGGTTAAGTTATTTTACTGTGCTTTGTATATCTGTAAATTTTGTATATATCTCTTATTTATTTGATTGTACTAATGTTATGCTATTCATGTCTTTGTAAAAAAAACTTGTACCCTTATTTGTATGACCACTCAGGTCCATCTTGTAAATGAGCTACGCTCAATGATGTTCGCCTGAATAAATAAAGATTTTGATTGATTGATTGATTGAAGTTAGACCCTGACAGCGTAGGCTGAACACCGTCTGTAGTACATACAGTAGCAATGAAGCCTGATCATGACCATGACAGCTCACTGACGATCAAGGGGGATGTAGTAGTCACAGCCAGGGTGGACGACGTTAAGACTTGCCCTCCTTCAATGGAGATCTTGACTTCACCAACGAAGCAGTACCTTTGTCCTCATGCTTGTGGGGGATGTCTGGTAAAGAAAGACTTGATGACTTGTCCTAATCTTTGTCCTTCAACACTGACAACTGCATCGATGAAAGAGTTGCCGAATGCAGAGGAGACTTCCCAGAGGCAGCTGTCAAATGAGAGAGAAAAGCCAGCTTGGAGCCTGCAACTTTGGCGGCAGCTCCCATAGCTTTAATGGAATGAAGGTTTCAAGATCCTCCTTTCGGGATCTCCTTGTGGCCTGGTTGAATCCCTGAGAGGTAGCTCAGACCCTCACATTGTGGGACAGGACCAAACAGCAAACACAAACCATGTGAGCGTCGTCCTTGTAGATCCAGCAGATACAAAACCTAAACAGAGGTTCTTTCAATGGTGGCATAGAATGACGATGCGTAAACAGTAAGTTAAACAAAGTTTAGAAAATAAAAGTCAAGTAATCAACAGGGCTGTTCCTCTGCAGGTCCAACAAGCAGTTGACAGCAGGAAAAGAAACGAGAAGAAATGGGGCCACCCATGTTTTATAGGCACCGACGTTGCACGGCACTGTGGGTGGCCCCCAGCTACCAAAAGTTTCTGACTGGTCCTGACATCAGTGGCTTACAGTTCCAAAGTTGTGGCCAAATGAAGGAGATGTCCTAGATGAAAATTTCTTTAACCACCTTTGAAATTAAACCCTTAGACAATGTTTACCTCAAGCAAGTCAATGAATTCTGAGATAACGTAATTTCAGAGTAAAAAATTTAGTTTTTATTTTATATATAATTTTATAATTTATTTTGCAGCCACTCACGACTCTAGCAAACTCCACTGTTTCTTCAGGCACTCTGCCTCCAACTTTCCCTCTTTTACCTTACTACTCACCCTCAAACAAGTCTGGTCCTGATCCTCTCTGTTCTCCACTGCAGCTCTATGACTTGCCTCAACAGTGTAGAAACCTGTTTGGTTGGTGCACATACTGACCACTGGGGAACACCCCCAAGACAGCAGCAACAAGGAGAGTCACTGGGCCATTCGGTGGCTCCTGAGATTGGTAGGGTGCAGCATCAGCATATGGTTACCTGCGGCATCAACCTATGGGAGGTGACTGAAGTCAATTGGTCACCCGTGGTGTTAATCCACCACCATAATTGCTGCAGGAGGTGCTCATGCTGCAGATGAAGGAGCTCCTTCAATCAGAGTTGGTGCATCTTCGCATCACACGCAAAACCCCACTGCCACAAGAGGAGGGAGTCAGGATCAGGTCTCAGTCCCAGGTCTCCCACACAGCTGTGCAGCATACCACTGCCTGCACCACCAGGTCAGACAGTGGATTTTTTTTAATACAAAAAAAAAATTTACTGTAGAAGTCTAATATTCATGCTATATATATACTTGCCTGGGGCCATACCAGTGGTGCCGCATCATACTACCAGGGTTCAGGGGCAAGTTCTACATCCCTGCACAGTGGCTGGGTGGGGGATGACTGGGTCACTAATGTGTGGGGTTGCCACTCTGCTCCTGGGAAAGCAGAGTGCTGAGCATCCAGCATTTGTGCACCACCCTGCTAGACTATCAAGGACCGGCACTGGCATCAGCTGTGAAGGCTGCCACTTACCTCCTCTCCTAGCCAAAGAAATGGCACAGTTGGGAGAAACCAAACAGTGAGGTGGGGGACAGGTGGAACCAAAAGAGGAGAAAATTAAAAAAAAAAAAAAATTGCATAGACTTGCCTGCATAGATGGTTCTCACAAAGGTATCTGGAGACTTAATTTCGATGATGTCAGATATGGGGGCGACATCGAGTTTGGCAGCTACTCCAGGCAGAAGACTCTGAAAACAACAAAACATTCTGAGTTACAAATTAAATCAACCAGGATAGAGGACACAGTTCAGGGAGATGCAATGTTCATTTGTACAGATATTTCTAAAGATTAATGCTTGTATACTGTTACTGTATGTTAGGATTAAGATGTTATGGTAAATAAGTGTGTCATCACAGTATTGCTGTAACCAGGAGTGCTCATTAGTGTTTATCTTGTACATATAAAATAAATAAGGTACACGTTTACCTTTTACCATGCGCACAACCCTTTCTCATAATACTTTTGTTACTGCCTTAGAAAACTGCTTCCCATTGGTCTGCAATTGTTTTTCTGCCTAGTAGTTTCATGTGTATTCTTAAAACTGCAACAACTGTACATAGTTGTCTGTATGAAATGATGTGTGTTTTCTGTAAGCATGGTACTGTATTTTATCTTTTTCTAAGTAACTTGTATTATTTTAAACAGGACTATCTTGTAAACATTCTTTATTCTGTATCTGTATAAAAATACAATTTTATACATCTATCTTATCTAAGTTTTAAATTACCCAGGGAGGAAAACCGTTGTCATTATACTAATAACTGGTGAGCACTTTTTTCTTAGGGCTCAGCCAGGGTTATTACGTCATTCATGTGCTATATCTTTCAAGTGTAGCACTCCCTCATTGGCTCTCATTCGCTCTGTGGGCGGGCTTAACAGTTCTGTGACATGGTGGTGCCGACCAACATTTATCGAGGGGTCGCCAGAACATTTAACTGTCCTTAGGATTCTTTTTTTTTTTTTTTCAATAATCTATGTGGTTCCTCCTAGTTTTAAATTAAAAAAAAAAAGCTCTACCTGGTTGAACAAGAGTGAGCAGCGAAACAGCTCAAAACTGTGTAGGTGTGCTGAATTCAAAAGAAGTCGAACTGTGTGGCAAGAATCAGCACTACTCAGGATACTCACAATTCATCAGTCTTTTAATGTGCAAAAATCATAACATCGCCAACATCTATCTGGTTGATCCAGCTGTTCCACAATAATGCGAGGAGGAACAGGGCCATGGCTGCCTCTCTACAGTGCTAGATAAGCGTGAGTGCAACTCCAAACTGTAAAAAAATAAAAGAAATAAATAAAGGAGATAGGGAAAGAGAGAGACAGACAGACAGAGAGAGAGAGAATGTGTGTGTGTTAGAGAGAGAGAGAGGGAAAAGGATCACAAGACCCAGGATTGAAAGAAGGGCGCCCCAGTACTAAACGATGGGGAAATGCTAGAAACTCAAATTTAATGCACACCTTTGGGGTAGGATGCTTTAATAAACCCCTTGGGCTTTGCCCTCGGGGGTTTATGTAGCATCCCACACCTCGAGTGTGCATTAAATTCTTGTATCACACACAAGTAATGCAATTTGGTAGGCTGTGCAGATTATTTGCAAAAATTACATCACCACCACCATCTTTCTGGTTGATCCTGCTGTTCGACAATAGTGCGAGGAGGAACGGGGCCACGGCTGAGAATAGGGTTCGGTGATATTTCTCCAGCCCTCCCATGTGACTCTGTCAGCAGTTTTTATTCCAAGCTTTATTATTCTGCTGAGCGCTCAGTTCCAAGGATTTTCTGCTCCCATTTGCATCAAAATGCCCCTACTCTCCACTACCCTACCCCTCGATATGTCCCTTGCCTCTCCTTGTGTGGTTCTTATGTTTTGTCCCCAACTCCCACTAAGCTCCTATTCGCCATCTTCCTGTTAGTCCACCCCCCTTACCTACATTTGACTTCTCCCCATTCCTACCTGCCTCCTCCCTCCTTCTGCGCTCCTTGCTATGGTCCACCATTCTGTGGCTACCTCTTCAACCACTGCAGCTAAGTGGTCGCACTACCCTATCCTCCTTAGTGCATCACTCCTACCCCTGTCCATCTACTGTACCTTGGCACATATTCTAAAATTCCTACCAGCACCCCTCAGTTACTACCCACCCTAAAAGCTCACTACCCTGGTATAAATATGCAAAAATGCATTTCATTATCATCACCTTATTGCTACTATCCTCTGCTAACATAAACCCGAACCCTGGACCGTGCCCAATAGCTGCTGCAGGAGCCGGTACAACCAAAAATCCTACACCTGAATATATACAGTCTTCTCCACAAACTTGATCTACTGCAAGCTGCAGCCTCTTGCCATCTCACTAAGCCCTGACATTATCATTTCCGAATCATGACTTAGTAAAAATATAAGTGATCCATCCATCGCCATCCCCAGCTACACTATTACTAGGCAGGACCGAGATACTAGGGGCAGCGAAATAGCAACTTTTGTTTCTACTGCCTTACAATTTACCACCATACTTTCTACCTCAGTCCCCAGAGCCTATGGATCTCTCATCCTCGGGGAGGCAGTATAGCGCAGTGGTTTAAGGCTCTAAGCTGCAAATCTGGAGACCTGGGTTTGAATCCCACAGCCACCACTTGCATAATGTGTGACCCTGAGCAAGTCACTTAACTTCTCTGTGCTCCCAGGTTGCACCTGTAAACAAGCTTTTAGCTTAGTGTGTCTCACCTGGTTAAACAATTGGAAAAAAAAAAAAAAGAAAGAAAAAAAAATGATCCCTCCCATTCTCAATCCCTATTTATACTGCTGGCGATTACTGTCGCCCTGGCCTTCTACCCTTCACTACCACTGAACTCATCAACTCCATAGTCTCCCTTACTTCCCCAGGTGAAGTATATACATTGGGTGATTTCAACCTAAATTGGTTATTCCCCTCCCTAAATAAGGCACACAACAATGTTTCCGCACTTAACCTAACACAACTTATTCTCAAACCCACCTGCTTGAACCATAAAACTGGTAATCACTCACTTATCGACTGGGCCATACGTCCCATTCCCACAGGGTTTTTAAATCTGGCATCCTTCCCGATGCCTTAAGTAATCACCATGCATCCTTCCTGGTATGTCGAATCCATAGACAAAAGGCCCCCCACAAAATCCTGCCGACCCATTCATACAAATCCTTGAAACTCACTCCGCTCCTACTTGATCTGGCTCTTACTGACTGGAATCCTATTCCAACGTTCAATTCCATTGACATGGTGTACAACTATTTTCATGACAAATTCTTGGATGTCTGGAACAAGGACACACCTTCCACGTCGTACCAGGGTAAGGGAAAATCACCTCTCGTGGATCACTCCAGCACTCTTGGCATGCCACAGAGCCAGAGACCAAGTATGGAAAACATAAAACCTCAAAACTCCCTAGTAACTATGCCACTAACCACGTTTAGCTTAACCAATGCACGAAAGCTACATGGCTTGCAAAAGCAGACTGCTTCTACTCTACCTTTCAGGCCAACACTAATAACCCATCTAAATTCTGGAAAGTTGTTCACTCCCTTCCCCCCCTCCTTCCTCACCACCCACCCCTCTCCTTCATGTTAACAGCACTCCCCTTAAGGACCACCTAGCTGTGGCTACCGTATTTAACTCCTACTTCAACTCCTGTGCTTCCGCTCTCCTATCCACTCTACCCTCTCCTCCTAATTACGGTCCCCCTCCTTCATGCCAACCCTCACCACCCACCTCCTTCTCCTTCACTAAACTTACCCACTCTAACACACAGGCAGCCCTGTATGTTTTTAACCCCTCTAAAGGCTGCTCACAGATAGTTTGAACCCAAAACTGCTTTATCTAGCTGCTCCTGCTATCGCTCTCCCTCTAACTGAACTCTTCAACCTCTTCTTCGAAACAGCTACCATCCCATCAATCTGGAAGCATGCTGTTGTTCTCCTTCTTCCTAAAGGCGGTGACCCTTCAGCCCCTGCCAACTACCGTCCTTTCTCACTCCTCCCCACCCTTGCTAAGCTTCAAGAACATCTGGTTCTTACACAACTCTCGTCCTTTCTCTTCGACAACAACTTTCTTACTCCGTTGCAGTCTGGGTTCCGGAAGAATCACTCCACTACCACTCCCTGTTTAGACTCACTGACGCTAACCTCTCTGGGATGGATAGTGGTCAAATCAAATCAGCCATTTTTGTCGACCTTGCCAAGGCTTAAACACAGTCTCCCACACCCTACTTACAAACACCCTCACCAAGGCAGGCCTATCTGACTCTGCCACCAACTGGTTTAGAGCCTATCTGATAGGCAGTACTCAATCTGTCAGAACTGGCGACTCCATATCCCTACCCCTCCCCATTAACACAGGAGTCCCACAGGAATCTGTGCTGGGTCCTATCTTCGTCTCCATTTTCCTCAATGACCTCCCCTCAGCCTGCTCATCCACCTCAATCCATATGTATGCGGATGACACGGTCCTCTTCACCTCCGGTCAATTCCCTGATGATGTGGCTACCAGACTGCAGCATGACTTCAACCAGGTTCAGCTCTGGTTTAGCTCCAATCAACTATCCCTAAATGCCAAGATGACAGTCTCAATAACCTCCGGCACAAGGCAGAGACTCTCCAGGCTCCCTTCTCTACCCTCCTTCCACACTCTCGCCAGGACAATCCTTGAGGACACTTCCTCCTTTAGGTACCTTGGGGTGTGGCTTGACTGACACCTTAACTTCTCAGGCCACGTCGATGCCATCCGGAGCAAATTGCGCCCCAAGCTTAGTGCACTTTACAGGAACCATAGCTGCCTTCCACTACCGGCAAGGCGCAAACTGACCCAGAAGATAGTTTTACCTACCTTTGCCTTCTATGATGTAGCTTACAGTGCCACTCCCAAGCCTTCCCTAACCAAACTGGACACCCTCTTTAACTCTTCCTGTCACTTCGCCTTAGACACTCCTCCCCCCCCCACTCATCACTGTAACCTCCATCACTCCCTCACTTTTCCTTCATTAAATAACCGTCGCCTCCTTCACTGTGCCAAATTCACGTCCAAATTCTGGTTCGGTACCCTCCCCCTTACCTTGCCTCCTCGCTCCGATCCTATGACTCTCTCTTAATGGCTGTCCCCTGGTCTTCCATAGTTGGAATGCTCTCCCACACCAGATTCGCCATGCCCTGTCTTCCTACTCCATCTTCTTGGTGCTTCTTAATTTCCTCTCTGTAAATTGTACCTGTGCTTAACCCTACACCATATCATCCTCCTACTGCCCCCCTCTCCAGTCCCTCTACCCTATCCCCCATGTTAACTAGAGGCACTATCCTAACTCCGGGGTCTGTCCCTGTAAGCATTTAACATTCACCGTTCCCTGACTCTTACGCTGACTCTAATGCTACATATAATGTAAGTGTAACAGCTAGATTTACCAATTTGTGTATATATTTTTATTGTTACTTTTAGCTACATATATATATATATATATATATACACATATACACACACACACTGTATATATATCCTGCACTCATACGTATGTTCTTGTAACCCATCTGAACTTCTGTCCGTTATATTACGCTGTACAGGTGTTCAACTGCTGTTTGTATTTGAGCTATTTTTCCCTCCCCCCCACCCCCCGACACACCGTGAGACCAGCAACTTGTTGCTCAGTTTGCCTTTCCTGGTGAAACATTTAAATAAATAAATAAAATTTATTTGAAATGGTTCACACTTTAGTGCAACTCAAGTTTTATGCCTATTCCATTTACTCTGGGGATTTTTTTTTTGCTTCCTATTCTGAAAGGCCCGCTATACATCTGCAAGATTGTTTATTTAGTTATTTTTTAATGTGCTCTACTTTTTCCTCTCCTCCAAGAACCAGCCCCATCTCCCCACAGACGTACCCAAGTCAGAGATACGGTCCAGCTTGCCCCCCAGAGCGGGGCCTCAAGAGGGAGCCTGCCCACCTGTCGGACACCAGTATACAGCCCCAGGATGCTTTCATCCCGGTGTTACATTCCAGCTTGCCCCCAGGGTTGGGCCTTCGGGAGGGGGCTCACCCTCCTGTCAGATGCCAGGTTTTCATCTCCGGTGGTACCATGGGCAGTGGTGCGGGAGTTGCAGCATGAGGCAGGTGGCATCCCACTCAGCCCAATTTTCCGCATTTTCTGCCCTGAGAGGCAGGACATGCAATGATGTCAAGGGCACATATGCCGATGTCTGTCCTGCCTCCAGCAACAATACAGGTGCCAGCAGCTTCTCCTTCCGGCCTCCAACAGAGGTCAGTCGTGCACGGGGCACTCGACCACCCTTCCCCTGGAGAAGGACAACAGTCCCAGGGATGTTCGATCCTTGCCCCCGCCGGCCTGCCGATTCTCAGGTCCATTCCTGAACCCGGGATGTTGGCATCACAAGCGGAAGCCCTTACCGCTGCACCAACAGACTGGTCATAAGACTGATTATTTGATTGCAATTATTTTTCCAAGCTGTCCACACACTAATTACAGATTTTTATTTTCTTCTCATGGTGACAGCGACCCCTTTCTAGCATGCCTATCCTGTCTCCAAAAACTCAACATGTCCCTCACAAGGATGTAGACTGCAGTCTCCCAGCAGCAGCTTCAGCTAGAAGTAGGAACATCCTGTACTTTCTGCAGGGAGTATTCCTCAGGCAACTAGTCAGCGAACCCACTCATGACAGGGCTATACTGGAACTGGTACTCACTCATAAGGACAGTGTTGCAGACATCAAGGTGGAAGGCCACCTGGGGACCACTGATCATTGTACGGTGTGGTTCAATATAAGGAGAGTTGTGGAATCAAACCACACATAAGCAAGGATCTTGGACTTCAGGAGGGTACATTTTGTAAAAATGGGTGAATGTCTCAGGAAGTGACCGGGGGGGGGGGATGGCCTGGGTAGTGGGGTACAGGAACATTGGGCAAAGTTAAAAGGGAGCATAGATAAGTCAACAAACCTCTGCATCAAACTAGTGAGCAAAAGCAAGAGGAAAAATGGACTGCTATAGCACTCAAAAGAGTGCTATAGCAGTCAAAAGAGGTGGCTGAAAAGGCTAATGTTAAATGGGTAGCATTCAGAAGGTATAAGGAGCTGCAGAGAGAGGAGGCCATGGAGGTGTATCAGGAAAGAGAGGGAAGCAGGGAAGGAGTAAAGAGTACAAAGGCGCAAACTGAAAAGAAAATAGCCCTTATGTATGTAATGAAAAAAGAGGATGGGATTTGCGAGATTAAAAACGGAAGTGGGGGAGGCCGGCCCAGTGGCGTGGAGGGCTGAGGCATCACGCCTTACCTCCTACCACACCGGTGACCTGCGTTGGGGGGAAGGATTGAGTGTCTGGAGGATGGCTCTCCTCTCCCAGGGAGGGTGGCTTAGTTGTCCCACCGCATGACTGCCCCCAGAAGGAGCCTTAAGGTAGGATGGGTCAGGGACATCAAGAGAAGGGAGGGTGCTATGGGACTTCACAGCATGCTCATACCTGCACGTGTGCATGTTGACGTGTCCCGCCCCAGCAATGGAAGAGATGGGAGAAAATGGAGGAAAAAACCCTCACGGGCAGCAGGATGATCAACTGACCCTCCGGAGGACCTGCAATGGTGGCCGGGCACAACCACAGTACTTGGGCCAAGGATTAAGGTGCAGGTTAGCCCCAGAGGAGCCGGGCGACAGGGCTGAGGAGGGTCGGTCAAGAAGCGGGCCACTAGGGAGAAGTAGGGGATATAAATACAACATAAACGAAAAAAAAAAAAGGGGGGGGGACTGTGGAGAGGGTGTCCAGGAAAAGGCAGACATCCTGAACAAATACTTTTGCTCAGTGTTCACAGAGGAAGAGGAAGGGAAGAGCCACAAAAAATTACACCAAGATTTAGAGGGAGGAAGACACTAGCCCTTTTTCGCAGAGAGTCCTGAAGGAACTCGCCAATTTGAAGGTGGACAAAGCAATAGGGCCACATGGGGTGCATCCAATGGTGCTGAGGGACCTCAGGGAGGTAGTGGCTGCACTTCTGATGGTCTTATTTAACAGCTCACTGGAAAAAAAAGAGTGGTTCTGGAGGAAGGAGATGTAGTCCCACTTCACAAAAGTGGTAGCAGAGAGGAGGATGGCAATTATGGGCTAGTCAGCCAGATATCGCTGGTGGGAAAGTTAATGGAATCATCACTACTGAAGGAAAAGATTGTGGAGTATCTTGAATCCAGTCGGTTACAAGACCTGAGGCAGCATGGGTTCCCAAAAGGAAGGTCATGTCAAGCGAATATTTCTTTGACAGGGTGACAAAGGAATTTGATCCGAGTGCAGCAGTGGATGTGGCCTACCTAAATTTCAGAAAGGCTGTCGACACGGTTCCACACAGCGGACTAATAAGCAAGCTGGGTTGCTTATGAATGGGTCCAAAGGTAGTAACTGGATAACAAATTGGTTAGGGGATAGGCGACAGAGGGTGGTGGTAAATGGAGTTCATTCCGAGGAAGGGAAGCTGACCAGGGAGGTGCCTCAGGGATCAATGCTGGGGCAGTCCTCTTTAATGTCTTTGTAAGTGCCACTGCAGAGGAGCTAGAAGGGAAGGTTTACCTCTTTGTGGATGACACCAAAATTTGCAATAGGGTGGACATTCGAAGGGGGGTGGAAAGGATGACCAGAGACCTGAGAAAACTAGAGGAGTAGTCAAGGGTATGTTAGAAAGTGGGCTTGAAAACCAATACATGCTGGCTGGCTGAACGGCCATGCCAGGCAAGCATTTATTTCTCAATAGATGCCCAGCAAAAAATAAGTGTCAATTCAGGGTGCCCCATTCCTTAGCATATTATTGGGCACCCCGAATTTTCAAACTGACCAGTCGCCATTTTTATTCTCATTTAGTGATAGAGTTGGTCAGCAAGTTGGTGGGCAGACAAGCCCCCCCGCCTCCCTCCAATCCCCCACCAATTCAATCTGTATTACTTTAAATTTAAAGACTAGCCACACATTAACAAAAAAAGAATAAGAAACAGAAAGCCAACAATGCAATCGGCTTCACATCTCTAGCAATCAGCAGCGTGGCTTTCAAAACGGCAGCACGTGCCTCTCCATCGCAGCAAAATTCACTTCTGCTGCTTGCCCGTACTGCCTGCCATACATTGCGTCTCTCGCACAAAACCACCTCTCCCAATGGCTCACTATATCAGACTGCCACAAATCGCCCCCACAACAGCAGCCTTCACATTTTTAAACAAAGTGCCTCCTTTTTTCTGCAGAGCTCAGCAGTCAACTCCTGTGTCCTCCGATCATGACTGACAGGACACTGTGCCATTCCCGCTCCACAGAGCAGCCACTCGCACAAATCCACCTCTCCAAAATGACTCGCTATACCCACCTGCTACAAATCGCCCCCACAACAGTAGCCTTGACATTTTTTTTTTTTGGGCTACTGCTTTTTTCCTACCCGCCTTCAGTCTGCTCCCCTTGTCCCCGCATCTGATCGGGGATTCCGGCCACTGTCTGCCTCTACCCGGTTGGTCCCAGGCACCCATATGCCCCTGCAGTTGTACCCTCCGCAGCAGGGCCGCAGGGAGCCCCCAGACTCCCCACGGAACACGGATCCAGCCTGGGTGCCCAGTCACCGAGCGACGCTCACGGACAGCCATCAAGCCGCTCAACTGGGCACCTGTTTTTCGCCTCCTCGGAACCAAGGACGTGCAATGACGTCACTGGAGGCGGGTGCACACGCGTCCGCATGCGCTCCCTTCCAGACGTCTGCCCTCAGCTCCACCCGAGTGCAATGAGCATGCAGTCTCCCAGCCTCCGCCTGGAGGCAACCACGCACTGACTGCCATGGACCCCCCTCCCTGGAGAAGGAGAGCAGTCCTTCGGATGCTCGATCCTTCTCCTCCCCAGCCAACCCTCGGCGACCTGTGCTCGCTCCCGAACACCGGTCGCCGGCGTGCAGCAAGGTGTGGCAGCCAGCGCCTCAGCCCTCAGTGTCACCGGGCCGGCAGCCTTCACATTTTTAAACAAAGTACCTTTTTTTCTGCAGAGCTGAGCAGTTGTCTTCCATGTCCCCTGATCGTGTGCGACAGGACACCATGCCATTCGCTGCTCCACAGAGCAGCTGCTCGCTCCCTGCTCACACTCTTGCAGCTGAAACCATTTTTATCCCCATACCACAAATAGAAAACTCATGGAGGGGAGGGGGCGATGAAAAATTAAAACAATGTCCTGGGTGAATGGCAAACTAAATGTCCTGAAAAGTGACACTCCAAGCTTACACAAAAAAGTGATCTCACAAAACAGCAGCACCCACTAGTGGCACTAAACTGGTAACGAGACTATTTTACAGAACCCAACACTTTTTTTTTTTTTTTTTATATTTTATACTTTTTAATGAAATTATTTAAAAAAAATTAATAATGTAAGCCCATTTTCTAAACGCAATATTACCCGACAGGGTGGGCAGTATTGGGCAATACCGGACCTTCCAGGGGCTATAAGGCCCTTCGCCACCCCTGGACGGTCCAGTATTGCCAAATCCCACACACCCTGTTGGGTATTACTGCTTATGCAGCTGGGTTTCAATGTGAAAAAAGTGCAAAATAATGCACTTAGGGCACAGAAACTGAGGAGTGGGTACAAAACGGGTGGAGTGATATTGACGACTACCAAGCAGGAAAGAAATCTTGAGGTAGTCGTATCTGATTACCTAAAGGTGGCCAGGTAGTGTGAGGAGGCAGTCGGGAGGGCCAGTGGGATGCCAGGGTGCACAGAGGGGTATCACCAGCAAAAAGAGGGAGGTGGTGTTGCCTCTGTACAGATTGCTGGTAAGACCCCACCTAGAGTACTGCATCCAGTTCTGGAAACCACATCTCCAGAAGGACACAGTGTGTGGAGGCGGTTCAGAGAAGGGCAACTAAAATGGTACAGGGTCTGTATCAAAGGTCCTACGAGGAAAGACTAAAGGACCTCAGCGTGTACATCCGTATGCGAGGAGGAAGGGAGGAGGGTTATAATAAGAAACCTTTAAATACCTCACAGAGCAAATAAAGTATAAGAGGGAAGTATTTTTCAGGGGGAGAAAGTGCTCAAGAACAAGGAGACATGTTACGAAGCTGAAACGAGGCAGATTAAGGAAAGATGTGAGGAAGTACTTCTTCACAGAAAGAGTGGTGGATTCCTGGAACAGTCTTCCAGCAGAGGTGATGGGCCGGAAAACAGTGGTGGGGTTCAAGAATGCATGGGAATAGGTACAACAGAATCAGAGTGGAAAGGAAAGTGGGAGGGCGAAAGAGTTGTAGATAAAGTAGGGTCTGTAGTAATAGTGTAGGTAGTGAAAAATGGGCAGACAGGGTGGACCAAGCAGTCTTTATCTGCCACCATATTCTTTGTTTCTACATGAGGTGAGGGATCCCGTTTTACCACCCTCCCACCATCACCGCCTGCAGGACTGCGCAGCAAAGAAAGAGTATCCAGCTGTGGGTGAGGGGGTGGACCAGGGCAGTTGGTGTTGCCCTTCAAACTGTCTCCAGCCTCCTTCTCGCCTGTTCTGTGCACTAGGCAGCTGTAATTTTTGTGTGACCACTCGCAATGCCGATGAGTGTTCTCCCAGCTCTCTACCCACTGGCACTATAAGCCACACTGTGCCTACCGTTCCCCCGTGCAGGAAGTAAGAACACATATCCTAATTCTTCCTTAGTCCCCCAAAAGAAGCTGCCATGGGAGCATCACATCCCCCTTCTCCGCCTTGCCACCACTACCACCACCACCACCACCACCGCAACTTAAGACAGAAAGCTCTGTTCATGGCAATACATCGGACTCTGGGCCACCAGACAAATAGGCACCAAGGCTCGATCATGAAACAGTGCTACCCAGATGTAAGGCTCTCAAAAGCAGAGGTAGCTACATCCTTTACTCACAGCTGACATTTCAGGTCGCAGGTGCTTCACCAATGTGTGCCCCTAAGATGCACGACAATTTCCCACAAATTGCTGCTACGCGAAACCGACCAGCTCAACTGTTTCGGACTGTTGACAGATTGTGCAATCCACTCTGTCTACATTCTGGAAGCGATTTTTCACGATTAAAGTGTGATGAGCTTGCTCGATTTTTCGCTGATAAGATTGCCAGCATTAGGTCGGATATCGGCCAGGCTCACTCTTCAAGGGTTTGCAGCGATCGTCGGGGGAAAACAAACACCTGTGTCACCCGGTTTGACTTTGGTAGGCCGAATTCATGGACATTGTAAGGATTGTCCAGACTGTATGTCCAACCAGCTGTAGTTTGGATCCGGCCCCTCGCCTCTATTATTGGGTTACGTGATATTATCTGTCCGACCATTGCTGAAATTGTCGCAAATCTCTGGAGCAGGGGATCTTTCCTGAACCCTTAAAGGAGGCGGTCATTCGACCACTCTAAAACCTTCATTGAATCGGACTGCCCAGCTAACTACAGACCTGTCTCTAACCTGCCCTTTTGGGCAAGGTTATTGAAAAGGTGGTTCCACTGCAACTGGATGACCACCTTACAAATCCACAATGTCTATGATACTCTTCAATCAGGATTTACGAAAAGACATAGTACTGAGACTGCTCTTGTCCGGGTTCTAAATGATCTCCTGATAGCGAGAGATCGAAGGCTCATACTATTCTAGTCCTTCTTGATCTCTCTGCAGCATTTGACACTGTGGACCATGGTGTGCTTTTGGGCGCCTGCGGTTTTATTCGGACTGTCTGGTGCGGTTCTGCAATGGTTTCAATCTTTTCTCACAGGGCGGAGGCAGAGGGTTATCACTGGAATTTATTCCTCTGATGCTGTCTCTTTGCCCTGTGGGGTTCCGCAGGGTTCCATTTTGGCACCCATGTTGTTCGCTGTCTATATGCTGCCATTGGGAGACATTACTAGGCAATACAGCTTGGGTTTTCACTGCTATACAGATGATACCCAGCTGTATTTGTCCTTTAGTCCCGGACAGGAAGATACAGTCTCTATACTTCTTAACTGTCTATCCGAGATCAAGGATTGTATGAGTGCCAGCTGGCTAAGGTTAAACCCGGATAAGACTGAGGTGTTGGTGGTGGACCCAGGCGGGTTGTAGGGCTGGACTTCCTTCGGGCGTATGGATTGATGGTGCCCAGCTCTCAACCTCAGACCGGGTGTGTAACCTGGGCGTTATTATTGACGACAGTTTGACCCTGAAATTTCAGGTGTCATCTGCTGTCAAATCTTCCTTTTACCATCTTAGGAATATCGCTCGGGTGAAACACCTTGTTCCTCCGGCTGACCTTTCGACATTGGTCCATGCCTTTGTTACTTCTGGCCTTGATTACTGCAATGCCCTGTACCTAGGGCTACCGGGGGTTGATATCCGCCACTTGCAGCTAGTGCAGAACGCAGCAGCCAGGCTTTTGACTGGGACATCTATGAGAAGTCATATCACGCCTGTGCTGCGCGAACTGCACTGGCTGCCGGTTCAGTGGCGGATCACCTTTAAGGTCGGATTACTGACCTACAAAGCCCTACGAACAGGGACGCGGTATCTTCAAGATCTCCTTGTTCCCCTACTGTCCTTCCGTCATTCCGCCCGCCGACGAGGGATTGCTAGAGGTTCCCAGGGTTCGTTTAAAAACATCTGGAGCACGGCATTTTTCATGCCCTACCCCATGGAATTCTCTACCTCGTCGGATACGGAGCTGCCTGACTGTTGAGAGCTTTAAGTTAGAATTAAAAACGTATTTATTTCAAAAGGCATACGGAGAGTGATTTACTGTAATTTTATTGTGATTATATTGTTGTTGTTTGTGTTATATGTATGTATTTTAATTGTTTTATTTGTACAGCGCTTTGGTATCGAAAAGCGCTTAAAAAATAAATTTTACTTACTTACTACTTTTTACTTACTTACAATTGTGTTTGAAAATGCCAAATTCCAGCAAACTTTTTCTCCAATGTTATTGCAGAGTAGGATAAAGAACTATATCATAGTAATGATGTTTTGTCTAGAGGTTGTATTTGTACGTCAGACAACTAGCAGTATCTCAGCCCTAAGGTGCTGTCCCAAAGATATAACTTTAGAATGTTCAAACTCTGCAGGCTCCCCCTGACATTCTAAAGACACATCTATAGCCCAAAAGAAGAAAATGGTGACCATTCAACTACCCTATGCTATGTATTAAGAAATTCAAATGCAACACTGAATGACAAATCACAGGCAAGCCTGCCAGCACAGCAGTAGCACTACCACTTGTGGGGCAGATAACCCAGGTTCAGGGGTGAACTCAAGGTGAAGGGCTGGCCAGGGAGTAAGGATGAGCATCTGAGCGGATGCTCCCTTCCTGTGGGGGAGGGGGGCAGTTCCCTGCTACTATACGCCTCCTTGGGAGATCATAGGGGGAGGTACAGCAAGAAGCAGCAGAGAGGGGAGGGGTACATATTAGACACAAGCAGGGGAGCCTGTCATTGTGTTGTGATGCAAGACACCCTCAATGCAGAGGAAAAAAGTGGAAACATGAGGGCCCAGCAGCAGGATGATTTCAGCATCCTGCAGACCCTGCACGTGTGGACCACTCACCACATTACTTGTGGATTCGGATACTGCTGGGACCAGCCTTCATCCCAGCAGCCATACCATGAGGGTATGCAAGGGGGACATCGAACAGAGTTTGGGAAGGTCCTGGGGGTGGCGAGGTGATGGGGCTGGAGACCCTGAAGGAATGGGACACAAGCCCTAGACAGGGAAGAAAAAGAATTAAAAAAAAAATTAAATTACATATAACAATATAAGAAGTTATAAAGACTGCACAGTTTGAAACTGTAAAATGCTCAAGCAAGAACACTATACAACATCTGATCTGACTTGACCTGAAGAAATTCTTATTTATTTTCTGGAAGGAGTGGTATGGAGGGCTTGTATGACACACAAACACACCCTATAGAAGAAATATAATTACTACAATAATTTTTTTCTTCTAAAAAATGAGAGCGTTATTTGTGATGTCATACAAATAGCAGACACCAAGTAGTACCACCAGGGTCTAGAAACTATTAAAGAGAAAAGGTGCTGAAGCAGAGAAGCACCAAAGCTGGCATCCCTACTAGTTTGGATATCCAGATATTAGCGAGAAGTGAACGTGGTACTGTAGGGATTACACACCTCTAGCAAGGATATACCCCTTAATGTTGCCCCTGTGGCACATGTACCTCTAATGGAATGTGCCAAAACATTTGGTTGCTCCTTGAAAGTTTTACCATAGTGGTATGTAATACAAGAGACAGACAAAAGGGACATGGTCTTTTCACAGCACGTTTACATTTTCTTATCTCGCCCTAAGTGAGGAACAACTGTCTGCTTTCAGTTCTGGACTTTTCTGTCCACTGCAAGTAGAAACTCAAAAGCCCTCTTGACATCCAGAACGTGAAATGACATAACGTCAGGTAAAAATTAAACATATGCTCAGAGCACCATCCTATTCCTATGAAAAACCATAAAAAGTAGGACCTGTACAGAGTGCTTGCAACTCACTGACCCTTCTTGCTGAAGAAACAGCTACTAATGCACAGTTTTCCACGTTAAATGTTTTAGTGCCAATGAAGAAAGGGAGGATTCATTAATTGTGAGAGAACCCGGTTTAAATCCCATGGTGGGAATGGCTCGCTTGCAGGGTGGTACAGGCCTTTGAAACAGCTCTTTAACACTTGGTGAGCTGCAAATGATTATTCCCTGCCTGCAGATGTGAAAGAAGAAACAGCTGCCAAATGCACTTTCAAGGTGGATGATTTCAATTCCTGGGCCTACATGTACCAAGCAGTCCAAATAGTTCTGTTGTCAGTAAAAGTAGATCTTTGAAAGAATCTTCTCTATAGAGCCACATCTTGAAAATCTAAGACCTCCACATCAGGACTACTTGGAAACCTTTGCATAGCTGGGGTCACCCACAATGATGTGCATCAGCGCTGTATATATAAAAACAGACAGCCCAATACCTCTTCAGCTTCCTGCTGAAGACAAGCTTGAAGTTGTAGAATGCAGACAAGAATGGAAGACCAGAACCCTGACCAATCACACAGCAGAGGCCATGGTTCTAGAAAGAAAAGAAAAAAAGGCAGAGGTGCCTTTACACTTTGTACAGAGGCGCAGTAAAAGACAAGACCAAGCATGCAGCAACAGGCAGGTCTCCAGAGTACGCCACCTGAATTACAGAAGGGGGCAGATGGGAGGATGAGTCTTGAAGATCTACTGTTACTGGTAAGTAATGAAACTATCTTCTTCGAGGACATTTCCTTCCAGAGAGCCACACCTCTGAAACAATTCCCCAGCAGTACATAAATTAGAGTGGGAGGAAGGCCAGACAGCAGGGACATGTACAACGCTAAGACAGTAGGCCTTGGAGGACAGGAAGGCTGAAGCCAGTCTGTCTGAGGAACACCAAGTCCAGATTGTAGTGTTCAGTCAGTGTGTGTACAGAAGTCAATGTGGAGGCAGGGCATATGTCACCTGCTGAAACAGAACAAAAAGCAACAGAAGTGGCCATGCAATGGGTGGCACGACCATGAATAGAACCAGGAAACCCCTTACCATGCTTCCAGTAACAAAGAAATGCAGGATGCCAACCATTTCGAAAGGCACTACTTTGAGACAGATACGCCAAACCATTCAGGGTGTGAATGAAATAAAAAGTTACCAGGACTTTCTGCAATCCTACATACAGTCCAAATAGAAGCACCAAAACTCAATGGGCACTGAGAGAATACAAGATGGCATCTCCAGAAACCTGAAGGGAAGGGAGAGGAGAGGGAAAAAAGGAAAAGAGGAGGAGAAAAAAAAAAAAAAAAAACAGAGGAAGGTGAAAAGTCAGCTACGAAGTGAATACAGAAACCACCTTAGGAAGGAACAGAGGATGGGTACATAACGAAACACAATCCTGGTGAAACACAAGGTAAAGAGGATCTGCAACCAAAGCCTGCAGCTCAGAAACTCTGCAAATCCAGATAATCATCACAAAACTAAGTATTTCCCATGAATACTACAATACATAACTATATTTAACTATATCTGGAAATTAGCAAGGCCTTCAACTGTGTGTGTTCCACAAGCGACTTGTGAAAAAGATGAGCGATCTGGGGATGGGAGACAAATGAATGAGGTGGATTAGTAACTGGCTGGGAGGTAGAACTCAGAAGGTAGTTGTCAACAGGGAATATGCAGGGGGTTAGACAAGTCACTAGTGGAATACCATAGGGTTTGGTCCTGCGGTGGTCCTTTTTATGTTTGCTTGCGTGCACAGTGCACAAGAAACATATTGAGGTTAGTAGAGCATTGCACAGGTGTGGCAGTGTTTGGCCAATCCAGCAAACGCTTTCAGGGGTGCGTCCCTCGGCCACCAATCAAGAGGGAAGCTGCCGATGACTGCAGTTTCAGAGCAAGCGCCGGACTTGAAAGAAATCTGCCGGTCCGATCAGGGACAGTTTCATCATCTCTGATTGCAGCAGCAGCTCCCCCCTCCCACAACCAGGCACACAGCGGTGGCGAAGACTCCAGCTATGCGCATTACAGTGCACAGTAATGTGCATGGCTGCAGTTTAGAGCAACCCGTTTAGCTCAGTGTGCGTTCATGGTGAAGCATATCAATAAATAAAGTTTTTTTTTTTAAACTTTCCGACACCAGGATGCCCACTCCCAGTGTCGAATGACTCCCTTCCCCAAGCTGAACATATTTTTTGCCAACAGGGTGCCCAGTCCCCGTGTCCCCCAAAGCCCAAACATATCTTTGCCAACAACAGGTGTCCAATCCACATGTCAGCATGCCCCTCCCCAGTGTGCCAAAGTAAGTCTTTATCTCCCCGACACCGGGATACCCACTCCCAGTGTCGGATGCACCCCACACCTCTTTTTTCCAGCCAACCTCAGGGTGCCCAATCCCTGCTGGCATTGATCCCGATCTCCCCCCCTAGTCTGACACACTGGGAGCCCACCCCAGTGTGCTGAAATCCGTTTGCAGTATTTTACCTGTAAAGGAGAAAATAGTCCTATGAAGTATTTTTTTTTTAAACCTAAAAAAGAAAAGAAAACGGTCCCTTGTCATTCCCACGCCCCCGCCCCATCCCCAACCTGCACCCTCCCACTCCAGCACCCCCCTCACCCATACTTACCTCCAGAGGTTGGGAGCAGCGATCTTCTGTGGACCGGAATATGTCTGCACTCTTCAAAGACCAACCGGGAACTGAAGAAATGGCAGTAAGCCCTATAATGGCAGTGAATGGGGGGGGGGGGGGTTCAATTTAGGTTGATATCTCAGTCAATTTTTTGAGTTTTGGTCCCAAATTTCCAACACACTGATACTGTAATTTCGTTTCTTGGTCCCGAAAGGTGATTTCATAGTCGCTGCGTGGAATCACCTTTCAGGACTGATTAACTAAACGACAGTGCCACTGTTCATGAGGTGGGGTTTCAAAAAGCCCATGTTGCAAGTTTGGTGAAAAAATGCCAAAAATGACTGCGTTACGAACATGCGTAGCGGTTTCTACACACGCTCGTAACTTCGCCAATTTTTAATATTTTCACTCCAGATTTTCAACACTGGCATTTTTTTCAAACCTCCTTATAAACAGTGTAGCTGTCATTTTTCATATCCTGCCTGAAATATGTTTTCACACCTGTGGCGCAGAATGGCGCAGTCACTGTGCGAAATCAACTTTCAGGATGGAGTATCGAAATTATAGTGTCACTGTTCATGAAGTGGGGTCCCAAAAAGCCCATGTTGAAAACTTGGTCAAAATATTACACAAAATGATTGTGTTACAGGCGTGCATTGCAGAGTTTCTACGCACGCTCGTAACTTCACCAATTTTTCATATTTTCACTCCAGATTTTCAACATTGCCATTTTTCCACACCTCCTCATGAACAGTACAATTGTCGTTTTTCACATTCTGCCTGAGATGTGTTTTCGCACCTGTGGCGCCAAATAGCACAGTCGCTGTGCGATATCACCTTTCAGGATTGAGTAATGAAATCACAGTGCCTCTGTTTACGAGGTGGGGTCCCAAAAGCCCATGCTGAAAATCTGGAGTAAAAATACCAACAAACGCCCTGGGCGTTAGGGTTTTCAACCATAAAGCCGCACCACGTAGAGACTGACAGGCGTCTGGGTGTGAACTGGGGTCGTCTGCTGTAATGCTCACTCCATTCCACCCCCACCCTGCAGCCAGAGACAGGCACTGAGGTGTGCCTTGGGGTCTTCAGCCCTAATGTTCAGCCCATTCTCCTATACTGTACCCATCTCAGCTTATTTCCTTATGGAATGGGGTGCGTGTAAGGGCTGAAAACCACAAAGCACGCCACGACACCCATCGCTGTCTGCAGGGTAGGGTGAGGTGGAATGGCATAAGCGTTATCCCCAACAACCCAAAGGCACACCCCCTACGCCTGTCAGTCTCTGCAGGGTGGGGGTTGGTGCCAGTTCAATATTTCACTGCCATTCCTATTATGCATCTCTCTAACTCCTGCACTACCAATGCCAATACCAGCATGCAAACATTCGGCATTGACAAATGCTTGTCAGTATATTCATCTGTGATAGAGGAGAGGGAGTCCAGAGTAAAAATCAGTCTACTTGCAGATACCAAAAATGGAGGTAGAGTAGATACAGCAGAGAGAATACAGAGTGCACAAATGGACCTGGACAGACTGGAAAACTGGTCCAAGATACAGCAACTCAAATTTAATGTCAAGAAGTGTAAGGTTATCCATAATGGCAAATGAAATTCAAAAACAGAATACATGCATACATACATAAATATATAGACAATGACGGCAGAAAAAGGCCTGTCGGTCCATCCACTCTGTCCCCATACCCAACTACTCTGCACTGGCTCCAGCACCCATCCCTCCACTTTCTTTCTGCCTCCCCCCTCCCCCTTTCTAACTAACCCCATACTCCTTCCCCATCCCTGCGTGAAGCTGTTCACTTATCTGGCTGTCCTCCAGCAGCAAAAATGCTTGTGGATGTCCCTGTTAATTCTCCCGTGCGAGTTTCAATGAGTTCCCTCTCATCCCTGTAGCTGAACTCAAGAAGGAAAGTTCCTTGGCATCCACCATATTTATCCTGTACAGGTACTTGTATGTTTCACTTATGTTGCCCCTTTCCCTTCTTTTCTCAATGGTGTACATGTTCAAGTCCTGCAGCCTCTCCTCATGTCTTGCCCCCAGTCCATGGATCATCTTGGTTCCCCGCGCTCATGTACTGCTTCCACCTTGTTGCAGTTTCTCCTTAGGTGTGGACTACAGTACCTTGCACCATAATCTGGGGTGGTTGCACCAGTACCAGAAAAATGAACTCCTTGAAACCTGATGGCCTGATTGCAGACTGGGACCGTAAACTCTTATTATAGGTTGGAATGTTTTATACCGGAATTTTAAATATTATTCAGAATGTATTTGCTATTTTGCACTGTGTAAAATAGGCCCTCTTCTCCTCCTTTTGCCTCCCCCTTTTTTCTCCTCCCGCCACGACCTCATTTTCTTACCTCTAAATCCAATCTCCCAACCCCCATTACCATTCTTGTTGCACTTTTCCATTCTATTTTTTTCGTATTTCTTTCAGGAAGATAGAGCGATTTGCATGCAGATCCCCACAACACGCCAATCTGTAACACACGTTTCAAGTGAGATCACAACTTGCTCTCTTTTTGCTTCTGTTTTTGGCTTCCATTTATTTTATTTCCTCCACCTCTGGATGTTATCCTGAGCCTGGTAATGTGCCTTTACTTGCACTTTCTCAGTTCCAATATTACACTACTGGTCCCTCTGGTTCGGCATTACCATTGTTTGTTTCCTTTTTTTGCAGGCCTTTCTACTTAAAGTGTTTACACTTCATGAGAAAATTTTTTTTATTCCAAAATACATTACACATTGAACTTTCTGTTTAAAACTTGAGTTTTTACATTTTTTCCCCACAGTTTGCACAAATTTTTTTTTTCTGCTAAGTCACCACCACCCTTTAACTACAGTTCTGTGAACTGCACGCTGCACCTTTAAATGTTTTGCTTTCTGTTAAATGGACCAGCACAACTCAATTGTTTCTTTTTTGGTGCAGTGTCCAGTACTCTGTCCCCTGTAGAAGCTCCACCTGAGCGTAGCGCAGGGACATCTGGACAAAGGTGTCCTACCAATACACTAATATCAGCCACTTGGTGTTGTCTGCAAAATTCTACTGCAATACATTTCACTGCAAAATAGAGCCACAGACTATCTGAAGTTCTTTTGATTGGTTTGAGTGCTATTATCATGTTTGACATGCAGCTACACTTTTTGCTGTGGTTGCGCACCAGTGACATGTACAATGGGAAGATCACTTCCCAATTTCTACTGCTTATCCCCCTCTCCCTATGCAACCCAGCATCCTGTTTACCTTGCCCACATCTCTATTACAATGTGCTGTTTTTTATTTTTCCCATAAAGATTTTTATCCTCCTTAGGCAGAACAGTTGGCTTTTCAGCCCTGCCCCCTGCACTGTGGCCCTCTTCTAACCTTCTCTCAGTCAAGGGTCTTATCCTCTGCAATTCCCCTCTCCCTGTGGCAGGGCTGAGGGGGGTCCAGACCGCATCGCAGACTGGTGTGGCACAGTGGGCTACAGAACTATGGGCAGGGCTTGACAATGCCCATCTCCATTTTTTCCTTGTTTCTCTCTCGGCCTGAGGAGGTGCGAGGAGCACGATGTGCATGCTCCACCTCCATGGGATCGCTTCCCGAATGCGTGAGTCACTTATGCTGCCACCCAAATGCCTCTTGGCAGCAGTCAACAGCGAGACATGGCAGCTCCCCTCCCAGAGGGAGGAGAGCAGTCCTATGAACGCCCAATCCTCCTTTCCCCAGCCAGTCCTCAAACGACCTGCATCAGTTTCCAAACTCGGGTCACCAATGTGGCAGGAGGTCATGTGCCCAGCACCTCTGCCCTCCATGCCACTGGGTTGGCATGTGCTGCTTTTAGGCTCTTCAATCCCTTAGGTACTTTCCCTCAATGGTGCTTTCCAGCACCACTCAACCCCCTTTCCATACTGCACTCTTGGGTTCCTCTTCCCAATGTGCATCACTTTAAAATTTTTTTGTACTGCTTGCCAGCTACCAGATCTTGGACCAGCACTCCAACCTGCCCAGATCCTTCCTAATTTCCCTTATCCCCTTGTCCACCCTTGTGCAGAGCTTTATGTCATCTGCGAAAAAGCAGATCTTGCCCTAGCTGTCTTCCCCTATGTCACAAATGAATACAGAGAAAAGGACTGGGCCCAGCACAGAACCATGTGGTATTCCACTTATCTTCACCTCTGAAAGCTCCGCACTAACTACTAACCTTTGTGTTCTTCTCCACAGTTAGTTCTCCACCCAAGTTTCCAATTTTTTCCCTACCCCCAAGTTCCCTAAAACGTAGAATCTGTCGGCAGATAAGGACCTGATGGCCCCTAGGGTGCTCTATTTTCCCTACCTATAATGCTGTTGCAGATCCTACTCTGGTTCCTTCGCTATAATCCCCTGTGTCCTAGCCCATGAGTTTTGAACCCTGTCACCATTTCCAGCCCCACCATCTCCGCTGGTAAGCCGTTCCATTCATCCACCACTCTCTCCATGAAGAAGTACTTCCTCACATTTCCTCTGAGCCACCATCCCTTCTAACTTCGTAGCATAACCCCTTGTCCTTGAGCATCTTTTTCTGTGCAAAAATGCTTCCCTCCTGTAACTTGATTTTGCCTGTGAGGTATCTGAATGTCTCTATCATATCCCCCTTTTCCCTTCTTTCCTTCAGGGAGCACATGTTAAGTTTCTTGAGCCTTACCCCATAGGGCTTTTGATGCAGGTAATGCACCATTTTGGTTGCCCTCCTTTGTACTGCCTCCACCCTCTCTATGTTTTTACAGAGGTGGGGCCTCCAGAACTTCACACAGTACTCGAGGTGCAGCCTAACCAGTGATCTGTACAGAGGTAATATTACCTCCCTCCTCCTGTAACCCGGCATCCTTCCAGCTTGTCACATTGCTTCACTACCTTCAAGTCGTCAGAAATGATCACCCCAGGCCCCTTTCCTGCTTTGTAACTATTGGGACCTCTTCTCCCAGTTGGTATGTTGCTCCCGGATTGTTATGCCCCAAGTGCATTATTTTGCACTTCTTTGCTTTAAAACCCAGCTGCCAAGCCTGTGACCAGTCTTCCAACTTTTCTAGCTCACTTCTCAGTTTTTCCACTCCTGCCGATGTGTCTACTCTGTTGCAGAGTTTTGTGTCATCTGCAAACAGGCATACTTTCACTTCTAGCCCTTCTGTAAAGTCACAGATGAAGACACTGAAGATGACTGGCCCTAGTACTGATCCCTGTAGTACTCCACTGGTCACTTTGCCTACTCCAGAGTGACTGCCATTTACCACCACCTCTGACTCTTATTGTCCAGTCAATTTTCCACCTATTTTACTACTTTAGGACATACTCGTAGGATTCCCAGCTTATTTAACAGCTTCTATGTGGAACGGTGCCAAAGGTCTTGCTGAAATCCAGGTAGGCCACGTCCACCACTCCCCCTTGATCCACTTCCCTGGTCACCCAAAGAACTTGATCAGGTTTGTCTGGCAGGACGTCCCCCCTGTGAACCCATGATGCCTCTGATCATGCAGGTTATTGGTAATTAGGTATTCCCCAATTCTTTCCTTTCATAGTGTCTTCATTACCTTGCCTACCACCAAATGATGTCAGGCTGACTGCCCTATAATTTCCTGCCCTCTCCCTGTTTCATCTTTTGTGGAGTGTGGCAACATCTGACCTCCTCCAGTTCCCCCATACCACCCCTGGTTTTAATGACATGTTGAAAAGTGCTGTCAAAGGTGCAACTAGCTCCTCTTTCAGTTCCTTCAGTATCCTGGGGTGCACCCTGCCTTGCCCCATCACTTTGTCTACTTTTATATTTGATAGTTCCCTAAGCACTCTTTCTTCTGTTAAATGGTTCTGTGTCCACTTCCCATCCCTTTATACCCTTGCCCTTTAACATTGGCCCGTTCCCCCCCCCCCGGTAAATACTTAACAGAAATAATTGTTTAATAAATCCGAGTCTTGGTGATCCTCTTCCACACTGCAACCTCCTTCCCCTTTCAGTCTTACTATCCCTCCCTCTTTGTCCTTTTTTACTTATGTATCTAAAAAAATGTTTCATCTCCCTTTGTCACTGACTTGCCAATCCTTTCCTCTGTCTGTTCCTTTGCGCTTCTGACTGCCTTCCCTGCCTCCCTTTGTTTTTCTTGGTAAGCCTCCCTATCCACTCCTGTGTTTTTTTGTATGTTCTAAATGCCCCCCCTCTATTTTTTTTTTGCTCTTACCTTATCTGCTACTTCTTTAGAGAACCATAGTGGTCTGCTTTTTCTCTTGCCCTTGCTCACCTGCCTTACACGGAGTTTTGTAGCTTGCCTAATTCCCTCTTATTTTGGCACAACCTTCCTAGACTCCCCCCAGTTTTCCCCATCCCCGCCAGGGCTTCCCTCAGGCATTCTCCCATTTCCTTAAAATCTGCTCTTCTGAATTCCAGGACCCTCACCCTTGTGTGATTCGATTCTGACCCAGTCCTTACCTCAAACCACACTGTACAGTGGTCACTGTTTTCCAGGTGTTCCCCCACTTTGACGTCAGTCACACTGTCCCCGTTTGACAATATCAAGTCCAGAAGTGCCCCCTTGCAAGTGGGTTCCAACACTAATTGCCTGAAGAACTCCCCTTGCATGGAGTACAGGGTGTACCTACTCCTGCACCTGATCTTCTTGACCAGCCTCCTGTAGGGGACTTAGTCAAATGCATTGCTAAAATCCAAGTATACCACATCATCTGCCTGTCCTGATCACCAAGCCAAAGTGGACTAGATTTGTCTGGTAAGACCTTCCCCTCATAAGCCCATGTTGTCTTGGGTACTGTTGCCCATTTTCCTCCAGGAAGTCCACCAGCTACTCCCTTAGTACAGACTCTATAATTTTTCCCCACTACAGACATCAAGCTGGCTGGTATATAGTTTCCTGGCTCATCAACCCTTCTGCTCTTCTGTAAAGGGACCACTTCTGCTGTCCTCCAGTTCCTAGGGACCACCCCCATGGCCAGCAAGTGGTTCAATCTTTCTGCAAGTGGCCCCATCACTTCTGCTACCTCTTTCAGTATCCTCGGGTGTAAGCCATCGGGTCCCATAAACTATCTACTTTCAACCCTGAATTTGTACTGGTTGAAGAGGAGTGAGGGTAAAGCATACGCCAGAGGAAAGGGACCTGGGTATATTAGTGATAGTCTAAAGTGCCATGTCCAATGCCTCATACCAATACTCAAAGGCAGCAAAGAAAGCAAATAGGATGCTGGAGCGCAAAGGAAGGGGTTTGCCAGAAGAAGGAAGGAGGTGAGATTCTGCCCCTATACAGTTTCTTGGTCAGCCCTCGATTACTGTGTGCAGTTCTAGAGCCTGCACCTGAAGGACACAGACCTCTTGGAAGCTGTGTAGAGGGCTATGAAAATAGTTCAAGGGAAGAAGGGGAAGACATATGAGGAAAGGCTGGAGTGTATCGATATGTACACACCCGAAGCCAGGAGGGAGAGGAAGAACATGATAGAGACCTTAAATACCCAAGGGGAATTAGTAAAGTAGACAGCTGTGCTCTGCTCACAAGAACGAAGGACAAAGTAACAAGAAGCCACAAATGGAAACTGGGTTGTTGTTTTTTGGGGCGGCTTTAAGAGTGATATAAGGAAGTTCTTCTTAACTGAAAGAGTTGTGAAGAAGTTGAACTGAGTGCCAGAAGAAGTGATCAATACAAAGTCCATCTGTGGCTTCAAACACAGGTGATAGACACTGGATAATAGTACAAACCAGAGAGAGGGAGGGTGTCGAACTATTGTCAGGGTCATCAGTATTCTAGTTCCGGTCCAGCATTAGGCTGGATGTGGAAGCAAGCACCTAATGGGTAGACTCAATGGGCCCACCCCTAACAGCACCTTTAAGAACCAACTGTTTAGGTACGGAAACATACACAGGACTTCCCTGCAAACAGCCAAGCATTCGGTGCAGACCAGTGGTACCAGGTATAGGCCAAATAAGACACAAAACTGATGATAACTGTGCTTCCTCCTGGAAGGCAGGCACTATCAACAGCTGCACCAAATCTTGATATGCAGGCATGCATCCTGCATATCAGGTGCACAAAGCCATTACCCTTGCAGAAGCAGAGGAAGACCATTCAAAACATTTTGCACATTACGTACTCATTAAGATCCTTGAGGTGCAGGACAGATGTAGATTGCCTGTTTCTTGGGAGCCAGACGGTATCTGGTATAGAGATTCAGATTCCATTTAGTCAGGGGTACAAGATGAATAGTCCGTTTATCACAGGGAGTCTGGACTTAGTTCAGAAGGACCAACAGGTGACCTGCAGGATAATGACAAGGACTGTGAAGATAAATCAGAGAGGGTGGAAGCAGTTTCAGCACATGACCTTCCTAGATTATACCAAGGACCCACCAGTACAACATGATCTTCTGCCATGTTGTCAGAAACCAGGAGATCCTGCCTTCCTACCTGAACCACTGTGTTGGGTGCAAAGGGAGTCAGAAGGTAGCGGTGGCACTGCTGGCGCCCTTACCCACAGGGATCTTCAACTGAGCACCCAAGGGCTGAGGTGTAGGAGCAGGGGCACTACTGCTAGTCCACCCAGGAACCCCACCACAGAAGGAGCAGGTGCCTCTATGAAATGAGCTACACCCACTTGAGGGCTGGTCAATAGGAGACTTCAAGGAGTTAAGAGTCATTTTTGAGTACTGTAGGTCCCGAACTGTGAGCTCCACATCATAACCAAATAGTTTCTGGTCGTGAAAAAGTGAGTTAAGAAATGACTTTTGGACATCAGAGGCATAACCAGCAAAAGCACAACCACAAGTACCTGGGAAAGCAGATATTTGAGGCAGAAGCATCAGAGGCATCATATGCACACCATAGTAAATGCTTACTGGTATCTATGCATGGGCAACACACTACTAGATCTCAGATATGACAGAGCCATTAAGCAGTCTGTTAAGCACAGTAGACAGGGATTTCCACAGGTAACTCCGATATTTAATCACACAGCCTGGTAACTGGTCATCCAGAGGCCACATGAAGCAGAGGCCTAAGTCCATTTGCCCATAACATCCAATTTTCTGGATTCCTTGTAAGTGGGCTATGACCTCATGTGTCACGGGGACTGAGAGCTATCATGAGCGGCTATGGTGACAACTAAGTCAGGTTCATGTTGGATAGTTTGGTAGAATTGGCAGAATATTGTTTATCCACCTTTCAGGAGCAGCAGGAAAATTACTGTGTCTATGTCAAACAGCCATGGCACCATCCTCCGAAGCAGAATAAATGGTAAGAATGTTAGCAAAGCCTGAAGAGAGACCTGGGGATATAAACCACAGTGTCTTCCCTACACGAGCAACGAGTCAAAGCCAAATACAGGCTACTCTTCTTCCTCCTCATCCACTTTTGCCATATCCAGAAAGATCTGGATTAGCTTTATCCCCTTCCTCCTCAACGTAGCGTGACCTCAGGATCCACACGCTGCCTGGGAAGCAATGGGGGAGGCACAGGGTCAGCAAAGGGGAAGATTCAAAGGAACCAACAGCCAACATTGACAGAAGCAACAGGGGAAGGCTGAGCTGTTGATGTAGTAATAATCGTCGATGGCAACGATGGAAGCAAATGTTGAAAAAATTCACATGCAGTCACCAGAACCATGGGGTTCACAATCAGAGCACCTGCCAGCAGAGTCAATAACAAAATCTGATGATGGAGCAGTGCCTTTCAACAACTACACATCACTGATGGAGACAGAGAAAAAGCCAGCCTCAGACCTAGGTGTCTGAATGACAGTCGGGGCAGCAACTGAGGTCACAGAATGCTGCCTTAGACTTAGCCTCACTCAATCACAGCAGCGACCGGGATCTGAAGGGAGACTTGGAATGCTTACTTTGATGATGGTCAGACATGCGGCCTTCTTATCCTTGTCCTTTGAAGGACATTCCCTGGAAGGCAACATCATGGCCATCCATCATGGAGACCAGCAGAGTTCCCCTAGAACCAAATCCTTAGAGTGACACAGTGACACTGGGGTAGATAACGGATCTGTCCACTTGGTGTCTCCATTTTCTCTAGGAAACATTCCAACGCCTTTATGGGACGTGTCCTTATGGCCTGGTTAAAATCCCATCATGCGAGAGGCCAAAGCAACATAAATATTTTGTGTAAGGGTCACCTCTAAAGGTCTTCATGCCGCACCAACAAAAGCAAAAAGTCAGTTTAGGCTTTTTCACGAACTTCAATGATGCCATGCATGAACATTTTTAGTGAAAAGGAAATGAGAAAAACCGACTGAAATTACACATCGACATGGGCAGTTTCTTCTATCCAATGAGGATTTGACAGAAAAAAAAACTATGGCAGTATGGGCAGCCCACTACAGTATATAGGCAGTGTCAACATACGTCAATGTGAATGGCCACTGCAGGGCAAAAGTTTCGGAGTGGTCCTGACGCCGGTGGCTTACAGTTCCAAAGGTGTGGCTCTATAGAGGGAGATGTTCTCGAAGATCCACTGATAAGGCCACAGTTTTTGTAGCGACATACTAAGAATCACACCCACTACCTAATCTTTTCCATTTTGAATTATAAGTTTTCCTAGTAACAGCTTTCAAAACTTCCTGAACCCAATATGAAAGGTGTGTGACAGAAGTTTCTAACTCCTTAAGAAACATGATATCATATGAAGAAACCAGATATCTGGGCGAGTAACCCTGCCCTGGGACAGAGTTAGCAGGTCCTGCCTCAGTAGCAGGTCTACTGGCATTCTCAGGGACAATGTCAGCATCAGCATCGGTGAGTATTAAGGCTGCCTTGTCCAGTCTGGTGCTATCAGAATTGTAGCAGCCTCCCTTCTCAGTTTTAACACTTTGCGAATTACTGGAAATGGAGGGAATGCATACAGGAACCTGTTTCTTTCAGGTAGAGGTAGTGCATCCCTTGGAACTGTCCCCACTAAAGAAGCCTTGCAACAGAACTAGGGTAGCTTTCCATTTTCCTAAACAGATCCATCTCTGGTACTCCCCATCTTTGAAACACTGCATTAAGTTATCCCCCAGACTGCTGAGAGTCATACTGACCAATGGTTCTCAACACCAACTACAAACTTTCTGCTTCCATTATGGCAGGGTTTCCGGAGGGCATATTACCACAGCTCATTCACCTGGAACAAAGTGGTTTTATCTGGGCACACCAGACAATGGACATTATCAGGTATACTTTATCTCTCCTTGGTAAGGCAGTGATTTCCTAATCACCTTTTGCACTGGCCAGCTTGGATGCAGAGAAAGTGTTTGACCGTGTGTCTTGGACATTTCTCCACTCCACTCTGGTGTAGTCTAGTTCCCCCTCACGTTTTGTGATCTAATTTCAAGCCTTTCTAACAGCTCAAGGGCCCAGGTTCAGGTGAATGGGCATCTCTCCTTCTGTCAAATTACAGCGGGGCACCATCAAAGTTGCCCTGCTCTCCTCTCGTTTCCATTCTACACATTGAACCTTTGCACAGTCTGTATAGCAGGCTGAAGATATCCATAGCCTACTGTAGATTCTGGAGAGGTAGAGGGGAGAATATCAGATGGTTGTTTACGTGGAAGATTTTGTTCTTTATACACCCAACCGAGAGGTCAATTTCCCTCCTATCTGGTAGAAGCTGAGGCTACTTGGGAATTTCCCTGGTTATCAGCTTAACCAGACTAAAATGGATGTCCTGTCCTTTAACCTCTCCCCTATGGCTTCCATTTGTCATTTGCTCCCTTTTAAACAGGACTTTTCTTACTTTAAATATTTAGGGGTTAAACTAACTCACCCTGGTGTTTCTCTGTTCAAAACTAACTTTGCTCCACCAGTTGCCCAGAAAAAAGGAGATCTGGATCGTTGCACCTTGTTGTCTCTGATCTTTGAGAGAAGAACAGCTGTAATACGTATGGTAGTGTTACCTCAATATTTATATTTACTTCAATCCATTTTCTCTCTCTCTCTCCCCAAACGAGACCTGGGCTGAATGGAACAGAATTTTCTCCAGATTTTTGTGGCTAGGGAAGACCCCAAGATTGAAACTATTTATCTTTGCAGATGTAAGGAAGTGGATGGCTTGGCCCTTCCTCACTTAGAAATGTAATATGAAACTGCGCAGCTTCAGACTCTGTTTAAGTGGATAGTAAACCACTCTCATTTGAAATGGGCACAGCTGTAGAGGGAGGTATTTTGGCCCAATCCCGCTGAGGCCTATATTTTGGAGTCTAGTCATGTATTATTTCTTTGAGAAGTAACCTTGCCATATATGGTGAATGCACGGTGGGCTTGAAGGAAGGTCATACTTTATTCTTCTTTGAAACCATATCTTATGTGGTTGCTTCCCACTGTTTATCAGTTTGATTTTTTCCAGTTACTCAGGATGCAGGTTATAAGTAAAAATGACATTTACCCTCTCCTAGCACTCAACCTCACCCAGGTTATTACAGAACCCACCTGGCACTCAAATAATAACAATAAGCAAACACTAACTGACTGGATCCTCACACCCAAGCGAAACAGATTCATAACCTCAGGAGTCCTTGCTGATGCCCTTAGTAATCACTGTCCTATCTACTGTGTGTGGCGGGCCAAACTGCCTAGAGCCCGCCCAGGTTCATACATTCTAGAAAGTATGCCAGCCTAGACCCTGACCTATACAGACAGGCCACAGCAAACACAGACTGGTTATATCTATACAATATCGTGGATGTAAACTCAGCAGCCTCTTTCCTCACCACCGTAATAACTTCCTTGCAAGATAAGTCTGTTCTTTTCACTAAGAGAAGGGTAAGGGCCCCTCTAAAAAATGGCTTGACCACGAGTTTCCAACTAAATTTGAAAAAAGTGATACAAGATGGAAGGCTTACAAGGTCTCTGCATCCCCCTAGGGCTGGGCTACTTACAGAGAATTGCGCAACGCATGTAAGAGAGAAATAAGAAACAAAAAAAAAAAAAGCGCTCACTGCCAAGCACTATTTGATGCAACAGCCCTAAACCCCAGGCAGTTGTAGCAACAGATAAAAAAAATATGATAAGCCAACAAGGCAACCACTGTCCCCCTGACACATTATTAAACGGGGTGCAATGCAACAACTGCTCAACCACAGCAAATGCTTTCAACTCCCTCTTCACAGATCTCTCCTCACATGGGAAAATCTCTGAAGAAAGGTCTCCCATGGCCTCCAAAGCTAGCACCGGTTCACCCATATCAGTGAGACAGTCATTTTGTCGATGCCAATTAGGGTGCAGGCAATACGCTGCCTGGCATTGCCAAGCCAGGTACTGTGCCTCCGGGAAGTGACAATGCCAAAGCGCAGTCCCGGGAAATAGTCGGGTTTTGCGGGGGGCAACCCCCAACATCTAAATATAACCTCCTCCAGGGGACAGAAATTGCATTGCTGTTGAAGATGGTGGGAGTGCAGGGTGACCTAAAAATCAAGATCAGCACTGTCACTGTCACCCTTGTTGTGGCACCCTAATTGCAGCGCTATAATGAAGTCACCTTGCTAACGGTATACGGCTAGCACCTACATAGGGTCATGATGTATTCAGTCCCAACCCCCCTTCTACTTCTTGCGTGTCAGATCCTCTGAGGTCCAAAAACTTCTGATGGGGATTCCTGACTCCAAATCGGCAGGCCTGGATGGTGTCGAATCTGAACTCCTGAAAATCACTGCAAAGGAACTTGCCTCTCCTGTAACCAAAGTGATCAACCTGTCCCTCTCAACAGGCACAGTACCAGATGCATGGAAAACTGCACAGACTGTCCCAGTCTACAAGAAGGGAGACCATCGCATCCTGAACAACCACAGGCTCACTGCCATCCTACCTGTCCCGAGTAAAATCCTGGAGAAGGTAGCAGCCTTGCAGCTTACTACTTACCTTACTACTTATAATCTAATCTAATGTCCCAAAGTCAACATGGATTTCGTAAAGACACAGTACCACCACTGCCCTATTTACCCTGACAAATAGTATTTTCAATGCCATTGATACAGGTACCCTCACAGGTGCTGTTTTTATAGATTTGACGAAGGCCTTTGAGCTTGCTGACTATACCCATGCTTCAGAGAGCTGGGGTCAGGGTGTGACCCCGATTCCAGGCGCCGCTTCCTGTCGTCAGGTCCAGCCGGATGATCCGACGAAGAAGAAAAGCCTTCGCTGGGGGGTGGGTGGCAGACAGGGTGTTGCCCACCTCCTTAACGGCGGAATCCCTGGTCTTAGATCCTGGGGTATGGTTGTATGGTCGTAGACTAAGGGAGGGGGCTGAAGACCCTAACCCAGCAGGAACACCACCTGATGTCCGCGCCAACATCAGGGGGTTTCAAGACCGACAACCCGGGAGGAGCCTGAGTTGACAGGGGCAGTGTCTGATTTCGGACTGGAGCTGGCCGACTTCCGATGCGGAGACCTGGATCGGGAGTGAGAGCAGTCCTTTTCTTGGTGATGGTGCTTTTTCTCCTTCTTGTGGGAACTCCCCGACCCCGAAGAAGAGGATCCTAGGCCTGACGGAGCCTTTTGCATGGTGGCCAGCTGTTGCTCCAGCAGAAAATTATTCAAAGTCTTCAGACGACGGATGCACTTTCATCGGTTGAAGTTCTTGCAGTGCGGGCAGGATTCGGTATCATGACCAGGCCCCAGGCAGAGAAGGCAGGCCGAATGGCCATCGCGGGCCCGTATCTGCTTCCCACATGCGCACTTAGGGCGGTGAGTAGATGACGACGGTGAAGACGTACCAGAATTCACTGAGTGATTATACTTCAAACTATGCAAAAAATGATTTTCAAAATGGCGATCGACTGTTACCATACAGGCATCCATGGAGCAGATGTGAACGGGTCGACGGCAGGAAAAGAACTGGGGAGTGTCTGGGGACCACCCCCTTTATATCACTGGCAGACGTTGGAGGCAGTCCCCGCTGGGTACTGCTAGCTAGAAAGTTTTCCATGGGGTCCTAGCGCCTGGCGACGACATAGTGCTTGTGGTGTAGCCTGTCACAAGAGCTCCCACTCAAAGTAAGATCTGGAAGTGATGCAGAAGAAATTGTCGCTGTCTCACAAAGTGTGCTACCTCAACAGCAGGAAAAGCAGAACTGAGGTACTGGAAGGGCCAGCATTGGTTACTGGCCAACCCGCGAGCACCATGTAATGCATCAGTCTCGTGGGCGGAGTCGTCCTCAATGTCCGCTCCTCCTCCTCCTCCTAGGAGGAAGAAAGCTTTTAAAGCTAAAAAGCTTCAAAATTGGGTCTGCAGTACCCACCAGTGATGAATGGTGAAGACTTTGCCGGCCCGCCGGCGCAGCGGTAGAGCTACAGCTCACGGCGCCAGCGACACGGGTTCGGGAACGGACTCGGGCGGCTGGAAGGCCGGCTGGGGGAGGAGAATGGAGTGCCTAGGGGCTGCTCTCTCCTCCGGGTGGGTGGATGCAGGTCTTGCTGCGATACCGCCACCTGGGTGACCACAGGTGGAGGTGCAGCGAGACAGCACACAGGGGAGGAGGGCGCCTGCCGGAGCCGAGCGTTAGCGCATCTCGACGCAAGGCCGCCTCCTGGCCCCTGCATGCAGACGCCCTGTGGGCTGGGACGAAGAAAAGTGGAAACCCTGTGCTGGGCTCCAGCAGACGGGACTCGGCTGTCCCGAGATAACCTTTAACCAGGCTCCATAGATGGGGCTGGTGATGCCTCCGACGATACTTGAGGTGTGAGAGGGGACTGGGGGTCCTCTCTCCGCCTGGGGAAAACCGAGGCAGGATGGGGAAAGGCTAACCAGTACTCGGAGGGAGGTACCTGGGGCGGGACTACGGGAATACACAGCCTAGGGATCCCCGAAGAAAGGAACCTAGCACAGCGAGAAGGGGACATAAAGAGAAAGTATAAAAAAAAAATGAATGGTGAAGACTGATACAGTTAAGATCTACCCTCCACAAATGAGACATCACCTATAATAACATTTGTCGCTTTGCATTGCAGACACCTCGACTCACTCACCACTGCGATCTTTACAATAAACTAGGTTGGTTCCCCCTCATCATCTCTATGTGACCACAGCCACAGTGCTGCTATCTTTAATATATTAAAAAACAGTCAGCCTAGATCCCCTGCATCTGCTCTCCGGCCAGTAGAAAATGGATATCCCCTTAGCTCAATGGATAATGCCCAGCTCGCTGTCCCAAGAATCTGACATAGAGTAGGTGGAGCATCCATTGATTACTCTGCTCCCAATCTATGGAATGCCAATGCCATTCCCCCTGACATTTGGCAATGTCCCTACTCCCGATCATTTCATGCCACATATGGGGACAGCTCCTCAGCCAGGCACTCTGCTCTGGTCTCAGCACTTGAGTATCCTCCCTCCAAACCTGAACCAAGGGTACTATACTGTCAAATATTATGCATTCCAAAATTGTCTTAATGGTTGCACTATATGCCATGCATCAGTCCTGCCACTGTATGTTCCAGTCTTACTGCACCCTCATGTTATGTGCCTTCTTACCATATTATACCTTGTTGTATTCAAATGTTCTCATCATGTATCTAGCTTCTCACCATGTATGTTCTACAATACTGTATTCTCCAATGTTTGTATTTTTGGTTTTGTACTTTCCCGGGTCACACCTGAAAATAGGCACCTTACTGCCCAGTGTGCCTACCTGGTAAACAAAAGCTAAATTAAATAAATAAATAAGGTTTGGCAGCGTAAGGGACTTTGTTTCCCACGACAGTTCTTTCAGATTGGTGAGGTAATTTATTTTGCAGAGTTCAGACAGCACTTTTTACTCCCACCCTCTGATTTTTTTCATTATTTTCAAATTAGAGCATGTATTCTAACTCTGTTAGGCAGGACACCTTCACACTTGAAGGGCCCTCCTCTGTGTGGTCTACTCCACATGTTTATGTCGGGCACCAGCTTGGGACGCGCAGTTTCTTGTCTGGATGAATGCCTTCTGATTCAAAGATCTGAGGGCCCGTTACGATTTTTTGACCTATGACCCTTTTTATCATTCATCTGTCCCTTCTGCTTCTGTGTTCTGGTTATATGGTTACACAGTTCCAAAAGTTCAGAATTAATGTCTGTTGATACAATGCTCAGCGAAGAATATGAAAGACATGCTGTACAGAATTTAACCTATTGTAATAGCTACAGATCCCTGTAAGTTGTATATCTAGGATTATGAACCTTACGTTTCAAAAAAAACAGACGTGTCAGTCTGCGCTAACTCCACTCCCTGAAGAAAACTCCATGTAGAGGCTACATGTAGGCTTGTTAGCCTGACTCATTCATGTTTTGCCTTCAATAAATGTTGCACAGAGTACCTGCCTGGTGTGTGCACAGTTTTGTTCCAGTTTTATAGTATGCATACCTAGCTGTAGCACTTTTGTGGGCAGTGGTGTGTGTTCCACAGTAGCAGTCTTCTAAAGGGCTACAACTGGTACTGGCAGTTTCCCAGTCTGAACCAGAGATATTTTCTGTCGGCAGGTCTGACTGGAATGTGAAAACAGGCTTCTTTCAGATCCAGTGACCCTAGCCAATGCCCTGACTGTAAGGATGAAATCCCTGTGCACAATGTGACAAACTTAAACCTCTCTTTTTGCTGTTTGTTCAAGCATCTGGAGTCAAAAATAGGTCACCATTCCCCATTTTTCTTGTGGGTCAGGAAGCATACTGAAAACAGGCCATTGCCCCACTGTGAGACAGGAACCTTTTCTACTGCTTTTGCTTGTAGAGGTTTGTTTACTTCCAGTTCCAGTAGAATTCTTTCTGTGGGAGAGTGTGCTGGAAAGCTTTTGTGTTTCTGCAGTTTTGAAAATCTGTTTAAACTGAAGGGACAACCCCTGGCCCACTACCCCCGGATCCACTTGTCTGTGGTAATTTTTACCTATTCCTGGAAGTAGTGGGCCAGCCTTTCCACCACTGGCAATGGTATGGTGACTTGGGCAGAATTGTTAGAGGGTTTGTTTTGGCAGAGGCTTGGGGCTAGTGGTGCCATAGCACACTGGGAGCCCTTCCTGCCTCTGCCCATGAAGTACTGTAATCTCTTTGGGGCTGGTACTCATAAGGGGCATAGGGAGCACAGGCTCTAGGAAAGTAGCCCCTGCCTCCGCTACCATAAAAAGCCTGTAGGAAGTGGGGGCCTTTCCGTGTTATTTTTGTAAGTGGTTTTGTACTCCTCCACTTGTTTTTTTCATGTATGCCTCCGTTTTGTCACCAAACAATGAATTCCCTTTAAACTGGAAATCCATAATCTTGTTCCGAGTATCCTGGGAAAGAATGGTTGACCTTAGCCACCCACTTGAGTGTCTAGCTGTGAGAGTGACCGTGTACATGGCAGGAGCTAGCAGGGGCACGGCTCAAAATGGCCACCAACATGATTTCCTGCACTCAGGAATGTGCAGTTCTCTGCAAAGGGCTGCTTTCCCACCTCCAGTTCATTTGCGTGCCCCCCAAGGCTATAGCTTCTAGTCGACACTCACAGTTTTCCCTGATTCACCTGTGTGAGGTCCCAATCACCCCTACTGCAAATGCAGTCTCCATGGGTTGTCCACGAGTAGGCAGCAGTCCCCAGAGTTGGAGCAGCAAAGAAATGCGCTATTGCGTGGAGCTCCAAGAAAACTGACCGCAAATGTTCTTGTGCTTGTCCTGTTGTAGCTCTGTGAAACTGACTGTAATGATTCATATTAGTCTTGAAACCCGACTGCAGCTCTGTGAAACAGGCTGCAATGATTCTTCTTGGTAGTGGAACATGCAGAATTCACTTTCCCATTCTCTTTGCTTCACTTCCAGATCGGAGCTCCGGGGAGACAGTTGCCAAACTATGCCACAGGGCTGTATCTGGAAAGCCCCAGATGGGAGGTGGTCAGCTTGAGTGCAGTGCAGAGCCCATCAAGGAGAGCTCTCCCTAGCACCATCAGGTATAGAATCATAGTTCACTTGAAGGATGTCAAAACAAAATAAAAAATGAATTAAGAAAATCTTCGGCTCTGCCACCGAGTGACAGCTGTGCTGCAAGATGCCTGCTTACTTGGAGACAGAAAGTAGACTTGCACAATCCATGGTGGGAGGAGCTGATGTCCTGGATGCTGCAAGTCTGATAGCTACAAGTTTGATTTCCTGCCTCCAGAGAAGCATAACAGGGAGATTCCAGTGGTTTTAGAGTCCTGCAACCAGCACAAGGAGGAAGAATGTCAGGAGGGGGTCAGGTTCCGCTGATGCTTGGGAGCTAGAGCTGCCACCGCACGCTTTGAAGCCCCTTCTGCCTCTGCCCCTTTAGTAACTTCTTTGGGGTTGGTACTAATAAGGGGCATAGGGAGCACTGGATCTAGGAAAGTTGCCCCTGCCTCCCCTACCATAAGACCTGTAGGGGGTGGGAAGCCTTTTATTTCTCAATGTTGCTTTTGTACTCCACCACTTTTTTCATGTATTAGGGGTCATGCTTACCTTCCCTCCCCCCAGTGGTCCACCCAGCTGCACTGCCCCCAGTGATTGCAGTAGCCCCAAGCTCAAATTAAGATCTACAGAAAATAAGCACACCAACATAGTTAGCACTCACTTTCATGCAGAACTCACTGTCCTGATGACAGGGAACACCCCCGCCCCCAAAAGTGCAGATCATTGTTCACAGTTGAAATTAAGAGTAACATAATAAATTTGGGTCAGGCCTCAAACTTTCTTCTACCTTCTATCTGGAGCATGCCGGCATTCCCACGTGCCCAGGCAGCTGCATTTAAGTTTTAAGAGCTCAGGCGGCTGGCGGTACCGTCACTGACTGTCTCATCATGGCCAATATCACAGAAAAGCAAGATTTAGCTTTGTCACAACTCTGTGTGCAGAATGAAACCTCCTTGATATATTAGGCTAACTACTACTGGCATGCACTAATCAGGAGGTTCCTAGCAGCACAGCACTGTTATAACTTATTGCATCCAACATACAGATTTCCATCATTAGGCCTGTCTTGCACAAATCTGCCGCCAACTTGAATGTGAACAACCAAGCGTTCACTAAAGTAGTAACTTATGAAGGAACTTGGTGCACATGCAGTTTGACTTGAAGCTAAAGTACTGTGAGCAGCTGCCATTTGGTTGCGCTGCCAGGCAGTGTCACCGGGCATGGGTTTAGTTTAACACAATTTCAGGCAGACCACAAGTCAGGTGCATAAAAAACACACGGTTGTGTTTATCATTTGATTTTCATCAAGTAAAATATACTGAAAGCAAAATGGTAAGTCGGACAACTGTTTAGCTTCAACAGTTTCTAAGGCTTTTCTTCAGCCTAACAGCGTGAAAGCACACACTACCAGGTCTTCCATCTTCCTCAGTCAGTATTCAACTGACCTATCTATCCTCTCTCAGCACTGAGGTAGGGCTTTTTATAAGCTCACTAGAAGCTGGAAAATGTTTCCAATGCCTTTTAATTGACAGCAGACATAACATAAAACTAGCCACTAGGGGGCCACTGTTGCTTCATAGAGAACAGTTATTTGGCAACCACCTGGAGCACAGAAGAGAACTTGTTTACAATATTGGAAAGGTCAGAGCCGAGGTCAGAAATGGAAATTACATACGTACCATAATTCTTGATCTTTTTGGACGGAGTCTCCACCACTCATTCACAGTAATGGGAGGCACTAGGACCCAGTGGGAGCAAACTTTTTCAGGCGGGCCAGCGCCTGAGATGGAGCCGCGACAGCACGCGAAGCCTGGCGATGCGGTAATGACTATCTCGGCCATCGACCTCCAACTGCCTCAATACATTCCCCCGAGGAGGTGCAGCGAAACTAACCTAGAAAGGGCTAACCTAAAAATCAGACATAAGATAGTCCGAATGACCCGTGTAAGAAAGGTCAACAACAAAGTCTTCACAGCTCAGCAGTTGAGGGAGTGAAGACCATAAACAGAGAAGTGAGCTCGGAGGATGGTGGGTGGATGTGTGAATGAGTGGAGAAGACTCCGTCCAAGAAGATCAAGAATTACGGTAGGTATATAATTTCCATATCTTCTTGGACATAAAGTCTCCACCACTCATTCACACTAATGGGAGAGTACCGAGCTAAATAATCCCGGAGGCGGTGGCAGGAGATAAGAGCTCACGTGCTTAGGACAGAAGTCAGTTGAAAATGGTCTGCCAAACGACAGATGTTGTCTGGCATGGACATCCAAGGTGTAGTGCTTAACGAATGTATGCACGGAGCTCCAGGTAGCCACATTGCAAATATCTGCAATAGGCATGTTACGGATTTCCACCAGAGATGCTGCGACTGCTCTGGTAGAGTGAGCGTACACTCTGCCTTCTAGCTTGACCTGTGCCATAGAACAGCAGTGGCGAAGGCATGCCACCAGCCACGCTGAAATGCACCAGACAGCAACAGGTTGACCTAGCCGGGTCTCGCTGAAGGAAACAAACAGTTGCTGAGTCTTGCGAATTTCCTTCGTTCTATCAGATAGATCCGCAATGCTCTCTTGACATCCAGTGAATGAAGGGTACACTCCCCTTCATTCTGTAAGTTTACAAAGTAGGTAGGAAGAACTAAAGGCTGGTTTAGATGGAATTCTGAGACAACCTTAGGGAGAAACTTAAGATGAGTCCTAAGAACTACTTTGTCCTTGTGAAATACAGTGTACGGGGTCTGTGACCAGAGCGTGTATTCCAGAAACTCTACGGGCCGAAGTAATGGCCACCAGGAAGGCCGTTTTCCAAGTGAGGAACTTCAACTCGCAAGTAGCTAGGGGCTCGAAAGGTTTACGAGTGAGCATGTCTAGCACAATGTTAATGTCCCAAGCTGCCACTGGACATCTAATAGGAGGTCTAGTATGCAGAATACCCCCAAGAAACCTTTTAACAAAGGGCAATTGAGCCAGCGATATGGAAGGTACCGGCTCATGATATGCCGAAATGGCACAAAGATGAACTTTGACTGTGAAGTACTGCAGACCTGTGTTTGAGAGGTCTAAGAGAAACTCCAAGATTTTATTTGGTGGGTAGGAAAAAGGATTCCAAGAGGATTTTGCACACCAAATTGAGAAACGCTTCCATTTAGCTGTGTAGGTTTTTCTAGTGGCCAGCTTACACGCAACCAAAAGAATATCTGAAACTCTATGAGAAACACTGAACCTATTCACCTCTATCTCTTCAGGAGCCAAGCGTGAAGGTGAAGCGACCTCAGGTTGGAATGGACCACAGGACCCTGGGTCAGAAGGTTCGTCTGAAGGGGAAGTATTTTCGAGGGGAGGGGGGGTTTCAGATAGTCTGTTGAGTAGCGGGAACCATATCTGCCAAAGCCAGAGAGGAACAATGAAAATCATTCTGCCCCCCGGGACTCCAATTCGAGCAGTACCCTCTGAATTTAGGGGAAGAGGAGGAAAAGCGTATAGAAAGCGTTTGTCCACCGCAGCCTGAACGCATCCGGACAAAAAAAAAATGCCAGGTCCTAGAGTTCTGGAGCAGAAGAGAGGCAGTTTTGCGTTGAATGGGGACGTAAAAAGGTCCAGGTCTGGAGTTTCCCACTCTTTGAAGAGTGACTGAACGACGGTTAAGTCGAAAGACCACTCACTCATGAGGATCCGCTTCCGTTCTGCTGCGATGGTCTGCCAGCTCGTTTTGTACTCCTGGCAGGTAAACTGCCTGAATCAGAGCCTTGTGCTCCAGGCACCATTCCCACACTCTCATTGCTTCCCTGCATAATGGGTAAGAGTGTGCACCGCCCTGTTTGTTGATGTAGTATATCACTGCCTTGTTGTCCGTTTGAAGGAGAATGTTCTTGTGACAGAGTATGTCCTTCAAAGCTCGGACTGCATAGAGGACGACTCTCATTTCCAGGACATTTATGTGAAGTTGAGACTCATCCCGAGTCCACGTACCCTGGGTGTGGAGATCCCGGCAGTGAGCTCCCCAACCCAGAAACGCATCCGTGGTAATGGATATCTGATGATCCAAAGGGACGAAGGGATATCCTTCCAGAAGGTTGTCTTCCTGAGACCACCAGGTGAGCAACCTCTTCAGAGGTTCCGTCACCCTGATGAGAAATGATTGAGGGCGAGTGGTTGGGGACCACTGAGAGGTTCTCATGTGAAGACAAGCCAAGGGTACAGTGAAAACTGAAGATGCCATGAGGCCCAGCATCCACTGCATCAAGATAGCTCAAACCGACCTGTGTTCTCTGATGTATCGGGCCATCTGTAAGATATCACTCCTTCTGTCCTCTGGAAGAAAAGCCTTCACACAGGAGGTGTCCAGAAGAGTTCCTATGAAGAGCAGCCTCTGGGAGGGCTGCAACTGTGACTTGTTGAGGTTCAGCAAGATTCCCATGGAGGCCGTGGCCATGGCCTCCAGAGTCTCTTGCCTGGAGGGACTTGCTAGAAGCCAGTCGTCCAGATATGGGAACACTTTTACTCCTATTGTCCTGAGGTGCACCGCAAGAATTGCACAACACTTTGTAAAAACTTGAGGCGCCAAGGATAGCCCACAAAGGGCAGGATTCTGAACTGACGGTGTTGATCTAATGCCACGAACCTTAGGTATTTGTAGTGCTTTGGGTGTATGAGAATGTGTTGGTAGGCATCCTGCATGTCCAGGGAGGCTAGCCAATCTTGTCAATGAATCAAAGGTAGCAGGGTACCGAGTGATATCATCTTGAACTTCTCCTTGCATAGGAACTTGTTTAACGTTCTTAGATCCAGAATGGGGCGCATGCTGACGGTTTTCTTTGGGACCAGAAAGTAATGGGAGTAGAAACCTGTGTTTTGTTGATCCAGCAGAACTACTTCTACTGCCCTGTTGTTCAGAAGGCCTTCTACCTCGGAAGCAAGAAGGCCTGACTGTGCCGCCAACAGCCTGGGCTGTCGTTTGGGAGGATGATCCAGAGGGGTTTCCGAAAGATTGAGAGAGTACCTCCCGCGGATTATCCTGAGGATTCATTTGTCCGATGTTATAGATTTCCACTGGTTGTAGAACTGAGTCAGATGTCCTCCCACTGCTGAGGAGGAGTCTCCTTTGGGCAGCTGAGGTGGGACCTGGGCCGGAAACTCAGAAGGTGGCACTGGGCACTTCTGGGCTTTGTGCCTTTTGCTGCGCTTTCTTTTGCGGCTGAGGGTTCTGGTTTCTGTTAAAACCTCCTCTGCCTTTGCCCTGAAAGGACTGGCGGTTGTGAAACTAGCACTCGTTTCCACCCCCTCGGGAGGGGGCGGGTGTAGGTCTTGCTGTCTTAATGGCAGACCTAGTCTTCCGTGTGGCCTCTAGTGCATGCTCCACCTGAGGTCCTAGCAGTTACATACCATCGAAAGGTAAGGCCATGACTTGCTGCTGGGCGTCATTCATGAAGCCCAAAGTATGCAGCCAAGAGTGGAAACGGGTGCAGATGCCAGCCGCCGCCGCCCGGGAAATGATATCGAAGGTGTCCATTGCAGCTTTAACCTGTTGGTTATTGGACTCGATACCCCTAGTTATGGTTTGAAGTAGCTCCGAGTTAACCTCTGATTCGGGCAGAGCTTCTACCATTCCTTTGAGCGAATGCCAAAGAACATACTCGTATTGAGAAAAATAGCCCTGGTAGCTGGCACTTCGCATGCCCAGGGTTGAGGCAGCAAAGATTCTCTTACCTAAGGTGTCCATCTTGCGAGATTCTTTGTTTATAGGACGGGCTGTAGATTCCTGAGGGAGGACAGCTTTATTCTCTGCCAGGTATCAGCCCTTATATACTATTAGTGGTGCTGGCTACCACCTAGTCTCTCCTGTTTTATGTGGGAGTCTCCCCTCTTCCAAGGGTGCCATTTCTTGTCCTTCACCTTGTGCGTTACTCTTCCCACATGAAGAAATTACTCACCTTAGTAATTGTGTTTCTCCCTAAAGGAGTCTTGCTGTAGTCTGACATTATGTAGTTAGCCCCAGCACTTGAACTGCTCCGGAGAGGAAAGAGTTAACTCTATGCCAGAGCATAGAATGTTGAGCTCAAGCTTGGTTCAAACCTCTGTCTGCTGCACTTTGAAGTGTAACCGTCAGATTCTTACAAGCTAATACTAACTACCCCCACTAAGTGGAAATTGTAAAAATTTTTACTAGCCAAAAGGCAACCAAATATTTTGGATCCCCAAAAGACTCAAGTCGAGAAACCCAAAACAAAAACCAGGGAGTGAACAAAACAATTATCAAATAATAAGCATAACCCACTCCCCCTGATTAAAAAGGGAGAGTGCCAAGTATACCCCTGAGGTACAACACTGCGCCTACCATCCCACTTCCCAAAAACCAGGTTCTGAGTGGGGAGGCAGGGAAGAAGGTCAGAATACAGCAAGACTCCATTAGAAGAAACACAGTTACTAAGGTGAGTAATTTTTTCTTCAAACAACATGAAGTCTTGCTGTATTCTGACATTATGCAGACTACCAAGCAGTACCTCCATGGACAAGTGAATAGAACCTATTTTGGGAATAGGCTCTGCAGTACTGCTGTACCAAACCGAGCATCACTCCTAACCTGGATATCCAGAGAGTAATGCTTGGTGAATGTATGGACTGTTTTCCAGGTGGCTGCTTTGCATATCTCTAATAAGGGTATATGTCTGGCAGCAGCCAGAGAAGCAGCTGTACCTCTAGTCGAATGAGCCCTCAGGCCTGAGGGGGGGTATTTTGCTTAGCTTTTCATAGCAGAATTGTATACAAGAGACAATCCATCTGGCAATAGTTCTCTTAGTAGCAGGTTTGCCCTTTCCCACTTCCCCATAAGTGAGGAACAACTGGAGGGAGTCAAACCTGAGTGCCTTAGTACACTCCATGTAGTAGCTAAGAGCCCTTTTAACATCCAAACTGTGTAATCTTCTCTCTCCTGAAGAAAAATTATCAGCGAAGACCACAGGAAGAGACATGGATTGGTTCAGATGAAAATCTGAAACCACTTTGGGTAAGAACCTCCTGTTGGTTCTCAGGACCACCTTATCTCTATGGAATGAGATAAAATCAGGCTCCACTGACAGAGCTTGCAATTCACTGATACGTCTGGCAGAGGTAACAGCTACCAGAAACAGTTTTCCAAGTCAAGTACTTAAGTTCTGCTGAAGACAAAGGCTCAAAGGGGGGTTGCATAAGCTGAGCAATGCAAACATTAAGGTCCCAAGCAGGAGTAGGATCCCTAAAGAGGAGATCAGTATGAAGCAATCCCTTGAAAAATTTACAGAAAACAGGATGAGAAGCCAGTGAGGAGGGCTTTCCCACTGACAGAAAAGCAGACACAGCTGACAAGTGTATTTTGAGGGTAGCTGGTCTGAGGCCTAGGCCATTAAGATGAACCATGTAGTCCAGGACTGTAGACAAATCAGCAGTATCTGGGGATATATGTTTCTTGGAACACCAAATGCTGAATCTTTTCCATTTGGAGCTATAAGTATTTGGCTTTCGAGAAGCTTGGAAAATGTCCAGAACCCCTTGAGACAGATGCAAATTTGCATACTCTAGCTCCTCAAGAGCCATGCCTCGAGATTGAGAGACCAAAGGTTGGGATACCAAATCCTCCCCAGGGAGCAGGTTAACAGGTTGTGATTCCTGGGAAGAGATAGGGGAAGAAGAACAGCTAGGGACAGCAACAGGGGATACCAAGGCTGCCTGGCCCAATCTGGAGCAAATCAGGATCAAGTTGCAAGATTGTGACCTTATCTTGACCGGGACCTTGAATAGAAGACGAAAAGGAGGGAAGGCATACAGAAATTTCCCTTCCCAATCCAGAAGCAGAGCATCCAGAGGGACTGAACCAAAGACTGGGGGTCTGCAACAGAAGAGAGGAAGTTGGTGATTGTCTGGGGCTGCAAAGAGATCCATCTCTGGAGTGCCCCACCTTGAAAATATTACTTTTAATACTAGAGGGTCCAGGGATCATTCGTGATGTCCCTGGGAAATCCTGCTCAATGCATCTGCTAGCACATTGTCCTTCCCTGGAAGGTGGACTGCTACCAGGGAGGTCCGTAGAGAATAAGCCAGAGACCATAATTTCAGGGCTTCCGTGCACAAGGTCGTAGAACGAGTGCCTCCTTGCTTGCTGATGTACCATAAGGTGGTGGTGTTGTCTGTCCTGACCTGAACCACCTTGTTCTGTACTGATTCAGAGAAGGCTTGCAAAGCCAGGTACACTGCCCTGGGAAGAGAATCCTGAGTGGACCACACTTCCTGAGTTGTGAGAGCTCCCAGGTGAGCACCCCACCCTAGGAGAGATGCATCCGTGGTAAGAACCACAGAGTGAGACTAAGTGATGAATGGGACTCCTTGCCTGAGGTTGTCCTGATCCTGCCACCACTGGAGAGCCTGGATCAGGGTATGAGTCACTGGAATAAGCTTGTTTAGAGGATTTTTCTTTTGAGACCAAAAAGCTCTCAAATGAAATTGGATGTCCCTCATCTGAAATCTGGCCCCTTGGACCACTGCAGTGGAGGCTACCATGTGGCCCAGAAGCTGAAGAAAATGCCTTGCTGGTCGAGACACCAGCAGGTGGAAAGAGGAGGCCAGCTTTATAATGGCCCTTACCTTTGCCAAGGGGAGAAATGCTCTTGCTTTGACAGTATCCAGTTCTACCCCTATGAAAGTCAAGAGTTGTACTGGCTCGAGAACTGACTTGGGAAGATTGAGGAGGATTCCTAGAGAAGTGAGAACTTGCTGGGTTACTTGTAAATCTGACTTGACTTGGTCTGGAGACTGACCCACTATGAGCCAGTCATCCAGGTATGGAAATATGGAAATGTTTTTTCTCCTTAGGAAGGCCATTACTACTGCTAGGCATTTTGTGAATACCCTTGGAGTTGATGTTAAAACCGAAGGGCACTGCTCTGAACTGGTAATTTATTTAGTTTTTGTTAACCGGGTAGGTGCACTAGCCATAAAATGACTATTTTCAGGCATGACCCAGGAGAGTACAACAAAAGGAGAACAGTTGAACAGCAGCAACATGGGTACAATAGTACAAACAGAGAAACAGTACAGCAGTGCTACAAAAATACAATGGGTAGAAACAACAAAAAATAATGACAAGCATTATACAGATAATGGCAGTAAGATATATAATAAGTGCAGAAACCATGGACCCGACCAGTGGAGTGAAAGGGTTAATAAGATAGTAAGGTTATATAGAGAGAAATGTGAGGAATGTTCAAATATAACAAGAAAGACTGACAGAAGGAAGGTCAGGGGTGGTAATTGGCAAAACAACAGTGGATGGTCAGCAACAAGGTTCAAGAAGTTATTTACAAAGAGAGGGAAAAATATGGGGAGCGGAAGAGGAGACAGTCTTGGAGCTGGATTAGAGCAGGGGTGACGTTACTGGTAAGTCTCAGGAGCTTCAGGTTGGGTCAAAGCATGTACAAGCATCAGCTAAGGATAGATAACAACGATATTCACTTTTAAATCCAAAGTGAGACTGAGACAGCCGGAGGTTGAGTGGAAGAGCATTCCATAGCCTGGGAGCAGAGAATTGGAAGGGCCCCTGTGTCTTTAGTCGTCCGACATCTCGAACATAGAGCAAGGATTTGTCAGCTGATCGCAGGCCATGGGAGGATGGTTGAGGGACCAGCACCGCCAGCTGGGACGGGTTTTTTTCCCCGGATGATAGAGTCCATTAGTGATCCAAGGTAGTATTGTCTACTGGCAGAGGGTGAGAGCCAATTCAGATCCTTATAAAGAAGGCAGTGATGTTTGAGTCGAGGTGACGAAGAGGGAAATCGGCATATATTGTTATAGTTACGCCCATTTTAGTAGGGAGGTTTATGCGCAGAGGTAAGAATAGAGGCACCATAAGTAAGGGTTGGGAGCAGAATACCTCAGGCAATTGCTAATTTGGCCGAGGATAAGCATGCGTGCCTGCTTTGTAAGCTACTCCTAGTTTCCAGTTTACAGCTTTGCACGAGGACTGTATGACGATTAAAACTAGGGACTGGTCCAGGAAGATCCCAAGGTACTTGAAGGAAGTAACATTTTCAAGTGGAAATCCTCCTGGTGAAGAACCTCCAGCAAACTAGAACAGGTCTTAATCTTCGTGCAGAATCTAGGAGCATGGCTTCGCTTTCTTTCCATTTAGTACAAGCTACGGTCTAGAGTAGCCAGTCTAAGACCTTACTGAAGTCTGAAGTAAGTGATGTGTTTATGCAGGCAATACTAGAAGAACTAGTGTAGATGATCAGGTCATCAAGAGAGAATAGCTGAGCAGGATTCCAGGACCTCAGCTGCATTGTTGATAAAATTGAGAACAGAAGGGGCCCAAGGATAGAGCCCTGGGGACCCCAAGGTTGATAGTAGACGTGTTGGACAGGGAGGAGTTAAATTTGATAGCTATGCACCTGTTTGACAGGTAGCTACATAACCAGTCCACAACAGGGGTAGAGAAATGGAATTTATGGAGAGTGGAGAGAAGTAGGGGATGGTCAACAAGGTCGAAAGCCTTAGTGAGGTCAATGAAGATGGCACCTGTGAGTTTTCCAGAGTCCATGTTGGACAGAATATCAGTAGTTAGTTGAAGAAGAGCCGTGGTGGTGCTATGACCTTTTCTGAAACCATGCTGAGTGTCTGAGAGGAGATTGTAGCGTGTAAGGTAGTCAATGGTCTGTGATGCAGCTATTTTCTCTAGGATCTTGTTAAGGACAGAGAGAATTGCTATATAGTGGCCTGAAGGCAGTTCAAACCTGAGGTACTTTCTGTGGGAGCACCTGATGGGAATGTGAAAGTATGCATCCTTTAGGTCCAGGGAGGCTAGCCAGTCCCCTGGCCTTAGAGAGGGAAGAATTATTCCCAGAGTCACCATTTTGAACTTTGGCTTTAGTAGATGCTTGTTTAGGTATCTTAAGTCTAGGATGGGCCGCCACTCCCCTGTTTTTTTCAGGGTAAGGAAGTATCTGGAATACAGACCTTTGCCCCTGTGAATTGTAGGAACTTTCTCTGTGGCTCTGAGAACCAGCAGAGATGAAACCTCTGCCTCTAGGGCAATGGTTTCAGAGATGTTTGCAAGTGGAAAAGACCTGACCCTCAGCTTTGGAGATTTTTTGAAACTGAGGGCCAGTCCCTGGCTTACTACCTCCAGGACTCACTTGTCTGAGGTAACAGACTTCCAGTCCTGGGAGTAGTAAGCCAGCCTTCCTCCTACAGGGATTGGGGAGTCGACCCGGGCTGACACATCAGGGTGTCTGCTTGGCAGGAGCCTTAAGCTGAGAGGAGGATGCAGCCCTGCTCATCCCCCTTCTGCCTCTCCCTCTGAAGAATCCCCTCTGGGAAAAAGGAGAGGAAGCCTGTGCCTGGTAGAAAAGCCTGTGAAAAGGCCTGCCCCTGCTCCTAGCTTGCTGCCTCTGAGGAGCTGCCTGCTTTTCCTTGGCCTATAGGTGGTCCTGTACTCATCCATCTTTTTCATATAATTCTCTGTCTGCTCCCCAAACAGAGAATTATTGACAACAGGGAAATCCATAGCCTTAGCCTGGGTATCCTGTGATAGGCCAGTACGCCACAGATGTAGCCATGACTCTTGATGACACATCACCGGAGTCCACAGTAGCATGAAACTGGATTTTTGATGCCTCAATCCCATCAGCAGCCATCTCCTCCAGCTCCTTGGCAAGCTGGGGGGAGGCCTGTTTAGCCAGTTCCAGTACAGTGTCCCAGCTGGATTTCTGGTAGCTGGCTGTGTAGGCCATGTAATTAGCCTGCCTGAGTCCCAAAGAAGATGCCATGTATTGTTTCTTTGCCATGGCATCCAGCTTCCTGGAGTCTTTATCTGGGGGGTGTGAAGCCAAGGGTATGTTAGCCTTATCACAGGCTGCAGCCTGTTCAACCCCAACATGGCTGCATTGCTGGTACAAGCACGCCATACCTTAGCCTGACAACATGTACCTCTTGTCCATTCTTCTGTCCCCAGGAGGTAAAGAATTTGGAGTTTTAAGCAATTTAAGTGTCTGTTTCCCAAAGGATTTGTGAAGGGGAATAGATAACCTCTTGGATGCTGGGATGTCCATTTTCTCCACATAGTCAGGCTCCTCTTGCTCCTCGACAGCTTCTTCCAAAGGGAGCTAGAGGGTTTCCTGCCACTTTCCTGTAAAACATAAAGTGGGAAGAGGACTCAGAAAGCCTAGGAGGGGAAACACAAAAAGGCCTGCCTGAGGAGATGTCCAGTTCTATGGGCTCATCCAGACATTCCACACCATCATCTCATCCCCCTCCAAATCCGGTTCGTAAAAATCTTCAGGGGAATAATCCTGAACTGGGGGAACCGACCAAACTGAACGTCTGCCCAAAGGCATCAGATCAGTCGGAACTGTACAGAGCAATTCAACTATGCTAATCGCCCTGGCAATCTATTCGGCAGTCGGATGATGCGGTTCTGGATCCGAACCGGCAGATTTATCTTTCCTTTTTCTTTTTACCTGAACCGACCCCTCAAGATCAGCTCTCCATTTGCCCGAGGGAGTATCGCCCAGGTCAGTGAGCATTCCTTAAGGTTCGGTCGAAACCAAACCGGGCTGGCCATCCAGGTCAGGGGACTTCTCGGCCTCCTTCTCCCTAAGCCTGCCCAACCTTTTATCCAGGGTAGCTTTAGGGAAATTTTTACAAATTTGGCAGTCTGACTCCAGATGGTCAAAACCCCGACAGTAAACACAGGTGGTGTGGGCATCGGCCTTAGCAGAGCTAAAAACTGCAGTGCTGAAAACCAGTGGGTCCGGTTTTCTCTTGGGTTTCTCAGACGAAGCCATGCTAACACTTACCCTTTTTGTGGCAACAGCCAGGCAAGACCCCCTTATCGGTTTCTAACCGTGTTACGGGTATTTGAAAAAAACGATGAAACATGTTTTTTTTTTTAAACCGATAAGGACCGGTATCTCACACTAAATCCTGAAAGAAAAAGACAAATACACACACTAATACAGAAACCGGTTCAGCCGAACCGGTTGAAAAGCTATTTTACAATTTCCACAAAATGTTTTCTAAGCAAGTCCACTACCTATGCACTTACTGTGCCACAGACAGGGATCTGAATCGAAAAACAAGAAAAGTATCAGTAAAACCGATGTTTATTAGACCGGACCGAACCGTGAGCGAAGGAGAAATCTCCGGAGCGACTGTTCAGTTAGGCGGAGTAAAGAATCTGATGATTACACTTCAAAGTGCAGCAGACAGAGGCTTGAACCGAGCTCGAGCTCAACATTCTACGCTCTGGCATAGAGTTAACTCTTTCCTCTCCGGAGCAGTTGAAGTGCTGGGTCTAACTGCATAGAGTCAGAATACAAGAAGACTTCATGTTGTTTGAACACTATCAGGGGGTCACTATCTGTCTGTCCTTACAACAGGTCTTATAGTATGCTGCCACCTGCCTGTGCATGCCTAGCCAATAGAAATATGGGGTTAGTCTAGCCAAAACCTTCCCATGGCTCAGATGCCTCCAGTGACTGGAGTGCACATCCTCCATCACCTTTTTCATATATGCCACAGGCACCACTACCTGGGCATCCACTTGCTTCGTTCGGGGGTTGGGTCTCATATAATAGAGAACTTCCTTCCTCAGTTCAAACCACCATAACCTGTTCCCCACGCCACCATCAACCTGTTTCCCATCCATGATTTTTACATACTCCCTTAACTGGGTTACTTCAGGATCCCCCACCTGCAATTTTCCTCAGTCAGCACCAGAAGAACAATAATTTTTCATAGGAGGAGGTTTAAAACATGCAAAAGTCCCTTCAGCCAAAATGGCTCCTTCCATGTTGCTTGAAGTCTTCTGCCCCAATAATACATTGCCAGTCAAAGTCTTAACTGGGGTCTCCTTTTCTCGTTCGCCATCCTCCACCAAACAGCAGCCCGGAAAAATGGGCAACAACGGGATCTCCACAAATAATGGTTGCAAATGATCCATTAGGGGTCCTCCTCCTCCTCCAGAACCTATGGATCCTGCTCCACAAATTCTTCCTCGACAGCCTCCGAGTGGGACCTCTCGAGAAGCTCCTGGCATCTGTGCTCCACCTCTCTCTGGCGTTGATCAGCCTCCAGCCACCTCCCACTCATCCAGTGAAGAAGCCGTATTAGGGTCTCCATTTGGCCATCTGGTCCATCTTGTCCCATCCGTGGTGCCTCGCTCAGGTCACCATCTCCATCAGGTGCTGTTCTCATCTCACCTGGCACCATGTACCTCTGTTGTGTATCCTAGGTACCAGGTCTGGCACCAACTGACTGGACGCCCCCCCCAGTTTCCTTGGATGTCCAGTCAGATCCCACTTCTCACTCCATATGTAGCCGGGTGTTGGTTTAGGATAATAATTTCAGGCAGATCACAAGTCAGGTGCATAAAAAACACATGGATGTGTTTGTCATTTTATTTTCATCAAGTAAAATATATAAAAAGCAAAATGGTAAGTCAGACAACTGCTTAGCTTCAACAGTTTCTAAGGCTTTTCTTCAGCCTAGCATGAATCAAAGTGTGAAAGCACACGCTACCAGGAGGTCTTCCACCGTCCTCAGTCAGTATTCAACTGACCTATCTATCCTCTCTCAGCACCGAGGTAGGGCTTTTTATAAGCTCACTAGAAGCTGGAATAATTTTCCAATGCCTTTTAATTGGAAGCAGACATAACAAAACTAGCCATTAGAGGGCACTGTTGCTCCACAGAGAACAGTTATTTGTCAGCCACCTGGAGCACAGAAGAGAACTTGTTTACAACACTGGAAAGGTCAAAGCAGAGGTCAGAACATTCTGTGCTCTCCTAAACTCTCCTGCAGGGTCAAATTACCTCATGCTGTCTGCTGCAAAATATATCTTAGAAGGGGGATGCTAACATCTAGAAAAAGCAAACACAAACTTTTGCTATTCTTCTAGTAAAACTACCCTCTTAGTTTTGTAACTGTATTCTTAATTTTGTTATAGCCAGCCAAGCAGCATGTTGGACATTATACAAAACATATAAACCGCCCGGGGAAGGGGTTTCAATTTATCCCAAGGGTGTCCACTATGACAAGGGTCACCCTGTCACAGGCAGATACAAGAGACTTGAGATAAGCCCAGCTCAGAAACTGCTCCTAGCATCAGACATGCAAAACAACTATCCCTCCCTGCTTTTACCCTCAACTGGAAAAACAAATTGCACTGCACGCCTGGAGTCAGAGCCTCCACTAGCTAAGTCTCCAGGCCAGAGATGAGATGACAAGACACCCTACCCTCAGCCGCCACCGACAACAGGGTTTTGCTTTACATATCGTGAATGACCATTGGTAAACTCACTAGACTGACTGCGCTCTGCAAAAAAAAAATAAAATAAAATAAAATAAAAAGGAGGGGGACCAGCCTGGCCTACTCATTTGGCCTCAAGACCCATCATCGCATGCTACTGAAGGTTCACTCACTCTAACGTCTTTGCCTGTTATCTGCAGCCAAGACAGGGCAGAGTGCAACACTACCGGTTTGGGTTTAGCAAATTCCCTAAAGTCCATCTTGATCACTGGATACATGGCCTCTTCTGCTTCATCTACTACTACTACTACTTCTGCAGTCACACTTCAGCATCACTTCCTCTTGATTACCACCAAAGCAGCAGCTTCAGATGTTGGGGGGTGGGCTGCAGGCAAAGCTCAAATCAAACTGTGCACCAAGAAAAAATTACTACTACTACTACTGCATAAAGTTATGAATATACTGAGCATTCCTGGGGTTAGAATAAGAGGACACCCCAGGGACCTAGAAGCTACAGTTACTTTTTTGTTGAATGCATGGTCTGAGCAACAAAAATAAAAGCCTAGAAACATGTTTTTAGAAAGAACCCTTAAAGGGCCATTACCCAATTATGGCTAGATTACCCTAGCCAGGCAAGTCGGGGGACAAATGCACTGGCTCAAGGCAGTCTGCACTATGCCTCGGGCTAGAAAAACAGTGTTAAAAATAAACCCCATGGTATGCCTCTGTTTTGTCACCAAACAATGAATTCCCTTCAAACTGGAAATCTAAGGCCTTGGTAGGAGTCTCCTGCAAACGGATGGTTGACCTTAGCCAGGAGAATCACCTCAATAACACTGCATGAGCAAGGGCTCTTAAGGCAGTGTCATTAGTGTCCACAGCAGCATAGAAGTGATATTTGGTGGCATAAAGAGTTGACTTTGCTGTGGCAGTCAGGTCCTGTGACATTTCACCATCAGCCTTGTCAGGCAGTGCCAGCAGTGTATTCCACAGTCCCTTCTGGTACTGGGATTTATGAGTGGAGTAAGTTGCCTGCCTGATGAGCAGGGAAGCTGATGTATAAACTTTCCTGGCCATAGTAGACAATTTTCTGGAGTCCTTCTTAGGGGACTGCACAAAGATGGGGACCACAGCCCTCTCACAATCAGCCGTTAGGACTACACATTGATGATCAGTGTGGGCATACAGGTATTCCACCCCCTACCCCACCCCAATACTTTTTTTTTCAACTTTTTTTTTTTTATCTATGGTTGCAGTTGAAGTAGGTGCAGACATGACTTCTGAAGTGTTTTTTTTGTAGTGATTTGTGCATGGGAACCAACATCTCCATAAATTCTGCTTCCTCTTCATCCTCCTCTGTTTCCTGAGGAGGGATGCTGAAGGGGTTCACTATTGCTTAAAGAAAGACGAAAAAGATGAGTAATCCTTTGTAGGCCTCGGAAGGGAGCCAAATTCCTGCTCAGATGAACCATCTGGTTTATTAGGTTCACCTTCATCCTCCTCCTCTTCACAGTACACTTCCTTCTGCCTCCTTCTCCACAGGCAGATAGGCTGGAGCCTGAGCCTGGCAAGCGGAGCAGGCATGTTCATAAAGTTTCCCATGACCTGGAAGGACTGGAAAAATTGCCATATTTCTGTTATGTCTTCTGTTGACAGCATTTGTCTTTGATCCAAAGTCTGCTCCCTTCCCTTTTCAGGAGTGGTAAGGACATTCTTGGCAGATACTTTCCAGTGCCAGCTCTGAAGCTCTCTTATTTGTATTTTTGCCATCACTGGACTTACGGCTTCCCCTTTCAACACCCTGGTATCTTTACCGTCTTTACTGTGCTTATCTGATGACCGAGCAGCTTTATCTTTTTTCTGTTTCCCCTCTGACAGGGACTGCTACTGTATTTGAGAAGATGAACACTCTGATGCAAGTTTTTCACCATCATCAGGAACTCCTTCAGGGTCTTTATTATTTTTGGTGACATGCAGACAGACTGAGAAGCCATAAACTGTTCTCTATTTTAGCCCTTTTCTTCTGGGTTTTAGTGCAAAATTTTGCACAGAGCTCACAACTGGTAAAACTGTGATCTGGACCCAGGCATCTTAAACAGAGCGTGTGTCAGTCTGCCTTTGTCAGTAGCTGAAAACAATGTTTAAAGCCTGTTGGTCCTATTTTCTTTTTATTAGGTCTATTAGTCATGCCAAACACTGTAGACCTCAATCAGACAAACTCTGTTCCCAAAAGACAACAACACTACACCCACCCTGTAAAGTCAAACAGGTTCTGAGAGAAATAAAACACTAATTCCTGTTCCCTAATTGGAACCACTTTACTGACTAAAAACCACTAAGGAAAGTGAAAACTGAGCAGTTACTAAGAAGTTTAGTGTGGAAAGCAGTCTGGTTCCCTCTCAGAAGGAACTGCGACTAGTATCAAAAAATGGGGTTTCTGACAAGTTTCTCCACAAACGTCACAAAATAAGTAGATATAAATGTTCTCTAAAGGCAGGAACTGTTCTATGCAACAGCCGTTCCAGGTTCCTGGGACCAAATCGGGAACCGGAGAGCGGTTTCAAATCAATAAAAATTATACAAACCCTTAACTAATGCATTATCATGAAACTAAATATACAAATACACTTAAAAAAATGAAACACTTCTGGAGACCAGGTAACTGGAGTTGTACTTCGGGCGACTGCTCTCTTCAGCAGAGCAACAAAACACAGGTTACTCATCTGTAACAGTAGTTCTTGGAGTGGTATATGTTGTTCATCCACACTGTTTGGCATGTCCTTTCCCTTTAAGAATCTTGCCGGAAGGTCTTTAAGCTGGCTCCTCCTACCCAGGTGGTATAACCCTCGACTCCGCCCCATGACACCAGATTTTTGCCCGCTGGAAGCTCAGGTTGTGCGTCTAAGCCGGGGAGGTCAGGTGGGTCTATGTGGATGAATAACACATACCACTCCTAGAACTACTGTTACAGGTGAGTAATCTGTTTTTCTAGGATCGTGGATATGTTGTTCTATCCGCACTGTTTGGCAGACTCCAAGCACTTCCCCAGGAGGAGGGGGGTAAGGCACACCCCCCCATACTTACTTGGGGAACAGAGATTGGAAAACTGAGGCCCCAAAACCAGCATCCTGGCGTGACTCTAGGTCGACGTGGTAGTGGCTAATGAAGGTGTTTGCTGTCTTCCAGGTGGCAGCCCAGCAGATTTCCTGGATAGGGATGTCCCTGGAAGCAGCTACTGATGCAGCAGTACGGCGGGTAGAATGAGCTCTTATCCCTATGGGAGGCTCCTTGCCCACCAACCGGTAGCAGAGATCAATGCAGGATGTAATCCATCTGTCAATCATCCGCTTTGCTGCAGGTCTGCCAGGTGCAGCTTCAGCGTAGGTGACAAATAGCTGGTGAACCCTCTCCAAACTTCCGCCATCCGCTCTTTATAATAAAAGAGCGCTCGTCTCAGGTCCACAGTATGGAGCCTGCACTCGGCCTCCGAGGTGAAGTTCAGGTAGAACACAGGTAAGAGTCAACACCACCTTCGGAAGGAATTTCCGGTGGGGGCGCAGGACAACCTTGTCCCTGTGGAAGACCAGGTAAGGAGACTCCACTGAATGCACCCGGAGCTCCCCAGTCCTTCTGGCTGACCTGACAGCCACCAGGAAGGCGGTCTTCTGTGACAAATGTGACATCTCACATTTCTGCATCTGTTCGAATGGCTTGCTCATGAGCTTTGCCAGTACCAGCAGTAGATCCCACGGAGGTGGAGGTTCACGCACCAGAGGGGATATGTGGTCAAGGCCTTTAAAGAAACGCCAGACCACCTTCTCCTGTGCCACTGTCTGCTGACCAGCCCATGCCTGGTAAGCAGAGATGACTGCCAGGTGCACCTTAAGGGTTGTAGATCAAAGACCCCCTTTGGACAGGGACTAATGGTAGTCTAGGATGCTAGCCACTGGAGAGGACAAAGTCTGGGGCTACCAGGATCACCTGTGCCTTGTCCCTCCTGACCTTGAGGATCACCCTGTGAACCAAGAGAAGTGGAGGGAAGGCACAGAAGAGGCCTGGGGTCCACGGCCTCGAGAAGGCATCCCCCTGCAGCAAGTACTGCTGAGGGGGGCGGACATGAAAGCCTCAGCTTGGTGTTCTCCCTGGAGACGAACAGATCCACCTGAGGTTTGCCCCCAGTGGAAGAACAAACTCTGTACTACCTCTGGATGGAGAGACCACTAGTGGAACGTCTCGTCCACACAGCTGAGAGCATCCGCCAGTTGATTTGAGGCTCCTGCCACATGAACTGCTAGGAGATCTGCCTCCAGTCAGCCCACGAGGGTCTAGATGCGGAGCGCTTCCCTGCACAACAGCCAGGAGTGCATGCCACCCTGTTTGTTGAGGTAGTACATAGTCGTGGTATTGTCCATCTGGACTTGCACCACTTGACCCCGAAGGAGCGGAGCGAATACTGACAGTGCCAGTCTGACTGCTCTGAGCTTCAACAGGTTGACAGGATATTGGGATACCTCAGGGGTCCAGAGCCCATGTGCTCTGTGGTTCCCCATCTGGGCTCCCCAGCCTGTGAGAGAGCCATCAGTCATGAGAACGACCGTCGGCTTGGGACGGACAAATGGGATCCCTTCCTGCAAGTGTTCCAGGATGGTCCACCACTGGAGAGCATACCACATCTTCTGGGACACAGTGACCAGCTGGTCGAAGTGACCATGACGCTGAGTCCACTGGCTGGTAAGCTCCTATTGGAGGGGGTGCATTTTCCACTGGGCCCATCGGACCATGGGGGTGCAGGCCACCATGTACCCCAGAAGGCCCAGAAAGTCCAAGGCAGGGCGCAAGTGCCCAACCAAAATGACTGGGCAAAGGAGGAGAGAACCTCTGCCCTGTCCGTCGGGAGCTGCGCTCTGGCTTGGCAGGAGTCGAGCCCTGCCCCAATAAAACATACCACCTGTGAAGGTACAAGTTCTGACTTGGACTCGTTGATCAGGAGATCAAGATCGGTGCAGGTCTGGAGGGCCAGGTCCTGGACCTCTCTACCTCCTGCTTGGAGGATCCCGTCAAGAACCAGTCATCAAGATATGGGTAAACCCTGACCCCTCAACGCCGAAGATGTGCCACCACCACTGCAATGCATTTAGTGAAGACCCGTGGGGCAGATGACAGGCCAAATGGCATGTTTCGGAACTCGAATAGGGCTCCTTCTGCTCACAAGTGAAGGAACCTTTGGTGAGACAGACAGATCAGGATGTGAAAGAATGCGTCCTGGAGATCCAGAGAGTAAAACCGCATGTTCTGCTCGAGAGATAGTATGATCTGGGACAGAGTTACCATCCTGAAGGTACGTGGCCTGAGGAACTGGCTCAGGACATGCAGATCTAAAATGGGGCGCCGGCCCCGTCAGCTTCGGAACCAGGAAGTATCTGGCTACAAACCCCGGGTTGACTGGGAGGTCCATGACTCTGGCGACCACCTTCTTGCAGAGGAGTTGGGCAGTGTCATCTAGAAGAGCCAACTGAGTGTGTACTGACACCACATCCTCCTGTGGGGTGCAGGCTCGGCTTGGCTTAGAGGGTACTGCTCGAATTCCAGAGGCAGTCCATGGCCCACCACTTCTAGAAGCCACCTGTTCATGGTAACAGCAGACCAGGTAGAAAGGAAGTGGCGGAGCCGCCCCCCCCCCCCACGGGAGGACCCAGAGCTTGTGTGACAGGCATGTGGGTGGCCACCCCATCCCGTCACTAAGCAGGCTTGGAGGAAGAGGATTCAGACTGGGGACCGCCGGAGGCCTGGACCTGGGCCGAGGGTGCCAGGATTGTGCCTGCTATTGCTGCCCTGCTTGAAAGTGGGGCTGCTTGGCCACAGGGGCAGAGTGCCGAAATGGCTTCTTCTGCTTTTTGGAACCTGGGATTCCTTCTGCACAGAAGTTACGGAGTCCAAGGTGGCACTGGACTTCTCGATGCATTGGAGGTGACCGTCCACACCTGGGCCAAAAAGGTCGGTCCCAGGAAAGGTATGTCCATTAGCTTGTGTTGGGTGTCCACCATGAAGGTGGAGACCCTTAACCAAGCCCTGCGGCGCATGGCAACCGCAGCCGCCACCAAGCGAGTGCATAGTCCCCAAGGTCCAGAGCCATCTGGAGTTGCAGCTTCGCAACAGCCCGATCCTGGTCAAGGACCTGCTTGACAGCAGTCTGGAGGTCTGCGGAGAGGGGAGGTAGCACCTCATCAAGGGAGCCCAGAAGGGCGTGAGAGAAATGCGCCATGACGACGGCTAAGCTTGCCTGATGGAGGCCCAGCGTAGAGACAGCATAGACTTTTCGGGCAGAGTGGTCCAGTTTTTTGGACTCCTTGTCCAGCGGTCTATCTGTATCTGCCGAACTACCCGAGTGTCTGAACCCAGATTCCATCACCAAACCCTCAGCAGAGGGATGCTTGGTAAATCCTGAAAGGGACCCGATGGGCACCGCATATTTGTGGGCCATATGGGCAGACAGCACAGGGCAGGAGGCCAGGTGCTGCCATAGCTCCAAAGCTGAACCAACAATGGCCTCGGCCACTGGGAAGGCTTCAGTCAGTGAATCCCCCCATTTGAGAATATCAGTGATGGGGTTATTCGGCCCACTTCTGCACGGGTTCGAGAGGCATCCCCTGTAGATTCGGAGATGAGACAGAGGATGCCCATAAAGGAAGAGGGGCCTTCCTCCGTCAAGAGACTACAGACAGATTCCTCGTCCAAAGGATGGGAATGAAGGTACAAGTTGTCGGACTCAGAGGAGTCCGGATAAATCAGTCAGCCACTGGGGTCTCCCTCCACCCGCCGAGGATGGTCAGGAGTGAGGGTGACAGAAAGCCTGCACGGGTGCTGGAACAGGCTGAGTCACTTTGGCAGGAGCCCCCAAAGGGGGTTGTTTAGGTGGTGGCTCCACCAGAATCGGTGGAGAGGTCAATTCTGACCAAACCAGGATGGTTTTGACCAGCTCCATGGGAGAAGGAATGGTGCAGGCCAGCTCTGGAGGAGTTGGCTCCGGCCTAGCAGGTGATAGTCAAGAAATGGCAGGGGTGGAAGCCGGAATCTACTTGTGACCAGACAAAATCAGCTGTTGCCACATTAAGTCTTCATAGCATCGACAAAGTTTCCATCAAAGCCTCTCCTCATCCCAGGATGAAGAAAAAGAATGTCAGCAGTGCCTCTTCTTTGAGTGCTTGTGCGCCTTCTTTGGCCTGCCGGTCGAAGTAGTCCGCAAACTCGACTTCGATAGTCGGGGGGATCGACGGGGTCAATCAGAAGGCACCGGGAGGGCAGTGGTTCTTCTGGGTCCGGACTGGTCTCTGGTGGGATTCCCAGCGGGCTGGGTCTCCTCACTGGGGAGAGGCGGGACCGGGGTCCTGAATAAGCTGTCGTCTGCCTCACTGAGCGACAATGGATCGACTGGTTGAGAATGATCTCAACCAGATCACTGTCCAGAGCCGGAGCCGGCTGGCCTGACAGGGGGGCCGTGAAACCAGCGGCTCAGGCCGCAACCTCGACCGAAGTCAAGACAGGTGATTCCTGGGATCGAGATCTCTCATGATCTCAAGAACGTCGTCGGCGAGATGAAGATTCTCTCGGTTCCTTGTCCTTTTTATGGGACCGAGAGACATGCGTGCCCGAAGGCCCCTCGCCCTTGGTTGGAAGGGATTGGCACATCTCTCGAAAGGATCCAGAGACAGTGGAGCCCAAGTTATGCAGTACAAAGGAGGCCATCGAGGACTGATCCACGGCCTGAGCCACCTCTTCCTCGAAACTCTTCATCTGTTCGAGCTGCCCAATGGACCCCGCAGTCGCAGAGACCGCCCATCAGGCTCCCTTAGATTTGACTGGCGGATTCAGCTTCTCCAGTCTGCCCAATTGGAGCCGTCCGAGACGATCGTCCAACACGTTCGGGTGAAATGCGCGACACATCTCACAGGCCTGAGTGTCATGGCCGACACCCAGGCAGTACACATGTGGCATGCAGGTTGGTGCAAGACATCTTTTGCCCGCATGGGCAGTGGCAGAAACCAGGTGAGGATTTATCCTCCATAGCAGTTGAGATCACAATGCAATTTGGTGCAACTCTGATGAGTTTGAGCAAATCCGAGGATTTGAAAGCCAGGGCATACAGAACGCAAGAGCGGTAAGGAGGGAACCTGTATGTTCAAGCGGAAAGGAAGATCTTGCGTCATGGGGAGGAACCAAGGGTTATACCACCCTGGTGGGGGAGAGGAGCCAGCTTAAAGACCTTCCGGCAAGATTCTTAAAGGGAAAAGACATGCCAAACAGTGTGGATAGAACAACATATCCACGATCCTAGAATCTGACATTTGGGGCTAGAGTGGAGCATGACCACAGTGCTGGGTCTGAACCTTCATTATAAATTCTATAATTTATATAAGGTTCCATCTCTGAGGTATCACTCTCTGCTGCTAAGAGATGCTTACAGTGTAAACTCTAAGTGAGGGGTTCCTGAGGTTAGAAATACAACTACGCCGTTCATGCCTAGGTAAACTGATACCATTGACAAGCACTTTGTGAACCCTCTGGGTGCTGTGGTCAAACCAAAAGGCATTGCTTTGAACTGATACTATGTATGCCCTATTCTGAACCTCAAATACTTTCGATAGCAGAGTCTTATTTGGGATGTGAAAATATGCATTCCTTAAAGAGCAGGTTCCTACCTTCAGCAGTGCTACTGTCCCCTAGTCCATTCAATTCCTTACCTGACTGGAATCGAGATGAAAAAATTACTCACCTTAGTAATGTTGTTTCTTCTAATGGAGTCTTGCTATATTATGACAGTAGCAGTTTTATCCAGCTCTAGAACTGCTCCGGAGGTGAAATGGTTAAAACCATTCCAAAATAGAATTTTGGCCACGAGCTCTAAGAAGCAGCTCTATCTGTGTTATTTCAAACCTGAACTGTCAGATCTTTACGAGCCAAACTCACTAAGGTCTGTGTGGAAGCTGTAACCTACACTAGCCAAATGGCTACCTAAATAATAACAACCATTGCTGGTCCCAACACCCAAGACTCAAGTCAGGGGACCAGAAATACTAACACAATTCTAATCATATGAGAATAAAACATAAGTATAATAAAACACACACACACCCCCAAAGCCCCAAAAGGGGACAAAAATGCTAACAGGGCATAAAAAGGTGCCCACACCAAGTTGCCCGCACCCCACCCAAGTAGAGGTTCTGAGAGGGGCAGGTTGGGGGGAGGTCATAATATAGCAAGACTCCATTAGAAGAAACAACATTACTAAGGTGAGTAATTTTTTCTTCAAACAACATGAAGTCTTGCTATATTATGACAGTAGCAGAATACACAGCAGTACCTCCATGGAGGAGGGGCAGAACCTACTTAGGGAATAGGCTCTGAAGAACAGCTGTGCCAAACCGAGCATCTCTCCTGGCCTGGACATCCAGGAGTAATGCTTGGTAAAAGTGTGTACCGCTTTTCCAAGTAGCAGCCTGGCAAATCTCTAATATAGGGATGTCTCTGGCAGCAGCTAGAGACACAGCTGTACCCTGGTAGAATGAGCCCTCAAACCGTGGGGGAGAGCTCTGCCAGTTTCTGATAACAAATTGGATACAAGAGACAATCCACCTCAATTGATCTCTTAGTGGCAGGTTTCGTTTCCCAACTTCACCATAGGTAAGGAAAAGTTGGAGGATTCAACCTCGACCTTTGGTACGCTCTATATAGTAACTAAGAGCTCTCTTAACATCCAGGCTGTGCAACCTCCTCTCACCAGAAGAGGCGTGATCAGTGAAAATACTGGAAGGGAGATAGATTGATTAAGATGGAAATCTGAAACCACCTTAGGCAAAACTTCCTATTAGTCCTAAGGACTACCTTATCCCTGTGGAAAGAAATAAGTCAGTTTCCACTGACAAGGCTTGCAACTCACTTATGCATCTGGCAGAAGTGATAGCCACTAGAAAACAGTTTTCCAAGTTAGGTACTTAAGCTCTGCAGAAGACAGAGGTTCAAAGAGGTTGCATTAACTGGGCAATGCAAACATTAAGGTCCCAAGCAGGGGCCGGTTCCCGAAAGGGTGGATTAGTATGGAGTAATCCCTTAAAAAACTTGGAAAACACAGGATGAGAGGAAAGAGGGGATGACTTTCCTGCTGACACAAAAGCAGATGCACCTGCCAAATGAACTCTCAGGGTAGCTGGTCTGAGACCCAAGGAATTAAGATGTACCATGTAATCTAACACAATGGGCAATCAGCAGATTCTGGGAAATATTTTTCCTAGCACACCAAATGGAAAACCTTTTCCATTTAGAACTATAAGTAGCTCTAGTGGAAGGCTTTCTAGAAGCCTTTAGATCTCAAGAACACCCTGAGAGAGGTGTAAATCAGCAACTCTAACTTCTCAAGAGCCAGGCCTTGAGGTTGAGGGATTTGAGGTCCGATACCAAACCCTTCCTGGGCACAAGTCAACAGGTTGTGATTCCTGGGAGGCAAAGGGAAGATGGATTGTCAGTGACAGAAGGAGTAGGGTACCAGGGTTGCCTGGCCTAATCCGGGGCAATCAGAATCTCCCTGCAAGGCTGAGATCTGATTTTGACTAGTACTTTGAATAGGAGAGAGAAGGGGGGAAAAGCATAGAGAAACTTCCCCTCCCAATCCAGATGAAGGGCATCCAGGGGAACTGAGCCCAGCACTGGAGGCCTGCAACAGAACAGAGGAAGTTTGTGATTGTCTGGGGCTGCAAAAAGATCTATCTGAGGGGTGCCCCATCTGGCAAAGACTATCCCCAGCACTTGAGGATCCAGGGACCATTCGTGATGGCCCTGGGAAATCCTGCTGAGAGCATCAGCTAAGACATTGTCCTTCCCTGGAAGATGAACTGCTATGAGGGAAGTGTTCAGGGAATAGGCCAGAGACCACAACTTCATTGCCTCGGTGCACAAGGCCGAAGACCGAGTGCCCCCCTGTTTGCTGATGTACCACATTGTTGTGGTGTTGTCTGTTCTGGACTTGTATCACCTTGTCGTGGACAGATGCAGAAAATGCTTGAAGAGCTAAAAAGACAGCTCTGAGTTCCAGCAAATTGATGTGGAGCAGAGATTCCTGGGAGGACCACACTCCCTGAGTGGAAAGGTCAGCCATGTGGGCTCCCCAACCCAGAAGGAAGCATCTGTAGTGAGAGTCAAGTCGTAGTGGGGAATGAAGGGGACCCCCAATCTTAATTGCTCTGATCCTGCCACCACTGGAGGGCTAGGATCAAGGTTCAGTCACTGGGACCAACTTGGAAGGGGTCTCTTCTCTGAACCAATAGGTTCTCAAGTGAAACTGAATGTCTCTCATCTGAAATCTTGCTCCTGCACAACAGCTGTGGATGCAGCCATGTGCCCCAGGAGCTGCAGAAAGTGTCTTGCTGGTCGAGACCTGCAGAGTGAAGGAGGAGGCCAGAGCCACTAAATTCCTTACCCTTTCTAAGGGAAGAAAGGATCTGGCTAGCTTTGTGTCCAATTCTGCCCCTATAAAGGTGAGTACTTGGACTGGTTCCAGAACTGACTTTGGTAGATTTAGCAGAAAGCCCAGGGAGGTGAGAAGCTGCTGGGTGACCTGCAGGTGAGATTTTACCTGTTCTGAGGACTGGCCTACAATGAGCCAGTCGTCTAGATAGGGAAAAATAGCAATCCTTTGCCTCCTTAAGTGAGCCACTGCCACTGCTAGACACTTTGTGAATACCCTTGGGGCAGAGGTAGGCCAAGGGCATTGCTCTGAACTGGTAATGACTTGAGGGCAGTTCGAATCTGAGGTACTTTCGATGGGAGCTTCTGATTAGGACATGGAAATAGGCATCCTTGAGGTCCAGGGAGGCTAGCCAGTCCCTGGCCTTAGGGAGGTAAAATCATTGCCAGAGTTACCATTTGAACTTTGTTTCAAAAGATGCTTGTTGGGATATCTGAGATCTAATATGGGCCGCCATTCTCCTGTCTTTTTTGGGGTAAGGAAGTATCTGGAATACAGACCCCTGCCCTGGTGCAGGGGAGGAACCCTTTCTACTGCTCTGAGAGCTAACAGGGATGAGACCTCTGCTTCCACAGCAAGGGTCTCTGAAGCACTGCAGGTGAAAAAGTCTGCTTCTCAACTTGGGAAACTTTTGAGCTGAGAACCAGACCCTGGCCTACTACTTCCAGAACCCACTTGTCTGAGGTTAAAGAAGCCCAATTCTGGCTGAAGTAAGCCAGCCTGCCCCCTACCGGTACAGGAGAATCGGCCCTGGGCACCCCATCAGGGTGCCTGCTTAGCAGGAGCTTTAGGCTGGGGGTGGAGCAGGTCTGCCCACCCCTCGTCTGCCTCTGCCTCTGAAGAAGCCCCTCTGAGCATAGGCAGAGGAGGCCTGAGTCTGGTAAAAAGGCCTGTGAAAAGGCCTACCCCTACCCCTGGGGGTATGCCTTTGAGGAGTGGCTTGCCGCTCCTTAGCCTGGGCAGTCTTGTAAGTAGTCCTATATTCATCCATCTTTTTCATGTAGTTCTCTGTCTGCTCCCCAAACAGAGAATTCCCCACCACAGGAAAATCCGTAGCCTTAGTCTGGGTATCCTGTGACAGACTAGTACACCTGAGCCAGGCCAACCTACGAAAAGCTACAGATGTGGCCATGACCCTAGAGGAAACATCATTAACAGCCACAGCAGCATGAAACTGAACCTTAGAAGCCTCAATGCCATCAGCAGCCACCTGTTCTAGTTCACTAGCCAGCTGGCCATGGGCTTGCTTGGCTAATTGCATCACAGTATCCCATCTAGACTTCTGATACCTAACTACATAAGCCATATAATTTGCTTGCCTGAGTCCCAGAGAGGCTGCCATATACTGTTTTTTTGCCATGGCATCAATCTTCCTGGAATCCTTGTCAGGAGGATGTGAGCCAGGGGAATATTAGCTTTATCACAGCAGCAGCCTGAACTACCCCAACATGACTGCATTGCTGAGAAAGGAATTCTGTATCAGGACCTGACAATGTGTACCTTCTGTCCATCTTTTTATCTACAGGAGGCACAGAATTAGAGTTTTTAAAATTTTTATTGTTTGCTTCCTAAAAGACTTATGTAAAGGAATAGACAATCTCCTAGACTCTGGAATATCCATCATTTCTACAAAATCAGGCTCCTCTTGCTCATCCACAGCTTCTTCTAAGGGAAGCTGGAGGGTTTCAGCAACTTTTTTGTAAAACATGAAATGAGATGGGGACTCAGACAGCATAGGGGGAGATTCTAAAGGTCTGTCTGGGGAGATGTCCGGTTCAATGGGCACACCCAGACCTTCCCAGCCACATTCATACTGTTCATAATCATCCTCCCCCTCCTCTGGTTCATAAAATTCCTCAATATCATATTCCTGAACCACTGGGACCGGACGAACCGACCTTTTGCCAGATAGTGGCGGTTCGGACGGACCCTGAGACAGTGACTGGACAATCTGTATGGCTTTTGCTATCTCTGCAGCAGTTGGAGAAGGGGTTTTGGACTCCAGACCTGCTGATTTTCTTGTTTTCTTTACTGGAATTGGTTCCTCAGAACCAGCTTTTCTTTGCCGAGGAAGTCTCGCCCTGGTCAGAGGGCACTCCCTCCGGTTCGGTTGGCACCGAACCGGGCTGGCCATCCGGGTCAGCGGACTTTTTGGCCTCTCGTTCCCTGAGCCTGCCCAATCTTTTTTCCAGGGTGGCTGCAGGGAAATTCTTACATGTCTGGCAGTCTGACTGGAGGTGGTCAAACCCCAGACAATAAACACATGTGGTGTGTGGGTCAGCCTTGGCAAAGACTTCCCCACAAACATCACAGTGTTGAAACCCAGTGGGCCCGGTTTTTCTTTTGGGTTTCTCAGACATAATGCCAGCCTAACCAGAAAACTTGCCCTTTTAACGGCACTGCCAGGCCAGACACCCTTATCGGTTCCTAACCGTGTCACGGGTATTGGAAAAAAACGTAATAAATCCGTTTTTTTTAGAACCAATAAGAACCGGGAACTGCACTCTAAAATATTAAATTTTTAGTTTTAAATGAGTTTTAAACCCAACTGATCGGTTCAAAACCGAACCGATAACTTACAAGTTCCACACAGACAAAACCTTCAATTTACTTACGGTTACCACAGATAGAGCTTGAACCGAACGTTTTTGGTTAAAATAAAACTATTCTCGGTTGAATCCAACTGAGAAAACACTTTTTAAACCGAGAAATGAACCGAGCAGCAGGAGAAATCTCCGGAGCGACTGTTCACTGAGGCGGAGTAAAGAATCTGACAGTTCAGGTTTGAAATAACACAGATAGAGCTGCTTCTTAGAGCTTGTGGCCAAAATTCTATTTTGGAATGGTTTTAACCATTTCACCTCCGGAGCAGTTCTAGAGCTGGATCAAACTGCTACTGTCATAATATAGCAAGACTTCATGTTGTTTGAAACTGACATTTGGCATAAGAACTCCATAAATTTGCAAAGTTATATCCCTCGTAATTCTGGAAATCATGATGGTGCTGAAAAAAAGACCGACTTCCCGGTTAGACAAACACGCCCCCACGTCGACCCACGCAGCACTGTTTTGTGATGTCACAAAACGAAGGCTGCAGGAGCGTACCCCATTCAGTTCTATGGGGCTGGTATTTTCTAATATATTTAAACCCTTTAGTGTTGGGATTTTTTCATATCAATGCGATCGATCGACTAATAGGGTCAGTAGCTCAATTCCAGTCAGGTAAGGAATCAAACGGGCTAGGGCAGGCAGCTACTAGGAAGCTGCTCTTTAAGTAACCCCAACCAGTTCTGCGCTGTAAGGAGAGAATCACTGCAAGTAGTGTTACTACTCTGAACTACTCCTTTTTTACGTGCCTGCTCAGGAGACTCGAGTCCAGAATGGGTTGTCATTCCTTCTTCAGAATTAGAAAGCACCTGGAGAAAAAACAATTCTCCCAGCTGAGAAACAGGGATCTAGTACACAGCATTTAACTCTTTTTCTCACCTCCAGTTCCAGCAGGAAATGTTGCTCTGGTAACAGATGAAAACACTCTGAAATTCGCTCGATTTTTAAGAATGTTTATAGTCAAAGGGTTAAGCCATCTCTTACCTCCAAAACTCACTTGTCTGCAGTAATTGAACTGCCAGCAAAGATGATTGTAGTACATTCCGACAGCCCCCTCCCCCGATCCTATTAGTAACTACATAGAGCACCTGCAGCCCCATTCCCTATCTCACGTCATCAAAGTGCTGTTTTTCAGGGTAGGGCTGCAGCGCTCAGCAATCGCTTGGCTCGTATGTAGAAGTTACAAGCCAAGCAAACTAACTTAAAATTAATACATTTAACCTGCTTAAAATAAATGTTAACATCAGCTCATTTAGCTTATCAGGCAGTCAACTCCCAGGAACAAGCTGCCTGCCCAGACCATGTCAGTTGCTCTTTAAGCTATTAGGTCATTTTTGTGGAATACTTATCAGGAAGTGCTGCTCAGAAATTAACTTGCTTTCTTGCAAGCAGCTGCTTAAAAACTCCCTCAGGGTCAGAGAAGTATAAATGAACTTAGCACCCTCCCTGGTTACCACATATCTTTTCGCAATCTTTTTGTCTATAGCTGTAGAGACCAAAAGGCACAACAAAAATCTTTTTAGTGACATTAAAAGCCATATGAATGGGTATGGACACTCTTGTTGAGATCAGACCCAGCATACTCATGAATTCTGTCTCCTATATAAACTTTGGACTCAGTGGCTAGCAGATTCAGTTCATCAGTCATTTGTTTATAAAGGCAGCATAGGATAGTCTTCATTATACCATGGGTGGGGAACAAAATTCCTCTGCAGCAGTATCTTCTGGGGAAATCAGTTCCTTTTCCTCATACACCGCCTCTGGAGGGAAACTAGGATGGACAACAGAGGCAGTTTTTTCAAAGCTTTGCATAGTTTAAAAAAAACTGCCATGTTTGTTTAATGTCCTCCAAGGAAGGCATGTTCTTCTCTTGCACGGGTTCCCTTATATGCTTTTCGGGCAGGGGAACCTCAAGGTGCTTTCTTCTGCTTCCTTTTGCCAACTGTAGTAGTATTTGGCTAGCATTCAGAAAGCCTTTTTAGCTTTTTTTTTTTTTTTTAATGGCTGCCATCAGCGGCATCAGTGTTACCGGCTGGGCGCTATGTACTCTTTACTAGAAGATGGCTTAGCAGTTATTTCCATTTCCTTGTCTGCCAGCGACAGCTGCTCTTTTACAGAGAAGAGCTCTGCAGCTTTTTCAGTTTGTTAGTGTGCCGGAGACCACAGCAAAGAATAAGAGCCATCTAAATCGTACTTTTTACTTTCAGTGGTATTTTTATACACAGGTTGTTTTACAGGCAGGCACTCTCGTTAAGCTCTTGTGGAAGCTGGTGCAGATGACTGCCATTTAGCTGCACTTTTTTTGGGTTTTAGTGCAGAAAACTTTGCTGAGTTCACAGTTTTCAAAATCGTGATCTGGGTCCAAATAATCAGAGCAAAGGTTGCAGCCTTCTGCTTTTGACAAAAAACGGTTACAGGACCTACACTGTTTAAAGTCCTGTAATCCCTGTTTTTTTAGGCCTTACTGTCAGGCCTATTTGGCAGGAACTAACAGAAAAATTAATTTCAAGGAGGGGTATTTGAGAAACAAGTACAACCAGTATAAAATGAAGACCAGTTTAAACAAAATGGATTTATTTTTCTTCGTCAGAACCAGAACCGAGAACTGGTGAAAGCTGCAGTTCTCCGGATATGGAAACCACACCAGAACTGGTGAAAACCGATAAATGTATTAAAAAAATAAATAAATACAAATAAAAAACTAAGCTAAACTAACACAGAGTATCAAGTAAACTCATAAAATTTACAAAATAATATGGTAGCCAAAATTAAGAAAACTCAGTCACAGGAACAAGACTTCGGAGCGACTGAACTCTTCAGCGGAGAAGAAATAATCTACCATTAGAATGACAGGGGGACTGTGACCACAATGCAGAGTCTTAACTTTAACATTCTAAAGTTCCATCTTCGGGCAACACGTCGGTGCTAAGATGTTGCAATCTGTATAACATCGCAAATACCATGCATTCATGTTGCTATAATATTCAGCCGTGTTATACTTCGTTATACTTTTTTTGTTATTTTAACATATTTACCATTTTTATTTAATCAACATACTTCCTCATTTTACCATGTCTTTGATAATGCTGTTAAATGTTTTGTGATATTCTGGAATGAAAAACGCCATGTAAAACTGTATTATAATGCATCGTAGTATTGTTTCTATAGGGTTCCATTTTCATGCCCTATTAGGAGCCTAAATCCTCAAAAAACAAATTACAGAACGACAAATGGGAGACAACTTTGTGTTCTATGATCAAGAAAGAATGATTACTGTAAAAAAATGGCAAATTGCACTATGTGAGATCCCATCTAATGTAATCTGAGGAGTATGATGATAGAAGATATTTGCTCTAATGGATGGTAATTTAATTTAGACACCATTAATTTGTGGGCTTTACAGTCCTTTAACTGGGTAATACATTACACAGGTCTTACTGGTATAGTCCATAAAATGTTGAGATTTACAAATGAGTGATAGACTCACTACTACAGATGACAATATATGGAAAAAAAAAGTCCAAGGGGAGCACTACTGTATTTTCTAAGATCTAAAACACAAGAAATTACATTAAACGGTAATGTATCCCTTTAAGGGGGAACCCTGCCTTTTCCAAAAAAAAAAAAACAGTATTGCAGTACACAATAAGAACTGTTTTTTTTTTTTTTTGATTTTTTTTTTCATAGCAGTTTTTTTCCTGCTGTTCATCATCCTAGTCTTCAGGTCTCTGACCAGTAACCTCCAAATAGTAATAGCCAGCATGTCATGTGAGGCACCAGAATACCTGTGACTCTCAACAACTGAGCAGCAATGTTTTTCCTTGTACTGCCCTCTGACCCTCCCATGATGTCATATACAGCCCGTTGCAGATCAGCTCACACAAAGCAACAAAGTCTCAGCCCGCCCCTGGCAAAGCAGCTTACTCCTCATCCCACCACAAGGGACTGCTGTGGCAGAAGGCAGCAGTGTCTCCCTTCCCGGGCTGGACACACTGCTGACAGCTGCACTACACCCACCCCAGCTGCCTGGCTGCAAGCCCACAAGCCTGCTCTTATCAGGCTGGAGAAAAAATTTAAAGCAGTTTTGTTTTTTCGTTGCTAAGGGAAGCACAACTTATCATAGGACATGTAGAGGACCGAGAGACCCTTCCCCTTCCCATGACAGCGTAAGTGCCATTTCCGAGCAAGCAGAAGTACTTTCTTGGCAGCGCTGTTTCTACGAGAAGTGAGTTACTGCATAGTAAATAAAAAATAAATACATAAATAAAAACAACATACAGAAGCGTTTTTTCTGTTTTAGAACTACAGGGGCATGAGTGCGATTTTCTAACAGAGACAGTGGGAGCAGGCATGCTGCGTGAGGCATACCACGGTGTCAGCAGTTACTGGCAGGTCAAAGAACAGGAGCAGTTAGTACCGTTAATTTAAATTTATGTGTTACATGTTTGTCTGTGGGAGGTACTTTGTTGAAACAATGGTTACTGGTGGCTGTCTGGCTGAATGTTTCTCTTGCTAGTATAAAAACAAAAAAGGCAGCATTTCAAAACTCAAGTGTTCTAACGGCACACAGATTTTTGTTTTTGTACTGCGGTCCTGGTTTTCAGAACTTGTTTTTACCTGTGCAATGAATGGGTTCAATGCACAGGTAGGAACCAATCAGAATTCAGTTATCTGCCTGCCCATTTTATAACTTCAGTTAACAATGGGCTGAAGTATGACAAACAGTGTGCAGAGGCGGCCAAGAATGATGGAGTGAATCAAAGGAAGGGGTCACAAACAGGGTACTATATATATTCCCACCTTTTTAAAAAGCTCTAGTCAAGTCCCACCTAGAATACGCACATGGCAGCAAAAAGCAACACACTCAGAGGCAAGCAGAGGTTGATCAACATTTACTTAAATAAAAGTGCTAAATACAGTGATAATGCAAAAAGGTAAGCATGTCTTACTAGCACTGGAAGGATGGTTCCCAATATTATAGGCTCCACTAACGCAGCCTTAGGGGACCTAATCACCTTCTTGCTTCTGAGTGTGCTGCTTTTTGTTGCTGTGTAACTTTTCAGGTAGACCCCACACGACGGCACTGGGTCAGACCATGCAGCAGATCCATTCAGTCTGTTGTCCATCTAGAATACTGCATGCAGCTTTGGGCTCCTGAATGTAAATGAGACATATTAAGGGAAGTCGAGAGGGTGAAACACAGGGTTACCAAAATGAGCAGGGGCATGGAAGACAAAAGCTATGAGGAAAGGCTCTTGACCCTTGACAAGTTCACTCCAGAGAGGGGACACAATGAGTCTTCTCCATAATCAAGAGTACTGACAAGATCACACCGAGAGGGAAGTTTCATCTGGTGTCCTCCAGCAGGACACAGGGGCCCAACCTGAAGAGTGGCAAATTCGAGGGTAATGTGAGGAAGCACTTCTTGCCCACAGAGTGGTGACCCTACAAACAGCCTACCAGTGGAGACAGTAGACATAATGACAGAAAGGCTTTCAAGGTAAGCCTGGACAAATTTCTGCTTACAATGGGAATCACAGGATACGTTAGTTAGTTAGTTAGTTAGCTGAAATTACCCCAGCTGGGATAGCCCCATGAAATGCAGCATCTCATTTTCAGGAGGGTCGAAGGGAGGACAGCAGTAGTCAGGAGGTTAACACAGTCCAGCAGAAATACTTACATAAAGGTTAAAATATAGAGGAAAAACAAACGGGCTCTAAATGTAAATAAATCCTAACAATAATCAAAACGAGCCAACAACGTGGGGTCACAGCAAACAAAGAGCATGAACATTATTATGCCAACACAATCATGGTCAGTTAGATGGGGATTCTGGACCAAAACAAATGCAGGGAGTTCTACAGTGGCTAGAAAGACTGAAGGAATTTTCTTCCAGGTGTCTGTTGCTACAAATGCAAAGGCCTTACTCCAAATACATGCTACATCCTGGGAATTGAGAAGTGCTGCTGTCCTAGGTAGTACACTGGATAGGGAACACCTTTACATTAATACACTTGCACAGCAGACATTCATACCTGCTTATGAAGCAAGTGATCACACATGCTGTACCTGGAGCCTTCCCTGAATGTTAAATTACTATGTTATTATATAAACTCTTCTCTTCGACTCTCAACAGACCAACTCCTCCAGTAAATGCCCCACTCCTCTCAGCCTCTACTCCACTAATATACACCCCTTTTTTTTTTACTGCCCTTCTGTCACAATGGCAATTAAATAGATGTTTTTCATATTTTGTTAATTACAGCTTTTTTTGCCTTACATATATTAGCTTTCCTTCTATTCATGAGTTACTGTATTATACTATTTGTTTGTCTGATCATTTTGAACTGGGTTATATGGATGTCTTCCTGGAGATTAATGCCCGACTGTACTCACCATGGATTTCTGTGCCATTTTACTCACTGTTTGCTGCACCTCTCTGACCTGCTGAAAAGCCCACCCATCACCATACCTGGAAACGAGCTTTGGCTCAGCATGCACATCTCAGCCAAATTTAGCATAATGCTAAATGCATAAAACAACTTTTTTTGCTCTACTATGCACTCAATAAAGAAAGTCACCAGGTATAAAAGGGGGCACAGTGCTCTACTATGCACTCATTAAAGAAAGCCACCGGGTACCAGGTATAAAAGGGGGCACTGTGCTCTACTATGCACTCATTAAAGAAAGCCACCAGGTATAAAAGGGGGCACTGTGCTCTACTATGTACCCATTAAAGAAAGCCACCGGGTATAAAAGGGGGCACCGTGCTCTACTATGCACTCATTAAAGAAAGCCACCGGGTATAAAAGGGGGCACCGTGCTCTACTATGCACTCATTAAAGAAAGCCACCGGGTATAAAAGGGGGCACTGTGCTCTACTATGTACCCATTAAAGAAAGCCACCGGGTATAAAAGGGGGCACTGTGCTCTACTATGCACTCATTAAAGAAAGCCACCGGGTATAAAAGGGGGCACTGTGCCTAAGAGGGTTCTGGTATACACATTTTTTTTTATTTTCTCAGCGACACCATTGCTTACCATAAGAGTCAGCACTGATGGGTGACACGGCTACTGAAAGCACAGGAATCACACTAAAATGTAATGTTGGGGCAGGGGATTTCCTGAGTCCATGAGGTAGTGCTAGACTGCAGACTGGGAAGGGAAGAACTCTCCCTCTACCACAGTCTTTTAAATGGGTTTACAGGAGCAATCGACAGAAAGAGGAGGAAGCAAACTGTGACACATATGGTGAATTTTTCTGGAGCACAGTGAATGTGTGCCTGCCTTCACAACTAGAAAAAAAAAAAACACACTGAAGGCTTATGATGGGTACAGGAGAAGTACATCTCCTGGAATGTCAATCCAAAGTTTCCAGTTATCTCAATCTCCCCCACGTCAGGGCATGTAAACATAAAGGTTTGTATTGCTGCTATGAGGAAAAACGCATCACAATGTTAATTTTGTTTTTCAATTTAACTTTCCCTACAGCACCAAACCATCATATTTTTCCATGTAGTTCCTTTACCTTGCCAAAGGCCGATGCACCAGCGCAGATGTGTGTGAAGCTAAATTGCTTCTGAGTCGCCAAAATCAATGGAGTCAGTTCCTCTGTGCAGACACATAAGATGATTTTAATTAAAAGTTTTGTTCTATGCGTAGGCAAAACAAGCAGAATTTTACTTTCACCTGCCTTGATAATTTTTCATTATTAGAGCTAAAACAGGCATCAACTGCTTCTATTCAGTGGATCAAAAATCAACATAGAAGAAGAATCAGCATTTATATAGCGCTTTTCATGCACAGTGTATCCCAAAGCACTTTTACAAGCAATGCTAGACTGGTAGTGAAGTGACTGAATGTGTTGTGACGGCCATATCACTCATCAACACCCCCACACAGCCTGGACAATTGCCTGAACTGGTTTATGGGAAGGGGAATGTTGGCTAGGACACCGGGAATGTTCCCTACTCTTTGCAAAGAGTGCCCTGGGTTATTTCACTTCCACCTGAACACCCACCAGGATGGGTAGAAGGGACCTCGGTTTAACGTCTCATCCGAAGAACGGCACACCTCAGCAGTACAGCACCCTCCAATACTGCACTCGGATGCCAGCATTTCAGGTGTAAGTTCAATCCCGGTGTGGGACGAGGACCCACAACCTTCTGGTACAGAGGCAGATGTGCTACCAACTGAGCCACTGATGTCATTCGGGTATTACAATATTGCCACATACCTGACTATGGATACCTTATACAATATATGATCAGACCATTTCTGCAGTGGTTTCTTAAGCTGTAATCAACCTTTTAGAACAACTGGAGAAATATTTTACGATTTAGAACGTGTATAATTTCTCAGAACAGCTGCTCTAATCAGACTCATACTCCAGTCAACCAGAGGCACGGCCTGGAGTTCAAGCTGATTACGACAGCTGATGGGCAAACCCCTTTCATGAGCACTCAATTTAAAATGGCACCCAGTACTGTAACTTCTTGGGACAATTCTTTATTGAATTTTAATAATTCAAAACTTTCTGTTTCAGAAACAGGCTGCTCTTAAAGAACCCCCATTTCTCCGAAGAACTCGCTGGTAACCTCACACCTCATGAGGTTGGGGACATCTAGAGGGCACCTGATCTTCCCTCTCATGCTCATGATGTCACCAACCTCACTCGGTGTGAGGTTACCTGCTTGTTCTTCACAGAGAAGGGTCATGATTCTCCATGTATTGCATTAAAACTACTGTAGTCATTAATATACAAACATATGAAGAAGCCAGCAGAAGAAGGCCATTTGGTCTATCAAGTCTGCCTGTATTGCAGGGTATACAGCTTGAGCTACAGTCCCTGCCCTCCCTGCCCACAACTCCCATCCTCCCTACTTATGATCCTTACCTTCCCCCTATGCCTATCCCAGCCTCTCTTAAAGCTGCCCACTGTCTTCAACAAGATCACCCCTTTTGGCAGCGCATTCCAAGTGTCCACCACCCTTCCTGTGAAGAACTGCTTCCTGACCTCCCTCCTAAACCTCCCACCTTCCAGCTTAAGACTGTGTCCCCTCATGTTATGGTTGCCACTCAGCTTAAAGACTCTCCTTATCCACCTTATTTATCCCTTTCAAGTACTTGAAAGTCCCAATCATGTCCCCTCTCTCTCTCCTGTCTTCCAGGGAGTACATGTTCGGCGCCCTCAAGCTCTCCCCATATGCCTTACCCTGCTAACCTATTATCATCTTTGTCACCCTCCTCTGGACCTTCTCCAGCAGGCTAATGTTCTTTTTGAGGTGTAGGCATCAGTACTGAACCCCATACTCTAGATGCAGCCTTACCAGTGACCTGTACAAGGGTAGTATAACCTCCTCTCTCCTACTACTGATCCCCCTAGATATGCATCCCAGCATCTTGTTTTCATTTACTGCTGCTTTCTTGCACTGCATGGAGTGCTTCAGATCACTAGTGATCATCACTCCGTCCTTCTCCTACTCTGATGCAGATATATGGACTCCACCCAGGTAGCACTCTGTCCTGGGATTCTTGGCTCCAATATGCTGAACTCTGCATTTCTTGGAATTGAAGACAAGCTATCAGATCCTGGACCACTTCCCCAGCTTTTCCAGATCATCCTGTATGTCATGTATCCCTTTAGCTGTGTCCACTCTCCTGCAGAGCTTAGCGTCATCTGTGAATAGGCACATTTTGCCCTTTATGCCATCCCCAATGTCACTGTTGAAGACACTGAACAAAACCAGCCCCAGCACTGAGCCCTGTAGGACCCCACTGGTTACCCCTCTGATGCCAGATAACTCTCCCCTCACAACCACCTTCTGGGTTCTGTCCTCAGCCAGTTTTCCACCCATCTGGCCATCCCCCAAAAAAAAAAGATCCACCAACTTCCTGATCAACCTTTTATGGGGCAGAGAGTCAAAGGCCTTGCTGAAATAAAATAGAGGATGTCTACCGCTTGGCTCCTGTCTACTGTCTTAGTGACACAGTCAATCAGATTTGTTTGACACGACCCCCCCCCATGAACCCATGCTGCCTCGCATCCTGGAGACCATGCTCTAGATATTCCACCAACCTTTCCTTCAGTATGCTCCCCATGAGCTTGCACACAATAGAGGTCAGACTGACTGGTCTGGAATTCCCTGGGTCATCCTTGGGACTGCTTTTGTGGAGCGGCATACATGTGCTGTTCTCCAGTCCTGTGGTACCATGCCTGACTCTAGTGAACTATTAAAAAGCCCTGCCAGCTCCTCAGCCAGTTCCTTTAGTACCCTTGGATGTACTCTGTCCAGGTCTGGTGATTTGTCCACCTTCAATGCCAACAGACCCTCCCTCACTCTATCCTCCTCTATCACTACATCTGTGTTCCCCTCACCCCCCCTCCTCTTTTCCCTCCTGAAGGCACTGGTCTGTCCTTCTCCCTGGTGAAGACGGAACAGAAGTATTGATTTAGTATCTCTGCTTTCTCCCATTATCCTGTACCCACTCCTCCCCTTTCTTAAGCCTAACAATCCCTTCCTTCTTGTCCCTTTTCTTACTTATATAGTGAAAAACATGCAACAGGGTAATTACTCTGTCATTACATGTTTGTTGCATGCAACTTCATTACAATAGCAATGTAGTTACTCTGAAGTTAATGGACACAATGTGTAATCAATTTATGCACAACATAAATGAACTCTGTACACCTGCAACAAAGTATCGAATGAGTACTTTTCTTCTATATTTAAAGAGAGAGATGGCCCTGTACCGCATGGTAGAATGAGGGGTGTGGGGGGCACAGATGAAAAGATCAGCAAGGATGGGGTGAAGAAAGGTTTGCTGTCCCTCAAGATAGATAAATCCCCAGGCCCGGATAGCACCCATCCCAGAGTACTAAGGGAATTAGCAGAGGAACTAACAGGCCCCCTGGCGGACCCGTTTATTAGTCCTCTCGTGTCAGTGTTTGTACCACTGGACTGGAGAATGCAGCATGTTGTGCTGCTCCATAAAAGTGGACCCAGGGATGACTCAGACAACTACAGACCTGTCAGCCTAACCTCAATCATGTGTAAGCTCATGGAGGCCATCTTTAAGGAAAGGCTGCTAGTTTACCTGGAAGAAAACAGTCTCTAGAATGAGCAACAGCAAAGGCTTATGGCTGGGAGATCCTGACAAACAAATCTGATCAATTTATTTGACTGGGTCACAAAAGGAGTAGACAAGGGCCAAGCAGTTGATATCATATACCTGAACTTTAGCAAGGCCTTCAACTCTGGGCCCCATAGGAGACTGATCAGGAAACTGCATCACCAGCAGGGTCCCACAGGGCTCGGTGCTTAGGATAGCGGTTTTTAATGTCTTCATTAAGGACACTGGAGAAGGCATAAAGTGCAAGATCTGCCTGCTTGTGGATGACACCAAGCTCTGTGGGAGGGCAGCTACAGCAGAAGGGATACAGGACCTAAAGAAAGATCAGGCCAGGCTCGATAGGTGGTCCGGAATATGGCAATTTGGGTTAAGTGCAAAGAAGTGCAAAGTTATGCACAATAGAGCCAAGAACCAGAGGAGGGAGTACAGCCTGGAGCAAGTCCTGGCAACAAAATCCAAGGAGGAGAAAGACCTGGGAGTGATGATTACTAGTGATCTGAAATGCTCCTCACACTGCAAGAAGGCAGTGGCAAAAGCCAACAGAATGGTGGGCTGCATTGCCAGGGGGACCAGAAGTTGGCGGGAGGAAGTCATACTGCCATTATACAGATCCCTGATGTGCCCGCACCTGTAGTATAGAGGTGTGCAGTACTGGTATCCTGTCCTGAAGAAGGAGATTAACCTGCTGGAGATAGTCCAGAGGAGGGTGACTAAGATGGTCAAGGGTCAGCAGGGCATATGAGGAGAGACTACGAGACCTGAACATGTAGTGCCAGAAATAAGGAATGAACACCACTGAAAATCCAGTTTGAATTTATTTTATTCTCACTTCACACCACCTCTGGGCAACGCTTGGTGGCTTAGCCACTTCATCAGGCCCTCTTGTGTTGTAATTATTTTTATAAAAAATTATTTTTACAGTACATCAGTTTTAATGCACTCAGCCTCACAAATTCACCTCAGTGTTCCCCGCAAGTCAGAGCTTCCATATGAGCCATATATTTAAACGATATGTAGCAGCATGGTTTTTATCCCCACTGTGCTCATCATGACCTTTCATTGTGCTAAATCCCCAACAAACAAGTGCTGAACCCTTTAACTGGTATCTTATTGCTATAAGTCATGTACTACATTACATTTTAAATGAACAATTTTCTGTAAAACATCCATTAAAAAGTGCTTTTTTGTAATTCAATACCTCACTTCCAACAATCTTAATGCATCTGTATTTTTCCAGTCCTGTTGGTCACATCTAAAAATAATATTTCTAATTATTTCATATCTCTAGTACTCATTTCCAGAGAATATTCACCAAAACAAAGTCCAATCACATTCTTCATTGAGTCCGTTGAACTTTGTTTTGGTGAATATCCTCGGAGCGGGTTTCTTTTCAACAGAGCTGAGGAGGGGATCACTACTACTGAAAGGTCCCCCTGAATCCTGAGATCGTTATGTTGAATTTTTTGGGACTCTGTTATACACTGTTCCTATAATGTATTGGTATTGTACTTCATTTAACAAGGTACTCATGGAGCACTCTGTCTCAGGAGGTTATTTTGGATAGGATATGCATAATGTTTGGGGGATCTTTTTGAATGCTTCTGTTGTTCACATGCTGATAGACAGTCTGTGCTTCCCACCAATCCCTCTCTGTCTGGCCATGTCTACACAGTAGCTTTCTGTTACAATAATAGATTAGTTGTTTCTAACAGCAAAAATAACACTTAACATCTTATTTTAGAGTCAACTAAATGAATGAGGTTAAAAAATACAAAATAAATTTGTTTTGGCACAAGCCAGAGGTGGGGGGCGCAAACCACCGCAGTGGATGAGTGTTGTCGTCAGAGAGTTCTGCCATACATCTTTTCCCCTGCACTATGGAACTCATCCCTTGCCTGGGTGCTTACAGGCACCTGTGACAGAGCTGTAGGACGGAGACAATGCTAACGTCATTCGTGACATCACTACCCCCCAACCGCACTGCAGTATTTATACCGGACATGCGCAGGCGGCAGAGGCTCTCAGACAGTGAAGGAGTAGGCTGGCAGCCCTGCACTGTCCCTGTCTGAATAGTGAGTAATCTTTTTTTTTTTTTTTGAAGGGGGGGAGAACAGTAGAAAGCTGTTATATGTTTTAAAACAACGCTGGTTATGTTTTCAATTTCAGAAATTTAGAATCCTTTTCACTGTTATACAGGTCACTACAAGCTAATACTTTCAGATGCTGCTCCCGCCCACTAACTATAGATTCCAACTCCAAGGGGGACTCGGGAAGGGGTGGCGAATCGGGGATTTTGGCACCCTGTTGACGTGCGCACTTGAACCAGCGCACAGATGGCCGGAAAGGGTCTAGTGGCACCCCCTTGCCCTACAATCACCAATCTCCATAGTGGCATCTCCCCACCCTATGATCCCAATCTCCATCCCCGGTTTCTTGTGCCCCCCCGCCCTCTGATCCCCCATCCCTTATCTTTCCCTAGTGTCTAGTGGCACCCCCCCAGCCTCCAATATCCGATCTCTGTCCCTTATCTTTCCCTTGTTTCTAGTGGCAACCACCGCCATCCAATCCTCGATCTTCGTCCCTTATCTTTCCCTGGTGTCTAGTGGCACCCCCTGCCCTTCAATCCCTGATCCCCGTCCCTTATTCCCTGGTGTCTAGTGGCACCACCCCTGCCCTCCAATCCCCGATTTCCAACCTTTATCTTTCCCTGGTGTCTAGTGGCACCCCCTGCCCTCCGATCTATGTTCCTTATCTTTCCCTGGTGTCTAGTGGCACCCACTGCCCTCCAATCCCCAAGCTCCATCCCGTATCTTTCCCTAGTTTCTAGTGGCACCCCCCGTCCTGTGATCCCCGATCTTTGTCCCTTATCTTTGCCTGGTATCTTGTGGCACCCCCCGTCCTCTGATCCCAGATCTCTGTCCTTTTATTTTTCCCTGGTGTCTACTGGCACCCCCACCCTACGAACCCCAATCTCCATCCCTTATCTTTCCCTGGTTTCTAGCGGCACCCCCTCCCCCCCCCAATCTCCATCCCTTATCTTTCCCTGGTGTCTAGTGGCACCCCTGCCCTTCGATCCCTGATTTGCGTCCCTCATCTTTCCCTGGTGTCTAGGGGCACCCCACCCACCCTCCAACCTATGTACCTTATCTTTCCCTTGTGTCTAGTGGCAGCCCCCAGCCTCCAATATCCGATCTCCGTCTCTTATTTTTCCCTGGTTTCCAGTGGCAACCATTGCCCTCCGATCCCCGATCTTCATCCCTTTTTTTTCTCTGGTTTCTAGTGGCACTCCCATCCCCACCCTACCATCCCCAATCTCCATCCCTTAGCTTTCCCTGGTGTCTAGTGGAAACCCCCCACCCTCCAATATCTGACCTCCGTCCCTCATCTTTCCCTGGTTTCCAGTGGCAACCACTCGCCTCCGATCCCTGAGCTTCAGCCATTATCTTTCCTGGTGTCTGATTGCACGCCCCCCCCCCCACCCCCGCCAAGCACTAATACATAGAAATTGCATAGTCTCAAAACCCGCTTAAAACACAATCAGCCGAAGTCCCAAGGCTATGCATTTAAGCAGGTTTGACTGTATATGAAATAATTAGAAATACTATTTTTAGATGTGACCAACAGGACTGGAAAAATACAGATGCATTAAGATTGTTGGAAGTGAGGTACTGAATTACAAAAAAGCACTTTTTAATGGACGTTTTACAGAAAATTGCATATTTAAAATGGAATGCAGCACATGACTGACAGCGACAAGATACCAGTTAAAGGGTTCAGCATTGTTTGTTGGGGATTTAGCACAATGAAAGGGCATAGTGAGCACAGTGGGGATAAAAACCATGCGGGTACACATCGTTTAAATACATGGCTCATATGGAAGCTCTGACTTGTGGGGAACACGGCGGTGAATTCGTAAGGTGGAGTGTATTAAAACGGATGTACTAATTATTTTTATAAAAAACTCTTTTTACAGTACAACACAGAGGGCCTGATGAAGTGGCTAAACCACGAAACGTTGCCCAGAGGTTGTGTGGAGTAAGAATAAAAGAAATTCAAACTGGATTTTCAGTGATGTTCATCCCTTATTTCTGGCAATTCTTGGATGGTCTTTTTATTGATGATCCAAGACATTTTGAAATACACCTCAGGAGAGGAGGGGCAGCCTGGACCTTTACTGGAAACCTGAACATGTACTCCCTGGAGGAGAGAGGGGGGAGACATGATTGAGACCTTTAAGTACACGAATGGCATTAACAAAAAAGAGCCTCTTCAGTCTCAGTGGCAATAAAACTACTAGGGAACACTGCCTTAAGCTGGGGGAAGGGGGGAGTTCAGGAGATAGTTTAGAAGGCATTTCTTCGGACAGGGTGTTTGCAGGGCGGAACAGACTCCCTAAGGAGGTGGTCTCACTGGAGACAGTGAAGGGCTTCAAAAGGGAGTGGGACAAGGTAAAGGGCAAGGTCAGGGCCACAAGAGGAAAGGGCAGAGAGGGGTGTGTAGCAACAGGGAAAGGGGGATGGAGTCCTTAGTTACTGCTTGGTACTCTGCAATACAAGCAGACTAGACAGACCGCTAAGCCTTCTTTTGCTGGTACTTTTCGTATGTTCACATGTATCCAGGTCAGCTTCTGCAGAGGAGACCTCGGTCTCAATAGGATACTACCTGGACAAAAAGAGGCAGAAGATACACTTTCAGCCTCTGGCCAACAAGGCTAGTGACTAGAAAATCGACAGGCCCCACGCACATTCCACAGACTCAGCTGGTGTACTTATTGAAATGTTACCTCCTCAAAGTTAAATTTTACTGGCCCAGATGCAAAATATGTCGGCAGTTGGCTTGTGAGTTTGTGCCAATTTCAAACACCGTAAAGTGAAACTTAAATCAATAAAAATAAATGATTCTGACCTGGTAAGAATCCTTTGTATGCATCATGTTGAGCCACAAGAACTTTTGTTACACCCTGCACCTTACTGACCTCTTCAGCTACCTGCAAAATAAAAATATATTATTAAGCAGTTGCTTCTAAAAACAAGACTGCAACATTTAACATATCGGAATTGTGTTTTACTGGCAGAATGTCTCATTAACTATATACTCCTGAATTCTTTGATAACTACTGACAACAGCATAATGCTCCTGTATTGAACATTAGTATTTACAACAGGTAATCAAAGTACCTGTGGTACTAAAGGCACCAAAGAAGGTCATCAAGAAATAATCATGTTGCCACAAAAAAGGCTGACAGGCTTCCTCTGGCAATGAAAAGGGAAGTGGCTTGGGTGGTGGAGGTCTGAAACACAGCACCTATGAACTGTAGTAAGAAAGAAAAAAAATGTTTCTCTCCGGGGATCAAACCCAAGCACTTCACTCTCTACTGCTTGGTAGCCTGTAACTCTAGCGCTGTACTAAGCTTAAAACACAGCAGCGTAGGGTTTACTGTGAAGATTCTACCCCATGCCTCCTATTTCCCAAATCTCAGGCTCATCCGCTGAGGTACAAAGTCACATTGTGATGAACTCAATTTGCTGGGATCAAGGGGTTCTGCAATATGTATATCTAGCAAGTAGTGTCCCTAATCTTCACCCAAAACTGTCGACGATGCACTTAGACTGCTTTCAATATCTGTGTTCAGTGGAACTGCAGTGTACTTGAAATGCTGTTCTTGGGATGCCCGCTTCCATTACATCTGTCTTAACCTCTACACCACAGCAACCACCTTTCATAGAATGCAGCTCAGCAGCCACAGTGGAAATTATCTGAGCTGAGCTCAAATGAGTGCAGCCTATTTGAGTACAGCTCAGTAACACAGTGGAGATACAGTACCGGAGGATTTGCAAGCAGAAGGCCAAGGTTCAAATCCAGGCAAGAACCTTATAGTTATATATTTTTAGGAAGACATCTGGATTCAAGTCATAAAATGCACTTTAATTTTTTAATTGAATTTTCATTTTAATGCTATTAGTTGTGATTACTTCAGTTCTATGCTGACTATGTACATTAGTACTGTGTCATGCTACCAGGCACTGTCCTACACTACAGTACTGTGTCATGCTACCAGGCACTGTCCTACACTACAATACGGTGTCATGCTACCAGGCACTGTCCTACACTACAGTACTGTGTCATGCTACCAGGCACTGTCCTACACTACAGTACTGTGTCATGCTACCAGGCACTGTCCTACTGGTATGCCCAAGTGCATATAAAATCATCCTCATACTACAGCTCTGAACCCACATGTTTGCCGGAGGCTGTTCTGCCACTGTTGGATCACTACCATCTTGAACAAATTTTAGATCTGCACTTTCATATCCCCCGAATGTGTCATCTGGAATTGGTCTGATAAAATGGTAAAACAGCACAAAGCTGAGATGTACCTGTCTGCTCAAAAGTGCCGCTCATCATAGGGAAAAAACAAACAATAACAGGCTGGACTAACCTTCCCCAGCTGATTGTGTTACACATAGTTAGACGTGGAGATGAAAGTAAAATCATAACAAGAATTATAATCTCTCATGTCCTTTCCAGACATCTGCTAAAGCAGAGTCACACTGTTACAAAACATGTACACTGCTCCCTCTCTATAGCAAACTCGGCTATAGCAAATTATTGCTATGGCTCCCAATGGTACTGTAATGACTGTTTCAGTCAGCCTGCTGATCAAGTAGATAAACATCAATCCCAATCTCTACCTCCCAACCTTCATACCGGCAACCATGCTGCCACTAATCAGGTAGAAAGAACCTGCTGTACTGTAGCCGAGTTTGAGTTCATGAGTGGGTAGACAGAGCGGGATCTGTGCCATTTACAGTATTTTCAGCAGCTTCCTCCCACAAGTGTTTCCGTCAGCCTACTGATCCCAATGGTCCCGACTATCTATCACTAATCAACTGATGGTAACATGTAAGACATGTCTATTTACAGGTTTAGAGCTGCAGTAGTTGTTCCAGGAGGTGTGAGTCGTATTTTTTTTTTTTTAGGAGCAGTCTGACAACTGGACCGGAGAGCAGAAAAGCAAGTAAGCTTACTGCTCAGTTTTTTTCCACCTGTTTGACAACCCTATGCCACCACTAATAAGGACACAAATAATTAACAGGGTCCCCAGATTTCTTGTGGACCAACCAACAGCCAGGTAGTGTGAGTGGTCGGGCAGTGGGGGTGAGGTATTGTATAGCTAATACTTCTAAACTAAACTCTGTAACTACAGTACAACAGTTAAAACTTTACAGTATGGCACCAAACAGCCAGAGGAAGTGAATGGTCGGGTGGTGAGGGATACCTGTCAGCCTCTTGCAACTGTAGTTGTGTTATAAGCAGGGTATGAAATTCGTGAAAAAGAGTACATGCCCACTCGGGCATGTGAGTAGTAAAAGTCCTTGCCCAACAAATGATTTACATGCCGACCCATTTGTTACTTCATGTCAGTTACAGTTTAAAAGAGATTTATTTAGTTTTTATAACTAGATTGCAGCTAGCCCAGCATCTCCCAGTAGTTAACTGCAGAATAAAAATAAAAAAATCTAGTACATACAGTAGCTCCCTGTTGGTTTAATTTAGATTTGCAAGCTTCTCCATAAGGCTGAGCCCCTCTCCCTCACTCTGCTGCCTACCTCTTTTGCACAACTTGAGAAGCTGTTTCTGTGCAGCTCAGTATTTTTTTCTCCGAACCTCTATCTCCTCATACAATGGTAAAAAGAGCTCTTAAGAGAGCTTTTAGTTGCTCCCTCTACTTGAGTCTCTGACTCCCTCTCCCTCCTACTGAGGGCTGGCTAGCGGAACCTAGCTGTTTATGGTGCTGCTTACACTACTTTTTGCCAGAAAGCTCTTAAAAGAGCTTTATTTTTTTTTTTTAATTATTACAAAAGTCTGACTTTAGGATATGGAAGAATTGGGACTTAACAGTCCTTCAGCTCTCATGGACAGTTCTCAACTCCAGACTCCTGTGATCACAAGAACTGCCATTTGTTGCAAGCATGCCACAAATCCCCCATCTTGCCAAGTAAACAAGTGAGGGTGGCACACTTTGCAGGCAGAGTTAGGGCAGCAAAAGAAGAGAGCGGAAGAATTAACAAAAAGACATGCTTACCATTGGTCTTTGTGCCTGCAACCTGACTCCCGACCCCTTCCTCTTCACCAACATGCTGCTGTGTTGACCAGTCAGTTAAGAGTAGGGGCGGGGACTGTCACTAATCTGATCCCAGCCTTCAATGACACTCAACCCACCTGTGTCAGCTGATCGCAGAGTTGCGGTCTTGTGATCAGCTGTTGCTTCAGTGCTCCCTGGGCGACCCCCCAACCTGGTAAAAAGAAAAAGGACAAAAAGGCAGACAAATACCGTGAGTGCCCCAGTAAGCAGGCACTAGCTAGAAGTAGATGTCTTGAGAGAAAAGTGCCTGCCCTGGGGCACCTAAGGTATACGAATTTCGCACCCTGATTATGGGTGAAAGTAAAAATGTCATGTTGCCCCTTTGAAACTCAACCTCGGAGCTACGCAGCACTCCCCTGCCTTCACAAAGGCACAAGGAGTTTGTTATGTCCAGAAAACAGCCTGTTTCACTTGACACTGAACCCCTCTAACATACAGGGACGCTTGTGTGTCCACAGGGTCCGTGTGGGAGAACAGATCTTGAACAAAGCAAAAAAAGCGGTGCAATCACGGGAGCTGTGTGCAGCATGGAACTGGCAAATCTGAAGAGAAGCAAAAAGAAAATCCAGTTCACAAACTGAGTGCTGGGTTTTCTTTCTGCTTAAAGTACCTTCAAAACCTGTCTTGTCCTGCCGTAAGTGTGTAAGGACTAAGGAGAGGGGAAAAGCAGCCGGCACTGGGGGAGTTCAAAGTGTACACAGCTGCTAAATAATGTCAGGATATCTCAGCAATCTCATTTCCAAACAGAATATGCACAATGCTTTTCCAGAATGCTAAGATATGAAAGCAACTGTTACAGTACCTTCAGGTCCCTTTCAATTAATGCCTCCATATAATTTAGGAAAATTATCTATTAAATCAAGTATTTACCTGATCAGTGGGGAGCAGGAAGGCCAGAGAACCATGCCAATCTTGGTGATTTCTGGAGACGGGAAAAAGCTCTCTTCTCCAAATGCCGGCAATTCAACATTTATGCTATCCCCCAACCCACTCCGCTGCTGGGAAAAGGGTGCAGGGAAAGGGACTGTATACTCTACCTCTGATCCCCCAAGTATTTGCCACTGAGGCTGTTCTGCCACTGTTTGACCACTCCACTTCTTTTCTCGAGGGTGAAAACATAAAAACAATGTTAGCTCTACACAGCCCGAGAGACCCATCACACAAAGGGATATTGGGAAAAAAAACTTTAGCCCTTCGTGGCTTTAGAGACCCATCACAATTTGATGTTTTTTAAACAAAAAAAAAATACCCAAACCAAAGTTAGCCCTTTGGGACTTGAGAGACCCGCCGCTGCAGTATATTTTTAAAAATAAAGTTAGTCTAGCCCTTCGGTTAGTGTCTCCTCAACACCAACCTGATGACAAGGAAAACTCTGGCAAACAAAACAACAAAAGGAGCCACACAAACTAGTAACTAATAAAGCTCAGGTAGGCAACGAAGGGTTACATTCCAACCCGAAGCACCAAGGTTAGTGACGTACCTTTTTCTGGCTCTAATAAACCAGGATTTTGTATTTACATTTAATGGTTTACCTACCTGTGCTTTATTAGTTATTAGTTCTTGTAGCTCCTTATGCTGTTTTCCCACTACATCTTTTGGCCAGCACCCAGTTTCAGTCCTGAGCGCTGGGGGTTTGGGTACTTCAACTCTAACAGACAACATCTCTGCTCAGCAGCAAACAGCATGAAAAGGATTCACACAGGGAAAAAGATCCAGCAGTCGGCATGAAAAGGATTCACATAGGGAAAAGATCCAGCAGTCGGGCCAGCTAATTCACTAGTCCCTATCAGTGAGCGTGAGTAATACGGCATGCGTGAGGGTAGACAGTACATTCTGTCTGACCAGATGCACATCACTCATGCAGGACAAATCACACATGCAAAAGGTATCTTTAAACTTGAAATAAAATGCAGAAAATAGTACACATGAACACAACAGACACTTACAAGCTACGCTTGGTAGTGTCTAAAAACTGTAGGAATACACAGGGTTCAGCAGAGCAGAAGCAGTACGTCAAAGCTGCCAGCTGGAAACCAAGGTACATGTGCAAGCCCTCAGGTTCCCACTCAGAATGGCATAAGCCCCTTGTTCCCATTTGGGTTGGCACGGGTCCAAGTATGTCACAGAGGTGAGGCGCTCAGCTCCCAGTTAAGGAGGGTGCAGGCTGCACCCCCCAATCAGATGTTCACGAGGCAGCACTGGCATCTGCTATGATGGCAGCAGTTCACCCACTGACATGGCCAGAAGAAGGGTGCTGCTGCGACTCCAACTGTTAAGGCAGGGGCAAGGAAGGCCAAAGGTTTAAAGAAAACTTCTTAGCACGCACACACGCACGCACACACACATATAAAAAAGGCTGAAAACCACTAGCAAGCAACTCGCATAAACTGCAATAGGATAGTAGCGAGCCCCTGGTTCCCATGCAGAACGGGTGCACCATTCCCCACTCTCAGGGATCAAGGGAGCCCTGGTTCCCACTCAGGATCAAGGAGCCCTGGTTCCCACTCAGGATTATGCAAGAGCATGGTTCCCACTTAGGCTGGTATAAGCCCACGGTTCCCACTTAGGATTGTGCAGTCCCTTGTTCCCAACTGGGGCACGAGTCTGAGTATGTTCTGGTGCTGAGGTGCCTGGCACCCTGTTGGGGGTGCAGGCTGACCCACAAGTAGAAGTTCACGAGGTGGCACTGGCACCTGCCATGACAACAGTAGTTCACCCATTATAATCGCCAGAAGGATACTGCAGCAACCCCAACTGTTAAGGCTCTGGGGGCATGGAAGGGTGAAGATTTAAAGAAAACTTGTTAGCGTGTGCACACATGCATGCACGTGTATACACACACACACACACACACACACACACACACACACACACACACACACACACACACACAACCTGAAAACCACTACCAAGTAAATGGCATAAAACTATAATGAAAATCTTCAGCAATCAATGTTTTGTAAATTAATACCTCCCTGTATTAGCTACAGGCTCCTAAATTTGACTTTTTATGTAGTTAATTTTGATGTCTGGAAAAGACACTAGACTGACAGTACTAGAGTTTAAGGTATTCTGTTAGTCTAAAAGAAGCACTGCACACACAGCAATAGTGCAAGCGTCCTCTAGTACTGTTCTATGAAAGTGCCTCAACACTGTCATTAAGAGAATTACCTCTAGTTGTTGAGAGGGTAGTTCATATTCTATGCCCACTCAGCCCTTGGCACTTAAGTAAGACTGTCAAGAAAGATATTCATTAGTGCCAATTTTGTAAAGGTGAGTTTGTGATTGGACACACTTCCACTAGTTGGAAGGCTGTCTATGGGATGCCATTCCTCATCTGTGAGGGTTACTGCCAGCAGCTGTGGAACAGATAATTCCAGGAGAATGGAATCCATACACCACTGAACCTGCCCAACACTACTCCCTCCAGTTCCAAGATGGGCCTATTTTGTGGACAGGAACCTGGTGATACCAGTCCCTCTTCTCGATGTCACCTGCATCAGCATCATCCTCAGACACTCTCCCATTGCACCTCCTGGGCCAGCTATCACTGGCCTGGGCTTTCCTTGACCCTTCCATGTGCACAGCTGTGGGGATGACCTGTGTGTCTGGAACAGCCTAGTCCCATGGCAACTTCTGCCTACAGCCCATGGAACTTTTGGCCAAGAGAAAAGGCAGGCGGCACTGTATAACAGCAATAAGGAGACCAGCAGAACCATGAACCCTGAGAGGGCAATAGCCCTTGAGCTGCAGGTAAGAGGAGGGGGAACAGGGAGGTAAGGGAAGAAGGAAAAAGGAATAATAAAGGAACAAGTCTGTGAACCACCCTAACTCCTTTCTCAATGGCTACCAACCAGTTATCAGCTGCTACTGGCCTAAGCCAGATATGAACCAGTGACTTAAAAGTTAAAGCAGCAGTGCAAGGTAAATGCTTTGTTTGTTTTTTTACTCCCTGTTGCCAGTCTCGCTGTCCGATTCACTGTTCTATGTTTTTTGTTTTCAGGAACGGCCGTTTTCATCCTCAAAACTACATATTTTATTTGTTTACCCTTGTGTCGCGATTAGCTGCCGTTTTGAGTGTCATAAACCCTAGTGCGAACCATCCTGGGTAGCGCGGTGGCACCCCACATCCCTCCTCTTCCTTTTTCATTGCCGAGTCCCAAGAAGCGGCAGTATCGTGCAGCAGAGGTGTGTGGCACAAGTAATGATGACATCTTCCCGTTCTAGCACAGAGGGAGACTCATGCAGGTTAGTGTGAGCACTGGAGGGTATGTTTAGTAGTTAGCAGGGTGTCAGAGATGAGCACTGTCAGTGGGGACAACAGAAGTAAACAATGGACACAGAAGACAACGTACGGGACAACAACAAAGCTGAATATGGCACCCGCCATATTTCTTGTAGCGCCACAAGAATAGTAAAGTTTTATCGATTATAAAAAATGTAGGGAATCGCCAATCATTTAAAGCTACAAAATCTTAAACTGGAATTATGACTTCAGCTATACAGCATAAAAGTAGAATTTTGGTAACCACTTCCTGGTTACCCAGTACTGCTGCTTTAAAGGTTACATCTGACATTCTTTGCTAACTTCAAAAATACAAAAAAAAAATAGACATCACATTCAGGCATCAATCTACAAACTAATCAATTATTGTGGTGTACCGATTACTCTGACATGGAAGTACTCACCTTAGCACAGTTGGTGCCAGCCACAAGGCAAGACACCTCACCACCCAGACGCTTGGCAGCACTGATGGCATTGAGAGTAATAGGAGTCAGGTTCTCATTGGTGTGTTCTGCTATCACCAGAGTGCTCTGAAAACGCTTTAAAAAGGAGGCCTAGTAGGGGGAAAAAATATGTGCACATTTTAGCATTTAGTTTTGTATCCACACTCTCAACAGTTGACAAGCCGTATAACTACATGAAAGAACCAGAGCAGACGGGTCCTATAAGATAAATATAAATACTCAGAAGTACAAGTCCAGATCCTACAGAAGACATAAATCTTAATAAAAAAAAAAAAAAGGACTGTACGCCACTTAATCAGATCTACATGAATTTAGTTCCTACATACAGTTCACTGAGTATCATTCAACTTCCTCAGGAAAATGGATCTGTGTATACATAAAATTAATAATTTTAATTTTATTAACAAGATTCCAGTGGGCAGAGAATATTTCACAAAACTTCTTTTAAACAGCAAGCAATGCAACCGTTCATTTTCAGTGAAAGAAATATTTCCCAAACCTAAAAATGACGAGAAAGTAAGTTAGAGCAATGCATTTCATAAAGCTGTCAGTTTTTGCAGTATAACTAAAACTAAGATGTTTTAATTTATGCACTATTCACAGGGCATCCCAAAAACGTTAAATAAACCTTAATGAAGGGTAAAACTGATAAAATCTCAGTAAGTATACATTTAAAAGTTCATTGACTTACGATACATGATAATGCAGTTATGCACCATCGATTTGTTGTAAGAATTTTTTTTTTTTTATAAAGAAAAATAACAGTACCTATGTTCCATGGATGTTATAACAAGATACCATGATTTATTAGGTGATACTGTTTTTTTGTTTTTGTTTTTTTTTTTTTAATTCCCTATCCACCATTTCAATGGAATCTTGCTAATGATATTAAAGTTATTAATTTTATGTGGATAGATCTATTTTCCTGTGGAAGCTGAGTGACACGCAACAAAGTGTACTGTAAATTAGAAATAACTTAATGTAGATCAGTTGAAGTCAAGTACAGTCCTTATTTTTTCCCCTGGTTTTTTTTTTCCCCCAGGGAGGGGGGCTTGTGAAAGGTGCTGGATTGATGGCACTGGAACAGTGTGGGCGATCACACTGCAAGCTTCCCCACACCGCCATGGAGGATAAGTGAGAGGGTAGTTCAGACTCCATGCCATTCAATCCTTGGCCTTTCATGACAGACTGCCAACAAGGGTGCCAGATAGTGTCAGATGAATTGGTGGTTTTGTGATGTGAACACCTGCCCACTGACACTGGACTGAGACCACCACAACTCATTTCACACAGCCCGCTGTACAGCCTTCGGGTGATAATGGCTTTCAACCACTATCAACTTGTGCTGGATTTTAACCTGTGACCTAGAAGTGAAAGGCTCCTTAACCCACTGTCAATCCGCTGAGCCATCCAGTTTTTCCTTCCTTTCTTTGAGGGGGGATAAGTTAAGATTAGAGACATTTTTATACCACCCTTGCTCTCAAGTCATGTAAAGCATGTCAAATCAAAGAGGATATAATACTGACTGTACCAAGTTGTATTTCTAGTTTTCAGAATGTTAAAGAGCAGCTGACACCAGTAGGAGAACTTTAACAAAACATAATATTTAGACACAGTTCTGCTTGTTATTTCACATTAGTTGTGTATTTTTTTTAATTATGTTTTTATTGGTATCAAATAAATACATCAGCCTACATAGAAGTAAAACCATTACATACACAAAAGACACAGTTACGTACATTAGAGACATAGTTAATTCCCAAAAATAGCAATTAAAACTTAAAATGATGTTCTGACCTAGCGCTATAAGGTATTGGGCTTCATAGCCCAATACCTTACAGCTGTGTGAACTGACAGGTGCAAAAAATTCAATTTAAAACTGTTTACTTTTTGTTGTGGAAGGGATCGTAACTGGCGCCGAAGCCTCAGCAAGCCAATCCCTTCCAGCGACCTGATGTCCCCGCTCCGCCCCCTACGTACAAGTCTATGGGGACTATTTTAAAACCTGTTTTTAGCCATTTTAAACAGTCTTAGGGATGTTTCAATTTCCCAAGACTGTTTAAGGCTAAAACTAAACAACTTTAAAAATAACCCCGTTAACTTGTATAGGTTTTCAGCCCAGCTGCCCCTGGCCACACCACAATTTCCTAGAGAGCGGGGGAGGAGTTGGGCGGGGCACCAGGAAGCTGGAAGAGATCGGGTTGGTTGAGGCTTCGTGCCTGTTACAATCCTTCCCACAAAAAAAAGTAACCAGTTTTAAATTGAAATTTTTGCACATGTCAGCTGAGGACAATATAAGGTACTGGGCTATGAAGTCCAATACTTTATATCTGAAATTTCCTTTAAATGAATAGGCTATCTATACTAAGTACAGAGAAGTTAATGGCCAGGTTATAGTTACAGTCTTCATAAAGAATCATCCAGAGTTCAGATTCTATTGTTGAAAATGGTATATTCTTATACTGACTACACATATGCTGGTTAAAATAATCTGATCTCCTAGTACGTGTACATTACCATTATTTAAACTAAAAAATAAATGTTAAAAAAAAACATACAGAAACTTAGAAAAACTTAAGAGAAGGAGGAGAGAGGCTGCACCTTAAATTTCAACAGAGATGGGTCCCACCCTATTAGACAAAGAGCCAATGAAAACCCCCTAAACCTGTGATACAGACCTTCACTCTCCCAGTCTCCAGGGACTCCACCAGTTCAAGTCTCCACTCAGTGCTCAGGGCTTAGTTCTGTATTTCTCCTCCCCGTTATTTATTATTGAAGTCATCTGCATAAAAACTGGATCTTTGCCCTGAAGAGTTTAACTATTCCTGTTACTTTCCTTACCTGATGTCATAATGTCTCGCCAGACATCACAGTTACTGCCATGAACAGATTGTGATGTCACAATAGAAGATTATGACATGATGTAGGCAGCAAGCTAAAGAGGCAGATGAACACTTATGGATACAGAGCATGTTTTCATGCAAATTTCCTCAGTAATTAATAACGGGAGGAGAAATCATAAATAGAGTGTGTTAAATTGGACCTAAATATTATGTTTTTCAAAGTTTTCTCAAGCATCAGCAGCTGTTTAAGATTTAGCAAATATTGTCAACTTTCTCCCTTTTTCTCACTGAATCAACCCGCCCCCAAGCAAGAAGTACCGCTACCCCATACAGGAACAGATGGTGCACAATTCCTTGTGCTGCCTACCATAGACTCCAAACTCCAAGGGGCACTGGCCAGGCTATGTAACCACTAGCTGGCAAGGCTAGTAATCTAGAAAAATCCACTAGCTCCACAGATATACCACAAACCTAAACAATTTTCTTATTAAAATACTACCTCATCTGGGGGACTCAAGTTTTTTCCTGTGTTAAACATAAAACATCAGTGCTTCAAAAACTGTATAATATTAAACAAAAGAAAACCACGCTACAACAACAGCACAGCCTAGCTTGGGGAGATAATGACAGTTTCACAGCCCCCAAACTTTCCTTTATGAAAAAAGTGTTTTTGTACATATCAGTTGATTTTTACCTGAAATAGAAACTTACGATACAAGCAGCCACCAAACCAAATGGACTTTAAACTGTTTATTATCACCATTCAGGAGGACATTCTGATGCAAGCCTAGAATTATTGGACTCTTAAGTACAACCATGCCAGTCCTGTTTAATGCGTTTATCAGTGGTATAGGTATAGGTATACAGGGCAAAACTGCCGTATTCACAGGTGATACCAAGCTAGGAGGAAGGGTGGACTTCGAGAGGGCGGTCAGGGACCTACAAAAAGACCTAAAGAGGCCGGAAAGATGGTCTACCATCTGGCAGCTGAGGTTCAACGCAAAAATTGCAAGGCGATGCATCTGGGTAAAGAGAACCCTAGGGCAGTATACTGGCTCAACGGAGTCCATCTCAGTGCCTCACAAGAAGAAAGGGACTAGGAGTCATCATTTGTAATACCCTTAAACAGACCAGCCAATGCACACAGCTTACAGCAAGGCCAGCAAATGCTTGGGTGCATAGCAAGAGGATTTGACAGCAAAACGGGCAGGTAATACTCCCACTCTATATGTCCCTGGTAAGGCCCCATCTGGAGTACTGTGTCCAGTTTTGGAGTCCACATCCGCCATCCAGAGAAGGGTGACCAAGATGATTCAGGGCCTTCGAGGGCACCTACATGAGGGGGCATCTAGAAGCGCTGAATATGGTCTCATGGAGGAAAAAGAGGGAGAGAGGGACATGACTGAAACAAACAAGTTCCTGAGAGGGACTAAATAAGGTGCCCTCCTCTGACCTGTTCAGTTACCATCTCCAACACTAGAGGTAATGAGTGGAAGTTGGGGGGGGTGCTTCAAGAGAGAGCTTAGGAAACACTATTTTACATTAAGGGTCACAGAACCATGGAATAGGCTACCCGATGAGGTGTTGGAAGCAAAGATCAAGAGATCATTCAAACTGTGGTGGGACAGAGCTAAGGCAACAACAACAAACACTGTAGGAGCAGTTGGGGGCATACAGTAGAAGGGGGGCTAGGTCCTGGGATCCAAGTAGGTATCAGGAACTCATGGGCAGACTAAATGGACCCTTGGTCTCCTTCTGCTGTCACTTTTCTATGTTTCTATCTGCTGTACTCCTTTGAAAGTGGTCACTGTATGAAATGTAATAGATACACGGATACACAGACACTGTCGGCAAATAAGGGCCTATGGCCCACCAGTCTGCCCATTTGAGCCTGTAGTACTGGTACAAACTGTGTAAATGAAACACGCTGGTGTTCATGCTGACTGGATACTCAATAAAAGTTAAAAAAAAATATTACCTCAAGTAAGGCACATTTAGCTTATAGGAAGGATAATGGTAAGAGTTTTTTTTTTACATATATCAACCAAAATAGGAAGGATAGGCAAGGAGTGGGGCCATTAAAGTCAGATAGCATAGAAATTAGGAAACCAAAAGAAATGGCTGATGCACTAAATTAATTTTTGGTACAGTATTCGAACCTAATGGAGAGGTCATGAATGGTAAAGTCAATGAAAACCATAAGATATCTGATTTGTTAACAACAAAGGATGAAGTAGAAAAATGATAAAAGAAATTAAAGATACATAAATCTGTGGGCCCAGACCAATTGCATCCTAGGTACATTAAAGAAATAGCACTATTAATAACAGAAAAATTGGTAACAATTTTTAATGAATTATTTGCAACAGGTGAGGTGCCAGAGGATTGAGGCAGACTTTGTGGTACCGTTGTTTAAAAAGGGAGATAGGTCAGAGATGTCCAACTATAGGCCTGTGAGTTTGACAGAAATTCTGGGCAAAATAGCAAAAAGTATACTGAAAACCAGAATAGAAGAAAATCTTGAGGCATTGGGATTTGTAGATGAAAAAAAGCACAGATTCAACAGGAATAGATCCTGTATTGCTAACAACTTGTGCTTCTATGAAGATATAAATGAGAAAGTTAGTGGAAATATACCAACAGACATTATATTTCTTGATTTCCAGAAAGCTTTTGTTAAGGTGCCACAGGATAAATTGATAGAGAAAATAGCCAATATGGGATTGGACAGCCATACAGTTGTTTGGATAAGAAACTGGCTAGGGAACAGAATACAGAGGGTGAGAATTACAGAGAAAGTTTCAGAAACTATAAAAGTGGTGAGTGGTGTCCCGCAAGGATCAGTCCTCGGGCCGATTCTATTTTCATTGTATAGAAGTGATTTGCATCATGGTACTGTATTATCAATCACATCGCCAAATTTGCTGATGACATAAAATTAGGGGGACCTGTTAATTCCCAGGAACAACAGGATTCAATGAGAATGGATTTGGAAAGGATAGAGAATTGGGCAAAAACAAAACAAGAAGAGTTTTAGCATAAAAAAAAAAAAAAAGAAAAATCAGCAGTGATGTATTTAGGAAAATCTAATAGGAAAAAGAAAATAATGGATAGTTTACAGTGTATTACTGGCCAGTAATATCGAGGCAGTTCAGGACATGTAAGAACCTAGAGAGCTTAAGTCGAGAGGTTCCTATATATGTCCTAAACCTCAATTGTGTTTTTTTTTTTGTTGTTTTTTAATATATGGATCCAAGTTTTTAGTGGGCAGTCGGCTGCTGACATGAAGGATTCTGTTAGTCCTGGCCGATGCGCCTGTCTCACTCCATCTCTTTCTCTCGCCCGCTTGCACACACAGGACACTGTCTCCCTCCATCTCTTTCTCCACTGCCTGCTCGCACACACAGGACAGTAAAAATTGCTTTTTAGTCATACCTTGTCTTCTTCGTGTTGGGGGAGGGAGTGGAGGATCAGCCAGACAACTCCTTCTGAAAATAAAAAATGGGAAGTAACTGGAGAGTATGCGCCTCGCTAAACAAGAAATGACTGTCATGTTTTGAAACCATTTAGCTCGCTTCATAGACAGACAGCGCCAATGATTAGCTGTTGTGAGTGTCAATGGTTGATTGACATTTACAAGGTTTACTGATTTGGGGAGTTGCGGGCTTGCGTGTTGAGCTTGGCAGGTAATACTATCGTTCAGGTCCTGAGCGATACTATTTCAGGACATGAACGATAGTATTATCACTCTCAAGTGTGGTATTATCACCGGGAGTGACAGTATTACCGGACCTTTTTGTATGCTTTAGGATCAGATAATTCAAAATCCATATATTAAAATCAAATATATGTTGAATGGAGAGGAATTACAGGAGGTAGAGGAGGAAAGAGACTGTGGGGTAATTATTGATAATCGTCTGAGTTTTGAAAAACAAAGGACTTATATCATACAAAAAGCTAATTACACAGTTACAAATATAAAACGTAGTTCTGTGAATGAATCAATTGGCTGTTTATTACCTATATATAGGTCGTATGTAAGACCTTACTTAGATTGTGGGTCACAGTTGTGCAGTCCCTACAAAAAAGGAGAAATTAAGAGAGTAGAAGCGGTGCAGAGAAGGTATACTAAAATGATGGGAAAATTAGGTAATTACGGGTATGCTGAAAGACTAAAGAGAACTTGTCTGTTCTACTTGGAGCAGAGGAGACTTACTTTCTTTGCACAGAATTATTAATGACAAAGCACTAGTAAATGAGATAGGTTTGGGGCTTCAGATTAAACCCAAGGGGCTAAGAGGACACAGAATGCAAATATAGTTGGACACAGTAAAAAAGAACAGAGTACACTATTCATTCCTGGACAGAACTGAGAGAATATGGAACATGTTCCCAATAGAGGTGGTGGACAGTAACTCAACAGAAGAATTCAAAAAAAGAACAGACCAAATGATAAAGAATAAAAAGTTGAAATGTGCCCACTAATGTGGAGAATGGTTTTACATGGACCAAGGTCTTCTACAATTCTAGACCCAGTATAAGAACCCAGTACAAGTACAAGCCAGCACGGCTAGTTGTATGAATATTTTAGTGGCACAAAAAATCTACCAGCTTTTGGGCCAGTAACAATTTCAGATCCTGTGTCTGGGGCAACCTCGTCTACAATCTTACATCCTAATCTGGAGAAAATCTACTTTGTAAAGCCCCCTCATAACACTAAATGCTGTGGCAATTTTATTTGGTCAAGAAAACAAGGACGGGGATCCTGCTAATAATGGCATCAATGTGATTCAAAAAAATAAATGAATGAATGAATAAATAAATAAATAAATAAATCGGACACTAACACCAATGCAAGTGCAACACCATGAGCCAAAGCCAGCAATGCATGTGTCATACCAAGTGAGAGTAAACATCAGTGCCCCGCCATGGGTCAGAGCTCCCAATATCTGTAACTGCCCCCTCCTGATAACTGACTGTTGTTAATGTGTTGCTGCACGACCTGCCACCCCCAGGACCCTCACGTATGAGCTACTACATCTCATCAGGCTATCCTGGTAAAATAATCACAATAGCAGTAGAGCCACTGATTCACATAACAACAGAATCTGACATTTTAAATCGGCAGTTGGGACTCAGTTTTCATGAGAAAAGCTCTATCTGCACCACTTTATCATGCCACCAACCTCACTTTGCACTACTTCTTGCAAGCCCCTCTCCCCATTTCAAGCCCAATTTTTGTACAAAGCATGCTAATTTGCTTTTAATTTCTGGGAAAAACTGAAGAAAAAAAAAATGATTTTAAGATTTTGTCAACTGAAATGAACATTTTTAAAACGGAAATCACTGACCTATACCAGCACCACATCATGTCAGAACCCACAACATCAATTCAACGCCAGTGCCACACCACAAGTCAGAGCCTATGATATTCACACCAGTACCGCACCAAAAGTCAGACCATGATATCAACACACCAATCCCACACCACAGTTCAAAGCCCATGACATCAACTAAGGATGTCATGATAATTGTGGTTCATGATGACCACAATAATTTTCACTGACCGTGCAGATATTGCACCTGTTTATCTGTATCGCAATAACTGTTTTTCATAATACACCATGATATATAGAGAATGTCTATCCTTAGCGCTCATCCAGTTATGCTGTGGCACTGGGGTGATGCAGGGAGCTGTGACTCATGCTGGGTGGCACTGTTGCTGATACATGTGGTCCAACTTGGGTGGCAGTGGTGTTGACATTTTGGGCTTTACTTGTAGTGTGGGACTGCTGTTGATATCGTAGTCTCCGACTTGTGCTCTGGCACTGGTGTTGCTGTTAGGGGTATCACGATATGAAAATGTTCACAATATGATAACCTTGAAAAAATTGTATAATTATTATTGTATTATTGCAACATTATGGTGCCTGGTTCCAGCTTTGTGAAATTGGCCCTCTGCACCCTACATTTTTGGGAGAAGACAGGGTAGTAGACTGAGAAACTGAATTTTTCATTCATCATCATAATATACTACGTAGAGGAAGATTGTTCTGCATGGGTTTTCATCCTAAGCAGAACGCTGTTGTACCACAGTGCAAGGGTCATGGAAGGCGGTAGTACCCTTCTGTGGTATAACAGCCTTCTATGCAGGTGAACACAATGTCTGCATGACCGGTTCTAATGGAACCAGAACTAAAAAACAAAACAAAACAAAAAAAAAATCAAAGAAAAAAAAACACCACCACGCTCCCAACAGATAACCACAAACTGAAACCGATACTGTGGACCTTGGCTAGTTTGCACTGTTTTAGATGAAAGTCTAAAAATTAAACCTTTATACCGTCAGTCCCGTAGCCACCATATGGTGAACCATACATTGCTGAGCCTGACCGAAAATGGCCACCGGGAGAGAATAAGTCAGCTTAAACAACCCTTTTTAAAAAAAAAAAAAAATCTTTCTCAGAATAGCTGTCACTTTGACAATGGCCAAGAATGGGACATGAAAATGGGAGAACGGCTGAGAATGGGACAGAAAGTTTAACAAACAAAAAAACTTTTACTTTTTGTTCTCTATACACTATATAAAAATACTGGCTGGGCAAAACATTGCCCATCCAGCATGTGCTGCCCACCGCGAGGTTCAGATTATAGTGGACCTCTTGAGCTTCACTCGAGGTCTTCTGCAATCTGAACCTCGGCAGCATTATATTGGTTGCACATGGTTGGCCAACCAGTATATTAGCTAATGACTACCAAAATAAAATGTGACTGATAAAAATACAGTGCGACTAGTGAAAAATACTAAAATTTGGGTTAAACAGAAGGATTTTTATAAAGATACCCATGTCAGATTTCCTAATCTCCCTACCCCAAGAAATAAGAGACCACTCCAAGGTTCTTGTAACTGCAATGGTACAAGGAATAAGAACACCAGACATACCTTATTATCTATAAAGCTCTGCAAGGCACACAGCCCTAGGACATAATCACTATAGCAGTAAAATGGGGTGAGGAGACTGGAGAGGTCTCCATGAAGGGAGAACAGGAGAGGGGCTGCTACGAGGCAAGCAGAACAACATCCTCTCAAGTACGGCAAGTGTACTCGTGGAAACACTTGATGCATTGTTTCAGGACCCTTCTGATCACAGCCCATTATGGGGAAGGGGGGAGGTGCAGCTTGCTGGAGGCAATGTATGGAGGACCGGTAACACATAAACAAATCATGTGGTCTTGCCCAGTAATAGAAAACTTTTTCTTCCCTCCATATTCTCTGGTGATCCCTTCCTCCCCACCCCAGACTTTCGTTGCCGCTCCTTCTCACCTGCGCTCCTACCAAATCTCCACCTGGTGGGAGCGGAACTACGGAGGAGCAGGCTGCCACCCCGGGAGAGGAAAGCTGCATAGCAGCTCAATCCCGCCTCCAACCCTCCCCTAAGCCGGCTCCCCAGCAACCAGAGGACGCCCCAACCCAGGTTGCTGGCGTGGTCAAGGTAAGGCACCCAGCGCCCAGCCCTCAGTGCCACCGGGCCAATAGCAAACTTCTTAACCAAGCTGAAAAGGGCCAACACAGAGCTCTTGCATACTCACCTGGTTGACACCGGAGCTGTACCTACTTTACTAATATTCTAGACAGCTGGAAGACCGTGTAAAACATATTCTGGGAGTAATACTTTCAGTGGCTTAAAAATGCATCCCTAGAAAACGCTAACTATTCAACAAGGAGAAGGAGTTTGTAGGCAGCAGCAGGACCGGGCTGACTGGAGCCGCATCGGCAGCAGGGAGGACTAGCAGGAGCTGATCGGAGGAGCTGCGGCGCTAAGGAGCAAGGAGCGGGGGCCAATCAGCACTATATGCAATTTTGATTGTAGCGACTGGGCTAAAAGGTCATTAGCCCAGTCACAATCAGGAGAGCTGTTTTTGTCCCACACCACCCACCCTGGCCCCGATCTCTATTAAATGGTCGGTGAGGATGGAGCCTTGGAGAGGGCAAGCTGTGAGTGGGTGATCTGGATTGTTGCTGATTGGGGAAAAGAGAACTGTATGCTGTGCCTGCTTGGGCACCATTGACTACCTGCTACCTACAGCTGAGGGACATGACAACTGTGAACTGATTAATACTACGCTGGTGAAACATAGAAACATAGAATTTGAAGGCAGAGAAGGACGCTTGGCCTACCCAGTCTGCCCATTTCCCTACCTACTGGATAAGCTGCAGATCCTAGTTAACCAGCAGCCTATTTCTTCCTACCCCACCCCTAGAATTGCCTTATGACTGTCCCATGCATGCTTGAATTCCACCACTGATTTTGACTCCACAACCTCCTCCGAAGGCCGCTCCATGCATCCACAACCTCTCTGTGAAAAACTTCCTTAAATTACCTCTGAGCCGCCTCCATCTTCAAATTGTGCCCTCTTGTTCTTGCACACCTCTTTTTTGAAAGATGCTACCTCTTGACTTTGTTGATTCCCTTGAGGTACTTGAACGCTTCTATCATGTCCCCTCTCCTCCTTTCCTCGAGGCTATATATTAAGCTCCTTTCACCTCTTTCATATGTCTCCCGGCAGACTCCTGCACCATTTTAGTGCTCTCCTCTGACAGCTTCCATTCTGTCTATGTCTTTGCGGAGATTGGGTCTCCAGAACTGCACACAGTACTCCAGATGGGGTCTCACCAGCTGTCTGTACAGAGGGATAATAACTCCCTGTTTTCTACTGGTCATGCCTCTCCCTATGCATCCCAGTATCCCCCAGCCCTCCTTGCTGCCCTCTCACATTGCTTGCCCACCTTTAGGTGGTCTGATACGACTACCCCCAGGTCCCTTTCCATTTTTGTTGTTGTTAGTATCTCACCCCCCATTGTGTACTCTTCCCCTGGGTTTTTGTTTCCCAGGTGCATTACCTTGCACTTCTTAGCATTGAATCTAAGCTGCCATACATTTGACCATTCCTCTAACCTTGCCAAGTCCCTTCTCATCCTTTCCACCCCACCCTGTGCATCAACTCTGTTGTAGATCTTTGTGTCATCTGCAAAGAGACATATTTTCCTTCCAGTCCTTCTGCAATGTCACTTATAAAGACATTGAAGAGGACCGTCCTAATCCTGAACCCTGCTGTACCCTTACTAGTAACCCTCCTTTCTTCTGAGTGGACTCCATTTACTATTACTCTCTGTGTCCTATTCTCCAGCCAATTCTTTACCCAGGCTGTCATCTTGGGACCCACCCCAGGCTGGCTAACTTGTATATTAATCTTTGTGTGGGACTGTGTCAAATGCCTTGCTAAAGTCTAGGTAGGCCATGTCCACAGCCCTCCTGATCTACTACTTTGGTCACCCAGTCAAAGAAATCTATCAGATTGGCTGGCATGACCTTCCCGCTGTGAATCCTTGCTGCCTAGGGTCCTGTGCACCTCTGGCCTCTAGATACTAGACAATTCTTTCCTTCAGAAGTGATTCCATCATTTTCCCTATCACTGAGGTTAAACTAACAGGTCTGTAGTTTCTGCTTCTGCCTTGCTCCCACTTTTGTGAAGGGAATCACATCTACCCTCCTCCAGTCCTCGGTACCACCCCATCCTCCCATGATTTGTTAAAAGGGTAGTCAGTGGTGTCACTAGTTCTACCCTTAGTTCTTTGAGAATTCTGGGATGAATCCCATCAGGCTCCATTGCTTTGTCCACCTTCAGTTTTAAGAGTTCTTTCAGAACCCTTTCTTCTGTAAATGGCTGGCATCAACTTCTGTATCCAGAGTGTTTCTACTGTTTGATTTATGTACCTCCCTCTTCATTTGTAAATACTGAGCAACAATATTTGTTTAGTATCTCTGCCTTTTCACAGTCTCCTCTGCCCACCCTCCCTCCCTTTATTAAGCCTCACTATCCCTCCCTTGGTCTTCCTTCGCCCTGATGTACCTATAAAAGGTTTTATCCCTTCTTAACTGAGTTGGCTATCTCTTCCTTGGTTTGGGCCTTTGCTGTTCTGACTGCCTTCCCAGCCTCCTTTGCTTTAACTGATACAGTTCTCTGTCCTGCTCCTTCTGCGATTCCTTGTACTTCCTGGATGCTTTTTCTCTTGAACCTTCACTGCCACTTCCTTTGAGAACCATAGTGGTTTCTTACATCGTTTTGTTTGTTTATTTGCTTCACACAAAGGCTCATTACCTCTGTGATGGCAGTTTTTAATATTCCCCATTATTCTTCCACCCCTCCTTCCTGCCCATTTGCTAGTGCATTCCTTAGGCACTCACCCATTTTGGCAAAGTCAGCCCTCCTAAAGTCCAGTACTTTTGTCTTTGTATGGCTTGACTCTATTGCTGTGTTTACTGTGAACCATACTGTTCGATGGTCGCTAGTTCCCAGATGGCTACCCACTTCTACATCTGTGATCCTCTCTCCATCTCCATTTGAGAGAATCAAGTCTAATATTGCTCCCTCTCGAGTGGGCTCCAATACTAGTTGTCTAGGCATGCCCTGTAGGGCATCTAGAATAACTCCACTCTTCAAGTGGCAGCTGCAACTGCACTCCAGTTAACATCTGGCATATTCAGATCACCCATCAGCAATATCTCACCTTTTTCTGCCATTCTAAGTATATTTTCTATCATTTCTTGTCCATTTCCTCCCCTGAGAAGGGGTCTGTATACAACCCCTGGGCGGATTGTGGTGCCATTGCCTGTCTCCAAATTTACCCACAGTGCTTCTTCTCCTCCTCCCTGTTTACCCTTTTGTTCTATTGCTTTTATGCCTTCCCTTATGTAAAGAGCTACTCCTCCTCCTCTTTTACCCTCCCTGTCTCTCCTGTAGATAGTGTATCCTGGTATGTTTACGTCCCAGTCATGGTTTTGTGTGTACCGTGTTTCTGTGATTGCCACGATATCCAGATGTTCCTCCTCCATCAAGGCCACTAATTCAGGAAGCTTGTTACCCAGACTACGGGCATTGGTACTCATTGCTCTCCATTTTTTGATGGCTTTACCTTCTGTTGCAGCATCCCCCACTGACTGTTCTACCTCGGTCTTTTTCTCATTTAGTACCCTGTTTTGTAGGGAGAGGCTGGGATTTTCCTGCTGCTTGTCACTGCCTCCCCCTTTGACTAGTTTAAAAGCTTCACAATGAAGCATTTAAACCGATTGCTCAAGAGACTTGTTCCCTTCCTGGACAGATGCAGACCATCCTGCCAGTATAGGCTGGTGTCCCTCCAGGTGGAACCCCAGTCCCCAATGAAGCCAAACCCCTGTGCTCCGCACCATTTTTTCAACCATTCATTAAACTGCATGGTGCTAATTACCCTCGCCTCTCCCATGCCTTTGACAGGCAGCACCTCTGAGAAGGATACTATGTGTGCTACTTGTCTTAGGCCCCTCCCCAACTCTTCAATGTCCTCCTGCACTGCTCTAATCTCATGATGAGCCAAGTCATTTGTCCCTCGGTGGACAATTACGTCCAGCTCAGACTCCCTTGCAGGTGTTCTCGTGATCCTGAGGATGCGCTTCCTGTCCCTCCAAGCCATGGCACCAGGCAGGCACCTTACTTCAGTTTTCCCAGCTCCCCCCAGTTCTATACCCCTAATAATTGAGTCTCCCACCAGGAGCTGCTTCCTTTCCCTGTGGTGTCCTCTGCCTCCTTCCTGTGGGCCTCCCTTGTGACAGCTGTCATCAGTCTTCTCTGCGGGTGCATCCATAGGGGAGCTATGCTCCCCCAGAATGGTGTATGGATTGTGGAGTGGAACAATTGACTGGGTGTGCCTCTGTTCCACCATCCTCACCCTCCCTGAGCCCACTGTGGTCCAACTGCTGTGCTTTCTTCGCAACCTCTGAAGTAGTGGTGGTGGCGCTAGTGCTCCCTGGATGGGGAGGTTCCTTCCTACTGTCCAGTGTGGTCTGGGGAAGGTTTCTACTACTGTCCAGTGCGGCTGAAGACGGGCAACCTCCTCCTCAGGGCCTTCCTGTCAGCAAGATACCCTACACAACAATTTGACAGAGAAAATACCCTGCTAATCAAACAGAGAAAAATCCAGACATCCAAGTCAGACACAGGTAAACCTCTCCAGCAAACAGCCTGGTGGTTTGTTAGCCACAAAGGAAAATCAAATATGCAGTTATTTCAGCCCTTCTGAAGATGCTGACAAGATAAGCAGTTTTGAAAACCCCCTTCCTGAATTAAAAACTAAAATAATTAAACACAAAGCAATACCACTGTAAAAGTAAGGAAAACTTCTCTCAGATGAAAGCAAGAGACAGAGATTAGTTACAGATATCTAGTCCAATATAGTATATCCCACTCAACTTCTCAGTTGTTTCAAAGCACACCCAGTACACAACTTGGAAGAAGATGGACTTCTGTCTGAAACAGGATCACACCAGTAGTTTCTAGTAATTGATCAATGCTGTAATAGTCAAGCTAGACAACTGGCTGTGATGCAGGCCTCTGACTTGTGAAGACAATTTCCCCCACCTCAGGCTATGTCAGGCATCCGATTACAAACTGCAGCCTTTGCTATTTTAAATCACACAACCCCACCAAATATTGCAAAATATATTGATGCAGATTGTCACAGAATTCTAGTAATCAGTCCAGTTAGCCACAAAGGAAAATCAAATATGCAGTTATTTCAGCCCTTCTGAAGATGCTGACAAGATAAGCAGTTTTGAAAACCCCCTTCCTGAATTAAAAACTAAAATAATTAAACACAAAGCAATACCGCTGTAAAAGTAAGGAAAACTTCTCTCAGATGTAAGCAAGAGAGAGAGATTAGTTACAGATATCTAGTCCAATATAGTATATCCCACGCAGCTTCTCAGTTGTTTCAAAGCATACCCAGTACACAACTTGGAAGAAGATGGACTTCTCCATGAACTGGTTACAGCTGATTGGGAGACAATGGTCCTGTATGCTGGGTTGCATGGGTAACATTGTCTACTGCTATCAGAGGAGGCATATTATAGCAGATTGTATAACTGCGTATGCTGTCCACAGTTGAGGGAGTAGGCAAACTTTGTGAACTGTTTATTGGTACTGATCACTGTTGGGGTGGGCAAAATTTCTGCTTGAGAACTGGGGCTGAAAAACTGGCTGTTGAGGAAAGAGGCAGAACTGTTGTAATCAGAGTTCTGCTGGAGAGGCAACAAACAACTAGGGTCCTGTTAGCTACTGACTAAATTGGTTCTGCAAGAGGGCTGTACTGCTCACACCAAAATAAGGCTGGACTTGGGGCTGGCCAGAGCGGGCATCTTTGGTAGGGTGATTGGGTGCACGGGGCAGCAATAATCTAAATTGGGCATGGAGGTTCAGACGGTGTCGTGTTTTCAGCTGACAGGGCTTAGGGAGGAGGTTGAGGGGATCTGAAGAAAGATGGAAGGCATGAGGGGGGAGGAAAGGGCCTCACAACAGTAGGCGAGGCCACTACGGTATACCCCAGGGAACAGGTGGACATGGACCTTATGGGTACTCCGGAGGGGTAGGGCACAATACAAGCAACGGACGGAAAACACTTCGTAGGAGAGTGGCCGATCAGAGGAATCAAAGGAGGGAGGGAGGAGTAGGAGAAACAAGTTGGGGGCAAGCATCACACTTAGTAATCTATTCACCCTGCTGTATCCAGGAGAGGGGTGGAAGAGGCTGGGGGGGGAAGGACAGAGAGGGTTTGGCCAGCAAGCCGGGGATGGGGTAGGGAGGTGGCCACATCCACAAAAAGGAGGGAGGGAGGTGGAACATGAACCGAGGTTGGAGGGAGGAAAGGGGATTTATTTATTTAGTTTTTGTTGACCGGTAAGTGCACTAGACAAACCCTGACTATTTTCAGGCATGACCCGGGGGAAGGGGATACAGATGAATGCCAACTGACCTTGAACCAGATTAAACTGTTGGTGGTAATTTTAGTGAATGAGGGAAATTTGCCTAGAACACCGGGGAAATTCCCCTACTCTTTTTTCGATAAGTGCCATGAGATCTTTAACATCCACCTGAACTACCGCCAATCCAGCCAGATGGGACCTCGGTTTAACGTCTCATCCGAAAGACGGCACCTCAGAAGTGCAGCACCCCTCTCATGCTGCACTACAGTGTCAGTACTGGGATATTAACCCAAGTGCCAGATGTGGAAACTGAACCTACAGCCCTCTGATCTCCCAGCCTCAGAGGCGACTGTGCTACCTACTGAGCCACTGACACTGATGGAGGAGCACAGGACGAGGCCGAGGGGAGAGGGGAGAAATGGGGCCTAGAGAGCACTCAGGAAAGGAAGTCAGCCAAGAAGAGGGGTGGGGTACTCTAGAAAGGCCAGAATCTGGTCGGGAGGAAGCGGATGGGGGGCAGGAGAAATATGCCAGACGGGGTGAGGGAGACAAGACCAGAGATGGGGATGGAGGCAAGGAGGAAGCAGTAGAAGGGTGTCTGGGTGGGGACCTGTGGATTCTGGCCCAGAAAGGAGCCCAGAGGAGATCTGGGGGGTGCAATCAATGCCACCCATGGGGGGGGGAGACGAGGAGCAAACTGGGAGCCACAGGCAGAAGAAAGAGCACGGTAGGGCATGCACAGACTAGTGATCCCCGGACTGAAGGGGGTGGGAGGAGTAAGCTGGGGGTCAATGAAAGAAGCAAGAGCCAGGAAGGGATCAAAAGGGCCAGTAAATTGGGGGAAGGGTGAAGGTGATCCTGCTGGGCAACTCCATGACCAGGGGCATCCAGTGGGAGGAGGGAAGGGAAAAAGCAGCCCAGTCAAGGCTAAATGTATCCCAGGCCTATCCGTACACAAGGCCAAATTCCAGCTATACTCATTAACATTGGAATGCGGGGGATCCCCAGATTTCCTAGTACATCTGGGCACAAATGACTTGGAGGGGAAGAGTGAACTGGAAATCCAGGAGAGGTTTCGGGAACTGGCCAGGGTCTGCCACTCTATAGGAAGCTCAATCTCCTTCTCTGAGATTCTACCAGTACCTAGGGCATCCGGAGAGACCAAGCATAAACTCAGAGGGGTGAACCAGTGGCTCAGGAACTGGTGCAGGGCAGAAGGGTATGGGCTGGTGCCGGACTGGGGGGGGGGACACATGGGAGGACAAGGGGTTAAATGCTAGGTATAGGATACACCTGAACTTGGAGGGAAGGGAGATCTTGAAACTAAAACTTGCTGGATTCATAGTCGAGAGGGTGGGGTTTAAACTTGTAAAGGGGGGAGGGATACGTGAAGGAATGGAACCAGGCGGGCTGCTTGAGGTTCCAGGTCTAGGGCACAAAAAGAGGGCAGATGACTGCAAAGTAAATACAGCCAGAGCTGTGCAGGAAAGGGCGAACAGGGACTGCGCAGGGCCGAGACAACTGGAGAGCGGAGGGGGATGGTGTGGAGGATGGTCCTGATCAACGCCAGGAGCATGAGCAACAAAATGCCCACGCTCCAGGTGATGCTGGCAGAGGGATCAGCGGATGTGGCAGTGATTACTGAGACATGGGCCACCCAGAAGAATGACTGGGACCTAAACTTGGAGGGATACACAATATTCAGGAGGGACAGAGAAGAAAAAATTACACACCTTAGTAATGTTGTTTCTTCTAATGGAGTCTTGCTATATTATGACATATGCAGTGAGTCCCAACCTTCGAACTGCTCCGGAGGTGAAAGAGTTAACTTTCCATGCCAGGCATGGAACTTTGAGCGCGAGCTCGGTTGAAAACTCTGTCTGTTGTTAATCAAGCTCAAACTGTCAGATCTTTACTGAGCAAAACTCACTAAGGTTCTGTGTGGAAGTCAGAACCTACACTAGCCAACTGGCTACTAAATATAAGAACACATTTTTCTTGGTCCCAAAACAAAGACTCAAGTCAGGGATCCAAAAATTAAAAACATAACACCCAAACACCCCAAAAGGAGGGTGAAAAATAGGTGGGCATCTACTAAGTGCTAACACTGCACTGCCCACCCACATCCCAAAAGTAGAGGTTCTGAGAGGGCAGGTAGAGGTCATAATATAGCAAGACTCATTAGAAGAAACAACATTACTAAGGTGAGTAATTTTTCTTCAAACAACATGAAGTCTTGCTATATTATGACATATGCAGACTCAACAGCAGTACCTCCATTGGAGAAGGGACAGAACCTACTTTGGAAATAGGCTCTGAAGCACAGCTGTGTTAAACCGAGCATCACTCCTAGCCTGGATGTCCAGGGAGTAATGCTTGAAAAGTGTGAACTGTTTTCCAGGTAGCTGCTTGACATATCTCTAGGATAGGGATGTCCCTGGCAGCAACCAGAGACGCAGCTGTACCTCTGGTAGAGTGAGCCTCAGCCCTGAGGGAGGAACCTTACCCAGTTTTCATAGCAAAATTGGATACAAGAGACAATCCACCTGGCAATGGATCTTTAGTGGCAGGTTTCCTTTACCAACCCTCATCGTAAGTGAGGAACAGTTGAGGAGTCAAACCTGTGACCCTGTACGTTCTATGGAGTAACTAAGGGCTCTTTTGACATCTAAACTGTGCTGTCTCCTCTCGCCAGAGGAGGAATGGTCAGTGAAGTACACAGGAGAGACAGATTGATTAAGGTGGAAGTCTGAAACCACCTTAGGCAAGAATTTTCTGTTAGTCCTGAGGACCACCTTATCTCTATGAAAGGAGATAAAATCAGGCTCCACTGACAATGCTTGTAATTCACTTATGCGCCTGGCAGAAGTGATGGCTACCAAAACAGTTTTTCAAGTCAAGTACTTAAGCTCTGCTGAAGACAATGGCTCAAGGGGTTGAAGAAGCTGGGCAATGCAAATATTAAGATCCCAGGCAGGGGCAGGATCCCTGAAAGGGGTTGGTGTGAAGCAAACCCTTGAAAACTTGGAGAATACAGGGTGAGCCAAAGACAAGAGGGTTTACCTGCTGATAAAAAGCAGACACGCTGCCAGGCGCACTTTTAGGTAGCTGGTCTCAGCCCCAGAGTATTCAAATGCACCATATAATCCAGGACTGAGGGTAAATCAGCAGATTCTGGGAAATATGCTCAGAGAGCACCAAATGGAAAATCTCCTCCATTTGGAATTATAAGTAGTTTGTGGATGGCTTCCTAGAAGCCTTCAATATATCCAATACACCTTGGGAGAGGTGTAGGTCAGCAAACTAACTCTTCAAGAGCCAGGCCTTGAGATTGAGAGATTTGAGATTCGGGTACCAAACCCTCCATGCGCACAGGTTAACAGGTTGTGATTCCTGGGAAGACACAGGGGAAGCTGGACTGCTAAGGACATAAGGAGTGGGTACCAGGGCTGTCTGGCCCAATCTAGAGCAATCAGGATCATCTTGCAGGGTTGAGATCTGATTTTGACTAGCACCTTGAACAGAAGAGGGAAGGGGGAAAGCATAGAGAAACTTCCCTTCCCAACTGAGAAGGAAGGCATCCAGAGGGACTGAGCCCAACACTGGGGGCCTACAGCAAAAAAGGGGAAGTTGGTGATTGTCTGGGGCTGCAAAAAGATCTATCTGCGGGGTGCCCCATCTGGCAAATACTACCTCCAATACTAGGGGATCCAGTGACCATTCGTGATGGCCCTGGGAAATCCTGCTGAGAGCATCTGCCAGGACATTGTCCTTGCCTGGGAGGTAAACTGCCGTAAGGGAGGTGTTCAGGGAGTACGCCAGAGACCACAACTTCATTGCTTCGGTGCACAAGGCCGTAGACCGAGTGCCTCCTTGCTTGTTGATGTACCACATTGTAGTGGTGTTGTCTGTTCTGATCTGTACAACTTTGTTCTGAACAGAGATGGAAAAAGCTCTGAGTTCCAACAGATTGATGTGGAGCAGAGATTCCTGAGGGGACCACAATCCCTGGGTAGTGAGATCGCTCTTGTGAGCTCCCCACCCCAAGAGGGATGCATCTGTAGTAAGGATTAAGTAGTGAGACTGAGGGGTGAAGAGGACACCCTGTCTCAGATTGCTCTGGTCCCGCCACCACTGAAGGGCTTGGATCAGGGTTCGGGTCACTGGGATCAGTTTGGTTAGAGTGTCTCTCCTGTGAGACCAAAAGGCTCTCAAATGGAACTGGATGTCCCTCATCTGAAATCCTGCTCCCTGCACAACTGCTGTAGAAGCAGCCATGTGCCCCAGGAGCTGCAGAAAATGCCTTGCTGGTCGAGAGACCTGCAGGGTGAAAGAGGAGGCCAGAGAAACCAAGGTCCTTGCCCTTTCCAGAGGAAGGAAGGCTCTGGCCTCTTTTGTGTTCAGTTCTGCACCTATGAAGGTCAGAAGCTGGACAGGCTCTAGAACTGACTTTGGAAGATTGAGAAGGAAACCTAGAGATGTGAGCAGTTGCTGAGTTACCTGAAGGTGTAGTCTGACTTGGTCTGGAGACCGGCCTATTATGAGCCAGTCGTCCAGGTAAGGAAAGATGGCAATCTTTTGCCTTCTTAAGTGGGCAACTGCTACTGCCAGGCATTTTGTGAATACCCTCGGGCAGAGGTGAGGCCGAAGGGCATTGCTCTGAACTGGTAATGGCCTGAGGGCAGTTCGAATCTGAGGTACTTTCGATGGGAGCTTCTGATAAGAACATGGAAGTAGGCATCCTTGAGGTCCAGGGACGCTAGCCAGTCCCCTGGCCTTAGAGAAGGTAAAATAATTCCCAGAGTCACCATTTTGAATTTTGGTTTTAAAAGGTGCTTGTTTAGGTATCTGAGATCCAGGATGGGCCGCCATTCTCCTGTCTTTTTGGGGTAAGGAAGTACCTGGAGCACAACCCTTGCCCTGGTGTAGGGTGAACCCTTTCCACAGCTCTGAGAGCCAGGAGGGTAGAAACTTCTGTCTTGAGGGCAAGTGCTCTGATGGATTTGCAGGTGGAAAGGACCTGGTTCTCATCTATGGAAATTTTTTGAAGCCGAGAACCAGTCCCTGGCTTACTACTTCCAGGACCCACTTGTCTGATGTTAAAGACTTCCAGTCCTGGACAAAGTAAGCCAGCCTGCCCCCTACAGGTAGTGGAGAATCGGCCCTGGCCACCCCATCAGGGTGCCTGCTTGGCAGGGGCTTTGGGCTGAGGGGTAGAAGCAGGCTTGCTTGTACCCTGTCTGCCTCTCCCTCTAAAGAACCCCCTCTGGGCATAAGCGGAAGAGGAGGCCTGGACTTGGTAAAGGCTCTGGAAAAGGCCTGCCCTGGATGCTGCCTTTGAGGAGTGGCCTGCCTTTCCTTGGCCTGTGCATTCCTATAGGTGGTCCTATATTCATCCTTTTCTTCATGTAATTCTCGGTCTGTTCCCCAAACAGAGAATTGCCCACAACAGGAAAATCCATGGCTTTAGACTGGGTATCCTGTGACAGGGCAGTACATCTGAGCCAAGCCATTCTGTGAAGTGCCACAGATGTAGCCATGACCCTTGATGACACATCATTAGAGTCAACTGCAGCATGAAACTGCACCTTGGATGCCTCAATCCCATCTGCAGCCACCTGTTCCAGCTCCCTGGCAAGCCTGTCAGGGACCTGTTTTGCCAGGGCCAGCACAGTATCCCATCTGGATTTCTGGTACCTAGCAGCATAAGCCATATAATTTGCCTGTCTGAGTCCCAAGGATGCTGTCATGTACTGTTTCTTTGCCATGGCATCAATCCTCCTGGAGTCCTTTCCAGGGGGGTGCGAAGCTAGAGGAATATTTGCCTTGTCACAGGCTGCAGCCTGCACTACCCCCACATGGCTGCATTGCTGTGTGAGGAACTCCGTATCACAGCCTGATAATGTATACCTCTTGTCCATCCTTTTATCAACAGGAGGTATAGTGTGAGGAGTTTTTAGAATTTTTACTGTCTGTTTCCAAAAAGATTTATGCAAAGGAAGAGACAGTCTCCTAGACTCTGGAATATCCATCATTTCTACATAATCAGGCTCCTCTTGGTCATCAACAGCTTCCTCCACAGGGAGCTGGAGAGTTTCAGCAACTTTCTTATAGAACATAAAATGAGAAGGGGACTCAGATAGCCTGGGGGGAGAAACCCCTGACGGTCTGTCTGGAGAGATGTTCAATGGGCACATCCAGACCTTCAAAATCACATTCACTCTCCTCATAGTCATCTTCCCCCTCCCCCGGTTCATAAAAATCCTCAAAATCATAATCTTGAACCGGTGGAACCGGCTGAACAGAGTGCTTCCCTGATGGCGCCGGTTCGGTTGGAACCGGGAAAGTGACTGGACAATTTGAATTGCTTTAGCTATTTCTTCAGCGGTTGGAGAAAGAACCACACTAGCTGACTTTCTAGTCATTTTAGTTGAAACCAGCTCCTGGAGCTGGCTCTTCGCTTACCGAGGAAGTATCGCCTGGTCAGAGGGCATTCCTCCGTTCGTTAGAACCGACTGGCCGGCCATCAGGGTCAGCGGACTTTTGGCCTCCCTTCCTAAGCCTACCAACCTCTTTCTATGGTGGCAGCAGGAAAATTTTACAAATCTGGCAGTCTGCATTGAGGTGGTCAAACCCCAGACAATATACTACAGGGTGTGTGTCAGCCTTAGCAAAGGCTTCCCACAAACACTACAGTGCTGAAACCCAGTGGGCCCGGTTTTTCTTTCGGGTTTCTCAGACATAGTGCCAGCCTAACCAAACTTGCCCGCTTATGGCAATCTGCTAAGTAAGACTCTCTTATCGGTTCCAACCGTGTCCACGGCCATGGAAAACCGAATGAAATCCGCTTTTTTTTAGAACCGATAAGAACCGGGAACCGCACTCTAAATAGGACTATTAAAGTTTGAGAATAACCTGATCGGTTCAAACCAAACTAAAAAGCGTTTACAAGTGCCACACAGAATAAAATAAATGTAAGCCTATCTATTACTTACAATACCACAGACGGAGCTTGAACCGACCGGCTGCGGTTTAATTTCGGTCAAAAAAACGAAAAATAGTACTTTTTAACCGACAAACGAACCGAGCAGAAGGAGAAATCTCTGGAGCGACTGTTCAGTGAGGCGGAGTAAAGAATCTAACAGTTTGAGTTTGATTAACAACAGACAGAGTTTTCAACCGAGTTCGCGCTCAAAGTTCCATGCCTGGCATGGAAAGTTAACTCTTTCACCTCCGGAGCAGTTTGAAGGTTGGGACTCACTGCATATGTCATAACATAGCAAGACTTCATGTTGTTTGAAGAGAGCAGAGGAAGGGGAGTAGCGCTGATAGTAAAAATGTCATGGTGGTTAGTGGAGTGGAGGAGGCTGATGGGGGGGGGTGCAAGCGATTTGGGTGACCCTGCAAATGAGGGGAGGTAAAAGATTGAAAATAGGGGTGGTGTACAGACCCCCCACCATGGATGAGGCCCTGGAGGAAACAAATCAGCTGAGAACATGAAGGGGCACTGTGACCATGGAAAGGGTAGGGTGGTGGTCATGGGGGACCTTAACATGCTGGGGGCAGACTGGGACACTATGACATCAGTAGCAGCCAGGGATCAGAGACTGATGGATGTGTTTCAGGATCCCTTCCTGGTCCAGCAGGTGGGGAACCTACTAGGAGGGGAGGATACTGACGTTGTCCTTGCAGACAGTGACCAGATAAGAGGTTTAGAGGTGTGTAGCCCGCTGGCAGGTGGTAACCATGCCACAGTCTGGTTTCTGCTGTGTCTGGGGACAGGGGAGGATAACCACTCTAATACAGCAGTAGTGGACTCAGGGGTGGACTCTATGGGGCATAGGAAGGATTCTACAGGGAGTTTGAACAAGATTAGACCTGACACGGATGCTGGTAGCTTGTGGGAAACCATTAAAAAAGGGGTGCAGGAGGCTACTAGCTCATGTTCAAGGGCAAGGTGTAAGAATGGTAGAGCCAACAAGCCGTGCTGGTGGACCAGGGAGGTGCAAGAGGCTGTAAGAGATAAAAAGGCTGCCTATGCATGTTTTAAGTGCTCCAGGGGGGTTAGGGGGAGAGAAGCGACTACGAGTTGACAGCAAGGAGGGTCACCAGAGTGAAGAGGGGAGCCAAGGCGAGGATGGAGCAAAACCTGGCTAGGGATATCTGGAGGGGTGGAAAGGGATTTATAGATATATAGGTAGTAGAGAAAGGGAGAGCACAGATCTCCAGGATTAAGACTAGGAAGGGATGGGTTCAGGAGGCAGGGATCAGGCAGAGGTGCTAAATGAGTACTTTGCCTCGATACTGATAGAGAGACAGGGGATCCATTCAGCCTGAAGGGGTGGGGAGACAGCTGAGTGGAGAGGTCAGATGGAGTCGAGAGGACCGAAGAGGCTGGGGTACTGGGTGGGCCAGACCTAGAAGGGATGGGTGCTTAAATGAGGTGGGGGAGGAGAAATCACAGAGGACAGGGTGAGGGAGGCCTTCGGGACTTAAAACTGATAAGGCACCGGGACCAGATGGGCTGCATCTGAGGGTTATGAAGGAACTGGTGGACTAACTAGCAGCTCCACTAATTGCACTCTTCAACACTCTCTGCAGACAAGATTGGGGAAGGGACATTGTTTAACCAGGAAAGGCACACTAAGCCACAGCTTGTTTCCAGGTGCGATCTGGAAGCACAAGGAAGTGAAGTGACTTGCTCAGGGTCATGCAGTATGTAAGGGAGCTGATAGGATTCAAACCCAGGTCTCCAGGTTTCCAGCTCAGTGCCTTTAACCACTATGCTATACTGCCTCCAATGGGATGGGTGCCTCAAGACTGGAGGGTAGCTCATGTGTGCCTCATCACACAGGGGTCTTGGGAGGAGATGGGAAATTGCAGGCCTGTCAGCCTTACGTCTGTAGTAGGCAAAGTAATGGAAGGCATCATTAAGGAGAAGCTCAGGAGGCAACTAGAAAGGTTGGGGCACCTGGATGACAAACAGTATGGTTTTGTCCCGGGGAGATTGTGTCAGACCAACCTCATATATTTTTATGACTGGGTGACGAGAACCCTGGACCGACAAAGACAGGTGGACGTCCTATACCTGGATTTCAGTAAGGTGTTTGACTCGGTACCCCACATCGGGTTGTTAACAAAGCTGGGGGGATGGGGGGGGACGGTTGCTTAGATGGGTAGAAAATTGGCTAACGGGGCAAACACAGAGGGTAATGGTTGGTAAGATAGTCTCCTTTCCTAGGAAGGTCTTCAGTGGGGTTCCCCCAAGGTTCAGTACTGGGGCCACTCCTGTTCAATGCCTATGTCTCCACTATGGGGAGGGAAGGGGAGTTAGGAATAGGATGAGCCTCTTTGCGGTTGACTCAAAACTGGGAGCACTGGCAGACGGGGATGAAGTGAGAGAGACAGTCCAGAGAGACCTGGATACCCTGGAGGGGTGGTCAAGGAGGTGGGGACTGAGGTTTAATCCAGGGAAGTGTAGGGTGCTACATCTGGGGGTCAGAAACCCAGGTCATGTATACACCGGGGGGCGGGGGTTTCACTGCAAGCCACAATGAGTGAAAGGGACCTGGGGTGATGGTAGACATAAAATGAATAACACTGAAAACTGCAGAAGATCTGCAGCAAAAGTAAACAGGATTCTGGGCTGCACAGCCAGAGGAATTACGTCCTGGAGGAGGGAGGTGATCATCCCTCTGTATAGTGCCTTGGTCAGGCCACATCTCGAGTACTGCATGCAGTTCTGGAGACCTCACCTCAAGAAGGACATAGCACTGCTGGAGAGGGTCCAGGGGAGGGCAACCAGGATGATTCAGGGCATGAAAGAAAGGACCTATGAGGAAAGGCTGGAAGAATTTGGGCTGTACTCACTGGAGGAGAAGAGAGACAGGGGGAACATGATCGGGATCTTCAAATGTGTGAAAGGGATAAATGAGCGGAGCCAAAGAAATGTTCAGGCTAAAGAAAGGGGGCACAACTAGGGGCATGAGTGGAAGCTGGAGGGGAATTACAGGGGACAACGGAGAAGACATTACTTCACTGAGAGGGTGGTGGGGCCATGGAATGCACTGCCTGGGAGTCTGGTGGAGGAGGGCTCAGTGGAAGGCTTCAAGAGTGGGTGGGATGTGTAAACTGAAGCCGAACATGACCATCTCAGGGGCTGAGGGGTGGAGAGCAAGCACCCAATAGGGGCTGGCTACTGAGCAGACACGAAAGACCATGAGGCCTATTCTGCTGGCTTTTAGTATGTTAACTAACGACAGGACAGTGGAAGACAATGGTAAATGAACTGTGTAACATTTGGAAAAAAAAAATAAAATCACCGCAAGTTTAAATGAAAAATTATAAATATTTACATCACAATGGAACACATGGGTGATGTATATTATGCAATACGATGCTAGCTTTGTACTTTGAGGGGCAGAGAGTCTCTAGAGGCAGAGGCAAGGCTGGTGGAAGAGGCCAGGGCCGGAGTAGACCACCAAGGCAGTCCACTGTTACCCTCCCCACTACAGTGCCTGTCAAGACCAGACAGTCTGTTTGCTATTAAGAGTGCATACTGCTATTGTAGTCATCCTTACCCCAAATGCTGTACTGGGGAAGGAGGAATTTAAAACAAGTTCTGATGGCTTGAATTACTGTCCTGTACCATCTGTACTTATGTTACCCTGTATTTTGAACTTGTAATGCTGCGTATTTCTTTTCTAATAAATACATATTTTCAAAAAAAAAAAAGAAAAGAATGCAATTTACTGTATTTTTTCTCAAGTATTGCAAACTGCAGCATGTGGCTAAACATTTTTTCCCCCCAGCGCACACTCAGTATGAGTCACAGATCCCTGTATCCACACTAGTGCCACACCACAAAGCACAGCCAACAGAATTAACACCAGTGCCACACCACAGGACAAAGTCCTAAATATCAACACTAGTACCACACCACAAGACAGGGCACACAGTAACACCAGTGCCACTTCACAGCATTAGTCCCTAACTACAAGACAGAGTCTCCAATATTGACAAAACCACACCACAAAAACAGAGCCCCAGCCATTGACATGAAACCATGCCACAAGACAGAACCTCCGAGATTAACATGAAACCACACAAGACAGAACCATGACAGCAACACTAGTACTACCTACAAGTAGGAGCCTATTGTATCAATGCCAGTGACACACATCAGAGTCCATGATAGCCACACAAGTCATGAGACACAACTGGCAAATCACAATATCAATACCAGTGCCACAATACAAGAAAGAGCCCATGATATCAACATAAGTGCCACACAAGTTAAAGCCCCAGATAACAATATCAGTGCCACACCACGAGACACACCCCAAGAATATACAAAGTCAGTTCCACATCACAAGACAGAACCCACTATATCAACACCAGTAGAGCTCTCATCTCAGGGTTGCATGGCCACCATACTTTACTTAAATGAAGTGTGTCAGGATTCTGCATTCTTCACTATACTGTATCCCAGGGTCTTGCCTCCTGCATCAACACTAGTAACACAAGTTACAGCCCCCACATCAACATCTGAAACACACCACGAGTCACAGCCCCCCCACATGAATGCCTGCACCACACCACTAGTCACAGCCAACATCAACACTTGTGCCACACTAGGGCTCAGTCCCCTGCATCAACATTAGTTCCACCCCACAAGTCATAGCACCCCACATTGATACGTATGCCAACACAGTCCACAACATTAACACCTGCTGCACATCACAAGTCTCAGCCCCTGCATTAATACTAGCCCCAGTCCACAAGTCACAGCCCTGCATTAATACTAGCCCGCATCACAAGTCACAGCCCCTGCATTAATCTAGCCCCGCATCACAAGTCACAGCTCCTGCATTAATACTAGTTCCACATCACTACTAGCCCCACATCACAAGTCACAGCCCCTGCATTAATACCAGCTCCATCACTACTAGCCCCACATCACAAGTCACAGCCCCTGCATTAATACTAGCCCCACATCACAGGTCACAGCCCTGCATTGATACTAGCCCCACATCACAAGTCACAGCCCCTGCATTAATACTAGCCCCACATCACAAGTCACAGCCCTGCATTAATACTTAGCCCCACATCACAAGTCACAGCCCCTGCATTAATACCAGGCCCCACATCACAAGTCACAGCCCTGCATTAATACTAGCCCCATATCACAAGTCACAGCCCTGCATTAATACTAGCCCCACATCACAAGTCACAGCCCCTGCATTAATACCAGCCCCACATCACAAGTCACAGCCCTGCATTAATACTAGCCCCACATCACAAGTCACAGCCCCTGCATTAATACTAGCTCCATATCACAAGTCAATCACAGCCCCCATTAATACTAGCTCCGCATCACGAGTCACACCTCCTGCATTACTAGGCCCACATCACAAGTCACAGCCCCTGCATTAATACTAGCCCCACAATTGAACTACTTTACAAAGTATAACAATGCAGGCCAGCATGCCAGTGCAATGGTAGCAACTGCTGCAACACTGATGATATGGGTTCAGTAGTGAACTCAGGCCACTGGAAGACTGGGCGAGGGGGTGTGGAGTAGGATGAGCATCCCAAAGACATCTCTCTGTCTCTGGAGTGCAGCCGGCACTGGCACCCGGTAGACACTGACCCCTGGTAATGGTTACCTGACTAGCGGGTTTCTACAACTTACCATCACACAACTGATGCTGGAACACTGTGGTGGAGCTTCAAGGCAGGGTGACATGACTGGAGACAAGTCTGCAGCAGATAGAGGATGGGCCAGTGACCTTCCTAGGTCACCGTCAGGCTCTAAACAAGCTGATCCAAGGGGTCAGCCCGCCAGAGCAGCAGCAAAGTGTCCCCGTGCAATGCCGACATCCCAGGTTTGGGAACAGACACACATGTCAGAAGGCTGACTGGATAGAGAAGGATTGAGCATCCAAGGGACAGCTCTCCTTCTCCAAGAGGAGGGGGCTAGTGTCCGGCACAACAGATATCCCTGGCAGAGGCAAACATATAACATTATAATAAGATGGATTACTTTACACAGTTTAACAAGCGGGACAGCATGCCAGCGCAGTTATAGTTACTACTTGCAACACTGATGATGTGAGTTCAGTAGTGAACTCTGGCCATTGGAAAACTGGGCAAGGGGGTGTGGAGAAGGATGAGTATCCCAAAGACTGCTCACCCTCTCTGGAATGCAGCAGGCACTGGCACCCGGTGGACACTGACCCCTGGTAATGGATACCTGACTAGCGGCTCTCTACAACTTGCCATCACAGAACTGACACTGGAACACTGTGGCAGAGCTTTGAGGCAGGATGACATCACTGGAGACAGTTCTGCTGCAGATGGAGGATGGGCCAGGGACATTCCTAGGTAAGTGCCAAGCTCTGAAGAAGCTGGTCCAGGGGGCCAACCCACTGGTGCAGTGGAAGGTGTCTGCATACAATGCCAACATCCTAGGTTCAGGAACAGACGTGAGTGATGGAAGGCCAGCTGGATGGAGAAGGACTGAACATCCAAGAGACGGCTCTCCTTCTCCAGGGGGAGAGGGGGGCTAGTGTCTGGTGCAGAGACCCCTGACAAAGGCTGGGGGGGATCTACTGCAACTGGCACCTAGATGTGCAGGAGAAGGAACAGACATTGGGCTTGTCCTATGGATGTCATTGCACATCCCACCTCCAGGGGAATACTACATCAAAAATACACTCCCCAGGCATGATGCCCCCACTCCACTGCCATTCCTGTTGCCCTTTCTTGCCCACTGGGGGTCCTGCTCCTGTGGTCCTACCCTAGGAGGTAAGACAGGGCTTGCTCTTTTATCCTTTGGGAGGGGCACTCCACCAGGGGATAAGCGTGGGCATGACGGGATGGTGCAGAGTGAGCTGAGCTCCTGTGGCAGGGATTGGGGTCTGTGCCCTCAAAAAAGAATCTGGTCCGGCAACAAAGATGAAGCTGAATGTCATCTCCATTGCACTGTCTCCCATGACCTCCTACATGGTCACCTAGGCGGCAGTAGTGGCAGAGGCAGTGACCCACCCTATGGGTTGCTCAATCCTCCTTCCCATAGCTGACCGCTAATGATCAGGGCTCACTTCTGAACCTCAGTTACTGGCATTGTGAGTGTAGCACTACTGCTGTGCCAATGGGCTGCCTAGAGACCATTTTATGATTTCTTTGCTGTAGTAGGTTCATATATCTGGCAACAGCATTCCTCTTTCTCCCATGACAGCAAGTCCTTGGGGTGGCAGAGTGAAAAAGATAGCATTCATTATCAGTTTGGCTCTGCAAAGTGGAAGGTAGAGTATTCACACTTTGGGGCATTGCAAAAGTGAAAGGTATAGGTATCCCATGAAAGAGGAAAGCACAACCAGCTAGAGAACAAGAGCACTTCAAAAATAGTGAATGTCATTTTTGTGACCTTGTGTTAATAGCGCCTGTTTGTTTGAGCGATGATAGTGTTGTTTACCACTGTAGGGAGTACTGTAGTTGCCAGTGTCTGGAGGAAAGCTGTTCTGGTTCTGCAGCCTAGAGATTAGAGTCACCAGCTTTGTGAAGGGTTTCTGCACCCAGACCTGGGTTCAGAACTCAGTGTTATTGATTTTTTAGATTTGCACCTACCTCCCTCCACATTCCCCCATGGCTCCTCCAGAGTAACCCTCCATCCACAACCCAACACTAACTCCCTTCACCACCTTCTTTCTCCAGGCCTCACCCACAGTTTTCCCAGCACCATCAGTTCCCCTGTAGTCCCCTCCAACACCTCAAAGTCTCCAGAATCTCCCACCATATATACCACCAGCAATTGCAGTTCCACCAGTGATAATGAACCAAGAGAGGTTTATGCTGGAGAGCCTGGTCAGGGGCCTGGAAGGGGAATGCAGTGTCAGGAGGGTAGTCTGATGGGACAGTTCTGGTAACAGAGAGTGAACAGCTAGAGGATGTTGACTTAGGGCAGGTCCAGCTGCAGGGACCTTTGGGGGTGGTGGAGGGTGGTCGAGCTGTAGTATGGTGGTTCAGCTACTGGGAGGGTGTTAAGGAGGCTAGTCCAACTGCAGAGATTGTAGTTGACTAAAATGGGGAGGGTGGTGTTGTGGGAGGGGTAGAGCATGCAGAGTGAAAAAAAGAACTCACTAAGACCCATGACTTGTTGCAATGAAAACCATCATAGAAATAATGTTGTCGGCCACGTCTTACACTCAACACAAATGTCACCTCAGTGATGGCATGTTTACTCAGTCACTATAATTTATGGCTCAAGATTGGCATCTAGGCCATTAACTTTGTCCAAGCATCACACTAAATTTGATGTTTTTTCCTGGTTGCATAAACTCGCTGGGTAGCCAGTACTGAGGTCAGCATGACATCATGAACTGGCATACATTTTTGCCAACTGTGCAGCCATCTTGATTACAGCTATGCAGCAGCACAGATATCTTTGAATGTCTGCAAGCTGAACTGGAACATAAACTGACTGTGGACTATGCTCGGCTGGAGGAAGGACTATCTGAATATAAAATCAGGTATAATTAAAAAAAATTTAAACAGCCACTTAGGATATTTTTTTATTCACATTGCTAAAAATGCAATAAGGTACTCCCAGGAGTTGCATTATCCATATGTTTGACTGGCAGTATAGCCTAGAGGTTAGAGTAACGAGCTGTGAACAAGCTTGGTACATCCAGAAGACCAGACCTGGGTTTGATTCTCACAACTCCACTTGCATATGTGTGGTAAAAGAGGAGGAGGAGTAGCTCTCTATATAAGGGAAAGGATTAAAGCAACAGAACTTAAGAGTAACCAGGAAGTTGATGAGTCACTATGGGTCACCCTGGAGACAGGAAATGGCACCACAATCCGCATGGTTGTGTACAGACCCCCATCTCAGGGGAGGAAACGACAAGGAAATGATAGAAGGCATCCTTAAAATGGCAGAAAAAGGGAGATATTGTTGATGGGGACCTGAATATGCCAGATGTTAACTGGAGTACTTCTGCTGCAGGCACATCCAAGAGCAGGGTCATTCTTGATGCCCACAGGGGCATGCCTCAGACAGCTAGTGCTGGAACCCACTGGAGGGAGCAATCTAGACCTGGTACTCTCAAATGGGGAAGGAGAAAGGATCTCAGATTGAGAAGAGGGTAGCCATCTGGGAACAAGTGACCACCAAACAGTGTGGTTCACAATAAACACAGCCATAGAGTCAAGACATACAAAAACAAGAGTATTGGACTTTAGGAAGGCTAACTTTGGGAAAATGAGAGAGTGCCTCAGAAAAGCACTAGCAAATGGGCAAGAAGGAGGGTGGAGGAACAATGGGGAATAATCAAAACAGCCATCATAGAGGCAACAAGCCTTTGTGTGAAGCAAATCAATAAAACAAAACTAAGGAAAAAACGACTATGGTTCTCAAAAGAGATGGCAGGGATGGTTAAGGAGAAAAGGACAGCATTCAGAAAATAAGGAAACACAGAAGGAACAGGACAGAGAACTTCATCAGTTAAAGCAGAAGGAGGCAGGGAAGGCAGTCAGAATAGCAAAGGCACAAACTGAGGAAAAGATAGCCAACTGTTAAGAAGGGGGATAAAACCGTTTACAGATACATTAGGGAGCCAAGAAAGACCAAGGAGGGATACAGAGACTTAATAAAGGGAGGGAATGTGGGCAGAGGGTGACAATGAAAAAGCAAGGCTATTGAATGAATATTTCTGCTCAGTATTCACAACTGATGAGGAGAGGGACGTACCTAAACCAAACAAGGGAGAAACTCTGAATGGGGGGTCAATACCAGTCCATTCACAGAAAAAAGGGTTTTGAAAGAACTCTTGAAACTGATGGTGGACAAAGCAATGGAGCCTGATGGGATTCACCCAAGAATACTAAAAGAACTAAGGGTAGGACTAGTAACACCACTGACTACTCTCTTTAACAAATCATGGGAGGATGGAGTAGTACCTGAGGACTGGAGGAGGGCAAATGTAATTCCACTTCACAGAAGTGGGAGCAGGGCAGAGGCAGGACATTACAGACCAGTTAGTTTGACTTCAGTGGTAGGGAAAATGATGGAATCACTTCTGAAGGAAAGAACCGTTGAGTACCTAGAGGCCAGTGGGGCACAGGACCCAAAGCAGCATGGTTTCACAGCAGGAAGGTCATGTCAGACGAACCTAATAGATTTCTTTGACTGGGTGACCAAAGTAGTAGACCAGGGAGGGGCTGTGGATATGGCCTACCTAGATTTTAGCAAGGCATTCTACACAGTCTCACACAAAAGATTAATATACAAGTTAGCCAGCCTTGGAGTGGGTCCCAAGGTGGTAGCCTAGATAAAAAAATGGCTGGAAAACAGGACACAAAGGGTAATAGAAAACGGAGTCCACAGTGAAGAAAGAAGGGTAACTAGCGGGGTACTGCAGGGTTCGGTACTGGGACTGGTCCTCTTTAATATCTTTATAAGTGACATTGGAGAGCACCTGGAAGGAAAGGTATGTCTCTTTGCAGATGACACGAAGATCTGCAACAGGGTTGATACACAAGGTAGGGTGGAAAGAATGAAACGGGACTTGGCAAGGTTGGAGGAATGGTCAAATACATGGCAGCTCAGATTCAATGCAAAGAAGTGCAAGGTAATGCATCTGGGAAACAAAAAGCCAGGGAAGAGTACACAATAGGGGTGAGTTCATAAAAACAAAAAATCGAAAGAGACCTAGGAGTTATTATATCAGATGACCTAAAGGTGGGCAAGCAATGTGAGAAGGCAGTAAGGAGGGCTGGGGATACTGGGATGCACAGGAGAGGCATCAACAGTAGAAAACAGGAAGTTGTTATCCCTCTCACAGACAGTTAGTAAGACCCCATCTGGAGTACTGCATGCAATTCTGGAGACCCCATCTCCGTAAAGACATAGACAGAGTGAAGGCCGTTCAGAGGAGTGCAACCAAAATGGTGCAAGGTCTGCACCAGAAGACATACAAGGAGAGACCAAAGCAGCTTAATATGTATACCCTTGAGGAAAAGAGAAAAAAGGGGGACATGATAGAAACTTTCAAGTATCTCAAGGGAATTAACAAGGTACAAGAGGGTAGTATCTTTCAGAACAGGAGATGTGCAAGAACAAGGGGGCACAATTTGAAGATAGAGAGGGGATGACTCAGAGGTAATGTTAGAAAGTATTTTTTCCACACAGAGAGAGTTGTGGATGCATGGAACAGCCTTCCTGAGGAGGTTGTGGAGTTAGGAACAGTAGAAGAATTCAAGAATGCATGGGACAGGCATAAGACAATTCTAGTGGGGGGTAGGAAGAAGTAAGCTGTTGATTAACTAGAATCTGCAGCTTATCCATCGGGTAGGGAAATGGGCAGACTGGGTGGGCCAGGCAGTCCTTATTTGCCGTCAAATTCTATGTTTCTATCACAAATCACTGCCCTTGAACTAATACTAGCCCCATATTACAGGTCACAGCCCCTGCATTAATACTAGCCCCACATCACAAGTCACAGCCCCTGCATTCATACTAGCCCCGCATCACAAGTCACTGACCCTGCAGTAATGCTTGCCCCACATCACAAGTCACAGCCCCTGCATTAATACTAGCCCCGCATCACAAGTCACAGCCCTGCATTAATACTAGCCCCACATCACAAGTCACAGCCCCTCATTAATACTAGCCCCATTTCACAAGTCATAGCCCCCAATTAATACTAACCTCACATCACAAGTCACAGCCCCCAATTAATACTAGCCCCACATCACAAGTCACCTTCCCCAATATCAACACAATGAAGAAAAAATGATGTGGAAAATAGAACGTTTTTGAGACTACCAGAATACTTTAAACAATGCTTCTAATGGAATAAATTGACAAATATAGAGGCAACAGTAATATTCATGTAACCCTGGCGCCAGATATCTGAAGGGCTACACTACCCCTGCCTTGCAGACCTGAACAAGGTTGAGGGGCCTGGATTCTTAATGTACTTTGAAACTGGTTCTTTTCCGAGATATAACACACATGTGCAGTGCCTCCACCCAAAGTATACTTAAGTGGGCTACAAAATATCTGGTACAACCCTCTGGGATGCTGTACCCACCCAGAATACCATAGTTCCACCCCAAACATGACCCAATAAACAATTCCCCACATTTCAGACATTTGATTAATTAATGACTCTCTACTAATAATATACTCACAAAACAAGATTATGCAAAAACAACAATTTACAATGGGAAGGGCTAGGAAGGGTAACTGGAACAGAGGTCAAGCTATTCACAGTATTCACATTTGGTTTAGATAATCATTGTACATTCAAGTTTAACCATTAATTACAGTGGCCACCCACCAGCCTCTGAGGCATTCAGATCCCAGATTGCTATCCAAGCTAGCTAGCTACACTAGAAAGATGACACAGTTACTTAAACCCACACTGGTACCAGTCCCAGAGATACATTAGGGCCCAGCAATCCCAAAACATTTATCTGGGTACCCAGTACTATAGTTCTTAAAGGTGCAGGCCTGCTGTTCGATGCAGCTGTCATTGGCTGGCTAGTTGGGGCCTCAAACAAATACGCAGATTAAACTGTAACTTTATTTTAACACACATACAGACTGTCGCTTGCAGAACTTGGCAACACTCTGAACTATTTACATGTCCCTCAACTAACAGGGGTTGGTCCCTGTGTACTCACTGTTGAGACATCCTCATCAGTAAGTCACAATCAAGCTGTACAAGTCAGAATTAGGTGCTTTTAGCAGGCAGGCTCTGACTCTGGAGGCTAAGATGCGGGCAAAGGCTTACAGACAGCTGCCCTAAACTGACTGCAGGATCTACAGCTTTTGCATATGGAAACACTAACTTCTTTGGGCAGTGCCCCTCTCTAGGCTGAATCACTCTCTGGAAAGACCAGGCTGGGACCAGGGCACACTTCAAACCCCATGTCTAGGATATGCCTCTCAGGGGAAATGCATATGGCAGCACCCTAGGTGGTACACTACCAGGCTGTGTCCCGGACCAACCTGATGGATGCATTGCATTCAGCACATTCATTAATTCAGCACATTTATTGCTCACAGTCCCTTCAGCTATGGGCCAGCATGGTGGCCATGGTCCTTTTAGCTTTATATACAAGCACTCACACAGATGGGTGCTTTCTCCCTAAGGCTAGGGTGACCTGATTGCTCACAGTCCGTACCAGACCAATTCACTGTACTTTAACTTGGTAATTCAAACAGTTACTGCAGCTTCTCTCAAGCATGGATCACAAAATTCTCTGTCCCTTGTGGCTTTGCTGGCATTAGCAGCTCCAACTGGACATTTAGACATCAACAAAGTCCCGCTTGGCTGTGCTGGTGTTAGCAGCTCCAATTGGATGAATATTATCCTCCCAGGAGATGTCAGGAAGAGCCACATGCTCTGGGTACTCCCCTTCCAGTCCTGTAGGCACTTTCACAACAGTCACATTCCCATTCTCAAATGCTAGACTTCTCTGGTCACTTGCAATAGATGTCCACCTTTCTCAGCTGCTAGACTGAGGGTACAGACAGTCACTTTCTCAACTTTTAGGCATCGCTGCTCCTCACTGTTCTTTTAAAGCTTGCATTTGTATGTAGAGGTTTGCTCACTCAGAAGGATTCTTGATACCTTCCTTTGCTGGAAATTGCAGATGATTCTTCAGCATTCTCGTTGCTGAGGCAGAAGCATTTCTTGCAGCTGTCTCACAACAGCAGGCAGATGCCGACTTCTTCCACTTCTCCCAATGTGGAAGGGACGAGGCTAGCCCTTGGGGGACAATTTCTGGCAGCACCCAGGCTAGCAACTGTTACTGCTTGCAGCCACGTGTCTTTGGCAGAAGACGAAGAGACCACCGTGGAAGGGCTCATGCTGAATCACTAGGCCTATTTTGCTTAGCTGGGGGCCCGCACATGAACACAACTCAGCCTGGAAAATACTATCTTTATGGAGTCTTTTGGGCTCCCAATTGGCTGAGTCCACATATGTATCCCATTCCGACTGGCTGAAGTACTTGTCAGTCCACAAAAATGAATATTCATTAGCCTCACTCGATGCACAATAGGATCCCTGTTTTGGCACCTGAATTAGGTCCCTTTATTTTCTCCACAAACCTTTTGCAATGTCCCATGAGCCTCTGGCAAACGTCCCACATGTCCTGGCTTAAATCGCAGCTTTCTGATTGGCTGCTGCGCTGCTAAAATGGTGACTACTGTTTACAGTCTCAAGGCAGATTACCAAACTCTCAACTTTAAAGTTTTGATGCAGCCAGAGAAAATATATTTTATTTTCTGTGCCCCACTGTTCAGTAACTCTAACTGTGCCTCTTAATCACTGCCCTCAATCAACTTTTGATTCACTCCTGAGCCTGTGACTGCTGCTATAATATACAGTCCCCTGCAGCAACCATTATTATTCAACAGGCTCCTCATTAATATTCATGAGCCCATTGGTAGCGCACTCAGCACCTTTATTTAAAATATCCAGTGGCTTCTTCCAGTGCAGCTAAGGTCACCAGCCCCGCACTGGCCAGTCAGGGACCAGGACCACCGGAGGCTATTCTTTGGCATGACTGCGGTCGGTATATGGGGCACCTCTTGCACATGTGCGAAGCTCACAGCCGCCATGAAGATTAAGGGAAAATGGCGGTAGTTCGCAGAGCTTGCCCAAAGAGGGCAAAAATTAAACAGGGGGGCTCTTGGGGATTCTGGGGCACACAAAAACTTGTGCCACATGGCGGGGGACAACACTGAGGGACAAGCAGAGGCATCGGGAGGCAGAGAGAAGGTGCTCCAAGGACAGGAACAAAACAGGAGAAATGGCCATTAAGGTAAGCCCCCATTTGGGGGTTACATTCAAATAGTTGGCACTGTAGAACATGTGAACTATAAAAAGTCTGTCCATTACAAATAGGGTTAGTTCTATTACTAACTGAAGCAGGCTTCATTCTGGCAGCTTTGAACTGTGCTCTTACTCAAACTGGGTACAGTCACTGCCACGCAGCAAGAAAAGCAGACATAGGCATTCCTCATCTGAAGCACTGACAGGTGGTCAGTGTGGTCATCCAATTCATCAAACATCTCCTCCCTCATCCATAAGTATCTCCTATATCTGATCTGATAGATAACTTTGGCATAACAGAGAAACATCCTTCACCTACAGCTCTGAAAAATAAAGTAATGAAGAAATAAAACTCACACTGCTGCAACAGTGGAGGGCGAAGTCACCACCCAACCTTAGTAGGACCCCATTTCTGACATTTCATTCCAAGTGCGACTCCATTTCCTCTCTTTTAGGATGAGCCGCTCCTACCCCAGTATGCCCCCCCAGGACCCTTCCTGTACTGGTTTGTCCCTCCTTTTGACCCCCTCCTGCCCCAGTATACCCTTCCCACAGTACAATCCCCACTTTTCCCTCCTCAAGTAGGAACCAATCATGCCTTAGGGTACCCGTTTCTATTTATTTATTCATTTAGCTTTTCTTAATCAGGTAAGCACATTAGGCAAACAAAGCCTTTTTCAGGTACAACCCAGATGATTACACATAAGATTTACATACAAGATGACACATACATTTAGGTACAATTAACAATGAAATGAGGGAACAAAATAACAAAGCAATTACATAATCGCAAGGCAAAGCAGGGTTCCCGACTCTCTGAAAATATAGGGCGGTGGCAATGGTGATCGGGTCAAATGGTGCGTTATTTTTCGGGACCTCCTATATGCACTGTACATGTGCATAAGTAGCTTTTACGTAACATATAGTGTGCTGGTATTAAATGGGTAGTATTGCAATAAAGGATGTCAATAAAATACAATTTTGGAGGATTTTATAAAAAAAAATGGATAAAAATATAGGGTGGTGGTAAAAAATATAGAGCGGTGGGAAAAAAATATAGGGTGGTGGCCCACCGCCCTAAAACAATGAATGGGGAACACTGCAAAGCTTAGCAAAAGTATCAGGGGAATTACAATAAGCTTGTCAACGTAAAGCTACACAAAGAATGTGTAAGAACCACTGTGTGATCTTCCCCCCTCTCGCTCTCACTGTAACTCCCCCCTGTCCTGGCCCCCTCTATTGCTCCCGAAGCAGACAGTGACCTGATGGAGTGTGCCTTAACACTCAAATAAGAGTAAAGTTTCTGCCCATGGATGGACAGCCACTGTAGCTGCCCTTCCACCCCTAGCTACAGTAAATGAAAAAGAAGCCTGACACTTTTAACATTCCTGAACAGAAAATGAACTCATCTGACATACGGAATTTCCAGACATGGTTATATGATCCTCTATGAGGAATACCAAGTGGAGCGGATGGGGGCCATGACAGGGCCTCTCTGGGCCATGGACATGGTGGGTCAGGAATGTCCTGTACCACATGGGATGGTGGTACCACTTTTGGAGTAAAGGATGGAACCATTCAGAAAGCTAACTATCAAGTATGGCTCTCTTTGTAAGACCCATTTATGCCGCTGTGTGCTCTCTCTGCCAGTGTGACCCCACGCTGCCCTAGTATACCCTTCTATTAGTATAACCAATTCCTGCCCTGTGACTCTCCTGCTGCCCCAGTCACCGTCTGTATGACCACCTTCTTCTCTAGAATACTCCTCTCCTAGCAAAACCCCCTTCGCCTCAATAAACTACTCTTTCAGTATGACCATCTCCTACCACAGTATACCCCCTTCCCAGTATATTATTCTCCCCAAGTTTATCCTTCTTCCAATGACCCCCTCCTTCCCAGTACGCCCGTCTCTGTATGAAACCGTTCTGCTCTCAGTGACGTCCTCTTTTTTCCAGTAAGACCCATTTGTTCATCCCTCAGTATGACCCCTCCACCGCCGCTCCGTGCCATTATGCCAACAGAACTGGAAGTTCTGTTATTATGCCCTTCTCAGCAGTACCCCTCCTCCTCTTGATCCAGTATGGCCCACCCCCCAGCATGACCTCCTGCTACCCCGATGATGACCTCCACTGCCCAGCCACGCCACGCGAACTCCAAAGTAAAGTTCCGACACCCTGTGGGAGCAGTGCCTCGGGCTAGCACTACGGTCATTCCTCACCAATACTCACCGCCAACCTCAGCCTCTGGCAGCACACACCGCTGTACATTTTACCGGTCTAGTGGGGATCTGTGCAATGAACTGACAGCCAACTCTTCTCGACAAAGTCCAGAACCCGGCGCTCACACACAGCGCGATATCGCGAGAGCCCACTTTCTGAAACGCGTGCTCCCATTGGCTGCGGGGAAGCAAAGCCCCGCCTCTTCAACAAAAAGGACAACAAACTTTATTAGAACTGTTGTGCATCATTGAACTAGTGTGCAGAATAGCTGTCTCGGTGGTAATCAAGAAGTACAGGAACTCAAACATTGGCATAAATGAAAAGCAGAACTAAGATCCTCGCTCTGAAGGATAACTGTAACCCCCAATGTGCCTAAAACTGAGAGGGCTACTACCCCTGCCTGTGTAGCTAGTGAACAGGTTGAAGGGCTTGGGTCCTATGACGCCGTGCCTCCATTTTTACAAGTTGAAACTTGGAGAGAAAGGTGTCACTCGTCATAGTGATTAGAAGAAGAAGAAGAATCAGTAATTATATAGGGTTTTTCATACATCCAAAGCGCTGTACAAGCAATGCTAGACTGGTAGTGAAGTGACTGAACGTGTGGTGGCAGCCATATCGCGCATCATCACCCACACACAGCCTGGATAATTGCATGAACCGGTTTTATGGGAAGGGGAATGTTGGCTAGGACACCAGGAATGTTTCCTGCTCTTTGCAAAGAGTACCCTGGGTTCTTTTACTTCCACCTGGACACCCACCAGGATGAGCAGAAGGGACCTGTCAACATCTCATCCAGGGACGGCACACCGCAGCAGTACAGCACCCCCCCCCAATACTTCACTCGGATGCCAGCGATTTTTAGGTGCAAGTCCAATCCCGGTGTGGGATGAGAATCCACGACCTTCTGATCCAGAGGCAGATGTGCTACCAACTGAGCCACGCTGACACCTTAGCTTTGGCTACTCTGCACAGGGGCCCCCAAGTAACTCCGGACACAGGAAGCAATAACTGTAATGTCCAATACCAGAAGTTGGGATTCTAAAGTGTGGCTTTTATTCACATCCAACAGAATAACAAAGCATAGATGGACCCCCACGGGACTACACTCTGGTAATGCAGATTTATGGAAATCGGACCACATCCTCTTTACACTGAAACCCTCGGGTTTCGAAACACTCTGGGCATTCGGTCGTAACTCAACTCTTTTTCGGTTTCCCTGGCTCGGTTCCCTTGCCAGCCCTCTGAACTACCTTTCTTCCATAGCTTGGCTCTCATGCCAGCCCTTGGACACTTTCCATATAGCATGGAACATTTCTTGGTGGCTCCCTAAACCACCTCTGAGCACTTCTGGCTCCATCAGGGAATCTTCTTCGTCAATCCCACGTCTGAGTACTTTCCTCAGGCACTGGCCAAGTACCTGAGAGAAAGCAACAGGTGTCCTAAAGCAAACCCATAGAGGTGAATGTGGCTACCACTGGTGGGGGTCTCCCACCTCTCGCTCCCATAATTCATACCCGGCCATTTCTCTGGACTTTAACACCTCATCCTCTTAAAACACTTTACTGTGAAGATTCTCTTTAAATGTATATCACATTTAATCTACTGTTCTTCCATCCCACTTGTGTTGAACTCGAAACATACTTAAAGAGTGGCTGTATCCATTTCTCTAGACCCCCACAGAGTTAAGCAGTCCAATTCCCACAACTTTTAACTGTACTTGGCAGTCTTTTCCTGACCCCACAGTAACAGTCACTTAATTATCGAAAAGAGTAGGGGAATTTCCCCAGTGTCCTGGCCAAATTTCCCTCATTCACTAAAAATACCACCAACAGCTTAATCTGGTTCAAGGTCAGTTGGCATTCATCTGTATCCCCCTCCCCCGGGTCGTGCCTGAAAATAGGCAGGATTTGTCTAGTGCACTTACCCGGTCAACAAAAACGAAAGAAAATTTAAAAAACGTCATCTTGTCTCAGTTGAAAACACATTGGCCCTTTATCAGAGCAGACTCACCCCTTGGTTGCAGGTGCCCCACAGGCTTTTTTTCTTCAAAGAAATCTCATCCAAAACTTCTGGTGCCTCAGCATGAATGTAAAATTAGGCAGCTTCTTCCCCTAGCCAGACCAGGGGATTGCCCCTGGAAGTAGGCAGAATCCTTCCCCCCATCCCCGCAGGGATGGGGCCCTGAACCCCTGGAAGCGGTCTCTACCACTTCACTTGGTTCTTCTTGTGTTCCTCTTACAGGTGAGAACACACACCTCTAACAAAAATATAGCTCTTTGTCAGAGCTAAGGGCTCTGAGGGCCTGCAGCAGCAGCACACCTCTTCCCTCTTCTGAGCCCACTACTGAACTACTACTGAACTGACTTCAAATTCTCCAACATTCTAGCCTAACTTCCCTAGCCGCAACATTCCAGTGTGGCTTATGCAGCTGCGACAGTTCTAAATGATGTCATAGCTCCAGCTCAGCAGAGACTGAAAACAGAGCAAGACATAGTGAAATCCATTTAACTGGAGTTTCACTAGCTGCCAGTCCCTGCCTGCCACTAGATCTAATTAGGGTTCTAGTAACCCCGGGTAACGGGGGTTACATTACTCTTGGAACTCAAGGGGCCACTGGGCATTTTTCTGCGGTCTACATCTATGTTTCCATATTTCGTTCAATCCAAACACATTTGTATAGATACTGGTGCACCCAATCAGAGATGTCAAAGTATTTCTAAAATGAATGAAATTGTTCTGCAAGTCAGATTTTGTGATGGAATCCACTGATCTCAGGTCATAGGCCAAAAAATCGTCATTATGTTACTGTTGTAAGAATTACATTCTAAATATCAGTAGGAAGAAGTACAAGAACTCTGTTCCTGCCGCAAGAAAAGGTACAGGAACGGAGTTCCTGCACATTCCTGTTCACTTTCATCACCGAGCTGCCCGCAAACCAAGGAATGAGTAGGTTCCCAGGTTTGTCCCTTCGGACTGTGTAAACTAGACCGTCGGACACAACCATCATACCCTGTTCCTACTGTATGCCTTGCACAGTGTATTTTAGTTAATTATATAAAATATACACAGTATTACCATAAGTATTACCAATGTAGCAGATATGATTATTTTTTTTTATTTTATCTATTGAAGATTCAGAAAGTACCTTTGAGTGAAGGACTCATTTACAAAGGTTCCACGTCAGGGTAGACAAGATACAGTGACAACATAATTACAGTTTCAGTACATTAAAAGAAATATATAAGTACATTAGATTTCAGTTTAAAGGCTAACAGTCGGTTCAATATAATCACCCAGTGAGGGACGGGGGGAGAGGCTGACCAAAGGCCATTGTCACGGAGGGGGGAGGAGGAGGTAGTAACAGGAGGGGAGACAGAGTTGGAGTCAGAGGCAGTCACAGGGGTTGGAGGACTGAAGGTGCTCCCTGAGCAGGGATTTGAAGGAGCCAATTCTTTTTTCGTTTGTTGTTGAGCTAGAGAAGGCATTCATCCAGGAAGGGGCCTTCTAACTAAAGGTTCTTTGAAATTGGGAGGTCCAGCAATGGGGAACCAGTAAAAGTGACTTGTCAGTACTACAGGTTTTTCTGACCACAGGAGCCAGGTGTAGGATCGAGGAGAGGCCGAGAGGGGGGGAGACCAAGGGCGATCTTTTTGGCCATGAGTCAGGTGTGAAACCGGATCCTGTTGTCCAGGTTAAGCCAGTTAGTGGACCTAGAGAGGGAGCAGGTATGGGTGTAATGGTCACAGATAAGGATGAGGTGGCAGGCTTTGTTTAGTGATAGCCAGAGTCTGCTGAGGGCTGAGATGGTTGCAGCACTGTATATGAGTATTCCATAGTCCAGGAGGGAGAGGACTGAGGATGTGATGGCATACTGAAGGGCGCCGGGAGTGAGGCAGTGTTTATACCGGTAGAGTATGCCGATTATGGTGTTAAGGGTGGTGGGCAGGAGATGGATGTGCTGGTGGAAGTTAAGGGCTGAGTCAAGGGTGATGCCCAACTATTTAAAGGATTCCACTTATTTGAGAGGAGACTGGTTGGCATTAAGAATTTGGGAACACAGGTTCTTAAGAGTGCTCTGGGGGTGAGAAACAAATCGTGACCTTGGTCTTCTTATAGTTTAGCATTAAGCACTGGGTGGAGAACCATATTTTAGCTTCAGTGAAGGAGGTTTGAAGGGACTGGTGGAGTTGAATGGGGTCTAGACTGGAGGAGTAAAGGACAGCGGCGTCCGCATAGAGGAGTAAGTTGCTGGAGCAGGTCGAAGGGAGGGAGTTGCGGTAAAGGCTAAAGAGCAGAGGGCCTAGAATGTAGCCCTGAGGGACACCCGTCCAGAATGGATTGTGAGGCTGGTGGACAGGGTGGTATCAATTTTGACCTGCTGGACCCAGTCAGATAGGTAGTCAGCGAACCAGTTTAGGGCATCCTGGGAAAAAACAATGGTGGAGAGAGTGGTCAGTAAGAGGGAATGGTTGACGATGTCAAAAGCCTTAAAAAGATCCACAAACAAAGATGGCGCCAGTGATGTGGCCTCTGTCCAAGGCAGAGTGGACAGGAAATGTGAACTCAAGAAGGGCCGTAGTGGTGCTAAGGCCCTTGTGGAAGCCATGCTGTTGTTTACAGAGTAGGTCATATTTAGTGAGGTGGTCGGTGAGCTGATCTGAGACAATGCGCTCTGATGCTTTAGATAGTGGGGGAAGAATGGAGATGGGGTGGTAGTTAGTCGCAGTGCAGTCCTCGCTGTTGAAGATGGAGGTAATGGAAGTCGATTTCCAGCGGGTGGGGAATTTCCCTTGACAGAACAGTGTGAAGAGAAGGGTAGCGTGAGGTGAAATGGGAGGTGGAGGCAGCAGGTTGATGAGAGAGGGGAGCAGTGGGAGGGTAGGAGGGGGACTACCAGGGGATAAAGGAGAGAGAAGGGGGATAAATTGCCCATAGTAAGGTGGAAGAGCAGGAGGACATGGGGGGGTAGGGGGTGAGGGCAGGAGAGGGACACGAGAAAAGGAGAAAAGATGAAGGGGAAGAAAAGGATACCTAACAACAGGGGTGGCTGAATGGTGTAGCGGTAGAGTCACAGCCTTTAGTGCCAAGGGTGCACGGTTCAAGACCCATAAGGGGAGAGAACGATTGGTGGAGGGAGGCAGGAAAGTTGAAAGGGAGGGGAAAGACGATAGGATGTGGAGGGCTAGAAAGAAGAGGGAGGACCAGGAAAGGAGGGGGAAACAGTGACTCCTAGTGGTCAATGAGTATAACGAGTAAAGGGGAAAACAGGGACTTTGAAAAAAGTGGGAGTGGTCATGTGACCAGAAGAGGGCTAGATAGGTGGAGACACCCCTGGGTGGGAGTGTGGCTGGGGTGTTTGGGGCAGTCGATGCACAGCGTTGAGGGGCTAACACCCCTCAGTAACAATGTGCAGTAAGGGAGAGCCTGCAGTTACCTTTAAGGCACCCCATGGTCCAGCGATGTTCCCCTGGTGCATGCTTGGGCTGTGTGGGCTAGGGAGGGGTTCCACAGCCTTTAAGGCACCCCGCAGTCCAGTGAAGTTCACTGGTGCTTGCTGGGGCTGTGTGGTGGGTGACTATAACACTTTTCCCTTGCCAGTTCATTACACTGTTTGTTATTTTACATGTGCTGGCCCGGAAAAGCACACAGTCGAAATACCGTTTATGTGTGCATCTTGGGAGCACAGGGAGGTTAAGTGACGTGCTCAGTCTAAGTCGGCCCAGAGGCACTAAGGGCTGAGGTGCCAACGCTTCACCTGCCGCCACTCCAGCAGACAGTGTTCAGGGACAGACTTGGACTTCTGCAGGTCGTCGGGGTGGAGTGGATTGAAAATCTGCAGATTGCTCTCCTCGCCTCTCCTGGGGAGGGAGGATTGGCCACACCAATCAAATATTGCCACCACATGGAGGCGTGGTGATAGGCCAGTGGAAATGCCACACACTTGAGGGATGGGCTGGGGGTTGGCGCATAGTACATATGCGTCACCACACCGCCGGCCAAGGGGAGGAAACAGGAAAATCAGTGACTGGCACATAAGGTCCCACTTTGGCCTGCACTGTTTTCCTGGGACCCCTGTCACAGAGGAACTGAATTCGGGGGGGGGGTGACCCACTTCCTTCTGGCCCCATCATAGGGGGCAAACCATAGGTGATGAACATAAGGATGGTTGCAGAACTGAATCACACAAAGGTGAGGGTCCTGGATCTCAGGAGGGCAGATTTTAAAAGGGTGGATGAATGCCTCAGGGATGTGCTGGCGAAGGGGGAGGGGGTTGACCTGGGTGGAGTGGAGGATTAGTGGACGAAGCTAAAGGAGGGCACAGTGAAGGCAACAAACCTCTGTGCCAAGGAAGTGAGCAAAAGCAAGAGGAAAAAGAGACCACTATGGCTCTCGAAAGAAGTGACTAAAAAGGTGGAAAAAATGACCACTGTGTTTCTCAAAAGAAGTGACTGAAAAGGTGGCAAAAGAGACCACTATGGTTCTCGAAAGAAGTGACTGAAAAGGTACATGCTAAAAAGGTAGCATTCAGAAGGTATAAGGATGCAAAGGAAGGAAGATAGGGAGCTGTATCAGGGGAAACAGAAGGAAGCAGGGAAAGTAGTAAAGTACGTGAAGGCGCAAGCTAATAAGAGAATAGTCTGGGCAGTAACGTAAGGGGACAAGACATTTTTTAGGTATGTATGTGTAACAACCTGTGTGTAATTTTTTTCATGTTTCTGTGTTCGAGTTTTACTATCTGCTAGATCTCTTGTAAGTATTTCAGCTGAGATAAAGAATGTCTGATAAAGTTAGCTGCCAGGGACATGCCAAATGGCTCTAGAACGTAATTACAGTCTCTTTGGTCAATTACTGAGAGAGTTGAAAGCAAAACCAACCCTTTCATATTTCGTGAAGGGCCTTGGCTAATGAGTGGAGGAGTTACTCCTGCTGCACGAGACAGGAGGAAAAACAGATTGATGGACCTTGCCATACATGAAACCCAAGATTCCAGTTTGTTTCAGTCTTTCCAAATGGGAAGTTTTTCCAGGACTCAAAAAGAATGTTGAATCTGTGATTTCAGAGTGACATACTGGATGACATGTCCTGGGGGCAGCTGGAGGGTCTTGAGATCTGGCAGAGCCTGAAAGAGTCAAGTTTAAGACTTCAAACAGCTAACATCTAATGTCCAAGTCTGCCCTGATTCACCAAGGTGTCTTGTGTTGTAAGCTGTTTTACTTGCTGAACAGAGCAGAGAGAGAGAGTTTTTTTTTTCTGTGTGTACGTAATGTTCAAAACATTTTCTTCATTCTGTGGAATTATTGTTCCCTATAATGTTTGTGTAATACTCTGTGTAAATATCTTGAAATATTAAAATATTATGCCTTATATACTTCATGCTTCTGTGACAGTCCTTTGAGGTCCAGCTAACTGATTTATAACTGACAAGCTGTGTTTCCACCTCTGAAGAGAAGGATACAGCTACCATATTCTCAATCATAAGAGTGTGGTGTACAACACATGCAAACAGAAGAGAGAGAGAGAGAAGTAAGTGCCTCAGCTGGGACTTGAACCCAGGTTACCCAGAATACCGTTCCAGTTGCGCTACCAGTTGCGCCATCAAAGGTACCTGGAGCCTTGGTCATCCCGGAGCACATTACTCTTTCTCCAGTACACAACCTGGTGCTGCACAGATAATTACATTTTCATTCACAAGAGTGCCTTGTGCAAATTTATGGAACACATACAAACAGAAGAGACAAAGAAGTAAGTACCTCAACTGGGACTTGCACCCAGGCCACCCAGAATACCATTCTGGTTGCACTACCAGCTGCACCACCATGGCAACTGAAACCTGTATTGTCCTGGAGCACATTACTCTTTCTCCAGTGCACAACCTGGTGCTGCAGAGATAATTATATTTTAATTACTGGTCATCATTTTTTATACACAGATAACAAGAGTTTTATCCTGCATTATAACTGCCCAGTTGATATTTTTGGTTATAACTGGGCAGTTATCATGAGTAGCTGTCAATCAAGCTCAATTAAGTTACCTCTAAAACAAGTTAATGTTTTAAAAACATTGAAAAATAAATGTTGTTCACTTAAAACAAAGAAAAAGTTTTACTTTCACATTAAACTTTACTGAAATAAAAACATTTTATAACAATTTAATGCTCTCTTACTGTTTGATTTTTTTAAGCACAATGTCAAAAAATGATGACCAGTAATTAAATAAAATAAGACACGTGTGTGTGTGTAAAATCTGAATTTTACACATACCCTTGGTCTGGGATGCTTTTATAATGAAGCATCCCACACCTCGGGTGTGTGTGTAAAATTCTGGTTACACACACACACACACCCATGTAATAGTCTATATTTTAATCAAAAGAGTGTGGTGTGCAAATTTATGGAACACATACAAACAGAAGAGAGAAGGAAGTGCCTCAGCTGGGAATTTAACCCAGACCACCCAGAATACCGTTCCGGTTCTTCTACCAGCTGCGCCACCAAGGCAACTGACCATCCTGGAGCACATTATTCCTCCCGCAGTGCACAACCTCTGCTATAAATAAGATGCACACTCCCTGTCTGGATGTATGGTAGCCAACCAAGGATGTGTGAGAAAGGCTGCGGTGGTCGCCATATGCACTCCCATGGCACCAACAACTCTGGTAAGGGAACAGGAGAGTGTTGGGTGGGTGTTTGGTGCCATGGTGGGGGAGGCATTATATGCCAGGGAGTACTACATGGCCATGGGCACTACCGGCGATTGGGGGGTGCCTGGATATACCAGGAGCCACTGTTTGTTATTTCCCTGCAGTGTACAGCTTACTGGGGGCATCCACACAAGGATGGATAGTGTGTCTGGTACCAGGCCAGGGATCGGTAATGGGGGTGACCACTGGATGCCAGAGATGTCTAGTACCCTAAACGGGACAGGACTGGGGGGGTTGGGACACTGGGCACCTGGGGACCCAATTTCTGTGACTGACTGGCTCTAGGGGAGTCAACTAGGCACCAAGGAGCTTTTTTACGGTGTTACAGGCTGGCAGGCAGGAGGGAGGGAGAACACTAGGCACCAGGGCAGTTGTTTTATTGTATGGGCCAGCGATCTGGGGGGACCACTAGGCACTAGGGAGTGGGTTTCCTTTATACGGGCCAGTGATCGGAGGGTGGGTGGAACACTTGGCACCAGGGAAGTGTTTCTGTCAGTATGGGCTGGTGATCGGAGGGCAGGGGGGCAAACTAGGCACTGGGGGAGGTTGTTTTCTATGATGTGCTGGCGATCATGTGGGGGTGCCATGAACCACTCTGGCAGGTGTGCGCCCCCACTGGCCTACCAGCTAGTTGGATGTGTTACTTCCAGCAACCTCTAAACATGGTTCACATTGCCCACAGATACAAACAGAAGAGAGAAAGAAGTGGGGGCTCTGTTGAGCATGCCTGCTGTAAAGATGCATCTGCAGATTACTCGTCAGATCAGAGGCAGTAATTAAGTTAACATCATGATTTTGGGTGGCTGGAAGATAATAAAACCATGAAAATTGGTTTCTGCAAGTCATGCAGCACAGTTTGATACTAAACGTGAACAATAGGCCGAATGCAGAAGGGAGGTCCATGTGGCTCCAAAGCTTCATCCTCGATGGAGACCCAGGCCACGGGAGTGGAAGGCAGTTCTACCGGAGGAAACCCACCCTGGAAATCCCTGCAACTTTCGATGCAAGCTATTGACCTAAAAATGGAGACCTTTCTGAGCCGCATGGGAGATCACTGTCGATCCCCTTAGGCCTCATAGTGTCCCTAGTTTAAAAAAACACATTTTACGATTATCAACATTCTGTAAAGATTGCTGATGTAGCTAGTAGTTTAATTCTGACTCCTTTTTTCCTTTTAAAAAGTGAAAAACAGACTGCCTACCATACTGGTGTTACCACACAAAAACAGGTTTGTTTACATTCCTTGATCAACTCCCACTGCATCTTTCCCAGACTGGGAACATCCCCAGCATACTCTAGCCACTCATGATGCAGTGGGAGTTTAGGAGACTATTGCACCATGGGTGACTGTACTCTTTAGAGGTGTTTCTAATGTTCAGGAAGTATTCAGTAAGAATAATTACAGGATTTGAAACAAAACAAAGTTGTTTATAAATACACATTAGCATGCATGTCAGTTCTACTAAAGAAGCAGACAGACAAAACAAATAGCAACATCGATGAATTTTGGAGAAGGTAAGCAATCATAAAATGTAGGGTTTTAACTAGAAATAATATGATGAAAAACAGGCTGACAGTGTCCCTTTAAAATAGAAGTGGCTACAAAAACAGCATCTGCCGCAGAGTCCCAGGCTTTGCAGGCTCTTGCTGCCTCCAACAAACTGATTTCAGAGAACTCCCAGTTAAAATATCATCTGGAGGCCTTGGAAAATGCTAGCAGGGCCTCACACGTGTTGTTTGGCTTCCTGAAGGAGCTTAGGGGGACCATTTATTGGATTTCCTTCAACAGTGGTTACCGGGGGCTTTGAAATTAAGCCCAAATTGTGCTGCACATTTTTCTACACCTGCTGTATCTCCCTTCGCTCCGCTCCAGTTTGTAATAATCTTCCTTGGACCACTCTACTAGTGACTACTGGAGTGGGGACCTGGGACACTATCCTGAAGGCATCTAGAGACTCAGACCGACTTAACTTTCAAGGCGCTATGCTGTACATCTTCCCCGACTTATCTTACGCAACTTGGAGGAAGACATTTGATGGGGTCCAAGCCAAGCTATGCAGTTTGGGTGTAGCACATTTGCTTCTCATGCCTGCCCACCTGGGTACTTTCTATGGGAGGCACACCCTTCAATACACAGACCCTATGGAAGCAGGTAAATGGACCAAAGTCATCACATGGGAGTTTGAGGTGGCACAACATGCTGCATCGATGGACTCCGAGGTCAAGGAAACCTGAAAGGAAGCAGTGTTAGGCCTCAGAACTTACAGTGTTGCTCAGGTTATAAGTGCCTGGACTGTTTGGCAAGTTTAAAAGGTTTTTTCCACTATCTTGGTATATGCTGGGGTTAAACTGATCATTTTATGATGTTGCTTAAATAGTAGCACGGCTAATTCAGCTGTCTAATTTACTAAATTCTGAATGTACAATGTTATGCTGTTCTCTGTTCTGGGGAGAGGTCATGGAATGCCACCCATTTTGTTTTCATAATGTATGTTCGGTTTGGGGTCATAGCAACACTGGATGTTGAGGCAAAACCATGTTTGGAGTAGTTTTCATTTTGGCTGTGACCACCACATACTTGCAAGGTGCAGATATCATGGGCTTTTCTGGACTTATTGCCACTATTGGACTTCTCTCATATCCATTTACCTGAATGCTCAGATTTTATGTTACGTTTGTACTTAGAGGTATTACTTATTTGTATGTTGATGTCTGGCATCAGAACTCAATAAAAAATATGTAACCCCAAGGGGGCGCTACCCTTAGGGCTACTACCCCTGCCTGCCTCAGCTGTGACAGGGTGAGGGGCCCAGATCCGTTGACGGGTGCCTCCACCCAGAGGTCGGGGTCAAGACAGTCAAGATTGACTCGGTCACAGCCCTGTGGGTCACTGCAACCCCCCTTTTGGTCCACTAGTGGCTCTCACGAAGTAATGATAATACTTTTCCCCGGTGCACTTACCCCCCTGGCCCGTATCTCTCCGCTCACTCCGGGAACCCCCTGAAAAGTAAGGTACCATTATTACATTTTCACTGCACAGTATATCCTCAGTAAAACACAATCCAGCCAGGATATAGTTGCAAAACAAAACAATCTGATTTATTTAAGGAGGAATAACAAGGACTGGGGGGAAATCAAGGTGATTGGCTTATCACTGTACTTATCTACCTAGGGCTCTGTGCACAGGCCTAAACCTAGTAATTACTGTCCCTGGGTACCCAAGCCCTGATGGCTAGTCCCTCGTGGCAGCTGGTTGGGGCCCTGACACAAATGAACCTTACTGTCCCGAACAGATCAGAATGAGCAGGAGGCTCGCTTAGTGCAGGCAGCAGTACACAGAAATGATTTGGTTTGTCCTGCCACTTGTCTGAAAGATTACCAGGGAGCTACCCTAACCCAGTACTCACACCTGCAGCACATAACCACTCCTTCACCACATGCAGGGCTGAGCCTGAGCTTCAAAAACCTCCTCACACATTTATATGGCAAACAACAGAGGGGTACCATACCAGGCAGCTGCTTCCAAGACCCACACGAACTCACAGCAGATTCAGGTGCGACAACGGCAGCTTCAAGTTTCCGATGGACCGAGCGCGATTCAGCAGATTCTCCAGTCCTCCACAGGTTGAGCCTGGTAGGTAGCTGTGCTGGCACACAGCCTCCTCTGACGGCCCGCCGACGGATTTAGACCGATTAGCGCTGGCAATTCAAACGGCCGCCTCAGGCCTTTCACGCGCTTCCCGCGCGAGCACTCAATGGCGCAGAAGCTCAGAGCTCCTTCCTCCTTCTCAGTCACAACACATCTCCCCCTTACAGCCTGGGGCACTCCTTTCAGTTCGGGCATACCTGATTCCATTGGTTGGCAACACCTGCCAGTCATTTACTCCTGCTCTCAGTGGTGGGAAAAAGCGCCATAGCCCATAATGCCTTTCCCAAATTACAAGCAGTGTCTCTATTGGTCAGACGGCCCTACAGAGTCCCGAGGTACCAATTGGTCCAATTCGGCAGTGCTGGACCAAAATGGAGGAGATAGTCGGAACAGTCTTTACTGCAAAGAAGGCAGGTTAGAACAAACGCATTATCAGTAGTACTCTACGCTATTATTAATAACCAGTCGCATCTTTCCAGAGAGCTTCCTCTGCACAACTAGTGATGGCAGAATGGAACGCTTACTCAGCAGCCCCAGGCGGGACTTGGACATACAACCACGCAGCCCCCCTCAGCTTAGCTAAAATTGACTGCAAACAAGCAGCCCTTAAAGAGACAGTATACGGAGGCTTTAAAGGCGCTCACTGGCTACCCATTTAAAACGGCTTAAACGCCGAACACCAGCCAGGCATGGAGCATTTAAACGAGCTCCAGGGAAGCTTTTAGGAACCCCCGTTTGTAGGGGGGTTACAAATAAATATAAAAAAAAGAAGAGAAAAAGAAGTAAATGCCACAACTGGGACTTGAACCCAAGCCGCCCAGAATACCTAGGTCACCCCAGAACACATTACACAACATTTGTATTCTGGGCAGCCTAGGTTGCTCGGAGTAAGAGGAGGTTTTGATTGGCGGTATTTACATGCCACAAAAGGACTGTGCTAAACCCTTTTGTGTGGCACAAATCTGCTAAATATTGACTTGTGCCAATATTCCTGTCCCTGCCTCCCCCATTTGCATACCCCCACACATTGTGGTTTGCATGGGCACTAACCCTGTTTGCCCGCACAACTGACCCTTTTGAATACTGGGCTCCAGTGAAAAACCCGGTTTGTGTGGGCAAACACCAGTTAGTGCCCGTGCAAACTTTTGAATATCAGGCCCATTATGTCTGGGCCATATGAGATGTATATACTGCTACACCTGCAGGAGCTGTCCCGAAGGAAAGAACTGGGTCATGAGAAAGGCCATACACGGGCAGAACCCATAGCCATCCTTGAAAAAAGTGACCAGAAAAGCTGTGCAAAAGTGGTCACTGTTAGCCAGAGTTCTGAGATGGAGGCTAGGGAGAATACAGACGAGTCATAGCTTTTGACTAGGGCAGCTGCACAAGCAGACCGGGTAGAAATGTTGGAGCTGGAGCTTGCCTTGGCTAAAGTGAAAGCAGAAATTGAGATCCAGAGGAGAAAGCTGGAAGCCGAGGAGCAAGAAAATCAGTGCCAGCACTAGATTCAGGGAGAAGAAGAAGCATGAGAGGAGTGAGGCAGCACCAGAACGAGACCCAGCTGAGAGAGGAACGAGAGAAAGAGCATGAGAGACTGATGGAGATGCTGCACGAGAGGACACCACCACAAACTGTGAGTAATGGCATGAGGGGTTCAACCCAGGAAGCCAAAATTAATTCTAAAATGTTTCCCAGATATCAGGAGGGGGATGATCTTGATTTGTTTCTAAGATCTTTCAGGAGATTCTGGGGCAATGTGATATGGGCAGGGCTTCTAGGGCGACTCACCTATTGCCACTGCTTACAGCAAGGCATTAGAAACTTTTGCTAGAATGGACAGTGAGGACTGCATAGACTATGATAAAGTGAAAAATACCATGCTAAAGCATTTTGAGTTAACCCCCAAGGCCTATAGGTAAAATTTAGAGGGTGAAGAAAGGCACCGGGAGACAGCTATTCCGAAATGTGTGTGCATCTAAGTGTGATGGTCTAGAGGTGCTCTGTGGTACTCTGCTCTAAAGATGGTGGAAAGAGATGAGTGAGACTCCAAGATCCGAATTTTTGTGGATAAGATAACTGTTACCCAGACAAGGAGAGGCAGGAGTCATCCTAGAGATTCAGTGCCCGCAGGGCATTTATTTAGTACCAGTGGGTAGGGAGACACAGTCACAAGAGGAGGAGAAGTCACCCAAAACAATAGGACGGTAAAGAGGACAGAACACTTTCATCTATGACTGCCAAAATTACTTCAAACAGGAATAGCATATATATTTAGGCCTACTGCCACTATACTTCTATAATTGTTCAACAGTTCTTATTCCTATTACTAAGCATATGTGAAAATCAGATGATATGTACTATCCACAACAATATTTGGTTTAGCTATGACCACACAATTCTACCGAAGTCCAAATGTCACAAGAGTTCAGAGGTCTGACATCTTAGTGTACATCGTCGTTCTACGATGGTAGCTACAAAGGGGAGCAAACAGAATGGTTGATATTAAACACAATTCCCAGCAGGGACCTTGTAAAGGCCACTGGGTGGAGAGAGGTTTGGTAAACAGACCATATGATTGTTCGCCAAAAACCCACTCTCTCCAAGGCTGCCGGAAAGAAAGAACCAGAGCAACTGGTTCCTGAAAGAACCCACTTACAGGCTGTCAGATTCCAAACTGAAGACAAAGGATTCCTTGGCCAAAACCCACTTCCAGGGCCGCCAAGGACGAGGAGAAAACAGGACCTGCATGGCGACGAATCCACTCAAGGACTACCACGACCTGAATGTTGCTGCAACACTCCAAGGGCCAGCTAAACTCTGAAGAATCTCCGATAGGACCAGGAACCAGAAGGATCTGTAGAGGAGATGGTTGATTCTGTAATCTTATCACCAGAACCTAGAACAAAATAAAGACATGGTGGACGCATCCTGAACTGGGCTTCGACAGACTCGACTTTCAGCGAACGACCAGGGGCACAGATCAGGTTCTCTAGGATGTGCACACTCTTCTGTGGAGGGTGACCAACTTTGGGACATCTGGATCAGAAACCATACGAAACGACACTGGCACAATGCTTCAGCAGACGTAACTTCGAGCTAAGAAAAACAAGAAACGGCGGGTACGACTGGCGACGGACTCGACTTCGGCAGACGACACAGATGGAGGAGATGATCTGATGGTCGCTCACACTTGGGTGAAGAATAGTGAACAGACGTCCCCTTCTGGGTAGAGACTGATTCTGTGTACATAGTATTACAGACCACACCATGGGACTGCAGTGTGGTAGAAGATTGAAAATGTCCCCATACGCTGGTAACAATGTAGCTAAAAGATGCACCTTTCTGCAATGCCAAGAGAACTGCAGAATGATCAGATAATTTGCCAGGGGAAGGGCAATTTATAAATCTAGGGGTGATTATTACAGGTGGGGCAATTATTCAGATGCTTAGGACAACAGTTCAGATACTTAGGGCAATAGTTCAGATGCTTAGAGCAATAGTTCAAATGCTTTGGGCAATAGTTCACACAACCGGGGCAAATAACCACAATCCATATACACTACTAGCTTGGTGCTTCTTAGCAAGTTCACAGTCTTTCAGATACTTTGGCAACAAACATTTGCAGGAACAGTACAGTTGCTACAATTACTTTGCAGTATTGGCGAGCTGAGCCCCCTTGGATGGATCCTTTTCCCTGACTGTAGGACCTTTCTGAATAGGATCTGGCTACCCCTGAACGTTTTGCTAAGGCTGCCCTAATCACTATACTGAGGTACCACCTGCCCTATACTAATTGCCCGGAACACTAAAGGCCTAAATGCCTGATTTGCTATGGGATCTATATGCCCTACTAACTGCCACTAGGCTGGCTTGCCCTAATCCAGAAGGCCGGAGCTGCCCTTACTACCACCAGACTGGCTTGCCCTAATCCACTAGGCCGGGGCTGCCCTTAATACCACTAGGCTGTCTTGCCCTAATCCACTAGGCCGGGGCTGCCCTTACTACCACTAGGCTGGCTTGCCCTAATCCGCTAGGCTGTGGCTGCCCTTACTACTACTAGGCTGGTTTGCTCTAATCTGCTAGGCCGGGGCTGCCATTAATACCACTAGGCTTGCTTGCCCTAATTCGTTAGGCTGGGGCTGCCCTTACTACCACTAGGCTGACTTGCCCTAATCCACTAGGCCGGGCTGCCCTTACTACCACTAGGCTGGCTTGCCCTAATCCGCTAGGCCGGGGCTGCCCTGGGACCCTGATTTACCTCGGGCCTAATGCCCTACAATTACATTGGGCCTGTTGCCCTACCTTTACTTGGGGCCTGGCGCCCTACATACAGTGAGCCTGGTGCCCTTTTAGCTGTGGGCCAGATGCTCTTAATACTGTGGGCCTGTTGCCCTTTTAGCTGGGCCTGGATCACCCCTTTAAATATTTATCAGGCCAAAAGTGGCAGGGGCCCCTTTAAATTTGAAAGGCTCTCTGAGTCTGCTGCCACTCTTTTGGCAGATCGCCGCCCCAAATTCCACCCCACCCTTTTGAATATTTATGAGGCCCTTAACCGGCCTTGCTTTTCTGGCTCCTCCTGTGGGCGTCACTATTCCCGCCTGGTCCCGCCCCTTCTGAATATTAAATTTGGGGTCCTACTGACCCGCTTTCCCTTGCGGCACTCAGCCGCTTTCTAAGCGCCTACTGCGCGCTTTAAGATAATTAAAAAAAAAAAACAGTCTCTCCTGTAATGGGCGGTCAGCACAGAGCAAGTGCTGCCACTGACTCACCACTCCATCGTCCACTGGAGGGCTGCTGCAGTATAAGGAGGCGGGAGGTATCCTGGCAGTGGGAGGGAGCAAAAGGATGCTGGCGATGTGAGGGACAGACTTGGGGGCCTCAGACGGCCGACAGCAACTCGGGGCACGATGCAGCTCTTCTATGCTGCTGACGTGGGACCGAAAATAAACTTTAAAATAAATAAAGGGGCAAAATAACAAAACAACGGGGCTCTTAAGCCAACTGCATGGCAAACGGCTGTTTACTCTCTTCGTGGTGCCCCGATGGCACCACTGACCACAAAACCGAGCAGAAACAGGAGTCTTCAGGCAGGGGAGGCAGAACAGGACCACAGCAAACCATGAGGGACGGCTTCAACCCAAGGTAAGCCCTAACCTGTCCCTTGACTTCTGTGTCCTGTCTCCTCAACCTCTGCCCAGAAACAACTGACCAACTGTTAAAAAATATTTTTAAACTTCAACCCACCAGGGTTCTAGAGTGGCTGGAGTGAAATGCTGTGCATGAGTAGCTCAGCACAGCATTCCATCCAGGCCATTGTTACTGGAGCTACATGAATTCTATTTTTTATAGCATTTTAAGTGCACAGAGCACTTTTCTGTATTATTTAGAGTGTTTCCATACTTTACAGGGAGGGGAATCAACTTCTGAGGGGCCCCTTGATCTATTTACCCTGCAGTCTGTACCTAAGGCAGGCACCCTGGGCACCTGTAAACCCCTGATCTTTTTACTTAATTTAATTTCTGGGATGCCCCAATTTTGGGGCATTACAGATTTGGGCCTGCCTAAAAATACATGTCCCCATGTATTCCCTTAAACACTTTATAAAAGATACTTTCTTAACTCTCTAATATCTTACTTAACACTTTATTAAATCTTATGTTAAGAAAACACTTAAATTCTCTAAAATATTCTTAATACATCTACTATTCTTGTAAATCTTTAAATTTACTACACTTATGTGACTGTGTCTGGGTAATTCATTTGAATAGATCTACATACGGTACCATGGTACGAGTTGGGAGGCTTCTGTGATATACCTTCTAGGGGGAACACCTGCATTCAATCTTTGGGATCTGCAGGATTGGAAACCTACAAGTTCTTGGACAATGCATTCTCTTTCTAGGAAATCTGACATTTCCAGATCTATCACTGGTACACCATTTGGATGGTCAAGAGAGTTTACATACGAAGTGCGAATCCATGGTTCTTTACACCAACTGGTCGGCGATTCTAGTTCCAACATTCTGTCTTTTATGGACTCCTGCCTCTCCTTTGGCATAGGACTGTCTTGATCCTTAGCAAGAACAGCATCTCTGAAAGTGCAAGCTTTCAGGAGTTGCCGGTGAACAATCTTGGTACCGTTTTCCTAATTCTTGTTGGATCTTGTATACAGGTAGTTCAGGATAAGGTATCTCAATAATATGATATGGTTCTGGTTCCCACTTCAAAGTCAATTTGTTGCATTTTTGGGTTTTCTTTAACATTACTCTTTCTCCAACAAGTAAAGGTGTAGCTTTGGCCTTGATGTCACAATTTGCCTTTTGTTTCTGCCGCACTTGCTCCATGTGTTTACCAACAATTTGTCCCGCTTCCTGCAAATGTTGGTTATGTTCCTGCACCCAATTCGTAACTGGTTTCTTTGCTTTGGTATCTTCCAGTGGTACCTCCAACACTAAGTCCATCGAACGTCTTCCATGGCGTCCAAACATTAGATAATGAGGTGTATAACCCGTAGAGCAATGGATGGTATTATTGTAGAGATATGTGAGCTTGGGAAGCAAAGCTGGCCAGAAGGGACGTTTATACTCTGGTAGGGCTCGCAGCATCTCCAGCAGAGTCTGATTCGTTCTTTCGCAAAGTCCATTACCTTGGGTATGGTAAGCAGTGGTTTTCAACTTATGTCTTCCATACCGGGTGCAAAGTTCATGAAACAGTTTGGATTTAAAAGAAGTTCCTTGATCTGTTAGGATTTTTGTAGGATATCCGAAAGGTCGTACAAAACATCTCAAGAAGGTTTCAGCGGTAGTTTGAGCAGATAGGTCTTTTACTGCACTTGCAACTACATACTTAGAAAAGTGATCAACCATAGTGAGAACACAGATGTGTCCATTTGTGCTTGGGTCTAACTTTAAATGATCAAGAGCAACTAGTTCCAATGGTGCGTTACTAACTACTGGATGGAGAGGAGCTCTCTGATTAATCTTTTCTCTGCACTTTAAATTACAGGCTGGACATTCCTCACACCACTTTATTACATCGCTACGCATTCCTATCCAGTAAAACCTTCTTCTGATAACAGCCTCGGTCCTTTTGTGACCAAAGTGTCCTGAGTTATCATGGTACACCTCTAATACTACGGACGTACTGATTTTTGGAACTGTGATCTGAGTCAACTCTAGGTGCATAGTAGGGTCTCTACTTTTTTTAACCAAGCGACAGTCTTCTATGGCCAGACGAGTTCTATGTCTCCAAAGTTTCATTGCTTCTATGTTCAGCTTCTTTCGTTATCACAGAGTCATACGTTTCTGTGCAGCAACTAAAGCTTTTACTTGGCTGTCGATAGGATCTTGGTCTTGTAATTTCACCCATAGATTTTTTTGGTTTGCAATCATGTCATCCACTTCTGGTTGAATTTCCACTTCAGGCTCGGGAGCAACTTGACAATATGCTTGTACAATCTCAGCTGGTACTTGCAGAAAAGGTGGCATTTCTATGGTTTCCAGCAAGGTGTCATCCACTTCTGCTTCCTCCTGTTCAGGCATCCGAGACAAGGTGTCTGCATTCGTATTCGCTTTACCAGAATGATATTTTAAGGAGAATTGGTAATTTGCAAGTTGAGAGGCCCACCTATGCTCCAAGGCTTCTAGTTTCACAGTATTCAAGTGTGCCAGAGGGTTATCCGTGAAAACCATGAAAGGGGTGACAGCCAAATATTGCAGGAATTTCTCTGCAATAGCCCATACAGTGCTAAAAACTCAAGTTTGAAAGAGCTATAGTGGGCGTCATTCTGCTCAGAGCTTCTTAACCCTCGGCTTGCATTACTCTTTCTACACCATTCTGTTCTTGTCCGAGTACCGCACTCAACCCTTTGTTACTGGCATCAGTATATAAAAGAAAAGGTTTCACATAATCTGGATACGCCAATATAGGAGCCTCAGTTAATACTTTTTTTAACTGATCAAATGCTTCTTGCTGTTCAGTTCCCCATGTAACTAGATGATTCTTTGGGACTTGACCCTCTGCTGATCCTTTTAAAAGTTTGTGGAATCTCACAGCAATTTTGGAGAAGTTCTTGATAAATCTCCGATAATATCCCGCGAATCCCAAGAACTTTCGGACATCTCTAATAGTAGTAGGAATAGGTCATTTCCTTACTGCTTCGGTCTTCTCTGGGTCTGGCGTCACTCCCTCAGTGGAGACTATATGTCCCAGATAACTCACTTTAGTTTGCAACAGATGACAGCGGATTTAATTTTAAGACCATATCAGATCAATCTTTGGAACACCTCGTCCAAGTGAAGTAGATGATCTTCGTGAGACTTTGAATATACAATGATATCGTCCAGATATAACAAAAGGATATCGAAATTCCGGCTTCCAAGACAATGTTCAACCAGTCTCTGAAAAATTCCCGGTGCGTTACATAGTCCCAAAGGCATCCTTGTAAACTCGAAAAGACCCATGGGGGTAATAAAAGCTGTTTTCTCTTGATCCTTTGGTGCCATAGGAACTTGCCAGTATCCGCTGGTTAAATCCAGAGTGGAGAATATGGCCGCAGATTGGAGAGCCATGAGAGAATCTTCTATCCGAGGCAAAGGATACGCATCCTTATGGGTGATGGCATTTAATTTGTGGTAATCCACACAGAATCGGATCTTACCATCTTTTTTCTTCACCAAAACAATCAGCGCTGCCCATGGGCTGTGGCTTTCCTTGATCACTTCAGCCTGTTTCATTTCTCTAATCATCTCTTTTACTTGTTGGTACATGGCTGGTGAGATGGGTTTGAATCGTTCCCTGATAGGCGGATGTCCATGGGCACTGATGTGGTGCTGTACCCCACGAGCTAGGCCGAAATCTAAGGGGTGTTGGCTAAAAGCTTCCTTGTGGTGTAAAACCACTTCCAGAACATCAGCTGTTTGCTTAGCAGTGGTCTTCGGATTGCCTACCTTAATCTCTTTAGCCCATTCTGGTATCTGATCACTTTCCATTCCTTCTTCAGGCACTATCTTTATCTCTTCCTCAACCTCAATAATGTCTTGCAAGCACACAGTGTGGATCTGGGCAACCGACTGATTTCTATAAATTTGCACATCGTGAGTCCCGTAATTCAATACTCTGACTGGTATCAGACCTCTGGTTACAGTAGCCATACTCCGAGCCACTATTATCTGTTCTTCTTTGTTCGTAGGATAAGGTTCCACTAGAGCATCATAATCCTGACCCCTCGGGCCCACCTTTGCTTTGCACCAAAGAGTGGTTTCGGTGCCCGGCTTCAGTGTTACCAGCCTGGCATCTGTCACTCGTACTTTGCCAATCTCACCCTCAGCGTTAGCAAACCGTTGGTGGCATTGCAGATGATAGATGGTTTGCTGCAGGACATGTCTCTCCACCTGGGGTACGTGCTTGGCTTGTTGCTGGAGAACGTGCACTAGCTCGTCAAAGCAATTTTGTAAAACATTTATCACCAAAATTAGTGGTGGCAAATGATCGCTTTCTAGGTCACTAACAATAATGCCTGTGTTGCTTTGGATGTTTTTTCCTAGTTGGACATTGGCTTCTACATATCCTAGATGCGGTACTTTGTCACCATTGCTCGCTATTAACTTCACTCAAGATCTAGAAGGTGGCTTAAGATCATCGGGTGTCCAGTATCTCCGGAACTCTTGTCCTTGTAATGTAGTAACCTGTGATCCTGTGTCTAACAATGCCATAAGCTCAATGCCGTCTATCTTGACCGGTATCATCGGACTTCTGCCAATGAAACATGACTGTTCTAATGGGACTGCTGGACCTGATCGTCTGCTCTTCGAGGGTCGGTCCTCATCCCCGAAGAATTTCTGTTTAAATTCAGGGTGTTATCTGCTGGCTGACTACATCTTCATTCTATATGGCCACTAACACCACACCGATGACATATGGGCCTTCCTTGGGCATCGAACTGATCCATGGGGTGCCTCCCTTTACTCCTTCTCAGATGATTTATTTGATCATTCCCATTTCTTTCTTTTCCCGGCTGATTAAAGCATCTCTCATTCTTCCATCCTGCTTTTAAGCTTTGCATTTCCTTGCACATCTCCACCATCTGGTGGGTCAGGGTGGCAATCTGCTCAGTCAGCTCAGAGTGTTGACTGGCACTGGCCCGCACAGAACAGATCGGTGTCTGTATCCTCGGTCCACACATCTGTTCATGCTCCGAACACCGGCTCGGACACGCAGCCGCTTCTCTTCCGTGCTCCACTCTCTTTAGGGACATTTCCTCAGGCTGAAGTCTCGATTTCCAAGAGTTGTCTTCCTTCCACCCTTTTGTAGGATATGCAGGCCATTGAGTCCCCATTGAGGCTGCCATTTGCGGATATAGCTGAGCTTCATCTCTGGAGTGTCCCGAACCAAATACCCGAATTGCTTTCTCCTTAAAGTCTAGGAAATCAGCCTCAGGGTCTTGCAAGTGTAGCATGCAGAGCTGTCTCCTCAGGGCTTCGCTATGCACCCCTTCAATGAACTTTTCTACCAGCACGCAGTCTGCATCTCCAACCTCTGCCATGTCTACCCTCTCTATAGCTCGCAATAGCTCTTGCAGACTCAATGCGAACTCCCTCAGGGTCTCTTATGGCTTCTGGGTGCAAGAAAAGAACTTCATTTTGAGGTCGGACACAGTTCTAGCATCAAAGGTTTGCTGCAGCCTCTGTAGAATCTGTTCCGCTGTGACTTTCGCTCCATTCGGCCAGGATTAACTTCTCGGTGAGCAGCTCCTTTTAGTTGCCCAATTAGGGTTTCAACCTTCTGTTGCTCGGGGATCTGATATAACCTAAACATAGCCTGCATCTTTGAGTGGAACTCCCCTAGCTTACTGGTTCTGTTTCCATCCTTTTCTCCAGAAAACTGCGGAAGCCATGGTGCTCCAAAGTAAAATCGCATGGTTAAGGGAGATGGTGGAATACTCCCTCAAGGGCCATCTCGATCTCCTCCAACTGAATCTCTATCTCCCTCAGACAATCCACTACTACACCCCAGCTCCATTTGTGCTTCTTACTAGGCAACTCCAACTTTGGACTCCTTGGATAAATAATTATCTGAATCCTGCCAACTATGCCAGAAATTTTGTGATGGTCTAGAGGTGCTCTGTGGTACTCTGCTCTAAAGATGGTGGAAAGAGATGAGTGAGACACCAAGGTCCGAATTATTGTGGATAAGATAACTGTTACCCAGACAAGGAGAGGCAGGAGTCGTCCTAGAGATTCAGTGCCCACAGTGCATTTATTTAGTACGAGTGGGTAGGGAGACACAGTCACAAGAGGAGGAGAAGTTACCCAAAACAATAGGGTGGTAAAGAGGACAGAACACTTTTATCTATGACTGCCAAAATTACTTCAAACAGGAATAGCATATATATTTAGGCCTACTGCCTCTATACTTCTATAATTATTCAACAGTTCTTATTCCTATTACTAAGCATATGTGAAAATCAGATGATATGTACTATCCACAACAATATTTGGTTTAGCTATGACCACACAATTCTACCGAAGTCCAAATGTCACAAGAGTTCAGAGGTCTGACATCTTAGTGTACACCGTTGTTCTACAATGGTAGCTACAAAGGGGAGCAAACAGAATGGTTGATATTAAACACAATTCCCAGCAGGGACCTTGTAAAGGCCACTGGATGGTGAGAGGTTTGGTAAACAGACCATATGATTGTTCGGCAAAAACCCACTCTCTCCAAGGCTGCCGGAAAGAAAGAACCAGAGCAACTGGTTCCTGAAAGAACCCACTTACAGGCTGTCAGATTCCAAACTGAAGACAAAGGATTCCTTGGCCAAAACCCACTTCTAGGGCCGCCAAGGACGAGGAGAAAACAGGATCTGCATGGCGACGAATCCACTCGAGGACTACCACGACCTGAATGTTGCTGCAACACTCCAAGGGCCAGCTAAACTCTGAAGGATCTCTGATAGGACCAGGAACCAGAAGGGTCTGTAGAGGAGATGGTTGATTCTGTAATCTTATCACCAGAACCTAGAACAAAATAAAGAAATGGCGGATGCGTCCCGAACTGGGCTTCGACGGACTTGACTTTCGTCGAACGACCAGGGGTGCAGATCAGGGTCTCTAGGATGTGCACACACTTCTGTGGGGGACGACCAACTTTGGGACATCTGGATATGAACCATGAGAAACGACACTGGCATGTCTGTCGTGATGCGCTTCAGTGGACATAACCTCGAGCTGAGGAAAACAAGAAACAGCGGGTACGACTGGTACGACTGGCGACGGACTTGACTTCGGCGGACGACACAGATGGAGGAGATGATCTGATGGTCGATCCCACTTTGGTGAAGAATGGTGAACAGACTTCCCCTTCTGGGTAGAGACTGATTCTGAGTACGTAGTGTTACAGACCACACTAAGGGACTGCAGTGTGGTAGAAAATTGAGACTGTCCCCATACGCTGGTAACAATGTAGCTAAAAGATGCACCTTTCTTCAATGCCAAGAGAACTGCGGAATGATCAGATAATTTGCCAGGGGAAGGGCAAATTATAAATCTAGGGATGATTGTTACAGGTGAGGCAATTGTTCAGATGCTTAGGATAACAGTTCAGATACTTAGGGCAATAGTTCAGATGCTTAGAGCAATAGTTCAGATGCTTAGGACAATAGTTCAAATGCTTTGGGCAATAGTTCATACAACCGGGGCAAATGACCACAATCCATATACACTACAGTCTTGGTGCTTCTTAGCAAGTTCATAGTCTTTCAGATACTTTGGCAACAAACATTTGCATGAACAGTACAGTTGTTACAATTACTTTGCAGTTTTAGCAAGCTGAGCACCCTTGGATGAACCCTTTTCTCTGACTGTAGGGCCTTCCTGAATAGGATCTGGCTACTCCTGAACATTTTGCTAAGGATGCCCTAATCACTATACTGAGGTACCACCTGCCTTATACTAATTGCCCGGAACACTAAAGGCCTAAATGCCTGATTTGCTATGGGATCTATATGCCCTACTAACTGCCAATAGGCTGGCTTGCCCTAATCCAGTAGGCTGGAGCTGCCCTTACTACCACCAGACTGGCTTGCCCTAATCCACTAGGCCGGGGCTGCCCTTACTACCACTAGGCTGTCTTGCCCTAATCCGCTAGGCCGGGGCTGCCCTTACTACCACTAGGCTGGCTTGCCCTAATCTACTATGCTGGGGCTACCCTTACTACCACTAGGCTAGCTTGCCCTAATCTGCTAGGCCGGGGCTGCCCTGGAACCCTGCTTTACCTTGGGCCTAATGCCCTACAATTACCTTGGGCCTGCTGCCCTACCTTTACTTGGGGCCTGGCGCCCTACATACAGTGAGCCTGGTGCCCTTTTAGCTGTGGGCCAGATGCCCTTAATACAGTGGACCTGTTGCCCTTTTAGCTGGGCCTGGATCGCCCCTTTAAATATTTATCAGGCCTAAAGTGGCAGGGCCCCTTTACATTTGAAAGGCTCTCTGAGCCTGCTGCCACTCTTTCGGCTGATCGCGGCCCCTGAATCCCACCCCACCCTTTTGAATATTTATGAGGCCCTTAACTGGCCTTGCTTTTCTGGCTCCTCCTGTAGGCGTCACTATTCCCGCCTGGTCCCGCCCCCTTCTGAATATTAAATTCAGGGTCCTACTGACCCACTTTCCCTTGCAGCGCTCAGCCGCTTTCTAAGTGCCAACAGCGCGCTTTAAGATAATTAAAAAACAAACAAACAGTCTCTTCTGTAATGGGTGGTCAGCATAGAGCGAGTGCTGCCGCCGACTCACCACTCCGTCGTCTGGTGGAGGGCTGCTGTAGTATAAGGAAGTGGGAGGTATATTGGCAGTGGGAGGGAGCAAAAGGACGCTGGCGATGCAAGGGACAGACTGGGGAGCCTCAGACGGCCAACAGCAACTCGGGCGTAATGCGGCTCTTCTATGCAGCCAACGTGGGACCAAAAATAAACTTTAAAATAAATAAGGGGGCAAAATAACAAAATGACAGCCTCTTAAGCCCACCGTGCGGTAGACGTCCATTTACTCTTTTCGTGGTGCCCCGATGGCACCACTGACTGCAAAACCAAGCAGAAACAGGAGTCTTCAGGCAGGAGAGGCAGAACAGGACCACAGCAAGCCCTGAGGGATGGCTTCAACCCAAGGTAAGCCCTAACCTGTCCCTTGACGTCTGTATCCTGTCTCCTCAACTTCTGCCCAGGAACAAATGACCAACTGTTAAAAAATATTTTTAAACTTCAACCCACCAGGGTTCTAGAGTGGCTGGAGTGGAATGCTGTGCATGAGTAGCTCAGCACAGCATTCCATCCAGGCCATTGTTATTGGAGCTACATGAATTCTATTTTTTTACAGCATTTTAAGTGCACAGAGCACTTTTCTCTATTATTTAAAATGTTTCCATACTATACAGGGAGGGGAATCAACTTCTGAGGGGCCCCTTTATCTATTTACCCTGCAGTCTGTACCTAAGGCAGGCACCCTGGGCACCTGTAAACCCCTAATCTTTTTACTTAATTTAATTTCTGGGATGTCCCAACTTTGGGGCATTACATAAGTATCTGTTAGAATGGTGTGTAGAGGGTGCAAAAGCTCATTCTGTATAGGTAATAGAAGTTATATTTCTTCTGGAACAGTTCCTAAAAACTGTACCTCAGGAACTGAGATTATGGTTGTTGGATAGAACTCCGAGCTCCATGAGGGAGGGTTGATCAGTTCATATCCAGCCGACCAGCCTCTTGTCACAAAGGTAATGGGGAGGGACAGCAGGTGGTTTAGGGGAACCGGGGGGGGGGGACAACCTAAAGGAAGCCAGCCTGTACCTGAACCAAAAGGGAAGCAGCCTGGTTTCAAAAGCGTGGAGATAAGTGACTGCATGTGCTATATATATATTTTTTTATTTGATATAAAATTTGGGAACTGGGTAAAGCCCAAGGGCATCAAATGGCCATTTTCATGGGTGACCCAAAGATACATTGAAAAGGTAGCAGTGTATAAAGTTCTCATTAGTCAAAACATGAGCATTGAGAGAGATTAAAACAATATTGTTTTAAACATTTTTTAACATCATACAAAGTGATAACAGATAGAAAAAAAGTCTGACAATTCATGCCACAAATTAATAGCATGATATAACCAAAATCTCTGTCCTAGAGAAGTCCTACAAAAAGGCAGACACAATACACCAGTATGAACAGATTCCCCTCCCTGTATAGCATGGAAACACTCTAAATAATAGAGTGAGGCAGTATAGCGCAGTGGTTTAAGGCTCTGAGCTGCAAATCTGGTGACATCTGGCAGACCAGACCTGAGTCTGAATCCCACCGCTTCCACTTGCATACTGTGTGACCCTGAGCAAGTCACTTAACTTTCCTGTGCTCCCAGGTCGCTCCTGTAAAAAAGCTTTCAGCTTAGTGTGCTACTTCTGGTTAAACAACTACAAAAAAAAAAAAAAAGGGAGGGGCATTTGAGAACTCTGAAACCTCTTAAATGCTATTAAGCTGAAATGGGTAACCCTTTGTTCAAAGGAAACCATTCCAGCTTACTATACAAGGAACAATGGTAGGTAGAACAGGGGAACAAATCTACAAACAATGGTAGGTAGAACAGGAGAACAAATCTACAAACCGAATGGTGAAGTATTTTTACTCACTGAAGTGCCATAGTAGTAGCAGTAGAATATATTGGAAGACCATAGTCAATAACAGATAATAATAATGATGACTGAGCCCGTACCTTGCTTGAGTGAACTGGTGGACAATTATTTAGCCGATGCAATTGCCCCAGACAAGAGTGAACATTTTTGGCAATGCAGTCAATATGATCCTAAAATGTCAAATTTTGATCCAAAATAAATCCAAGATATCGAAAAATGTTAACATGTTTAAGTTCGCCACCAGTCAAATCACTGAAAGAAGGGAGAGGCTCACATTGTGTAAACTTTTGTTGAGTACCAAAAAAACAGTTATATTCTATTTTCAGACAGCCATGCTTGTACTTAATCAAAATCCCTCTGTTGGTGAATGTCAATGTCAGTAGGGCTGTTACCAGCTCTGTATAATGCATTATCATCTGCATACGTAGTTATACAAGTATTCATAGCTTGAATAACAGAGGGAAATGTATTAAAAAAAATACTAAACAGAATGGGACCCAGGATGGATCACTGGGAACACCCATTTGTATGTCGATCAGAAAAGAACTTGTAGGATCAAGAGTGACAGATTGCTTTCTGTCAAATAAATAATGTGAAAACCAGTTTAATGTTGCAGGTGAAAAAACAAGATTCTCAAGACGTGTAAGCAGGTGACCGTGGTTAACAAGACCAAGTGCCTTTGATAAATCTGATATTTTGTATCTGATTGACATAGCAGCCAGAAACTGGGGCATTTGTCTTATGATTGTATGAAAAATGTAAGAAAAGTGGCTAATGCAGCAGCAGCAGGAGGATGTAGGTCAGGGAGCTCACAGCAGATAATAGCCTGTACGCTGAGTGTAGTGCCCTCTAACTCCACTGTACATATGCACCCAGTTGTGGTAAATGGATTGTTAACCCAGGGATTGAGGGACACAGGGGAGTCCATTTTTGTTGTAAAGCAGGATTTTCATTTAGGAAGAACAGATCCTGGTAATTTGTCTATGATTAGAGGAGTAATGGGTCCTGCTGTGTTAATGCCAGTGATCTGGATCTTTCTAAGCTGGGAAGATGGTCAGAGCATATGGGAAGTGGGTGTTGTACCAGACCTGCCCATGATTGTAATCATGGGTAATGACTTCAGCGATAGGGTCAATATTGTGTGTGTCACTACCCATAGCAAGGCAAGGTAACTGGCTTCTGAGAACACAGAGGGGGCAGTGCACGAGGAAGCAACCCTTACCTCAGTAACAGGAGATGTTGTAGCTGAAGAACCAGTTGGAAGCGGCAGTTCTGAGCTCTCTCGCAGCAGAGTGTGTTTTGGGAAGGTCAGGCATACAGAGCTGGGGAGAGCTCAGCAAGCTGACCCATCCTTGCAAAAATTAAGGGAGTTAGCCACCAGTATGGACGGTGACTCTCCAAGTTCTGGGAAAAGGGAGGTGTACTGTGAGAATGGGCTCCTGTACAGTGAGTGTTTTCCTAAGGGAGTACTGGAGGAAGGGGTACTCCAGCAGACAGTGGTTTCTAGGGAGTATAGGAAACAGCTTCTGGCTTTACCCCATGACATATCCTTTTCTGGTCTCTTAGGGGTCAGCCATAGAAAAAGGGAGCTAACAATTTTTACTGACCTAGTATTTTTAAAGACATGGCAAACTACTGCCAGACTTGGCCGCAGTGCTAGAGGGTAGGAAAGGTTGGTAACAAGGAAAGGTGGCTTTGAGTCTGCTACCTGTCATCGAAGAGCCATTTTGGCAGGAAAGGTCAGGTGTGCAGAGCTAGGGAGAGCTCAGCAAGCAGACCCATCCCTGTTTGAGTTATGGGAAAAGGGAGGTGTACTGGAGAATGGGATCCTATACTATGAGTGGGTTCCTAAGGGAGGACCGGAAGAAACGGTACTCCGGCAGATGGCAGTTCCTAGGGAGTATAGGAAGCAGCCTCTGGCTTTAGACTATGACATACTTGTTTCTGGACACTTAGGGGTCATCCATACAAAAAGGCGGCTAACTAACAATTTTTACTGGCCCACTATTTTTAAAGACGTGGCAAACTACTGCCAGCATTGTCTGCAGTGTCAGATGATGGGAAAGGTTGGGACAAGGCTAAGGCAGCTTTGATTCCCCTACCTGTTATCAAAGAGCCATTTTGGTGCATTGCTGTGGACATTGTGGGGCCACTGAGCACCCCACATCACACCAGCAAGTGGTACATTTTGGTGGTCATACATTACACCACAAGGTACCCAGAGGCAGTGCCCTTGTCCTCCATCGACGCACTGCTAGGGATATTTAGCCAGGTGGGTTTCCCCCAGGATATTCTGTCAGTCCTGGGCACCAACTTCATGTCTGATCTGATAGTGGAAGAAATGTGGGGTAAGACAGCTGAGGGCCTCACCATACCACCCCCAGACTAATGGTCTGTCTGATTGAGTGATTCATTTGGTCTCTTAAGACCATGCTAAGGGTATCGCTGACCAGCATGCGAGAGAGAGGAACAAGTTCCTGCCCCATGTCTTATTCGCATATAGGGAAGTCCCCCAGGAGTCCACAGGGTTCTCACCCTTTGAGTTTCTGTTTAACCATAGGATAAGGGGGCCCCTTGATTTGGTGAGTGATGAATGGGAGGATGAGCTTGCTCCCCAAGGGGACTTTGTTGTGCAGTATGTCCTGAATTTCAGGTTACACCTCAAGGAGCTCATGGGTTTTGCCCAGGAGTACCGAGTCACTGCACAACAAATGCAGAAGACATGGTATGACTGTGGGGCCATATGAAGTCGGGAATCGGGTGATAGTACTCATCCCTGTCCAGCAAAACAAATTACAAGTGGCCTAGGAGGGGCCTTATTCAGTGGTCAGGAGAGTGAATGATGTTAATTACATAATGGAGCTACCACACCCTTCCTTGTTACTGCGCCCCATCACTCCAAAATGCACCGTTCTGTTCCTGTAATGCTCCTTTATCTGGTGGTGTCAAAGTATACTTGAAATTTTTACTTTAAAAAAATATAATTCGATGATAAAGCTCCTCTTGTGTGGAGAGCCTTGGAAAACACGTCCACTTCATAGGTGTGCTCTCTAGCGCCGCCCCCTGCTGTGCTGATCTTTGATGCCTGAAAGAGTCGCTTGTTACTCTGTGTCTCATCTCTCAGCCCCATGGAGCTGCTCCTAGTTGATTACTAGAAATATTTTCTGTGGATGCAATCATTTGCCAACGTCCATGAATAAAGTTTTACATGTTCCTGTGAAGATGGTTATGGCGATTGGTTCTCTGTTTAATGAATTAAGATACAATGAATATAACTTAACCATTCACAGTATTTATTCCTGTTTGGAGAAACCAAACCCTTCCCCCTTGTGAGAGAGTAGCGGAAGGGTCACCGTTTCAGAAGATGCCAGCTGCTATTTCTATTGCCATCTGTAGGTGTGAGAAGCTGTTTGGGCAGAGGGAGGACTTGCTAGAAAAGAAAAGACATCACCAGGTAAGGCCACCTCGTTTTCCATCCTTTGTTGTGAAAATGCCAGGGAGTGTTCTGGTCTGTGTCCCCACCCCCACCCCTCAGTATAACATCGGGACCCTTAGTTGACTTGAGAACAAGGGGTGGGCTGCATAAAGATAATTCAGTGTTTATGCTGGAGGCAGAAAAATTAAAGACACAGTTCAGAGAGAAGGGATACACATCTGAGATGGTAGAACAAGCATTTATTAAAGCATGTCATTTAGATCACAAATCTTGATCTCTAAAAGAAGTGCTACAAAAACAAAGATGGAGCAGCATGTAACATTTGCAATAGACTTTAATGTGACATCGAGGGGAAATTAAGGATACAGTTGAGAGCAGGTGGTCCATAATGTCTACAGATGAAACTTTGGCACCAGTCATGAACACTACACCTTTAATATCTTTCAGATGACATCCAAATTTACCAAGTATGTTAACTGCTAGCCATTATCAAGAAAGAGTTGGTACTAAAATCTCACAGAGGGATGGATTTTATTGGTGCAGATGATGTCAAGTCTACTGTTATTTATTTATTTAAGATTCAGATTAATACCTTTAAGCCAGAGGCTCATTTACAAAGGTTCCAAGTCAGGTGACACAATACAGAACCATTGAGTTACAGCAGTGAAAACATTGTACAGAGAGAGGAACAAGGGTGACACTAGACAACAATAAACATACAAAAGTGAAATAGCTGGTGGCTACATAGCAAAAAATATAGGTTACTAAGTGCAATGAACAGGTTTCTAAGTGCAATTGGGCAGAAACAGGCAGAGCGATTAGAGAGTGCATGGCAAAGCAACCACTTGTCTGTGGTAGTGAGGAATTGCCACGTAGGGGAATTAGAGGGTCTAGACAGATCCAGGACAAGGACGATATAAGTTGGGGGGTGCAGCCAGGAAGGCATTGTTAGGTGGGGGAGGGTGGGTTGGGTGAGAGAAGGGGTAGAGGGAGCTGTTCAGGGCAGTATGGGGTGCTGGGGAAAGTGGAAGATCCTCCGGTAGCATTGATACGGGCTAACTGTTGCAGGTGGTCTTACATGCTAGCAGGTTGCGGAGTCCGGATTTGAAATGGCTGATTTTGCTGGACCCAAGGAGTTCAGTAGGTAGGTCATTAAGCCATTTAGTGCCCCTGTAGGAGAGGGATTGTTATGTGAGTGTGGTATGCTTAAAAGGCACTAGGAACACTCCTTTGGTATCACTTCTGGTGTTCACAGTTGGTTGGGTGTAGTTGTATAGTCTGGAGGTGGACTCAGGCATAAGGCCAAGCAATGTTTTTATCCCCAAGTAGACAAGCCTGGTATTTGATTCTGTGATGCAGGGGAAGCCGACCGGTGTCTGAATACAAGGTGCACGTATGTGTCTGACAGTCAGCAGCCAGGACCAGGCAGCAGGCCTTGTTGAGGAGTGTTATGATCCTCTTCAGGGCAGTGTCAGAGCCAGCACCATAGATCACTAGACCATAGTCAATGGTAGATAACACGGAGCTGCATGTAACCAGTTTAAGAGCCTCCAGGGGAATAGAGTGTCTATGTCGGTAGAGAACTCCCAGTTTGGTGTTAGCTATTTTGACAATGTGTTCAATGTGTGCTGTGAAGGAGAGCGTGTCATCAACTTCCTCAAGCAACTGGTCATGGAACCAACTCGGCAGAAGGCAATACTGGACCTTGTGCTCACAAACAGGGACAGTGTGATGGGGGTAACAGTGGGGGAGCACCTGGGAAACAGTGATCACCAGTCATTATGGTTTGAAATCACAGAAAGAGCAGAACCAAACCACACAAAAACACGTATCCTGGATTTTAGGGGGGCAGACTTTGGGAAAATGGGGAGATACTTGAAAGAGGCATTAAGGGAATGGGACAGGAATCAGGGGTTGAGGAACAGTGGGCAGTATTTAAAATGGGGATTACAAGAACAACAGCATTATGCATTAAGCAGGTTAGCAAGAGGAAAAGAAGAGGAGACCATTATGGTTTTCCAAAGAGGTAGCAAAGAAAGTGAAAGCCAAAAGATTGCATTCAGGCAATACAAAGACACAGGCAGAAGGGATAGGGAGAAGTACCAGGAGAAGCAAAGGGAGGCAGGAGGCCAGTAAGGGAAGCCAAAGCTCAGACAGAAGAACACATTGCAAAATCAGTGGGTAGAGGGGACAAAATCTTTTACAGGTACATAAGTGAAAAAAGAAAGACAAAGGGAGGGATAGTGAGACTGAAGGGGGAGGATGGGGGCCGTGTGGAGGATGACAACAGTAAAGGTGACATATTGAACCAGTATTTCTGCTCAGTCTTTACTGAGGAAGAGGAGGGTAATGGGTCTGAAGGGAGTACAAGAGGTGAGAATGGTGCAGAAATGGACACAAGTCCCTTTACACGAGAAAGGGTCCTGAGGAACTGGAAGTAATAAGAGTTGATAAAGCAATGGGGCCAGATGGGTAAACTCCAGGGTCCTTAAAGAACTGAGAGGTGGTGGCTGAACCTCTGGCTATCCTGTTTAGCCGATCACTGGAAACAGGGGAGGTACCCAAAGACTGGAGGACAGCAGATGTAGTCCCCTTATACAAAAGTGGGAACAAAGAGGAAGCAGGGAACTACAGACCAGTCAGCCTCACCTCGGTAGTGGGGAAGATCATGGAAGCACTAATGAAGGAGAGATTGGTGGAACATCTGGTTGTCAATGGACTACAGGACCCAAGACAGCATGGTTTCACCAGGGGGAGGTCATGTCAGATCAACCTCGTTGAATTTTTTGACTGGGTGACTAGGGAGGTGGATCAGGGGAGGGCAGTGGACATGGCCTATCTGGACTTCAGCAAGGCCTTTGACACTGTGCCACATAGAAGACTATTACACAAACTGGGGAATATGGGTGTGGGCAGGACAGTAGTGTGGTGGGTAGGTAACTGGCTGGGTGGCAGGACACAGAGGGTGGTGGTAAATGGCTGTCACTCCACAGAGGGAAGAGTGACCAGTGGGGTACCACAGGGATCAGTGCTGGGACCGGTCCTATTCAACATCTTCATCAGTGACATTGCACAGGACCTAGAAGGCAGAATTTCACTGTTCGCTGATGACACAAAGCTCTGTAACAGAGTAGACACACCAGAGGGTGTAGACAGAATGAGAAGGGACCTGCAGAAACTTGAAGAATGGTCAGGGGTTTGGCAGTTGAAATTCAATGCAAAGAAGTGCAAGATAATACATATGGGGCAAAAAAGCCCTGGCACAATATATCAGTTGGGGGGGTGAGGATATAGCATGCACCAAGCAGGAAAGGGATCTTGGGGTTATCATCTCTGATGACCTCAAGGTAGGGAAACAGTGTGACAAGGCAGCAGGTAAAGCAAATAGGATGCTGGGATGTATAGGCAGGGGCATCACCAGCAGGAAAATGGAGGTCATAATTCCACTATACAAGACACTAGTGAGGCCCCACCTGGAGTACAGTGTACAGTTCTGGAGACCATACCTACGTAAGGACATAGACAGGGTAGAGAAGGTTCAGAGGAGGGCAACAAAGATGGTGCATGGATTGCATCACAAGTCCTATGAAGACAGGATGAAGGAACTGAACATATACTCCCTGGAGGAGAGGAGGGAGAGAGGGGATATGATTGAGACATACAAGTATCTTACAGGGAGGAACAGGGTGCAGGAAAACACTATTTTTAAGCGAAAAAGATGCTCCAGGACTAGAGGGCATGGGATGAAGTTGGAGGGAGGACAATTCAGAGGAAACATGAGAAAGAATTTCTAAACAGAACTGGTGGTGGACAAGTGGAACACCCTGCCAGAGGAAGTGGTGGGGGCTGAAACAATCACGGGATTTAAGAATGCATGGGATAGACATAAAGGAATTCTGGAGGTCAGGGTTAAGGGGCAACAGACTTCTAGGAAAACATAAACTGAACTTACAAGCTCAAATGGGCAGATGGGTGGGCCATAGGCCCTTATCTGCCGACACTGTCTATGTATCTATGTATCTATGTATCAAGGTATACTCCAAGATATTTGAAGGTGTTGACCTGCTCTAGCACCTCACCTTTTTGACTTGTTATGTGTAGGGGCCCATGCTTTTTCTTGTTTTGTGGCACCGTGAAGAGCATACACTTATTTTTTTTGTAGCTGAGTAACAGTTTATGATGGGAGAACCAAGATTCTAGCCATTTAAAACTGGCCTATAAGTCAGTGGTTATAGTGGTGATGTCCCTACCAGATGCAGAAATGACCTCATCAGCATAAAGCACAATTTTTGCTGGGCGGGCAACAGATAGTGAGTTTATAAATAGACTAAATAAGAGTGGACCCAGTATGGAGCCTTGGGGGACTCCATGGCTGACCTCCCTGGGCTCAGAGAGAATGTTAAGGAGCTTCACACATTGTGTTCTACGTGAGAGATAGCTTTCGAACCAGGTAACAGTGCTAGATGAACGGCCTATGGAGAGGAGACACTGTAATAGGAGTTGGTGGTTAACGGTGTCAAATACCTTGGTGAGGTCAATGAATATAGATCCTACTGCCCTTCCATTATCCAGAGCCTCATAGATCAGTGTAGTGTAGTCTATCAGGGCTGTTTGGGTGGAGTGATGTTTACGGAAACCATGCTGCTGCGTACATAGCAGGCTGCATTTCTCTAAATGCTCAGTAAGTTGGTCAGATACTGCATGTTCCAGGGCTTTGGAGAGAGGTGGCAAAATGGAGCTGGGGCGATAGTTAGAGAGGCAGGCTCGGTCTCCACTTTTGTGGATCAGCGTGACATGCGCTGCCTTCCACTTGTCTGGGAATACGCCCATTCGTAGGGATGTGTTAAAGATTTTTGTAAGTGCTCCAGCTAGCTCATTTAGTGTTAGGGCTACTAGCTTCATGTCGATGGTGTCACTCCCCATCCTCATCTTGCCCAGTACCCGCTTGAAGTACCGTTTGGTCTCATCCTTGGAGAGGTGTCTGAAGTAGAAAGGCGGTATGCTACTGGGTGTAGTAGGAGGCGGGCTCAAGTTAGGAGGTTGTCCAGACTGGGTGGAGGGGAGGTATTCCCTGGGAGCACAGCACTTAGGTCATTGAAAGCAGTATTGAATGCATTCACAATGTCACTTGGATCCTGGAGTGTCCCTTATGGGGTAAGTAGAAGATCAGGGTGTGCCTTGGTGGCCCTGCCTGTAAGGAATTTCACTGAGTTTCAGAATTCCTTTCCATTTCCCCAACTCCTGTTTAGAAGGTCTTTGTAGTAGGAGGCCTTGGCCTGCTTGATAAGTGTTGTGCATTTATTTCTGGCTGCTTTGTAGGCAGTGAGGTTGACCATATGCCCTGATGCTTTGGCCTTATGCCAGAGGTTGTCCTGGAGACGCATAAGGTCGATTAGGGTTCCAGAGAGCCAAGGGTTACTGACACCTCTTACTTTTTTGAGTAGTAGGGCCAAAAATATCACAGGCATTTGTAAAGATTGAGCAGAAGTAATCTAGGGCTTGGTTACTATCTCTGGCGGTGTCGAGAGGTGACCAATCAATTAACCTTAGGTGCTGTCGGAAATATTCCAGCAGACTAGGTCTTAGCATGCGAGTTCTGGTGATCTGAGGTGAATGTTTTGTGAACTTATTGGATGAGGTGCACATAACTGGGGAGTGGTCACTTAGGAAGTCAGGTAGAACAGAGACCTCCGTGACATGGTCAGGGCAGGTAGATAGGAGCCAATCGATAAGTGTACTTGAGCCGGTCCTGTAATTTATCCTCATGGCTTGTGTGACCAATTGCATGAAGTAGAGGCTAGATATTTTGTCTCTAGCTGCTGCTGCATCTTGGGATTGCCAATTGACATTGAAGTCTCTGACTACGAGTTGTTCCCAGTTTTGACTGATAAGCCCTTGGTTACAAAAGAAGTGATCCAGTCTGGGCCCCTGTTTACCAGGGGGTAGATATACTGTTGAGAGTATGAGGATCTTATTTTGTTGACCAATAGAGAGTTTAATACTGAGAATTTGTGCATCCTTGCTACACAGGCTGGCTGGTAGAACTTAACCCCTTATATCAGATTTGATGTAGACCAGGCAGCCACCACCCCTCTTGGACAGCCTATCCTGCCTGAATATGGTGAAATCTTCAAGGGCTATTGCAGTATCAGGGATCTCGGGAGACAGCCATGTCTCGGTGAGGGCAATAACATCCGGTTTGATCGATTCCACCCATGCCTGGAATTGCGGGAGCGTAGGCATGAGGCTTCCAATATTCAGGGATACTATCCTTAGATGGCCCAGCCTAGAGTTGTCTCCTGCTGGGGGACATCCAGGGCCTGGGTTTGGGTGCACATTGCCAGACAATATAAGCAATAGAAGGATCAGGTTTCTGAGGGATCGTGGTGAGAGCAGCCAAGATAAGCAGGCTTGATTTTGCTTGTGGTTCCTGAGGTGTTTGTTGGATGCTGCAGAGGTCCGCCCATGCAGTAAGGCAGCTATAGATACAGGACTAGGTACTACTGGTAAGTACTGGTTCGGAGGGACCTTAAAGGCAGCTGCCAGAAGCTGCTCAGAGGAGGTACCTCTCAAGTTATTCAGGGGTTGTGTATTAGGGGATGTTTTGTAACCCCGGTCAGGGTAAGACTTCAGCCAGCAGACGAGAATTAGGATCAATGTCCAGTGAATATGAGTCTGAATTCTAGATAGATAGAGTGCATCTCTGTGTAACCCCCTTGCAAATGGGGGTTCCCAAAAGACTTCCAGGAGCTTGCTTGAATGCTCCAAGCCTGAATGGTGTTTGGCATTTAAGCCATTTATCAGTGAGTGTTTTTAGAACCTCTGGTACTGTCTCTTTAAGAGCTGTCTGCTTGCAGACATAATTAGTTTGTATGGGGGACTGTGTGTTTCTTTGATTGAGTACCACTCAAGCTGCTGCCAATTCACTTCATTTTGCAGTCACTAGAGTGCAAAGGGAACCTATCTGAAAGATGTAACTGTTTGCCAGAAATTATTTAGAGTAATAATGAAATTACAGTTTGTCTAACCTGCTTTCTTTGCAGTCAGAACTGTGTCTGCTAGTTCCCATTCTAGTTTTGAACTGCTGAACTGGACCAATCAGTGTGGGGTAAGCTAGCTCTAAAATGGTGCCTTGGACGAATCAGAACTTGGACTCATAATCTGAGCCAGCCACAAGAGGATTGTATGGGCAGTGACTCTGGGAGATGTAGTTTAGACTTCAGTGCCTTTTGGACCAACAGCAGCAGTCTATTGTGAGTGACAGCCAATCCAGTCAAGAACTGGGAGGAACTCAAAGGAAGTGCCCGGTTTTGTCGGTTGGAGTTTCAGTTGAGCTTTGGCAGTGAAGAAGGAAGGAGCCCTGTGCTTTTCAGTGTGCAGTTTTAGTCAAAAAGCGTGTAAGGCCCAGAGTTCGGTCTGCAGCTTGTGTAACAGCTTGTTAGGACTGAATCCGTCCTGTGAAAAGAATCAAAGGATCTCTGAAGAGTAGAAACCAGGCTCACCCTGTAGAAGACTGGAGGAATTGCTGAAAATTGCATTCGGTCTGTCAGGAACTGAATCTGCTGTGTGTTCTCCGGTATTGTGCAGTAATTGCGATCGGATACAGATGCAGCCTGCCTGGTATAGTGCTTTCTTTTATATGGATGTGTGAAGAGGTTTGTGTACCTCAAGTGAGCCCTGCTGACATTGAAGGACCCTATCTTATTTGGAGGTCGTGAGTACTAATTCAGGGTCGCTCCCTGTTGAATTGCCACATTAAATCCAAATGGAATTACTGTACTGCTGACTGTTTAATTCTCCTTTTCTCTGTGTGAAAGGGCCCCTACCAGCTGCCACGGTTTGGACTAGCCACTAGGGCTTGGGTACCCAGGGACAGTAACTGATAGGGATAGGCCTGTGCACAGAGCCATAGGTAGATTATTAGAGTGATAAGCTAATTAGCCTGATTTCCCCTGTCCTTGTTATATCCCCCTAAATAAATCAGAGCTGCTTGTTTCAGCAAAGTTATACTGCCTGAGGTATTTGTCTATGTTAAAGTACTGTACTGTGATTGTTGCACTGTATCTCATTTCACAGGAGGTCCCAGTGCCGGAACCAGACCTGGGGGTAAGTGTATACTGTGAAGGTAATTCTGATATATTGTGTGGGCCACTAATGGGAAGAAAGGGGGGTTGCAGTGTCCCAGAGGGCTGTGACCAAGTTAGTTTAACTATTGCAAACCCTGACCTCTGGGTGGAGGCACCCGCCATTGGATCCAGGCCCCTCAACCTGTTAGTGGCAAATCAGGCAGGGGTAGTAGCCCCTGGGATAGCGCCATCTAGGGGTTACATCTGTATGTAGGCATTTGGTGGTTGAGCTAAGCTAGTGGGGGAATGGGCAGAATACAATGGTAGGGACAGGCACAAACCCTAGAAGATGGTACTAGGTTCAGTGGTTGCTGCCCTTTGAGAGGGTGGTGTATGGAACTTGATACTCTCTGCATGTGTTGGTGGGTGGGTGGGGCCAAAGTGTATTTAATTAAGTTTGGAGGGTGGGGGCAGGAAAAAATTGGCAGTGAAAGGTTCAAAGTACTACAAGTCTGAGCCCATTTAAAAATTTGAGATGGCACCAGAGCTTAGTCAGCTTCCTCAAAGCCTAGGAGAACCGTGGCCGTACCTGGTGGATAGTCTTGGGGGGGGGGGTAGCAGCAGTTCTCCTCACACCATGGAGGTGCTCCAGGCTTCAATTCTGGGTCGTGGGTTGCAGTGCAAGCCCATAGGGCTGTGGCGAAGTGCACCTGTGGGAGAGAGGGAATGGGTACAGGGATTAGATAGTCCAACAGGAAGAAGGAGGGCACAGTAAAACCAAAAAAGGGCAATCAAGAATAAACTGCAGTACATGATCATTGCTACAGACTAAACAATTACTTAAACAAGAAAGAATCTGCACCAGTATGAGACCTTAGTGCTCTAAGTAAGAAGAATACATGCACAATTCTAGGGGCTGAGAGTAAGCCCAGACAATACTGCTAAAATGAAAATTTCACTGAGTGAAAGGTTCAGAGCACTACAAGTCCAAGCCCAGTTTAAAAACTGGAGATGCAGGGCAGCCTGGCCAATCAGGGAACTCCTGGGTGCAGAGCAACCAATGAGGGTGAGTCCCTTGGTGGCGCCAGAGTTTGAGTCAGCTCTCAAAGCCTAGGAGAGCCGTGGCCGTACCTAGTGCATAATCTTGTGGGGGGGGGGCAAGTGGCAGAAGTTCTCCTCGCACCGTGGAGGCACTCCAAGCTTCAATTCTGGGCCACAGGTTGCAGTGCAAACCCAGAGGGCTGTGGAGAAGTGTGCCTGTGGGAGAGAGGGAATGGATACAGGGATTAGATAGCCCACCAGGAAGAGGGAGGGCACAGTAAAACAAAAGAGGGCAATCAATCAGACTAAAAGGAGCTAGATGAGGGGGTGGGTCCGGACGGCAGGCTTGGTGCTGGTAGAATTAGCAAAGTTAAATTTATAGGCAAAGGGCTGTGATGGCCAGGGGGAGGGCATGGGGAGAATTGCAGACACATAGGATCAGTAGTAAACAGTCCAAGAGTGTCTTTGGACTAATCACAGTTTCTAATCTATAAATGTCTGGCTCTACTAGAGAACTTAAAAGGCTCTAAATATAGCTGCAGTACAAGAACAGTTCTGCGGGCTAGACCCGATTATTTAACAAGAAAAATCAGCCCCAACAGGTGATTTGAGTCCTCTAGATTAAACTACAGTACATGATCAGAGGTACAAAGTGGCTTGAAACAACTGCACAAGGGCTATTTGTGCAGCTAAAAATCAACATTATAATGAAGTGCTCTCTCGGACCTGGAATGATGGCAGAACATTTTGGACTAACCTTAAAGAGGTCACTGGGAGAGACCTCAGACCTGCCCCTACCATGCTTAACATTGATGGTGTACACTCACTCGACCCCAAACTTATTGCTAACACTTTTAATAATGCCTTCACGGACCCTAGTGGTGTCCTGCCACCTGGCTACTTCTTTCACCCCTCACAAGTGACTACTCTGGGAAAGAAACTCTGCACCCTTCTCATCCTCCTTTCTACTTCAAAACCCTCTCAGCCCATGAAGCCAGGAATTACCTGCTTAAGGTATTAGGGAAATCAAGATTTAGTGACATCCTGGATCTTAAGTTTGTAGCTCTTACGCTGGATGAAATTCTGTCACTTCTAACACATATTATTAACATGTCACTTAGATACTCTCAATTTCCTCAGAAATGTAAATCTGCCACTGTGACAGCAGTTCATAAGTCTGGGGATCACACAATTACTGGGAACTACAGGCTTATCTCTATCCTGCCCCCACTCTCGAAAGCTCTTGAGCGTATAGTGGCTGAACAACTGGTTGAATACTTAGAAAAATATCAGCTACAATGCCCGCAACAACACGGGTTCAGAAATGGTCATAGTACCACTACCACCCTTCTGAAGTTCACAGGCTTTATTCACCACTCCTTAGATCAAGGACACCTGTTCGGTGCTGCTTTCATTGATTTAACCAAAGCTTTCGACACAGTGAATCATGCCCTCCTGGTCGAACAGCTTACCACCATTGGCCTAGTTCGTGACAGTGTAGCCTGGTTTGAAAGTTACCTGCACAACCGTACACAGCAGGTGAAGATTGGTAACACCCTCTTGGATTGCAGACCTGTCCTATCTGCAGTTCCTCAAGGGTCCCTCTTGGGTCCTCTTTTATTTAACATTTTCCTTAATAACCTTCCTTACTCCTGTCAGAGTCACATCCTTTTATATGCTGATGATGCTGTCCTGTTTACCAGTGATCCAGACCCTAAGGTTCTTGAATCTAGGCTACAGAGTAATTTCATAGTCGTAGAAAGATGGTTCCATAAGCACAAGTTAGTTATGAATTACAAGACTAAAACTATGCTGTTCTCCAGCTCCCAAAATAGGCACAGAACTTATCCTCTTTCTATCGCCAATGAAGAGGGCTCTCCCCTGGAGCTAATTCAGCTCTTTAAATATCTAGGGATTACTATTGACAGTACGATGATCTATGCCTATCACATTGACAACATTGCTAAGGCTGTTAACACCCGCATTGGGCTACTTTATAGGCATAAGCAATGTTTGACCCCAGAGGCTCTTAACCAGGCCATTCAAAGCTCTCTTGTCTCACTTATTGATTATGGCTTACTAATCTATGGATCAGCTACTGAAACAACTCTTTACCGCATCATAGTTGCACTCAGCAAAGCATGATGGCTCCTTACCGGCTCAGCCTGTCTGTCCCATACCTGTGACATGTGCACTCAGGCTAACTGGCTTCAATTCAAAGGTAGACTCATGTACCAAACATGTTTACTGTCCAAAAAAGTAAGCTTAGGCAAAATGTCCCTCAAGAGTGCAAAAGTTTATTACCCCCACTATCAACCGTCGTTGCACCAGAAGCTCTACTAGCCAGATTTTTAATATACCCCACTGTCGCACTTCTCTGGGCCGAAGGTTCTTTGCCCACCGTGCCCCGCTATGGATGAACTCGCTGCACCATGACATCACTTCAGCATCCACCTTGGGCTCCTTCAAGGTTAAACTTAAGCAACAGCTAGTGGCTGATGCCAGCTGTGACTGCTTCCAATAACCTTCCTTCTTGTGACCAGCACTTCTTCTAACCTTATGCTATCCTGACCTTATGCATAACTGTTCTCAGCATGTAAATAACTGTTTTAAGTTGCTAATCATTCTCCTTCACATTTCATATTTATCCCTTCCACTCTTTTCGCTTCCTCCCTCTATGGCTTTCCCATATCCCCCTTCCCCCCTGTTATATATATATCCTGAGCTCCCTGGCTCACTTTAAAATGCTTTGTCCCATACCTTCTCACCTCTGATGAGGCCCCTGGGCTGATGCCATCCATTACCTTGTTGATTATTAGATATTAGGCTGAATCTGTTCTCATTTTCCTATAAAGGGTCATTTCATAATACCCCACCCCGTCTAATATGACCCTTTGAATTCCAGGTTTTAATCAAATATGCACCATGGCATACATTGTACAATGCCACATGTATTGGAACTTCTCTAGTTATATACTCTTGTAATGTATTGTATAATTCCTTGTTTTGTTTGTTCTCTGTCTCATACTTTCCCAATATGTATTGTTCGTCTGATGTGGAACCTATGAAATGAGCTTGTCTCAAAGGTGTTATCCAAAATTTCAATAAATAAATAAATAAAATTGCTATGGGCTAAACAGTTACTTAAACAAGAAAGAATCTGCACCAGTATGAGACCTTAGTGCTCTAAGTAAGAACAATACATGCACAGGTCTTGGGGTTGGGAGTAAGCCCAGACAATACTGCTAAAATGAAAATTGTGCCAAGTGAAAGGTTCAGAGCACTACGAGTCCGAGCCCAGTTTAAAAATTGGAGATGCAGGGCAGCCTGGCCAACCGGGGAACTCCTGGGTGCAGAGCAACCAATGAGAGCGAGTCCCTAGGTGGCGCCAGAGTTTGGGTCAGCTCTCAAAGCCTAGGAGAGCCATGGCCATACCTGGTGCATAGTCTTGAGGGGTTGGGTGGCAGCAGTTCTCCTCGTGCCATTGAGGCACTTCAGGCTTCAATTCCAGGTCGCGGGTTGCGGATACATGGGAGGAATTTTGCCATCCTAAAATTGATAACAAATTCAAGCTCCAAGGATATCTTGATTGTATCTCTGATTTTATAGTCTATATAGTACGGTGTCCATGCAGGCAACTATATGTTGGTTGGACAATTCAACCCCTGAAATGTCACATCCAGGAGCACGTAAGAACCATCAATAATGGCAAAATGGATAATGCCCTGGCGGCACACTTTAAGGAGCAACATGACAGAAGACCCTTGAACAGACACATCCTCCAATGAGAGATGGGATCACTTAAAAAAAAATACTCCAGTGTGGGACCAAATTGATCTCTGTACTGGATGCCATGACCCTGTAATGACTGAATGACCAACTTGACTTCCATTATTTAACTATATCTTGTCTATAATATTGATATTTATGGTTTAATATGCTAGGGAATATTTTTATCCCAGTATTCCTTTTGTCTGATTTTGTCTTCCTTTAGTTCCTTTGCTTCCACTAGCTGCCTCCCCCGGCTTTTCAGTCCCCTGTTCTTTTTTATTTGTTTTAGGTTTGTTAGATTTTGTCTTAATTCTGTCACTTTTCTTTGCCCCAGCTCCCCTTCTCTCGGTCCTCCCACCTTCATGCCATTTTTGTCCAGCTTAGTTGTTTTTTTGGTCTGTCACTCTTTTGTGGATTCTTATAATACATTTTTTTATTCTGTTTTTTCTTTATCTCCTTCCCATTTGTCACAGGTAGTACTTGTTAGTACGATTTTAATGTGGTTTATGTTTTTTGCAGTTTGTCACAGTACAATAAATAAAACACTTGTTGATGTCTTGTGAATATATACATGTTTATATCAAAAATGTTTCTCCCTTTGACTTCTTCATTCTTTACCTATCATGATGCTATGTTAAATATGGCAAGATTGAAGGTTTGGTACCAGATACCCCATACTAGGGTAACGGTGTTACCCAATGAAAGTTGTTTGGGGTGAATCAGTCCAATCTAACCATTTTGGGGCATCAATCAAAGAAATAAAATGTTGAATTGGAAGGCTTGGCCTGTGGTTCAATGGGGGGGGGCATTGCTCCTCCCCATCCTCTACTTAACTTTCCAGATTCCGCTCCATCTGCTCAGAGCGAGTTGGACTCACTCCAGTGCAGCGTGCCTGTGAGGCTGGCTCTTCTTCTCCTCCCTCAGTGCCTCTGATGCCCCCCCCCAAGTGCCTTCCTCTGCTTTGTCTCCTGTTGTTCATCTCCCTCTTTTTCTTGTTTCTTTCTCTCTGCCCCTCATGTTTTTCCCTGCCCCCCCTCCGCCGTTTGTCCATACCTTTTGTTCTCCATTCTCTTGTTTTCTCTTGGGGCTCTCCTTCATTCTGCCGGCCTCCGAGTCTGCAGTGCTGCCAGAGCCCGACCTCAGTGTTGCTCCAGAGTTCATGCCAGTCAAGCCGTTTGCTCACTCCAGGACTCCTTTCTCTTGGAGCGGCTTCCACTCTGGCTATCTTGCAGCACTCCTTGTGCTGCCTCCTTGCGGAAGATGAGCCAACAACTCCTGCTCTGCTTCTCTGGACCAGGGAGCATTCCAGGCTCAACGCCCTTTGACTTGTGGATGGCACGTCGCCATCATGCTGTACTTCCCCGCCCCTTCCCCTGCTGCTCAACGGGGTGAGACCCTGAATTGCTCAGCAGTTCTGTGTGCAGCAGCAACACTGTAACATTTGCTAAATCCATTCTTACGCAACACGTAAATCCAACTTTTCAGCGATTCCTACATTATCAGGCATCTTGAGCCTCTGCTGGAACCATTCAGTGCCGACCCAGCGAGGCTGGCTGACCACTTGAAGGACCACTGAAATAAATCAATTTACCACCCACCTGCTGCTACTGCACTTCAACTACCCATGGAGGAAACAATGGTGCTATTGCTTCCTTTCTTCAGTACCTGACAAGCCTGCTGCAGTGGCTATGCCCTGCTTGGGAACTGTCTCATCCGTTTGGATTCCTACTCTCCTCCTTGCAAACATTTCTCTTCACTCGGACTGCAGTGCTTCTTAGGCATGGACTTCTCATTCACTGGAGGTCTACCTCATAAAAGATGGGAGTTCCTTCCCCTTCCATACTCTAAGGATCAATTCAGGAATGGTTAAGGTAGGGCTCATCGTTTCTGTGTAGTACCTCATTCGCTTCATTGCTCATACGTACTGTTCCTTCCACAGTCATATACACTGACTTGCTCAATCTGTTATGTACTACGTATAGTGTGTCAGTATGCTTGTAACCACTACTACAGGGCAGTCTTCATACATTTGTTTTGTATGCCAGTCTTTGGGGCCACTGTACCCACCATTCCTGTGTACCCATACTCGTCACAGCCATTGCTACTGACTGGAGAGCCTAGGATGTTAATCTACTTGATGCAGGAACTTTACACTGATGTTCCAGGATCTGTACCCCTTGTTTTTTTACTAACTGCCTCATTGACTTCTCCTTCTAAAGAGCCACTGTGGCATCCTTCCTCCAATGGCCTGGCTGTGGCTGCTATACTGCTGACCTAACTCCTGTGGTCCAGACAGCTCGATTCTCTCACTTCTACTCCTTTTTGGGCAGACCTACATGGAGGTCCTGCCAGTCCAGCTCGCCTACATGGAGGCCTAGCTCAACTCACCAATGCTACTCCAGCTAGCCCACATGGGAGTCTAGCTCACCACTCGATCGCCTTACACACTGTCCTCTGTTGGACCTCCAGGGAATCCTCTGGTGTACCTTCTGGGGACCTTCATATCGTCTAGATGAGTGCAACCTTTGAATCATGCAATTCTGATGTCATGCCAGTCATTGCACATTGCCATTCTACACCTTCTTCACTACACCTTGCGAGGGTTTTAGCTTCAGCCTGGCTACATCGATGGCCTGTCGGCATTTCATCAACTCATCCTGTCATCCAACATGGAATCTCTAGTTCAACTTGGCCTCTGTGGGACCTCAGAAAGCTCACATTTTATACACGCTTACTACAGCAATGGCGTACCTGGAGGGGGTCCCTTCATCTCAAATATCCATGCCCACAAGTGAGCATCTCCTCATCGCTCATTATTCCATATTACATGTGGACTCACTAGGAGTCTTTTCCTCCTTATATTGGACCATGCGCCATTACTGTAATGGTGGGCCATGGGGGGTCCTGCCTTTCTTTACTTGGAAAGCACAATACTATGGTGATGGTGGACCACATGGGGTCCCGCCATCCCAAACATACATGTCCCACGAGGGAGCCCATCTTCTTAGTTCAAACGTACTCAATTCACTACAGGCAGACTTATGTGGGGGTTCATCCCTGTTACTTCAGAACATATCATATTATGGCGATGGCAAACCCACGTGGAGGTCTCGCCTTCCCAAATCCATCGAGCCTCAGGGCAGTCTCCTTGCTCAAACAGCTTTCCATCTTCACAAAATCAGACCCCTGTGGGGGGTCTTGTCTTCCTTAAGCTGACCACCTGATGCCTACTCAATCGCTTGAGCATTCGCACACTGCTTACTCTGGACCTCAAGGGACTCATGCTCCAGCTTGCCCGTCCAGGTCTACCTACTTCATCATTCATAACTTCTTCTACTGCAATCCATTCCATTCTGGTCCAGTTCCAACCTAATATCTATGCCACTCATCTCTGTAGAGTATTCCTCAATCCTTGGACATCTTATGACAATTCTCCCTTCTGATAAAGTACTCGATTGTAACCTACTGTTGCACTGGAATTCCAGCTTCAGGCAAGCTTCCCATTTGCATAGACTCCTACCTCATCACTGTTCCCTGCTGGCATCACTGCTGACCATTTCATCCTCTAAGATTTCTATGTCCTCAAATATATTCCTGTTGGCACTCATCTTCAACCATGCTGACTGTCCATGCACACTTACTGCCATTTCACTCATAGCTCCCTCGATCATGGATTAACCATCATCCCTCGTCCACTCATCACTCCTAGCTGGATCCCTCCATCTGCTGGAACTTCATCTTCATCGTTGACTTTCTGTTTATCATCGACTTAGACAACAGGACTTGGAAATCTAACAAGGAAGTCTAGCCTTCATCTGCCTTTATACATTTACTGTGCATAGACAGTTGTCTTACCTTCTTGACGGACTGTACCTAGCTCTGCTCCCTGTCAAGGAAAACATTTGCTGATCCTACCTCCCCTTCCTTCTTGACAGCGTCGAAGGACATCCATCGTCATATGGGTCTCCACCATGATGGCCTACTGCTCCAGCCTATGGTCTCAGCGTTATCCTGGGATATCTTTTCTAATTGCTACTTCACCCCACTGGGGGGGGCCCTAGCACTTGCTCAGTGCATTCCGTTTCACCTTGGCAGACCTACATGGGGGTCTTGCCTTCACACAGTAACCTGTGCACTGGTGGACCACATGGGGTCCCACCATGTCTCTGACTTCACCTGCATAGGGCATGGCTGCTTGCTCATCCATATTCCATCTCCTTTCCGCCGACCCTCATGGGGGTCTCACTGTCTCTAATGGATCCCAAGCAATGCCGGATCACGTGGGGTCCGCCATGTCCCCTGCTTCACCCCGCACCTTCTCTACTGGAACTATGCATGTTGGATCATGTGGGATCTGCCTTTCTCTCCTACTCTGCCCTGCAAAGGAGGGCCTAGCTGCTTGTTCATCGTACTCCATTACATCTTCTAGAATGGACTTCTTCCTTCATCATACTCCAGGATTGACCATCGACCAATTCTACATTCCACCCCTCCAAGATGTGATTCTGTGAACAGCTGCTAGCTGAATGGCCTGACTATGCACAACTTCTCACCTTCTACACCTATAGATATTACAGACTTCGATTCGCTGACCTCTTAAGCTAATGTCTCTCCATGGTGGACTCTCATTCACCAGTACCTCATCTTCCAGGATTACCTGGAATTAGGGATTAGAGAAGTGCAGGAAGAGTTTGTGGAATTGGGAAGGGGCCTTAGTCAAGCAGCACGCACGGTAACCTTCTTGGAGGTGCTGCCCATCTATGGCATAGTAGAGTCTAGGGTGTTCCACACCATGAGATTCAATCAGTGGTTGAAAAACTGGTGTGGAGCTCAGGGATTTGGCTTCATTGGGACTGGGGGTCCACCTGGAGGATGCAAGCCTATACTGGCATGATGGGCTGCATCTGTCCAGGAGGGGAACCAAGATCCTAGGTGATAGGTTTAAATGCTTCATTGGCAAGCATTTAAACTAGCCAAGGGGGGAGGCACTGGAAAGGAGCAGGGAAATCCTAGCCCCCAAAAAAATCACGGTAGTAAGTGTGGCAAACACCAACATAGAGGTGTCGATAGGGTGAAGGACAGGGGTAAATGGAGAAAGTGACAAAGGCAAGAAGGACAGGGATAGGGCAAAAGGGAGTAAAGCCATCAGGAAATGGAAGGTAATGAGTACCAATGACCGTAGTCTGGGCAACAAGCTCCCTGAGCTGGTGGCCTTGATGGAAGAGGGATGCCTGGATATCGTAGCAGTCACAGAAACATGATACACAGAGAATCATGACTGGGATGTTAACATACCAGGAACATAACCTACAGGAGAGACAGGCAGGGAAGAAGAGGGGGAGGAGTAGCTCTCTATGTAAAGGAGGGATAAAAGCAACTGAACAAAAGAGTAAACAGGGAGGAGAGAGGCACTGTGGGTAACCTTGGAGACTGGAAAAGGCACCACAATCCGCACAGGGGTTGTGTACAGACCCCCATGTCAGGGGAAGGGAATGGACAAGGATATGATAGAAGGCATTCTTAGAATGGCAGAGAAAGGGGAGATACTGTTGATGATAGACCTGAATATGCCAGATGTTAACTGGAGCACATTTGCTGCAGCCATATCCAAGAGCAGGGCCATTCTTGATGCCCTACAGGTGGCAGGCCTCAGACATCTAGTTTCGGAATCCACTCATGAGGGAGCAATCTTAGACCTCATACTCTCAAATGGGAGCAGTGAGAGGATCTTAGATCTAGAAGTGGGTTGCCATCTGGGGACAAGTGACCATCAAACAGTGTGGTTCATGTTAAACTCAGCTACAGAGTCAAGCCATACAAAAGTGAGGGTACTGGACTTTAGGAGGGCTGACTTTGGCAAGATGGGAGAGTGCTCCAGAAAAGCACTAGCAAACAGGCTAGAAGGAGGTGTGGAGCAACAATGGGGAATCATCAAAACTGCCATCACAGAGGCAACAAGCCTTTGTGTGAAGCAAATAAACAAATCAAATGAAAGAAAAACCACTATGGTTCTCAAAAGAGGTGGCTGTGAAAGTCAGGAAGAAAAAGATAGCATTCTGGAAGTATAAGGAAACACAGAAGGAGCAGGACAGAGAGCTGTACCAGTTAAGGCAGAAGGAAGCAGGGAGGGAAGTCAGAATAGCAAAGGCCCAAACTGAGGAAAAGATAGTAACTCAGTTAAGAAGGGGGATAAAACCTTTTATAGGTACATCAGCAAGCATAGAAAGACAAAGGGAGGGATGGTGAGGCTGAATAGAATGAACGGTGAGTGGGCAGAGGGGGACAGTGAAAAAGCAGGGATACTGAACGAATATTTCTGCTCAGTATTCACAAAAGAGGAGGGGGAAGTGCCTAATCCAATTAACAGAAGCACTCTTGATAGGGGGGTCGATCCCAGTCCTTTCACAGAAGAAAGGATTCTGCAAGAACTCCTAAAACTAGCCGACCTAGCCGAACTTGGGAACCACAAGGCCGGGAGGAACAGCGAGGGAGCAGTCGGGAAAGGCGCAGCCAATCGGTAAGCGAGCGCTCCACCAGGCACAGCAGCCGATTGGCTCTCCTGCCCCATTGACTTACACTGGCTCAGTTTACATTGCTGAAATCTGTGTGGGACTTGAAAATTTGTTTTTCTTTTTGTCTTTTACTCTTCCCTGGTGTTCTACTGCAAGTTTCCAGAAGAGCTGCTTCCACTCTGGTGAGACATCTATAGAGGGCAACTGCTGTTGATTCTGTTGAATTCTGCTGGACTGTGTTAGCAGCAGTGGCCAGACGCTGAGGCGCCTACTCTCCTTCTAGTTTTATATGTGTAAATCATCAAAAAGTGCTGTTATCCACTATTGTATTGTAAGGGAACTACTACTGTTTTACTGCTCTTTAAAGTAATTGCAGCTCCTTGTCTGAATATGTGGGTGGGCCAGACGCTGAGGCGCCACAGGACCCCCACAGTCCTTTGTAGTGCAGATTTGGTCAGTGACGCTCAGAAAAGGGCTACTGCCTTTATTAATTGCTGCACCCTCCTCTGTCTCTCCAGCCTGCTTCCTTCAGCCCACAGCAACCAGCTGGCGCGGGGCTTCACTCCGCCAGCGGGCGGTCGGCACCTAGCCGAACTTGAACCACAAGGCCGGAGGAAGCAGTCGGGAAAAGCGCAGCCAATCGGTAAGCTTAGTGCTCCACCAGGCACAGCAGCCGATTGGCCTCCTGCCCCATTGACTTACACTGGCTCAGTTTGCATTGCTGAAATCTGTGGGACTTGAAAATTTGTTTTCTTTTGTCTTTACTCTTCCCCTGGTGTTCTACTGCAAGTTTCCCAGAAGAGCTGCTTCCACTCTGGTGAGACATCTATAGAGGGCAACTGCTGTTGATTCTGTTGAATTCTGCTGGACTCTGTTAGCAGCAGTGGGCCAGATGCTGAGGCGCCACCTCCTTCTAGTTTATATGTGTAAATCATCAAAAAAGTGCTGTTATCCACTATTGTATTGTAAGGGAAACTACTGTTTTACTGCTCTTTAAAGTAATTGCAGCTCCTTGTCTGAATATGTAAGGTGGCCAGACGCTGAGGTGCCTGAGGACCCCCCACAGTCCTTGTAGTGCAGATTTGGTCAGTGATGCTCAGAAAAGGCTTGCTACTGCCTTTATTAATTGCTGCACCTCCTCTGTCTCTCTCCAGCCTGCATGCCTTTAGCCCACAGCAACCAGCTGAGCGCCGGGCTTCGCCTCCACCAGTGGGCGGTCGGCGGCACCCAGTCAACCTGGGAACCACAAGGCCGGGAGGAAGAAGTAGGGAGCAGTCAGGAAGGCGCAAAATTTTTTGCCCACCCGCCTTCCCCCTTCCCTGTGTGTTAATTTATAGGCATCTTCCATCAAATCTCTTCCCGCCCACAGCACTTTTCTAAACCAATAGACAGTCACACCAGCTTGCTGACCCAACCAATCAGCAACTTCGCTACTCCCTATTGCCAACTATCAATATCCCCTCAGAATGGGGAGCTTGCTACTGATACTCCTGTCACTACAGCCATAGGTTCCACAATGAAGATGACCCTATTATACACCTAAAGTGGTCAACCCGCCTAGTTTCTCTGAACATCCCCGTGGCTGACACCCATACCCTCATATATGTCTTGCCATTGCTGCATCAACTACAGTGGTACAATCACCATACAGTTACACACATCACCACATATATATCTCAGACAAGGCCCCACTACTGGGTATATAGATCCCCACTAAGCCTAGTCATCAAACTGCTAATTGGTATCCCGACCACTACCTAAATCTACAGGGAGCACCCAAAACAAAGAGTGGCAACGGAATAAAAAGGAGGACCAAAGACAGCCCCCTCTCCTATCACTGGCAGCCCTTATGAAATTACTGATCTTCCTATTGCTCTGTATTGGTAATGAGAAATCAACCCTGGACCTCTTGAAGCATCACCCTCCTTCAGACCTATCCTCAATTAAAGGCCTCAGTTTCCTGCATATTAATGTATGCAGTCTGTTGAAAAAATTTACATTGCTACAATCCTGGGTTGCCATACCTTGCCAGACTTTCTTGTGATAACTGAGACATGGCTCAAGACCACCACAATGGACAGGGAAGTTAACCTACCTAACTATCAGCTATTCAGAGCTGATCGCCAAACAAGGGGCGGAGTAGTCATATATGAAAAGCTGGTTTAGTTGTATCCTGTACTGCTGCAACATCTGTGCCCAAGGAATTTGAGTGTCTATCTCTAAAAGTCTCTCTTCCCAATACAGCAGCTTTCCATTTAATTGGACGCTACAGACCCCCCTCTGCTGAACACAAGCTCTTATCCCACCTGGGAAACCTGGTCAAGTCCTGTACTGAAGAAGTCATTATCATAGGGGACCTGAATTTCAACTGGCTCACCCAGGCCGCTACACCTCTGGTATCATTCTGTGACACCTATGGGCTCACACAGTTAATTAATGAACCAACAAGACTAAATGCAAGGAATAGTAGTAACAGTACTCTACTTGACATTATACTAGTGAGTAAACCACATCTATTCACACACGCTGGAGTGCTCCTATGCGACATAAGTGACCACTGCCCCATCGCAGGGGTAAGATCCAACAGCATTAAAACAGATCCTGCAAAATTCCTCATGAGGAGATCCAAGAAAACATCAATATTGAAGGATATCTGCATGATCTAGCCTACTCTCCACACTGGCAAAGTTCTATCTTGCACATTCTGTAGAAAAGCTCAGCAGGTGCTAAATAGCATTATATTAAATGCCCTTAACACCCATGCCCCAATCTCTAGTATCCGAATAAAACAAATCCTGTACGCTGGTTTTCAGCTGACCTCAAAGCTGCACTGCTGGAGAGATAAACTTTGGAAAGTAGCAAGAAAAACTAAGAAATATCATGGACTGGATGATCTTTAGGAAAGCCAGGAATAAATGCACTAGGAAAGTTAGGGATGCAAAGGCTGCCTACTACCTGGCCCAGCTCAACTCCTCCTACCATAATACTGCTAGATTTTGGGGCACCATCAAGGGGATGATGGGCCAGGATGTTAACAACCCCCTTCCAACCCATTTACACAGTAACTATGGCCCCATTACTGGCACATTGGAAATCCTGGATGCATTCAACAACAACCACTTCACAACAGCTGGCCTTGCCTTTGACTCCTCTCCAGCTAACCTATTAAGGGATCATTTAAGCTCCCACTATATTGGTGAACAAAGAGTTGACTCCTCCTTTAGCTTCAAACCTATACTATTGAAACAAGTTGAGGATCTATTATGGCATCTAGATACCAAAAAAAGTGCAGGAGCAGATCTTCTGGACCCATTCTTTCTAAAGATTGCATGTCATGTGCTTGCAGTCCCTAACTCACCTCTTTAACCTTTCCCAAACTCTGGCTCTATTCCACGCTGTGGAAGACAGCCCAAGTAGTCCCCTTCTAAAATCAGGGGACCCTATGGATCTTAATAACTACAGCCCATTTCCATCCTACCTGTGTTATCCAAGATGCTGGAGAAATTAGTGAGTATTCAGTTAAGGGAATATCTGGACAATGCTAATCTATTAAATCCAGCTCAGTCTGGATTCAGGGCCAAACATAGCACTATCACTGCATTAGCCAAGGTCACCAATGATTGGCAAACCGAACTGGATAAAAAGAACAATGTCTGTGCAGTATTCCTGGACCTGAGCAAAGCATTCAACACTGTGGACCATGAACTGCTACTCTCATCCCTACACTCCACTGGCCTAGATCCATCCTCCCTTAAGTGGTTCAGATGCTACCTCTCCGGTAGATCACAGCAGGTAAAAGCTGAAGGTGACCTCAGTCCCCCAAGGCTCTATTCTGGGTCCTATCCTTTTTGCCATTTATATAAATAAAATTGATTCAACCCTTACCAAGTCCTCAGTACATCTCTTTGCTGATGACACTGTACTATATGTCAGCAACCCTTCACCTAAAGTTGCTCATGAAATCCTACAAGCAGAATTCTCCCTGTTACAACATCAGCTTCTCGAGAAAAAGCTTCTGCTAAATGCAAAGAAAACCAAAGCAATGATGTTCACAACCCAAAACTCCACCAACACATCCTCTTCAATCAGTCTCCCCCAGATATGCACTATACTTGGAGAAAATCTGGAGTATGTTGAAAATTTCAAATACCTAGTTGTGTGGATTGACAACAGACTTGACTTTACTCAGCATCTAGAACAACTGCTGAAAAAGCTTTGCCTAAGGCTTGGCCTCCTCTACAGATTAAAACCCTTCCTTAATAGAGATTCAAAGATGAGATTAGTCCAGGCCATCTTTCTATCAGTCATTGACTACGCAGACTTCCTCTATAGTCACTGCTCCACTCCCTACCTTCAAAAGTTGGATACCGTATACCATAGAGCAATAAGGTTCATTACAGACCTGCCATACAATACTCACCATTGTTCTCTCTATGATTCAGTTGGATGGGTTTCCCTTCATGTCAGGAGGAGCAAAAATACAGCTGTATGGATCTACAGAGCTTTATCAAAAAAACTCCCAAGCTATATCCTGGACTGCTTCAACCTGACCACTCCCAGCTCCTATGCCCTAAGAAGCAACAATATCATCCTGCTCAAATTGCCCAAAGTCAACACCAAAATAGGGAGGCAGCAATCAGCTACTCTCTAGCCATAGCATGGAACACCCTACAAAATCCCTAAAACTGTCCATTATCATTCCATTTACATCCTTCAAGCAGCACTGTACAGCCTTCTTCACAGAGAAATGCAGTTGCTACCACTAGAGATAGAATAGTCATCCCACAAAACCTTATTCCAATCACATATGGCATATTCCTTCCAGCCAGACACCGCCAGTATATGGCACCCAATATTCCCTTCACCATCCTTGTACTCATTATGTGAGTGACTGTCATGGCCCTCATTGTGATATATATGTATTGCACATATTGTAGATGTTAGTTTAACTTTCTCTTGCCAAGCTTTAACATGTGAATTCTCTGTATATTATTGTGTTATAAATAACATTTTCTTGTTTCTGTATGTATAACTGTCTCATAAGTATGTGATGTAATTGCTGTGCACCAACTTGAACCTTGACCTTATCAGGTCCATCTTGTAAATGAGCCTTGCTCAATGATGATCGCCTGAATAAATAAAGATTTGATTGATTGATTGAAAACTGAAGGTGGACAAAGCAATGGGTCCTGATGGAATTCACCCCAGAATTCTAAAAGAATTAAGGGAGGAACTAGTGAAACCACTGGCTACTCTTTTTAATAAATCATGGGAGGATGGTGTGGTACCCGAGGACTGGAGGAAGGTGGATGTGATTCCCCTTCACAAAAGTGGGACCAAGACAGAGGCAGGAAACTACAGACCTGTCAGTCTGACCTCTGTGGTAGGGAAAGTGATGGAGTCACTTCTGAAGGAAAGAATAGTTGAGTACCTAGAGGCCAGTGGGGCACGGGACCCAAGGCAGCATGGGTTCACAGCAGGAAGGTCATGTCAGACGAATCTAATAGATTTCTTTGACTGGGTGACCAAAGTAGTAGACCAGGGAGGGGCTATGGACATGGCCTACCTAGACTTTAGCAAGGCATTTGACACAGTCCCACACAAAAGATTAATAGTCAAATTAACCAGCATGGGAGTGGGTCCCAGGGTGGTAGCCTGGGTAAAACATTGGCTGCACAACAGGACACAGAAGGTAATTGTAAATGGAGTCCACTCTGAAGAAAGAGGGGTTACTAGTGGGGTACCGCAGGGTTCAGTATTGGGTCCAGTCCTTTTTAATGTCTTCATCAGTGACATTGCAGAGGGACTGGAAGGAAAAGTATGCCTTTTTGCAGATGACACAAAGATCTGCAACAGGGTTGATACACAAGGAGGCATGGAAAGGATGAAAAGGGACTTGGCAAGGTTGGAGGAATGGTCAGAAGTATGGCAGCTAGGATTCAATGCAAAGAAGTGCAAAATAATGCACCTGGGAAACAAGAACCCAGGGGAAGAATACACACTGGATTGGGAGGTAGTAACAACAACAAAAAAGGAAAGGGACCTGGGGGTAATCATATCAGATGACCTTAAGGTTAGCAAGCAATGTGAGAAGGCAGTAGGGAGGGCTGGGGGTATACTGGGATGTATAGGGAGAGGCATCAGCAGCAGAAAACAGGAAGTTGTTATGCCTCTGTACAGACAGTTGGTGAGACCCCATCTGGAGTACTGCATCCAGTTCTGGAGACCCCATCTCCGCAAGTACATAGACAGGATAGAGGCAGTCCAGAGGAGGGCAACTAAAATGGTGCAGGGTCTGCAAGAGAAGCCGTATGAGGAGAGACTAAAGAGCTTAATATGTATACCCTTGAGGAAAGAAGGGAGAGGGGGGACATGATAGAAACTTTTAAGTACCTCAGTGGAACCAACAAAGTCCAAGAGGGTAGCATCTTTCAGAAAAAGAGATGTGCAAGAACAAGGGGACACAATTTAGAGATAGAAGGGGGTGGTTCAGGGGCAATGCGAGGAAGTATTATTTCACAGAGAGGGTAGTGGATGCATGGAACAGCCTTCCTGAGGAGGTTGTGGGTTCTAAAACTGTGGGAGAATTCAAGAATGCATGGGACAGACATAAGGCAATTCTTGTGGGGGTGGGTAGGAAGAAATAGGCTGTTGGTTAACTAGGATCTGTGGCCTATCCTGTAGGTAGGGAAATGGGCAGACTAGATGGGCCAAGCGGTCCTTATCTGCCGTCAAAGTCTATGTTTCTATGTTACCTGCTTGCAATCGAACTCAGGATATGCCTCTTCGACCAACACTCTGGATCTAGTTTAAGACAACTTATCAATACTTGCCTACCTTAGGATTACTCTCCTTTTAGCATGCTCAGAGGATGGGCAGGTCACTAGCCATGGGTCCTCGGAGGTTTCTCCCTAAAGGGGGTTTTCCTCTCCTGCGTGCTACTGGCCACACTCTCTGGAGTTGGAGGAAGTAATCACATCAGTTATTACATTCTTTTTTGGGCCTTCAATCATACACTTACCTAGCATCCCGACAAAAGTGGGATATAGAGAAAGGCCAAAAGATCGAGTTCTAACACCAACTATATCTCATCCAGCTCAAACGTATCTAAGCATCGACCATATCTCATACAGTTCCTACGTACTACAAGCACTGACCTATGTACCATTCCAGCGTAACGTATCTAAGTACCAACCACATTACTCAGTTCCTATGTACTACAATCACTCACTTATGTACCATCCAGTTCAAACATATCTAAGCACTAACCATACCTTATTCAGCTTTTACTTATCACAAAGCACTGAGCTATGTATCACACATTGAATAATAAGTTACAGTATATTGGTTTGCCAAATCTATGAGCATTTGATGGATTACCCGCCTAAATCTATAACATCTATATTTTAGCCACTTAAAAACTGTTCTAACATAGAAACATAGAAACATAGACTTTGACGGCAGATAAGGACCGCTTGGCCCATCTAGTCTGCCCATTTCCCTACCTACAGGATAGGCCGCAGATCCTAGTTAACCAACAGCCTATTTCTTCCTACCCCTACCTATTGAACTTATGTCATTATGTATAATTTTCTATTGAGCTATATATTTCCCTGGGTGAATTCTAAATGTTGGTTATACTATGGGATTATCTGCAATGGAATGTATTAACATATATGAGAATATACATAGTTTTATAATTTTATTGTGAATGAAAGTGTGATGGTTCTTTATACACATTAATTCCATGCAGCTATGTGCACATTTTTCATCTTTGCAGCTTGCACCATTAACTGATTAAACAGGTGTATGTATTGTAAATTAACTAAGTGGTGTATTAATGGTGGTCTGTTCCAAGCGAACTCAGACCCCTGAAGAGGACTCATTTGTTCTGAGTCGATACATGGGGTGTTTTTTGTCATGCAGTTTATTTAATAAAATTTATAACAGTTCATACTGCCTCCAGTCTGGTTTGTGTCCAGTCCTTTTGCTTTTGCTGCTTTATCTGGGCCTGATCAGCCTTCCCACCACAATCCATCAGATGGAAGGAGAGAATGCCGTTCAGGAGATGGAGGGAGGTAGGTGGGAAAACTCGGACCAGCATTGTGTCCCAAGTAGCGTCATGAAAAGGCTTCTCTCTGTGGCCTTGATTGGCCCTCCTGGAATAGCCACATGAATGGCACCTCACTCTGGGGCCAATTGGATATGCAAGAACACCCGCACTGAGTGACTGCTGCAGTTGGATCTGAGTGGAAAGACTGCTGCTGATATCTTGAAATAGGCAGACTGGGACCGCCAGTGTATCTGAATGTGTGCCACAGTCCAACAGCTGGAAGGATAGAATGCTGCTGAGAGTGTGTGTGTGTGTGTGTGTGTGTGTGTGTGTTAACTGGCAGGGTGCACGTATGTGTGTGGCAAGCTGGGTCTGTAGGATCCATTGCTGTCCTCTTGAAAAGTACCATTTTAGTGTTACTGTGGCTTGAGGATGGAGGTTTGGGGTCTTTTGAGTGCTTACTTTAGAGTCAATGTTGTGTTAAAAAAATATTTCTCCATCCTGAATTTAAGAAAGCGTTACATCTATTTTTTATTATTATTATTTGTAGATTACTGATGGTGGCAAGGGCAGGACATATGGAACTTGATTGGCTGGGGGTAGAATGGAGCTGTAAGGCTCTGATAGTGTGTTTACATAACTAGTAAAGAGAAAAAGACCACTCCAACAATAAGCAGCGCTCAGTAGTATTAATTAAATATTGAGCAAAACATGTAGCATAGCACATGCTACATCAAACCCATGAGAAAGCAACCAGTACTGTTGCACAACACTGGGGAGATTTGTCCTGTATGGGGTCTTCCTATATCTGTGGTCCGTTTAACTTTGTTTTTGGCTGACACATCATGTGCATAGCTACATGTGTTCAATTTTTGCAGTACATATGCAGCTGGTTGACTGAAGGGATGTGTGTCTAGCTAGTTGACTGTAGGTGTGTATAGAGGCAGGCGACCAACAATAGAGGGAGGATAGGAATAGAACTGGATGACTGCAAGTGTGTATGAAGCTGGCACGTGTGTGTGTGTGTGTGTGTGTGTAGCTGGCAGGGCTGAAGGTTCAAGTGGTATGGAGCTGTCTGGCTGTATGTGAGTGAAAGATGGCAGCGTACCGGTACATGTGCAGTCAAGGCTGAGCATGCTCTCAGTCAGACCGGGTACATGTAAAAACATTCTGGAAGCAGCAGGATGAAGCAAGCACTCCAACAGACCCGGAAATAGTTAAGGCAGTTTATCTACAAATATAGGAGTGTACATGGCACGTACAGTGCAGCCGACCATACAATACAAGCCGCAGCGCTTCAAGGTAAAAACCTCTTCCTGCTTGCAGGCTGTGGGTTCACAGCTTATAGAGCTGTCTGGCTGTGTGTGGTGTGTGGGTGGGGTGTAGCTGGCTAGCTGCAGGTGCTGTGAGTATGTGTGTAGAGCTGGTAGCCTGCAGGCTGAGTGTACATAGAGCTGGTAGGCCACAAGGGTGGACTTAGTAAAAAAAAAAAAAAAGTATTACTCATAATACTACTTTGTACATTTCTGCCTGTCAAAGTTTTTGTGCAATCCTCAAAACTTTTTTTAAAAAACAAATTTATCATTACTTTTCTGTATTTATACCATTGGGGAAGTATAAATGAACTCAATAAAACATGTTATTAGGTACCTGCAGGGATGATACATTTGTTATTATCCCTACAGGGTTGTTCTCATCCCTACAGGTATATCACAGATTGGAGCCAATGGTATAACTAGGATGTTACATGTGACTCTAGTGTGTAAGAGTTTTATTTTCCTCTGCCATGCAGACAACAATGCCCCTTTGCACTTGTACCCGTGCCATTCAAGGAGACTTGACTCTGGCTACTTGCCAGACTGTCTGAGGTGGCAAGAACCTCACACCTCGCAGCTGTTGGTGGATCCAGCTTTTCAGACCAACTTATTTCAATGTCCAGTTGCCTGGTAGCCTCAAGGGACAGGCCCTATCCAGTGATGACGATCACAGGAATGAGATCTGAAACTTTTCTTTTTCTATCATATTTTTATTGACATTTCCCAAAATAAAAGTCATGGAAAGTACAAAGTATTCCCACAACTTCTTATAACATTACAAAAGTGATTACCCGAATAATCATCTGAAGAAGAAATTATGTAAATTACTGTCTCATGTAACTGAGTAAAATCTCTTCCTGGCATGAGTGAAAAGTCCACAAGCTGACACATCCAAGATAAAGTCCAATTTGACCTTGAACTGCAGGGTGGTATATTGACTGTGAAATACCTGCATACAGCCCCATTATATCAGACACAAATCTTTAACCTTATACATAACAGGGAATGATATAAAAAGCAAGAGCTTTACTGCTATTAACTTTAAGATGATAGAATCAGAAAGGTAAGACAAAGAAGTACAAGGAAAAGTTTCATTCTGCTGGTAAAATTAAAGTACTTTACATCAAATCAATACATGTCTGCCTACATCCAGTGGTTAACACATATATACCCATTAGCTATGGAAGTTGGTCACAATCCTCTCCTCCCTAAACAAAAACCCTCCCCCAATTGTGCCATATCAATGGGCCTCCTCCACTTTTAATATTTTACCCCCCTCACAAAGGATCTGAGCCTCTATGGGGGATAAGGAATTGAGTAGCCTGTCCCATTCTGAAAGAAATCATTCTTCTTTCCCCTTGAGGGTGTGTGTGAGCCTATCCGTCGCTAATGTTGTCAGAAGGTTTCCTGCATCACTGATGTGGGGGGGTTTGCAGGAAACCCATGTATTGAGTGCAATCTGATGGGCCACCACCAGCATTATCCTCACCGATCTAGGGTACAAGTTCCATTCCTACCTCCACCCCAAAGAGAAGAGATGGGGGAAAACTCCATGTCCCTACCCCAAATAGTGGAAAATGTTGAGTGAAATGTCTTTCCAATAAGTTTTAATAATTGAGCAATCCCCAAAATGGTGAAAATAAGTACCTCTAGCTGTAGAGCATCTTCCACAAGTGGGGGACACCTCTGGAAAAAACCTGTGGACCACACTAGGGTGGTAGTAGAGGCAATGTATACATTTATATTGTGTTTCTTTAGACTTATTACATAGCAAAAGCCCCATATGGGAAGTGATCAGTAGTTGCCAGTTTTCCTCTGTTATGAATGTCCCCAGGTCCATCTTCCAATGGGATCTGGATTTCTTCGAGGTGTCCAAAATAAGTGCCCTATCCTGTTTAGCAGCTGTCTATCAAGCCCTTTTCCTGCTTTCTGGCCCTGTAGATCTCCTACTGTACTGGCATTAAAGGGGGCCTTTCCACCAGATTTCTGTCTAATCCTCTACCATAGCTCCTTACTTGGAGAAATTGGAAGAAATGTGAGGTTGGTAACCCCGGGCTCTCTTTTATTATCTCAAAGGAGTACATGCCTTCCTTAATGAATAAATATCCTAAACATTTCGCATCCCTCTCCTCCCATAATGCGAACCCCAGGTCCTCAAGACCCAGCAGAAATGCTGGGTTCCGTGCCACCGGGACCAAAAGGGTATGCCCCCCCCACCCCCCGTCTCTTCTTAATTATTTCCCAAGCAACCAGTACTGCCAAGACTAGTGGATTTGGGTTGGGCAATTGTCTGTAGGCCTTTTGTCTGTCCTTAGACAAATACGAGGTTATCCATTCCCGGCAACCTTCCTCCTCCATTTCCACCCATAGTAGCAACATCTCCCCCATATATCCAGTTATGGATATACCGATATTGCACTGCCAAAAAATATCCTTTCAAATGCGGGAAATCCTCCCCCCCCCCCGTCCTTGGTCGCTTTCAATCTTCCAAGTCGCATCCTAGATTTTCCCCCCTGCCAAATGAATTCCGCAAATCCCTTCTCAAGCTGTCTAATATCCTTAGAAGTGGGAACGACTGGGACCATTTGCATAACATATAATATCCTTGGCAAAATATTCATTTTCAGAAGATTTATCCTACCTACCCAGGAGAGTGGGAGAGCTCTCCATCTGGCCAGGCCTGCCATAATGGTACAAAATAAAGAAGTATAATTCAGTCCATACAACTTACTATATCTCTTCCCACTTTAATGCCCAAATAAGTAAAAATATCCCCTGCTCTTTTCAGACCCCAGTTATGAGTTAAATCATTCCTACCCCGTCCAAAAATAAGATCTCCGATTTTTGGAGGTTTAGCTTGTATCCTGAAAAGGAGGCAAACTCTTCAGTAACTCGAAGCAGTGCTGGAATCAATTCCTCTGGTCTTGTAACAAAGAGGAGGAGGAGATCATCAGCATAGACCCCCATTAGTTCTCAGACTTTGTCATAGTGAGCCTCCTTCAAGCCATGGAAACTGTCTTGATCCTCCCCCAAATATTGAAAAAATCTTGAGCCTCCCAGCAGAAAAATAGCATACTTTGCACAGTACATCAGCAGTAATGTGAAACTCCTTTTGATTAGTTGGCTCTCATTTTATTCAGCTTATTATAACCCCTTCCCCAGTCCAGCCTACTGGCTCTGCTATTTTGACTCTCAAACTATTGTTACCCCTTGTTGCAATACCTTCATGGGTCAGACTGCTTTCTCTGCCTGTTTCTCCTCTATCTGGAATAAACTTCCCACCCACGTCTGCCTCTTCCACTCTTACCCTACTCTTAAGCAACTTCTCAGGTATCCTTTTGCTCCCTCCTGCTCTTGCTCATGTTATCTCTCTGTTTAACCCTTGTATCTGGGCGGTTTTGCCTCCAGCTCCAATTGATCAATTGTTACTTCCTATTATTTGTTCACTGTTTTCATTTATTTGCAGTATTCATTTTGTATTGCTTGACTTTCTGCGGTTTCCTTTTGGAATTGTATTCACCCTCTACCCTTCCCCAGGTACACGTGGAATGAGTCTTGACTCATTGTGCCTTTCCTAGTCACCAATTTGTAAATAAATATGTAAATTGTCTTACTGTTATCCTATTTCAGGTTGCCTCATCCCTTCATACAAAATATATAAAACTCAAAATTTAAATACAGTATTTTTTCAGACTTGCTTGAGCTTCCCCTGGAATGAGTTGTGTCCTCCCAAGGGAGGCTGACCTCACCATTTGAGAAACCCTGGCATAGAGTGTAATTCTATGCTGGCCCCCTTTCAACCCTGGTATCCCTTGTATCTCACTGCTTTCTTGAATAAAAATAGCTAGTGGTTTAATAGGTATAGCAAAGAAAAGGGGGGAGGGGAGAGGGCAACCCTGCCTTGTACCCCTGAACAGCCCCAAATCCTCAAGGGAACATCATTCACCAATGGTTCCACTATGCTGCGGCAACAAGAAATTTGTCAACTGCTCATAGTGACAGCACAACACTGGCCAATCTAGTGTTGTGCCGTCGCTGGGGAATGTTTCTGTGGGGTTTCACCCTGCAGCCCCACACTAAGGATTACTAATTCCAGTTGAAGTTAGTTTGGGGGGAGGGCAAACACCCTGGCGGCAAGTGTCAGAATACATGGAGACCATTACAGTGAACTGCCAAAAATGTCACTGTGATGGTCTTCATGGTATTCCCGTTGCTATGCCGTCGATATACCTTCACCAATACCCTCGCTCTGGGGTCTTTATAGAGCACTCTGACAAGGGCCATGAAACCATCTCCCAACCCAAAGTGACTCATGGCCTCGAATAGATAGTCCCACTCAATCCTGTCGAAGGACTTCTCAGCATCCATGGAGAGCACACAGGCCCGTCCAGGATGCTGAGTGCCCTGCCACAGGTCATTGAGCAAGTGCCTCATGTTGTGGTAGGAGAGTCTACCCTGAATGAAGCCTGTTTGATCGGGGTATATGATCTGGGGCAACTCTTCCTCTAGCCCTAAAGCCAAGACCTTGGTCATTATTTTACAGTCATAATTGAGGAGAGAGATGGGCCTGTAAGATGAGCACGCCAAGCTGTCCTTTCCAGGCTTCTGCAAAACACAGATGTTTGCCTCCAGACAGATATAAGGAAGCCCTCTGTCCCCCCCTAGCCTCCTCCATGAGGTCCCTTATCAGTCCTGCAAGGGCTCCATTCAGCTGTTTGCAGTACTCAGCTATAAAACTCATTAGGACCCCCTGCTTTCCCAGGTTTGAGGCTCCCTATGGCCTTAACAACTTCTGCTAAGGTAATTGGGGCTCCAAGTGCCTCCCTTTGATTCTCATCCAGAGTGGGGATGGGGATACTGTCCAGGAATTTTTTAGTCTGAAATTCCATACCCACACACTCTAACTAGTATAAAGCTCTGTAAAACTCTTTAAAGCAGTTGCGAATAGCTGGACTGTCGTGTGTAATTCTTGCCCAACTTATCCCTGATAGCCACTGTTCTGCTTGATGTTTCCCCCCTTCATTAGCTTTACTAATAGGAGGCCCAGTTTATTACCCCATTCATACATTTTTGTCTGGCGAAAAACAGCCGTGACTTAGCCTCTTCCGTATAACATTTATTAAGAGATTCTCTGGCGACCAGCAGCCGTCTCCTGTCCTTGTCTTGTCCTCCTTAATAACTTTCCGCTCTAGATCTGGAACAGTTTGTTCCAGCTGACTTAGTCTTTCCTTTCTTTCCTTCTTAATTCTTACTTCATAACTAATGATAGCCCCCTCATAAATGCCTTCCTGGCCTCCCACAGGGTCCCGTGTGATCTAACTGAGCCTTTATCTGCAGTAATAAACATCTCCCATTGGGTTTTAAGATATTTTCTAAAATTCTCTTTAACCAGTAGGTAAGTAGGGAATCGCCAACCCCCATGTGGTGTCATTCCTCACCAGTTGCAAATCCAACTGTACCATGGAGTGATCCAAGATAAAGATCGGGCTATGGGTGACTCCCTCCACCCTGCCATATAATGCATTTGGGAGAAAAATGTAATCCAAGCGGGACCATGAGCCCTGTGGACTGGAATAAAATGTGTATTCTCTCACTCCCGGGTTCCTTGCCCACCAACATTCCACTAAGTCCAAGTCCAAAAGGCCCACAGACCAGTTTGCCACTGACCTCTGGGCTCTACTTCTGTTATCCTTATAGTCCAATTTGGGGTCCATGGTGCAGTTGAAATCTCCTCCCATTATCAGATCAGGGAATTTCTCTCTAGTGATCATGTCCTGTAGTTGCTGGTAAAATTGAGGGTCAAAAACCACTGGGGCTTAAATACTCCCAAAGGTCAACTCCTAACCCCGAACCTTCCCAGCCACAAAGACGTACGTACCCTCTGATGGATCTCGCACTGCTCTAGTTATTTCCATAGGGAAGTTCTTAAGAAAGAACACAGAGACCCTCCACTTATGGGAAGTGTAGGAAGCAGCATGGCAGGAGCCCCCCACCCCCCCACCAATGTTGTGTGTTCCTTTGATGTCAGGTGGGTCTCCTGCAATACAGCAACTTGGACATTCTTTCACTTTAATGCCGCCAATATTCTGGATCTCTTAATCGGGGAAGCAAACCCCTTGACATTCCCGGAAATTATTTTTTTCTGATTGATGGTTAACCATTTGGTGGGGCTGAAAACATCCCTGCTAGCGGGAGTGACCAAGCATATCCCATACTACACATCCTTCGGCAAAGGCAGGTATCCTCACAACTTACAGCAGAATGTAAGAATCATGAAAGGGTGATAGACATTAAACAGTATAACCATAACAAGTAAGATAACAGTAAAACTGTTGAGAGCAATACACAAATCCCAGTGTTACCCTTTGTCCCCCCTTCCCTGCTCTGTAATATACACCTATTCACGTCATATAACAGACTACACATTGTTTCAAAGTGAACTCTCACTTTTCAGAGAGACTAGCCTCACTAACTCAAGTGAGTAATGTCACTCCACAAATTCCCCATTACGCCCCACTCCTCCCACTCCACATAATCAGTCAACCATATATTTGCAGAACATATACAAGAAAAACAATAATAATTGCTGTGTAGCCATGGGACATGCAGAAGAGTGCAATTTTCTCCTGCACGTGTGAAGCTCCCCCCCTACTTCCTCCTTTCACGGGTGGAATGTGCCCCATCCTGTAACCTGGCCCAGCCCTCACCTGGGTGTTCCCTGATGCCCCTCACCCCCACCCCCCCAGGTGACACCACCGGGTGAAATCAATTAAACATGAGCCCAAACAGAACTGCCACCTTACCCTGCGTCACACATAGGGTCCCCCACAGGCACAACACACTCCAGTCCTAGGAGCAGTATAAACCTCCCATTTCTCCGGTTCACTTGCTCCATGCCCATGCAGGTCCCCCCCCCAACACCAGAAAACAACAGTAACCCATATCTCCCTGTAAGTGGCTCCCCTTCAGAGACAACCTCACCAGGGCTGCGCTGGCCCTCCCTACCACTAACCCAGATCATTATTCGCTCTCCCAGCATGCAGTTATCAAAACCAGTCTCTTTTTTAAAAACAAACGGAGGTGTTGTTTCCCATCCAGGCCCCAAGATCGAGGAGGGGGAGTGGTCTGTGCCTCCAATTTCACACGCAGGCCTCCCCCCCACCCCACCTCACTGACCTGACCAGAGTTCTGGAGGTGACGTCCGCTGGGTGTCCTGCCACAGTCCTTCTTCACCAAAGGCTTGGGATTATCTGAAGATCCTTTTTTCTGGCTCCAATAACATCTTGACCCAGCAGGCTCATTGGAGAAAACAATCACAGTCTCCAGGTAAAAGCCTTCTCAGTTTTGCCAAATGGAGACACACCCTCCTCATCCATGTGCTGCAGAGATTTAATAATAAAAAATCAAGGCTTTAAGTTTGGGGAGAGGAGTATCCGATTTCAGTGTCTTACAGTCTGTACATGGGAATGTCTTTTAACTAGTAGGTCCACAGTGCTGGGCCCTGGGCAGAAGATCCGAGGCAGTCAGGGCAAGGGCGCCACATGGGAGGACACCCCCAACCTGGTGGGGCCACTAGAGGAAGCAAGCAGATGAAAGAATGGTCTCAATGTACCAAGGCCTCACAGTCATTTTGCTGCATTTTTTCGGTCCCACTCCTCGATGAATGATTTCAATTTCTCTGGCTCCCAGAAAGAATAGCTATCTCTCCCTCTGATTTTACCCACACAACCAAGGGGTAGGCCATGAAAAAATCAGATGTGAAGATGTGAGGAAAGACTTCTTCACAGAGAGGGTGTTGGATAGCTGGAACAGCCTCCCAGCAGAGGTGGTGGATGCTAAAATGGTAACAGGATTTAAACATGAATGGGATAGATACAAGGGAAGCTTAGAAGTAAGGCAAGGGGGAGAAGTCCTGAGATCAAGTAGGGTCACGGTATGTCAGGAATATTTTTTTTTTTTGGTTAGTTGTTTAACCAGGACTAGCACACTACGCTGAAAGCTGTTTTACAGGTGCGACCTGGGAGCACAGGACTTGCTCAGGATCACACAGTATGCAAGTGGAAGTTGTGGGATTCAAACCCAGGTCTGGTCTGCTGGATGTCACCAGATTTGCAGCTCAGAGCCTTAAACCACTGCGCTATACTGCCTCGAATATAGGGTAGACTAAGTGGACTAAGTGGTCCAAGAGGTACTTATCTGCCGACAACTTCTAAATGTAACTGTAGACGGGTCTTCTGCCTTCTTAATTTTCCCCAGTAGCTCTGCGCATTTCTGGGGAAAATTAAGAAGGCAGAAGAGAACCTAAACTAAGACCCCTCTATGGTTCCTTCTGAGGGATCTTTGTTTGGGTCCTCTTCTGTCTTCTCAATTAGAAGGAACTGTAGAGTTAGGGCAAGCTGAAATGAGGATGCAGTGGGCTGGCAGTATACCCTAGAGGTTAGAGTAATGAACTATGAATGAGCTTGGTATATCCAGCAGACCTGGGTTTGATTCCCACAACCTGCACTTGTATATTGTGTGACCCTGAGCAAGTCACTTAACCACCCCAGTGCTCCCAGGTCACTCCTGAAAACAGGCACTTGTGCCTAGTGGGCCTTACCCAGGTACCAAAGAATAAATAAAGAAAGAATGAGAATCTTAGGGGCACGACAGACTTAAATTACCAAACTGCAAAACTAAACTATGTCTCACCAGGAGCTAAAGTGATGAAGGTGCTGACACTCTTGAGACAGGGAACAGACACACAGAATATATATGGCATCAGAAAGTCAAAAACCAATTGGACTACAGCAGACCAGAAAGAGATAAATATAGAATTTCAAAAATATTACAAAAAGCTGTACTCTACTAAGCATAGTGGAGACCTAGAAACAAAAAATTTCTAGATGGGGTTAACTCACCAATTCTCACTAAAGAAGATAAAGGATGTGGGTATAAATCAGACAGAGGTGAAAGGGGCCATACCATCTCTACAGCAAGACACAACCCAAGTACAGACAGCATTATGACAAATTTCTATGCCATAGTCAAGGAATTCTTGGCACCAAAAGAAATCAAAGTCTTCAAAGAGGTGCTTGGAATAGAAAAATTATCAGAATCTATGAGAATAGATCACACTACCAGGGGTGTAGCATCAGTGGTGCCACCTGGTGCATGTGCACAACCAACTTTGTCTCTACTATCTTTGTGCACCACCATCAAAACTGCAGCCTGCTTCGGTTACTTGATTCCATGTTCCTCCAGCCCTAGCTGTGTATTTTTTTTTTTACCTTGATGCCATGCAACCTGTACGGCTATGCTGGCAGTGTTTTGTCAGTTGAAACATATAAATAATTGGTGCATGCATCCCCAAGTGTCATTCAGTTAGTGAGTCTCTGCAGTCTGCTGACTTGCCATCTGACTTTCTAGGACATTGTTGCTGCACAGCACGAAGTAAATTTCATTGCAAGTAGCAACTTGGTTTATGATTAGAGGTGTGCAAAGTCGGGGAAACTTCACCAGGTGAAGAACTTCATGAAGTTTCACAACTTCACATACTGCAGAGTGGCACTTTGCATAGTTCTTCACCTGGTGACGTACCTAACATGCCTGCCAAATAAATACGAATGGTGCGCTTTGCCAGGCAAATTAGCACTAATTGTAGTTTTTCACCTGGTCAAGTGCATTTAGAGGTTTTTCACCCTAATTATACCCTCTCTTATTCTTCCCCACTGTGCTTCTACTCCTTACTGGCAATTCCCCCCTTTAAGGAAATTTCTGAGACAGTTTCCGATTATTTTAAAATCTGCCTTCATGGTCCAGGACCTTCTTCCTCATGTGGCTCACCTCTGCTCCCGTCCTTGTATGTTGAACTACACTGTATGGTGCTCACTAGCACCTAGGGGGCTGCCCACTGTGATGTCCACAATACTTTCCCTGTTTGTTAGCACCAAGTCCAACACTGCCCCATCCCTAGTAGGTACTTTAACTAGCTGCCTGAGAAAGGCCTCTTGTAGGGAGTCAAGAATAGTCCTGCTCCTTGCCAGAGGCAAAGTCTCCATTTAGTAGCACCTCCCCCTTACTTGCCATCCTGATGACGGCCTCCCCAGTGCTTTGTCCATCCCCCCCTTGTGTTGGAGGTCCACATGCTACTGTGGTGCTGATAGCGGTCCCAAAGTCTGCCTCTAGGATGACCCACAACAATTTCAACCCCCACTCATCTTGGTGGACCTGTACCTCCTTGGCTTTAATTCCCTCTTTCTCATATAATGCCATCCCTCTCTCCTCCCTGCCCTGTCTCTCCTATATAGAGAGTAGCCCAGTATGGCTTAGGGCACCATGATTTCATTATGGCCACTAGATACAGATTAGTCTTCACCATGATAGCCTCCAGGTGTGGGATTTTGTTTCCAAGGCTTCCGGCGTTAGCACACATTGCTCACCACATCCTCTTTCTCCCCTGCATGATGCTGTAGACACACTAGTGGCCGTGAGCCACCAGATTCTGCCAAAGTGTAACAAAGATATACACTTTAATCTCAATAGCCATAAAATATGCATTAAAAGGCTTGTCATAAAAACCTTGCTTTCTGAGCTGCTACAGCCAGCAGTACTGCCAGTATTCCACTCAGGTAAATGGACCCATTGTAGTAAAAGAAATCATGGAACAATCTACATTTAACAATATGCTTTAGGCTTTCTAATTTCAAGAACATTTAAAATGCCAAATGAACATATTCTCAAAACTCAGACATTGTGCAAAGAGCTGATAATCCAAGAAGTATTTTAAAATCAAAGCTCAGCATTTATTATGCCATTGGATTAGGCCACCAGAAGCCTGCAACACATCTAAAACCCAGACAGCAAACTCAGGGACAAGTTCCTCAAAAAGAAGACCATCTGCCACTACCGACCGCAGTACCATAACCACAAGTGACATAACCTCCATCACCTAATTTTTGAACATGAGCAGTGTAAGGTCTTGTGGTTATAAGTCTATTAATTGTCACCTCGTGGACAAGTTCAAGAGGACAAAAGACGAACTTGCTGACTGAAAGTCTAGCAAGATGAACATAATTCAACATGTACGCTCTAGCCTTCCAACCAAGCTAAGGCCTTTGCCCAAATATGGCTATATCATTTCACAACCTCAAGTCATCTGTAAGGAAGCATTCACCTATATAATGCAACTCCAAGGACTAACACATTGTAGTTACCACTTGCTTCATCTGAATCTGTGTATCATCGCTGGAAGAGATCTCATATCTATGTTACCTCTACTGACTTTAAAAACTATTATTCTGCTAAACTTTAAAGACCTTTGGCCTTAGCCAAAAGAAAGAAGCCTTGAAATTTTACTAACTTTGTTAATTTATTTGCAAGCCTCGAGGAGATGAGAATTCAAAAGGCCAGGAAAAGACCTTCTTCAATCCAACCTCTCCAAGGACACTTCAGATCTCCAGATGGAAGGAAGACGAGATACCACATGAGACATTGGCTGAGTATACTCTAGAGACTTTTAAGGTGCTTGCCTAACATGTGTCTTTTTAAGAATCCTGGTTCCATATTAAATGCATAAAGATACAATACAATGAAATATTGTTTAATGCTAGCAAAGATTATTAGTGCAAAGGAATTGTGTACTTATGTTAGCTAAGGTTATTCTTGAGAGAATATTACCTTAAAGGGCTTCCAGATAGGAGTTACAGGGCCCCATACGTACGTAGTGAAGATCGTGTGGGGAGATAAGGTGCACAAATAGATTAAGGTCTGATGAGATTTCCTAGGAATGTTTTGTACTGTGTTTAAATGTTAACTGTGGTATTAAAATAAATGGTTTTTGATTGCACTGCATGTCCAAGTTTAATCTGTCATCTCAGAAGTAACCACGATAAAACAGGTAAACACAATATACTGCACACCTTTCCTTAAGCAGCTAAAAGAGATGAATTAATTACTAGTAACTGTGTTTACAAAATGGCATCCCTCTAATGTGGGCATGAGATTTATGCTAATTCTAGCTATGACAGACTATTTGGGTACGAACTGCAATCAAAATATTCTTAAATTGTTGCAAAAATAAATGTTTCATAGTCAATGGAGAAAAATATATCTTCCTTTCTCCATTTAAAAATTGCTATCTAAAAGGCAAAAGAATCACTTCCCCTTTTCACATAGGGCTTAGCCATTCTAAAGAAAAGGAGGAAGTCATTCATAAACCACAAGCTTTATCAGAGCAGAGGAGAGTTAAAGGAACAGAAGCATTTTACTCTGCAGTAATCCTACCTTGTGTAACAGTTAAGAGGTGAAAATGTTTTCATTGGGATTTTTTCCAGGGGATCCAGAGGATGTTCCTTCAGTACCTACCCCCATGAATAGTCCTCAGGAAGAGGACATAAGAACATAAGAAAAATGTCGGCAGATGGGGACCGTGTGATCCATCTAGTCTGCCCAAAAAGGCTACCCCCTACGATGCCTGCAACCTAACCTGTCCGCAATGCCTATCCCATGCAAGTTTGAAATCTCTAATCATCTTTGATGCTACCAGCTCCTGGGGCAGGCTGTTCCATGGTTCCACCACTCTCTGTCTCCATGAAGAAGTACTTTCTGAGGTTGCTTTTCAGCCTACCTCCCAATGACCTCAAATTATGGCCCCTTGTACATGCTGTTGTGTTGTGCTGAAATAGATTACCTGCTTGAGTTGTGTTTAGCCCCTTCACATACTTAAATGTTTAGATCATGTCACCTCTGTTTCTTCTTTGCTCGCAGGGAGTATAAATTTAACTCCCTGAGTCACACATCATACTTTTTGTGGTGTAGACCCTGTACCATTTTTGTAGCTCTTCTTTGCACTGTCTCCAAACGGTCAATGTCCTTTTTGAGGTGAGGTCTCCAGAACTGACCACAGTATTCCAAGTGTGGCCTTACCAAGGACCTATAGAGAGGCATGATAACCTCCTGCTTCCTACTAGTAATGTTCCTACTAATATAGACGAGGATGCCATTTGCTTTCTGTGCTGCCTTCTCACACTGTTTTCCTACCATTAAGTTGTCAGTGATTACTATGCTGAGATCTCACTTTATCTGTGTTTCTTGGAGTTGATGTCCTCCCAGTGTGTACTTATTTCTTGTGTTCCTCCCACCCAAGTACATTATCTTACATTTTTTTGGCATTAAATTTTAACTGCCAAGCCCTGGACCATTCCTCCAACTTTCTAAGGTCAGCTTTCATGTTGTATGCCCCTTCCTGTGAGTCCACTCTGTTGCAGAGCTTAGTATCACCTGTGATCAGGCAAACTTTCCCTTTCAAATAATTTGCGAGGTCTCCCATAAAGATGTTGAAGAGAATAGGTCCCAGTACTGACCCCTGTGGGACACCACTGGTTACACTACCTTCCCTCGACAGAGATCCATTTACTAGCACTCTCTGTGTCCTATTGTTTAGCCAGTTGCTGATCCGATAAACTACCCTTTGTCCAACTCCTGCATGTTCCAGCTTGTTTGTTGGCCTTCTGTGAGGGATGGTGTTGAAGGCCTTACTAAAATCCAGGTATATAATGTCCAGTGCCCTTCCCTGATCCACTATTCTGGTGACCCAGTTGAAGACGTCGATTATGTTGGTTTGAAAAGATCATCCCGCTGTGAAGCCATGTTGCCTTGGGTCCATTTTTCCGGTATCTTTCAGGTATGCCACTATTCTGTCCTTTAGTAATGACTCCATAATTTTCTCTGTGACTGAGGTCAAACTGACAGGGTGGTAATTTCCTGCCTCTTCTTTGCTCCTGCCCTTGTGCAAGGGCACCACTGTTGCCCTTTTCCATTCTTGAGGTATTTCCCCGCTATCTAGTGACTTGTTGAAGAGCTGAGCCAGTGGTGTGGCTAGTTTCTCTCAAAGTTCTTTTAAAACTCTAGGGTGTATGTCATCAGGTCCCATGGCCTTGTCCGTCTTCCGTCTACTCAGTTCTTCTAGGACCCTTTCCTTTGTGAAGGGGCTAGTGTCCACTCCCTGATCATCGTGCTCTGCCTGACCTAGCATGGGACCTTTGCCACTGTCTTCTATAGTGAAGACAGAGCAAAATAACTCATTTAGGGCTTCAGCCTTTTCCTCGTCCCTCACTGCCATCTTGCCTTCTTTGGTTGCTATTCGGACTATTCCTCCCTTAGTTTTTCTTTTCTCCATTATGTATCTGTAAGAAGGCTTTGTCTCCCTTCTTAACACCCGGTTTCTCTTTGATTTTGGTCGCTTCTTCATTTGAGAACCAGAGAGGTCTCTTCTTTCTTCTGGACTTGCTGGTCAGCTTTGCGCATTTAGTTGTTACTGTGTGCAGAGCAGTCTTTAGGGTATTCCAGCAGTCCTCTACATCCCCCCCAGTTTCTGCCTTCCATTATGGATGCAAACATAGTTGCATTTTGGTGAAGTTAGCTTTTCTGAAATCTGTTACCTTGATTTTAGTGTGACTAGTATCTTCCTCCTGGTTTACAGCTAACCAGACTGACCTGTGGTCACTGGTCCCCAGAGTGGCTCCTACTTGAGCTTCTGAGACCCTAGAGCTGTTTGTGAGCACTTGGTCCAACACTGCTGTGTCTCTGGTGGGTGAGTTCACCAGTTGATGCAGACCCACTCCCCTCAGTGCAAAGAAGAAATCTTTGCTCTGATCTGAGGATGCCGAGTATGATGACCAATCCACATCCAGTAGATTGAAGTCCCCTACCAGCAGTAATTGGCCCCCTGTCTGCCATCATCATGATGGTTTCTAAGAGCTCTTTGTCCAAATCAGCTTCCTGAGATGGGGGTCTGTAGATGACTCCCACCCAGACAGCAGTTTTGCCTCCAGTTCCAAGTGTAACCCAAAGGGCTTCCACCTTACTGTGAATGCCCTGTATTTCTGTTGCACAGTTATCTTCTTTTATATACGACACCACTCCCCCTCTCTTTTTCGCCACCCGGTCTCTCCGGAACAGCATGTAACCCGGTATGGTGACATCCCTAGTGTGGATCCTGGTAAACCAGGTCTCTATAACTGTGACCCAGTCCAGTTTTGCTTCTGCTATCATGGCTGTGAGATCTGGTATTTTCTTTGGCAGACTGCGAACATGTATGCACAATGACTTCCATTCTTGTCTATGTTGGCGTGCTACGTGACTAACCCTTTTGGATTGTGAATCCGTGTAGTAATGTCTGGTCCAGATATTATTGGTGTGTACTTGTGCTGGACTAGCTGGTGACGGGGAAGGGGCAACTGGCTGCCCTTTTGATGCTAGGGATACCTGTGCCACCCTTCCCCTGTCCACTAGTTTAACAGACTGAAATGTACATCGAACTTTTGGCCTAGCGCTCGGGTTCCCTCCTTTGTGAGGTGAAGTCCGTCGAACTTAAAGAACTTCCGCTCCCAGAAGTCCTGCCAATTTCCAATAAAGCGGTGACCTTTTTGCTGACACCAGCTCTTTGGCCAGGTATTAAGCTCTGAGATGTTCCCTTCTCTGATGTTCTGCCTGTTGTCTCCTTTCTTCCAGACTGGCAGAATTTCAGTGAAGGTAATACCGGACGAAAGTGAAGCAATCTTGTCACTTAGCCTGGTGAAGTTTTGTTTTGTTTCCTCCAGTGATTTACTGGCTAGGTCATTTGTTCCTATGTGGAGAATAACCTGTGTGTCACGTTGCATGCCTTGAACGATCTCCTCTGTGCGATTGGCATCCCTCCATGCTGATGTTCTGGGGAGGCACCTAACTGAAATAGAGGCATGCTTTTGTTGAGAGGAGAGTCACTACACCTCAAATCATTGAGTCTCCGATTATTAGTATATGTTTCCTATCATCATTTTTGTTGGGTTTAATAGTTGAGTGCACCTTTGTGTGCTGCCCTGGGTGCATAGAGCCTTTGACGCTTGTTACGCTAGTTGTTTTGGAAGATAGTGCAGCGTACTGATTTGACGTTTGAATTGGTTTGATGCTTTCTGCCAGTAGGACTTTTCTGCCAGTTTTACGATTCCTAACCTGCTGCCAGCCCCCTGGTCTGTTTAACCTTTGGGGTAGGGGTGCAAGCAAAGTGCATCTTGAAGGTAAAGGTGCCACAGTACTACCCAGTGGGGGCTGATTTAGTTTGGCATGGAGGTATTTTATCTCAGCCCATGCTGCCTGTAGCTGGGATCTGAGGTTCATAATTGTGGAGCATGTTGGACAGTGCCCACTCTGTAGATGAAGGCTTTGGTAAAAAGTGTGCCACAGTTGTTGCAGTTTATAAAGTCCATAGTAACTTAATTTCTCTGGAGTGAGAAATTCCATTGGCAGGAGGTAATTTGCGGATGAAAATAAAGAATAACTGATTTTATGCTGAGCTAGATGCCGGGTGTCCTACCAGGGATTGTCTGCTGCCTTGCACTATGAACAGAGGAAGAAATATGCAGACGAAATAGAGGGCAAGATGTTTTTTTTCTTTATTCCACCTGTCCTCTTTCTCTACTGGTAGAAGTAGGTTGCAAGGACTAGGATGTGGATGAAAAACAGTGAAGCTCAGCAAACAGCAAGGCTAGAGTCTGGAGCACACTTGGTGTATGCCTCCTAGGGTTGTTCTTTGTGTCTCAGCTGATGCTTCTGGTTATTTCTGGCTGAGAGCTTTCTATTAGCTGACCACTGTTTCAGTAGTGGGTACAGCAGTCAATGAAGATCAGTAGACAATAAGGCTAGGGGCTGGACCGCTCTTGGCGTATGCCTCCTAGAGGTGCCCTTCATGTCTGAGCTATTGCTTCTGGCTGACAGTTTCTATTAGCTGAGCACTATTTCAGTACTGGGTACAGCTGATTTACATACATCAGCCAGGAATTCTGGGTAATGGTTCCAATGGCTCCTTATGCTGAGAGAGCAGCCGCTGGCTGGGTCTGAGCAGTGCGAGTGAGGAGAGAAGCTGCCTTAGTGGAGAAAGAAGCCCGGATTGTGCACTCCAAAGAGGATTCAGGTAGAATTGCTATCAAGGAATCCATGCTACTGCTCCTGTCGGAGTCTGCCTTCCCTCTGTGAATGATCTCTCTCTCCCAGTTGGTGAAGATCAATGAAGCTCAGCGGACAGTAAGGCTAGGGGCTGAACCACACTTGGCGTATGCTTCCTAGGGTTGCCCTTTGTGTCTGAGCTGTTGCTGCTGGTTGTTTCTGGCAGAGAGCTTTCTATTAGGAGGCAGTATAGTGCAGTGGTTTAAGGCTCTGAGCTACAAATCTGAAGACCGGGGTTTGAATCTCACAGTTCCCACTTGCATACTGTGTGACCCTGAGCAAGTCACTTAACTTCCTTGTGCTCCCAGGTCACACCTGGAAATAACCTTCGGCTTAGTGTGCCTTTCCTGGTTAAACAATTTCTTCTTTCCCTTTCCCTATTAGCTGACCACTATTTCAGTAGTGGGTATAGTAGTCAGTGAAGAGCAGTAGACAGTAAGGCTAGGGGCTGGACCACTCTTGACGTATGCTTCCTAGGGGTGCACTTCGTGTCTGAGCCATTGCTTCTGGCTGAGAGATTTCTATTAGCTGAGAACTAGTTCAGTAGTGGGTACAGCTGATTTACATACAGCAGCCAGGAATTCTGGGTAAGTGTTCCAACAGCTCCTTTTGCTGAGACAGCAGCTGCTGGCTGGGTCTGAGCAGACTGAGCGAGGAGAGAAACTGCCTCAGTGGAGAAAGGAGCCCATACTGTGCACTCCATGGAGGATTCAGGTAGAACTGCTGTCAAGGAATCCATGCTTCTGCACCTGTCAGAGTCTGCCTTCCCTCCATGAAGTGGTCTCTCTCCCAGTTAGATCAGTGAAGCTCAGCAGGCAGTAAGGCTAGGGGCTGAACTGCACTTGGCGTATGCTTCTAGGGTTGTCCTTTGTGTCTGAGCTGTGGCTGCTGGTTGTTTCTGGCTGAGAGCTTTCTATTAGCCGACCACTATTTCAGTAGTGGGTACAGCAGTCGGTGAAGATTAATAGACAGTAAGGCTAGGGGCTGGACCACTCTTGACGTATGCCTCCTAGGGGTGCCCTTCGTCCCAGAGCTAGAGATTTCCTTTGAATACCCAGGGGAGACCTTTTCTGTGGTTCAGAGGGAAATAAACACCTTTTTTTCATGAAACAATTTTTGATCAGAAAATCCTCTTAGAGAGCATACCAGCTAAAGAACTACAATGCTCGGAGCTTGATGATTATTTAACCACACTTTTGGCTGAAGCCAAAACTAGATTAAAGAAAAAAACAACTTAATCCTACCCTGATAGGATATACTTTGTATCTCCAACATAGAATCTGTCATCAAAAGCAGGCTACATACACTAGGGGAGCTTAGCTTTTGACTTGACCAGTGCAGGCAAGACTAGAACACAAAACTTCAAGCTTTGCTCCTTGAATTAGAGTCAGAAAAGGGCAAATACTTGGGCATTCTTAAAGTGAACGAAGCTGACAGGGACAGCTTAAAAGCAATTAATCAGAGGTTGACAGAAGAAGTTGGGGATTTAAAACAGCAAATCATCCCTGGGCCTAGCAAAGTCAGGGACCTGCAACAGCAAATAAGTGCCTTAAAAGCTGAAAACCTTAGGCTAAGAGCAGAGAAAGCTGAGTGTCAGGAGAAATTAGCAGGGGCTGCAATTCAAGTAAAGGCAGCCCAAGAGGCATCCCAGAGAGCCGAAGAACAGGTAGGTGCAGCTCATCAGGAGATAGATCGGTTGCATGAAGCATTTACTGAGTCCCTTGATGCTATTAGTCAACATACCTGCAACCAGCTGAGCCCTTGCCATCTCCTGTCCCAGACACCCCTAAAGCCTGTGGCAAAGGACCTTGTAGTCAAGGTCCAGGACTTAGTCAAAGAAATTCAAGACCTGAAATTGCCAGGGGGAGGGCACAACCTTCAAATGTCCCTCCGGCCTCTAATAGCCAAAATAGTACACCTGCAGGGACAAGAGAACCACTACCTGGTCCTTTCATATCCGACCCCACTACCTCTATTCCGGCAACCCCTTACTGACCAGACCCAAAGCAATTGACCCGAGTTATAAAGGCCATAGGTACTAGCTTCAATCCAAAGACCAATACGGAGGTAGAAGATTATATTTTTGATTTGAAATCACAATTGGAATGCTTTGGGATCCATAACCCTGAGGATCGGCTGTGGGTCTTAAGGTTTTCTATTGTATCAGAAGTTCGAGCCTGGATGGCAAGGCAAAAACCTGAGATCAAAACTGATTTTGATAAAATGTGTCCAGCCCTGATTAAAGAGTACACCACTTATCGAAGTCCCATAGCAGCTTTTAAAGAGACATGCCAAACAAAACAAGCACCAAAGGATTTTTACATAATCCTGAGTTAGAATGTTTTTCTCTGGGGCAGAGGGATAGACCTAGACCTGTTTCCACACCTAAAGGAGGCCTTTGTAAACTTTGGCACTACGTCACGGAGAGGGTGGTGTCTAAATGGAATGCGCTACCAGAGGGGGTGGTATCATGTAGGACAATAGGAAGTTTTAAGAAGGAGTGGGACAAAGCAAGAGGAACTGTCTGGGTGGCGGGGGCTGTGACAGGTAAGGAAGGGACAGTGGGGGAGGAGGCTGGGCAGCTGCAATCTAGGGTACTAGCTGCACAGTCGGGCAGACTTTGATAGACCAGTTGGTCCGTTTCTGCTGGCAGATGCGTATGTTCGTATGTTCATAAAAGGCCTCCACCCCTCTGTTAGGGCATCAGTCCAGCCATGGGTAGAACCAGATACAGTCAAATCCACTTATAGCGCCCACGGTATAGCGGGCACTCATTTTTAGCTGGCATTTGCAATTTGCCAAAAGCCATCCTGGTATGTTTCAAAGCTAAAAAATAGTGTTATACTGTCTGTTGGCCGCTGTCTACGCCCACATGACAGCTATCAATGGCTGTCAACTGCAAACTGTGCAAGGTGCAAATGATTGTAATTACAGTGCAGGCAATCAAGTGTGTGGCTTTATACTGTAAGCGTTGCCGGCAGCAGCTCATTGTCAGCTTGTTCTCAGTCGGTGTGCCTTTTATCCACAGAGATGTCAAAATGCAAGGTAATGTCATTCGGTGACAGACCATACAGTGCTGTTTCCGCAAGGCAGGATTTACTAACCGGGCTGAAAATCTTGACCAGGGAGAGGGTCCCTCAATGTCCCAAACAGCCACTACTGATGAACTGGACCTCATAGCTGAAACAGAAGAAAGTGTAAATACGCTGGAGGGAATGACGGCAGAGGAGTTCCATTCAGTGTGTATCCTAGGAGATGGGGAGGAGGAGCCTGCGGCTGATGACATCATGCAGGTTGTAGAGAGCATGCACTCAGAGAATGCGGAAGAAGAGGATTTAGAACATGATGAAGATCAGCCAGAGGCAGCAGTTTCACCTAGTGATGTGAAAAATGCTCTCCTTACTCTGTGACCAGCGATGGAACAAAATCTTGATGTCCTGCCTGACTGGAGTGCTCTCGCTGCTGCAGAACGACTGTGGAACCCCTACTGCCAGAAATCAGCAACTCAGAGTAAAATCTCTGCCTACTTCAAGTAGGACTTTCAAGAGCTTCTAACTGAGCTGTAATTTCTTGTTTGCTTGTTTTCTTTCCTTTATTTTGATGATGTCTTTTGATGTTACAGTACTGTACTGATTGAAAACACTGCGGGTTACGCTTTGTGTGTTGTGGGGGAGATCGCATTAAAAAATTTCACCGTAATTCCTTAGTTTGCGTTTTTTATTTTGGATCAGTGGGTATAGCAACCATTCTCTATAGCGGGCAAATAGTTGGTGCACATATGTGCCCACTATAAGCAGGTTAGACTGTACTCCCATGAATGATATTATAGAGCAGGCCCAAAGAATGTTTATAACTGTCAACTCAGATGCAGGTAAGAAACCTACCACGGAACCTCAAAATAAGCTTTTTGCCATTACTATTGATCAGACCTCCCTCCAAATGAAAGGAAAAGAATTGCCCCAAAACAGACAGGGGGCTACTTCCAGCCTTCCTAGGGATAGTAAAAAATTTCTAAATCAGGGAAGGGACAGTTGGAACCCTAGATCACGTAGCCCCCACAACCCAAACAAAAAGGGGCCAGAGGCTTCCAAACACCTCCAGATGCCTGGAATGATCAATCATGGCCTAACCAAACCAGAGATACTAACAACTACGCTACTGACCAGCTAAGAAGGTAGATCAGACAATTAAAAGAGGAAATTCATAGATACACTCCCAGGGATCCATACAGGCACCTGCACCAAATCCTAATGCCATTTCTTTCACTCCTAGGAGTGCCCATTCCAGTAGCTACCCACCAGCATGAGCAGTCACTCCCCATGGTCCTAGCTAACTAGGCCAGAACCAGTCCCCTCCTATTCTCCATTCTAACATGGGGGGGGGGCAAAAATGTTAACTCCGTCAATGTGGTATATGTCACCCAGGCTTCAGGGGTGCATGAAAGGGAGACTCAAAACTCACAACCACCACCACCTGCAAATGAGGTGTTCACTCTAAAATGCAAAACATACATAGGCCCCTTAAAACTTCAGGGAGGTATAGTAAGAACATACTTCGAAGTCACCATCAATGATGTTCTTAATTGTGATGCCCTTTTGGGTCTTGGTTCTGAAATTACTATCATGACCCAAAAAGGTCTTTGCAGAACTACAGGACAGCTCTACTCAAAAAGGAAACCCTTTAACCTTGCTAGATAGCACTGTGAGCTTTACCAGTTTTACATGAGACACTGCCAATGTCCTGGCCGTTATTGGGTTAAAGATGCATTTTGGAACCCTAAGCATACACCATCCTGTGTATGTGACTAACCTCCCCTCTGAAAATTTATTGGTGGGATCTGATCTTTTGTTACGTTTCACTCCTCTACTGGACTTTTGTGCATGAAGACTGTATGCACAGCTTGCTAAACACCTTCCTGTTACCTATGTGGATAACAACCTGTTACAAGCCACTGCTTGCTCCTTTGGTTCAAATAGTATAGCACTTCAATTTGCTTATCCAAATGTAACACAGGCATATGCTTTGGTTTTGGGCTATGGATCTGATTTGACAAATCCTACCCTAGATCCAAACGCAGCTGATACCCCAGCCTATAATGATGAGGTTGACCCTTTACAAACCATACTAAAACTGAATGACTCAATTCTTCACTCTAGCTCCTCAGTTAATCAAGAAACTGACACACAAAATATGGGCACACCCAACACCCTAGAGTCTGTAAACCCCAGTGAACAGGAAAACACACACATCAGCCTTACCATGCCCACTAATAGAGTGACACACCACTGTGTCTGCTTGGAACACATCAACTATCATAATAAGGCCTGGAGGACTGTTGTTTCAGCCAAACACCTCATTTCCAATGCTATACTTGCCCTCAATCAGGAAAGCACTCTAATTAGTGAGACTTTATTCTACAAGCTTAGAGAAACTGAGCCCCTCATCCTGGCAGAGAAGACTACTAGACACACAGGCTTACCACTAAAAGGGGGCATTGCAAAAAGTATAGGAATCACTCACCTTCCCATTACATTAGGGAAGAAGGAAATCTCACACTATGTGTATGTGGTAAAAGACCTGAAACCTTCGGTTTACATTGGTGCTGACTTTCTTGTGCGCCTTGGTGTAACCGTAGATTTTATTCATGCCATCATGTGGTCCAGAATAGCAGGGTTCCCCTTTCCTCTCTCAGGTTACCCTGAGAACATGAGTTCTGGACAGACCATGCCCCAAATTTGCCAAGCCGTCGCAGCAATGTCTGTGGTTATACCGGCCACAGCATTTGCTTTCCAAGTAAGACTAAGGATTCAACGAGGTCAGCTGATGCCTGATAGCAGAGCTTTTTTCTGGCCTGCTGCCCTGCTCCATGTCTTAGGCCTAATCATCCAGGGTGAGTCCTACCTAGAGATTATTGGGAAAGGCACCCATGTCCTGGTAACCAATCCTAACCCTGGAGATATCAATATCTCTGCCTGCACACAACTAGGATTCCTAGTGGGAGACTCTTTTTATGGCTTTGAGCCCCTGGTACCTGTCATTGGTCCACTACCCCCAGACCTACATGGGGGGGGGGAGAGACCGAGGCACCATGTTACACATACCCTGTAGGAATAATTGCTGTACCGTCACTTCTTGATAAAGACGGGAGTGCCATGATCCACTCCCAGTGGAAAGGTACCGATCTAGTACTTTCCTTCCCCGGAGATGCCCCTACTACTAGTCATGCTGCACCCCCTACATTGCATGGCATCATAAAAGATGTTAGTGAATCTGTGGAGGAAGAAGTAGTAGTGGGCCATGCCCAAGACCTCCCTAAATTTACTGAAGCAGTAGAAGTACAAATTGAGTTGTCTGCCCTACTAGATGAGTTAGCTAAAGACCAACTGAGGTCAGTTTTCTATGAGCACTGTGACGTGTTTGCAACAGATTCATTATCCTGTGGGAGCACTGATCTCCACATGGTAAAAATCCAGACTGTTGCAGATTCAAAACCTGTGTATGTCTGGCAGTACCAAATTCCTTTAGCAGCTTTTGAGTCTATCCAGGAAACCCTGGATACCCTTCTAAAGCAAAAAATCATCAGAAAAAACAATTCAAACCACAACAGTGTGATTTTGCCTGTGCTTAAGCCTACTGGTAAGTGGAGACTTACTGTAGACCATAGGAAACGTAATGAACAGGTACCCTTCTCACAATGGCCCATGCCTTGCCTGGACCAGAGCCTGGCCAAAATTGAGGGAGCTAAATATTTTACCTCCCTTGATATAGCCAGTGGATTATAGACCCTAAAGGTACACCCTGATGACCACTACAAGCTGGCGTTTACCTTTGGTAATTCTCAGTTCACTTGGAACCAGTTACCTTTCAGGTAGTGCAATTCGCCTGCTGAGTTTAACATCTTCTTGCACAAAGCTCTACCAGACACAGTGGCATGTGAAATCCTGATTTATGTTGATGACATACTCATAAAATCAGCCACATGGCCTGAACACTTAGCAGAACTTAGGCATGTCCTAGGACAACTCACAGAGGCCGGAACCATGCTGTGCTTGACTAAGGACAGTGGTGCCACTCTCAGGTAGATTATGTAGGATTTATTTTTTTTTATTTTATTTATTTAGTTTTTGTTGACCGGGTAAGTGCACTAGACAAATCCTGCCTATTTTCAGGCATGACCCGGAGGAGGGGGATACAGATGAATGGCAACTGACCTTGAACCAGATTAAGCTGTAGAACTCCAAGGTATCCATCCACAAAAGGATCCGGTACAAGCCCTTCGCACCTTTAAAACACCTACTAGTTTAAAAGAACTGCAAAACTTCCTAGGCGTTTGTAACTACTCCCGACATTTCATCGAAGACTATGCAGAAATTACACAGCCCTTGTTTGATTTGTTGGAAAATAATGTTTCCTGGGTGTGGAAACCCAGACAAGAAGAAGCTGTCTAGAAGTTAAAAAACAGGCTAAGCAAAGCACCTTGCTTAGCTTACCCCCAAAAGGGTAAGGAGTTTCTTTTAAACACTGCTTACACATGCAGCGCCCTAAGCACTTCCCCTTCCCAAATGCATGACACCGACAGATGAATCATTGCCTACACTAGTAAAACCTTGACTGACATAGAAAAGAAGTTTTCTGATTGTGAAAAGGCCATCTTTGCAGTAGTTTGGGCCATCCAACACTTTAGACATTACACTGGGGGAGAAAAGATTGTCCTGAAAGCATGCCACCAACCTCTTACCTTTCTTGGGGGCCAGAAAATAAAAGAAGAAAATGTTTCCAGAAGCAAGATTGTTTCTTATACCTTGGCACTCCAAGGACTTTTCTTGGAAGTTTGCTATGCCAAAAATAAAAACAACACTTTGGCTCAAGGCCTTGCTGAAGGTCGTGATGGTATGACCAAAGGTCCTGTTGACCCCAGTTACACCTGGGAAGCAGAACTACCTCCTGAAATGCCCTCTAGGCACAAATATTATCACGCAGACCTCTGCAGAGGCCTCCCTATGGTCTATGTAGATGGCTGTGCATACCTCAAGGGTGACATTTTGCACGCAGGTGCCACTCTTGTATGGGAAGAAGGATACCCCAAATCACCTACAGGATATGCCGTAGGCCTCAAAACAAGTCAGTATGCTAAAATGGTGTGTGTTCTCTTGGCTATAGAGATAGCACTCAAATACCAATTTGTTGATATTATCTGCACTGATTCCAACTATGTGAGGCGAGCCTTTCTCACACATCTTCTCTTCTGGAAGAAACAAGGCATGAAAAATGCAAAAGGCAAAGACATCAAACATGTAGAGTTAATCTCAGCCATTGCTCTTAAAGTAGAAGGACATGAAATGGCCATTTATTGAAAAAAGATCAAAGAACACTTAAAAGTGAGTGGCCCAGACAAAGATGGCAATGACTTGGTGGATAAACTGGCCAAGGAAGGTGCCATTGGTAATGTTCACTGGGAGTTTGAGCTTCACCGTGCTGCCCCTGACTGTACACTCACCATATCCGTAATCACTAGAGGTCAGGCCTGAAGGACAGTCCCACAACCTGAAGGCCCAAATCCTCTAAACCAAACTTTAGTATTAGGAAGCCAAGGCCCTCATTTGGACTTAGTTCAAGCACAGACTAGAGATCCAACTGTAAACAAACTCTACCAGTATGTATTAAATCCTGAGGCTAACCATATCGCACCTGAGGATTTGCAAACTGACACAGAACTCAAAACTATGTATAAGCAAAAACAAAGGTTTAAGTTACACAAAAACCTTTTAATTTATGTTCATGAACGAACTCCCACACCTCGCTGGGTGGTCTCCAAGAGCCACCGAGGCATGTCCATGCAAGATGCCCATGATGCACCCTCTAGTGCACACCATGGCAGTAGACCTACTTATGGTACCCTCAAAGAAATAGCTTATTGGCCAAACATGTGCCAAGACATTGAGAGCTACACCAGAGGATGCTGAAATGCTGTGCGTTTCAGCCCTCTGAACCCAGACATACAGCACCTCTCTGAACCAGAGGTCTCACCTTGCCCTGGTCAGGCTTACAAATAGATTGGATAGGATCAGTAATAAAATCCTCCAGAGGCAATAGGTACCTTCTAACTGTCACATGTCTGTTCACCAAATGGGTCGAATGCCTCCCTGCACCAAATGATACTGCGAAAATCATCGCCTTCCTTTTGTTCAATAAAATTTTCACTACATGGGGCTTACTTATGACTGTGGAATCTGACAGAAGAACCCACTTCACTGTAGAAGTAATGATCAAGATATGGGAAACTTTGGGAGTCCAAAGGAAACTCCATGTCTCATATCGCCCACAATTCTCCGGACAAGTAGAGAGAGCCAATAAGACCATTGTAAACATTCTTCGAAAGTATATCGCTACTACAGGAAGAGACTGGGACATTAAGCTTCCCGTTGTGCTGATGGCCATCCGTGCCACACCACATGGTTCCACAGGTGTCACCCCATTTGAAATGATGACAGGTAGAAAAATGGTTCTGCCCTTACACCTACTATATCAGGTTGGTGATTTCAACTTGGTTAGTGCTGTGACCACACATGAATATTTCACCAGTCTGAGACAACATTTACAGGTCACATTCACCTTTGCTCAAGATAACCTGGAGAAAAGTGCCGAAGGTAGAAAGACATACTATGACCAGAAAACTACCCCTCAAAAATATCAGATAGAGGATAGGGTTTTCTACTTCAACTATGCTAAAAAGAAGCTGCCAGCCAAAAAGTTTGTCCTCAACTGGATAGGCCCTCATGTAATCACTGGAAAACTTTCACCAGTTGTTTATCAACTCAATATTCATACAGGGCCTGGAAAATTGATCTATAAATGGGTTCACATCAATCAGCTGAGAATATATCACCCCTACAAGGAAACTGTAGACACTCCTGAGGGAGACCAATCCTCAGCCACACCCTCATAAACCCTGTACATCCATCAGACAAATACTAAATTGTAATGTAAATAGCTGACCGCATAAATGTAGGTACAGTTAAGATACAATTATTGTAGATATGCTTATAGCACATAGACAGCAAACATATGACTAAAAATGTCCTCGCTCAGTCTCTTACAAATGAGACTTTGAGTAACAGCCAGGGTCATCATCCTGCTGCTAGGACTCAAGTGAGTTCTACATGCAGTAATAGTCGTTCCTGGACCACTGTCTGGCATTATGCTTCAGGTGAAACAGGACTCCTGGTTATTAAATGTAAAGTAGTAACCAAAAAAATTGATGCGTGCCTTCATCCTCGATATGTCATGTTAAAACATGTAAAGACAGTGTGATTAACTGAAAAGGCCCTAAATTGGTTCAAGAGGATATGCTTTACGTTGAAAGAGACGTGAAGAAAAAATGACTCACCTCAGTAATTATGTTTCTTCTAATGGAGTCTTGCTGTATTCTGAATATTGCAGTTAGCCCCAGCACTCAAACTGCCCTGGAGAGTAGAGGGTTAATTTCTATGCAGAGCATGGAATGTTGAGCTCGAGCTCAGTTCAAACCTCTGTCTGCTGCACTTTGAAGCACAACTGTCAGATTCTTACGAGCTAATACTAACGAACTACTATGTGGAAATTGTAAAATTTTTACTAGCCAAATGGCAACCAAATATTTTGGATCCCCAAAAGACTCAAGTCAAGAAATCCCAAATCAAAAACCAGGTAGTGATCAACTTAAGACTGTTAAATTAATAATATAACCCACTCCCCCTCTCTAAAAGGAGGGTGCCCAAATGCACCCCTGGGGTACAACACTGACCTGCCAGCCCACTACCCAAAAACAGGTTCTGAGAGGGGAGGCAGGGAGGGAGGTCAGAATACAACAAGTCTCCATTAGAAGAAACATAATTACTAAGGTGAGTAATTTTTTCTTCAAACAACATGAAGTCTTGCTGTATTCTGACTATTGCAGACTACCAAGCAGTACCTCCATGGAGGAGGAATTGAACCTACCTTGGAAATAGGCTCTGCAGTACTGCTGTACCAAACTGAGCATCACTCCTAGCCTGGATGTCAGGGAGTAATGTTGAGTGAATGTATGGACTGTTTTCTAGGTGGCTGCTTTACATATCTCTAGCAAGGAATATCCCTGGCTGCAGCCAGGAAGCAGCTATACTCTAGTCAAATGAGCCCTCAGGCCTGAGGGAGGTATTTTGCCTAGCTTCTCATAGCAGAATTGAATACAAGAGACAATCCACCTGGCAATAGTTCTCTTAGTGGCAGGTTCGCCCTTTCCCACTTCCCCATAAGTGAGAAACAACTGGAGGGAGTGAAACCTGTGAGTCTTAGTAAGCTCAATGTAGTAACTAAGGGCTCTTTTAACATCCAAACTGTGTAAACTTCTTTCTCCTGAAGAAGAATGATCAGTGAAGAACACAGGGAGAGACATAGATTGATTCAGATGAAAATCTGAAACCACTTTAGGTAAAAACCTCCTATTAGTTCTAAGGACCACCTCATCTCTATGGAATGAGATAAAATCAGGCTCCACTGACAGAGCTTGCAATTCACTGATATGTCTGGCAGAGGTAATAGCTACCAGGAACACAGTTTTCCAAGTCAAGTACTTAAGCTCTGCTGAAGATAAAGGCTCAAAAGGGGGTTGCATAAGCTGAGCAATGCAAACATTAAGATCCCAAGCAGGGGTAGGGTCCCTAAAGGGAGGATTGGTATGAAGCAATGCCTTGAAAAATTTACAGAATACAGGGTGAGATGACAGTGAGGAAGGCTTTCCCACTGACAGAAAAGCAGAAACAGCTGAAAAATGTACTTTCAGAGTAGCTGGTCTGAGGCCTCGGCCATTAAGATGAACCATATAATCCAGAACTGTAGACAATTCAGCAGTGTCTGGGGATATATGCTTCTTTGAATCTTTTCTATTTGGAGTTATAAATTTTTCTGGTGGCAGGCTTTCGAGAGGCTTTGAGAATATCCAGAACCCCTTGGGACAGATGCAAATCTGCATACTCTAACTCTTCAAGAGCCATGCCTTGAGATTGAGAGATTGAAGATTGGGGTACCAAATCCTCCCCTGAGAGGAGGTTAACAGGTTGTAATTCCTGGGAAGAGACAGGGGAAGATGGACTGCTAGGGACAGCAACAGGGGGTACCAAGGCTGGAGCAATCAGAATCACTTTGCAGGGTTGTGACCTTATCTTGACCAGAACCTTGAACAGTACAGGAAAGGGAGGGAAGGCATATAGAAATTTCCCTTCCCAGTTCAAAATCAGAGCATCCAGATGGACTGAGCCCAAGACTGGGAGTCTGCAACAAAACAGAGGAAGTTGGTGATTGTCTGGGGCTGCAAAGAGATCTACCTCTGGAGTGCCCCACCTTGAAAAAATCACTTTCAACACCAGAGGGTCCAGGGACCATTTGTGATGGCCCTGGGAGATCCTGCTCAATGCATCTGCTAGCACATTGTCCTTCCCTGAAAGGTGGACTGCTATCAGAGAAGTCTGCAGAGAATAAGCTAGGGACCACAATGTCATGGCTTCTGTGCACAAGGTCATGGACAGAGTGCCTCTCTGCTTGTTGATGTACCACATGGTGGTGGTGTTGTCTGTCCTGACCTGAACCACCTTGTTCTGCACTGACTGAGAGAAAGCTTGCAGGGCCAGAAAGACTGCCTTAGTTCCAAGAGATTGATATGAAGAAGGGATTCCTGAGGGGACCACAGTCCCTGGGCTGTGAGAGCCCCAAGATGGACTCCCCACCCCAATAGAGAAGCATCTGTGGTTAGGACCACAGAGTGAGACTGAGTGATGAATGGGACTCCTTGCCTGAGGTTACCCTGATCCTGCCACCATTGGAGAGCCTGGATCAGAGTCTGAGTCACTGGAACTAGTTTGGTTAGACAATCTTTCTTCTAAGACCAAAAGACCCTCAGGTGAAACTGAATGTCCCTGATCAGAAATCTGACCCCTTGGACCACTGCTGTAGAAACTGCCATGTGGCCCAGAAGCTGAAGGAGTGCTTGCTGGCCGAGACCAGAAGTGTAGCGAAGAAGTCAGCCTGCACAGCCCTTGCCCTTTCCAGGGGAAGAAAAGCTCTTGCTTTGACTGTATCCAACTCTGCCCCTATGAAGGTGAGGAGCTGTACAGGCTCGAGAACTGACTTGGGAAGATTGAGAAGGAATCCTAGGGAAGTGAGCACTTGCTGAGTCACTTGCAGGTCTGACTTGACTTGACTTGGTCTTGGGACTGACCTACAATGGGCCAGTCATTCAGGTATGGAAATATGGAAATATTTTTCCTTCTTACAAAGGCTACTACTACTGCTAGGCATTTTGTGAATACCCTTGGAGCTGATGTCAGGCAGAAGGGCATAGCTTTGAACTGATAATGGCCTGAAGGCAATTCGAACCTGAGGTACTTTCTGTGGGAGCACCTGATGGGAATGGGAAAGTAGGCATCTTTTAAGTCCAGGGTGGCTAGCCAGTCCCCTGGCCTTAGAGAGGGAAGGATTATTCCCAGAGTCACCATTTTGAATTTTGGTTTTAAAAGATGTTTGTTCAGGTATCTTAAGTCTAGGATGGGTCACCACTCCCCTGTCTTTTTTGGGGTAAGGAAGTACCTGGAGTACAGACCTTTACCCCTGTGCAATGTAGGAACTCTCTCTACAGCCTTTAGAGCCAGTAGAGATGAAACCTCTGCCTCTAGGGCAATGGTTTCGGAGATGCTTGCAGGTGGAAAAGATCTGGCCCTCAGTTTTGGAAATTTCTTAAAGCTGAGAACCGGCCCCTGGCTTACCACTTCCAGGACTCACTTGTCTGAGGTAACAGACATCCAGTCCTGGATGAAGTAAGCCAGTCTGCCTCCTACAGGAATGGGGGAGTTGACCCGGGCTGACACATCAGGGTGTCTGCTTGGCAGGAGCCTTAGGTTGAGGGGTGGATGCAGCCCTGCTCATCCCCTTCTGCCTCTCTCTCTGAAGAACCCCCTCTGAGGAAAGGGAGAAGAGGCCTGTGCTTGGTAGAAAGGCCTATGAAAAGGCCTGCCCCTAGCTTGCTGCCTTTGAGGAGTTGCCTGCCTTTCCTTGGCCTGTGCACTCCTATAGGTGGTCCTATATTCAGCCATCTTTTTCATGTAATTCTCTGTCTGTTCCCCAAACAGAGAATTGCCCACCACTGGGAAATTCATGGCCTTAGCCTGGGTGTCCTGTGAGAGGCTAGTACATCTGAGCCAAGCCATTCTCCGAAGAGCCACAGATGTAACCATGACTCTAGATGACACATCATTGGAGTCCACAGCAGCATGCAACTGTACCTTAGATGCTTCAATCCCAGCAGCAGCCACCCCCTCCAGCTCCGAGGCTAGCTGGGGGGAGGCCTGCTTAGCCAGTGCCAGTACAGTGTCCCACCTGGACTTCTGGTACCTGACTGCATAGGCCATATAATTAGCCTGCCTGAGTTCCCAAGGTGATGCCATGCACTGTTTCTTTGCCATGGCATCCAGCTTCCTAGAGTCTTTATCTGGGGGGTGTGAAGCCAAGGGTATATTAGCCTTATCACAGGCTGTAGCCTGCACAACACCAACATGGCTGCATTGTTGAAACAAGTACTCTGTACCTGAATCTGATAAAGTGTACCTTTTGTCCATCCTTCTGTCGACAGGAGGTACAGAATTTGAAGTTTTTAAAATCTTTTGTGTCTGTTTCCCAAAAGACTTATGAAGGGGAATAGACAGTCTCTTGGACTCTGGGATATCCATCATCTCCACATAATCAGGTTCCTCTTGTTCCTCTACAGCTTCTTCCACAGGGAGCTGGAGGGTTTCTGCCACTTTCCTGTAAAACATATAGTGGGAAGGGAACTCAGAAAGCCTAGGAGGGGAAACACCAGAAGGCCTGTCTGGGTAGATGTCAGGTTCAATGGGCTCATCCAGACCTTCCACACCATCGTCATCATCATCATCATAATCTTCATCCCCCGCAAAATACGGTTCATAGAAATCTTCAGGGGCACAATCATGAACCGGAGGAACTAACCGAACTGAACGCCTGCCAAAAGGCGCCAGATCAGATGGAACCGGCCAAAGCGACTCTACAATCCTTATCGCTTTGGCAATCTCTTCGGTGGTCGGAAAATGGGTCTCTGGATTTGAACCGGCCGATTTTTCTTTTCTTTTCCTTTTTGTAGGAACTGATCCCTCAGGATTGGCTCTCCTCTTTCCCAAAGAAGTATCGCCTTGGTCAGAGGGCACTCCCTCAGGTTTGGTCGGAACCAAACCAGGCTGGCCATCCGGGTCAGCGGACCTCTCAGCCTCCTTATCCCTAAGCCTACCTAATCTTTTTTCCAGGGTAGACTTTGGGAAATTTTTACAGATTTGACAGTCTGAATCGAGGTGGTCAAACCCCAGACACTAAACACAGGTGGTGTGGGGATCAGCCTTAGCAAAGACCTCCCCACACACACTGCAGTGTTGAAACCTTTTGGGTTTCTCAGACGTAGCCATCCTAACCACAGACTTACCCTTTTTATGGCAAACAACCAGGCAAGACACCCTTATCGGTTTCTAACCGTGTCACGGGTATTGGAAAAAATACACAAGAAAATGCTTTTTTTTTTTAAACCGATAAGGACTGGTAACCACACTCTAAGTTTATAAACAAAGACAGAATATATTATTCACTAAACGGCCGGTTCAGCTGAACCGGTCGAAAAATCAATTTTTATAATTTCCACAAGTTTACTATGTCTAGTTCACTACCTAGTACTTACTGTACCACAGACAGAGATCTGGACTGAAACTTGCGAAAAATAATTGGTAAAACCGAGGACTTTAACTGACTTTCGAACCGCGAGCAAAGGAGAAATCTCTGGAGCAACCGTTCAGTTAGGCCGAGTAAAGAATCTGACGGTTACACTTCAAAGTGCAGCAGACAGAGGTTTGAACTGAGCTCGAACTCAACATTCTATGCTCTGCATAGAAATTAACCCTCTACTTTCTGGGGCAGTTTGAGTGCTGGGGCTAACTGCAATAGTCAGAATACAGCAAGACTTCATGTTGTTTGAAAAATATTTTGCTTCAGTTAAAAACTTATTGTATTTCCTGAAACCCCTGACACACCTACTAAAATAGAGAGAGCTTCCTCACTATTCTTTTCTGGTTTAAGATCATTAGGAACCATTTTTGGATTAGGCATGAACACCATAAATTCAGTTAAATTTCTAAAATAGAGTACGGTTAAGGAACTTTGCAAAGATATAGGTAACATTAAAGAGCTAGTGTACTGTCTGGAAGCTGCCTGCAATTAATTGTAACTTTCAGAGGTAGTCAGCTGTCACTTCTTATATCTCAAGTATTTATTCTTTTCGGTTTGCTAATTAGAAGATTTTCCACCTGGCAGTACTGGGGTGATGTGTAGAGCAGTACTCTGTCTGGAGGGGAAAAAAAATCAGTTCTGTTCCTCTCATTACAACAACACTGAAATCACAAGGACTACGACATCACTAGTAACCAATGAGAACCATTTCTCACTGCCAGGTTTCACTTTCACATGAAGCAGCAGGGACTGGCTCTCTCTGGTTACTAGTGATGTCGCAATTTCCTGCATTTTGATTGGTAGCTTGTGAAAGTCACTGCTCAGGCTGCAAGGATTGTGGTGCCTCAAGGTGTTTGGTTTCACTTCTGAAGATGTAGTGGGAGGAACAGAACTGACTTTTTTTCCTCTCCAGACAGAGTGCTGCTCCACACATCACCTGAGTACTGCCAGGCGGAAAATCTTCTAATTTGCAAACAGAAAATAAAAAAATACTTCAGATATTGGAAGTGATAGCTGATTGCATCTGAAAATTACTATTCATTCCAAGCAGCACACTAGCTCTTTAAGGCACTACTCACTACCCAGCAAAAGCTTCTATCAGACATAGGAAAGACTGTAGGAAATACAGTAGTTATGGTTAACCTCCATACTACCCTTCTCAATAATACCATGCAAAAACCCCATAACCTACCTGTAGCTCAAACTGTAGGTGAAAACCTCACCACTATTCAACAAATTAGATCAATTGCACAATAAGTGCAGAGGGAAGTAAATAGTGGCATAGGAGACTCAATGGCAGGAAGATCTCCATGCTATTAAGTTCCCCCAGAACTGATGACAGAATTTCTGAGTGTAGCCACTTCAAAGAAAATAGAGACACTTCATGTGAGTATTGCTTACAGTCTTGGAAGTGCTATTCCTGTTCACGTCGACTTAGAAGAGATGACCACTGTCTTTATATTAAATGTTCCTCTGGTAGAACAGCAAAATGTCTACAGGATAAAGACCATTCTTAATGTGGGTGCCTGGCAAGGAGATACTTATGCAAAAATTAAAACTCCACCTACAGCGGTATACCATGAACTTAATCCAGGTTTATACTTAGTCCCAAACATACAGATGTGTCAAACTACTAAAGAACAACATTGGCTGTGTCCCAATAAACTTTTCCTAAAGGATATCACTGAGGTTCTTTGTGGCCTTAGCAGTACCAATGCCTCAGAAAAGTGTAAGGTTACTCTGACCCATGTAGGTGAAGCTAAGAAAACACATGCTGAGATTGCAGGAGCTTAATGGCTAGTTAGCACCAATTTTACGAAAGTGTCTGTTACTTATAACAGACATGATACTACTACTCAGCTTACTTTACCCAGCAAAGTAGTACTCATCTCTGTTCCTGCAGGTGCACATATCCGTTTTGAACATTTCACCTTGTATCTCCTTGATCCAGTTTCCCAGGAAATGGAAATCACTCCCATTTCTGCATTCCGAGGTCATAAATTTTCATTAGCTGATGACCTTGAGCATCTTTTAGATGCAAGAACCTTCATGAAATTGAGATCACCGTTTCTAAGACTGACCTGGTTATCTCTGATAAACAGTTTAGTCCGGGTGATAAGGAACAAATTTGCATACCAGTACAGTGGCCTCTAATTATCGCATTCCTTTGTGTCTTTTTTTTTTTTTTTTACTTTCTATTTCTCCTCCTTCCCTCACCCTGGAGCTGTGCTTCTTCGGGAGACTCTTACGTACCCCCCTGTGACTGGCCTACCTGAATCCCCGGACGCTCCCCATGAAGCCATGGATATACCCCCCAGGCGGGTATGGGGTGAGGCCCAGTGCCCTGACATCTGTGTGTTTCATCGGGTCTCCCAGTGGTCAGGCAGGCCGTCACATTTAGGGCTGGCACCAGAGCTCCGTCTACCCATGCTCCGGTGGTGCTTTTCCCGGCATTCTTGTTGTGTGGTGTGTGCCCTGATGTCAAGGCATTACACGCCGATGTCCACCACACAGCTCCCTATTGGTCTGTCCTACCAGCTTGCTGTACCTCGGGCCTCCACCCCGGGTCAGACAAGCCATGGATCTTGTCCCTCCCTCCCCCCCGGAAAAGGTGAGCAGTCCTTGGGACGCTCAAGCCTTCTTCCCCAGCCAGCCCTCCAGCGACCCGAGTCTGCTCCCGAACTCGAGTCAACGGCATCACAAGCAGAAACCCAACCGCTGTGCTGATGGGCCGGCCATTCCTTTGTGTCTTAAATATCACCTTGGTTCTGGCTTTTCTGTGACTATTGTATTGCACCCACAAGCAACTCCATACTCACCACGTGAAAGTTCAGAGCTTATAAAAACATGCTTTGGGACTGGAAATGAGACCCTGTCCTCCCCCTAGATCTATTAACAACCAACCCAACTCTCCATCCTTAGTCATAATAAAAAAAGAGGAAGAGGGAAACTCCGTAACCCTCTGATTTGTATGATCCATATGTAGAAAAACCAGAAAACAAGTAAAATGCTCCATTAAAGAAATTGCTATGGCTCCATTCACATATTTATGACTCTCTCATACAGTATGCCCTGCAAGCCCATTGGTCCACACTGGGGACCAATGGGCTTACAGCCCATACTGTACCTGTCATTCGGCAGGTGGCCGGGCAGTGTGCAGATGGGATGCAGCCGCTTGCGAATGATGGGGAGGGACCGGGGTGGGAAAGGGGTTCTGTGTTGGTGGGTGGGGTGGGGGGTGCCACTAGATCACCTGGGCATTGCAATATGGGTGTGTACCGTGATCATGGCAATGGGTGGGGGGTGTACACTTGACTACCAGAGACATCTTCATGTCCTATTTTGGGGAATCGGGGACTCAGGTGAGAGGGGGGACCACTAGACCACCAGGGATGGGTGTGTTACATACACATCAGGGACTGGGGGGAGCCACTCGACTACCAGGGCTATCTTTAGTGATTTATACCACACGATCATGGCTACGGGGGGGGGATGCCCCGGGATCCTCACAGCACATGTCATGCTGTGCAGGACACCAGGTGCAAGTCGCCGGCCTGCCTGCACAAGACACGCAAATGGCGCCATAATGACATGCAAATAGCCCCATTTGCACCTTGCATATATTATGGCCTCATTTGCATGCCACCTGCTGAATATCGCGGGTGATGCACCTAGCTCAACTGCACTTGTGCTGGCGCATCCCCATGCTCTCTATCTGTGGCTTGCGCTGGAGCAATGCCACTGTGCCATGTGCAGTATGTGCTCCAAGCTTGCCATATTCAATGGTGCTGCACCACGACACATCACCGTTGAATATCGCCTGGTCCTGGCCCTGGTGCAGCCCAGTTGCATTGCACCCAGGCTTGCACCACTGCCCGGCTCGGTCTAAATATCTGGGCCAATATGTAAATGATATTTCAATTCTTTAGAACTAACCCTACTAAAGTCACCCAAAATACAAACTTCAGGTGTAAAATAAGGTTGCAGGCCACTAGCAGAACCTAACCTGTTTTTGATACCCAACCAGAGCTGTCTTACCAATGGGCACTCCCATAAAACATGAAGAAGAGTACCATCTGATTTCCCACATCTATAACAATTGCTAGAAGGTAAAAGACCAAACCTAAATAACTTGACCGGAGTATAATATGCATCATCAAGAATTTAAAATTGTATCAGCTTTAAATTATCACTTGACACATACTTAGATAAATCCTTCCATATTATAGACAAGTCAACCTTTTTAAACTGGACCAATATTTGGATACCAATGAATCAGGTGAAAATCTGATTCCCTCCTCAAACTCCTTATAATTATTTAACCATGGTAAAGGTTCCAAATGTGAAAGTAGTGCATGTTTTAAGGTGAATAGTTTAATAAAGGATCCCTTACCAAGATCCAAACTGGTTCTAACTCAATCTAATGGGAAAATAAATCCATTATCGAGGAAGATACTGTATCTACAGTTTTATTAAAAATAGGAGGGAGCCAGTGATTGGGAAAAGGCTTATTATTCAGTTTATAATTATAATTATTAATCAGGGTTTGACTGCTGTTCAAAGCTAAGAAATGCCTAAGAGTTTACAAAATTGTTTGTGTATACAATAAGAAACACTGATTATCACATTTTTTAAAACCTTAGGTAAATTCTTATATTTAATATAAAGAGCTGAGTGAGTGGAGATATTATGTTTCTTCAGCAGACTATGCTCTAACTGGAGCCAAACTGGATGATAACTGGATTCATCATTAATGTTACTATCCCATCTGAAATATTTGTTCACATGACTGGCCATATACTATAGAGCAAAATCTGGAATTTTTCAACACCTTGTAACTTAGTTAAAGTCAGCTTTTTATAAGCAATTCTAGGAGGTTTATTAAGCCACAGAAACTTCACTATAAGAGATTGCAATTTAATGAACCATGAGAGAGAGAGAACGATACTCAGCATATTTAAAGGATAAAAGATTCTAGGAAAAATGTTTATTTTGATAGTATTACTGCTACCTAATAGTGAAAGAGGGAGTTTATTCCATCTATTCAAAGCCTGCTTTATAATGGAAATAAAGTTGGAAAAGTTTAGGGACCTCATCAAGACTTTATCTTGAAAAAGATATAAACCCAAATATTTTAATTGTGGAGGGGACCATGTAAATCCACATTTAAGTATATCTGTCTTTTGTACTTTATCATTCAAAGGCATCACTACCATTTTAGCTGTATTTATGTTATAATTTGAGACCTTACTAAATTGCTCAATAGTGTTTAATATAGCCGGAATGGAACTATTGGGATGAGAGAAATGGAACAATATGTCATCTGCATAAGCAGATAAAGTTAATTGAAGAGAATCGTTATACCCTTGATATTAGAATTATTCTTAAGATAAAAAAGGAGGGGCTCCAAATAAAAATTAAAAAGGACAGGGGAAAGAGGGCATCATTGACTCATGCCTGAGTGCAAGTATATATTTGAGGAAAAAAGGCCATTGGTATCAATTCTAGCAGAAGGCTGAGAATATAGGGCTTTCATACAATTGAGAAATATGGATGGAAAGGCAACATTTAATATGGTAGCTAATAGAAAAGAGATATTGACTCTATCAAAGGCTTTCTCTTCATCCAGGGAAACAAGGACCACAGGGGACCCTGAATCCCTGGATGCAGAGAAAATATGAGCAAGTTTCCTTATGTGATTGGAGGGAGATCTGCCTGACATAAATCCTACTTGCTCTGAAGAAATTAACCCTGCCCAGCAAGCTTTAATCCTTTGAGCGAGAATTTTAGCTAAAATTTTAATATCTCCATTTATAAGAGAAATAGGTCTATAACTAATAAGTTGGCCCTTATCAGGCTTAGGAATTAGAATTGTCAATGCTTCCAAGAGAGAAAAGTCTGTAATTCCATGTTCTAGGATATAAGTGTAAAAATCCTTTAAGATGAAGGCAATGTCCTCACCAAATGTTTTATTGAAGTTAGCCCATCAAGACCCAGAGATTTATCCAATTTAAGAGATTGTATCACATTCAGAATTTCTTGAGAAGTAATTGGGTGCACTAAATCAGAGACCATTTCTGGTGTTAGGGTGGGGCAGTGGAAATTTTTAAGATATATTATATAATCCTTATTTATTAGATTATCATCTGCAGATTTGTAAATTTGTTTAAAGTAAAGTTCAAACTCTGAAACGATCTCCCATGGGAGAGTTTTAACTGAATTGTCTTTAACTGATTTAATAGCCAAAATAAAACTAGTAGTTTCCATCTTCTTAAGCCTATGTGCAAGTAACTTACTGGGCTTTTCACCTTGGTCAGAATATCTAGCTCTAGTTTTTAAAATTAAGTATTCTGTGCTTTCTCTGGTTAATTCAAAATATTCATTTCTCAAGTTTTGTAATCTTTTCAATTCCTGTTCTTTGGGGTCAGTTACATATTAGGATTCCAACTTATTAATATTATTCAAAAGCTTCTCAAGTTTACTTACTGTATTCATTGCTTCTCACATTTAGAAGTGATACAAATAAATAACCCACGAATGAAACATTTAAAGGAGGACCAAATCAGATCAACATTTTCTACTGAATTTAAATTATGTTGAATAAAGGAGCTAATTTCTTGTTTAATGTAAGCTGCTACATATGCATCTCTTAATAGCTAATTATTTCATCTCAAATCGAAGATTTCACTTGTGAGGGGGTCCTAAATTCAAAGTTAACATTACCAAAGAATGATCTGGAATAACTCTAGGGGTAATAATTGAATCAATAACATTAGGGATAAGTCTGTTACTTATTAAAAAGTAATCAATTATTGAAAGAAGAGTAAAAAGAATATTGCTTAGTTGATGGGTATAATATTCTCCAAGGATCTGCTGAATCAAAACAATCTAGAAATTCAAGCAGCACCCTACGATCCAGGAGTAATCTAGGATCTGCTCCAGAAGATCTGTCAAACTATAAGTCTAATGGCAGATTGCAATCCCCACCTCAAATAATATTATAAGAAGCATAAGGTAATAAGAGATTAGTTAAGTCCACCAAAAAAGCATAGGTGTTTATATTTGGGCCATAAATACTAACCAACAATACCTGGGAATTATTAATTAAGCCATCCAACATAATAAATTGACCATCAGAATCAGAAATCGTAACCCTATGATTAAAAGGAATATTTTGATGTATCAAGATTGCTATTCCTTTTTTATTTGTGGAATCAGCAACTCCAAATACTTGAGAAAAAGCTAATTTAAACAATGCAGAATAAATCAGATAAACTCCAATGAAAGTTCCAGTCTTGTTTTATTTTAATTTTTTAAATCCACACGTGACTCCTAGTGGTTTGGGGAGTCGGCTGGCTGGAACGCTGAGATGCCTGAGAGGAACATAAAACAGGAGTGAAAAGAGAAAGCGGCAGTAGTAACCCCCATACACAAGGGTGTCAGTAGGCAGGACGATAGGAATTACAGGCCCATAAGCTTGACATCTATCCTAGGAAAAATACTTGAGAGACTCATACAACATCATATAACAACTCACTTGCAAGAAAATTAACACACTGACATCACCCAGCATAGTTTCTTTCCTGGAAGATCATGCCTGACAAATTTATTACAGTTCCTTGAGCCAGTTAGTGTAGCATTGAACAAAGGTCTCCCAACTGATATAGTCTTTCTGAATTTCTCAAAGGCTTTTGATACTGTGTCCCACGGAATACTAGTAGAACAACTAATAAGACTTAATTTTCATCCCAATATAGTGAAGTGGGCAATATCATGGCTTGAAAACAGGAGACAGGGAGTAGCTATTAGGGGGTCACTTGTTGCCCTGGAGTAGGTTTTCGAGCGGTGTCCCACAAGGCTCTGTTCTGGGTCCTACCCTTTTTAACATCTTGGGGCTGGATTCTGAAATGCATGGCACAACTTGTGGGCGTATGCGTGTTGTACCATGCAGCGCTACATTGGGGATGCTGCGCCATATTCCAGGAGAAGCAGGGTCCCCAACATCTATGCCCATGACTTGCCGCAGCCACAGGCTAGAGCCAAAGGCATGGTGCCTGGATCTGGGTGCTGCAAGTTGTGGCACGCATTCTACTGCCCCCCTGAGCCTCCCCCACCCTGGAATGCAACAGCATGCATCTAGGGGCATTGGGGAGGCTGGCTTGTTAGCACATACACTGGAGGGCAGTGATGGAAATGGACCACGGGGGTCCCTGATGTTCAGAGGGTGGGGGCATGACAGGGCAGGGAGGCACGGGGAGCACAGCAGTGTACTTTCTGCGACACTGTGGGGGGGCATCCATTGCTGTGCCAGGACGGATGCCCCTTAGACCACCTCCTAGCTGGTCTAACCCTGCTGCACCATTCCCTGTTCTGGAATGGCATAAGTGGGTTACGGCAGCTGCCCTTCTGGAAAAGGATGCAGCTGCTGCTGTAACCCACCCTTGCACTTTGCCACTGCAGGATACAGGTGTAGTGGGTGGTGTAACCTACATGTGGTATAACCCACATACAGCATGGTGCAAGGTGCCTTTTGGGATTGCAACTGGTGTTATGCCTGGCGTAAGGTGCGATTTGCGCCATTGGGTTCGGCGTTAATAGCCTTAAGCCAGGCGTAACGCCTTTTGGAATCGGGCCCCTGGTGTCCACAATGCAGTCACCAAATGATGCCTGGCTGAGTAAGTATGCTGACGACTTAAAAATTGAAGAAATAGGTTGATTTCATGCAGCAGCAATCTCCCTGGACAGGAATTCTGCCTTCTTACTGGTTATTGCTGATTGATAGATCTTATAATGTTCCATCAATCATCTCTGTAGGGGCAGGCCTACTTGGGGGTGCTCTGAAACTGAACCTTATGGTGTGATGGTCAGACCAACCAACTGGTTCCACCCCCAGATCCGTGGTCTTCATCCCCAGGAGGAAGACGAGATCTAGAGAGTGACCTCCAATATGGGTAGCAGAGGTAACCACCTGTGTAAGGCCCAGCACAGTCATACGCTGGAGGAGATTATTTCCAAACTGCGAGAGTTCATCATCAACCCAGGCACTGAAGTCACCCAGAATCAACCATCTGGGCAACTCCAAGGCCACGTCGACAATGAAGTCCACAAAGTCCTTCAGGAATTCTCCCCCCATCACCGGGTGGCATTAGATGAGGAGTATTCTGAACCCTACACCTGCTCCCAAGATACACTCAAAGGATCGAGTGCACCCCACTGGCACATCCACAAGGCCCAGTAATAATAAATAATAAACAAAACAAAAAAAAAAATATTGCAGCAAAACCATAATAAATATTCCAACAGTAATTGAATAATATAACTTTTGCATTTTACATAAAATAAGTTTATAATGACATGTTCTTGCTTGCTTTTCTTATATGCTAAGGAAGTATTTACTAGTTGCTAGAGATCCATTTAGCTGCCATCATTAAGTTATTAACTTTATTTCCCTACAACTATCCAAGATTGTTTTCAGTGGAGTACAGTCAAATTGAAAGCCAGATTTTCACAGAGGTTCTCCTGAGAACACTCACTATCACCAGGTGGCAAAGCTTTTCTGAAATTCTCCTTGGATAAACCAACCATAGTGGTCACTAGCATACCACAGTGACTCCACCAAATACAGCCACTGGCTGGAGATCAGCTTTAAAGCACTGAATACATGTCACCCAACCGTCATCCAGCTTTAATACACTGAACTTGACCCTTGTACTAACTCATCCTCTACTGGATAAGTTTTCCTTTTTGGCTCTTATGGCCAGCTGGGTCTTTAACAGTGTATATTCAGACTTGGCTAACATAGAAACCCTGGTGCAAGCATTTTGGAGCATCAGTAGTTTGTGAGGTCACTAGGATGCTGGGTGGCTTTATGACGCTTCCAGGCTCAATCTCTAACCCTGAGGCAGGCCAGAATTTCAGGTGTAATCCAGGGTAGGTGGTTACCTCTGACTCTGGTTTGTTTGAGTGGGGCAAAGGTATTCCAGTTTACAAGAAAGATTTATTTAAAGTAGGCAAGGGCCATGTCAGCTGAGGGGAAAGAGGTCAGGGAAGACCAGTCAGAAAGGGCAAGGTTACTCAGGATAGGTTTAAGATCGAGAGACTTGAAAGTGCATAATTGTATGGTTTTGTGTGGAGATTTAGTTCTGTGGACTTTCCTAACTATGACTATAGGGTTGTGGTCACTGAGAGCATCAGGGAGGATGCCAGAGGTGATGACTCAGTGGGGGTGGGAGGTAAGGGCCCAGTCGAGTAGGGAGTGTTGTTGTGTCTATTAGTTTGGAAGGGTGGGTTCCAAGATCAGTTGGGAGAGGTTTAGGAGTCTGATATCGTTTTTAGTTTTGGTAGTTTTTGGTGACAACCAATTTATGTTGAAGTCACCTAGAATGAATAGTTCCCCTGAGTGGACAAGGGTGGTGATGGAGGTTAGGAAATCTATGGTGACCGAAGGCTGTATGTTTGGGTGGAAGTATATGCCGGCTACGAAGATAGGGAAAGTGAAGGGTAGAGTCACATGGATAGCTAGGGCATCATGGGTCTTGGGATTGGAGGATGAGTAGATGATGTAATATTGGATGGAGGCAAGGACAGATATACGACCACACTGCCTCCTCTGCCAGCACGGTCTTGCCTTAGCAGTGAGTAGCCAGAAATGGAGACCAAGTGGTCAGGGATAGTGCTTTTTAGCCAGGTGTCAGAGATGATTAGAATGTCTGGATTTAGAGTGTTCGCCATGTTCTGGAGGTAGTCTGTTTTTTGCAGTAAGCTACGGATGTTAAGATGTAGGATCTTTAAACCCTTTGGAAGGGCTGAGAGGGGAGAGTAGGGGGTGGTAATAGGGAGGAAGCACTAGAGGAGCACGGGGCAATTGGGCCAGGGTTTGGGTAGATATTCCCAGCAGGTAGCAAGAGGAGAGCGAGTATGAGGAAGTGGAGCTTAGGGGATTTTGAAGGGGCTGGCAAGGAAGTTAGGAGTTTTGAGGAGAAGGGAGTGGATGAGTGTGGAAGCAGAAGATGGAGAACCTCGGCGAAAGTGGACACTGTTAACAAAGCCACATGAGGAATAGTGGTAGAGTGGGACCATAGTTCAAATGGGGGGAGGGAGTAATAGCATGAATGTGAGTATGGGATTGGAGATAATAACTGCTGGGGGTGGGAAAGTTATTAGGTATTGTAACATGGCAAAAATCAGAACAGCCCAAACAAGGAAGACAATTGGCTGAATTGCATCAGCTGTCACAAAAGCAACATGGCATTATGGCACGATTATGCCGTGTTGGGATTGGGAGTGTGCACAGTGAAAAATTTCATAATCCTTGGACAGTGACGCAGCAGGTAAAATGTGGAGCGAGCTCGTTTGGGAGCATAGGAAAGATGAAATGTGAGATTGACCAGTAGGTGGTGCAGGGAACAGAGCATATTTTCAAAGCGCCACCTACTAGTGGTAAGAGTCAGCGCTGTGGTAGAGATTCAGCTCCGAGAACTGCAGTTAGTTCAGTGGGATAGTAAGCAAAGCAGGGAATAGAATGTCCCCACAATGCAGCACGGCATCAATCGTACCAGAAAGCGGACGCGGAGCAATACATCAGCCGCTCAGAAGAATAAACTTTTCAGGTGTCATCATTGTGTGATGTAAGTGTAATAATGTAAACCAAACTTGTAACTGAACAGAAATCGGTACACACCACAGTACTACATGTGACCTGTACAACGTGGATGCGCATAGCTGTACTGAGAGACAGCCTTACAAAGTAACACAGCTGAAGCAGGAATGTGCAAGTCAAACAAGTCGTTCCCGTCATCTGTGTTTCATAGCAAAGAAACCACTATGTAAGTAATAGATGCCTTGCACTTGCCATGTTACAAGCGCATTAATCCCCTCTGAAGGCAGCAACTAATGGGGAGTTAATGCATGGTTGGACTGTTGTACACACTCGGCCTCTGGCCGAGTGCCACAACGGTCCCAACCATGCATCAACTCCCCATTAGATGCCACCTTCATCGGTGATTAATGCTTACTTGCCGAGTAGTGAGCAAGTGGAGGTGGTAGAAAGAGGGATACGAGCAGAACCAGGGGGAGAGAGAGGAGAGCAGGGGATGAATTATTCAGAAAGGTGGAGAATTTAGTGAGCAATCGAACTAGGAGGGAGAAGGATTTGTAAGCAGGAGCACGGAAGAGTGGGCTGGACAGATAGTGAGGCTGAGCTGTAGTTTAGGAAGTGATCAGAAGGGAAACCAGATAATTTTTATCAATGTAGTGCCATCTAAGGTGGAACAATATAACCTGCTAAGGGGATAGTAGGTACTTAGTTATTCACATGGTAACCTGACGGTCTAGGGCTATAAATAAAAGTGTTGAGATAGGGTGTGGAGATGGGAATTAGTCTGGAGAAACCAATTTAGACCGGAGAAGCACCTGTAGCTACTCACAGTAGCTAATCACAGTCTGATTTGAAAATCGGCACCTTGACAGGAAAAGAGAACAGCATAAAATTAGGAGCTGGTTCCTTGTCTTGGGAACCAATGGATTCCCTGGTTTACAAGCCAAGCACCACGGAGAAGTAAGCTGTACCTTGGTTGCTGATGACCGTGCAGGCTGGCAGACGAGAGCGCATGGCTGGCTTTAGACTGAGCGGGCTCATGGACAAGGGCAGTCTGCTCAGGGTGGTGTGTGGACCTAGAAGGAGGAGCAAGAGAGAGAGAGAGAGGTCAGAAACATAGTTGCAAAACAGTAGGGCAGGTCTAAACACAGTGTTTGGCCTGAAGAAGTGGTGGAGCCAAGTGAAACTGTCACCCGATTGTCATGTGTGGATTTAAAAAAATAAAAATAACACAAGACTAGAACTTTTCTTGGAGTTTATCTGATTTATTTTGCTTTGTTTGGAGATTTGGTTTATTTGGATGACCCTAGACTCAATGGATTTATAAATGTTGGGCAACCTGCTCCTAGGTTTTTGATAGAAAAACCCAATTTACCCAATATATTTACTTCATCAGTTAGGAGATGGGTCTCCTGCAAGAATATAATGTGACAGTTTAGTTTGATGTGTTTCAAAATTTGCAGCCTTTTACACAGAAACATAGAAACATTGATGGCAGATAAGGACTGCTTGGCCCACCCAGTCTGCCCAATTCCCTACCTATTGGATAAGCTGCAGATCCTAGTTAACCAACACCCTACTCCTCCTACCCACCACTAGAATTGCCTTATGTCTGTCCCATGCATGCTTGAATTCCCCCACTGTTTTTAACCCCACTACCTCCTCAGGAAGGCCATTCCATGCGTCCACCACTCTCTCTGTGAAACAATACTTCCTCATGTTGCCCCTGAGTCATCCCCCCGGTCTTCAAATTGTGCCCCCTTGCTTTTGCACATCTCTTTTTCTGAAAGATGCTACCCTCTTGGACTTTGTTGATTCCCTTGAGGTACCTGAAAGTTTCTATCATGTCCCCCTCTTCCTCCTTTCCTCGAGGGTATACATATTAAGCTCCTTTAGTCTCTCTTTGTATGGCTTCTGGTGCAGACCCTGCACCATTTTAGTTGCCCTCCTCTGTACTGTCTCCATCCTGTCTATGTCCTTGCAGAGATGGGAGTCTCCAGAATGCATGCAGTACTCCAGATGGGGTCTCACTAACTGTCTGTACAGAACGATAACAACTTCCTGTTTTCTACTGGTGATGCTTCTCCCTGTGCATCCCAGTATCCCCCCCAGCCCTCCTTACTGCCTTCTCACATTGCTTGCCTACATTTAGATCATCTGATATAACTACTCAGAGGTCACTTTCCATTTTTATTGTTATTAGTACCTCCCCCTCCCCATTGCGTACTCTCCCTCTGGGTTTTTGTTTCCCATGTGCATCACTTTGCACTTCTTTGCATTGAATCTAAGTTGGCATACATTTGACCATTCCTCCAATATTGCCAAGTCCCTTCTCATCCTTTCCACACCCCTTGTGTATCAACCCTGTTGCACATCTTTGTGTCATCTGCAAAGAGACATACTTTTCCTTCCAGTCCCTCGACAATGTCACCTATAAAGACATTAAAGAGGACCAGTCACGGTACTGAACCCTGCGGTACCCCATTAGTACCCCCCCTTTCTTCGGAGTGGACTCTGTTTACTATTACCCTCTGCATCCTGTTGGCCAGCAGTTTTTTACCCGGGCTACCACCCTGAGAGACATTGCATCTATTAAAAGATGAAACAGAGCAATCTGGAATAACATTGAATGGAAACTGGGCCCAATATAATATATAGGTCTTAAAGAAATCACCCTCCTCAACCCATTTCACAAACCCCAAAATAGTAATCTCCAAATAAATTCCCCACATCTAAATTGTACTAACATCACCCCGGTCCTAAACACCATCTTCCAAGCAATGCATTTCCTAAACATTGAGGCTAAAAACAAAGCCTGCATGCTCCCAGGATCACCCAATCAACCCTTGGTAAGAAATGAAACTCAAACAAAAACAAGAAGTTAAAATAAATCATATGGGGAACAAGTCGTGGGTTGAGAAAAGGCACCTGAATGCATGTAAGTTTTGTCAATAGAGATTATGGGAGGCTAAATATTCCAGGCCTGGGTAGAGCTGCTCCAACCAGACATCATCACACTCGCTGAAACCTAGCTCTCGCCCAAGAGCACTGATGCAGCAGTGGCCCTGGATGGGTACACCACATTCAGACAGGACCGTCTGACCAAAAGGGGTGGTGGTTGCATTGTTTATCTAAGGAGAGAGATTCGAGGTCAAATATTGCCTTGCAGCCTGCTCACCAAGGAGGCGCAAGTCATACTAACATACTATTTGCCAGCAGATTAGGCCCTACGGTCTATCGAGTCCGCTTGAACCTCAGATCCCTAGTTGGGTGCCGAGGCCCTCCCTCCCTTGTGTTCCAGAAACCCCTATCCTCCATCCCCACCCCCCCGGGACAGGCCATCATCTGATACATCCACTTTCTGTGTCTCTCCCACCCTCTCTTGAAGCCCTCCACTGTGGATCTCTGAACCAGCTTGCCAGGCAGTGCATTCCAAGGGTCCACCACCCTCTCAGTGAAAAACCTCCTCCTCTTTTCCCCCCTCACCCTTCCACCTTCCAACTTCAAACCATGACTTCTGGTGATATCTCCCTGCTTTAGTCTAAAGATCCCCTCCATGTTTACCCTATTTATTCCCTTGAGGTACTTGAAGACCTCAATCATGTCCCCCCTGTCTCTCCTCTCCTCCAATGAAAACAGGCAGAGCTCCTCAAGTCTGTCCTCATACGTCAAATCCCCTAGCCCTCATATCATCTTAGTTGCCCTCCTCTGTACCCTCTCCAGGAGCTGTATGTCCCTCTTCAAGTGTGGTCTCCAGTACTGTACACAGTACTCAAGGTGTGGTCTAACCAGTCCATTGTACAGTGGCAGTATCACTTCCTTGCTCCTAGAGGTGATCCCCCTTACGATGCATCCCAACATCCTGTTTGACTTGCTAGCCGCTCTCCTGCACTGCTCAGAGTTATTCATACATGCATCCACCATGACCCCTAGGTCTTTTTCCCCTACTGAGGCCTCCAGCGCCTCCCCTCCCAGGGTGTACCTGTGTTTAGGTTTTCCCCGCCCAAGATGTAACACCTTGCACTTGGTGATATTGAAATTTAATTTCCATGTGTGAGCCCAGCTTTCCAGGGTGTCCAGGTCCCCTTGCAGGGCCAACCTCCCCTCTTCTCCCTCAACTACTGCTCCCATCTTGGAGTCATCAGCGAAGAGACTCATTTCACACCTTATACACTCCCTGATGTCCGATATGTATGCATTAAACAGGATCGGACCCATAAAACTAACCATAGGCCAACAAAACAAAACTCTACTGTTATCCACGGTTATATACCCCCGGTAAGCAAACAGATGGCCTTGAACAAAATTATCAACATCCAGGAACAGCACAGGCATAACTGAAATGTATAGTAGTTGGAGACTTCAACATTAACTGGCAATCCCTGGATGCATCAACAGTTAAAGACCAAATATCAGGGACTGGATTCACAAAGAGGTTGCGCTGGGCCCATCACAAATGCACTGGCGCAAAGCAGATGCGCCGAGCACAGACAGAGCAATTTACAGAGGTATGCACACCCAGCACACACCACAAAAGGAGCCAGATGAATAACACCTACCTGGTCTTGGCAGTGCACCCCTGCGTGCACGGCGACACAGCTGCGCCAGCCTCTCCGGGTCCCACCTCTGGAGGTTGCCATAATGATGCCTGCACTGCTTCCTAGTGCATGGCATCCCTGTGCGTCGCACAAGCCCATGGGCAATGGAGGCCCACACCTGGGCCCTGGGCTCATGGATGTCATCCTGGCCAAACAGCTGCCTCTCCACAGACATGACAAGAGCCACCAGATGTAGCAGCTCCACCTGAGACCAGTTCATGGCCCTAGGTGTCTGTCTCCCCCCTCTAGGCATACAACAAGGGCAAATAACAGTGGCAAGGTGCAACAAGGCAATGCGCAGCTGAGCGGTTGTTATGCGCCACGTGAAACACTGAGGCATATGCAGCACAGCACGCACTGAGCATGATAGGTCAAAGACAACACACCCACGCATGCGCAATATAGTCTGCAATGGCGTGGCAAGGCCATGACCCAGTCACGCATGTGTGATGCACGTGCTGGCACTATGTTGTGCATGGCACGCATTACGAACACCTACCGCGCGCTGTGTGTGATGTGCAGCATGGACCGCAGATATTGGATCACACTGCACGATAGGGTACACAGCGTCATGGCCAGCAGGCCTGCAATGGCGCATTGGGTTAGCAGTGTAACAGCGCATCATGAAAGATGCACCAACGGACACGGTGACCGCACATGCACAACAGAAGCGCCATGTAGACTGCCCCGGATACAGGAACATGCGCCCAATGACACGCGCATGCGCCGGACATCTGCTCTTCTGCCATCGGTGCATCCCTGAGATGCTTCGTGTAAAGTGAGATAAGCTGGGGGCAGTTTTGCAATTCACGGAGAATGCGCCCAAAATAGCCTCATCCCACATGCATGGGCATCTCAGCTGATTTGCATCTCATTACCAGGGGCTCAGGCCTCATTTGCATGCCCTGAGCCATAATTGCTCCCAATTCAGCAGACCGAGACCAGGTGGTTGAGAGGAGTCAGTGCCTTGAGGGTGAGTACACAGCCATGTTCACAGGGCAACAGAACATAATGGGGGGATTGAACATGTGCATGCACACCACCCAATGCTCCAGTCCCCCAGATGTGGAACAGTGCCTCCCAATGTGTGGAACACATGGCCATAACATGGAATACAGCTGCAGGGCAGTTCAGAAGGTGCACAGAGCACCGATTGACTATTCCCTGTCATGTCCACAATGGCAGTTTGTGAACTAGGATGTCCACATATCAGCATGTATGACACAGTCCTGTTGAACTATGATACGGTTGTCCTTGGGCCTAGGCCTTGCAATGTGGAACAGGGAGGTCATGCAACATATACAGGGGAGCTGTCCACTGTATATTGGGACACAGGAGAGGTATGTGTGACTAGGTGGCACTGGCAATGTGTGGTGGATGCAGCAAAGTGCATCAGGTCAGTCTGAGGCACACAGTGGCGCCTGTGCAGGCACGATGGCAGTGTCGCCATGCTGCACACTGCGGCCAGCTGCACCATGGCTGTAGCCACATGTCCTGTGCCTGGGGGCATAGCATGGGTGTCACCCAGGACAGATGGGGTACCACAGTGGCAGCACACATGCTGCAGAGGTACCAGGACATGACCATGGCAGACAGTACAGTGTGCCCCACCGGGGCGGCTGCACTGTTTCCCCAGCTGTGGATCGGGTGTCATATATGGCATGTGCAGCATCCCCAGTGGACCATGTACCATGGTGCATGGCCACCTGTACCAAGATGACCACCCGTGGACCACCGCCCAGACCACAGGTGTCACTGACCATGGGGGGGCAAGGGACAGAGGCAGATGGGAGCAGGACCATGTGTACCCTGATACCTGGATGCTTCCCCCCACAGTAACCAGTATGACAGAGGAAGCAGGTGCCACCAGTAGGTGGTGCCCCAACTTCAGCAAGGATGAGAAGAGGGTGCTCATTGAGGCATGCCACCTACACCTGGACATCCTCATCAGCAGGGGAGGCAGCCGGACGGCGTGAGTGAAAGGCTGGGAGGAGGTGGCCCAGCAAGTGAATGCAGTGGCACCGTACAACCACACAGTCCAAGAGTGTCACAAGCACTGGAATGATGGGCGCAGGAGGGCCAAGGAGAAGGTGGCCAACATCCAGGCATCCTTGGGTGGATAGGGGGTGGACCCAGCATGGTGGAACAGCTCAGCCCGAATGAGGCCCTCCTGGCCGCCAGTGTGTCCAGGACAGCCGTGCATGGTGTCCCAGGTGGTGGATTCTAGACAGGTGGCAGCCCGTCGCAGCATGGTGAGTAGCTGTGTGTCCTAGACAGGCTCACCCACCCGTGTGCCACAGTTGGCACACCTGTCCCTGCGTGCCATGCACTGTCACTGTACACCCAGGCACAGCGTCCCAAGGACGGTTGTCCCTGGCCTGGCATGTCATGCCCCATTGTGCTGCGGGTGCTATGCCGCAGCACCGGAGGGCACATATCTGCTGTGCATCCGTGTGGCATGTGAGGACGCTGCTACGCAGTGTGCACAATGGGAAAGTGGCAGGCTCAACCACACCATGGCCTGCATATCGCCGTCACGCCCTGGCCCTTGTGTGGACAGGCCTGCAGACCTGGCACCATGTGGACAGCCGTGTTCTGTTGTGCATTACCACTGTGACTTGTGTGTACTGTGCATTAACCATGGTCTCCCTTCCTCTCGCCATAGCACCATTGCACCTCCAGGGTGCAGCCATGGCCATGGCTGACCGTGACACCCTCACAGGCGATGATGCAGGCCCGTCACATGGGGCCGATGACACCACCATGGATGACTCTGCACCTGCACCATCCGTGTCCCGAGCAACACCAATCATGGCCCCATTGCAGGCGGGCCCTGCGGGCCCCTCGGCCAGCGATGGTGGGACAGCCAGTGGGTACATCACTTGGTTGGGGAGCCTGTCCAGGTTGTCTGATGCCAACCTGGATGATGTGGTGGACATTGCGGATGCCCTCCTTGTGCTCACCAGTGGCATGCAGGGGGAGGGCATTGGCACTGCCGCATGCATCACCAACACCAGCGCCACAGACATGGCTGACTGCGGTGCACACAACATGGGGTTGCCTGTGCACAAGTTCCTGGGTGCCACTGATGTTCCCACTGTGCTGGGTTGTGGTGCAGTTGCAGCACAGCTGCTCACGGCTGTGGGTGCTGTGCTCCCCTGCACCACTGCCCAGTGCAGTGCTGGCAACCTGAGTGTCATCCGGGCAGGGTGCCGGTGTGCACGCACCTGCTCCTGTGGCCCTGGAGGACACCACCCATGGGCAGCCAGGGGCGGTGCCCTGCCAAGCCCCGCCCATGTCGCAGCCTGCCAGGGTGCATCCTTCGCCCGTGGATGCACCAGGACAGGCTGATCCATCCCCTGGTCATTGGCAACGCCACCGTGCTGCATCATCTGCCGATGACATGGGGGTCTACCTTGACCTTCTGCGGGTGACTGTGGAGGGGGCAGGAGGCCCTCCGTGTGGAATTCCAGAGCCACAGGGCTGTGATGGTCCAGGAGCATGAGTCCACGGCTGTGTGATGTGCACAGATGCTGGCAGAGACACGCACCATGCGGGTGGGCATGACCGCAGCTCTGGAGTGAATTGCAGCGGCTGCGGAGGCAGTGGCTGCATCCACAACACGCCGTGGACATTGTGCGTCCAGTCAGATGCCCAGGAGCACATCCTGTACACCCCAGCAGTGGAGCCAGGTGAACCCCCTGCTGCTGACTCCATCGTCACTGGCCTCCACACCCACCGTCCATGGCTCGGCCGGTAGGCATCAGATGGCCACTCCACTGGGCACCTGTTCACGGTCTTGGTGCAGCACCCCTGCGGGGTCACTGGGAACGCCCCCTGTGGCTGGTGGTAGCAATTATGTTCTGCCCCTCCCCCACCCTCTCCTCCTCCCCAGAACTGTCGCCCTCACCGACCTCGACAGGTATCCCACAGTCAAGGGCCATGTTGTGTAGCATTCAACAGGCCAAGAATATGCCACAGGCCTTCTTGCCACAGGCTGTACTGTAAGCACCACCTGACCGACACAGGCACCGGAATCGCATCTTCAACATGCTGAAGACACGCTCTATGATGGCGCGTGTCATGATGTGTGCCTCATTGTAGCATTCCTCCGCCACTGTTCCAGGTCATTGGAAGGGGGTGAGGAGTCAGGGCCTCAGTGGGTATGCGGCGTCTCCTGTGGGGGTAGACGTGTGTCCGTTAGTACATTGGGTTACACTGTGGCATGTGTCCTGTCCTCATCCCTGCCCTCTGTGGTGTGTGCCCCTGTCCTGCTCTCCCGCCCTTGCATCTACATACCTGGCAGTCCTACATCCCTACCACAGCTGCTCCTGCATGCTCCCATCTGTTGTGTGGTGCACAGTGTTTGCGTGCCACCCTGTGTCCGCCTTTGTACCCTTTCACACCCCTGCTGTCCCAGGGCCCGTGCACCTGCTTCACACTGCCCACGGCCCACCCCTTGTGTCCAGGCCTTGGTGCCCCCCTGTGCTGTTGGCTCCCTGTCACATGTACCTATCTCATGGTCTCTTGGTATGTCCCCATCCTCGAACCTCATGCAGAGTTCCGACTGGTGCCATATGTAGTCATCGTGTGCGCTCCCAGGGTGTGTGGTGCAGACATTGGTGATGCGCCCTGTGGCATCGCACACCACCTGGCAATTCACAGAATGCTACCCCTTCCGGTTGATGTATGTGATTGCCTTATCACCAGGTAGTGCGCAGATCACCACATGGGTGCAGTCGATGGCTTCTATGACACCTGGCATGCATGCCACCCTGTAGAACCCCTGCATGGCTTCTGTCCGCTCTGCCTGCATGTTGGGGAAATGGATGTATTCCGAAGCATGTGGTAGCAGTGTGGTGAGGAACTGTGTGAGGAGGTGGGACGTTGAGGCCTGTGATATGCCAGTGGTGTCCCCAGTAGGCTCTGGAAAGTTCCTGTGGCGAGCAGGCACATGACTGTTGTCACCTTGGTCTCCACCCGAGATGGTGTGACCTCGTGCAGTGGGTGCCTGCATCTCATCATGGCACAGCTCACAGAGCTGCCTCAGCATGGCCCTGTTGAGACGGTATTGCCCTACTGTCTCCACCTCTGTCAGCTGCTCGAAGGACAGCCAGGCATGATACTGCCGTGGGGCTGGCCGCCTACGGTGCCTTCCAGTGCCCTGCCTCCTCCTCCTCATTTGTACACCTGCTATGGTGACTGCTGCCGGGTATATTTGTGCTGTCTGTGTGGCCCTCTGGCTTGGTTTGCTGCCTGGCTTGCTTGCTGGCTGGCTGGCTGTGTGTGTGTGTGTGTCTCTCTCTCTCTGTCTTCCTCTTCTCCTCTGGCTCTGGCTGTGTGCTGCTGCAGCTGTTCCATTCACATCCTGCAGGTGTGCTGGACATAAGTCTCCTTCTTTTGTACTCTATCTTTCTATGGCACATCTTGGCTTTGAGTTGGAGTTGCCCCATTGATGCACCATGGATTTGCACTGTAGATCGAGTTGCACTGTGTATGCAAGGGTACGTCCCCTGTAAATGCGCTGCATGTCATTACATTGCACCTATGGCGCATGTCATTCGGCGCAGGGCATCTCGGTTGGGCTGGTGCATTCACCCTGTTTCTGAATTGGCTTACGGCGCATTTCCGACTTGTGCTGGCATATCTGGGTTGTGCTGGGCGCATCTCTTTTGTGAATCATGCCCTTGGCCTCTACCTCACCCAGATGGTAACCCAGGCCACTAGACAAAACTATTGAATGGGCACTAGTTCACTCATAGATTGGCTCCTTGTCACCTGCCTGGAACATATCACTGAGGTCTCTGTCTTACCCGACTCCCTCAGTGACCATCCCCCAGTTGTGTGCACCTGGACAAATAGTTTCACCAAGCACACCCCCCAGTTCACCAGAAATTGTTGCCTGATACCAGGGTAATTGCAGACCTTCAAACAGCATCTTAGATTGACTGTCAAGAGCGATTACAGCACCAGCTTGGTGAACATGAAATCACAGATTCAAACTCCACTGGAGTCAAATAAGGATGACATTAAAATTAAATCAAGAGGTAAGTTAGAGCCATGGTACAGTAGCTAAGATCAGCACAAATGTTTTATTTCAGCCTTGGACCCATTGGTGCAGTAGCAGGACTGGGAACTTGTATCTCGTGAGGGGCATTCATGTGCATTGTTAGTTGCCTTGGCTCGATTTGTGTTTTGGCTCTTATAGCCAAGACAGATGCATGGCTTGGCTCTGGTTTGGTTCTTTGGAAAATGTCCCAGCCATTTCAATTCTTGCAATAAATTTGTAGTATTGCCAAATGTGCATTTCATTTTCTTGAATCAAATATCAGTTGAGGTTATTCAGTTCAAATGATACAAATTAGAATCTCAAAGAGCAACTTTCTACTGCAATAATAAGATCGAAAACACCAGATTGACACCAGTTATGTTTCAACTATTATTTCATAATTACTTTCTTATTTCCTCTGCAATTGGTCTAGCAAATACTGTAGGTAATACAGCACTTATTTCACAACGTTTTTCAAAATGTATTTGACTCTCCCCTACCAACCACACAATTGTTGTTTGTGACATCACAGTCCGTTGCCATGGTGAGTACCATGTTGTCATAAACAAAGGCACTGAGGTTAACGGGAGAGGGAAATGTTTTTTTTATACAGACTTTTTAGATAGATAAAAAAGATATGCTGTAGACCTTGGAATGGAACATTGAAAATGAAAAACTGTATTCTATAGCAAATTGTAACAGCCGGAACCCAAAACATCTTATTTATGGAAGTACATGCTGAAGTGCAGAGTTGCTCTTTAAATAAGCTTAATTCTGTTACAACACACTTTAGGTGATTAAAATGGAAAGGAAAACTGACAGAGTAGGCAAAAAACTCAAGGTTGGCTTGTTCGTAGGAAATTACTATGGCTAATGTACTGCTAGCAGAAAGTATTGAAAATTATGTTCAGCCCAAGGGCACCTTAATCCACATCTGAAAATGATAAAAAGACATTGAAAATCCTCAGCTGGTGAGAGTGTATCCCCTGCTAGAGGTGTGCGAGTAATGACTACTGAATAATGGGATGCTGGGTACATATACTCAGGACCAAAAAGACAAGTATTTGTTACTATTCAACAGCAGTTTTGGAGAAATACTCAGTGACATTTTAAACCCTCACAGAGCTTCCTGCTCAGTGAGAGGATGTTCCTAGAGCTCACAGAAGCCATACCACATGTTCTTCTCACTCTCTTAAGGTAAAGAAGAGGAGATATGTGTGTGAGCTGAGTTCTGTGATCTGAGACACATACTACCAAATAAGCAGATTCTTTTTGAACTCAAACTTTCTTTGTCAGACTTTCGTCAGGTTACTTTTAGTGAGTTAGGCATGATTTACTGAGGTATATACATTTTTGGTTGTCTACCAGCAAGGAGTGTAGTTGTGTGTACTTCTTTTTTGAGGGGGGAGGAAGGGGACTGGGTTGTTTTGAGGGGAGGGAGGGGGGCTTATGTCCAGGCTCACTTCGGCATTTGAACAAGAAGGACAGATGGCGGGGCTGCCAGATGGCCCAACGATTAGGGCATTGCACTTCTGTGCAGATGACCTGAGTTTGAGGATATGCTTGGGGAGCCAGCTGGGCAGCCCTGGGCTGGGGAGCACTGCTGCTTGGCAGCTCTCCCAGCTCGAGGAGGGATAGCATAGGTTTCCACTATATTGAAGATCCCTTCGGTGGGACAGAGGGCTTGCTCCTCCCCAGGGGATGCCAGTGACATGTCGAGGCCTGCATAGGCTGTGCTTAATGTCAGAGAGGTGTCAGGGAGAAATCAGATAAGGGCAGTGGCTGCAGGCTTAATAAAGTTCTGCCTGCCTGTTTCCAAACTGTACCATCATCTGGACCCTACTGTCTGGATGTGAGTCCCTGGAGGGAGGATGGCCTTTCTCCTCTTGGCCCCACCATGGGTGGGGGGGGGTACTGTTAGAGATTGTCGTGGGTCTGGGTGAGATGTCTGGCTCAATGGGGACTGCAGGGATAGGGCTGAGAGCTGCCTGCACCTCAGCCCAGAAGATAAAATGCTTTGCGGAAAAAAAAAAAAAGAAAAAAATAACCCCTTCCACTGTACTCAGTTCATTACTTGCCTATGTGAGCACTTTGTTTTTGTGCCGCCATCTTTGCAGTGCATGGCTGTGTGCAATCAGTTTTGAAAACAGTGGCTGCTCTCAGTGGGTCAGGCTTGACTCACTGAGTTGTGTGGCCAGTTCCATTCTTAGTTTTGTGTATGACCGAGGAGGGCAGTCTGCTGACTCCCCACTCTAGCGCTCACTGCACAAGACTTGCCTGTATGTACAATGTTTTTTGTGAGGCTGCTCCTGCAATTTGCATGGTTGGGTGCATGCAGTTTTTGAAACTGCTGCGGTTTTCAGTGGGTCAGGTTGAATTCACTGAGTTGTGTATTGTGTATCATCCAGTTCAGTGTATGACTGAAGAGGCAGTCGACTGACTCCCCACTACAGGAGGTGCATATTTGTGTAATAATTACTGATTTTATTTGTAGAGGTTCCAGGTGTTATAAGTGTTACACAAGCAGGACACACAATACTTTGACCTTACAATGTATGATGACTCCTCAAACATGCTTGGTCCAGCTCCAGCCAATCATCATCTGCAGCACTGGCACCAACAGGTGTTGAGGGAGAAGGTGAGGGACAGTCTGTGTGAATTCCTCATGCAAAAATCTTTTTCCCCCCAACTAAGGCAGTATCCATTAGAAAAACAGTGTTAGTGTTAGTATTAGTGGCACTACCAGGGCTTGTCCACATCCAGCCTGTTACAGGAGTACTAGGAGGGCTTTAGTTCTTGGGACTGCTGAAGACAAGTCAAATTTTAAACCTGCAGCCACCACTATTGTTCCTGTACCCACCACAAACCACCATGACTACCATAAACCCAGCCACTGTGACCACCATTGCAGCCACTACTGTAGCCACTGTGACCATCACCACCAGTGCCATGACTACAGCTGCTGTTCTCAGTGATCAGGCTTGACTCTCTAAGCTGTGTGCCAGCTTCATAGTCTGTTCTGTATGCATCTAACAAGGGCTGTCAGCTGATCCCCCGCAACCGTAGCTCACTTCACACTACTGTACATTTTCTTTTATGTTGCCACCCTCTATATATCCATGGCTGACTGCATGCAGTTTTTGAAACTGCTGCAGATTTCAGGGCGTCAGGCAGGACTCACTGATTCACACTCAAGAAACAGCTTGGTTCACAACTCCAGATTGCAACAAAAATACTCCAGTTGTGTTACAGGATAATTACTTTTATTTAGCAGATATCAGGTGGCTCTGATACGCTCCCCAATTGCCAAACATTTTTACATCTCACCGGATGCTTTCTTAAGACCTGACGCCACCCTCTAGTGCTAAGATTTAAAAATGCCTCTCTGTAAGAGACACTATCCCATTTTATGAAAGATACATAAATGCAGCATGTAACAAGCGTGCAAAAACACATAACAGTGACATCATGAACCAGTTCACTTAAAGTGAAAAATACAAAAATCACAACGTTTTGTACTTTAAAGGAGCTGTCACTGTTCTGCATTTTTGTATGCTAGTTATATGTTGTATTTTCGTGACTTTCACAAAATGAGATAGTGTCTCTTTAAGGGAGGCCTATTTAAAATCTTAGCACTAGAGGGTGAGGTCAGGTCTTGAGAAAGCACCAGGTAGAGTGTAAAAATGCTTGCTGGTTAGGGAGAGTGTCAGAGTCACTGTTAATTGCTGAATAAAAGTAATCATCCTACTACACAACTGGAGTGTTATTGTTACTGTCTAGGGCTGTGAATCAAGCTGTTTCTGCTAGTATGTTCCTAATTCATTTGCTTCGGGCCACAGTGCACCGTGTCTTAGCTGTCTGCTAGTTCAGACTCATTGAGTTGTGAATTAAGTGTCTTCCAGTCCCAGGAGCAGTTCAGTGTGTAACTGAGGAAAGCAGTCGGCTGACCCACCCCCAGCCACAGCAGATGTGTATTTGTGTAAAAGCTGCTAATTTTGTTTGCTTGGGTTCAGGATGTTGTATTGTGTTATACAAGCAGCACACACAGTACCTTAACCTTACAATAACCTCCTATAAACCATTTGAATGTACTAGGTAGGGGCCCCAGCATATCAGTGCCTATACTGCCAGTGTCAACAGGTGTTGAGGGAGTGAGTGAAAGATGGTCTGGGTGTATTTACAGTGCAAAAATCAGATGTTGGCTGGTCCCATTGTTCTCCCAAGACTAAGTCCTCTGGTTCTATACTTAGCCTAGGGGTGACAGTGGGCTAGCAAACAAAAGATCAGAGCTTATAAAAACTCTAACATGCACTGCAGGCTATTGAGTCTACCACTACAACCCCCCTCTGATGTCAGATGCAGGGGATTCTGAGATTTGTAGTTACAGAAAATGTCAGCTTGCAAGCCAGCAGAATCAGTCTGGTACGATCTATTATACTGCAGTAAACATTAAGTAAAAAAAATGTTTTAGCACACAAAGTGCAAATTGGAATCAATCCCACACTTGGGTACGGGGCTCTGAGTGCTGACTATTCCCATTTGAATTAATTTGCTGTAGTACATGCACTCTTTATTGCAGTTTGATCCACAGCAAAAGTAGTGGGTGGATCATCAGATGAGTGCTGGTTCACCAGAACCCCCTGGGTTTAGGTGAAAAGTCTTACTAAAGTTTATGTTGAAAAATGTAGGGTTTTACTTCACTGACTTCTTAAAGGTAGTTGCTACACAGAGCCTTATAGTCAGGGCCCCGATTTTTCTGCGGCACATCGGAGCAAAGTTCTGCAGCAGGGTTCTCATTTGCCGCAGAACTTCTTCGGCACTCAACACCAATTTCTGCGGCAATTCTGCGGCACATTTTTACCCTTAATTTTTTCCCTTTTTTTGTTTTTCGCCATATCTGACACAATGCACGCTCGTAACACAGTCATTTTATGGGTGTTTGTCACCAAATTTTCAACATAGCCAGTTTAAGACCTCTGCTCATGAACAGTATCACTGTGATTTTATTAATCTGTCCGGAACATTGATTTCGCACACCGACTGCGCCATTCTGCGCTACAAGGGTGGAAACACATTTTGGGTGAGATGTGAAAAATGACAGCTGTACTACTCATAAGACAGTGTGGTGAAATGGCAATGTTGAAACTCTGGAGTGAAAATATTGAAATTTCGCGAACTTACGAGCCTGCGTAGGAACTGCGCAACGCACGCTCGTTAAACAGTCATTTTTTGGAATTTTGGCACCAAATTTTCAATATGGTTTTAGTCTTCATGATGATGTCACTGTCATGGCAGTATTCGGTCCCAAAGGGTGATTTCGCAGTCACTGCGCAGTATCACCCTTCGAGCCCGAATAACGCCATGACAATGACATCATTCATGAGAAGGGGTCCCAAAAACCCCATGTTGAAAATTTGGTGCAAAAATTCCCAAAATGCCTGAGATATGCAATAAAGTTGAACCCCTCCTATCTAGCCCATTATACAGCTTACCGGCATTTCCTCAGTTCGCGGTTCGCTTTGAAGAGTGCAGACGTGTTCCCGGTCCACCGAAGATCGTCGCGCCGGAGTCCGGAGGTAAGTATGGGGTGAGGGGTGTGGGGAGGCTGGGTGCGCAGTGGGTGGGTGCGGGATGTGGGAGGGGCTCGAGAGGCGCGCGTGGGACAGTTTTGTTTACAGGAAAAAAAAGGCGTCGGACCGCTGCCCGCGCTGGGTGGGCTCCCAGCATGGCACAACGACTTTAGGGGCATTCAGCGACAGAGTTAGGCACCCGTCGGCAAAAACAATTGCACGTTTGCCACGCTGGGGTGGGCTCTCGCGTAGCACACCATGACTTTAGGCGTTCAGCTGGCGGGGATTGGGCACTCCGTGGCAAAAAAAAATATTGGCATATTGCCACGCTGGGTGGGCTCCAGCGTAGCATATACTTGTTGGAGGGTGGACGTGAAGCCGAGCGGGTTGGGCACCCGTCGGGCAAATGAAGCGGACGCTTGTTCCGCGGGCAGCCGAATTCTGTGGGTGAAGGCAAATTCCGCGGATATTTCCGCGGTTTGCCGCATCCGCAGAATCGCGGAAAACTCGGGGCCCTGCTTATAGTTACCCTAGGCATGCTCAGAGTCAGTGACCATAGTAGTCATCCAGACTGTGAAACAGTTGCCCAAAGCGGACCCCCAATTCAATCAAGACACCACACTGCTTTTTGGGATAAAAAGGTGCCGCAGCTCTTTTAAACAAAATTGCACACATTACATGGGACACTTGGCTTTTACGAGCCTAATAGGTACATCACAATTTTACAGATATGCACTTTACATACATTATATACATACACCAAGCTATACAGAAAATTGTAACATATGTACATTACATATCCTCTCCTGTAAGACCCCTTGGGCAGCCATAATTCATGTCCTGCTGAAACCCCCAGCTCCTTCATCCGCTTGTTTGAGGGGAACTTTGGCCCTTTAGTCCAACAGACCCGTTGAGGCGTGCCTTTCCATGAACAGTTCCCCCTTCCAGTTTAGGGGCTCCTAGCCCTTGACGAAAGCATGCCCATCGGGGGCCGCACTCCTCCTCTTGGAGTCTTGGATCCCAGCGTTTCGGTGCACGCCCCAGCCTGGGTGTCTTCCTCTCCCGATCCTCCGAGGCATACCCATCCTAGGGTCGTGCCTCTCCCAGGTGACACCCAATCGCAGCTCTTCTTATGACCGGAGCCTCTTACCCACGGTCAGCCATGAATTTACTGCCACTTCATACTGGGACAACCAGTATCTCCCACTAATGCCCAAGGGATCTTACTTTTCCCAAACAGCACTGTCTCCGCAAAATTCATTAAGTGTATTGTTAAGTACATCGTTTCCCATCCCTGATAAATGAACCCCATCCCGGCTATAAAATCCCAAATCTGTTTTTGCAATCGTGAAGTGCCTGATTACTTCCACGCCCTGTGAGGCCGCAAAATGGGCACCTCCCTATTCATGGACCTCCGTGCTTTATCCATAGCCCCTGCCTTCCGCTCACCACACCAATGCCGGCGTGGTAACATTCGAGACCATGCCAGAATGGTGAGAGGCAATAACTGTTTTAAGTGGGACAAGTCCCTCTTCATATCCCCAATTAATCTCTTTGCCCCTAGGGTGACCAAGTCATTCCCTCCCCCAGGTGAATCACCAGCGCGAGCGGTGGTCGGCTAAGTAGACTTAATGCCATGATTGTGCTACACAATGCCCCCCACCTCATCCCCCCTTTTCCTGCCCATTTTATCACCACTCTACTTCTTGGAATGAGCAGCTGAGTTGTATATGGCCGTGTTTTCGCCCTCCTGTACGCCTCCCTCATGTGCGAATGACCCACGATCCATATCTGAGGGGGTGTTGCTGACATGCCTGTAAAACAAAAGTAGAAACATGTGAGTGTTCATGGGTTTGAACTATCAGTCCGAACTTGTGCTGGGTTCCCCAACATCACTTGCTGCTGTTTTCTGCTGAGGCCTTATGTAACCCATGTATGCCTTTGAAGCCCATCTGCCCACCCCTTTTATCTGATCCTCGTTTAAACCGCACCTGGCAGCCTCAGTGGCTGCTCCAATTCGGAATGAATGGGTGTTATACGAGGTCGGGTTTTTTCCCGCCATCCATAAACCCTTTTGTAGGACCGCAGTGAATTGCCGTCTTGTGACTGCTTTTCCATCCCCGTGCACAAACAAATGACCTGCTCCCGTAGGACGACCTGCCAAATAGTCCCTCATTGCCATCCATGGGCAGATATTTCTGGGTGGGGCCTTAAACAGTGTAATCATAGCCGGGGGGCCGCACTGGTTAGTTTTTGATTTCCGTAGCTGAAGACACAGTCTGTCTTGCCAGATGACGAAATCACTCAACTGGAGATTGGTGTTATGGCTCGGAGAGTTGGACTGCGGTACCAACTCAGACACCCGGAAGGCCCCAAAAAATGCACATGTGTATAGGGCCCTGAACAGCTTGGTTTCATAGCCAGAGCTGCAAGTGACCACCAGTGCTGTCAGGAGGTTGGACAATTCTGGTAATCCTATGGGCTTCCTTGTGTCCACCTTTTTTCCCGCGAGTCTAGCCATGCCCTGCACCATTTTCTTTGTAATGAAATTGTTGGTTGGGTTGGGGAAACCTTCGTATTTCCGAAGAAAGGCAATGCCTGCTAGTTGGAGGCGTATAGCCGCCGGGGATTTTCCCAGGCATTCTAAGTGTAGGATGTAGCTTTGAACCTGTCTCTGGGTATTGTGTAATTCCACGCTTACCTCGTGACCACAAAATTGCTGGAAAGATTCATAGCTACCTACATACTTCCTCCATGTCGGGGGGGCCACAGCGAGCTGTACCAGTTGCTGCAATCTTGGTTCCCTAGTCTCCAGACTGCTTCCGGTATTTCTGTTGGGAACTGGTCCGCCCACGGGGCTAACTGCCTGAAGTGCTCAAGCTGAAATCGAGACAGGGCATCAGCTATAACATTTTCTTTTCCTGGCAGATGTCGTGCCTTAAAAGAGATGTTGTACCATAAGCAGCATAACACAAAGACCCGCAAGACCTTCATCACATCTTCAGAGCGAGATGTCTGCGAGTTCAATATGTCCACTACCGCCCTGTTGTCTGTGTAAAACAGCACTTTCTTATTCTGAAATTTGTGCCCCCACACCCTTACGGCTACCATGATGGGGAACAATTCCAAAAGGGTAATATTCTTTGTGAGTCCCGTCGACACCCACTCCTGTGGCCAGTGTCCCACAAACCATGCTCCCTGCCAGAATGCCCCAAAACCAATGCCCCCTGAAGCATCGGTTACCATGCGCAGGTCCAAAAATTGGTCTGTTGGTGTCTGCCAGATGGTGATACCATTAAAATCTTTCAGGAAAAGTTCCCAAACCTGTAGGTCTGCTTTTATGCCCTGTGTCAATCTGATGTGGTGGTATGGTTTTAAAGCCCCACCCATGGCAGATGCCATCCGCCTAAGGAATGGCCTGCCAGGGCGAATTGCACTGCATGCAAAATTTAAGTGGCCTATAACAGATTGCAGCTGTTGTAGGGTCACCTTCCTTGCTTTTCCCATCTCACCCAATATTTTGCACAAAAGTGCCACCTTGTCTTGTGGTAGCCGGGAAACCATGGCCTCGAGTCTATTTCTATGCCCAGGTATGAGAGACAAGTCGCCGGCCCTCCGTTTTTCCCAGCCAGAGGGACACCATAATAACCCATCAGTGAGGTGAAGCCCTGCAGCGTCTCCCACATGTGGTTCCCCTTTGGCCCCATAAATAGGAAATCATCGAGATAATGGACTACATGTATGTTTTTGTGTGTTCTCTGGTGGCCCTCCAAAAGGTTGAGAATGCTTGAAGGCTGAGCAGCTGGCGGAGCAACCCATAGGCATAGCCTTGTCCATATACCATTGACCTCCCACTTTGAAACCCAGTAAATCTTGGTCACTTGGATGTACCGGTAGCAGACGGAAAGCGGATTTGATGTCGCTCTTTGCCATCATTGCACCTTGGCCTAACTGTTGTATGTGGCGCAGTGCCGCATCAAACGTTGTATATTGCACTGTGCAATCTTCCGGGTTGATGAAGTCATTCACTGAATTACCTTTTGGGTAGGACAGGTGATGTGAGCCTATACTCCCCGCTTCCTTTTGGGAACCAGCCCCAATGGGGATACTCTGAGGTTGTGCACTGGGGGTGGTCAAATGGTCCAGCCACCCTGCCTGCCTCCACCTCCTTAGCAATTTTTCCCCAGGATGTTGGGAAGCAAATTGCAGACCTCAGATGCGTGCTGTGGTTTCTACCCTTGGGCCCTTGTATGGTATCCTAAAACCATACCTGAAACCATCGTGTATATATTTTGCAGCTAATTTTTTGGGGTAGCAGTCGAGCCATGGGGCCATCCTATCTAATCGTACTGGTGAGTTAGCCAAACTTCCCAGACCCCTTTCCCTTTTTGCTGCTTGCTCCCTCGATGCTTGATGTTCTGGGGGATTGCCATGTACATTCAGAGAACCTGTGCTCTCCTCCGCATGACTTGCAGATGTGCCCGTACTTACAAAAGGACAAAACATTTTCCTCTATTGTAGTCGTAACAGGCCTTCCTCCCTGCCCCTTTTTTCTGCTCTTTCTTGTGTTCTCCACTCGTTTGCTTTGCAATAACATGGCCACTATCTGTGTATGTCACCACATAAGGCAGGCCCCGCATCATATAACGAACCCACAGGTCTATGTGTGTGTTTTCCCATTTGAGGTTGGGTTGCCTGGATAGTTTTAGACGAAATTGCTCATCGTATTTCAACCATGCATATCCATCAAATGAGAGGTGTGCAAATTTTATGGTATCCCTGTATTTTAAAAGTGCAATTAGTTTATCCGGGTGCTTCATCCCATAAACTGACATAAATATGTCAAAGGCAGCTGCCCAATTCTTAAATGTGAATGGTACCTTTGGCGCCGTAGCCTCTCTTGTTTATACCTTTTATGACGCTCACCTCTGGGATTTCCCTATGCAGTAAAGAGAACATGTCTATGAATTCCCCTTTCGAGATTTTCTCCTGGACTGTGTCGGATAAGTGATCCCCTAATGGGTCTTCTACCCCAGCATAAGCCCAACGCTCTGGGGATCCGGATACTGCGCTGGTTGACTTATCCCCCATTGCAGTATTTGGAGTGCTATGCATTCTAGTGGCTATAATCTCCTGCTCTTGTGAGCCTGATGTCCTGTTCTCCGTGTTAGTTGGGAGGGGTTGTAATGCGGGAGGCCCAGCACCTGTCCACACGTGAACCGCTGCCCTTTGTGCATTACCCCTTCCCCCTATAACTTTGGGAGAAAATGGAGTGAGGCTGACTCGAGCGAGGCTCAAACACCCTGGTGTTCTGTTGTACGCTTCCTTTTTGACTTACCTGAGCTGCATCGGTTCCTGCCATTGCAGATTTGTCCAAGTGGTGTGTCCCTAAGCTCTCATCCTCTCTTGACCCAGCAGCCCCGGCTGTGCCCAGTAAGGTACCTTGTCCAGGTTCATTAGTTGGATATGACCGGGGCCCCCCAATGGTGGGAGGCATTCCACCCTGTGTGGTTGTTGCGAAACCAGGGGGTAAGGAGCTCCAAGGGGTCACCGCTGGCCAAGTGAAGGGCATATTTCCCGGTGAACCATACAAAAAGGGCCACATAAAAGGGTTATGTTGCCATGTTTGATGTCCCGTTATCACCGGCCCGGGATTGAACCCTGGAGCCCAATGTTGACTTGACTGGTTGCTTACCTTTCTCCCCCTTTTTCTTCCTAGGGGTTCCTTACTGACTGTTTTTTGGCCATGTCCTCCCCTCCTGTCCCCCTTGTGCCCTGCCCTCTTCCGTTTATGTTCCCTTATCTTTTTGGCCTTGACCCTGTCCTCAAGGTTCTTTTTCTCTTTCTCGAGCCTTGCTTCCTCTGTTGTCGATTCCAATGGCAGCCTTTCTATGCTGTCACTATATTGCACTCCCTCACTATCAGATTCAGACCACACTAAATCTATTGATACGTCACTGGCCTGGTCTCCCTCATACTCATCCCTCTGTGGCTGGGCCACCGTTACTTGTTCCACCTCATCGTTCTCCTCTCCAGGTTGTGCTCTAGGTGCATTCCCCTCCGCTCTGTTCCGTTTTTTCTCCGTCCGTTTTTTCTCTGCCTCTGCCCCTGGTGAAGACTTGCGCTTAGTCTGCCTGCCCTGCCCCTTTTTGGCAACAGATTTTTTCTGAGCCATGGATTCTAACCATCGGGCCGATGGCTGGCTACGCCTAGGCTGCTGCCCCACATCCTCCACTGGTTCTTGTGGGCTGTGTTCTGGCATGTTAAGGGGGTCTGACACTGTTTTCTGTTGCCCGTTTTGATGGGCTAGTAGTAATTCTGGTTCTAACCTGGACATGGTTGACAGCCAGCCAGATCCCCCAATGTCCTTAGGGCATTGCAGGGCCTCGCGGAAGGCTTGGTCTTGCCCTTGCACTGGGATAGCATGTGCCACAACTTGTGACTGGCTTCCCGGCACCGCAAGGTCTCGACCAGCGCCCTGCACGGGGGTTTAGGTGGACTGGTTGTCCAGAAAGAGGTTATTCTGCATTTCGGACATTTTTGCTATTAATATTAAGGGGCAAGGCAGTGTCCAATGATGCAATACCTATAAGACAAAACATAATTAATACACCTTCATCCTGCCCTTTATAAGTCAACGTTCTACCCCTATATCCTCTCTTTAACTGAATGCCCCACCCTAGCCTATCTGAGTTTGCCCCCAGGCACCTCTAAGCCACAGTACCCCCACCCCGGTAGGAACTAAACCCAGTTGCCCCCCCCCCCGGGGAGGAGGAGGAAAAAAAAAACATGCTCGCTTCACACCAACACAGGGACAGGGAACACATGACCGAAGCCAGTACACCAAGAAAGGCCACAGCACAGAGGGACCGCAAGGAACTACCACATCACCAAGGGAAGGAAAAAAAAAAAAATTCAGCCCTGCACCCAAAGATGTACAAGCTTTTCACTCTTCCCCAAAAACCTCTGATGCAGGATCACCTCCACACACTGAAATTCAGAAAAACCACAACATAACCCCTTCCCCTGGAAAAGGAAAGGGCCAGGAACACAAACCCACATGGGAGGAAACACAAGGCTAGAGGACAGCCCCAAATGAGCCCAAAATGGCCCCAGCAACAGCTTGCCAAGGGAAAAGGAAAGACTTTTTTTTTTATTAATGCCCAAACCAGAGAAAAACAACCGGAAAAAACTGCTGTGGAAAACCGGGGCACCAGGAGGGGGGGCGCGAGGCCAACAAAGGGCCCAACGAAACCCGAAGGGTAAAAGAACACAACCAAAAACCGAAAGGCCTCCCCTAAAGCAACAACCAACAGGAAAAGCCTGCACAACAATACGGGAAGTTATCCGACGAAGAAATTCAGAAAAAGGGGCAGACTACAGGCTGAAGACTCCAGGAACCCCCACCAGGAAAAGGGGGAGCAGGCCCAACAGAAAAGCTGGCTGGCCAGATGCAAGAGGGCCGGGGGCACGCTCCAAGAAACCGCAAACAGGCCTGCACCACCCGCCGCCAAAAGAAATAAAAGAAAACCCATACAAAGGCAAAAACCCCAAGAACCCAGACAAAGCATCCCTGAGAAGGCCGGAAGGGCAATTTCTTAGCAAGATTTATGAACAAATTGAGGCTGAAGGCGCGCTGCGGGCCTTCAAAGTTACCTGGGACCAAAGGATTTTCTCTTTGTTTTTTTTTGTTTTTTTTTAAAAGACTGTGGAAAATTACTAAAGCTGCTTACAAAGTACCGAAAGGGCGAAAAGAGACCACGTGTCCTACAAGCACAGACCCCCCCCCTGGCGACCCATTCCCAAATGAAACAGCCAAAACGCCCAGGCCCCCGCTCACCCTCGGAGAAATACTGAGGAGACATGTGGACCACTAGCTGGGACAAAGTTGGAGAGGCTGGCGCGACAGGGAAAAAAGGGTAAGAACACGGGGCACAGGCCCAGCAAAACCCCCCCGAAGAACAGCCAGGGCCCCAAAAAGGGCAGAAAGAATAAAAAAGGCACTTACCTGAAGAAGGCACAAGCGGGCGGGGGACGCATGGAAAAAGCCGGCCGTAACACAAAGAGCAGGGACAAACGGCGCCGTAAAAAAACGCCGAAACAACGGAGAACAAAGGCCGCGAAAAAAGGCAAAGGATGGCGACTGCGGCAAGGATGAAAAACTTAAAACTTCGGTTGCGGAGCTGTTCCAGGAGGCGAGATCCCTGGAACAGCTCGCTTCAACCCTCTCCTGACCCCTATGGGAGGTCCTGGCCAACCCTATCCGAGGGGCTTCTCTGATTGGAGCCACCTGCTCGGAGGCCGCCTCCTCCCAGGCAGGTGGCGGCCCTCTACTGTACACCTCTTGGGTGCCGTGGGCAAATTGCCCCCCTGGTGAGAGGCCGGTGGGGCTATTTCAGCTGGCATGTGTATGCTAACCCCTCCTTTTCATATTTGCTTGCACGCAGGCACAAAGCAAACAAATTGTTATTGTAGTGTAGGGCTCTGTGTAGGTGTGTACTGTATAAGCCAATGGATGTAGAAGTGCAGGAGGCTTGACTCTCAAAAGCCAGTGCTGAGAAGGTTGACAGTGTCTAGCTGGCTGATGGGTGTAAACTTCTAGATCAAAGGATAAAGCCCCACAAATCACACTAGTTTTCTGCCCATTAGCCAGATAGCAGACATCATCATCATAAGAACATAAGAACATAAGAATCATGTCGGCAGATGGGGACCATTTGATCCATCTAGTCTGGCCAAGGTGGCTACCCCCCCTTTAATTGTTCAAGCCAAGCTGTCCACACTGTCTGTCCATTGCTAGTTTAAATTCTCTTACTGTTTTAGCTGCCACCACCTGTGCTAGCAGGCTGTTCCATAGGTCTATCACCCTCTCCATGAAGAAGTACTTTCTATAGTTGTTCCTGAACTTGCCTCCCACCAGACGCAAGTTGTGGCCCCGTGTCTGAGTTTCTTTGTTTACTTGGAAGAGATTCTCCATCTTGTTTATTCCCTTGATGCATTTGAACCTTTCTATCATGTCTCCTCTATTTCTTCTCTGTTCTAGTGAGTACAATTTTAGTACCTTGAGGCTAGTTTCATATGTCTCATGGTGCTGCCCTTGCACCATTTTAGTAGCCCTTCACTGCACTGTCTCTAATCTGTCTATGTCCTTTTTCAGGTGTGGCCTCCAGTACTGGACACAGTACTCCTGGTGTGGCCTTACCAAGGATCTGTACAGTGGCATGATTACCTCTTGCTTTCTACTTGTAATGCCCCTACCTATACATCTGAGGATGCCACTTGCTCTCTGCAGAACTTTTCTGCACTGTTTTATGACCTTGAAGTCATTGGTGATGAGTACTCCCAGGTCCCTTTCCATCATTGTCACTTCCAATTGGTGCCCATCCAGTGTGTACTTTACTTCTGGGTTTTGCTTTCCTAGGTGCATAACCTTGCATTTCTTGGTGTTAAACTTTAACTGCCAGTGTTTTGACCACTCCTCTAGTTTCCTGAGGTTGGCCACCATGCTTGTGGCCCCCTCCTGTGTATCCACCCTGTTGCAGAACTTTGTATTGTCTGCAAACAGGCACATCCTCCCCTACAATTCTTCTGTGATGTCAATGATGAATATGTTGAAGAGGTTTGGACCCAGCACTGATCCCTGTGGTATGCTGCTGCTGGTCACTTCCCCCTCTTGTGACAAAGCCCCGTTGACCAAGACTCTCTGCTTCCTATTCTGTAGCCAGTTCCTAACCCAGTTAATTATCTTATGCCCTAACCCTGCATGCTCTGGTTTATTTCCCAGTCTTCTGTTGGGGATGGTGTCAAAGGCTTTGCTGAAGTCTAGGTACACTATGTCCACCGCTCTGCCCTGGTCTATTGTTTTGGTAACCCAGTCAAAGAAATGTGTCATGTTTGTTTGACATGATCGACCTGCCTTGAAGCCATGTTGCTTAGGATCTAGTTTTCCATTTTCCCTCAGGTATTCCACTAGTCTCTCTTTTAGTAGTGCCTCCATAATGTTTCCCACTATAGAGGTCAGGCTGACTGGGCAATAGTTTCCCATATCCTCTCTGCTTCCTTCCTTGTGCAAGGGCACTACTGTTGCTGTACTGTTGACAAGCAGAGAGAGAAAACAGGGTAGAGATCCTGTTTCCATCAGGAACTGAAGACAAACTTATACTTCACACTGTGTGTGTGTGTGTGTGTGTGTGTGTGTGTGTACCTAGTTACAGACAGGAAGCACCTACCTGAAAGTACTAAATAGAGTTGGGAAAAAAAACAGCAAGCAGTATGCAACTATGATAGCTTCAAATATGTTAGCATGTCAAGAATGAACAGAAAACACCATCAATAGTTGATTTAAATTATAAATTGTTTATGTTCCATTTGAAGAGCCCCCCCCCGATACCAGCGGTTCACCCATGCCAGTGCATAAACAAAGAGTGCTTGGTAAATGAGAGCGCAAGGAAATTGGCGATATGTGAGGTGATCAGCAGGGAATTGGTCCCCCCCCCCAGCCGGACTGCATGGTGTATGCATGATTTTCTGCAGGGGCTGCACCCCTCAAACTATATATAACCAACTCCGAGTCAGACACTCCATGAAGGGCGGGTGATGTGAACATGGCGTGAGTGTGGGATGCTCTGAAATCCAGAATGCCCCTGTCACTCATGACCTTGTTGCGGTGCCCACATTACGGCACCCTAATCACGGCGCTCTTACAACGGTATATGGATAGGAGCTGGGTAACTTCAAAAAATGTGATAGACACAGTTCAGTTTATCATTCAAATATTTTTGTAGTCCTTTTTTTTTCATATGGACTTTAACTTCTGCCCCTTCCCATCAGCTTTCTTTTGCTGTTGACCCCCATCCCCTTCACTTCACCTCCAGGACTTATCCCATCTACTTCTTACCTTGTTGTGTGAGTGGGTACCATGGATGGTGATGATGCGGTACTTTCAGGGTAACAGCATCATCCTGCAGGCAGGAGTCCTTTTCTGCTTGTTACTCCCCTTAAGTCAGAGCCAGTGGTGTGCAATAGCGCACATGTTGACCATGAAAATGGTGCATGCTTTCAACACCCACCTCCAACTTTCAATTCTGGTGACCGCTACTCTGCCGCCTACACCCCCACACACTAGGTTGCAGTTGAGCAGCAGTACACACTGTCCCCCCACCATGAAAGAAGAGATCCGTTGATGGACACTAAATCCCCCTTCCCCCACCAGCTCCAAGTGACCTTGGTCCATTCTGGAACACAGGTTGCTAGTGTGGTGGAAGATGAGGCATCCAGCGCCTCGGCCCTCCATGCTACTTGGCCAACTACAGGTTTACTGTAGCTCTGATTTTCTTAGACAATATTGTTTGTGGTCTTGAGGGGGACTAAACCTGCAACCCACTGTTTTACAGTTCTGTGCTTTTACCCTCAGTGCTATTCAGCTAGAACTATGTTTTTACAATGTTTCCCCCTTTTTCTTTATTACTGAGGGACATGACATAAAAACAAGATTACTGTTCCTTGGACTTTTTAAGCAATAAGGTACGACCAGGGGTTATGTTAATGTTCTAGTTAATCACCCCCGGGGGTGTAATGTGTCACGAGGCACAGCCGACTGCCATACTGCCCCAAGGGGGTGATTTACTTGAACATTGACATAACCCCTGGGAGTACCTTATTGCTATTATTATAATTGGGTCTTGAGGAATTTAAGTTGTTTTTTTTTGTTTTGTTTTTTTACATTAATATGTCAAATTAACATTAAATAGTTCCTCCACCATGAGCCTTGCAGGCACACAGTGACTGTTAATTGAAATAGGAAACTGTATTTACTGTAGTCAAATTGTTGTAATAAATATGTTAAAACAACAAGTTCCTGTCAGCGTCATTTTTCTTGTATTTGATAGTGTCTAAGGTATTCCCTTATCTGACAGACAGCATTAAAGATTGCAGTCCTCCGTAAAACGGCACCTCCATTTTTTTTCAACATGAGCCACGTGACTGCAGAACTACCATTAGGTCAAAGACTCCTGACTGACACCTTTCTTTCAACCCTACAACAGCTGTGGTGCTGCATTCTGTGACTGTAGAGATCTCTTATCTAGCAGAACTAGTTGAGATTAGGTACTGAAACACAGAACCGAGCTGTCACCATCTTGAATAAACCTACATTCACCTCACTACCCCAGTAGCCTTTTTTGAAATTCCCAACTTTCGTTCTCTGTGAAAAACAAAGCACACACCCTGCCATCCCCCTCCCAGCTACTTGCCATCACCCCCATGATAGCGCTATTTGCAAAGTGAAAGAAAAAATGGTGCTGGATATTGCTATCTGCCCAGCTCATCTCGCCCTATTCCTTGGTTTCCTGAGAGGTGCGGGGGGGGGGGGGCAGTGTACAGGAGAAGGAGAGAGTGAGTGTGGTTCCAATTTCCCTGTTAGGAACTTTTGTGCAGCCTGAGAGTGCCCTAAGCAGATCTGTTCCTCTCCATTGGTAAAACCATGCTTTAATGCCTAAATGTTTAATCATACCTTGTCCATGGATTCAGTCCCGATAGTCTGGTACGATCTTCTTTCCATGACAGGAATACGTCGAGCTTCTCCGTAGGACCTCACACATCTGCTTTGGGTTTCCAGATTACAGTGCTGGGACAGGGGGGGCAGCTAAATAACTCCTGAAAAACACATTTCTCCATTCACAAAAGGGATTCAACCCCTTCAGTGGAGCAGGGAGGCACTGGCACCCACAGCAGAAATTTGTGCACATTTATAACAGCATTTATGCTACTCGTGTCTACAGACTGCATGTATATTTCCAAGTTAAGCTGTAGACAATCGGTTCTGACGTTGTTGAAAGGAATGGCAGGGAGAAGACAGGAATCCGTTGGCAACTTTACTTGCTGGGATTCAGGTGGTGGACAGGGAGAGGTGCATAGACTCTTATCGGGCAGTTAGGGTGCGGATATTTTTTACGTTAATTTCACACTAATTTAAGATATGCTGTGTAGTTCTTTGGTGCAAAAAAGTGGTCACAGAGAGGAAATGGATCGCTACTGTTATAATAACTTCATTTTAGCCTTTACACTGTCCAACACATCTATCGCTTAACATAATGGTGGCTCTACATTCTAACTATGGCATTTGTGAAATAATAACTAGTCCCAGACAGATTAATGCTCTTGTCATTCGACTGGACAAGTACATTAATAAGGAGATTAACATAAGGCTCTCGGAATACTGACAACCAATCAGATTGCAGCTTTCCTGAGACCTTTATAATAAATTAGCTTGGCTCCTTGTCTACTCATGACATCACAATGCCCTGTTTATGAATAATAATTATCTCCACAGCAACAGACTGGGATGCCATAAACAGAACTGTGACTGCAGAAGTAGACAAGCAGACAGAGAAAACAGGGTAGAGATCCAGTTTCCATGCAAATGTCCTTAGTAATGAACAAACAAGGGAAACAATTACAAAAAAGGGTGATATATAAGCTAAATTGTGTCTAGGTACAATGTTTGTTCAGATGGGGTGTGTTCATTACAGACTGAAGCAACTTCAGCCCTAAAATAGTTCCAGACCTCCTTTACTGAAATGATCAGATCCAGCCTGTCTCATGGTGTAGCCTCCATATTCAACATAAATGAGATATATCAAAATGTTTAGGTGAGCGAAAACTAGTTAATATTATGTAGCATTTTATTTTCAGGTTACTTCTAATGCAAAATATGACCTAATAATCAGAAAACAAATCTAGTAAAATTCCAGACAAAGCAGTGGACAGACACCGGCCACTTGGGGAAAACCCCAAAACAGGCAATGGCTATATCTTCAGGAACCAGGATTGCCGATGCAGAGACCACAGGGCCAGATGGATCAGGGACTCCTGAGCCTACGACAGCAGGCCCCAACAAAGGAGGAGCTGAACAGGAAGCTCCGCCGCCTAATGCTGCAGAAATGGAAACCAAATCTGGTGAGGTCAGAAGGAAGACACAAGTATTAGGGTGGTATGCTCTACATGCTGTTTGAGCAGAACCCTCTGAGTGAGAGGGATTGGAGGAAAGGCATAAAGGATGTCCCTTTCCATAAGAGGGACAATGTGTCTCATCAGAAAACCCCATTCCAGATCAGTCCAAGACCCACGAGTCTGAAAGGACCCAAGATGGGCACTGCAGCTGGACCATGAGGCATCCATTTTCAGGAGCTGCATGACAGTTGGGGCAAAATAGAATGCCCTGTAACAAGTGCAGGCAGCCCAGCCATCACACTAGAGCATGGCAGAGAGTGGACTTATGAGGACCTTTTGTTCCAGTTCATCCATTAGTTGATCCCACTGTGCCCAAAGAGTCAAATGTGGTATGTGCATGTGTTGACAGACAAAGGGAACTGTAACAATGGCAGTAACCAGCAGTCCCAGGAGATGTCAGATCATTCGAGTGGACATATAATGATGCCTGTGTATCAGCTGGACCTGGGCAACAATAGCATCCACCTTCTCTGCGAGTAGGGTGGCACTTCCTCCAACGTATCCAGCACAGTACCAATATATTGGAGGTGCTGACAAGGGACAATACAGATTTCAGTATGTTTACCATAACACCCAGTTCCTTGAACAGTTGTCTCATACTGGACAATGCACACAGAAACACTTCCCTGGATAAGGCCTTCAGAAGCTGATCGTCCAGATATGCGAAGACATAAAGCCCTTCCCTCTGAAGGGCTGCTGCCAGAACCTCTAACCGTTTGGTAAACAACTGCAAAGCTGAGGATAAGCCAAAGGGCAAGATTTGGAACTGATAATGGCTTCCCTCAAGTATGAACCAAAGGTACTGCCTGTGGCACTTCTAAATTTTGATATGAAGGTGTGTTCTTCATGTCCAGGGAGGGCACAGAACCATCCCCCCCCCCCCTTGCAGCAGGGGGATGAGACAGCCTGGAGAGACACTATTTGAAACTTTTTGTATTCGATAAAAAAGGTTTAGGTCTCTGAGGTCCAGTACAGGACACAGATCTCCTCTTCACTTGGGAACCAGGAAGGATCTGGAATAGAACCCTTTGTTTCTTTCTTGGAGAGGAATGGGCTTGATAGCTCACTTGTGAATGAGTGACTGAACCTCCTCTAGCAAAAGGGGCAAGTGACCCAGAGGATAATGAGAAGGAGGTGGAGAATGAACTGGATGGGTAGACATCAACTGCAGACCATGCCCCATTCCACTATTTCCATGATCCACTTGTCCATCATGATGTTGCTCCACTTTGGCAGATGAAGGAAGATCCTTCCCCCACCATAACCCCTGGAAGTGATAACAGAGGGGGAGGAAGAGGGGAGTTGGAAGGTACTGGGGTGGCAAGGGTGTCACCTTGACTGATACTGTTGGGTGCTTTTGCATGGCCACCAGGATGGAGGGGACCCAGGAGGGGACCACCTCCATGGCTTTGTGTATGAGGTTACTGACTAGATGCATGGCCACCACAGGCCTGTAAAATGAGCCCCTACCATGCCCCCTGGTGGGTTGAGGGGGGTCAGAGATTTGAGTTGCCTTAAAGTCATCCTGGAGGACTGAAGCTCATGCACAGCATTTTCAGCATCACTCTCAAACAGCATGGAGCCTCTAAAAGGACCTTTCAGCACAGCCTGTTGTACATTAGTAGCAACTCCAGTTACCCCAAGCCAGAAATACCTCCGAAGGCATATGCCAGAGGCAGCAGCCCTGGCAGAAGCATCATATGCAGAACATAACAGATGCCCTCCAGTACCCACACCAGCTGAGGTGGCTTTAAACAAGTCAGCCATGACAGGACTATCAGGCAGAGCCTGAATGGTAGATGAAGCAGATTTCTACAGACTATTCTGATTTTTGATCATGTATACCTGGTAACAATTCTTAAGCTTAAGGATGCAGAGGCGTAAGTTCTTTTGCTCATAACATCCAGCCCCCTGGATTCTTTGCCAGAAGGCAAAGTGCTTATGTATGTAGGGGCCCTAGAGTGGCCTAGAGCGGGCATGATAATCACAGGATCAGTTTCAGGCTGAGAAGCCTAATAAGACTTAAACAGCAGCTAACACCTTCAGGAGAACTTTAACAAAACATAATATTTAGGCACAGTACAGCTTGTATTTCACAGTATTTCCATATTTCTCCTCCCCCTTATTTATTACTGAGGTCATTTGCATCAAAACAGGATCTTTGCTCCTGAAGATTTAATCTATTCTCGTTGCTTTCTCCCTACCTAACGTCATAATGCACAATTTGTGACCTCACAGTTACTCCCATGGCAATGGACTGTGATGTCACAACAGAGGATTATGACTTGAACTAGGGAGTAAGCTATAGAAACAGATGAACTCTAAGGGATAAAACGCATGTATTCGTGCTAATTTACTAAGTAATAAATATTGGGGAGGAGAAATCTATAGAATATATATGGAATGGAAGCTCAATGGTTCCTAAATATTATGTTTTTCAAAGTTTTCTTTGTGGTGTCAGCAGCTCTTGAACAGACAGAGTAGGGTACTGTTTATCAGCTTTCCTAAGCACGGCAGGCACGACATTAGGCCTTAGCTAGGCAGGAAAGGTAGCATCCTCTAAGACAGAATATACAGGAGGAACTACAATGGAGAGTACAGTAGGAATCTCCAAAAACTCAATAAAATGTTTCTTCCTGGAGTCCTCCTCAGTTTCATATCCCATGAAATGTTGGATTTGTCTGAGTAAAGTCAGAAAAGAAGGATCTTCCAGAGGAAACCTGGGATCATACACCAGGGAGTCCTCACTGTATGTGGAGAGGGTAAAGCTAAAAGTCAAATTACCCCTCACAGGGACCATTATCCCTTTCTCCATCCTCCAAATCATTCTCCATATTAAGGTGATCAGGATAGTATTGTATCTCATTGTCTGGAATGGCAAGGTGTGCAATCGACAGAGCCAGTGACGGAGGCAGTGGCTGCAATGGAGGAATGACAGGTGTGCTTTTGGATCCCATCAATGACAACAGTGCTGACAGGGGAGGCTCAGTTGATGGACTAGCTGTTATCTGACAGGACTGATGGAAACTGGCATCCAAATAGTTTAGAGAACAACACCAGCACAACCTGGAAGTCAACGGCTCCTTGTAAACGGCCAGGGACAACCAACATCAAAGGGGTAGAACCTGACAATGGCAGCTGCATACTGTCCATAGTAGGGACCGCAGTGCCACAGCCAGATCCCAACCTTGGTGTCTCATTGACGGTCAAGGGGGCTGTAGTCATCATTGCTGGAGTGGATGGTGATAAGGACTTATCCTTTTTAATGAAGACAATAACTTTTCCTTGTCTTTGTCCTTAGTCCTTGATGATCATGGTGGCAACAGCATCCCCAAACACCAGGAAGTACCTTTACTGGCAGCGGTCAAGCTGGAGCTCGATCCCTTGGCTTGAGCTTCCATGGCCTTGATAGTGATGAAGGTTTCTAGTTCCTTCTTTCGGCATCTCCTTGTGGCCTGATTGAATCCCTGGCAGATCTTGCAGGCTCTGACATTGTGGGACAGGTCCAAACAGCAAACACAAACTGTGTGAGTGTTGTCATTGTAGATCTTGTAACCACAGGTACAAAAAAGGTTGTTCCAACAGTGGCATAAAAGAACAACGTCAATAAGTTAAATTAGTAAAAAATAATGAAGTTGAAGAAAACAATGGCATTGTTTCTCTGCAGGTTGGACAAGTGGTCGACAGAGGGAGAAAGAACTGAGCAGCAATGGGGCCGCTCACAATTATATAGGCACTGACAATGAACATCTCTCGGCTAGCAAACGTTTCTTAGTGATCCTGATGCTGATGGTTTACAGTTACAAAGTGTGGCCTAATGGAGGAGATATCCTTGATGAATATAATGAATTTATGGGATTATTTCCTACAGATTACTGATGCCAACACTCCTCCCCCCGTTCTTCTTTACAAAGTCCTATGTCTCTCCTGATCCCACAAAGATCGTAGGTACACCTGTTAGTAAACAAACGCTCCCTCACTCTCTGCTCAACCTGTGGCTGAACCCCAAGCAGTACCGAAAGCACTACTAAATAACACTTTATGCCTATAGATATCATTTAGCAGTGCCAGTTGGGAAGGAAGGGAGTGTTATTGGTAATGCTTGTAACTCAGTGTCCAGTAGGCCTAGGTAGAATTTGTTTTTCTTTTAACCTGACAACTTAACAGTTTTCATTTTGGCACTTTAGATTATCTGTAGTACTAACTCTGGGCACCTCCATTAGTTCCTCCATGTCCTCGAAGGTGGCCAGGGAGCAGAGGCTGCTGGACTGCTTCCAGAATGTGTTCCTAACACAGCACGTGGTGGAGCCCAAAAGGGAGGGGCATGTCCTGGATGTGGTTCTGGTGGATGGGGACCTGGTAAGGGACCTGGGTGTTGAGGAACCTCTGGCTGGGAGTGACCACAACACCATCTGGTTTCAAATTAACATGGGGGAAGGGGGGAGAGCTCCAGGACACTGATGGTGGACTTCAGGGGCAGATTTTATGGGCATTTGAACCATTCTCAGGACCACTTGAAGGGGGTTACAACAAGGACAGATGTAGAAAAGAGATGGGAGGTCACTAAACAAGGACTTCATGAGGCAGATAGGACCTGCGCTAAGGTCAAGCGTAAGGAAGCTTGGACACATAAACCAAGCTGGTGGTCTAGGGAGGTTCAGTTAGTGGTCAGGGAGAAGAAGGCTGCTTACAAAAAATACAAAGCAATGAGAGGGAAAAGGAAGCTTACCATCTTTCCTCTAGAAAAGTCACCCAGATGGTGAGGGGGGTTAAGTCCAGTAAAAAACAACGATTGGCACAGGGGATACGGGGAGGGGAAAAGGGGTTCTTTAGGTACATAGGGGAGCAAAGGAAAACTAAGGTCCAGTTTGGTAGCTTGAAAACAGAAGGAGGGTGGGTGAAAGAGGCAAGGGACCAGGCGGAGGTATTCAATGAGTACTTCACCTCTGTGTTCACCTGCAAGGGAGAGGGGATACTAAAAAAGCAAGACACGGAGGGGATGGTAGGGGTAGCGAGGAGGACAGTGGGGGAAACAAATAGGGAGCAGGAGGGAGGGGGAGGTAACCCCAGGGGGTCACATCCAGATACGGTTAAACAGGTCAGTAAGGAGGGGTGGGGACAGATGATACTATCTCCACTGAAAGGGTGTGAAAAGCCCTAAAAGACCTAAAGAAAGATAAATCTCCTGGGCCGGATGGCATACACCAGAGAGTGCTATGGGAATTGGCTGATGTACTGGCAGCACCCCTGGCGGAACTCTTCAGTGGGTCGCTCAAGACAGGGAAGGTACCCAGGGATTGGCTAGAGGCGCATATGCTGCCTATTCATAAAGGGGGGTTGAGGGAAGTGCCAGGAAACTATAGACCCATCAGTTTGACATTGGTGGTGGGGAAATTAATGGAGCGAATACTGAAGGAAAGATTGGGGGTGTTCCTGGAGAAGGTGGGATGGAGGGATAGCAGGTAACATGGTTTTGTGCCTGGCAGATCATGTCAAACTAACCTTGTGGAGTTCTATGAATGGGTAACATCTGAACTGGACAGGGGAAGGCCAGTAGATGTACTATTTTTAGACTTCAGCAAGGCGTTTGACTCAGTCCTCCACTATGGCCTGGTGGGGAAACTGACGGGGTTGGAGGTGGGCCCATTGATGGTAAGATAGATACAAAACTGGCTAACTGGTCTCACTCAGAGAGTCGTAGTTGGCGGGGAGCTCTTGAGCCCTAGAGGAGTCAGTAGTAGTGTACCACAGGGTTCGGTTCTAGGTCCGATCCTGTTTAATGCTTACATACTTGACATCAGGGAAGAAATAGGAAGTGAAATGAGTCTCTTCGCTGACAGCTCTAAGATGGGAGCAGTAGTTGAGGGGAAGAGGAGAGGTTTAATCCTGCAGGGGGATATAGAGACCCTAGTCAGGTAGGCTCACACCCGGAGATTAAATTTCAATTCCTCCAAATAAAAGGTATTGCACCTAGGGTGGGGGAAACCCCAATCACGTGTATACCCTGGGGGGGGGGGAGACACTGGAGGCCTCTATGGGGGAAAAAGACCTAAGGGTCATGGTGGATGCAACTATGAATAACTCTGAGAAGTGCAGGAGAGCTGCTGCCAAAGCAAACAAAATGTCGGGATGCATCGCAAGGGGTATCACATCGAGGAGCAGGGAAGTGATCCTACCGCTGTATAATGGGCTAGTTCTACCGCACCTGGAGTACTGTGTGCAGTACTGGAGGCCGCATCTAAAGAGGGACATACAGCTCCTAGACAAGATCCAGAGGAGGTCTACCAAGATGAGTCACACTGACTTTAAAGTGTCTGTTGGAAGCTCAAACTTACTGCAAAGAACAAACTGCAACTCCATTTAGGACCTGGAAACCTGATTAAGGCATAATACTGCAGAGCACTGGGTAAGAAGGGAGATACACTTTCTACAAAAAGTTTTATTTGTATTTTTCCTTATTGGCATTAAGCAGAGAATTGCAGGATTCCTTTAAAAGGGTAGTAATTTTATAACCAGAGTGAGATACAACTGAATTTGTTGAGTGCGGGGTTGAGACCTAGCATTTGGAAGGATATTTTTGTAACATTTTAAGTGTCCTGCTGGCTGAGAAGTTAATTTTTTAGCCCTGGTTTCACTGAAAGGTTTTGTGTATTGGAATCAGACATAGCAGTCTGCCTGCATTGAAAAGGCCTGCTTACATCACAGGTGTCACTAGTCAATCAATTGGCTCTGGGTGGGGTTTCAGCACTGTGAATATCTTAGACATCCTTCACAGTTAGAAGCCAGTCACACTGACTTTAAAGTGTCTGTTGGAAGCTCAAACTTACTGCAAAGAACAAATTGCAACTCCATTTAGGACCTGGAAACCTGATTAAGGCATAATACTGCAGAGCACTGGGTAAGAAGGAGATACACTTTCTACAAAAGTTTTATTGTATTTTCCTTATTGGCATTAAGCAGAGAATGCAGGATTCCTTTAAAAGGTAGTAATTTTATAACCAGAGTGATATACAACTGAATTTGCTTGAGTGCGGGGTTGAGACCTAGCATTTGGAAGGATATTTTGTAACATTTTAAGTGTCCTGCTGGCTGAGGGTGAGTTCATTTTATCCCTGGACTCAGTAGAGTGGTTTGTGTTGGAGCCGTAGTCTAGTAAATTGTGGTGTTAGTTGTATTACTATAAGGACAGTACTCACCAGGGTGGTGGAGCATTTGTGTATCTGATTGTTTCTAACAGTCACCAGTGGATGCACTACCCACCCACTCCCACCCCACCCCCCAGGCGTGGCATTTCCTTATAGCCACAGTTCTGACATCACTTCCTCAACAGGTCTTGGGGCAGAACTGTCATATTCCTAATAACCCTGCAACGTGCATAAAGAGTAGTTACAAAACAAATAATAATACATATATAATTACATATTGTATAGAATAAAGGAGTGGGACATGTGGGGAGTGGTGCAATGCACTGGCTGTGGGGCAGCAGTTTTCGGAAACATTCTGGAAACTGCGTTGCTGTCTATTGTAGGCAACTGTCAGCTCTGAGAGAGGAGGTTGCCACCTCCAGGCTGAACTAGCAAGGACTAAGGAGGCCTCCCCTCCCAAAGAGCACCACTGCCACAACCACTGAGTCAGAGGTTTCGAGTATGAAGAGCAGTAGGACCACAGTGGGTTCTGGGAGGGTGCGGGTGGTGGACCAGAGGAAGCCCCCAGTTGTACCTCTACACAAATCAGATGCCATTCTGGCAGAGCAAGGTTCCTCTATGATGGCACCCTCAGTGGAGACCCAGAAGAATGCTGAGGACATCCACAAGGAGACCCACAAAAGGGTGGCAAGGGACACCACAGGGAAGGAAACAGCTACTGATAGGGGACTCAATTGTTAGGGGGGTAGAACTGGGGAAGGGAGAGAAGGAAGTAAGCTGCCTGCCTGGTGCCATGGCTTGGAGGGACAAGAAGCGAATCCTCACAATTGTAGAAGCAGCATCACAGGAGAGAGAACTAGATATCATTGTCCACCTCGGGACAAATGACCTAGCTAAGCATGGGATCAGTGCAGTGCAGAATGAATTTGTGGAGTTGGGGAGGGGTCTCAGACGGGTAGCAAGCACAGTAACCTTCTCAGAGGTGCTACCAGTCCATGGCAGGAATGAGGCTAGGGTACTGCACACCATGCAGTTTAATGAATGGTTGCAAAACTGGTGCAGCGCACAAGGCTTTGGCTTCACAGGGGACTGAGGGTCCACCTGGAGAGATAAAGGTCTATACTGGTATGACGGTCTGCATTTGTCCACAAAGGGGACCAAGCTCCTAGGTGACAGGTTTAAATGCTTCCTTGGCAAGCTTTTAAACTAGATAAGGGGAGGTACTGATAAAGGCAGGAAAAGTCAAGCCTCCCCCCACAAAACAGGGCAGGTAGTAGGGTAAACACTGAGGTACAGAGCTCAACACAGGGCAGGATGGGGTGAATGGTAAAATAGATAAGAGCAATAAGAGCAGGGATGGGGAAAAAGGATCAAGCCAACATTAAATGGAGGGCAATGACTACTAATGCCCGTAGTCTGGGAAACAAGCTTTCTGAGCTAGTAGCTTTGATGGAAGATGAACAATTGGATATTGTGGCAGTCACAGAAACATGGTACACAGAGAACCATAAATGGGATGTCAACATACCAGGTACACAATCTACAGAAGGGACAGGAAGGCAAAAGAGGAGGTGAGTAGCTCTATACATAAGGGAAGGGATCAAAGCTACAGAACTAAAAAGTAAAGGGGGAGGACAAGAGGCACTCTGGGTTACCTTGGAGATGGGGAATGGCATCACAATCCGCACAGGGGTTGTATACAGACCCCCGTCTCAAGGGGAGGAAATGGACAAGAAAATGATAGAGGACATTCTCAAAATGGCTGAAAAAGGGGAGATACTGTTGATGGGGGACCTGAATATGCCAGATGTTAACTGGAGGACATGTACTGCAGCCACATCCAAGAGCAGGGTCATTCTCGATGCCCTGCAGGGGGCAGACCTTAGACAGCTAGTGCTGGAACCCACTCGGGAGGAAGCAGTACTAGACCTGGTACTCTCAAATGGAGAGAGGATCACAAATTTAGAAGTCAGTAGACATCTGGGAACAAGCGACCACTGCACAGTGTGCATCACAATGAGCACAACCATGGAGATAAGCCATACAAAAACAAGGATCCCGGACTTTAGAAGGGCTGACTTTGGCAAAATGGGTGAACACCTGAAGAATGCACTAGCAAATGGCCAAATAGGAGGGGTGGAAGAACAATGGAGAAAAATCAAAACTGCCATCATAGAGGCAACAAGTCTTTGTGTAAAACAAATAAAGAAAACAAAGCGGAGTAAAAAAACCACTATGGTTCTCAAAAGAGGTGGCAGGGAAGGTTAAGGAGAAAAAGGCTGCATTCAAAAAGTATAAGGAATCACAGAGGGAGCACGACAGGGAACTGTATCAATTAAAGCAGAAAGAAGTAGGAAAGGCAGTCAGAATAGCAAAGGCACAAACCGAGGAAAAAATAGCTAACTCGGTCAAAAAGGGGGATAAAACCTTTTATAGGTACATTAGGGAGCATAGAAAGGTTAAGGGAGGGATAGTGAAGATTAATAAAGGAGAGGGGAGGTGGGCAGAGGGAGACAGTGAAAAGGCAGAGATACTGAATGAATACTTTTGCTCAGTATTCACAAAAGAAGATGAGGAGCAGTTACCTAAACCAGACAATAGAAGCACTCTGGGTAGGGGGGTTGATACCAGTCCATTCACAGAAAAAAAAGTCCTGAAAGAACTCCTAAAACTCAAGGTGGACAAAGCAATGGGGCCTGACAGGATTCACCCCAGAATCCTAAAAGAACTAAGGGGATCTAGTGACACCACTGACCACACTTTTTAACAAATCATGGCAGGATGGGGTGGTACCTGAGGACTGGAGGAGGGCAGATGTGATTCCCCTTTACAAAAGTGGGAACAAGGCAGAAGCAGGAAACTACAGACCTGTAAGTTTGACCTCAGTGGTAGGGAAAATGATGGAATCACTTCTGAAAGAAAGAATTGTTGAGCACCTAGAGGCCAGCGGGGCACAGGACCCAAAGCAACATAGATTTACAGCAGGAAGGTCATGTCAGATTAATCTAATTGATTTCTTTGACTGGGTGACCAAAGTAATAGACCAGGGAGGGGCTGTGGATATGGCCTACCTAGACTTTAGCAAGGCATTTGACACAGTCCTGCACAAAAGATTAATAATCAAGTTAGCCAGCCTGGGAGTGGGTCCCATGGTGGTAGCCTGGGTAGCAAACTGGCTGCACAACAGGACACAGAAGGTAATAGTGAATGGAACCCATTCCGAAGAAAGGGAGGTTACTACTGGAGTACCTCAGGGCTCAGTTCTGGGTCCAATCCTCTTTAACATCTTTATAAGTGACATTGCAGAGGGTCTGGAGGGAAAGGTATGCCTCTTTGCAGATGACACAAAGATCTGTAACAGAGTTGACACACAAGAGGGGGTAGAAAAGATGAGAAGGGACTTGGCAAGGTTGGAGGAATGGTCAGACATATGGCAATTTAGATTCAATGCAAAGAAGTGCAAGTAATGCACCTGGGAAACAAAAACCCAGGAGAAGAGTACACAATAGCAGGGGAGGTACTAACAACAACAAAATGGAAAGGGACCTGGGAGTAGTCATATCAGATGACCTAAAGGTGGGTAAGCAATGTGAGAAGTCAGTAAGGAGAGCCAGGGGGATACTGGGATGCATAGGAAGGGCATCACAAGTAGAAAAGGGAAGTGATTATCCTCTATACAGACAGTTGGTGAGACCCCATCTGAGTACTGTGTGCAGTTTGGAGACCTCATCTACGCAAGGACATAGACAGGATGGAAGCAGTCCAGAGGAGGGCAACTAAAATGGTGCAGGGTCTCATCAGAAACCATATGAAGAGACTGAGAGAGCTTAATATGTATACCCTTGATGAAAGGAGGACGGGGGACATGATAGAAACGTTCAAGTACCTCAAGGAATCAACAAAGTCCAGGAGGGTAGCATCTTTCAGAAAAAGAGATGTGTAAGAACAAGGGGCACAGTTTAAAGATAGAGGGGGACGGCTCCAGGGGTAATGTGAGGAAATTCTTTTCACGGAGAGAGTGGTGGATACATGGAACAGCCTTCCTGAGAGGTCGTTGGGTCTAAAACAGTGGGGGAATTCAAACATGCTTGGGACAGACACAAAGCAATTATAGTGCGGGGTTGCAGGAAGCAGGCTGTTGGTTAACTAGAATCTGCAGCTTATCCAGTAGGTAGGGAAATGGGCAGACTGGGTGGGCCAAGTGGTCCTTTTCTGCCGTCAAAGTCTATGTTTCTATGTTTCTATATGAGGACTAGGTGATCTGACATAAGAGAGTAGACTGGAGGAGCTTGACCTGTTTTCACTGGAGGAGAGGCGAAATGGGGGGACATGATCGAGGTCTTCAAGTACCTCAAGGGAGTAAACAGGGTTAATACGGAGGAGATGTTTATACTGAAGGAGGGAGGTATCACCAGAGGACATGATCTGAAGTTGGAAGGTGGAAGGATGGGGGGGGAAGAGGAGGAGGTTCTCCACAGAGAGGGTGGAGGAACCTTGGAATGCGCTACCTGGAGAGCTGGTTCAGGCTTCCATGGTGGAAGGTTTTAAGAAAGGATAGGACAGATACAGAAAGGGGATGTATCAAGGGAAGGCCTGGCCTAGGGGGGCAGGAGGGATGAGAGGCATTCTGGAACACAAGGGAGTGGGGAAGACCTCGGTCCCCAGCTAGGGATCTGAGATTTCGAGCAGACTCGATAGATCGTATGGCCTAATCTGATGGCAATTAGTATGTTAGTTAGTGTATTAAAGCATTATTTTTTTCAATCTCAGCCTAGGGAGGATGTTATTTAAGTCCATTTGTAGAAATTACTTGGATAACTGTATGCTAATGTCTTTAGTATATTTATTACATACTGTGATTATCAATGTCTGTGTATAACTGAAACGTGTCTTTTTATATTTTTGTATGCTATTTATGGGTCATCTTTGCAAAGGAGCCTATGTTTAGTGGTTATAATCCTAAATAAAATAATATAAAATGAAATGAAACAATCTCTTGAAAGGGACAAAACAGAGAGAGCATTTTCAATTACCATGCATTAATTTTCAAGTCTTGACTCAGACTCTTATCATTTTTTAAATGTACAGTTCCATCAACTGGATTGCAATAGAGAGAATACAGTCTAGACAAACACTAAGTGTCTTTCCCGGTTAGGCTAAGCAAAAGGCAGAAGAAAGAGCAGCAGTGCAGCAAGACTAATCTCTAAGGCCCACCAGTAAAAAAAAGGGTGAACACAAGTTCTAAAATTCAATGAACTGTATTATAATACTTTCAAAACAGGATAAAGACCGCTGGCCCAGTGATGTGGAGAGCTGAGGCACTGAATGCCTTAACTCCTGCCATGCTGACGACCAGTGCTCAGGAACAAGCAAGGCTTGCCTGGTGTCGGCATGGTGGGAGGGAACTCAAGTGTCCCAGGGATTGCTCTTCCAGGGATGGGTGGACAGCCATCTCAGGCTCTGATTGCCACTAGCTGGAGGCCTGGTGGAAGTGCAGGTGAGTGCGTGAGTGGCTTGAAGAGTGGGGCCATGGCTCTATAGTACATGAACACCTCCATGTGCGCATACTGCTGTGTCACCGTGGGAGGGGTCCATGGGAGAACACAGGAAAATAGGTGAAAGCAAGCTTTATGAACCCCTGCTTGCTCCAAAGTGGCTCATACCACCACTTGACTGCTGGGAAGATCTGGATTGTTTACTGGGGGGGTGACCCTCCCCTTCCCGGCCCCACCATGGGGGAAAATCCATAGGGACTTAGCCCCCCCCATGTGAGCCAAGAGAGGCAAACGTCTGTCACAGGGGGATTGGGACAGCACTGAGAGCCTGCCCGCCTACACCAGGACGAAAAAAGCTGTATGAAAAAAAAAAGGATAAAGTGCAACTTACAAACAGTCAGGTCAGCACTGAGACTCCCCAGCCCTAAATAAAATGAAATGAAAAAATCTCTTGAGGGAGACAGAGCTTTTTCAATTGTCACACATTAATTTTCAATTCTTGATCCAGACTCTTATCATTTTTTTAAAATTTACAGTTCTATCAATCTGATTGCAACAGAGGGAATACAATCTACCAGTCAATTATTTTGAACAACTGGCCCTACCTGTAGCATGGACTCCTGGTGGTATTTGCACAGCAGAAGGAGATGGAGGGCATGAGTTAAACACATGTTCTTGTAAAAAATTTTTTTAACAATTCTCCCATTTCCTTTCTGTTTAATTTTCAGAACTTTTTTCATAATTTCTTCTAGGTTGGTGAACTTGGCTTAGATTTGTTCTGAGGCCCACGGTAGTCTTGTTGACCATTATTATGGTATTGACTACCGCTGAAATGACCTCTATGGCATCCAAAACAATTTCTTCCTGTACCAAATCTTCTCCACGAGGAAGCATGGCCGGCAGTGCACCAGAACAGACGAGCTTGGTGGGAGATTAGTCTCTTTGGCACCGTTTTGAAGAAGGAAAGCTTCTTTTCAGTGGGAAAACTGAACTTACTCTGAAGCACTGGTTGGTAAAGCTGAACCATGAGTACATCCATGAAAAAAGTGCCTGGCAAAGATTTTTTTAAATTAAACTTGGGATCCTAGAGCTCCGACCAGGAACTTGCAGGACTTTCTCCCGGAGCGGTCACAGCAGAACGCCTTAAATTACACTGGCAGCTATGAGCTATAATGTTAAGTTGCTCTGTAAATCAGTGGCAGATCTTGGCAAAGGAGTAGACAGTTTCAACAATAGAGAGTTGGGCTTGTAGACAGCAATGCTGAAAGTCAAGCAGGAGGAAGTAACAGCATAAAGCACGGCGGAGTAGACAGGAGGATCAACTAGCAGGTCTGGTTAAAGAAAACACAATGTGCATGGTACAGCTTGAACATTTAGAAAACCAGGCTGTAGAGAATCATACGAGGATGCTTGGCTTGCTGGAAGGCTCTGAGGGCTCTGACTTTAGTGCCTTTCTGTATCAATGGATGGGGGCAAAGCTTTGGTGTTCTGAATCGGGTAACTCTGTTCATATTTTAAAAGCTTTCTGCATTACCCCATGCTAACCTGCTGGGGAGAGCCTGCCTCCAAGAGCTGTACTTATTGTATTGGCCAACATTAATGACAGGGACAGGATGCTGATGGCTGCACATCGCTGAGGGACATTACAATCGGAGGAGGCCATGATTAAATTGTTTCTGGGTGTCAGCTTTGCAACCCAACAGAGAAAAAAAAGCATTTCACGTGGTTCATAATTGGTTTACCCTACTAGACATCACCATTGCTTCTATGAATCCAGCAAAATGAACACTTATATTTATACTGATCCATTTGATACAGGAAAGTTAGTGCAGAAGATTGAAGAGGAGAGAGCAGAAGTGGATGCCCTGCCCGAGTTGGATCAGGATGGCTGATTTCATGGTGAAGTAACACAGAAAAAAATGCCCCAACAGCTACAGATGTGCTAAGAACAAAAGAAACTAAGCCCCAACAAAAGGCTCAAGCACCATCCTCTCACCCCTAAAAATGAAGCAAGGCACCAGTGTAATTCTGAAGCGCAAAAGCAGCAATTTTATTGTAAAAAAGCCAAAAGGTCAGACAAACATCCTGCCTCCTATCTCTCCAAACAGGGAAGCCAAGCAACAACCCCTGTATACAGCCTCCAACTGGTTTCATCCTAAGGCATCATCAGGGAGTGCCTGAGGTTCCCAGTCTCACCCTTAAATGTGTGGGTCTTAAAGTGACATATGTGACACTTGGACAGGTGGTTCTGATTACTCTATGATTTTTGTAATATAAAAAAATGTAGTGTGATTGTCTGTCATGAGAAATCATGTGGTCCGGGGATGATCCCCTACCCAGTATCACTTCAAAGGACAGGATATGTTAAACAGCAAATCTCTGTAAGGTGATTAACTTCCCAGTTTTCTTTGAAATCAGGAACTAAACTATCCATTTTATGACTTCTTCAGAGGAAGCCCAGTTAATTTTACCTGGTGTTACAAAGCATATTACACCTCAGTGAAGTCTGGCAGAGTTACTCATAGAAAGTCCTTTGGTGTCTTTGAAAAGCAGGAAAACACACTAAATCAAAGAGGAGCAGGAGACCACTCCAGATCAAACAGTCATATTGGAAATGAGTTTTTGCTTATGTTATCTTATTTAAAATACCTCCTGAGTGATAAGACATCCTGGTTGTATAATTTTTAATAAACAGAGGAGGAACTGAGTGACATCATGGAGGAGGCAGGTTCAACGGCAGTTTTTAATTATGCTGTGGCTGACCCTTAGTGACATTCTTGTTTGGACTCTCTGAAGCAACAGCATCTACTTCAAGCACTGTTAGAAGATATACATTAGACAGACAAGTCTAATTGTCTGTTGGTAGGAATTTGTTTGCACTTTTTAAACCTTGTTCTTTGAAGTGATTGTATGCGTTGTGATATATTGTTCTGTATTTACATTTTTCATTTTTATCTGTTTTAAAGTAAACCTCTATTTTAAAGAGACTCCTTGGTGTGCCTTCAAAATTCTTTCTTTGACAAGTGAAGCATATATGGTTACAGTTGAAACTGTGCATAAGCTTAATGGTAATACCAAACTGGGAAAAGGTAAGAGTTTATCTGAGGTCTTTCATAGAGTTTTTAAGGGTTCATTTTGCATACCTGGTTAGGTGCCCTTGGCAAAAGATATCTGGCATTTCCCTGAAGAGCTTAATTATCTGAGCCTGTACATTGGGTACGCTAGCAAGAGGTTCACAGTTTGAATCCCTCCAGAACTTGAGACCAAAGGTGATTCAAACTCACAAAACAGACAGGAGGGTTACCCTGTTCTGTTCCTGTTCACAGTACTGTGCTTGGAGGTTGGCATTGTGGGAGCAGAGGGCCTGGCCTCCTCAGTGGGGTTGTGACAACATACACCAATGAAGAATGTACACCAATAAAGAATACATATTACTGCATTCATAACAGTATAAAATACAACATTTTTGCAAAAGTGAGTACTTAAAAAGTGAGTACTTAAAAACCTGGCAAATAGAGGGTCCTATGATATTATATGTATAAAGCAGTTGAAACCTAAAAATATTTATCACGAAAATATATATACTTTCTTTTCTCATTTCTTTTCATTTAATATCCAGATCACAAGTGCTTGCTGGATACCCATTAAACATATGTTAATAAAAAGAACTGGTGCAGAAATAAATTACGGTCTCAACGTTAATGACTAATATCAACAGTAAAAACCTGGGCTAAAGATAGTATAAGACAGAGAGGACTTGGGGTGGAGGGAGGAAAAAGGGAAATGGAGAAAAGATGGAGGTGTGTGTGTGTTTTTAGAGAGAAGAGAAAACAAACACTTTAGGATTCCTTAACAATGGGATAAGTATATCGACAATAGCTATTAACTCTAGCTCCAATGAAAAAGCATACATCCATATATTCATAGTATCCATAGTTCTATTCTTATGACCTCAAAAAAATACCCAAAATGAAATCAAGAAATTTGAATACATAAATATTTCACTCAAACGTGAATAATTGTTGGCTATATCAATACTGTACTAATAGTTGGATCATTAGGGTATGCTTAGAGAAGTGCTGGCCTGTTTTAGAAACAGAACCCGCATTAACTGAAGTGGCCAAACATCCATCGAGAATTACATACAGAAGAGGTCAAAATCTAAAGGACCTCCTGGTGCATAGCTTTCAGCCAGTATACTAGCAAAAAATGTTGAATTGGTTATCCCCCCAACCTCATCAGATGGCTCCGCTCGACTGACGAGGTTGCTAGAAATTCAAGGGTATCGTTAAAATCTTCAGGGGCCGTGCATTTTATGTACCACGGCCCCAACCCTTTGGAATTCTCTACCCCGTCAGCTGCGTGAGTGCGCATCCCTGGGGGTCTTTAAGCAGGCACTAAAAGCATATTCATGGTGCCAAGCATGTACAAGCTAAGTATATTTAATAACAGATTTAATTGATTATCTTTTATACTGTTGTTTTATACTACTGTTTTTAGTCACTTTTTGTAAAGCGCTTTGATAAATCGAAAGGTGCTAAATTAAATAAAGATTATTATTATTATTAAGGTTGTTATACCTGTGGTAGATGTGTGTTTTGCCAGCATGTGACAAAAGGGAAAAACTTTAACACAGTAAACAATGGGAAAACTTTTTTGATACAACAGTTCATCAGTTGTAGTTCCCAGTGGGTAGTGTATTTGGCTACATGCAAGTGCAAAGCTTTTTATGTGGGGAAGACTAGGCGTTTACTTAAAAATAGAACTGAGGAACATCTTGGTTCCATTAGGTTGGGGGACCCACATAATGCTCTTTCATGCCACATACAGGCTAGCCAAAATGGGGTGGAACATCAATTTACCTTTCAAGGTATACACAAAGTCAAGTAGGGTCCTAGAGGAGGGGACCAGGATTTGATCCTTAAAAGTCAGGAGGCCTTCTGAATTTATACTTTGGGGGCCATGAGACCACCAGGTCTCAATGACAATATTGATTTATCCATTTTTCTTAGGAATAAATAATGATATAGGGCATGGATACATTTAGCATGTTTTGGAAATATTGTTTAGGAATATTAACTGAGCTGTACGTGGATGTATGTTAGGCATCCAATAGATCAAAATAAAAGGTCCTTGATATAGTCAACAATTATTCACTTTTAAGTGAAATTATGCATTTGAATTTTTTGATTTCATTCTGGGTATTTTTTGAGGTCAAAGAATAGAACTATGGAGACTATGAATATATGGATGTATGCTTTCTCATTGGAGCTAGAGTTAATAATATCTATTGTCGATATACTTATCCCTGTGTTAAGGAATCCTAAAGTGTTTGTTTCCTCTTCTCTCTCTAAAAAACACACACCCCTCCCTCTTTTCTCCATATCCCCATCTCCCCCCTCCCCCAGTCCTCTCTGGTTTATACTATCTTTAGCCCAGGTTTTTACTGTTGATCGCAGTCATTAATGTTGAGACCGTTCTTTATTTTTGCACCAGTTCTTTTTATTAACATATGTTTAATAGGTATCCAGCAAGCACTTGTAATCTGGATATTAAATGAAAAGAAATGAGAAAAGAAAGTATACATATTTTCGTGATAATTATTTTTAAGTTTCAACTGCTTTATACATATAATATCATAGGACTGCCTATTTGCCAGGTTTTTAAGTATTCATTTTCTAAGTACTCACTTTTCCACAAATGTTGTATTTTATATGGTTATGAATGCAGTGATATATATTCTTTATTGGTGTACATTCTTCATTGGTGTATGTCACTTTAAGATCCACACATTTAAGAGTGAGACTGGGAACCTTAGACACTCCCTGATGATGCTTTAGGGTGAAACTGATTGGAGGCTGTCTACAGGGGTTGCTGCTTGGTTTCCCTATTTGGAGAGGTAGGAGGCAGGATGTTTGTCTGACCTTTTGGCTTTTTTTGCAGTAAAATTGCTGCTTTTGTTCTTTAGAATTACACTGGTGCCTTGCTTCATTTTTGGGGGTGAGAGGATGGTGCTTGAACCTTTTGTTGTGGCTTGATTTCATGGTGCTACATGAGTAAAATAGACTGAGGTGTGATGAACAACATGTCTGTTTTGCAGTTTATCCTGTAATGTTTTGCTATGGTCCACCTTGCTGGGACTATATTTGGTATATTGAAAAATGTATAAATAAAATTAAAAACATTATCCCTCTCCAAGGGTTATATCCCCCATAGTCAAACCCCTTGTTGTGGTAAGGCTCCTGAAAGAGTGCAGGTTCTTGTAAAGACCTGAGCTGATCCACAGACTGCTCCTGTGGAGGATTTGTTTGTTTCTTTTTTTTTCTTGGGAACAGAGAAGACATCACCTTCCATACTAAGGCATCCCAACTTACGACTTCAGATCCTTTTGCCTGGGAGGCAGAGTTTCCCTCCTTCTAGAGGTGTACCTCATCAGTACAGCCTTGTTGTCGAGGCACAGGTCAGGAAGCATAGGAAAACCAGGAGTAGTTGTAGAAGTCACCAAAAATGTTTATTTACACTAGCAGTAACATAGAAAAAATAAACTTGTTCAGTATAACTATTTACAAAGGCAAAATAAAGATCCATCAGAGTTTTCCTTCAGTCTCTGTGTCCCTTTTTTCTCCTTCAAGCAACTGTAGCTCAGCTCTCTTATAAGTCCTTCCAATCCCCCATTCTTAACAAGCATCCTGTTCTTGTAAGTATCAAGCAGGTGCAAGGCCGGAACACAGTGTGCCTGAGCTGAAGCCCCATTTTCAACAGCTCTTCTGTAAAAGGCTTAAAACTTGCACTCAGGTAACCTCTTGAGTTTACAATAGCTTTTTGCAATCATCTCAAACTATAATTATATACATCTCAAAAATTAACACTATATATTTTCTAAACAAAGGGATCCCAATACCAGTTACATTTCCACATAATGATTTGCATATATTTTTATATCAGCAGATATGCAAGGGAGAAAAAGACAGACTGCAAGGGGAGACAGTGAGAGGCAAAGAATTGCGAGACTGTCAGGGTGAGCAAGTCCTAGGTCTCACAGGAAAATTTGGTTGCGCAACCAGACAGACAATAGACAGGAACACAATAGAACAGAACAGATCCTTGCATTTAAACACTTTTCATAACAACTGGGACAGGGCAGTATTCTACCCTGTCACAAGGCTGTTTCCAACATCATTTCAGCCTGGAAGAGAATCCAGTCAGCCCTCTTTGTTTTCTTTTTAACCTCTCCTGCTTATTGACACTTAATGTCTATAGGCAATGGATCAAAATACAAATCCTTAAAGCTATCACTGTCAAGATCTGAGTCTTCATTTGTTCCAAAATATACATATTTTAGTTTATTAAGCAATAAGGTATGACCAGGGGTTATGTTAAAGGTCTGTTAATCACCCTCTGGAGTGTAATGTTGCATGAGGCATAGCCAAGTGCCACATGCCCCAGAGGGTGATTAATTGACCATTAACATAACCCCTGGGAGTGCCTTATTGCTATTATAATAAGAGAAGTTTTTTTAAACAGTGTTAAACCTTGTTCAGCATATTTTTAGGTTCTACATGTATGTTAATAAAAGATTAATACAAGGCTGATAAAATACTTACAGCCAGTCAGAAAACTCTATTTCTCAGACCCTTTTTATAATTAAAAAAACATCCTTTGGATTTTGGCCTGCTCCGCACCACATTTTATAAGCCACATCCCTGGCAACTCTTTTAGTGCAGCATTTACCGCTATTCCTTTTCACTCCATTACACAAACTTTGTACTGTGTGATTTACCATTGTAGTCAATTCAGTTTGCCCTGTCATTTGTTTAGTTGGATGGGACCACTTAATTATGTCAATGTGTTTCCTATTCATGTGTTACTTTTAAATTGGCAAAACATTCATTCAAATGGTGTAGTGTGTGTTAATTAATATCGCATCCAGTCTATTCAGCATATGAACATACATATGAAACTGCCAGCAGAAACAGACCTCATGGTCTATCAAAGTCTGCTCAAATGTGCAGCTAGCACCCCTAGATTACAGCTGCCCCAATCCCCTACCCTATCTTCAGGACGTTCTCAGCACTATTCCCCGAGTTCTCAGCACTATTCACTCAGACCCTCCCTCGTTCCCTGTCCCATACCCTTTTAAAACTTCCCACTGTCTTACATGATATCACCCCTCTGGTAGGGCGTTCCACTTTGACACCACCCTCTCTGTGAAGTAATGTCTCCTCATCTCTTTTCTAAATCTTCCACCCTCTAATTTTAGCCTGTGCCCCCTTGTGTTCCTACCTTTCCTCAGTTTGAACAACCTGTCAGCATCGGCTTTGTTTATCCCCCTCAAATACTTGAATGCTTCAATCATATCTCCCCAATCCCTCCTCTCTTCCAGGGTGTACATGTTCAGCCCACATAGCCTGTTCTCATAGGCTTTGCCCTCCATCCCCCATAACATTTTGTCACCCTCTGCTGCACCCCCTCCAGCAGTTTAATGTCCTTCTTCAAATACGGACGCCAGTACTGCACACAGTACTCCAAGTGTGGCCTGACCAATGACCTGTAGAGGGGCAGGATCACTTCCCTATGCCTGGACGAGAATCCCCTTGCAATACACCCCAGCATCTTGTTAGCCTTAACTGTGGCTTTCCTGCATTGAGCAGAGTTGTTTATGCTCCCCGTTATCAACACCACAAGGTCCTTCTCTTCCTCAGTGTCCCTCAGCCTCACCCCACCCAACCAATAGTCCCTGTTTGTTTTTTTTTCCCTGAAGTGTAAAACCTTGCATTTCTTCACATTGAAGCTCAGCTGCCACCTCTATGACCACTCTTCCAGTCTGGTTAGGTCCCCTTGTAGTTGTTTCCACCCTTCCACTTCATCAACTATCTAGCCCATTTTAGTATCGTCTGCAAACAGACTAATCCTGATCTCAACTCTGTGTGAGATGTCCAAAATGAATAGCCCAAACAGCACTGGACCCAGCACAGAGCCCTGAGGTACTCCACTCATCACTTGACTAGATGCTGAGAGTTCCCCCACCACCACCCATTGCTGCCTCCCCCTCAGCCAGTTCCCTATCCAGTTTGCCAGTTTCTCCCCCACCCCTGCGGAAGTCAGTTTCCTCCCTAGCTGCCCATGAGGCACTGAACTGAATGCCTTGATGAAGTCCAAATATAGGACGTTGGCAGCTCGACCCTTATCCAGCTCTCTTGTAACCCAGTCATGATATTCTACTAGACTGGTCTGACAAGACCTCCTTGAGATGAACCCATGCTGCCGCCCATCCTGGAGTTCATTTTCCTCCAGAAATGCCACCAGTCTCTCCTTCAGTATTGCCTCCATAAGTTTTTTTATTTTTTTATTTTATTTTAGTCTTTGGTAACCAGGTAAGGCCCACTAGGCACAAGTGCCTGTTTTCAGGGGTGACCTGGGAGCACGGGGCAGTTAAGTGACTTGCTCAGAGTCACACAGTATGCAAGTGGAGGTTTTCAGAATCAAACTGAGGTCTGGTCTGCTGGATGTATCAAGCTTGTTCACACCTCATTCCTCTAACCTCTAGGCTATACTGCCAGCCCACTATGGACGTGAGACTGACAGGTCAGTAGTTCCCCGGTTCATCACATGGGCTGCTCTTGTGAATGGGCACCACATGGGCCGCCCTTCAGTCCTGGGGCACATAACCTTTGTCCAGGGAGGTGCTAAACAGGTCCACTAGCGGCCTGGCCAGCTCCTCCGCCATCTCCCTCAGCACCCTGGGGTGAATATCATCAGGACCTGGTGCCTTGCCCACCCTTAGTGCTCTCAGATCCTCTAACACTCTATTCTCCTCAATCCATCCATCCATCATTCCTTCCCCCCCAACCTCACCTTCCCCATCCGCAGAGGTAGTGGACCACCCTTCTCCCGTTTGAACATGGAACAAATGTATTCATTCAGTGCTTCTACTTATTTCACTCCCTTTTCCACCCACTCCCCACCCTCTTTATCCTCACTATGTTGTCTCTGCACTGCCTTTTTTCCCTGATGTATCTAAAAAAGTATTTTTCCCCTCCCTTAATGCCCTGAGCTAACCTTAGCTTTATGGAGGCTTTGGCTTTGCTCACTCACTTGGTAACCTCCTTAGACCAACTCTCATATACCTCCTTGTCCTTCGCCCCCATCCTTCTGAATCTCTGGAATGCAGCCCTCTTTGCCCTCAATCCCTCTATCACTCAGCTGTTCAGCCATCTTGGCTTCTTGGCTCTGTTCTTCTTGCTTTGGTTCCTGGTGCAAGCCTCTGTAGCCTCTACTATCCCAATTTTAATAATATCCCACTTTTGCTGTGCATCCATCTCTGGACTAATCCCCGCTAATTGCCCCTGCAGTATTTCTTGCATCTTCCCGAAGTCTGGCCTCCTGAAATCCACCACCCTTGTTATTGAGCCCCACTCTCCTTACTCAAACTGAGTGCAAACCACACCGAGTGGTGGTCACTTCCAGCTAGTGGGTCCTCCACCCTTATTTCCATCATGGCCTCCCCATTTGACAGTACCAGGTCCAGCATGTTACCTAACTGAGTTGGCCCACTGACCAGCTGTGTCAGGAGACCATCCTGGAATGCGTACAGGAGTACCTGCTCCATGGCACTGGAGGTGGCAGGGGTGCTCCAATCCACCCCCAGCAAATTGAAATCCCCCACAATCACCACACTCCCCTTTCTACATACCCTCCTAACCTGCTCCACTAACTCCTTGTCCAGCTCCTTGGACTGGGCAGGAGGTACACCACCCCCAGCCTTAGCTTTCTACCCTTGGCATCCAGGAGCTGCATCCACAGTGCCTCAGGCCTCCCTTCCTCCCCCTCATCTCTCATGCATCTAATCCCATCCCTCACATAGAGTGCCACCCATTCCCCCAACCCCTCGGTCCTTCCTGTAAATTCTATACCCTGGGATTGCCAGATCGCAATCCTGGTGTTGGGTGGCCGAAGTCTTAGTTATAACTGTGATGTCCACCTTCCCCTCAGCTAAGAGTGCCTGAAACTCAGCTATTTGGTTACCCAGGCTCCTCACATTTAGGGAGACCACCTTCCACCCGTTCCCATCCATCCCTCCCCATGGCCCCTTGGACTGCCCCCCTCCCTTCTGCTACCCCTTCCCCTTGCATTCACTGTTTTCTTGGGGGGGACAGCTCATTTAGTTCCCCATTCTGGTGACCCTGCTTGCTGGTTGCACACTCACCTCCCTCCATCTAGTTTAAATGCCCCCTTGAAACTATATATTCCTCTAACTTACTGTTTAACACCCCATTACCTGCCCCACTCAGGTGTAAACCATCCTTTGTGTACAGTCTCCTGTTATTCCATGTCTCCCCCCATTCTTCTACCAGCCCATACCCTTGTGAGTTACACCACCCCCTCAGCCAGGAGTTGAACTCCACTATCCTTACCCTTCTTGCACTGCTAACTCTTGGAACTGGTAGCACCTCTGAGAAGGCTACAGAGCTCCCAATTTCCGAGCACAACTTCCCCAGTTCCTCAAATCTCCCCTCTACCTCCTCCATCGTGCAGCTCCCCAGGTCATTAGTGCCTACATGTACCACCACTTGAGGCTTCTTCCCTCCCCAAACACACTTAATCAGAGCCTGCCCTGCCCTGTCCGCTGTCAAGCGGTTTCACCCATATCTGACTACGTCTTTCACCTTCCCCTCACCTGATCCCCATCAGGATAGAATCCACTATCACTATAACCCCTCCTTCTCCACTCCCCCCTCTGATTGCACCCTCCTTCCATCCCCATCCCTGTAATGGTCATTGACACTTCTCTGTCCAGCAGCTCTTGGACCCAAGTCTCCTAACACTAAGGTTCCACTATGTACTCCCTCTGTTTCCTTTATTTCCTCCAGCCCCCTCCCACTCCTTTCTCCTTCTACCTCCTACACTTTGTTCTCTCCATCTGCCCCATTCTTCCTCCCTCGTCAGTACTCCCCCCTGTCCATTTTTTCTTGACACCCCCATTTGCTCCTCCATACTCCCCCCCCTTCTGTCCTTTTTCCCTCCAATACTTCTGGATGCTCCTCCTCCATGCCTTCCTTGCCTGTCATCTCAGTCAATGGCCAATACCTGTTTGAGCCTGTTGTGTATCCAAGATCATTCCCACTGGCACCCGTTGTTCCCCTGTCTCCTGCACTGGTATGACCCCCATGTGGTCTGCACTCTCCACCCCTTTCCCTTTCATCCATCCTGCATCCTGTACCCTACCCAGCTGCATTCTGTGCTTCTTCTTTCCATTCCTCTTCCTGGCCAAGACATATCCCCCCCCTTAGCCAAAACATTTCTCCCTTTAGTTGTGATAGCTCCTGCTCCAGTCTCCCTAGCCTTTGGCAAATTGGGCACTCCCCCAGCCTCCACAGGGTGCTCATGAAAATGGTTGCTCCACTGTTGCTACACCCCACTAGTCTCCCCACTTCATATCCCCCACCCCCTCCCTCCATCCATCCCCCCACTCCTTGTGCTGCCACTGACCTCCCCTGGTGTGCCCCCTACTCTGCCCCTCCACCAACTTCCACCATCCTTTCCCTGATATATTCCTCCTCCCATCGCTGTGTTCCCAAGGTTCCATGTTCCTAAGTATGGCACAATGTTATCCCTAACTAAAACGTCTGCTACGTCCAGTATCCCACCATCCCACAGTTAATTCTGGGGAGCCATTCCCCTTTCTAAGCCTAAACTTAAAGCCAAATCAAAAGTTAAACAGCGCTAAACAAACAATCCCACGGTACTTCTTATATAGCTCAAGAGATGTTACAAGTCTCTCCCTCTCTGGTGCAGCACAGCTTGTTCAAATCAGAGCTACAGTTACTTAACCAGTCTGAAATAGAGCCACAGTCCCTTTTACCAGTCTCACAATGCCTTGTGGTTTTCTTAACTCCCAACCCTCTGCCTGTTAGAGTTAAACCGCCTCCAGTTCAATATCCCCTATAGACACCTGTTTTGCTTAATACCAGCTCACTGCATACTCAAAGTAAAAGTACATATTGCAGGATGTTGCAATGCACTATGGGACCTGCCCTATAAATAAAGGCCAAGCTGTGGAGTGGGTGGGTTGCGGGGTGGGTGGACATCATACTTTTTTTTATTCTTTGGCAACTGGGTAAGGCTCACTAGACACAAGTGCCTGTTTTCAGGGGTGACCCGCGAGCACTGGGGTGGTTAAGTGATTTGCGCAGAGTCACACAATATGTAAGTGGAGGTTGTGGGAATCAAACCCAGGTCTGCTGGATGTACCAAGCTCATTCATAGCTCGTTACTCTAACCTCTGTCTATACTGCCAGCCCATTACTGTAACCCGTAGGCTATACTGCCCTCCAAGTAACTCTATAGCTGTTCTCAACAATGTAGTTCATTCGCCATCATTTTTTTAAAGAATTTCTCTTTCTCTTTGTAGATCTTTTAGAGAGTTCTTCCTTAGAGTCAGAATTATCTTCATCTAAGGAAAAAGAAACAGAGTATTTAGAACCTCTGTCTGAGGCAGAAGAGAGGCTGATCCTGTTTCCACTTTTGATTTTGCTCTCTACACTTTGTATGTTTTCCTCAAACTGTTATTTTAACCATTTACTTTGTTTATGTATTTGTTCAAACTGTTCTGCTGTTTTTTTGTTTGCATATTTCCTTAAGTTGTTCACTTTATTTTTGTAACAATTCCTTCATCTGTTTTACAAATGCACTAGTTTGTCTTCTGACACATCCTCACTGTTTTCTTTTTCTCAGCTTGTTCACCTCTTTTGAACCATACTGTGTAGCTTTGCCTCTTCAGAACCATAGTGTATAGGTGTGAACAATGGCTTTTGAAACTAAATTTCCCCTTGGAGCATAGAGTTCATAATATATACTAGACAGGGCTAGAGGGTGGACTCCAATGGCTCAGTTGAAGCCACATGTCTGCCATATTAGAGGAGGGTTGAGGTGCTGGCAGATAACAGGAACCCTTCTGGAAACTTAAGATAGTGGCACTGGCACACTGTTTTGACAGAAATCTGCTGATCCAGTTGGGTAACAAGCACCATTGACAGCAGGGAAGTGAAGAAGCAGACACACATTGTAGTGACAAAAACAAGGTATGCTTATTTGTCCTTTGCTTGTATAAGCAGTATATTACTCGATTATTGTCAAAACGGTGTGCCGGTGCCGCTGTCATAAGTTTCCAGAAGGGTTCCTGTTATCTACCAGCACCTCAGTCCTCCTCTAATATGGCAGATGCGTGGCTTCAACTGAGCCACTGGAGTCCACTCTGTAGCCCTCTCTAGTGTATATTTAAACTCTATGCATTGGAGGTTCTATAGAGGAAGGTAACATACTAATAGGAATAAAGAAATCCACGTTCCCTTTCATTTTGTTTTTTTTTGAGTTGCTCATGTTCAGAGATTACCTGCTGCAGTTTAAGCTATAAGGTCTCCAGCTGATTAGCAAGGTCTTCTATAGCAGGAGTTTTGAACTGTCTTTCCTGTTCTTTCTTCCATTTGTCTGTAAGCCTTTGGTAAGCTTTTTTGATGTCTGCTGAATCTACTGTAGTTAAAGAAGAGGATTTTCAATTTCTTTTATACCTTTTTGCAATGCAGTGCAAGTCCCTCTAGCAGTCTTAAGTTCAGATTTAGCATTTTGGTATTTAGCCCCCTTAATGTTTAGTTCAGCTTGATGTTTCTTGAACTGTCTGTTTGAATCAGAATTGTCTTCTTTCATCTTAAAAATAGTGTGGTTATATTTTACAGATTGTTCTTTGGATTCACATTTGTACATTTTTAACTGTTTATTTTCATGGATCAGGCTGTGCATTTTCACAGATCAGGCTAGCGCCGGACACTTGGATAACTGAGCTGGAAGAGAGATTTGAATTGGAGTTTGCTGTTTGAGTCAGGGCAGCCAGTTTATTGATTGAGTTGATTTAGTGCTTGGGGAAGACTGATAACAAATACTAATAGAAATAAGACAACACTTGTAGACAGCTGTAGGAGGCAGTATAGTGCTGTGGTTTAGGGCACTGAGCTGCAAACCTGGAGACCTGGGTTTGAATCTCACAGCACCCAATTGCATACAGTGTGACCCTGAGCAAGTCACTAAGCCTCCTTGTGCTCCCAGGTCACACCTGGAAATAAGCTTCAGCTTAGTGTGCCTTTTCTGGTTAAACAAGTTCCCTTTCCCTTATAAAGTTTTTACATCTGAAGCAAAAACTGGGCTTTTGTCTATAAGCTAGCATGGACGAAAGAGAGCCTGTTAGGGGGAGTTAAGTAAATAATAAGCCATGACAGGGTGTGCATTATAGGATTTTAATGCATGCCCCAGGGATGTAGTGATGTACGAGGCCTAAGGTCGAGTGTCCTTATGCCCCTGGGAAGTGCATTAAAATCCTGTGATGCACACCCTGGAGGGGTTATTACACTTATAAAATGGTTCTAAGTAGGGTTTTGTTTAAGGGAAATGACATTTGGCTCTTGACCCTGCATTTATAGAGATTTAATACACAGTCAGGTGACATCTCTCAGCCAATTAAATTTCTAGATTTATTCTTGCCGTTTTATGAAGCAATGAAACCTACAACAGTTAAACCAAGTCAATTTAAAACCTAACCTGCATTTGTTGCAGTGTTTCAACTCTTTCTCTCTCTCCAGCTTCTTTTTTAAACACAGCTGGCAGCAGCAGTGGGGTCATATGATACACACGGATCAATCTCAGTGAGGGAGGAAGTGAAAGGGGATGTATAACAGTCACCCCCTCTAACATGTCCCAGCATGTTCATGTCCCAGTGAGTGAGTGGAACAGCTAAGGAGTGGAACAGGTGTAAGATTGGTATCTTAGGCACTGGCAGACATCTGCAAGAGGAAGCAGGGAAGCAGGGAGCTCTGCCAGTTGACTAAGATAAGGTACCCATTCACTACTATGTAACATTTACTGCTGGGAAGGGTGGAAGATCAAAGGTACGCTGAAACTGGGAACAGGAGCAACACCCTATTTAGGGTAGGAGTATAAAGGGATTTAAACAGGGTACGGGAAACACTAATAGCAACCTATCTAGGGTCAGTTAGCAAAGGATTAGAGGAAGGTTAAAGTGCTTCTACCACAATAAGAACAAACTCTGGTCAGAGCCAATATGGCTGCAAAATTGTGGTATTGATAAAGCCAAAAAAGTGAGAGGCTGCTTCAGACCCGAGGAAAGGTGAAGATTTCATCAATGTGTGAACAGGTGCAGATGTACAGGGTGCTTTGGGTTGTGCACTCTGGGCAGACTCTGTCCTCTTAAAGAAGTGCAGGGCCTGGTACCTTCACTCTTTACACATTCACTGATTACACATTCAATACACATTCACTCTTCACACATTCAGTCTTTACATTCAGTACACATTCACTCTTTACAAATTCACTGTTCAGAGTCACTCTTCATACACTCACTCTTCACACATTAACTGTTCACACATTCACTCTTGACACATTCATGATTTTTTTTTAAATGTTGACCCCAAATGTTCAAGACAGTCATTTTATGACTGCCCTTATAAACATGACACATAGCATTTATAGTACAGTATATTGGCTGAAATGTCATTTTGCATTACAAGTGCAAAAAGACATCTCATCCAGGATGTAAAAAAATGACACTTGTCATGTTTATGAAGTGGTGTGGAAAAATGAGTAAGTTGAAAGTTTGGAGTCAACATATAGAAAATTAGAAAACTTAAGGGTGAATGTTGAAATACCACAAAGTTCAGTCATAAGCTGGACATTTTATCATATTTTTACACCAGATATTCAGCATAGCCTTGTTATTATCCCCACCTCATAATCCCCATAGGTAAACGTTTTCAAATCCTTGCTGAAATGCAATTCTGCACCACTGAAATGTCATTCTGCGCTACGGGTCCAAAGCACATTTTGGCCAGTATTTGAAAAATGACAGCTGTCATGTTCATGAGTTGGTGAGAAAAAAATGGCTATGCAGAAAATTTGGGGTCAAAATATTGAAAATTACCAGAGTTATGAGTGAATGTAGAATGATTTCAGTGTACAGTATGCACATAACTTTGACATGTTTACATATTTTGACCCCACATTTTCAACATAGCCTTCTTATCACCCCACCTCATGAACAAGGGAGGTGAAATTTTTCAAATCCCACTGGAAAGGTGATTTCACCAAGCAAATGTGAAATCACCTTTTGGGCCTGATTTGCATAATTTCACCACCATTGGGCATGAGTTGGGAGTCCCAAAAAGGCCGTATTGAAAATTTGGGGCCAAAATATGCAAAAATGACAAAGTCATGCCTCAAAGTTGAAAACCCAATTGAAATACATTGAACAGCACATACCTCAGTTTCTTTTATTGCAGTCAGCGGTTCCAGCAGCAAGGCATATCTTCAACTGGAGAGTGGATCTTCGCTGTGGAACATGTTCAGGTGAGTGAAGGTGTGTGGGGGTTGTGGGGGTGACTGCTGAGTGGAAGGTTGGGGTTGCTGGGTCAGATTGGTGAAGAACTGTTTTTTATATAGATTTGAATACAAAAAAAATTGAGGAATGTTTTTCCTTTCATACAACTGACACAGTGCAAATTAATATGGGGATGATGATTGGAGGGTGGGGGGGTGCCACTAGATGCAAGGGAAAGATTACCATACAATGGGGATGGCGATTGGAGGATGGGGTGCCACTAGACACCAAGGAAAGATTACTATACAATGGGAACAGTGATTGGAAGATGGGGGTGCCACTAGACACCAAGGAAAGATTACTATACAATGGGAACAGTGATTGGAAGATGCAGGGTGCCACTAGACAGCAGGGGAAAATTGCTGTTCAACAGGGATGATGATTAGAGGGTGGGGAGGCTGCTAGACACCAGAGAAAGATTACTATACAACAGGGATGGTGATCGGAGGGTGGTGTGCCACTACACACCAGGAAAACATTAATGTACAACAGGAAGGGCAATCAGAGGGTGGGGGATGCCACTAGACATGAGGGAAACATTACTGTACAATGGGGATGGCAATCTGAGGGTGGTGGGTGCCACTAGACAGCAGGGGAATATTACTATACAATGAGTATGGTGATTGGAGAGCAGGGGGTGCCACTAGACACTAGGGAATCACTGCTGTATAATGGGGGTGGTGATCAGAGGGTGGGGGTTGCCATTAGACACCAGGGAAACATTATTACATGTATAACAGGGAGGAAAACAAGTGCTAGCTCTGAAACTGGAAGTGAACCAGAAGTGAGCATGGAGCAGGAAAATAGTACGCCCAGGGGAAGGGGAGGAGGAGCAGCACTGTAGTCAATGGAGAAGACTGCATGTGCTTCAACTCCACTGTGGAAGGACACAGTGGAGGTATCCAGTCAGGTGCTTCCAGAGTTCTGTCTCTCTGCTATTATGTTATGTTGCATAGTTCTGCTATGCAGCCATAAAAAGCAGAGAAAGTGTAAGGGTGTAAAGGAAGGAGGAAAACTCTTCAGACAAGAAGGAACTACTTGTTGAGAGTGGTAGAAGGTAAAAACCCTATCTAGGGTAAAGGTACAAAGGGGCATAACAAATTAAAAAGGGAAACTAGAAACACCCTATTGGGATAAGGATACAAAAGTATTTCCAGGTAACACAGGGAATTGGGAATGCTAGGAGTGGTGCAGTGCAGTGGCTGTGGGGCAGTAGTTTTCAGAGAGACTTTCTGGAGACTGTGGTGCTGCCCCCTCTTCATGTACCTCTCTGGGTAGAGGGAGGAGGTTGTTAGACTTCAGTATGAGTTGGCTAGGCTTTAGGGGACCGCTTCCTCCATGTAGAGGCTTCAAGTCTTCCACCATTACCTCAGAGGATACCAGGAGGAGGAGGAATGGCTGGATTATAGTGGGCTCTGGAAGAGTGAGGTGGTGGATCAGAGACACATTCTTCCTCTGGTACCACTGTGCAATTCCTATGCTGCTCCGGTGGGGTGGGACTGCTGGGAGGAGGCACCACTGGTAGTGACCAGGGAGGATATGGGGGTCCTCCATAGTGGAGACCCCAAGGAGAGTGGTGGAGAACCCCAGAGGAGGTGGAAGCAACTTCTGTTGGGAGACATAATATTAAGGGGGATAGATTTGGCAACAGGAAGGGGGGAGTGACAGGTTAGGTGCCTACACTGTGCCATGGCCCTGAGGGATGGGATGCAGATCATGAGGATCACTAAAGCAGCAGGACGAGAGGGAGAGCTGGATGTCATGGTCCACCTGGGGACCAATGACATGGCTAGGGACAGGGCTGGGACAGTTTAGGGGAGTTTAGGGAGTGAGGGATGGGTCTTAGACAGGTAGTGCACTCTTTTGCTGAGGTACTGCCTGTCTATGATGGGGGGTGAGGGATCCCCACACCAGCAGCTTCAGCTCATGGTTGAAGGAATGGTGTAGAGTGGTGCAGACAGGAGGGATTCAGCTACACTGGGGACTCACCTGGAGAGATAAGGGCCTATACAGGTGATGGCATGCATCCATCCAGGAGGGGAACCACAGTCCTCAGCAGATGGTATAAAGGTTACCTTGATGAACATTTAAACTAGTTAAGGAAGATGGAAGAAGGAATCAGGAAGGCAGAAACTACCCCCCAAAACAGGCTGAAGTAGAGAAACTACAGCTCAGTTCACCTATACTATGGTTACTTCTTTCATACAGTGCCTAAAAATTTTACTAATAAATATATCTTTTTTAAGTTTGGTACACAGAATATCTGGAGTTTATAGCCTATCCCCATTACAATAGGTGTTTAGATTTTCTCTTGACAGGAGGTTTCAGGAATACAGATGAATTCAGAGAAATCATTTAAACAGCAAAATACATGGAGGTTCCACAAGCTCATGATGCTTATTAATAGCAAAACAAAATGGTAATATTAAATGTTTGCTGAAAACAGAAAATAGAATTAAAAATCAATGTTTTGACCTTAGGTCTTCTTCAGGATATATCTAAAAGAGAAAAAAGCAGACCTAAGGTCGAAATGTTGATTTTTAACTCTATTTTCTATTTTCAGCATGCATTTAGTATTACCATTTTGTTTTGCTTTCAGACCACATGCTGATGCAGCACCTTACTTTTGTTTTTACATTTTGTATGCTTCCTAATATATGCCTACAGCAGGAGGCATGAGAAACACAGGCACACCAAATGGAATACAAATTAATTACAGACTGAACATACAATGGTTAATAATACCAAGTCTGTAAATAGACATTTGTCTTTATTGAAATATATGAGGCACATACACATAAGAACTGAGTGAAAAAAAAATGTAATAGCCTTCCTATTTACTGCATACATCATTTTATCATTAGGGGTTATCAGCTCCTTTTAAATAAATTCTCAAACTTAGTCCCCTTTTTAATATGCCAGACACCTAGATGTCTTACCACATAGACACCAGATGGTACCACTATTGTAGCAGGTTGGGCGGGACCCCGAGCACTTCTGTGTTTGAGCATGCACTTTCTCAGTGCAGACATCTTTCTGTGACATCAGAAATGTGCATGCTTCCTCTCACCCAATTTTGGCAGGCTGCCATTACTTATAGTGGGACTGCACTTTGGTCCTCCGCCTTAGCAGTGGAAGGACACTAGGAGCCATCCCAGAATGCAAAACACCATCAAGTAAAAAGCTTACATTTTGTTTACTCTCCTAAGCTGCATAAGTGGCATTTTTAAAGAATTTTCAATAGGCGTTTTTTCTGACACAGTCTCTTCGTAATACATAATGTGTGGAAGTAAAATACAACTGCTGTAGTAAGCAACATCAAAAGGTTTGTGAAAGTGTTTCACTGAGGTGTATTTAAAAAGTTAGAATGTTTCTGTGGTGTATATTTTTGCAGTATCTAAAAGCACTTTACTGGCACGCTGGTGATCCGGGTTCACACCCGAGCCTGGGACGACAGGAGCGGAGACCGACGGGGAGGGTTCAGAGCGTCTAGTGGATGCTCTCCTCCCCAGCTCCCCAGGGAGGTGGGTACAAGCTGGCATCACTGCAGAGTGGCTCCTGGTGGCCCGTTGGGGTGATGCATGTTGCAGCGTGGGTGACCATGTGCCACTGTGTGTCCAACCAGGACACCACATGCATGCCACCGCATTGTGGGCAGAGGGTGGGCAGAATGGGAGAAAAGGGAAAAACATCCCTTGGCTGACCAGATGATGGCTGCCAGTTCCCCTAGGTGCCACGATAGCCCAGACAGTGTCTGTGCTGACCCCTTGTTGTGCCCAGGATACATGAAAGCCCTGCAGGATGAATCTCCTCCCCTGGTTGCCCCGTGGGGGTAGGGGCCCTCCTGATGATGGGTTACTTCAGGTTACCTTGGAAAGACACGGCATTAGTAAGGGGTGGTGGATAGTGTATGGGGATCATTGACAGTGGGGGGGCCTTGGCAGCCCAAAGGAGTGGCCAGTCGAGGAGATTGGAGGAGAAGTATAAATAAAATAAAAGCACTTTAACTGGTATTTGTGTGGCACTTGCACTGACTGGAGAATAAACATTTTATTTGCTTTGTATTAATAAATTAATGTTAGTGAAGGAACATAATGTTTTTGTATTAATTATATTATTTAAAAGCATTTTAACAGGCACCTGTGTGGCACTTGAAATGATTAGAGGTTACATTACATAAGGAATGCTGTAGCCATTAGTTAATTTGAAACTGGCTTTATAAGAGATTTAACTTGATATATTATATTTGCTTTGTATTAACAGATTAGTGTCAGTGAAGGAACCTTATTGCATACACAAAGGTGAAGGCTTCTTGTGTGTATTTCTTTAAGCTCAACTTAGATTATTTAGTCTGGTGATAGATATATATATATATATATGGATATATATATATATATATATATATTTTATAAAATGGGTTTGAAAAAAGAAGCTAATCAATTGGTGCAAGACCATCAGGTGACCGTGCGAATATCAGAGCGTGGCCGCACACCTGCACTTTTATCCCCTTCCAAAAAATTTTGACATTTTATAAGATAAATAAACCACTCTGAGGTGTGCGGTCATGCTCTGATATACTCATGCCTTGGGTGGTTGACACACTCGTCCAGTGGCCTCGTGCGTACAACGCACACCAGGGCATGTGTATACTTGAGCACAACCGCACACCTCAGAGTGGTTTATCTATTACATGTATGTATAATCTTTTCTATATATAGATAACGTGAATTGATCCTGAACCAGTTATATCAACTGCATTATGTAATAGATAAACCACTCTGAGGTGTGCGGTCACGCTCTGATATATGCACGCCTTGGTGTGTGTCAACCACCCAATGCGTGTGTACCTGTAGCATGCTTACTCCCACTCCCCTGCGCGCGTACCTGTAGCAACTTCCTGTCACTTCGGTCACCAACCCACCCCATCCAGTCACTGTAGCTGCCCAGTAGCCGCTGTGCCATGTGCTGCGATTGAGTCACCCTTCCGGGGGTCACTCAATCGTGGTCACGTACATCACGGTATACTATTAGCACTACAAGAATAGCACAGGGAAAGACAACGCTGTCTGGAGAATGCTCCCATGGACAGAGATAGGGGTTTAATAGCACTATGCAGTATGCGCTCCCCAGGTCGCTGTCCGTGGTGCTAGGGAATAGCTGAAGGGCAGAGGATTTCAAGAGGCTGGCCAAGCTGCTCCTGTGGTGGGGAGAACTAAGGCATGGAACAGCTCAGCAGAATAGTGTCAGAGACTGTAGAAGCGTGAGATCAATAACAGACAACCAGACAGTTTTTAAAGTGCATAAAAAATGCAACTAAATGCGTTTATCATTTTATTTTGTTCAAAATCCAAATTAAAGAACATTTTAAAATGATAAAAATAAAATAAAAGAAAGCACTGTTACTTCACAGAAAGAAAAATAAGGGCGTTAGTCTATCACACCATAACAGGTAAATCACTTCCTTTTGATTCCTGTCTTTCTCCTGAACAGGCAGGGGAGAAGAAGGGGAGGAGTAGCTCTCTATGTAAAGGAAGGGATAAAAGCAGCAGAACAAAAGAGTAAACAGGGAGGAGAGGAGGCACTGTGGGTAACCTTGGAGACTGGAAAGGGCACCACAATCCGCACAGGGGTTGTGTACAGACCCCCATGTCAGGGGAAGGGAATGGACAAGGATATGATAGAAGGCATTCTTAGAATGGCAGAGAAAGGAGATACTGTTGATGGGAGACCTGAATATGCCAGATGTTAACTGGAGCACATTTGCTGCAGCCACATCCAGGAGCAGGGCCATTCTTGATGCCCCACAGGTGGCAGACCTCAGACAGCTAGTTTGAACCCACTTGTGAGGGAGCAATCTTAGAACTCATACTCTCAAACGGGGCAGTGAGGATCTCAGATCTAGAAGTGGGTTGCCATCTGGGGACAAGTGACCATCAAACATTGTGGTTCCGTTAAACTCCTACAGAGTCAAGCCACACAAAAGTGAGGTACTGGACTTTAGGAGGGGCTGACTTTAGCAAGATGGGAGAGTGCTTCAGAAAAGCACTAGCAAACAGGCTAGAAGGAGATGTGGAGCAACAATGGGGAATCATCAAAACTGCCATCACAGAGGCAACAAGCCTTTGTGTGAAGCAATAAACAAATCAAAATGAAAGAAAAAGCTACTGTGGTTCTCAAAAGAGGTGACTGTGAAAGTCAGGAAGAAAAAGATAGCATTCCGGAAGTATAACAAACACAGAAGGAGCAGGACAGAGAGCTGTACCAGTTAAGGCAGAAAAAAGCAGGGAGGGAAGTCAGAATAGCAAAGGCCCAAACTGAGGAAAAGATGGCCAACTCAGTTAAGAAGGGGATAAAACCTTTTATAGGTACATCAGTGAGCGAGAAAGACAAAGGAGGGATAGTGAGGCTGAATAGAATGAACGTGGGTGGGCAGAGGGGACAGTGAAAAGCAGGGATACTGAATGAATATTTTGCTCAGTATTCAAAAGAGGAGGGGAAGTGCCTAATCCAATTAACAGAAGCACTCTTGATAGGGGGTGATCCCAGTCCTTTCACAGAAGAAAGGGTCTGCAAGAACTCCTAAAACTGAAGGTGGACAAAGCAATGGGTCCTGATGGAATTCACCCCAGAATTCTAAAAGAATTAAGGGAGGAACTAGTGAAACCACTGGCTACTCTTTTTAATAAATCATGGGAGGATGGTGTGGTACCCGAGGACTGGAGGAAGGCAGATATGATTCCCCTTCACAAAAGTGGGACCAAGACAGAGGCAGGAAACTACAGACCTGTCAGTCTGACCTCTGTGGTAGGGAAAGTGATGGAGTCACTTCTGAAGGAAAGAATAGTTGAGTACCTAGAGGCCAGTGGAGCACAGGACCCAAGGCAGCATGGGTTGACAGTGGGAAGGCCATGTCAGACAAATCTAATAGATTTCTTTGACTGGGTGACCAAAGTAGTAGACCAAGGAGGGGCTGTGGACATGGCCTACCTAGACTTTAGCAAGGCATTTGACACAGTCCCACACAAAAGATTAATAGTCAAATTAACCAGCCTGGGAGTGGGTCCCAGGGTGGTAGCCTGGGTAAAACATTGGCTGCACAACAGGACACAGAAGGTAATTGTAAATGGAGTCCACTCTGAAGAAAAAAAGAGGGGTTACTAGTGGGGTACCGCAGGGTTCAGTATTGGGTCCAGTCCTTTTTAATGTCTTTATCGGTGACATTGCAGAGGGACTAGAAGGAAAAGTATGCCTTTTTTGCAGATGACACAAAGATCTGCAACAGGGTTGATACACAAGGAGGTGTGGAAAGGATGAAAAGGGACTTGGCAAGGTTGGAGGAATGGTCAGAAGTATGGCAGCTAGGATTCAATGCAAAGAAGTGCAAAATAATGCACCTGGGAAACAAGAACCCAGGGGAAGAATACACAATGGGGGAGGTAGTAACAACAACAAAAAAGGAAAGGGACCTGGGGGTAATCATATCAGATGACCTTAAGGTTAGCAAACAATGTGAGAAAGCAGTAGGGAGGGCTGGGGGTATACTGGGATGTATAGGGAGAGGCATCAGCAGCAGAAAACAGGAAGCTGTTATCCCTCTGTACAGACAGTTGGTGAGACCCCATCTGGAGTACTGTGTCCAGTTCTGGAGACCCCATCTCCGCAAGGACATAGACAGGATAGAGGTAGTCCAGAGGAGGGCAACTAAAATGGTGCAGGGTCTGCAAGAGAAGCCGTATGAGGAGAGACTAAAGGAGCTTAATATGTATACCCTTGAGGAAAGAAGGGAGAGGGGGACATGATAGAAACTTTTAAGTACCTCAGTGGAATCAACAAAGTCCAAGAGGGTAGCATCTTTCAGAAAAAGAGACATGCAAGAACAAGGGGACACAATTTAAAGATAGAAGGAGGGCAGTTCAGGGGCAATGTGAGGAAGTATTATTTCACAGAAAGGGTAGTGGATGCATGGAAAAGCCTTCCTGAGGAGGTTGTGGGGTTCAAAACTGTGGGAGAATTCAAGAATGCATGGGACAGACATAAGGCAATTCTTGTGGGGGGTAGGAATAAATAGGCTGTTGGTTAACTAGGATCTGTGGCCTATCCTGTAGGTAGGGAAATGGGCAGACTAGATGGGCCAAGTGGTCCTTATCTGCCATCAAAGTCTATGTTTCTATGTTTCTATAACTTTCTCCAGCAAGCTCCTTCTTGCTCTGTGGTCAGACACCTTCCGAATACTTCTCCACCTTACAATCTAACTCAGCCTATCAGCAGGGGCTTTATATAGTCTCATTTTGGGACTAGTGACTCCTCCCCTAATTGATGACATCATGACCTGCTTTGTTTATATACTGTCATTCCTGGGCCGGCCAGCTCTATAACAGGACCTAAAATGCAAGACTCCAGGTACAAGAAAATACATTTTATTCCATAATGTCTAATAACTATAATATCCTGTTAAACTAGTAAATGGCAGAGGGATGAAGGGCACACTCCTTATCCTCACCCATTTACAGCAACAGTATTATAGTAGAAGGATTTGCAAAAACTGTATGAAACTGCAATATCTTAAACATGAGGGAAATGCATTTTAACATCAGGTCAGCATGCATAATACGTCACTAACTAAACAGAGAGACGTTTTAACCAACACAGCATCTCTTTCTTCCTATTTCAGGGGTTATTCTGACTTCTGTGAGTTTGTTTATTTCATTCCCGATGGCTGAAATATCAGCCATCTGCAAACATTTCATTCTGTCTCCTTTTCTCTTACCAGCTCACAGTTCTGGCTCTGGAGCTGTTTCCCCCCAAAAATTGTATATTTCTTTATTGTAAACACTATGGGGCTTTTCTTTCCTTGCCTGTAGTGGTCTTTATCAACATCGGGTCACATTTCTTACTCGCTGTCCTGAGCAGCACCGTAAAGCTTCACCAAAGCATTCTACTTCACATTTTTAAACTGGGACTGCTCTATTGTGCACATCGGGGCGTGTTTCTGCTCCATTGCACGAATTCAGGGCTATTATTTCCATAGCTGCATAAAGCAGCTTCCTAGCACTCAGGAAAATAAATTATTTTAATTCTCTTTACCGCAAAACGTGGTTACTTAAAGTACCCTGACCATGCTTGGGAATGAAGACAGTTTTGTATTCACAAGATATTCTTCAGTGCATATGAAATACAGCGTTCAGCGCTACAGCATCACATAAATATAAACCTGGGCACCTTTATCACAGTGCTAAGCGCTACAGGCTACACATACATAAACCATGGCTACATTTTAAATGAAAAATGAACATTTTTGTTATACTTCCAAGGGAATTTAAAAATAAATTTAAAGGGATTGTACAGTATAGAAACTTTATTTATCAGGTTGGCCACCCTGACAAGAAAAGAGTTACAATAGATTTAGAATAAGTACCAAAAAATAGAAAAGGGTGACAATTGAATATAAGAGGGGATTTCTTATCAGCATAAGGATTCATATCAGGGGCATTCTGTTACATTCCTCCCCACACAAGAATCCAACCAGTAGGTTGATTACCTGAAACCCTTCCCTAAATTATGGGAAGGGGTTGGAACTTCCACCCACCCACTCCAGAAGTTCCCCTCAGGGACGCTTAAGAATACTAGAATGATCTTTAGACACAAAAAGATCACATATCATGCTTCGTTCTATACATATCCCCAAGGTTAAAACGTTCCGTGAACCCATAGTTTACGATACAATATGCCGTTCACCATCTTTAGTTTCTCAATCAGTACTTAAATTCAGTCGATCAGGACCATATCGGGACATAAAATCAGCATTTTGATTTTGGGTACTGGCCCTATGTCTAACCTTGAATTTGTATGGTTGGAGGGACAAGTACTATCTCATGATGCGCAAATTCTTATCTTTCATGTTGTTTAACCACACTAAAGGGTTATGGTCAGTTACTACTTCAAAAGCATTACCCCACAAATAATACTTTAGGGCTTCAATTGCCCCCTTCATGGGCAAGCATTCTTTTTCTATGGTCGAATATTTCCTTTCTCTCTTGGAGCTTTCTACTAATGTACAGGATAGGGTGCTCGCCATGCTGGTTGTACTTGGTCAATACTGCCTCAATGCCTGTGTCAGAGGCATTGGTGTGTACCTCAAATGGTTTTGAGAAATCAGGATTAAGTAGTACCGGGGCTGAACATAGTGCTGCTTTTATGTTTCAAAAAGCTTGGTCACACACAGGACTCCATTTCACTTTATTAGGGTATTTATCCTTCATCAGCTCAGTCAGGGGGGTAGCTAGGGTAATGAAATCAGGGATGAAATGCTGGTAATAATTGGCTAAGCCCAAAAATGATCTGATATATTTCTTAGTGGTAGGTATCGAACTATTAGCCACTGCCTTCACCTTATTTACTTCTGGTTGTATCCTACCATTTCCAATCACAAACCCTAGGTATCTCGTTTCTGTTTTTGCCAGTGCACACTTGGATGGGTTTATTGTGAGCCCTGCCTCTGTAATACTCTGTATCACAGCACGTAGATGTATCAAGTGTGTGCTCCAATCTGGGCTATATATAACAACATCATCTAGGTAGGCGGCGCTGTACAGACTGTGAGGTCTCAGTATATGATCCATATACCTCTGAAAGGTGGCTGGTGCTCCGTGAAGGCCAAAAGGCATGGTCGTGAATTGATATAAGCCTATTGGGGTACTAAACGCAGTCAGTTCTTGTGCACTGGAGGCTAGGGGTATCTGCCGGTACCCTTTTGTTAAATCAAGGGTACTGATGTACTTGGCAGAACCGATTTGATCTAGCAGGTCATCAGTCCTAGGCATTGGGTATCCATCAGAATCAAATATGACATTAATCTTCCTGAAATCGAGGCACAACCAGATCCCTCCTTCTTTCTTGTTTACTACCACTAGTAGACAAGACCATGGGCTGTGAGAAGGTACAATCATGTTGGCCTGTTCCATGTTTCTGACTTCCTTGATAACCTCCTGTCTCACTTTCTCACGTAATCTATAGGGCTTCTGGTGCATAAGCTTACTCTGATTCACCCTAATCTCGTGTTCCACCCTTTTTGCTCGGCCAGGTGTCTCTGTAAATGTCTCTTGATAATAGTCTAAGAGGTGATCAATCTCTTGTCTCTGTTCTGCTTGTAAGTCAGGATTAATCTGAATGTTTTTCTTGTTTGCATGGGGGTCTAAACGATCATAGGCTACTTCCAACTCTGTTGTCTCCTGATCAGGCTGAATATACAAGGAGGGAGTCTGGGGCATCTCAAATCATTTCCTAAGTAAATTAGCATTGTAAACCCTTTTGGTTGGTCTATGGCCTGGCATGTCAATTTCAAAGTTCTCTCTACTGATTTGTTTGATCACTTCATAAGGCCCTTGCCATCTCATTAGCAATTTATTCTCAGTAGAGGGCAACAATAACAATACTTTTTCTCCTGGTTCAAACTGCTTTAACTTTAATCCATCATCATACAATTCTTTTTTTTTTTTCAATTGTTTAACCAGGTGAGACACACTAAGCCGAAAGCTTTTTTACAGGTGCAGCCTGGGAGCACAGGGAAGTTAAGTGACTTGCTCAGGGTCACACAGTATATGCAAGTGGGGGCTGTGGGATTCAAACCCAGGTCTCCAGATTTTCAGCTCAGAGCCTTACACCACTGTGCAATACTGCCTCTTTCTGGTACCCTTGTTTTTGTTCCACATCTTGATATGCCAGTGTGACATATCTAACCAGTTTTTCTCTAAGTGCAGACATATATTCCACAATATTAGTACAACCAACATTCTTTCCTTCCTCCCAGTGCTTCTTTACTACATCCAGGGGCACTCTAGGATTCCAACCATAGAGTAGAGAAATTGGGGAAAAACCTGTCGTAGCCTGAGGTACCTCTCGGTAAGCAAATAACAGATAAGGGAGATATCTATCCCAGTCCTGACCTTCTTTCTGTACATACTTTTGTAACATGCTTTTCAGTGTTTTGTTAAAGCTCTTGACCAATCCATCTGTCTGGGGGTGATATGGGAGGTTAGAACAGCTGATATTCCCAACAGTCTATATAGTTCTTTCAGCATGTTAGAGGTGAAGTTACTGCCACTATCTGTGAGAATGGTCTGTGGTATCCCCATCCTACTAAAAACCTTGGCTAGCTCTTCAGCTATTCCAGGGACTGTTACCATCCTCATTGGAATAGCCTTGGGGTAACGGGTTGCATAGTCGCAAACCACTAGTATAGACTGATTACCTTTTGAACTCTTGGTAAGTGGTCCCACCACATCCATCGCTACCCTTTCGAATGGGGTTGTGACATATGGAATGGATTGTAAAGGGACTTGAACTCTTTTACCCTTTTGTGCTGCCAATTGACATTCAGGGCAGGCTCTACAGTAGGCTGCTACCTCCTGATGCACTCCAGACCAACTAAATCTGGCTAGGATGTGTTGCAAGGTTCTGTCTCTCCCTTCATGACCTGCCATGGGAATTTTATGTGCCAGACACATTACTTGTTCTCTATATATTTTTGGAACCATTAATTGTTCTAATTCACAATCAGTACCAGGTTCAACAGTAGTACGGTATAAAATCCCATTTTTCAATAAAAATTGTGAATGTCCCTGTTGTTCTTCCTTTCCCACCTGTGAAAAGAATGGTTTTAATGTCTCATCATTCATTTGGTCATATTTTATATCACTGGTCAACAGTTCTGGTATAATATCCATCCCTTTATCAGTATGAGTTGTATTCCACATCTTCTTTTCTTTCCTCTTGGCTTGTTTAGATTTTCTCTTTTTCCCTTTTTCTTCGAAGTAGTCCTCTTTGAAAGAAAAAACTTGTCATAGCTGTTGTGCTTTTGCTTGGGCTCTGGTGATAACATGTACCGGTTCTATGTAAGACTGGTGGTTCCTTATGAGTTTATTAAACTTGGGAAAGTCTTGCCCAATGATAACAGGTACTGGTGAGCGGGGGACTAAACCAACCAACAGTTGATGGCTTTCATTATTAACAGTTATGTCCAAGGTGGCAGTATGATACTGATGGATATCACCATGCACACATCTTACTGTAGTGTCTAATCTGGTTAATTCTACTTCAGGGGCCAAATCAGCTCTTAGTAATGTCTGTTTACTTCCTGAATCTAGAGGTCCCAAGGTTTGTTGCTTGCCTATGCCCACAGATGCCACATAACCAATGTTAGCCAGGGATAAATGCGTAGTATCCGTTCTTTTTTTAGGACAATTTCTGACAATATGTCCCTTCCCCAAGCAACCATGACAGATAACTTCGGCATACGGAATTCTACCTCCCCTGTCTCTTCGGCCATAATTAACATTTCAGTTATTAAGAAAAAAAGTTCTTGCTGGTGTTTGAGCTGGAACTGGATTACTATGCTGTCCCCTTGGTCTAGTTGGACGAGCTGCAAGGTAATCCTCAACTAGTTTGTTTGTGGCTTCAGCAGACTCAGGCTTGTGCTCTTTCACCCACAATTGAACACCTAAAGGCAATATCTGAATGAACAGTTCGATAATGATCAGTTCCATTATCTGGTCAATAATTTTTCTTGTTGGCTGCAACCATTTGCCACAATAATCTTTCAGTCTGGCATAAGTCTCTCTAGGAGGTATCATACAAGGACATTTTCTGTAGATGAGACTGTTACTGGTATGTCTCAGTACTTATATTATATCTTCTAAGTACTTCTTCTTTAACTGTTTCATAGTTATTTACATCCACCCCACTTAACTGACTATATACAAGTTGTGCTCTCCCCAAAAGATAAGGTACCAACCTGATCATCCACTGGTCCCTGGGCCATGTGCACATCAGGGCTATCCGTTCAAAGGTGGTAAGGTAAGCCTCGATATCATCTGCTTCCGTTAACTTGGTGAGTTAAATATTCTGGGGCTCTGTCCAGTCAGTCTGGCCTTGATTCATATCCTGAATGACTTTTAAGGTCTCTTGCCATTTCTCATCCTGCCATCTCCTTTCCTCTGCCTATATCTGTCTGTCCTCTTCTCGTTGACATCGATCCTCTTCCCTCTGATGCTCCATCTTAATCTGTCTTAAACACAGCCATTTGAGTAAATCACTGGGATTCTCAGGTACTGATGCCATCCGTACCTCTGGTCTCTTCCTCCGGAATGTCCTTGCCCTTGTCGTCCTTGTTTTTCTTCATTTTGGGTCTAGCTCCAGGACCCAATCCAGGCAACAATGGTAGACCAGTTTTCTTCATCACTGATCTCGTAACATGCATTGTACTTAGCTCTGTCTGGTCCCCTTCCTTCATCTGTCAGGGCATTGAAATGTAACAACACCCCCTAGTAGCACTCCCCAAGCAGCCTTAACGTACCAAGATGATCCCACTTCTGACATCAGTGTAGAAGCATGAGATCAATGACAGACAACCAGACAGTTTTTAAAGTGCATAAAAAATACAACTAAATATGTTTATCATTTTATTTTGTCCAAAATCCAAAATAAAGAAAATTTCAAGATAATAAAAATAAAATAAAAGAAAACACTGTTACTTCACAGAAAGAAAAATAAGGGTGTTAGTCCATCACACCATAACAGGGAAATCACTTCAAATCAAATCAAATCATTCTTTATTTATATAGTGCCTTTCAATATCAAGGCGCTGCACACATTGTAACAATAAGTATAAAAAAAGAGAGCAGTATAATTATTAAAAATCATTCAGCCTGGGAAGGCCAACAAAAATAAATAAGTTTTAAGCATAGATTTAAAACTGCTGATGGTCAGGCATTCTCTCAACCAACGAGGTAGAGAATTCCACAGGGTTGGTGCAGCAAATTAAAATGCATGAGCTCCAGATGTTTTAAGATGAACCCTGGGAATCTCTAGCAATCCCTCATCAGCGGATCGGAGAGGACGATTAGGGGTGTAGAGAGTCAGGAGATCTTTCAGGCAGTCAGATCCCTGTTCATGTAGGGCTTTAAAGGTAAGCAAGCCTACCTTATAGGTGATATGCCACTGAACCGGCAGCCAGTGCAGTCCGCGCAGCACAGGTGTTATGTGACTGGACCTAGAAGTACCTGTCAACAGCCTGGCTGCAGCATTCTGCACCAGCTGCAAGCAGTGGATATCAATCCCAGACAGCCATAGGTAGAGGGCATTACAGTAGTCAAGATTGGTAGTGATGAAGGCATGAACCAGTGTTGGAAGGTCACCCAGCGGAACCAGGTGTTTCACTCAGGTGATATTCCTCAGATGGTAAAATGAGGATTTGACTACAGTTGACACCTGAGATTTCAGGGTCAAGCTGTCATCAAAAATAACACCCAGGTTCCGCACCTGATCTGAGGTCATGAGTTGGACACCATCAAGCCATAGGTCAGACACTTGCCCAACCCCCAAACCCGCCCCCGGGTGACCCAGGTCCACAAGCAACACCTCAATCTTATCCGGATTTAATTTCAGCCAACTAGAGCCCATCCAGTCATTGTTCTAGGAAAGGCAGTTATTTAGCACAGAGATAGCATCAACCTGTCCCTGCACAAAGGACATATACAGCTGAGTATCATCTGCATAGGAGTGAAAACTCAAGCTGTATCACCTGATGATATCTCCCAATGGTAGCATGTTCACTGCGAACAACATGGGCACCAACATGGAGCCCTGTGGCACCCCACAGGACAGATGGAGGGCATCAGAGGGAAAAATTTCCAGTGACCACCCTCTGAGATCTGCCTGCTAGGAAAGATAAAAACCAATTGAGGACTGTACCTGACAATCCACAAAGGAACCGCAGGGTCTCCAAAACCACTCCATGGTCCACAGTGTCAAAAGCTGCTGCGAGATCGAGAAGGACCAAGATGGTACAAGCCTTTCAATCTCTCACCATTAGGAGGTCATTTAGTACCCAGAACAAGGGCAGTTTCCATGCTATGCTGTTTCCTAAAACCAGACTGGAGGGCTTCATAGACATTGTGAGTTACAAGGTGATCATCCATCTGCAATGCAAATACCTTCTCCATAACCTTCCCCACAAAGGGAAGGTTAGAGACAGGTCAGTACTTAGCTGGATCGTCGGGATCCAAGGAAGGCTTTTTAAGGAGTGGTCGAATGACCGCCTTCTTTAAGGGATCTGGAAAGATCCCCTCTTCCAAGGATCTCCATACAATTTCAGCTAGGATTGGGCAGATAACATCTACACATCCCACTAAAAGGGGGGTAGGGCCCAGATCCAAACTACAACAGGTAGGGTGCAAAATCTGGACAGTCTTCACAATGTCTATGAATTCTGGTCAGCTGAAATCTGTCCAGACAAACCAGGTGCTCACCACCTCCCATCGACCTCCGCAACCCCTCATAGAGAGAGAGATGGGCCGATTCCGGACCTGATGCTGGCAACCTTGTCTGCGAAGAACTGAGCTAGCTCATCACACTTATTCTGTGAAAAAAACTCTTCCAGACTGGAGACAAACTGGATTGCATAATCTGTCAATGGTTCAGAAGAGTTGAGCTGGTCGATTCTGCACAGCAGAAATCTCCCTGGACAGGAACTCTGCCTTCTTACAGGTGATTTCCGATTGATAGCCATTATAATGTTCTACCAATCTAAGCCTGTCAGCATCCAGGCCAGACTTCCGCCTAGCTCTCTCTAGTCTTCGGCCAACTCGCCTCAACTCCTTCAAGGACCCATCATACCAAGGGGAACTTGGGTGAAGAGTGAGTGGTTGAACACGAACAGGAGCAATCAAGTCCAGGGCATCTCCCACTGCCTTATTATAGGCTAGTATAAGGTCCGCTGGACTTGTGATTTCACCCAGCAATCCTGATAGGTCCAGAACCGCCAATAGACCATCTGGGGTAACTCCCCTTAAAGGCTGTACCAAACCATCTCCGAAGGGGTAGGTCCAGTCGGGGGGGGGGGCCCGAAGCTGAACCCTATGGTGTGATAGTCAGATCAACTGACTGGTTCCACCCCCAAATCAGAGGTCTCCATCCCCAGGAGGAACAGCAGGTCCAATGAGTGACCTCTTATAAGGGGAGAGGAGGTAATCACCTCTGTGAGGCCCAGCATTTTCATAAGCTGGAGGAGATTTTGACCAAATTACGAGAATTCATTGTCAACCCAGACATTGAAGTACCCCAGAATTATCCATCTGGGAGACTCCAATACCATATCAACGATGAAGTCCGCAGTCTCCTGCAGGAATGAGGCCCCATCACCTGGTGGATGGTAAATGAATAGTATTCTGCAACCTACACCCTCTCCCATAATACACTCAAAGGATCTGGTGGTCCCCACTGGAACATCCACAAGACCCAGCTCGGTCTTAAAAAAGATGGCTACACCCCCACCCCTTCGATCCAACATCGGGCAGTGAATCACCAAGAACTCAGCCGGCACTGCTGAAGTCAGTACTGTGCCTGCATTTTCATCCAGCCAGGTCTCAGTGATACAAGCCAGTTCCACCGTATCAACAAGATCAGCTATAATAGCCGTCTTGTTTTTGACAGACCTGGCATTGCCTAGCACCACCGAGGTCTGCTGAGATGCTGGGGGAAGACCTCATCTCCTGACCAGTATTAATTACTAAGCCCTTGGGTATGGAGACTTCCTTTCGATTCCTCTCTTTCTTCTGAACAGTAATAACTTTCTCCAACAAGCTCCTTCTTGCTCTGTGGTCAGACACCTACCGAACACTTCTCCACCTTACAATCTAACTCAGCCAATCAGCAGGGGCTTTATATAGTCTCATTTTGGGACTAATGACTCCTCCCCTAACTGATGACATCATGACCTGCTCTGTATATATACTGTCATTCCTGGGTTGGCCAGCTCTATAACAGGACCTAAAATGCAGACTCCAGGTACAAGAAAAGATATTTTATTCCATAATGTCTAATAAATATAATATCCTGTTAAACTAGTAAATGGCAGAGAGATGAAGGGCACGTTCCTTATCCTCACCCATTTACAGCCACAGTTTTATAGTAGAAGTGTTTGCAATACTGTATGAAACTGCAATATCTTAAACATGAGGGAAATGCATTTTAACATCAGGTCAGCATGCATAAATACATCACTAACTAAACAGAGACGTTTTAACCAACACAACATTTCCTGCTTCCTATTTCAGGGGTTATTCTGACTTCTGTGAGTTTGTTTATTTCATTCCAGACAGCTGAAATATCAGCCATCGGCAAACATTTCATTCTGTCTCCTTTTCTCTTACCAGCTCACAGTAATGGCTCTGGAGCTGTTTCCAAACAAAAACTGGTATATTTCTTTATTGTAAAACACTATGGGGCTTTTCTTTCCTTGCCCATAGTGGTCTTTATCAACATCAGGTCACAGTTCTCATTCGCTCTCCTGAGCAGCACTGTAAAGCTTCACCGACGCATTCTGCTTTGCATTTTTAAACTGGGACTGCGCTATTGTGCACATTTGGGCGTGTTTCTACTCCATTGCATGAATTCAGGGCTATTATTTCCATAGCTGCATAAGGCAGCTTCCTAGCACTCAGGAAAAGAAATTATTTTATTTCTCTTTACCGCAAAATGTGGTTGCTTAAAGTACCCTGCCCATGTTTGGGAATGAGGACAGTTTTGTATTCACAAGATATTTTCCAGTGCATCTGAAATACAGCATTCAGCGCTACAGCATCACATAAATATAAACCTAGGCACCTTTATTACAGTGCTAAGCACTACGGGCTTCACATACATGAACCATGGCTGCATTTTAAACAAAAGATTAACATTTTTGTTATACTTCCAAGGGAATTTTAAAGAATTTTTAAAGGGATAGTACAGTATAGAAACTTTATTTGTCAGGTTGGCCACTCTGGCAAGAAAAGAGCTAGAATAGATTTAGAATAAGTACCAGAAGATAGTAAAGTTTGAAAATTGAGTATGAGGGGATTTCTTATTAGCATAAGGATTCATAACAGGGGCACCCTGTTACAGCGACCGGGGTTCTAATCCTGGTCTCCTTTTATTTCTTCACTGCTGGACTTTTTTTTTTTTTTTTACAAAAAGCCTGGGAAATAGTGTTCCATGGCTCCACACATTTGCCTTTCCCCATTATCCACACCCCCCTTGGAGTGAGAATCTTTTAGTTGAGGGGTTGCGGGGGGGCAGAGCCCCCTGCATTAGGGGTGTGGGGGCAGAGATTAAAACAGTGTCTTGGTGCTCTGTGGTGAGGCGGCATTCTTTCCTGCCGCTGTGGTGGAGAGCACTGTCAATATAGCACTGTAGTGGACAGTGCTGTTATTGACAGCACTCTTCTAACCCAGTGCTGGGCAAATAAGGTACAGGAGGGAAATATTTTTTCAGAAAAAGGATCCTCAAAAACAAGGGGACATGCTATGAAACTGGAGGGGGTAGAGCCAGGAGACATGTGAGGAAGTACTTCTTCACAGAAAGAGTGGTGGATTCCTGGAAGAGCCTTCTAGCAGAGGTGATGGGGCAAAAACAGTGGTGAGGTTCAAGAATGTATGCAATAGGCATAAGGGAATCTTAGTGGATGGGGGGAGGGAGAAAGAACCAGAGATCAAATTGGGTCTGTGGCGATACTGCTGGTAGAGAAAAATGGAGAGACTGGATGGGGCAAGCAGTCCTTATCTGTCATCAAATTATAGTTTCTATGTTTCTAATACTTTTATTTGTACCTGTAACTGTTGGCAGTTAACAGATCCTCTTTTTTTATGACTGTGGGCAGAGCCAACAGGAGTATTGCATGTACAAAGGAGTGATGTCATGTTTTCTGTTCGTGGAACTGACTGAAGGTGTAAATAGTCTCCTCCACCTTACCCTCCTCCATGAAATGTTTTCTGCCCTCAAATAAATATGCTTTCATGTTAGTCAATGGTTGCAGGGTCCTATTTTATTTCTTAAATGGGTGGTACAAGAACTGGAACCTGAGTAGTGGGAGGCAGCATTGTTGTTTGGGGGGAAATAAGATCCACCCCACCTCCACCCAAGAAGCTCCAAAAGGTCCATCCCACCTTTTTTTTATTCATGTGGGAGGGGCATGAGGTGGATCTATCATGCTGAAAGAAGAGTCACTAGTTTGGGATCTGGACCAAGGAACAGAACAAGTCTGTGGAGTCCCTGCATTTTGTTAAGGACTAGCAGAACAGAAGATACTTAAAATGCCTTCAAACTGACTTAAAATCCCTTGGAAAAAATGATTATCAGAAGCACCTGGTGTCTCAAAAGGAAAGACTAAGAAGTGTCTAAAAACTACAGCTTTCAAGGAAAATAAACAGCTTTCATGTATTTCTTAAACATTTATATACTAAAAACAAAGTTCAGCTTTTGGGATTAACAATATTTGTTTACCATATTCTATCTATCTATATATATATATATATATATATATATTATATATAGTTTGTCTTTTTAGTAGTTTCAAAACCTTGAAAGCATTGGTGTTAGTAATGCATTTATAAATACATTTTTTAATTGTCTTTACAGATAAATCATGTAGGTTCATGTGAGGGCACATTTTTGTGGGGAGGGGGTTCAAATTATTTTAATCATTGGCACAGTACTTGGTAAACACAGTCTGTAATTAAGTGTATTTTTCTTTTTAAGTTTGAGAAGTGGAGTTGACTTGCACAAATGGATAGTACAAACATCATAGAAAGCTATTAGAAGTAGAATGGGTTAAACACTTACTGGAACTTTCTGCATAACAAGTTCCCCTAGGCACCTAATAGCATTTGACACCACCATCCTAAGAGCAGTCAGTGTGCTACTCTGCAGGACATTGCATAGCAAGAGACCCAGCCTTGCCTTTTTCCAAATAATATACCAACTTAATTCTCAGGCAGGCAGTTCTGAGCTACTGTTTATTTTCTACTGAATCTTCTTAAAGGAAAACTGCATGTTAAAATCAGGAATATATGTATTACTACCAGTTTTGAGTTCTCATTTCAACCCAGTGTTTTGTTTCTGCCTAGGCTGTTAGAGGAGTTTTTTCTAATTTTCCTTGGGTGTTTTATGACGTCTGGGGGCTGCCATTCAAGTTTGTTTTATTGCATCTTCTCCAAGTTAGTCTTTACAGAGTACTCTTTGGTTTGATGTCTAATAGCCCCTACAGCAGGCCAGTGTCTTGTTACAGTGTCTTGCTTAGCCACAGCAGAGAAAGAACACTGCAGCCAGGATTCACAGTGCTATATAATATACTATAGAAAGTTACATGTTTCAACACATACACACACACACACACACACACACCAAGCAGAACACAGCTGGATAAGGTACCAGTATTTAGGAAACTTGTCATACTTACCCAGAGTCTAGCAATGTGAATCCTGGCTGTGACTATAGGTGTTTACAACTGAATGATAATAACCACATTTGCTTCACTTGCGAATAGGTATCTAATTTCTGTTTGACTTACTGTAGGTTACACATAGAATCTGAAAAATTCATAACATACTGTATTGTGATTCAATGAACTGATAAATGGGGATTTTGGTTTCTTTTACAAATTCATTTTTCCTGACCATGGATATACTAAAACAAAAATTTCTCAACAAAATGTTTTTAAATAAAGAGTTTAGCAGTAATTTAGTTGATATGGTGTAAAGAGCTGCTCCCTGGAAAATGATCTGGTTGGGGGGAGCTGCCACAAGCAAAATGGGACTTCACAGATGGGGGAACTCACAGCAGCAGAAGAAGCATGTTGGTATTAAAAGCTTAGTGGTGTGGATGTAGAGGCACCAGTATTTAAGCATGACTTTGGTAGAAGATTAATTGTGACTGGGGGGTGAGGGAGTGAGTGAGTCTTGATATTTTTAGCATAATGGTTTTCTGAAACTTCAACCTTCAATGGGTTAGACTCTGCAGCCATCTGTATAGTATATCACTAAGCCACATGTAGTGTAGTATGGGTAAAACCCAGATCACCAGACCAGGACTAATGCTATAAAATCTGCACTGGGCACAGCTTGTGCAAATATTGCTGATCCAGTGGATCAAATAAATATGTGCAAATAAATAAATAAATGCTCGGCTTCACCTCGTGCTTCAACCCACCTCATGGTGACATTATTACATGAAATCACACACCCTGTCGTGCCTTATTGCTTAAATATGCCCTTTCTCAATGTACTGTACTTTGATTCAGTTAGTGTATGCAACAGCCTTCATGTGAACACTCTGGGCTTCTCTTTGACTCCTGATGTTTATTTGCTTTAGCTATTGTATATTGTTTGAACTGCTTTGGTCTTCTTGATGTGGTGCCTGTGTGCCTAAACTATGTAATCACTTTGTCTACTGCTACCCATGTATCTCCAAGCCATTGTTTTTTGACTTGTTAACTGTGCTGTCTTTGTATTAGTTTCGATGAGGTGCCTTTGTAAATGAGTCTCTGACTCAAAGGTTTGTAAATCTGATATTTTTTTAAATAAATAAATAAATGTTTATGTTTAAGCCCATGAAATGCCCTTATCTAGTTAATGCATTCACAGTCATAGTAGCTCTGCCAGAGTTTGTTTTTATACATATAGCTTTTTCTCTAGTCTCAAGCAGTCGCACTTCCATCTGCCCTGGTCACCTAGCCCCATCACCCACTGTCACAGGGGCTTACACAGGGGAGAGGTTCCCCTATGGATTCCCCCCATGGCAGGGTCAGAAGGAGGAGGTCCATCTTCCCCTGAAGCACAATCTAGATACCCCACCCCAGAGCTATGAAGGAGGTGCAGGGGGTTGCAGCAACTGGTACATCATCCTAAGGCTGTATTTCCTTTTTCTCCCTCATGTCCCTGCCCACCACTCCAGTATCAGGCCATGTCCTGACAGACCTCGCATGCTCTAGCATGCTTCTGTGAAGAGGCAAGCTCCCTGGCCCATCACACTGCAACTGCGGGAGTCACTAGAGAGGCAGAATCTGATGTCCCCCTCCCTGGTTGGGAGCCCTACTGTGCAGCAGCACTCCCCAGCCCTCAGGGTCTCCTGGCCAGCTTCCTTAGCTCACTTTCAAACCCAGGTCACCAGTGTGGAAGGAGGCAGCACCACCACCCACTGGGTCAAAAGGCAGCCCCTCAGTTAACAGATTCTTGCTCTTTCTGATGTTGCAGACTTTGTACTTGAATAGCCAGTGTCCCCTTTTTCTCCTCTCAACGTGTCTTTATCTGGAAGCAATTGTTCTATTTTTTCAAAGCATTCCTTTTTATTCTTTTTCCAGTTTTTTTTTTTAAATTCTATTGGTGTTTAAGTGGAGACCATGCTGCTGGATTCTATGAAACATGTACGCTTTCTTTAATCAGTTTACCTTTTTCTAAGGACAGAGAATTGTATTCTTTTTCTAACTTGTCATGGAACATTTCAGGCTACACAATGTTTTATTCATTAGTTTCATCATGTTAAACAAACAGTATGCAAATTTAAGATTAGTTTAAAATGTGTTTATTATTCTCTGTCAGTGAGCACCCATCCACAGCTGTACGTGTCCTAGTAAACCAAGTAATTTGTTCTTTTGACATGCAACTTTAAAGGACTCAGCACTTTGTTGTATCTCATTGTGACTCTTCCTTCGTAACTTTTGTTACTTGTAGGACACTTTCAGTTTCACTGTGTCCTGTCATAATCACAGTACATATAAAAATACAACAATTAGTAACAATTATTGTATAAACTAAAATTGTGTGTGTTTTAGGTGGTAGTGTTTGTGGCATCTTCAGTTCTCATCCCTTGCGGTCTTCTCTTCAGATGTCCAGATGATCATTTTTTTTTTCTATATCTATTCTTTATTAAAGAGTTTTACATAATACAGCAAATCAAAACATCAGTAAGAAACAATCTAATCTAATACAACTACAAATAAATCCATCCAAAACAAAATAATTTACCTCCCTCATAACCACTATCATACCCCCCCCCCCAAAATGTCCAGATGATCCTGAGTGTTGTTTCTCAAGGCTTTTGGAGAGTCATCCTGCACAGATGCTGAAGTTCTGTTTCTTTGCTTCTTTTCTTATGCAGCTTGCTTTGCTTTTTCTTTGTGAATCTCAACTTTCTTTAGCTTCAGTAACTCATAGCTAAAACAAAAACAGGAAACTTCATGTTTCTGTCAAAACAAACTTTTATTTTTCTTATCTATGTCCAATGTTTATGCATTGTTCATTAAAAGAAAACAAAAATCAATATCAACATCAGAAGCATCTAATACTGTTATTAATTATTGTTTTTAGTCAAAAGTATCCTAAAGCACCAGCCCTCAAATTTTCAGAGCAACAGACTGGAATTTTAGCCTCAATACTGCTTTTGGTTAAGATATAAAACTCAAAGTAAACACTTTCAATTATTGGAAAAATGGCTCAGGTTTTTCCTTCACCGTCTACGGTTTAAGAAGGTTCAAATAATTTTGTAAATGAACACTCCATGCGGTGCCAAAAATGATACTATATAAATATATATATTTATTTATTTTAATATAAACCTGTGAAAAGTACTGGAACAACTGCACATTAAATAGTTCAAAAGTGCATACAGGGTGACGTCATGCTCCTGAACCCAGCCTAGTTTAGGAGGCTCCCTCTGAGATACATTAAAAACCTCCTAATTACTCCTAAAAAAGCAATAATTCTTACTGAAATCAGCTATGGAGGTAGAAAAATGCCTAGAAGAAGGGAGCAAACCAACACAAAGCCATCAGATGCACAAGATGAAGAGCGATTGTCTGACAGTGATTCAGACAGTGAGGGCTCCCAGGCCTCAACATCCCCGCAGAAAAGCTGCATGGCCCAAAGCCAAATACCCTTTTCCACTTTTCAAAGACAAATGGCACAAATGTTAACGGAGCTGCGTGATTTCCACAAAGAAATGTGTTCTACGGCCACTGCACTTACAACCAACATTGGCAAGCTGGAAAAGCAACAGGATGCCACTGAGATCCAGGCTACGAAACAGATAGGTGGGTGGATTGTGCTGAATGGGTCATTGTGCAGCTCCACCAGAGCAAAGACAAGGCACTGCAAGATAGAGCTGAGGACACAGAAAGTCAAAACTGCCACAACAATATCTGGATTTTGGGGATCCCTGAGGGGGCTGAAGGCTCTGATATGATTTCCTTTATCAAGAACATGCTCCGTGAGGTACTCACTCTCCCAGACCACACTACACTTGAGCAGGAGTGAGCCCACCGCATCCTCGGCCAAAGGCCCACCCTTGGAGTCTGTTCTCGTACTCTGCTGGTGTGTTTCCTGTGATTCCAAGAACAGGAAAGCATGCTACATACAGCCTGGAAAAAGGGAACAGTGCTTCTACAAGGCCACAGACTATATTTTGAGAATGACTACAGCCCTGAGATTATGACAAGACAAACGGTCTATATCCTGATAATGAGGGCCCTCAAGACGGTGGGAATCCGGTTCAGGATACCCTACCCAGCTAAGCTAACAGTCTACTTCATGGAAGGACCACTCACCTACGATTCTATGGCAGCAGCTACTGAAGAGCTGAAAAACAGGAAGGTAGAGATACTGCAGCAAGGAATTAACCCCGGCACTTCAATTGCTTCTAAACTTTCTCAAAGGCTGTGGAACAGTAACCAGCATGAAATGAGACATCATCAGGAAGCGGAGGCCATCCAGAGCATCATGGGCACTTTAAAGGGCCAACAGTCATCACTCCATACCAATCATCCAGAGAATCGAGGCACCCCAGCTGATTTAATGCAAGTAAGCCATCACTTCGGTTACATTCCTCCCCCTGTCACTTGGCAGCCTGGGCTTTGGAAGGACCTTGACCCTCAGACTTATCACAGCATAAGACATAGGGATCCCTCTTGTCCATCAGAACTTGGGACATAACCCTTACTCAGTGACTCACAGATCTGAGAAGAGAGGGACTGTCTCCCTGTAACAAGGACAATATATATGAATAACACAAATCAACTAATTTAGATAAGTGCATTTTTTCTCTCTGGTCCTGTGGTCCCCACTTGATTCTCCCTTCCCTTCCCCCCTCAGGCCAGCCCCTCCAACAACTCACTGCATTACTGAAGCTCTGAATGAGCGTGGGGCAGGGGGGCCTTGGGGGGGAGATATGCGGTGCTGCCTGTGTGCCCACAGGGAGGATGAGGGGCTGTGGTTACAGAGGGACCGTTGGCTCTCCCCAATTGGCTGGGGCCTTGTCTACCTGAGCCACCCCTGATTGCCACTCCTCTTACAGTTCTAGGGCACACTGCCCTATGGCACAGGGACTGGCACCACTGTGGGAGGGACGAGGGGTGGCCTATGGCCTCTGGTTAGAGCCCCAACTGGGCTAGACCATTGACAAGTTAATAAATACCCCAATGGCGGTCCCAAGTTTCTCTCTGTGGGAAGCACCACCAGGTGGGTTCCTGGGGAATAACCTAGGGGCTCAAGAGAAGCGCAAAATGGAACAGCATCTGTGCAAATATGGCACTGAAAATCTGTGATGATGTACCAGCAGGCCTGGATGGGTGCTGCTTTCTTTGGGGGGGTGGGTTGAGGTCCAGCTGTATACTGCTGAGTAGCATTCATGGGAACCTGTATGTATTGACACTTGTTGATTCTGACTGCTGAGTGGGTGGGAAGGGGATGCGGGTCTGAAGTGCCACCACCATGTATGTAAAGCTGTAGACTGCTCACTAATATGGAGATGTAGGTGTGGCCAACTTGGACTGCGCCTCTGAATTATGGAACAAAGCTGTATAACTGTTTAGTGTTTGTTGCTATTGTGATGTTGGGGTGGGAAGGGGTGGTTTTCTCCCCCTCCCCCTCCCCCGCTCCTTCTTCCTGCTTGGGACTTGCTACAGTGATGATGGATGGGGGCTGAGATGGGCCATGCTGTGGACTGTGGGGCAGGTTATGGCCTGGCCGCTCGGTGACGAAGATGCCCTGATGGATGGGGGAATGTGTCTATGCTGTGTGGGGGGAACAGTGACAGCCGATGCACATGCTGACTTTCTGATTGATATGGTTCCTTCCCCTCCTTCCTCCCTCCCACCCACCCCCGCCTGGGGTGTGTTTTTCCTTCCTCCCTCCCTCCCTCTGACCCACACAACCGTGCCTCTCTCTCTCCCTCCCCCACTCAGGGGGGTGATGCCCCCCCGCTTGTCAGATACCAATTATCTACTCCCCACCCCTGTGGAGATCAAGGGTGATCAAGTACACTCTTATACCACTGAACAGAACTGCACTTACCTAAGAGCCCTAATGTACTCTCCCCTTCTACATTTCAAGTAAATACTGAGTCAATCTCGGTGTCACCTTGATGTCCCAAACCCATTTCCCTTCCCCCAATAGACACTATAGGTGTCAGGAGGACTCTCACTAGAGATTGTACCTCCCAGTAAGGATATAGAGAATACTAGATGGGTAACCATGCAGAACCAGTGTGTCCTGCCACAGAGGGGTCTGATTCCCAGATACCTCAAGAGCGAAGCTCGGGAGGTCCTTGGGAATCAGACCCCGAGTTGGCAGAATACACTGGTTCTGCATGGGGTTACCCATCCAGTATTTTTTATAGTGTATGGTGCCTCTTAAATTATTATAACAGTAGGTATTCGGCTTTTAAAATTTGTTCTGTTAGTGTAAAAGAAAATGTCTCCGGCTTCATACTGGTGAGTTGCGTGGTTGCTAGGGACTGGGTGTCCCTACATTAGCAGCGCACACTCCCATTGGCTGCCATTCTTGTGTGGGTGGGATTTGCTAAAAAAATAACATGACGACCGGAAATCTCACTTAGCGAGAAAAAATGAACTCCGTATGCCGAAATATGTAAGTAAACTTGTTTTACACAGAAAATCTGGTTGATCCAGCTTACTAATTAACTGATCCATTGTCTTCGGTTTTCTGTTTGTGCTTCATAAACAGAGCTCAAGCTTCTCAGTCTACATGAATGGAATGCTGTTCTGCATGTACGGTCAGAAGAGCATTCCATTCATTCTTCTATTTGTGGATGAACAGCATTTTGGTATGGTGGAATTTCCAGAGAGAACAACATTCCCCAATACACTATTATCCCTTACTTCAGAATCTTGCCATGATCCTGGCTCTTGGAAGCACTGGTTACCTGTTATATGTTCTGAGAGCCCAGCTGGCTTTTCAACAGGTTAATCTAAATATTTTGATCAGTTTTGTCATACCTTAAGAAAAGCAAATCTGACCGTATCTATTTACAAGAGACTCACCTGAGTGATTCAGAGCACTCTAAGTTGGCCGGGCTCTGAAGGGAGACGTGTACTTCTCCTTGGTGGGGGGGCAGACAGAGAGGGGTGACAATCTTGGTACCCCCCACACCTCTTTCCAGCCAGGATCCAAGTGGGTAGACCTAGATGGTAGGCTGGTCATAGTTCAAGGTACAATAAATGCCAAGCAAGTCACCCTAGCTAACATGTACTTTCCACCTGGCCTTGCCACCCCTCAGCTGAGAACTCTACTGGATAAAATCATGCAGATGACCAAGGGGGTGCTCCTGCTGGCGGGAGAGTTCAATCTCCTCCCTGAGCCCACACTAGACTCTTCAAACCCAAGGCCCCCATGGTAGACAGTGTCCCAGAAGTTCTTAAAAAAATGTATGGGTGAGTTGGGCTGGAGTGACACCTGGAGGCATCTTCACCCTCAATCAATAAACTACTCCCATTACTCCTCAGTACACCAAACATACTCTTGCATAGACCAGATATACACACAGACTGAGAACCTAGGTATACTGGAAGAAGCACGAATTGGCGATATAATACATTCTGTTCAAGGCCCCCTGATTAACACATGAGACATGGGCCTAAAAACTAAAATCACATGTTGGAGGCTCAACCCTTACTATCGCAGATCTCAGCAATTTAGGGAGTATATAGCAGATAAAATTATAGAAATCCTAAGAGACAATCCCCTAGCTGACTCCACCTCAGCAATACACTGGGACACTGTCAAATCAGTACTTTGTGGCCATATAATACAGTATATTGCGGCCCTGAATAGACAACGTAGGGAACAAAAGACTAAATTAGAAGATATGCTTCATGTTTTATAGATGGCACACAAGCAAGGGGACAGCACAGTATTGCCACAACTACAGCAAACTAAAGCAGACCTGGACTGCCTGGTCCTTCAGCAGACAGAGATTGACTTGATGTTCTTGAGACAAAGGTACTATGAGGTGGGCCCTCATGCTATGAGGCTATTGGCCTACCAGATTTGCAAGCAAAAGAAGGCCTCCATCATTGCCACACTTTGGCACCCAATTGATGGACGTGCACTAACTAGGTTACATGACATAGCGGAGGCTTTCACCTCCTGTTACACCACCCTATATACACCTGAGCATAACCCCATAGTCAGCAGATAGCAGAATATTTACACTCAGTTTCACTGCCTAAACTTACAGAAGACCAAGATGAAGCACTAACAACCCCAATAACAGAGGCTGAACTCTCAGCAGTGCTAGCTAGAGCAAAAACCCTTAAAGCCCCCGGTTCTGATGGTTATGGGGTAGAGTTCTATAAGATGACTAAACTCCAGGCCCTTCCTAGACTCCTTGTGCTTTTAACTCAGTCCTAGAAGGAGAACCCCCCCCCATCATCATGGTCATATGTGACCATATTGGTCATACCCAAACCAGGTAAAAATATACAACTTTGCAGTTCCTACAGGCCAATCTCAGTCCTTAATACTAATTATAAGTTATTTATGAGTATTCTAGCTTACCGCATAGATAACTACCTCCCTCTACTGATAGAAAAGGACCAAACTGGATTTGTTAGAACTCGCTCCACGACAGATAACATTAAACGCACCCTACATGTTACCCATAAAATGCAGACCTCTAATACCCCTCATTCCTGATCAGCCTCGATGCTGAAAAGGCATTTGATAGGGTAGTGTGGCCCTTTCTATATCAGGTACTAAATAAAATGGGGATACCGCAAGCCTTGATTAGGGTCATCCAGAATATATACAAAGCACCTAAAGCCTGTGTGAAGGTTGATGGGCATCACTCCAGGTATTTTCAGCTATTTAGGAGGACCAGACAGGGATGCCCCCTGTCACCTCTCTTATTTGCAGCCTTCATTGAACCACTAGCGCAGCACATACGAGAGGTGAAGAATCTCTCAGGGGTCACTGTGGGGGGTACAGAGCACTGCATTGCCTTACATGTGGATGATGTTCTGCTATATCTCCAGGACCTGGAGAGGATGCTACCAAAGGTACAACAAATTGAGCATTGCTATATGGAGATGGGTATCAATTATGGTAACATCGAGGTTATTTGGCTAGATATCCTTGGAATATCAGGAAAAAAAATTTAACTGCTACTCTTTTACAGACCACCTGATACTAATAGCAATGATACAGATGTATTCATTAAACACATAGTTGCTATGGCAGAGGATGAGGATATAGTAATTATGGGGGATTTGAATATCCCAGACATTAACTGAAGAGGTGAAAATATAAGCAATAATTCAAAGGCTGACAGAATATATAGTGAATTAACAGCAGCAGGAATAGAACAATGTGTCCATGAAGCCACTAGAGGTGGTACTATTTTGGATGTCGTTTTGACAAACATAATTGACGCTATTAATAATATTGAGATTTCTGCTCCTCTTGGATCAAGTGACCATGATAAAATTACATTCCAGATTGACAGACAGAAAAATATTATGAAAGGAATTACAACCCAGATATTATATAATAAGGCTAACTATTTAGCTATCAGGGAAGAACTATTTAGAGTTAATTGGATGAGTTTAACAAAGGGCCTGTCAACTGAGGCAGCTTGGAATTTGTTTATACAAATAATAATTTAGTGACAACATATGTTCCAGTGAGAGCTGCGTATAACAACAGAGGTAAAAAAACACCATGGCTTAACAAGAGGATTATTTGTCTAAGCAGAAAAAAGAAAGCACAGTATAGAAGAATGAAAAGTTCCCAAACAAATTGGAATAGAGACAAATATAAGAAAATAGTGAGCTGTTTAAAACAGGAAATTAAGAGAGCTAAGAAGAAATTAGAATTTAGATTAGCAATATCTAAAAATGATTCTAAGGGTTTTTTCTCTTATGTTAACAATAAAAAAGGTAATAAAAGAATGGTAGGCCCACTTAATATAGAGGGGGTAATTTTCTCCAAACCAGATGATATGGCTAGGGAATTCAACACTTTTTTCAGTAAAGTATTTACTAATGTTGAGTCAGTTCAGATAAAAGATTTGACACAGCCTGAAAATAGTAGTTTGAATGAGTTAATTACACCAGTGAAAGGTCTTAATAAGATAAAGAAGCTCAAAATAGGTAAGTCAGCAGGATATGATGGGCTGCACCCTAGATTTATTAAGGAGTTAAGGGAAGAATTAGCCCCAATTATTGCAGACATTGGTCATAGATCCATGTCTGATGGTTATGTACCCAAGGATTGGAGAGCAGCCATTGTGCTCCCTATTTTTAATAAGGACGTTAAATCGGATGCGACCAACTATAGACCAGTCAGCTTGACCTCGGTGGTGGGGAAACTAATAGAAGGGATAATAGCCGATGAAATATGCGACTATCTAGAGGAAAATAAGCTACAGGATAAGTTGCAACATGGATATGTTAATAGGGTTACCACCTTTGGATGAGGTAAAAACCGAAACTGAAACCACACCCCAAATTCCACCTCTGGCTCCACCCCTTTTTTATGACTGACGAGTATATCACTCCTCCTCCAAAGCCATTTGTAATGTTGGAATATACATTACTAGTGATAGGAAATTATTTTTATACTGTTATTTATTTGATTGATTTATTCAGTTATTTATTTGTATTCTTTGGCAACCAGGTTACCTCCCATAGGCCACATAGCCCATTTTACAGGAGTGACCCAGGAGCACAGGAAGGTTAAGTGACTTGCTTAGGATCACACAGTATTTAAGTGGAGGTTGTGGGAATCAAACTCAGGTCTGCTGGATGTGCCAAGCTTAGCCACAGCTTATTGCTCAGCCCTCTGTTAAACACTTTCCCATTTTCCTTTCCATGTCAGCCATGTATTCTGATTCTTTGACCAATTTTTGATAACTTAATTATCAGTGCTTGTGGTACCCTTAATACTGCACTGTGTTCCCTTTACCTCAGCAGCTACTGTGTTTCTTTCATATTTCAAGATATTCCATAATTTCAGATACACCATTCCATGATGTTTATCTGAATGACCTGTCAAAGTGTAGCTAATATCATGGAATGTTGAGGTAATACAACAAATTAGAGCAAATGTAGTGATAAAAGCAATAAAAGTTAGATTATTAATTTAACAAAAATGGGTCTAAAACTTACCATAATATAGAACAGACAAAAAGAAACACATGAGAGCACATAAAGGTGTAAAAACTGTTTCCTGTCATAGCAGTAAAAGACCATACTTAAAATTCAGAATGGAAAAGAATAGGTTAATTTACTGCTAATGATCATAATGGCCATACTTTACACCTCTCAGACAGTCTGGTTTTACAAACAAAGGCAGGTCTGAGTGACTGTGACAGCAGAACTTCTTAGTAACCTGGACATGTAATGCAGCCAAAACAGTGAATGATTTGATACATCAGTTTTAAGAGTATATGAGCACTCAAAATGGCCCAAAAACTGGACTGCATGTAACCAAAACCGGATGACTGGATAAGGACCCTAAAAACCAGATTATCCAGTCAAAAACTGGATAGGTGGCAACCCTATATGTTAAGAACAGATCATGCAATACTAATGTGGTTTCTTTCTGTGATTATGTTACAGATAAATTGGACTAAGGGGAAAGTTGTTGATGTGATTACGTTGGACTTTAGCAGAACATTTGATAAAGTACCTCACGGAACCCTGATTTTAAAATTAGTAGAACTGGGGACTGATAATGTTATAACTAGATGGATTAGACATTGGCTGACAGATCAGACACAGGTAGTAAAAGTAAATGGTTACTTGTCTGGTGAGCTGAGAGTGACTAGTGGAGTGCCACAGGGGTCCGTTCTGGGGCCCTTGTTGTTTAACATCTTTATAAGTGACTTAAATATTAGTAGTTTGAATAAAATAAATAAGTTTACTGATGATGTTAAAATTGGGGGGGGGGGTGGTAGATACCTTTGAAGAGAGACTTACATTTGGACAGAACCTGTTAACTATTGGTGAATGGGCAGAAAAAAATAGAATGGTTTTTAGTCTGGAAAAATGTGTAGTTATGCATATTGGGAGAAATAATATTCACCAAGATTATTATCTACAAGGAAGTCAGTTACGACAATCCACTAAGGTAAGAGACCTGGGGATACATGTTATAGAAAATTTGAAAAGTGGGGTACATTATGGAATTATTCCTAAAAGGGCAATGATTCTTATATATTGCATCCATAGTAATTTTTTTTCACATGATGCCAGTGTACTATTACCATTATATAACATATATAAGTCCGATTATGGATTATTGTTCCTTAAGTTGGAGTCCATTCTTAAAAAAGGCTAAGGTTTTAGTAGAAAAAAAACAACAATCTTTTCCAAAACTAATTTCAGGTCTCAAACATGTACCATATCAGGATAGGTTAAAAAAACACCAGTTATGGCCGATGGGGGTTAGACAGAGGAAGGGGGATTTGTTATTACTTTACACAATTCTGCACCATGAAGAGCTTAGGGAAGAACTGGACCTAAGGCGTAAGATAAAGAATTATAGTCTTAGGGGACATGACTTGCAGTTGGTAGAACATAAGTCCAGAACAGATTTAAGGAAGTACAGCTTTAGACCTAGAACTATCAGGGAATGGAATAAACTGCCACAGGATGTTGTGGAAGCATCAAGTTTCAGTATTTTTAAGACTAGATTGGATAAATACATTTCAGTTGGCAATCTTGGTTGCCTCCACTGAACAGTGGGGACAGCTTATATGGGCTTACGCCCTCTGTTGTTCTATGACTTCCAGTATAGCTTTCAGTATAACTTCCAGATCCTGCATGGCTTTGGTCAAGTATCAGGATACAAGCTAAATCTAGCTAAAACAGAAATACTCACTTTCCATTATGCCCCCTCCCCATACATACAAACCCTTTTCCCCTGCAACTGGGGTCTAACGCAATGGAAATACTTCAGGATCTATTCAACCCCATTCCCAGCCGCAGCATACAAAAATAGCTATGCCCTCTTTACTGCACGACTAAAATCTGATATGGCCTCCTGGAATACACTACCTTTGAGTCTCACCAGAAGAATAGACCTCGTTAAGATGGTTGCCCTCCCCAGGGCACTTTATTTATTCCAGAATGTCCCAATCCCATTGCCCAAAAAACATTTAGGGAGTGGAACCTTTCCATCTCCAGGTTCATCTGGGCAGGGCAGAGACCCAGGGTCCAGTTGAAAGTGCTAACACTCCCAAGAACCAGAGGTGGATTATCACTACCAGACTTGCAGATGTACCCTCCTTACACATCTGATGGCCAGACAGAATATAACAACTGCACCACACTGGACAGAGATAGAGCAGACCTTGATTGACAACAATGAATATTTTCAGACCCTATATCAGCAGGTGGTGGCCTCTGATACATCTCACAAACCCCTGGCTAACAGTCTCTCTAAATATCTGTAACTCCATCAGGAAGTCCCAGCAACTGACCCCCTTTTTGGCTCTTCTGTGTCCAATTTCTAACCTCAGTCATTTTTACCCAAACAAACTTGATCATGGCTTCTTGCTTTGGGGAAGATATGGTTTAAAATATCTGGCACAAATCATGATCCAGGGAAAGTTATGGCCCTTTGAAGAAATAGAAAAACAATAAGGACTGCCACGTCGAGATTTTTACCACTATCTACAGCTTCGGCACTACTATGACAGTTTACCCTTGGGCAGCCAAATGCCTGAGTGATATTCTCCTCTGATTAACAAGCAAATACAACTAAACACTGCCCCTGACCAGGAACACCTGGTCTCAGTATATTACCAAGCTCTCATTGCGCAACAAGTGACCCCCACAGAGAGCACACGATTACAATGGCAAGAGGAGCTAGGCCATTCCATTCTCTCAGAGGAGTGGCAACTAGTCCGCCAATATGCAACCCAGGTTACTAGTTCACATCAATGGCAAGAATATGCATGGAAAAACCTTATAAGATACTTTAAAACCCCAGCTGTTACTAGTCATTATTCACCCATAAGTACAGCTGCCTGCTGGCGCTTATGTGAAGACACTATGGCAAACCACACCCATATTATGTGGTCCTGCCCTAAACTTCACATCTTTTTGTCACAACTACAAACCCAATTACAGGAGCTGTTCAGGACACAGCTCCAACTAACTGAAAAAATGTACTTTTTTCTTCTTCTCCCTCGGGAACTGATAAATCCTAACACTAGGTATTTTCTCCATCTCTTTCTTACAGCAGCCAAGAAAGCTGTAACTAAGGCATGGCTTACCTCAAAAATCCCTGTGGTTCAGGACTAGTGGGTAATTACCAAACAAATATACCAAATGGAGAAGATAACCTATAACCTTAAAGCAGCAGTGCAACGAAAAATAGGCTAAAATCTGACCCCACCTTTTTTTCTTCCTAATCGATGCCAGATGTCTTCCAGTTTATTTTAGTGGTAACATTTTTAGTTTTCATTATCGTTTAAGAATTTTATGCTAGTTTTAAAGTAATTATTTCTCAAGAAAAAAAGATGGCTGCCTCATTTTTGCATAGAAATAATACTGAGGACCTGAGGAGGGTATGAATCCAGACAAAAATGCAAATGTACAGTACACAGCATAGGAAGCATCCAGAAAACCCAAATCAACAGTTCTGCCAATATTTTTCATAACCATAGCAGAAAATTAGTTTTTTGGAATAACTTTTTTCGTTGCACTGTAATTTAATGAAAGAGATAAAAAATTTAGCTCAAGATGGTCCCGCTGGCAACTGTACTGCATGTTAAAGGATGAATCATTCATCCCATAAAACTAATGAAATAATACTACATACATACACCTGCTTCCTACCAGGCAATACAGTCCCCCCTGCTTCTTTCCCCAACCCCGTATCACCTTTCCATCTGCCTCCCCTTACCTTTGCCCACCTCCCCTTTTTCTATTCAACCGGGGGGACCGAGGGTGCTACTAGAGTTGCCCCCCCCACCCTGGAGAATTAAAGTAAGAACAACTTGCCTGTCAAGACAGAAGGGGACATAAATAACTACTAAAGGTATAGCAATAAAGATAGGAAACCATACCATTGTACCCTATGGAAATGATTGATTCCCAGAATAGGAGAAGATGCTTGACAAGACATCAGAACATCAGACCCCAAAAGGGCACTAAATCAAACTGAGAGAGTGATGTGTGGATTTTATGCTGAACCATATTTAATATCTGACTATGAATTTACAGAGATGTTAAGGGACACTTCCCAATGATGCTTGCTCTGTAATAATGTTATGTAACACTCAAGATCTGTCAACTATGTATGCTTGGAAAAACAATAAAGATGAAATTTAAAAAAAAAGTGCATACACATATATCTGAGACAGCACAAATGCATACAAAAGCAAAGAATAGAAAAAAATCATACAGAATACTTCAGTTTACATTTCATAAAAGAAAAGAGGAAAAAATCAATTTAAATTGTGGAACAATTTCCATGTTTGAACACTGTTTTGTATACCTATATTTCTCTGAGGTTAAAATTCCTTCTAAAAAGTATTAGAAACTTAAAATAATACTGAGCTGGGTCTGCCTATAAAGAAGAACAGAGTGGAGGGAATGCAGATTCACTAAAAATACCACCAACAACTTAACCTGGTTCAGTGTCCATTGGTATCCATCTGTATCCCCCTTCCCCAGGACGAGGCTGAAAATAGACAAATATTGTCTAGTCCTCCTTTTCCAGTCAACAAAAACTAACTAAATAAATAAATAAATATGAGGGTAACCAAAATAGTTGAGGGACAGCTGGTAAGGACACATGAGAAAAGTTTGGCAGATCTGAATATACACACTCTTAAGACGATAAGGAAGAGAGGAGACATGATTGAAATTACAAATCCCTCCTAGGGATAAACAAAGTGGATAGCAGGGAATTGTTCAGACTAAATGGGAACACAAAAAAGTGGAGCAACTCCATGAAGCTGGGTGGGGGGGGCAAGTTTAAAAGGGAGACCAGGGTGTGCTTGTTTCACTGAGAAGGTGGTGGAGTGGAAGAATAGGCTGCCAGAACAGGTGGTCTGTGTGAAATCAGTGGGGGGATTCAAACAAAGGTGGGACAGATACAAGGATTGGTAAGGACCACACCAGAAGGGGAGGGCTAAGTGAGGAGTAAAGAGCCTCTTGGGCTCTCTCATTCAACAGTAGTTAGGAAGGAATGGGCAGACACAATGGGCCAGTAAACTTTGTTCTGCCAAGAGATTGCATGTATCTATGTAAAATCTAAAAGTAATTAATTAGATAACCTATTAACTAATCAATTCATTAATCCCTTTACCAACCCAACACCATTCTGTAACACAAAGATCTGAAGAGGTACCTAGAATTGTAGTTGGGTTTGGCTCTTCATGCACCAGGTCTCTTCCTAACGCAATGAAGAGCTTGTGGAAACAATCTTTTATACTTGAACCCAGCTTCTTTTCATGAAAAACCTCCTTGAAAACGTTTATAAAACTGGTCATTCAACTTCCTTTTCTTGTTTTCTGAACAGGTTTTCTAAATGAATCGCTGATGCCTTTATCTTTCTTCATAGGCCTAACATTTAATTGGGAATCAGTAAGTCTACTGCATGCTGATGTTCAGAGTTCTGGGGAGACTTGACTTCCTTTCAAAGTTTTGTAGCACTGTTGAGGTCACAGTCTTGTTGCGTCACAGTGACCAAACTGGCTAGTACTGATTGGACAAATTTGATTCTTAGAGAGTAGATTTCCCCTCCATCCAGCTTAATTTCAGGGGCGATCTGCTTAAGAATTTCTCATGTGTCCCAGTTTGACTAAAGTTTCTAAACCAGTGAATAACTTTTAATTAAAAATAGCCACAGTAATACAAATTATATTTCCATTTGAGTCATACTCTGAGCACTCATTTCTGTGTCTTGTGTAAATGCTGGAAACCCATTTTCCTTAAATCAAATTCTGAATTTGGCAGAGCTCTGAAAACACACCTTATAGTTCCTGATTACGTCTTATTTATCTGATAATGAATACAAGGTCACAACATTTAAGAAAAGTCTCTTTATAATATGCATTTGGAAATTGTAAACAGCAAGACCCTTTGTTTAACTGAACCTTTTGAGAAGACTTCAGGGTTGGCTGGAATGCAATCCGTCATACATTTTCAGCTGTCAGGATTTAACTTTCCATGTCCGATGTTATAAACATGTGTCTTTCTTTGACACATGTACTGTGCACATCCTTTTATTTAGCCATGACATCTCTCCACAAAAATCACCTTTGTGTATGTTTTAAGAGTCACTGTTTCTAAAAAGTCTAAGCTCAATATATGTAACTATTATAGTTTAGAAGATAAAGATTGTTTTCTATAGTTTAATTTTTGAACACATTGCAAATGCACATGTTTGCCCAGCATGCTTGTTTTAAAATTTTCTTTAGAATGCTACATTGCATGTACCCTTTACATTTGCAACTTTTTTGCAATTAAGGTTTATAATGTTTTCTTTAAAATTCGCAGACAACATTGGTACCGAGATCAGACAACAAGAAAGGTATAAGCTTATCATGAGTTGTAATAGCCAATTCATAATTCATCCTACATCCTACATTTAGTAATAGATTGGATGGGGGGGTAGAATGTTCTTAATGTAACTAAACCATCTGGCACAGGTTTCCACATATTCCCATGTTATAATTTATATTAACCCAGCAAGGGGGTAAAAGACAGATTGACCTTCCTGTCCAGACAAGTATCTGATGAATGATAGCCAATTAGCCAGGTTTCTTGCCTTGCAATACTGGAGTTGGCTATCTGCTCCATTGCCTGTTATCATTTTTTTGTATTACAGAGCCAGTCAGTTGAAATGTGAGTATTGTCCTGCAACCAGACTTGATTTACTGACCTGTGGCTGCTGCTATTAGAATGTTATACAGTTATGCAACATATTCGTCTCCCACTCCCTCTCATCATATCCCATAATAAGCTGTCTGTGGTGCCAAGGTGGAGAGAAAAAAACCAAGAATGTGTCCTATGGCTATAGAGATTTCCCCAAAAGTGTTGTACTGTAATTTGGCACAACTCCAGAAGAAATATTCATGATAGGCTGGCATGTCATAATTTCGCCAGCAATCCTCTGCCTAATTGTTCCCAAAATGTTTAGTAATTGTGAGCATTTTCAAAAAATCCAGTGAGAACTTTCCACCTGTGTTTTTTCCATCAGTTTACTGCTGTAGTTTTGGGTAACTGCTGCCAGTTTTCCAGTCTGCTTCCATAATGGGAAGACCTATTTCAGCTTCCCACTTAGTCATAATTGTGGGAAGAAGCAACACTTTGACCCCTTCGAACTTTATATAGTCGTGATGCCAAATGTCTAGGTGTTTCCTCAATAAGATACCTTGGAAAACTTGCTGAAGTGCATCTAGGAGTTTAACCAACTATGATTTTTTGAGGATCTGAAACCATATAATTCCTCAATTGCAGATAGAAATCCCTCTTCGATAAAGTGAACTCTGTTTGGATTTTGGAAAAGGACTTTATAGAGCCAATTTTCATATGGTTACCTAATCTTCATATGGTTACCCAATCTTCATATGGTTAGCCAATCTGTATAGCCTGCCCTTTCCCAAAGAATGAAGGGGGATCTGTGCTTCCTGCCAGAAAATTGTTACAGAATCTAATAGAAAAGATGCTACTGACTCCATCATTACCTTCCATTTGTTTATCCAATTGTGCCCAGGTCCTGAGATTGTGTTTGGCCCAGGGGTTGCTAATGCAAACAATCTGTGATGTATCAATCGTTTTGTGTGGTACGGTCTCAGCAGATCTCATCACTGGTCCACCAGCCTCCAGTGTGGCCCAGTGCTTTTCTCACCCAGCTATCAAATTTTAAAACAAAAATAACTTGCCCCCATTCAGTGGGCTGTGAAATGTTGTAATTAGTATGTCTTGCAACACACCTTTAAATCAATGATCTCTAGCCCACACTTGTCTCTATCAGCCACAACACTACAACATCACAGTGTTGAATATTTAACTTCCCACACTAATTTGAATAATATGGTATGAATTTGTTTCCAGCCTATTTGAGGAACACAAGTTTGTAATGATTACAATAAATATAAAATATTTGCAGAATATTCATTCATAGACTCTCCACTCTTCCAGTAGTGAATAGAGACAGGTCCTGCCACCTGCCCAAGTCCTTGTGAATTTCTGTGGTTAACTTGCCATACTTAATATGATATAGTTTATGCAACTCTGTTGATATGTAGATCCCTAAGTATTTGAATGCAGGGGCTTCCAGAGTCTGTGAAAAAAATGGTATATGTAGAAACTGTCATTACATTAGTGAGCTGAAAGCAATAGTAGACAGCCTGCAAATACAACTCAACATCCAAACCAGGATAAAAGAAATAGAAAGATTTGTCCAGAATACAAAAACCCTACTGCAAACTAAGGGTGATACTATGGTTAAAGAAGAGGTAAATAAAGGGCCTATGGACAAAAGAAAGGAGAGGCCAGGGGATGATAGCAACACTGACGTGTTAGATGAGAATGATTGGTGTGTAGTATCTAGGGGCCCCAGGAAGAGAAGATGGGAATTCAATTTGCAACTGGAATTATCAAATAGATATGATGTTCTTAATCCAGACAATGCAAAAATCACATCAGATAAAAACCAGGGAACCACTGAACAAGTAATTAACACTGAGAGTACAGGCCAAATGTGCAAGGGACTAGTGGAGCAAATGAGAACCAAAATCAGCAAACAGGCATACATATAACAGTACAACAAAACAGCCACAATCACCAAGAGACTAGTAACATAGGCGTGACTGAGGCTGTCCAAAGGGGGATAGTGCAAATCTGCATACAAACCAAAATCCTGCTGCACAAGGTGCCACAGAAAATGGGGTAGATACTGGTACAAAAAAAAACTACCAGCAGCCTAGTATAAATGAAAGGGCAACAGAAGGGCCCCTGAGGAGTCGAGTTAAGAGAGATATGGTGGTTATGGGTGACTCAATTATAAAGTTCCTTGACAGAACAATATGTAAAGATAGAAAAGAGAATGTAAGTGTCATGTTTGCCTGGGGCAGGGATTCTAGATGTAAAGACCAGTCCTGCTCAATGCCTTCATTAGTGACATTGCAGAGGGGCTGGAAGGAAAGGTCTGACTATTTGCAGATGACACCAAGATCTGCATCAGAGTGGATACTCCAGAAGGGGTGCAGAAAATGAAGAGGGACCTGGAGAAGCTTGAAAGAAGGTCAGAGGTGTGGCAACTGAGTCTCAATTCAAAAAAGTGCAAGATAATGCACCTGGGTAGGGGGAACCCTGGGTAAAGCTACAGAATGGGGGGAGGTGCTGATGGTCACCAAAGAGGAAAGGGACCTAGGGGTTATCATATCTGATGACCTTAAGGTATCAAAACAGTGCACAAAGGCTGCAGGGAGGGTCAATGGCATGCTGGGGTGCATAGGCAGAGGCATTACTAGCAGGAGACAGGAAGTGTTGATACCATTGTATAAAACACTGGTAAGGCCTCACCTAGAGTACTGCGTACAGTACTGGAGACCACACATGCTTAAGGACATAGATAGGGTGGAAGCTATCCAAAGAAGGGCAACAAAGATGTTGCATGGCTTGCATCACAAAACATATGAGGAGAGACTAAGAGTCCTCAATATGTACTCACTGGAGGAGAGGAGAGAAAGGGGGGACATGATAGAAACTTTCAAGTACCTCAAGGGTATAAACAATGTGCAGGTGGGGGATCTTTTCCAATGTATAAAAGATATCAGAACAAGGGGACATGATATGAAATTGGAGAGGGTTTGATTAAGAGGTAACGTGAGGAAGTTTTCCTGAAGAGAGGGTGGTTGACGCTTGGAACAGTCTGGCACAAAAGGTGGTGGGGCAAGCACAGTTGAGGGGTTTAAACATGCCTGGGACAGGCACAAGGGAACATTTGGTGGGGAGGGAGTGATGAAAAGCCATTGATCACTTAGGGTCAGTGACTGCATACAAGTTTAGGGCTTATGGGCAGACTAGATGGGCCTAGAGGTCCTTATCTACTGACAATTTCTATGTATCTATGTAAAGAGACTACTGCCTAGATTCCTAGAAAATTCCAACAAGCCCATGGTTATTTTACACATTGGAACAAACAATGTGGAGAAAATACCAGCCACAGTGATTCAAAGAATGTTTGAGGCTTTAGGTGAGGAGCTTAAAAATAAGAGATGTACACTGCCATCTCTGAAATATTCCCCATTCCAAGAGTAGGAAAACAGAAAACAATTGAAGTTAAAAGAATTAATAACTGGCAAAAAAGATGGTGTACTAGAGAAAATGTTACCTTTATTGAACATTGGCAGCGTTTCGACAATGAACACCACTTATATGCCATAGATGGACTACATCTAAACAGCATCCATTTCTGGGTGTTAGGTGAAAGGATGAATGGGGCAATCAAAAATTATTTAAACTGACTGAGAGGGGCCAGGGGAGAAGATTTGAGACATCCTATCCCTGTTAATAGTAAACCTACAATTAACAATTGGAAAACACTTTTAATTAATGCCAGAAGCTTGAATAATAAAAAGGAAGAGCTTGAGTGTATCCTAAAAAATTAAAAACATCACTCTCTGCACAGTCACTGAAACATGGTGGCGTAATGAGGGATGGGGGCATGATATAAGTGGCTACCAACTATTCCACAGAGATAGAGTGGAAAAGAAAGAAGAGGAGTAGCACTCTATATAAGGAATGAAATACAGACAATTGAGACAGAGGTAAATCAAGACCAGGACATACAGCAGCTGTGGGTTCAAGTATTGCCCCCGAAGGAAGCTAAAATAATCATAGGAGTATGTTATAGACCCCCTTCCCTCACAACTTATAAAACAGCTGAATTTTTAAATCAACTCAGAGAAGTAAACCCAGGCAATAGGTTACTGATAATGGGGGATTTCAACTTCCCAGGTATTAACTGGAGTACATGGTCCCTGTCCACTGCCTCTGAAGCTGAATTCCTAGAGGTACTCGAAACCCTAAGTGTTGAAAACCACGTACTAGAAAATACCAGAGAAAATCACTGCCTGGACCTTGTTATAAGTAACATGGGGGACCTACTGAGTAATTGTAAAATCAGAGATCCACTAATGGGAAGCGATCACAGCATGATAGAATTTGACATTAAAATCACCACAATAAAACAAGGATGCAGTACTGAAGCCAAACGCTATATCCTGGCAGATTATAACAGTTTAAGGATTATAGTAGCCCGCAGGAACTGGAAAAGGGAATTTGATGGCCTAAGCGTCAAACAAATGTGGGATTTATTGAAATCCTGTTTATGGGACCTAGTGGATAAGTTTATACCCTCCAAAACAAAATACAACACTAGAGGTAAAATCCCACTTTGGTTAAACAACAGGATAAGGAAATTAATCAAATCCAAAAACAGGGCTTACAAGAGAGCTAGAGAGGAAGGTACGATCAAATATAGGAATAAATATACGGCCAAATTGAGGGCATTAAAAAAGGTCATAAAAGCAGCCAAACAGAACCTGGAAATGAAACTAGCAACCAGTGTTAAGGACAACAAAATGGCCTTCTGCAACTATGTGGGTAGTCTTAAGGGTAACAACAATATCATTGGACCAGTCCAGCAGGGTAACATCATGGTCAGTGACTGTCAGCAAATGGCAGAGGCATTTAATGCTTACTTTGAGAGTGTTTACCTTAAGGGAGAAAAGATAAAACTAGATAAATCTGGTGTTTTGGACTGCAAGGTAAAAATCTCTGCAGAAAAGATACAAGAAAAACTTTCCAAGCTTGACCACACCAAATCTTCAGGTCCAGATAATCTTCATCCCAGGTTATTCAGAGTTGGCTGACACAATAAGTATACCCATCCAGGTTATAGCCCAGACATCGCTAGAGCTAGGAGTAGTCCCAGATGACTGGACCTCTGCCCACATAGTACCTATTCATAAGAAAGGTCCCAAATCCCTCTGTAGCAATTACAGACCCATCAGCCTCACCTCTATTGTGGGCAAGATAGTGGAATCTGTAATAAAGGATTTAATAGAAGAGCACCTAAACGAAAAAGGCTACACTGACATACTCCAACACAGTTTCCAGAAGGGAAGGTCATGCCTCACAAATCTATTACACTTCTTTGATCTGGTAATCTCAGCCTTAGATAAAAATATCTCGGCCGACGTATTATATGTTGACTTCCAAAAGGTCTTCGACAGCATCTCACACTCTGAGCCTATAAACAGTCTAAGGGATATAGAACTTGATGAGGGTCTTGTTCAATAGATTTCAGCATGGCTGACCAAAAGAAAGCAGAGAGTAATTATCAAGGGGCATTACTTACATAGATACATAGACAGTGTCGGCAGATAAGGGCATATGGCCCACCCAGTCTGCCCATTTGAGCTTGTAAGTTCAGTTTATGTTTTCCTAGAAGTCTGTTGCCCCTTACCCCTGACCTCCAGAATTCCTTTATGTCTATCCCATGCATTCTTAAATCCCATGATTGTTTCAGCCCCCACCACTTCCTCTGGCAGGGTGTTCCACTTGTCCACCATCCGTTCTGTGAAGAAATTCTTCCTCATGTTTCCTCTGAATCGTCCTCCCTCCAACTTCATCCCATGCCTTCTAGTTCTGGAACATCTTTTTTGCTTAAAAATAGTGTATTCCTGCACCCTGTTCCTCCCTGTGAGATACTTGTATGTCTCTATCATATCCCCTCTCCCTCCTCTTCTCCAGGGAGTACATGTTCAGTTCCTTCAACCTGTCTTCATAGGACTTGTGATGCAGTCCATGCACCATCTTTGTTGCCCTCCTCTGAACCTTCTCTACCCTGTCTATGTCCTTACGTAGGTATGGTCTCCAGAACTGTACACTGTACTCCAGGTGGGGCCTCACTAGTGTCTTGTATAGCGGAATTATAACCTCCTTTTCCTGCTGTGATGCCCTGCCTATACATCCCAGCATCCTATTTGCTTTACCTGCTGCCTTGTCACACTGTTTCTACCTTGAGGTCATCAGAGATGATAACCCCAAGATCCCTTTCCTGCTTGGTGCATGCTATATCCTCACCCCCAACTGATATATTGTGGCAGGGTTTTGTGCCCCATATGCATTATCTTGCACTTCTTTGCATTGAATTTCAACTGCCAAACCCCTGACCATTCTTCAAGTTTCTGCAGGTCCCTTCTCATTCTGTCTACACCCTCTGGTGTGTCTACTCTGTTACAGAGCTTTGTGTCATCAGCGAACACCAAAATTCTGCCTTCTAGGTTCTGTGCAATGTCACTGATGAAGATGTTGAATAGGACCGGTCCCAGCACTGATCCCTGTGGTACCCCACTGGTCACTCTTCCCTCTGTGGAGTGACAGCCATTTACCACCACCCTCTGTGTCCTGCCACCCAGCTAGTTACCTACCCACCACATTACTGTCCTGCCCACACCCATATTCCCCAGTTTGTGTAATAGTCTTCTGTGTGGCACAGTGTCAAAGGCCTTGCTGAAGTCCAGATAGGCCATGTCCACTGCCCTCCCCTGATCCATCTCCCTAGTCACCCAGTCAAAAAATTCAACGAGGTTGGTCTGACATGACCTCCCCCTGGTGAAACTATGCTGCCTTGGGTCCTGTAGTCCATTGACAACCAGATGTTCCACCAATCTCTCCTTCAGGAGTGCTTCCATGATCTTCCCCACTACCGAGGTGAGGCTGACTGGTCTGTAGTTCCCTGCTTCCTCTTTGTTCCCACTTTTGTATAAGGGGACTACATCTGCTGTCCTCCAGTCTTTGGGTACCTCCCCTGTTTCCAGTGATCGGCTAAACAGGATAGCCAGAGGTTCAGCCACCACCTCTCTTAGTTCTTTAAGTACCCTGGGGTGCACCCCATCTGGCCCCATTGCTTTATCAACTCTTATTACTTCCAGTTCCTTCAGGACCCTTTCTAGTGTAAAGGGACTTGTGTCCATTTCTGCACTATTCTCACCCCTTGTACTCCCTTTAGACCCATTACCCTCCTCTTCCTCAGTAAAGACTGAGCAGAAATACCTGTTCAATATGTCAGCTTTACTGTTGTCATCCTCCACGTGTCCTCCATCCTCCCCCTTCAGTCTCACTATCCCTCCCTTTGTCTTTCTTTTTTCACTTATGTACTGTACCTGTAAAAGGTTTTGTCCCCTCTACCCACTGATTTTGCAATGTGTTCTTCTGTCTGAGCTTTGGCTTCCCTTACTGACCTCCCTGCCTCCCTTTGCTTCTCCTGGTACTTCTCCCTATCCCCTTCTGCCTGTGTCTTTTTGTATTGCCTGAATGCAATCTTTTTGGCTTTCACTTTCTTTGCTACCTCTTTGAAAACCATAATGGTCTCCTCTTCCTTTTCCTCTTGCTAACCTGCTTAATGCATAATTCTGTTGTTCTTGTAATCCCCATTTTAAATACTGCCCACTGTTCCTCAACCCCTGATTCCTGTCCCATTCCCTTAATGCCTCTTTCAAGTATCTCCCCATTTTCCCAAAGTCTGCCCCCTAAAATCCAGGATAGGGTTTTGTGTGGTTTGGTTCTGCTCTTTCTGTGATTTCAAACCACAATGACTGGTGGTCACTGTTCCCAGGTGCTCCCCACTGTTACCCCCATCACACTGTCCCTGTTTGTGAGCACAAGGTCCAATATTGCCTTCTGCCGAGTTGGTTCCGTGACCAGTTGCTTGAGGAAGGCACCCTGAAGGGAGTCCAGGATAAATCTGCTCCTAGTTGATGCTGCTGCTGGGATGCTTCAGTCCACATCTGGAATATTAAAGTCTCCAACCAGTACTACCTCGCCCTTGTCTGCCATCCTTTGGATGGCTAGCATCAGCTCCCTATCTGTTTCTTCCTCCTGGGCTGGTGGTCTATAGACCACACCTGTGCGGATGGCTGGAGGTGAGGTGAGTAGCAACACAACCTGGATGACAAAGTTTGCAGATGACATGAAATAGGAGCATTAATCACAAAAGATAAAGATGAAAAAATGTTCCAGGAAAATATAGATCGACTAGCAGAAGGGGCAAGAAAGAAAAAGCCAAAGTTCAATTTAGACAAATGTAAAATCATGCACCTCGGTAAACAAAATCAAGGATATAAATACTGCATAGAAAGTAGGGAACTTCAAACAACCATCATAGAAAAGGATTTGGGAGTCCTAGTAAACAACAAACTGAGCTCTTCAGATCACTCTACTTTTTTTTTTTGTACTCTTTATCCTCCATCCTGGATGGCCCTCCATCTTGCCGACCCCCCAACCCTGTCCCCCACTCGCAGTGCACCTCTTGTCATCCTCCAAGGCTTATCCCCCATGGTGGAGCAGCAGGGATCCCTCAACCCGCCGACACGGATCCTGTTTGGGAGGTGCCTGCCGTTCGCGAGAGAGCGGCACCTGAAGGGGTCAGCATTCATCCAGCCATGCCCAGGACATTTTTCTCTTCCTGGTTTTCTCCCTCCCCCCAGAGGTGGAGCATTGTTGATGCTGGCAATAGCCGAGCTGTGCACACTTCCGCCCGCAGCATGCCAGCGACTACTCCGCCCCCATCCCTAACGTACGAGACCCAGGCGCTCCAACACCCAGCCACTGCTAGTTGTCAGAGACATGCTGGCCTCTGTGTTCCTCCCTCCCTGGAAGAGGAGAGCTGTCCTCCAGATGCTTGATCCTCTCCTACCCCAGCCAACCCCCGGCGATCCGCTCGCACCGCGAACATGGGTTGCCGGCATGGCAGACGGTAAGGCATGATGCCTCAGCTCTCCATGCCACTGGGCTGGCACAGATCACTGTTCTAGTATAGTCAGAAAGGGATATGGCATTTTGGCATCAATCAAAAGGAATATCAAGAGGAACATCAAGAGCAGAGCTAGGGATGTTGTTATTCCCCTGTACACGTCTCTGATGCATTCCCACTTGGAGTACTGCTGCCAGTTCTGTCAGATATAAGGAGGATAGAGGAGGTCCAGCGTCGAGCAACTAAATTCGTGGAAAACATTAGTATGTTGACATATGAGGAGAGACTACAGGAACCCGGGGTTATACTCAGTCAATCAAAATCTTTATTTTGCCAGGCGAACACCATTGAGCAAGCTGATTTTCGAGATGGACCTGAGCAAGATACATGAACAATACATAAAGAGGAATACCAACTTATAGAGTCATTACATAGAATAGGGATTACACACGAGGTTAATAACAGCACTGGAGTACATTTATAAAATAAGACAGAAAGCTAAATACCATGTGCTACAGAACTTGTGCTATAAAAGATACGGAGTAAACTTATACAATCGTATATACAGAGTTTTCATGGAGCAGGCTTGGATTCAAGTATTGCATACATAGTGCAAGGAGGGGCACGTGTGAGGAAGGGCGAGGATCTCGGGAATGAGAGCATAAGTGCAGGGGTGAATGAGGAGCTTTAGAGCACCAGGGGCAGGTGGCAATGGTTATAGAGCTTGGTGCAATACACCAGGGCCTAGGGTGATGTGCCAGGAAGTGTAATATTAGTAGATGTCAGGATGACTCAGAGGGGGAGACTCCAACTTAGATTGGGTGGCACTATCAGGTGGGGTACAACTAGACATAAATATACTGAGTAGTGGGACAGGAGTACCAGGAATGGAATTCTTCTGACAGGGCTAAGAAACTGAATCCGGGAAGGGGGGGATGCTGGGAGGCTGTGAAATCAGGGGAAGCAGTTACAGGATTCCTTGAATGAATGAGAATATAGTGCTTTGAAGGCTGATAGTTTGATTGGGAATGCCAGTCGCAAGGTTTTTTTGCAGGCTGTTCCATAGTGTGGGTAGAGCGTGATTAATGGCAGACCTACCAAAGCGTGACTTGAACTTAGATACTGCAAGCAAGATGTAAGTAGTACTCCTTAGGCCATACTTACCTACCGCATTTACAGGAAGACAGTCCAAGTTATATTGGGGCAGTAATTTAGTAATAGCCCTGTAGGTCCAGAGGGTTGCATTTCTTTGTCTTCTGTACCCGAGGGAGGACCAACCTACTGCAGCGTAGAGGGAGCAGTGATGGGTAGAATAAGGAAGTCCAGTAATGAATTTCAAGCTCTATGACATAGCATATTGAGTCTGGCCAGAGCAGTGGCAGTGCTTTGGCTATATAGAAAGTCTGCATAATCCAATAAGGTAAGGAAAGTGGTTTGGACCAGTCTCTTTTATGCCTCCAATGTTAGTAGATTTTTGATCCTGTAAAAGAGGCCAAGCCTCTGCCTCAGCTTCTTTATCAGCTTATCAATGTGATCATTGAAGGAAAGCTTTTGGTCTATCCAGACCCCCAGGTATTTGAAATTTGTGACATAGTCCAGTGGTTCGCCGAGGAGCGTATGAATCTGAGGTAAGTTACCTTGAATTGCAAGGTTATTAACATTTGCCAAGGGAGAAAAAAAACATTGCCCTTGTTTTCTTTGCATTCAAGAGCAGTTTCTGTTGCAGGAGTTGTCATTGTAGAAAGTAAAATTCATGTTGTAGATCCCTGCAAGCTGCTTCCGGGGAAGACCTTTCAATGTAAAGTACCGTATCATTGGCAAAAAGGTGAATGTTAGCAGCTTTGACATCAACGTTGATTCTATTTATGTATATTGCAAAGAGCAACGGACCCAGTATCGAGCTTTGCAGTACACCTCTCAGAAGAGGTTTCAAGGATGAGAGCTCCCCTTCCACCTTAATTTGCTGTTGCCATCCTGTAAGATAGTTCGAGAACCATCTCAGGGATAGGGAGTTCAGGCCGATGTTTTGGAAGGCGACAAGGAGTAGATAATGGTCAACAGTATCAAATGCCTTACTTAAATCCAGAAATACGGCACAGATGAAGTTCTTAGTATCCAGGGCACACTGCCAGTCATTGGTCACTTTTGCGAGGGCTGAGATAGTACTACGATGTGGCCTAAAACCAGACAGTAGGGGGTTTAACAGGTTAGCAATATCAAGGTAGTTCCTGAGCTGTATACTCACTATTTTCTCCAATAATTTGGATAGGATGGGGAGTAAAGAGATTGGCCTATAGTTGTTCAGGTCACAGGGTTCTCCAGACCTGAAGAGAGGGATTATGTGGGTGGTTTTCTAGAGGGGGGAATAATGTCTTGTGAAAGGGAGAAGTAGAGATGTGTGATAGGCACTGCCAGTACACAATGACTCAGCTTCAAGAAGAAGGGGTCTAAGAGGTCAGTCCCAGCACTCTTCCTGGTGTCCAGATGTAGGAGAAGATCCTCAACTTCCTTTAGAGTGGTATACTGGAGGGAAAATGCCATGTTTGTGACTGGAGCTGATGTGTCCAGTAAGCTGAGTTGTGAGCGGAGGGTATTGGCAGGAGAGGTATCGAATGCGAGTCCTGCAGTTGCAAAATGGTCATTAAAAGAGTTGAAGATGGAGGATTTGTCAGACACCACAGAAACACCAGTAGTGATTTTTGTGGGCAGGATGTTCGGAGCAGCATGACCTTCAATATCCTTGATAGTTTTCCAGAACTTGGCTGAGGAATTGGTGGAAGAGTCCAATTATTTACGGAAATAACTGGCCTTGGCCTCTCTAACCAACATAGTACAATGGTTTCTAGCTTTTCTAAACAAGGCCCGATTCTCCTAGCTTTTTTCCAAAGCCAGTCTCAGTGCAGTAAAGAGGCCTTTAACTGCACTGTAAACCATGGGCATGATTTTTTTCTTACAGCGTATTTTGACCAGGGGCGCATGCCTATCCAGTGCCCCTAGCACAATCTCCTGAAAAATATCATAAGCTGTAAGCACTGAGTTTGTCAGGTAGAAGTCCTGCCATCTCAAGGAGTCACGCAGGTGAGAGAAATGCACCAATATCCAGGTTATGCTGTTTCCTCCTGAGATAGAATGTGGAAGAGGACGGTACTTTGGGGACAGATCTTACACACGCTATAAAGCAGTGGTCTCTAAGGTCAGAGAAAAACACTCCAACATGGGAAAACAGATATGGTTTGTTTTCTAAAGTAAGATCTAGTAGGGAGCTATTGTTTGGGTCTTTCTTATTAGGATGCGTTGCCTCTGAGATGAGTTGTGAAAGTCCAAATGAGTCACAAAGAGTTTTGAGAGGTAAGGAGACATTGGACGACCAGTCCAAATTAAGGTCTCCTAATATAATAATCTCTGACTGCAAAGATCCCACCAAATTAATTAGATGATCTAACAACTGTAGACCCGCAGAGGGGGGCCTATAGCATCCTAGGATGCAGAATGAGATAGAAGAGGAGAACTTGACTTTGAGGGTCAGGCTTTCAAATTCTTTGGGGATTGAGGTTGACTCTATGACAGAGGCGGAAATTTTATCCTCGACATAGATGACAACTCCTCCTCCTCTGGAAGGCCTATTGGTTCTGAATAAGGAATATGATGGAATATTCACCTCCCGGTTGGATGTACATGGTCGCAGCTAAGACTTTGTGACCACAAGTACATCTGGCGGAGTATGGCTAGTCCAAGCTTGTACTGATGCAAACTTTTTTAGAAGGCAGCACGCATTAATGTGCATGAAGCTGAAGCCTTTGATTCTGGCTAGGTCAGCAGGGCATAAAATAGTTGCAGGGGGACCAGGATTGAGCTCAATATTTCCGGAGCATATCAATAGGAGCAGCAATAGTTTCTTGGTAGCTTCAAGGAGTAGTCTATGTGCTTTGGGTTTATCCCGCTAGGTACTGCTAACATTAAGCTTTGGGGTGACCCTGAGGCAGTTACTTAGAGGGCCTAACGATATGTAGAAGAGGTCCCTAGCCGTAAAAAGCAGGGAATGCTAGGGGTTCATTGCAGAAGGGCGCGGGATCCTATCCTCTATGGCATGTGCAGTTGCAGTACCAACTCGCCACGGTGCTTGTAATGCAGGTTCTAAGGTAGATATCAAGACCACCAAAACGCAAGAATCTGAGGGGTCAAGAAGTTCATGGCAGTCCAGGATGATACTGTATGTGACCACGCTGAAGGAAGATTGGCATGGAGTAACACATGAATCTATGATGCATAGAATGGTAATAAGCAAGAATAATAAGTAGGAAAACCCCATTCTACTATATAACATAATGAAAAGTGCAGGAGAGAACATTTTTGTATTTGAAATTAGTATCATCAGATAATAAAAATTTTTCCTTACAGACCAGCAAGATGACAGCTGCAGAGAAGGTGGAGTGGAGTTTTGGATCTGGAAACAAAGACACAGTAGCTACTATAAGATTAACACCAACAAGTGTTAGGCTCTATAACTGCATTCTGTATCTTTAAGGGAAGTTGCAATATTAGTGAGAGGGGAGGAAGAAGATTGCCTTGGGGCGGTGCCGCTGGGGGAGGGAGAGTATTTAATAAAGGCTGGGAGTGGGAGTGGGACTGGGAGAGGGCGGGGTGGGTGAAAAATTCAGGCTGGAAGGAGAGAAAGTGAAACAGAAATGGGATTAGTTGCAGGGCATAGCTTACAACTGTAACACAAATGAAACCTGGTCTAAACAGAGAAGTGTTCACAAAAAGCTGTATCACTTTAAACTTAGTTTCTGATCCAGGGAAAAATACCACAGGACCTTAAAACAAAGAGAGCCGTAATACTTCAGAACCTAAAAACCTGCACTCTAAAAGATCCTGCACTTGAAACTACCCTTGGAGTGCAAAATTGCTGTAAACAGGCTTAGATTCACATTTAAATTAGGATTCACAAGACAATTTGGTGAAACTTGACCAGTACCAGAATCAGTAAATAACATTAGCTTAAAGTCCAAAAGGAACAGGAGTAGCAAAGAATTAAAGAAGTGGAGCAGCCAATCAGCAGGCAGAGCCGATGGTTCCGGCCAATCAGCATGGAGACACCAGACATTTCAGCAGCATACCTTCGGTCTGGTGATCGGCAGGCAGTACAGTGAAGAGGCAGTGGGTGGACAGTGGGGACCCGCCGGGCTGCTTGCAGCAGCACAGGCACCTGTGTCAGGGGTGAAGCTTCAGTCTGGTGATCAGTGGGCAGTACAGCGAGGAGGCAGCCGTCGGACAGTGGGGACCTGCCAGGCTGCTTGTAGCAGAAGAGGCACCCGTGTCAGGGGTGAAGCTTCGGTCTGGTGATCAGCGGGCAGTATAGCAAGGAGGCAGCCGGCAGACAGTGAGGACCCACTAGGCTGCTTGCAGCAGCAGAGGCTCCCATGTCAGGGGTGAAGCTTCGGTCTGGTGATTGGTGGGCAGTACAGTGAGGAGGCAGTAGACAGATAGTGGGGACCCGCTGGGCTGCTTACAGCAGCAGAGGCACCCGTGTCAGCGGTGAAGCTTCGGTCTGGTGATCGGTAGGCAGTACAGCGAGGAGGCAGCCGGTGGACAGTGAGGACCTGTCGGGCTGCTTGCAGCAGCAAAGGCACCTGTGTTGGGGTGAAGCTTCGGTCTGGTGATTGGTGGGCAGTACAGTGAGGAGGCAGCTGGCAGACAGTGGGGACCTGCCGGGCTGCTTTCAGCAGCAGAGGCACCCATGTCAGGGGTGACACTAAGGGGACTGCAGTACAGAAGGCACGGGGGGACATGTACCTTGTATATAGGGCACTGTAAGATCAGGACTTATGGGAGTGTACAGGACTGAATCTAAGATCAGATATCACATAAATCAAGGGTCACCACTGGATGTTAAGGGGAGATCATTATAGGACGACCCAAAGAGGGATGTCGTTTTCACACAGAGTAGTATCAAGCTGGAATTCGTTGCCATCCAAAGTGGTATCAAGTAAAACAATGAACCAATTTAAGATGGCAATGAATGGTTATTTTTCATCTAGCTGCGACTCAGTAGACATCTAGAAGGTGCAGGTCTAAAAAGGCTTACACTATTGACCTGATCAACAGCCTATGAATCCTATGAAAACCTCTGATTTGGCAACCTGAAAGGATACTTTGATTTCAGCTCCAGAGTATTCTTACTGTTCAGCAGCACAATTTCTGATTTCCCATCATTGATCTTGTTTCCTGATACTTCCCAAATATGCCCTGAGTGGTTCTGATAATGTGTGGATCTTGTTTTCTGGATCACTAAGGAACAACAAGGTATCATCAGCGTAGAGTGACACTTTTATTTCCTCTCTCTCTCTCTCTATTCTTATCCCTGCTATGTCCTGTCATGTTCTGTTAACTCCTGCCAAGAGTTCTATATTCAGAGTAAATAGGAGAGGGAAGAGGGGTCATCCATGCTTTGCCCCCTTTGAATCTGAAGTGGACCATATAGGGTGCCAGTGGTTTTTACTCTAGCAGTAGGTTTGAGATAGAGAGCATACAGTGAAGCACATTTTTCACTTGTTAAATTTGCAGAGGGTGGCCTTGCGAAATTTCTAATTCAGGTGATCAAATATCATTACCATATGTTGGTCTTCCTTTTGTTTAGCTTTTAATAGCCACCTAACACTATCTTGCATATGATGTGCTGGGATGAACCCCATTTGATCTGAATGCACTAGGTATGGTATGACTTTCCTTTTTTTCTCTCCTTGTTTACCAACCTGCCCCCAGCCCTCATTCAGGTCCACCATGTCTGTATCAACCCCATCACCCTGCTTTCTCCCAGGGATTGCTCACCTTCTCCACAGTCACCCGTGGTATCTCCTCCCCATGGTGGTGGATGGCGGGGATGGGCCACGTCCCCACCATAAGCTTTGTGTCTGCTCGGCACCTGAAAGTTGACTAGGTTGGCAGGTGCAATGTTTGCGTGCAAGGCAGTGACCTACATTCTGCGCTACCGTGTTGTTTTCCATTTTTCTTCTCCACCCTAATAATGGCTGAAAGTGGAGTGATGCAAGGTGTCAGCTTCTACCCCTGCCAATCGGCGTCACTCCCAACATTGCTCTGGTTCCTGCCTGCACTGCCACCGTGTTCTCCTGGGTGGAAGTTGCTCAGCAGAACAGCCTGCTCTCCCTCAACAGAGGAGAAGAGTGTCCTGTGGAATGCTCAGTCCTCCTCTCCCCAGCCGACACCAAATGATCTAGCTTCATTTCTGAATCTGGATTGCTAGTGCGGCAACAGGTAAGGTGCAAAGCCACAACCCTCCATGCCACCAGGCCAGCTTATGCTATGACTGCACAATCTATTAGGAATCACTTTTGTGGAAATCTTTGCATCCTGATTGAGGAAGGATACCAGGCAATATGCCCCACAGGTTGTGCCAGCCTTTTCTGGCTTTAGGATGACAGTAATTATGGCCTCTTGCCATGTATCCTGTATCTCCCCTATTTCATGCGCTTGTATTAAATAGCTTGGTCATGGTGGGGAGTAACTCCTATTTACATGTTTTGTAAAATTCTGCAACAAATCTATCTGGCCTGATGCATTATTATTATTATTATTATTATTATTAGGGTTTTTAACTACAATTGCTATTTTCTCTGGCTGAATCTGCCCCTCTGTCATCTCAGTTTGTTCATGAGTTAAGGTTGAAAGGTTCACTTCCCCAAAAAGGACATAATTGCCTCATCCATCCTGATTCCTATCTCAGCATAGTATATGTTCTCAAACAGTGCTCTGAATTCATCAGCAATCGCTTACAGTTTGGTGTCCCAGCTTACTGTGCCAGGGCTTCTTTGTGTTTTTGGTGTCAGCATGGCTCAGTTGATAGCACATCCGCCTCAGTACTAAGGGGGTGCTGTACTGGCAGGGGGCGCCATCCTTCAGATGAGACATTAAACCAAGGTCCTTTCTACCCATCTCTTGTGCTAACCTGGTGGGAGTCCAGGTGGAAGTAAAAGAACTCAAGGCACTTTTCACAAGAATAGGGGACTGTCCCTGGTGTCCTGGCCAACATTCCCCTTCCCATAAGAAAAAGTTCATGCAACTGTCCAAGGTTGTGTGGGTGCTGATGTGTGAAATGACTGCCACTACATGTTCAGTCTCTTCACTGCCAGTCTAGCATTACCTGTAAAGTGTTTTGGGATACATTGTGTACGTATGCCATTGCTACAGCAATGGTAACACAGTGAAGACCAGTACAGCAACAAAATCATCTGTTTGCTGTACTGGTCTGCTGTGTTGCTGACGCCGCTGTGTCTGGGGTGTTCATCCCTGCCACAAAACAACTCCAACTCGGAGCTGGAAATCTATAGTGTGGGGGGGGGGCAAAGCCCCCCACAAAAAAACACTTGTGCCCTGGATGGCACAATGCCAGCTGTCAGCACTGTGCCATCACTGTAATGGCCATCAACAGAATTCCTGTCGCTACGGCATGGTGGAACCCAATGTGTATGAAGAGTGGCTATATAAATACTGGTTCTATGTGATAATAGCGACCTGCATCATCACCGAAAACAATTTCGTTGATATGCAGAAAAAGGTTACCGGGAATTGTACATGTGGGGGGCTGTGCCCCCTGCACCCCCCATGGGGGGTTTTGCCCCCATATCCCCTAAGTAAAGATTCTCAACTCCAGGGGGGTGCATGTCAGGGAGGGGGACACATTCCGGTTCAAAATAAATACTAAGTCTCGCAGCTGCGGGAAGTGCAAAAAGGAACACCCACCCCCAGTCCTGAAACCAGGACCTGCTCCATCGGAGCCATGTACCCTACCTACCACACACATGGTTGGTTAGGCAGAAGCAGGTTCTCCATGGGTCACATCCCTGTTCCCCATCCCTCCACATCCTGTCGCCCACCCTCCCTTTCTGTTGCTATCCTACCTTCACGATCGAAGCAGTTGCCATCCCAGTACAGTCGCCCACGATGAAAGCACTGTCATATAAGTTGCAGTTATGACGGTCGCCCACATGCGGTCGCTATCATCACGAGCTACCATAAATACTGATTCTTCTTCTTCTTTTATAATTCCTGCCCGCCACTTGTTTTTTCAAGTGGTACACCAGAACTCTACTGGCCTTCTTCAGATTCATAGTACTTTTGATTTAGAAATCTTATCTGAGATCTACTTTCCTGTTTTTGAGATAATTTAATTTCTACCTGACTCTCTTGAGTTGCTGTAGAGTGATGGTATTTCTATTGTTTCTGGGTTCAGGTTCCAGTTTTCTTAATTTTTTCTGGATAGGGGGTTGATACCACTCCTTTCACAGAAGAAAGGGTTCTGAAAGAACTCCTAAAACTGAAGGTGGACCACTTTCGGACGCCATACTCGGCCAAGCTCGAAGTGCATCTGCCATCTGGCCAAAAGACATATCTTACAGCTATGGAAGCAGCTGAAGATCTTACAACAAAATGAATAATTACAAACAAAATATTGGACATTGTGAAATCTCGTACCAGTCAGGTACCTCCACTGACTCCAGACTGTCAGCAAGTGGATAACCTATCTCTCGCTGAGATCCTACAATGTTTGAAACAATACAGAAACCCTACCCTGGGCACCTGAGGTACTGTCGAGGCTGCACCTCTATTTGATCTTATTTGGACCCCAGTCTGGGTTGGTTAACATGGGAGGGGGCAGAGGATGAGGAGCGGGGTATGGGCTGCTGGGGGGGGGCACCTCTAACTGGGCACTGACAACCACATCTCTTATCAAAAATAAAACTTTCTTTCTTCACAATTTGGTTCTGTGTTGTTATTAGGGCCTGACTTATATCCCTAGATGGTGGGGGTTAACCCAGGCTTAGGGAGATCATACTTTTAAGATTTTGAGGTTATTGTTCTCTACTCTGGGTGGTGCTCAGACCCGCATACCTCTCCTTGCATCCTCTTTCTCATTCTCCTGCCATGAATAGGGCTGGGAGACTCCAACTCAGCGGGAGGTCCTTAGATTGAGGCCCAGAAGGAAACATAAAAAGGAGTACAGGAAGCTAAGATCTGGAAGACATAACTCTAACTGAATCTTTTTAAGTTGATACCTGGCTTTTATGTTACATTTTACATGGCTTATTGTAATAAGCTAAGGCAAATTAAAATGAGAGTTCCTACCCACATATTTTGGAATAAAAGGAATGGAACTTGTTTGTAGACATTCCAACAAGACCCTGGAACTTGTTCTGGCACCATATGGAAAATGCCTCTGGACAGGAGAGACTTGGGGGAAAGGCTTAGTGTGGGGGGAAACTTCCTCACAATTTCAATTATCTACTGGACATTTTAACTATTAATATTGATCCACTAAATATAATTTTACAGATCTTTATCATAGGTATAGGGTAATGGTTGAGGAGTCTCCTCCATTTAACCTACTCATAGTCACCATCCACTAGATATGAGACTCCTTTTAAAAAGGCCATGACCTCCTGGTACCCCATGTTCTTATAGACAACACTAATAGAGGACCTTGACCTGTTCTGGGGAGGGGGGGCATATTGTGGCACCATTCCTCATATCAGAAGAGCCACCGTGTAGGTCACTTCTTTGGGTTACTCAAGGGAATGCAGAAATACAGTGTCTTTTAACTATTGATGGAAACAAATTTATAATATGTTCAAGGTTTAAATGATCTCTTACATCGGTAATAATGTAGGAGTGGCAGGGCCCATATGGGGATCCAGATACATATACTCATGCCAAGCCATACTAAGGGTGAACAATATTCATTGCTCCCCATAAAAGGGGTCTTCCAATTGTTCGTATGGACTGCTCTCTTGACGAGCAACTTGATACCCCTATACTCCTTTCCTACCCCTTTGGGGCTAAAGGATGGAAGCCACTCGAGTGTGCTCAAAATAAGCGCCTCCCTAGTGGGAGTCAATATGTATATAGATTATAGTTGGACCCTTAGGGCTTATGATGGCTATGGTTTACGCCACCATGTGTCCTGGGACCTTGATAGGTTCTTATATAGTTCTTTGTGTGTTAATGACTGTTTGAGGATAATGGGGGGAAGGGGGTAAGAAACAGCTTTATAGTTCAACTACATCTTAGGATGGGGGAAAGGGATGGGGGGTTATTTAGCTACCGAATGTTTGTTTACAGTAGCTTAAGGTTTAGGAAAGTTGGGGATGGGGGGAAAACTACACACACAATGAAGTTCAAAATTGCTTTATTAGGACCCTGGTCGGCAGTGCGCGAGGAAAATAACGTTGTCTTCTCTCTTCGTCCCTTCTTCAGGTGGAGCGTGATCGGAGGAACCACATATCCAACAAACCTGGAGATAAAAAGAATGGATATAACTAAAAATACTCTAAATTATGGCTATTAATCTGATCCAGATATATTCACAAAATATAAATGGCCTTCATGACCCTATAAAAAGATACCGTGTTATGCAGCAGCTAAAGAGACAAAAAGTGTGTCTCTATTTCCTTCAGGAAACCCATCTTACTGACCCACAGCATCAAAAATTGAACTGGGATAAACAATACAGAGTGTTTGCTTCATCCTACCCTCGGGGCAGGAAAAGAGAAGTGGCTGTATTGGTTCCCTCTGAAATACCCCTAGAAATTACCAAATCATATATAGATAGCCAGAGCCGATATGTTATATTACAGGGTGGTTTTATATGGCCAACAGGTCACCATCGGCAAAGTCTATCCCCCCCCAAACTCATTCAAAAGAATTACGCAAATTTATCTCCCACCTACTTACTCATCTGCAAGGACAACTCATTCTGGGTAGGGACTTTAATATGACCCTCTCTCCACAACTGGATTGTTCTCATCCCCATAAACATAGGTTGAATAAGACAACCACACAATTCAGACATACCCTCGATCACCTAGGGTTAATTGATATTTGGCGTTGTACCTTTCAGTCTTCTCTGGGATATACATATTACTCCCCTAGATTTCACTTCTACTCTAGACTTGATTATTTCTTCACAACCTGTGAGCATTACTCTAAAATTCAGGACATTTCCACTGGCCCTAAATTGATCTCTGATCACCATCCCCTACTTTTAAAAATAGACATGGGAAGAACTCCAAAGACAACATTGTGGCAAATGAACCCCCTCTTACTACAAAATAAAGAATTTCAAGATATAATAAAAAAAAGAATCCCTCAATTGCTGACAGAAAATGCTCACTCCACCCCCCACAGAAGTAATTCTATGGGATACATTAAAAGCTACTATCCGGGGGGAAATAATAGCTTACACTACTAAAAAAAATAAGGAAAGAGAGGCAAAATATCATCAACTTACAGAAGAATTAGTACATTATCAATTACTGTACAGAGAGGAGGACCATGAACTTGGTAAAAAGATTAGAGATACCAAAAGAGCTCTACAGAAAATTATGGACAATAAAATCCAGCAGACGTTGACATACTTGCGTCACTCCACACATGAGGGGGTCCCAAGGGGACTAGGAAATTAGCTTACAAACTACACTCCAGAAAGAGTACCTCAACCATTCTAAAACTTAGAAATGTGTCAACCGGACACATAGGTCATACGGAAGCCCACATCAATCGGACATTCTCGGAGTACTTCACAAATTTATATACAGAGGAGACTCAGGTACCCATGGAGAATAGGATATCCTTTTTCTCACGGCTTAAATTACCCTCCCTGGATGAGACCCAAGCCTCGGCTCTACAGGTACAGATCTCACATATGGAGATCCTGGAAGCCATTAAGAATCTCAAACCTGCCCGTTGTCCGGGCCCAGATAGGTTTATTTCGGAATGGTACCGTAAATTCTAGACACTCCTCCTTCCACGATTGCACTCTCTATACAGTGAGATAGCCAATGGTGATTCACCACCCCCACCCTCATGGAATTATGCCACCCTAGTCCCAATCCTGAAACCTGATAAAGACCCAACCAATCCTACTGCGTATCATCCTATATCCATCTTAAATCTGGACTACAAGATTTTTACTGCCATTTAGGCTAAAAGAATAGAAAGACTTCTTCCCCTTATCATCAATCCAGACTAATCAGGATTTATAAAAGGTCGTACAACATCGGATAATATCCGTAAGTTTTTGCTTCTACAAGAACATGTAATCAAAAGATGGATACCCACTGCCTTCATCAGTCTTGATGCGGAAAAGGCGTTTGACAGGGTAGCTTGGTCCTTCCTATGAGATGCCCTGTGGACCTTTAATTTCCCAGCTTCTTTTAAAGCATGCCTTCAAAACCTATACACCTCCCCCAGGGCCTATATTAGGGTTAATGGAAGCATCTCTACTCCAATCCGGGTGGGTCAGAGTACATGGCAGGGTTGCCCCCTTTCACCTGCTCTATTTGCAATCTATATGGAGCCATTGGCTCAGGTGATCAGAGAGGCAGTGGAGATTGAGGGCATACCCATTGCTCAACATGAATATAAAATAAGCTTATTTGCTGACGATGTCCTTTTGTCCTTGACCTCCCCCGGAACCTCAATTCCCACAGGCTGGAATACTTTAAAAAGGTTTGAGGGAATCACAGGCTTTAAATTAAATGATTTAAAGATGGAAATATTAATTTATAATTTTACCCCTATGACAGACCTGAAAGGAACATACCCCTTCAAATGGCGAACCACCAAAATAAAATATCTGGGCATCCATATACCCCTTAACCCAGAGGTCCTTGATATCTTAAATTATGAACCTTTAACAATTAATATCCAGTCTGACCTGACTAGACGGGCCCCTTTAATTTTCTTTTTCCACCAGAGAATAGCCATGATAACAATGAATATATTACCGCGTCTTCTGTATCTTATACAGAATCTTCCTAGATTTCCTTTGTCCTTTTATTTCAAATCTTGGGACAACTCAATTTCCTCATTTATCTGGGGACAGAGACGTCCAAGGATTAAACTATCGCTCCTCAAACTTTCATTAGCTCAGGGAGGAGTGGCGCCCCCCGATCTTACTTTATACACCAAAGCAACATTCCTGAGGACGTTACTGATCTGGTTAGCTGAAGACCACCAGACTCCCTGGAAAACTCTTGAATTTCAAATCAATGATCTATTTGATATATCTAAAATACTCTTTTCCTCAGAGAGCTGATCTCTACCTCCTGGAGCTTTTACTAAACTAATGGCTCACACATACCAAATATGGAAGAGATTGAGGAAAACTAAAACCATCCACTCCACTTATGGAAACTGTAAACTAATTGTGGAACATGAGTAATTTCTCCCAAACACAACTGCTCTCTCCTTTAAAAGATGGAGGTGGTTAGGCCTCTCCCACTACTATCAGTTTTTGTCTCCCCACGGCATCAGTCCTTTTAACTTTATAGAATCTCAATTCAGCCTATGTCACTCTGACCAATTTCGCTATTTTCAGGTACGTAATCATATATTACGAAGCTCACATATCCAACCTATTTTACTGACTCCCCTCTCTGGGGTATTAAAAATCTTTGATATGGCCATTCGGGGAAACATTGAGAGCCATCTTATTGGAAACTTGTATAAGGCCCTATGAGAGGGCTCGGAGTCGAATACTCACTCCATTTTAAATGAGTGGAATAAGGATCTTGCTCTGGAAGTTCCCTGGGAAGCTTGGTGTGAGGCAACCTTTTCAGCCATCAAAATAACCTCTTCTCCCACATGGCGTGATTTTGCATGGAAATCCAGGATGAGATATTTTCACTCACCTGCGATTCTCAGACACTACCTACCTGAGAGGTATGGCTGATGTTGGCGCCACTGTGGCTGTCAATGCACCTCATTAGGCCATATCCTCTGGTTATGTCCATGTCCGATGCCATTCTGGATTTCACTTCAAGAAGAACTCTCTAAATGTCTAGATGAAACTATTGAGCTTACAGGAGAACAAGTCCTGTTGTCCATATACCCCGATCACTTTCCACCCTGGCGAAAAACACTTCTTCCAATTTTCTTATTAGCCGCTAAGAAAGCTCTAACCAGACGGTGGATGACTGACAAAATACCTACAGTCATAGACTGGAGATCTATTATGAAACAGATATATTACACTGAAGGTCTCAACTCCAAAATTCAACAAAAAGGGCCTAATTACATGCGAAAGTGGCAGAGGTGGTCCATCTTACCAGGCCTCAGTTGACTCTGACTTTTCTCCTTAATCGGAGATTAGTGATTGAAGAGGAGTCTCTTGGGGGAGGAGGGGCAGGAGGGAGCAGAATGGTGAATTAACTAAGTAATCTTCTATCTGAAATGTAAAATATTGGAAATGGGGGAATTATTAACAAACAGCTAACCAGAAGGCCTCAGAATATAAGCAAAAGGACTGGAATAAATGCACTTAATGGTTACTCCTTCGATATAACAGTGATAACACATAATGTATTTCTCTGTGTACTGTAACTGAGATCTTATTTTCTGCTTCTATATCTGTAACATTGTCATGGGTTGTTCAGGATATACTATATTATAATGTGTGTGTAATACATCTAATAAAAATAAAATTTAAAAAAAAAAACTGAAGGTAGACAAAGCAATGGGGCCTGATGGGATTCACTCCTGAATTCTAAAAGAACTAAGGGGAGAACTAATGACACCACTGACTACTCTTTTTAACAAATCATGGGAGGATAATGTGGTACCTAAGGATTGGAGGAGGGCAGATGTGATTCCCCTTTACAAAAGTGGGAGCAAAGCATAGGCAGGAAACTACAGACCTGTTAGCTTGACCTTAGTGGTAGGGAAAATGATGAAATCGCTTATGAAAGAAAGAATTGTTGAGTACCTAGAGGCCAGCGGGGCATAGGACCCAAGGCAGCATGGATTCACAGCGGGAAGGTCACGTCAGATTAATTTAGTAGATTTCTTTGACTGGGTGACCAAAGTAGTAGACCAGGAAGGGGCTGTGGACATGGCCTACCTAGACTTTAGCAAGGCATTTGACACAGTCCCACACAAAAGATTAACAAACAAATTAGCCAGCCTGGGAGTGGGTCCCAGGATAGTAGCCTGGGTAAAAAATTGGCTAGACAACAGGACACAGAGGGTAATAGTAAACGGAGTCCACTCCAAAGAAGGAGGGGTTACTAGTGGGGTACTGCTGGGTTCAGTACTGGGTCCGCTCCTTTTTAATGTCTTTATAAGTGAAATTGCAGAGGAACTGGAAGGAAAAGTATGCCTCTTTGCAGATGACACAAAGATCTGCAACACGGTTGATACACAAGGTGGGGTGGAAAGGATGAGAAGGGACTTGGCAAGGTTGGAGAAATGGTCAAAAGTATGGCAGCTTGGATTCAGTGCAAAGATGAGCAAAGTAATGCACCTGGGAAACAAAAACCCAAGGGAAGAGTACACAATGGGGGGAGGTATTAACAACAAAAATGGAAAGGGACCTCGGGTTAGTCATATCAGATGATCTAAAGGTAAGCAAGCAATGTGAGAAGGCAGTAAGGATGGCTGGGATGTATACGGAGAGGCATCACCAGTAGAAAACGGGAAGTTGTTTTCCCTCTGTACAGATAGTTGGTGAGACCCCATCTGGAGTACTGCGTGCAGTTCTGGAGACCCCATCTCCGCAAGGACATAGACAGGATGGAGACAGCCCAGAGAGGGCAATTAAAATGGTGCAGGGTCTGCAACAGAAGCCATATGAAGAAAGACTAAAGGAGCTTAGGAAAGAGGGGCATGCATGATAAAAACTTTCAAGTACCTAAAGGGAATCAACAAAGTCCAAGAGGGTAGCATCTTTCAGAAAAAGAGATGTGCAAGAACAAGGGGACACAATTTGAAGATGGAGAGGGGGACAGCTCAGGGGCAATGTGAGGAAGTATTTTTTCCCGGGGGGGTGGACACATGGAACGGCATTCCTGAGGAGGTCATGGGGTCAAAAACAGTGGGGGAATTCAAGAATGCATGAGACAGACATAAGGCAATTCTGGTGGGTGGTAGGAAGAAGTAGGCTGTTGGTTAACCAGGATCTGCATCTTATCCAATAGGTAGGAAAATGGGCAGACTATGTGGACCAAGCGGTCCTTATCTGCCGTTAAAGTCTATGTTTCTATGTAATTGGTTTTGCATGTTAGCTGATTTTTTTAAAGGAGGCATTCAATATCACTGGCCCCTCAGTATGGCTTTGAGACGATCCCATATATATTTTAAACTAAGGTGCTGCAACCTCTACACAAAATCAAAACTCACTCACTCACTAGAAATGAGGGACCTGATTCTTGAAGGATGGCGCATATCACCGCCAAAGGCAACTTGTGCCAAATGCAGTTGCACCAGCGACCCTGCACCCAATTCTCTACTGGGCAGGGTCCCTGTGGCTAAGTCCCATGACTTGCACCAACTGTACAGGTATGCCAAACAGAAGGCATACCTGGAGAGTTTGCCACAAGTCTGTGCCATGCCACAGTAAGGGCACAAGTGCCCCCCACCCAAGTCACCAAGCTAGACAAGCCCTACAGGGCTCACCATGCCCCCCCAAAGCTCTGATCCCCATATTACAGGCTGCAAAGCCCCACGGTGCGACACATGCCCTCTCAAGCCCCGATCCCCAAAATAAGCCCCGCTGGGCTAATTATGTCTCCCCAGTCCCAATCCCTGATTGCCAGCCCACTCCCCAGAATGCTAGTGTTGTAATGTCACTAGCCATACATAAATCAGTACCCCTTGTACCTGGTAGTAAAGTGGCCCCCCACCCAACAGTGCCAGACCACCTCACTCCTCCCCGACCCAGCCGGCGACTGGCACAGCCCACCTCTCACTTCCGCGGCCATCTGCCAACTGAGCTCCATCTGAGTGTGTACTACTGTAAATAGTTCAAGCTCAATGAATGAATGACAGTTCATTTATTGAGCATGTACTATTACAGTAGTGTAACTCATATGGAGCTCACTTGGGGCTGGCCGTGGTGGTGACAGGTGGGCTCATGCCTAGCTTGTACTTGAGAGTCGGGGTAGGTGGACAGGCACTGCAGGGTGGGAAGCCACTAGACTACTAGGGAGATTGGGAGCTATTTTTATATTATGGCACATAATGCAATTCTGGGGATCAGAGAGTTGGGGAGTGGGGCACTAGCCCTGTGGGGCTTTTGCATTTCATGTGGGGATTGGGCATGGGGGCTAGTCTCGTGTTTTTTTTTGTTTGGGGACACGGGGCATTGGTGGTGGGGGGTTGGTGGGAGCCACTAGTCCTGCAGGGCTTTTACATTTGCTGCAGGGGATTGGGCATGGGAGGCGTGCTAGCCCTGTGGGGGCAATGTGTATTTGGGGGATGGGGCATGGGGGGTCTGCTTGCCCTGCTGGGCATTTATGTGTCTGTGGGGGATGGGGCATGGGGGGGCATGATTAGCCCTGTGGGGCTTTCCTGCTAACAGTTTGTGGATCAGAGCATGGGAGGGAGCACATGTCTTGGGAGCTGACCTGGTGGCAGAGTTGCACAACCCTGGAGGGCGTAAGTACACTTACAACAGCTAAAAACTGGTGTAACTGTACTTTGGCTGATGTCCCTTGGGGGTTGTTTGAGAATAACAACCTTGGGAACTTTGTTGCTGCCCTTCCAGAACAGGGCACAACTGCTGCTGTAAACTCCCTAGCGCCATGTCGCAGGGGGTTTAAGGCATAACTGGTGGCATTTGTTTACTTTGGCGCAAGCAGCCTGTGACATGTCACAGGCTCCTTTGCAGAATACCGTATGTCGCAACTGCTGGCGTAACTTGCTACTTGTGCCATTTATTTTGGCGCAAGGCAAGTTATGCTAGACTGTTTATAAAGCAACTGGGTTAGAGAATCTCCATAGAGGTGCACAAAAAGAAACAGTCCACAGCAATAAATCATTGCAAAAGTGAAGATTTATTATGGCAAAAGAGAGACATTAGCCCAGCACTTCAACTCTGCGAGTTCTTCCTGGGGTGGTGGTGCTGAGGAAGAAATCGTAGAGTTCAAAGTGCTGGAGTTTTCTGCATGTCCTCTCTTTTTTTGCCACTAATGAGTGAGTTACCATATATGTTTTCATTTGGAATCCTTTTCAGTGTTATCATCTAAGTACACCCTGATAATGTCTTGTGTGTTTGATATAAAGGTCTCATAATTCAGCAAGCTAGTAGTCAGTCTCCAGAGTATTTTCCTTTCAGTTCGGGCATAATTAAATTTGAGTTTGACTGGGGTAGACTCTGATGTAGTAAATGGCAACATTTCACACTGTGTAATGGTGTATACCCACTCTGAGAATAAAATATATCTATTTTACAGTAACTATTATTTGGGGAAGGGGAATAAAGTGTGTAGTCTTTGCATGTGGATTTAGGAAGTGCCAAATATCCTCTAGGCTTGTTTATTCTCTCAGCTCTTTGAGAATGTGGGCAGTGCTTTCACGGCACAAAAAACAAGAATAAAAAGGCACACAAAAAGTTTATGGAGAGGCACTTTACTCGATATATAGTGCATTTTATTAAATGGACTGAAGCTGTGAAAAATGCCCTGATGCTTTGAACTGCACTGGTTCTTCATTGGGGGCAAAACAAGACAACACTAGAATCATTTAAATATGAGTGCTTGCCCAACACAGAAAGGAATTCTTGGAGCAGAGATGACTGGAGTCTGTAAGTGGAGCTACCGAGGTTTCTCTTGTTTTTGGCTTTGAATCAGTGATTATTTGCCATCAGCATACAGTGCATTGCATGCCTGACTGTACTTTGTAATGACATGCCATCTATACTGTCTAGTTAAATTCAGAACTTTGATAACAATTAAAGGGGAGATGCACAGTTGTGTGTTTGCACCTCGAGGTGAGCAAAACCCATGCCATTTCAATCATGTTGGGATTGCTGAGAGTTTGGGATTATAGTGAATGCATTATGACAGCTGACAGTGAAAAAGTACGAAAAGACTGTTGAACAATTATTTGCCATTGTTGGATGCTGACAGTCTTGGGACCTGTATGAACATAGACCTGTTCTGTTCCAGGATTATGGTGGGATGCTTATCTTTGTTCATTACTCCCCCACCCCAAACTTGCCTTTTCTATTTTTATTCAGAAAGTACTCTGGATAGGCCGACCCAGTGGTGCTGAGGGTTGAGGCACTGGATGCCACACCTTGCGTCATACCGGGGACCTAGGGTCGGGAATGGACTTGGGCTACTCGGGGGCCAGTAGGGACAGGAAGGATTGAGCATCCATAGACACTCTCCTTCCTCGGGGACGGGGGACAGTGTGGCATGCTGTTTGCCTGACACCCAGTGGTGGCTGTGTGCCAGCACATGAATGCCTCCAGAAATTGGGAGGGACCCCATGTCCAGGGCGTAGGTTGTTTCTGTGGAAGTGGAGCTCAGCCACCCCGCCCATTGCACATTCAGAGAAAACTGAGGGAGCTGGTAGGCTCCATGATGGCCCAGATGTATCCCCACCAGTCTCCCTGACTTCTACATTGTGCTCTGGGGGGGAGTCGATGCCCTTCACCCCAGCCCCACCATGGGGGTAATCCATGGGGGAACTATGGGGTAGGACTGGATCGGGGACAGCCGGGCTCAGAGGATGAGCCTTCTCAGGGACGGCCGGACCCGCTTGCCAGTCCCGCAGAAGGTGGAGAAAGTATAAATAGAAAAAACAAGAAAGTACTCTGGATATTGTCTTGGTTCCCAACCTGTAATTTATCTCTTTTATCTGCCTCACAGAGGTTTTGGTGCCTGTTTCGAGCTGTTTTTGCTCTGTGAGCATGTTATTTTGTTTTTTTTTGCGTCTTCCCCTGCCACCCAACTGACCACTCCTTCAGACCGCCATGGGCCCTACCTACCGGCCAGGTCAGTCCCCCTCCTACCATCTGCCGCTAACCCAATTCCATGACCCCGGACAGCCTGGTTGTATCCCTTCGCTGGGTGGCCTCCCTCGCCCAATGAGCATGGGTTTAATGGTGACTGTTTAATTGTAAATGTTAACTGGGGGATACAGTTGAATCCATCCATCTCAGAATCATTTAATCTAGCTACCTAGATTTTTAGTAAATGTGTTTATGTTTACTTTACTTTATATTTAAAAAAAGTATTACTAAGTGATTTATTTTAACAGTATTAGTGAATAGCATATTAATGAAGAGATTCCAGTGAGATCACAACTGGTTACTTCACATTTTGTGGGCCCTTCAGTCACATGACCCTGTTATCAGTTTAAAAATCCACATCACATGCCTGTATCATCAGAGGAACTGACTGAGTTGTGAGTTGGTGTGATAAAAGAGGCAGGGGTTTTCATTGCACAACAAAGACCCCCTAAAATAAAAACTAAGTGGAATAAGTACCTTTTTATGGCTAAATAGCAGAGCTATGCTGATGTATTGCTATTACACAGTAGAGAAAGGTGACTGTGGAAGTAAATGACTGAATACCTAGACTGTGTCCTTCCACAGTGGAGTTGAAGCACATGTGGTCCTCTGTATTGACCACAGTGCTGTCCCCCCCAAACTGGGCACACTATTTTCATTCTCCACACTCACTTCTGGTTCATTTCTGGTTTTGGAGCTAGGTGCCACACCCACCCTCCAATCGACAGCCCCATTATATGAGTAATGTTTCCCTGGTGGCACCCCCCACTCTCCAATTGCCATTTCCATATTTCTATATGTTTCCCTTTTGTCTAGTGGCACCCCCACCCTCCAGTCACTGTCCCCATATTTCTATATCTTTCCCTGGTGTCTAGTGATACTCCCACCCTCTGATAGCTGTTCCACTATATATCTAATGTTTCCCTGGTGTCTACTTGCACCGCCCCACCCTTCGATCATCGTCCCCATATTAATTTTGGAAATGTGAGCTGTAATAAAGAAAATTGTCCCTTGCTGTTTTTTTTTCTTTAAATCTGTAAAAATGAAAATGATCCCTCACTTTTCTGACCCCTTCTACCCCAACCTCCCACCCTCTGAACGCTGCTCCATTATAGATGTAATGTTTCCCTGGTGTCTAGTAGCACCTGTAATAAAGAAAACTGTCCCTAGCTGTTTTTTTCTTCTTTAAACATGTAATGTTTCCCTGGTGTCTAGTGGTACACCCCCACCCTCCAATTGCCATCCCCGTATTTATATAATGTTTTCCTGGTGCCTAGTGGCACCCTCCCACACCCTCCGATTGCCATTCCCATATTTGTATAATGTTTCCCTGTTGTCCACTGGCACCCCCTCAATTGCTGACCCCGTATTTGTGTAATGTTTTCCTGGTGTCTAGTGGCACCCCCACCCTCCAATCCCCATCCCTGTATTTATGTAATTTTCCCTGGTGACTACTGGCACCTCCCTCCCTCTGATCCCCATCTCCATATTTATGTAATTTACCCTGATGTCTAGTGGCACCCCCCACACTCTGCTCCCCATCCCACTATATGTTTCCCCAGGGTCTAGTGGCTCCTCCAACCTCTGATCACTGTCCTGTGAGCTGTAATAAAGAAAACAGTCCCTCAATGGGGTTTTTTCTGTCTTTAAACCTGCAAAAAAGAAAATGGTCCCTTGCCCATCTGACCCCAGTTACCCCAACCTCCCACTCAGCACTCCCCACCCCACACCACTAGTATAGCCCCACATACCCTTACTCACCTGAACAGGTCACAAGGTGAAGATCCACTCTCCGATCAAAGACACATTTTGCAACTGGACTGTAATATGAGAAACTAAGGTAAGTGTGGTTCAATGTATTTTAATGGGGTTTTCAACTCTGAGGCATAACTTTCATTTTTGCATATTTCCACCCCAAATTTTCAACATGGCCTTTTTGGGACCCCAATTCACAAACAATGGCAGTGGCATTATGTAAATCAGGCCTGAAAGGCAATTTTGTGGTCACTTGGTGAAATCACCTTTCAGGCAGGATTTGACAATTTTGACCACCATTGTTCATGAAGTGGGGTTATAAGAAGGCTATGTTGAAAATATGGGATCAAAATATATAAAAATTACAAACTTACAAACGTACATTGAAATTATTCTTTGCTCACTCATAACTTTGGTAATTTTAAATATTTTGATACCAAATTTTCACCAAAGCTCTTTTATCACACCACCTTGTGAATGTAGCAGCTGTCATTTTTCAAATCCTGATCAAAATGTGTTTTCGCACCTGTGGCACTGAATGACATTTCGGTGGCATGGAATCAATTTCAGCTGGGATTTGAAAATGTTAACCTACAGGGTTCATGAGGTGAGGTAATAAGAAGGCTATGCTGAACATCTGGTACAAAAATACAGTAAAATGTCCAGGTTATGACTGAACATTGCAGTATTTCAACATTCATTATACAATGGGCTTCAGAAACTACAGTAATCCCTGTATTCTGATTGGTTGGCTGACACCTTCAGGCAGTTATAAATCCTCCAATATACCCACTGGAAAAGGTGCCAGCCAACAAACACTCGTGCCATGCAAAAATATCACTGCTAATGGGAAATCTTTGAACTAACCGCCATTTGTAATCGCCCGCTACCATCACAAGTCAAATGTAAACACTTCAAAATGAATACCTCATTCCATTTATTCGATTCTGATGACCTTGAAAAAATTTTCAGTCAGGAAAACAAGCCCTCTGACACAGAAAACTCACCTGTTCGCCAAGAAGTATGCAATGACATCGGACCGAAAGCTGTCCCAACGTCTCCCGACTTGGCCTCAGAAACTAGCGACCCAACACCAGCTGCTTACCGGCCTATGCAGCAGCAGCCCCTGGTCTCCGTCCACTGCAATACCGGCTTTCCCCATAGGGATGGAAGCGTCGTATCCTGTGAGGAAAAAAAAGCAAATGTCACAAGCAAGCATCGGAAGCAACACTGCAACAATTAGAACTATCCCATAATGAAGCAAGTACAATAAAGCAAACTAAATGGGCAATTAATGTATTTTTCGACTGGCTAAAAGAAAAAAACATAGAAATAGATTTAAAAACGATCCCATTAGACCAACTAAATGAGGTCCTACGCCAGTTCTACAGCACAGTAAGAAATTCATCAGGAGAACAATATTCCCTAACCAGTTATGTAGCTTTATGAGCTGGCATCAATAGACACATCAACGACCCCCTAAATAGCAGAGCAGTCAACATAATGGTAGACTCCACTTTCAATTGTGCAAACAATGTTTTCAAAGGAGTCATAAAAGCATATAGAAAAGCAGGAAATGACCAAGTAAAACACCATGAGCCACTAACTGAAGAAGAAATATCACTCTAAGACACTCACAAGCCCTTTAACTGACACCTAAAGGTCTTTTACACAAAGTTTGGTTTGACATTCAATTATACTTAGCAAGAAGAGGCAATGAGGGTGTCCGTGCTTTCAAAATAGATTCATTTAACATAGAAACTGCCCCAAATGGTCTTCGATTTCTCACAAAATCCTATAATGAAGACACAAAAATTCACAAAGACTTCCAAGACCCCAAAAGACAACTGCAATGAGGAGTCATGTTTGAGAGCCCAGGCGATCCCTTATGTCCACTTCAGAGCCTCTTAAAGTACACATCAAAACTCCCAGAAAACCCATCAGCACTGCTCTGTCACCCCAGAAAACTGCAAGAGACACAATTAGATACCACACTAAAATGGTATACTAATGAACCGCTAGGTGTAAACTACCTAGCAAAAATGTTGCCAAACATATGCAAGCAAGCTGGCTTACCAAAAATCTACACCAACCACTGTTTAATAGCCACCACTGCCACCTTGCTTATAAATGCAGGCCTAGATTCAAGACAAATAATGGACATCACAGGCCACAAGAGTGAAACCTCACTAAAAAGCTGCTGGCGTCTGAACCTGCAACATCATGAAACGTGGGCTGCCATAATCTCTGGTAAAAATATGGAAACTGACAGGGAAGACACCACAGTCAAACAAACAACTGAACAAGACATTAAAAAGCAGTACTTCTATAAAGAACTGAAGAATAGACCCTCCACAAGCACAGTCTACTATGCGGTAACCGAATCACCACACGACCGAACTGAGTCATACCCAGAGCCTCCAACAAAGAAAAAAATCGCAAATGCCAAAATCCCTCTCTTTGAAAATCAGCAATCAATTGAACAAGTATCAGCATCCCAGCTCACCATACTCCAAGAAATACTCTTCGACGAACACACTACAGAGAAAACCGAAGATCTGCTGCCAACTAGTCCACGCCCAAAACCTGAGCAGGCCAGCAATCTCGAATCTCCTATATATGCAACAAAAACTGCAAGCAGCCAAGCCTATAAACCGAACATCCCAGGAATTAAAGTGTTGCTGACAATCTCCCACTTAGTTAATTATGGAAACATAAATTTCAACTTTGGAAGAACACAAAACCAGAACTGAAAAAGGTAAGCACCACAACTTTCACATAAAACTCAACTGCATCCAAATTAACTAAACGTTTTTTTTTTCCTTCAATTCCAGATTAGACAAGTGACCGAACAAAAACGACGAAAGAAATAAATGATCATCCAACCTCAGAAAAATAGGAAGATGCACTCTCCACGACGAGCCCTCCATGTCTCACCAGCACAACTAATGCACTGACCATGTGACCTGCTGTACACATCGTGCAGATGCTCAGAAACTACTCGCAACCTAACTTCTTAAAGACACAACACTGAGAAACTACAAAGGGTAGCAACAGTTCAACACCTAGAAATCAAAAATAAAAAGGCTAAACTGTTATCAGTGTAAACAGTTCATACAAGATATAAAAATGTAACTACAGTACATAAGCATAACTTCATAGCTGTTGATTTCCTAAATGTTGTTTAACAAAAAAAAAGTTATTTTCACAAATAAAACCTTGAATGTGTTTAATAAAAAAAAATATTTTCTCAAATGAAACCTTGAATTTACTAAATGTTCTTTCATAAAAAAACAATTATTTACAGAAATAAAACCTTTTCAAGATACAGCATTGTCTTTCTCTATATATTTAATACTAACAAGGAACAATTTTTTCTCAGCGTAAGAACATATACATGATTTTGACAACATAATTAAGAAAAATATATAAATAAAATGCAAAACATATAAACAAATTATTTGTAACATTATAGTAATATGCACCATCCTGGTGTGAGGTATCGGTGGATTAACGGCTGATGCGGTTAGTCACGCAGGCCCGCAGGCCTCGTGACCAAACCACACCAGCCGGTAAATCCACCAGTATACCCACACCCTGTCAGGGTATATTGCTTAACTCATAACTTTGATAATTTTCAATATTTTGATTCCAGAGTTTCAACATACCCATTTTTCCACACCACCTCATAAACGTGACTGGTGACATTTTTTAAATCCCAGATGAGATGACTTTTCATACTTGTGGTGCAAAATGACATTTTGGCCCATATAACTATAAATGCTACATGTCATGTTTATCAGAGCAGTCATAAAATAACTTCTTGAAAATTTGTGGTCAAAATTTAAAAAAAAAGAGTGAATGTGTCAAGAATAAATGTGTGAAGAGTGAATGTGTAAAGACTGAATGTATGAATGTGTGAAGAGTGAATCAATGTGTACTGAATATGTGAATAGTGAATGTGTACTGAATGTGTGAAGAGTGAATGTGTAAAGAGTGAATGTACCAGGCCCTGCATATCTGTAGGCGGACAGAGTCTTCCCATAGTGCATGTCCCAAAGGGCCCTGCACATCTGCTTATGTTAATACATCAGTGAAATATTCAGCTTTCCTTGGGTCTGAAGCAGCCTCTCACCTTTTACAGCTGCATCAATACCATCAATGTGTAGCCATGTTGGCTCTGACCAGAGTTTGTTTATTGTATTCCTTCTGCCAAAAGCAGCCATCCTCTCAACTGCAGACAAAGTTTGTTAAATTAAGAAAGACTTATAAATATATTCACTGCAGGATCATGTATTTTCCACACGGCAAAAAAAGCAATAGATCTGGAGGTTGTCCAGCCACTGAGATTAGAAGTCCCTGTTCTCTCTTAAAACTATTTGTGATTTTACTCACTGTTATAAAAGCTCATTAGCAGTTAATTTATCATTGAATCATTTGAAAAAGCAAAAAATTAGAAAAAGTAGAAAACTTTACAGGAAATAATTTAGAAGTTGTTTGGACTGGGAAGCACTTCTGGAATCGATATCTCACTGAACAATTGAGAATTAAGACTCTCCCTACCATGGACAAAGTAAGGGCATTTACTTATTGTAAATAATTAAATTAATTAAACAAACAAATATAAGTTTAACTCTCAAGAAAAATATACTCAAAAGGGCAATGAATCCTACTGGATTTAAAATATAAAGCTGCTTTTTTTCTTTTTTTATATATATATAGAGTATTTCCTTTCTGCTTGACTTGGGCAGGGCTATTCAGTTCCATCCTTGCCTCCTTCCCTTGACCAGACACTGCCTCCTCCAGTATTCAACAGATCCAGTGACCCCACAGATTGCCCCCCCGATAGCAGGGTCATGGAGGAGAGGGCCATCCTCTTTTCACCTGGATGTACATATCCAATGTGGATCTGGTGGTCAAGGTGGCAGTGTGGGTCATGGTGGGTGGAATGCATGGAGCCTTAGTATGCCTCTTTTCCACTTTTTTCCCTGGGTCCCCTGCCATGGTGGCACAAGAGCATGCACATAGAACCATGGTCCCTCCCTACTTGTCACTTGGTCATGAGTACTACTCCCAGGCCTCCATCTGGGGGCAGTCAGGATGAGATGGCAGGCCTTCCCCCCATGAGAGGAGAGCACTCCTCTGATGTTCAATCCTCTCCTCCCTGGCCAACCCCCAGTGACCTGATCTTGTTCCTGAACTCTGGTCATCTTCATGGAATGAGGTAAGACACATAGTGCCTCAGCCCTCCTTGCCACTGGGATGGCTATATAAAGCTGCTTTAACAGCATATGATATTGGTTTAAATCAATACAGTGATTTTGATTTATGAGTTGCTATAAATTTTAAAATGTTCTTATATCTGAAGGAGATATTATCTTCCCTGTATTTCATTTAAATTTGTTTTCTCTTGGCGTCAGAGCTACACGATTAAATCATTATAGATTCTAGTTATCATCACTCCATCTAAGTGGAGCATAGAGACTCCATTCCCTCTTGATAAATTGTGGAAACATCATACCTCTAGGAACCCAATTCCCTCTCTCCTCCCTCTTCTATCTAGTTTTTACACTGCACTCTTCTATTCCTTGTATGCTTATATTATCACAACAGCTGATATTCTATCAGACTATAGCATCTTCTGCTCAATTGACCTTTGCATGGGATCCCAGATTTTATTGTCCATAAAAATTTGGCCTTGGGTTAAGTAATGAAGTTTTTCTAATGCCATACAATCCAAGAATAAGTTTCTACACAGAAGGAAAGGAGTTGACTCTTTATCTTTCCAATGTCCAGCAATATATCTTTTAATCTTCAGGAATACTATGGTCATGATTTTCCTAAATTTCTCTGAGATAAATGTATTAGCAGAGGGAAGCACCACTTGTGGTCAACAGTAAATTTACTGATGTCCCACACAACAATGGCACAATACTGACACCGGTATTGTGCTGTTACAAAAGAAAGCGTTTTCTGCAATGGGCTATGCCCCATACACCCCTATGTGGGGGCTTTTCTCCCCAGACCCCCCGCATTTAAATATAATCAACTCCAGGTTGGAGCTGTTTCGGGGAGAAGGCAGAATACCGGGAGAAGACATGTCGTTGAAAACAAATCATTACAGTGACTATCATACTGGAGCATCCAGTTACTAAGCTCCTGTGCCTCTGTTTTTACCCACTTCATTTCCTCCTGAATCTCATCCAATTTATTATCTAATTTATTGAATCTTTCTCTCATCTGTTATAGAATCGTTTTTAAAATCTCATCTTCTGGCTTTTTTCAGCTGCACTGATTACTTCCTTGTGCATTCTCCTGCTTTTTCTTTCAATCTTTTTGTTCCTTGGGCTGCTGTTCTATCAGTTCTTTCTCTTTTCTATTCTTAGGTTCTTAGGGTAATGTTTTTAAACTGTTCCCCCCTCCTTCAAACTCTCCATTCCCTGTTTACTCACAGGTTCCCTCTTCATCCTCACAGCATCTTTCTTCTACTCTACAGTTGCAGCGTTTATTTTCCTTGCTTTTTTATTTTCTGTATTTTTAGGATGCCAGCTGTAATACTGGATTTATGAGTGCCATCAACCTGTATACCCTCGTTAGGCTCCTTTATCACCATTTCTTTATTATCCTTTGTACTCCCCCTTTCTTCAGCAGTCTCACCTCCCTTACCTGCCACTTTCTATGTTCCAAAGTCCAGCTGTGGCTTTTCATTATTTCCCTCCTCTGAGGGTGCTTTGTGCTTGTTAGCACCTTTTTTGTACTGGCCCGTTTCTTCATTAATGCCCCTCTGATGTACTCCAGCCATGTCCTGAACTTTTGTTCATGCCGACACTCCCTCTGGCTGTTCTGTACTCGAGCCACCAGCACAACTATCTTCTAAACAGTGACTTGGGCTGTCCTTAGCTGCAGCTTTGTTGATCAAGTCTGGGCTCACTAGCAACCCATCTGATTCTACTACACTCAAATTGCCCAGGTTGTTCACACACAATGCCAGTACAAGCACAGTGTCTCCTTTGACTCTGGTGGTCTTTTCTGGGGAATGCGCTTGCAGCCATGACCCAGCTGCCAAGGGTACGGTCAGCAAAAGAGGTGGCCACACTGACTGAGGAAGCATTGGGAGCAGAGGGTGTAAAGGAGCTGTTACAGAGGTATGAGGTTGTTCCATACTTTTAAAGCCTGTAATAGCAGGGAATAGTGGATAGTTTAGTATTTGAGTATTGCTCAGAGAGGGGTCTGCCAGTTGTGTTTCGCCTCTAGGTTTTCTCAGGGTTTGAGTCAGCAAAGACTGACCTTGTTTGTCCAATTTACATTGTTGTCTAGGTTTTAGCTCAGATTTGGGGAAAAGGCTCATATTTCACTAAGATTCTTTGGTCTTACAGCCATTTCATTTGTATAATGTAAGTTCTGGTAGGAAACCAAGAAAAAGCCCTGTAAAAGTTATGTTAAAATGTTATTATATCTGAGTTGTAAATTGGAGGGTTTAGGAGCTTCTTCACAATCCCTACTTCATGGTGCCATCTTGTCTTTCCCCTTTTAATTTTTGTCATTTTTTATGTTTGGAAACTATTAGTGAATACTGAGATTTTTATTCCAAAATTCTGGAATGGTATGGCATGTTAAATTACTGGATAACACACATTCAAGCAATACTCCCCTTTTAAATTGTGCCACCATTTAAACTTTATTTCAGCCAAGGCCTTTCACCAAAGCAGTATTGACCTCATTCCTGGCTTCCATTTTGGATCCTACTTGTTTGTCTTGGTCATCATTTTATCTTTGGAAGGAAATTTTGGATCTAGCTGAAATTTTTTATTTAGCTCCAGAGCCATGAGGTTTACATTGCCAAGGATATCGGTACTAAAAACTTACTTCCCAATTAGCCAATAAATATGCCAAAGTGGCTGTTCCAATTTAGTACCTCACAAACTCAGACAACGGGCCCTGTGCATTAAGGTGTGAGTTGCCCTTGCGCCATGAATCCACAGCATGTAAGCAACCCTAAGTCCCTGCGCCATGCATTAGGGGTCCTGCAGATTCCCAGTGGCATGCACAGAAGGGAAATGCATCCCTTCCACACCTGATCCCCTGGGCATTCATGCAGCTATATGTATGGCCAGTCCAGGGGTGTGTGTGTCTGGGGTTGTGCCCCCACTCCACCCCATTCACAGAGGCACAGAGTGCCAATCAAGGAGGGGCACAGGATACGGCAGCAGGGACTCTGCCATATCTTTTGTGCACCCCCTCAGTTTATATCCATTGGCTGCGGCAGGATGAAGAATCCCCCCCCCCAGCAAGCTGGCCCAGTCCTCTGGGCTGACTGGAAGGGTTGGGGGCAGCTATTTGGGTACTTGTCCATCTTTGCCAAAAATGGACATCCTGCACTGTTCCAGAATGTCTGCCAGGGTATCCACTATAGAAGTGGCTCTACATTTATCTTTCAAAGGGGAAGCAACTTGGCAGATCTACTTATGCACAACAGAGAGAACACAGTGGTAAAACAAGGTCCAGTACTCCCTAATGGTAATTTTAGGTGTGAAAACTGCACAGTCTGCAATTACATACAGGTGGGACCAGTTTTTTTCATTACCTAATAACAAGAATGCACATCATATGAGAAGCTTTATCTGTTGTAATACAGAATCGGTGGTCTATTTAGCAGCTTGCAACTGCAAATGCTTCTATGTAGGAAAAACTGGAAGAAAGTTCAAACACAGAATTCTTGAATATTTGGACTGCATAAGGACTAACAAAAAAGAGACTGCTTTAGCCCAACATGTGATTCTTGCTGGATCTGGACATTTATTTAGCTTTAGGGGACTTGAACAATTTGCACTAGGTACAAAAGGAGGAGATCTGGAGAATAAACTGTTGTGCTGAGAAACTTTTTGGCAGTATCAATTAAGGTCATGCTGTTTCCCAGGACTGAATGATGCGTTTCAGTTAACCCCATTTTTGAAAAAGCGTAGATAGAAACCAGTGTGAATAAGTATAGGAACTCAGAAATTGCATAAGTTTTTCTTCAGCTAAATAAGCTGCATAGGCTGATTATTTATTGCTCACTGTAGCAGCAGATAAATAAAGTTTTTAACAATATGGAGTCCTTTAGCTATTCTAGCATGAATTTGAATACCCATTCCTTGCATATTATGCTCCTTTTTAAGGATAAAGGTACTGTAACATATGGTAACAAATGCTTTATGTATGATGTATTTATGTCTTTAAATGTTTTCCTTATTTTGGGGGGTGGGTGTAAACACTATTTAAATGTTATTGGTGTATGCTGCTGATATCTTGAAAAAGCGTCTGTTGATGACGTGAAACATTGATGGTTGAGGTGGGTGCTACCCCTGTTTTTCACTCATCAAATTGTTTGCATTTACTGCTTTTTAGCTATTAAAATCAGTATAAATCATGTCCTATAGTGAGGACTTTTTCTTCTGTGCAAACCATTTTTTGAGCCAGCATTTTCTTTCTTTTTTTAGATTATCCACTATAGAACCAGATTGGGCATCTGACTGAATTCCTGCCTGTGTCCTCCAATCCACCCCCATGTTGGGGTGGGGCCACAGACAGGCACCATGTGGTGGCATGCATTGGTGCATTCCACGCCCCACATGCTTATGTGCAGGTGTAGGGCTGCGCGGGCTGGGTGAGCACCACTTGTACATACTTGGCTCGCATTTGTGCATAGTCACCCCCCATGTTTTCACAGCAACATCTTGGACTCTCAATAGAAAAACACAAACAGGAGTCTTTGGCTTTATAGAGCTTCATATAATATTGGACTTTCTACTTCCCTGCAGTCTTGCCACACACAGAGACACTTGAAACTAACTTTTCCTTAAATTAAACTTGTATTTTTTTTGTTTTTTTAACTCAGATTTTTTCAAGAGAAAAAAGGAGAGCATTACATAACATGTAGGTGCTTGACATTTCAGTTGACTATACAGCACAGTAGTAAGCAAATTAAAGCAAATGGTATGCAAGTCCGATCAGTGTCCACTTCCTGTATAACTGGTTTCTTAATACTGAAATAGTAACTTTTAAAATATTGCAAGATCTACTAAAACTTGTAGACTTTTGAACAATTACTATCTACTGAATTTACAGATAGGTTTCATACTTTAAAAGATACTCAGAATATCTACTTTACTAATATTGAATATAATCTGCAAGTTATGTCTAAAAAAACATGAATTTTGCTTATAGTAGCAGTTTTTCAGGGTGCTATCATTAACTTTGGTAAAGTCTCCTACCTGTATGGAGATGGTACTAATGTGAAGTAATAGAAAATTGGTAATAGCATGCCTCCTCAAAAAGTTTATGATTTAAAGATTAATACAGGTAAAAAAGGTAAAAGTAATAAAGTTGCAGTAAAGATTAATTAGAAATTAAATCTGAAGAATCAACAAAAGCAAATAACATCATTTTTGAAGAACAGCAAGACTTCAACACCTGTTCTGATGTTTCTAGTAAATAAAAAAATATGCAAAAATATAACTAAATTAACAGGAGACATTCTGGAAAAAGAAACTGAACCCCAATATCCTGCCGACACGGACAGTAATTCTGGATTTGGATGTTCACAATGATGTAATTCCCATTCATTCTCTTTGTCAGTTGTTTCATTCAAGAATGTGAAAAGTGAAATTTGTTACATATGCATTTGTCCCTACAAATAGCAGAATAGACCGCCTCTATTGTTTAATTCTAGCAATGATCATTTCAACCAGCCTGAAGTAAGGAATGATAGGTCTATGGAGGAAGGCGTAGGTTCTTTCCTTAATCAGGTTTTATTGGGGTAAGAGAACAAATTTCTTCCATTAAGTTTAACAGACCAGCTTATTCAAGAGAAGGGCATATGTAAGTAAAAAACATTCCTTAAATTCAGTCATGAAAGGTTTAGGAGATACAATAAATTGATAAAATTCTTACTGGTTCAGGAAAGTTAGTTAGAGAACATCCACTGGAATCCTCATTAAGTGATTCTCCTGTTCTTCATGTCTCATCATAACACCCAGATAACAAAATTCATGAGTCTGATCATCCATCAGAAAAAAATAGCATTTATATACCATTTCTCATACACTTTGGGCTCTATTTTCAAACAGCGTTAGAAGAACGCAAAAGACTTGCATCAAGGGTTTGCCGCAAGTGACGACTTGCATCAAACAATGTGGCAATTGCAATTTTGCAATGTAGCCAACTGCAAATCCCTGATACAAGTCCCTTGTGTTGAATGCAGGGAGTTAGACCAGCTTCCCCCTGGTCTAAGTATGCACCATTTGGGGAGCCATTTTACAGGGTTTGTACCACAGCTTTGGCGCAAGCTGTGGTATATCATGAAAAATGTTGCAAATGCACCAGACCTTCTGGAACTGGGCTGCATTACATCCAGAAGGTTTGGTGCAGCTGCACCTAGCACTGTGATTGATGCAGGACTTACTGCAAGCCCTGCATTAACATTCTAAAATCAGGCCCATTGTATCCCAAAGTTCTTTTTAAGCAATGAGAGACTGGTAGTGACGTGACTGTACATGTGGTGATCAGGCTGGCCATGTTCAAATAGTTACTGAAAAGTGTCCCAATGTAATGAAAGCTAATTATAAATTTCCTTCTGTTTTTCCCCAGGACCTGACACTATTAAAGATCAATATGCAGCTAATATTTATATTTTAGAATATCTCTGGTTACTCAAGGAAGAGATGACTTCTGTAAAAACAACAGCACTAAAAAAATGATAGAACAGGTGGCCTATAAATTGGTTTATGCCAACTGCAGAAGACTGGTAAATACATCTCTTGTGTTTTAAATAACATAGATAGTCATCAGGAGAATTATGCTACATCTGGATCTAATAATCAAATAAACTATTTTAAATTTAGAAGTTATTTCAAATGATAATTAACCTTGGGAAACCTGCCGCTTCCTACCCTATCTCAGGAAGACCAGAAGGCACTGGAGGCCCCCTTTTTGAAAAAGGAGGTAGCATCCAAAATCAAGAACCATAAAAATGGGAAATCTCTGGGAACCAAGGGGCATCCAGTGGAATTTTTAAAAATGTTTTCTGCCTCAATAGTTACACCTTTGACTGCAGCCTTTAACAACATGATACGGGGGGGGAGGGCAGATACCACCCTCATGGAATCAAGCCCAAATCTCTGTCCTCCTCAAACCCAACAAGGACTCCTAAAGTTTTGTGGGTCATACAGGCCCATCCCCCTTCTCCTGGTGAATCATCATGGGCATACTTGCAGAGAGACTGCAAAATTACATAACACACTTAATCCACCCCAATCATACCAGCTTTGTTGCTGGCTGCTTATTGCCGGATAATAGCAAAAGATCCCAGAACATGATCTCTTCTCAGAAGGGGTGTAACAACTTCCAATCAGCCATTACTATGGAGGTGGAAAAGGCCTTTGACAGGATGGAGTGGGCCTTCATGACAGCCACCCTGAAAAGGTTTGCACTGTGCCCCCATTTCATCTCAGCCATAACAGCACTGTATGCTTCTCTGGAGGTGATGGTGAAGGTGAATGGGCACCTCTCCGATCACTTTCTGTTAGGCAGGGGCACCAGACAGGGATGCCCCTTGTCTCCCCTCCTACTTGCCTTGAGCTTAGAACCCTTGGTTGCAGTGACAGGCAAGCATTAGTAGTGTCACAGCTTAGGGGAATGAACAGAAATTGGTGCTCTATGCTGATGATTCTCTTTTTTTTCTCAATGACCCAATGCCACTGCTTCTATACCTCCTCACCATGCTGAGGGCCACTGGAGAGCTGGCTGATTATAAAATTAATTTGACAAAATCAGAGGCCATGATCTTGAGTGGCTCACCACCCCATGAATTTAAAATTAATTTCCCATTCACTTGGGCTAAGCACAACCCATTTCACTACCTGGGGGTTCAGATGTCAGCTGACACCTCCTTATTGTTTAAGCACAACTATCTAAAATTATATCCTACCCCTCAAATAAATTTACCTGGTGGACCTTGCTACCATTAACCCTCTCTGGCCAAACCCAAACTACTCTGATGAATGCACTCCCCCCCCCCCGGCATTTATTTATGTTTCAGACACTACCCATCCCAATTCCTGAGCATTTCTGGAATGCATTGCATGAAGATCTATGTAAATTTACATGAACAGGCAAATATCCAAGAATAGCAAAGAGCACACTCTGATCCCCAAGGGAAGGGGGGGGGATCAGTCTGCCTTCCTTTGCAGCCAGCTACCTAGCAGCCCAAGCGGCATTTTTGTACACATGGGCCAAACAAAGAATAGCCACCAGTTGGTACCAAATTGAAGAGAACCTGCTCCCAGGCAGAGCACTTTGAACATTACCTACAGCAAACGTACCCCAGACTAAATGGTCATATGTCCATAATCCCTGGACCAAACAAACACTCCATGTCCTTTTGAAGATTAGAAGGTGTACAGGCACACCTAATGAAATAGGGCCCCTGTCTGTCATCTGACATGAGAAATAATTTATACCAACACAGTTAGATGGTGGGTATGTTACTTGGGAAAGACAGGGGCTAATCAGGTTTTCCTAGTGCCTGGGACCCCAAGGGGTGCTTATCTTTTGCACAGCTGACACACCAATTTGGTTTAAAGAGGGAGGATCATCTTCACTTTTTACAAACTCGACATTTTATCCAATCTACAAATGCAATCGGAAATCTGCAGAGACCCCATAGTTTTAAGTGTTTCTTTTCAACTCTGTACCCATTGCTTGCTAAGATCTGATATATATCGGACTTACATAAAATTCTTATGAATGTTGATGATCTGCTCTTGCAGGTGATCAGACTAAAATGGGAGAGGGAGAATGGCTCTCCCATCCCACCCAAAAATTGGGAAACAAGGGTGCAAAAGGGGTAGAAGGTAACTACCTCCCCAGCGTGGAGGGAGTACAACTGGAAAATTCGAGTGATTTTTTTCTGCACCCCCACTAAAACAATACATTTTAGGACCGCTTATACTGATGCATGTTGGCACCAATGGGGGGAGGGGAGCCAGACACACATTACCACATTTTTTGGGCTTGCCCCAAGTTAACTCAGTTCTGGTCAACCATTCATCAGCGCATCTAACAAATTCTGGGTCAGAACATCCCACATACTTTCACAAATCTGGTATTAGGCTTCTCCACACTGTTGCAATGCAGCAAGCAGACCCCAAAACTGGGGTAGGCCCTTCATGTGGCCATGCTAAAGTATATCACCATTAACTGGTTATTGCCCTCCCCACCATCTGTAGACAAATGGAAATTGAAAGTACAGCATCGAAAGAATGGAAAAAATTACAAATGACCTAAGGCTTGAAGGGGACACATTCTTGGACACTTGGGCTCCCTGGCACCAACTTATAACCCTGGGAGATGATGGTCCCACTAATACTGACTCATATTGAGGACCTGGATGAGGAAAGGTTGGCTCTCTTTGTACTACACCCAGGCAAGATTGCCTCCTATCTGCTCCCACAATATCTCTGGATGGGTGGGCACTCCCTGAGGGGTGACTTGGATGTTTTTTGCCTCTGTTGGGGGCTTGCATTTCAGGTGCTGGACAATATTTTTTATTGGGGTTCAGGTTGGGCCCTTATCACCAGAAAGATCCACCAAGCACAAAATGAATTGGACGTAACATCATTGTGGACTGGGAGGTGAATGGTGGGTCCACAGGAGACCTGTGACTTGGCAGGGGATTGTGGACTACCACTTCACTAAGTAAAGCTGCCACCAGTGTAATTACACTGGTTACTTTTGATGCAGGGAGGGAATAATGAGACAAGATGGTTCAAAGTTAATTGTTTTTAATTGATAATGTTCTGTTCATTTATAACTGATAAGATTGAGCTGTTTTTTTCAATGCAGCTGACTGTATCAGATCATATGAACATATGCATATGTACTATAACACCATTATTTTCTCATGCTCAACCTGTAATGCACTGAATTTTCCTCAGTAAACACTTTCTAAAGTTAAAAAATGATACTGGATCTCTTTTTGAGATGTCTAGGAATAAAGAACATTCATTATTCATCTTAGAAGAACTATCCAAATTAAGAGAACCTCACTTAGATAATAAATTGCAATAAAAAAATATTAAAAACAAATAATAAAATATTAAAAATACAGGAACTATTGAAAGACGAATTGTCTGACGGGATTGAATCAACACAGTTAACACTTTCCAAGTAGCAAGCTAATGTTCCATTTTCTGGAACTGAACCTGTGAAAGAAGTCCTCCATCTTGGGATGGTGGTAGGTCACTCTGACTCTGACACTGAAAAAATATATCATTTTTTTGTGAATATTGAGGGAACAGACATTTATTACCATTCATGGTATCTCAATGACAAAAATTTAGACATCAAATTCCCTGGAAGATCTGATCAGGTCTATTCTACTGAGCCCACCCTTAAACATTTAGGAATCAGATTCAAAAGTCCACATCCATAGGCACAAGAATTATAATAGTTCAGGCCAAATTACAATTATTTTAAAATACTTGACGACTACTCCCTTTCTAATTTGGCATGCCTGGTAAATTTTAGATGGTCTATTAATTTATCTGGAACCCTGAAGATTACTGAAATCTTTATTAAAAGAGCAATGAACCAACATTCCTCAAACCCATGAATTAGCCCGGGATGAGTTATCCCAGATTTTGAAAGTCATTGCTAACTACATTTTAAACACTAGCACAAGTTTTTGAGCATAGAATAACCAGAAAGTGGTTTTGTCATTTCATAGCTGGGAAAAATCTCTGTGGGAGATAGATAGCATCCTGAAGAAAACCGTATTTTCCCTCATGACTAATTGGAATAAATATAGAAAAAGACAGGGTTAGTTTAGTGGACCAAAGATCTAGATGGAATGATTCTCCCCAAATGGATATTACCATAAAAAAGGTTGTTAGCTGACAAGATTTAAGCAGTGTGTTCAAAACTCGATAGTATGGAACTTCTTTTAATTAATATGAATGAATAATTTCTGAATCTGTTTCAACAGGTCAAAAATTAGTGACCAAAGATGTTCAATAAAAAAAATAAACTTTGGCAAACTCATAAAACTTAAAGAGCAACTTTGCACTTCAGCATGTACTTTCGTGAATAAGATGGCTTAGCTATTACAATTTACATTTTTTTTTTCCATTTTCAATCTTCCTATCCAGGGTTTACAGCACATCTTGGTCTACTACAGAGCCTGCATAAAATATGTGTCTTCCCCGTTAACCTCACAGTGCCTTTGATTATAATATCATACTGCTCACCATGACAACAGAGTGTGATGCCACAAACAGCAATTGTGTGGTTAGCAGGGGAGAGTCAGATGCATTTTGAAAGACTCAATGAAATAAGTACTGTATTACCTACAATATTTAGTAGACCAACAACAGGGACAATTGAAAATAAAATCTAAAACACAGTAAAGTTAAAACATAATTGATAATGTTTTAAGCTTTTTATTATAATAGAGAGTTGCTCTTTAACAGAACCTGTCATACCATTATCAAACATATATCATGGGCAGGATTCACAAAGAAGATGCTCCTGGCACAACTCAGATGCACCGGCGCAAGTCAGATGCGCCGAGCTCATGCATAGCCATTCACAGAGGCATGCGCCATGCCAAGCGCAACACCACTGTGAATCACCACAGGACACAACGGCACAACCGCAGATGCACCTGCACAACCAGCGATGATCCAGGGCAAGTAGGATGCCCTGCAGCCACACAGGGGAGCCAGGTAGAACAACTGGGGCAAAATAGCAGGGCAAGAGGAGCAACCACAGAGCTGGAACAAACAGACCCATGGATACAAGTGTAGAGTAAAACATGTTTATAAAAGATAATGTGCATATAAACTGTACAAACCAAAAGTCAAAAAAGGAACAACAACAGCATCAACAAACGGGTAAGAGGGGGAGCAGGGATGGGAAAGAGGACAGGAAAGGGACAGAAATAGCGGACAGGGTAGGGTAACTATTTACACAGGATGTCCCCCAGAAAGTGGCAGGGGGACACTAGCAGTGCTGTGCCCTGCCACACAGCACCCTGGCATGGACTGGGAGGTGCAGCATGATGCCCCGCAGGGCAGCTGACAGGTGCTGAAAAGTCCGTGAGAGAGGATGCAGGGCTGCCTGGATAGCCACATGGTTTCCTCTGGTCCACATCTACTGGCACAGCACCACCACCACCACCCACAACAGCACGTTGAGCCAGAACACCTACAGCAAATGACAGAAAGAACACACACTGAGGGCCAGAACGTGGAACACACCCCCACCCACCACTGACCGCACATAACCAGAAAGACAGCAGTCATGGAAAGCGGTACTCACCCGCCTCCAGCAGGGCACCAGGCCTGGCACCAATGTATCTCCGATGATGCTCTTCAGCTGTGTCCTTGGCCTGCCACCTGGCCCTTGGTCCTGCAAAACACAACAAACAGCACCATGAACAAACACTGCCACCGTGCAGGATGAAGTGCCACAGCCCCCCCTTGCTGGTGCATGGTGATGCAGTAGACAGTGATGCCTGGCTGTGAAGCACCTGGTGTTAGCAGGCACACACGGCCATGCCCTGACCCTCCCTGGCATCAGGGCAATGCAGCACAGGAGCACCATGATGGCAGTGACATACACACCCAGCATGTGCCACACAAGGAGACAGCTGAACAACACCTACGTGGATGTGGCAGTGCACCCCTGCGTACACGGCACCCCAGCTGTGCAAGCCGCTCTGGGTCCCACCTCTGGAGGTCACCATAGCGATGCCTGCACTGCTCCCCTGTGCATGGCATCCCAGTACAGTGCACAATCTGTGATGCAATGGAGGCCCACGCCCTCGGCCCTGGGCACATGGAGGTCCTCCTGTCCAACAGGTGCCCGTCTACAGCCATGACCTGTGCTACAAGATGTAGCAGCTCCATCTGTGACCAGTTCATGGCCCTAGGTGCCATTCTCCCAGCCCTAGGCATCTTAAACTGTGAACAGACAGTGGCAAGGTGCAAACAGGCAAAGCGCCATCTAGCGAATGTTTTGCACCACATGAAACAGTGAGGCACATGCAGCACAGCGTGCACTGAACTGAAGCATGAATGGCCACTGGCAATGAGCCCACACATGTGCAAACCATCACGCAATGTCACTGCATGGCCAGGACACGGTTGCACAGGCATGTTACGCGTGCAGGCACCATGTTGTGCATGGCAGGCACCATGAACGTGTACTGCACACAGTGCGTGATCCATGGACTTGGCAGGATCAATGCAACATGAACAGCGCATTGTGGGACACACTGCATAATATGGCACATGGCATCGTGATCGTCAGGCCCGCAATGGCGCAACTGGACAGCGGCGGAATGGCGCATCATGGGAGATGCGCCACAACACAAGACCACCACGCATGCAAGATGGATGTGCCATGTACAATGCCCCCCAAGTCATGCAGATGCGACAACCAGGTCACACATGCACTGGACATGCACTGTACGGTCATTGGAGCATCACACAGATGCTCCATGCAAAGTGAGATAAGCTGGGAGCAATTATGCTATTCAGAGAGAATGCGCCCCAAACAGCCTCATCAGCCATGCATGGACAACTCAGCCAATTAGCATCTCATTAACAGGTGCTCAGGCCTCATTTGCATCCCCTGAGCCATAAATGCTCCCAATTCAGCAGGCTGAGTCCAGGACACTAAGAGGAGTCAGTGCCTACAGGGTGAGTATACAGCCATGTTCACAGGGCTACAGCACACACTGGTGTGCCTGCAACAGAGCATGCACAACAGGTGGGACCCCTGTACACTGTATGTGGGACCAGACATCCATTAGGTGGCACCCATGGCAAACTGTGTTATACTATAGCAGGGCAGTATCCACGGGGTGACAATGGACTGGTTCCTGCCATGACCACAGCAGATGACTGGGTCACTGGGACCCACACAACACAACACGTACAGAGCACCATTGCTGATCTCTGGTGTGGATGGCAGTGTGCCGAGGCAGTGCAATGTGGGACAGGAAGGGGATGCAACGTATACGGAGGACCACCCAATGTACACAGGGACACAGAGCTGGGATGTATGGCTGGGGGTGGCTTGCACTGTGAGGTGGATGCAGCACCATGCTACAGGAAGGTACAGCACACAGAGAGACACCCATGCAGGCACATTGTCACCACAGCCAGCCCCCACACTGCTGCTGCCTGAACAGTGCCTGCCACCACATGGCAGTCACCCTCCGCCCTGCAACCATCGCAGGGGTGGCACCCAGATTGGATGTGGCACCATAGTGGCAGCACACATGGTGCAGGGGTACTAGGACATGCCCACGGCAGACAGGACAGTGTCACACCCCCTGGGGCAGCTACACTGTACCCCCCACCGTGGCCTGGGTGCCGTGAGTGGCACGTGCGGTGTCCCACATGGACCACATACCATGGTGCATGTCCACCTGTGCTCGGCTGCCCACACATGGCCCACGGCACAGGCCACCAGCAACACAGACCATGGTGAGGCTACAGACAGCAGGAGATGGGTGTGGATTCATGTGTACCCACAGGCGAGTCTGACACCAGGATGCTTCTCCCCACAGTAGTCAAAATGTCTGAGGAGGCAGGTGCCGCCACCAGGTGGTGACCAAACTTCACAAAGGATGAGTAGAGAGCACTCATCGAGGCATGCCACCTGCTCCTGGATGTACTCACTGGCAGGAGAGGCAGCTGGACTGCATGTGTGGAGGGCTGGGAGGAGGTGACCTGGCAGGTGAACGCGGTGGCACTATTCAACCGCACAGTGCAGGAGTGCCATAAGCATTGGAATGACGGCCGATGGAGGGCCAAAGAAAGAGTGGCCAGCATCTAGGCATCCCTGCAGTGGACAGGGGAAGGACTCAGCTCAGTGGCACAGCTCAGCCCCAACGAGGTCCTTCTGGCCGCCAGTGTGTCGGGACGACCGTGCATGACATCCCAGGAGGTGGCTTCCAGACAGGGGGCAGCCCGTCACAGCATGGTGAGTAGCTGTGCATCCTGGCCAGGCCCAGCCATGGACAGGCATACGTACCTGGCAGTGTGTTGCTGACCATGCTGTGTGTGACGCTGACACTGTGTCATGTGCATCCTGTGCATTAACCATGTTTTTCTCATGGGCAATGATGGGGGCCCACCCCATGGGGCTGATGACACTGACGTGAGCGTGTCTGCACCTGCAATGTCCATGCTCCATGCACCACCAGTCATGGTCCCTGTGGCAGAGGGCCCTGCGGACCCCTCCACCAGCGCTGGTTGTACTGCTGGTGGGTACATCGCATGGTTGGGGGGGTCTGACTGGGTTGTCTGATGTTGATCTGGATGAGGCGGTGAACATAGCAGATGCACTCATTGTGCTCACCAGTGGCATGCAGGGTGAGGGCAGTGGCACCGACGCATGATCCACCATCAGCAGCACCACTGCCATGGTCGACGGTGGTGCACACGGTACGGGGATGCCTATGCACAGGACTCTGAGTGCCCATGGCATTCCCACTGTGCTGGACACTGGTGCAGTGGTGGCATAGCTGCCGGGGGGGTGGCAGTTGCTGTGCCCCCTGCACCGCTGCCCAGTGCAGTGCTGGTGGCATCGGTGACATCCAGGCAGGGTGCCAGTTTGCATGCACCTGCTACAGTGGGCCTGGTGGACAACACACATGGACAGCCAGTGGCAGTGCCCAGCCAAGACCCGCACACATCACAGCCTGACAGGGTGCATCCACCACCTGTGGATGACCCTGGTGAGGCTGACCCATCCCCTGTATGTCGGCACCACCACCATGCGGCATCACCTGCCGACAACATGGGTGCCTACCTTGACCTGTTGCGGGCAACTGTGAATAGTCAGGAGACACTCCGAGTGGAGTTCCGGAGCCACAGGGCCAACATGGTCCAGGAGCATGAGTTTGCGGTGGCATGGCATGCTCAGATGCTGGCTGAGACATGCATCATGCGGGTGGGCATGACCGCAGCCATGGAGTGGATCAAGCTGCTGTGGAGGCAGTGGCTGCATCCACAGCATGCCGTGGACACTGTGCATCCAGTCATACACCCAGGAGCATGTCCCGGACACCCCGTCGGCAGGGCCAGGTGAGCTCCCTGGTGCTGACCCCCTCACCACTGGTATCCACACCCACTGGCAATGGCTCGGCTGGTGGGCATAGGACGGCCAGCCCACTGAGCACCCATTCACGGTCTCAGTGCAGCACCCCTGTGGGGTCCCTGGGGACACCCCCGTGGCCGATGGTGGCATCCCCATCACCAATGGCCATGACAGAGGCCGCCTGCATTTCCATGGTGGTTATGGGGCACCCTGTGATGCCCATGCCCAGGGGCCTGTGGTGGCAGGTGGCACACTCGCGCATACCGTATGCCCTGTGGTGGTGCCAGTGGTGCTGTGTGTGGCAGTCACTAGCCACACAGTTGCTCTGGCACCCCCTGTGCTGTCTGTGCAGGCTGTCCGATGTGTTTATGTGTACTGCTGTCATGCCATGTGTCATGAGAATGATGAGTGCATTATGGTGCCTGCAGTGACCATGTGATGGCCATAGTGCACACTGACCTGTGACAGTTTGGGCATGGCCTGTGTGGTTCTGGGGTGATGCATGCATGGTGCCTGTGTGTGAGTGTGTATGTCCCCCACCATGTGCATGTGTCTGCGTGTGCGCCCCTGTGTGGCGTACGGTGCCTGCCATTCCACTGTCATGCTGTCCCTACTCTGTAGTGCACACACCTGCACACATACCAACCTGAGTATTCACCTGCATGTCCTGAAGTGTTCCTCCATCACTCATGCACGGTATGCCCGTGCCCTTGCCGCCAGCCTGAGATCCCTGCGTCCATGCCCGACTTCACCTCCATGGTCCTCAGGGTGTGCCCTGGCTGCACCCTCCACCACCCCATCCTCCTCCCCAGAACTGTTGCCCTCACCGGCCTAGACAGGTATCCCATGGTCATGGGGCCATGTTGTGTAGCATACAACAGGTCAGGAATGTGTCACAGACCTTCTCAGGGCTGTACTGTAGGGCACCACCTGACCTACACAGGCACTGGAAATGCATCTTCAGCATGCTGAAGACACGCTCAATGATGGCGCATGGTTGCAATGTGTGCCTCATTGTAGCGTTCTTCCACCACTGTTCTGGGTCATCGGTTGGGGGTGAGGAGCCAGGGCCGCAATGGGTATGTGGCGTCACCTGTGGGGATAGATGTGTCTCCATTAGTACATTGTGTTACACTGTGGTGTGTACCCTGTCCCCATCCTGCCCTCTGTGTTGTGTGCCCCTGTCCTGCTCCCCCACTCATGCAGCTGTATGCCTGGCAGTCCTGCATCCCTGCCTTGACTGCCCCTGCCTGTCCCCATCCATCACGTGCCACCCTGTGTCCACCTATGCACTCTTTCACACCCTTGCTGTCCCAGTGCCCTCATGTCTGCGACTGCCCACCCACAGCCCACCCCATGTGTCCCAGACATGGTGCCACCCTGTGCTGTTGGCGCTCAGTCACACGTACCTAACAGGTGTCCACTTTAGATGTCCCCGGCCTCAAACCTCATGTAGAGTGCCGACTGGTGCCATATGTATGCATCATGTGTGCTCCCAGGGTGTGTGGCGCAGACATTGGTGATTCACCCTGTGGCATCGCACATCACCTGGCAGTTCACTGAATGGTACCCCTTTTGATTCATGTATGTGATGCCCTCCTCACCAGGTGGTGCGTGGATTGCCACATGGGTGCAGTTGATGGCCCCTGTGACACCTGGCATGCGTGCCACCCTGTGGAACCCCCTGCATGGCTTCTGTCTGCTCTGCCTGCATGCTGGGGAATTTGATGTATTCCGAAGCATGCGGTAGCAGTGCAGTGAGGAACTGTGTGAGGAGGCGGGCTGCTGAGGCCTGTGATATGCCAGTGGTGTCCCCAGTAGGCCTCTGGAAGGTTCCCGTGGTGAGCAGACACATGACCGTTTTCACCTTGGTCTCCACCGAGATGGCATGACCTCGTGCAGTAGATGCCTGCATCACATCATGGCACAGCTCACATAGCTGCATCAGCATGACTCTGTTGAAGCGGTATTGCCCGACTGTCTCCACCTCTGTCAGCTGCTCAAAGGACAGCTGGGCACGGTAACGCCATGGGGCTGGCCGCCTAAAGTTCCTTCCGGCGCCCTGCCTCCTCCTCCTCATTAGGGCACCAGTGATGGCAACTGCTGCCGGGTTCATCCCCTCTGTCACTATGGCCCTCTGGTGTAGCTTGCTGCCTGGTGTTGTTGCTGGTGGTTTGTCTGCCTGTGCCTCTCCCTCTGTCTGGTTCCACTTCCCCTCTGACTATGGCTGTGTGCTGCTGTTGTCATTCCATTGATGGTCTGCTGGTGTGCTGGACATAAGTCTCCTTCTTTTGTACTTATCTTTCTTTGGTGCATCTTGGATTTGCACTGGATTTGCCCCATTGATGCGCCCTGGTTATGCTCTGTGAATCGGGTTGCGCTTTGTATGCATGGGTACACCCCCTGTATATGTGCTGCATGTCATTACATTGCACCTATGGCATATGTCTTTCAGCACAGGGCATCTCATTTGCACTGGTGCTTTCTCCCTGTTCCTGAATCAGTTTCTGGCACATTTCTGATTTGTACCGGCGCATCTCAGTTGCGCCAGGCGCATTGGTTTTGTGAATCCTGCCCCATATCTTTCAAGACACAAGTACAGACTGACTGTCTGTTCATAATTTTACAAATTATAATCGTTCAACACTAGCATTAAGTTTTTAGATCAAATAACTACAATCCCTCTTTCACATGTTTATCATGGAACATTAACAGTCTAGGTGAAACACTTGTAGAAAAATCATTTTTGGAATTTATAAATGCCTTTGACATTTTTGCATTAAATGAGACCTGGTGGTCAAAGGAGGGGACTCCTTTAATTTGCCAGTTTAGTCACTCTTTTTAATTGCTGGAGAAAGAATATTTCAAACAGGTAGATCAATTGATGGTCTGTTCACTGCCATTAAAATCAGTAAGGAACTGCTAATTAAGTAACTTTAATTGTCATGTAGGTCAATACTGGGAATTCTTAGTATACTGAAAATGTAAATATCATAACTTTAAACCTTTAAATTCCTACCATAGGTATCAAATACTGTATTGAAATTATTTAAGGGGATCTCTCTACAGTCCTAGACCAACTATCTATTAATTATACCTCCCATGAAATTAAGGCCTTTTGTTTTTGCCACTAATACAGTATAAAACCTCTTTTACTATCTACAGACATTGAATGGGCCATTCTTATCTTTCCTCTATAATTAAGCAAAAACATCAAGGGAGACCTCCAACATGATACAAAGGTGAACATTTCTAAAGTAGGAAGGAATTAAATAGGTATATTAGATTTGCAAGGAAACATTAAAACAGACAGAAATTTGAATAATATGGGAAAACACTATAAAACAATTCTCTCTGAGGAGAATTTGAAATTCCAACAGTCTATGGGATAAACTTAGAAGAGTGATACAAATTCAATGGCCTACGCAGCCAATGTAGTGTTATGCTTGTGCAGCTGTGTTACTTTAGTTTTGGCCGTTCACACTCTCTATTTCAGAGGAATTACCACCCTGTAGGGGTACCAAAGGCAAGGAACCCTCGAAGAGGGTTCCATCCCTAGAGGTGCCGTAGGACGATTCTCTTGGCTAAAGGTACCTTAGGAAGGAACCCCCGAGGAGAGAGGCACTGCCACTGGAGGAGATAGGAAGGATGGTGGGGCAAAGAAAAAATGCTTTAGAAGGAGGCTGAGAGGAACTGCTTATATAGGCCAGGAAATGGGAGTGGCTGGCTGCTTGTCCACTGAACTACAGACCCAGCATTCCAATTCAATGGCCTATGCAGCCAGTATAGTGTTATGCTTGTGCAACTGTGTTACTTTGGTTTTGGCCATCGCACTCTCTATTCCAGAGGAATTACCACCCTGTAGGGGTACGAAAGGCAAGGAACCCTTGAAGAGGCTAAAGGTACCTTAGGAAGGAACCCCAAAAAGAATTGTAGTAGTACAAAGCATGTTAGTAAACAGTAGCTGTGAGGCATAATAGTAGATAAGGCATCAGGCAGCATGATAACGTAATGAGATGTGCAGGTTAGCAATGGCATGAGTTCAATGGGTTGCACTACAGATTGAGGGGACCTCCTAAGGAGAGAGGGAACAGCAAGTAGGGACACCATCCATCTCCATCCAACAGTGGAACCTACCTAAAGGAACTGGGGAACACTAACTACAGCTAACTAACAGTTATGACCTGAGGAATGGAACAGAGGAAAAAAAAAAACATTTGAGGAGGAAATCTCTGGGGTTTCCAAGGCCTAGGTCACCTTCCTTCCAGGCTTGGGATGTTTATTTTGTGATGGCTGTGCTGCTGCAATTTAAAAAACCCAATAAAAATGGGGTGGAAAATATTCCAATTGAGAGGAAAGCTGTCACTTGATCCTCTAATGGGAATGCCGTGGAATGTTGAGAGAGCACTCTGCAACATTGGGGACAACCAAGGTGAGAGGAGAAGAGTGATGACTGCTGAGGCACTCAACAGACCTACTCACCCTAAAAACAAACCAGGTGAACCAGAGGCAGTCATGGGGAGAATAGCTTTGAAGGGTGCCTCTGAGCTCTCTTGGGCAACTAAAGGGGCCCTGTAAGAGCCCCACCCCTTCACCACTGAGTCATAAATTCTGCAACTTGAGGTGTCGTCAGTACGGTTGATGACTGAAGGTCCACCCAGTGCGAGGACCTTTCCAGCTATGGGCCAGGTGAGAAGGACCCCACCCCAAGCTTCACATGCTCAAGCTGCCGACTCTGGGTGCAGAGCAAGACCGTTGGCTGCAGGGAAGCAATGGTATGGTTGGCATGCCCCAGAAACTGATGAGGAGCTGAATGAGCATTGAGTGCTGAGACCTTGCAGAAGTCAGATGGCAGTAGTGAGCATTAAGCAATGATTGTGTAAGCAAAGAGTGGACCTGCACGTAGGTCAGTAAGGCAGTGTAGCAATAGTCAGACTTGCACATAGGTCAGTAAGTAGTGTAGCAATAGTCGGACCTACATAGAGGTCTGCAAAACAGAGTAGCAATAGTGGGACCTGCACGTAGGTCAGAGGAGCAGCACTATGAATAGTGGGGCAAGCCAGCCAGGCATTCATGAAAGTCAATGAAGGTGACAGATACTCTGAGGATTTTTGGTGGCAGAGACAGGATTTAGAACATGAGTAAGTGGCCACATGGGGCCACGGCTCCCCAAACACCTCCAAGTCCCCACCATAGGAAAAACAAGAAAGTGATGGAAGGCGCTGAGACCCACATGCAGATATTAAAACTAGTTTACAGCATCAGCAGTAGCATAGCTGACCTCAGAGTATAATAGCAGTGTACAAACAGAGAGCAGCATCTGTATTGAATAACTATGAGTTGTAGAATTTGATAAACATAGAATGGAGGGAGGTGCAATGCTCTGAAAGCAGCTATCACTAGGTAGTTCAATGAAACTGCAGCAATGAGGTAGGCAGAATGAGTTGAGAAAGCATGATTAAGCTGCATAGCTAAGGTTCTGCGTGAGCCTGAATCAGGTGAAAACAATTAAGTGTGTAGCATGGAGGGCAGCTACTGTATGTGGTTTGAGTTGAATAACACAGATAATGATTGCAGTTGCATTGTTAGTAATTGAGAGCAAGAAGCAGGAGCTCTGGATTAACAATATACTAGAAGCTTAGAAACAAAGCCCCTAAAAGGCAAGACCAAAGACACACAAACACAAAGAAACAGGGAACAAACAACAGAAAGATGCACGTAGCCGGAGGCAAAATGCAAACCAGATACAGGAGAACAAACACAGAAGACCAGCAGAGACAAGCAGAAACCAAAGCAGCAAGGAGGGGGGTGGGGTAGGCCCCAGCCAGCTGCAGAGGACAGACCAACAGAGCCTTTGGACAACAAAGAAAAAATGCTTTAGAAGGAGGCTGAGAGGAACTGCTTATATAGGTCAGGAAGTGGAAGTGGCTGGCTGCTTGTCCACTGAGCTACAGGCCCAGCCTTCCAAAAAATGATCATAAAACATTTTGATCACTTGTTGACAGAGGTTATAGGCAATAATCTACTTTCTCAGAGGTTCTGATCTTTCCAAATGAATGGGAGTCCCATTTCAAATTCTATGTTTCAATAAAGATGAAGCCAGCTATGAAGGAATCAATCTATATGTTGACAAAATAATTTCCTCAAACAATGAAGCCACTTCCTCTCATTACACAAGATCACAAAATAATCAAGGTGGTTGTTGATAGTAAAAAAATAGCAAAGTCCCAGGACCCAATAAGATCCATTCAGATCTCTTCAACAATAAATTCTATTGGTGGTTACCATTACATAAACACCAGTTCAATCTTTGTATACAATACTATCAGTTTCCAATCTTTTGGTCTGGTAATATTTACTCTTTACGTAAAAAGGGCTCATTTACTAATTCCTCAAAGGCCAATAGATCTGACTAATTCCTAACAAAACAGTTTTTGTAGGATTATCCTTCTAAAATTAAACCAGTGGGTGGAAGGAAATTATATCATTGTGGAATCTCAGAATGACTTTAGAGCTCATAGATCAACATTGGAATGCTATTTTGTTCTGCAGCACATAATGCATAAGTATGTAATAATCTGAGAAGGCAAACTCTATTATCGTTTCACAGATCTCACTCGAAAAAGAAGTAATTTGCAAATGTGGGGGTTGCCCAGTCTGTAGGAGGCTAGATACCCTGCAGGCTGAACTGATCGTAGCATGATCCATGATGATACAGTGAAGCCTGCCAGGATGGAACCCAATTCTGCAGCAAACTGAACCAGATTTACTGCAGTAAACAAGGCAATTTCAATAAGAGTTAATCCCCTTTCTCATGCAGGAAACTGTGATACTGCACTTCAGCCTGGCAGGCTTCACCATAAATTAGTTGCAGTACAATGCCCCAACACACACCAAGGGTCCGGGTCTGTGGACGGACTAGGGCAGGTAAGGAGAGGACCATGAAAAAGGCTGAGCACATGAGGGTTGGTAGCTCTAGCATTGAATTTTGAGCTTGATTATCCTCATTAGGAGAGTTAGATGGTTTACCTGTAGCGCTGCAACAGCGCAGATGCCAACATCCCTCAAAGCGACACACATAATTCCAAGTGTCAGCATTGTTCTGTCAGGGATGTCGGCATGTTTGCATCGGGGGCTTGTGCCCCTCGAACTCCCCATGTTGAGGGCTCTTCCCCCACACACCCCAGTCCCTGTATATACAACTCTGAGTCAGAGTTGTCTCGGGGTGGAGGTACAACACTGGGAGATGCACAATCAGTGTCTGCAGGGACCAGCACAGTGACCTGATGATTTCAGGTGAAATCTGTCACTGTGCTGGTCTTCGAGGTTGCGGTGTTGCTGTATTTGTTCGGTACACCGAGTTAGAGACAGCTGCTCCCCCACCAAAAGGGAAATGTTGCAATGCACTCACTGCTCCTGTAGTATTTGAGAATCCTATGGGAGAGAGGCTAGGCAAACAGATGAGGAAGAGAGGAGCAATAGTATTAGTAGTAGTAATAGCTTTATTTCTTCATGGCCCCCGCCTTCCCTGAAGGCTCAGTTGGCCATTACAAAATGCACAGGTAGAATAAAACAAAACATCATCAGCACATAAATAGATAATAAAATTGATGTTTAGTATGTCAATAACTCATTAATAAATAAATAAACTAAATCAAACTAATAAATAAATACTGGGGAACTGCTTAAAATGGGACCATCGTTCCCAAAAAGCTTGAGCAAAAAGATAGATCTGAAGACCCTTTTTAAATGTCTCAACAGAAGGGCCCTCCCTCTGGGCCCTTGGGAGACAGTGCCATAGGACTGGGACACAATGTCAAAGGCCTGGTCTCATGAGTTTTAAGGCTGTCCCTGGGAACAAAAAGGAGGCTCTCCTCAATGGGGCAGAGAGGGCGTGCAAACAGATAAGGATGCAGAAGATCAGACAGGTAACCCAGATCCAGCCTGTGTAGGGTCTTGTAAGTTAGTAGCACAACTTTAAAGGAGATACACCATTTAATCAGCAGCCAGTGCAGCTCATGCAGCACCAGGGAGACATGACTCGACTACAAAAGGCCAGTCAGCAGTCTGGCAGCTGCATTCTGCACCAGCTGCAGGTGATGCAGCATACCTCCACTGACCCCAGGGTAAACAGCATTACAGTAGTCAGGCCTTAAGGTCACAAAAGCATGCACCAGTATGGCCAGGTCACCAGGGGGGATTTGGGATTGAATCTGGTTGATGTGCCTTAGATGATAGAAGCCATTCTGGACTATTACTTACACCTGAGCCTCTAATGCTAGCCCCTCATCCAGAATGCCTCCCAGATTTCATACCTTTGTAGCAGCCACAATCCCAAAGGAACAGAGCCAAAACCCAGTCTCCCTCTCAGCAGCTGCTATTGCCCCCCCTCCCCATGGCCATGCTCAACCACCTGTACTTCAGTTTTATCAGAACTATGTTTCAGCCAGCTCAATGAGGTCCAGTCTTGGATCTCAGCCAGGCATTTATACAGCACTTTCACCCTGGCCAGTGTCCTGGGTGCAAATGACAGGCAGAGCTAGATATCATCTGCATAGCACTGAAACCCAAGTCTGTACCGTCTAATGAGCCTGACCGTGGCAGCATGTACACAGTGGACAGCATGGGCAAAAAGATTGAGCCCTGGGGTACTTCATAGGGCAGGGCCATTGAGACTGAAGAGAAACTAGCCAACACTACCCTCTGTGTTCAGCCACTGAGATAGGACTCCACCAGAAGACGACTTTGCCAGTGAGTTCTACATACTCCCTGAGCCAGTCCAATAACAGTTCATAGTCTATGATGTCAAACACTGAAGAGAGAGACCAAGGAGAAGGAGAATTGACTGCTCTCCCCAATCTCTTGCCCTGAGCAGGTAATTTTGCACAATGACCAGCCTGGTCTCTGTGCTGTGCTGTGCCTTGATCTAAAACCAGACTAGAAATGCTTGAATATCAAAGGCAGTGAGGTGTGCCTTGAGCTGCAGTGCAACAACCTTATCAATAAGGGCAAAATACTGGGGGGGGAAAAGCACTAAAAATGTAAATAAAAAAAAACCTTATCCAAAAAGGGAAGGTTAGAGACAGGTTGGTAATTCACCAGCACAACCGTGTCCAATGATTTATTTATTATTTATTTATTGAGAATTTTGGAGTACCTTTGAGCACACATGCTCTTTTACAAAGGTTCCATGTCAGATTATACAAACACAATATAAGATACTACAAGTATTGTAATCAATTCCAGAAGAATTTAGTCCAGTCAGCACAAAAGTAATCAAGACAGTATCAATTACAGGCAGAAATGTGCTAATAAAGGCAGGGCCATTGTACAACAAAGTCACAGAATGAGTACAAAGGAAAAACTAAACTGAAGGCTAATAGTTACAGCTGCATTGGGCTGCAAGGGCAGAATTCAGTGATCACCTGAACTGATTAACTGTGGGTAGATTCAGCAGAGTATCAGACAGTTCATTTAGCCGAGTAGCAGCCCTAACAGCAAATGACCACTTGCCCAGCTGAGTACTTTGGAAGGACAGCTGTAGGACAGTCCTTGCCATGTTCCTGATGTTATAGTGGCTGGAGATACTGAGACCCAGGAGTTCCATTTTGGCTAACAGACAGGTCTGTAGCTTAATCCTGCAGGGTAGTGGAAGCCAGTTAATCAGGGCATAGAGGGTGCCAGTATTGGTGTGATTATCTGCACCAAGAACAACGTGATGTGCTTCATTACAGGTCAGCTTTAATCTGTTTAGCACCATGTCACAGGCAGCTGCATATACAGGGAAGCCATAATCAATAAGTGATAGGATGGAGTTGGCCACTATAAGGCATCTAGCTTCCACAGTTAGGTTATTCTGGCTTTGGTGCAGAGCAGCCAGTCTTCTTTTGACTATAACCACTAGATTATCAACATGGGGAATGATAGAGTGTAATCCAGGGTTACACTGAGGTATTTAAAGGTCTCCACCTGTTCCAGATCTTGTCCCAGGTAGCTTCCACAGTTATTATTCTGGCTTCAGTACAGAGCAAACAAGCAACAAGCACAAAAGAGGGACCACACACAAAAATATTGGTGCTCACAGTAATTACACATACTGTAGCAGCAGAGAACAAAAAAGCTGGGCCAACTTCAGTTCTACGGTATACAGATCATACACTGATCACATTGATTTAGTGCCAAAAATCAATTAGAAACATAGAAGCTGTCAGCAAATAAGGACCACTAGACCCATCCAGTCTGCCCATAAGTCCTGTACTTGATTACAGCTTTTGACCCTTCCTTTATTTAATAAAGGCAATGCCAACCGCATATAGGTCAGCAAAAAAAGGAGTCTCTACTCCAACAGCCACAACACCATGCTAGAGTCACAAATGTGATAATAAATTACAGAATTTATGAAGAATTAAACACAAATTAGTGGAACCATGACCAAAACTGCAGTACCAAATGCCCCTGCACATTGCTTGAAACTCCAATCGCTCATGGCTGGTGCATGATCAGATACTCTTCCCAGTGTATATGTTTGAGAATGATGTTGGAAGACCTTAGAGTGTAAAAATGATTTTTAACAAATGTAAGTAAGTTTAACCTGATTAAGAATGTAATCTGCTCTTCCACCTTATTAGATAAGGATAGATTAATTACTGAACTGGAGGGGTCACTGCAAGGGTGACCACTTGGCTGTTTTACCAGGTGGATAAGCCCTTTATTTTAACAGGCTTTTTGGGCAGCTGTAGCTCCAGTGTACCGGACCAGGTCAAGTGACCTCTGCCTCCTGTCTGCTGCAAGGAGCTGTGGTTCCTAATTTATGTGCTGCTACAGCTTAGCTGTGGTTGGTTGAGCCCCTTTGCGCTTACCAGTAGCTGACTAGACTGCTCACGGGGGGTGAGACCCCATCTGGAGTACTGCGTGCAGTTCTGGAGACCCAATCTCCGTAAAGACATAGACAGGATGGAAGCTGTCCAGAGGAGGGCAACTAAAATGGTGCAGGGTCTGCACCGGAAGACATATGAAGAGAGACTTAAGGAGCTTAATATGTATAGCCTTGAGGAAAGGAGGAGAGGGGACATGATAGAAACTTTCAAGTACCTCAAGGGAATCAACAAAGTCCAAGAGGGTAGCATCTTTCAAAAAGAGGTGTGCAAGAACAAGGGGCACACTTGAAGATAGAGGGGCGGCTCAGAGGTAGTTGCGATGAAGCATTTTCACAGAGAGGTGTGGATGCATGGAACTGCCTTCCTGGAGGAGGAGGAGGTTGTGGAGTCAAAACAGTGGTGGAATTCAGGCATGCATGGGACAGTCATAAGGCAATTCTAGGGGGTGGCGGTAGGAAGAAGTAGGCTGCTGGTTAATTAGGATCTGCAACTTATCCATTAGGTAGGGAAATGGACAGACTGGATGGGCCAAGCGGTCCTTATCTGCCATCAAATTCTATGTTTCTATGTTTTTTTTAAAAGCAGTCTATAGCTGCAGCATCGGTCCAGTAGCTATTGTGTACTGTGTTGCTAGGCAACACTCTCAGGAGGACAGTGACTTCTTACTTCCACTCAGGCTCACTATTTAAATGGAGCCATAGTGAGCAGATGCGAATGTGGGTCATTTGGCAGAAGGAGGGTAGAAGGGCCAGGGTATTTATGTTTGCAATCAGCAAGGTGAATTACAGGTATTCAGGGCTGTTTTCAGTAGCACGACATGGATAACAGGTATGTCACATTACCAGATGGGGTCATAGGAATAAAACACTATATGTTTGAAAATCACTACTGAAGAAAACACTGAATCCACACAATTCACTTGTAAGACAGGCCAGAAAGTTAAAACTCTTAAAATGGTTATAGCTGGCTTAGAATTGCAGATAAAATGTTTAAGGAATCAAATGCAAACAACTATTGGAGGAAACATCATAACTCATGAAGAGAATAGAGAGCAATTCATAGAAGGTATAAGTAAAACAGCAAGAGAAAATGATGAGATGGGAAATATAAACTAGGAAAAAGGATGTAGTACACTTAAAAAAAGAAGAAGAGCAATGGGTTATAATGGGTCTGTCCTTAACATACTACCACAGATACAGGAGTGTGATGAGAGAGAGCGGAGGGTGAGCAATTACAAGAGGAAAACACAATAGGCACTAATGACAAACCAATAATGATACAAACAACTACACATGACCAACAAGACGAAAAGACAGACATAGTTGAAAGGAACCAGATAGCAGAAGGTAAAAACACTACCACAGGGGAAATACAAGTAGATATTAATATTCCAACAGTGAATAGATATGAACCCTTACTGAGCTTATTAAGTAGTGTGTAAGATGAATCAAATAAGCTCCTGGAAATAATGATAGAAACCAATGAAAACCTACTGACAACCACTGCTGACAGTAATGATCCCACTTTAGGAACAAATCAGACTGGATGCAATAATGCAGTTATTGAGGAAACTGAGGGAGGTAAAAAAAAAAACAGTACCTAGAAGGATTTACATTGTGGGGGATTCAATAATTAAACATACCAAATCAATAATTGAACAGGAAAGAACAGGTGCTGAGTTTATCCCTACCTGGTGCAGGGTTGCAAGATATTTATGAACTTTTACCTAAAATAACAAAACAGACTGACAATGTCCCACTGGTGATAGTGCATGCTGGAACAAATGACCTAAACAAAAGAAGTTAAAATGAGATACTTAATAACATGAAGAAATCACACAGGTGTCTTAGAGATATGAAATGTGAAGTAGTTTTATCCGAAATGTTGCCCGTTCCAAGGGTGTCCAAATGGATTAATAAAAATATTGTTAGAATAAATAATGAGATCAGACAATGTTTTTCTTTTATTTATTTAAAATTTTTTAATCAGGTAAGGACACTGGGCAAAAAGCCCTTTTTCAGGACCATCGTGGACAAAAATGTAAATACAAACATACATACAACAATAAAATTACACACATTATAACTCACAAATTGCAATTACATACATTCAAAGAATGCAAGTATATCTTAAAGTGCACTTTAAAACTTGAGAAAGAAGTAGCTGATCGCAACAATAATGGCAACTCATTTCACAATCTAGCAGCAGCAGCAGCAGAGAAGAAGCGCAGACCAAATTTGTTTTTATGTGAAGGAATGGCAAGTGTAATACCCCTAGTGGATCATAAACTCATACAGGAACACCTAGGAGTGAGTAGGTCGGAGACAGGAAAAAGGAAAGAAGAATAAATAGATTTATTGGCCAGACAACCCAAAGAGTATGCAAATTTGAGAGTAGGAGAGAGTCAGCCAAACTGAGGAATACAACATGCAGTAGTGTGTCTTTGAAGGAGCTAGAAGAACAAATCAACAGATATTATTAAATGCAACAGTAAAGAGTAATGGTGCACAAAGAATGATTATGCTAGTCTAAAAACATGGGGACGTTTCCAAAATAATATCAAACAGTTTAGCAAAGATGGGCTTCACTTGAACGGAAGTGGTAGTCAGTTGTTGGGCAGTATATTTAAGAGAAAAATTAATGAGATCTTAAACTAATTAACTGGGGGGGGGGACTGGAGACAGAAGAACAACTGATACACAAATAAATGCAAAAATGGATAACACCAAAGGTATGGGTGACCAAAAAGTAAAAGGGAGGGTAGAGTTTTTATTCCTGAATGCCAGAAGCTTAAATGATAAACAAGAAGAACTAACAATCATACTAAAAGGAGATAATATTTCAGTCTCTGCAGTAACTGAGACCTGGTTCAGGAAGGAAGATTGGGGTATTGAGATACCAGGATATAATGTATTTCATAAAGAAAGACACAACAGAAGAGGTGGGGGGGGTGTTGCACTATATGTCTCTGAAAATATAACAGCAAAAGAAATACACAATGTGAATGCTGATACAGAAAATGAATGTATCTGGGTAGAACTGTATGGTCACAACCCCAAAATGGTTATAGGTGTGTGCTATAGGCCACGAAGTCAAAATAAGGAGGCACATTATGTCTTTATAAGGCAATAGATAAGCTAGGCGTGGATGGAGAATATATGTTGGTAGGACATTTCAATTACCCACACATAAATTGGGATGGATTCATAGGAGAAACACCATATGAAAAATATTTTTTGGAGATGTTACTATATAAAAACTTGGATCAGGTGGTCAAGGAACCCACTAGGGGTAATTAAACTTTGGACCTAATATTAACAAACCTTGGGGACAAACTAGACTACGTGGAAAGGATGGAGCCACTAGCAGGTGAAGATCACAATATGGTTAGAGCAACCTTACAACTTGGAAATAATGAATATGGAGGAATTACAACTTTCAAATGTTATAGTAAAGTAGACTATAATGAAATGAAACAATATTTGCACCCATGAGCCTGGGCCTCAGAGTTGCAAAATAAAACATTGGAACAAATGTGGAAGATAGTCAAAAGTAAACTAACCCTCTGTATGACTAATTTTGTACCAGAAATAAGAACATATAGCACAAATAGAAGATACCAAAATGGTACACTAAGAATATAAGGAAAACGTTAAAAGAAAAAAGGGAAGAATACCAAAAATATAAAGTAAGATTGACGGAGGAGACAAGGGTTAGGTACCAAAACCTGAATAAAGAATGTAATAAACTAATTAAAAAGGCCAAGGCAGATGATGAATACAAGATGGCAGCCCTAACTTTAGATAATAAGAAGCAATTTTATAATTATATTGGAGGACTGAAGGGAGGACAAAATACAATCAGTGAACTAAAAGATGGAGACCAAGTAATAACCAATAAGGAAAAAATAGCAAACAAATTTAATGATTACTTTGTTAGTTTATTCAAAAACAAAGTTATTAGCACAAATACATCAACAACAACAAAAAATTTAGGTCCAAAAGAAACAGGAGATATAAGAGAGATCACAGTAAAAGAAGTGTTCTTAAGGTTGAAACAGCTTAAAACCAGTAAGTCGCTGGGTCCGGATGGGGTGCACCCAAGGCTGATGAAAGAATTGGCAGCTAAGATGACAGGACCACTTTGTATGTTGTTTAATGTATCCTTGAGGGAAGGTGAGACATGACAAGAATGAAGAAAAGCCAATGTGACACTGATACACAAGAAGGGTGACAAAAACGATGTTAAAAATTATAGACCAATTAGTCTAACGTCTATTGTGGGCAAAATCATGGAGGGCATTGTTAGGGAACTAATACAGCAACATATAGTAGAAAAAGGCCAGTTGGATATTTCACAGCATGGATTTGTACAAGGAAGATCATGCATGACCAACCTGATGCAATTCTTTGAACCAGTAAGTTCGGCACTCGACAAGGAGATGCCAGTAGATGTTATATATTTTGATTACTCCAAAGAGTTTGACTCTGTCTCACATAACATAATGATGTATTACTTAATTAAACAAGAACTACACTCCAAATTGGTATCATGGATAGAGTCATGGCTAGATAATAGACAGCAGCAGGTATGCATACGAGGATATCAATCCAGGTGGGAGACAGTGACAAGCAGTATGCCCCGGGGTATGTTCTGGGACCACTGCTGTTTAATATCCTTATAGCAACAATGGTTACATCTAAAGATGCATGGATATGTAAGTATGCAGATAACTCCAAGGTAGGAGCAATCATAAATAATAAAGAAGTAGAAGAATCTCTGCAATGCGATATAGACAAACTGGGAACATGGGTAGTAGACCATGGCCTAGAATTTAACATAAAAAATATGGAGTCATGCATATGGGGCATAACAACTTACTAGCCCAATACACTTTTTTTTTATCATTTAACACTTTTTCACCTGCAGCCACAGTCCAGCTCTACATCCAGCCACCGCTCCTCCATTCCACCACCGACCCTGAAGCTCCACATGCCCAGCTGGCAGATGCAACTACACCTGCAAAAGGGGCCCCCCCATAGCCCCCGCACCCTGTGAGGAACCATTGCCAGCACATGCCTTCCAGGCATCATCAGCCGGTGAAATTGCAGCCATCAAGCAGCCATGGACCTGTGCTGCCTTTTTTCCCTACTTATCTCCCCAATGGGAGAACGGACATGCAGGACATCAGCACACTGATGTGCAGACATCTGCCATGCTTCCCCCCACTGGCACCCGCACAGCTGCATTACCTCCAGGCGTCCCCAGGGACCAGCAGAGTGCAGTATGCATCCACCCCTTTTCCCCAGGACTAGGAGAGCTGTCATCAGACACTCAATCTTAGTCCTCCCCTGCCAACCCCCGATGATCCAGGCTCATTCCCGAACCCGGGTCGCTGGCGCGGAGTGAGGTGTGACATCCAGCACCTCAACCCTCAGCGCCACCAGGCCGGCTCAAGCCCAATACACTTTGAACAATAAAACACTTAAGACAATAGATACAGAGGATGACCTGGGTGTATACATTACTAGTAAATTAACTTTTGATTATCATATTAAAGAAACTGCAAATAAGTATAACAAAATTGTAGGATGTACTGTATAATGAGAAATATTAAAAGCAGGAGTAGTGAAGTAACTGTGCCCCTGTATACAGCCTTGGTCAGATCCAATCTGGAATATTGTGCACTCTTTCTAACCATTCAAAACAAGAGAAGTATGGAAATGATGGAAAGGGTTCAAAGAAAGGTAACTAAAAGGATAAGAACTATAAAAAAAAAACAAAGCTTACAGTGAGAGATTAGATAAACTAGCACTAAATTCTGTCCAGCACAGAAAGCTACAGCATGATTTATGCTATACATGCAAGGCATTCCAAAATGATCAACTATGGATAAGTTCTGGGTTATGTGAGAAGGAAACCAGCAGGCAGACAATGTCTCACAGCCTTCAGTTAAAGGGCAAGACAACAAGAATGAAGAAAAGAAGTGAATGGTTTAATCAGAGAGTTGTTAATGCATAGAATACACTACCTGAATCAGTAGTAACATGCAGAACATTTGGAATGGTTAAAAAAAGAATTAGATAAGCATACGGAAGCAGACAAGACAGCGTACATCCACTGATAAGTGGCAAGTCATTATGGCTAAATACTGATAGACTTGTACAACAACTATGAAACTATAATCTGGATTGTAAAGAACAAAGAACTAAAATGTAGTCATACATTTACGGATTTAAACAGTATTCATATAGCTTCAGTTTTATTTGACTGATAAAAATTTTAAAACAATTTCCATTACAGTTATTGCATATCTTTTAATGAATGAAACTTAACATTAACTAAAATTGATGTACTTGTGAATATATTTGTGGTGCAACTGGCAATGCAACTGGAATGGTATTCCAGGCGGCCTGGGTTCAAGTCCCATCTGAGGCACTTACTTCTTTCCCTCCTCTGCTTGTATGTATTCCATAAATATACACACCACACTCTCATGATTGAAAAATATTTGTGGTGCTTATTAATAATTTAAGAACGTAATCTGCTCATGCACCTTATTAGGTAAGGATAGAATTGGATAGTTCTATAGTACTGATATGGTTAACAATTATCTCTAATCTCAAATTAATTTATGTTTTTTTATTTTCTAAGCTTGTTTTTTTCTGCCTTAGCTAAGGTTAATTAATGCTTGTATTGCCTGATGTTGTTTGAAGTTGATTAGAGATATTAAGGACCGATACTCAGAATAATATTCTCAGAAGTATTTCAGTTTAAGGTTTAGATTGTTAGCTGTTTTGCTTCTTGACTTAGATATGGTTAGATATTAACACTACATATTAATTTATTATTGTCCTAACACCCCTAGAAGACAAGATATAATTAAAAAGCTTTTTCTATATACACTTTTAAAACCTGTGATTTTCTTTAATTGGCAGGCTTGAAAGTATGTCCCTCACAGAAATCCTGACTAATTGCCTGACCAAAGAATAATGATAAAGTGGGAGAGAATAAAACAGAGAAAGCAGTTATTGAAACATGAAGCAGATCTGAAGATGAAAGAGGAGAGGATAGAGGAAGCTCAAGAACCAGAAGAGCTTCAGCTATGAGAATGAAGAGAGTGAGAAATAGTTTACAGAAATATTAAAGCAAAACTCGAGATATCCTGGGCTCCAGGACCTGAAAAACTAACCCTCTGGTTTAGCTTTTAACAGCAAGAATGCCATTTTCTTGCACCGCAACTTGCTGTATTTTAATTTTAAAAAGTACGAAATACAGAAGTGCTGAGGATGCAGGGGGGCACTCCATTTGCTGAAAAGGTGCATGATTTCATCACTCACTTCAAAACAAAAGTATTGAAGCAAGTAGTCTGTCGCCGCACCTTTTCAGCAAATGGAGCACACCTTGCATCCTCCATACTTCTGGATTTTGTACTTTTTAAAATTAAAATACAGCAAGTTGTGTCGGAAGAAAATTCCACTTTTGCTATTAAAAGCTAAACCAGAGGGCTAGCTTTTTGGGTGTGGGAGCCCAGGATGTCTGGAGTTTTCCTTTAAGGACTGATATTTTAAATAAATTTGTGATATTGGAGCTTTTAAAGCAAACAATTTTAGAGGGACGTATAGAACTTTTGTGTATCTTTATCTGCCTACTTTTAAAATCAGGGGTTCAATTAAATATACAGAGGTCTTTTTAATTAAATATCACAGTAAAGAGAAATCTCAAAATCAAATCTATACTTGAAAAAGACTACTTTGAAGACTAGGAGTACTAAATCATATATGATATTAATTTTACCTGATGCTTTGGAAATCATAGAAAATGATAATAGAAGAAGGTGGAATTCTGGACTAGGAAAGGGTGAAAAGAGAAAGTTAAAATTAACCAAAAGTATGGAGTAACAACAATTCATAACTGATCACTCAAACAAAAAGAAAGCAAAACTCTTTACAATAAAGAATATGAAGGAGGATATAGTACAATAAAAAATGTATTTATTTATGGGGAAGGGGAATACCTCAATGCCAATAATTAATAGGGAAGAATCTTACTAAGTAACAACATAGGGTTTATCAAGTACTAAAGCAAGTGAAATTGATAGGATAATTCAACCATCATCAGAGGGAATATTTGCTAATCAAGGAAATCATATTGATTGATCCAGAAATTCACCCGATTTCCTGTTTTGAACATAATCCTATTAACATGACAAAACAGGGGACTGAAAATCCAGCCAATTTAGATGCATTGATTTTACATCTTTAAACACACCTACAGTATAACTATCACACAAACATAACAGAAGGTATGAATGATTTCAGTGCTAGAATAAATGGGCTAAAATCTCTTATAAGGAATAATGAAGGAAGTATGCTACAAGACAAGATAAGTAGTAAGGATGAATCTCAGCCTCTCCTGAAGTGAGAGATTATGCCTCACCAAAATTTAGTTGGGAACCATTTACAGATAGAAGCATGGTACAGCAAGGTAACCAGAAGTGTTAGATAAGCCAACTGTTTCTAATCCTTGGACAATAAATACAGGACAGGTAGCAATGATACTTTCAAAGGAGCTTTTGGGTCATATAACAAAGCATTATAATGCTAACACTGTCATCTAGGAAACCCCATGGATTCTTATGGAGGAAGTTTATGAGATCAGGGCTAATATAATGAAAAATCAATGTATGATGAAAAATTTATTAGCAGAATACTTGGCACATAATTATTCAATAGATGAAAACAGATCATTTACTAAGAAACAAGTAAACAAAGCTGATAAGGAAACTGAAAATCTGAGTTCAAAAGCAAATAAGTGTATTCAAACTAATTTGCCTACACCTTTTGACAGAAATATAATAACATATATTCTAGATTCGCCAGTGAATAAATTAAGAAAGGAAAAACAGAAAACTAAGAAGGCATGGAAAACTAAGGTCCAGAAGAAAAGTAAAACATAAAAACAGGTCTAATAGTACCCAAAGAAAGAGAAGCACTTCAAAAAGAGAATGAAGCAAATGATAACCAAGAAGAGGAAATGATTACGGAACAAAAAATAAAAGCTCTTTTAGCAAATCCAGAAAAAGTACCAAATAGACATAAAACTTTGGCAATATTTATTTATTTATTTGCTTTTGGTAACCGGGTAAGTGCACTAGACAAAACTGCCTATTTTCAGGCATGACCCAGGAGAGTACAAGTCAAAGAACAAGGAATAATAAATACATATACACTGCGGTACAATGTTAGTTCCAACAGCTATACAGAGGTGCAAGTTACATGGCACATAAGTGGAAGGTACCTATCCCATGATATAAGAAGAACAAAACCAGGCAATATTGGCATAGTAAGGGATACAAATGTATAGACGTGATGGTGCAGTAAGCTAAGTCTAGCTAGGAGGCAGTCACTCAGGCCGAGACAGAGAAACATAAGTGCGTATCTGTAGCTTGGGAAGAGAGGGGAAGGGGAAGGACCAGAGTAGACATGGAGATATAAGTGCAGGGCAGGGTTGATTTGCATGAATCATGATGCTAGAGATATTTGCATATGTCAGGGGGGGCAAGGTAATTGGAAAGGGCTTTCTTGAAAGCAGGGTGGGATTTGGAATGTCTATAGTCAAGTGGAAGAGAGTTCCAGAATTCGGGGGCGTAAAAGGAGAAGGCAAGCTCACCCATCCTGGTGGAGCATTTGGTGACAGAGAGCAGAGCTAAAAACATGGACCAGAGGGAATGAGGGCAGTCTAAGGGGGTGAGCGTAGCTACAGGGGTGGAGGGAAGAGAAGAACAAATTATGTTGTCAGACAACCTAAAGAATAAGACTGTCAGGAAGAAGGTGATCACCGGTGGAGGTCAGATTAAAGTGTACAGTGGTGTTTAAGATGAGGAGCTGATAATACAAATCTACAGACATTGTTCTAAGCAACATCAGACATTTGAAGGATGTTTGCCTGTGCCATTACAAAGACAGGCAGAATGTAGCAGAGTCTGTGGAGCAAAAGGCCTTGGGTGACAGAGATCCTGGCAGTGGGGGTCAGGACCTGTCAGACTCAGTAAGCCAGTGCAATTTTGGTGTTGATGGACTTGAAGACAGCATTGATGTGAAGAGAGAAGTAAAGAGATGGATTCAGTGTGACCCCTAGGTATTTGAAAGACTGGGTTACATCTATAGGGGAGCCATCAAGACATGAAACCTGAAGAGAGGGGGGGTCGAGGCGATTGATTTCCTTCATGACCCAAAGAGCATTGCCACGATATTGGCAACATTTAGCACCAGGCAGTGGGATGTGAGCCAAGTTTGGATACGATGGAGATCAGAGGAGAGATGAGAGTTGGAGGAAACATAGAGAACCAAGTCATCAGCATAGTGTAAGAAGAGACAGTGGGTTGGCACAGAATACGTTATTTATTAAATCAAATCTGGGAGTCTAGTGAAGATAAATACCCAGAAAATGCAACTCAGTCTAAAAAATGAGCAGGATATATTAAATCAAAACACAGTCATGGTATTAACAGTTAATGAAATTCCAAAAGTCATAGATCTCATAGAACTGAATGAGCAAAGAATGCCTTGTGACCAATATGAAGCTCACCCCTTTACACAAGGGAGAAAATCGTACTGTCCCTCACAAAATATTTTCTAATTTGTCCTTGAATGTAGCTATGTCCTTACTACCCACCACTTCATGTGGTAAACTGTTCCAAATTAGAATCACCCTCTGATTGAACCATGTGGCCCTGCGCATGGTGTTGCATATTTCTCCTTCCATCTGTAAACTGTGTGCTGTTGTATTGTAATTTTGTTCCTTCATTTCAAGGCCTAAACAGTCCCAGAGGTCATTGCTTGTAAATGAGCCAAAGAGTAGACAAAGGTCACCCCTTAATCTTCTGTATTTCAATGTATGCAGGCCCAAGGTTCTCAATCTATCTTCATACTGTAGGTCAATCCCCTTAAATCAGCATCCATTCTGGTTGCATTTCTCTGAACCTTTTCCAGAATGTTGATCTGTGTTTTGGTGCTGGGTGACCAAAATTGAATTCAGTATTCTAAGCATGGCCTCACCAGAGACGAACAGAGTGGTATCATCACACTACTATCCCTGAAAGTGGTATTCCTTCTGATGCTTTTCAAAATGTTGGATACAGTTGTAGCATTAGAATGGCATTGGCTCTTGAATTTTAAGTTGTTGGTGATCATAACACCTAAGTCCCTTTCCTCTACTGTATCCTTAAGAATTTTCCCATTTAGTACAAATGTTGCCATTAAGTTGAACCTACCGAAGTGCATCACTGCACATTTATTTAAACTGAAATGAAGTTTGTGCTTATTAGCCCATTCCTCTAAACAAGTTATTCTACTATTCATAGATGAAACAAATGAGTCACTAAACATAAAAATTGCTTTGTTACTACATTTAGAAAAGCAAATGAATCATATTATGAAAATAACGAGACCAAAATTTAATACAGATTGGATAATGATCTTTATAGAATTTAGAGAAGTTGCAATAGAGATATGGGAAGAGAGGAAAACAATTACTCACCATAGTAATCTTGTTTCTTCCACGGTATTCTTCATTATTAACTCTTGCAGTCCATCTTGAGAGTAGAACTGCCCGGAGAAATGGAATGCATGCTAATAATAGAACCATCATTGACTCGTGCCACTTATTCAAATGCTGCCCTCATTAATGGCTGCTTTTTAAAACCACTCAGATTTCATGGGAGCCTGCAAGGAAAGCCCCCAGTTATTCTATTCTAACAAATCTATAACCTATCATTTAAACAACAAAATTATTCTTAAGTAAGAATAACAATGACAATAATAATAATAATAGTAAAAGAACCTCTTAACAGAACTATTCCCCTTAAAATTTCAGACATGACCTGAAAGAGGGGAAAAACAATACCCAATGGAGTCCAAAACTGTGACCAGCCAAGGGTGGCACACACTTCTTTATGTAAATATTCAGCTTGAGATCCAGAAGCCACTGGTTCTGGAAGGGGAGGCAGGGTGGGAGAGTTAAAAATAATGAAGAATACCTCAGAAGAAACAAGATTATTACAGTGTGTAATTGTTTCTTCTAACCCCAAGGATTCTTCATTATTCTTAACTTTTGCAGACTATGAAGCAGTACATTTGGAGGTGGGCACAGAACCTATTTAGGGAATAGACTCTGAAGAACTGCTGTGCCAAACCTGGCATCACTCCTGGACTGGGTGTCCAGGCAGTAACGCTTTGTAAAAGTGTGTACTGTTCTCCATGTAGCTGCTTTGCAGATTTCCACTAATGGGACATCCCTGGCAGCTGCTATAGTAGCAGCTGTACCCCTTGTAGAATGAGCCCTAAGGTCCTCTGGGGGCTCTTTATTTATTTATTTAGCTTTTGTTGACCAGGTAAGTACAATAGACAAGTTATATGCCTATTTTCAGGTACAACCCGGGAGTACATGAGATACAGATACAGTGAGATACAGGTTCATAGAGAGGACAACATGACACATGTTAGGCAGTATACAGAGTCAAAATAGAACCATGTGAATATAACTGGTAGACAGTAAGCACAGTTAAGATATGTACAGGAATATATTTACATACAGACACCAAGGCTAAGAACAGTATTACCCACCTTAGAGTAACAGAATTGGATGCACTGGACTATCCAGTGGGAAATGGTCCTCTTGGTTGCTGGTTTCCCTTTTTTGTACATCCCCATAAGTCAGGAATAGTTGCTGTCTGTCCTGCCTATTGTCCTTGGTGCGGGTCGTGTAGTAGCTCAAAGCTCTTTTTGACATCTAAACTATGTAATCTGCGTTCACCTGAGCTGGAATGCTCAATGAAAAAGACTCTTAAGGTAATGGACTGATTCAGAGGAAAGTCAGAAACCACTTTAGGAATGAATTTCCTATTTGTTCTAAACACCACCATGTCCTAGGGAAGGAAATATACCATATTTCATCGAATAGAAGCCATGGCTTCTATTTGAAATTTTTATTTTGACCTACAGCTTGTGTTTGAGGGCGGTTTGTATTGCAAAATTCTATTTTAAACATGAAAAAGAAAATATTACATATCCTGAATATGATCAAATATATTGTTATTGGTCTACTTTATATCAAAATAAGAACAACAAACATGAACTAAAGTCAAAAATTTAAAAAAGAAATATCATAACAATCATATTTACAGAAATAAAAATCATAAAGAGTCTCACCTACAGAGTTTTATCTGACATGACTTCAACACTAATTAGAAGCCATGGCTTCTATTTGAGGGTGGCTTTCATTGAAAATATTCATTATGACCTGCGGCTTATATTTGAGGGCGGCTTCTATTCGAGGATGGCTTCTATTTGATGAAATACAGTAATTCTGCTCGATGCACAAGGCCTGAAGTTCAATAATCCTTCTGGCCAAAGTAATAGCTACCAAAAATATTGTTTTCCAAGTTACATATTTCAGGTGAGCTGAGATCATGGGCTCAAAAGGGGGTTCCATGAGCTTGGCAATGCATACATTGAGATCCCATGCAGGCACCAGTTCCCTATGGGAAGGGTGTAGATGAGCCAGACCTTTGAAAAACTTCTTGAAAATGGGATTAGAAGCCATGGAACTGCCCTTACCAGCTGAAATATAAGCTGAAACTGAAGCTAAATGCACCTTCAGGATAGTATGCTATAAACTCAAAGAGTGCAGATGGACAAGGTAATCCAGGAATTCTGGTAGCCCTGCCTGAGCAGATACCACACCATTAGCAGAACACCATATGGAAAATCTTTTCTTAGAGGCACAAGTCTTTTTTTGTGGAAATCTTCCTGTACTCCCTCAGGACATCTAGGACACTTTCAGAGAGATGCAAGTCTGCATATTCTAAATCCTCAAGAGTCAGGCCTTGAGCCTGAGGGATCTGAGGTTCGGGTACAGGATTCTCTCCTGGAAGAAGGTTAATAGGTTGTGCCTCCAAGGGAGGTGTAATGGAGGTGCCACAGACATGGAGAGCAGGAGGGTGTACCATGGTTGTCTGGCCCAGTCTGGAGCTATAAAGATCATTGATACTGGCTGGGACTGAGTTTGATTAGAACTCTGAGGATCAGGGGAAAGGGGGGGGAGGCATATAGCTGCTTCCCTGACCAATCCATGACCAGAGCTTCCGGAGGTATTGTGCTCCTGGCTGGTGGTCTGCAACAGAACTGTGGTAACTGGTTGTTCTTGTGGAATGCAAAGAGATCTATGTCTGGAGTTCCCCACCTTCTGAATGCCACCTCCCAGTATCTGCCTGTTGAGAGTCCATCCATGATGATCCTGATTTACTCGGCTCAGGGTATCTGCCAAGGTATTGTCCTTTCCTGGCAAATGGATGGCAACCAGTGAGGCCAGTAAGTAGACCAGATTCCATACCTTCCTTGCTTCTGTGCATAGAGGGTTAGACCTTGTTCCTCCTTACTTGTTTATGTAATACATTGCAGTGGTATTGTCTGTTCTGACTTGTACCACTTTGCCTTGTATCATAGATATGAAGGCTTGCAGGGCCAGGAACACTGATCTCCGTTCCAGCAAGTTTCTGTGCTGGAGTGATTCTGCACTTGACCAAGTGCTGTGTATTGTATGATCCCCAAGATGAACTCCCCAATCTAGGAGGGGTGCATCTGTGGTGAGGGCCACTGAAGGGGATTCCTGTTGGAAGGGAAATCCCTCTCTGAGATTTTCCCTTTCCTACCACCACTGAAGGGCTTGCAGTAATGTTTTTGTTACTAGGACCAGCTTAGATAGTGGATCCCTCTTTTGGGACCAATGTGCCCTGAAGTGGAACTGTATGTCCCTGAATTGGAACCCTGAGCCCAAGACTGTACCTGTTGCTGCAGCCATATGTCATAGATACATAGATACATAGACAGTGTCGGCAGATAAGGGCCTATGGCCCACCTAGTCTGCCCATTTGAGCTTGTAAGTTCAGTTTGTTTTCCTAGAAGTCTATTTCCCCTTACTCCTGACCTCTAGAATTCCTTTATGTCTATCCCATGCATTCTTAAATCCCGTGATTGTTTCAGCCCCACCACTTCCTCTGGCAGGGTGTTCCACTTGTCCACCACCCGTTCTGTGAAGAAATTCTTTCTCATGTTTCCTCTGAATCGTCCTCCTCCAACTTCATCCATGCCCTCTAGTCCTGAAACATCTTTTTCGCTTAAAATAGTGTTTTCCTGCACCCTGTTCCTCCCTAAGATACTTGTATGTCTCTATTATATCCCCTCTCCCTCCTCTCCTCCAGGGAGTACATGTTCAGTTCCTTCAACCTGTCTTCATAGGACTTGTGATGCAACCCATGCACCATCTTTGTTGCCCTCCTCTGAACCTTCTCTACCCTGTCTATGTCCCACGTAGGTATGGTCTCCAGAACTGTACACTGTACTCCAGGTGGGGCCTCACTAGTGTCTTGTATAGCGGAATTATGACCTCCTTTTCCTGCTGGTGATGCCCCTGCCTATACATCCCAGCATCCTATTTGCTTTACCTGATGCCTTGTCACACTGTTTCTCCCTTGAGGTCATCAGAGATGACAACCCCAAGATCCCTTCCTGCTTGGTGCATGCTATATCCTCACCCCCAACTGATATATTGTGCCAGGGTTTTTGTGCCCCATATGCATTATCTTGCACTTCTTTGCATTGAATTTCAACTGCCAAACCCTTGACCATTCTTCAAGTTTCTGCAGGTCCCTCTCATTCTGTCTACACCCTCTGGTGTGTCTACTCTGTTACAGAGCTTTGTGTCATCAGCGAACAGTGAAATTCTGCCTTCTATATCCTGTGCAATGTCACTGATGAAGATGTTGAATAGGACCGTCCCAGCACTGATCCCTGTGGTACCCCACTGGTCACTCTTCCCTCTGTGGAGTGACAGCCATTTACCACCACCCTCTGTGTCCTGCCACCCAGCCAGTTACCTACCCACCACACTACTGTCCTGCCCACACCCATATTCCCCAGTTTGTGTAATAGTCTTCTATGTGGCACAGTGTCAAAGGCCTTGCTGAAGTCCAGATAGGCCATGTCCACTGCCCTCCCCTGATCCACCTCCCTAGTCACCCAGTCAAAAAATTCAATGAGGTTGGTCTGACATGACCTCCCCCTGGTGAAACCATGATGCCTTGGGTCCTGTAGTCCATTGACAACCAGATGTTCCACCAATCTCTCCTTCAGTAGTGCTTCCATGATCTTTCCCACTACCGAGGTGAGGCTGACTGGTCTGTAGTTCCCTGCTTCCTCTTTGTTCCCACTTTTGTATAAGGGGACTACATCTGCTGTCCTCCAGTCTTTGGGTACCTCCTGTTTCCAGTGATTGGCTGAACAGGATAGCCAGAGGTTCAGCCACCACCTCTCTTAGTTCTTAAGGACCCTGGTGCACCCCATCTGGCCCCATTGCTTTATCAGTTCTTATTACTTCCAGTTCCTTCAGGACCCTTTCTCGTGTAAAGGGACTTGTGTCCATTTCTGCACCATTCCCACCCCTTGTACTCCTTCAGACCCATTACCCCTCTTCCTTAGTAAAGACTGAGCAGAAATACCTGTTCAATATGTCAGCTTTACTGTTGTCATCCTCCACGCTGCCCCATCCTCCCCTTCAGTCTCACTATCCTCCCTTTGTCCTTCTTTTTCACTTGTACCTGTAAAGGTTTTGTCCCTTTAACCACTGATTTTGCAATGTGTTCTTCTGTCTGAGCTTTGGCTTCCTTACTGACTTCCCTGCCTCCCTTTGTTTCTCCTGGTACTTCTCCCTATCCCCTTCTGCCTGTGTCTTTTTGTATTGCCTGAATGCAATCTTTTTGCTTTCATTTCTTTTGCTACCTCTTTGGAAAACCATAATGGTCTCCTCTTTCTTTTCCTCTTGCTAACCTGCTTAATGCATAATTCTGTTGTTCTTATAATCCCCATTTTAAATACTGCCCACTGTTCCTCAATCCCTGATTCCTGTCCCATTCCCTTAATGCCTCTTTTCAAGTATCTCCCATTTTCCCAAAGTCTGCCCCTAAAATCCAGGATACGTGTTTTTGTGTGGTTTGGTTCTGCTCTTCTGTGATTTCAAACCACAATGACTGGTGGTCACTGTTACCCAGGTGCTCCCCACTGTTACCCCCATCACACTGTCCCTGTTTGTGAGCACAAGGTCCAGTATTGCCTTCTGCCGAGTTGGTTCCATGACCAGTTGCTTGAGGAAGGCACCCTGAAGGGACCCAGGATAATTCTGCTCTAGTTGATGCTGCTGCTGGGATGCTCCAGTCCACGTCTGGTATATTGAAGTCTCCAACCAGTACTACCTCATCTTGTCTGCCATCCTTGGATGGCTAGCATCAGCTCCCTATCTGTTTCTTCCTCCTGGCTGGTGGTCTATAGACCACACCTGTGCGGATGGCTGGCCCCATTTTCCTTTCCAGCTTAACCCACAGTATCTCTCCCCATTTTGTTCCTCCTGGATCTGTGTGGCCCTTATGTCATTTTTCACATACAGTGCCTCCTCCTCCTTCCTGCCTGCTCTGTCTCTTCTGAATATGTTGTAGCCAGGTATGGCCATCTCCCAGTCATGGTTATCATTACACCAGGTTTCAGTGATGGCCACAATGTCCAGGTCTGACTGTACCATGACAGCCTCCAGATCTTCCATCTTGTTGCTAAGGCTCCTGGCATTTGCACACATGGCTTTCCATGATTTGACCTCCCTAGACTGCTTCACTGTTCTACTCCAGCCCCTTCCTTGGTTGTCATTTATCCCTGGATCTCCTTGCTGTCTGTCCTTCTGCTGAAGAGCTGCAGGAACTGTCTTGCTGGCTTTGGTCTGTTCAGTTTAAAAGATCCAATGATTTATAGGATGTTGCTTACCCTGTCTTGAGGTAGGTAAGCCCTTCCCCTTAGTGTGTCCAGTTCTGCTCCTATGAAGTGCAATACCTGCTGTGGTTGTAAGACAGACTTTTTGTGATTAATCAGAAATCCTAGTGACTCTAGGCTGTCCTGAGTTCTCCTTAGGTAGTCTTTGACCTGCTGAGGAGACTTTCCCACTATCAACCAATCATCCAGGTAATGGAACACCATAATCTCTTGCCTTCTTAGGTGTGCTACCACCACCGCCAAATGCTTGTGAACACTCTTTGAACTGAAGTGAGGCAGAATGGTAGTGCTGAAGGGAGTTTGAATCTGAGGTATTTTCTGTGAGACTCCCTTATGGGGATGTGAAAATAAGCATCCTTTAAATCTAGGGATGCCAACCAATCTCCTTTCTGGAGGGTTGGCAAAATCATGGCTAGAGTTACCATCCTGAACTTTTGGCTTTGTCAAATGTTTGTTTAGTAACCTTAGGTTGAGAATAGGTTGCCACTCCCCATTTTTCTTTGTGGCGAGAAAGTACCTTGAGTAAAACCCTATTCCCTTTTGATGAGGGGGAACTGGTTCTACTGCCTTTGACAGTAGAAGGTTTGCCACTTCCTTCTCCAGCAGCTTCCTTTCTAAACTTGGAGCTGGCCTGAAGACTCTTGTTCTTAAAGGGTGGAAAGATATGAAACTGAGGGATAAACCTTGACTCACCACCTCCAGGACCCACTTGTCTGTGGTAATGTTTTTTCCAGGCCTGGAGGTAATGAGCCAGTCTGCCCCCATTGGTACTGGGGAGGCAACCCTGGCAACCAAGTCAGGGATTCTGCTTAGTCTGGGACTGAGCCTGTCCAGACTGAGTCCCATGCCTGGATCCCTTTCTGCCCCTACTTCTGAAGTATCTGACCTGCGAAGGATATTGTTGGTACCACTGTACATCCTGGGCCTGAAAGAAGGGTCTGCTGTAACCACCTCTTGCTCTCCCTCCTCTTCCATAGGGTCTGGAAGTGGAGGGTTTTTCTTTAACTGTGTTACTCTTGTAGGTGGTTTTGTATTCATCCACCTTCTTCATGTATGCCTCAGTTTTATCTTCAAACAGAGAATTACTCTCACAGGGAAAGTCCATAGCTTTTGTCTGGGTATCTTGTAAAAATGTTGTGGCTTTAAGCCAAGCAAATCTCATTAGAACCACTGTGAGGCCTATCCACCTGGCAGCAGTATCATTAAGATCAGCTGCCATCTGAAACTGATATTTGGATGCCTCCATACCAAGCCTAGATGTCTCAGCAGGCTGGGTTCATCAAGATAGCTTTCCATCAAAACAGATTGCAAGTATTTGATACTGGGCAGTGTATGCCATGTAATTGGCCTGCCTTATAGCCAAAGAGGCAGACAGATAGCCTTTTCTTAGCCATGCTATCAATTTTTCTAGAATCCTTTCCAGGAGGATGAGATGCCAAAGGCACTTTTGCCCTGTCACATGGTGCAGTCTGAACTATTCCTGGTGGTCAGAATGTGAGAAAAAGAATTCTGCCCCTTCCCTGTCAAACTGGTATTTCTTGTCAGCCTTTTGTCTAAAGGGGACACAGAATTTGGAGTTCGTAAAACTTCCAAAATGCGCTTCTTAAAAATGTATTTATTGGAAACAGCAATTTTCTAGTCAGGGTCAAACCCATGAGGTCGAGATATTCCACCTCTTCCTCATCTTCCACCACTTCATTGGTGATAATATCCAAAGCTTCCACCTTCTTTTCCACAAAGGTAAAGTGTGAGGAAAAAATCCTCAGGCAATCTAGGTGGAGATTCAAACCCCTGTTCTGGGGGAAACCTCAGGTTCAATGGGTCCCCCATCACCATCATCTTCCTCATATTCCCCATAGTCCTCAAGATCTGTCATCTTGGGAAAAGATGATGCAACCGGAGTTACAGGTTGCTGAACTGAGGATTTAACTGGAGTCTGTGAAACCAGATCCAGTATAAGTTCCTGGAATGCCTCTATTGTTTTTATGGCCTTAGTCAGGGCCTCACAGTAGACATCTCGGTGTGTTCTGCAGAAGTCCCCTTAAACTTTTCTTGCAGGGGGTTCTGTATGTTTAGTTTTCATTGTTTTCTTTGCTGGTTCCAGTGTTCCAACAACTTTGCTGGTTTGTTTAGGTCTAGAAGGTTCACCCTTATCCATTTTATATATATATATATTATGGTAGCACGGCAGTGCTACCATAGTTAGGGTTGAGGAGCCATTTCTATGTTAAACCCCAAAGCTTTGCACCTTAATAACTTTGCAACTGTTTGACAGATTTGGCTGACATTTGGAATGCATGATCAAGAACTATAGGCCTTGGCATCTGCCAAGTTTTGTACCAGTCAGATACACGGCCGCGGAGTTATTAAGCGTGATTTGCTTCACGCTTACGATTTTCTGGATTTCACGTGTCGCACGTACAGGTCGCACGTACGGTCGCATGGTTTAGTAACCAGCCCAAAATCTTCAGGAAATGTGTGGCCAGGGTCCCCAATGTGCCTTTCAAAGATTTGGTGAAAAAATATTAAACGGTTCAAAAGTTATTCAAAAAACAATTTCCCATTATAAGTCAATGGGAAAAGTTAACAAAAAGTTCGACAGTGTCGCAAATGCATTTTTACTTTCACAAATGGGCCTGTTATTTTCACAAATCAGCCATTTTGTTTTCAGTTGGTGATCAGAAAAATGGTTGGCATTTAAATTTGGGACCATTTAGCAACCTAATTCTTTTTGTATTCACCTAGTCGGACCCCAAGGATGCTTGCCATGTCTTTATTTTGTGGTAAAACACCCCAGAAATATGTTTTTCAAATTTCTGGAAAAAGTACTTTGGCAAATTACTTTCGTGCTCATGAAAGTGTCGAACTTTTATGTGAAAGCTTTCTCAAATTGCGACAGTAGTTTTCTACCTGTGGGAAAGTGACAGCGATTCTTTGGCACTGCGCTGCAAAAGAACGGTTTGGAGTTTGGGGCTGAAATTTGGAGAGAACGCAGCCGACATCTCACAAATGTGCTTTTCAGTGTTGTATTGAAAAAATATTACACGGCGGCAAAGTTACGGCACTCCAAAGTTGACATTTTTTCCCATAGGATAACATTACTGCGCCCGACGCATTACAGGAATCCTTTGGCTCCCTGCTGCAAAATAACGGTTTGGTCTTTTTTCCTGAAATTTGAAGGGAAGACAGTCAACAGCCCACAGATGTGCCTTTCGGTGGTTTGGTGAAAAAATATTACAGGGAGGCAAAGTTATGGTGCTCGAACTTCTCTTTTTTTCCCATAGGATAACATTATGGCGTTCGCTGCACCTTTCAGGGCCCGTATCTTGGAAACGGTGCGAGATACGGACTTTTTGTCACTGGGGGCTAAGTGCAAAATTAGCTAGGACAGTTGTAAATAATATGAATTTTAAATTTTTTTTCTATGTCATACGGTTCCTGAGATATAATCTATTTAGTATTCCAAGTCTTCATTTTCTGCTCTGATATCCATTATTATGCATATATTCTTTGTACTCACTGTCTTTCTTTATGCAGCTTTTGGGGAAAACCAGCCTGTGCGCTTACATTACTGTTACTGTTGCCCTTTCTGCTTGCGGTCCCATACCCGTTTCACTTACTGTTGACGTCTGCACCACCATGTGCGTTATCCTTGGCGTTTTCATTTGCACTTGCGTTTCTGTTATTTTTTGCCATTTGTGTCTACAGTACTGTTTCTCTTTCTGTTTTAGTTTGTGTCACCATACCCATTGAAATTTCCGTTTGCAGGCACCATGTTACTATGTGACAACACATCACGTGGCAGACCGTTCCCATCTACGCCACCGTGTGCGTTACCCTTTCTGTTCTCATTTGCGCTTATGTTACCATGTGCACCACTGTTAGCGCTTCTGTTTGCATTGCTGTTCCTGTTACTATGCCACAAGACATGGGCCCCGTGCTCCCGCCACTGCATTACATTCACTATTTCTCATTATCATTCTCAAAAAGAAGGGAAATTAGAGGCATAAAACTCCGTTTAATGCATTAGTTAGGGTTGTTCCACAACGACAAAAGTGAGGAAATTCGCTGTTAGGGTTGAAAACCCCCTTGGACCCCTGCCCACCCCCAACCGGCATTGGGGTGTGCATTGGGGTCATTGGTCCCAGCTCTCACCCCATTCTCCTATACTTCTGCTGCTTTTACACATGTGATGGGGTGAGAGTTAGGCTGACGACTCAATGCACACCCCAATTGCGGTTGGGGGTGGGCAGGGCTCCAAGGGGGTTTTCAACCCCTAATAGTGAATTTCTCACTTTTGTTGCTGTGGAACAACCCTAACTAATGCAATAAATGGAGTTTTTTGCCTCTAATATATATATATATATTATGGTAGCACGGTAGTGCTACCATAGTTAGGGTTGAAGAGCCATTTACATGTTAAACCCCAAATTTTGCACCTTAATAACTTTTCAACCATTCAACAGATTTGCCTAAAATTTGGAATACAGAATCAAGACCCATGCACCTTGGGAACTGCCAAATGTTGTACCAGTCAGATATATGGCTGTGGAGTTATTAAGCATGATCTGCGCATGTGTTTACGCTTTTTATGGAATTCTATGGTCACGCCTACAGGTCGCACAGTTTATGCGACCGGTCCGAAATCTTCAGAGAATGTGCGGCCATGGTCCCCGATGTGCCTTTCAAAGATTTCGTGAAAAAATATTAAACGGTTCAAAAGTTATTCAAAAAACAAGTTCCCATTATACGTCAATGGGAAAAGTTAACAAAAAGTTTGACAGTGTCGCAAATGCAGTTTTTACTTTCGCAAATGGCCCTTTTACTGTCGCAAATCCGCCATCTTGTTTTCAGTTGGTGATCAGAAAAATGTTTGGCATTTAAATTTGGGACCCTCTAGCAACCTAATTCTTTTTGTATTCACCTAGTCGAACCCTGAGGATGCTAGCCATGTCTTTATTTTGGGGTAAAATACCCCAGAAATATGTTTTTCAGAGTTCTGGAAAAAGTCTGTCGCAAAGTAGTGTCACACTCATGAAAGTGTCGCAAATTTTTGCAAAAGCTTTCGCAAATTGCGACAGTACTTTTCTAGGCTCTGGGAAAATGACAGCAATTCTTTGGCACCCCGCTGCAAAAGAATGGTTTGGAGTTTTCGGCTGAAATTTGGGGAAAGCGCAGCCAACATCTCACAGATGTGCCTTTCAGTGTTTCATTGAAAAAATATTACACAGCAGCAAAGTTATGGTACTCCAAAGTTGACACTTTTTCCCATAGGATAACAAGCCGTCGTACGATGCATTGCAGCAATCGTTTGGCGCCCTGCTGCAAAATAACGGTTTTGTCTTTTGGGCTGAAATTTGCAGGGAACACAGCTAACATCCCACATATGTGCCTTTCAGTGGATCGGTGAAAAAATATTACAGGGAGGCAAAGTTATGGCACTTTGAACTTCTGTTTTTTTCCCATAGGATAACATTATGGCGTTCGCCGCGCCTGTCAGGGCCCGTATCTCAAAAACGGTGCGAGATACGGACTTTTTGTTGAAAATTGTCTTAGCTCCCTAAAAGAGCTAGGTACAAAACTAGCCAAGAAAGTGATAATTCATATGACTTTTAAATTTTTTTTCTATGTCGTACGGTTCCTGAGATATAAGCAATTTACTATTCCAAGTCCTCATTTTTGTGTTCCGAGAGTCATTATTTTGCATACATTCTTTGTACTCACTGTCTTTCTCTATACAGCTTTTGGGGAAAACCAGCCTTTGTGCTTACATTACTGTTACCATTACCGTTTCCGCTTGCGATTCCGTACCTGTTTCACTTACCGTTCACGTTTACGCCACCATGTGCATTACCCTTTGCATTTTCATTTGTGGTTGCGTTTGCGTCGTTTTTAACATTTCTGTCTACAGTACTGTTTCTCTTTCTGTTTCACTTTGCGTCACCATGTGCATTACGATTTGCATTTGCAGACATAATGTTACTATGTGACAAGACATCACGTGGCGGGAGCGCGGGGCCCACAGGGCCCCGTGCTCCCGCTGCCGCATTACATTCACTATTTCTCATTATCATTCTCAAAAAGAAGGGAAATTAGAGGCAAAAAACTCCATTTAATGCATCAGTTCAGGTTGTTCCACAGCGACAAAAGCGAGGAAATTTGATGTTAGGGTTGAAACCCCCTTTGCACCCCTCCAGACCGCCCCCCCAACTGGAATCGTGGTGCAAGTTGGGGTCATCGGTCCTAACTCTCACCCCATTCTCCTATTCCTCAGCTTCTTTCCACATGTGATGGGGTGAGAGTTAGGGCCGACGAACCCAATGCGCACCCCGATTCCAGTTGGGGGGTGGGGTGGAGGGGTGCAAAGGGGGTTTCAACCCTAACATCAAATTTCCTCGCTTTTGTCACTGTGGAACAACCCTAACTGATGCATTAAACAGAGTTTTTTGCCTCTAATATATATATAAATATATATATATATATATATTGATACGTCAACACTCTAGGACCAGTAAGCCAAGTTTCACTGCAGAGAGAGAGAAGCTTTAAAGCCCTACCAAGTTGAACTATAAACTTAAGAATGGACAAGCATTGTGAGTGTTTTTAATAATTTGTAATAGTTTTTAATAAATGTGTGCAATTTTCATTATGATACATGATTTATGTATGCTAAGCAAGTTTTATATCTTGTGAATATTACATGTGTGTGTGTGGAAGACAGCAACCTGTTAGTTATGGTTCTATATGATAAGGGTTACTTTTAAATGCCAAACGCACTTATCACAACCCCACATCGCCTGAATTCAATTTCGGCGAAATAGGACCCCGGCGAGACAACCCCCCACACACACCCCTAAATTAAGATTCTCAACTCCAGGGGGGTGCATGTCGGGAGGGGTGTATACCTGGGGACAAAAAAATAAAAGTTACTGTCTCGGGCCGGGTGCAACAAAAACCACCAGCATCCGGTTCTGAACCCTGCATCCCCACCACCCCAAGCTGGCACCTAATCCACTACACCATGACATCAGCTCGCTGGAACCCTGTGGCAATACCCCTCACATGCCCTCCTGCCCCTCCCTCAGCAGGCTCGCTCCCCCATGCACATATATACACATGACACCCTGTCGCCTTTTTGCCAATACCCCCCATCTGTTCACCAACCCCACAGCTCCACCATCAGGGCACTAGCTGAAAGTGGGTTGCCGTTTCAGCAGGCACCCCTTTGCTAGTGCCCCATATCACAGGATACCATTAGTTATTATTGAGGACGTAGTTGAGTGCAGCTCTGGGATTTATGTGCCCTCGAGCTGTGGCTATAACACATGCTTGGTTTAGTTTAAATGCTACGTATGTTAGATTTTATTATTATAGAGTTGATTTTTACTGTTTTTGTTTTTATGTTATTTGCTATTAGCACTTGTTTGCACAGCATCAAAATTGATAAGCCGTAAGATTTGGAAAGCACTGAAAAGCCAACTTTTAACTTCAAATCCTTTTCCGAGGAGGTTCAGAGAGTCTTTCCATTAAACCACATGGAGAACTTTGTGTAAGGAAAACAGCAACAATTCCTGGTCTTGAGAACCAAGAGAACTGAGAGTCGTGTGGCCCAAGGATTCCTGAGATCACCATATTGACTGTTATATACAAGTGATAACTTCTGAATCTTTTGCCGTGAAAGTGATAAATTTTGTGTATTGCACTGAAAATCTTCATTATTTTAGTGACATCTCATTTTTGGAAGTTATTTATACATATTTATCATGGGGGAGTCAAAGAAAAATACAACAACAAAAAAATAGCAGCCTGATGAAAATCAGCAGGCTGAAAGGGGCAAAAGTACAAGTAATAAAAAGGAAGCAGGCAAAACCAAGTATGTAACTACTGCCCAGGCGACAAAGACAACCAATTACTTTCAATGTTAATCACTGGAATTAAGGGGATAAGAAAACTGCTAAAGATGAAAACTGTAATCCAAGGCTTACCTTCTCCCCAATATCAATAAACCCTTTACGAACATACAAACATATGAATGTGCCAGCAGAAACATACCACCCGGTCTATCTATGTCTGCTCGAGTATGCAGCTAGCACCCCTAGTTTGCATCTGCCCCACCCCTTCCCTTTGTCATCCCACTGCTGCCCCCACCTCCCCCACCCTCACTCTCTCCTGCTGCCTGTCTGATGCCCTTTTAAAGCTGTTCACAGATTTACATGATACCATCCATTCTGGTAGTGCATTCCATTTTGCTACCACCCTATCCGTGAAATAGTGTCTCTCATTTCCCTCCTAAATCTTCCCCCCTCTATTCTTAGCCCGTGCCCTCTGGTGTCCCTCCCTCTCCTTAGCTTAAAGACCCTGTCTGCCCCATCCTTATTGATTCCCCTCAGATATTTGAAGATCTCTATCATGTTCCCCCTGTCCCCTCTATCCTCCAGAGTGTACATATTCAGGCCTCCCAGCCTGCTCTCATAGTCTTTCCCCTCCAACTCACATATCATCTTTGTTGCCCTCCTCTGCACCCCCTCCAGTAGCCTGATATCACACTTCAGGTACCAAACCACACACAATACTCGGGTGTGGCCTTACCAGCGACTTGTAGGGGGCAAGATCACCTCCCTTCACCTGGACAAAAACCCCCTCGTTATGCACTCCAGCATTCTGTTCACTTTTGTAGCCACTCTCCTGCACTGGGCAGTATTGCTCATGGTCCCTGCTACCATTACCCCTAGGTCCTTCTCTTCCTCAGTGATCCCCAGCTTACACCACCCCCAGCCATTATTCTCTTTTTGGGTTCTTTGCCCTGAAGTGCAAAACCTTACACGTCTTTGCATTGAACCCCAGCTGCCACCACTCCTCTAGCTTGCTTAGGTCCCCCTGCAGCTGTTTCCATCCTTCCCCTCCATCTACCACTGCTTCCATTTTGGTGTCATCTGCAGATAGACTTACCTTGCTCACCACCCCATGCGCAATGTCTGATATGAAGAGCCCATATAATACTGGTCCCAGCACAGAGCCCTATGGCACCTCACTCATCACCAACTTCAGAGTTGCGAGCTCCCCTCCTACCACCACCCATTACAGCTTCCCACTCAGCCAGTTTGTAATCCAGTTCATAATTTTTGCCCCACCCCTACACCAGTTAGCTTCCTCCCAAGCCACCCATGAGGCACTGAATCAGAGGCCTTGCTGAAGTCCAAGTAAAGAACATCCAGCACATGACCCTTATTCAGCTCAGCTGTCAATCAGGCCTAATATTGTATCAGGTTGGTTTGACCAGACTTCCCCGAAACAAACCCATGCTGCCTCACATCCTGGAGGCCGTTGCCATCCAGATACGACACCAGTCTTTCCTTTAGTATCATTTCCATGAGTTTTCACACTATGGAGGTGAGACTTACTGGATGATAATTACCCAGTTCATCCCTTGGTCAGCTCTTGCATAATGGCGCTACATGTGCCATCCTCCAGTCCAGTGGCACACATCCTAACTCCAGTGAGGTGCTGTACAGATCTGCCAGTGACTCTGCCAACACCTCCACCATCTCTCTCAGCCTCCTGGGGTGGATACCATCCAGCCCTGTTGCCTTGTCTATCCTCAGTGCCCTCAGTCCCTCTAAGACTCTACCTCCCTCAATCCTTCCATCTGTCACCTCGTCTCCCCCATCCCCAGCCTCCCATCCCATGGTGGTAGCATCCCCCCTTTTCTTCCATGAACACTGAGCAAAACTATTCATTCAGTGCTTTTGCCTGTTCCTCCCCCTTTTTGGTCCACTCCCCACCCTTTTTTATCCTCACTATTATCTCCTTGCACTTCCTTTTCTCCCTGATGTATCTGAAAAGTCTTTCTACCCCCCCTTAATTCCCTGCACTAATCTCAGCTCCCTCTGGGCTGTGGCTTCTCTCACTTTTATGGTCACCTCCCTGGACCATCTTGCATATTCCTCCCTGTCCCCTTCCTTCCCCATCCTACTATACCACTGGTGTGCCTCTCATTTTGCCCTTGCCACCTCCACTACCTCGCTGTTCAACCAGTATGGTTTCCTTGCTTTGCTCCTCTTACTCTGTGTCTTGGTGCAGGCTTCCATTGCCTCTGTAATCCCCCATTTAATAATATCCCATTTATGCTCTGCGTCCATCTCCTGCCTTATGCCCTCCACTTTCCCTTTCAGTACTTCCTGCATCCTCCCAAAGTCCGCCCCCCTGAAGTTTACCACCTGGATTACTGAGTTCTCTGGCTCCCTGCACATCATGATATTAAACAACACCATTTGGTGATCGCTGTCAGCTACCCTTATTTCCCTTACTGCCTCCCCATTTGGTAATACCAGATCTAAAGTGTTCTTTAGCCTAGTAGGTCCACTGACCAACTGTGTCAGGATACCCTCCTGGAGCATGTCCAGGAGCACTTGCTCCCTAGCACTGGAGGTGACTGAAATGCTCCAATCATCCCCCTGCAAATTGAAATCCCCCACAATGACCACCTTCCCTTTTCTATATACCTTCTGATTTGTCCACCTAATTCCCTGACAAGCTCCTCAGACTGGGACGGTGGTCTGTATACCACCCAAACCTCAGTTTCCTACCCCTTGAGTCTAGGAGCTGCAGTCAGATTGCCTCTGTTCTCCTTTCTTCCCCCTCATTCCTTGTGCATTTGATCCCATCCCTCACATAGACTGCCACTCCACCCCTCCCCCTCCTCATGGTCCTCCCTGTATAATTTGTACCCTGGGATTGCCAGATCCCAGTCCCAGTGCTCAGTTGCCCATGTTTCTGTAACAGCCACAATATCCACCCTCCACACTGCCAAGAGTGCCTGTAGCTCAGCTGATTTGTCACCTAAGCTTCTCACGTTCGGCGAGACCACCCTCCATCCTGCCCACTTCCCTTCATCATCCTCCATATCTTCCCTTCTACTCCCTCTCTATTCAGCCTCCTCAAATCCTTTCCTGTTAGCCTGGGGGGTAGGCTGTGACTCCACCCTATCAGATCCCGGCCTACCTGCTGTCCACTTGCCACCCCCCAACTAGTTTAAATCCACCTTTACCACAATACACCTCCTTAGTCTTTGCTTTAATACCTCCTTCCCCTCCCCAGTCAGGTGCAGCCTATCCCTTGCCAACAGATTGTTATTATCCCAGCTACTGCCCCAGCTGCCCACAACCCCATACCCCTTAGTTTGACACCATTCTACCAACCATGCATTCAACTCCTCAATCCTCTCCTTTCTCACTGTGCTTGTGCAGAGTACTGGGAGCACCTCCAAGAAGGCCACATACTCCCCAGTCTCCTTGTACAACCTTCCCACTTCCTCTAACCTCTCCCTCGTTATTGCCACCTTTTCCCCCGCTAGGTCATTTGTCCCCGCATGTACCACAATGTGCAGTTTCCTCCTACCCCTCTTTGTGCACCTTAGGTTTGCCTGTTCTGCCTTGTCTGACTTTAATCCTGGTATGGACTCTACCCATATTGGACTGTGCTTCTCCCCCTTCTTGCCCCATCTGATCCCCTTGAGTATGGAGTCCCTCGACATCAGTACACCCCCTTCCTTGTGCCCATCACCATCCCCCCACCCAGGTTCTCATTCCTGGGGCCACTCAAGATGGTGCTTTTACCATTTGCCCCAGTGTCTTCCCCTGCCCCCTCTCAAATGAGACCCCTCCTCCTCCTCCTCCTCCTCCTCCCATTTGGCTGTCAATCTCCTCTCCTCCTCACCTCTCCAAGTATTATCCTGCCCCTGCCACACCATGATCAATCTCTCCACTAGTAATGCCCCTCACTCCCTCTTCTTCATCAGTACTATCCCCTGTGCAATCTCCTCCTGTGTCCTCCTCTCCCCCATGTGTTGCTAGTACAGCAAACATGTTCCCTACCCTCTTTGCATTACTATGTGTTTTCTCCTCCCTCCTGCCTGCTGCTGCTCCCCTTTTGCTAGACTCTGTAAGAGTCCACCCTTCATCAGCTGGCTTCCTGTCTAGTTTCCCCCTCCCACTGACCCCTCCCTTGACCCCCTGTTTATTTTCTGTGGTGCCCCTGATACTCTGAGATGTCAGCCCTTCTACCAATGCAACCTTCCCCTCCCCAACCTCCCCAGCTCCCTGCCAAGCCACTGAACCTCTTCCTCAAGCTTTTCCAAGTCTCACAAACACATACGGTCCAGAAATTAGATGTTTGCTCCAGATCCTCTTTAGGCTCCTCCCCTGGCTTTAAGTGGGGCCATTGTGCCCTCCATTGAGCTTAATTGAAAAAACACAGCCACAGAAACATTTAAGCTAAATTCAAAGGACACAGCCACAGAAACCTTTAAGCTTAATTCAAAAAACACAGCCACAGAAACCTTTAAGCTAAATTAAAAAAATAGCAAAACTTACAAAAATCCTCTCCACACTAACTCTCTCCACAGCAATTAGAATTAACTAATCCTAGCTCAGCCTCTATCTGAAATTTTAATACCAAATGCCCTTATATGCAGCCTAAGACAGCCAACTACAATAATAATTGGAAACAATAATCCTGCTCATAAGATCTACAGTACTAACTGTACACCACAGTCCTACTCATAAGTGTATGTGTATATATATATATATATATATCTTTAAGAATTAGCTCACATGGCTGTTCCTTTGTTTCCTCTCTCCTGACCTGGCCTGAGGGCTCAGGTCAGTTTTCAGCTTTCCAAGCTCCTCCCTCACAGGCTTCAAACCCAACACCCAGTGGCTTTTCAGTATTTAAGAAAAGCTGGTGGAAGGGGTGCGTGGGAAGGCTTTTACAATCCCTCCAGCCACAGAAACCTTTAAGCTAAATTCCAAAAACACAGCCACAGAAACCTTTAAGCTAAATTCTAAGAACACAGTCACAGAAACCTTTAAGCTAAATAAAAAAAATAGCAAAACTTACAAAAATCCTCTCCACACAAACTCTCTCCACAGCAAGTAGAATTAACTAACCAAATTCATAATTTGGAAGAATCTGAAGGCCTGAAAGGAAGTAAACTCTTAATTAATTTATCAGATAGTATTGCTCCTTCGTTACCTAGGTCTGATCTTCTTGATCCAGTAATATTGGACCCTGAATTGATGGTTATTGATGCTGCATTAAACATTAGTCTTGTTGAGAGGGATATTCAAGTTGTAAATGAGATGTCATTAGCCAAGGAAAGCATAGGTAATCTAAATATAAGCAATGAAACAAATGAAAAATCATTGACAGTTTTTTGACTCAATGTATAAGAAAGGCAAATCTTAAATAACCATCTAAGTTTCCAACAGATATTCCTCATTTATGGTCTGATATTGTGGTTAATGAGAAAGCAGAGATAAATGAGAAATAAAAAAATGATTACAACCAGGTGTTGTTTAAAGGAGATTAGAAAAGAATTACAGTTTGGTAATCTGAAACTAATAGAACTAATGGCCTTATTGCACACTTTTTTTTTTTGCAATTTGCCTGGCTCCCACAGTTTTCAGAGGAGGCCTCGTACCTCCTCCTACTCCATCCACCAGGGTGATCCCCACGGCATCCCATCCCCTAGTTTCATCCACTCGTAGGGCCAGGGGTGTTTCATTTTTCCCCTGTTTTTCTTCCATTCCCCTGAGATGCCTGCACTTAGGACTGATGTCCAGGCTTGCCGATGTGCTGACCTATGTTGACAGCCATGTGTGAAACAGCTTTCCCCCTCCCTGACTCTAGTAGAGCTGCCGGTGCCCCAAAAGCCCGTGCATCAACCGGCTTCAGGGGCATCGGGTGCTAGAAGCACCACTGGTTTCCCACCCCAGAGGGAGGAGAGCATCCATTGGGATGCTTGATCTTCCCTCCCCCCTCTGACACCCAATGACCCGAGTCCGTTCCCGAACCTGGGTCACCGGCATAGCATGAGGTGTGGCGTCCAACGCCTCAACCCACAGCACCACCGGGACTTATTGCACACTTTTATTGGCACCTTCAAGATTAGAAAACAAGATTCAACTGGAGAGCTGATTTCCTCAGCAAAGGCAGATATTGGAACATTAAAATTAGCTATTAGTAAACTAGATCACCCAATCAGGAATAAAAAAAAGCATTTCTAAGGTTACAAATGAAATAGCACTTAATGAGGTAAAATAAATAGAAAGGTGTGTAGATGAAATTAAAGCAGGGAAGAGACAAACAGGTCAGGAAGCAGAATCAAGAAAAGAGGAAAGGTTGAATAAAATAAAGGGTAACAAAAGGGGTATTGCAATGTAGAATAAGGGCCAGATTGGTAAAACAAAAGCAGTGCTTAACTCAGAAAAATGAAGTCAAAGAAATTAAGGATAAAGGCACACTAGTGAGACAGGATGGGGCAATGCAGACATTACTGGGCTGAATAAATGTAAAAAGTTGATTTCAAACAAAACAAGTATAATGAAGGAATGCAAAAGTCAGTGAATATGCTCAGAGCTGATGATTATAAGGAAAAGTTGATTTAGAAAGGGGAACGCCTCCCTACGGTTTACATTAATGGTCTACCAAAAAACAAGACGTGAAAATCAAATTGTTTTAAAATTAGCAGTTTATAATATGGTAAAAGGAGTGCGTAAAAATAAGATTGGATGGGTGGACATCAGCTCTGCATATAGATATAGAGTGCATCCATACAAAGGTTGGGTTTGTATTATATTGAAAAGCACTGAAAATGGAAATTGCTTATTAATTCCATACAAGAGTTTAAAAGTAGAGGCATTGCCTTAGACACTACAGTTAGAGTAAAACAGTTATCTGAAAAAGCAAACGAAGCAGGGATTAAAACTAGCAACAATTTAGAAATAGAATGTCATTTTGGGTTGTGTTAGCCCAGAATAACTGTATATGTGAAGCCAGTAGAACAAGAATACAGTTTAAAGGGGACGTAAGTCAAAAAGTGTATATCAGAGGTAAGAGTATAAAAGGACCCTGGATCAACAGTAGTGCAATACTGAATGAAAATTAAAGTGTAGTTCTGGGGGTTCCAAGTAATAACAGAATCACTTCTATAGATTTTCTTAGCACAAATAGCATGATTGATCTTTCTGATTCTTTTCACTGACTAAAAATCCAAAGGGATGATGCACTGTAATTACTGAGTTGGAAAGTAGCAGGCCTGATGCATAAAATTGAGGGCAATGATTGGACTGCTAATATTACAAATTGTGCCATTTTATTTTATTCAGGAGACTTGAGCAGGGAAAAATAATTGTGCAGCCTTAAATGGTTTCATGTATGGCATGTGCCTGCATGTAAAACAGCAAAAAATGTCAGATTTAAGGGTGGTCTGTCTATATTTGTAGACATTAAATACACTGGGAATTGCTTTGAAGCTAGTTTGTATAGTCTGCATCATATTTATGTTTTTTTGCTTATATTACAGGAAATACTTGCTCTTTTTAGTGTTTACATTCTGCCTGCATTTCCACTGTGTGAATTTAATAACTTATTAAAAGATATGGAGAATGATATAGCTAATATAAAAAGAAGATACCCAAGTGCAATAATTACTGTGGCAGGAGATTTTAACTCCAGGATTGGGCAGGAAATAGAGGTAAAGACTACCAATTGGAACATGGATGATATTTTAAAAATTCCTAATAGGCAATCTCATGATAAAATAATAAATAAAATGGGGGGAATTTACTAAACTTTCTGGCTAAATACAACTTAAGAGTATTGAACTGGTGTATTAATGGTGACCTGGGTGGCAAAATTATGTTTCCCACAGCCAATGGGGGGAGTTTACTGGATTTATGTATAACTGATGCAATTGCATACAAGAAGGTAAAGTCCTTTAAGGTAGTCAAAATTTGGGACAGTGATCATTTTCCTACTTTGTGTGTGTTTCACCTTATATTGTGCATCAATTTGCAGAAATCTGAAATTAGAAGAGGACGCACACTTAAATATATGCATATTATATAGCAAAAATATCAAATGGAATGCATATACCAGGGAGTGTTTGATGTAATTATAGGTAGCCCAGAATCAACAAGGTTTTCAAGTGAATTTATATTAGGAGCTTGCTAGGCAATTAAATAATTAAACCTTGCAAATAATTAAACCTTGGTACCAAACCTTGCAACAGGACTCGCTGCTACACCTGCAAATTTATTTCCAGTGTGACTGAGATTCGGGGGCCTACAGGTGTTTTTCACATCACCAAGGAGTTCCCATGCACCTCCACTAACATAGTGTATTGTATTCTTTGCAGGAAGTGTACAGCTATTTACATCGGAGAAACTGGTAGGCGGCTTGCTGACCATTTCAGGGAACATTACATAGCAGTCAGGAATGGTGAAACTGCTAAACCCATTGTATCCCACTTTATCTCCAGGGACCACAATGTCAATGACCTTTCTGTTTGTGTCCTTCAGCAGGGCTTCTGGGATCCTGACCATAGAAAAAACATGGAAGCCAAGCTGATTATCCGCCTTGGCTCCCAGCAGCCCTCTGGTTTAAATGATAGATTTATTTTCCACTAACATCTTTCAGCCATCCCTTTTTTTTCCCTAAAGTCTATTTGTTTTTGTACTCATTTAATTTATTTTTCATCTTCACCATATGTCTCCATTTCTGTCTCCTTCCCACACATTTGTCACCTTTCAGCCTTCTTACAAGGCCCTGTTAATTAGTCTCCACCTGGGAACTTCCCCAGCTCTTTCACTCCCATTATGCTTTATCTTTCCCATCATCACCTTCTTGTTTCACAGATTCTCTCTTAATCTTACCATTTATCACTTCTTCTCCCTGAGCCTCCCCTTTCTTCTTTCTCCACATATATCTCTCTCTCATTTTACCTCTCCTCTACACTAACTTGTTTTTTTCTCTTTTAGATATTTCCTGAAGAAGACCTAAGATCTAAACATAGATTTTTAACTCTATTTTCTATTTTCAGCGTGCATTTAATATAACCATTTTATTTTGCTTTTAGACCACATGCTGACGCAGCACCTTGTTTTTGTTTTTTACAATTTGTATGCTACATTTGCTGCGACCCACTATGCCTAATCTGAAATCTCTTCTGAATTCTCTACGATGCTCCTTCATTTCATCTATGTCTGCATTCCCTTCTCATATTTCTAAGCCTTCTCTTGAATTATTTTCTGCCATTTGCTCTAAGACTAAACTCTGCAGTCACTTACAGTTTATTTCCAAATGCTGCCACCTGGGTATTATTCCTAAAGGTTTCTGTTTGAAATTTCATCCTTGTTCATTTGGATCTGAGACACATGTTTCCTCTACTAATAAACTTTTGAAAACTTTCTCTAGGAAACTTATCACACACACCATTCTCTTCATCAAAACACAGCTGATATCTGTGGACCAAACCATTCAAAGGCAAAAGGATTTCCTGCAGTGAACAGCTCCACATAACCTTCCTTTTATTAAGCACTGCATCCAAAACCTTAACTCCACTCTCTTTCAGTTTCTCAAGGACACCAAATCTGCAAAACTCCAGTCTCTCACCCAGCAGATCAACAATCAACATGAGCCCTCGAGTCAGACACAACCTAACAATTTAGTATTTTGTATTCCTCCAGACCTTCCCCTGACACAGGATGAGCAATCACTCCTTAACAAAGGTCTCTCTTTTGTGCCCACACCCAGATATCTTGATGCACCACATGTTCAAGCTGATCTACAGTGCTTCTATCGTAGAGTACACCTTGCAGCTCATTTTTCTAATATGACTCCTCTTCCCACAGTTGATGACAGTATCACCAGAACAATCAATGACATCAATCCCCAGCGAAGTGCATGGACACCCCCTCCAGGACGTTTTGCTGCTGTTGATTATTTTGTTAACCAATGCATGGAAAACACCGCTAACTTTAATCTTCATTGCATGCAAAACCATTCCAACCTGACACCTGGTGAGCTTGCAGCCCTCAGATCTCTACAATGTAGGAATGATATTGTTATTAAACCAGCTGACAAGGGAGGTGCTGTTGTGGTCTGGAAAAAGGAGCTATACATCACTGAAGCCACACAGCAACTCTCTGACACCAGGTTTTATTCTTCTCTTCCACAGGACCCCACTGCTGACTATCAGACTGAGGTCACCACCACCATCACCTCTGCTATTGAAAACAATGAGCTCCCTGCTTCTGCTAAGAGACTCATAGTTCAGCATCCCCAGACATCCAGGTTTTATCTCCTTCCCAAAATCCACAAAACAGGTAACCGGGGGCATCCCATAGTGTCTGCCTGCTCCTGCCCCACATCCCACATCTCTGCATTTTTGGATGGCCTCATGAGACCCCTTGTTGAGTCCCTGCCCTCCTATGTTAAAGACACTAACCATGCTCTCCAGTTATTTGACAGGTTCAGATTCAGTGACTCTCATCAGCTCATCTTCACCATGGACATCAAATCTCTTTACACAGTGATCCCCCATGATGATGGTCTGACAGCTTTGCAGCATTTCTTGAATAAGCGGGAAGTCAGGCAGCCACCCACACACACACACACTAACTTGTCTGGCAGAACTGGTTCTTACACTCAATGGTTTTTCTTTTAATAACAGTTTTTTTCAGCAGGTCAGTGGAGTTGCCATGGGTACCAAGATGGGTCCCAGCTTTGCTAATCTGTTTGTGGGTTGGGTGGAGGAACATTTTTTTCTCTCATTCACAGGGACTGTGCCTGAACTCTACAAACACTACATTGATGACTGTGTGGGGGCCACCTCCTGCTCCAGGGAGACCCTCCAAGTCTTCCTTGACAAGTTTACCACGGCCCATCCTTCCCTTCAGTACACTGTTGAAGTATCCTCCTCTACACTGCTTTTTCTGGATATCCAGCTGTTAGTCCAGAACACTGGTCTGAAGACATCGGTCTATTACAAACCCACTGACTCTCACAGTTTCCTCCTCCACAGCTCCTTCCATCCTAAACATGTCAAGAATGGCCTGCCTTATTCACAGTTTCTTAGACTTCGCAGGTTTTGCAGTGTAGAGGATGATTTTGCTGAGCAGACCCAAATAATGCATAGTTTTTTTATCAACAGGGGATACCCTAAAAGCACAGTGGACAGAGCACTCTCCCAGGTCAGTAACATGCCCCATAACCTTGACCCCCCACAGGAGGAATACTGTCACACAGGAACAACGGCGAATTCCACTAGTTCTTCCTTTCCATGCACACCTTCTCTTTACAGGATCATCACTAGTAACCTTTCCATTTTGCAAACTGATCCTAACATTGGTGCTTCCTTTACAGAACCACCTATTGCCTCCTACTGCCGGCCACCTAACCTGCGGAATCTCCTGGTTAAAAGCAGCCTATCTACTCCTAACAGTTCCTCCTTCCCAGGTACCAAACCTTGCAACAGGACTCACTGCTACACCTGCAAATTTATTTCCAGTGTGACTGAGATTCGGGGGCCTACAGGTGTTTTTCACATCACCAAGGAGTTCCCATGCACCTCCAATAATGTGGTGTATTGTATTCTTTGCAGGAAGTGTACAGCTATTTACATCGGAGAAACTGGTAGTCAGCTTGCTGATCATTTTAGGGAACATTACAGAGCAGTCAGGAATGGTGAAACTGCTAAACCCATTGTATCCCACTTTATCTCCAGGGACCACAATGTCAATGACCTTTCTGTTTGTGTCCTTCAGCAGGGCTTCTGGGATCCTGACCATAGAAAAAACATGGAAGCCAAGCTGATTATCCGCCTTGGCTCCCAGCAGCCCTCTGGTTAAAATGATAGACTTATTTTCCATTAACATCTTTCAGCCATCCCTTTTTTTTCCCTAAAGTCTATTTGTTTTTGTACTCATTTAATTTATTTTTCATCTTCACCATATGTCTCCGTTTCTTTCTCCTTCCCACACATTTGTCACCTTTCAGCCTTCTTACAAGGCCCTGTTAATTAGTCTCCACCTGGGAACTTCCCAGCTCTTTCACTCCCATTATGCTTTATCTTTCCCATCATCACCTTTTTGTTTCACAGATTCTCTCTTAATCTTACCATTTATCACTTCTTCTCCCTGAGCCTCCCCTTTCTTCTTTCTCCACATATATATCGCTCTCATTTTACCTCTTCTCTACACTAACTTGTTTTTTTCTCTTTTAGATATTTCCTGAAGAAGACCTAAGATCTAAACATAGATTTTTAACTCTATTTTCTATTTTCAGCGTGCATTTAATATAACCATTTTGTTTTGCTTTTAGACCACATGCTGACGCAGCGCCTTGTTTTTGTTTTTTTTACAATTAAATAATTAATGCATTTTCAGACTTTATTACAGTTCAGTACTGATAAATGCATGATCATGCACATGGGTAAAAGAAATAGAAATGTTAACTACATACTAAATGGTTGTACTGTGATGGAAGTGATTGATGAAAGAGACCTAGGTATAATAATTTCTAGAGATTTGCAATTTAAGAGTCGATGCCATACCATCACAGAAAAAGCAAATGGTATACTAAACAGCATAATTAGACACATTAAAAGCAGATACCGGGAGGTCATAGTTCCATTGTACATATCTCTGGTTCAGCCGCACTTAGAGTATTGTGTCCAGGTGTGGGCACCAAACAAAAACATCAGAAATACAGACACTTGAGAATGTACAAAAAGGACCACAAGAATAATAAGTGATCTTAGAGGTCATGATTATGAGACTAGATTTGAACACCTGGGAATGCTTACACTCGAATATAGAAAAGTGAGAGGAAATGTGTCTATTGTATCGAGAATTGGCTAATCATGACCCATAGGATTGCCTGGGCTTGAAATTGAGAGAACAAACATACTGTATGAGAGCCAACATACTACAACTGAGAGAGGAGCTATGTAGTTCAAATAAGAGATCCTATTGGTACAACCAGAGAGTTGTTTCACTCTGGAACTCACTATCGCAGGAAGTGGTGGGTAATAGATACATGCAAGAATTTAATAATAAACTGGATGATTTTTGTATGACTAATAACATCAGGGGATGTAGGTATTGATGTTGGTGAGCAATATGGACATTTGTCTTTAAAAGTAAAAGTAAATTAAAATTTATTTAAAAATGCTTTTCTAATGATCAAAGCACGTTACAAACAGTAAACAGACAATACAATATTAGTAATATAAAATCAAAAATTTAAAAGACCTGTGTTAACCTACAGTGGTAATCGCACAAAAGTTGACCGGTACTGCACACTGCGCATCATTGCATGGTACCGATATACATGTTATTCAATGGGTACTGCGCTTGTGCACCACTCTGTATACTGTGCTACCAGTCAACTTTTGTGCGACTACCACTGTATGTAACCCATGCAGTCTGTGGCAAACCAAATACATCCAAAACATAGACAAATTTATTCATGTTGCATTGATGAGACAAGGGCATGGTATGATGTGGAGTGCAAGAATATGAAAAAATGTTTTCATAAAGTAGGGAGCCTTTCAATAAAAAAAAGAAAATACTGTTAGCAAACTAGCTTTGCAGAATTTAAAAGTGGATTATAGGAAATTACTGGCCATAAAAAAAAAAGTATAAGGAGCATTTGTGGATTACTCTTCAGGAAGCTCTGTAGAGCAAAGATATGAAAACATTTTGCTTATTAGTTGCCTGATATCACATCATAATAGCAACCCAAAATGAGTGACTAGAAATATAGCTACTCATTTTGGGTGCTATTATTGTGGGCTGCCCTGCAAAATAGCGAGGGTATGGGACAGCGACTATAGGGAAGGGTGAATGGAAGGGTGAATAGTGAGGGGAAAGAGAGGGACAGGGAAGGGGTTTTCAGGGACTGGAGTACCTGCTCCTGCCAAGCTAGCCATGTGGCATGGTGGTGTGGGAGGCTAGCTCTGGCAGAGCAGGTACTGGGTTCAGGACCAGTAGCGGGTTACATTCTGCTGCAGCTGTGAGCTGTGGCACTTAATTTTTGCCCGACAACCAGATTTTGCCCCCTCCCCTACATGCACCCCATGAAGTTGAGAATCCTAATTCAGGGTGGTGTGGCGGGAAAAGCCCCTGCCAACCCCCCCACAAAAACACTTTTTTGGTATCTGGATGTTGGGTCACCTTAAAGTGTATATCGCCGATTAGCTTTTTGGTGATATACGCTCACCACAATAGGGATAGCTGTTTTGTAATCACTATTATGACATGGAACCAGTTGCCTATGGGTGTGCTGAGGGAAATAGAAAATTTAATATAAACACAAATATTTCTGCTAATGAATGGTTAAAACATTTTAGGTCAGTATATAAAGTACAAGCCATAACACACAATGTGATATTATTTATTTGAAAAATGAATCTGAAATAGGCAAGGACATAAATGTATGGCTGCCGGTGCAAATAAATGAAGTTAAGATGACCATAAATGCACAAAAAAGGAACAAAGTCCTGATCACTGATGCACTCTCAGTGGAGATATTCCAGCACAATGTGGATTTTTGGGCAAAGTTATTAGTTCTAATTTTTACTGTAGTAAATAATTCTTTCATTTTGCCAAAATTTTGGAATTGCAGAGTTACTGTTCTCTTATTAAGAAGGGGCAACATAACAACCCCAGATGGTACAGGTCTATTACTCTTTTATCAATTGTACAAAAAATATATACAAGGTTAATTTTAGATAATCCGTTACATTGGATGGAAGAGTATTCGTTAATATTCAAGTTCCAATACGGCTTTAGAAAGTTTCAAAGCACATTAGATTTGGTGTTTACATTAAATCACTTTGTGGAAACATATGTTCTTGAGAAAAGAAGAAAGTTATATGTCTGCTTCCTAGATATAAAATCCGCATTTGGTTCTGTAAACTGTGAAATCCTAAGGCATTTGTTAGTAGAGATGCTAACTCGTACTAAAAATGTTGCACACTAATACATCTGCTTAAGTAAGGTATACAAATGATGGTGTACTAATCAAAGCCTTTGTACTACCACCTAATCTACACCACTCTACTTGATTCCTCCCAGACAATAAGTCTAGCCAGACCGCTGATCCTAGATCAGTTCCAGGACACAGATGGTTATTGGACTACTTACCTTAGCTACCTCAATGTATAGGCCTGCCTTCTTCACCAGCTTTCAATTGTTGTTGTTGCCTTGTGTATTATTTCTTACTGTGACAAACTTGCAAATGTACCTGTATATTAGTACCTTGTATTGTATCTGGTCTGTCACTGTGCTGAACTGTATGTGCTTATACTTTTCTGTAATTATGACGTGGAGGCTTTGGAAATGAGTCCCTGACTCAAAGAGTTGTAATTCCGATGTTTACAATAAACAAATAAATAAATAAAGCATGGTGTAAAGCAGGGCTGTTTGCATGCCCCCAACTTTTTAACCTGTATATTGAATCATTTGTTAAATGTTTAAGTGCAATAGACACATTTCCCCCATTTTAAATAATGAAGCCATAAAGGTCATGCTATATGCAGATGATGCCATTATATTATCTCAGACACAGCTCAGGCTGAAATGAGGGTTAAGTATAATTATGCTTAAGTCACAATAAATTTAACTTGAACTTAATATTGAGAAGACAACAATTATGACATTTGGGAGTAAAACATTAAATAAATGGGTTATAAAGGGGTTTGAATTTGAAGAAGAGCTGACATACAGATATTTAGGGGCAACATTTGACAGACATCTTTCATGGAGGCATCACATTCAGGAAGTGAAAGAAAATGCATACAAGACTTCAATGGCAATAATTTCATTTGGATACAAATTTGCAAATGATTATTTTAAAGCACTGAAGCTTGCATATGAGGCTAAAACTGTGAGTCAAAGCTTATATGGAAGCAATATTTGGGGAAGTAATTCTAAAATAGCGAAGTCTATTAATTTGGAAGCTACTCAAAACTTCTTTAATAGACAGGTGTCCTGCCCTTATCTTTCAATTTACAATGCAGAGGTTAGTATCTCTGCAGATTCCTGTGTAGATAGACCTCGCCTTTCAGAATTTGCTTGTTACCCCTGAGAAATTTGGTGGATGGCCCCTCTGGGGGACTATTTCTGATTTTGGACATTGTGGGCCCTCTGGGACCCATAGCTCAGCCTAGGAATGCCAAATTTATAAACCAAGGTGTCATTTCCTACATTTATTGCCATGTCAAGTTGGATGGAACAACTTAGAAAATCCAAAATAGCCACCAAAATCCAATATGGCCACCATATCGCTAGTAAATACTTGATTTGCTAATAATTTCCAAATCCCTAGCTTCCAAGATATTGATTATCAGTGATTCAGGAGTTTATTATTATTACGTTTAATATAAACACATATTAAATTAATATAACAGAACATAAATATATAAATAAACAATGCATAACACATCAATCTGCTGGTTTGTGCCATTGACCCAAAATTGCGTCCACTCTGTGAGAATTTGTCACTTTGCTCACAGGATTGCATGACATGTTCATGTACATTGTATGTCTGTTTAGTTTGTATTTCTAGTTTCTAGGTTTTAATTTTAGTTTCTGTTTCTGTTTCAGAAACATGGATAGCCCTCTAGCTGTACCTGTTGGATTGATCAGTCCATCTGGTTTGCCTATCTGTGTTCTTTGTGAGAACCAAATTAGAGATACAGAACTGCAACAAATATTAGGAGAGAATGGGCTGAATACCATCAAGGCTTTTGCAGAGAAATGGTCAGTCGCAAAACCAACTTCAGAGTATGCCAGAAACTTCAGCCTCGTATGGAATAAAATCCGTGACCAACTTCCCCCCAGCCCTGAAGAAATGGGCCTACCTGTTTATACAAGTTGTCACCAAAATTTCACCAGTGAAAGGAAATTAAACAACAACTCAATGAAACAACTTTCTTCAGATCAAACTTCTAAAGCTGAATTCTCCGGCATGCCCGACCCACAGACATCCAGTAGCAGTGAAGTAGTCCATGTAACTCGATGTAAAAGGAAATCATTGGAATTTAAAAAGGATGAGACCTGCTTCATCTGTGATGAGAAAAGGAAAAAGAGAGGAAAAACGGAAGAAAAACTCCAAAGAGTTGAATTTGCAAATGGAAAGATTACATTGCACAAAAGCATGTTATACAATGAAAAGTCCAATGATGCTCTTTTGTCTGGTGCAGCCAAACATTTGAACGTCACTGCTGCCAATGTTGATGTCTTTGCTGCAGATGTCAAATACCATCAAAGTTGTTACAACACTTCCATCTACATCAGCAAATGAGAGAGACAAACACCAGGCAGATTGGAAAGCATTCACACAAAGAGTGCTGAAATGAAGTTTCTTCAAATTGTGAGAAGAAAGGTTGTTGAGCAGGAATGTTATTTACTCCCAGAGTTACTGTAGGATCTTCATAACCTCTACGAGTTCCATGGATGTGAACAAGATGCTGGAATAAATCACACATTTCAGTTGAAGAATCTTATCAGCAATGAATTCGGAGGTGAGCTAGGTTTTACTGTGGGGAAGGGGATACATGGGAATCCTCTCATTCTTCACTCGACAAAAGTAAACCCACTTGATTATTCTTTGGCAACCTTGAGAGGAGCTGGGCTCAGAGATAGTGACATCACCAAGGTATTTGCAAAGATGATCAATCAGAAATTAAAAGATAGACAAATTGAGTCACCACAGTTTCCTATGGCAACGAAGACTTGCTTTCTGAGCTTGATAATTATGAACCCATTCTGGAAATCTTCAATGTCATAGTTCTCTCTATAAGCCCTTCAAAGAAGATTAATGCTCTAGGTTATGCGACCATCCCAACAGAAATTCAAGCTATCAAGATATGGTCCATTGCTACTGACTGGCAACGCCTCATTACAGGAGAACATTCTCCAAAGTTGATAGTTCTATCCATGTTCATTCATTGTCTCACCAGAAGTAAAGAAGCAGTCAGTCTTCTACATCATTTGGGGGCTGGTATTTCTTACACAGATGTCAGAAGACAAAACAAGAAATCAGCCCATGATAGTAAATCTGAGGAAAAAAAAACACCGCACATGATTCCATCTGGACAGCCAACTCATGTCACAATTGATCACTCAGATGGTAAGCAACAGACATTAACAGGAGTCTCAACAACATATGACACTAACTCAATGATTTACCTACCTCGAATTTTGCATTCTGCTGTCATCTGTGATTTGCCAGTACAAGAACAGAACATTCCAAGCAGCTCAACAAGAGAAATCCAGGAAAAGTTTGAGAGCTCAGAACCTATTGACTATGGGGATTATAAAATAGGAAAGAGAAACCCCCCACTGATCATCCCATCCTACGTTGAGGATGAAAGAAGGACCGAGCTGGGTCTTCATTTGAGCAAAGATTGTATTTGGGCTCTGGCAGCAAGCATAGAATCTTCCAGAGAAGATGAATCTCTTCCAGTCCTAGGATCATGGACAGCTTTCAATAAAAAAGCAACATCGACCACTACCTTTAAATCTGAAACTGAATTTCTGCCTATTACACCACATGAACCAGATGATGCAGTTTACAAATATTACCTTGTCTTTCTCATGGATCTAATGGATGACCTACAAATTGACCACATCTTCAGCCATAGTGATCATGCAGTTTTCTACAAGATTGCAAAAATAATGTGAAAAGAAGAAAAATATACAAAAGTGGTTAATTTGATGGGAGGTGTCCATGAACTGATAGTGAGGCGGAAGATCCTCTATAAGCAATACGGTGCTATGGGGCTTTGTGACTGGTGGGTTCAGGCGGGGATAATAGCAGATGGATCTGTTGATCAGGCCTTGGATGGATGCCACTATTCTAGATCAATGAGGCTACATAAACAGTCCCTCGAGGCTCTCCTATGATTCATGAGATCCAAGATTCACAGCTCACTAACCGATGGACTACGAGAAAAGCTCATCAACATGAGAAGATCTGTATCTGCCAAATCCCTGAATTTTGTCCTCTTGGATGAATCTTTCCCCCTGAAGTGCAGTCACAAATATTGGAAACCTCTGGCACCATGGGACAGTGGGTGGCAGGCTACATTGGTGACACCAGCTTCTTCTCACCCAGGTCACCACATACAGAGGCAAGAATCTGAACTTGCATCTGCAGGTTCAATGAGATATTCTACCTTTACTGTTTGCATTTAACCATCAAAACTACTCTCGGTATTTGATGTGGCATCATGTAGACCTCATCAATCTGAAAACCATCAATGAGAATGCATACAATGAACTACAGTAAGATGGCATTGGGGCTAGTCTGTCCAGTGAGGTGTTCTCCTTGATACCTGGCAACCAAGTGACTGAGGTATTAATCAACACAGAGGTCAAGGTGAGGGGTAGACCCATGAGAGGTGGTTACAGTATGTCTGAGAAAGCTGCTGGTGACTTCGTTTTGAATTCCCACAGTCTCACTAAAATGTGTTTGTTGCTGAAGGAGAAGATGCTTTTGAAAACATCGGCCACACACAATGAGTTGACATATGGTACCACGAAGAAACATGATGATCAAGTGAAAGAGTTAGTGAAGAAACTTCATGCATACTCAGATCCATGTCAGGGTGTAGCACGACACATCACAATGGGCATTGACATGCCACCGGCAATAATAGAGGGCCTTTTGAAGGCAAGGACTACGGGGAAGTTATGTTGAGTGCATTTACAAATGACTGCCTCCTATCAAAGAAAGTTGATTTCTTTGAGCCCATTAAATGCAGCAGAATTTCCACTGGAATGGACAAGAGAAAAAGAAACCCAAAGCGGAATCAGTCTTGAAAGAAGACCATCAGGCTCTCGGTATCATTGTTACAAAGTGCCCCTACAAGAAAGATGCATTTTCCTATCCACTCACAACATATCCTCTTGCAATAGCAACTCTGGCTGGAAACCTCTACAAACCTAATACCAAACATGTCTCAAGAAATTGTCTCATCAATGAAGCAGAAGCTTGAAGTTCTTCCCCTCCTTCATTATGCTCAGTGTACATATATGACGCCATGGCGATGGTCAGAGCAGTTCCTGCACAGTGTACATGGAACAGCCTTTGGAAAGCACTTCTTGTCACATTCACACCGCCATCTACAGCAAACCCAGCAGAAGTCATCATCATTTTTGATAATTATAAGGATGATCAAGAGTTCTTGTTGAAACAGCAAGAACGAGCTGAGTGAGCGCTAGGAACAGGAGGAATGCGACTTCACATGGGATCAGATTCACAAGAGATGCCACAGCGAAAGGTGTATCAGCAGTAACTTCACAACAATGACAACAAAACAGATCTCATACAGTGCTTCAATGAGTATGTTAGACAAGAGAATGTCAGAAGAAACTTACAATACTAACTTACTATCAGCAGTGGCAGAAACACATATACTATATACCCAGATTCAGAAGAATTCTTGTTTTCCTGCAACTATGAGGAGGCAGATATGAGGATAGTGCTGCACTGTGCTCTTGCAAAATGCCCAGTTGTTGTTCCTAGCCAAAGATACAGACATCCTCATTTTGATGGTTAATGCTTTCGCAAAGACCCTTCCAGATTCACCATGGATGCTCCAAATCAACCCCGATGCATTTGTAAACATAGGATCTATATATAATCACATTGGACACACTGCAAGTCTCAATTTGCCAGCATACCACGCTGTCTCTGGATGCGATACAGCGAGTTACTTCTACAAGGTATCAAAGAAATTAGTCTTTCAACATTTGCACAGGGTCAAAGAAAGAATAAATCTCCTTTCAGGGCTTTGGGAATGCACATATGCTTCACAAGACACTGAACAAAACTTCAATACCTTCATTCAACACTGTGTGTACAATGGTACAGGAGAAGAGGATCTGGTAGACACATGAGTAAGGCAATACAATAACCTGAAAGTAAAGACTATGAAAATGATTCTACTAGACCCAGTGATTCTATGTCAGCACATAAAGAGGGCAAATCTCGTAGCCTACTATTGGTGCCACTGCACAGAGCCAGAAACCCTGAAAGTTGCCTCTTATTTGTCAAGATGGAAATGAGAGGATGAAACACTGAAACCTGTGTGATTCATTGGGTTTTTCAGTTACCTGACATCCTATGTCTTAGAAGAAAGGGTAGAAGATTAGCCGGACAACGATGTGCAGCTGACGGAGATGAGGCAAACGATGAAGGTGAGTCAACACCTCAAAGACACACACACAGAAGATCAAACAAAAACCTTCAACCACAGCACCAATGACTGATTGTACTTGAGATGATGGCACTGAAAACAACACATCAGCAACCAATGAACAAACTTCTGTAGATGAATCTTCAAGCTTCGGGAGTGAATGTGACAGTTCAGATCCAGAGTGGACTCCAGTATAATGACTTCAAAACTGGACATGACAACCAAGGTGTACTGTTGACCCAAAATATTCATAGTGTTGGGTCAAATTGTTGATAAAATGACTTAATTCTAAACAATAAATCAGCACATATAACATTTAGATTTTAAGCATTACTGTACGTACTTTGAACTATTTTAACAGTAAATTGCCCTGTGAATTCAATTGTTTTATGTAGTATTAATGTGTGCATTTGGTCCTGTGTCTAACAGGGAGCCTCAAAACAATATATAGATGTCATAAATGTTCATGAATAAATGTTCAATAAATAGATGTTCATGAATCTTTGATCATCGGCATCTTGGAAGCTAGGGATTTGGAAATTATTAGCAAATCAAGTATTTACTAGTGATATGGCAGCCATATTGGATTTTGGCAGCCATTTTGGATTTTCTAAGTTATTCCATCTAACTTGGCAAGGCAGTAAATGTAGAAAATAACACCTTGGAATTGCAAATTGGGCATTCCTAGGCTGAGCTATGGGGCCCAGAGGGCGCACAACATCCAAAATCTGAAATTGGCCCCCAAGAGGCCATCCATCAATTTTCTCGGGGGTAAGAAGCAAATTCTGAAAAGCGAGGTCTATCTACACAGGAATCTGCAGAGATACAAACCTCTGCATTGTAAAGCAGTGTCAATGGCTCAGTAGGTAGCACACTCGCCTCTGAGGCCAGGAGATCAGAGGGCTGTGGGTTCAGTTCCCACATCTGGCACTTGGGTTAATATCCCAGTACTGACACTGTAGTGCAGCATGAGAGGGGTGCTGCACTTCTGAGGTGCCATCTTTCGGATGAGACGTTAAACCAAGGTCCCATCTGCCTGGATTGGTGGTAGTTCAGGTGGATGTTAAAGATCCCATGGCACTTATCGAAAAAAGTAGGGGAGCTTTTATTGAAATAATAAACATAACAAAACAACACAATGAACTTTGTCAGATTAAGAAAAACAGAAAACAATGCAAAGTGGGTAAATACATAAAATAAACAAAGAAACCTACAAATAAATAAAATAACTCCAGAAGAAATCATACATTACTTAAACTTAATAAAAGGAAGAAATCCTTTCCACCATTTCAGGAGTTTAGCGGGAGCTACCCTTTGTGCATCCTGGGAATAAATTCTTGAGAGTTCATTTGCAACAAAAATACTAAAACAAATATAAGGCATTTTTCTTTGATATATATAACCCATTGGCACCTAGCTTGCCATAAATAATATCGTAAACAACCAAGAAATAATGATAATGTCCCCTCATGTAAATAAGAAAGGCTTACCGGATAACATCCTAAAATCAGAACCTCATATGATAAGAAATTAAGCCAATTGAAACCCCATAATGTTGCCAGATAGGCCCACAAACCCTTAGCATAAGAACACTGAAGAAAAAAATGTTCTATTGACTCTTCAATATTTATGCAGTCCAAATATGGACACTTCTTTTCCTCTAAGGCCTTATATTTAGCGTTACCCCGAACGTTCAGGCGACCATAAAAAATTAGCCACTGTGTTTCCCATTGTGATTGAGGCAATCTGAGATTATTTAACTGGGCCAGTACCTTAGAATTGAGGGCAGAAGGGCAATTCTTAAAGCTCGGCTCTTGGGGGAGTAAGTGTACCATCATTAATTGGTAAAATCCCTTCATATTATTGCTCAGGATTGTTTCTTTCTTTATTTTCCATCTGTACAATTTTTGTGCAGCAGGCCAAAAATACTGCGGGAGATGAATGTGAGGATTCAATTTCGGGGCCAAAATGTGCCAATTCCTAAAGTATTTGCCCAGTGACCTGGAATTCCATTTTTCCCCAATCCCTGTTTCTGAAACTAAACCACTTTTAACTGAACACATAATAAATAATGTACAAAAACCACTGGGTCCACCATTCCAAGTCCTCCCGTTTTTATATGTAAATAAGTATAACATCTCTTTACCGGATTTAATCGGTTACCCCAAAGCATTTGAAAAAAATAGACAGTACATTCTAGTTTCTAAATGAGCTGGGAGCGGGAAAATCATGGCTACATACTGCACACAGGGTAGGAGAAACTGTTTAATCACATGTATACGTTTCAGTTTTGACAGTTTCCACTGTTTCCATCTATTCACCTTATTCTCCACCACTTGAAGAGCCGATTCCCAGTTTTCCACCGGCATATTTTGAGGACCGAACTGAATACCCAAAATTTTAAGGGGGGTTCTAGAAAAGTGGATACCCTCCTGCAGCATCTCAGCTGGACCTGTTGCTCCAATAAATAACCCTTTTGTTTTGTGCAAATTCAGTTTAGCATTAGAAACTTTTGAAAAGGTGTCAAAAGCTTTTAAAAAAATATGCACAGAAGACTGATCAGCAAAATATAATATTAAATCATCTGCATAGGCCTGTACCAAGAGTTGGTGATCCTTGGATAGGTTATCTGAAATTCCCATCCATTGCTGTGTAGAAATTAAGTTCTGCAATAGTGGGTCTAATGAAAAATTATAAAGAAGAGGGCTGAGGGGGCAACCCTGACACACTTCTGTATGTAGCCGAAAACTTTTAGCCGTACAGCCTTTCAAAAATGGGAACACAGCAATATATTCAAATAGCATCTTAATCAATTTAACCATTTGCAAAGGGACTCCATAATGTTCTAGAGTTAAAAACATAAAGGGTAGATGTACTCTGTCGAAAGCTTTTTCTAAATCCGCAGCAACCATACAATTTGTAATGCCAGCATCAGAGAGGTGTTCAATAACATCACGTATAATCATTAGTGCTGATTGAACCCATCTATCTGGTATTCCACTAAATTGGTAGGGGGAAATTACCCATCTGGCGTAGTTTTTTAACCTGTTGTTCAAGTTGCTAATGAAAATCTTATAATCTGAATTTAGGAGGGTGATAGGCTGCCAATTCTTAATGTTTTGTCTATCCCCAGATTTGAATAAATAAATTAACAACCCTTCAGAAAAGGAGGGAAAATCACAGAATTCTTAAGAAAATACTGAAATAAAATAAACAGGCATTGACTCAACTCAACCGAAAAAACTTTATACAAATTATTAGAAAGGCCGTCCGTTCCTGGTGAGATATTTAATTTTAATTTTCCTATTACATTTAAGATTTCCTCTTGAGAAATTGAATCCAGTAATTTAGAAGCTTCTGTTAATTTGGAGGGAACACTGATAGTACTTAAATATGAAAGCACTGAAGTATCAGAAATTGGAAAAGGAGGTTCCAAAGTCCGAAAATGATCTACAATTAATTCTCTTAGCTGTACAACTGTGACAGCTATTGAGTCATCGGGCTTCTTTAGTGAGTCAATATTAGAGGAATCCCTCAAATTTTTACAAATCTCAAATGGATCCCCATAGGGGAATTTTTTATACCATTAGAGAGAATAGCTTGTAGGGTTTTTGCTCTATTATATTGAAAAATCCTCATATTTTCTTTTAGTTTCGTAATTTGATCAGAATAATCAAGTAGAGAGGTATAAGCTATCATTGTAAGTTTCTGAAGTTGTTGCCTAAGGGGCAAATATTTTAAAAAATTTTGATTTTTCGTCCGTACTCCTTGTTTTTTGAACCAATTGCGTAAATCTGCCTTAGTCTCTATCCACCAGTCCCCTAAATCAGAATACAGAAAGGTCACTGATAATCTAGCTTTTAAGATATATCTCACCCCAGACTGTATATAAGGTAAGTCTAGTGTGGAGTTATTAAGCTTCCACCTGACTTGTCTATGCTCGGGGAGACCTGACAGCTGAAAATTACATAATAGAAACGAATGATCTGAGATTCACAAGGAATCATTTCGAAAGATTTAACTTGCATAGAAGGGAAGACTAGCATATAATCTATCAAGGAAAAAAATTTTCCTTTTGTAAAGGAATATCGAGGTCCTTGAGAAAGAAAATAAATACAATTAAGTAAACCAGCTACTTTGATAATGTTGGCCAACGAATGTGAATCACAATATATTTTCTTTTTTTGTTTAGGTGAGTCAATGATTGTACAGTTAAAATCGCCACCCCATAGCACCTTAACTGATGTCACCAAAAAAGGTTGAATAGCTTTTAGACAGGTTACTCTGCCAGCTTTTGTTTGAGGGTTATAGATATTGATAAAGTGATAGCACGTATCATGCCATTTCCCATCTAATATCAATACTCTGCCTGGAATAAGGTCAATTAAATTATGCAACTTAAAGGAGTATGAGGTAAACAAAATGCCTATGCCATCCGCTGTATCCCTTCCAAAGGACCAAAAAGAAGGTCCCCAAACCCAATACCGTTTGAAGGAAGGAAGAAAGCTAGTCTATGGAGTACATCCAGGTTTCCTGTAAAAAACACACAGAAATATGTTGCTCATGTATATAATGAAAAAGGGCTTGCCTTTTAGCAGTATTTAGCAGACTATGGGTATTTAAAGAGCCCCAAGACAATCTCATTCATGTTTATAGAGATGGAAACAGACCCTCTATTTTTTCCTCTTTTTCTTTTTCTTCTCTTTATAGTTATCCACCGGTTGTGACCGGGTGGATAAGGAGGATTTTTGAGAGTCTGAATCTCCCAACTCCATCTCTGTGTCCCCCCATGGGGTAAACAGGGCAGCATAAGAATTGCTTGTTTCTATAATAGGCACTGGAGAAGGAGTTTTAGGATGTAAATTTCTAGAAGATCTACGTATAGGCAAAGCTGACCCAGGGCCCAAAACTTTAGATTCTTCTCCAGCAACCTCCGCAACTACCTCAGTGTAGCACACTGGAGGAAATTCCAAAGGGTCAGGTGGACCCATGTAAGATTTTTTAACTTCCACAGAGCCTGAAACAGTTGTTTGCGCAACCTTGTCAGATTCCTTCAAGGACTTGCAAGTGGAAAGATCCGTGCCAGGAGACTCTTCTTCTTTTTTGGAGGAGGGAGGTGGAGGATGAGGTGCATGAAAAGAAGAGGGGGAACCTGCAGCATCCTGAGCCTTCTGAATTAGAAGATCTGAGTTTATGCAAGATGTTTTGTTTTTGGTGGCCCAAAGGCATTCTCGGAACATGTGGCCATGTTCTTTGCAAAGATCACATCGAGACTGATTATTACAATGCATAGTTAAATGCCCCACTTCCCCACAACTGTCACAACGTGGCTGATTGCAAACACTAGAGAGATGTGTCCTAGCCCCACATTTGTAACAAGCATGCGGTTGTCCGCTATAAAAACACACACCCCTATTCCTTCCTAGCAGAAATGAATTAGGAATATGCTCTACCCCTGACTCAGATTGTCTCAATTTAATTTTGTAATTCCAGCCCCTCGTCCAAAATTGTTCAGAATCTAAGATGGGTTCAGGGTCGCTCAAAATCTCACATTTTTGAGATAGCCAAAAAGAAATGTCTTCCACATGGACCCCGTCATTCCTAAACATAACTGTAACGTATTTTATTAAAGGCTTTGATAAAGGAATAACCAGAAAAGGGGTCCATGTGGGAGAAAACTTTACCTGACCATACCTATCCCAAAATAAGTCCAACGCATGCGGTGTCTGGAAGCTTATATTGAAATTATCCTCCTCAGAGATATTAATAAAAGCATACACATCTTTAGGAGTGAAATGTAGAGAATCTTTCAGCAGAGTTTTCCCCACATAGAATCTGTCCGGCCTGTCCTCCAAACCCCCTTTGTAGCGTATTCGAACAGCATTTCGTCGAGGCGGCGCTTCCCTCTTCGAATTTGAAAATAATTCTGACATAAGTGGCTTCTGTTGAGGAGGTTTCAATAGAAAGGGTTCTTGTAAAGAGGAAAGAGGCTCCTGAAATGGTTTGGCTAAGTCTGGGTGAGGAGAGGAGGGTAGGAAAGCTTGTACCTCCGGAACCATATTTGTCGGGGGGAGTTTTAATGCCTCAGATAAGTTATTTTTTCCGTTTAGACTTTCCGTCAAATCTTTCCGCTGAAAATCTGGTTTCCACTCCGGAGAGTGCTATGAAAGAGAAAAATCAGCATCCCAAACTGGATCAGGCTTCCAGATGCCTGTCAAAGCCTGCTTCCAGCCAGCCCCTCTAAGAGCTTTACCTGGAGACTAGGCTTCCTGAGTTCTTTCCTCATTAAGGCAAGGAGGTCCTGCCACAACTGATTGTGTGGTTTCAGGATTTGTTTGATGTAGTGCAGTCTTATTAGGGAAGAAAAATTCAGTAACCCCCTTTTGGAAGATAGCCGAGGATTGATAAATCACTTCAGGCTGAGCTTGGAATTCCACATTAATAGGGTTTTTTAAAACAAACCCAGTCAATTTACTCAATGGTGCTGACTCATTCTGAGCAAAATGTGTTTATAGGCAACCCTTGTAGAAGTGTTTGCTGCTTTGCCGTCAAAGAACTCTTATCTTGCGATTTATCCGACAATGTAGCAGGCTGTAGGCACTCGCTTAGATCCGTGATTTTACTGCCAGCCTGTGTAGGAGCAAGACCTACGTTTGACATACCTGGTGTGGGAGTGAGGCTTTGCGGTATGTGACTGCACCCTATGAGGCCTTCAGAATCTGTAGATACCACCGAGTGTTTGACAGAAAGAACAGAGCAGCTGTCAACGCAGAGATTCTCCTGCAGAAGAGACATCGATAGGGACTTTGCATCTGTATGCTGTTTCAAAACGCTGACTGGTAAGCAGACTTCTTGCCTTTCCCCTGCTACCAGTAAACTCGGGTTTTGTTCAAGCAAAGGCACAGTACCTGTGTGCAGCGAGCTCTCGCTTTTCGGAGAAATACCGTTGTTTTCACAATGCAGCCCATCATTAGCAAGTCCCGTCATAATAGAAATAGGCTATAAAAACTCATCGCACTCCTCGGAACCTCCCAAGGGAGCTAGCTCAGCTAAGATTTCAGCAGCAGGGGCTGCGCTGCTGTCAGGGAGAGCATTATAACTTTGCAGGTGTGTGGTCATGTTTTCAGTACCCGGAAAGGGCTCAGTTTGATTTTCCATAGATCCATAGTCGTGTATCTCCATTTTAACCAACTTTGAAGACATTTCCTCATGTTTATTTGCCAACTTGACCGAATCTTCCCAATGCACCACTGCATCATGAAATTCCATATCAGAATCAATATCCACAGTACTATGAGCAACAGTCTCCTTATTGACAACAGTGGGAGCAGAGGCCATCTCTCTCACTATGCAGACATCTTCCTCCTTCGGCATCCCACTCAGAGTGGCCATCTTGGCAATGGCCTGTCTCCCTACTGGCAGCAATGCAGCAGCAGAGTAGGGGAATTTCCCCGGTGTCCTGGCCAAATTTCCCTCATTCACTAAAAATACTACTAACAGCTTAATCTGGTTCAAGGTCAGTTGGCATTCATCTGTATCCCCTTCCCCTGGGTCGTGCCTGAAAATAGGCAGGATGTGCCTAGTGCACTTACCCGGTCAACAAAAAATAAATAAATAATAAATAAAATCAAAAGATTAGGCTGGTTCACCTGTCTATAAACATTTCTTAAATCTGCCAAAAGACTGTCCATCTCTCTTTCTGAGGCTAGAATTAGGTATCATACCTTTGAAAGCAAAAATTATGATCTGTATGGTCAATTTTTGGCAAAGTATTATGCACATGGGCGATGATAGATTACCCAAAGTTTGCTGGACAAAGACTATGAGCAATGTGCAGAGAGAGAAAAAGATAACAAACTGTTTTGGCAAATTAAATGACATGGTTAAAAAGTTGAATATGCCTGATATATGGTCAGAGAGGGCTGGGTTACAAACTAATATGTATTGCAGTGAACCTGTACAGAGAATTTTTGATATTTTTATTCAACAAGATATAGCTCTGATATGCAGCATCGACTGTGAGGTATTTTATTTACAAATTAAGACATCCTTTGGTCCAGAAAAATATAATTTATTTTGTGAAAATAGAGATCACAGGAATGCTGTTTGCAGAGCCAGATTAAAGCTTCTTATGGGTAATAATGTACTGCATATAAATTTGATAAAAAAATAGAAAAATCAGTGTTTATGTAATCTAGGTGGCAGCTTCCCTATTTTCCACCTGTTGTTAGAGTTCCTAGATTTGAAAAAGAAAGATCTAAATGGATAACACCGCTACTATATTCCAAATGATCTATGTCAAACAAAGAGATGCTATGGAACTACTATATTTTACTTTCATTTTATTTTCACTCTATTCGCTGACTGACCATTATCAGCGAAAATAATATAAAAGTGAAATATCAAGAATGGGGAAATATTTGTTACACTTATGCAGTTGAGTATTGTAAAATGGTTCCATGTAAAAAAATGTATCACAGTAATAACATCAGTTAAAAGGATTGGGTAAAGTTAAGAAGACGGAGTTACAGTACAGTTATAGTTTTACAGTACAGTTCAACATCAGATCACTGGGAGAGACAGAGAATCTCAGATGCTGGCAACTTTGTTTGTAAAGACAGCTTGTCACATTTATGAATTTAAAGGCAGCTTGTCACATTTATGGCAGCTTCTTTCACCCACAGACAATTGGGATATTACTAAGCCTGTCAATCTGTCAGCGCAAGCAGTGAAAATTGAGAAGGATGGAATTTGCCCTGTTACAGCCGTAGTGTGAACAGTGCAGACAGAACCAGTATCATCTGTCTTTAGTTTGTCCGCAGCAGTTCACCAGTCACTATTTTGCGTTTGCAAACAAAAGCAATGTCAGGTTTTTTGCCCATTTCAAAGCAGACAGGAATAGAGCACTGATTTGTGTCTCAGATTTTCAACAATAGGGCAGAAATAAAGGATCAGCTGCTATGTATGGGGATTGTGGAGCTGAGGGGAAAGACAGCTATCAGCTTGTGGTGGCCTTTACTCTGAAGTCTAGAAGGGAGGTACAGAATACTGTAATTGTTCCACCACCAGATACTGATTTAACACACACACCCAGCCCTACACCATCTCTTGATCACTGAATGCCTCTCAGAAGGGATTGGCTGACTTAAACAGTGCAGCTCCCCCCCCGTACATTCCCCCTGTATGCCACTTTCAGCAGGTGAGCAAGATATTTTAATTTTAAATGTGCTCCCGACTGCAACCACAAATTACTGTCTCCCTAATGACTCTTTACATTTTTATTAAAAAACATGAAGCTGTGACAACCCTGTAAAACTGTCAAAATTGTTGATGTGGCATCTACCAAAATCACTCGATCTAGCGACCCACCATCTGCAAAATTTATATTAAGTGAATATGCCAGTGCCACTCGATCCGTGAAATATTTTCAATGCAGAATATATTAGTTCTACAGTATGTCTATATCTAATATCTTCTGATGAGAATGTTGTATTATATGTATTGGCACAATTTTTAATGTTATAAGGTTTAATACATGTATTTGAAATGTTTATGTGATGATGATATATGGTAAATGTCTACTATATTCTTATGTGTACTAGTTTTAATGTGATAATTCTTCTGAATTTTATACATTTTGAGAAATAAACTGAACTAAACTAAAAAAAACTGAAAGACCACAGCAGTATTAGGGGTAACATAATATGGAAGTAAAGAACTTCATAGTCTTTATTGAAGGAAAAGTGGGCATTTAAAATTGACACTGGTAACTCAGGGGTATTAATTTCAGTTGGGGCTATATCACTGTGGTAAAGATCCCATCTAGTCCACCAGTTTATATAAGCAGGTAGTCTGTGTTGGACTAGGAAGGTTATTCTTTCCATCCTTTGAGTCTGGTGTATTATGGTGGTCCATTCAACAATCGTGGGTGGGACCACCTGTAGCCATTTTCTTGTGATGGCCTTTGCAGCTGCAGTTGTGAGGCTGGACCAAAGAAAAATGCCCTCCTGACCCTTAAGAGTTCTCAGTAGGAGCCCCAAAAGTAAGTGTTCAGGACCCAGTGGTATCACAATGTTCAAAATCTGGGTAATATGTTCTGCAATTGAAGCCCAGTAGTCCTGTACCTGTGGACAGGTCCAAAAGACATGGGCCTGAGAGGCCACCTCCTCTCCACATTGCCACCAACAAGTGGCAAGAAAGGTGGAATCCCACTTGGCCTTCACCTGAGGTACTATAAATTATCAAATTTGTAACTTCCAGGTGAATTTACACCAGGTGGGGGAGAATGAAGTTCTCCAGGCCCGTTCCCACATTTTAGTCCAGTGTTTGGCTTTGATTAAGATATTTAGATCTCTTTCCCACCGGAGTTTCATCTTCTCCATAGATTAACCTTGATCTCTTATATAATTAGCGTATAATAATGTGATAGCCCCCCCTTCCCATGTGTTGAGCTCCAGATAGTTTCAAAGGGGTGGGGGAGAAGGGTGCTCCGTGGTCTGTCTGCCAGCTGCTTGAACTTATTTGTTCATGTAATCTCTAAGCTGGAAATACCGAAATCAGTCGGTGGGTCGCCAGCTATATTTTTGGGCAGCACATTCAAAAGGGAAGACTATGTCTGCCTGTAGCAGCTGCCGTGTAGAATGCATTCCCTTCTGGGCCTGATGCTTGAAACTAGGGTCCAAAGTGGCAGGGAGAAAAGAATCATCCCAAGCCCACCACCCATATTTCCAGACAACCTTTTTGGTGTCTCTGTTATTTGTGCCCCATTTCCAGCTTTCAAAGAATGTGTGAAGTCCGCTGAGAGAGAGCTTCAGGAGGGTATGTAAAGCCTTAGAGGCAAATATCAGAGTGGGAAGGGGGTGGAGAGGTCCTCAGTTAGATGTATAATTTTCCACTGGGTGAAATAGGAGGGGCTACCTCATAAAAGAGCAATGTGTATTTGGGCTGCTACTCAGTATCCAGTTAGTAAGGGCAGGGCACAACCACCCCGATTCTTAGGAAAGTGGTGTGTCTGTTTTTTTTTTTTATTTAGTTGTTTAACCAGGTATAGCACACTAAGCTGAAAGCTTTTTTACAGGAGCGACCTGTTGACTAATCCTAGGTCTTGCCCCCCCCCCACCAAACAAAGGAAAGAAGTTGATTCTGCCATGTCTGACATTCCTATCTGAGGACTGCACAGGGTAAACACTGGACTAGAGAAACCAAGATAATACAATCATTTTAACTGAGTGGACCCTTGCATGGGCTTTTTGCAGATGATACTAAAATTTGCAGTATAGTGGACAGCAACCAAGGCATAAGGGAATTAAAAGAGGACTGGCAAAATTGGAGAGGTGGTCAGCAATTTGACAGTTGAAATTCAACATCAAAAGTGTAGGGTTATGCACTTAAGAGGAACAAATCCCAAATTCTGAATGATGGATGTCAGAAATTTGACTAGAGCAAACTATGAAAGAGAGGGACTTAGGCATCCTAATTAGTGACAGTCTTAAGACTTCAGCGCGCTGTGATATGACAAAGTGAATGGGATGCTGGGATGAGCAGGGAGGACCTTCTCAAGCAGGAGAAAGGAAGTGATCCTTCCCTTGTATAGATCACTGGTTAGACCACATCTGCAGGGTGGTGTTAGGTTTTGGAGCCCACACCTGAAAAAGGATAGGGACCACCTGGAATCAGTTCAAAGAAGAGTGACCAAGATGATACATGGTCAACAGGGGAAGCCCTACAAAGAGAGACTGGAGGCACTTATGAATGTATTCACTGAAAACTAAGAGAGAGGGGGCTATGACTGAGACCTTCAAGAACCTGAAAGGTATCAATAGGGTAGACTACCAGGAACTGTTTACGTTTAATGGGGTCTATGCACTATTGCGGGCCACATACACATGATTCACATGTACTAGCCTGCATAGCTCTGCACCTGCAGACAGGTACAGAGTGCACTGTGTGCACAACTGCATGCCTCTGCAGGGTGCCTGCCCACAGCCCTTCCCCCTACAACTGTACAAGGGGCAAATTGAGGGACACAAGCAGGCATTCAATTGGATGCCTGTCCTGGGACATGAAGTGGATCCTCTGCTCTGCACAAGCAGAGGATTCCAGGAAGGCATGGAAGCACAAAAGTTTACAATGCCAAGTGACTGCCCAAATGGCTGTCCCCAGCCCCCCCTTTCCAACTACAGGGTGGGGGAGCACCATAGGGGGTGTTTTAGTCTCCCACAGCTTGCAGACTTTCACTTGGGGGCACATAACAGATATGGCAGGGTCCCTGCTGCCATATTCTGTGCCCCCCCCAGTTGGCACTCTGTGCATTAGTTAATGGCACATAGTGCAGGCACACCCCAGACATAGCACCAGACCAACCATGGCATGTAGCTGCATGATTGACCAGGGGATCGACTGTGCAAGGGGCATGCACCCCTTCCATGAATGCCATTGGGGGTCTCTGGATCCCTGGTTCATGGTCTTCCAACTTAAAGTTGCTAATGCGCCACAGATATATGGTGCATAGGCAGTCACGCTTTTTGTGCACAGACCCCTATGAAAACAATATCACTAGGAGGTACAACATAAAGCTGATAGGAGGTAGGTTCAAAAGGGTCAAAAGGAAATATTTCTTTAGGAGGAAGTAGTGGACAGATGGGCCCATCTACCACAGATGCTTGCTTACTTTCAGAAAGTTACTGGGCCCAGTTGTCAAAGGTAGACACAGGGCTTGTGTCAAGCCCTGCATATGACCCAGTTTGTGGTACAGGTGCACCAAACACCTTTGGTTCAACTACACCCAATTTTATATTCTCAGGCGCAGTTGTGACACTTTCCTCACTTTACGGCAGCTTGCACCAAATATTTGGCGCAAGCGCTGCAAAAATGGTCCACGGAATGTCACAAGTTAGACCAGGGGTGCTGGTCTAACTTGCGGCATTTGACACCTGAAAGTGAAAATTCCAATCACCAGCCAGGAGACTTTCGCAAGCCCCCTGTGCCATATGATCAGTGCACCAGGGGCTTGCAGCAGTCTTGGGGGCTTTGAAAATTAAGCCCACTGTTTTAAAGCATGGTCGGGACAGTTTCATGGAACAAAAGGGGAGGGATTCTAAAGGAGGTCATATTACGATGGAAAAACACGGGCACAGTGTAAGCAAACGTCAGTCTCACCAGTACCAGACTGGCACCATGACCGATGTAAAGATGGGACAAATTGGATGGTCCAATGGTTATTATCTGCCTGTAAAACTCTGTTTCTGTGTTTCAAGGCTACCTTCAACAGCATTAGCAGAAAATGGCTCTGAAACCATTTAATGAATATGGGTCTCAATTTGAATCTCTTGATATTTTGATATGGTTGCATGAAAATACATGGCTTTAAATTTGGTATAATCTTAATGCCCATTTAACCGATGCAGTAAGATCAAATGTTGGAGTAAGACGAGGGTATCCATACTCTCAAATGTTGGAGTAACACAAGGGTATTTGTAGGATCAAATGTTGGAGTAAGGTAAGGGTATTGAGGCCATTGGTCTCTATGTAGAACAGGTGACAAACCTTGGGAAAAGGTGCAAGGTTTTGGTAATGCATAGAGCCTTTAGATTCTGTTAAGAAGGTACTGACATTGCATTGCATGTACTGATCTTTAATGCTTTATGTTGTATTTGTCACATTGGCAAAACAAAATAAAATTTTCATCTGTTTTCTCAACTGAAAACTGTCCAAGTCATTACTCCGGCATCGTCCAAGTATCACTCTTTCCTGTGGACTCCAATACCACTCCATTGTAGTTCCATCTTTCTACTAACTTGGGTTTCAGCACTCAGTCTGGTTGGAGTGTTAGTGGAGTATTCCACCCTGAGGCAGTTTTAGGTACAAGTGAATCAAGTGGCCATTTGGAACACCAGCACAGAAGGCACACACTAAAGTAGAAAGTATAAGCAGAGAGCAGTTTACAATGAAAAGATGTCAATATAAAAAGCAACATTTTTATCACCCTTGTATTTAACTTGTAAATATCTTGTGTATTATACCAGCTAAATGCCTGCACTTGACTTCATGATTTGTACAATTTTATGTACTGCATTAGTGTACCATGTTATTTCCATTGTTACTATGTACCCTTTATTCCCTCTCCCCCAGGTCACACCTGGAAATGTGCTTTGGCTTAGTGTGCCTTTCCCAGTTACCAAATTTCAACTAAATAAATTAATAGAATTTTTACCATGTTTTGGATGTGGGTTGGGAAGAGGAGAGGAAGTGGTGGGAGCAGTGTTGGTGGTACCACAAGAATTTCTGCTGTGTGTGCCATTAGGTCTTAAACTGGTTCTGATTCTATCTCTACTGATCCCCAATTGCGAGGGAGTACAGTGGGATGGAAAATAAGTACCCAGGTGTTTTGCACCGCATCCTGTAAGGGAAGACTGGGGCTGTCCAGCTATGCTCTCTGTCGACCATTTGCCACAACATAGGGACACACCGAGTCACTGCCTCCATTATATTTTGCTTCAGGCCCTACCACTTGACATTTTTACTTATTCAACATTTTTGACAAGGAAAAGTGCAATCTGCTGTTAGAACTTGTTCCCATGTGCATCCTAACCCCATCCCCTCTTGTTCCATGCCTGACATGCTGAATAACACAACAGTCCCTGCTCTCCCTTTAGCACTTCCCACTTCCCAAACAATGTCAGGTAGGTTGAAATCCTTCTTGAAAACCATGGGCCCCATAGTTGTTACCCATTTAGTTTTAATTTTGCCAACTCCAAGTCCTACTCTGCTGTACTATCTGATGATATATATCATCCTCCCAGAATTGTCTTTTTTACTGCCAGTGGATCATTTCCAGACACCTGCTTCTACAGGGCTCCAATCCTGCCTTTCTCTCTCTCTCTCTCTCTCTCTCACTTACTGATATCCCATACCTGGCATAGAAAGCTAAACCTCCACCCTCTGACCCTCTGTCTCTCTTTGCATCCCATACAACATATGAACAGAGGTGGAGGGAGCTGAATCTATGCCCACTGGAGACTAGAAGGGAGAGGGGGACATGATTGAAACTTTTAAGTATATGAAGGGGAAAAATAAGGTGAAGGAGGGGAGCTTGTTCAGAAGGAAGGATGGAGCTATAACAAGGGGGCATAGCCTCAGATTGGAAGGAGGTAAATACAGAGGCAATGTGAGTGGGAATTTCTTCACAGAGTGGGTGGTGGAGGCCTGGAACAGGCTACCTGAGGAGGTGGTGGGATCTGAAATGGTGGGGGGATTCAAGAGGTCATGGGACAGACATATGGGGTTGGGAGGAGGGGAGAATGTTAAGAGCCAGTAAAGTGGGGGAAGGGAGGATATAAGGGCAGCCTAGATGGGTCAGTGTGGTCCTTTTCTGCCATCAAATTTCTGTGATTCTGTGATGCCAGCTTATTCCCTCCTTCCACCAGGTCCTTGCAGCTGCTACTACATCATAGATTGTCCCAAGAAGTTCCCCATCAAGCTCCCCCATTTTGTTTTCTGTGTTCTGCAAATCAGTTGTCATGCAGTGAATGTCTGTGATTGGTCAATACTGTTTCTGCATAGTTCTGGTCAAGATACAAATGATGATATGACTATTGAGGAATAATAAACAGATGATGTGAAGAGGAATCCAGTCAATGCGGATAACCCCGCATCAGCTGAGACCTAGTCCAAAAATGGAAACAGATTAAAACATTTAACTCTACCAGCTGTCATCAGATCTGGATGAGAAAGACCTTGTCATTAGTGAATCTTGGGTTCTACTAACAACATAAGTTCAAACAGCATTTTAACTTTTTTTTCTTCCTTCTACATTTAGATGTGTATGCATGACACTGGAGTTTGATCCTGTACTGTCACTCCTGCTCGGTACAGATATGGTCCTTGCTAATTGTGCTCCACATTAAGAACTACTTAACTATATCATTTACAGATGCTGTACTGCACAGACTCTGCTTGTAGGACTGGTGAACACAACAAACGGACTTCCAGATCATTTGATATCAATTGAAACTGTACTGATTTTTATGCTCACCTTAGAACTGACAAACTGCTTATAAGAAGCATATGATGAGTCCTAACTCCCACCCAAAATCGGTGTTTAGTGGTCAAGATGCTGATCACCCATTTTGGGTGGCCATTATGAGTCACCAGTAAAGTAGTTGTGAGAGTGTGTGTGTGAGGAGGGGTCTGAAAGTTTTCAGAAAGGTTTAGTGGGAAAAGTTTCTATTTTTTGAAGGTTGGAGGTCAAAATAAATAAAATGTAATAAAAAAAGCCAAGTCTAAGTGCATGCATAGTAGTGCTTTCACCAACTTTGTTTATTTTCAGACCGCAAGTACTGTATAGATATACAGCTTTGTATATTAATACAGGACTTGTACATGGTAGATGGTGGCCAGCCAGGGAGGTGACTGGAGGATAATTGCTGTCGGCCATTGGGGGAACTAGCATGGAGGAGTCATAGGCTTGCACTTGCCTCAAGTTAACTCATCTTTATTGATCACACATTTGCCATTACAACAAACACACATATATGTGGCAGACTTTAAAGAGAAACAATCAGCACAAAGGATTCCCACACTCAAGGGTGGAGCTGTCCTCAATGTCCTCTTTGTGTGCAAAAAATGTTGGCTTACTTACTCTTTACCGTAGTATAGTAGATCATCTCAGACTAATTTTGCTTAGTTCTAGGCTGACATCTTCTGTTACTACAAATCCCAGAATTCCCTGCAGCTGACATCAGAGCAGTAAACAGCAGAGGGAGATTCAATAACCTGTAGTGCATGTTAGAGCTTTTATAATCTCTGATCAGATGTTGTTTTGGATCTGCTTTTCTCCAGGGGCTAAGTATAGTCTTCTGTGGCAGTATTTAGCCAAGGGTGGACAGCAGAATCAGCAAAAAAACAAAACAAAACAGAGCCTATATAAACTTTAACATGCACTGCAGGTTACTGAATCTCACACTGCTGCCTACTGCTCAGTTGTCAGGTGCAGGGGATTTGGGGATTTATGGTAACAGAAAATGTCAGCCTATACCTAAGCAAAATTAGTCTGATACAATCTATATACATGGGATATAATCGAGTTGTCAGATAACGATTTATCTGCCACGTTGCTTGACTTCGGGTAACCTCATGAGTGGCATATGCCAAGAGTGAGGTGTCCAAGGTCAAACAGCACAAGTGTAGATAAATCATTTATCTGACAGCTCACTATTGTATATTTCATTTATGTAATAGGGATGCTTTCAGTCAGTGCAGGGACATTTGCTTTTGATTGCTTATCTTTTCTTGCATGTTTGTCAAAAAAGTGAACAAAAAATTGCATTTTCTGCTCTTTGTTGCTAATTATAAAAAATCTATAAGGTATCTACGAATGAAACACTACTCGTGTAGATAATTTTGTGCTGAACAACTTTCATGCTCACAGTACCATGCTATCTTTTTTCATTTTAAAGTTATTCGCATTTGAATATGGGCAGTACTGCTACTGAGGCCAAGCATTCTAAATGAGTTCTGGAGTGATTGTAACATAGCTACTATATGGATAAATTTTATTTATTCAACAGCTGTGAAGATAAATGGATTTATTTAACAGCTTCTGAGTCTACACCTATTGCATAAACTATAGTAAACAGTGTTATTTATTTATTTATTTATTGTTTACCAGGTGGATGCACTAGGCAAACAAATGCCTATTTTCAGGCACGACCTGACACAGTACAGTATACAGAACACAGCAATTACAGTTTTGACAAATCGCCTACAGTATTGAAACAGAAAAACAGTACAATAAAATACAAATTAGGCAATCATAGAGAGGGGTAAATACAGTGAGAAAACTACAACTAACAATAGATACAAAGTCAAAATAAATAAGCATATAGGACAAGATACAAATAGCAGAGGGTACAAAATAAATGTACATCTGGGTCAAAACACTGTAGACAGTAACATAGATATCTTAAATCATCAGCAGTTTTGGAAAACCAAAAGGACAGGGTAAGAGCAGGATTACGGGCAAGCACATCTAGACATCCTAAGCAAGTGTTCATGGAATGTTCTTCGGAAGGAGGATGCAGTGGAGCTTTGCCTAATATCTGTTGAAAAGGAATTCCACAGAGCTGGAGTGGAGTAACCAAATGAGGATTCCCCTGTATAGGTTCTGATTTTAGGGATCTCAAGTAGGACATTTGTTTCAGACCTCCGGGGATATTTGCTGCAGACTATGTTGAGGAAGGAGACAAGGGACACTGGCACATGTTTTTGTAGGATGTTGTAGGTGACACTCCCTAATACTAGATCACATGCTTGGGTCAGGGGGAGCCAACCAAGTCTTTCTTAGAGGGAGCAGTGATGAATCTGTTTATGAGATGCAAGGGCAAATCAGCAGATATTGTTATACAATATGGTTGTAGCCATGAGTGCTGAAAAGCTGGTGGTGGTTCTGTATTTATACTCTGAAAAAAACAGAGTAGCTTTAAGTCTTGGAAGGCTTTTCAAAACCCACCTCTCTTGATCTGAGTGCTGTGGAGTGGCAGTGCAGCGATGAGGGAGGGAGGCAGGCTGAAGGTCCCCTCAGTGCTGCTTGTCAGTCCATGGACTTGGTGATCAGATGGGGTGAGGGTGTTTAAGTGTACTGATTCACACCCTCATGACTTGCTGCTTCTCTCCAGTTGCAGTTCTGACTGCAAAAAAGCTAGTGGTGGTCCTATATTTATGTTCCAAAAACAAAGGAGCAGCTTTGAGTCTTGGCGGGCTTTTCAAAACCCATCTCTCTTGATCCAGTAAGTTAACCAAAATGTTTTTGCAAACAAACTGAACACTGGGACCAGCCCAACACTTGAGTGTGAGGCCCTTGGTGCTGACTGTTCCACTTTAAAGTAATGAGAAACTGCCTTAGAAATAGTCTAGTAGTAGTAGATGGCCTGGATGGAGATGGGGAACAATGGAGACAAATCAAGGAAGGTATAGTGAATGCAACCAGCCTTTCTGTGAAAGAAGTGAGGAAAAGCTGGAAGGAAAAAGGCCACTATCATACTCTAGACATGTAGCTACAAAAGTAATTGAAAAAAGGTGGCATTCAGGAGGTACAAAGAAACACAGAGGAAGGAAGATAGGGAGAATTACCAGGTAAAACAGAGGAAAGCAGGAGGGCAGTGAGGCAAGCTAAAGCGCAAACAGAGGAAATGATAGCTAAAGGAGTGACAGAAGGGAACAAGATTTTCTTTAGGTGCATAAGCGAAAAGAGGAAGCAGAAAAAGGGGAGGTGCTGCTGGTTTAATCTGCTGGATGTAGATTGGAGCCTCCCAAATGCAGCTTCAGCTAGAAGCAGGGACATCTTGGACTCCCTGCAGGGGGCGGTCCTCAGGCAACTAGTCAATGAGCATATTCGTGATGGGGCAATACTGGACCAGGTACTCAATAACAGGGACAGTGTTGTAGATGCAAGGTAGGAGGCCACCTCAGGAACAGTGATCACCGTACAGTGTGGTTCAATATAAGGATGGCTGTGAAACTGAATCACACAAGGGCAAGGGTCCTGGACTTCAAGAGGGCTGATTTTAAAAAGATGGGTGAATGTCTCAGGGATGACCTAGCAGGGTGGGATGACCTAGGTGGGGTGAAGGAATAGTGATCAAAGCTAAAAAGGGCCATGGGAAAAGCAACAAACCTCTGCGTTGAGCAAGTGAACAAAAAGCAAGATGCAAAGGAGACCACTATGGTTCTCGAAAGAGGTGGCAGAAAAGGTAAAGGCTAAAGGGGTAACATTCAGAAGGTATAAGGATATGGAGGGATGATAGGGAGGTGTACCAGGAGAAACAGAGACAGCAGTAAGGAGAGTGAAGGAGCAAACTAAAGAGAGAATTGCCCAGGCTGTGATGAAGGGGGACAAGACAGGTTGTATGTGTGTAAACAAAAGGAGGAGGACTACGGCGGGATTGTGAGGTCAAAAAAAGAAGGGGAGCTGCGCAGAAGTCTACCAGGAAAAGGCAGACATCCTGAATAAATACTTTTGCTTAATGTTCACAGAGAATGGAGAAGGGGAGGGGCAACAAAAAAGTAACAGGAGCATTGGAGGGAGGGAAGGGGTGGACACTAGTTTGTTTTCAGAGGAGAGTCTCCTGAAGGGACTCACTAATCTGAAAGTGGACAAAGCAATGGGGCCAGATGGGGTGCATCCAAGGATAATGAGGGAGCTCAGGGAGGTTCTGGCTGCACCTCTGACAGTTCTATTTAACAGCTTATTGGAAACAGGAGTGGTTCCGGAGAACTGCAAGAGGGTGGATATACTTCTACTTCACAAAAGCGGTAGCAGGTAAGAGGCTAGCAATTATAGGCCAGTCAGCCTGACATCGGTGGTGGGAAAGGTAATGGAGTCACTGATGAAGGAAAGGAATGTGGAATATCTTGAATTCAGTGGGTCACAAGACCCGAGGCAGCATGTATTCACGGGGGGAGGGTCATGTCAAACAAATCTGATAGATTTCTTTGACTGGGTGGCCAAGAAATTAGATCAGGGTGGAGTGGTGGATGTGGCCTACCTAGATTTCAGTAAAGCTTTTGACACCATTAGACATAGGAGGCTAGTAAGCAAGCTGGGTAGCTTAGGAGTGGGTCCAAAGGTGGTAAACTGGGTAAGAAATTGGTTAGGGGATAGGCGGCAGAGGGCGGTGATAATTGGAGTTCACTCCTACGAAGGGAGGGTGACCAGTGGGGTGCCTCAGGGCTCACTGCTGGGATCAGTCCTCTTTAATGTCATTATAAGTGACATTGCAGCGAAGCTGGAAGGGAAGGTCTGCCTCTTTGGAATGACACCAACATCTGCAATAGGGTGGACACTCCAGGGTGAGGAGGTGCAAAGGATAAGTAGAGACCTGAGAAAACTCAAGGAGTGGTCAAGGGTATGGCAGCAGGGTTTCAAGATGAAAAAGTACAAATTAATGCACTAGGGGCACAGAAACCCAGGGGCAGAGTACAAAATGGGAGGAGTGGTACTGACGACCACCAAGCAGGAAAGAGACCTGGAAATAATCATATCAGATGACCTAAAGGTGGCCAGGCAGTGCGAGAAAGCAGTTGGGAGGGATACTGGGGTGCATAGGGAGGGGTATCACCAGCAGAAAGAGGGAGGTAATATTGCCTCTGTATAGATCGCTACTAAGACCCTACCTAGAATACGGTGTCCTATGCTGAAGATCACATTTCTGGAAGGACATAGACAGAGTAGAGGAGGTCCTGAGAAAGGCAACTAAGATGGTGCAGGTTCTGCATCAGAAGCCCTACAAGGAGAGATCTAAATATGTACACCCTGGACGAGAAGAGGGAGGGAGTATATGATAGAGACCTTTGAATACCTCACAGGGGTTAATAAGGTACAGGAGGGAAGTATTTTTCGAAAAAAAAAAGGTACTCAGGAGCATGGGGACACAATAGGAAGCTGTAGCAGAGTAGATTCAGGAGAGATGTGGGAAGTACTTCTTCACAAAAAGGCCAGTTGAATATCTTGTATCCAGGGGTTTGCAAGACCAAAGACAGCATAGATTCACAAGGGGAGGTCATGTCAGACAAATCTGGTATATTTATTTGACTGGGTGACCAGAGAAATATAGCAGGGAAGGGCAGAGGATGTGGTCTGTTTGGACTTCAGCAAAACCTTCAACACTATACCACACAGAAGACTGATAAAGAAATTGGAAAGTCTAGGTAAGGGAAACAAAGTTGTAAATTAGGTAAAAAGCTGGTTAATGGATAGGTGGCAGAGGGTGGTTGTAAATGGCATTCACTCTAACAAGAGGAGAGCGAGCAGCAGGGTGCCACGGGGTTCAGTATTGGGACCAGTCCTGTTCAACATCTTCATAAGTGACATCGCAGAAGAGCTTGAAGAGAAGGTATTCCTTTATGCGGATGATGCCAAGATCTGCAACAGGATGGATTCTCAAAAGGGGTTGGAGAAAATGAGAGGAAACCTTAGAAAACTTGAGGACTGGTCAAGGGTATCGCAGCTGAGCTTCAATGCCAAGTAGTGTAAAATCATGCACCTGGGGCACAGAATCCCAGGAGCTGAATAGAAAATGGTGGGGGGGGGGAGTACTGTTGGTCACCAAGAATGAAAGGGACCTATGGCTCATAATATCTGATTAACTCAAGGTCACAGGGTGACAAGGCAGTGGACAGAGCCAGTGGATTGCTGGGATGTATAGGGAGAGGTATTTATTTATTTAGCTTTTGGTAACCAGGTAAACACGCTAAACAGTCATATTCCTATTTTCAAGTGCAACACGGTAGATTACAAGGTGTTTACAGGCAAAAAGCAGGTAATATAGAGTTGCAGAGAAGAATAATAGCCAGACGCAGCACGACTTAACAGGAAGGCATGTAAAAAGCATAACAAGACAAGGTAGCAATTGACAGTCAAGTGCTGAACATAACATAACAAGGTAACATTTGACAGTCATGAACTGTAATCTCATAAACACATCGATCTCAAAGGTGAAGACCCAACATGACCATAAAGTGCAGCATAGTGCACAGAAGGGGGTAGATACCTAGGCACGGTGACAGGCTGAGACGAGTTTCAGGAAATCACAAAGGGAGTTTCTGAAGCAGGTATGGAAGGGGGAAGTACGAACACGGGCAGGGAGGGAGTTCCATAGCCTAGGAGCACAGACGGTGAAGGCACGATCTCCCACTAGGGTACGGGTTTTGGGACTTAGAATACTTGCAGGCCACTAGAGCTTAATAGATAGGAGAGATCTGCAGACTTGAAAAGCTCAGCTAGCACAGGTGGAGTGGCAGTTCTGACAACATTGTCTACAAAATTGTTCATTACAAAAGTTTGATGGTTGTCAGGAGAGAGCCACTAGAGTTTGTTGTATAGTTCACAGTGGTGAGTGAGATGGGGCAGAGAGTGCAAAGCAACATATATTATTGTTAGACAGGTTATTGGGGCATGGGCAAAGGTGACCAGTCCATAACAGAGCATGAGAAGAAGAACTCCCTTCACCAGGGCATGATGCGCAGCCGGGGTGAGGCTGCTTTTAGTTCAGTATGCCAAGCCCAACTTGTTGTTTATAGCTTTGCATACATTACGTATATGCAGGGAGAAGTCAAGCTGAGGACTGAGGGTAACACCCAGGTATTTAAGGGAGTCAACAACCTGCACACTGGATCCATCCACTCTGGTGACTCACTGGGGTGCAGGACAAACTTTGGATATGGCCAGGGAACCAAACAGCATAGCCTGTGTTTTTTTGAGGTTGATGGCTAGCTTATGAACCTTTAGCCAGGACTGTATGCGATCAAAATCAGTGTTGAGCTGAGAGTTGATGACACTGATGTCCTGGGAGCTAGTTAGGATCACAAGGTCATCTGCTATAGGGTGGAACAGCCATGAACTGGGACCAGGGGCAGATCACTAACAAAGAGGGAGAAAAGAATAGGCCCAAGAACAGACCACAGATCATTGGTGAGATCACACCTTGAATATTGCGTACAGTTCTGGAGGCCACGTCTCAGAAAAGACATGGACAGGGTACAGGCAGTCCAGAGGAGGGCAACTAAAATGGTAAATGGGTTGCATGGAAAACCATATAATGAGAAACTGAGGGATCTCAATATGTACACCCTGGAGAAGAGGGGGGAGAGGGGACAGGACATGATAGAGACTTATATGTACCTCATGGGAGTGAACAGGGTAGAGGTGGGGAGCCTGTTTCAAATGAAGAAGTGCAACAGAAGAGGAGAGGGCATGAAATGAAGCTAGAAGGGGGATAATTTAATAAGCATGTGAGGAAATACTACTTCACTGAAAAAGTAGTGGATGCCTGGAACAGCTTGCCACAAGAGGAAATAGGTGCAAAAACTGTGGGGGGAGGAGTTTCAGTCATGCATGGGATATACATTGGAAAATACTAATAAATAGAAAGGGGAGGTGAAGGAGACCAGTTAGGATCAATTGGGACAGAATAGGCAGGGATAAACTGGGCAGAGAGGGCCACTCGATGACCCGATGACCGGGTAGCACTGCATGGTCCCACATCGGAAGCCCAGGTTCAGAAAATAGCCCTGGAAGCTAGTCGGGTGACCCTGAGGGCTGGGTAGGTGCTGCCACACAGCAATGTTCCCAGTTGGGCAGGATGGTGCCAGGTCCTGTTCCTCTAGCAACCCCTGCAGTGGGCCAGAGAGCTTGCCTCTCCCACAGGGATGCACTAGAGTGAGCCAGGCTACCTTGGAGCTAGATCTGATGTCGGGGAGGAGGGCTGGATCAGAAAACAGAAATGCTGAGCCAGCCCACTGTCACAGTAGTAGCACTACACACTGACGATCTGGGTTTGGAAGCGAACCTGGGATATCAGAGGGCGGGCTTGGGACGGTCAGCTGAGTGTCCCAAGGGGACGCTGTCCACCTTGGGGGAGGGTGGGTTTAGTTTCTGTGCCAATACCACCACCTGGGTGACCACTGGTGGCAGTGCAGCAGGAGCCAAGGCTCAAGGGAGAAGGATGTTGGCATGTGCGCATGTGCATGAGCACACGCTTCGTACGCTCCTTGATGTCAGGAAGTCTGGGGAAGAAACAGGAAACACCACCCTGGCCATCTCAGCATGACACCTGCTTTGCATCACAGGCCCCGCACTGCCGAGGAACACAAGAGGCATAATTCTCAGAGAAGGCAGGAGATGGGGCTGGGTGTGAGGCAGAGCTGATGGGGGCCAGTCAGGGTAGAAACAAAGGGGGGAAAGTACAATAATCAAATTAAAAAAACAGAAATACATGCAGCAAGTCACTGGATGATTTCTTGGTCATCACAGCCCCTGTACCACCTACAGGGCCCTGGGGGACATAGGTAGGGGACATTATTTATTTATTTTTTAATTTAAAAGTTTCACCAGGAGGGCATACTGAGCTGCAAGAGCTCATTTCCAGATGCATCCCGGGGGGGAAGGGGGTTGGGGGTGAGTACAAGCAGATTACAACATAAAGGCACATATAATATACAAGTAATAAATGCAATAGAATATTAAGTAATGAAATAATAAATTATAAAACACATTTGTCATAAATTACACTATATACACTATATACAGAGTACTAGCAACAGAGGAGGGGAAGAGGAAGCAGATACCAACAGCAGGGGAAAATATACAGAAATGGGAGTGTACAACTTGGGGGGAGGTGATTGCAGCTATAACAGCATGTTGGATCTCTCCTCAGGTAATTCCCTGATATGGTGGGTGACTGGGAAGGAAGGAGGGCAGCTGGGTGTGAGGGAAACAAGTAAGATAGAAAAGAAAACTGGGCAGAATGGGTGAGCCAAGCAGTCCTTTTCTGCAGACAAATTCTATGTTTCTGTTTCTATAAAGTAAGGCTTAAAATCATTTTTGCTAAATCTGGGGGGAAACCGCATGAAACAAGTAACAGTACTAAACTGAACATCTGTAACTTGTGGAATTGTCGCCCATGAGCATGTGGAGAAATCTCACCAAAAAATCCTGAAAGTATTTTAATAATAGCCTTGCTCAGAGAGCCTGGAATCCACATATTTCTAAAGTTTAACTCCCATGGGGGATTACTCTGACTCCCCAGACATACACTGGAACACAGAACAACATAGTCACGCTTTTAAACAAACATCTGAAAGCAATCTGAAAGTAACAGGAGAATACAGTTACATTCTCCCACCCAGCAATACTCATTACCCCTAAGAGTTATTAACGCTATCAGCATATTGACCTCAAACTTTGTAAAGGAAGAGTGCAGCAGGTGATTTACCAAAAGGTTAGATAAGATTCTAAAATGAATTACTAGCTAAATCGTTTGCTATACCTGCCGCAATCCCAGCCAACATTTAAACATGAGAGTTACACAAGCACTAGAAGAGTCATCAAAGCGACTGGGGCTCATTTCAAATACACTTACTCAAGAATAAACACCCTTATTCTATAGAACTGAGACCACTAGGCACTCCTCAAGTGTCCTCCTCTAAATCATCCTGGGTGGGCTGGCCAGTATGGTGATTTTTTTCAGCTTCCAGATGAGCAGCCCATTTCCCTGCATCAATGAGGTCAGTAAAAATAGACTGCCCTGATGGATAAGTTGTAACTTTGCGGGAAATATGATAACATGGGGAATATTGAGCTCATGAAGCTTCATCCGAACTCCATCGAATTTCTTCCGCTGCTGTCTAGTTGCATACGAGACATCTAGGAAAATTCATGTAACCCCTAGATGGCGCTATCCCAGGGGCTACTACCCCTGCCTGATTTGCCACTAACAGGTTGAGGGGCCTGGATACAATGGCGGGTGCCTCCACCCAGAGGTCAGGGTTTGCAATAGTTAAACTAACTTGGTCACAGCCCTCTGGGACACTGCAACCCCCCTTTCTTCCCACTAGTGGCCCACACAATATATCAGAATTACCTTCACAGTATACACTTACCCCCAGGTCTGGTTCCGGCACTGGGACCTCCTGTGAAATGAGATACAGTGCAACAATCACAGTACAGTACTTTAACATAGACAAATACCTCAGGCAGTATAACTTTGTTGAAACAAGCAGCTCTGATTTATTTAGGGGATATAATAAGGACAGGGGAAATCAGGTTAATTAGCTTATCACTCTAATAATCTACCTATGGCTCTGTGCACAGGCCTATCCCTATCAGTTACTGTCCCTGGGTACCCAAGCCCAGTGGCTAGTCCTAAACTGTGGCAGCTGGTAGGGGCCTTTTCACACAGAGAAAAGGAGAATTAAACAGTCAGCAGTACAGTAATTCCATTTGGATTTAATGTGGCACCAACAGCGTTAGCTTACCCTGAATTAGTACCGCTACTCCAATCAAGATAGGGTCCTTCAATGTCAGCAGGCTCACTTATAGAGCACAAACCTCTTCACACATCCATATAAAGAAAGCACTATACCAGGCAGGCTGCATCTGTATCCTGATCGTAATTACCGCACTATACCCGGAGAACACACAGCAGATTCAGTTCTGACAGACCGAGTACAATTTTCAGCAATTCCTCCAGTCTTCTGAGGTGAGCCTGGGTTTTACTCTTCGATATCCTTGATTCTCTTCACAGGATGGATTCAGTCCTAACAAGCTGTTACACAAGCTGCAGACCGAACTCTGGGCCTTACACACGTTTTTGACTAAAACTGCACACTGAAAAGGCCAGGGCTCCTTCCTTCTCCACTGCCAAAGCTCAACTGAAACTCCAACCCGACAAAACCCGGCACTTCCTTTGAGTTCCTCCCAGTTCTTGACTGGATTGAGCATCACTCACAATAGACTGCTGCTGTTGGTCCAAAAGGTGCTGAAGTCTAAACTACATCTCCCAGAGTCACTGCTCATACAATCTTCTTGTGGCTGGCTCAGATTATGAGTCCAAGTTCTGATTCGTCCGCGGACCATTTTAGAGCTAGCTTACTCCACACTGATTGGTCCAGTTCAGCAGTTCAAAACCAGAATGGGGAACTAGGCAGACACTGTGTCTGACACAAAGAAAGCAGGTTAGACAAACTGTAATTTCATTATTACTGTAAATGATTTCTGGCAAACAGTTACATCTTTGAGATAGGTTCCCTTGCACTCCTAGTACTGCAAAAATGGAGTGACTTGGCAGCAGCTGAGTGGTACTCAATCAACAGAAACACACAGTCCCCATACAACTAATTATGTCTGCAAGCAGACAGCTCTTAAAGAGACAGTACCAGGAGGTCTAAAAACACTCACTGATAAATGGCTTAAATGCCAAACACCATTCAGGCTTGGAGATTCAAGCAAGCTCTGAAGTCTTTTTGGGAACCCCATTTGCAGAAGTTACACCTTCCTGGCCTAGGAAAGCTTGAAAATCCCGCGTCAAGCAAGTACCCCATAAGTTTCAACTGCAACCGCATACATTTGCATTAGGTCTTATATACGTAATCATCAGTCAATATATCATTTACCAAGAACACATTTCTGAAACATTGCAGTACGTCCACTTTACACAGTATTACATACACATTGTACCATAACCTCAAGTTATTACCTCGTGTACATGAAACCTGAAGAGAGGGGCCCTTCCTATCAGTTACCTTAGGGCTGGATGGGGCAAGGGCACCATACTTAGAGGGCAACACAAGTAACTTGGAGTTAGCACTGATGCTCAGTTTGGGTAATGAGCTCGGGACACATACACTCCTTTATGGACAACATTGAGAGGCAAGTCCACAGGCCTCCCAAGTGAATCATAACTGAGGTGCACCACAGTGTTTACAGCCTCGACCAGTCTTTCTAGGGGGAACTGTTTATAGTCTTCCCAATCTGAGCCTCATTTTCAGCATTGTCCTCACTTGTCAGGGGAGTCTCCATGGGGGTAGAGAGCTAGAACTTGGGACACTTTCAGCTCCAGGAGTTACAGTTTCTGAGTCCACAACATTTGGCTCGCATGGAGAGCTTCGGACACTGGCAGTGGACTGTCAGGGCACTCAAAATACTCTTCTTGTTCAGGTGTATCACCAGTCTGCCCCTATCTATCATTTTCCTCCCTGAAAGCTCAAACAGTTCAACCATGCACAATGATTCCATTTCACTCTGATCTGATGCTTTGCACTTCACTTTCTCTGGGAGCATTGGCTCCAGGGATGAAGCTGGGGCTTAGACAGTCCAGAAGGCCCAGCTTTGTCTCCAGTGATTGACTAGGGATTGCCCTCGAAACAATTCGGACTCAGTTCGTAAGAAGGATAGTATTCAAAGTCACTCTCACTTTCTTCCGATATGGACTGACAGTCATGCTCAACTGGGACTTGTGGAGGGAACACTTTAACTTTGCTTCTGTGGTGCAGACTTTCTTTGATCTTTCTTAGCAGCAGCTCTAGTCACTGGTCCAGAGGGGCATCTTCTAAGGGCTCAGACTCAATTAAGATTTGTCCATGGGCAGTAATGATTTCTATGCATTGTTTTACATCTTTTGAATTATTCTCAGGCCTTACTTTGTACCACTGGCAGATCATCTAGTTTGCCCACTACAATGTGAGGGAGATGGTGCCATCTGTCAGCAATCTTGTGCTTGCCATGCAGTCCCAGATTTCTTAGCAATACCCGATCTCCCTCCTGGAGTCTCTTGTTTCACCTTTATCATACATTTCTTATTGGCCAGATTTCTTTTGGCAGTCTTGGTTTGAGCCAGTTGGCAATGCATGAGTTAGCTGGGCCTTTAACTTTTGCACATACTGTAAATAGTTGTCAGCTTGAACCCCATCAGAGAGACCCCTGAACACATCTACTGGTAGTCGAGCTTCTTCCAAACATCAGGCGGTAGGGGAGATCCAGTGGCATCACTTTTGGTGCAGTTATAAGCATGTACCAGGGTGCTAATTTTTGTTGGCTCCATCTAGCTTGTCCTTTGGGTGCAGGGTGCCTAAGTATATATCTAGCAAAGTGCGGCTGAAACGTTCAGGCTGTGGGTCCTGGGGGTGGTAAGGAGTGGTTCTGACTTTCAAGACTCCCCACAGAGAAAGCATCTCTTTGATCAGATGACTCCCAAGTCTCTCCACTTGATCAGAATGGATTCTTTGTGGGGCTTCGCGAAATGAACAAAAAGTTTTCACAAGTACTTTGAGCACTGATGGATGCTTTCTGGTCTTTGGTGTAGGAAAGCTTGGCATATCTCGTGAAATGGTCAGTGACCACCAGCACATTACTGATATTTCTTTGATCTGACTCCAAACTCCAGAAAATCAATACAGACCAGCTCCATGGGTGCACTGGTGGTGATGTTAACAAGAGGGCAGCCCTTGGGGCAAAGCTTCTCTGTGTATGCTGCTCATAAGTTCAATGTGTTGCTCCCACATCAGCCCCCCATCTTAGGCCAATAGAATCTGGATCTCACCAAGTCAAGTGTTCTGTCTATACCAAGGTGCCCCATGTGGTTGTGCAAGGACCTCAGTACTGAGTCTCGAAAGGCAGTGGGCAGCACTAGTTGTTGTTGTCTACTTGTCCCCTCTGTCTACTGTTTCTCTGTTATAACAGTTTATTGATCAGTTTCAACTTAGGACCTTCTTTGTATAAGTAGTGCAGTTCTCAAATCAGTGGAGGCGTAATTGGACACATCTTTTCCTGCATAGAGGGCTTCTAAAGCTGCTTTGATCATGGGATCGTGAGGATTGAGCCCGCCGGTCACTGTCATTGTCCAGCTGAGGCAGTGCACCAATGTCTATTGTAGAAAGTGGCAATAAGCTGCAGGTATGCAATTTCAGAGGGTCCCAAGCATCCACCATGCAGTCCACTGCGTCCGTGGACATTTGTTCCTCCCTGTCAAACTTCGCAGAGTGCCCGAATGTCAGGTTCTGCCAATCGGACCCAATCATTCTGGGAACAGGCCTCCTGGAGAGAGCATCAGCATCTATGTGGTTCAGACCTGCTCGGTATTCGAGAGCATAGTCGTATGTAGATAATGCAGAAAGCCACCTATGGCCAGTGGCATCCAACTTAGCTGAGGTCTGCACATAGGTTAAAGGATTATTGTCAGTTTTACTAGTATTTTAGCCCCATACAAGTACTCATGGAATTGGTCAACATAGCCCACTTCAAAGCTAGGAACTCTAACTTATGTACAGGATAGTTCTTTTCGGATGGGGTCAGGCTTCTACTGGCAAAGGCCACTGGTCTCAGGCCATTCTCGTGCTCTTGGTACAACACAGCCCCCAACCCTTGCAAGCTAGCATCAGTGTGCAGGACGTAAGGTTTTTTGGATCGGCATAGGCCAGCACTGGAGCATGGGTGTTGATATATGATCTCATGAAAAGCAGTCTCACAATCAGAGTCCAGTGGGCCTCAAATACTTCACTGGATGAAAATACACTCTATCAGTCTTGAGGGACGCTGACTTTTGGTATTTTTGTGGGTTGGGGGATACCCCTTGAGTAAGGTTAAGTAAAGGTGGATCACTCTTGAATAGTCCTTGATGAAGCGCCAATAATAACCACAGAATCCTCAGGAATCTTGCAGTTCTTTAGATTTTTGGGCTGTGGCCAGGTGGTCAAGGCCTCAACTTTACTTGAGGTGGGTCTCTATTCCTCGGTGGATACTATGTGTCCCACATACTTTACTGATGTTTGGAAGAATTGACACTTATCAATGGACAGTTTAAGGCCCAAAGTCCTCCAGTCGGTCCAATACCTTAAATAATCTGCTCTCATGTTCCTCCAGTGAGCTGCCAAACACAATAACATCATCTAGGTATACCAGGCACTCTAGTAAGTTCATGTCCCCACTGCACGCTCCATCAATCGTTGAAAGTGGCTGGGCACCTAGAAACTCCTTGAGGCATCCTCATGAATTCATAGAAGCCAAGTGGACAGATAAAGGCCGTCTTCACGGTCCTCTGGGGCCATTGGGATCTGGTAGTACCCACTGCGGAGATCCAGCACAGAGAACCACTTGCTCCCGCTTAGGCAGTCCAAAGCATCCTGAATGCGGGGCATTGAGTACTGATCAGGATAGTCCGCCGTTTAAGGTGCGATAATCCACACACATCCTTACTGTTCCATTCTTTTCCTCACTACCACAATGGGGAAGCATAAGGGCTTCGATTCTTGTATTACACCAGCAGCTAACATCTCTTGCAGATGCCGCCTCACATCATCTATGTTAGCAGGTGCCAGGCGTCAGACCTCTCACGAAATGGTCTTCGTCATGCAGCCGGATATTGTGCTCAGCTCCTTGCACGCATCCTACATCCCATTCCTTTAAAGAAAACACCTGGTCTCTCTGGGCAAGCTTCTCACTGATCCTCACTTTCCATTCAGCTGGCAGTGGGGGAGTCGCGAAATCAAACAAGTCAGGCTTACTCTGTCATTCTTCCTTGAACTCTTGCTGCTGGGTAGCACTGCAGTGTCTGCACAATGCACATTAGCCAGGATGCAACCTCTGTTTACTCGAATGTCTCTTTCAGACACATTATGAACTTGGACCATTACCCTCTGGCATAAGCATGGGCTCTAGCGGGCAAAATACTAGGCTTGACCAGCAGTCCCTCTGGCACTTTTCCATCGCCTGGTGCATCCAACATTAATATTTTATTCTTAACATCCTTTCTGATACGGACTCTCCCTGTAAGGTACACTGGGCATTTGGCGCAGGATCAGAGACTCAGGATCCTTCTTCCATACAATTCTGACCGTTCCTCTGGTTCTGTTTTTCAGCATCTCTCTGTGCCTCATAGGCCTTCTTAATTAAAGCCGGAACTCTTAAAGCTCTACTAGTCTTTGACCCTGTTTTCATAACACAACTGTGCCAGCCTTCCAACATATGAGCATTTGTTCCAATCAACAAAGGGACACCATCATACAGTCCAGTGGGGGGACACACTAAGGCTAGGGTCTCTACTTGTTCGCCACTCCAGCCACGGAGGTGGGGAGAGACAGCCAAATTCGGGATATACCCGGAATAGGTAGGCCTTCTCACTTAACCCCCATACATGCAGTCCTTCTAATGGTTGTAAGGGCACGTCTGACAAATGCTTCTGATACCAATCCTGGAACATAATTGTCACTTGGGAGCACTGTCTAATACAGCTCTTGTAGGCACTCCATTCACCTTTACAGTGGTCTCCATGGAGGGACCCACTATTCTGGACCAGTCTGGAGAGGCGATAAGTGGGGCCTGGGCAACTGACCTTGCCACAAAAGGACGTGAGTTAGCATTTTGGTGCCCTCACTGGGATCATTTCGTGCACCTCTTAACCACTGATTTGTTCCTCCCAAGCTCTCCTTGTAGCCCATATGCAACTTTGTCAGTGTCTTTTGGGACCGCATTCCTTTTCATGCGCCCATCTTTCCCACAATTATAGCAAAACATACTTTCTGGAGTTTGAGGCTGGCCGAGGCGCCACACTGGGAGTTCAGGGCGGGGTATTGTTAACTGGAAACCTTGTGCCATCTCTGTCTGCGGCGTGATAGCATTTGAGACATCTCGTCAGTTTCTCCACTTCCATGGTCAAGGAATCGAGTTCGGAGCTGTTATCAGTAGGAGATACGGGTGGGCACCCCCACCCCATAGCAGATGCAGTCGATATAGGTCAGGGCCTGCATTTCGTAGGCGTGGCCTTCATAAAGGGACTGTTTTGAATTCGGATCTCTCTCAACAGTTCGCCCATTGTGACATATCTTTTCCTTGTCAGAGCACTCATTGACTGTCAACCTCGCCCCTGAACTTCACTTGATGGGTCACCCTCAGTCACTCGGGTCGTAGCCACAGCTGTTGGTGCAGGTCCTCCCGAGGTCGCCTTTTCTCAACTCCTCGAATTTCTCTCATTAACTCATCATAGGAGGGTGGGGATTCCAGTCGATTTGCCAGGCGTAACTGAAGCAACAGCAGTTCTGAGAAGGGGCAGACTTAAGGATTCTGTCCAGTCTGGTTCGGTCCAGTTCAGTCGCTGGAAAACTACCCTTTCTGAGGCATTCTTGCAACAATTTTTCCAGCCGAGAGACATACACAGACAACAACTCCCTTGGTACTGTTGTGCATTTCTTACTCTCCACCATAGGTCCTCATCAGAATCTGGGCTCCCATACATTCTCCAAGGCCTCAAGATAGGCCTGTGCAGTCGCTTAGGGTTACTGCCCGTTTAGCACGGATGGTAGCCAGGGCAGGACCTCGGAGGCTCTCACTAACCCTCTTCACTTTTCGCCTTCCGAGCATTGCCATTCTAGCACTTGGGGCAACATAGTCTATCCAGGTCTCCCAGTCATCCTCCCCTGGGGGGTGGGAGGTGCCAGAGAAGATCCTCAACCTTCGGTAAGAGTCGTGACTAATGGCAGGTGCAGAAATAGGAGTCTGCATTGGTTCAGCCACCATTACGGGCACTGGAGCGGGAGGGGTGTTGGGGAGAAACACCCAGGTGGCAAGAATAGTTTCTTCAAGTCCTCCACAGTTTTCCCTTCTCCCAGCAACCATTTAGCAAATTTCTCCTCAAAGTTTCAGATAGTGGTGGGGCTGATTCTCCCGGTCTTTACTGTCCTTAGTTATCACTCTCAAGCAGTGAAGGCTCCTCTGGGGTAATGGTCTGTGGCACTTTGGAGCTATCTATGGGATCCTAAACTCTACTAGGGCCAGAAAAGTGTGGGTGAGCAGATTAGCATGCCGACCCACCACCACAGGGTTTTGTAAACCTTCCACCTTGGAAAGTACTCCCTGCACAGTGTCCGTATTGATACCCAGGAGGATGTCCAGGATAAGCATAGCATTTTGGGAGTCAATCTCCTCCCCAGTACACCACTCCACCAGCCGGTGCACAGCCACTTCTGTCGGGGTACCCATTTTTTTCTTAACAGTGGTTCGTAAATATGGCCACTAGAGGACACACAATCCCAGCGGTGAGCCTCCAAGATGTAACCCCTAGATGGTGCTATCCCAGAGGCTACTACCCCTGCCTGATTTGCCACTAACAGGTTGAGGGGCCTGGATACAATGGCGGGTGCCTCCACCCAGAGGTCAGGGTTTGCAATAGTTAAACTAACTTGGTCACAGCCCTCTGGGACACTGCAAACCCCCTTTCTTCCCACTAGTGGCCCACACAATATATCAGAATTACCTTCACAGTATACACTTACCCCCAGGTCTGGTTCTGGCACTGGGACCTCCTGGAAATGAGATACAGTGCAACAATCACAGTACAGTACTTTAACATAGACAAATACCTCAGGCAGTATAACTTTGCTGAAACAAGCAGCTCTGATTTATTTAGGGGATATAACAAGGACAGGGGAAATCAGGTTAATTAGCTTATCATTCTAATAATCTACTTATGGCTCTGTGCACAGGCCTATCCCTATCAGTTACTGTCCCTTGGGTACCCAAGCCCTAGTGGCTAGTCCAAACTGGTGGCAGCTGGTAGGGGCCTTTTCACACAGAGAAAAGGAGAATTAAACAGTCAGCAGTACAGTAATTCCATTTGGATTTAATGTGGCAATTCAACAGGGAGCGACCCTGAATTAGTACTCACGACTCCAAATAAGATAGGGTCCTCAATGTCAGCAGGGCTCACTTGGAGGTACACAAACCTCTTCACACATCCATATAAAAGAAAGCACTATATCAGGCAGGCTGCATCTGTATCCCGATCGCAATTACTGCACAATACCCGGAGAACACACAGCAGATTCAGTTCCTGACAGACCGAGTGCAATTTTCAGCAATTCTCCAGTCTTCTACAGGTGAGCCTGGTTTCTACTCTTCAGATATCCTTTGATTCTCTTCACAGGACGGATTCAGTCCTAACAAGCTGTTACACAAGCTGCAGACAGGAACTCTGGGCCTCACACACGTTTGACTAAAACTGCACACTGAAAAGCACAGGGCTCCTTCCTTCTTCACTGCCAAAGCTCAACTGAAACTCCAACCGACAAAACCGGCACTTCCTTTGAGTTCCTCCCAGTTCTTGACTGGATTGGCTGTCACTCACAATAGACTGCTGCTGTTGGTCCAAAAGGTGCTGAAGTCTAAATTACATCTCCCAGAGTCACTGCTCATACAATCCTCTTGTGGCTGGCTCAGATTATGAGTCCAAGTTCTGATTCGTCCAAGGGACCATTTTAGAGCTAGCTACCCCACACTGATTGGTCCAGTTCAGCAGTTCAAAACCAGAATGGGGAACTAGGCAGACACTGTTCTGACTGCAAAAGAAAGCAGGTTAGACAAACTGTAATTTCATTATTACTGTAAATGATTTCTGGCAAACAGTTACATCTTTGAGATAGGTTCCCTTGCACTCTAGTGACTGCAAAATGGAGTGAATTGCAGCAGCTTGAGTGGTACTCAATCAAAGAAACACACAGTCCCCCATACAACTAATTATGTCTGCAAGCAGACAGCTCTTAAAGAGACAGTACCAGAGGCTCTAAAAACACTCACTGATAAATGGCTTAAATGCCAAACACCATTCAGGCTTGGAGCATTCAAGCAAGCTCCTGGAAGTCTTTTGGGAACCCCCATTTGCAGGGGGGTTACATTTAGACAGTGTGGCAACCACACTAAGAGGACCCAATCTTTTAGCTAAATTCAGTATGTGGTCTTTTGTTCCCATACTGTCCAACACCACCATAAGAACGCAAGGGGTCTCCTCAGTCATTCTCCCCCGTGGTCTAACTCTGCAGGCCTTAATGACTCACCACTCAGAAAAATCCCCTTGCCCCTCGAACTTCTCTTTCAGCCAGTCTGTGAGAAATAACAAAGGATGATCTCCCTCTGATTCTTCCAGGAGGCCGATAAGTCTGATATTTGAACTCCGGACCTGATTGTCGGTAGCTACAGATGATTGTTCATATGCTGTGACTCTTTTGCATGGCTCGTTGGCTGTCTCTGCCCTGCATTTTTCAGAACGCTGTTTTAGGTCCCTGAGGTTGGTCTAGAGTTGATTCACAGATGATTCACTAAAGTAAGCCTGCCACACAGGCTATCCAGTTTTGAATTCATAGTTGCTGCCAATGTAATAAGTGTCTTTAGCTTGTGACCCAAAGATTGTAAGGTTTCTTCTGAATCATCTCTGCCTGTTGAACCTGGTCTGGTCGACCTCGTGGCTGGTCCAGGAGCTGCCTGTTTCCCCTGGTCTTTGCAGCCATCGGACAATTGAAGGGCTTTTTTTGGGTTGCCCATTGTCTTCCCGGTGAGTTCCACTACTAAAGTATAACTTTTTTTTTGTTGTCTTCTTCGCGCTTTGACTTTATAAAAATACACTTTGAAAGCTGTTAAAAACGGAGCTATGCTTTCCGTGTCCACACAGCTCGGGCTCCATAGCACCCCTCTTCATCTTCCATTTTTAACCCGCAATTAACAATATGAAGTATTGTGTTTTGTACCTAGATTTAAGAGAATTGCTTTCAAAATATTCACATTTTTAATGTGTGAACATTTTTCTGTCCTCTGGCTTAATCAATATCTCTAAATATGGTTCCATTATTTTGTTTATCTGTAGCCAATAGCCATCTATTTACATCCCCTTTGTTGATTAAATGTGACCAGATGCTAGTGGGAGAGTGGAAGGGATCACCGGACACCAGGGTATCATTGTAATCTACAAATGAGGATTGGTTGAATGGGAGGGCATATCACTAGACTACCAGGAAATACAAATGGGAATCAGGTGAGAGTAGGGGTACCACTGGACTACCAGGAAATGCAAATGGAATCAGGTGAGAGTAGGGGTACCACTGGACTACCAGGAAATGCAAATGGAATCAGGTGAGAGTAGGGGTACCACTGGACTACCAGGAAATACAAATGGAATCAGGTGAGAGTAGGGGCACAATTGGACCACCAGGAAATACAAATGGAATCAGGTGAGAGTAGGGGTACCACTGAACTACCAGGAAATACAAACGGAATCAGGTGGGGAGAGGAGCCACTGGCATGGGGTTTGGGGGCAGGGAATTTTTTTTTTATTTCACACAGGCACCAGAGCTGAGAGGGGCTCACCCTCCACTGTTTGCATTGTTAAAAGTAGGGTTTTTGGAAGACTTAAATAGGACTGCCAAAACAGCCTTTTAACACTTCCAAAACCTGTTGACCATACAACTGCACCCAGTATGCAAGAGTGTTCCCTCATTTGCATGAGCACAGTGGTGTATTTAGTGCAGTCATGCTAGTTAGTGCTGCACTATGCATATATTTGAATACAGCATTATCAGTGCTAACAGGCTGTCGATTGCATTACATCCATTTAACGCAATGTTAAGCCTGTTAGCGTTGTGCTCAGCATTTGAATATGGGGACCATTGTCTAGCAAAAGAAATAAATATAGCAAAAGCAAGTCCCAGAATCCCATACTGAGGTCAAGATGAGGTATTCACCTGGGGAGGGAGGGAAGATGTGGACAGTCCTGCATTCATGTACCCCCTACCAACTGATCAATAAAAAGCATTGGCATCGGCTGAGAAGGCAGATGCTTGCCTGTCCTTCAAACTAAAGAAAAGGTGCAATCATGGCAACCCTGATAGCTGGGATGGGGGACAGGGAATCCAGTGGGATAAGAAGAACAATAGTAATAAATAAGAGTAGATACATTGAAAGAATGACATGAAAGGATGTCTTTAGGTGCTGTATTTAAAATTATCACATTTAGGGGGGACTGTAGGTGTGCAGGGTGACTCATAGTCTGAAAGGGGAATGCAAGTGTACAGGGTCTCTCATAGTCTCAAAGCACATGAAAGTTATTTAAAAGGAGGTACTGGACCTGCCTGCTTGTGACAGCAGCCCATAGTTATCCATGTCTAAGTCAGCCTTATACTAAACCGCGGCAGCAGCCATTTCATGGAACCTTAAAACAGAAACTGATGTCATAGAAACAGATACATAGAATTTGTTTGCAGAAAAGGACCACTTGACCCACCCAGTCTGCCCAGAATATCCCTGCCTAGTCTGACTACAGTTCATACTGGTCTCTGGTGACCCTCTCCCTTACTTATTTAGTAATATTCCCCTATGACTATCCCACGTATGCTTGAAGCCCCCTACTGTTTTTGCCTCCACCACTTTCTCTGGCAGTCAATTCTAGGCATCTACTACTCTTTCAGTGATGTAGTGCTTCCTCACATCCCTCTTTAACTCCCTCCCCTCAAGCTTCATCACCTATATCTGTTGCTCTTCCTCATTTGAAAGAGATTCCTCTTATGCACTCTGTGTTCCCCCCATGAGGTTCTTGTACTGTAGGTCTCTATCATACTCCTGTCACTCTTCTCTTTACCAGTTGAGATCCCTCAATCTCTCCTTGTAGGGCTTTTGGTGCAATCCCTGCACCATTTTAGCTATCCTACTCTGGATTGCCTCCATCTTGTCTACGTACTTTCAGAGGTGCAGGCTCCAGAACTGGACACAATACTCCAGGTGGGGTCTCACCAGTGAGTGATACAGTGGCAACGCCACTTCCCTCTTCCTGCTGGAGATACCTCTCTCAATGTATCCCAGCACTGAGCTGGCCCTATCCATTGCTTTGTCACACTGCCACTTTAGGCTGCTGGAGATACCTCTCTCAATGTATCCCAGCACTGATCTGGCCCTATCCATTACTTTGTCACACTGCCCTGCCACTTTAGGCTGCTGGAGATACCTCTCTCAATGTATCCCAGCACTGAGCTGGCCCTATCCATTGCTTTGTCACACTGCCCTGCCACTTTAGGGTCATCAGATATGATAACCCCAAGGTCCTTTTTCTAAGTGACTGACAGTACCTCCCCTATCCTATACTCATTTCCTTGGTTCCTATGCTCTAGGTGCATAATTTTACATTTTTTGGCATTGAACCCCAACTGCCATGTTTTTGACCACTCCTCAAGTTTCCCAAGATCCCTATGCATTCTTTCCACCCACTCCTGATTGCCCACCCTATTACTGATTTTGGTACCATCTGCAAAATGGCATATCTTCCCTACTAGTTCTTCTGCAATGTCACTTATGAAGACATTGAAAAGGAGCAGTCCCAGTAGTGAGCACTGCACTACCCCGCTTATGACTCATTCATCCTTAGAATGAGTGCTGCTAACCACCACCCTCTGTCACCTCTCTGTTGACTAGTTTCTTACCCAGTTTACCACTCTGGATCCTACCTCTGGGCTGCTCAATTTCTTAATCAGTCTCCTGTGTGGCACAGTGTTGAAGGCCTTGTTAAAGTCCAGATAAGCCACTTCCACTGTCCTCCTCGATTTATTTCTCTGCTCACCCAGTCAAAGAAATCAATCAGATTTGTCTTGCATAACTCCTGCCCCCCCATAGATATCCATGTTGCCTTTGGTCTTGCGGTCCATTGGATTCAAGATACTTTACCAACCTTTCCTTTAACAGTGTTTCCATTAATTTCCCCACCTGAGGCACACTGGTCTATAGTTGCTGTCTTCTTCTCTGCTGCCACTCTTATGTAGCGGGACAGTGTCTGCACTTCTCCAGTCCTCCAGAACCATGCCCAATGTCAGTGAACTGTCGAATAAGGCTGTCAGCAGGACAGCCAGCATGGCATACATGAGGAAGCTGTAAGTTGTTAAGCATAGCATCCCCACCTGTTACATCTCTTTCTATCTCAAGCTTATGTGAACAGCTGCTACCCTGATTTAAGATCATTAGGTGGAAGGCAGTGTGGTCTGGTGGGTAGAGCATTGGCTTGGGAACTGGGAGATGACAGGTTCAAACCTAAGCAAAGCCGAATACTATCTGTGTGACTGCGGATAAGTAACTTAACCCCCCAGTCCTCCAGTTCGCCCAGCTGTGAAATGGGTAGTAGGAGCAGGATGCTACTGGAAATGATAAGATGTTCCATTTCAGCTGGACTATACTGGGTAAAAAAAAATTGTAAAAAAATAAAACTAAAAACAATAGAACAGATTTAGACTTGGATATCTCTGGACTGCTAACACCTCATTTAAAAGTAATTTCTCTTGGTGCTTTAGACTTTGAGGGACACTACACACCCACATTCCCCTATAATACTGATCCAGGTTCAATGAAATCCTTGCAGATCTGCATGACTGTTGAAAGGTGCTTTATGACAAAGAACCATCAGAGCTGAAATTGCTATCTCCCTTCCTATGACATGCCTTAAGGAAACTCCTATCAAGTCTCTCAGTGCAGCAGCGGCTGCAGAAACACCAGATTAGAGCTTTAAACATAAAAGAATATTTTTTTTTACTACCTGGTGCCTGGTTTACTACCTGGGAATTTTAATGAAAAAGATCAGCTCGCTCCATAATGGTGACAGAGCCCCAGGCGGACATCTCGTGCAGATGTTGGTAGCCCTCATTAGCATAACCTTCACGGCGGAAGTCACCCGAGGTGCGTGAGATATCCGCAAGGGGGTCTGTCGCCATTATGGAGCGAGCAGATCTTTTTCATTAAAATTTCTGGGCACCAGGTAGTAACAACATTTTCTTTTATGTTGAAAGCCCTAATCGGTCGTTTCTGCAGCTACTGCTGCACTGAGGGACTTGATAGGAGTTTCCCTTTTACAGACTTCCAAGACAACAAGTGGGAATACTTCACAGCAGAAGCATATCACCCTTTGGGGATTACAAGGAAATACTGCAGCAAATAGGGGAGCGAATCTCAATTTAAAGAGCGACTCTCTGTTATAATAAAAAGCTTAAAACACTAGATTTACACCAATTATGTTTTAACTTTATTGTATTTTATTTATTTTTATTACTTCCCCTGCTGTTAGTCTAGTAAATATCGTAGATAATGGAGCAATTATTTCACTTTGAGTCTTTCAAAATGTATCAAACCCTACCCTGCTATTCACCCAACTGCTGCTTGTAACATCACAGTCCATTGTCATGGTGAGCACTATGATGTCATAAACAAGGGCACTGTGAGGTTAATGGGGAGAGGCAAATGTTTTCTATACAGAATTTTTAGATGGACTACCAAGATGTGCTGTAAATCTTGGAAAGGAACATTAAAAATGAAAAAAATGTAGTCGCTAGTAAATTGTAACAGCTGAAACATTTTATTTATGAAAGCACATGCTGAAGTGTAGAGTTTCTCTTTAAACATTTTTGTATGGACAAAACCCTTGTAAGTGGCAAACAGCCAATATCTCAAAGCGCCACCACAAATTAATGAGGAAGAGAGGAAAATATTGCAGTGGATGAGAAGGGAGAGGATGATGGACAGCGGGTTGCAGAGCTATAAACTGCAGTCTGAAAGAAAAACATGAATAGGTAATAAGTTCCATATATGAAGATATGTAGGAAAGAATGTGTTTAGAGAAGCTGTCAGTGTGTTTCTGGTTGATTCCAGTACTGTAAAGACGAAGGAGTGATGCGTGGCGGGTGTTGCACTGACAAAAACAGGAGGAGAGAAAATAATGTACCTGTAAACACAAGGCCAAAGACTGCAGGAAACATTGCGAGGAACGTGAGGAAACATTCTCCCTTGACAGAAGAGATGAGATGAAGCAAGACAGAGAGAGAGAGAAAAAAAGAACAAGAGCAATATAGAAAGACGAGAGAGAGAGAGAGAGAGAGAGAGAGAGATAGACTGTGGCTTTTGTCAGTCAACAGTGTCTGGCATTTTTCATGTTTTTTCTCTGTTTCCTTTCCTTTATTGTTTTTCCCTTTCTGTGGCATTACAAATGCTATAACTGGAACAATATCAGGGACCAGGGCTCTGCTTGAAACATGATGGGAAGCTTGCAATGTTCAAAAGCATAGGGTCTCAAAACAAAAGCATGGGGTGCACCCCCAAATAGAAAAGACTTAGGTGAAAAGATAGACAGGCAGAGACAGAAAGAGATAGATAGATAGATAGATAGATAGATAGATAGATAGATAGATAGATAGATAGATAGATAGATGGACGGGATGGACGGACGGACGAATGGGCAAACAGATAGACACAGACAGAATGCCAGCAACTCAATTTTCTTTTGGAGTGGGGACTTCAGGGTTTGTTATTCATCTAAATGGTTCATGATTTTGAATTCACGAATTTAAACATAAATTTTTATGGCTGCATAGCAGCGCTATGCAATGTATTGCTATTATTACCACATAGTAGACAGAGGGGACTCTGGAAGCATGTGACCAGATACCTTGACTGTGTCCTTCCACAGTAGAGTTAAAGCACATGTAGTCCTCTCCATTTACTACAGTGCTGTTCCCCACCCCCATGCACTATTTTCCTGTTCTGCACTCACTTCTGGTTCACTTCTGGGTTCAGAGCTAGCACTTGTTTTCCTCCCCTTATATACGTAATAATGTTTCCCTGGTATCCAGTGGTACCCCCGCCCTCTGATGGTTGTCCCCATTATTTAACAATGGTTTCTTGGTGTTAAGTGGCACCCCCCCACCCTCCAATCACCATCCATATTGTCTAGTACTGTTTCTCTGGTGTCAAGGGGTACCCCCAGCTGCTAATCACCATTCCCTTTATCTAGTACTGTTTCTCTGGTGTTAAGTGGCACTCCCCCACCCTCCAATCACCATCCCTATTGTCTAGTACTGTTTCTCTGGTGTCAAGGGGTACCCCACCTGCTAATCATCATTCCCTTTATCTAGTACTGTTTCCCTGGTGTCTAGTGGCACCCCTCACCCTCCCCGCCCTCTGACTGCTGTTCCTATTATGTAGCACTGTTTCCCTGGTGTCCAGTGGCACCCTTGCCCTCCAATTGCTGTCCTTGTTATGTAGCAATGTTTCCCTGGTTTCTAGTGGCACCCTACCACCCTCTGATCACTGTTTCCATAACATAAGACTGTTTTCCTGGTGTCTAGTGGCACCCCCACCTTCCAATTGCCATCCCCGTTATATGGTACTGTTTCCCTGGTGGCTAGTGGCACCCCCCACCCTCTGATCACTGTCCTCATATTAATTTTCCCAATGTCAGTTGAAAGAATGTAAACCTCCCCACCCGGCAGTCAACCTTGCTCCTTATACCTCTTCAACCTTTTCCTCCCCCCTACTGCATCCTGAACCACCACACCTCCTCACCCCAATCCCTCTCAGTCGCTTCCCTCTTCCCTGGACCCTCAAACCAAGGTTCCTCCCATCAAGCTTTCACAGAAAAAGACTCCTCCTAGCCAGCCCGGTGATGCTGAGGGTTGAGGTGCTGAATGCCTTACCTCGCGCTACGCCGGCAACCCGGGTTTGGAAAACACCTTGGGTCATCAGGGTGCTGGCCTGGGGGGAGGGAGGAGTAGGATTGAGCAAGCCTTCAGGCTGCTCTCCTCTGGGGGGGGTGGGGGTGGGTGTCACCCTCCCATAGTTCGTTTCCACTGGGTCCAGTGGGATAATGTGGTGGGCGGGCAACAGTACTGAGGTGGGTGGAAGGGCTGAGCTGGCTTCTGGTGTGCATTCGCACCTCCATGCATATGTACGGTAGTGTGCCAGGGTCCCGGGGATGTGGAAAACCTACAGAAAAGCCTACAAAGATATATTAAAAAAAAAAAGGAAAAAGGCTCCTCTCTAAATCCCTCATCCTCTGCTTAATTCTTCTCCTCCTCTTGGGCGACATTGAACCCAATCCTGGACCTGATGTCTCAGCCTCCAGCCCCCCTCCATCAAATAGCTTAAGCATCTATCACGTAAATGCTAGAAACCTTATGCCCAAATTGTATCTCATCAAGGTCCAGATGACTCAATACTGCCCCGGCATCCTCTGCATCTCAGAGACATGGCTATCCACCAAAATACCTGATCCACAAATTGCCATCCCCGGGAATTCAGTATTCCACCAAGATAGGAGTAAACGAGGTGGAGGCATTGCCATCTATGCCCATGAATCCATACGTGCCTCTACTGTCCACCAAGAAGTTACCCCTAAATTGCATGAGATCCTCCTCTCCAAGCTGGTGTTTCCCTCATCCTCACCTCTGTTCATTGCTAGTTGCTACTTCTCTCCATGTGCTTCCCCTGCTACCATTGTCCCTAAACTTGCTACCCTTATTCCCTCTGCCACATCAGGTGAACTCCTCTTCCTGGGTGATTTCAATCTAAACTGGCTGGCCCCCCAAAGCAGAGCTATCATACATAAGACTGAGGGTCTTAACCTCACACAACTTATCTCTGACCCCACTAGGCTCAACCGGAAATCCAACAACCATTCTCTATTAGACTGGATACTAACCACTCACCTGCAAAAATTCAGCTTGGCGGGCATCCTCCCGGATGCCTGCAGTGATCACTGTATCACCCACCGCCACAGGAAGAATCGCCCTCCTCCTGTCCTGCCCAAGTATATGTGGTTCAGATCCCTAAGGTCTCTGAATGCACAGGCACTACTAGCTGATCTTTTCCTGGCTGATTGGTCTACAGTCTTCACTGCACGTGATATTGACTCTGTACTGGTCGTCTTCAGCTCCACCTTTTTAAATATCTGGAACTCCCATGCCCCGCTCAAAAACCTAAGACTCCAGTGCAGGCACCTTCCCTGGATCTCTCCTCAACTAGTAAAGCTTTTCAGATCCAGAGACCAAGCATGGAAGCAGTATAAAACCTCCTCCAATGCCTCCAACCTCCAAAATTATAGGATACTAAGGAACGCTTGAACTAAGGCCGTGCATTCCTCCAAAGGTAGTTTTTTTTAAAGCTCAACTAGATGCTTGCCACCCCACTCCTGCTGTTTTTCTGGAAAACACTCCATTCCCTGCTTGGCTCCCACTCCCCCTCCCAGCACCTACTCCTCTGACGAAGCTGCTAGCACTGCTGCCTCCTCCATAAACCACTTTTTCACCACTTGTGCCTTACCCCAGTGGCAACCACCTGCTCCTCTACCCTAAATGTCTCCTGTTTTCCTGTGCCCAACCTAAACTCAGAGCATCCCCCCTCACATTCCCCCCATTCCGCGCTAATGAATTCTCTTCCCCCTCCTCACCTGGTTACACTTTCCTCCCTATCACCCCATTAGAGGTAATCCGTGCCCTCAAATCACTAAATTCCTCCATGCAGAGTCCAGATGGAATTCATCCCATCTTACTGAAAATCTCTGCCCCTGTTATAGTACCACTAATCACACACCTCACACCCTTTCAACCTCTTTCTCTCTCTACTAGCTCCTTACCCAAGGCTTGGAAGCTGGCCAAAGTCATCCCCTACACAAAGGGGGCGATCCATCCTCCACTGGCAACTACAGGCCAATCTCTCTCCTCCTCTCCCTCTTCAAAATTCTCAAGTCTCTCATCTCTAAAACGCTGAACTCCTTCCTCTCCTCAAATAACATTCTGTCTCCATATCAATCTGGCTTCTGTCATTCCCACTCCACCTCCTCCTCTCTTCTCCACCTTACCAACCACATCCACTCGGCCATGGATAAGGATCACCTGACGCTGGCTATTTTCATCAACTTAGCCAAGGCCTTCGATTCAGTCATCCATAAATTACTCATAGAAGATCTATCCTCTATAGGCCTCTCACCCTCCACCAAATGGTTCAAGGCCTACCTCTCTGACAGGTTCCAGTTCATTCAACTGGGGGAATCCAAATCGCTCCCTCTCCCCATCACACCAGAGTACCTCAGGGGTCAATCCTTTGCCCCACCCTCTTCTCAATATTCATCAATAACCTCCCTTCAGTCAGCTCAGTTTCCCATGTTCAAATGTATGCTGATGACACCGTGGTCTTCGCTTCCAGTCCCTCCATAGCCCACATTGAACCCATTCTCCAAACCGATTTTGCAACAACATTGCGTTGGCTCAAATCCAAATTTCTCAAGTGCAACACTAAGAAAACGATTGCTGTGGTTTTCGGCTATGCCCAGAAACTGGTCAGACTACCTTCCCCTCCCTTTTTCTACACCTTTGATGGTTCCAAAATCCTGGCAGTCGACTCCTTCAAATACCTGGGTGTATGGCTTGACCCCAAATTGCACTTTTCACTGCACCTCAACGCCATCCACAATAAGCTGCTTCCCAAACTTGGCATGCTGTACAGGCATAAGGACAGTCTCTTCCACCCCATCAGCAAGGAATTAATCACCAAGCTTATCCTCCCCCCTTCGATTATGCAGACGTGGTATATAGCTCTGCGTCACAATCCTTCCTCACCAAGCTTGACCCACCGTTTCATGCCTTCTGTCAATTTACTACAAACCTCCCATATCATACTCACCACTGCCTCCTCTACCACTCTGTCTCCCTTACACCTCTAGCAAGCAGCCACCTTGCTCATTGTGCATCCTTCATCACTAAGTTCTGGTTCAACACTCTTCCCTCCTATCTCTTCTCCCTTGTAATGCCTGCCCCCTGTACTGGTTACGCCTTGTGGTCCGGAGACCAGCGTTCCTTTGCCTTAGCCATGCCGCACTCACTGGCCAGGAAACAAGCCTTCACTTACCAGCTCCCTGCCCTATGAAACACATTATCCCTCGATGTACGCAGTCTACCAACTGCGGTCTCCATCAAAAAGTATTTCAGTCATCTCCCCCCTCCCGCCTATGTCCCCTCCCTCCCTAGCTGCATGCCTCCTCAGTTTTGCCCTCCCCGGCTCTTACCCCTACCTCATTCTAACCCCAATAACCTGCTCTTCCCATTCACCAACTCCTCCTCTTATGTATTTAGTATCATAATTGCTACTGGCTCTATTCCTGCATCATTGTAAACAACTGTGACCTCATTTCTGTACCATTTGTAAATTATGCATTGGCTATAACTGTAAACTGCCATGTCTTCACCCCAGACCTTTTGTAAATGACTATGTTCTCCTGTATCTAATGTAGCTTATGTATCACTTGTATCTTATGTATATCTCACCTTACCCCTTGCCCCGGGTCACACCTGGAAACGAGCCTCAGCTCAGTGTGCCTTTCCTGACTACCAAAATTTAAATAAATACATTTAAATAAATAATAAATAAATTTAAATGAATGCTTTTTTGAAATCTGCAAAAAAGAAAATGATCCCACGCCGATCTGACTCCCCCACCCTGACTTCCCATTCAGCACCCACCACCCTACACCCCATATATGCCCTCATTCACCTGAACATGCCCCTTGGCAAAGATCCACTCTCTGATCAAAGACACATCTTGCTGCTGGAACCGCTGACTGCAATGTGAGAAAGTAAGGTAAGTGTAGTTCAATGTATTTTAATGGGGTTTTGAACTTTATTCATAACTTTGTCATTTTTGCATATTTTGGCCCCAAATTTTCAACATGGCCTTTTTGGGACCCCACCTCATGACCAATGGCAGTGGAATTATACAAATCAGGCCTGAAAGGTGATGTAATGGTCACGTTGCGAAATCCATTTTTGAGCAGGATTTGAATATTTTCACCACCCTTGTTCATGAGGCGAGGTCATAAAAAGGCTATGTTGAAAACTGGGGGTTAAAATATGTAAAAATGACAAAGTTAAGAACACATGTTGAAATTTTTCTATGTTCTCTCGTAACTTCCGTAATGTTTAATATTTTGACCCCAAATTTTCAACATAGCCATTTTTTCACACCACCTCATGAATGTGACAGATGTAATTTTTAAATCCTGGCCAAACTGTGTTTACACACCTGTGGGGCAGAATGACATTTTGGTGGCTCAGAATCACATTTTGGCAGGGATTTTAAAATTTTCACCTATGGGGTTCATGAGGTGGGGCAATAAGAAGGCTATGCTGAACATTTGGTGCACAAATACAGTAAAATGTCCAGGTTATGATGCAATGTGCAATACGTCAATGTTCACTCGTAAGTTTGCTAATCTTCAATATTTTTTACTCCAAACTTTCAACATATCCATTTTTCCACACCACCTCATAAATGTGACAGGTGTAATTTTTTAAATCCTGGACAGGACGACTTTTCACATTTTTGGTGCAAAATGACATTTCAAGCAATATACTGTAAATGCTACATGTCATGTTTATGAGGGCAGTCATAAAATGACTATCTTGAAAAAGTGGGGTTAACATTAAAAAAAGACTGAATGTGTCAAGAGTGAATGTGTGAACAGTTAATGTGTAAAGAGTGAATGTGTGAAGAGTTAATGTGCAAAGAGTGAATGTGTGAACAGTTAATGTGTAAAGAGTGAATGTGTCAAGAGTGACTGCGTAAAGAGTGAATGCGTGAAGAGTTAATGTGTAAAGAGTGAATGTGTGAACAGTTAATGTGTAAAGAGTGAATGTGTCAAGAGTGAATGTGTAAAGAGTGAATGTGTGAAGAGTGAACATGTGAAGACTGAATGTGTAATGAGTGAATGTGTAAAGAGTGAATATGTACTGAATGTGTAAAAAATGAATGTGCCAGGCCCTGAACCTCTGTAGGTGGACAAAGTCTTCCCATAATGCACAGCCCAAAGCACCCTGCACATCTGCACCTGTTCACACATCAATAACATCTTCAGCTTCCCTCGGGTCTGAAGCAACCTCTCACTTTTTTTGGCTGCATTAGTACCATCATTTTGCAGCCATATAGGCTGTGACCAGATTTTGTTTAAAATACTTTATGCACCACTTTTTAGCATGGCAAGTTAATAACTTATAAAATGTTATAGTTCCCAAAAGGGCCGATGACCACTTTTAATTAAGCACCAACACACCCAAACACTTACAGTAGAGGATGAATACATCCCTATACAAACTACTTATTGTTAAGGGTTAACACAGCCCAATAAAGCTACTTTTAGTTAAGGGCTGATACACCTCTAGATAAGCTACTTATAGTTAATGACTGACAAAACCATATACAAACTACTTAAAGTTAAGAACCTACATATCCCTATACAAACTACTTATAGTTAAGGACCAACACCCCCTATACAAACTACTGATAGTGAAGGACAGACACACCCCTATACATACTACTTCAAAGTCTGGCTGACTGGTTTGAATAGTGCTTGTGTATACTGTTTACTCTGACCATTCTCTGTCATCACCACCCTCAAAGATGTGCCAGGCAGGGATTGCGCTAAAGGACATGAGAGGGCCCACCAGGAGATGAAGAGTGCTAGAGAAGGAGGAGGGGCAGAAGGAAGATGAGCAAAATACCTGGTACTGGAAGGCAGGGGGATGCTGGGTATTTATAGGAGTAGAGGGTGTGATCGGTCCCCCTCAGCAAGACAGAATCTTTCAGTTTTAAGTCTGGCTGATTGCTTTGAGTAGTACTTGTGTATTTTGTTTACTTTGGCCTTTTCTGTCATCTCCACCCTGAAGAGGTACCTGGCAGGGATCAGGATAAAGCATATGAGAAGGCCCAAAAACACTGAACCAAGAATCTAGCTAGTCTATATACTTACCCATAACCTTGATTATGTTTGGAGGAATTAATTTATCCAGAAAAAGAGAAGGGTTGCGGCTGAGCTAGTAGGATTATGCTATGCTGCACAAAGTGACGGTAGTCACCACTTCACCATACTCTGTAGTAAGTAGTGGTCCATTTGGATTCAGATGACCTTCAGTTGACTGAATACAGCAATAGGACATAATGTGAATACATTGGCTGGAAAGGAATGGTATAACTGATATGAAGACTGATAGGCTGGACTCTTTGAGAAGCAGACGATGGATTTCTTGAAGGCTGTTTGCAGGGAGATGATATTCTGGATTGAATTTGGCAGAACTGGATGAATTCTTCAGACATCAGGAAAGCCAAAATAAGTGTGGGTCATGGTGGCTTGAAGATAGAAATCGACTGGTTGTCTGACTGGAGAGGCAAGGAGATCCATGCAGCTTGAGTTACAAGTCTAAATTGACTGAATGTCTATTCAATCAATTTATAGGGTTTTGTCTTTTAATGCCATACAGAAATGTTTTGATTAACTATTTCCAAAGGTCAGATGATGGTTGAGTTAAATAACAAAGGCAATACACATGTTGGATGGTGGCAGTGTGCTGTTTGATGGAGAAATGGGACATTCTATTTTCTGGGGAGCAGAAATATGCAAATACAAGAACTTGTCGAATAGAGATCATAAAAGGATCAAGGGTTGGGTTGTCACAGAATGCAGAATACTTTGTCCAGGCTGAAGTGTAAGCTTATTTTGCAATCTAGTACCAACTTTGATGACTCAAAGTGATGGTTCATGGCATTTGATGATCTGTTAGATTCAGAGGCAGTGTCATGTACAGTAGGTGTTCACCATAGTTTTCACATTGAAGGAAGGCTGAAGTGAAAGCAAGATATGGAGTCCGCTAAATGATTTAACAGTTCCTGGAATGTGTGCAGAATGAAATTGAAAAGGTTACAGACAGATGTCCAGGTTAATTTATGAAAAAGGCCATGATTAAAGGAATAGGCTGTTCCCATCGATTGGTTTTCCAAATAATTGTAACAAGATTGTTGGACCAGAAATGCCCTTGTCAGAGCGCAGCAACTATTGGGTATTTTTTAATAGCAGCAAGAAAGTCTAGCGAATTTAGGTAAGATATCAGGAGGCCATGGAAGAGTGACCCAGTAGTTTACATGGATAGCAGCAAACCATATGATGGTGTTGTACTCAATAAACATTACTAGTTGTTAAGCAGGAGAAGTTGTTAAGCAGGAGAAGACTGTAGTAGAACAAAGATATCTCATTCCAGGATTTGAGAATTAGGGACCCTATTTGAAGATCATGTGGCATGATTTTCATGCAGTGATTAAAGTGAGGGGGGACTCAGGGAGACTAGTCCCCCCATGCCCCCTCAGGGTTCTGATTAGGAAGAACTCAGGAAAACTCATGTGCGCGCCCCCAATCATTTTTCCAATATAAATAATACAGTACTGTCCCTTTAAGAATGAATGCTGGTGGTAGCTGCTGCTTCACTACCACGCGCTGCGAGGCCATGGTAATCTGATGCACTAACTATGACTCAGGGAGGGTAGGAGACTGAATTAATTATTCATACTTTGTTTGATGATGATCCTCCTTTCCCTGCCCAGTTTGATGTCCAGTGTCCTCTCCATCCTCGCTCAGTGACTGTTTGCAGTCTGCATGCTGCAAGAAGTTACCACCCCCCCCACCCTCGGGCCATTCTAGTCTCGACTCCATCACACCCCTTGCCCAACCCCTTGCAGTATACTTACTGCAGTGCACACCAGGTGACTAACATTTCGCATGTCACCTGACAGCGCCACAATTGGTGTGCATCTGGAAGAGGGGCGGGCCGTGGGGCAGGCTCACTGGGTAGAATCCATTGTAGGCATCTCTGCCAGCAAACAGGTCAACTGCACATGTGCAGATTGAGTGCACGTGCGTGGTTGATCTGTGATTGCTTGTCTGTCTGGAGTCTTCAGTGGTGGGTCGCAGACTTGTAGGAGCTGCAGAGCAAAATGCAAACCAAACACAAAGTCACAAATAGAGCATTTAAATAAAAAAAATATATATTTCTACTTTGCCTCTCGCTCTTGGGTGTGAAATATAGTGTGTGTGTGTGTGAATTTAGTGGGGACAAATGAAGACTGATCCCAGAGCCTGGCCAATTTTTTTTTTTTTTTATATAGTTGTTTAACCAGGTATAGCACACTAAGCTGAAAGCTTTTTTACAGGAGCGACCTGGGAGCACAAGGAGGTTAAGTGACTTGCTCAGGGTCACACAGTATGCAAGTGGAAGCTGTGGGATTCAAACCCAGGTCTGGTCTGCTGGATGTCACTAGATTTGCAGCTCAGAGCCTTAGACCACTGCGCTATACTGCCTGCTTTAAATTCCTGCTGTGCTGAGCCTCAGCCTTTGACAAAAGAATGCATGTTTTTTAGTCAGTGGAGGAAGGGAGCTTTCTGTGAGGCTAGCTGGTGAGACAGTTTGGCTCTCTGGGCTGGCGGTTCCCGTTCCAGACTGAAAAAAGTTTAATTTATTATGTCAGTGTTCAGTTCAGTTCAGTCACTGATTAAAGTGAGGGGTAAGGGAACCAACACAACTAACTTATTGTGAACAGTATCTGAGTGACAGAGGGCTGCTGTTGGGTCTGATATCTCACTGTTTTGAGGTAGTGGTTGACCAGCAGTGAGGAGGGGACCACTAGCAGAGGGGAAAGAAAGATTTAGGGAGAAAAAAAAAGTCAAACAGTAACAGGTTGGTCAACTAACAGCTCTGCCATGTTGGTCAAGGGCAAGAGCCTAGCTGAACATTTTGCATTGGTGGTGGCTGGTGCTGACTGGTGTGATGTCCTAGCCCTAGGAAATTGATGATACTTTCCTAATCGCCATACTAATCTAAGAGTTTTTTGTGATCTGGGTTCTAACTTCTGGGCTGGCTAAAACCCCAAATTCAAAAACAGCATCATAAGATGATATTTTACATGGCTCGGCTGGGCTGCTTTGTCTTTCTGTGGGGTTGATTGCAGTGTTGCCTCCTTGGGTTGGGTTCTTACTCCCAGCAAGTGGACAGATAGGAAGGTGGCTAGGCAGCCTAGGGGGATTTTGTTGAAGGGATAGTGGAAGAAAATGATAAAAAAAAGAACACAGAACAGGGCTGCCTTGAGAGGTGGCAGTATCAGCTGCTGTCCAGGCAGGCTCCAGCCTCTCAGGGGCTGAGTGAGGGGGTGTTTTGTCAAGTCTTTGAGTGAGGAGGGACAGATAAACATTTAGAGAAAGTCTGAAAAAAACAGCCCCTTGCAGGAATATTTCTTGTGGAAAAAAATACAGAAACAAACTCAGATAACAGTGTTGTATTGAGGACCTCAGTGTCTGCTGGGCTATCAGCAAGCACTGGAGTATATTAGGCTTTCACTGAGGGGGACAGAATCATTCAGAAAAAAAAAACGTTTTCTCAGATCTTGTGGGAAATAAAAAATATTTAAAACAGATAAAAGGTCTCCCAGTGTCGCCTGCCTGAGTGGCCTCTGAGCAAGTGCTGGAGGGACTATTGAGCTGCAGAGGGGTGATTTTGTCCTGCCTTTGAGGGATGAGGGAGTGGGACAGAAAAACATTTATAGAGAAGAAAACAGCCCATTGCAGGAATATTTCTTGCGAAGAAAGAAAATACAGAAACAAACTCAGATAATGTTGTATTGAGGACCTCAGTGTCTACCGGGCTCTGAGCAAGTGCTGGAGACCCTTAGGTTCTCACTGAGGGGGACAGAATCATTCAGAAAAAAAAAGAAAACTTTTTCTCGGACCTTGTGGGAAATAAAAAAATATATAAAACAGATAAAAGGTCTGCCGGTGTCGCCTGCCTAAGTGGGCTCTGAGCAAGTGCTGGAGGGGCTGTTGATCTGAGATGGGGTAATTCTGTCCTGCCTTTGAGGGAGTAGGGATTGGAACAGAAAAACATTTATAGAAAAAAAACAGCCCCTTGCAGCAATATTTCTTGTAAAAAAAACCAAAAAAAAACAGAAACAAACTCAGATAACAGCGTTGTATTGAGGACCTCAGTGTTTGCTGGCTATCAACAAGTGCTGAAGGTGCCAAGCAGGGTGGATTTTGGTGACCCTTTCTCAGTGAGGGGGGCAGAAACATTTACGATAGCAAAAAAAAAAGCCCTTTGCAGGGATCTTTTGAGAACAATACAAAAACAAAAAGTCCGCTAACAGGACTGTCTTGAGGGCCACAGTGTCAGCTGGCTAGGCTCTCAGCTAGTGCTGGAGGGGCCGAGTGGAGGATTTTGGTGACCCCTTACATTAAAAGGAAAGGAACCATTGAAATAAAAACAAAACAAACCAAATAGTTTTTCAGGGATCTCTTGTGGAAGAAATTAAATAAAAAAAAACCTGACTAGGAGAGCCGGAGGGCCAGCCGGGGAGAGAAGGATTGAGAATCCTATGGGCTGCTCTCCTTCTCTGGGGGGAGGGTGAGATGAGTGTCCGATGCACAGAGGACTCCTAGCGGAGGCCAGGAGAACCTCTGTTGCATCAGTGCAATGACTTAGGAGGGGTGGGAACATGCAATGATGTCCGGCGTCCACCCCGCCCCTCCTAAGTCATAGCACTGATGCAACCGAGGTTCTCCCAGCCTCCGCTAGGGGATAAATACAAGAACATATGCTGCTGGTCACCTCACTAAAGCCTGCCCCTGACTTCAGTTAGCTTCTGGGCTGGCTTCCCCGGACTAGTCACAAGGACTGCAGCTCTACCTGCTGGGGCCTCAATCCCACCCCCGGGGGGGCAAGCCAGGGATGCTGAGGGGAGCGCAGGCGATACCGGAAGTGGGAACGAGGGGTCCATGACCAGGCAGATGCTCCGGTGGCCAAGGGGCAACAAAAAGGACAAATAAAAAAAAACTCAAGTGTGAGTTTGGCTCTACACAAGACTATGTGCTGGAGGATGGGATTGACTGGTTTGACCAGGGTAGAGAAGAAAAATTGTGACCTTTTCACTATCTTATTATTCCTGTAACTCAGCATTACAAGGGTATCCATACAGCTATGTCTATGAAGAGAAAATTGTCTGGTGCGGAGTTTCGCAAGGCTAGATCACGATGATTATTGGAACAGTCTGCGCATAGTGGTAGGACAATATCCGATTTCTTCAAAAGAGAAACTTTGTGCCTCTCCGTTGAGCAGCAAGTGCAACCTACACTGTGTGAGTCACTTTTTTGGGGGGGGGGGACAATATGAAACAGTTACTGAACAATGGCAATCCATATTGCCCTGCTGCTCTGAGGACAGTGAAAGAAGAACTGCTCTTCTGGAAGTGCTGCAACCCTCTGGTGAGCAACAAAACACAGCAGATGTGGTACCGTCTCCATCAGCTATGCAGTCATCATCATCCATGTCCACTTGGCATAATGAAAGCATTGAATGTCAGACCACAGAAGCAGATTCATCGTCTGTGACCAGCCATTTGCCTGATTGTTGGACAGATGATCAGGGTGAGTAATTCAAGAATGCACACAAGTTCAAGTGGGATCGGCAATTTATTCAGACCATCAACCCCTATTCTTGCACTGGGACCTCGGTCTCCCAAAAAATAAATCTCAGTGGAGATTAAACACCTCCTTGCTGAGAGATAAAGATACCCTAAAGAAACTCTTGGAGGTAGTGTCTCAGACACTATCCCATAACTCTGAGAAAGAGGTCACCCCGCAGATACTCTGGGATACAATTAAAACAATGATGAGGGGGAAGCTCATTGCTATAGTATAGGGACATACAAACAGAAGGAAAGGAGGGCGCTATTAGAGCAACTTAACCTCCAACTCCAAGACCTAGAAACACAGCAAAAAGTAAGATAGACAAAACAATTAAATGACCAAATTAAAGACATCAAGTCCCGTTTGCATAAGCTTCACCTAATAGAAGTAGAGAAATCACTTGCCTATTTACGGCAATCTTATTATGAGGGAGGCGCACGGGCAACCAAAATGCTTGCTATCAGACTTAGGCAGAGACAGGCCAGGGCCACATTGTAAAACATAGAAACATAGACTTTGACGGCAGATAAGGACCACTTGGCCCACCCAGTCTGCCCATTTCCCTACCTATTGGATAAGCTGTAGATTCTAGTTAACCAACAGCCTACTTCCTGCAACCCCCCACTATAATTGCCTTATGTCTATCCCATGCATGTTTGAATTCCCCCACTGTTTTAGACCCCACAACCTCTCCAGGAAGGCGGTTCCATGCATCCACCACTCTCTCTGTGAAAAAGAATTTCCTCACATTACCCCTGAGCCGTCCCCCCTCTAACTTTAAATTGTGCCCCCTTGTTCTTACACATCTCTTTTTCTGAAAGATGCTACCCTCCTGGACTTTGTTGATTCCCTTGAGGTACTTAAAAGTTTCTATCATGTCCCCCCTTCCCTCCTTTCATCAAGAGTATACATATTAAGCTCTCTCAGTCTCTCTTCATATGGTTTCTGATGTAGACCCTGCACCATTTTGGTTGCCCTCCTCTGGACTGCTTCCATCCTGTCTATGTCCTTGTGTAGATGAGGTCTCCAAAACTGCACGCAGTACTCCAGTTGGGGTCTCACCAAATGTCTGTATAGAGGGATAACCACTTCCCTTTTTCTACTTGTGATGCCCCTCCCTATGCACCCCAGTATCCCCCTGGCTCTCCTTACTGACTTCTCACATTGCTTACCCACCTTTAGGTCATCTGATATGACTACATCCAGATCCCTTTCCATTATTGTTGTCGTTAGTACCTCCCCTGCTATTGTGTACTCTTCTCCTGGATTTAACTTCCCAGGTGCATTACTTTGCACTTCTTTGCATTGAATCTAAGTTGCCATATGTCTGACCATTCCTCCAACCTTGCCAAGTCCCTTCTCATCCTTTCTACCCCCTTGTGTATCAACTCTGTTACAGATCTTTGTGTCATCTGCAAAGAGGCATACCTTTTCTTCCAGACCCTCTGCAATGTCACCTATAAAGCGTTAAAGAGGACTGGACCCAGTACTGAGCCCTGAGGTACTCCACTAGTAACCCCCCTTTCTTCAGAATGTGTTCCATTCACTATTACCTTCTGTGTCCTGTTGTGCAGCCAGTTTGCTACCAGGCTACCACCCTGGGACCCACTCCCAGGCTGGCTAACTTGATTATTAATCTTTTGTGTGGGACTGTGTCAAATGCCTTGCTAAAGTCTAGGTAGGCCATATCCACAGCCCCTCCCTGGTCAATTACTTTGGTCACCCAGTCAAAGAAATCAATTAGATTCATCTGACATGACCTTCCTGCTGTGAATCCATGCTGCTTTGGGTCCTGTGCCCTGTAGCCTCTAGGTACTCAACAATTCTTTCTTTCAGAAGTGATTCCATCATTTTCCCCACCACTGAGGTCAAACTAACAGGTCTGTAGTTTCCTGCTTCTGCCTTGCTCCCACTTTTGTGAAGGGGAATCACATCTGCCCTCCTACAGTCCTCAGGTACCATCCCATTCTTCCCATGATTTGTTAAAAAGTGTGGTTAGTGGTGTCACTAGGTCCTCCCTTAGCTCTTTTAGGATTCTAGGGTGAATCCCATCAGGCCCCATTGCTTTTTCCACCTTGAGTTTTAGGAGTTCTTTCAGTACTCTTTCTTCTGTAAATGGACTGGTGTCAACTTCACTATCCAGAGTGCTTCTACTGTTTGGTTTGAGTAGCTCCTCCTCTTCTTCTTTTGTGAATACTGAGCAAAATATTAATTCAGTATCTCTGCCTTTTCACTGTCTCCTCTGCCGACCTCCCTCTCCTTTATTAATCTTCACTATCCCTCCCTTAACCTTTCTATGCTCCCTAATGTACCTATAAAAGGTTTTATCCCCTTCTTAACTGAGTTGGCTATCTTTTCCTCGGTTCGGGCCTTTGCTTTTCTGATTGCCTTCCCCACTTCTTTCTGCTTTAATTGATACAATTTCCTGTCATGCTCCGTCTGTGATTCCTTATACTTTTTGAATGCAGCCTTTTTCTCCTTAACCTTCCCTGACACCTCTTTTGAGAACCATAGTGGTTTTTTATTCCGCTTTGTTTTCTTTATTTGTTTCACACAAAGGCTTGTTGCCTCCATGATGGCAGTTTTGATTTTTCTCCATTGTTCTTCCACCCCTCCTTTCTAGCCATTTGCTAATGCATTCCTCAGGTATTCACCATTATGCCAAAGTCAGCCCTTCTAAAGTCCAGTATCCTTGTCTTTGTATGGCTTGTCTCCATGGTTGTGTTTATTGTGAAGCACACTGTGCAGTGGTCACTTGTTCCCAGATGTCTACTGACTTCTAAATTTGTGATCCTCTCTCCATTTGAGAGTACCAGGTCTAATATTGCTCCCTCCCAAGTGGGTTCCACCACTAGCTGTCTAAGGCATGCCCCCTGTAGGGCATCGAGAATTACCCTGCTATTGGATGTGGCTGCAGTCCATGTTACCCAGTTAACATCTGGCATATTCAGGTCCCCCATCAACAGTATCTCCCCTTTTTCAGCCATTTTGAGAATGCCCTCTATCATTTTCTTGTCCATTTCCTCCCCTTGAGACGGGGGTCTGTATACAATCCTTGTGCGGATTGTGATGCCATTCCCTGTCTCCAAGGTGACTCAGAGTTCCTCTTGTCCTCCCCCTTTACTTTTTAGTTCTGTAGCTTTGATCCCTTCCCTTATGTAGAGAGCTACTCCACCTCCTCTTTTACCCTCCCTGTCCCTTCTGTAGATTGTGTACCCTGGTATGTTGACATCCCAGTCATGATTCTCTGTGTACCATGTTTCTGTGACTGCCACAATATCCAAGTGTTCCTCTTCCATCAGGGCTACTAGCTCTGGAAGCTTGTTTCAAGACTACGGGCATTGGTACTCATTGCCCTCCATTTAATGTTGGCTTTATCCTTTTTACCCCATCCCTGCTCTTATTGCCCTTGTCCATTTTCCATTTACCCCTGTCCTGCCCTCTGTCAAGCTCTGTACCTCAGTGTTTACCCTACTACCTGCCATGTTTTGTGGGAGGCTTGAACTTTCCTGTTTCCTATCAGCACCTCCCCTTGGCTAGTTTAAAAGCTTGCCAAGGAAGCATTTAAACCTGTCACCCTAGGGCATGTTTCCTTCCTGGACAGATGCAGACCATCATGCCAGTATAGACCTTCATCTCTCCAGGTGGACCCCCAGTCCCCAATGATGCAAAGCCCTGTGCTCTGCACCAGTTTTGCAACCATTCATTAAACCGCATGGTGTGCAGTACCCTAGCCTCACCCCTGCCATAGACTGGCAGCACATCTGGGAAGGTTACCGTGCTTGCTACCTGTCTGAGGCCCTTCCCCACCTCCACAAATTCATCCTGCACTGCACTGATCTCATGCCTAGCTAGGTCATTTGTCCCAAGGTGGAAAATGATATCTAGTTTCCTCTCCTGTGATGCTGCTTCTGCAATCCTGAGGATTTGCTTCCTGTCCCTCCAAGCCATGGCACCAGGCGGGCACTTTACTTCCCTCTCCCTTCCCCAGGTCTACACCCCTAACAATTGAGTCCCCTATCAGAAGCTGTTTCTTTCCCCTGTGGTGTCCCTTGCCACCCTTTTGTGGGTCTCCCTTGTGGATGTCCCCAGCATTCTTCTTGGTCTCCAATGAGGGTGTCATCATAGAGGAACCTTGATTTGCCAGACTGACATATGATTTGTGTAGAGGTGCAACCCGGGGGCTATGCCTCTGTTCCATAACCCTCACCCTCCCAGAACCTACTGTGGTCCATCTGCTCTTCACACATGGCAACCTCTGAGGTAGTGGTTATGGAACTGGTGCTGTTTGGGTGAAGGAGGCCTCCTTAGTCCTTGCCAGTTCAGCCTGGAGGTGGGCAACCTCCTCCCTCAGAGCTGACAGTTGCCTGCAAATAGGGCAGCAACGCAGGTTCCAGAATGTCTCCCAGAAAATTGCTGCCCCACAGCCAGTGCATTGCACCACTCCCCACATGTCCCTCTTCCTTGTAATATACAATGAGTAATTTATAATTATTTTTTGTGTGTGTACTTACCCTTTATGCACTCTGCTGGGTAATTAAGAATATGACAGTTCTGCCCCAAGAGCTGTTGAGAAAGTGATGTCAGAACCTTGGCTATAAAGGAAATGCCATGCCTGGGGTGGGCAGGGTGAGGGAAGGGTGGGTGGGTGAGCCACAACCACCGGTGACTGTTAGAAACAATCAAATATACCACTGCACCACCACCCTGGTGAGTACGCCCTTTATAGTAAGTCAACCAACACCACAATTTACTAGACCATTGCTCCTACACAAACCACTCTACTGAGTCCAGGGATAAAAACAAACTCACTGTTCAGCCAGCAGGACACTTCTAAAATATTGCACAAATATCCTTCCAAATCCTATGTGTCTAGCACAGAAATCAAGCAACTTCAGTTGTATTACACCCCCTCTGGTCATAAAATTACTACACTTTAATGGAATCCTGCAATTCTTAATCCCAATAAGAAAATAATGAAACTTTCTGTGGAAAGCGTAGCTTACCTTTCTTACTAGTCCCCTACAGTATTATGTTTAACCAGGTTCCCAGTTCCTCAAATGCGTTCTAGTTTGTACTCTGCAGTATAACAAGTTTCTCAGCTTCCAACAGGAGCAGGCAAGTCTTTTCTGACTGGCTTTTCTCTGTGTAGTTTGCCTAAGACAGCAGTGATGAAAGCCCTACCCAGAATCAATTGATTGACTAGTGACACCTGTGATGTAAGCAGGCCTTTCAGTGAAGACAATTTGCTATGTCTGCTTCTAATGCACACACCCTTTATCTGAAACCAGGGATAAACTCACTGCTTAGCCAGCAGGACACTTCTAAAATATTGCACAAATATCCTTCCAAATCCTATGTGTCTAGCACAGAAATCAAGTAACTTCAGTTGTATTACACCCCCTCTGGTTATAAAATTACTACACTTTAATGGAATCCTGCAATTCTTAATGCCAATAAGAAAATAATGAAACTTTCTGTAGAAAGCGTAGCTTACCTTTCTCACTAGTCCCCTACAATATTATGTTTTACCAGGTGCCCAGTTCCTCAAATGCATTCTAGTTTGTACTCTGCAGTATAGCAAGTTTCTCAGCTTCCAACACGAGCAGGCAAGTAAAGATCAAACATCCTAAAACCGGGGCCATGACCTACAATCAGGGGAAAATTATGGAGGCATTTGTAGAATACTACAAGCAACTTTATAAACCCCAACCAGAGTCCTCTAATGAGGAAAAGACTACTTTCCTTGAATCTTTGAACCTGCCCACTCTTTCCCAAGATCAAAAAGAGACCCTGACTACCCCTGTCAAAATGACCGAGGTGAACCAAGCTATCACAAGACCTAAACCCGGAAAATGTCCCGGACCTGACGGTTTTAGTGGAGACATCTATAAAAAACTCAGAGGGGAGCTTGCTCCACACCTGCTCAGAGTTTTTAATGAAGTCTGGATGGGTGGGGAGGCACCCCCATCATGGAACTACGCTAATATTTCAGTTTTATGAAAGCCAGGCAAGGACGCATCCGAGTGCACTTCTTGCAGACCTATCTCCCTACTCAACATTGATTACAAGATTTTTACCTCCATCATAGCTTCCAGATTAAATGCCCTTCTCCCATCCTTAATAGATAAAGACCAAACAGGGTTTATAGCTGGCCGTCAAGCCCCAGACAGCATCAGGTGCACCATCAATATTCTAAATAAAGTCTCCATAGATAGAACCCCAACATGCCTTATGAGTCTTGACACAGAAAAGGCGTTTGACAAGGTATCCTGGCCTTTTCTTTTTACCACCTTGGAACATTTTGGTATCCCCAGAACATGACTGATACCCTTAAGAGTCTATACACAGCCCCACAAGCCTTTATAAGGTTAAATGGTAGCATCTCGGATAGATTCTTCCTCAGCCGTGGGACTAGACAGGGATGTCCCCTCTCCCCCTTACTATTTGCCCTATACATTGAGCCTTTAGCTTCTGCTATACCGGGGAATCCAGAGGTGGAGGGCATTAGGATCAGAGATACCGAACATAAGATCTCATTATATGTGGACGATGTCCTCCTATATCTTGCAAACCCTGACAAATCAATCCTAAAGATATGGAATCTTTTGGAAGAATTTGGCTGACACGCAGGTTACTCACTAAATAAAGAAAAGACAGAAATCCTGAAATTCTTTTACAACCCTTCACCGGTGGTAACTAAATTACTACCCCTTAAGTGGAACAAACAGAAAATTAAATATCTGGGGATACAACTGACAAAACACATAGGGGACTCTTTACTGCAAATTATGGCCCACTGCAGTCACAAATTACACAAGACGTAGCTAGATGGCAACTTCTTAATTTACCATTATATTCTAAAATCCAAACAATTACCTTAAACATCCTACCCAGATTTTTGTATCTCTTCCAATCCCTACCAATATTTATTCCAAAGAAGTATTTTAAAGAACGGCAGAGACTGATTGGCAGGTTTGTTTGGCACCTGGGCAGACCCAGGGTAAGAATGGCACTACTCCAGACAGATAAAGCTGATGGTGGCAGAATGGTCCCTATCTTGGAAGATTACTGTATGGCCGCTTACCTTAAGAATGCATTGCTCTGGTCAACTAAAACATATGAGGCCCACTGGAAAGACATTGAGTCTCATTTAACTGAGGGTCCTCCTCTTGGAGCGAGGATTGCGGATGCCTCTATACTAAAGGGGACACAGCATCCCCCCACAACAGTCGAAGGCACCATAAAAATGATCCACAGATTATGGGCTAAGTACGATCCTTTTAAGGAAATGTGGCCTCTACATTGGTTTTCTTGGTTCTACATTGGTTCGCTTGGTCCCAATACTTCCTCCCAGCTAAGATAGACCACTCCTTCAGAAGGTGGGCCAAATTTGGATTTACCAGTCTGGGTCAGATGATTCTGGGGGACACAATACTAGATTTTCACTCCATTAAACAAACATACCATCTAAGGAACCAAGATCATTTTAGATACCTACAACTTAGAACACACACATATGCACACTTAAGAAATTACAAGAATTGAAACCCGAAGTAAAGAATCTCTTAGAGGTCATATCATCTATTCAGGAGGGGGCCCTTGTGAAGGGACACATATCAGCTTTCTACAGAGCATTAAAACAACTGCACCCTAGACAATCCCTTAGAATTAAAAATAAGTGGGAGCAGGAAATGGGACTAAAAATAACAGAAGAAGAGTGGAGGGCAATATTCCAGATTGTAAATAAAACCACCCTATCACCTAACTGGCACGAATTTGCCTGGAAAATAAGAATCAGGTACTTCCACACACCTGAAAGCTTAAGCAAGTGGGATACAGGAATAACTCCACTTTGTTGGAGGGGATGTGGAGTCCAAGTGGCTCATCATTCCCATATTTTTGGGGAGTGTGATGCTATACGTCCTTTCTGGCAGGGGATCTCCAGAATTCTGGAAAATACATTCTCCTGCAACACACAACTAACAATTAAGAATCTAGTTCTGGGAATACCTCCTGATGGAAATAAAGGAGCAGATGGTATGTACCTCTGGGGGGGTACTATTGGCAGCAGCCCATAAGTCAATCACTAAAAAATGGCTCTCCCCAGATGTGCCTGACTTACGCCTTTGGCACTCTATTATAAAAGAAATAAGAGAAATGGAGGAATTAACATATAAGATAAATAACAGGGTGAACACATATGTGAATAAATGGACCAGATGGGACCTAGCTACGGGAACCTAGAGTGGCCTGAGGGATGGGGGTGGTGGGAGGGAGGTAAGGGAAGATAGGAACATAAAAAGACTATAATAAAACTGAGGAACAAGTAGAAATAAGCTGCTGTCTCTGACCTTATCTTATATATCTTATATATATATATTAGATAGAAGAAGAAGAGTATATATCCCAGAAAAGAAAATGAATTAAGTTTTGGAAACTCAACTAACTCTGAACTAATGTTATACATCGCTTATGAAATCTGTAAATATTTGCAGTATGTATGGCTTATGATGGTATGCAGACTCTGAAGTTTCAATAAACTTGAATTATAAAAAAAAAAAAAAGAATGCACACAAGTGGTTGTTCATCCTGAACAAGAAGCTTGACTGCTCAACCTGCAAGGAAGCAAACCTGGTTTCTGATGTCTCATTTGCCAAGGAATGGGCTGCTAGTGAAATCTCACCATTTGGCCCAGACAAAGCGAGACAGCTACTCTTGCTCCGAAAAAAAGTTTCAAAACATGAGAAGTCACTAGGACACTGAAACACTGATGAACTCTTAAAGAAACATTATGAAAAAGTTATTGAGAAGACTGCTGAAAGTTTGACAAGTGAACATCTAGAAGCTTACCACATGAGTCATGAGAACAGCATATTATGTAGCCATATACTAAAATGAAGGGTACACTAGGAAGATATGAGAATAGTGAAAGATTAAAGAGAACTGGTCTATTTTCCTTGGAGCAAAGGAGAATGAGGGGTGATCTAATGTCTTTATATAAGATCATAAGATCATAAATGACAAAGAATTAGCAGATGAGATAATTATGAAATTACAGGGAAAACCTATAGGACTTAGAGGTCATGGGATGCAAATTAAACTGGATGTGGTGAAAAGAAATAGATTATACTACTCATTTATAAATAGAACTGGAAGAATTTGGAATATCTTACTAGACGAAGTAGTTACTAGTAAGTAACTGGCAGAATTTAAAAGGAAGATAGATGAGTTGATAATAAGGAATATGTTGAAATGTACCCACTAAGGTGGGGAACAGTTTATATGGACTAATGGGTCTCCTACCATTCTAATCCCAGTATAAGAACCCAGTATAAGGAGAACCGTCAATTTACTGACCATCCAAAACTACCTGCGCTCCAAACACTAAACGGAGCTTCTGTTGGCTCATATCTGCAGTCTAATGTAACCTGTTCTGAAATGATTGACACAATTTCTGAAGAAAGGAGGAACCTAATGAGATACATAGTACAGACCAGATGCCCCATATTGGTTCTGGTTGATGAAAGTACAACGATCGGCAACAGACTGACTTTGATCATTTACATATGTGTATACATGAAAAAGGAATCAACGCATGTTACATTTTTCCTTCAACTGGTACTGTTGTCTGACACAACTGCAAAGGGAATTCACAATGCGCTCTTATCCACGTTGTCATGATATGGCTTGGGGGACGAAGAGCTCAGGACAATGTGGGTGTATCTAGCATGTGATGGTGCAAGTGTGATGCTCGATAAGAGAGGGGGCCTTGGAGCATTGCTACGCCTCAAATATACTAAGCTCTTTGTGTGGCACTGCCTCAGTCATTGATTGGAACTTTCAGTTGCTGATGCTGTTGACTGCTGCAATGCTGTGAATCACTTCAGGATATTTCTAGATGAATTGTATTCATTTTACAGCTGTTCCCCTAAGAACACATGAGAATTAGAAGTGACTGCTGAGGGTCTCTCCACTCAGGTGGCTAAACTTGGTAGGTTGTTGTTGACTCGGTGGGTTGCTAGTAACTACCATGCTGTTTATGCTGTATAGAAGTCCTTCACCGCACTAAGTCAACACTTGAAATCAGTTTGTGATGATGCTAAGAGAAGCTTTGACAATAAGCAGCTCTGTCGTGGCCTGCTGAACAAGATGACATCCACTACCTTCATCCTCAACATGGTCATAATGCTGGATGTTCTTGATGAATTATGATTCTTGTGAGAACATCTCCAGAATCAGGGTGTGACAGTGTTTGATGCTGACAGATATATTAAACGTTGTGTACATATGTTCAATACGATGAAGGATCAGCCTGGCTCACACACACAACAGAAGCTGAAGATGTAAACACAAGGAGTTCCATGGTGTCTTGTTGGTAGAGGGCAGGAGGGGCAATGCTATTTGTTGTCAACAGCTCTACCAGGCTTTGATAGACATGATGGCAACAAGACTGATGTCAGATGAAGTATTAGTGAAGTGTGTGGCTAAGCTCCAGCCCAACTCATGGCCTGAGGATGTAGAGATTGGCTTTGGAGAAGTGGAGCTTTGGACAATGGTGAATAGATTTGGACACCTAGTGCAACTTCTGGAATGGAATGCTGTAAGGAGCGACTTTGATGACTTTGTATTGTTTAGAGGTCACAGGAAGGAACAGTCCCTATGCAAGTTGCTGTCCATGATTAACACAATCCCAGTGAGCATGGCAGACTGCGAGCAAGGTTTCAGCACAATGAACATTATTGCTACCCCGATCCGTAACAAACTGACTGTTGAGCATCTGTCTAACTTGATGTTTATTAGCCTCACTGGCCCACCAGTGACCGAATTTGATGCCATCAAATATGCCAAAAAGTGGCTGAGAACACATCGATCTGCCATACACCAGCACAAGAGGGATAGAGAATCTGCCAGTGATCCACATGTCTGCCTGTTTGAATACATGATGCAATAGTATGCACTCTGTCTTTACCGAGAGACTTGCACAATATGATATGCAGTGTCACACGCCAAGTATCCAGCCTTCCAGCTAGAAATCATATCACCTGAGTACACCATTAGACTTTATTTAGTTTTAAGCATACCACGACTGAATGACACAACTGCATACTGTTGGAGTTTCTCTTATATCTACATTTAAAAAAAATATATCTTACAGGATGAAAACTTGTAGGGGAGGGAGACAGAGTGACTTTTCATGAAATGCAAACATTTTTGCTTTGCTTCATTCCATTGCCTTTTAGTTGTCTGCTATTACTCTGCTCGACATCCTGCTAAACGTCACCAAAAATTCACTATTTGGCATCATTTTTCAAAAACTTTTCCAGGGGGCATGCCCTCCCGGCCCTCCATAGAGAAGTTAGGATTTCGTGTCCACCCACCCTCCAGACTTTCTGGTTGCGTGACAGCCTATTATGCTGGTGCCCTTACTTTTATCTGTACTTTAAAAAATATCTTAACAGGAAGAAAACTTGTTGGAGAGAGCCAAGAGTGACTTTTACAATTGATCATATAATACATACATTGCTGTCTACTATGCCTCAACATTCTGCTGTGCTGCCTTTTAGAAGGCTGTCATGAAACTGCTCCACAGCCTGCTAAAAGCCACAAAAATGCATAATTTAGCATCACCTTTTACAAAATTTTCCAGGGCGCATGCTCCCCAGTCCCCCCTACAAAGGTTAGGATTTTGTGCCCCTTCCAGACTTCCTGGATCCATGACACCCTGTCATGCTGGCACCCTTTCTTTTACCTGTAGTACTTTAAAAAAAATAACAGAACAAAAACTTGTAGGAGAGGGCCAGGAGTGACTTTTACAATTAATCAGACAATACAAACATTGCTGTTTACTATACCAGGCTCAGCATTCTGCTGCCTTTTAGCAGGCTGTTATGAATCTGCATAACAGCCTGCTAAAAGCCTCCAAAATGCACCATTTGGCATCATTTTTTTTAAAATTTCCAGGGGGGCATGCCCCTGGACCCCCCCCGAGAGGTTAGGAAATACAGTTCCCCATGTTCTGAATATCTGCTTTAACCAATGTTCTCAAGGTATAGTGCAAGTGTCCTAGGAGAGATAACAGTTGTAGAAGACTGTTTAGGCCAGAGAGAGAGAGATGGGAAAAGTGATCCAGTTGGTTGTCCATAGGGAAACATGCTTCCATATTGTCATATCCAAGTGTAACTCCCCTGTTACCTGGGGTTACAAGAATCCCAGTTAGACCTAGTGGCAGGCAGGGAAGGCAGCATGTGAAACTCCAGTTAAATGGATTTCACACTGTCTCATTCTGTTCTCAGTCTCAGCTGAGACTGAGGGATGACATCATTTTAGAACTGTCACAGCTGCATAAGCCACTTTGGAATGTTGCAACTAGGAAAGTTAGGATAGAATGTTGGGAGGATTTGAAGTGAGTGAGTAGTAGTCTGTAGTGGTCTCAGTAGAGTGAAGAGGTGTGCTGCAGCTGCAGGCCCTCAGAACCCTTAGCTCTGCCAGAGAGCTATATTTTTTAGTTTAGGTGTGTGTTCTCACCTCAAGAGGAACACAACAGTGCCTGTTTGAATTGGTGGAGATTGCTTTCCAAAGTTTCAGGGCCCCACCCCTGCAGGGATGAGGAGAAAGGAATCAGCCTGCTTACAGGGGCAATTCCCCTGGCCCGGCTAGTGGAAAAAGAAGCTGCCTGTGAGGATTTGTGCTGAGGCACCTGGAAGTTTCATTATGTTTCGGAAGAGAAAAAGCCTGTGGGGCACCTGCAACCAAGGGGTGAGTTTTCTCTGCTAAAGGGCCAATGCGTTTTCACCTGGGACAAGATGAATCTAAGTGACTGTTACTGTGGGGTCAGGAGAAGACAGCCAAGTACAATTTTAAAAGTTGTGGGAATTGGACAGCTTAACTCTGTGGGGGTCTAGAGAAATGGACAGAGCCACTCATTAAGTATTTTTCAAGTTCAGCACATGTGGGATGGAAGAAACAGTTGATTAAATGTGACATACATTTATAGAGAATCTACAAAGTAAAGTGTTTTCAGAGATGAGGTGTTAAAATCCAGAGGAATGGCTGGGTATGATTTATGGGAGCAAGAGGCGGGAGACCCCCCATCTGGCATGACCAGAGTCACCTCTATGGGTTAGCTTTAGGACACCTGTTGCTTTCTCTCAGGTACTAGGCCAGTGCCTGAGGAAAGTACCCAGACGTGGGATTGTTTGAAGAAGATTCCCTGATGGAGCCAGAAGTGCTCATGGGTGGAATAGGGAATCACCATTAAATCTCCATGATAAATGGACAAGTAGTTCAAGGGCTGGCAAGGGAGCTGAGCCAAGGAAAGAAGGTAGTCCAAGGGCTGGCAAGGGAGCTGAGCCAGGGAAACCAGAGAAGAGTCAAGTTCAGGCAGATTGCCCTGTGTGTTGCTAAACCCGAGGGTTTAAGTGTACAGAAGATGTTTGTCTGCTCAGGAGAAATCTGCATTACCAGGAGTGTAGCCCCATGGGGGTCCGTCTATGCTTTATTGTTCCTTTTTGTTGTGAATAAAAGCCGCACTTTAGAATCCCAACTCCTTGTATGGACATTCAGTTATTGCTTCCTGTGTCCGGAATCTTGGGTGCCCCTGTGCAGAGTAGCAAAACCTAGCCAACATGCTGAGTGACATTTTCCTCCCTGAGCCCAGGTCCCAGGTAGGGGGTTACATAACGGAGGCACCGCACAGCGCTAATAACACAAACAATACCACCAACCCGACCTCTGGAGACTCCCACCTGGTAGTTGTGGCCGCCCGGGTTACACAAGACAATGTCGGGAAATCTAGGGACATGATCAGAGCTAATGTTTATCCTTAACAAGCAATATATGAAGGGCTCAAATTAGGTTGGTGAAACAGGAGATGTCTTTGGTTGGTAGAGAGTTTGGAGGGTGCATGAGTAAAGGTCATCTGGTAAATGCAGAAAGATCCTGTCTGATACCATACAGATGCCATAGATGGGAAAGGATTGGTAACACTTTGAAGGCATCAGCAGTTTAAACCCTTTTCTCTTCAACTGAGAGGGTGCTAAAAGATATTTTCTCTTTACAAGTTAACCTAACACCTTTACCTCTTCACACTGTACCCACCCAGTTTTAAAGATTCCACAAATAGATACCTATTTGAAATACTTATCACAGTGGACAAAAAATGTATTACCAAGCTTTGGCTTACACCCGAGGTTATGACTATAGAGGACTGGCTTAGCTCAGTGAACACTACCTATAAAATGGAAATTCTGATATATGTGGTGAGACAGCAGGAAGAGAAAGGCCGCAATAGATGGAACAGTGGATTTTGTTCATTATGAATAGGGACCAACTTTTGTTCCTTGAAATGAATGTTGAAGAGGGGGTGGTGGAAGAGTTGGGGCATGAATCTTGGACACTGGAGTCACAGTTTCCTTCACTTGGGGTAGCTACCCAAATATGCTGTTGCTGCTAGAGACTGAACTGAATATTAATGTGTGTAACATAACCACTGGCTGTCCTGGGTCATTACTGTTACCTGTACATGTTATAAACTGTTGTTTACAGCTGTTGTATTGTACTGTCATTTCTGATGTTGAAAAATCAATAAATTTTGATTATTAAAAAAAGGCATAAGCTGTGTCTGCTTTAAATGATACAAACATGAATGGCTGCACTCTAAGATTGAATCTGGCAGTGATTTGCAAAAAAAACAGCAGTAAAACATTTCATTGAATATTAGTGTTTATTCCACACAAAAATGGGTTCTGCTGATGCAAAACAACAAAATGACTGCAAGAAATGAGAGACCCAAAAGCAGACACTACACCCAGTGCCCAGCACTTTGCCAGATAAGGCTTTGTCTGGGGGTCAAGCATGGTATCCAGCAAGTTTGATACATTGTATAGCATCATCATCAATTCATGTGTATGAGAGAAAAGGTATCAGAAGGTATAAAGGAAGCAGTGCTGGACTCAGTTGACTGGTGGGGAACTGACAGACTCATGATAAGGTGTTTCCAGCCCAAATTTTAGTTGTGATCCTGATAGAGTTAATGGGGGTACGTAGGGAAGGTGGTTTTGGAATGGACTTATTAAGAATCCTTTCTGTCCTGCATTCTGAAAAGGTGCTTGACCTAAGCTGGTGTCTTGCTCTGTAGACTGAAGAACTTTGCAGGCCAGAGCTGACAAAGAGATAGAATGGCAACTTGTATTGGTCCGTTGAGTGAATCCTAAACAAAGAATGGACACCAAGTGTTGCTCTGGATGGACAGTTAGGTGTTCAGCGAAAATGGAGATGGATCATGGTGAAGATGGATATCCTAGTCGTGGTTAGGCTGAGGGTGGATTTAGATATACAGATTGTCGCTTGTGTTGTGGCATACCGTTTTGGAGCTTCGCTGCAGGACTACCAATGTAAAGAAAGTACCTGATGAAGTACAGCAGGCTTCCTCATTGAAGTCCAACTTCCCAAAATCTTGCACTCAAACGAAAAGACTTGCACCAGATACAATATTCTTTTAAGTGCTTTATTGCAAGTAAATGTGCAGACTGGACAAACAGTTGTACCACTCTGGCCCCGGCACTTCGGGTACTCCTACCCTTCGTCGGGGGATGTGGCTAGTTATATGACATGTGCTTCTTTTAAATCACTCCTTCATTAATAAACATGAGAGGATTTAAATAATTAATTATTACAGACATATATTGAGCTTCAACATTTAAACAAAGTAAATGTATGAAAAGGAAATGGCTATATTATTAAATCCATGTAATTTTGATTCACAGATCAAACTGTGTCTTAAATCAATATTTTTATGTTGACTCGCGCTTGTGCGCCAGCCAACATACTGCATTAGGAGCAGATTTGGAGGTGCGGTCACTGTGGGCGAATGCAGGGCACACATCAGTAGGTGCGTCCCTTATTCCCCAGTAAGACAGCATGCAGGCACCACACCAGCAAGATGTAATGTGGTGACCACATCTAAGAAAACATCCTCTGTAATGAGAAGCAAGCTTTTCATTGCAGCAGCACAGCCTCCCCACGTAAACATGGTGACAGGGGTGCCCCATCCCCCTGTTGCATTCCCGACCCACTTCATTTGCGGATGGGGGAGCCCACCCCCTGTCGGCATAATGACCCCCCCAAGTGTGTACCTAGGGGATGCCCAATCCCCGTCGGCATCATGTGCTCCCCACCAACTGTCTTCCTTTGCCAACGGGGGGCCCAATCCACGTCGGCTACAGTCCCCCCATCCCTGTTTATTTAGCTGATGGGGGAGCCCACTTCCCATCAGCATAATGTCTCTCCCCATCTGTTGTGGGCCGAGGGGGTGCCCAATCCCCCTCTGCTCTTGCCCCCCCATGTGCCAACGGGGGTGCCCAATCCCCTATCGGCTACAGCCCCCCCAAAACAATCAGGTGACACACTGGGAGCCCACCCCAGCATGCCAAATGTGCCTGAAAAACCAAAAACCATCCCACGATGTTCCCTTTTTTTTTTGCCCTGTAAAAAAGAAAATGGTCTCTTGCAGTCTCCCTGCCCCTTCCCACAACCTGACCCACCCACTGTGCACCCTGCCTCCCCACACCCCCCCTCACCCCATACTTACCTCCAGAGTCGGTCGCGACGATCTTGCGTGGACCGGGAACACGTCTTCACTCTTCAAAGCTGACCCGCGAACTTAAGAAAAGCGTAAGCTGTATAATGGCAGAAACAGGTTTTTTTTTTAACTTTGGTGCATATCTCAGGCATTTTTGGGAATTTTGACACCAAATTTTCAACATGGGGTTATTGGGACCCCTCCTCATGAATTCAGTCACTGTCATGGCATTATTCGGTCCCGAAAGGTGATTTTATGGTCACTGCACTGAATTACCTTTTGGGACCAATTAACAATAACTACAGTGCCTCTGTTCATGAGGGGAGGCTCTCAAAAAGCCTATGTTGCAAATTTGGTGGAAAAAATCCAAAAAATGGCTGTTTTATGAACGTGTGTTGCGCAGTTTCCACGCATGCTCGTAACTTTGTGAATTTGTAATATTTTCACTCCAGATTTTCAAAATTGGCATTTTTCCACACCTCCTCATGAACAGTACAGCTGTCATTTTACATATCCTGGCCAAAATGTGTTTTTGCACATCCAGCGAAGAATAGCGCGGTCGCTGTGCGAAATCAGTTTTCGGGACAGTTTGAGGAAATGAAGGTGACACTGTTCATGAGCAGAGGTCCTAAAATGCCTATGTTGAAAATCTGGTGATGAAAGTCCATAAAAGTACTGTGTTACAAGTGTGCATTGCGCAGTTTCCATGCACCCTTGTAACTTCGCAAATTTGCAATATTTTCAACACTGGCATTTTTCACACCTCCTTATGAACAGTACAGCTGTCATTTTTCACATCCTGCCCAAAATGTGTTTTCACACCTATGGCGCACAATGGCGTGGTCGCTGTGGGAAATCAACTTTTGGGACGAATTAACAAAGTCACAATGCCACTGTTCATGAGGGGAGGTCCCAAAATGCCTGTGTTGAAAATGTGGTTAAAAAAATCCCCAAAATAATTGGGTTATTGACGTGTGTTGCATACTTTCTATGCATGCTCATGACTTCACCAATTTTTAATATTTTCACTCCAGATTTTCAACGTTGACATTTTTTTACACCTCCTCATGAACAATACAGTTGTCATTTTTAACATACTGCCCAAAATGTGTTTTCGTCTCTGTGTCGCCAAATGGCATAGCCGCTGTGTAAAACCACCTGTCAGCTAACAAACTGATAGTGCCGCTTATCATGAGGTGGGATCACAAAAAGCCCATGTTGAAAATTTGGAGTGAAAATACCAACACACGCCTATGGTGTTAGGGTTTCCAACTATAACACCCCACCCTGTACAGACTGACAGGCATCAGGGGTGTGACTTGGGATCATCAGTTGTAATGCTCACACCATTCCACCTCCACCCCCACCTTGCAGCCAGTGACAGGCATCGTGGTGTGCCTTGGAGTGTTCAGCCATAAAGTTCACCCCATTCTCCTATACTGCACCCACCTCAGCATATTTCCTTATGGAATGCAGTAAGTATAATGCCCAAAGACCCCAAAGCACACCACGACACTTGTCAGTATCTACAAGGTAGGGTGAGGTAAAATGGCATGAGCGTTATAACTGATGACCCAAAGGCACACCCCAATGGCTGTCGGTCTCTGCAGGGTGGGGTTGGGGTTGGCATCACTTCAGTACTTCACTGCCATTCCTATTATGCATCTCTAATTCCTGCACTACCAATGCCAATGCCAGTGAGACAACATTCGGCATTGACAAATGCTTGTTATAACTACTAATAGCTTTCTAACAACATGAATTTATAAATGAAATCGTTAAACACACACAAAAAGGAAAAAAAAAGAAGAGATATAATCTGGAAAATTTTGCAAGGCAATGTCAAATCCTCAGAAGGAGAATCAGGAGATGGATTGCTGCAGTGTCCCAAGGCATACTTTCTGTGCAAATATTGTAAGCCAACGATAGTAGGGGAGGATGCCCAAAGATCCTACATGGAGATAGCAAAAAAAAAAAAACACATTAAACAAACATCTGTCACTTTTTCTGGTTATCAAGTATTAATATAATTATATCAACAATATTTAGAAAATACTAACTTCAAACAAACTTAAACATAATGAATTTAGCGTGCCAAAAAGCAAAATTTGTATTCATGTATTTTTAAACACTTTTTAAGGGTAACCATCAAGGGACATTCATTGCCCTCAAAGATGTGGCCACTGTGTACATTTTTTTCTGGGTATGTCAGTATTAAATAATAGGGTGTCAAAATAAAAAAATTGGATTTGAATGAATACAACCCTTTGAGGGCAATGAATGTCCCTTGATGGTTACTTGCAACAAAACACTTAAAAGAATACTGTATCTGCTGCAAGTCTTTTCCTCTGAGTGCAAGATTTCTGGAAGCTGGTCATCACTGTATTGGGCTTGGCAAGCCCTTTCATGCACTTCACCATGCCAAGCATTCGCAGTCTCCCTTGTTATGATTTTCCTCATTAAATTGGTTGCATAAGTTTCTTTTTCCCGTGGAGTGAAGTTGGTGGGTTTGGTTTGAGTGGGAGAATGAGGAGTACTGGACTTGGCAGCAGTTGAATTGATTATGTGGTTTCTACAGTGGCAACTCTCATGTGCAGAGTGGCAACAGAGGTATTGATTTGCAATAGTAAGGCCTGAATGCATCAAACCTGAAGGTGGCTACTCAAATGGAGGATGGGTGATGACCACCAGAAAGGCACACTAGATAAAACATGATTGATCAGACCAGTGTGAGACTGTTAGGTAATTAGGTCTTGTTTTGTGGTGAATGTTGAAACTGGCATGTAGAACACCGTGACATGCATCATCCTTTCCAGAACAGTCTTTTCCTTGGTGGATTTCTTTAGTTTAAATGAATTTTTCTGGTCATAAACGAGACTAGTCTTGAATGGCTAAACACTGGTTCTGGAGAAGAATGGTGGATAGATAAAGGTTGGGAGGTCATTGCGGCTGGAACAAAGTATGGAAGGGGAGCTGAGGAAGCTGGTATGTGGGCTCAGAGAAAGGCTTCACTTCGGGAGGAAACTGATGGCCAGATGTCCCCCAGGTCCTAAGCGTGTGTCCCAGGAACAGGACCTGATTCCTGAACAAAGCTAAGGCTAGTCACACAGCAATGATTTACTGTTCTATACAGCTGTTGCCTACTGTTGCAACACCATATCTCAGGGGCTGAGTGGATGAAGATGGAAATTAAAGAGTAGCATGGAGAAGGAACCCTGCTTTCAGCAACAGCTTCACACAGTGCAGATCTGAAGGGAGCAGATATTTTTTTCTTTTTGGTAACTGGGTAAGGCCCACTGGACAAAAGTGCCTCTTACCCTGGGGTTAGATGGCACAGCTGTAGAAAGGCAATTTGGAGAAAACTCAAGTTCAGCATTTGCTGGAACAGCACAATTCTGAGGTGAGCAATGTCATCTTGAGACACTGAGCCAGGGGGCTTCAAACTCCTATGCCATGCATAGAGACAGGAGAAATCAGAGGGAGTCAGAAGAGCTTGAAAGCTTGCAAAAGTGCTTCCTGCTATTATGTTTCCTGCAGGGTCACATTGTACATGATAAGTGTCCCTAGTACTAATTAAGCAAATGCAGGCAAGTGGGCTTGTATGGATGTGTTCATAGAACCTGATGGCATGGAGGCAGAAATTGACCAGTGGAATGATGACTGCTGAAGGGAAGGACTGTTATTGATGGTAAGTATGACTGAATAGGTACTAAAAATATGAATGCATATCAAAGGCTAAATCATAACTGAAAAACTCAGTCACAGATGGGAAAAGCTGAATGCAGTACGGAGGTATGATAAAGCCAATAAATGCTGAAGCTTACTGATTGACTAAGTAAGGCTGACTGACTCAGGTTGACCGAGTTGTCGGAGTAGTAGTGGGAACAGCTGCCTGACCATGAGAGGATGGACAGACACCTGCCCAGGCGGACTATGGCGTTGCCCTGTGATTACGAGCCAGGAAACAGTCTTCTTCATGGTTTTGAAAAGAATACAAGTCTGTGTACTCACCAAGTGCTCAGCCAGTGCAGACTCAAAATTCAAGCTTCAGCACGACATGAAAGAGCTGAATAGCCTGAATCCAATAAAGGCGCACAAAAGGTTAAGTAAAGAGCAAGTGATTTTATTGCCCAAAGGAGAGTGCAGCACATTCAGATGCAGCTCTTCAGATCTGCAATGTGACCCTTCATCAGGGAGCACGACTGAACTTGCAAACCACAGGGTTTAAATGCAAAATTTACTTAAAGACACAGTACAGATTAGTAAGACTGGGTCGAAACAGAATGTTGGATAAGCATTCCTACGATGCATCATGTAATAGAAACACCAATATAAAAAGGAAGTGCTACCCCTAGTGAAAAAAAATTGAAAATGTACAAAAGTGAAACCGAAAGCTTAATGATGTATATCAAAAGGCTGGAGAAGGAGAATGAGGAGAAAGTATAAAAAGTGTAATACTTGCCTAAGTCAAAATGACTAAGTGAAAAAAAAAACTCTTAAAACTGTGAATTTTCAAGTTTTTGTACCTCTGTAACTTTGCCCCAAAACTAAATGACACAAAATTGTTAATATCCAGAGACCCTGGCCTAGACTCCATGCCTACCAAATTTCAGGAAAATCAATTAAAACAGAGTAACATACTGTATAACGCATTAATTTCGCTGTAAATTAATTTACGCTTTATTCGCGGGTCAGATACTTCCCGTGGATATAAGTTACAGCTGATTAAATGTTACAGCTAAAAAAAAAATGTTCACGTTTCATTTACAGCGACCGGACCACGAGTACAGCTGCTAGTATATCTTTTTTACTGCTTATTTTAACTTTTGTTTTTATTGGTTCATTTGTAACTTTCCACATCCCTTCTCCCCCAGGACGTATCTGGAAACACGCCGTTATCAGCTCAACTTTTAAAATAAAATAAATAAAGCACTAACTGTTAAATCTACAGTACATATAATTCCCCTTAGATAAAAAAATCCCTTGATTGAGAGTTATGCCAGCACTATTAGAGCCAGAACACAGTCATTATTTGCATCAGAGTCAGATAGAATGCTTCCTAAGGAAAATCTCAATAAAAGAGAACAGCTGATTAAATGTTACAGCTACTGGACCGCGAGTACAGCTGCTAGTGGGGTTACAGACAGGACCATACCGCAGTATTCACTGCTCAGTGATTTGCTTTCCCAGCACAGTGGTTGAAATTTAACAAGACTGTGTGAGTTTAACCACGTGAGGATTGTGCTTTAGGAATTTGGAACAAAGCCCTATATCCTTCGCTGTGGTAAGTGCTAGGCTATGGGTTGACTTCCAGTGTCCGTTTTGGGTGCTGCATTATTAAAAGAATGATACGACTTCTGCTGTTTAGCTGTGCTTGAAACACAGTAAAAGCGGGTCCAACTCCTGTCCTCACTGTACGTTTTTGCTTTGCCGAAGAAAAAGCATTTGCATGCAGGAAATTTTTCCTATATGACTCAGACGCTGGTCACAGTGCTAATATATGTTTACGCTGAACTGCCCATGGACCCGGACCGCGCGGAATATAAGGTGCGCTGAAATAAAGTGTTATACAGTAATTAAGGTGCAAAAATTGGGGTTTAACATTTAAGTGCTTACTCCTTTTTGGTTCCTCGTCAAAAGAGTGTAAAAAAAACAGTGCCGACCATATGAGAAAACAGAAATGAGCATGAATGAATACAGAAAATGTTAACAACAGTGAACAGCATTCATTCATTACGGAAGCAAGAAAATGACTGGTAAGTGTCTAACTATACATATAATGCTACACTATATTTTCTGTGAAGAGCTGCTCTCCCCACACCTCCCGAACCACTCTTACTATTAATAACCATCTCCAAGACCACACTAATTACTACTGCAGGGTAAATACTGTCCCACCACAAGTCACCCTCACAGACATTACATTTGCTATTAAGCACAACTCACTAAAATGACACATGCTATTCTTCGGTCGCTCAAACTGCATTCTCTCATTTGATTTAATACACTCCTTCTTAGGGTCCACTACCCTCTTTACCCTCATGGAGTCACAAGTAGCTGATCTTGATGCTCCCATAACCCTACCAGATGTTCAAACCCTCTTCAAATGGAATAATAGGGCTTTAACTGTGCCCTGATCCTACTATGGTAGCCTGGGGCCAGATTTTCAGCCCATTTTGGGACTAAGTCAAACACCACAGCTGCCAGTGTGGAAAATAAATCTTTACACTAGTGGCGGGTCTTAATTGCCACACAGGCAGCAGGTGCAGCTGTGGAGGATGTTACACCTGGCCCAATCAGGCATAATATTTTTAGTGCAGCTGTGCCAAAAAACATCCACTAGCTGCCATAAATCACAGTCGGTCGCAAACAGCTCCATGATAGAAAATGCGGTGCATGCAGAAAAAATGTGCGCACCTGCAGGGTTTTTCTGCATGGGCACCAAAAATGTCCTTCTTTGAAAATCCAGCCCCAGATATGCATCGACACTGTGAGCATACTGTAGCAAGACCAAGATGTCAGCTGGATTTCAGACAAGCTCAAAATGAGTAAAAGTCAGCTCAATATAATGATTACAGAGAAAGACAAGTGGCAAAAAAGTGTGAAAGTATCAGAATTAGACACATAGCTTTATATAGGTGTAGATAACAATAGTATGCATTCTGAAATAAATGAAGTCAAAGCTATGCCAGTTTGTAAAAACTGTTTGTATGACAGTTTGTAAAAGGAAAAAAGACAAAGGCTTGAGTTCCAAAGGTTCAGGAATAATGCAAGGTGCTTCCATCAAACAGACATGACACAAGGGGTGCACTGGACTGCACCTTGCATCATTCCTGATTTTCAAACAGTGCTTGGAGCACCAACAGGGCCCCCTGCACCAGACAGCCTTGTACCAGGCTTACAGCAAGCAGCAGACTGCGCCGTGGCGTGAGGGGGCATGCACCACGACTCAGCTGCACCATCCCCAACCACAGGATTTTAAAAGCCCCACACTGTCCACAAGCCTTGCCCTCAGTTAGACCAGCCAGAGCTGGTTTAACAGCCCCATGCACTGTCTCCAGCTGTAGCTTCTGGACAGCCAGAGACCTGCAGCACAGGCCAGCCCCCTGTCGCATACAAGGATGATTGCAGCAATGATGGACACGGTCCCCACCTTGGCTGCTCACTGTCTGCTCATGATACTGTGCCTCCATGTGGCACAGGGCCCCCGCATGTACAAGCTGGGAGACGAGCTGGGATTGGCATGCTGCAGTCATCCTCCCGCTGCCGGTCTCCCGCTAGGCAGCTGCTGCAGTACAGACAGCTTTACCAGAGAGGGGGGTATTGCACACCACCACATGGGGGCAGTGAACAGTGGATGTGGCACGGACAGTCCACAGATCACAGCTGCTGCCAACTTTCACCCAGTGGACAGCTGACACACATCAGGGAGCTGTGGTTCTTGATGACAAGGGAGGGTCTGACTTGACCGCATACAGGGAAGGGGGGGCCCTGTACAGGGCAGCAACAACATGTACACATCCTGGGGCGCACGTATTTAAATACCTTGGAATTACACTTGGCTCCTCTCTGGACTTTGTCAACATATCTCAAACACCTGTAGAACTGTAAACAGCAAGCTTGGCCTGGCCTTTAAAATCAGTTATGCCCTCACACTGTCTGCCAGGATTGTCATTGCACAGGCTGTCCTTCTTCCCACCCTCACCTATGGCTCTGTCATCTTTGTAAGTGCTGCCAAAGTTACTGGAGATCAGACCCTAATAACTGTTCCTAGGCACAGGATGACCATGGAGTCCCAGGCTTTCTCCTACCTTGCCCCGTATTTTTGGAACTCCCTGCCTGTGTCCATCCGACTTTCCTTTTCCCATTTCAAAAAGGACCTTCTCCACCACCTCCTAGTCTTTGACCCCTGTAACTTCTTCCTTCCTCCTTGATCACCCTACCTACACTACTTGACTTCTGTTTGTCCTTGCTGCATAACCTGGTGCACTTATGTATGATGTCCACTGTCCATTTTAAGCCACTTTGTTTTGGATTCGCCTCTGAGTTTGCTGTTTTGTAACTGATTTTTCTCTGTTACACTGTATCTAGTTTCATATCTTTTTGTAGCTGTATTTACTTTGCCCCTTACTTTGTGCATTTCACTATATTGCACTGTTTCATTATTATGTATGATCTCTCCTTGTAACCTTGCATTTACTCAGTCAACTACCTTTGTAACTCCATTACTAGTTTACCTTTCACATTGTTTACTTCGACTGCTTCTCCGTTCTATGTATCATGTTGCTTTCTTACGGCTTATACTATCATGTATTGTTCTTATGACCTGTACTCTCCTGGGTCATGCCTGAAAATTAGCATATTTAATTTCTAGCGCAGTTACCTGGTTATCAAAAACCAAATAAATAAGCACTATGAGGCACTGCCTCTGGGCCATACCCAGATCCCCCAGGTGTACAGCACAGTCTGTATGTCACCAGTCCTACTATTGGGATACCACCACAACTGTTGTATGCGTTGACACCTGCCATGGACATGCGGTATGGCAATGCTACCCAACAGTGTTGGCCACTATGTCCATTAGTGCCATACACTGCTCCCATTGGTGGCACTCCAAGAGGGCTTTGGGTCCCCAAACCCACTGTAGGAGGCCACAGGGACAGGGTTCAGGGACACTGCATACTGGTAGCTCCAGTGGTGTACACTGGCCTGTCTGTTAGGTCGAAGTCCCACCCATGCTTCATGGTGGTGGTGGGGATATGGCTGCATTTCCCCGGTGGTCCGTCAAGGTGGGATGCTATCCATGGCATTGCACACTGAGGTGGCAGCTTCCAGTTCTGGGCAGCATGGGTTCCAGGGGCTGCACAGAGTCCAGCAAGCACATGGGTGCACATTGTGGGTCTGGCTACTACACCGGGAACCAGTTGGTACACAGGTTGGTCTGGGCACCATAGTGACATCCAGTGGCTGGGGAACTGTCATTCTAATGGTACAGGCATCCAGCAGTGTCCTTCTCCATCCTACAGTGTCTGGCACCTCATGTCAGGCAGTGTCCATTGGCAGATTTGCCATGTCAGTCCTTGGTGCTATTGTACGCCTGCCCTGCTGGCACTCTACTGTACTTGGCAAGTGGGATCGGGTGCCACCAGTGGTCCCCGCTGTACACATCTACATCTCTGTACCAGACTGACATGCTCTGCTTGGGCCAGTGTGTCACAGGCCAGGGGCTGGCAGCAGCTTCTGTCAAACTCCTCCTGTACACCATTTGTTTGTCACATGGGAGTGATTGCAGCAACTGTGAGGTGTTTGGTGCCAGGACCCCTCCTGTACCAAATTGTGGTGCAGGATCCCTATCGCACCAGGCTTTGATGCAAGCTGCCTTTTGCCATAGCTAGCTTTTGTCTCCTGGCCTCTTTGAAACTCAAGCCCATTGTTCAGAGTTCAACATCGCACAGTCATTGTTTTCTCTGCACTTTTTTTCAGCACATATACTGTTACTATTTACTACCTATACAATAATATTGCCCAGCTGTCTTCACCATTTGTCATTTTGTGTATCTGTAGTCATTATATTGAATTATGCTTGTTCTGAGCCAGTCTCAGAGTCTCCAGATGGGATCTTGTTTATTTTTTACTGTATTGTAGACATGTCTGGTTACTAAGGGAAATTAGTTTTAGCGGGAGTCATCAGCGTGTATTTACTCTGAATTTTTTTTTACCAGCCTGCATATCTCCGATTCCAAGGTACTGTACTTTTCCCAGCTAAACTTAGTGCACTCGTGTGACAACTGGTGTTGAGATTTAAATGCATTTATTGGATTTCCATGTAAGAAAAATATGATAATCTAATAACATAATTGAGGTCACAATGAGTAAGCTCTGGTGGGACTCTAGACTGGGTTTCCTGTTCCCAGGCTTACATACAGTACAATATCACATTGACTTCTACATGAGTTTAGGAAAAGTAAGGAAGGGTGTCCACATGCTCTGAAGAGCCCCTCTAAGCATGCACAGTCACCCCTGTACTCCAATAGAGCTAGGGATCCAGCGGGCAGCTGAAGTGTCTGGCCCAGCTCTGCCCTCAATGACACTCCTGTGCTTTTGGTGGTGACTGGGGAATGTAAATGCTACCCACTGTTCACTAACCTGCCAATAAATTGGTCTAGTCCATTTTTAGTCAGCTCACTTCTTGGCACAATGAACTTAAAACTATTGCGTAGTGTGCTGGCCCAAAATTGCCACCCTGTTCAACTCCAGAGGTGACTGTACTTCAGCAAGTGGAGTTACTGTCATCTTCAAATCATCATTTACTTTTACCTTAATGGTACTATAATGAATGTTTTTACCAGCATGAAAATATTTTAAATTATAGGCTTTCTCTGTGAGTGCGCCTTCGTGTGTTGGTGACTACACTTTTGTGACTGTTCAGGGTTGTTGATAATAATTGTTAGTGTGTCTGTTGAGTGTGTGTGTGTGCGTAGTGTGTGTGTGTGTGTGTGTGTGTGTGTGTGTACCTATGTGTCTTAAGAGCAACCTACAGCAGCTTCTGCATTAGCTTAATGTTTATTATTTTATTTATTTATTGAAAAGTTGGTAACCATGAAAGGCACACTGAGCCAAGACTCGTTTCCAGGTGTGATCTGGGAGAGTTGTTGTGGGGAGTAACAGCTTACAAAACAAATACCAATCCAGCAATTACATTACAGGGTAAACAGGTACATACAGAGCCATCAGTAAATGTGCTAATGTAATATTAGATGCAGTTTTGTGATTACAGTGTGACATAAGGTGCAGAAAATTGATAGATAGTATGACTGCAAGATATAACACTAAACTACTGTACCTTTCAGTTCGCTACAACTTATCATGCACCTGCGTCACAAAAATAAAACAAATGGAAGAAAACCTTACACATTAAGCTTATGCTTAGGCAGCCATTGTTGGCTCTAGCCAACTCTTGTTTTTGTTTGCTGTCTCCCTGACCTTTTTGACCAGTTTTTATGTTGCTTGCATGCATGTGCAAGAAACATAGTGCCATCATCTGAGATTTTGGAGGTGTGTCACCTCCTCCTCCAATTCAGTCAGTGTGCTGGCAGGCGCGGCCCCTGTAAGCCAATGCATTCTGGGCTGTCACGACGGCTCAAAATGCAAGTGGCATACAGTTGAAAGGAGCTACACTTCAGTGAGCACCGATAAGATATCGGCTGCTCACGCGCAACTCCCACAGACACCCGCAGGTGTGCGCGCCCGCTCCCCAAGACGCACTGTCATAGCCGATGGGGTGCCCAATCCCGGCCGGCTGAGTTCGTCCCCAGTAGTAAGTGCCATGCTGGGGCCCACCCCAGCGTGGCAAGCGATCCTGGCGGCGGTGCCCAATCCCCGCGTCGGCTGTCACCAGATCCTTGCACCACGCTGGGAGGCCCACCCCAGCGTGGCAACAATACCATGCCGATGGGGTGCCCGATCCCCATTGGCTGAACGCCCCAACATCCTTGTGTCATGCTGGAGCCCACCCCAGCGTGGCAAGCGTCCTACGTAGTCAATTTTGTTTTTAAATACCTGTAAAACAAAAGCGGTTCCTTGCGCGTCTCCCAACCCCTCCCACAACCCGCACCCACCCACTGCGCACCAGCCTTCCCCACCCCCTCACCCCATACTTACCTCCGGTCTCTGGTGCGGCGATCTTGGTGGACTGGGAACACATCTGCACTCTTCAAAGCCGACCATGAACTGAGGAAATGCCGGTAAGCTGTATAATGGGCTGAGATGAGAGTTCAACTGTTGCATATCTCAGGCATTTTGGGAATTTTGCACCAGATTTTCAATATAGGGGTTTTGGGACCCCTTCTCATGAATGATGTCACTGTCTGGCGTTATTCAGGCCCGAGTGATTCGCAGTCACTCGCAAAATCACTGCCGGGCCTAATTCTTGCTCATATTTCGCTGTTTATCGTCATGAAAAGTGCTCATCGTGAGGCCCCGAATGCCAATTCAAAAAACTCGACTATTTTCTGGTGTGCGTTGCGCGGTTCTCGCGGGCTTGTAAGTTGGCGAAATTTCAATATTTTCACTCCAGATTTTCAACATTGCCATTTTACCACACCTTCTTATGAGTAGTACAGCTGTCATTTTTCACATCTCACCGAAAATGTGTTTCCGCCCATGTAGCGCACAATGGCGCAGTCGGTAAAGCGAAATCAATGTAGGGACAAATTAAGAAAATCACAGTGACACTGTTCATGGAGCAGAGAGTCTTAAAATGGCTATGTTGAAAGTTGGTGAAAAATTCCTAAAAATAACTTTGTTTTACGAGCGAAGTGCTAGGTTGTGTCTTACGCCGCACGCTGTGAAAGTTCATTAATTTTCAATATTTTTACCCAGATTTTTCAACACTGCCATTTTACCACACCTTCTTATGAGTAGTACAGCTGTAATTTTTCACATCTCACCCAAAACGTGTTTCCGCCCATGTAGCGCACAATGGCGCAGTCGGTGTGCGAAATCAATATACGGGACAAATTAAGAAAATCACAGTGACACTGTTCATGAGCAGAGGTCTTAAAATGGCTACATTGAAAATCTGGTGAAAAAATTCCCTTCAGATGTTCTGCAATATTACTAATGAAGACATTGAACGAACTGGCCCCAGGACCGATCCCTGCAGCACCCCACTGGTCGCCCCCTCTCCCTAGACTGCATACCATTTACCACCACTCTCTGCCTCCTGTCTGTTAGCCAGTTTCTAACCCAGCTTACCACCCTTTCCCCCATGTCCAGCCTACCCAGCTAGTTTATCAGCCTCCATATGGGATGGTGTCAAAGGCTTTGCTGAAATCAAGGTAAGCGTTGTCCACTGCCCCACCCTGATTCACTTCCATTGTCACCCAGTCAAATAAATCAACCAGATTTATCTGACATGATGCCCCCGCTGTGAATCCATGTTGTCTATGGTCCTGGGTTCCGATGGCATCTAGATGCCCCACTATCCTTTCTTTAAGCAATGTCTCCATGATCTTCCCCACTACTGAGGTGAGGCTGAATGGCCTATTGTTCCCTGCCTCCTCCCTACTGCTGGACTTGTGTAGAGGGACCACATGTGCCCTCCTCCAATTCACTCATGTTGAATGACTCAGTGAACGTGGCTACCAGAGGTACTGCTATCTCCCTTCGCAATTCTGTTAATATCCTTGGGCGTATGCCATCTGGTTCCATCGCTTTGTCTACCTTCAATTTAGTGAGCTCCTGCAAGACTCTTTTGCCTTTGAATGGACTATTGTCCACCTCTTCACCCCCTTGGCAACTGCTGTACTGCTGTGGCCCTTGCCCCTCCCACTCTTCTGTGAATACTAAACGGAAAGACACAGTGGATGTCTTGGGAGGAAGGCATGAAACTGTCACTTCCAAATACCTAAACAGCACATACAAGCAAGCAACATTCGGCATTGACAAATGCTTGTTTTATGCAGCCGAGACAAAATGCACTAGAAACAGGAGGGCCAGGCATCTTTCACCTAGCGCCAAGCCAGACCTAAGCCAGGGGTCTTGCTTGGCTCTGCCAGCAAAAGCGCGAGCCGAGCCATAGCTGCGGTAGGCAGAAATGTAGCTGTAAAATAAAGTTTGAATATCATTCTGTACACCATGACCTTGTTTGTTGCCCCAAACCAATTTGTTGGCCCCTGTCATATACCTAACCCATGTTGTTGTCCCTAGTGATTTACCTAACCCCCTTTGCTGCTCTACAGCCCTCAGTCTGTGTTAAGCATGGGACAACACTAAAGGAGCACTCAGCTGCAGGCATTTGCATAGTGGCTTGCTTACATGGAGCACAAAAAAAACTATTATAAGATCAGAGGGTGGGGCAAATGGTAACACAAATGTTGCCATTCAAAAATAAATGTTTACACTAAGGCTTACACGGTGTATGCATTTCTATACCCATGGCTGTAGGCTGTCCTCTACATTACTGATAGTGTACCTCATGAGTTGCATGAGAGGAGTTGAAAGTTCTTGCCTTTGCACTAATTGCTCATGCTGACAAAATGCTTGCTTTGATCATAACTGTGTCGCCTTGATCGTGGCTTTCAATTGCTTATACAGGTCAAGCTGAGCTGAGACAGGCAGGTGGGATCCTGCTCTGGCCTGCCCACCTCTGCATTCACAGGTCCTGGGGAGAAAGTGTTACAGTCACCAGCACTGTAGTTCCACCTGTGGACTGAAAGGAGCCTTGATGTCATAGATGACCATATGACATCAGATCCTTTCCCAAATGCCTGCAAAAGGAAGGCGATCAACATATAGCTTCAAGGAGCGATGATTGTGCATGGACTGCTGTAAAATCTCCATCGGTGCCTCAGTGGCAGCCCTCGCTGCGCAGCAGTGCATCAACTTTAGTATTTTTTAAAATTGAAATATTTAACAGTGAGCATCATTAAATGTTGCTGCCACAATATTTTTTTATCAATATTCTCATCTGTATTTGAACTCGTATAGTTTAATATCAATTTTTATGAGACAAAGATGAATTAGCAGGCAACAGACGCAGCTCCCTAACTCTGTGAGATTCTGGAGTCATCAAGACTTACTCCAGGCCAAAGAACAAACATAGTGAACATAAAATGAAATGTGGCACCATGTAAGCAGAGTTGGTAACAAAACTGAACAGCAATGACCAACATTGTGGTTGTGAAGGACTGCATAATGAAGTATATAAAAATGCCTTAACATGAATAGCTGTTGTAACATATACTACTTACATAATTAATGGTTAAGGTTGATATCAACCTGAAGCCAGTGCTGAGAAAATCCCATAATACACACCTGTGAATGCGACATAACAAACATGTAGTTTGAAGATGTCGCCCCACTGCCACAAGCCCTTCATTTTTAATTCTTTATTACTTACCTAGTTGATCCTGCCATTTTGATAAAGTTTCCTGTTTTGAAAACAAGCGCAGACTCCCGGCGCACTCCATTTCTACTGGCTACTGTTTGCTCTGACAGCAGAAATGGAGTGCACTGGGAGTCCATGTTTGTTTTTAAAATCAGAAACTTCCCCAAAATGACAGGATAAATTAGACAAATAAAGAGCCCAGTAATTATAAAAAATAAATTATGGGCACTAGTTTTATGCTTTCTTTTACACAAACCACTTGAGCACCTCAAGTGTGTAAACCAACTTGTAATGAATTGCTGCACGTATATTATTCTGTATATAAGAACTGGTTAGATGTGTTTCTAACCAATTTTAAGAAGCTGTGGATTCTCATTATATACAGGTATGACATCACATATGCAGTTATTTATACTTGTGATGTCACAATTATGTGTAACGGCAATTTTAGAATGTTAAAAAAAAATGTTTCTGCTGGCATTTTATTTTTTCGAGTCTTTTTCCCTCTGGTCACGGACCAAAGATTTCTGCTGGTGTTTTTTTTATTATTTTTTTTTAGTCTGTTTTCCTTCCAGTCACTGACCCCTGGACCCTCCCTCAGTCGTCACCCCAGCTGCTCCAGCCCTGCTCAAGACCCTATCTACCTGGGGACCCCAGACTTCCAACCCATCAGCTACACACCTACAGGCGACCTCCCCTGGCTTGCACCCCACCAGGTGGGGCTGCCTTCTGCTCCTTGGTGCTTCCTTACCAGTATCCAATGTCCTGTAGGTGGAGGTGAAGATCAGAGGAAATTGGGACCCAAGAGGGTAGGATATGGCGGTGGGCATGGGGCTGTGATGTGACATCATTCATCCAGTTGTCGGGGCCTTCCCTAGTTCTTGAGCATGGTACAACCCAACATACCAATGTCTGCCACTGCCCACCATCCCCTCCTATGGAGGACTATCAGCGCAGTAACTCCTAGCTACCATTGGAAGGTACACTGTTGTCGGAGCCCTCTACCCACCCACCCCAGAGAAGGTGAGAAGTCCATTGGATGCTTGAACCTTCTCCCAATGGTTGACCCTTCGACGCCCTAGGCTTGCTCCCGAACATGGGTCAATGGCACCGCAAGCGGTACTGTTATTGCTGAACTGGCAGGCCAGTGGCATTTTCTTTTTTCTCCCTCCTCTTACCTGCCCACGTACCCAACATATTCAACAATAAATGCATCCTTACCAATCCCTTCCCCCCACCCAGCAGGGGCTCACAAATGTATGGTGGTATGTAAATTTGATTTTGTAACACTTCTTTTTTAAATAACAAAATAAAAAAACAGTTATTATGTATAACAAAATATATGGGTCCATATCAGCTCATTGTTGTAACACACTCTCATTTTGCAGTAACATTGCAAATTCCATTCGCTTCACTCTCATGGTTTATGAGGTCAGCACAAACTTTGGATATGTAATAATAGTTTGTTGTGCTCTGCCCCATGCATCATTCCATATATAATATTAGTGCAAAACTATTATCGTGGCTTATTATGGCTGACAGTATAGCCTAGAGGTTAGAGTAATGAGCTTGGTACACTAACAGACCTGGGTTTGATTCCCACAACCTCCACTTGCATACTGTGCGACTCTGAGCAGGTCACTTAACCACTCAGTGCTCCCGGGTTGCTCCTGAAAATGGGCACTTGTGCCTAGTGGGCCTTAGCTGGTTACCAAAAAGAATGAAAAAAATAAATTGCAATGTATATAGTTAGGTTTGTAAGCAGTGTTTTGAATGTTGATCACCAGTCTTAACTTCTTAACTTTCAATTTGCTTACTTTTGTGACACCATTTATGAATGTTAACATTATTTCAATGTAGAATAGATGGAGGCATGTAGTATCATGGCCATTGTATCAAAGTCTACCATTCTATGAAGCCATTTTCTGCAACCCATACCTTCTCATGTTCAGCATCAGATGGCTGAGTTGTTCATGGTTCCTAACTACACCAGACAAGTCTGTTTCAAACAGGCTGCTCTTTGACAGCTCTTCCCTGCTGTAGGCATACACTGACAGGATCAATCTTCAGGTCGACTTTCTTGGGTGGCTACATCTCTGATAATTCTGTTGTGATTTGTGTCATTCATCCCTTACAGGCAGTGACACAACTCATTGATAAATAGTTGCTCAGTTGTTATGATTTCACCAATCAGTTTGCATAGAGGTCCTGAAGTTGACATTCACAGATCTGCTGCACTTATCTGGGGACAGAAAACAGCAACACTGATCCAAGTCCCAAAAGAAGCAGCATCATCTACTGGCAGGAGCACAGACTTGGGAAGCAGGAGACCCAGGTTCAATTCCCGTCATCCCTACTTACTGTATGACCTTGAAAAGTCACTGAATCACTCACTGCTTCAGTCCACCTAGCTGGGAAAATGGACCCCAGTGAAAACGAGATACTGTGTCTAAGATGGGTTATCCTGGGGAAATACATTGTAAAACAAAAAGAAACATCTTTCCTTGTAGCTATACCTTGTCAGCAAAACTCATTTATTTACTACGGGATACAAAAATATTTCTAATGCACATTTTTACCCATGACTTCTGCTAATCCCTCTCACTGTAATAGGCTCAATTTTCTATTTTTCTATTCTGAGTGTATCCCTTTGCAATTGTGAACAACAGCAGCGAGTCAAGACAAATCTCTGCTCCTCCTGCTTCATTCTTTGGACACCACTCAACTTCAGGTTAACCATACACTCCCAGTTAATCAGACAGAGAACTGTTGGCATGGGAAGTTCTGTGGTTTGAAAGGTAAACAATTTCCATTTTATTTATCCTTTATTCTACCAGGGAAATCCCTTGAGACCTAATTCTTCTTTGTGGAGGGGGGTGGCCCAGATGCAACAGATCACATTACACAGATGAATTAAAACAACAGAAGTATGTAAATATGTATACTGTACAGTTAGCATATAATGCACAAAATACATTCAATACTTGAGAAATATACATATTTATTTAAAATGCTGGTAACTGGGAAGGATACACTGAGTCAAGGCTCATTTCCAGGTGTGACCAGGGGTTGGGGGAGAACATGAGTATAAGCATAAGAAACATTGCAAACATCCAAAGTGCATATTATACAACATGCAAAGTACATACTGTAGGCAGGCCAAATGAGGAGATGAAGTGAGAAGTGCCACATGAATGAACAGCTGTAAGGCACCTTACACTGAAGAGATGAACAGCACATAGATTCATACATAGAACACTGAAAATGCATGCTGCAGTGCATAAGTCATGGACCACACTGAACAGAGAGCAGGTTGAAAGCCAGGGGCACAGTTAGCCAAGAAGTAGAGTCATAGGCAGTTGGGGGGAGGGAGAGAAACTGAGTAAAAATTTGAGAGGTTCAAGAAGTGGTGTGACAGGAACAGGAGTGGGAAGGAATACACCATTGCAGGCCCCAGAAGGTACAGTATGGAGGAAGGGGTAGAGGTGAATGGAGTAGGGGAGTAGGTTCCAGAGGGAGGGAGGGGAAAAGATAGGAGAAAGCAGCTTGTCCAGCACGTGAGAGGATGGGGGATGCAGAAGGTGCGTGAATCCCTGAAGCATAGAGAGTAGGAAGAGGAGAGGGCAAGGGAGAGCAGAGAGGAGAGGTAGGTGGGGAAAGGACCCAAACCAGTATTTGGCAATGAAGGTGGTACAGTGGAACTGGCAAGGTACAGGACCAGAGAGGATAGAAAGGGAAAACTAGAGGGAGCAGTGGTAAGTGTGAAGTGGAGAGCTGGTAGTGAAGTGGCAGAGGGCATTGCTGAGGGTGTCTAATCTGGCAAGGGAAGAGGAGAAAGTGGTGCCATAGACCACATCCGCATAGTCAGAAACTGGGAGGACCATTTTGGTTACTGGCTCCCAGCGGACCTGAAGGGAGGGGCAGTCTTTGTTGCAGTACAAGGTGCCAAACCTGGGGTGAAATTTAGCATGGGTGATGTCAATGTGGACAGAGAAGTCAAGCTTACCATCTAGCTGCACACCGAGGTACTTGGAGGCCGAGACAACCTCCAGGGGGGTGCCATCCAAGGTGGATAAAACAGGGGAAGGCAACAGCCTTGCCAGTTTCTGGCTAGTGCCAAAGGTCATGGTCAGTGTCTTCTTGGTGTTGACCCTTAGATGGTTGGCCTGGAACTAGCACAGCACATTGTGGAAGTCTTGTTAGAGTGGGATCTTCACAGCTGAGGTTGAAGGGCCAGAAGGAAAAATTACTTACCATAGTAATCTTGTTTCTTCCAGGGGACACTCCAATATTCCTAACTCTTATGCAGTATGCCTTTAAGCCAGATCTGCCCAGAGATGGAACGTTATGCTAATGATGGAATCATTGGCACATGCCACTTTTTCAAATGCTGCCACCTATCAACTGCCTACATTCTACCTGCAGATTTCATGGACACCTGACAAGACAGGGCCCGAGAGGAGCTTAATAATTATCTATAATAATAATAGTGTTAATAAAACACCCAGAAACAAAACTCCAACTGGAGGGAAAAACATTAACAAAACACCTTCCCCCAATGTCAGAATCACCTAAAGAGGGGAAACACCTTTGAACACAGTTCCAAATATAAAGCCAGAGTGTGGCACACATACCCCTGGTATTTCATCATAGAAACATAGAATTTGACAGCAGATAAGGACCGCTTGGCCCACCTAGTCTGCCCATTTCCCTACCTGATGGATAAGATGCAGATTCAAGTTAACCAACAGCTTACTTCTTCCTACCCTCCACTAGAACTGCTTTATGTCTGTCCCATGCATTCTTGAATTCTTCCACTGTTCTTGACTCCACAACCTCCTCAGGAAGGTTGTTTCATGCATCCACAACCCTCTCCGTGAAACAAATACTTTCTAACATTACCTCTGAGCTGTCCCCCCACTATCTTCAAATTGTGCCTTGTTCTTACACATCTCTTTTTCTGTAAGATGCTACCCTCTTGGACTTTGTCAATTCCCTTGAAGTACTTGAAAGTTTCTATCATGTCCTGCCTCTCCCTCCTTTCCTCGAGGGTATACATATTAAGCTGCTTTAGTCTCTCTTCATATGACTTCTGGTACAGACCCTGCACCATTTTGGTTGCCCTCCTCTGGGCAGCCTCCACTCTGTCTATGTCTTTGGGGAGATGGGGTCTCCAGAACTGCATGCAGTACTCCAGATGGGGTCTCACCAACTGTCTGTACAGAGGGATAACAACTTCCTATTTTCTACTGTTGATGCATCTCTCTATGCATCCCAGTATCCTGCCAGCACTCCTTACTGCCTTCTCACATTGCTTGCCCACCTTTAGGTCATCTGATATAATTACTCCCAGGTCCCTTTTCGATTTTTGTTGTTGTTAGTATCTCACCCCCCATTGTGCACTCTTCCCCTGGGTTTTTATTTCCCAGGTGCATTACCTTGCACTTCTTTGCATTGAATCTGAGCTGCCATATATTTGACCATCCCTCCATCCTTGCTAAGTCCCTTTTCATCCTTTCTACCCCACCTTGTGTATCAACCCTGTTGCAGATCTTTGTGTCATCTGCAAAGAGACATACTTTTTCTTCCAGGTGCCTGCTAATGTCACTTATAAAGACATTAAAGAGGACCGATCCCCGTACTGAACCCTGCGGTACCCCGCTAGTTATCCTCCTTTCTTCACTGTGAACTCTGTTTACTATTACCCTCTGCGTTCTGTTGTCTAGCCAATTTTTTATCCAGGCTACCATCTTGGGACCCACTCCAAGGCTGGCTAACTTGTATATTAATCTTTTGTGTGGGACTGTGTCAAATGACTTGCTAAAATCTAGGTAGACCATATCCACAGCCCCTTCCTGGTCTACTACTTTGGTCACCCAGTCAAAGAAATCTATTAGGTTCGTCTGACATGACCTTCCCACTGTGAATCCATGTTGCCTTGGGTCCTGTGCCCCACTTGTCTCTAGGTACTCAACAATTCTTTCCTTCAGAAGTGATGCCATCATTTTCCCTACCACTGAGGTCAAACTAACTGGTCTGTAGTTTCCTGTCTCTGCCCTGCTCCCACTTTTGTGAAGTGGAATCACATCCGCCCTCCTCCAGTCCTCAAGTACCACCCCAACCTCCCATGATTTGTTAAAGAGAGTAGTCAGTGGTGTCACTAGTTCTACCCTTAGTTCTTTTAGAATTCTGGGGTGAATCCCATCAGGCCCCATTGCTTTGTCCACCCTCAGTTTCAAGAGTTCTTTCAAAACCCTTTTTTCTGTGAATGGACTGGTATCGACCCTCCTATCCAGACTGTTTCTCTTGTTTGTTTTAGGTACCTCCCCCTCCTCTTCCATTGTGAATACTGAGCAGAAATATTCATTCAGTATCCCTGCTTCTTCACTATCACCCTCTGCCCACATTCCCTCCCCTTTATTAAGTCTCTGTATCCCTTCCTTGGTCTTTCTTCGCTCCCTAATGTACCTCTAAAAGGTTTTATCCCCCTCCATAACAGAATTGGCCATCTTTTCCTTGGTTTGAGCCTTTGCTATTCTGACTGCCTTCCCTGCCTCCTTTTGCTTTAACTGATAAAGTTCTCTGCCCTGCTCCTTCTGTGTTTCCTTATATTTCCTGGATGCTATCCTTTTTTCTTTATCCTTCCCTGCCATCTCTTTTGAGAACCATAGTGTTTTTTTCCTTCATTTTGTTTCATTGATTTGCTTCACACAAAGGCTTGTTGCCTCTGTGATGGCTGTTTTGATTATTCCCCATTGTTCCACCACCCCTCCTTCTTGCCCATTTGCTAGTGCTTTTATGAGGCACTCTCTCATTTTCCCAAAGTCAGCCCTCCTAAAGTCCAGTACTCTTGCTTTTGTATGGCTTGACTCTATAGCTGTGTTTATTGTGAACCACACTGTTTGGTGGTCGCTTGTTCCTATATGGCTACCCACTTCTAAATCTGAGATCCTTTCTCTATCCCCATTTGAGAGTACCAGGTCTAAGATTGCTCCCTCCTAAGTGGGTTCCAATGCTAGCTGTCTGAGGCATGCCCCTTGTAGGGCATCAAGAATGACCCTGCTCCTGGATGTGCCTGCAGCAAAGGTGCTCCAGTTAACATCTGGCATATTCAGATCCCCCATCAATAATATCTCCCCTTTTTCTGCCATTTAAGGATGCCTTCTATCATTTCCTTGTCCATTCCCTCCCCCGAGATGGGGGTCTATACACAACTCCCATGCGGATTGTGGTGCTATTTCCTGTCTCCAGGGTGACCTATAGTGATTCATCTAATTCATGTTTACTCTTTAGTTATGTTGCTTTAATCCCTTCCCTTAAATAGAGAGCTGCTCCTCCTCTTTTACCCTCCCTGTCCCTCCTGTAGATTGTGTATCCTGGTATGTTGACATCCCAGTCATGGTTCTCTGTATACCATGTTTCAGTGACTGCCACATCCCTCTTCCATCAAGGGAGCTTGTTACACAGACTATGGGCATTGCTACTCATCACCCTCCATTTTTTGATGGCCTTACCCCTTTTAGCCCCATCCCTGTCCTTACTGCCTTTGCCTATTTTTGCATTTCCCGTCCTGCTCCCGAATGACTTCTCTACCTTGGTGTTTACTTTGCTAATTACTGTGTTTTGTGGGGGGAGGCTGGGATTTCTCTGCTCCTCTTCAGTGCCTCCCCCTTTGGCTAGTTTAAATGCTTACCAGTAAAGCATTTAAACCTATGCCTATCACCTATAATTCTGGTTCCCTCCCGGACAGATGCAGACCATTGCACCAGTATAGGCCTGCATCCCTCCAGGTGGTTCCCCAGTCCTCAGTGAAGCCAAAACCCTGAGCTCCATACCAGTTTTTCAACCATTCATTGAATTCCATGGTGCAGAGTACCCTACCATCATCCTTGCCATAGACAGGCAGCACCTCCGAGAAGGTTACCGTACGTGCTACTTGTCTAAGGCCCCTCTCCAACTCTAGAAACTCCTCTTGTACTGCTCTGATCCCATTCCCAGCCAGGTCATTTGTCCCTAGGTGGATAATGACATCCAGCTCCCTCCCTCATGCAGCTGCTCCCACAATCCTGAGGATTCACTTCCTGTCCCTCTGAGCCGTGTCACCAGGCAGGCATCTTACCTCCCTCTCCCCTTCCTCCCTCACTTCCTCCCCCCTAATGATTGAGTCCCCCACCAGGAGTTGTTTCCTTTCCCTGTGGGGTCTTGTGCCACCCTCCTGTGGGTCTCCTTTGTGGAGATTTCCAGCATCCTCCTTGGTCTCCACTGTAGGTGCCTCCATAGAGGAACCTCTCATCGCAAGAACAGCATATGAATTGTGGAGAGGTGGAGGGATGCACCTCTGTTTCACCACCCTCTCCCTCCCTGAGACCACCTTGGTCCAACCACTCCTCTTTCTTGGCAACTTCTGAGGTAGCAGTGGTGGCCCTGGTGGTCCCTGGGTGGGGGAAGAGGTTTCACGAATCCTAGCCAGGTCAGCCTGGAGACGGGCAACCTCTTCCCTCAGACCAGAGAGGTGCCTGCAAATAGGGCATCCTCACAGCTTCCAGAATGTCTCCCGGAACACTGCTGCCCCACAGCCATTGCACTGCACCACTCCCATCATGACTTATTTTGTGTGCCCTCTCCTGTTGCTTTGTATGCTTACTCTCTCCTCCCTCTATGTATTTTTCCATCTACTTTCCTACTGCTTATGTGCCCTTACAACTCTCGTCCTTCCTATTCTGGGACAGGAACTTCCTGTAGTCTTCAGTAGTCTCCTTCTTCCTTGCTTGGACTCAGGCCTCCAGCAGCTGGGGGGGGAGAAAGATATATTTTTTTTCCTTCAAGGTTGATGAAACTAATGTGTCTCAGTGATCCTTCCCTTCCCTTCCTACTGCCAAACAGGAAGTTCCTGTTGTCAGTCAAATCCAGTGGCTATAAAAGTAGAACTGGCTTAGGGTGGGAAGGAGGCAGTATAGCACAGTGGTTTAAGGTTCTAAGCTGCAAATCTGGAAACCTGGGGTTGAATCCCACAACCCCCACTTGCATACTGTGTGACCCTGAGCAAGTCACTTAACTTCCCTGTGCTCCCAGGTTGCACCTGTAAACAAGCTTTTAGCTTAGTGTGTCTCACCTGGTTAAAACAATTGGAAAAAAGGAGGGCAATTAGTAAGAAACTCTGTAGCTTTTTTAGTCAGCTTCTACTTGCTCTGAAAGCAAGATTCCTTCTGCCTGAAACTAGCAGCAGGAAGCTGTAATTGGAGACAGCTGCTTTTCTACTGCTCAAGCCACACCTCCAATTAACTTCTGTCCTCTAATTCAGATTTAGCAAACTAAGTTGCTACAGCCCCTTCCCCAAACAGAGAAACACACAGTTACTTCCCTCTTTTTTTACTTAAATGAGACCCCCTGCTTATAATAAAGTATCTGTTTGCTTAATCCCAACAGGCACTGACTCCTGCTGAGATAGAAGTGATTTATCAGTAAGAAACCCTGTAGCTTTTTTAGTCAGCTTCTACTTGCTCTGAAAGCAAGATTCCTTCTGCCAGAAACTAGCAGCATGGAGTGCAGAGGTCACTGGTTATAGCAGGGGAGGTAGGGTGGGAGAGTTAGGAATATTGGAGTATCCCCTGGAAGTAACAAGATCACTATGGTAAATATTTTTTTCTTCTCGTCCCAGGAATACTCCAATATTCCTAACTCTTATGCAGACTAAGAAGCAGTACCTTTGGAGGTGGGCACAGGACCTATTTTTGAAACAGGCTCTGCAGGACAGCTGTGCCAAACCTGGCATCACCCCTAGTCTGCATATCCAGGCTATAATGCTTGGTAAAGGTGTGCACTGTTCTCCAGGTAGGTGCTTTACAGATGTCCACCAAGTGAACCTCCCTGGTAGCTGCCATGGTAGCAGCTGTACCCCTTGTGGAATGGGCTCTAAGCCCTGCTGTAGCCTTCTTCCCTGCTTTTGAATAGCAAAACTGGATACACTGGACTATCCAGTGAGAAATGGACCTCTTAGATGCTGGAGTTCCTTTTCATACATCCCCATAGGTCAAGAACAATTGCTTCCTTTCCTGCCTATGGGACTTTGTGGCTGTCATGTAGTAGCTAAGAGCTCTCTTGATATCATGGACTGGTTCAAATGAAGGTCAGAGACCACCTTTGGGAGAAATTTTCTCTTAGTTCGCAGGACCACTTTGTCGCTGTGGATTGAAATGAAGTCCTGCTCAATACAGAGAGCCTGGAGCTCACTGATGATTCTGGCACAAGTGATTGCCACTAGGAAAACTGTTTTCCATGTGACATATTTCAAAGGAGCTGAACACATGGGCTCAAAAGGGGGGCCCATATGTTTGGCAATACAGATATTTAGATCCCAGGCAGGCACCAGTTCCCTGATAGGGGGGTGCAGGTGGGCTATCTCTTTAAAGAACCTTTTAAAGATAGAATTTGATGCCAAAGAGACATTCTTCCCAGCTGAAGTGTAAGCAGACACTGAAGCCAAATGTACTTTTAGGGTAGAAGGCTGCAGGCCCAATGAAAGCAGATAAGTAAGGTAGTCCAGCACAGCTAGAACCCCTGTCTGGGCTGGTACTATATTCCTGGTGGAGCACCAGATAGAGAATCTTTTCTATCTAGAGGTGTAGGTTTTCTTGGTGGAAGGTTTCTTGTATACCCTTAAGATATCCAGGACACTTTCCAAGAGATGCAGATTAGCATACTGAAAGACCTTAAGGGCCATGCTTTGAGTCTGAGTGACTTGAGGTTAGGGTACAGGAGTCTCTCCTCACTGGAGGTTAACAGGTTATGCCTCCGGGGAAGGTGTATTGGTTCAGCCACAGACATGGAGAGCAGCAGAGAATACCATGGCTGTCTTGCCCAGTCTGGGGCTACCAAGATCATTGTGGCTGACTGTGCACTGAGCTTGAGTAGCACCCTGTACACCAGAGGGAATGGATGGAATGCATACAGGTACCTCCCTGACCAGTCCAGAATCAGAGCATCCAGGGGTACTGTTCTCATAGCTGGAGGTCTGCAACAGTACTGTGGCAGGTGATGACTTTCATGGGATGCAAAGAGATCTATCTCTGGGGTACCCCACCTTTTGAAAATCACTTCCACTACCTCCCTGTTTAAGGTCCATTCGTAATGGGCCTGGTTGATTCAACTTAAGGCATCTGCTAGGGTATTGTCCTTGCCTGGCAGATGAATGGCCTAAAGAGAGAATCCTAGGGAGTAGGCCAGAGTCCAAATTTGTATGGCTTCTGTGCAGAGAGGATCCAACCATGTTCCTCCCTGCTTGTTTATGTAATACATGGTGGTGGTATTGTCTGTTCTGACCTGTACCACCTTTCCCTGAATTAGTGGTGTGAAGGCTTGCAGTGCCAGGAACACTGCCATGAGCTCTGGCAGGTTTATGTGCTGAAGCGACTCTGCAATTGGGTAGTGTGATCCCCTAGGTGAGCACCCCACCCTAGAAGTGATGCATCTGTTGTGAGAATCACTGATGGAGGGTCTTTTTGGAAGGGGACCCCCTCTCTGAGGCTGGCTTCCTCTTTCCACCACTGAAGTGCCAGGAATAACATTTTTGTTACTAGGACCATCTTTAAAAGAGAATCCCTTTTTTGACACCAATGAGCTCTTAAGTGGAATTGAATGTCTCTCATCTGGAACCTGGAACCCAGAATTGTGCCAGTGGTAGCTGCCATGTGGCCCAGTAACTGTAGAAACTGTCTTGCTGCTTTTGGTCTGTTGAGGCTGAAGGAGCCTGCCAATTGCAGGATACTTTTTACTCTGTCCAGGGGTAGGTAAGCTCTGCCCTCCTGGATATTTAATTCTGCTCCTATGAACTGCAGCACTTGTGCAGGGATTAGGACTGACTTTTTGAGATTTATCAGAAAACCCAGGGACTTCAGGAGTCCTTGGGTGAGCTGTAGCTGTTCCTTTACCTGTTGTGGTGACTTTCCCACCACCACCACCCAATCGTCTAAGTAGGGGAACACTGTGACACCTTGCCTTCGCAGATGTGCCACAACCACTGCCAGGCACTTTGTGAACACTCTTGGAGCTGAAGTGAAACCGAATAGCAGGGTTGAAAACTGGTAATGAGCAGAAAGGAGTCTGAAACTGAGGTATTTTCTATGAGACTCTCTTACAGGGATGTGGAAATAAGCATCTTTTAGGTCCAGGGATGCTAGTCAATCTTCTTTTTGGAGAGCTGGCAGAATCAATGACAGAGTTACCATTTTGAACCTTGGCTTTGTTAGGTGCCTGTTTAGGGTTTACCCATAGCGCTTCGATAGAGCTAGTGCCGACATCCCCTACAGTGACAGCTACAATGCTGACTGTCGGCATTGTAGCCACGGGGATGTCGGTGCACACAATTAGGGGGCAGCACCCCTGAACCCCTCCTTGTGGGGGGCTCTGTCCCCACACCCCCCGGTCTCTAGGATTCTAACTCCGAGATGGAGTTGGATCGGGGGGGGGGCAATCACCCAGCAATGCAGTCCTGATCACCACAAAGACCAGCGCAGCGATGGGCGGATTTTGCATGATTCCTGGCGCTGTGCTGATCTTCACCATCAGGGAGTCACAGTGGTAATGGTATACGCCTGTTTAGCACCCTTAGGTCTCGATTAGGCCTCCACTCCCCATTTTTCTTTGTTGTTAGATAGTATCTTGAATAAAAACCCTTTCCCTTTTGCTGTGGAATCACAGGTTCCACTGCTTTTGCCAACAGTAGGTTTCTAACCTCCTTTTCCAGCAGCTTTCTTTCTTAAATGGAAGCTGGTTTGAACACTCTGGTTCTCAGGAAGGGAAGGGATTTGAAGCTTAGGGATGATCCCTGACTCACTACTTCCAGGGTCCACTTGTCTGTGGTGATCTGTTTCTAAGCCTGGAAATAATGAGTTAGTTTTTCCTCTACTGGAAGTGGGGAGGCGGCCTTGGAAGACTAATCAGGGGTCCTGATTTGCCTGGGGCTGAGACTGGGAGCCATGCCTGGAACCCCTTCTGCCCCTGCCTCTGAAGTACCCTTGCTGAGGGTACTGTTGTACTTGGTACAACTATGGCCTGATAAAAAGGCCTGGAGTTGAATTGTGTGCCCCTACCTCCCCTTCCAAATGGTCTTGTGGATGGGGAAGCCTTCTCTTTGGCAGAGTTACTTCAATAAGTGGCTTTGTATTTGTCCACTTTTTTCATGTAGGCCTCTGTGTGAGTTCCAAAGAGGGAGTTACACTCGACTGGGAAATCCAGAGCCTTGGTTTGGGTGTCTTGAGTAAGGTTTGTGGCTCTTAACCAGGCAAACCTCCTCTGAGCAATTGTATTTGCCATCCACCTAGCAGCAGTATCATTGTTGTCTGCAGCCATCTGGAACTGATATTTGGCAGCCTCCAAGCCAAATCTGGCAGTTTCAGTAAGGTCTGTTGAAAGGTTAGAAGGAGCCTTGTCTGCCATAGCCATGACAGATTGCCAGAGGGATTTTTGGTACTGTGCCACATAGACCTGGAAATTAGCTTGTCTCATGGCCAAAGAAGCTGATAAATAGCCCTTTTTGGCCATACTGTCCATTTTTCTTGAATCCTTCTCTGGAGGGTGAGAAGCAAGACTAAATTTTGCCTCATCACAGGCTGCAGCTTGTACCAGCCCCTGGTGGTCAGGGTGGGAAAATAAGATTTCAGACCCATTTCTGTCAAGCTGGTACTTCTTGTCCAGCCTTTTATCCAAAGGTGGGACTGACCCAGGTGTTTGGAAGAGTTTTATTGCATTCCTTTGGAAAAACATATTTATAGAGAGCAATAGCTTTCTTGTGGGTGTTAACCCCATCATTTCTAAGTACTCAGCCTCCTCTTCATCTTCTATCATCTCAGTGGTAGAGATAACCAGTGCATCCACCATTTTTCTGACAAAAGAAAAATGAGATGAGTAATCCTCTGATGATTTAGGAGGACAGCCAAACTCCTGCTCAGGAGAGACTTCAGTCTCCATAGGCTCTCCCGCATCTTTCTCCTAATATTCCCCATAGTCATCACGTTCATGCAGAGAGGACTGGGTAAACTCAGCAGGGTCTGGGCTGCAGACTACTGCCCAGCAGGCAGCAGACCCTGCAAGGCTTGTAAAACTTTAAATTACTGTGCAATTTCCAGAGGAGAAGGCATGGTTACAGACATAGCAGAAGTCCCCATAGGCTGACCAGCAGGGGGTTCAGTGTGTTTAGTTTTCATAACTTTCTTCTTTGGAACTGGAGAGTTAGCCAGTTCAGCAAGCCATTCTGTACCTGTTTCGGGGTAGAAAGTGTGGCTCCGGTGGTTTCACCCACAGCCACAGAGGGTATCGGCTGGTCAGAGTCAGTGGGACCCTTAGGTGGAGGCAATTTCTTTTTAAGCCTTTCCAAACATTTTTCATGCGTTTTTTCAGGAAAGGTCTTACAGATTTTACAATCTGTCTTTAAATGATCATAACCAAGGCAAACAACACAAGAATTGTGTTTATCTGCCTTGGTGAACACTTTTCCACACTCTGTACAATTTTTGAAACTGGGTTTACTGGTCTTTTTTTTAGGTTTTTCAGACATTCCAACAAAAAAAAAAAAAACACAACTACTACAACTGAAATTAATTTAGACTTTTATTGGTGGCGTTTGGTTCAGAACCGACTGGGGAACCGATCAGAACTGTGAACCGAAGAAAAAAAGAACCTGGATTAGCAGTTCAGGAACCTATAATAGTGGTTACAAAAAAATTTATTTAAACAACTAATTACCACCGGCCCGGTGGCTCTGAGTGCTAGAGCGCTGGCTGCCTAACTTTGCGACGTGCCGGTGACCCGGGTTCAGGAACAAGCCTGGGTCATCGGAGGTCAGCACCGGGGGAGGGTGGAGCCGGATGGAACTGCTGACAGGCACACTCTCCTCTCCGCGGAGGTGGGATGGCTTCTCTCGGCTGATGGCTGCCACCTGGTGGAGGCTGGGGACAGCATGGGCCAAGAGAGGAGCTAGGCACTAGGCCAATGGGGTGGAAGGAAAGGGGCTGTTACTGGGGCCGTGGGACTGATGCGTGCCTCCACATGCATGCGTACCCACTCCCGGGGCCGTTGGGAGAAAATGGTGGGGAAAACATCACCGGCAGCAGGATGGCGACTGACTCTCCACAGGCACCGCTCCCAGGCCGGGCATAAGGTAAGCCCCGTTAGTTCTGGGGGACGGGGCTGGGGGGGTCGGTCTGATGTTGGCTAGCCAAGGCGGAAGGCAAGAAAAAATGTTACCTGATTAAAAAAAACAAAAAAACAACAAATTACCTCAACAAAAGAGTTTAAAGTGAAAAAAAATTCTGCCAAGTCTAAAAAAAACTCTGTTCCTCACCGGTTATACCGAACCGTGAGAAACCGAGAAAATTAGTAATTTAACTAAAATAAGATAATGGTTTTGCTATAAACAAAAGATAAGGGCAGCAAATGAAAACAAAATAATACTTATATGTATTTTTTTAAAGTTTCTCGACGAGATGATGAGGAGATGATCTCCGAGCGTCTAGTCTTGACAGGTGGAGAGAGAAATCTGAGGGTAGAATGTAGGTAGTTGATAGGTGGCAGCATTCGAAAAAGTGGCACATGCCAATGATTCCATCATTAGCATAACGTTCCATCTCCGGGCAGATCTGGCTTAAAGGCATACTGCATAAGAGTTAGAAATATTGGAGTATTCCTGGGGTGAGAAGTATAGATGACCGAATCATTTGCATACATGTGGATACGTGAAGAGACACAGACAGAGGGGAGGTCACTGAGGAAAATAGAGAATAGGATCAGACCCACGATAGAGCCCTGTTGGACCCTGCTAGGAGAGGGAGGGAGGGTGGTGATAGAGCATCACTCTCACATAAGCTTCCAATAAGTAACTGGCTAGGATACATATATAGGGCCACCTGCTAGTCCAGCAGAATCACTCTTTGCTGCCATACAGATGACCTGAGCTTGGTAGTGGGCTTAGGCACTCTAGCCAAGCAGCCAGGGCTAGGAAGAATGAGCATGTCCCAGCCAGGGATGAGTTGATCCTGCAACCCGCTGCAACAGTGACCCCCATTATGGACCAGGGAGCTACTTCCTCCATGAGAGGATACACTCATGGGGGCAAGGCCTCAGTAAGACTTGTATGGCTTTGTGTGGAGGTGGGAGGGGCAGAAGAAGGGAAATCAAGCAAACACATGTGAATCCTATTAACTGGGATTATAGAGGAGAAAAATCATTCCCCTGCTGTAAGTATGGTGAGATGCACTGGTACCCTGGGACCCCAGACAGCAACCCCCTCTTCCCACCAGCTTGTGGCTTCTGAGGGGAAATGTCCCAACCCAAGGATGCTGCCATGGGGGAAAGCCATGAAGGAATGGAGCTATACTGGGGCTGGAATTTGCTGGAGGCTACACAGTCCTGGCAGCGATAAACAGATCATGAAAAAATAAGATACATTTACTACATAGAGGGTCAGATGTGTGGCATTAGGCAACATAAGAGTGTCTGGCACACTGGTGACTTAGGTTTGCATCAGCAGTCAAATAACAGGAGGAGGTATTTGCACTCACTCAGATGCTTTCCTCTTATGGGAAGGAAAGACTGTGGATCCAGATCCTCAGCTTGAATACTTCCGGATGGCTCATAGCTGATGTATTAATTCCAGCCAGAGATGCACTGTGTGGGTAGGATGCCGCTGGGCCATCCTGACTTCAGGAGTGATGTCTTGGGTGACACTGTCTGGCAGCATCATGCGTGGGAGGGATGCAGAAAAGGAGGGTGGTCCGGGCTGACGTAACCACCCAACACACAAGCATACCACGCACACATACACACATATCAACTTGGGATGCCCTAATTCCCTTGGCCTTTCCCCCAATTGGAATCATTCTCTGGTGGCTTGTAGGGGAAGGTGTCTGCCATACCAGGGAGGGGCACTCCCTAGTGTTTGGTTTGACATTAGGTTTCTGGGTACATGTGATGCTTCCTCCACTGATGTGGATTCTAGGCACTCAATTGGTGGAAGGAGGTTCTGACCACTCAAGTAGGTGCAGGGGTGCAAAATCATACATGAAAAGATACATTTATATTTTCTCAAAGGGACCCATTCTGATATATATGCTGCTGGATTTTGGTCCAGGACCTGGTGTGCAGCAGAACAAAAGCCCTTTTAACCTGTTTCACATGTAACTTTTAGGACTGTCCTGCGTAATAAGACTGTGATCTAAGACTCAGAAATGCAGTGCATGGTGGAATACCCCAGTTCAGGGCTTACGAATGGTACTATATGAAATAATTTCATGAACTAGTTGATCAAGAACATAAGCTGATCTATGAGTTGCTAATCAACATAAACATATTCATGCCTTTTCAACTGTCCCATATTACGAGGAGCAGTCCCTAGTTCAACCCTCCAGAACCCCTCTGTCCATTCCCTTCAACTGTTCCACATTAAGATGGACATCCTATATTTTACCCCTCGGAATCCCTCTGTCCATACTTCTCAGCTGTTCCATATTAGGTGAGATGTCCTGAATTTTTTCCCTGAGAACCTCTCTGACCATACCCCTCAATTGTCTGACATATGAGGGAAGTCTCACATTTTACCTCTCAGAACCCCTCTGTCCATACTTTTTCACTGTCTCATATTTGGAGGGGGATAGTGCCCCATATTGCCTCTCAGAACCTCTCTGTCCATACCCATCAATTGTCTGACATTATGAAGGATACCCCTTTTTACCATTCGGAACCCCTCCTTTTCCTGACTGACTAAAGTCCATGATAATTTCAGTGTAGTTCAGTACAAGAAAATAATCAATTTAATTATGCAAGGAATAGTTGCTGTATTTTGAAAAATAACATACAAACTTTCCAAAATATCAAACAGATGACCTTTTAGATAGAATTTATTGCCAAAAAATGCAATTATGGGGTGTGACCAGTAGCCAATGGAGCAATACATTCCTAGGGAGAGCTCTGCATCTTCTACATTTAAACCATGCAAACTAAAGAATTTTTACTCTGAAAATTATAGAAGTGGACTAGACTGGTAACACTTTCGTTGCTGAGACTGGTAGCGCTTTCTTTGTTGAGATTGGCAGCGCTTTCTTTGCTGATCAAGAAAGTGTAACTTTTGATGAAATCTGCCATGGTTAAGCCAAGGCAAGTCGCACAGCAGGAGAGCAATAAAGGAAAGGAGGGAAACCATTGGAGCAGCAACAGGCAAGCAGCCCAAGCTACAAGGTTGCAACCAGTGGGGAATCTACCAACGCGGCGCTCCTTCGTGCAATCAGAGAACTGGACAAGAAAGTGGAGACTCTTAACACAAGATTCTCCACTCTGGATACTAAACCTTCCCTGGTTTCAGAGGAAGCCAAGAATGTTACTGAAAGATCCAACAATTCAGCCACTACAGTCACGGGCATGATTACCAACAACAAACTCCTGAGGTTTTGGCTCAAACATTTTGAAAACAGAGCCAGAATGGCAAATATTCACCTTCTAGGAGCTACAAAGGGGTCTGAAGGTGAGGATCTATTTGCTTTTACTCAAAAACTTTTGGAACAGTGTCTTGGCTTAATATTGATGATCTTTTTTTTTGAAGACTTACCGGATTACATCTAGAAGCAGGCCAAACTGCTCAGAGCAGCCCAGGACCACCTTAATTGTCTCAGCAGATCCACACATTAAGAAGATAATTTTGGGTGAAGCTAAGAGAAAGGATCAATTACGGATTACCAATGGATCTATCATATATTTGTTCACTGAAGTGAGCCATTCCACGAGGCAAGGGAGAAAATGTTGTGATGCAGTGAGGGCAAGACTAAAGACATTGGGAGTAAGCCACACACTGGAATTCCCTGCCCAGCTGCAGATTACATATGCTGGGAAAGTTTATTCCTACACTGACCCCTCAGAGGCTGGCAAAAGGCTTGAGGCAATTAAGCTGGACTTTGCTAACAGAGAACAGGAGGCGGTCATTGAGTGTGAAGAGGAAGAAGAGTGATTGTGAGCTGTGATTCTCCTGTTCAAAATATTTGCTTTCTGTATTAACCCCTGATGTTTAAAATTGCTGTCTTTTTTTCTTTCTTTTTTCAACAGGGAGATAGCCGCATTTAGACTTGTTGCCTGCTGAAGGCAGGGAGATGCTAGAGAGTCGAGGTAGCAATTAAAAATGAAAAAGTTAATTTTCAATAACTCCACTTGGTGGTTATGCCAGTATGCAAGAGAAGTTGAGTGTATTAAAAGAGCCACCACCTCATGGGAGGATACTCCATGCTATATACATGTTGTGCTGGCAGTATAACCTAGAGGTTAGAGTAACTAGCTGTGAATGAGCTTGGTATATCCAGCAGACCAGACCTGGGTTTGATTCTCACAACCTCCACTTGAATAATGTGTGACTCTGATCAAGTCACTTAACTGCCCCATGCTCCCAAGTCGCCCCTGAAAACAGGCACTTGTGCCTAGTGGGCCTTATCTGGTTACCAAAGACTAAAAAAAAATAAAAAATAAATCCTGATCTCTCCAGCACAACGCATATGATTTCCTTTTTCAAAGAACCAGCTACCCATATTTATGTTAGCAAAGTCAAATGCAAAATAAAAACCAAAAATGAGACATCGAGTAAGTGTATTTATCCACTAACTGAATTCATTTCATGACAGTCCCTGTTTAACTGTTTAACCTTTGTAAACCCTGTTCACGATCTATAAATAGTTTCACTGCAGATGGTTCACTATGCGTTATTGTTAATGCCAGTTTTTCTACAGGTAAAGTTTTAATGTTTAGTCTGTATATGATTGGCAATGTTTTAGCGTGGGGAGGAGATGTAAGTGCTTGAGCTAAGGGGTGGGCTTACTGTGACTTTCTGGGTCTTTCTGAAGCTTTAGTATAGCATAGGGTTAACAACACAGACAAGTGACAATCCAAGTGCAAGAGGCACATATGGACTGTTAAGACTACAGTATTATCACAGAAGTCCATGGTAATTGCTGCAATGACCATGTATGCTTTATAGCTTAAGAAATTTATACAAATTACTATATGACCCCCCCCATAGTAGTAACAAAGGATGTGCATAGCAGTGCATCCACTTTAGTATTTTTTAAAATTGAAATATTTAATGGTGAACATCATTAAATGTTGCTTCCACAAGATTTTTTTTATCTATATTCTCATCTGTATTTGAACTTGTATAGCTTAGTATCAATTTTTAAAACAGCTGGCCCCGTGGCGCTGAGGGGTGAGACACTGGACGCCACACCTCGCACCATGCCGGCGACCCAGGTTTGGATGTGGATTCGGGTTATCGGGGGTTGGCCGGGGGGAGGAGGATTGAGCATTCCTGGAACTGCTCTCCTCCTCAGGGAGGGTGGGAAGGGACTCCCAAGAAGCTGCTGGCTCCTGGCAGAGGCTGGGGGTAGTGCAGTTTGCGGAGCAATGTAAGGGTCAGCACAGACAGACGTCTGAGGTGCAGTGTGTGGGACCACATGCTGCAGCATCCTTGGCATCCTTGCATGCCTGCACCATGGGGGTAAACTAAGGGGACAAAAACTAGCTGAATCCTCCAGCACTTGAGAAGGTCTGCCTGAGGTACTGCAGCAGATGCTCCAGGAGCCCCCTCTGGCCCTAACCCTTGGTCTTCTGCAATGGGGCCTGTGACATGGCCTTAGAGAGGGAGAAGGAAGGAGGTAAAAGCTCGGGCATGGTGCCCGATGAGGGAGCCACCAGCAGACCTGAATGGGGGACCATAGGACCATCCCAGCCGAGGAGGTAGGCGAATAAAGAAAGAAGCTAAAAAAAAAAATTTTATGAGATAAAGATGAATTTGCAAGCAATAGACACTGCTCCCTAACCTCATGAGATACAGTAGTCATCAGGGCTTACTCCAGGCCAAAGAGTGTTTTACATCCTGAGTATAAAATCAACATCTATCGCTGAACTGTCTCTATACTTGGAAGCAAGTAAGTTCATAAGTACATTATGTATATTTGAAATTAAATAGAAATACATTAAAAAAAATTCAATTACATTTGACTGTCCACTAGCATGAGTGCTACGAATTTATTTTTATTTTGTTTAACCTTTCCTTACCAGGTGGTATCCCATTGAGACAGAGGTTTCACTGCATGGGGTGATACATAGTTGCAGGTCTATAGAGTTCACATGTTTAGTGTAACAACCCTCTCCTTACAATAGAGGGAGGTGGCTGGTTACCAGTAGGCGCCATGCTAAGACAGGCATGTTTTCTTCAGTCTAGCAGAGGTTACTATCAGTGGGAGGAGCTTAGACAAAGTTTAGTCTGGGACAGTCAGGTAGTCAATCTACACTGCAGCCACCAGCCTGTCACAAACTCACACACAAGAGCCTTCAGATGCCCAAATGGCTGCTTGTTATTCTTCGCTGCTACCACCTGGCTATTACAGTATCTCTATGTACAATTTTTTAACATAATTAACAATAGAGAACGTAGGACTGGTTGTGGTATTGCCCCAGTCATGTGCTCACTAAGATCTAAATCTTTCTGACTAAGTCCATCTTTCGGATGAGACGTTAAACCGAGGTCTCATCTGCCTGTTCTGGTGGTAGTTCAGGTGGATGTTAAAAATCCCATGCACTTCTCGAAAAGAGTAGGTGAATTTTTTATTCAAAACTTGAATAACCATTTTACATTATTAATAAAAACCAAAACATAAATTGTAAAACAAATAAGTATTCATGCATACATTTCCTTATAAACCTTTTAAATCGTATTCCAAATAGTAACGTAAAACAGAAACTCTGTAATAAAGGAAATTACATTTTAATTCATACTGGTTCTGTAACCACCACCCACCCCCACCCCTAAGAGTAGGTAACTTATTAAATCTCAAAATCAAACAATATTGCAAAGCATGGGAACATCTATTAATCCAACCAAAACACAAAATTAGTAAGGCAGTACCTTGTATTTCCTACCCTACTTTTCATCACTCAGATAGTGAGGGAATCTTATCAGAACCATGATTCAGGTCTTACAATACACAAATTATTTGTTGAAAATGTAAGTAAAACTAAAATATATCCCATCCATGTGCAACTCAAGACTTAGTTAATCAAAAGCTAGGTTCTCCTCAGACCGGAGTAGGAAAGAAAAGAGTGCTGTTATGCCTTTCACCAAAAAGGAGAAAACACCCCTAAGTGTATCAACCACTGATCAGTTGCTTATTCTACCTTTCAAGGTGTTAACCACAGGAAATGTTGCCACCATGTGTTGACAACCTTTTCTGGCAAAGTCTCAACAACTTTTTGATAAGGACCTTGAACTTCATGACATATTATTTGTTGTAGTCCTTCCAGAGGAGTAATTTTTTGTTGCAAACTAGTTTGACACCTTACATGCCAAATACACCATTTAATACAATTAAACACCAATCTTAATGTCCCTGGGTAGAAATGTAACCACCTGTTCTGCAAGGTACCATATACCAATATCTCATATGTCATTATGGCCAATTCAGGAATCAACCATGCCCGTACCAACACTGGCCATAAATTCTGTACATAGAAGCATTCTTTAAATAAGTGGTGCATAGTTTCTTCTCTGTCTATGCATGTAGTACGTAGGCAATACTGTTCACTTTGTGTTTTGTGGTGATTACTTCTAACACTCAATTTTTCGTGGCAGCATAACCACACAAAATCCCACATTTTTGGAGGCAGTCTTGATTCTACTATTTGATCTAATAATACTTGCTCCTCCATTAATAGTTGACACAAACTGGGTCACAGTTAAATGGTCATTAATTATTCTTTTGTAACAATCCTTTGTAGTAGTTTGACAGATCATTATTACTGTCACTGTCCAAAACTTAAGTTTTTTAAAATAAGCAACAAAATATTTTCTTACTGCTGGTTCCAAATTTGTAAGTTCCCATTTATTCATCTCTCATTTTTCAAAGAGACTAGAACATCTCCCGTGAAACAAAGTCACCCATGGTAATTGTTGCTTCCTAATGACTGATAAGAAATTATTATAAAAAAAAAATAGAAAAGAAGAAAATTACAGGATTCACCATGTTTAAACCACCTAATTTAATGGGTTTATAAGTGATTGCTCTCTTAATAGGTTTCAAATGACTCCCCCATAGTAAATGAAAAAATATACCATATAATCTGACTTCTAGTTTAATAGGTAAGGGAAAAATATAACTAATATATAAAAGGATTGGAATAAGAAACATTTTAGCTAGATATACTCTTTTCTTCTTTGTCATTGGCCATCCCTTCCACTTTTCAGCCTTTTGTTCAGCAGTGTCTAATACCACCATCCAATTTATGTAAGCTAAATCTATGTCACCAAACAGGATACCCAAGACTTTCATGGGGCTAGGGACCATCTGTATTCCTCTAATTAAAGGTGCATTGGTCTCATTCATATTTTTCAGCCAAAGGCACTGGCTTTTTGATATATTAAGAGAAGCACCTGATATTCTAGAAAATTGTAACATGATGTCTAATGCAATTTCTATAGAATGATTATCTGCCACCATTAAACATGAATCATCAGCACAGGCCATAACACATAGGAATGCCTGACCCTGAATGTTTGCAAAATGACATATCAATGTACTTCATTCTAACTTCCTTATGTAAGGATCTATACAAAAATGATATAAGATGGGACTTAAAGGGCACCCCTGCCTCACACCTCGTTCCAATGGTATCAACGTCCCTGGTTGGCCATTAATCATGGCTTAGTCATTACACCACTGTATAAGTGCTTTATCCTTTTCACGTACTGTAAAGGGATACCATAGGTTTCTAAAACCACAAAAAGATAAACATGAGACACAGCATCATATGTTTTCACTTGGTCCAAACTTACAATACACCCTTGGGTGTCATACCCAGCACAGATCTCTCTTAATAATAATAAGTTGTCTTGTGAAGATCTTTGTGGAGTTACGCATATCTGCATTGGTGAAATCAAAATTTGAGCTGTGTTCTTTAAATGATTACCTAAAATTTTACTCAGAAGTTTCCAATCCACATTTAATAAACTAATGGGCCACCAGTTACCCAAATTTGTTTTATCCCCCTTTTTTGCCAGAAAGATTAAATAACTTTCTGATATCTCCCCCGGTATTTCCTGATGAGTCGCCAGAATATAATTAAACAAATGTGCTAAAAGTGGTACTATCATCTCCAATAATTTCTTACATATTTCAATAGGCAATCCATCAGGGCCCAGAGCAACCTCCCCGGCTTGTTTTACTTGCTTCCTGAATTTCACTGTCCGAAATGGAGGCTGTCATAATCCCCTGTATTTCTTGTGGCAAGTCAGGCATATATAAGTCCAACAGAAACCTTTAAATTTCATTTTTATCTTTCCCTTTTTTAGCAAAGAGATTCATAGCATAATGGGAGGCTATGTTGTTCATTTCCAAATTATGAGGCGTTATAGTCCCATTCAATTTCTTTAAACTAGACATATATTTTGAATCCACTCTGTCTTTACAGCTGTCATATGGATTAACCTGGGCTTTCTTTTCTTGGGTACCATATTTTTGTTCGGCCACTAAGGAGGCAGCACAATTATATTGTATGGTACACATGTCTTTTTTGATACGTATGATTTGATCCCTAAAATCTTGGCCTGTCTCAAATGCCTGAGAGATAAAGGTTTGTAATTGCCACCGGAGTTCCAAATACTGATGGTATTTTGTGGTATGTCTATATTTAGCCCATATTTTAAATACGTACCTTATCTCAAATTTGGCGTCTACCCACCATTCTGTAACTGTGTCATATAAATCCATTATAGATTTTCTTGCATACCTCAATCCCTGTAGTTCCATCCATATTTCTTGATCTTCCATTAAGGATATATTTAGTCTCCACATATGATGTGTAAGTGGTTTATTGAAAGCAGCTCCAATTGAAATAACCAAGATACCATGATCAGTGGTTTCAATAGAGATCACCCTTAACCCCACACATGTCACCCATTGTGAAATGAAGAAATAATCAATTCTAGAGGGCTGCAAGCCTTTGAAAAACATATGGTCTGGAGGTCTATGTCCCCCTGCAGCCTCATCCATAAGGGATGCCCCTAACATCATCTTGTTTAAAAAGTTTGAATCTTTATATCATTTCTTGGTTAGTCCTGTTTTATCCTGTAACGCTAAAACACAATTTAAGTCTCCACCAAACACTACTATTTTTGTTGTAAATAGATATGGTTGCATTATGAGAAAAAGTTCTATTCTGTCTGTCTTTATTTGAGGTGCATATACAGTAATAAATCTATATTCCTGATGTTGATGATATGTATCCAATAATAAAGCCCTTCCCGGAGCCAAATCCAACAGTCTATTAATTATTGTCCCAGTTCTATGTGATAATGGCGAAAGCCTAAAGGTGATCGCCGTTATCAAGAAGTCTAGAGTGCTGAAAACTTTTTCGGCACTCTGACACCCTGGCACACAGGAAAACAGCGCTGGGGACTTACTTTGTAAAGAGGACAGGAAATCATTTCTAATTTGTAGCTGTTTATAAAGTTCTTATTCTCAGAAATGATATGCATTCCGCTAAATTATTCACATTTAACTGTACCTGAATAAAAAATGAATTGAAAAACTGTATTTGGCATTGTTTTGTTTTTATGGGCAGAGTTCTGATTCAGTTCTCTATATGAAACCAATGACTTGGAGTTTTAACCATGTCATGGTTTGTGTATAGAACTCTAAGCATTGTACTCATAGGTCAACAGCTCATAATTAGCATTCTGTTCACAAACCGTGACATAGTAAAAACTCCAAGTTACTGGTTCCATGACGAGAACTGTAACAGTATGCTACCCATAAAAACAGAATAATGCAAAATACAATTTTTCATACCATGTTTTATTCAGGTACAATTAAATGTGGATAATTTAGGGGAATGCATATCGTTTCTGAGAATAAGAACTTTATAAACAGTTGCCAATTAGCACTGACTTCCTGTCCCCTTTAATGTTTTCTGTGGGGGACTGTGCCCCCCCACACTCTTCCATGCAGGGGGCTTCACCCCAGCACCCCCTACTAAAGGATTCTCAACTTCAGGGGGGGCATGTTGTGAGGTGAAAACATTACAGCTTCTGAATATAGCATGGGAATGAGGCCATGTAAACTGGGCTGGGAGTGCAGGGCAAACGTAGCCCTGGAATAAGACAGCACTGAATATAGCAACCAGGAAGTGCAAACCACAACAACAATGCAGTGCACAGCGACGTGAGGGTAGGTAGAGGTGAACTATGTGGCCAATATGTGTGCCAGCAAATGTGTAGACCCAGTACAGCTGCAGGCAGCAGTGGCTGTGAAAGAACAGCATTCAAAACTGTATAATATTCCCCGAACCGTTAGCACCGCTCTAACACATTTGTGTGACTTTAGCGCAGAGCTAAGCCATTTGCCTGGTGCAAACACATTTGCCTGGTGCTAAGATTTGCCATATTCAAAAGTGACATGCAAATGACCCTACTTAGGTAGTCTCTGGGCAAACATCCAGATTAGCATCTCATTATGCCCTGATTTGCATGCAGTTTGCCCAGCGTTACTGCAGGGTCCCACAGCTCCACCTGTAGGTCAGTTTGGAAGCACAGGGGCTGGCCAGGTCTGGCCGCAACTCCACCTGTAGGTCAGTCTGACAGTGCATGATGGCTGCTGCAGGCTACATGTATGTAGTACAGCATAGCATTGTGTACCCCAGGGGACAACGCAGCATAGGCACAGGCAGTGGTGGTGGTGATGCATGCAACTGTCACACTGTAGGGCATGCTACAGTGCACAGCAGACATCACAGTAGCAAGGGGGCCAGTAGTGTGAGGGACACAGCAATGCCTATGGTGTGTAGGCTAGTGATGACAACTGCACTGTACACAGTGACAAGCCCACCTTGCAGGTGTGTACTGTTAGTGGACATTACTGTCACACTGTTGTGTGACCCACAGATGCTGCACTTCTGGCATGGGATGCTCATAGTGACATAGAGATGGCCGGCTGTGTGTGCTGTGGTGTATGTACAGCTGTGCGGTATGTGACTGGGTGGGCATGTACGATTGGACAGGCACACTGGTATTGGGGTATCCCAATACTGGCCCATGTGCACTGTGTGCTGTGTCCCAGCCTTGTGGCTGCACCTGGTCTGTGGTGAGGCCTGGCCACCCGTACACCCTCCCCTCAGCACCCACCATGCCCGCAATGCTGCATGTGTGTGCTGGCATCTGTTGGTCACCACAGATGTATGGTCTGTAGGTGTGTGCTGTATAGCCACACTATCATGGTGGCCCCCGGGGCCAGGTCACCACATATTGCCTGGCATGACTGGGACTGGTGGCAGCAGTTGGCATCATTGTGGTGCCATCAGTGAGCAGCATGTTTCCTCCATGTCTGGCTTTTTCTCTGTGTCATAGTCGTATGTTAGGGTCACGCAAGGCCGCACTAAAGCCACGCTAATGCCGTGCAAGGCCACAATGCCTTGCAAAACTGTTTGCCCAGAGTTAAGACCAGCTTTTCCTTGGTGGTAATTTGTACTACGCAAAGCGTCGCACTAAGTCACGCTAAACACCTTAGCGCAGCGCTAGTCACTGAATATCCCATAGCGCCTGTATTCATGTTCAGTTTGCCCCTTGCATATCATTATGGTTTGCCCAGCGCTAATGCAGTTTGTGTGCACTATTTGGCCTTTTGAATATAGCAGACCCGCGCTAATCCCATGCTAAACCGGTGCAAACGGTTTGCGCACCATGCAAAGCTTTGAATATCTGGGCCTGAGTCTGGGCACAATAAAATTGCACCAGTGCCCGTACCCGAACCTGATACCACACCCGCCACAGCTGCCACCCCCTACAACTCCTCCGTCCCCTCCCAGCCCACGCTCGGCGTGCTCACTCCCCCCCGCACACGTATATATAGCGACAGCCTGTCACTATTTTTGCCGACCCCCTCCATCCACCCGACCTACCCTCCCATCGCCGTGAGGGATTTGCTGGGGAGCAGGTCACTTTTACGGACACCGCCCTTTCTCATGCGCCCTCCTCATGGGATACCATTATCTCTGAAGTATTAAATAAAATACCTACCCCTGAAACTGAATCTTCCCCTTTCAAACAAAAAGAAGGCCCTCCAAACCATTCCCCAGAATCTTGTGAAATGTCATGCACTGTATGTAATCTAGTATCCTGTAAAAAATAAACCTGACAATTAAACCCCTTAATATAGAAAATGTTGTCTGACACCATTTATCATTCTTAATGCTATTTGCATTTAATGAGGTGAATCAAAAACCTGCCAGAGTCAATCAAGTATAACTCTCATAGTATTTAGTCTGGTTCCTTAGAAGATCTTTTCATTCAGACCTTCTTTTTGGTTGACGATTGAGAGTCTGTGGATACTAAGTCAGTGTTAGTTGCCACTGAAGAGGCCATTGATGATGTGTCTGATTCTTCATCAGAATCTCCCCAAGCCTGATGCTTTGTTAAGGCAATGTATTTATTCTCCGTGGAAAGAGGGGTTTCAGCATTCCCTTAGGAGAGTTTTGAATTAGGTTTATTCCTAGAACTTCTCCGTAGTGGAACCTGTTTCCACTTTTGAGTGGAAGGAAGTGGCATAGCATTCTCAGGCATAGAGAGGACTGTGACTTCCTCTACTTCTATTGATGGAGCACTGACCATGGTGTCTGTTGCTTGTACATCAATACACTCATCGTGCTGCTTATCCAAGGTAGTCATGGAGGCAGTCTGCACCATGTCCTCTCTGTGATTAGAGATAGGGATGTCATTCAAGAAGAACTGACCACATGGAATGAATTCTGGTGCATTATTAAAATGCTCCTGTTCTCTGGTCACAATGTCCTCTTGATATTCTTGTTCATTTGATGTTTGATTATGGGAAGTTTTCATACAGTTGTGAAAGGAGTGCCCCACTTCTCCACACAGGTTACAGCACACCGGTGTTGGACATCCTATGCTTGTGACCTATGCCCCTGCATAAGGAGCATTTCAGCTTGTCACATGAGCTACTGATGTGAGTCTATGCCCCACATTGGAAGCAGGATTTAGGCTGGCCCGGGTAGAAGATGAAACCCTTATCCTGCCCAAGATGAAAGCAACTTGGCAGGTGTTGAATGCCACCATTCATGGTTGGTAAACGTACTTTTATTTTCCAGCCTCCTGTCCACAATTGTTCCTCATCCATGATGGGATCAGGACTATCTAATACAGAACACCTAGCTTGCAACCAGTGCAGGATATCATTAATGCAGACTCCTTCATTTTCAAAGAGTACTGTGATGATGTACGATGGACTGGTTAGACCACACCTTGAGTACTGTGTACAGTACTGGAGACCACACTTGAAGAGGGACATACAGCTCCTGGAGAGGGTACAGAGGAGGGCAACTAAGATGATATGAGAACTAGGGAATTTGACGCATGAGGACAGACTTGAGGAGCTCTGCCTGTTTTCATTGGAGGAGAGGAGAGACAGGGGGGGACATGATTGAGGTCTTCAAGTACCACAAGGGAATAAATAGAGTAAACACAGAGGGGATCTTTAGACTAAAGCAGGGAGGTATCACCAGAGGGCATGGTTTGAAGTTGGAAGGTGGAAGGGTGAGGGGGAAAAGAGGAGGAGGTTTTTCACTGAGAGGGTGGTGGATCCTTGGAACATGCTGCCTGGCGAGCTGGTTCATAGAACCACAGTGGAGAGCTTCAAGAGAGGGTAGGACAGACACAGAAAGCGTATGTATCAGATGATTGCCTGGTCCAGGGGGGTGGGGATGGATGATGGGGGTTTCTGGAACACAAGGGGGGGGGCCTCGGTACCCAACTAGGGATATGAGGTTCGAGCAGACTCGATAGACTGTAAGGCCTAATCTGCTGGCAATTAGTATGTTAGTATGATTCAAAAAGCTGGCTTTGTCAATGGAATGATGGAGAATGGTAACCATAGTGGTGTGTATCAAACTGGCTGGAACCTTGTCCAGAACAGTTCAAGGTTAGCTGCAGTTTTAAAGCTAACATCAAAATTGAAGTCACCTGCCGTGTGTATCAGGGCATATACTTTTTTCACTTGAAACTGTAAACTGCCATTAATCAAAGATTTTCCTACATACAAATGATCAGGGGAAACCTCCAAGCCTCCCCTATATTTGATGCGTACGGCATTGTTTCGTTTAGCTGATATTGGTGGGGCATGAAACAAACCTGCATATGATCTTGGAGGAGGAGCATTCTGATGTGATGCCTCCTGTTCAGGTTCGTTTAAAAGTGTTTGTTCTATGATTGGGGGGGCATTTTCTTCTGGTAAAGTTAAAGGTTTGTCAGTTTTAACCTAACCTGCTGGGGAGGCTTCCTCTGTTCTTAGAGGAAGACTAGATTCCAGTCTATCCCCATTCTCCGGAGGTAGGGAGACAATGGGTGTTTTTGGCATTTGTAAATCTGCTGTAAGATGAAGGGGGCTTTCCCCACCTGAAATTTTTTCATTTACACCCAGTTGGTTGGCCGGGACTGGGCCTGGTGACATCCAGGGCTGATTTTGCTGGGGACTATGCACCCATCCTGCCTGCTCCACAGCATCAGCAATAGTTATACCAGAAGCTGAAATGTGTGTGTCAAATGAGACATGTTAATGTGTCCATTTCAGTGGAACCATTATGGGTGTCTTCCCTTTCAGATTCCTTCTCTCTGACAGTCTCCACCAAGAGCCCCCTGAGTCAATCAGGCATCTGAATGGTCATGAAAATGAGTAGCACAGTACAAACTGAGCTCTGGGAGGACCAATCTGTGATAGTGATCAGCCTTTATAGCTGTCTCCTTTGTGGAGCTACATGCTCTTCCCAGCAACCAAACATGTAGGTTATCTGACACAGTTTGCAGAAACTGTTCCATTCAAAATGAATCTTTGATTTGAACAACAGTTCTGCCTTTTGTCCCTTCAAACCAGTGTTTTAAAAAAATCACATATTTGCAAGTACATTTCAGAATAATTATATTCTGTGCCCTTTCTCAGCTCACTACATTTCTGGCTATAGACCTCAGGGGGTTAATTCAAAATGTTTATGCAAAACATGTTGTATTTTATCATAGTCTATACTTGGTAACTTGGTATTGTGTAGACAGAAGTAGGCAGTTGCCCATTGTGACTGTCACCCACACAGTGTGGATCAAGTATACCCTAATACCCCATTAATCTATCTAGTTCCCTTTTAAATGTATCGTAACTGGTAGTATTTGCTATGTGTTAGGGGAGTCAGTTCCATAATATTGGGACTCTAACAGTGAAGTACTTGTCCCTCTTTTTTGTACATGTTCTGTGCACCTCAAACTGCTTATTATGGGACCTTATTTATTTATTTAGTTTTAGTTGACTGGGAGGGAGGACTAGACAATTTTTTTGCCTATTTTCAGCCTCGTCCCGGGGAAGGGGGATACAGATGGATGCCAACTGAAATTGAACCAGATTTTAAGCTGTTGGTGGTATTTTTGGTGAATGGGGGAAATTTGGCTGGGACACCGGGGAAATTCCCCTATTCTGCGGTAGGGGGTGCTGCTGGCAGGTTTGCTGGCGATGGCCCAGTGCAGTCCACAGATGGAAGTTGAGGAAGAAGAAAGCATGGAGGGTGAAGCTGTATTGAAAACTTCTATCCCAAAAGGAAAAAAAGGATTATCACAAACCGAGCTGTGGGTGCAGCTGCAACTACACCCAAGAAATGTATTACCGGACAACGAGAAGATGAGTCAGGGCACTGAGGATGATTTATTTTTGGAGCTGGAGGACAGAAAGCATCAACTTCTGGGTGTCATAGCAGCACAGGAACGACTCTTGAGAGCCTGAGACCTGAGTGATTCCTTGGAGCATTTTGAGGCAGGGACTGTTTTCCAGGATGGACCGCAAACGGCAACACAGGATTTTTTCCATATTGGGAACAGCAAGTGTGTATTTCAGTCCCAGGACATGGAACAATGTGGACTTCCGATACAGGTAATGGGCAAAAACAGCCCTTTACAAAATAATATTGAGATCTAGGATAATGACATTATTTGTCAAGTTGTACAGCCTACCCAGTCAGACACGCCAGGAAATGATGGGGTGTTTTTAGAACAGGGCAAGCAACTGTTGTATGTTAAAAAGAATGCTAAAGAAAAGAGAAAATAAAAAAGAAGTGGAAAAGGAAAGAACATATGGATACGTGGAGGAAGGGGGCAATTGATAGTGCAGTCAATAATGAGTCTATATCTGACAACATATGAGGTGTGGCATCCAGTGCCTCAACCCTCAGCACCACTGGGCTGGTACCCACTATCCAGTTTGACTCTCACTTGGGGTATCTTTAGAGGAGAATCCCACTACAGCCACTTCTCGCACAGTATAGTGACCTTTCTCAAAGGACAAATGACCTACCCCTTTTATCACAACTGGGATCACTATTTAACTACTCTGTGCTTGGTGCATATGTACACTGGACAGTTTAGTAGTCTTTCTCTTCAGAAATGGATCACGGACTTGCCAAATACCCCAGGCCATGTGTACCTTTAAAATACAGTCACAGAGAACATAAAGCACATAAAATAATATTTAATACTCCGCAGTATTTACATATGCATATGGTACAGGATTATACACACTGAAGTCCATGGGAAATACATTACACTACAAAAATGAAAAACAAAACATTTGAACGGATAGACATCACACAGAATGATACCCAGAATAACACTCACTAGTTCTAACAAGATTCTAAGTAGATGATTTCAGCTTACCCCCAACTGGGATCTCTTGAGTCATAGCAGACTGACCAAAGATGTTGCAGGCTCCAGTCCCAAAATATAATTGACTTTCATAAGCAATTGAGTCACAGAAATATTCATGCCAGGCCAGGCCCTTCACATGCATCATCTGTCCTGCCTCTCTGACATCACAACCTGAATGTTCCTTTTGATCTTTGAGCCTACATTGAAGACAGAACTACAGAACCTGAGTTTTTTGCCACGCCTGGAGGACCCTGGGTTTAAACTTTGGCAGGAGATGGGGATACAATGTGTGGGAGACCTGTCTGGAAGGGAGGGCTTGGCATCCTTTGAGGATATACAAACAGCTCTGTGGCACTGAAAGGATCATTTTTTCAGATTCCTGCAAGTGAGATCCTATGTTAGAACACTTCAGAGGGAAATACCCAATACTTCTAAATTGGCAGAGATAGAATCTGAAGCATATAGGGCTAGGACATCTGCTAAGGGTCTGATTGGCTGATTGGCTAAGTCAGATAGATCCCTCCTCCCAGATCTGACTGGTAAAGTAAAACAGCAATGGGAAACTGATTTAGGGAGAGAGATCAGAGCGGAAGATTGGCAATTGCTGCTGGGCTCTCACATGGGGTTATTAATTTGTAATAAGTACAAAGAAGCTCAATAGAAATTCCTATATAGAATATACTATCCACCCAGTATGTTTCACAGATTCCACCGGGGGATCTCCCCAATGTGTGGACAATGCCACAGAGAGAAGGACACATATTTCCATTATTTTGGGGGCTGTCATATCCTGCAAGGTTATTAGAAGAGTATTGCCCAGGAGATATTGTGAATTTGGGGGATCCAGATAAAACTATCAGCACTGTGACTACTCTTTGGAGTGGAAGAGGGGAGGGAGGGACAATGGAACATGTACTCCCACTGGATTACAGTTCTGCTGGTGGTAGCTAGGCCGGGCACTCAAAATATATGGGTGTCATGTAATACGCCCACTCTCGACCAACGGAAAAATCTTGTGATCCAAGTACTGGCCATAGATAGGCTGACTTATATATTGAAAAGGAAAACAGACAAATTTATGCTGGAGTGGGGCATATGTCTGGATGTCTTGCTGGTGGCGGAGACCCAACTATTGAGGGGGGGCAGCTGATAGGGGAAAAAGATGGTCAGGAGAGTCTTATAGATAGGTTATACTTGAAAGGTATAAGCCATATATTAAGATATTAGTAGAAGGTTCTATACCCTAGCACGGAAGAGGCAGACCTGTTTATATGTTTATAAGCTTTTGAAGATGGTGAAATGGAAAATGCATATCTGACATATTTGATTTTCCCATGTAAAACTACAAAACTTACTGTATGATTTACAGACAGCGAATCTCAACAGGATTAGTTCATGTTTAAGACTTCCTACTGACTAGTTAATGTTGAGAAGCACAGATGCTGTATGATATGTCTGTTATTTCTTGTAATAAAAAGAAGATACAAAAAAAAGAAGACAGAACTGGTCTGATCTGCTTATGTGGATTTGGACTGGTTTTCATCGTCCTCATGGCTCATGGTTCATGAAGGCGCATCTGACCTGCCCAGCCATTTGTTATACCAAAACCATAGTGTCTTTTAGATTAAAGGGGCTCAGTTATTCCCCGCCCAGCCTGCTTCCTCCCTATGAGAACACAGGAATGCTCAAACAAAAACTTTTCTAACTGCATTCCCTCAAGTGTAGGACTGCAAATTTGAAACAAAATGCAATTCCAGTTCCCTACATACCTTCCACATCAACTAATGTATTTTACAGAGAAATAGATGTACACTCCCCATCCCACTGTCTAGGGGTATCCAGGTGGTAACACAGGGAGAGGGGGAGCACAACAGTAGAACAAGCACAGTCCTGAGACAAAAAAGTTCTTACCAGTCCAGATGGTATCATTACACAGCTGGATTCTCCCTCATGATAGGGTGCCATGATGGGTGCTGGGCTGTAGGACTGAAAGGAGGTTAATAACAACAATCATGACAAACTGAATGTCCCCACCAGGAAATTCGCTGGAACGGGGGGTTCCATTTAATAAGAAAAAGGTTGGCCAGTCCAAAACATATTTACAAAATTAATCTCCGGGCCCAAAAACCCACAATGGAGTTGTGGCAGAGAAAGGGAAGATACTGTTGAAGGGGGACCTGAATATGCCAGATGTTAACTGGAGCACCTTTGCTGCAGCCACATCCAAGAGCAGGGCCATTCTTGATCCCCTACAGGTGGCATGCCTCAGACAGCTAGTTTTGGAACCCACTCATGAGGGAGCAATCTTAGACCTCGTACTCTCAAATGGGGACAGTGAGAGGATCTCAGATCTAGAAGTGGGTAGCCATCTGGGAAAAGTGACCACCAAACAGTGTGGTTCATGATAAACTCAGCTACAGAGTCAAGACATACAAAAGTGAGGGTACTGGACTTCAGGAGGGCTGACTTTGGCAAGATGGGAGAGTGCCTTAGAAAAGCACTAGCAAACAGGCTAGAAGGAGGGGTGGAGCATCAATGGGGAAACATCAAAACTGCCATCACAGAGGCAACAAGCCTTTGTGTGAAGCAAATAAACAAATCAAAACAAAAGAAAAAGCCACTATGGTTCTCAAAAGAGGCGGCAGGGAAGGTTAGGGAGAAAAAGATAGCATTTAGGAAGTATAAGGAAACACAGAAAGAGCAGGACAGAGAACTGTACCAGTTAAGACAGAAGGAAGAAGCAAGGGAAGTCAGAATAGCAAAGGCACAAACTGAGGAAAAGATAGCCAACTCGGTTAAGAAGGGGATAAAACCTTTTATAGGTAGATCAGGGAGCATAGAAAGACAAAGGGAGGGATAGTGAGGCTGAATAGAAAGGACGGTGGGTGGGCAGAGAGGGACAGTGAAAAAGCAGGGATACTGAACAAATACTTCTGCTCAGTATTCACAAAAGAAGAGGAGGGGGAGGTGCCTAATCCAATTAACAGAAGCACTCTGGATAGGGGGGTCGATCCCAGTCCTTTCACTGAAGAAAGGGTTCTGAAAGAACTCCTAAAACTGAAGCTGGACAAAGCAATGGGACCTGATGGAATTCAACCCAGAATTCTAAAAGAATTAAGGGGAGAACTAGTGACATCACTGACTACCCTTTTTAACAAATCATGGGAGGATGGTGTGGTACCTGAGGACTGGAGGAAGGCAGATGTGATTCCCCTTCACAAAAGTGGGAGCAAGACAGAGGCAGGAAACTACAGACCTGTCAGTTAGACCTCTGTGGTAGGGAAAGTGATGAAATCACTTCTGAAGGAAAGAATTGTTGAGTACCTAGAGGCCAGTGGGGCACAGGACCCAAGGCAGCATGGGTTGACAGCGGGAAGGTCATGTCAGATGAATCTAATTGATTTCTTTGACTGGGTGACCAAAGTAATAGACCAGGGAGGGGCTGTGGACATGGCCTACCTAGACTTTAGCAAGGTATTTGACACAGTCCCACACAAAAGATTAATAATCAAATTAACCAGCCTGGGAGTGGGTCCCAGGGTGGTAGCCTGGGTAAAACATTGGCTGGACAACAGAACACAGAAGGTAATTGTAAATGGAGTCCACTCTGAAGAAAGATGGGTTACTAGTGGGGTACCGCAAGGTTCAGTACTGGGTCCAGTCCTTTTTAATGTCTTTATAAGTGACATTGCAGAGGGACTGGAAGGAACAGTATGCCTCTTTGCAGATGATACAAAGATCTGCAACAGGGTTGATACACAAGGAGGCATGGAAAGGATGAGAAGGGACTTGACAAGGTTGGAGGAATGGTCAGAAAGAAGTATGGCAGCTTGGATTCAATGCAAAGAGGTGCAAAATAATGCACCTGGGAAACAAAAACCCAGGGGAAGATTACACAATGGGGGGAGGTAGTAACAACAACAAAAATGGAAAGGGACCTGGAGGTAATCATATCAGATGACCTTAAGGTTAGCAAGCAATGTGAAAAGGCAGTAGGAAGGGCTGGGGGGGATACTGGGCTGTATAGGGAGAGGCATCACCAGCAGAAAACAGGAAGTAGTTATCCCTCTGTACAGACAGTTGGTGAGACCCCATCTGGAGTGCTGCATCCAGTTTTGGAGACCCCATCTCCGCCAAGACATAGGATGGAGGAAGTCCAGAGGAGAGCAACTAAAATGGTGCAGGGTGTGCAAGAGAAGCCATACAAGGACAGACCAAAGGAGCTTAATATGTATACCCTTGAAGAAAGGAGGGAAAGGGGGGACATGATAGAAACTTTTAAGTACCTCAGTGGAATCAACAAAGTCCAAGAGGGTAGCATCTTTCAGAAAAAGAGATGTGCAAGAACAAGGGGACATAATTTAAAGATAGAGGGGAGATGGCTCAGGGGCAATGTGAGGAAGTATTTTCACAGAGAAGGTGGTGGATGCATGGAATAGCCTTCCTGAGGAGGTTGTGGGGTCTAAAACTGTAGGAGAATTCAAGAATGCATAGGACAGACATAAGGCAATTCTTGTGAGGGTTAGGAAGAAATAGGCTGTTGGTTAACTAGGATCTGCAGCTTATCCTGTAGATAGGGAAATGGGCAGACTAGGTGAGCCAAGTGCTCCTTATCTGCCGTCAAAGTCTATGTTTCTATGTTTAAACAGTTAATTGGTGGTTCTAATGTGATTGTGAAGACCCCCACCCTCTCTCGTTAATCCCTGGGCCGGGTGGCCACATATTGGGTATAGTAGCATCAGTTTTGAGGCCGAGACCTCATTACAGCAGCAGTATTCTTCCTCGCCCTCCCCCACACCACACAGGTCTCTTATCCCTGACGAGGATCCAAGAAGTCAAGACAGGAGGGTTCCAATACACTTTGGGGCCCTGGCTGACCTCCCCTCCGAGAATGGTTTTCCCATAGGCAACTCCCCCAAAGGCCATTGGCGCAGACATCCCCACAAACCACACCTCTGACATGGCAGTCCTTTCATTCCCTCTCGATCTCTCTAATCTCCCAGGGCAAGCAGAGTGACTTTAGAGGGGGGCATAGGATGGCTAAGCCCTCCCAATGCCATACCTCCAACTCAGGTCTCTCCTCCCTCTTGTGACTTCCCATATCAAGGCTGGCTGGCAGCTCTTCCTGAACTGCATGCACATGGGGCTATGAGTTCGAATCCCAGCCAGCACCACACTAAGCTAACTCTCGGGAAACACAGCGGGAGCAGGCAATTGACTCTGCTCCTGCGGGCCACCCCCTGAACACCTCAGTGAGGGAAAAAAAAAACGAAAGGTGCCAAAAGTCCCCATTTATAGCCAACCATCAGAAGCAGTGGCCTCCTACATGCAGAGACCCCACCCCAGGGCAGAGGGCCATAACTATTAAAATTACTACTGCCCATAATGGTCCAGGGAAGGGAAAAATGCTAGACCCAACCCACAGGTGGGTTACACTCCCCCCCTTTAAATGGTCACCATCCCAGTGAGCACCTACCTCAGCTGCCAGGCCTTGCAACTACATGGGGTATGCGCACTCCCCCACAGAGCCACCAGGCACTGGCCCACTGGGACACCACCGAAATGGGGGAAACCGAAACTTCACTGGCCAAAACTATAACCTAAACTAGGGGCATCCCCCTCCAAAACACATATGGGGCCAAAAAAATGGGGCATCTCAGCCCTCTCCCTCTGGCAACCCGCCAACCAAGGTGTGCAGGATGGATTGCCTGACCCCGAGACGATGGCGTCCCAAACCTATTTCTTCCTAACCCGGTTCAACCCAAAACCCCTGCTGCCATCTGCTGCTGAGTTGCTGCCAAAATGCAATATCCCCCGATACATTTCCCCTTAGAGACTCACACATTTATGAACATGCAAAACATTTTCATAACACGTAACACGACTAACTAGCAGCTGCATAAGGCAGCCCACTCTAATTATTTTAACATTCCAGATGCATGACTGCAAACACAGGGGACTGTGAAAAACACAACAGTGCAAAGTCTTGGACTGCTTTAAACCAGAGAAAAGAACATTTGAGCAATCTAGATTCAAGTCCGAGTCTGTATGGTGAACATTAAGTCCTAAAGGACATGACAGTACCGAGGTACCAAGTCCAGACTGTGCAAGCAAAATACCTATGCAATATACACTGGCTGCTCCAAACTAAAACAATGGTGTAACAAAAACAAACAGCAAAAATGGGTTGCTCTCACCCATAGCAGTCACAGTGCCAACAGTCTCTCATCTGCCATCTTCAAGGGGAAGATGGCTCAGAATGGATCACAGAAATCTCCAACTCCGGGCAAAATGGTAGGCTGGTGGAGACTTGGTTGCAGCTTGATCAAAGGAGTCCACACCAGGTACAGAGATCTTGATCCTTCTTCCCATCAGGTCCTGGATCAAAGCATAGGTCTTGAAAAGGGTCAATCCTTCCAAGGCGTAGTTGGCGCACTTGGACTTCACCATGTTCTGGACACGTTGCAGGGCATAGCTGGTGCTGTCTGGATCAAGAAGATGCTTTTCGTACAGTTTATCCAGGGTGCCCCAACAAACCCAGTCTTGGCAGTTCTCGTCAATAATATCCCAGAGTAACATTTGCAGGTATGCAGTAGTGAGCAACGAGTTTCAACATCTGAATGTTTAGACCAACATGTGGAAATTTGAGAACTAATTACATGTGATACATTATATGTGGTTTACGCTTTGTGGTGCAGCTGCCAACAGCTGTATGTGGGCAAAACTGTTCACCTCTTGAAACAACATATCCAGGAGCACGTACGCTCAATTATTAATAATCGACAAGACGCACCAGTTAGCATGCACTTTACACATTCACATGGGTCAAAACGAGATGATCTCAAGTCTATTGGCCTGGAGCATGTCCCTGCACCTACATTAGGTGGAGACAGAGCTAATCTACTATTACAGAAAGAAAGTACATGGATATTTGTGTTAAACAGTGTGAAACCTACAGGTTTAAATGATCAATGGGACCTAAACCATTTTTGAAAAATTAATGAGCACAATCATGACATTTAAGTTGTTTACAAAAAAGCTTTTTTCTAAAAAAAATATAAGTCTCAGTAACACATTTGATAAGTAGTTCTGTTTGTGATAATATAGAATAGTTGGCGTAAATACTATATCAAACATTAGTCAATTTGATTGTCCTAATATGCCACTGATGATGAATTTGTAGCAGTCTCTAGTAACTAATGCACAGTGAACAGTTTTCAGTAACTAATGCATGTCCTTGTTTTATTTCTCTCACTTATAGGTGTGCCATTCAACATTAAACTTAGGTATCTTCTGACTTGGATGCTCATTTTGACCTCCTCCTACCCGGATCGTGATTCATTTACTAGGGGGGTCCTGGACTACTGTAGCCATGTAATCCATCCATCTGAGGTCCAGGTTAATTTAGCTCACTTTTTTCTATTTACCTTTCTTTTTCTTCTTTCACCACCTCCTTTGACATAAATGAGCTGCTGTATTTAACAAACTCCAGAACACAGTGCTAACTCAGCAGCAGTATAAGTTTACTCATGTAATATAAAATGAATTTTGTTTTAACAGTCTGTGTTAATATGAACAATCCTCATTGGGAGTTCTGAATTAAGTTTCTAGAACACATAAATCATTTTTGCAATGAGTCAGTTATTTTGAAGTTAAATTTTGTAATTATAGTCATGAATATTAATGAGATTGTTACTTTAAAGATGTCCAATCTCTTACCAGCCTCACCCCCTTCTGAAGACTCTCAAGAGTTGAGGCGCTAGGGGTTAGAACTGGAGTAGCAGAGAAACGCCGGATTACTGTGATAAGGGCATAAACAAAGTGCAAGTGGGCAACATATTTCAGTATAGGAGATGTACAAGGATGAGGGGGCATGATATGAGGTTGGGGGGCAGGATAAAGGGGAATGTGAGGAAGTTTTACTTCACAGAAAGGGGGGGTGGATGCATGGAATAGCCTACCCCAGGAGGTGGTGGGAGCTAGCATAGTGGGGGGATTCAAACATGCATGGGACAGGCATAAGAAAACTCTAGAGGTGGAAAGGAGAGACTAAAGCTAATGATAAAGGAGGGTCAGCAGCCGCTAATGCAGGCAGGGAATATGGGCAGACTAGGTGGGCCTTGCAATCCTTATCTGCCATCAATTACTATCTTACTATGTATGTTACTGAGCAACTGTATGCTTTTGCCCGGAATAAAAACTGCTTTGCTTTAAGTCTACAGCATATTGGGATCTGTGTGAGTGCCGATACTGACTGATTGGTTTTAGAATTACGGCATTGCCCTATGATTATGAGCTAGGAAACAATCTTCTCCGTGATTTTGAAAAGAATACAAGTCTGTGTACTCAACAAGTGCTCAGCCAGTGCAGACTCAAAATACAAGCTTCAGCATGACATGAAAGAGCTGCACTGGTAGTCTAAATCCAGTAAAGACATATAAAAGGTAAAATAAATAGCGAGTGATTTTACTGCCCAAAAGAGAGTGTGGCATATTCAGCCCTGGCACTTCAGGTCTGTAGCATGACCCTTCGTCGGGGGCCTGACTGAACTTCCAGACCACAGGGTTTAAATGCAAAATTTACTTAAAGACACAGTGCAGATTAGTAACCCTGGGTCAGAAAAGAATGTCAGATACGCATTCCTATGTAACAAAATACCAATATAAAAGAGGAAGTGCTACTCCGAATGAAAAAATTAAAATGCACAAAGGTGAAACCAAAAACTTAAAAAGCTGGAGTAGGAAATGGAGGAGAAAGCATATAAAGTGTAATACTTGCATAGATGCCTATGGCAAAATGGCTAAGTGAATAAAACTTGTTAAAAATAGAATTTTCATGTTTTTGCACCTCTGCAGTTTTGCCCCCAAAACCAATAGGCACAAACATGTCAGATTCCAGAGAACCTGGTCCAGACTCCACACCCACCAAATTTGAGGCAAATCAGTTAAACAGGAGCAAAGATATTAAGGTGCAAAAATCAGGGTTTCACATTTAAGTGCTTACTCCTTCCTAGGGGCGCACTATCCTCTCTACCCTCACGGATTCACAAGTAGCTGATCTTGAAACTCTCATAACCCTACCAGAGGTCAAATCCCTCTCCAAACGTAATGCCAGGGCATTAATTGTGGTCACCTCATACTGTGGTAACCAGGGGCCCTGATTTTACTGAGACTAAGTCCCACTCCACAGCTGCCGGTGCGGAAAACAAATTCTCTGCACTGGTGCCAAGTCGCAAATTGCCACACAGGCAGCTGGCAGAGCTGTGGAGGATGTTACAACTGGTCCAGTCAGACATGACACTTAGCGCGGCTGTGCCAAAAAAAATCTGCAAGCTGCCTTAAATTGCAGAGCCGGTTGCAAGCAGTTCCGCAACTGAAAATACAGCACATGCAGTAAACCTTGCAGAGTGCACTGAAAATGTTCACCTGAAAATCAAGTCCCAGATGTGCATCAACATTGTGAGCACACTGCAGCATGACCAAGATGTCAGCTGGAAATCAGACAAGCTCAAAATGAGTAAAAGTCAACTCAATATAATGATTATGGAGAAAGACATGTGGCAAAAAAGTGTGAAAGCTTCAAAATTAGGTATACAGCATGGCATGTGTGTAGATAATAGTACATAGGTGGATTTAGAGGGGGGAGGCTAAGGGTGCTATAGCTCCCCCATCTTGGAGCCCCTCTTTTAGTAACACACTGTGCTGCATTCTTAATCGGTATGCAATAATGCCTCCATGAAAACCGCCTGAGCAACACGGATCTCATCTGTCCTCCAGTGTCCTGGTAGTGCAGTAAACAACCACCCCCACCCGCATTACATAGTTGATCCTCCCCCAGAAAAGCCAGTCTCCAGCATGAATTTCTTATTAACTTTCATCCTACACCATGTGGTCAGGTTTCAGCACTGTGGCAGCAGCTGGTCTTGCCTTGGTGAGTCTGAGCATTCGTTCTCTACTTTTGCAGGCTTGGTGCAGCTCCTTTGTTCATGCACAGGGGAGGGGTCATGCGCGGGGGAGTACAGCTGCAGCAAAGTGGAGTGGACCTTAACAATACAGATCTCAACCAGGTCGCCTGGTGCTCATTGCTTCTGATTTGCTTTTGCAGCCAGTAGTGGATGTGGCTGGCAAGGGGTGCCTTCTGTAAATGTCTGGGCTGCTGAAACAAGAGTGAGCTGGAATTCATTCACTCAGAAGGTTAACATTGGAGCAAGAGAGGAGCGAGTGTGCTACTGAAGAGCAGACAGAAAGAATGGAACCCACAAGTGAAGAGCAGAGCCTGGTGTTTCAGGCAGCAGCAGTCCATTAACGTGAGGTTGGTGTGGCCTTGGTAAATCAGCACAAGGAGTTGGAGTGAGGTTCAGGTCATCTTCTGGTAGCTGAAGCAAGCTGTAGCTGAGAGCTCTGCTCTTTAAGAGTCATGGGGTCAGTGTGTGCTATCTAGAGAGAAAGAGTTTGGCAGCCAGGTGACCGGAGACGGTACTCAACTAGGGGCACGTAGACTTCAGCCTGCTGAAAATGGATCAAGTCTTCCTTTAATCAGGTACTTCTTGCTTTAAAAAGAAAGATTTTCACAGTCTCAAACTATGATGGGTGGGAGGTGGCTGCTGGGATGAGACAGGACATTAGTGTTCATCAAACTGGGTGTGTAATAAATGTAGTACTAGTGTTATTAATTTCTAGAATGGGGAGCTTAAATTCATGACATTAAAATAGTTTAAGGTCACTGCTGGTTTTGTCCTATATGGCAAATTGATTTTGGTGTGGATTCGCAGGAGAGGGAATTGGAGGGTAGTGCCCTCTGGTAGCATGCTAGAAGTGGTACAAAACTAATGCTGGGGCAGGTCTGGTCTCAGCAACAGCTTGAACCAGGAGAGGCAGAGACTGGTACATGAGACGTCTGAACTGAGGTAAAAACTTCAGCATGTACTGTATGGGTGGGATATTCAAAGCAGTTGCGCACTGCGCAACAATGTTGTGTCTGCGCAACTGTGAACATGGGCCAGAGAGCGATATTCAGTGGCAGCAAATGCGCAGCGCAAGTGGACATGCACCAATGCACAATGGGAATGTATGCATGTGCAAGTGCAGGGGACGTAGCCATGAATATGCGGCACAGTGCAATATTCAACACCGGATGAACGGTGCAAGCGTGGGGCAAATGGCAGTTGCACAGAGCACACTTGAGCCTATAAAAACAGGGAGCAAGTAGGAGAAGGACATGCGCCAGAGGGGAGCAGGAGAGAGGGAGACAGAGAGGCCAGCCAGAAACACTGTAGGGGTCAAAGAGAGGGACAGAGGCAGTGAGAGTGTGACCCTGTGTGAGAGAGTCAGTGTGTGTGTGAGTGAGACAGGCAGGAAGGCCACAGTGTGTGTGTGTGTGTGTGTGTGTGTGTGTGTGTGTGTGTGGTGTGTGCCTGTGACACCAGGCACATGAGGAGTAGCACAGGAACCCACAGGGGTGGGTGGCAGAGGCCACAGCCAACAGGCTGCCAGCTGATGGCAGGTCACACAGGCATGGGCCCTGCGGAGCAGGCCACACAGCAGCACACAGCCAGGAGGGCCAGTGGAATCGGCCTCCCGGGGGGGACAGGACAACAGGGGCCATGGCCAGTGCCACCTTCCAGATGGAGTCTGTAATGAGGGGTGTGGGGAGGCAGGAGGCAGGAGGCAGGGTGGCGCGGTCGTGGAAGGGCCCATCGGCAGTACGCCCAGAACAGGTGGTACCGTGCCCGCACCACCTTCGAAAACCACACCAATACGGAGATAGTGGGCCAGTATCACCTGAAATGGGTGATTCTGAGGCAGCTCTGTGAGCTGTGCAGTGAGAAGATGCAGGCACCCACTAGACGGAGCCATGCCCTGAGAGTGGAGATGAAAGTAACAGCTGTCATGTGCCTGCTCACCATGGGCACCTTCCAGACACCAACAGGGGACACCACAAGCATAATCCAGTCAGCCGCGTCATGGCTCCTCACACAATTCCTCAACACACTACTGCCACATGCTGTGGAATACATCCACTTCCCCAGCACACAGGCAGAGCATACAGCGAACATGCAGGAGTTCCACAGGGTAGCACGTATGCCTGGTGTGCTAGGAGCCATCTACTGCACCCATGTTGGCATCTGCATGCCACCTGGCCTGGAGGGGGCAGCCTACATCAACAGAAAGGTCTACCCCAGTATCAACTGCCAGGTGGTGTGCGATGCCAGGGGGCGCATAATCAATGTCTGTGTCACACACCCTGGGGGAGCACATGATTCCTTCATCTGGCACAGCTCGGCACTGTGCCACAGGTTCGAGAGTGGGGACATCGCCACTGGCCACCTAGTGGGTGAGTATGTCGAGACCATGGGCAGCTGGGCACAGCAGGGTTGGGGGGCCACGAGGGTAGGGGCGCCACAGGGTGTGGCTGGGAAGGATGGGTGGTGCAGCAAAACAGTCCACCAGGCTAACCATATCTCTTTCCACACAGGTGACAGTGGCTACCCACTCCTTCCCTGGCTGCTCACTCCCTACCAGCACCCATCGACCCCTGCAGAGGTGTGGTACAATGAGGCACATGCCAGCACGCAAAACATCATTGAGCGTGTGTTTGGACTGCTAAAGGCATGATTCCTTGCCTGGACAGGTCTGGCAGTGCCCTACAGTACAGCTCCTCAAAGGCCTGCGGCCTATTCCTGGCCTGCTGTATACTGCACAACATGGTCACTGACTATGGGATAGCAGCCGAGGTCAAAGAGGGGAACAGCAGTGGGGACGACATGGCCGCCGGGCCATGTGATGGTGGGCAGCTCCCCTCTGGGTGAAGGGATCCCCAGCTGACCAGGATGACCCAACAGCACCGGAACACAATAGCGGAGGAGCACTACGGTGCACGCAGGTAGGGGGACAAGCCCCCATGTATGGGAAGGCAACAGTGGCACGGTACACAGGCATGTGTGGGTGTGCTCTGTGCCAACAACAGCTGGGCGGGGGGCTTGGGCGGGCGTGATGCTGGACCACACAGCAACACACAGCAATGCATAGCACTGCACACCCCACCCACACCCACTCAAACACACCCGCACACACCAACACACACCTCCACACAATCATGCACACTGGCGCCTGCAGTCACATGCCCAGGCACTAGCCCTAGGCGTGGATCAAACGCAGGGCACCGGTGCACAGTTGCAACTGGCACTGTGTTGGCATCATCACACACATGCCACACAGGCCAGTGGTTGGGCAGGTGCACACACAGCCAGTGTGTGGCGCTGTCCACGGATGTTACATCCGTGGCATGCACACACATCACCCATGTGCACACAGGGCAGCGGCAGCAGACTGCGGATGGAGAGGCGGGCACATCAGGACTGCCATGTGGTCCCACAGCCACCACGGACACATGGACGGCCACACTGAGGCTGCCCAGCAGACCCAGGCTGTGTGATGGCCACAGGGGGTGTCTGTGACAGTCCCCCAGGGGTGTTACTGTGGGAACATGACCGTGTCCTCACAGGGGTCTGTATGTCCCCAAACAGGTCTGCACCAGGCATGCCTGGAATGCCCACAGCAGATCCCAGCATCGACATCGAGAGGGTCACACGTCACCGGGATCATGGGGTGGACAATGCACTCCGCAGGGTCTGCAGTAGCCAGCTGCTCCTCATGGTGGCCAGTGGGGCTAGGCCAACCATGACCGCAGAGGTAAGGCGATCCAGGGCTGCGGTCATGTCATCCTGCAGTCGATTGATGGCATCCAGGACCTGCGCAAAGCCCCCATCGCACTGCTCTGCTGCCAGGTGCACCTCAGCGCGGAGTGCATACACTCCTGTCACGAGCAGCACCTATTGCTCAACAGAGGCCCGCAGCAGACGGGTGTGCTCGTGCAAGGAGTCAGTGCCTGGGGCGCCTGGGCATTGCGCTGACCCACAGGTGACATGCGACTGCACTGCCCAGCCCCCTACTCAGTGGACACTGCACAGCGAGGTCCCCTTGGGGCTGCTCATTCACTGGCACACTGGCGGCGGGCACTGCACCCGGCCCCCCAGCATTCCTAGCTGTCTGCCGCTGCTGCCCCTCCGGCCGCTGTGCACCAGACAGCGCCTGTGCGGCTGTACCACCACCATCCGCTGGCACCGCGCTGCTGTCACCCACAGCGACACCGGGGGTGGTGGCAGGAGGACGGACAACCGCCAACAGGGCACTGGTGGCACTGCCAGGGAGGGTGATTGGTATGGGTGCCTCCCCCTCGACGACACCCCTGCTGTCCAGGACAATGGTCGCATCATCATCGGTGTCGGACCCAACCCCGATCTGTGTCTCCACACACTGAACGCCAAGGCTGGTGTCCCACTGGAACATAGCCAGGGCCTCATCCGCCACCACGCCCCAGGATATCCGGCCAGACAGCGGTGGTGTGCTGCAGATGATCAGGCCCTCGGACGCCGATGGAGGTGGAAAGCCAGTCCTTCAGGGCTGGGATTGCCCCCAAGGCAGACACCACCACCCCTGTCACTGCATGCTGGCACTCCAGTGCTGAAAAGGAATACAGTCGCATTAGTGCCGCTGTCACCCAGGCCGCCCCCCACCCCACCCCCAGATGCCGCTGTACCTACCATGCAGTGATGGGCTCCCACTGGTCTGGAAGCCACCGCCAGGCACCCCCTCGACGGCGCTGCACCGCATGGTGGCCACCACCTTCTCCTCCTGCGGCATCAGCTGTGGCACATTGGCCTAACCACCACCCGTAGCCACCCTTGCAGCCCGAATTGCTGCCACCTTTTCCTTGAGCCTGCACCTGTCGGTGCCAACCTTTTCTTGCACTCCTGCACTGACCACTGGTGGATGCCCTGCTGATTCACGGCCTCCGCCACCTCCACCCAGGCTGTGGCCCTGGCCTGTGGTGTGCCTGTGGCACCACTCAGCAGTGGCCCCCTGTTGAGGTACACCTCGAACAGGGCATCCGCCTCCACCTTTGTGAAGTTGGGCCTGCACTTGTATGCAGGCCCATGCTTCTCGTCATCCTCATGATCGGTCATGCTGCTACCTGTGGGCAATGACATGTGGTCAGTGGCTGCTGCAACCCACACCACCCGCCCAATCCACTGTGCTGTCAGCCTCCTCAGCGGGTGCAACTTACCTCAAAGGGTTGCATACCAGTCCATGTCCTGTGCAGTCCCGCGACACCTTTATAGTGCATTGCATGCAAATGAGCAGATGTGCAACTGGAATGAGATGAAAATTCCCCTGGTGCGCCATGGATAGGCTGATGAGCTAATCTGCATATGCCGGCTGAATATTGCATTGTCACGCCTTGCACAATGGACTTGCGCCAGCACAAGTTGTGGTGCAATGCTGTGACCTGCACAGAGCACCTGTCGGTGCAGATGCGCACACAGCTTGTGCCTACGCCTCTCGTGCAGCATACACATAGTGCGCGATAGGCAGTATGGCGCTCAGCCACAATAGGGTCTGTGGCGCTCGAGCGCTGTGTGGCCTATGGCGCCCGGGTACCATTGGCCACATGGCACCCTGGTGCCATTAGCCCTATCACACGCAGGCGCGATTGGTCCCATGGCACCCAGGCGCCATAGGCTCGTAGGCCATGGTGCCCTCAGGCCCCTGTTGTGCATCATGCATAGTGGTCCCAATGGCGCACTCGTACAGTGTGCGTGTGCTGATCCTTGCCCTGTCCTTTGCCTCTCAGGGACCTCTGCAGCACGTGCCAGTGTGGCCATGCACCTACCTCGCATTCCAGGGATTACGTGATTGCCGAGGGTAGCGCATCTCCAAGCGAGGCACGCATCTCAAGCATGTGGAGCTCATGCACCACAGGGCACCATTTTGATCTGCTACACGGCGATATAGCCATGCTGCACAGGAACATACCACAGGCTCCCAACTGGAGAAAGATTGAGATGGTGAATCTTGTGGCCCTGGTGGAGCCCCATGCTGGCTGCCTATATGGTCAGCAGTCCCTCGCCAGGCCCAGGACTGAGATCTGGCAAGACGTGGTGGATGGGCTGGAGGAGGCCACCGGTGTGCAGTACAGTGCGGAGCAGTGTCACCACCAGTATGGCGACTTGCAGCGGAGGGATCCGGAGCAGCTCAGGGCACTGCAGGCACACGTCTGGAGGGGGCCGTGCCATGGCCAGGTAAGTGTACACCACCTGTGTCTGTACCCGTTCATGGTTCCTTGGGGCTGGCAGGGCTGCATGCCATGCTGGGGGGGTGGTGAGGCTGCACTCCCTGCGGACTGTGGCGGCATGCCCTGTGCACGCTGTGCCACCGCACTGCAGCCGTGCTGGGCTGGGGTGCACGCTGTGCAGGGGGGGCACATGGTGTTGCCGTGTACTGATGTGTATGTGTTTATGTTTCAGTCCTAGGATCTGAGGACAGAAGGAAGGCCAGAGTGGCAGCCGCATCAGGTGAGCCACAGCAGGCCACCACTGGACCCATGGCATGGGATGCAGGCCACAGGGGAGATGCAGCCGGACCAGTGTGTGGAGTGCAGCAGCATGCAGGTAGGTGCTGTTACATGCTACAATGTTGTGCAGGGTGGGCAGCGGGGGTGGGGATGGGCCACGGTTCCCTGTGCACTGCACCGTTGCAGCTGTGTTATGCCTGCAGTGTGCATGGTGCAGTGCTGTGGCCTTTGCACATGTGTGGCTGCCGCTGGTGGGCTATGGGTGCATCTGGCAGCCAGCTGTGCTGCTGTGACCCTGCCACTGTACCATGATGCCTGCCTGCCACATTGGTGGTGGGTGGCCCAGGGGTGGTGTTGGTGTCTAGTGCTTTGCATAGCTATGGCATGCCGGGTCGGCGGCATGTGTGGGGGCACCCACTGTGGCTGGCCAGGGTGCCACCCCAGGGGCGCATGTCACCACTGTCCGTTGTGGGCTGGGGTGTTCTGGACACTCACTGATCCCATGTTCCCTCCTTTGTCATAGGTGTCCAGCGTGTGCCTCATCAGGCACTGAACAGCAACCTCCTGAGGAGGATACTTAACATCACTACAGCGATGCTGGAGGTTGCACAGCTGATGCAGCAGATGCGGCAGCGAGGCCAGCGCCGGCAGTGGTGGGGTGGAGCCACCCATAGGGCCCTTTAAGCCTGCTTCCCCTGTTCTTTCCCCAGTCACCCCATCCCTTGCCCTCCCCTATCCCTTTGTATAGCCCTGACCCCTGTCCCCTTACCTCCCTTCCCTGACATAGGCCTGCATTGTACATAGTTACCCCACACCTTGTTCCCTGTACCCTTGCTTCCTGTCCATTGTTACCATATTCTGTTTGTGGTTTGCTTTTAATACAGTTTGATATGGTTACCCATCTGTGTCTGGGTCTGCTTTGCAGCTGGCGGTAGCGCCATGCTGCAGTGGTGTGCAGGGTGGCTGTGTGGTGAGCCTGTGGTGTTCGGGGGCTGTGCATGGTGGTGTTCACCCATTGGTCAGTAATGGTGCCCTGGGGTGGCCATGGGCTGGCTGGTCTGGTTGTGTGGCATGTGTGTTGAGTGCCGTTTGCCTGGGTGTTGCCAGCTGTGGCCCAGGTGGTACGGCATGTGTTGTCTAGTGGGGGGTGGCTAGTGGATGTCCACCCATGGCCATCGGTGCCACCCTACCTATGTTCACCACTGTGGTGCACGTGGGTGGGGGCCGGCAGCCTACCTGGCCTCCTCAGCCAGTGTTCCGTCATGGGCCGGCTGTGCCTGACATCTGGCACCCCCATCTCCTTGGTGGCAACACCTTCCCCTACAGTGTCTTGCTCCTTGCTGTGCCTGTGGTGGGTCCATTTGTGTCCTGGCGCATGCACCTTGGCCCCTTGCACATCCATTGATGTGCTATTGCGCATGTTGGTTTGCTCCCTGGTGCTCCCTGGTGCACCCCTGACTGCATTCTGGTGCATCCATGCGATATTCAGCTGTGTTGCACAGGCGTATGCCACCTTGTGCAACCTTTGAATATTGCACTCAGTGCACCTTGGCACACTGGATTTGCGCTGCGCAGGTCTTGCGCCAGCCTCTGGCGCATTTCTGAATATCTGGCCCTATGTCTAATCTGTGTGGTCTTTTTAGTTGTGGTTGTACAATGTGAATGAGCACAGAGGGAAGTAATAGACATAGGGGTTTTGAAGGTGTTCTGCTGTATATTATGACATGTGCAGGAGTTTCTGCATGCTTGGAGAGCAAAATTAGCAACAGAAGTCATAAGACCTTGTTTGGCACATTGACATAGGCAGTTACAAAACTAAAGAAAAAAGTGATATAATCAGATATTTAGTTTATGTAGTTATGTGTTGAATGGGAAGGGGGTGCAAGTTGTGATGTACCCCAGCAAGTGCTGTTGCTAATAAAAAAAAATGCATTTTTATATTTGTTTAAAAACTGTGTTCTGCTGTCTGCTTACTGACTTCTTGGGCCTATCATAAAAATGAGATGCCTCATACCATGGGGTTATCCCAGTAAAAGAAATTTTAAAACAAAAAAAAATATTTATTTAAAAATGTATTTCTTTGGAATAAGTTGCTCTATAGAATAAAATCTGTTTTGCAAAAATAGCAAGCAAACTTTAAATTATATTTTCAGAAACTAGATAGCAAAGTGACTTTGTTCCCATATTTCTATAGTTATTGTCCCAGATATTCAAAAGAGATGCACCAGCGCAAGTCCGAAAATGCGCCATTGTGCGATATTCAGCGGCAGGCAGCTGCGCCGCTCAAGTTGCAATGCGCAAGAGTGCAATGTTAATGAATGCATGTGCAACTGTAGGGGGAGGAACCATGAATAAATGGCGCAGTGCAATATACAACGACATGCACCATGTGCAATAGGAGAGGCAGCAGAAGTTGCGTGATAGCAGAAGTGAGCCAAAATAAAAAGGAGCAAGAGAGAGGCGCAAGAACCCTACAGGAAGGCCTGCAGTGGAGGTGAGCTGGCAGCCATATGAGTGAGAGGAACAGAGAGAGACACAGTGGTGGACCAGGACAGGGCACACCTGTGCCACGCAGGACAGGTCTGGGGAGCCAGAGAAACAGAGCAGAGACAACAGGGCAGTGCTGCAGAGCAGTCAGGGCAGTGGCAGGAGGCAGGACAGCAGAAGGCCGGAGGTGTACCCGGTGCAGGGGGAGCAGCACAGAGGACAGCGGGGGGACCGGGACAACATCTGCCAGGGGGGTGAACAACAGCCAGGGACATGGCCAGTGCCACCATACCGATGGAGGCAGTAATGAGGAGTGTGAGAAGGCAGGCAGCAGGGGGGAGCAGCCGTGGAAGGGCCTGTCGGTGGTGCGCCCCCAACAGGTGGTACCGAGCCCGCATCACCTTTGAGCAGTATAGTGATACAGAGATTGTGGGCCAGTACTGCCTGAACCAGGTGATCCTGAGGTGGCTTTGTGAGCTGTGCAGTGATGAGATGCAGGCACCCACATGACGGAGCCATGCTCTGTCAGTGGAGACTAAGGTGACAGCTGTCATGTGCCTGCTCGCCACGGGCACCTTCCAAAGACCAACAGGGGACATGACAGGCATAACCCAGTCGGCCGTGTCACGCCTACTCACACAATTCCTCAGCGCACTGCTGCCACATGCTGCGGAGTACATCCATTTCCCCAGCACACAGCCAGAGTGCACAGCACACATACAACAGTTCCACAGGGTAGAACGTATGCCTGGCATGCTCGGGGCCATTGACTGCACCCGTGTGGCCATTCACACACCACCTGGCCTGGAAGGCATTGCCCATTGTAACCGCAAGGGATACTTCAGCATCAACTGCCAGGTGGTGTGCAATGCCAGGGGGGACGCATAACCAATGTCTGTGCCACGCACCTTGGGGGAGCACATGACGCCTTCATCTGGCACCAGTCAGCACTGTGCCACAGGTTTGAGAGTGGGGATATCCCCACTGGCCACCTAGTGGGTGACTATGCACAACACACAGGATGACATGGGCAACAGTGGGGGGAGGCATAGTCAGAGGTGCCATGGGTACTGGCCTTGATGGCCTATGGCAGAGCGATGCAGACCACCATACTAATGTACACCCTCTATACACAGGTGACAGTGGATACCCGCTCTGTTCCTGGCTGCTCACACCGTACCGGCGCCCTGCGACCCCATCGCAGCAACAACACAATGAGGCACATGCCACCACACGTAATATCATCGAGCGGGTGTTTGGGATGCTGAAGTCACGGTTACGGTGCCTGGACACGTCTGGCGGTGCCCTACAATACAGCCCCTCGAAGGCCTGTGGGCTATTCCTGGCCTGTTGTATCCTGTACAACATGGCCAATGACTATGGGATAGCTGTAGAGGTCGAAGAGGGGGACAGTGATGGGGATGATGAGGACGCCGGTCCAGACGGTGATGAGCAGCCACCCCCTGGGCGAAGGAACCCCCACCTGTTCAGGATGGTGCAGCTGCACCGGGACACCATCACAGAGGAGCATTTTGGCCAATACAGGTAGGTCATGGGGCCATGTGCAACCACCACTGGCAAGGGCACAACCCACACACATGCATGGACGAACCCCAGGGATGGATGGTAGCAAGTGAATGGGACTGAGCGTGGATCCACACAGGCCATCAGGGATGGACATGGCCAAACACGACATGCTCACACACGCACACACACACACACACATGCACACACCCCCACCCCACCTCCACAACACAAGACATGCACAAGGGGTAGAAGGCACACCGACTATGACTGCAACACCTAGCCACACACAGGCCCACACATGGCAACACCCAGTGGCCATCACTGTGCGTGTGTCAGATGCTGGGCACCATTGCACACTGGCGGACAGTGCAACGCAGGCATCATCATGCACACGCCACAGTGGCCAGCAGCCGGGAGGATCTGTACATGGACTGTGTGTGTGCAGGGCCGGGTACCCCACCCGTGCATTTCACGGTGCACAACACACTGCACACAGAGCAGCAGCAGACAGTGGCCATGGTGGGAGACAGGTCAGTCACGAGGCACATTGCCACGGCCACCACAGATGCCTGGGCGGCCCCGCTGAGACCTGCCAGCCATGCCAGGCTGACCATTGGCCTCATGGGGTGGCACAGATGCACCACCAGGGGTGACGCTGCGGGAACATGACCGTGTTCGTGCAGGGGTCTGCAGCTCACCGAACATGCCTGTGCCTGGCGTGCTTGGTATGCCCACAGCCGAACCCGGTGTCGAGATGGGAGGTGTCACATGATGCCAGGAATGGGGGGTGGACATAGCACTGCGCAGTGTCTGCAGCGCATGGGCAAATAACTGGATGCCCATTGTGGCCATGACAGCTGTGAATGCCTGTGTCTGCCTGTCAATGGTGGCAGTCATATCTTCCTGCAGCCGGTCTATCCCTGCCAGGAGCAGACCGGTGTCCCTGCTGCGCCGCTCCTCTGCCTGGCGCAGGACTGCACTGAGTGTATCCACTGCCGTCACAAGCCGCAACTGCTGATCCAATGAATCCTGGAGTATGCGGGTCTGCTCATCTAAGAGGTTATCTGCTTGATCGACATGCTGTCCCTCATGGTGTTCGTGGCCGTGATGGGCAGCACCCCTTGAGGTCAGGTACTGCACACCAGGGCCATGCCTGGGCATGTCCGCAGGTGGTGCACTGATGCCACCCCCCGACACTGTCCCCCATCCCCATTGTCCAACTGCTGGCACTGCCCCTCCGGCTGCTGATTGCCAGGGCTCACCAGTGCTGATACATCATCTGCAACAGCTCCACTGGCCTGGATGCACACCAGTGCTGCCCCACTAGGGCATACAGGCACAGTCTGGGACTGTGATGTCACGCAGTCCTCCATGGCTGCACCATACACGGCTACGCCTGTGCCGTTCCCTGCTGTGGGACCATCCTGCGTCCCACACTTATCACTGTCTGGGATGTGTGATCCATCATCATCACCAATGCCTGATCCAGCACCAGTCCATGTTCTGGCATGCTGGATTCCGTGGCCGCAGTCACGCTGGGACACAGGCAGGGCCTCGTCCGCACCAGCACCACCATCTTCAGTCCGGACAGACAGGCAGGTATGCGGTGGTACTGACCCTCGGACACCTGTGGAGGTGGATGGGTGCTCCTCCATGTCCAGGTCCTTGCCCACTGTGGACATACCCACCACCGCTGATCCATGTGGATGCTTGGAGCTGCAAGGGAACACAGTAGCGTTAATGTCTCCGCCCTACCCTGTGGCACTCCCCCCGCCTCCCACACAGTGACAGCACAGGACCTACCATGCAGTGACAGGCTGCCACCCATCTGGAAGCCACCACCTGGAACACCCTCTATGGCACAACGCTGCATGCTGCCGGCCATCCACTCCTCCTGTGGCGTCAGGTGAGGCACATCCGGCTGCCCACCACCGGTTGCAGCAAGTGCAGCCCTGATGGCAGCCACCTTGTCCTTAATCCTCCTCCTGTCCTTGACGACCATCTTTTTACATTCCTGCATGGACCGCTGGTGGCTGCCATGCTGGTTCATGGCATGTGCAACCTCACCCCATGCCGCAGCACGGGCCTGTGGTGTTCCCCGCTGTCTGCTGTGCAGTGGTTCCCTGTCAAGGTATGCCTCGAACAGGGCGTCTGTTTCTGTCCGTGTGAAGTTGGGCCTCCTCTTCCTCCAACATTCTTGTTCCACCTCTTCCTCACATTCGGTCATTACAGAGTCTGTGGGAATGACAGGTGTTACCTTTCACAGTGCAGTCCCATGCATCTCCCACACACCACAGTTCACACTGGCAAACAGCATACAACCCATCACAATAGACTGCAATACCAGACTATGGCATCTGCAGCCCCATGTCGCATTTATATAGTGCAACGCATGCAAATGAGGCGAGTCTCAAATTGAAGTGGATGCTAATGCAGTAGCTGCACCACGGAATTGCTGATGAGCTGATTTGCATATGCCGGCTGAATATAATGCTGTTGCGCCTTGCGCAGTTGTGTTGAATGTGCTCAGGCACATGCGCAGCTCTGTGACGTATGCAGTAGGCACCGCACAGCGCATGCCTGGGGTGCTGATGCCGACGCCTGCCATGCTGCTGATGTGCTGAGCATGGGAGGCAGTGCAGGGCACGTCCACCACTGTGCCAGTGGCGCTAGTGCGCTGTTCAAATGTATGGCGCCCTTGCCCTGGAGCGCTATAGGTGCCGTGGTGCCACAGCATGGTAGGCCACTACAGGAAGTCCCACACAGGCACCCTACCGAGCTACACGTGGGGAGTACCAATCGCGCTGTGGCGGTCTGTGCACAAGAGACCCTTGACCCTGTGCCCGACCTTTGTCCCCTAGGAACCATGCATCCACATGGGTGCACCCCTATCGTGCTGTTCGGTGACAGCACGATGGGGAATGGCAGCGGTGTACCGCGCAGCATCTGCATGTGGTGGACGTGTGCTAGGGAGCGCCATTTTGAATCCAAGCAGATTCAGAGATGGCACATCAGAGGGCTGCAGTTTGGAACCAGATCAAGCTTGCAAATTTGGTGGCACTAGTGGAGCCCCATGCTGGGGCACTATTTAGAGATGCACCCCTGGACAGGGCCAGGAGTGCCGTGTGGGAGGAGGTGGCGGTGGCGCTCGAGGAGGCCACAGGAATGGACCGTTTGGTGGAGTAGTGTCACCACAGGTACAGGGACCTCCAGCAGAGGGACACGGACAGGCTTGCCCGCCTGCGGGCATGCGCCAGGAGAGGTGCAGTGCCATGACCAGGTAGGTGCCCCATCCATACACTGGTTGCATCCGTACGGGTATCGTGGTGGGCATGTGTCCACCACACGGGGGGGCTGTCCAGTGTGGGCAGTGGTGGTGGTGGTGGTGGTGTGGGGGGAGTTAAGGAATGGTTGGGCTGTGCGGGATCGTACACACCCAAGGGTGGGGGCGCCTTTGCTACTGGATTGTACTGATGTTCCTCTCTCCATGTGTTCACCCTAGGCCCTGATGAGCGTTGCCGGGTAGGGAGGACCGACAATGATGCGAGATGAGGGGAGGTGAGCAACGGCCACGTGCAGAAGGTCCAATCATGGGACAGCAACAGGACCAGGTCAATGATGGTGAGTGCCTTTGATCCAGGATATTCTGTGCATGCTGTGTAGCAGGGCAGGCAGTGGGGCATGGCCACCATCCATTGACACCACTGCCGTGCACGCCACATGGTACAGTCAGCACTGTCCAGTGGCAGTGCATGTCTGGGTGTGCATCGCTGGTGGTCCATGCATGCACCGGGTACATGGCTGTGCCACTGCCTTCGCACCGCATAGCCATGTCACTGTACAGCCACGGTGGTGCTATGCAGGTCTTGGGCGGTGGGTGTGTGCAGCGGTCTGCATGGCTGTGTGCACCTGGGTGGCAGGTCATGTGGGCACGATCACTGTGGGTGGTCGCACACCATCACAGGGGCATGTCCCATGGCTCTATGCCATGCACAATGGGTGGGCTGCAGGGGGATGGGCATTCACACCTATTGACTCTGCTTCCTTGTCCTTGGTGGACGGAGGATGATGTGAATAGAGAGGGAAGTGCAGGAGCTGCTGTAGGTGGCACAGGCCTCACTTGAGATACTGCAGTGAGTGGAACCACATGGCATCCGCAGGAGGCATGGCGGGAGGTGCCACCGGAGTGGGGAGTGGGGTGCCTGCTGAAGCGCACATGCCCCGGGATCAACCCTACCCCCCTGAACCCACCCTCACACCCCTCCTTCCCTCTCCCATATGTTCACCCCTACCCCTTACCCACCACCACCTGGTCTGTGGCCCTCACCCCATACTGAATTGTAAATAGTTGTATATAGTTGTGTTTTAACCTTTCCAATACATTTGTTTTGTTATGCCTACTGTGGTGGTCTCTGATTTGCAGCAGGCTAACGGTGTTCAGCTGCAGTGGTGTGCATGGTGTCAGGGGTGGTGCAGTCATGGGCGTGTGTGTGTGTGTCCGTAGGGGAGGTGACCTTGGTGTGGGCATAGCTCTCAGTTACTGTCTGTGGTTTGTGTGTTGTTCCCTGTGCACTGGATGACTGTGTGCAGTGGTCCACGGTGCATGCACTGTGTCCATGGTGCCCCTGTCAGACCATCCATGGCCTGTGCAGCTGACACCCTTGCATGCCTGTGACCTGCACAGTCCGCTGGCATGTCAGTGGTGGCTGCCCATGCTGGACAGCCACTGTACCCAGCACGATGCCGGGTTGCCTCCTGTCACTGGTGTGGTGCACGTCTGCCTCAGGTGGCACTGTGGCCTCCGCTGTTGTTGTCCCACCTCAATGTTGTCACTTGTGTCTGTTGCAGGGGATGTGCGCCACTGTCTGTCACTTGTGCTCCGGCCGCATGCTGGTGGCATACAGCATCGTGGTGCCTGCACAGGGTTGCTGGCACACCTGTGCCATGGAGGGGTTCTGGCCGTGTGTACATGGCTGCCATGGCCACACACTGGGGGCTTGGTTGCCCGCTACTGTGTCCCTGTGTTGGTGTGCCCTTGGGTATGGGTGGGTGCTTGTCCATGCACTGTGTTGCATCCTGTGTGGCGCATGCTTCCATGCACCACTGTGGGTGTCTGCGCTGGCTGTTGTGGCCAGTGCTCAGATGGGGTGTGTCCTTGGGAGAGTGTGCAGGGTGCTGTACCACTGGTGGTGAGGTCCGGGGCATGCCCTGTCACGTGTGGGGTACCTCGTGTACCAATGCATGGTCAGTCTCTCAGCTGTACCTCGGTGGGGGGGACGTGCAAGGTGGCACTGTGTATGCAGTCGTTGCATCACTATCTGCTGTCGCCCACTGCAGGGTGCTTGTGGTGGGGCTGCCTTGCATGGTTCTGTGGTGCACAGGGTTGCAATGTCACAGTGGGGGTGGTGGCATGCATGGGGTGTCCTGCATTGTTGGGCGCTACTCCTGGGCAGGGTGTATGGGGATCGTGGTGCAGGGTGTGCTCTGCATTGGTGGGATGGTGTGGCACAGGGTGGCTGGACATCCATGTGTGACCATCACAACTTGCCAGGGAGTGTGCTGGGGCACCATGCCCCGACTGTGGGTTTGTTGCTGGTGTCCATGGACCGGTGATTCTTTCAGCTCTCCTCCGGTTGTGCAGTGCATGGGGTGTGTGGGCAATGTGTGTTCTGTTGTGTGCTCCTCTGCCCATCTGTACCATGGGTGGTGGGCCCCTGCATCCTGTCCCTGCGCATCATTTTTTTAATGATTTATATTAGTTTTAATTTTATTGTATTTATTGTTTTTGAAATTGTACAGGCGCTTTGGTTTTAAGAAAAGCGCCTTTTAAAAATAAAGTTGAATTGAATTGAATTGAATCCCTGGTTATGCTGTTGTGCTGCTACCCTGCTCCACTGAGCATCCCTGGTTGTGCTATTGCGCATCTGACCTGTGCCACTGCTCATCCCTGGTTGCGCAATGGCGCAGTTGGTGCGATATTCAGTCATGTGCCGCAGGCACATCTTGACCTGCGCTGTGTTCGAATATCGCACGTGTTTCACATGGGTGCAGTGGACTTGCATCTGCTCCTGCTATTGCGCTACTTTGTGGTGCAGTTTGAATATCTGGGCCATTGTATTTATTTTTTTTACTGAGGTAAGGTTGGGGGATAGGTTAATCTGTACTGCAGGACAAACTGGGATGGGTTGGCTTTATGATAATGTCATAACGTGCTTGAGTGAGTGACATTTGTAAACTTATTTACCTGGATTGTCATTTAATTTGTGTGCAATTTGTCTTTATCACCAAGTCTCTTTCAACTTGTCTCATTTTTATGTGTTTTGGATGTGCTGCTGCCCAGCTGCAGTCTTTTGGTGCAGTGTATTTTGTTTTATTTTCTGGCTGGGAGGATATTTGGGGCAACATACTGTCATGTGGACTGTGAGGACTCTGGGGATGGTGCTTGGGTACAACTCACAGAGCATGGGGAGGGAGGAAATGGGTAGAAATTGCATTGGAAATACCCTCCAAAATGCACCAAAATGTTAAAAAATCTCTGGAGCCTAGGCAGCCCAGCAGACCCCCGGCTTATTATTTTTGTTTTTATCTGACTTCAGCTCACCCAGTTACAGGACTCCTGGATCCACCCCTGTAGTATATATGCTGACACAATTTATTTATTTAGTTAGTTAGTTTTTGTTAACCAGGCAAGCACACTAGACCAAACAGATGCCTATTTTCAGGTGTGGCCCATGAGGTTACAAGAAAATAAGGAAGCAGATTACAAAACAGAGCTCAGGTAGATAAATATACAAACATTTCACAGATGAGGCAGGAGAGGCAAAAAAAGAAACATACAGTAACATACACAGGAGCAGGTAACTTAATATGAAGTCAAAGTTGTGACAGTTTGTAAAAACAGTTTGTAGAAAGAAAAAGACATTGTTCAGAGTTCAGCATCACACTGTCATTGTTTTGTCTTCACTTTTTTAGCATGTATACTGTTACTGTTTACTACCTGTGCAATAATATTGCACAACTGACGTTTTCGCCATTTGTTGTTTTGTGTATCTGTAGTCATTATATTGAATTACGCTTGTTTTGAGCCAGTCTCAGAGTCTCCAGATGGGATCTTGTTTATTTCTTGCCGTATTGTGGACACATGTCTGGTTGCTAAGGGCAATCAGTTTTAGTGGGAGTCATGAACGTGTATTTACTCTGAATTTCTTTGCCAGCCTGCATATCTCTGATTCCAAGGCACTGCACTTTTTCCAGCTAAACTTAAGTGCACTCGTGTGACAGCTGGGTGTTGAGATTTAGTTTGAGAATTAAATGCATTTATTGGATTTCCATGTGAGAAAAATGGTGATGATCAAATAACATAATCAAGGTCACAATGAGTAGGGTCTGGTGGGACTCTAGACTAGGTTTCCTGTCCCCATGCTTGCACAGAGTACAATATCACATTGACTTCTACATGAGTTTAGGAAAAGTAAGGGTCCCAATGCACACAGCTCTACGCAGGTATGAAAGGTTTCCACATGCTCTGAATTGCCACCTCTGCAAATACAGAGCATCTTTAATCATACACAGTCAGCTCTATATGCCAATAGAGATGGGGATCCGGTGAGGGGCTGAGCTGCCTGGCCCAGTTCTATCCTCCATCAACACTCCTCTACTTGTGGAGGTGGCTGGGAATGTAGATGCAACCCACCATTCACTGACCTGCCAGTAAATTTGCCTGGTCCACATCTCAGCACACTGAAACTGAAAACTATTGTGCAGTGTGCTGTCCCAAAATTGCTGCCCTGTTCCACTCCAGAGGTGACTGTACTTCAGCAAGTGGAGTGACTGTCATCTTGGAATCACCATTTGCTTTTACCTTAATGGTGCTATAATGAATGTTTTTACTAGCATGAAAACACTTTTAATTATAGGCTTCCTCTGTGGGTGCACCTTCGTGTGTTGGTGACTACACTTTAATGACTATACAGGGTTGTTGAGTGATGACTGTCAGTGTTCTGTTGAGTGGGTGTGTGTGCATAGTGAGTGTGTGTGTGTGCATGCGTGTGTGTGTGTGTGTGTGTGTGTGTGCCTGTGTGTCCTAAGAGCAACCAACGGCAGCTTCTGCATTAGCTTGATGTTTAGTGTTTATTTTATTAGACGCAGTTTTGTGATTTAAGAGTGACATACTGTACGGTGTAGAAAATTGATAGATACAGTAGTATGACTACAGGATATGATACTCAAACTACTGTACCTCTCAGTTCCCTACAACTTAGCATGCACTTATATCACAAAAATAAAACAAATGGAAGAAAACCTTACACATTAAGCTCAGGCCAACTTCCAGACTCTATAAGCGACCACCACATCACCTACCTAGTCCACAAAATCTATCGACCCAAATCCCCCCCAAATATTCTACTACAAAGGTCATACAAATCTCTAAACCTCGCCCCTCTCTTGGATGACCTAGCCCACTCTAGCTGGGACTTCCTCCTTACTAGTAATGATATAGATGAAGCCTTTGCACTCTTCCGTAACATCTTCCTCAGTGTCTGGGACAAACATGCCCTCCTGCGTCAAGTTAGAGTCCGGGGAGCCCATCTCCCCTGGATCTCCCCTGAACTAATTGTGTGCCAGAATGCCAGGGACAAGGCGTGGCGTTTATACAAATCTACGGTCCTCCCAAGTGACAATATCTCCTACCGCGTGCTCCGTAACAAATGTACCAAGGCTACCCACTTAGCCAAGGCCGAATACTTTAACACCTTAAATGCCAACCTCAGTAGGCCCTCTAAATTCTGGAAATTTGTCAACTCCCTTTTCTCCCCTCCATCTACAATTCCCATCCCTGGCCTACTCACACAAGGGACTCTCCTCACAGATCCCCTCGCGGTCGCTCCGAATTCAACACCTACTTCACCATCTGTGCCACAACCCTACTTGCCTCTCTTCCAAAAATAACCTCATCCTCTCAGTCTGAAACCCTTAAACTGCCAGGACTAAATTACTTCACATTCAAACACCTTGTTCCCGCTGATACTTTAGATGTCCTACTCTCCCTGAACCCCGAAAAGGGTAAATCACCCGACAGGTTAGACACCAAACTTCTCTTCCTATCTGCCCACGCCATTGCATCTCCCCTTGCCACCCTCCTAAACCTTTTGTTTGCCACTGAATCAATTCCCAAAAAGTGGAAGTATGCCACTGTTATCCCTCTACCAAAAGGAGGTGACCCCACCACCACAGCAAATTACCATCCCATCTCCCTGCTCCCCACCCTAGCGAAGCTGCAAGAGCACCTCGTACTCTCGCAACTCTCTCACTTCCTCTCTGAATCACACTTCCTCACGCCTTCCCAGGCAGGATTTAGAAAAGACCACTCTACTGCCACCTCCCTGCTAAGGCTCACAGATTCCATCCTTACAGGGATGGACAAAGGCCAAATTACTTCAGCCATTATCATCAATTTAGCTAAAGCTTTTGACACAGTATCCCACCCTCTATTACTAACTTGCCTATCCGCTGCTGGGTTATCCACATCAGCCACTTACTGGTTGAGAGCCTACCTGCAAGCTAGAACCCAGTCTGTAAAAATAGCGGACTCCACCTCAACTCCACTCCCTATCATCATTGTCATCCCCACAGGATTCCGTTCTTGGCCCCTTTCTTTTTTCCGTCGTACTAAATGACCTGCCAAAAACCTGCTCTACTACCTCTATACACATGTGTGCGGATGACACTGTCCTCTTCACCTCCAGCCGGACCCAAGAAGAAGTCACTTCCACTCTCCAGACTGACTTCAACAAGGTACAGCTCTTGTTTAACTCCCACCAACTTTCCCTCAATGCAAAAAAGACAGTCTCCATGACTTGTGGCTCTAGGCAGAGACTATCCAGACTCACCTCAAAACCGATTTTCCACACCCTCGATGGAACAATACTAGAGGACATGTCCTCCTTTAGGTACCTTGGAGTCTGGCTTGACTGTCACCAGTCCTTCTCTGCCCACGTGGACGCTATCCAGAAAAAGCTATGCCCCAAGCTTGCCGCTCTCTATAGGAATCACAGTTGTCTCCCGCCCCCGGTGAGACGCAAAATTATTCAGAAAATGATTCCACCTTCCTTTGACTACTGCGACATAGTCTACAGCTCGGCCCCAAAGTCCACCCTATCCAGTCTGGACCCACTCTTCAATGCTTTCTGCCATTTTGCCCTAGATGCCCCCCACGTATCCACCACTGTGAGCTCTATCACTTACTGGCCCTCCCATCCATGAGCAACCATCGGCTACTTCACAGTATCAAATTCGTGTCCAACTTCTGGCTTGGTGCCCTTCCTCACCTCCACCCTCTTCTACCTACCAACCCCCTCCCATGCCCTTAGGTCTACTGAGTCCCGGCTATTGGCAATCCTTCTCCGGTGGACCACTGCAGGCCAATCAGCCTTCTCCTACCATCTCCCTAAGTTATGGAATGCCCAACTGGCCCAAATCCTCCACTCCTCCTCTAGACATTCAATATCCTCTGCCCTACTTAACTACTATGCCACAAACTGTTCCTGCTCCTGACCCCTTCCCCCTCATGCATACTCTCTTTTCAACTCCCCCTCCTTCTTATGCAGCCTGACCAGCAGCCCTAGCATTTCTCCTCTCATGCTGGCATAAAAGTTCAACCAACCCTGCACTTGCCCCATCTGCACTTCTGCTCAGCCCCCAATAACTCGTTTATCCCATTGTCTATGTCTGTCTTCTATTGGCGCATTGTAAATTCCAGCACTTTCCCACCCACCCTGTTCTCAACTTCTCCATAGACAACAAGTACTAGCCACCAGTATTATGAATTCTCTGTATCACTTCAATGAAATTGTGTAAGCATACATGACTGATTATATGTCTGTAATCTATGCATGATATGCCACCTTCCCCTGTATGTATCTACACTCTGTAAACCTGTATGTAGCAATGTATTAAGATCCTAATGTATATCTCAACGTTATGTATTCCCCGTACACTCTGCATCATGCACCATGGTCTCCTATGTGTAACTCTATGAAATGTATATGCTATCTCCCATGTATCCCCCCCCCCACAGGTCGCACCGTGAGATGAGCATCTTTTTGCTCAGTGTGCCCTACCTGGTGAAACTCTTCAATAAATAAATAAATTAAGCTTAGTCAGCCATTGTTGGCTCTAGCCAACTCTTGTTTTTGTTTGCTGTCTCCCTGATCTTTTTGACCAGCTTTTCATATAGCCCACCCCTATTGCACCACTATAGGTGTGCCAACCAGTGGCATTTATTTATTTTTATTTAGTTAGTTTTTGTTTACTGGGTAGGTGCACTAGCCATAACAATGACTATTTTCAGGCACGACCCGGGAGGATACAAAACAAACTTCTGAAAATACAGTAACAGTACATTTTAGAATTAGTCAAAAGTAATGGGTACATACAAGCAGGTAGCAACACAGGTAATACAGTATCACAGGTATGTGTAAACATCAGAGACATTTGCAAGAAAAATTAGTGCTTATACTAATATGAGGAGGATAAATTACAGAAATACAGTGTCACTTTAGCAGACAAAAACAGAGCAGATTTGAAAGAAAGGAATTAAGAAAGTAATCTTTCAACAACCAGAGCAGGACTGAGTGAAAGAAAGAAATTTAGGGAAGGAAATAGTAGCAAATAGCAGTGGAGGAAAAAATAGAGGGGAGTGTGTTGGGATAGAAATAGGAACAGCAAGACAGCAGGGTATGGGAGTAGCCCTGTCGGATTGAGAGAAAGTGCTGAGGCAGAAATAGGGTCAAAACTAAAAAGAGGCAAGGAGAATTAGAATCTAAGACAATAGTCTATGGAGGTTCGATACAGGAGCAAGGACAGGACGATATGAGATGGTGGCACTGTGCTTTCTTAAAAGAGGTGTGGGAAGAGGCTTGACAAATGATTAGAGGGAGGGAGTTCCAGTACTGGGGGGCCTGAAAGGTAAAAGCACTAGCACCCTTGGTGGTAGTATGTTTAGGGATACAGACAGGGGCACTGTCAGCAGAGCGAAGGTCATAATGGGATGCCTGGTTTTGGAAGAGTTCCGCTAGGGGTTTAGGTATTTGAGACCTAATTATATTGTCAATGATGGAGCCGAAAGAATAAGACCTTGACACATGAAGAGGAATCCAACCAAGGTCAGAGTAAAGGAGGCAATGGTTTTTAGCCAACGAGAGGAGGATGCACAGTGACATATATTATTGTAGGTAACTTCCCACTTGTGAAGACTTGATTTGCTTGCAGAAGTATAGGTAGCTGCCCCATAGGTAAGTGATGGTAGGAGTATCCCACGGGCTACAGCAAGCCTGGCAGATGGGGTGAGGACATAGCTGGTTCGATAGGCAATACCAAGTTTTGAGTTTACAGATTTGCAGGTCCTCTGAATATGGAGATCATAGTTTCCAGTGTGACCCCCAGGTATTTAAAAGAGTTGACCACTTCAACTGAGGTGCCACTAACCGTGGAGACTTTAAAGTTGTGTTGGGAGTGTTTAAGTTTAAAGTTGGAGCCAAAGAGCATAGCTTGGGTTTTTGCTTCATTTAGGACTAGTTTGTGACTAACCAGACACTGCTGGAGAAGTTGGAAGTCATGGGAGAGCCTCAGATTTATGTCCTCAGTACATTTAGTGCTAGAGTACAGAACAATGTCATCTGCATATAACAGGGGGTTGGTTTTCATGAGGTTTGAGGTGATGCTGTTTATAAAAATAGAGAAAAGCAAGGGGCCAAGTATGGACCCCGGGGGCATACCATTGTTAGTAGTGGCTTTGTTAGAGAGGGTGGAGTTGTACTTCACAATTTGTGTTCTGTCAGTCAGGTAGCTACTGAACCAGTTCACAACGTTAGGTGAGAAACCTAGTGATCGAAGTGTGGCAATGAGGATGGAGTGGTCAACTGGGTCAAACGGCTTGGTCATATCAATGAAAATGGCCCCTGTGAGAGAGGCAGAGTCCTTGGCCACCAGGGTATTGGATGTGAATTTAAGTAGAGCAGTGGTGGTACTATGACCCTTTCGGAAGCCATGCTGGGCAGAAGTTAAAAGGTCATATTTCTGGAGGAATTCGATAGTTTGGGTAGCTACAAGCTTTTCGAGGATTTTCCCAAGAACAGACAGGATAGCTATTGGTCTGTAATTTGAGGGATCCTTAGGGTCACCTTTTTTAAAAACAGGGGTAATCCTTGCCATCTTCCAAATATCTGGGACGTGACCCTGGCATAAGGAAAGGGTAAAGATTTTGGCTAAGGGAGCAGCTATGAACGGCGCAGCTAGTTTAAGAAGTTTGGGTTCAAGATTGTCAGAACTGGCAGAAGCATGCTCAGAGATATTAGTAAGCAATTTCAGTACCTCAAGTCTGGAGACAGACTTAAAGAAAAAGTTTGGGCCAGCAGCATTTGTTGGATTTGCTAAGGTTGGATTGGTGGGGAAGGTGGAGGTATAGTTAGTTAGGTCACCGAATTTGTAATTGAAAAAGTTGGCAATGGTGCACAGATTGTTACAATGGTTTCCATTTAGCACCATTTCATTAGGGGCGGAGGATATGTTTGAGCCAAGGAAGAACTTAATATGGGACCAGAATTTTCTGGAGTCACCATAGGAGTTTATTAAAAGATCTTTGCAGTAGGAACTTTTGGCCTGTTTGATCTCCGTTTTGCAGGCATTACACATAGTCCTGTAAGTGATAAGGTCAGTAGCTAGGCCAGTGCCTTTGAAATGGAGCCAGTTTTTACCTCTTTGGCGAAGTTTACTGAGTAGATCTGATTTTAGCCATCAGGTTTGCCTGTTTTTTACCTGACACGTTACTAGATGACAGTGCTTGTCCAGTAGCGCTAGGAAGTGGGTCAGAAAGAGACCAAGAGAAAACTGAGTATCACTAGACTCATAGGGAGAGGACCAGTCAATGCTAGCAACGTCTAGCAAAAATGCCTAAGAGTCAAAGTGGGCATAATTACGGAAGGAGATGTACTGGGGCTGAGTAGGTTCTGTCCTCTCTTTACCCCAGATACAGAAAGTGGGAGTATGGTCAGTGATGGCGTCAGCTAGTATGCCTGAGTAAACTATATGTTCCGGGTGATTAATCATTATCCAGTCCAGTAATGTACTGGTGTTGGAGTGGGGGACAGTCCTTGTAGGTTCAGAGATAAGCTGGTGCAGGTATGAACTTTGTAATTTGGACAGGGATAAGGCTTGCGAGTTGCTCAGCCAATTTATGTTTAGGTCTCCAAGTATGAGAACTTCATTTCTTCCAGATAGGAGTGAGGTTTGATCCAGCAGTTTGTCCAGGCCTTTTTGGCCACCTTTAGGGGGGTTGTAGACGCAGACAATATGAAGTATTTTGGTCCCGAGTATGAGATGGGCATGAAGCGCTTCACAGTGTAGGAGGGGGAGATGAGTTTATTACAGAGAGCTGGAGGTGATTTTTAAAATAAATAGCTGTGCCACCCCTCCCTCTTGGCTGCAGGTCAGTCCAGTCTTAGAATATTGTAGGATGGGAGGGAGCACACAGTGTTGGGAGAGGAGGGTTTGAGCCAAATTTCGGTTAGGCAAATGATGTCAGGCTTGTAGAGGGAGGTTCAAGCTTCCAGTTCGGAAAAATTGTGCTCAAGGCTCCTGATATTATGGTGAGCAATTTTCAGGCCTTTTGCATGGCTAATAGGGTTAGGTGTGAGGTTAACTGGCCCTGGGTTTAGCTGTATGTCACCAGAGAGCAGAATTGCCATAAGGAGTAGATATCAAAGTCTGAGGTTCAGGAAAGGGTATAGGGTCTGGTATGCGAAGGGGGTAATTGTTGAAGACATGAGTCACCATATGAATCCATGCCTTATGTAGTAGTAAAGGAGTGGAGTCACAGTGCACATTTAGTACCACTAGAAGGTTAGAGAAGTAGAAATCATGGGAAAGGAGGAGCGGGAGTGCCGATGTAACTTGAGGTACATTTAACAGCAACAGGCGGAGTAATGGCAGAGAGGAGACAAGGAAAAACAGCATCATGCGCTGAGTCATTTTAGCCGGCAGAATGGTAAGGTGGTATGCCTGAGAGAATCTGTTTACTCCAGGGAGAAGAAACAGATTTGGGATGAGAGATGGGACCAAGGTTAAGTATTCTATTCATCAATACCCAAGTAGTATAGACAGGAAATTAGAGGAAAAATAAGACAGATGACCTGAGAGAAGAAACTGAAGGAGAGGGCAGTGCTAATATTCAGTAGCTCACAGATATTCACTCGATATCAAAGAGGAACACGCATGAGTAGTGAGATGCAAGTGCAAAGGCAAGGAGGGCAGGATAAGGAAGGATTAGAAAGTAGCCCACACAAATCAACCCACCACGCACTTTAGCCCAAATAAACCAGCCCACCAGCACTTTTGATGTATGTAGAGGGGTAAGGAGGATAAGCAGAGCCAAGGACCCAATAGATGTGAGTTATCAGAGGAGGGCGGGGCTGGGAGAGTATTTAAAGGAGGCCTGGGAAGGGTTGGGGGAGGGACAAATTATAAGTACTTATTAGCAGTAGCGGGGTTTAGCAGAGGGGCAAAAATTCAATGTTACTGGATAGGCAAAAGACGCTCCAATTAGAAAAAGTCTGAGGTGCAGGCCGAACCAATCAGGCTCTGGTAGCACAGTGCTGCACCAATTGGGAGATGGCCGAGACTCAGCAGCTCCAAGCAAGCAACAGCGATCATACCTTGTGCTGGGATCTGACTCGGGGAACCAGGAGGGCAGCCAGGAAGCATGTGTCCAGGAGGGCGGCGACCGCAGATGGCCGTAAAAGGGGCCGCCGAGTTGGTTGGGTGCCACTTGGGTGCAGGAGTCCTGGAGGAGCAAAGAAGAGGGGAGATTAAATAATATCAGCTGGAGGGGGGGGTGTGAGGCTGGTGGCAGACCAACAGCAGGGGGTGGGGGCCATACCTCTCAAGTGTCCCTGATTTTCAGTGATGTCCCTCATTTCACCTCAAATTTTTACTCTGTCCCTCCTAAAATCTGTGTTCCCCTGACTAAACAGTGATGATTGTAAGAATAAAATTATGTCAAACAATAAAGCTGCAGACTTCTTATTCTTCAGAAAATGTATCATACACTGAGTCCCATATTCTGCTAGCTTCCTGAGTGGATATCACCAATTTTAAAAATGTGTCCCTGATTTGGGGCCTTTGTCCCTGATTTTTTTAAGCATTGTCCCTGATTTATGAGGCAAAAGGTTGAGAGGTATGGTGGGGGCGATCAAGAAATTGAACAAAAGGTAGCAAGGTGAGAAAAGTGTTTGGGTGGGGATTAGGATAAGACAAAAGGTGAGGTCAGAGCAGCTTAGAAAGACAGAGCCGGGGGGGGGGGGTTGTATGAAACAGTTAAGTCCCTAGATCGGGGACAGTGGTGAAACAACTTGATAAGAGACAGGATTTGATTTAGCAAGAGAAAATAAAAGGGCAGGGTTGTCAGAAGGAGAGAGAAAAATACAACTAAGTAACAAGGCAGAAATAGCTTAGCAAACTAGTCTAGTTATCAGAGAGCAGGAAACTCTAATAAAAGCTAGAATACACAGGTTCAAACAGTGCAGGTGCAACAAGCAAATTGGCAGAAATGTAAATGCATCACTAAAGAAATCGGCAGTTACATTTCAAATTATAAGTACTTATTAGCAGTAGCAGGGTTTAGAGGAGAGCAAAAATTCAATATTACTGGATAGGCAAAAGGCGTTCCAATCAGGAAAAGTCTGAGGCATATGCCGAACCAATCAGGCACAGTGCTGCACCAATCAGGAGATGGCCGAGACTCAGTGGCTCCAAGCAAGCAACAGCAATCGTACCTTGTGCTAGGATCCGACTCGGGGAGCCAGGAGGGTGGGCAGAAAGCATGTGTCCAGGCAGGCAGCGGCCGCGGATGGCATCAGATGGCATCATCAAAGTCCATCAGTTGCTTCTGGTCAGTTTGGTGGCACTAAGTGGTAGTGTGCTGCACTGCCAGGCAGAGAGACCCAGGATTGAATTTCAATCTTGACTCCCATTCTCCTACCTTGCATGGCTCTGGGCATGCTGCAGAGGCAAAATGCACTAGAGATGGGTAGGCCAGGAATCTTTCACCTAAAGCCAAGCCTGAGTTTAGCCAGGGGTCTGGCTTAACTCTAGGAGCCAAAGCACGAGCTGAGCAATGGCTGCTCTAGGGAGAAGTGTAGCTTGGAAAATAAAGTTTGTACAACATTTTATACACTATGACATTGTTTCTTGCCCCAAACCCATTTGTTGGCCCCAGACATATACCTAACCTCTTTTGTTGTCCCTAGTGATTTACATAACCCCCTTTGTTGCTTTACGTTCCCCAGTCTGTGTTAAGCATAGGACAAAACTAAAGGAGCATATGGGATAGAGTTGGGGACAGGTAAGGATGAGGAGAGGGAGGCTCAGTGCCTTGCCGATGCCACAGCTCGCAGAGGTGGAAAGAAGATCCAAAGGGTATACTCTGTTCATAAAAGGCAGGGTAGGTAAAAAAGGGGGAGGAGTGGCTCTTTATGTTAGGGACAAACTAAAAGCCATGGAAATACAGGGAGAGCAGAGAGGAGCTGAGGTACTGTGGATCACCCTAGAAACACATAAGGGGGCCACTGTTTGCATAGAAGTGATCTACAGACCTCCAGCACTGGGGGGAGAGGTAGATAAGGACATGATGGAAGCCATCCAAAGGATGGCACACAAGGGGGAAGTGTCATTGGTGGGAGACTTCAATCTACCAGATGTGGATTGGAACCTACCTGCTGCAGCAACAGACAGAATTAGGGACATCCTGGACTCCCTGCAAGGGGCATTCCTCAGGCAATTAGTTAAGAAGCCTACTCATCGGGGGGGCATACTGGACCTGGTACTGACAAACGGGACAGTGTTGCTGACGTCACAGCGGGTGGCAACCTGGGATCCAGTGATCACCATACAGTGTGGTTCAATGTAAGGACTGGGCCAGAACCAAGCTGCACTAAGATGAGGGTCCTGGACTTCAGGAAGGCTGATTTCAGGAAAATGGGAGAATGCATCAGGGATGCACTAGCAGGAATAGAGGATCTGGGGGGAATTGAGGAACTATGGGCAAAAATAAAGGGGGGGAGCATTGAAAAAGCAACAAATCTCTGTATCAAGCAGGTTAACAAGGGCAAGGGAAAAAACAGACTGCTATGGTTCTCTAAAGACATGGCAAAACAAGTGCAAGTAAAAAAACTAGCATTTGGAAAGTGCAAAAAGACACAGAAGGAGGAGGATAGGAAAAACTACCAGGAGAAACAAAGGGAGGCAGGGAAGGCAGCTAAATGTGCAAAGGCACAAATAGAGGAGAATATTGCCCAGTCAGTAAAAGAAGGGGATAAAACTTTCTTTAGATATATAAGAGAGAAGAGAAAGACCAAAGGGGGAATAGTAAGGATAAAAGGAGGGAAAGGGTTTGCGAGGAGGAGGAGGAGGATCAAAAGAAGGCAGACATATTGAACAAATGCCTTTGTTCAGTATTTACAGAAGAAGGGGTAGGTGATGAGCCAAAGATAAGGGACAAGGGTATAAATGGTAGGGAGGTGGACACTAGCCCTTTTACAGAGGAGAAAGTCCTCAAGGTACTAGCACAATTAAAAGTAGACAAGGCAATGGGACTTGATGGAGTGAACCTCAGGATACTGAGGGAGCTCAAAGATGTGCTGGCTGCACCTCTGACAACTCTGTTCAATTTCTCATTAAACAGAGGAGGTTCCAAGGGACTGGAGGAGGGCAGATGTGGTCCCACTTCACAAAAATAGGAACAGAGAGGAGGCAGGAAATTACAGACCTGTCATCCTGACTTCGATAGTGGGCAAAGTTATGAAAACACTACTGAAGGAAAAGATAGTGGAATACCTTGTAACCAGTGGATTACGGGATCCAAGGCAACACGGTTACACAGGGAGGAGATCTTGCCAGACAAACCTGATCGAGCTCTTCGACTGGGTGACCAGGGTAGTGGACCAGGGAGGAGCGGTAGATATGACCTACCTGGTTTTCAGTAAGGCCTTCAACACTGTTCCACAGAGAAGACTGGTGAACAAGCTGGCCTGTCTGGGAGTGGGTCAAAAAGTTATAAACTGGGTAAGAAGTTGGTTAAGCAACAGGAGTCAGAGGGTGGTAGTAAATGGTGTCCATTCTGGAGAAGGCAAGGTGACCAGCAGGGTGCCGCAGGGCTCAGTACTAGGCCTGCTCCTTTTCAATGTCTTTATTAGCAACCCTGCGAAAGGGCTAGAAGGGAAAGTATGCCTGTTTGTGGATGACACAAAAATCTGCAGCAGAGTAGACACATTGGGGGGATGGAAAAAATGAGGGATGATTTGAAAAAGTTGGAATAATGGTCAAGGGTTTGGCAGCTGGGTTTCAATGCAAAAAAGTGCAAAATCATGCACTTGGGACACATAAATCTGGGGGCTATGTAGCAATTGGGAGGGGAAGTACTGGTAACCACCAAACAGAAAAGGACCTGGGGGTAATCATTTTTGATGACCTGAAGGTAGCCAATCAGTGTGATAAGGCAGTGGGGAAGGTTAGCAGGATTCTCGGGTGCATAGGGAGGGGTATCACCAGTAGAAAGAAGGAGGTAATATTAGCCCTATACAAATTACTGGTAAGACCCCACCTCAAGTACTGTGTCCAGTTCTGGAGGCCCAACCTCCGGAAGGACATTGATAAGGTGGAGGTGGTACAAAAGAGGGATGCCAAAATGGTATGATGCAAAAGCCCTACAAGGAGAGACTCAAAGAACTGAATATGTACTCTCTGGAGGAGAGGAGGGAAAGGGGGGATATGATAGAAACATTCAAATGCCTAACAAGTATTAATAAGGGTACAGAAAGGTAGTATTTTCCATAGAAAAAGAAGCTCGAGGACAAGGGGGTCACACTATGAAGTTGGAGGGGGGAGGCTCAGAGGAAATGAGAGGAAATACTTCTTCATGGCAAAGGTGGTGGATGCCTAGAATAGCCTTCAGCGGAGGTGGTGGGTACCAAAATGGTGACAGTTTTCAAGCATGCATGAGACAGATACAAGGGGACCTTGGTAATAAAGCAAGGGAAAGAGATGACTGGAGATTGAGTAGGATCAGCGGTGGTACAGTAGGCAAAGAAAACTGGGCAGACTAGGTGGGTCAAGAGGTCCTTATCTGCTGACATCTTCTATGTTTCTGTGAGCACTCAGTTGCCAGCATTTGCCAAGTGGCTTGCTTACATGAAGCACCAATATCCTATTATAATAAATAATATCAGACGGTGAGGCAAATGGTACCACCTAAAAATAATTTTTTTTATACCACAGCTTACATGGTGCATACATTTCCACGCCCTTGGCTGTAGGCTGTCCTCTACATTACTGACAGTGTCCCTCATGAGTTGCATGAGAGGAGCTGAAAGTTCTTGCCATTGCACTAACTGCTCATGCTGACAAAAATGCTTGCTTTGGTCATAACTGTGTCAGTTTGACTGGTTCTCGATTGCTTATACAGGTCAAGCCGAGTTGAGCCAGGCAGGTAGGCGCCTGCTCTAACTTGCCCACTTCTAGCATTCACAGGTCCTGAGGAGGAAAAGTTATAGTCACCCATGCTGTAGTGTCATCTGTGGACTGTGGGGAGCCTTGATGTCATAGATGATCATTTTGACATCAGTTCCTTTCATACATACAGCACCTGCCTAAGCAAGGCAATCAACACATATCTTCAAGGGAGGTGGGGGAGTAGTGACTTCTATAAAGAAGGAAAATCCCCATTGTTGCCTCAGAGGCAGTCCCCACTGCATAGTTGTGCATCCTCTTTAGTATTTGGTAAAATCTAAATATTTAATAGTGAGCATCATTAAATGTTGCTGCCACAAGATTTTTTTATCAATATTCTCATCTGTATTTGAACTCGTATAGTTTAATATCAATTTTTATGAGATAAAGATGAATTAGCAGGCAACAGACACAGCTCCCTAACTCTATGAGATTCTGGAGTCATCAAGGCTTACTCCAGGCCAAAGAACAAACATAGTGAACATAAAATGAGAAGTGACACCATGTAAACAGAGTTGGTAACAAAAATGAACAGCAATGACCAACATTGTGGGTTGCAAAGGACTGCATAATGAAGTATATGAAAACACCTTAACATGAATGGCTGCTGTAACATATACTACTTACATAATTAGTGGTTAAAGTTGATATCAGCCTGAAGCCAGTGCTAAGAAAATCCCATAATACACACTTGTGAATGCGACATCACAAACATGTAGTTTGAAGATGTCCCCCTACGTTCACAAGCCCTTCATTTTTAATTCTTTTTTATGTATCTAGTTGATTCTGCCATTTTGAAGTTTCCAGTTTTGAAAACAAGCGCAGACTCCCAGCGTACTCCATTTCTACTGGCTACTGTTTGCTCTGACAGCAGAAATGGAGTGCACTGGGAGTCCATGCTTGTTTCTAAAAATCAGAAACTTCCCCAAAATGACAGGATAAATTAGACAAATAAAGAGCCCAGTAATTATAAAAAATAAATTATGGGCAGCAGTTTCACTTTTTTTTTTACACACCCTTGGTGTGTGTGTGTGTGTGTCTTACAAACACCACTTGAACACCTTTCTGCGCACTCTCATTATGTTTTGGTTATACAAACCACTTGACTTGGTGCCGAAACTAAAAAAAAGTAAGCAATTCTGGGCTTTCTTGCGGTTTAAATGAAGGCTGCAGCGGCCGTGTGTCACCATACACTGTATAGAACAGAGTATGGGCAGCAATTCGTTACATATAGGATAGTGTATGGGAAACCATACACAATAATGCTAATCTTCCCCCTCATGGTTGCCACAATGACTGAGAGACCTCTCACAGTCATCTTGGTATCCACTCGAGGGAAGAATAGCCTTGTTGTGTATGGTTTCACATGCGGTATCCTATATGTAATGAATTGCTGCCCATATATTATTCTATATATAATAACTGGTTAGATGTGTTGCTAACCAATTTTCAGAAGCTGTGGATTCTCATTATACACAGATATGACATCACATATGCCGTTATTTACAGTTGTGATGCCGCTCTTATGTGTAATGGCATTTTTAGAATGGTAAAAAGGTCTCTGTTGCCATTTTCTCTTTTTTTCTCTCCCTCTTACCTGCCCACTTACCCCACATATTCAACATTAAATGCACCCCTACCAATACCCTCACCCAAGAGGGGCTGACAAACATATGATGGTAGGTAAATTTGATTTTGTAACACTTCTTTTTTAAACAACAAAATCTGAAAAAAAAAAAGCTTTTTACATACAATAAAATATATGGGTCAGTATCAACTCATTGTAACACACCCTCATTTCGCAGTAACACTACAAATCCCACACGCTTCTTTCTCATGGTTTATGAGGCTATCACAAACTTTGGGTGTGTAAAAATACTGTAGTTTTTTTACACTCTGCCACATACATTATTCCATATATAATATTAGTGCAAAACTATTATCTTGGCTTATTACAATGTATACAGTTAGGTTTGTAAGCAGTGTTTTGAATGTGAATCACAAGATTTAACACCCTAACTTTCAATTTGCTTACTTTTGTGACACCTTTTATGAATGTTAACATTACTTCAGTGTAGAATAGATGGAGGCATGTTGTATCATGGCCATTGTATCAAAGTCTACCATTCTGTGAAGCCATTTTCTGCAACCCATATCTTCTCATGTTCAGCATCAGATAGCTGAGTTGTTCATGGTTCCTAACAACACCAGACAGGTCTGTTTCAAACAGGCTGCTCTTTGACAGCTCTTCCCTGCTGTAGGCATACACTGACAAGATCAATGTCCAGGTCGACATTCTTGGGTGACTACATCTCTGATGATTCTGTTGTGATTTCTGTCACTCATCTCTTACATTGATAAACAGTTGATCAGTTGTTATGATTTCACTAATCAGTTTGCGTAGAGGTCCTGAAGTTGACATTCACAGATCTACTGCTAATCTGGGGACAGAAAACCGCAACACTGATTCAAGTCCCAAGAGAAGCAACATCATTTAGTGGCAGGAGCACAGGCTTAGGAAGCAGGAGACTCAGGTTCAAATCCCGTCATCCCCACTTACTGTATGACCTTGAAGAGTCACTGGACCACTCAGTGCTTCAGTCCACCTGGCTGCGAAATTGGACCCCAGTGAAAATGAGATACTGCATCTAAGCTGTGTTATCCTGGGGAAATAAACTGTAAAACAAAAAGAAACATTGTTCCTTGCAGCTATATTTGTCAGCAAAACTCATTTATTTACTATGGGATACAACAATATTTCTAACGCACATTTTTACCCATGACTTCTACTAATCCCTCACACTGTAATAGGCTCAGTTTCCTGTTTTTCTATTCTGAGTGTATCCCTTTGCAATTGTGAACAACAGCAGTGAGTCAAGACAAATCTCTGCTCCTCCTGCTTCATTCCTTGGACACCACTCAACTTCATGTTAACCATACACTCCCAGTCAGTCAGATAGAGAACTGTTGGCATGGGAAGTTCTGTGGTTTGCAAGGTAAACAATTTCATTTTTATTTATCTTTTATTCTACCAGGAAAATCCCTTGAGACTTAATCCTTCTTTGTGGAGGGGGGATGGCCCAGATGCAACAGATCACATTACACAGATGAATTACAACAGCAGAAGTATGTAAATATATTACAGTCCGCATATAATGCACACAATACATTCAATACTTGAGAAATATACATAAGCTTCCAATACGTAACTGACTAGGATACATATATAAGGCCACCTGCTAGCCCAGCAGAATCAGTCTTTACTACCATACAGGTGACCTGAGCTTGGTAGTGGGCTTAGCCATTAAAGCCAAGTAGCCAGGGCTAGGAAGAATGAGATGTGCCAGCCAGGGATGAGTTGATCCTGCAGCCTGCCACAGCAGTGACCCCCATAATGGGCCAGGGAGCTAGTTCCCAAATGAGGAGATACACTCATAGGAGTAAGGCTTTAGTGAGATTCATATGGTTTTGTGCAGAGGTGGGAGGAACAAAGGAAAAGAAATCAAGCAAACACATATGAATCCTATTGACTGGGATTATAGAGGGGGAAAAATCCTTCCCCTACTGTCAATATGTAGAGGTGCACTGGTACTCTGGGACCCCAGACAGCAACCTTCTCTTCTCACCAGCTCGTGACTTCTGAGGGAGAATGTCCCAACCCAAGGATACTGCCATGGGGGAGAGCCATGGAGGAATAGAGCTGTACTGGGACTGGAATTTGCTGGAGGCTGCACAATTCTGGGAGTCATAAACAGCTAATGAAAATGTAAGATACATTTACTGTATACAGGGTCAGATCTGTGGCATTAAGCAATGTAAGGTTGCCTGGCTCACTGGTGACCTAGATTTGCATCAGTAGTCAAGGACATCAGGAGCAGAATGGCAGAAGGAGGCACCCCTGCCCTCTGATTGCTGTCCCTATTATTTAACAATGTTTCCCTGGTGTCTAGTGGCACCCTGCCACCCTCCAATTGTTGTTCTCCAATTGCTGTTCCCATATTAATTTTATCAATGTCATCTGAAATAAAGAAAACTGTTTCTCGATGTTTTTTTAACCTGCAAAACAGAAAATAGTCCTTCATGGATCTGACCCCCTCACCCCGACCTCCCACTCAGCACCCACCAGCTCACATCCCCCCTACACCCCACTCACACCCTCACTCACCTGAACATGTTCCACGGCGAAGATCCACACTCCGATCGAAGACACGCCTTGCTGCTGGAACCACAACTGCAATATGAGAAATCGATCGAAGACACATCTTGCTGCTGAAACTGCTAACTGCAATGTGAGAAACTACCGTATATACTCACGTATAAGTCAGATTTTTGAGACCCGATTTCAGTGCTCAAAATGCAGTCCCAACTTATATGACAGTCATTGACATTGTAGTAGAAAATCAACGTTCACCTCGGAAGTCAAAAATAGAAATAACACGTTACTATTAATGCCTGCCAATTCATTGCTTAACACATGCTTTATGAAAGTGCCTAACATCTCTGTAGTTCTAACTGTAGCTGCACTGCTTCAATTTGTTTTATCCCAGACTATTCGCACCTAATTGCCCCATGTCAGCACTTGTCTGCTCATCAGTGCCCAAGAAAAGTATCTAAAGCCTCTGTACCGCTAACTAGCTGTAACTGAGGCTGCACTGATACAATTGTTTTTTAATCCCTGACTCCTTGCACCTAATTGACCCCTTTCAGCCCTTGGCAGCCCGTCTCTCAGCAACAACTGTTCTCAATTTATTGATTACTGTATTTAGGTTACCATAGATATCTTCCATTATTTCAGTTACTGCTTGCCCTATTTGTCATGGTTTCAACATGTCAGCACAGAAAAGATCTGGTGATCGTTTTATTTTTTTTCCACTAGTTGCTTTTGATTTTCTTTTTTACTCCACAGCTCCAAACACTGACCAGACCTGACCTCCAAACACTGCCCTGCAGTCCCAAAGTGTCCGATGTCCACGAAGTACAGAAGTCCCACTACTTTACTTTTAACCTGTCTTTTTTAATTTTAATTTTACTCGAAATAAATACAAAACAATAATTGAACAATAAAAGATGCAATAAATAAATAGTCAACACATTATTTCATCATTTCCTTCAGATTTCATTCTCATTTCATTACTTTCATGCAAGTTTCTTTGCACTTTACTGCAGAATTATTTATTATTTGCTGATTTTTGAACTCCCGAACTTACAGTACCGACTTACAGGTGGGTCGATGACAAGATGGTCTGCTCACATACTTAAATAATACCCCCCCCACCTTACACATGGCCTGACTTATACACGAGCATATATGGTAAGATAGTGTGGTTCAATATATTTCAATGGGGTTTAAAACTTTGATGCATAACTTTGTCATTTTTGCATATTTTGGCCCCAAATTTTCAACATGGCCTTTTCGGGATCCTGCCTCATGACCCACGGTGGTGGAATTATGCAAATCTTACCCAAAAGGTGATTTTGCAGTTGTGTTGTGTTGTGAAATCACCTTTCAGGCTGAATTTGAACATTTTTACTGCCCTTGTTCATGAGATGGAGTCATAAGAAGGTAATGTTGAAAAATCGGGGTCAAAATATTTAAAAATGACAAAGTTATGAGCGTATGTTAACATTTTTCTATGTTCTCTCATACCTTTGGTAATTTTAAACATTTTGACCCAAAATTTTCAACATAGCCATTTTCTCACATCACCACATGAATGTAATAGCTGTCATTTTTCAAATCCTGGCCAAAATTTGTTTTTGCACTTGTGCCGCAGAATGATGTTTCGGTGGGGCAGAATCAGATTTTGGTGGGGATTTGAAAACTTTCATGTATGAAGTTCATGAGGTGGGAGAATAAGAAGGCTGTGCTGAAAATGTGGTGTAAAAATAAGGTAAAATTTCCAGGTTATGACACAGTGTTGCACTACTTCAACATTCACTCATAAGTTTGCTCATTTTTAATATTTTCACTCCAAATTTTCAACATACCCATTTTTTCTACATCACCTCATAAACGTGACAGGTGTCATTTTTTTAAATCCTGGGCAAGATGTATTTTCTCACTTGTGTTGCAAAATAACATTTTGGCCAATATACTATAAATGCTACATGTCATGTTTGTGAGGAAAGTTATAAAATGACTACCTTGAAAATTTGGGGTTAACATTAAAAAAGGACTGAATGTGTCAAGAGTGAATGTGTGAACAGTTAATGTGTAAAGAGTGAACATGTGAAGAGTGAATGTGTAAAGAGTGAATTTGTGAACAATGAATGTGTACTGAATGTGTAAAGAGAGAATATGTAAAGAGTGAATGTGTGAAGAGTGAATGTGTCCTAAATGTGGAAAGAGTCAATGTGCCAGGCCCTGCACTTCTGTAGACAGACAGCGTATCCTCACAGTGCACAGCACAAAGCGCACTGCACATCTGCAGCTGTTCACACACCGATGAGATCTTCAGCTTTGCTCAAGTCTAAAGCAGCCTCTCATTTTTATAGGCTGCATCAATACCATCATTTTGCAGCTGTATTGGCTCTGACCAGAGTTTGTTCAGACCAGAGTTTGTTCATTGAAGCAGCTACCCATATTTACATTAGCAAAGTCAAATGCAAAGAAAAAAAAACAATGCATAAGTGTACTTATCCATTAACCAAACACATTTTATGACAGTAACTGTTTAACTATTTAACCTTTGTAAACCCTGTTCAATATGTATAAATAGTTTTCACTGCAAATGGTTCACTGTGCGTTATTGTTAATGCCAATTTCTCTACAGTTACAGTTTTAATGTTTGGTCTGCATATGATAGGCAATGTTTTTGTGTGGAGAGGAGATGTAGGTGCTTAAGCTAAGAGGTGGGCTAACTGTGACTTTCTGGGTTTTCCTGAAGCTTTAGTGTAGCATAGACTTAACAACACAGACAAGTGGCAATCCAAGTGCAAGAGGCACTATATGAACTGTTCAGACTACAGTATTATCATAGAAGTCCATGGTCATTGCTGCAATAACCATTTATGCTTTATAATCTAAGAAGTTTATATAAATTACCATATAACACCCGCCTCAGTGGTAATAAAGAATGACAATTGTTTTAGATCCTGAGTATGAAATGTATCACTATCGCTGAACTGTCTCTATACTTGGAACCAAGTAAGTTCATGTGCACATTATATATCTATGTATATTTGAAATTTAATAAAAATACATTAAAAATATTCAAATACATTTGACTGTCCGCTTGAATGAGTGCTATGAATTTATTTTTATTTTACTTTGCTTAACCTTTCCTTACCTAGTGGTATCCCATTGAGACAGAGGTGTCACTGCACAGGGTGCTACATAGTTGCAGGACTATAGAGTTCATGAGCTCAATTGTCAAAGCCCTGAGTTCAACACAAGGTGCCTGCGGCAAACATAAATGGTGCAAGTGGCACCTTGTGTCAAGCACTGCCCCCTGAGTTATTCACAAAGGCAGCCTGCATCAACCACAGGTTGCCTGCACCAAATAGGGCTTGTGCCACCCATGCCCAAGAATGAGCTGTGACATGGTGCTAGGGGGCATGTGGCAGATGCAAGCTGCCACATCCCCAAATGTGGTATTCACAGACCTCTCCCAGAGGGAGAAATTATAAGTACTCATAGACCAGCCAAGGCTGGTGGAAGTGTACTTAGAAATGTCTCCTCTGGGAGAGGTAGCTGTTTTTGGCAATGTGCCACAGTCCCTGAACCCCGATGTTGGCAGGCCTGTTAATATTTAATATTCACCAGTCTCCTACCTCAAACCTCAATGTTGGTAGACATGTTAATAATTAATAATCTCCAGTCCCCCACCCTGAACCCTGATGTTGGAAGACATGTTAATAATTAATAATCACCAGGCCCCCACCCTGAACCCCAATGTTGGCAGACCAGTTCACATGTAGTATTCACCATGCCCCCTCCCTGAATCCTGATGGTGACAGTACCATTAAAAATTGTTATTATTAACCATGCCTCCCTCCCTCCCCAAACCCTGATGGTGCCAGAAAGAATAGTTAATAATAATTGCACTGCCCTGGTAGTATAGTGGCCCCCCACCCCCCCAGCAGGCAGTGCCAACAACCCAGCTCCCCCATCCTGATTCAGAGCCAGCAACCAGCACACCCCACCTCACACCTCCATGACTAGACACTGACTGAATAGTCATTGAGGATACTGTAATGTGTGTGTACTCATCTCATACAAATTACAGTATGCTCATTGGCTGTTCAGTCACTCATCACATGCACATTACAGTATGCTCATTGATTGTTCAGTCAGTGGCCAGCCATGAAGGTGTGAGGTGGGGTATGCTGGTCACTGGCTCTGAAATGGGATGGGGAGCAGGGTGGTTGGCATTGCCTGCTGGGGCACGGGGGCCACTATACCACCAGGGTAGTGGAACTGTTATTGACTATTCTTTCTGGCACCATTGGGGTTCAGGGAGGGGGGCATGGTTAGTAATAATAATTTTTAATGGTACCATCAACATCTGGGTTCGGGGAGGGGGACATGGTGAATACTACATTTGAACTGGTCTGCCAACATTGGAATTTGTGGTGGGGGCCTGGAGATTAGTAATTATTAATATGTCTGTCAAAATCAGGGTTTGGGGAGGGGGGGAGTGGAGAATAATATTTATTAACATGTCCACCAACATCAGGGTTCAGGGAGATGGGGCATGGGAACTGCCGATTGGTACCAGTTCCAGCAACATTGGGGTTTGGGAGGGGGGCTGCTAGACCACCAGGGTCTTGAGTGGCACACAGCTGCCCTGCAGCTTGTGGCAAATACTCTCTGTGCACAGTCTGGTGACTGGCTACAGTTGCCGCAAGCTGCAGGTCTTTGCCACCGGGACCCTGTCCGATAGAGAATCGGGTGCAGGGTCCCTGGTGCACCAGACTTCAGCACAAGCTGCTGTTTGATGCAGCTTGCACTGATCTATGCCCTCTCTGAGAATCGAGCCCCACATGTTTAGTGTAACAATCCCCTCCTTACAATAGAGGGAGGTGGTTGGTTACCGCTAGGTGTCATGCTAAGACTGTCATGTGTCCTTCAGTTTGGCAGGGGTTAATGTCAGTAGTTTAGTCTGGAACAGTTGGGTAATCAGTGCTGCTGAAGTTTAGATCTGGCAGTCGGTTATAGCAGATAAACAAAGCAGGCCCCCGGGCAGCAGCCTCTGGGACTGTGGCCTTCGAGACCACGCTAGGAATAATTAATGGACAATATGTAATAGGACCACAGGAAGAATTTGGGGACCATGGAGAGTTCCCCTCAAGGGAAACACCCTAATTGCCAGCTGTCATGATTACAGTCCACCCCCCAAGTTCAGAGGAGACCCTGTGGAGGGGCATGGTTTAAGTTGGATCCCAAGATGCGTATTCTAGCTCCACAGCCAGAATCCAGGAATAAATATAAATATTTCACTATGACTGAGTCTTCTCGTCAAGTGCAACCCCTGGACAGGGAGGATCCCATAGAATCACCAAAAGTCTAACTGGTATGCCTACTCACCTGTGCTGGTGTTCTAGTCAGGGTACTCAGGGACTGGGGATCATTGGACAAGGGTCACAGTTTGTTTATTTATTTGCAAATGGTAACTGGGAAAGGCACATTAAGTGATGCTTGTTTTCAGGCAAGACCCAGGGGGATTACAGAAGGGGTAATACAACAAAACAAGACAAAAAATATAAATGAGGCTTGTGTAACTTGATTTGCTTTGTGGCTTTCCATTTCTCTATCCATGTGATATACCACCTGTAGGGGTATCATGCAAGGAACCCTAGAGGAGGGTTTCCCCCTTACAGGTGCCATGAGAATGAATGTGTCGGCTAAAGGTAGGTTAGGAAGAAGCCCACAGGTAAGAGAGACAAAACACTGGAGGAGGAGGGGTGGATGGTGGGGAACAAAAAATGAATCCTGGCAAAGCCCAGGATGTGTGACCTTTTAAGCATGATGGGGGAGTGACGTTGTTGCTCCACCCCTCAAACTTTGGGCTTAAAGCCCTTCCATTCAATGTGCTTACACAACTGGATGAGATAATATGAGATGATGCTTGTGTAACTTGATTTGCTTTGTGACTTTCCGCCTCTCTATCCATGGGATATACCACCCTATAGAAGTGCAGGCATAAGGAACCCTAGAGAAGGGGCCCCACAGGTGTCAGCGAGGAATAAATGTGTCAGCTAAAGATAGGTTAGGAAGAAGCCCAAAAAGAATACCCAAAGATGTCGAGCTTTGAAGAGGCAAGGATGATGAATGAATTCTGTGAAGAGAAGGGCTAACTTCCTAAGTAGAGAGGGGAAAGCCGGGGCCACCATCTGCCTTCATCCAACAGTGGAACCTAACTAACTAACCGAAGAAAGCACCAACTCTAATTAATATTATGTCCATCAGCACAGAGGAGAGGAAAAAACCTTTTGAGGAGGAAACCTCTGGAGATCCAAGGCCTAGGTCGCCTTCCCTCCAGGCTGACGATGTTTGATTTGAGGACATATGTCGGTAAAAAGAATGGTTCATTAACAAGGGATATGAGTAAGGAGGATGATATCGAGATAGGGAAAACTCCAAAGAAGCACAGATTAAAGAAGGAACATGAGGCAGCAGCAACCCAAGAAGGGCATGCTTGAGTAGTCGATGGGAGGGAGTAAATCCATGTAGAAGTCAGAGGAGCAAGGGGTATCCAGATGTGCTCATGAGGAGATTCCAGATGTGTTGATGAGGAGACCGAGAATAATGCAGACTGGCTTGACTGAGTGATGCGAGTGAGCAGACACTGAGGTTGAAGAGGCATGCTTGATTATACGATGTGAACGATTAGTCCCTGAATGATTAGACCCAGAGGTTGTAGTCGATGAGGTAGCATAGGATTCAATGATAGGAATGTTCGAATAAGTGATGTAAATAGATAAACCTTGAGGTAATGCTGAGTGAATGATGACTGGAGTTATGAACTCGATACATGCGGCAGGATGGCCGCGGGTTGATAAGGTGGCATAGGAGTCATGATAGGTACACCCAAAATGAAATATCAATAGCAGGTCACGAGTGGTGTGAATCCTGGATAGCCGATACGGAATTGGAAGAGGAGGAGACAGGAATGATTCAATGATAATGATGATTGCCGTAGAAGTGCAGCTGTTCAACATGAGCAGATCGGAGAAAAGGAGACTATAAATGAACCTGAAATTGAACTTGAACGATGGTGGAGAGCAGCCAGCTGGCCCATAGCAGAGGAGGACAGACAGGAAGGCATGGCCAAGAGCAGAGATAGCGCTGAATCGAGGTGACTGAGGAAGATGAATACAGACGATGATGATCACTGCAGGAGCACAGTAGGTAGATTAGGTATAGATTAGACATTTGCTGAAATTCAGCAGCTGGGGGGGGCAAACAAACCAGAGCAGCTCAGCAGGAGCAGGGGGGGGCACCAACAGAGAGGTGAGGAAGATGCAGGAGGCATCCGAGCAATGCAGGGAAATGAGAAAACAATGAGGAAAGGAACTGAGGGAGGCAGAAGCAAAATGATGGCAGCAGCCGATGGGCAAGCAGCAGAAAACAAAAACCGAAGACAGAAATGAGCAGCCGGAGGCACCAAGGAACAACAAGCCCAGAATAAAGGAAGACAGCGCCTCAGGCCTCAACGAAAAATGAATCCTGATGAAGCCCAGGATGTATGACCTTTTAAGCTCGATGGGGGAGTGATGTTGTTGCTCCGCCCATTGAACCTTGGGCTTAAAGCCCTCCCATTATGAAAAACTGGTGACAGTAGTCGGTTAGTTGTTCACAAACTAGCAGCAAAGATTTGTGAGTGAAGACCTTTTTATAAAGTACCAGGTGGCTGGCAGCAGAGAACTTTGTGAGATAGGTAAGCATTTACAAGGCACACAGAGAAATAGTTTGCACTGCATTGTCCGCTCACAGACAGGCTATACAGAGGGATACTTTTACACTTTGTTTTTTATTTCTATAATGCTTAGTGCAGTTTAGAAGGCACTATACCTGCCCATTATAAGAAAGGCACTCTGGCACATCTGCAGGAACTGTGCCAGGGAGAGGACTTACCTATGACATGACCCAGACAAGGGCAGAACTTATAGAAGTCCTTGGGATGAGTGACCAGGAGAATGGTGCAGGAGAGGTCACTGAGGCAACTGTCCAGACAAAGGGCAGTGAAAGTGAGCCAGAGCCTATAACTTGGGCAGCTATGTAACCAGATCAGATTGAAAGGATGTGGCTGGAGCTCACCCTGGTAAAGGGAAAGGCAGATGCTGAGCTCAAAAAGCAAAGCTGGAGGTGGGAGACAGAGAGAGGCAGTGCCAGTATGAATTCCAGATCCAGGAGAAATGTGAGTGGCAGCACCAGCATGAGATCTAGCTACAGCAGCAGCAAGAGAAAAAGTGCCAAGAGAACACAAGACAGAAATGGAGATGTTGTGCCAGAAGGCACCATAACAAGGCACTGGATCAGAACATAGCTGACCGCAATACCATCGGCAAGGACAGCGCAGCAAAAATGGCATCAGATTTTTGGGGGCGGCTTCACCTCCACATCCCACATTGCAGGGGGATCACCCCCCCCCCCGCACCCCTGAACTTAAAGATTCTCTCTCTAAGGGGAGAAGATTATGGGGAAAGTTAAAATTTGTGGGGCTGTGGAATATTGTTTCCACAGCCCCTTGTAAAAATTCAAAGTCCCAAATCTGGCAAAATGTTCAGAGATCAGGATTAGAACCCTGGTCTCCACTGCCTCCCAGCCCCCAGTATTTTGCTGCCCTTGTCCTGTGGCAGCACCATGGACAGTGACCAGAGGAGCACATATGGCTAGCACTCTACATCCCTGCTCACTGTCCGTGGTAGCGCTACAGGAACTCGTTCTCTCTTGCCTAGTGCATTCCTGTAGTGCTACTCTGACTGGGTACCCCATAACAAACTATGGGTACAATTTTCAAAGGCTTGAGAAAGACATAAAGTGCTTGTATCAGACATGATGCAAGGAGTACCCTGTGCCACATCTTGAGTCATTCCCAATTTTCTATTGATACTTGCAGCACTGGCAGGACCCCCACCCAGCAACCTTGTGCCAGGCTTGCAGTGATCCACAGGCTGCACCAGGGCACTAAGGGGGCTTCCTTCACTAAACGGCTACAATATCCCCAACAGTGGGATTTTCAACACCCTGCGGTGGTTGAGTGACCACAATCCGCGGATGCGGTTAGACCAACCAAAGTTGGTCTAGCGACCCTTGCGCCATCACTAACCATGGCTGAAGGATGATCTAAGAGACCCTGCAGTGTTTTGGGGTTGTGGAATGTACTGGGGCTCAGCTGCCATTGCCTGCCAGATATGCCAGTGCCCGGACAGAGTATGCAGCCCACAGACACCACAGGAGGGGAACCAATTGCGGTGACCATAGTGTGAATATTAAATCACAGAGCAAGTGCTGGGTCAGATTGGAGGGATGCATGCTTGGGAACCTCTGCCAGGGGAGATGGTCCTCCAGCTACCCAATGGACACCACCACAAGGGATGAGGGTCAAACACTGATCTGCTCCCTCCGGTCTCCAGACCCTGACCCACAGAGATACACCCACATCAGCGTGTAAACTGCCCCCCCCCCACACAGCATGGCAGGAATGGTGTACTACTACATGAGTCTGCCAGTGTGATGGATGGCGGGCATCAGGAGCAGTGCACTGATACAGCCTGGGTCCCTGGAGGACCTGGTAGTTCCACAGAGGTGTGCCGTACAGTCTGAGGACTGTCTTTCATGGCACACAACTGTGCACACCACCATGCACAGATGCCCCAGACTGCTGCCATCAGTGGTGACTGGTATTCAGTATGTGTATGTCCCACAGTCCAGCACCCAGCTGTACACTGTACGCTGTCCAGCTGTACACTGTTGCAGAGAATCTGGAGAGTCCCACCCAGCAATGTTGAGTACTGAATGCCCCACATCCCCACACCAGCCATCACCACCATGGTCCAGTACACACTCTCTGGACACTTTGAGCACACGACCACCCCAGGGACCATTTGATACACTAACATGGCACTACCATGGCACTGGGATGTCTGCAGGTGGTACTACACCTGCTGCGCTGCAGTATGCCCATTTGTTCCCATACTGCATTCCCCTAGTGTGCCATGCATGGCTCTGTTGACCCAGGTGTACAGTATAGCAACTGTGCGCCACCCAGTGTGGCTATGGCAGGCCACCATGTACCGACACACACTATCACACCCATTGATATTTCACTGGTCTGCCTCCCACCCCAGGTTGTTGTTCCTGCTGACCACGTCTAGGTGCACTTTGGTCCCATCTGTTCTCAGTGACTGGGAAAGATACACTGAGCCCAGGCTCATTTCCAGGTGTGACCCAGGGAAGGGAAATAGGGGTACAAAATACAAAGCACTGACACAGTTCGCAGTTACAATAAAGTGCAATCAGAGAACATGATTAGTATGGGAATAAGTGCAAAATAAGAAAACAAGGCAGGAGCAACAAACTGGGTGTTCCCACCACACTTGTACTAGGATACAATGCAATTGCAAGGGGAAAAGTCAGGAAGAGGAAAAACAGGAATGGGGGAGGACAAGAGTTTCAGCTGATACCTGAGGGAACCGGGGAGGCAGTGAAGCAGAGGAAGGAGGGGAGTTGGTTCCAAAGTGAATGCCAGATGATATGAAAAGGCTGCTCACCCAGCAGAGGAGGGGGAATGAGGAATGGTGAAGGTGTGAGGATTCCTGGAGTGGAGGGACAGGAGGTAGAGAGGATGAGAAAGAGGAGTGATGAAATGTAGGAAGGAAGGGACCCACACCAGTATACGGATATGAATGAGGCACAGTGGCTCTGACAACGTGAAGGTAGACAGAGAATGTATCAGGAGGAGAAAAGTGAGCAATGATGAGTACAAGAGGAGGAGTTGGTGGAAAAGTGGTAGAAGGAGTTGCAGAGGGTTTCCAGTCTGGCCAGGAAGATGAAGAGGGTGGTGCCATAGACCATGTCCATGTAGTCAAAGACTAAGAGTACTGTTTTGGTGACAAGCTCACAGTGGACCTACAGAAACAGATAGCCTTTACGAACATACAAAATTGCCAACAGAAACAGACATCATGGTCTATCGAGTCTGCTCAAGTGTGCAGCTCGCCCTCATCTCACAGCTGCCCCTCCCACCCCCTTCCCAGTATCCCTTACCTTACCCTGTCCCAACCCCTCTTGAAACTGCCCACCATCTTACAGGACACTATCTTGTCTGGTAAAGTGTTCTGTTTGTCCACCACTCTTTCCGTGAAAAAATGTCTCCTCATCTCCCTCTTGAATCTTCCCCCCTCCAATCTCAGTCCATGCCCTCTCATGTCAATCCCCTTTCTCATCTGAAAAATCTCTTCTGTGTTGGTCTTGTTCGTCCCCTTCAGATACTTAAAGGTCTCGATCATGTCCCCCCTATCCCTCCTCTCCTCCAGTGAATACATATTCAGCTCTCCCAGCCTGTCTTCATAGGGCTTGCTGTCCAATCTCTGGATCATCTTTGTGGCTCTTCACTGCACCCCCTCCAACAATCTGATGTCCTTCTTCAGGAATGAGTGCCAGTACTGCATGCAGTACTCCAGGTGGGGCCTGACCAATGACCTATACAGGGACAGGATAACCTCCCTCCTTCTGGGGGAGATCCCTCTTGCAGTACACCCCAACATTTTGTTGGCTTTTGTTGTCGCTTTCCTCTACTGAGCAGAGTTGTTCATGCTCCTGTAATGATCACTCACAGGTCCTTCTCCTCTGTTGAGCTCCCCAACTGTACCCCATTCAAGTGATAATCTCTCCCCTGGTTCCTGGCTCCGAAGTGCAGAACCTTGCACTTCTTGCGGTTGAACCCCAACTTTATTATAGTACATGACACCAAGTTTAGGGTGGAGCTTGGCATGGATGGCATCAATTTGGGCAGAGAAGTCATGCTTGCTGTCTAGCCACACACCGAGGTACTTAAAGGACTGAACCACTTCAAGAGGATTGCCATCCAAGCAGGAGAAGATAGGCAGAGTTGGGAGTCTGGCCATTTTCTAGTTGGTGCCAAAGGTCTGGCACGTTTTTTGTTTAATTAAAAATATATCATTACTAATTACATTTAAAAAAAAAGTCTCATTATACCCCTCCCTCACAAACACCAAAGTATCACCCTTAACAGTTAAGTGTTTAATAAGTTACATTATATTGAAGAGCTAGTGGAACCAAAACATGCAGATGAGAAAATAATGCAAATTTTAAGTAGTCAGTTGTAACTTTGTATTTCTGAAGTATTTTTCATTTTCCTTTTGCATATTAGAAAGTCATCTAAGTGATAATATTGTGATGGATATGTGGAACAGCACTTAGCCTGGCAGCTGACATAGCTATATCTATCTCCCACTACATCATCAGCATTATGATCTCACTGACAGTGACATCACTGGTGACTGACCTGGCAGACACCGAGTGGCTGTTCCTAAGCAGCAGTGATGTCACAGTCAGTGAGGTCACAATGCCGATGATACAGTGGTGAGGGCTGGAGATAGATATGTCATCTGCCAGGCAAAGTGCTGTCCCATACATCACACCTACTATTATCAGGTAAACAGTCTTCTAATTAAACAAAGTGAAAAAGATAAAGTACCTCAATATAAAAGGTAATGGTTGTCTGCTTTTAAAAACTAATATTAGCTTTAGGCAGTACACTAGCTCTTTAAACTTTTTGTTGGTGTAGAACCTTAACGCACAAAAAAAAAACTCACACAGCATATAGGTTTTGAAAACTGTTGTGCGACGGTTATGTTCAAAACCTTCGTGCAGTGCATAGCTTTTCAAAATTTTCAGGAAGGATTTCTTCAGAAATGTTGTGCTTAATTAAAAACATCAAATTACTGAATAATTTTTTTAACATATTGTAGAGAGCTGGCCCATCAGAGCAGTGGTAGGGCTACTGCTGGTGGCACCAGCAACCCAAGTTCAGGAACAAGCTTGGATCATTGGAGACTGGACAGGGAAGGGAGGATCAAGCACCCCAGGGACAGAGCTCCTCCCTTGGTGTGAGTGGGGAGATACTGTACCTCACTGTGGGGCTGCCACCTGGCAAAGGCCAGGTAGTTGCGCATGTGAGTGTGTCAGCAGGGAGAGAGATCGCCATCAGAGGTATGCATACATGCACATCAGTGTGTGCATGTGTGTCATTGCACACTGACAACCTATTTATTTAGCTTTTGTTGACCAGGTAGGTACACTAGACAAGTATTATGCCTATTTTCAGGAACGACCCGGGAGAGTACAACATAGGGATACAGAAAGAATACAGGTACATCATGACAAAAGTAACATATAGGAGTAGTAACGAAGTCCAAGGGAGTAGTAGGTCATAGTATAACTTATAACTTTATAGTTAGGCACCCCCAAGGTGAGTAGGTCTCAGACAACTGCTAACAAATCAAAAACACATAGAGAACATGTAAGTTAAGGCAAGACCTGGGTACATAGGTGTAGACAAATATGCCCATGACCAGGGTACATGGTGTAGACAATTTGGCCCACAGTCAAACACCCGGGTAAAATATAGACTAATGGGAACAGCAAGAAGTTTCAGGCAGCTTTGGTCAGGTTTGCCAGGTTAGCCAACAGTTAATATTTACTCTAGGGGGGCTTAGGGCAGTCGCACACTGAGGCTATTTTCAGGAAGCGCCACAGGGAATTACGAAAACTCTGATAGGAGGGGGCCGAGCGGATATCCTCAGGAAGGGAGTTCCATAGTCTGGGTGCACATACAGCAAAGTCCTGATCCCCCATGAGGGTACGGGTGGAGGGAACTTTGAGCATCCCTGAGGCCTGGGACCTAAGATGGTAGGGAGTAGTTTCCAATTGTGACAGGTGCTGGGCCAGCCCAGGGGGGGATGCCAGTTCTGATCACTTTCCCCGTGAGACATCCCACCCCAAAGTCAAGGAACCTGGCTGGAGAGAGCCAGCAAAGTTTATCATATAGCTCACAGCGATGGGTGAGACGGGGGGCAGCCAGGGCAAATCGACAGATGTTGTTATATGTCATGTGCCACCGAGTGAGATGAGTCTTGGGGGAACAAGTGAATTGGTGCAGGCCATAACTAAGGGAGGGAAGAAGTACACCTCTCGCAAGGGCAAGTCTGGCCGCCGGAGTACGGTTGTACTTGGCCCTGTAGGCCAGACCCAACTTACAGTTCACTGCCGTGCAGATGTTTAGAATATGACTCCCCATGTCAAGTTGGGGATCAAGTGTGACCCCTAGGTACTTGACTGAGTTCACTACAGGAAGGGAGGATCCATCAGGACTGGAAATATTTAGCAAGGCTGACGAGGCTTTGATTTTGGCTATGGAGCCAAAAAGCATGGCCTGTGTTTTTTTTTCAGGTTCAGGACCAGTTTGTGGTTAGTAACCCAGGTCAGAACATTGTTAAAGTCCACGAACAAGAACTGGTTTAGTGTAGCGATGTCCTGGGAGTGAGCCGTTATCACCAGGTCATCTGCGTATAAAGTGGCTCTGCAGTTGGTTGTCACCGTTGGTAGGTGATTGATAAAGAGGGAGAAGAGGAGGGGGCCCAGGACCGAACCCTGAGAGACACTGGAGGTCACTGGTAGGGGCTCAGAGAGGACTTTATTGAAGCAGGTCCGCTGCTTTCTATCGTGCAGGTAGCCCGTAAGCCATTTCATAGCATGGGGGGAGAGGCCAAGTGACCACAACTGCGTGCCGAGCAACGCATGATCAATAAGGTCAAAGGCTTTGGACAGGTCGCTAAATATGGCTCCAGAAAGTTTGCCTTGGTCCATAGCTGATCTGATGCTTGACGTGACCATGGTCAAGGCAGTGGTGGTGCTGTGTCCCTTACGAAAACCATGCTGGGCCGGGAACAACAGCTCGTGAGACTGGATATACTCCGAGAGCTGCTCAGCCACTACCTTTTCAAGGAGCTTGCTAAGGGATGAGAGAATAGCAATCGGACGATAGTTGTCTGGTAATTGAGGATTGCCCTGCTTCAGGACAGGGACTATCCTCGCCTCTTTCCAGATATCAGGGATGGTCCCCCATCCAAGGGACAGGTTAAAGATGTGGGTTACTGGGGAGGCAATATGTGCGGCACCTAGCTTTAGAAGCTTGGGTTCCAGGCTATCAAGGCCAGAGCTGGAGTACTGGGAGAGAGGCCAGCTAAGTGCCTCTGTGTGTCCGTGACTGACAAAGCCCTGAGGAAAAACATGTGCTGAGGGGGGTGTTCCTTCTGCCGCGTAGCAGGAGGACAGAGTGAACTCTCACCAGACGGGAACAGTGCAGTGAAGGCCGAGAGGTCTGAGAAGTGTGTATTTAGAGAGTTGGCGTTGGTGTGGGGATTATTGCAGGAGACCCCTTTTGATGATCATGTCCAATACTCCCGGATGGGAGGACCCACTGACGAGGGTTTTGATATTTCTCCAGAAACTCCTGGGGTCACTGGCAGTGCTAAGTAGGGATGACTTGCAGAAGTCGGTTTTTGCAAGCCTGATGGCCTTTTTACACTTGTTTCTAAGGTGTCTGTATATCTGGAAAATAGTGGGATCACTGGAACCTTTGTAGCGGGCCCAACACTTGTCTCTCTCCCACATTTGGGCTAAGAGATCCCCATGCAACCAGAGGGTAGCGGACCCCCTCACCCTGCGGGTGACCTTAGGAGCATGCTTGTCTTGCAGGGCCCCGAAGGTGGTAAGGAAGTGGGAGGTTGCCACTGCAGGGTCGGTGGCTCCTAGCACCCCAGACCAGTCAGTAAGCCATAGGTCCTCCAGGAACTCCCTAGGGTCAAACCTGGAGTAGTTTCTGACATGTATGATTTTGTGAGGAATTTTAGAGGAGGGGAATTTTCCAAGCACAGAAGACCGGGGAGTGGTCTGAGATAGAGTCTGATAGAGTCCCCACTGCGGAGATCCTGTCCGGGTGGTTGGACATGATCCAGCCCAGAATGGTGCTGGAGGATCCATTTGTCAACCGCCTGGTTGGTTCCTGGATAAGCTGAGTTAGGGTAAGGTTAGCAAGTAGGGACTCAAACTGCTTCACATTACCACCAGCCCAGTTGAGGTTGACGTCCCCCATGATTATGAGTTCATTGTCCCCAACGCTGGGGCCAACTGAGTCCATGAGGTGGGTCAATCCAGAGAGCCCACCCCTTGGGGGGGTTATAAGTGCACACCAGGTGTAGTTTCTTGGTGTCCCCAAGTAGAAGTAGCACGTGCAGTACCTCACAGGGGGACGTGAGGGATTGCTGGTGGGCAACTTGGGAGACTTTAAGATGGCTCCTGTAGTAGATCAGTATGCCTCCCCCCCCTTACTCCCAGCTCTGTCCAGTCATGTGAACTCATACCCAGGGAGTGCACAGGCTGAATCAGGGACCGAGGGTTTAAGCCAGGTCTCAGTCACTCCAAGGATATCGGGTTTATAGAGTGCCATCCACGCTACTAGCTCATCTCAGTTAGGTAGCAGGCTCCTAATGTTAAGATGAGCTACTTTTAGGCCCTTGCCCATGCCCCATGCAGGGGGGATTGTGTGGGCTGGATTAATTGGACCGGGGTTGGATTCTATGTCTCTGGCCAGAAGTAGTGTTAAGAGGAGGAGCCAGGGGTGATACCACCTCATGGAGGATTGGTCATCTAAGAGATTATGAGCACGGATTCGCTTAACCCTGGCCGAGTACATTAGGCATTGAAAGTCTAAGCAGCAGGTAAGACAATGAAGGGTCATAGTGGTCGCAAGGATATTTGAGAAGGAGAAGTCAGGTATCTCATAGGAGGGAGACCTCTCCCAGTTTCCACCCAGTGACACTTGGGGGGAGGTGACCATATGGAGCAGAAAGAGCCCCAGTGCTAGACCTGCTAGGACCAGCATCCTGTAAGTGGCAGGCAGCACACCCTTATCCACTACCCTGGAAGTGTCCTTGCCCTCCTTGGGCAGGAGGTGAGGGTGCCTAGTCCACATCTGGGATGGAGGCTTTGGGCCAGCTGGTGAGTTGTGCCCGGATGGCTGGAGAGGAGCTGATAGGAAAGAAGGGGTGATTGGTGCTTAGGAGAAAATAGGGACTTAACACAGAATTAGTACCAACTTTGTAGATAACAAGATGAGCAGTGCGGGGAGGGCTAAGGGTCAGTGAGGGACCAGACAAGCTTCTTGAGGGGCAGCTCCTACCCATGCACTGTGAGAGCTCACGCGAGACTATTGTCAATACTATGCAGGTCACTCTGGGCAATTTAGGCAGGCTTCACTAGGCACTATAGACTGATGAGTACTTTGGACTTAGGACAATTTTCAACACTGGACTCTTTAGGCACAACAGGCAGATTGGCAGCTCTAACGAGTTAGTACCCCACTCCCATCTAGCAGGACCTACCCTAGGCACGAGCTGATCTGTAGGGACCAGCAAGTATGAAAACAGGCTAAACACACAGAGAAAACAGTAGTAAAGCTAAAACTTGGTCAGTAAATTGCACCAACACAATCTGATGATCAAACATGGCAGTAAGACTAAACTTTAGTCAATAAATTGTACCAACATGATGATCAAACACGGCAGTAAAACTAAACTTTAGTCAATAAATTGTACCAACATGGTCGGGGAGGTGAGACTGGGAAAAGCTTCTCTGGGGGTGATAATAAGCTATGCCCCTTGAAATGTAAGCAGGACCTCCCCCACTAGTTGATAGGGTGAGACAGCTCATGGGAGGTGGAGCCTATGGGCATTTAATGGGAGGAGGGAACTGGGAGGAGGGAACGGGGAGGGTGGGTGGTCCAAAAATTCAAACTCTCTCCTGCACCGGGGCAGGGGCCGGGAACTTTCTTGGAGAATTCAGCCACCGAGGAGGCCCTCCGGAGCTGCAGAAACCCACGGCACCTCACAACTCGGCAGGGAGTTTTTGGTCTGTGGGGGGGGGACCTTGCAGGAGCAGGTCACCCTCGCCTCCCCTCCAGTGCGACGTCCAACAGGGTTTACGGACAGTGGGACAAGCACTCCCTATGTAGGGAGCAGTGAGAGCATCACCGGTGTCTGGAACCAATGAGGAAGGGCGCTTTCGGCGGCAAGTTCGAATAATGAGAGGATTAATGCACCGATCCAATCCTGCACCCCCTGTGGGAATTACCTGACTGATTTGGCAGGCCATCCACCACCAGGTGTGGTCCTAGGTAAGTGGTGGATAACCAGTAAATCCATGACAAGGTCAGTGATGGGGCTTGGGGTGTTGCAGGGCCAGGGGATGGAGTAGCAGAAATATAGAATGGTAAAAAACACCCCTCCCTCACAAAATTTAAAGAATCATCCTTGACAGTAAAGTATTCAGTGTTATATTACATTAAGTTTTTGTTCATCTAGAACTTATCTGGAATGGATATCATTAACTGCAGGTACTGTGGAACAATTTTCAGAAGGACAGTCTTACAGGATTTAGGACACTGTCCTACATGCTGGGCCCTTGGAGATCTTAGAGCTCAGCTCTGGGCAGCATGGGCAGAGATTACACGCCTCAAATTTCATATTCAAGAGGAAATACATTATAAGAACCACCCGCCATTTCCCCAGCATCCAACAGAAAAACCTTGACTGCAGAGGGTAGTTGGTCCAGGAGGTTGGCAGGTGGTTAGGAGGTGCAAATCGGGTGCCCCATCACTCTCTGCTCTCCAACATAACACCTCCAAAAACCATATAAACACTACAAACAGGTATCTGCCTCTATCTCTGAAATCAAACAAAGAGGCAGAAGACACTGCAGAGCAGGACACTGCAGCACAGGAGCTAGCACAACAAAACTCACCCAAATCAGGAACCAAAACAAAAAAAACAAGAAGGAAATCCAAAAAACTTCTGATCATAGAAGACTCCATGATTCGGGGAGTTGATACCCATCTCCAGCCGGGGTAATGGTCAGATGTCTCCCAGGTACATCAGCATGGAGAGACACTGACTGCATTGCTAAAATTGTTCACAAAGCAGGAGAAAACATTGATGTCCTAGTAAACATAGGGACTAATGATCTCGCCAGCCGGTCAGTTGTGGAGACCAAGGAACACCTGACCAGGCTGGGTGACAAACTATCATCTATTTCATCCAGCATCTCCTTCTCTGAGATCCTGCCAGTCTGGGAGAGGGGAGCAGATGGAGGGAAGGTCAGAGAAGGGGAGATAGGGGAGCTAAACATGTGGCTCAAGGGCTGGTGCCAGGAAAAAGGACACAGATTTGTAGGGAACTGGCAACAGTTCTGGGAGCAAAAGTTCTTTAAATTTGATGGACTGCATCTGACTAAGGAGAGTCAGCGCATTACAGCAAGTTTGGCGTCTTGGCAGAATATTTAAACTAGCAAATGGGAGAGGGTGCAGCACCCCATACGTCGAATGGGAAGAACACCCTTCCCCCCTTAGCTAGTGGTCAAACAGGGATTCAGCATGTTTGCAGTTCATTTGCATCACCAGGTAAGAAAAAAGGTTTGTCTCCCCATTCGACGCACAGGGGTAATGCCAAACCTCACCCAACAACTAACACACCAAAATCTGGCCAATGGAAAATCATGTACACAAATGCTCACAACCTGGGAAATAAGATCAGAGGCTAAACTGGACATAGTAGCAATTAGTGAGACGTGGTTTACCAGTAACCACACTTGGGAGACTTCAGTACCTGGCTATGTATTGTTCAGAAGAGACCGAGGTGCAAAAAGGGGGGGAGGAGTGGCCCTGTATGTCAATGAAAATATCAAAGCTACAGAAATTCAGAATACACATAAGGAGCCAGAAGAACTGTGGGTCACCCTGGAAACAGGAAATGGGACAGCCATAAGAACTGGGGTTGTCTACAGGCCCCAGACCAGGGGAGGACATAGACACATTACTGTTAGAATATATACAAAACATGACAGCTAAAGGGGAGGTTCTGATAATGGGAGACTTCAACATGCCGGATACAGATTGGTCAATACCAGCAGGAACATCTGCCAGAACTAGACACATAGTGGATTCCCTGCAGGGAGGCCTCAAACAACTGGTACAGCAACCCACAAGAGACAGGGCTATCCTAGATCTAGTACTGACTAACAAGGAAGGGATCACAGATCTCCAGGTAGAAGGTCACCTGGGGCCAGTGACCATCACATGGTATGGTTCAATTTGTCACTACATCTAAATCATCCCATTCAAGGCAAAAATATGGGACTTCAGAGGAGCTGACTTTGATAAGATGGCCAACAGAGTTAAGCTAGCCCTGGCAAAAGAAACACAGGTGAGGGGTACAGACAAAGTGGGCAAGCATTAAGGATGCAATACTTGAAGCAACATCCCATTGTGTTAGACAGAAAGGAAGTGCAAAAGAAGAAGGAAACCACTTTGGTTCTCAAATACAGTAGCAGAAAAGGTCAGAGCCAAAGGCTTGCCTTCAGGAAATATAAGGAACACAGCGGATGAAGATAGGGAGGCATACCAAACTGCCCTAAGGGAAGCAGGGAAGGCAGTAAGGCAGGCAAAGTCCCAAACTGAGGAAACACTAGCACAACAGTAAAAAGAAGGTGACAAGACTTTCTATAGATACATTAGTGAAAGGAGAAAGTCCAGAGGGGTATTGCTAAGCTTAATGGAGAAAAGGGAGCATGTGAGGAGGAGGACCCTGTGAAGGCATCTATCCTAAATAGATACTTTGCTCAGTATTTACTGAAGAGAAGGTAGGGCAGGGCCCACAGCTCAGCATCATGGACACAGGGGAGGAGGTGAGCACTACTCCCTTCACAAAAGAAAGGGTCTACAAGAGCTTGCTAAGCTCAGGTGGATAAGGCAATGGGACCTGATGGCATACATCCCAGGGTACTTAAGGAGCTAAAGGTGGAACTAGCAGAGCCATTAGCAGAACTGTTTAGTGAGTCTCTGAGCACAGGAGAGGTCCCAGAAAACTGGAGAAGGGCTCATGTGATCCCGCTCCACAAGAGTGGTAGCAGGAGGAGGCGGGGAACTACAGACCAGTCAGTCTTACCTCAGTAGTGGGCAAGATTATGGAGGCACTCCTTAAGGAAAGGATAGTGCAACACCTGGAATCCATAGGAGCACAGGATCCAAGACAGCATGGGTTTACAAAAGGAAGGTCCTGTCAAACTAATCTCATAGATTTCTTTGACTGGGTAACCAGAGTAGTGGACCAAGGGGGAGCAGTTGATGTTGCCTACCTTGACTTCAGCAAAGCTTTCGACACTGTTCCACATAGAAGATTGATAAATAAGCTGGGTAGGCTCGGGCTGGGTCAGAAGTTGGTCAACTGGGTGGCAAACTGGTTGACGGGCAGAAAACAGAGAGTGGTGGTAAATGGTATACAGTCAGAAGAGATGCAAGTCACAAGTGGGGTACCTCAGGGATCAGTCCTGGGGCCAGTCCTCTTCAACATCTTCATTAGTGACCTTGCAGATGGACTAGAGGGTAAGGCTTGTCTGTTTGCAGATGACACCAAGATCTGCAACGGAGTAGATGATCCAGATGGGGTGGGCAGAATGAGAAGAGATCTGGATAAACTAGCAAAATGGTCAGAAGAGTGGCAACTGGGATTTAATGCAAAGAAGTGCAAAATCATGCACATAGGGAAGAGAAACCCTGAAGCCACCTATAGGCTGGGAGGGGAGTTGCTAGCAGTCACAAAGGAAGAAAGAGACTTGGGCATCATCATCACTGATGACCTGGAATCATCCAAGCAGACCTCTAAAGCAGTAGGTAAGGCTAGGGGGGTGTTAGGGTGTATTAGTAGGGGTATCACAAGTCGTAAGAGGGAGGTAATAATCCCTCTTTACAAGACACTGGCTAGGCCCCACCTGGAGTATTGCATGCAGTATTGGAGGCCACACCTTCACAAGGACATTAACCAAATTGAGGCAGTCCAGAGAACGGCAACCAAAATGGTGCAGGGACTGCATCAGAAGACATATGAGGACAGATTAACAGAGCTCAATATGTATACCCTTGAGCAAAGGAGGGAGAGAGGTGATATGATCGAGGCATTCAAACACCTTAAGGGCATTAACAAGGTGAAAGAGTCTAACATGTTTAAATATAAGAAAACAGCAGGACAAGAGGACACAGCATGAGATTGAGAGGGGACGATTAAGGGGAATGTGAGGAAATTCTTTTTCACAGAAAGGGTGGTGGATGCATGGAATGGCTTGCCACAAGAAGTGGTGGCTATGAATACAGTGCAGGGCTTCAAACAGGCATGGGATAGGCATAAGGGAGCAATACAAATGACTATGAATAGATAGGCCACTGACAGAGCAAAGGCCGATGGCACATTTATAAATTAGAAAAAGAAATGGGCAGACTGGATGGGCCTTGCGGTCCTTATCTGCCGTCAACTTCTATGTTTCTATAACTTTAAAAACAAGGTCTCTACTAAAATAAAAAGCTTAAAACTATTACATGTCAAACAGTTGTGTTTAACTTTAGCATTTTCTGCTTTTCTTTTATTTTCTTTTGTTCGTGATCTGCTAAATATTTCAGGTAATACTGTTTATGTTTCACTGGGTCTTTCAAAAGACATCTGACTGCTTCCAACAGACCTCACAACTGATGTTTGTGACATCACAGTTTGTTGTCATGTTGAGCATTATGATGTCCACAAAGATGCTACGAGTTCATTAGGGGACAGATCAATGCTTTTTATACAGGCTTTTTGGATAGACTAGCAAAAACATGCATTCCTCAGTGAACTGTCATAGCTGAAATATCTTGTTTATGAGCATGCATGCAGACGTGCAGAGTTGCTCTTTAACATGAAAAATAACTCCGTTTTTCAGCTTTTCTTTTGGCCAACTGAGCATGCACAACCAATGAATATTTAGTAACTTAAAATTAATTAATATTTTGTACCAAACCATCAAAAAGGCCAGTTTGTTCATAACATTTAATGAACCCTGTAAGTTTCGTAACTGAACTCTTTGGCCCAGATATTCAAAAGGGTTGCGCCAGCGCAAGTCCAAAAATGCGCCATTGTGCGATATTCAGCGGGAGGCAGATGTGCCCCCCAAATCACAATACACAAGAGCGCAATGGTAATGAATGCATGCTCAACTGAAGGGGGAGGAACCATGAATAAATGGCGCAGTGCGATATTCAGCAACATGCGCCATGCGCAATAGGGGAGCAAGCGGAAGTTGCGCGATAGTGGAAATGATCCAAAATAAAAAGGAACAAGAGAGAGGTGCAAGAACGCTACAGGGAAGCCATGTGTTGGTGAACTGCAGGCAGGCACACAGAAACTGTGAGCAGGACAGGGCAGGAGCAGGACAGAGCACCTGGAACCACCAGGAACAGGAAAGGTGTGGGGAGCTGTGCCACTACACAGGACAAAATTGGGAAGTGCCACACAGCACTGAGGGCACAGACAGTGGGCAGTACGGCCACTACAGGGAGGTGTTCCCGGTGCAGGTGGAGTAGCAGTAAGGATAGTGGGGTGAACAGTAAAACAGCTGCCGGGGGGGTAACACAAGCCAGGGATATGGCCAGTGCCACCATCCAGATGGAGGCAGTAATGAGGGGGCTGAGAAGGCAGGCAGCAGGGGGGCACGGCCGTGGAAGGGCCCGTCGTCGGTATGCCCCCAACAGACAGTACCAAGCCCGCACCAGCTTCGAACTGTACACTGATACTGAGATTGTGGGCCGGTTCCACGTGAACCAGGCGATCCTGAGGTGGCTCTGTGAGCTGTGCAGTGATGTGATGCAGGCACCCACATGACAGAGCTATGCTCTGTCAGTGAAGACCAAAGTGACAGCTGTCATGTGTCTGCTCACCATGGGTACCTTCCAGAGACCAACAGGGGACACAACAGGCATAACCCAGTTGGCCGCGTCACGCCTTCTCACCCAATTCCTCAGTGCACTGCTGCCACATGCTGTGGAGTACATCCATTTCCCCAGCACACCAGTGAAGCGCACAGCAAACATACAGGAGTTCCACAGGGTATCACGTATGCCTGGTGTGCTCGGGGCAATAGACTGCACCTATGTGTACATCCGCTCGCCACCTGGCCCCGAAGGGGCCGCATACATAAATCGGAAGGGGTATGCAAGCATCAACTGCCAGCTGGTGTGCGATGCCAGGGGGCGCATAATCAATGTCTGTGCCACGCACCCTGGGGGAGCACATGATGCCTTCATCTGGCACCAGTCTGCACTGTGCCACAGGTTCGAGAGTAGGGACATCTCCACTGGCCACCTGGTGGGTGAGTATGCAGATCACGCAGAAAGACATGGAGCTTGGGAGGGGCATAGTCAGAGTTGACATGATTACTGGCCTAGATGGCCCATGGCAGGGCGACGCTGATTACCAAACTAATGTCCACCCTCTACACACAGGTGACAGTGGATACCCACTCCGTCCCTGGCTGCTCACACCATACCGGTGGCCTGCGACCCCATCGCAGCAACGCTACAATGAGGCACATGCCACCATACGCAATGTCATCGAGTGGGTGTTCGGGATGCTGAAGGCACGTTTCTGTTGCCTGGACACGTCTGGCGGTGCCCTACAGTACAGCCCCTCAAAGGCCTGAGGGCTATTCCTGGCCTGTTGCATCCTGCACAACATGGCCAACGACTGTGGGATAGCCGTACAGGTCGAAGAGGGTGACAGCGATGGGGATGATGAGGATGCCGGTGAAGATGGTGATGGGCAGCACCCCGTTGGTCGAAGGGACCCCCAACTGATCTGAATGGCACAGCTGCACTGGAACATCATCACAGAGGAGCACTTCAACCAACCCAGGTAAGTCATGGGGCCATGTGCATCCACCAGTGGCATGGGCACAACCCACAAACATGCATGGACAAACCCCAGGGATGCATGTGGTTAAGGGAATTGGCCGAGCAAGGAACTGCACATGCCATCAGGGATGGGCAAGGTCTAACACGGCACGCAGTCACACACACACACACACACACACACACACACACCCCACAAGACATGCACAAAGTGTAGGAGGCAGGCCGACTCCAACTGCCACCCCTAGCCACACACACGTCCACATACCACCACACCCAGTGCCTGTCATTGTGTGTGTGTCAGACATTGGGCACCATTGCACAGTGGTGAACAGCGCAACGCAGGCATCATCATGCACACGCCACAGCGGACAGCAGCTGGGAGCATGTGCAGATGGAATGTGTGTGTGTGTGTGTGTGTGTGTGCAGGGCCGGGTACCCCACCCGTGCATTGCACATTGAACAACACACTGCACACAGGGCAGCATCAGACAGTAGCCTTGGTGGGAGACAGGTCAGTCACACGCCACAGTGCCACGGCCGCCACAGATGCGTGGGTGGCCCCGCCGAGACCCACCAGCAGTGACAGGCTGACCAATTATGGCCTCATGGGGTGGCACCGACAGTCCCCCAGGGGTTCCGCTGCGTGAACATGACCATGCTCACGCAGGGGTCTGCAGCACATCGAATATGCCTGTGCCAGGAGTGCTTGGGATGCCCGCAGCTGAACCCGGTGTCAACAAGGAGGGTGTCGCATGACGCTGGGAATGGGAGGTGGACATTGCACTGCGCGGTGTCTGCGATGCATGGGCAAATAACTGTGTGCCCACTGTGGCCATGGTAGCTGTGATTGTCTGTGTCAGCCTGTCAATGGCAGCGGTCACATCCTCCCGCATCCAGTCCATCCCACCAGGAGCAGACCGGTGTCCCCGCTGTGCCACTCCTCTGCCTGGTGCAGGGCCACACTGAGTGCATCCACCACCGTCACAAGCCACAACTGCTGATTGACTGAATCTTGGAGTATGCGGGTGTGCTCTTCTAAGAGGTCATCTGCCTGATCAGCATGCTGTCCCTCACGGTGTTCTCGGCCCTGATGAGCTGCACCCTTGAGGGTGGGCGCTGCACACCAGGGCCATACCTGGGCATGTCCACAGGTGGTGCACTGACGCTGCCCCCTGACACTGTACCCCCATGGCCATTGGCCGACTGCTGACACTGCCCCTCTGGCTGCCGCTCTCCAGGGCTCAACGGTGCTGCCGCAGTGGCCGCAACAGCCCCACTGTCCTGGACACACACACCAGTGCTGCCCCACTGGTGCAGACAGGCACAGGCTGGGACTGTGATGTCACGCAGGCCTCCACGGCGGCACCACCCACGGCCATGCCCGTGCTGTTATCTGCTGTGTGGTCATCCTGCGGCCCACACGTATCACTGTCCATGAAGTGAGCTCCATCATCATCAGTGACGGATCCAGCACCAGTCCGAGTCTCAGCATGATGGCATCCATGGACACTGGCATGCTGGGACATGGGCAGGGCCTCCTCTGCACCTGCTCCACCAACATCAGTCTGGACAGCCAGGTGGGCCCACTGTCATCCTGACCCTCGGACACCTGTGGAGGTGGACGGGCCCTCCTCTATGTCCATGATATCACCCTCAGTGGACAAGCCCACCACTGCTGACCCATGTAGATGCTCAGGAGCTGTAAGGGAACACAGTAGCATTAATGTATCTGTCCTACCCTGTTCCTCCCCCCAGTGACAGATCAGAACCTACCATGCAGTGATGGGCTACCACCCGTCTGGAATCCACCACCTGGAACACCCTCAATGGCACAACACCGCATGCTGCCAGCAACCTGCTCTTCTTGTGGGGTCAGGCATTGTACGGCCAGCGGTCCCCAACCGGTCGCAGCCCGTGCTGCCCTGATGGCAGCCACCTTGTCCTTAATCCTCCGCCTGTCCATGCCCATCTTCTTTTTGCACTCCTGCACGGACCACTGATGGCTGTCATGCAGGTTGACAGCATGCACCACCTCTTCCCATGCAGCAGGATGGGCCTGTGGTGTTCTCCACTGTCCGCTGAGCAGCAGCTTCTGGTTAAGGTAGGCCTCAAACAAGACATCTGTTTCTGCCTTGGTGAAGTTAGGCCTCCTCTTCCTCCCACGTCTTTGTTCCTCTTCCTCCACCTCACGATCGCTCATTCTTGCTCCTGTGGGAATGACAGGTGTTACCTGTGACTATGCAGTCCCATGCATGTCCCACACACCACAGTCCACACTCCCAAACAGCATGCAACTCACCACAATAGACTGCAATAACAGACTATGGCCACTGCAGCCCAACGTCGCATTTATATAGTGCAATGCATGCAAATGAGGTAAGGCGCAATTTTAAGTGGATGCTAATGCGGTATCTGCGCCATTGAATAGCTGATTAACTGATTTGCATATGCGGGCTAAATATCACGCTGTTGTGCTTTGCGCAATTGTGTTGAACGTGCTCAGGCAAGGGCACATTTCTGTGACATGTGCAGTGGACACTGAACGGCAAATGCCCAGGGTGCTGACGCTGATGCCTGCCGTGCTGCTGACGTGCTGTGCGCGGGAAGCAATGCAGGGCACGGCCACCATTGTGCCAGTGGCGCTACTGCGATGTTCACATCTATGGCGCTCTGGCACTGGGGCACCATAGACGCACTGGGGCCACAGCATGGTAGACCACTACAGGAAGTGGCACACAGGCACCCTACCGTGCTACACGCGGTGAGTACCAATCGCACTGTGGTGGTCCGTACGCGAGAGACCCCTGACCCTGTGCCGACCTTTGCCCCTAGACACCATGCATCCGCATGGGTGCACCTCTATCATGCTGTTCGGTGACAGCGCAATGGGGAATGACAACGCAGTACCACGCAGCATCCGCACGTGGTGAACGTGTGCTACAGAGCACCATTTTGACACTGAAACAGTACAGGATGGCATGGAGATGGGCACCCATCTGGATCCAAATAGAACTGGCCAATCTGGTTCAGTTAGTGGAGCCCCATGCTGCTGCCCTATTTGGGGAGGCACCCCTGGACAGGGCCAGCAGTGCTGTGTGGGAGGAGGTGGCGGTGGCCCTGGAGGAGGCCACTGGCATGGAGCGGACAGCAGAGCAGTGCAGGCACTGCTATGGTGACCTGCAGCACCAGGACCCGGAAAGGCTTGCCCACCTGTGGGCACGTGCCAGGAAGGGCACGGTGCCACAGCCAGATAGGTGCCCTATCCATACACTGATTACTTCCATACGGGTATCATGGTGGCATGTGTCCAGCACATGGGGGGGCCATCCAGTGTGGGCCGTGGTGGTGGTATCGGGGGGGATGGGTATGGCTGTGTGGGATTGCACACACACAGGGGTGGGGGAACTTTGCTACTGGATTGTACTGATGTTCCTCTCTCCATGTTTGCACCCTAGACGCAGAGGAGCGCCAGCGTGTGAGGGAGGGGAGGCTGCGCCGTGAGCAACAGCATGCTGAGGGGGTGGCCAGACCAGACAGGTGCAGGGACCAGCCTGATGATGGTGAGTGCCTTACATCCATGATTACTTTTGCATGCTGTGTAACAGGACAGGCAGCAGGGCATGGCCACCATCCATTGACACCATTGCCATGCACGCAACTTGGTACAGTCAGCACTGTCCAGTGGCACTGCATGTCTGTGAGTGCATCAGTGGTGGTCCATGCATGCAACGGGTACATGGCTGTGCCACTGCCTTTGCACCGCATAGCCATGTCACTGAACAGCTACGGTGGTGCTGTGCAGGACTTGGCCGGTGGGTGTGTGCAGCGGTCTGCATGGCTGTGTGCACCTGGGTGGGCAGGTCTTGTGGACACGATCACTGTGGGTGGTCACACACCAGCACAGAGGCATGTCCCACAGCCGTATGCCATGCACAGTGGGTGGGCTGCATGGGGCTGTGCATTCACACCTATTGACCCTGCTCCCTTGTCCTAGGTGGACAGCAGCTGCAGGCTATCAGAGAGGTGCTGTGGGAGATCCTTCAAGTTGCCAGGGCCTCACTGGAGATCCTTGAAAGGATAGACAGGCTGGGAGTATGACGGCGGCATGGCGGGAGGAGCAGCCAGAGCAGGAAGCGGGGCTCCCGCTGAGTGTACTACTGCCCCTGATTTCCCCTACCCCCCTGGACCCACCCTCACACCCCTCCTTCCCTCTACCATTTGTTCACCTGCCCTTACCCACCCCACCTTGTTTGTGGCCTCCCCCAACCTTTTGTAAATATATGTATATAGTTTTGTTTGCTTTTTTACAATACATTTGCTTTAATATGCCTACTGTGGTGGTCTCTGATTTGCAGTGGGCTATAGGTGCTCAGCTGCAGTGATGTGCATGGCGTCAGGGGTGGTGCAGTCATGTGCGTGTGTGTGTGTCCATGGGGGAAGTGACTATGGTGTGGAAGTAGCTATCAGTCACTGTCTGTGGTGTGTGTGTTGTTCCCTGTGCACTGGATGATGGTGTGCAGTGGTCCATGGTGCATGCTCTGTGTCCATGGCGCACCTGTCAGACCATCCATGGCCTGTGCAGCTGACACCATTGCATGTCTGTGACCGGCACAGTCCACTGGCATGTCAGTGGTGGCTATCCATGCTGGACAGCCACTGTACCCGGCACAATGCCGGGTTGCCTCCTGTCACTGGTGTGGTGCATGTCGGGCTCAGGTGACACTGTGGCCTCCGCTGTTGTTGTCCCACCTCCATGCTGTCGCTTGTGTGTGTCACAGGGGATGTGCATCACTGTCTGTCACTTGTGCTCTGGGTGCATGCTGGTGGCGTTCAGCTCCATGGTGCCTGCACAGGGTGATGGCACTCCTGTGCCATGGAGGGGTGCTGGCCATGTGTACATAGTTTCCGTGGCCACATGCTGGGGGCTTGGTTGCCCCGCTACTGTGTCCCTGTGTTGGTGTGCCCTTGGGTATGGGTGGGTGTTTGTCCATGCACTGTGTTGCATCCTGTGTGGCGCATGCTTCCATGCACCATTGTGGGTGTCTGCGCTGGCTGTTGTGGCCAGTGCTGGGTCCGCGTGTGTCCTTGGGAGGGTGTGCAGGGTGATGTACCACTGTTGGTGGGGTCTGGGGCATGCCCTGTCATGTGTGGGATACCTCGTGTGCCGACGCATGGTCATTCTCTCAGCTGTACCTCAGGGGAACGTGCATGGTGGCACTGTGCATGCAGCCCTTGCATCGCTGTGTGCTGTCACCCACTGATGGGTGCTCATGGTGGGGCTGCCTTGCATGGTTCTGTGGTGCACAGGGTTGCATTGTCACGGGGGGGTGGCGGCATGCATGGGGTGTCCTGCACTGGTGGACGCTGCTCCTGGGCAGGGTGTCTGGGGATCACGGTGCAGGGTGTGCTCTGCATTGGTGGGATGATTTGGCATGGGGTGGTCAGCCCTCCTTGTGTGCCAGTCACAGCTTGCCGGGGGTGTGCTGGGGCACCATGCCCCAGCTGTGGGTTTGTTGCTGGTATCCATGGGCCGGTAGTTATTGCAGCTCTCCACCGGTTGTGCAGTGCATGGGGTGTGGGGGGTGATGTCTGTTCTGCTGTGTGCTCCTCTGCCCATCTGTGGCATGGGTGGTGGGCCTCTGCATCCTGTCCCTGTGCAACCCTGGTTGTGCTGTTGCATTGCTGCCCTGCTCCACTGAGCATCCCTGGTTGTGCTATGGCACATCTGGACTGTGCAACTGCACATCCTTGGTTGCACTATGGCACAGGTGGTGCGATATTCAGTCATGTGCCACAGGTGCATCTTGACCTGTGCAGTTTTTGAATATCGTGGCTTCTTGCGCATGTGCGCAGTGGACTTGCGCTTGCTCCTGCTGTTGCGCACTTTTTGGGCGCAGTTTGAATATCTGGGCCTTTGTGTTTTTTCCCTATCCAATGACAAAATGTCCAAAAAAAAGGCAAACATGTATAAATTTAACACTGTATGACTCAAACACGGCAAAACCAATTTCTTCAAAACTTTCTTATTATTAGAACCGAGAACTGTGATGACGTACACCAATTTCAAAGTCCTACGGTTTAACACCAAGTTATAAGTGACTGAAAATGAAAACAGTGGTTTTAACAGAGACCCAATGCCATGAAATCATTGTCTGTTGTAACCCAATTTACACCTTCTCAGGTGCAAACTGTCACTTTAAGCCCACTCAGTATCTTCCCTGCATCCACTATAGAAGGATTGTGCAATCCACTGTAAACAGCAAGATTATAATGGTATCCCATGTGGACAGCTTCGGCAGCAAGACTGTGTACGTTAAGCTAGTATCCACTATAACAGTGTTCATTATAAGTGGATGGCATTTTATATATTATAGTATCACAGTAGAGAAGTGCCACTGTAGTTAGGGTCGAGTTCGTGTTTTTGTCAAAACCACAGTGTTTGACACCTTATAACTCAGTCATCCTAGGACCCAGGCTTTTGAAAATTGGCATGTACCCTGTCAGTCTCAGGGGTTACTGGCATGTACCCTCTCAGTCTCAGGGGCTACTGGCATGCCAATTATCAAAAGAATAGACCCAATAGTTTTGGTGTTATGAAGTGCTGACATTACATACAAATACCCAAAATAAGACTTTTTTTGCATAAGGATAAGAAAAAATAGACTGATTTAAAACCTGAAACTTTTACTTTCATGATATATTGGGTCCCAGTATGGCCTTTTATTGGATTTGCAATGGAAAAGGGTCAAATTAAAAAAGTTTAAAATATTTTTGTAATGCAGAGTGGGCACATGCATAATTAAAAAAGGAAAAAAGAAAATGGGAAAACACAAGGCCTTTTGACTTCACTGTTTTGCAATAGTAGTACCCTGATAGTTTCAGTCTGAAAATTACTAGAACCCACAGTTCCATAGAGACTGAAAGTCATGCAGAGAGCCCCGTGGGCCCTTTGTGACACATGCTACACATCTGGTACTGATTCCTATGGCTCTTGAGATTCGTGTAGGGCCAACAGGACCCTGTAACCTACAGGTGTGATACCATGTCCGATGGGTCTGGTGCTTCATGTAGGAATCGCAGGGCCCTGTGCAAACCAAGCTATAGGTCTATCCCTATGCCCATCAAGTCTGCTGCTGCACATAGGGCCCACAGGGTCCTGCACAAAGCAAGTTACAAGTCCAGAACCATGTCTGATGGGCCAGGTAATTCACATAGGGCCTCAGGGCCCTGCATGAAGACTTCTATAGGTCCAAGGCCCTACCCAATGGATCAAAAATGTCAGAAGTTATTCATTTTTTTCAAAAACTAGGGAACTTAAATGCAACTCAACATCATTGAAAACCCTAACACCAAATGTCCATACCAATGTGGCTATATAACCCTAACTGGTGCATTAATACATTTTTGCAATAAATTATGTCCCATACAGTAAGGGTTGCAAATGCTGTTCTATGTTACACTCTTATTCATGCACCTCAATAATGCCACCATCTCTGGACAGAGTAATTAGAAATTTTGTATGTGAATAGCCAGTGTCAAGATCTCCAGATTCTGAAAAATTGGTAACAACAGGTTTAGCAGTTTAAATGTTCTAGTACATAGAACTAAAATAAAAATTAAAATACCTTTTTTTAACACTTTTTGCTTGCCAGTAGTGCAAAAATGACTGTGAGGTGAAATCAGAAACATTCAGGTTAGTTAGAATTTGGCCCAAGGATAATTCCTTGCTATGTGACTGCAGTGACAACTTTGTAGATTTTAAATTATTATTAAAATTGTTTTCCATTTCATACATGCAGAGTTCACTTTTTCACAAATTTTTCATAAAGGCCCTGATATTCAGAGCCTGGCACAAGCACAGTGCAGCCATTTGTGCTGCACTTGTGCTCACCATGCTCTGGTGAAATTCAGATGGATAGGGCACGCTGATGGATTGGTGCTATCTGACAGACTATCAGTCCATGTTGGTGCAGTGTTAAGTGGATCTGCACTGCCCCAACATGGACCAAGGCTGCATATGGCCCACAGGGGATAGAGTTGCCTGAAACAGAATAGCAGCAGGTCCCCTGTAGGCCATATTCAGCCCGAGTATGCAAATGAGCTCATTGGGCATGTAGTGTGCTAAGGGGCTATCTGCATGCCCCTTATGGGCTCATTTTCATCAAGGTGCAGCAGCCCCTTAGCAACCCTGTCAATGTCAAAATCACCCCCTGGTGGTCCAATTGTTCTCCCACCCTGGATTGCCTGGTAAACATTTATGTAATATTCCCTGGTGGTCTAGCAGTTCCTCCTACTCCCCATTCACCTGTTACACTTCTTTGTGGTCTAGTGGTTCCCCCCAATCACCCATTTGCCACATGACAGAAATGCACTGGTGGTCTAGTGGTTCCCGCCGATCACTTCTTCACCAAATAACAGAAATGCCCTGGTGGTCTAGTGGTTCTTCCACCACCACCACCCCCGCAATTGCCTGGTACATCTCTTTGTAATATTCTCTGGTGGTCTAGCAGTTCCCCCCGATTGACCAGTACACCTCTTTGTAATATTCCCTGTGGTTTAGCAGTTCCTCCCACCTCCTGACTGTACACATACCTCTTCCACTCACTCCAATGAGGCCCCTTACCCTGCACCTCCCTCACCGCAAGTGCCACTCCCATGAAAGTAGCAGCTGGCATAGCCCTCCTCTCACCTCCTCAGCTGGCTGCATACATGGTCGCACTCTGTGACTGTCAGATGCCAGCAATCCAAGGAGGTAAGATAAGGGCTGAGCCAACCATCACTTTCACGGGACTGGCACTTGGGGTGAGGGGTTGTGGGTTGAGGTCCTCAGTGGGTGGGAGGTGTTTGTACAGTTGGGGGGTGGAGAAACCACTAGACCACCAGAGAATATTACAAAGAGGTGTACCAGGTGATCAGTGGCAGGGGGAACACTAGACCACCAGGGAATAGTACAAAGAGGTGTACTGGGTGATTGTGGGTGGGGGGAACCACTAGACCACCAGGGCATTTCTGTTATGTGGCAAATGGGTGATGGAGGTAGCTTAGCACAGGGTGGGTGGCTGCAGTACAGCCACCCTGCCTTCAAGGTGGGGGGCATGGTCTAAGCACCCATTGAGACATGGTTTTCAGTGCCGGTAAACAGCACCACTTGGGGGGTTGTTGACTGTTGCTGCAAAGCTTTGAATATGCCACTGCACCAGTATGCATAGAAACATAGAATATGACAGCAGATAAAGGCCACTAGGCCCATTCAGCGTGCCCATTTTCCCTACCTGTATGGGGGGGCCTCTTTATTTGCATAGATGCAGCAGTAAGGTTAGCACCTTGGCACTGTAGGGTTTGGGAAGTGCTTCAGGGACCTCTGAATATGGCCCTGCACAGAGCACTAGCACAGGCAGGAAACTTGGCCAGTGGGTTAATGTGAACTAAAGAAACATAGAAGGTGATGGCAGATAAGGACCGTTTGGACCTCCTAGTCTGCCCCTTTTCCTTACCTAATGCAATACCGCAGACCCTAGCTGATCTGCGGCTTACCCTCTTCTCCCTATTGTGAGGGTACTGTTTTGTCTATCGCATGCATTCTTGCATTCCCCTACTGTTTTTTCCCCCAGCACCTCCACAGGGAGGCTATTCCAAACATCCACTACTTTTTCTGTGAAAAGGTACCTCCTCATGTTGCCCCTGAGCCTACCTCCCTCTAGCCTCATATCATGCCCCCTTGTTCTTGTACACCTTCTTTTCTGAAGGATGCTACCCTCCTGTACCTTGTTTATACCCCTGAGGTACTTGAATGTCTCTATACCCCTGAGGTACTTGAATGTCTCTATCATATCCCCCCTCCTCTCCTCCAGGGAATACATGTTGAGGTCTTCTAGTCTTTCCTAATATGACTTTTGGTGCAGTCATTGTCATATTTGTTGCCCTTCTCTGGACTGCCTCTACTCTGTCTATGTTCTTCTGGAGAGGTGGCCTCCAGAACTGGACACAGTACTCCAGATGAGGTCTCACTAGTGATCTGTACAGTGGCATAACCACCTCCTTTTTTCTGCTGGTGATACCTCTCCCTATGCACCCTAGCATCCCACTGGCCTGATATTCAAATGTTAGCACTGGCTTTAACTTGTGTTTGCGCTAGTGCTCTGTGCAGGGCCATATTCAGGAAAGGAAAAAAAACACTGAAAAAATGAAGAAGAAAAAAAACCACTTAAAAAAAATCCCTTGGGGGGATGCTGTGGAGCCCCAGTTGAGTGGCAGCAAATTTTAGTAGTTCTGTCAACAACATGAATTAAAAGCTAGAAGTGCTTATTTGGAGTGAAATACTTAAGATATTCTGAGCATTTGGGTGAAGGGGAACCACTAATCTTTAAGATGAGCAATCCTAAAAAAGACTGAGGTGGAGGAACAGGAGGAAAATCAAGTGGTACCTCTCAGCCCTCGAGGTCGGACCAGAGTGCACAGGCTGCACTCCATCCGGAAAATGAAAGACTCTGTCGACTCCTGGTGTAAAAATACAGAGCCTAAAATCCGCAGTGGACCCCGTGATGGAGGTTTATGCTTACCCCTAAATTGGGCTTAGAAACAGTCTGACACACAGAATTAATTTGCAAGAACCACGCAATGCAAAGTTTTGGTTTAAATAAGTGATAATTTAATGTATTGTTGTTAATAATATAGTTTAATCAAAAGAAGGTTTAGTAGGAAAACAGTACATATTGTTGTAACATTACTCTCAGGGACAAGAAGTTTGAGCCTTATAAGGCGAATGGACTGGCTGAGACATTTCTGGGGACCTAAGCTGTGTCGCCCTCAGGAATCACCGATCCGGTCCATACAGCGGAGGGAGTTTGCCATTCCTGGGAAAATAAAGACTTTATTATATACTGGATATACATCTCTACAGTAATCAACTAAACCTCTGTACTTAATACCTGTTCAGGAACCTGTGATGGATGAATGTATTGTTATATTTCATGTCTAACAATGAGAAATAAAAAATAACTAAAAAAAAAAAATACAGAGACTAATCTCCTCAGTAGCGGATTTGAATACAAAAATTGACTCCTTTGGGGCTAGAGTGACCGTCGTGGAGACAACTGTGGAGTATCTACAAACAGAGTTCTCTGATGTTAAATGAGGAACAGAATCCACCACCACAGCCACTGCCACATTGATTAAGGAGAATGCCCATTTTAGAGTCCAGTTGGAAGCTCTGGAGAACTAGACCTAGGCCTCTCATCTACGTATACTTGGGTTACCAGAGGGGATTGAGAGTGACCACCCTGTCTTGTTTGTGCAAGAATGGTTCAATGAAAAATTAGTGCCCGAGGGATAAACCATGCAATTCAACATGCAAAATGTTTACCGCATTACTCCCTAGGGCTACCAAGAACAGACTGATGTCCCTCGTACTTTGTTGGTGGTCACGGATGGTGTAGGGACTCGGGACAAGTTACTTTGGATGGCCAGGCTGGCAGGTACCCTCACTCAAGAGGCTCGCATGGTGTACTTGTTCCCCAACATTACTTATGTGACCGGATGCGCCACAAAACATTTGACAGGCATACCTCTCAACTGTACCACATTATGAGGAACGTTCCTCATTCTACTTCACAAAAGCCCCCTGTTCCACATTGTGAGGACTTGTTCCACATTCAAAGTCAACATTTTAAAGCAAAAATCCATAGTAACTGATGCAAAAAATATATTATTCAATTAATAACAGACTTTCTAAACATAAATGCAACATTTTAACAGTGTTTTGAGCTTCTTAGGTAAAGATTTGATTAAGTGTTCTACGTTTTGCCCATTTGTTCCACATTTTGACAGGCAGTTCCACATTTTGACAGGCAATGTTCCACATTTAGGGGACAAATGGTTGCGAGGTATGTTGACGGGATTTGACAAAAGCTGAAGGAAGCCTCAATCTCACATGCGATGATCTACCCGGCCAGGCTCAGGATCGTGCATGAGGGTAAGGTCTGGCTGTTCTCAGACCCCATGAAAGCCAGCAAATGGGCCTCTCATCTTCAGCAAAAGACTCAGCAACTTAGTACACTTACTGGAATAGAAGGTGTCAAGCCAGAGGAAGATGGCAATGATTGAACTGGCTTAAGTGCGGCTTGGTACTTCTTATACAATATACGAACCCTATATATAAATGGCTCTAGTCGTCGAGTCGACCGTACAAGTCTCAGTGTTGAACTCTGATGGTCTACTCATCTTATGACCAAATAAAACTGACCAAAGTTCATAATTATTGTTGAGAGAGACGTTTCAGGGTCCCTGTCTTTGTTATTCATGAATACATCCCAATGGTATGTGTCAGTTTCTCTTTGGTTCTACACTGTATATATACTACTGCCTAGTCTACTGTTTTGGTTCTCCAGCTTAAAATGTTTCAGCCATGCTGTATAGTTTATTAGGGGCCAGATTAAAAGGTTTCCTAGTGCTTTAGTACTCGGACTTCCTCTAAAACTTTCCAAATAATTCTGACTTATTGGACAGTTTAGTTTGCTGTTGATTATGCTGCTTATTATTAAAATAGCTGTTTCTACCTTTTCTTAAGGGAATTGCATGACACCATTAGCCCTCTTTGCAGGGCGTGCATATGTTGGATTTTTATTATGGTCTTAAGTTTACTGAATAAGGTATGCTGCTGGTGGGCTTGTACCTGCAGCAACTATTTAGATACATATTTTGTATTGATGATAATATTCTTTGTAACCCCCAAATGTGGTGTCACAATATCTTAGATGCAACTGTCCTGTAATTAAAGAGGCTTTCACCTCTCTGAGATGTACAGTGCTGTTTATGGACTGTCTAGATATGGAATTGTAACAAGGTAATAATGTTTGAAACTAACAAAAATAAAGTTAAAAAAAAAGTCCCGGTGCATATACAATTAACACATTTTGGGAGGTTTTTTTTCCATGTTTTTTTCTTCGATAGACAGCAGCTGACTGAAGTGGAAAGAGGGTTGTGTTGGTCATCCAATGCTGAATTTTAATTGAACGGATGCAGAGGGAGGAGGGTGGGTATGGGTGCTACATGGGCTGGGAGATTGCAATATATCTTACTTCCAGGGGGGAGGAAGGTGGCAAGGGTGCTAGGGGTGGGGAAAGGAAGGTTTTCTTTATATGATTGCCAGACACCAAGATTGGGCACCTGGTGTCAAGATCCCAAAAGTGGGGTAGCTGCGTCAGGCCATTTGCAAAATCTGCTACAGGTACAGTGCAATGTATGTGGTGATACAGCTGCTTTGTGAGTGGCCCAAGTCTACAACAGGTGTAGCACAGTGTGTCTGATGATGCAGCTGATTGGTCAGTGGTCTGCAGGCCCAATCACAATGTCCTTTGCTTATGGACAGACACAAAGTAGACTATAGGTTCTGGGATGTGCCCAGCACAGCAGTTGTTCTGCATATGTCCACCACAAAGTAAGGTACTGCAGCTATCTTGATTAACTAAAAAGGCTAAATTCATGCACAAGTTGGAGTTTATTACTAAAGCAACAAAAGTAAGGAAATGCCATATTATTTCTTTTTTAAACCTAACTCCACCCATGCCCATGCACCACCCCTGTGAACCCCGCTGAATGGAATGCCAAACCACAATCCAGATTTCAAACATATGTTTTAAGATCATAAATAAATAACAGAGTAGTACGAGGAATACAGACACTCCCTGACCAACATTGCACTCATTGCTGTGGACCACTACAGGTCTGGTGCAATGTTTGTGACCATGCAACTGCTTTGGTGAGTGACCCACAGGGCCACTGACAAAGTTTGCTGTATGTCTGATGGACTTTGTCTGACCATGCAGTTGCTTTGTGAGGGCCATTTGCAACATCCACTGCAGCTGTGGCACAATTTGTGTGATGACGTAGGTGCTTGACCCCAGACACACACACACACACACACACACTGACCCAGCATGTATCCTGCCGTCTTGTGTCTCACAGCATACAAGTGCAGTGTTCATCATAGGAGGTAACTGTTTTCCTCATTTTATGTTATTTATTATAATTCTAAAACATATGCTTGAAATCTAGATTGTGCTTTGGCATTCACTCTGGTGAAGTTCACACGGTTCTGCATGGGGTGGGTGAAGTTAGGGTTAAAAAAAACTAATGCCTCATTTCCCCTACTTTTGCTGCTTTAATAATAAATCCTAACTTTTGCCTTAACATAGTTTATGCAGTTAATATATACAATAGTTTGTTTTTGGCTGTTTGCAACTCATCCATCTTTGGACATAGGGGCCTGTAAATTGGCATGCCTTCCCTTTGTGACAGGATCTCAAAACCTACCAAAATGGCAGATTTCAGTATAGCAGTTTTTGAGTTACAGGGTAGCAAAAACCATGAAACATGTTTTTAAGACTTTATTTTATGAATTAATAACTAAAAACTACTGCGTTTTGAAACCCAAGACTTTCAAATTTGTTAGATCCTGTCCCAAAGATATGCCATTTGGGGGTTTGGGAATGACAATGTTTAAAATAAAAATGATATACACTAATACAATGAACCAGCAGAACATGCACAGAATATGAAATCATGGCTTTTTATCAGGTCAGCTCACTCACCACATCTAAAACTGGGGTCATGTTCCTCATACCACAGCTAAAACTGTGGTTCCAGTGAGCCCATCAGTGCAGCGGAATTGCCACCATTCGTGACATGGGAGACCCAGATTCAGAAACAAGCCCTGAATCATCAGGGTCCAGCCGGAGGGGGGGGTCGAGCATCCCAGAGGATTCCCTCCTCCTCCAGGGGGGTGATCTGTGAGTCCTGCTGCAACACTGCAGCCTGGGTGACCACAGGAGGTAGTGCACGTGGAGCCATTATAGGTGGGAGGGCACCTCCCAACTGAGGACATTAGCACACTTGTGTGCAACATCAAGTTCAGTCCTCATCAGTGAGGCACATGATGGGGGGACAGGAAAATGGAGCCTTCAATTGCAGGATAACACCACCTTTCTCCTCACAGGCCTGCATCACTCAATGAGCTGTTCAAACATGCAAGCTAAACTTCCCCCATGCCTGGGGAACTCAGGAGGCTCTGCCACTGTGGGCACACCATGTAGCATCATCAGGTCAGAGGTAAGTCCCAGAGACAGTGGGTGATGGGGCTGAGGGAGAGAGTGGCTGATGGGGGATGGTTGAGTGTGGTACAGTAAATTATATTAAAAAAAAGTGGTCCCACATCAAACCAAGGAAGTAAAAAATGTGTTCCCACATTTGCAAACACATTTTTTACTTCCTGGTTTTGTAGCCACCGAGAACTGGTCACACATGTTGTAATCTGATGCTGGTAGCACAACCCAGTGTTAGCTACTTTTAATTCTTCAGCCAGCACTGGGAAACCAACCCCAGTGTTGACTGTCATTTTAAATCTTCAGATGACACAAGGAGACCAACCCCAGTGTCAACTATCTTTTTAAATCTTCAGCAAACACCAAGAGTCTAACCCTAGTGTCAGATAACACAGCCCACCCCCAACCTAATGCCAAGGCTGGAAATTCATCCCAGTTATCAGAAAAGACAGATGCCTCCCCAACTGAGCATGACACTGGAAGCTTATTCCCAGTGTGGCTAACAGAGCATGTGATGTTTGCCTAAACCAGTTTCAACACCAGAAGCCCATCCCCAATGTCAGAGACATCTAAACAGAAAAAAAAACAGCCACTGGGAGTCTATCAGCAGTGAAGCACTGCTGCCCTGACTCTCCTCCCCAGTTACACTGGTACCCTATCCCCAAAGTCGCCAAAGAGCCCCCTAGACAGTGGCCAGCAATATCCTTCTTGTCATCTCCTTGGCTAGTAATAAGCTGAATAACATAACTGCAACTGAGATGATCAAACAGATAAAATATATTTATTTCATTATTGTGAATCATGATAAATGTCATCTATTTCATTATTATTATTATGGCTTATTATCTCTTTTACTACTTTTTACTCTGTAATCAGGTATTTCAAACAGATCAATGATGTAATGTTACCCACTGTCTTTAACCTGTGTAAATATAACATTTGACTTCTCCTACTAGTTTCATTCAGTTGGCAGCCATCAAGGAGAGACAGAAGAGATATTTGTGTACACCAGCAGGGTGAGGAAGTGGTACCACTGGATGCCAGAGATTGATGTTTTGCAGTAGCGTGAGGAAGGGGTACCACTGGCTTCCCAGAGACTGATAGTTTGGGAAAGGGCTAGGTGGTGCCCCTAAATGCCAGGGATTGGTGGTTTGCAGCAGGGTAAGGAAGGAAGTATCATTGGATGCCAGAGACTGATGGTTTGGAGCAGGGTAAGAGAGTGCCACTAGATGCTAGAGGTTGATGGTTTGGGGCAGGGTAAGAGGGTGCCACTAGATGCTAGAGGTTGATGGTTTGGGGTGGGCTAAGAGGGTGCCACTAGATGCTAGTGGGTTGATGGTTTGGGGCAGGGTAAGAGGGTGGCACTAGATGCTAAAGGTTGATGGTTTGTGGCAAGGTGAGAGGGTGCCACTGGATGCAAGAGGTAGATGTTTGGGGCAGGGTGAGGGGGTGTCACTAGATGCTAAAGGTGAATGGTTTGGGGCAAGTTGAGAGGGTGCCACTGTATGCCAGGGATTAATTGTTTTGGGCAGTGTGAAGATGTACTACTGTATACCAAGGGACTGATAGTTTGGGGCAGGGTGAAAGAAGGGGTATCACTTGGACACAGGGATTGATGATTTGGGGCAAGGTGAGAAAGGGGGCACCACTTGATGCCAGATGCTTATTAATGTGGAGCAGGGTAAGAGAGGAGGTACCACCAGGCACCACAGAGTGATGAATTGTGGCAAAGTGAGGGGGTACCACTGGATGCCAGGAAGTAACAGTTTGGGGCAGGGGGAGGGAGAAGTGTGGCACTGGACACCAGGGATCACTGGGCACAGGGGTGGCATGAGGAAGGAGGTGCTGCTGTACTCCAGGATCTGCTTGGCACAGGTTGGGGTGAGGGCAGGGAGTGCCACTAGACAAGAGGTAATGGTTGAATTAAAAGTGTTGATAGTCAATACTATGTAGTGTATATCTGATATTGAATTTCTTTTTCAAAAAGTATGGAAATCCACTGCAAAAAAACTATGTTTAGGCATCAGTTAAAGTTAAAAAGGATAAAAAGTAGAGAAATGTGATGTTAAGGTAAAAAACCTTCTTTGACTTAGTGAATCTGTGGTGTGGAAGCCTGGAGCAAATTAACCTGCTGGTGGTGTCAGCTGGAGGAGCTGCTAGAAAGGAGCTGCTAAAATACTCCCTGCTTGGCTTTGTAAGCTTTTATGCTTGATTTTACTTACTTTACTTACTTTATTTATTGAGAAATGGTTTAAAAACTGTCAAATATCTGTGTTTCCTGTAAGCTACAGAAACATCTCTACTACTGTTGAGGGAGTTGGGCCTTTGGCTCAACTGTCTGCTGTATTTGAATACTGGTTGTCTTTTAGTAGAGCGGTGGTAGTGGGAAAGGGAGTGGGAGTGGAGAAACTCACTTGTGAGACTTTTCTGAGCACAGCATAAATATTTTAAATTGATAACAGTATTGCAGCACCTTACATACATATTTTTTAGTAACCTGAGAATGTGTAGCCAATAAGGCTAGTGACTTTTACCAATTTTTGCATCTGCATGGGAGGAGCCCTGCAGGCATTTTGGGATTACTGGGGGGGGGGGACGACTGACAGGATACGATGACTGTGTTCTTCCCCTGAGTGGTTTGGACTGGACATGTCTGAAAACTTTCCACCGTCTCTGAATTTATTGCAGTGGTCTGTTTGTGTCTGCCTTCACCTTTACCCCTGTCAGCACTAGATTGCACTATTTCATTGATGGACTGTGAGTTTCAGTTAGATACTTCAACTATCAATTCCTTGTAAGCCATTTTTAGAGCCCCTTCAATAACTGTGCCCTTGGCTCTGTTCTGCATGGCTTTCCATCCAGACTGAAGCTGGACTGTAAGTTTCAGCAGAAGACTGTACAACAGAGAACAGAGCCCAACCATGCTCTCTCTCTCTCTTTCTTTCACACACACACACACGCACAGTGACACCACTCTTCTTCAACTGCTTGTACTTCAAAAGAATCAAGCCACTCAAATCAGAGAGGGCTTCTTTGATTTGCATGAAGCCACTCAACAAACAGCTGATCGGCTGTCAATACCAGCAGCCTGTCTTTAAAATCCTGTAAAATTAAAGGAAAAATATGTTAAACAGCACTGACAAGCTGGCCAGACTACATAAGAACATTGGGGGAAGATCTACAGAGAGTTTAAACTGAGTTGTGCCAATATGTTTAATTTTATTACTGTGTATAAGGGGTTTCCTGCCTCTGTTTCTGAAGGCAGTTTGAAACTATAGGATGATGTCTCAGATTACAGCCATTATTTGACCTAAACTAGCAAGCCTATAAAGAAGATTTAACCCTTGCCTGCCCCTCTGGTTACTAGTAGTATGGAACATAGTCTCCTTACTGCAGCAACTTTTAAATACAGGGAAAAATAATAGTATACCTCTGTTTCTCTCCACCAGCAAGTGTATATTGCAAACAAAGTTAACCTAGACAAAGATATACATTCATTCTAAACTTTCTGTGTCTACATTTATGAATGAACTTTGAAAGGTGAACCCACACATATAGAATTGTGTTTATATTGATGTCACCAACTTTTGCAATCCTCTCCTGCCCCTCCCTCTTATTTCCTTTCTCACCACTCCTCCTTCCATAACACTTATGTTCCCCTCCCCATGCCCTAGCCCTCTATACCCCTCCCCTGTATGCTACCCTTACCCATCCCTTTTTAGCCCTTGCATGTATACCAATACCTGCTATGACCTGAGTGATGCATATATCTTAATATGGTTAATCCTTGTTGTTGTGATGTTACATATATTGAAATTCAACAAAAAGAATAACTGGCAGATCCCTACATGTATTCTCCTTTTTCTTGTGCTCAACTGTTTTGCCTGCCATCCTTCCTACAGTGATCCCAGTATTTGCATTCTGTCCATGGTGATCCTCTGCACCAACTCTCTCCAGGCCTCAAGACAGTTATTATTCTCCTAAATGCCCTGTCTGGCCAGTACCCTCTATATCTGTCTAGGTGTAAAAAAAACAAAATGCATTTTTCCCCAAAGTGAATCCTGCACACTCAGTGTTGTCCATAGTCTCCTGTAAGAGAGCTGTTCACCACGTGGTGAGTTGGCCACTGCTGTCATAATTCTGTTATATTTTTCTGTGATTTTGGTTATGTTTAAATTCTCCAAAAGAGGCCTGGAGTTAAGGTTTGACAGAAGGATGCACAGTTTTACTGAAACGGTCACATAGACGAGAACGTATATTGCAAATGTCTGACATTCCTCCTTGCCTGGGAAAGGCTCACTTAACAGGAAACTAAAATTCCATTTCAAAGGGGGGGAAATTAGTATTTCCTGATAAACTAATCAAGGGAGACAAGTCCAGTAGGGCAGGAGATGGAAGGAACTCTCTCGCTGTAATAAACTTTACACTTCAAGAGAAAAATACTTTAAGTTCCAGGAACTGTCATGGTATGTTTACATTTTGTTAGGTGGCAGGAAGGACAGGGATATCAAAGGTCCAACCAGGAAGTGGTTGGGGGATATCTAATCAGGAAGTCTATTGTGAATTCACTTTAAGTGTCATATCCATCTCCAATTAAAAGTAGCAGAAAAGAGACTGTTTTTTTTATTTTTGTGCTTCACTTAAAATGTGGGAAAGAGCAAGAGAAACCCCTGCTGCCCAAAAAGATAAGGCCACAGACTGCAGAAATCAGGGTATATAAGACCCCCAACACAGCATTTTGGTGCACACTTTTTCATGAGACACCATTCCTGACACATTAGAGAAGCCAAACTGTCTGACTCACACTGAAGACCCAGGCTACAGAAGAACTGAAAACTTTTGCAAAAACTCATTTATTTTCTGGACTTTTGATTCTCCAAGGACAAGGTAGAAATTAGTTGAATTTTACAGCGTGTTTTTGTACTTATATTCTTTCAACTTTGTTTTGTTATTCTGTAACCAAATTTCTGAATCTTTTGTTTGTAAGTCATGTATGATAATTATTTAAGATTAGTAAAAGCACTTGCTTTTAAAAACTGCCTGGAAGAGATTTTATTGTGTGTGTGAATGTGGGAAAGTTTATTAAATCTGTGATGGCCTGTTTAATTGCCAAAGCACCACCACCGCTACCAAGACTAGGATACTGGAAGGGAAGTCTGGGGGCCAAGAAGGGGAGATACATGGGTCTCTGGAGGGGTCTGTAAGGGGAAACTAGGTCACTGCATGGGCAACAGATGTAATGTCATGGTCACACTAGTCACAGTCATAATGTTGTGGATTAAATGTATAAAAGACATGCCATCACCAGTGTAGCGATTGTGGATGAAATGTAAATACAGTGACCAAATGCTATGGCGAAGGTATATCAAATATGCAGTGCAACTTTTTGTACAGTCTCATCGGACATCTACACAATGTTGCTAACACTCCCATAGGTAATATTTTTTACTCACAGTGCTTGGCTCTTCTGTGCTTTGTTCTTAATTGCTTTTCAGTGCTGCAACCATTCCTGCCTCCCTTCCTCCTTTGTGTGTGAACATTGTAATATGTCCCCAGCAATTGACAGCCAGATTTTGATTTGGGTCCATTGCAACCAGATTCAGATCCAGTATCTGGTAATCCATAGTTCCAGTATACGGTGGTACTGCCAAGGTTGTATTTAAGGTGAAGCTGCAGTTAGAAGCTCATTCACCTAAATTCAGCCATGGAGTATGTCCCAACACAGAAAGGAATGCAGAAGTTGGTTTTAGATAACTATTTATATCAATCAATTGATCTTTATTTAGCCAGGTGAAACATCATTGAGAAGAACTCATTTTCAAGCTGGGCCTGGGCAAGATGGACCTGGGCACAGGGAAAGGTATTCTGGTGATGTGAACTGCACACCTGCTATGCTCATCTATACACACTCAAGGATGCCATCACCTTGCCTCCCACTGAGCATAATCATGCCCTGGTGTATGGTCATGCGGAGGTCATTATGGCACAGGCCAACATGAGACACAGATCCTGTGAGTCAGAGGAGGCTACCCAAAATCTTGTACATCAAGGTCTTGAGCAGGTGTCTTTGAGGCATGCACACCTGCTGCCAACACAAGAAACTCTAAGGTGTGATGTTAGGTGCCATAGACAGCAGGGGGAACAATGATTCCGATGTCATGCAGTACTCACGCACAGTCAGTGATGAACCATTTTTGAGAATCAATACAGATGATATGTTAGTTTTTGCTAGTGACAGTGACGAATGCCCCTGCCACCTTCCAAAGGTTGGTCAACCAGGTGTTACATGGTACTGAAGAGTATGCAGTGGCTTATCTGGATGATATTGCCATCTTCAGTACCAGCTGGAAAGAACACCTGTCCCATCTGAAGGAAGTGTTGGGCAGGATACAGGTGGCAGGGTTCACTGTCAAGGCTGAAAAGTGCCAGGTGGCTATGGCAGAGGTGGCATACCTAGGCCATGTGGTGGGGCGGGGGCAGCTTTGTCCTAATCAAGCAAAGATTGAGGCAATAGAGGCATGGCTCACACCTGAAACCCAGAAGCAGGTTAGGAGCTTCCTAGGGACCACAGGGTACTTCCAAAAGTTTGTGCCCAATTACAGTACCCTGATGGCTTCCCTATCTGGCTTGCTAAAGCAAAGACAACCCAAAAAGGTAAACTGTAAGCCAGCCTATGAATGAGCTTTTGCATGGCTAAAAGTGGCACTGTGCAGTGCCCCTGTGTTGGACAGTCCAGATTACACTAGGCAGTTTGTAGTACAGATGGATGCCTCAGATGTGGGGATTGGAGCAGTCATTAGCCAGACATCTAATCAGGGAAAATACCACCCGATAGTGTACCTTAGTAAGAAGTTACTTCCCCAGGAGCAGGCATACTCCATGGTTGAAAAGGAATGCCTTGCACTGGTATGAGCCCTGAAGAAGTTAGAGCCATACCTCTACGGAAGGTGCTTCAAGGTACAGACCAGTCACAACCCCCTGGTGTGGTTAAATCAGATGGGAAAAACAAATGGACAGCTCCTCAGATGGAGTATTGCCCCACAGACCTATGACATGACCATTACACACAGGTCAAGGTATGCCAACGCAAATGCAGATGGCCTGTCTCACCAATTATAACAGTAACAGAATTATGGGATTCCTACCATACAATAGGGGCATGTTCCCTCAAATTCAATCTAAGGAGGGAGGGATGTGGTGAGTTGGCCACTGCTGTCATAATTCTGTTATATTTTCCTGTGATTTTGGCTATGTTTAAATTCTCCAAAAGCCTGGAGATAAGGTTTGACAGAAGGGTGCACAGTTTTACTGAAAAGGTCACATAGAAGAGAAAAAATATATATATATATATATATATATATATATATATATATATATATATTATTTTACTTTTTGTGCTGGCTCCCCAAGCCCTAGATGGGCTTGCCAGGCTCCAACAGCTGCCACCTCATACTCGGTCTTACCCCCCCAAATGGGGCCACTGGTAGGCAAACTCTGGTGGCCAGAGGGGACAGTAATGGAGCTGGCTCATTAGCAGAGGCTGGCATTTTTTTGAGCTGCAAACCCCACGGGGCCGGGAACGTGCAATGACATCCCGCATCCGCTCCGCCTCACGAACGTGCAGGCACCGACTGCTGCAGAACTCCTGGCTTCCACCAGGGGTCTATCATGCATCAGACACTCAACCCACCTCACCCCAGAGTAGGAGAGCAGTCCACCGGATGCTCAGCCCTACTCCCCCCAGCCGGCCCTCCGACTCCCGGATCCATTTCCAAACCCGGGTCATCAGCGCCGCAGACAGAGATCGTGCGGGCCAAAGAGAATGTATATTGCAAATGTCTGACATTCCTCTTTGCCTGGGAAAGGCTTATTTAACAGGAAACTAAAATTCCATTTCAAGGGGGGAAATTGGTATTCTGTGACCTGATAAACTAATCAAGGGAAACAAGCCCAGTGGGACAGAAGATGGGAGGTACTCTCTCACTGTAATAAACTTTACACTTCAAGAGAAAAATATTTTAAGTTCCAGGAACTGTCATGGTATGTTTACATTTTACTAGGTGGCAGGAAGGACAGGGATATCAAAGGCCCAGTCAGGAAGTGGTTGGAGGATATCTACTCTGGAAGCCATTGTGAATTCACTGCAAGTGTCATATTCATCTCCAATTAAAAGTGGCAGAAAGGGGAATTTTCTTTTTTTTTTTTGTGGTTCACTTAAAATTTGGGAAAGAGCGAGAGAGACCCCTGCTGCCCAAAAAGATAAGGCCACAGACTGCAGAAATCAGGGTATTTAAGACTCTCAACACAGCATTTTGGTGCACACTTTTTCATGAGACACCATTCCTGACACACCAGAGAAGCCAAACTGTCTGACTCACACTGAAGACCTGGGCTACATAAGAACTGAAATTTTTTGCAGAAACTCATTTATTTTCTGGACTTTTGATTCTCCACGGACAAGGTAGAAATTTGACAGTTGAATTCTACAGTGTGGTTTTGTATTTATATTTTTCCAACTTTGTTTTGTTATTCTGTAACCAAATTTCTGAGTCTTGTATGCAAAAAAATGTTGTAGGTGCCGTATTGGTCCTTTTAAAAAACAGATCCAGAAACAAATGATTTGATACCTTTTACACCTACAACATTTTTTTTTGCATCATGGAAGATACCAAAATTCGCCGCAGGACATGGCAGTTGCATAACATCAGGAAGAAACTAGCACAGCTAGACAGTGACATCTACTTTTTATCCCAGTGCAAAAGGAATAACATTATCCCTAATGGTCTAACTATTTGGAATCCACTGAGAAACACAGATAATTCTACATATGCTGAACAACTTTGTCGTAGGACCTCTGAGAAATTGAGAAATCACAGAATCCACAGCTCATATGCCAAAAAAGCATTTTTGAAGAAACAGTTTAATGAAATAGCTACCACACTGGAGAGGATGTCTGGTGAGCCTATTATGGACATCTTGCATGAGATAGACATGAACTACCAAAGAACCTTAAGAAAAGCCATGCTCATTAAAAACAGGAAGTTAGATGCCCTTCAACTTACCATACTTCCTAACAACCATGAAGAACAGAACAGAGTGACTGAACAACTAAGCCACACAGATGGGCACCTTTCAGTTGTTAATTTGTCCACCCACACACTGACTACTGGGGAATTAAATGTACTTTCTAAGGGCCTCAATTTCTGCCCAACTAAACCACTGGACAGAATACAGTTTTGTGGTGAAATGGAGGAATACTTCCGCAGATTGAGACTCAGGGAATTTTTTCATGGCAGAGAAGACATCACAGACAGGGAAGAAATCACAAACAGTAAAACTACTATGGATAAGAAAAAGAAACCATATGAGTTTACCCCATCAAGTGGCCGTAACAAGAAACTGGACAAATACATTAATTGCTTTTCCCAGAGAGTTACTGGTGAGATTCTTAATAGGCAGAAACAGGCCCGCTACAACCTCTCTCCATTGGAACGGAGGGCTATACAAACACTAAAATCAAACCATAACATTGTCATAAAAAAAGCTGATAAAGGCTCGGCAGTGGTGATATTGAATCGGGAAGATTACATTACGGAAGCCAACCGACAGCTAAGTGACCTTACTTACTACAAAGTACTGGGAAGTGACCCAACTACAGAATATAAAAGAGAACTACAGAAGTTAATTAAAACATTTCCAGAGCATGTCCAAGACAAACTAAAGGACCTCGTCCCCAGTGAACCTAAGCCAGGGACATTCTACATGCTTCCTAAAATACATAAGCCTGGTAAACCTGGTAGACCCATAGTCTCTGGTAATGGCACCCTGACAGAGGGATATCAGGGTTTGTAGAACTATTTTCAAACTGCTGGTTATACAAAGGGATAGTTACATCAAGGACACTACTCACTTCCTACATAAACTTTCTGGTTTTAAGGACTTACCACCTGATACCCTTTTAGCCACGATGGATGTAACCTCCTCTACACTAATATTCCACACACAGATGGCATTTCAGCCTGCCTCAAATACCTGCATGACAAAGAATTGGACCCCAACATTGACCCTGGAGTTGTGGGTAAACTCACTGAATTCATTTTGACACATAACAACTTCAGCTTTAATGGTAAACATTATGTTCAAACTATGGGAACCGAATGGGAACCAGGATGGCTCCTCAGTATGCTAATCTTTTATGGCAAATTTGGAGGAGGATTTTCTAAGGCACTGTACACATAAACCACTCACTTATTTCCGTTACATTGATGATTTGTTTATAATTTGGACAGAGGGCACTGACACACTTAAAGATTTTCACCAAGAACTTAATAACCTCCACCCAACTATAAAGCTTTCCCTAGAATATTCTGCCACAAGTGTACATTTTCTGGATACCACTGTCACTCTTAAGGATGGTACCCTACATATCTGTCTTTACAGGAAACCAACAGACAGACAGAGATACTTACACAAGAAAAGTAATCACCCAAGCCACACAAAGAAATCTGTTATATATAATCAAGCACTTCGGTATCACCGCCTCTGTTCAAATGAGGAAGACAGAGACACACATCTGGTGATGTTGAAAAACACCTTTATTGAGCAGGGACACTCATCCAGGGAAATTGACAGAGCAGTGGAACATGCAACACAGGTCCCAAGAGAACAGCTACTGCAATATAAGGAATGGATGACTACCAACAGAATACCCTTAGTAGTCACATACCATCCTGACCTTGAACTCCTACGTAAGATTACTAAGGATCTCCATCCAATAATTAGTGAGGATGAAACCCTTAACTGTATTTTTCAAGAACTACCACTACTATCTTTTAAACAACCACCTAATTTAGCCAACCTGATTATTAGGAGTCAACTTGAACGGAACAGAATACCATGACATCATATGGTACACGACCCTGTCATCAACGCACATGTAAGACATGTAACCTCATTTCCACTTCAGACTGTGTGGTTACATCACAAAACAGACTATTCAGGATACAGTGGAATTATACATGTACATCAAGTAATGTGGTCTATTTTATCCAATGCAAGAAATGTCCTCGCACAGGTTATGTGGGGGAGACAAGCCAACAACTCCACACTAGAATGAATTCACACAGACATTCTATTAATCACAAGATGATTGAGGAACCAGTAGCCCAGCACTTCTCCCAGGATGACCACTCAATCTCAGATATGTCTGTGATGGTCTTAAAAGGACATTTCAACAGTACGCAACAGAGACGGGCTTCTGAAATTAGACTTATTTTACTTCTCAATATGGTGGTGGATGGATTGAACATTGATGTTGGGTACATGACACATTATTCCACTTAAAGTTACACAGACCTTTACTTTAAAAGATGGACATAAACAGTTTAGTTCTTCAGTGGCCCTTTGATTTTGTAAGTTTATGGTTATCTACATTGTTGACTTTTCACCTTAACACTGTGGTGAGTGCATTTGAGTGTGTGTGTGTGTGTGTATACTGATGTATGTATGTATGTATGTGTGTGTTTTGTGTGTGTTTGGTGTGTGTTGTGTTTTTGTGTGTTGTGGGTATGGTGTGTATGTGTGTTTTGTTTGTTGTGCATGGTGTGGTGTGGTGTGTGCAGAATGTGTTTGCTATATTTGTTGTGTGTTGTGGTTGTGTGGGGTGTGCAGGTGTGTGTGTATGTATGGGGGTGTGGTATGGTGTATGTACACACATATGTGTGGGTGGAGCGTGGCATGGGGCAGTTGTTATGTGGCTAGAACACTTAGTTTTCACATATAGTGTGCATTTATTTCCTTCTATTAGTTGTCAGTGGGTGGATTTCACACTGTCACATTTTTAACTACTCATATTAAGATGCATATCTCATTTTACTTGGGGGTTCATTAAAGGTGTAATTCCTTTGGGTTTTCATTTAGATTGCTTAGACTGATTCTGTGCATTGTTGTTATACACAGACTCTGTGTTGAAATCTGCATTTATCAGACTCATGGTCTCGTTTTCTTGGGGGTCCTTGACAAGAATTATTTTTTTTTTTTTTTGCACTTACAAGTGATACTTTCATGCATCATGTTTATATGTGTAGGTTAATTTGAGGCTTGATTTCAACTTGCAGTTATACCTAATTTCAGGATTTTGTCTCTCATTGTCTGTCCTTTAATATACCAGGACAATTGGAATGTAAGTTGTAAGCTCATCTTACATGTATTAGAGAGAATGCCACTCCAAGGTTTTTTTTATCACTAGAATGCTTTCTTGGCATACTGAGACATTTTAAAATTTATGTGACAAGAACTCTCTGGCTGTAGAGAATTCTTGATAACCTTTGCCCTTCTGAGGCTCCTCAGTTTAAGGCATACTGGTGTTAATTAGCTTCTCTGACGTAATCTTCTATTATGTTTTAAATGTATATGTTAAACCAATGAGAATTATTTCTGCTTTTTCTATATAATCTGGTGTTAATAGTATGGGATATTTGAAAAAACTGCCACAAAGCTTCTGAAGAAGGACCTGGTTGGTTCGAAAGCTAAAGCACTTTGTTCTTTTCTGTAACATCCATGTTGGTCCAATAAAAGGTATCAAATCATTTGTTTCTGGATCTGAGTCTTGTATGATAATTATTTAAGATTAGTAAAAGCACTTGCTTTTAAAAAACTGCCTGGGAGAGATTTTATTGTGTGTGTGAATGTGGGAATGTTTATTAAATCTGTGGTGATGTGTTTAATTGCCAAGGTGCCACCATCGCTACCAAGACTTGGATCCTGGAAGAGAAATCTGGGGGCCAAGTAGGGGAGATACGTGGGTCTCTGGAGGAGTCTGTATGGGAAACTAGGTCGCTGCACCACCTGTGAGAGAAGACACATTCAGGATTACGAGAAACAGCCCCAAAGAGCTCGTAATGCCTGGGTCTTCCCCCCCCAGCACAGCAACCAAGAAGGGTTCTTACCTGGCTCGAGACTGTATTTTACCCTTACCCAGATTAGAGAGGAAGCTCTGGGCCCTTGTGCCTTTGGTACCTCAAGACAAAGGTCATAGGATGCTGTTGCACTTGTCTGTGATGTAATAACTTTTTAATAAGAATGGAAAATCAGTGTCACCTGTGCTCTGTTCTTCTCACAATTGTTGTCTCCCCTCACCGCACATGCATACATTAGACCGAAACACAGCAAAGTTTCTATTTTTTTAATTAATTTTAATTAATAAACCCACTCTGCACCCAGCTGCTAATGCCTCACCCAGAGCCACTGATAGTTTTTTTGCTTTCAAAATCATTTAAAAAGAATATTACTAACAAAAATAAAAGGAACTGGGAAACAAGCATGAGCACGATCTGCACTATAACGTATCTGGGTGAATCCATGTTGATTTAAATGGAAGCACATAAGTGCAGATCTTGCTTTCACGCATAACCAAGGTCTTCCTTTTTTATGAAGTAAGCTTTTTTCAAATAATTGTAAAAGTAAATAAACTGTCAGTAGCATGGCAAGGAGTATTAGCAGTTGGCTGTAGTGTGGGTTTATTAGTTTTAAAATTTCCCAAAGTTATGTGCCTTTTGTGTGTGTTTGTGTGGGGACAACAATGTATTTTTTTAAGATAAAAAAGAAAGTGTATAACAGTGGATGCCCAGTCACATATACAACAAACCTGCATTGCCAGTAGGGTTCTGACTATTCTTGAGGTCGGTGACAACACAGGCTTGGTTTGCATGGCTGGCCATCCGCTATCCTTTATACACAAAATAATAAGTTATAACATAATTCTTGGCTAATCAGGATTGTTTATTTCTAAACATTCCAAATACTATTTTTCCCACAAAACATCTCATGCAAACAGAATTAATGCTACAGTTCTAAGTTCATATAACATAGTCCATTTCATCACACGGGTTTCTTTAATTTTCTACAAAATCTAACGGTTGTTTTTTAAAGAACAGGTTTCTATTCTGTAAACTTTCACTCCCCTGCAACATAAGCAGCACCTTACTAGGCACTTAATCCATGCAACCATAAAGTTAATTTTTGGTTCACTAAATTTATAGAAATTTCACTTGTAAAAAACCTCCGTGGAGCGGGTAGACAAAACGCTCCTACTTCCTTATGCAGAGCCACGCCCCCAGGTTAGCACATTTTGTGATGTCAGTACAAGAACCTGTGCAGGGGCATGCTCCATAGACTATAAAGGGGCCGGTTTTCACAAGCATTTTTTTTATACTGCGAAGTGCTGACACTGAGAAAGGGAAGGGCACCGCTCAACTAACAAAGTCCTTGTTAGTTGAGCGGTGGCCTTCCTCTCTCAATGTCATCACTTAACAATATAAAAAAACACTTGTGAAAACCGGCCCCATTATAGTCTATGGAGTACTCCCCCATGCCGTTCTTGTACTGACAACACAAAGCATGCTAGCGTGGGGGGTAGCTCTGCATATGGAAGTAAGAGCATTTTTTCTACTCGTTCCACTGAGGTTTTTTTACGAGTGTAATTTCTATAGATATAGTGAACCAAAAATGAACTTTATGGTTTCCTGGATTAAGTGCCTGGTTAGAAGCCATTTATGCAGTGGTTAAATTGGAAATGTTTAGGTGGCAGAACTCTTACATCTGAATTTCTAGGTGGTGGAACTGTCATTTCAAGGTGGCAGAACTCTCCTGTAGTAGTCAATGGAGAAAAAAGACAGAGGCAGTGGAACTGTCATGCAATTTTTTAAGAGCTGGTGGAACGTAGTTCCTGTGCGCTCCTACCCAATTTGACCCCTGCATTTATGTTGAGGGGGAGTGAAAGTTTATAGAATAGAGACTTGCTCTACAAATTCAAGTTGCATTTCTTTTTTTTTAACTCTGTTTTTGCTCCTCAGTACGGCAGGGGGTTACTTACCCCCGATCAGCCTTGTGCACAGACACTCAACTACCCCACAAGCCAACCTCTGCCATGGATGCAGAGTCAGGGAGGACCATGGCTTACCCCCCATGGAGGGGCCCCTCTGGCAGGGGACAGACCGGGGGAGAGACCACATCACCCTTGGCCCCCGCACCCTGACTGATTCCGGGCTTTGTTTGGCTTGGAGGAGGTCACTCATCATAGGCTTCATCCTGCATTTCATGAGGTGATTTTCAACTTGTAAACCCGTGGGGCACAGTTGTGCAATGACTTCTGGCATGTGGTGAGCAAGCTACCACACTCACCCACAGGATGTCCACCACAGCCCAACCCCTGTTACCAGGCCCTCAACTGCTGCTCCACCAGTCTCCACTGGGGTCACTAGAGTGGTGGGCACACACCCCAACCCTCCCCAGGAGAGGAGAGGAGATCAGTCCTCCAGATACTCGATCCTATCCTCCCACTCCCCTGCTGAGTCCCGATGGCCCGAGTCCATTCCCGAACCTGGGTTGCCAGCATGGAGTGAGGTGTGGCATCCAGCACCTCAACCTTCAGTGCCACTGGGCCGGCTTCCAATTTGCATTTCTCAACAGAAATCCTCAACATGATTTATATTTCTGTGTACAGCTCCCATGTGTCTTGTGGCTACAAGAGTTTCTGCTCCAGTCCTTTGTGTACCAGAACTACTCAGCTTCACTTTGTAGTTTTGTCACCCAAAGAACTCAAGAATGCACTCTTATAACCATAAGAGACACAGTAACTGTACATGCAAGCATATACTACATTCTATTCTATTCTATTCTATTCTATTCTATTCTAGTCTAGTCTATTCTATTCTATTATCCTAACATAAATCTGAAAATGATTGCAGCATTTTGGGGCCTCACCACTTAAGTGGCTCAGTGTCTTGAAATCTACTTCACTCCAAGGGTGTTCTTATTGTTAAAGCAGGCAGGGGACCACACTCCAGGAGTAGCATCAATTTGTAGAGGTAAAACAAATAGATTGGATGAGTACTTTCAATTGTAGGAATATTTTATTATGTTATAGCCACACAGAGAGCACTTATAGCCAAATGGAGAGCAGTCACTTACCTGCTGCTTCAGACTTGAACTCAGATCTTCATCGGGGGCCCCCTGATGAGGAACATAACCAAGTTTATGTCTGAAGTGCTAGATACAACACTCTCTGTGTGGCTATAACTTAATAAAAATGTTCCTGCAGTTGGAGGTACTGATCCAGTCTGGATTTTTTTACCTCTACAAATTGGTGTTACTCCTGGACTGCAGTCTCATGCCTGTTGTTCTTCTTGATTTGTTGAACCGGTGCAAGCACACCATGAGTTGCGGCAGGACCTTTGAGTAGTTGTCACTCAGACTCACTGCTCTGAAGCAACTGTGTTGGCTCTGACCAGAGTTTGTTATTGTAGCAGCAAATCCACATTTGTTTCAGTGGGATTCGAGTCTTTTTTGTTTTTATTGGTGATGAGGGGTAGAAGAGGCTTCTTATCTATATGTTGACAGAGTTTCTAAAGGGAATTATTTTAATATTCCAAACTTCAAGTGAGCCAGTGGATTGGTATGCTGATTGATATCTAAGATATACCTGACACACACTGTGTTATTTTAATGTGGGTATTAAAGTGCAGCCTATACCTTAGTGAATGTTTTCCTTGTGCTCTTGTCAGCATTTTCCTCAAAAGGAGGGGTTGATGTTTTGAATTGGGAGTTGCATCCCAGAGTATAAGAAGGGTTCCTGAGTGCAGAGCTTACTGAACAGTGTTTGTAGCAGTGGCAGTAGTAGCAGGAGCAGCAGCTTGCACTCTATAGCAGCCAAAAAAAAGGAATTTGGTGGGACATCTGGTGGCCCAGCAGAAGCACTATGTGCTTTCATGCAGAAGACCTGGGTTCAGGAGCAGACTCAGGAAGTTGATCGGGCGGCTAGGGTGCTGGGGTAGCATTGTCACATGGCAACACTCGCCACTAGGGAAGGGAGGTGCCCAGATTCTGGCACCAAAGCAACCCCTGTGATGGGCCAAGGGAGCTTGTCTCTCCCACTGGATGTCTTTATGTGCATCTGAGGTGACGTGAATGGGGATGCACATCCTGCGTAAAGGCTCCATGGAGGAGGAGGAGACCAGAGAGAAAACCAAAAATAAAAGAACACAGACAGCTCTTAATGATGGCACTGGTGCCCTCAGGTCCCTCTACATCTGAATTCCCACCAGAGGGATGGTGGGGGTGTGGCTGGGACTGGGGGTGCCAAAACAATAGTCTGTAGTAGGCAGAGATGACCCCAGTGGCCAAAAAGCTACTTGAAAAAAAGGAATTTGGAGGTACAGGCTGGTTAGGAGCAATTTTGGTCTCCAATCACTCCATTTGCAATCATATCTTGGCTTTAGAGAACTAAGCTAACAAACTTTAAAAAGAAAAGCCCTAACTGTGCAAATAACTATGCAGACTTCTCATCCTGCTCAGGTAAATCTCCATTGATTTTTACTGGGTATAAAACTTGATAGAGAAAATCTCCAACATCTTGGACTGTAGTAGACACATATATTATACTTTTTTCAGCTTTGAAATACAGAGTAAGTGTACCACATGCTCTTTTTTTTTATTCATAAATAATATATAATATGTAACTTACTAAGTTATAGCATTATGATAAGCTATTTTATGTAGTTTATCTAACTGCCAAAGGTTGATTCTTATTAATACAAGCAGCTCTATCCAAATTTGTAGCCCCAAATAGTCCTCAGTAGATAATGATCTACTTTTTAAATAATTAGATAATTTTATGCTAAATTAAAGTATATCCTAGTGACAATATAGGTAATTGTTTATTAATTAATGATTGTTCCTTTTAAGTGCTGTTATGATGCATGGGATGAAGCTTGAGGGGGAAGACTCCAGCAGCAAATTATACTTATCTCTCCATCGTATCATCTGAGATGTGAGTCTGGCATGTTAGTTGGGGTAACAATTGGAACTAGCACAAGCACAGTTTCCTGAACTTGCTCTTTAAACCATCATTTTGTAACATAAGCATTTATAGAACACTGGACTAGTTGCTATTTTGAAGCATTCTAAGTTGTTCTTACCAAGAAATTGGGCACTGTTAACCATCAGCAGAGTCAAACTGTTTTTTAAAGTGTTTCTGGATAAATGAATAAATTAAGTACTTTAAGCTGCCAAGAAACCAGGAACCTTATGTTTTAAAGGATTCCTTGATAGTTGAGCACTTTTACTAAGATTCATACTAAGATTTTATGGCGCAGATAAAGGCAAAGGCTCGTGTGAATGGCTTCCCACTGTTTCAGTGGTAGTATTTCATGGTAGGTAATGAGGTCATGCAAGTGTCCAGGGTTTTTGGTTTTTTTAATACTGTTTTATTTTTACTTAATACCAAACTTAGTGGGAAATTATTCCACAGTCCAATTCCTCTCTGGGTAAAAAAATAATTTAATCTTTTCACTCCTAAATATATTTTCCTGAATTTGCAATGGGTGTCCTAGTGTAGCCATATGATCCTGTTTGAAACTGATGTCTAATGAGGATATCAGATCTGGATCATTAATGATGTCATATATAAACAATAAGTTCCCTCTTATGCATTTGATGCTAATGACATTAGTTTGGTTTTCCTTAATCTTTCCTCGTATGTGAAGTCCCTCATGACCTTAAGTGATTTTGTAGCTCTCGTTTGTACCCTTGCAGTTGTGTTAGTTCGTATTTTATTTTAAGGGACCCAAAACTTTGCCCCATAATCAAGAGGTGGGAGTAAATAAATACATACATATATGCTCTGAAGAGAGGTGCAATTACTTCTTCATCCCTACTTTTAATCGATAACTTGATGTTCCACCAGGCTTTGTTAGCTTTTACTAGCAGGTCATTACACTGACTACCTAGTTTGAACTTGTAGTTGATAATACCCTTCCACAACCTACTGATTTAAGTGTGGTACCAAAAACTTTGTACTTATGATTGGGGGTTTCTTTTACTTATGTGCGTCATGGCACACTTTTCTTCATTAAAGCTCATGCCCATATGCTGGCCTATTTACTTACTTTATTGAGGCCAGACTGAATGCATTCAATCTGATGCTCTGTTACACATAATCCCCCCAGCTTGGTATTGTCAGCATATTGTTCACACCAATTAACTATGTTGCAGTCCAGGCCTGAAATAAAGATATCAAACAATATTAGTCCCAGTATTGACCCTCATGGCACCGTGCTTGTAACAGGGCCACTTGAGGTCTGATGCCAATTTAACTTGCTTCTCTGAGTTATATTAGACAGTCATGATTTTATCCAGCTTGTCAGTACTTGCTCCATACCTTGTGTTTTTAACTTTACTATTACAGACAAATGGGGAATCAGGTCAAATGCCTTCTGAAAATCTAAATATGATGTCTGCAGGGTTATTATTGTGTATTTGTCTGCTCCACATTCTCATAAAAACACAGCAGATTTGTCAAGCAAGACCTGTCCTTATGAAATCCGTGCTGTTGACTATCCTTACTTTGTACTGGTCCCCTATTAGCTAAGATTTAATTCTTAAAAATCATGTGTGATGAAATTTACAGAAATTAGACTGTCAGCATCTGTCCTTAAATATTGTTCAACAGGTGTATGCAACTTAATGAGGAGTTATGCTTGTGCAACTTTGTTGATAGTCTGAAGATATTAGAATGAATGTGTTGCTGACTGTCATACTTGGATACTTTGGCCATTCTCACTCTCTGCCCCATGGGGAACTACCACACTGTAGGGTATCATGAAGGCAAAGGAACCCTCTTGAGGAGGGTAACACCCCTAGAGGTGCCAAGGGAACATAATTTTTTCAGGCTAAAAGCACCTTAGGAAGGAGCCCCAAGGAGAGAGGCATGCCACTGGAGGAGGAGGGCAGGACAGCGGGCCAAAGAAACAGTGCTTCTGAGTGAGCCTGGAGGAAGCTGATTTAAATAGTTCAGGCAGGGGGCATGGCTGGTTGCTTCCACCCATTGAACTGCAGGCATAGACTTTGAATTCAATTGGTTTACGCAGCTTAGTGAGGAATCTTGTGCAACTTCGTTGGTAGTCTGAAGGTATTTGAATGAATGTGTTGCTGACTGCCATATGTGGATACTTTGGCCATTCATACTCTCTGTTCCATGGGGAACTACCACTTTGCCAGGGTACTATGAAGGCAAAGGAATTCTCTTGAGGAAGGTTCCACTCCTGGAGGTGCTGCATGAACATAATTCCTTTAGGCTAAAGGTACCTTAGGAAGAAGCCCCAAAGTACTGTGCAGCAAGTGGTGAACACAAAGCCTAAGTGAAGACAGTTTGACAGCAGCTAATGATAGCTGATAACAGAGACTGAATTGAGGAATGATTGACAGTAATTTGTAATGGATAACATCTCTGGTATGCTATCAAGGGAGAGCAGGATAACTAGTGGAGTTCCGCAGGGCTCAGTACTGGGACCGATCATTTTCAATGTATTCATCAATGACATCACTGAAGGACTAGATAGGAAAATGTGCCTATTTACAGATGATACAAAACTCTGCAATAGGGTGGGAACACCTGAAAGGGCTCTAAAGATTGAATCTGACCTAAAAAGCTAGATGAATTGTCAATAAACTGGCAGTTGAAATTCAAGCCAAAAAGTGTAGGGTTATGTACTTAGGAAGACGCAACCCCATGAGGAACTACTTTCTAGGAGATGAACAGTAGGCAACAACAAAACATGAATGTGACCTTGGAGATGACTTGAAGATAGGCAAGCAATGCGAAAAGATAGCACTAAGGCTAGTGGCATCCTGGGTTGCATAGGGAGGGGCATCACAAGTAGGATATGGGAAGCCTCACCTGGAGTACAGCATCCAGTTCTGGAGACCACACCTCAGGAGAGACATAGACTGAATAGAGACTGCACAGAGGAGGGTAATGAAGATGGTGCAGGGTCTGCACCATGAGCCTTATGAAGTCAGACTAAAGCAACTCAACTTATATTCCCTGGAACAAAGAAAAAATAGGCGAGACATGATAGAGATCTACAAATACCTGAAGGGTTTAAACACAGTGCAGGCACAGAGTCTCTTTGAGGAAAACAGCTGTACCCAGACTACAGGTCACAATGTGCGCCTGAAGGGAGGAAGGTTCAGAAGCAACAGAAGGAAGTTCTTCTTCACTGAGAGGGTGGTTGAGCTGTGGAACAGCCTGCCCCTAGGGGATGGTGGGGGCTAAGATGGCCAGAGAATTTAAGCTGGTGTGGGACAGACAGTGTGGGAATGTCAAGGAGGCAACAAACTAGGCTGGGGATTCAAATCAATGGGCAGACTAGATGGATCATACGGTCCCCATCTGCCATCACATTCTATGTTTCTATGTTTATAACAGACAGAGGCATTACTTCTATAAGGAGAGAGGGGAACTCAGGATGGAAAGAGGGCCACCATCCAACCCCAACTCACAGCAGAAACAAGCTAGGGTTAATGCTATATTAATATAAATGTACTATATTATGGACCACCTCCTGTGATGACTACCTATTGTTTATGACCTTGAGCATAGAGGAGGGGAAAAAAGCCCTATGAGGAGGAAACCTCTGGGGATCCAAGGCCTTGGTTGCCTTCCCTTCAGGCTTGGGATAAAATTAGTAACAGCTCAGCTACTGCAATTTAGAGGAAGAGTTCTCACTCTAATCCTCTAACAGGAACATCATGGGGGGTGCCTCGAGTCAATCTCTGCAACTAAAGGAGGTTCCCTGTGAAGGAGACCCACCCCACAAGGCAGGAGGAGGACAGCAACAACCACTGAAAGGCAGTCACCTGGCAGTCAACTGGCCTCCACTGAAGGGAGGCCTAGTGTTCTATGTGATAATAGTGACTGCTGAAAGGCAAACTGCATTATTGCTGAAAACATTTTTGGCAATATGCACTAAAAGGTGACTGGGAACTGTGCCCCCACACCACTCTATCTACAGATTCTCAACTTCAGGGAGGGTGCATGTTGAGGAGGGGGGCACAGCCCAGTTTAAAAAAACATTAAATCCCGCAACTGCGGGATGTCACAAAATTGAATCCATGCCCAGTCCCAAACCCAGAACCTGCTCTGTCGGAGCCAACCACCCTACCCATCACACCACATGGTTGACTCAGCAGAAGCAGGCACACTACAGGGTTACAACCTTGTTCCCTGTCCCCGTATGTCCTGTCACGCACCTTTCATTCCTGTCACCCACCCTACCCTCGCTGTCGCAACAGTAGCCATCCCCCTACCATCGCCCATGATGATAGTGCCCTCATATGGGTCACCGTTTTGATGGTTGCCCATATGCGGTCACTATCATCACAGTATATCAAGGCCTAGAGAGGACGCCAGATCCTTGAGGAGTAAGGCATAGGAATTGGGCCCTTGAGGGGATGGTATTTGCTTAATTGTATGATCTTCACCCTTGAGGGGCAAAGGAAGGCAAGTAGGTGGAGACCAGGTGAACCATAGGTGGATGTAGGGGGGAATAGCTTTTGAAGGTGCTGATGACATGGTCTGCATAGCTAAAAGATCCCCCATGGACTTAGAGGACCCACTCTCTGGCAGCTGAAGTCTGGAATGCTACATCAAGTGGTGCTGCTGAGTTGATCTGCATAGCCTAAGCTTCCCCTGGAGTGTAGGGCATTCTCACCCAAGGGCAGAAAGAGAAGGACCTAACCAAGTCAAGGGACCCACCCTCAAGATGCAGACTTCAAGGGAGCAGAGCAAGACTATTGGCATAAAGGGCAGGGAGTCCTGGAAGCCATGCTATGGTTGTGGCTGGCATGCGTCTGCATGCAGGAGTAGTGGGAGGACAATGACGAAGCCTGATGGCCATGAGCATAAGGTAGAAACAAAATGTAGGCAAGGCCAAATGATTGAGACATCAAATGACAACTAGGACATTGTATGAGACTGAATGATATATACTTTGACTGAATGGTGAACACATGCCAACTAATTCCATAAGGGAGGTCAGTGTTGGTTGCTAATGCACTGCAGACTAGGTAGGCTGAGGCAGTAGAAAACAACAAATGAAACTGCTAGGGAAAAACAGGGACATATAAGAAACAAAACTAGAACGCAACATGCTGCTGAACTGAACAACTATTAAACCACCAGAACACAAAACGGAGTGGCTGCTTTGCTAGGAACTAGGTGTAAACATTTAAGGATTGTAGCTGAACTGAGAGATTACAAATGGTATGGAAGGAACAGCAAAAATAGGAGCCTGAAATAGTACAAGTCAATGCCTAAGCATAACTCATAAATTGAAGCATGGCTGCCCTAAGAAATTGTGCCAAGTACTATTTTTTTTTTATTATTTATTTTTTTAACCAGGAGAGACACTCTAAGCTGAAAGCTTGTTTACAGGTGCAACCTGGCAGCACAAGAAAGTTAAGTGACTTGCTCAGAGTCACACAGTATGCAAGTGGGGGCTGTGGGATTCAAACCCAGGTTTCCAGGTTTGCAGCTCAGAGCCTTAAACCACTGCACTATACTGTTTTCCAAATTTTGGTACCTTGACCAATGATTTAAAAAAGGGCATGTTGCTAGTACCAAAACTGATAGACTGCATGTAGAGAAAGCCTACTGGGAATAAAAGACAAAAAGAGAGAACTGATCACTTGACCCAAGTGATCGCCCTAAAATCCAAGTGGTCCACTGTAATGGGCTGCTGTCATTCATTGAGCACGTACTGCTCATACAGAGCTCAGTTGGCGGCTGGACATGGTGGTGAGAGGTGGGCTGTGCCAGTCGCTGGCTGGGTATGGGTTGGGCGGGGCAGGTGGTAGGGCACTGCTGAGTGGGTGGGTGGGTGGGTGGGTAGGGGTCCACTAGACCACCAGATATGTTGGGTATTTGTTTCACTGGGGATCAGGCTTGGGGATCCACTGGACCACCCATGGTTAATTAATTTGGCAACATGGAGGGATCGGGGCTTGGGGGATCTGCTAGACCACTGGGGCTAACTGAATAATAATTTTGGGTATGGGGAGTGCCACTAACACATCAGGGCTAATTGAATAATAATTTTGGACATGGGGTGCCACTCAACCACCAGGGCAGTTGCCATATATTGATCAGGGATTGGGCTGTGGGGCACTTGCATCCTTGCACTTTAAACTGCCACAGGCTTGTGGCAACCTGTCTAGGTGTGCCCTCTGTTTGGGGCACTGCTAGGATTGCCACAAGCCATGGGACTTAGCCACTGGGACCCTTCCCAATAGAGAATCAGGTGCAGTGTCCCTGGTGCATTGGCAAATGGCACAAGTTGCCTTTGGTGCGACTTGCCCTGAACTTTTGAGAATCGACCCAAGTGTCTGCCTGGTGTTTTATATGAAAATCTACCACTTCATACCATTTTTAGCCATTTGCTGTGTGTTGTACTTCAATCACACTGCAAGATGTTGAGACTTGCTGTTTCCTATGATAATTAGCATGTCTCCACCCTGGTGATGTCAGCTGAGGTGGTATTCTCATTCATCTATAAAGAAACAAATGAGATTGTCACATTGTTGAGTTGTCACATTGCTGAGGTCTGTAAATATTCTTTTTTTTTTCTTGCTATGTGCCTGTTGCATGAAACTGAAAGACAATCAACTGTTTGAATGTGGTTTTCTCATATCCAATGCTAGTAATGCACAAAGATAGTTTAAAATTACCATTTTAGCCTGTGCAAAAGTCAGGGATAGTAGCACATTGCTGAAACGTTTGCAGACTATAAATTTCTATTGTGGTGACAGACATGAGTCCTGTTGTCATGTTTAAGGCTGTTGTGCTCATTCACACCCTACATTCCATAGAGGTGATTTCTCAGGACCTCAAAAGGGGGTGGGAGAAGTAATGCTGTTTTGAAACCTTACTAAGAGTTTCTGTGCACTGACTAGTCCAGTGTTTTCTCCCTGATAGGTTTTTACTTGACTTAAATTCAGGCTCAGCTATTCTTTACTCCACATTAAACTCCAACTTGGGGAGCGCACAGGTCCGGGTTTCGCCATAATGCCGTACGCTTTTAAGCGTGCAACATTATGACCCGCTACGGGAATTAATACATATAACGTACCTATTAAAAGTTATTATAAAGCAAACACTGACCAACAGCAATGAAGTTACCAACATTACAATACTAGTAGAAACACAACTTTTTAACAAGCACAATAGAGTAGCACCCCAGACGACATCAGCAGCCTGGAGGCATGTGGACTCAACATCGGACCACACCAAAAAGGCACTAAAAAGCACAAATTTGTCAACTTTTGCTACAAAACCTGAATGCACATATTTTTTATAGTAATGTTTATTGAGTGGTGCTCCCTGTTTTTGTCTTGCAAACCACTGCACATGATTTTTGATGATGGACTTCCAGTATTTTACCTGGTACTGAGGTACAGCTAATCAGCCTACAGTTTGCTGTCTCTGCCTTTGACCCTTTCTTGTGGATGGGGGTAACAAGGGCATGCTTCAAATCAGAAGGTACATTTCCTTCCTCCAGTGATCTACAAAATAGTAACTTGAGAGGTTTTGTTATCTGATCACCTAACAGTTTTATCACTTTACTAGTTGTATTATCTGGACCAGGTACACAAAATATTTAAACTATTGTTCATTAGTACTGCATTTTTTTAGCTGTTTCCATTGCATGGTTCTTAACTCTAAGAATATTATTAAGGATATTATTAAAGGGTGTTTAAAATCACTATTAAGTTTATGGGTACAATTAAGAGCAATAACAACAGAGATAGAACTATTGTTCTAGTATAATTCATATGTCTGTTAGATCTACATTTAATACTTGCACTGAATTGAAAGGTACTGTATTCTAACACAGTGAGCAATTGATTATAAATAATGGGAATTATACAAGTTGTTTAGTGCATAGAGTGAAAACCTTTTGTGCAATAAAAAGCACTTAGATGACATTAAAACATATTGTAAGAATAGTTACATTATTTCTAATTTCACATCATATTTCTGAACAACAATGAAGCAGCAATGAAGTCTCTTCCCCAAACCATTACTGAATACCAAACTTTCCTATAATTTGTGATAGGATCCAATAATTTTCTTATCTGCCTCCCTTACTTTATCACACAGTGTCTCACAATCCTTAACACCTGTAGGGTGAATGAGCTGAGTGCAAAACATTTTGTAAGCGTACATTTCCGTATTGCTCCACATTGCCAATGGGGAGTCGGCACGTATTGGTAATGAACACCCCTTAGGGGTAGTGGCACAATCAAAAGCTGTCAATCAGCATAGAACCTTGGGAACATAAACATTCCAAGATCACTGATTCTCCAATCTTTGCTGTGCCACTAGAGGGGTAGGACAGCATAGAAGGAGTTCTCTCTCTCAGAAGCATCTATCTATATTAATTTGTTATTTTTCTGACAGGACTGTGCAACTGGGAAGCAGGCTGGGGCTGCCTGGTAGCAGGGAGCACCCTCAAATTTAGAAACTGTGCCTGTTAAGCTGAGGCTTTCAGATTGATTAATCTACTATTTTTGTTCATTTTCAGTGCCTTCCATGCATGAATTGGGATCCACATGCCACTGTATGATTGTTAGGATGTGCAGCAAGGTGTCTGACCCATTTAGCCTAGTGCTTCAGGTAAGTACTTTAGTTTGGGGGGCACAGTTAGCTTGCGTGTGGGTCACTTTCTAATCCTTGTTCCTTTCTTTTCTCCTAGCATTTTCCTGGTGACAGATCCTCCCTCCCTCCCTCCTCTGCATGGGATTCTAGTTAGAAATGGCATTTGTGAGCTGGGCTGCGCAGTGTGTGTTCTTTGTGCTGTGGGGCTGCCTGCACTCTGTTTTTACTGTGGGGGATATTTGCTGTACTGTCATCTCTGAGGTTCTTCTTTTTCAGTAATTTTTTCTTAACTTGTTAGTCTGATTCTCCCTAGAAAGGAGAATCAATGTTCTTCAGCATGTCAGTCTTCTTTCCTGAGCCACACAGTTCATCCGCCATTACTGTCACCTGCCAGCATGATCTTGAGCCTCCTTGTTCTTAGGCCAAGTAGCTTGACTCAATTTTGTGCCCTTTTTGCATTGGGTGCATGTGTAGTCAGCTGAACACATGCCCACCTGACATTGTGATGTCACACACATCAGCATGACGTCATCGTGCTAGTGCACGCTCATGCACACTTCCCCAGCAGAGCAACTGAGGCAGAGCAGTTTTTTCAGTGATATTGATGCTTTTTCTTGTTTTTTAACAGCTGCAGAAGAGAGGTGGCACTCCTGGGGAACAGGGACAGCGTTCCCAGTCAGTGAATTGGCATGCTGATAGCAGAGCATGGATAAGGAAAGCACTCCAATTTCAGGTTGCTCCAGATTAGGAAAAGGGTTTTTCTACAGTGTTCAGCTAAAGATTATCAGTGCTTGGCTCGGTGGATAGGAGTCAAAGGCTGAAAACAGTAAGTCTTTCCCTCTGTTCATTGTTGCAAGCATAACACAGCTTCAAGATATGACGGATTTGCATATAGCTTGCATATAAGTTACTCCAAAGCATTTTTATTGCATTGACTGGCTATTGGGAAGTGGCACCATGGCTTATCGGATACCTGTTGTGTTTAAGAGATGTAAGACTTGCAGAGGGATGATGAGACCCTCCCCCTTAGGGTGTTATTGCCCTAACTGTGTAATGCAATCTAACATGTCTATTTCAATACCCCCTGAGCTGGGGGTGCACCTGGGGCACAAACTGGCAGTGACAAAGCTCAGCTGCACAAATCCTTTTTGTTGCTCTTAAATGACTTGCTGAGTTCTGATGTTCCACAAGACATCCCCACCAACACACCTGAACCCAAGACAGGCCCCTAAGGTCAGGGGGCCTTGCAGTCACTTCCAGGGGCACCAGAACAGAATGACTGTGCTCCCTCAGATTTGCAGGCTGAATCTGACCTTGACAACGTGGAAGGTCAAGATGAGGATACAGGGGGACACAGGGAAAATCCTGACCCTTCAGCACTATCTGGTGAGGAGGAAGACCCTCCAAAGGAGAGGGGTGGAGTGGACAGAGCCCAAGGAAAAGATTCCAGTCCCTCCACTGTTTGATACAAAGTCTCTGTCCTGTCTTACAACGGAAACTGTCAGACACTGCAGCTGAAGAAGGTGCAAGTCATGGAGTCTCTGGATGTGAATTCCATTATGTCTGCTTATTCCTCTGCACCGAAGTGTTTTTCCAAACTTTGTGCACTGCAGCCAGAATATTCAACAGGAATGGGCCGGGACAGATATGCAGAAGCAGCTCCCTAGGCCTAATTTTAGCTATTCCTGGAGGACAGCTCCTAAAAATGGGAGGTTCCTCCTTAAGCAGATAAGGCAATGCATTATTCTGCTAAGCATATAACTGTACCTACTGAAGGTTCAGCAGCCCTAACCGACGCCCACGATAAGTGGGTGGATGACTCTTGCAGAAGGGCTTTTGTCTCAAATGGAGTAAATCTTCACACTTCATAGGCATCTTTTATTGGAACCATAGCATTGAACTCATGGGTCATGGCCCTGGATAGCTGTGTCCCTACAACAGACTTACAAGGAGCAAACATTTTGCAGCTTGGGTCCATGGCCACCACCTTTCTTGGGGATGTCACAGTGGACAATTTATGTATGTCAGCATGCTCAGCTTATCATCGTGGCAGCTATTTGGGGTGTCTGGCTCAGGAATTGGGTTGCAGAACAGGCATCGAAGTCAAAGCTATTTAAAGGAGGCAGTATAGTGCAGTGGTCTAAGGCTCTGAGCGGCAAATCTGGTGACATCCAGCAGACCAGACCTGGGTTTGAATCCCACAGCTTCCACTTGCATACTGTGTGACCCTGAGTAAGTCACTTAACCTCCTTGTGCTCCCAGGTCGCGCCTGTAAAAAAAAGCTTTCAGCATACTGAAAGACATCCAGGATAAGAAGGGACAACCTCTGGTGTCCAAACTGCAACAAAAGGCAAATTCAGTGTCAAGAGGATGAGCAGGTGCATGGCAGTGGCAGCCCAGAAGTGGTTTCATCCCTTTTGGGATTTCAGAAAACAGAGGAACAGGGGGAGCGTATTCTGGATTTAGGGGCAACAGTAACCATGGATCCTTCACCGGCAGACATAATTGAGGTGCAGGACAAAGAGGTAACACACAATGAAGGTACATGAGCCCACTTCTGTATCCCTTCCCTGGGTGGAAGACTGCAGAATTTTTTCTAGCGATGTGCTCAGATAACATCAGGGCCACCTGGGTGTTTTGTCGCTTCGAAGCAGTCAGCAGCATCATACGTTTGACAGGGGTGGCTATTCCCCTAACATTCCAAGACACTATAAGCAAATATTTCAAATTAACCATAATTCCAGTCATTATACTTTCCCCGCCTTTTAGCTATCATGAGCTCCCCCGAACTCCCCATCACATGGTTGCACATACTCTGATTGGTATTACATAAGGATCTTAGAACTATCATAAGCCTATATGTTAACAAAAAAACAAGAACTATATACAGAACCCCCCAACCCGCCTCCCCCTTCCCCCATCCACTTGCAACTGTGCTCGTCCCTCCCCATTGTAACAGTAATTGCAAAAGGCAAGAATTTTACACACCCTTCTCTTCATGAAGTTGCAGCGTATCCCCACATCCTGCCGCAAACTAGCTTATGAAAACTTAAAACATTGACTGCCAGCATTATCCTCTTATGAGCCAACTGTTCCAGAACATCAATAGATAAAGAAAAGAGCCATATTTCCCCAGCACAGGATAAGGTACACATATTTCCCTTTCCTCTGCCATGATACATGCCAAGTGGTTTAGCTCATAGGTCAGGTCAGGGCCTGTCTGAGTGGAAGGCATCCAGCACAGATCAAGCTGAAGGTACTGCATCCCACTCCCCCCGACCGCCCCACCACCACCATTTCCTTTCAAAGTTGTCTCCCTTTCTCCATCAGTGTCCTCCACAGTTATAAAGGCCAGGCTGCCCGAATAGAAACCAGGAAAAAAAAAAACCTTGAGCACACAGGGCGCTCGCAAGGAGAGGTCCACCAGTCACCAGGCAGGAAGCGGGCAGTCTGGGAGCCCATTTCCAGGATCAGCAAAGTGAAGGGCAAAATATAAACACAGTTTCAGGGGCATTAGGCCCCAGTCCCACACTGGAGAGTGCAGCTGTAGCCATCTGTTAGAGAGTCACAGTGTGACCTTGCTAAGTCTGGCGCCATCCAGGGAGAACGCAGCATCCTGGGTCACAAATCAGTCTCATGGCTTGTAGGGCATCTCCATTTCCCAGCATAGTTGGTGTTAAATCTTAGTTAACCAGAATGCTTTCCCCCAGGCAAACATCATAGAAATTGTTACAGTATCTTAAAGAATGTAGGGATTCAAATTCAGTACATGACTCAAATGATTAGGCCAATCAAACAGGAAAATCCCAGGCAATTGTTGTGCACCAGGACCTATTCACCCCAATTTCTTTTTAAGATCTCGGACAAACACCTCCACCTTCAGAATCTCAAAGAAAGAGTATACAGCTCCTTCATGTTTAATTTTAAAGGTCGCCGGGTACAGCATGTAGCACTCCACATTGGCCTCACGCAGCTGTGCCATCATGGGGTTGAAGGCTTGGTGACATTTTAGCAGCCAGGCCGAGTAATCTTGAGAGAGACATAATCGATGCCCCTCGTATTGCAATGCAGAATGCTCCTGATATGCCTTTAGGATGACCTCTCCATCAAGGTAATTGTGAAATTTCATTATTATTTGCCTTGGGGGTTGGTTTGGAGCAGGTTTGGACATTACTACCCTATGGGCCCTTTCAAGCTTCAGGTGATCATTTTTGGGAAAGTCCAAGTAGCTCTGGTAGGGTCTTAGCACAGAAATCCAGCACATCCGGCCCCTCCAACCCCTCCGGTAATCCACGAAGCCTCAGGTTTAGTCAATGATGATAATTTTCCTGGTAATCGAATCATTCTTTAAATTCTTCTAGTTCTCTTTGTAAAGCGATGACTTGTTCTGGCAGTGGGGATGTGGTGTCTTCAACATCAGAAATCTGTTGTTCTACCTCATTTAGTCTGGCAGTATGTGAAGCATGTAGGTCGATGAGCTTTTGCAGTTTGCAGTCAAAATTAGTGGCAAGACTGGTTAGTTTGGGTTCCAAGATGGCCAGGACTTGCTGAGTGGCTTCGCAGCCTAAAGTGTTGACTTCTGCAGCCAACAGAGAAATATGGCTTGTGCTCTCCACCTGTGAAGCCGGCAGTTGTTTCTTCTGGCTTTTGGCAGTGGCACAAGAACTTTTTGCTGCGGTTGAGACCACAAACTTGTCCATCTTCTGTCCCTCAATATGTCTTCTTGTCATATATGGCTTTTTCTTTCAGTTTTAATCTTTTATTTTGCAGTGGTCTGCGGAGCAAGGGAATAATGTGTCCTTACTCTAGTTGGCTCATTAGTGCCCCCCGTTTAATTTTTTAAACAAATGTTGGGGACTGTTTCCTTTTTCTCAGGGATAAAAAATGTTTGGGGACACTGGGGGGTGGGCTCTCCAGTGTTCCAGAGTGGTGGGGGGAGTAACATAACTGGGGACACTGGGAGTGGGCTCCCCAGTGTCCCATAGTATGGGGGGATCGTGGACATGGGAATTGGGTGCCCCAATGTTGGACAGTGCTGGGGGGAATCACCAACATGGGGACTGGGCACCCTGATGTCAGACAGTGCTGGGGGGGATCACCGACACAGGGATTGGACACCTCGATGTCAGACACTATGGGGGGAGGGGGGATCACTGACATGGGATTGGACACCCTGGGTGGGCTGAATGGTCATGCAAATCAAAGGGCCAAAACCCTCTCAGATTAGAGTGGCTTTAGTCCTTTGAAGTGCATGACCGTTCAGCCAACCCAGCAGAGAGTTGCATCAGGACCACACCTAGTGGTCATTGAGGTAGACTGCTGAGCTCCTGGTTCTGTGAATGCAATGAGCTCAGCAGTGACACCCCCCCAAAATTCCATATTGCCACAATATGTTGGTTTGTGCAAGCACAACCAATGTAAAAAGCAATAGAATGAATTAACCCAGGGGTGTCCAAGTAATCAAGAAAACAAGTACTCTCACTCTGTCAAACTCATTCCAAAAGTGAGTAAATGTAGGGGCAAATAATATATATGACATTACCTAAAGCTAATTAAAACATCATGTGGTAACAAAGGATAATGAGATAGTAATTAGCAGGAGAGGGGAGAGATGGCCACCAAAAGCAGAACCTACACCACCCCACTCCATTTACGGCCTCCGTATTGACTATGGTTTAGAACCAGCTTCCCTAAATGTTAAAACAGTTGAGCCATAAGGTCAAGTATGTCTCAGCCCTCTAGTCCTGTTTGGTAATGGAGAAAGGGAAAGCCATTGACTTTTAAAGTTTTCTTGTTGCAATCTCAGCTGTGCTATCACTCTCTCCATCTCCTGTATTTTTTGGCAATTTTTCAACCAAAGATCTGTAGATGCGGGGTGGAAGTCGACCACAGTTTAATAATTACTTTTGTTGCTGCAGCTACCAAGATGTTATAGAAGTATTTCTTTGTTTTGCCTGTAAGGCCCATAGAGGGGTACACCCAAGACCCAGTTCTTAAAGTGGCTGGGAGGGATCTGTAACATCCATCCTGTTATGGTTGCTACCCGCTCCCAATAATCTTTTATCAGGGTGCACTCCCAAAACATTTGTGTATGGGTGCCTAATGCACCACATCTCTGCCAACATTGGTTTGAGGGATTTGATCCCAGGTGTTTAGAAATAGCGGGGGTTCTAAAAAAAAATGCATGCCTGTCTGCCACCTAAACTTTCTCTAGGAAGGCGAGATGGTAGTGGTATACACCCCTTTCCAGGCCAACTTCCAGTCCTCCTCCTGGAAAGTAAAACCTGTTTCACCTTCCCATTTTTTCTTAATTTCTGCTAATTGGTCCAGTTCCAGACTTTGTAAGGCATTGTAGAGTGTAGATATCTTCTTTTTAGCCCAAGATTGGGCTGCTAGGGCTTGCAACAACAATCGAAGAGGATCTTTTTTGGCAAGGAGCATATTTATTTGGTCTCATCCATTAGGTAGTGTTGGATTTGTAAATATCTAAAAAAATCTTGGGAGGGTTAAGCCAAATTCTTGACACAGTTGCTGAAAAGTCTTAATAATCCCTCCCTCTAACAGCTGCCCTATTGTGACCAAACCTCGTCTCTTCCACCTGGAAAAGCCTAAATCCAAAGCAATAGGGGGAAAGTCCAAACAGGAACATATAGGTGTTAGTTTGCTAAGTCCACCCTGAAGTTGATGTCGAGAGCAAACCTCCTCCCACACCTTTACGTTCAATGCTGCCCAAGGGTTGGTTATTCCTAACTTCTGTAGTCAGGCTGTATGCATAAAAAACACATCCGCCCTTGACACTTCGGCTAAGGGATGTTGTTCAAAAGTGACCTAGCCAGGTAAGTCAGAGTCTGACATATATGTTATGAAGTGTTGCAACTGAGCAGCCCAATAGTAGGACCTGAAATCCAGAACACCCATGCCCCACTGTGACTTAGCAGCTGTAATTATATCCCATTTAATTTGGGGCTTCTTCCCACCCTAAATGAATCTAGATATTGTAGTGCAGAATGATTTTCAAAAAGTAGGAGGAATTTTCAGTGGAACAGAGGCAAATAAAAAAATAAACCTAGGTAATATGTTCCGCCCTGCCCCCCATCGATAAAGGTAGCTCCTTCCATTTGGTTCAGTCAACCTGGACCTCAGAAAGAAGTTTTAAATAGTTAGTTTGGAATAGTTTATCTATATTACTAGGGATACAAATGTCTAGGTATTGAAAACCAGAAGAGACCCTTTTTAAATTACAAAAACTCCCATCCAGACAGTCCAACCCACCATTTAAGAACAAGACTTCAGTTTTACTTTCGTTGATCTTAAAACCTGATAATGTTCCAAATTTTTGAGTAAATTAAGTACAATAGGGAAGTTGTGAACAGGATCTGAAATATATAAAAGGGTGTTTTCAGTTTATAACGATACTTTGTTTTTCACTGTCGAGTTGAATTCCTTGATATATGTCCATCTGTCACAACATAGCCACCATGTGCTCTAGACTAAGGGCAAAAAGAAGGGGAGAGAGAGGGGCAGCCCTGTCTGGTTCCCCTTCCAATATGAAATGGTGCAGATAGAGTACCATTAACTTTAACATGGGCATGGGGCTTAGTGTATAAATTATGTATCCAACTACGAAATCGTTCTCCAAATTGGAACTTACCTAGGGTGGCATTCAAAAATTCCCTGTCAAGGCGGTCAAATGCCTTTTCAGCGTCAATCAAAACAACCACCTGTGGAACATTCCTTTGGTAAATGCCTGTCAGCTGATAATATATTTAACAAAGTTTGAATGTTGTCCTGGATATGCTGCCCAGTATGAAAACGGTTTGGTCTGGGTATATTAATAAAGGAATAACACATCGTAACTGGAGATCGGTGGAAATTAGAACATTTAGTGGGATCTCTGCCTGGCTTGTGTAAAACAGAAATAAGGGCTTCTCCCCAAGAATCTTGGGAGAGCACCTTCTTCATGGGCTGAGATACAAATTTTTGTTAATAATGGGACTATTTCTGTTGCAAACTTCTTGTAAAATTCTGCAATAAAGCCGTCGGGGCCCGGGGCTTTTCCGGTGTTCAGTGATTTAATGACCACATGTATTTTGTCCTCCATAAAAGGGGTATCTAGCTTGTCGTTTAAGTCAACTGATAGGACAGGGAGACTGAGATTTTGTAAGATGGGTTGGCTAGAATCTGTATGCCCCTCAGTCCTTTCCATTTTGCACAGCAGGGCATAATAATCTCAGAATTCTTGTGCTATTTGTGTGGGATAATTAAGTAGAAGCTGGGGGTTCTGCTCTGAATGGATTAGAGACACATATCTACCTGCTTCTTGTTTTTGAAGATGCATCACTAATAATTTCCCTGCCTTGTTACCCCATTCATAATACCGTTGATTGGTGAATCAAACCATATTTTCTATCTGTCTCAAAGATAACTGATGCAGTTCATCTCAAATGTTATTGATTTGGGGGAGCAGAAGGGGGTCCCTAGATTCTTTATGTTTCTGCTCTAGGAGAGTGAGTTGACTCTTTAATTTATGATGATTTTCCCAATGTTGTTTTTCTTATGAAGGAGGCATAGGAGATCAGGTGTCCCCACACCACTGCCTTCAAACCATCCTATATATATTTAAGGGGTGTGTCCCCATCTTTATTTTCTATTAAATAATTTCTAATGATTTCTTTAGTAGTATTAAGCAGTTTCATCATGCAGTAAACCTGCATTTAATCTCCACACTCCCCCTATGTCTGTGGGACCCCAATCTACTACACGAGATGACATGGCATGATCCAAAGTAGTAATAGCATGTGTATGAATATTTTTAAAAGTGAAGGCTCATTTCTTTTTTAGTATAGATCCTATCCAGCCAGAAGTACGAATTTGTAGCTGGGGAATAAATAGTAAAGTCCTTCTTGTTTGGGTTATTTAGATGCCATGGATCTATCCAGCCTCCCTCCCTCCCATATCAGGGTCCTCAGAAGTCTGGAACAGGCCTTACCCCCCCCCCCCAGTACTGGATTTCTATCCAAAGAATTGTTTTCAACACAGTTCCAATCTCTGGTACAAGCTACTTGTCCGTCTGGCAATTGGGTCAACGTAGAAAATATTTTTCTAAGACATTATCTCAAGGGTGGGGTCAGTGCATAAACTGAAACTAAATGAATATTCCTGCCCTGGACAGTACCTGAAACTACCACACATCTCCTGGTTTTGTATCCCTGCACATGTGTCACTTGGTAGAGTAGCCCTTTCTGTATCACTATTGCCACTACTGCTTTTTTCCCAGCTGGGTGGTCATCCGCATAAACTGCCCCTACCCAAGCTGTCTGTAATTTGAGATGCTCCATTTTGGATAATTTAGTTTCCTGAAGAAGGCCTATATCACATCCCTGTCTACCCAGTTGTTGTAGGATCTTAGCATGTTTCACCACCCCATTAATTCCTTTAACACTAATGGAATATATCTTAAGAGATCCCATTATCTAAGAATATGGAGTAAATTAGGTGTCATCCCCCCCCCCCACACCATGCACATCCCTCAGATCCAAACTTTCACAAATCCCCGTGTGAGAACTGTATAAGAATAATATGTATAAAACAATAAAAAATCTTAACAGCACACTAAACATAGAACAAAGAAATTAGCACACCAAATGGTCTCCTAGAGGCTAGTACTGGTATGCCATCCTTATGGTGACACCAACACAGCGAAATACACACCTGTTGGCAAAATCGACACTTTGCCGACAGCTCACTGTGTTGCTGAGCCCAAGACAGGGGCATGCTGTCTCCCGGTCCTGCACCCCCACTCTGAATCAACTTCGACTGGAGTTTAGAATCCTAAAGACCAGGGGGTGGGGAGCAGAGCCCCCCTGCATGGGGGGGTTGGGGGCAAAGCCCCCCACTAAAAAACAGGACCTGGAGACAGACAGGAATCAGTGTAGACCACAACTTGCGTTCAACGTGATTCCTGTCGGCAAGATGCTAGTCGACATAAAAGATGTCAAACCGGCATGGTAGAGTTGCTAGTACCAATAGGTACAAGAGTAATGTGGTGGGGAAATCTGCCCACCAGAACAAATAGTGTTCCGCGAGGAGAATAACCCCCTATTAGAGGATATGTGGTGAAGGTGGAAGGGCAAAGCTCAGGGAAATAAAAACTATAGGCTTACTACCACCTATCACGTTCTCCTCGTGTATTAGACTACAAAAGGCCCAAGCTATGTATTCACCCTAGGCAGCAAATGTAATATAAGGAGTTAGGGTGCAGAGTTCATGCTGCTTTTTCAAAAACGAAGTTCAACACTATTATTAAAAATTATTGAAAATAATAATAACTGCACTTTTTAAAGAAAAAAAGCTAAACTTTTCAACACTATGTGCCTAAATTCCTTTTGTATTACAATCATGAGATGAAATCTCCCAATATTAATGATAAGACCGATACCCACCACAGACATTCCCATCCAAACATGACCCCCCAACCACCACCACCCCTGATGCTCTCAACAATGAACATTAGATGTGTGTGAGGAATAATGGCCATAAAGAAAAGGTCCACTTCTTGATGAATACATGTCGGCTCAAAAAGTCTTGAACTGAGCTCTGACCTCACGGAGCAAGTCTCTCTCTCCTGGTTTCAACTGGGTAATAACAAGGTCTCTGCTATGACACCCACTATCACCAAAGATACATCAAGAGGGCTGCAAAGAGTACTTACAAAACCCTTGTGTCTCTGTCCCCAAGGGAGGACCAGAAACAGAGGTGAAAAGTAAAAGAGCAGAACTAAATCCACACATCAATAAACAAGGAAGGCAAAATAACACCTGCTTCCAGCACAAATGTGTGCAATTGCAGAACTAGATGGAAGGCCTTGGGGGTGCTGTCAGTAAAATCTTCCCCCAGCAACCACAGATCCTCATAGAGTTCCAACCTGAGGAAAAAAGTAAACAGGAGTCAATGAAGAGCAGACCAAAGGGATAGTAGGGCTGTAACAAGATGAGTCTTCCCATTAATGCGCACAGTTTCTTCGACACAGCATTCCTTCCATTTCAATTCTCCCTCAAAGGGAAGAGGCGCTCCTTGTAACAACTTTGGAGGTGAACGGGGGGGGATCCAATGGTTAATTGTTAATAGGTTGTGGGTGGGCAAGTTACAAAAAGATCCACTTAGATAGACCGGGTGGTCTGTTTCTGCTGGCACATTTGTAGTCAGAGGAAAAGGGAGCTAGGGAAAAAAAAATGTTAACTCAGAAAGTTCAAGTGTGACATTCTCAGGTCTCCTTGACCTGCTGGACCAGTTTTTTAAGTTCATTATGCAGTATAGTTAAACTGTCTGCCTTCCGCTTTGAACTGGGCAGTCCCAGTGAGGCTAAGGACCACACCAGATCTTCAATTTTCTTTTTCGGCCTGTTCTTCTTGTATATCTGGGAGAAACACCCCTTGTGATTGCAGGTATTTGTTGGCCTGTAGAAGGGTAACTTTGGACCATCCGGCAAAAACAGCAGTAGTTTCACTGGAAAATGAAGTTATGCCCTTATCCCGTTCTCATGAAGCTGTTTTATGACAGAGATAAATGTTTGCCTTTGGGACAGCATCAATGGAGGGGAACTGTGCAGCCATCTAAATTAAGATCCTTTTTGTTTCAGGCTGCCCTCAAGATCTTTTCTTTTGTAGGGTAACTCAGAAATGTAATAATAATAGATCTGGGATGTGCGCCTGATTTAGGCTGAAAGGTCACCGCCCGATGGGCCCGTTCTATGCCGAGGTCAAAGTCCTCAGCTTCTGAAGAAGGACTGGTTGGTCTGAAAGCTAGAGCACTTTTGTTCTTGTTGTTACATCTATGTTGGTCCATTAAAAGGTATCAAATCATTTGCTTCAGTAAGTATGAAGGAATTTCTCCTATCTTAGCTACCCTTTGTTCATCAGATAATAAAAAAACTATTTTTGTTAATATAAGCAGACAACCATTTCTCCCTTCTTTCATTTAAAACTGAACAATGTAATAAACAGTGAATTAATGTGTAATCAGAAGGGCGCATTTTATTTTGTGCGAATGTGATCCTAGAGATGGGTAGGAAAGGCTAAAGCCAATGACCAAGTAGGCTCAGCGACTATTGATGCAAGCAAGAAATACAGGCAGACTGGGTGGGTCTAGCAGTCCTTATCTGCCATCAAATACTATGTTGAAATCTTGATTTAGTAGTTGCCGTATTGGTCCTTGCAAGAATAGATCCAGAAGCAAATGATTTGATACCTTTTAATGGACCAACATAGATGTAACAACATGAACAAAGTGCTCTAGCTTTCGGACCAACCAGTCCTTCTTCAGAAGCTCATGGCAGTTGTTTAGAAAATACAATACTTATAACAGCTAGATAATGCAGAGAAAAACAGAAAAAAATCCCCATTGGTTTAAAATACTCATTTAAAAAAAAAAAAAAAAAAACAGAAGATGATGTCAGAGAAGTTAAACAGTACAATACTGCCCTCAGTCCGAATGAACCTTGGGTTAAGATGTGCTTGGTGCAACAAACATAAAGAATCCTACTACACATAAATTTAATTGACATAAGATAACACTGCTGAAGCAGATAACTCCCAAATCAAGCCATGAGTGTCACAGTCAGTATAAGGATGTGATTACTGAAAGGCAACCCCACCAACTTAAAGACAAACTAAGATAGTTATAGGGCTCATGAAATTACAATGTATGCATTAAAGACAAGAATACCAGTAAAGTTGTCTAAAAACATCAGTGCACACTGTGTGATGTGTAAAACCTAGCTAGACATGTCACCCAGCTGTATTCTCAAGCTAAATAAAAGGCCCAAGAAATTACAAAAACCTCAGGACTATATAAATGATAATATAAATATAAATTGATAATATTAGTGTTAAACAAAAACTCTAGTAGAGGAACCTCAAAGAATTCAGACCATGCATCCTGATATGTACTGATGTCAATATATACTGAGAATGTAGCAACTACATGTACCACAAGTGTCTAGGGAATCTGAAAAGAGATAAAAAAGTAATTTATCTCCTCCTGCTCATACAAACAGTACAACCTAACCCACCCCACATCACAATAATGTGGGTGGGGGAGATACATAGCTTAAACGAGATGTTGTCTCTCTCTCTCTCCCCCCTCCTTTTCTCTCTCTCTCTCTCTCTCTCTGTCCCCCACACACACACACACACACACACACACACACACATACACACTCTCAATCTCTCTCCTAGTGAACCTATATTAACTTCAGTCACTGTAATTGTTCCCCAAAGGAATACAACTTGTAATGAAATTCTGAGTAAATTACTACAATATTAGCCTAATGTAAAAAGATATGTGCAGGACCCCCAAGCAAATGAGATCACACATCCCAATATGTACAGAGTTACAAAAATTATATATAACAGTATAAGATAACACTCCTGTATGTACACTAGCAGGCTGGTAAACTGAATATGGTGCAATGGAATCAATCCCCCCACAGGCAAAGATAAAAAGTAAGGAGAAATTTGTTGTGTGTGAAATGTTCCTGCTGAACCAAAGCCAGGGACATTCTACATGCTGCCTAAAATACATAAACCTGGCAATCCAGGGAGACCCATAGTCTCTGGTAATGGTACCTTGACTGAGGGGATCTCAGAGTTTGTAGAGACCATTTTGAAACCGCTGGTTATGGAAAGAGACAGTTATATCCAGGACACTACGCACTTGTTGCGTGTACTTTCTGGTTATAAGGATTTACCACCTGATACCATTTTAGTGACAATGGATGTAACATCCTCTACACTAATATTCCACACACAGATGGCATTGCAGCATGCCTTAAATACATACGTGAGAAAGGACCTGACCAAAACATCAACCCTGGAGTGGTGGGGAACTTATGGAATTCATTTTGACACATAACAACTTCAACTTCAATGGTAAACATTATGTTCAAACTATGGGAACAGCAATGGGCACCAAAATGGCTCCACAGTATGCTAACCTCTTTATGGCTGACTTGGAGGAGGATTTTTTAAGGCAGTATCCCCACAAACCACTGGCTTATTTCCGTTACATTGATGATTTGTTTATCATCTGGATGGAAGGCACAGATGCACTCAAAGATTTTCATCACAAACTTAACAATCTCCACCCTACTATAAAGCTTACCTTGGAGTACTCTACCACCAAGGTTAACTTTCTGGACACCACAGTCATCATTAAGGATGGAACCTTACATACATGTATTTACAGGAAGCCAACAGACAGACAGAGGTACCTGCACAGGAAAAGTAACCACCCTAATCATACAAAAAAATCTGTCATATACAGTCAAGCACTTCGTTGTCAACGTATTTGTTCAAATGAGGATGACAGAGATACACATTTGGCTATGTTGAAAAACACCTTTATGGAGCAGGAACACTCTTCCAGGGAAATTGACAGGATAACAGAACGGCAACGCAAGTACCAAGACAACAACTACTTCAATATAAAGAAAAGACAGCTACAGAAAGAATACCCTTGGTAGTCACATATCATCCAGACCTTGAACGTCTGCGTAAGATTATTAAAGATCTCCACCCAATATTTAGTGAGGATGACACCTTAATTGTATTTTAAGGAACTCCACTACTATCTTTTAAACAACCGCCAAATTTATCCAGCCTAATTATTAGGAGCAAACTTTCACCGAACAGAATACCATGTCACACAATGGCACACGACCCTGCAATCAACGCCCTGCAAGACTTGTGGGCTAATTTCTACCTCAGACTGTGTGGTTACATCACAAAACAGACAATTCCAGGTGCATGGGAGTTATACATGCATGTCACGATATGTTGTTATTTCATTCAGTGCAAGAGATGTCCACAAACAGGTTATGTAGGAGAGACATGCCAACAGCTCCGCACTAGGATGAACTCACACAGGCATACTATTACAGCAAGGAAGACTGAAAAACCAGTGGGGCATCATTTCTCCCAGCCTGACCACTCAGTCTCAGATATGTCAGTAATGGTCTTAAAAGGAAATCTCAAAAACACACAACAGAGACGAGCTTTTGAGATTAAACTTATTTTACATCTCAATATGGTAGCAGATGGGATGAACTTGGATATTGGCTTTATGGGACACTACAGAAATTAACATCCACAGACCTTTTCTTCTTCAAGCTGACATATTATAGGACTTCAGCATGTGTGAGATGTGGATGCGTGTGTGTATGTATGTGTGTGGGTATGTGCTGTGAGGTATGTGATATAATAGATGTGGGGCTTGCTGTCACATTGAGGTAAGTCTCTATTTAGCTATATGGAGGTATAATGTGTTACTATTTTCATTTCACACACAACAAATTTCTCCTTACTTTTTATCTTTGCCTGTGTGGGGGGGGGGGGTTGATTCCATTGCACCATATTCAGTTTACCCAGCCTGCTAGTGTACATACAGGAGTGTTATCTTATACTGTTATATATAATTTTTGTAACTCTGTACATATTGGGATGTGTGATCTCATTTGCTTGGGGGTCCTGCACATATCTTTTTACATTAGGCTAATATTGTAGTAATTTACTCAGAATTTCATTACAAGTTGTATTCCTTTGGGGAACAATTACAGTGACTGAAGTTAATATAGGTTCACTAGGAGAGAGATTGAGAGTGTGTGTGTGTGTGTGTGTGTGTGTGTGTGTGTGTGTGTGTGTGTCTGTGGGGACAGAGAGAGAGAGAAGGAGGGGGAGAGAGAGAGACAACATCCGTTTAAGCTATATCTCCCCACCCACATTATTGTGATGTGGGTGGGTTAGTTTGTACTGTTTGTATGAGCAGGAGGAGATAAATTACTTTTTATCTCTTTTCAGATTCCTAGACACTTGTGGTACATGTAGTTGCTACATTCTCAGTATATATTGACATCAGTACATATCAGGATGCATGGTCTGAATTCTTTGAGGTTCCTCTACTAGAGTTTTTGTTTAACACTAATATTATCAATTTATATTTATATTATCATTTATATAGTCCTGAGGTTTTGTAATTTCTTGGGCCTTTTATTTAGCTTGAGAATACAGCTGGGTGACATGTCTAGCTAGGTTTTACACATCACACAGTGTGCACTGATGTTTTTAGACAACTTTACTGGTATTCTTGTCTTTAATGCATACATTGTAATTTCATGAGCCCTATAACTATCTTAGTTTGTCTTTAGCTGGTGGGGGTTTCTTCTAGTAATCACATCCTTATACTGACTGTGACACTCATGGCTTGATTTGGGAGTTATCTGCTTCAGCAGTGTTATCTTATGTCAATTAAATTTATGTGTAGTAGGATTCTTTATGTTTGTTGCACCAAGCACACCTTAACCCAAGGTTCATTCGGACTGAGGGCAGTATTGTACTGTTTAACTTCTCTGACATCATCTTCTGTTTTTTTTTTTTTTTTTTTTTTAAATGAGTATTTTAAACCAATGGGATTTTTTTCTGTTTTTCTCTGCATTATCTAGCTGTTATAAGTATTGTATTTTCTAAACAACTGCCATGAGCTTCTGAAGAAGGACTGGTTGGTCCGAAAGCTAGAGCACTTTATTCTTGTTGTTAAATCTATGTTGGTCCATTAAAAGGTATCAAATCATTTGCTTCTGGATCAAATACTAAGGTACTATGAAAAATCTGCATTTACTACTCCTGTTCTCATTTGTGGTAAACTTTGTAAGTAAGCAAATTTAGCACAATGCCCAAGATGATGCTCTCTATAAAGGACCGATCTGATTAGTACATAATGCTTGAATCTAACAGATTCATTGATAGTGCTCATGTCCCTTTGTTTAAAAATATCAGAATTCTCTCTTGTACTTGAAGTGCATATGTTTTTTCTGTATTATCACCACTTACATTTAAGCAATAAGGCATGACAAGGTGTGTGTTATCGTGTAATAACGTCACTCCTGGGGTGGGTTGAAGCATGAGGCAAAGCCGAGTGCTTCCACCACCCCAGGAGTGATGTTATTATACAATAACACACACCTTGGAGTACCTTATTGCAATTATAGAATGGTTCGATGTTATACAAAATAAAAAATTTAAAATGTTTTTTAGTAGATTTTTTGTGTTTCTGAAGAGAAAAAAGTGGTTAATCAAATGGTCCAAAAAGGTCCATGTGGTCAACTAAATTCATACAATGATGTTATTGTGTAATAACATCACTGTCTCAAGCACCCACTGACCACTCAGAATACAGGAAATTTCCTTCCCATTGTGTAATAAAAATCGATAAACACTCATTTGTTTTTACAAAAATATCTAGCTTGTGAAAGCATATGTTTTTAACTCTACCTTCTACCACCTCTTGCCAACACAAGACTGGCAGTATTTCTTTTGGCAAGCCCCACATCCTTGACCAACATCTAACAGCTCTATTGAAAAGGTAGGAGCACCCACTTGGGCCCTAATCATGGCTCCTGGAATTCATCTTGGTGGGCAAAGTGAAGTGAGCTGAAAATTGAGAGAACCTGAACCAACCAATCAACCTGGACTCTGACTACACCAGGTGAAGTGAGCTGAAACCTCGAGTTGAATGAGATTTGCCAACCTGTCAGGTCTTTGACTAAGGTGTGCTGTCTTGGTTGGTTAATGGGTGATACGGTTCTTTGACTATTTGGCGATACAATGGAAATTTCAGCAAAATGGAGAGGCAGGAAACACAACTCAGATAAAAGGACCAATTTATTGAGCAACTGAACCACAGAAATTAAAACAACAAAAAGGGTGTGAACAACAAAATTTTCACTTTCAAACCATAACAATTATAATATTATTACTGTACTTATAAAATCACTTCAATAAACATAACTGTGCTAAAATCATGTTATCACTGCACTGTACTGCACTGTATGCTACAACTTTAAAATGTGTACAATTCCACCACAGAGTTCATAAGGATCCATTGGGTGCTGTAGATGGTGTGGTTGAGAAGTATGCGAACAAAAGAATCTCTAAGCACATGCTTTCCATTGGCCTGCTTGAAGAATTGACTGTTATCAAGGAACAAAGGATTTGAACCACTGGGCATAGACATAAGCCAAGGGTTTGAACTACACAAACTTGTATTCCATGGGAGAGCCTCCGGGCCATCACAACAGATTCGTTGAAGAAACAGAACACTTATAATTCCAAGGAACTTTGGCAAAATGAAGAGCTTCCTGGCCATCACCATGGACACCAGGAAAAAATATGAAGAACTGACACTGCAAATCTGAACAATCTTTGGGCCATCACTGCTGACCCTGGGAAGAAATCTGAAGAACTTGGCATTGCAAATTGAAGAACCTAGCTATGCATGGACCACAGGTTATGCCCTCTGTCCCACAGGCGTACACTTAAAGTTTCACAGTAAAACATCAGTCCTGCCCTCCTGGCTGAGGGGCCAATTAATTAGGCCTGTATGTTAGGGGTTCCATGCTAACTGCCCCTCCCTTGTTAGGGGACTCTGGGATCAGTTCAATACTTTTGAATACTTTAACACAGTTACTGTCTGCCCCCGGGCACAGAGGGCTGAGGCGCTGGATGCCTTACCTTCTGCCACACCGGCAACCTGGGTTTGGGATTGACCCAGGGTCACAGGGAGCCAGCTGGGTGGGGAGAGAGGGAGCAGGATTGAGCAGCCATAATGGCAGCTCTCGTCTCCTGGGCAGGATCACTGTTGCCACCTATATTTCCACTGTCATCCAGTGGAGGTTGGATGAGCAGCATAGGTAGGTGGGGGCAGTAAGCAGTGGGAGGGCACCTCGGTGATGCAGCATGCGTGTGCCTCCACATGCGCATGCACAACCGAAGCACAGAGGGGTGAAAATGGGGAAAAAACTTGGGGGCATAAAAATCTATATAGAAAAAAATAACACACCTACTAAACCTCGGCTAGGGCCATAGCAGCAATGCTGCTGGGATGGCTAAATGGGACTGGCTATGCCTGGCCGGTCCACTTCCTTTCCCCCTTGCTCCTGGCTGGAGCTAGTGTCAATGTTACAAGAATAATTCAAATAATTAGCAATAGCCCATGACTTAGGCTTGCTAGTGGTCCTAAGCTACTAGTCACTCAGTCTTGCCTTGTCCTACTGGTGCTCATGTAACTTAAATGGGATTTACCCTGCCCCTCACTCCAACCATCGGATACTGATATATTTTAAAATAAAAAAAACACATGCTATGGACCTGCCTGCACTTTACTGCATACCCTCTGTGTGCTTGTCCTTTTCTGTTTTTTCCATGGGACCTGTGCTCCTGGCTGGAGCTTCTTTACTATTATCAGGGCCTACCTGCCCTCTTACACTGCCCTCTGATTGACCCTCTTATTGGGGCTCTGCCTGCTCCTTTTGCAGCCTTGACTGTCTCCTGCTGTGCTGTCCAGTGCTGGAAATACTTTTTATTTTAATGTAGATTTGGCGGTCAGCACCAGCCCGATGGTGCTGCTGCCAACTCAGGGTGAAGTTCTTCTGCGGGAGGAGAGGATGTAGTGAGTGAGGAGACTGGAGATGCTGGCACTGCTGCCAGCTGCTGTAGGGTGCCTTGCCTATCACTTGTTGCAGTGGTGGAGCTGTGGGTGGACCTGTTGACGAGGCCTCACTGCTGCTCCTCTGCTTGACTACCTCCCTCACCACTGTGGCCTGTTCAAATGCCACTGATGAGGGACTGAGCAATTTAAATAACAAATGGAGTTGTGCAGAGCTCACACTGTAGCCACCCAACTGACTGATGCTCTTGACCGCTGCTGACTGGAACTACCACCTGATTCCTCTGTCTTCCTCACTACTGTTACTGCTTCAGGGGGAAAAGGAGGAGGAGAATAGGGAACACATATGGAAGAGGTAAGCCTTCCCTCTCCTTTCTCCTCAGGCAGCCCTCTGTCTATTGTTCACCCGACCACCAACTCTCCTCCATAGTGCCTGAGAGCACTCATAAATTATAGACTGCTCTACTTGACTTCCTGGGTTCCTGCCATGTTGGACTGCTTATAGCCCCCCACCCCCAGCATTTGGAATCCAAGTCCTGGCAACGTGGGGCAACCAATAGTCCAGCCAGAGCTGGACATTCAAAAGCTGGCAGTGGCTTGTGCCATAGCTGTGCTGGGAAAACTGGCAGGGAAAAACTGCAGCACAAGAAAAGAAATGTGTTCTGAAACTGCAGATAGCAGTTTCTCTGTCTATCTCACTCTCTCTCTCTCTCTCTCTCTGGATCCATTTAATTGTACTCCCCTTTCTTGCCACTTATTCTGTTTGCCAGTGGTTAGGGGCACCAAAATGGGCTCTGCACCATGGGATATTACACAACTGCTAGTCTATAAAACAGATTTTTCACAACATCTAACCATCACACATTTGTTTCTACTCTCCATATCTCAGCTCCATAACAAATACAGAATCTAATCCTGGCCTCATATGCTCTTTCTATTCCAATAAACAAGTTGTTTTTTAAATATTTGTTGGTCAAACCTGTTAATACTTAAGATTGCCTGTATACCATGCATTTTAACCTGGGATAATTGCTCATTCCACTCTTCCTTCTATGTAAACAATATTCCCAGGTACTTGTATTCCCTAACCACCTCAAACTCTTCAGAGCCCAAAAAACATTTTCTTTCAGTTTTTCCATGAGGGCCAAGGACCATGACTTTGGTTTTACTTATAGTAATTGTTTCTTTTAGTTTTGTATTTTTTTTTTGAAGCACAATTAAGGCTCTGTAGCCTTAAAGTGGTCTGTAAAACAAGGACCGGGTCATCGGCATAGAGACATATGCATATTTCCGTGCTGCTTATTTTCAAGAGAAAGGTATTTATTGTATTAATAAGTCTCACTTTTTCCTCTATATAAATTTTAAAGGGGGGAATGCCAATAAGCACCTCTGTTTAACACCTTTGGACACTAAAATATTTTCACTCAGATTACTTTCCCTTCCTACCTTAATGCTAATATTAGTGAGCCCATATAACATTTTTAGTATTTCTAAAAGCCTGCTTTCCACCCCATTATCCTCAAATATCCTCCACAATAGTTCCCAATTTGCAGTACTAAAAGTAGCTTTGTAATTAACAAATGCTACATAGTTTTCTTTTCTTGTAATTGACGTACTTATCTATTAAAAAATTAAGGACAAAGATCTGGTCCACTGTAGATCACTCACTTCTAAGACCAGCTTGTGTCTCCAATATCAATTTTGTTTCATGGGCCCAAGATTCCACTCTATAAAGAATCCAACTTGTGTATATCTTAAGAGATGCATATAATAAGTTGATGTCACTGTAACAGGCTGGGTCTTCTATAGTTCTCTTTTTGTACAACAAGCCCCATTTCCCAGTTTTTTGGTATGATTACACATTTGTTAACTTTTGTAAAATATTGGATAAAAATATCAGCCCATAATTCTGGGGATGCCAAATATATATTTCTACCAGGACCCCATTGTTTCCTGGGGCTTTATTACTTCTTTGCACCTTTGTTAATGGAAGCACTTCCTGAGAAGTTATGGGGCCCATTCCTCCAACATCTCCCTCCTTGTATTATAATCTTGCATTGACACACCGCGAGTTCTCTCTAGTGTATTATCATAGAGATGACAAAAAATGGCAATCCATTCTGTTTCTGGAATATTAGCTTCAGTGTTTAACCTCAGATTATTTGTTCTATGTGCTACCATATTCTAATACTTTTTACAGCCCCTTGAATTTATTGCAGCATAAAATTATTCCCATAATCTCTTTTTATAGCCCCACTTTTTCTTTTCTAGGACATTATTATACTGTATTCCCTTTTCACATGTACCAGGGCCTAATGAATTTCTTTAGAAGGTAATTTTCTTTACACTCTTCCAATTTTTGGACTGTGCTCTTTGCTAACTTACATTCTTTATCAAACATTTGTTTGGGTAAAAAGCTCTATCTCTTTACTTTTTCTACCTCTAAGACCTTGCATTTCTGTTTATATAGTCTATCAAATACCCCAAATTCTCAAACATTTGTCTACAAATTATTTCATACACTGCACCATCAGTTTTATAATTTCTGCATCAATAATATTTCTCACTTTCTATGCCTGTGGGGCAGACCATTTTATATTTTTAAAATGTACAATCAACAAAATTCTTTTATGGATTTTTATCTAATTTACCCCACTTCTCTGACTGTACCCGATGGGCAAGATCAAGTTCCTATGCAAGTGATAGGTGATCACGGTCACATCTTTTAATTACTTGAAGCTGTAGTATTTTTGAAAAGCTGTGAACATCTATTGTTACAATATCCATAACAAACCTTCATGAGATAGATAATTTTCAATCTTCATCCCCTTGCGTCTGGCAAATTTGCCACTCTTAAATCAAATTTTCCCACAACTTCCGTTAACCTTAAGTCCCTTGCACTTACTTTGTTATCTAGTGAGTTTCCTTGTGGTATCTTTAGCACACTACCTATTTTTACATAATTTGAGGTTTACTCAGTTAATCGTCCAATACATGTTCTACATCACCAGAATAAACAATTGGAACTTTTGGACAGTGCATTTTAATAATCATTAATAGGCCCCTAAATTTCTCAGTTTATTTCATATATTCTATACTATCTGATGAAGGAGGCAAGTACATATTTATGATAATTACAGTCACTTTTTTATCAATACATAAACAAATGTGTAGGAAACATGGGTACTCAAAATCAGTTTTTATACTCTTCATTTTTTGTTTTGTCATTACCAAGGTTAACAAACCCCCTTTAATTAAACTAATAGTTCACTAGTAATGCATTTCTTCTAGTTTTTCCTTTGCACAATTCTTAACTCAAAGGATATTAAGGATATTTTAAAAGGGTGTTTAAAATCACTGTTAAGTTGAAGAGTATAATTAAGAGCAATAACAACAGAGATAAAAAAACTGTTCTAGTATAATTCATAAATCTGTTAGATCTACATTTAATACTTGTAGTTAAATAAAAGGAACTGTACTCTAATATGGTGAGCATTATAAAGAAGGATTCCTACAGAGGTATGTAATATCAGCTTACATTACAATATTTTAAAAGATGTTAAGTATGGTTAGGGCAAGAAATAGCAAAGAGTTGACAAAAGAAGGAGATAAAAGGGGTATAAAAAATTAATACAACAAATAACATAAATTATATTACTGACAGGAAAGAAGCTTGCTATAAATGGGAAGGGAACATCTGGAAGGAAACTAAAGGAGGATCCTGCACAACTGAAATTTTCTGGGTATTTGGACAGGACTGCTGCCATGCCCAATTTAGTACTCAGTAATAAAGAAACACAAATTATCAGGAAGGAAAAATCTGTAAGTCTAGCAAATCTATCTATGCCACCAGTTCTACACTTGGATTACTCTGATGATAATCTGGATGGGATTTCATTGTACACAAAAGAAAATGCTTTACTTGACTCATGGATGAAGAGTAACAGTGATAGCAACTGTTGTGATGGACATTTGGAAGGCCATGGTAAGGACTGTATTTCTGAGGGGATTACCTCAGGTTTACAATACAATCTTGCAATAGGCTTGAGAACAAGACAGGTGGTTAGTGTAATGAAGGAGCTAGGAACAACCATTTGGGGGTCTTAAATCCATTTTACATAATAAAGAAACAGTTGCTAACTCTTTGAATGACCTGGGTGAAGTAAAAAGTAACCTTACTCAGTCTCCTGATTTTGCAGGATATAACTCCCCCGAATACGAATGATTCCATTCTCTTCAAAAAAGGGATAGTAGCCACAAATCAGTCAAGGAAGGAAGTAACAGACTCTCAAATGGATAATTTAGTATTGCCTTCAACATTCTCATGAGGGTTACTTAAGTGATAACATTAAGTTTCGTGGAGTATACTCGCAATAACCGGCTTCTGTGGATGATTAAACACCGAGGTAAAGCTGAGGCGTTTAATCCCACAGAAAGCAGTGTCAAGTATACTGCAAAAATTAATATTATTACTATATACCACTAAATTTGTGATAAAATTTATTTTCAGTAGATATTAAATTATACTGAGGAGCGTAATATCTCCTCCGATGCTGTGACCTGTAGTGCTGCAGGAGCAAGTAAGAAGCTTGTTCATCACTAACTGATGATTTTTGGGTTATGTGTGTGAAATTAGTAATATCAGAGACTTACAGCCAGAGAGATTATTTGCAAGTTGGTCCCATTCAAAAGTGAGCGCTAAAACCCTTTTTATTTTCTCTTATAAAATTAAATTTGTTATTTTGGACATGCGCATTACTAATGCTGGTAATGCGCATGTTAAGATTCACAGAATTGATTTGACAACAGAAAATAAAAAGGGTTTTAGCACTCGCTTTTGAATGGGACCAACTTGCAAATAATACATCTGGCTATAAGTCTCCAATATTAGTAATTTCACACATTCAACCTGAAAATCATGAGTTAGTGATAAACAAGCTTCTTACTTGCTCCCACAGCAGTGCAGATGACAGTAGCATGAAGAGATATTACATGCACTGCAAATTAAATTTGAGGTGTGGCGAAATTTTGTTTTACTAAAGAAATCCGTGGCAGGCTGTACTTAGTTACACAGGGTGACTCTGCGGATGAGAGGCAGTGTGTGTGTGTGTACAAGTGTAAGTGGAAAAGAAGGAAATGTGGCTAAATGACTGTGGGCATGGTTAAGATGAATAAACTACTGTGGAAAGATGATTAAACTACTGTGGATGTGGCTATATGTGAATAAACTACTGTGGGCATGTAGGTGGTAGTTTGTGGGAGAATAACTGTCAGTTTTCCTGTGTTGTGATTGGCTGAGAGTAGATACCTGTGGTATAATTAATTTTATGAGATCCATACAAAGCAAATATTGTTATATTAGAGAATTTGTGGGTACTCAAAGAAGAAATAATGGGACTCAGGACAAGTATACTGTGCAATTAGATCAAGAACCTGTTATGAGTAAATACAAAGACAATACAAATGGATCCATAATTATGAAATAGATACTCCCAAAAATAGGAAAAGATAATAGGGGTGCAAGTTAATTTACCTGTTCCCTTTGAAAATGTGATGGATGAATCTAGAAGCCTACATGAATCTTCCAAAGTTAACTTCATTAAAACTAGGATTAATGGAAAAGTTAAGGATTATGAAAACAAAAGAAAAACAAAGGTAAAATGAAAATAGGATAAAAAACAGCATCAAGTGAAAATAAAGATGGAGCCTCAAATAATGATTATAACAGATTATTAAAAGCAATACCTGCATATGAAGGGAATGGCAATGCATAGATACAGGAGACCATAAATTCTATTAACATGGGGGAACTAAATCAATTGCCTAGCCTAGAGAATAAAATACCCCAGGAAACCTTCACAGTTTTTATGGGAGCCTATATTTATTTAGTTAGTTTTTATTAACTAGGTAAGTATACTAGGCAATTTAATGCTTGTTTTCAGGCATGACCTGGGAAGTTACAACATTACACACACACACACACATATATATATATATATATATATATATATATACACACACACACACACACACACACACATACATACTGGGGTGTTGATTAATCCCCAATAACCCCATACCCTGTCATGGGTTGTTGCACTTATAACATGGGTTGCAAGAATCAGTGAAGCAACTTGGCTAAACAGCAGCAACTGACCATTCATTAAGTGTGGTTAATGCACATTTGTTGAAAATCAGCCTCAAGGCAGATTCCTGGGCAGACCTGCACTCATTATGTGTGGGAACTGTAGCATCGGCTGAGTACTCCAAGGGGAGAAAAAGTAATAAAAAAAGAAAAATATGTGGGAACAGTGAATGGGAAAAGGCAGCCATTGTTGAAAGCCATGCAGGGACAGGACATGCAGCCAGTACCTGAGGTAGTGAGAGAGAGCGAGAGCGTGATGGGTAGCACAGGTGGGAGACACAAAATCAGTGTGTAAATGCAGTGGTTCCCCCATGCTCTGTAGTTGCCAAATGCTCTGTTCTGTGTTCATCCCCCTCCTGAGAGAGAGAGTGAGTGAGCGACAGGCAGCACAGGTGATAGACATACAATCAGTCTCTAAATGCACTCTTCCCTTTGTGCTCCATGGTTGCCAAACTCTGTGTCCTAAATTCATCCTTACCATGATCTGTGACAGCATGAGCTGCCATCCCCCAACCCCACAATGTGTGACAGCGCAACCCGCTATAACTGTGTGTAGGCTGATGTGCAGGTCCCCCAAAGCCCCCTCCCAAAGATGTATTCTCCATCTGCAGCAATCTCCCAACACTGGCTGCAGACAGACAGTGAGTTCCCCAAGCCATAGTGATGCCTCAAAGCAGCAGCAACATAGAGAAGGAGAGAAACAGACAGGGAGCAGCAGAGCATTGGCGGTGAGTGGGAGAGACACGGAGAAAACAGCAGACCCTTCAATGTGAAAATGCCACTGTGTCCTGTCTTTCTCGGTCACTGACATGGACTTCTCCCTGTATTTCATTTGTTCCCCACAACCTCTATGACACATGGTGCTTGCAAGAGAGAGAGAGAGAGACATGGAGAGAGAGAGAGCAACAGGTGATCCCATATTGCACACTTGCTTCCATAGAGAGAGACACTGCATGCTGCAGGGACACAGAGATGCAGAGAAAGACAGTGAGAAAGGCAGAGACTGACAAAGACATACTCTGCTGCGATCACATATTACACACTTGCTTCAAGAGAGACAGACACTCCATGCTGTAGGGCCAGTGGGATGCAGAGAGAAAGAGAAAGACAGAGACTGAGAAAGACATACTGTGCTGTGGGCAGTCAGAGACAGCAAAAGTCATCAGGAAAGACACCTAAACAATAATTTTATGGACAAGAAATGTCACAAAGCATTTCAGAACTATCTTTCTGGCATTTATATGTCCATAAAATAGCACACATATATGTTATTTGTATGGACTACTTTTCAAGTTGGCAGTATACACTCACGTTTTCCCTCTTCAAATAGGAAAAAAACACTTTTCTAGCATTTGTTTTCATTTTCAAACATAACCCATGCTATATGTGCAATAACCCACTCAAGGGTATGGGGTTATTGGTAATTAATCAACGCCACAGGTGCTGTGAGGGCACTCAACCTGTAGCTTAGTTCCTCACAATGCACCCGGGGTATTGATTAACCCCCAATAACCCCAATACCCTGTCATGGGGTATTGCTTACACATCATAGAATAAACACTAACACAGTGCCTTCATTACAATTGGCATATTTTTTTCATCTTATGTTTGTGCACCTCGCTCCTCCTCCTCCTGACCCCATTCTGGCTACTCCCCTTCCCAGGATCTGGCAACCTGGGACTTACATTCCACCATCTCATTCTTGTGGTGGGTGCCCAGTCACCAGTAGGAGCCTTCGAGGGGCTGTCCATCATGCTGTTATGGAATGTATTTTCCCTGTTTTCTTTCCCCTTATGCCCAAAGCTCCAGATGCAGACACGCATGCGTGTGGAAGTGCACATGAACCTTGCTGCCCCAGTAACAGCCCCTTCCTCCCTCCCAGCCTAGTGCCTGGCTCCTTCTTGGCCTGTGCTGCCCACTAGCCTCCACTGTGAGGCAGCCAAGAGCTGGGGGAAACCCACATCCCTCCCCAGAGAGGGGAGCTGCCTCTTGGCAGCTCAATCCAGCTCCACATCCCCCCTCGCCTACCTCCAGTGGCCCATGCTCACTTCCAAATGCGGGTCACCAACATAGTGCAAGGTAAGGCATCCAGTGCCTCAGCCTTCTGCACCACTGGGCTGGCTTACAATTGGTATATTGTCAGAGGTAAAATAATTAAACAACCACTAAGTAAAGTTCAGATCAAATGGGTGAAGTACAATGCTAACATAAGACTAAAAATACAAGTGGCACAAGCAAGCAACAGGGAGAAGAAACAGGATACATATAATACAGAAACAACAGCAAGGCCTAGAACTGCAAATATACAGCAATTAAGATGAGCAACTGAGTGCAAGAGTAAATAGCTGTTTTGAGGTGGTAACAATGGTAGCCATTCCAAAAAGGCTGCACTGTCTGGCACTGATGAAGCTCAACTGGAATGGAGTTCCACAAATGTGGGGGCAACACAGAAAAATAAAATATCATCCAGATTCATTTTCATTTTGGGTATTGAGAGCAGGCCATGATTGGAGAATCTTAAAGCTTAGGCACAGCTAACAGGCTGAAGGAGCAAAGCGAGTGATAATGGGGACTGTTTAAGAACGGTGTTGAAAATAACACATAAAGATAAAGAAACACAGGAGGCTGTATTAAGGAAAATAATATTTTGTTGCACTTGGATAATATAAATCATTACACTGTATAAATACCTAGGAATTTAAGGCAGGGTCAGATTGAACAAGTCATATTAGCCTGGTCACAATAATCTTCGGCAGTAAATATTTGAAATATAAGAGAAATATTAGTGGCAATCGGTGTGGTCCTGGATCTACCAAAATTAGTCAAAGAAGTTGTTAATTTGAAACAAGGAGAACAGATAACCTATGAAAGTCAAAATCTGAATCAGAGTCATATTTCTTAAGAAATCTTGTTAAAAATTTATGGGATAACAGGAGAAGAAAATGAGACAAAAACTATGCTCTTGGATAAAGTGATGTCTTATTGCATATTCGAAAGGAATAAAGAATGAATTGTATGTAAGCAGACCACCATATAGTGATCCCTGTGCAGGGTAATAAATAAGTCAAAAAAATTGATTAGCAGTTTCAAGTGTGAAAGTGCTTATCAACTGTGAAAATGCATAGCACATGCTACAGATTGATTAGAAAAATGAAAAATGTTATGTTTTTAATGTTTTGAATGTGTAAACCTAAATGAAAGACTTACAAAAAATGTGCAGCAGTCTAGTGCTATGCAATTCAGAAAATTTTTAGCATTGCCCTAAGATATGTGTAGTGTTTTGGTATGCTATACCAGTTATTTAATACCCTGCTCTGGATCTGTATTACTATATCCCGAGTCTCAAGATTTGGCAATGAAAATATGGAAAAATGGCCATGGGTCTAGGTCTTTAGAGATTCATTTGGAACCTTCTTATATAGTTCCAAGGTATACTGATAATCCACAAATGTATATAGTGAATAATGATCAGGAAAGAATAAATATGGTACTTAATACAACTGAGCAACATACTGTACATCTCAAACTGACTTGGGGAGGAGGAATATGGGACAAAAACTCTTTTATTGTTATTTTGTTGGATAATCCCTACTGGTGAACATGTGGGAACTAAACGCTTTAGTACAGTATATTCCTTTTCTGTTGTCTAAGAGTAGAGATTGGAAGGGCTGGGATAAACTGGATTGATATAAACTGTTGCATTACAGAATGCCCACAGATTGATATCACTGTCAAGAATGCACCTCTCACCAGACAGCTTCTGGAAAATAGCAATAAGCTTGAAAGTATGTGATTACTCTTGATAGACATGAATAACACTGTGTTACAAGACAGAATTTCACAAGAAATTCAGTTCTCAAATAATTATTTTTCATGATATGTTCCAGCCTAATTTCAGTAATATTTTAAAAAAATAATTCCTGCACTGTTGGCCACATGAGACTCAGACTTAGCTTCCAAGCAGACTGTCTTGTTTTTGATAAGCAACATTTTCTGTTCTTTTCCACAGTTTCCTGAATGACATGACTACGGAAGTGGGTTTATGAGTCATGAAAGCAGGTTCATGACTTACAAAAGCAGAGCCTGTTTTCATGTTATGCAACAACCTAATTTAATTAATATTTTAAAAACTATTCTTTTAACCCAAAAACACTTGAATTATCAAGCTTGCACCCTACACAATTGGCTACATAAGTTTCAGACTTAACTTCTGAGTCAAAGTTCAAAATTTTTATTTGTTTGACAAAGTCATTACAAATTTTAAAAGGTCAAAACATACATGTACAAGTATCAATGTCCATGAGTACGTTCAAATGTCATTATAGTTTATCTTGTTACACTTTCTCAGAAAGTTTTTGAGCAATCACAACAATCATTGCACATAATATTTATAAATAAGTGGACTGTAAAAAATGACTACTTTCTGTAATATAGGTAGATTTTCGTTGTTCATTAAGTATTTCACCATTTTATCAGGGGCAAGGTCGAGGTTTGCCATGATGTTACCAAGCCATTTCAGACGTGGCCCCTTATATAATGGGCATAGGAGTAATACATGCTTTAAGTCATCTTCAGATGACTTGTCACATTTACAGAATGGGGTAGGAATATTTTTCCTTTTTCGCTTATGAAGTACATAATTAGCATTATATATTTCAAGCCTAAATTTGGTTATTATTCTCCTCTCCTCTCCTTTGGATTAGTTAATTTAACCAGATAGGACTCCAAGCCATATGTTGTTTTAATCTGTTTGTACCATCCGTATAGCTTAAACTGTTTCAATTTTATCTGTACCTTAGTTTTCTCCTGATCCCTTAGCCTATGCTTCACCTTCTCAACTATCATTTGCCATGGGTATACAAACATACTCCATAAGACACCTCCAAGTCCATTTGGAAAAAGGAAGAACCTAAAAATTTCCAAAGTGGGGAAAATCTTCCCCATCAAGGTATATTTAATTTCTTTCTCTAGGCATTGCCTGCACAGTCTATTTTCTTCTAGGAAAAATAACTTTAATGAAGATAGAATCAATCTTTCTTTCACTAATGTTGAGATGGAATATTGACCCAATTCTGAATATACTATTCCTGCTGGTACTGCCTACGGCACCATTAGGATATATCTTTTCATTTTATACACAATACTTTTCATTTATTTAAATCTGCTGTGCCCCATATTTCTGCTGCATAAAGTATGCTCAAATTTACTTTGGCCTCCAAAACCCTGAACACTCCTTTAACCGATGTTCAGCCCATCTTAGCATTAAATATTTTAAATGCATTAAATGCTTTCTTTCTTTTCTCTACAATCTGTTCTATATGATCTTTCCATTTTAGGGTCTGACTAAATCTGACACCTAAGTAGTCATAATGTTTAACTCTTTCTAGTTTTTCTGTATTTATCCATAGTGGTTTAAAATGTTTCTTAGTGCTCCCAAATATCAATGTCTTAGTTTTAGACATATGTATCTTTAATATATGATTGTCACATAGTTTTGAGAAATGATTATATTTCCTTTGTAGTCCCAAAGCCAATGTTGAGATTAATATGAAATCGTCGGCATACGCCAAACAATCTACTCTAGTATTTCCTATTTTTGGTGCATGAAATATTGGATTTTCTAATTCCTTCAGGACATCATTAATATATACATTGAACAAAAAAGGAGCCAGTAAGCATGCTTGCCTGACCTCACGTGTCATTTGGAATGACCTAGAGATGTTCTCATATTGATCATATTGCACTACTCCCCATGCATCTGATTGCAATCTTATTAAGATATTAAGAATTTATGGATACAGCCCTAATTTCTTCAACTTATTCCATAACATTACTCTACTAATACTATCAAATGTGGACATAAAGTCCACGAAACAGCAAAAAAGCTTGGTCTTTTTGATTTTTATGTATTTCCAGACCAAGTGTTTAAGTGTATAACAATGTTGAATTGTAGATCTGTTTCTCTGAAATCCATTTTGTGTTTCTTGTAAAATGTTATTATGATCTGCCCATTCTTCTAGTCTCTCCAGAATAATTCTGGTGAATATTTTTTTGTGAAATGTCTATTAGACTTATTGGGTGATACATTTTAGGGTCATTTTGGGTCACCTTTCTTGAAAATCAGGAATATAATACTCCCCTTCCAGCTGGTAGGGTATTCCTGTCTTTGTACAAAAGTGTTATATAATTTCTCCATTACTGGGGCCCACCAGTCTATGTAATATGTGTACATGTCTCCTAATATGTTACCCAATCCCGAAGCCTTATTCGTTTTTAACCACTTAATTGCTGTTTTTATTTCCTCTAAAGTTATCATCATAGGTATTGGATATGTAATTTTTGGATCTTTTAAACTTTCTAGTTCCCTTAATAGTAATTCATCTTGTTGAGAATAATAGAGTTCTGTGAAGAAAAGGACCCATGTATTTGGATGAATGTATGCTTCTACTGTCCTGGCATATTTATTATAGCCTTGACTAATCATTATCCAAAATTTTCTTCCATCTTTTCCTTTCACTGTCTTCCTCAATTTTTCCCAAAGAATTTTAGTATGTTTATATTTTTCTGCCTCTAATATTTGTTTATATTTTTCTTTCCTTATTAATATATATACTATCTTTGCTATGTTTTATTTGTTCAATGTTTTTGTATTTTCTAATAACTTTACTCAACTCATTTTTTTTTTTTTTTTTTTTTGCTTTTCTACATTTTCCATTAAACCAAACCTTGCCAGTCTGGTCTTTGTTTGCCTTCCAATCTTATTACTTATACAGTAAGGTCAAACCAAGCTATTTAGATCAGCCTAATGTTTTGATACTATATTATAGTTTTATTTTCAACTATCATGGTTCTTATATCATTTATTGGTCCTTTAAATAGACTATCGAATTGTTTTATTATACTCGAATTCCACTTGATCTTTTTTTGGTTGATTATTTCCAGACCTTCAGTTGTTTTTAATTTGTCTTTGCCGCTCTCTTTATTTATATTTTGTTTAGTCTCAATAATTAACCCTATTGGGTTATGTGTGGATTCCATTCTGTCAATTATTTTCATGTCTTTAATCATTTTCACTCCCTCTAAATTTCTCCAGACATGATCAATAATTGAAGAGCCTCTAGGTCCAATATATGTCAATTCTTCCTCTTTATCCCCCGATATTCTCCCATTTATTAGAAACATATTTTTGCTAATTAAGTATGAGTTTATGAGTCTCCCTCTCACATTATTCCCACTATCTTTTGAGGCTCTGTTCCATGTTACTTTTGGGTTCAGTTCAGTTATTATATCCATATATCCAGGCCCTTCTTAATCTCTTCCAATCCTTGCATTGAAATCTCCTATTATATAGGTTGGAATATTCAGCTCCTCATCCATTAATTGGTCAAATATTGCTTTAACTCTAATTAATATTTTGTCTGTATTTGTAACCATTTGAGTTAAGTAGATGTTCACAATTATAATTTTAATTTTTCCATTTCCATCTTCTATTGTCACCATCAGCATATCTTCTGGAGTAGAATATCGCCTAGTAATTTTGTAGTTATTTTTAGTTGTTAATTATATTGCAACTCCCCCCTTATGTCACCCATATTTTTCCCTTTAATTGCAGATTTCGAGATGTTTACATATCCCAGGATTTTAGGAGCCATTTCTGCTTTGCACCAAGTTTCTTGAAAACATATCAAGTCAAAGGTTGCAATAAACCATTCTACTTCAGGATCTGCAATTTTTAGATAAGTACCTTCTATATTCCACAATAACATTTTTATTTTTATATTATTGTTTTGTTCTCTCTCATGACTAGTCCTTTTTATTTCCTGTCAATCTTCTTTTTCTTTTACTTTTTCCATGACCTCATATCTATCATGTCCTATATACTGTTTCCAACTGTCTTCCACCTCTCTAAGCTCTTTTCTTGTTTCTATCTTGTCATTTTCATCCTCCTTTGTGTTTTCTACTTTAGTCCATTCATCACTTGAAATCAGATATAATCCTGCTTTTTCAAGTAAGTGGGCTTTCTTAAGCAATTGTTGAGCTACCTCTGCCTTCTTGAATGTGTCAACTATCTGTGATAACTTCCTTCCTTTATGTATCATAATATAGTCTATGACATTTTTAGATATATTCAATTTAGTGATTCTTGAGAGGAAAGATGCCATATCTCATTTAATTTGTCCTATAGTATCATTTTTAGTTTTGTTCCCATCCAAATACTGTCAGTGTCTTATTTCCCCATTTCTCTTCTTGTTTTTGTTTGAATTCCTTGATTATCTTAAGGACTCCATCATGATTCCCCCTGTTTGTTTTTCTATTCTCTTTTATTTTCTCATTTCCTTCCACTTGTGTTTCCTTAACTTTCCCTGTTCCTTCTCTCTCTTTTGGATTATCTTTAAACTCCACAGATGGAACAATTTGTGTTGGCATAATATGCAGTGCCGAAAGTTTTAGGATCTTATCTTGATTCCAAATGTCTTCTAATAGGTATCCTTTATTGGTATAGAGTAATACACAGTCTTGGTAAAGGCTATTAGGTGGCCTCATCAAATGTATTTCATCCTTGTCAAAAATGTCAAGTTGGAGGACATGAGTGATTCAGTCCTTCAATTTTCCTTCATTTTCATTACTCAGCCTAGCAACTCCATAATTCTCCAATAAATATTCCATATTTGTCCTCTCTAGATGTGCAAATCTGCTCTTTTTTTGAATATTCTGTTTATTAAAAGTTTTCTAACACAAAGACTTATACATACAACATATGACAAGAAACAAGTACTGAGACAAACACACAAAAAACCCAGTTATATCATTAATATCACACATATTCCATTTACAAAGGTGCAGTTGAGTGTGCAAGACAGCCCATAGTCTTAGATATATTCAAGTATCCCTAGTTAATCATACATTATAGCATAAAGCACAGAGAGCAATCTGCCGATCCACTACTATTCATATTGTACAGGAAGATCGGGACCATAAATACCCACTAAACCATAGGTTGGCTGTTGATTTTACCCCACACTCACACACAGGAGGGGTGTTCCCCTAGACCTATCCAGCACTCTGAGGCCTAGATATTCAACCCTGTGTGGAGCATTAAGTTTTCAGACATGCTTAAGGTCACCAGAAAGGGGTCCCAGTCCCTCAAAAATACCTCCTTCCTATCTCTGACTATCCATGTGAGCCTCTCCAGAGCCAATGAGTGTATAACCAGTCTTTGCCAGTCAGCCAGCGTGGGCCCATTTCCAGTGACCCAGGTGTTCTGAATACAGTGTCTAGCCAGCACAAATGACACCCTTACCCACCTAGGTATTAGTTGCCACTCCTCTTCCCCTTCTATTATTTCCACCCCAAATAGGCAGACCAAAGGGTCACAGGACAGTCAGCCCCCTATCCCCTTGTTTACCTCCTAGACAACACTCCCCCAAAACTTAACCAGAACCAGGCATGTCCAGAAGCAATGAAAAAAGGTGCCCAACCCTCTACTACACCTTCTACAATTTGGTGAGACTGCGGGATGTGCCCGATGTACTGCCACTGGGGGCCAATAGAGTCTATGCAAGAATTTATAAAAGGCCTCCTTAAATTTATTGCATATCATAATTCCCTCCAGCATACCTAGCACTAACTTCCAGTTCCCATCCGATATTTGCAGCCCTAGGTCCCTTTCCCAAATGGCCTTTGTGGGGCCTGTCAGGTCTGGTAGGCTCTGCTTATCTTGTTTGGCCATTTTCCCAACAAATCCTTTTGGATCTTTCCTAGCCGGACATACCATCTGCTCTATTCAATTTGGATGCAACCTATCCCTTCCCCCCATGCCCAGCCGTCCTACATATGCTTTCACCTGCAGATACTGAAATAGATGGGAGGTCTCTAGCCTTATATCTTGCCTGACCTTATTAAACTCACTCAGCTCCCCTTTCTCCAGCAGTATCCCTACGCATACCACCCCTCCTTTCTCCCATTCTAGAAACCCCTTATCTTCCATCCCAGGAACAAAGAAGGGGTTCCTCACAATTGGGAGTAACATAGTCTCCCTCTGGGCCAATCCCTTCTGTCGCCACAGATAGTCCCAGGCCTCCAGCGTCTCCCAGACTAATGGGTTGCCACTTCCCAAGTCTCTGTGTGCTCATAACCCCTTACTATGAAGGTATGTTGTAAGCCTCCCAGGGTTCCCCTCTTGTTCCACCCCTACCCAACTAGCCACTTCTGGCCTATGCACCCAATCTGCCACACCCCTGAGTTGCACCACCCTGTAGTATGTAGCCATGTCCGGGAAGTTGAGCCCTCCCCTGTTTCTATCAGCCTTAAGCCTTGTTAAGCTTATTCTGTGCTTTTTCCCCTGCCAGATGAAGTCTGTGAACCCTTTCTCTAACTGTTTCACATCCCTCTGTGTTAGCCTCATCTGCAGCATTTGCATGGGGTATAAGATGTGAGGGATAATATTCATTTTTATGAGATTTATCCTCCCAATCCAAGACACTGGTAGTTGCATCCATCTCTTCAGGTCTGCCAACACCAATTTGATCAAGGGGTGGTAGTTCAACTTATACAGCTCTTCCCACTTCCGTCCAATGTGTACCCCAAGATATTTAAAGTCCGACTTGACAACCCTGAATCCCCTCTGCCATACCTCTGGGCCAATGTCTGGGAACCCCATAGCTTCATATTTCCTAACATTAATCTTATACCCGGAGAAACTTTGCAAACTTTTTAATTATGTCCATCAGGTATCTCATAGAGTCACACATATCCCCTAAAAATAATAGCATATCGTCAGCATAAAGTGCCACCTTATGTTCTCTTCCCTCCCCATCACCCACTTCCATCACGCCCTCATGTTGGCATATCGCTGATGCTAGAGGTTGCTAAGGCAAATAGCAGAGGGGACAGAGGACAACCCTGCCTCATCCCCCTACCCAGCCCAAATTTCCCAGACAGGCACCCATTCACCATCACCTGTGCACTGGGCTTTAGGTACATGGCCCTGACCCACCCTATAAACAGATCCCCCAGACCAAACCAGGTCACCACTTCAAAAAGGTACTCCCACTCTACCCTATCAAATGCTTCTTCGGCGTCCAAAGAGATCATCCCCATCTTGCCTCCAGTCTGGCCAGCCCGCCATACAATGTTTAACAGTCTACGAACATTATGATAGGACCTCCGCTCCTTGATAAACCCGGTCTGGTCTGGGTGGACCACCTCCGGCAGGATATTCTCCAATCGAGTGGCTAGGACTTTGGCTAAGATTTTCATATCAACATTGAGAAGGGAGATCGGTCGGTAAGCTGAACATTCATGTTCATCCTGTCCCCCCTTTTGTATTAAACAGATATTAGCCTCGTAGCATGAGTCAGGTAATACCGGGATCTGCCCCTCCTCCCCTCTCTCAAACACCTTCCTCAGCACGTCCACCATTTGCCCCACCAGGATCCTGTAATACTCGACGGGAAACCCATCTGGCCCACAGGCCCTTCCTTCCTGTAACTTCTGTATGGCACTTAGAATTTCCGTTCTTGAGATGGGATGACTCAGCACCTCCCTCTGCTCATCTGTGATCCTCTGCAAAGGTACCCCATTCAAAAACTCCCAGATACACTCCTCCTTCCCTATGTGCTCTGCCCTATATAGCTTTTCATAAAAACTCCTGAAGTGCTCTGCTATGGCCTTTGAACTTGTAATAACTTGCCCCTCCTCCCCCTTAATCCTCAGGATCTGAGTTGGGCATCTGCCCCCCTTCATCAGCCTCACCAGCATGGGCCCAGGCTTGTTCCCCCACTCGAAGACCCTCCTTTGGCAGAAGAACCATGCCTTCCCTGCTTCTTCTCTTAAAAGAGAATTGAGGGCTTCCCTCGCCATTGCCAACAACTTGGGAGCTTCTTCCCTTTCTCCTCCTCCTACCCACTTCTCCAACTCTTTCACTTGCCTTTCTAGTTCTTCCCTTTTACCCCTTCTCTGTTTTTTAATCTTAGCCACATAGGCTATTATAGCCCCCCTCATATAGGCCTTACCTGCCTCCCAGAAAGTGGCACTAGAAACCTCACCCATATCGTTCATCTCTTCATAGAGCTTCCATTGTTCTGCCAAGTATTTCCTGAACATTTGATCTTTAGCTAAATACGTAGGAAATCTCCAGACCGAGGGCCTACTCTCAACCCCTCCCCCCATGATTCTCAGCACCACCATAGCATGATCCGAAATGAAAATGGGGCTGTGACTTATCTCCTTTATCCTTCCCACCAAACTTCTAGGCAGAAAAATATACTCTAATCGGGACCAAGTCTTATGGGGGTTAGAATAAAACGTGTACTCCCGCCCGGTGGGGTTAACCGCTCTCCAGCTATCTACCATGTCCAAATCTGCAATTCCAATTTGCCACTGGCCCATAGCCTCCATCACCCGCCCCTTACCTGCAGAGTGATCCACTTTCGCGTCCATTGCCCAATTAAAATCCACTCCCATAATAAGCCCAGGAAATTGCTCTCTGACAAGCAGGCCCAGCAAAGAGGAATAAAAAAGTGGGTCATACGCTGCCGGTGCATAGACACAGCCAAATGTAAGTGTCTCTCCTCGCCATACCCCAGTAACAAAAATATATCTGCCCTCCTTGGGGTCTCTCACTACTCTTTTCACCTCAAAGAGCAGGTTCTTATGCAGTAGTATTGCTACCCCCCTTTTATGAGAGGAATAGGAGGCCGCTAAACACTTCCCAACCCAATTCCACACCAGTTTGGCATGCTCCAGATCTGTCAGATGTGTCTCTTGCAGCAATACCACCTGTGCCCCCTTTCGCCTAAGCGCAGTTAGAAGTGCGGTCCTCTTCACTGGGCTCGCTATACCTTTTACATTCCAAGATATGACATTTAAGTTTACAGGGTCACCCATCCCACCCTATAAAGCTTTCCATTTTCAGAATCATTTTCACTTGATGTTGCATTGTGCACATCCAAGTTGTCATAATACTTACAAGAACACTCATACACTTTTTTTGATTTCTGCACACTCGACTGCAGCTATTGAGATACAACCAGATAACTACACTACTAATAAGAACAATAAAAAAATCTATCTATCCTAACATTTATAACTACACCCCCCACACCCCCTCCTCCCCACCACTCACCTCCTCCCCCTCCCATCTCTTCTTGCATATTCTACTCTTCCACCCTCTTTCTACTACACTAATTGCTAACATAGCACAAGTGTATATTTAAGACAAGAAAAATAAACGTTCAACAATTCTCCTCCATAACTGAGATGTGCATCCCGCCGCCCCCACCAGCAGCCAGATTTCCCCCTTCCAGAAATATCCCACCTCCGGAGTCCCCAATGAAATCCACCCCAGGTCCGAGCAGTATCCTACAATCTCTGTTCTTGCCTCAAGGGTCCCCCCCGGTGAGCCCTCTCCCCCCACCTACATCCGCCTCTCATCCAGCTGTTCCTCCCCCTCTACCCTGTTCACCCTAGCATTTCCTCTTTGCATCTCCTCCAGCCTTCTGGCTCTCATTTCTAAGGACTTAATCATAAGCGCCCTCCACCTATCATAACACTCTCCCATCTAAGTTATCCATTTGTTTGCCAAACACTCTACCACCACCTAAGAGTTCCCCTCCCCTGGGCGGAATCGACAGCTCATCAATGCTGCCTTCACCCCATCTCAGCACCAGTCAGCTCTCATCCTATTCCCCCTTCCCCAGCTACCAACCCCCCCAAAGGGCGTAGTACCTGGGCACTCCTCCCCCACCTCTCCATCTCAGGCCAATGCATTAGACCCAGGAGGGCCACCCCACTCCAGCCCCAAGCAGAAAAACCAAAAACGCAGCCTTCTATCGCTACGCCCCAACCCCATCCTCCTACCCCCCACCCTGAGTCCACGAGCAGAGATATATCACAGTGCCCAATGCTTACGCACGCAAAGCCCAGAAGGGAACCAGTCTGCAGTGTGCACTTGAATATGCTCAGATAACTCTCCCCCTTCTATGGTGAACCCATCCTCCACTCCTCCCCCCAGGCTCCACGGCCTTCCTCCCCCAAAACACCCGAGGATGCCCCAGTAGCATGACCCGGGGTGGATCCTAGCAATAACCCCGAGCCCCACCATTTTGAGCTGGCCTAATAAGCCTTCCCTCCCTAAGCTAGCCTACCCCCACCCGCCCTCTAACATACTCACCCGAACCCCCCTGTATCTCCCTTTATCGCCCAATCCAAATGGGCGGTTCAATCTCCCCAGCCTGCCCCTCTTTTAACATACCCCACCCCCTCTCCCCTAGCCCTAACTGATGGCAGCAGATGTAGTTGTCAGAGATCAGACAGTATCAAGGGGCACGGGGGCTAGCATCACAAAAAAAGCACGTGCTAGGGGCCTCCCTCCCACCTTACAGGCATTAAGAGTGCAGTCACATGTTCACTCCTTTCATATTCACGGCCTTCAGGCCTTCAGCTGCACTCCCATAGTCCACCAGTCCAAAGAGAAAGCCCCCCATGAAAGCAGATGGGGGGACACACACCAGGGCCCAATCTCCAAACTGCTCAGACCTTACTAGTCCAACATACTTCAGCCTCGACCGGGCCAAAATCCACCTCTTCCATGAGACACCCTCCTCGCATAAATGGGGTGCAACAGCGCCAACAGAAACACTTCCAACATTGTTCAGTTTATGACCTGTGTAAATAGGAACGGTACACCACAGGAACAAAGAAACACAGAGACTCCTTGCAGCCATCCTTCAAACTCTTCGTTCAGCTCACTCTTCTCTTTAGGCCCTTTACAAACTCTTCCGCTTTCTCGAGCTCCCAGAAGGAGTAGGTCGCTCCTTCATGCTTGATTCTGAGTGTAGCGGGGTAAACCAGGAAATTTTCCACCTTGAGGCTCCTCAGCTGAGCCATCAGCCCATTAAAAGCCTTCCGCTTTTTCAGCAAACGAGCCGAATAGTCCTGCGAGAGGACCAATCTGTGGCCTTCAAAGCTCAGGGGGCCCTGGGATCTGTATGCCTTCAGTATCGCTTCCCGGTCCTGGAAGTTATGAAAACACATAATTATCTGACGGGGAGGCTGATCCACCGATGGTCGTGGCATTACCACCCGATGTGCACACTTCAGCTTAACCTTGCCATTTTTCATGTTAAGGCCCAGCAACTCAGGTAACACTCTGCTGCAGAAATCTAGAGCATCATTCCCCTCTTGCCCCTCAGGGAGCCCCCTGAGATGTAGGTTTAACTGCCGATGATAGATTTCTTGATAATCGTACACCTCCTTGAACTCCTCCAGCTCTCTCTGCAGAGCTCAAACTTGCCCTGGCACCATTAGCACCTCATCCTCTAGTTTAGAAATCCTTTCTTCAGCTTCAGTCAATCGAGTGCTCTGTTGTGCATGCTGCTCCAAAACCTCCTGCAATCTGCCATCCAGCTTATCCTCTAGCTTTACCAGACACGGCTCCAGGGCTGCGATTACCTGACCCGTCAACTCCTTCTCCAGGGCCGCCACCTCAGCAGCCGAGAGCGAGACCAGGTCTGCATTCTCCCCTCCAGGGCCTGTCATTCCCTTCTTGCTGGTTTTTCCAGTCACCCGCTGGTTTTTAGAGGGCATAGGGGTCAAATATTCGTCCATTGCTCCCTCCACCACCCGATGCCACCGTTTTGCTTGCTCCTGGCTAGAAAATTCTGTATTTTAATACTTATTTACTGGCTAAGTTGGTGGAGCTAGTGGGAAACATGACCTCTCAGTTAGCTGCTCATTAGCGCCCCCATCTGCTCTTTTTAGGTGGTTTTACTCCTTTCCTTGGTGACATCATGGCAACCTCGACCCCACCCCCTATTTTCCTTATCTTTCTGTCTTTCCTGTTAGTATTTCTATAAGTCCTATCCTTCCTTATATTAGGGGCTTCTCTGATTGAATCCTATTTAGTTCCAACTTTACCTCCTTGTATTGGAGGTTTTCCTTTTTCCCCTCCTTCAGCATTTAACAGATCCTGCATATATTTCTCTAAAATGTCTTCATTCTTTTGGTTAACAATAGTTTTTCCCCTTTTTGGGCTCTAACTGCTTAGCTCTTGTTTTTTGCCCTTGTCTTTCTTTATCACCTCCTGTATAATTGATTCAAAATGGCAGGTACATGGTTGGTTCTTGTCAAAGGGTGGTGGTAGGTTAACCTGCACAGCTTTATTTTCCCCTTTCCTAATCCTCCCTTGGCTTTTCTTTTTTCCTTGGATTTTATCTATGGTCATAGGTGTCTGATCTCTTTGCACCTCCATCCTAAGTCTAATGACTTCATTCTTGATTGTAACCAAATGCTCAAGTATGGCTGAGAGCAATGAGTTGTTCATTAGCCCCTGTATTTGCTTAGAGTTTATACTGCAGGGTGCTACAGCCTCCCTTCTATCACATAACTCATTTGTATCTCTGCCTACTGGCGCATCCTTTTTTAGAAGATCTCTAGAGGACTGTAGGATCTCAATGTTATCATATAATTCTCCTTTAGTTTTATCTAGGTGTTTTAGAACATCAATAATAATACTTAGATTTTCTTTAATGCTTTGTATTTCTATCTCATTTCTATTACTACTACCTTTGTTATAAGGCCCTGATTTTCCCAGACCCATTGCATCTTCATTCATTTTATCAGGGAGACCATCCATATCTTGCCCAAATCATTTTTGTATGCTCACTGGGGAGAAATTTGCCCCAACATAGTCATCTCCACTGTCACTACTGTAGGAGTCATAAGACTCCATACTATTCATGGTTGGGGTCTCTTGGTCTAAACTCATTTTTAAAGGGGGAGAAACAAGTGGTGTAAAGGAGTTCCACTCATATGTATCCACTGAAATCCCTTCATACTGTCCTACGGGTGTTAAGGTATTTACCCCTTTAAGGAATTTTCCTTGTGTTTTCCCCCGTAATATTTTTTACTCTAATATTTTGTACATTACTCATTCTTCATGTTTACACCCTCTATCTGATTTATTTGATCAGAATTTGAGTCCCTCCATTTACTGGTACCACCCATAACAGCAGGCCTCATTTCTATGATCTTAATTTGTAGGGGTCCTCTTCTGGAACTTCCATTTGCCCATCATTAACCTTTTCTCCCTTTCTTTTACTGGATTCATTTGTTTAACCATCTTTGCACCCCTTTTTCTCCTCTTAATCAGTTTTCCTCTATTTTCTTTTTCCATTACTAGTCAAGTTTTGCCGCTACTTGTTATAACCATATAAGAATGGAGAATTTAAACAATTTTTAAACAATGAGCTATAGTATCTCAGTAATTAACATCTTTACCGCCATACAAAAATTCTGTTTGAGGTAATTCAAGTGGAGATAAGGCCAAAAGATAGAATAAAATAAAAACCAGCAAAAATTAACAATTTCCCTAGATAGTTAGAATTCTTTAACTTTCTAGACAAGTAGTAATAAAGGTAATGAAGCTAAGTCGACACTTGTTACTTGTTTGCTATACAAAAGCACTAACTAGTTACAAATTAGCTTATTTAATGCGTCAGGATAGAGCAAAAGTAGCGCTAAGAATCCTCCAGTCCTTTAAATTAATCTTACAGACTGGTACTAGCGTTAAAAGTACTTGAGAAAATAAGGCCTGGAAAGTGCTAAGTGCTGAGTAGCATATACAATAATAAAACCAATGCTTTACATATCCACAAGTTTATATAAATATTATCTAAACAGGCTTAGTCAGAGTAGTGAAAAAATAATAAAACAAGGAAAGATTCAGTCTTTCATCTTACTTCCATGGTGTTACCCTTATTGGAGTCTGTTCTGAGTTTTCCTCCGTGTTGTTTCTACTATAAGTCTTTTCTGCAGTGACCTAATGTCTTTCCCTATTGCTCTGGTTTCTATCTTAGAAGCGAATAAATCTCGGCCTTCAGGTAGTGCAAAAAGAAAATATGCAAGTTCCAGATGCCAGGTGCTGCAGGGTAGCAAAGATAATGAAGGAACAATTTCAGTAAGTCCCACTGAGTTCTTTAATTTCTTTAAGCTCTGCACTTGCTGATATTGTGGCAGTAAATCTCCAAATGGCTGTACTCTCTTTATCCCTTCTCACCAAATAATGCAGGCCACTGTAATAAAAATAATAAATGAAACACTAGATAAAATCTGGGAATACGAGGGGTTTCCTGCCCAATATTTCAGAATATAGCACTTAGAATTATTCAGTATAGCTAAAAATATAGCGCTTCATCAGCCTAACAAAACTACACCACAATAGTGCTTTTAATTTTGAATTTGATAATTTTCTCAACATACTTGCCAATGACTCAATATTCACCTGAGTTCTGAATTCTGAAGAAAGCAGTTCCTTTTGCTGCAGGTAAAGCTAGCAAAGTGAATGCAGCTTCTGGGGTTTTCTATGAGATTTTATTAACAGCTCCTTACACAGATGGGAAATGCTGTCCAAATAAGTAATGAACCCCCACTACTGTTCCATCTCCCACAGCTCTATGACTACTACAACAATCGGTTGGTCAAGTTCTGAATGGCTTGATAGAAGTCAGCGTGTAAATTATATGGTAGTTTTCTCATGCAGAATCTATTCCACATTAAGTATGCTCCCAATTAGCAGAGCGAGCAGCACTTGTGCTTCAGCAATTAAGCAATTAACCAGTTAGGTAGTTAAATGCCTACAGGCTCTGCAACTTAGTTGTCCCCGGGGCTAAATTTTTTACTCCTTATTAGCTCCTTGTTTAAAATATACAAACCCGGGGAACTTCCAGTGATGTCACCGTACTGAATGGAAGCTTAAGTCGGAGCTCTTCGGTAGTGGTGGGAATTCATCGAAACATCTGGTGCTTTTTACAGCAGGTTGAGTTGCAAATTGACAGCCACCAAAAAAGAAATGAATCAGTCAGCAAAATCGCGAGGCAGAAGTAAAACTAAGCCTCCCAATAGACGCAGATCCAACCAAGAATGTAGCCCTAGTAATACTCTGTCTAGGTCCTCAGAATCAGCAGCAGGCTCGGGTGGGGAAGAGGAAGAAACTACATCTCGAGGTAGCTTGCTTGATGGCCGAGCGGCAGCCCATATTGTTAAAATGCTGCATTGCATTGACTCTAATGTGAAGGATATCAAGCAGGAGTTGAAGCATCTTGAGCGGAGGACCGATGAATTGGAAATGGGCCTTGATGGGCTCAGGAATGACTCCATGCAACTCAGTAGAGTGGTACTCTTTTTGGCCAGGAGAGAATGGGAGCTCACTGTGAGGACCGAAGATGCGGAATCAAGAGGATGAAGAAAAACTATTCGAATTTTAGGGTTTCTGGAGGGAGCAGAGCAGGATGACCCAGTGGAATTCATCAAAATGTGGCTTTGCCAGGAGCTAGACATCCCCAGCATGGAGCCCTTAGAGTTGGAGTGGGTACATTGGGCGCTTGGCCCAAAGCCTAAGAAAGAGACCCCCCCACACTCAATTCTTGTCAAATTCCATAGATACCCAGTCAAAGACATGATACTCCATAAGGCCTGGGTGAAGAGGGACTTAAATTTGGATGGCAAAAGGGTGTATGTTGACCATGACTCCCCCCCCCCACTACTATGCAGAAAAGAAAATGGGCTCTAGCAGTAATTAAGCAGCTTAAAGAGCAGCAAATAAAAGCCCAGCTCAGATATCCCACTAAGCTACTTGACCACTGGTCTTCAGGCAGTAAGCTATATAACTCACTATTACATGCCAGCAAACCCTTGCAGAAAGCAGGTATTAACCTCCCAGATCTTCAATCGAAACTGTCGGAGCAGACCTTGTTACAGTTGCACTGGGAAACGGCGGGAAAAGGGTCTGCAAGAGGTGCTATAGCTAGAGGAACTGGCCCGGATGAGTCCCTTTACAAGGATTTAATTATCTTGGGAAAAGAGCTACAAGACAATCAATCCACCTGAGATGACGGAAGGGTTGAAGACTTTTCCTGAAACTGCCCCCTGGTCTGCGCCCTTGGTTGGGGCATAGGCAGCTGAGTACTCTACCATAGCTCTAAACTAATAGCAGGAGAATAAACTGTGCACAAACTGTACACATTATTTCTTTTCTGGGTTTGGGTTTTCTAAAGCGGGAGGTTGATGTTATGTTTGGGGGAAAAGGGATGACTCTTGGTTAAATACTTTCTCTGCTTTATCCCAACTGCTGTTGGCCATGTTTATTAATGTTATAGCCACTCGGGGGTCGGGTTCACTGAAAAGGGAGGGTGCGTGGATATTCTACCATCCCTCCCCCATCCCTCTCGAATACTAGGGTGAGAGCTACCTATGAGAGTGGTAAGGCTTGCTTGACGATGAAATAAGTGCACAACCAATACCCATCTGAGTTTTAACGAGGGCCTAAGCCCCTTGGTTATTTCATATTAATTGGTTAACACCGGATACATTTCAAAAAAGAATGAACAGGGTTTAGAAGAGGGCTAATCCACCACTCACCTCGAACCCTGATTAATCGCACTCACTGGAAGAAATTTCAGGGGATAGGTCACCCATCGGAGGTCAGCCAGTAGTTCTACAGTGCTGTCCCCCATTAGGGAATTACTTTCCTTCCTTCCTTCTGAAGGTTCACCCTGGGGAAATGCCGATCTTGTCACTCCTTTTGGAGAGCGAAAGGCGTGGGGCCAATTAGTAGGCCTAAGTTCCCGGTCGGAAGGAGTGTCCTTCCATGGCAGGCCCTCAGTGGTTTGTCTGTACATAGTTCAGTTTGGTAAATGTGTTGCATGTTTCTTTTTTTTTCTTCTTTTTCCCCTTGAAAGTTTGCTGGTAGTAGATAATAACTTGTGGACGGGGGGATTTTTTTTCGAGACTCATGGGGATGGGGGTAACACAGCAAGGTTCTTTAGACCATGCAAGGTGTGTCAGGTGCACCTTTTTGATGCTTAAAAGGGATCAAGATGGATGGAAGATGTTTAAGTGGACCTTGCATAAGAACTGGAACTGGGGCCGAATGGAAGAAGTCAGAAGTCTGGTTTTTGGATGGGGACCCTAAAATTGGTTTCTTTCAATGTTAAGGGGTTGGGCTCCCCGATTAAGCGGCATAAGATATTAAAGGATCTAGCCAGGATGAGATGTGATATCACCCTTTTGCAAGAAACCCACCTTTCTGAAGTGGAACATAAGAAATTATGCAGGATGTGGGTTGGAGAGGTGTTTGCCTCATCACACCAGAATACAAAAAAGGCAGGGGTGGCAATCTTGGTGTGGAAGGCCTAGGTTTCACAAAGATGGGTTCCTTCACAAATGGGAAGGATAGACTGGCAATTCTCTCCGGCAAAATTGCAGATAGGGTGCTGCACGTGGTAAATGTATATGCCCTGACACTTACTGACCCTGATTTTTTCAGGTATGTCTTTGGAGTTATAACTTCATCACCCGCAGGTCAGGTGGTGATGGGGGGGACTGGAACTGTGTGGTGGACCCTCTGGTAGATAAATCTGGGAGGCAGGGGAAGGTGGCAGCTGGTCTGGGGGCAAAAACCCTTTCTCATCTATGCACGGAAGTGGGTATGGTAGACACATGGAGAGACAAATATCCATCTAGCAAAGATTACACCTTCTATTCCCATCTGCATGAATCCTACTCTCACCTGGATAGGTTTTATGTACACAGGGAGTGAGTGGGGTCCATAGCGGACCAACAGATCTATCCTATATGCCTGTTGGACCATGCAAAGATCAGTCTGACTCTCAGTCTAGGACTGCGGCACAGGCAGTCCTTGTGGCACTTGAATGTTGGGCTCTTTAAAGATGAGGTGTTCATAACTAAAATTAAAGAGGTAATTGATAATTACATTAAAGAAAATACAGGGTCAGTGTCAAAGATCAAGTTCTTATGGGACAGACTAAAGGCAGTGGTAAGAGGGGAGGCAATCGCATATGCATCTCAGCAAAAGAAAGCGAGGCAGCAGCAACAAGATAAACTCAAACAAAAAATTAAAGAATTAGAGGACTTACATAAAAATGGGAGCCCTCATTCCTTGTTAGGAGACCTTAAGACAGCGAGAGAACAACTGCATCAAATTCTCTCGGTGAAAACAGAGAACGCCCTCAGGTTCACAGCGCAAAGGTATTATGTAGGGGGTAATAAGGCAGGTAGGCTTTTAGCCTTTAGGTTAAGAAAACAAGAGGCGGATAGGTTTATTGCAGGGGTGAAGGACCCCAGAAGGCCCGGTAGGCTAGTCACAGACTCAGTCCAAATTGCAGACTGTTTTAAAAAGTTCTACGAAGACTTACACACATCAGTGTCTGTGGCTAATCAATTGGGCAGAATCAAAAATTTCTTGGAAGGGCTTAACCTGCCTAGGTTATCAGTGGAGCTCAAGAAAGAACTTGACCGTCCCTTCTCTCAACTCGAACTGGTGGAGGTTATTAAAAACCTCAAACACAGTAAGGCCCCCGGTCCAGACGGTTTTATCACCGAATTTTACTAGATGTTTCAGGACAAGTTGGCCCCCCTGCTGTTACAAACATGTAACGTGGCCTACAACCCCTCGGAGGCTCCAGATACTTGGACACAAGCCTTGGTAACTGTTATTCCCAAACTAGAGAAGGACACCACCCTTTGTGGTAGCTACTGCCCCATCTCGCTTCTGAATCTTGATGTTAAGATCTTTGCTAGGATAGTGGCGAATCGACTACAGGGGGTGGTGACTCAATTGGTGCATCCAGATCAGGTAGGATTTATGCCAGGAAGGCACTTACATGACAATGTAAGAAGATTACTTACGGTGATGTCACATTGTAAAGATAATGGGAGGGGAGACCTGGCTGTAATTATCATACTCGATGCCGAAAAGGCCTTCGACCACCTAGAATGGGATTATCTAGGTGAATTACTTGTGAAGCTCGGGTTAGGGCCTAAAGTTCATGCATGGGTGGCTGCTCTTTACATTAACCCATCAGCTAGGGTATGACTGAATGGGATATTCTCTGGGTCATTCCCCATTATGAGGGGGACTAGACAGAGCTGCCCCCTTCCCCCCTTCTATTTGTGCTAAGTTTGGAGCCCCTGACGGAAGCATTTCAGATGCACAGGGATATAGTGGGGATCAAGGTGGGTGAGGTGGATAACCGCATCTCTCTTCATTCGGACAACACCCTACTATACCTAAAGGACCCTAAGGTGTCTATACCTGCTGCTTTATCTCTCCTCGGGGAATTCGGTGGTATCTCCAGTTTTAAAATAAATGAATCCAAGTCCGAAATAGTTTCTATCAGAGCCCCCATTCCTCTGGGGGGTAAGAGGTTTAACTAAGTTAAAATGAAACACTAATGGTTTTAGATATCTGGGGATTCATGTACCAAAGGACCTTACTAAGCTATATCAAACCAACCATTTCAGGTTACTGGAGACAGTACGGAGGTACTGTGCTAGGTGGTCTGCCCTGCCTCTTACAATCTCTGGCAGGGTAGAATCAGTGAGAATGAATATCTTCCCAAGAATGCTCTTCCTATCTGATACAATCCCCTTATACCCCCCCTAGGAAGTTCTGGTTGGATATCCAAAAGCTTCTTAGTAAGTTTATCTGGGCAGGGAAGAAACCTAGGCTTAGTTGGGCCCTGCTGAAACTGCCAAAAGGAAAAGGAGGTTTAGGTGTCCCTAACTTCAAGGATTATTTTAGAGCAGATCAATTGCAGCATTTGGCAGCCTATACACTACAGGGAGGAAAACGAAGCTGGGTTAAAATGGATACTCAGACTCTCAAGCCACGTACCCTAGTGTCAATTCTATTTAACAGAAGCAATCACAGGGTGTTACAGGGACTGCCAACCCCGTGGCTTAAGACAACAATTAAAGTCTGGTCTCAGGTTATAAAAGAGAGGAACTTACAAAGTAGGGTTCTCCGTTATGGTAAGATCCTGGACAGAGCAGATTTTTAGCCAGGTAGGGAGAACCAGATGTTTAGACGATGGGCAAGCTTAGGCCTTAGAAACTTCACACAGGTGTACGCAGGAGATATTATAAAACATTTCTCCCAAATCCAACAAGAATTCAAAGTTCTGGCTTCTGACTTCTATGGTTATTTGCAAATCAGACATTATCTTCAATCAGTGGAGGGTGGAGGTGACCGGTCATTTGAGGATGCCAACCCACTCCTGGATACTCTTTTGAAGCTGGCTACCGAGCCCTCTCAAAACACTCATCTGATATCTCTATTATTCTCAGTTGGTGGCGTGGAGGTATCAGATGCTAGAATTAAAATTCAGACCCTTTGGGAAAAAGAGTTTGGTATGGGGGAGGGAATTATAAAGTGGGATCAGATTTGGAGGTTGGCACACAGAACCACAGCTTCCTATGCATGGAGGGAATTCCGGTGGCAAATACTCACAAGATTCTTTAGAACGCCTGTGATAACCAAACATTTCAGGCAGAATTATTCAGATAAATGCTGGAGGAGTTGTGGGTTGGTGGGGTCCCATGAACATATTTTTGGGAGTTGCAATAAACTCAAAGATTATTGGAACCTTGTCAGTAACCGAATGAGCGAGATTTTACAAGTACAAATCCCTAAGCATCCATGCTACTTTATACCGGGGAAACCCCACAAGGGTTAAAAGGTGTTAGAGCCAATTATTTATTTCCTATCCTGATAGCCGTGGCCCAAAAGGTTATTATGCGGTTGTAACTCTCTGAGATACCCACAGGAGAGGAGCATTGGCTACTGTGAGGCCACCAAATTAAAACAATGGAGAGACTTACGGGCCAACTTAAATCTGAGGCTTGATTCTTATAAAACATGCTGGTTCCCTTTCTTTGAGTTTCTTGGCACCAAAGAAGGTATCCCGACTTTAGAGATTTTAGTAAGAGAAGACTTGAATGGTTAAATAATGAACTCTTTGAGAACAGTTTCAACTAGTACCTAATAAACCTGCTGCATGGGAGGGGAGGTAAGCTGTTTGGTAGAAGTTAATATTTAGTATATTTATTGTTTTATATGTATGCTTTGTTAGACTCCTTTTGTGGAAAATTGCACATGAAATGTTGATACAAATAGGTCCTGGGCTTTGACCTCTGACTCAGGTTTATGTATCTTTTTAAATAGTATACACTTTGTTTAAAGGTCTGTCATAAGGTTGAAGTGTAGGTCTATGAGTTCTAAATGTATACACATATTAACTCCATTTGTAATTGCATTATTCTTTGTAGCATTTATTTGTATGTATGTTATAGTGTTGTGCTTTTCTTTTTAAGATGTGTCTGTTGGAAATGAGAAAATAATAAACTACAATTTCAAAAAAAAAATACAAATACCTCATGTTCCTCCCTGTTACAATACGCTTTACAATTTGATCTGATTAGTTTACAGAAATCTCAACAGTGATGTAACTATTTTGGGTCAATGTTAAAAACTAAAAATCTTAATATAAAAATAACTAGAGACACAAAATCTGTGCCATAAGCATTAAACAAAAATGTGCATGTATAACCAGATAAAATCAAAGACCAAACATAAACCAAACAACTGCCACTGAGCTCAGCCCCTATAGCAGTAAATCAGCAGGACAATATGGAAAAACTCAGTTTCCTAATTCTGGACTCTGGGAACCATAAAGTGACATATAATGCCACAAAAATTATGGGAGTTAGATCACAAATCTTTTTTCTTAGGGGACTTCTTCCCAAGAGCTTCTTTACAGTCATCCCGAGTGATCATTTTTGTCTCCTGTTAATTCTCAAACTTCAGCTCCAAGCAGGGGAAAAACCCCTGCACTATCATCCACTCCCTCAACCATTGTCCACCATCAGCTTCTCATATCTTGGGGCTCTGGCATTGACTCTAACTCCAGCTGGCTCCTGTCAGAGACAAAAAATAAAAATTCTGGGAGAAGACCCTGGAGTGGAGCATATAAGTTGGTCTGGAAAGAGAACTAACTTTTAAGGCACCGGTGCCAAACCTTATGTAGAATAAAAATTAGCAAAGCTCTCCTACTCCCCTGTTTTTCTCCACAAGGTAGAGAGTGACATGCAGAACAACCTCCTCCTCTAACCTTTGGGGTCTGAGTGGTTCCTCACAGAGTACAATGGACTGCCGCCAGTTTTGATTATGTGTGGATGTACGATCACATGTCTCTCAGTGAAAACAAATCCACTTCTGAGTCATTTTGTTGCTTTTCATTAACAAAATTTCTGTATGACTCACAAAAGTGGGGCTTATCTCATGAAAGTGGGCTCCTACTCATGAAAGTGATATGCATCAGTTTTCTTAAATCCAGTTATGAAATCTTTGTTTAAAAAATGACTTGTCCATGCATGGAAATGGTATTTTATTTTTTATTTTCTTAATTTAAAATCTACACATTTTTCAAGAGAGACACCAATCAAAAAATCATCCAAGGAACAAGCTCTAAAAACCTTGAAAGTTTCAGGCTTCACCGCCCAGCCTTTTATTTTAATTTTTTTTTTGCTATTGGTGATCTTTATGTATTTTCACCCTTCTAAAACTTTTAAACCACTGAACTGACCATTACCAAATTATAGAATCCAGAGAGCATGTCGTCAACTATATGCATGCCAAATTTAAAGCAGCAATGCAATGAAAAATATGTTTCCAAAAAAGGTAAATTTCAGCTACAGTTAATAAAATGTAAGCATATCTGCCAAACCTACTTTTCCAGGTACCTCCTATGCTGCACACCATGAGCTGTTTTATTCTGAATCCTATCCCTTGTCAGGTCTACTGTACATTGATATTTTTATGCAAAATGTGGCAACCATCTGTTATTTCTTAAGGAAAAAATAAATTAAAACATTTAGTAAATACTCAGATTTTGATGGAAACAGAACATTTTACCACCAAACAACACTAGAAGATGTATGGACTCTACTATAAAGAAAAAAGGTAGGGATAAATATTTTGCTCAGTTTCATTGCACTGCTGCTTTAAAGCTATTCTGTCTGGAACAGCAGTATTATGAACGTGCACAAGTTTGAATTTAATATGAACATGCATACTCAACCCGAATATATGCCTCTATATTTATAGGGGCATGCCCCTATTATTAAGGTTACAAATGCTGTTTCTATATTGAACCCACTATTTTTGCACCTTACTAATCCAGTTGTCCTTTGCCAGAGTAACCTGAAATTTGGCATGCGTATTTTTTGGTGCCAAAATCTCTGGATCCTGACATCTGGTAATGATTGGCTCAGTGGTGTAAAAGCTCTAGAAGGTACAAAACATGAAAAAAATTATTTTTAAGACTTTTTTTGCTCATAAATAGTGCTAATATGGTTGTGAGTTAAAACCTGAAATTTTCAGGATACTTAGTTTGGCCCAAGGATGATTCAATGCATGGCATTACTGAGAATGTTGTAGTTTTGAAATAGTTAGAAAATAAAATTCCATTTTTGCAGATGCATTTTTTTCATTAATTTCTCATAAGATATTTTTCATGACATTGAAACTTTCCATTTTCATGTGGCAAAAAAAGTGTTTTATGAGACATGACTGGTTTTGTTAGTCTTATTGGTCACAAAAGTGGGTAAAAGGGAAAACTCTGTGTATCAAAAAAACTTGAAGCTGTAGTGTAAAACTTGTGTAGTCAACAGAGTGGTGTATAAGGTTTATTCTTCAGCTATTGTTTTTATTTCTCATTTTTCAAATTATTGAGATTTTTTTGTTGTGAGTCAAGAGAAAGGGGCTTGTTTTTGTGACTTGAAAACTGTTTCTGTGACTTGCAATCCTGTTTTTATGAGATACAACATCAGCTTTCATTATAGTCTCAAAATGAGAAAAAATACTGATCGCTTTGCAGGGCCCTATGCAAAGCAAGTGATTGTACATGTCAAGGGCAATACATGTGATGATGCAGGTGATTTAATGAGTAGCCTGCTGTCTCATTCGTTAAGCCAACTACAGGTCTGACGCCACGCATGTGATGGTGCAACTGCTTCACGAGTCTCCCACAGGGCATCTCTCAAAGCAAGCTACAGGTCTGGCACAATGAGTATGACTTTGCAGTCTTCACCATGGAGTGTGAGAAAGGTTTAAACTAAAGGTGTCTGTTGTTATATATCTTTCTCAAGTGGTAAGGAAATAAAGTACAACAACTACATTAATGCATTTATTAGGGCTATTGCATACAAAGCAGAGAAATGAAACATTAGGGCTAAAAGTCCCTAGAACCTTGGCAAATCAGTGGTGCATTTTTTTCTTGAGATTTGAACGATCATGCAATGCAGTGTTGGTATTACCCTAATATCAGCACTGTCTTATCACACAAAGTAAATGGTATGGTAATGCCACAGATATATAGACGGTGCAGATATTAAGGTAGTGTCATCACTGAGTCCCGTGATCACTGAAACCCTGAGAAACACTGCTCCACAGATTTGATATAGTTTTAGGGACTTTTAACCCTATTGTTTCACTTCCCTGCTTAGTATGGTGTAACCCTAATAGGTGCATTAATATAATGTTTTGCTATCTATATTTTTCTATAGATAGAATACAAAAAAACAAGGTGCTGCATTAAAGTGTGCTCTGGAAACAAAATGGTAATATTAAATGCATGCTGAAAGCAGAAAACAGAGCATGAATCAACATTTTAACCATAGGTCTTATTCAAGAATTATCTAAAAGAGAGACACCTACAGTTGAAACATTGATTCTTCCTCTGTTTTCTGTTTTCAGTGTGCAGTGTATATTACAGGCATGGTAGTGTCTGCATATTAGGGTTAGGGTAAAATAATTACTTTTTTGTTAAACTCCGACTTTTGCACCTTAACAGCTCTGCCCCTGTTCAACCGATTTACTTGGAATTTGGCAGGCAGAGAGTTGGTACCAAGATCTCTGGGTCTAGAAAATGTTATGACAATTGGCGTACTGGGAGCAAAGTTATAGAGGTGCACAAATGTAAAATTGGCCAAAACTAACACTTTTGTTTTGCTTATCTGTAACTAAAGAACACTTTTTTATTTATTTATTACAGTCTAGGAAGTACCTTGGAGCCAAAGGTTTGTTTACAGAGGTTCCATGTCAAACAAAGTTACAACAAAGGAGGAGCAATAATTACAAGTTAGTTGAACAACAGAAATAATTGAACAATAGAGGACAAGTTATTACAGTTAGAGAAGAATACAAGGTTAAACAGTCAATTACAATCTGATATGCAGTAAACTGAAGCAGCCAGAATTTATTCCAAAGGAACAGTTCTTTTGTCAGAGTGCAACCAAGTGTTTGACCCTAAGGAAGAGGAGGCCTAGGGCTTGGTAAGTGCTAGTGGGGCTGCAAGAGATAGAGTACCAGGGTGAAGACCATCTTTGGAACTGGGGAGAAGGAAAAAGGGGGGCAGGGGACGGGGGAGGGGGGAGAGAGGTTAGGTAGGAAAGGTAAGGGGGAAACAGATTGAGGGAGGAGGGAAGGGTGGTAATACAGGGAAGAGAGAGAGGTGGTCTTAAGATAGGTGAGTGGTGAGGGTGAAAGGATGAACTGGGGGAGTGGGGTAAGGTAGAAAGGAAGGGGAAGGAATGTAGAATAAACATTAACCAATGGAGGGTGGGGACACAAGAGTACATAGGGGTGCAGGAGGAAGTGGGGGGAGAGGAGTGAGGTAAAGAAGGGTGTGCGGGAAAGGGGTCAGGGCATTAAAGGTGGGGGAGGAGGAAGATAGGTATAGAGAGAGAGAGCAGGAAAGTTTAGGAGGAGGTTAAATGGGAGAGGTTAGGTGCCACAGTAGCAAACACTGGCCTGGGCAAGGGTTGCAGAAAGTAGAGTTTTAAAAGGGCCCAGCTTTGTTTCCTTCTGTAGGTCTTCATCAAGGGAGTTTAGCAGTATAGGGGCCCAATATTCAAAGGATCGCTGGCCCTGCGTGGTTCTACAGAAAGGGACATTAAATGTTTGTTCTTTCCAGAACAGGGTGGTTTCTGTGCTTGTTGTGGGCAGAGGCAAAAATCATTGTTTTAGTTTTTTTTATAATTTAGGAGTAACTTTGAGTCAGAGAACCATTTTTCTACAGAGACAAAATATGACTGCTTCCAGCTTTCAAGCACCATGGGGTCTCAGGGTTTTATTTAACTCCAAAAATTGATTAGCGTTTTACCCATAAAAGTGTTAAAACATTGTGAAAATGCATAGCACTTGCCTCACTGTGTGTTAACAAACATAACACTTCTAGAAAACCTATATAAATACTTTCTGTACAGTTAGCATTGTCCCAAGAAAAAAACTGCTAATCAATTATTTAAAACCCTGGGTCTGTGTGGGCCAAGTAGAGCACAGTGTCATCTGCATAAAGCAATACTTGATCATCTACTGCTTGGGGGAGTTGGTTTAGAAAAAGACTGAAAAGCAGAGGCCCTAGGATGGATCCTTGAGGTATGCCAGTGGTAGCACAGAGATTACCAGAGCAGACGTCATTTATCTTTGACTTCTGAACTCGCAATCAATCAGTCAAATCTTTATTTATCCAGGTGAACATCATTGAGCAAGGCTCATTTGCGACACGGACCTGGTTAGAACAAAGTCAAGGTACAGTAGAAACAGTACATCTATACAGTCAAATAAATGGAATACAAAAATAAAATCAATTTCAAAGTGCAAGAACAATACACAAGTAAGCATGATGCAGTACAGAACAACTCGGCAAGGATGTAGATGCATGTATACATAAAAAATAAAAAGATTGGGAAGGAAAGAGGAGCAAGGATAAAAACAATAGGTAGAGTTTTATACAGCACTTTGCACAACCGGGTCAGCTGGGCAAGTTAGGATGGAGAGAGGATGCCAGGACAAGGAAAAGGTGAAGGGGCAGGGGGGAGGTCAAAGATGGGGGAAGAGTAAGCTAAGGGGGAAAAGAAAAATGGGGGGCCAGTGAATGACAAAGGGGAGAGAGGAGAGAATGGGGCAAGGGGACGTGACTCAACCATTGGGTTTGGAGAACCTCACAAAAAAATGGGAGTCAGGGGGTAAACTACCTCGATGTATACAGAAGTGGATAGCAGTGTCAGAGAGTAGATAGTCGGTATGCATTAGAAAAAACAAATGGAGAAAAGGAAGCCAAAGAGGAGAAAGGAGAAACAGAAAAAAAGAGAATCAGCATTGTAAAGAGAGTGAGAAGAATAGGAGTACCTAGACATCATGGAGTCAGGCAAGCTACCGGAGGACAACGAGCATTAAGCCTGACTAAGGACATGGGAAGCAAGTGCACAGCTCCTTTACACCGTGGGAATATAGAGTCTAGAAGGTAGTAAGGCTAACATGGGTGCACAGTTTCAGTGATTTCTGCATTTTGTTCCATACAGAAGGCAGCACAAAGCTTATGGACGCTCTGCCAAAACGTGATTTAATTTTGGGTACATTCAATTATATAAAAGAATGACTTATCAAAGCATAGTTGCCTGCTATGCTTAGTGGGAGACAGTCATTAATATATTGCAGGGTTTTTTTAGAGATAGATCTAAAGGTCCATAGAGCAGCATTTCTATTCCGCCTAAATTGAAGAGAAGTCCACCCCACAGCTGTGTATAAAGAGCAATGGTGCATGGAAAAGGGAAGTCCTGTTATGAACCTCAAAGTTCTATGGTAGAGCGTATCCAATTTTGCAAGATAAGAAGTAGGGCAATGACTATAAAGGAAGTCTGCATAGTCTAACATCAAAAGGAATGTTGCTTGAACCAACTGTAGCTTGGCATCTTTCATAAGAAAGTAGCTAATCCTGTAGAAAAGACCTAGCCTCTGACGTAATTTTTTTAGCAAGTCCTCGATGTGTTCAGTGAATGAGAGTTTATGACCAAGCCAAACTCCCAAGTACTTAAATTTCGTAAAGAATTCCAAGTTTTCTCCAAGAACTGTAGTGATCTGAGGGACTGATCCAGTGGTAGCAGGGTTAATTGCGTGGCTAAAAGGAGAAAATAGCATCACTTTAGTTTTCTTTGCGTTGAGTAGGAGCTTTTTTTGAAGAAACTGATTCTGTAACAGGTTGAATTCAGTTTGAAGGTCATTACATGCAGCTTCTGGTGTTAGACGGCTTAGATATACACCGTGTCATCTGCAAACAGATGAATGTTGGCCTTGTTTATACTGTCATCTATGTTATTGATATATATTGCAAATAGAAGAGGACCAAGGATCCATCCCTGCGGCACTCTTCTTAGAAGAGATTTGAGAGGTGAGAGTTCACCTTCAGCCTTAATCTGCTGGAGGCAGTCGGAGAGGTAGTTGGTAAACCACTGCAAACCTATGGACTGTAGTTCTCCCTTGAAGCTCTCCCCTGAAGATAGCTCCTGAACCAGGCCACTGATTTCAGGGAGAGACCAATGTTGGATAGTTGGCTGAGGAGCAGCTCATGACTAACTGCATAGAAGGCTTTGGTGAGGTCAATTTAAGTTGCCCCTGCCAAGAGCCCACCATCAAGAGCTCTATGAATGTACCTTGTAAATTCCATGACAGCGGTTGAGGTGCTATGCTGTTTCCAGAAGCTGTGCTGTTGTCTGCATTGCCGTTGGTGTTTGACAAGATAATTGGTAAGTTGATCTGAGACAATGCGTTCCAACGCTTTTGAGAGAGGGGGAAGTATTGAGATGGGGTGATAGTTTTTGTGGCTGGCTCTGTCGCTGCTTTTGAACACAGGTGTGACAATGACTACTTTCCAAATTCATGTGAACTTGCCTATAATGAGGGACATATTTAGGATTTTGGTTAGGGGAGAGAGAATAACATCCAGAGTAAGTTCAAGGAGCTTAAGATCAAGCATATCACTGCTAGTTCTTGATTTACCAAGGACCTTCATGATATATTTTTTGGCTACTGAGGGGGTAACTATTTTAAGGTAGAAAGGAGGAGGCAAGCCTGTTTCGATATTAGTGTTGTTAGAGCTATTGCTTTCCCTCTGTGGGAGAAGGAATTCCGGTGGCAGTATACCACTGAGGTCTGTGAAGGCCTTATTGAAAGTTTCAGCAATGAAGAAAGGGTCCTGGGAAGGAATTCCATTGACATTTATTATGGATGGAGGTGTTTTGACAGATTTGCCGGATAGGGACTTGATATTATCCCAAAACCATCTGCTGTCCCCCAGGAGTTTTCTAACTCTTTTTTAAAGTGTTGTTGTTTGGCTTTCCTAGGAGGATTTCAAAGTTGAAACTTTCAGGTGTGATAGAGTTTACCCCAAGGAGTGTGTTTGTGTGCTTTTTATGTCCCTAATTTGCCCTGCTTTTGAGAAGTTAAGCAAAAACCACACACATGCTCAGTTTAAAATTGAACATTTTAAAGATAACTGATTTTTCAAACAGGAATCTATCAGTGATGTTTTACAATGGCATCATCTCATCAGAGTGTGAGGCCCCAGAGCTAGAACTTTATGCTAATTACTAGAACTTAGAATATAAGTTCAAACTCTGCCCCATGGTCACACACCCCTTATTGAGTTAAAGTCAGATCTGTTTCTCCGCCTGAAGACAGCAGCCACCCCGAAGTACAGCTCCAGCCTTCTTGTCTTCATGTATTTATTTCTTATTATGAACTGAGGATCATAAATAGAGGAATCTCATTGGCCCAGAGCTCTTTGAAGCTGTGATGATATCGGGCTACATCATCACGGCTTCAAAAATGTTCCAGTGCCACCAACCTCCTTGTTCTCTACTGTCTGAGAACTATTTTTTCAAAATGTACTCCTACACTACCCAAAAACTCATTCATAAAACATTTTAAAACCTGTTTCTTTTATTTTTTTATTTATAAACCTTGAAACTCAGTTCATAATAGCAATAAGTCACTCCAGGGTGTGGTATATCATGGGATATTGTCACTTCTTGTGTGGTTGGAAGCACTCGGCCTGCGGCCTCATGCCCAACCACCCGAGGCGTGACGATATCCCATGATATACCACACCCTGTCATGCCTTATTGCTTAATTTTAACAGTTATACTTTATTTGATTGAGTTAGTGTTTCAATGACTCTGTGGTACTTAGGGATTTTAAATACTTTTAATAATATTTTGTTTATATTTGGTAGTTTCTTTAGTTCCCAGTCAGTTGCAGGAACCAGAGAAGACAGCTCTGCATCATAGTTCCCACCTTTAGGAAACCAACTGCTATTTATGAAATTTAAGTATAAAAACTTTGTAAAACCAATGATTATCACATCACTTAAGCAGCATTCATTCTAGTTATCTCCTGGTTCCTGTTTCTAGGAACCAGACCATTTTTATTTTGATTAGAACAGTGCTTCCAACAATAGTGCTTTTCTTACTATCTCTGTGAGAAAAAAATATCGGGCAGCATTTTCAAAGCAGATGCACTCAGCACATCTGAGATGTGCACAGTTGTGATATTCAAAGATGCCAAGATGAGCCGGTGCATCTCAGATGCGCTGAGCGTATCTCAATGCACCATAGGGAATGATAATGACATGCAGCTCAGCTGGAGGGGGCATTCCCATGAATATACAGCTCAGCCATATTTTCAAAGCAAAAAGTGATCCCATCTACAGTGCATCTCCCCAGACGGGATCACTTGAGTTAGGTACAAATGGAGTAGATCTAAGTCCAATCCTCCCACAGGCAGCTACCAGGATTGTAGGCTGTGTGAGCACCAGTGTGGTAGCTGAATTGACTTGTGAGCAGTATTGACAGTACATAAAGCAGTGTGTGATATTGTGCAGTGCATAATGTGAGCACAGTCTAATGTGTGGGGAACAGACACCATTCCATACAGGTGCGCAGCACTGCTGGTTGTGTTTCACATTTAGGAATACAAAGGCGGCACTGAGAATATGGAGGAGACACCATCCCTGAATGTGGTGAAAATGAGGTGTGAGAGGGAAGTGGGGACATCCCCAATGGCCATCCAGTGTGTGGGTGTGCAGATCACCGTGCCCACACAACACAATATGTGGCACAACCCACGGCAGAAGGCAATGCCGGGGGGACAGGAACTGACTGGGACAGTTCAAGGGCCAACACCCATGTGGACTGTGGCACTGGGTGGCCTGTCTGGGCATACCAACACAGTGCCAGTGGGATGTCAGAGCACAGGCTGTTGCAGGCCAGGTGCCTGGCATAGCATGCACAGGTGGTAGGGCAGCAGGCAACACACACACCCTGGCATGGAAACTGGAGGGGCATGACGGTGAGCCATGGCTGGACAGGACAGTGGCAGGTGGGCCCACTAGAATGGTTGGGGTAGTGCAGGACAGGAGAGAGGCATGCATGTGCACAGGAACAGCATATCTGGATGTGGGCCAGATCCCATTGGATATGGTGTAACACAAGCTGCAACCTGGGTAACGTAAACAAACATAGCTCCAGGGCTGCAGTACCTGCTGCTCACCTGTGGTGTGGGGTGGCACATGGCAGCCCAGGTTGTGCTCAGCACATGCAAATGAGATTTGAAGCAACTATAATGAGATGCTAACAGTGGAGATGGGCCTGAATTGGGCAATGAGCTCATTTGCATGTTATGGCTGAATATTGCAGCTTTGCACTCAGCCCATCTCAATTTGTAGGGCACATCCTGCTGGTTATGGCTCATCTCCTTGGGGTTTCTGTCATTAGTATTGTTTATTGACCTGTTTCACCTGGACAGCACACTGTGCAGCAGGTTGTTCAATACAGGGTGCAACCGGGGGGGGATGTTCTACAGGGATTTCTACAGTTGCTACATTAACACAGACTGCACAATATGTTTGGTATACAACTGTGCATCAGGTGGACAGTTTCTGCTATACAATACACTGTACAGTCCTTTGGGGTTGGCCACAGCTCATGTAGTGGGGTTTACACTGCCTTTGTTTTTTCCCTCTGTAGCACCTCCCTGTTGCTACTGAGTTCCTGGCTGGTTTGCTCCTGATTCCTATTTCAGTGCTCACAGCTGTGCTCAGCTCATCAGAGATGAGCCACACAGGATGAGTGGTATATTCAAAAGGGAGATGGGCCAGCGCATCTTCCAGACCATCTTCTGAATATATCACTTTTCAACTTGGGCCCATCTCACTGGAGCTGGCTCATCTGAGATGAGCCGAACGCATCTGCTTTGAAAATGCCACCCATTTATTTCAAACAACATTATTTATCCCTCACTGGAATCATCAGTTTACCTTACCAGGTCTCTCTGTGTTTGGTGTGACTGACAGATCAAAAAAATGCACAGGACCTAATGGCTTTAAAAACTGTCAATTTGCTTTTAGTTCTTGGCAAAGGAAGACTGCCACAAGCATGGCTTTAAGGTGTCTGGGTCCAGATCATGATTTTGTCAATTGTGAGCTCTGTAAAAAGTTGTGACCTTAAACCCCAAAGAAAAGGGCTAAAAAAGGAATAATTTACAGCTTCTCAGTCTACCTCTGTGTCACCAAAACACAATAAAGACTGTGAGAAGTTCCTAATGATGGTGGAATGCACACATCAGAGGGTTCTTCTCCTCATAAACAGCAGCAGTTCCTGTGAAAGGGGACAGACAAAAAAGATAACGCTGCTCAGCCATCAGACAGGCATGGTAAAGATGGTACAGAAACCAGGGCATCCAAAAGGAGGAAACCTATGTACAGTGATTGCAAAATTACAAATAAAAGAGCCTTAGAGCAGGTATTGGAACCAGAGCCTAACAAGAAAAAAAAAGAAAAGCATGTCCACCATACCACTCTTCCTGCAAAGGAAAAGGAGCAGGCAGTGAACCAAAGACAAATGCCGTCAACAGAGGACATGGCAGAAGCATAACAGTTTCTCCAAGCCTTCCAGGTTATGGAAGACTTTCTCAATATGCCTGCCCCCCCATCCCCAGCTCTGGTCCCAGACCATTTGCCTGCAGAGGAGGAGGATATGTATTATGAGGAAGAGGAGTAGAAGGAGGAAGGTGACCCTATAGAACCTGATGGTTCACCTGATCAAGAGTTTGGCTCCCTTCCTAGGCCCACTTAAGAGTATACCTCTTACTCCATGTTCACCAAAAGGATAGTGAACACCCTCAACATCTCCTCTCATGAAATAGAGGAAAATAAGGAGGAAGTGAAGTTCATGGGTATGATGGGGCTAGACTTCTAGTCCTCATCCAGAAGTCACTACAAAAAAGCTACTTCAGAAATCATGTTGTACCTAATTCAGCTGCTGGTACTGATAAAAAAATAGAAAAAAAGTGTCAAGTGGACAGACATGAAGCGAAATACTTGTATGGTCATTCTGATCATGAGGCAGTTGTCAAGGCAGCTGCTTATGAGAAGGACAAGGTCCCATTCTCTGCACAGCCTCCTGAGAGAGATTCCAGGAAACTGGATACTATGGCCATAAAAGTGTATACAACATCTTCCCTGCTCTTGAGGTAGGCAGCTTATTTGGCATATTCAACCCTGTACCAGAAAGCACTATGGAATGCAGTGCTGGCATGGCACTTATGAAAACACCACTGAAAAGGAAAAGGCTTCCACTTCCTACAGGCCCTAAGGAAGGGGAGACAGGAGTAGGGGCTACTGTCCAAGACCCTATGCACCCTATGAGTACCAACCCCCAAAGGGGCTACTACAGATGCAGAGGCAGGAGGTGCTCCTGGCTTGCTGCTGCACCATCAATCCCCAAGCCACAGTCAAAACAAAATGCTACACAATTAGGCTCAGGTCACCAGTCCACAATCGCCAGTGGGGGGATGGTGACACACAACTTTCAAGAATGGATAAAAACCGCAGACAAGTGGGTCCCAGAAGTAATGAGTCAAGGACTGGATCTGCAATTCAAAAGTTTTCCAAAGTTGCAAAGACCAAAAAGCTTTCCAGCTTATTCACCAACAGAAAGAATTAAGCTGGAACTAGAACTAAAGAAACTGCTACAGGCAAAGACAGTAGAAAAGGTCCCTACCTCACAGTTAGGAAAGGGCCTGTTTTCAAGATAGTTCCTCACCCAGAAGAAAAATGAGGAATGGGGACCTACTTTAGATCTACAATCTGAATAAACCTATCAAAAAGGAAAGGCTCAAGATGGTCACACTGTGCATAGTGATACCATCCCTACAATTAGGAAATTGGCTGGGATCACTGGACCTGAAAGATGCCTACTTTCACATTCCAGACAGACCAAATCATAGAAAATATCTCAGGTTCATGTTGGGGAAACTGCCAATACCAGTTCAAAGCCCTTCCCTTCAGCCTCACCTCAGCACCAAGGGTCTTCACAAAAGCAGCTATTTTCCAAGGTGTACCCGCACCACACAAGAGCAGTGTGTATGGGCATGGCACATGAGGTGCACATGGTACACAGCATTCAGCAACAATGCCGTGTGCCGGGGTAGTGCCAGGCGCAGTGCACAAGAAGATGCAGAGCAGCATGGAGGGGCAGGGCAGAGGTCCGCATGGGCCAGGGATGCGCCACGTGACCCCGCCAAATAAGGGCATGCACAGAGGCAGAGCGCATGCACAAACATGGAAGTGAGAGTGCACTGGCAACGCCAACAAACAATGCCAGGATCCAGGGGGGAGACCCACAGCCGAAGACCGGCCTGGACCAAGCGGCGGGGCACAAGCACCGCCAGGAAGAAGGTGAGGCCCAGCAATTTCACCACCACCCAGGTGACAGCCCTGGTAATGGACATCCAGGCCAACTATGATGTGCTGTACAGTGACCAGTCACTGACGGCACCCACTGAGACCAAGCAGCGGCTCTGGTTGGAGATCCAGAGACCATCAATGCTGCTGGACCTGAAGAACAGACCCTCTCCACCATAAAACACAAGTGGAGGGACCTTGAGTCCACCGTGAAATGGAAGCTGGTGGCAGCACACAGGGCACACATGGGAACAGGGGGCAGACCACCGTTGCCCGGAACAAGGCTGTCACCCCTGGAGAGGATCATGGCACAGACTGTCGCCAAGGTCACCTGGCAGGGCCTGACAGACAGATGTGACACATCGGCAGGTAGGCATGGGAGGGCCACCGAGGGGGAGGGTCACACCAGACAGCACAGCCCACTGACCGTGCCACATCTCACTCATGCAGGGCACCCACACAGGACCGCTGCAGTATCCAGCAGCAGCACAGGCATTGCAGGGAGAACACCATAGATGGAGGGTACATATGCCACCACATGCCCACCGGCAGGTACGCACGCTGGGCACACCAGACTGACACTATCACCCCTGCCCCCCCACAGGGTCCCTGTGGCAGGATGCACCAGAGGAGGTGGAGCCAGTAACAGGGGTGGATACCAATCTGGACATCCCAGATGATGCTGCCATGATGGACAACCCACCGTCAACCCCAGATGCCTAGCCGGAGGACAGCACACCAATGCAACAGACCAGTGGCAAGGGGGCAACGTCCCCACAGTGTGCGGGACATAACATGCACTCTGTGTCCCCAACCACCCATGGCACACCCATGCACAGAGGCACCCTCACTGACACTACACCCATCCACAGGCCCACCAGCAAGAGGTGCCCGTGGGACAGGGCGCGCCACCACAGGATAGGGCGGCGGACAGGGCCGGGTCACACAATAGTGTGTTATGCATCTCATGGGTGCAGGGGTGCTGACCATGCACTACACGGAGCTGCAGCAGCTGGAGGAGGACAGGCTAATGGTGCAGAGGGAACAGACAGAGGCCATCTGCATGCTCACCCGTGTGGGGGAGGGTATGGCACAGGGCATGACCCGCATCGGGGACGTGCTGGATATGGTAGTGGCCAGGGAACACGATGCACCTGGTACACACACACACACACATGCCCCTGTGCACACCCATACCATGAGGGCCACACAGACATGTGGAGACACAGAACAGGATGCGCTGGAACCCGCAGCACCGCCATGCACTGGACCCACCAGCCCACTGCTGCGCAGTCCACTGGTGCACCACGGGAGTGCTACTGTGGCTGCCCCTCCTGGCAGCCCACCCCCAGTGGGCCTGCAGGACCCCGACCCTGATGGCAACAGTGACCCCTGACTGGACTGCCAAGCCCCACACAGGTGGGGTGTCCCCGGGTAACACAACAGGCACTGGGTACCCTGTTCAGGGGATGTGCAGCCAGTTGGGGGGCAGCATCCGATGCCACTGTGTCATGCCATGGACCATGGACACATGGACGGGGCATGCTCAGGGGCCAGTGAGGGTGGCCAGGGCATGCCACACCACCGGGGGGCAGCAGATGCCGGCATGCAGGCAGCACACATGATGCACACACTGAGGGGGATAGGGTGGTGGACACGGCACATCCTGGGGTATTCTCACCATGCTGCACAGTCCATACACTGTACCACTGCTTTGGCTGTGCTGGATGTCATGGGCCATAGCCATGGACACAGTCAGGGGCACTCAGAACAGGGGATCATCACTGCACCCATGGCCCATGGGATGCTCAACTGAAGGTACCATGCGCCACAGTGTGGCGGACTGCAAGGCCGGTCAGCATGTCCCAGTCCCCATCTGGTGCTGGTGGCATGTCAGGGGGCCACATGTCACATGGGGAAAGGGAAGGGCATGGCAACCTATGGCAGACACAGATGTTATGCAGCATCGCACACACGGTGAACACTCTGCAAGTGAATCCAGGTTCATGCATCATCGTACCCCTCATGTGGTTCAAGCACCAGAACCTCATCTTCAGGATGCCAATGGTGTACTCCACGCACCCACATGTCTGTTAATGCTCCTCATTGTAGGCCACCTCTGTCCTGTCCTGTAGCGTGAGGTACGGTGTCATCAGGTAATGCTGCAGGGGGTATCCGCTGTCACCTGTGGGGGATGCAGAGGCATGAGTTCAGCTGGTACAGCCCTGAGGACACACACCACCATGCCGTCCACAACACACAGCCACGCATGCACACACACACACACCTGCACACATGCACGGCACTGCCATCCCACCCGGGGCACTCACCTCAGAGCCATCCTGAACCATCAGCCCCTGCCGCAAGCCGTGTGCCGATGCAGAAGTTGTTGAGCACATAGGTGTCATGGCATGAGCTGGGGTACTGTGCGCACACATCCACGATGCAGTACCAGGCATCACACACCACCTGGCAGTTGAGGCAATGGAAGCCCTTCCTATGCCAATATGCCGCCTCGTTCATGGCTGGTGTCAACACCGGCACGTGCGTGCCATCCATTACACCAAGCATGTTGGGCATGTCATGCAGGGTGAAGAAGGCTTCCTTGCAGCATGCTGTTTCTGCAGTGATGCAGGGAACCGTATGTGGTCACCCACCACCCGTAGCAGTGTGTCGGTGACCTGGTGTATAGCCCTAGACACTGACAACTGGCTGACACCGGTCATGTCCCTGCACACCCACTGGAAAGAACTGGTGGCATAGTAGGACAGGGCACAAAGGACCTTGGTCTCCGTGGGCATAGCATGCTAGCGGTGCATCCTTGGCCACACTGTCAGCCAAACAATGTCCCACAGGTATGCCACTGTACCATGGTCAACCCGGAATCTGTCCATATACTGCTGCACTCTGAGGTCCATGGCTCTGAGCCAGGGGCGGTATGTCCTGGGCCTATTCTGTGCTCATTGGTCCCATCCCTGTGCCTTAGCAGTATCCAGTAGTGCTAAGTTGAGCAGCAAGCAACCCAGGGCAAATCGTGATGGCCATGGGTGTGTACAGCTGTACCCAGTTGGCAGGCAGCCCTGGATGCTGCACCATGTCTATGCTCTGCCCCTTTTACCCCTGAAACCCACCCACCCCTGGTGGTGGTGCAGTGCGCATGCACACCACACCCTGTGAGTGTGGCATGCACTTGGGCATGGCCCCTCATTGCCTGTACATACTTGGCCAGGGCAGCGGGTGTGAGTGGGTGTGGCGTGCGTGTGGGCAGGTCCACGGCCTACCCACAGAAACTGTGGCGTGTCTCCTCACGGTGCTACCAGGACTGCCTCAAGGGAGGTGTGATCTGGGATGTCACCGAGCCCCCAGAGGTGAGTGGTTCCTGTGTGCCCAGTCCATGGTGTGGCCACCTGTGTATGTTACCGCTGCCCTTGACACTGTCCTGTTCTCTGTTGCAGATCACTACTGGACAGCTGGAGTGCTTTGCTGTGGAGCTCCACGACCTTGGGTACGGCGGCAAGGGACAGGTCATGGTGAGGTGGTGGGAGTGGCCCCAACAACTGCTGGACTTCATCTCCCTGAGGGTTGGCAGCAGGAACATCTATTACAAGGATGACTGTGGATGGTACTGGTGTGTCGTGGAGCTGTCTAAGGTAAGGTGTTCACCATTGCGGGTGTCTGGGTTGGGCTGGGTCTGGCAACATGCATGGGGCTGATGTGTCCATGTCTCTGTGCTTTCTCCATACAGGGGTACCATGGCCCATTGCAGAGGATGCTCCTGGAGGTGCGGGACTACACTGCCACTATGCCTGCATGGTTGTCTGAGGACTCAGAGGAGGAGGATGGGGCCAGCTAGTGCCGGCCTTGTTTAGACCGCACCATCTACATGGCTGGTCAGGGCTATTGCTGGTGGTCTCCCACTGCTGAACTGTTCAGGATATGGTGCTACTGTTTGCCTGGGGGGCTGCTGCCTGTGTACTGGAGGGACTTTGTGGCAGTTGCCACCTGCATGTTTGTTGGGCCCTCCCTTGTGTTGTTCAGGTCCTACTGGGGCGGGGGCCTGGTCATGTTCATGTTCGGGGGGGTTGCACCCTGTGTGGTGGTGCTCTGGTGGGTGGGTGGGTGTGCCCGCTGTTGTATTGGTTTTGCACTGCAGTGCCTCTGTGTTCTGTTCATAGTGTTGGTTTGTGGCAGTAAACATACCTGTCCCATGTACCTTTGTCTATGCCTCTTTTGTGTGCCTGTGCACTGTGTGCCTGGTTTGTCCTGCTGCATTCGAGGCCATGGAGTGGGGCTCACTGTGCTGGCAGCTGTGCACTTCCCTGCAGTTGTCTACTCATGCGCCTGGTTATGTCTCCCCCATCGGGGCATATAGCTGCACTCCCCTTTGTATGCCATTTCCTGTCATATCGGCATTTGTGCATATGCGTGGGCGGCCGATGTGGTCCGCACCCCGTGGCCATGACCCTCTGGCTGTGCATAGTGCTGGGTGTGTGGTGGCTGTTCCGCACCTCCGCTGTGCCATCCTGTGTGGTGTTTGTGCATGCCATGTACCTTGTTGTGCCCTGTGTGCAGCACAGTTCCCGGCTTGCATCCTTTTTCTGCGCGGTGTGCACCTTGGAGAATAGCCACCAAAGTGCATAGCCATGATGGCAGCACATCTGAGAAGACATGATGTGGTGTTTTTCCCCTACCTAGATGACTGGCTAGTCTCAGTTAAAACAGAGCAAGATGCAAGGTGCTGTATCCAAAAGGTAAAGAGCTCCCTTGAGAACTTGGGATTCCTGATAAATCTGCAGAAGTCTCAGACAGATCCAGTTCAGATATTGGACTTCATTGGCACAGAGCCAGATACCCTGTAAGGGAAGGCTTTCCTTCCATGATAAAGGGTATCAAATCTGATTGCTACTGCAAAATACTTCACACTGGGCCACCCAAGGCCTACAAGGGTCTGCCTGCAGTTACTGGGCCACACTGCCCCATCTACAGTAGTGGTACCATGAGTAAGACTGCAGATGAGGGACATTCAGTATCACCTAAGGGACCACTGGTCTCAAAGGTGGAATTCACTGTCAAAGCTAATGTCAGTCACAAACACCTTCATGCAAGTACTAGAGTGGTGGAAGTTGGAAAGCAATCTCCGAGAGGACATTCCCTTCCTCCAGCTATCCCCAGCAAGTATCCTTACAACAGTGCTTCATTCCTACACTGGTGCACCCACCTGGAAGATCTCACAGTAGGTAGTTTGTGAAGCCCATAGGAGACTTAGGAGCACATCAGTCTCCCAGAGTTCAGGGCAGTATCACTGGCAATACAGTCCTTTTCCTCACAGCTACAAAGTCAATCTGTTCCAATCCAAAGTGACAATACTACAACCATGCATTACATAAACAAGTGGGAGGGAACAAGATACTCAAAACTGTGCAAGAAGCCATGAGGATCTGGAATTTAGTTTATTGCATGGATACAAAAATGTATGTCCTACATCTGCCAGGCAAGGACAATGTCCTGGCAGATTTCTAAAGCAGAAGCAGCCAGGGAAACCACGAGTGGACCTTGAACCAGTAATGGCTGGCCTCAGTCTTCAGAAGATGGGGTGCTCTGGAAATACACCTGTTTGCCTCTTGGGAGAATGGTCAGCTCCCATAATTTTGTTGCAGGCCACCAGCAAGGGGCACAGTCCCAGAGGATGCCTTAGTCCTGGGCTGGACATGAAGGTTCCTGTATGCCTTCCCACCATTCAAACTCATTCAAAGAGTGTTCATAGAACACAGGAGAAAGTCATCAACAATGGTTCTGATAGTCCTTGATTGGGCCAGACAGGACTGGTACTCAATACTTTTGACTCCATCCAGCAGGACCCCAATCAACCTGCCACTGAGATACAACCTCCTGATACCATCTCAGAACAGAATAACATTCCCAGACTTCAGAACATTATGCCTTAAGGCATGGTCTGTCAGAAGAAATGCATGCATCTCTGTAGGGGTGGGGCTAGCTTGACAATATATACAGTGTCCAGTTCCATTTTTTAACAGTATTCATTCAGCAGGGGTGGCGCTACATGTCAGTGCGTAGCCTCACCCCTGCTGCATGGAGCTGTGCATGTCTTTGGCAGAAATTAGCCACATTAACAGCCCAATTTATTTAAACTGGACACTGGGGTGCCCAATCCCTGGTGTCATAAGTAGTCCAATATATATGTTTTCTCACTTAGGGCGTGAAATAACATTTCAGTGAGTATTTTATAAATGACACCTGTCATGCAGAAAAGGACGGTCATAAACAGACTATGTTTAAAATTTGGGGTCAAAATGGCCCCAAAAAAATTATGAAGTAACAATGCTTGCAGGGATGGCCATTGGCCCAGTGGGGACCATGTGCCTTCCCATGCCAGTAACCTGAGTTCGGGTGCAAGCTCAGTGAGCCAACTGAATGGATCAAGGCTGGGGGGAAGGTGCTGCAGTGTGCAGGACCAGCCCCAACCTGAGGAGGGATAAAACAGTGGTCTGGCATATTGATGACACCTTGTGGAAAGCCAGGGAACCTTCCCTCACAAGGGGTTGATGTGTGTGTGAAGGCCTGATAGGCATATGCAAGGCCCCTAAATTCTCTGACACTTAGAATTTTGCATGAACTTACAATCTACCATAGAACTTCTCTGAGTGCCATAAATCACCTCTTCTTGTTGATTTTATTAATATTTCTGTTTCTCCATAGAATCTGGTTCCTCCCCGCTTTTTATATCCTAAACCCCCTATATGCTCAGGGAAAGCAGGTTGACATCAAAAATTAGTTTTGCAATAACTCCTCTATTCCATTTCTAATGGGACCTGTATGAATGAGGATGCAAGTTCATGGAAATTAAAAAAATATATACACACACACACACACACACACACACGTACAGTATCTCTGTCTCTCTCACCACACACATACATATTTGTATGAATGTTACAGATTGCATATAAATACATAAGTGATACACAGTGGGAACCTCATGAGTGGTGTAGAAAGCACATACAAATATGTAAGTGATAGACAGCGGAAACTTCATTAGTGGGATAGATAGCATGCATATAGAAATACCTTATTTATCACATAAGATGCCCTCTGCATATGTCATTTATTTAACAGGCTAGGACCTTAAGGGAGAGACATTTGTTTTGCTTTTTTAGGCATAAAATTATTTTTATAATTCTGTTATTTTTTTTAACTACTGTTACTGTGCTTCCACCATCTGATTGCTATGAAATTGCCATGAAAGTGAAGTCAGGATGACAAGCTGTCACTGTGATGTGGTAGTTTGTTAGTGCCCATGAACTTCACAGAAATTACAAACAGCAAATCCGCATGAAGTTCTGCGGCAGATGGTAGTCTTGCCGCAGAACTTAGTCCCACTGTGCCGCAGAAAAGTAGGGGCCCTGGGCATATGCAGTGCATTGGAACAAGTAGGGAGGCAAGAAAATTGGGGAAAAGTGGACCTGGCAGGATAAAGGTCAAGCCACTGCAGGCCCCACACCACTGACAGACCCCCTACTGCTGTCAGTTGCCTAGCCTTGTTACCCTCCATCTAAGGAACTTTTCTTGTACCTTTGGTACCCCCCCACAGATTCCACCCCATGATGAAGACAGCAGAGGGATGGACATCCACCCCCATTGACTATCATAGAAACATAGAATTTGACTGTCAGCCAGTTTAGCAGTCCGTCACCCTGTCAGTGTTGCATGGCATGCGAGAGGTGGTGGCTTCATCCTTCCCTGGTGGCAGTCAATAAGTGGAGAAACTTGCCCACCCATCCCCCTGAGAGGATAGTGGGCACAGGTTCTCTGAATCCTGGCCACATCCTCCACTCTGGCCTCTATGAGTAACCAAAGTCCATTCCCAAACCCAGGCTGCTGCTGTGGTACCAGTATCTACCCTCTCAACTAACCAACTTTAAATCCCCCCCAAAATTAAACTACAATCCTTTTTCACCTGAAACAGCGGGTTGGTATTTTTATTGCTCATACTAATCCATTTTTAACTTTATGGCAGCAGGTCCAGTGGAATGATAAAGATGGCATTACAGAACGTCAGACCCAGTGTTGGAGCACATTGACCCCATGTATCAGATAAGTATTGTTTTATGTTTAGAGTACCTTGTTTGTCCCAGTTAGTTACTAAAGTGCTGCAGATCCTTTGTGACCACATTGCTATTCTTATTTTACAGGTACGACTAGATGTTCCCTCAAGTCACCCAACCCCCATCCCACAATTCTCAGGACCCAGGTAAGAAACCTTCATTATTAGTATTGCATCTAAGCTAGGATGTTATGGTGTAACAGTTCAACTACAAGTATTAAAACATGGCTCAATTGTGCTTACGCAACTGGATGAGATGCATGCTTGTGTGATTTTGATATATTGTGGCTGTTAGCCTCTCTATCCATGGGATCTACCACCCTGTAGGGGTACAATGCAAGGAACCCTAGAGGAGAGTCCCCCCCCATAGGTACCACTGGAATAATTCCTTTGGCTAAGGGTAGCTTAGAAAGAAGCCCATGGGAAAGAGAGACAAGCCACTGGAGGAGGAGGGGTGGATGGTGGAGCAGCGAGAAATGAATCCTGGAATAGTCCAGGAGGAGTGGCCTTTTAAGGCCTGATGGGGGAGTGACAGAGTTGCTCTGCCCATTGAACCTCAGGCTTGAAGCCTTCCCATTCAATTGTGCTTATGCAACTGGATAAGATGTATGCTTGTGTGACTTTGATACATTGTGGCTGTTCACCTCTCTATCTGTATGATCTACCACCCTGTAGGGGTACAATGCAAGCAACCCTAGAGGATTATTCCACCCTATAGGTGCCGTGGGAATAATTTCCTTGGCTAAAAGTAGCTTAGGAAGAAACCCAAAAAGAATACCCAAAAGGGTGTCGAGCATCGAAGAGGCGAGAAATCAGAAGATATTGAGATCGGAAATAAATGTGACAGACATAGATAGGAAAGACAGGAGAAGAATGATACAAGGCTAGGACAATGAACGAAAGGAAATCTGACAAGATGCAGAAGAACGGACTTCCTAAGGAGAGAGGGAACAGCCAGGGCCACCATCTGACTCCATCCAAAAGCAGAACCTAACTACAGAATGTATGAAAGCACTAATCCTGACTAATATTATGAGCATTGTCACGGAGGAGAGAAAAAAAACCATTTAAGGAGGAAACCTCTGGGGATCCAAGGCCTAGGTCACCTTCCCTCCAGGCTGAAGGATATTTTGATTAGTGACAGCTTAGCTACAGCAATTTAAAGTCAAAATCAAGGAAGGAGGAAAAGTCCAAGTTAGAGGAAGCTCTCGCTCTGTTCTTCTAAATGGACAGCTGTTGAAGAATGCGAGCAATGTCTCTGCAACTAGACACTCAAAGCAAGAGAGGATGTACTATGATGGAAAGAAGCCTTGAAGGCCTGAACGGTTCAAGGTGAAGCATGAAATGGATGACGTACGATTATGAAATGAGGCCTAGAAGGCCGGTACAGTTAAGGTGAAATATGAAGAGGAAGATGAACAATGGCGTGAAGTCATGGAAGCTGGTATGGTTAAGGTGAGGTCAGAAATGAATAATGTACAATGATGGAGAGAAGTCTGCCAGCCCCAAGCAAAGGGGCAATATACACAAAGGCATGTCTCCAAGTGGAGAGCAGGTCTAGTGAAGGTAGCACAGACCCAAGAGGGTTGTGCTCGAGTAGTCAAAGTGAAGGTGTAGACCCATGTAGAGGTCAGATGAATGAGGGATACCCAGATATGGTCATGAGAAGACTGATGGTGATGATAACCACAGGAGTGCAGTGTTTCTATAAGGTAACATAAGACCCAATCAGAGGTATGCTTGATTAAGCGATGTGAATGAGTAGGCCCTGAAGTCAGATTGAGCGAACAAGAACCAGACTCAGGCCTTGGACACCAGATGGCCTAGGGTAACAGGAGGATATGAATAGGGAAGGTGACGGCATGATAGGGAAATCCCCAAAAGGAAGCAAAGGTCAGAGAAGGAGAGGAATGGAGGGCGGAGGGAACAGGAGAAGGAGGGCAACAAGTGGAGTCAACAGGAGTAGACACCTCCAATGCAGTGGAGATAGGTAGAGAGAAGGACTGAGTTGAGCAACTGAGTGGCGAGCGCCCACGATGGGGAAGCACAGCCAGTACGAAATCAAGAAAGCACAGCATGGGGAAACCAAGAGCATAAAAGGAGGAGAGAAATGACTGGAAAACAGAACTGCACCACAAGAGAAACAAATGCCCTGCCAATGCAGAGAGTAGGTGGTCCATACTGGACAGCATCCCACCAGCTATGTACCCAGGAAAGGGATACTTGCAGCCAAAAGAAGTACGGAGAGCAGGACAAAATGGAATATAATAGGCACAGGTGCATCATAAATTAGACAGTGCCAGAGTAGCACCCACTATTGAGGCAAAGGCTGAATGAGGGGGCAAGTCAAAGTACAGACTGATTGATGGCTATAACAAAGGTGGGATGGGAATGGATGACTGAGCAGTAGGCACAGAGGCAGAACAAAAGGAGCCAAGTGAGGTGAGTCAGCAAGACACCCAGCAGCCATGGTGCAAGAAAGCAAATGAGCAGCAAGAAGGTGCAGAGGAAGGAAAATTGGAAGCAGGAGAAAAACGAGAGGCAGGAGAATGATGAAGGGAGCCCATGTGAAGAGAAACAGCAGCACGGTGCAGCAAGTGTAGTTGGTCAGCTGATGAGTGAGATGAGGACCGGAGAGAACAGGGGCCCACAAGCATGCAATTGGGAAGGATGCAATGAAGGGCTAGAGGACAGCAGACAGAAAATGAAGGACCAACGCAGGAAACTGAGCAAGAGGGGCTGGATCGGGAAGGTGCAGAAGCTGTCTTATGCCACTAAGGGAGGCACAAGCGCAGGAGCAGACAAGGAGGGGGCATGGTGAGGTAGCGTTGTGATGGGACCACGATGGGGATCCAGGGAAGTTCAGGGTTGATGGGAAGACAGGTGCAGGGATTGAGGACTGTGTCGCATGGAGAAAATGAAATGATGCATGGACGGTGTGAGGTTGGGACACATTGTGATGGAAGAGGGAGAATTAAGGAGCAAAGCTAAGCCGGGCGGGTGACAGCACACCCAGAGTGCCAGTGGAGAAAAACTGAGCGGCAGTAGGAGGCAGGAGGAAAACCCAGACAAGCAGAGGATGAGAAGCGGGTGAAGAAGGCATGAGGAGGGGCAGATGGGAGAAAGGAAACAACAAACCAAGAAAATAGACAGGATGGTGAGGGCGTATATGCCCAGGAAGTGGAGGCAGAGGATGGCTGCAGGAGTAGGCCATCAAAACCAAGACAAGGCAGCTGGTGAAACAGGAGATGGGGGGGAGAGAGACAGAGAGCCAGCGGCTGCAGGAGAGACCCAGATAACTAGCTGCTGAACGAGGAGCAGGAGAAAAGGACCAAGCTGGTGGCTGGAGGCGCTACAAAATGAGGAGACAAACAGAGAGGCAAAAGACACAGAGGGAGAGGCGCCTCCAGCTGCAATGAAAATTGAATCCTGGAACAGTCCAGGAGGAGTGGCCTTTTAAGGCCTGATAGGGGAGTGACGTAGTTACTCTGCCCATTGAACCTCAGGCTTAAAGCCTTCCCATTGTCTTTGCTGGTTGGTGAAGCAGGACTAGAAATATCTCCATTCTGTTTATTTCATTGTGTGCAGGTTTTGAATGAGGTTACGATTCCAGTATCACAAAAAGAAGCGAAATCTGTGATAAAAACCTACAGTAATGCAAATATTAGGGTTGAAGAACACAAAGTGTACAAAGTAGGGAAATGAAAAAACATTAGAGATTTGGGTTGTTTGAGTCTTGGTGAATCAGTGTGAAATGTCCCTTGGGGTTGTCAACCCTAAATTGCTCACCCCCTCCCCTGAGCAAACAAGAACAGACATGGTCTCTTTTCTTTACACAGGGCCCTGCATGAAGAAAGCTATGACTGAGTCTGTTTGCAACATATGCAACATACTTCTCTAAATCTGGGGAGTGTATCAGTAGGAGGCACTGACTTGAAGCTGTTCCTTGTGATTTGGATGAAAAACTACAGGGTGGGGGGGGATTAGGGTTGACAACCTGAAGGAACACCCTGCCACTGATTCACCAAGACTCCAGAGACCCAAAACCCTAAGGTTTTTCATTTCTCTACTTTGTGTGCTTTGTGTTTTTCAACCTCAATGTTTGCATTAACATGTTTGTTGCAATGATAATATGTATACCTCTATGTAGCTTTTTGTTAATACTATATATAGGCTGGAGTGTGATATGGAAAATATTCTCACTCCTGTAGAGTGAGCTCTGGATATCCATGAGTTCCGAAGGCACAAGTGAGAGTATCCAGAGCTCACTCTGCAGGAGTAAAAACAGCTTCCATAGCACATGATCTGCCCATGATGTGAGCTATTTATACAATAGGGGTGGGAGCTTTTGAAATATTTTTCTGTGTGCTTTCTGCTCTTTCTGTGTGTGGTGTAAGTGTGTGTGAGTTTTTCTGAATGGTCTGGGAGTCTTAGAAACACTATGGCACACAGGTGAGTTTCCTTTGCAGTAGTAATTGAGTAACTTGCAAGCCTCAGTGAAAAAGAGATACTGAAGCAGTTTCATTTAGAATGTAGGCTGTAGAGAAGCTGATACTAGCACATTAATGGGCTGGGAGTCTCAGAAACATCATAGCACACAGTTGAGTTTCCTTTGCAATGGTAACTGAGTAATGATGACGTGCAGTGCATGAAACCGGTTGGGATTTTTTATCTATGTTCCTTGTTGTTAGGCTTGGTGTTCTTTTGTCAATAAAATTATGCCTGTTTAAAACGCCAATTACAGAGTGCTGAGTTTCGCTTTCTCTGCACAACTGAGTAATTTGCAGGCTTCAGTGGAAAAGAGAAACTGAAGCAGTTTCATTTAGAATGTAGGTTGTAGTGAAGCTGATATTAGCACATTAATGGGCTGGGAGTCTCAGAAACACTACAGCAGGAGACTTCCGGTGACGTCAGGACCCGACATGGTGGCTTGATTCACCCGCTCTGCTGCCCACCGAACATAATCGAAATTAATTGCCTCAAAGAAGATGACATCCCCAGCCAAACCTAAGAGAAACAAAGCTGGGAAGCTACTTTTAACCCTTGCGCAAAAACTTAAAGTCCTACTGCAAGAGGAAGAAGGGGATAATCCCGCTGAAATGGAGACCTCCAGGGAAGCGCTGCAGACTGGGCCGCATGGTAGCCTCCAAGGCAATGATCTTATTGAAACAATTAAACAAACAGCCCGCACAGTCACTAAAATAGATCGAACTCTCTCTGATCTCCGGTCCGATCTGGGTAGTCTTACAGCGGTCTCTGAACATTCCGACAGGCAAGATAGACTCCTGCTATACCTGCTGGCTCAGGACTGGGAATTAACACACAAGCTGAATGACTTGGAGGGCAGAAGCCGAAGACAGAACCTCAGAATCCATGGGGTGCCCGAAGGCCTTGAAGGTGAAGCAACTAATACTATAGACTTTACCCAAAGGCTACTCATAACAGCTATCGACCTCCCCAAGGGCCTAGATTTGAGTCTCGACCGCGCACACCGCTCCCTGGCACCGAGACCAAGTAACCCAGAGGCTAGACCCCGATCTTTTGTGGTCCGGTTCACCAGATATGCCAGCAAAGAAGAAGAACTATGGAAAACATGGCAACAGAGTCCTCTAGATTTTGAGGGCCACAAGATTTCTATTGACGATGATTACACCTCTGAAGTTCAAGAGGCTCGGAAGGTGATCTGGCTGATCATGAAGTCACTGAGAGCCGAGAACATCAAGGCCCAAATTCTGCACCCAGCAAGGTTAAAAATCACATCGGAACATGGCACCAAAATATTTAAAGACCTTCTTTCTGCCTCTAGCTACCTGGAAGAGCTGGAGATCACGACCCCCCCCCAATGAAAGAAAGGTTAGAAAGAGACCTACTGGCTTCGGCATGGTCTGTCGCACAGAAAGGAATCTCATAAGTCGGGCTCCTTGGGGCAACAACCACAGACCTCCCTGTGCGCTGATATCGGCTCTGTACTGCGGAGACTCGGCGATCTTACACTAATAAACAAGAATGCCTCTCATTTGAAATTGGCGATGTCGTCGAGCGAGGCAGAGGATTCAGGCCCTCCACGATCCCCGATCACTTGAAGTAACCACAAGGCGAAGGGTACGCTTTGCTCAACTCTCACTTCTCGAATCACCCCCCAATTTACACCTCGGGTCTGATGGGCCTAGTCGAACTCATCGCACCCTCGGGGTGTTCTTGCCTGCAGCCTGCCCTTTCGTTTCCCGATCCTCCCCTCCAGATATGGGGGCCACAGTGAGTAATTCTTACTGGATACAGTGGTCTGATCACCTTGTTATCTGATGACTTTCTGTTCTGTGCAGGCATTCGGAGACTTTGAGGTCGATGCTGACTCCACTCCTCCCAACACTGACTTATTTTTTTTCTGTGTTCTCTGCACAGACTTGCTCAGATTGTGATTGTTGCCTTGGGGGGTGCTTCATGGACCCAAGCGAGTCATTCCGGACAGCCTGGGGAGTTATACAGGTTCATAATGTCAGCGTACTTGTTTATTGGCCCATCTGCTTGCTGGGGAAACTGTAGACTGATGTGGTCTATGGGGGGGAGGCAGGGGAGCGAGGAGTATCAATGATGTTCCCTCTGGGAGGTATTGAATACTAGCCCCTCTCTGAAATGGCACCCAGGTCTGGTGAGGTTTCCCTTCCCACTCTCTCCCAACTTCGTTTGCCCTGCATAGGTATACATCCTCATAATTGGCAGCATCTCGCGGACGGGGAGATCTTGGAGCCCAGCTTGGATTTGCTACTCATAACACTTGAGGAGGCCCGGTGTAGTGCCTGACAGCTTACTTTGCCTCCATCCAAGTGGGCTGGCTTCCCGGGACCTCCGTGGGTGGGAGAACAAGAGGAGGGGAAGATTCAGACAACACGTCGTGCGGTTGGGATGACTGTACCTCTCTTCTAGGGACAGACCTTAAGGAAGGGGGGGAGACAGCCAGAGACCGGGCTACTCACTAGGGCGGGCAGCCCAGACCTTGCTCCTTAAATCAGCTGCACCATTGGAAGAGGCCTACCGCGGAGAGCCCTGAGGCCCTGGAGCATCTACCCCGACCCCACGACCTGTTTCCGGTTCTCAGGTACGAATCCCCCTGCATAAGTATGGTTGTTCTTCCTGTGGTAGAGTAGGGACTAAGAGGTGGAAACTCCTTGAATTGGGGAGTGGGTACTTGGGTCCCAACACCAACTGATTTTAACATGAACTAGGGGTCCGGACGATTGGGTTTGCCCGCCAGATCTGCATACTGCCCCCTGGGTCTTCTATTCTCGACTTGGTTGGCATACCAGCCAATGGTCGAACGGGGGTTCAAACTCCAGCAGGGTTTAGGGGTGGCATCTACATATGCATGGTTTATCTGGATCAGGTGAGTCACACTCCCTTTCGACTAGAAGGCCCATACATTTAACAGAGGTCGGGATCTGGAGGGCGGGGTCCCCCCCCCCGTGAAGGCCCAGATCACCGCATGGTGTTGCTGATGTGATGTGCCCTCTCTTTAAGGGAGGACACAACACAAAGATATGGGAGGTCGAGATGAACCCTTAAAACAAAGAAGGCTGGGGATAATAAAAATAGAACGCCTTAAATATGGAAACTAGGGCTAATCATAACCAGTCCCCGAGGGGGGGGTCTTTTCCTCTCCTCAAGGTCCTTCTTTTTGTAAGTTCAGGTGGGCGGGCATCAGGCACATGTTGGGGTTTTGCTTTCTCTGCAGTTATGCAGATCAATACTGACAGAAGGGGGGGCTTTACTCCTGGTTATACCAGGACCCTGTGGACAACACTCATTGTACTTCTGAGTGCTCTGCTTTGGTCTGTTCTCTCAGACACCCCTTCACTGACAAACATCAGTCAGCTCTTCCTTGGAAGTTGTTTCAGTAAATACTGGGTAACCAGGTCAAGAGGAGTCTCGGCCAAAGTAACCCATCACTTAAGTCAGCTCATGGCTCAAAATCAAATGAAGCCAGAGCAATTTATTTTGTTGCATTAAAATTGCAAAAAGTTACTCTTCTAGTTGTGTTAAGGATTACTACTTTATATGTAAAGCTCTGCAGACTTGTTATATAAGTAAACCGCTATTGCTTAGAGAATCTATGCTACAGCAAAGGAATGCTATTTTCAGTTGGAGGGAATATGGCTAGCTGTACCACTAAGTTCATGTCTCTAAATGTAAACGGATCATCCAGCTCAGTGAAGAGGAAGAGGATTCAACAATTTATTACATCTCAGGGTTGTGAAGGTGTGTTCCTGCAGAAGACCCATCTCTCCTCTCAGGAAGCCCAAAAACTTAAATCTAAATCCTTCCCAGTGATATACGAGTCTTCCCTCCCAGAGGGCAGAAAGAGTGGGGTAGTGATACTATTGTCAGCAAAGCTACAGTTTCAACAACAGGAGTAATAGAGGATCCTGAAGCCAGGTTTGTTATTGTAGTTGGAACTATTCAGGATACACCAATAACTTTAGCTAATATTTACATTCCTCCTGGATCTTCACTTAGAGTGTATTCGAACATTCTACAGCTGGTGGTAGAAAAGGCCAAAGGCACACTATTAATGGGAGGAGATTGGAACATAGTTTTAAACAGAGTCCTCGATTCAACCTCCCAGGTCACAAAATTGGATGTAACTAAAGCCCGATCTCTCAAAATTCAGTTGCAGCAGCTAGGCCTGTGTGACATTTGGAGAGAGAAATATCCCAGAACTCGGGAGTATACCTGCTTCTCCCCAAGGTTCAAGGTATTCTCTCGCCTGGACATGTTTTTTACATTCAGGGGTGACCTGAATAGATTTTTATCCACATGGCTGGGCACGACTATCCTCTCAGATCACAGCCCTGTCTTCCTAGAGGTGGAGCTGGGACTGCCTAAACGTACCACGCACTGGAGACTGAATAGTTCCCTACTTCAGGACAAAGGAGTTCTGAAGGAACTTAGGGACTTCCTGAAAGTTACCCTTGAAGAAAACACGAAACAAGAGGTCTCACCACAGATATTATGGGACACTATCAAAGCCTCTCTCAGAGGTAAAATTATATCACTAGCATCCCGTAAAAAACGTGAATTAAAACAAAACCAACAGAAATTAATCTCTCAGATTAAAGAGCTTGAAGGTGCCCAAAAAATTAAGTGGGAGGAACCTAGGGTTAGGGAGCTACAAAAGTGAAGGGAGCTGTTACATAACATCCAAAAAACAGAGGTAGAAAAAGCTTTGTTCTATTTAAAACAAAGATACTACGAGGGTGGGCCTCAAAGTACTAAACTCCTAGCCTGTAGGCTGCGTCATTATGCAGCTAAAGCTACAATAACTAAAATAGTCTCACCCCATACAGGTCAACTAGTTAGACAAACCACTCAGATAGCGGAATCATTTGTGGAGTATTACTCCAACTTATATAAGTCAGTGGAGAATACCTCCAAGCAGGACAAGCGAGACTATCTGGATTCAATCCCACTCCCTCCCCTTCCACCAGATATTGCACAAACACTGATCAGGCCTATGACCCAAGAAGAAATCATCTCCTCAATTAAAAAACTTAAGCCAGCCAAATGTCCAGGCCCCGATGGGTTCGGGCCCGAATTTTATAAAACCCTGGCCCCGGACGTAGTACCCCTTCTTCATAAAGCCTTCTCGAACATCTGGTCTGAGGGAGGCCGCCCCCTTGGCAATACGCAACCATTACAATCTTACACAAGGAGGGAAAAGACCCCTCGAAGTGTGAATCTCATCGCCCCATATCCCTGCTAAATCAGGATTACAAGATTTTTATCTCCATAATAGCCTCAAGACTTAACCCTATACTACCAGAGATAATTCAGTCAGATCAATTTGGCTTTGTGATGGGCCGACAGGCACCTGAAGGAGTACGCTCTGCCCTGGATATGATAGATAAGATTCAACAAACCCGTGCCCCGGCATGCTTGTTGAGTCTAGATGCTGAGAAGACCTTTGATAGGGTCTCATGGGATTTTCTGTTTTTGGTGCTTGAACACAGGAGGTTCCCTGAATCTTTCATAGATGCCATGAGATCCCTATACACGGGACCTCAGGCATATGTCAGGGTTAATGGGGGTAGTCTAAGAGATTCCAACTGGGCAGGGGTACCCATCAAGGCTGTCCCCTTTCCCCCTCCTGTTCACTCTTTATATTGAGCCACTGGCTGAGGCTGTCAGAAGGGCGCAGGACGTGGCAGGAATAGAGGTGGGTGGTGTACAGAAGAAGATCCTGCTGTATGCAGATGACGTTCTGCTGTCCATCTCTCAGCCACACAAATCTATAGAACAAGTGTGGCCTATACTGGAGAACTTCAGGAGACATTCAGGCTATTCCCTAAATAAATCAAAAACAGAGGTTTTAAGTTTCTTTTTTAACCCACCTGAACGCATCCGCCAACTCCTTCCTTTAAACTGGGCAGCTGAAGGGATGAGATATCTAGGTATCCACATCACCAAACACCCGTCCAATTTATTTAAAGCAAATTACACACCCCTGATGACTTCCCTCAGGAAAGATTTTGAAAAGTGGTCCTTGATTAATATTTATTTATTTATTTAGCTTTTGTTTACCGGGTAAGTACACTAGACAAGTATTATGCCAGAATCCAAGCTATAACCATGAACATATTACCTAAATTTCTGTATCTATTTCAATGTATACCCCTTCACATTCATAAATCTATATTCCAGACCTGGCATAAGATGATTTCCAAATTTATCTGGTCTAACAAGAGACCAAGAATAAGACTGAAAGCATTACAGGCCCGGCGTGAGGCAGGTGGTAGATCCCTTCCAGACTTGGAGGATTATTTCCTCATGGTACAACTGAAGCAGTCTCTCCAGTGGTCCGGTCCCAGCTCCACCTCGGACTGGAGGGAAATGGAGGGGGGGAAGAAGAGGGGGGAGGTAGGTTGCCCCTTGAAGATCAAGTGGTAACTCCTTTACTGACCCGTCATCACCCTATACCCAGGCTAAACTTGGTGGGGGAGACCCTTCACTCGGTCCATAGTCTATGGCAAAAATATAAACTGTTACCTTCATTATGGACCCTTAAAAGACTGGCCTGGGCCGAGGACTTCCCCCCCTAACCGAATAGATCTTACATATAAACAACGGGCTAGGGTGGGTCTGATCTTCCTAGGGCAGTTTTCTCAGGGGGCCCTACTCTTAGATTTTAATTCTCTTAAGAACAGATTTGGCCTTAAGAACTCAGACCACTTCAGGTTCCTTCAAGTAAGAACATATATCAATTCTCTCCAGAGGAGATTGCTGGACCCGGAGGGGGTAGCTCCCCTGCTGGCAGCCATCCAACAAATAAAATCATCAACAGACCAGAAGGGCCAGATTTCTGCCCTATATAAGGAGAACTATAAGACCGGACCCTCTAACTAAAATTAAAAACAAATGGCAGGAGGAGGCCAGGTCTGGCTTCCAACCCCTTAATTGAACTTGATTTTTGGCATTGCCAAACTGGCAACCGGATCACCTCTCTGGCAAGAATTTGCCTGGAAGGTAAGGATTTGCTTTTTCCTCACTCCTGATGTGTTAAATAAAAGAAACCCAAATTTCTTGGCTGGCTGCTGGAGAGGATGTGGGGAAGACAAAGCAGGCTATCTATACATTTTCTGGGCCTGCCCCAGGCTTAGCGGATTTTGGGCCGACATCATAGCAGCGATAAAAGAAATCTTTGCTATCACTCAGCAGTTGAACTGGGTGGAAATGATCTTGGGGGTGCCCCCTCCAGAGGTCAGGGGACCAGACTCAGTGTATCTTTGGGCAATTTTAACGACAGCAGCTCTTAAGGCGATAACTAGAACATGGCTTAGTTCATCTGTGCCTCAGAAACAAGATTGGATTCTGATCACTAAAGGCCTGGCCAATCTGGAGGAACTCACTTTTAAAATAAACCATAGGATCCCCACTTTTTGTTCAAAGATGGTCCAGGTGGATAATATGGCAACAGCTAGACGGGGCAGCAGTGGCAGAAAATTGAGAGAGAGCAGAATCCCCCTCCTGGGCCAGGGTGATCCGTATCTGTAAATCTAAGCCCCAGCAATGTTATGTAACTGAAGTTGGCCTTTATTTGTTTAAAAAAAAAAAAACAGGGGATTCCCACTGTATACTTTCTACCTGCTCTGGTCTCAGAGACCTTCAGTCTCCCATACAACTGGAATAGTAACGAATTAAGTTGTTTCTATGTACAGTATACTAAGTCTGTATTAATGATTCTCGAAGATGTAATTAAATCTCCTGCAGAGCATAAATAAAGATTAAAGTTAAAAAAAAAAAAAACACTGCAGCACATAGGTGAATGTACTTTACAATGCTAATTGAGTAACTTGCAGGCCTCAGTGAGAAAAAGAAACTGAAGCAGTTTAATTTAGAATGCAGGTTGTAGTGAGTGAGTGGTGACATCAGCACAGTATGGATAAAGGGCATTTATCATCACAGTGCTGATGTCATCATCATTTATCACACTCCATTTATCACACTCCACAGCTTTTATATATATATATATATATATATATATATATATATATATATTAGCTACGGTAGTGCTTCCATAGTTAGGGTTGAGGAGCCATTTACAAGTTAAACCCAAAATTTTGCACCTTAATAACTTTGCAACCATTTGACGGATTTGCCTAAAATTTGGAATACATGATCAAGACCCATATACCTTGGGATCTGCCAAGATTCATACCAGTCACATATACAGCTGCAGAGTTATTAAGCGTGATCTGCGCATGCGTTTACGCTTTTCTGGAATTTTACTGTCGTCTCTACAGGTCGCACGGTTTGCGTGACCAGTCTGAAATCTTCAGGGAATGTGCAGCCAGGGTCCCCGATGTGCCTTTTGAAGATTTCATGAAAAAATATTAAACGGTTCAAAAGTTATTCAAAAAACAAATTCCCATTATAAGTCAATGGGAAAAGTTAACAAAAAGTTCGACAGTGTCGCAAATGCAGTTTTTACTGTCACAAATAGCCCTTTTGCTGTTGCAAATCCACCATTTTGTTTTCAGTTAGTGATCAGAAAAATGCTTGGCATTTAAAATTGGGACCCTCTAGCAACCTAATTCTTTTTGTATTCACCTAGTCGGCCCTGAGGATGCTAGCCATGTCTTTATTTTGGGGTAAAACACCCCAGAAATATGTTTGCCAAATTTCTGGAAAAAGTGCTTTCGCAAAGTACTGTCACACTTGTGACACTGTCAAATGAATCTGCGAAAGCTTTCGCAAACTTCGACAGTACTTTTCAAGGCTGTGGGAAAATGACAGCAATTCTTTGGCACCCTGCTGCAAAAGAACAGTTTGGTGTTTTGGCCTGAAATTTGAAGGGAATGCAGCCAACATCTCACAGATGTGCCTTTCAGTGTTTTGTTGAAAAAATATTACATGGCAGCAAAGTTACAGCACTCCAAAGTTGACGCTTTTTCCCATAGGATAACATTACAGCGTCCAATGCATTACAGGAATCCTTTGGCGCCCTGCTGCAAAATAACAGTTTGGTCTTTTGGGCTGAAATTTGGAGGGAACACAGCTAACATTCCACAGATGTGCCTTATTTGGTTTGGTGAAAAAATATTACAGTAAACCAAAGTTATGGCACTCCGAACTTCTCTTTTTTTCCCATAGGATAACATTACGGCATTCGCCACGCTTTTAAGGGCCCGTATCTCGGAAACGGTGCGCGACACGGACTTTTTGTCAGAAAAGTACTTAACCCCCTAATAACTAGCCAGGAAAGTCATAAATCATATGACTTTCAAATTTTTTTTCTACGTCATACGGTTCCTGAGATATAAGCAATTTAGTATTCCAACTCCTCATTTTCTGCTTCGAGAACCAATATTATGCATACATTCTTTGTACTCATTGTCTTTCTTTATGCAGCTTTTGGGGAAAACCAGCCTGTGTGCTTACATTACCATTACCGTTTTCGCATGCAGTTCCGTTCCCATTTCACTTACGTTCCGTCTACGCCATGTCGTTACCCTTTGCGTTTCCATTTGCGCTTGCTTTTGCGTTGTTTTTAACATTTCTGTCTACACTACTGTTTCTCTGTCTGTTTTGCTTTCCATCACCACGAGCATTACTATTTGTGTTTGCGGGCACAATCCGCGCTCCTGCCACCGCATTACATTCATTATTTCTCGTTATCATTCTCAAAAAGAAGGGAAATTAGATGCAAAAAACTCTGTTTAATGCATTAGTTAGGGTTATTTCACACCGACAAAAGTGAGGAAATTCAGTGTTAGGGTTGAAAGCACCCCTTGGCCAGCTGTGACTAATCTATTGATTAGAAGTGTATACCTGCACTAATTAATCAATCACAGCTATATATGAACATAAGAACATATGAAAATTGCCAGCAGAAATCAGGCCTCTAGGTCGATGTAGTCTGTTCGAGTGTGCAGCTAACACCCTACTTTGCAGCTGCCCTTCCCCCTCCTCCACCTTTCCTAATACCCCCAACCCTGTCAAATCTCCTCTTGAAACTACCCACCATCCTACAGGATACCACCTCCTTCGGCAAAGTGTTCCAAACTGCCACTACTCTCTCTGTGAAAAAGTGCCTACTCATCTCCCTCTTATACTTACCTCCTTCCAATCTAAGTCTATGCCCTCTTCTGTCCCTCCCCTTCCAGAGCTTGAATATCTCTTCAGTACCAGACTTATTTATTCCCTTTAAGTACTTAAAAGTCTCAATCATATCCCATGATCCCTTCTCTCCTCCAGGGAATACATGTTCAACTCCCTTAATCTCTCCTCATAGGGCATATCCTGTAATCCCTAAATCAATGTTGTCATCCTTCGTTGTACCCCCTCCAACAATCTCACATCTCTCTTCAGATAAGGGCACCAGAATTGCACACAGTATTCCAGGTATGGTCTGACTAGTGACTTGTAGGGTGGCAGAATTACATCACTGCTTCTGGAGGAGATGCCCCTCACTATACAACCCAACATCCTATTGGCCTTCGCTGCCACCCTCCTGCACTGCTCTGAATTGTTCATATTCGTTGTTACCATCACCCCTAGATCCTTTTCCTCTTCAGTGGTACATAACTGCTTCCCCCCCATTGGTAACTCTTTCTAGGATTCTTTGCACCAAAGTGTAATACATTTTTTCACATTGAACCCCAACTGCCATACCTCTGACCATTCTGCCAGCTTAGTGAGACCATTCTGCAACCCCTGCCAACCTTCTATATCATCCACAACCATCCCCAACTTGATGTCATCAGCAAACAGGTTGATCTTATTCTTGACACCATACAAGATGTCTGCAATGAAAATCCCAAACAACACTGGCCCCAACACTGATCCCTGCAGCACCCCACTCAATGAGTGGTGAGGGGGGAACTCTCATCTCTGAGAGCTGTGATGAGTGGCACTCATCACAGCTCTCGAAGATGAGAGTTCCCCCCCTCACTACTATTCTCTGCTGTCTGTCTTGCAGCCAGTTCACAATCCAATAAACCAATTTAGTGCCCAACCCCAAATTACTTTAGCTTACCACCCACTCTCCCATGGGGAACTGAATCAAAGGCCTTGCTGAAGTCCAAATAAATGACATCCAAAGCATGACCCTTGTCCAGCTCCCTCGTAACCCAGTCATAATACTCAGCAAGGTTGGTCAGACAGGATCTTCCAGAGATAAACCCACACTGATGAGCGTCTTGGAGCCCAACTGACATCCAAGAAGGAGACCAGCCTCGCATTAAGTATTGCCTCCATCAGCTTTCCCACAATAGTTGTTAGGCTTACCAGTCTGTAATTACCCATCTCATCCTTTGGACCACTTTTATGGAGAGGCACCACATGGGCCATCCTCCAGTCTTGTGGCACACACCCTGTTTTCATGGAAGTACTAAATAGCTCCATCAGAGGTCCAGCCAATACCTCCACCATTTCTTTAAGCACTTGTGGATGTGTGCCATCTGGACCTGGTGCTTTATCCACCCTCCAAGCCCTTAAACCATCCAATACCCTTTCCTCAGTAATCACACCATCTGTTAACTTCTCACCCCCCCATGCCCACCATTCCCACCCCATTTGGAAGTAGCCCACCCTTTTCCTTCATGAATACAGAACAGAAGTACTCATTTAGAGCCTCTGCTTGTTCCACACCACTTCCAGACCCCCCCCCCCACCGATCTTCACAACCTGGTCCTTGCAGCTCCTTTTCTCCTGTATGTATCTGAAAAAGTATTTTTCTCCTTCTTTGATACCCCATTCCAGCTTCAATTCCCTGGAAGCTTTAGCAACCCTTACTCCCCTGGTAACTACCCTGGACTTCTTCACATATTCATCCCAATCCTCCATATTTCCTGATTTCCTGAATGCTGCTTATTTAGCCCTCACCATTTCTAAAACATCCTTGCTCAACCAACTTGGTCTCTTAGCCCTTCCCTTTTTGCTCTTTACCTTGGCACATGTCTAATGGCCTCCACCAGCCCCAATTTGATTTTTTCCCATTTCTGGTTTGCATCCCACTGAGGATGAATTCCTTTCAGGTGACCCTCTACTATTTTCTTCATCATTTAGCAGTGTCAGTGGCTCAGTAGGTAGCACACTCGCCTCTGAGGCCGGGAGATCAGAGGGCTGTGGGTTCAGTTCCCACATCTGGCACTTGGGTTAATATCCCAGTACTGACACTGTAATGCAGCATGAGAGGGGTGCTGCATTTCTGAGGTGCCGTCTTTCGGATGAGACATTAAACCGAGGTCCCATCTGCCTGGATTGGTGGTAGTTCAGGTGGATGTTAAAGATCCCATGGCACTTATCAGAAAGAGTAGGGAATTTCCCCGGTGTCCTGGCCAAATTTCCCTCATTCACTAAAAATACCACCAACAGCTTAATCTGGTTCAAGGTCAGTTGGCATTCATCTGTATCCCGCTCCCCCAGGTCGTGCCTGAAAATAGGCAGGATTTGTCTAGTGCACTTACCCGGTCAACAAAAGCTAAATAAAATAAATAAAATCATGCCACAATCAGCATGTCTGAAGTCAATTGCCCTGGTCCCTGTACCCACTACCTCTCTACTCATGCTAATTGAGAACCACACTGAGTGGTGGTCGCTCCCAGCCAGTGATTCTTCTACCCTCACCTCTCTAACAGCCTCCCTGTTGGTCAGTACTAGATCTAGTATATTCCCCAACCTAGTCGGCTCAGTGATCAACTGTGCCAGGAAATAGTCCTAGAATGCATCCAGGAGAATCTGCTCCCTAGCACTCGAGGTGACTGGCATACCCCAATCCACCCCCAGAAAATTGAAGTCCCCCACTATCACAGTGTTACCTCTTTCACACATTTTCCTGATTTGCTCTGCTAGCTCCCTGTCAAGATCTTCCCCTTGAGACGTTGGTCTATTTACCTACACTAATCAAACAATTAAAAGTATATACCTGCACTAATAAAAAGTACACACCTGCACTTCATTAAACTATATGTGAAACCACTAATAACACAACTGACACATCATTAGGAAGCCAGTCATACCAATTAACAAGCTACAAAAGAACCTGGAAAGAAAGACACAAACAAAACACTCACTACACATCATTCCCCTCCTTGCTGCAAGTGGCCTTCAGGTCAAATGTGCGATCTCCATAACAATAACCATCCTAATGTATTATATTCAACAAAGAATGGGTAAGGGTGGAGCATTCAGAAGTATACCGATTTCAGGGGCTAATTAGGGCAATAAAGCCACTCGCCCTTTGGGCTCATGGCCTTACAGCCCCAATTAGCCCCCTTGATGGGTATATGTCTTTGTATACCACCCTTACCCATTATTTATTCTATATGTAAGATATCAGAAATATTATTTATGTATTTCAAAGGTTTTACCAGGAAAGACATACTGAGCTCGTATCAGTGCATTTCCAAATGTGTCCTGGGGAAGTGGAAACGTTAGAAACAGGACAAATACAAAGTACACTAAATAAAAATGCAATAATATGAAAAATAAAAGTATAACAAAATAAGCAAATTACAGGAAAATACTTCTAATAATAAATTTGCAGTACAATAAAAATAGAAAAAAGGGAAGCAAAAGCGCAAAAAGCAGTGAGCAACAGTGCAAAAAAATATGATTAATAGGTAGTCACTGCTAACAGAGAAAATGAATGTACAAATGTCAGTGTAGGGTAGAGTGCAGCAGATAGTAGTCCACAGCAGCAGGAGTGAGTACAGAAATCTCAGAGAAGTTTCAGAGCATGAAGGGAAAGAGCAGAGTGAATTGGAGGGAGGAGAGAGAGAGCCCAATTGGAAAGCGGAACAAGAAGGCAGCTTGGCCATTAGCGGATTTCACAGGGAGGACAGGGAGACAGTCAGAGCCAACACTGCAAAGTGAATAAGAGGAAGAAGAGTGAAAAGAGAATAGAGAAGCAAGATAGGAGTGGAGGGAGCCAAACTAAAATTTGGAGATGAGACACAGTGGGTAAGGCTAAATAATAACAAGAGGGAAAATATTGTCTTTCATTGTACTTGTCCTTTGATGTCATGAGTGGAGAATCCACAAGTGAGGTCTTAAAAAAGGTCAAGTACAATGAAAGAAGATATTTCTGATATTCTATGTTAGCTCATCTCATTATTTGATGTATACAGAAGGACCTGAACATTTGGTAAATAAAGCTGTAAACCTTTTCATTCACTGTTTTCATGTTTTTTTTTCTATAAACAGAATGCCTCTAAAGAATGCTAAATTATTTTTAGGGCAGCACTGTAATGAGGTAATGTGACATGCTGTTGCTACTGGTCAATTATCCATAGCTCAATTGTGCTTTACCTGTCTTGAACATTAGCTCAAAGATATCACTGGTTATCTTTATAAATGTATAGGGACACCTGTTGTATTCATAGAGGATACTCAATGGGCTGACTCAAAAATTCAATTTATTTTCACCTGTGAGGGAGCAGGACAATAACTCGGGAATGGCAGAGCCACAAGTGCGTTATAGAAGTCCTGCTCCTTTACTAGCATAAATGGTAAAACATGTATGATATAGTGTTTTATGAAGATTTAACTTTCTGTTTGATTTTGCTGCTTTGTTTTGAGTTTGAGTGCAGCAGTCAGTGGTCACTGTGATGTCATTAGGCAACCAGTGTTGAGGGTGCTCTCTCAGTTGTTAAGGGTTCCTTTGGGGCCTGTCAAACACGACATGGAATTACTAAAATGAAGATACGTGATTCATCTTCGTTTAGAATGCTTCAATGGCTAGATAAATAGTTTATCTGTAAGTTTTAACTCTCATATACATTGTGGCGAGAGAGAGAGAATGCGAGGAAGAGCGACCATGGATTACTTTGGGGGGAGGGCACATTGATTCTAGTCATGCTGAAAGGAGCCTCTGCTCAGTGTGCCACAGTGCCTTAGCCAATCCCGGCCAAAAATTCTAAATAAACAGATCACATATAAATCCACAGGCGAAAGTACACATTTGGTTGCGGTTGTTAAGTTGCCTGTCTCCCTATATGCGCGGGTGCCTTTTGGAGCATTGCAAAGGCTGGTTCTCTCATTTCGCGTTGGGCTATAATCGAGCGTCTAGAATGTGTCATCCTGCAAAAGTCTCACTCGGTGATATAGTGGGGAGGGGGCGCTCGGCACCTACGTGTGAGTGATCGTGGTTCCTTCGAGTTTTTAATCACGTATTGGACGTTTTCCTGATAAGTCATTTTTAAAGTATGTGCCCATCCGTAAAATTTAAATAATAATAATGATTAGGAGAAATCTAGTCAAAATCCAAAATAATAGCGACTGCAGATATATATTTTCAAGATCAAAAACAATATCGAATACAGATATAGTGCGATGCTTCTAAAACAAGTATGTTCATTACATTATTAGTCATTTACTTTTATCAATATCTTAAATTTCTGTTATTCACACTCTAGGAGTCTGAAATATAAAGCAAGGATGTGTGAGATACACTGAGCAAACTGTAGCTTCGGGTGTCCATTAAATATGTTTTTAAAGGACATAAACCAAAATAAAAACAAATTATCATCCAACAATCACTTTGAAACAGATGTTAGAAGTTGTGTTATACGTTTGTGAAGTACAACTGAAATCCGGGGCGTTTTAGTTTTTGTAACTGAATGGGGTCTTTGAGAAGGCAATGATCCAAAGGTACCGGGTCGGATTCAAACTAGATCTATAAACAGTTACTGGAAGGATTAATGTTTCTCTTCACTTCTGCTTTGTTACGCATGATCCAATACTAACAGCTGTGATGTGAACTCCAGTACCTCACGTACCATGCAGAGTAGTACTTCCAGGGTGACTCCGTTTCAGTGCAAGGGCCCCGAGCCCCCCACCCCCACCCCATTCTAATGCCAGCATTGAATAGTGCAGACAAGGAGAGATGGGATAGGAGGCGATGCTGATCTTTAAATCCATCCCCCCATAAAATAGCAACAAGATTAGGGTTGGGGGTGTCACAAGTGAGCTGGATTTCAGTGACGCCGTTGTATTTTGGTCCCAAATGGAGTATTAGTCAATAATCTCGCAGGTCCCAAATCTGAACGGGCCAATCAATCGCCTGAGAAGTAAAAATTAACTTTTTTTAAATTCCAGTTTTAAAAAGTGGAAATACTGGAAACTGAATCATTCAACCGGGCAAATTGTGGGATAGTCTCATTTAGGGTTAGGAAGACACTGCTCAAGTTCAAATTCCGAATATATATATATATATATGGTGTTCAAGGTTAGCCAAGAATTACGAACCTGTAAAGGCTGATGGGGGGTTGTAAGTAAAAGGTTAAAAACAACAGAAAGCTGTGATATATGTGCAAATGAGTTTGTATGCCAGATAATAAAAGAGGCGCATATAGACATAAAATGTGTTAGAACAATTTGTCCCGCTCAGATTGCTGGATGAAAATTAAAAAAAAAAACTTTCAAAAAAAGAAAAGATGGTGGGTAATAAATACAAACAAACATGAAGCACCAATACAAATGAACTGAAGGGCGAGGGTTATAATCACCATCCTCAGACCAACATGGGGTTGGGGGTTCTGTCTACTGTTGTCTAGAGGAGGGATGAGAACCAGTGACCATTGCAACAATAGAGAAGGTCGTCTTACCGAAGCTGCTGTGCTGTCAAACCGTCCGATCCCCAGGCGAGGAGAAACGAGTCTGGATAAAGAGGGGGAGATGGTCACCCACCACAGGAGGAATAAAAAATGCAAGCTCGAAATGGATCTATTGTCCCTGTCCCTGCCCCGTCCGGCCAGATGAGGCTCAACCCTCCCAGATGACTTCAGCGGAACCCCTGGTGCGGCCCCGCCCAAGACCCTGCTGCGCCCCTCCCCTATCCTCTGTGCGAGCTGACGTCATGTGGCGTGCAGGACAGGAGGACAGTAGAGTGTGAACTACCAGCTCTAGCCCCCTAGTAGTTAAGTGTTTCTCCCAAAGAAGAAGAGGGCTAGAGGCATCCCGTCTCCTCTCCTCCTGCACTGCCACAGTTTGCACACATCTCTTCCTGCATGGTGGATATTATTTTCAATTCTCCTTTCCTGGGTGCTATGGGGGATCACTCTAAAAGTAAGTTACAATTGAAAATCATATCGTGAATTCCTTTACATTTTTTTAATTTAAACCTTTACTGTGTATTTCTGCTGATCTACATGTGGTTTACTCTCACAAGAAAATTTATCAAATAAAGCAAGTTAAATACATTTACATGTATTACCTTTTTAAAGGGACTTTAATAATTATACATTGGAAAGATGCTCATTTTTTGCAGATATGATTGTTGTTACATTCCAGGGCACTAAGAATAATACGTATGGTGCAGCTGTAATTTTTGATCAGCCTTCAAAGTTCCCTTAATTGTATATTTAAGGAATGTAGATGGGTACCGCCAGAGAACTAAAATGCATTATGAATGATACATTATTTGCTTGGGATATGTAGATACAGAACGGCCTAAATGGGCAACGTTCACGCTCCAAGCAAACGTGAGAAGGTTGTGAAGCAGATTACTTTCTTTTGGAAAATAATTATTTATTTGTAAGGTGCTAGCAACTGAAAAGAGTTAAAACACTGGAATCAGTAAGAAATGACTAAATACAAACATTTTGAGGATATTTTTCTTTAAAGCATTGTATCCATGCAGTTAAACATTTCTCTGCCTTTTCAGCTAAAATTACTCACACCCACCTTGAAATTTAATGTAATGGTCCATACTATAATGAGCTGTAATTGTTGTATTTGCTTTCTACTGGTATTTGTCCCATGTGTTATCATTTGCCAAACACAGATGCACTTTGTAATAGGCGTGCACGCCTCACCCAGAGAATAAAAGTGACAACAAATCAGACCGTGCCTTTCAACCCCCTGCTTCAGAAATCAGGGAAAGGGCTTTACAAACCAGAGGAAATGGACCGAAATCTGGGACTCTCTCTAAAAAAGGTCATATCAGTACAGGAAAAGGGGGAACAAAATTAGAGACACATATTTAAAAATTGTCACCCCAATTCAGGAAGTTGTTACAACTTGTGATTTAGTGTGGGAAACACTTTCTGAAGGAAACGACTGCAATCCTGTCTAGCTTTATTTTATAATTTCAACCCCCCCCCCCCCCTTACTCTTTAGCAACATGTGTCAAGTTTAGTTTGGGCAAGACATTTTTAGGCACAATCGAGAACATTCCTGAAAATTAGGGAGTGTTTGACAGGAATGAGCAGCAGACAATTAGGTGTGCAATAATTTCTTTCTTGCCTTGACATTGTTGTATCCCCCTCCCCGTTCCCGCAGGGAAGGCTGGCAGCATCGCGATGTGTGTGGGCTGTGGGAGTCAGATCCATGACCAGTACATCCTGAGGGTCTCCCCAGACCTCGAGTGGCACGCCGCCTGCCTCAAGTGCGCCGAGTGCAGTCAGTACCTGGACGAGACCTGCACTTGTTTCGTGAGGGATGGCAAAACCTACTGCAAAAGGGATTATATCAGGTGAGAGGGGTTCGAACTCACACAGACCCAATCTTCCTCATTAGCAAGACATCCACTTTGAAGAACGATAGATAGATAGATAGATAGATAGATAGATAGATAGATAGATAGATAGATAGATAGATAGATGATATGCGCGCACACACATCACATGATTATGCTTGTAAATGAATATAATGTATAAACATTTAACAGCTCTATAAGTATATTTAGCAAGAATGATAAATACAGAGACTCCTCTTCCTGTCTTCCAGAAAGTGCAGCAAGGAAAAAACTGAGTTATATCTGAAAACTACATTTCTCAAGAGTGTACCTAAATGTATAAGTGCCTTTAGGAAAATATTTTAAGAGACAATTGTGCAGTAAAAGTAGTAGAAGAGAATGTAATATATGGATGTGATTTTTTCCCATAAGAAATCTTTACCATCAAAAACTCATAATACCAACCCTCTGCCAGAAAGTTATAGTACCTATTGTGTTGATATCAGATCAATGGTATAAAAAGAGGGAACGTTTGGAGTGTTCTATTCTACATTTTACAAAAAAATGACAGGATTAGAAACCAGCACTTACTAGGCTTGCCATTCCATCTTGGGATCTAGTGACATCACAAAGGTGGAGAGTTTCTCTTGTGGTTTATGTCACCAAAATCCCTGGATGGAATTACAGCCTTGTTACTGATGACTTCCTATCTATTTCTCTGTTCACAATAGATGGATAAAAAGAAAAGGGAATACTAGACCGCAGTAACATAGGCAAGAAGAAATTGCCATAGTTTATTTTGAATGGTCGCAAATCCCTTAAAGTACAGTGGTGTAGAGTGTTTCAGGACTGCATTTACTGTTTCCTGTGTGCATTTCATGTTTCCTCTTGATGAGGAGGAACTGTATTGATGCAGTCTTAGCCACTGCTATCATTTGGAGCACATATTATAATCCAAAATATACATGTGACCTAATTTAGGAGGTAGGGTTATTAAAGCGTGTTAACCAAGAGAGGTATGAGGCCTAGGTTCAACTCTTACCAGAGCCCCTTGTACTGTTGAGTTAACCTGATCAAGATACTTGACCTCTCAGTGCTTAATTTCGCCTAGAAAACGATATGTTACATCCCCGCTACAATATCCTGGGTAAATATACTGTAAACAATAACAGGGAATCGAACCTATACCCCCCACCCAAGGTATTTTAGAAAGCTTTTCACACATAGGCATATCAATGGTTAATACTGGGGTGTGAGGTCCGGGCTAATGATTCTTCTCTCTTTCCTTTTTTCTTTCTCTCCCATTGTCTATACCTTCTCTTTCTCTCTCTCTCTCCTCCCCACCCAGGTTATTCGGTATCAAATGTGCCAAGTGCAAGGTGGGCTTCGGCAGTACGGACCTGGTGATGCGAGCCGAGACAAGGTGTACCACATCGAGTGCTTCCGCTGCTCAGTCTGCAGCCGCCAGCTCCTACCGGGGGATGAGTTCTCCCTCCGGGACCACGAGCTGCTGTGCCGGGCCGACCACAGCCTGCTCCTGGAGAGGGGGGGCTCGGCGGCGGGCAGTCCCCTGAGCCCGGGCCCCCTGCACGCCAGCCGAGCCCTGCACCTAGCAGGTAAGGACTGCGGGAACGAGATAAATGATGAGTTCAGTCAGCTTCTCGCCCTACAGGGACTGCATGTCAATAGAAAATATATAAAAAAATATATAAAAGACCAAACAGATCTGGCAGGCAGGCTAAGAAGGAATTGCCGACTAGCTCAGACCTGAGGTTTCTGACAGTAAACAGTTAATGGGCTTTAATGCTCCATACCCCCAAAAAAGGATATGGGTGTGTGTAAAATTATCTATCTATTCATCTAGCTAGCTATCTCTGAGGACAAGAGTTAAGATGATTGTTTTAACTGCGATGACTTAGACCAGAAGCAAGCGGTTTAGCTTAATATACCCAAAAGCCTAAATGGACTTTTGTTTTTAGAATGTGTGTGCCTGGCTGGATCTGCCCAGTCCAGAGTAAGCACATTTTGAGAACTCAATATTTTATTGTAAATACTATTGTTGTTCATGATATTTAACGCTTGCAGTAGTAAGGGATCACAACGAGAGTAGAAATCTGTCTCCTGAGAGGGACCAAGACGCAGGGAGATCTAGTTGCTCAAGCCAGTACATGCAAAGTGGGAATCGAACAAAGCCTTGGTTTATCGCACTGCCTCAGCACTCACGTTATAGAGTTGATGTCATACAGTATGGGCTCCACCGTGCAGAATCAGGGTCAGACATTGTACGGGGGGGGGGTGCATATTTGTGGTGTGAACCTGTGGGGTTGGGCTATTATTTGCCTCTCTACTAGGGCTTGCGGCTTTGTGGGGTAAAGGTTAATGTTTATTCAAGGTCGTGTCCATTTTTTAGTAAACCGTATTGTTTCAATGTATAAGTTTTTATTAGAATTGTCAAAATACTCATAACTAGAAACAAAAAACAGTAATACAGGTTTTTATATATAACAAAAATATATAATTGACAGCAGTGCATACCAAAAAAAGATATTAAATAACACGAGCAAAATATAAGTTATCTGTAGCTTAATGCAAATATTTCATTTAGTGTTTTCGAACAATAGGGGAAAACAGTATTATCCGATTATTTAAGCAATTAACCAATGAACCAAAGGACCGTGAAGCCGTGAACCATATTTAAAAGTCCAGATATCCACGGTCCTGGGGCTGGGGACATCCCTTAATAGATTACTAGTGGAAAACAGGGGGTCTGCTGTGTCAGTATAGGCTGGAAAAAATGGGCAGATTGGGTGGACACGGCGGTCCTTATCTGCCCTCAGATTCTATGTTTCTATGTGTGTGGAAACTTTTTTTCTTAAATTATGTTTTATAGCGTTTTTAGACCGTATGGTGTCAGTCCATGGCCTCACCCCAGAGTTTGGTCATAAATGTCCACTACTGTATTGAATGAGGATGGTGTAGTTTGCCACTGTCCCATGCCAGCCGTTGGCAACAGCCACCTCCTAGCACCTAGAATGGGACCATTTTAAATTAATGGGATTATTTCATAAATTACACCCCCAGATAATATATATAGATGTAGATGCAGATGTAGATATATATGTTTTTATTTGTTTTACCAGGTGCCATGGGAAGGCACTGACCATGGAGCAGACTCGATAGACCTTAGGGCCTACCTAATCTGCTGGCTTCCTAGTATGTTAGCATGAAAGTTCCATTGAGCAAATCTCTCTTTTTATTTACTATGTGTGTGAGTCACATCACATATAAACCCACAGGCTAAAATATTTTACCATTGTTAACTAAATTGTCTCCCTAAGCTTTACCGGTGTTTTTAGAGAATCCAGTCTCCCACCATCGCTCTCACACACACACACACACACACACACACACACACACACACACACACACCTCTCCCTCTCCCCCTCCCCCCTCTCTATTTTTGTTTACTCAGGACTTGTTTCCTGGCCAGTCTCACTCAGTGCTTTAGTGATGAGGGGGCACTCGGCACCTATAGCATGCATGCCCCGCAGTTCAGGCAGCTTGTGTGTGTGTGTGTGTGGTGTCAAGTGGGTTCCTCTGCTGATTAATTGTGTATTCGAGGTCCTACTGTTAAGTCACTTTTACAGCATATGTGCCAACCCTTAATGCTTAAAGAGCTAGTAGAAGAGAAGAGAAAGCAGACAGGACAATGTTACAAATTTTAACACTAGTCAGTTGTAACTTATTTCTGAAGTTTTTTTTTCTTTTTCCCTTTTCTTACCTGTTAACAGAATTCAATAAATAAACAATGAAGTTTTCAGTGTGACAGTATTATGCTGGTTGTGTGGAATGGCACTCTGCTATCAGCTGACATATCTGGTTCTATTCACCCCACTACATCATCAGCAATGTGACCTCACTGACTGTGACATCACTGGTACACATGTTCTGCTGTTACATCACTGGTAACTGACCTGGCAGCTACTGAGTGGGGCTTCCTGAGTGACTGTGATGCCACAGTCAGTGAGATCACAATGCTGATGATGCAGTGGGGGAATAGAGCTAAATATGTCTGCTACTAGGCAGAGAGCTGTTCCGCTTATCACACCTACTAACATCAGGTAAAAACATATTCTAAGTACCCAAAGGGAAAAGAAAAAGCACCTCAGATATAAAAGGCAATAGTTCACTGCTTTCAAAAAATTTTAGGCAGTGCACTAGGTCTTTAAAAGAGTGCCCCCCCCCCCCCATACACACCTTAAAAATAATTATTTTCAAGTATGTTGGCAGGCCTAGTCACTGCACTTGTTTGTGTACAGATTGATCATGTATCATATCCCACAACATATGTATTTTCTAACCCTTATCATTATAATCTAAAGTGAAAGCCTCTGCTGTATTTGATTTTGGCCACTGAGTAGTGACTGTGTCTGTTTAATGTTCTATTATTTAGAGCATGGATATAGGTGTGCAGATTATTTTGAGTTTAGATGAGACATCTCACAACAATCTTATTAAAAAAAAAAAACACATACACAACCCATCGGTGACCACACATGGGACAGGGGGGGCAGATGGAAGATTGTGTACAAAATCGAAATTCCTGGCTACACTCCTGCTTATTTTGATGCCTGACATTGTTTCCCTATTATTCCTTAATGTACCTTACATGCTCTGTACTCGAATTCAGGTTAATTAAAGAGCCACTGACCGGAGAACTTTGAAAACATATTTGGACACAAGACGTCCCTATATTTCTCTTTAGGGCTGTATTTCATAGCCCCGTTATTTATTACTGAGGGCATATGCCTGAAAATAGGATAGCTGTTCCTTGAGGGTTCATAATCTTATTGCTTCTTCTCAACCTCATGTTATAATACTCTAGTTGTAACGTTACAGTTATTCCAATGGCAGCAAATTGTGATGTCCAAACAGAACATTACAATGTCAAAAAAATGAATAAGCTATAGAGGCAGATGTGCTCTAAGGGATAAAGTTCTCGTTTTCTAGGGATTTCTTCAGTAATAAATAACAGACAGGAGAAATCTATAGAAGATATATAAAATACCAGCTAAACTGTGTCTAAATATTGTTTTTTCAAGTTTTCCCAAAGGCCTCAGCTGCTCTTTAAACAAGTTTTTTTAAGTTTTAAGTTAACTGCCAAAGAGGCAATATTATAGTTTTACCCTGCAAGTTGTGGAAATACAGCATTTGTTCAATGACCGATGGTGGCGTGGAAGCCAAATGTGTCATTATTACTAAGGCTATTACTATAATTCTGATTAATAGTAGTAATAGTTAATTGTTGGCTTGGTTGCGCCACACTGTTGAAAAGTATAGTTCTTATATTTCAGTCTTTATGTTTTGGAGTTTAAGTTCGTTTAAAACATGTTACATTTTTAATAAACGGAAAATATACATTATTGTGCATGCAATCCGCGCGACAGAGACTGAAAGCTGTGTTGTTTTTCCCCAGTTGAGCCTGTCTCGGCCCGACAGTCTTCCCTGAGACCCCACGTCCACAAACAGTCGGAGAAGACGACCCGGGTACGAACGGTGCTGAACGAGAAGCAGCTCCACACCCTGCGGACTTGTTACGCTGCTAACCCCCGTCCCGATGCGCTTATGAAGGAGCAGCTGGTGGAGATGACCGTCCTCAGCCCCCGGGTCATCAGAGTCTGGTTCCAGAACAAACGGTGCAAGGACAAGAAGAAATCTATCCTTATAAAACAGCTGCAGCAGCAACAGCACAATGACAAGACTGTAAGCACAACTAACCCACAGCCCCCATTTTTACGAGCCCCCCACACACACACACATACACACACACCTTCACAATACTTCCTTAATCTCCCAAGGCAGCAAAAAAAAAATCTTATTCCTGAGAACCCGTCCTTCTCAACTGTCTAGGGACCTCCATTGACCCTGGGCAGGCAGTGCGAGCACTGAATTTTCAAGCGAGATGTTACAGGTTGGAATCCCACTGCAGCCACTGCCTCACTCTGTGTGCGCGCGCGCGCGCGCGTCCTTGAGCGACTCACTTGGCCTTTCAGTGCTTCAGCCCCACCCGGCTATAAAATTGGGTCGGCGAAGAAAAAACTCCCTCACGGAAAGCAAGATGCTGAATCTCAGTTGGGCTAGATAAACCGCAAAGTATTTCTTTTGAGTATGGATGTTGACATCAATATTTAGTTGCAGAGAACCGACACTGGAATTGTGCTCTGTTGGTGATGTTCTCGCTTGAATTATTGGTGCTGACTTCTGAGTGAGTGCTCACTCTTTGGAGCAGAGAAAGGATTGTCATTTTGTAAATGTGAAGGTCTGCAAGTACTTTGTACATCAACTTCAAACTAAACAACAGTAACATTTCTAAAATGCTTCCCACTCCTGTTTTGTTGATGGTCAATGACGCATAAAATCAACTTAAAAGTATTACCAACACACCATACACACAACAGCTACCATAAAGATACAATCCGCCTTCGGTTATTGTATTTATTTTTTAAACTAGATAGATCGATAGACAGTCACACACACACACACACACACACACACACACACACGCACAGTTTGTGCATGACATGAATATATACACTTGTGTTACGGTACTTTGACAGTGTAATGCAAGCATCAGCCCCCTGGCCTGCATAGCACCCCCAAAAAAAAAAACACAAACACACCCACGCACGCGCGCACACACACGCGCGCAAAATACTTACAGGGTCTCAACGAGGAGTTTCCCTATAAAATAAAGGATGCATAAACATAGGCATGCAAACTGTGTACAAATTGTGGAAGGCACATTCCATATGTGGAATATATAATCTAGATTTAATGTTATTTGAGAGGGAGTGCAGCTGAGAGTTACTAGACACATGGCCAGTGTGCGAGGCTGTGTGGTGTATTTATTAGGTTATGTTCCACACTAAACTAATGCCTTGGTTTACAAACACAATTACATTTTTGTTAACCCTGGTTTGTGAATGAATGTACTTGCATGTAGTCCTGAGAATTATTATAAATGTTTCAAATGCCTCTCAAATGCAGTTCAAACAGTCTTTTGCCTGCAAATGCAGGGTCAAGGTGTGCAAAAAAATGTGATATTTGATTCAAAATAAATATTTTTAAATGAACTGTTTTCTGTTTAATAACTATATATATATATATACATATATGCATGCTACTAACAATAAAATATGCACCAAGCATTTTACCAAATGCCTGTGAAACTTGGGGGGTCATTTAAAGATCCCAGTCTCACAATGGAAACTGAAAAATAATGTATAGGCATACTTCTGCATGTATTTCATTTCCTTTATCCACTTATGATTCCCTTTTACTTTAAAAGAACATAAACATTAACATGAAACAGGATTACTGGTCCTTAGACTGTTGATCTGCTCTGACGGTCTGAATGCACTTGACCCATATGGCATGTCATAGTCTGTTGCCATGGAAATGATTTTAATGTCATAAACTCAATATTATGATGTCAAATGTAGACAAGCAGCCAGAGCAGATGAAATCTTGGGAACAGCAACCTCAGTTTTATATTAAAATATCTAGTTACAGAAAAAAGGGCACTAACAGGAGAATTTAGGAAATGTGTATAAACATAAATGTGACTGGCAGACATGTTTTCCCAACGTTTTCCCTGGGGTCAGAGGCTCTTTAAAACACATTTAAGATGATGATTAGTTAACAGTGATCCTTGCCGACCGAATGAGTTAACGTGACCTTTCTGTCCATGTAGAACCTTCAGGGTCTGACAGGGACCCCCCTGGTCGCCAGTAGTCCTGTCCGCCACGACAATGCTGTGCAGGGGAACACAGTGGAGGTACAGACCTACCAGCCCCCCTGGAAAGTGTTGAGTGAATTCGCCCTACAGAGCGACCTGGATCAGCCTGCCTTCCAGCAACTGGTAAGACAAATGCATGCATCTTCTGAAGACTTCACCTCAGCTACAGTTTCCATCCTCTCACTCTGTTCAGTCTTTTCCAGCGGTTAGAGAAGCCATTATTAGTGTGGACAGTGGGGATGGTACTCTTTCAAGTCCTCTGCACAACCTACCCTATAAGGTCATGGCAGTCATGGAACATTTCAACAAATAGTGAGGACAATGTTCCCAAAACTTGGGAGTGGGGGGTATCAGGAAGAAAGAAAAACTTCAGAACACTGAGAACTCATGTTCAAGTTTGCTGTTGAAAGTACACCCCTCATTTTTATTTACAGTTATACTTTATTTACACAGGATATCCCAACTGAGATGCAGCATCTTGTTTCCTGTGGGGTCCTGCTTCTACCAGTTCTGCAGTTGGATTGACTGAAGCACTGAGATGCTATGGTCATAGATGAGTATTTGGTTCCTGCAGAGTTTGAACCAGTGAGCTCCCAGTACCCCCCCCCCCCAGGCCCTGCTCTAACCTACACCACACTGCTATCACAATATTAAAATCAGAAAGACTCAATAGAAAGAAGGTATGGGGCAAGTAGGGTATCTTTTAAAAGGAATTCAGTTCTCCGTTGAAGTGAAGACATTCTGAATGTGTTACTTATGGGAAAACTTGGGGGAAAAACATACACACACCTGTTTATATTTTATACATGTTTCACACATCAGTTTATAGTTCATATCTGTTCATTATTGCTATTACCTTTATTCTTCATTACTAGTTTTGTTCACATAGAAACATGCTGCTTGTCACCTATTGTTGATATGTTTCTGCTGCTTAATACTCTGCGGTCACAGCCCAACTTGTCTGTGACATGATCATTCCTGCAGCAGCATACCGTGATGTCACAAAAGGGGTACCAGCAAAGGATTGAGTAGCAGAAGCAAAAAAGGGGACAAGGAGGCTGTTTCCAGGCAAATTAACAATTATGAAAAAAGGGAAGAGAAAGCAGACAATACACAATTAGCTAAACGGTGTCTAAATGTGCTTTTCAATATTTTTCAAAAGTTACAAACTCTCTTTAAAGAGATGTTCATTTGCTCAACAAAAACTGCATAGTTAGCATGCAGAGCATACACAGCATTCACACAAATTAGAATTTCAGAATCTTTTCATTTTTCATTACTGAAGAGGTTTTTAGTAAAACAGAGTATTTACTGGAAGTCATCTGTTCCTTGCTAATTTCTGCCCTGAAGTGACAATACTCTGCTTGTGACATGACAATGTGTTGCCCCAGACAGGATTCTGATGTCACAAGAGAGGTTTATGAGTCAAAACTTCGCTGAGAGAAACATGAAGTCTAGTGGCAAAAAAAACCCTGTTTTCATGCAGAGCTGCCTTGAAATTCAATCCTGCTGATGCCTGCCGATGTCAGCTCTAAGTTTTTAAAGGAAGAGGGAACATTAAAGACGATTCAAAAATTAAGAAGCCCCAGTCAACTAAGTTAATGACAATGCAAAAACCTACACCAGATACTGAGAACAACTGAAGGAAAGCATCCATATCTATGACACATTCCTGAATGACCTTTCCTTCAACACCTGAATGGTACAACTTAGCCTATCAATAATTACCCCGACTGGGGAATCAAATCATGGTGGCATTATAACGTTGTATAGATTTTGCCATTCTGGATGGAGAAACATTTTAGTGTCATTTTAATGCATGTGAGTCCTAGTATGTTGGAATTACAAAGACCTCTAGGGGCATAGACACTCTTGGAATGACATCCCTCATAAACAACACTATGTTACAGAGAAACGTCACAATAAACGCACATTGTTGAACGGGAATTGCTTTAATTTGTAGAAAAAAGTGCACATCAGACTAGGATGGACAAGGTCCTGTAACCACAATCTGTAACACCCTTAACTAACCTGGTAGCCATGCAATTATATATAACACACACACACATATATATATTTATAAAATGGGCAAGCTGTTTCAGCCAATCAGAGGGTGTATTTAAAATGCATGAAATCTGTTCCATGCACATATAAAAAAAAGAACTGTCAGTGAAAAGACCAGTATTCATGAGCATTAGAATGTTGGCATTTTCACTGGCATCCATCTTTGCTTCACCCACTAACTGAATCACCATGGCATCAGACATAAAAGTAAACTTTAATGTAATATATACATTTATAAATTTATAAAATGGGTAAAAGTGGTAGCTACAAATCCAGTTATCTGATTGTATAAAAAGCATCACATGACCGTGCCTATATCAGAGCGCCACCGCACATCTTAGACACCTTAGAGTGGGTTATCATATATATATATCACCCCATTGGCTGATACTTTATTAATGCATGTGTGTTAAATCAAGTCACATTCATTAAAGGCTGTTTTGATGTCTAGCTCTTAGAGTCTCCGGGTCCCATTCCTGCATGGGAGAATGGGTTTAACGGTCACGGTATAGCTTGTATAAGGTACAAGCTAGTTTAGAAAAAGGATATAATCATATTTCTTTAAAATAACCTGTTAAAAGCATGCCCCACTCCCCCCAAAAAGTTGCAAAAAAAAAAAAGGAATCTGCTAACTTTACACTTGTAAGTAGGAAGGAAACATTTCTTGATTGCTCCTTTAAAGCATTTTTCGAATTATAAAGTGTAAGTGACTGCCTGACTGCCTCCCAGAACATTTGAAATGTATAAGGAACCCAAGAAGACTTTGGCAGAACGTGGATGGGGAAAAAAGACAGCCCCGTTGCATTTATGAGATTTAAACCACCAAGGAAAGGCAATTAAGAAATAAACCCTTTCAACATTAGAAATACTCTTTAAACAGGTATGAGATGTTTCCAACATATGACATGAAATAACTCACACATATTTTGAAAATTCCTAATCTTTCGTTTTTCATTCTTAGTTAACTTTAGTAATTAATCGTTGAATGCCCATGATTACATTAAAAAAAAACTTAAATCAGAAGCTTGTTTGACTCCACCATCGATATTTAAATATATATAATTCCAAAAAAAAAACCAACGATTTTTTGCCAGGTTTGTGCCAACAATTTCATTTGAAATGTTGTGACCCTCCTGTTCCTGAAGGGATATGTCTATTCATAGATGTAAATATTTTATTAATATAAAAGAGCATTTCTCAGGCTAATTCTAAACATAACTCCAAGCTGTCAAAATAATGGTGACTATAGCGATTGGGATATCAACAGTAACCTCCTTGGTAAAACCCCTCCTCCTCTTTTGGCCATTGGTGTTTCAAGAGATTCTTACTTATTGTCCATATGGGGAAGAGTGTGGGTTAAGATCTAACCTTTGTAGGCAAACAACCTTGGGAGCATCATTAGAAATATTGATTTGTTACAGATTTCAGGTGAGAAAATCAACTTTATATAAATATAATATTTCACCTAAGCAACTGCCCCCACACACACACACAGGGGATATAACTAATGTGTTTTGGAGAGGGTAGCAGTGCTATCATATTTAAGTTGCAAGGTATTAATAAATATAGGCATACTTGATGGGCCATCGGTCTCCTTTTGCTGTCAGATTCTCTGTTTCTATGTCATATAATTATCAGTTTGACTGGGAGATTTGCCATACCCAACTTGTGAGTTTTCAAGTAGCAAAAGGCAATGCTCATGGCTGCATACTGGCTTACAGAGGATGACATCAGGTTTATTATTCATAGATTATCTACAGCTGGGGTCAGCTTCATCTATATATATATATATATATATATATATATATATATATATATATATATATATATATATAGTTGATCTTTTTATTGTTTTTCCAAGTTTTCAAGTGTACAACACAGGTACAGACAGATACAACATATAGTGCTTTCCTCAAATGACAATTATAACAAAGTGAATGCAATACTAAACAGATATTTAAGATGATTATTTTGACAAAGCAGCGTTTACAAAACGATTTAATATATAATTATGGTTGCATGTGTTCTATTATTTTGTTTGTCAACACACAGAAGTTTAGTAGTTACAAGGCTGGCATAGTGGATGAATTAGATAACCCTTATATGAGGGGTGCAATAATATTGATTTGTATTAACATGTTAGCCACTGAATTGTCAGTGGATCACCACTGAAAACAGGTACTTGTGCCTGGTGGGCCTTACAGGGTCGCCAAAGAAAAAACAATGTGAACATATTATTAATACACATTTGTTGAGCCTTTTTTCCAGCCCAGCAATATACCTGTTTCTGTATTGTTTTACCCAGTGCTAGACATAGCAGTGATACTCTGATTATGACATACTGTTTCAGCAAGGGGGGGGGGGAGGTATTGTACAGCACTCATACATGGATTGTCATTTTCCCACAGGGAAACAGTGACATTCAAATCCAATAATACCACTGATGTGATATCACAGATTGATAATACCATCGCCAGGACATCAGATCAATGATATTACAGGACGGAATGTTTGGAGAGTCCCATATATTACAAAAATAGCAGCTACAGGAAACCATCACTTACAAGACTTACAATTGTATCTTGGGATTCTGGTGACATGACAAACCACTCCAGCTTTGCTCTTGTGGCTTATTGCGTCACCAGAACCCATCCATGGAGCTGTAGCCTAGTTACCGATGGTTTCTTATCTACTATTCTAGTTATTATTCTTGTACTAAGGAGGATGCAAAATGATGTTGTCTTTGTCAGTGGATGATATATGCCTAATATCCTTATCAGTACCTCATTGGATACTAACACAACTACTGAATTATTATTTATATTTTTTCACTTAGAATTTATTTCTTTCTTCTATGGTCTCAGGTTTCATTTTCTGAATCAGGCTCATTGGGTAATTCTTCTGGCAGTGATGTCACCTCTTTGTCCTCCCAGTTACCCGACACCCCCAACAGCATGGTACCCAGTCCAGTGGAGACGTGAGACCAAGTTTGGAGTTTGTGTAAACCCCCCAGATCCGGACCAAGCATGCTCCTGTGCTCCCTGCATGAGACTAGTCCAGCCTCAGGCCATTCCAAGCCCTTGAACAGCAAACAACAACAGCAACAACAAAAACGACACTTTAAATTTAAAACATGCTTCTTTACTGCCAAAACAAAACGTATCTGGAGTTAAACTTCTATCACAAGACTGGAGAAGTCTCCATTTTCCTATGGATTTTGATATTTCCAAGGCTATCACGGATTTACTATCTAGAATTAGGCCCAAGTCACTTGTATAATATAGTTAAATCGTTTTCTGAGAAGAAGGACAGGATATCATACTGGTCTGCTAAAGAACAAAAAACAAAACTTTCTGGAAGCCAATTGAGTGAACGCATCCCAATTGAATGTTGTACTTTGAACGAGTTGCTTGCATTTCCCTTTCACGATCATTTATTTGTCTCTTTTTTGCTTCAACGCGTGAATTCATTTCATGTTTCACACCACTTGACAACAAAAAACCCTCTGTGATTGTCAGAAATGCTCATGATTGCTGAAAAAAGATCCTGCGGAAATGAATTACCCCAGATTTTTCTTGAAAAAAACATAAGTATTCTTATGGACGGAGGACAGAATGTTTGACCCTTTTGAGAACAAAAAGTAAGTTTATTGTTATTTATTGTCGGAACCGCTGTTCGTATTGGGATTTAAAAACGAGAAGTTATCTTAATAAAGTATCTTTTCAAGATTCTACCACGTGTGCTGTCCAGCAAAATAAATGTTGGGGTGTTCTGCTAAGTTAATGTTATTTCAGAATTTTAAGTCTCCGTCTGGAAAAGCCCAAGCGTCTCTGCAAATTATAAGCCTTAAAAGTCCATAAATACAGAAGTTTATTTTAAGGTTTAAGAATGAATATGGTTCTACTATGCTTCGCTGGACAATACTCCCATTTCTATATAAATATTGAATGAAGAAATGTCCTTCGCAGTTATAAAGCATACTTCAAGTTTTCTTCATGAGTAATTAAGGATGAAAAAAGCCGATAGTGTTTTACCAAGATTCACGGGATTTTACAGTCATGTTCTTGTTTCAATTATTTTCTTTTTTTGTTTTTGTTTTGTTTTGTTATGGAACCATTTTTCAGTATGCAAGGAGGAAATTGTGCTATAGTGATTTATCAAAATTCGCGGCTTTTATACTCATTCTTTTTTCGAATAGTTTCTTTTTCGTGGATTTTTTTTATTATTATATACATATATGCAAGTAGGAAAGGGGATATTTGTGTGTGTGGGGGGGGGGGTCACGTCCCACAGTTGATATATAAATTGCCAGCAAAGCTGAATACATGACATATTCCTTTCCTATCGTTTGGAAGGACAGACTATATTTTATTTGTTGACAATGAAAAGTGATTTGTTATCCATTTGTTCTAACGTCCTTGCATAAACAGTAACGATATATGGCCCATATTGACCCCGTTATTGAAACCGATGGTTGCATTTCATATTACCCAAGCAACGTATCGTTTGGACATTAAATAGCAGACAGCACAAAATAAACACTGCACTTAATTAATATTTTGTTGCGTTTAGTGTACTTGTCAATCAATTACCCATCTCGGAGTTTATAAGGACTCTATAACAATTGATATAAAACAATAAATTATTCAGCATATAATCCATTCCAGAAGGTTTGCTTTTTCTCCCTTTAGTAATTTACTTTTCATGTTACTACCAGGATGTATCTAATGTTAAACAACAGAAGAGAATATATATTTTTTTAAAATAACATTTTATTGGAAATTGAGCAGGTTACAAGCACAAACAAATCAGGTATTAATAACAACATCCAGTGTTGGTTTGGGCTTACATTGCTCGATTACTTGTGAGAGCCTGGCCATATGCATTTCATGCTGTTAGACATTTCATTCCTTATCATAACTCAAAATGCTATATATATATTCTCAAACAGAATACCCCCTTCTCCTGTCCATTGCCTTACCCGTTTGTTTCTACAAATATTCAACAGTGTTGCAAGTACAAGTGAGAAAAAATGAATAGGGTGAAGGACAGTATAAACAGAGTGACCGTGTTTGGATTTAAACTTGTAGTCCAAATGACCATCAGTAAGCCGGAATTTGTGAAGGAATCCTTATAATAAGGACTCTTGACTATAAAATGATCTCTCACTCTCTGTTGCTCTCGAACTCAACTCCAGTTCCATGTTTGCCCTTTAGGACACTTTATTCAGTTGTTATAGAAAACATTTTTGCCTTCTGTCCTGCAGCTTACATTGCTGATTTGAATGTTTTTTAAAGCGATGGGAAGTGCACAATTGACTTTGCTTAATCTCCCAGAAGGGATGGGTAGTATATGAGACACATTTGTCTGAGAATAACAAGGAGGGAACCAACACCCTATAAGAGGTGGGTCATTTAACATTTTAGGAGTGCTCATTTTTATTTTTATTCCCCAACTGAAAACAATCGACAGACAGACAGACAGACAGATGCATACATACATACATACATACATGCATACATACATACATACAAAGTGTTCTTTTCGTTTCGTTCACTGCAGTGGGAACAAATGGTACTTTAATAAAAATCATTATTGTTGAACTGTAACCGATGGAGAGATATCTGCCTGGACTGAAACGTTCACGCAGCTGTAACGATAAATATGGTACAGATCTGGAGGCATCCGGCAATACAATCCCCAACCCACCACCAACAAACACACACACACACACACACACACACACACACACACACCACGACCACCATCACCATCACCAACACCACCACCACTTATGGACTTTCAAACCTGATAGAAAGACAGTGCCAAATGTCCCCAGAAATCGAGTGTTGCCATAACCTCCATAACAACAACTGTTAGTTCACTGGTCATTAAATTCTTGGGCATGGGGTGCTTTTTTCCTTTTTCTTTTTCTTTTTTTTTTTTGTTAAGGAAAACCTCCGGTTTGCTTCTATGGATATTAGGCCTGCTTTTTGAAATAAATTGTTTGCTTTAAGTGAATGCAACTTAAAATACTCTGAATCTCTCACAACAGCTCTATAAATGAGCGAGGAGGCAGTATAGCGCAGTGGTTTAAGTCTCTGAACTGCAAACCTGGAAATTTGGGTTTTTGAATTCCCACAGCCCTCACTTGCACGCTGTGTGACCCTGAGCAAATCATTTAACTTCCTTGTGCTCCCAGATCGCACCTGTAAACAAGCTTTCAGCTTAAGTGTGTCTCTCCTGGTAAAATAAATAAAAAAAGCTGGGCCTGTTCATGTGTAAAACCATTTATTTGAAAAATTGGTAACCGGGGAAAAGCCCACTGAAAGCTCGTTTCCATGACTGAAGCCCTCCCCCGTTTACTATTCATAAATAAAATATCCCAAGATATGAACCAAGGGAAATACATGTATATGAACAAAATATACATGAATAAGTATCACATCTTAAAGATAACGGACACAGTAGGACCATAGGCTTAGTTAACATACAAAATAAGTAACAAGTAAACATTAGTGAACATTTTGTAAAGAAGAAAACATTCCCGAGTATATACTGCGTAAGTACGGCATTGGGGTCTCTCTTTTAATGTGTTTTTATCAGAAGACTTGTTAAGTCAAAAAACGTATCAAGTTGCTCCTTTGAGGATGGCGGGGGGGGGGGGCTCTACATCTAAAATCTTATTCAGAGACAAACATCAAGATTTAGATAGCGTGGGTCTCACTTAGATGGCTGGGGACTCTAAAATTGTTCATACAAAGAGGTTAGCTCTTCATAACCCAGAGTTGTCACAAAAAAAAAATGTTGCAGCATTTGCATTCAGCAATAATGATCAACCCCCCTCAGATGGAGCTGTTCCCGCGATTGACCCTCTCTGCATAACTCGGCAAGCAGCCCCTGTAGAATATTTAGTCTGAACAAATGGGTGGTGTTTTGAGTGTGTGTGTGTGTTTGGGGGGTGGGTCGACGTAAATCCCCCCAGAGTGGATTTGTGCGACCATGTCCAGGGTTCATTTATTAATTCCCAAGTCTAGACAGAGGACAGAGCGAGACAGGGGGGGTTTCAGCGGCCTCTTATCTCTTTCTGGCATCACCTGCAAACGATACACTGTGAAGGGAAGCCACAACAAGCCCCGGTATATGTTATATAGTGCAGAAGAGGCAGCCCCGGCAGCTTCCAGACCAGTCTGGCGTGTCCTGGGTTTATTTACTTTGCAGGTTTGAGCTGAGATTTTGAAGGGTGGGGGTGGGGAGCGGGTGGGGGAGGTTAGGTTAAAAAATGCCTCTGGATATGCAGTGCCCGGGTCACCTAGAGTGACATTTCAAACCTCAAGAAACTTGTTTCTGAGGATTGACTTTTTTGTGTAATCGCAGGAAATAACAGAGATCTCATCTACAGCCGGCTTGGGGGCAAACTGGGGAAACAGAAGACTTGAGAATTGTTGTTGTTGTAGCTGATGTTGTTCACATATAACATTTAGCCATTTGACAGTATAATGACAGGGTTCTGAAGTTCTCCAATCTCCCTTGCTGTTATTACAACAGGAATACGATTATTCTGTTTCAAGGACAACAGAAAACAGAATACACATCGGCTTCGTCAGTTACTGACAATACAGCTTTTATTTATGGGGGAATTGCTTCAGTGAGTTCGTTGGACCTTCTCCAAACTTTTATTGTACTCCCGAATCTGTTATCTAGAACAGAACATACTGTATGTTAAAGATGAAACGTTTTGCTTATTGGCATATTAGTAAACTGCAAAAGGCTCCCATATTAGTAAACTGCAAAAGGCTCCCTTTTCTCAAAAAGGAGGGTCAACACATTTATTCCACCTCAATTGTTGCATCGTTCTAGTCCTGAAAGAGTAAGAAAACGCAGCGCGGTCTAGTTTATAAAGTACAGGCTTGAGAACCTGAAGACCCAGGTTCAAAGAAATCCCACCTGAACCATTTACATACTCTGTGACCCTGAGCAAATCACTTAACCCATAAGAGATGTTCAGCCCGCCCCACTATAAAATGGCTACAAGCCTTCGGATCACATTGAAAGAAAATATTGCACTTCAGCTGGACAATAGGGAAAAAGGTAATTTAGGAAACATATGGACTATCTCTTGTTGATCTATACAATTTGATTCCCTCAAACCACTAAAGGAAAAAGAAGTCCATATTTAAGTGATGGAGTCCCGTTTCAGTAACCCCGGCCAGGATTTAGTAAATGTATTGAGAATGTTGAGATAACTAAGAATATATGTCGGGGTAATGAGAAACATATTTGGATATCTCTGCTGCCCCATAAAAGAAAGGAACATATTTTTTTGTTCACGTTTGGATCCCAAAGTTCAAAAATATTGCACATTAACACGGCTTCATCATGCACATCCCAGTAATGTGCTGTATGCTGTTTATTTGAAATTCATTTATAGCATACATAATATCTATAGTAGAGGTTCTGTTACTGTATATCATGCGGCTACCAACTAATGTAAAATACATGGATTCCAAAACAGGTTTGAATAACCTGCCTGCTCAAACAGATGTGTACCACGTCGTGATGATTTAATTGGGCAACTACTCTTTTGACCACAACAATTGTATTTACTTATTTTATTTAGAATTTATCATGAAGGATCCATGTAAAGTACTGTATATCACCTAGTTTTCAAGGGGTCACGACCATTTTGGCACAGTTTGGATTGACTAATTATGCAAAGTTACATTATTCATTAACATTCCCCCAATATATTTCTATTGACCCCTTTATATACTTCATGACCTTGCAAAATAGTTTCGGATAAAAACGAAAAAACCAAAAAAAAAATCTGATATATTATTACAGAGTTTCCTTATACCAGTTAATTGCACAGGAGGGTTCTCATATCAGTTAAATGGGAGGGTAGTATAGGCTAGAGGTTAGAGTAAGGAGCTGCCAGTGAGCTTGTTACATCCAGCAGACCTGGGTTTGACTCCCACAACCTTTCTTTGCATACTGTGTGACTCTGAGCAAGTCACTTAACCTCCCCACTGCTTCAGTTGGCCTTACAAAAAGAATAAAAAAAGTGCATGCAGTTCGGGAAGCTCCAATTTAATTATGCAATACCTTATATAGCTATAGCTACCCTATAGTTAGAGATGTGGTTTAGCACCTTTCATGCATTAGGTGCTGGACAGAGTATTTTCTTATTCCTCTGATACATAAACTCTGAAGGCTACAGGGTCAGTAACAGATGGTCTGCTAAACTACAGAGGCCTGTGGCTCCTAGGGCTCCTATTATATGTGCAGAAACGTCTATCCATTACAAAAGGCAATTGGCCATAAGTCCAACAGGTCAAGTCATGGAGGGTGAGAGGGACTTGGGGGTAGTAGTAGTAGATGTCAAAATGAACAACTCAGAGACCTGTAAACTCAGAGACCTGTAGGAGGGCAGCGGCAAGGGCAAATAGGATGCTGGGATGCATCACCAGGGGGATTACCTCCAGAAAGGCAGAAGTGATCCTACCCCTGTACAACTGCTTGGTTAGGCCACACCTCGAGTATTGTGTGCAGTTTTGGAGACCACATCTAAAGAGGGATGTTACACTCTTAGAGGGGGTCCAAAGGAGGGCAACCAAAATGATCCAGGGCCTGGGGAAAGGACCTATGAGGACAGGCTCAGGAAGCTCGACATGTACACCCTGGAGGAGAGGAGGAACGGGGGGACAAGACAGAGGTCTTTAAGTACATAAAGGGGATCAATAAGGGGGCACAGTCAGGGTTCTCCAAAGGAAGAAGGAGGGGACAATGAGAGGGAATGGGTGAAAGCTGGAAGGGGGCAGGCTCGGAGGGGAGAGAAGGAGGTGTTATTTCACTGAAAGGGTGGTGGAGCCATGGCATGCACTGCCCAGGGAGCTGGTAGAGGTGGAGACTGTGGCTGGATTTAAGAGGGGATGGGACAGGCACAGGGGAAGGGTAAATCTGACCAGGTCCAATGCAGGTGGCACATCTGTGACTGGGGACAGTATAACCCAAGGGGGAGAGGAGGACACCAAAATCAGCCCTCAGCGTGGGTGCTGAAAATCGAGCAGACTTGAAAGACCATTAGGTCAATTCTGTTGGCATTTTAGTACGTTATTATGTTAATATAAATATAGACAGAAGGCTGAACAGTCTCTCCCCCCCTTTCTCTCCCTCTCTTTCTCTTTTACACACACACACACACACACACACACTTTATTTACATGACAGGTTATGCAGGTATGGCCAAAGTTTATATATCAAACTACTCATGAGGCATAAACATACTATCACGCACGTAATACATCTATGTTGTATTTCAAGCTGGCAGCAAGATGCTATAGTTTGCAGCTATTTCTGCTACCCCTTTCTTACCCCCAGCAGTATACAAAGTTTAGCTTGCTTTCACACATTATGTATTGGACAGAGTCTTTCTGGCAACTCCATAAGTTCTGAAGGCTACAAGGGTCCCTTTATCAGATGATTTGATAAAGTCCAGAGGCATTTGACCCCCTAAGGCTCTTATTATATGCAGTGTTGGAATTACAGGGGGGCTTGCCAGAGCTCCGGTAGCTCCTACATCACTGCCATTGACTTTTAATGGGAAGAGAGGCTCAATTTAAAGATAGGGCCCTTATGGATGCCCCTAACTCCCAAAGCTCCCAAAGTCTAATTCCAACACTGATTATACATGCACAAACATGTAGCCATTAGAAAAAACAGCCCCACCATACAGTCTCACTCTCTTTCTCCCCCTCTCTCCCCCTTCTTTAGTATCAAGCCTTGTTTAAGTTGTAAGAAATAAAATATAGGCCATAACTGGGATAGAACAAACATTTATTTTGTCACCTTGCAACCAAATAGAAGGCTGTACAAGTATGAACGTTGACTTTTTGGTGGAGTAGTTTTGTCCCTTTAGCTATATACCATGTTCTTTGAACGTCTATAAGGAGTTCAGACAGTATTATGTACTGCACCACTATACTTAGACTTGAGTAGACACTTCTAGTTTAAACACCGTTCCTCAATGCAATAGCCTAAAATTTGGTTTGTACATAGTTGGTGCCAGAATCTCTTTATCCCATAAATTTGGTAATGGTTGTTTCAGTAGTTAAAGATTTATAAAAGATCAAAAATACATAAAAATACAGTTCTTAAGAATTTTTGTTTTGCTCACCAATAGCACAAATGTGACTACGAGTTAAAATCTGAAATTTTCAGGTTCATTCCAGTTTGGTCTATTTATTTATTTAGTTATTTACTTATTTATTTATTTGAAAATTAGTGACTGGGAAAGGCACACTGAGGCAAGGCTCATTTCCAGGTGTGACCCAAAGGAAGGGAGCAGGGGATGCAACATACATAGCACTGACACAGTTCACAGTTACAATAAAGTGGAGCCAGATAACACAGTGTAAAACAAGAGTAAGTGCACAATGAGCAAGGAACACAATCAGGCATTTTAGGCACACCTACACTGTGGTAGGAGCAAATGTAAGATGAGGCAGTCAGGTAGAGGGAAAAAAGGAGTGGGGCCGAAGGAGTTTCAGGTGGTACCTGAGGGAGCCAAGGGAGTCCCTGAAGCAGAGGGAAGACGGGCGTTGGTTCCAGAGTGAATGGAGACAATAGCAAAAGGCTGATTCCCCAGCAGAGGAGTGGGGATAAGGAATGGTGAAGGTGCAAGGATCTCTGGAGCAGAGGGAGCAGGGGAATGGGGAAAAGAAGTGGGGAGAAGTAAGAGGGAAGGGTCCCATACCAGTATTTGGATATGAATGAGGCACAGTGGTTCTGGCGATGTGAGGGTAGAGGAAGAAAGATGAGGAGGACTAGAGTGAGCAATGGTGAGTACAAGACGGAGAGTTGGTAACAAAGCAGCAGAAAGAATTGCAAAGGATGTCCAGTCTGGCCAGGGAGGTGGAAGGAGTGGTACCATAGACTACATATGTGTAGTCAAAGACCGGGAGCACCATTTTAGTGACAATCTCATGGCATTCCTGCAGAGACAGACAGCCTTTATTGCAGTACAAGTCACCAAGTTTAGGGTGGAGCTTGGCATGGATAGCATCAATGTGGACAGAGAAGTCAAGTTTGTGACTATCAAGTCACATACCCGAGGTATTGAAAGGATTGAACAACTTCTAGCGGGGTGCCATCCAAGGTGAAGAAGATAGGCAGGGTTGGGAGTCTGGCCAATATTTGGCTGGTGCCAAAAGGTCAAGGACACAGTTTAATTTTTGTGTTGACCAAGGGTTGGTTTCATTAGAACCAGTGCAGGACATTGTGGAAGTCTTGCTGGAGCAGACCTTCCATAGATTCTTTGACAGGTGGCTTAACTGAAAATGTGTAGATTTTAAATTATTAAGAAAATAAAATGCCATTTCTGCAGATATAACAATTAATTTTTTTCACACATTTTCATAACTGGAGTTTTGTAAAACTGATGCATGTCACTTTCATAAGCAGGCACCCACTTTTGTGAAATAAGATCACCGCTTTTGTGAGCTTTAGCTGTCATAAAAGTGGGAAAAAAGTGAAAAACCTTTACCCACCAAAAACAAGAAAATGTGTTGGAAGTTATGTAGTCAGTAGTGTAGCATGTAGGTTGATTCTTCCAGTGTTTTTTGGTCCCAGTGTGCACTTTGTGTGCAGAAACATTTTGGTTTACTTACTGTTTATTGTAGTATAGTAGACTGTCTCAGACTAATGCTACTTAGTTGTAGGTGGACATCTTCTGCTACTACAAATCCCAGAATTCCCTGCAGCTAACATCAGCGCAGTAGGCAGCAGTGAAACATTCAATAGCCCGCAGTGCATGTTAGAGTTTCTATAAGCTCTGATCTGCTATTCGCTGGTCCCGCTGTCCTCCAATGTCTAAATTACAGTCACAGAGGACTGTACTCAGCCCCTGGAGAAAAAGCAGACAGACTCAGAAGACATCTGATTGGAGATTTTTAAAGCTCTAACATGTATTGCAGGCTACTGAATCTACCACTGCTGCCTATTGCTCTGATGTCAGCTGCATGGGATTCTGGGATTTGTAGTAACAAAAGATGTCTGCCTACAACTAAGCAAAATTAGTCTGAGGCAATCTATTATACTACAGTACACCGTAAGTAAATCAAAATGTTTTTGCACACAAAGTGAACATTGGGACCAGCCTTTGTACTGACTGCTCCCCTTTAAAAGAATACCTTTCATAATATTAATGAAATTAGAGTGTTGCAAGACAAGAAAGCAGGCCCTGCTTTAATAAGTAACACTGCTTTCATGATCTGTAAACCTTCTTTCCTGAGGCTTAGCAGTATTGAAAGTGGGGAAAAGAACAGAAAAGTTTGTGCATCAACAGCAATACTATCTATTGAAACTTGTATGGCCGACAATGTAGAAACATAGAAACAAGCCAGCAGAAAGAGGCCTAGTGGTTTATCCAGTCTTGTTGACGTGGGGCACTTGTCTTTTATAGGTCCAAGTCTCCCCATCCCTACCCCTTGATCATCCCCTTGTGTCTGTCCTACCTCCTGTTGAAGTTCCCCATGAATTATACATTTACCACATTTTCTGGCAGGTTTTTCCATCCCCCACTCTGTCTGTGAAGTAATTCTTCCTGGCATCCCTCTGAAACCTACTTACTGCCAGCTTACTGCTGTTCCATGGGTATATGTTATCTTGATGGGTTTGAACAACTCACAGTGGTCCACCTTGCTGATGCCCTTCATATATTTGAAGGTTTCAGTCATATCACCTCTCTCCATCCTAGTCTCTAACAAGTACAATTCAGGCTTGCCATCCTCTACTCATATGTGTTCCCTTCCTGGTCCTCTATCATTCTCATGGCCCTCCTCTGGACAGCCTCCAACATATTTATGTCCTCTCGGATAAGGGTTCCAGAAATGGACAGAATACTCCAGGTGTGGGTGCACCAAGAATCTATACAGGGGCAGTAGGAACTCACCGCACCTGCTATTGATACCCCTGCTTATATATCCCAGCATTCTGTTTGCTTTTCCACTGCTTTACTGCATTGTGCTGCTGGCTTCATGGAGCTTATGACTGCTACCCCCAAGGCCTTCTCCTCCTCCTCTGACACTGTGATGGTGACCTTCCCCCCAATAGCTGATACTCAGCCTTGGGGGTCCTTCCTCCCAATGTGCATAACTTTGCACTTCTTTTCATTGAAGCCCAGCTACCAGATTCTAGACCACATCATCATTTCCAAGTCCTTTCTCAGTTCTCTGATCCCCTCCTCACAATCAGCCTTGCCATAGAGCTTGGTGTCATTCACCAAAAGGCAACATTTGCCCTTGGTGTCCTCTCCAGTATTCCTAATGAATTCATTGAAGACCACCAGTCCAGGCACCAAGCCCTGTGGAACCCCATACATGACATCCCTCATTCCCAAGTACTCCCCATGAACAACTATTCTCTGCATCCTTCCCCCTAGCCAGTTTCCCACTTGTTTCATAATTTGTCCCCCACCACTAAGTCACCCAATTTCTTTATTAGTCTCCTGCTGGTGTAGGGTGTAAGGATAATTTTTCAAGTATTTTTTGTTTCAAAAATAGTTTTTAAAATATTAAAGAAATTAGGCTGAAGCATGTCATGAACACAGGCTCTACTTCCATCACTCATAAACATGTTTTTTGTTACTCCCAAACCTTTTTCATGAACTACAACCTTACTTTTGTGACACTTAGTCTTAAAATGAGAAATATCTAGATGGCTTTCTAGGGCAATGTTGGTGGCCATGCAGCTAAAATCTGATACGTACCCAGCTGCTTCAAGAGTGGTTTTCAGGGCCACACGTGAAGACAGCTACGGGTCTGGCACAGTGAGGATCACTGCAGCTGCTTCAACTCACAAAGAAAGCTACAGGTCAGTGGGCACAGTGAGCATAACTATGCAACTGCTTCATGAGAAGCGAGCTACAGGTCTGCTGCAGAGAGCACAATTATGCAGCTGCAAACAGGGCCACTTATGAAGCAAACTACAGGTTTATTGCTGTGTGTGTCACCATTCTAAAGCTGTCTCTTGTTATATGTGTGTAACTGGGATGTCGTGTGTGTTGCATTTACTACCTCTGTCTTGTGGGTTCAAACAAGGTTGAGAGGCTTGAGTCTTAACTCCTGATTTGGGGGGGGGGGGGGGTCATATCTATGGTTTAAATTAATTTGCAGTGTCTCTACCCAGTGAAAGGTTTAAGTCAGCCTCATGTAAGTACAGCACAACCCATTAGGATGCAGTGCCCACTGACCTCCTCATGGGATCACCCCACCCACAAACCAGTATAGTCCAGTAACAGTTACCCACAAAACAAACCTTTAGCTTCTATAAATAAGATATATCCAGACAGTAAATATAACCAACCAACAAGAGTTTTATTTAGGGTCAGCTTACAGGTGCCATAAAGAAATGGTGTTAGGCTATGAGGTGATATGGCACAGCACCAGCTGGCTCTTAAGAGCCTATCCAGGTGCAGCCTATATACAGTACATACAGCTGCTCTTGGTTGCCCTGCCAGGTGCAGCAAAATAATAGTATTCACCTAGGGCTGTGCTTCAGGTGCTCTTTCAAGCTCAGCCCCCTAACAGTAGCTTGCCCCCAAACCACACATGCACAGTATGTTTGCTATTACCTGCCCACCCATACTGGGGGTGCTACCCTTGCCCCACTGGTACCAGTGTTAACCCTTAAATCTATGAGGGAGATCCTTGTGCTTCACTGGGTATCCAGCCATGCAAACAGTGCAGGCCCAATGCAGTTGCATGTGGTTGGCCAGTGGTGCTATACCGATTCCAATTAAAGCAATGTTTTGCATGTTAAACCCCAAACACGAATGCTTTTAAACCCCCAAGGGGTATTTGTAAATCTTGGCTGGATGGCCTAGTTCATCAGATGATTTCCTAAACTATGATATACAAATGCTGTTGCAGCAGGGATCCCAGATTACCTCACAGTTTCCCAGAACAGGGGATCTCCCTTGATGCACAGGAGTGATGGCGGAGTTGCACTGAGTCTTTCTTTAGCTGGTAACTGGCTGCCTCCCTAGTTCTGGTCAGGTCTCTTCTGATCCCTGCAGTCAGCAGATGATCTTCTGTTCACACCAGGGCATCCAAGTCTGTAACTACTCAATTCTATCTGCCCCACCCAGCATGTCCTGGCATGCAGTCCCAAGGGGTGGAGATAATCAGTACCAGGTGATGACACTAGCTAGGCAGCTTCCTCAGGAAAGCTGCACTCACAGTTCACATTGGGCAGGTCTGCAGCACAACAACAGTCTCTCAATAGCAGCAAGCTTCAACTTTTACTTTCATGCTGGGATAGCACGTGATTACTTCCTTTTTGTAGCAGATCTGCATCTCATTTCTCACTCTGTCTCTTCACACAGACATGCAGTCTTTCTCTGCAGCACACAGGCACCTCTCTTCAGGATCACATGCGGATTTGAATCAAGTCTCCCTTAACCCTCTTCCATTTTTTTCTGTACTCACTGGCTACATAAGCCTCTAGTTGGCCTCCTGTTCCTGGCTGTGGAAACCCAGGCAGACAGATGCTGTGGCTCCCAGCAGTGACTCTGTCCTCCAGCTGTTCTACTGGCTAGAGTGAGACACAGAATGAACAAGATCTTGAACAGCCCTGCTGTTAACTGGGGGATGTCAGCTCACAATTGGTCCATTGCACTATCAGTCACTCTGGGACAGCGCTGGAAGTCTATCTCACAGTAGATGATTGGGCAGAGATTCATGCCAGGATTTCTGCAGTACTCTAGAGTCCCAGGAGTTCCTCATGGCTCCCTTTCCACATTCTGCATCCTGACTGGCTGAAATGTTATCCTTGCCCCTGTTGCTTTGGTGCTTTGGATTATGGTGCACCAAGATGGCAGTGGCCTGTACTGTGGTGGGGCACCTGACCAAAATATTTAATTTAACAGGGATCCTGCCATTCAGCAATTATCTGGATGCCCCCTTGCTGCAGCTGCATGCTGTCACACTAGTGTCCAGTGCCATCAGAGAAGTAATTGGGGAAGCCACCTCCTATCTTGTGCATAATGCTTGCTTCAACAGCAACAAGTGGCTGTTTTGATATGACTCATGGAGCCAATTGTGCAAGGTGCTGTCAGTGCAGAAGACTCCAGATGTGTCTCTTCACTCTCAGCCTGATCCCCACAGTAGCAAGAGTCCAGAGTGAGGGATCGGTAGCAGCAACAGTGGAAGTGGTGCCCAGAGGTGCAGGTGGCAAGGCAGCTTTGTGAGCCCCAAAGATAAGCCCCACACTTGTGGGGCATAGTTTCAGAAAGTGAGGAAATTAATTGCAAACAACATTAATGCATCTATTAGGGTTGAAACACAAAACATATAAAATAGGGAAATGAAAAATGAGAGTCAACTTTCCGGGGAACCTTGGCGAATTGGTGATGTGGTGTTCCTTAACGTCTGAATGATCGTGCTGCACACTGTTGGCATTACCCTAACACTGGCACTGTCTTGTCACATGAAGTAAAATAGTAACACAGCAATGCTTGCATGACGGCACCGATATTAGTTTCTGAAGGTTTGTTGCGATGCCTGTAGCTAGTCCACAATGCTGCTGCCCAGATGATTGTGGGTGCCTCTCATAGGGACCACATCACACCAGTTTTGAATGTGCTGCACTGGCTGTCTATGTGGTGGTGCATAACTTTCAGGACACGCTTGACAACCTTCAGGGCTCTACATGGTTTGGGATCCGACTACTTAAAAGACCTCCTAGCTCTTTTATCACCCAATTTGCTCCCTCTGCTCTTCCTATGTGGGCTTGCTGTCCATCCCTGTATCCAGGCTGCAGCAATCTGGGAACAGAACATTTTGTGCTGTGGCATCTACTCCTTGAAATGTGTTACCACAACATATAAGATCTGCTCACACTGTAGGGGCCTTTAAGATCTCTCTAAAAATTGCTCTCTTCTGTGAAGCATTTCCCTCTTTATTTTAATTATCACTGAAATGTTTGTATTAACTTTTTTATTGTTCACTGTTCTAATTAATTCCTGAAGTTTTGATTAGTGCAGTTGTTGTGAAGCACCCTGGCCCTCAGGAGAGGGTGCTCGATAAATACAATTGCCTTTCTTTGCCTTGCCTTAAGGTAATGTCAACACTGCACCACATTATTGTTCAAACCCTGGGGAACACCACACCACCAATTGTCTATGATTTTAGGGACTATTTGACCTAATTTTTCATTTCTCTACTTTATGCATGTTGTGCTTCAACCCTAATAAATTAAATAACAGTTTTTTGCACTATATATTATACAGGCCAGCCCATCGGTGTAGCGGTGCAGACTGTGTGAAAGGCCTTTTGGCATCATGCATTTCTGCTTAAAGTTGAACCAGCATAATATTGTGTGGTGATTTGCATATACAGCCCATGATGCTTTGCATTATGGAGGTATGTGTGATTTTGTATTTCTTTGAAACTTGGCTTCCTGGTCAATGCCCTTTGGGGATAACCCTTGCCTAAGGTTACCTAAGGTTCTTTGTCTTTTAGCTTGTTTTTTGTTTTTATCGGGCTCACCACACTCCAACCCAGATAGGCCAACTTAGGGTAGCTGGTTCATTCCAGTGGGGTGTCATTCAGACAAGGCACACTGATGAGTCCTGGTAGGATGAAACACATGTCTGTGTTTTCTGTTGGCACCCTTTGAAGACTGTGTGAGAGGCCTTTTTCTGCACCATGCATTTCTGCTTAAAGTTGAACCAGCAACGCCCTCTGGGGTAACCCTTGCCTAAGGTGTAGCGGTAGTGCTATTGCTCACGATGTCAATAACCCAGATTCAAAAGTGAGCCTGGGTCATCAGGAGCCTGCTGAGTAAAGGAGGAGGATTGAGCAACTCAGAGGATGCTTTCCTCCTCCTTCTCCAGGAAGGGAGGGCTAACAGCTCCACTGCTAGACTGCACCTGGGTGACCACAGGTGACAGTGGAATCAGAGCTACATCAAGTGTGAGAGGATGCTGGGGGGTACTGTGCAGCACATGCTAGTGTGCGTGCTGGAAGCTGGGCACCTTCACTAGCCAGCATCCTTAGGGAAAGGGAAGAACAGTGTGAAAAAACCTCCAGCATGTCAGGATGATAGCTGACCCCTCACAGGCCCCACACCAGTGACCCAGGCACTGCCCATTTGCATCCTGTATGGGCAGATCGAGCCTGCTTATCTCCACCCACCACATGGCAAATCATGGAGGAAAGGGCAGGTAACTCCTGGAGAAGCTAGGTGATGGAGCTGGGAGTCTGTGTGAAAGGGGCCAGATGAGTAGGGCAGTATAAGGAGAATAAATTAACAAGCATTTGTCAATGCCAAACATTCACTTGCAGGTATTTGCATTGTCATTTGGCATTTATGCAGGCCCCCCCAGTTGTATCCATGTCCCTTTAGCATCCATATCCCAATAAAGTACCTCTCTGCAACTCCTCTTGCATCTAATCAACATTTCACCCTCATACTTCTTAAGTGTCTGTCTTAGGAACCCTAACACCCTGGGCGTGCTCAAGGGAATGAGCCTGTGTGGAAACTGTGCAACCCGCACTTGTAACACAGTCATTCAGTGGAATTATTTCACCAAATTTTCAACATAGGCATTTTGTCACCTCTGGTCATAAACACTGTTACTATGGTTTTCTTACTGTGCACCGAACAATGATTTCCCACAGCGACTGCGCTATTGTGTGTCAGAAGTGTGAAAACACATTTCAGCCAGGATTTGAAAAATGACAGCTGAACTGTTCAAAAGGAGGTGTGGGAAAATGCAAATGTTGGAAATCTGGAGTGAAAATATGACAAATTCGCGAAGTTACGAATGCACGTGGAAACTGCACAATGCATACTGGTAAAACAGTTATTGTTTGGAATTTTTGTACCAAATTTTCAACAATGGTATTTTAGGATGTCTGCTCATGAACAGTGTCACTGTGATTTTCTTACTCTGTACCGAACATGATTTCCCACAGCTGCCGCGCTATTGTATGCTAGAAGTGTGAAAACACATTTCAGCCAAGATGTGAAAAATGACAGCTATACTGGTCATAAGGAGATGTGGGAAAATAGCAATGTTGAAAATCTGGACTGGAAATATTACAAATTCACTAACTTACGAGTGTGCTTAGAAACTGCACAACGCACGCTCGTAACATAGCCATTTTATGGACTTTTGCCACCAAATTTTCAACATAGGCATTTTAGGACCTCTGCTCATGAACAGTGTCACTGTGATTGTTTTACCCTGTAGCAAACACTGATTTCCAACAGCAACCCTGATATTTTGCGCCGGAAGCGCAAAAACACATTTCTGCCACAGTATGAAAAATGACAGCTATACTGTTCATAAGGAGGTGTGGAAATATGCCTATGTTGAAAATCTGGAGTGAAAATATTACAGATTCATGAATTTACGAGTGTGCATGGAAACTGCACAACTCACACTCGTAAAACACTAATTTTTTGGAATTTCTTTCACCAAATTTGCAACATAGGCTTTTTGGGAACCCACCTCATGAACACCGACACTGTTGTTTCATTAATCAGTCCCAAAAGGTGATTCCGTCCAGTGACTGCAAAATCACCTTTTGGGACCGAATAACGCCATGACAGTGACTGAATTCATGAGAAGGGATGTCAAGAGCCCCATGTTGAAAATTTGGTGCCAAAATTCAAAAAAATGGCCGAGCTATCCACCTAAGTTGGAAAAACGCTATTTATGCCATTATTCAGCTAGTTTACCAGCATTTTCTCAGTTCGCGGTCGGCTTTGAAGGGTGCAGACGTGTTCCCGGTCCACCGAAGATCATCGCACTGGCCACTGGAGGTAAGTATGGGGTGAGGGGGGGTGTGGAGGTGGGTGCGCAAAGGGTGGGCACAGATTGGTGGGGGATCCCAAGGACTCACCGAGTAATTGTTTTCTTGTTTTACAGGAATTAAAAAAAAAGCCAAAAAAATTGACACTTTGGGCACACTGGGGTGGGCTCCCAGCGTGCCACCTCCCTGTTTGTTGGAGGGGAGTAGAGCCAGCGGGGATTGGGCACCCCCGCCGGCCATACAGTGTGTGTGTGTGTGTGTGTGTGTGTGTGTGTGTGTGTGTGTGTGTGTGTTGGGAGGGAGCATGAGCATGCTGGGGTGGGCTCCCAGCATGCCAATTGGTTGTTTTTTTGGGGGAGCCGCAGCCAACAGGGGATTGGGCACCCCCATCACCCACACAGTGTGCTGGGGGGTTCATGAGCTGAGGGAAATTGGGCACCCCCCTCAGCACACAAGGTGGGAGCCGGGGACAAAAGGAGGGAGGGGGAGAACATTAGCAGAGGGAGGAAGTGGGAGGGATTGCCAAGCTGGGCATGATAGCAGTTCGGCTATGTATGCTGATTGCATTCAGGCTTCCACCGCTGATTGCAGCGGACCTTCTCCTTGTTGTGAAGACCAACACAGTCTAACTGCTGTCATACACAGCTCAGCATGAACTGGTCCCCTAGGGTCATGCCTGCTACACTGATCACTGCACTGGGGAGGAGGGTCACACACCTCCAAAATTCGTACTGTTGTAAGACGTTCCTTACGCATGCGCGCAAGTGAACATAAAAAGAATGCAACTCTCCTGCTGTAGCTAGCTAGATAGATAGATAGATAGATAGATAGATAGATAGATAGACAGACAGACAGATAATATAGGTACAGGCATGCTAGTGCCTATATATTAGGGTTCAATTAGTGTTTGTGTCAAAACAGTGTTTTTAACAGCTTATATCTCAGCGACCTTAGCTCCAAGGACCATGTAATTTGGTATGCACATTCTCAATATAATGGCTAATTTTTTGGTAAGTTTGGAGAAAATCAGTTTGACAGTTCAAAAGTCATTAATTAGTGAAATTATGCAAAATACACACAATTTTTGCCATTTCCTGCTCACATGTAGAGGGAAATCTGTGCCAATTTAAATAATGAAACTTACAGGTTCATTAGAGTTCACTCCAAGGAAGTGTCTTAAAGGATTTAAAAACAAAACTGCATTTTACATTTTTAAGTTAATTACGTTTTAAGTTCAAGCATGCACAGTGAAAAAAAGGCTGGAAAAAATTGCTGGAAAACTTCAAAAGCTAAAATTGGGAAAACTACTTAACTCTAAAAAAGTTGTCAGTTATATGGTTCATCAGAAGGCAAACAAGATGTCTGAGCTGACTGAAAAAATTATTATTGTCAGAATTTTAATAAAAAAAATTGTGATTAATTCTAAAAACTATCAAGATGGACTTATACAAACTTAGAAAGGTACACATAACATACAGCAGAGGGTATGTGCTTGGTAACTCATGACCAGATAGGTAAAGAACCATGACAAAAATGTTGTAACTCCAACACAACCAAAACAATTACAAGAATAATCAAACAAAATATTTACAGCATGAAAATATTTCTGAAAGTTTCTAAGTCCTACATGCCCAAACAAAACCTAATCACATGCATTTTGTACTACACTTTAAGTCATACATGAACAAAACAGTAAGAAAACAATGTCTCATCTCCTGCTGAGCACAGTGCCTATGCAAAGAAAATTAGGACTCGTGTGCAGTGCACAAATGGCCTGCATATCCTGCTTCCAGCAGGGCCAAAGGGCCCTGCGTGAAGTTAAATTAGGACTCGTCTCCTGATTCATACAGGCCTAATGGGCCCTGAATGAAGCAAGTTAGGAACTGTCTCTTTGTGCAAGACTCTCTACATGTCCTACTTTTTAAAACATGATAAGAGTTCCATTGCTATAACAGGCAGACAATGTGACATTAAGAGTTTTTCAAACTCAGTGCCCACTCCCCTCCTCTGCCCCTAGCCTTAGGACCCAAGGCCAAGCTAGAGGTCTGAGGCAGTACCCCATGAGTCTGCTGCTTCAAAGTTACAGGTCTGTGGCCCTGTGCAAAGAAAGTTATGACTGACCTGCTTTGGATTGGGTGCGCAGGGCCCTGTGCAGAGAATATTTTGATTGCTGTCCAGCTATATCATGAGCTTTGCTTTTACACAAAGAAAGTTATGACTCATGCTGTAGGCCCTAACTGAAGCACCATACTTATGGGGCATAGCTATGGACCTGTACCTTGAAGAAGCAGATGCAGCCAATTAACTATGACCACTGCAACTGATGTGCTATTTAAGCAATAATGACTGAGATACCGGTCAATTCCAAAGGATTAACGGCCAGTTGGGGGGATGGGTGGCCTGAGGTGCAGCAGAGGGCCTCCTCCCTCCAGTCGGTCGTCAATCCAAGGAAATGACCGGCTTCGAGGTTGCAATAACAACTTTCTTTTTTCCCCCATTTATTTTTTACCTCAATTAAGTTTTCAAGCAGAGTGGCGTGAGCCGTGCATGCCACACAGTGTCAGTTGGCAGCTTGATCGGTCATTTCTAAAACGTTAATGACCAGTCCAGTAGCCAATCAGGAGCCTCATTAGACTCATGAATAATTAGTTAGACTTATAATGACACTTAACTTTAATGACACATTAATACTTAATCAACACACTACGGATGACCTAATTACAACCTTAACAACACATGTAGCAACCATCTTAATACTGTAACACATGTATCAGCCAACTTAATACCACATATAACAACCACTTTAGTAACACATGCAAGACCAGCCTAAATAAACACATACTGTACCAAAAATTTGAAGTCACAATTCTCTGTTTTGATGTCGCAATCTGTTACTGTGGAAATAACTGTGATATCATAAGCAGAGTATTATGACAAAAAGTGGGGAATAATCAATAGGAGCTGATGAACTCTCAGGGAACAAAGATCCTATTTTCATGCAAATGAACTCCATGAGGAATAATAGGAGATGAAATACGCAGCTATTGTGACGTGAAACTTGAACTGTGTCTGGAGTATTATCTTCTGATGCCTACAAAAGCAAGAAAGATTAGCGGTTACTACAAGGGGACTGAAATGTTCGCAATGTAATTAAAGGCAGATTGCATATGCTAAATAAATGCATGGCATCAGGTACAGTATAGCGATATCTCATGTTTCTACAGAATCCATATATTGATAAATAAAAACAAGTCCATTTTGGAAAATCAATTTTAAAAATACATATTTAAGCTTCATAGTGTATTGATGGGGCTGGCTCACTGGCACAGCCGTAGAGGTACTGATCGTGATGCCACTGATCTGGATTTGGGAATGAACCTAGGTTGCTGAAAGACCAGCAGGGGAGGAGGAGGTTTTGATATTCCACAGAATGCTTGCCTCCTCAGGTGGGAGGCAGACCAGTGCCTGCTGCAAAAGTGCCACTGGGGGCCCACTGGTGAAGCCAGTCAGTAGGGATAGCAGAAAGGGAGGGATGCTTGGCTGATCTACATGCACGCCAGTTGCATGTCTTAGCATTTTGGAGCCAGCATCTCTATGGGAGAGTGAAAAACAGCAAGGACAAAATGCAGCCCAGCAGCTTGTTGTCCAAGCATGTTCAGGCCCTGCACTACCAGTCCCCCAGCACAGAGGGGTCCCCTGCTAACAAATTAATGGCTGGAGAGGGAGTAGGTTGGCATGGAGGGTGAAGAGTGTCCATGTGGCAAGTCAAAGAGAGGCACTTACAGGTGGCCTGGTAGATGTGTCATCGGTGGTGTTCGTGAACACGCACTGCCAGGAACACCCTAGGGCAGTCATGAGCATGCAGTATAAGGTGGTCGGTGATCCATAATGGGTAAAAACATACCCTGACTGGCATAGAATAACAGATGGGCTTCAGCTGTGACTCACACCCTGAAGATACATGACCATGCCATCTCCTTCTGCAGAACCACATTGCCACTGAATTCTACAACCACCTTCCGACTGCAGTGGCCATGCAAGAAGGTAACAATCTGAAGGAACTTGGGAATGCAGATGGTGGGGACTCTGATATATGAAAGAAGTTAGATTAAATATATAAATGGTAAAAATGTACAGTGACATACAGGCAAGAGTATTGTTGGCATATATTGATAAAATGTATTAATACTTACACTACAAAAATGAGATGCCAGTGATACGTAACATTATATCATATTTATAGTCAGAAGTTGGTATATATTAATAAAATACATTACTAGTTAACAAACTATAAAAATGATATGCCAATGTCATGTAACATTATAGATATATAATATTCATAAAAGATACTAGTGATTGTTTCATTAAGAAATAAACACACCCTTTTCTAGTTATGGTTTTCAGAGCTCTCCTGGAGGTGTCCGCTGTTATTTAAGTAAAGTGGGCTGAAATCAGGATTCCACCTCGGCGCCATCATTACTGACTAACCTAGCACTGCCACACTACTGTCAAATGCATGTGCAAGGCTCCTGATGGTAGGGTGCAGCACTAGGTCAGGCATGCATTGTTGAGCTGTGTGTGGGCTCATAAATATTTTTTCCTTCTAATTTACTGTACTTTTTTCCCTCATGCTAGCTGGCCCCATCAGTCCAACCTGCACACCCAGTACCCTCACCCGCCTTCCCCGGGACTTACCTCCTTCTCTTACGGACACCCTGGCTTACCACCCAGGGTGGGGCCATGGGAAGGGGGCCTTACCCCTGATGGAGACTCAGTTGGTGCTCTTTAGAGAGAAGCACCTTGGTCAGCAGTGGGGGGGGGGACCTGCAGTGGGGGTGAATGTCCTCCTATAGTGCCTGGCAGTATTGTCTGTTTTCTGGCGCAGTCCCTGTGGGACTCTTTGAGGGAGCCCCTCAATGTGTGTGCACACATGCGCTTGTGTTGCATGTCAGAGCACATCAGCATCCCTCCGTTCTGCAGCTCCACTTTCCCTGTCTTATGTGATCACCCAGATGGCAGTAGCAGAGTGGAGTCCATCAAACCTCCCTCCCCGAGCGAGGTGGAGAGTGTCCTCTGGGGTGATCAGCTCATCTCCTTGGTTGGCCCTCAATGACTTGGGCTTGTTCCTGAACCTGGCTTGTCAGCATCATGAGCAGCAATAGCATTACTGCTGCGCTGCTGGGCCAACTGCTAGGCTCATGAATATTCATGAGCCCATCCAGTGCCTTGCATGTTCATGTTTCATGATGTAGCCAGTCTGGTGGATACTGGGTGTTAGTTTCAGGGCCATCATGGATATCCCCTTATGCAGTATGGGCAGTGGGACTTAACAGTGCAAGTACTGAAACCCCACTAACTCTGCCGACACCTGTGGTTTTTGGTACCATACCTCAGTCATCACCATTTTTCAGGCACACAGCTGTTGTACTGTGGTAGGGGTTGAAGGTAGTTAGTAGTCACTCAGGTGCTGGCATACATCTAAGAAAGAGGTATTTCCTTCTCAAGTATCACCTGTGTGTCCACCAGCTGACCCTGTTCTGCATGCCATACTCCTGTGCAGAGAGCATGCTAACTAGCCCAGTGATCCCAGACTCTGTGCTCACTGCCACCATAGCTTCTATAGAGGTAGGCAGCCTTCATCCCAGGAATATTACTGAGTGCCCCCTCCCTGCATCTGACAGTGATTTGCCAATGGTGACTAGATAAATACCGCAGAAAATTCTGGTGGTATTCGTTCCTGAATCCAGATCATTTATATTTTACAGTTAAGACCCAAATATAACCACTGCCAATATATTGCAGTTACATTGTGGCCCCCTTTGTCCCTGAACAATGTAATGTGGATGGAAGCTGAAGACTTCTAATATATGGCTTGTTTTACTGAAGATATGCCAAAAATAAAGTTATCCCCATGATGGGGCGCATCATCAGCACTTAGAAAATGGGCTTTTTATTTCCCGGCCTCTGATTGGCTGGCACCCAGGGGGTGCATTAACTTTCAATAGAGGATCAGAAAATAGAAAGTACCAGCCTCCCATGCCCTAGTAGTAAACTGGTATCCCTCTGCCAGTTTGAATTTGAACATTCAGTAGCTGCCATTTTTTTTCCACTTGCTAACCATCAGAAGTGAGCGAGTCCAGACCCCCACCCTCATAAGTGAAGTGCAGTGAAACTAAACAAAACTACCATTTAATCACAAACCATACATTTATTTTCAACTGGAAGATGGTATCACATACACCTAGTACCGCCCCCCCAAGCTGCTGGCCCGCTTTACAGTGGCAAGCCGGCAGCACGTCTCCAGCTGTGCTACACAAATCATGAAAGCACCACTTCTCTCACTACTGTTGCACTCCTTCTTCACCCCTTTCATGTCATAGAATCCATCATTCCTGTGTGGCTCTCCAAAGTGCTACTGCCAAGACACAAGCAGTCAAATCCCTGTCTCCCACTGACATTCAGCTGAAGAAACATGAATTTGACCTGTGCTGCCCAATCCACCACAGCTCCCCCAGATACTGATTGACAAGGCTCAGTCACTGCTCCCTGACCGTGGTAACTGCATATGTTCTGTATTCCTTTCATGTTAGTATTAACATAACTTAAAAGTTTCACAGCACTAGGGGACAGCACAAAAACAAAGACAGGACTTGATGACAATAGGAAAAAAACAGCAGTAAACTTAACAATAAAATACCTGTGAAACACTACAGTGCCCTCTACTGGCAAGTATACCAGCAGGACTAGTTTATCAATAAAATAACTTTCTATTCACTTTAGTAATTTTTTTACTTTTTTCTTGTATTTTATCAATCCTGCATAGAAACATCACATGTAGCCCATTTTCTAAGCACAACAATACCCTCCAGGGTGGTCAGTATTGGACAATACTGGACCTTCCAGGGGCTATAAGCCCTCCACCTGTGGTGTCAGGCCTCATTACACCCCTGTGCGGTCTGGTGTTGCCCAACACCGCCCACCCTATTTGGTATTATTGCTAGCTTATTTCCACTTTGGATAGGTCACAAAAAACTCTTATCTACTGGAAGCGCAGCTAGCACAATGCCTGACAACATCCCAATGGTCTCTGCTACACAGAAACAGAGCAGTGAAATCAAACAAAACAGTTAAATCTTTATAAAAAAGTTACAATTTAAAGGTTTTTACAATTTAAAATGCATTGTATAATTTGGACACACATTGGCCTGACTAACAATATGCCATTCATTATTATTGTAAACTGTAGGAACACTGACACTTATGCGTTATAATCTCGCCCCTTCTCATGAAGATAAATGGCATAGTCAGAGTCAGGCCATTTATATCTGTGTATCAAACGGGGTTTGACCAATTCTGCATACTCATTAGTTGTGACCTGGTCACATAAACGTACACTACCTGATGTATAACATGCTGCTAGAAATATGTTACCTGATACAAAATGTATCGAGGTCAAAGATCATTATGCACATGACATAACCACATGACAACCCCCATGTAACCAGCTCACCCTACCTAGTTAATACACTAAGAAAAAAAAACTACAAAAAAAGGGAAATTCCTGAAAAAAAATTTAAAACTTACCCCATGATCCAAATGATCTTAATCTTCAGGAACAGAGCCAAAAAGTTTGTAAAATACAAAACATATCTAAAGACACCCCCCCACACACACACACATGACCAGGAAAGACAAAATCACTCACAAAAGCTAACGTTGTAAAACCACACACCAAGTAATGCAATTGAGAAACAAGAAAATAATTAAAAGACTTAAAAGGGAACTGTCATCTACAGGATTTCTTACTTTCTTAAAGCCCATAACAAGCTAATTTGAGTGAGATATTGTGTTTATTTGTGAGTCTTTGCAGTCCAGAGTCATTCATATATAAATCGTCCTGTAATTAAGGGCTGGTGGCAACCATATGTTTTGGGCTCCTGACAAGAAATTATGTCACCAAGGGACTTGGTCCTCCTTTGACTGTATTTAATCAACAGGTTAAATACAAAATCAACTGTTTTATTAAGTGTGATTTAAGGTGTTATTACAACACTTTCTACATCTATAATAATTGCTTTGTATGTGCATTGAAACCAACAGAGTTATTACCGTTATATTTCAAACTGTTAGTAAAAATAATCCATCTTCAAGATTGCTTTAACCTCTAGGATATACTGCCAGCTGAACATATCAGTATAGATTGCTTGGGCTGCCACAGTACCAACTTCTATCTTTTTCCATTCCCTCTCTTACAGCCTTTTCTTTTACAATTTTGTGTGTGAACTCGGGTCTACAAGAGATAAATGTGGCTACGTACCTACTGGCCTGGCATCATGGCCTCCTTGTGCTTCCACAACACACCCAGGAACAAGCTGTTGCTCAGTGTACCTTTCCGGGACAAAGACAGTAAAAACAATCTGAGCATGTGTTATGATTCTGAAAATATTGCGCTCTTTCTATTCAGATTTGACTTGAAAAGAAAAAAAATAGGACACAATTATTTGTTTATTAGTTGGAAAACACATAGATGGACAACATTGTTAAAACATGCATCATCTGAAATGCATTATTAAAAGAGTATTTTACTTCTTTTGATGATGTTAGAAATAGTTTCTTACTGAAATATTTTGGATGGAATGGGATTTTGTAATTACAACACTTTTTACATTTATAATTGTTTTGTATTTGCATTGAAACTAGCGAGCTATCATCTTTACATTTCAAACTGTTAGAAAAATAATCGAATATAATTCTGGCATTGTTATGGTAGAAAATCCCATTCCATCCAAATTATTTCAGTAAGAAACTGTTATACTTTAAACGTCACCAAAAGAAGTAAAATACTCTTTAATAAATGGTGATCATTTTTTACATACAGATAAAGACACTTTTATCTCCAGTTACAGCCTCCTGGTTGATATTTTTGGGTACAACCAGGATGTTGTAATCAGTACCTGTCAATCAAGCATCACCACAGAAAGCTAACTGGTGCATAGTTTCAGTGTGGGCAGGTTGAACATCTTGCCCAACATGGCAGCTCTGTTACTGAGCACCGGTACCAGCTCTCAAGGCTTTGCCACACACTGTTAAGACAAGTAAGATTTTAAATATTTTTAAATATCTATCTAGTTGATCTTGCCTTGAAAATGAAAAAAAAAAAAATCTGGTTGATCCTGCCGCTTATACCCTTCGAGCGCGTCTTAACAAGTCGCTGCTCTGCCGACAGACCACAACTTTCCAGAATGGCATTACCACTGTAATGCAAAAGAAAAAGGAAAAAAAAAAGAAAAGAAAAAAAAAGGGAGAGACAGACAGTGTGTGTGTGTGTTTCTGTGTGTGTGTGTGTCTCTTTCTCTCTCTACCTCTGACAGAAGTGCTGCACTATAACTGAATTATGCTGAAAGGGAAAAAAATGATCACCATTAATTAAATAAAATATTTTGTGTGTATGTGTGTGTAAAAACCAGAATTTTACACATACACTCGGTGTGGGATTCTTTTATAAAGCACTCGGGCTTCGCTCTTGGGGTTTTTGTAGCATCCCACACCTCGGGTGTTTTTAAACTTCTGGTTACATACACCCACCCATATATTATTCTATAGTTTAATAATGTATTTCAGGTTATGCATGGTTTAACAATGTTGTCCATCTATGTTTTTGCAATTAATAAACGATTAATTGTGTACTATTTTTTTTCTTTTTAAGTCAATCCTGGATAGAAAGAGTATAATATTTTCAGAATCTTTGCACATGCTCAAAACCTATTCTGTTGAATGAACAAAGCTTGTTCACAGCTCATTGCTTTAACCTCTAGGTTGTACTGCCAGCTGATAATCAAAAACTACACATTTTAAGGCTGGCCCCATGATACCAGGCCAGTAGGCATGTAGCCACATTTGCATCTTATAGACCTGAGTTCACACCTGAAATTGTAAGAGAAAATGCTGCAAGAGGGGGAACAGAAAAGGACTGAAATTGGTGCTGTGGCAGTCCCAGAAATCTGTACTGACTTGAACACAGCCAAGGTTTAGAAATCCTGATATGGGGCCCCAATACCTGTTGGCATTGCAGAGCCAGCTTTGAGATATGTAGTTTTTGATCAGCTGGCAATATAGCCTAGAGGTTAAAGCAATTATGAAGATGGACTATTTTTTAATAAAAGTTTGAAATATAAAGGTGATAACTCACTAGTTTTAATGCACATACAAAACAATTATTATAAATGTAGAGAGTGTTGTGATAACACCTTAAAACACACTTAGTAAAACAGACACTCTCCTATTTAATCTGGATTAAATACAGTCAAAGGAGGACCAAGATCCTCAGTGACATCATTTCCTGTCAGGAGCCCAAAACATATGGCTGTCACCAGCCCTTAATTATAGGCCAATTTACATGTGAATAACTCTGGACTGCAAAGACTCACAGATAAACACAAGGGCTCATTTAAATTAACTTTTTATGGGCTTTCAGACATTAAGAAATTCTGTAGATAACAGTTCCCCTTTAAGCCTGTGGTTTGATGGGCAGAAGCAACCAGCCACACCCCTTCCTGAACTATATAAACCAGCTTCCTTCAGCCTCATTCAAAAACTCCTTTTCTTTGCTGCAGCCAGAGTTCTGCTTCCCTCTCTCTCTCTCTCTCTCTCTCCCTCCCTGCTCTGTGGTTACTGCTTTCCTCTTGGTTGTTTTAGGACTTTCTGTTCAGTTTTTGGTTTTGGCTTCTGTTTGGACTAAGCCTTCTGCAACTCTGTGGTTAATATGTTTTTCCTTTTCTGGCTGTGGCTTTGTGCCCCCCCACCTTTCCTAGGACAGCCACTCCTGCTGCTTTTTTGTTCTCATTTTACTCCCGTGCTTACCTGCAGTGTGTTTTCAGTGTGCTGACTCACTTCTATGTCATGACTCTGTAACACTCCTGCATTTCATTTGTTTTCTCAGCCTATTTTACCTGCATGATAACCCAGCACTAGCAGCCTTTTCACTGAAGTCCCACTGCCTGCCTTGCATTCCAGTCCACAGCTGCAACCATTTAACCCAACCAATCCACACTGCCTTTCCCAGCCATTCCTTTCTAAGCCATTCAGCCATCACTCACTGCTTCATTATTCTTATTACAGTCATGGTTGTGCTACAGCTTCCTGCAGCTCCTGCTTATGGCTGTGTGTTCACTATGATAATGGCCTTTGATATACATTCCTGTTTTCAGTACAATGTCATTCAGTTTATTTACTATCCTACCTGTTGTTCTTTAGCAGTCCTCACTCAGCCCAATATAATCTATCATACATTTCCTCTGCATCATCTTGCAGTCAGTCCATTTCTGCATCATGCCTTCAGACTCTACAAATGTACTCCTACTGGCCATTTTCATTTTCCCTTCCCTGCTCACTTGCTCCCCTTAAACTTCACACCTTGAGGGTGAGTTCCTCACCAGGTGGGGGCCCTTCTCATGCCACTTGTGTCCTGCGGTGTTTCCTGGCAGTCCCACTGGGTGGTGAGAATGTCTAGCACTCAGGGGAAGCTTCAGCCATGCAGACACACAGTTGGCAGCACCTCATGATATAGTATTAAAGACTTCAGCTGCTGGAGGGTGGGACCCTAAGTCCACATGGATTCCTTTAGCAGTGCTGACCATGTCAGCAGCACAGGTGAAAACTATTCTACCTGCGCCTGGTTAAGGTCCACCTAATCTAATTCTGTATCCCCTTCCTTTAATTTCCAGTCAAGATTAGGAGATCGCAGTCTCGAGGCTGGGTACTAGTCTTTCAGCAGTTGCCCTCTCCCCAGTCCACATTTTGGAGGGGAATCCTACCCGGAGATACCTCTCTTGGCAGCGAGATCTACTCAGGGCGCAACCACAACACTGTCCCATTAAGGGGATAGAGCAAGAGGTATCCCTTCAAATGTTTCTCCTGAACTGGAATTCCAAACAAGCACAGTGAGTCTAACAATAGTACCCCTACCAAGAAGAATGGCAGCTGAGGTCATGGATCCCCATAGATTTCCTTCTGCCCCTTTTTTTTTCCTCTCCTGAATGCCAAAGGCCATAAAGTAGTTGTCTAGTACCATTTTATCCAGTGTTAGAAGTTCCACTGTAAATTGGGGTTGGATGGTGCCACACCTTCTCCTGTAATCCTGCCATTGCCTCTCTTCTCTGGAAGGCATGCCTCAATCTGCTATCACCCATCACTTGCTATCTGGTGTCTATGTCATCACATTGCTCTTCTGTGTTTGCATCTCCTGCTTCATAGTTCTTTTGGGCTCAATCCTAAGGTACCTTTAGCAAAAGGAATCACATTCCTGTGGCACCTCTGGGGTGGAACCCTACTCAAGACAGTAATCCCTTTAGATAACAGAGTGGGATTGGCCAAAGTAAATATGAATGAAGTCAACATCCAACCATACAACAAGCCTTCAGCTACCAGCAAGTTGCACAAGCATTACTACACACTGTGGTTGCATACACTCACTAAACTGAAAGGGTTAAGCCTGTGGCTTGATGAGTGGGAGCAACCAGCACTATCCCCTTCCTGGGCTATATAAACCAGCTTCCTTCAGCCTTATTCAGAAGCTCCTTTTCTTTGCCCCCAACATCCACCTCTCCTCCTCTAGCAGCTCTCTTCTCCCCTTGGGCTCCTTCCTAAGGTATCTTTAGCCAAAGGAATCAGGTTCCCATGGCACTTGCAGGGGTGAAACCCTCCTGCAGAGGGTACCTTTGCCTTCCTGGTACCCCAACAGGGTGGTAGTCCCGCAGGGGACAGAGAGTGCAAATGGCCAAAGTAACTACAAATGATAGTCAACATCCAACCACACAACTAGCCTTCAGCTACCAACAAGTTGCACATGCATTACTCCACACTGTGGTTACATACACCCATTAAACTAACTAAAACTAAACACAACACCCATACAGTGCAATCACCCACACAACTGAAATAGAGCAAAGCAAAACTAGTTAAAACTGCCAGTACAAGCTGAAGTCCTTGCTGGGAAGATAGAGTGGGCCTGTACCCCACCCCACCCCACCCCAAAAGTATCAGGGACAGTTTTTGTTTTTTTGATCTGACAGCAGCCCAGCACATTGTGCCTTGTGTTGTTCCAAGTCCGAACTTCTCTCCTCAAGATTCCACTCTGATAGTTGCCCACCTTGCCAAGAACTGCATCATCATTTCCCACTGCCTGACACAGCTTGATAAGTCCTGATCTGTACTCTCTAATGCACATGTGCAGCTGTGCTCTGAATTGTCATAGAGCACAGGAGTTGGAACAGAGAGTGCCTATGACTGCAGACCACAATCAAGAGGGAGCAAATGACTAGGAGTGAGTCATAGCAGAGCAGAAAACAGCCAGTGATGATTATGATGAGCAACTAACAATGCCCAGCACAACAGAGTGGGTCCAGTCATGTCAGTGATTGTCAAGGACTTTGGATGTAGGCAATTAACTGGTGGCTGTGTGTTGTGTGCATGTCACGGAGCAGAGTCAAGCCTGCTGGGCAGTTACTTTAGCAGAATGTGCTTTACAATATGTGTGTGTGTGTGGGAGGGGGTTGCTGCCATTTAGGTAAGACTGAGAGAGCACAGAATATTGAAGACCAGGGAGGTTAAGTGATTTGCTCAGGGTCGTCATGTTTAAGTGGAGATTGTAGGATTCAAACCTGTGTCTGCAGGTAAGGTTCACAGCTCTGCATTTGCCTCTAACATTTAATTCAGTCAAACTGCTTTGAATGTGGAAATGGGATTATGCTGCTATCTGGGGAGGGTGGTACTGGAGTAGGTGTCAGCCTGCAGATGGGAGGCTTGGGTTTCAGCATAATTTTTTGGTGGGAATTTTAACTGTTTTGGGTGATTTCTGGGATATGGAATGTGGCAGCAGCGAGTAGAAATCACAGGGATATTTTTGCTGGAGTGGGAAAGGGTATTAAGGAGCTGGGAGGGGGAACAGGATGTCCTTGGTTATTTTTGTAGTGGGGGGTAAATGGTGCAGTGTCTACAGGTTAGATAAATATGGATATGTGTTTACTGGGACCTGCAGGTGGGAGAAGTAAGAAAAGGGTTTATTTAGGTCATTGTGCTATAGTGATTCCTTCTGAGAAGTAAGAAGACCTTAGGGAAACTGAGGGGTAGCAGTGTGGTTGCTCAGCACCTGTAGTGTTGTTTTTTGTGTTAAGAATAGGCCTCAAAATGCATAACAGAGCATCTAAAATACCAAAGCTAGGCTCCCAGACCCCTGGCTATTTAGTTAGACTCCGTTGGGAGAACTAAAAGTTGACTCCCACTACCAAAAGTTACACAAACAGAAATTCAAACAAATGCATCAAATTAAGTCATACAGAATCTCCACCCACAGAGAACACATTGCGATAAAGCATAAACAGAAGAAAAAAGCTTAATAAGAAACCCAGACATACCTCACCAACAATGCTGGTATTTCATCATGCTGGTTTGCTTTGGCCAAAATGACACTGACTGATATATCAAACAAGAAATATTGCATTCTCTTAAAGACACAGTAGCACTACTAATATGCACTGACTGAAAGTGCCCATGTATTCATTTATTTAAAATGTGCTAAAATACATCTTCCTTTATCATTAAAAAGCACTTGATGTGAAATAAGACTTTCTAGAGACTGAGCATTATACCATAGTAGCATACCGCATGGTGGTTTAAGCTTGTGGCAAATCCTTTTCTCTCAGTGTGCGTTACTATGGTATGATACCCACTTTTTCATTAGTTTTTTTTACACTGTATTTATACTTTAATTTTGTTTTGTGCCCTTACCCTTGTTCACATCTGAAAATGGACCTTGGCTTAATGTGCCTTTGCTGGTCACCAGTTTCTACATAACTAAATAAATTGTTACACACACACACACACACACACACACACATGTGTGTGTGTGTATATATATATATATATATATATATATATATATATATACACACATATACATACAACGTATGTTTTGGGATAAATGTCAGGATAAAAAGTAATATCTTGGCCAGGCTGTGGAGATATCAGTGATATCTTCACATGTGAAAGTATCACTGATATATCCGCATTCCTATGCATCATCGTTATGAAAGTGAAACTTTTTCTGTTTCAATTCATCCTACAAATGCACACTCCTGTTTCATAACTATCACTCCACACCTGCAACCTCCCCCACCACCACATGATTGTGACCTTCCATAATTGCCTAAGATCCTGCCATCATTTTCAAACTTTCTATTTTAAAATAAAACTTATCTGGTTGATCCTGCTGCTCCCCCTCGTCTTCCTAAAGCATTTTCACTTCTCTTGCTGTAAATTTGTACCGTGACCGAGTAGTTTCACTACAATAAAACAAGTCCCACCAGTGAATTAAAATAAGCAGTCTCACCGTAAAATATTACAACTGTAATGCTATTTTGTAAATGTAGCTCAGCTTTTTTTGAAAACACAGTACTAACAGTGCCAAAAAGAGACAGAGCGAGAAAGTGTCATCTCCACCGAAGGCAATGGAACCTCGAGTGAGTGTTGCGATAGTAACATTGCTGTGGCAACACTCACTTGAGCTTCCTTTCCCTTCACTAAAGCTGAACTCACTCGCACTGTCTCCTGATTCTACTGTTGCTACAGTGTTTTCAAAAAAGCTCAACTAACATCACAAAAAGGAATATTTCTAACGTTTCATGGGAACACTGCTTTTTCTAATTCACTGGCGGATCCTGTTTCACTGTGGTGAAACCACTCAGTCATGCTACAAATTTACAAGAAATGTAAAACAGCTCCAGCAAGTTCAGAGGAACATAGCAGCACCAACCAGATAAGATTTGTTTTTAAAATAACTCTTTCTAAAAGCAACAGAATTTTGTTACAAACACAAGTGGATTTAGTCTCACTACAAATATACAGCATAAACATTAATACCCAATGGCAAAAGATTGAAAATGCATGGCGATATCAACCACAACACTTTTTTTTTTATACACCGATTTCATTACAAATTATGGCAGCATCCAACAAGCTTGGGAAGGGGGGCTACAGGTCCTGTCTGATAAATAAAATATGTGTGAAATTCTGTTAAGTGCAGAATGCAGCAGGTTGTCTTGGACAGCCCATGACCCAGAACATATTTGAGGGGGGGATAGTTAGTGCCCAAAATATATATAGAGGTCATGCTATGCACCCAAAACATACATTGTATAAACAGAATATGACATGGCCTGACTGAAGATATCATATTTATCTTCACCCGAGGCCAATGACATCAAGATATCTCACTCATGGCTTCACCACGTGAGATATCTTTATATATATATATATATATATATATATATATATATATATATATATACTATGTATAATATATATATATATATATATATATATATATATATATATATATACACACACACACATATACATACATAAATAAAGAGATATATAATGGTGAGGTGTCAAATAAATGATTTATCTACACATGTGCTGTTTGTCCTCAGGTAACCTCATGAGTGGCATTAGCCACGAGTGAGGTGTCCGAAGTCAGATAGCACAAGTGTAGATAAATCATTTATCTCACAGCTCACCATTGTTTATTTCATTTATGCAATAGGGATGCTTTCTGTCAGTGCAGGAACATTTGCTTTTGACTGTTTATCTTTTTTTAATGATAATTACTGGGACTTTTAGTTAACTTTCCTAGTGTATGTCTGCCTAGCTCAGTGGTTGCTATTAAATGAAACACCACACATTTTGTAGGAAACTTGCTGAAGATATGTCATGTTAACAGTACCATGCTACCTTTTTTGTTTTAAAGTTATTTGCAGTTGTTTGTCAAAAAAGTGAAAAGAAAATTGCATTTTCTGCTGGGTTTTTTTGCTAATTTTTAAAAAACCTAAAAGGTACCTATAAGAGAAATACCACTCATTTTGCAGATATTTTTGTGCTGAATAACTTTCATGCTCACACTGCCATGCTATCATTTTTCATTTTGAAGTTTTTTGCATTTGTTTGTGAAAAAAATGAACAAAAAATGAAATTTTCTTCTTTTTTTGCCAATTATAAAACATTTATAAGGTATCTATAAATGAAACTCCAATCATTTTGTAGATAATTTTGTGCTGAACAATTTTCATGCTCAAAGTGCCATGCTATCCTTTTTGCATTTTAAAGTTATTCACATTTGAATATGGTTAGTGTGGCTAAATGAGCAACTGTGTGGATAAATGAAATTTATCCACACAGTTGCTCAGATAAACTGACTTATCACCATCCATTTACATCCACCCCATTGCATATATATATATATATATATATATATATATATATATATATTTATTTATTTATTTATTCATTACAAAAAAACTTTGCTAATGTGTCAGTTAGGGTTGAAGTGACAAAAGTAAGGAAATTAGATGTTAGGTTGAGCCCCTAATCCCCCCACCCTACCATCTCACCCCCTATCCTCCACACACCAACAGGCATCGGGGTGTGCCATGGAATCATTAGGCCCAACTCTCATCCTATTCCATGTGTAAGAGGCTGACATGGTACAGCATAGGGGACTGGGGTGAGCTAGACCAAATGACCCCTTGGTACACCAGTGCCAGTGTGTGGAAATAGGGAAATGAGGGTAGAATGGGCTCAACCCTAACATCTCATTTCCCTACCTTTGTTGCTTCAACCCTAAATGATATAGTAACTAAGTTTTTTGCAATGAATTTCCTTGCCTTCTGAGAAGGTGTAATGTAACTGGTAAGTGGTATGTGTTGATGTGAGCACTGGCCCTCTGGGCCCCCACACTCCCACCAAGCTGCCCATTTGTGCATAATGATATGCATCTGTGGGAGCGCAGGCCCTCCGGGCCCTCTGCTCCCACTTATACATAACAACTGAGCCATACAGTAGCCCTATAGGGCAGAAAAGGAACTCTTGTAACACTAATTTGCCAATATCTAAGTAACCATACAAGCTATGAAAAAAATTCCAATGCAGTTGTAATCACGACTTCAAAACCTCCATGCATGCTTAGTCTGGTGGACTAAGCTGCGGGTAGCAAAAAATCCGTATCTTGCATCATTTCCAAGATACAGGCACCGAAAGTCACTGTGGATGCTGCAATGTTATCCTATGGGAAAAATCTCAACTTCATGATGGCATATCTATGGAACCAATTTACTCTTTTTTACACCTAAACAGCATAATTCACATCTCTGGGACACCCCCTTTATACTCTGCAAATTTCAAGACAAAAGACCAAACTTTTTATTTCCAGTACACTGGCAAAGTTTTTAAATTCCTAGTTTGTGAGGTGGAAAAATCCCCATTCAAGAGGTCAATCCCCGAGGTCAGCTTGTAAACGAGGAATTAAAAAAATAATCCCCTATGCGAGCTGGCAAAATTCCCTTTTGTGAGTTGATCCCCTTTCGTGAGGTGTCAAAATCCCCTTTCACAAGCCAATCCTTGTTTGCCAGAAGGGTCATCTGGTCGGGAAATGATGAGCAAGGATTTTGTCAGCTCACAAAAGGGGATTGACTCACAAAAGGGGATTTTGTCAGCTCTCAAAGAAGGGATTTTGTCGAAAGCTCATGAAAGAGGATTCAAAAAACCAATCCCCTTTCTCAAGCTGACAAAATCCTCTTTCGTGAGCCAATCCCCTTTCACAAGCTGACAAAATCCTCTTTTGTGAGCTAATCCTTGTTCACAAGATAGGGCCATCTGGTCCCTAAGTCATGATCAAGAATTTTGTTACCTCACAAAAGGGGATCAGCTCGCGAAAGGGGATTTTGTCAGCTCGCGAAAGAGGATCAGAAGTGAATCATGAATGAAGAATTTCAAAGTTTATAACAGCCATTTTTTGGCCAAAACAAAGGAAGCCAAAGGTATGGGTTTGTAGAGAGAGTGTCACCCTGATCAAATCCTATGCTTCATTTGCAAAAGAAGTCAGCCGTGGGGCAAGCTACAACATTTTATTTGGAGGAAAAAATGAAAACAAGATGGTGGCTTGCGAAAGAGGAATTTTTCATCAAGAAAGGGTATTTTTAAATCCCCTTTTGTGAGGTGAAAAAATCCTAGATCACGAGCCCAATCCCCTTTCGCAGAACATACATATAAATCTTAGACTGAAGTGAGCATGCTCAGAACCCAAAAATCAAAAATTAAATAACTTTGGAATGGACTAATATTTTTTCACCTAACCAGCGCTGGATTGTTCTTTGACCAAACCTCTTTCTACCCTGAAAATTTCAGACCAAAACACCAAAAAGGGAAAAATGCATTTTGTGTCACTTTGCTGCATGAAAACAGCAAATCTGATCAAAATGCAGCTAGGCAGATCAAGAGATCTACCATACGAGACCGCGCATTCCAAGTTTTGTGCAAATCCATGGAACGGTTGCAAAGTTATTAAGGTGCAAAATTTGGGGTTTAACATTAAACTGCCTACTCACACCTAACTATACTGGCACAGCTGCACCAGTATAATATATATAAACATTTATGTATTTATATATATCTATAGATATATATATATATATCTTCATTGCAAACAAACTTTGTTAATGCATCAGTTAGGGCTGAAACAAGAAAGGTAGGGAAATTAGGCATTAGGGTTGACATCCTAACACCCCCCACAACTCTACATAGGGGTCTCTGGCCCCAGCACTAGCACACATTAAGTTACAAGCAGGCCTAGTGAAACTGCAAGAAATAGACATAACTGTGCCATCTTAAATAAGTTTCACCCCAAATGTTGAGCATAACCTTTTTATCACCTTACCGCATATACCCAGTACAGAAAACTTTCAAATCCCTGTCAAAATGTAATTCTGCACAACTGTAACACCATTTTGCACCACAGATGCAGAAAAACATTTTTGGCAGTATTTTAAAAATTACAGCTCTACTATTCATGAAGTGGTGTGATAAAATAGTAATGCTGAAAATCTGGAGTGAAATCATGAAAAATTGGAGAAGTAATGAGTGTGCATAGAAACTGCACAGCACAGTCATTTGTTAAATGTTTTCACCTAATTTTCAACATGGGCTTTTTGGGATCTCCCCTCATGAACAGTGGCACTGTGATTTTGTTAATCCATCCCAAAAGTGGATTTCACACAGTGACTGCGCCATTCCTTGCGACAGGTGTGAAAACACATTTCAGACAAGATGTGAAAAATGACAGCTGTACTGATCATAAGGAGATGTGAAAAAATGGCAATGCTGAAAATCTGGAGTGAAAATATTGAATATTGGCGAAGTTACAAGCATGCTCAGAAACTGTGCAATGCATGCTCATAACGCAGTCATTTTTTTCAATTTATTCACCAAATTTGCTACATGGGCTTTTTGGTGTCCCACCTCATAAACGGTGGCACTGCCATTTCATTTATTCATCCTGAAAAGCGATTCCACGCAGCGACCGTGAAATCACCTTTCAGGATGGAGTAATAAAATGGCAGTGCCAGTATTCACAAGGTGGGGTCCCAAGAACTCCATGTTGAAAACTTGGGACCAAAATTCCTAAAAATGGCTGAGATATAAACCTAAGTTGAAACCCCCATTGACTGCCATTATGTGGCGCTTACCAAGGATTCTTCAGTTTGCTGTTCAGCTTTGAAGAGTGCAGATGTGTCCCAGTCCATAGAAGATTACTGCTCCTGACCTCCGAAGGTAAGTATGAGGTAAGGGGGGATGCGAGGAGGTGGATGCTCTGTGGGAGGGTGAGGATGGAGCAGGGGGGACTGAGGAGACAACCAGGGTCCATTTCCTTTTTTTGCAGGTTTAAAAAAAAAAGATGTTGGGGGACGGTTTTCTTTATTTACAGCTATTTTAAAACATTACATATTTGGGAACATTGGGGTGGGCTCCCAGTGTGCCATATTAGTGTGGGGGAATACATGCAGACACAGGGATTGGGCACCCCTTGTTGGCAATTCAAGACTATCGCCTTGGGGGGGCATCATCTGACACTGGGAGTGGGCATCCCGATGTCGGAAGCATTGAAATTTAATTAAAAAATAAATATGTATTTGACACACTGGGTGGGTTCCCAGTGTGTCATATTAGTGGGGGGATACATGTTGACATGAGGATTGGGCACCCCGATGTCAGCATTTAAAGAATAAGTGCAGGGTCATTGTGGATCCCTGTTCATGACCCAATCCTCGTTCCTGAGGTGGGATGAGGACCTGATGGTCCTATCTGACCATCTGGTCTTCATTTCATGAACAGGGATTTTAACACCTCATGAATGGGGATTGGCTGATGAACGGGGATTTTGACAGCTCTCAAAAGGGGATTTTGACAGCTGGTGAAAGAGGATTTAAAAAAAACAATCCCTTTTCGCAAGCTGTCAAAATCCCATTTTGTGAGCCGATCCCCTTTCGTGAGGTAAAGAAATCCCTGTTTGTGAGCCAATCCTTGTTCACAAGACAGGGCCATCTGGTCCATAAATTGCAATCAAGGATTTTGACAGCTCGTGAACAAGGATTGGCTCACAAAAAAGGATTTTGGCAGCTCGCAAAAGGGGATTTTGACAGATCACAAAGGGGATTCAAAAAACCAATCCACTTTCATGAGCTGTCAAAATCCCTTTTCGCAAGCTGATCCCCTTTCATGAAGTGACAAAACCCCTGTTCGCAAGATAGGGCCATCTGGTCTGGAAATCAAGGATTTTGACAGCTTGCGAACAAGGATTGGCTTGCAAGCAAGGATTTTGTCATCTCATGAACAAGGATCAGAAGCGAGTGACCACCAAGGATTTTAAAAATTAAAAATGCCCATTTCTCCACAAAACTAAAGTAAACCAACACTATGGGTTTGTACAGGGCATCACCCTGAACAAAACCCATACTTCAATCACCTCACAACACATCCGTGGGACAACTTATAAGGTTTTATTTGTAGGCAAAAATCAAAACAACATGGCGGCTTGCAAAAGGGGAATTTTTCCTCAGGAACGGGGATTTTATAAATCTCCATTCGCAAGGTGACAAAATCCTTGATCGTGAGACAAATCTTCTTTCACAAAATGTACATATATTCCAAAGACTGAACTGAGCATGCTCAGAACCCGAAAATTCAAAATTAAATAATTTTGGAACAGATTAATATTTTTTTCACCATACTAATGCTGGATTGTTCTTTGGGGGAACCTCATTCTGCCCTGAATATTTCAGAGCAAAATTCCAAATGGTGTGGCCACAGTGCAATGGGCAAAAATCAGCAAAAATGGGCAAAAAAAAGGCGAAAAATGCATTTTTTGGCACTTTGCTGCACAAAAGCTGTGAATCCAATTGCAATGCAACTTATCAGAGTAAGAGATCTACCATCCAAGACTGCACTTTCTAAATTTCATGCAAATCCATTGAATGGTTGCAAGGTTATTAGTGTGCAAAATTTGGGGTTTAACATTAAACTGCTTACTTAACCCTAACTACAGGGGCATGACCATGCCCCTATAATATATATTCATTGTGAAAAAACTCTGTTAATGCATCAGTTAGGGTTGAAGCAATAACAGGAGGGAAATGAGGCATTAAGGTTGACACCCTAATACCCCTCCACACTACCACCTTAGCCACCCCCACCCACCATAGACCAACAGGTGACGGGGTGTGCCTTGAGGTCATGGGCTAACTCTCACCCCATTCCATGTGTAACAAAGCTTACATGATACAGTATAGGAGAATGGGGTGATGGGCAGAATGACCCCAGGCACACCTCGTCACCTGATGAATGAAGGTGAGATGAGCTGGGTGGTAGGGAGTGTTAGTGTCAGTCCTAATGCCTCTTTTCCTTACTTTTGTTGCTTCAACCCTTTTTTGCAATGTGTTTCCTTACTTTTTGAGAAAGTGTAATGTAATTGGCAACTAGCATGTGTTGATGGGAGCACAGGCCCTCCGGGCCCCATGCTCCCTTCAAGCTGCCCATTTTTTCATGTGCCATCTTAAATAATTTTCACCCCAAATGTTCAACATAACCTTCTTATCACCTCACTGCATGTACCCAGTACAGAAAACTTTCAAATCCCTGTCATAATGTAATTCTGCGCAACTGTAATACCGTTTTGCGACACAGGTGCGGAAAAACATTTATGCCAGGATTTTAACAATTGCAGCTACACTGTTCAAAAGGTGGTTTGAAAAAATGGTAATGTTGAAAATCTGGAGTGAAAACATGCAAACATTGGGGAACTTATGAGCATGCATAGAAACTGTGCAATGCACACTCATAACATAGTCATTTGTTAAAATGTTTTCACCAAATGTTCAACATGGACTTTTTGGGACCTCCCGTCATGAACAGTGGCACTGTGATTTTGTAACTCCATCCTGAAAGTTGATTTTGTGCAGCGACTGTGCCATTCTACGTCACAGGTGTGAAAACACATTTCAGGCAGGATGTGAAAAAATGACAGCTGTACTGTTCATATGGAGATGGGAAAAAAGGCAATGATGAAAATCTGCAGTGAAAATATTAAAAACTGGTGAAATTACAAGCATGCGTAGAAACTGCGCAATGCACACTCATAACACAGTCAATTTTGGGAATTTTTACCCCATATTTGCAACACGGGCTTTTGGTATCCTGCCTCATGAACAGTGGCAGTGTCATTTCATTAATTGGTCCCGAAACGTGATTCCACGCAGTGACCACAAAATCACCTTCTGGGACTGAGTAACAAAATGACAGTGCCAGTGTTTGTAAGGTGGGGTCCTAAGAACCCCATGTTGAAAATTTGGGACCAAACTTCCCAAAAATGGCTGCAATATCAACCTAAGTTGACCCCCCCATTGATTGCCATTATACGGCACTTACCTTTGATTCTTCAGTTTGCGGTTGTGCAGACGTGTCCCAGACCAGAGAAGATTGCTGCTCCTGACCTCTGGAGATAAGTATAGGGTAAGGGAGGATGCGGGGAGGTGGGTGCTCAGTGAGAGGGTGGGGGAGGGAGGACTGCAGAGATAATGAGGAACCATTTTCTTTTTTTCCGATTTTAAAAACGCAATTAAAGACTTCGAGTGATGGTTTTCTTTATTCACAGGTATTTTGGCAATGATTTTTAATTGAGCACACTGGGGTGGGCTCCCAGTCTGCCATATTAGTGTGGGGAGAGGGACACATGCCAGCACGGGGATTGGGCACCCCATGTCGGCAACTGAACAGTACTGCTTTGGGGGTGGCAGGGAGGTCATCATCTAACACTGGGAGTGGGTATCCTGGTGTTGGAAGCTTTTAATTTTATATATATATATATATATATATATATATATTTATTTGACACTAGGGTGGGCTCCCAGTGTGCCACATTAGTGTTCTGGGGGCACAACACACATGCTGACACGGGGCTTGGGCACCCCAACATCAGCATTTAATTTCAACAAGTGATCCACCATTGTGTATCCCTGTTACTGAGGCCAACCCCGTTCGAGAAGTGAGATGAGGACTAGATCCTATGTGACCATCTGGTCTTTGTCTCACAAACGGGGATTTTGACACCTCACAAACAGGGATTTTGACAGCTGGCGAAAGATAATTAAAAAAAAAATCCCCTTTCGTGAGCTGTCAAATTCCCCTTTCACCAGGTGATCCCCTTTCATGAGGTGACAAAATCCCAGTTCATGAGTCAATCCTTGTTCATGAGAAAGGGACATCTGGTCCCAAAATCATGATCCAGGATTCTGACAGCTCACGAACGGGGATTTTGACAGCTCGCGAACTGGGATTCCAAACACCAATCCCCTTTTGCAATCTCTCAAAATCCCCTTTCGCAAGACAATCCCCTTTCATGAGCTGACAAAATCCCAGTTGGTGAGTCGATCCTTGTTCGTGAGATAGGGCCATCTGGTACCGAAATCAAAATCAAGGATTTTGACAGCTTGCGAACAAGAATCAGCTCATGATCAAGGATTTTGTCACCTCACGAACAAAGATAGTTAGCGAGTGACGATCAAAGATTTTTAAAATTGAAAATGGCTGTTTTTCACAAAACAGAACAAAACCAAAGCTCTGGGTTTGTATAGGGCATCTCTCTGGACAAAACCCATACTTGTTAAACCACACAACACACCCATGGGAGAAGTTATGACATTTTATTTCTGGGGAAAACTGAAAACAAGATGGCGGCTCACGAAGGAGATTTTTCCTCACGAACAGGGATTTAATAAATCTCTGTTCGTGAGGTGACAAAATCCTTGATCGTGAGCCCAATCCCCTTTCACAAAACATACATATAAATCTGAGACTGAACTGAGCATGCTCATAACCCAAAAAATCAAAATTGAATAACTTTGGACAGATTAATATATTTTCACCAAATCAATGCTGGGGTGTTCTTTGGGACAACCTCTTTTTACCCTGAAAATTTCAGTCAGACCACAATTCCAAACAGTGTGGCTGCAGTGCAATGGGCAAAAAGTCACCAAAAACTGGCAAAGAAAGCGATAAATGCATTTGTTGGCACTCCGTTACACAAAAACCGCAAATCTGATCAAAATGAAACTGGGCATATCAAGAGATCTACCATCTGACACCACGCACTCTGAATTTTGTGCAAATCCATTGATCAATTGCAAAGTTATTAACATGCAAAATTTGGGGTTTAACATTAAACTACTTAGCTGGCCCGGTGGCACTGAGGGTTGAGGTGCTGGATGCCACACCTCGTGCCACACCAGCGACCCAGGTTCGAGAATGAGCTCAGGTGCCGGGGGTCAGCAGGGAAGGGAGAGGATCAAACATCTGATGGGCTGCTCTCCTCTCCCTGGGGAGGGATCCAGTGCATGCCCGGTGAAGTAGCGACCCCCAGTGGTGGCAGGAAGCGGGCTTATGAGTGGGAAGAGTGCAGCAGATGTCTGTGGTGTCATGCCACGCTGACATCATTGCATTACTGCACTCCTGGGGAAACTTAAGAGAAAAACTTCTCCACGGCTCTGCAGAGATGATGAGGACTCCAGGTGCAGGCCCACATCCTAACACCAGCCCATTGCTCCAGGAGACTCCGTGGCCTACCCGACACTCAGGCAGGCCTCTCTAATTCAAGAAAGGCTGCCACGGAAAGGTGGGACTACCTGGGGGGCTGATCTGGGGGGCTAGACCTGCCTGGGTGCTTCATGGGAGGAAGCTAGAAATGATGGATTCAGGCAGGGAATAGAGGCCCCGCCATAAGAGTACCTTGGATGGATGCCTGGCCCGTGGGGGAGCAAAAAGAAAGAATACAAAAAAAACAAAAAAAAATTAAACTGCTTATGCATGACCACTCCCATATACATATATATATATATATATATATATATATATATATATATATATATAATACTGGTGTGGTCGGCGCCAGTATAGTTAGAGTGAAATGGCACTTCTATATTAGATTACACATTTGTAAGCCTTAACAACTTTGGAGCCCTTCAGTGGATTTGCATGAAATCTGGCATACATAATATCTTGAGATAGGTCCCTTGACCTGCTAAATTTCATGGGAATCTGTCAAGTGGCTTCTGAGATATAAAGTGTTGAAAAAACAGAAAAATCCATTTTTTTTTAACATTTCTTTGCTCACCTGTATCTCAGGAATGCCTTTCGCTGTGGTCTGAAATTTTCAGCATAGAAATTCTTTGGGACACGGATGTGCCTTTTGAAGGTTTGGTGAAAAAATATTAATCCATTCAAAAGTTATGATATTTTAAAATTTACCATTATTTCCTATGGGAAAATCTATATGTCAGGCACAAAAAAATATATTTTTTGCACAATAGGAGTACTGTGCAAAAAATAGCAGCTTATTTTCAAACGATAGGAGTACTATGTGAAAAATACTTCTTTTCACAAAGAATGCTGGCATTTTTCGCACAGTTCACAGTCCTGCAATTGAATGAGCTGTGTTGCAGCTGCCATCTTGTTTTGCTGCTTAGTGAGGATGTTGAAGTACTGAAGTTTTAAACACAATGAAAATCAGAAAACAGCTAAAGATAACCTCTTTAGGTGTTTCCAGATGGGTTTCTTTGTGTTTTAAACTGGACCCAAAGAAGTGTTTTTCTCGGGTGCTAGCTTATACAGAGAATGGCTTGTACGCCATTCTCTTTATGAGAAGAGCAGTATTTTCTTGACTTCTGTAGTCGCAGCTGGAACTCATGCTGCCAGCTGCAGAGTCAAGGAAGACCCACTTTGTGAGCTTTGTGCGCGCAATACATAGTATGTACTGGGCATACTGGGAGCCCACCCCAGTGTGCCCAAAATGCATTATTTATCTATAAAAACCCATGAAAAGAAGAAAACCATCCCCCAAGGTCTTTTCTTCAATGCAGAATCCTGCATTGAAATTTTCAATAATTTTTTTTTTTTTTTTACTCAAATATACTTTATTTATTTTATAGCAAAAACCATACACATGACAGAGATACAACCAGAGAAAAGAACAGGACAATGAAGGCTTACAATGATATGCTAATAGAATAAATCAGAAGAGTTACAACCCCCCTACTACCTCCAATGAAGAGTCTCCCCTCCAAACCTCCTACAAAAAAAAGAGGAGAGAACCCCCCCAACACCACCCAGCTCCCACCCCCCACAGCGAGGTACATTTGTGTATTGATTACAACACGTGCAACCTATTTTGATGGCAAGGTAATCTCCATTGCAAAAATAAAAAAAAAAAAAAAAGAAGTCAAACAGCTGAAAATATTTGTCAGGAGGCCCACGAAAAAAAAACACCAAGGGCACCTAGCCTATGGTTAAAGCTTGCAATTTCCCCCACTTTTTGCGGTAAGCCCAAACTTGGTGTTTAACACTAGCGATTAGCTGTTCTGCCCTTGAGAAGGACAATTCATGCAGCCACCCTGAATAGGTAACGACTGCTTGATCCTTCTAATGCCTCAAGAGTAATTTATTGACCCCTAATGATATTAAAGCCATATGATACCTTCTTTCCTTAACCTGAATTTTCCTAAAATCTCCAATAACACAGATTTCCTGAGTAAATAACCCCTGCAAACCTAGGAGTGGGTCCAAATTGTCTTCGATTTGTGCCCACAAAGGGGCTACTTTTAAACATGTCCAAAAAACATGCAACAATGAACCCTCTTCCAAGTTGCATCTGGTACATAGTGCGGTATTCCTATGACCCATCTTCATTAACTTCACTGGCGTGTAATACATATTATTTGGGATTTTGTATTGAACTAACCTATACCTGTCCTGTGAAATGTAGGTGTAGAGATCCTTCCAAAGGAGAGACTAATTAAGATCTATGTTTGGTACAAGACTCTCCCACATTATGGAGCCTTTTGGAGAGGGAGGGTTCAGAAAGGTGAGCAAAATTTTATATATTTTAGAAATTCCATGGGGCTGACAGGATGGGCCTACAATATGATGCAAGAGTTCCCCAAACCTAAATGACTGTATCTCCTGTCCAAATAATCTGATTAACACATGTCGCAATTGATATACCTTGAAATATGACTGTGTGGAGAGCCCAAATTTCTGAATTATTTCTTGGGAAGAACGCATAGAAATAGGGGAATAAAAGTCCAGGATTTGAGAGTCTCCAGGTATCTTCAACCAGGTCCCTGGAATGAGTGCTGCCCCTATCTTGATATTCGGGTTAAGGAAAATGGACAGGGAAAAATCCTTGGCTGGATTTAACTTATGGTGGTTGGCTAACTGGGAAAGAACTCTGAGCGATACTCCAATTGGGGATTTGGAAAGGGTCGATGGGAGAACCTTCGCTGGAACATAAGCTATATTCGTAGGTTCCAATTTATTATCGATAAACAGGTTAGCTTCAAGCTGCAACCAGATAGGTATGTACTCAGTAGGTGGTTGTCCCCTTAATAAGGAAAACCATTTACCACATTTATAGAGATGGCTCGCCCAGTAATATAGTAGTAAGTTAGGGAGGCGAAGTCCCCCCAGTTCCTTAGATAAACACAATCTATGGTATGCTCTCTGGGCAGTTTTATCAAGCCAGATAAAAGAAGAGATATCTGCATGTATTTGTTTAAAAGAGGTTAAGGGGAGCCAGATATTTAACATATTAAGGGGACAAAATACTCGGGGAAGAACATTCATTTTTATAATATTAATCCTACCCCAAAGAGAAATTGGGAGAGATCTCCAACGCGAGAGATCCTGCTTAATAGTAGTCCAGAGATCCGAAAGATTGAGCTTCTTTAGGAGAGCAGGGTCTGTAGTAAGGTAGATTCCCAGGTACTTAATATAACGGGGAGTCCATTTCACTCCAAAGGAGCTAAAAGTATGTCTAAGTGTAACACAATTTAAAGGATATATTTCTGTCTTATTAAGGTTTAACTTATAATTAAAAAATTGCCCGAAATTGTGAATTATATCCAAGGCAGCTTTAAAGGAAGGGACTGGATTAGATAGGTGGAGTAGGATGTCGTCTGCGTAAACTGATAGTGTGGGGTTCAATCCACTAATCTGGATACCTTCTATTAATTGAGATGCTTTTAGCTCCCTAAGTAATGGTTCTAAATACAAATTAAATAAGAAAGGAGAGAGCGGGCAGCCCTGACGTGTGCCAGTGTGAAGGGAAAAAGGGGAAGATAATAGCCCATTGCACCGAATTCTTGCCGACAGGGAGCCATACAGTGCTTTAATCCACTGAATAAACCAAATAGGAAACCCCATTTTTTGCAGTGTTTCCCAAAGGAACACCCAGTCTACCCAGTCGAATGCTTTTTCTGCATCCAGTGATATCAGCGCCATTGGGGAGAGCTGGGACTCTGCTACTCGAAAAAGATGTGCCAGTTTCCAGATATGATCTGACGCTGATCTACCTGCTACAAAACCAACTTGCTCAGGACTAAGGAGACAGGTCCATACTTTGTCAATTCTACTGGCCAAAACTTTTGCAAGTATCTTAATATCGCAATTCAACAATGATATAGGCCTGTAGCTAGCAGGATTAATGGGAGGTTTGTCCAGCTTAAGTAATAAAATGACAGTTGCTTCTAGCAATGAGGGATCTAAGGTATCTCCAGATAAGAGATAGTTATAGAAACACAGGAGAATTGGGACTAACGCCTTGTGAAACAGTTTGTAGAAGTTAGAAGGAAGGAAGACCATCCGGTCCTGGGGCTTTATCTGGGGATAGGGAAGCAATTGCTAATTCAATTTCTTGCACAGTTAAGTCTGCTGACAAGAAATTTTGATGATCTCTTGTCAGGGAAGGAATATCTATAGAAGCAATATAAGATACAAGATCTCCCATAGATGGACGAGTATGTCTCTTAGCATATAAAGCAGAATAAAATTGCTCAAAGACAGTGACAATGTCCCTTGGATGAGTTTTAACTACCCCATTAACATCTTGAATCGCAGGAATATTCCTGGAAGCCTCAAGTTTCTGAAGACGCAGTGCTAACAAGTGACCTGCTTTTTCACCATGTTCAATATATTTCGCCTGGGTCCGAATAATGGCCAATTCAGCTTTTTCCTGTGCCATAGAGGCATATTGGTTCCTTAATCACAAGCGGGCTTTCACTTGAGAAGGAGGAGATGATGTGGATAGGGAATGTTCTAAGGTCCGAATCTGGGCCAGCAAAGAAAAACTTACGCTTCTCTTTTACGCTTACGAGTAGATGCAATCCTGATAAATTCTCCCCTTAAAAAACATTTCAGCGCACACCAGACATGGTCAATCCGCGGAACAGAATTTAGGTTTTGCTCTAGAAAGGACTGAATATGAGAAGAAATACTAGAAACTATATGATCATCTTTAAGAAGCTGGGTATTTAGTCTCCAAGAAGGATCTTTTTCATAGCTAGGTTCTAGAACCATGGAAATCCAAACCGGTGCATGATTGGATAGAACAACAGGCTCTATACTGGCATTAACTAGCCCTGATAAAAGTGAGCGACTTATTATGTAATCCAGTCTCGATGAAGATTGGTGCACTGCGGAGTAAAAGGTATAAGTACGGGAATCTGGGTGCAGTAACCTCCAGGGATCACACAAACCTAGAGAGTCAAGGAATTCAAATAGGGCTCTCTGTACTGCGGATGTTGGTCACTTGGGAGCATTGGAGCGATCTAGATCCTGAGTCTGTGGCAGGTTCCAGTCACCACCTAATATTGTTGGTATCGGCATTAGGGGGGTTATCAAGCTAGTGAGATTTGCAAAAAGGACGGGGTTCCCTCCTATCGGCCCATAGACACACCCCAGGAGCACCTTGGTTTGCCACAATAAGCCAGCCACCAATATATATCTCCCCTGTGGATCTGCTATAACCTGATCCGCTTGAAAGGGTATGACCCCATTAATTAGAATGGCCACTCCCCCACTGGCAGTCGAGCTTCCCGAGGCAAAGATTTGCCCAACATTTTGCCTCCTAAATGTGGTGGCTTCACTAGGTAAAAGATGAGTCTCCTGAATGAAAGAAATATCAGAGCGTAATAATGCTAAATGATTAATTATTTAGTGTCTCTTGGTGTTTTCCTGGGCTCCCCTGACATTCCATGACATCAGTTTTATTAGTCTGCTAGCCATCTACATTGCATAGGAACAATAAGCATAGACCAGATTGGCTTGACATTGGCGACCTCGCTGCCCCCCCCCAACCAAACCCGAGGTAATACAACTGAGAATAAATATAGTACAAATGTTCCAGGGGAAAAAAAAAAAGAAATACCGAAGTAATGATATTTGACACACAGTACTGAGAAGTAAAACAGAAGGGAAAGTCCAACCCCCAACCTAATATCCCCCCACCATATAACTGTAACCTGATAAAGTCTCCGGATATACCCTTCTACCCTATAAACAAAACAACTATATACAACAGTCTCAACAACCATCTGTAAGCAGAGACCAAATATAAACTTAACCAATCCATGAGACCAACCCTCTACGACCCCTTCAAATACTGCCTGTATGCTTAAGAACCAGCCCTGAAGGTTAAAAACTGTCTGTATGCTAAGATGTTGAAAGTAGAGGGCCACGTTCCAGTAGACCAAAACAAAAGAAATTGGGAGCATTATTGGGTCGACCCCCCAAAAAAACTAGCCCGCTGTGCAGCCCGACCTGAGCCTACACTGATTCGAGCAACCCCCTCCTCCCCCCCGAGTTGAGAAAAACAGACAGCTTTATTCTAATTTACCCGCACCCAAAACGGTTACACCCCAACCTGTCCTTTATATCAACAATAAAGAAATAACTCAAATAAAACCAGGAATTCCCTGAAAAATTACATATTTACCCTGAAACATCGCGCAAAGGACAGTCGGGGTGGTGAAAACTAAACATTATAATATCCGCACCTAGGCCTTCTAATCCTGAAGCCACTAGGACAAAGAAAAACGAGCATTACAAAATCGCGAGCTTACCTGCTCTATAATATCCTTTTCTAAGTAAGGGAATCCGCTCACAATGCTCTCCCAGCAAACCTCACTGTAGCAGGGTTACCACAACAGAAAAAAACGATAAAGCCTGACATGGGAAGCACATCAGGGGGAGATCAGGGGGAGCTAAATGGAAGGTGCACACTACCCATCCTACCTTACATATGACCCCAAGCAAAGACATCAGCGCACCCACGTTCCACCCGAATATCACTTAAATAGATATTAAACCAATGCATCCCCCCAACATCAAACATCCTGAAGAAGGCAAGATGGCACCACGCTAGCCCCTGGAGCGAAACCCACATCTCCTATACTCCCACTGGATTCATATCCATTCGGTAAGAGACTTGAAGTTATATGCAGAATTAGCTAGCATCCTTAACAGCAAACTGCTACTCTTAACCGCCGTCCCTCAGAAAAAGAAAAAAGAAAGGGCAAATAGTAAACTAACAAAACTAATATATGTCCATCAAAGTGAGTCCAACTATATTTATAATGTTGCTCATCCCGGCTTGAACAGTTCTGGCAGCTTGCTCGCAAGATCTGTGCTAGCTTGATGCGGTAACTCAATCGCACTCCAGTTACCTGACAGGGACACTTGCAATTTTGCTGGGTATGACATCCTAAAAGGAATACTTGCCGCCACCAACTTGGCTACTATGGGATGAAAAGCTGCCCGTCTTTGTCGAACTTCATAAGGCAGGTCTTGCGTGATGCGCAACTTAGCCCCTTCCCACATTACTGCCTTCAGCTCCTTAGTCTTAGACAAAACATGCTGATGTTCGATGTAACTAAGGAATTTCAGTATAATGGGCCTGGGTGGTTCCCCTGGCTGGGGTCTCGGCCAGAGGGAACGATGGGCTCTCTCAATTTGATACGCTGATTGCAGTGGCGACGGGCCTACCACCTTTTCTAGGAATTTCTGTATGAAAGAGATTGTATTATTGCCTTCTTCTTTTTCCAGTAGACCAAGAATTAGAATGTTATTTCTTCTACTGCACCCTTCCAAATCCTCTGTCTTCATTTGCAACTTCTGTACTTGCTTCCACAGTAAAATCAGCTCTGGGTCTTGCTTTTCTTTCCATGTTTCCACCGAGCATAGTCGGGCCTCAGCATCTCCTACCCGCCTCGATAGCTCCATCATATCGCCCCACATGGATTTAAGATCCGCTGCTATATCCTTCAAAGTCTCTTTAAAGGGTTCCAACTCTTGCAAGAACCTGTCTTCCGTAAGCGGAATCAGTTGATTCAAAGGGGGATCACCCTTTTCTCCATGCGCTTTGGATTTCTTTGCTGCTTATCTGGTGAAGCAGGTGGAGTATGTCGCAACTGGGCCTGCTTCATTGTTACCTCCGTTGTGGGACGACTGCCCCGAGCCAAAAATATCCAGGTGCACTAAAAACCACTCTGAGTGCAGGTACTCAATGCCCAGTAATGAGCTCTGCAATAGATTGCTTAGAAACTAGAGCAGAATAACTTAAAAGGAGGTAGAGGAGTGGGAGCTCGAAAACACTGCTGCTTCTAGCTTGCTTGCATCACATGACTCACTGAAATTTTCAATAATTTTGATGCAGGATCCTGCATTGAAGTACTCTAATGTGCTGCACAATGCTTTCCTACACGGAGTGCCCAATCCCCGTGTCAGCACTGTGTGCACATTACTACTGTATCCCCACCCCCACTATTCTGGCACACTGGGAGCCAACCCCAGTGCGCCCATATAACTGAATTTTTCATTTCTGACACTGGGATGCCCACTCCGAGTGTCGGATGTCTCCCCCCCACCATCTTTCATTGCCAACGGGGGTGCCCAATCCCCCTGTCAGCATCATGTATGCCCCCAACTCAAGTGGCACACTGGGAGCCCACCCCAGTGTGCCCAAATTGTTTTTTTAATGTTTTCTTCCTGTATATGAAGAAAACTGTCGCTCAAAGTCTGTTTTATATTTTTTGTTTACCTGTAATGAAGAAAACGGTTTGTCATTGTGTCCCCTATCCTCATCCCACTATTCCCTGTACTCACACCCACCTCCCCGCACCTCCTCTCACCCATACTCACCCTCTGGAGATCGGGAGCCATGATCTTCTCTGGACTGGGACACATCTGCACTCTTCAAAGCCAAACTGCAAAATGAGGAAAAATGTAAGCACTGTACAATGGGACTAAATGGGGGGGTCCAACTTAGGTTGATATCTTGGCCAATTTTAGGAATTTTGGCTCCAAATTTTCAACATGGGGTTCTTGGGACCCCTCCTCACAAGCACTGTCATTTTGTTTCTTGGTCCCAAAAGATGATTTCATGGTCACTGCACAGAATCACCTTATGGGACTGATTCACGAAATGACAGCACCACTGTTCATGAGGTGGGGTCCCAAAAAGCCCATGTTGCAATTGTGGTGAAAAAATTCCCCAAAATCAATCAATCAATTTTATTTATATGGTGCCTTTCAAGTGTCAAGGTGCCTCACAAACAATAAAACAACTACAGCCTCAAATTACATATATTATAAATAGTATAAGATAAAATAACAGTAGGCAGTCAGCAATATTCTGGTTATTCCCCAAATGCTTGAATCCATAAAACAGTTTTAAGGGCCTGTTTAAATCCCTCCACGGTTGGGCACTTACATAATTGATGGGGTAGAGAATTTCAAAGAGTAGTGGCTGCATGCATAAATGCCCAGGCCCCAGAAGATCTTAAGCAAACCTTTGGAATCTCTAGCAACCCCTCGCCAGTCGAGCGGAGTGATTGCCCAGGGCAGTAAGAGACCAGAAGCTCTTTCAGGTAGTCCGGGCCCTGTCCGTGTAGGGCTTTATAAGTCAGAAGTCTGACTTTGAAGAAGGTGATTCGCCACTGTACCGGCAGCCAGTGCAGTCCACGCAGCACCGGAGAAATATGACAGGACCGGGGGGTTCCTGTCAATAACTGGGCCGCTGCATTCTGCACCAGCTGCAAGCAGCAAATATCCACCCCCCGGAAGCCCTAGGTAAAGGGCATTGCAATAATCCAGGCAAGAGAATACAAAGGCATGGACCAATGTAGGAAGGTCACCAGACAGAACAAGATGCTTAACCCTGGAGATAGTCCTCAGATGATAGAAAGAGGATTTGATGACAGCCGACACCTGTGAATGCAGTGTCATGCCGTCATCAAAAATTACCCCAGGTTGCACACCCATTCAGAGGTCGGGAGCGGGAGACCCCCAAGAAAAAGTCCAGAGGGTAATCTCACCCCAACCCCTCTATCCAGCAACCTGGGTCCACCACCAGCACCTCAGTCTTTTCTGAGTTCAACCTCAACAAGCTCAAATTCATCCACTTCTGAATTTCAGGGGAGGCAGTTATTAAATACTGAGAAGGCTCTATCCTGGTCAGGCACAAAAGAAAGGTAGAGCTGGGATAATCAGCATAGCAATGAAACCTCAGCCCATACCTTCTTACAATGTCTCTGAGGGGTAACATGTACACTGCGAACAACATGGGGAACAACACCGATCCTTGAGGAACCCCACATGATAATGGAACTAGGTCAGAGGAATAAATCCCTGACACCACCCTCTGAGTTCTTCCAGTGAGGAAAGATGAAAACCACCTGAGGACCCATCACTCCATCCAGATAGTACAACGGTGTCCACATTCATGGTGGGGAGCGCAGGGTCCCTCCATCGAGATAGTACTGCATTACAAGTGTGCGTTGTGCAGTTTCTATGCACGCTCATAACTTCACCAGTTTTTAATATTTTCACTCCAGAGTTTCAAGATTGTCATTGTTAACACCTCTTTATGAACAGTACATCTGTAATGTTTCATTCCCTGCCCAAAGTGTGTTTTTGCACTTGTGGTGCAGAATGGTGTGGTCACTGCACAAAATCAACTTTTGGGATGGATTAACAAAATGATAGTGCAACTGTTCATGAGGGGAGGACCCATAAAGCCTATGTTGAAAATCTGGTGAAAAAATTCCCAAAACTGACTGTGTTATGGGCGTGCATTGAGTACTTTCTACGCATGCTCGTAACGTTGCCAATTTTTCATATTTTCACTCCAGATTTTCAATATTGCCATTTTTTACAGCACATTATGAACAGAACAGCACATCCTGTCCAGAATGTGATTTCACACATGTGGCACAGAATGGCGTGGTCGCTGTGCAAAATCAACTTTTGGGATGGATTAACAAAATCACAGTTACACTGTTCATGAGGGGAGGTCCCGTAATGCCGATGTTAAACATTTGGTGAAAAATTCCAAAAAATGAACGCAATGTGAGCATGCATTGTGCAGTTTCTATGCACGCTCATAACTTTGCCAGTGTTTCCTATTTTTCACACTGTTGTACTATCTGGATGGAGGGATGGGAAAGCAGGGTCCATAGGACCCTGCACTCCCACCATGACATATGAACAGTGTTTTACTATCTCAATGAAGGGATGGGAGCACAGGGTCTGAAGGACCCTTCACTCCTTGGACACTGTGCTCCCACCATGACATATGGATACTGTTGTACTATCTTGATGGAGGGATGTGACATATGGATACTGTCATACTATCTCAATGGAGGGACCCTGTGCTCCCCACCATGAATATGGACACCGTTGTACTATCTGATGGAGGGTTGGGAGGGCAAGGTCCACAGGACCCTACGCTACCACTGTGACATATGGGCACTGTTGTACTATCTGGATTGTGGGATGGGAATGTAGGGTCCAAAGGACCCTGCGCTCCCACAGTAAAATGAGGATACAATTATACTATCTGAAAAAGAAAGGAAATTCTTTGCAAAAAACTTTGTTAATGCATCAGTTAGGGTGGATGCCATGGTGACAAAAGCAGGAAATGAGGCGTTAGGGTTAGCCCCACCTCAGGGTCCCCACCCATACCTCCCCACCCCATTTCCCCACCCCCCACACCAACAGGTGTCAGGGTGTGCCATGGGGTCATAAGGCCTAACTCTCACCCCATTGTCCTATACTGTAGCGTGTAAGCATGTTTACACATGGAATGGGTTTGGGCCTTATCACCACATGGCACACCCGACACATGCTGGTGTGTAAAGGGTGGGGGGATGGGGAAGGATGGTGGGGGATGGGGAAGGATGGTAACGGTGGGAACCCTGGGAGTGAGGTGTTAGGATTGGAAACCCTAGCACCTCATTTCCCTGCATTTGTCACTGTGGTATCCACCCTAACTGATGTATTAATGAAGTTTTTTTGTAAAGATATATATATATACATATACACAGTATATATATATATATATATGTGTGTGTGTATATGTGTGTGTGTGTGTGTGTATATATACATATATGTATTCATTGCAAAAAAACTGCATTAATGTACCAGTTTGGGTTTAACTTAATGACACAAAAGTTAGGAAATGTGGCATTAGGGTTTCCAACCCTAACTCCCCACCCCTCAAGCTGCAAAAGGACAAGACCACACAAGCAACCACAGACACCCATCATCAGGTAAGACAAAACAACATACAACTGTTTCCAGATGAAACAAATGCAACTGCACTGATGTGCTACCTTTGTGGATTTGTATCTGTGACTTTGCACACTGCAAGACATATACACTCACTTCTGTCTTCAGATAGAAATCCATGATACTCAAATCACAACACTACTTCTGCCTGCAGAAACACAGGCCCCCTGCAGCCACAGATACAAATCCACACTACCCAAATTACAAGAATTGTCTGCAGAAGCACAGGCCCCGCTCTGTAGCCACAGGTACTCATGCACTTTGTAAGACATACACACACTTCTGGCTGCAGAAAGGCAGACCCTTGTGGGGTATCCATGTCTGCAGCTGCAGGTGTAAGACATCCATTCTGACCTCTGGTTGCAGAAGCACAAGCCCCACAAAATCCATGATGCTCAAATTGGAATACTACTCCTATCTGCAGAAGTGCAGGCCTCAATGGGGCAACTATGTCTGTCTGCAGAAGTGCAGGCCGTATGGGGCCAGTGCTGCTGTATCCACAGGTACTCATGAACACTGCCTCAGACAGAAATCCATGATGCCCAAACTGCAACACTACTTCTGTCTGCCAAAGTGCAGGACGCAGGTGTAAGACATACACACCAACTTCTGCTGCTGCATATAGAAATCCATGATACCCAGATTGCAACACTACTTATGCTGCTGCACATTGAAATCCATGAAACCCCAACAGCAACACTACTTCTGTCTACAGAAGTGTAGGCCCCTGTGGGGCCAGCATTTCTGCAGCCACAGGTATGCATACATGCATGCTGCAAGACATATATACACACTTCTGGCTGCAGAAAGGCAGGCCCCTGTGGGGTATCCACTTCTGCAGCTGCAGGTGTAAGACATCCACTCTGACCTCTGGCTGCAGAAGTGCCAGCCCCACAAAATCCATGATACTCAAAGGCAAAGGATAGCCTGGCACAAAAATGTCTTCATAACTTTTTGTTTGACATTTTGACCTTATGGAATGAACTTGGTCACTAGAATGTGTCAAATCCCACCCAAAAGGTGGCTTCAGAGAGCAACTGCAAAAATCACCTTTCTACCTGTACTTAAAAACTCCCACCATCCTTGTTCATGAGATAGGGTCATGTAAACAGTATATTCAAAATTTGGGACAGAATGTAAAATGGCCACGTTATGAGTAAGAGTATGTGAGGCACAAAAATGGAATTCTTGTGCTGCACATAAGTGCAACACAATAATGTTTTGTGCACACCAAACATTTAATTCATGGGTTACACAATTAATTGCCATCCAAGAATTCCATTTTTGGTGAGCATGAAACATTTTAGTGCCACAAATGTTAGTGTTGCACTTAAATGTATTACATGAAAATTATTTTGACCCTATATCATGAACATGGACACTAGAATGTGTTAAATCCCACCTGAAAGGTAGTTTCACAGAGCAAGTGCGAAATCATATTTTGGCTTGTACTTCCTATCATCCTTGTTCATGAAGTAGGGTTATGCAAACAGTGTATTCAAAATTAAGGACTAAAATATTGTAAAACAGCAAAGTTATGAGTGAAAGTATGTAAGACACAAACATGGAATTCTTGTGTTGCACATTTAAGTGCAACACTAAAGTGTGACACTAAAATCTGCACCACTAAAATTTTAGTGTCACACTTAAATGTGCAATGCTAAAATTTATGCCTCGTGACATGTAAATTGACCATTTTGGTAAACTGACTGCCAAAATCCCAAAAATGTATTTCTGGCTCATTTTTAGAAAAACAAATGACAGAATCTTGCTTAACAGGTCCTGTTTAGTAAGATTTATGTGTTTGTTTTTTAAATAACTATTTTTTATGTATTTTCAATTTTTTTTGTCAGAAAAAAGAATATTGCGGCTGTCGTGACAGAAACATTTTTTCTCATGATGGGTAAAACACTAATTCTGCAAAAGTAAAATGACTTGCAAAAGCAAAATGTTGGTATCATATCAGGTGGTTGTCAAAAAACCCTACTGAGCATGCTCAGAAGCCAAATTTCAAATCCTCATAACTCTGGAAACAATTAATATTTGTTCACGATACCTTCAAAAGGCATGCGCTTGGTACGAACCCCTGCAGCCCAGAAAAAATGCTAAAAAGAGTAAAAAGTGATGCTTTTTCTGTATTTGCAATGCATCCAAATCTCAGAATCTGAATAAGTGCCCATCTCAAAACTTTCAATGTCTTGAAGAACCTGCCACCTGGACAATGCATGCCACATTTTGGGCAATTTTGTGGAACACAGCGAAAGTTGTTAAGGTGCAGAGATTGGTGTTTAACATGAAGACTTCCATTCAACCCTAACTATACAGGTGCTGCTGCACCAGTAGAAGTAGTATGTTTATTTCTTAGGTGCCCGTGCCCAAGCCCACAGGCACTGTGTGCCTTACCAAAAAAAAAAAATACAATAAATTAATCAGCAGCAAATAGTACATAAATATTTAACTAACAAAACATCTTGGAGTATTATAGTATAGGCTCTAATGAATATATAGTGCTTTGATCCATGTTTGAAGCTTTCAACTGAAAATCCACATTTGAAGCTTTCAACCGAGCGGGGCCTCCCAAAGCTCTTGTGGCAGCTGATTCCAGAATAGTGGGGCAGCCACCATAAAAGTGCAATTCCCAGATAACTTTAAATGCAATCTGGCGACCTTCAAGAGGTCCACCTCAGAGGAGCGGAGAGGGTGACCAGGAGCATATAGATAAAGGAACTCTTTTAGGTAATCTGGACCCAAATTGTGCAGGACTTTGTATGTTAACAAGCCTATCCTGAAGAAGATGTGCCACCTCACAGGCAGCCAATGCAACATCCACAAAACCAGAAAGATTCAGTATGCTCAGAGCAAGAAACCAAGGCAGTCTATCTGGCTGCAGCATTCTGCACCTGCTGCAAGCAGTGCATCAAACCTCCAGACAGCCTAAGATAAAGAATATTGCAATAGTCATGAAGATATGCACCAGGGACATCAGGTCATGAGGGCTAAGAAAGGGTTTGATCTGAGTGATGTTCCTAAGATAATAGAAACCAGTATGGACTACAGAAGACACCTGATGTTCCATAGTCAGCTTGTGATCCACAATGATGCTTAGATTCTTCACCCTGTCTCTGGCTATAAACTGAGTAGGTCCAAGATGTAAGCTGGCCACACCTCTACTCAAGCTAGTGGCCCCTGAGAACTCAAGCTCACCAGTTGCACTTTGATCTTATCTGTATTTAACCTAAGCCTGCTGGAAGTCATTCAGTCATTGATAACAGAAAGGCAGCCATTTATCACACCCACTGCATTTTTCTCACCCCGGGCAAATGAGAGTTACAGTTGAGCATTATCAGCATAACAATGAAACTGCAGACTGCACCTTTGTATCACTTCTCCCAGCAGCAGTATGTACACCACAAATACCATGGGTGTGACAGACTTGACCCTTGAGGGACACCACAGGTCAGGGCAGCCGGATCAGAAAGAAAACTCCCCCATGTAACCTGCTGTACCCTACTGGAATGGAAGGACGCAAACCACCTCAACACAACCCTGTTGAGCCCCACCAAGTCCCTGAGACAATCCATCAAGATCCCATGATTTATGGTGCCAAACCCTGACAAGGGATAAAGGAGAACTAGAATGGAACACTCCCCTCTATCTCTAGCCAGAAGGAGATCATTCTGTGCCTTGACTATTGCAGTTTCTATGCTATGATGCCCCCTGAAACCAGACTGAAATGGCTCATAAATAGAAAAAGCCTCCAAGTCCATCTCCAGCTGCATCTCCACCACTCTCTCAATAACCATTCCCAAAAGGGGAAGGTTAGAGAAAGGTCTGTAGTTTCCAAGATGTCCAGAGAGGGTTTCTTGAGAAGGGGTCTCATGACAGCCCTTTTCAAAGCCATTGGAAACATACCCACCTTAGGTGAACTTTGGACAATCCTAACAATCACTGGATCAATAGACTCCTGGCAATCCAGCAGAAGCCATGTGGGTCCAGGGTCCAGCAAACAGAAGGTGGAATGCAGCTTCATGATCACCTGGAGAATCCCTTCAGCCAGCACAGGGTAAAATTCCTCCCAGACAGACTGAGAGCATCCCTCCAGCTTTGGCTCCATCTTTGGCTGTACCAATCTGGGCTGTGACAACCCACTTGCAGAGCTCGAGGACTGGATAGAGGATACTCTATCAAGAAAATACAGGCCAAGTATAATATATATTTATATTCTTTGCAAAAAAACTGTGTTAATGCACCAGTTAGGGTTCAACTTAACACAGCAAAAGTAGGGAAATGTGGTGTTAGGGTTTCCAACCCTAACTCCTTATCTCCCCCCCCAGCAGCAAAAGGACAATACCACACAAGCAACCGCAGACAGCCATCATCAGATAAGACAAAACAACATACAACTGTTTCCAGATGACACAAACACAGTAGCACTAATGTGCTACCTTCGTGGATTTGTATCTGGGACATTCACGTCACAAAACATATGCATATACTTGTTGCTGCAGCTACAGATCCACGATGCTCACATCACAACACTGCTTCAGTATGCAGATGCACAGGCCTGTGCAGCCACATGTACACATCCATAATATATCCAAATTACAAGAGTTCTTTTATCTGCAGAAGCACCAGAAATGGTCACCAGAAGTATGGGGGAAGCGCTTCTCTTGCCTCAGGTACTCATGCACACTGTAAGACATACACTCTTGATGGGCCTGCACTTCTGCAGCCACAGATAAAAGACATTCACACTGACCTCATGCTGCAGAAGCACAGGCACCACAAAATCTATGATACCAAAATTGCAACATTACTTCTGTTTGTAGAAGTGCAGGCCCATGAGGGGCCTGTGCCTCTTTAGCCAGAGCAGTAAGATGTACACACTGACGTCTAGCTTCAGAAGGGCAGGCCCATGTGGGGTCTGCAGTTATACAGCCAGAAATACTGTCACAATATGGGTATAATGATTTCAGCACAGAATCTAGAAATTGTTCAAGGGGGTAGCATTTTTTCACTTATGCAGATGCATATAGAAAAGCATGCATTAATGGATCATGGTATCTACCGAGGAACCTCATGCAGTATGCTTGACTACAGCGGAGCCAGTCACAATGCAGCGTAGTATCTTGCACTAAATGACATGTCACAAAATATTGCAATTAAAAAAGAGTATAATTGCCATTGAATTACAGTGTTTCCTGCAGCATACTGCAGTATTTTTGTGATATACTGCAGCATTACTGCACTGCATCCTGGCCAGTACCACTGTACCTCTGGCTGCAGAGGTGCAGGCCTCATGGTGCCTTCTGTCTACAGAAGGGCAGGCTCCCATGGGGCCTGTGTTTCTACAACTACACATACTTACACATACAGTACGACAAACACACACAGATGTAGCTGTATAAGCATGGGCTTTATGCAGCCACAGATACAAATCCATAAAGGTAGCACATTAGCACTACTGCATTTGTGTCATTTGGAAACAATTGCATGTTGTTTGTTTAACCTGATGATGGATGTCTGTGGTTGCTTGTGTGGTGTTGTCCTTTTGCTGCTTTGGGGGGAGGGAAGTTAGGGTTGGAAACCTTAGCGCCACATTTCCCTACTTTTGTTGCATTAAGTTGAACTCTAACTGGTGCATTAATGTCAGACTGTGTGATTTCCATATGGTTCTCAGTTGATTTTTGAATGTTTAAGCCAATGGGATTTATTTTGTTTTGCAATTTTGTTTGTCTGTTTTTTATGTATGATCTTGGTGTTAATAGAATGTATTCTATGTATTCTTCCAAAACAACTGGCATTAGCTTCTGATGAAGGACTGGGTGTAGTCTGAAAGCTAAAGCACCTGTTTTCTTTTGTATCATCTATGTTGGTCTAATAAGAGATAGCAAATCATATTTTTTCTGGGGTTTTTTTGCAAAGAATTTCCTTTCTCTCAGAGATAGAATTGTCTCCTCATTCATGCAGATCTCTTTGGGACCTGTAAACAGATGCAAAGTGTAGCGTTGTGGAAAAATTACAGTTAGTAAATTATCAATTACAGATACTTAGAAAGGAGACGAATGGAGATGAGAGTGATGGCGGAAGAATTTAATGATTATAACAATAATCACAGCGAGAGATTACAAGTGGTACATTCTTCATTCTTCAAAATAACAGTGTGTGCTGGCTTGCTTATATAATGGAAGACAGCATCATCATTTCCTATAGTTTTCTATGATTGGTTCAAAACAAGTACAAACATCAACTTACAAGGCAACACTCCCTTTGGTATATGTATGAGCTCATCCTTGGTCAGCACAAGTATAGATAGTGTACATTCTATTATTATATATGGCTAGTAACAGTTGTCACTACCAGTTACCAAGGTCTAGGAGGAAAAAATAGGTTTGGACTTAGGAATGTGCATGCAAGCATTTTCGCCTGTCCTGATAATGACAAATACTAGAGATAGTCAGAAGGGTAATTTGGACACTATCCTGTATTTCTGCTTTGCAATCACATAAGACAACTGTTTGCTATTACTCACGTGGTCAGCACAAATGTCAAAAGGCACTTTAATATTGCAACTTGTGGCTTAGTTTGTCTTGTGGCTTCACAAGTTTTATATGATCCAATCATATAGGTCAATATTAGTTACACAAATACATTATGTTTTAGACCAAAATGAGGTTAGCCTGAAATATAGGGACAAATTTCTTTATCCCCTTGTCACACAAAGGAAGACACCATCTGCCTAGGGAAGTGCAGGGCCCTGCTGGCCCTGCAGTTCCATGCAGCAATGAATATCAAGAATTCATGGGGCTGTCTATCAAGCTGTGGAATTGCAGGGCCTTCTGAGCACTGCACCTCCATGTAACCACAGATACAGAGGCACAGAGCAAAGAATCCATCTCTCAGCCAATGTGCAGGGCTCTCTGCCACTAATGGATGCAGCGATGTAGGGCCCTATGCAAAGAGAAGAGTTGAGTTCACTATATGGTACCTGGGCCGATGTGGGCAAGCCTGCACCTTTCCTTCCCTGGCATGTTCACTCATAACTTGGTCATTTTACCGTATTGGTACACAAGATTTTCAGCATAGCCTTTTTGTGACCCCACCTCATGAACCCAATAGGGAAAACTGTAAAATTCCTGCTGAAATGTCATTTCACGCCACAAGTATAAAAACACATTTTGGCCAACATTTTAAAAACTACAGCTGTCATGTTCATGAGGTGGTGTTAAAAAAATGGTTATGTTGAAAACTTTGGGTCAAAATATCAAAAATTACTACAATTATGAGCAAGCATAGTAAAATGTTAACATATGCTCATAACTTTGTTGTTTTTTTAATATATTTACCACAAATTTTCAACATAGCCTTCTTATGACTCCACCTCATGAACCCGGTTGGTTAGAATTTCAAATCCCATCCAAATGGTGATTTTTGTGCCACAAGTACAAAAACACATTTTGGCCAGGATTTGAAAACATTCATGAGGTGGTGTGAAAAAATGGCTAAGTTGGAAACTTGGGGTCAAAATGTTGAAAATTACCAAAGTTATGCATAAGCATTGATAGCTTTAAATGTACACTGATAACTTTGTTGTTTTTTAATATTTGTACCCAAATTTTCAACATAGTCTTCTTATGATCCCACCTCATGAACAAGGGCAGTGAACATTTTCAAATCCTGCCCAAAAGGTGATTTCAGGCAATGACCAAAAAAAAAATCACCTTTCGGGATGGATTTGAAAACTTCTACTGCCGTTGTTCATGAGGTGGGGCCCCAAAAAAAGGCCATGTTGAAAATGTGGGGTAAAATATTAAAACATGACAAAGTTATGAATAAAAGTTCAAACCACACTAAAATACATTAAACTGGACTTACCTTATTTTCACATATTATAATCACCAGTCTTTGATCGGAGAGTGGATCTACATTGTGGGACATGTTCAAGTGAGTGAGGGTGTGTGGGGGAGGTGTGGGGTGGTGGGTGCTGAGTGGGGGTTCAGGGTTGGGTGCGTGGAGGTCTGGAAGGGTCAGATCACTTATGGACCATTTTCTTTTTTCAGGTTAAAGATTTAAAAAAAGGTACATTGTCATCACTGGGAATTGGGCACCCGAGTTTCTGGATCCTCTTTGGTGGTACCGGGGGCGGACACCCAGGGCCACCACCTATATTTGGGGGGGACAACCTGGAAGGGAGGGGGTTAGAACAAAGCGGTACTATAGATGGGCACCCTGGTTCATTTAACATATAAAATACTGTATTAAAACATTGGGAAGGGGTGCGGGCAACCTGGAGAGGATGGGCAAGTGGTACCCGGGATGGGTGCCCCAGTCCACTATTATTATATTCAACTGAAGGAATCAGGAAAAACAAGGGAGGACTGGTTGAGTTGGGAGGAGCAGGGAATAAAAATAATAATAATAAAAATAGATAGATAGATAGATAGATAGATAGATAGATAGATAGATAGATAGATAGATATGAGCAAGAGAGAGAGAGTTCAGAAGATCACTGGCTCACTGCTCCAACTGAAGCTGGCAGCATGACTCCAGCTGTGGCTTTAAAATTCAAGAAAGTCCTGCTCTTCTCATGAAAAAAACAATATGAAAGAACTATAGTTCTTTCATAATGTTCTTCCACATGACCCCTTGATAAGCCCACCATATCACTGCTCCAACCGAAGCCGGCAGCATGACTCCAGATGTGGCTCCTTTCATATGAGCCCTTGCTAAGCCCTCACTAAGCTTTCCACCTAGGATTTAAGAGATGTCTTTTTTCAGGGTGTTTCTCAAAAAACAAACTCCAGAATCAAACTTAACATGTCCCATTTAACTAGATTCTGGTATTTGCTTTTTCCAGGATATCATTTATATGAGTTATCAATTTTTTAAAAAATAAAAAACAAGATGGCGGCCATACGAAAGGAGATTTTTTCTCATGGAGGAAGAATTTTGGCAAGATCCTATTGAGCATGCTCAGAACCAAAATTTTAAATCATTATAACTCGGAAATGGATTAGTATTTTGTCACCAAACCAAATAAAAGGCATCTTTCCAAGACAAGTGCTTTCTACCCTAAAAATTTCAGAACAACATTCCAAAACTGTCTAGGCTACAGGTGAGAGCACAAAATGGCCAATAAAACAGATTTTTCCACTGTTTGCATTATCTGGATCTCAGAACCCGGACATCTTATTGCCATGTAACTTGCCAAATCAAGAGACCTTGCCCCCCAAGACCATGCATGAAAAATTTCATGCAATTCCACTGAATGGTGCAAAATTATTAAGGTGCGAAGTTAGAGGTTTAACATTAAACACCTTACTCAACTATGAGAGTGCTACCATACCTATGTAATTCATACAGCAGGCATGGGTTAAAATTGCTCAAGATATCTCTACTCTCTCACTGTCTACTGTGAAGATAGTAATACTATCTTGCAAGTTGAAAGGTCACAATGAAACAGTGGAATACTGAACCAATCAGAAAGCAGCTTTAACAATGTTGACGATATCATAATAGCCACATGCAGCACTGAAGACAGCAGATGTGAGATGATTTGAAGGGCACAGTCCAAAATGTACACGTGTTTCCATTTGTCATTTTTTTCATCATTGGTATCGCAAAGTCACCGAAACGCCTGTTGTGCAAATCAAACAGACATGGGTGAGACTGAAATGTTTTGAGTGGCACAATTTAAAAGTTGTAGTTGTTTCCTTTTGTAACTTTTTATCATTTCTATCACAAAACCATCTTAACACCAGTTGTACAAATCAAATATGACATGACATGAAGATATTTCTTCTGTCACCCATCATATCCCATCTATCTATCTATCTATCTATCTATCTATCTATCTATCTATCTATCTATACCATCAATCACTCTATGTATGATTAGGGCATGTTTGTAACTGCTTCTGATCCTGCTGCTTGAAAAGTTCATATACCAAACAGGAACAACAATATCTGTTGTTCTCCTGAGCAGAAAACAATCTGCATCTTCTGAAGCATTATAGTCCCACATTTTGCCTCAAAATGATAGAAAGTTACAGTTATTGTAAAATTTTGCACATCAAAAATTAGAAATCTACATGTTTTGAACCACCTGTTGTTTTTTTGTGTAAATCTAATTAAAAAATTCAAAAAAAGGTTGTGGTTCTTCTTAACAGAACACCACTAGTGTCTTCTGCCTGTTTTACGCCAGCTATATAGGAGATTGTCACTTTCCACTATATCAGCATCATCTGCAATATATCAGTACATTAAAACTGTATTAGTAGAACATATCCATGTCTACCTGACTTTAAGCTTTCATCAAAAAGTTACATTTCTAGCCCTAACAGTTCCAAAGGCAGACTTTTCTAAAGAAAATTATTTTTGGAAGGGTTAGCTTTTGAACTGTTAAAGCTAGAAACTTAATTTAAAAAAAAAAAAAGAGCTTACAGGCAAGTTAATGTAGATAAGATCAATCAATACAGTTTTCATGTATCAATGTATATTAAAAATTGTATACAGTTTTTATGTATAGCAATACAGATTTGATGTATATAAATGCAGTTCATCAGTATATTGACATCACAGCTGGAAATGAGCTGTGGCTCATAGAAACATAAAAATATAGACTTTGACGGCAGATAAGGACCGCTTGGCCCACCTAGTCTGCCCATTTCCCTACCTAGAAGATAAGCTGCAGATCCTATTTAACCAATAGCCTATTTCTTCCTACCCCCCACAAAAATTACCTTATGTCTGTCCCATGCATTCATGAATTCTCCCGCAGTTTTAGACCCCACAACCTCCTCAGGAAAGCTGTTCCATACGTCCACCACCCTCTCTGAAAAAATACTTCCTCACATTGCCCCTGAACCGTCCCCCCCATCTTCAAATTGTGTCCCCTTGTTCTTGCACATCTCTTTTTCTGAAAGATGCTACCCTCTTGGACTTTGTTGATTCCACTGAGGTACTTAAAAGTTTCTATCATGTCCCCCCTCTCCCTCCTTTCCTGAAGGGTATACATATTAAGCTCCTTTAGCCTCTCCTCATATGGCTTCTCTTGCAGACCCTGCACGATTTTAGTTGCCCTTCTCTAAACTGCCTCTATCCTGTCTATGTCCTTGTGGAGATGGGGTCTCCAGAACTGGACGCAGTACTCCAGATGGGGTCTCACCAACTGCCTGTACAGAGGGATAACAACTTCCTGTTTTCTGCTGCTGATGCCTCTCCCTATACATCCCAGTATCCCCCTAGCCCTCCCTACCGCCTTCTCACATTGCTTGCCAACCTTAAGGTCATCTGACATGATTACCCCCAGATCCCTTTCCATTTTTATTGTTGTTACTACCTCCCCCCCATTGTGTAATCTTCCCCTGGGTTTTTGTTTCCCAGGTGCATTACTTTGCACTTCTATGCATTGAATCCAAGCTGCCATACTTCTGACCATTCCTCCAACCTTGCCAAGTCCCTTCTCATCCTTTCCACGCCTCCTTGTGTATCATCCCTGTTGCAGATCTTTGTGTCATCTGCAAAGAGGCATACTTTTCCTTCCAGTCCCTCTGCAATGTCACTTATAAAGACATTAAAAAGGACTGGACCCAGTACTGAACCCTGCGGTACCCCACTAGTAACCCCTCTTTCTTCAGAGTGGACTCCATTTACAATTACCTTCTGTGTCCTGTTGTTCAGCCAATGTTTTACCCAGGCTACCACCCTGGGACCCACTCCAAGGCTGGTTAATTTGACTACTAATCTTTTGTGTGGGACTGTGTCAAATGCCTTGCTAAAGTCTAGGTAGGCCATGTCCACAGCCCCTCCCTGGTCTACTACTTTGGTCACCCAGTCAAAGAAATCAATTAGATTCATCTGACATGACCTTCCCACTGTGAACCCATGCTGCCTTGGGTCCTGTGCCCCACTGGCCTCTAGGTACTCAACAATTCTTTCCTTCAGAAGTGATTCCATCACTTTCCCTACCACAGAGGTCAAATTGACAGGTCTGTAGTTTTCTGCCTCTGTCTTGCTCCCACTTTTGTGAAGGGGAATCACATCAGCCTTCTTCCAGTCCTCAGGTACCACACCATCCTCCCATGACTTGTTATAAAGGGTAGTCAGTGGTGTCACTAGTTCTCTGCTTAATTCTTTTAGAATTCTGGGGTGAATTCCATCTGGCCCCATTGCTTTGTCCAGCTTCAGTTTTAGGAGTTCTTTCAGAATCCTTTCTTCTGTGAAAAGACTAGGATCGACCCCACCTCTCCAGAGTGCTTCTGTTAATTGGATTAGGCACCTCCCCCACTTCCTCTTTTGTGAATACTGAACAGAAGTATTCATTCAGTATCCCTGCTTTTTCACTGTCACTCTCTGCCCACCCACCATCCATTCTATTCAGTCTCACTATCCCTCCCTTTGTCTTTCTATGCTCCCTGATATACCTATAAAAGGTTTGATCCCCCTTCTTAACCGAGTTGGCTATCTTTTCCTCAGTTTGTGCCTTTGCTATTCTGACTACCCTCCCTGCTTCCTTCTGCCTTAACTGGTACAGTTATCTGCCCTGCTCCTTCTGTGTTTCCTTATACTTCCTAAATGCTATCTTTTTCTCCCTAACCTTCACCGCCACTTCTTTTGAGAACCATAGTGGCTTTTCCTTTCATTTTGATTTGTTTATTTGCGTCACACAAAGGCTTGTTGCCTCTGTGATGGCAGTTTTGCTATTTCCACATTGTTGCTCCACCCCTCCTTCTAGCCTGTTTGCTAGTGCTTTTCTAAGGCATTCTCCCATCTTGCCAAAGTTAGCCCTCCTGAAGTCCAGAACCCTCACTTTTGTATGGCTTGACTCTGTAGCTGAGTTTATCATGCACCACACTGTTTGGTGGTCACTTGTTCCCAAATGGCTACCCACTTCTAGATCTAAGATCCTCTCACTGTCCCCATTTGAGAGTATGAGGTCTAAGATTGCTCCCTCATGAGTAGGTTCCAAAACTAGCTGTCTGAGGCATGCCACCTTCAAGAATGGCCCTGCTTTTGGATGTGGCTGTAGCAAAGGTGCTCCAGTTAACATCTGGCATATTAAGGTCCCCCCTCAACAGTATCTCCCCTTTCTCTGCCATCCTAAGTATGCCTTCTATCATATCCTTGTCCATTCTCTCCCCCTGACATGGGGGTCTGTATACAACCCCTGTGCAGATTGTGGTGCCATTTCCAGTCTCTAAGGTGACCCACAGTGCCTCCTCTCCTCCCTGTTTACTCTTTTGTTCAGTTGCTTTAATCCCTTCCCTTACATAGAGCGCTACTCCCCACCCTTCTGCCCTCCCTGTCTCTCCCACAGGTTGTGTACCCTGGTATGTTAACATCCCAGTCATGGTTCTCTGTGTACCATGTTTCTGTGACTGTTACGATATCCAGGCATCCCTCTTCCATCAAGGCCACCAGTTCAGGGAGCTTGCTACCCAGACTATGGGCGTTGGTACTCATTACCTTCCATTTCTTGATGGCCTTACCCCTTTTTGCCCCATCCCTGACCTTATTGCATTTGTCACTTTCTCTATTTACTCCTGTGCTTCTCCCTATTGACATCTCTGTGTTGGTATCTACCTCATTTAGTACCCTGATTTTTTTGGGGGGGCTAGGATTTCCCTGCTCCTTTCCAGTGCCTCCCCCCTTGGCTAGTTTAAATGCTTGCCAATGAAGTATTTAAACCTATCACCTAGGATCCTGGTTCCCCTCCTGGACAGATGCAGACCATCATGCCAGTATAGGCCTGCATCCATCCAGGTGGACCCCCAGCCCCCAATGAAGCCAACTCCCTGAGCTATGCACCAGTTTTTCAACCACTGATTGAATCCCATGATGTGGAGCACCCTAGCCTCATCCGTGCCATAGACAGGCAGCACCTCCGAGAAGGTTACCGTGTCTGCTGTTTGTCTAAGACCCCTCCCCATCTCCACAAATGCTTCTTGCACTGCTCTGATCCCTTTCTTAGCCAGGTCATTTGTCCCTAGATGGACAATGACATCCAGCTCCCTCCCCTGTGCAACTGCTCCTGTGATCCTGAGGATTCACTCCCTGTCCCTACAAGCCATGGCACCATGCAGGCACCTTACCTCCCTCTCCCAGTTCTACCTTCCTAACAATGGAGTACCCCACCAGGAGCTGTTTCCTTCCCCTGTGGGGTCCCATGGCACCCTCCTGTGGGTCTCCTTCATGGAGGTTCCCAGCATCCTTCTTGGTCTCCACTGTGGGTGCCTCCATAGAAGAACCACACTTTTCCAGTATGGCATAGAAATTGTGGAGAGGTACAACTGGAGGGATGCACCTCTGTTCCACCACCCTCACCCTCCCTGAGCCCACTGTGGTCCAACCACTCCTCTTTCATGGCAACTTCTGAGGCAACAGCAGTGACCCTAGTGGTCCCTGGGTGGGAGAGAAGGTCCCACAAATCCTGGCCAACTCAGCCTGGAGATGAGCAACCTCCTCCCTCAGCCCAGAAAGGTGCCTGCAGATGGGACAACACTGCATCCTCCAGAACATCTCCCAGAAGACTACTGCTCCACAGCCACTGCACTGCACTGCACCACTCCCATCATGTCTTTTTTCTGGCCCCCTAACTGTTGTTTGGAATACTTACTCTTTCCTCTGTTTGTTTATTTTTTTCTTCCCCTACTTACTTACTGCCTCTGTGCCCTTTTAGCTCCTGATCTTCCTGTTCTGAGACAAGAAGTTCCTATATTTCTCAGTAGTCTCCTTACTTGCTCAGAGTCAGACCTCCAGCAGCTGGGGGGATGGAGAGCTACTCTTGCCCTTCTAGGATGGTGAGTCTTTGGTGGCTCCGTGATCACTCACTTCCTGCTCCCAAACAGGTAGTTCCTGTTGTCAGTTAAATCCTGTGCCTACAAAAGTAGAACTGTTTTAGGGTGGAGGGGAGGGAAGGAGGGCAATATAGTCCCAGTAGAGAAGTTTTAGTTATACCAGTAGCTCCTTCCACCTGGTGTTCTGTCTGTTCTCTGGCAGAAGCTATCTAGGGCAGTGCTTAAATCTGGTTTTAACCTGGCTTCTTCTAGCTAAGCCACTCCCCCTACTTTGCAAATCTTTATACACTTAGTTAATTTTACAGATAACAATTCCCTTCTGACACCTGTAACAAGCACCTAGATAAGTACACAGATAACACAGATAACAGATAATTTACTTCAACTACCTCTGACAAACACGCTCTTTTTTTTCACCCTAAATTGAAAGTCCCAGTACAAGAGTTCTAGTTCTTAGTCCCAGTGGAGAAGTTTTAGATATACCAGTAGCTCCTTCCTCCTGGTGTTCTGTCAGTTCTCTCAGTGTGCCTTTCCAGATAATTAAATTTGTGGCATTGGTGGAGGACTCCGGACCCTAGCATAATGCTGCACACATGAATACTGTGGGTGGGGGTCAGTTGTTGCATGCACACTGTTACTCTACTGTAATACCAATAGCAATCATAAAGAAATAGACATGCTACTCAGTTTAAAAAAAAATTGGAAGAGGTGGGAGCTGAGCCCCCATTCCTAAAACAGCTGAAATCTTGTTTTTGGTTACTTGGGAGCTCCGCCCCATACCCCATATATACATATGTATTTTGGCTTTATAAATTTCATCCCCCCCAAACACCCCAATAAGGCATAGCACTACACTAATACCATAGTATGGCATTCATGTAATGCCTACGGTAGGGTCTGAGGTCCTTCACAAATGCTAAATTTTTAAATAAGTAAAATAAGGTAAAATAAAAGTCTGTCAACATATTTGAAAGTATATCAATATATATTTTGCCTAATATGCATTTTAATTTGTTTTTTACTTTTCCAGCTTTTTCTGATTTATAATTTACAGATCCAAAAAATTACATTTGGCCACCATTAACTCATCATCAGAAAATATTGAAATCACAATGCAAATATTGTCTAATTCTTCATATACTGTTCAGTAATCCTATTGCTTTGACATACTTAAATTGAAAAAGCTTAGGAAAATAACAACATGGGGAAAAATGTTATATATTATTCTGACCTGGTAGCACCAGCATGTTAGGGTTGAGTTAGTGTTTGTGTCAAACCCCCTATTTCTGATAGCTTATAACTTGACTGTCTTAGGACCTAGGGTCTTGAACATTAGCATGCACCCTCTCAGTCCTAGTGCCAATTTTAAAAACAATTGCATAAGTACTTCCAGTGCTGTGAAGTGCTGAATTTACTAAACTGCACCCAAATAAAGACTTTTTTGTGCACAGATAATGAAAAAAAAATGCACCAATTTAAAATCTGAAACTTCCAGGTTAATAAGATATTGACCCAGAATATGTCCTTTCTTTTGTTTTACAATGAAAAGAAACCCACTTACAAAGTTATAAGTATTTTTAAACCACAGAGCACATGAGTAAATGAAAAAAGAGCCAGCAAAAAATATATGAAAAAGCATTACTTTTTTTTTTCATTCGTGACTGACTTGGAAAAAAATTATCTTTCCATTGCTGGTACCTTCCAGCCCTCCCAATCACTATTCAAACCTGCCATCTGGGTCCCAATCCTGCCACTGGTACTCACTGACCTCTGATTACTGTAATTACCAGTGGCTGGGTGCCCAACACCACTGCAAGTACTTGCTGACCCTTGATTAATGCAATTACAGGCAGTCAAGTGCCCAACCCCATCAATATCCACTGACCCCTGATCAATCCAGTGATTGTGTGTTTAACTCTACTATGGGTATCTGCTGACTAAACCCAATCCCTCCAATTACTGGTAATCAGGCACCCAACTCAAAAGCCAGTAACCTCCCCATCCCATCACTGCAATTGCCAGTGATCAGGTGCCCTAGCTGACCACCCATCCCCCAGTCATCCCCAGCACAAACACCCTTCCCCCCAACCAGCCCATACAATCAAAACTACTCCCCACTCTTTCCCACCCTCTAGAACTTATTTCATATTCTCCCACAGGCCAGACTGGTACATACTTTCCTTTAGGGTCCCACAGTGGGTGACTGGCGCAGCCTCCCCTCCACCTTGGTTAGACAACCTCTACTGCTCTGGTCCCCCATCACTGTTCAGTAACAAATAAATGGCAAGATAAGAGTGAAAAAAAAACTACTATGCAGGTGCAAAGACATCAGATTTCCTCAGCCTAAAAATAGATTGAATTTAGTGTCCCAAAAATGTATTTCAGGGACAAATTGACATCCCAAAATTGCATAGTCATGAAGGTACAGTAGAAGGGTGGTATGCACCCTGACCCTCAAATTTGGAAAATGAAATTAAAAAAGAACAACATTATGAGTGACTGAAAAATAACCCCCACCCCCAAGAAACTAAGTCCCAAAAAACATGAACTGTGCATGCACTGTGAATTAGGGTTTTTTCACTGTTTTTTTTTTTTTCTATCACCAATAACTAACATTTTTTAAAATTTCAAGCTCAAAGTTAGGGGATGGGCTTCTTGCCACACCCCTCAAACCACCCAGTTAGTAACTTTCAGACCTGCCAGATGGTTCTTTTGCTTCATGTATGAAGGGTCCTGCATGAAGCATGCTACAGTTCCAGAGCCATTCCCTATGGGTCAGCATACAACCAACAGGGCCCTGTGTAAAGCCACCCATAGGTTGAGTGACTTGCCTACTGGGTTGGTTGCTTCATGTAGGGCTCAAAAGGCCCTGAGCAAAGCAAGCTACAGGTCTGTGGCCTTTCCCAGTCCATCACCATGCCTGACTAGTCTTGCACTTCACATAGTAAACTGCATTAATGCATTCTTTGCTGAAGCACAAACACAGAGCTAGGAACCAAAGAGCTGTGGGAAGTCCCCAGTGCCTTGATGCATTTGTGATGTGCTATTCTGTGGGGTTTGAATGATCATGTGATGCACCATTGGTGTTACCCAACCTTTGGCACCCTCTACCCAAGCATTGTTGTGTCAGTATTTTACTTTGTCTGACAAGATGTGACAAACCTAGGATAATACCAGCGTTGGGTTGCATGATCAGCAAAACCTTGAGAAACAGCACACCACAGATTTACCACAGCTCCAGTGATTCTTTCATCTAATGTTTAGTTCCCTATTTTTTAGGATTGTGCTTTAACACTAACAGATGCATTAAAACAGCTTCTTGCAATATGTTTGTCTATCTATCTATCTATCTGTCTATCTACGTCTAGAGAGATAGACAGATAGATAGATAGATAGATAGATAGATAGAGATAGATAGACAGACAGACAGACAGATATAACAGGGCATGGCAGTGCCCCTATTTTTTAGATTGAGTAGTCACTTCTATTTTTAATCACGATTTATGCACCATAGTAGCATGGCCATCCTTGGACAGAGTAACCCGACATTTGGCTGCATGTAGTTGGTGTGAGACTCTCTGGATCCTGCACATTAGGTAATGGTTAGTATGGCGATTTGAATGTTCTTGAATGGTGAAAATACATAAAACATTGATTTTTAAGACCTTTTTTGTTGCTCACTGATAGCACAAAAATGGCAATGAGTCGAAACATGGAACTTTCAGGTTCATTAGAGTTTGGCTCAAGGCCCAAGGATGATTCTTTGATCAGTGGCTTTACTGAGAAATGTATAGATGTTATATTATTAGGAAAATAGAATGTCGTTTCAGCACTGGGCAGTTAATTTTTTTAACAAGTTGTAATGTTTTTCACAGGTTTTTCATAACTGCATTTTTTAAAATTCACGTACCCCACTTTTGTGAGTTGGAACTCACTTTTGTAAGCTACAGCTTGATTTTGTGAGCCTTAGTGGTCATGAAAGTGAGAAAAACAAGAGAAAGCTTTGCACAGCCAAAACAATAAAATGTTGGAAGTAAGGGGCAGGGACGCAATAATGGGGGGACAAGTGGGGATGTTGTCAGGGGCCCCAAGCTCAGAGGGGCCCACCCAAGAAGCTGGCGTTACCTCCTAGCATTATATGGTTTGGGAGACAGGGGCCCATCTCAAATTACCTGTCCTGGGCCCCAAAATTCTTAGCTGCAGCCCTGGTAAGGGGCACTAATGGGCAGCTAGCTGAGCAAGATACATTTCCCTAGTTCTGTCTCTATGCAGTCAAAATATGTTTTATAGTGATTTAAATGGTGAGAACTAGTTCTAAAGTCATTGATTTGGTGTACTAACTCAAGATGGAAGAGTATTTGGTGGAATCAGTGGTGAAACAGTCAAGATCCATGAAGAATCAGCAAAAAAAAAGGTGGCAGCGACAAGTGCAGGAAAAGGCCACAGCACAGTTATACTGTCAGCGCTTGAGATGTCTTCCCTAGCCAGGACCATTACAGAGCAAGTAATGGAAGCCCTGAGTCTAAAGTTAAAATAGTTAGCTGGAAGCCTGAAGGAATTTAAGAAACAGGCAGCTAGACAAGCAATTCAGTTCGCTGGAGCGGAGACCCTCATTTCAGACATGGAGGACAAAATACCACCTCTGCCTGATAAGCTGGACCACCTGGAGAAAGAAATGGAGGTGCTGCAAGACCAACTTAATTATCATGAGAATTATAATAGATGGAGCACTCTCCATCTGCGAGGACTGCCGGAGGGCAAGGAGGGAGTAAGCCCAGAACAGTTTTGTGTGGTTGTACTACCGCAAATGCTGTGAATGCAAGCTAAGGGTGGCAGCTAGAACATAGAGTGGGCACACCATGCCCTGAGTCCCAAGCTGCTAGCGGATGTACCACCCCAACAGATCGTCTGCAGAATACATCACTTTGGAGATAGGCAGGAGTTCCTGGCTGCTTACTGTTGTAAGAAAGAGCTTGTCTGCGAGAAGGCAAATCTGACTCCACACCAGAATTTTTCACAGCATTTACAGAAAAAGAGGAAGGTATTCATCTTAGTGTTAGATAACCACCAAGCTCACAAACTGGAGTTTCAATTCATGCACCCAGCTGTGGTGAGGGTGAAGCATGAAGGAGCCACGTTCTCCTTCTCACATGTGGATAAAGCAAAAAAGTTTGTGGAGGATCTAAAGAAGCATGCAGGATAAAGTGGACATGTACTGTTGGAACTATGTTTCGTATGGACTGAGACTGTGTAGATGCCCCTGGGTTAATGCCAGGGGCTCACTGCCCTCCTGGTGTGCAGGGACCGTGTGGTAGGGTGAACTGGAACTGTCTGTTTTTGATATAATGTGAAATTAGATGGTGAACTGCTGATACTGACAGATCTGGTCCAGGAACATTAGGGACTTGAACTGCTGATCTGAGTAGGAGGGTGCTCACAGACTGACGGCTCACAATATTACATATAGGTATTTTGCTTTCTAATATTCTCAGTTTAATGTTAAACATTATCACCGTCATGTCAAGCATGTGCAGGAGGTAGGAGGAGGTAGAGATGGGAGGGGGGGCATATGCAACAGGAGGATGGAGCTGTTACTAAAATTGCTACAAATAGCACAAAGGGAATGTTGGGGGATATGTTTAGTTTGTAGGTTGTTGTTCTGGGTTTCCGCCCTTGACTTTTTTGGGAAAGTACTACATGTTAAATATTTATGTGTGAGAATGTTTTCTTTTCTTACTATATGTTATAGTACCCAATGTATGTCAGTGTAAACTACAGAATGTGGGCTGGAAATGTTACCTTGGCTGGGGGTGGTGAGGAACACATGTTGGAGGAAGACACAGCAACGGGTTTGGGAAGGCCACGCAGGAGTTGTAATATGTATGATGGGGTCTAAAATTCATATAATCTCATGGAACATCAAAGGTTTCTCCTCCCTAGTAAAGTGGAAGAAGGTGCTTGTGATGTCAGGAGAAGAGGAACTCATGTCACCCTCCTTGCAGAAGACATTCTTAAGAAGGAGTATAGGAAGTTGGTAGGAGGTTGGGTGGGAAAATGCTATTTTGCCCCATATAGCTCCCATAAAAGAGGAGTGGTGATTTTGTTACACAAGGCACTGCCTCTTCGGGTGACCAAAGTAGCATCTGACCCTAAAGAGGGGTGTTATGTATTCATACAGGGGACACTTTTGGGAAAACAGTTTCATATGGGAACATATAGGCACCAACTGTATATGATCAAGCTTTTTATAAGAAGGTTTTGGATATTTTACAGGTCGAGCAGTTTGTTAATCTGACTATGGAGGGGGGCTTAATTGTGTGGCTGATCCCATCTTGGACCACTCTGGGGGAACTGTCGTCATGAGAGGGGCATTGACAATTGGAAGAAGGGGTGCTGGAAATGGATATGATGGATGCTTGGTAAGCAGCTAATCTGGGAGTCAAGGAGTTTACCTTTTATTCCAACCCCCATAAAACATGATCCATGCTGGACTACATTTATATTAAGAAGGGATTATATGGCACTATAAGGGAGGTATCCCATAGTCCAATTTATATTTCAGATCATGCCATGGTTTTGCTGTGGATGAAGGGCAATGGGGAACAAAAGGGTAGGGAAAGATGGAGATTCCCAACCTATTTACTGGCCAAGAAGGACTTTAAGGAGTATTTGCAAAAGCAGTCAGCAATACACAAGCAAGCTAACCTGTCTATGGCACCATCTAAGATCATATTCTTTCATTTCATTTTGTTTTATTTTTAATACTTGTAGGCACGATGAGTGTGTCTGCCTGTTTTCATGTGTGACAAGTGTACAAAAAACAGAGAACACTACAATAACTATACAATCAATACAAAACAGTATAATATATATGTAACCCCCAGGTGGCGCTATCCCAAGGGCTACTACCCCTGCCTGCCGGACTACTGACAGGTTGAGGGGCCTAGGTTCTATGTCGGGTGCCTCCACACAGAGGTCAGGGTTTGTAGTGGTTAGGCTAGATTGGTCACAGCCCTCTGGAACACTGAGACCCCCTTTTATCCCTTCTAGTGGCTTGCACAATGCACAGAAGTTACAGTCCCAACATCCCACATGTACACACTGTTCAATCATAAAATACCACTTACCCTCGAGACTGATTCTGAGGTTCATCTCTGAGGACCCCCTATAAAATAAGGTTAATCAGCATACACCAACCACTACAATGCTGGATAAGTAGGTACTGACACTTCAGAGAGTTTAAAGTTTAACAACATCAAATCTGGTTTATTTAGGGGGGCAATAACACGGAAGGGGGAAATCAGGTTAATTAGCAGTGTAAGATCACAGTACTGTGCACATTACAGGGTCTAGAAAGTCACACTCTGGGTACCCAGATTGGGGAGGAGCTAGCCAGGTCCATTGCCCGGGGTTGGCCGGCAGGTACAGATGGAAAAGGGCCCTGTAGAAGAAAATATGCACAACACCTAATTGTAATCCGGAGCCGGATGTCTCAGTCCATGAAGAAGTGAAACCACGATAATTAGATGACACACTTGCAATTTGATAAACAGATGGCAGGGAGCTACCCTGATTTGTACTCACAGACTCAATGCTGAAAACTGTCACAGGTGGGGGTTCTGGATTGCCAGACTCCCACACACAGCAGGGAGATGAGATTCTACCAGCCAGGCACACAGCTTTGATCAACAGACAGATTCAGTCCGCATACATTCACTTGGCTTTCAGTCTACACCGCAGAGGGACAAGAGAACCCGTTTAGCTGTTCCTCACAAGCATTCCACACATTTATATGTAAAGGAAATTACTATACCAGGCAGCTGCTTTCAGGTCCCGATCGCACTTACTGCTAAACCCGGGAGTTCACACTGCAGCTTCACTTCCTGACAGACCTAGCACGATTCAGTAATTCCTCCAGTCTTCTACAGGGTGAGCCTGGTTTCCACTCTTTCAGCCTCTCCTCCTCTCTGTAGGCTCGGATTCAGTCCGAATCAAATTGGCATCGCAATGCCCAACTTTAGGCTTCCCATGCACTTCCCGTGTGAAACTATGCAGCGCAGAAACTTGGAGCTCTTTCTCTCATCACAGTCTCAACGGATCTGATCTGTCCAGCCACAAGGCAGAGCATTCCCTTCGGGCGCCACCCAGTTCAATTGGTGAACTCAGCTGTCAATCACTCAGAACTCTCCCCATTGCTGCAAATAGGCGCCAAGGTCCAGAACTTCACTTCCCAGAATTACTAGCTTTATATCCTCATGGTAAGCCGGCTCCCAAGAGAGTCCGGATTCTGGTTGGTCTGAACAAACTCCATTTTAGAGGCCCCCCTGTACTGATTGGATCTATTCAACAGTTCAGATCCAAAATGGAGGGGCAAAACACACTGAGTCCCAGCTGCAAGAAAGGCAGGTTAGACAAACTACATTCTACTTAATACTCTAACTGGTTTCAGACAAACAGTTACACCTGTCATTTAGGCTCCCTCTGCTCTCTTAGCGACTGCAGAAATGGAGCGCTTACTCAGTGGCCCAGCCGGGATTCGAGCATTAAATACACAGTTCCCCCCCATACAAACTAATAAAGTCTGCAAGCAGACAGCTCTTAAAGAGACAGTACCAGAGGCTGTAAAAGCACTCACAGATAAACGGCTTAAACGCCGAACACCATTCACACTGGGAGCACTTAGCCAGTTCCTAGAAGACTTTTGGGAACCCCTATTTGCAGGGGGGTTACATATAAAATCTACAAACATCATATTTAAGGTCCAATTGGTGGAATCCAAACCTAGAAACAGGTGCATTTATCAGAATCATGAAACCATTGTCGTAATTTCTTTTTAAACAAAGAAACAGTAGGGTTATTGACTATATTCAGTGGAAGAATAAACAACTGAAGAGCTTTATAGAGTATTGACCTATTCTTGGAAGTAGGGAAAGTCTTTATGAGGGGGCAATAATTAGTTATGTGGCCAGTTGTAGGAAGAAAAGGAAGGAGAAACAGGATGAGATAGGGAAGCTCTGAAATGTGGAAAAGAGCAGTGGATGATGAGATGATGAGTCAGCAGGGTTCATGGGGGAATTAAGAGCTGCTAGGGAGACACTAAATCAGCTGCTGACAGGAGAGACACACTCATCTCTGTACTTTGCGAGACAGCATATCTCCAAGTGGGGTAACAAACTTGGGAGTTGTTAGCAAGGATGGCTCGGGGCAGGAGGACCACTGCAGTGATACCAGTGGTTAAGGGGTCTAACAGACAAATGCTGAATGATGAGGGGGGAGAGATAAGAGCTTAGTTCAGGAGGTTTTACCAGAAGCTGTATGCGGCAGAAAGTCAGGGGACAGAGACGCTGGTGGAGGAGTTCCTGGAGGGCCTGCCCCTCCTCATGATATCAGATGGGCAAAGGGAAGCATTGGGAGCCAAGGAGACCAGAGAGAAGATAATTGGTGCAATGAGCTCCTTACAGAGGAGTAAGGCAGAAGGACAAGATGATTTTGTAGCTGAGTATCATAAACACTCAAGGGACATCTTAGTGGAGCAGATGGCAGATATGCTGGAGGAGGCATAAGCAAAGAGGGGACTCCCTGACTCGTATAATGGGGTGGTGGTGTGCAATCAACCAAAGCTAGGTTGGGATCTGACAGAGTGTTTGTCTTACTGGCCCATTTCTTTCCTTAACTGCGATCTCAAGATTTATGCTAAAGTGCTGGCCAGGCATTTATTGGAATTGCTTCCAGGGTTGGTCCATGCAGAGCAGACTGGCTCTGTGAGGTGGAGATTGTCCTATTATAATATGCGGTGGCTGCTGAATATAGTGCAGGGGGAGCTCAGTGTCCACAACAAGTGGTGGTGGTGCTGTTTATGGATGCCAAAAAAAGCTTTTGACCACATGGAGTGGAGATACCTCTTCCGAGTTCTGGAGAGATTTGGTCTGGGAGATGACTAAGGCCCCAAAGGCAGATTTTAGTAAATGGTGAACTGTCAGAGGATATAGTCTTACAGCGTGGCATGAGGTAGGGCTGCCCCCTCTTTCCATTATTGTTTGCTTTAGCAATTGAGCCTTTGGCGATCTGGATTTGGGGACATGAGCAGATTGGGGGGTGCAAACACAGAGGGACGGGCATCATAACATCAGTTTGTATGCTGATGACTTGCTCCTGTTTGTTATTTAGCCTGAATCTACTGTTCCAGTACTTTTAGAAGTGGATGAAAAGTTTGCACAGTCTTCGGGCTACAGATTGAACTTGTGTAACTCAGAATTGATGCTGATAGGGACTTGGCTGGGGGGAGACAGGTTGCAAAACTGGAGTTTTAAAGTGGTGGAAACAGCTATTAGTTACTTTGGGATCAAGGTGGGGAAAGGACTTGAGGAGCTCTATGCCTTAAATTATAGACCCATATTCAGCACCATCTTGGCAGACATGGAAAGGTGGAGGGCTCTAAGTATATCTTGGATGGGAAGAATCAATTTGATAAAAAATGAATGTACTACTGTGGCTTCTGCACATTATGCAGATGCTCCCTATGGGCCCCAGGAAGGGTGACATTAAGAGGGTAGACAAAAGCTTCATCCAGTTCATTTGGCGAAAAAGAAGACTGCAGATCAGCCTGATGAGGCTGAAAGGCACCATAGAGCAAGGAGTCCTTAACTTCCCAGACCTGAAGGGATAGTTCCTTTCAATACAACATAGATATGTACAGGATTGGGTTAACTGGGGGGAGAAGGCCAATTGGGTAGGCTTAGAAAAGGAAGAAGGAACTGGAAGATTATCTGTACATCTAGTGCTGGGGAAAGAAAGGATATGGAACAGCCAGAGGAGATAAACCTATAGTAAGATATACCTCCAAAGTGTGGGAGGAGGTGAGGAAATGAAGGAACGCAGGTGAAAATCATACCCTCATGGTCCCTCTGGTGGGTAATCCAACCTTTTTGCCTGGTTTGGAAGATGGGGAATTCAAAGAATGGGAGGCCAGAGGGGTAAAATGGGTTGGGGACCCATACACATAGGAGGGGATTAAGAGCTTTGCATTGGTGCAGGAACAGTTCCAACTCCCTCCAGCATACATGTAACAATATTTACAGGTGAGGGCCTGTAGTAGTAGCTTAGGGAGAGATCTACTGGAATCTTCTTCACTGTATGCCCTGGAACAGGTGACTCTGGGGGCTTGGATGTCTCCTAAGGGGATCATAGCCAAAGTGGTGCGACAGGATAGGACATGTTTCCCAGATCGCATGAAGAAAACCAGAGGTCAATAGGAGAGGATCATGGGGTAGGAGATAAGTGCTGAAAATTGGGCTGCAGTATTAAAATCCCACATGGGACTGGTGGTCTGCAATATACAGTATAAAGATTCACAATTTAAATTTATCAGTAGGCTTTATTACCCACCTAGTGTGGTACATAGGTTTAATCCCACTGATTTCTCCATTTTTGGTGGATGTGGGAAGGAAAGAGGCACTTATCTGCATTATTTTTGGAGCTGTACAAAGCCACAACCATACTGGCCAGGTTGATGTGGGGAAGAAATGCCATGGAGCTAAAGGTATACACAGCCCTGGTTGGTAAGCCAGATGGGTAGCACAATGATGTGTCTGTCGTAGGTAGGCTGATAGTCCTGGAAGAATAGGTGGCGGAGTCTCACCTGGACAGGACCTGAGCATATGGCAGTAGGTGAAAGGTGGTCCCACATGTAACTGGGAAGATAAATTTAAAAGTGAACTGCAACATAACCTTGCAGCCCTTCCCATCCTCACATACATTACAGTACTGTTGCGGGAGTCCGGGGCTGCAATCAGCACAATGTTTCACATCCAGGGTTAATTTTAATAAAGTGCCAAACTTTTCGGCCAAAAGCAGAAGTGTGGAGGGGACCCAACTGAGCGGGCGCAAGTGTTCATGGGTATTGCACCCACTTAGTGATGGCGCTCCCACCACTATCCTTATAATAGCAGCATTAGTGGTTGTGTATTATGCTGATTTTATTGCTTCCCCAGGGGTCTTGACACCATAAATATTACTTACTGCAACACCTGGACAGGCTGTTGCTGTAAGTAATATTTGGGGTGTCAAGACCCCTGGGGAAGCAATGAAAGTCAGCATAATACGCAACCACTAATGCTGCTATTATTTTATTTATTTATTTGTTTATTGAAGTCTAGGATAACACCTCTTGAGCTCAAAACTCTTTATATTGGTTCCACGTCATGATAACAACACAAAACTGGGTTGTACAAAAATTACAAAGGTTAGGATACAGCAGTATGCAACAAGGAATTGTGCATGTTACAGAGGAAGTTAGGATATTGGAAGCGGGGCTAACAAAAGACATTTAGAGGAAAAAATGGCACGGTGGGGGAGGGAGGGTTATAGGGAGTGGTGGGGGAAAAGCTAGGAAGACCAGAGAGGAGATTATAAGGGGAGTGGTGGGAGCAATGTCACTAAATGGGTGTAATACCCATGAACACTTGTGCCCACTCAGTTGGATCCCCTTCACACTTTCACATTCAGCCGAAAAGTTCGGTGCTTTATTAAAATTGAACCTGAATGTGAAAAATTATGCTGATTGCAGCCCCGGACTCCCGCAACAGTATTGTAAGGTATGCGAGGACGGGAGGGGGCTAGAACGTTATTTTGCAGTTCACCTTTAAAACATTTATTTTTTATAATACTAATGAAACTAGACTGTTGCATTTTGGAAAACAAGCCCTGCTTTGATGAGTCATGAGCTTGGTTTCATGAGTCAGAAACCCAGTTTCCTGAGTCTTAGCATTCATGAAAGAGATGAAAAGAACAGAAAACTAAAGTTTCTGCATCAGAAACAATAAAATCTGTTGGAAGTTAAGTCTGAAACTTGTGTGGACAACAGTCCAGGCTGTAAGGTTGATTTTCAAGAGTTTTTTTTTTTTTTGTAAAAAAAAAAAACATTTTTTAAAATATTAAAGAAATTAGGCTTAAGCATGTCATGAAAACAGGCTCTGCTTTCCTCATTCATGAACATGCATTTGTGACTTGCAAAACAACTTTCATGAGATACAACCTCAGTTTTGTGATGTCCCAAAAGAATTATGTATACAGTGTACCATGTTTTTTGTGATATTGAGTTGTTTTATTGTATATGGAAATTTTAATACAGAATGTAAGATTTAAAAAGTATGGAAATAAATCTATTGGGGTTGAAGCACAAAGTAGGGAAATTAAAAATGAGGGTAAAAGTGCCAGTAACCGTGGCAACTCTGTGGTGTGGTGTTCATTTGGGTTTGAACAATCATATAACACTTTGCTGGTATTACTCTGATATTGGCCCTGTCTTGACAAAGTAAAATAGTGATACAGCAATGCTTACATAGAGGGTTCCAATAGTAGCCTAACACCAACACTGCACTGTATGATCATTCAAACCCAGTGGAACACTGCACTACAGATTTGTCAAGATTCTAAAGACTTTTTACTGTAATTTTTCATTTTCTTTATTGTATGCTTTGGGCCAAATATTCAAAGCTTTAGTGCCATAAAAACTAGATAGTGCTGTGCAGACTGTTTACACCTTGAGTCTAGAATTAGCAGAGGGATTCCTATACTCAAGGCATCAGTTTATGTGGTGCACATTCGTTTGTTAGATGGTACAAAGTTAGGGACTGCACACTGTTGTCAAGGCACAGGACAGGAAGCATAGGGAAAACCAGAAGCAGTTGTAGAATTCACCAACAATTTTTATTTACAGTAACATAAAAATAAACTTGTTTGGTGTAACTATTTTCGAAGGAGAAATAAAATAAAATCTTCCTTCAGTCTCTGTGTGTCCCTTTTTCTCCTAATCTTTCTTGCAATTGCAACCTAGCTCTTTTAAGTCATTTCAACCCCCATTCTTAATTTAAGCATCTTGTTTCTTGCAAAGTGTTCTGTTCTCGTATGTATCAGGAAGGAGTTGCTAGAACACAGTGTACTTTAGTTGAGACCCAATTTCCACAGCTTTTGCTAAAAGGCTTAAAATGTGAACTCTGGTAACCTCCGAAGTTCCCAATACCTTTTTTCAGTCATGTTAAAATACAATTATATACATTTCAACAGTAATGCTATATATTTTCCAAACACAAGGGATCCCAATATCAGTTACATTTCCATACAATGATTTGCACATATCTTTATATCAGCAGATATGCAAGGGAGAAAAACAGACAGCAAAAGAAAACTGAGAGACAGAGAGAGGCAAAGAATTGCAAGACTGATCGGGTTGATCAAGTCCAAAGTCTCACAGGAAAATTTAGTTGTGCAACCAGACAAAGAAGAGTCAGAAAAGGAAAGAATAGAACCTTGCATTTAAACACTTTCTCCATAACAAATGGGACAGGGTCCTATTCTACCCTATCACATACACCCCCTCCTTAAGAGGGAACCTGTTTTATTAAATGGGTTTCCCAAACTTTTTTATTCTCTACTAACACTTGCTGCTTTCAGACATTAAGCACATGTACATCATATCTCTCTCTCTCTCTTTTATAACAGTACAGTAAACAGTACAGTTCTAATCATACATTTGTTTTTTCAACCTTCAGAACCCTCAATTCCTGATCCATATCTTGACAGAAAATTAGCATTGCTATTCTCTTTACCAGATTTGTGTATCACTGTGAATTTAAATGGTTGTAGTGCTAGGTACCACTTTGTGGTTCTGGAATTTTTATCTTTCATCTGGTTAAGCCAACAGAGAGGACTGTGGTCTGTTACAAGAACAAAGTCAGTTCCTAGCAAATAAAATTTAAGGGACTCCATGGCCCACTTTGCTGCTAAACACTCCTTTTCGATAGTGGAGTACCTTTTCTCTCTGTCATGCAATTTCCTACTTATGTACAGAAATGGAAATTACGTACTTACCGTAATTATTGATCTTCTTGGACAGTCTCCATCATTCATTCACACTAGTGGGATAGTGCCAGAGGCACTAGGACCAAGCAGGAGCCAAACATTTTCAGAAGGTTTGGCGCTGAGACAGGACCACGCATGTGTGGCACCACGAGACTAGCTCACGCCTGTGTAGGCTATCTTGGCGTCTACCCTCCAGCCACCTCAGTACCTTATTGACCGAGGAGGTGCAGCGTAACTAATGAGAATAACTCATTCTGAGTTTCTGGGCCTGAGAGGGCCCAGATGGCCTTTGCAAGAAAGATCAAAGAACAATGTCTTCACAGTCCGAACCATAGGACCATAAAGACCAGAAAAGAAAATGAGTGAACCCAGGGGATGGTGGGTGGGCATGTGAATGAGTGATGGAGACTGTCCAAGAAGATCAATAATTATAGTAAGTACGTAATTTCCATATCTTTCTGGACTAAGTCTCCATCACTCATTCACACAGTGGGAGAGTACTGAGCTAAAACCAACAACCCTGAGTATGGTGGTAGGAGATAGGGTTCACTCAGAAAAGACAGCCAAGGACTGTCCTGCTAATAAAAAGAGCTATCTTGTAAAGAGCATCCAGTACATAATGCTTACAAGATAAGCGCTCGAGTTGTAACTCACCACTTTGCAGACAACTGCCATGGGCACAAAATGAAACTCTGCCAGGAAGCCGCAACCACTCTGGGAGAGCGGCAAGAACCCAGGCTCACAATTTGGTATAGGACCAAAATTAATAGTGTCAAAGACATGAACTAATTTAATGTAAAAGGACCTCAGGAACTGCAAGAGCCAGAGATAAAGTCTACTGGTTCAGGGTAGACCAAAAAGTGCAGATGGAACCCCACCTACCAAGTATGGCTGACCTGCAAACAACAGGTCCAGGAGCACTTGAACCTCTTACTTGGAGAGCAAAAGAAGGTCTAGGTGGAGTTAGCCCATCGAGGAGAATGGTTTCCACTTAGTCACTGAAACCTTCCTGATGGAAGGCCAAGCACAACATAGAAGCCTCTTGTGGTGGTGTAGTAGAACTAGATCCTAGTCACTGCATATTCCAAAAAGGAATCATCCTGCCCCTGTGTGTACAGCTGTAGTAGCAGTCTCTGAACTCAGAGAAGAAAGGAAAAAGTGTACAGGAGGACGTGTCCACTGCAGAAAAAACATTCCGACAGAAAAAAGCAGGGTCTGGATTTGTAAGGCAAATAGAGGCAGATGTGCGTCGAGGAGGGACACAGCAGGACCAAGTTAGGGCTAACCCATTAATTGAAGTGACTGAATAGCGGCAGAAGTGACTCAATGTGGTGAGTCACTACTCACTTCAGCCTCCCTGAAGGGAGTAGGAAGGATTCTAGTTTGCTTTGTTGAAAAACAAACATCACAGCTCCATCACGCACTCAGAGAGGATAGCTTCATGTGCGACTGGCAGACCAGTGCGCAGGAACTACAGGTGTGAATATTTGAGAAGCTATCTCAGAAAAAGACCTACTTGACCTATGGTCAAGAAAGGAGCATGTCGTCTGTTAAGTTGAAGCAAGCAAGGAAGTAGGAATCTAAGTTCCAACTCACTGAAGAGTCACTTCTGTTGCTGTGAGACTCTGATCAAGAGAAGGAAGCCTAATTAAAAAAAGTGGGGGACTAACAGACTGGTCAGATGCCTAGGTTTTGGAAATATCTCAGAATAAGAGAAATCGCTCTAGAGAAGAGAGATGACCCATACCACTGCTGGATCAGACTGCCCCTGGGGGTAGAAGAAATCAAGTACCCCTTACCGTAGTTTTAGAGATGACCGCCTCAGGGGCTGAGGTGAAACCTGACCAGATTCAAAAGTGTGGTATCAGGTAATTCCGACTAGGCCCTGTGCTGTAATAATTCTAACCCTTTTTTTTTTTTTTACCATTAGTCCGAGCCTGACAAGGTTCCAGGCTGCTATTTCACAAGGATTGCCTGATACAAAAATGATGAAGATGTCATCCCTCTGAGAGGCAGGAGGAGGATAGGATCCATAACTGAACTCTTGACTGGACTAATAATAACAGCTGAACAGATGTTAACCACCTGTGCCGAAGCAGCCACCAAAGGGGCAGTATCAGAAGGGGGCTGTATACCACTATCAAAGGAGTGGAAGAGTCTGTGCGGCTCCCGACCATTGAATTAGAATGTTCCACAGAGTGTAATTGTCTTGATGACTGAAAGAGTCTAGACACAGAGGTGCATGGTCCACAGATGCAGTCTGACTACTATGGCGGACTCCATTACTGAAGAACTACTGAAAAGAGCTTCAGTTACGGACTCTGATGATAGAGAGGGCATGCCCTTCAGTATATAAAATGAGTCATCCACTGTATTACTGACCAGAAGGACAGGGAGAGATTCATCTAGATGCACTTCTACCCCAGAAGGACCCCCTAAGAGAGGTCCAGGTCAGAGCCACTAGAGACTCCGCCACCAGGAAGGATGTTGAAGAGCTTGGCACCATGTAGGGAACCAAGAAAGTGCTGAGCGGAATGAGAGGTTCCGCTGGCAGAACAGTACAGAAGAGTTTCATCAGTGGGAACCTGCTGGATGACACAAGAGCTGATGCAGACCACCACCCACTAAGATGTGTGGAAAAAATTATCCGCAGAACAGGACTTCATTCTGTGGAAACATCCTGCCACAAGTCCCGTGAAGAAGAGGTCTGCTTCTTCCCCAAACGAGGAAGAAGAGCTCAAGGCTAAGCGGAGCCGGATCCCCAGAACCACTAAATTCGCGCTTCAGTGGACTGCCCCCCCCCCCGAGCACAGGACTGTCCGTAGTCAGACCCTCCCCCATTACTCAAGTGTGGTGGACCGGGCACAGCTCCTCTGCCATAACAACTTTCAAATAGTCTTCCTACCATCACCACTACCATCTAAGGATGACTGTTGATGGCAGGAAATAATTTGTTTTTCTTTTTCTTCATAAATCTTCTTTTCTTGTTCGTAAAATAAGAAATTACTACTAAAAAGTTAAATTAGACACTAAAAGCTGCTGTCATACAGATGAAAACTTAGACTCCGGCAGATGAGCGACGTCGACATCTAAGTGCACTCGACGGCGGGAGAAAAGGAAGTGAGGCGGTTGGAGGGTCTACGCCGAGATAGCCTACACAGGCATCAGCTAGTCTAGTGGTACTGCGCATGCGTGGTCCTGTCTCGGGGCCGATCCTTCTGAAAATTTTTGGCTCCTGCTTGGTCCTAGCACCTCCAGTGCTATCCCACTAGTGTGAATGAGTGATGGAGACTTAGTCCAGGAAGATCAGGATGTTCTGTCCCATTTGTATTTTGACTTAGGACTGCACCTAGGCCTACCTCAGATGCATCTGTTTGTAGCAAGAATGGTTTTTCAAAGTCTGGGCATCTTAAACCTGGGGCTGAACGTAATGCAGCCTTTATGGCTTGAAAAGCTCCATCACACTCTGGGGTCCATTTCACATTATTTGGGTACCGTTTTTTCATGAGTTCAGTGAAGGGAGTAGCTAACTCAGCAAAGTTGGGAACAAATCTCCGATAATAACCAGCCAGCCTTAAAAATGCCCTGACATGTTTCTCTATTTTAGATACAGGGCTGTTAGCTACAGCTTCTATCTTAGAAACCTCTGGCCTGACTTCTTCATTTCCCAACACATATCCCAAATATCTGGTTTCTTGCATGCCCAATACAAATTTAGTAGAATTAATTGTCAGACCTGCATTTTTGATAGCTTGGATAACTGCTTGTAGGTGTTCCAGGTGACTTTTCCAGTTTGACTGTACACCACAACATCATCCAGGTATGCAGCACAATAACCAGTGTGATGGGATAAAATGACATCCATGTACCTTTGGAATGTAGCTCGTGCACCATGTAAACCAAATGGCATGGTGGTAAACTCATAGAATCCTATAGGGGTGGCAAATCCAGTTTTATCTCTGGATTCTTTAGCTAAAGGTATTTGCCAGCAACCATTGGTGAGATCGAGAGTACTGATATACTTTGCACTCCACAGTCTGTCTACCAAATCATCTATTCTGGGCATAGGATAACTGTCATATTCTGACACTTGATTAAGTTTCCTAAAAATCAAGGCAGATTCTAACACCCCCTTCTTTTTTGTTTACAATTACCATTGGAGATATCCAAGCACTCCTCGACTCCTCTATGATATCCAATTCTTTCATTTTTGTATTTCCTTAACCACATCAGCTCTTAACCACTCTGGTAACCTGTATGTCTTTTGCCTAATAGGACGAGCATTCCTTGTCACTATTTATGTGCTCAACCTATTTTGCTCGGCCTGGTACGGTGGCAAAAGTACTGTTAAATGTCTTTAGCACATTACGAATTTCTGGAGTTCATTCTGAGGTTCAGGAAACATTCAACTTTACAGCATCAGCAGTTACAGTTTGTTCCAGTCTATCATAAGCTACATCAATATCTTCCTTATCAGTTTCTGGTAAAACTAGCAAAGCAGCTTTTGGCATTTTTTAAACCCATTTCTTGAGGAGGTTAGCATGGTATATCTTAGTAGAATTTTTCCTGTCAGGGGTCTCAGACTTGTAGTTAGCAGTGCCAGTACATCTAAGAACTTTATAAGGCCCTTGCCACTTCATTAACAGTTTATTTTCTGTTGTGGGGTAACAGTAGCAAAACCTTTTCACCTGGCTCGAAAACATTTTCTTTTACCCCATGGTCATAATATATCTTCTGCTGGTTTTGAGCCTCTTCTTGATTGCTATGGGCAATTTCAACATATTTTGTCAGCTTCTTTCTTAGGGCACACATATAAGATGTTATAGATAGTTTCTGAGTGGGGTTATCATCCCCACATTTCTTTTATCACATCCAGTGGCCCTCTTGGCTGCCTACCACACAGCATTTCAAATGGTGAAAACCCTGTTGATGCTTGTGGCACTTCTCTGTAAGCAAAAAGTAGGTAAGGCAAGTATTGGTCCCAGTCTTTCCCTTCCCCTTTTACAAACCTTTTTAACATGCGTTTTAGGGTTTGGGTAAAATGCTCAACAAGACCATCTGTCTGAGGGTGATAGGGGGAGGTTCTTATGGCAGTGATACCTGGTAGTCTCTACAGCTCCTTAAGCAATGCAGCACCAAAATTATTACCCTGATCAGTAATAATTTCTTTAGGTATGCCCACTCTGCTGAAAATTTTGGCAAGCTCTGCTGCAACTTTTGGGGCTGTAGCAGTACGCATTGGAACTGCTTCTGGATATCAAGTAGCATAGTCGCATACTACCAGGATAAATCTGTTACCCTTTTTACTTCTGTCTAAAAGACCAACCACATCCATTGCAATTCTCTCAAAAGGTACATCTATCAAGGGTAGGGGGCACCAGGGGTACCTTGTCTTTTCTAGTGATTAGGGCTACTTTCTGACACTCAGCACAGGAATTACAATAGGTATCAACTTCTTCATCAGTTCCAGGCCAGTAAAATCTATACAGCAATCTGGCAAGGGTGCGATCTCACCCTGAGTGACCAGCCATAGGACTATCATGTGCTATCTGTAATAACTCTGTTCTATACTTCTGTGGTATAACCAATTGTTCTGTCTGCTCCTGTGTCTGAGGTTTAACCCAAACTCTCTACAGTAACCCATTACATTTTTTAAACATTTGTCCACCCTGTTTTAGTTTCACCCCCAGCTGCTTAAAATAACCCTGGAGAGAAACATTGTTAGCTTGTTCTGAAAGAAAATCACAATCAGTAATCAGTTTAGTTTCAGCATTTTCATATTTTAACCCTTCATGTCCATCAGTCATTTGTGCCACAGTTTCTTCAGGCTTCGTCTTTCTTTCCTGGATTTACGGATCTTGGAGCTGTGCTCAAACAAGTCTGAATCAAAATCACTGAAAAAGAAAAGTGTCCCCACCATCTGAAATTTTCTTTGCCTGAGCTCTTGTCACCACAGCTACTGAAACATTAGGATTTACTCCCGCTTTGATCAACTCAATAAATCCTAAAAAGTCTTTTCTAATAATCACAGGTACAGGTAACTTTGGTACTACCCCCACTTTCATTTGGTGCGACACACCCTTAGCGGTCAGAGTCACTTGGGTGGTGGGATAGTATCGCGTGTCCCCATGGATGCAGATGACACCAGTACCCGGTCCCTTTGCACAGTGTTTTCCCAGTCCTTTAACATGCACTAGAGTCTGTCTGCTTCCTGAATCAGTAAGTCCCTTCACAGTCTTATTCCCCCACCTTCACATCTGTTAAGTACTTGCCCCAATTTGCCAAGGACAAATCTGCTCCAGTGCTACTCTCCTTACTACGACAGTTTCTTGTCAAATGGCCTGGCCTATTACAGTAACAGCAGATAACGTCTTTGGGCACATATTTGTTACCCCACCAGAGTTCTTATCAGGCTTGGAGTTTAAATGGGAAAAATTGTGTCTTACTGGTGCTTGGCTGTTACCTCACTGCTGTGGTGTCTGTCTGGCCATTTGGTGGTCTTCGGCCAGAGAAACAGCCTTTTCCCCACTCTCTGGTCGGTGTTCCTTTACCCACAACTGCACATCTATAGGCAAGATGTTGATGAATTGCTCCATGGCAAATGTGTCGATGATCCGTGGGACTATTTTGCTCTCAGGTTGGATCCATTTGATCAGTTCTCTGAGTCGGGTGAAGGCTTCTCGAGGATTGTCGACAGAGTTGTACCTCAGAGATTGAAATCTCTGCCTGTATGTCTCTCCAGAAATGTCATACCTTTTCAGGATTTTGCTTTTCACCCGGTCATAGTTTTCTGACTGTGTAGTGTCCATACTGCTGTAGGCAAGCTGGGCTTTTCCTGTCAGGTAGGATATCAGTCTGATTGTCCATTGCTGCTTTGGACACTGGCAGGCTGTGGCAGCTCTTTCAAAGGTTGTCAGGTATGCCGCAATATCATCTGAGGGACATAATTTAGTAAGTTTAATGGCTTTTAAGTTGCTTGCATTTTGTTGCTCATCTGGGTCTGAGCCGGATCCTCTGCCTTTCCTAGCTTGTAAGGCATCCAGCCAGCACTGCTCCCATTGCTGCATCTCTTCTCTCATCTGCTGCTCCTGCCACTGCATCTCTTCTCTGCTGCACGCTTCTAAACGCTGAATCTCTTTTTCTCTGTGCTTCTCAGTCTCTTTTTGTTGTATAGCCCACCATTTGAAAAAGTCCATCAGACTTTCAGGTTCTGTCACTGCCTGTTCTTTTTCCATAACTTGTGCTGGCTGTACAATTTCAGATTGGACTTCTGTCACTGCTAGTTTGGCTGCCATTCTCCTGGTAACCACTCCTGGACTTGCTGCTGCTGCAGAATCCATACCTTCCTCTGTGCATCCCTGGTACTAGGTCCAGTACCCACACACAAAACTCCTGTCTTAGGGTATGCATGGGTTAAATCCCACTTAGGCTGACCCCATCGGTTGTCGAGGCACAGGTCAGGAAGCATAGGGGAAAACCAGGAGCAGTTGTAGAATTCACAAGAAATTTTTATTTACAGTAACATAAAAATAAACTTGTTCAGTGTAACTATTTACAAAGGAGAAATAAAATAAAATCTTCCTTCAGTCTCTGTGCATCTCTTTTTCTCTTAATCTTTCTTGCAGTTGCAGCTTAGCTCTTATAAGTAATTTCAACCCCCACTCTTAATTCAAGCATCCTGTTTCTTGCTCTGTTCTCGTAAGTATTGGGCAGGAGTTGTTAGAACACAGTGGGCCTAATTCTAAAATGGGTTATGCATGTTGCAAGGTAATTTGCACCAAACCCGATGGCACAAGTTGCACTTTGTGATATGCATTACGCCATTTGCTATTCCAAGATGCGGCCTGCACCATGATCTGGGCAGCCTGCACCCAAGCAGACTTTCTGCCAGCCACAGCCCCTACAGCATGGCAGAAGGGGGGGGATTATGGCAGCATCTGCACCCTATTCTAAAAGGGCAGCTGCTGTAACCTACTTATGCCATTCCAAGACACACTGTGCCACTGCGGGGTTAGACCAGGAGTTAGCTGATCTAAGGGGCATCTGTCCTTGCCAAATGGTGGTTGCCCCCCCACAGTGCCACAACATGCACACAGACGTGCCCCACAGACAACCCCATCACATAGATGCCTCCCCAATCCCAGGATGCCACCCGGGTCCATTTTCTGTGGTGCAATCCTCACACCTGTGCTGCACTGCTGATCCCCCCATGGCCCCCAGGGGCTTGCATGCTCATTTCAGGGTTGGGGGCTTGGAGGGGCTGTTCCCTATGGACAGTGGCTTGTGTCACCCAGGTCCATTGCACCATTCCCATGGCACAAGCCTGCAGCTCCCACACCACGCAGGACATAAGCACCAGGGACCCTGCCTGTCTTGGAATAGGGCACAGGGTCTCTAGTGTAGCGGCACATGTCCAACTGGCATACACCCACGAGTTGCGACATGCATCTTAGAATCGGGCCCCATGTACTTTAGCTGAGGCCCAATTTCCACAGCTTTTGCAAGGCCTAAAATGTGAACTCTGGTAACCTCTGAAATTCCCAATACCTTTTTTCAGTCATGTCAAAATACAATTATATACATTTCCACAGTAATGCTATATATTTTCCAAACACAAGGGATACCAATATCAGTTACATTTCCATACAATGATTTGCACATATTTTTATATCAGCAGATATGCAAGGGAGAAAAAACAGACAGCAAGAGAAAACTGAAAGACAGAGAGAGAGAGAGAGAGAGAGACAAAGAATTGTGAGACTGTTCTGGTTGATCAAGTCCGAAGTCTCACAGGAAAATTTAGTTGCACAACCAGACAAAGAAGAGACAGAAAAGGAAAGAACAGAACCTTGCATTTAAACACCTTCTCCATAACAAATGGGACAGGGTCCTATTCTACCCTGTCACACACACATACAAATTTGTGGAAGGTCTGCATACTTTTATTTTGTTTTATTTATTTATTTATTAATTATATTGGACACAACACCTTTGTGCTTGAGAGGCTAATTTACAAAGGTTCCTAGTCAAATGACTAGAATGACTATATACAAGTTGAGTTTCATATAGAACAGACATTAGCACATAATAATCACATGGTATATACAAAATGTAGTTTGCCAAATGGGTAGAAAAATACTGACATAATGTGATGCTCAGAACATAGATGTTTTTACAAATATAAACTTTTGTCCACCCACTTTTTTAATCCACACCGCAAGCAGCTTACAGCTGAAGCCCCTCTGGGCTCTGTGTGGCAGTGAACCGGCTCCTCTCGCATCCACCCGCTCTTTTCACCCTCACCACAAGAAGCTTACAGGTATGGCATCTCAGCTTTAAAGCCACAAACCACATTGGCTCAAACAGAGTCGACAGTGACTCCACCATTGGATGCGGCTCCATTTTTCAGCCACTCTGATTGGTCTGCGCTCTTACTTGGATTCTCAGCACCCTTTCCAAGCTAATTAAGGGGCAGAATTTAACTTTTTAACTCAAATTATAGGGGTCTGTCCCTAAATCCAAACTACTGGGTGTCTGTAGCATTCTTCAAAATGGGACCGAATGTGACTAGGGAAGGAAAAAAAATTAACATTAAGGGGGATAGCATCTTAATTGTGACTGCCTTGTTCTAAGGCTTCTAAGGGAAGATTTTCAGCCCTCGCACCCTCCCCAACCCCAATGGTTTATTAAATACACTCAAGCTCCTCCATCTCCTTGACTATCCTGTCACTATTGGCTGATTATCTCCCACCCACAGCCCAGTTACCCTGCTTTTATTGGTTGGTTGTAGGATACTCCCCTGTACTCTCCCATTTGTTATTGCCTTGTGCCAATCTAATATAACTCCTAACCTGCTGCAGCCCTAAATTGGTGCAGCAGTCCTGATCCGAATGTGATGGCACCTGCCAGTTAAACACTCAAATGTTGTGGCACAAACTAAAATGATTCTACTAGCCCTCCTAATCTCCTATCTTGTGCAAGGGGGGCAAAATAAATATGGGTCACAAGACTAGCCCTTTCTCCAGCCCAGGATACACCCCCACCATTGGGTACAAGTTAAGAGGTACACTGATTGAATCATGCCCAAAATATGACTTCAGTATCCCACCTAAAATATACAAACCCCTAGTACCCTGCAGAATCCCTATAGCTGCCCTATTATGCAGCCATGACACCATGGCCACACCCAACACTCTGCCTCACAGAATAAAATCAAAAAGGCTAAATCGCCAGCCTGGTGGTGCTGAGGGTTGAGGCACTGGATGCCACACCTTGCGCTATACTGGCGACCCGGGTTCAGGAGTGAGCCCGGGTTGCTGGGGGTTGGCAGGAGAGGGAGAGGATAGAGCATCTGGAGGACAGTTCTCCTCTCTTGGGTAGGGACAGGGCTCCCGGATCAGTGCTCTGCTGATCTCTGGTGGAGGCTGGAGATAAAGCAGGCACTGCGGAGGAGAGAGAGGAGTGGGGGAGTGGCAGACATTGGATACGCCTTGACATCAGGGCACCAGCCACTCCCCAGAGAAAAACAGGGAAAATGCCTCTTGGCTCCAGTGGAGATGGAGCACCAGGAGCTTGCCCCTGATTTGCGGCCACCCACCTGGCATCCTCCCAACCAATGTTACTGCTGTGTAGGGGCATTGGGGCCCACCCCATCCCCTCCTGGGGGGTATAACCAAGGCTATGTGGGCAACGGAGGATGACCGGGTAGGGTGATCCATAGGGGGATGACTCCATGTGCTCCCGAGGAAGACCACAGCCAAGGGGGCGAAGGAAGCATAAATAGAAGAATTAAAAAAAAAGGCTAAATTGGTTATCTGGGCTTGCATTCTAAGAAAGCTGCTACTACTACTGCTACTGATCTTGGGAAATGTTCACCCAAACCCAGGGCCACCTATTGCAAGACCACACTCGAGACTGGGTCAGCTCAAGATAGTCTCACTGAACATCCACAGTCTACTTAGCAGTTCCAGGCCTGGGTGGAGCTACTTCAACCTGATGTAATAGCTCTTACCAAAACCTGGCTCTCACCTAAGGTCAGTGATACCACCATTGCCCTAGACAGCTACACAATGGTCCAGCAGGACAGACTGACCAAGCAGGGCGGGGGTTGCTTGGTCTACCTGAAAAGTGAAATAAGTGCCCAAGTACTGTCTTGTAGCTTCCACACTAAGGAAGCGCAAACACTAAGTCTAAAGCTCACTCTGGGCCTGCAAAATAAAGTTTTAATACTATCCACTGTGTACATACCCCCTGGCACCTATAAAATGGGTATCCAACAAGTGCTAAGCAACCTTGAGCAAATAAAACACAACTGGGAACATATTAGTGTCGGTGATTTCAACACCAGTTGGCTGTCCCATGATGCCCTATCAGTTCGAGACCAGGTATCTGGTCTCTACCTCACCCAACTGGTCACTCAAGCTACCAGATTTAATTACAAAATTGGCACAAGCACTCTGATTAGCTCCTTGCAAGTTGCCTGGAACATATCTCTGAGGTCACCGTCCTTCTGGACACCCTCAGTGATCACTCTCCAGTAATGTGCACTTGGTCAAATAAGACCACCATTAGCACCCCCCCCCGGGTCACATGAAACCGCTCCCTGAAACTTGGGCAACTGGATTACTTTAGGCAATATTTGAAGTTGGTTGACTGGTCGATTCTAGACAGAGCCGAGAATGGCAACCAAGCCCTCAACTTCTTCATCAAGATGTTCAGCAAGGCTTGTGACATCTTTGCCCCACATAAAACTAAAAAAATTAGAGGTACTACTAACCCTTGGCTCACAGGCTCCCTCCTTGAGCTCATGCGGGAAAGGGATAATCCCTGGCATAAGGCCAAAGCAACTTGCAAAATAGCAGATCTTATAAACAGATATATAAAACCTCATCCATCAGGCCAAGGCAACCTACTACAATGGTCTACTAAAAAGGAACTGGGGATGCAGGAAGGAGTTCTGGGACTCTGTAAAATCACTCACAGGGGAAATCCTCCAAACCTGAACCAGGGCTAATAACCACTGGGACACATCAGGAACCAGGTGACATAGCTAGCGCTTTTAACTTGGCTTTCACTGATCTAAGCTCAGTACTTCCTAGTAAATACCTGACCTCCTCAACTCCAGATTTGACCTCACCACCCTGTCAACTCACTTGGTCGAGGGCAATGCCCCCCCGTTCTATTACAAGCAGCTCACCAGGAATGACACCACCAAATATGTTAAACACGTGTTAGGTAAAACAAGGGTGGGGACTGACCTTGTTGACATGAAGCTGGTGGCACTTTCTGTAAATGAACTGATGGATCCACTTACTAAAGTCTTTAATGCCTCACTAAGATCAAGAGTGTTCCCTGACATGTGGAAGAAGGAGCATGTCACCCCGTCTCCAAATCAGGTGATGCCACCAACCTGTCCAACTACAGACCCATCTCCTTTCTTCCCCCCATCTAAAGTCCTCGAGTGAATTGTCTCTGACCAGCTCACAGCTTACCTGTTGAAATACAACCTTCTCTGTGCCCAGCAACACAGATTCCACAAAGACCATTCCACGATCACTCACCTGGTTGACTTCACCTCCAAAATTTACAATTCCTTTGATGATGGTCTAGCAGTGCGGTCTATTTTTATAGACATCACAAAGGCAATTGATACCGTCAACCTTCAGCTCCTCTTACAATACCTACTCTCAATAGGACTGTTAAAAGATTTGGTTACATGGTTTAAGAGCTACCTCTCAGGCAGGACTCAATGTGTCAAAATCAAAGGCACTCTTTCTGAACCAAGAGAGGTGAATCTAGGAGTCCCACAAGCCTCAATACTGGGGCCGCTCCTTTTTAATCTTTTCGTAAACCCCCTGCCCTCAGTGTGCCCAGCACACATCATGTTATATGCTGATGATGCGGTTGTCTCAGTAAGCAGAAAAAATCTACCCTCTATCACCCATGAACTGGAAGAAGATTTTCACAGGCTCAGGACTTGGTTTTCTAATAATAAACTGCTGCTCAATTATAAAAAAACAAACAAGGATATGCTTTTTATGGTTCCACAGACCCAAAAGAAGTTTGGGAAACTGGAGGTATGGAGTAGCAAGGGGTATACACTGGAGCAGGTTGACACCTTTAAGTATCTTGGGGTTCACTTGGATAATTACCTCTCTCTTTCACCGCCCATGTTGACCATGTAGTCAAAACAGCCAGTGCAAAACTAGCTGTTCTTTACCAGTACTGACACTACATGCTGTCTGAGGCCCTACAAATGGTCACAAGCTGCGCAGTCTAGCTACCATAGACTACACCCTTATAATCTACAGAGCAGGTACTGACGAAACCCTCAAAAGGGTGAAAACCCTTCTGAATAAAGCTTGTAGGCTTATCCTGGGAGCTGACCACTTGTCACACACCTGTGACCTCTATAAAGCAACTGGATGGTTGCCCCTTCACAGCAGAGTCCAATACCAGGCCTGCCTCCTGGCAAAGAAAGCCATGCTCAGGCTACCACCTGAATCCACATCTAGTCATTTCAAATTAAATTAACTGGCTGTCAGTACTTGAAGTGCTGCTAAGGGAGGGCTGATGATTCCCTTTAAGCATATCTCAAAAGCCCAGAGATCTCTCTCCTATAGAGGGCCCAAGTGGATGAATGATCTCCCCCCAACCTTATTGATTGTAGGAAGGTCAGCAATTTTAAAGCTGGTCTCAAAGCACTCTTAGCTCTCAAATGTATATGTGAGTGCCCTAACACAACCTAACCCCTTTTCTAACAATCGAAGAGGACTGTGTATGCTCTAACTCTAGCCCCTGGACTGTCTCTAGCATTCCCTTACACCCCCATTGTAATCAGTGACCTTATTTATTCCCCCTCCTGCCCACCCTGTCCCATTCTCTTACTTCTCCTCCACCTCCCTCATATCAATGTCCCAATCCTACTCTCCTCCACCTGCACTACTACCTCCCCCTTTCATTGTTTAAGCCTCTTGACCACCCTACCCCTTTCTCTCCCCATCCCCTATCCCTCACCCATAACCCTCCACCCCCTATGACAAAGCCCCCTCAGGCTGCCACTCAATTACATCTTCAACAAAACCTCACATTCTGGTGGCCTGCCCCACCCAAGCACTTTTCCATGGAATTCTCCTGCTGACCTATGCAGACTTTAACTTAAGTGTCTATGTATGTTGTACTGATGGGGGAAATTACTATGTAAATTTCTTGACAATCTGCAACTAAAATGTAACTTGAAAAGTAAGTACAATATATATATTTTTTTGTCTCCTGTATTTTATGTAACATTGAATTCAAGTTTATCCTTTGTACTCTTATGGATTTCTGTATATTTACCGTTGTTACTGTTTATTCAGTTCTGTACCATCTGTGACTTGGGAGCCTTTGTAAACGAGACTTTGGCTCAAAGGTATTAATGTCAAACTGAAATAAATAAATACATACATACAGGATGTAACAGTTGACAGCAGCGCACAAAACTGTGGCATTGTCGAAGTGGATGTCGTGAAGCTGATGTAATTGATGTGGATGGCAAGGGGCACGTGGGGGGGACTTAGCAGCAACTGGAGTGTTGCCAACTGTCAGGAGAGGTGGTATGTAGCACCTGTGGTGTTGGCACAGCATGCTACGCTCTATTTAAAGCATTGTGATGATGCTAAGGGTAGTTTTGTGCTATGAAAATTACCATGTTTGAAAGGCATGCTTTAAAGGAGATAGAAAATGATTTTTACATAGTTAACTTCCCATCCACCTCCATTTCCATGCCAGTTATGTATTCTGATATGCTTTGAACATTTTTTTGATAAATAAATAATGTAGCTTTGGGGTGTCCTCAGATCTACACTGAGTTCCACTCTCCTCACCAGCTACTGCTCTTGATTTTCATATTTCTAAGACTTTCTATGATGTCAGTAACTGACATTGCATGCTATTCATCTGAATGGCCTGGAAAGGAGTTTGTGATGTCATAAAATGTTCAGGCAGTATGGAAAGAGACAGCAGCAACTACTGAGGAGAGAGGGATTCAGGGTAGTTACAAAGGCAACAAAATTAGATTATTAGGTTAACAGAAAAGGTCAAAAACATATTAGAATACTGGGTAGCCAATAAAAGGACAACTAGAGGGCTTCTGGAGGTGCAAAAAACAGTTTCCTATCATCTTTAACTTAACGTTCAGTACAGAGGACATTTTCAGACAACCCATACATGATTTCTGAGGCTTGGAAAGCATACATGTAAGTTGGTATGTGAGAGTCCTTACTGCAAGTACGGTAGGATGTTTGCATGACCAATGGTCAGAAAAATTATTTTGCATGTTCTGATGTGCTCTTGTCATAATCCGCAGTCAAACTACATGTGCTGACAGCATTCATAATTCAAAGGCATGAACTGCACTCCCACCACAGCACTGCTTAGTGCTGTGTTATACTGAAGCTCCAATAGCCATCTGTTAACATATGGCTCTAGCCCAGCTTCTGTGCCATCCAAGGAGTAAAGTCTTTTTAATGAGATGGCAATGACCACATAATGAGATGGAAATGTTTCCTTAGCACCTTGAATGCAGAATAGGCTCATTTGTATGAGGATGTTCAAATACAGCAAATCTGAGCCACAGTGCTAACATGTTTGGGATGCCTTAACTGATACTTTGCGCCTAGGCCGCCTGTTCTCTATCCAGTGTCATTCCCTTCATTAACCAGCAGGGAGTGCTTCATGACTGCACAAACCTGTTAGTGACTTTATCTGTGCTGCACTCTGGGGGTATATTAGTACATGATTTACACACTCACAGTGTGCTCTGCACGTGTACAAATATACAGCAAAGCTGGCCACAATGCAATGCAGTACCCTGCAGTAAATGACATGTCACAAAGTACTGCATGACAAAAGGGCTTAATTGCCATTGCGTTGCACTGTTCCCTGCAGTATACTGCAGCATTTTCAAGTAAAATTGTAAAGTTCTGCACTGGATCCTCGCTGGTGCTGCAGTACCACACCTTCTGCGCATTTCACATAATACGTGAACTGTGACAAGCTATTTACAAGAAACACAGAAGCTAGAACCAGGGGTCACAAGTGGAGGTTAATGGGGGAAGATTGAAAATGGATGTGCAAAAGTATTGTTTTACAGAAAGAGTGGTTGAGCCATGGAATGGTCGGCCAGCAGATCTGATGTGTGCCCGAATCATAAAGAGCTTCAAACATGACTGGGATAGAACTAGCAGTATAGCATTTAGTCAGCGGGACAAGAGAGGCAGAAACACGGAGAACAAAAGGGGGAATACAAGACAATAGGTCCTGGGGTATGATAGGGAAATATGCACAGACTACATGGCTCATCGATCATTTTCTACCATGATCATTTATGTTTCTATACTGAAAGCAAACGGAAATTTGTGCCTCATTAATTCTGACTTTCAGATATTGTGCTTCTATCCTAATAGATGCATTAATGTTGTTTTTTTGCAATATATATATATATATATATATATATAACACACACACACACACATATATATATATATATTTAAAATAGGGGCGCAGTCACGCCCCTTAGTTAGGGTTGAGTAGACACTTTAATGTTAAACCTCAATTTTTGCTCATTAATAACTTTGCAACTGTTCAATGGATTTGCACAAAATTTGGAATGTGCAAACTTATATGGTAGCTCTCTTGATTTACCAAGTTGTATTTTGGTCAGACTTACATTTTCTGCACAGCAAAAAGCTAAAAAAGACATTTTGTGCCACTTTTGACACTTTTTTTCCCATGGTGTTACAATCGCACCGTGTGGTCTTTTGGTCTGAAATTTGGAACACAGAAAGAGGCTGGGTCAACAGATAATCTAGCATTGGTTTGGTAAAAAACTATTAATCCATTCTAAAGTTATTAATTTTTTTAATTTTCAGGTTCTAAGCAAGCTCAGCTCACTCCAAGATTTATATGGTTATTTTTTAGATAAAGATTGTGCTCAAGGGCAAGGATTTTGTAGCTTGCAAACTAGGATCCTGGTCCACCAGAAAATTCCTTGTCCATGAGCCACCATTTTATTTTTCAGTTTTTCCCCAAAACAAAATGTTGTAGCTTTCTCCACGGGTGACTTTTGGGCCAAATGAGGCATGGGTTTTATTCATGGTTACCCCCTCTACAAAGCCATGCCTTTGGTTTGGCTCATTTTGGCAAAAAACAGCTTTTAAAATTTAAAAATTCTTTGACCGTGACTCGCTAATGATGGTAGTCCATGAGCTGTCAAAATCCTAGTCTTCGAGGTCAAGGATTTTGCTACCTCGCGGACTAGGATTTAAAAAATTTTACCATTGCATTGCTAATGAACAGTTTGGTCTTTTTACTTGAAATTTTCAGGATATTGAAGGCATGTCCTACAGTTGGGAATTATGCTGTTTAGGTGTTGGGGAATTAAGTGGCTTCATAGATATGCCATCATGAAGTTGAGATTTTCCCCATAGGATAACATTGTGGTGCCCATTGCACATTTTGGTGCCTGTAGCTCGTAAACAGTGCAAGATATGGATTTGGTCAATATATGCTGTGAGCTGTGCTCATTGTGATGATTACAATGACACTTGAATTTTGCTTCTAGCTGTTACGGTTCCCGAGATATCGGCAAATTAGTGTTACAAGGGTTCCTTGTCATATAGGGCTGCTGTATGGTTCTGTAGCTATGCATAAGTGGGAACGCGGGCCCAGAGGGCCCGCGCTCCCACAGATGCATATAGTTATGTAGAAATGGTCAGCTTTGTGGGAGCGCAGAGCCCAACACATGCTATTTAGTAGTTATATTACACTTTTTCAAAAAGTAAGGAAATTCATTGCAAAAAAAAAAACTTCATTTAATGCATCAGTTAAGGTTAAAGCAACAAAAGTGAGGAAATGAGACATTAGGATTGAGCTCCTAAACCCCCCAACACCCCACCACCCCCCTCCTCCACAGACTGACAGGCGCCGGTGTGTGCCATGCGGTAGTGAGGCCTAACTCTCACCCCATTCTCCTTTATTGTAGCATGTCATCCTGTTTTCACATGGAATGGGGTGAGAGTTGGGCCTTGTGACCCCATGGCACATCCCGGTGCCTGTCAGTCTGTGGAGGAGGAGGAGGTGGGGTGTTGAGAGGATTAGGGTCTCAACCCTAACATCTCATTTCCTCACTTTTGTTGCTTTAACTCTAACTGAAGCATTAAACAAAGTTTTTTTTGCAATTAATATATACATATATAACATGGGTGGGACTTTTTCCCCATGGGAGTGGTTAGCAATTATTTTCCTCTGTCTGTATCTGTAACTGCGATAAAAACCAGTATTAGCCATCCAATTGTATCATATAAAATAAAGTACTGATAAGTCTGCTATACTCAGAAATAAACTCATCAAGGAGGCTAACCAGAGCATAAAATCACTTTCTCTTTAGGCTTGAGGCTTTAAGATCTGATTAGCCCCTTGATAAGTTTATTTCCTTGTATACCATACTTACCCATCATTGTGTGTGTGTGTGTGTGTGTGTGATGTGTTTGCACTTTATTTTGAGGGAGAGATGGAATTGTCTTGTATATTTCATGTCTGCTAGCATGTGAATAAAACCTCAGGGAACACACTATCCAGTGACGTGAGCCCCCTCCCAAAGAAAACATACTTGTAGAACGATTACATGATTTATTCAAGCTATGAAATATAACCGTTGTTTGCTTCCTCGAGGGCAAAGGCAAACGTCCCTGATAAAAATCAATTCTTATCTCCACTGCCATCATGCAGCTCTAAGATCTCTGCTATATATACCAGAAGTCTCATTTCTGTCCTGTCTCTATGTGGAATTTGCATTACAAAAGGGTGGGGGTGGGGAGCAGTATAGAATATTAATCTCAGTGTTAGGGTGTTTCACTAGGGAATCTTACCTTATTGGTATCAATTTTATGCACTTTGGGAATGTCTATTCATCTGTTCTGTGGATTGATAGGGTGAATTTTGGGTGCATAGGAAGTAGTACGTGTTGTTAGAGAGCCAACATTCCCCAAGAGTTTCATTATAGTGCAGTTTATTTTAATGACCTGAATCTGTCTCTGTCTCCCTCTCACTCATTCTCCCTCCCCATCTCTTTGTCTGTCTGTCTCTCTTGCTCTCTCTCTCTCTCCCTCCCTCCCTCTGTCTCTCTCTCTTACTTTCCTTCCTTGCTGTCTGTTTCTCTCTCCCTTTCTCTGTCTCTCTCTCTCTCCCACCTATCTCTCTTTTTTAATTTTTTTTTTTATTTTAGTTTTTGTTGACCGGGTAAGTGCTCTAGACAAATCCTGTCTGTAATGAGTGGACCTACTCCATGATAGAAGTTCACAATTATCTTTATTGAACACTCAGAGTATTACAGCCAGAGCCTTGTTTCCCCAAACCTCCTGGGGCTCTATTGCCCCCTACCTGTCTGGATCCCTCATGACAGTGGTTACATCCATATCATTGCATCTCCCCTTTTTTAACCAAAGGACTGTTTTTTTTTTTGTTTTTTTTTATCACTTTTAAGTTCTCAGTGTTATAAGTCCAGTTTTATGTTGGGTTTGCAATTTCTGCTTGGATAATGTCTTTCAGTAGTTACCTGTGGTGCCATTTCCTGTGGAGCAGTCACCTGTGGGGCCGTTATCTGCGGGGTTGTCACCACCTTCCATTCTGGTGGCATTGGACCTTCAGGTACAGGGTCTTCCTGTGTGTTTGTTATGATGTCTTCTTTTGTTTTGATGATTTCTCTTCTATTTCTTCTGAATTGTTGTCCTCCAGTTTCCACTATGTATGAACGTGGCTCTGGGCTCATTCCAACTATAGTCGCCGGTTTCCACAGGGTGTTCTCCCTCAGTCTCACTGCATCACCTGGCTTCAATTCTGACAGAACTCTTGATTCTCTGTCATAGAATTTTTTCTCTCTGTCTTGATTTCTCTTTAGCCGTGTTTGTATGTCATCCCGGCTCTCTGGCTTAAGCAGCTGTTGTGCGGTAGGAAGTCTGGTTTTTGTTCTACGTCCCATCAACATCTGCACTGGTGATGGTAATCCATCCAGTGGCGTGTTGCGATAATCCAGCAATGCAAGATGGGGGTCTTGTTTGCCTGTTTTGGCTTTGTTCAGGAGGTTCTTTGCTATTTGGACCACCTTTTCAGCTTTCCCATTGGATTGTGGATATTTTGGTGAGGACATGGTATGCTTGAATCTGTAATCTGCACTGAACTTCCTGAATTTGTTCGATGCATAGGCTGGTCCATTGTCCGACACTAATTCATCCACAATTCCACGTCTGGCGAATTGTTGCTTGCAGATCTGAAAGATGGCTTGGCTCTTTATGTTGCTTACTTTGTTGATCTCAATGAAGCTTGAGAAGTAGTCAACTAACAGTAGGTATTGCTCTCCCTCAAACTCAAAAATGTCTGTGTCAACCTTTTGCCATGGTCTCTCTGGCAACTCATGCCCTATCATGGGCTCCTTACGGTTTTGTCTCCTGTATGTGTTGCATGTGGGGCACCTAGAAATAATGTCTGCAATTTGGGCAGACATTTCTGGCCAGAACAATATGTCCCTCACTAGCCTTTTTGTTTTTTCTATCCCTTGGTGACTGGCATGCAGTTTTGTCAGCATCCTCTTTCATAGGCTGTTTGGAATCACTATTCGGTTGCATTTGAATATTAGGCCATCTTCAATAGTCAATTCACTTTTGTAGTCCCAGTACAATCTTGCTTCATCTGGTGTGTCCCATCATTCCTCTGGCGAACCTTGAGTGATTAGCAGTTTCACAGTTTCAAGTGTTTGGTCCTTTTCCATTTCTGTTAGTATTTCCTGTAGCCTGTGGGTTGCTATGGGTAGGCACATTACAGCACACACCTGAATGTCATCCTTCGTGTCATTGGTTTCTGTGTTTTTCAGATAGTTTCAGCTTAGGGCATCTGCCACATATAGTTCCTTTCCTTTTTTGTATTTCACAGTCATGTTGAATTTTTGGAGCTTAAGAAGCATCTTTTGTAGTCTGAGTGCTGTCTTGGCCAAAGGTTTTTTAAGATCACTTCCAAGGGTTTGTAGTCTGTTTCAACCTTAAATTCTCTGCCAAAAATGTACTGGTAGAATTTTTCACAGCCAAATCTAACGGCGGCCAGTTCCTTTTCAATTTGTGCGTATCATTTTGAGTGTCTGTGAATGCTTTTGATGCAAATGCTATTGGGCACTCTTCTTGAAGTAACACTGCTCCCATGCCACAGCTGGAAGTGTCCACATTAGTTTGACCAGCTTTGAAGCATCAAAGAATTTTAGGACAGGAGTTTCCGTAATCATCTTTTGTAGCTTGTCAAAGCTTTGGTCTTGTTGTTCATTCCAGCTCCATTCTGCTGTCTTTTTGAGAAGTATTCAAAGTGGGGTGGTGACAGTGGACAGATGTGGAATGAATTTTCCAAGGTACGTAATCATTCCTAGGTACTGCTGTAGTTCTGTCTTGTTGCTGGGTTTGTGCATTTTCCTTACCGCCTCTACTTTTTCTGGGTCTGGCTTAAGTCCTTTGGCAGTTAGGGTGTGTCCTATGTAGCTCACTTCTCTTGACTTGAATCTGCGTTTCAGTGGGTTCAGCTTGATGTTCTTCTCCCTTATTCTTTTCATCATTTTTTCCAGTCTCTGATCATGTTGTTCTTCATTTTCGCCCCATATCAGTATGTCATCGATCATCACTTCCACACCTTCCATGTCCTCAAACATTTGCGTCATAATCCTTTGGAACATTTCTCCCACACAATTGATCCCGAGTGGCAGCCTTTTATAGGCAAACCGGCCAAAGGGACTGTTGAATGTGCATAACTTTGAGCTCTCTTTGTCCAGTTTTACCTGCCAATATCCGCACTGTGCGTCCAGTGCTGTGAATACTGCTACTCTTGGCATTCTTGCCACCACCTCTTCAATTGTTCTCATTGTGTAGTGTTCTCTTTCAATGGCTGCATTTAAATCCTTTGGATCCATGCATATCCTCACCTTCTTTTTTTTAGGTTTCCATATTGTGACCATTCTGTTCACCCAGGCTCATGGCTCCTCCACGTTTTCTATCACCTCCAATTTTTCCATTCTCCTCAGCTCTTCCTTCACTTTATCTCTGAGAGCCACCAGTACCTTACGGGGGAGGGGTGTACCACTGGCTGCGCATCCTGTCTGACTTTAATGTGTTGTTCTCCATCGATGCATCCAAGTCCTTCAAATACATCAGCGAACTGTTCCTGGATGTCTTTGTCTTGTAGGTTTTTTACCTCGCCAATCCTCTTAATGAGCCCCATTTGTACACATGTTTTTAGCCCCAGCAATGGCTGCACATTCTCCTCCAGTATTTGGCATTCAATGTTGTGATATTTCCCCTTGCATTCTCCTAATAGTTTGCATTTCCCTTTAAGCTTCAAACACTGCCCTGCATAGGTGATCAGTTTTGCCTTTGACTTCTCTAACTTGGTGCAAAAGCAACTGTGCACTGATTGGGGAATCACACTGCATTGTGCTCCAGTATCAATTTTAAATCTTACTTTCCATCTATTCATCAAGATGTCCACATCCCAGTCATCCCCATCATTTGATTTCACCATGTCCACATAGAACTCAGTTTCTGAATCTGACTGTTCTTCCACTCTGTGTACTTGTTTTCAGTATGACTGCTGTTTTGACATGCATTTATTTGCAAAATGATTATTTTTTCCTCAATTTTTGCATTTCTCTCCATATGCTGGACAATTACCTTTGTTATGTTCTCTGCCACAGTAGCTACAGTCTTGTATTGTTTCTTGGAGCGCCATTTTCGGCCGTGTTCTATGCTTGGACCCCTTAGTTGCTCTAATCTTGCACACCGTGAGCTCCGCCTGTGCTCCCTGCATCTGATCTATCTGTGCGCATCTCGCCTCTGCTGAGCGGCAAATTTGTACAGCTTTTCGTAAGTCTAAGTCTTTTTGCCTAAGTAGCCTTGCTCTTAATTGGTCATCCCGAATTCCAACTACTATTCGGTCTTTTATTAGGCTGTCGCACAACTGTCCATATTCACATGACTTGGCTTTAGTCTTAAGATCTGTGACATATTGATCAATTGTCTCCCCTGGTGCCTGCATTCGTGTGTTGAATATGTGTCTCTCAAACGTAACATTTCTTTGTGGGGTAAAGTGTTGGTTGAACTTTTCAATAAGTACCTTTACATCTTCTTTGTCTTCCGCTTCTTCAAAATCGAATGTGTTGTACATTTTAGGGGCTTCATCACCGATAACATGTAACAACGTGCAGCTTTGCACTTTTTTAGATTTTGTTTCGATACCTGATGCAGTCATATACAATTCAAACTTCTGTCTCCATTTCGTCCAGTTATTTGCGATATTTCCCTCCACTATTAGTGGATTAGGTGTATAGTCCTTGCATGAGGCTAGAATTCTTCCGTTTCTCTGACACCATGTAATGAGTGGACCTACTCCATGATAGAAGTTCACAATTATCTTTATTGAACACTCTGAGAGTATTACAACCAGAGCCTTGTTTCCCCAAACCTCCTGGGGCTCTATTGCCCCATACCTGTCTGGACCCCTCATGACAGTGGTTACATCCATATCATTACACTGTCTATTTTCAGGTACGACCAAGGGGAGGGGGATACAGATGAATACCAACTGACGTTGAACCAGATTAAGCTGTTGGTGGTATTTTTTAGTGAATGAGGGAAATTTGGCGAGGACACCGGGGAAATTCCCTTACTCTTTTCAAGAAGTGCCATGGGATCTTTAACATCCACCTGAACTACCACCAATCCAGGCAGATGGGACCTCGGTTTAACGTCTCATCTGAAAGACGGCACCTCAGAAGTGCAGCACCCTTCTCATGCTGCACTACAGTGTCAGTACTGGGATATTAACCCAAGTGCCAGATGTGGGAACTGAACCCACAGCCCTCTGATCTCCCCGCCTCAGAGGCGAGTGTGCTACCTACTGAGCCACTAACACAGACAATTTTGCCAGGAGATGAACCAGACCAGGTGGTTCATTTTCAGCCACACATCTTCCCCTATTTCTCCCACCTTTTTCTCCCATTTCTATCACTTCCCCATCTCTCCTTCTCCTCTCCTTTCTCCCTCTCCTCTCTCTTTTTCTATCTCTCTCTTCTTATCTCCCTCTCTCTCTCCCCTATATCTTTCCCATCTCTCCTTCTCTGTTCTTCTCCTCCCCTATCTATTTCACAGCTCTTCCCTCTCTCTCCCTTCCCACTTTCTGCTCTCTCCCTTTCTATTTCTCTCTAATATTTCTTCTCCTAGCTCTACCTGTAGCTCTAGCTCTACCTCTTTCTTTTACATGCTCTTCCCTTTCTTCCCCATTCCATTTCTCCCCTCTCCCTTCCCCTGCCTCTCTATCTCTCCCACTTTCTTCCTCTCTTCCTCCATCTTTTCCTCCATTTTCTCTCTCTCTCTATTGTCATCTCTCTCTCCCCTCTTTCACCCCTCTCATGCCCCTCCATGTATGTCCTTATTAGTCACACAGTTGGTCATATTACACAAATTAAGAAGAAATTTATGTGGATGAAATGAAACATATAATTGCCCTTTTTAACCATTTTTGCAAAAGATCAATTTTAAAGACATTTCCCTTTGAAACTGAAAGAGCATGGCTTGAGTTAAATGGAGTTGTATAACATGTTTTCCCAGTTACAGTGCCTGCAGCTTTATTTCTGTCTGTCTGTCTTTCTCTCTCTCTCTTTCTTGTCTCTTGTCTGATGATTTATCCTTTTGTTTGTCTGTCATACACATACATACCTCTTTATGTTGATTGAAGTTCAGTGTTATATAGGGATGGTTGCATGCTATGAAATACAACAACAGAAACACATCTGAAGTTTAATACAAAGAATGTACCACAGTTTAACTACCCATCCAAGGGTTACACTTAATAACATGAACAATTATTATGAGAACCCTAGTCTTTGGGTAATAGTTCACTCTGCTCTCAAACCAAAATATAGTGGGTCTTTCTTATTCACTGTTGCTGCTTAAGAACTTACAAAATATTTGGAACCTGCAAACAAAGCATTTTATAAACAGTGGGGTGTAATGGTTAGAGCGCAGGCTTAGGAAGCAGAAGACCCAAGTTCAAATCTCACCAGAACTGTTCACTCACTGTAACTGTCAGCATGTCACATAACCTTCCCATGCTTCAATCCCTCACAGCTGTAAAACTGGCTAAAAGCTGGACCTTATGGAAAAAGAGATGTTGTATATCAGCTGGGCTCTCCAGGATAAGTAAATTGTACAAAAATATAATAAGATAAATAAGGACAAATGACAAGTCATCCCAATACTACTTATATACGGGCAATATAATGGAGCATTATTACGTTTTCCCAATTAACAGTCAGAAGCTTTATTATTGTCCTTCGGTCTCTTGTCTGCTTCACCTTGTATTTTAATAGATGCTTGCTCTTTCATTCTGGCATCACAGGGAGCACAAGGACAGACTGAACAAATCCAATATAGGAATTGTCAAGAATATGGTGATTTCTGGGGTTGTTGGGATACTGCTCAGTTTGTCATCTGATTCCCCTTGAAGCAGGGTAGAATAAACGTATTTCTGTATGCATCTTTTTCCAAACTTCAATGCACTTTACACTATTTCTGAAAAATAATATGTACAAAATCAAAAAAACACAAACTATGACAAATTATATTGCACAGAATATGTATGTATATGTATATGTACAGTAAATTTATGGCAAAATAAGTATATTAATGTTCTGCTCAGGTTTTTAAAATATGAAAAATAGGGAAATTTGATGTTAGAGATCTTCTGAACACTAACCTCCACATCCCTATGCACTACGCCCATGAACTCCACTGAACTGAATACCAAAGCACCATCCAGATCATAATCCTGAAGGGCCCTACCCGAGCCAAGTTAATAACCTTCATTTTTCAAAAAGTAGAGTCGTAACTTGCTATATGCAGGGTCCTTTGGGCCCTGCGTGAAGCACAGCCTGACACATAACTTGCTTCATGTAGGTCCATTTGGGTCCTACGTGAAACAGGACCAGACTCCTAACTTACTTCATACAGGGCCCTTCAGTCCGTGTTGGAAGCAGAAAACACACAGGGCCTTATGTGAAACAAGACTTGACTCCTAACTTGCTTTGTGCTAGGCCCAAAGAAACTGAGCCCTAAGCTGCTTCTTGCAGAGGCAGTTTGGTCCTGCACAGAGAAGGATATGAGTCCTAACTTGCTTCATGTATATTCAGAAAGCAGGACACATGGGGCATTTCATCTCTTTGCTTAGCAGGTCCTGACTTTTAACTTACTTCAGGCCCTGCATGAAACAGGAACCAAGTCTTAAATTGCACTGCACAGAGTCCTTTGGGATTGAAATCTGGATTGTGGTTTCATGTTCAGTTTGGTGCAGTTCACAGGGGTGGTGTATGAGAGTGGGGGGAGTTAGGCGTTAAAAAATCCCTAACATTGGATATTCCTACTTTTGATGTTTCAAATACCCTACCTTATGCATTAACATAGTTTTTTGCCATGAATTTAGAGTCTTTTGTGGATACCCAAAGTACCTTGGTGGATGCATCATGCAGAACCCTGCAGGCCCTGTGTGAGGCAACTTGGCACAAATTCACAAAAGAGGAGATAAGTCCAAAATTGTTTCATGCAGGACCCTTTGGGAGTAAGGCCCTAACTTGCTTTTGGGCCCTACATGAAGCAGAACCTGTGCAAATCGGGAGGTAAGTTCTAACATGTATTGCACAATGTCTTTTGGGCCCTGCATGAAGCAGGACATGTAGGGCCCTTTCAACCCTGCACAAATCATGAGACAAGTCCCAAATTGCTTCATGCAGGGCCCAACCAAAGCAAGACATGTTGGACCTGAAAGAGCTGTGACCTAACTTCATGTGCCCTAATGTTGTGATTCATTTTGTTTTTTGAGATTTTGACCCCAAATTTTCAAAATGGTCATACTGTTACCCTACTTCATGAATGTGACAACTGTCATTTTTCAAACCCCACCCAAAAAATTGTTTGGCAGAACCACCATAAAACCACGCTTCAGACAGGATTTGAAAAGCAATAGCTGTGAGGTTAATGAGGTGGGGTGAAAAAGACAAGATTGAAAATTTGGTGTCAAAATCTGGCAAAAAACAATGACATTCTGAATCAAAGTTAACGGTATTTCTGTTTTGACACTAGTAAACTATTGTATTTTGGGTCTTAGTTTCATGTTCATGGGTTTTCAACTTTTGCATATAACTTTGAAGATTTTGACAGCAAATTTGCAACACTCTCTTTTTTCACCCTGCCTCATGAACCTGACAGCTGTAATTTTTCAAATCTTGCCCAAAACATGAAGGAGTATGACAGTGAAATGACATTTTGGCTGGGATTTGAAAAATGACTGCTGTCTGCTTTTTTTGGGGGGTGAAAAAAGGCCACTTTGAAAATTTTGGGTCAAAATGTTGAAAAACAATGAATAGTTGAAAGAATATGAAAAAAATGAAGTAAAAAAAACTGTTCAGTTGCATCTTTGATGCAGTATGCAAACACTGTTGGTCACTTAGAGGATTATGAAAACAGAGAATAGGCAGTACAGATAACAGAGTGACTGGGGGATGAGTAGTGGCAGGGTACTGAGGGGGTCAAGGCTAGGGTGTGAATGGGTTGGAGGAGATGCAGTGATGGATCATTTTCATTTTACAGCTAAACTGGTTGAGTAGACAACAATGGACCATTTTCTTCTTTATTAAGAAATAATTATATGGGACAGTTTTGTTTTTTACAGTGACAATCATGTGGTGAGAGGGGGAGGTGGGTGGTATAAATGCTAAGAGGCTGCAAGACTGTGGGGATTTGCAGTAAGAAAATTGTCACCGAACTTAGGCACACTGGTGGTCACATCAGTTAAGGATTACCACTGGGCTTGGACCACCCAGCGGCAACATAAATTATAAGAATGGCCACTGGACTGAGGCACCCTAGTCGCAGAATACAGAAACTAATGGCCACCAAGTTCGGGCACCTTAGTGACTAAATAAAGGGAGAGGAGAAGATAATATACATTCACCATTAGGCTTGGACATCCCAGTGGACATAAATACCAGGGGGTGGTGCTTAAGGGCCCCCAGGCTTGGGCACCCCATTGCAAAACAAAACAGGGGGAGTGTTTTTCTTTTTTGCTTTTTTGTATGTTACAAGTGATGGAAACAGTTTTTTTTTTTTACTTTTGGCCAAAACTTGGCATTTGGCATCAAGCTGACATCAAATTTCAAGGGTGGGCATATCACTGCCTCTCCACATGGACAAATAAGTGTTATTTTGTTAATGCACCCTGAAATGTGTTTTTGGTGGTTAATTGTGTTTTTGGTTCAAACTCCAACAAACCAGAATGTTTCAAGCTATAACCGTGAGCCATTTTTGTGCTACAGGGGAGCAAAAAGAAGATCTCAAGTTGGTTATGTTTATGTATTTTTAACCTTCAAGAACTTTTACACCACTGAACCAATCATTATTAAAATATCAGGATTCATAGAATGTGGGCCCCAGAATGTGCATGCCAAAGTTCAGGCTATATATAGATAGCTGTAAAACAAATTTCAAACAGAGTAAATGATAGGACCAGTACAGAATACAAACAAAAAAAAGCTGTCACATGGGAGCTGCAGATACAAAATGTTTACTATATTTGAAAATAAAGTGTAATGTGCATCTAGCAAAAAAGATCCTAAAGTCCGAAGAACACGAACACCCAATGTACATTTGGAGCCAAGTGCTCCTTCCTCAGGGGCTCATACGACCAGTGTAGGCCAAATTGAAAAGTCACTTTTTGACCTTCGGCTTGAAGATGATATTTTTGACATATGGCAGGAGAGCGCTCCATAGGACTGGGGCCGCTATAGACAATATAATATTCCCTGTGGATTTTAGCCATTAGCAGAGGACACTCAGTAGCCCTTGTTCCTTGAAATGAAGGTCTCTACCAGGGTGTGTGAGTGAGTGTGGGGGGGGATTCAGCATTTTACAGAGGAAGGTGGGACTCAGATTATTCAGGGCCTTGAATATCATCCTAATGAATTTAGTTGTAGTAATCTCTCTGCTTAACTGGCAGCCAATGTACCTCATATAGAACAGGAGTGATATGTTTTGACCTCCAGATACCAGCTCGAAAGCTGCACTACTGCAGTTTGCACTAGATACCTGCAAGCATTGACTCTGACCACAAAGTAGAGCTCTGTAGAGCACTTTACAGTAGTGGCAGTATGAGGAAACCAATGCTGCACAAGTGTTTTCTTATTTCTAGGTTCTAGAAAAGGATACAATCTAGTAATGTTCTCAGGATGCAAAAGTACCCCCTTAGCTATAGCCGACGGTGTGCCAGTGCAAGGTCAACACCTGCACAGCGAACACCAGCACTGCGACCGAATTCGCCTGTTTGTGTGAAGTCACTATGCTGGTGCGAGGAAGACACGTGCGTTTCCGATGTTGCATCCTCCCGTCCAACTCAACTCAGAGTCAGATATTGAGAGACCGGGGTGTGGGCGCAGCCCCCCACATGTGAAGTTCAGGGGCGCAGTCCCCCATTGGAAATGTACTGACATCCCGATGGTACAATGCCGACACTCAGCATTGTGTCCATCACTGTGGGGGATGTTGGTGTGAGCACTGTTGAAGCATTATAGTAAAACCATAGCTGACACCTGTGATTCCCGTTCATTCTTTCATCAAGGATTACTCCCAGCTTTTAACCACCATACCAGGCTCGTGCTGTACACCATCAAGAATGGGCAACCTGAGGCTACTTTTAACAGAAGCTTGTCAATCTGAGCCCATTAGTAGCAGTTCTGTTTTACTTGGATTAAGGGCCAGCCAGATAGAGGCCATGGCCATCCAGTCCTTAAAGGGATTTTCTAGTTTACGGCAAAAAGAGAAAAAAATTGCAGTTAGTGTCAGGAGGACTCAAATCTCACAGCATTAAAAAAAAATTGAATTTCTTGACATATTATTCTTTATTTCTGAAAACATTTGTATGCAAGCAAGCTCTTTGTTCCTTTGACATCATCTGTTCCTGTTGTTTGTCCAGTTCTGAAGTCATTCTCTGCATGTGACATTGGAATCACTTTCACAGCAATGGATTCTGATGTCACAAGTAGAGGATCGTGACTTCACAGCTGGTACAATAAAAGCAGCAGGGACATAAAAAAAAACTAACGGAAAGAGATCCTGTTTTAATGAAAATTTCCTCTTCTGTAAAAAAAAATGGAATGTCTTCAAATTCAAATTTTGGTGGCATTTTGTGAAACTGAGCTCTGCTCTTGCCAACAGTGAACTGTTTGTTGGAAATAGGAAAATCTCTTTAGTTTCCTCATACATAACAGTTGCCTTGGCCCTGGCCAGGCACAAAGAGAGGTACAGGTGAATATTGTTTACATGGCAGTCATGCCCAACACTGTACCCCCAGCAGTGTCATATACACAGTGTATAGCTCTGGAGAGAGGACTGACCTGTTGAGAGTGGTCGGCCGTGACAGGAAAGTACCCATCACTACCGACTGTTCCTGATCTGCCAGGAAAGACTGAAACTATGCAAACGCAGATCCAGACAATCCTGTGTAGTCCCAGAGTCTCTCAATTTGTATCCCATGGTGCAATATGTCATATAAAATGAAAGATCAAGAATCATTACTGACAGAACACCCTGATCCCTCACAAGATCATCATCATGGAGGCTATTGTGAAGTTCTGTAAATCTGTGGATGTCAGACTGAATCATGAGAGTGCTCTGCTACACTTTGTAAAAAGTCTTTATATAAAGATACACATTTGACATAAGAATAAGAACAGCATAATTTCTTTACAGTAAGACTATGCAGGCTTAAGTTAATGTGCAAACGTCAGAACAGTTTGTTCAGGGTAGAAAACTACAAAGATATGTTTTCCGAATCTGTATTGCTGCAGCCTTATATGAAGCAGTGTTTTGGCATTGCAGTTCGCAGTGAAACACATAAACAGACAAAAAGATGCAGTGTTAAATAGTCCGTAATCGAGCTTCATTAATGCACATTTTTTTCATTTTGCTATTTGAAAATTGTTTACAAACATCACAGACAGCAGTCAAACTTTAGTTTCAAGCCACCAAAGAGATGTTACAAAACTTGAACCACCATGCTGCTCTCCAAATGCAAGTCTCAGTGACGGGGTGGAGCTTCTTCAAATTTCACTATCAGTTTTAAATAAAGAAACTATACAAGTGAGTGGGTGATTCCAATAGATATCCTTATGTCATGATAAAAAATCAAGTGTGACAGTAAATTAATGAAATACCAGTCTGTCAAAACTCCTGTCAGAGTCCGGTGCCCAATAGGGTGGTTCAGCTTCCCCCCACAACGTCACTTTCTTTGTCAGTGTAATAGTAGACTGTCACTTCAGAGAAGTATCAATGTTGGATGACAAACTGGCAGTGTTTCTGGATGTCACATATACATCTATTTGGAAAAGAACTCCTTATTGTCATTATATAAACAGAATAATTCCTTACTCCCGTCATCACAGTACTGTTAAACACACCATTACAGTCAGCCTGGTGGCGCTGAGGGTTGAGGTGCTGGACGCCACACCTTGCGCCATGCCGGCGACCCAGGTTCGGGAATGAGCCGGGGCTGCCGGGGGTCGGCAGGGGGGGAAGAGATTGAGCATCTGCCGACTGCTCTCTCTTCCCAGGAGTGGGTATGGGAAGCATTTCACTCCTGTAGCGACCTCTGGCGGTGGCTGGAGCTTGCCAGTGTAGCAACGCAGTACAATGCCTGGGGGCGGAGCCACGGCAATATGTAGCCTTACTAGCCGGGCTCCGCAGGAGGGGGGAGAATGGGAAAATTTACAGAAAAAGCCTCCAACCAGCCAGAAGATGACGGTGGCCCCGGTGAACCCTCCCACATCCCAAACACCAGCCAAGACACACCCAGGATCTCTCTCAGGGCGACCCGACAACCTACAGGTAGGCCCTTCATACTCAGGAAGTAGCCGCTGGGGGAAAGCGGAATCAGCCCGGAGATGGTACCGGGGTCGGGTTTGCCTGGGGTCGATTGGGGGGAGAGATCAGGGGAGATGTGAGGGTTCAGGTTGGGAGTAGGGTGGGATCCGAGTTGGGCACTCCTGAAGGATGCCTGGGGGGGGGGGTAGGTGAATAAAGAAAGTTAAAAAAAACCAAAAACACCATTACACTAGCTCTTTAATTTAAATGACAGATGAGAATTTTAGGAGAAATGAATTAAGGGCCTGAACCACAATGGTGGCCCTGGATGCATAGACATAACTGTAGATGCTGCTACACTGAACGGTATCCATAACTCCTTGCCTCCCCACTCTGCATGCAGAGAGGAGCATGGAGGTGTTGGGGCATGTCAGGGTGGAGCTGAGAGGACCCCTTACTCCATGCACAGCAGTGGATAGCAGCTGACTGTGAAACAGAGCAGTTCTTCAATTATCCCTTAAGGGCAACATAAAGTTTAAATTGAATTAAAAAAGAGGGATATGGCTCCCCAGAGAGCTGAGGGCTAGATGTGGGGCGGGGGCTCATTTGACCCCCGGAAGGACAAAGGGTTGCTAGTATGAGGTGAACCTAAGCACTAATGCAGGGTTACCCTTCTGTAGTGTGTGCTTCCTCTGCCAGCCCTATAAAGTGCAGACACTGTGTGCTGCATTGCACAGAAGTACGCCACCGTGCCTGCCCCCAACCCGACTGCCCATGTAGAAGCACAGCCAGGGCCAGGATTGGGTGTTGAAGGGGTGTGCATGTGTGAAGGGGGTACTCTGTGGCCACATGTGAGGGCATTTACTGTATTTATTATGCAGATCAGGTCCTAAACCTGTAAGTAATTTGCTCTTATAGAGACTGCTTTTTACAAACTGGTTCTGTTTTGTTATTGTTCCATGTTTACTGACCATTCACGCACTGATGGTGAGTAGCATTTTAGAACTGCGTGGTGTAGTTTATGTCCCTTTCAACCCCAGAGTTCTATAGTATCGCACGCAGGTCACACCAGGCGGACTGGATGGACCATGAGTCTTTTTCTGTCCATAAATTTCTCTGTTTCTATAGTAGAACTTGGATGCATTATTACAACAATTTAAGAGCCAAACAAAAGCATGAATGACCTCATTGTAGTTCTAAAAAGACCTTAACCTCCAATGTGTAAATCAGAAACACCCACTGAATTTACTAAAAAGGCCAATAAAGATAGAACTTTGACAGTACATGAATCTATATTTGAAGCACTGTTTCTACAAGACATACAGGCTTGCAGGTTAAATGCAGTTCTCCTTTAAAGCATTGGATGACATATATTTATATCAGGCTGCTAAAAGGATTATTTCACTGTTCAGATATCTGTTTAAAAATTCACATATGAAAGGGTTATTATAACCCCCACTTTGGTATTATTAATTGCTTACTTAAACTGCTTATATTATCTGAGTGACAAATATCTTTATTATGCTCAACTTTTCATTCATAAGCAGAGTTTGGGGAAAGACAGTTATAACCAAACAGGCTTTGCTGGGTTTTAAAACTTTTAGTTTCCTAGTGAGGCTGTGCTGCTAAGATGAATTTAAAGTGGAAAGGGCCTTTAGACATTTGTATATTCAATTAAAAGACCTACAGAAATGATTATATACAATGGGAAGATAGCTCTGTTTTGCTTTTCATGTAATTCACTACTGGCAGACAACAAATCTTATAAAATAAGACCCATTTTTTGAAAAGTTAGTTAAAAGGTTAGTACATTAATTTATTTGAAGTTTTGCACACCTGGATAGCCTCTTGAGATGTAGCATTTCATTTGCATGAGGGTCCTGGGGGTGGCCATTATACAAGGCTATAAAAATATACTGGTCCAGTGGTGAATGGCCACTCCTGACTACTAAAAAAAGTATACTTAAATTTGGTTACCTAAATTCTATGAATACTCAAAATGGTCACAATTACAGGAACTTTCGCAACTACAAGGTTTTTGGGCAAACAATAGAGTTCCTAACATCTTACGGGTACCTGTTATAAAGCTGAACTCATATTCAAAAACACAGATAATGAGGAATTACCAAAAGCAGACTGTGTACTTCCTTGATGAAGCCCTTTTAAGGGTGAAACATTGGGCACGTCAGTAAATGGTCCTTTCTGAGGTGCACACATCAAAATAAAGTACTGAGTTAGGAACGCCAAAAGGAACAGGCAGGAAGGGCTGCCACTGTCACAGAATAGAATGTTGAATCACTGAAGCAAAGTACTGTAGCTTGTTACAAAGCTGAAATCATATTCAAAAACACAGACAATAAGAAACTACCAGAATCAGACCATTTACTTCTCTGATGAAGCCCTTTTAAGGGTTAAACTTCGGGCATGTTGGTACATGGTCCTTTTCGAGGTGAACACATGAAAATTAAGCACTGAAGAGTGAAAAAGAACTATTTGGAGTTTGGCTGATGAGCAGCAGTTCTGAGCCACAGCTACCTCCAGCCCTGTGCAAGCTTCTTTGTGTGCACTTAGACGGAGGAGAGCCCAGCCATGGGCGGCTCTCCCACAGCAGAGTGTGTTTTGGGGAAGGTGACTCTCAGGGCTCGGAAAAAAGGGAGATGTGCTGGAAGAATGGGCTCCTGTACCATGCATGGATTCCCAAGGGAGGACCAAAGGAAGGGGTATTTTGGCAGATAGTGATTCCCAGGGAATAGAGGAGGTGGTAGCTTCTGGCCTTAGCCCACAATACACTCTTTTCTGGACACTTGGTCATCAGCTGTACAAAAAGACGGCTGACTAACAGTTATTACTGGCCCAGTAGTTTTAAAGACATAGCAAACTACTTCTTGACTTGTCTGCAGTGCCAGAGGGTGAGAAAGGTTGGGGACAAGGCTGAGGTGGCTTTGATTCCCCTGCCTATTATCGAGAAGTTATTCAGGTAATTTGCCATGGACACTGTGGGGCCACTCAGCACACCAAGTCACACTAGCAAGTGGTATATTTTGGTGGTCATATATTATGCCACAAGGTACACAGAGGCAGTAGATTATGCCACAGGGTACATAGAGGCAATGCCCTTGTCTTCCATGGAGGCTGAGAAGGTTGCCAATGAACTGCTGGGTACATTAGGCCAGGTGGGTTTTCCCCAGGAGATTCTTTTGGACAAGGGCACCAACTTCATGTCTAATCTGATTATTTGTCTTTGGAAGAAGTGTGGAGTAAGGCAGCTCTGGGCCTCACCATACCACCCCCAGAACAATGGTCTGGTGAGCGATTCAGTGAGTTTCTTAAGACCATGTTAAGGGCATTCGCCGACCACCATGTAAGAAAGTAGGGGACAAGTACTTACCTCATCTCTTATTTCCATAAAGGGAAGTCTCCCAGTAGTCTACAGGGTTCTTACCCTTCGAACTTCTGTTTGGCCATAGGGTAAGGGGTCCTTTTGATTTGTTAAGGGATGAATGGGAGGGTGAGCTTACTTCCGAACGGGAATCTGTTTTGAAGGATGCCCTGAATTTCAGGTCACAGCTCAAGCAGCCCATGGGGTCTGCCCAGGAGCACCTAGCCACTGCACAACAGAGACAGAAGGCATGATACAACTATGAGACCAGAACCTGGGAGTACAGAATCAAGCAATGGGTGACAATACTAATTCCCATCTAACAGAATAAATTACAGGTGGCTTGGGAGGGCCTTACTCGGTGGTCTCTTAAGACCATTTTAAGAGCATTCATTGACCAGCACGTGAGAGAGCTGGACAGCTACTTACTCCATTTCTTATTTTCAGACAAACCCGATAGTTTTCTTTGACTGGATGATGAGGGAATTGGATAGGGGCCACACTGAGGATTTGCTCTACTTCGACTTTAGCAAGGTGTTCAACACAGTGCCTCACAGACACTTGCTGAAGAAGACAGAGGATCTGAGTGCTGCTAAGGGCATAGTAAACTGGGTAGGAAACTGGCTAAAGGGGAAGCAGCAGAGGGTAGTGGTCAACAGGGTAAATCAGAAGAGAGGGAGGTCACAAGCAGGGTTCCGCTGGGATATGCCCTGGGTCCGGGCCTCTTCAACACATTCATCAATTGAGAGAATTCCAGGTAGGTTGTGTCTCTTCACAGATGACACTATGCTCTGTGAGATGATGGATAGTGATGAGGAAATAAAGTAAATGCAGACAGACTTGCAAAACCTAGAGGGGGGGTGTGGAGGGGTTGTGGGATAACAGATGGATCAGACACAGAACTTCAGGTTCAACACACAATCTCTGTGCGATATTTATTTCAAACACCAGGGATAACTGTAAGCAATGGCATATCCTTTCTTCCTTACATCAGTTTGCAGCAACAGACAATGCGTGTCCTTCCTCTGCACTTGGTCAGCACCTACTAACCCACTGATCTATCTCTTTAGTGAAAATTATTTTATTCCCTGTGTTGATCTTGTGTGTTAGGGTGATGGGAAGCTCAAAAAGGAAAAAACAAAAACAAGCTAAAGACAAAGAACCTCAGTGCAGAAGCACTGAATCAAGAGTTACCCCAAAGGGTATTGGCAATAAAGCCCGGTTTCAAAGAAACACAACATCACACATACCCCATAATGCAATAGCATTTATATGCAAATCACCATGAAATTTTAGGCTTGTTCAGCTTAAAGCAGGAATGCATGGTGCCAAAGGGCCTCTCAAACAATCTGTAGTTTACATGCATTTAAATAACACAATGGGGGTTTTCTGCTATCTCTACCCTGGTAACTTAATTTTTATAATACAGTCCCCTAGTAACTTTTTACCTTTGTCAAAAACACCTAGTGCCATGGTATTTTCAACATTTACAGGTTTCATACACATAAGGCATATACAACAAGGTATTTTATGACAGTGCTATTTCATACTAAATCAAACAACAAGGAACACAGCCTGTTGTTTTACATCAGCTCGGAGGTCACCACAATAACCTCCCTGTACAAGGACCTGAGAGAGAAAAGAAAAATTAAAGAGGACACTATAGCATAGTCAAGAAAGGGGAGGAGCACCCAGAGGTGGCCAACCTTATGGACTAGAAATTATAAAGGATGGATTAGGCTAAGAAATAGAAGAACTGTTGCATCAGATTTATAAAAAGGTCAGTCCTCAAGAGTGGCAGGATCTCCCTGTCACAGGAGGCAAGGGTTTGGCAGTTGAAATTCAGCACCAAAAAGGCAAGGTTATGCACCTAGGAAACAAGACCCCCTCCCGGAGAGAGTACTAGGTGGGAGGGGTGAGATTTAGTACTACGGCTAAGGAATGAGACATTAGAGTTATCATCAGTGACTCCTTTAAGCAATCAAGTCAGTGCAACAAAGCTTATAGCAAGGCAAGTAGGATGCTTGGATGTATCAGGAGGGGTACTGATAACAGATAAAGGGAAGTAATACTTCCCCTGTATAGATCCTTGGTGAGGCCACACCTGGAGTACTGCACCCATTTCTGGAGTCCTCACCTCAGGAAGGATACGGATAGGCTGGAGGCGTGCAGCGCAAGGTAACAAAAATGATTCAGAGTCAGCAGGGCAGGTTCTATGAGGAGTGCCACAAGACACTGAATAGGTACTCACTGGAAATCAGAAGGGAGAGGGGAGATATGATAGAGACCTTCAAATTCCTAAAAGGAATTAATAGGGTGAACTGCAGGAAACTATTTCATTTGAATACTAGCTCATGCTCACATGGTCATTAGTGGAAGCTAACAGGAAGGGGGTTCAAGAGGGATGTGAGAAAGTACTACTTTAAAGAAAGGGTGGTGAAGCCGTGTAACAGGCTGCCAGTAGAGGTGGTTGGTGTGAAAAATGTTAGTGGTTTTAAGCATGGCTGGGACAGAATGAACAATATACTGGTTGCTCAGGGTGTCAGAAAAGCAGAACAGACTTGGGGGAGGATGGGGAAAGATAGGACCCTTGTGGAACAGTAGTTCCCAGGGCTAAATAGGGTACTTGGGCAGAGTGGATGGACCTTTGGTCTTTTTGTGCTGTCATTACTTATGTTTCTATGTTTATTTGCATATAGGAAAGTCCCCCAGGAATCCACAATGTTCTCACTCTTCAAGCTCTTGTTTAGCTATATGGTAAGGGGGTCCCCTTGATTTGGTAAAGGATGAATGGGAGGGTGGGCTTGCTCCCAAAGGGGAATCTATTGTGGAGTATGTCCAGAATTTTGGGTCATGGTTCAAGGATCTCATGGTGTTTGCCCAGGAGCACCTATCCACTGCAGAACAGTTCCAATGATTACTTGGGGATTGGAATCTATACAGACAGGCTCGTAACAAATATAATGAAATTAGAGTAGTTAAACAGAATTATTTTACGGGGGAATTAGATACCAACAGTAAGCAAAACCCAAGAATGTTTTGGAACACTATGACTAATTGGATGGGTAAAACAAAAAATACACAGATAAACAGAATTGAAATAAATCGACAGACAATACCTTTAAGTAATGTAGTTGCAAATGCATCTACATATATACATAGACAGTGTCAGCAGATAAGGGCCTATGGCCCACCTAGTCTGCCCATTTGAGCTTGTAAGTTCAGTTTGTTTTCCTAGAAGTCTATTTCCCCTTACCCCTGACCTCTAGAATTCCTTTATGTCTATCCCATGCATTCTTAAATCCGTGATTGTTTCAGCCCCACCACTTCCTCTGGCAGGTGTTCCACTTGTCCACCACCCGTTCTGTGAAGAATTCTTTCTCATGTTTCCTCTGAATCGTCCTCCCTCCAACTTCATCCCATGCCCTCTAGTCCTGAAACATCTTTTTCGCTTAAAAATAGTGTTTTCCTGCACCCTGTTCCTCCCTGTAAGATACTTGTATGTCTCTATCATATCCCCTCTCTCCCTCCTCTCCTCCAGGGAGTACATGTTCAGTTCCTTCAACCTGTCTTCATAGGACTTGTGATGCAACCCATGCACCATCTTTGTTGCCCTCCTCTGAACCTTCTCTACCCTAACATCTACATCTAACAACTACTTTATAGAAGTAGGAACCCAAACTTTAGGATCCAAATCTGGATCTATTAAGGTCGAGGCACAGGACATGAGGGGTAAACAGGGACAAGATACGTCAAGAGCTTTTAGATTTAAGATTATCCAAATGAATGAGGTAATGGACAAGCCGCTGAAAATAGGCACTTCCAAAGCAGAAGGTTTGGACAATATTCCTTCAAAGTTATTGAAGTATGCTGCTCCCCAAATAGCTTACCCATTAACCTACATTTTTAATCTTTCCTTATTAACTGGTGAATTCCTGGAAGTTTGGAAGAAGCAAAGATTATACTCATTTTTAAAGGAGGATCCAAACAAGAAATTAATAATTATCGATCAATCTCCTTGGTCTCTAAAATATTTGAAAAATTGGTCTCTGGAAAACTAAAGAGCTGTCTAGAATCAAACAGCATGATGAATAAGTATCAGTCAGGCTTTAAGACAACACATGATACCCACTCTGCTTTAATAAAAGTTGTAGGTGACATACAACAAAGTCTGGACAGGAGAATGTCAGTTGGTGCCTTATTTGTAGACTTATCCAAGGCCTTCGATACCTTGAATCATGACATTCTCCTGGCCAGACTTAAAGAAAGGGGGGTGCAGAGAAATGAGCTTAGTTGGCTCAACACATACTTAACAGGACGAGATCAGTAGGTGGAACTGGGTCCCTTTAAATCATCAACAGCCCTTATTAAATCAGGTGTCCCTCAGGGTTGATTTTGGGTCCTCTCCCTTTTAACATTTATGTTAATAATCTGCACTTCGAAGATCCTAATATTAATTACAATATATACACAAATGACACTACGATTTATGTTGACGGCAAATCCACTGTGAATACTGAAACCAAGCTTCAAGACACGTTTTTGCAATTCTAGACTTTCCTTTGTGCAACATATGCTTATCCTGAATGCTAAGAAGATGCAGACAGCCCTATTTGATAGTGCTGCTAAAAATAACATCCCTCTGGAGATCCAAAAATTGGATGGTACACACATACAACAGGTTACAAAATATAAGTATTTGGGAGTCTGGTTTGGACAGTAAATTAAAATGGGATGTACATCTTGACATGCTAGTAAAAAATCTAAGTAAAAAATTGGGAATACTTTACAGGCTAAAACATTTCATGTCTCCTGAAGTACGTATACAAATTATAAATTCCATGATTCTCCCAGCTTTGGATTATGGAGATGTTGTGTACAGTATGTGGGGGGAAGAACGAGGGTTAGCAAAGCATGATCTGATGTACAACAGACTGGCTCACTTCATCCTCAAAGCCCCCAGGAGAACGTACCACTGCAATATGTATGGAGACCTGAATTGGCTAAAGCTCCAAGAAAGGAGAAATTGGCACCTTCTGGTTGTTGTGTTTAAACTACAGAAGGAAAAATAGCCTATTTATATTCTGGATATGTTCAGGATCAGAGAAACCATGGAGAGTCTGAGATCAGCACAGGGCTTGGAATTTATAGTACCAAAATATAATCTGGGCATTGGGAGGTCCTCAGTATTCTACAGAGAACCTGCCTTATGGAATTCAATGCCCATTTACCTTCGGGAGGTAAACTTAATCATTTGTTTGGGCACTATAAATTTTTTTTTTTAATAGGGCTGTGGTACCCTGGCATTGTTGCATGGAAGGCATTACCTGATGTGGTCAACCATTATGTAAAATGTTTAGTGATCTTACTAATCACTTGTCTAACCCCCCATGGTACAAATAAATATACACTTATGTCCTAACCCCTCTATTGTACAATTATATGTATGTATGTATGTATGTATATAATTTACAAGTATTGTATAGGTAACTATAAGACAGCTAAAAAGGGACCTCTTTGGAAATGAGCATCGCTCAGTGGAGATATTAATATCCCTGTTCATAATTTTTTTAGGAATGAAAATTTACTACTATTACTATTACAACAGATGCAGAAGATGTGGTACAACTGTTGGGGCCAGAGCCCGGGAGTACAAAGTCAAGCAATGGGTGATGGTACTCATCCAAGGGGAATCTGTTGTGGAGTATGTCCTGAATTTTAGGTCACAGCTCAAGGAGTTCAAGGACCTAGCCACTGCACAACATAGGGGAGAGTGGGACAAGTACTTACCCATCTCTTATTTGCATATGAGGAAGTCCCCGTGGAGTTCACAGGGTTCTCACTCTTCGAGCGTCTCTTTAGCCATAGAGTAAGGGGTCTCCTTGATTTTGTAATGGATGAATTAGAAGGTGAGCTTGCTCCTCCAGAGGAATCTGTTGTGGAATATGTCCTGAATTTCAGGCCACAGCTCAAGCAGCTCATGGGGTTTGCCCAGGAGCACCTAGTCACTGCACAAAAGAGGCAGAAGACATGGTACGACAATGATACCAGAGCCCAGGAGTACAAAGTCAAGCAAGATGGTACTCATCCCCATCTGACAGAATACATTGCAGGTAGCTTGGGAGGGGTCTTACTCAATTGTCAGGAGTGTGAATGACGTTAATTACACATGTCTATCATGTAAATATGATGAAGTCCTACCATGAACAGTACAAGATGGTCCATGGTCCTGGGTATGTGAAGCTGTCCAGAGGAGGAGGAGGAGGCTGAAGCAGACCCACTGGTGGACTTCCTGGGAGAGGTTAAGGAGGAATTCTCAGTGGATGCTGTCATCTCTTAGAATGACTGACACTAGCCCAAGCTACAGAAATTCATTTGGTACTGCATACATTCAATGAAATGTTCACAGGGAATTCAGAGTATACCACGTTGACAGAGCACCCTATGGGTATAGGGTCCCAGGCCCCACTGAGACAGCCACCCTACAGAGTCCCAGAAGGAGTAAGACATGCCATAGAGGGGAAGATCAAGGAGTGCTCTCCAACGTGATTACTGAATATACTGTGTACATCTTCATATATATTTTTTAATGTTAAATTGTTGTATTTATTGTACCTGTATCAATCTCTGTGTACCTGTAGCTATCTCTTTTATTGTATGTATACACTTGATGTGTATATTCACTATTTTACTTTTCAGTGTTACAGTATATCCTGTATGTTTATCTCTGATTCTTACATTGTAATATGCTATGTTATGTATTGCAATTGTTGTACTCTCCCGGGTCGTACCTGAAAACAGACAGTTTCTGTCTAGTGTACCTACCCAGTTAACAAAAACTAAATAAATAAAATAAAGATGTTGGCTCTCCAGGTGATCTAGGAGTCCAGAAATCCTTGAGCCTCCCAGTGACACTGACCCTCAAAAAAGATGGGACCACAAGGTTCTGCGTCAACTACCACAAGCTCAACAGCTGCACAAAGCCAGATGCATACAGCACACCCAGGATGGATGAGGCCCTGGGGGAGCCTCTTATTTGTCTACCATAGACCAGATAAAGGGCTATTGGCAGGTACCCCAACCCTCCCAAGCCAGAGAGAGGTTTGCCTTCATCACCCCATTTGGATTATTCTAGTTCAGAGTAATGCCATTTGGGATGAAAAATGTGCCAAAGATCTTTCAACAGCTCATGGATCACATTCTGAATGGGGCAGGAGAGTTTGCTCTGGTATACATGGATGACATCGTCATCTATGACCAGGCTTGGGAGGATCATGTCAGGCATGTGACTGAGGTGTTCCATTGACTGCAGGCTGATAGTCAAGGTGGAGACATGCCAGATAGGAATGACAGACAGAAGTGTCATACCTTGGGCACAGGCTTGGGAGTAGGTGCATCCAGCCTGTGCTAGTGAAAACTGAGGGCATACAGGGATGGGCAATGCCCATGACCAAGAGGAACGTATGAGCCTTCCTTGGGATGGTAGGGTACTACCTTAAGTTTGTGCTAAATTTCAGCAGTATGGCCAATGGCCAAACCCCTGTCCAATCTCATCAGGAAGAAAATGCCAGAAAAGGTTCAGTGGATGGAAACCTGCAATACTGCGTTCCACCAGTTGAAGGAGGCATTGTGTTGGGCATCTGTGGTCACCGGTCCAGACTGTTCTCTAAGGTTAATTGTGCATGTAGATACATTTGATCATGGGCTAGGCATGGTTCTGAGTTAGGTTACACACTCAGGAGAGGAACACCCATTCGTGTACCTGAGCAGGAAGCTGCTGCCCAGAGAGGAGGCCTATTCCACAGTCAAGAAGGAGTATCTAGGCATTGCCTGGGTTTTGCAGAAGCTGCAACCTTATTTGTTTGGGAGGGAGTTCTCCCTGGTCACTGCCCATTACCCCCTTACATGGCTTCACATGACCAGTGGGCAGAACCCCAAATTGTTAAGGTGGAGCCTGGTGCTTCAGTCCTGTAATTTAGATATTAGGCACTGCAGTAGGTTGCAGCATGGCAATGTGGATGGGTTGTCTAGAAAATAGTTAGTGCCTTTTTTTCAGCAGGTGAGGCACTATGAGAAGCTAATGTGGGGTTCACCCAAACAGTGAACTGAGGGCATCGCAGGTGGAGCCAGCTGGCTCACATGAAAAAAACAAGCATCATTTAATAGTGCTAAAGAATTTGTTTTTCATTTCTCTGGGGGTGAGGGAGATGTAGCAGCTTTTATGTATTTTTCATTTTTCTGTTTAAATTTTATTACCAACTAGACCTCTGTAAGTACTTCAGCTTAAATAAAACTGTGCTGGAAATATAAGGTTGTTGTAAATCAAAATGTGAATGGCACTGGAGTCCAAATCTGAGGCAGTCAGCTAGGGATCATTTGGGCAAACAATAGAGTTCCTGTCATCTAAAGGGTACCTACATTTCAAACAGATGAATTGCTTTCACTAATCGGGGCTCTGTTTTGAGTGTAAACAAAGCCAGAGCAGGACAGACATAACCTCCATGGATTTTACCAGAGGGGAAGACCAAAGGACGGACACTGCAATCCACAAAATCAGGGTCTGGAAGTATAAATTCAGTTTGGACCAGTTTTCCAGAAGGGGGGTTTCTAGCAGATGGGAAGTGTCAAATCTATGATCTCAGAGTGACATGTTTGATAATGCAGCATGTGGGGAATGGCAGCTGAAGGCTTTTGAGATCTGCTAAGAGCCCAAAGAGGGTAGTTAGGTAGGACTTTGAGCAGTAATCATTCACGGTTCAACTCTGCCCTGATTCACCAAGGCATCCTGTGTGGTAAGTTATTCTACTTTGTTAAATAGGGAGAGAAGAGTGATATAGTACATTCTTTTTCTCTCCATAGAATTGCTCTTCCCCGTAATCTTGGCATAGCATCCTGTATTATATGTGTAAATATCTTGGAAATTATTAAATACAAATTTTTATACATTTCATGTTTCTGTGACTGAGTCATATGAGGTACAGATAACTTGGTTATAACTGACAAATACTGGTTGTCCATCTTCAAAGAGAATGCTATGGTTACCATATTAAAAGCAAACTGATTCTCAGCAGTGCAGTAGGGGTAGGACTCCTGCCCTTTTGGTGGAGCACTGTACTGTGTGAGAAGTGGCTCTGGTGGGATTCGGACCTAGTGATACCCCAAGTGAGGCTGCAACTGAGTGGTGGCAGTATACCAAGATGACCCTTGCAGGTATCTGAAGGGTTGAGAAAGCTGGTAACAGCCACAGGATGAATCTGGGAGAGACTGGTCTGACACAAGAAGACTATAAGAAAATACAATGGTCTGGTGGTCAATGGCCACTTAAAATCATTAGTGACTGATAAAAATTATGCTTAAATATGACTGCCTAAATTCTATGGTCACATGAAATGGTCACCATCACAGGAACTTTGGCAACTACAAATTAGTCTAATACCTTCATGGCAACCAAACTTAAACTTTTTTTTATTTCTTGAGTTGTACAATCAAATGCTACACATTCATACAAAGACCTGGCATTCCAGTCTGGCCCAGTGGCACAGGCTTGTGGTGCATTGCACCACCATATGGCAGACCCAAGATAGGGACCAGAGAACCCAACTTCCTCACCCTGGACTAGATGGGTCCAGTGTACAATGCTCTGCCCCGGGGGGAGGGGGTGCTGGTTCTCCCACAGCTAGAGTGCCTCCTCTAGCAGGTCAGAGATGGCCGTTATGTCAAGGGTGACCTTACAATATTAGCATCTGCGCCACTGGAGGTCATAAGTAGATGCCACAGAGGTGGGAGGAGCACAAAGTGGGGAAAATGCCACACAAGTAGATGATGTCTCCATGTGCTGTCCACCTCAGGAGCTACAAAACACCCTGAGAGCCCCCCAATCTCTCTGTCTCTCCCCTGTAGTTCTCCTTGATGGTTTTCAGCACGTAGCAGTTGTCAGGGTCCCGCCATGTGGGGGTAAGCCCCAGAGACCCAAAAGAGAGAAGTGAAGCAGATCTGGATGTGATGCTGCCCAAGGCTAATACTGTGTGAAGGGTGTAAGCCTGGGCAGCCAAGCCTGTAGAGAGAAAAAGGTGAAGATGCTGTTGGTGAGTGGAAGGGAAATAAACGGAAAAACTGTAAAAAAAAAAAAAAAGACTTGGTATTCCTGTTCATCCCCATGTGATTTGTTGTCTTACCTAGTATACAGCTGTATACCATAATGTACACATGGATTCCAAGGCATCTGCACGCCCTTCGAGAATGTCACCTCATGCATACTTTGGGTAAAAGGATGGCAAACCATAAGGTAGTGATTCTGGAACCCAAAGGACACAAGAAGTGACACCATTGAAGAGTATTGTGAAGCCTTGGTTCCCATATTATTATTTTATATACAGTATATAATCTGATTTAAGACATATTAATAAATGTATATTTTTAAATATTCAAAAACAAACAAATTCCCCATGCTGCAAAGGGAAACAATTCACTTTTCAACCTACGCACATGGGACTCTCTTGCAGTTTAAAGAGGTCTTCTTACACAGCAAAATCTTGGCACAGATGATTTATAAATAATTAATATAGCTATATGGCTCATCCACAATGAAATTCATTCCTCATCTTCACTGTTGAGAAAAGAATTGTGTCTTTATTGAGTTTATGGGTAACATTTAGAAGAAATATAGCCACTGCCCATTCAAAGTGCTACTAATTCCTTTGTTTTATTTGGTCCATTTTCTGCAACTTCATGGACCTTACATCCTTAGCATTGGGTTCTTGTGAACCCATCAATATATTTTGTGGTAGTTTGCATGCACACATTCTATTTTTTTTTTTTTTTTGTACTTTCTGTTTATTAAAGTTCAAATAAACATATAGTTACATTTCCAAATGCCAGACTTCACTTTAAGATTACATAAAGGAGCCATCCAATGGTACAGAACTTCTTAATCTAGACAATTAGGTTACGGATATGTGGGAAAATCCATTAGAAAATAACAATTCCCACAGTAAGCTAATAAGAATAGCTACACTCTACAAGAAAAGGTGGTTAGTCCAGAACAAAATGTATTACTAAACAGGTTAGACTCAACATCCGGTGTTGCTTGGACCCCATTTTCCAAACATCATAAAACCTATAATGTTAATATCCCCCTCTAAAGCCTTGAAATATTTTCCCATCCTATTTAAAAAAAAAAGTAAATGACCAGTTTAGACTCAAATTAAAATCCATGGCAAATTAAAATATTTTCACCAAATATAGATCCTATAACAATTGTCCATCAAAATTAACTGCTACAGAGCCAGTTCTTATAAAACATCCCAATAAGAAGGATGAAAAAGTTGAAATTACCAGCTGGTGCAGTTATTAAACTTCAACAGAAGCAGTCATTATACTGAGAGACACCGTACCATAAGTCCCAGAGATTCCTTCAAGCATCAGTGTCTTCCTCCGAATTCGATTCAGGTCATGCCCCGGGCCAGGTAGCCTCGAATTCTGCCTGGATCTTCTCGACCCTCTTACAGTACCTGCCTCTGTAGGGCCATTGAACTGAAAAGTATGCCCACCATAACATATCCTAAGGCAGGCCGGTATGAGCAATGAAAGCGCCACCCCCAGGCTTTGGAGCTTAGCCCTAACACCATCAAATTTCTTACATTGGGCTCGGGTGGCATATGCAAGGTCCAGGAAAATAAGCAATGTGTGTCCATCATAGTTCAAATGGTCAGTAGATCATGCAGCTCACATAATTTGCTCTTTAGTAGCCGCTCCATCGATAATAAGAAAGCCCATCTTCGGTAAGTCCCCCTGTGCTTCTGCCGATCGGGGAGAGATTCTGCATGCCTTCACAAACCGCATCCCTAACTCCGGAACCAAATGTAGAGCCTCGTGCAGCCAGTTCTTTAGAAAAGCTAACAGGTCCAGCTTCTTGACCCCCTCTGGTAGTCCTGCATGCACACATTCATGTTTTTTCTGATCTCAAACCCAGCTGGGGTTGACAGCATATCTGACCTATTAGTGTACAAAAACAAACTGGTGAATACTATAATGTCTGGACTAGAGCACCATATACTGTATTTATTCATTCATTCTTTCTTTTATTTATTTATTTAATTAATTAAAGTTTGCTTCCAACAGAAAAGCAAGATGGCACTATGAGATGAAATATACTGTTTTTATGGGAAGCCCAAGCATATCAAGTAGCAGAATATACTTTATCAGTACTGTATGCTACTGGACACTGCTTTCCAAAAATGAGCATAATCATTAAAAAATACCTGATGTCCCAGAGCGAACTTAAAAAATTAATTTTTTAAATACATCTCTGCCTACATCTCATATATATTCACATTATTTTGTGTCTCATTAGTGGTCACCAGGGGCTCAGTTGGGACATGTTGCACTTAGGCTACCTGAGCTCCAGAGCAAGCCCAGGTATCAGAGACAAGTAGACAGAGCTAAGAAGGGTTGCTGAAGGCATTGTGACTTAGCTCACAGTGGGTGGCACCATCACCTGTTCCTGCATTGATCTTTGTGGTTGGCCAGGAAGCTCGTTTCTCCACAGGTGATGCATTGTCCATGTGAGAGGCTGCTAGGAAGCTGCACATGGCATCACATGGAGGAAGGGAGGTATAGACAACAAAGCACATGCTCCAACTCTGATAATGGGATGAGACCAAAAACATGGAACAAAATAGCCCTGGGGCCATCAGATGACAGACCCGGTACTCTCAAGCCTCATGCTATGACTCCCCTCCACACCACATTCTCTCTCTCTCCTTGGGGGGGGTGTTCCCAAAGACCTTGTTATGTGTGGGTAAGCAGGCTACTGCTGGGGTGAATTGTGTTGAGGCTGGCAGACTGCCAGATGGTAAGAGGATGTGTGAAAGAGAATGATAAAATAAAATGCACTCTATCTCTTGCCCCATCAGCTGCCTAATCTCAGTTGCTGCCTCAGTCTCCTGCTCTGACACCAATCAATAGACCGCCAAGGTCCTTTAGATTACTCCATCTGAGAAGTGTACCCCTGCAGCATGCAGGTCTCCTAACCCACCTTATAAAATGGGAAGGGAAATCCTGCATCCTGATTAGTCATTAGCTGTGCACTAGAAATGTCTAATGCATGGCTAAAATCAAGTGCTGGCCACCTGGATGCAGAACTACAAAGAAATCTATGAGCCAGCAGAATTTTAAAAAAGGTTACAGCCACTATTTTCCCCCCTCGCTTAGCCCACAAATCCAGCACAGTGGCCCATTTTCTCTAAAGGTACAGACTGACTTGCCCACAGTTGAAAAATGGTATTTCATGAATTCTGTTAGGTAAAGTGATTTTTTGTCAGATCTGAATCACATTTATGATCTGCTGTGCTGTTTCTTCATTGTTACAGAGGTGATCGTAGATGCGGTGGCGTCGTGGCACCTTCACCCGTCACTTGAACGTGTTTCATACAAAGTCTGACTTTACTGTATTTAAATACATAACTGGAAGATAACACTCACATTATTGTACAAAAACATGCTGTTACAAGCTAAATTCTTGTACTTGCAACATTCTGTAGATTCCTCTGCCCAGCCGCCAGACCAACCACTGCTCTACCTGTCACCCGCTCTGAATCCCATTTTGCCATTTAGTCATATAGTGTACAGTCCTGAGTCCTGTTCTTGCTCCACATCCCCACTGTATTCAGACACTATATCCAACCAAACTTTTAAACACAATTTTGAAATACTGTCTGGGAATACAGAGCTGTTACAGTTCTTTTGTTAACTAAACTTTTTTTTTAACTCATGGGTCATACTTCTGGTCGAGCTTCTGGTTCCCATGTGAAACCACCAGTCTCTCCATCCTGAACTGTTTCTAAGAAACTCAAACTCAAAGAAAAGTAACTTTTTTTAAAATAAAAAAGGGTCTCACTAGCAGGCAACAAACAATGCAGGTGGGGAGCCATGGCAACCAGTTTTTTAGTATAGGAAACAAAAGACAGCTATGGTGTAAACAATAGGGCAAAACAGCTAAGGGCAAAAAAAACCCCAGCAAACTAATGCAGGTGGAGGAACTATTTTACATCAAAATGCATTGAATATTGTTCTTTTTTATACTTAGACCTACAAATTCAATGTTTTACATGAATATATAAAATTGTGCCCCATTTTATAAGTGTAATAAGACACTCAGGGGGTGTGCATTAGACATTTCTAATGCACAGCCAGGGGGTTGAAGTCACAAGGCCACAGGCCTCATGCCTCATTATGCCCCTGGCCGTGTGCTAGAAATATCTAATGCACACCCCCTGAGTGTCTTATTGCTCACTTCTCCTGATCCTGTGTAGACAGGGCCTCAAGGACATCAAGCAACTGCAACATGAGAGAGTGGGATGGCACCTCACCATGTATGGAGCTGCCTAACATGCTACACCTTCAGTCTAAAACTGGATGTGAGGGTGGTTTGACCATAATTTCTTTTTCTTTTTTTTTGTATAGGTTTTTATGAGTTTTCTTTGTAGGTTGTCCCACTTTCCCCACCCAAGGCCCTGGCACACGGCTGTATGTGTGTGTGTGGAGGCATGCATGCACACCGTGGTGCCAGCTCAGCTCCTTCCACCCTCCCGTCTTTGCCACCCACTCTGCCTACACTATCCAACCAGACCTCCACCCAGTGGGAACAGAACTACGGGAGGGTGACAACCCACCCCAACCCCCATCCCCAGGAGAGGACAGCAGTCTGCCGGCTCCGCTTTATCCTGCTCTTCCCTCCCCCTATGCCAGCACCCTGATGACCCATGGTCATTCCCGAACCCAGGTCAACAGTGTAGTGTGAGGTAAGGTGTTCAGTGCCTCAACCCTCAGCACTACTGAACTGGCCATTTGGCCATAACTTCTGAATTCCCCATGGACTGCAACATCTGAGTTGGTTGATCTGGCTGGCTAGGCGATTGGCCCCTTGCTCCTTTGCCACTCCATGTGTGTATATCCCAAAAACTCTGCACCTGGTCAATGAGGATAGCCCTCCCAAGTAAAAAAGCATGAATCCTGATGTCAGTCAAGGGTGTATGATTAGCTGAACTCCCCTGCTAGAAGTTCCAGACAAGTCAATTGACAGGAAGACTATCAGGCACACCCTAGAGAGGCACTGCTTGACATAATATAAGGTAATATGTCATCAAGTCAATGTAAACATACAAAGCAAAACATTAACACATCAGACATGTTTAATAAACATTATTAAAATTCGAAGTAGAACCAAAAGGCCTGCCATTTGTAAATTGTTAAAAAACATTCATTGCTTTCATGTTCATTTCAAAAGATTTAAAGCACAACATTTTGCTAACAGAGCCACCTGGCTAAGCCCTCTTTTTCATGTTTATCAGGCACATTACCAAGAACACAGGGGGCAGGATTCAAAAAACACTTTGAAGGTGAAAAAATTGCGCAAATCCCAAAAATTTGCACAGTTGCGGGAAAAAAGGGGTATATGTGCTGCATCAAAAACGTCAAACTTAATAGACCAAATGGCCTTCTTATGCTGACTTCTTCATATGGTATATCTCCTTAAAGGATATTCTCAGCCACTGTTTTCCTGCAGTTGTGGAAAAAATGTTGCGCACATGCTGCAGCAAGGAGAGTGAGGTGTAACTCACCCTGAGTAAAAGGCAGTGTACTAGCAATTGGGAAACAAACATAGTAGGGGTTCAGGCACCAAGCAACAGCATACCTGTGGGCTGTATAGTAGTGTCAGCTGTTACAACAAAAACAGAACACATTTCCATTGAAGGGCAACAAACCACAACCACATGACCCTGTGCAGCCCATAAAGGAGCCCCACAGGCAGTAGAGGCAGAGGTGGTAACAGCCAGAAATGTGTGCTACAGAGGCAGGAGAAAGGAACAACTCAGAGAGAGAGACACAACCAGCAGATACATGTTGCCACTGAGATCAAGATCCTGCTGGTACTGGTGGTGCTACTGTGATCCCAGTTTTGGGACTGGCTGCTTGCCTCACTGGGAGTGCTGGTTCTGCTGCAGTTTTTGCAAGATTGTCAAGTCTCCTGCTCCACTTAATGTGGATCACCTGTTGTTGTTCTGTCTGCTGGGTCTTTTATATTATTTCTGCAGCTGTGGAAAAAATGTTGCGCATTTTCCGTACTTGCGTAATTCCGTAATGCGCCTGTTTTGCGATTTTCCGGACCTGCAGAAATTTTAACTGTGAATATGCCACACTTGCATTTCTGCAGTTTTGCAAGCCTTTTTCCCCACACGTGCAGATTTTTTTGTTCTCTTTGTGAATCCAGCCCAGGGTTACTGCTTCATAGAGTTACTCACTCTGCCCTGGCTCATTGTCTACACCCGACATCACAGTCCTCTACTGATGAATATAAGGTCAGGTGAAGACAAGCAGGCAGAGCAGAAGAATTCTTTTTCTAGTATGTATTTATCTCTCCTTGCCTCCCCTGACCTGTTCCCCATCAGTTTGACCCCCCTCAGTCCTGACACCCACCTTAAATGCCCAAAAGTTCAGCATACTCACGTAGCAACTTTAATTAGCTCAGCTGAATGAAACACTGTCAGAGACAGGGTTACTGCACATAGTTCACCCTTTTATTCATCAGGCAAAATATGATGAAATAAAAGGGTGAACTATTTACAGTAACCCTGTCTCAGAGAGCGTTTCACTCAGCTGAGCCAGAAGGTTCCCACATGAATGTGCTGAACGTTTGGACTTTTCTGTTTGTAGCCAGGGTTTAATAACCCTGCAGCAATACTGGATACCTGCTGCACTGTGTGAATGCAGGTCCATTTTGTTGGATTGAGTCTGTCATCCACCTTCTCTGGGTACTTACTCTGGTGTCTTGTTTCTCCATTGCTTGCCCCCCATGGGGGTGTCCCAGGGGTCATCATTCCTCTGACTAGGTTGGGGGTGGATGCTTAGTTCGCAGTGTGGGACCTGCTGGAGGCTGGCATCAACCTTCCGCTAAGGATTTATTTCACCAGTGTTTCTGCCCCAGGGTTAGCATCTGTACAATGATGCACACAGGATACATCAGCATCCAGTGGCAGCAGCTCCCACCGCCCGCCCTCCATTGTGCACCTATCTAGCTTCTAATAATTGGTAGGTGAATAGTAAAGGAGGAAATCGTCCCTCCCCAAATGAGTGCAGTCCAGTGGAATGCTCATCCTGCCTTCACCAGCCGGCCCTCTGTAACTGAGTCTGTTCCAGAACCCCGGTCACTGGAGTAGTGAGTGGAAGCTTTAATACTACTCTTCCTGGCCAGCCTCAGAGCAAAGGAATTTTAATTACAGTGATGCTGTTTTCTTTGGGTGAGAAAAGGTGGACAGTGGCAAATTTGGTTCAGCTTCAGCTCAGGCCCCTTTTATTTGGTTCAGCTGGGAGACATTCAGAGAAAGAATTCCACTCACAATGCAGTAATTGGCATGGAGGTAAAGCATACTACAAATGGGGGGGGGGGTCGAAGCCTTGAGGTCAACAATGACTGTTTATTACTCCAGCTTCCTTGTGGTAGGTGCTGTTTCAGTGTTGGAATTACTCTTTATGAGCTTTGTGAGTTAGGGGGGCCCACACTGTCTTTAAATTGAGCCCCCCTTCTCATTATAAGTCAATGGCAGTGACGTGTGAGCTACTGGGGCTCACATCAGAGCTACAGGGAGCCAAACCCTGGCAAGCCCCCCTGAAATTCCAAAACTGCTGTTGGGGTGGTAGTCCTGGGAACTGCTGTTTGTGGTGGAGTTATGGAGTCTGCAACCACTAAGGTCATGGCATGCTGAGCTGCAGTAATATATAGTCATTGTTAATGTCAGGGTTTGTACCCCTGTGGTCTGTTTTACCTACTTGCCATATATTACATTCCCTCCTGCCCTATTAATAGCAAAATACTGTATATGTAATGACTCCCTCTCCAAAAAGAAAATAAATTCATCAACATATGAAAGAAATTGAATTTAAGTCATGTGTATTGCCCTCCACTTCTACTAATTTACTTAAAAAGATTGTAGCATCCATCAATGCATACATACATACATATTTAGAACGAAAGAAAGACCATTGGTCCATCAAATTCCACCCTTTCACTGGTTCAGTGGGAATGCCACATTGCCCCTTTTTTCCAAAGTACTTCAAGTCTGAGCTTAAATGTTATTACAGTATCAGCTGGCACCACCAGCTCTGGATGCTTATTCCAAGCATCCACCACACATTCTGTAAAGTAGTTCTTATTTATATGTCTCTTGAATTTTCCTTTTCAATGACATAGTAACATAGTAGTTGACTGCAGATAAGGACTGCTAGGTCCACCTAGTCTGCCTGTATTCCCTACCTGCATTAGCAGTCGCTTACCCTACCTGGTCATTGGCTTTTGCCTCTCTTCCCCACATCTAGGGTTCCCTTTTGTCTATCCCACACATGTTTGAATCCCAACACTGTGTTAGCACCCACCACTTCCATAGGTAGGCTATTCCAAGCATCTACCACACTTTCCATGAAGGAAAAACTTCCTCACATTTCCCCTTATCCTGCCCCCCTCCAATCTCATATCATGCCCCCTCGTCCTTGTACAACTCTTGTACTGAAAAATGTCACCCACCTGCACTTTGTTCAAGCCTTTAAGATACTTGAAGGTCTCTATCATATCCCCCTGTTCCCTCCTCTTTTCCAGTGTATACATATTGAGGTATTTTAATCTGTCCTCATATGTTTTCTGATGCAAGCCCTGCACCATCTTGGTCGTCCTTCTCTGGGCCGCCTCCACCCTATGCCATTGCAAAGATGCAGCCTCCAGGACTGAACACCGTATTATAGATGAGCCCTCACTCTCACTAGTGTTTTGTACAATGGCATCACCGTCTCCCTTCTTCTGTTAATGATACCCTTTTCTATGCACCCCCAACATCCCACTGGCCCCCAACACAGCCGTGTTACACTGTTTGGCCACCTTTAGGTCATCTGAGATGATTATCCCTAAATCCCTTTCTTCCCTGGTGACTGGCAGCACCCCCCCATCCTGTAGTTCTCCACAGGGTTTCTTTGCCCCAGGTGTATAATTGTGCTCTTCTTTTTGTTAAATTTTAATTGCCACACTTTGAACCATTTTTCCAGCTCTTCCAGATCCCTCCTCTTTCTTTTGACCCCCTCTGGAGTGTCTACTCTGTTGCAGATCTTGTTATCATCTGCAGATAGGCAAACCTTCCCCTCCAGCCCTTTGGCAATGTCACTGATGAAGACATTAAAATGACTGGCCCCAGGACTGATCCTTTAGGCACCCCACTGGTCACCCTCCTTTCCTTGAATTTGATACCATTTACTACCACCCTCTGCTCCCTGTCCCTCAAACAGTTTCTAAACAAGTTTCCCACTTTGTGGCCCACCCCCAGGCTACCTAGCATGTTCACCAGTCTTCTGTGCGGTACTGTGTCGAAGGCCTTGCTGAAATCGAAGTAGGCGATATCTATCACTCCTTCCTGATCTACCTCTTTTGTCACCCAGTCAAAAAGGTCAATCAAATTTGTTTCACATGACCTTCCTACTGTGAATCGATGCTGCCTTGGATCCTGCGCTCCCATGGTTTCCAGGTGTTCCACTATCCTTTCCTTAAACAGCGCCTCCATAATCTTACTCACTACTGGGGTGAGGCTGACTGGCCTATAGTTTCCTGCCTCCTCCCTGCTACATTTGAGAAGAGGGACTACATTTGCCCCCTTCCAGTCCTCTGGAACCACCCCTGTATTGAGCGACTCACTAAACAGGGCCAGCAGTGGTGCTGCTAGCACCATCTGTAATTCCTTTAATATCCTGGGGTGTATATCATCTGGTCCCTTCACTTTGTCCACCCTCAGTTTTTTGAGTTCCTCCAGGACTCTGTCTTCTGTAAAAGGACTGGTGTTTACCTCCTCCTTCCATTGTTTCTGCTGCCTAGTCATGATCCCTGTTCCTTCCCCTCTACTGTGAATACCAAACAGAAGTATTCATTCAGTATCGATGCTTTTTCTAGGTCACTCTCTACACATACCACTTCCTCCCCTTTGAGCCTTACAATTCCTCCCCTGGCCTTCCTTCTGTCACTAATGTAGCTATAAAATGTCTTGTCTCCCCACTTTACCATCTGTGCTAGCCTCTCCTCTGTTTGCGCCTTCACACGCCTAACAACTTTCCCTGCCTTCCTCTGTCTCTTTAGGTACACTGCCCTATCCTCATCCTTCTAAGTATCCTTGTATTTTTCTGAAAAAAAACTTTTTGTACCTCACTTTCTCTGCCTCCTCCTTTGTGAATCATAGTGGTTTGTTCCTTCTTTTTCCCTTGTTACTCAGCCTAATGCACTGATTTGTTGCCTCCACTATGGCTTCTTTTAGATGTGCCCACTGCTCCTCGACCCCTCCCCCTGGATCCCATCTTGCCAGGGCTTCTTTGATACCTCTCCCCATCCTAGTAAAGTCCACCCTCCTGAAATCCAGGACCCTTGTCTTTGGGTGGCTATCCTGTGACACTGTACTGATGTTGAACCACACTGTATGGTAGTCACTGGCCCCTAGGTGCCCATCCATCCTGACTTCATTGATCCTGTCTCCAATGGTCAGCACTGTGTATCTTTCTAGTCTTTCATCCTTACATATCCTGAAGTGCTGCATTTAGGATGACAGTGCCATTACTTTTAGGTTTGCAAAGAGCATAATTATGTCATTGATGATTCTTTTTTTTTTTTTAAAACGGCCTTAATTCTGTCAGATGGTCTTCATAGCCCATGTCTGTTCATCGTCCAAACCTTCAACTAGTTTGGTTGTTCTCTTCTGTGCCTTCACAATTATATCATTGCCTTGCTGCCCACTAAGGAGGGTTGTCTATTTGTTTTGCAGTGGTTCCCACTGTCTAAGGCTCTACAAGCCATATTTACTTATTGGAGCCCTGGTTCCTGTGTGCCGCAGAACCAGGAAGGAAGGTAGTAATTTGGCTAGGTTTGCCCTCAAACTACTGTCTGTGTGTAGGTCTCTTTTATTTTGAAAACAACATTATGACCATGTTTTTACTGTGCCACTGTCACAGATGAGCGCAGTCACACATGTATATTTTAAATACCAACATTTTTAAATTGTGGGAACCTCAGGTGGACTGGTGACCTCAGACTAACACTTCCAGGTCACAAAGTGCATCATAAACAGACTCCTGCGGTGAGCAGTAGGGCATGCATGGCTCCACATACAGAGACACACATGTGTGTGTCTGGCATGTCAGGAGTGGAAGCAGAGAGTAGGGGCCAGGTAATATAGTTGTAGTAGCCATCTAGTTAAGTTGGCATGCCTGTGTACTTTTTCAAGGGTACAATTTAACTGACAAGTGGATCTAATTCAGTGTTAATCTCCTAAGAGGCTATAGCACTCTTCCTTTAATAATACATCAATCATCCGTGTTATTAGGTGACTATTCCTCTATGTGTATATTGTGTGTCTTCTAATACTAACAAAATAAGTACCATCACTAAACACACTACTGAGGGGGATACCATATCTACTCTGAGTGGGGAACTTGGCATAAAATGTACAGGCTTTTGTATGTACTCAATCACTCCTGCTGTACAGTCTAAACAGCCATATATTTGTATTAAATATAAACAAAATACTGACTTGCTGGAGGAAATAAATTGCTTTAATACTAGATTAGTCTTGCTTGAGTCTAGTCAGAAAGATATGGCTAACAGGTTTAGAGTTCTTAGTATGGCTGACTGTGATAACATAAGGTTAGTCACCTCATTAACTACATATCATGATGTGCAGAATATTCTTGATACCTCCCCTCCTTTGATTGTATCCCCGCCCATACTGGAACCTTTAAACCTTACTTCACTTACACTGGCACCTACTACTCAAACTTCTGTAACTAGAAAAAGAGATAGAGAAGAGGTCCTAATGACTCTGCAGAGGGCAACTGGTCCCTAGTACAAAATGTTAGGGCACCCAAAAAAGGCCAGAAAGCAGAACAATTTGCTACAACCTACAATGAAGAGGTTTGACCTATTACATCTAGATACTATCAACATTCTTATGCCTGAACCAAGTAATTCTTTATCTGTAAAAGCCACTGAGCCCATACCTTGTTCCTCCAAGAGTAGGCGCACACCTAGAAAACATGTAGGCAGCTCACGGGTAATAACCACCGCAGCAAACCAGAATAATGCCGGGACTAGCAATGTTTGCACTACTACATCAAACTATGCTTCAATTACTCCAACACTGTGCACCATCAGTCCTCCTAGATCAGCTCCAAATAATGTCCAAATGGTTAATAACTTGGTATATATTAACAATACAAATCAGGCCATCCACAGTAGTACAGAGAACATTGAGATGGATACAAATCCTACAGCTGCCCTTCCCCCACACAGAAGACAGGTATATGTGTTAGGAGACTTTATAATAAAACAACTGGACAGAGTTATTTGCAATCCTGACAAAATAAATAGAACCTGCTCCTCATTCAGGGTGCTAAAAGCAGTGAAATTACAGCTATGCTAGGGGACATTATGAATAATTGTGGTGAAAACCCACTTACAGTTATTCACATTGGGGCGAATAACATAGTTTATGATTCTGTACATAAAATTAAACAAGATTTCGTAGCACTCACGAATAAGTTGATTGATCTTGGATCTGACATATGTCTGTCTGAGATACTCCCAATTCTCCATGCCACTGAACACCTTACAATCAAAATTAAATCCATTAACGAATGGCTACATAAATGGTGTCTATGTCAGGGATTAACTTGTATTGCACATTGGGAGAACTTCGAAAACAGAGCTGAACTGTATTGCTGGGATGAACTTCACCTCAACCACAGGGGTAGCTCCCTACTTGGAAAACATATTGTTAATAGCATCTCCTTTCATTTTAAACTAGTTTGGCAGGGGGAGAAGGGGTTTTTACCCACTTCTCTAAAAACTAGTCTACATAAGACTAAATTTTCTTCTACCAGCAATCACTTAAAAGTTCTCTATTTTAATGCTAGGTGTCTCCACAATAAATTTGATGAACTACATATAAGGGCAATACAGGAAGATATTGACATTATTTCAATTACAAAAACAAGGCGTGATAATAAAGCTTCCTGGGAAATCAAGATACCAGGCTACACTGTATATAAATTAAACAGAGATATTAGAAAGGGAGGAGGAGCAGCGCTACTTGTTAACAACATTAAATGTATAGATATATTCATTGCAAAAAACTCTCTTTTATAAAACCAGTTAGGGTTTCCATTACACCTTTAAAAGTAAGGAAATTCAGTGTTAGGGTCAATACGTGTATCAGCACAACACCACCAATCTCTGCAAACATTAGAAACAAAACAGTTATTTGATATATCCTTTGGTGTCCTTCCACCTAACTCGTATACCATACAAATTTATTGTTCTATACCACATGATTAACAGCTCAAATGGTGTATGAGTTAGGTGGAAGGACACCAAGGGTATCAAATAACTGTTTTATTTCTATGTTTACAGAAAGATGATAGTGATAGTTAACCCTAACATTGAATTTCCATACTTTCAAAAAGTGTAATGGAAAACTTAACTGGTTTTGTAAAACTGAGTTTTTTTGCAAAGAATTTCCTTACTTTTTGAGATAGGTGTATAACAAAATTGCAACAAATACTCATATATTTGTCATTTTTTCACATTGTGACCCCAAATTTTTGATATAGTCTTCTTATCACCCCACCTCATAACCCTCATACTGTAGATGTAAATTTCTTAATCCGTGGCATAATGCCATTCTGTGCCACAGCTGTGGAAACACATTTTGGACAGGATGTGAGAAAGGACAGCTGTAGTATTCATGAGGTGCTGTGAAGAAATGGCTATGTTCAAACTTTGGAGTGAAAATATAAATGTCGGCAGTTACATCCATGTGTAGGACAATTTCATTGATTGCATGTAACTCAGGCATTCTTTGCTATTTTTGCTCCAAAATTTCAGCATTGCCTTTTTGGAACCCTGCATCATGAACACTGGCACTGTCATTTCATTACTCAATCCTAAAAGGTGATTTTGCACATCGACCTCACCATTCTGTGCCACAGGTGCAAAAGCACATTTTGGGCAGGATGTGAGAAATGCAGCTGTACTGTTCATGAGGTGGTGTGAAAAGTGGCTATGTTGAAAACTTGAAGTGAAAATATAAATTGGCAGTTACAAAGTGCAAAGGAAAATTTCAATGACCGTGCATAACTCAGGCATTTTGGGGTATTTTTGCACTAGATTTTCCACATGGGCTTTTTGAGACCCCATCTCATGCACAGTGGCATTTCCATTTCATTATTCAGTCCCAAAAGGTGATTTCTTTCAGCTACAGTGAAATCATCTTTCAGGACAGAGTAACAAAATGACAGTGCCAGTGTTCATGAGGTGGGGTTCCAAAAAGTCCATGTTGAAAACTTGGTTCATGCCAGAGGGTGTAGACAAAATGAGGAGGGACCTGCAGAAGCTTGACAAATGATTAAGGATTTGGTAGTTAAAATTCAATACAAATAAGTCCAAGATAATGCATATGGGGCACAAAAACCCTGGAACAACATATCAGTTGGGGGGTGAGGATATAGCATGCACCAAGCAGGAAAGGGACCTTGGGGATATTGTCTCTGATGACCTGAAGGTAGGGAAACAGTTCAACAAGGCAGCAGGTAAAACAAAAGGGATGTTGGGGTGCATAAGAAGGGGCATCACCAGCAGGAAAAGGGAGGTAATAATTTCAATATACAAGACACTAGTGAGGCCTCACCTGGAGTACAATGTGCAGTTCTGGAGACCTTACCTATGTAAAGACATAGAGTAGAGCAGGTTCAGAGGACGGCAACAAAGATGGTACAGGGATTGCATCACAAGTCCTATGAGGACAGGCTGAAGGAACTGAATATGTACTCCCTGGAGGAGATGAGAGAGAGAGGGGGGATATGATAGAGACATACAAGTACCTTATAGAGAGGAACAAGGTGCAGTAGTACGCTATTTTCCAGTGAAAAAGATGTTCCAGAACTAGATGGCATGGGATGAAGTTGGAGGGAGGGCAATTCAGATGAAACAAGAAGAAGAATTTCTTCACAGAAAGGGTGGTGGACAAGTGGAACACCCTGCCAGAGGAAGTGGTGGGGCTGAAACAATCATGGGATTTAAGAATACATGGGATACACATAAGGACATTCTGGAGGTCAGGGGTAAGAGGCAACAGACTTCTAGAAAAACATAAAGTGAACTTACACGCTCAACTGGGCAAACTGGGTGGGCCATTGACCTTATCTGCCAACAGTGTCTATGTATCTATGTAAAATACCTACAAATGTCTGAGATATTAACATACAGTATGTCATTGACCACCTGTACATGGCACTTACCTTTATTCTTCAGTTCACTGTTCAAGTTTGAAGAGTGAAGACGTGTCCCGGTCCACAGAAGATGACAAGCCGCTGACCTCAGTTGGCAAGTATAGGGCAAGGGGGTGTGGGGTGGTTGGTTACTCAGTGGGAGGGTCAGGATGTGAGAGGGGGATGGAGAAACAATGAGAGACCTTTTTTGACAAGAGTTTAAAAAAAGATGTTGTGGACTGTTTTCTTTTTTCACAGGAACAGTAGAACCATTTCTCAGGGCACTGGGGGTGGGTTCCCCAGTGTCCCACACTGCTCTGGGGGGGTACAACATAACTGGGTACACTATGTACACTGGGAGTGGGCTCCCTAGAGTCACACACTGCTGGTGGGGGGTGAGTGTAGTGCTGACATGGGGATTGGGCACCCCACTGTTGGCAAAACCATTAGATACATATTTCAGGACACTGGGAGTGGGTTCCCCAGTGTCCCACAGTGGGGGGAGGCGTGCTTTATCTGGGACACTGGGAGTGGGCTCTGCAGTGTCCTACCGTGCTGGTGGTGGGGGAGGGATAAGATATTGAAATAGCAGAAAGCACAAAAGACAGTAGTTCAATGGCACAAAACTTTTAGCCTTCAAGCATGAGGTGCACTTACCAGGGTGTTAAACTCAGTTGAAAAGCACTGAGCTGGAAAACCAGCAAAAAGGTCAGCACTTCATTCAGTCGTATAGTAAGTTTAAATTTCAGTTCACAGTGTTGCAGAAAACAAAGCCTGGCAGATCACCCCAGAGTGGAGATTATGTTTTAAAAAAAACTCTATGGGGTTTATGCAGCCTGGGATGGGGCCCTGGGGGCTGTAGAATAGGTAGGATTGGTTAACTGTTGGTTCCTGTTCCCCCACTGTGTTGGTTCTGTCTGTCAAAAGGGATTTAGTACTGCAAAATAGCATCCTTGTTCAGTGCAGAATCCCTTTCCATAGCGCTCATACAAAGCAGAATTCTAGTTCAAACAAGAATCCTAGTTCGAAGCAGAATCCTAGTTTGAAGCAGAATCCTAGGTTGAAACACAATCCTGGTTCAAATCAGAATCCTAGTTCAAAGTAGAATCCTCATTCAAAGCAGAATCTTGTGTTGTGTGGGACCTCTCTTTTTCCCCATAGGAAATAATGGGAAATTCAACATGTCATAACTTTGGAACAAATGTATATTTTCCCACCAAATCTTCAAAAGACACATATGTGAGGCCAAGGCTTTCTAACCTGAAAATGTCAGCCCAGAAGCTAAAGCCATTTCCGAGATACAGGTGGACCAAAAAAGTGACAACCCCCCAAACCTTTATTTTTAACACTCTGTATCTCAGAAACAGCTAGAGCTATTAAGATAAAATGTACCACTTACAAACACCTCCCCAGGATAATTATGCTTGCCAAATTTTGTAGAAATCACTTTAACCATTACAGAGTTATTAAGCTCCAAAAATTGCCCTTTAACATTAATAAACACAAACAGCAAAACCCTCAAAAATCTGTGTTTTTTTCAACACTATGCATCTTAAAAATCAAACAAGGAATTCAAACCAAATTTGTCAAGTCAAGAGACCTGTGCCCTAGGCTGATGCTTGTCAAATTTCCTGCAAATCCGTTGGAGTGTTGCAAAGTGATTCGGTTGCAAATTATGCAAAATTGGATGACAGTGTGCGAAAATCACTTTCACTTTTACATCTATTTTCTCCCATAGGAAATAATGGCAAACTCAAGATTTAATAACTTTGGAATGGATTACTGTTGTTTTACCAAACCTTGAAAAGGCACATCTGTGAGGACAATGCTTTCTACCCTGAAAATTTCAGCCCAGCACCTAAAGCCGTTTCTGAGATACAGGTGGTCGAAAAAACAGCAAAAACCAGGGAAATCTCTGTATTTACAATACTTTATATCTCAAAAATTGCAAAAGGGATTCAAACCAAATGTGGTACATCAACAGACCTGCCCCTGCAGATGATGCATGCCAAAGTTCAGGAAAATCTGTCAAACTAATTTAAAGTTATTAACCAGCAAAAATTGTCCTTTAACATTAAACAATCCTACAAACCCTAACTATACTGGCCCGGTAATCAGATAAAATTCATTCTCATGATCTTGAGACTGAAACCCTATGGATTAAACTACTTATGGCTAACTCACAATCTTTAATTATAGTTACTTGCTACCGACCACCTAATTCATCACCAGATCTGTTCGACACCATGTTATCCGAATTTAAAAATGTGGGCCCTATAGGCGATATCCTTATAACAGGAGATTTCAATCTGGGAAATATAAAGTGGAAAGATCTTGCTGCCAGTTCCTGCAAGAAGAATAAATTACTTTCTATATGTAAGCAACTTTGGCTGGCTCAACACATTCAACGTCTGACTAGGGATGGCAGAATGTTGGATCTTGTTTTAAGTAATCACTTGGAAATTAATAATGTCAAAATCATATCACCAGTTGGTAACAGTGATCATAACTCCATCATATTTATGATAAATACTATGTTCACACCAAATTCTGGTTCCACCAAAATATTCTTGTATAATAAGGCTGATCTCTTAAAAATAAAAGAAGAGCTAAACAAAATATTTATTTATTTATTTATTTATTTATTCAATTTTGGTGACCGGGTAGGCCCACTGAGCCCCGAAGGCCCCTTTTTTAGGGGTGACCCGGTATAACAATACATGTTTTGATGCAAAGAAAAGACATTAAGCTACAGAAAGCATTTTCAGATTTGCATGGAGGTTACAGCCATGGTTATCAACATGACACAGTTTTTACCAAGTAACAACCTGGCGTGGATATAAACATGACTAACAATTTGCAGTTTTCAGGAGGAGAGCTATCTACAAGACAAAAGCTATCTATAGAACAATAACAGGACCAAGGTGCCTTGGACCTTGAAGGGGGTACCTAGGTAGACTCACTTTCTGGAGGGTTGATGTGGGTGAGGGGGAGGCAACTTATGAGCCGTGGCAATGGCATGTGCTGCAGTCAGTCATATGAGTCTTAAGTCTGGTGCGGAAGTTCCTAAGTGAAGAGGCCTCCTGCACCAAAGAAGGGAGCTTGTTCCACAGATAGGGGGCTAGGTAGGAGAAAGATCTGCCACCAGCATTAGTCCTGACTCTGGGGACTTCCAGTAGAGTTCGCCCTATTGTCCGTAGGCTCCTGGGATTATGTTTAATTGCTATGGTTCCTACTATGCTGGGTGAAACGGGCAGCCTGAGTAGCTTGAATGCCAGGCCGAGCAAGGGGTATTGTAGGCAAGTGATCAGTGAGGGCCGCCGTAGCTGGGCTAGTGTTTCACAGTGGTGACTTCTCGGGTGGTCCTGGGTAGTGAACTGGGCTACCTTGTTGTACGTGTAACCCCTGGGTGGTGCCACCCCCCAGTGTTACACCCCTGCCTACTACCCTGGACATAGGCTAAGGGGTTTGGGTTCACTAGCTAATAACATTTTTCAAAACCTTTGCACAGTGCCTCCATTCAGGGTGCTTTACATGGGTGAGATGGTGCTGAGTGTAGCCCCCTGAGCTGCTATACCACCCACGATGACCAGTTACCCTCCCCAGACATGCCCCAAGACACAGCTCCCCACATTTCAACATTTTGAATTAAAGGCTCTCTCTAATAATATGCTCACACAGGATTTCAAACAACAACAGCAAGATATTTATTTCAGGGGTAATAAAGGAGCTAGGAAAGTGAAACAGGAGGAGTAGAGGTTATCTTACTATATTTACACATGTACAGATGTTATTTAGATTTTTGTTGATAAACCCTCCAGCTGGGTGGCTACATATTAACAGGCAGATGTAAATCACATTTTACCATTCGACTTAAGACATCCGGCTCCCTGACTATCTAGCTGCTGATAAATCAGATGTTAAACATAATTATTAATATTACCCACACTGGTACCAGTCCCAGATACAGCAGAAACCTTGCAATCTCATACCCTACTGGTTAAACAGATACCACAGTCCAAGATGTTGCAGGCCTGATGGAGTTGCAGCTGGTCGAGCTGGCCGGCTATTAAGTTGAGGTTGGGGGCTACTTGGAACCAGATTTTTGTAAAGCAGCAAATCACTATTTACAACCACAGCAGGGATTGCCCTGCATTTTAGCAGACAAAGCAGGGATTGCCCTGCACTTGCAGACAAATCAGGGATTGCCCTGCACTTGCAGACTTCCAAACATTCCAGAATAAACTATGTGGATCTTACATCCAGAACATTCAGCACAATATCTGAAGGTCCCATCCAATACAATGAGAGTGATGCTTCTGTCAAGCATCTTAAACGCAGTTTAAACACGGTCACATCCAGTACTTTATATACCAAAAGGCATCTATCCAGAGTAAGTTGACAATGATACTTTCATCAAGCATCCCATACTTTAGTCACAGGCAGTCACATCCAGTACATTCTATATACCAAAAACATTATCCACAAGCGGAGTACTATCCAGCATGTCTAGCCATTTAACACTTATAAGGCACTTAGGGAAGCAGTATAGCGCAGTGGTCTAAGGCTCTGAGCTGCAAATTTGGTGACATCCAGCAGACCAGACCTGGGTTTGAATCCCACAGCTTCCACTTGCATACTGTGTGACCCTGAGCAAGTCACTTAACCTCCTTGTGCTCCCAGGTCACTCCTGTAAAAAAGCTTTCAGCTTAGTGTGCTATACCTGGTTAAACAACTAAATAAAAAAAAAATACCAAGTGCTCTTAGACGAAATTCTGTGCAGACACAGGTACATTCTCTTTAAGTTATCTTAGACATTAATATGCTCTAGGGCCTCCTGTCTCATGAAGTGGCAAGCGTGTCTTGGCAGACAGCTCCACGATGGCAGGACTCTAACCCATAGCTACACATTTATATGATTCACTAAGCCCAGCATCTTACTGCACCTGCAACTTAGCCATTTGGGCCACAGTCAAGATGCATCCATTACTTGAACTAGGCAGTCTCTTGTGGGTTAGTAGCCCAGACTGATGACTTCAATACCTCACATAACAGCACACATTTCTTAATGGGGCATGGAGCCCCCAAAGGATTACGCCTTCTCCTCGCACCTGGGGGAATGCGAGGGTACTCACCAGGTCCTCCACGGGTCTCATCCACAATCGAAGGCATCCCGAAGACTTCTTCAGCTGTCTCACTGCTGAGGTACTTGGTCAGCGCTCTCACCACTGCATGATGTCATCTGGTCTGGTCAATGCTCTCACCACTGCTGGACATCTGATTCTTTGGTCCACATCTTTCCCCGACGTGGGAGGGAAGGCTAGCCTCTGGAGGACAGTACTGGCAACCTCCAGACTAGCTGTTGCAGAAAGCCCAATTATTGTAACTAGTTAGCTGTTAACTGAAGAAAATAACAAATGTCCTCTGAAGACTGAAAGGGCTTGAATTAAGTGGCCCAGGCCTGATGGAATGGCTAAAGCCTGAGCCCCTCCCCCATGGGGGGCTCCCAGCAGACTGGAGCCTGCTCTGCTGCTCTCTCTCTCAGCTCTGCACCTCTGAATCTCCAGACAAATTGGCAACATTGTCTCTTTATAGAGCTCCTAGCTCGGCTCCTGATTGGTAGCAGGGATGGGGTGACATGTCTCCAAGTTGCTGAAGGACCTGTCAATCAGAACACTCAAGGCACAATTGGGTTGTGGAATTTGCACCTAAAATAATGTCCCTGTAAGCCCCCATAAGCACTTGGGTGCTTACCCATGAGATACAGTGAATGTCCCACAAGTCCTGGCTATCTATTGCTGCAATTCCAATTGGCTGTACTGCTGGCAATGGCTGCTTAACCCACTGTCCCTTATAGCAGATTAGATACAGTCCTGAATAGTTGTCCTGGTGCAGCCAGAAAAAAGTAACTATTTGCCCCACATGCCCTACAGATCTATAGCTTAAAGGCTGTACTTGCAGTCACTGCACAGATGAAAAACATGGCTGTTTTACTTTTCCTGTTGCTACTGCACTTATGCAAGCTCCCCGTGCAGCAGCTGACAGGCTGACACACAGAGTCCCAGATACTGGAATTGCAAGGGAAACAGTACTCATTTTAACTTTAAGCACTTTTCCCCACATGCACAGTATATTCCCAGCAAGCAGCAACAGTTCCATTATTTAAAACATTTTAATTCTTTACTTTTCGGCTGGAGCTGATCAACTTACCGACCACTTGGATAAATACAATATACCTTGTCCACAACAACATGGCTTCTGGAAAGGTCACAGCACCACCACATCCCTTCTTGAGTTCACTGGAGCTTTGCACAAACCCCTTGACAATGGCCTTCTCACAGGGGCCATTTTCGTCGACCTCTCCAAGGCCTTCAATACAGTACACAATGGACTACTAATACACCAACTACTGAATGCCGGGCTATCACCTCACTCTTCTCTCTGGATTAAAAGCTACTTAGAAAAACGGTCATAGAGAGTAAAAATTGCGGACGCTCTTTCTAACACCCTGCCTGTTCGCTCGGGTGTCCAGACAGGATCCATACTGGGACCCTCCTTTTTAGCCTTTTCTTAAACTCCCTCCCTTACCACTGCTCTGAGCAGGTCATACTATATGCCGATGATGCTGTTGTATTCTCCACTCACAAAGATCCTGCAACTCTTCAACACAACCTTCAACTTGGTGTCAGTTCTGTAGAGACATGGTTTCTTAATCATAAACTGGTCCTCAATGACAAGAAAACCAAATCTATGCTCTTCTGCAGCTCTCATAACCCACACAAGCTACACCACTTGGCTATCTCCACCATCCAGGGGAACACTCTAGATCAGGTGGTGTCCTTCAAATACCTAGGGATACAGCTTGACCCTAATCTCTCCTATGGACTTCATGTAGATAATGTAGCTAGAGCTGCTAATACATGGCTTGGTCTCCTCTACAAACACAGACCACACCTCATGCCAGAAGCTTTGAAGGTTGCAGTCCTGAGCTCTGTGATCTCTGTAGTAGACTATGGTCTCATCATTTATGGCTCGGCCACAACCACAACCCTTAGATGCCTCTCAACTGCCTTAAATAAAGCATGTCGGCTCATCACTGGTGCTCACTGCTCCACCCACACATGTGACCTGTGCACTCAGACCGCTGGCTCCAACTATCAAACCATAAAATTTCTCACCTGCTCCATGGTCAAAAAATCTACCTTGGCCTTGCACCTTCTGGGGTCTCAACTCTGTTACAACACACGAATTAACAAATGGTGCCTTAGGAGATCCACGCTACAGCTACTGAAAGTCCCCACTGTCACACTTCACAGGGACAACGCCTTTTGCTTATCGAGCACCACTCTGGTTCAATGGCCTCAGCCCAACCATCTCCCGTGCCCCAACTATTGGTATGTTTAAAACTAGGCTCCGGGACTATCTCACTCACCAACAGCTCCTGTGACTGCCCAACTTAACCTTGTTTCTCCACTTCCTTTCTGCTCTAGTTGTCCCTCTCCCTCCTCACTGGATTCTACCCTCACATCTTGGTATACCCAATGCTGCACTTTTCACCCTCTCTACCCTTCCTACATTCCTTCTCCCCTACCTCTTCCTCTCCCTATGACTCTGGCACTTCTTATCTGTTGTCTATTTTCTCTGACAAATGCCGCTGGCTGCCTTGTTACAATGCTACCCTTGAACTGTATTAATCTGTACTCTACAATGTCCACATTGTTGTAATTCCTGTCTTGATGTTCTCCATAATTTGTATTTCTCTGACGTGGAACCTTTGTAAAAGAGCCATGGCTCAAAGGTATTTGTAATCCTAGACTTGATAAATAAATAAATAATTAAAAGCTGAACATAGCTACCCTGGAGGCAGCCAGATACACTGTTATGCATTATTCAGATGACTGGGCCCTGCATGGGCATACTCAAATGAGCTCCAATCAGAACTCCTTTAATTCCCATCTGAGCGGTCCCCCAGCTGGCTGTCCATGGTCACCAGGTCCCAAATAAGTGGAAGGGATCCCAGGACCCATGGCACAGTCCCCGAGGCAACTGCAAAACAAGTGGTTCCACATCAAAGGCGCTTTATGCGCCAATGCAACTCCATGCCCCTGGAGCAACCCTTTTGCAGTGGGAGCCCACGGTCAGCAGTTTAAGCCTGAGGGGCTGGATTTTCATTTGACTGCAAGCTGGGGCACACACGAGGGCAAACAGGACCTGGGAAGCCAGAAAAATTAGAGGCCAAGTCAGGAGAAGCCCGAGAGACAGCGGGAGAAGGACAGAACAAAACAGGCTAAGGTAAACCCAGACTGGCATTTCTAAGAACCCCCATTTGCAAGGGGGTTACATGCAAAATTTGCATCCTGGAGACCTCTTGCTTAGCCATGCCCCATATAATCAGTGCAGCATAGGTCAGGGTAGGGAGCAGGACACCCGTGGTAATTGAGAGCCTGGCCTCAGGGATGAGCTGGTCCTTGAGTCGGTACAGGGCACCAAGTTTATGGTGTAAGGTCATGGTAACCTGATCCACGTGGTTCTTGAAGGTGAGACATTGGTCAAGTGTTAGACCTAAGTATTTTAAGGAGGGCACTACTTCGATGCCACTTCCAGAGAGTGTGGTGAGTTGCAAGGATGAAGTCCTGTCCTGACCCAGGGATCTGTGCCCAGATAGAACTGCCTTGGTTTTGTCTGCATTTAGTACCATTCTGTTTTCACTCAGCCATGCCTCAAGTGATGTAAGGTCACCTTGGAGGAGGGGACCAAGAGCTGCCACGTCGCCCAACGATTGGTAGATGACGGTGTCATCTGCATACTGAACGATCAAGCTACCCCCACAGTGGGTATTTAGGTCATTGGTAAACAAGGAGAAAAGGAGGGGGCCAAGGATTGAACCCCACGGTACACCCTGATTTAGGGGTTGTGGACCTGATATGGCTTCCTTCCAGGTGACCCTCTGTGTCTGGCCAGAAAAGTAGCTCCCAAACCACTTGAGGGTAAGGGGGCCTAAGCCCACATTGTTCAGCTTCTGTAGCAGGAGTTTATGGTCAACAAGGTCAAATACCTTGGACAAGTCTATAAAGACAGCACCTGTGGGTATCCCCTTATCCATTGCTCTGAGTACTTCATTCAAGAAGTTGATAAGGGCTGTGTCAGTCCCGTGGTTAGGTCTAAATCCGTGTTGTAAGGGAGATAGGAGCTGATGAGCCTCCAAGTAGTCACGGAGTTGGTCATAGACTAGCCTTTCTTGTAGCTTAGCAAGTGTGCAGAACAAAGAGATAGGCCTGTAATTGCTTATATTTTCCCTGGGGCCACCTTTGTGGATTGGGACCAAGTTGGCCTGTTTCCACTGGTCGGGAACAATTTCTTCCCGTAGAGATCTGTTTAAAAGCCAGGTCAAATATGTTGGGAAATTTGTATGATTAGTTTAAATATAGAAGAATGCTGGGAACTTTTCTAAAAAAAACACTGTATCCGCTAAGGGATAGTTATATTCCTTCCAAAGCCAAATATAATCAGACTAAGCTAAACCCAAAATGGATTACTAAAAGTATAAAAAAACCTTCTAAATCTCAAAAATAAAAAAATATCGTATTTACCTAAAATTACAAACTAAACATAACTGGGATAATGTTCTAAAAATCCAAAAGCAATGTAAGAAAAAAAATTAGAAAGGCCAAATCTGCATGGGAACACAATCTGGCCAGAACTGCAAATAAAAACAACGGGAACAGTTCTATGCATATATAAACTAAACAGTAAGCCTGGCAGGACCCTTAGAAATTAATGATACCACACTAAACAACCCAAAGGATATGGCAGATTTATTTAATAAAAAATTCTGCGAGATTGTCAGTAAAAACCATCGAGCCATACCCACACCAAGTGAAAAGAGTCCCAGTAAAATAATTTTACAGTAGGCCAGATTTATAAAAAATTACAGGCACAAAAGGAAAAAAACAGCCTGGGCCCTGACAACATTGCAGGTCATTTATTATATCTCTTGTCGGAATGTATTTCCTTACCGTTCAAAATACTATTTAAAGGCTGTTTAAGCTACAATTTTGTACATGCCCATGTCATTCCGATTTACAAAAAAGGCCTTAGGTCATGTTGGGAAAATTATAGGCCAATTAGCCTCACTTCACTCATATGTAAGATATTTCAAAGCCTTATAGAAGATCTTGTCTCCCCCATTCTTATCAAACAAGACCAAGAACAACACGTGTTTAGAAAAGGAAGGGGCTGTTTAACCAATCTTATGTGATTTTATGAGACTGTTAGTGCAGAATTAGATAAAAAAAAATCCATATGACATCATTTTAATTGACTTCAGCAAAGCATTTGATGTCATGCCACATTGGGCCTTAAAACACAAAATTATAACAACTGAATATAAACTCTACTATTATCTCCTGGATCATCAACTGGCTATCAAACAGAACACAAAGAGTAATTATTAATGGAGAACTTTCTGAGGAAGGTTCCATTATGAGTGGTGTGCCACAGGGCTCACTTTTGGGTCCCTGCTTGTTCCAGGCTTTTATTTCAAATCTCACCACAAACTGCATGTCATCATCTATCAAATACGTAGATGATGTAAAAATCGTTTGCCCCTGCATTAACCCAGATAAGGTTGAAACAATACAACGGGACCTAAACTGTGTCTGTGAAGGTTCCATGTCATAACGGTGATTGTGGAAATGTGATCACCTTTAGGGCGAGTGTACAACACTGAAAATCAATTTTGGTGATGTACACTCCTGGCACACAGCTAAAGGGCACCAGAGACTTAGATTTTTTGTTTTATGCGGGGCACACCTCTACTAAAGGATTCTCAACTCCAGGGGCGGTGCAAAAGACAGAGAAAAAAAACAGACTGGCACAAAAAATGAGCATGCACCCAGAACCTAACCTGGCACCTTCCCAACCCTAGCCTGCCACCAACCCACCACGCCACACAGCCAGCTCGGCAGCCCACCACCACACTACACCCTGCAAACCCTCCTCCCCTTCCACCCATCACACGGCGTGGTCCCTTCCCCCCACAGGCGTGTACATATAGCAACATCCTGTCACTATATTCACTGACCCCCCCATCCGGTCGCCCTCCCTGCCTGGTAGCCCTGTGCACAGGTGCCATGATTGAGTCACCCTTTTTGCAAGCACTCAGTCGTGGCTGCCATCATCATGGGCTACCTCTCAGGATGGATCTCAAGATGGGGCAAGAGATTAAACCCTGATAAATGTAAAGTCATTCATCTGGGCATTAGTAACCCAAAGACTACTTACACTCTTGGAAATAGCATCTTGAATACCACAACTAACAAAAGAGACCTGGGTATTATTTCAAATGATTTAGGGCATTCAGATCATATAAATATGGGATACATTATGGGCATGAGTGTGATATGGCAAATATTGTCACTCCTGCAGAGTGAGATATCCAGAGCTCACGATGCAGGAGTGACAATATTTGCCATAGCACACGATCTGCCTATCACGTATTCGATATATACAATAGGGCCAAGAGTTTTAGAAGTTTTGTTATGCTCTCTTGTGTTCTGTTCCTGTTTATGTGTTTGCTCATTCTGTGTGTGAGCTTTTCTGAATGAGCTGGCAGTGTTATAAACTCTGGGAGACAAATAAGTGTATTTTGCAATGCTAAATGTGTTAGTTTTAGGTAGGAGTGAGAAACATACTTTTGTGAATCTGTATTGTTTAGAAGTCTGGCTGCAGTGAAGCTGACAGCATCACAGTAATTGTAATGAGCCAAGAGGCACAGTGTCAGAACAGCTGATACTGTTTTCAGTGGTAATTAAGTTAGCTGCAGGCAGAGTGCAGAGTGTTCTGTGAAATTGTGCTCTTTAGGATTCTGGCTGCTGTCAAGCTGAAAGCATCACAGTAATTGTAATGGGTGAGAATCAGAGTTTGAGGAACAAGTGAGATTATGTTTCAGAGGTAGTTGAGTTAGCTGCAGGCAGTAGTTTAGACTGTTCTGTGAAGCTGTGCTGTTTAGAATTCTGGCTGCAGTCACAGTAATGAGCTGGAAGTTGGGGGGGGGATAGGTGTGTTTTGTAATGCTCACCGAGTTAACTGTAGGCAGCAGTGAGACCTCTGAAGTAGTTCTGCATTTGTGTCTATGGTAACAGCACAGGTGTTTCTTGCATGCTGAGGGGAAAGCTGCCTAGAGTGATGACCTTTTGTGACCTGTGTGTGTAAATGGCTGATATCATCACAGTAGAGCAGATGATAAAAATATCACACTACAGTGGATGATACACTGTTTTATTTCACTCACTTACCACTTACCCCTATTGTATATATTTAGTTATCAGTAGAACTAGTAATGTTATCTGGTCCATATGATGCAATATAAAGTCTCAGGACCTTAATATTATGCTCCCTCTATATTGGGTGTACGCTAGACCCCACCCAAAATATGCATCCCAACTGTGGTGTCCATTTAAAAAAATTAACTGTTTACAGCTGGAAAGGGTACAACAAAATTATACAAAGCATACACAGGGACTTTATAACATACCTTATCAAGCCAGATTAACTACTCTTAATCTTACAGTATGTCACTCGAGACCCATCGTCTTAGGGGTGATTTACTGTGCCTTTTTTATATTACCAACAATCCTTATCTGATGACTGAATTAGGTCTAGAATTCAAAGACTGCCCCTATGACACCAAAGGGTATCCCTTACAACTTGCTGGGAGAAAGTTCCATTATAAATCCAGAAAGTATTTCTACACTGTTAGGATAATCCAACTCTGGAACAAATTACCTTTAAATATAGTGCTGAGTAAAACAAAAAATGAATTTAAAAGAAAGTTAGATATCTTTCTGACATCTGGTCACTCCCTATCATATTACTCAAATTAATTAATGAGTTAGCATGGGCGCATTCGTGGGCTAAATAAGCCTTCTCACTCCTTACTTTTTCTTAGTATGATCCTTAAAGTTCCTGTCATAGCATGCCATGACCTTGTTTTGCTTTGCAAGTCGTTGCACCACAGTGTTGCTTTCATCTAAAGTTGCTGATCAGCAATATTCCCATGTCTCGTCCCTGCTTGGTTTCTGCAGTCTCTGCGCCATTTAGGTAGCATTTTGCCTCTGTGTTCTTCTTTCCTTGATGCATCATCTTGCAATTCTCATTACTGAAGCTGATCTGTCACTTTGCTGCCCAGTTCCCAGATCCATCTAGATCCTTCTGCATTTCATATATCTCTTGTTGCAGTATAACTACTCTTCCCATCTCGGTGTTATTGGCAAACGTGGCACTCCAGCTGCTGGTACCCCTTTCCAGGTCACTTATAATTATAGTGAACAATGGAGAATCCAAGACAGACCCTTGTGGGACCTTGCTGATCGTTTGCTTCCATCTTGATAGATTGCTTTTTATTATGACCTTTTGTTTTCTATTATGCAACCAGTTTTGAACCTACAGTATTTCATCAAACCCCAGTCATACCCAAGTTCTCTAGTTTATGAACTGGCCTTCTGTAAGGAACAGTGCAAAATGTTCACTGAAGTCCAGATGTATTACATCCACAGGTTTTCCTACATCTAGTTCCTTGGTGACATTTTCATAAAATGCATTGAGGTTTCTTTGGCATGATTCCTCCTTACGAAATCCATGTTGGGCTGCTGAGTACAAGTTTTCAGCAATCCTGTTTTTTATGATTGCCTTCAGTAGCTTCATAGTTATTGATGTCAAGCTGACTGCTCTATAGTTTTCTGGTTCCATCCCTGAGCCTTTCTTGAATATTAGCAACATGTGGGTGACTGTCCAGTCATTAGGAGATATCACATACGGTTTCTGATGGCCAGTATACAGTGATAGTTTCAGAAGACTATGATGTGCCAGTGTCCATGGTTGGGATGATGATAATAAGAACAATGGCACTGCTAGCAGGCCCTTGCATTACTGATAATGACTCTGTGACTACATGACAAGCTGGTTGGTGACAATATAACAGTATCATGTGGACTGATGGTGCATACCAGAGGAGTCCTTGTGCTGCTGTTGAGAATCAACTGGATGACTGTTAGTGGTGCCAGTGGTAATCAGAAGAGAAATGTGACCAGGGGGTGTGGGCAGTAGACATAATTTTGTAATTGGTGCAGGGGTGCACAAAAAAAATCCTATGAGGAGAGACTGGGGGATCTCAGCATGTACACCCTGGAAGAAAGGAGAAAGAGGTAACATGATATATAGTTACAAGTACCTCACAGGGGTGAACGGGGTGCAGAAGGTGAGCCTCTTTCAAATGAGAAGGAGCACCAGGACCAGGGGGCATGTGTTGAAGTGGGGGGGTCAAGACAGAAGTGAGGAAATATTTCTTCACTGAAAGGGTGATAAAACAGACTTCCAGCAGAAGTGGTGGAGGCAAAACAGTGGGAGGCTTTGAGCATGCATGAAAAAGACATAGGGGTATATTAGAAAATAGGCAAGGAGGCGAGAGGGTCACCACAGACCAGATAAGGTCTGCTGAGACAGATTAGGCGGGGAACATCTGGGCAGACTGGGTGGGCAAAGGAGTCCATTTCTACTGACAAATTCTGTTTCTATGTTGTCATGAATAGCTGAATTCATAGTCAAACTTGATCTGTGGTAGTGAGTTTGAATATTCAACATTTTCTGGATCTAGCCTTAAGCAATGTGGTGAAGCAATATCCCCACTTGAACTGTAAATTCTTTCCAAATGACAGATGTCAGAGGGCATCCCAGGAAATAGAAAGCCAGTTTAACTGGTGTAGAACAAATGACTTGCCTGTTTTGCCATAATGAGACTGGATCAGTATCTCTATTAGACATTGGTTCTGCTAGATAAGCCTGCATTGGGTACTCAGTTGACACATCATCTGAGTCTTTCTCCAAAATGTTCAAGCTGCACAGGCATACTGTATGTCATCCTAAACCTCTGAAATATCCTCAGGCTTATGACCATCAGTATCAAACTGTCCAGTGTCACATTCATACCTGGCATTGGCACCTTGGGAAGACAGACGAGAAAGAGCAGTAAGGCCAGGAGGTTGTGCATGCACATTCATGCTGGTTTCTTCATGTTGTTTTTTCTGCTCCATTGTGACCCTGTTCACATTGGTGCTTTTGAAATGGTTCTCAGTGCTTGAACCATTTCAGAAGCATGCCGGCCTGGATCGCATTTGCACCTAACCCACTTCCAGACCCGATTTATGGAATCGTGCTCAAACTCTGATAAGAACTGGGCTTGAACACAGTTCTGTAAATTGGTTTTGATTTTAAAATGGTTTACTTACAGTGTGAACACTCTGGCCCATGTTGATCTATGTTGGCTGGTCCTCCATTGTCCCAGAAGCCCCACTGCCTATCCCATGATTCTGTGCCAGTCCTCACTGCACATGCATGAACTTCATGAGGGAAAAATTAAAGGCATCACACACTCAAGCTGTTAAAACCTGTCTCAGTGCTTACCACTTTCAGTCAGAGGGAATGCATTTTCCACAACACCTTCTAATTAATTTAAAAAATGTCAGATTGTGCTGCAACGTGGAGCAATAAGTCTATGAGAGCCCTAATGGAGTTTTGATCCATAGAGACAGTACAGAACGAACTGAATACTGTGCATAAAAACACCAAGGTGTACCAAAAGGTCTCAGAACAACTTGCTACTCTGGGCATTTAGCAGTCTGCAAAGCAATGTTGGGAGAAAAGAAAGCAGCTTAAAGGGAAATACCATAGGGTTAATGATCAAAATAAAAAATCTGGATCGTGCAGAGTGGTTTTTCCATTTTATGATGCATTGGACCAAATTCTGGGAACAAAACCATCAACAGAGCCCACAGTAGTCCTAGAGAGTGCAGAGCAACCACTGCCACCAGTTGTGGAGGGGGATGCAGATGAAGACATGCCTGTGGAATTTGACCTGCCAATGTCAGGTAATTATGTAGTTAAACAGTGCATATATTCCTCCACATCCATTGCTGTGATTCTCTGGTGCAAGTTCTTTCTGCAGTCACACACACACACACACACACACACACACACACACACTCACACACACACACACACTACATGCAGTGATAATTGAAGCAATGTGCAAAAGTAATATGAATGGGATGTATTGTGCATGCAGGAGTGGTTGTGCTTCATTCAAGAAGCAACCATCCATTACTTACTGCATGACAATTTCATGTCCGGCCCTTTCTCTGCTGTCCTGCTCTACATTTGTGTTGTGTCTCCTACAAAGGCCATGACCCACTTTGTCAATCAATCAATCAATCAATCAAAATCTTTATTTGGCCAGGCAGAACATCATTGAGACAAGCTCATTTACAAGATGGACCTGGGGCAAAACAATTGCCAACAGGGTTAAGACATAACAGGTTGAGTGAATGTACACAACAATTACATAGTAATAATAACAACATAATAATATGTAACTATCACATGTGACAAGATACTTGCACCAGAACATAGCAACAGGTTCAACAGGAGGTAGTGCCATTTAAATACAATTGCATGGATACAGATATATGGACGTAAGGCAATGAGCTAAAGTTTATACAGTAAACATCATTGGAGGAGTCATAGTGAGCAGGAGTTGCAGTTCCTCTAGCGTCAAAGTGCAAAGAAGATTGAGATGTAAGAGTCCTTTGATAAGTACTGTAGGCATGTCCTGGCGAGTGGGGTGGGAAGGGAAGGGAGGTATAGGGAGTGGGGAGGGAAGGTCAGCCGGGACAGGAGAGGGGTGGACATGATGGCCTAGGGAGGAAGGACTGTTCAAAGGGAGAACACAACAGATGCCACAGGCAGTGGTTGGGGTTTAAGTCCAATATTTGAAGCAAAGACAGATCGTGATGTTGGGACCTTGATTTGGGCATTGACAGAAGGGAGGACTCAAATGAGTAGTGTTCCCATTCTGTAGTGTATGTCCTCACTCCTTCATCTGCAGTACTGCACTTACTGCTCTAGTTGGTGTCTCATGGGTGTTCACAAGTTCCCCCACCCCGGTCTCAGGTACTGATATTGTCACTGTGCAGGGCTGCCAGAAACTGCACTGCATTGCAACCTGCTCTCACTGCTTCCATGCCCCCACCTCCCCAAATTGCCCAACTCTATCATGTATGTTGCTCCATGTCTCAACCCCCCCCTTTGAACCTGCATAGGTGTGTTGCTTCACGTCCTCCCCCCCGACCTGCATAGACGCACCTTCTTGCATGTCTTGCATTTATATTTTAGATTTTTTATTTTTATTAAACACTATCAGTTTACTCAGTGGTGTACTTTCTGTTTTTTCAGAATCTGACAGACAGCATGAACCTGATGAGTCTGGTGAAGCACCAGCTGACACCTCTGATAGTGCCGTTATGTGCAACTCTCTAATCGTCAGCTCTGCACAAGACAGTGATACATCTTCCACCAGTTCACCTGTGGCCTCAGTTGGGAAAAGACCAAGTTGCTGTGAGCTGCCGTAAAATCTATGCAAAAAGAAAAAGTTAAACAGGCTGCATGATATCATAGAATTTCTTTTCGAGCCGACCAGGAAGCTCCTTGCCGAACAACATCAGCAGATGATGGAGGCTGAGAAAGAGAGAGCTTGAGATGGAAGAGCAAATGCCTCGTTTGGAGGCTGAACAATCAGCAGCCTTTTTTGACAACCTAATTCAAATCTGCCACAACCCGCAGCAGCAACAGCAAGTGTCCTGCCAACAACCACATCTCAAGCAGTGGTGTTTCAAGCCACTGTACATGGCCCCATGTATAATGTGCAGTGTAATGGTAATGCAGTTAGTTGCTTGAATACACAAGCCACTGTAGGTCCAAATCAGGGTGCATAGTACCCAGCCATATCCAGGAGCCAAGGCCTAACTCAAGAGTTATAGTACGATGAATTCACTTGGACAGAGCTGTGATTACTGCTGTAGTAAGCCTTTTGAGCAAACATGTAACTGGAATATTCATTATTGTTCATTTTTGCAAATGTAGCTTGATGTAGTAGTAGATGTTGTGAAGTGTACTCAGAACCATAGTTATTACAGTTCAGACATTTCCTGAGTCAAGCCATTTAATGAGACCACAATTAGTTTTTTTAATGCAGTACAATATAGAATACAATTGCATTCAGCAGACTGTTTAAGAGTTAATAACAACTTTTAAGAAGTTTTAAAACAGTTTCAAAATGTGTTACAATGTTTTAACTTGTTTTCACCTAACAGCGTTTATAATAGACCGCTTAACAGGTAATAAAAACTTTTCAGAATTTTTAAAAGTTGTACAAAAGTTTCCAAATATTTTACAAGTTTTTAACTGGTTTCAACCTAACAGCGTTTGTATAGCAATATATATCAGAAAATGAAAACTGTTATGAACTGTTCTAAAAAGACTCAAATTTTTACTACCTAATGTTATACCTCACACCAGTCACTGGAATAAACTGTTGCTCACTGTTCAAAAGAACTATTTATTTCATAAGTCATGGTTAGACTGTCTGTGCATTCATGACTATTGTGCTGTTTAATGTTGCTTCTGATGGTTGTTTTTTACCTAAAAAATAAAAATAAAATATACAATAAATTGCACTTTTTCATTACTGTGCTGTGTTTGTGCAATTAACTATACTAGTGCAGTTCACAGAAGAACATTGTTGTACTTAGAAATGCATCTCATTAACAAAATAAATTATAATAGTGTGCAAATGACATTTAATGTAATTGTACCCTTGTGTAGCAGTATGCCACCTTTTCAGAATGGTTATATTTCCTACACTGCTTTGTGGGTGGCAACGTTTTTGAAAATTACCCGTGCCATCTCCAAATATAGTCAGGTGTTCACCTGCGCATCACACTGTCTTAAGGCAGGTGGCAAGGGCATCACAAACTGGATGTGCTTGGCAGCATAGCTCTGCGGTGCTGCTATCTTCCTGCCTTCCATGCTATGACTCTGGCTGCTGGAAAACATCAGTGCCACTCATCCGCTCAGGCAAAAATTGTTTGAATTTACTTTCACAGAGGTTGTAGAACACACAGCAGGCCACAATAATGGTAGGGACATGTTTCAGGGAGAAGTCCATGCATTTCAATAGTCATCATCACCTACCCTTAAGCCACCCAAGTGCCCATTCAACTACCATATGAACACGACTGAGTCTGTAATTGAAATTCCATTCCCTTGGGTCATTGTAGTCAGGGAAGGGTTTCATGACCCATGGCATAAGTGGATATGCATGGTCACCAATAATTACAGTTAGAATGGTAACTCCACCTATCTGTCTTGTGCTGGGTGGGAATGGTGTACCATCCTGCCCTTTTCAGTTCAATAAACTGTTCTTAAAAACACGGGTATCATGAACCCTGCTAGGCCAACCAATGTTAATGTCCTCAAAACAGAATTTATGGTCAACCCCTGCGTGTATTATAACTGACTGATAGCTTTTTCTGTTGTAATAGTCAGTGGTATTATGTGGTGGGCAGATAATGGCAAAATGTGTGCAGTTTATTGCACTCCCACAGCAAGGGGAAACTCCAGTCATGCTCGAATCCAGTAACCACCTCATTAACATTTGCTATCCGAATGACATCTGCCATAAGAACATTAACAATGGCTTCACAAACTTCTACCAGTATTTCACACACAATTGACCACCCAACCCCGAAAAGGTGCCCCAGGGTGCAGTATTCAATGTTGGTGGCCAATTTCCAAAGAGTGATTGACACTCGCTTCTCCACAGAGACACATTGCCTGAACTAGGTGTCATGTCTGGCAATGGAGTCATGCAGCTCTGTGCACAGCAGATTAAATGAAGACTTTGACATTCCAAAGTTACTGATCTACTCATCTTCACCCCAAGTATAGAGGACAGTTTCATCCCACCACACTGTGCTTCACTCCCTGCACCAGATGTCCCTGCCAAAGCTGAAAGCCATGTATGCACTGCTTACAACACGGTGTACAATAATAAGAAAACTATGTAATTTCATCATTAACTGATGCAGCACATGCTGCCTGTGCTGCCTACACAGCATTCTCCACCTTATATCTGATATTCTTCACTTAGAGCTTGTTAAATAGGCTGCAGCAAGCATTGACATACACAACATCTTGTCGTTGGTCACCATCTTTAAACAAATCCATGGCAACAGACGCAAGAATCATGGGATACATCACGACTGCATGGTGCAGGATGGTAAGCAGCTTTTAACATGCTGCGGAACCAAGCTTGCACCGCGCATGGATTAAGGGCATAATGCGAATGCCAGAGACCGCATCACTGAAAACGGATCGCCGAAGTGAGTTTCAGTGCGAACACTACAGCACAGCAAATCCATTTTCAAAAATGAATTTATCAACCATACTATAATGCGAACAGGGCCATAAAGTGTACACAAACAATTTTGTTTTTCATATACTCCATCCATCCAGGGAGTGTGAACCTATCTTTATATGTGGGATCCGTGCATTTGATTTAATGCTGTCAAATCCTGTCCCAAGTTGTGTAAGAACCATCCGTGTCACTTCCTTCATACGTCAGGGACATAACACAGACTGTAGAGAAGGCAAGGGAACACTGAACTGTCACAGAGTCAGGCCATTGGGCCATGGAGCTTCAGAACCCACTAGGGCCCACAAGGTTTGTGGGATTAGAGAGGGGAAGACTTCTGGACAGAATGCTAGTTCACAAAAAAGTCTTGCACCATGCACCTAGTGCAATGCCATGCTGCAACCTGGTTGCATTCACAATCCATCATGTTAGCAGGTACAAATGCCATTTGCATCCTCTAGGATCTGGACTTCTAATTTGCAATGCATCACTGCTGCATAGAGGACTCCTCCTCTTGAGACAGGAGCCTACATTTGTGTATAGCACTAGTGGCGGTCAGCACATCAAACTTCCAGTTCTCCTCATTTTGCTCCGTCAACTCTAGTGACTGATCATAGGGCCCTGGATGTTCAAGTACAGCTGACTATTGATTACCTGGGGGCAACCATACTGAATGGAGCACTTCTTTAATTATTTTAAATCTGAAAAATGCATAAGCAAACTCAAAATGAAGAAAAGAGGCCTCATGCAAGACGAAAGAAAAGTGATAATCTAAAAATGAAATAAAAAGGTACACAAAAATGTTTCCAGAATATGAACTGCTGCTTTAATCTCCCACTGTTTTACTCTACCCAGCTGTAAAAATGAGAGACAGCAGAAACCCATCAATGGGCCTATCTAGAATTATTTAAGGGGTAGCAGTTTTTTTATTTGAACTGACACTTTATGCCATCCCTGACCCCCTACTCACTCTAAAGTCCCAAGACCCACAGACTGACTTCACCAGCATCTCGATGCTGTCCCCTACCACCTCCATAGAGTCACAGTTTGCTCCCAGGCAGGGTTAGAGGCAGGGGCTGTACCCCCAAACTTCCAGAGTTTTATTGGGTTGCAGAGCAGCAGACACATAGGGAACAGATGTACTGGGGTCCTTTATCTTGGAGGCTGGGGTCATTTTCTCACCTTTCTCACCACAGCCATAGGCATGCAAAGGCACAGGGTGTGAATGCCAGAGGCAGCACATCAGCCACATGCCTAGTAAATGGCCACCCTATCCACATGCCTCACCCTGTGCTCTCACCTGTGGTCACCAAGTTGGCAACACTGCAGCAAAGGCAGCAACCCTGCCCCCAGAGGAGAAGAGCATCCTCTGGGATGCTCAATCCTCCCTCAGCTGGCTCCAGAAGACAGAAACCATTCCCAAACCCACATCACCAGTGTTGTGATAGGTAGCCCTACCACTGCACCAGCAGACCCTGGGGTTGCAGGTTCATCAAGGGGGTTGCACTTCCCCAAAAAAACATAACATATTCTCATTAAAGTATCTAGATTAGGCTAAAACAGCTACTGTTTGCTCACGTAAGGGGGTAGTGGGTGTTACTTTGGTACCTACTGTAGCTAGTAGAGCCAGCCTTTGGCATCCTCTGTCCCAGTGGTCACTGGGGCCCCCTACTCATAGCAGTCCCCAGACAGGAGCAGTGCAGGACAACATTCTATCACATTTCATGTTTGTTGAATTTATATTAAAGTTCATACTGAAGCAAAGGGAGCGAAGGAGGCCATCTACCCATAGTTGCTCCTGTAAGTTATTTTATAATATTCCATCTTGGCACAACTTAAGATGTGTCTAACAAGTTTGGTTTTGAACTCCTTTTTATTTTTACTGTTTATAATATCACTGGAAAGTTTATTCCAGGGATTGACAATGCTTTGTGTGTAGTAATATTTTCTTTTGTTAAACTTAGATTTCTGTGCTATAATTTGAAATTGATATCCACGTGTATTAGCATTATTATTTCTGAACTTCAGATTTAAGTCTTCGAAGAAGTTTTGGTCATGAGTGATGTCATAAAGTAATAGCACATCACCTCTGATTCACCTAGCTTCTAATGACATCAAGGTCAGTTGCCTTAGTCAATTTTCATAACTCTCATCTTTTAGGTCGTAAATCATCTTGATGGCCCAAGACTGCACAATCTCCACCCTGTTCATGTCCCCCCTCTTGAAAGGCATCACATCTAGCTACTGTAGTCCAGTACAGGTCTCACATATGCCTTATTTAGTGGCAGAAGCACTTCAGTATTTTGGCTAGTGAAGTTTTTCTTCATTAAATGTAGTACCCTATTGGCCCTGGCTAGAACGGAATTGGTCAAATGTTTTGTTGGCAATTACTCCTAAATCCTTTTCATTAGTGTAAACCCCCCCCCTACAAATGGAGGTTCCCAAAAAGTCTTCCTTGAGCTTGTCTAAATGCTCACTGCCAGGCTGGTGTCCTGTGTTTTTGCAGTTTAAATGTGATTGCCAGAGAGTGCCTATATAGCCTCTGTGTACTGTCTCTTTAAGAGCTGCCTGGATTGCAGTCATAATTCATCTAAAAGGGAGCTCTGTTAGAAGATGTGCTTGTTTGCTGATCATTTGTTAGAGCAGTAATAATATTGCAGTTTGTTCTAACCTGCCTTCTTTGCAGCATGGACAGTTCTGTTTGTCTCCATGATCTTGGTCCTGGACTGCTGAAATGGGCCAATCAGTACATTTGGGACTCTAGAATGGAGCCTGCCTACAGGGGCTTGGTGGGGTCAAAACTTGTAGAGATTGTAGTTTGGGGCTTTTTGCACCTAAAATAACCTGGAGGGGGAGCCCTTGTTGTGATTGACAGACAGATCAGCCAACCGAACCTTTTGGATTTTGGGGAAGTCCCAAACTGCTTGCAGTTTCAGTTAGTTCTAAGTTGGGAAGTGAAGAAGTAACAGCTCGAGGTAGCTCAAGCAGCAATCCATAGTGGATTCGCATGGGAGAACTGTGGAAAGGCCTGAGTTTTTGGCCTGCATGCCTGCCTGCTGTCCCTGAGAGGGAACTTGTGCCTTTTTAAGACTGAATCCCAACTGGAGAGCAAAGTAAGCTACTGAATTGTGACCAGGCTCCTACCGGAAGAAGACCAAAGATTTGCTGAATGCGATCAGCCTGTCTGGACTTCCAGCCACCTCTGAACTCTCGGATTGTGCAGAGACTCTGTAATTGCGACCGGAGAGCCTTTTGTCTGGTACAGTGGAATTTCCTTACATGTGAATGTGTTGTGTGCTTATAGTGGGTCATGATTTGGTTCCTCACTGTGGTTTGAATTGTATTCTGCTTGCTGGAAGCTGCATTAGAATTTTACTTGCATGTAAATGTGCTGTGTGCTGCTAGTGGGTCACGATTTGGTTCCCCACTGTGGTTTGAACTGTATCCAGCCCGACGGACTGAATGCAAAAATCATCTCCATTGGGCCTGGGCCTTGCCACACTGGCCCAGCCCGACTACCCGTTGCATAGAGAAAGCCATCGATGAAACACCTGCCTGGGGATCAGCCCCTGCTCAACACTTGAACAGGAATGACACCTCAGTGATTCATGTGGGCCCCGCTTCTCCGGGCACTCCAGCTCAACAACCTGCAGTCTCGATTTTGTCCTGCCTGTGTCTAGTATTGCATATCATAAGTAAACATCAGGGTAGCTCCCTGCAACAACAGCTAAATCTAAAGTGTTGTCATCTGATTGTCTTGTTGCTTTTTCTTTCATGAACTGAGCCCTCTGGCTCCAGATTACAAGTAGTGTGTGTTGTGCATATTGCTTTCTTCCATCACAGGGCCCCAACCAGCTGCAACGTTCCTGGCTAGCCCACCATTTTCCTACCTTGGTACCCAGAGTATGTGACTGTGTGGGGACTTAAAGCACATGCATAACTATTTGATTAATATAGCCTTTAAGCCAACGAACCTGATTACGCCCCTTCCTTGTTCAAGTCCCCTGAATAAATCAGATCTGACTTTTTTGCTGCATTTAACCTGACTGTGGTTCCAGTTTGTGCCAAGAGTACTGTATTGTTGCTATTTACTGTGCATAACCTTGATTTACAGGGGTCCCCAGGGTCAAGCCAGAGGAACCAGCCCTGGTAGTAAGTGCAAACAGTGTGGGTACTGGCATGGTGTACAAGGGGTACTGTGAAAGTGATTATCATATATTGCTCAGTCCACTAGAAGGGAAAGGGGGGGTTACAGTGTCCCGAAGGGTTGTGCCCAGGTTAGTTTGACCACTACCAACCCTGACCTCCGGGTGGAGGCACCCGTTTCAGAACTCAGGCCCCTTAACCTGCTTCTGGCAGTGCAGGTAGGGATAGTAGCCCTTGTGACAGCGCTGCCTAGGGGTTACATCTTGGAGGCTCACAGCTAGGATCTTGTGCCTTCTAGTGGCCAAAAATTACAAATTATTGTTAAAGATTAATGGCTACCCCAGTAGAAATGGCTGTACACCAGTTGGTGGGGTGGTGTACTGGGCAGGAGATTGACCCCCAAAATGCTCTACTTATACTGGATATTCTCCTGGGTACCAGTAAGGACACTGTAGAGGGAGCACTCTCCAAACTTGAATGTTTAATAAACCCTGTGGTGGTGAGTGGACAGGCTGATTTGATCGCCCAGATTTTTATAGTGTTGGTAGAGTGTAGTGATCTCATGGACAGCTTTAAAGTGCCACAGACTATTGCCTCAGAAGGGGTCCTAGCTGCCTGGAGAGTGATAACAAAAGACAGTAAAGACCCTGGGGAGGATGAGCTCCCACCATTATCTGAGACTTTTGAGGAGAAATTTGCTAAGTTGTTGCTGGAGGAAGGGAAAATCATAGAGGACTTTAAGAAACTATTCCTGCCACCTGGGGGTGTTCCTTCCCCAATACCCCCTCCCACTCCAGCACCTGTTACTGCCCCGCCTTCTGGGCCTGTGCCAGTGCTGGCCCCTATATCTGTACCCGCCATTAGTTACGACTCATATCGCTGGCTGAGGATGTTTTCTGGCACCCTGCCCACACCCCAGGGGAGGACAATTGGGAGACTTGGATAGACTATGTTGCCCCTCAAATCCGAGAATGGCAATGCCCCGAACCAGAGAAGAGGAGAAAGGTGGTTCAAAGCCTCAGAGTCCCCACCCAACTTACTATCCATGCTACACAGGCTAGTAATCCAGAAGCAACTGCTTAAGATTTTTTTACTGCATTGGAAAATGTGTATGGGAGTCCCGATTCAGATGACGACCTGTGGGATAGGGTCAAAAACACTCAGCAGTACCCAGGGGAGCCCTTATCCATGTATGTGCCTCGACTTGAAGTGGTGCTACAGGAATGCCTAAAGAAAGGTGGCATGGCCCCAGCTAAGTTAGATCAGAATAGGTTGGACCAACTTGTCAGGTCACTCCCATTCTCTGAATTATTGCTGCTCCAACTACACCTTGCTGCTCGGTTGGATGCGCCTCCTACCTATGACGGACTGATGAAGGAAATTCATTGGATTGAGAGGAGGCAGCCACATGAGGGAGCCCCTCCTGTATCCGCTGTTGCTGCTGCCCAGATAACTGAGGATGCACATGTGAGTGATGCTCAGGGGCGAAATACAGTGCCAGTTGAACACTGGAAGGCTAGCAAGGACGATCCACCCTGGGGCGAGATACTGCAAGAGGTCTGAGAAATGGGGGCTACCATTTCCCTACAAGTCCATTCCAGAGATACAGTGGGCCCAAACCCCTCTCAGAACGTGTCCGCTATGGGGGTGGGGGTACACTCCCAGGTATCCCCTGTTGACAGCAGCCCAAAGATTGATTAATTGACTATGGAAGTGAGGGAATTACTGAGGCATTTCCCCATGCTCACCACACACCACACAGAGGTTGAATCATGATTTTCTGTTGGTGGTACCTCTGCCTCAGCCCCCAGCGTGATGCTTCGGCCATGCCAGACTCTAGAAAGCATACTCTGTCATAATTGTGGGAAGATGGAACATATGAAGAAAGAATGCTGGTCCCCGAAAGACTTAGATAAGGTTGTATACAGACTTCAAGGGGAGCTCCAGAATGCGAAACCATGGCCGAGGGGTGCTGGAAACGACCGCAGTGAAGGCTCAGGAAATCCCAACTCCAACTTCTTTGTGGCTAAGTCATCTGTACCGGACCCTGCTACTGTCACTGCAGACTGGTCGAAGATAGTGGGCCCTTCAATGGAGACTAATGTGGCTGTGAATGGTATTCCTACTCGGGCTGTGCTCAACAGTGGGTCACAAGTGACCATTGTGTTTCAGAACTGGTATGACAAACACTTATCTGATGTGCCCTTATAATCCCTGGAAGGCCTACATGTGTGGGGGCTGAGCGACAAGTCTTATCCATATCTAGGACATGCCTGCCTTTGGCTGTCTTTTCCTGCAACCGTCACTGGCATAGAGGAGCAAGTAGAGACACTGGCCCTAGTGTGTCCCCCCACCAGACTGTATGATGGGGTTCCCCTGTTAATTGGAACAAACATCCACATGTCTGGGAGACTAGCACAACTCTGCCATGAGAAACAAGGGCAGCTGACTGGACAGACCCTAAGAATTCCAGCCTTAGTAAAAAGGGCTTATGACAGGCAACAGAGACCCAATGAAGTGGACCCAGATGAGCCAGTGGGGATAGTGTGGAAAAAGAAACCTGACTCCTTGGTATTGGCCCCCAACACCCAGTACACAATCCCTGGAGAAGTCTGCCTAAAGAGAAATGTAAAGAACAAAATATTAATGTTAGATGCACCAGGAGATGGAAAGTTGCCAGAGGGATTATTGGTCAAACCCAGCATCTTGCCTGCTCGTGCCCATGCCTATGCACAACGAGTGATGGTCCAGATTCAGAATATGTCAGATTGGGAGATTCTGATGAACAGAGGGTGCACCCTAGCTATGGTACACTGTGCCAACACTGTCGTATTGCCCCGCAACAAGTGCTCTGGTGAGAAGAAGAGAGTGACCCCTGACTTATTTGACTTTGGTGACTCCCCGTTGCCAGCTGAATGGAAGAAACTCACTCAGAGGGACCAAGTGTTTTCATTAAAAGAATGGGACATGGGGTGTGTCCAGGGTGCAGAGCATCACATACACCTGCATGATGACCGGCCATTTTGAGAGAGATCCCGACGTCTTGCCCCAGCAAACATAGATGATGTGAAGAGACACCTGCAGGAAATGCTCTCTGCTGGTGTGATACAAGAATCCAGGAGCCCATATGCCTCTCCCATTGTGGTTGTGCATAAGAAGAATGGGTTGGTAAGGATGTGTGTTGATTATCAATCCCTGAACCGGCAGACCATCCCTGATCAATACACCATGCCCAGTATACAAGATGCCCTGGATTGTTTGAATGGGAGCAAATGGTTTTCGGTATTGGATCTTCACAGCGGATACTACCAGATTCTGATGGCCCCAGAAGACCATGAGAAAACAGTCTTCATCTGTCCTTTGGGATTCTATGAATTCCTGAGAATGCCACAGGGGATTTCAGGCACCCCGGCCACCTTTCAGCGACTGATGGAACGTGTGGTCGGAGATATGAACTTGCTGGAATGTCTAGTGTACCTAGACGATGTCATTGTGTTTGGGCACACATTAGAGGAGCATGAGACCTGACTATTTAAGGTCCTAGACTGATTGGAAGACTTCGGCCTCAAGCTGTCCATTGACAAGTGCCAGTTTTTTCAAACCTCCATGAAGTATGTAGGGCACATAGTATCTGCAGAAGGGATAGAGACTGATCCCAGTAAGGTTGAATCACTGACTACTTGGCCCCAGCCCCATAATTTGAAAGAACTACAACATTTCCTGGGGTTCTGTGGCTACTACCACAGGTTCATAAAAGACTATTCAAAGGTGATTCTCCCACTCTTGGATCTTACCCAGGGTTACCCTCCTACCAACCATAAATATAAAATAGAGGCCATCAAAGAACCAGAGAAAGTGTACTTCTGCACAGGTGAAGGTTTTGGGCCCTGCTGGATACCCAAATATGAAGCAGCCTTTCACAAAGTCATATACCAGCTCACCCACACCCCCATCTTCGCCTATGCTGACCCCACCAAGCCCTATGTGCTGCATACGGATGCCAGTCTGCAGGGTCTAGGAGCTGTGCTGTATCAAGTCCATGAGGATGGTTTGAGACCAGTGGCCTTTGCCAGTAGGAGCTTGGCCCCTGTCAGAGCGAAACTACCCTGTGCACAAGCTGGAGTTCCTTGCGCTAAAATGGGCCATTGTCGACCAGTTTCATGAATACCTTTGTGGGGCAAAGATATTGGTGATGATCGACAATAACCCGCTAACCTATGTACAGACTTCAGTTGAGTTAGACACCACTGGGCACCATGTGGCTTTCCGCCTTATCAACCTATGATTATGCTGTTGAATATAGGCCAGGATGAACCATATTGATGCTGATGCCTTGTCATGAAGGCCAATTTCCAAGATTGATTGGGTCAGGCTGTCTGAACCTGACATCCAAGCCTTGTGCCAAAAATTTGACCGAGATGAACAGATGTCTGTGGACACAGTGGACTGTTTAGTAGATTGCTTGGGACCTCCTGATACCTGCATACCAGCTGCCTATTGCCACTTTTCTGCTCTAGATATTAGTGCACTACCTCAATTTGACAATGACAGCATTCAGTGGGCTCAATCCCAAGATCCTATGATTCAGCCCGCACTTCATGCCCTGCGTGCGGGGAAAGATCTGTCCAAGTTGCATTCCCCTGACTTGCGAACTGCTCTATTGTTTAAAGAAGGCCCCAGATTGAAGCTACTCAATCAGATGTTGTACAGAGAGACAGTGGATCATGGCGGTCAAGTAGACAGGCAGCAATTGGTCCTGCCTACAACCTTTAAAGATCTGGTACTGAGGTCCCTCCACTATCACATGGGGCACCTTGGTATTAACAGAACTCTCAACTTGGTACGATCTCGATTCTACTGGCCCAAGATGGGGGGGGCCGATGTTGAGCACCATGTAAAGTTCTGCAGTCATTGCCTGCAAAGGAAATCCCTGCCTCAGAGAGCTGCCCCTCTTGTTAATATTACTACCAGCACCCCCATGGAACTGGTCTGCATAGCCTTTTTGTGTTTAGAACCTGATCAGCGGAATATTGGCAATGTGTTAGTGGTTACAGATCATTTCACACGGTATGCGCAAGCTTTTCCAACTAAAGATTAAAAGGCCTCTACCGTGGCCAAGGTGCTAGTGGAAAATTTCTTAGTCCACTATGGTGCCCCTGAGCAGATCCACTCTGACCAAGGCAGAGATTTTGAAAGCCGGCTAATCAAAGAAATGCTCTCTCTAAGGGGAGTGCGGAAGTCAAGAACCACCCCTTATCACCCACAGGGGGACCTTCAACCAGAACATTTTAACTGCACCCTTCTAGACATGCTGGGCACCCTCCATCCCAAAGACAAGCCTAAGTGGAGCCAGCAGATTAGCATCTTGGTCCATGCATACAATTGCACAAAAAATGGCGCTACTGGGTTCTCCTCCTACCGCCTCATGTTCGGGAGGGAGGCCCGACTGCCCGTTGATGTCTGCTTTGGGGTCTCTCCAGATGGGGTCCAAGATGAAAATTACCTACAGTATGTACAGAAACTGAAAGCTCAATTGAACCATGCCTATCAACTGGCCCAGACAATGGCCACCAAAAGAAATGTCGCCAACAAAGAAAGGCATGGTAAAAAAGTAAAGGCTCAAGAGCTTTGGTCTGGAGACTGTGTGTTGTTACGCAATTTGGGACTGTATGGCAAACACAAAATTGCTGATAAGTGCCACCATCTTCCCGATGTAGTAGTTGGAAAGTTGAATGATTTACCAGTGTACAAGGTGTGCCCAGAGAATAACTCCAAAGTTGTCAAGACCATGCACCATAACCACTTGCTACCTATCAGCCAAGTCATAATTGAGGCTGAACCATCAGAGATTGATTCCCCTGGGCTGGTGACTTGTGCTGCTGCAAAAAAGAGACAGAGTCAACCTACCCCAGTAGTGACAGATTTAAGGTTTCCCCCACAGCAGGTCCAGCACAATAGTGACTGTCAGTTCACCTCTGATGAAAGTGAGTGTGACAATGCCCATTACCCCTTCTATGAATAGAGTCAGCTGTTTCAAGGTAACCCAATGACTAATTGTGGAGATGAAGCTGGGCCTTCTGGACTGCCTACCCCCCGAGCTTCGTCCTTGGAGCCAATGCTCCCTGAAATTGAAGTGCAAAGTATTACGTCTGAGGTTGTGGACTCTGTGTTTTGTGGAACTGTGTGAATTGCCTGAAGAAGGGACTAATGGTCTGAGTCTCTCTGGTGACACACCAGAACTTGAAGAACAATGTGAGAGTGTTGACAGCCCCTCTTCAGTGCCGCAAAGCCTAATTGTGCCAGAGCCTGCTCAAAATGAGCAACCTGGGCCTCCATCAGAAGAAAATGAGCAAAGTGTTGTGGAAACAAAGTCTACAGAGCAAGGAGCTGACAGTGTTCCAAGTGTGAACACTCCCATCCATGCAGAGACACCCATCATAAGTGATGGAAGCTCCAAAGTTAGCACTGAAAGTGCAGAGACTGTGGCTGCTCCCCCCAGAAGGACTGTCCGAGCTGTCAAGCCAGTGCTACACTTTAGTTATGATTCCCCTGGGAGGCCAGTGGATTTGCCTCTCAATGTGGTTCACAAAGGGGCTTATGTTTCACCAAGCTCATTGCCCAAATTGAGCTTGACGGCCAACTCCAGGTTACTTGTTCTTCCCTCTCACCATGGTACCCCTGCCCCATCCAGCCCCAAGTTAGCTGATAGGGAAGGGCCCCCTCTTACATTGTTTAATATACAAGAAGTTATTAAATGAATCAATATTACCTGTATGAAACATGCATAAGTATTGTCAATATGGATGTAGTAATGTGAAGTATATTGAAAGGTATAGTAATGTAACAAGCTAATGATATATATATGTCTCGTCTATATTGCATTTTTGATATTGTGATGGTACAGACTTGACATGAACGCCAAGTTTTCTCCAGGCAGGGAAGGGTGTAACCCCCCTACAAATGGGGGTTTCCAAAAAGTCTTCCTTGAGCTTGTCTAAATGCTCACTGCCAGGCTGGGTCCCACGTTTTTGCAGTTTAAATGTGATTGCCAGAGAGTGCCTATATAGCCTCTGTGTACTATCTCTTTAAGAGCTGCCTGGATTGCAGTCATAATTCATCTAAAAGGGAGTTCTGTTAGAAGATGTGCTTCTTTGCTGATCATTTGTTAGAGCAGTAATAATATTGCAGTTTGTTCTAACCTGCCTTCTTTGCAGCATGGACAGTTCTGTTTGTTTCCGTCATCTTGGTCCTGGACTGCTGAAATGGGCCAATCAGTACATTTGGGACTCTAGAATGGAGCCTGCCTACAGGGGCTTGGTGGGGTCAAAACTTGTAGGAATTGTAGTTTGGGGCTTTTTGTGCCTAAAATAACCTGGAGGAGGAGCCCTTGTTGTGATTGACAGACAGATCAGCCAACCAAACCTTTTGGATTTTGGGGAAGTCCCAAACTGCTTGCAGTTTCAGTTAGATCTAAGTTGGGAAGTGAAGAAGTAACAGCTCAAGGTAGCTCAAGCAGCAATCCATAGTGGATTCGCATGGGAGAACTGTGGAAAGGCCTGAGTTTTTGGCCTGCATGCCTGCCTGCTGTCCCTGAAAGGGAACTTGTGCCTTTTTCGGACTGAATCCAAACTTGGAGAGCAAAGTAAGCCACTGAATTGTGACCAGGCTCCTACCTGAAGAAGACCAAAGATTTGCTGAATGCAATCAGCCTGTCTAGACTTCCAGCCACCTCTGAACTCTTGGATTGTGCAGAGACTCTGTAATTGCGACCGGAGAGCCTTTTGCCTGGTACAGTGGAATTTCCTTACATGTGAATGTGTTGTGTGCTTATAGTGGGTCTTGATTTGGTTCCCCACTGTGGTTTGAACTGTATTCTGCTTGCTGGAAGCCACATCCAGCCCCACGGACTGTATCCAAAATCATTTCCATTGGGCCTGGGCCTGGCCACACTGGCTCAGCCCGACTCACCCGCATATAGAGAAAGCCATCGACGAGAGACCTGCCTGGAGATCAGCCCCTGCTCAACACTTGAACAGGAATGATGTCTTGGTGATTCGCATGGGCCCCACTTCTCCGGGCACTCCAGCTCAACAACCTGCAGTCTCAATTTCATCCTGCCTGTGTCCAGTACTGGGTATTGTGAGTAAACATCAGGGTAGCTCCCTGCAACAACAGCTAAACCTAAAGTGTTGTCATCTGATTGGTTGTTGCTTTTTCTTTCATGAACTGAGCCCTCTGGCTCTGGATTACAAGTAGTGTGTGTTGTGCATGCTGCTTTCTTCCATCACAGGGCCCCAACCAGCTGCAACGTTCCTGGCTAGCCCACCATTTTCCTACCTGGGTACCCAGAGTGTGTGACTGTGTGGGGACTTAAAGCGCATGCATAACTGTTTGATTAAAATAGCCTTTAAGTCAATCAACCTGATTACACCCCTTCCTTGTTCAAGTCCCCTGAATAAATCAGATCTGACTTTTTTGCAGCATTTAACCTGACTGTGGTTCCAGTTTGTGCCAAGAGTACTGTACTGTTGCTATTTACTGTGCATAACCTTGTTTTACAGGGGTTCCCCAGGGTCGAGCCAGAAGAACCAGCCCTAGTGGTAAGTGCAAACAGTGTGGGTACTTGTATGGTGTACAAGGGCACTGTGAAAGTGATTATCGTATATTGCTCAGGCCACTAGAAGGGAAAGAGGGGGGTTACAGTGTCCTGGAGGACTGTGCCCAGGTTAGTGTAACCACTACCAACCCTGACCTCTGAGTGGAGGCATCCATTTCAGAACTCAGGCCCCTTAACCTGCTACTAGCCGCGCAGGCAGGGGTAGTAGCCCTTGGGATAGCACCACCTAGGGGTTACATTAGCCATGGTTTTTATCACCTTATTACTTAGAGTATATGAATGCTGTGAAGTCTGTCTCCCTAAGTGCATTACAGAACATTTATCTGTATTAAAGGGACACTGTCAACCCTCTTGGGCCTCAAAGTGTCCCTAGTTTAAAAAACATATTGTATGATTGTTTCCATTCTATAGAGACTGCTGATGCAGCTGATTGTGTGATTCAGACACTTTTTTCATTTTAAAAAGTGAAAAACTGAGTGCCCACCATACTTGTGTTACCACACCAAAACATGTTTGTTTACATTTCTTGATCCACTACAACTGCATCTTTCCTGGACTCAGGAACATCCCCAACACTATCTAGCCACTCCTTATGCAGTGGGAGTAGATGAGACTATTGTATCATAAGTGGCTGCACTATTTGAGGGTGTTTCTAATGTTCAATAAGTATGCAGTAAGCTTAGGTAAACAATTTGGAGCAAAACAGGGCTGTGTATAATTATATATCCCCATGCATTTTAGTTCTAATAAGTAAGGAAGCAGATTAAACAACCCGCAACATCAATGAATTTTAGAGAAGGCAAACAATCATAAAATGTGGGGTTTTACCTAGAAATAACATGATGCAAAAAAGGTTAACAGGGTCCCTTTAAACTTCATCTCCCACCTATAGGCCCATCTAGATATCTTGTCCAGATATGATTGAAATGTTTCTTTTTCAGCATTATTACTTACTTCCCCCAAAGTTTTTGTGTCATCTGCATATTTGCTTGTCCAGTTGCTGATGTCACTGCACATATCAGAAATAAAAATCTGGCAGAGAATGGGTCTGAGGACAGATCTTTGCAGCATCCCACTGGTGATGTTACTTGATTTGGATACATGACTTCTTTTGCTGACTTGGGTTCTATTACTAAACAATGTGTTAATCCAATTTATTATTTAAGCAATAAGACATGATAGGGTGTGCATTATTATGTAATAACATCACTCCTTGTGTGGGTTGAAGCACAAAGCAAAGTCGAATGCTTCCACAACCCAAGGAGTGATGTTGTTACACAACACACATCGTTGAAGAGTGCCTTATTGCTATTATACAATGGCTCTTATTTATTAATACTGTGGGGATAAAAATGAGCACATTTCATAATTAGGCGAAGAACAAGTATTGGAGCATCCCTTTTATGTGTGCTTGTACAGTTTTGTTTTTTAATTAATTTTTTTTTTTTGAGGAAACACTCCACATGTGAAATTACTGCATCATGGGTATGCAAATAGTCAATTTTCTGGTAGTACTGTAGTGTGTTATGCTATGCCAGGCAGTTAGGTATTTGCATACCCATGATGCAGTGAATTCATATGTGGTGTGTTTCCTTATAAAAAATAAAACTGTAAAACTGATACTATAAAAGAGATGTTAAAACACTATAAAGAAGATATTTTGACACTTGTTCTCTGCCTAACTATGAAATGTTTTAGCCATGACAAATATTTGTGTCCCCATAATATTAGTGAATACTGTTTTTATATGAAACTAAGCTTGTATTACTTCAGTTGCAAGACATCAAGCTCTTTTAGATACAGTGATGTTATTGTGTAATAATACCACTGTCTTAATGGGACAGCAGCCAATCAGCTTCTTACATTTCTCTTTGCTATTGTACAATTGATGATTAACACCCAAATTTATCATTTTGTTTGGTGACAGCCCAGTGAGGAACAGTATCAAAAACTTTTTCAAATTCCAAATATGTGTGCCTCTCTCTCACCCCCAGCCATCTTTGGTTTCATCTCAAAGAGGGAAAGTTTCACTTTTGTATTATTATGAAGTGCTAGCACCGGCCCAGAGGTGCTGAGGGTTTAGGCACTGGACACCACACCTCGTGCAACGCCAAAGACCCAGGTCACGAGCAACCTTGAGTGTTGGAGGGTCAGCCTGGGGGGAGAAGGATTGAGCATCCCATGGACTGTTCTCCTCTTCCAGGGAGGGTGGGAAGGGACACCCATGAACATGCTGGCTCCTGGTGGCTAGGGGCTGGTGCAAGCCATGGTGCAATGAAGGGGTAGGCGCAGGCAGATGTCTGATGTGTGGTGCACGTGGAAGTGTGTACTGCAGCATCACTGATGTCCTTGCATGCCCGTGCCATGTGGGGATCCAGGGAGAAGCAGACAAAATAGCCCCAATCCTCCAGTACTAGTGAAGGTCGGCCCCCACTGTGCTGCACCAGATGCTTCCAGGTGTGTTCCCTCTTGCCCTGACTCCCCGAGGGGTCTTCTGCACTGTAAGGGGTGCGCAACATGGCCAGAGAGGGTGAGAAGGAGAGCTCAGGCATGGTGCCCAGTGCAGGGGCCACCAGGGGCAGACCAGAAGGGGAACTATAGGACCATCCCTGCCGAGGAGGTAAGGCAGCAAAAAGCAGTAACAAAAAAAAATTAAAATTAAAGTGCTTAAGAAAAACTGGTGGTTAGTGAGTAGCTCGTGTGAGAAGACATGCTGAAAGGGAAAGTGACTGTGAGCAGAGCGGCTTGATTTTCTGTTTCTCCACTCCACTTCTAAATCATGTCAGGCTTGCTTACATTTTATATTTAGGTATTTGTTTCACTTTTCTTTTTTCTTTTTAAACTAAATCACTTAGTTGGCAAAGCCAGTTTTCTGATCGTCTGTTGAGCTGCGTAGTGAGTGTAGTGTGTGCGGTGCTGCTGAACTGCGCATGCACTATGATGTTCTCTCTGCCGAGCAGGAAGTGAGAAGCCACGGAGTCTTGGTTTTAATTACTTTACCTGCACTTTTAAATTGCAGATCAGCTGCAGCCGCTACTAGAAAAGCATGGACTACCACCGTGCAGTCGGATTGAAAGCAGGTGAAGCTGCTCAGAGCAGCAGTTTTGAAAAAAATAAATAAAAAAGCTGTTTTGGTTTACCAGTAATGGCACTACTTTAATACATGCAGGGTGGCTGTGAGTGGTGTGTGGCATAACGAGAGGGAGCTTGTGCCTTGTGTGGACTGATTCGGGGGACTGATATGTTAAACATGTTAATTGCGCATGTGTGTGCCTGGACTTGATATAGTGAAGTTATGTTTAGATAACATTACTATTCCAGGCACTCACTGACCAATCTGAATGCTCACAACATTCTTACCATTGTATAATATCCAGTATGTTTGTGCCTATGGTGGGCTGTTTGACATGCCGGATTACATTTAATTGGTTACACATATATTCAGAAAGTTTTTACTAGATCTATTTATTGCTATGTTTGTTGTCCAGTCGATTTCCCCAAAGTTTAGATCACCCCAAAAAATTATCTCACCATGGTCACAAGCTCTTTCTAGTTCTATATTGATGGTATCATTTATAAGATCTTCAGCATTTGGTGGAGGGTAACATAAACCAGTTATTTTACAGTTTGTGTTGTTTGTTACTCAATTTTTAATTTATAAAAAGCACTTTTCCCAAAGACCGAAGCACTTGTACATATCCAATAAAAAATTGACTAAAATTATCACATCTAAAAACATACTAAATTACTTCTCAGCATACTAAAACTTATCAAGACTATGGAAAAGCAAGTTTAAATAGATGGGTCTTGAGTGCAGAAAACTCTCCACGGTCAGGCACTCTCTTACCCGATGAGTTAGAGAGTTCCACAGGGTTGGGGCCACAAATGAACCCTGGGAACCTCTAGCAATCCCTCATCGGCGGAGCGGAGTTGGCGGAGGGGGCAGTAAGGGCGAAGAAGATCTTGCAGATAATATGGACCCTGTTTATGTACGGTCTTACAGATCAGTAGACCGAACTTGAATGTGATCCACCACTGAACAGGCAGCCAGTGCAGGCCATGGAGCACAGGCATGACATGGCAGGATCAAAATAAATCAGTCAGCAGCCTGGCAGCCACATTCTGCACCAGCTGCAAGTGTCAGATATCAACCACCAGTAGCCCTAGGTACAGGGCATTGCAGTAGTCAAGGCGGGAGGTCACAAAGGTGTGGAACAACATTGGAAGGTCATCAGGCGGGAGAAGGTGTTTAATCTGGGTGATATTCCTCAGATGGTAAAATGAGATCTTGATGATAGACGACACCTGAGATACAAGTGTCAGCCCATCGTCAAACATAACGCTCAGATTTCGCACCCCATCAGAGGTCACCAAATGGCTGCCTCTGAGCCAAAGCCCAGAAGCCTGACCAGCTGAGAGCCCCTGTACCTGATGACCAGGGTCCACAACCAACACCTCAGTCTTGCCAGGGTTTCATCTCGGCCAGTTGGCACACATCCAGTCTTGGATCTCGGAGAGGCAGTTGTTAAAAGTCAAGACAGCTCCACCCTGTTTGGGTACAAAGGACATGTATAGCTGAGTATGATATGCATAACAGTGAAAACTCAGATCATACTGCCTTATAATGTCTCCCAACGGCAGCATATACACCACAAACAACATGGGTGACAAAACAGAGCACTGCGGCACCCCACAAGGCAGGGTGAATGGAGCCAAGGAATAAATTCCCGATACCATTGTCTGAGTCCTTCCCATGAGGAAAGAATGGAACCATCTGAGGACTGCTCCCAACTGTTCACAGATCAGCTGCAGATGCTGCAATAGCACTCCATGGTCCATGGTGTCAAATGCCGCAGAGAGATCAAGGAGAATCAAGATGAAGTTACTCTTCTGATCTCTCGCTATAAGGGGATTATTAAGTACCCAAACCAGTGCCGTCTCAGTACTATGCCCCTTCCTAAATCCAGACTGGAGAGGATCATAGACATCATGGATGGTGAGATGATCCTCCAGTTGCAGCGTGACTACCTTTTCAATAATCTTACCCACAAAGGGAAGGTTAGAGACAGGTCTGTAGTTGACAAGACAGTCAGGGTCAATAGAAGATTTCTTAAGGAGAGGTGTCACCACTACCTGTTACTACCTTTAACCACATGGTTTCTGTTTCAACTACTACAGATTTGATTTTATCCAAGATGTTTGTGAATGAGATATTGTTTGAGAAGTATATGGCTATACCTCTTCCTTTCCTGTATTTATGGTCCAATCTAAATAATTGATAACCTGTTATATTTTTCCCCAGGAATCCTCTTTATTCCATTAGGTTTCAATGACCAAGATCACATCTAGTTTTTCTTCTAGCACCATCAGTGCCTCGAGCTCTCTTATTTTAAGGCTTCTAGCATTACACATCAAGCATTAAACAGTATTTGTTTTAATAGTTCTTGTCTTGTCAGAATATATATTCCTAATAATGCATTTGTATGTATAGTCATTCCCGCTCTCCCTTAGGGATTAGTTTAAATGATCAAAAGAAGTATTTTTGCTTATTAATTTGGTAAGTATATTTGCTCCACCTTTATTTAAATCGATGTTCATTTTGGTTAGACACTTTAACCTCCCAGGTTTTCACTGGGATGATCATACAACCACTAAGATAAAAGAACAGTTATTTTTAAACATGCTGCTAAACAACAGGTTACATCAACAAGAGAGAAGAATGTTTTGGACCTGGTTATCACAGATAACACTGAAAGTATCAGAGATGTACAGATACTGGGGCCACTAGGGAACAATAATCACAATTTTCATTTCATACTGAAAATTAAGGGATATACAAGTACCATGAATTACAACAAGACAGATTTTGAATTAATCAGAAGAAAGCTGCAATTGAAGAAGAACCAGCAAATACTTGTGTCTACTCAAACTTTCTCCTTCCTCCATGACTGGAATCTTCTCTCTGATGTCCAGCATGGTTTTAGGAAGGGGCATAGTACCACCACTGCCCTCCTCAAATTCACAAATGACACAAAACTCTTAATGAGCAATGGCCTATTAACTGGGGCTATTTTCATTGATCTCACAAAGGCTTTTGACCTTGTCGACCTTGTTGACCATCCCCTCCTCAAGTCCAAAATGCATTCCCTTGGTTTCTCCCCTGAGGTTATAATGTGGTAAAATAGCTACATAACTGACAGACAGCAATTTGTCAGATATAACTCTGCTGTGTCTGAACTTTCCGGCTCTACGATGCCGGTTCGACAACAATTTCGTCGACCAGCATCACAGCGATGGGATTTTTGTCGAAAGCAAGTTGCAGTCGACATAAATCCTGATTCACTCCCGGTCCATTTCTCTATTGGGGACTCTGCCCCCCCACACCCCCTGTTCTATTTATAATCAACTCTGAGTCAGAATTGATTCGGGGAGAGGGTGCAGGACCGAGAGACAGTGTGCCCCTGTCTCAGGTGCACCAATACAGCGACCTGTCAATGAACTGTCAATTTTGTCGGCAGCGAAGTAGGTCGCTGTATTGGTGTCACTGTCGGGGGGGGGTATACCGAACTTTCCACTATTAACATAGGAGTACCTCAAGGCTCCATACCTGGCCCTCTTCTCTTCTCTTCACTATTTTCATAAATGACATATCTCTCAATGCCACCACTTGTTCATCTCTGCTCTATGAAGATTACCTTGTTCTCTACTCTAGTTCCAAAAGTATCCCTGATCTTAGCTCTGCCCTCTCTTCTGACTTTCACCGCATCCAGCAGTGGCTCCAAAGTAACAAACTAGTATTAAACACCAACAAAACCCACTCCATGCTCTTTGGTTCTGCCCCTAGATTAAGGAAATGTCCTGAACAGCTATCCATTTCCTACTGTGATGGCTCTCCACTCATAAATGTTAATACATTCAAATACCTTGGCATTACCCTTGACCCCTCCCTTGACTTTGCACAGCACATCTCCAACATCTGTAGAGCAGTAAACTGCAAACTTGGCCTGGCCTACAAAACCAACTATGCTCTCGCACCCTCCACCAGAATTGCTATTGCCCAGGGTGTCCTTCTTCCTGCCCACACCTATGGATCAGTCTCTTATGTTGGTGCTTCCAAATCAAATCTCCTCAAATGGGACACTACTTATGACAATATATGTCATTTTGCCCTAGCCTCACATCACCTCACACACTGCTGTCAGTTGTACTGTAGCCTAAACTGGCTTTCACTGGAAGCAAACTGACTCCACTCCCTTGGCAAATTGGTTGATGGTATTGTTCACTCTGGCATTCCCTCCTCTCTTGCCCAGATGCTGATACCTTTGAGTCCTCACTATTCCCTTCACTCCAGTCAGCTATCCCTGCTATTTGTACCTAGGAGCAAAACGGCCATGGGATCTCAGGCTTTTTCTAACCTTGCTCCTCTATTCTGGAACTCTCTACCAGTAGCAATCCATGTCTCCTCTACTCACACTAGCTTTAAACAGGAACTACGCCAGCACCTTGTAGCCTCAAACCCCTGCACTTGCTTCACTCCACCCGGACAAATCCCTGCCCTTGGCTCTTCACTTCACTTGACTATTGTCTGTCCACCTTGCTCACTCACTTAGTACTTAACTGCTTACTGCTTCATGACTTACTGAACTATTTTAGTTTACACTATTCTCTGCTACTACTAGGATCCTTACATTGTTTCATTTACCCCCTGGTTTCTATTGCAATTTGTTTGTTTTATAAACGCCTTGTATTGTTGTACTTTGTCCTGTTCAAGTACCAACTTACACTGTGAGTATTATTTTGCTTATTATTGTATAGCGTATTTTTAATTTAATTTGTTTTGTTACTGCTAAACCATGTTTTTCCCTCGTAACTGTACTTACTTTCTCTGTAAAATGTGTTTATGTGAGGACTTTTACCTTGTACTCTCCTGGGTCAAGCCTAAAAATAGGCATTTTTAATGTCTAGTGCACTTACCCGGTTATCAAAAATAAACAAATAAATAAACAGAACACATACCTGACAAGCCATTATATAACAATAGAGGAAAGACTACAATGGTGTACTCATAAGACTGGAAGACAATTACAAAGAAAAAGAGCTGCATATGAAGTCATGAGGAAGGAACAAAGCAGCTTCAAGTATAGAAAGTTATAAGAAAGAACTAAAGAAAATTAAGTACACAATAAGGAGGGAAAGGAATAAATTAGAATTTAGAATAGCACACACCAATGATAATGTCCTTCTATGCTTATGTTACAAACAACTGTGGAACTGACAGAACAATAGGACCAATATATATATATATTTTTTTTACATTCTTTTTCGCTCCAGTCGCGGCCTGTGGAGCCTCTCTCAGGCATCCTACCTGGTCCTGCCCTGTCTGAGGTCCTCTCAACCCTAAGCCTACTCTCTCCCCCCCACAGCCAGTACCCCCAGCTTAACCCCACCGGGGTGGGGCCGCCCCTCCTCTTTGGGCGCTCTTCAAAGTCAGACCCTGGCTGTGGGTGACGGCCAGGGTAGAGGATATGATTAGCCGGGTGAGACGGATCTGGCAGTGGGCATGGGGGTCAGGTGCCATCGCCTACACGGCAGAGCCAGGTGTTTCTGTTTTCTGGTCCCCTAATGTCCCCCTTCCCTCCCTTGCATGGGCACCCCTGATGCCATGTGCATAGAAACCCTGCCAGTGTCAGCCATGCTACTTGTGCTGTCTGCATACTGCAGCAACCCTGAGCTTCACCGGGAGCTGCTGGTACACCGGACAATCCCGACCCTCCCCCCGGGAAAGGAGATCTGTCCATCGGATGCTCAATTCTCTCCCACCCCTGCTGACCCCCATCAGCCTGAGCTTGTTCCCAAACACGGGTCGTCCGCATGATGCAAGGTGTGGCGTCCAGTGCCTCAACCCTCAGCACCACTGGGCCAGTTAATAGGACCAATATTACAGGAAAAGCAGGAAATTAAGGATCCAAAACTGCTAGCTGATGAATTTAATAAATATTTATGTTCAGTATTGGTGAATTATACCTATGTGACAAAAGGGAATGCAGTCACGGGGGGGGGGGTCACCAGCAGTTTCTGGACTACCTAACAATGCTGTAAGTAAATTAGAAGTAAAGAAGCTAATTGAAAAAATTAAGAACAATAAATCAGCGGGGCTAGACATGCTATGTCTGAGAATACTAAAGGAAATCAGAGACTAGTTAATGGAACCCCTGACTGTCTTATTTAACAAATCTCTTGATACAGGTGAGGTACCTAATGATTCAAGAAAAGTAGTAGTTGTATCCATTTTTCAGAAAGGTGATAGGCCAGGTACTTCAAATTATGAGCCTATTAGTCTGATGTCGCTGTTGGGAAAGATGCTGAAAACCATTATAAAGGAAAAACTGTATTCTGGAGTTAATACAAAAACACATAATGGACAAAAGCCTATACAGCTTTATAAAACTAGGTCCTGCACTACTAACACACTGGTATTTTATGAAAAAGTAAATGCAGCAATAAATTCTAACATTCCGGTCAACATAATCTATCTGGACTTCCAAAAGGCCTTTGATAAAGTGCCACACAGTACACTAATTGAAAAACTTAAAAACATCACAGCCTGGATTACTAGCTGGTTGGACTGTAGAACACAGAGGATGAGGGTAAGAGGTATTTTATCAGAGACAGGAATGGTCTCAGGTGGGATTCCCCAGGGATCAGTGCTAGGTCCTGCACTATTTGCACTTTATGTCAGTGACATGAATAAAGAAGTGGCTAGTTGGCCAACAATACAAAGTTGGGAGGTACGGTAGATACTAAAGAGCATACTAGTGAAATCTAAAAAGATCTGTTGGCTGTGGAACAATGGGCCATGAAGAATAATATGTCTGAACAGGGGCAAATGTGTTGTCTTGCATCTAGGCACAAGAAACAGTAATCATAAATATCAACTAAATGGAATCGCCTAAAGAGCTGTTGACAGTGAAAAAGATCTGGGCATACTTATTAGCAAAGACCTAAAATTTAACAAACATTGTACTAAAATTTGTTTGTTGTTTGTTTTTATTAGGTATAACCATTGAGCGGTAGCTCATTTACAATGATGACCTCATATGCACAGAGTTACAAAACACATCAGTTCATTCCATACAAAAGATTACAAAATTACAAAGTTACAAATTTACAAACTTACTAAATAAATCAACTTCATTAATTGAAACATTTACAAACATCAACATTCAACAACATGTGACTTTTTAAAACACAAATTGTCAAAGGTTTAATTGAATGTACCCTAAAATGTTTAGGTAAGGCATTCCAAAATTTTGGGACCATGTAACTAAAACACTGATGAGTTTTCTTAGAGAAATGTTTTAGAATATTCATTTGTAAAAATTCAGAATTTCTCAACGATGGAGCCATTTGCCTAAATTTAAGCCTATTACTCAAATATTTTGGGACAAGACCCAACTCTACCTTATATGAAAAAAGGCTCATATGTATATTTCTTCTTATGGACAATGATGTCCAATTTAACATTTGGTACAAATCACAGTGGTGTACAGATACTGAACACTTTAAAATCAATCTGGCCAACTTATTATATGAAACATCTAACTTGGATAATCTATCTTGTGACGCTTTCACAATACAGTACATCTCCATCATCTAATAATGGCAGTACCTGTACCTGAATTACATATTTCATCATTTCTTTGTCCAGGCAATTGCGATTCTTAAACAAACAACCCACCCACTGGCCCCGGGGGAGGGTGGGGATGGTGTCCAGTGCACGATAGACCCCTGGCAGAGGCCAGGGGTACCGCAGCAGCTAACACAGCTAGAGCTGGGGGGGCAGACGCTGGCCATCATTGCACATCCCTACCCCCTAAGGGGACAAAACTCCTCCTGCTGATGCCTAGATGACATCCGTCCCTGCTTTCCTAGCCTCAGGCTGACTCCTCAACCTATCCCAATGCCCGCAGCACTTCATGGGGGAGCCAAGTGCTCTGGCCGCACCCTGGGGGGCAAGTCTGGGGGCCAAGTCTGGGGGCTTCGAGGAAGGTGACTGATCTGAGGTGGAGCGAGGGGTCCATGACTGGACTGAGAGTACCAAAGCGGCAGGGGGGCAAAAAGACTAAATAAAAAAAAATAATCTTTTTCCTACCTGTCCTATGAGATGGTCCCCATGTGTGTTTCCTGTTCCCAGTGGGTCCAGCCAAAATCCTAAATATTTATAGGATTTGACTATCTCCAGAGACACACATAAGGAATCTATTATATCAATCTTAACATCTAATTTTAGTTTGGCTGATGTGCCAAACAACATGATCTTAGTTTTTGAACTATTCATTTTAGTTTTAGCCCTTGGAACTATTTCTGGAGAGTCAGAATTCTGTTGTAGAACAGATTGAATCTCCATAAACAAATTATTTGAATAATACAAAATTGTGTCACCCGCATAAAGATGGTAATTTATAATATCTAGATGTTTTCCTATATTCTTTAGGTATACTAGAAAGAGGAGCGGCCCCAGTACTAATCCCTGGGGTACTCCTCTAACTACCTTTAAAGGAACAGAATCAATGTTGTTTACCCTAGTAAACTGGTAACGATCACTCAACTAGGACTGGAACCAAACTAGGGGTTCCTTACGTAGTCCAACATCTGATAGTAGGGACAACAAGGACTGGTGGTCAACTGTGTCAAAGGCCTTAGACAAGTCTATCAGTATTGCCCCCATGTATTCTTGCCAATTTTTTGCTCTATCGATATTGTCCAAGAACCTCGACATGGAGACCACCATACCTTGAGCCTTCTGGAACCCAGATTGGAAATCATCAAATAATGCCTGACCATTCAAATGATCTGTTAGCTATTCCACTAAAATTTTTTCAAAAACTTTACTTACTAAAGGAAGCAATGAAATTGGTCTAAAATTGGAAAGCAGTCCCGGGCTTCCCCTTTTAAATATAGGGGAGATTCTAGCATATTTCCAAGCTCGGGAATAGATACCTAAAATAAGGGATCTATTATATAAGTAAGTCAAAGGACATTCCACATTTAAGGCTGAATACCTCAATGTTTTGGCTGATAGACCATCAGGGCCCACACTGCCACTTATTTTTAACCCCATAAGCCTATCTATCACTTCGTAACATTCAATTTTCTTGAAAGAGAAGAAAGGAGATCCATTACTATGAATTATACCAGGGATCTGCAATGGACAAGGAAGATCCCCAAAGAAATTACCAACTTCATTAAAAAACAAATTAAATCTATCAGCGTCATTTTTCCCTCTGGCAAATGTTTCTTCAGGTGCCAATTGGATAAAAGTTTTTATTTTACAGTACCATTTAATTCCTTAATTAAGGACCAACATTTAGATGGATTTCATTTTACTTCTGTTGGTTTCACTTTAAAATAATTTCTTTTTGCAATCCTAATCCTAAAGTCATCAGTACATCTAACAGATTACTAGGATGCGGCATAAAATTGTTTAAAGGCAGGCATGGAAATTGTATCATGCTACTACATGGAACATACATTAGATTGCACAATTGATTACTGCACACCGTTGTGGAATCCATAGACAATGTGGAGAGGGTTCAACATAAAGTTACAAAGATGATACTCAGATTAAACGATTACTCATGTGAACAAAGACTGAAAAAGCTGGGACTACAATATATACACTCGAGTGTAGAAGAGCTAGGGGGGACATATTACAACTGTTTAAGATAAATAACGACAGCAAACTGATGAAAAGTTTAGGATTGGAATATCAAATAAGGGATTTCAGTCTAAAGTGTCTTAGCAAACAGGTTAAAATTGAACAATCAAGAAAAAAAATGATAGAAGACACTTCTTCATCCAAAGAGCAGCAAAAAATGAAGAATGGGTTACCTAAAGAAATAATAGATTCCGTCACAATTGCTTCAGTCAAAATAAAACTGGATATTTATCTGTTAGATCTTAATGGAACAAAGTGGCTCCACTAATGTGGGAGACAGACTCAATGAGCAACAGCCTTCTGCTGTCTTTTACCTAGTATAGTGCCAACTATAAGTATAAATACAGACCATCTCTGGCATACAGATGCTTCTTATCCACAAACCTGTCCAAAGTGTTTATAAAAGTGTACCCTTCCTTTTTACACCAATTTTGTAACCTTGTGTTGAGTCTTACAATGGTCTTATTTTCAGAGATTCCTCAAGCGATGGGTAATATCCCAGATACTGTATTAGTGCAGTGTACCATTACTTTTTATATCCCTTCTCCAATTTCCATAATCTCCTCACATATGTCCTTTTCATGGTCTCTGCTGACATTATTTGTGCCAATATGTAATGTTATAATGGGCTTTTCTCCACTATTTCTAAGCAGTAATGGAAGAAGAGACTTTGGGCTGGATTTTCTAACACTTATGAATGCCGCAAGCCCCAGGTGCGCCATACATACGGCGCACGGAGCTTGTGACATTCACCCAGCAATTGGGATTTTCTATCCCGTGTACCAACTGCCGCAAGTTAGATCAGCTTTTTGCTAGTCTAGCTTGCATCAATCCCTGGCACCCTTTTCATGGGACTTGCACCAAATATTTGGTGCAAGCTGCCATAAAGTGGGAGAAGTGTCATAAATGCGTCCAATGTAATAAAATTGCACGTAGTTGCAGCAAAGGGGTGTGGCTCACCACCGGATTCAAAGTGTTGTAGTGCAGGGCTTGATGTATGCCCTGCACCACCATTTGTAAATCTGTCCTTTTGTGTCTTGGGTTCTGGCGCCCAGAAGATAGGACACTGTTCTGTTTAGTTTGTCTTGCTTACATATAATTGTATCGCAGTGCCTACATGTAGATTCACCAGTAATGATAACCTGCCTTGGTTTGTTTTCATTTTGTGCATTTATCTCCCATTAATTAGGCTGTTGGGAAGTATCTTAGACAAGACTGCAAATTCATTGGGTAGCTGAAGTTCTTGACCTTCAATATTTGCTCCTCTTCTTTTTTTTGTGTTTTTTTTTTTTTATTGTATTCAGCTAGGTACCACTTGTTCTCATCAGACCCATTTAGATCCTCCCTGCCCCTCTTGTTGCTACTTACTTCAAATCCAGATTGCCCTGGCTGTTTTCTTCCTTCCTAGTTCTCTTCTTACTTCTATTGACTGCTAATACAATCTATTCACTATTTAGAATTAGATTTCCATTTTCTAGGGATTTGACAAACTTCTCTATCATATTTTTCTCTTTAATGTTAGACAACTCCATTTTAATTTCTCACAATTCTTTCATTAGTTCCTGATATGATACAGGCAAAGATATCATTAACCCCCTGAGACGGTTCCTGTGCATACCTTAGACATGTATGACAACATGTAATTGAACCTTCTTTGTAGAGAAGTGCTAGAATGTCACCCATCAGATCCATTTTGTGTTAATTGAGTAGCTATAACTGAAGAGGTTTAAATAAATAAATACCTTTTCAAATAGAGGGTGTGGCCTCTTTACTGATTGCCCCAATTGATGCCAGCAGATGCACTTGCCTCTGCTGTACGTCAACTCCACCCGTGTTTGCCTAACCTCACTTGGCATCTGTTTATGAAGATGGCTGACCAGAAGAGATGCTTGCTGTGACTTCCAGTTTTGCACTCCTACTAACTGTGATTTTTTAATAATATATTCCTTTTTGCTCTAGAAGGGTTTTAGAGTGCAGCTGATTGATTTCTCTGGATCAAAAATCCTGGTAGCACGGCATTACAGTGATTCATTACTGGTGAATCAATTTGCACGAATCAATTAGTGTGACTGCAAAATGGAGAATGGTTAATTACAGTGAACAGCCAATATGAGCAATTATGACTAGGCAGCAAAGCCCACAGGCAATGAGCATCTCAGAATTAGAATCCTAGAGATGGGGGGTACAGGGGGCACAGGTAGCTTAAGGCTGTCATACAGGCCTGACAACCCCAAGGCACACCCTGTCACCTGTTGGTGTGTGGAGGGTGGAGGGATGGGGTGGTAGGGTTGGGAACCCTAACACCAAATTTCCAGACTTTTGTCACTGTACTATCAACCCTAACTGATGCATTAACAGAGTTTTTTTTAAATGAATTTCTTTACTTTCTGAGGCAGTGTAATCTTACCCTTATTTTACTGGGAGAGCATAGGGTCCGATCCCTCTGTAGATGTGCACATGTATGTAGTTATGGAAGCGCAGGGCCTCTGGGCCTGCACTATGTCAAACAGCAGTGACCAAATTGTCAGCATAGCCATCTTATTACTTTACCTCACCTTACCAGATGCAGAGAAATTGTGAAATGTAAGGCAAAATGTAATTATTTGCAACTGCAGCACCATTCAGTGCAACAGGTGCTAAAACACATTCTGGGCAGGATGTGGAAAATTACAACTGTACTGTTCATGAGGTGGTGTGAAAAAATGGGTATGTTGAAAATGTGACAGCAAAATATTGAAAAGTACCAAAGTTATGCGCGAATGTAGAATAAATTCAATGGACGCACATAACCTGGGCATTTTTAGGAATTTATTTGCACCAAATTTTCAACATGGCCTTTTTGGATCCCCACTTTATGAATACTGGCACTGTCATTTCATTCATCAGTCCCAAAAGGTGATTTTGTACAGCGACCACGCCATTCTGAGCTACAGGTGCAAAAACACACTTTGGGCAGGATGTGAAAAATGACATCTGTGCTGTTCATGAGATGGTGTGAAAAAATGACAATATTGCAAATCTGGAATGAAAATATAAAAAATTTATGAAGTTACGAGCATACGTAGAAAATTGTCAATGACTGCACATATCTCAGGCATTTTTTGGTATTTTTGCACCAGATTTTCAACATGGGCTTTTGGGACCCCACCTCATGAATACTGGTACTGTAATTTTGTTCACTGGTCCCAAAAGGTGATTTCACACAGCAACCGCACCATTCTGTGCCACAGGTGCAAAAACACACTTTGGGCAAGATGTGAAAAATGACACCTATACTGTTCATGAGGTGGTGTGAAAAAATGGTAATGCTGAAAATCTGAAGTGAAAATATTAAAAATTGACGAAGTTACGAGCATGTGTAGAACATTTTCAACAACCGCACATATCTTGGGTGTTTTTTGGCATTTTTGCACCAAATTTTCAACATGGGCTTTTTAGGATCCCACCTCATGAACACTGGCACTGTCATTTCATTACTCAATCCTGAAAAGTGATTTCACACAGTGACTGTGAAATCACCTTACATGTCCGAGTAATAAAACGATAGTATAAGTGTTCATGAGGTGGGGTCCCAAAAAGCCCATGTTGAAAATTTGGTGTAAAAATTCTGAAAAATGGCCAAGATATCAACAAAAGTTAAAAACACCATAGACAGCCATTATATGGCACTTACCTTGATTCTTCAGTTCTCGGTTCAGCTTTGAAAAGTGCAAACGTGTCCCGGTCCACAGAAGAGGATCTCTGGTGGTAAGTATAGGGCAGGGGGGGTGGTGTGGTGGGTTGCTCAGTGGGAGGGTCAGAATGTGGGAGGGGGGACAGGGAGACAACAAGGGACCATTTTCTTTTTTACAGGATTTTAAAAAAAAGACGTCAGGAGACAGTTTTCTTTTTTTTGTACAGGTGAAACAATTATTTTGAGACACTGGGAGTGGACTTCCCAGTGTCTGACAGTGCTGGGAGGAGGGGGGTAGACTTCAGAATGCCGGCATGGGGATTGGGCACACCGATGTCAGCAAAAACATTTTAACTACAGTATATAAAAAATATTTATATTAATATTTTGGGACACTGGAGGTGGGCTCCCCAGTGTCCCAAACTGGCAGGGGGGAGGTGGTGGTGGGTGGCTAGTGCTGACATGGGGATTGGGCACCTGGATGTTGGCAAAACATGTAATATTAAAAAATATATATATATATATAGTAATTTTCTGGACACTGGGGTGGGCTCCCCAGTGTCCCACAGTACTAGGGGATAAGGACATAACTGGAGACACTAGGAGTGGGCTCCCCAGTATCCCACACAATGGTGGGGGAACATGTACTGCTGACATGGGGAGTGGGCAGTACCATGTCGGTAGAAAAATTTTTCCTTTAAAAATACATATTCCCGGATTTTCAGCTCATGAAGTAGGATCCTACTTCGTATCTCATAATACAAATCAGGATCTTACTTCATATGACGTCAATATGAACAATGACTTTAAATGTGAAATAAAACACATTTTAAGGGCATTTTTTCGAGCAGGAAAGTGCAGAATGCACCTAAGGGGTCCCAATAAGCAAGTTACATGTGTTGGTTCCTCCACAGAATATCATTTTGTGAGGTTTCCAGATTAAAATTTTTCAGGCAAAACTGAAAACAAGATGGCAGCCATAAGAAGAAGGAATTTTCCCATATGAAGCAGGATTCCTTCTTTGTTTCAAGCAGCTATATTGTAGTGCTTACTGAGCATGCTCAGAAATGATTTTTTTCAAATTTTAAAACTGCAGTAACTTAAAAACCGCAACTATTATTTTTTCACCAGACCAATAAAAGGCACATCTGTGGGGTTGTCCCTTTCTGCCCTGAAAATTTCAGACCAAAAAACCAAACCATCTGGGCTGTAGGCAAGTTCAAAGAAAAATCCCAGCAAAGTCAATGAGCAAAAACATGTTTTTTTCACCTCTCCATAACTCGGAGACCGCACATCCGACCAGACTAGAACGGAATGTAACTTGTCACATCAGGAGATCTACCCCACAGAACAGTACATACCAAATTTTGTGCAAATCTGTTGACCTGTTGCAAACTTATTAAAATGCAAAATTTTAAGTTTAACATTGAAGAGCCTGCTCAACCCTAACTATAGGGGTGCGACTGCACCCCTATAATATTCATCGCAAAAAACATTGTTAATGCATCACTTAGGATTGTTACTAAACTGACAAATGCAAGGAAATGGGGTGCTAGGGTTTCAAAACCTAACACCAACCCCCACCCTGCAGACACTGACATGTGTTGGGGTGCCTTGGGGTCATCGCCCTTCTCACCTCACCTCATTCCACACCCCCTCCTGCAGACACTGACAGGTGTTGGGGGGTGTGCCTTGGGGTTGTCAGCCCTAATGTTCACCCCATTCTCCTATAATCAGGGCCCCTAGTGCTCTGCGGCAGACTTTTCTAATTTCTGCGGCAGGGCTCCTTGGCTACTGCGGCAGCACTTTCTGATTTCTGTGGTATGATTTATTTATTTCTCTGGCAGAATGCAGTCCTGCCATTGGCTAAATATGTAGTGATGTCATCGATGACATCATATGCTGAGCATAGAGCAGGAGCATCAGGATAAACTAGATGGGAAAGAAAACCTGACACTATGGAAAAACAGTATATTTGAATGAAGATTCACCCAAAACAATGAATTCTGCGGCACTATATGCAGTATATTCTACGGCATGATGCAAATTCTGCGGGGAAAGTCCACAACCGCAGAATCGCAGAATTCTAGGGGCTTTACCTATAATGTACCCATCTCAGCTTATTTACTTATGGAATGGGATGAGTGTTAGGGCTGATGACCCCCAAGGTACACTCCTGATGCCTTTCAGTGTCTGCAAGGTGGGGGTGTAATGGGGTGAGCATTGGGGACGATGACTCCAAGGCACACCCCAACACCTGTCAGTGTCTGCAGGGTGGGGGTGTAATGGGGTGAGCATTGGGGCCAAGGACCCCAAGGCACACCCCCAATGCCTGTCGTGTCTGCAGAGTGAGGTGGGGTGTTAGGGTTGGAATAACACCCCATTTCTCTGCTTTTGTCAGTTTAGTAACAACTCTAAGTGCATTAACAAAGTTTTTTGTAATGAATTTTCTTACTTTTTCAGATAGTTTACTGAGGGAGCGCAGGGCCCCTTGGACCCTGGGCACCCTTGCCTTCATGGATGCATGACCAAATTATTGACATAGCCATCTTATTACCCAGGCACAGGTACTTGGTACAGAAAAGGTTAAAGTCCCTGCCAAAACACAATTCTGCACAGGTGCAATGCCACTGCACACCACGGGTGTGAAAACACATTTTAGCCATAATTTGAGAAATGACAGCTGTAACATACATGAGGTCAGGTAATAAGAATGCTATGCTGAAAATCTGGGGTCAAAATATTTTAAATTTCCTAAGTTACGAACAGGCGTACTGAAATTGCAACAAATGGTCATAACTTAGGCAATTTTTTTTTTTTATTTTGACCCCAAATTTTGAACATAGTGTTCATATGCCCCCACATCATAAACCCTGTAGGTGAAAATGTTCATATCCATATAAAAACATCATTGTGCACCACAGGTGCAAAAAGACATTTTTGGGCAGGATGTAAAAAGTGACAGCTGTACTGTTCATGAGGTGGTGTGAAAAAATGGCTATGTTTAAAATTTGGAGTGAAAATGTTAAAACTTACCAAAGAGATGTGCAAGAACAAGGTGACACAATTTGAAGATAGAGGGGTGATGGCTCAGAGGTAATGTTAGAAAGTATTTTTTCACAAAGAGGGTTGTGGATGCATGGAACAGCCTTCCTGAGGAGGTTGTGGAGTCAGGAGCAGTGAGAGAATTCAAGAATGCATCGGACAAACATAAGGCAAATCTAGTGGGGGGTAGGGGGAAGTAAGCTGTTGATTAACTAGACTCTGCAGCTTATCCATCAGGTAGGGAAATGGGCAGACTGGGTGGGCCAAGCGGTCTTTATCTGCCATCAAATTCTATGTTTCTATGTTAAGTTACGCATGTGCATAGGAAAATTTCAATGAGCGCACGTAACTCAGCCATTTTGAGGAATTTTTTCACCAAATTTTCAACATGAGCTTTTTTGGGACACCACCTCATGAACAGTGGCACTGTCATTTTGTTAATCAGTCCTGAAAGGTGATGTCACACAGCGACCGCGTCATTCTGTGCCACAGGTGTGAAAAAACATTTTGGGCAGGATATGAAAAATGACAGCTGTACTGTTCATGAGGTGGTGTGAAAAAATGGCTATGTTGAAAATTTGGAGTCAAAATATAAAAAATCACCCAAGTTACACACGTGCATAGAGAAATTTCAATGAGCATGTGTAACTCACCCATTTTAAGGAATTTTTTCACCAAATTCTCAACATGAGCTTTTTGGGACCCCATCTCATGAACACTGACACTGTTATCTTGTTAATCAGTCCTGAAAGGTGATTCCACACGGCGACTGTGAAATCACCTTTTGGATTATATTAATGAAACATTAGTGCCAGTGTTCATGAGGTGGGGTCCTAAAATGCCCATGTTGAAAATTTGGTGAAAAAACACTGTAAATTGGCCAAGACAGCAACATAAGTTCAAAACACCATTGATAGCCATTATAGGGCACTTACCTTGATTCCTCAGTTCACAGTTCAGCTTTGAAGAGTGCAGATGTGTCCCAATCCACAGAAGATGACAGCGGATGACCTCTGGAGGTAGTGGGGTATGGGGTGGGTGGGTGGGTGGGTGCTCAGTGGGAGGGTGGGAAAGGGGAGAGGATGGTGGGGACAACGTGGGACCATTTTCTTTTTTCAGGTTAAAAAAGATGGGAGACGGTTTTCTTTATTACAGGAACATCATTATAAATATCTGGGGACACTGGGTGTGGGCTCCCCAGTGTCCCACACTGGGGGGAGGGCATACAAGTATCAGGACACTGGGAGTGGGCTCCTGTCCCACACTGGAGAGGGGTGGTTATAAATCTATCAGGACACTGGGAGTGGGCTCCCCAGTGTCCCACACTGCTTGGGGGGGATTGGGACACTGGGAGTGGGCTCCCCAGTGTCCCACGACGAGGCACCATTTTCTTTTTTTAATAAAAAAAGACATCAGAGGGACTGATTTTGGGACACTAGGAGTGGGCTCCCCAGTGTCCTACACTGCTTGTGGGGCGGTATATATCTTGGGACACTGGGAGTGGGTTCCCCAGTGCTCCACAGTGGCAGGGGAGCCTCTACTGCTGACACGGGGATTGGGCACCCCAATGTTGGCAAAATGTATAGGAGCATACCTCGGCCCCCTTGCCCTTACAAATCAGATTCTGAGGTCTGTTTATCCCTATAATGTAAAGAAAAGTTTTTAGAAAGTAGTGCCGCAAACCCCCCCCATAGTTTTGCACAACAGTGGGTGTTTCACAAAACAGTGCTGCAGTTTGCAGCATTTCCACTAAAGTAATGCCGCAATTTGTGGCATTTTCACAGAGGTGGTGCCACAATTTGTGGCAGTAGTGTTGCAAATTTGCAACACTATCAGTGGCCGATTTAAATAAACATATTTCTGGCCACTATTTCTGAAAAGTATCGCCAGTATCATGTTCCTTGGGTCCTGATTAGGTAAACACAACTGTTGGTGTTTACCAAGGAGCAGTATTTTTTGAACTATAGCATTTTTGCCACATTGCCAACTGAACACAAGATGGCGGAAGCACGACAGTATTTTTCCCATTTTTGAAAGCAAGTACTGCTTTCGTGACAGCAAAAAGTGTGGCACTGCTGTGCCCTTTCCCTGTGTCATCGAGGCACAGGTCAGGAAGCATAGAAAAACAGGAGCAGTTTCAAAATTTACAAATAGCGTTTTGGTTTTTCTCAATAACAGCAAAATAAAAAATAAAAATTATTCAGTATAAGTATTTACAAAGACAGTACAAATATACTAAGCAAAGGCCTTCATCTGAGGATATCTCTAATTCCAAGTTTCAGTCTTGCTCTCTCACTCTCCTTGTCTCTCTAGCAAAAGCATTGCTGCTCTTTTTATAAGTCATTGTCTGGGAACTCGTTAAGAGAGCCTGCCTCTCACAGAATGTTCTTGTAAGTTTACAGAATGTTCTTGTCACTTTCATTCCTTGCAGATGCAGCAAAACAGTACATGGTGTCCCAGAACTGATCGCTTGTTGACAACTCTGCAAAAGGCTTAAAAACTGCATTTCAGGTTTATCCCTCGAGTTCCAAATAGCTTTTTGCGATCATTTCAACAGTATAACTATATACAGTTTTAAAAAAAAAGATCCCAGTATCAGTGACATTTCCACATAAAGATTCACATATATTTTTATACCCACAGATATGCAAGGGGGAAGAAAACACAGAAATAGCAAGGGAAGGCAGAGAGATAGCGAGAGGTAGAGAATTATGAAACCATCGGAGCGATCAGTTCCTAGGTCTCACAAGAAAATTTGCTTGTGCAACCAGACAGAGAAGAAACACAAAAGGGGAGGATAGAACAGACCCTTGCATTTAAACTCTTTCTGCATAACAAATGGGTCAGGGCCTTATTCAACCCTGTCACACCTGCTCCCATCTCAGCAGCCTCTCCCAAACCTGGACCTTGTTTTATTAAATATGTTAGCTTCCCAACTCCAATCTCTTCCCTCTCTCCCAGACCAAATCCCTGTTTTGTTCATCAATTACCATAAACACTCTCATCTCAGCAATCCCTTCCAGACCTAAACCTCCATTTTTATAAATCTTCTTCCCCCTCCCATCTCAGCAGTCCCTCCCATACTCTAACCTATATATATTTTAAAACTAACCCACCCTTTTCTCATCTAAGCAGTTGTTCCCAGACCCTAACTTCTTTTTTAATTACCCTCCCTGTTCCCATTTCATCAGTCTCTCCCAGACCCTGTACCTCATTTTTTAAAAAATAAATTGATTACACTCTCTGCTGTCAGCTCAGCAGTCCCTTCCAGACCTTAATCTCCATTTTTACAAATAAATTACCCTCCCTGCTCCCATCTCAGCAGTCTATCACAGACCTGAACCTCTATTTTTTTAAATAAAGTGCCATCCCCTTCCCACCTCAACAGTCCCTCCCAGATCCTGAACCACATTTTTTAAATACCCTCCCTGCCCTCATCTCAGCAGTACCTCCCAGACTCTGACCTTATTTTTTTAAATAACCTTCCCTGTTCCAATCTCAGAAGTCCCTACCTGAACCTGAATTTTTTTTAAATAAATTCCCCCCCCCACTCTTATTGCAGCAATGCCTCCAAGACCTGAATGCAAAGCAAAACAGGGAATATTCAGATCAAAGAAGGGGTAAGCATAGAAGGAGTAGGATAAAGGGAACACATTCACACCACATTAGTTTTTCTGTTCAGCATTTACTATGGAGGATAATGGGCCATTATCAGACTGTGCCGTCATGGCAAGAAGAGAAATGGATGGGGTGTCATTGAGGTTCCAATCTCAGAGGAAAGGGTACTGAAGGGGTTGAATGCACTGAAGACGGTGTTAAGTGCATGGGCAGGGAGGGGCTGCATCCTTGGGTGCTAATGGAGATGGTGCAGGTCCTAACTGCACCACTGGCTGAGCCTTTTAATAGCTCACTGGAGACAGAGGTGATGCCTATGAACCAGAGGGCAGCAAAAGTAGGTCCCCTGCAAAAGAGTAGAAGTAGAGATGACCCTATGAACTACAGATGCCACTTTAACATCAATAGTGGGAAAGATTCTAGAATCCCTAATAAAAGAAATGTTAGTGGATTTCCTGGAGGCAAACACACTTCAGGATGTCAGACAGACCTGGTTCACAGAGGAGAGGTCATGACTGACTTCTTTAATTGGGTGGCAAAGGTGGTGGACAAGTGGTAGGTGGTGGCTAAACTGTATTTTGGTTTCAGTAATGCTTTCATCACAGACCCACATGGATGACTGGTTAAGAAGCCAGGGGATCTGAGGGTGGTGAGTAAAATCCCAAGCTGGGTGAAAAATTGGCTAAGTAACAGAAACCAGTGGGTAGTCCAAAATGGGGAATACTCAGAGGCTGAGAAGGTCACCAGTGGGTCATGGAACTGGTCCTCTTGAACATTTTTATTTGTGATACTAGAGTGGGGATCTGGTGGAAGATCTGCCTCTTCACAGATGATACGCAGATCGGCAGAAGAATGGACAGTGAGGAGGGGGTATGGAGTATGAAAAAAGCTAGAAAGACTGCAGAAGTGGTCAAGGTTTTGGCAGTTGAAAGTCAATGCCAAGAAATGCAAGGTAATGCACAAGGACTGAATACAGAATTGGGAGGGGGGGTTGCTGTGGAGAGTGCAACAGAGGACAGGAACATAGAGGTAATAATATTTGCCAATTTAAAGACAACAGCACAATGCAACAGGGCAGTGGGAAGGGCATATATGATGCTGGGATATCTAGTAAGGTGAATTAACAACCAGAAGAGTGATTTCCATTGTACCTGTACTGAACAAAATATTAGCAATGTTGGTAGCCACCCAACTAACTGATTACCTGGTTAGCCATAAACTACTATCTCCACACCAGCATGGCTTTAGGAGCGAACACAGTACCACAACTGTCTTTCTTACACTCACCAACTACATTTCAACTGCAATGGACAGAGGGGAGTACACAGGTGCTGTTTTCATAGACTTTACCAAGGTGTTTGACCTTGTGGATCATACTTTACTATCCTATAAGCTTAAGGATCTTAGACTGTAACCTGATGCCCTAAATTGGTTTAATAACTACCTTAAACATAGACAGCAACTGGTAAAACTAGGTACATCTCTTTCTTAATCCTTATCATCCAATATCGGGGTTCCTCAAGGTTCTATACTTGGGCCACTCCTTTTCTCTCTGCATATCAATAACCTGTAAGACAGCCTAAAATACAACACACCTATACTATATGCAGATGACTTAGTACTTATTGTCAACTCCAAAAGTATCTGTATTATGAATGACATGCTTTCCCATGATGTGCAAGTAGTACAACAATGGTTACAGACCAATAAGCTCCTCCTAAATGTGACTAAGACACAATTCATGCTCTTTGGTTCCCCCCAAACTTAGAAACTGCCAAACCCCTCTTCAGATCACTTGCCTGGATAGTACCATGTTGAACCAGACAGACACCTTCAATTACCTAGGAGTCATGTTAGATGCATCCCTAGACTTCCAATTGCACAGAACTAAAACCTGCAAAGCAGTAAACAATAGGCTTGCCTAGCCAAGGGTTTCTCAAATGGTGAGGCTAGCCTCCTTGGGGAGGCCCCAGCCTGTTCCAGGGGAGGCTCAAGCAATCCTTGAAAAAGTATTGTATTTAAATTTTGAACTTTATAGATTTTGTGTGAAGGGTTAAGGCAAACTGAAAGAGGATAACAGTAGGTGAATTTATGTATTTATTCACAAGTTTGTGACCAGGAAGGCACTGTACACTGAGCCTTGGCTTATTTCAGGTGTACCCAGGAAGGGTAGTGAGAGATACAATTCAAAATGTAATTAGATACAATCAATACAAAATGAGTAAAAGTGCACACAAATTAAGAACAATAAACTAATAATGCAAGGAACAACTGATCAATTCGACTGGCAGCAGAACTGTCCAAATACAGAGTTAACCATACAGGTACTAGGAATAAGAGCAGTAGGGAGCAAAATTATCCCTGAGAAGTTGTTTAAGAGAAGGGTGAGAGGGAGGCAGAGATCAACAGGAAGGTTATTCAAGTTAGGGAAACAGAAAAGCCATCTGACCCATGAAGATATGGCAGTAAGAGGTAACAATGATTTGAGAGTCAAAATATTGGAGCAACTAGGTTGTCCTGTTTGGGGGGGGGGGGGGCTACAATAAGCTTAATAACATGGGAGCCAGCTATGCAAATAATTTATTCCTGATGTACTGTGAAAAGTAGGCTATTTTTCTATGGGGAGGTCCAAAAATATTTCAGTATTTTGGGGGAGGCTCAAGATCTTTTCCATAACTTAGGGGAGGCTCACTATGACAAGGTTTGAGAACTGCTGGCCTAGCCTATAGAATTAGACACAGCCTCACCCAACGAGCACTCCTGTCTGTTGCACAAGGCATTCTACTACCCAAACCTATGTATAATGCAGCAGTATATGCACCCTCAGTATCTAAAATAGCACTCAGAAAGTGGGATATTACCTGCATCTATGTTTTTCTTTTTCTGTATTTCTCAAATTTTTTTAAATAAATTACCCTACCCGCTTTCTTCTTAGCAGTCCCTCTCAGACCTGCCCCTCAATTTTTTTTAAAATAATGTGCCTTCCTTTCTATCAGCTCAGCAGTCCTCCCAGACCTCAATACTCATTTTTAAGAAATAAATGACCCTCCCCACTCCCATCTCACCCTCTCCCTCATAGAATCAGTCCATTGTTTTTCCTAAAATACATAATATCCCACACCCCTATCTACAGACCCTCCCAGACCCTAATCCTTTTTTAAAGATAATCCACCCATTTCAGCAATCCCTCACACTTTGTTTTTGCTAAAAACTGATTACCCTTCTGACCTTACCTCAGCACTCACTCACAGACTGACACTCCTTTTTAAATGGGTTTCACTCCCTGCTGCCTTTCATAGATGTTAGTAGTCCCTCCCACATCCTGCTGCTTTGTTTCTTCTTCAAAACTATATCCTCCCAGCACTCGTCAACAGTCCCTGACCCTCAGTTTTTTTAAAGAGGTTACTCTTCCCATCTCATTAGTTCTTTCCAGACCCAGACCCCAATGTGCTTAAATAGGTTATTCTTCCTGCACCCAGCTCAACACTCCCATCCAGACCTTGACCCCCATTTTTTATACAGATTACCCTCCCCACACCCAAATCAGCATCCCCTCCTGGACCTTGGTCCTCTGGTTCTTTTTAAATAGTTTACCCTCCCCACACCCATCTCAACAGTCCCCCAAAGCCATTTTTTTGATTCCCCTCCATGTTGCCATCTCAGCACTCCCTCCCGGATCCTAATCCTCAGTTTTTTTTAATAGATTCCCATCCCCACACCCATCTCAGCACTTCCTCATGGACCCTAGTCTCCAATTTTTGGGGATCACAGGCCCACCTCAGCCAAGCAATCCAGCAGCCCAGAGACAGACTGATTCTAATGTGCATTGAGAAAGACTCACCAAGGCACTTATTAATTTTGTATCCCTTATTAGGTTAATGCATCAGCAGCTGTTTGGGCTGTGACCAGTTCTTATTGTATTGGGGAACACAGAACAGCACACACCATATGATATTCTAGGTGGGACCTGACCAGGGCCCTGTCAAGTGTCAGGATTATTTCCCCTGCTCTGCTGCTCACCCCGCTCACCCTTGATGGAAACCAGTATTACTCCAGCCCACTTGAGAGCAGCTGTACTCTGCTTGTCAGGCTTTAGCCCTTTGTCTATTATGAACCCCAGGTTCTTTACTACTACAGTAGCTGAGGCCCCATACAGTGCATAGGTCCTGTCTCTATTTTACTTCACAAGTGTAACACCTTGTATTTGTCCACAATGACTCTGAGACTCCAGGCGTCTGACCAGTCACTCAGCTCGTTCAGGCCCTCCTAAGGTTTATACACATACACAAAGGAGTACCAAACCCCGGTCATATTAGTGTCATGAGGTAACTTAACAGATCATTGATAAAAATGTTGAACAGCAATGGCCCCAGCAATGATCCCTGAAGGATGCTGCAAAGTACCCCTCTCCACTCAAAGCAGTGTCCATCCACCACAACCCCTTGCTTCCTGCAAGCTACTTTATGCACAGTATGCCCTGTGTATTGTATACTGCACTGATGTAATTTGACCACAGACCTATCATGTGCCACTGTGTCAAAGTCCTCACCAAAGTCTTGATGGACTATGTCTATGGCCTTGCCCATCCACTTTCCTGGTCAGTTCCTCAAAGGAGGTGATCAAGTTAGTTTGGCACAATCTACCCCTCATAAAGTCATGCTGGGAGGGGTTAAGAACCTCAGTCTCAATTAATTGATCTGTTATTCTGTACTTGATAATGGATTCCAGGACCACGTTCAGCACTAACGAATGTTCAGAATCGATTTCCTTAGGTCCTTGTTGAGTCGGGGGTGGGGCGTGTGGCTTCTTGTCCCTTATTTTTTCCAGGGATGCAGACCACCCTGGCTGCTTCAGTCACCTTCTTCAACAAAGACCACATGTGCTTTGAATTGTTAGCCTCGTACAGCTACTCCAGATCACTGTATATCAAAGCCTTCATTTTGTCAAAATCTACCTTTATGAAATGCTAGGTGTTGGTGGCTGAGGCCTGACTAGTCTTCCCAGTAAACAGGAAGGTTACCTAACTACTGTATTCACTACCTCTAACCAGTTCCTTAATAACCATATTGGAGATGGCGCAATTCCCACTGCTGAGAACAAAGTAAAGGCTGATGTCAAACCTAGTCCCTTGTTGGCGGTGCTGTTCTAGGAAGTAGTCCTTAAAAGTGGACAGAAACTCAGTCTCAGCCCAGTTATTAGAATTCTCAAGATACCAGTATATGCAGTGATGGAAGACTAAACCAAAAAGTATACGTGATCAGAACTGCATAGAACACTTTGGCTCTGGGTCCTGGGAAAACAATGAATTGAATATATTATAGTCAACATACCTACCCTTTTATAAACCCAGATGATCCACACATGCTGTTGTATAATACATGATTTCTGTACCAGAAATGCATGAATTAGGATTATTCTTGATTATCAGAACAGAGTCAGAAGTACAGCTTGTGGAGAGTCTGAGAGAAGAAAGGAAGTCAAAATAATTATACAGTGCAACCCATGCAGTAATAAACCTAAATATTCTATAAAGTTTTATTTTCTAGCCTTGGGTTTCTGGGTACAATATCTTGAATACACAAAGGTTTAAAAGCAACCTCTCTACCGTAATTGGAAAATTCCCCCAACCTCATTTCAGTGCTGCTAAACTGATTGAGTGTGGTCAAAATGCATTAGCTGCCACCCTAAGGGGTCTGCTGACCTCCCTGACACCCTGGCTCTGCCCCCTATCAGTCTATGCCCAAGAGACTGAAGTCCCCTTGTCTGCCACTACATCTGATTTGACTGCTCTTGTAATTTCTTTGACCAGCTGGGCATCATGTTCTGCTCAGCTGTTTGGGGGTCAGTAGCTCACTTCCAGTACGACCTTTGCCCCTTTGCCTCTAGTTTATCCCAAATGGATGCTGTGGCACTGTTTTTCCCTTGATGTCCTCCTCAGTGACTTCCCGTGTTATGAAGAGAGCCTCCTGCCCCCTCCCTTCATGCCTATTCCTTCATTATAATCTATATCTCTATGTCCTAATGTTCAAGTTAATTTTGTCTTCCAACCAGGTCTATCTGAGTGCTACTGCACATAGACAGTAGGAAAGTAAGTGTAAAAATACATAGAGGGAGGAGACAATAAGCATACAAAGCACCAGGAGAGGGGACACAAAATAAGTCAAGATGGAAGTGGTGCAGTGCAATGGCTGTGGAGCAGCAGTGTTCCGGGAGACATTCTGGAGGCTGTGATTCTGCCCTGTTTGCAGGCACCTCTCTGGTCTGAGGGAGGAGGTTGCCCGTCTCCAGGCTGACCTGGCTAGGAGTCGTGAAACCTCTTCCCCCACCCAGGGACCACCAGGGCCACCACCGTTACCTCAGAGGTTGCCAAGAAAGAGGAGCGGTTGGACCAAGGTGAGCTCAGTGAGGAAGAGGGTTGTGGAACATAGGTGCATCCCTCCAGTTGTAGCTCTCCACAATTCATATGCTGTTCTGGCAAAAAGTGGTTCCTCTATTGAGGCACCTACAGTGGAGACCAAGGAGGATGCTGGGAGCCTCCACAAAGGAGACCCACAGGAGGGTGGCACGAGACCCCACAGGAGAAGGAAACAACTCCTGGTGGGGGATTCAATCATTAGGGGGGTAGACGTGGGAGAGGAAGGGGATAGGGAGGTAAGGTGCCTGCCTGGTGCCACGGCTTGGAGGGACAGGAAGCGAATCCTCAGGATCGCGGGAGCAGCTGCACGAGGGAGGGAGGGAGCTGGATGTCACTGTCCACCTAGGGACAAATGACCTGGCTGTAAATGTGATCAGAGTGGTGCAAGAGGAGTTTGTGGAGTTGGGGAGGGGCCTTAGACAAGTAGCATGTATGGTAACCTTCTTGGAGGTGCTGCCTGTCTATGGCAAGGATGATGCTAGGGTATTCCGCATCATGGGATTCAATGAATGGTTGAAAAACTGGTGTGGCGCTCAGGGTTTTGGCTTCATAGGGGACTGGGGAGCCACCTGGAGGGATCCAGACTTATACTGGCACGATGGTCTGCATCTGTCCAGGGGGGAAACCAGGATCCTAGGTGACAGGTTTAAATGCTTCATTGGCAAGCATTTAAACTAGCCAAGGGGGGAGACACTGAAAAGGAACAGGGAAATCCCAGCCTTCCCCCACAAAGCACAGCAGTTAGAGAGGTAAACACCAAGGTAGAGAAGTCAGTAGGGAGCAGGACAGGGATAAATGCAGAAAAAGGTGTTAAGGACAGAGATGGGACTAAAAGAGATAAGGCCATAAAAAATATATGGAAGATGATGAGTACCAATGCCCGTAGTCTGTGCAACAAGCTCCCTGAACTAGTGGTCTTAATGGAAGAGGGATGCCTGGATATTGTGGCAGTCACTGAAACATGGTACACAGAGAACCATGAATGGGAAGTCAACATACCAGGATACACAGTCTACAGGAGGGACAGGGTGGGTAAAAGAGGAGGAGGAGTAGCTCTCTATATAAGGGAAGGGATTAAAGCAACAGAACTAAAGAGTAAACAGGAAGTTGATGAGTCACTATGGGTCACCGTGGAGACAGGAAATGGCACCACAATCCACATGGGGGTTGTGTACAGACCCCCATCTCAGGGGGAGGAAATGGACAAGGAAATGATAGCAGACATCCTTAAAATGGCAGAAAAAGGGGAGATATTGTTGATGGGGGACCTGAATATGCCAGATGTTAACTGGAGTACCTTTGCTGCAGACACATCTAAGAGCAGGGTCATTCTTGATGCCCTACACGGGGCATGCCTCAGACAGCTAGTGTTGGAACCCACTCGGGAGGCAGCAGTCTTAGACCTGGTACTCTCAAATGGGGAAGGAGAAAGGATCTCAGATTTAGAAGTGGGTAGCCATCTGGGAACAAGTGACCACCAAACAGTGTGGTTCACAATAAACACAGCCATACAGTCAAGCCATACAAAAACTAGAGTATTGGACTTTAGGAAGGCTGACTTTGGGAAAATGAGAGTGCCTTAGAAAAGCACTAGCAAATGGGCAAGAGGGAGGGGTGGAGGAACAATGGGGAATAATCAAAACAGCCATTGCAGAGGCAACAAGCCTTTGTGTGAAGCAAATCAATAAAACAAAACGAAGGAAAAGACCACTATGGTTCTCAAAAGAGGTGGCAGGGACGGTTAAGGAGAAAAGGATAGCATTCAGGAAATATAAGGAAACACAGAAGGAGCAAGACAGAGAACTTTATCAGATACAGCAGAAAGAGGCAGGGAAGGCAGTCAGAATAGCAAAGGCACAAACTGAGGAAAAGATTGCCAACTCTGTTAAGAAGGTGGATAAAACTTTTTATAGGTACATTAGCGAACGAAGAAAGACCAAGGGAGGAATACAGAGACTTAATAAAGGGGAGAGAATGTGGGCAGAGGGTGACAGTGAAAAAGCAGGGATGCTGAACAAATATTTCTGCTCAGTATTCACAACAGATGAGGAGGGGGAGATGCCTAAACCAAACAAGGGGAACTCTGAATAGAAGTCGATACCAGTCCATTCACAGAAGAAAGGGTTTTGAAAGAACTCTTGAAACTGAGGGTGGACAAAGCAATGGTGCCTGATGGATTCACCCAAGAATACTAAAAGAACTAAGGGTAGAACTAGTAACACCACTGACTACTCTCTTTAACAAATCATGGGAGGATGGAGTGGTACCTGAGAACTGGAGGAGGGAAATGTGATTCCACTTCACAAAAGTGGGAGCAGGGCAGAGGCAGGAACTACAGACCAGTTAGTTTGACTTCAGTGGTAGGGAAAATGATGGAATCACTTCTGAAGGAAAGAACTGTTGAGTACCTAGAGGCCAGTGGGGTACAGGACCCCAGGCAGCATGGTTTTACAGCAGGAAGGTCGTGTCAGATGAACCTAATAGATTTCTTTGACTGGGTGACCAAAGTAGTAGACCAGGGAGGGGCTGTGGATATGGCCTACCTAGATTTTAGCAAGGCATTTGACACAGTCTCACACAAAAGATTAATATACAAGTTAGCCAGCTTTGGAGTGGGTCCCAAGGTGGTAGCCTGGATAAAGAACTGGCTAGACAACAGGACACAAAAGGTAATAGTAAACAGAGTCCACAGTGAAGAAAGGAGGGTAACTAGCGGGGTACCGCAGGGTTCGGTACTGGGACCGGTCCTCTTTAATATCTTTATAAGTGACATTGGAGAGCACCTGGAAGGAAAGGTATGCCTCTTTGCAGATGACACAAAGATCTGCAACAGGGTTGATACACAAGGCAGGGTGGAAAGAATGAAAAGGGACTTGGCAAGGCTGGAGGAATGGTCAAATATGTGGCAGCTCAGATTCAATGTAAAGAAGTGCTAGGTAATGCATCTGGGAAACAAAAACCCAGGGGAAGAGTACACAATGGGGGGTGAGTTAATAACATCAACAAAAATCGAAAGAGACCTAGGAGTAATTATATCAGATGACCTAAAGGTGGGCAAGCAATGTGAGAAGGCAGTAAGGAGGGCTGGGGGATACTGGGATGCATAGGGAGAGGCATCAACAGTAGAAAACAGGAAGTTGTTATCCCTCTCTACAGACAGTTAGTAAGACCCCATCTGGAGTACTGTGTGCAACTCTGGAGACCCCATCTCCGCAAAGACATAGACAGAATGTAGGCTGTTCAGAGGAGGGCAACCAAAATGGTGCAAGGTCTGCACCAGGAGACATACGAGGAGAGACTAAAGCAGCTTAATATGTATACCCTTGAGGAAAGGAGGGAGAGAGGGGACATGATAGAAACTTTCAAGTATCTCAAGGGAATTAACAAGGTACAAGAGGGTAGTATCTTCCAGAAGAAGAGATGTGCAAGAACAAGGGGGCACAATTTAAAGATAGAGTGGGGACGGCTCAGAGGCAATGTTAGAAAGTATTTTTTCACAGAGAGAGTTGCGGATGCATGGAACAGCCTTCCTGAGGAGGTTGTGGAGTCAGGAACAGTGGAAGAATTCAAGAATGCATGGGACAGGCATAAGGCAATTCTAGTGGGGGGCAGGAGGAAGTAAGCTGTTGATTAACTAGAATCTGCAGCTTATCCATCAGGTAGGGAAATGGGCAGACTGGGTGGGCCAAGTGGTCCTTATCTGCCGTCAAATTCTATGTTTCTATATGTTTCTACTAACTCCAGGGCCTAGAAATGTATCAGGCCTTTGAGCTCTCCGATTTTGCTGTGTATGTTCTTTAGATTGGCCTGCATGCAAGGGAGGATATTTGTCTCTCTATGCTTCCTCACTCCACCTTGGTGGCTCCTTTTCTGGTGCTCCCAGCTCTGCTATCTGTCTCTTGATCATCCTCTACATCTGCCTCCTGCCCTTGGTTTTCCAAAAGTTAAGCACCAGTGATGATTAACATCTGTTGTGGATGTCTGTTCAGTCAATGGCTAACATACCATGTGATTTCTTGATGATATCCGGGTATTGAGCATGAGGAGCAGCTCAGGACAGATTAAGACAGGGAAAACAGCTTGGAAAAGTAGTGCAGAACATGCCTCTCTCCTCAAATAGTGGCTGAGATTTCATTCTGAAATCTTATTTCTATGATTCAATGTACAATGTACAGAACCCCCCCCCCAACCAACTGCTCGTGAATCATCTCCCAACTGCTTGTATTCTGCACTATTTCCCCAACCCCCAAAAAACAGTTTATTTTGATGACTAACTCTACTGAGTTGGCTGTTGCCAGCTGCTGGCTAACTATGAATGTGAGTGTGATGTGCCTGTGACCAGTGACATGCTTGTGATGTCTTGTCAAAGACTCATCAGGTACTTCCGCAGAGCTGTGATATGCACAAATCTCAAGCTTAGAATTGTAGGAAACTTCTTGTAAATAAAAATCACTGTAAATGGTGAATTCTGCAGTAACAGAAGTGGGGTGCACATTTTTGTGGCTTATGAAGCTAAACATTTCCAGGGGCTTTGAATGCAAGCTGAGTGGTGTTTCAATATTACATTTTCCAAGGTTTTCTCCATGGGGCAGCTTCCCTTTAAAGTGTTGGATAGTTTGTCCATGGAATGTAATGCTCAAAGAATATGTCCCAGTTCTAGAGTAGAATTGGATGGAACATAATTTGATTTTATATGGTACCTTTCATACAGATTGCATACATTTATTTATTTAGATTGTTGCCCTCTAGAATATTCACATTTAGGTAAGTACATCATTTTGAAGTGGGTCCTGGGGGGACGCACAGTTCATTTATTTATTTATTTATGTGTTTTTGATACTAGGTAAGATACAATAGCCATATGTATGCCTATTTTCAGACACAATCTAGGAGAGTAACAGACCAACAGCAACAATACTGTAACAGTAAACACATTAGGAAGAACATTAGCAGGGAGTTACAATTAATTGACATCATAATAAAAACAGTAGTGTAATTAAATACAGTAGTAGGTGCAGTCATATGTGCTTGCAAAAAACACAGCACAGTCATGGCAGCAGCAGATAAATCAGTTAATAATTACCGACTAAGCACAAGAAATATATGTACAATATAAACAGAATAATACATACAGGAATTACACCAAACGACACATGATAAGACCCACTCTGTGACAATACAGTATAAGTAGTTAATCTAGATTTGATAATATGGGGCAGGGCACTAGACACAGTAGTGGGTTGGAGAGTGTTAAAGGACTGGGACCAAGTACAGAGAGTTGTGCTCCAAATTCGATTTTGTTTTGTAACATTAAGTATGCTTTCTTACTCCCACGCTGACCGGCCCCATCACCCACCTTCCATGGGACTTCCTGTCACTCCTTCTGTGCCCCCATGGATCACCCCCCCCCACACACATGGAAAGAGCTGTCTAGGGGCCACCTCTTACTCCAGATCAGAGTTTATGTGTCAGTCTGAAGGAGCAAGAGCCACAGGCAGTGGTGCTGGACCTGTGGCAGAGTGGCAGGCAGCATCCTGCATAGTGGGATATTTGCTGTTTTTGTGGTCCCCCAAGCATCGCATGATGGAGCGGACATCAAGATACCAGAAAAAAAATGCTTCCCCTTCCACTACTCTGGCTCCTCCGTACTATCAGCAGTGCTCACCCAGGTGGCAGTAGAGCAGCAGGAGTCAGGAACCCTCCCTCACCAGAGGAAGCAAGTGTCTATGGAGCACTCAGCTATCCTCCAATGGCTGGCTCTCCAGCAGTCCTGGCCCGTTCTTGAACCTGGATCGCTGGTGTCACAAGTGGTAACACTATTGCTGTATCAGCAAGCTGACCACATGAGTAGAAACTGATTTTTTGAAAAGCTAAGGAGTCCTCAACGTTACAATAAAAACACAGAAGCATAGACAATGATGGCAGAAGAAGATCATTGGTCCATCCAGTCTGCCCATAAAGTCCTAACAAACCCAGGACCTATTGTCCATTCAAGTTTCAAACTCACACTATCCACCCAATGCTTCCCGCCCTGTGGCTACCAACCTGAGCAACCACTAAGCCTTTCACTCTGTCCTAGCCGCATTTGAAGCTTTTGATAGCTTTTGTGCCCACCACATCAGCTGGCATATTGTTCCATGGCTCCACCACCCTTTCTGTAAAATAAAACTTTCTCATTTCCATCATGACCCCCACCCCGTCAGTTTCCACTCATGCCCCCGTGTTCTTGATCCACTACTTATGTTAATTAGTTCCTCATAGTTTACTTTGTTTATTCCTTTCAGGGACTTGAAGGTCTCTATCATATCTCCCATCTCTTGTCTGGCCTCCAGTCTTAAGGCGATCCTTGAAAGATCTGGCCCTGAATCATTTTGGTCACCCTATGTTGCACTGTCTCTAGGCTGTCCTTATCTTTCCTTAGATGAGGACCCAGAACTGGGCTTAGTACTCCAGCTGGGGCCTCTAGGGATCTACAGAGAGGCAGAAATAACACCTTCCTTCAGTTGTCAATACTCCATCCTATACACCCCAGCATCTTGTTGCCTTACTGTAAGCCTTGTTACACTGACTTGATTGTTTTAAGGAGAATTTCAACTGCCAAACCTTTGACCACCTCTAGCCTTTGCAAGTCTCTTTGCATCTCCATAACTCCCTCCTCGCTGTCTACTCTGAAGAAGAGCTTAGTGTCATTTGCGAAGAGACACATCTTACCCTGGATTCCCTCTCCTATGTCATTGATGAACATATTGAAAAGGACTGGACCCAGAACCAATCCTTGTGACACCCCACTGGTGACTTCCCTGTCTTCTAATTGGACTCCGTTAACCACAACCCTCTGGAGTTTCCCTTCCAACCAGTTTCTCACACATCTGTGTCCTTCACTGCACCAATTCTCTAGCTTCTTCAGCAACCTTCTGAGGCACCAAGTCAGAAACCTTGCTGAAATTGAAGTAGAGTGCCCATTGTCTATTACCCTCCTTATCCAGTCAAAGAATACTATCAGGTTGGACTCACAAGATCTCCCTGCCATGAACCCTTGCTGTTTGCTATCCTGGAGTGCATTGCTCTCCAGGTAGTCCATGAGGTCCTCTTTGACTAGTATCTCCATCAGCTTACCCACTACAGCTGTAAGACTGACAGGTCTGTAGTTACAAGGTTGTTTCTTGCCCCCCTCCCCCCACTTATGGAGTGGGACTACATCTGCTACCACCCATTCTTTTGGAACTACCACTGTCTCAATTGAGCTACTGAATTGCCCTACTAGGGGTTCAGCTAGTTCTGTTGCCAATTCCTAAAGCATCCCATCTGGCTACAGAGCCTTATCCATCTTCAGGGCTGGTAGCCCTCTCTGAACCCTTTCACTGGTAAATATTTGCTGCCTCATTTCAGGGATCCCTCTTAGAGACCCTTTTTTTTTCCAAACTTTATTTCTGCACCTTACCTCAGTGGTCTATCTCCAGTGAGGATTCTTGGCTCACAGTTCTGCTGCCTGCCTGATGCCCCCACTTATCTGCACTCCCAGCCAGTCATTCTCTCTCCTTCCTCATCAGCTGCCCATTCCCCCAGGCTCTGAGTCCCCTAGGGCAGGACTGCCATCTCCTTCCAGAACTCTATGTATAATCCATACAAGTGGCTGGGAGGAGGAGAGAGACATGAAAACGCATAGTGGCAGAGCCTGGCATTGGGCATGGGACTGTGGCCACTGATCCCACCTTCGCCTACCCCCGAGGCAGGGTTTTTTCTCTTAAGTTTCTCCCCCTTGATGCAGCGTGCAATGGCGTCAGCACGGGGATCCTCCCACAGACCGCCTGCCATCACCAAACCCTTCTACTTATCCCTGCTGCTGGGCTAAACCCCTAGCCTCTGCCAGGAGTCGCCACTGAGCGAGGGAACCCCAGAACCCTTCCCAGAAGAAGAAAGCAGTCCTCCAGATGCTCAATCTTCTCCTTCGCCTGCCAACCCCTGATGGCCCAGGCTTATTCCCGAACCCGGGTCTCCGACATGGCGCGAGGTGTGGCATCCAGTGCCTCAACCTTCAGCGCCACTGGGCCGGCTGCTTTTATAGCCGCCTTAATGACACTGTCTTGCAGAGGCCCACTGTCATCCCTTATGAATACAAAGCTTAAGTAGTCATGAAGAATGGCTGCTTTCTGCCCGTCCTTCTCAATTACCCTACTTTCCTCAGTGGTTCCATGTGAAAATGGTGACTTTTTAATGGCGAATGTCAAAACGGCGACTTTTTTTTTTAACGAATGCATCAACGGCAACTGCCAATAGCGGTGAATGACAATTTGGGCAAATTTGGTGATTTCAGACATGTTTACACCTGAAATGTAAAATTATAAGCTAGGCCTCATAAATATGCTTGACGTTCATGACTGGCATACTCAGACAACACCAGCCTGACCCTCTCATTAAGGTTGGAGTACCATGTCCTCCCTTGCGAAGATCTGACACTCGACAGCATCTGTTCCATCCGTATCTCCATCATTATCTGTTCCTCTTTGAAACAATCCGGCAGGCATCATATGTTAGGGTGACAGGCGTGAATTATAGGCCCTGTGCCACCCTTCCATGGCATTGTTTGTGCGTGCCTGCCCCTACATTGTAGATTCAAAACAATTCCACAGAACCAGTGGAAAAGTGGGACGTCTCCTACCAGACCGACCTAGAGGATGGCCATGCCATGTGTCCTTGTAGTAGTCTTTTTTTTTTAAATATCATCTTTATTTAGATTTTACAACATATATACAGACAGTCATCCAGATCCAAGTGGTAAACTTCAATTACACAGTTTTTACAGTCTCAGCTTAGTTATAATAAAATCTCTATAAAGGAGGGAGGTGCATCTATGATTGGTATTGTCCATAGGGGCTAGGTAGCCTACAGCGTTGTCTAACCTGGCCATGAAGCAAAGAAATAGAACCAGTTCTCCTAGACCCATGGTCCATCAAGATTATCTCTGGGGGGACAAATCCAAACATATTCCAAGGCACATCACTTGTTATGCTTCAGGCCTGTCTCTGGTGTAGTTGTGACCTTCTTTAATAAGTAAAATTGTTATTTTGTTTTTCTTTTTTTCCCCTCTTTGAGGGTACATTCGCAAATGACAGATCATGGGCTCCTGGACAGAATGTCCCCCAAATGGCTCTCTTCCCACATATCCCAGGCAAGCACTCAGCAGGCTTTACCTGACCTCGTATGGGGGGGGGAGGCCGTCTTGGAGCAATTCAGTAGATTCAAGGTTTTCCACTCTAAGGAGTGAAAGTAGGGTCTTTTAACATGTAGTATATTTGCCATCTAGCCCATCTGGTAGTGAACTTTTCTTCTCGGTTGTTTAGGCTTTGCGTTATTTTTTCCATAGTATAAATTTGTCGTGATGTTCCACCAGTCCTGAATCGTGGGGACTTTAGGAGTCAGCCATAACTTCGTAATGGCTTTCTTCACCGCGGAGAGGAGTATGAGAAGTAAATATCTGGTAATCGGGCCTCGTAGAGTTTTGGGAAAAACAAAAAATAAAAACATCTCCATTGTCAAATGGAGCTGAGGGTCTAACATTTCCTGTAGGTGGGTCTGCAAGAGTGCAAAATAGGGTCTCAGGAGTGGGCATTCCCACATAATGTGGGTGTGATTTGCCCTGGGGTCCCCACATAGGCACCAGCATGTAGCTGAGTGAGTTGAATTGAAATGTCTGGTAATTACCAGGGTTCTAAAGTATTGGACCAAGCTTTTCCATGCAAACTCATGCCACAGGGGTGAGCTAGTCGACCTGGCTGAATAACCCCAAGCTCGATGCCAGTCTTCAGGTGTTATCTGAAAGCCAGATTCCTGAATCCATTGCGCACGAATGTTATCAATGTGAGGGTAGCTCTGTGCATTCAGGGCTTGATAATATAGCAATATCAAATGGCTTTGTTTCAGGGTTTTGTTAAGAGTGACTTGGCTTTGTATTAATGGTGGGTGCTGCTCATGTTCCCAGATTATCCTCGGTATGCTATCGACATAATGTCGGAGTTGCAGGTACCGGTAGAAATCCCGGTGTGGCAGGTTGCATTTCCTTTGGATTTCCATGTACGACCACATCGTACCTTGGGTCATTATCTGTCCCAGGTACCGCAGACCCTGCCTTTCCCATTGCCGAAAGCTGCCATCTAAGCTGTTTGGGGGGAAATTGCTCAAGCTAGCGATTGGGCATATAAGTGGTAAAAAGGTTGTCAACTGGTGAGTTTTTTTGATGCTCTGCCAGCTGTGGAACGAGGCCTCAAGCCAAGGGTTTGTATGTCGGTGCAAAGTCCTGTTGCCCTCTAGTTGGTATAAGACCCGGTAATAGGTATGTTCATCCATCAAAGTTCACTCTATGTCCAGCCAGTGTGGGCTGGATGTTTTAATTTGCCTGGACATCAGATGCAGCAGCCTTGCCACCTGCTGGTAGTGCCTGAGGTCTGGGAGTGCCAGTCCTTCTTCGTGGCGGGGGAGGGGGAGGATCTTTAAGCACACCCGGGGTTTTTGATTGGCCCAGATAAATTTGGTGATGTGGCGGTTCAGTTCTCTGAAGGTCTTTAGTGGGAGGTGTATGAGAATATTTTAAAATAAATACAGAGCTCTGGGAAGGGTTATCATTCTAACTAAGTCAATCCTCCATGCCAAGCCTAGGTGGAGAGTTGCCCAGGACTTTAGGTCAGTTTTCAACTGCGAGATGAAGGGGATATAGTTATACTTGTAGTATTCCGTAGGGGTTTGGGGGATAAATACTCCCAGGTATTTAAGTTTTTGTAGGTTCCACCTTCCCGGGATACTGGCCTGCGAGTTTAGTGAGGGGGAGTAATGAAAGGTGAGCAGCTCCATTTTAGTAAAGTTCAGCTTGTATCCCGAGACCAAGCCAAAGGAGTCTAGGATCTGCTTAACTGTGGAAAAGGATTGTTCAGGATTCCGAAGATACATGAGGATGTCGTCCGCGTAAAGGGCAATCCAGTGCTCACTTCCTCCAATCTCCACTCCCTCTATTCCTCGGGCTTCTGTAATCCGCTGTGCCAGGGGCTCAATGAATGCTGCAAACAACAGAGGAGAGAAAGAGCATCCCTGCCTTGTTCCCCTGTATAGGGGAAAGTAATTGGAGTGATGCCCATTCACTTTTACACAGGTCTGGAGGGAAGAGTATATGTTTTGGAGAACTGTGATTAACACGGGGGGAAATCCGAACTTATGTAGCGTTGAGTAAAGGAAAGGCCATGCCACCCTGTCGAATGCCTTTTCAGCGTCTAGGCTGACTAATATGGTTGGGATTTTGCTGGTTTGCATGTGGTGGACCACATGTAGGGTGCGCCTAATGCTGTCGGTGGTGGTGCGAGACAGAGCAAATCCTGTTTGGTCTTTGTGTATTAGTAGAGGAAGCACCTGATCCACCCAATGGGTTAGTATACTCATAAATAATTTATAGTCCTGATTTAGTACCGATATGGGCCTATACGAGGAACATAACTGTGGATTCTTGTCAGGTTTGGGGATTACGGAAATCGTTGCGTAAGACCAAGATGGCGGGGGGAGATTCCCCTCCAGTACCGAGTTGAAAATGTTAAGGAGATTAGGGGAGATCTGTGCCCTAGCCACTTTGTAAAACTCGGCCCCATATCCGTCCAGTCCTGGTGATTTCAGAGATTTGCCATTTGCAGTAGCGTTGGACAATTCCAGTTCCGTGATCGGAGCAATCAGGGCTTCACAGTGGTCTTCCGTGAGTCGTGAAAGAGTAATTGACTGGAGGAATTCAACTATTTGTTGTGGGGATGCTGTATGTTCAGGGGTGAATAGGGACTTGTAGTACATGGTAAAGGCCTCCGCAATATCATGCGTCTTGGTAAGATATTTACCTCCCGACAGGTGAAGCACAGCTAAGATCGTGGCCACCTTTTTTTGTTTTCAAATTTGATATGCAAGCAGCCGCGTAGTTCTCGAGCCCACCTCGTAGAACTTTTGTCGCAAGAAAGTCAGGGCTATCTCTGTTTGTTGTTGAATGAGCTGGTCCAGCTCGTACCTAGTCTGCTGTAATTGGGGGAGTATTGACATGTCACCCTGTTTGTGGGCCAATTGTAGGAAGTGGAGGGTATCTTCCAGCTTAAGTCTTTGCGCTTTGCACTGCCTTTCCTGCTCTGCAGTATGCTTTATTATGTGTCCCCAGAGTACGGTCTTAATCGTGTCCCAGTGGATTGCGGTAGAGGAATCTGCCATCGGGTTGTCAGCTTTTATCTCTAGAAGTTTCTCTGTGAGAAATTCACAGAACTGCTTGGAGCGCAGATAGTATGGATTTAGTCTCCAGTATGTCTTCTTAGGTTGGAGCCCATAGTCCCATGTGGACGTCTGGGGGGCATGATCTGAGATAGAAATATCTCCTATTTGAATATCCTGCAGTGACCCCAGGCTCTCTACCTGAGTATAGACCTGGTCAATACGGGAGTAGGTGTAGTGGACTGGGGAATAGTAGGTGTAATTCCTCGAGTGGGGATGTAGCTTCCTCCAAGCATCACACCATCCCATCTCAGTCACAAATGTTTTGAAAAATCTTTGGGTCGCTGTTTGTTTAGGGGGTCTCATGTTGGTGATGTCCATGTTAGGGTCGATAGTGAGGTTGAGGTCACCTGCCATCATGAGCACCCCTTTTGTTTTTTGTATAATCTTATCTAGCGGGGACTTCATGTGGGACACCGAAATGCCCGGGGGGGGGGGAGTATATGTTTACTAAAGTTATCTGTTTACTATTTAGCGTGCCCTGTACCAGCACCATGCGGCCCTCTGGATATGCCCAGGTGGACTCAACTTTAAAGGGAATGTGTGGGGAAATTATTTGGCCACACCTCTTCGTCTCCCCGCTTTGGCGGAGGAGTGGAAGACCTGCCCCCGGCTCAACTTGGCCAATTTTGCATGTTCAGTAGGGTTCATATGCATTTCCTGAAGGTATGTCACGTCAGCCTTCGAAAGCCTGACAAATGCTAGGGTCTTAGATCTTTTAATAGATGAGGCCAGGCTGTTAACATTAAGGGAGAGTAGCTTCACCTTAGAAGAATACATTTTGTAATTCAGTGTATCCTACTTAGTCTAGCCCCTCCACCTCCAAATAGAGGCCCAAACCTGTCATGCTTAGAATATACATTTGCTGAGCTTATTTGCTTAGACCTGGTGACAGTAACATTGCAACAATAACCACAGAACATTCGGTTTTGACATCCAGATACATCAACATACAAATAACAACAGATCAACATCCTAATTAACATGAACTTTACCACAGGTAACAATGAACTGGTACTTCCACGGATCAGGAGGTCCTGATTCAATAGTAAGGAAAGATCTTACCCAAATGCCCTGGATATCCTGGGCTTTTAGCACCTTGGTGCTTAATAGGAAGGGGTAATAGGGGTTAGGTGATGTGTACAGCCACCACGTGTGGCTCCCTAGGATCCCGGTTGTTCCTCCGGGGGGGGAGGAATACTGTTCTGAGGAGAGGGTCGCCCTCTATAGATTCGGAGGAGGCACTAATTCAATATCCAGTGCCCCCCCTCATCCCGCACCCCACCCTCACCCAATCAGGGTGGGGGAAGGGGGGAACAATCCAACCGCCTTTTGCCATATAGGCTGGTCCTGGCCTCTGGGTGCCAGACCAGTAAACCAGGCCAGGCAAGGCATCCCCCAGCCAGACTCAGACCCGGCAGCAGGCAACCCCTCCGTCCAGTCCTCGTCCAACAGGGCAACAGCTCTCTCCTCCTCACCTGTAGTGATCCATAGGTGCTCTGATCCATATATTTATTTCCCCTTCCATTGTGTACAAATGCCAGCTGTAAGTGCTTGAGAGTTGAGGGTTCCAGTGTAGGCTCAGGCCCTCTGTTGCACCCTCAGAGAGGCCATCACCATTACACTCTACAACTGATTAGAACCCCTTGACCTCAAGTCCAGGATGTGCACACCATCCCTGTAGTCCCACGGGGGGCCTCTCCAGTGCCCCCATTCCCCCGTCGGGCGGCCCACATGAGGGAGGGCAGCCAGGCGCTCGTGACCTGCAGCGAACAATATTGTTGCATTTTCCCAGTTCCTCCCCGCCTCTTATTCTTCCTCCCCATTCCACCTTGAGTTTCATTGGCCTGCGGTATATGGCAGTATTCTGAAGAGCCACTTATTCATCATCCAGTCCCAGTTCAGTGGTTATTTCGGTGTTAGTTCCAGGTAGCACAGAAGTCTCTAGTGGCAGGCATGTTTTTAATTAAGGCAGCTCCGATTATATTATAGTACCTCTGCAGAGTGCTTATACCTATCCCCCCCCCCACTTTCTACCCCCTTCTCTTACCTCCCCCATCCCCTCCTTCTTCAACCTTCCCCTCCTCCCTCCCTCCTCTGCATTGCGCTGTGCTATATTTAGGGTAACTGAGGCATATTTAGGAAGGCCTCGCCTGATCAGTTATCAGCCGACTCGTGCATTCCACCCTCCCTCTATATCCAGGCTGAATTGCTCCATTTGCTGGGTCGGACGGCATATGTCCCCCCATTAGCCCTCCCATGTTCTCCCCTCCCTCCCCCCGACTTACATTCCTCCTTACTCCTCTATGCCCCAGCATCACCGTCTAAGAGCCTCAGTAGAATGGCTCACAGCCTGGGACTTAGCCCCCCATAGCGCAAGTCACAATGTCAGGTTGAGCAGTCACGGGGTCTGGGCCTACGTCTGACGCAGTCGACCTACAGTCCCATATCCCAGACCCTCTTGAGCAAGCAGCATCTTGAGCCCCTCCCCGACCCCCCATCAGTGCAGTAAAGGAAAATCATCCTGTTTAGATGCTTTATGGGTCTGCCAGCTGTCTGCTCCGATCCCCAAACCCACAAGAGAACCCCCTCCAGGCTGGCACCACTCACGGACCATATTTTCAGTCACTCGTGGTGAAAGGCCTACAGGGTGCCCACCTCCTACCCTCCCCCCACCTTGGGAATTTAAATAGCTTAATTTCTGTGACTGTTGCAGCCACTAGGCCATCCTTTTATCGGCCCCTTTATTTAACTAAAGTTCAAGGGAATACTTGCAGCCCCTCAGGTTGCGACTTACAGTGTTCTTCTCAGCTGTTCCTTCATGGCTGGTTGGGATGCTCACAAGGCTCCAATGATCTTTTGGAGGGCCTCCATGCCCTGCCTATGCCTGTCGCTCCTCTGCCCGCTGCTCCACATCCTCTGGGCTAGCTTTGATGCTATGGAGGGCTCACGGTTCACGTTAGGCTGGGGAACTTCCATCTTCCTATTCCTGAGCTCTGCAATAACCTCCTTGACTCTGTCTTATGTGCGGGGGCCATCCACAAAAAAGACCGTCATCTTGGAGGGGTAGGGCGTTTCGGAATTTGATGTCTGCAGCCTTCAACACCTTCATTACTGGGATGTAGGCACGTCTTTGCGCCATAATTTCAGGGGCAAAGTCATTGTCAAAGAACAGCCTTTGCAACACGTAGAAGACTTTGCCTCTCTTCCAGGCTGTATGCAAGACTGTCTCCTTCTCTTGGTGCCTCAGGAACTTCATTAGGATGGTTCGGGGGCAGGAGCCCGGTGGCGGCCTAGGGCCCAGGGTGCGATGCGCCCGCTTGAGTTCTAGGGAGATGGAATCAGGCAAGTGAAGCAGCTCTCTAAGCAATTTTTGTAGGAAGGGATCATCTCTGTACCTTTGGCTCCTTCAGGGATCCCAGAGAGCCTTATGTTGTTCCGGAGACTTCAGCTTTCCACGTCCTTGGCTCGAGACTGCAGGGTCCTGATATCCCCGTGTAGTTGAGCTATGGCCTGCTTCACATCCTCTAGCCTTCCTTCCACTTCTGCCATCCAGGCCTCGCTGTTCTCCTGACGCTGCTCCAATTTACCAATATTGGTGCGCAATGCAGTGACCGTCGACTTAATTTCCTTCCGGAAATCTCTGATTTCGGCCAGCATCTGTGCCATCTGTCGTTGAAGGATGGTATGGGGGGCCTGGTTGGTGCCACATTACTCTGGCGCGAGGTCGATGAGGCCCAAGAGTCTCCACTTTCCGACCCCTCGTCTTGTGATCTCTCTCCATCCTGGTGTGCCAGCAGAGTAAATTTTGCCTCCCCTCATTTCTTCAGCATTATTGTTGCCCTCTGTGCTAAATGCAATAAAGATGTTTGTGGATGCACTATATTGAGAGGGTTATTTTAGGGATCACTCAGGGAGCCACTCACTCTAGGCTGCTACCATACTCATGACATCACCAGAAGTGCCATCCTTGTAGTAGTCTAGTAGCAGCTTAAGCACTTTCTGATTACTTACAAAGAATGGCCATTCACGCATCTGCTCAGATGTTGCAACCACATCTTGCACCAGTACAAATGCGAGTGTCAACAGCATGCACACATTAAGAACAAAGTCTGCATCATTGGTATAGAGATGCAGTATTTCACTGCACTGTTGAATATGCCTGCAAATAGATTGTGCATACTGGAAAAAACATCTATGCACAGTTGCGACAGGGAAGACAGTACCAAAGGCGTGTGTTGCTGCCTTTTCAAAATCAAGCATAGCACTTTGTGGCTTCAAACCTGCCCCCTAATGCTTCAGCTCACTGAAAACATGCTCATATGTGCCACTGGTTCGTGAACACTTTAGAACATACACTGCGCGAAACAAAGCACCACTTTTCTGACCATGAATAGTGTAAAGTTGCTGAAATAGATTGGGGTAGGCTTTAAATGTCCCATCAAAGAACCATTCATTACAATAGAAAAAGAAGGTTCCTATCAGTTGCAAATATCAGAAACTGATCACTGCTACTTGAGAGGTCTCTGTACAGAAAAGTCTCACCTGACAGACTTGTGCGGTACTCCTCAGGTATTACCAACCCCTTGACAGTGCTAGGTATCACTGGATTCAAGCACTCAATTTGCTGAATTCATTGGACGGTACGTCGCATTAGAGGAACTGCAGGTAGGTGCCCTGCAATGGCTTCAGTATACTGTGCAGTACTCTGCAGGACTACTTGTATTGTGGACTCAAAGGTGTTGCACATATGCTCACGAAGATCGCCAAGAACCTGCCATGCAGCAACATCACCAGGGTCGGGAACATGGTTGTGGGATTTCTTGATGGTTACTACGGCCTCTTCAACAGTGTGCTGTCGAGCAGGACATTGAAGACAATGTGATTCCAGACAATGCCAGTATACCTTCTCTGGATACTCCTTGTCAACACAGTACAGAAATCCTTCATGGAGCAGAAGACGCCCACCCTTCTGGGATAACAGGTACTGCATTGTTGTTGTCTGTAGGGATCCATACTTCCACAATCAACACCTGCTTATCGACGTCCACAATTCCACCCACAAATAACTCCGCCTACTATTTTCGCCATTTTTTATCATTCACCATTTATTATGGGTCGCTCAATGTGTTGTCATCGTAATGCTTTCACTGTGATTGAATCACCATTTTGCTTTCACCATTATTACGCGGTACCCCCCTCAGTTAGCCTAACAATTCCTCTTCCCTCCTGTCTTTTTTTCCTAATACATCTAAAGAACTGTTTTTTCCTCCCTTGACCCTCTCTGCAATATGCATCTCTGTGTCTGCCTTTGCTTCTCTCACTGCTCTCTTGGTTTCTCTTGTTCTCATTTGGTACTCACCCAATTCTTCCTTTCCCTGTTTCTCCTTGTACCTGGTGAAGGCCTTCTTTTTGGCTCTCACTGCTTCCCTAACTTTTCCAGAGAACCATACTGGTCTCTCGTACTTGTTTCATTTGATTACCATTCTCATGCAAGACTTTGTTGCCTTGAGAATTTCCCCCTTGGTTTCCCCCCATCTTTGCCCCACATTCCTGATGCTGTCCACTCTATCTAACTTGTCCTGGGCCAGCTCCCTCATCCGGTTGAAGTCTGCCCTTCTGGAATCTAGGACCTCAGTTTTTGACAAGGGATTACTTGTCCCAAGGGCCAGGTCAAACCACATAGAGTTATGGTCACAGGACCCTAGTGGCTCCCCAACCCTCACTCCTCCTACCACCTCTGAGTTGGTGAGCATCACATCGAGAATGGCAGTCCTGCAGTATATCCAGTAAGGCCTGAGTTCTGGAGCTCCTGGCAACTGGAATGTCCCAATCAATATCTGGCCGGCTCCCACTACTACCACCGCCCCCTTTCTAGTTCTGCCTCTAACTCCTCATCTCTGTCTTCCACCTGTCCTGGAGGTCTATAGATCACCCCCATCCATAGTTTCTTGCCTGAGGATGCCCTGAGCTGAACCCACAGCGATTCTGTTTCCTTATTACCACCCTGATGTTTCCATCCTCCACTGCCTCTGTGCCTTTCTAGACATAAAGGGCAGTGCCACCTCCTTTACCTTTTCCTCTATGACATCTAAACATGTTCTAGGCTAGGGCTGTCAGGTCCCAATTGCTGTTCTCTGTGGTCAGAGTTTCTGTGATGGCTGCTAGGTCCATTGCAGTGTCTGCCACCATTGTCTGGAGCTCATTAATTTTATTTCCCTGATTCCTGGCATTAAGGTAGACTCCTTTCCATTTTTCTCCTAATCTGCTCTTGCTTTTCCCCATTTCTTCTCCCTTATTCTTCCCTAGTCTCCTAAATTGTTTTATTTTTCATGCTCAACATAGGCTTTGTCAGCTGTCCCTAATTGGCCTCTTCCCCATCCTAATTTGAAACTCAACCTTAATGTTATCCAGCTCACTGCTACTAGTCTCCTGTTCAGGGGGAGCCCTAGCTAGGCTCCCCACCTGCCCTTCCTTCTCAGTGGTTCCCCTAGCCTCTCCCCCGCAGTCAGTTTAACTGTCCAATGTAGATCTCAAATGTCTTCCCCAGAGCACTGCACTCTCGTCAGGTGAAGGTCAACACCCTTGAACAGTCTCCTATCCTAGAAGCCTCTCCCACATAGTGATATCCTTCCTCCTTGAAATCATCCCTTCGACCACCCATTAAACTCCTCACTCTCTTCCTTCCTTACTCTATCTTTCCCATTCCCCCATTCCATACAGAGAGGACCTTTGAAAAAGCCAGGAAAGCCAAGTGCACTTTCAGTCTGTCCCATAGCCTCTTGATGTTTTGCTTCACTTCCTCCACAGGCTGGTTCACCAGATCATTGCTATCCAAGTGTACCAGCTCCCCTCCCCTTCTCTACCATCCTCGTGATCCTATCTATATCCCAGATGGCTGATGCAACAGGAAGACATTTGACCATTTTACTTTCCTTCTCCATCCCACTCACCACCCTCTCTACTTCCCTAATCACTGAGTCCCCAATCATTAAGATTCCCTTTGTTGACTTCCTCCTGCTCACCCCAGCTAGGCACCACTAAATCATTCTGCCCATTTTCCTCAACTGACTCAGAGTCCTCCCTGATGGAGTCGGGTACCTGACCCTCTTCCAGGAGTGCAAACCAATTTGCTGTCTAGATATGTGAGACTGGTCAAATCCCTTGTGGCTGTCCCTGCCACCCTTCCCCCTCCCCCTTCCCCAACACCCTCCAGTCAGCTGGGCTAGTGGGCCTCTGGGGGAGTGGGGCTGTGAAGGGTGGACCCCAGTTGTGTCAGTGTCACAGTTGAGATATCTCATCTCTTGCTACTACTAGCTGAGCACGGAGCTTCATAAAGGTCCTGCAGATGGGGCAGTGGTCCCTCCTCTAGAGCATAACCCTGGAGAAGAGCACCCCACAGTCCCCACAATTGATTACCTCCCTATTATATCTCATCTCCATACATTGTTGGGGATTGAATTTCTGGTGTTAGATATTGCCACAGCGAAGGATTTGACTCCTGTGGATTTGCATGCTCCACTGTGTAGCTGGCTGTTGGACTGTGACTGCAAGAAGTAAAGCTGGGTTGTCTTAACTAGCAGGTTGCTATGGAGAATAAAGCCGTGAGCACATTTCCATCTCAGGTAGCCCATTTTACATCACATCTCTTTTCTGGGAAGAGAAGCCCAAGGCTGCTGTGCAGCAAGCATTGCTGGGTGCTTTTGTCACATTCTAGCACAAACCTGCACATGCTGCTGAATGCCATGAATATCTTCTTGAGCACTGCTGTTGGCCCCGTCCTATAGACCTTAAGTTGAAAATGTTTACCTTGAGTCCTTTTTGTTAAACAACATGGAACAAATAGCGAAGCAAAATACTAGGGGAAATAGTATACATGATCTAGTTTTGCATAATCTGGGTGCTAGTGTAACTAATTGTAATGTTTCCCACCCCCTTGGATCTAGTGACCACTCTATGGTAGACTTTACATATAAAGGTATTTATGGCTCAGATATGGGTTGTACAGTTATCTATAATATAAAAAAAGCTGATTTTAAGAAATTTATACAGAGTTGGCATCTTGGGATTGGGAAAAGGAATTTAAGAACAAATCCCTCAATGAAATGTGGCATATACTCAGTACTAAATTATCAACCGGAATATTAGAGTATATTCCACAAATGAAGAAACGGGATCAAGTCAAACATAAAACTCCCTGGATAAATGCAAAGGTTAAAAAACTCATAAGACAGAAAAAAAGGGCTTTTAAAATGGCAAAACTCAGTGGTATACAGACAATTTGGGAATATTATAAAAACCTTTTGAGGAAAACTAAAAATTATGTCAAAAAGGGAATATGAGGTCAATTTAGCGACAAGGGTCAAGGATAATTATAAGTCCTTTTACAAATTTGTAAATAATAAAAGGGGTGCCACTCCCACTTTAGGCCCAGTAAACGATCCGACTGGTAAATTGATATTAGAAAATTCCAATATGGCAGTATTATTTAATCAATACTTTACTTCAGTTTTTAATAAGAAATCTTTACCTAAAAAAATTCATAATTTACATATAATACCTGGAGCACACCTTATTACAGTATTAGACATTCAACAGCGTCTACAAGGGTTGGATTCTATTAAATCAGCAGGCCCTGATGGTCTTCACCCTCGTATTCTTAAATAATTGGCTATTCCCTTATCTGGTCCAATTGCAGTATTATTCATGAGATCCATCAAAGAAGGACAAGTTATTGACATATGGAGGCAAGCTAACGTGGTGCCTATCTTTAAAAAGGGTTCTAAACATGGAAGTATCAAACTATCGGCCTATTAGTCTGATGTCTATTCTGAGTAAAGTCCTAGAGGGAATTATCAAGGAATATAAAGGGGAAGTAGCTAAATTTGATTATTCCCAGCATGGTTTTGTTAAGGGCAGATCGTGCCAGACAAATCTGCTAGAATTCTATGGTAAAGTTAGTATGGCTTTGGATAACAATGAGGCAGTTGATGTCATTTTTTTGGATTTTTCAAAGGCCTTTGATAAGGTTCCTCATGGTGAACTGTTAGATGCATTGATAGACATGGGTTTAAATGGTAACATTACCAAATGGGTGGAATCATGGTTGACCAATAGAACTCAACAAGTCTGTATAAAAGGCTTTTATTCAGGACAGGAACAGGTGTCTAATGGTGTCCCGTAGGGCTCTGTGCTCGGCCCATGTCCCTTTAATATATATATTTCCTCATTAAGTACATCAGTCAGAGTATGGTTAACCAAATTTTCAGACGACACTCGCATTGGTCATATTGTAAACAACGTAGAGGATGCAAATACCCTACAGTTTGCACTTGGGGAACTTGAATGTTGGGCAGATAAAAATTTGTTAAATTTTAATGTAAATAAGTGTACAGTTATGCACTTCAGGAAAAATAATCTATTAGCTAAATATAAGTTAGGAGGTAAATCATTGAACAAGGTGGAGGATGAAAGGGACTTGGGTGTAAGGTTAAAAAATGATTTAAGTCCTAAACTTCATTGCCAACAAGTCATTAAAAAAGCTGGAGGAATACTTCACTGTATTAACGAGCACATCCAAAGTAATAGTAGTAAAGTATTACTCCCCTTGTACACTTGCCTAGTAAGGCCGCATTTGGAGTATTGTGCTCAGTTTTGGTCCCCACAAGACCAGGGCTCCAAATATGCTATGGAAAAATTACAGAGGAAAGCAACAAAGAAAATGAACAAGGTTAAGGATCTAAATTGTGATGATCGTTTAAACCAGTTGGGACTTTATTCCTTGGAATACCGTAGGATGAGAGGTGACATTTGTATGGTTTTTAGAGCACTTCGTGATGATAGTTTATGGGACAAACTCGGACTAAATATTAGAAATAACATTTATGAAACTCGGTCACATCCTTTGCAACTTAAGGGAGAATGTTGTAAAACAAAAAAAAGGAGCTCTTGGTTTACAATAAGAGTTACTAGAGTCTGGAATCAATTGCCCTTAACAGTGGTAACTAGTGATTCAATGGATATCTTTAAGACAAGACTTGACAACTATCTACGTGAAAATTCAATAAATGACTATATGTGAATTTTTTTTAGTGAGCTATATGGACCTCGGTCTTTTTTTGCTCTGATACCCTATGAAACCTATGAATACTCTAGTGCTGGAAGCAGTTACTGTCTAAGGATTACATTTCTGATGTTCAGCAACAAGCAGCACCTGACACAGATAAGAGTGTCAAGCTTTTGGTACGTCCTCCTCACTACTTTAGTAATGTGCTTGAAGAAGCTTAATTTAAGGTCCAGCCATAGTCCCAGGTATTTGAAAGTTTCAACCATCTCCACTGTATAACAAAGCACTTTACAAAGTGAAACTGTACAAAAAAATTATTTTTTTGTAACATTTAGTATGCTTTCTTGCTCCCATAGTGGCATGGTACATTGTGGCAGGGCAGGGGCTTTATGCTTTAGGGGATGTTGGACATTGACAAATTTCTGTTGCAACAAGTTATGTTGTCATAAACAGAGGATATGACTTTAGGGCAGGTTAAAAACATATACACACACACACCAGTGGATCCAGCTACGAAGAGAACTATCACCCGCTACCCCCATAGGCCCACAAACAGTAGCTGTTTTAGTCTAATCTGAGCTTTAAAAGGGAATGTTTTGCATTTTTTAGAGGAAGTGCTACCTCCTCAAACAAATTCTAGATCTGCCCCTGCACAAAGCCATCTTGCATTAGAACCTGTTTTGTTGAGCGAGTAGATGTTGGCCAGGACACTGGGGATAATCCTTCTCTTTTGAAACTTGCAATAAGATCTGTAACTTCCATTTGGGCAGTCACTAGACGTGGACCTCAGTGCAATGTCTCATCCAGGTGATAACATTTCTAATAGTGCAGCGTCCCCCTCTGCGTAACTATACTGTCAATATAACATCTCATCCAGATGACAACAGCTCCAACAGTGCAGCACCCAGTACTGCATCATTAAAGTGTCAGTGTAACATCCCATCAAGACGACAGCACCCCAACAGTGCAGCAACCCCTAGTGCAACACTGCAGTGTAAGTGTAATGTCTCATTCAGGCAACAACACCTCCAACAGTGGAAGTATAAATATCAGCTCTCATCCAGAGAGCAGCACCCCGCTAGTGCATCACTGTAGAGTCAGTGGGTATCCGGTTAAGGGCGTGTGTGAATAAGAGCACAATGTGTCAGTGTAAGATCTCATCCAGATGATACCTCCAACAGTACAGCATCATATACTACACCGCTGCAGTGTCAGTGTAACATCTCATCCAGATAACACCTCCAACAGTGCAGCACCCCTTAATACATAACTGCAGTGTCAGTGTAACATTCATAACACTTCCAACAGTGCAGCACCCCACTAGTACATCACTGTAGTGTCACTGTAAGATCTCATCCAGATAACACCTCCAACAGTGCAGAACCCCCTACTACATCACTGCACTGTCAGTGTAAGATCTCATCCAGAAAACGACACCTCCAACAGTGCAGCGCCCACTACTACATCACTGCAGTGTCAGTGTAACATCTTATTCAGACAATGACACTTCCAACACTGCAGCATGTCCTACTACATCACTGAAGTGTCAGTGTAACATCTCAGCCAGATAACTTCTTCAACAGTACAGCACTCCCTACTACCTCACTACAGTATCAGTGTAACATCTCATCTAGACAATTACACCTCCAACAGCGTGGCACCCCCTACTACAACACTGCAGTGCCAGTATAACATCTCTTCAAGAAAACACCTCCAACAGTGCAGCACCCCCTACTACAACACTGCACTGTCAGTGTCACATCTCATCCAGACAATGATACTTCCAGCAATGCAGCACCCTCACTACATCACTGCAGTGACAGTGCAACATATCATCAAGATAACACCTCCAACAGTGCAAGACCCCCTACTACATCACTGCAGTGTCAGTGTAACATCTCACCCAGACAACACCTCCAACAGTACAGCACCCCTACTACATCACTGCAGTATCAGTGTAACATCTCATCCAGACGATACCTCCAGTAGTGCAGCACCCCTACTACATCACTGCAGTGCCAATGTAACATCTCATCAAGATAACACCTCCAATAGTGCAGCACCCCTATTACATCACTGCAATGTCAGTGTAACAACTCATTCAGATAACAACACCTCCAACAGTGTAGCACCCTCTACTTCATCACTGCAGGGTCAGTGTAACATCCCATCCAGATAATGAAACCTCCAACAGTGGAGCACCCCCTACTACATCACTGCAGTGTCAGTATAACATCCCATCCAGACACAGCACCTCAACAGTGGAGCACCCCCTACTATATGACTGCAGTGCCAGTGTAACATCTCATCCAGATAATGACACCTCCAGCAGTGCAGCACTGCCTACTACATCACTGCAGTGCCAGTGTAACAACTCATCCAGATAACGACACCTCCAACAGTGGAGCACCCCCTACTACATCACTGCAGTGTCAGTATAACATCTCATCCAGACAATGATATCTCCAGCTGTACCACAACCCACTACATCACTGATGTGTCAGTATAACATCTCATCCAGACAACACCTCCAACAGTGCAGCACTCCCTACTACATCACTGCAGTATCAGAGTAACATGTCATCCTGATGATACCTCCAGACGTGCAGCACCCCTGCTACATCACTACAGTGCCAATGTAACATCTCATCAAGATAACACCTCCAATAGTGCAGCACCCCCTACTACATCACTGCAGTGTCAGTGTAACAACTCATTCAGATAACAACACCTCCAACAGTGTAGCACCCTCTACTACATCACTGCAGGGTCAGTGTAATATCTCATCCAGACAACGACCCCTACAACAGTGCAGCACCTCCTACTACATCACTGCAGTGCCAGTGTAATGTCTTATCAAGATAACACCCCCAACAGTACAGGAACCCCTACTACATCACTGCAGTGTCAGTGTAACATCTCATCCAGACAACGATACCTCCAACAGTGCAGCACCCTCTACATCACTGCAGTGCCAGTGTAACATCTCATCAAGATAACACCTCCAATAGTGCAGTACCCCCTACTACATCACTACAGTGTCAGTGTAACATCTCATCCAGACAATAGCACCCCAACAGTGGAGCACCCCCTACTATATCACTGCAGTGTCAGTCTAACATCTCATCCAGAAAATGATACCTCCAGTAGTGCAGCACCCCCTACTACATCACTGCAGTGCCAGTGTAACATCTCATCCAGATAATGACACCTCCAACAGTGGAGCACCCCCTACTACATCACTGCAGTGTCAGTGTAACATCTCATCCAGACAACGATACCTCCAGCAGTGCAGCACCCCCTACTACATCACTGCAGTGTTAGTGTAACATCTCATCCAGACAAGGATACCTCCAACAGTGCAGCACCCCCTACTACATCACTGCAGTGTCAGTGTAACATCTTAGCCAGATGACACCTTCAATAGTGCAGCACTCCCTACTACCTCACTGCAGTATCAGTGTAACATCTCATCCAGACAATGACACCTACAACAGTGCAGCACCCCCTACTACATCACTACAGTGTCAGTGTAACATCTCACCAAGATAACACCTCCAACAGTGGAGCACCACCTACTACATCACTGCAGTGTCAGTGTAACATCTCATTCAGACAATGACACCTCAACAGTGGAGCACATCCTACTGTATCACTGCAGTGTCAGTGTAACATCCCATCCAGACAATAACACCTCCAACACTGTAGTACATCCTACTACATCACTGCAGTGTCAGTGTAACATCTCAGTCAGATAACTTCTTCAACAGTACAGCACTCCCTACTACCTCACTGCAGTATCAGTGTAACATCTCATCTAGACAATTACTCCTCCAACAGCACGGCACCCCCTACTAAAACACTGCAGTGCCAGTATAACATCTCATCAAGATAACACCTCCAACAGAGCAGCACTCTACCACATCACAGCAGTGTCAGTGTAACATCTAATCCAGACAATGATACCTCCAGCAGTGCAGCACCCCTACTACATAACTGCAGTGCTAATGTAACATCTCATCAAGATAACACCTCCAGCAGTGCAACACCCCCTACTACATCACTGTAGTGTCAGTGTAGTATCTCATTCAGATAATGACACCTCCAACAGTGCAGCACCCTCTACATCACTGCAATGCCAGTGTAACACCTCCTCAAGATAACACCTCCAATAGTGCAGTACCACCTACTACATCACTGCAGTGACAGTGTAACCTCTCATCCAGACAACAGCACCCCAACAGTGGAGCATCCCCTACTATATCACTGCAGTGTCAGTGTAACATCTCATCCAGACAACGATACCTCCAGTAGTGCAGCACCCCTAATACATCACTGCAGTGGCAGCGTAACATCTCATCCAGATAACGACACCTCCAACAGTGAAGCACCCCCTACTACATCACTGCAGTGTCAGTATAACATCTCATCCAGACAATGATACCTCCAGCTGTACCACAACCCACTACATCACTGATGTGTCAGTATAACATCTCATCCAGACAACACCTCCAACAGTGCAGCACTCCCTACTACATCACTGCAGTATCAGAGTAACATGTCATCCTGATGATACCTCCAGCAGTGCAGCACCCCTGCTACATCACTACAGTGCCAATGTAACATCTCATCAAGATAACACCTCCAATAGTGCAGCATCCCCTACTACATCACTGCAGTGTCAGTGTAACAACTCATTCAGATAACAACACCTCCAACAGTGTAGCACCCTCTACTACATCACTGCAGGGTCAGTGTAATATCTCATCCAGACAACGACCCCTACAACAGTGCAGCACCTCCTACTACATCACTGCAGTGCCAGTGTAACGTCTTTCAAGATAACACCCATAACAGTACAGGAACCCTTACTACATCACTGCAGTGTCAGTGTAACATCTTAGTCAGATGACACCTTCAATAGTGCAGCACTCCCTACTAACTCACTGCAGTATCAGTGTAACATCTCATCCAGACAATAACACCTACAACAGTGCAGCACCCCCTACAACATCCCTGCAGTGTCAGTGTAACATTCCATCAAGATAACACCTCCAACAGTGGAGCACCTCTTACTAAATCACTGCAGTGTCAGTGTAACATCTCATTTCGATAACACCTCCAAAAGTGCAGCACCCTCTACTACATCACTGCAGTGTCAGTGTCACATCTCATCCAGATGATACCTCCAGCAGTGTAGCACCCCTACTACATCACTGCAGTGCCAGTGTAACATATCATCAAGATAACACCTCCAACAGTGCAAGACTCCCTACTACATCACTGCAGTGTCAGTGTAACATCTAATCAATACACACTCCAACAGTGCAGCACCCCCTACTACATCACTGCAGTATCAGAGTAACATCTCAACCAGACGATACCGCCAGCAGTGCAGCAACCCTACTATATCACTACAGTGCCAATGTAACATCTCATCAAGATAACACCTCCAATAGTGCAGCACCCCTACTACATCACTGCAGTGTCAGTGTAATAAGACAACAATATATCCAGCAGTGCAGCACCCCCCTACTACATCACTGCAGTGCCAGTGTAACATATCATCAAGATAACACCTCCTACAGTGCAAGACCCCTACTACATCACTACAGTGTCAATGTAACATCTCATCCAGACAACACTTCCAACAGTGCAGCACCCCCTACTACATCACTGCAGTATCAGTGTAATATGTCATCCAGATGACACCTTCAATAGTGCAGCACCCTGCTACATCACTACAGTGCCAATGTAACATCTCTTCAAGATAACATCTCCAATAGTGCGGCACCCCCTACTACATCACTGCAGTATCACTGTAACAACTCATTCAGATAACAACACCTCCAACGGTGTAGCACCCTCTACTACATCACTGTAGGGTCAGTGTAACATCCCATCCAGATAACGACACCTCCAATAGTGGAACACCCCCTACTACATCACTGCAGTGTCAGTGTAACATCTCATCCAGCCAATGATGCTTCCAGCCATGCAGCACCCCCTACTACATCACTGCAGTGTCAGCGTAACATCTCATCCAGACAACGATACCTCCAGCAGTACCACAACCCCTACTACATCATTGAAGTGCTAGTATAACATCTCATCCAGACAACACCTCCAACAGTGCAGCACTCCCTACTATATCACTGCAGTATCAGTGTAACTTGTCATCCAGATGACACCTTCAACAGTACAGCACCCCCTACAACATCACTGCAGTGTCAGTGTAAAGTACAGTTACGTAAGAACTTACCGTAACAGTAGATCTTCGAGAGAGGCTCTTGCAGTAGGTAATTACATATAGGACTGATGCCAGCAGGCTTCAGGATCCCACGGAAAAATTTCTAGCTAGCAGTATCTGGCGAGGGACCACCCCCACATCAGGTGACCGGCATCTGGAGACGTCGGTATAAAGGGACAGTCCCTCACGCCCGCCTTCCAGTTCTTTCCCGCCATAGGCCAAAAGAGGCCGGACGAGAGAGAAGCAAATATTTCCCTCACTGGAAAAGGAGCTGAAAAAGCTTAGGGGGATGGAGGGCGGGAAGGTATTACCTACTGCAAGAGCCTCTCTCGAAGATCTACTGTTATGGTAAGTTCTTACACAACTGTACTATCTTACTTCAAGAGGGCTCTTGCAGTAGGTAATTACATATAGGACTGAGTCCCAAGCAGTCTGGAACAAGAAGAAGCAAACGGGAAGAGGAAAGCTACTCAAAGTAGACCCTCTAGCTGTGAAGACCTCAAGAAAGGAGGCCTTGCAGAACAGCAAGCCGGAAGCCTGCTCTACAGCGAGAGGCAATATCCAAACTGTAATGTTTTGTAACGGTATGGACGGAAGTCCAAGTGGTGGCAGCACAGATGTCCGCCACTGACACATTCTTGAAAAAAGCCACTGAGGCAGCGACTCCTCTGGTGGAGTGGCCTCTCACTTGACCCTGAAGGGTCTTGTTGTACTTGTCATAACAGAAAGTGATGCAATGAGCCAACCATTTGGACAGCATTGCTTAGAAACTGCATTGCCTTCTCTTTTGTGGGCAAAAGAGACAAACAGTTGATCAGTCTTTCTGAGATCTTTTGTTCTGTTAGTGTAGTATCTCAGAATCCGGTGAATATCCATAGTGTGTAATAGATACTTCCCTTGATTGGAGTATTGCGTAAGGAAAGCGGGTAACTCTGTGGACTGGTTCAATGTAGATTCCGCTACCACCTTGGGGAGAAACTTAGGATTGGTGTGCAGAGCAACACGTTCCTTGTGAAAAATCAAATACACTTTTATACATCAGGGCCTGGAGCTCGGAAATCCTCCAAGCAGAAGTAATGGCCATTAGGAAGAGTGTCTTCCATGAAAGGAACTTCATGTCTGCTGAGGCTGCCGGTTCAAAAGGAGGCAAAGTAAGCTTCTCAAGAATGAAATTCAAATCCCAAGGAGGGCCGGGAACTCGGAAATGGGGTCTCAAGTGGAGAACCCCTCTGAGGAAGATCTTAGAGACTTCCAGCTGAGCAAATGTCCTTTCTGCAAAAGGGACATGGTGGGCCAAAATGGCAGCCATGTGTACTTTCAGAGACGAGTGACTAAGACCCAGATCAAAAAGATGGTGCAGGTACTCCAGCAGCTACCCAACAGAGCATGAGAAAGGCTCGAAATCTTTTGAAGTGGCCCAGATTGTGAACCGTTTCCATTTCATGGCATAGGTAGACCTAGTGGAGGGTTTTCTAGCCTCCACCAAAATCTCAGCCACTCGAGGTGAAACCCCAAATCAAGTTTGAGCTATGTCTGCAGGAGCCATGCATGCAGCTGAAGGGACTTGAGACCTGGATGGACCAGGGTCCCCTGATCCTGGGTCAGTAAAAGTCATGACAGAGGAAGAAGAAGAGGAGGTTCCTCTGAGTATTGTTGCAGAAGAGAGAACCAAACTTGCCTGGGCCAGAAAGGAGTGATCAGAATCATTCATGCTCCTTCTGAACCTAGTTTCTGCAGGACTCGTGAGATCAGAGGGATCGGGGGGAAAGCATAGACGAATCTGTCCTTCCAATCTAGAGACAAAGCGTCTCTCCAAAAAATGCCACGCTCTTGAAGGAGCGAGCAGAAGTTGGGAAGCTTTGTGTTTAGAGGTGAGGCGAACAGGTCCACCTGTGGTGTTCCCCAATGTAGGAAGATATCGTCTAGGACCCCCTGATCCAGTTCCCACTCGTGAGCTTGAGCAGACGAGCAACTTAGTTTGTCTGCTAAGGTGTTCTCGACCCCCCCAGGACAAGAATTGCCATGAGATGAAGGTTGTTTTGTGCTGCCCAATCCCAAACTCTCATTGCTTCCCTTCAAAGAGGGTAGGAACGAGTCCCTCCCTGTTTGTTGATGTATCATACCACACACATATTGTCCATCTGGACGGCTAAGTGGCCGGGAAGAAGATGCAGATGTAGAGCTTGGAGAGCATAAAGCACTGCCCAAAGCTCGAGCACATTGATATGAAGCATTTTTTCGAGCTTGGACCAAGAGCCCTGGGTCCTGTGAGGTCCGAGATGGGCTCCCCAACCTTTGCCCGAGGCGTCTGTGGTCAGAGTCTGAGAGGGGGGAGGAAGGCAGAATGGAACTCCCCAAAAAAGGTTCTCTCGAACCATCCACCACTGCAAGTCTCGAACCATGGGGGAGGAGACTAGGACAATCTGGTCCAGGTCATCCACCAACTGATCCCATTGAGAGCGAAGTGTCCACTGAGAGACCCTCATGTGGAGCTGAGCGCGAGGGACTGTTGGAATAGCAGCCGCTATAAGCGAAGAACCAACCTCACACTGACCCACCTGTGGTCGGACAACAGGCTTACCTGAGTCTGGAGTGTGGCCGCCCTGTCCGGTGGCAGGAAGGCCCTGCCCAGGGTCATGTCCAGGATCGCCCCAATAAACTGGAGCCTCTGGGATGGGGTCAAGTGAGACTTGGAAAGATTGATGGCAATACCCAGGTAGGTAGAGACCTGCTGGGTAAGGGACAGGAAGTGGAGGAGTTCCTCCCTGGATGTGGCTGCCAGGAGCCAATCATCCAGGTATGGAAAAACCTGCACCCCCCCGGGTATGCAGGTAGGCCGCTACCATCGCAAGGCATTTGGTGAATACTCGGGGAGCCGAGGAAAGACCAAATGGGAGTGCTTTGAACTGGTAGTGGTCCCCCTGGAATGCAAAACAAAGGTATTTGCAGTGGGAAGGATGGATAGATATGTGCAGGTAGGCATCCTGCATATGCAGAGTGCACAGCCACTGTCCCGATCGAAGGGGGAGCAGGAGACTCTGCAGGGAGAGCATCCTGAACCTCTTGTACTCCACGAATAAGTTCAGGGAACTGAGATCTAGAATAGGTCTTGCATCTCCTGTCTTCTTCAGGACCAGGAAGAAGTGGGAATAGTAACCTGTTCCCTGAAGAGGAAGGGGGACGGGCTCTATCGCCTCGTTCAGTAAAAGTGCTGAAATCGCTTCCTAGACCAGAAGAAGATGTTCCCGAGAGTACGACGACCTTGGGGGAGGGTGAAGAGGTGGTTTCTGTAGAAACTCTATTGAGTGTCCTTCTGCGATTAGCTGGAGCACCCATGAATCTGAAGTTATCCTCTCCCAGCCCAGGAGGTGGAGGGAAAACGTCCCTCCTACCGGTTCCTCCGGGAAGCCCGGAGGCTGTGGGAGAGGAAGGAGTCTGGTGGTGTGGGGCAGCGCCAGCAGCTGAAAGTACCCGCTGCTTTTGGGTGGGGGCTTAAGCTGGGGGCCGGCATTTAGTGGCCCACTTTCCCTGGGGTTTCGTCTTTGGCCAATTCCATCTGCAAAAGGGACGGCGCTGCGTTTGATGGGGATGATACAGAGAGTCAATGGACTTTAGTGCCATTCACTTCTCTTGCAGATCGGTGATGATGTCCTTGACATCACCACCGAAGAGCACCGAACCCCGGAAGGGCGCTTCCTGGATAGCGGACTGCACTTCCAGGACCAACCCTGACACATGGAGCCAAGCATGACGTCGTAAGCCTATGGCAAAAGCTGAGCTCCTGCCAGCAGTGTCCACTGCATCGTAAGTCGCACGAAGCATGTGCCGACTGGCCGGACGTGCAGAGCGGATGAGGGTAGCCACTTCCTGCTTGACTTGCGAGTCCAGAAGGGAGTCCAATTTGGATTCCATCTCACTAAGAATTGCCTTCTGGTAATCCCCCATGTGACCGACATAATTCAGGGCCCTAATACCCAGCATGGAAGAAGCAAAAATCTTCTTACCATACTGGTCCAGAAGACGGGATTCTTTGTCAAGTGGAGATGAGCTAAGATGTTTCAGGTTAGCTGTCCGGCCGTGAGCAGCGCTAATCATGACTGAGTGAGCTCAAGGGTGAGAGTCTAAATAGTCAACACCCACAGGAGCCTGATATAGCCTGTTTGACTTCCGAGGAAGTCGGGCTAACACCGACAGCTGTTTCCAAATGGTGGTAATAAGGTCGGCATGAGGCTCGATCCAGGGTGGCACCAAGGTGGGAGCTGTCACGGGCAGATCCAGATGCTCAGTGAGTTTTTTACGCTGTGGATCTGGCTCCAAGGATTGCCACTTATGGACCACCTGGATTTTGCGCAGCAACTCCATAAAAGAAGGATCCTCTAGAGGAGACTTCGGAGGAGTCCTTGGCCTGGGCTTAGACGGAGAGCATGGCTCGTCGTCCCACTCGGAACAACCGTCGGAGGTGTCCGAGGTGTCCAAGGAAGAAGAAGAAGATGATGATGAAGAAGACTCTCTCTCCCGGCGAGGGGGATGAATGGACCCCTTGGGAAGCCCTCGGGGAAGCGTGCCCTGCCCCTCTCTGGACCCAGAGGGTTTAGCCCTGGTGTCTGGAGGCGGGAAGGGAGTTTGTCATCATGGACGTACGGGAACCGGGACCAGCACCATCATCAGAAGATGACTCTCCACCTCTCTGGTGAGCTGAGCCTTGGCCTCAGCCCACCAGGAGGCCAGAGTCTCCTGGAAGTCCACCGGCAGCTGGGGGGCGGTGGAGGAGGAGGAGGAGAAAGGGGATATGGGTATGGATTATACCCATAAGGCGCATATCCGTAACCCAACAGCGGGAAGCCCGGCATCGGGTATTGAGGCACCAGGCACTGCGGCGTCGAATAGGCCAGCATTGGGTACTGAGGCATCGGATACTGCAGCCCCACGTAAGATGGCATTGGATATGACGGGGTCAAATACCCAGGAACTGGGGGAGGCTGCCGGAGCAGACGGCCTGGCCGGAGGCCCCACGGGCGGGTCTGGAGCAGAAGGCCCAGTGGGGGGAGGGCCCAGCATTGAGGCGGCATCCGGGAGTGGGATGTCGCCCGGAGTCAGCAATGCCGGCATCAGAGCCAGCGTCTGGGGAGCCGACATCAGATTGGTCAGACCAGCAGGTGGACGGTCTGATGGGGGCAGAACAGGAACCTCAGCATCACCCAGGGATGGGGGAGAAAATTCCTCGTGGTCAGGCTGAGGAGACCCAGGGTCCCCGGAGGGCAGTGAAGGCTGCGGAGAGCTGGGGATGATGGACGTAGGAGGTTCCGGTGTCGGCTCTTCCGCTGGGCGGGCGTGGGGCGAACCAACGTCTGACTTATCAGCAGGATCCGGGCAGGCACCGGAGGAGCCGGCGTCTGACCTAACAGACCCTTCGCCGGAGGCAGGCTGCGATGGAGGGGCAGCCTAGTCAGGCGGGATAGGGGCCGTGCGCCGACCTGAAGGGTCGGGCAACTTACTGACCTTCTCCGTGCTGGCGTCGGGGAAGCCGACGTCCGGCTTACTGGAGCCGCTCACACCAGTAGGCCACACCAAGACAGCTTTACCGGGAGCAGAGGCCTCCAAAAGCCCAGAGGCGCCTGAAGGGTCCAAGCGTGAGCCAGACAAGCAGGCCAATGCCGCCTTAGAAGCCTCTAAGGCGGCCGTTGTGGAGTGGTCCCCCAGGGGGAGACGTTACCTGCAACACGGTGACTCCCAAAGAAGACGCGGTGGATGAGGAGCCCTTGTCCCAGTGCTTCTCCTTGTCTTTTTTCTTTTGATGGCCTTCAGGGGGAGTGGATGCCTGTCGGAGTTTTTTCAACCCTTTTTCCATGGAGCTCATTTTCTTTTTCAAAATGTGGACCTCCAGGGACTGCTGCCGCCGTCTTCGGGTGGCTGCGTTGAACTTGAGGCAGTGCTGGCACTTCTCCACCAGATGGTCAGGGCCTAGGCAAAAGAGGCACAGGGAATGGCCGTCCTTGTGCGGGAGTCGGGCACCGCTCAAGCCGCACTTGTTTTTGTGCTCGGAGGGTGTATGGGACGACATACACCGATGAATACCTGACAAACCATCAAAAATCGAAAAATACTTGGTCAAAACTACCAACGATAGAGGCTGACGAGCAAGGAACTTTACTGCGAGGCGCTGACATGAGCTAACAGCAGGAAAGAATTGGAAGGCGGGCGTGAGAGACCGCCCCTTCATACCAACGTCTCCTGACACTGGTCACCTGATGTGGGGGCGGTCCTTCGCCAGACACTGCTAGCTAGAAATTTTTCCTTGGGGTGCTGACACCTGCCGGCATCAGTCCTATATGTAATTACCTACTGCAAGAGCTCTCCCGAAGAAAGATCAACTCATTCAGATAACAACACATCCAACAGTGTAGCACCCTCTACTACATCACTGCAGGGTCAGTGTAACATCCGATCCAGATAACGACACCTCCAAAAGTGGAGCACCCCCTACTACATCACTGCAGTGTCAGTGTAACATCCTATCCAGATAACGACACCTCCAACAGTGCAGCACCCTGTACTACATCACTGCAGTGTCAGTGTAATAAGACAACAATATCTCCAGCAGTGCAGCACCCCCTACTACATCACTGCAGTGCCAGTGCAACATATCATCAAGATAACACCTCCTACAGTGCAAGACCCCTACTACATCACTACAGTGTCAATGTAACATCTCATCCAGACAACACTTCCAACAGTGCAGCACCCCCTACTACATCACTGCAGTATCAGTGTAACATGTCATCCAGATGACACCTTCAACAGTGCAGCACCCCGCTACATCACTACAGTGCCAATGTAACATCTCATCAAGATAGCATCTCCAATAGTGCAGCACCCCCTACTGCAACACTGCAGTGTCAGTGTAACATCTCATCCAGCCAATGATGCTTCCAGCCATGCAGCACCCCCTACTACATCACTGCAGTGTCAGCGTAACATCTCATCCAGACAACGATACCTCCAGCAGTACCACAACCCCTACTACATCATTGAAGTGCCAGTATAACATTTCATCCAGACAACACCTCCAACAGTGCAGCACCCCTACTACATCACTGCAGTATCAGTGTAACATGTCATCCTGATGATAGCTCCAGCAGTGCAGCACCACTGCTACATCACTACAGTGCCAATGTAACATCTCATCAAGATAACACCTCCTACAGTGCAAGATCCCTACTACATCACTACAGTGTCAATGTAACATCTCATCCAGACAACACTTCCAATAGTGCAGCATCCCCCTACTACATCACTGCAGTATCAGTGTAACATGTCATCCAGATGACACTTTCAACAGTGCAGCACCCCGCTACATCACTACAGTGCCAATGTAACATCTCATCAAGATAATATCTCCAATAGTGCAGCACCCCCTACTACATCACTGCAGTGTCATTGTAACAACTCATTCAGATAACAACACCTCCAACGGTGTAGCACCCTCTACTACATCACTGCAGGGTCAGTGTCACATCCCATCCAGATAATGACACCTCCAATAGTGGAGCACCCCCTCCTACAACACTGCAGTGTCAGTGTAACATCTCATCCAGATGACACCTTCAACTGTGCAGCACCCCTGCTACATCACTACAATGCCAATGTAACAGCTCATCAAGATAACACCTCCACTGCAGTGTCAGTGTAATAAGATATCTCCAGCAGTGCAGCACCCCCTACTACATCACTGCAGTGTCAGTGTAATAAGACAATGAAATCTCCAGCAGTGCAGCACCCCCTACAACATCACTGCAGTGGCAGTGTAACATATCATCAAGATAACACCTCCAACAGTGCAAGACCCCTACTACATCACTGCAGTGTCAGTGTAACATCTCATTCAGACAACACCTCCAACAGTGCAGCACCCCCTACTACATCACTGCAGCATCAGTGTAACTTGCCATCCAGGTGACACCTTCAACAGTGCAACACCCCTGCTACATCATACAGTGCCAATGTAAGATCTCATCAAGTAAACATCTCCAATAGTGCAGCACCCCCTACTACATCACTGCAGTGTCAGTGTAACAACTCATTCAGATAACAACACCTCCAACTGTGTAGCACCCTCTATTACATCACTGCAGGGTGAGTGTAACATCCCATCCAGATAACGACACCTCCAACAGTGGAGTACCCCCTACTACAACACTGCAGTGTCAGTGTAACATCTCATCCAAACAATGATGCTTCCAGCCATGCAGCACCCCCTACTACATCACTGCAGGGTCATTGTAACATCCCACCCAGATAACAACACCTCCAACAGTGGAGCACCCTTTACTACATCACTGCAGTGTCAGCGTAACATCTCATCCAGACAACGATACCTCCAGCAGTACCACAACCCCTACATCATTGAAGTGTCAGTATAACATCTCATCCAGACAACACCTCCAACAGTGCAGCACCCCTACTACATCACTGCAGTATCAGTGTAACATGTCATCCAGATGACACCTTCAACAGTGCAGCACCCTGCTACATCACTACAGTGCCAATGTAACATCTCATCAAGATAACATCTCCAATAGTGCAGCACCCCCTACTACATCACTGCAGTGTCATTGTAACAACTCATTCAGATAACAACACCTCCAACGGTGTAGCACCCTCTACTATATCACTGCAGGGTCAGTGTAACATCCCATCCAGATAACGACACCTCCAACAGTGGAGCACCCCCTACTACAACACTGCAGTGTCAGTGTAACATCTCATCCAGACAATGATGCTTCCAGCAGTGCAGCACTCCCTACTACATCACTGCAGTGTCAGTGTAACATCTCATCCAGATGACACCTTCAACTGTGCAGCACCCCTGCTACATCACTACAATGCCAATGTAACATCTCATCAAGATAACACTTCCAATAGTGCAGCACCCCCTACTACATCACTGCAGAGTCAGTGTAACATCCTATCCAGATAATGAAACCTCCAACAGTGGAGCACCCCCTACTACGTTACTGCAGTATCAGTGTAACATGTCATCCAGATGACACCTTCAACAGTGCAGCACCCCTGCTACATCACTGCAGTCTCAGTCTAACATCTCATCCAGACAACGATACCTCCAGCAGTACCACAACCCCAACTACATCACTGCAGAGTCAGTGTAACAACTCATTCAGATAACACACCTCCAACCATGTAGCCTCTACTACATCACTGCAGGGTCAGTGTAACATCCCATCCAGATAACACCTCCAACAGTGGAGCACCCCCTACTACAACACTGCAGTGTCAGTGTTACATTTCATCCAGACAATGACACCTCCAACAGTGCAGCACCCTTTACTACATCACTGCAGTGTCAGTGTATTACGACAACGATATCTCCAGCAGTGCAGCACCCCCTGCTACATCACTGCAGTGTCAGTATAACATCTCATCCAGACAATGACACCTCCAACAGTGCAACACCCCTTACTACATCACTGCAGTGTCAGTGTAACATATCATCCAGACAGTGATGCTTCCAGCCATGCAGCACCCCCTACTACATCACTGCAGTGTCAGTGTAACATCTCATCCAGACAACAATACCTCCAGCAGTACAACAACCCCTACTACATCACTGATGTGTCAGTATAACATCTCATCCAGACAACACCTCCAACAGTGCAGCACTTCCTACTACATCACTGCAGTGTCAGTGTAACAACTCATTCAGATAACAACATCTCCAACAGTGTAGCATCCTCTACTACATCACTGCAGGGTCAGTATAACATCCCATCCAGATAATGAAGCCTCCAACAGTGGAGCACCCCCTACTACATCACTGCAGTGTCAGTGTAACATCTCATCCAGACAACGATACCTCCAGCAGTACCACAACCCCTACTACATCACTGGAGTGTCAGTATAACATCTCATCCAGACAGTGACACCTCCAACAGTGCAGCACCCCCTAATACATCACTGCAGTGACAGTGTAATAATACAACGATACCTCCAGCAGTGCAGCGCCCCCTACTACATCAATGTAGTGCCAGTGTAACATGTCATCAAGATAACACCTCCAACAGTGCAGGACCTCTGACTACATCACTGCAGTGTCAGTGCAACAACAAATTCAGATAATGGACCTCCAAAAGTGTAGTACCCTCTACTACATCACTGCATGGTCAATGTAACATCCCATCCAGATAACGACACCTCCATCCAGACAACGATACTTCCAGCAGTGCAGCACCCCCTACTACATCACTGCAGTCTCAGTGTAACATCTCATCCAGACAACGATACATCCAGCAGTACCACAACCCCTACTACATCACTGCAGTGTCAGAATAACATCTCATCCAGACAACACCTCCAACAGTGCAGCACCCCCTACTACTTCACTGCAGTGCCAGTGTAACATCTCATCAAGATAACACCTCCAGCAGTGCAGGACCCTCGACTACATCACTGCAATGCCAGTGTGACATCTCAAGATAACACCTACAACAGTGCAGCACCCCCTACTACATCACTGCAGTGTCAGTGTAACATCTCATCTAGACAACACCTCCAACAGTGCAGCACCCTCTGCTACATCACTACAGTGTCAGTGTAACATCTCATCAAGACAACAGCACCTCAACAGTGGAGCACCCCCTACTCTACTATCACTGCAGTGCCATTATAACATCTCATCCAGATAATGACACCTCCAACAGTAGAGCACCCCTGCTACATCACTGCAGTGCCAGTGTGACATCTCATCGAGACAATGATACCTCAGCAGTGCAGCACCCCTTACTACATTACTGCAGTATCAGTGTAACATCTCAGTCAGACAACAACACCTCCAACAGTGGAGTACCCCTACTACATCACTGCAGTGTCAGTGTAACATCTCATCCAGATAACAACACCCTAACATTGCAGTGCCCCCTACTATCACTGCAGTGTCAGTATAACATCTCATCCAGATAACAACACCTCCAACAGTGGAGTACCCCCTACTATATCACTGCAATGTTAGTGTAACATCTCATCCAGACACCACCTCCAACAATGGAGCACCCCTACTATGTCACTGCAGTGTCAGTGTAATGTCTCATCCAGACGACACCTCCAACAGTGCTGCACTCCCACTATATCACTGCAGCGTCAGTGTAATGTCTCATCCAGATGACACCTCCAACAGTGCAGCTCCCCATACTATATCACTGCAGTGTCAGTGTAACATCTCATCCAGACAACACCTCCAACTGTGCAGCACTCCTTTCCTTCTACATCACTGCAGTAACAATCTAACATCTCATCTAGATGACACCTCCAACAGTGGAGCACACCATGCTATATCACTGCAATGTCAGTGTAATATCTCATCCAGATGACACATCCAACATTGCAGCAACCTCTATTGGAGTACTGGATATTAACTAAAGTGCCTGGTGCAGGACTTGAACCCATGACCATCTGATCTTCCTCTCCCAGAAGAGAGAACAAGCTACTAACTGAATTACTGACACTGCATTCACTGTACTGTGGTTCTGGATGTACCTCTTCATGGACTTTGACTATTTCCTCCCAATTCAACCGCTGTAATTTTTATTTATACAAGGGGACTTGAAAGGATGGAGGAAAGGAAGGAAACATGTTAATATGGCCGGGGACACCACTTTTACGGTTGCTATTGCGGTCTCACGCACATTCCTAGGATGTGAACCATACATGAGTATTAATCCCCATATATCCGTGAGTATCTCTAATCATATGAATATACTATTGATAAGTTTCAATCAATAATATATTAAAACTTAAAAAAAAAACACACATGACTATTTCCAGGGAACCTGTGTGTGAGACAATACAAGTTAATGCACAGGAGAAAGGAACACTCCAAAAAATATTTCTGCAATCTAGTCTATGCTTGTTCTATGATTATATAGTTTATCATTTGTTAGCTGACCCTGGCTGCTGTCTGTATTATGTATTCTTTTTATGTTATTGTTCTCTGATGTACTCTCCCAGGTTGTACCTGAAAATAGACATTTACATGTTTAGTGTACCTTATCCAGTTAACAAAATAAAGTAAATAAATGAACTAGTTGCAAGCACTCCCTTGATCTAAAATTTGATTTAGATAAACAATATCCTCAAGCACTTTAAAATCCAGATGAGGTAGGGGAGAGAATGTTGGGGCCATTTCAGGCACCCAGGGGGAATCAGCAGCACAGAGGTGTGATTAGAGAAAGACTTCTATGAGACTAATCTCATGGAGGTTAAATGACTCACTCAGGGTTGTACAGTGAGTAAATGGTAGTGGTGGGATTCTAACCTGGGTCTCCAGATTCCCAGCTCAACACTCTAACCAGTAAGCAAAACTGCCCCAGTAGGGTTACTTTCTAGGCTGAACTATCCATGGTGAACATTATTTAGTGTGGTGGGAGCAGAAAAACTGTCCTTTTGAGTGCGATTAACAACCTCAACTCAGTGCAGTTACAACACACATACACACACAAACACACACACACATTTTAGTGTGGGGGGGGGTCGTTTTCCTAGCAAACGAAAAGAATCATTTTAGGTTTTGCAAAAATATATTAGATTATTCCTCATTAAGGCTGATATGCTGCCTTCAGTCACAGTGTTAAACTAATTAGAGACTTTGTGGACTGGTGAGCCAGATTCTTAATTATCACATAAATAATGTTGAAATTAAAACAACCTTGATATATGACATTGGGCAGAGGTCACAAACAACGTGGGTGGATGTGATATTTCCATCTGTTTTGAAGATATAGGGAAACACTAGCGGTAACGACCTTTTGATCTGGATTGCATTTCACTGATGTCAAGATAGAGGATGATCTCGAACCTTCAATAAATGCTCTCCAACTTTTATGAGCTTGAACTCTGATATAGGTGAAGGTTATCAACACAACTACTTGAGTGCCTTTATCCGAACACCACATTTTGTACCTGATGTTACAGATTATTATGAAATAGGTAGAAAAAATTAGACACTTGACTGGATGACAGTATTTTCTACTCATGATGATAATCAGACAATAAATCATGTGTAACCCCCCCCCCCAAAGAATTTGTAGCTAATTAGGCTTGAAGGAAGGGTGTACTGCCCACCACAACATTTATATTTACCCTAGGTCAGATGCTGGGCCTACAGAGAACAAGGGGGAGGAGGCCCATGAAACACCAAAAGACACATAAAAGTGTCCAGAAGCATTGATAAGAGTCAGGTAGCTTGCCTTTATGCAGTGTCTTCACCTTTTCACCTCTCCTTGTGAAAATAGCAGCCCCGGCAGGAACTGCAGGGGAATTCTTTATACAATGCTGGCAGCACGGCATATTCACACTTGTAACCTTTACCCACGGAGCTCATCACTGGGCTTACAGGGTATCAAGTTTCCACTGGGGGACTGCAGCATGGACAGGTCCCAGACCACCCCCTTTCACTGTGCCATCTCTTATAAAGAAAAGGTCCCAGTGGCATCAGTTACTTGCGCATACTAAATACCTTGCCAGTCCCCTCACCTTTTTACCAAGTGGGGGTAAAGTCCAACCAGAAACTCAGGCACATTCCAGGGTGCCCCACATAATTTTTTGTGGCAGTGACCTCCATGAGAATATCCACACTAATGCAAACACTGTCTCAGATTGCATGGCTGTCACCCAGCCCCAGTAAACAACCTCAACAGAATTGAAAAAATCAGCTGCTTTCAGCAGCTCATCACATCAAGAAACATCACCTTTCTGCAGCAATAGAAACATTTTTTTCTGAAAGAATTGTCCAATCTGGACATTGGGTGACGCCAGGCCTGCAGAAAAAGAAAATCTTCCACTTGCTTCAAACTCCAATCCTTTGCCTCAATCTGCCACTGCAAACAGTGGAGCTTGTTCTCCACTGACTGATGACAATAAAGGGACAATGTCAGCTCTGAAGTGAAATATTTAGTCATCTGTGACCAGTTTTTGTCTCTAGCAACCAAATTACAAAGCCAACTGTTGCAAATGCCCCAAATGTCAAACAATGTATTTTCTTACATTTTAAGCATTTTTCATTAAGCAGTTTGGAACGAGCGGTCTGCTCAACTTCATTTGCCAACTCCATGAGCATGCATCTATGGAATGGCGCTGTTGTGATGGCAAAACCCCATGCATGACCGTTTGTACTTTTTCCAGGGTCATTTCAGTTAAGGCTACTATGATAAAGAGCGTGAGCTTCTGAACGCAGAGATGTCACTCTTGAATGAAAATGAGCACTGGAAGTGCCAAAAAAAGAAATATGAAAAAACGGAGCTATGATCCTGAGCATCCACATCAGTGATGATAGCTGATGTGCAAGCTAGGGATCGCAACTCCATTTTTTCAAACTTCATTTTGTAGCACTTCCAGTGCTAGTTTTCATTCAAGAGTAACATCTCCACGGTCAAAAGCTCACACTCTTTATGATAGTACTCTTAACTGAAATCACCCTGGAAAAAGTAAAAAGGGTCATGCACAGGGTTTTATTAGGATGATGCCATTCCATAGACATGTGTTTACGGAGTCCGCGGCAAAGTTGAGCAGGCGCTCGTCCTAAACTACATAATGTAAAATACTTAAAATGTAAGAAAGAGACAATTTTGACATACTGGGGCATTGCAGCACAGTTAGCTTTGTAATTCAGTTGCTAGAAACAAACTGGTCACAGATGACTACTTCACTGCAAAGCTGACAGTGTCCACTAGAGACACTTTAAGGCCATAAAGGGGACTGACAGTGTTCCTTTAACACAGCAACTGAAATCCTGATGAAGAATCCAATGCAGACTTCCAAAGATCATGACAAATCCAAAGCTCTACCTCCTAAATTCCTCCAATATTTACAAGTAGGCACACTGAATGGAAATGTTCAGTTCCATTTTAACAAGTCTTACAAATGGTTCTCAGAATTTAAGGAACTTACAGTTTAAATGTGAAGTTCTGTTTCATTAACCCACCATTCTTTAAAACCCTACTGTTTCCTTAAAAAATTAATTAATTAGCAGCTATATTTATATAAACTATTATTTATTACAGTATTATTTTAGCTCGTTTAATGCATAACAGATTCAAAATTTCAGAATTTCCAGTGTTTCAAAAGGACTATTTTATTTATTTATTTATTTAGCTTTTGTTAACCAGGTAAGTATGCTAGACAAAACATATGCCTATTTTCAGGTACGACCCGGGAGAGTACAGGAGAATAAAAGAACATACAGAGTACAAATTGAAGCAAGTAAGGCAGATACACTGAATTCAGGAGAAACATAACATACATAGTGGGATAGCTCAGATTACAGCAGTGGACACTGTCAACTGTAGACATGTAACAGTACAGAGTTTCTAAAGCAGTATGCCTAACAAAAAATACAGAGCATACACAATTTACACAGGGCCACACCCAGGCAGGCAGGCTACAACAGCAGGGCTGGAGCCAAGTACAAGAGATGATACCGAATATATACAATTTATACAGGGCCACACCCAGGTGGGCAGGCAACAACAGGAGGGCCGGAGCCATGTACAGGAGATAATGTGCTCAAGTACAGTGTAGAGACCAGGGTACTCAAGGAGGTCTGAGACAGTCGCATACTGAGGAGAGCTTCAAGTGCTTCCACAGGGAGGTTCGTAGACACGCCTAGGAAGGGGCAGACCTGATCTGTACAGGAAAGGAGTTCCATAATTTTGGGGCACAGAATACAAAATCCCTGTCTCCCATTTGGGTACGCGTCACAGGAACCTTGAGGATAGTGGGGCCCAGGGACCGTAGGGAGTGGAGACAGCAGGCACAGGAAGCTCCGCCCATCCGGGGGGGGGGTGCCAGAGCCCAGAACCTTGCCTGTGAAGCAGCCCAAAACAAAGTTCATGTAGTTGGACGGGGAGAGCCAGTTTAGCTTGCTATACAGATCACAATGGTGAGTAAGACGAGGGGCTGCAAGAGCAAAATGGCAGATATTATTTTAGGCTACGGTCCTCCTAGTGAGGTGGACCTTGGTAGTATGGGCAAACAGAAGGAGCCTATAGCATAGAGATGGGAGAAGCACTCCTCTGGCCAGCGCAAGGCGAGCATCTGAGGTAAGATTATTCTTCGCTCTGTAAGCCAGACCCAATTTCCAGTTAACAGCTTGACACATGTTGTGGATATGATGACCAAGGTCGAGCTGAGGGTCAAGTGTCACCCCAAGATTTTTTGACAGAATTGGTGGTGAGCACGGGACCACCATCAATACTCGAGATGCACAGAGGGACAGAGGAGGCCTTTAACTTAGCCTGGGATCCAAACAGCGTGGCCTGAGTCTTTCTAAGATTTATTAACTGCTTGTGGGATGATATCCAGGATTGGATACTCATGAAATCTTCACTCAGTTGGTGATTAATGACCCCAATGTCCTGAGCATGAGTGAGAATAACAAGGTCATCAGCATACAGGATGGCCTTGCAAGAGGCAGCTGAGGATGAAAGGTCATTGAAGAATATGGAGAAGAGCAGGGGCCCGAGGACTGACCCCTAGGGAACCCCTGAGGACACAGCAGTGGCGTCCGAGAGCACCTTACTATATTTGGTAAGTTGCTGCCTGCCCTAAAGATGATTGTGAAACCAACTGAGTGCAGGCGGGGACAGGCCCAATGTCCTAAGTTGCGTGCATAGCAAGGTATGGTCAACTAGGTCAAAGGCCTTAGAGAGATCAATAAAGATGGCCCCAGAGAGTCTGCCCTGGTCCATAGCAACCCTTATCCCAGAAGTGACAGTGACTAAGACAGAGATAGTACTATGCCCTTTATGAAAGCCATGCTGCGAGGGAGACAGTAGCTCATGAGACTGGATATAACCCGTGAGTTGCCCCGCCACAACTTTCTCAAGAAGCTTACCAATAGCAGGTAGGATGCCAATCAGCCGATAGTTATCTAGGATCCTAGGGTTGCCCTGTTTGAGTATGGAGACAACCCTCACCACCTTCCACAGGTCAGGGATAATCCCAGAGGCTAAGGATAGATTGACGATATGGGCCACAAGGGAGGCAATGAAGGTAGCCACAAGGTGGAGAAGCTTTGGTTCCATACCATCATGACCAGCACTAGTAAAGTGGGAGAGACCAGAGAGCAATCTCTGCATCTCATACACTGTCACAGCCTTGAGGTAGAACAGAGGATGAAGGGAAGGTGCCAGTTGAGATGAAGGGGCCTGGACAGGTCTGTCACTACCATCAGAGGAGAATAATGAGGTGAAGGCAGACAAGTCTGAGAAATGTGAGCTAAATGCATTTGCGATGGTCAGCGGATTAGTACAGCTGGTACCCTCAATAAGCATGTCAGTAGCCTCACAGGTGGAGGAACCACTCACAATGTTTTTAATATTCCTCCAGAAGCTCCTAGGGTCCTTAGCTGAGGTCCGTAAGGCGGCTTTGCAAAATTCCCTTTTTGCAGCCCTGATAGCCTTTTTAGATTTGTTCCGGAGCCTCCTGTAATGCTGGAAGATGACCTGGTCCATTGAGACCTTGAAATTGGCCCAGTATTTGTCCCTAGTCCTCATGAGAGCAAGGAGGCTCCCATGCAACCATTTCGTAGCAGCTCCCCTTACCCTCCGTCTGACAAGAGGGGCATGCTTGTCCTGTAGCACCCCAAAGATGCTCAGGAAATGACAGGCTGCTGAGGAAGCACTCTGGGCACCTATCACTGCGGACCAGTCCATGAGCACAAGATCCTCCTGGAAAGCCCCAAGGTCAAACCTGGAAAAATCCCTGACATGAATGATCTTAGGGGGGATCTTTGGGGCCAAGACCTTCCATATGCAGTACACAGGGGCATGATCAGAGAGAGAGTTAGGGAGGTTACCTGAGGAGCAAATCCTCTCGGGCCTATTGGACAGGACCCAGTCCAGAAGCGAGATGGTACCACCAGTGGACGACCACCTGGTAGGATCCTTAATGAGTTGAGACAGTGAGAAGCCTGCAAACAGAGTTTCATACTGTTTGGTACTGCTTCCAAGCCAGTTTAGGTTGAGGTCCCCTAGGATCAATAGCTCATTATTCCCTGTCCTAGTGCTAACAGAGTCAAGAAGGGATGATAAGCCCACTACTCCACCAGTGGGGGGATTGTAGGTACACACAGTGTGTAGCTTCTTTGCATTCCCCAGTAACAGCACAGTATGTAGCAGTTCACAGGAAGACTGCTCAGGCTGTGGGCAGGCCAGCACCGAGAGGTGGAGGTGACTCCTGTAGTAGACCAGTATACCACCCCCCTCTTTTTACCTGGACGGTCAAGCCTAACAAGGTCAAATCCGGGGAGCACACAGGCCGAATCTGTGGTAGAGGTTTCAGTTATCCCAAAGATGTCAGGTTTAAAATAGGTGACCCAGGCAAGGAGTTCAGCCAAGTTGGGCAGAAGGCTGCGGACATTAAGATGAGCAATTTAACATTACTGAGTTCTTACATATGTTAAAAAAGCACTAAAAATTTCATTTTAGACTTACTTTTCCTTTAATTTTTTTAAATCTACATTAGTATTCATTTCATAATAGTAATAATACACTCCAGGGTGTGTTTTGTCATAGGATATCAGCATGCTTTGGGTTTGTTGTGAGCCACTCAGCTGTCCCTCATGCCTCACAACAAGCCCGAAGTGTGATGATATCACATGATCAAACATGCACTGGAATGCATTACTGCTTAATTATAAATCAGTTGTGGGAAATAGAGCAGTCTGATTGGCTGACAGCATTCTAAAAGGATTACGTTAACGACTGGAAACCTTCATGTACAACAGAAAATTAGAACTACAACTGTTAAAACATTCATTTAAAAAAAGAAAACATTTTAGTTTAATATTACCATTAAGGCATTCCAAGGGTTGGTTATCTTTGTTAACCTAACCCAAGGGGTATAAGACACTCATCTGTGTTAGATAACAGACATTACGAAATGGGCAGAAAAAATGCTGGCTTTTGATTGGCCAAGAGTTACGTTCAGCTGGGCTGTTATCCAAGCACAAAACCCAGGCTGAAAGTATCTCAAAAAATACTTTTAAAACATACATTTACTAAAAAGAACCAAGAACCCATTTCATAATCACAATAAGGCACACTAGGGATACTTCTCAGGTGGTGGAAGCACTCAGCTTCTCCTTCAACTCACCTGAGGCGGGTCATTATCCCACCATAACGCACCCCCTGTCATGTCTTATTGCTTAAGTATCCCAACCTTGGTCATGCCTTAATGCTTTACCCATGGTGTTCTGACTAAAATGTTTCACAGCCTTTCATCATGGAGCAGCCATACATAGAAACACATAAACATATAATTTTATGGACAAATAAACACTCATCAAGTCTGTCCAGTTCCTACCTCAGTCTGTTGCTAGTCTAGAACAGCTGCTACTGCTCAGTACTCAATACTTCATAAAAACACCAAGTGTGCAACCTCTGTTATTAACTTCTTTTAATGGTTCACCTGGTTCAACTTCAAAAGTCAGATAGATAAGACATTATTTTTATTATTATTTTATTTAAAATGTGTTGATTAGGTAACCCCAAGAGAAACAGATGCCCATTTTCAAGGAGGACCCAAGAAGTAACAGAAAATAAAACAATATGTAAACATCACAGAGCATCAGCATCATGAGACAGACACTGTAGAATATTCACATGATGTTGTTTTGGCTGCTTCTTAAAAACAAACATGGACCTAAGAGATAGCAAAGGATCAGGCAAAGCATTCCATAATGTAATGACGCGAAACAAGAAAAATCACTGTCCTATGGATGTTTTGTAGAAAGGAGGGCGTAAAAAATGTGTTTGAACAAATCTTGTAAGGCACTGATTTGCACTTTCAGAAAACTCACACATGAAGGAGTACTGTACTACTGAATTATACAATCTTTAAATGTAATTAGACTACAGTAATTAATTGTTCAAAAGATAACCATTCCAAATTACTGTATAAGACGCAGTGATGAGTTAAATGACAAGCAGAACCAGCAAAAGTGACAAAATGTTGGTAAAAAATTTTGACTCTCTGAAGCACCAGTAAGGTGGCTGAGGAATAAATTGGAAGACAATAATCAATTACAGATGTAAGTAATGATTAGGCCAAAACTTTTCTGGATTGGAGGGACAGACAATCTTTTAATCAGTGCAATTGTAAGGCATTTGACACTGTCTCCCACATCCTGTTACTCCACACCCTCTCTCCAGCTGGCCTCTCAGAGCCTGCTACAAACTGGTTTATATCCTACCACACAGGTAAGACCAAGTCTATCAGAATCGCTGATTCCATTCCCCCCCCCCACTCCACATCAAAACTGGAGCCCCACTGGGCTCAGTGCTTGGTCCTTTGCTCTTCTCAATATTCCTAAATGACCTACCAACTGTCTGCATATCCTCATTAATCCATATGTACGCAGACGATACTGTCTCGTACACCTCTGGCCAGTCCCCCTCAGATGTGGCAACCAGATTAAAGCATAACTTCAACCAGCTTCAGCTCTGGCTTGCCTCTCATCAACTTTCTTTAAATGCCAAGAAAACAGTCTCAATGATCTTTGGCACTAGGCAGAGACTCTCTCGGCTTCCTGACCTGCCCATATTCCACATCCTTGATGGGACTTCTCTTGAGGACACATTCTCCTTTAGATACCTTGGGGTTTGGCTGGACAAACACCTCAACTTCTCAGGACACATAGACACCATCCTGATAAAACTGCACCCCAATTGGTGCCCTATACAGGAACCGTAGAGGCATCCCTCTTACAGATAGGCGTGAGCTTGTCCAAAAGATGATACTCCTGATTTTTGACTACTGTAATGTGGTCTACAGTGCTGCTCCCAAGTCTTCCCTACACAGACTGGACACCCTCTTCAACTCCTTCTGTCGTTTTGCTTTTGACTCCCCGCTTACACCACTATGATCTCTACCACTGTCCGTCCTTGCCTCGCTTACTGCCAGGCGATTCTCTCACTGCCAAACTCACCTCCAAATTCTGGCTTGGTTCTCTTCCTTCTTATCTAACCTCTTCTCTCTCGACTCCCCCCCCCCCCACACACACTCACTGAGGTCTGAATCACGCACCCTAGCGGTCCCGCGCCACTCTACCCAAATAGGTCAGACTGCTTTCTCATACTGTTTCCCTCAACTCTGGAACTCCCTACCCCACCCCAAATTTGCCACTCCTCCTCCCCCTACTCCCTCTCCTTAGCACTCAAAAACTTCCTCTCCTCAACCTGCTCCTGCTCATCTCATACTTAATCCCCTCTCTCCCCCCCTTCTTTTTTCCTATTTCTTCCAGCAGAAGCTTTATCCTTGTTCCTGTACTTGCTCTTCTCATACTTAACCCCCCTCCGTTCCCCCTCTTTCCTTCTTCCTAGTCTTCTGTCTAAATCATTTTCCCCTTGCCTGCCAGTTCCTCCATCTGCCCCTCCCTCCCTGCTATATCTCGACTCCTCACCTGCCATTCTAGCCATATGCCTCTTTCATTCACCTTCTCCCCAGCACCTGGCTTCACTTTGATAATTGGGGCATCTCAAATGTATATCAAACCTTCAGTAGCATGATGTAGATTGCTCATGAAGTATATTCTGTATTGGTATATGCACTTATGTATGTAATGTGCATTGTATTTGTATCTGGCTTGCTCTGTAACTGGCTTGTAATTGTATCTGGCTTATTATTGTAATACTCCTGCTACCCCCTCCACCAGAACACACTGGGAGATGAGCAACTTGTTGTTTAGTGTGCCTTCCTGGTGAAACATTTCAATAAATAGATAAAATTGTCCCAAATGGGTATGTACAGATTTGACTAGATGATCTACATGATCCTGATATGTCAAAGACTGGACCAAAATAAACCCTAAGTAATGAAAATTTTTAACTTGTTCAATTTTTCCCCAACCAGATCACAAAGTGGTAAAGCAGAGTCAAACTATCTTAACTTTGGTTGAGACCCAAAAGGTAGGAATTCTGTTAGTATTCAGTAACATTCCAGTATTTAATAACCAATGTTGTACCTCATTAAAGTTCCTTTGAAGATGAGTAACAATGTTAGAGGGATTGTTATCTGATCTGTACAAGACAATATCATCAGCATACATAGTAATACATGTATCCCAGCCCTGGATGACAAGAGGTAATGTATTCAAGAAAATGCTAAAAAATATGGGGCCCAGGACTGAATCCTGGAGAACAATTATTTTTAATGTTAGTCGGGGGCATCTTAGTACCAAGTAAGACCGACTGTCTTTTCTTAGATAAATAATGTTGAAACCAACAAACAGTTGCAGGTGAAAAAGCGAGATTCAAGAGTCTTGTGAGCAGGTGATCATGATTTATGAGATCAAATGCCTTTGACAAATCAAGAAATAAAGCTCCTGCCAAGCTACCATTGTCCAATGTCTGATGAAGAACATTGGTGACCTCCAGCATGGCTGTAAGAGTACTGTAATTCTCCCTAAAGCCAGGCTGTAGAAAAACCAATAGATTCCTAGTATGTATCTGTATAATCCTTTACTTGGTCATAGGTAATCCTTTCAAAGACCTTGGACAGAGGAGTGAGAAGAGAGATAGAATGGTAGTCCTTTGTCAAAGTGTGATTTCCAGATTTATAAATTGATGCAACTGTCACCTGCTTCCAAGACTGCAGAATCTCAAAAAAATTTAAGGAATGGTTAAATGAAATATTTAAAGGGTAAGCCATTAAGTCCAGAACCAAAACAAAAAGAAGTAAATCAGTATTGTCAGCACCTATACGTGACCTCAGGCTCATTCCCTTCACAAATACTCTGAAGTCTGCTCCAGTGTTAACATTTTAAACTCAAATTTCGGATAGGCCAACTCACCAACAAATTTCTTAGAATCATTAGCCAAGGAGCAATAGGAGGAGCTAGTTTGGCTACAGCCAAGAAAACTTGTCTGAGGTAATAGCCATTTGGTCAGTTAAGTCTCCCTCGCTTGTAGCCAGCAATGGCACTTGAGTTGTATTGGATTTGCCGAGCAGCTTATTAAGAGTGGACCAGTCTTCCTGCTGTTTGAGGAGGGGAACTGGTGTTGCAGTTAGAAAGCATTTCACATTTAGTCCATCATAACTTAACTCCAGTAACTTTTTCCATGTCTAGAAGGGGTAGTAGTTTGTGGTGATCCTTGACTTACAAGCACATGATGAGGTGAATGATGACAATCAGCGAACTAATCTTCTGCTCCTTCCCCATAATCCTTTTGAGAAATATTATCAGGCCCCTCCAAAATGTGAAGACTCATCAGTTAGGTCACATGTCACAGATCACAGGGTACTTGATCTATTCATCCACCGATCAAGCATTATGACTGTATAATGAATTGTGTTAGGAGTGACAGAGCAAAGAATGCAGGTATGCAATACTGAACTTGTGTGTTTCCATCATGGCCACATATATCATCGGTCTTGAGAAAGTTAAGGAAATTATCTCAAAGTTTAATTTGCAGTTTATGGAAACAAATTAATGGTGAAGATCATGGCTTTAGGGTCTGGAATCTTGTGTATCATAGTCTTTCTTTTGCTACATACACTGATGATATGAACTGCTACAGCTGTACCTGACAGTGTGGTCAAAATATAAAATAAGGGTTATGGCCCTCGCTGACCACGCTGTGGCTTTTTCTCTACTTTGATTTCAGCAAGACTTTCAACTCAGTGCCTCAGAGGACGTTGCTGCAGAAGCTAGAGGATTTGGATGCAGCTAAAGACATAGTTAGATGAGCGAGAAACTTGTTAGAAGGGAGACAGCAGAGGGTTGTGGCTAATGGAGTCAAATCAGAAAGGAGGGAGATCACCAGTGGGGTGCCTATAGGATAGGTCCTGGGTCCGGTTCTTTTCAATATGTACAGGAGTGACATAGGAGAAGGAATCCAGGGCAAGATGTGCTTCTTGGCTGATGACACTAAGCTCTGTGGCAGGGTAGACAGTGAAGAGGGGGCTAGGGAGATGCAAAGAGACTTGCAAAGGCTAGAGAGGTGGTCAAAGGTTTGGCAGCTGAAATTCAGTGCCAAAATGCACATAGGGAACATGAACTCCAGGACAGAGTACTGGATGGGGGGTAAAACTGGACATGACCTCAGAAGAAAGAGACCTACAGGTCATCATCAGTGACTCCCTAAAATAATCAAGTCAGTGCAACAAGGCGTACACTGAGGCAAATAGGATGCTGGGATGTATAGAAATGGATGCTGACAGCAGGAGGAAGAAGGTGTTGCCACTTCTCTATAGGTCACTGGTGAGGCCCCATCTGGAGTACTGAGCCCAGTTCTGGAGTCCTCATCAGATAAGGAAAGACTGGAGACTGTGCAATGTAGGGTGACCAAAATAACCTATTCCTGATGTTGTTGAGCTTCCTACTTACAAAAATCCAGGATCCACCCCTGAGATGAGAGAAGTCCTCCTAATAGAGGAGAAGATGCATCTTATTTTTAATTTTTTTTGTTTACACATGATTTTTCCCCTTTATTACTCCTGCAGACATTTAGACTAACACAATTAAGAAACAAAATTCATACTACTAAATTGTAAGCAGTTTTCCAGATTTCTGCCAATAAATTAGCATCACCAAGACTCAGATATCATCAAGACTTTGCAGGGGTGCCCTAATTTGTGTCTCAGTCTATTCCAAGAAGTACGTCCCATTTTGTTAACTGCATCCAATCATGAATTTCAGTAGGACCACAACTTTGTGTGTAAGTCTGGAAAAATGTCTGCTTAGCAATAGTATCACAGGGTACCCAAGGTAGGGTGGGTGAGAAATTTCTATTAAGTGTCATGTTTGCAAAGCATACTTGGTGGTCCCTGATTATGAAGCGGGGGTGTGTGTGATTTGATGGACCTAGAGTCCTTTCTGACCGTACATCCATCCATACGTATGCACTCCTCTGGGGTTCCCGTTCCCCTGAGAGTTAAGTGATACCTGGAACTTTTACATGTCTATGGGTTGGTATGGCTCAGTGGAAATGCCCCCTAAAATGACTACTCATACTTCTCCAGGATCTGTGGCATTTGAGTGTTCCCATCTGATCCAGACATGCAACTCTGAACGTCTAGACACAAGTAATCACACACAACTGTAGATCACACATATGTGTTTAGATAGATAGATAGATAGATAGATAGATAGATAGCCTACCGGGTCAATATGTCATGCGCTCTACAGTACACGACATGACAGCAAGGTAGGAACAGCATAGTAGGGAAGAGCGAGAGGGTGCAAAACCATGAAAGGAAGTATACGCAGTAGTGCACCCTCTCAGTTGTCTCGGTGCAGGATAAGAATCCTGCTGGGACAGGGGTCCACTGAGCAGCTGCCATGGCTCAACAGGATGAGCCACTGGCAGCAAGGGAGGCAGGCAATGCGTTTGGGACCGGGTTTCGATTCCTGGTCCCAGACGCATGGAATTTTATATTTTTTGCACTTTGTGTGATTTTTACTGATAACCCCCTCGAGTTAGATAATTTAATGGGGGATTTGGGAGAGTGGGGATGGAGCCCCCTGCAAAAACAAGACTTATGCCATTTGCAATATATTGCGCTGTATTGGCAGTGCGGTATATTGCTGCAGCATAATGTCTTGCGACATTATGACCCCATGCCGATAGATAGATACTTTATTTCTATAGTGCCCCTTCCTCGAGGCTCAGAGCGCTTAACAAACAATTAAAGACATCATTCCAATGGCACAATAATACAATACACAATGCAGAACATAAAATTATAAAACACACTATTACTTAAAACATCGATCAATGCAATTTATATTCTTCATTATATAGCATGTAAAGTATACGCCTGGTTAAATAGGAACGTTTTCAGTCCCTTTTTGAAGGTTTCCACCGAGGGTGCCTCCCTTAGTTGTCTTGGCAATTCGTTCCATAGGGCAGGTGTGGCAACAGAAAAAGCGCAGTCCCAAGAATGCCGCAACCTAACCCTAGGAACTTCCAGAAGACAACCCTTGGTGGAATGGAGAGCACGAGTCAGGCAGTGAGGAACCAGGAGGTCTTGCAGGTAGGCTGCTCCCCATTCATGCAGGGCTTTATAGGTCAGTTACCTGACCTTGAAGGCAATCCTCCACCTTACTGGCAGCCAGTGCAGTTCGCGAAGGATAGGCGTGATGTACTCAGATCTTAAAGCGCCAATCAATAATCTAACTGCCTTGCTCTGCACCAACTGCAAACAGAGGAGGTTGTCTCCAGATAGCCCCAGGTACAGAGAATTGCAGTACTCCAACCTGGATGTGACGAATGCATGTACCAGAGTGGAAAGGTCTTCAGTTGGTATCAGGGCCCAGATCCGAGCGATGTTCCTCAAATAATAGAAACCACTTTGGACGACGGATGACACCTCAGCCTCAAGTGTCAGGCCATTGTCAAGGACCACGCCCAGATCCCTGACATGAACAGAGGGGGCCAAGGGGACGCCACCCAGTATCAGACCAGGGGCATTCCCAGCTCCCCCTCCATCCCTTTGCTGGCCTGAATCCACCAAGAGTACCTCCATCTTGTCTGGGTTGAGTCGCAGCCATTTTTGAGTCATCCAGTTCTGGATCTCCTCCAGGCAGGTGTTAAACACAGAGGTCACCATCTGGTTACTCAGTGCAAAGGACAGGTATAGCTGGGTGCCATTAGCATAGCAATGAAAACCCAGCCCATATTGCCTGATAACGTCTCCCAATGGCAGTATATACACCGTGAACAGCAAAGGCGACAGGACCGACCCCTGCAGAACTCCACAGTGCAGAAGCATCAGGTTAGACGAGGATAAACCCATCATCACCCTTTGTACTCTGCCTGTGAGGTAGGACCTAAACCGGTTGATGACATTTCTAGTTAGTCCACACCAGTTCCTTAGGTGGTCCAGTAACACCTCATGGTCCATGGTGTCAAATGCCACTGAGAGATCGAGGAGAACAAGGATGATATGTTCTCCCCAATCTCTCGCCATTAGGAGATCATTGAGCACTTTCACCAGGGCAGTCTCTGTGCTATGTCCAGGTCTGAAACCAGACTGGAATCACTCATAAGTGGCAGAGAAGAGGAGTCTCGAGCTGGATGGCCACCACTTTTTCCAAAATCTTCCCTAAAAATGGGAGGTTTGAGACCGGTCTGTAGTTAGTGAAACACTCTGGGTCCAATGAGGGTTTCTTCAGTAGGGGTTTAACCAAGGCCTCTTTCAAGGCCACTGGGGGAAAAAAAACACTCCTCAAGAAACTCTGGATGATCTCAGTAACCACAGAACCAATCGGGTCCACACATCCAACCAAACATCGTGTTGAGCCTGGGTCTAGATCACAATAGGTTGGTTGCAGTCTCAGGACTATTTCAGCCACCTCATCCACTTCAACTGGATCAAACTCAACCCATACAAGAGGGGTGATCCACCACATCTCAGGTCTGACCCCGCAAGCTCTTTGAGCACTACTAGAGGAGATCTCTGTCCTGATAGAGGACACTTTGTCAGCAAAGAACAGAGCAAACTCTTCACACCTTGTGCTTGAACCTGCTCCTCCTGCACAGAGACAGGTTGGATGCAAAAGCCCGTCTACTGTGCAGAAGAGCTGCTGCAGCAAGGAACAGACCAGCTCAATCTCCCTTGACAGAAAATCCACCTTCTTTCAGGATATTGCCCCTGATAATCACCATAATGTGATCTCAGGGCCAGTTTGTCCTCCATCAGTCCAGACCTCCTCCAGCACCGCTCTAACTGCTGACCTTTTATCTTTAACTCCCTGAACTCTCCATCAAACCAAAGGGGCCTCTGATGAGTAGATAAGGGCTGGACATGAATGGGCATGACAGAGTCAAAGGTCACAGTGACAGCCATATTGTAGGCTGCCACAGTCTCCTCCATCCCAGTCACACACGTAGTTTCTACACTCGATAGGTCCAGCACCACCTGGAGTCCATTTGGGGACAATCCCCACAAGGGGTGGTACCGGACCATCTCCACAGAGGATGGACCCTCAGGGAGGACCCCAAATGTGAACCTCACGGTGCTACAATCTGACCAAATGACCAGATCAATCTTGAGGTCATCAACCTCAAGACCAAGAGTGAACACCAGGTCCAATGTGTGTGACCATGCGAGTGGGTCCTCAAGGTGACAACCTGTGACAGGTCCAGAGTTTCCATACTCTGCAGGAGGTCGCGTCCAAATGTCGAGAGTCCGTCGTCGACCCAGGCATTGAAATTCCCCAGTATTAACCACTTCAGGTTAACTGTTAAAGTTAATCTCCAAAATCACTTTAGATCTTGATACCATATTTCATTAACACATTGCATACAAGCTACTCAACGATCCCACTTCTCAGTGGCTGCAGGGCACCTCCAGGGCTCTACATTATGAAATTCTTCTACACCTCCCCCAACACACACCCAGGCATTCACACCTCTCGAGGTGAAAACCCTCATGCTTCATAGGTCTATGGGTGCATAATCACCCTGTTGCACTCAGCATTGATTTATCTGATTAGGTGATGGAGGTAGTGGACAAGGGGCAGGAGGTAAACATACAATACCTTGACACCTTGACTCCAGTAAAGTCTTCGACTCTGTCCCATATGGGCGGTTGTTAAAGACGATGCATGATCTGGGGGTTGGGGGACAAGTTCACAAGATGGGTGGGCAACTGGTTGACTAGCAGAACCCAGAGGGTGGTAATGGTGAAATATAGGGTGATCACTAATGGAGTGCCACAGAGATTGGTCCTGGGGAGGTCCTCTTCAACATCTTCATCTGTGACATTGGAGTAGGGACACAGGACACAATATACCTCTTTGCAGATGATACTAAGATCTGTGGCCAGGTAGATAGTAAGGAAGTTAGAAATGAGAAAGAGAATCTTGGTAGATTGGAGAGGTGGTCAAAGTATGGCAGTTAAAATTCAATGAGAAAAAGTTTAAGTTAATGCACATTGGAGTCATGGGTGTAGGAATGCATACTTCAAGTACAAGTTGACTGAAGAGGGGGACAGCAATCTGGGCCCTGACCACTGATACTGACTACTCCCACTCTCTGGAATTCTCTACCATGCTGGTTACGGGAGTGCACCTCCGTGGAGGAATTCAAGAAAAACTTGAAAACTCATTTGTGGCAAATGGCATTTTTGGATGCTTGACCGTTTTGGATGTTTAAGTAATTTATTCTGTTGAAATTTTTTATTCATATTTATTAATTGATTTTAATAATGGTTGTTAATATGATATGAATTTATTTATATGTGTTATTGGTTTGTGTTTGATGTTGTGGTTTGATATGTTCAGCACCTTGGTATACTGAAAGGCGCTATATAAATAAACTTATTATTATTATTATTATTACTCCTACTGTCTGATGTCCGCCCCTACAGGTGTTATAATATGAATGTGCTCTGTTTGAATTAAACACAATGTTAAATGCATGAAATAAAGTACCACAACATGTTTTTCTTTTATATGCAGCTGCTGAAGTACAGTAGTGGATGTACAAGGGGTCTGGTTAACAAATATAATACATATAGACCATGCCTGAAATGGGAGGTGGACAGCAAAGAAGGCCCAAAGTGTTTTGGCTTACAAATTATATTTTCCCAGCTACACCACTGACTGGAGTAAGGAATCCAAAAACTGAGAACAGCTTGGGGAGGTAGTAGTGGAAAACACAACAAAGGCGAGGGACTCTGCCGGCCTGGTGGCGCAGAGGGTTGAGGTGCTGGACCCCACACTTCGCGTCATGCCGGTGACCCGGGTTTGTAAATAAGCCTGGGTTGTTGGGGGTCAGCGGGGGGGGAGGGGCAGTACTGAGCTGCTGTGAAGTGGCTTTCCTCTCCCAGGGAGGGATGAGGGGTTTCCTCAGCCTTGGCTGCCACCCGGTGGAGGACAGATGGAGTTTTGGGCTACAGGGGGCCTGGAAATAGCCAGGGGTGGGGCAGAAGGGACCGAGCCAGTACCTGGAGTGCCTGTGTGCCTCCACATGCAAGCACTGTCGTGTCAGCCGGGGTCCCGGGACTCTCGGGGGGGGGGAGCAAAAAAAAAGGTGAGGGACTGAAGGGTAATAATTTTAGACGACAACAGCACAATGCAGTAAAGCAGTGGGAAAGGCAAATATGATGTTGAGTGTATAGGGAAAGGGATCTGCAACCAGAGAAGAGAGGTGCTTCTACCACTGAATAGGTCATAGATTCATCCTCACCTAGAATACTTGTGTGCAGTTTTGGAGACCCCATTTGGGGAAGGACATGGATAGAGTGAAGGCTGTGCAGAGGATAACTAAGATGATCCAGGGACAGCTGAGAAGGACTTAAAATGAGATACTGAAAGACCTAACCATGTGCATGCTAGAGGTGAGTAGGAACAGAGGAGACATAACTGAGACATACAAATACCTCCATGGGATAAATCAGTGGATAGCAGGATACTGCTTAAGCTGAGTGGGATCACAAAAAATGGGTAAATCCATGAAGCTGGCAGGGAGGAAATTTAAGAGGATATCAGAAACCTTTTTTTCACATGAAAGGTTGTGTTAAAGTGTAACAAGCTCAAAAGAAGTGGCATGTGCAAAACAATTGGGGATTCAAACATTAATAGGAAAGATGCATGGGCCTGCTAAATGGTATCACAGGGGAAGTGGGAGAGGATGTGTGAAGAGAATCTAGGGCTCTTGAATTTCACATTAAATAGATAGGACTGGGCAGACATGATGGACCAAGTGACCTTTTTCTGCTGGCAAATGTTTCTATGTTGCATTACCATACCTGTCCTCCCTCCTCCCAGGGATCCAAACTGTCTTTCATATTTCCTAAGCATGTAGTGATCATAAAGATCTTTATTTCCCATCTGCATTCCCTTTGGGCATCTGTCTGTGAAAGCTTGTCAAGACATTAGCATTTTGATACAGTCAAAGCAGCTGAGGCCTATGACAATCCAAGTCACGCCAACCTCCCATCAACTCTCCACTCCTGAGTGCTCAGGCACCTAGCCCAGCTACTCCCACCTTAGTCATGTTCACCATACAAGGCCAGAACCCACCATGGCCATCTAACAAATAATTCCCAGCTTGTCGTGGGGTATGTCTTAGCCTGTGGTCCTGCTCCCTAGGACTCCCCAGGTCCCTATGCCTTGCAGCATCTCCTACCATTCCACCAGTACCCCTCCATCCTGGGCCCTCTGCATCTGGTCTCAATGTGCCTCTTCCTTGGCATGGGCACCTTCCCAATCATACTCCTCACCATAGTCTCCCTCCATGGCACTGGGAGACCGTACCCGGGCTTACAGGCCATTAGAGTGCTCTGGAAGGCCCCCTACAGTCCCTGCACCCTTCTGGTTGTCCCCTAACATATTGCTATATTTTGTCAGTCACTGTTATATTGTGTCCCAACTCCTGAAAAAGAACTTTGCAGGAAATCCCCTATAAGTAGCACCTCCAAATTGCAATCCCATTGCTTCCTCTCTCCTTTTTATCTTCTCAGCTCCTCCCATGCCCTGCACAACCAACTCATGGCACCATTGCTACAGGTCTCGAGTTGGCCATTATACAGTGAACCATCACCCCACTGGTCAGAGGTGGTTGTTACACATGCACACAGATTTAGGGGGTAAAGAAGACCAATGATCCAAGTTCTTCCCTCCCACTAGCTGAGTAGGAATACATCATCATCCATCTTCTTGAGTACTTGCCTCATCTGAGCTTGATGGTTATTACAGTATCAGCTTATATCACATGCTCTGGAAGTTTATTCCAACCACTGGTTCTGTGATGCATTTTTTCTGAAGTTTCACCAGAATCATCCTTCCTTCATTGACATTCAGTGTCCCTTGTCCTTTGATGAATTGTGCATCTTGAGGAGCTGCACATGGTCTTAATGGTGTCATGATCTTATCCTGTTTTATTTCTTGAATACTGTAATCATGTCTCCCCTGAGTCTTCTCATTTCATGGAAAATGGTCCCAGTTCTGGCAGTTGGCCCTTGTAGTGCATATTCTCCAGACATCAACCAACTCAGATGCTTTCCTCTGTACCCTATCATGTTAATATCCTTCCTCAGACATTGGGACCAGAACTGCACACTTCAAGACGGGGCAGGATCAAGGATCTGTATAAGGGCATTAGAACATCCCTATATCTACTTATAAATTTGATCTGGATGCATACTATGATTTTGTTTGCCTTGCTAGTTGCTGCCTCACCCGCGCTGCTCCCACTTAAAGTTACTGCTGATCAGTACTACATCAGTACTTACCTGTCGTGGCTAAGCTCCAAGAAAAACTTGTACTCTCTCAACTCTCCGCCTTCCTCGACTCCTCTTCCCTCTACACCCCTTTCCAGTCTGGTTTCAGAAAATTGCACTCCACTACCACCTCCCTTCTGCGGCTCATGTATTCCATCCTCTCAGCTATGGATAAAGGGCACATCACCTCAGCTATCTTTGTCAATCTAGCAAAGGCATTTGACATAGTATCCCACTCCCTCCTCCTGGCCAAGCTTGCCAGTGCAAGACTCTTACACTCAGCCACTGCCTGATATACCATCCCGCTAGATTCTGGAAAGTCCTCAAATCACTATTCGACCCCCCCTTCCCAGCCACCAACGCCATACCTAATTATAGGCTCATCCACGGTAAACGACCCCCCAGCTGTAGCCACAGCCTTCAACTCCTGTTTTGCTAACTGCACCGCTTCCTTACTATCCTCTCTCCCTCCTCCCCACCCATGTATTCCATCATAACAATATCCTATAGCAGGTAATACAATCTCAAAAAATTTTAAGGAATGGTTAAATGAAATATTTAAAGGGTAAGCCATTAAGTCCAGAACCAAAACAAAAAGATGTAAATCAGTATTGTCAGCACCTATACGTGACCTCAACCAATACAGCACTGAGAATGTGTTAGAGTAAAGTTAGATACAAGTCTTTTTCCTGTTTGATTTCAATAATCTCCATGCCATTCGGGTAGTATTTTGCATTCAGGTTCTTTTTTCCTAAATGCATGTCACCTTGCATTTCTCAGCCTTGAAGTTCATCTGTCATGTGCTGCCTATTTCTCATACTGGTCTAGATCTTTCAGCACTTTGTGAATTTACCTCCTGGTGGGATCAACTACTCTTCCCATCTTGGAGTCATTAGCAAACTTGGTGATCCAGACACTAATATCTACCTCTAGATCACTTATAAATATATTGAACAATGTAGATACTAGAACCAACTCCACTGGTCACCTGTTTCCATGTCTATTGGTCACCATTAAGTATGGCTCTTTGCCTTCTAGCTATAATATAACCCACAACTATTCCCCTCTCCTCCTCCCTTTATTAATTAGTGACTACATGTATTGCTCTTGATGTCTCACTCTGCTTACCTTATTCAACTGTATAAAATTCTGTAACCTAATCTCAAAATGTGAAATTTTGGTTTTTTGTACATTGTATTATACTGTATCTGCATTTGTTACCCCTTTGTTGTATTTGTGCCCCCTGTCCCCAGGTCGCACCTGGAAATGAGCTTCTACTCAGTGTGCCTTTCCCGGTTATCACATTTTAAATAAATAAATAAAATCATTGTATTTTTGGTTTATGATGGGGAAGCTTTTGATTAAACATTGGTATCCTCCGTAGTTAGAAACATTGGGAAGGGAAAGGATTTTTGGCTCAGGTATTACATTATTTTAAAGTTTAGATAAGTGTGAACTTCCCTGTTTAATTATGGCTGATATTATATAACTACTGCCAAATACAGTATCGCTATTCAACATAGGACTGTGATACACATAAGAGAGTAACTGACTTTAAAATAATGGAACTTTACAGCAAATAAATATAACTGGGTCACTGTTGATGTTTTGGTTACTACCTCTGCCTTGTGGGCTCAGACAAGGATGAGGGGCCTAGGCCATTAAACTTCTAACTGGGAGGTTCATATCTAAAATTAGGTTTAAATAGAGTGGTGCATCCACCCAGAGAAACATTGAAGTGGTCTAGATGTAAGTATTACAGTACCACCCCTTTGGCTGCAGTACTTCCCACACCTCCTCACAGGATCATCCCACCCATGAACCACTGATGTTTGGGTTACTACCTCTGCCTTGTGGGCTCAGACAAGGAAGAGGGGCCTAGGCCATTAAACTTCTAACTGAGGGGTTCATATCTAAAGTTAGGTTTAAATAGAGTGGTGTCTCCACCCAGAGAAACATTTAGGTGGTCTAGGTGGAAGTATAATAGTACCACCCCTTTGGATGCAGTACTTCCCACACCTCCTCACAGGATCATCCCACCCATGAACCAACATAGTGCAATAACCGTCTCCACAAAACATGCAACTTCACTATAAAATGAATACACACCCCCAAACAGTAACTACCAACAGAATAATATAGGCTTTATTAGGGTCAGTGTCAGGATCAGGTCCTAAGGAAAAAAAAAAGTTAATTATATGAAGCAGCAGTATAGTATTCCCGATCAGATTTTCTAGTGCCCACGTAGGCCCGCCTTAAATTAAATGCAGTATTCAGTGCCATGGTTGTGCTGCAGTTGTCCTTCCAGGCTCAGCCAAACTTATGATTGCCCACCCCCAAATGACATATGCACAGTATTGTTGCCCAACTGTACTGTTGACTTCCACCCTTGCTCCACCAAAACCAGTAAAAACCCTTTATATACTGAAGCCCCCAGTGCTTCACTAGGTACCCAGCCATTAGAATGCTGTTGGCCTAATGAGCATTGCCCATGACGGGCCAGCAGTGGTGCATTTAATGAATTACTGTAGCAATGACGGTACTAAGTTACAAACAAACCTAAACTATACTTAGACCTAAAGGGTATTTGTACTGCTGGCCAAAATGTCTACTCTATTCCCACTTACTCACAGTTTTCTCAGACTAGGGGAATCTCCCTCAGTGCACAGGGCGCAGTAATGCACTTGCTATTAAGAAAACCGCCTCATTGTTAGAGCATTTCATTCCTTTGTTCTGCTTTATCTTGCCTTGCCTTACCTGCTATAGGATATTGTTATGAATATACAGATATTTATTTATTTAAGAGTTTTACCAGGAAGGCATACTGAGTGGCGTACCGCTCGATTCCAGATGCATCCTGGGGACAATACAATAACAATGTGAGGCATACAATATAACAAGATGAGATAATAGGTACAGGCAATATAACAGCAAGGTTACAACGCTAATCATGGTATATAACATGGTACAGGGTACAAGTACATTACAATGAGAGTTACGACAGCTGAAAGGCAGAGCCAGGTAAAATAATGATGCAGAGTGCGGTTGAGCAATCAATACAGCCATAACTGTGAGTTCAACAGGGAAAAGGAGGCACAGGGATCACATAGCTGAGTATGGAAGGTTCAGAAGTTGTACAGAGTAAATCGGGGGAGTAGCTGTTGTAGCACTGAGAATGTGTTAGAGTAAATCAGGGAGAGTAGCTGTCATAGCGCTGAGAATGTGTTAGGGTAAATCAGGGGGAGTAGCTGTCATAGTGCTGAGAACGTGTTAGGCACATGAGCAGGTGATGACAAAATGTGCAGAAAGGAGACCATTTACGTGCTGGGAGGGTGAGGCGTGTCAAATGTGCAGAGGAAGGGAGTTCCAAAGCTTGGGCATGCGCTAGCTGAAAGCTGCCTAACTCAACGAAGAAGACCTATGCAGAATATAAAGGAGTCTAGAGTCATTTGTCCTGAGCTCGTAAACTGGGGATGGGTTAGTGGACAGGGCTGAGGAGAGATAGGGAAGCAAAGCATGGGTCCAGTACTTGGCAGTGAAGCATACGCAGTGTGAAGATCTACAGTCCTGAAGGGAGGGTAGACCTAGTGTTTGGTAGAGGGTACAGTGATGGGTGGAGTAGGGACAATCAAGAGTGAAGCAACAAAAGGAGTGGAAAAGAGGGTCCAGTCTGATCAGGGAGGACTTGGGGGTGGCACTGTAGACTATGTCACTGAGTCAAAAATTGGCAGGATCATTTTCTGTTCTGTGGCTCGACAAGCTGGCAACGGGATGCAGCCACAATTGCAGTAGAGGGCACCCAGTCTTGGGTGGGGTTTTTTGTGGATGTCATCAATGTGTACAGAGAAATCAAGGTGCTGGTCTAGCCAGACCCCCAGGTGTCTGAAGGAAGGGCAGGCCTCCGGCACAGTCCTATCCAAGATGTGGAAAGTCAGTGGGGAGGGGAGCCACGAGAGTCTCTGCCTTGTGCCGAAGGTCATGAAGACTGTCTTTCTGGCATCGAGGTGAAGCTGGTTGGAGCAAACCAGTGCTGGACACTGTTGAAGTTCTGCTGAAGTCTGGTCACCACATCCCCAGCAGAAGGGTCGGATGTGTACAGCACAGTGTCATCTGCATACATGTGGATGAAAGTGTGTGGGCAGGCAGAGGGAAGGTCATTTAGAAAGATAGAGAACAGGAGAGGCCCCAGAACAGAGCCCTGTGGTACGCCTGAGGTGACGGGAAGGGGGTCAGAGGTGGAATTACCAATCCTGACTGACTGCATTTGGCCAACCAGGTAGGAGTGGAACCAGGCAGTGGCTGAGTGTGAGAGACCTGCACTGGCAAGCTTGGCCAGGAGGAGGGAGTGGGATACTGTGTCAGACGCCTTCGCTAGATTGACAAAGATAGCTGAGGTGATGTGCCCTTTATCCATAGCCAAGAGGATGGAATACATGAGCCACAGACGGGAGGTGGTAGTGGAGGGCAATTTTCTGAAACCAGACTGGAAAGGGGTGTAGAAGGAAGAGGAGTCGAGGAAGGCGGAGAGTTGAGAGAGTACAAGTTTTTCTTGGAGCCTAGCCATGATAGGTAAGAGTGAAACAGGTCTGTAGTTACCGAGGGGTGGGGGTAGATGGGTCACCACCCTTTGGTAGTGGGATGACCATGGTGTGCTTCCATTCTGCTGGTATCAAGGCTTGTGAAAAGGACAGGCTGAAAATCGCAGCCAAGGGGGCGGCAATGGCAGGAGCCGATAGGTGCAACATTTTAGCATCGAGACCTGTGGGGCATCTGCCCTTGGTTGGGTTGACAGTGATGAGGGCATCGTACACCTCAAGTGGAGTAACTGGGTGGAGGGAGAAGGAGTGGGTAGGTGGGGGATCTAGAGCAGCCTTGAGGAGAGGGGAGAGTGGGTGTGGGGGGAGAGAGGATAGTAAGGAAGCGGTGCAGTTAGCAAAATAGGAGTTGAAGGCTGTGGCTACAGCAGGGGGGTCATTTACCACGGATGAGCCTATAATTAGGTATGGTGTTGGTGGCTGAGAAGGGGGGGGTTGAATAGTGATTTGAGGACTTTCCAGAATCTAGCGGGATGGTATATGTTTGCGCAGAATGCAGTGTTGAAGTACTTAGCCTTTGCCTGTCGGATTAACCTTGTACAAGCATTGTGCAGAGTGTGGCACTCCAGGTGGTCTTGAGGCAAACCAGGTTCCTTAAAAGCTTTCCATGCCAGGTCATGGTCTTTGAGGCTGGCGATGATGTCAGCTGAGATCCAGGGAAGGTGTGTGTGACACACCCTGGCTCATCTGGTAGGGGCATGGTGGTTCCAGATTGCAAGGAACCTGGTTTTGAAACCCTGTAGAGCAGTTTCTGGAGATTTTGCTTGGTTGATGAAGGACCAGTCAACGTTAGCCAGGTCTTGTAGAAGAGAGGCAATGTTTAAGGCTTTGTAGAATCTGGTGTGGAGGATGTGTGGTGGTGGTGCCTACAGCCTAAAGATCTTCCTTTTCATCACAACTTTATTTTACTCCCTGTGGCTCAATCTGCCATTGTCCAGCTGCCGTCCTCTGCACCCCATGCAATCCCTGATGGCTCACTCGCACAGGGCTAGCACGCACAGTGCCCGTGGTGGAGACCCCCAATCCCAGCCGCCGGGCCCGGATCTAATACCCAGGTGCGATTCCATATGGGTCTGAGGGTGTGCAGAGGCACAGCCATCAAGCCGCCATGACTGACCGCCGTTTTCCACTGTGTTTCTTTCGTCTCCTAGGAGTACAGACGTGCGATGACATCTGGGCACAGTGTGCCAACATCCACCGTACTCCTCCCTCTAGATGCACCGTGATTGTGGAATCCTCAATCTCCATCGGGGCCACTGCAGTGCGGTGCAAGCCCTGAACCCTCCCCAGGGAGAGGAGAGCAGTCATCAGACACTCAATCTACTCCCTCCCCGGCCGACTCCCGAAGGCCCGGGCTCATTCCTGAACCCGGGTCACCAGCATAGCGTGAGGTGTGACGTCCAGCACCTCAACCCTCAGCACCACCAGGCCAGCCATAGAGATCTTCCTGATCATGTAAATCATGTGGTGGTCGCTAAGGGAGTCAGGGAGTAGGCCCGCTTCAAGAATCCAGTGAGGGTGGGAGGTGAGGAACCAGTCAAGAAGTGAGTAGTTTAATGATTTGTGATTCAGGTGGGTGGGCTCAGAGATAATTTGAGTGAGGTTTAAGGCACTGACTTTGTTCTGGATTTTGGAGCTGGTCCGGGAGAGACAATTTTGATTGAAGTCCCCAAGGATGTGGAGCGCACCCCCTGAGGCTAGTGCTTTTAGGCTGCTGAGGTGGTCTATAATGGTAGGCAGGGTGGCATCAGGTGCACAGTACGAACCTGCAATATATATTGGAGCATTTTGAGGGAGGGCTAGCTTTATTAGGAGCATGTTGATGGGTTGTGTGGAATGGGGCAGGGCAATGCTTGAGAACTGAGTCCTGGATGCAATACACATGGCAACACCGCCTCCTCTCTTGCAGCCTGGATGATCCTAACAGATGACCAAGTAGCCAGGGAGTGCAATTTCAGAGTCCTTATTGTGTGGTTTTAGCCAGGATTCGGATACGACCAGGACGTCAGGGCGAAGTGAGAGAACGGTTGGTTGTAACGGGCAATTTGCGTAATAGGCTGCATATGTTCAAGTGCATCAGTTTCAGACCTCTGGGGAGCCTGGTGGGTTGAACAGAGGTCGGATTGAGGGTGAAGGAAGGTCCAGGGTGTGGATAAATGTCCCCAAATAGCAGAAAGAGAAGAGAGATCACCAGCTTGGTTAGGGGCTGTGCCCACAGGGGCTTACGTGGTGGTGTAGATATAGAAGGACATGTACAGGCAGATATATAACCAATGAATAGTAATATGAGAAATGTGATTCATTGTATGATTGTTTTTATACATTCACAATGCATGTATGTATTTATATTGTTTTTAAGCTGAACATTAAACATGAATTGCATGTGCTTGCAATGAATCTCTTCTCTGACTGGTTCAATCCCTTCCTTGGTCTCAGGGCTCTGGTGTTGGCATGTAAGCCTCCCTCTGCAGGGTCAGTCAGGTCTCTTCTCCTCTCCTATATACGTAGTAGATGATAACTATTTTTGTTCCTCATAGGGCAGCTTCAGCCTGTAAAGCCCGATCTCATCAGACCAGCACAAACATATACTGGCATCAAGTTCCTATTACACTGTGATGACCAGTACTAAGCAATGATTCCGGCTGGGAGGCTTTCCACAAACAGAACTGCTTTTGCACACAGACTGGGTTTCAGCTGCAATACAGCAAAATCTTTCAATCCAGTAGAGGGTGCATATGATGGCTTCCTTTGCTAACACCTCCCCACTTTTACTTTAATGTCTTTGACTACACTGTATAAGCACACAATTATCTGCTTTTCATAGCTGCAGGCAGTGTGCTTGGTTTCTCTGGCAGATACTTGATCTGTCTCCTTCACCCTTCAGTGTTTGGCAAGCTACAGTATCTCTTTCATTGGAACATCAGCAGACCTCCAAAGTGGCTAGGCTCTGGAATAGTCCCTGAGGTTCACTGGGAAATGCCAGCTTTTACTTGGTTTACAGAGCTGTCAATCAATCACAGCAGGTCTGGATGTCCAGCACTTGACGGGTGATTACTTAATTTCAAGGCGCCTTAATGCAAGAGTAAGACAAAAATGTGTAGGGCCCAAAAACCCTGCTGGTGGAGCAGGGAGGTTCAGGAGGTGGTGAGGGGAAAGAAGGCGGCCTATAGGCAATTCAAGTACTCAAGGAGTGAAAGGGATCGAGGGGAGTATGAGTGGATGGCCAGAAGGTCCACCAGGGTGGTGAGGGCTGCTAAGGCAAGGAAGGAGCAGAACCTGGCCAGGGAAATTAGGAGAGGGAACAAAGGGTTCTTTAGATACACTGGGGAAAAATGAAGGGTGAAGGGGCAGGATAAAAACAGGGAGGGATGGGCATAAGACCCGGGGAGCAGGCTGAGATACTAAATGAGTACTTCACCTCAGTTTTCACCAAGGAAAATGGGGAGGGCTGCATCCTACATGGAAGGAGATGGTGAAACTGAGGAGGGGGGACCCTTACCGATCGGCGGGTCTGGGAAGGGGGGCATCACTGGCAGGAGGGGGAAGGCTAAGCACGGGGACGAGGTAGCGGAGGTGGAAATCACGGCAGAAAGAGTGAGGGAAGCCCTCAGGTCCCGTAAGATGGAGAAAGCACCGGGGCTGGATAAATTACATCCCAGAGTGCTGAAGGAACCGGGGAAATCATGTAAGACAAACCTTGTGGAGTTCTATGACTGGGCGACGAGTGCCTTGGACCTGGGTAGACTGGTGGACATCCTCTTTCTTGACTTCAGCAAGGCATTTGACTCTGTTCCTCACGGGGGCCTGTTGGATAAGCTGGAAGAAATGGGGGTGGGGAACCAGATAATCAGATGGATAGGCAATTGGCTCCAGGATCAGAGGATAGTCTCATCTCCAAGGAGGGTCATTAGTGGGGTCCCGCACGGATCGGTCTTTGGGCCCCTCCTGTTCAATGCCTACTTCTCTGACATAAGGATGGGTATCAGAAGTGAGATGAGTCTCTTTGCGGATGACTCAAAACTGGGGGCGGTGGTGGATGGGGAGGAGGGAAGGGTGGCCCTACAGGGGGACCTGGAGGATCTGGAAAGGTGGTCTAGAAAGTGGAAGCTGAGGTTCAATGCAGGGAAATGCAAGGTACTGCACCTGGGAGCCAGAAACCCAGGCCAAGTGTACACCCGGGGAATGCTACAAGTCTCGATGGCTGAGAGGGACCTGGGGGTGGTGGTGGATGTCAAGATGAACAACTTGGAGACTTGTAGGAGGGCAGCGGCCAAGGCCAACAGGATGCTGGGATGCATCGCTAGGGGGATCACCTCCAGAAGGAGGGAAGTCATACTCCCTCTGTATAACTGCTTGGTGAGGCCGCACCTAAAGTACTGCATGCAGTTTTGGAGGCCACACGTAAACAGGGACATTGAACTCCTGGAGAGGTTCCAGAGGAGTGCAACAAAAATGACTTGGGGCTTCCGGGACAGGACCTATAGGGAGAGGCTCAAAGAGCTAAATATGTACACATTGGAAGAGAGAAGGGACCGGGGTCTTCAGGCACATGAAGGGAGTAAATAGGGGAGGAGCAGTCAGGGTGCTTCGAAGGAAGGAGGAGGGCAACTAGAGGGCATGGGTGGAAGCTGAAGGGGGGCAGATTTAGGGGAGAAAGGGGGAGGTGCTGCTTCACTGAGAGGGTGGTGGAGCCATGGAATGCGCTGCCCAGGGGGCTGGTGGAGGCAGAGACGGTGGAGGGGTTTAAGCGGGGGTGGGACAGGTACAGGGGAAGGGTTCTGGAAGCAAAATCCAGTGCAGCGAGAATATCAGGGACTGGAAAGGGAGAAGCCAGAGAGGGAGAGGGGGGCAGCAAGGTCAGCTCCCAGGGTGGGGGCTGACCAAACAAGCAGACATGAAAGACAGTTAGGCCTATTCTGCTGGCAATTTAGTATGTTAATTAATAAAGTCCATCACAAATCAATGAGCCCTCTGTGGCTCCCTCTTCAGGCTTTTGAGCCTGATTAGCTGAACAGTCATCCTCTGACCACACTGACATGCCAAACCAGGTCAGAGGTGATAAAGATGGCTACTGACTTTGTAGTTCAAAAGGTGTCTTTCAAGGGAGGTAAGATGGCCAACAGGCTGGATGTATGAGAGGAGCTCTCCAGCTGTGGGGATCCTAGCGTGATGTAGCTGCATCTAAAATGTAATCATACTGTATGCCTGAAAACCTTACCCTAAGGTGTTTTTTTTCCATACTGTAGATGCTTTAATTAATGCTAAGTAGTGCTTTAAACTAAGAAGTATAACCTCTGTTATTGTTATTTTGGGAATATTCAAACATCTGCACAAGGCATAAGAAGCAAAGAACCTGCTGAAAACAGACAGAAGAGCTTGCCCCACTGGCGCAGTGGTAGCACTATCACCTGTAATGCCAGTGACCTGGTTTCAGGAACGAGCGTGGGTTCCTGAAGGGCTAGCTGGGGGAGGATGCTTGAGGATACCATGGATACTTACCTCAGGGGAGGGAGGAATCCTCATCTCTGCCGCAATACTACCACCCGGGTGACCACAAGTGGCAGTGCAGGCTGAAGCCAGAACACAAGGAAGGGTGTCGTCACTTTGATGTCTGGGCGTGGGGTTGAAAACGCAAAAATCTCCAACTGAGCAGAATGCTGTCTGCTACCTTGCCACAAGTTCTGCACTGCCGACCAAGTCCCTCACTGCCCCACTGATAGCGTAACTCTGTCTGTGGGTAAGGGGTGGCTTCTGGGCAGTCTTTCCCATGGGGATTTATCCAAGGGGGCACAAGGACTGAGGTAAGTCCCAGGTATGGCAGCTGACAGGGTTGGGCAGGGGCTGAAGGGGGCCAGCTGGAGTCCAGGGGAGAAAGTACAGTATATTAAAAAGAAAAAAAGAAAACTGACAAAAGAACAAACCAAACAGATATTAGGGACCTCAAGTAGTGCTGACATCCCTCCCTTGCCAGTACTGCTATGTTCACCAAAGTCACGTAAGTGTCCTACCTTCATCTGCTTGAAAAATCTTAACACAGATACTGAAGTCGCAGCAGCTGATGTTCAAAAAACAGTCTTCTTTAGGTTAGTGCAGCAAAACTAAAAGCTTGCTCTATTTTGCTTTTACCTACTGCAATGCCAGGGACTGTGACTTGGAGAATAACAAACCGTGAATTACTGACTCAGGCTGTTGCCCAAACAGAACCCTCAGTCAACAATTCACCACCACTCATATCTTTGGTATGAAAAGGCCACAGTTCTTTACTTGAATAATTACAAAATATATCACATAATGATTCCTCAGCATTTTTCATCCATATTTACATATACCTATATATATATATATGTATATACACAGTAAAAGACAAAGAACCTCTGTGCGTAAACACTGAGGCAAGGGTTACCTCAAAGGGCATTTGGCTGGGAAGCCAAGTTTCAAGAAAATACAAAGTCACACATGCCCCCACAATGCAAAGCATCATGGGCTGCATATGCAAATCACCACAGAATGTTATGCTGGTCCAACTTTAAGCAGAATTGCATGGTGCCGAAAGGCCTCTCACACAGTTTGCAAAGGGTGCTAACAGAAGACATAGACACGTGTTTCATCCTACCAGGACTCATCAGTATGCCTCGTCTGTTTAACACCCCAGTGCACTGGACCAGCTACCCCTAAGGCAGTGTGCCTGGGATATATTGTGGTGAACCCATTAAAATAAAAAACATTTAAAAGACAAAGAACCTCTGTGCGTAAACACTGAGGCAAGGGTTACCCAAAGGGCATTTGGCTGGGAAGCCAAGTTCCAAGAAAATACAAAGTCACATGCCCCCACAATGCAAAGCATCATGGGCTGCATATGCAAATCACCACAGAATGTTATGCTGGTCCAACTTTAAGCAGAATTACATGGTGCTGAAAGGCCTCTCACACAGTTTGCAAAGGGTGCTAACAGAAGACATAGACACGTGTTTCGTCCTACCAGGACTCATCAGTATGCCTCGTCTGTTTAACACCCCAGTGGACTGGACCAGCTACCCCTAAGGCAGTGTGCCTTAAGGGGTAGCTACCCCTAAGGCAGTATATACACAGTAGATACCAAATTAGTAAGACCCCTTGGGGCAGCAAATTCATGCCTTGACTCAACCTTTCCTCCCTCTGCCTCATGCCTGTTTGGGAACTCTGGCCCATCAGTCAGACAGACCCATCTGGGGCCATGACTCCCCTCTGGACAGCCCCTTCCCCTTACCACAGATTTTGGGACATCCTTAACCCTTCGACGAGGAACATGCCTGCCTGGGACTGCACTCCCCATCTTCAGATCTTGTCCCCCAGCATTTCAGTGTACGTCCCACTTGAGTGACCGCCCACCCAGGTCAATGAAGCATACTCACGCAGGGTCATGCTTCCAACTGGGTGTCACCCAATAACCATTTGCATTTCACTTTCAGGCTGGGAGAATTTCCTTTTTTAGGGTCAGCCATGAATTTCCGCCACTTACATGTGTCCAACACATATTCCCCACTAATGCCCCAGGGGTCTTACTTTTCCCATACAATACACTCTCGCAAAAGTCCTGTAGGGTGTTATTAAAAATATCATTCCCAATTTCTGACAAGTGGACTCCATTGCGACTATATAGGGCCTTGTTGGCTTTGTTGATCAGGAAATGCTGAATGATTTCCACATCCTGCAAGGTGGTAAACCTGGACACCTCCCTGTTCACCTCCCTGCGTACCTTCTTGATATGTATGTTATTTGCTCCTCCTCAGCCATTGGCAGGAAATGATCCAATACCATGCCATGACTGTCTATGGGAGGAGCTCTTTCAGATGGGCCAAGCCCTTCTTGATTTCCCCAATCAGCTTTGGTGCCCCCAGGGTGACCACATCATTCCCTCCCAAGTGAAGCACCAATGCAACAAGCGGTTGCCTCTGGAGCCTGTCTCTTTATCATGTCCAACAACTGCCCCCATTTCATTCCCCCTTTTCCAGCCCACTGAATGAGTGCTCGCCCCTCTAGTATGCCCAACTGTCTGCCATATGGCTGCTGCGCTGCTCTTCTGTAAGCTTCCCTCATGCATAAGTGCCCAACAATCCATAACTGGGGTGGCGTTTCAGTCATACCTGAAAAACAAATAGATAGCATGAGTATTGTGTAGCAAATGTTTTCAGTTCCTAGGGGAGTAAGACCTGGTGGCCCTTGCTTTCAGAACCCAATGCCTGAGGTCATGTGTTAAGGCCCAATATATCCTTTGCAAGCCCTGGAAGCCCATCTGCCTAATTCTCTTATCTGCTCTCCTTCTAGCCCACACCTGGCTGGCTCTGTGGCAGCACCAGTCTGGAATGAATGTGTATTAAATGAACATGGATCCAGGCCTGCCAGCCACAAACCCTTCCTGAGGATGGCTGCAAACTGCTGCCTTATCACCGGCTTCCCATCCCCATGACTGAACAAACTGCCCAGTCACTTTTGGCCTCTCACTTAAATATTTTTGCATTAATGACCAGGAGCAGATGTCCCCTGTTGGGGGCCTTGTATAGTGTAATGAAGGTGGGAGGCCAACACTGATTTGTCTTTGACTTACGCAATTGGAAACATATTCTGTCTTGCCAGATTGCGCAGTCATCAACCTACAAATTCTCATTTTGCCCGGGTGTATTGGACTATGGCACAATTTCAATATCCCAAAAGGCTACAAAGAATGAACAAGAAAAGAGGGCACTGAACAGCTGGGTTATGTACCCTGAGCTGCACGCAACATTCAGTGCCCTCAGTAAATCTAACAGTTCAAGGCTATGGGCTTCCTGGCATCCTGTGTCCTCCCTCTTGATCTCACAAATCCTTCCAACATCTTTTTGGTTATGAAATTGTTGGTAGGGTCTGGGAAACCCTGTGCATTCCAGAGAATGTGATACCTGCCAACTGTAGGCATATCGCTGTCGGAGATTTCCCCAGCCGTTCCAGGTGAAGGATGTAACTTTGCACCTGCCTCTGGGTCTCATGCAGGGTCATGCTTACCTTGCGCCCGCAAAATCCTTGGAAAGCCGAATAGCTACCTATATATTTTTTCCAGGTCAAGGAGGCCACAGAGAGCTGTACCAGTTGATGCTATCTTGCGTCCCCAGTTGCCAAACAGCCTCCGGTATCCGCATGGGAAGTGGGTCTGCTTCTGGAGCCAGCTGCCCGAATTACTCAACCTCTAAGGGAGACAGGGCATCAGCAAATACATTTTCTTTGCCTGGCAAATGTTGAGCTCTGAAAGTGATATTGTACTAGAGACAACACAGCACAAAGACCCACAGCACCGTAGCACCTTCATAACATCCTCAGACTTCGAGGTCTGTGAATTCAGTATATCAGCTACTGCCTTATTGTCTGTGTGAAACCGGACATGCTGGTTTTCCAGCCTGTGCACCCACACCCTCACTGTCACCATGATGGGAAAAAAGCTCGAGGAGTGTGATGTTCTTGGTGAATCCAAACCCAACCCATTCCTGATGCCAGCACTCTGCAAATCACAACCCTTGCAAGAAGGCTCCAAAACCAATCCCACCTGAAGTGTCTGTACCTAGGTACAGTTCCTGGTCTTGTCCTGCTGGTTTTTGCCATATAGTCACCCCATTAAAACCCTGCAGTAACAGTTCCCACAATTTAAGGTCTGCTTCAATGCCCTGATATAATGATATTGTTTTGTGGCCCCAGCTGTATCGGTGGCCAGGTGCCTCAGGAATGGTCTCCCCATGCTGACTGCATGGCATGCAAAGTTCAAATGCCCTAGAACAGACTGCAGCTGCTTTAAGGTCACTTTTTTCACCTTCCCCATTTCACACAATAAGTGGGTCAGGGTTGCTGTCTTATCGAGCAATAAATGAGAAACCATTGCCTCAGAACCAACCTCTGTACCTAGGTAAGCCAGGCATGTGGTGGGGCCCTCCATTTTTTTCCAGCGCCAATGGTACACCAAAATGCTCCATCAGAATGTGGAAACCTACCAGTGTTTCCATACATGTCCTTGATCCGCTGGGTCCTGTAAACAAAAAGTCATCCAAATAATGTATGATGTACCCATTCCATGTGTGTACTTTGGTAGCCCACTCCAAAAATGTCTCGAAAGCTGCACAGCTCACCAAGCATCCCATGGGCATTGCTTTATCAACATTCCAGCACCCGTTAAAAGTAAAACCCAATAGATCATAGTCCTCTGGACTCACCAGAAGGAAGCAGAATGCTGACTTGATGTTGCTCTTTGCCATCAATACCCCTCGGATCAACTGCACTGCCACATCAAATGACACGTATTTCACAGAACTGTCTTCAGGTGCAATGAAATCATTTACTGAGGCCCCTTTTGGGTAAGGCACATGATATATCAGCCTCTTGTTTACCTGGTGTTACTTTTTTGGGACTAGTCCTAGAGGGGATATTCAGAGATTAGACAAAGGGGGATTTTCAAAGGGGCCAGCTACTCGGCCCACCTCTATTTCTTTACAGATTGTTTGCTCAACTATATTGGGGAGGAGAGCAGCAGATTTAAGATGTTGGGCTGTCGGCACTTGTGCCCCATTTTAAGGGATTTTGAAACCTTTTTTAAAACCATCCATCAAATAATCAGCCACATTCCAGTCAGGGTAACAGGAGAGCCATGTTTCCATATGTTCAAACTGAACTGGCAATCTAGCCAGATTTCCCAGACCCTTGTTTTCCTTTCTCTCCCCAGTTCCTCCACTACTTTGCCATCTGCCTGCCTGGCAACTGCACTCTGTGGCCTTGTGGTCCCCTCCACATATTTTGCAAATGTGGCTATACCTACACTAGGATTAAAAACACTTTCCTTTGTTGTAATCGTAAAAACCTTTTTTAACCGTCTTCCTCTGATTTTTCTCATTATCTCCCACCGTTTGTTTGGCAATGATGTGACCACTATCCGTATATGTCACAATGTTGGGCCTGCCCCTCGTCATGTAGCATACCCACAGGTCTATGTGTGTGTTTCCATTTAAGATTGGGCTGCCGAGCCATTTTTAGATGGAACTATTCATCATATTTAAGCCACACATATCCATCAAAGGATAGGTGTGCAAATTTTATAGTATCCCAATACTTAAGCAATGAAACCAGTCTGTTAGGGTGTTTCATCCTGTGTACTGACATAAATATGTTGAAGGCTGCAGCCCAGTTTTCAAATGTAAAAGGGGCTTTGGGCCTCTGAGGCATCTCTTTTTTCCCCTTTTTGTCCCTGTTCTCTGGGAGCTCCCAATATAATGAGAGCATGTCAATTAATTTTTTTAATTCATTTCAGTTTGGGATTAACACCTGTAGAATTCCCTTTCCATATTTTTTCCTAGACTGTGTCCAGTACTTGATCTCCTAATGGATCACTGACCTCAGCATATGCCCAATGATTTAACCCAGTGTTGGGCTCTGAGGTGCCATTGCTACCAGTTGGGGCAGCCGGTGCATTGCTGTGCCCTCCATCCAAACCAGTTCCAGTCAAATTGCTCAGGCCTGACTGCTATGTCTGTGGCATGGGCATCGGTGTCCCAGTCCACACTTGGACCATGGCACCTTGTGCCCTCTGAGCTCCCTGCTGAACTGCGTTTGCAGCCACTGAAGGCTGCTCGGGTGTGGGGGTCTCCACCGGCCGACCACTGCCCACCAGAGGGATCAACTCTACTGATGTGCCCCATTGTGCCAGTGTGTATCCCACATTAGAGGGAGCTGCTCCTCCCTGTGCTTTGCCATCTGATGGTCCAGGAGACCCTAAAGGGAACATCCTGTGAATACCTGAGTGGCCCCTGCCCCCGGAGCACTTAATGGCGTGGTATGTGATCCCACATTCCCCTGAACCGTTCCTCTTTGTGGAACTGTTTATTGAGCCATGCCCCATACACCCCACGGGTTCACTCCAACTCCCATTGTGGCTGGTAAGCCACCCATGCCCCTGTACATGAGAGGCCACATCTGTGGCCACTGATTCCACATGTGTCCCCATGGGAACACAGGCCACTGTGCTATTGCTGGGTTCAAACCTGTGTATGGCTGATCAGGTGGTGTACCCACTCCTATACCTGCAGTGGGCAGAAGAACAGAAAAATTGCCTAATCCCGATGGAGCTAACTGCTGCCCTGTCATGGACATTTGCCAATTCAGGATGTGTGCCCCTTGTGAGATCCCACTTGCCACCCGCTTCATTTGTCAATGGATTAGAGCGATCCAAGCCCAGTGTGGCTGACTGATGACACCCGTGCACCACCTCCTGTGCTCCTTGACCATGGGTAATGACCCCCAGCATGGCACACTCACTAGTGCTGCCTGTTGTTTCACTTGGGCACCGCTGGTCGCAGAGCTCTGCAATTCCACATCCCTTGCCAGTAACTCTGTTTTCGCTCAATTCTCTGGCAGCTGCTTCCTTTGCCTTCCTCTCCAACCCCGCCATATGTTGTATTTTGTAGGCAGCAGGTTATAATACACTGGTGGTCTGGATGGACCCCCAGCCCCGGCTCCTTCTAGGGCTCACTGTGCCCCTGACCACCTGACAGTTTGTCATCACTGCCGTCTTCAGACCCAACCACTTCTATGGATGCATCACTCCTCCGGTCCCTTTCGTACTCACCAGTCGGCAGCTGTTTCACCAATGCCATGTTGCCCTTGCTTCTTGTGTTCTTGGAAGTGGCCAGCTTCTGCTCTTGGTCTGCTGTGGGTGAACCTTCACCTTCCATCTGCTCTGCTTACATCTGCTGTTGGATTTCCTCCACCAATGCATGGGTCCTATGCATAGTCAGCCAGCCTTGCCCCTTTCTTCTGTGCTACTTTGTGCCACTGATTCAAGGAGGTGAGCTGAGGGCTGGCATTGCCTCAGTGGGCACCTTCCTGCCTCAGTCCTCTCTGAGAACCCCAGTTTGCTCCTGGTGGTTAGGACCTTCCCCCCCCAGATCTGCTGGCCCTCTGTATGAGTGACCTGCAGGCCAGGTTCAAGCCTAGACACCACAAGCATCCAATCAGGACCTCCAAGGTCTTTAAGACGTTGCAAGGCATCATGTAAGGCCTGGTCCTGTCCCCTCGTACGGGTCGCAGGGGAAGCCAGGGTCACCTGACTTCCCTGACGAGCCCGTTGAGCTGCCATGCTATTTGCTACTCAGAGACCCTGGGGCAAAGCTGTGCCAGGCATGGCTGTTACCTAATTAAGTGAAAGAAAACAGGCTTGTTAGCATTCTGCCTCTCGTAGACTCTAGGGCATTATATCCCTTCTCTCACTATTCTGCAATCCATTTGCATTGTTCATATATGTCCCTGCATCCTCTTCCATATAATACTTCCCTCATCTGCCCCCACACCTCTTGCCCTGAATCAACATTGCCCATATTACAACCCATCTGCTGTATAGGGCAGAACTATCCTATAAAGAGAGGGAGGAAAAAAAAACACCCCTGCCCCCACCTCCCGAAGCTTCCAGTTGTGTTCTGAGCCTGATGCCCTATTCTATTACTGGATAAACAATCTGCAATGCCGATACACTAAACAACTGGCTAACTACCTGGCTGAGCTACAAGAATCCTTGTCCTGATCTGCAACAACATCTGCAATTTCTTAACTGTTTTTAGGCCTAATGGGAGAAAGGAGTTAAACATTGTTGAACCCAGAATAAGATACATAAAAACATAAATTATATCGACTGCACCCAAATAGTCAAGGAGGAGCTGAATTAACAATGATTAGCTAGAATAAATTTTTTTTTTTAAATAACGAGGCTGAAATGATCCCAAACACAGCTGCTCAACTCCCTTGGGACAATTGAACAATAATAAAAAAGAAGCTTGGGATATTATTAATATACATATATATATATATATTTTTTTTTTGTATAAAAATATAGTGGCTGAAATGGCTGCAGTGCACATTAGATCACTCAGAGAACAATATAATACATGCCTAATACTTTAAAGATTTTCAGTTAAAGTGATAATGTTAGGTCGTCTCAACTTACTGAGGTTCCAGACATGTGCACAAACAATAGCATAAATCAGGTAATTGGTGTAATCCTAACAAGCCAAATATTAGGCTAATATTTACAGCTTAGAATACTTGATAAGATCAATTTTATTTGGAGCCTATCATTAACAGCAGTGGATATGCCAAATCCTTGCATGCATTCAGCACATACCACCTTCAGGAATAAATGGGATTCGGCAAGGGATTGTACATTGTGGGGAAGCTGCTGGAAACAGCAGGAGCAGAAAAAAGGCCAACCAGGGAGAAAGGGTGGGGGGCAGCCACAGCCCACCACATGGTCAGGGACCGGGACCGCTGCAGCACTGGAGCAGGTACAGGGGCTGCTAAATGCTGCGGCTAGCATAAAGGCAGGCAGAAGCGTCAAGGCCGTAGTATGAGGCAGGCAAAAATCAGGAGCAGGGATGTGCTCTGGCCAAGCTTTGGGGGGGAAGGAGGGCCAGACGCAGGCAGCTGTGTGGGCGGGAGTACAGGGCTGCCGCACACCGTGGCTAGGGAGGGAGCTGGGCCGCCATACTGCAGGGCACATTGAGCAGGAAGAAGAAAGGAAAAAATTACTTACCATAGTAATGTTGTTTTTCCTAATGGAATATTGCTGTATTCTGACTATATGCAGTTAACCCCAGCTCTTGAACTACTCCAAAGAGGAAAGGGTCAACTCTATGCCAGAGCATAGAATGTTGCGCTCGAGCTCGGTTTTCAAACCTCTGTCTCTGGTACATCTCAAGTAACCATCAGATTCTTACGAGCACTAAACTTAATTAATAGTTATAGAAATTGTGTAAAATTTTAAACCATAGGCAACAAATACTTGAGTCCATAAGACTCAAGTCGAGAACCCAAGAAGAACCTTAAGTAGACAGTGATAATATGAATAACAATATAATAACAATAATAATCAGAAAAATACCCACCTAGCCAGGCAGGGTATGAAAGGTACACCTCTGGGGTGCAGCACTGTACCTGCCCACCCACATCCCAAAAACTAGGTTCTGAGAGGGGAGGCAGGGAGGGAGGTCAGAATACAGCAAGGCTCCATTAGAAGAAACAACACTACTATGGTAAGTAATTTTTTCTTCAAACAACATGAAGTCTTGCTGTATTCTGACTAGATGCAGACTACCAAGCAGTTCCCCCCCGGAGGAGGGAATCACAGAACCTTACTTTGGGAAGAAACTCTGCAGTACTGCTGTGCCAAACCTAGCATCACTTCTGGTCTGAATGTCCAGGGAGTAATGCTTGGTAAATGTGTGCACTGTTTTCCAGGTGGCTGCTTTACATATTTCCACTAAAGGAATATTCCTAGCAGCTGCCAGGGAAGCAGCTGTACCCCTGGTCGAGTGAGCCCTCAGCCCTGAGGGAGGCTCTTTCCCTAACTTCGAAAAGCAGAACTGAATACAGGAAACAATCCACCTGTCAATAGTTCTTTTAGTAGCATGTCTACCTTTTCCCACTTCTACATAAGTGAGAAATAACTGAAGACAATCATTCCTATAGGCCTTAATATGCTCTGTATAATAACTAAGAGCGCTTTTCACATCCAGATTATGCAATCTTCTTTCTCCAGAAGAAGAATGGTCAGTGAAAAATGCAGGCAGGGGCAAAGATTGGTTCAGATGAAAATCTGAAACCACTTTAGGAAGAAATGTTCTATTTGTCCTAAGGACCACCTTATCCCTGTGGAAGGAATTGAAGTCAGGTTCCACTGACAAAGCCTGCAATTCACTAATTCTCATGACAGAAGTGATAGCTACCAGGAACACAATCTTCCAAGTCAAGTACTTAAGCTCAGCTGAGGACAAAGGTTCGATGGGGGGGGTTGCATAAATTGTGCAATACAAATATTCAAGTCCCAAGCAGGAGTAGGCTCCCCGAAGGGAAGGTTAATATGAGCTACACCTTTGAAAAACTTACTAGAAACAAGATGAGATGCAAAGTAAGATCCCTTCCCTGCAGAAAGGAAGGCAGAGACAGCTGCCAGATGAACTTTAAGGGTAGCAGGCCTAAGGCCTAACTCATTAAGATGAACCAGATAATCCAGAGCTGTGGAAATACCCGCAGAATCTGGTTGCATATCTCTCTGAGAACACCAGATACTGAACCGTTTCCATTTAGAACTGTAAGTTTTTCTGGTGGAAGGTTTCCTAGAAACCTTAAGGATATCCATTACCCCTTGAGAGAGGTGCAGACCTGCATATTCTAACTCTTCAAGAGCCAAGCCTTGAGTCTGAGAGACTGAAGATTGGGGTACCAAATCCTCCCCTGGGATGAAGTCAGGAGGTCGTGCCTCCTGGGTAAGACATGGGGAATTGACACTGCTAGAGACAGTAACAGGGGATACCATGGTTGTCTACCCCAGTCCGGAGCCACCAGAATCACTGTGCAGGGTTGAGACCTGATCTTGATCAGAACTCTGAAGATCAGTGGAAAAGGAGGAAAGGCATAAAGAAACCTGTTTGTCCAATCTAACAGGAGAGCATCTAGAGGAACAGTCCCCAGGAGTGGGGGTCTGCAGCAGAACAGAGGAAGCTGATGATTGTCTGGGGCTGCAAAGAGATCTATCTCTGGAGTGCCCCATCTCTTGAAAATTACCTGAAGTACATGAAGTACATGAAGTACCCCTTTTTTTTGCACTTCCCCCTTAATTTGTTTTCTAGCTTTCACCCACTTATCTCTTACCAGACTTTTTTCCCAAAATCCCATCACCCTCGCTTTAATCTTTCAGTACTGTTATATTTTTTTTTTCCTTTTTTATTATAACCCAGTTTCATTGCCTCAATGCTTTGTATATATGTGAATATTCTTGCATCTGTTCATTTATAATGTCTTTGTTTTTTATATTCAATCTGTATCTTGTATTTGTGTAAAATTGTACCTTTATATTGTTATGACCAATCAGGTCCATCTTGTAAATGAGCTATGCTCAATGATGCTCGCCTGAATAAATAAAGATTTTTGATTTGATTTTGATTTGAGAGTTCAGGGACCACTCGTGGTAACCCTGGGATATGCTGCTTAAGACATCTGCCAGAACATTGTCCTTCCCTGGAAGATGTACTGCTATCAGTGAAGTCTGAAGAGAGTAAGTCAGTGACCATACCTTCATGGCTTTCGTGCACAAGGCCATGGACCGAGTGCCCCCTAGCTTGTTTATGAACCACATAGTGGTGGTGTTGTCTGTCCTGATCTGCACCACCTTCCTTTTGACTGATTGTGAAAAAGCCTGAAGTGCCAGATACACAGCTCTGAGGTCCAGAAGATTGATATGAAGGAGAGACTCCTGCTGTGACCAAGTGCACTGTGCAGTGAGATCCCCCATTTGGGCTCCCCATCCTAGAAGAGAAGCATCTGTGGTAAGGGCCACTGAGGGTGCTTGACTGAGGTATGGGACACCCTATCCGAGACTGTCCTCCTCCAACCACCACTGGACGGCTTGGACAAGAGTCTGAGTCACTGGAATCAGCTTGGTGAGAGAGTCCTTCCTCTGATTCCAAAAGGACCTTAAATGGAACTGAATGTCCCTCATCTGGAACCTGGCTCCCTGAACCACTGCTGTGGAGGCTGCCATGTGACCTAAAAGCTGGAGAAAATGTCTGGCTGGATGAGACACTAGTAGTTGAAAAAAGGAAACCAGATCTGTAAGGGCCCTTACCCTTGAGTAATGGAGGAAGGCCCTTACCTGAATAGTATCCAGCTCGACTCCTCTGAAAGTAAGGAGTTGCACCAGTTCTAGAACTGACTTGGGTAAGTTGAGAAAGAATCCTAGAGAACCCAGAAGCCCCTGGGTAACCTCTAGAGCTGACTTGACTTGGTCTGAGAACTGACTAGAATGAGCCAGTCTAGGTAAGGAAACACTGACATTCCCTGCCTTCTGAGGAAGGCCACAACTACTGCTAGACATTTTGTGAATACCCTTGGAGCAGATGTCAGGCCAAAGGGCATTGCTCTGAACTGTTAATGACCTGAGGGCAACTCGAACCTGAGGTACTTTCTGTGGGAACTGTGGGAACATCTGATAGGAATGTGGAAATAGGCATCCTTGAGGTCCAGGAAAGCTAACCAGTCTCCTGGCCTTAGAGAGGGAAGTATTATTCCCAGAGTCATTGAATTTTGGCTTAGTGATATGTTTGTTCAGATATCTCAGGTCTAGGATGGGTCGCCAGTCCCCTGTCTTTTTGGGGGTAAGGAAATACCTTGAGTATAGACCTTTCCCTATGTGCTGTAGAGGAACCTTCTCCACAGCTTTTAGAGACAGTAGGGAGGAAACCTCTGCCTCTAAGGAAACTGTTTCCTGGGGTGTTGCAGGTGTAAAAGAATTGGCCCTCATACTGGGGAATCTTTTGAAGCTGAGAGCAAGTCCCTGGCTTACTACTTCCAGGACCCATTTGTCTGAAGTGATAGACTTTCAAGCCTGGAAGAAGTAAGCCAGCCTGCCCCCTACTGGAATAGGGGAGATGACCCGGACTGACACATCAGGGAGTCTGTTTGGCAGGAGCCCTAGGCTGAGAAGAGGATGCAGCCCTACTCATCCCCCTTCTGCCTCGCCCTCTAAACAACTCCCTCTGCTGGAAAAAAGAGGAAGCCTGGGCTTGGTAAAACCACATGTGAAAAGGCCTGCCCCTTCCAGCCCTAGACTGCTGCTTTGGTGGAGTGGCTTGCCTTTCCTTGGCCACTGCACTCCTGTAGGTGGTCCTATATTCATCCATATTTTTCATGTATGTCTCTGTTTGCTCCCCAAACAGAGAATTGACAGTGACAGGAAAATCCATAGCCTTAGCCTGGGTATCCTGTGACAGGCTAGTACATCTGAGCCAAGCAAATCTCCGTAAAGAGACAGATGTAGCCATGACTCTGGTGGTGTCAACGGCAGCATGGAACTGAACTTTGGATGCCTCTATACCATCTGCAGGCACCTGTTCCAGCTCCTTGGCCAGCTGGGGAGGGGCATTCTTAGCTAGCTCCAGAACCGTATCCCACCTGGACTTCTGGTTCCTAGCCACATAAGTCATATAAGAAGCCTGCCTGAGTCCCAAGGAAGATGCCAAGTACTGCTTCTTTGCCATGGCATCCACCTTCCTGGAATCCTTATCTGGGGGGTGTGAAGCCAAGGGGATGTTTGCCTTGTCACAGGCTGCAGCCTGCACTACCCCAACATGGCTGCAATGAGAACAGAGAAAATCTGTTCCAGGGCCTGACAAAGTATACCTCTTGTCCATTCTCTTATCCACAGGCGGTATGGAAGATGACATCTGTAATATTTTTTGAGTTTGTTTCCCCAAAGACTTATGTAGGGGAATAGACAATCTCTTAGACTCTGGGACATCCATTATCTCCACAAAGTCAGGTTCTTCTGCCTCATCCACAGTTTCCACTGCTGGTAGCTGGAGGGTTTCTGCCACCTTTTTATAAAATAAAAAGTGTGAAGGGAACTCAGAAAGTCTGGGAGGGGAGACATTGAAGGGTCTGTCTGGGGAGATGTCAGGCTCTACTGGTTCATCTAGGCCTTCAAATTCATCTTCATCTTCGTAGTCCCCTTCAGGATCATCCTCCCAATCCAAATCATAAGACTCCTCCGGTTCATATTCTGAAGGGGTTGGAACCAACTGAACTGATCACCTGCCAGGTGGTGTCGGTTTGGTCGGAACCGGATGGAGTGATTGGACTATATTAGTAGCTCTAGCAATCTCTTCAGTGGTTGGGATCTGAGGGGCTGGATCTCAACCAGCCAATTTCTTTTTCCGTTTTGAAGGAACTAATCCTTCGGAATCCAATTTTCTTTTGCCCAAGGAGGTATCGCCCGTGTCAGCAGGCACCTCCTCAGGTTCAGTCGGAACCGAACCAGGCTGGCCATCCGGATTAGCGGACTTCTCGGCCTCTCTTTCCCTAAGCCGAGCTAATCTTTTCTCTATAGTGGCCTTAGGGAAATGTGCACAAATTTGGCAGTCTGATCTGAACTGGTCAAACCACAGACAATAAACACACGTGAGGTGGGGATCAGCTTCAGCAAAAGCCTCCCCACACTCAGAACAGTGTTGAAACCCAGTGGGACTGGTTTTCTTTTTGGGTTTCTCAGACATTGCCTTATGAATAAAATTACGCTTAACAGCTGTTACGCCAGGTAATACAAACTTTTCAGTCACCAGCCGGTTCAAGGGCTGTGTAAAAAAATTGGAATAAGTCCTCATTTTTTTGAGACCAAAAAAGTACTGGACCACACTAAAGTAGAATAAACAGCAAAAATTTAAACAATCACTTCGGTTCCCAACCGGACTGACCAGAAAGAAACCGAACAAAACAATTTCTATCACTATCTACTATAATACCTGTACTGCAGACAGAGATTTGAGTACCGAAAAAATAAAGAAACGGTTATGAAAAACCGAATGAATCACTATACCAAACCGAAGCAGCGAAGGAGAAATCTCCGAAGCGTCTTCACAGTTAGGTGGAGTAAAGAATCTGATGATTACTTGAGATGTACCAGAGACAGAGGTTTGAAAACTGAGCTCGAGCTCAAAGTTCTATGCTCTGGCATAGAGTTACCCCTTTCCTCTCCGGAGCAGTTCAAGTGCTGGAGCTAACTACATATAGCCAGAATACTGCAAGATTTCGTGTTGTTTGAAAAGGATGCTGCATGCTGCATGCTGCAGTGCACCTCAAAAGCGACTGCTTCTGGAAAAAGGGGGTTGCTGTAGGGGCCGCCAGGTGGCCTGAAGGGGAGGAGCTGGGATCTGCACTAAGGGAAATGCCTGCCCAGGAATCTGGATTCCCAGCTGGAGTGTGGGGTCCTGAAATTTAATTGGGAGCTGGACTAGGGTGAAAAGAGCAGCCTGGGGAGATAAGCAGCTGCCGGGCACAGCGGCATACAGAGAAGAGCTTCCTGGGGACAGGGCCACCACACACTGTGGCATGTGGGGGAGCAGCAGGGAGAATCAGGGCAGCCGCAGGCTGCAGGGTGCCGGGGGAGGGCTGCTGAGAGAGGGATGGTGCTTGGGGCATGAGCCAGAATGGGGGTGGGGAGGCTGGCAGGAAGCGGAGGAGTGGTGGCTCCGGCCAGGGCAGTGGCAGCAGGGGGACAAAACCGCGAAGCTGCGAAAAGCTTACCTGGGATGCCTGAAGTGTGGCTTGTAAACAGCGGGATCAGGTCATGGTGGCATGGAGCAGGGGGCCTCAGTCCATCTAACTGGAGCAGTTTCCTTTTAGTGAACAGCTTCACAGAGGGAGAACCCCTCTCAAACTGCTCCCTTTAAGAAATTTCCAGGCCACTCCCTACCGGAGAGGCCTGGGCCAGCCTCCTCAGTGGTTCCCCCACTGACTGGTCCTGATGCACTGGGGTTGCCCCCTCTGCCTCTTCAGGCCTGGGCAGCTCCTCCACCACCACTGGTGGGTTGTGTGCAACTCAAGCCCCCCGGTGACAGGCTGGGGGGGGTAATTTCCTCAGCAGCAGCGGAAACCGACATGCCCATTGTTAAAAACCCTGATATGTCTATAGAACAAACTTTCTGGGAGGAAAACAAGCAAAAATGGGCAGACTGGATGGGCCTTGTGGTCCTTATCTGCCATCAACCTCTATGTTTCTACGTAAAAATGTCAGTAGGCCCCACATAACATTGCTGTGAACTTGCTGAGACTGCTTGAAACATCAGGATCTGTAGACTTTGCTGCTGCTACTGCAAATGCAGTAACACTCCAGTAATCAGCTATCTAGAAGATAGAGATAGCAGGAGCGGATCTGACTAGGACATCCCTACCTGCAGTGCTACCTCCATATAGCCGAGGGATAAATACAATACTGTGCTGAGCTCCCTGCTAATTCCCCTGGCAATCTTTCCATTATCTCCATCAAGGGTGGAAATAAAATGAAAGAAAAATCCAATCACGTTCACGTGAAGAAGCACCATGACTTAAGCCCTGTTTACATGGTCACATTTGCACTGGAGCAACCTGATCGCTCGGGTTGCTCCAGTGCAAATGCGATCATGTGAACATGTACCCGATCGTGGTAAGTCACTCATTAAGCTGGTCCCACGTTCCCTCTCAAGCTGGGGATGCCGACCAGAGTGAGCAACTTGCAGTGGATTAAACTGCTGTCTGGACTGCCTGTGCCGTTGCAACAGGTTCACTCTGCCTTTGCAGTGGTGAGCGACAGTCTGGCCCCCTGACACACGGCCCCTTACAAGCTCAGAATGTAGCGGTGGACAGGCAGTTTCCCACTTGCTGCTGGTCGGGACCACACTGCTGCGGTCCCAAATGAGTAGCGTTGCTGCCATGTAAACACTGCTCTAGTTTAATTTGCCAGAAGCTGCCTCACATTACTGCCCCCACTTCAAGTTGCTGCTGATCAGTACTACCAGTCTTTTTCCCTGCTTGATTTCAATAATCCCCATGCCACTCAGGTAGTACTTTGCCTTCATGTTATTTTTTCTTAAATGCATGTCGCCTTGCATTTCTTAGCATTGATGTTCATCTGCCATTTTGCCGTCCATTTCTCATACTGATCTAGATCTTTCTGCACTTAGTTAATTTATCTCCTACTGGCATGTAACTACTCTTCCCATCTTGGAGACATCAGTAAACTTGGTGACCCAGCTACTAGTACCCACCTCCAGGGAGAAAAAGGAGGAAAAACAGCGGAATCAAACAACAAATGGGGCCCGGTGGAACTGAGGGTTAAGGCGCTGGATGCCACAACTCGCTCTACACCGCTGACCCGGGTTCAGAAGCGGACTCGGGCCATCAGGGGTTGGCTGGGGGGAGAAGGATTAAGTGCCCAATGGCTTGCTCTCCTTCTCCAGGGAGGGCTGGGGAGTTAGTTTTGCCACTCCACCGCCACCTTCTGGGGGAACTTGGAGGTGCCGGCGCGGTCGGGACAACATAGGGGGCTGACGTTGGCAGAGGACAGGAGCGGACGCATGTCTCAGCGTGCGTTGGCTCAATGGTTCTCATTGCACACTGATGTCAAGGGGATTTGAACAGCGGAAAAATACCCCCCCAGACGATCCTGGTGATGATCTCCCACTACACCCCATAGCACAAGGGCAGACTCCGTTGTATGCATGTGCTCCCCTGAGGTTCGAGGAAGGTAAGCCTGGGGCCTTCCTTGTCCCGCCCAGGGGGTTAACCGGGAAGGGAAAAAAATTAGCACCACAGATGCGTACTCTAGGGGCAGACTCCTCTATGCTTGAGGTGGAGACCTGGGGATCCAAGAGAAAGGAGGGTCTGAAGGGGAGGGATAGGCGGATAAAAAGAGAGTAAAGTAAAAAAAAAAAAAAAATACAACAAATGGAAATAATATTTATGAAATTAAAGCCCAAAGTTCCCCATTCTGGATAAAGAACAGACTAGGTAAAAGAGGAAGGAAACGTTAGAAGATAAGAGATGTGAAAACAAACAAGATAAAACTAAAATAATGATACTAATCAAAAAGAAAAAAAGAGAAATTGTGGGTATTTAAAGATAAGGGTATGCACATATAGGTTATAAGATTTAGGATATGAGTATATTGGGATACAAACAAAATAACAGGAAAGGAAAAAGGGAGTAAGGCCAAAAGGTTACTATATTATTAATTCTGCTTTATTTATCATGGGATATAGGTCCCACAGTTAAGAGATGCTATTCCTCTCTACAGCTCTGTCTTTCGTACAGCGTACCAGATACTACATACCTAGTGCTCATCTTGGTGGTAATGCGAGTAGGGTGGCTGCAGGGAAGTGGGCCTTGAGCAGCAATCCCTATTATTCCTTTTTTTTTATTGCTGCTGGTCTTTGGGACTCCCTCATCAGCAGTAAGGAGGGGGATGGGAAGGGATTTAGCCGAGTTGAAAGGATCAAGGGAAAAAGGGGTTACTTGGAAATAAGAAAAGAATTCAAGTCATTGAGTAACGGAAATAAGAAAAAAGTAATGCTAACATTAAAGTTTTTCTTAATTAGCTGGATAAAACTGCAGACTCTCTGGGTGAAATTAAGTACAGATATAGAAGTTTGATATGATGAATAATCAGTTATTATCAATGCTCCATCCAGAACCCACCACTGCTTCCTGTACAAAAAGGTAGGATGGACCTGCCTGGCTGCGAAGAAACTTACACATACTTACATCTGGCTATACAAAGCATTCTTAAGCAAATTGCCTCCCTGTGTTACAACTTTCCTACAGCGCTCTCATAGCTCGTATGCCCTAAGGAAGAACACATATATTTTCTTAGAGGTGCCTAAAGTTCATACGTGTTATGGAAAAGCATCCATTAGTTCTGTACTCCCTACTATTTGGAATAAACTCCAAACAACACTAAACCTTCATACATTAATACCTTTAAATGCATTCAAAACTCTCACCATTAAATTCACTACTGATACCTGCCTCTACTTCTAATCTGCATCTTACCCTCCAAATTCTAAGGTTCATCTCCTCCCTTTGTTATGGCATATATTAGGCTTGTGCCTTATATTGGTCTGAAGCAACTGCTGAATGTTATATTGTACATATTGTATATACCTTGACTGGAAACTGCTACTGTATTTTATATTACTGTGTATGTCTATTTTTGTATTCTGTACCATGCACTGATGTATCATTGTTGCACATGTTTGTGCTTGTGCCTTAGTATTGGACTGAAGTCATTGCTGAATGCTACATTGTACATACTGTATATACCTTGTCTGGAAACTGCTATTTTATTTTATAATTCTATGTATCTCTATTTTTGCATTTTGCACTATGCATTGTTGTACCATTGTTGCACTGGTTTGTATTACTGTCTGCACAAGGGCCATCCTTGCAAATGAGCTTGCTCAATGGATCTATCCCTCTTCGCAGTAAACTTGAAACTTGAACATTAATTTTTTATCCTGGTTTGTCAAAGGGGCTAAAGATCATATAAAAATAAAGAAAATCATTAATATTTGCAAATGTAAATCAACTGAAACTTCCCTGTGAAAGACATTCTGATGCTGGCCACAGCCGGGAGCAGTGCTGAGGCCAACGAGGTGTCCACCATGGACTTTGCTTTGGCCTCTTCCATAGCTGCTAGTCTGGCAGCGGACCATGCTGCAGCGGAGGCTGCCTTGCGACAGCCCTTGGCAGACAGTTTGGGGCCTCAATTGGCCAGCTGGCTGAGGAGAAGGTGAGCCTTTTGGTCTTTTAGTGACTACGGAAGCATCATCTAGCAGAGAGTCTGCAAGCAGCAGCATCGTGTCATCCCAAGGCAGTACAGGCACGACACATGTGGGTCCATCCATGACATCTTCTGCTGGCATGTGATGTACTGCTTGAAGCCAGAAGCAGGCTTCGCTTCCTCATGTTCCATATTTCGAACAAGTGCCGGGAGTGGGACTGAGGAATAGACACATTATCAGAAAGTAGATAAAAGTCATTGAGTTTGCCAATGATGCACTTAACAGACCCTACAACATGAGGAGGCTGAACTCTTCCAGCAGAAAGGAAGATCTGATGTCACAGGGCAGAGCTGAGGGACATACCACCTGGGAGGTGGGAGGAACTTTGCTTCAAGATGTTCTGGTGAATCAGCTCTTAAGGAAGAACTGCCAATGTGATGAGGTATCCTCGGGGGGAGAAAGGAGGCACAAGCCCCAGCCTGCAGAATAAAGTTGCCTCTCCCAGGTCCTGCACCTGAGCTAAACTCCTCCCAGGCTTAGAGAACCTGTAGGGAACTGCAGGGTCAGAAAATAAGCCTCAGGAAAAGCAGGGTGACAGGGCAGGCTAGGTGTCAAAGGGACTAAAGTACAGTAAATAAAAAAAAACTCTGAACAAGATACACCTTTATCCACACTCTAGGAAGCCTTAAAAGCTTATTTATTAGGGCAAATTATTTCATATATTGTAAACAAATCAACATTTATAATCTCAACCTCTAAACAAGCTCTTGCTAAACTCTTGATTCTTAGAGATAAATTCAACCAGGTTACAGAGGCCTAGACCAGAGAAGCAATGATGAAGGCGTGCTCTTAACATTACCTGCTAGGGGGAAAAACTGACCAACTTTTGCCTTATCAAATACAAAATGAAAAGGCCAATAATGCAATGAACTATATTTTATTTATTTATTTAGTGTTTGTTGACCGGGTAAGTGCACTAGACAAATCCTGCCTATTTTCAGGCACGACCTGGGGAAGGGGGATACAGATGAATGGCAATTGACCTTGAACCAGATTAAGCTGTTGGTGGTATTTTTTAGTGAATGAGGGAAATTTGGCCAGGACACCGGGGAAATTCCTCTACTCTTTTCGATAAGTGCCATGGGATCTTTAACATCCACCTGAACTACCACCAGTCCAGGCAGATGGGACCTCGGTTTAACGTCTCATCCGAAAGACGGCACCTCAGAAGTGCAGTACCCCTCTCATGCTGCACTACAGTGTCAGTACTGGGATATTAACCCAAGTGCCAGATGTGAGAACTGAACCCACAGCCCTCTGATCTCCCGGCCTCGGGAGGTGAGTGTGCTACCTACTGAGCCACTGACACTGACAGGATGAGAAAGGAATAGGATCCGGTAATCCAGGGGCAAGCAACTGAACTTTCAAAAACAAAATCATGAGAAACTGTGCACTTCTATCTAACATTGAAGATATTCATAATTTTAACCTTTTAAATTTGGAATCAACAACCAAGGAGAACAGAAAGTCTCTGAAAATGAATCGAAGGTAACAGGAAGTGAGGGACTCCATTAAAGACCTTGCTAAAGGAAAATCGCCCGGTCCAGATGGTTTCACAGGGGAGTTCTTGAAAGCATCCAATGAAGAACAGATACCCTTCGTAACAAAGCTGTTGAATACATTTTTTGTTGGTATGGGATTGTCTTCTTCCTTCAACTAAGCTATCATTATTCTGCTACTTAAAAACGATAAACCTCCAGAGTTATGTGGGTCATATCAATCAAATCTTTATTTAACCAGGCGAAACACCATTGAATAAAATTAATTTACAAAGAGGACATCCATACAGTGCCGATCATATACAAATATCATAATTAAGCATGTCCCAGAAGATCTTTACTAAAATTCTAGTTACAAGTGTAACCCCCCTGCAAATGGGGGTTCCCAAAAGACTTCCAGGAGCTTGCTTGAATGCTCCAAGCCTGAATGGTGTTTGGCATTTAAGCCATTTATCAGTGAGTGTTTTTAGAGCCTCTGGTACTGTCTCTTTAAGAGCTGTCTGCTTGCAGACATAATTAGTTTGTATGGGGGGACTGTGTGCTTCTCTGAGTACCACTCGAGCTGCTGCCAATTCACTTCATTTTGCAGTCACTAGGAGTGCAAAGGAACCTATCTGAAAGATGTAACTGTTTGCCAGAAATTATTTAGAGTAATAATGAAATTACAGTTTGTCTAACCTGCTTTCTTTGCAGTCAGAACTGTGTCTGCTAGTTCCCCATTCTAGTTTTGAACTGCTGAACTGGACCAATCAGTGTGGGGTAAGCTAGCTCTAAAATGGTGCCTTGGACTAATCAGAACTTGGACTCATAATCTGAGCCAGCCACAAGAGGATTGTATGGGCAGTGACTCTGGGAGATGTAGTTTAGACTTCAGTGCCTTTTGGACCAACAGCAGCAGTCTATTGTGAGTGACAGCCAATCCAGTCAAGAACTGGGAGGAACTCAAAGGAAGTGCCAGTTTTGTCGGTTGGAGTTTCAGTTGAGCTTTGGCAGTGAAGAAGGAAGGAGCCCTGTGCTTTTTCAGTGTGCAGTTTTAGTCAAAAAACATGTGTAAGGCCCAGAGTTCTGGTCTGCAGCTTGTGTAACAGCTTGTTAGGACTGAATCCGTCCTGTGAAAAGAATCAAAGGATCTCTGAAGAGTAGAAACCAGGCTCACCCTGTAGAAGACTGGAGGAATTGCTGAAAATTGCACTCGGTCTGTCAGGAACTGAATCTGCTGTGTGTTCTCCCGGGTATTGTGCAGTAATTGCATCGGGATACAGATGCAGCCTGCCTGGTATAGTGCTTTCTTTTATATGGATGTGTGAAGAGGTTTGTGTACCTCAAGTGAGCCCTGCTGACATTGAAGGACCCTATCTTATTTGGAGGTCGTGAGTACTAATTCAGGGTCGCTCCCTGTTGAATTGCCACATTAAATCCAAATGGAATTACTGTACTGCTGACCGTTTAATTCTCCTTTTCTCTGTGTGAAAGGGCCCCTACCAGCTGCCACGGTTTGGACTAGCCACTAGGGCTTGGGTACCCAGGGACAGTAACTGATAGGGATAGGCCTGTGCACAGAGCCATAGGTAGATTATTAGAGTGATAAGCTAATTAACCTGATTTCCCCCTGTCCTTGTTATATCCCCCTAAATAAATCAGAGCTGCTTGTTTCAGCAAAGTTATACTGCCTGAGGTATTTGTCTATGTTAAGTACTGTACTGTGATTGTTGCACTGTATCTCATTTCACAGGAGGTCCCAGTGCCGGAACCAGACCTGGGGGTAAGTGTATACTGTGAAGGTAATTCTGATATATTGTGTGGGGCCACTAGTGGAAGAAAGGGGTTGCAGTGTCCCAGAGGGCTGTGACCAAGTTAGTTTAACTATTGCAAACCCTGACCTCTGGGTGGAGGCACCCGCCATTGGATCCAGGCCCCTCAACCTGTTAGTGGCAAATCAGGCAGGGGTAGTAGCCCCTGGGATAGCGCCATCTAGGGGTTACACAAGATTAAACGGAGTACTACATAAGATCCTACATCAGCATCAGATGGACTTCATTGAAGGAAGATTAGTTTAGAACATAAGGAGAACTTTAAATGTTATAGAAGGGTCAACATCTGTCCAATTTAGTAGCGCTGGATGCTGAAATGGCACTTAACAGGGTAGATTGAAATTTTTTATTTAAAGTTTTGGAAGAGTTCAGATTTGAACCTAATTTCTGTAAACCACACAGTATACTTTACAGTATTCCAAGTACAAGAAATAGGAATAACTCACAACTTTAAGACCCCATACTCCTTCACAGGGGCACCAGGCAAGGATGTCCCCCTCTCCCCATTACTTTTTGTGTGTTACTTATGAAACCATCTGCACAAACAGTAAGAGTTTAATATAATTCACAGTACCTATAACACCTCTACAAGAACCAATCACCTCCAGTAGCTCTGTATGATGTCCGAACCATCCATTACTTAACCTAATATAAAATGACCACCCAGGTGAAAATGAATTAATTCAGTTGCAGCATATCAGGTAAATGGCCTAGATGAATAGCTGTAGTGCAGTCTTTATTTCATGTGTTTATTGGTTGCCCATATTTGGAATAATTTTGGAAGTACATCATTAGCACAATAGAACAAATGGTAGGACTAAATATTCCTTTCGATCCAGAAATTCTACTATTTGGTCCATTACTGAATACGATATTCAACTGAGTAAGGAAAATATTTAATTTGTCAACCTTAGATTCCAGGGAACATTTACAGCACGCGCATCTAGTCATGGAGGAAGGGAGGAGGGGCCCAATCTGTTCAATGACTCAAGGTGGGCTGGTAGGCAGTAAGCATAATTCTAGAGGGGTGGTAATTTTTTCTCTGTTTGTTGACCTACTACCCAGTGGCAGAAGCCAAGGCCTCCACGGTGAATTTCCTATTAGCAAGGGACGGCTGGCATTGCATAGTCATCTACAACTTCACTACAATACCCAACCGTGTTGTAAGAGTCACTGTGGTAGCAAGAAAGCCTTAACCCACCCACAAGACCAGAGTGCAATGTCTCTGCAACATATCCTGGCCCCTCTAACCCAAGGTGGGAAGTCTGGACTGAGACTTGATCCTGTGTCTCCCTCAAGGCAGAGTGGTGCTCCACCTGCTGGCACCACAGGGCCTATTTTAAGCCAATTATAAATCGAGACATTCTTTGTAACTAATCAGGATTTTTTTTTTTGTTTTTTTTAAATACTCTAGGTACTCATAGCCATATGAGGGTGTTTCACTCTAATAGTTCTAAAATTCTGAAGTTCTACATTTAGTTGAAACAGCCCTTTTTCTACACTGGGGTCTCTCTAATTTTCTGCAAAGAAAAGACATTTAGTTTAAATTAATGTCACTTTTTTAAAACAAAAATCCTCAACATGATTTATATGTACAGTTCCTGTGTCCCATGTGGCTATTATAAAGCACATCTGTCTTACTGCCAACTGAAGTCAATGGGAAAGGCTGCAGCATGTGAAAACCTCTTATACAACAAGAGGCATGTTTACACTGCTACCTTTGCAGTGCATCATCCCATGTGCACGGCTAGATGCACTGCAAAGCTGGCACTGTGGACACATGATAGGAGTGCTCTGAATCCATTTTCTGCACTGGGGCAGGAATGGGTATATTTATTGCAGTGAGCATATCATGTGGCATTGTAAATGTGCTGCGACGCTGGCTCCAATAAAAAGTCCCCACTACCATAATCTATTGCCCCTCACTCTCCAGTTAATCAGAAATGAATATGATTTGCTTTTCTCTTAAAACCTTCACTCTGTTCTGCAATTCCCTGCCCATGTTATCCGCATGGTGACACTCTGAAATGACTTCTTGTCTGACATCATCATGTGATGGGAATAAGTACGAAGTCAGGAAAACAACTTTTATATACTCAGGAGAATTTCATGGGGGTAGGGCAGAGCATGGCTTTGGTATATGATTTCTTCAGAGGGAAGTAACTGATTAATGAAATCCAGAAGGGAAATGCCAGAGTCTGATTCATGCCGGGTAAGAAAAAAAATGCCTGACATGGTTTTCTTACATTCCGACTCCTCCGCTCTATTATGTGTAAGATATCTACCTTCTCCTCCACTGCTCCGAACCCGCCTCACAGCCCCTTTCCAGAGCAACCTGTATCTGTGCAAGGGAGGGTGTGTGAACAGTGAATAGGCCCCGCTGATGCAATTACAGCAGGAGCAGAGCAGTGCAAATATTATAGCACTGTAGCCATGTAAACAAGGCTAAAGAATGCTTCATGTGCAGCAGCTCCTATATATTCCATCATTCAAAATTCTAATGGAAAATTATTTGGTTAAAATTCCCCATATTAATTTTGACAGGGAAAACTTCAACATCCACCAAAACTAAGAGTACAATTGAAATCACCACTGAGCAGTGGGATGCAGTTCAGCATTATCGTCAAACTAGTGACCTAACAAATTCTATTCAAAGTTGTGCGGCATACTGGCCCAGTCAGATGAATTAAATGCCACTGCTTATCCCAGATTAAACTACTAATGGTTATAAGAGTTTCTTCCTTACTGTGCCAGAATTACTCAGCTCATACTCTGGAATGCACCCCTATAACCATACGAGACACAGAAACTATACATATAAACATATAGTACTGGATTTTCAAAAAGGTGGATGCAGCACTCGCGTCTATATTTGGGGCGCATGCTGCATCCACGCAGATGTGTCCAGATGTCAGCATCCTAGTCACATACATCTGGATGCACTTGCAACAGTTCCTGCTGCTTATGGCAATTTCTGCCATAACTGCATGACTGATGTCTATTTTTCAGACGCAACTGTGGAATTCCATCCCGGGAGTTAGAACAACTTTTTGTGGTTTAACTTTGCAGGTGGAATTCTGCACCCATGTCTGAAAAATGGATGCAGGGATTTGAAAATCTCACCCATAAACTTATTTTGCAGTGAATTTTAGTCTCACTAAGGATGCTAGATTGACAGCACTGGAGACTGAAGCCCTCTGTTTAGCCACGTAAAAGCTACAGCACAGGTGTCTACAGTGTACGCTTCTCTCATACTGCCACACCAACGTACCCCAACTCTACCATTGATAGACCACCTTCAGTGGGTGAGAGGGTTGTTCAGACTGTATTCAGTTCATATCCTCTCACGTGTTACAGTCAACTGTTATAGTGTGTTTTTATGTAAACACTTGTTCAATCTGATCTGGAAGTCAGCACAACTGATTTCATGTATGCCACCAAACAACCATCAGAACACAGAAACACAGGAAGTAATGAAAGAAGAAGCTAAGTCAATCAGATATGTCTTTTTTTTTCCTCAGCTCTTTTTCTTGCTCGAGCTGCAGGCGAGGGATGTCCTCCTTCATCGGCACCTCGACCGACCACCTGGCATCCCACCAGGCCGCTCGGACTGGGAGGCCCATAGCTTGTTCCATATGGTGGGGCTCCCTGAGGAGAGAGGCCAAGATACACCAGAGGCCCCAGCTGAGGCTTACACCTGGGGCATCATTCAGGAAACGGTCCAGGAGCTTCACAGTGCTATCATGCCCAGGGGTGTTCCCCTTAGGTTTCCTCCTGGAGGTGCAGACGAGCAATGACATCAGCACAGGTCGCGTGTGTTCCTTTACCCGACTCAGAGACATCTGCCAACGACTCCACTCACTGCCTGTGGTCCCAGCTGTCACAAACCCAGTCTCCACTGGGTGTTGCTTGCATGCTGGGAAACCAACTCTCCCCCCCCAAGGAGAGCTGTCTGTGGGATGCTCATCCTACCTTCCCCTGGCTGACCCTCTGACAATATGTGCTTGCTCCTGAACAGGGGTTGTCAGCGCTGCAGATGGTAGCGCTACCACTGTGTTGGCAGGCCACTAATCAGGAAAGTCTTGAGTCCCGACCTCACAATACAGATTAGTAGCCATACATTATGCCATCCCCAGTTATCCTCTCTCTATTATTTACTTTCCCTTTGCAATGATTCCCTTGACATTATACTAATGTTCCTTGAAACCATTTATGGTCTCCCTAATTAACTACAGTGCAAGGTGACATCCTTTCTGAATCAAAACTGGGCCCGTTCAAATATAAGCTTTGTCAACAACTCACAGCACTTTGTGGTTGCGAGTGCTTTCCCTAAGCTGGCATCTGTTGTTTACTCCATGCAGTTCCTCCAACGCACTTAGCAGCTGAGCTGGCCCCTTGATCAGCCTCCCTCTTCACTCCTCTCAGTCATACCCATATCCTACCTTCACTTACTCGTCAACCCCCCTACCCTCCTGTGCGTACCATCTTAACCCCACCCTTCCACTACTGCCTTTTCTCAAACTCCCCCTATCCTCCCCCTCTCCTTGGACAAGGCCTCCTTGGCTGACTCTCAACATTGTTAATGTCCCTATGGGGTTTTTGACTGTTATGTACACTTCATTATGTTTGTAACCTGATTACATTGTCTATTGACATTATACTGGAATGTTATCCTTATTTTAAGCTCCTGTCTTTTCTGTTAAACTGTGTTAATCTCTGATGTGGAACCTTTGTAAAAGAGCTCCTAGTTCAAAGGTACTTGTAATCCAAGATCTTATAAATAAATAAAATATGTAAACTGTTCCACTTGACTTCTCCACCACGCTTTCTGTAAGAAAAAAAAATGTTTTCTAATTTTCTTTCAAAACATCCTCCTGTAAGCCTAAAACTGTGTCCCCTGCAGGCTGAACTGTTCTTTATTTATGCTTTTCTAACTTTCTATTTGCTGCAAGGAGAACAGTGCATGAGAACCTGATGAACAAGTGGGGAATCTCAAGTGAATCTGAAGATAACCTAAGAGATACACTGAAGAAGTCATTGGGTTGTTTAGCTTAGACCCCTTCACTGGGATGACAAGAATGACAATGAATGATCTCAGAGAGGACGTGGTAATAAACTCTTAGTCTGCACAACATTATGAATGCAAAGCTAACCTTTTTTCTAAAAAACAAAAATGAAATCAACCATTTAAAACTGAGTTTTTGTGCTGATCTGGGTGATACACTGAAGAAGTCCTCGGGTTGTTTAGCCTAGCCACCCTTCTCTGTGATGACAAGAATGGCAATGAATGAGGTCATAAAGGAAGTACTAAGAAGCTCTCAGGCGGCAAAACTTTGTGAATGGAAAACTAACCTTTATTTTTTTTTAATGAAATCCTCTTTTTAAAACTCAGAGCTTTCATGCTGACCTAGGTGATACATTTAATAAGTCCTTGGGTTGTTTAGCCTAGTGCACCCCCCCCCCCCAGCGATGACAATGATAATGAATGAATTCATAAAGGAAGTACTAATAAATCCTCGGTCTGCACAACTCTGTGAACGGAAAGCTAACCTAAAAATACCACCAACAGCTTAATCTGGTTCAGTTTCAGTTGGTTACCGTCTATATCCCCGGTCACCCCTGAAAAAGGGACTTCTAGTCTCAGTGGGCCTACTGGGTCAACACAATTACATAAATAAAATAAATAGCAGAGCTGTGGCACATATTTGATGCTTGTAGGAGCTAGGAAGTACCTCTTCCAGCCTCTTGGTATAATAAAAACAAACAGCTGAGTTTCCAGTTAATTGGAGTAGCTTGGCAAGGGACTAGGAAACAAAGGGGGATAATCTGCTAGAGCAAGTGGGGGCTAGGAAGAGGCAATTTGAAAAACAACACTTAGCCAACATATGAACAGTTTTAATCTACTGTATCTCACTGAGTAGTGTGTAATTAGTGACAAAGGCAAAGCAGGCAGGACTCATGGAACACAAGGCCAATGAGACTGGTCAAGCTAGACTGAGTTCATTTTTACGGCTGCAGTGGGCAGTGCCTGCAGACATTTTGCATGTACAAAAGGGATAATGTCATGTTTTCTGTCTGTGGAACTGGCTGAATTTGTAAGTAGTCTCCTCCGCCTTACCCTCCTCCAAGAAATGCTTTTCGTCCTTAAATAAATACGCTTTCATGTTAGTCAATGGTTGCAGGGCACTATTTTCTTTCTTAAATGGGAGGTACAAGAACTGGAACCTGAGTAGTGGGAGGTAGCATTATTTTTTTTTTTTGGGGTAAGATCCACCCCCACCTCCAGCTGAGAAGCTCCTTAAGATCCACCCCCACCTTTTGTTTTGCTTCATGTGGGAGGGGCATGAGGTGGATCTATCATGTTGGAACAACTGATTATCAGAGCTGCCTGGGGCATTAGAGCTTAAGGTTCAGAAGGAAAGAAAAAATAATTAAGGAGTGCCCGAAACTGCATCCTTATACAGCACTTGTGAAACTGCATCCTGAAATTACAGTACTTGAGGAAAGCAAGCACTTGCAACACAAGAATGCCAATTAAGGTATAGGCCCACAAAGGAGTAAAATATGTCACCCAAAGAAGACTATCCCATATTGGATACTAGAGTGTCTGTTTCTTAAAAGCTTTTTATACCCCCCCAACACACACACACACAGCTGAAGCACCCACCCAAATGGCTAGGGGACGCTCTACATTTTTATCTCTCTGGGACCTGAAGTTTAGCAGTAATGTGTGAAGAGAATAAAGTCTTGTGTTTTGTGCATCTGAATAGGTTTAGTGCTTTGAAGTTAAAAGATATAAATATATATACATAGGCCCAGATATTCAAACTGTGCCCAAAAAGTGCGCAATAGCAGGAGCAAGCGCAAGTCTATTGTGCCCATGCACAACAGACGCGATATTCAAAAAACCAGCTGGCCAAATTACGCATACAGCCAACGTCTGAATATCGCACAACCTGCGCCATAGTGCAACTAGGGAGGGGAAGCTGAGCAGATATGATGCGCTATAGCGCAACAAGGGATGTTCAGCTGAGCAGTCCAGAGGCGCCATAGCACAAGCAGGGAGCCCCCCAGCTGCAGAGCAATGTAACTGCACAATCAGGGAGGTAGGAGCCCACCACCCATGCCACAAATGGGCACAGGAACACACAGCAGAACAGACATTGCCCCCCCACACCCCAAGCACTGCACAACCAGGGGAGGGCTGGAATAACCACTGGTCCATGGAGACAAGCAACCAACCCACAGCCTGGCCATGGTACCCCATCACACCTACCGGCAAGCTGTGACTGGCACACAAGGAGGGCGGACCACCCTGTGCCACACCATCCCCCCAGTGCACAGCACACCCTGCACTGTGACCCACAGACACCCCCCCATGAGCAGTGACCACCACTGCAGGAATCCCGATGCATGCCACCACCCCCACAGTGTCAATGCAACCCTGTGCACCACAGAACCATGCAAGCCAGCCCCACCATGAGCATTCATCAGCAGGTTGCAGCACACAGCAATGCAACAAAGGCAGACAAAGTGCCACCACGCACAGTCCCCCGAGGTACTGCTGAGAGACCGACCATGTGTTGGCACAAGAGTGACCCCATATTGGACGGTCGTGTAGTTGACACCTCCCCCAGTGGTACAGCATGCCACACAGTATTCCAGTAACACACCCTGGCCCACCACTGGCCACAACAGCCAGCACAGACACCCACAGTGGTGCGTGGAAGCATGCACCACACCAGATGCCACACAGGGTCTGGACAGACACCCACCCATACCCAAGGGCACAACACAGGGACACAGTGGTGGGGCAACCAAGCCCCCACTGTGGGCCCATGTAAACCATGTACACACAACCTGCAGTCCACCATGGCACTGGAGTGCCAACCACCATGCACAGGCACCATGGACCAATACCCCACCATGTGTCACCTGGAGCACAAGCCACAGACAGTGGGGCACATCCCCTGCAACACACACAAGCCACAGCATGGAGGTGGGACAATGACTGTGTTGCCCACAGTGCCACCTGAGCCAGGCATGCACCACACCAGTGACATGGGCAACCCAGCAAAGCGACGGGTACAGTGTCCACCCTGCAGGGAATGCCACCACTGACATGCCAGCAGATCATGCAGGTCACAGACATGCATGTGTGTCAGCTGCACAGGCCATGGACTGGCCGATGGGTGCACCATGGACACAGAGCACGCACCATGGACCACTGCACACAGTCATCCAGTGCACGGGGAACAACACACACAACACAGACACTGACTGATATCTACCCCATACCACAGACACCTCCACACGGACACACACACATACCTATGACTGCACCACCCCTGATGCCATGCACACCACTGCAGCTGAGCACCTATAGCCCACTGCAAATCAAAGACCACCACGGTATTCACAGAAAAGTAATATGTATTATAAAAATAAAGAAATCAACTATTTACATGAACAACAACTATATACAGTTTTTGGGGGACACAAAAAGGTGGGGGTGGGCAGGGGAAAGGGGTGGACAAATGGGATGGGATAGGAGGGGTGTGAGGGTGGGTCCAGGGGGGAATGGGAGGTCAGGGATCAAGGGACTATTATCTCCCACGCTGGTCCAGGCTCTGGCTCCCCCTCGCTCTGTGCCTCCGAAGGACCCCCGACTCATCAATTCATCTAAGGATCATCACCGTCTCCCGTGCCAGGGTGAGGAGCTCCCGCAGGGTGTCCCTGATTTCCCTCAGATGTCTCGCACCTAGGACAAGGGAGCACAGTCAACAGGTGTGAATGCACAACCCCATACAGCCCGCCCACTGTGCATGGCATACGGCCATGGGACATACCACTGTGATGGTGTGTGACCAGCCGCAGTGATCACGTCCACAGGACCTGCCCACCCAGGCGCATACAGCCATGCGGGACGCTGCACACACCCACCAGCCAAGTCATGCATAGCACCACCGTGGCCATCTAGTGACATGGCTATGTAGTGCAAAGGCAGTGGCATAGCCATGCACCACCAATGATGCACACCCAGACATGCATTGCCACTGGACAGTGTTGACTGTAACCAGTGGCGTGCATGGCAGTGATGTCAATGAATGGTGGCCATGCCCCGCTGCCCACCTTGTCACACAGCATGCAATATTAATCATGGATGTCTGTCACTCACCCTCATCAGGCCGGTCAGGTGGCTGTTGTTGATCCTTGGCCCACCTGGCTGTGGCTTCCACCACCCTCCGCTCCGCACGCACTCAGCGCACTTCGTCTGGGCCTGTGGGGACAAAAAGGAGAGAAGAACATCAGTGCATTCCCAAAGCAAAGTCCCCCTGCCCCAAGGAGTGTGCCCCCCCACCCAGCCAGACCCACCACCCCACACCCTGTGAACACTGCCACGGCCAACGCCATCCGGTCCCTCCCCTATGTGCTGGATACAAACAACAATGTGACTCATATGGGCAATAACTGTGTGTTGACAGAACCCCTACCTGGACGTGGTACCATGCCCCTCCTGGCACGTGACCTCAGTCTGGCCAGTAGTTCCAGCTCCCTCCTCTGCAGGTCACCATATCGGTGCCTGCACTGCTCCACTGTTCTGCCCCTGCCTGTCACCTCCTCGAGGGCTGTGGCCACCTCTTGCCACACCTGGGACCTTGCCTTATCCAGGGGGGCCTCCCAAAAGAGAGGCCCATGGTGTGGCTTGACTGTGGCCACCAGATTAGCCAATTCTATGGCAGTCCAGGGAGCAGCCCTTCTCTGCGCCATTGCGTTAGCTATAGTAGGCAATATGGCGCTCTGCAGCCCGGTACCCCACATGCAGATGCTGCGCGGTACAGTGCTGCCATTCCCTATCACGCTGTTACCGAACAGCGTGATAGAGGTGCACCTATGCCTGATGCATGGCGCCAAGGGGGCAAAGGTTGGGCACAGGGTCAAGGGTCCCTGGCAGAAGGCCACGCACAGCGCCATCGGATGACAATGCGTGTAGCGCAATTGGCTGCCTGTGTGCCAGTGCCACAGCGGACTATCGGGCAGTTGGGCCATTGCACCTATGAAGGCCCACTGCCACAGCGCCATGTAGTGACCTTCGCTATAGCACCACTGGCACAATGGTGGCTGTGCCCTGCACTGCCTACCGCACACAGCATGTCATCAGTGCAGCAGATGCCTGCGTTAGCAACCTGGGCATGCGCAGTGAGGTGTACTACGCATGCCACAGAACTGCGCCATTAGCTCAGCATGTTCAACACAATTGCGCAAAGCGCAACAGCGCGATATTCAGCCGTCATATGCAAATCATCCGATCAGCCATTCAATGGCGCAGCACTGCAATTTGCATCTAATTAAAGTTGCTCCTCACCTCATTTGCATGGATTGCGCTATAAAGGTGCGACAATGTGCTGCAGTGGCCATAGTCGGTTACTGCAGTTTATTGGTGAGTTGCATGCTGTGTGGGAGTGTGGACTGTGGATTCAGGGACATGCATGGGACTGCACAGTCACAGGTAACAACTGCCATTCTTACAGGCTACATAATGACTGAGCACATTCTTGGAGAGAAGGACAACAGTGGTGGGAGGAGGAGGAGGCCGAATTTCACTAAGGCCGAAACCGAGGCCCTATTTGAGGCCTACCTGGCTCAGGAGCCACTGCTCAGTGGACAGCGGGGCACCACTCAGGCCCGTGCTGCTGCATGGGAGGAGGTGGCACGTGCCGTGAACCTGCATGGCAGCCACCAGCGCTCCGTGCAGGAGTGTAAGAAGAAGATGGGTACAGACAGGAGGAGGGTAAAGGAGAAGGTGGCTGCCATCAGGGCGGCATGTGCTGCAACAGGTGGGGGACAGCCGGAGGTGGTACAGCTCACCCCAGCGGAGGACAGACTTGCTGCAAGCATGCACTGATGTGTCATAGAGGGAGTTCCGGGTGGTGGCTTCCAGACGGGTGGTGACCCATCTCTGCATGGTAAGTCATGGTCTGTCTGGGGGGGAGGCCGGGTAGGTCACACGCAGTAACGCTACTTTGCTTTCCCTTACAGATCCTGAGCATCTGCATGGGTCAGCGGTGGTGGGCCTGTCCACTGCGGACAGTTGGACGGAGTCGGAAGTGGGACCATCCACCTCCACAGGTATGTGTGGATCTGTACGACAGTGGGGCTGCCTGGCTGTACACACTGATGTCGTTGAGACAGGTGTGGAGGAAGCCCTGCCTGTGTCCCAGCATGCTGGTGTCCATGGATGCCAGCACGCTGTGGCTGTGGCAGAGTCCGGGACCAGTGATGATGACACGACCGTCATGGGCAGTGACACGTGTGTGCCACAGGATGGACACACACAGCAGGGCAATTCGCGCCCATGGCTGTGGCTGTGGCTGGTGCCGCCGTGGGGGCCTGCATGTCAGCACAGTCCCAGGCTGTGCCTGTCAGCACCAGTGAGGCAGCACTGGTGTCTGTTCAGGACAGTGGGACTGTTGAGGTCACTGCGGCGGCACCACTGAGCCCTGGGGTGTGGCAGCCAGAGGGGCAGCATCAGCAGTCGCCCACCGGGCCTGGGGGTACAAGGTACAGCGGCAGCATCTGTGCACCACCTGTGGACATGCCCATACCTGGTCCTGGTGCACAGCACCCACCCTCAAGGGGTGCTGAACATCAGGCCCTTGCACACCCTGAGGGACAGGAGGCCGAGGAGGCTGATGACCTCTTGGACAAGCACACCCGCCTACTGCGAGCATCGGTCCAGCAGCAGATGCAGCTTGCAACGTCCATAGAAGCACTGTGTGTGGCTCTGGAGTGGGCAGAGGAGTGTCACAGCAGGGACATTGAACGGATCCTGGCACGGATGGACCGTTTGCGGAAGGATGTGACTGCTGCCATTGACAGGCATGCACAGGCGTTCATTGCTGTCATGGCCACAATGGGCACACAGACAGGTGCCCATGCGTCGCAGACACCACGCAGTGCACTCTCCACCCCCCATTCCCGGCATCGTGTGACTCCCACCCTGTTGACGCCGGGTTCAGCTGTGGGCATCCCGAGCACCCTGGTGCAGGCATGTTCGGTGGGCTGCAGACCCCTGCACAGGCACGGTCACGTTCATGCAGCGGAACCCTTGGGGGACCATCGGTGCCACCCCATGAGGCCAGTGGTCAGCCTGCCAGTGCTGGCGGGTTTCGGTGGGGCCACCCACGCATCTGTGGCGGCTGTGGCACTGTGTCACGAGACTGACCTGTCTCCCAGCATGGCTACTGTCTGGTGCTGCCCTGTGTGCATTGTGTGTTTCAGTGGGCAGTGCACGGGTGGGTACCTGGCCCTGCACGCAGACACACAGTCCACCTGCACACCCTCCCGGCTGCTGTCCACAGTTACGTGTGCATGATGATGCCTGCATTGCGCTGTACACCAAAGTGCAACGGTGCCCAGCATCTGACACATGCACATGGACAGGCAGTGGGCGTGGTGGCCTGTGGACATGTGTGTTGCTAGGGTGTGCGTTCTGGGTCGGTGTGCCTTCTGGCCTCTGTGCACATTTGTTGCGTTGTGTGTGTGCGTGTGTCCTGCGGCGTGGCATGTTCATCCTCACCCATCCCTGGCTGTGTGTGTGCCTCTGTGCCCTGCCACTTCCCTCGGCGCATGCATCCCCAGTGTGGGTTCCTGCATGTTGTGAGTTGTGCCTTGGCCAATGGTGGCGCGTGGCTCGCATGACTTACCTGGCTTGGCTGAAGTGCTCCCTGTGATGGTAAACCCGCGCTGGCCAGCCAGCCGGAGCAGTCGGGGGTCCCGCGCTAAGGGGAGCTGCCCATCACCATCATCACCGCGCCCTCATCATCGTCTCTCTCGACCTGTACGGCTATCCCACATCTGCTGGCCATGATGTGCAGGATGCAACAGGGCCAGGAATATCCCACAGGCCTTTGAGGGCTGTACTGTGAGGGCACCGCCAGAGAGTGTCCAGGCAACGGAAACGTGCCTTCAGCATCCAGACACCCGCTCGATGACATTGCGTGTGGTGGCGCAGTTCCTCATTGTAGCTGCGGATGGGGTCGCGGGCCACCGGTAGGGTGGAGCAGCCAGGGACGGAGTGGTATCCACTGTCACCTGTGTGTAGAGGGTGGAGGTTATTTGGTGATCAGCATCGCCTGCCCCAAGCCATGGGGCCACTACCCATGGCACCTCTGGCCATGCCCCCAGGCCCTAGATTTGTCCATTTGGTTTGCATACTCACCCACTAGGTGTCCAGTGGGATGTCCCCACTCTTGAATCTGTGGCACAGTGCTGACTGGTGCCAGATGAATGAATCGCAGCTCCCCCAGGGTGCGTGGGCACAGACATTGATGATGCGCCCCTGGCACGCACACCACCTGGCAGTTGATGCTGGAATAGCCTTGTGATTCACGATGCAGCCCCCATGGCCAGGTGGTGTGCGTGTCCACATGGGTGCAGTCTATTGCCCTAAGCACGCCAGGCATACGTGCTACCCTGTGGAACTCCTGTATGTTTGCTGTGCGCTCCGCTGCTGTGCTGGGGAAATGGATGTACTCTCAGCATGTGGCAGCAGTGCACTGAGGAATTGGGTGAGGTGGCGTGACATGGCCAACTGGGTTATGCCTGTGGTGTCCCCAGTTGGTCTCTGGAAGGTACTCGTGGCGAGCAAGCACATGCAGGCTGTTACCTTGGTCTCCACTGACAGGGCATGGCTCCATCGTGTGGGTGTCTGCATCACATCACTGCACAGCTCACAAAGCCGCCTCGGCATAGCCCTGTTCAAGTGGTACCGGCCCACAATCTCAGTATCTGTGCACAGCTCAAAGCTGGTGCGGGCTCGGTACTGCCTGTTGGGGGCATACCACCGATGGGCCCTTCCACGGGCCACGTCCCCCTGCCGCCTGCCTTCTCACCCCCCTCATTACGGCCTTCATGTGGAAGGTGGCACTGGCCATGTCCCTGGCTTGCGTTCACCCCCCTGGCAGCTGTTACTTTATTCCCCCCACTGTCCTGGTTGCTACCTCCCCTGCACCGGGTACACCTGCCCGTGCTGGCCTCTGAGCTGTGTGGCTCCCCACACCTTCCCTGTGTCTGTCTGTTGCTGTGGCCTTTCCCTGGCCTGCCCTGTTCCTGCCACTTGCCCTGTCTGTGCCTCTGCCTCTGACACATGTGGCTTCCCTGTAGCGTTCTTGCGCCTCTTCCTTGCTTCTTTTTATTTTGGCTCATTTCCGCTATGGCGCAACTTCCGCTTGCTCCACTGTTGCGCATTGTGCAAGTCTTTGAATATCACACTGCGCCATTTATGTATGGTTCCTCCCCCTTCGGTTGCGCATGCCTTCATTATCATTGCGCAGTTGCTCAGCATGATTTCGGGGGCGCAACTGCCTCCTGCTGAATATCGCAGAATGGCGCAAATTCGGACTTGCGCAGGCGCAACCCTATTGCGCATGGCTCAACTCTTTTGAATATCTGGCCCATAGTGTCATGGGCACCTAAAAAGGAAGGTGATACTACTGAAATAAATGTTATTCTGATGATTTATTCATTTATGTGTAAAATGTTAAGTGTAGTTCTGCCTAGGTCAGACACATAAGTTATAAAAAGTACATTTAAGGATGGATGTATTAGTCAAAGCTTGTAGTAGCAAAATAAAGCAAGAAAAATAATATATTGTGTTTTTTTTTCTTTCAATTGTTTAACCAGAAGTGGCACACTAAGCTGAAAGCTTGTTTACAGGGGCAACCTGGGAGTACATGGAAGTTAAGTGACTTGCTCAGGGTCACCCAGTATGTAAGTGGGGGCTATGGGATTCAAACCCAGATCTCCAGATTTGCAGCTCAGAACCTTAAACCACTGTGCTATACTGCCTCCCTAGTTATGGCAGTCATCTATTTTATGGTTCATGATGTTGGTGTAGTAAGCAGCAGTACATTGCATAGCATGTGTAAAATGTCAATAAGTAGGCCATGCAATAGATGTGCTGAGCAGTTACTAAAGCAAGAAATGTATTTAGGATAGTAAAATATTCCTGTTAGAAAACTGATAAATGTGTGATATCTGCATCTCAATTCCAAGGAGGTCCTTATGGGGTGTCAATGTACAATATAAAGTAGTTATAGTTTTCAAGTTGTCTGGGTAATTGCTTTGTACTACCACTGTTACTAAATTTAAATTATTCTATGAAGAAAATTAAGTTTATGTAACTGTCTGTAAATGTATTAAAAACATTTACTTGTCCTTATAATGCAATGCATTAAATGCTGTTCCTAGGTTAAGAAGTCACATAACGCCCAGAGCATTAGGGTTTCTGTCCATAACACCCTGCCCTGTAGGGACTGAAAGGCATCAGGGGTGTGACTTCGGATTGTCAACAGTGATGCTCACGCCATTCCACCCCATCCCCACCCTGCAGCCAGTGACAGGTATTGTGATGTGCCTTTGACTCTTCAGCCCCAAAGTTCACTCAATTTTCATATACAGTACTGTACCCATTTCAGCATATTTCCTTATGGAATGGGGTGAGTGTAAAGCTCGAACACCCCAAGGCACACCTCGACACTTGTCTGTGTCTGCAAGGTAGGGTGAGGTGAAATGGCATGAGCGTTATGGGCAATGACCCAAAGGCACACCCCAATGCCTGTCCATCTCTGAATGGTCGGGGTGGGGTTGGCGTCACTTCAATACTTCACTGCCATTCCTATTCTGCCTGTCTGTGTGTGTGTCTCTCTCTATCTATATGTCTATGTAATTATCTTTCTATTAATTGCATGCACTGCTATTTTTACCTATTTTTAAAACAAACCTGCATATCACATTTGCCTGCACTCTGAGCACATACTTATGAAACTGTGCATATTTGTACTCCACTTCTGCATAGACCTCATACTTTCCTAATATTCCCATTATCACAAGCATAACTACCTTACCCTTATCAAAAGCAACCCCCTCTGACAGTTACTATCACATTTTCTCTGCTAACAGTCCATCATTACACCTGACTCCCTGACAACACATTGCTTAAATATAAGTTATATCACTTCATGGACAAAAACCCTGTTTCTCTAAAAAAAAAAAAAAAAACTGTACATAATCCCAAGGCTGAACATATGTCAACCACTACTTTTTCATGTACTGCCACTTTCTGTACCATCATGGGGATTCACATGTTTCCCAAGATGCTTTGCATTATTGGGGTATGTGCAATTGTGTTTTCTTTAAAATTTGGCTGTACGGCCAGTATCGTCCAGGATAAGACATACCTCAGTAGCATTTGCTCTGGGGTTCTTTTGTAAACTTATATTGCTTCCTATTCCTTCTATTAAAATGTACAGCTTGATATATTTTTCTAATAATGTGTATGCCTTCCTTAGAACAGAAACTAAAACAAGTCTTACTACTTACAAATCATTGTATTGTTTCTCCATACCTCCTTAACAATTCCACACAACTTCACTAACTTTATTATGCAGCCGTGGTGGATCTGACCAGATTTTGTTACGCTTGTCATGAACCTCAGTGAGGTGCTTGATTTTTTTATAGAGCTGGAACCCAGGCTATTCACACGTCAGTTCAAACAGATGGGAAAGGTTCATTTTAGGAGCTGAGTAAAAGTTTCCTAACCTTATACAACACCACAACATACCCGATTCCAAGACTAAAAATATTAAAAAATGATCTTTCAGGACTATGCATTCAGGGAATACGACCTTTAGGTAACTTCAGGTTAGTGGCAAAACATGATTTTTTTAACAATGACAGACTTTCAAATAGAGACAATACAACCAGGAAAAAACAGTTACGTAAGAATTTACCACATCAGTAGATCTTCGAGAGAAGCTCTTGCAGCAGGCCACACCAGTAGGACTAAGATGCCAGGCACTTGGACCTCACGGAAAACTTCTAGCTAGCAGTCTACCATGGGGGAGTCACCCCCCGTCATCAGTCAACTTACATCAGCATAGCTTATATAGGGGACCGGTCCCCAACATCCCTCAGTTCTTCCGCTGGAGACCCCATATAGGCAGTTGAAGGAGAACCGAGGAGGTTTGCTGAAAGCCAAAAGATAGGCAGAAGGTCAGTAAAGAAGTAACAACAGGGGGAAGGAGGGAGGGAAACCAGGGTCCGCTGCAAGAGCTTCTCTTAAATATCTACTGTTACGGTAAGTTCTTACATAACATACTATCTTACTTCGAGGAAGACTCTTGCAGTAGGCCACACCGGTAGGACTGAGTCCGAAGCAGTACCAGTTAGCACCAAGATAATATCACTGGGAGGAGGACAAGTCAGCAGTCAAGAGCTCAGGAGAGAAGACCCTGAAGAACTGCCAGATCAAAATAGGCTCTATGCCTAGAGGCAATGTCTAGACTGTAATGCTTGGTGAAAGTGTGTACAGAACTCCACATGGCAGCTGCACAGATGTCCACAGCAGACACATTTCTGAAGCAAGCCGTGGAAGCAGCCATACCCCTGGTGGAATGGCCTCTGACCACCCCCAGAAGAGGTTTGTTATACTTGCGGTAGGAATAAACAATGCAATTCGCTAACCACTTAGACAAACATTGTTTGGAAACAGAAGCGCCCTCTCTCTTGGGGGTGAATGAAACAAACAACTGATCAATTTTCCTCATAGACTTGGTGCGGTTGCAACATTCTGTGGACATCCAAAGTATGGAGCAATGCTTCCCACTGATTAGAAGACTCAGGAAAATAAACTGGCAGGTAGATGGAGTGATTTAAAGTAAACTCCGACACCACCTTAAGTAAAAACTTAGGATTAGTATGCAAAGACACCCTGTCTTTGTGAAAAAACAAAGAAGACTCCTTGCACATAAGAGCATGTAGCTTGGAAATTCTTTGAGCAGAAGTAACAGTAACTAAAAAGAGCACTTTCCACGACAGAAAACGCAGCTCGCAACTCATGGACAGTTCAGAGAGAAGTAAAGTGAGTTTGTCCAACATGAAGTTGAGGTCCCATGGAGGGACTGGGTCCTAAATGGGAGGTTTCAGATACAAAATGCCCTGCAGGAATGTGTGGTACACTTCAAGTTGGGTGACAGCTTTGCCTTCAGTAGGTGCATGGTATGAAGAAATGGTGGAAAGGTGCATCTTAAGACAGGAGTACTCCAGGCCTGAATCCAAAAGGGGAAGGAGGTACTCCAAGACCTGATTCACCAGGCAGGTGAATGAATCCAAATGGCAAGCAGTGGCACAAATGGAGAAGCGCTTCCATTTCATAGCATAAGTGGCCCTGGTGGAGGGTTTCCTGGCTGCCATCAGGATGTCAGTGACCCTAGAGAATACCCCAAAGTGGGCAATAGTTAGGTCCACAAGAGCCATGCATGGAGATGCAGGGACATGTGGTCTGGATGGACCAGGGTAACCTGGTCCTGTGAGAGCAAGCTTGTGCACAGGGGCAAGGGCACTAGAGGTTCCACGGCTAGCTGTTGTAGAAGAGGAAACCAAATCTGGTGTGGCCAGAAGGGAGCTATGAGAATCATCTCTACTCCTTCCAACTGGAGTCTGAGCAGAACCCCCTGCATAGAAACATAGACTTTGATGACAGATAAGGACCGCTAGGCCCATCTAGTCTGCCCATTTCCCTACCTACAGGATAGGCCGCAGATCCTAGTTAACCAACAGCCTATATCTTCCTGCCCCCCACAAGAATTGCCTTATGTCTGTCCCATGCATTCTTGAATTCTCCCACAGTTTTAGACCCCACAACTTCCTCAGGAAGGCTGTTCCATGCATCCACTACCCTCTGTGAAATAATACTTCCTCACATTGCCCTTTGAACCGCCCTCCTTCTATCTTTAAATTGTGTCCCCTTGTTCTTGCAAGTCTCTTTTTCTGAAAGATGCTACCCTCTTGGACCTTGTTGATTCCCTTGAGGTACTTGAAAGTTTCTATTATGTCCCCTCTCCTTCTTTCCTCAAGGGTATACATATTAAGCTCCTTTAGTCTCTCCTCACAGGCTTCTCTTGCAGACCCTGCACCATTTTAGTTGCCCTCCTCTGGACTGCCTCTATCCTGTCTATGTCCTTGCGGAGATGGGGTCTCCAGAACTGGACACAGTATTCCAGATGGGGTCTCACCAACTGTCTGTACAGAGGGATAACAACTTCCTGTTTTCTGCTGCTGATGCCTCTCCCTATACATCCCAGTATACCCCGAGCCCTCCCTACTGCCTTCTCAAATTGCTTGCTAACCTTAAGGTCATCTGATATGATTACCCCAGGTCCCTTTCCTGTTTTGTTGTTGTTACTACCTCCCCACCCATTGTGTATTCTTCCCTGGGTTCTTGTTTCCCAGGTGCATTATTTTGACTTTTGCATTGAATCCTAGCTGCCATAGGTCTGACCATTCCTCCAACCTTGCCAAGTCCCTTTTCATCCTTTCCACGCCTCCTTGTGTATCAACCCTGTTTGCAGATCTTTGTGTCATCTGCAAAGGCATACTTTTCCTTCAGTCCCTCTTCAATGTCACTGATGAAGACATTAAAAGGACTGGATCCAATACGAACCCTACGGTACCCCACTAGTAACCGCCCTTTCTTCAAGTGGACTCCATTTACAATTACCTTCTGTGTCCTGTTGTCCAGCCAATGTTTTACCCAGGCTACCACCCTGGGACCCACTCCCAGGCTGGTTAATTTGACTAATAATCTTTTGTGTGGACTGTGTCAAATGCCTTGCTAAAGTCTAGGTAGGCCATGTCCACAGCCCCTCCCTGGTCTACTATTTTGGTCACCCAGTCAAAGAAATCTATTAGATTCGTCTGACATGACCTTCCCACTGTGAACCCATGCTGCCTTGGATCCTGTGCTCCACTGACCTCTAGGTACTCAACTATTCTTTCCTTCAGAAGTGACTCCATCACTTTCCCTACCACAGAGGTCAGACTGACAGGTCTGTAGTTTCCTGCCTCTGTCTTGGTCCCACTTTTGTGAAGGGGAATCACATCCGCCTTCCTCCAGTCCTCGGGTACCACACCATCCTCCCATGATTTATTAAAAAGAGTAGCCAGTGGTTTCACTAGTTCCTTCCTTAATTCTTTTAGAATTCTGGGGTGAATTCCATCAGACCCATTGCTTTGTCCACCTTCAGTTTTAGGAGTTCTTGCAGAACCCTTTCTTCTGTGAAAGGACTGGGATCGACCCCCTATCAAGAGTGCTTCTGTTAATTGGATTAGGCACTTCCTCTTCTTTGTGAATACTGAGCAGAAATATTCGTTCAGTATTCCTGCTTTCACTGTCCCCTCTGCCCACCCACCATTCATTCTATTCAGCCTCACTATCCCTCCCTTTGTCTTTCGCTCGCTGATGTACCTATAAAAGGTTTTATCCCCTTCTTAACTGAGTTGGCTATCTTTTCCTCAGTTTGGGCCTTTGCTATTCTGACTTCCCTCCTGCTTCTTCTGCCTTAACTGGTACAGCTCTCTGTCCTGCTCCTTCTGTGTTTCCTTATACTCCGGAATGCTATCTTTTCTTCCTGACTTTCACAGCCACTCTCTTGAGAACCATAGTGGGTTTTCTTTCGTTTTGATTTGTTTATTTGCTTCACACAAAGGCTTGTTGCCTCTGTGATGGCAGTTTTGATAATTCCCCATTGTTGCTCCACACCTCCTTCTAGCCTGTTTGCTAGTGCTTTTCTGAGGCACTCTCCCATCTTGCCAAAGTCAGCCCTCCTAAAGTCCAGTACCCTCACTTTTGTATGGCTTGACTCTGTAGCTGAGTTTAACGTGAACCACACTGTTTGATGGTCACTTGTCCCCAGTTGGCAACCCACTTCTAGATCTGAGATCCTCTCACTGCCCCCATTTGAGAGTATGAGGTCTAAGATTGCTCCCTCACGAGTGGGTTCAGAAACTAGCTGTCTAATGCCTGCCACCTGTAGGGCATCAAAGAATGGCCCTGCTCTTGGATGTGGCTGCAGCAAATGTGCTCCAGTTAACATCTGGCATATTCAGGTCTCCCATCAACAGTATCTCCCTTTCTCTGCCATTCTAAGAATGCCTTCCATCATATCCTTGTCCATTCCTTCCCCTGACATGGGGGTCTGTACACAACCCTGTGCGGATTGTGGTGCCCTTTCCAGTCTCCAAGGTGACCCACAGTGCCTCCTCTCCTCCCTGTTTACTCTTTTGTTCAGTTGCTTTTATCCCTTCCTTTACATAGAGAGCTACTCCTCCCCTCTTCTCCCCTGCCTGTCTCTCCTGTAGGTTATGTACCCTGGTATGTTAACATCCCAGTCATGGTTCTCTGTGTACCATGTTTCTGTGACTGCTACGATATCCAGGCATCCCTCTTCCATTAAGGCCACCAGCTCAGGGAGCTTGTTGCCCAGACTACGGGCATTGGTACTCATTACCCTCCATTTCCTGATGGCCTTACCCCTTTTGCCCCATCCCTGTCCTTCTTGCCTTTGTCACTTTCTCCATTTACCACTGCCCTTCTCCCTATCGATACCTCCATGTTGGTGTTTGCCACACTTACTACCGTGATTGTTTGGGGGCTAGGATTTTCCTGCTCCTTTCCAGTGCCTCCCCCCTTGGCTGGTTTAAAAGCTTGCCAATGAAGCATTTAAACCTATCACCTAGGATCCTGGTTCCCTCCCGGACAGATGCAGCCCATCATGCCAGTATAGCTTGCATCACTCCAGGTGGACCCCCAGTCCCCAATGAAGCCAAATCCCTGAGCTCCACACCAGTTTTTCAACCACTGATTGAATCCCATGGTATGGAACACCCTAGCCTCTCCTATGCCATAGATGGGTAGCACCTCTGAGAAGGTTACCGTGCGTGCTACTTGACTAAGGCCCCTCCCCAATTCCACAAACTCTTCCTGCACTTCTCTAATCCCTTTCTTAGCCAGGTCATTTGTCCCTAGGTGGACAATGACATCCAGCTCCCTCCCCTGTGCAGCTGCTCTGGCAATCCTGAGGATTCGCTCCCTGTCCCTCCAAGCCATGGTGCCAGGCAGGCACCTTACCTCCCTCTCCCCTTCCTTGCCCAGTTCTACCTTCCTAACAATGGAGTCCCCCACCAGGAGTTGTTTCCTTCCCCTGCAGGGTCCCCTGCCACCCTCCTGTGGGTCTCCTTTGTGGAGGTTCCCAGCATCCTCCTTGGTCTCCACTCTTAGGTGCCTCCATAGAGGAACCACACTTTGCCAGAATGGCATAAGAATTGTGAGGTACAACTGGAGGATTGTGCCTCTGTTCCACCACCCTCACCCTCCCTGAGCCCACTGTGGTCCAACCGCTCCTCTTTCTTGGCAACCTCTGAGGCAGCGGCAGTGGCACTGGTGGTCCCTGGATGGAAGGAGGGTCCCACAAATCCTGGCCAACTCAGCCTGGAGATGAGCAACCTCCTCCCTCAGCCCAGAGAGGTGCCTGCAGATGGGACAACACGCATCCTCCAGAACATCTCCCGAAGACTGCTGCTCCACAGCCACTGCACTGCACCACCCAATCATGTCTTATTTCTGGCCCTTTAACTGTTTGCAATCCTTACTCTTTCCTCTGTTTTTTTCTCTCTCTCCTTACTTTCTGCCTGTGTTCCTTTAAGCTCCTGATTGTCCTGTTCTGAGACAAGAATATCCTATATTTCTCAGTAGACCACTTACTTGTTCAGAGGCAGACCTCCAGCAGCTAGAGGGCCGGAGGCTACTCTTGCCCTTCTAGGATGGTGGGTCCTTGGTGGTTCTGTGATCACTCACTTCCTGCTCCTAAACAGGAAGTTCCTGTTGTCAGTCAAATCCTGTGCCTATAAAAATAGAACTAGCTTTGGGTGGAGGGAGGGAAGGAGGGCAATATAGTCCCAGTAGAAGTTCAGTCACACAGCAGTCCTTTCTCCTGGTGTCTTCTGCCAAGCTATTAGCAGAATCTTTCTAAGGCAGTCTTTAAATGTAGCTTCCTTCTAGCTAAGCCATCCCCTACTTACCAGATCTTTCTACAAGTAATTTAAACCTCACAGCAGTTAAGTCCTTTCAGTCACCTGAGATTTACACCTAGATGACTTTTCAGTTACCCATTCAGTTCAGTTAACCCAAACACACACTTTTTTTTTTTGTTTTGTATGTTAGTTTTTTTACCCTAAATTAAAGGTCCAAATACAAAAGTTCTTCTACTTTAGTCCCAGCAGAGAAGTTCAGTCACACAGCAGTCCTTTCTCCTGGTGCTCTCCAGAAGCAGGAAGGCATACAGAAACCTCCCCTTCCAAGAGAGGGACAATGCGTCTCACCAGAAAACTCCAGGCCTGGGATCAAACGAGCAAGCAAGTGGCAGTTTTGCATTGAGTGGGGACTGTCATTGAGGCACAGGTCAGGATGCATAGGAAAAGCTGGCCCGGTGGTGCTGAGGGTTTAGGCACTGGACGCCACACCTCGCACCACGCCGGTGACCCGAGTTCGGAAGCGAGCTCGGGCGCTGGGGGGTAGGCAGGGGAGGGAGAGGATTGAGCGCTGGCTGGGCTGCTCTCCTTTCCTCTCCTGGGGAAGGGCATGGGACCATCCGGTGCTCCAGTGGCCCCCGGTGGAGACCGGGGGGGGTGCTGCAGAAGCACTGGATCGCATGTACACTGCGTGGCTGATGCAGGCAGATTTGCCATGTGCCACAGTGTCAGGACGTGCACCATGCTCTGGGGGGCATGGGATGGAGGGAGGGCTCTTGGGAACTACACAAGACAAAAACCCTCCCAACCCGGATAGGCGATGACCCTTCCAGAGCCATCACCACATGCCCAATGCTGGTTCCCTGCCACTGCCCCTTTGGTCTCCCCGAGTTGTTATCCCCCCAAGCCCTAGGAGGATTCGTAACATCCTTGAGGAGGGCAGGGAACACGGAGGGTGCTAGAGCAAGATGGTGAGAGAAGATGCCAGAGAGAGTTCCAGAGTTGGGAGTGATAAAATAGAGTGGAAATAAAAAAAAGGATGCATATGAAAACCAGGAGCAGTTTCAAAATTCACAGATAGTGTTTTATTTTTCTCCATAACAGCAACATAAAAATTAAAAATTATTCAGTATTTCCATTTACAAAGATAGTACAAACAGAGAAAATTAAGTCCTTCTTCTGAGGGTATCTCTTAATTCCAAGAGTCAGTCTCTCAGTCTCCTTGTCTCTCTCTCTCTCTAGCAGAAGCATTGCTGCTCTTTTCATAAGTCTTTGGGAACTCATTAAAGAGCCTGCTTCTCACAGAATGTTCCTTGTAAATGTACAGAATGTTTTTTGTAAGTTTCATGCTTTGCAGGTGCAACAAATAGAACATAGTGATCTAGAACTGACCTCTTGTTGCCAGCATCTCAGAGAGTTTGCAAACCAGCTTCTCGGGTTAACCCCTTGAATTCCAAATAGCTTTGCAATAATTTTAACAGTATAACTATTGTAGATAGTTTTAGCTTTGCAATCATTTCAGCAGTATACTCTATATACAGTTTTAAACAATGGAATCCCCATTTCACTTCCAGTTTTACACAGAGATTCACATATATTTTTTATAACTGCAGAAATGCAAGGGGGAAGAAAAGACAGAATAGCAAGTGAAGGCAGAGAGACAGAGAATTGTGCAGAGAATTGTGAAACCATTGGCGTGATCAGTTCCTAGGTCTCACAAGAAAATTTGGTTGTGCAACCAGCCAGAAAAGCGACAGAAAAGGAGATGATAGAACAGATCCTTGTGCTTAAACTCTTTCTGCATAACAAATGGGGCAGGGCCTTATTCAACTCTGTCACAGGGATGGAAAGCGGTCCAGCTCTGGACGGACCCGACTGTCGGAAGAGATCTTCGACCACTGAGGTTAGAAGTTCCCACTTGTGAGCCCACAACATGGAGTGGCTGAGATTGTCGGCCAAGACATTTTGGATGCCTGGAACATGCATGGCCAAGAGCTCCAGATTGTGCTTGATGGGCCAGAATCAAACCCTCATCACCTCCTGACATAGGGGATAAGAATGCCCCCCCCGCTTGTTGATGTAGTACACCACATACGTTGTCCATCTCCACCAGCAGTGAACCGGGAAAGAGGTGAGTCTGAAAAGCTTGCAGAACGTAAAGGACTGCCTGCATCTCCAGGATGCTGATGTGGAGAACCTGCTCCACTTGTGACCTGGTACCCTGGATCTGATGCTCGGCCAGATGAGAGCTCCAGCCAAGGCCACACACATCTGTTGTGAGAACCTGTCGGGGGATCAGGAGCTGAAAGGGGACTCCCCGAAGGAGGTTGGCTGGGTCCAGCCACTATGACAGAGTCCTCTGGTCCAGGTCTTCGGTACGGTGATCCCACTGGACCCTCAAGGTCCACTGCGGAACCTGCATATGCAACCGGGCCAAGGGAACCATGGTGACTGCCGCTGCCAGTTGAAGGCCTTAGCCTACGCTGATGATGTTGTATTAATAGTTCACAGGGCACTGAAGAAACTACAGCGACTGAACAACTACAGGCATTTTCTGACATTTCAGGTTCAAAAACTAATTTTGATAAAAGCAATGGCATAATGTTAGGAGACTCTGAACAACCCTCGAAGAATATCAATGCCAATATTGCCATTAAAGATGGGTTTATACTGATTTTAGGCATTCAGTTTGGTAAAGGCAACCTTGCCCTTACAAACTGGGAAAACTGTAGGAGGAACCTGCCCATTGGAGGAAACCAGATGGGCCTGTGCCATCAGTCAATCCGCTCTGTCCTCAGGCAGAAAGGCCTTGCCCTGACTGGTGTCCAGGACCGCCCCTTTGTACTGGAGGCACTGGCAAGGAGAGAAGCAGGACATCAGCAGATTTATGGTGATCACCAAGGCCTGAAAAAGACTGAAGGTTGATTCCAGGGTTTGAACCAAATGTTCCCTGGAAGGGGCTGCAAGCAGCCAGTCGTCCAGGTAAGGGAAGACATAGAAGCCATGCCTCCTCAATGCAGCAGCCACCACTGCCACGCATTTGGTAAATACCCGGGGTGCTGAGAAAAGGCCAAAAGGGACAGCCAGAAACTGATAATGGGCTCCCTGAAAGTGGAAGCGGAGGAAGCGACGATGGGCAGGAAAGACCTGGATGTGCAGGCAGGCATCCCGCATGTCCAGAGAACACAGTCAGTCCCCCTAGTGCAAAAAGGGGTAAAGTCTCTGAAGGGTGACAATCCTGAAGCATTTGTACTCAATATACAGATTCAGATGATTCAGTCCAGGATGGGCCGAGGATCCCTGGGCTTTTTGGGGACAAGGAAGAAGTGGGAGTAAAACCTCCTTCCCCATTGAGTCTGAGGGACTGAGGCTCTTTTTTGAAGAGGATCCTGAATTTCCTCCCAAACCAGAGAAAGGTGTGCTGAAGGGGAAGAAGAGTGGACAAGAGGAGTTTTGGTTGGCACTCTAGGAATTCCAGAGTATGACCATGAGATATGATCTGGAGCACCCAGTTGTCTGTCGTCACTTCCCACCACCTGTCCAGGTGGAAGGAGAACTGATCCCCAACTGCCTACCTTGGATCCTCAGTCGGGGGGGGTTGGGTAAGAATTCAGGAGGTGGGGAATTGGCGCAGACAGAGGGGCTGTGGGAGCTCTGATGGTGGCAGGGGCTGCTTTGGCCTTGCACTTCTGCTGACCCTTGGCAGTCTGACCCCAAGTTTTCTTGAGGGAGGGCTGATGAAAGGACTGATATTGACCCACTCTAGATTGGGTGTGATAGAGCAAATGGACTGACCTGAGTGCCTGCCCAGACTCCTGCAAGGTAGAAATGATGTCCTGAACATCACCCCTGTAAAGGACTGTCCCGCGGAAGGGGGCTTCCAAAATATTAGCCTGCATTTCTGGGGTAAAATCAGACACCCAGAGCCAAGAATGGTGCCGGAGGTAGACCCTGGCAGCCGCTCCATGCCCGGAGGCATCAACAGCATCATAAGCCACCCGGACATAATTGCCGACGTCTGAGCCCAACTTCAGAAGCTGGGCGAGCTGCATCTTACTGGCATCTTCAGGCAACATCTGGACTAAGTCCCTGACTTGGTTCCAGAGGACATTCTGATACTGGACCATAAGGGCCACATAGCTGATGGCCCTAATAGCCAAAGTAGTAGAGGCAAAAAACGCTTGCCAAGATGATCCAGCTGCTTGGATTCCCAGTCCAGGGGGAGAGTACTGAGGTGCTTGGGCTTCTTAGTACGATCGTGTGCTGCATTAATCACCACAGAATCTGTCTTAGTGTGGCTGTCCAGAAAAGGCTTGCCCACTGGGGCATGATAGAGGTGATCTGCCTTTTTAGTTAGAGTTGGGGTAGTAGAAGGGTGGTCCCAGGTAGCCTTGGTGACATCCTCATAGAAGTCAATCATAGGGAGCACCACCACAGGGAGGGCATCCCATTGCTGGAGGCAGATAGCCAAGCGGCATCTCTCTGGGTTCTGTTCCTTGGTCTCCTAGCCCATGATAGACTGGATGTGATGCATGACATCTATGAAGGACAGGTAATCGGAGGGGACTTGAGCACCTCCTTAGCCTGGTCTTCCTCCTCCAAAGACTCACCTAGAAAGGAGGAAGACCCTGAGGATTCTGAATCATCATCCTCTGTAGTATCGTTGTCCAGGACTGGCGTCAGAGGGTGGCAAGCATCCTTCTACAGCCTGAACTGACATCAGGTCAAGCCCCTGAAGACCCCAAAGTACGGGGTTCACTGGGACTAGCCCGGTCTGAATTCCAAGGCTGAGGGTCATGTGGAGGGTGGTGGGGGGATGCCTAAGGAAGGCCCTGAGGAGCGGGGGTCTACTTTTGCTGAAAGACCACCATGCTGAAAAAAGGGAGCAGTAATCCACCTGGGGTGTTATGTTATATATCGGCAGGAATAGAAGAGAAGGTGTCGGGTTGAAAAACAGCTGAGGAGCCGGTGAAGGATAGCTGGGTGTTGGTCCACCTGGCGCCAGGTAGCAATCTAGTGACAGGCCAACAGGCATCGGCTGTGGTGCAGGCTGTGACAGCGGTGATGACAGTGCTGGACCCAAAGGTTGAGACTGTGGCAGTGCTGGCAGCAGCCCAGTGGGTGCCGGCCTAGTGTGGCCAGGCGAAGGGTCTGTTGGCACCGGCCTACAGGAGAAGCCGGCGCCTGTGGGGAAGGACACCTCCGAGAGGGCAGCAGAGGTGACGCCGATGAGGAGACAACGGCCTGCTGTGGACGTTGCCTAGCTGGACTGGTGGCGGCCCCCGAGATGCGAGCAGATGAAGGCAATGCTGTGTCTGGTGTGGTGACGGATGTAGAGCCGAAGCCCAAAATACCAATACCAGCCAAGCCACCTGACTGAGAGCCTGTGTAGGATACGGGCCTGAGCGTTAGGGTCTGGGGGGCAGGAGACAAAGTCCCCTGCCCTGAAGAGCCACCACCCAAGACAGAGATAAGGGTGGACAGCGGAGCCACTGGAAGCCCAGAGAAAGAAAGAGCTGGCGGGGCTGCAGGAGCCGACCCCCTGTGGGAGGACAGCCCCATCGTGGTTGACGACATGTGGGGTGACCGTGACTGAGAAGCTGACTGGGCCATTCCTGGTGTTTGTCTCAGTGCTTATGCTTCCTGGATTTCTCTTTATGAGAAGAGGAAGAAACTCCGGAAGATTGGGCCAATGAGGCATAAGAGCTCCTGGCCGGCAACTCCTTTTCCATGACAACCAACTTCTGCTTTAAAAAATGGCACTCCAGAGTTTTTAAACAACATCTCTGAGTGGCCTGGTTGAATTTCTGGCAGAACTGGCAGGCTTTGGTGTCATGGTTGGGGCCTAGGCAAATCAGACACGTTCAGTGGCCATCCTTTTCAGGAATCTGTTTGCTGCAGGCACACTTCGTGGAGCAATTGTAAGACAAGGCTGGTGGAGAAGACATAAACTCATTGAAAAAACACTGAAAATTCAATGTTTTACACTCAGAAAAACCAAAAATAAAAAAGTGCACCAAGCACGGGAAATGGCGGTCAACTGTAGCTGCGGCATCCACGAAGGTTTGAAGTACGCGGGTCGATGGTGGGAAAAGAACTGAGGTGGTGTGGGGGACTGCCTTCCTAAATAGGCTATGCTGACATCACCGGGGGACGGTCCCCCATGGTACACTGCTAGCCAGACGTTTTCCATGTGTTCCTAGCGCCTGGTGACTTAGTCCTGCCAGTGTGGCCTGCTGCAAGAGCCTTCCTCGAAGAAGGATCTAAAGCATCTAGTGTAGTTGAGGTTAACACTAAACTTGAAAACTGCAAAGTTACAAAGCATGAGGACTTTAGTAGACATCAAGTTCAACTGTGACAGTACACTTAGAAAAAAGCCCTTCTTTGGTACTGCATTCTAAATCTATAAAGTTTCCTTTGGTCTCATGCAGCTGTATCTTTATTGCTTAACAGCAATAAAAAAATGTTCCGATTTTATGTCATGCTATGTTACATAAAGTAGAAATACTTGATCCTCTCTTTCTTTTTAAAAAAAAACTAGCTATAGACTTTAGAAATCTTGCTGCGCTAATTATTTAAATTGAACTAAACCAAGTATCTGTCCAAAACAGTAAGGAGTTGATCAGATTTATTTTTATGATTTTCATTGTAAGGACAGATAATTAATTTGTAGCCCCACTATGATAAACAGGAACATCACTACACACACCAATGCTATATTAGTAGCTTGCATTAAAATAGGGCAGCAGTGAGTGTTTGTGCCCCCACCCCCATCCCTGCAACACATGGAAGCATCCAGCCAATGCGGCACAAGGTTATGAAACCAATGAGGGGAAGTTAGTAGTATTATACCTATATTTAGCCAAATAGAAATAAGGAGCAGCAGCAAAGCAGTAAGCAGAGTGTGGGAAAGGTGGTGTTCATCCCCTAGGTAGTAAAACCCTGGTCTCCCCATGACCATCAATTCAGGTTGCAGTAAAGGGCTCAAAACACTGCATGGGAGACTTGGGTGCTGGGCCGTATTGCTAGAATGTGCCTGACCATGACCCATCAGGGAATTTAAAAAAAAAACATCTGTCCCTGTCTCCCAAACTACTTGATGGGTCCAGAGCCCAGCCCAGCCAGACAGGCAAAAAAAAAAAATCATCTGAACACCTCCCCCTAGTATCTGATGGGCCTGGTGCACAACCTGGACCATCAGGGAATAAAAAAAACTGTCCCCTCATCCTCCCCCATCCACCTGATGAGTCCAGGGTCCAACCCAGCCCATCAGAAAAAAAAAAGCCAGCCTTCCCTCAACAATCTGATGAATTCCAAGCCCAACCTGGCCTGTCAAGGAATAAAAACAAGCACTGGCCAATGCCAAATGTTCACTTGCTTGTATTTGCTGTGTAGTTGTTGGACATAGATAGCGCAGCAGTTTAAATTAAATTAACGGCACAAGTTAATAGTGAAACTGTTATGACTGGTAAATGAAGAGGCTCAGTAATAACACTGTGAGTGGTCATGCACAATGAAGAGAAAAGGAGGAGAAAGGAAGAGTGGGCAAAACTGAGGAGAAATTCAGTCTTCTGATGCTATGATAGGTGAAGAAGGGGGCACTCCCCCAAAAGCCTCCTCACAGTTCAGACTCGTACTAATTTATTCACAGGCTTTGCAAGTGAACATAATCAGTTTGATTCCAAGAATAGGGTAACCTCAAGTATATGTGCTGAGCAATCAATGAGATATGGAGAGTGGATGCCAGTAACTTATGTCTGCAGAGCATCTTCACACAGCCTGGAAGAACGGGCTTCCTCCTGCTTTTATATATGATCATAGTGTTGTCTTGCAAATGCAGGGGGTGACCGGACACCATTGAGAACATTTGCAATGCCAAATAGATCAATCTCAACTCGAGCAAATTGATGTGCAGATTCTGCTTCCAAGGCGTCCTCAGACCATGTACCCACAAGGCCCCAAATGTGCTCTCCATCTGTGGTCAGAACTAGCATCAGGTTCTGGTAAGAGAGTCATAGGATTATACGTTATTACTGGAGGACTGCAGCCTTTTGTTGTTGTTTTTTAATTAGTTACTGTTGCTTTTTCTGTTCAGAAACTTAGATTTTATGAGATAACAAAAAGTTATGAGTTGTAAGCAATTGTATTATATTAACATGGAAATAGAGGAATGCAACATGTTTTGTAATAATCACCATAGAAGGATGATTTACTGCCTGGAACTCTGTATTTTATTACCATGCATCAAATATACATGTGTGTAATGTTCCACTTATTGTACTCCTCAATAAACTTAAGTTAAAAAAAAAAAAAGAACTAGTGTCAGGTTTGACAGGTTGAGGGCTGCGTCCTCTCACATGTGCTCTGGAGCCAGCCACCATGAGATAGCCTCAATGATGGGCAGAGACATCATGCAAAAAGATTTTCAGGTTTGGGGAGGCACACAGAAATTAAAGCAGGGCATGGAACTGCACCTTTCCAGCACTTGCTCTACCTGAAATGCAATATCTGGATGGGAATTGGGGGGGCATGTGCCATCCCAGACTCTATGTGCATGATTGCCCTGGACATGTGACAAGATACCATGACTGGCGGGGACAGCGGTGACCACCTCTGGAATCATTGTGTTTTTAGCTCCCACTGCAGGTGATGTATCTGAAATTGGATCTACTGTACAACAAAGGTCCGGGATGCCAGCCATCAGGCTGAGAAAATGGAAGAAATATTGAGCTGGGTGCATGTTCGAAAGATGGAATGAGGTGCGCAATCCCATCAGTTTCAGAGCTCACTGTGGTGGCAGCCAGGCTTGGGCATCTCTGGAGTCTAACTGCACCCGATGAACTCCATGCAATGTGACAGGGACTGCTGTAACCTTTCATAGAAACATAGAATTTGACGGCAGATAAGGACCGCTTGGCCCACCTAGTCTGCCCATTTTCCTACCTAACAGATAAGCTGCAGATCCTAGTTAACCCACAGCTTACTTCCTCTTACCCACCACTAGGACTGCCTTATGCCTGTCCCATGCATTCTTGAAGTCCCCCACTGTTCTTGACTCCATGACCTCCTCAGGGAGGCTGTTCCATGCATCCACAACCCTCTCAGTGAAAAAATACTTCCTCACATTACCCCTGAGCCATCCCCCCTCTATCTTCAAATTGTGCCCCCTTGTTCTTGCACATCTCTTTTTCTGGAAGATGCTACCCTCTTGGACTTCGTTAATTCCCTTGAGGTACTTGAAAGTTTCTATCATGTCCTCTCTCTCCCGTCTTTCCTCAAGAGTATACATATTAAGCTCCTTTAGTCTTTCTTCGTATGTCTTCTGGTGCAGACCCTGCACCATTTTGGTTGCCCTCCTCTGGACAGCCTCCACTCTGTCTATGTCTTTGTGGAGATGGGGTCTCCAGAACTGCACACAGTACTCCAGATGGGGTCTCACCAACTGTCTGTACAGAGGGATAACAACTTCCTGTTTTCTACTACTGATGCCTCTTCCTATGCATCCCAGTATTCCCCCAGCCTTCCTTACTGCCTTCTCACATTGCTTGCCCACCTTTAGGTCATCTGATATAATTACCCCCAGGTCCCTTTCTATTTTTACTGTTGTCAGTATCTCACCCCCCATTGTGTACGCTTCCCCTGGGTTTTTGTTTCCCATGTGCATTACCTTGCACTTCTTTGCATTGAATCTGAGCTGCCATACATTTGACCATTCCTCCAACCTTGCCAAGTCCCTTCTCATCCTTTCCACTCCATCTTGTGTATCAACCCTGTTGCAGATCTTTGTGTCATCTGCAAAGAGACATACTTTTCCTTCCAGTTCCTCTGCAATGTCACTTATAAAGACATTAAAAAGGACCGGTCCCAGTGCTGAACCTCACGGTACCCGCTAGTAACCCTCCTTTCTTCACTGTGTACTCCATTTACTACTACCCTTTGCGTCCTGTTGTCTAGCCAATTTTTTATCCAGGCTACCACCTTGGGACCCACTCCAAGGCTGGCAATCTTGTGTATTAATCTTTTGTGTGGGACTGTATCAAATGCCTTGCTAAAATCTAGGTAGGCCATGTCCACAGCCCCTCCCTGGTCTACTACTTTGGTCACCCAGTCAAAGAAATCTATTAGATTCGTCTGACATGACCTTCCCATCGTGAATCCATGCTGCCTTGGGTCCTGTGCCCCACTGGCCTCTAGGTACTCAACAATTCTTTCCTTTAGAAGTGATTCCACCATTTGCCCTACCACTGAGGTCAAACTAACTGGTCTGTAGTTTCCTGCCTCTGTCCTACTCCCACTTTTGTGAAGAGGAATCACATCTGCCCTCCTCCAGTCCTCGGGTACCACCCATCCTCCCATGATTTGTTAAAGAGAGTAGTCAGTGGTGTCACTAGTTCTACCCTTAGTTCTTTTAGAATTCTTGGGTGAATCCCATCAGGCCCCATTGCTTTGTCCACCTTCAATTTTATTAGTTCTTTCAGAACCCTTTCTTCTGTAAATGGACTGGAATCGACCCCCGTCTTCAGAGTGTTTCTCTTGTTTGGTTTGGGTAACTCCCCCTCCTCTTCCTTTGTGAATACTGAGCAGAAATATTCATTCAGTATCCCTGCTTTTTCACTGTCACCCTCTACCCACATTCCCTCCCCTTTATTAAGCTTCAGTATCCCTCCTTTGGTCTTTCTTCGCTCCCTAATGTACCTATAAAAGGTCTTAGCCCCTTCTTAACAGAACTGGCCATCCTTTCCTCGGTTTGGGCCTTTGCTATTCTGACTGCCTTCCCAGCCTCTCTGCTTTAACTGATAAAGTTCTCTGTCCTGCTCCTTCTGTGTTTCCTTATATTTCCTGAATGCTGTCCTTTTCTCCTTAACCTTCCCTGCCACCTCTTTTGTGAACCATAGCGGTTTTTTCCTTCATTGTGTTTTATTGATTTGCTTTACACAAAGGCTTGTTGCCTCTGTGATGGCTGTTTTGATCACTCCCCATTGTTCCTCCACCCTCCTTGCCTGTTTGCTAGTGCTTTTCTAAGGCACTCTCTCATTTTCCCAAAGTCAGCCCTCCTAAAGTCTAGTACTCTTGCTTTTGTATGGCTTGATTGTATGGCTGTGTTTATCATGAACCACACTGTTTGGTGGTCGCTTGTTCCCAGATGGCTACCCACTTCTAAATCTGAGATTCTTTCTCCATCCCCATTTGAAAGTACCAGGTCTAAGATTGCTCCCTCCCGAGTGGGATCCTTTCCAGGATCAGAATGAACCCCAGATTGGAGAAAGTCTCCATGGCTACATGCAGAGCTGTCTGAGTCTCTAAGGGTGACCAGACTCAAACTAATCAATTGTCTAGACAGAGGAATATGTTGATCCCCTTCAATGACGGCAGGCTGCCTCAATTGCCAAAACCTTGGTAATGATCCACGGTGCTGTGGAGAGGCCGACTGGCACTGTCATTAACTGGTATAGGTTGCTTTCCAGAATGACTCACAGGAACCATCAATGAGAATGCCTGAACTGGATGTGAAAACATGCATTCATCAGATTCAGGGTGTAGAACCAGTCCCATTTCTAGAAAGGGAATGACTTAATCCATTACAATCCTGACCTTCTGGCATCTGATATGATGGTTTAAACTGTGCTAATCTAAGGGTGCCAACCACCCCTCCTCTTTGGGACCAGAAAATTTCTGTACACATAGCCCATCGACATGCTCGACTGCATGTTGCCAAAACAGTGAAGACACCTCCTCTCTAAGCACCTGAAAGTGGTCTGAAGGGTCACCCTGTATGGAAATCTGTTCAAGCAGGATGGCCTTGACTCAAATTCAAGTGAGAGACCAGGGTTGATGATCTCTAGAACCCATCAGTCAGTTGTGGTGTCTGACCACTGGGGTGCATAATGTGTCAGGTGGCCCCTGACTGAAGGGCGAGGAAGAACTTGGGGAACCACAACTGATGGCGCCTATCCCTAGTCACTTCGCAAAAAAGCAGTGTTTATCGGTGTATTTTCCAGTGTTTGAGCTCCCCCAAACACTGCCCAAGCCTGGACCACAATGATTGTCATAGGGCTTGGTTTCTCTACCTACATCCTCTTTTTTTCTGTTGTAAAATAATGAGGAGGAAGAGGCCAGTCCCCACTGCTGAGGACACCTGCTGCTGCTGTGTTGCCATAGACAAGACTACCTACATGACCTTTTCAGACTTTTCAGTCTCCTTCAGAATACCTCTGATCTGAGAGCCATCAAAGAGGAGATCCAGCACTCTGCCTGATGCCTGATTAAAGAGAGAGAGTAGCACAACCGTGACTCTTATGAACTATTCTTGCAACTATACATGTCAACACCACCTCTGCCCGATCCATGATGAGATGCAAATGGTGTTTTGCCACCACTAGGTCATACTCAAGCAATCAAGAGGCCTTAACATACTAAGGTGTAGGAATGAAAGCAGGCTGCAAGGCCACTTGAGAATTCCCCTTTGCAGACTCTTGATACCATTTTAAAGTTCTGGAGCATAATCTCTGATCAAGGTCCTTTATAATGGACTCATTGTTTTCTACCTCTATTAAAATTATTGGGAGTGTGTTCCATATTCCTACCACCTGCTGTGTGAAGAAGTACTTCCTTTTTTCTGTACAAAATTGCCTGCTTTGAATTTTGAAGTCATGACCCCTTGCATGACTGAGCCCACTATGTATTTAAAGCTTAGGTCACTCACTGATGCATCATTTTTTAGAATGCTATTAAGTAGGAGCAGATCTATGCCAGTCCAGAGACACAGAGAGCTGAGGCGCTGGGTGCTTTACCTCCTACTACACCAGTGACCTGGGTTTGGGAATAAGCTCGAGCTGCTGGGGGTCAGGGGTGGGGGGAGAGCATCGTGCATCCTATGGACAACTATCCTCTCCTGGGGAGGAGAGGCATGCCATCTCGGCCCTTGGCTGCCACTAGGTGAAGGCCAGGAGGTAGCGCTGATGTTCGAGCAACACAGATGAGAGTATTCCAGCCTTAGCTACAGTTTTTTTTTTCTTTTTTACATTTGTTTATCTCAGGACATTGCGCAAGGACAGCCAATGTAGTGTGATGTTCTGTGAATAAAAGGTCAGGGAGGTCAGATCAGAAAATCAATAAAATACACACAGAAGGCTGCAGGAGGGGCTTTCTTTACACTCTGAACTCTCAGAAGGTGAAGACTGCCAAGAGAGAAGAGGAAGAAAGACCTAACCTAGTCAAACAAGTTAACATGAAGCTGCAAGGTGTTAATTCCGACTGCTTAGAAAGGGGATCTGCAACTTTGATACAAACAAGGATTTCAGAGCAGATTTGGAGTGCAAAACAGCTAAACTTTCTGTTTATAACTGAGGTAAAACAGCTGCTAAATTGTTTTTTCAAATCTGTATACCATTCTGAAGCTACCTGACAAAATGTATTTTTTTATTGCTGTGTTTTGAATAAATCAACAACATTTGCATCCTATACCCTTTTCTGTGGTCTGCTATACTTCCTGGCTCCCTCCACTACCATAAGGCCATGGCAACAAGTGTTGAACTGGCTCCCACCACAACAAGAAATGGCCTTAAAAAGGGGCACTGCATAATTTACAAATGACAAACGCATAATGAGGGAGGTTAACATCAATAAAGTCCTTTGAAGGGAAAGAAGAGGATGTGAAGAGGGACAAATGTTTATCTGTACCTACAGCATATAAAGTATGATGATAATGTTTTCTGTTTGTGTTAAATCAAATTACTCTGTACTAGCCAACCCAACAGCACAGCATTAGAAAACAGATTTGGGTCATCTGTGGGCTTGCCAGGGCAGGGAGGATTAAGCATCCAGCAGACAGCTTTCCTCTGGGGGGAGGGGGGCATGTCCCACTCATCAGTTGCCTTCTGAAGGAATCTGGTGGCAGTGCAATGGGTCTGCAGATGCCAGGGAGCGTCACTGTTGAGGCACAGCAAGCACACCTCGTCACTGCAGGCACGTGGGCCCAAGGTTAAAATGGAGGAAACACACCTATGTCCAAAGCCAAGAAATGGCTCAGTCCCTCGCAGGCTTCACACTGACGACTAGGCTTGAGAAGTTAGGTGACGGGGCTGGATGGAACAATCCAGATGGGGGCCAGTCAGGGGGCAACAGAAAAGAAATTCAAGATTGGAAAAAAAAATTTACTCTGTACTTAACAAATTGAGGGGGTTCCCACACCATCAGGAAGCCGATGATGGACCCAAAGTGTATGATATAATAATAGATACATTTGTCCTGGCTGTGTGATGGCATTTTGCTGCGCACGCTCTTATCTGAGGAGAAGCTAAGAGAAGCAGGGTTTCATGGAGACATTTTTCATCTATAAAAGGTATTCCACCATTACCATATTAAGTGTTACCTTACCAGTCCATTTTACTGCAAAACACTGCCTGGTGTAGTTTTCCTCTTGGTGTGTCTTTGTTCACCCCAGAAGGAGGGCCTGCTGACACTGAAGACTCGGAGCTCGAGTTGGATTTTGAGCCAGAACTGGAGTGAGTGGAGGGGCAATTCAGAATGGCTGGAAGTGCCGAGAGGGTCTGGATTGTGAAAATCTTCAACTCCAACTACACCTAAGAATATAGATACAGAACACAGATACGGAGGACAGAGGACACTGGATATAAAAGGACATAAAAGGGATGTGTATGACATGCTGTTACTGATACTTATGAAAGTTTCTAAGAAAAGTTTGTAAATAAGCAAGGGACATTTTAGTAGAAAAAATTTACGGGGGCTACTATCGGGTCTCTGGGAGGTTAATATAAATAATTGTTTGGTTGAAGTCAATGTTTTTAAAGGGAAGTCAAGTGCCTGCTTCTGAAGTGCTACAGTGATATACTTTCATTGTAAAGCGGTACTGTTTATTTCTCATTTGTTTATTTTAATGGGGACTGACCGTGAACCCTGGGATACAAATGGTCTGTAGCTAAAAACTGAAGCACTTATTTTAATTTTCAGTGTTCAAAATTTGAATAAATATCAATAAATATGTGCAAACTATAGACAAAATATCTAAATATCTTAATCAGATCAAATTAATCTTAGGTTTACTCAATACGTTAATTGAATATTTAAAATTTGTGTCAAAGAAGTCAAATGATTTGTCAGTCCTTAAATGTGCATGTCCAATAGCTTGGCATTCAGACAACATAGACACCATTTTGTCCTGAGCAGCTAGCACGCATTTAGCACACAGGAGTCCAATGGGACTGAAAAAACTAACGAGGATAGAAAATATTTGTTTAATTTGATCTAGTTTGCCTTGAATGCTGCTTGATAGTAATATCTATCCCAACTGTTAAAATACTAGAATCACCCGTATTGGGTGCTCCAGATGTGCTTCAGCCAGTGTATTTCGTGAGCTGGAGTCCCTATTTACAAACTTGACTGCTCACTACTTGTAAGAAAAGCTTTTAGGGATAGCAAGAGTAGTTTTCTTAGGAGACTGAATTGGATTTTCTAAGTACTGAATGTTTTAGCTACTCATTTATGTATTTAAACATGGTGACTTCACGATTAATGTATGATTGTGACTTCGGAAGGCACTAGTATTATAGGAGTGGAAAGTTTTTTTTAAACTCCAAGTTTTATAAAAGGACATCTAACTGTTCTTTATACTTTAGCAGCCCACAGCAGGGACTTTTAATATTTAATTCTGTTTTTGACAGTAAATAGCATTTTTTGTTAGTCTTTTTATAAGATATTAAACAAAGCAATCCTTTTTATGCATTATTAATGCTGACCTTGAAAGAGCGCTTGGAACTTGGGAGTCACCACTACAAAAGCTTACAAAGTTACGGGACTACAGAAGTAAAGGAACTTATAGTGGGGATTTGGTCCAGGAAATAACTGCTCTATCCTGTCTTTGGCTTGAAGCAGTGGATGATACAAGTAGAAGCTCACAGGTGTGAGACCAGAGGGTGAAGCAAACCTGTAGGGACACTTCCAGAGACTGATAACTGGGGAAAGTCAGCTAAAACAAATATAAATCCACGGAGCAACGGAGTACCTATTTTGACTTGCCTTGTGACTTTTAATTTACTCTCCTTTATTAGGGGGATGCGAACAACTATTCTACTTCTCTGAATTTTGAATTGCATGCATCTCTTCAGTGTCTAGTGTAGTGATTGCCTACAGAAATGTATTGGACAATAGTAATATTTCACTAAGCACTTTATTGATAAATACTATTTAGCAGTCTAGATTTGGGGTCTGATTCAAATTTAAGAATCCAAACACCCAAGACTAACTAAAAATCTTACTTAGAGTGGAATAATTGTTAAAAATGACTAAGAAATCATGGTCAGTACAAGACTGAAAAGGAAAAAACGATGAGAATTGCTCACTGCTGCTGGGTGAATCAATGTTAGAGCTAGGAAGGAAAAACAAGCAATCCAAAATGGTTAAAACTAAACAGACCAAAATAACTGACCACATGATACAATTTAACTCCTCAGAGGGAGATAACATTTCTACTCTCAAGTCATGGGCTAGCAATTCATTACCAGCATCAGCTATAAATATGACCATGGATTCTAGTCCTGAATTATCTCCTACATTAGATTTTAGAAGTGAAATCTGCCCAGATACTACATATAACTCCACTGAAATTAGAGACAGAAACTCTGAGAAGATTATGTCAGGCAAAGTGAATTTTCCAGCTCTTGAAGACATAAGTCTTGCAAGTAATTCTAAGGAAATGATACTAGAGAGCGCTGTGGCAGGATGAGAATGTCAACATAAAATTAAAATAAAACATTTATTCTTTTCACTCTGTCCTATTATCTTAAACTTTTCTGTCTATCCTTAATTTCTTGTCAGGGTGGCCAACCTGACAATTCTGTTCTATCTGTGCTGTACCTTTAATCTGTTGTCATTCTAACTATCAAAACTGTCACATGAAGTTAAAAGCAGATCCCCTTTAAAGCCTCCAGCTATGTAGATTCTGTGGAAGATTTTGAATCCCCCAAGAATCAAGAGTGTTTCCAACTCCAGAGCAGATTACCAGACAGCCCCATTTTAAAGCAAGTCTCTGCAAGGCTGGAAGATGAGCAAGCAGGCTGTTGCAAGGGAGAAAGAAAATTCTCCCTGCAGCTGCTTGCTGTAGATCTCACTTTGCTGCCTAAAAAAAACAAAGAGAGTAAATAAAAAGTTAAAATAAGGACTGCAGCATTAGTGCAGACTGTTCCTGTGTATAAAGACATGATAAGGGGTGTTTGACTTGTTATTGTGTTATTCAAATCTATCAAGAAGTGAAGTACAGTATGGGGAGTGAAATAGTGCAATGTTTGCTGACTGCTGAAATGGCAGAGCTGCCATGGGGGTGGGGGTGGAGAAATGTAAAACATAAAAATGTGTTTAAATACAGTCCTCTATAAACAAGTTTGCTTTTCTTGGTTACTTTACCTGAAATGGTGGCAGGTAGCAAAAGATGGCTTCTATAGAGCTGGTAGCCCAGAAAATGGCTGCTAATATAGAAGTGGTGTGGTGATGTCATTAAAAAGGGGAGGGGCTAAAAAGGTCCTTGATGATGCTTTCACCACCAATTAAGGTTCCTCTAAGTTAAAATAGTACCTATAGAGTATTGCTAATATTATGTTGGAAAAAAGACACCATAAGTTTTAGATTTAGAGAAATAGAAGCCTAATCTTAAATTCCAGAGTAGAGGAGTAAGGTTTTTGGTATAATTGATAGTCACATGTCAATGATGTCATGATATTTGTGCTATATTAATCTCCCCACCAGGAGGCTAATTCAGGTGTGTTGGTCAGTTTCTTCTGACCAAGCAAGGGAGAGGAGGTGTGAGTGCCTACACACCAGAGTGGGAAGAAATACTGAGTATACAGAAACGAGCAGGGAGTCTGAGGAAAGACTAGCCTGATTATTTTGTTTTGTTTTATTTGTGGTTATTTTGGTGTGAAAGTTTAAACACCCATTTATTTACTGTAAATATTTTTTTGAACAGTTAATTTTTATCATTTTTGGAAAATAAAATGATAAATGCTACCCTAGCATTTTTTATGCACTTGATTTAAGGACTGGTGTCTGTTATTGAACCCACACGCTTACAAGCGCAAAATAGAACATGGCTCTATACAAACTGAGAATTACAAGATGTCCTGTTAATTTCAGGACCAGAGTTCAGAAATGTTACAGCAGAATTACAAAGAACTATAATGGGCATGAAAGAACTTGCGACGAAATATGATAATTCCTCGACAAAGGAGTGTACACAAACTAATACAGCACAGTTAGAGCCCCATAAAATGTAGGACGTCTCACGAGAACTGTGTGACCAAAAACCCCATTATGTTCCACGATGCTTAAGTGACGATATAGTGGCTCTTATGAGCCACCAATAAACAGCTAATTTGCTTTTGAAGGAGCAGCTGATTGTACTTAAAAATGAAACAGAGAATAAAAGGTTTGATACAACAATTAATGATAGTAAGCTGGTTTTCATTAAAAAACTTGAGGAAGTTTTCCCAACAAAAGAATCAGATTCAATTATACTGGAAAATTCAATCCTTGTGTCCAGTAACCAAAGACCTGACTTTTCTGTGATTGTCTTCCCTGCTGCCACAGACAGAATAGCAGAAAAATATGAAAAAGGGGAGGTAAATCAAAGAAAAAGCAGGAGACTGCTGTTCAAGGAATAAATCTATTATAAGGAAAAAAGTGAGAAAAATACCAAAGAGCCGCAAAATGGTGTACAGAGAAAAATCAAACAAGTAGTGACTAATGTGCAGCAGGTACCACCACTACAACTGGGAAAAAGTACAGACTGTTTTGACTTGGTTAACCATATTGCCAAAAACAGGGTTCTGGAGAAAAAAAATTATTAATACTAGAACAAGAAATAGATAGCATTACTTAAACAATGTTTAAACAGAGTTCAACAAAACAAGGAAAGGAAAGTAGATTCGTGGAATAAGGGTTCTACAGGAGGAAATGTGAATGATTCAATGACACCTGCAGCTTCCACCATTGTTAATACAGGAGCAGAAATTTAAAAAAAATGAAAATTACGTACCTACCATAATTCTTGATCTTCTCTTGTATCTTCACTATTCATTACTGCTGGGTGTAAGCCGGAAGCGCACACCATAGAAACATATAGAAACATAGAAGCTGACGGCAGATAAGGACCGCAAGGCCCATCCAGTCTGCCCATTTCTTTTTCTACCTTATAAATGTGCCATCGGCCTTTGCTCTGTCAGTGGCCTATCTATTCATAGTCATTTGTATTGCTCCTTATGCCTATCCCATGCCTGTTTGAAGCCCTGCACTGTATTCATAGCCACCACTTCTTGTGGTAAGCCATTCCATGCATCCACCACCCTTTCTGTGAAAAAGAATTTCTCACATTCCCCTTAATCGGCCTCCCTCTAATCTCATGCTGTGTCCTCTTGTCCTACTATTTTCTTATATTTAAACATGTTAGACTCTTTTCACCTTGTTTATGCCTTTAAGGTGTTTGAATGCCTCGATCATATCACCTCTCTCCTTTTTGCTCAAGAGTATACATATTGAGCTCCGTTAATCTGTCCTCATATGTCTTCTGATGGAGTCCTGCACCATTTTGGTTGCCCTTCTCTGGACTGCCTCAATTTGGTTAATGTCCTTGTGAAGATGTGGCTCCAATACTGCACGCAGTACTCCAGATGGGGTCTAACCAGTGTCTTGTACAGAGGGATTATTACCTCCCTCTTACGACTTGTGATACCCCTAGTAATACACCCTAACACCCCCCTAGCCTTACCTACTGCTTTAGAGGTCTGCTTGGATGATTTTAGGTCATCAGTGATGATGATGCCCAAGTCTCTTTCTTCCTTTGTGACTGCTAGCAACTCCCCTCCCAGCCTATAGGTGGCTTCAGGGTTTCTCTTCCCTATGTGCATGATTTTGCACTTCTTTGCATTAAATCCCAGTTGCCACTCTTCTGACCATTCTGCTAGTTTATCCAGATCTCTTCTCATTCTGCCCACCCCATCTGGATCATCTACTGTGTTGCAGATCTTGGTGTCATCTGCAAACAGACAAGCCTTACCCTCTAGTCCATCTGCAAGGTCACTAATGAAGATGTTGAAGAGGACTGGCCCCAGGACTGATCCCTGAGGTACCCCATTTGTGACTTGCATCTCTTCTGACTGTATACCATTTACCACCACTCTCTGTTTTCTGTCCGTCAACCAGTTTGCACCCAGTTGACCAACTTCTGACCTACCCTGAGCCTACCCAGCTTATTTATCAATCTTCTATGTGGAACAGTGTCAAAAGCTTTGCTGAAGTCAAGGTAGGCACATCAACTGCTCCCTTGGTCCACCACTCTGGTTACCCAGTCAAAGAAATCTATGAGATTAGTTTGACAGGACCTTCCTTTGTAAACCCATGCTGTCTTGGATCCTGTGCCCTATGGATTCCAGGTGTTGCACTATCCTTTCCTTAAGGAGTGCCTCCATAATCTTGCCCACTACTGAGTAAGACTGACTGGTCTGTAGTTCCCGCCCTCCTCCTGCTACCACTCTACGAGAGGTTGTTTTTTGGGGGAGGTCGGCGCGCTGTCACAGAGTGACGCACCGCATGTGCATGAGGGCGCTTAGGTGCCACAGACTCCTCCTCTATCCCAGTTCTGTGCCGGAGAGGCGAAATAGAAAGATTTTGGAGAATAAGAGCGAGGCAAGAGAGCCGAGGGATAGACAAAGGAAAGGAAACAAACTGAAAAAGGAATAAGCCGATAGAGGACGGGAAAAAGGAGAACCCTGCCCTAAGGGACCGCAGGACCTCACTCCTAGGGCGGCTCCAAGGGACGAAAAGATAAAGGAGAGGAAGAAAGAAGGAAGAGGAAGAAGAGAAGGGGATATTGGAAGGAGGGAAAAATGCTGCCACAAGTTGTGAGTGAAATTGGTTTTAAGGCTTATCAACTCGGAACTTAAAAGCAAGGAAGCAAGGATCCCTTCAAACAAAACTGGTCTAGATGGTTCGACCGAACCTTCTGCACAGCTTGGTACAAGAGAGGCAGATTTCCCTATACATCCCGCTATCCTATTATCCATCACTCAAGCTGAATGCTCACAGATTGCCAAGGCAAAAAACCTGTTCCAGGGAGGAAGAGCCCCCAACTAGGTAAAGGGAAAAGACTCCACTAGCACACAGACGTGTTAGTACTGGGGGAGAGGGGAAGCCCTAACAGAGGGCAACCTCTTGGTAAGGTGGACAGAGACAGAGAAGGAAACTCATTCTGACTCCCTGGAGGAAGCAGGGGCCAAAAGAAACCAGACCACCAGTTCAAAAAGACAATTTTTGTATAGAGCTAGAACAGACATTAACTAGCCCCGGTCTGGCATACACAAGACAAGATTCAGGGACACCAGCTAGGTCCGAAGACAAAGGGGAAGAGAACTGTCTTAAGAAACTAGCTCTGTTGGCTGGTGATTGAACTAACCTGGCCTGAAGGTAAGGTCCCCGAAGGGAACACCTTCAAGGAAAATCAGAAAGAGTTCCCTCAGAAGGAAAAGATGAAGCTCCACTCACACTCCTCCCTCTCCAAATCCTTCGCTGCTCTTCTGAAGAGAAGAAAAGAAGGTGCTGAGGACCAGTGGATTTAGGCCCCAAACAGCCTCAAGAGGGGAAGGGGGAGGAGGGTAAGCAGGATGGGGGAGACGCCCAAGAAGTGAGGCCCATGAGGGGAAGGAGGGCAGGATTCAGTAATGAATGGTGAAGATACAAGAGAAGATCAAGAATTACGGTAGGTACGTAATTTTCATATCCTCCCTTGTCAATCTTCACCATTCATTACTGCTGGGTGAGTACCAAGCCCCTCGAAGAGGGTCTATCACAACCCTGAGGGAACAGAACCCTCAGCCTCCTGCTGGTGGGACACAGGAAGAAGAGGCCCTGGCTGTACTAGACTGGAATTTTAAGGCCGAGGACAGCTAGTAAGTGTCCCCTGAAGATGAGGGGACATAGGAAGCCCCTGCAGAAGCTTCCTAGCCCTGGTGGAAAGAAGGCGGGCCCCTTGGAAGGTGAAGCGAATCACCCTACGCCGGGCCAGGGGTGACAACCTCGATAGACGAAGCCACGCCGACTGCCTAATGCAAATCGCTGTCCCCGCAAGCCTCGAAGCCACCTCATTGGCATCATAAGATGCCCTTGCTTGGTGCCTTGCCCGTTCCAGGCCTATGGCGGAGAGGGCAATGGCTTGTCGAGATTGCTCTGAATCAGGCATCGATGCTAGCGCCTGAGCCAGCATTGTCCACAAGTGCCTGTTATAGGCAGCATGGTGTGCCTGATGTGATGCAATGCACACTGCATGAGAAGAAGAGAGAACTCTTTGTCCCCACCGGTCAAACTGTAGGGAATCCAAGTTCGGTGGTTGGTCATGCGCCAGGCACTGACTCCTGGAAGGGGTCTCTAGGAATACCAAGCCCGAAGGAGGGTGAGGGAGAGAATTCAATTCAACTTTATTTTTAAAAGGCGCTTTTCTTAAAATCAAAGCGCCTGTACAAATACATATAACAATAAATATAATAAATCAAAACTAATATAAATCCTTAAAAGCTATATTAAAAAGGTGGGTTTTCAATGCTCCCTTAAAACTAAGAGCGGTCGGGCAATCTCGCACCTGACGAGGTAGAGAATTCCACAGGGTAGGTGCCATAAAACTAAACGATCTAGCACCAGATGTTTTCAAGCGTACCCTGGGAATCTCTAGCAATCCCTCGTCAGTGGATCGGAGGGGGCGAGAGGGACTATAGGGGCAAAGGAGCTCTTTCAGGTAGGTAGGTCCCAGATCATGTAGGGCTTTATAGGTCAGCAAACCGACCTTGAAGGTAATGCCAAAACACTGGCAGCCAGTGCAGTCCGCGGAGCACAGGCATTATGTGACTGGATCTAGAAACTCCAGTCAACAGCCTGGCTGCCGCATTCTGCACCAGCTGCAGACGGCGGAGTTCAACTCCCGATAGCCCTAGGTATAGGGAGTTACAGTAGTCAAGCCGGGAGGTAACAAAGGCGTGGATCAATGTTGGAAGGTCCTCTGGAGGAACCAAGTGCTTCACCCTGGCAATATTCCTCAGATGAAAAAAGGAAGTTTTTATGACCGCTGACACCTGGGATTTAAGTGTCAAACGTCATCAATTATTACGCCAAGATTTCGCACCTGGTCTGAGGTCATCAGCTGGACACCTCCAAGCCATAGGCCTGAGGGTGATCCCTCCAGCAGACCCGCCTCACAGCGACCTTTATCCACAACCAACACCTCAGTTTTCTCTGGGTTTAACCTCAGCCAACTCCCATTCATCCAGTCTTGGATTTCTTCAAGGCAGTTATTAATACCGACAAGGCAGCGTCCTGACCGGGCACAAAGACATATACAGCTGGGTATCATCTGCATAGCAGTGAAAACCCAAACCGTGCAAATCTAATAATCGCTCCAATGGTAGCATATACACCGAAAACAACATGGGTGCTAAAATGGAGCCCTGCGGTACCCCACAGGGCAGGGAGAATGATGCTGAGGAAAAATTCCGACACCACTCTCTGAGTCCTACCCTCAAGGTAAGATTGAAACCATCTGAGGACCGTACCAGACAGTCCACAGACTAACCGCAGGTGCTCCAACAGCACACCATGGTCAACGGTGTCAAACGCTGCAGAGAGATCAAGTAGTACCAAGATGGATCGGGTCCTACGATCTCTCACCATTAGGAGGTCATTTAGTACCCGTACGAGCGCTGTCTCGGTACTATGCCTTTTCCTAAATCCAGACTGGAACGAATCGTAGATATTGTTGTTGGTCAGATGATCCTCTAACTGCACTGCGACCACTTTCTCAATAACTTTACCCACAAAGGGTAAGTTAGAGACTGGCCTGTAATTTGCTAGACAGTCTGGGTCTAAGGAGGTTTCTTTAATAGAGGCTTAACTATAGCCTCTTTAAGGGATCTGGAAAATCCCCTCTCAAAGACTTCCATACGATCAAAGCTAGGACTAGGCCAATCTTATCCGCGCAACCCACTAAGAGGCGCGTGGGACCAGGGTCCAAATCACAGCAGGTCGGTCGCAGTGCTCGAATGATCATCACAATATCCTCGATTATGGGAAGGCTGAAGTCAGACCATTCCAACTGGGTGTTTGACATCTCCTGACGACCACCGCCGCTCCCATTAGGAGGGGAAGAGCGAATGTCCGATCTGATTTTGACAACCTTATCTGCAAAGAAGAGAGCAAGCTCCTCACACCATTCTTTTTTTTTTGAAATTCTCTTTTTATTAATTTTCAACTGTACATACATCAATTTAAACAGTAACATCTAAACATCGTACATACACTTAATAAATTCCATAGTTGGATATATTATGTTACTGGACAAAGGAAGAATATAGAGTAAAGATACCAAAAGGAATCAGAAAAAACTGTAACTGGATAACCAGAACAACTGTCCCCCCCCCCAACCCCAGTGAGGGTCACCACTAAGGGAAGAAATATATTGAGCTATCTCTAGTGGCTAGGTGTCCTTAGGATACTTAATCTAAAACAGCACTCGGGAGTCTAGTAGCATCAGAGTCCCAGGGTGAGGGGTTGTGAGATTTCTACAGAGGAAGAACTAGGAGTACTGGAGAGGTCCAGATCTTGGGGACTGTGATCCCGCATTTAGGTTCCTTAAATATCTAGGAGTCTCGGTCAGTGAAGATACAGAGCATATAATTTGCCCCATTTCTTCTGAAAGGCCATTGGGGAGGATCTGAAGTTAGCAATCAGTTTCTCAACTTTGAAACACTGGGACATTTCTTCCACCCAGTCTAGATATGAGATCTCGAGACTGTCTGTCCAGTGTCGGAGAACCAGTCTCTTGACTGCCATGGCGATAAGTGCTATATGGTCCTTCCTTTCTTTGATCCTGATACCCGTGTAGTCACCTATGATACAGGTCTCTAATGTGAGAAGGTTTCCTAGACCTAACATGGGATCCAATTTGTCATAATAGTCTTCCAGAGAGGAGCCACTTTAGGACAGTGCCAGAAGATGTGAGGAAGGTCTCCTGTTCTTCCCGCATCTGAAACATTTCAAAGGAGCAGAAGGGCCAAATTTTGATTTCGAACTGGTGTGAAATACATGTTATTGATTATGAAGTACTGAGTCATCCTATTCCTATCTAGAGTATTGTAGATATACAGGTCTTTCCAGATCTGACCCCATGGATACGGGGAGCCTGAGGAGGATACTGCAGGCCTTGGAACCAGTTAGAGGGTAGGGTGAGCAAGTTTCAGGAGATAGGTATACAGCCTAGACACCCGTGGAGTTTAACCACGCTGTCCTTAACCTCCTCTAGTAGTGGTTTGACAACTGAAGGGATATTGTTACTCGAACTCTTTGTCTACTAGGTGTTTTAGTTGATATATTTTAAACCGGGCCTTAGTGGGAATATTTAGGGCAAGTAGTAGGTCCGTTAATGGGCCCTATTTACCTTAAACATAAAGGTCCTCCACTGAGAGCTCCTGAATGGGTGTAGCCATTTAGGGACTAGCGTTTTGTCCCCGATCTTAATATTAAGGTTACCCATCAGTGGTTGGCCAGGGTCCTTAGTATAGCGGATTCTGGTGGAGGAGAAAATTGGTTAAGCACCTTGACTGTGACACCTACTGGGGAGTCTTGGATCGCACGGGGGAGAGACGCAAAGCCACTATAGAAAAGGCTGGAGGGGTTTATATTATGGTGGGTGATGAGATCCAGATCCAGGTCTAACCATGTAGGGAGGTAAACATCTTTCATATCTCCCAGCCATTTCCCCGCTTTGGTAAGGTGACTAGACCAGTAGTAAAGCTCGAAATTCGGCAATCTGAGGCCCCCCATTTCTTTGGGGAGACACAGTTTAGCGAAGGCCCGCCTTGGAGATTCATGATTCCAAATAAATTCGGTTAAGGTCGAATGAATTTTCTTGAAAAAGGACCTCGGTAACCAGATGTCTAGGAGGTTCAGGGGATAAAAGAGTCTGGGAAGAATGTTCATTTTGATAATGCTGATCCGGGCCCCCACTGGTAATGGCAGTTTCCCCCATCTTTGCAGGTCCGACTTAATTCTTACTAATAAGTCTTCTAGGTTTAGCTTCCTGATTAGGGAAGGATATCGTGCCCAAGTAAATACCGAGGTATTTCAAGTGAGATGGGGTCCACTTCATGCCCAGATGGGAAACGGAAATCGGGGTGAGGTGTACATTAAGTGGGAAAATCTCAGTCTTTGCTAGATTAAGTTTATAATTGGATAGTTCTCCAAATTGTGAAATTATCCTCATTACAACTCGCAGGGATTCAACCGGGTTAGCTAATTGTAGCAGAATATCATCCGCATATACTGAAATCTTGATGGTTTGCTTGAGGACAGGGCATCCCTGAATCCCTGGGGCTGTTTTAAGACTGACCAATAGTGGTTCCAGATAGAGGTTAAATAAAAACGGGGATGGGGGCAGCCTTGTCGGGTTCCAGAGTGGAGCAGTATGGGGGATGAGAGGATCCCATTACAATAAATTTTTTGCCGTGGGAGCCCTATATAAAGCTCTGAACCACCTTATGAACTCACTCGGAAAGCCGAACCTAGACATGGTATACCATAGGAATTCCCAATTAACACGGTCAAACGCTTTCTCCGTGTCCAGTGCCACCAATGCCATAGGAACCTGGGAAGTTTGAGCAGCCCTGAGCACGTGAGAGAGCGACCTAATGTGATCCATCACTGATCTCCCTTGCACAAATCCTACCTGCTCAGTACTCAGTAATGAGATCCATACTTGTTTGATGCGAGAGGCAAGAATCTTGGACAGGATTTTAACATCGAATTAAGAAGTGAAATTGGCCTGTAATTAGCGGGTTTCGGGAGGGTTGAGCCGTCTTAGGAATCAATACAATAATAGCCTCCAGCAGGGAAGGATCCAGAGTATCTGCTGTCAGCAGGTAGTTGTATAGGTCTAGAAGGAGGGGAACCAAATCCTGACGGAAGGCCTTGTAAAAATTGGCTGGAAACCCATCCGGGCCAGGAGCTTTATCTGACGGTAAACTTTGAATAGCCTGTTCTACCTCCTCTTGGGAAAGAGGTGAGGAGAGAAAGGCCACCTGATCCTCCAAGAGACGAGGGAGTGTCAGTGACTGAAAAAAATCCTCTAGTCCTGAGTGAAGGGAAGGGGGTGCATTCGGGTTGTATAGGTTTTGGTAGTAGTCTTTAAAGATTGTTGCTATATCTCTGGGCTCTGTTTTAATGGTTCCCTCTTGGTCTTCTAGAGCGGGGATCAGCCTAGAGTTCTCCACTTCTTTCAGTTTCAGTGCTAGAAGTCTGCTCGGCTTTTCTCCCTGATCCAGATATCTAGCCTTAGTTTTCAATAAAGCAAACTCCGTTTTCTCTCGGATCAAGCCTTCATATTCATTTTTAAGTTTGTGGAGGTGTTCTAAGCTATTCAGCGAACTAGAAGTAGCCAATAAATTCTCTGCTGCTTTAATTTGATTTGAGAGGCGGACGAGATTCTGAGATCTGGTTCTCTTTCTCCTGGAGGAAATCTTGATCAGTTCCCCTCTCAAAAAGCATTTTAGGAACACCAGAGGATATCCATTCTGGTCACTGAGCCACGGTTGATTTCTAGATAGTTTTTAATAAGGGATTTAATCTGAATGAGAGGTGTTCTTCTTTTAGTAGCTGGGTATTGAGTTTCCAGACCGTGATCACGGAAGTCATAGATTGAGGAGAATTTAAACCAGACAAGTGCATGGTCTGAAATTACTATGGGCTCAATACCTGCCATGAGGACCTTATTCATGAGGGAGGTGGACATTAGAAAGTAATCTGGCGCGACCAGGAATTGTGGAGGAGAGAAAAGGTATAGCTTTTGGAGAGGGTAGAGGGTTCTCCAGGGGTCTACCAGACCTAGCATGTTACCCATTTCTTTCCATCGCCAGTGCAGGTGGAAGCAATGGTCTCAGTGTCTAAAGTTTTATCCAGCTCCTGAGTTGGAGCTATGTTCCAATCCTCCTAGGATCAAAGGGGTGGGTAGAGAGGAGCTAATTTTGTCAACTAGATGCATAATAAAGCCACATTCCCTCCAACTGGGCCATAGACCGAGCCTAAGACAACAGGGGAATTATAGAGGGATCCAGACACCAATATATATCTACCTTCTAAATCTCTGACAACCTTCGTCAGATTGAAGGGTATATTTTTCTGTATCATAACAGCCACTCCTCTGGCTTCCGACGAGTCACCAGCTACGAAAATTTGGGAGAAGCCTCTGGTTCGTAACATATTACTTTCAGCTACTGTAATATGGGTTTCCTGTAGACATAATATGTCGGCCCCCAGAATCGAGCAATTAGTTAAGATACGAGCCCTTTTCTTGATATCTCTCATCCCTCTCACATTCCAGCTGATCATTTTGACAATGCTACCAGCCACATTTTAAGACAAAATGCAATACGCCACTCATTGATCCTAGCAACCTCTTTTCGCCTATAGTGGTGACACCCTCAAGCCCCCAATATACCCCAACATTTCTTTGCTGATAAAAAATAAGAACTCGAAACTAGTAACTTTGATAGGCTGCCCAGCTCTAATATTAAACTTCAAGTCAGGACAATCCACAAAGCTAGGTGGCAGCACTTCCAAACAATTATTATCAATCCTACAATCATTATCCCCTCCCCCCTGCCTCCCTAACCTTGCCCAATTAACAGTATAAACGCAATTCCAAATATGAACTCTCCAAACATCAGCAGTATCATGAACATTATCCCTTCCCCTCCCCCCCCCCTTACAAAACTTATATTATTTACATAATCCCACAGATCTGTTGTTTCAACGACAGGCACAGTACTGGTTGCTTCCATGCCCCTTCCCTCCCCAGGGTACCCCATTTTAACCTTTACAATAAACAGAGCCCCCACAGTCACAAGGCCAGAGACAGTAGTCTTCCACATCAGTAATCCGAACAGTGAAAAGGTATAGGTCACAACAGTGAGGCAACTTACTGGTACCCAATAACTCCCTATTTGGTCGCAAGGCATGGCACAGCTACAGCCCGCCTTTAAGTCCCCCCCCCCCTCCCGTTATAAAGGCACTGCCTCTATGGCCAAGTACATGAGATCGCCCCCTACCACCAGGGGAAAAATAAGGCAGTAAACAGCCTTACCTGGGAGCAGTTTCAGAGTTGTGGTCCCCTCAGTCTAATCCATATAAGCACCAGGCATGAAGGGAAATCGTGGCAGGGACGGTGCTAATGGATATTAAAAGCAGTTCGACCGCCAAATAGGTCCTCCGGAAACCGCACCTCCCTACTCGGTTCCTTCTAATACACCGAGAGGCCAGGACACGAGGAGAGCAAGAGGCAGGCCGATTAGGCCTCGCGGCCTACTACCACCAACTCCAGCACCACGCGGGTCCCCGGAGAAGTCCCCACTGAAAACAGAGGCGATCAACCCCAGGACTACCTGCAACCCAGCAGAGCATAGCGACTCCACAGTAAGAACTTAAAATGGGCAAATCTAGACCAGAGCTTGTAAAAGGGACAGAAAGATAACTGTAAAAGTCACAATTTCAGTTGGTGGATTATTTTGTTGTATTCCATTTCTGATTGGGTCAGTCATTTGGTTGTGAATCCTTTGAACAGATCAGGTAATAGCTTGGATAGGTCAGTTAGGGCTTCTTCTGGTGTGTCATAGGAATGCCAGGTATTTTCAATTTGTACAGATAACTTTGCAGGGTAGATCATGCGAAAAGGCTTCCCAGCAGCTATCAGTTTGGTTACTACTGGATGGAAGGCAGCACGTTTCAGACGGACCTCTCTGGGCAGATCCTGGGTAATCCTTAGCTTGGCTCCATTCCATAGAACTGCTTCCAACTGTTTGACTTTATCTAGAACGTGTTGTCTGTCCAGGTAGCTTAGGAGTTTGATAATCAGGGGTCTGGGGGAGCGTTTGGGGAGGTCTGGGTGAAGAGATCTGTGAGCACGTTCCACATGGTATTGTTGATGGACTGGGAAGGACCCACGACCTTATTTAAGAAATGCTGGACAAACTTAATGGTATCTCCCCCTTCTTCCAGTTCTGGAAGACCCAAAATCAGGACGTTGTTTCTTCTGCTGCGCCCCTCCAGGTCTTCGGTTTTTAGTTGTAATTTTTGTATTTGCTGGCGAAGCGTGACTATCTCAGGATCTGTTTTCTGTTGCCATCTTTCTACTGACCCTATTCTGGATTCTGAGTCTCCCATCCTTCTTGAAAGGTCGGTGTAATCTTGCCTCATAGATTTGATTTCATTGGAGATCTCTTGCAGGGTATCTTTAAACGGTGATAACTCCTCCAAAAAACGCTCCTCCGTTAAGGTAGTGCCTCCTGCAACATTAAGACCTCCGGTAGATGAAGTTTGGTTAGTTAAAGAAGGGTTGCAGCCAGAGTTTTTCGCTTTTTTTGAGGCTTTTTCTGGCAATGTAGGTGGGGTGTGCCTGACTCCTGAGGCCTTCATTTCTGCATCTAGCATAGCGGTGTTCCAGCAGGCAGTATACACCTCCACTTTGTTCCAATGTCGATTCCAGAAGTTGCTGTGATGTTTTAGACAACGTTTGGTGGTGGTTTGGTGGTTTCGGCTTGTCAAAAAATAAAATTTTAAGAGGTGAGAAACGGGAGCTCCAAAGCAGGCAGCCACTCAGCACCACTGCATCACGTGACCCCTCCTCACACCATTCTTGAGATAAGGCTCTTCTGGGCTGAAGACAGACTGGATTGCACAGTCTGTCCACAGTCCGAAAGAGCTGAGCCGGTCTATTCTGTGCAGCCGCTATCTCTCTGGACAGGAATTTTGCCTTCTTACGAGAGATTGCGGATTGATAGACCAAATAATGGTCCATCAAACTAAGCCTGTCATCATCACGACTGGACTTTCGCCAATGCCTCTCCGGCCTTCGCCCAACTCTCCTCAATTCCCTCATGGTCTCATCAAACCAAGGAGACCTGGGGCGAGGAGTAAGAGGACGAACACGAACTGGTGCAATAGAATCCAGGGCCCCTGTTACTGCCTCATTATAAGCATGTACCAGATCACCTGGATCCATGCAATCTATCGGTAGGCTTGATAGGTCCAACACCGCCATCAGGTCTTCTGGGGATACACCCCTCAAAGGGCGGTATCGAACCATCTCCGTAGGGGCAGACCTAACAGGGGTGGCCTCAAAACTGAACCTAATGGAGTGATGGTCTGACCATCCAACCGGTTCCACCACCAAGTCAGATATCCCCATCCCCAGAAGGAACACCAGATCCAATGAGTGTCCACCCACATGAGTCGAGGAGGAAACCACCTGTGTGAAGCCCAGTGATATCATTAACTGGAGGAAATCTTGACCAAATCGAGAGAATTCATCGTCGACCCAAGCATTGAAGTCCCCCAGAACCAACCATCTGGGGGACCCCAATGTTAGGTCGACAATGAAGTCTGCGACTTCCTGCAGGAAAACATTCTCATCACCTGGTGGACCAATATGAGGAGTATCCTGCCACACCCTACATACAATGTACTCAAAGGATCTGGTGACTCCGCTGGTACCTCCACCAGAACCAGTTCTGACTTAAAACATATGGCAACACAACCGCTTTACGATCTCTGCTCGAGCGGTGTATCAATGAGTACCCAGTCGAATTGCCGCTACTACAGGCCCAGCATTTTCATCCAGCTAGTCTCGTGATGCACGCCAGGTCAGATGACTCAACAAGATCAGCTATAACAGCCGTCTTGTTTTTAATAGACCTGGCATTGCATAACACCGCTCGAGTAGGACAAACCTCCGATAATGACCGCCCTACCTGCTGGTCCAAGCCAGAACCCTTGGGTATGGGCACAAGACAGGGAGGACCCCTCTCCCATGCCCATTTCGCCCCAGGGTGTCTCCTTGACCATACAATCCCAATCCGCCCACTCCTTTCCATTCCCCCTCCAGCACGAACCCTCCGTCTCCTTCTCACAATCCCCAAAGCCCTACATTTCCTGTAAACTTCTGATGACAACGGGGGACAGGAGAAAGGACGGAGGTCCCTGAGCATAGAGGGGGAATAATACCCAGCCGCCTTATAATTATTCCAGCACATTTTTCACACTACACTAAAATAAAACAATAATCACAATAAAACACAAAATCTATCAATTCTAGTGCTGTCAAATTATCAACATCTATTATAATTCTACCCTCCCACAGTACTCTCACCACTGCAGGAAAGGAGCACACCACCTAAAACTACTAAAAACTGCCCTATATCTCTAAAACTTATCTAGCCATACATTCATTTAGTACATAAATAGTGCAGACTGACGAAGGAAGGTTAACTAACGGTGTTCAAAGTCTCTTGATTATGAAGTCACACTTCTGTGCTCTCACCACACTGTATGTCTCCAACATATATCAGACTCCTCTCATGAGACTGATATACCCAAAATAAACTCAGAACAGTTAAGCTTCACAGTCATCTTCCGCAGTCTCCCAGTATCAAACACAGCAGCTCACAGGAAAATAAATAAAAAATACTTCACCAAATCCTGCTCTAAATTTTCCGAAACTCAATCCCAATCTCCAAGTTTCCCAGTAGCCGAGGACATAGAGGCATCAAATCAGCGTAAGACAGATTGTAAAAAATCGACTCCTCACCTCCACAAATATTAACCACAGGCTCCAGCTCCCCCGACCCTCGCTGAAATGAGGAAGGCAAGACCACCCTCCGATGGCCCCCGCCCCACCCAGGGAGCAAAGCAAGCCCCACCACCCTCCGGAGGCAGAACAAACCAGCCCCCCCGTCTGGACCAGGGAGCCAGACCTCAGGTTATGTGGAAGTACAATTTCCAACTTTCCACCACCAAATTCCTCTATCGATTCCTCCAGTAACCACTTCCTTGGCAAGAAAGTCCCACACCAACACAGTCCGACAGCCTCTCTCCTGGTCCGACAGGAATCCGTCCCCGGACCGAAACTACAGTTTTACCCTGCTGATTTCCTGGATAAATACTCTCCACGACTCCAAAACCTGCATACACTTATATCCATGGGAAAAAAGTCGCCGCCGAACCACCAAGACTCACAGCCACAGTCCACCAAGCCGTCTCAGCCCGTCCGAAGATTTCAGCATCCAGTCTAACACCCGGACGCCCAAACCAACCTCCTATGATCCTGCGATCAGGCCAGTGCCTAGAGAACCTAGAGATTCCAGTGGAGCACAATACCTCCTCCTGTAGTCTGCTGGGAAAGGGTCGACTGTAGACTGCCAGGTGCAGATAGACGCTTCCTGGAAGGGAATAGGCCAGGATGGCAGCACCAGATGTTGGGCACTGAATTCACTGAGGAATTCACGCGTCTCCCGCTTGGTAGTGTCCCGTCTGACAAAAGAAATATGGAGATTCCGAACCATCCTCGATAGGAAGCACTGCTATTCAGTGAAATCAGTATTGGAAGAGAGATGAATGGTAGGTTCCTCTCCCTCTGAGGAGGGAGTCGAGAAGGATGGGGAACTCGAATGTCCAGAAGACGCCTGCGGTGTTGGGGACAGGTTCATGCATGTACCTAACGTATGACGGGAAGGCTGCCACAGTACCTCTGAACGTCTGCCAGGATAAAGGCCCCATAGGAACCACATGGCCCGGGAAAGAGGGGGTGGCTGCAGAGGAATGGGAGAAGGGCACCTGCAAGGAGGTGGCTGTCCTCTGCCAGGGCTCTGGAATCCAGGTAATGGTGCCCGAGCTAGAGGGATCCCTGAGATCAAACTGGGACGCATGGCGGAATCCTGGAAATGCAAACTCCGGAAGAGCCCAGATGGGGAATCTCCCCTGTGACGCACCTGGGGTTGCATGAGTCTAGAAGGGCAACCCTCAACGGCACCACCAGAGGGAACCCCGGAGCCTGAGAAGGAGAGGCGGGGCTCGGCACTACAGCTCCTCCCTGTGCCCCATGGGGTGGCAGAGGAGTGCCGCTGCCCCTTGGCCTGACCCCTCAACCCTTCAGATTCCGAGGATGCCCTCCTCCTCAACCCCAGCAAAGGAGTCCCCTGATCCAGAGGTCTCCCAAGGGAGGCTGCAGAAGCTAGGGTCTCCAATCCCTTGGGGGGGCGCAGCACCACCAAGACTGGTAGCTGCCGTGGCCTCTCCAGAGGAGACAACCCCCCCCAAGCTGTCCTCCCCAATAGACCCCAGGCCACCCCTGGCTGGGGAATCCTCACAGGCAGAAAAGTACGGAGATTCAGGAACAGAGGCGCTGGGCCACCTGACACCATTTCCCACAGATTCAGAGGAATCGGGCAGCCAGTCCGGGTCCACATCTGCGTCGACACCCTCTGAAGAGGAGTCGACCAGCAAGACCTCAATACTGGCCACCCCGAGAACACCGAGGGATGGCGCCACGAATGGCACCAGTATCCCCAGCTGTTCCCACCGCACACAGCCCTGGAACCCAACGCAGACCCATCCACAGCCCAGGTTGGGTCCCCGGCACCGTGGCAAAATGGCCCCAACAGAGGCGCGCACACGGTGCCATGAACAGCATCAGGATCCAAAACGACACCGTGAGGCAGCGTCCAGGGTCTGCCAGTGCCGGACCCAGCAACTGTAGGCCGCGACACTGGGGGAGCCTGCACCTCAGAAGAGGTGACTGCAGAGGTGGCATCGACGACGTAACCCCAGGAGGGGACGCACTGCTCCTCTGACGGCGCAAAAGAAGCCTCCTTCTCGGCAAGGCCTGAAGATGAGGAGGCCTCCTCCTTACCAGATGGTATAGATCTGGGAGGGAACCCGGAGGAAGGGTCTAAAGACCTGGCCTGGGAAGCCTGAAATCGACGTTGTCCTCCAAAAGTTGGTGGGGCCCTGCCGACTTTAAAAGCATGGATTTTCAGAACACGGCGATCCGTGGAAAAACAGGCATCGCATCTATCCATATCATGGTTAGGTCCCAGGTGCTGGAAGCAAACATCATGCCGGTCCATCACAGAAAAATGCTGACCACAGGAGCACCAACGCATAGGGGCGTGGCCCGCTTTCGATTTACGCTTGGCTCCCGAACCAGACATGATGCAAAATAAAATAAAACACAGCAAAATATCCCGGCACCATTAAACAAATAATTGGAATGAACTTACTGGCCAGTAACGGTGCCGGGATGGAGAACCGGGATGAGGAGTCATCGAAAAAGACGGTGTCAACAAAGGTAGGCCTAATGGCGTACTACGAATTTCTAACTCACGCAGCAGGTGCAGCCTCGACACCGGGAGAAAGAGAACTGGGATGGAGGAGGACTCATGCTCCTAACGGTCGCCTCTTCATGTACTGACGAGTGCACCACTCTCATGAGCTGCGCCATTCAGCCGACTTCTCCTCAAAAAAAAAAATCCCGTAGTGGGTGCAAGCTTCTGGCTTACACTCAGCAGTAATGAACGGTGAAGATTGACAAGGGAAGATTCATGTTTCCAAACCAAAAAAGAATACAAATAAAAATCACCCTTTTCTGAGATTTATGGCCCACTATGACTGGTCTCAGACTTCTGAAGAACTAAAAGAGCACTTATTCAATAATATATTTGGGACTACAGAACTGAATTTACATAAAAATGGCATCATTGAAGTGAAAAGAAGCAACGATGGTCGCATTAATACAAAATAAGTTTATTTTGAATCACCTAAAGTGGCAAATTACAATATATATGATACAATGAGAAAATATTACATGATAAAGGACTGAATGTAACATTCCCAAATAGAGTAGATTTAAATCTGACTTATGGAAACAGTGAAATAATTGAAGCTCCAGTAATGTTAAGTATGTATCGAATGCCAAGATTGAACAGAGAGAATAATAAGCTCATGGGTTTAATATGTAATTTATTTAGTAACTTTTTACAAGTCCAACTAAGATTCCAGGGTATCTGGGAGGTAAAGAGGAATGAGTACACCTCACAAATTTATATTTTAGTTAAAAATGGTAAATTAACACAGCAATTACTACAAAAAAGTGATATCCTGGATTCACTGGGCTTGCATCTAATTGATCCAAGGGAAATTTTCACATCCGTTTCTAGCTCTTCAATGGATAATGTAAATGAGGAAATTAACAAGGGGGTACAAAAGCCATCACAGGGACCTGCTCTGGATGAACAAACTCAGAATTGACTTAATAATCAGAACAAGAAAGTTGAACACTCCAAATTAAACTCAGTAGAGGAAAAAGAACAAGTTATTCTTATTATATCATGGAATGTAGCAGGAATTGAAAGTAAATACCCAGATAGTAACTGGTTAGAGTTCATTAAGAAGGATGAGAGCATATGTTGTCAGGAGACTTGGCATGAAAGTGAGGATAATATTGCCTTAAATGGATCTGACTTGATACATTCTACAGCCACAAGACAACACAGGCTAGACAGACCACCAGGGGGTCTAGTGACTTATACCTGAATAGGGACCTTTGAGAAACACCAGAAGATCTCTACAGAGAAAAACTTTGTTGTTTTCTTAATTGTACATCAGACTAGATGTTTTGTTTTAATTAATGCATACATACCACCGATAAGCTCTAAGTACTGTCAGAATTAAATTTGGGAATGACTGGATAATATCCTCATGGATTTACAATTTAGTTTCCCAAAGGTAGATATACTTCTTGTAGGGGATCTAAATGCCAGAATAGGCAACCATGATGGTTTACTTGAAAATTAATTTTTTGAACATCTAAACATGACTGGAAACTATGCAAGGAAAACTATGGACCCAAAAATAAATAACTCAGAGTTGAAATGAATTAATTTACTTGGATCATATAACTTATACCCCTTAAATGGTAGGTTGCAGGGAGATTTGCAGGGGAACTGTACATAGGAGCTTTACTCCCTGACTTAATATTATGGTCAGGTGATCCACAGGAGTGGGCTACCCTTCCAGTCCCCTCAAGGCCAGAAAGCGACCACCTACAGTACCACTTTTGCTAAGGGGCTACCCTTATGGTAAACTCAGTGCAGAACCTAAAAAAAATAAGTACATCATGCATAGTTGATATAAGATACAATAAAAGACTCAAATGGAATATTAAAATAGAAATCCAGGTGGTAAGATTAACAGAAAAAAATAGGTCAAGACAACTGGGGAAGTCTACAGAATGAATCAGGAAAACAGATATGGGAGTATATTACTATTACCGTTGACCTGATTAATAATAGTCAATACAAACAAGTTGCTAAACCAATAGTAATAAAAAAGATACATAGTTTGACAAAGAATGCTCAAAGCACAAAGCTACGTTAACAGCAAAAATTAGAACCACAAGGAATACTAAAATTAGACAGATGTTTATTACATTAAACCAGGAAAGGAAAAAATACAGTTATTAAAATCAAAACATTACAATATCACCATGAAAAATGGATCGAGATACTAAATGTAATACATAACAGAGATAATAAGGATTTTAGTTGCAAGGGGCACAAACAAATATAAAAAGAAAAGTAGATACATATATTTTAGAAGCAGATTGAGTAAATTTCTTCGCACAAATATTTACGGAACTTTATGCATATGAACCTGTGGCCTATACAGAGTAATGTGACCAAACTCTAGTAATAACCAGACACAAAGTCTATTTTGCATTAAAAACATAAAAGACCAATAAAGCCCCAGGACAGGACCATATTCTGGCTGAAGCATTTCTAGCAAGTCCAGCAGTTTGGGCAGATGAACTTATGGTGTTTTTTAACAGATGTATTAAAGAAACTTACTATCCTTCATCATGGAAGGGGGTGATCATAATTACAATTCATAAAAAAGGAAACATAATGGATCCAGCCATGTATAGGCCCATAAGCTTGCTTGATGCGAGCTTAAAATGTTTTTCTAAAATCATACTTGCTAGCCTGAGACTAGGAATAGAGAAGACAGGGGGTTGAGTGAATACCAGGCAGGCTTCAGGTTGGGATATAACACAATTGATAATTGTTTTATTTTAAACCACTTAATTGAAAAATATACTATATTACGGCGGCAGAAATTATATGTTGATTTTAAAACAGCTTTTGATACAGTGAATAGAAATATCCTTTGGAAAGTGATGAAAGGAGTATAGACAAACAAGTTGATCAACATTATAAGTAACTTATACGATGGGGCTTGGGCCAAAATTTGGATAGGGGCCAATGGTCGGCTATCCAAAGCAATAAAAACAACTAGAGGTGTTAGACAAGGGTGCGTTATGGCACTCACTTTGTTTTCCCTTTATATTAATGTGGTACTAAGAAAAATGGCAACTTCAGAATCAGATTCCCCCAAAATTATGGATCAATCTTGTGCCGCTTTGGCTTTCACAGATATAATCCTTTTCTCTTTAACAAATAAAAGGACTGCAGGAAAAAAAAATCTTTTAGAGGATATACGTAAGATGCTGAAATTGCAAATAAATGTTACAAAATCTCAAGTAACAGTATTTGGAAAGGGAAAACAAAGGGGGAGCTGGAACTCTGGAACGGAAAAACTTAGTATCACGGACTCACATGTCTACCTGGGTATTACTTTTACAGCAAGAGGGCAATGGAATAAGTGCATTAATAAAACATTATGTACGCTCAAAAAACATCTTCTGCCTTGGGAAAATTTAACTATGCATATGGTGGTCTATCAGTAAAACCTTTACTTGAAGCAATCAGAGTGAACTATATAGCCCAACTGGGATATGGTACAGAAATCTGGGATAGCAAAAAGAGAGAACAATTGATGGTTCCCATCCATGAACTGTTAAGGAAAACATTAGCAATTCAGCCATTCATTCCCCTCTATATATCTAACAGCTAAGTTGGCTTAGAAAATGTTAATGTACTCTTGCATACTAAAAAGCTCTGTTACTGGCTAAGGCTCACTAGGCTCCCTTCGGAGAGACTATCAAGAAAATGCCTTGAGGAAAAGGAAAATTGGGTAACCAGGGGCTGTTTTAAATCTGCTTGGTATAAAACAATATGTGAGCTCCTGGATAAATATTACCTACTTTTTCTTTTAGGATATTATGATGCAAAGATTGTATTGAGTAAACAATATAGAGGGTTTGTAGATAGGAAAATAAGAACTGGATAAATGTAGACCTTCAAAAAAAATCAGAGATTCTAGGCACTCCCAGCGGTTTGCTACAATGACAGATATAAATTGCAATACTGTCTAAAAGTACTGATAGACCAGAAATACATAAATATCTTCACCAGATACAAATCTGAGCTTTTTGAAAGCAACATGACTCAGGCAAAATATACCAAAAGTGCTGATAAAAGTTGACTGTGACTGTGAAAATGGAGGAGTATAGGACCTAATGCACATACTATGGTCTTGTAAGTGGTATCAATCAAATTATACCCACTTACTGAAGACACTGTTTCAAAAGTCTGATATTGGAAGTCCAAAACTGGATGAAATTTCATTCCCAAAAATATTGATTTATAAGGAAGATTCCTTTACAATCAAATGTATGGCTAATTTTTCATGAGCATATCAAATATAAGGAGGAAAAAGAATGTACAATAATATAATGTGCTATACCCCAGAAAAAGAAGGGTTGTAATGAAAGATAATGATTTTAATGTAACAGGCAAACAATGCATGTGCTAATTACTCTTTTAACCATATTGATTCATGTAATGTCTGCTGATTTTAAAAGTGTATTATGTTGTAATTGTACTTATGTATAAAGTTAATGACCGTGATGTTGAATAATAAACTTACTTACTGTGCATTTGTAATAGTAAAGGTTCGCATAGCAGGCGGAGTACATTACTTGGACAAGGAGATTTCTTTGCTGTATTATCTACCCATGTCTGTTAAGCTGAAATTTCAAAAAACTTTCCTTCTGCACGGGGATATATAGTTGGGGACTGCCACATCCCATAATCTCTTACTCTGTGTAGAGCAAGGAATCCATTCTGTTGGAGCAAGGGATCCCTCAGGCTCCTGTGTGGGTTTCTGTAAATGCATACAGGGGTGGCTAAGGCCGAGGATACAGCCAGTTGCACATGCATGGGGTGTACAGGGCACCACAGTCAGATACAAGCAAATCACAGTTTTTGTGGATCAGGCCCCAAGTGTGATTACTGAATTTAGGTACTTAGAAAATATTGTTTCTAGCCAGCCTGGTGGTGCTGAGGGTTGAGGCACTGGACACCACACCTTGCGCCACACTGGCGATCTGGGTTCAGGAACGAGCCTGGGCTGTCGGGGGTTGGCAGGGGAGAGAAGGGACTGAGTGTCCAGTGAACAGCTCTCCCTCCCTGGGGAGGAAGGTTTCCTGCTCCTGCCATCTAGTGGCCTCTGGTGGTTCCAGGGGCTCACAACAGTCAGGAGCCAGATGGTCAGGGATTGGCTCGGAGGCACTTCTGTGGGCGTGCTTGGGAGCGAGCACGCAGTGCGCTGGAGTGCATTGCACTTCCCAGCCAATAGGGGGAAAGTAAGTAAAAAAAAAAAACCTTCTCTGGAGGATAGGTGAAGGCGCCACCTCCCAAACCACATTCCCACTGCTGGGCGTTCTACCCTCTCCATCCCCCGCCACTCCGGCCCAGCACTATACACTCAGGATAGAGTGACCTGGGAGGATAGGGTGGCTCTTCCCCATAAGGGTTCAGATCTGGGGGTTTCGCCAGGTCAGTGTGAGGACAGCGGATACAGTGCCACAGCAGGAGGTAGCGATCCGGCAGGTAGGTAGCTGGAGAGAATTCCTCTAGGGGAGGGCGCAGAAATAAAGTCCACAAAAAAAAAATATTGTTTCTGAGTCACCCCATTGTGCATCCCCTATTTATAATACACAGTAGGAATACTCCCCAGTTGTGATTAGGTGACTGTTCTTGACTTTTTGTCACATTTTCTGTTACCAATGTATTCGTATTGTTAGCTCTGATTGACCCAGGTTGTTCCTGAAAATAGGCATTTATTGCCTAGTGTATGTACCTGATTAGGAAAAACTACACAAATAAACTCATAGACTTTATGGAATACTGGCTGAAATATATCTAACAATTTTTCAAGCTTCCCTTGTGGCGTCAGGGGCTCTTCAAACACAGACTCCCAGAGCACATTACAAACAAGTAGAGGGAAGGCAAGAAAACTGCTGCCATTAGGTACACGGAGATTCCAGCTGGACAGAGACACTGTATATCAGAGGAACTAGAGATAGGTAATGCACAAGAAAGTTAAGTGACCTGCTCAGGGGTCACACATTCAGGGCAGTGACCAAGGGGTGCAAAAGCTATGGTTGCAGTAGGGCCCACACTGTTAGGGGGCACACTGCCTCAGAAGTCAGCATTAAGAAAGCCTTCTCTCACAGATGAACTTGCAAGTTTCACTTTGGAAATTGCTTTTCCATTTAAAATTGGGTCTATCAGCAGCGGTGTCACAAGATTGCAACTCCAGTTTCACACGCTATGGGGGCAGAACAAAAGCAATAGGGTCCATTACTCAAAACATCTAGTCTTGGTGCTGGTGTCCTCTGGAAGAGTAGGAACAAATTACATTGTTCAGTTATTCGATCATGGTGCCAGCAAGGCGGACGGGGGCAGCATGAACAAACTATGTATGGTCAGCAGGACTAATACAAAAAAAAAAAATCACTCTATAAGAATGTCATATGCGCCAATGGTTATTTTACATTTACTGGTGGGGAAGTGGGCCCCACAAAATATTTAGCAGGGGGGCCCTTGCAGTTGTTGGCACAGTCCTGCACACATTAAGTGGTGATGAAGTCAAACCTGCGTCTCCCATTTCATAGCTCTAAATTCTAACCACATGACCCAAGTTGTACCACTTTGAGCAGTCTGTTCACAGACCATTATACAAAATATTGGATTTTTAAAAGGAAGCATCACAGACAAGTATTGGAAAGTGGGATAAATTATATATTTTCAATAACCTCCTGCCAAAGTAATCAAACATTGTGAATAAATCATAATTGATGGATTATTTTTTTGTAGGTGCATTACACATGAAATAGAAAACTGCTACATTACTAATTGATATTAACTGTATCACAAATATAACGATTGATCAATGCAAATAAGTTATTTTATATGTATAATAATTTAAAACTAACCTCTACATTTTCACAGTGCACAATGTGCCACACAGAGCATACAAAATTAAAGAATGATAAGGTAATTAACACACACTCATGGTTACAAAATGTGAAAACAACACGGGGTACTAAGATACAGATTGTGCAAACATATATACACACATATATATATGTGTATATATATATATATATATAGGTACATAAAAAATTGACAATAATTCTGAAAGAACGGGTTGCAATTATATACTAAACAACTACTTCATGACTGCCAGTCTGTTTATGGTTTTCAATCTTCCTCTTTCTTCAGAAAAAACTGATGTGCATCATCCCACATCTCCCGAGGAAATCTGTTAGCTAGCTCCAGATAGTCATAGGAATGGAAGACTTTTTCTATCAAAGAAAGAAGAAACACGAGCATTGTTAAAAGTTCCAGAACCACTTTCCAGTACACAAAGAAAGGAGATACAGAGCATGTGCTGGAATGTCGTGCCTTTTAACATTGGGGGGCAGTAATTATCCACACAATACCGCTAGCTTTTTATGGCATGTACTGTATTTTGAAACTGCTCACTTTACATTTTCTTTGCTAATCCACTCAAACAGGCAAATGTATAATTAACTGTGTTCCATATCCAAGTGTCCATCATGAAAGTGTCTGCTGACCTCATTGTTTATACCTCTTCAGTATTACACCGAATTAACCACCGTGAGACAAACCTAATGCCTTTCATATTTAGAAACAAACAAAACAAAAAAATACTTCAAATTTGTTGTGCTTGTCACACACAGACAGACAGTATATTTCACTATATATTATTGGTAAAGATACAGAAATTTTGGGGAAAAAACACCCACCTCCCTGCTGGGATGATTTACGTTCCACTTGGCCAGAACTTTGAGCACAATCCTGAAGAAAACAAAAAAACAATAAACATCCACAACTGAAGTACAGCAATATAATTACAGTTCAACAGAAAAAAAGAATGAGCCCTTAGAAAACGATGAGGACATCCCAGATATGCAACACTATTGGTACAATTCTGTCATTCGTCCATCATGGATTGGGAGTGTAATAAAGTTGGAAAAAAACACAAAATGGTTTGAGTTTTTGTTAGTGGTGTTACGTTATAGATGGTGCAAAGTCTGATGAACTGAAGTGAAAGACAGTTAAAAAAAAGGCTATGGGATGTATTTCAACAAATTAATAAAATAATTAAGCCACTGTGGGTGAATATAAGACAACAAAAAATCCTCATATTCATTGGTAGAAAAGGACAAAAACCACTTGTTGCATAAAATGGAAAACTTCGGAGCGTGATCAGAGTTATTAGAGCAGAAGTGTAGAGGAGTGACTAAAATGCGTGGAGTACTCATGGTTAAATTCACAACATGTGAATTTAAAGAGCTATGGGACTCAGTCAATTAATGGAGACACCCTATTATAATTAAATGTCAGTGCTGTATAAGTTACTGGGGCTCACTTCTGAGATACGGGGTTACTGTCAATGAACTGCCCACCCCAATTATAAGTAAATGTTAGTGTTGTGTAAGTTACTGAGACTTACTTCAGAGAAATGTGATCACTGTTCATAAACTGGTACCCCTATTATAAGTACATGCCTGCACTGTGTGAGTTACTGGTGCTCACCTTCTGAACAGGGTCCCCATCTATAAAATGAGCCTCCTTCCCCATTAAAAGCACAGAACACTGTTTGAAACTCATGTCAGAAATATGGGGGCCTTGTTTATATATTGAATCCTCCCATTATAGGTAAATGGTAGTGTTGTTTGAGTAACTGGGGCTCATTTCAGAGCGATGGGGTCCCTGCCTATAAAATGAGACCATCTCCATTCTCAGTAAATGATGGTGTTGCATGAACTACTGAGGCACACTTCAGAGCTATGGAGGCGTTATCTATTAATTGAGGCCATGTACATAAGTAAATGGTAGTGTTGCATGGAATACTGGAACTAACTTCAGAGCTTTGTATTTATTTGTTTGTTTTTACCAGGATAAATAACACTGAGCATAGCTCATTTTCAAGGAGGTCCTGGGTGTAAGCAAACAGTTTCAGTAAAGGTGCCAACATTGTTCAGCTGAAACGATAATGCACAGAAATGATCTACAATGCAAAACATATCAAAGCTGGCATATCATATAATAAAGGTCGAGAAGCCCCTAGATAGGAGTGACCATTGCACAGTGTGGTTCCAGTTGGACATGGGCAGGGAAAAGGCCCCAACTAAGATTAAATTCCTGGATTTTAGAAAGGCAGACTTCAGAAAGATTGGCAAGCTGCTAAGGAATCACATGGCAAGCGTCTTAGTGGACATGGGAGTGGACCAACAGTGGTCCATCATAAAAGAGGGAATAGTGGTTGCCACAGGGGAGTGCATTAGGCTCAAAGGGAAGAGCTCAATGGCAAAAGCACCCAGATGGTTTAGTACTGAGGTCACTCAGGCAGTAAGGGATAAGAGATCAACCTACAAGAAATTCAGGAGGACCCAGAATGAGGAAACAGGAAGGATTACCTGAAGATGGCTAGCATAGCAGGTAAGGTAGTCCACTGAGCTAAAACTCATAAGGAACTGCAACTAGCTGAGGGGATTAAGAATGGGAAAAAGGCCTTTCTTCGCTATATTAGTGACAAAAGGGACAAGCAAGATAGGATTATTAGGCTCTGGAAAGGGGAAGAGTGGGTGGAGTAAAATGGAGGCAAAGCAGCGGTAGTGAATGATTACCTCTGTTCTGTCTTCACCAGGGAGAGAGATGGATCAGTGGCACTAGGGGGAAAGAGAGGAGAAGGGGGAGCAGGGGGCACAGATGTTTTGATAGAGGTGGATAGGGTGAGAATTGGGCTGCTAGCATTGAGGGGAGATAAATCTCCAGGCCCAGATGGCATGTACCCAATGGTGCTGAGGGAACTGAAGGAGGAGCTTACAGATCCCTTGGCTGGTCTGTTCAATAGTTCACTGGAGTCGGGTGTGGTACTGCAGGATGCATGTCCCCCCTAATGTGGGACACTTGAGCAGTATATGATGGCTGTCCAACACCCCACATAAGAAAGTTGAAAGTTAGGTGATGAATACCCTCCCTAATGTGGGACAGTTGAAACGTATGTGAGAGATGCCCCTCCTAATGTGGGTCAGTTGTGAGGTATGTACCGGCTATCCACCCCTATGTAGGAAAGTTGATAATTTATTTGTTTTTTTTAACTGGGTAAGTACACTAGACAGTTAAATACCTATTTTCAGGTATGATCCAGGAGAGTACAAATGCAGGCATTAGACAGTGAACAATATCAATCACAATGTAAGAAAAACATAAATGCAGAATCACAGCAAGAACAACAAATAAACATTTAGACAAAGCAGATTAGATGAGGACTATGGCCCTTAATGTGGGACAGTTGAGAGATAAGTGAGGGATGTCCCACATAATGTGGGTAAGCTGAGAGGTATGTGAGCAGTATCCCTACTAATACGGGTCAGAGGAGCGGTATCTGTACTAGCAGATCCAGCTATGCGATGAAGTAACACCAACTACCCTCTTGGGCCAGCAAACAGTAACTGTTTTAACCTAATCTGAGCTTTAACAGGGAATATTTTACATTTTTCTGTGGAAAGTGCTATCCCCTTGAAAACACTGCTATCCTCTTAAGAAAAGTCTAGAGCTGATCCTGATTATGTAAAGGACAGCCCTCTTAATGTGGGAGAGTTGAGAGGTATGTGAGAGGCATCCATCCTAATGTGGGTCAGTGAAGAGGTATGTGAGGTACACCCATCTTAAAGTGGGACAAATGAGGTAGACCGGGACAGTCTTAATCCTTAGGCTGCTGGAAGATTTAGAAAGCATAGGTTTTTAGGACAAGATATCTTGTCGTCGGCAGCCTAATTAATAATGTGGCCAGTAGAAAGATATTAGAGATGTTGCTCTTACTATGGCACAGTTGAGAGGTATGTGAGGGATGCCCCCCTCAATGTGGGACAGTGGGGAACTATGTAAAGGTACATGCCCTTGATACAGGAAAGCTTGAGTGGTGTATGATGGAAGCCTCCTCTAATATGGGCCAGTTTAACTTTATAGATATGTGAGAGGTGAACCTGAAATGTGGGACATCTGTTCTTAAGTGGGATCAGTTGAGAAGTATATGAAGGACACCCATTCAAACATGGAAAAACTGAAAGGGATTTGATGTTCTCAACTGTGGGATAGTTGAGACATATGAGGGACAGTTGAGAGTCATGGGAGGTATGCCCCCTCAATGTGAGACACTGGAGATGTGAAGCAACTTCCCACTAATGGACAACAGCTGGTAGGTATATGAGGGATGACAGTAGTGTGGGGCAGTAGAGGGGTATGTGACAGATGTCCCTCCAATGTGGGACAGTTGAGAGGTATGAGATTAAAGACTTCCCAGATATGAGACAGTGGAGAGGTATGGGATGAAGGCCCCCCTACCACGTGGGACAGCTGAGAGGTATGTGAGCAATGTCTTTCTAATATGGGACATTAAGAGGTCTGTAAGGGAGGCCCTTAATGTGGTAAAGTTGAGAGGTATGAGAGGTATACACCTAATGTAGGATGACTGACTCTGAGCTAAGGCTCACTGCCAGGTACAACCCAGGGTAAGAAGATTACAGGGAGAAAATTGACTGACTTGTCCCCATAATGTGGGACAGTTGAGAGGTATAGTAGGGATGACCTCCTAATGTGGAAGAGTTGAGAGGCATGTGAGGGGCACACACAATGTGGAACTGTATATCAGGGTTGTTCTCCTAATGTGGACAGTTGAGAGGTATGTGAGGGGCATTCCTACTAATGTAGTACCACTGAGAGGTACATGAGGATCATCCCCACTAATATTAGACAGTTGAGAGGTATAAAAGGGACATCCTAATTTGGAACAGTTCAGATGTACTGTATGTAAGGGGTGTCCCCTAAATATAGAGCAGGTGAGGTGTGTTAGCCAGCCACCCAAATGTTGGACAGTTAAGAGTTATTTGAGAGATGCCCTCCTAATGTGGAACAGTTAAGACATATAGGAGGGTTGCCCCTCTTGATGTGGGAAAGTTTAGGTGTGTGAGGGATAAATGCTGGACAGTTGAAAGCTATTGAGAAGTATGTTAGGGGCACTTCTTCTATTATATTGTAGGACTGTTGAGAAGCACTGTATGTGAGGGTCACATCCCCTAACATGGGACAGCTGAGGTGTGTAAGGGACTCTCCCAATGCTGGACAGTTAAGTGCTATGTGAAGGACGTCCTAATATGGGACAGCTAGAAGTATGTGAGGGATGTCCCTCTAATGTGTACAAGTGGGAAGTATGTGCCTGTTTGTCAACCACCTGGTTAGTGGGACACTTAAGATGTATGTGAGGGATGACCCTACTCTGGGACAATTAAGATATGTGTGAGGGATGCCCTAATGTGCAACAGTTAACAAGTAGCTTCCCTAATATGGGACAATTGAGAGGTGTGTGAGGGATGTCCCTCCCAATGTGATGACAGTAGAAAGGGATGTGAAGGATGCCACCCTTAATTTGGGACAGTTGAGAGGAGTCTGGAATGTCCAACTGCGGAATAGCTGAGAGGTGTGTTATGGGTCATCTCGCCTAACGTGGGACAAGTTTTTTTATTTTATTTGATTTTTCTCCCCATTCATGCTCCAGCATGTATACACTACTGGTCCCAGGGCTGTACCATGATCTGGCACAGCTGTTTCCACGCTCAGTGCAGGCCCTACCTCTTGCCAGCATCCCCAACGGCTAGTTCCCCCATGGGGGTGCCCTGGGAGGAGTGTTTCCCTCTGACAGCTCAATGTGTGAGCCAAGATCCAGTGCCAGCAGGCAATACAACCCAGGGAAGCCAGGAACCCAGGTCCTCATATAGATGGTGCTATACATTTTCTCCTTGACCTTTTCTCCAAGCCTCCCTCCTCCCTTTGGTATGCAATTAGTGTCTGCACCTCAGGCGCATGCAGCAACGTTCCTGAGGAGGGAACAAACTTCCCTCACCTGCTGCAGGGGTTGCTGCAGCACCGGTGGTGTACTACCAACGCTCCCTGACCGTAGCGCACTGCTGAGCGGCAGCTGTTGCGGTGAGGCCCAAGCCCCACTACTATGTTTCAAGCTCACTACTGAACTTGGGTCACCAGCATGGCAATGCAGCGCACTGCTGATGGACCACCGGGGTGGCCCAACCTAATGTTGGAGAACTGAGAGGTGTGTGAGGAATGCCCCCTAATGTGGGACAGTTGGGATGTACGTGAGGGATGTCTCCCTTATGTAGCACAGTTGAGATGTACGTAAGGGATACCCTCAGGTGAGACTGTTGAGGGATGTTTGACAGACGTCACTCCAATGCGGCACAGTTGAGAGGTGAGTGAGGGGTGTCCCCTAATGTGAGGCAGTTGAGATGTGAGTGAGTGGTGTCCCCCTAATGTAGTACAGGTGAGAGGTCAGCGAGATGTGTCCCCCAAATGTGGGACAGTTGAGAGATGAGTGGTGTCCCCCTAATAAGAAGTCAGTGAGGTGTGTCCTCCTAATGTGGGACAGTTGAGAGGTGTGCGAGTGGTGTCCCCTTAATGTGGGACAGTTGAGAGGTGTGTGAGTGGTGTCCCCCTAATGTGGCACAGCTGAGAGGTGTGTGAGTGATGTCCCTCTAATGTAGCACAGTTGAGAGGTGAGTGAGGTGTCCCCCCCAATGTGGGACAGTTGAGAGGTGAGTGAGTGAGTGGTGTCCCCCTAATTAGCACAGTTAAGAGGTCAGTGAGGTGTGTCCCCCTAATGTGGGACAGTTGAGAGGTGAGTGAGTGGTGTTCCCCAATGTAGCACAGCTGAGAGGTCAGTGAGGTGTGTCTCCCTAATGTGGAACAGTTGAGAGGTGTGTGAGTGGTGTCCCCCTAATGTGGCACAACTGAGAGGTGTGTGAGTGGTGTCCCCCTAATGTGGCACAGTTGAGAGGTGTGTGAGTGATGTCCCTCTAATGTAGCACAGTTGAAAGGTCAGTAAGGTGTGTCCCCCCAATGTGGGACAGTTGAGAGGTGTGTGAGTGGTGTCCCCCCAATGTGGCACAGTTGAGAGGTGTGTGAGTGGTGTCCCCCCAATGTGGCACAGGTGGGAGGTGTATGTGATGTCCCTCTAATGTAGCACAGCTGAGAGGTCAGTGAGGTGTGTCCCTCTAATGTGTTGAGAAGTGTGTGAGGGCTGCCCCCAATGTGGGACATTTATGACAGATGTCTGGTGCTGGAATCCTTTAATTTGTCCCCAAGCCACAAAACCAGACACCAAGGCAGGGGTCAGTAATGGCCCTTGATGAGCTGGGTAACAGTTACTTCTAACTGTTAATTTTTGGGGGAAGGCAAAGACTAATGCATGTTGCTTTTATTCTTGATTGACTGTAGAACATAGATCTCTTTTGCTTAAATAAAATGGTACTCAGAATAATATCAGAAATACCCTTAAGCACTTGGACAAGAGCTTTGCGACAAAATTCTGGCTTTGTACTACACCTCATTCATCTGATGGCATCACTGAACTGTGGATTAGGGAATCTGCCCAATTATACTCTGCAGGGACAACAGGACCCTAGTTCTTCTTTTAACATCATGTATGAAATGACACTTGACTGTTCAGGATACTGAAATAACAAGCCTAGTGGTTTCTGTGCCTCATAATGTCACACTCTGGGGAAGTGTTCATCCATCACAATGCACAACCCTCCGAGTGTATTTTTGTTTCAGCAGCACAACCGAGGAAAAGGATCTAGGAGTAACTATGGTCAGCGAGCTGAAGCCAGGCGGGCAATGTGCTGTCACTGTCAAGGGAGGAAATATAATGCCGGAATATATAGGGTGTGGTAGGTAGCAGATCAAGGGAGAAGATCCTCTCCCTGTGCAAGGCTATGGTTAGACCACATCTGGAGTACACTGCACCCAGTTCTGGTCTCGTCAGTACAGAACAGACACTGAAGAGACTGAGTGGATTCAGCACCAAGCTGTTAAGTGGCTCAAGGGGCAAGAGCTGTAAGTGACTAAACATACAAATAGTATTTATCCAAAGGAATGTGAAAATGTCTACGGTGTGCCAGACAACGGGGGATAGAAAGAGGTGTGTATGCACAGATATTTGTGTTTGATCAGGTGAGTGTAAGCAGAACTAAAAGATACAGTTAGGGAGGGGTGAACTAAGGAAAACATTTAAAAGCATTACTTTACAAGAAGGGATAAGCTAGCACAATTCAGGCTTTCAAAACAACACTAGAGAGTTCTTGATGGAGAATGGCATTGTGGTTTACATATCATGAGAAGCAGCATTCTGGTTTAAAAGCCTGGATGGACCATGAAGGGAATGCTCCTACAGACCCTGTCTGTCCATCCATCCATCCGTCTGTCCGTCTATCTATCTATCCATCCTGTATGTGCCTAAACTCAGACTGGGTATAGTCACTGCTGTGCAGCAGGAGAACTGTAGAGGAAGGATCTTAAGCCCCTTCCATCATCAAAATCCTAGAGTACGTTACTATGCATACTTATAATATGGTTAAAAATGCCCCACAAAAAAAAATACCCTTTACCTCACCTATGCAGTTAAGCTGCGGTAACTGCACAGTCATGTGATCTGATTCTACCAGTCACAGTACATGACTTCTCTTCCCCATTTTATAACTAAAGTTAAGGACCATTAACTGGGGGAACATGAAGCTAATGCTAAAATGGACATACCCTGTGATAAGTTAAAAAAACAAAAACAATACAATCCTCCCCAGAAGGTGCTGGTTTGATGACTCTCCTTTATCCTGCTGACTTGCTAGCCAAGAGAACAATATGGTGGCACTGGTGCCAAGGTGGTGTTGGCAGAGACTCAGGATTTTAGGCATTGGAATTTCAATGGAAAGCAAACCCTGGCCAGCTGCCAAGATGCAGCAGAAAAAATTGCATCTTTTCCACCAGCTGCCAACTACTTGTAAACTGAGAAAATAATTCTGTTCACAAAGGTTTTGTGGGACAATTGCCTAGTAATTAAGCCTGCTGCTGAAGTTCAGAAGTCCTGCCAAAGTACACAGGGTTGAAGTGTCACAGAGTTACTCACAGTGCCTATGAATACTGGCCCTATCCCTGTTAGTTCTCTCCTTCCCTGTTTTGGGGAGTTCTGTGCAAATATCCAGTCTATTGTGGCTTTTGGCTACCAAAATGTTTACTCAGTTTGGTGTTAACTGCATGCAGCTAATGCTTTGCAACTTTGGAGACTTTCTGTTAAGTCTGCAGAGAAAGTACTGATCAACAACACCTGATTTCGGGATATCATGTTCTAGTTTGGAATATATCCTATACAGTGGCTATTCTTTATATATCTGGGTGTTTGCTTGCCTTTGGGTCCCTATGTAACAAACCACTTCTGGCGCCCATGCTGTGAACTGTGAAAAGTAGTGCATGCTGTGGTCCAAATCCAATGAATTCCTGCCATAAGCCAGAAAATAATCCTACAGCTGCCAATACAGTGGCAGAAAAGGCTATGGTAGGGTCCAAGCAGACATGATGGACTGCAGGTCTTGTTCTGTTTGTAATATTCTAGGCTTTTATGTACTGTACAGTAAGAGCATTCATGTCTGCAAAAGATATCATGTTATTCACTGAGTTTCAATCTGTTTTTGTCTTTTTTTATTTTATTTTTTTTATTTTAGTTGTTTAACCAGGAGTAGCACACTAAGCTGAAAGCTTTTTTACAGGAGCGACCAGGGAGCACAGGGAAGTTAAGTGACTTGCTCAGGGTCACACAGTATGCAAGTGGAAGCTGTGGGATTCAAACCCAGGTCTAGTCTGCTGGATGTTACCAGATTTGCAGCTCAGAGCCTTAAACCACTGTGCTATACTGCCTCCCAATTTTTTAATTTATTTAGTATGCTTTATGCCCCCCTTGCACCTGATTGCCTTCATCGGCCGGCTCTCCACCTCAAGCCCTGTCACACGCCTTCTCTGGGACTTACCTCCACTACAGGCCCTCCCTGGTTTGCCCCCCAGTGCAGGGTCATCAAGAGGGTCCTCCAGTTCCCCCAAAGGAGTTACAATCTGGTCGGGGGTGTGGGTCTGGCATCATTCTGCAACACCAAGGGTTTTTACTGGTGTTTTTTACTCTGCCTTCCCAGGATGCAATCTGGGCCCAAGGTGCAAACTTGGCATGCCGGAGCATGATGGAGCAGTTATCCGCATTGATTGGTGTCCTCCCTCCTGACGTTCCACAGCTCCAGCATGCAATGTCACCTGTGGTCACCCAGGTGGCGGTAGCAGTACAGAGACTCTTTCTCTCTCTCTTCCCGAGAAGGAGAGTGTCCTCTGGGATCCTCAATCCTCCTGCCTCAGCCAGCCCTCTGACAACTCAGGCTCATTCCCAAACCTGGGTTGTCGGCATCATGAGTGGCAGCGCTACCGCGAGCAGGCTGGCTCTTGTTTTTCTCTTCTGTGTAACTGTATTGTCGATCTGATGCTTCCCTGGGACCCCAGTGATACTGAGATGCCATGTTATAGACAAGCCCATCAGGTGTTTTAAATATTAAAAAAATATATAATAAGATGCAGCATCTCTGGTGAAGCCCAACAGTATGGCAGTAGAACATCATGCTATCACCTGGGAGGCCAGGGTTCTCACACAAGGCCCAGAATCAGACACTAGGGCCGGTTAGGGGCCAGGCATGTCACAGAGTTGAGGCGTTCCCAGGAATGGATGATGTAGGACACCTGGTGTTCCTACACTCCCTCTTGGACAGCCAAGGAGAGGAACTGACTGTGAAGGTAGTTGCTTGCCCAACCTTTGACCAACGAATGGTGGGTGTAGATTTGGCAAATGGGGGGCAGGGGAATAAAGGGGAAAAAATTATGTGTAAACAAAAACATAATAAAAAATAAGATGCATTTTCTCTTCCATTAGGAGGAATTCTCTCATTTGGGGGGTTGATCCTGGATTACGAACATACGCAAACAGCCAGCAGAAGAAGACCACCTGGTCTATCGCGTCTGCTCGGTAAATAATGCAGAGTCCTGGCCTTACAACTTATGCCAATTTTTGCAAGTGGGTGGCTCGACAACAGTAGGAATGCCAATGAGACAAACAGCACTGTTGTCAGTGAATCTAGAATAAAAAAAAGAATCCGTACAGAAAGTGGGTAGTGGTTTCTACATTGCTGCCCTTTAGGTCTGCTACTAACTCCCCTAATATTCTCTGCTTCCTGTGTGGTCTAAAACAGGTTCCAGTGTGATCTGACACTATGAGCATCACGGGCAAGACTGCACTGATACGTACCTGGATGAAAGTGGCTAACAGAATGCAGCTCATCTCTTGCTCCAGGATGACCTTGTTCTGGGAGTTGTTGTAGCAGGCCGCTATTAAAGCAGGAAAAAGCACTTTGATGAGCCGCGGGTCACTGAAGTACCGGAAGGGCAGCTGGCAGAGCTTCTGCAACACGGTGGGGTGGCGGCCTGACTGTACAATCATCTGAAATGAGAAAAGCGCAACACAACACATGAGAAATTAGAACACTACAGCCTTGCAAGTCTCAAAGAGTCTGCTGCATCATAAAGCTTATGGAACAGGATATGCATTTCTACAAAGTGGAATAAATGGAAAATCCTTTACAGACTTCATGAGCAAAAAGAAAGAAACCACAGGACTAGCTTGTTGTGTATAGATTAATGTATGGGGCCATGTGCACTATATTAAGGGATTTTTACATACCTGAGGTTTGTGATTAACCGACTTTTGCTCTTGTGGCTGGCAAGGTCAGCATTAACTGAGTATGTGTAAACTAACAAGTTTACGCTTCCGCAGTATTTTAGTATGTATGATAACTTGTTTTTTTAATGTTTAAACAAAAAAGTGCCACAGAGTTAATTTACAGAACACTAAGGGGCTGGGAGCCACAGCTGGGTGGGGATTAAGCAGGGGCATATTTAATGTTGAATATGTGGGGTGAAAAGGGCAGAGGAGAGGGGAGGAAAAAAATAAAATGTCAGACACACTTGTGTATGTTAATATGGCTGCCAAGACCACTCTTAGAGTCATAAGAGTGGTCTCATGTGCATTCTTAGGGTATGAGAACCATGAACCAAAAGTGAGCGGTTCTGATACCACAAAAATGTGAGACCCTCTAACAACTTTAAGAGTCATCTCGATGGCCACATTCATATTTTGTTGATCGAGCTAGGTCAATAATACATTACATTTTTAAAAAACCTTATCCAAACATGCCCGTTTCCAGGGCAACTGCACGAGCGACGCTCTTCAACTAAGAGTGTCCCATATGCAGAGGAAAAGAGCACTCTGAGTGGTCGAGAGTGCTCCCTCGATCAATAATGACATTTCAAAAATTAATTTGTGCATGGGCATGACATTCTAATGGGATCTGTGCTGTCACACCTGTGTATAACAGCAATCACAGAAACCTAAAAAAAACAGCAGAAAAAGACCATTACACTCCATCCAGTCTGCACTGTTTTACCCTATTCTACCGTGGAACACAAAGTCTAGTGAGGTTTAGTGCACCTATCCCCCTTTGCCCCACCTTACTACCTTCCCCCTGTGTAACTATTAAGTTGTTTTCAAGGCCCCAGCTGTGTTTGAAACCATTACTGGTTCTTACACCCACCATCTATGCTAGTAGGCTATTCCACGGTCCTTTCCAAATTTCCCACTGCCCACTTCCACTCATGCCCTTGTATTCTTGATCTACCAGTCCTGCTGAATATTTTCCCGCAATCTAGCGTGTTCATTTCTTTCAGGAACTTCAAGGTCTGTATCATATCTGCCCTCTCCCTTCTGGTCTCCAGTGAGTACATGTTCAGAGCCTTAAGCAGAGCTTCACAGGATCTGGCCTGCTGGCCCTGGATCATTCTGATTACCCTACGCTGCACTGTCTCTAGCCTGTCTCTGTTCTTTTCTAGGTGAGGACTCCAGAACTTCATAGAGTATTCCTCATGCAGCCTCACCAGTGATCCATAAAGAACCCCTCCCAATACACCCCAACATCCTGGTTGCCTTGCTGTAGGCCTTGTTGCACTGGCTAGATTGTTTTTTTTTTCTGTTTGTTTTTGCCATAAAGGTTCTTCTATGACGAGCTAGGTGGGTGGCCATCAGACATGACCTTGACCTCTTGACTCACCTACCTCCCCAGACTACCGGAGATTCTCCTGCAATCCCCCTTCCCCCCCAACAGTGGTCCATCCTCCCCTCATCATTTAGCCAAATCAAGAGTCCGGCAGCCAGGCAGTGGTGGTGGTATGGGCCAGGGAGCAACGAGCACATCTTCATGAAGCCCACCCTAGCCCATTTTCCGTTTTCAGGCCCCCTGCTGTTGGGGAGTGCACACTGACATGTGCAAGTGGAGGTATGCATGCTCTGAAGAAGTCCTGCAGCTCTGTCCCTGCCTTGCTGCTCCCAACCCATCCTACCACCAGGCCTTCAACTGGTGGCAGTCACGTAGAGAAGCCGGCAACCCTCCATCCTCAGGAGAGAACAGCAGTATAGCAGACGCTCCACCCTCTCCCCTCCCAGATGGCCTCCAGCAACCCGACATTGCTTCTGATTCCAGGTCACAGGCATGGAGGGCGGCAGCACTATCATCGCACCATATGAGCCTGCTGGCTAGATTTTTTAAGGAAGCTGCTTATGATGGTTCCCAGGTCCCGTTCCTCAGTGGTAGTGTCCAACTTACTCCTTCCATCCAATATTCCTTCTTAAAGTTCTTGTTCACTACATGAATCACCTTACACTTTTTGGAGTTGAATTTCAGTTGCTAAACTTTGGACCACCTCTCTAATTTCTGCAGGTCCCTCTGTAGCTCCCTAACCCCTTCCTCGGTGTCTGCCCATCCACAGAGCTTAGTGTCATCTATGAAGAGACACATCTTCCCTTGTTTTCCTTCTCTTATGTCAGTGATGAACATATTGAAAAAGACCAGCCCCAAGGCTGAACCCTGTGGCACCCCACTCGTGACCTCTCTCTCTCCCCACCTTGAATTGACCTCGTTTACAACTACCCTCTGCTGTCTCCCCACCAGCCAACCTACCACCCATCTAACTATTATCCATAGCTTCTGAAAACTGGTTAGAATCACATACTCCACAACAACTGCATATACTGGGTAGGTTGAGAGGCTTGAGGTATAGCCGAGGGCCTTCAAATACCCAGGAAGTTCAGTTATGGTATTCAAACACACCAGAGTAGGTTATTCTATTTATAACATTCATAAAAATGTGGAAAGTGTTACAAATGTTACAAAGCACTCCCTCCCTATTGACCCTCTTCTGCTTTGCATAGCACATGTGCTCCTGTACATTCCCTAGTATCATTAAATCCCAACTCCCATCTCCCAAGTATGTTTGGTTTCTGTCTCTTTCTTCTAATCACACGGATACACTCTAAAGCCTCACAAGCAGTGGAAAACATCATAGACAGCAGTACTGAAATGCTTGTATAGAGCAGGCGGACAAGACTGCACCAGAACAAAAGTTACCCCAAAACAGGCTTTTATATTGGTTCCAGTTCAGGCTGACAACGAAGAACAGACATGTGTTTTGTCCTTTTGCAACTCCACAGTGTAATGCAGTCACTTTATCAGCCACCCCTGCACATGGATTAGCATATTGCTACCCTTGAGGCTTTGCAGTGCATTTGAGGACTTAGACTGCCTGTGAGTTGTTGGCTGAGTGGCACATAAACCAAATGATTAGGACATATGTTCTCTCTCCGCTTCCTGTATGGATTATTTACGTCTTACAAACTGCCTCTCCTGCACGATACCTCTGAGTGTACTAATACTTGTTCTCCCCAACATCGGAGTATTGAATCTATATTTGTAATTATGTATGCTTTGTACAAAGAAATGTGGTAGCTGTGTTAGTCCAGCCGACAATGTAGAAGAAGAAGAAAAAAAACACAACACATATGTTGCTGGTGATATTTACTGGACTAACAAAATTATTTCTGAGACTGGCTTTCGATAGATAATACTCTCTTCTTAGGACTGACCTGACCTGAAGCAAAGAGTATTATCTCTCAAAAGTTAGTCTCAGAAATAATTTTATTAGTCCAATAAAAGTTATCACCTGCAACATTTTTTTTTCTTCTACAGTATGCTTTGTACAGCCCTGTAAATATGGAACCCCTTGTATAACGATATTGTCATTACAGTGTTGTAATGAAGTGACACCACTGCTGCTGTCATGTGCTCCCCAGAACCTGCACAAAATACAGGTGCTAAACACAGACAGATTTATTGTCTTACTACAGCTGTCAAGAGTAACTTCCACCTATTACAGTTGGTCGTATGTATATCAACATGGAACTATATCTCTGCTTGCTTGTAACTGTTATTTCCTCTAGTCCCCCCAGTCGCTCGGCTCAGTGCACCTTTCCCAGTTACCAATTTTCAAATCAATAAGGTTATTCTGGTATGCAAAAACTGTAACATAAAAGTAAATAAAACAATGATGACCATCGTTCCATGCCCTGACAGCAGCAGTACAATAATGCCACCATATACAGTCATCACATCTCTCGTTATTTTAGGAGCAATGTAGTCCTGACATTGTTAAATTCTTTAATGGGTATTTTTTTTAACTGATTCAAAGACTAAAAAACAATTTTTATTATTAGTTTTATAATTTTGTATAGATCAGCGTTGAAGGTGGCCGTCCTAAGCTGATTTTCGACTCTCCTTCCATGAGGTAATTCCTTCATGGTGCGTGCCATATTCCTAATGCAGACTATATCATGCAATGGTAGTGCATGCTCAAGTTTTACCAAAAACACAGCACCACTTTGTTAAGACTTAAATCCTTGGTGGCGGGCCTGGTCAGGGTGCAGGAGATTTTACAAACTTGAAAAATAGCTATCTAGTCCTGGGAGGAAAATAAGGTACAAAGAAACATACAACACAATTTGTTTTGTATAGCGCCTTTCACACAAAGCATCACAAAATACTTTATAGAGTAATTCACAGAAAATATGTAATTTAACCTAATGAACAGTAAAATTAAAAACAGTAGATAAAAAGAGAATAACTGGCAGGTTCGTGTGAGTTATTGGGGAGTCCTACCATCTCGAGGTTCTGGACACATGATAATAGTATCGTTCAGGTATGGAACGATGGTATTACCATTTCTGAATGATACTATTATCAGTTGTTAAGCGTAGTATTACCGCTCTTGGAGCGATGGTATTACCGGAAAGAAAATGATATGCTTTACTACCCTATTAAATGGCATATCCATATATTAATTAAACAATAAGCCACGAGGGGGTGTGGGTTATCGGGGGATTTTACCATGGCTGGAGTGGTTTGCCCATGAGGCGCAGCCGAGTGGGTAAATCCTCGCCAGCTGAGGTAATCTCCGATAACCCACATCTCCGAAAAGTGGCTTGTTGGGCGACAAAACCAGAAAAGGAAGTTAAGGATTAAGAAAAATATATTAAAAAATTAAGAAAAAAAAATGTTTTTTTTTTTTATTGATTTTTCGGTGAGGTGTCTTTGCTCAATGTTAAATAGTCCTGTGTAGCTAGGGCTCTGTAAGTGGTAATCCAGTCTACCGACCTCCACCACGCGGTGCTGGCATCAATAACAGAGGACGGTGTCCTGAGACAGAATTTGCTGTTTGGGAGTACAACAGAGGACAACTATTGTGAGAGAGGTTGAATGTCTGGCGTTTTGTTTGTTTTTTGGTGATATTTTCTTATAGTAATGCTAATAGTAAATGCTGCTGCTGGGGGACTTCCGCTGTGACACGGGAAGTTTGATTGTGCTGAACAGTGTAGTGGCAGCGCCGTTGAAGGAGCAGGAGTCCGTGATTCCGAGCAGCCACGACAAGCAGATAGCAATTTTATTGTTTCTTTTTCTGATGGCTGGTAAAGGACAGTGATTTGTTTTTTGGTGGCACAGTCATTGTGCTTTCAACGTTGACAGTTACTGACTGTGTGTCAGTTGCACTGTCAGTGTATTTGCTATTTGTTTTTATGAATGTCGGAGTAATTTCAGGGTCGGGGTTTGATGCGGCCGACTGGCACCTTTGCCGTCGGTATATCATAGGATTTACCACGGTAGAAAGGTGCCAGCCAGCCAATGAGAATAGAGGATTTGGGCTTTTCATTAGAGTACATGGTACAATATACAATATAAAATGACTGAATATTTGCTGCAAGATTATAACTAATTAACGAATAGTTATAGATAATGTTATAATTATTGCTATTAATGGATAACATATAGACTTACTGGCATCATATGCTTTGATAGAGAGATTCCGAAAAGGGTGGGTCGGCAAGACAGAATAGGTACATAGTGCATAGTGAGGGCTTGCAGTGCATGGAAATCAGAGCCTTTCAAAATGCTGTTGTAACACAGTTCAAAAGGTCATGGAACATGATTTTACCCTCCAGTGGTACAACAACATTTTGAAAACCTCTAGAGGTTCCACGCACAAGCCACAGAAATGGCAGGATTAACCAGATAAACAGTAGCAGTGGTGGCACGATCACCCAAACCCATGACTCAATAATAATCAACCAGATAAGAAAAAAGGTGCAGGGTCCACCAAATATGAGACTTTATAAAAGAAATAAAAACAGGACCAACCAGATATTTAACTTTACTTACTGAAAAAAGTATTCCTCATATCCACATCCTTTCGCTAAGTGAGAGATACAGCCGCCATTTTCTTTTTTTTTTGAAAATCCCTCCCACATCCAATTAACAGCCAACAGAAGGCTGCGATGGAAATGTAGGGACGTCTGCTGCATGGCAACAACACATCACACCCTAGCAACCAGCCCTAACTCCTAGAAGACAAGGTGGCGGCGTACACTTTTTTTGTATTGTAGAAATAAAAAAAAGTCTTAAAACCTCATTCATTTTATTTAGGGGACATCATACACTATAAAAAATAGTGGACGGGCAATTCTATGCCCAACCAATGTGTTGTGCCATCTCGTGGTTCTGATTCCCACAGATCTCTTGAGCTTCATTCTCAAGATCAGAGGGGATCAGAACCCCTCGATAGCACAACACACTGGTTGTGCATAGTTGCCAATCCACTCTTCTATATGTTTTTGCAGGAGGAGGCTTAAAACAGCAGAGTAATGTTAGTGTGGTAAAGGTGAATAACTAGGTTATGCAATACAAAGGGAGCATAAAAACTGAATGAATGACCACCAACAAAGTCATGGGAAATGGGGAATGAAGTATGAAGGGAGACTAAGGAGAAACCAAACATCTCACCTTTGCAATGCAGTCGACCCCCGCCCCCCCAGCTAGATTCTATGCAGGATACCAGGGCTTGCACATGACGTGAACTCCGATCTCATCCCCTAGCTACTGGACAGGCACATTTAAAACGATTTTAAGACACAGCTTTTGAGAATTGTCTTTACTATGTACCATCCTCACTTGGCATATATAATGAATTATTTGTTAGCTTACAGAATGGAGTCTGGACCTGTCCAGTTCTGCTTCTGGATTGGTCGAACCCTGGTTACATGATCTGGGTTAACTTGGTATGACCCGTAGTACTGGAATATATTATTAACAGACAAGAACCCACAGATCACTATGGAAATAACCGTCTCCTCCAAAAGGTCACTATGAAAATCAAACAGAACCGCAAAACACCCCCCCCCCCGCCTGCCCTGAACATAAAAGAAAGGGAAGTTACAGTACTTACTGTAACTGTAGATTTTCCCAAATATCTTCTCCATAGAGTACCACTTCTTGGTCTTAAGCCCACAGGAGCCAGACCACTTGTGGGCCAGTAGCATGGGTATAATTCTGCATGTACTCCTGCAAGCCCACTGATCTACAGCTGGGCAGGTCCCCAGTCATCTCAGTATCTTTTTTATCCTTGTTACTAAGGAGGAGAGTGAGTGAGTGAAAGCTAAAAAAAAAAAAAAAAACTTAACCACTATTTAAGGGTATAAGATAGCCCTGTTGGCCCCTACAAGAAGGGACAGCACCTCAAATATGAAACACTGTCTTCACAGTCCATACCTACCTGAGGAGGGAGGGAGAATGACAACATAACAATAATAACATTGTAATGAGTTTGGGGGATGGAAGGCGAGTCCTGGCACTTTGAGAAGATATTCAGGAAGATCTACAGTTAAGATAATCACTGTAACGTCTCCATCCTTCCTAGAATCAATCTTCTATAGTCTCACATGCTGATCTCAAGTACCAAATTTCAGAACAAGTCCCCAGGACTGGGAAGGCTGGAGCTCAATTAGGAAACTCAGGCATTTAAGCATGGCCTGTTCAAAGCTCGTACGCTGCATGGAATGTAGGTGTAGAGCACAGTGCTTAGTGAAAGTACAGACAGTGCTCCAGGTGGCAGTCCTGCAGATCTCTGCAATGCCCATCAAATGAAGTACTCCTAGTAAAGTGGCAACTACTCTAGTAGAATACGCTCTGACATAGGCTCCAGCTTGGCCCCTGCCTTAGTGTAACAGTGGCAGAGACAATTCACAATCAATCTAGACAGGCACTATATAGTGCCAGGGAGACTCATTCCATTAGGATTGAAAGAGAGGAACAGTTATTTTGCCTGCCTGTGGTTTTTAGTTTCGTTCAGCCAGAACCCAAAGACTCTCTTGACATCCAGGGAATGCAGAAACAATTACTCACCGAAGTAATATTACTTTTTCCAGGGTATTCTTTAGCATTATTGACAGATGCAGTATGCCAGCTGGGTTCAGCTGCCGCGGAGAGGAGGAGTCAATGCAAATGAGGAAATCATTGGCCAATCAGGATACAGTTAGAGTAGAGTGCTGCCTGCAGTCAGCCTGAGGGAGCTCAGAACTTTTTCTCCGCTGAACTGGCAACACTGCCCTGGAGCTCTCCTCTTCAGAGATCTTCATGTGCCATTTTCTTTCTTTTTGAGTGCTGCTTTTAAGGTATTTTGTATATTTTTCATTTAATCTATTTTAACCGCATCTGCACTAGGTTCTGCACAGTTGCAGGATTTTTTCCGTGTTTTTCCGCTTCAACGTTTTTTTTTCTGAAGTAAAATTCGCCCGCGTGCGCAATAAATTGTGTCGTTTTTATTTAATTGGTTAGTTTTTAGTATTTATTGGTGGTTTTTAACGCTTTTGTGCTAAAATCATTGATTTGTTTTTACGCGTGCGTGCGCATTTTTTCCATTGTGCACCAGCGTGAATTCTGGGAACCCTTTTTTCTCTATTTAAATTAAAAATGACTGATATCTGAAGGGTAATCCCCTCTCTTTTGGGGTGAGACTCTCTTGTTTACTGTGCAGTGGGTTTTGTTGCAAGCGGTGTGGAGGTTGTTCTGGTTTTTCCTCTTTGTGAAAAAAAATTAATAAAAATAAATGAAGGGAGATATTGATATATACATATATATATATATATATATATGTACATGATCAGTAAATAAATAACTACGGTTTACCTCCATACTGCATCTGTTAATAGATGCTAAAGAATTCCTGGGGTGAGAAAGTACAGTTACGTAAGAACTTACCGTAACAGTAGATCTTCGATGGAGGCTCTTGCAGTAGGTAATTACATATAGGACTGACGTCGGCAGGCGGCAGGACTCCATGGAAAAATTTCTCGCTAGCAGTCCCTGGCGAGGGACCGCCCCCACGTCAGGTGACCGGCGTCAGAGGCGTCGGTATAAAAGGTGATGCCCTGGCCCGCCTTCCAGTTCTTTCCGCCACAGGCCAGAAAAGGCGGACAGTGAGGAGGCGGAAACTTCCTCAATGGAAAAAGGAGCTGAAAAAGCTTAGGGAAGGAGGGCGGGAAAGTAGTACCTGCAAGAGCCTCTCGAAGATCTACTGTTACAGTAAGTTCTACGTAACTGTACTATCTTACTTCGAGAGGGCTCTTGCAGTAGGTAATTACTGTACATATAGGACTGAGTCCCAAGCAGTCTGGAACAAGAAGCAGCACATGGGAGGAGGAAATCTACTCCAAGTAGAACCTCTAGCTGTGCAAGTCTTAAAGAAGGCCTTGCAGGACAGCCAACCCGAAGCCTGCTCTGCGGCGAGAGGCAATATCCAAACTGTAATGTTTTGTAAAGCTATGGACTGAGGTCCAAGTAGCAGCAGCACAGATGTCTGCCGCTGACACATTCCTGAAACAAGCCGCTGAGGCAGCGACTCCCCTGGTGGAGTGGCCTCTTACTTGATGCAGCAGGGTCTTGTTGTACTTGTCATAACAGAAAATGATGCAATGAGCCAACCAATTGGATAGGCATTGCTTAGACACAGCATTACCCTCTCTTTTGGGAGCAAAAGAGACAAACAATTGATTGGTCTTCCTGAGATCTTTTGTCCTGTTAGTGTAGTATCTCAGAATCCGATGAACATCTTTAGTATGCAGCAAGTACTCCCCTTGATTGGAGTACTGCGTAAAGAAGGTGGGTAAACTCTATGGGCTGGTTCAGAGTAGACTCCGCTACAACCTTAGGGAGAAACTTGGAGTTAGTGCGCAGTGCCAAACGTTCCTTGTGAAAATCAAGTATGGAATTTTACACATCAAGGTCTGGAGCTTGGAAATTCTGCAAGCGGAAGTAATGGCCACCAGGAAGAGGGTCTTCCGGGAAAGGAACTTCAAGTCTATGGAAACTGCTGGTTCAAAAGGAGGCAGAGTAAGTTTCTCGAGAACAAAGTTCAAATCCCAAGGGGGGGCAGGAGTACGTATGGGAGGTCTCAGATGGAGGACCCCTCTTAGGAAAGTATTAGAGACCTCCAGTTGAGCAAATGTCTTGTCTGCAAAGGGGACATGATAGGCTGAGATGGCCGCCATGTGGACTTTCAGAGAAGAGTGACTAAGACCCAGGTCAAAAAGATGGTGTAGGTACTCCAGCAAAAGCCCCTCCGAACCGGAAAAAGGTTCCACGTCCTTAGAGGCAGCCCAGATAGTGAACCTTTTCCACTTCATGGCATAAGTAGATCTAGTAGAGGGTTTTCTAGACTCCACCAAAATCTCCGCCACTTGGGGAGAAACCCCAAAGCGGGATTGAGCTAAGTCTGCAGGAGCCATGCATGCAGCTGAAGAGACTTGAGACCTGGATGGACCAGGGTCCCCTGAGCCTGGGTCAGCAAACCTCATGATAGAGGAAGAGGAAGAGGATGATCCTCTGAGTACTGTTGTAGAAGAGAGAACCAAACTTGCCTGGGCCAGAAAGGAGCAATCAGAATCATTCGTGCTCCTTCTGAATCTAGTTTCTGTAAGACTCATGGGATAAGAGGAATTGGGGAAAAGGCATAGACGAATCTGTCCTTCCAGTCTAAAGACAGAGCATCTCTCCAGAAAACGCCTCGCTCTGGAACGAGCGAGCAGAAGACGGAAAGCTTTGCGTTTAGAGGAGATGCGAACAGGTCGACCTGTGGTGTTGCCCAGCGTCGGAAGATACCTTCTAGGACCCCCTGGTCCAGTTCCCACTCGTGAGCCAGAGTGGACGAGCGACTTAGCCTGTCTGTCAAGGTGTTTTCGACTCCCGGAACATGAATTGTCTTGAGGCGAAGGTCGTGTTGTGTTGCCCAATCCCAAACCCTCATTGCTTCCCTGCAAAGAGGTTAGGACCGAGTCCCCCCTTGTTTGTTGATGTACCAAACCACGCACATATTGTCCGTCTGGACGGCTAGGTGGCTGGGAAGAATGTAGGTGTGAAGGGCTTGAAGAGCGTACAACACTGCCCGAAGCGCGAGCACAGTGATGTGGAGTGTCAGTTCGAACTTGGACCAAGAGCCCTGGGTCCGATGGGGACCGAGATGGGCTCCCCAACCTTCGCCTGAGGCGTCTGTGATTAGAGTCTGGGAGGGGGGAGGAAGAAAGAAAGGAACTCTCTGAAGCAGGTTCTCATGAACCATCCACCACTGCAAGTCTCGAAGCATCGGCGAGGAGACTAGAAATGGGTGATCTAAGTCGTCCACTAACTGATCCCATTGGGAGCGGAGTGTCCACTGAGAAACTCTCATGTGAAGCCGAGCGCGAGGGACTGTCGGGATAGCAGCCACCACGAGCCCGAGAAGGCGAAGGACCGATCTTGCACTGACCCGCCTGCTGCCGGACAACAGACTTATCTGATTCTGGAGGGTGGACACCCAGTCCGGTGGCAGGAAGGCCCTGCCAATGGTCATGTTTAGAATCGCCCCTATAAACTGTAGTCTCTGAGATGGGATCAAGTGAGACTTGGATAATACCCAGGCAGGCAAAAACCTGCTGGGTAAGAGTGAGGCAGCGCAGGAGTTCCTCCCTGGACGAGGCCACCAGGAGCCAATCGTCCAGGTATGGGAAAACCTGCACCCCCCCCCCCCCGAGTACGCATAGTAGGCCGCCACCACCACAAGGCATTTGGTAAATACTGGGAGCCGAGGATAGGCCAAATGGAAGTGCCTTGAACTGGTAGTGGTCCCCCTGGAACGCAAAACGAAGATATCTGCGGTGAGACGGGTGAATGGAAATGTTCAGGTAAGCATCCTGCATATCCAGAGCGCACAGCCATTGTCCCGAACGAAGGAGGGGCAGAAGGCTCTGCAAAGAGATCATTCTGAACCTTTTGTATACCACAAAAAGATTCAGGGAACTGAGATCTAGAATGGGTCTTAGATCTCCTGTCATCTTTGGGACCACGAAGAAGTGGGAATAGTAACCCGTCCCTTGAAGATGAAGAGGGACGGGTTCTATTGCTTCTTTCAGTAGCAGAGCTGAAATCTCTTCCTGGACCAAGAGAAGATGTTCCCGTGAATATGACGACTTTAGGGGGGTGGTGAGGCGGTTTCTGTAGAAACTCTATTGAGTGTCCTTCTGCGATCAGCTGGAGCACCCAAGAATCTGATGTTATCCTCTCCCAGCCCGGAAGGTGGAGGGAAAACCTCCCTCCTACCGGTTCCTCTGGGGAGTCCGGAGGCTGTGGGAGAGAGAGCTGTCAGGTGGGTGTGGGGCAGCGCCACAGCTGAAGCACCCGCTGCTTTTTTGGGCGGGGGCTTGGCAGCTGTGGGGGCCCGACGTTTTGTGGCCTTGGGCTGATTCCGTCTGCGAAAGGGACAGCGCCGCAGCTGGTGGGGATGGTACATGGAGTCAACAGACTGTAGTACCATCCTCTTCTGCAAATCGGTGATGATGTCCTTGACATCACCACCGAAAAGCACCGACCAACGGAAGGGCGCTTCCTGGATAGCAGACTGCACTTCCGGGACCAACCCTGACACACAGAGCCAAGCGTGATGCCATAAGCCTACGGTGAAAGCTGAGCTCCATCCAGCAGTGTCCACTGCATCGTAGGTCGCATGAAGCATGTGTCGACTGGCCGAACGTGCAGAGCGGACAAGATCAGCCAACTCCTGCTTGACCTGAGAGTCTGGCAGGGAGTCTAATTTGGCTTCCACCTGAGTAAGAATGGCTTTCTGGAAATCCCCCATATGACAGACATAGTTCAGGGCCCTGATCCCCAGGCTGGAAGAAGCAAAAATCTTCTTATCATACTAGTCCAGTAGGCGGGATTCTTTGTCAGGTGGCGACGAGCTAAGTTGTTTTGGGTTAGCCGACCGGCCGTGAGCGGCGCTAATCACTACCGAGTCAGCACGAGGGTGAGAATCTAAGAAGTCAACACCCTCGGGAGCCTGGTATAGCCTGTTCGACATCCGCGGAAGTGGGGCTAGAGCCGATGGCTGTTTCCAAATGGTGGTAACAAGGTCAGCATGAGGCTCTATCTAGGGTGGCACCAAAGTAGGAGCTGTCATGGGCAGATCCAGATGCTCGGCAAGTTTCAACCACTGAGGGTCTGGTTCCAAAGATTGCCACTGATGAACCTCCTGGATTTTGCGTAGCAACTCCATAAAGGAAGGATCTTCCGGAGGAGACTTCGGAGGAGTCCTTGGCCTGGGCTTTGACGGAAGTGTGGCTCGTCGTCCCGTTCGAAGCAACCATCGGAGGAGTCCGAGGGGGAAGGGGAAGAGGAAGAGGAAAAGAACTCCCTTTCCCGACCCAGGGTAGGAACGGACCCCTTGGGAAGCACCTGAGGAAGCGTATCCTGCCCCTCTCTGGATCCAGAGGGAATAGCCCTGGTGTCCGGAGGTGGTGTGGGAGTGTGCCGCCATGGACTTACGGGAACCTGGGTCGGCACCGTCGTCGGTAGGCAGCTCTCCACCTCCCTGGTGAGCTGAGCCTTGGCCTCAGCCCACCAGGAGGCCAGAGTCTCCTGCAAATCCACCAGTGGCTGAGGGGACGGTGGAGGAGGAGGAGGAGGAGGGGGATAAGGGTATGGATTATATCCATATGGAGAGTATCCGAAACCCGGCGGCGGAAAAATCAGGCGTCAGGTACTGTGGCGTCGGAAAGACCGGCATCGGGTACTGTGGCGCCGGATACTGTGGTCCCGGATACGATGGCGTCGGATAGGATGGAGGGTATCCGGGAGCCAGAGGAGCTGCCGGAGCAGACGGCCCAGCCGGCGGAAGGCCCGGCGTCGGGGTGACATCCGGGAGCGGGATCTCAGCCAGAGTCGGTAGAACCGGCATCGAAGCCAGCATCGGAGGCCCCAGTGTCGGAGGTGCCGGCGTCCGGGGAACAGATGTCAGATCCGGCAGACCTAAAGGTGGACGGTCTGACGGAGGAGGAACCCCAGCATCGCCCGGGGATGAAGGGGAAAAATCCCCGGGGTCGGGCTGGGGGGATTCAGGGTCCCGGAAGGCAGCGAAGTCTGTGGAGAACAGGGGACGATGGACATGGGGGGGTCCATCGTCGGTTCTTTCGGCGACTGGACATCGGACGAACCGACGTGCGGTTTTACAGCTAGATCCCGATGGGTGCCAGAGGAGCCGGCGTCCGACTTATGGGACCCCTCGCCGGAGGCAGACCGAGAAGGAGGATTGGCTGGTCCGGTGGGGAGAGGGGCCGCGCGCCGCCCCAAAGGGTGCGGCGCGACTTATCGCCTTCTCCGCACGGACGCTGAGGAGCCGGTCTGCCACTGAGTTGCCTGCGCCAGCAGGCCGCGTGAAGCCACGGCCGGACCGTGGGGTGGAGCCTCAAATTGCCCAGAGGCACCTGAAGGCCCAAGCGTGAGCCAGGCAGGAGGCGGACCGATGCTGCCTCAGAGCCTCCAAGTAGCTCCGTCGAGGAGCAGCCCCGGAGAGTATGTTACCTGAATCACGGTGACTCCCGAGGGAGGCAGTGGAGGAGCCCTTGCCCCGGTGCCTCTCCTTGTCTTTCTTCTTCCGATGGCCTTCGGGGGAAGTTGCCGCCTGCCTCAGTTTTTTGAGCTCCTTCGCCATAGAACTAATCTTTTTCTTCAGGATGTGGGCTTCCAGGGATTGCTGTCGCCTTTTCCGGGTAGCCGTGCTGAAGCTGAGGCAGTGCTGGCACTTCTCGACCGGGTGATCGAGGCCTACACAGAACAGGCACAGAGAATGGCCGTCCTTGTGTGGGAGTTGGGCGCCGCACGAGTATCACTTATTTTTGTGCTCGGAGGGTGTAGGGGATGACATACACCGATGGATGTACTGACAATTGTCGAAAAAGGCAAAAATACTCAGTAAAACCGACGAAGGGAGGCTGACGAAGTGAAGAACATTTCCGTGAGGCGCTGCATGAGCTAACGGCGGGAAAGAACTGGAAGGCAGGCGTCAGGGACCGCCTTTATACGTCTCCTGACGCGAGTCACCTGGCGTGGGGCGTCCTCACCAGGGACTGCTAGCTAGAAATTTTTCCTGCGGTCCTGCCGCCGCCGACGGCCAGTCCTATAAGTAATTACCTACTGCAAGAGCCCTCTCGAAGTAAGATCATCCTTTCCCCTTTATTCTCAGGGTTGGAAAAGAACATAGGCAGAACCAAGGCCTGATTCAAATGGAACTCTGACAGTACCCTAATTAAAAAATTGTGGTGCGGCCCAGTGGCGTAGAGGGCTGAGGTGCTGGATGCCTTACCTCGAACCATGCCGATGACTTGGGTTCAGGAACTGACTCGGGGCGCCGGGGGCTGGCAGCAGAAGGAGAGGATAGAACGTCCGGAGGACTGCGCTCCTCTTCTGGAGTGGGTCAGGTGGGCATCCTCGCTCTGTAGCACCCCCCCGGTGGAGACCGGTGGCACTACAAGGGCGGTGCAGAGAGGATGAACGAGAAAAGTGTGAGACGGCATGCAAGCCGTCCGGATGATGGTGGCCCGCCTCACCGCGCCTCCTAGCCGCAATGCCTCTAGGCTGCATTTTCACTCATCGTAATGAAGCAAGAGAGTGCTACGAGCACTCCGGTCTCCCCTCCTGAAGTCCCGGTGGGTAAGGGGGCCCCCCCCCCGTGAAGGGATATGACCAGGACAGTGAGGAGATGGAGCAGGTGGATGGTGGGTTGGCTGGAGGTAATGGCAGGATTTGGCCGCCTGAAGGAGAGGATGACAGCGGGCGCGTAGGAGGCAGATAAAAAGATAATGCAAAAAAAAAAATAAATAAAATTTGTGGTGTGTGCAACACTACTCTGTTCTTAAGAAAGGTGATGTATGAAGAATCTATAACTAGAGCCTGTATTTAAGACACTGTGTGCAGAGGTGATGGCTACTAGGAACACTGTCTCCCAAGTAAGGAATTTCATGTCACAAGTACCAGTGGGCTCAAAAGGCTTGTGAGTGAGCATGCCCAGCCCAAGATTGGGATACCAAGGAGTAAGAGGTTTCTGTATTAGGGGTCTCATGTGCAAGATTCCACTAAGGAATCTCTTGGACAGTGGCAACTAAGACAAAGTCAGGGTGCCCACAGGTTCATATTATGTTGAAACAGCAGACAGATGGAGCTTGACTGAGAAGTACTGCAGTCCTTAATATGGAATGCTGAGCAAATATGCCAAACCCTTTTCTGGAGGACACTTAGAAGGGTTAATAGGAATTTTGGGACGTCAAATGGAAAAAACTTCCATTTAGCCCCATAAGCTTTCCTAGTGGAGGCTTTTTTCTGCTAGTAACACCTCAGAGACATTAAATCTGTTCACCTCTATCTCTTCAGGAGCCAGGTCTGGAGATGGAGGGAGTGCAGACTGTGATCGACTAGACAACCATGGCCTTAGTCTGTAAATCCATCCTGGCTGGCAGAATCTTTGGTCTGGTGACTGCCAACTGAGTCAGCAGGTGGTACCATATCTGCCTTGATTAACAATGAGCTATCAGAATCATCTTGCCTCCTCGTGCCTCTACTCTGAGTAGCACTCTCTGAATGAGAGGGACTGGAGGGAAGGCATACAGATAATGACATCTTCACAGCAGCCTGAACGCATCCTGACAGAAAACACCAGATATGAATTCTGAAGCAGCATTATAGCAGTTTGGCTTTGCGGAGGATGCATAAAGGTCTTTCTGGAGTCTGCCATTCTCCAAACAGGGACTGCACAATGTCATTCACCAATGACCACTTGCAAGGATCTGCCACTGTCCATCTGAGACTGTCTTTTGGAGTGTTCTGGACTGCTGACAGATGCACTGCTTGGAGCAGGGTCCACTGCTCCACACACCAATGGCCTCAGCTGCACACAGCAAAAGCCCTGTGAAGGAAGTAAGCTCCCATGGCCCAGCGCAGAGGTCACAGAAGTGCTGGCTGCCTGATGCCAAGCCTCCTTGACCATGGCACACTGCCGAGCAGCAGCTGCTACAGTCTGGCCTGCATTCCAAAACTGTTTCCTGAGCTCACCTCCCAGCTCGGATCACCCACACAGTAATGCACTGCACCACCAGGGTGACCTATATGCAAATCTTTTAAAGATGCACTAGCGCTTCTCTTCATATCCTACGAACCTGACTGACAAAAACACAAGTTACTCACCTGTAACAGGAGTTCTAGGAATGGTATATGTTGTTCATCCACACTGTCTGGCAGGTATCCTTGCTGCTTTAATTCTAGCCGGAAGGTCTTCAAGCTGGCTCCTCCCACCCACCCGGGTGGTAAAACTCTCAGCTCCGCCCCATGACGCCAGATCTGGCCTGTTGGAAGCTCAGGTTGTGCGTCGAAGCCGGGGAGGTCGGGCGGGACATGTGGATGAACAACATATACCATTCCTAGAACTCCTGTTATAGGTGAGTAACCTGTATTTCTAGGGACATGGATATGTTGTTCATCCACACTGTCTGGCAGACTCCTAGCAGTTCTCTGGGAGGAGGGAGGCAAGGCGCACATCCCCGATACTTACTTGGGAAAGAGAGATTGGAGAACTGAGGCCCCAAAACCAGCATCCCGGCGTGACTCGATGTCGATGTGGTAGTGGGTAATGAAGGTATGTGCCAACTTCCAGGTAGCAGCCATGCAGATATCCTGGATAGGGACGTCCCTGGAAGCAGCTACCGATGCAGTGGTATGGCGGGTAGAATGAGCTCTTATCCCTCTGGGAGGCTCCATGCCCGCCAACCTGTAGCAGAGCTCTATGCAGGACGTGATCCACCTGCCTATCGTCCGCTTTGCTGCAGGTCTGCCAGGTGCGGCTTCAGCATAGGTGACAAACAGCTGGCGAACCTCTCCCCGAATTTCAGCCGTCCGCTCCTTATAATAAGCGAGCGCTCATCTAGGGTCCAAAGTATGGAGCCTATACTCGGCCTACGAGGTGTGATTGGGGTAGAACACCGGCAGAGTCAACACCTGGTTAAGGTGAAACTCCGACACCACCTTCGGGAAGAACTTCGGGTGGGGGCGCAGGACAACCTTGTCCCTGTGGAAGACCAGGTAGGGTGGCTCGATGGAAAGCGCCTGGAGCTCTCCCATCCTTCTGGCTGACGTGATAGCCACCAAGAAGGCGGTCTTCCATGACAGGTGTGAAAGATCACACCTGTGCATTGGTTCGAATGGCTTGCCCATGAGCTTGGCCAATACCAGCAGCAGATCCCACGGAGGTGGAGGTTCTTGCACCGGAGGGGAAATGTGGTCAAGGCCTTTGAAAAAGCGCCCGACCACCTTCTCCTGCGCCACCGACTGCTTGCCAGCCCGCTACCGTAAGCAGAGATGGCTGCCAGTGCACCTTAAGGGTCGACAACAAGCCTTGCTGAGAAAGGGACCATAGGTAGTCCAGAATGCTTGCCAAGGGCAGTCGGAAGGGTCCAAGCCCTTTCCTGACACCAAATGGAAAACCTCTTCCATTTGAAGGCATAGCATTTTCTGGTCGACTCCTTCACGGGACGCCTCAGCACGACGTTGAGGACCTCGTCGGAAAGACCCAAGGCCTGGAACTCTAGCCACTCAGGAACCAGGCCGTCAGGTGCAGGGATTGAAGGTCCGGATGGAACACCTTCCCCTGATTGATTGAGATCAGGTCCGGGTGGGCTGGAAGCTGCCTCGGGAGCCTGGAGCTGAGGCTGAGGAGATCTGGATACCAGAACTGGTGGGGCCAGTCTGGGGATACCAGAACCACCTGCGCCTTGTCCCTCCTCGCCTTGAGAAGCACCTTGTGGATCAAGGGAAATGGGGGAAAGGCGTAGAAGAGGCCCGGGGTCCACAGCCTCGAGAAGGCATCCCCCTGCAGTGAGCCCTGCTAAGGGGGGCAGGTATGGAACAGACTCAGCTTCGCATTCTCCCTGGAGGCAAACAGGTCCACCTGAGGGTGCCCCAGTGGGAGAAGAGATCTTGTACTACCTCCGGCAGGAGAGACCACTCGTGAGACACAGCCCCTATCCAGCTTAGGGCATCGGCCAGGGTGTTGGAGGCTCCTGCCACGTGAATGGCTAGGAGATCCGCCTCCAGGCTACGCACTAGGGACCAAATGCGGAGAGCTTCCTTGCATAACAGCAGGGAGCGCGTCCCGCCCTGGCGGTTCAGATAGTACATGGTCGTGGTGTTGTCCATCTGGACCTGAACCACTTGACCCCGTAGAAACGGAGCGAAGGCGGTGAGAGCTAGACGGACTGCTCGGAGGCTCCAGCAGGTTAATGTGGCATCGGGACTCCCGGGGGACCAGAGGCCATCGCTCGGTGTTCCCCCAGATGGGCACCCCAACCCATCAGAGATGCGTCGGTCCAGAGAGAGGGGCCGTCAGCTCGGGGCGGATGAACGGGATACCCTCCTGCAGATGAGCTGGAACGATCCACCACTGGAGAGCGTTCCACATCTCCTGGGTCACTGTCACGGGCCGGTCCAACGGATCGCGGCGTTGTGACCTCTGGCTGGCCGGTCCCCACTGAAGGGGACGCATGTACCAATGGGCTCAATGGACCACGCTGGTGCAGGCCACCATGAGGCCCAGGAGGCGCAGGAAGTCCCGGGTAGGGCGCAATTGCCCAACCAGAAATGATTGGGCAAAGGAGGAAAGAAGCTCGGCCCTGTCCGCCGGGAGCCGTGCTCTGGCTCTCAGAGAGTCAAGCTCTGCCCCGATAAACAGAATCACCTGCTTTGGCACGAGTTCTGACTTGGCCTCATTGATGAGGAGGCCAACCTGAGAGCAAACCTGGAGGGCCAGATCTCTGGACGCTCCACCTCCCGTCTGGAGGGGCTGCTATCAATAGCGTCCAGGCGTGAGAAGTACCCGGACCTCGGCGCCTTGAATGCTGTCACCACTGCCATGAATTTGGTGAAGACCCTGGGAGCTAGGGAGGCCGAATGGCATGGCTCAGAACTCGTAAGGGATCCCTCCGCTCTGAGCGGAGGAATCTCTGATGGACGGACGGATTGGGACGTGAAAGAACACATCCTGGAGGTCCGAGGAGCAGAACCACATGCCTCGTTCAAGGATGGGATAATCTGAGCCAGAGTGACCATCCTGAAGGTTCGAGACCTTAGGAACTTGTTCAGGTTGTGCAGGTCGAGAATGGGGCGTCAGCCCCCCCCTCCGTTTTGGGACCAAGAAGTACCTGGACACAAACCCCGGGTCTGAAGGAGGATCCGCTACCTTCCTGATTACCTCTTTTTCGAGGAGCAGGGCAATGTCGGCCCGGCAGGCTAACAGCGAGGCTGCGGACCCCGTGGCCCCCCGAGGGGCGACGGCTCGAAAAGGCCTTTTCCTACCATCTCCAACACCCAGCGGTCTGTGGTGATAGCGGACCAGGCAGAAAGGAAGTGGTGGAGCCGTCCCCCCATGGGGGGAACACAGGGGGGAGTGACGAGGTTGGGGGTGGCACCTCAGCCCGTCACTGGCAAACTTGGAGGAAGGACCAGCCGAGGGACCTCCCAGGCCTTTACCTCCTTGCTTCCTGTTGGAGGAAGCCGTGAAACTGGAGTTTGGGGCGCCACCTTGAGCCTGCTGGCCCTGTTGCTGGTGCTGCTGGGCCGGTCGAGGAGCAGGGACTGAAGGACTTCTGCTGCTGACGGCGGCCTTTGTCCCTCTGGGCGGAGGTGACCGAGTCCAGAGTGGCATTGGACTTTTCGATCCGCTGGAGGTGTCCCTCCACTCCAGGGCCGAAGAGGTCAGTCCCCGAGAAGGGGACGTCCGCCAACTTGTGCTGGGTATCTGCCGTGAAAGTGTATATCCTCAGCCATGCCCTGCGTCGCATGGCCACTGCGGCCGCTACTGACCTGGCACAGGAATCACCTATGTCCAGAGCAGTCTGGAGCTGCTGCTTCGCCACTGCCCTGCCCTGGTCCCGCACCTGGCGGACCATGGTCTGCAGGTCAGGCGGGAGATGAGGAACAACCTCATCCAGGAGCCCATGAGGCGTGGGAGAAGTGTGCCATCAGCACGGCCGAGCTGGCCTGCGGAGGCGAGGGAGGGCAGCGTACACCTGCGCCTGGCAAAGTCCAGCTTTTTGGATTCCTTGTCGGGGGTTTGTCACGTCCCGGCGTTACGGCAGCCCGGAAGGCGCTGTCGGTGACTAACCCCTCCGCAGAGGGGTGTTCCGAGAAACCGGGCAAAGAGCCGGTAGGGACCGCATACTTCCTGGCCATCCTGGCCGAAGGCGCTGGACAGGAAGCAGGCTGCTGCCAAAGCTCCAAGGCTGGGCCGACAATGGCCTCAGCCACCGGAAAGGCCTCCGTGGGAGAATCCCCTCGGTCCAGAATCTCCGTCAGGGGATACTTGGCCCGTTTGGACACGGGCTCGAGCTGCATCCCGGTGGACTCCGAGATGAGCCGAAGCAGACCCAAGAAGGACGATGGGCTATCATCCACTGACTGGCCCCAGAGGACTCAAGATCGCCTGCCTGGAGAACAGGAGAATCGCCGTCCAGTTCGAAGAGTCTGCAAAGAGCTGCCTCGGCCTGAGCCACCCTCCACCTGCCGGGGCGGTCAGGAGTGAGGGTGACCGACAACCTGTGGGGCAGGCCATGACCCAACCGAGAACTCTTAGTCGGTGCCCGGACTTTGGCTGTGAGAGCGGAGGTTCCACCACGATCAGTGGACCAGCTGGTTTGGGCTTAGCAACCGGCCCTGGGGCGGGCAACTCGACTGGAACGAGTGGTTGCTTCGGCCGTTCCGGCGACAGCCACTTGATAGCCGGGGTCTTAGCTGGGGTCAGCTTAGGCCCGGATAGCAGCAACTGCTGCCACATCAAATCCTCGTAGCGCCGGAGCAACTTGCGTCGAAGCCTCTCCTCCTCCAAGGAGGACGAGGAAGAGCGGCGTCGCGCTTACTTGACCAATGAGACTGAGACCGCCCGATGTCGTGAGGAGCAGCTGGACCGAGAAGAGGTCCGCGACCGAGACCGAGACCCCCGGGGACCGAGGGTGGGTCTGGGAAGGGTGGGGGATACCTGCTCTTCCCTCGGCTCGGGAACTTTAACCGGGGACTGCGGTCCCGAAGGAGCAGGCAGATCCTCGGTATCCACCGGGGGAACCGGTGAAGTAGGGTTGTCGGCTTCTCCAGTCGACAGCCTATCTAACGGATCGAGAAAAATCTCGACTTCGTCGACGGGAGTCTCGGCAGACTGGCCTGATGGGGGCACCGTGAAGGCAGCAGCCTGAGCCGCAACCTCGACCCAAGTCGGCGGTCAGCTACCGGGGAGGACCTTTCCCGCTCCAGGAACGCTGCGGAGTGGGACTTCTTGACTCTCTTTTCTTGGGCCGAGAAGAATTTCCCGAAGGCCCCTCTCCCTTCATGGAAAGGGACTGACAAAGCTCCTTGAACGAAGCTGTATAAGAGGAACTCAGAGAGAGCGGGATAAATGCCGTGGCCGAGGAAGAAGAAGATGCGGCCTGGGCTGCTTCCTCCTCGAGGCGATCATCTGCTCGAGCTGCTCAGCCGAGCCAGCCGCCGTGGACACCGCCCACGAGCCTCTTTGGTTTCACCGGCGGAAAAGCGTTCTCAGGGCGCCGGCTTTAAGCGGGCAGCGCGGTCGTCAGGACATTGGCCGAAAGAGCGGCACAACTCGCAAGCTGCGGGTGGTGATCTGAGCCTAAGCAGTGAGCGCGCATAGTGGTCGCGGATCCATTCCTGGACATTTTCTGCCCACAGGGGCACCTCAGCTGGGAACAGATTTGTCCATCGCAGCCTTGAGGAAAGCAGACGAAGTTTGAAAACTTCAAAACCAATTGAAACGACCGAAAAATTAGGATCCAGTCTCAAGCGCGAGCGCTACGGAGGAACCTGAGCTTCCAAGCGGTAAGGAAGATCTGGCGTCATGGGGCGGAGCCGAGAGTTTTACCACCCGGGTGGGTGGGAGGAGCCAGCTTGAAGACCTTCCGGCTAGAATTAAAGTGGCAAGGATACCTGCCAGACAGTGTGGATGAACAACATATCCATGTCCCTAGAAATCTTAAATATCACTACAAAAAATTCTATAAGTAGAATAAGGCACCTAAGAGGATGGGTTATACCAATTCAACATCTCATTCATTACCTACCGAACATGTAACTATTTATCTTTGTGCACACATTTTGCATTATATTGTGTTTTTATCAGGTTGGCCCTTTAGTAACAAGTGCCCATTTTCAATGGCAAACTAGGCTCAGAGAAAAGGTTACATGAATACAAACAGGATCTGCATACAGGTCTAGCACAATACAATGTTAATTTTAATCATGCTTTGCACAAGCAGGTCAATGGGTATCTAAGAAACAATCTCAAGGAAGTTTTAAAGCTACTGACTCGTGTAAAATTATTCAAATCCCCAGTTAGCATATTTCATGTTTTGGCTGCCCTACATGTGAATGAATCTTGGCTTTTGGAAGTTCTCATGACTGTAAGTGTGAAGTTATTACAGTGCACACTGTAGATTTAGTGTTGTACATACTCATATGTTTCTATAAAAGGTTTGTTAACCATGCTGGAGTACGACCAACAATAATTTTCCTGCTAAAGTAAACCAAGATAATATTGTTGTCTTTGCTCAAAGGTGTCCAAGCTGTTTGGTCATACAGTTCACAATAATGCGTTAAGAAATTAGTGCTCAGAGCAAAACAGCATGCTTTGTCGAGTAAGACCGCAACTCTCCACAATACACGGTTAGCTGCGCCTGGATGAATAGTAAGGCAAAGCAATTTTACTTATGTAGACTTCTTTCTGAAGGCTCAGGACATTTTGTAATTGCTGTAGTGCAGAGACTAATAATAAACAATTAAACTGGTACAACGCATTTTAAAGCAGTGCAAATGTGGCAAAACAGCAGCAATTTGTTTTTATTTATTTTTATAGTTCCCGGGAATTAAGTGTTCACAGATTGTCCATGAAGGCTTGCTGAAAAATCTAAAACTTCAGCCCCCTTTTAAATGCCTCTATCAAGGGGGACTCCCTCGGATAAGTAGGAAGTGTGTTCCAAATTAATGGGGCAGCTACTATAAAAGCTCTGACTTCGGACTGTTTTGAAAAAGACGGGACCACAAGTGCACTTACTTTGGTAGAGACAAAAGGGCAGCCCAATGCACACAGGAACACAAGCTCTTTCAGGTAGCCTGGACCCATATTATGCAGGGCCTTATAGGTCAACAGACCAATCTTGAATGTCACACACCACCATACTGACAGCCAGTGCAATTCATGCAGCACCAGTGAGCTATGCACGAAAACCCTTGCTCTGGCAATCAGTCACGCTGCAGCATTTTGCACTAGCTGACGTGACACATTAACCTCCCAGACAGTCCTGACATAGGTAAAAAGCATTACAATAGTCCAGCCTGGATGACATGGAAGCATGCACCATGGTCACCACGCATAGGACAGGGTTTGAGCTGGGCAATATTTCACATATGGAAAAAGTCACTGCAGACAGCAGATGTTATAGCACTAGCTTTCCATCCACAAATGATCCCAAAATTCTCCACTCTATCTACAGGTCTGAGCTTTGTGTCATCAGTAAGTTAAGCAGTCTCTCTCTCTCTTCTCTTCTCTTTTTTTCTCTTTTCTTCCCTTCTTCTTCCCTCCCTTCCCCATCTGCTCTTTTCTTCCTTCTATCTTGCTCTCACCTTCCTTTCTTCCTTCTCTCTCTCTTTTCTTTTTTTCCAGACTGGGAACGGAGGGCTAGGCATTTTTGCCCATTTTCAGCCAGGGGAGAGAGATTCGGATGGGAAACAACTGAAACTGAAGCAGATTAAACTGTTGGTGATATTTTTTTAGTGAATGGGGGAAGTTATCCAGGACACTGTGGAAATTCCTCTACTGTTTTGGAGAAGTGCCATGGCATCTTTAATGTCCACCTGTACAACCACTAGAACAGGCAGACGGGACCTCTATTTGATGTCTCATCTGAAAGACAGACCAAATATTTTTACCAGTAAGACATACTGAGTTGGTAAAAACTCATTTCCAGATGCGTCATGGGGGCTTCATCTTCCAGATAGTTTTTTAAATGCCTTTCTTTATTCACATTAGCAGGCTATGCATCTGGTATACAATGTCTCCCATGCACACCTACTTACCCAATCTGCTCCATCCAGAACTGCTCATGACTGATACCTCTGAGACATGCCCCCTTCAGTGGGGCCCCAACCAGATGGAGATGCACAATAGTCAATGCAGACAGTGTTGGGTGGCAATGCTTTCTGTGACATCTGGGGCATGCAGCATGCCAGCTCCTTCAGGCTGAAGTTGACTAATGCTGCTTTTCTAACCTTTATACCTATGCTCACCTCCCTAGGCAGCAAGCAATGGTGACCCACATCACCCATCGGGAATGGCTGACATTGTGTTGTCACCCAATGTCAATGCCTTCGTGCTTCCCACTGTAGCAAGTGCTATAGTAGCGGAATGCACTACTACCACCCACTGTGATTGGTGTGAGATGCCTCTGCATTGTCCTCCAAGTCCCACTGGACCAGAGCAGGGGATCAGTACTGGGACTTGACCCTGGGTCTCCCACATGGTGGGGCAGTGTTCCACCAGCTGGCACCACTGGGCTTGGCCAGCTTCCTGATCATTGATGAAAATGCTGAATAAGTAGTGGCTCCAGTACCTAAGGGATGCCACTGAGTACCCCTCTCCACTCAGAGCAGTGCCCCTCAACCACAGCCTTGTGATTTCTGCCCCCAAGTCAGTTAGTAATCAACCCTAAGTATGTGTCATGTATATCCCAGTAGTGTATAGTGACCAGAAGCGCATCATGCCCCAGTGTCGAAGGACTGCTGAAGTCCAAGCATACTAAAATGCTTTAAAATAAATACAAATCACTGTAGTTTCTGTGCATTATCAGTTACCCTATATATGCAACCAGCCACAGAGGGCATTGAATATTTCTTTCCCTAAAATCTATCTTTATTGGTATTATCAAGTCGCAGCTCAAGTCCCCCTAGGTCATTCTGGATCTCTGGAACCAATATTAACTTGGGCTTACCCTGGCAAATAACTACAATATACTTCTGATGCACTGGTAGATAGGAGAAAGCAAATCCAGGGGTGTATTTGGATTTTGTTTTGGATCTGCAATCCACTAATTTTTGGACTTGGACTGGTTATAGTGACTGGGGTTGGACGAATTCGAAAAGTAAGCTAAAAATGTCCAGTCAAGCTTTGCTCTTGTGCCCGTGATGTCACTGAACGAACATAGCGTTGAGAATCTGCTAGTTCTCAGTGAAGTGAGGTTAGTTCAGAGCCAGCACCTGGATAGAGGGAAAAAGTCACAGCCTGACCAAAAATGACCCACTCTCCATGTGACAGTGGGTCCATAGTGGTGCACCTGGTCTGTAACAATAGCTAAAATTTGGAAAAGTGAACAATAGGAAAGTATTTTTGCTTAAGTTTTAGCTTCTGTACTGGTGAAATCTGACCCATTTGTTTCTCCTCTTGACCCACGTTTGTTTACACCAGGGGGTCTAGTTTGACCCATGTTTTAAACTCCCTAACGCTGACACTGGGTTAGTTAGTATACTTATTCACTATAGTTATACATTATGGGCAGCATGACGAGAGAGAGAGAGAGAGAGCGCAGAGTAGTGTGAGAAAAGCACATGGTTGATTAAAAAAATGTAAACATTTTAATTTGGGTAAGTGAAGGGAGTATTTGTTTTTTATTGTGTAGGGGACTTGGGTGTTATTTAAAAAGAAATCCTAGCTGAACCGAGTCACTCATGGTCAAACTCGGTTAGGACTTGGTATACACTGCAGCACTGTATTGGTTGCTGACTTGTATACGTCTTGTCTGGGCAAACTGACTGCATCACTCCATGCTTGCCACATATGTACTTTTGCTATTACTGTTCACTTTTTCTGCCATCTTGATAGCTCAGGTCGTGTCTGAAAATGGAGCCTGGGACCACTGCACCCACCTGGTTAACAAGTAAATAAATGAAATATCTGGATCCCCCAGGCCAGCTCAGTGGTGTGGAGGGCTAAGAAATCATGCCTTACCTCCTGCCACCCCGGCAACCCGTGTTCGCGGTGCGAGCAGGCCGTCGGGGGTCGGCTGGGAAGGGAGAGGACTGAGCATCCGGAGGACAGCTCCCCTCTCCCGGGGAGCGGTTGGGACGGAGTCTGCTGTATGTCTGACCCCTAGCAGAGGCTGGGGGTCGACACCGGAGGCTCACACCTAGGGGCGGTTACAGGGCAGTCGCCCGGCATGTTGCGTCTTGCGGGGAGTCTTGGCGGCAACCATTGCCGTCATTGCACATCGCTGTGCCACTGGGGGAGAAAAGCGGAAAATGGTCCCTCGGCAGGATGACTGCCGAGCGTCTGAGCCCCGCCTCCCACGATAGGCGGCAGCCCCCGCACCGGATCCATACCGGTGGGTTGAGGGATCCCAGCCGCCCCGCTACGGGGGGGGCAAGCTGTGGAGGAAAGCGGTGGAGCATTGTTGCGAGCGGGAGATGGAGCTGGGTGCCCTGGCAGGAGGAAGCACCGTAGGAGATGAAGGCGAAAGAGACAGACTAACAGCAAAAAAAAAAAAAATATCTGGATCCCCCAATGTTTGGGTAGGTTTCGATCTTTACAGATCTGAATCTCTCACTGCAGTGGCATTTTGACCAGGCAGGGATAAGGAAGCAAGCTATTTCATTTTAAAGACCTGCATTTAACCAGCTGGTCTGTATTTACTGTAGCAGCTGTTGGTTTTCTTGACATACCTACTCCCATTTTGTTACTGTTCAGCCTTCACTGGCCTTTAAGTAAATTTAGTTGGTACTGTTGATTCAAGTACCATTTTAAAATTGGATAATGAAGTTTATGTTCCGCTCAATCAGAGTTCAATAGTAGAAAATGGATGCACTATGCCAATATTAAAGCTTAACAAGGACACAAATTACATCATACCATTCTAAAATAGTCCGTACCAGCTGTGTGTAAATCAGAAATGCCCACTGAGTTTCCTAAAAGGCCACTAAAAATGGAACACTATGAAATGTGGAATCTGGCATACTGTGCCACTAAACTGTCCCGCATTACGGGGCACAAGTATGTCCCCCATTTTAGCACTCAGAAATGCCCTGTCCCATATGGCAAATGTGTTCTCTCACACTGTAAACTCAGACTTTAAAGCAGTAGTTCATAACAGTCCATGATGCCAATCAAAACTAAACTTTGCATATATAAAGGCACTGGTTTCCACAATGTTCTGAGCTTTTGCCCTATGTTTGATGAAGTGTCCCACATTTTGAGGGCCTGTATTCCAAAGGCTGAGATGTATGGACCCAGTATTTGAAACACAGTTTCTAGAGATAATACAAGTTTGCAGGTTAGTGGCAGTTCTCCTTTAACAGACCGAAATCTGCTCAGCTTCTAGGGCTACAACGTGACTGAGCGGAGAACAGAGTAGTGATAAATAAGATAGCTAATTGTTTTTATTGCTGTCTCCATAGGGTGCATTAAACACCAGCCAGTCTGTAGTCATGTCCTGAAAATGTAACCTACATCTCCACTCTGCAGTAAAAACTGAATCAGTCGCCACTGTATTAGGCCTAGAAAGGTCAAGTTAACCTTTGAAGCAGGTTACCACAGAGAAAGCCTGTAGCAAGTTTCAGCTCCAAGTGATCATTCCATCTGCAGCCCTTATCTCGGATCCCATCAGCGCTGTTGAGTCTGAGAGGAGGCCTGTTTAGATAAATGGGCTGGCTGTCAAAAAGCAGGCCAAGTTTACAGCTGACTACGAGCATGTGATGTACAAATCAATACCACTAATGGACCCCTGCTGGGACCACTTCCTGCTCGCTCCATGTTCAATCAAACTGTTAAAATTAACTTAACAAAATGTTAAAATCAGATCACTAGCAGGTAACCTTGATTTGCGGGAAGGGGGGGACAGAGTGATATGAAAGGCGCTGACTTGACCCAAAGTTGGCTTTTCAGCTGGGGAAACAGGCTCCGACAGGGTTAGCAACATTGTAAAACTGCAGGTCAGGATTGTAAATTGTACTTGGGAAAACACAACTTTACAGGTACACACCCAGCCAAGACGGCATTCAAATTAAAACCAGAAGGACAAGGTAAGGGGGATGGAGCCTGCAGCCACATAAATTACAGGGATTTACCAGATTTTCAAAGAACTTTTAACAATACCCTAAGACTGCACTCGAAGCTTGATAATGCACTTTGGTTTTAAGACCAAGATCAACTACCTAATAGTTCACATTTGTTTTTTTCAGTTCAGTGGCACAGAAGTTTAAAGGGTATTTTAAAACAAAACAAACAAAAAAAAAACTCTACATACCATTCACTTCTTAAGAGGTCTAAGTACCTTTAGATACACAAAAATGCAGAACATATTAGTGACTGCTTTAAATGCATCAGAAAAAAAGAGGAAAAATAGGAAAAATCGTTTTGTTTTATAAAGCTCCTTCTTTTCCCCCTCTTCATTTTTTTAGCGTAGAAAAGCATACTTGGTCAACGCTCATTTCCAGGTGTGACCCAGGAGTACAGGGAGGGTGTTGCTTACTCAGTCAGGGTCATGCAATATGCAAGTGCTGGTTGTGGGTTTCAAGCCTATGTTCACAACGTCTTCAGGTTCACAGCCTAGTGTTCTAACATCTAGGCTACACTGCCTACCCTATTCTGGACACCCCCCCCAAGCCCAACTATCGGGATTGCTACAGCTGTACACTTTCTGCGGCTGTGAGGGAGGGTGGGTAAGCTGCTGCCTTCACAGTCAGCACTAATACATGGAGGCAGTATAATGTAGTGCTTACGGGCACTGAACTGCAGACCTGGAAAATGAAAATTACATACCTACCGTAATTCTTGATCTTCTCTTGTATCTTCACCATTCATTACTGATTGGGTTAGTGCCGGAGGTACGCACCCACTAAAATTTTTTTTTTTTTTTAAAGATCGGCTCCAATGGCTGCCCCGAGGCGGCGCTGCGTCATCGCGAGGAGCAGCCATTAGGTGCCGCAGACTCCTCCTCCATCTCAGTTCTGGTAGCAAGAGAGGTGAAAACAAAGGGTAAGGAAAACGGAGAGCGAGGCAAGAGAGCCGAGGGACAGAAAAAGTAAAAGATATAAACTGAAAAAGGAATAAGCCGGTAGAGAACGGACAGAGGAGAGAGAATTCCTACCCTAAAGGACCGCAGGGCCTCCCTTCTGGGGCGGCTCTAAGGAAGGAACAGATAGAGAGAAAGAGAAAAGGAAGAAGAAGAAGAAAAAGAAGAAAACAAGGTATGCTGAGAGGGGAGAACACTGCCCATACACGCATTGGCTGAAAGGCTTATAAGCTCGGAACCAAAAACAAGGGAGCAAGAATCCCTCCTGCTAGGACTGAGAGAAGGTTCAACTGAACCACCTGCACAGATTGGATACAAATGGCAGATTCTCTAACCTCCCAACATGCTAACCCCCTACACTCTAGCTGAGAGCTCACAGACTGCCCGGGCAGAAAATCTGTTCCAGAAAGAGAGCGCCCAACTAGGAAGGGGATTAAGCCCCTTAGCACCCTGTTAAGTGCTAACACAGAAGTGTATGGGGAGGGGTTAAGCCCTACAGAAGGCAGCTTTGTATGAAAGGATAGAGTGGGAACTCAATCAGACTCCCTGAAGGAAAGGCAAGAACAACCGCTCAAGGCTAAGAAGTGTCAGAAGCACCAGCCAGAAAGAGCTGACAATAATAACACCTGCCAGGGGGAATCTAAATTTTTGAGGCCGAGCCAAAGGAACGGTCTCTTAAGCTATGAACTGAGCAACGCGGTTAAGGTGCCCAGAGGTCACACCCTAGGAACAGTCAGAAAGAGTTCCCTCAGAATAGGTGAAAAAGACCCTACTCCTTCCTCTTTACCTTGAGTAAAAAAGATCCATTCAAGAAGAACGGAAAACAGAAAGATTTTTTTTTTGGCATAAAGGCCAAAGGAAGGGAGAGGAATGAGACGAGAGCGGGAGACGCCACAGTAGGAGGCCACTGAGGGGAAGGTGGACGGGTATCAGTAATGAATGGTGAAGATACAAGAGAAGATCAAGAATTACGGTAGGTACATAATTTTCATATCTTCCCTTGTCAATCTTCACCATTCATTACTGCTTGGGTGAGTACCAAGCCCTCCCCAAAGGGGGGGGAGAAGAAACCCTGAGGGACCAAGACCCCCAGCCTCCTGTTGGTGAGAAACAGAAGGGGAAGACCCTGGGCTAATCAAGAGAGAAGCCTATGGGGGAGAAGAGCTAGGAGTTGTCCCCCAAGGATGGGGAGATGGAGGAAGCCCCTGCAGAAGTCTCCTAGCTCTGGAGGAAATGAGACGGGTCCCCCGGAAAGCGGAGCGAATCACCCTATGCGGGCCAGGGGTGACAACCTTGATAGACGAAGCCATGCCATCCGTCTAATACAGATCGCTGTCCCTGCAAGCCTGGAAGCCACCTCACTGGCGTCATAAGATGCCCTTGCTTGGTGTCTTGCCAGCTCCAGGCCTATAGCAGAGAGGGCAATAGCTTGCCTGGTTTGCTCCGTATCAGGCATTGATGCTAAGATTTGGGAAAGCATTGACCACAAATGCCTACCGTAGGCAGCATGGTGGGCCTGATGAGATGCAATGCAAGACATCGCATGAGAGGAAGAAAACACTCTTCGCCACCACCGGTCAAACTGTAGAGAATCTGAGTCAGGTAGACAGTCGTGCGCCAGGCGGCGGCGCCCGGAGGGAGTCTCTAGGTATGCCAATCCCAAGGGTGGGTTGGGGAGAGTACCTAGGGATTCCGATGGGGCACAATACCTACGTTGGCAGTCTGCCGGGGCTGGAGAAAGGGCGGCTGGCGACTGCCAGGAATGGATAGACGCCTCCTGGAAGGGAATAGGCCAGGATAGTACCACCAAATGCTGGACACTGAATTCGCCAAGGAATTCACTCGTCTCCAGTTCAGTACTGTCTCGCCTAACATAGGAAATCTGAAGATCCCTCACCATCCTCGAAAGGAACTGCTGATATTCAGTGAAATCAGCATCATCGGAGAGATGAGCAGTGGGTTCCTCTCCCTCAGAGGAGGGAGACGAGGATGATGGAGAGCTTGAGTGTTCAGAGGACTCCTGCAGCAGTGGGGATAGGCGAAAAAAACCCTCATTCATGTACCTAACATATGAGGGGAAGGCCGCACCAGAACCTCTGAACGTCTCCCAGGATAACGGGCCCGTGGGACCGACATGGCCTGGGAGAGCGGGGGGTGGCTGCAGAGGAATGGGAGAAGGGCACCTACGGCGAGGCAACTGTCCTTTGCTGGGGCTCTGGAATCCGGGGAATGGAGCCCAAGCTGGCGGGATCCCGGACAACAGACCAGGTCGCAAAACGGAACCCTGGGGATGCGAAGCCTGGGAGAGCCTAGAAGGGGATCCTCCCCTGTGACGAACCTGGGACTGCATGGATCCAGAAGGGCAGCCCACAGCAACACCACCAGAGGGGTCCCTGGGGTCCAAGAGGGAAAGACGGGGCCCAGCGCTATGGTTCTGACCCACACCTCGAGGGGTGGTAGGTAGAGACCGAGACACCTGAACCCTGTCCCTGGACCCCTATGGATTCCGAGAACGCACTCCTCCTTGACCTCAGTGACCCCCCACCCCGAGGGGGTGCAGCAGCACCAGGGTTGGTAGCTGCCACGACCCCCTCAGGAGGGAGAGCCCCTCCCTCCACCACCGTTCCATTGCTCCCCAGGGACCCCAGACCACCCCCAGCCTGGGAGGCCTCAGGGAAGGACAGCAGCGGGGACAGAGGAATAGGCGCGCTGGGCCGCCTAGCACCTCATGCCACCGAAGAGTCAGAATGCCAGGACGGGTCCACGTCTGAGTCATCATCCTCTGAGGGGGAAGAGATCAGCTGGACCACAATACTGGCAACCCCAGGGGTCTCTGGTGAAATGGCGCCGGTGGCGGCGCCAGATGACCCAGGACCCCCCGCAACACCTAGGCCCGACTCCCCAATGGCGCCAGCCAAACCCACGCACCACCCTCGGCACCGTCAGAAGAGCCAACCGAGCCCGCAGCACCGTGAGCCAACACGGCGCCATCTCGAACACCGGCGCCGCGAATGGCATCGGGATCCGAAACGGCACCGGAAGGCGGTGTCGAGGGTCCACCGATGCCGGGCCCAGCAGATGTGGGCCTCGACACTGAGAGAGCTTGCACCTCCGAGGAGGTGACTGCCGAGGCGGTGTCCCCGCCGTGACCCCGGGAGGGACCTTGGCAAGCCCGACACCGCAAAAGAAGCTTCCTCTTCGGTAAGAGAAGATGAGGAAGCCTCCTCCTCTACAGACTGTATAGGCCTGTGAGGGGACCTGGAGGAAGGGCCTAGAGACCTTACCTAGGAATCCCTGGAGCGATGCTGTCCCCCGAAAGTCGGCAGGGCCTTGCCGATGTTAAACACACGGACTTCTAGGACGTGACGGTCCATCGAGAAACAGGTGTCGCACACATCCATATCGTGGTTGGGTCCCAGGCAACGAAGACAAACATCATGCCGGTCCGTGACGGAAAAATGCCGGCCACAGGAACACCGATGCATAGGGGCGTGGCCTGCCTTCGACTTACGTTTGGCCCCCGAACCTGACATGATGCGAAAAAATTTAGACTAAAACAGCAAAAGCTCTCGGCGCCGTCAAAGAAAGTTATAAAAAAGAACGGTCTTACCGGTGATGGCGTCGAGAAAAGTAGGAGAAGGAGTCTGGATTGTGTGACGCAGAAGGCCTAACTATAACTATCTGCGCAGCAGGTGCAGCCTCGATGGCAGGAGAAACAGAACTGAGATGGAGGAGGAGTCTGCGGCACCTAACGGCCGCCCCTCGTGCATGACGCAGCGCGTCGCTCTCAGGGGTGGCGCCTTTGGAGCTGACTCCGAGAAAAGAAAAAATAAATCTCACGTAGCGGGTGCGCGCCTCCGGCACTAACCCAAGCAGTAATGAATGGTGAAGATTGATAAGGGAAGACCCTGGGTTTCAATCCCATCAGCCCCCATTTGCATTCTATGTGACCCATAGCAAGTCACTTAACTTCCTAGTGCTCCCAGGCTGCACCTGGAAACAAGCTCTGGCTTAGTGTGCCTTTCTTGGTTAAACAATCCCCCCCCCCCCCAGGGGCACATGAATTCTGGTTGGCTCGTGCCTTCCCACCCTAAGGACTGAGTGTCTCACCTCCACAATATGTCCAGCCTCCAGATCCACTGACTGAACCACAAACCCATTTCTCATGTGACTGCACAATACGCTCTATATATAAACATCTATCTGACATACTTTGTGTTTTTCCTTTTCTTAACTATGAGCAGTGGTGGAAATGGAAGGGCCAGGGACTCAGTTCCAGGGCAAAAATGAAAGCCTGGCCCAGTTCCAGGAGCAAAATGGGGAAGAACTGTGCTAGTGTTAAATGTAACTCCCCTAAAGGCATACAACTGACTAAATTAACTATAAACATGCAACATATAATGTGGAAATAATTCCCCAGACCCCTGTCAGGAATGTTTGATGCTACATCAAATGTGGTGGGTTCCCCCATGATTTGTTTCCATTTCCAACACTGATTATAAGATTTGCTATCCAACGGTACTAGCTGTGAAGTGTGGAACATTACCTGAGGCCTGACATAGCTAGTTCTGTCCTTCTTCATACCTCATCAGCACTGCAGCATCATAGCCGAAATAAAACAGGCACTCACCTGCTGCCAGATCAGTCACTTGTGGCATCACACTGAGTGAGGTCACTGTGTTGGTGAGGTACGAGGAGGAATACCATTAGATATGTCAGTTTAGAGGCACAGTGCTGTTCTTTGTGACACACTTAATACTGTCAGGTAGATAATCTTCTGGCGAGTCAAAAGAAAAACACTTCAAAAATAAAAAACACAGAGCTACTTTAGAAAATAAATATAATTTTCTATCTGAAATAGTTGGCACTACTCATAACTCTTTAAAATATAGATTATTTTATTTTACTGGTAGCATGTGCCAACATTAAAAACAGTGTTTAAATTAAAAAATTCTGCAGACTTACTGGAGGGTTATGGTAACATGTTTGTTTCATTGCTGCTCCTTCCCAGATCTTTTCAGGACCACAATACTGTAATGATATCATTTTAATTCTTACTCTCTAATTATTTTCACCCCAGCCCTTAATGAAAAGTTTTTCTTGAAATAAATAAATAACTACATATATAAGATATAAATTTATAGTGACAGGATTCATTTTTTGTCATATAACCTTTTTGCCTGCTTGCTGCCACTTCACCTAACTTCAGGCCCCTTTGATTGGCTGTCCCAAGCCCCGACTGCTGCTCCCCCCACCTTCTAGCCAGTGGGGAGCCACATGGTGCGGAGCCTGAAAGCACTGGGTGCCATCTTGATCAATGGCAGGGAGACAGAATTTTAATCTGTTTTCCCCTCTCCTGGGCACCTTGGTGCAGGCCGTGTCCCCACAAATGGAACCTCGCACGCAAGTAGTGGCGCCCTGCAAGGGGAGACCTGCTTTCTTGTCCCACCACAGGGTCTGATACTGCAGCGGAATCTGCATTCCCCTGGGTGGGAGCACTCCTGTGTGCCAGTGCTACCCCAGCTCTCCGGCTGCCTGAGCTGACTCTGCTCCTGAACCCAGGTTGTTGACACAGGAGCATGTAGTGTTTCCACTGGGCAGTTGGACAGTCATGACAGGATTTATTTTTACACACCAAAGCATTCAATGTAACTGTCCTTAACAGGAAAACTGTGCTGTGATTAAAATGATATTATTCTATCAGAACGTTGTGGCTCATAGAATTAAGTGCAGAGACAGCAGTGACAAAAATACAACTAAGTGTCCCACTATAATATTTTAAAAAAGAACATGTTGTTCTCAGTATACCTAACCAGAATGCAGAGACAGCAGTGACAAAAACAGAACTAAGCGTCCCACTACAATATTTTAAAAAAGAACAGGTTGTTCTCAGTATACCTAATCACAGACAATCACATTGTAAAGTTACATTTCCACTGATATTTAAGTAAAATACAATTTTTTTGGGGGGGTAGGAAGAAAGGAAGGAAGGAAGAAAAAGACAAAGGATGGAAAGAGAGAGAGAGAGAAAGAAAAAGAAAGAAACAAGGCTAATCAAGAACAGAGAAGGCCAACTGACTTGCTCAAGGTCACAGAGTTAATAAGTGGCAGGTGCAGGATTCAATCCTATGGCTCCAAGTTCTCTGCTTTGTTCTAGGCTACACTGCTTCCGTAGTATTTTATAATGAGAAAGTAGTTACGTAAGAACTGACTGTAACAGTAGATCTTTGAAAGGAGCTCTTGCAGCAGGTTACATCAGAATGACTGAAGCCGGCAGGCGCCAGGACCCCATGGAAAACTTCCAGCTAGCAGTCTATAGTGGGGGATTGCCCCCTGATGTTGCCAACCCCCCGATGTCTCTTACGGTATAAAAGGGGCAGTCCCCCAGCACCATCTCAGTTCTCCCACAGGAGACCCCGGCAAGCATAAAAAAAGGAGAATGAAGGCGTTCCGCTGGAACCGAGGAAAAGAAAAGCTAGAGAAGCAGTCACCAGGGGGATGGAGGGAGGAAAAGTAGCACCTGCTGCAAGAGATCGTCGAGAGGAGCTCTTGCAGCAGTTACACCATAAGGACAGAGTCCCAAGCAGTGACAGGACTGACCTTGGTCAGCTGGGAGGAGGTAGAGGTCAGAATAAAGAACTCAAGACAGCAGGCCCTGAAAGACAGCCAGTACAAAACCTGCCCTATGCCTAGAAGCAATGTCCAGACTATTATGCTGGATGAAGGTGAAGACAGAATTCCCAAGTGGCCACTACACAGATGTCAGCAATGGACACATTCCTGAAAGATGCAAATGAGGTAGCCACCCCTCCCCCGGTAGAATGGCCTTTAACCAAAACCAAACATTTCATGTGTACCCTATTCCTTCATTTAAGAAAGGCATCCGACACGGTGGACCATGACCTACTACTTGCCACTCTTAAAAGCACCAGCTTAGACTCTGAAGCATTTAAATGGTTTACTACCTATCTTGCTAAACGATATCAGCAAGCAAAAGCAGACGGAGATCTTTCTCCTCTGAAAACTCTCCTGAGAGGTGTGCCTCAAGGCTCTATTTTGTGGCCTTTGCTCTTCGCACTCTACATAAATAATATTGACCTAGGCATTAATTCAGCAAGCATCCATCTCTTCGGTGACGATACGGTCCTCTACGTTGACAGGCCCACTCCAGAATTAGCCACTAAGGACCTTCAAGAGGATTTCAATCATTTACAGCTTAACCTCCTGAATCAAAAACTCTTATTAAATGCCAAAACCACTAAGGCAATGTTCTTTTCTCCTGTTGTTAGTGCACCTAACCCCTGAATACTAGGCCTAGTTCCCCGAACAACTATGCTGTTAGGGGATTCCATTGACTTTGTGGCTAAATTCAAGTACCTGGGGTTTTGAATCGACCACAAACTATCATTCGCCGACCATATCGAAGAACTGACAAAAAAAATTAAACAGAGACTAGGTCTGTTCTTTCAGATTAGGCATTTATTGACCCAAGATGCAAAAACTAGGTTAGGTCAATGCACATTTATCCCACTTCTGGATTACGCTGACTTTATGGTCAGGGTACTAGCTCGGTGTTATCAGCTCTTGACACCCTCTATCATCGGGCAATAAGATTTATAACAGGTGAGCCATACTCCACCCAACATTGCTCCCTGTTCTCCCTGGTTGGCTGGATATCCCTCAATTTCAGAAGGCAAAACAATGCTGCACTTTGAACCTTAACAGCGCTCATGAAGAAACTTCCACACTATATAGCAGAGTGTCTGCCTATATGCATTGCAGGTAGATACTCCTTAAGAATCCTGTCTTACACCACACTCCTCATTCCTAAAGTGAACGCACATTATGGTCGAGCACCCATAAGCCATGCTCTTCCTTCTTTATGGAACAAGATCCAAAAAACATTGAATATGGTACTACCCACAAAACTGCCCACCTTCAAAACGTTATTTGTACACTATTTCAAAGAACACCGAAACTGTTTTCCTTGACTTTAGGGTATCTCAGACTATGGGTCCTTTCACTAACTGTAACCTCTGACTGTCCCTCATGCCCCCATTCTCTCTTTCCCTGTTTCCCTTCATTCCCCTCACCCTATGTTTTTTGTACCCTTTGAACATTCTCACTGTATTTTGCACGTGTATATATTGTGTATATTGTGTTTTGTACATAATTGCAGTATGTATCAATGCTATCTTGTACCAACTGTATTCTTTATTTCAATTTATCTTGATTAATTACTGTTATCATACCTTGTATGTAGTTTTACTTCCTTGGTTACTGTTTTCATGACCTATTTCCAGGTCCACATTACAAATGAGTTTCCTCAATGGTCATTCGCCTGGTTAAATAAAGACTGATTGATTAACCAAGCCTGGTAAAGGCTTGCAGTATTTACGGTACCAGTAAACAATGCAGTTAACCAACCATTTGGACAAACATTGTTTAGAAACAGCCCATTCTTTCCTCGGGGTGAAGGAAACAAACTGGTCAGTTTTTCTAATGGACCAGGTGCAGTCCAAATAATAACAAAGCACCTGGTGAATGTCCAGAGTATGTAGTAAGGCCTCCCCTGAGTTAGACTACTCTGGGTAATACACAGGAAGATGGATGTCCTGATTGAGTGTAAACTCGGACACCACCTTAGGAACGAATTTAGGATTGGTTCTCAAGGACACCCTGTCCTTCTGAAAAACTAAATAAGGCTCTTTACACATCAGATCCTGGAGCTCAGAAATCCTTTGAGCAGAAGTAATGGCTTGCAACTTGCAGCAGGCTCAAAGGGAGACATCATAAGTTTCTCTAAAATGAACAACAGATCTCAAGGAGGGACAGGGTCCCAAATGGGAGCCTTTAGATGCAGAATACCCTGCAAGAATGTGTGGGATAGATCAAGCTAGGCAAGCGTCTTGCCGTCAATGGGTGCATGGTATGCAGAGATGGCTGAAAGATGCACCTTAATGGAAGGGTAGCTGAGGCCTGAGTTAGACAAGGAAAGGAGATACTCCAGAATGAGATTCTCCGGACAAGTAAAGGGACCCAGGTGATGAGCGGTGGCCCATATGCAGAGCCGCTTCCACTTCATAGCATAAGTAGATCTAGTGGGGGGTTTTCTGGCAGTCACTAGAACTTCTGCCACCTGGGGGGAAACCCCGAAACAGGCAACTGCTAAGTCTGCAAGAGCCATGCATGAAGGTGCAGACACTTTAGATCTGGATGGAATGGACCAGGGTGCCTTGCTCCTGTGACACCAGGTCGGAGCACAGAGGCAGAGGGATCGGGGGTTCCACTGCAAGCTGCTGGAAGAGTGGAAACGAAATTTGCCATGGCCAGAAGGGGGATTCCGCAATGGAAAGGGAGGGAAGACATACAGAAACCTCCCTATCCAAGAAAGGGACAACGTGTCTCGCCAGAAAACACCAGGCCCTGGATCTTGCAATCAGAAAATGGGCAGTTTTGCGTTGGATGGGGACGCAAATAGATTCAACTGTGGTCAGCCTCATCTGTCGATGAGATCTTTGCCCACTGAGGAAAGAAGTTCCCATTCGTGAACCGTGGACCGAGAACGGCTTACACTATTGGCAAAGGTGTTCTGGACACCTGGAACACGCACAGCCACCAAGGTCAGGTGATGCTCTATGGCCCAATATCACACTCTCATGGCTTCCCTGCAGAGGGGGTAAGAGGGCGTCCCCCCCCCCATTTATGTAAAAGACCACTGACAAGTTGTCCATCTGGATCAAGAGCCTACCCAGGAGCAAATGTGTCTGAAAGGCTTGGACAGCATAAAGTATTGCTTGCATCTCCAAGACATTGACATTGGAGATGCTGCTCTAATGGGGACCAAATCCCCTGAGTTTGACGGTCTGCCAGATGGGCACCCCAGCCCTGGCCTGACGCGACTGTGGTCAGAATTTGCCAAGGTGACTCTAACTGGAAGGGAACTCCCTTGGAAGGATTGGGGGAGTTCAACCACCACATCAAGGTCTGATGGACTGAGCTGGACACCAACACTGGGAGGTCCAAGTCATCGGAGCAGTGGTCCCGTTGAACCTGTAGATTCCACTGGGCCACTCTCATGTACAGACGAGCCAAGGGCACAGTTGGGATGGCCACTGACATATGTCCCAGGAGTCTGAGAACCATTCTGGCTGGGACATGCCAAGATGACGAGACCAGCTGAGCTTGAGACTGAAGGCATTCTGCTCTGTCTGGTGAAAGAAAGACCTTGCCTTGCTTGGTGTCTAGGATCGCCCCTATGTACTGGAGTCTCTGACTTGGCCAAGGGGATGATTTTGGAAGACTGAGAGTTATCCCAGATCCTGAAACAGGGAAAAGGTGGCCTCCATAGCTCTGAGCAACCTCTCCTTGGTAGGAGCCGTCAGAAGCCAGCCGTCTAGGTACAGGAAGATGTAATGACCTTCCCTCCTTAAGACCGCTGCCACTACTGCTAGACATTTTGTTAAGACTCATGGGGTTGAGGACAGATCGAAGGGCAGTGCCCAAAACTGGTAATGGTTTCTCTGGAAGCGAAAGCGCACAAACCTCCTGTGGGGTGGAAACAACAATATGTGGAGGTAGGCGTCCTGCATATCCAGGGAGACGAGCCAGTCCCCTTGATGCAGTAAGGGGAGGAGGCCAGGGAGAGTGACCATCCTGAACCTTTTGTACTCTATGAACTTGTTCAGATGGCTGAGGTCCAGAATAGGGCACAGATCTCCTGTTTTCTTGGGGTACCTGGAAGAAATGCGAGTAGAACCTCTTGCCTCATTGTGCCGGGGGAAAGGGTTTGATGGCCTGCTTCTGCAAAAGGGCTCGTGTCTCATCTTGAATTAAACTGAGAGGAACCTGGGGGTAGTGAGAGGGAGCTGGAGGGTTGTTCGGAGGAATTTCCAACAATTCCAGAGTATGTGTCCGCTCCACTGATTGTAGGACCCACTGGTCTGAGGTTATTCTGCCCCAACCTTCCCTGTAAAGAGAGAAGCGACCCCCCACCACCTCCCCCAGGGATACTGCTGGATCGGGGGGGGATCAGACAAGGAGTCAGACGGAGGAGCCGGGAACAGGCAACGCAGCCTGGGAGGTTCTGGGAGCTCTGGATGCTGAACCCACTGTGGCCTGGAAGGTAGCCTTTCTCTTAAAGGCACCCCTGGACTGCTGACCTCTAGGCTGCTGCTTGGAGTTGTGATGAAAGGGCTGCTGTGGGGAATAGTTAGGCTGAGACCAATATACGGTATCAACCAACCAGATTCCGTAGCCTTACCCGATTCTTGGAGGCAAGTAACTATGTTCTGGGAATCCTCGCCAAACAAGACAGGGCCCCTGAAGGAGGCGTACAGGATCTTAGACTGGACGTCCAGGGCAAACCCAGAGACCATAAGCTAGGAGTGGCAGCATAGGCAAATTTCTGTAGCCACGGCCCTACCAGCAGAGTCTGCAGAGTCATAGGAGGCTCTCAGGACATGCATCTCCACGTCAGAGCCCGATTTAAGAAAGTGGAGCAGCTCAGTTTTCCTGGGGATGTCCAGCTGAGCTTGAACCACCTCCAGAACCTTCTCCCACAGGGCATTCTGATACTGAACCATGTGGGCCAAGACGTTTAGTGAATGGATGCCACAACTGGCCGAGGAGTGGATCTTTTTGCCAAAATAGTCTATTTGCCTGGAGTCCTTGTCAGGGGTCTGAGTACTGAGGTGTTGGGGTCGTTCTGAATGGTCATGAGCCACACTGATAACAACTGTGTCAGCCTCAGGGTATTCCTTGTAGAAGGGCTCATCCCTAGGGCATTATACAAGCGATATGCCTTCTTAGACATTGCAGGTGTGGAGGACGGATGCTTTCAGGCCGCCCTGTTAACATCCTTGAAGGAGTCAATGAGGGGGGGACTACTAGAGGTAGGGACTCCTCCTTACGAAGAAAAGTGGCCAATCGATGTCGCTCAGGGTCCAGTTCCTCAGAGTCCCAGCCCATTAGGGCCTGGATGTGCCTCACCACATCCATGAACACTGGGTCTAGGAGATGCCGTGGAGCATTCTTGGGCTCCTCTGGCTCAGACAGAACATCTGAATCTCCAAAATCATTGTATGAGTTGGAGAAAGAACACCCTCCTGATTCACCCAAATCTGGTGAGGGGGAGGGAGAGTGCCGAGGCCTACGTTTATGAGGCCTAGAATGACCAGTATCCAGATGCAGCATCAGTTCCCTGGGGTAGGCAGTGGAGAGTTCTTAGGAGGAGCCTGAGGAGCTGGGGTCTCCTTGTCCTTAACAAATGCTCACCAGGCAGCAAAAAGAGCGTAAATCTCTGCAGGTGGGAACTGAGGCGAGATTGGAGTAAATGGCATCTGAGGGGTAGGCTTGGAAGGCCTTGGCGTTGGTTCATCAGGTTGAGGTAACCCTGGCATCAACTTTACTGGCATCAGTTTGACTGGAGGCTGGTCCCTAGGTAACCCCCCCCCGGCATTGGTGTGACTGGGGTCAAAACGTCTGGTGTTGGTCTCACTGGCATCGGTTGTGTATGGTCAGAGGATGACGGCTGAGGTGTTGTCGGGGTTGGTATTGGTGAAGCCAGCGTCAATGAGAGAGGAGTCGGCTGACACTGGTTTGGGGAAGCAGCCGGTGCTGACCTGAAGGGAGAAGCCCGAATAGGGGAGCTGACTCTCGAGCAGTGCAGAGGTGTCACCCTCCTGGGGGAGGTGACTGCATACCCCGGGCATCGTGAGATGACGTCGGTCCCTGGCTTAGGAACCGACTTCACAGATGCCTTGACCAGGAGGGTGACGGGCAAGGACCCCGCTGCCCAAGCAGAAGACCCAGTTGAGCCACCTTGCTGAGTACCTGTGTTTTGAATGGGCCTGAGCATCAGGGGCTGATAGACTAAGGTCGGAGACCTGAGTCCCAAAGAACAACCACCCGCAACAGAAACCAGGGCAGGTGGTTTGACCACTGGCAGCCCAGAGGGAAAGAGAGGGATGATGGAGTGGAGGGGGGCCGACCTCACGATGGAGGAAGACCCAAGGTCAGAGCCCGACTTGCACGGGGATCTGGAACAGGAAGTAGACCAGCGTTTCTCTCTATGCTTCTCCTGGTGTTTGTGCTTTCCCAAAGATTTCTTCGGCTCCTTTGCCAAAGAAGAAGAGGCCCCGGAGGCTAGGGAAGAGGAGGTACTCTGGTGAAGCTCCTTCTGCATCAAAGAAAGTTTTTTCTGCAGCAAGACAGATTCCAATGTCTTCTGGTAGTGTAGCCAGGTGCATTGATTGAAGACTTGGCAATGATTGCAGTCTTCAACGTTGTGACTTGGGCCTAAGCAAAACAAGCATGCCAAATGGCCGTCCTTGTGAGGCAGCTGCTTCCCACAAGTGCACTTCATTCGCCACCATTCAACAGACAAAGAAGGAGAAGATGACTTGCACAAAATACTCTGAAAAAGTGCGGATAACATGGAAAATGGCAGTCGACTTGAACAGAAGATGTCTGTGGAGGTCCGACTTGTGCAGGTCGATAGTGGCAAAAGAACTGAGGGGGTGCTGGGGGACTGCCCCTTTTATACCATAAGGGACATCGGGGGTGGGCAGACGTCAAGGGTCAGTCCCCCGCTATAGACTGCTAGCTAGAAGTTTTCCGTGGGGTCCTGGGGCCTGCTGGCTTCAGTCCTTATGGTGTAACCTGCTGCAAGAGCCCCCTCGAAGTGAAATCAAATATTATTATCAAGGTTACATTGATGCAACAATTAACATATTTGGTTAGTTCTCTCTCCCGTTGGCATAGAAAAAGTAGGCAGCACTGCATGCATCTTGTGTCATTCCAAAGCTCCTCCATGGCTGACTCAACCGTTCCCATTCTCTTTTGCAGTACTCTGATGTCCCGTTTAATATCAGCAATATTTTGAATATTTCTTTGTCATGTTCTTAGCATTTGTTTCATTCCAGCATCCAGATCTTTCACTGTTACCTAATGAAGCTCTTCGTCTTCTTCATCCGGACCCTAAATCCCTGTAACTTCTGACAACTGAAATAGGGAGGTGCTGGGGCTGTGGTTGTTCATGAGTCAGATGCTGAGACTTCAGACCTTGCTGGAAATCATTCTGGGCTCATTTGGGAAGTTTCATAATTCTTGATATGCTTCAGTAATTTTTTTTTCTTTGTAGGAGAATCAGTGGATGTTTTTCCATCTTTGTGCTGGGAGTGTAGGAGCCAAATCTCTTAGGCAGTCATCTTGTTGATGGCGTCACCAGAAACCATGACATATATTTGATTTCTCAGTATTCTTCAGTATCTGCCTTCACTGCAGTTGGTTATCTCCAGTTGCACTGCATCTCTATAATCAAAGTTCCAACCGTGGGCAAGTCCTTCAAAGAATTAAACCGCCACAAGCTGTCAAATTGCGGCGATTCTTTGTGCCATATAAAAAAAAACACAAAAATCACATCTGTCACAGTTTAGAATCCCTGACAGCAGTTTACTAAAGAACAAGTATAAACGGGTGGTGAAGATAAAGACAGCAACTGCAACCATTGAAATGTGCAGCAAAGTAATTTAAATTTAAATTCTGAGACAGACAAAGGAAACTGGCAATGACCTTGCATCAGGATTGAGTCTTAAAAGTTTGCTCACTGTACTAAAGAAATATTGACATTGACCATTGTGATTTTTGGGGCTGGAAAGTCATTTACTGGAGTGCTACTCCCTTCTTGGGCACAAATTCATAAGTTATAAAAACAAAAAAACTGGTACATGGGAGAGATTGTGATGAAAATATCCACTGCGTGTCATAATCCAGAAAGTGACTCAGCAAACTACATCCAAAGTAAAGTGAAAAAGCAAAAGTAAAAACTGCCCCGGAGAAATAAAAAAAGAAGTGTTGACCCTGAGGATTGACACTTCTTCAGTTGTGGCTACATAGACTCAACACATTACTATTTTTAAATGAAGTTCTACTTTTCTCAAAGCCTTATCATTTTGAGCAACAGAAATGTTCTGCAAAGAATGCGATGAGCTTGCTTTAGGATTTGGGGGGGCTCCTAGCAAGAATGCTAATGGGGCCTCCAATCCACAGTACGTCAGACACATGTCTTTTAATGCATCCCACATAAACGCAATTTTATTTTCTATACATGCAGAGAATTTTTAAGGAGTTGTAGGGGAGGCAGCAATGTTAGCTCTTGGGCCCACTCTACCCACCTGATTCATTTCTGCCAATCTGGTTCAAACTGACTACTCATACCTTGGATAGTATTGCAGCTTTAAAAATAGAATAATTTGAAAAATAAATTAAAATATAACATTTAGGCCAGCCAGGTATACAGCTGCACTGCTTCTACTCGCTACTCCAGCGACCAGGGTTCAGGAATGGACTTGGGGTGCAGGAAGCAGGTCAGGGGCAGGGGAGACAAGCATCCTACATAACAGCTTTCCTCCATGATGGGGTGGGTGGGGGGAGAGATTCCATCCTCTGTTGTTTGCCTGCCACCTGCCAGAAGCCAGGTAGTAGCGCAGTGGAGGTACACATTGGGGAGGTGCCGCTGCCGGATGCCAATAATGCACACACGTGCTTGCATCACTGCACGCCAACAGCCACGTGAAAAAACTCATGGCAAACCCCAGAGTGGCAGGATGATGCCCAGCTCCCTGCAGGTCCCACACCGCTCACAAGGCATCTGCCTCCACAACCAGATCTAGACTCTGTCGGGACCCCGCCATGGGGAGAAAAGGAGGCTACGGTACATATACAGGAAAGGTGGGTAATGGGACAGGGGGTGGCTAGATGGGGGCAGGTCAGCAGTGAAGTGGATAAACACAGGATTGAAAAGAAAGAAAATACCATTTAAAAACCATTAATGTACAGTAGCTCTGCATGGGGGCTCACCATAAGTAATCGCTGGTGCTTGAACCTGCCTGAGAGAATTAGTCCGGCACAAATTCAGATTCCCCCCCAAACCAACTTGGATCATAGAAGTCATTTTGGTGGAGATCTGGGCCACTAAAGGGTTGCCTGTATCTTAAAACAGCAGTTCACAGGCCAGCCCAGTGGCACTGAGGGTTAGATAGATAAATCATTTAAGCGCCCATTTCCGCAGATTCTGGGTGCTGTAGAAACAACAATAATAAAATAAAGAAGTTAGTAGAACCAACCAATATACAACTTATGACATAATTAAAATACCACAACAGTTCCAATTCCATTCAGCAGTTAGTCATAAAAGGCCGGAATAAATATGTTTTGAGGCTCTTCTTAAAGGCTTCTGGTGAGGGAGCCCTCCTCAGACATTCAGGCAAAGAGTTCCACAAGGTGGGCACGGCAACCAAGAACGCCCTGTCTCCGGAATGCCACAACCTCACCCCGGAAACCTCAAGGAGGGCTCCCCCGGCAGAACAAAGTGCCCAGGAGGGGCAATAGGGGACAAGGAGATCTTGCAGATAAGTAGGCTCACCACTGTGTAGGGTTTTGTAGGTCAGGAGCCCTATCTTGAAGACAATCCTCCACCTGACCGGCAGCCAGTGCAGTTCACGGAGGATAGAGGCTGAGGCATTGGATGCCACACCTCGTGCCACACTGGTGACCCGAGTTTGGGAATGGACTTGGTTGCTTGGGGGGTCGGCAGGGGTGAGGAAGGACTGAGCATCCATAGACAGCTCTCCTTCTTCTTGGAGGGAGGGAGGATAGTGCTGTGCAGTGGCTGGGTGTCAGCACAGGTGCGCTGCCAAGAATGGGGAGGGCCCATGTCTAGTGCTTAAGGATGCCTCCATGGAGGTGGAGCCCAGCCGCTTCGTTCACTGCACGTTTGTGGGCCTAGGAAAAAACAGAGCTGACAGAGTCCATGATGAGTCGATGCGTTGCCCCGCAATATGCCACCCAAACTTCTGGATTGTGCTCCAGGGTGGGGGGTGGGGAGTAAGCTGGTGTTCCTCACCCTGGCCCCATCGTGAGGTGTAATCCACAGGGGAATTACGGGGGTCTGGCTGAGCGGGTGATGACTGCGGTCCGAGGAAGGGCTGGAGCCACCTGTCAGCTCCGCGGAGGTGGAGTAAATTACAAATTAAATTAAAAAAAAAAAAACAGTTCACGTTATGGTGACAGTTTTTGACCTGTACCTTTCTTTTTCAATTTTAGATTGACCCGTACCTCCTGTCTCGTATGATAAAATTACGTCCCTATTTTTTTTTTATATATTTCATTGCTTTCAGCGAAAAAAACAATTCCATATACATGCATTAATCGAGAAAACATATACGAATACATGTAAATTAAAGGGAATTATACTACTGCATTCTTAATCTCACTTTAGAATTGATACAATTGGGTAGAAGTATAGCAGCAAACTTGAAAAGAATAGCTCTTGCATCACATGAAAGCTATGGGCATGGTGAAAATTAAAGGAATACTACAGACAAAATTTGCAAAAACATATGTTGTGCAGAGTGTTTTGATTTGTGCATTTAGTCCTGTTGTGTCCTTCCATTTGTCTACTATTAGGAGTTTTTCTAAATGTGCCTACTAGTTTTATTGCCTCTGGGGATCTCCATGTTAGCATGGTTTATTGCTCTTCTTTGTCCTACAATGCCTTCTGTCTCATGTGGCAGTGATGAATCTGGGACCACTGATTCAGTGAGGGAAAGTACTGCAGCAGTAATCTGAAGACAGAAGCCTGATGTTCTGGCTTCAACTAAATAACTTTAATTCAGTATTTTTGTTTTCTATATGTTTGTCTAGGTCTAGCCAGCAGGAGTAACTGTTTTGTATTTAAACCTTTTAATTTCATCAAACTACACCCAGCCAAATAGAGCACAACAATCACCTTAGGTCATCAATGCTATAATTAGTAAAGACTAGCTCTTTTCTTACAGAATATTCACTCGATTTGACCTAAAGTGATTGCTAAGCTGTAAATGTTGCCTTCAGTACTGGATAAGTAAAGTGACTAAAAATCACAGATGTACTGCTATATAACTGACTGTAAACCAGTACTTGTTGAATCTGTGGTCCCGGATGCATCTCTGTCACATGGGACAGGAGGCATTATAGGAAAAAGAAGAGCAATAAACCATGATAATGTGGAGATCCCCAGTGGCTGTAAAACTCATAGAAGAGGCCATAAAACTAGAAGGCAAACTGAGAAAAAAATCCTAACAACAAACAAAACGAAGGACACACCAGGACTAAAAACACAAATCAAAGTACTCTGCACAACGTATGTTTCTGCAAATTTTGACTGTAGTACTCCTTTAAGGAACTGCTTTACCATCTGTTGAACAGCAATGCAAGCTGCCTGTTATTCATTTATTTATACAAAGGTGCATGGTGTTGGCTCTCCCAGCTTAGGAACTCCTAGGTTCTGAAAATTCTCAAGCATAAAAACTTTTACAATGACATTATTAGTCATAAAACAACCCAACTTAACAGATAACTAAAACCAGAATCTCCTGTACCGCACTATACGTGCAGGACTATAAGCATTGCCGTCATCCCAATGTATACCGCACCGCTTAATGTGCAAGTGGGAGAAAAAAACACCTCAAAAAAAAAAAAAAACAGTGGCTGCAGGGACCTAGCCACTTTCCAGTTCTGTTCCTGGTTTCCTCTCCATCGGTGATGAACATAAGGGTTCTTGGAGTGTTAGGGGCCCCACCTGTCTTTAGAGTTGGATCATACTGTCCCTTCTTCCAACACAACTAACCTGATACTGGCAAACCTGTTGGTCTCTTTCAAGTGCTTCAATCTGATATTTCGGTGTGGTGTTTTCCTGCACCAGTTCTGAGGTTATGAACAATGCCCAAGTTGGCCATTCGCCTGCTTTAGTTGCCGTTTCAGTTGCAACCTGTATTTTGGTGCCTTGTGTCCCTGGCCGGTCCAGGATGGTCTAAATTTTGGTATTCGTGGTTCTCATAGCAGCAAGAGCTATGTCTCATGGGGTTCAGCTGAATTTGCAGCCAGTTTACTAGGCTCTGCTCCACCACCCTCACAACCAGTCTGGGCTGCAGAGCTGTTTTCAAGCCACCCCTCGCAGAAGGCTTGTTTGTTCTTCGCATCTTTTGGACTGCAGGTTCTCTGTTATAATTGTCAAGTCTTCTCTTTAAAATGAAGTTTGCAAATGTTGAGCTTGCTTTTTTAATGCTTTAAAGTTTGTCTGAAGCAGGAGATTTGCTGAAGGATATCTGCCTTGGGATGTGCTCTCTAGCGCAACATCTTTCTCCATTTTGAGTCTGCTTCAGCAGTTGTTTTACCCTGAAATAATAAAAGGAGTGCTCCTTTTATTATGGCTCCCACCAGGTTTTCATGAATATTCACAGCTATTTTTGTACACCTGGGGCCTGAGATTCAAAAGTTTGCACAGGTGCTTGCCCGTTCAAACTGGATTTTGCGCCGGATTGTGATATTCAAACGAGCCGGTTGCACGGCAAACAGGGTTAGCACCCCTGCAAAAGATAACATATGCAGGTGGGCAAAGAGAGAGGCTGGGGCAGAAATTCCCACGCAACCCAATATTCAGCACATTCGCTTTGCGCAAAAGGGGTTAGTGTGGCCAATTTGTGCAGCACAAATATTGCTGAATGAAACCCCATCTTACTTTGGGCAACCCTTGCGGCTGCTGGAGGTACTGCAGCCAACATCCAAGTTGGCCAGTGGGGGAGCATGGACGAGCTGCTTACATTTCACCGTGACAAGAGTAGCTCTAATGAAGCTCTGACATCATGACGAAACATAAGCAGCTTGTCCATGCATGCGCCTGATCAGCTCGCATCTTCCCTTCCCCACGGCTAAATATCTAGGGCACTGGATGTCTAGGCAAAGTATTTTCTTTGAAAATAGCCGGGAAGCAACCACACAGCATTCTGAATATGTGCAATACATGGGAATGTGTAATCAAAATGGAACTGAAGACATAAAAGAGAAGATAGATGCTGTTTGCTATAAGCTCGTATAAGTGCGTTGGGGCTACACAGAAAAGTGGCAGAGTGTGGTAATGTACATACTGTAATGGTATATGTTCCTTTGGTGAAATAAGTTTTGTGGCAATAAATGTGCAAAGTGTTACACTACTAAAAGTGTATGAATTGAGGGCTAAAAAATGAACTGCTTAAAGCCACATGGAGTAACAATACAACGGTGCACAGTACCACAGCACAACTGGACTAAGAAACTCTGCTGGTCTCATGGCGGTGTTTGGAACTTTCTGTCGGTTTTCTAAGATATTACAGAGATCTTCAAGTTCCTGAGAAAAATGAACAGGGCAAATAGTGAAGAGCTATAAAAACTATTCAACAGGAACAGCGAATCAAAAATATGGGGGCATGAGTGGAAGCTGGTGGGGGGTGGCTTCGGGGGGGATGTGAGACTGTTTTACTTTACAGAGAGGATGGCTGAGCCGTGGAATAGCCTCCTGGCAGAAGGGGTAGGTGCCATTACCGTTAATGATTTCAAAAAAGGCTGGGACAGAGTTAAGGGACTGACAGTTACTCAAAGGGCAGCGGTAAGGCAGGAGGGCAAGGGAGGAGTGGCAAAAAAGAAAAAAAATTACTTACCATAGTAATCTTGCTTCTTCCAAGGGAGTCTTACTGAATTCTGACATAAGTCACAATACAGTAAGACTTCCTGGGGTTTCCTAGATAGTAGGTCTTGGAGAAGGATAGGGTAGAACAGGGCAGACTGGATGGACTTTTTTTTTTCTGCCTGCATTGTCAGTTTCTGTGTTTCTAAGAAGAGAATGTATTTTATCTTAACAAAGACAGTACTGAAGCATTTCCAGGATCTTGCAGAGACAAGGACTAAAACTAATGTTTATGGACAGTGTAGGGCCGAGTTTAACTCCTGTGTGTGCAATAGTTTCCCATTTGGGTTACACCTTTCTGAATTCTAAAGCCAAACATGCTCCCGATGATCTGCTCTAGATGAGCTCAAGGCTCTGCACAGGACAATATGACGCCGCTAATAAAACTTTGCATCAGCTACCCCAAATTTCAAGTGTAATGGAGTTCATTAACCCCTTTAGACAATCTCCTCCCAAGCAAATAAAACTTTCTAAATCAGAAATTTAAAGCTGGAGGAGTCTCGGTGACTGAAGGGCAGGTCAGGCAATTTGCGGAAAACAAGATTAAATTGTCACAGTGGTAGCAGTTTCATAATTGGTTGTTTCCAATGCATGAACTCATTAAAAATATAGAAATCAACCTGACACAAAATAATTCATAGCCTGATTAATCTTTCCTACCTACATCAGTGTGAGATTTAGATGCAAAGTTCAGGGTGCCATGCTCCATGAAAGAATGAAACAGGCTTCATACGCACATGGAAATCCAGAGATGCAGAAAGGAAATGAATGCTGCCATACTCCCAGTGAAAGAACCCTCACATTCCAAGCCAATGTCTCACAAACTAGAAAGTGAGAAATGGAAATCCACCTGGGTTTCCACCGACATAACCACTGTGTAGTCGTGCACTGTTCCAAGATTCCGCCGCTTAATTTTGAACAAATCCATCTGAGGGGTCTCTTCAAGTCCAGATTTGTTTTCCTATATACTGTAGCTTTCTATCCCTGGCCAGTCACAGGTCAGTCCTTCTCTTCTGGCTCACCAAAGGCCAACACACAGCCCCATCTACACTAATCTCAGCACATCTGTTCCTCCGCAGCCTTCCCTCTATGGCAAGGCCCTAGGGGAAGGGACATCTCCCCACTGAAGATGAAAATCTAGTCAGGTGGTGGATGCATGGTGTGGGGTTAAAGTGTGCCAGGGAACCGTAAGGCAGACGCAGACTTTTTTGTCTCAGTTTTTCTTGATATCCACCAAGTCAGGCAGCCTTGCTCTATGTAGTGCCTCTTAGTGTGCATGCCCCGACCCCCTCCCCCACACAAAGGAGCAGGCTTCCTGGCCCACCATGTGGGGCTGCTGCACCTTTGGAGCTTGATGCCAGCCTTCCCTTGAGCTGGACCACCTGGCAGAACTCACCACTTCTAGTCATCCACTCCCTGAGTCAACATCCAAAGACAGATTGCTGGAATGGCCAGGCCATTGGGGGGGGGGGGCAAGCCAAACTTTTTGTCCACATAAAAGCTGAGGACTACACACTGTCGCCAGCTGGGGGCATGCACGTTACAGAGGTAAAGTGCTCAGCTCCCTGGGAAGAGAGGACATGGGCCACCCAGCATTTTGTGCACCCCCTGTTGGATGATTACATAGCGGTTTAGACCTTGGCTGTGTTACCATCCCTGAAGGAAGAATTGTGCAGCACTGCTTGGGTTGGCCACAGGGGGAACCAGTGAGTCCATTGAGAAAAACAAACAAGAGAAGAACTTGGGGAAAAAAAAAATTCACAAAAATAAGGTCTGGACTAGTAGTGTAACACACTGCCACCTAGAAGACTGAGATTTACATGCGAGCCCTTAATCCCATAATGGGGCCAGTAGGGGATGAGCTCATAATGGCAGGGAGATTCATGGATCCCTCTTTCATTTGCACAACCCTCTTAGCTGACAAAGGAGTGGCAGTGACATCATTTGTGATGGCAGCCACTCGCTTGCCTGTCCTCTTTTTCAGAAAAAAGGGCAACTGTCTCAACTATGACTGCTGGAATGGGAGAAAGAAATGGGGAAAGTGGTTGGAAAATGTATGAAGTTCAAATGAAAGTGAAAGAATAACACTGGCCCTATAGATGGATTTTTTTTTTCTTTACATTAAATACCTTACAAAAGAAACTTGGGCCCACTCAGTGGCAGCAGGCTGTGCTGTACTGTCATGCCGGATACCCCAGGGTCTGGACTGACCTCAGGTCTCTCTTTCATGGAGTTGACAGAAGGTAAGTGTGTGGGGGTGTTGATCATTTCCTAGGAAGGTAAGGTTACAGAACATTGCTCTACAGCTCCCTCTGTGGCACAGCAATGAGCAGGACCCAGAGAACTCGTGAAATGTAACAAAAGTATAGCCTTATGGGGAAGCACACTATTATCTATTATAAAATGGGAAAGAGAAATCAAGACATGTGATTGGTGCCGGCCCAGTGGCGCTGAGGGCTGAGGCACTGGATGCCATACCTCACACCACGCCGGTGACCCGGGTTCGGGAACGGATCCAAGCCACTGGGGGTCAGCTGGGGAGGGAGAGGATTAAACGTCCGGAGGACTGTTCTCCTCTCCCGGGGTGGGTAGTGGGCATTGCATCGCTCCATAGAGGCCCCCAATGGAGATTGGGGGCACTGCAAGGAATGATGCCGTATCAAGGGGTGGAGCGGCGGCGGACGTCAGCACGTTGGTGCGCAGACGTCATTGCATGTCTGTGCTCCAGGGGGAATCCGCACTACACGGACAAAGCCCTGTTCCCTGGATAGGTGACGATAACCTCACATGCCCCACTGTCACACATCCAATGCCAGGTTCAACTCACTGGCTCTCCTGATCCCCTGCCCTGGCTTTGGTGAGTGGGGCGAGACGTGTCTGTCCCTGATTTCCAGGTGGGGTGGGCTTCAGGTGGGTGGTAGCGTGGTCTGCCTGAGAGAGTTCCATGGGGCAGAGATAAAAGAGAGTTGAATAATAAAAAAAAAAAGACGTGATTGGTCAAATGTGATCACATAACTGTGCATTATTCCAGCACAACAGATCAGGACAGACATACTTTACATTCTAAACCTTATAACTCAGTTTACTCAGTTTTACAATTAAAAAATCAGTTTCATACCTATTGCTTCAATTCATTTTCATACCATAGTGCATCTGCATAAATTTATCTGGAATTTTAACTTACAAGCATGTTTCCGTTCAATAGAAATGTTCCGTTTCTTAGATCAAGAAAATCAGTAGAGAGACCATGCAAGAGTCAAGCACACCAATTTAGTTATCACATTCAAAAAGCCATTTGTTTTTTGCCTGCCTATTCACCTTCACTCTCTGTGTACCAACAACTATGTGAGGCTTCAAAAAAGAAAACTCATTCTAATAACTTGAGTAAAGCTGAGAGGAATGCATTATCTTCTTTGAGCAAGCAGTGAGAATTATCAATAAACCCAACTTATAAAGGTATGGCTACTGTTGTTATGGATACTGATGCCTATAAAGGGGAGGTCCTTAGGCAACTTGCAGATCTAGTGGATTACCACAAGCTGGCTACAGACCACACACCCCTATGTACAAAGATAATTTACTGTTTCATATTTGGAGGGGTAATGACCAGAAAGGTTAAGGAATATTCAGTGTGGGCAACTATGTATATGCTCTTCAAAATTCACAAGCGCCCCGGCCCATCGGCGCAGCAGTTGGATTTCTGGTCATGACGCTGGTGACCCAGGTTCAGGAGCAGACTCAGGTCATTGAAGAGTCCGGCCAGAGGAGAAGGCTTGAGCGTCCCAGGACGGCTCACCTTCTCTGGGGGGAGGGAGGGAGGGATCAAGGTTCGCAGCTTGCCTGACCCCAGGCGGAGACCCAAGGTACAACAGGTCCTGCAGCATGCAGGAGGTACTGGTGGAAGCTGTGTGGTGGATGTTGGCGCGTAGCGCCCTGATGTCAGGGCGCACACCACACAGGGAGGAAAACGAGGAAAAATAGCCAGTGGCACCACCGGTAGATGGAGCAACAGCCCCGATCCCCAATGCCTCCTACCGGCATCCCGACAAAATGAAGGAAGTACAGAGTGTTCGGGCCCCACCTTGACCCTGCCTGGGGAGGGGGTAGAACCAAGGTTCCATGGGGATGGACCACTCCGGGAACAGGTAGGAGAATGGGGACTGATTAAGGCAGATGGTGCTCCCGAACAGTGGAGTGCCGTGGGCCTGGGGGGGCGTATAAAAAAATAAAAAAAATTCACAAGTACCTGTGGATTGCCAGAGAAGACCCATAACTGTTGGCATACACTCCCTCAAAGAGCCATTAGCAACATATGTGAATGACCACCCGGGGGATATCATCAAGGGCTTGCACTCCTGTCTGAAGTATACAACAAATATCCTTACTGTCTTGGATGATATGCAATTTGAACAGGGTTGCTGGCTAGTTACACTTGAAATTTACCTCGTCTACATGTGTGCTGCGACTGAGGAGCAGGGATTGGTGCTGGTGGTTCTGGTTGCAGTGCTGTTCAGTATACATGAACAGCTCACTCCGGTTCCACAGACACGATTCAGTTTACATGTGTCTCCAGGATACCGGCAATGGATGCAGAATTAATGTGAGCATGCTCAGTACATGCTGATGTGCTCTGGCAAGGGAGGACTGATTAACATCATATGCCTCCAAGAAGGATTGGACAACTGATCCAGTTTACATGCAGTGCACATTTGAGTTCTACAGGCATCGATTCCTGTGAACCCCATACTTTCAACCAGGTTTGAGAAGCAACCTGGTTAGAGCACTGATCGGGTTTACATGTATCTGTAAACTGTGATATTTTCTTTGTTCCCCATTTTGACAGTGCACATGTAAACGTAGCAATTGAGTCACTGGTCTCAAATAAACCACATGATGGCTACCTTTCACAAAGGTCTGAAGGTTCTGCTCCTCTTACAAAATTTTTGCTGCAGTTAGCCCATTTTGTTTTGGGGTTTTACTCCTTCACGGTTTTGGATGCCCACTATTTATAAATAAAAGGCATAGCTATGGGAGCTTCTTTTGACCCCAATCATGTGAACATCTTTCTTGGAATGTAGGAAGAGAAGTTTATCTATAATGGGGTACAAAACCTTTTCCTTGACCAGCCTGATTTATGGTGGAGGTACACTGATGATTTCCTCATGGTGTGGCAGGCAGATGAACAATCCCTACAACAATTCGTTAACTAAGCTGGCCCGGTGGCACTGGAAGCTGAGGTACTGGTCGCTACACCTCACGCCATGCCAACAACCCGGGTTTGGGAATGAGCCTGGGCCGCTGGCAGGGGGAGAGAGAGGATTGAGAATCCAGAGGACTGCTCTCCTCTCTCGGGGACTTGTCGTGCCACTCGTTGACTGCCCTCTGTTGGCGGCTGGAGGGCAATACAGGCAGGGAGGCATGTACTGGCGTCATTACGTTGGTGGGGGTTGGGAGGAGAAAAAGGCCTGCAGGGTTCCATGATGGCCCTGCATCCCCAAGGGCCGCCCCCAGTGTCTGGATTGGGTCTCGGGGGGGGGGCAGCGCCCTCCTCACTAGCCTCACCACGGGGGGCAATCCATGGGGGAATTTCCGGGGTCGGCAAGAGCGGGGACACGTGGAACCAGAGAAGTGAGTTCGTCCATGAGGAGGACCACAGCCACCTGCCAGGGCTCACGGAGGAAAAACACCCATATGGGGGAAAAAAAGAATTTATTTATTTATTTGCTTTTGGTAAACAGGTAAGTGCACTAGGCAGGATTGCCTATTTGCAGGCACGACTAGCTAACAGACAACTCTGGATTAAAATGCACCATCACCAAGAGCCAAATGAAGATCCATTTTTTGGATACTGAGATTACGAAACAAATAATGGGATGTGAAGCACCAATGTGTGTTGTAAAACAACTGACTGCACTACTTGTTGTTGTCCAGGAGCTGCCACCCATGCCACAGCATGAGGAACATCTCAGAGTCTCAGTTCTGGAGAGCAAGATGGAACTGCAGTACTGACGATAATGATTTAAGCAGAAATCTGGTAAACTGTGTGAGAGGCTTAAGGACAGAGGTATCATTTCTTATTATGTAGGCTGAAGAGTCTGCTGGTAAACAAAATCAAGCTGACCTAAAATATGAAGACAGGAAGGAAGCATCACAGTGGGCAAACAATGTAACTAGATACTGTACCCAAGCCAATACTGTAGTGAGTACTGTGAATAAGCACTGGTTCTCACTGAAAACTGTTGATGGTCTTGCGGAGGTAGCCTGTAGCTGACTAAGAATGGCATACAAGAGGGGAGCAAACTTGACAAACAGACCGCAGCCATTTTGGTGACCCTTTCCAAACTCCAGAAATTGACCTCCACCATTATCGTCTGGAAATTTGAGATGTGAAGTACAAATACTGCTCAAGGGTATCACAGGTAAAAAACTTTCTGCAGCCAAAAATTACTCAGCTGAAAAAGGTAAACCGTTTTTATTCACTGTGGCACACTGGGATTGGTATATCTGGCAACACGTTCCATGTGGGTAAAAAAACTAGAAAACTCAAAATACACATTGGGGAACATACAGGAGTGAGTGTGGTACAGTAAAAACACTACAGAGTATGCACTTGCCAAACACGTGCGAATCAAATGTTAAAACTGATCATGAAATAATATTCTTGCAGAATGAAAAGGTGGTACCTCACAACAGTCAGGATGAGTTTGATAAGAGGGTGAAGCAAAGGGAATTCTTTTGGATCTACCACCTAAGGGCCAGGGACTGGCCTGACCTCATTGGTCATTCTGAACAGTCTCTATTTTTATAATATTATTGTCAGATATAACTCTAGCAGCAATGGGGGGTCTCTAAACAAGCAAAAAATATACTATCTATAGACCTTAGTTACATGGTTCCTGATAATCTAGTGTCAGAAAATGTATACCACTTTGGCCCCACCCCTTTCTTTAACTTGGTACCATACCAATTGCACTAGAACTTTTAGATAGTATTGGTTAAATAAAATAAAAAAAGCAATAAAAACATAATGGGTTCCAAAATACAGAACTATATAGTACTAACAGTTGATATTTTAATCTTTGCAGTTGTCTTTTGCAGCACCTATATATGAATTCTGAAAACAACCAGTGAACCAGAAACTCTTTAGTCTCTTTAAGGTTGAAATAATGTGATGCTGTCTTAATCACTATCTGAACTCAAGCACCATAAGTCTGACTCCTGCAGCACTAGGTCTAATGGCAAATCCTTACATAAAGTACCCCAAACACTCACAGTGTGGGACAGAAAGCTTTTTTTTTCCCTAGGCAGCAAAACTCTGAAATGCCTTAAATGAACCTTTAAAAAAAAATTGAAAGGGGACCTCAGGTCTCAGTGGGTTTACCCGGTTACCAAAATCTAAATAAATAAATGCCCAGTTTAAAACAGAACTAAAGAAGCACCTTCAGTCAGTCTGGTGCACTAACCCAGTTAACAAAAAATTAAATAAAAAGACAAAAATAAAACAATAAATCAATTTTAGGGTGCAAGAGACACATTTCTGAAACTAATGTTGCCTTCAGGGCATCCCTGCTTCAGAGGCAGACATTTATGGACAGGGCTGCCTCACAGGCAGGGCTTTAACCTCTAGAGGTATGCAGTTGTTTTGATTCCCTAATTTCTTCATATTTGTTTCTACTAAAATGTGCTCCCAATCTAAGTCTGCCCAAAAAAAATAAAAAATCTAGGTCACTACGTAACTGGAAATTGTCATGTCTGAGTACAAGAAGCTTGCCCAATGCAGAGATGACAGTCCTTAGTAAGGGTTTGTCATTATCGCCACCAAACAGACATGAACACGTCTTGTTACCTGTTGACTTTGAAATCTTTTTTTACAAACATTAGATGAGGACCCCACTAACGAAACTGCGAATTAAATTGAACATCTGGTGTCCTAGGCAGTAGAAGTGGGTTTCATCAGTGAACGGGAGAGTGAAATCTTACAGCAAAAACATCCAAGAATACCCATTCTCTGCACTATCCCCAAGATACACAGAACCCTACACACCTGCCCAGTAATGTCTGGGATAGACTCCATCCTCGAACCCTTGTCTAGTTATGTCAATTTTTTTCACACACCCTTAGGTAAGTACCATGCGTACATGCATAAAGGATATTAAATACATACCTAGACTAACTGGAAAGCTTAGCAAAGGAAAACTTGAGTCTAGTCACATTACATACAGGACCTTTACACCCCGATACCCCATGAAGGTGGTCTGAGGGTCTTAGCCACAGTATATGAGCAAAGGGAAACTCCCCCAACAGAATTCTTAAACCAACTGACAGAAACAGTTCTAACTCACAATTACTTTAAGTTTGAAGATAAGTTTTATGGCCACAAGAAGGGTAGGGCCAAGGGAAGCACAATGGCTCCTAATTATGTGATATATACATGCACCAATTCAAGTGTGAACCCATTCTGAATAACAGACAACACCTGTTTCTCCAAAACATAATCATCTGGAAACACTATATTTTTAAAATTTCTTTTTATTCAAGAAAATTTTTTTCCACATAAATACACAAAGGATATTACAGAGATTGTGTTGATGATTTTCCTAAGGCAAAATACATTTCAAGACATTTCAGATGTACATTTTCTTATTCTTATTAAACAGTTAATTGAATATGTTGCCGCTGGCAGGTAAAGCTTCAAAAGCATGACAAGTCAGAGTTAGTACATCCTTATAAATAATTTTCTCTAATTTGGGTAATTTTTATATACTCAGATCTAGCTGTTCTGAAGCTATATATTGGATCCACACCTTCCATTTCAGCATACGTGATGTGGAACCACCCCGCTGTTCAGCACTGAAGGTCTCGGCTTTATAAATTTCGGACATTATTTTCCTCCAATTCTGGACAGTAGGGATCTGGGTCTTCACCCAACATCTAGTAATTGCCTTCTTGGCCGCTATAAAGCAAACTGGAAGCAAGGATCTCTCCTGGGGGAAGCATGGTCTGGATAAATCCCCATTATAAATTGATCAGCAGTAAGTTCCACTGGTTCATTAAAAATAATGGTTAGTTCGTTTTGAAAGGTTAACCAAAAGGGCATGAGGGATGGACAGGACCAGAAAACATGCCCCAGCATGGCTCTTCGGCATCTGCATTTCCTCCAACATTTCCCGTACGCGTCGGGGAGATATTTCATTAGTGTTGAAGGAGCTCTAAAGTATCTTCTACGGCATTTCCATGCAAACTCCCTCCAGTAGGGGGATGAGGTAGATTTTACCTCAGTTAAAGAGGATCTTAACCAAGATTCGGGGGGAATTTCTGTTTGGAGGTCTTTATTCCAGGAGGCTAACATGGATGTTGTGGAAATAGATAGCCCATTCCGAAGCTCTTTATGAATAAGGCCTATCAGATGGGATCCCAAATCTCCTTTATTTGCTTCAATAAAGAGCTTAAGTAATTCGGGAGTTGGAACGGGTAGTTTGGGGGGGAATTATAGTATTTCGGAGGATATGGTTTCGAATCTGTAAGTATCTAAATCGGTCTGTATTCTTGAGGGGAAATGAGGATTGAAGTCTATCAAATGGAATGATTCCATCTGTAGAAAGGAACTGATAGAGATGAGATAAACCCATATCACGCCATCTTGTGAAGGCGTGATCCAAGTATATTGCGGCAAATTTTTCATCTTGTGATATTAGCTTACAGTAGTCATATATTTTTTGAGTGGGTCCTCCTTTTCTGATCTGTTTCCAGAGTTTGTATGTCTCAGCCGTAATTTCTGTTAGAGCCAGTGGGTTAAGAGATCTATTGTCGGAAGAAAACAGAATCTTTTTTATGTCATATAAATCATTGATTTGAAATTATATAGTTTTCCATGGAGAATTATAAGACTCAGTCAGCCACAGTATTAGAGTTCTAGGAAATGCTGCTTGGGCATATGAATAAAAGTCCGGAAGATTTAAGCCTCCCTGGGATAGAGATAATTTTAAAATGGGTAACCTAATTTTGCGGCGTTTTTTTTCCCCATATGAAGTTCTGAAGGATTTTATTCCAGGACGCAAAATAAAACTTAGAGGGGAAGTAAGGGATGGTCTGAAGGAGATAAAGCATTCGGGGAAGGATATTGATACGAATTATTGGTATTCTTTGATGCAGGGGGATGCAAATTGGGGACCACCTATCTAGATCTGCCTGTATCTGGAGTGTAAGAAGTTCGTAGTTAGAGAATTCTAGGACCCCTGGGTCAGAAGGGAGGTGAAGGCCTAGATATTTTATTCTGGTTGTTCACCATTTAAAAGGGAAGGATTTTCTTAGCTGGGGGGAGGGGGAGAAATTAAAAGACAATATTTCAGCTTTGTTTATATTAAGTTTAAAATCTGACAGTTTTTCAAAGTGGGATAGGATGTTCCAAGTGGCTAGGATAGATTGTGTGGGAGATAATAGGGTTAACATAATTTCATCTGCAAATAATCCAATTTTATATTCTTTTTGGCCTAATGGGATTCCTTCAACCATGGGGGTAATACGAAGTAGAGCTGCTAGGGGTTCTATGAATAAAGCAAAAAGATAAGGGAGAGAGGACAGCCCTGTCTGGTCCCTCTTCCCAATGAAAAGGGCTGAGACAATGAACCATTAACACGTATATATGCTTTAGGGGAGTTGTATATTGTTTTTAAACAGGTAATAAATTGTGGGGAGAAGTGAAACATTTTAAGAGTTTCCCATAAAAAAGGCCAAGATACATGATCGAATGCTTTTTCTGCATCTAAACTAATGAATGCCGATGAAATTTGTCTGGTTCGTACAAATTCTTGTAGTAGTAGAGCTCTTCGTATGTTATCAGATGTATTCTGATTTTTGACAAAACCAGATTGGTCAGGGTGTATTATGTGAGGGATTATATTTTCAAGTCTAGCAGAGAGAATAACCATATAGATTTTATAATCAACATTTAATATTGAGATTGGGTGATATGATCTGGGGTCTGTAGGATCTTTGTTGGGTTTTATTAGTGGTGCAATAGTTGCATAGTCCCAGGAGGGAGGAGGGGAGCCACCCCGGGAGACCTAATTAAAGAGAGCGAGGAGTTTGGGAGTTAAATCCTTTTTGAGTTTTTTGTACCACTCCGATATGTATCCATCAGATCCTGGGCATTTTCCTGATTTTATTTTTTTTATTGTTTCCTCAATTTCTAATGTTGAAATTGGAGCTTTTAAGGAGTTAATTTGAAGGGGGGTGAGGGTTGGTAGATCTGCTTGTTCCAGGAGTTGTATAATTTCAACTTGGTTAGGTGTGTAAGTAGGGGAATATAATTTAGTAAAGTAGTCTGTGAAGGCTTTTTGGATGTGAGACATGGAGTGATGTGTCTGTCCTGAAGTAAGGTTTTTAAGTCGAAGTATTATTGAAGTAGCCTTGTTCGCTCTTAATCTACGAGCCAGGTATTTGATGCTCCTAGGCCCTCCCTCGTGTGTAGTCTGGCGAAAAGAGTACAAAGATTACTGTATTTTATTATCAGCATTTTTTGGAGGTCAGCTTTTGTAGTTCTTATCGAGAGCCGAAGGTCTGCGTCTCCTTCCCTATACAACAACTGGTATTTTTTTAGTTGATTGGCCAATCTGTGGTATTCTAAATCCCTCTCCTTGTTTTTCCTAGAGGCATATAGTATCAGTTCTCCCTGGATTGTGGCTTTCATTGCATCCCATTGTATGGCTTGGGATATATCTGGGTCTGAATTTTCAGAGAAGAATCGGAAATCTTGGAGGAAAGGCTTTCAATAAATTCGTGGTCTGATAGTATTGCGGGATTAAGTCTCCAAAGCGTTCTCTTTCCCTCTCACCCTAAATCCAAGGAGATGATCAGTGGATGATGGTCTGATATCAGTTTGGGGCCTATGGTAATATCTTGGATTAACGATAGGTGTTCACAGGTTGTGAGGATAAAATCTAGTCTAGAATACGTTTTAAATCTGGGGGAGTAATAAGTAAAACCTGGGGCGGAAGGGACTATCCGGCACCAGACATCGATCAATCCTAAGTGTTCTATAGTTGATTTGAATTGTCTGGCCATCTTGTTATTTCTATAGTTTTGGGGTTTTGAGCAGTCTAGTTGGGGGGTTAGGGTTAAATTCAAATCTCCTCCCATGACTAGCTGTCCTTACATTAGGTCAAGTAGAGTGGATATGAATCCTCTATATGCTGGAAAGGTGGATTGGGGGCAAAATATACACTAGTTAGGGTTATTTGTTTACCGTATAGTAGACCCTGGATTACTGCGTAGCGGCCACTAGCATTTACATGTGTTTGGTGGATTTCTAGGGGTGTACTCCTAGGTATAAGGACTGCTGCACCCCTTTTCCTCCCTCTGGGGTGGGATGAGGCGACCACCCTGTATCTTCCACCTCAATTCAGCTTAAGGTGTTCTGTCTCGGAAAGGTGGGTTTCTTGTAAAAAAAAAAAAATCAGGTCTGCGGTCTGCTTGGATAAATGCTGCATCAGTCTTGCTCGTTTGATTAGGTCATGTATCCCCTTTATGTTATGGGATAATATCTTAACTGGATTCAGCATGCCCATTTGTTGAGAGTATAATTGGTGAATTTGTATTTCTCCCCCCCCCCAGGAAGAAGATGGGAAAAGTAATCCAGAACATGCTAGCCCCTCCGAGGCAACTCAATAGCTTCATCATCAAGCAGTTATCACTGTCAAATTCTGTTTCAATAAAACATATTTATACAAATGCTAATCCTTTGTGTATGTGTTTTTGCCCCAATTTGGCATCTATTAGAGTGCCTTGACAAATAGTTAAACAAGTGACCATAAATTAGGTCTGAACACTGTAACAGAAACAACCAACTAGTATTACTAGAAACATTTAAAAGGGGAATAGAGTTGAGCTGGTTTGGAATGTGTTAAATATGCTTGTTTATCTTGAAGAGTAAACTTATGTACACTTTGACCTCCAGTTGGGAGGAGCTCATCTGGAGCTTCTCCTGGGTTCTGCTAACCGAGGAACCAATTGGACCCCGGGTGGAGAAAGGGGTTCTTAACAAGATCCTGGATAAAATAACATTCAGGATCAGGAATAGAGCCCCTAAGGGAGTGATATCTAGATCACTCCGACAGTGGACCAGTAACTTTGTTTTGATGGTTTTCAGGTATAGTATTAGGGAGACTCACTACCTTAGTTAGTCTAGTTTGGCAAATTGTGTAAGGCTTAGTAGGTAGGAGATTTGGGGGTGGCATGGATTTATAAATAAATAGGCATTATAGATCAGAGACGTTGTCCGCCTCTATTCAATTTTAAAGAGCACCAATTTAGAAGGTTGAGGCTCGCAGTGGGACGGGGGGGCACAATCTGGAAACATTATATTGATTATATTTTTACCATCTGGCAGGCAGAGGAAGCAAACCTGGAAGAATCTGACGACTCTGTCAATTTAAGAACCCAAACTTAAGATTCACAAGGCATGGTGAAGGGGTAACAGTACCATTTTTAGATCTTAACTTAGAACTTAAAAAATGGTCACATTAGCACTACATTACACTGTAAACCAATAGATCGCAACACCATTCTTCGAGCGGACAGTTTGTCATGACCTTAAGTTAATAGAATCAATTCCGTTCTCACAAACGTTAAGAGCAAAAAGAAAACTATAGTGAGCAGGAAGAATTTAATGCAGAAAAGGAATGAATAGCAGAGAGGTTCAGAGAGAGGGTTTACCTCAACTGGGTTTTAAAAAGAAGCAACAAAAAAAATAAATGAAGTCAATAGGAAAGACATCCTCACATAAATTCCCAAAGTGAAAGAGGTAGCACTGCGCAGAATAGTGTTTCGTACAAAATATAATGAATACATCAAGGTGATTAGATGAAGCAACACCCACTGGCATATTTTAGAATATCATCTGGAAGGGTTTACTAGGTTTGATCAAAAACCAGTAACAGCCACCAAGAAAAAAAGACTATAAAGGACAAATTGGTCCATATTGAACATCAGACACTGACTGAAAATCAAACTCCACAACTGCAGTTGGAGTAATTAAATCCGGGTTTCAACCAGTGTCAGCGCTAGGGAGTTTAAAACATGTGTCAAACTAGAACCACTGGTGTAAAAAATGTAGGTCAAGATGAGAAACAAATGGGTCAAATTTCACCGGTACAGAAGCTAAAACCTAAGTAAAAATACTTTCATAATGTTCACTTTTCCAACTTTTAGCTATTGTTACAGACCAGGTATGGACCCACTGTCAAATGGAAAGTGGGTAATTTTTGGGCAGGCTGTAATGTTTTCCATTTTTGCCCTATCTAGCAGAGTCCCTTGTTCTGACATGAATAGGAAGGCAGTGTTTGAGGACCCACTCATGAACAAGAAATATCCAGTATGTGACTCCATAATATGCACTACAACACATGTTGTATATGTACTGCAATGCCCTTATGACAGACTTTCTTAGACGTTAGGTGGGTAAAACTACCAAGGAATTAAAGATCAAAATTTCTGAACATAAAGGCTGCATTTCAAGGAGACAGGAGAAACCACCCGTGGCCAAACATTTTAATGCAGCGGGACATAATACAGCTTCATTATGCTGTCGATGTCTTGAAGTGGCAAGGAAATATACACGCGGAGGTGACAGGGATCTCTAACTCTGTCGCACAGAGATGTAGTGGATTCATGAACTTGATATCCTGAATAGCAATAAAGGCATGAATGAATGAAGAAGGAGAAGAAGACGACTGAACTATCTTCTAATATCACCAGAGCAAGGGAATGTGGATAGACTATTTATGGACACTATGGACTTCATGGGTAGCAGCATATTATAAGGAATCTGTACATGTTTAGATGTACAGGTTATTGTAGGCTATGGATATAGAAAAGCATACTGTTGCTACCCTTTTGACCCAGGTACAGTCAGATTAGCTTTCACTTATGACAGGAATGAAAAAATTACTCACCATAGTAATCTTGTTTCTTCAAAGGGATCACTCATTATGATTAAACTTAATGAAGTCAGTCTCCTGTGTTGAACAGCCCGGAGAAATGGAATTTTATGCAAATTATGGACTTCTCAAGTGGCTCATGCCAATTTCAAACTGCTGCCCTAGCAACTGCTGCACTCTGAGTGCTTCAGATTCTTACGGAGCCTAACTGGGTAAAAGACCCACTAGCTAAAAACTAACAACATTAAAATAACATTTTTGCCCTTTCAGGTCAAAATATCCTTAACCAACAAACCTAAGAAACTTTAAGACCACTTGGACACCAACTGGTTAAACAAAGTGAGTCTCTACCTTAACCGATATATGAGAAAAGAAAATACCCCAATGCAGGGATGCAGAGCGACTTCTATAGGTTCTAGTAGGGGAGGTAGGGAGGGTCTTTAATCATAATGAGTGTTCCCTTTGAAGAAACAAGTTTACTATGATGAGTAATTTTTTCTTCTAACCCCAGGAATCACTCATTGTGATTAAACTTAATGCAGACTACCAAGCAGTACCTTTGGAGGTTGGGCAGAGAACCTATTTTGGAAACAGGCTCTGCAGTACTGCTGTACCAAACCTAGCATCACCTCTGGATTGCAAGTCCAAGCTGTAATGCTTTGTGAACGTGTGTACTGTTTTCCATGTAGCTGCTTTACAGATTTCCAGTAGTGGAATTTCTCTTGAAGCTGCCACTGAAGCAGCTGTGCCCCTGGTGGAGTGTGCTCTCAGGCCCAGAGGTACCTGTTTACCCACCTTACTATAACAAAACTGTATACATGCCACTATCCAGTGAGCAAGTGTACGTTTTGCTGCAGCTCTGCCCTTACCAACTTCACCATATGTGAGAAAGAGCTGTGACTGACTTGTCCTGTAGGACTTGATTCTGTCAATGTAGTGGCTAAGTGCCCTTTTGACATCAAGGGAATGGAGTCTCCTTTCTGGAGAACTGGAGTTGTCTGTAAAGAAGACAGGATGAGCGATAGACTGATTCAAGTGAAAATCAGATACCACCTTGGGAAGGAATTTTCTACTAGTCCGAAGGACCACCTTGTCCCTGTGGAATGAGATGTAGTCCACATCTGTGTACAGGGCTTGTAATTCACTGATCCTTCTGGTTGAAGTAATGGCAACCAGGAAAACAGTTTTCCAAGTGACATACTTCAAATCTGCGGTTGCCATAGGTTCGAATGGTGCATCCATGAGTTTAGCAATGCAAACATTTAGATTCCAGGCCGGAACCGGTTCCCTTAGGGGAGGGTGTAGAAGATTAAGGCATTTAAAATATTTTCTAAATACTGCATGAGAGGCCACAGACCTCTCCTTACCAACTGACAGGTAAGCAGAGACTGAAGCTAAGTGGACCTTGAGGGTGGAAGGCTTCAGACCTAAGGAATGTAAATGTGTAAGGTAATCTAGAAGAACAGCCAAATCAGCCCTGAAAGGGCTCACACCCTTACCTGTACACCATATAGTAAATCTTTTCCACTTAGAGGAATATGTTTTCTTAGTAGAAGGCTTCCTGGAACCCCTAAGCACTGTCAGCACCTGCTCTGATAGGTTTAGGTTAGCAAATTCTAAGTCCTCAAGAGCCATGCCTTGAGCCTCTGTGATTTGAGATTGGGGTACAGGATCCTGCCCTGAGTGGAGGTTAACAGGTTGTGCCTCCTGGGCAGGTGGATTGGGGAAACCACTGACAGAGACAGTAGGAGAGAGTACCAGTGCTGTCTTGCCCAATCCGGAGCCACCAGTATCATTTTTGTTGGTTGGGACCTCAATTTCAGTAGGGTCCTGAAGATCAAAAGAAAGAGAGGGAATGCGTACATTAACTTCCCCGTCCAATCCAGGGCCATGGCGTCCAGGGGAATTGTGCCCTTAGAGAAGGCCTGCAACAGTACATTGGAGGTTGGTGGTTTTCTGTGGAGGCAAATAGATCCACCTCTGGAATGCCCCATTTCCTGAAAATTGTACTGAGTACCTGGGTATTCAGGCACCATTTGTGGTGGTCTATACTTATCCTGCTTAGACAGTCTGCCAGCACATTGTCTTTCCCTGGAAGGTGTATGGCTGACAGGGATACTCCCATGGAATATACCAGGGACCACAGTCTCATTGCTTCTGTGCACAGAAAATCTGACCTGGTACCTCCTTGCTTGTTGATGTAATACATGATTGTGGTGTTGTCTGTTCTGACTTGCACCACCTTGTTTTGTAGGTAAGGAGCAAATGTTTTTAGAGCCAGGTAAATAGCCCTGAGCTCCAAGAGATTTATGTGCAACAGAGACTCTTAGCGGAACCATGTGCCACTTGCTGTGTGTTCCAACATGTGTGCCCCTCAACCTAGCAGAGAGGCATCTGTTGTGAGGATTACTGAGGGTTGTTCCCGTATAAAAGGTACACCCACCCTGAGGTTGTGCTCGTCCAGCCACCATTGTAAAGCCTGGACTAAGCTTTTTGTGACTGGAACCAGTTTGGACATAGGATCCGTCCTTTGAGACCAACACTGTCTAAAATGGAACTGAATATCTCTCATTTGAAACCTGGAGCCCATTACCACTGCAGTGGCAGATGCCATGTGGCCCAGTAGCCTGAGAAATTCTCTGGCTGATTTGGGTCTCCCGGAAACAAAGGATTTTGCAATCTGCAGAATGCTTGTCACCCTGTCTTCTGGCAGGAGGGCTCTGCCCTGTCTGGTGTTTAGTTCTGCTCCAATAAACTCCAGCACCTGAACTGGTACCTGCTGAGATTTCTCTTCATTTATCAGAAATCCCAGGGACTCCAGAGTAGATTTTGCTAGTGCCAGTGACTGCACTGCATGCTGCATAGACTGTCCTACTATTAACCTGTCATCCAGGTAGGGAAAGACTGTTACACCTTGTTTTCTCAGAAACTCTACCACCACTGATAGGCACTTTGTAAAACCCTTGGTGCGGAAGTTAGTCCAAAAGGGAGAGCTGCAAGCTGGTAGTGGCCTGAAGCCAGTCTGAATCTCAAGAATTTTCTGTGAGATAATCTGATGGGAATGTGAAAATAAGCATCCCTTAGATCTAGGGAGGCTAGCTAGTCTCCCTTTTGCGATGAGGGAACGATTATTGCAAGAGTGACCATTCTGAACCTTGGTTTCAAGATGTCCTTGTTCAGAAGTCTTAGATCCAAAATAGGTCGCCAATCCCCATTTTTCTTCCTTATGAGGAAGTACCTGGAATAAAAACCTTTGCCCCTGTGTCTTAGAGGCACTACCTCTACTGCTTTGATTGCTAGCAGATGCTTTAGCTCTGCCTTCAGCAGAATTCTGTCTGCAGCTGTTGTTGGAGCAAAGGTTCTTGTTCTCAGCTTTGGAAATGATTTGAAACTGAGTGCCAGGCCCTGGCTTACTACCTCCAACACCCACTTGTCTGTGGTGATGGAATGCCAAGCGTGAAGGTAATGAGCCAGTCTGCCATCTACTGGTGGTCCTGCAATAGGGGATGCGACCTGCACTAGCCCGTCAGGGGTTCTGTGCGGGCTGTGCCTGAACCTGTGGTGCAGGAGCCACTCTTCTCATGGCTCTCCTGCCCCTTCCTCTAAAATAACCTCTGGCCTGCTGCTGGGGCTGAGAGGCCTGCGCCTGAAAGAAAGGTTTGGAGTAAAAAAAAAACTACCTCTACCTCCCCTACTCTGGGGTCTATAAGAGGTGAAGGGCCTATCCCTGGAATTTCTCCGATAGGTGGATTTATATTCCTCCACCTTCTTCATGTATGCCTCTATTTTATCCCCAAACAATGAACTGTTTTCCAGGGGGAAATCCATTGCTTTGGTCTGGGTGTCTAAAGTCAAGTTGGTGGCTCTAAGCCACGCAAACCTCCTGAGTGAAACAGACAAAGCCATTAACCTGGATGCAGTATCATTGGCATCGACTGCCATATTAAATTGGTACTTGGTAGCATCAAGTGCAACCCTGGCAGTATCCTGTAAGTCTACAGCCACTTCACATGGGGTCTTATCAGCCAAAGCTAGAACAGTGTTCCATAGAGCTTTTTGGTACTGCACTGAATATGCCATGTAACTGGCTTGCCTAACTAATAGAGAGGCAGCCATGTACCCTTTCTTTCCCATAGCATCCATTTTTCTTGAATCTTTGTCTGGTGGATGGGTAACCAAGGGGATCCTGGCCTTGTCACAGGCAGCAGCTTGTACTACTCCCTCAGGATCAGGATGAGTAAACAGAAAATCAGCTGTAGTTCTGTCCAGCTGATATTTCTTGTCAGCTTTCTTATTCACACCAGGGATAGAGGTTGGATTTTTAAAAATCTGCACTGCAACCTTTTTTAAAGATTTATGCATGGGCAGAAGCAGACGTTTTGTTGGGATTAACCCCATCATCTCCAGAAAATCTGTCTCCTCCATATCCTCTTCTGTTTCCTGAAGAGGAAGGTTCGGGGTTTGACCATGCTCTTAACAACAGCACAGTGGGAGGAGTATTCCTCAGGACCCCTAGGAGGGGACCCAAATTCTTGCTCAGGGGAGACTTCTGGATCTATAGGTTCCCCTTGCAAGTCATCATCCTCCTCCTCCCCAAACACTTGCAGCAGTTCTTGCCGTGCTGGGACTATAGGAGGAACTGGTGCAGTCTGTGTAGGAACCGGGATTGCACCCTGTAGGGCTTGTAGCACTTGAAATGCCTTAGCAATGTCCTCAGCCGAGGGCATAAGATGCTTGTCTGCTGGGAGCTCCTTAGCCTTCTCGGCTGGAGGCTCAGCGACATGTTTTTCTTTACACTTTTCCTTTAATGGAACAGGTTCAGAGCTTGTTTCCAAAGTCCTTTTTGTTTTATCTTGTTCAGATTTATCTGAATACTTGTCAGGATCCTTGGCTTTACCTCCATCCTTTTTATGGGAAGAGGAAGAAGCAGAATTATCCATACCAGCAGCAGAAGCAGAAGCCATATCTTCTTAAATTTTTGACCTTTTCTTTAATGTTTTAGGGCAACAGGTCTTACAAATATCACAAGTGGCACATACATGGCTTGTACCCAAACAAGAAATACACAGAGAGTGTCTATCTGCTTTTGCTATAAGCTGCTCACAAGGCTCACAACATTTAAAACCCATGGGTTCTGTACGTTTTTTAAGTTTATCTAAATGGACCTCTGACATTGATAGACAAAAATATTACTTACAATAAACCGTTATTAAAAGCACCTCGGAACCGGAGGATCTTTAAAATAACAACCGCTAGCGGTTCCTGGAACCGATTGCTATTCGGTTCCTGAATGAAAAGGGAACCGATAAATACAGTAATTTAACAAAAAATAAAGCGGTTTAAGAAACCGATCGCTAAATATATAAAATAAAGAAAACTGAGGTAAAAACCTCCCAAACAGACGCAGAACCCTCGGTTCCAAGGAACCGTGAGGGAACCGCGAATACAGACAAAAAACTACTATAATAATACTAAACTATACTAAACAATGTTTCTAAGGCAGCAATTTTAAATTTAAACTAAAATGAGTACTTATCCACAGATAAACTTTATTCTGAAGACGGTTCAAGGAGAGCTCTCCGGGACGTCCTTACTAGGCAGGTGGAGTAAAGAATCTGAAGCACTCAGAGTGCAGCAGTTGCTAGGGCAGCAGTTTGAAAGTGGCACGAGGCACTTGAGAATTCCATAATTTGCATAAAATTCCATTTCTCCGGGCAGTTCAACACAGGAGGCTGACTGCATTAAGTTTAATCATAATGAGTGATTCCTGGGGTTAGAATAGGTAAAAGCAGACAAAAAATTATTAGGGTCCGCTTTGTAGGAAACCAGCAGACTCCAGTATGGGACCCACTGGTCTACTACTTAAGCCCCCGCCTGGCAGCTGCCAGGTCATTAGGATACCTTGGCCAAGGTACCCCATCTCCACTCGAGGCCCCCTTCCACAGTGTCAAGACAGTTCACGTACATGTAAATGCAATAAGTGATAATATAAAACTCAAACACAGCAACATACCGCAACTATTCCATAAATCCCCCCAACCCATGTAAATAATTTTCAAAATTAAAACCAGAGATAATTTCTTCTGGTACTGCTGTTTTAGCTCCGAGTGTAAACTATACATGATCCTTGAGCCATGAACCAAAATATGAAAGAAACAACATAATCCCCACTTGCAGTAAGATATGAAAGGGAGCAATGCTCTTGAGAAAGCTCAGTCACTTTTTAATGACTGAACAAGCACTAAAGTTTGGGGCCATTTGGGGTGGTTGCCATAACAACCAAACTCCATAAAAGGAGCTTAACTGCACGTGGTAGCCAAGCCAATCCACAAGAAGTTTAGTGGAATGCCTCGGCTCCCAAAGCGCCAAGCAGGTAAAACCAGGTATGACAGGATTGAGCTATAATTAGCAGAAAACTGTTACATCTCTTTTATAACTTATAGTTATATAATACTTATGTAACCCCCCTGCAAATGGGGGTTCCCAAAAGACTTCCAGGAGCTTGCTTGAATGCTCCAAGCCTGAATGGTGTTTGGCGTTTAAGCCATTTATCAGTGAGTGTTTTTAGAACCTCTGGTACTGTCTCTTTAAGAGCTGTCTGCTTGCAGACATAATTAGTTTGTATGGGGACTGTGTGTTTCTTTGATTGAGTACCACTCGAGCTGCTGCCAATTCACTCCATTTTGCAGTCACTAGGAGTGCAAAGGAACCTATCTGAAAGATGTAACTGTTTGCCAGAAATCATTTACAGTAATAATGAAATTACAGTTTGTCTAACCTGCTTTCTTTGCAGTCAGAACTGTGTCTGCCTAGTTCCCCATTCTGGTTTTGAACTGCTGAACTGGACCAATCAGTGTGGGGTAAGCTAGCTCTAAAATGGTGCCTTGGACGAATCAGAACTTGGACTCACAATCTGAGCCAGCCACAAGAGGATTGTATGGGCAGTGACTCTGGGAGATGTAGTTTAGACTTCGGCGCCTTTTGGACCAACAGCAGCAGTCTATTGTGAGTGACAGCCAATCCAGTCAAGAACTGGGAGGAACTCAAAGGAAGTGCCGGTTTTGTCTGTTGGAGTTCCAGTTTAGCTCTGGCAGTGAAGGAGAAGAAACCCTGTGCTCCTTCAGTGCACAGTTTCAGTCAAAACCGTGTAAGGCCCAGAGTTCCGGTCTGCAGCTTGTGTAACTGCTTGTTAGGACTGAATCCGGCCCTGTGAAAAGAATCAAAAGATCTCTGAAGTAGAAACCAGGCTCACCCTGAAGACTGGAGAAATTGCTGAATTGCACTCGGTCTGTCAGGAACTGAATCTGCTGTGTGTTCTCCCGGTATTGTGCAGTAATTGCGATCGGGATAGAGAAGCAGCCTGCCTGGTATAGTACTTTCTTTTTACCATATAAATGTGTGAAGAGTCTCGTGGAGCTCAAGAGTAGCCCTGCTGACGTTGAAGGACCCTATCTTGTTTGGAGGTCGTGAGTACTAATTCAGGGTCGCTCCCTGTTGAATTGCCACATTAAATCCATATGGAATCACTGTACTGCTGACTGTTTAAACTAATTTTTTTTCACTGTGTGAAAGGACCCCTACCAGCTGCCACGGTTTGGACTAGCCACTAGGGCTTGGGTACCCAGGGACAGTAACTGGTAGGGATAGGCCTGTGCACAAAGCCATAGGTAGATAGTAAAGTGATAAGCTAATTAACCTGATTTCCCCCTGTCCTTGTTATATCCCCTAAATAAATCAGAGCTGCTTGTTTCAGCAAAGTTATACTGCCTGAGGTATTTGTCTATGTTAAAGTACTGTACTGTGATTGTTGCACTGTATCTTATTTCACAGGAGGTCCCAGTGCTGGAACTAGTCCTGGGGGTAAGTGTATATGGTGAAGGTAATTCTGATATATTGTGTGGGCCACTAGTGGGAAGAAAGGGGTGTTGCAGTGTCCCAGAGGGCTGTGACCAAGTAAGTTTAACTATTGCAAACCCTGACCTCTGGGTGGAGGCACCCGCCATTGGATCCAGGCCCCTCAACCTGTTAGTGGCAAATCAGGCAGGGGTAGTAGCCCCTGGGATAGCGGCATCTAGGGGTTACACTTATATATAATTTGAGCTCAAAATAATTTATTTAAAACAATATACTATCTTCCCACAGGGCACAGCCCGGTGTAAAACTAGATGCGATAAGGTGGAATGGGGTCCAGGAAGGAAACCCTCAACACTAAATAAGGCTGGGTACCTCTGGAAGAAGAATGCATAAGAAAACTTTTTGAATGGTACTGCATTACATCTTGGATATGTTAACAATTTGTTAAGGATCATGTCATCTCTCGATATAAAATATTTTTGACAACAATTGGATGTTTTTCAGTGCAGTATTAACCACTGCTAAGCAATTTAAATCACAAACTATAGTGAAAAAGAAATAATGGGACCCACTGGGAATTGAACCTAGGCCCCTAGAATACCAATATCCAGTATTCTGGTGGCCTGGGTTCAATTCCCAGTATTATTTCTTTCTCACTACAAAATAGTTTTGACTACAAATAAGGTGGCATGCATTGATATACAGCACAGGGATAGTATCAGTTGTTGGTGTATAAAGGTAAAACGTAACTGAATTTTGACCCACAGGCTAGGAGAATTAAAAATAAAAAATTTAAATACACTACAGCATGCTGGCTCCATGGCACCAGGCAACGAGGGATCCCCTGGCACACTGGTGACCCAGGTTCATGCCTGAGCCCGGGACAACAGGATTGGAGATCGAAAGGGAGGGTTAGTAGCATCCAATGGATGCTCTCCTCCCTGAGGGTGGTGGCTGCAAAGCCTGTGTCGCTGTAGGGTGGTTGCTGGTGGCCAGTAGTGGTGATGCACGATGTGCCATGGGTGACCACATGCCTCAAATGTGTCAGACCAGGATGCCGTGAACGCATCTGCATTGGGAGGGGGGTGAGATGAGGGTCGAAAATGGAGAATGGCCACCTGATTGACCGGATGATGGTCGCCTGGTCCCCTCTGCCACAAAGCCCTGGCACAATGTCCTCTCTGCTGCACCCACAGCCTGTGCCCCGAATCCAGACTGAAGCCCAGTCTCCCTTCCCTGCCCCTACGGCGAAGGGATGCGCCAGGCATGTGCTGGGGCACAGAATCATGGTCAGCAGCAGATGCCAGGAAGGGGAGACCTGGGCAGAAATGGGCCCTTCATGGCCCGAAGGAGTGGTCGAGCAGGTGGTGGAGGGGCACAAAAAAAAACAACAACACTATAGCATAGAAATAGAGGTAACTGCAATATGTCAAGATTTAGGTAACGTTTATGCTACACCAGAATGAATAATGAAGGTGATGAGTTGTTTAACTGTTAACGGTAACAGTGCATGTATCAAACTTTGCCATGTTTATTTATTGTGATATACAGGTGAGAACCAAAACCTTGATCAAGTGGGGTCATCCACAAAATGTTGATCACTGATGTGATTTTAGGTGGCAAGTTAAATAAATAAAATATCAACTTAATGCAACTAATTTAGGAGTTAAGTCTCTCTCGTTCTGGTTTTGTACTAAAAAATGCTGGCAATCAGAACACAGCGCACTAATAATATCAGTGCCATTTCTTAAAATTCCCAATTGTTATTACAAATGTAACTGCCACATTTCCTCACTAATAAAAACAAACTGATTAAATGTTCTTTCCCTTATATTCCCCTCCTTAGAGAACACACACACACACACACACACACACAAAATACTATTCAGTTTTATTTTTAGAGCTTTTTTTCTAACTATGGATTCCCTTCCCTCCTTACCAACCTACAATGGAAATATTTGCTGCTTTCCCTGACACAGATGAAACTGAATACTTTTACTTAGGCCTTCTGTTGTGTGTGTTTGTGTGTGAAGAGGCGAACATTCAGCTAGCAGAATTCTGCAGAAGTTTGAATTCTTGGATTCCGTGATAAAAAAAAATTCATTTACTGAATAGGTATTCATGATGCCTGCAGTGTCGTGCCTCACTATACCCCAGGGCATGTGGTTAGATCAGCATAATGCACACTCCATTATGTCTTACAGCTGATAACAAAATGCTGTAAATACACTTTACAAAGTGAACTTAGAGGTTACATACCAAATGTTGAAGAAAAGAAGTAGATCACTATGAGGGTTCGAATGTGGATTAGGAGTTAACTAACCTCAGTTCTTAAGGTTTACTTTTCCAGAGAATGGGGCATAGAAGAAGAAGAAGAAAGGTATCTCCCTAACAGATGAAAAGTTGGTGGAGAGAGTAAGTGGGCACTGGAGGCACAGCACAAGGAATGAGAGGGGAAAACAGGGTGTAAGCGGGACAGCCGAACTGCTGGTGGTGGTGGGGGATTCTGCAGCTAATGTGGAGATTTCAAGCATCTCCTTAAAGAGGTCAACTGCTGGACTGGGAGTCAGGGGAGATTGTTTGGTATGTAGTCATACTTGTGCCTGTGTGAAGTGGGTGGTAAAACTCTGAGGATTCTAACAAAAGACACAGATTATGCAAGACATCAATGAGACAAATGCAAGTATAAATTTTGCAAGGGAAACTCAAGGATAAGTAAACAATCCATGCATACCGTGCTTGTGTCATGCAGACATAAAGCCCGCATACATGTTTTTCTTAGTTTGATCTTCCCATAGCAATAAATACGCAAGGATTATGCTAGAATGATGCAAGGTATACATAGATTTTTCACATATCCATAAATTCTCCTTGCAAGCTTTGTGTATAAATCTTTGTTTAATGTCTCACTTACAGGCCTTTCTTAGGCCTTTTATGGTCCTTGCAGAAAGCTGTGCTGACATACAGCTGATGTACGAGGAAAGAAAGAAGGGTCCGAATGCATCACATAAGTGCAATAATGCTTCTTCCGTGGGCAGTGGAGTTGAAGCACATCATCCACATGAATCACTCCGCTGTCTATCTCCCTCAACCCATCACTACTTCCCAATCAGCCTCTCTCTTTCTTGCCCCGGCCCCCCCAACCAGTTCTCCATCCTTGACCCACTAGCTCCACATAAAATAAAAAAAACACCCGCTGCCAAACAACCTGACCCCCGATCACAAACTCGCTTAGTTCGATACCGACAGCTATCCGTAGTTGTAGCTTGTGCCGAGTCAGTGTGAATCCAGACAATTGTTAACCTTGCCTTTACTAGGAAATAGAAGATGACACCTGAAATAAATACTTATGAAGGCATTAAATATTTCAAAATACAGACCAGGGTCTTGAATTTAGAACCCTGGGAGGAATAACTGAATCTTGACAATCAAATGTAGTAAGTCTGTGGAATGAAGTAACTAGGCAAGGTGGTGAGCTGGACTGCACTAGCTTGGAAATAGGATGTAAGCAACAACCATAGCCTCATAGGAATCTTTCCAAACAAAGTGGGGAGGGCGGTGGGAGTTGGGGGGCGTACTCCTTCAAAACAGGGCAAACGTGAGCACAGTTTTCCTTTCAAGAAAGAACCCAATGATCAGCTGTGAATGAAGTGAGGTTTTCTTTTGCAGATCTGTTGACGCCAACTTGTTTGGCAGATCTGACTGATGCACACAAATCGAGGTGGGGGGAGGACAATGACTAACAGCCATCATACCTAATCCATCATCATTCTGTAATAAAGACAAAAACCCAGCTCCTACAGATGAGAAATGAAAATTATGTACTACTGTACTTCTTGATCTTCCTGTGTATCTTCACCATTCATCACTGGTGGGTGTCCAGCCAGAGCGCAGCACCCCGCGGGAGCTTTTTTTCCTGTTAGGGGGAGGAGCCAGCGCCCACGAGGCTGACGCACTGCTTGGTGCTCGTGGGTTGGCCAGAAATGGCCATTGGCTCCTCCTCCATCTCAGTTCTGCTCACTGGAGAGAAAGGGTAAAAACCAGAGGGATAGAGAAAAAAACGAGGGCAGGGCAAGGAAGCCCGAGGGACAGCATAAGGAAAAGACAAACTGAAAAAGGAATAGGCCGACCAGAGGACAGAGGAGGATCTGAGAGGATATGGGCCATATGGACAGCAAAGGAAAGAAGAAGAAAGAGAGAGACAGAGAGAGAGAGAAAATGTGAGGAAGAGAAGGAGGGACCCATCAACCATATGTTTTGAGAGACTCACAGCCTTGAGTGACCAGGAAAGTCCCTCCAGAGGTAGGCATGCAGCTAGGCTGCAGGCAGTTGCTGCAGGATCTGCATCCCAGTCTTATTATCCCTTTATAGGGATAGACTTAGTGGCTATGGATAAGGTCCCTCCCTCCTTCCTCCAACCCCCAACTGGGCAGAAAATCCATCCTTGGTAAAGACTCCTCACCCTGGTTACCACCTTCCCAAAAAAAGTTGAACCCACAGGGTTCAGGGAGGGGGGGAGTGAGGACCCCACCTATTTAATACTTCCCTCCCAGAAAGGGAAGGGAGATAGAGGAAGTAGAGAAGTAAGAAGACTGAGAGGGAAAGGGGAAGGAGGAGTTCCTGCATCACCCATCCCCCCCATCCCAGGGGACCTGAAAAAGAGTCAGCACGCCCCAAAGGAGAGGACCGAGCCCGGAGGTCCTACCCAGGACAAGGGAGAGGAGCCCACCAGGAGTCCCCCAACTCAATTTTGATTGAGAGGCCTTACCAGCCCTCCTCCCAAGAGTCCTCTCCACTACCTCCTAGGAACAAGAAGGGGCCCTAAGGGTACAGTGGGAGACCCAACTGGATCCCCAAGGAGGAGGGTGAGCAGGGAGGAGGCATCACTCAGGGACTGAGGTCTTCTGAGGGGAAGGTGAGTAAGATTCAGTGATGAATAGTGAAGATACACAGGAAGATCAAGAATTATGGTAGGTATGTAATTTTCATATATTCCCTGTGTCAATCTTTACCCTTCTTCACTGGTGGGTCAGTACCGAGCCCCCAAAGGGAGTTCAGCATTTCCCTGAGGGACTAACACCCCTCAGCCCCCCGTGGGGGAAAACATGGGAGGAGGAGATCCTTTACAGGCCAGCTAGGCCTGGGGCTGATCAGAGCGAAGTGGGGTCCCCCATTCCTTGGGGGAAGGAAGGTGCCCCTGCAGTTCCTGTCTCGCCCTGCGGGAGAAAAGGCAGGTCCCCTGGAACGTGGAGGCAATCACTCTACGCCGGGCCAGTGGTGATAACCCGGAGAGGCGAAGCCACGCTGTCCGCCTAATGCAGACCGCTGTCCCCACAAACCATGAAGTGACTTCATTGGCATCATAAGATGCCCTTGACTGGTGCCTCACCAGCTCCAGACCTATCGTGGAGAGGGCTATGGCCTGCCTGGTAGCCTCCAAATTAGGCAGTGATACCAGTGCCTGGCCCAGCATCGCCCACAGGTGCCTGTTATAGGCAGCGTGGTGCACCTGATGTGAAGCGATACACACAAGCATTCGTGCTGAGGAGAAGACTGTCCACCCCAGGTGGATGAACTCTGCAGAGTCCGGATCTGGGGGCTGGTCACGGACCAGGTGTCTATGCCTGGTAGGGGTGTCCAGTCACGTCAGTCCCATAGGGGGATGTGGCAGTGTACCTGGAGACCTCTGGGGTGTGCAGTACCGATGCTGGCAGTCCAAAGAGGCTGAAGCTGGGACGGATGGAAGCTGCCAGGTGCTGTACGACACCTCCTGGAAAGGGATAGGCCAGGACGGGACCACCAAGTGGTCCGCACCATATTCGCCCATGAAGGCTTGCGTCGTACGCTCAGTATTGTGGTGATCCACGTAAGAAATATGCAGGTCCTGGACCAGCCTCGCAAGGAAGCAATGACACTATGTCTGAGCAGCGTCAGAGGACAGATGGATGGAGGTCTCCTCTTCCTCGATGGAGGAGGATGAGGATGCCAAGGAACCTGATGAGTCAGACTCTGGCTGCAGAAGAGGAGACAGGCAGAAAAGACCTGCTCATCCATGGCCCTAACGTAACAAGTAACTAGGGAAATCCGCAGCCTGGGATCTGAACTGTTCCCAGGTCAGAGGTACCGAAGGACCGATGTGGCCTGAGAGAAGAGGGGCTGGATGCAGAGGCAAGGGGGAAGACCTTACCACAGCAAGTGTAGCACCTCTACCAGGGCTAAGAGATCGAACGGGTGATCCTGGAAGAACAGAGGATCCATTGGTTGCTCTATCACCAGCCTGTGAAGCAACTTGAAATGGTCCGGACTAAGCCCTGCAGGGGAAGCATCTCTATGAGGGGACCGGGGCCACATGAATCCAGAAGGACGAACCCCAGTCTCACTCAATGAGGACTCCCTTGCAGGAGATGAGGGAGAGAACTTGGGCTCAGCACTGTGGCTCCTCCCTAAGCCCAGAAGGACTGCATAGGAGTGCCGCAGCCCCTAGCCCCATCCCCTCAACACTGCCAACTCCAGTGTTACACTCTCACTTTTAGGACTGAGTGCAATTAATCGCACATCGGGACACCGTCAACCTTTCTTGCATCATATTATTTCTAGGTAAAAACCCACAGTTTATGTTTGCTTACCTTCTCTAAAAGTAATTGATGTTGCTGGTAGTTTTATCTGCCTTCTTTCTTAGCTGAACTGAAATGCATGCAAATGTTATAGTTGTACCCAATCTTGTTTTGTTTCAAATCCTTGCTCTACTCTTATTGCATACTTCCTGAGCATTAGGAAGATCCTCAAACAATGCAGCCACTCATGATGCATTGTATCATCTCCTACTACTGTATAATAAGTGGCTAGACTGTGATGGGGGCACTCCAAAGTCCAGGAAAGATGCAATGGGAGTTGATCAAAGAATGTAAACAAACATATTTTTGTGTGGTAACACAGTATGGTGGGTAGTCTGTTTTTCACTTTTTAAAAGAAAAAATGACTGATAACCAGATTCCCAGAGATATCAACAGTCTCTACAGAATGTGAACAATCATAAAACATGTTTTTAGGGCTGTGGCGGAGCCTACAGCACTACTGCAATCGCTCAGTAGCTCTAAAAAATGGCCGATCGTGGAACCTTCTGCTGGACTTTTGGAAGTATCCTTCTGAAAGCCCAATGGAGCTTGAACCCCTCCACCACGATCGGCCACTACAGAATAACAGTCGCACTATTTTGGCTGTTACTTTTGCATTCCGGTGCATGAACTGCACATGCGCACGACTTGTGCGCATACACAGTTCAGCGGGTGCTGCCATGTTGCGAATACCATTCACTGTAAAGATGTTCCCAACATCGGCTGCCAGCTCCGTGGCATTCTGTGCCCCCCCCCCACCAACTCAACTGACACACTGGAAACCCATCCCAGTGTGCCCAACGATGTTCCTGACATCGGGTGACCAATCCTCGATCGGGCATCCTGTACAACCCCCTTCATGTGGCACACTGGGAGCCCACCCCAGTGTGCCAAAATGTTTTTTCTTTGTTTTTCTGTAAAGTAGAAAACTGTCCCTCATCGTTGTGTTTTTTTCCCCTTGTAAAACAGAAAACGATCCTCGTCATCGCTGCAGTCCTCCTCCCTCCCCTCTCCCACTGAGCACCCTCCTCCCCACACTCTCCCTTACTCCATACTTACCTCCAGAGGTCGTCGCTGTCATCTTCTCTGGACTGGGACACGTCTGCACTCTTCAAAGCCCAACCGCAAACTGAAGAATCAAAGGTAAGCGTGCTATACTGCCATTTAATGAGGTTTTCAACTTATGCTGATATCTCAGCCATTTTTTTGAATTTTTGCCCCAAACTTTCAATATGGGATTCTTGTGAACCCAGCTCATGAAAACTGTCACTGTCATTTTGTTACTCGGTCCCGAAAGGCGATTTCGCAGTCACTGCATGGAATCACCTTTTGGGACTGATTCAAAAATGACAGTGCCACTGTTCATGAGGCGGGGTCCCAAAAAGCCCATGTTGGAAATTTGGTGAAAAAATTCCCCAAACTTACTGCATTACAAGTGTGCACTGCGCAGTTTCTATGCACGCTCCTAACGTCACCAATTTTTAATATTTTCACTCCACATTTTTCACATCGGCATTTTTTGCACACCTCCTTCAGTACAGCTGTCATTTTCCACAACCTGCCCAAAACTTGGTTTCACACCTGTGGCATGCAGAACAGCGATTTGTTTTACGAAATCACCTTTTGGGACAAGTGAACAAAATGACACTGGCACTGTTCATGGGGGGGGGGGTGTCTAAAAAAGGCCATGTTGAAAATTTGGTGCAACACCTCCACAAAATGGCCAAGTAACACCCAGGCATTGAATAATTTCTACGCACATTTGTAACTTTGGTCACTTGGTAGCTTTTCACAGCCCTATCTGCTCTTGCTAGTGTAACCCCCCTGCAAATGGGGGTTCCCAAAAGACTTCCAGGAGCTTGCTTGAATGCTCCAAGCCTGAATGGTGTTTGGCATTTAAGCCATTTATCAGTGAGTGTTTTTAGAGCCTCTGGTACTGTCTCTTTAAGAGCTGTCTGCTTGCAGACATAATTAGTTTGTATGGGGGACTGTGTTTCTCTGAGTACCACTCGAGCTGCTGCCAATTCACTTCATTTTTGCAGTCACTAGAGTGCAAAGGGAACCTATCTGAAAGATGTAACTGTTTGCCAGAAATTATTTAGAGTAATAATGAAATTACAGTTTGTCTAACCTGCTTTCTTTGCAGTCAGAACTGTGTCTGCTAGTTCCCCATTCTAGTTTTGAACTGCTGAACTGGACCAATCAGTGTGGGGTAAGCTAGCTCTAAAATGGTGCCTTGGACGAATCAGAACTTGGACTCATAATCTGAGCCAGCCACAAGAGGATTGTATGGGCAGTGACTCTGGGAGATGTAGTTTAGACTTCAGTGCCTTTTTGGACCAACAGCAGCAGTCTATTGTGAGTGACAGCCAATCCAGTCAAGAACTGGGAGGAACTCAAAGGAAGTGCCCGGTTTTGTCAGTTGGAGAGTCAGTTGAGCTTTGGCAGTGAAGAAGGAAGGAGCCCTGTGCTTTTTCAGTGTGCAGTTTTAGTCAAAAACGTGTAAGGCCCAGAGTTCCGTCTGCAGCTTGTTAGGACTGAATCCGTCCTGTGAAAAGAATCAAAGGATCTCTGAAGAGTAGAAACCAGGCTCACCCTGTAGAAGACTGGAAGAATTGCTGAAAATTGCACTCGGGTCTGTCAGGAACTGAATCTGCTGTGTGTTCTCCCGGTATTGTGCAGTAATTGCATCGGGATACAGATGCAGCCTGCCTGGTATAGTGCTTTTTATATGGATGTGTGAAGAGGTTTGTGTACCTCAAGTGAGCCCTGCTGACATTGAAGGACCCTATCTTATTTGGAGGTCGTGAGTACTAATTCAGGGTCGCCTCCTGTTGAATTGCCACATTAAATCAAATGGAATTACTGTACTGCTGACTGTTTAATTCTCCTTTCTCTGTGTGAAAGGGCCCTACCAGCTGCCACGGTTTGACTAGCCACTAGGGCTTGGGTACCCAGGGACAGTAACTGATAGGGATAGGCCTGCACAGAGCCATAGGTAGATTATTAAAGTGATAAGCTAATTAACCTGATTTCCCTGTCCTTGTTATATCCCTCAAATAAATCAGAGCTGCTTGTTTCAGCAAAGTTATACTGCCTGAGGTATTTGTCTATGTTAAAGTACTGTACTGTGATTGTTGCACTGTATCTCATTTTACAGGAGGTCCCAGTGCCGGAACCAGACCTGGGGGTAAGTGTATACTGTGAAGGTAATTCTGATATATTGTGTGGGCCACTAGTGGGAAGAAAGGGGGGTTGCAGTGTCCCAGAGGGCTGTGACCAAGTTAGTTTAACTATTGCAAACCCTGACCTCTGGGTGGAGGCACCCGCCATTGGATCCAGGCCCCTCAACCTGTTAGTGGCAAATCAGGCAGGGGTAGTAGCCCCTGGGATAGCGCCATCTAGGGGTTACACTAGACTTTGTTTAAACTAGGGACATTTTGAGGCCTGAGGAGGTTGATAGTTTTCCTTAGTTTTCTCTGTGAGATTCAAAAACTGCTAAGACAGGCAATGCTGTTGGTAAGAGTTGAGACACCACATGTGACGTTGATATGGTAACAAAAATTCAACTAAAACAAAAATAAATTAGAAAAAGATATGTACAGAACAAAGCAAAGTAACTGTGCTCCATACAAATTAGATTTGAAAGAAAAGAAAAATGAACTAACCCTTCAGACAGGTCTCCCTTTTTAACTCACTGCCACTACAGCTGAACTGCGTTGAGTTTTCAGAAAGAGGCAGACAGAGAATCATGAGCTTGTAAATAACATACAACTCATGTCAAACTACTATACTGCTACCAAAAATACGGAATTATCAGTGACTGACACCTGCCCTGGCTTTTGGGTCATCGACATTAGTTCGCGTTATATGCCATATTGATGGATGTTGGTGACTGGTATTGGACAGGTGTCATTGTCACTGAATGGGTTAGAAGCAGGCCACTATAAATTACTAGTGATCAGTTATGAAATGAAAATTACATACCAACCGTAATTTTTGATCTTCTCTTGTATCTTCACCATTCATTACTGATGGGTGTAAGCCGGTAATGCGCACCTGCTACGAGAGTTTTTTTTTTTTTTTTTGAGGGAGGAGTCGGCACTGACTGCGCCGTCCACGAGTGTTGCACCGCGTGGTTTGCGAGGGGCGGCTGTTAGGCACTGCAGACTCCTCCTCCATCCCAGTTCTGTAAGCCGGAGAGGCGAAATAAAAAGAATTAGGAGAATAAGAGCGAGGCAAGAGAGCCGAGGGATAGACAAAGGAAAGGAAACAAACTGAAAAAGGAGTAAGTCGAAAAGAGGACAGGAAAGAGGAGAACCCTACCCTAAGGGACCGCAGGACCTCACTCCTTGGGCAGCTCTGAGGGAGGAACAGATAAGGGACAGGAAGAGAAGAAGGGGATATTGGGAGGAGGGAAAAATTCTGCCACAAGTTGTTAGTGACATTGGTTTAAGGCTTATCAGCTCGAAACTTAAAAGCAAGGGAACAAAGATCCCTTCAGACAAAACTGGTTTAGATGGTTCGACCGAACCTTCTGCACAGCTTGGTACAAGAGAGGCAGATTTCCCTACATATCCCACTATCCTATTACCCATCACTCAAGCTGAGAGCTCACAGATTGCCAAGGCAAATAATCTGTTCCAGGGAGGAAGAGCCCCCAACTAGGTAAAGGGAAAAGACCCCATTAGCACACAGACGTGTTAGTACTTGGGGGGGGGGGCTCCCGCCCTAAGAGAGGGCAACCTCTTGGCAAGATGGACAGAGACAGAGAAGGAAACTCGTTCTGGCTCCCTGGAGGAGGTAGGGGCCAAAAGGAACCAGACCACCAGTTCAAGAAGGCAATTTTCGAATAGGGCTAGAACAGACGTTAACTTGCCTGGTCTGGCATACACAAGGCAAGATTCAGGGACACCAGCTAGGTCCGAAGACCGAGGGGAGAGGACTGTCTAAGAAACTAGCCCTGTTGGTTGGTGATTAAACTAACCTGGCCTGAAGGTAACGTCCCCGAAAGGAACACCTTCCAGGAAAATCGGAAAGAGTTCCCTCAAAAGGAAAGGACGAAGCTCCATTCGCTCTCCTCCTTCTCCAAATCCTTCGCTTTTTTTTGTAGAGAAGAACAGAAGGTCCTGAGGAACCAGGGGATTTAGCCCCCGAACGGCCTCGGGGGGGAGGTAGACGCCCAAGAAATGAGGCTCTTAAGGGGAAGGTGGGTGGGATTCAGCAATGAATGGTGAAGATCAAGAATTACGGCAGGTATGTCATTTTCATGTCTTCCGTTGTCAATCTTCACCATTCATTACTGCTGGGTGAGTACCAAGCCCCCCGAAGGGGGTCTAGCACAGCCCTGAGAAAGAACAGGACCCTCAGCCTCCTGCTGGTGGAAAACAGGAAGAAAAGACCCTGGCCGTACTAGACTGGAAGTCTAAGGCCGAGGAGAGCTAGAAGGTGTCCCCTGAAGACGAGGGGATGGAGGAAGCTCCTGCAGAAGCCTCCTAGCCCTAGTGGAAAAAAGGAGGTTCCCTTGGAAGGCGGAGCGGATCACCCAACACCGGGCCAGGGGTGACAACCTCCATAAACGAAGCCACGCCATCCGTCTAATGCAGATCGCTGTCCCTGCAAGCCTGGAAGCCACCTCACTGGTGTCATAAGATGCCCTTGCTTGGGTGCCTTGCCAGTTCCAGGCCTATGGCTGAGAGGGCAATGGCTTGTCGAGATTGCTCCGAACCAGGCATCAATGCTAGCAACTGAGCCAGCACTGACCACAAGTGCCTGTTGTAGGCAGCGTGGTGTACCTGATGTGATGCAATGCACAACATCACCCAAGAAGAAGAGAAAACTCTTCGCCCCCACCGGTCGAACTGCAGGGAATCAGAGTTCGGTGGTCGGTCGTGCGCCAGGCGCCGACACCCAGAAGGGGTCTCTAGGAATACCAAGCCCGAAGGAGGGTGAGGGAGAGAACCTAGAGACTCCAATGGAGCACAATACCTCCTCCTGCAGTCTGCCAGGGCTGGACACTGTCGACTGGGAGACTGCCAGGTGCGGACGGACACTTCCTGGAAAGGAACAGGCCAGGATGGCACCACCAGGTGTTGGGCACTGGATTCACTGAGGAATTTGCGTGTCTCCCACTCGGTATTGTCCCATCAGACAAAAGAGATACGGAGATCCCGAATCATCCTCTATAGGAAGCGCTGATATTCAGTGAAATCAGCGTCAGAAGAGAGGTGAATGGCAGATTCCTCTCCTTCCGAGGAGGAAGACAAGGAGGATGGGTAACTCGAATGTCCAGAAGACTCCTGCGGCGGTGGGGACAGGCGAAAGACCCATTCATGCATGTACCTAACGTATGACGGGAAGGCCGCCGCAGTGCCTCTGAACATCTCCCAGTATAAAGGCCCCGTAGGACCCACGTGGCCTGGGAGAGAGGGGGGTGTGGCTGCAGAGGAATGGGAGAAGGGCATCTGCAAGGAGGTGGCTGTCCTCTGCCATGGCTCTGGAATCCAGGGAACAGTGCCTGAGCTAGAGGGATCCCCAGATCAGACTCGGTCGATGCCGGATCCCTAGGGGTAAGTGAATCTCGAAGAGCCCAGACGGGAATCTGCCAAACACCTCCCCTCCCAGTCTCATCCTGTGCCCGGTTTGAACACCTGTATAATAAACCCGCCCTCTGTCAAATATTCCTCCCCCTCCCGATCGCATCCTGTGCCCGGCTTGAACACCTGTAAAATAAACCCACTCTCTGCCAAACATTCCTCCCCCTCCCAATCACATCCTGTGCCCGGTTTGAACACCTGTAAAATAAATCTGCCCTCTGTCAAACATTCCTCCCCCTCCTGATTGCATCCTGTGCCCGGTTCGCACACCTCTAAAATAAACCCATCCTCTTCCTCCCCCTCCCAATCACACCCTGTGCCTGGTTCATACACCTGCACAATAAACATGCTCTCTGCCAAACATCCTTCCCATTTACGATCGCATTCCATGCCTGGTCTCTCTTTCTCATTTATAACATGTCCACAATAATGTGCACCTAGTTGTACAGCACAAAGTGACTGGATCCCAAGAATAGGTGTCTGAGGACGCAAGGCAAGTTTTATTTGTATGGTGCCCATTCCCAGAGGCTCTGGGTGCCTCACAGAGAAATAAGAATGAACATACAATGCAAAAATATAAAATAACATCATACAGTTTAAAAACTAAAATATAAAACACCTAAAAACTGATAAGTATTATACATAGGGACATATGTTGTAATTCAGCATTCATTAAATGCCAGGCCAAAAAGGTGTGCCTTCAACCTCCACTTAAAAACCTCTACCGAGGAGGCCTCCTGGACTTCAGATGGCAATGCATTCCACAGGGACAGCCCAGAAATGCTAAAAGCACAATCTCCAGACATCTTGAGCCGTACCCTGGGAACAACCAGGAGGCCTCTTGAAAAGGTGTGAAGGGAGTGGGCAGAGGTCACCGGTGTCAGGAGCTCTAACAGATAGCCAGGGCCCAGTCCATTTAGGGCCTTATAGGTGAGAAGCCCCACCTTGAAAAAGACCCTCCACCTGACCGGCAGCCAGTGCAGAGCACGCAGAACAGGGGTTACATGACTAAACCTAGAAAGGCCAGTCAGTAGCCGAGCTGCTGCATTCTGCACTAGCTGCAGCCTGCAGGGGGGGCCCTTCCGTGACCTCAAAGTAAAGAGCATTGCAGTAGTCGAGTCTGGAGGAAACAAAGGCGTGCACTAGCGTCGGCAGGTCCTCAGGCAGAACGAGGGGCTTAATCTGGGCAATGTTCCATAGATGGTATAAACCACTGCTGACAACAAACGACGCCTAATTTTCAAAAGTCAGCCTGCTGTCAAGGATCACACCCAGATTTCGCACCCTCGGGGAAGCAGTCAACAGAGTAGAACCCAGAACAAAACTAGAATCAACCCCGAACAGCAACCCATCATGCCCACGACCAGGCTCAATCACCCGCACCTCCTTCTTAGCCGGGTAGAGCCTTAGCTAGCTGGAAGCCATCCAGTCATTGATTTTAGATCGACAGATGCTAAGCACATTCATAGCTCCTGATGTTCTGGGAGCAAAAGACAAATACCGTTGGATATCATCTGCATAGCAGTGAAACGCCACACTGTATTGTCGAATGATCCCACCCAGGGGCAGCATATACACTGCGAACAACATTGGTGACAGGATCGAGCCCTGTGGAACTCCACAAGACAGAGGCACTGGGGAGGAGGAGAAATTCCCCATCACCACTCACTGCACCCTGTCTGAGAGACAGGACTCAAACCACCTGATGACAGTGCCGGCAAGTCCACAAAACCCACAGAGCCGATCCAATACCACGACATGGTCCACAGTGTCAAAAGCTGAGAAGAGATCGAGGAGCAAAAGAACTGACCTGTCTCCTCTATTTCTAGCCCTGAGCAGATCATTATGCACCCTCACTAGAGCTGTTTCAATGCTGTGTCTAGCCCGAAAACCCGACTGAAATGGCTCATAAATGTCAGAGGACACCAGGTGATCCTCAAGCTGCTGTGCCACAAACTTCTCAACAACCTTGCTCAAAGAAGGCAGGTTGCAGATAGGATGGTAATTCACCAGGACATCAGGGTCACGGGAAGATTTCTTAAGGAGGGGCCTCAACAGCGCCTCTTTCAAAGCAGCTGGGAGAACCCCTTCCGCCCATGAGCACCTGACAGTCCTGGTGAACACCAAGCCGACAGCCTCGACATATCTCATTAAGAACCGTGTTGGGGCTGGGTCCACTTCACAAAACGTGTGCTTCAGCTCTATGATCACCTTAGTCACATCGGACTCCTCAATTGGCCTAAACTCTTCCCAGATAGGTGGAGTACCTCTATTCCCCCCAGCTCAACCACTGCTAGGCAAAGGCTTAACTGGCGGAATCCCCGACTGGATGGCTGACACTGTTGGAGAAGAACAGAGCAAACTCTTCACATAAAGTGGATGAAAAAGCTTTTTTTGGTTGCAGACAGGCAGGATGTAAAAACCTGTCTACAATTCAAAGCAGCTGAGAAGGTCTGTTCCTCCCTGCAGCAATCTCCCTGGACAGGAATTCTGCCTTCTTACAGGAGACTGACCCCTGGTACTCACCATAGTGGGCACGTAGGGCCAGCTTGTCAGACTCCAGCCGGGTCCTCCGCCAGCGACGCTCCAACTTCCGACCCCTGCTCTTCATCACTCTGAGATCCCTGTCAAACCACGGGGATCTCACGTGAGAAGACCTGGGTCATAAACGAACTGGTGTGATGGCATCCAGCACCTCGGAAACCACCCTATTATAGGTGGCAACCGCTTCTCCGGTGCCAATCGCACATGCCGCGTTAACTCTAGATAAATCAGCTACCACCAACAGTCCCACTGGGTGCAAGCCCCTCAAAGGGTGATAGCTGACCATTTCTGCAGGGGAGGGACTTTCAAGGGGGCCCCCGAACGTGAACTCCACGGTGTAATGATCAGACCAAGTGACCTGATCAATCTTGAGGTTATCAACCTCAAGACCCAGCTGGAACACCAGATCGAGTGTACAGCCGAGCTGGTGGCTAGCAGAGGCAACTGCTTGTGACAGGCCCAGAGACTGCATCAACTGGAGGAGGTCATAACCAAAACGCGAGGATTCATCGTCGATCCAAGCACTGAAGTCCCCCAGAATTAAACTTATGGGGGACTCCAATACCTGGTAGACGATGAAGTCCGCTACCTCCTGAAGAAATTCCCCCACCCCAGGGAGCGGTAACAGAGAATCCTGCAGCCTGCACCTGTATCCCCATGGACGGTGACGCACTCAAAAGATCGGGTGCTACCAACTTGGTGCACCGAGAAGCTCAGGCTGGATCAAATAAAAATGGCCACTCCCCCACCCCTGCGATCCTTCCTTGGGCAGTGCACCACGGAGTACCCAGAGGGAATGGTGGCTGCAAGAACTGGGCTGGCATCGTCACTCAGCCAGGTCTCCATAAATGCAGGCCAGGTCGACAGATGAAATGAAGTCTGAAAAAATAGCGGTCTTGTTCCTCATTGACCTGGCGTTGCACGGCACTGCCCGAACAGGATTAAAGGATGCGGCCGGCCCTCTAGCTACCTGACCACTCGGTCTGGTGGGAACCCTAGGCACAGAAACCAAACACGTCTGGCTTCTCCCCAGGCACCGCTTATGCCAAAGGCATCTTCTGCACCGGACGACCTCACTATCACTAACCACCCCCCCTCTGCTGCCCAAAACCCGTGACCCCTCTGCCACCTAGTTATCCTGACCTCCCTGTAGTGCCTTGCTGATGTAGCTGAAACTGGGAGATCAATAAAGGGGCAAAGGCCCTATTCAGTCACTGATGTTGCTGAATTTGGAAAATGGTTCATTAGCTACTGATATAGATAAGGTGTAGATGGAGGTGGGGTGTCACCTGAGAGCAAAATAAATGCCAATGGTTGTTTTATGTAGCAGATATACCCAAAATTCATGTTCTGTCTGTTGATCGCAAGCACGCTAGGGCAAAATGGTAGTTTGCATCAATTATTTACTGACACCGTGACACATTTTGCGTTTTCAGCTCCACATACAGTATTTAATGCAGATTCTTGGGCCATTACTTCGAGACTAAGTGAAACATACATTCAAGCGTGGTCTCAATGACTAGGCGGAAGTTAGAGCTTTAAAATGCATACCTATACGTTACATCAAAAGATTAATGTTGAAAGTTATAGGGTTAAATACCAACCACTACCCCTTAATTTCTTGTGAAATTTCAAAATATTCTTATATTTAATCTTGTCAGACAGGATTTATTGCGCTTTATAATATATTTTTATGTTGTCTAAAAGGGTAAGGATTCTGCTTTGAAATGCGTAGGTGGTTGTGAAGTTTTAAGGTAATATAAGAGGATAAATTGATAAAAGGGAAGACACCATTAATAGATAAAATTTTAGCAAGTTTATACCTTGTCAAATTTTGCAGTTTTCAGCTATGCGTACTTAATGCAGATTCTTGGCCCATTACTTCGAGACTAATTTAAATATGTATTCAAGTGTGATCTCAATGAATAGGCGGGAGTTAGAGCTTTAAAATGCATACCCATAAGTTGCCCCAAAGGTTAATTTTAAAAGTTTTTTTAAAGAAGGACATTTATCTAAAAGAAAAAAATCAAACACCATTGTTTACACAAAATATTTTTATTACACAAAATGTAAAGTTTAAAATATGCCTGTTGGTAAACTAGTGGAATACAGTCTTGTTCATTTAGGAAAAATCTTTGTCATCGTCAGATACGCAATATCATCTTGGTGATCACATACATCTTGGTCCTCATTATTTGCATTACAGAACAAAGACGTATCATCTGGAAATGGTGTGTCCATCCACTTTACGTTGAGATCATCAGTACAACCGTGCAAAGCTGCATTCAGGGCACTGATAACTGCAACAGAAGAAAACCTCCACAATCGGCAGATGTAGTTGGCTTGTAGAATATTTAACTTCAGGGTTTCCTGGCAGGGTGGTAGCAGAGACAGATCAGTTATTCTGCTGTCTTTGTTATATTTCTCCTAGAAGATCTGCTGCCTCGCTATAGGTACACTAGTAACTTGCTTCCTTCCATACAGTTTACAGACATACTCCTCCAACAGAGCTACAACACTCTTATTCACTTGCCAATCACTTCCAAGTTTCTGAAAGGCATCCAGGAATTTGGGATACTTTTGAAGGACGTTCAAGCAAATCTTCTTACCCTTTTTGAAGAACGCAGAAACATAGTCATTGCCTGTGAATGCATGGAAACTGACTAAGGCTTTCCTTGTTTCAGTGGTCATTTCACACTTGCTAATGTCGAAGATTTTCCTACTGTTACTATGGCCATTGTCCAGGTATACACTTTGCTCACATTCTGAAAATAGAATTACTGGTATATCGGTATCCCCTGATGGAGAACAGATGAAGACAGGGCCTGGACATATTGTAATGGCATGTTGTACGTGAAGGGCAATTTGTGTGTCTGCTTCTTCCTGATCAGAACAAAGATCATCCACAACTACAGTCCCTTCTTTGGTGACCATGTAGCACTTGTCTCTCTCTGAAAAACAGATCACTTGGCCCTCTGGCAAACTTGTGCAATTTTCTCCACAGACCTGCATGATCAAATCAATCAGGTGCTCCTTGTTAGATCTAGTAGAAAGGAAGTAACTGAAATTATTTGGCACTTTAGTATTGGGACCTTTGAGAATATGCTTCTCATAAATCCTTGTTGAAATTTCTCAGCCTCTTTGACTGACTGCTCTCTGTATGTATCTGCAACAACATCCAACCTTGCAAATCCCTTTGGAAGACTATTCAGGAGTTTCAATGCCAGGTCACCGAAGGTTTCAGGAATTCCTGTCATAACCTGTACAGTTGCCATTAGATCAACTATTTATGCGGAGACACTTTTCCTGGGGTGAAGCTGCGAAGTGTCTGACACTGGACAGTATTCTGCTAGCACCTCAAGTAACTTGCTCTTTGGTGTTGTCCGTCTAGTTCCATCTGCATTGTCTAGACTCAGCAGGACTGGGCCCTGGCAATATGTTAACAACTTGTTTATATCTACAGGGAAGTTGTGCTTGTTTGAAAGGCCCAAACGTTTTCCCACTATATCTTTTTCAAATTTAAGTAATGTAACTTTTCCTTTGGTAGTTCCTTGTGCTTCTTTGTTTGTATCACTGAAGTTTTTCACTGGGGCTTCTGAAATTGGATCAAAGTATTCCTTTTTACCACTTCCAGTCTTTCTTTGACAAACTGCTCATATATTTCTGTACCTCGTTCAATGATACTGGTGAGGTTCTCTTCAATATCAGGCACAACAGCTGCTCCCAAGACAAATTGTACAATCTTTCAGCATCTAATGTAGCACTGAAGGGGTTGATAAACTCTTGATCGAGAAGAGTCAAGATGGCCTTGACGTGTTGTTCTGACTTGATGATTTCAGATGGCCTGCATGCTTTTTTCGGATTACTAGCCGAACTGTGAAGGCTAGTCATCTCTAAAAGTGCCTCTCTGAATTTTGCTAGATGTGGCCAATTTAACACCTATTTATCATAGGCCATTTGCTTTGCAGCAAAGTGTTTGATTCCACCTGGAATTTTGGCACTTTGATTGTATGTCTGCTCACCAACTTGGTCAACTGATTCCCTAGAAGCTTTGTGATGGCTCCTTTGAACTGAAAGCCCTTGCTTTTCAATTAATGTCCTGGATCCCAGATAAGAAGCTTCAAGAGTTTCAAGTATATGCACGTGGTAAGCCCCATAATAAGAATAATTTTGCTTGTCGAAAGCGAAGAACAGGGATAGTGAATTTTCCCAATACAGTAGTCTAAAATCAAAATTGTTTTCTTTTATTGCTGTGTGGAGCAAATGCTGCTGCTCCACTATATTCAGATATGTCATCCACAGCTGTGGGATTTCCCCCAATTCACTGCAACGAATCTGCTGCCTGAAGGCCTCATAGTCTGGAAACTGACATCTCATTTTCCTGAAGCAGTTTATGGAAGTCTATGGGTTGCGGTGATGATCTGATCATGTCAAGCAATACTACAGGGGTGGCATTTAAATCAACTGAATACTCTAGAAATCTGACCTGAACAGTGGCGGCTCTACACCAGGGCCCACCAGGGCACGTGCCCCGGTAAAAAAATGCTGTGCCCCAGTTGGTGCCCCATATGGTGCAAAGCTTCCCCCGTAGTAACAATATATCAGTGCCCTGGCTGCCCATCGGTTGTGCCCCAGCTGTGCCCTGGTAACCATTTGTGGCTAGAGCCGCTACTGGACCTGAAGCAATCGCTCCAAGGCATCTGCAAAATGCTCATGTACAGTCCATGCCCAACTGTAATGCTTCCCAGACAAAACTCCTCTTATGCTGCCAGAGGCACAAAGACCAGCCTGAAATACTATGTCCTCAAAGTCACTGCCACCAAATAACTGTCCGATAATGCAAAAGTTTTCCAGGAATAGGTGGAAATCTCCCAAATGAATTATGACATTGTGGAACTTATCAGGAAAATTCCACACAACATAATATGCCTTTGCTGCTGCTCCAACATCAAGTGTCAGGTGAACATAAGACATATTTACTTGCTGAGCTATTTCTTGCAATGAGGTCCTCTGTCTTAATTTTTTTGAGCATATCTTGGTCATCACGTAGCTCTGCTGCCCTTTTCATTGAGGCTTCAGTTGTTTTTGTAACAATAGCAGTTGGATACTGCTTCTTCCCCTTCACTTTGATTACATATTTGTTACAGATTCCACATGTATCAAGAAATAACACTCTAGATGATGAGGCACAAGGAACACCACCCTGAGATGATGATGTGAGCTACGTTCACCAGCATCTGCATGTTCTCCAGATTTTCTGATCCTCTTGGTTTTTGTGAACTTTTTACTTTCTATTTTAGCCCCCTGTCACCACACCTAGCCCCCCTCTCAGGGCTCCCAATGGCCCTACTCAGGCTATGCCAAGAGGACTGGGGATCTCGCCATAAGTGCCCCGCTCTGGTATATCTAGAGGCCGGATGACCCCCCAGGTGGGGCGGGGGAGGCCTCCCCTTACCTCCCCCGAACGGCAGGGAGTGTGCACCTGGAGTCTCCCCCCGGATCCTCTGCAGTCATAATGGTGCAGGAGCCCATTGCATGGCCCAGATGTGGAGTCCTTTTCCTTGTTTTCTGGTCTCAACCCCTGCAGCAGTCAGCATACAGGGTGGACCAACGAGACTGAGGCGCACAGAGACGCACCTCCGCTCCTTGGCCAATGCCTGCCCCTCCCTACTATTCTACTTCCTTGTTGCATCAGCACCACGTGGTCACCCAAGTGCTGGTGGTACTGCAGCGAGGAGAGCAATCCACCCCTCCCGGAGAAGGAGGGCAGCCCATCGAGTGCTCAATCCTTCTCCCCCCAGTCGGCACTCCAACGACTCACGCTCACTACCGAACCCGAGTCGCTGGTGTCACAAGTGGTAGCGCTACTGCTGCACCAATAAGCCAGCCCTGGCTTTTGTGACCTTTTGATAACACTGTCTTTGGTAGCCATGCTGGCAGGCTCATAGTTAGGCATTGGAACTGAAGCACAGCGCCCATGATGATTTTCATCACCTAACTGGGTTCTAATATCTTTGCTTTCTATACATGAGCAGCAACTTTTGCCGCTCAAAGGAGTTACTTCAGAGTCTCTTGTTGTGAGAGCATGGTAAAGCACTACACACTGCAGGGTCCTAGGATTTTCCTCTCCATGTCTCTGTTTGACAGAAAAGTTTAGAGACATCCACGAAGAGTCAAAAGAAATGTTGTTAGTGTATATAAATATAGATATATAAATAAATATACATATATATATATAAGTGTATACACACACATGCCACACATATATAAACACAGAAGATATGGCGTGAAGAACTCAGCAAGTATAAACTTGCTAAAATTTTGTCTATTAATGGTGTCTTCACTTTTATCAATTTATCCTTTTATATTACCTTAAAACTTCAAAACCAAATATGCATTTCAAAGCAGAATCCTTACCCTTTTAGACAACATAAAATGATATTATAAAGCACAATAAATCCTGTCTGACAATACTAAATATAAGAATATTTTGAAATTTCACAAGAAATTAAGCGGTGGTGGTTGGCATTTAACCCTATAACTTTCAACATTAATCTTTTGATCCAACGCATAGGTATGCATTTTAAAGCTCTAACTCCCGCCTATTCATTGAGACTACACTTGAATGTATATTTCACTTAGTCTTGAAGTAATAGCCCAAGAATTTGCATTATGTACGTGGAGCTGAAAATCGCAAATTTGTCAAGGTGTCAGTACAAAATTGATGCAAACTACCATTTTGCCCCAATGTTCATGCGATCATAAACAGAACATGAATTTTGGGTATATCTGCTACATTAAACAATCATCTGCATTTATTTTAAATTATTCTGTTTATCCTTCTCCAGGGAGCCTGGCAGGTGGCTCCAGTCCCTCCCTCGGAGGGACTCAGTCTTCCGCTCCACCTTCCCCTGCCCGACTACCCCGCTGACCCCCCCCCATGACAGGGCCGGAGCAAGGAGTGCCGGCCTCCCCCCACCCCGGAGACCACATTCAGATTCCGGGTGTCGGGAAGGACGCTGGCGGGGCCATCACGGAGCCTGCCATCTCCATTTCCCTGGTTTTCTTCCTCCCCGCCATCATACGTCAGCTTGAGCCTCCCGACCCGTATCTCCCTCCAGCCATCACTAGAGGGCGATCAACCAGTGGGACAGCTATTCCTCCCTGAGAGAAGACAGCAGTCCTCTGGACGCTTGATCCTCTCTCTCTCTCTCTCCCCTGCCGAAACCCGGTCACCAGCATAGCGCATGGTGTAGCGTCTAGCGCCTCAACCTTCAGCGCCACTGGGCTGGTTAAACCATCAGCATTTATTTAGCTTTCAGGTGACACCCTACCTCCATCTACACCTGGTCTAACAGAAGAGATCATCCCAAGAGAGGAAACCTATCTAGCTGAGTTTTAGCCCAGCTGAGATGCAGCATCTTATTTTCAGTGGGGAGCCTTCCTTGTCCCGCTTGTGCAGCAAAGTAGAGTTCAGGAAGAATGAGTGAGTGAGAGAAAGTGGGTAAGGGGCTCCCCACTGGCTTTGATGCTGGATTTTAACAGTTAAGCCACACTGCTTCCAAAACTGCTATTTCCTGTCTGGGAATGAACCTGGGCTAAGACTGTTAGAGCACCGCATCGTAACCACTCGATTGCCATGGCAGCTTATCCCACTGAATGGGGAAAAAAATGCCAGATGTAGCTCATCCTGGTTTTATTTCAACATCTATCAGCAATCCCTTTTAAAGGGTACAATCTCAATCTCCCTCCCACCCCATTTAGTGTGCCGTCCCTCCCACAGCTCTTTGCCAAGAGCCAGTCTCATAAATTTCAGTCCCCAACACTCCAGTTTCCTGCTTCCAGAAGTAACCAGCCTAAAGCTCTGACAGATGTGTGATCAAATACCCACTTAATAATATTGCTAACTTTCATGCTTCTTTTCAGACCTGATGTAGTGAAGTAAATTTGAGAAGAATTTTAAAAGTACAGAACTCTAACAAATGGCATTAGACAACTGTACATGTTTTATTTATTAAAAAATAAAATAAAAAAATGCCAGTTTAACCACAGAGTGATACTCCATTTAAATCTGCTGTCATCTAAGTTTGACATGGTACAGCAGCTACTGTTGATTCATTTACTTTTTAGATGAAGTATTTTAAACAGGGCTTTTTGTTTGTCTTGTCTTGTTTTATGTTACTTTTTTCCTTTACAGCTGCATAGCGAGAGCTATGCTAATGTATTGGGAAGGGGAAGTGAGAAATAAGGGGATCAGGAGACATGACCAGATACCAAACGCATTACATAATGATTGCTAGGTGCCTGGTGGAGTTGAAGCACAAAGAATATGCCTGAATCAGTTTGCTCCTCTCTCTCTCTCTCTCTATCTATCTGCCCCTGCACTTCGTCTCTGTCAGTCGGTCTCTCCCTCCGTGCACTTAATTTTCTCACGTGGAGCTGGGCTCAGGTTACAGTTTGAACCCTCTTGCTCAGTCTCCGCCCCAGCGCCTCTCTCTCTCTCTCTCTCTCTCTCTCTCAATCCCCTTTTTGACCCGTCTAGGGAATTTTTTAGCCATGACTTTTATTAACCTGATTTAAGGTTATTATATTTCCCCCCATACCTCTCAACCTTTTGTCCCCTAAATGTGGAACACTGCCTGTCAAAATGTGGAACAAATGGTCAAAATGTGGAACACTTAATAAAATGTTTCCCTAAGAAGCTCAAAACACATAAAATGTTGCATTCATGTTCAGAAAGTCTTGTTACTAATTGAATAATATATTTTTTACATCATTTACTATGGATTTTTGCTTTAAAATGTTGGCTTTGAATGTGGAACAAGTCCTCACAATGTGGAACAGGGAGCTTTTGTGAAGTAAAATGAGGAATGTTCCTCGTAATGTGGTACAGTTGAGAGGTATGTTTCCCCCTATCACGGATGGCCACCTAACATTTTGATGCACCTCCCTGGATCAAACATCTAGAAACAGAAAACTGACCCATGACAACAAATATCACCGGGGCATACAAAAACTTAAAGTGGGTGCATTTCTTCAAGTCAGACGCAGGGTTGCTCAAGTTTCCAGTAGGACAGCTGTCCAAAGTAAAGGAATATTAACTTACCCCTGAAATGGTACTAAGTAAAGAATGTGAGCTTTTGCTGCTACTTGGTCCTGATCCGAACACCTACTTTTTGATTTTCTATCTGTACAAAAAAGCCATTGGCCTCCCAAATCCATCTTTATGCTCTTTAAATTAAATGCTTATTTTCTGATCCGTACCTGTAAACAGATCAGGATAGAAAAATCCTTGCTCCTTTCTTTCAACTCCCAGACAGCAAAGGGTGATGTCAGTGTGTTTGTAAATTTCATGTAAATTTCTGAGGTGAGCACATTCCTTAATGGAACAATCAAAAAGAGGATCATCAGCATGGACAGAAATGGTCCACCTACTTTGGGGAAAGTTGGATTTCAAATTAGTTAAAAAAAAAAAAAAAAAAAAAAAGGTCCACCTTGCAAAATAATTCTAATGATAAAATAAAGTCTTACCGTAGGTTTGGGAAATTATAACAGCTAGATTATGCACTAAAAATGGAGAGCAGCCACACAACTGTTACAAGGTAACTGAGAGCAGGTTGTTAACAAAGGGGAACTTTGCAATGGTAGATTCTTTTCAGGTTGGCTTTGTTCCCCCCTCCAGCCCTGGTTCAAGTTACTTGGGAGGATTTACAGCAGAGCCAATCAAAGCACAGCAAAGCTGCTTTTTTACAGGTGCATAGTGAGAGCTACGCTTATGTACAGTGAAGGGAAGGAGAGAGAAAAAAGGGGGTTGGGGGCGTGACCAGGTACCAAATGCATAAAGAACAGTTACGTAAGAAATTACCGTAACAGTAGATCTTCGAGGGAATCTCTGTCATCTGGTCACACCTATGGAACTTAGCAGTCAGGCACCAGGATGCCACAGAAGCTTTTCTGCAGCAGTCTACTAGGGGCTGCTCACGCCGATGTCAGGCTCTGACGTCACTCACCCTATAAAAGCTCAGGAAGCCCCACTCCCTCCTCAGTTCTTTCCCTAGCTGGAGGCCATGAGACAGGAGTCCCACTAGGGAATCGAGGAGAGAGAAAAGGTGCACAGCGGGCAGAAGAGCTGCAGCAACAGACAGCCAAGCTGGAGAGAGAGAGAGAAAGAGAGAAAGTGGGGGTGGAGGGAGGGATGGTATGACCTGATGACAGAGATTGCCTTGAAGATCTACTATTACGATAAGTTCTTACGTAACTGTTCTATCGTCTTCAGGGATATCTCTGTCATCAGGTCACACCTATGGAACGAGGCCCAAGCAGTGCTGTGAGCAAGAAGTCCAGGTGGCAGGAGGCCAGAGGTCTACGAAAGAAGGGCATGAAACACAGCAAGGCCAAAGCCTATCCTTCTTCGGGATGCAATGCCTAGACTCTAGTATTTGGTGAAAGTGTGGACAGTACTCCAAGTGACAGAAGTGCAGATCTCGGCTGCAGACATACCTATGAAACAGGCAACTGAAGTGGCCTTGCCCTTGATGAAATGGCCCTTGACAACTCCAGGAAGTTCCTTACTTTACTTTCTGTAACAAAAAACAATACAGTTGGCCAACCATTTGGACAAGCACTGTTTTGAAACTGGAGCACCTTCTCTACTGGGGAGAAAGAAAGAAACAAGCAACTGTTTGGACTTCCTGCAGTCCTTAGTACGGTTTGTATAGAAACATAAAATTCTATGCACATCCAAAGTACGAAGCAATGCTTCCCCTGGACTGGCATGCTCTGGATAATAACAGGCAGGTGGATGGACTGGTTGAGGGTAAACTCAGACACCACCTTAAGAAGAAACTTAAGATTAGTATGCAAAGAGACCCTGTTTTTGTGGAAAATCAAATAAGGCTGCTCACACGAGAGCCTGCTGCTCTTAAATTCTTTGAGCAGAAGTAATAGCAACTAAAAATAATGCCTTCCATGCCAAAAAGCGTAGTTCGCAAGACATGGCTGGCTCAAAAGGAGGCAGGGTCAGCTTCTCCAAAACAAAATTGAGGTCCCAAGCCGGAACCAGGTCACAGATGTGAGGCTTCAATTGGAGAATGCCTTTGAGAAACGGAGAGGCCACATCTACCTGTACCACTGTACAGCCATCAATATGTTCACAGAAGGCAGATATGGCAGACGGGTGCACTTTGAGGGAGGAGTATTTGAGACCGGCATCAGACAAGGTCAGGAGATACTCCAAAACCTAGTTCACCAGACAGGTGAAAGGGTCCAGTTAGTGAGAAGAGGCCCTGATAGCAAACGCTTCCACTTCATAGCATAAGTGGCCCTGGTGGAGGGTTTCCTGACAGCCACCAGGACATCAGCCACCTTGTGAGAAACCTCAGACCGAGTAATGGCTAAGTCCTCAGGAGCCATGCATGCAGATGAAGGGACTTGAGGTCTGGATGGACCAGGGTCCCCTGTGCCTGTGTCAACAGGTCTCGGCAAAGGGGGCAGGGGAACTGGAGGTTCCACAGCCAATTGTTGCAGTAATGGAAACCATATCTGCCATGGCCAGAACAGGGCCATCAGAATCAGGGTGAAGCCCACCATCTGAAGTTTGATGAGGACCTTTTGAATTAGAGGGAAGGCAAGGACTGGGTAAAGAAACCTCCTTTTCCAGGAGCGGGACAATGCATCTTGCCAGAAAACTATATGCCCTGCATCTAGTGAGCAGAAATGTGGCAGTTTTGTGTTGAATGGGGACGCAGAAAGGTCCAACTCTGAGTGACCCCACATGTCGAGCAAGTCTTCTGCAACCAAGGTCAGCAGTTCCCACTGGTGCATTTTGGATTGTGACCAGCTGAGGCTGTCCACCAAGGCATTTTGGAAGCCTGGCACATGGACGGCTGACAGTTCTAGACCGTGATCTAGAGCCCAGTACCAGACTCTCATTGCTTCCCGGCACAGAGGATAGGAATGGGTCCCTCCTTGCTTGCTGATGTAAAAGACTACACTGAGAGAGTCCTGCTGCACCAACAGAGGACCCGAGGAGAGATGGTTCTGGAAGGCCTCTAAAGCATACAGAACTGCCCTCATTTCTAGAACATTTATGTGGAGATGCGTCTCCCCAAGAGACCAGAGGTCCTGGGTCTTATAGGGGCCTAGATGGGCTCCCTAGCCCTGACCTGAAGCATCATTGGTGAGAATCTGGTGTGGGGATGGAATCAGAAAGGGAACTCCCTTTAGGAGATTGGTCAGATTCATCCACCAGTGAAGCACTCTGCAGACTGGTGAGGAGACCAGGGTCAGCTGATCTAGGTTGCCTGAACGCTGATTATTGGACCCAGAGGGTCCATTGCAGAATCTTCATATGCAGCCTGGCCAAAGGTACTGTCACAATGGCTGCTGCCATGAGGCCTAGGAGCCGGAGAAAAGTTCTGGCTGGCACATACCAACTCTTAACCACCTCCTGGGCCTGGGCACTAAGGTGGTTTGCCCTGTCCTGAGGGAGGAAGGAAGGCCTTGCCCTGAGTAGAGTCCAGAAATGCCCCTATGTATTGCAGTCTCTGAGAAGAGGTCAGCACCGCCTTGGGGTGACTGACTATGATGCCCAAGGATTGAACAGCAGCAGGGTGCACTCCAGGGAGAGCAACAAGAGCTCCCTGGACTGGGCTTTCAGCAACCAGTCATCCAGGCAGGAGAAAACACAGAAGCCCTCACAACGTAGAGCCACTGCCACAGCCACTAAGCACTTAGTAGAGACCCATGGTGCAGAGGATAAGCCAAAGGGCAATACCCTGAAGTGGTAATACTCCTCCAAAACAGGAACCGCAGGTAATGCCTATGAGGGGGGTAAACCATGATATGCAGGTAAGTACCCTGCGTATTGAGGGAGCACAGTCAGTCGCCCTGCTTTACTGGACAAAAAGGTTCAGATTCTTGAGGTCTAGAATGGGTCTCAAGTCCCCTGTTCCCTTGGGAACCAGGAAGAATCTGGATTACAACCCCCTGTTCCTTTAATGCCTGGGTGCTGGCTTGATGGCCCGCTTGCACAACAAGGCGAGGACCTCCTCTCGGAGTACCTCTGTGTGGTCTGGGGTGAAAACTGGAGGAATATTTGGAGGCTGCTCTAGAAGCTCAAGAGCACGCCCCTTTTTGATTATCTGAAGGATCCAAGCACCTGAAGTGATGGTTCTCCATTGAGACAAGTGGAGGGAGAACCTGCATACGACCACTACCCCCTGCCTCAAAGGAGGAGGAGGGTGGTCCTGCAAGGAGTCAGGCAGAGGCTGAACTGGTGGCAGGGGCTGTACTGCCACCTCTGGGCTGCTTGGCCAAGGGACCGGAGGAGGAAGGGGGAGCAGGCAAGGCTGAACTGACTCTGCGTTTACCCTGAAGTTTGCCTCCAGGACCCGACTTGTGGGAAAGCTTCCAAAAGGAGGACCGTGGCCTACTCCTGGAGTGGGTATGTTATAAGGAGTGAACTGACCAAATAGCCCTACCAGAAGCCTGCAACTCATTAATAATGTCCTGCACATCTGGACCAAAAGGTTTGTGACCCACAAAGGGGGCATTTAACACCTTTTACTGGATGTCATTGGCAAAGCCAGAGTCCCGCAGCCAGGAGTGCCATCTAAGGCAAATGCTGGAGGCAGCTGCCCGGGTTGTAGTGTCAACCATATCACAGGTGGCTCTGAGGAGGTGCTTGCTAACATCCTCCAAGGCCTGAAGTACCTTGCGGAAGTCCTGCTTGTGAGATCCTTCAGGAAGGGACTGAGCAGTCGCTGTGCCCTTCCTCCAGAGGGTATTTTGGTACTTAATAAGGTGAGCAAAGTAACTGTAATTCGAAGGCCGAGGGTGGCTGATGCAAAAGTCCTTTTGCCCCACAAATCCAACCTTCTGGACCCCCAGTCTGTTGTCAGGGAACTAAGGTGCTTAGATGCCTTAGTCTTGTTATGGGCCACTTTAATGACCAGTCAGTCTCAGGCCGGGCTGCATAAAAGGTTAACCCTTGAGGCACCTGATAAAGCTTGTCAGCCTTCCTGGGCATAGCTGGCATACTGGGCCTGGGCCAGGCTGCTGTGACTGCATCATTCAAGGCAAGCAGCAGTGGAGGAAAAATCTTAGGTTGGGACTCAGGGATCTCCAAGAAGTCCACCATATTCCTCCTGGTTTCATCCTCCTCCTCAGTTTGGTACCCCATAGTGGAGGAGAGCTGCTTCATAACACTGAAAAAGGAGGAGTCCTGGGGGGGGGGGTGCTGGGAGTGTGCTTAACAGACTCCTCACTCACAAAGGAGATAGTGGACCTGTCAGAGGTTTCCACGTCAACTTCCTCCTCGTCCTCCCCTTCCACGGGGAGAAGGAGAAGATCTGGATGATACTCCTCTTCATCGTTGGACTGCTCTGGAGCAGGAACCAATGAATGCTGCTCCGACGAATCCCGAGGGGTGCAAGGTGTGCGGCCTTGGCATGTGGTGCCTCCAAAACAGCCGACGACAGCGCAGGCAAAGACGGCTCAAGTCGTGCAGCTAGCTGTTGAATAAGACAAGTAGTGATGGAGGTTAGAATGGTATTGAGGTCGATGGTAGGGAAGGGAACTGTCATAGACACTGGCAGCGACGGAGGGGATGCAAGGCCCTGGTCTGTCCATGAATGACTAGTTAAGGAGGTAGCGGATAGTACCGGCACTGATGGACTTACAGTCTCAAGAGGTCTTGACGGTGGGGCAGAGGCTGACTACCTTTCCACCACCCGATGATGAGCGGGAGGAGAATCCACTGTGGGGGGCCTGGAGGATGCAGAGGTCTCCACGGGGTGAGGAACCAATGCCGAAGCTGTTGATGGGGTGATCCCCGGAGAAGAAGGGGAAGAATCCAGTGGGGACTGGGATCATCGATGGGGAGTCCTTGGGCCTCTCCTTGACCCATTGAGAGTGTTTCCCCAAGGATTTGTCCCAGGTCTTGGTGGTCTACGAGCCTGTGGAGGATGCCAGCGACTGGGTGGAGGGGGCCGTGGAAGACCCCTGCTCTCCGCTGGCTACCTGTTGCCCCATGAGGAACATCTGCAGGGCTTTCTTTTGTCTGTGCCAGGTGGTAAGGTTGAATTTCTGGCAGGATTTGCAGGCTGAGAACTTGTGGCTAGGCCCAAGACAGCAGACACTGAGCTGGTGTTCACTGGTAGAAGAAATCTTCTTTCCGCAGTGGCAGCAATGGAAAAGAGCCAATGAAGGAGTACCTCTCGACATGCAAAGGAAAAAGGAATCACTTTGTAATAAAAGTGATTAATCGGAAAAAGAAAATAAATGGTTAGAAAATTTTGGCGGTCGAACTGAGCGACAAAACTTTTGCAGAGTCCGTGCACAGATGATTGATGGCGGAAAGAACTGAGGAGGGAGCAGGGCCACCCATACTTTTATAGAGTGAGTGATGTCGGACCTGGATGTCGGCGTGCATGGCCCCTAGTAGACTGCTGCAGAAAAGCTTCTATGGGATCCTAGCGCCTGGCGGCCAAGTTCCATAGGTGAGACCTGATGATAGAGATATCCCTGAGGAAGATTGTAATGTTTGCTCAGTGCCCAGTGGAGTTGAGACACAAAGAGTATGCATGAGTCAGTTTGCTTCCACTCTCTTTCTCTACCCACCCAGGTGCTTCCTCACTATCTCTCTCAGTCTGTGTCCTCCCCAGCACTTCTTTTCTTCCTCACTCTGAGTTACGCTCAGGTTGCAATTCTGACCCCTTGCTCAGCCTTCATTCCCCAGGTCTCTCTATCCCCCGCCGCACTTCCTCTCTCTCAGTCTGTCTCTCCTCACCACACTCCTTTTCTTCCCTCTCTGCACTGCACTCCTTTTGTCCCTCAAGTGGAGCTGAGCTCAGGTTGCTGTTCTGATCTCTTCACGCAGCCTCTGCCCCAGCACCTCTCTATCCCCTCCCCCGTGCTTCCTCATTTTTTCTCTCACAGTCTGTCACCACCCCACACTTCTTTTCTTCCCTTTGCAGCTCTCCCAGTTCTGTTTGCTCCCAGTTCAATTGCAGTTCTCCCGTCCACTGCAACCCCGCTCTACTACCTCCCCCCAATGTGTTCTGGTTTGACTGCAGCTCTCCTGTCCCCTGCAACCCCACAGCTCGCGCTCCACAGTCACAGCAAATTGCAGCAGCGTTAGTGAAATTCAGTTGCTTGCTTGTGCTGCTTTTAACCAGAATCAGAAAATGGAAATTACGTACTTACCATAATTCTTGATCTTCTTGGACAAAGTATTCACCACTCATTCACACTACAGGGACTATGCTGGAGGCACTAGGACCCCGTCGGGAGCCAAAAATATTCAGGAGGGCTGGTGCTGGGATAGGACCGTGCATGCGCAGGGCCATGAGACTAGCTTGCGCTGCATAAGCTATCTAGGTGTCGACCCTCCAACCGTCTCAGTTCCTTTTCGACTGAGGAGGTGCAGCGTAAACTAATGAAAAAATCTAACCCTAACTTCCGGGCATATGAAGGCCCAGATGACCCATGTAAGAAGGGTCAATTCAACAATGTCTTCACAGTCCGAACAACAAGGAAGTGAAGACCAAAACAGAACGAGTGAGCTCGGGGGATGGTGGGTGGGCCTGTAAATGAGTGGTGGAGACTTCGTCCAAGAAGATCAAGAATTAAGGTAAGTATGTAATTTCCATATCTTCCTGGACTAAAAGTCTCCACCACTCATTCACACTAATGGGAGAGTACCGAGCTAAAAATCAAACCCCCAAGTAGGACGGTAGGAGATAGAGTTTACTCAGGACAGAAGTCCATAAGGACAGTCCTGCTGAAGAAAGTGAACTGTCTGGCATTGACATCCAGAACATAGTGCTTTTACAAAGGTATGTACTGAGCTCCAACTCGCTGCCTTGCAGAAATCTGCAATGGGTACATTATGAAGCTCTGCTTGGAAAGCTGCAACCACTCCGCTAGAGTGGTGTGAACCCAGCCTTCCAACCTGATCTGTGCCATGGATTAGCAGTGTCGAAGGCATACAACTAACCAAGCTGAAATACATCTCGTGGCAACAGGCTGACCAAGCTGAGGCATGTTGAAAGATACAATAGTTGCTTGGATGCGTATCTCTTCATTCTGTCGGTGTAGAATCGCAGAATCCTCTTATCATCCAGAGAAATTAAGAGAGTATTTTCCTTCATTCTGGAGTTCACGAAGTAGGTAGGGAGAAGTAAAACTTGACCAACGGTAATTGAGCCACTGACATGCTGTCTACTGGCTCAAGATAGACCAAAAATGTGCAGAGGTGTACCTTCACTGTTGAGTAATGCAGACCTGCGTTTGACAGGTCCAAGAGGCACCCTAACACCTTACTTGGTGGGTAACCGGAGGGTCCAGACGGGACTTGCACCCCAGAAGAAGGGTTTCCATTTAGCCGCCCAAGCCCTCCTGGTAGAAGGCCTATGTACGGCTTAGAAGATGCATGCCATGCTTTGGGAAACCTAAAACTTGCCCACTTCCATTTCCTGAGGAGCCCAGCATGGAGATGAAGGGAATGCAGGTTAGGATGGACTAAAGTCCCTGTGTCAGAGGTCTGTTCATAAAGAGAGTCACCTCGGGGGAACTTCTGACAGACTGTTGATCGATGCAATCATATCTGACAAGGCCAGTCTAGGACGATGACAATCATCCTGCCCCCCCCGTGCCTACAACTTGTGCAGCATCCTCTGAATTAAGGGAAGAGGAGGAAAACATACAGGGAGCGTCTTGTCTACTGCAGTGACTACATCCTGACGGGAAACACCAGGGTCTGGATTTCTGAAGCAGGATAGAGGCAGTTTTGCATTGAGAGGGGACACAAAAAGGAGCAGGTCCGAACTGTCCCACTCACTGAAAGCGACTGCACGAAATCTGAACTGATGTATCATGCTCGAGGTACCACTGTCACAACCTCACGGCCTTCCTGCAGTGAGGGTAGGAGGGCGCCCCACCCTGCTTGCCAATGTAATGGATGGGGGCTGCGTGGAGGATGACAACAGTAAAGCTGACATATTGAACAGGTATTTCTGCTCAGTCTTTACATAAGAGGAGGAGGGTAATGGGTCTGAAAGGAGTACAAGGGGTGAGAATGGTGTAGAAATGGACACAAGTCCCTTTACACGAGAAAGGGTCCTGAAGGAACTGGAAGTAATAAGAGTTGATAAAGCAATGGGGCCAGATGGAGTGCACCCCAGGGTCCTTAAAGAACTAAGAGAGGTGGTGGCTGAACCTCTGGCTATCCTGTTTAGCCGATCACTGGAAACAGGGGAGGTACCCAAAGACTGGAGGACAGCAGATGTAGTCCCTTATACAAAAGTGGGAACAAAGAGGAAGCAGGGAACTACAGACCAGTCAGCCTCACCTCGGTAGTGGGGAAGATCATGGAAGCACTACTGAAGGAGAGATTGGTGGAACATCTGGTTGTCAATGGACTACAGGACCCAAGGCAACATGGTTTCACCAGGGGAGGGGAGGTCATGCAGACCAACCTCGTTGAATTTTTTGACTGGGTGACTAGGGAGGTGGATCAGGGGAGGGCAGTGGACATGGCCTATCTGGACTTCAGCAAGGCCTTTGACAACTGTGCCACATAGAAGACTATTACACAAACTGGGGAATATGGGTGTGGGCAGGACAGTAGTGTGGTGGGTAGGTAACTGGCTGGGTGGCAGGACACAGAGGGTAGTGGTAAATGGCTGTCACTCCACAGAGGGAGTCACTGTCACTGTTCGCTGATGACACAAAGCTCTGTAACAGAGTAGACACACCAGAGGGTGTAGACAGAATGAGAAGCGACCTGCAGAAACTTGAAGAATGGTCAGGGGTTTGGCAGTTGAAATTCAATGCAAAGAAGTGCAAGATAATGCATATGGGGCACAAAAACCCTGGCACAATATATCAGTTGGGGGGTGAGGATATAGCATGCACCAAGCAGGAAAGGGATCTTGGGGTTGTCATCTCTGATGACCTCAAGGTAGGGAAACAGTGTGACAAGGCAGCAGGTAAAGCAAATAGGATGCTGGGATGTATAGGCAGGGGCATCACCAGCAGGAAAAGGGAGGTCATAATTCCACTATACAAGACACTAGTGAGGCCCCACCTGGAGTACAGTGTACAGTTCTGGAGACCATACCTATGTAAGGACATAGACTGGGTAGAGAAGGTTCAGAGGAGGGCAACAAAGATGGTGCATGGATTGCATCACAAGTCCTATGAAGACAGGTTGAAGGAACTGAACATGTACTCCCTGGAGGAGAGGAGGGAGACAGGGGATATGATAGAGACATACAAGTATCGTACAGGGAGGAACAGGGTGCAGGTAAACACTATTTTTAAGCGAAAAAGATGTTCCAGAACTAGAGGGCATGGGATGAAGTTGGAGGGAGGACGATTCAGAGGAAACATGAGAAAGAATTTCTTCACAGAACGGGTGGTGGACAAGTGGAACACCCTGCCAGAGGAAGTGGTGGGGGCTGAAACAATCACGGGATTTAAGAATGCATGGGATAGACATAAAGGAATTCTAGAGGTCAGGGGTAAGGGGCAACAGACTTCTAGGAAAACAAACTGAACTTACAAGCTCAAATGGGCAGACTGGGTGGGCCATAGGCCCTTATCTGCCGACACTGTCTATGTATCTATGTATGTATCTATGTAATACATCACAGCTCTGTCGTCCGTCCGAAGCAGGATCACTCTGTGGCAGAGGGCATCCTTCAGGGCTTTGTTTGTAAGATAGCTCTAATCTCTAAGAAATTTATGAAAAAGATGAGGTTCCTCCTGGCTCTACACCTGAGTGTGAAGGTCTTGACAGTGAGCTCCCCACAAGAGATTTTGTCCGAGGCTCCGTCATTTTGAATGTAGGACTGCAGATGCGTGGTCGGAGACCACTGCTTGCTGTAGGGGACGTTCAGAGTCCCAGCATCCGCTCGACTGAAAGGGGCCCGAAAGAGTCATTTTCCATAATGCAATGAGCCATCTGAAGATGTCGTTTCTCCCGTCCTCTGAAATGAAAAATGTCGCCCTGGAGGTATCCAGGAGGGCTCCTAAGAAGAGGAGCTGCTGGGAAGATGAAACTGGCACCTTCCCCAAATCAGAAAACCCCCCTGAAGAGAACTAAGGAGCTGTGGCAACTGCCTCCTGTGTCTCTTGCCCGGATGGGCTTGCTAGGAGCCAAATGTCCAGGAGGTGAATACTTGAACACAGAGGTTTTAGTGAACTCCTCCCTGAACAGGTACTTGTTTAACCTTCCAAGGTTGACAAATGGCACATGCCACCTGTTATCTTGGAACCAGAAGCAATGGAAATAGGAAGCTGTGCTCTGTTCCGCTGTGGAACAATGTCTACTGCCCAGTTCCCACAGAGGCCCCGTATCTCAGAAGCAAGAGAGTGTGACTGAGAGGTAGACAGACTGGACTGCCGTCTGGGTGGAAGGTCTGGGGAAATCTGCGAAATTGGGGAGAGTATCCCTCTCGGAAATCCTGATGACCCATATGTCTGCTGTAATGGACTTCCACTGGCTGTAAAACCGAATTAGATGCCCCTCTTACAGCCGAGAGGTGTCCCCCTCAGACAGCTGAGGTGGGACCTGGGCTGGATCCACAGAGATTGGTACAGGGCACTTTGGGGCCCTATGCCCTCTACTGGGCTGATTCCTGATAAAGGCACCTAGGCCTTTACCTTGAAAGGACTGCCTGTATGAGAATGTTGAAGGTTCTGTCCCTCTGAGGGGCAGCAGGCACCGCCTGTTGTTTAAATGGCTGCCGTATTGTTCTGAGTGGAGGGCTGAACAGATAAGCACTGTCAAGGAGATGTTAACCACCTGCTGCCAGCAGCAGCTGCCCTACAGGCAGAGTTGTAGGTGTCCATAAAAGCTTTCAGCTGACTATTGGGCTATAAGCCCCTAGCAATGGAGTGTTAGATTCTGGGAGGCCCTCAATCATTTCATTGAGTGTGTTTCACAAGTGTACTCGTACGGAGGAATGTAGGAACTCAAGATGCAGAAGTCTGCTTTGGTCCACAGATGAAGACTGAAATGTTATGGTGGACCCCATATCCCTGAGGAAAAAGAACTGGAAAAAAGATCTTCTATCATACTAATACAGACTAATGCATTCCAGCCCATAAAATGAGTCATCTGCGTCTTCAACAAAGCAGAATAGATAGAGACTCACTACTGCTAGACCTGAAGAAAAGGGGGAGAAGGAAAGCGGTACCCGTGCTGACCCCTGCGGGGGAAAAAGAGAGGGGGGTAGGCATGAGGAGTCTGTGTCAATGGTGTTGGCACCAGATAGGGCACCATGCACATCCTGGCCGTGGCCCAGCAGCTCGAGGCCTGAAGCTCCCGGAATCGGGTCCACTAGCCAGGACAACTGGGCAGACGCCATGCCCCCCCTGCTCTAAAAGAACGGCCAAGAGGTGAAACTTGCTCACCAGAACCCCATCGAGGACAGAGACGGGATCCAGTGTCGAAGATCGTGGCCATTAAGAGCGGAGTCACAGAGGAACCCACCACAGTTGGTTCAGGCCTACCGCTCTCCACCACTGATGATCCCCGCACAGACGTACCAGAGGGTGACCCCGAGTGGTACCAATTCTTCTTCCACTGACAGGAGGAAGAAGGGCTAGAGGTCAAGCAGAGCCAGGTCCCGGAACTGCTACTTTTGTGCTTCGGGCGTACTCCCCCCCCCCCCCGGACTACCTGTGGTCAGGCTCCCCCTTCGCAAAGGGCGGCGGACCGGACACAGCCCCCACTGCCATCACAGCTTTCAAACGAAGTCTCCCTACCGTCACTGCAGCCGTCTAAGGTAAACTCTGTTGATGGCAGGCTGAGAGTTTCTTCTTCATAATCTTCCTTTTTTTTTTTTTGTTTTAAATAAGAAAAGAACACTAAAAATGGTAAGTTAAACAAATACTGAACAGCTGTAGTTGCTGTCGTATAGATGAAGACTTGACTCCCGGCAGGTGAGCAATGTTGTCATCGAAACACACTCGACGGTGGGAGAAAAGGAACTGACGTGGCTGGAGGGTCGACGCCAAGAAAGCCTATATGGTGTGAGCTAGTCTCGCAGTGCCACACATGCACGGTCTTATCCTGGCACCAGCCCCCCTGAAGATTTTTGGCTCCCGAAGGGTCCTAGCTCCTCCAGCGTAGTCCCATTGTGTAAATGAGTGGTGGAGACTTTTAATCCAGGAAGACTGACTGATACAGACACTGGCAGACACTACTAAAGCAAGTACACAAATACAGTATATTTATCGCAGGTCAGTAGGTTCCTCTCTCTCTCTGTCTGTTTTACCCTTCGGCAGTTGTTTTCTTCCCTCTGCAGCTCTCCCAGTTTGATTGCAGCTCTCCCATCCTTTGCAGTCCTACTCTCTCTCTCTCTCTCCCTCCTAATGTGTCCCTGTTCAACTGTAGCTTTCCTGCCCCGGCAAACCCACAGCCTGCTCTCCACATTCACAGTAAATTGCAACAAGGTTAGTGAAACTCAGTTGCTTGCTTGCTTTTTTCTGCTACTTTTAACTGGAATCAGAAATGGACGATGATATAGGCACTGGCAGACACTAGCAAAGCAAATACACGAAAATATTTCTCTCAGGTCAGTAGGAGAGCAGACACTATCTAGTGGCACATATTGAAGGTCTGAGAAGGATACATGAAAAGATGAGATTGATCAGACCAGAATTATAACAGTAATGGAAGTAGGCACTGGGCAAGGGAGAAAAATATTGCTTTACTTCTTTATGTGTTTTTGTGCTTCGCTTACTTTATGCCTGTTAAACGTTCTGGCTAACAGAAGTTCAGGCTGTTTTGTTGCCTGCCTGTTCCTGTTGCTGGCTTCCTCCTGTGACCTGCAACAGTACACACTCAGCTTTGCAGTTGTTAGCAGCACACCATGTGTTTTTACCTAAGTGGGCTTTGGCACGTGTTCAGTTCAAAGTACTGTTGCTCGGCTTTTGCTTTTTTTAAAAGGTACTATTCTTCCCTACACAACACACACCTCCCACACTGTGTAATTTAAGCCACCAACACTCCTTAATAACTACAAGTAAAGCACTTAATAATATGCGTATTTTTGTTTCACTTCTTGCTTTTAACTTTAATAGCTGAACAGCAAGCTACTGCAAGAGCCTTACTTTCACGGCTGCATATTGAGAGCTATGTTGACATACTGCGAAGGGGAGGAGAAAAAAAGGGGGTCTAGGGGCCTGACCGGATACCAAATGCATCACATAATGCTTGCTCTGCATCCAGTGGAGTCGAAGCACAAAGAGTATGCCTGAATCTGTTCAACTTCTTCCTCTCTCTCTATCCGCCCCAGCATGTCCTCTCGATCTCTCTCATTTTGCCTCTCTCTCTCTCTCCTTCCTCAGTGCTTCTTGTCTTCCTCCCACTGAACTGGGCTCAGGCTGTCTGCCCCCAGTGCCACTCTTGCTATCCCCCCATGCTTCCTCTCTATCTTTCTCTTGGTCTGTCTTTCCCCACTGCACTTCTTTTCTTCCCTCTGCAACTCTCCCGGTTCCATCTGCTCCCGGTTCGATCACAGCTCTCCTGTTCCTGGCAACCCTGCTTTCTCTCCTCCCTCCCCCTTCCCCCTGGTTCTGATGAATTCACCTAACCTCTCCAGCCACACAAATGTGGCAGCACAGCTGGGAGCTGCGCAGGGAAATGGCAGTTGAGTTTGAATCAGGGCACACTAAGCTTAAGAGCATGTGCATGCACATTACTTCCATACTATTGTAGTAGCAGTCACTGTGGCTCTGACCAGAGTGTGTTTCAGCAAGGAATGGGCACAAAAGTGTGGGGAAGGCCAGACAGGAAGTTTCAGGTAACAAATACATGGATCATAGTTTACTCAGAGGAGAAGTTGAGGTAAGAGAGGATGCTGGATATGATCCAGAGATGGAAACATGTAGCTTTTTAGAATTGATTCCAATGATGATGAAGACAGGTCAGGATCAAGGGGGGGAAAAAACAAGACCTCTGACCAAGGCTGCCAAATTGAGGTGGAAACCCACCAGTTCAATAGATGACATGATAATGTGAAGGCTGATTTCTTCTACCAAGGAAAACTGTCTTGGCAGGGGGAAGGATTATGGAATCCAATAGAGATTCTCTTCCTTGGAGGGTTAGTTGTGCTACTCTGTTCCTGTAGCAGCTCCTGGTGGTGGCACTGTGGAGGTGTCTCTGGTGGGGCGGAGGGCACACAGTGCAGGAGGGCCCCACTCCCAAGACACTGCTGTGGGCATACATCAGGGAGGTGAGAGGGAAAAGGGAAAATCTGGCTCCAGGATGCTGGATAACAGTCCTTCTGGAGCCCCTCGCATGTCACCAGTTAGCCCAGTCTGTTGGTTCAGGGATCAGACACTGCTTCACCCGTGGTGACAGCATGTGGGGAGTGGGGTATCCCAGCAGGGTGAAACTTGAATCACCAGACCAGCAGAGGACCCAGAGAAGCAGACAACTGAGACAGACAGCACAGGGTGAGTCTGCTGAGCAAACAGGACGCTCCTTTGGAGTGTCCAAAGCAATGGATGCAGAGGCAGACAAGGTTCCCAAAAAAAAAAAAGAGACCTGCCTTAAACTTAGATACAATTAGATGCAGGAAGATGGATTTAAGACAGACTTCAATAAGATCAAGGCTGGATGAGAACAAAGACGTAGATATGTAACTGAAACTCACACAAACTGGGAATTGTTGATCTCAAATGGGTAGCTGAGATTCAAGTGATGGATGAGATGACCAAGAGGTAAGAGACTGACAAAAAAAAAGTGTCAGTCCAAGAATAGAAAATTTGGAGACTAAAAGAGAAGGTATTACTGGTAACATTCTAATTCCAACTAGACAAGTAACAATGCTGGAACTGAAGTAGCATTCTCTTGGCAACTCTTCAACTGGTTTGTCAGTCCACCGTACCCCAATGGAGCAAGTAAGGCACATGCCACTGTCTTCCTTTGCCCTGCTACTTGGTCACTGTTGGAGCAGCATAACAGCACCACCAACTCCCATCCAAGATGGAGCAGATTTCCACAGCACTGCTGTCTCTGTGCCACTCAATATGTATGGATCTGGTCTCTTTCCAGAACCCGGGTTGTTTACATGGTAGTAAAGCTTGCTACCATTGGATTTAGTCTCTCTTAAACTGCAACCACTTAATTTCTGACTAATTCAATTAACCTGTGCAGATGAGATGTTTTACTGTTTATCAATAAATAATAAACTTCAGTCTGTCCATGATACTACAGTTCTACCTAATCTTCCTGTTACTAGTTACAGCACGTGAGGCAAGCAATTCTTGAACTGACTTTCTTATTCATCATCATGTTTATTAACGGGAAATACTCCATTGAGCAGGCTAATTTACAAGGAGGTCCTGAGCAGACAGTCATACACACAAGCAGATGTAGGCAACTATACAATACACAGGGTATAACAAAGCCAAAATAAAAATATATATGAATAAGAAAAACAAAAAATGTATACAGAATTATATATACAAAAAATATATACAGTAGTTCTCAAGTACTATAGAGCAACGAGGTTCATACATAGTAAGAACATTTGGTAAACATTTGGAGCAGTTTGTATTCACAGGGTTACACCATGGATCAAACAGAGGGTATTAGGTAAGATTCTGAGGCATAGTAGAGAGGGGAGGCAATACTACTAACATACTAAAATGCCAGCAGAATAGGCCTAACGGTCTTTCATGTCTGCTCGTTTGGTCAGTCCTCACCCTGGGAGCTGAACTTGTTGCCCCCCTCTCCCTCTCTGGCTTCTCCCTTCCCAGTCCCGGATAGTCTCGCTGCACTGGTTTTTGCTTCCAGAACCCTTCCCCTGTACCTGTCCCACACCCTCTTGAACCCCTCCACCGTTTCTGCCTCCACCAGCCCCCTGGGCAGCGCATTCCATGGCTCCACCACCCTCTCAGTGAAGTATAGGTGAGGGTTAGAAGGGGGAAGGTGATTGAAACAGGGTGGAACAACGGGCTAGGAGGAGGAGGACAGAAAGATGGGGGAGATGGGGAGGGTTGGAAGGGCAGGTAAGTGAGTGTGAATGAGGTGGGAAGGAAACTAGGGAAGGGCATAATTGAGGAGGGTGAAGTGTATGACATATAGTCAGTGACATGCACAGGAGTCACCAACTTTGATGATGACCAGTATTTTGAAACTGTGTAGGGGTATTAGGTTTTGTAGTTTGAGACTAGATTGGGCTTTATTCCAGGCTGCTGGTAGAGCATGGCTTATAGCCATTTCTCCAAACCAAGTGTGGGCGCATGGAACTTCTAGCATAATGTAATCATTGCTGCGTAATGTATACAGGCAGGCAGTCCGCCTAAAGAGAGAAGAAATAGAGGAGGGGAGCTTAGATAGAAGAGCTTTGTATAACGAGGTGAGAGAGTGGATGAGGCATCTAGTCGATAGTGAGGTCCAGCCCAAATAGGCATACAGTTCGCAGTGATGCATGCCTCGGTGGGCACTAGAAATGAATCGAATCGCACTGTGGTACACTGTGTCCAATTGGTGAAGCAGGGAGTCTGAGCATCGGCCATAAACTGTCAGCATAGTCAAGGAGTGGCATTAAAGTTGTCTGGACTAATCGTAGTCTAGCTTCAGTAGTAAATAGGGATTTATTGTCTGCACTCTGTCAGATGCTTCATTTTCATTTGACCTGGAGGTGACACAGAATCCGTAGCTGCAATAGGACATTTCAGATCCAAGAATACCCAAGGGGACAATTTCCTATAGAGCCATGCAACCAGAAAAAGACAGAGCATATATATGTTGCTGTTTTTTTTTTAACTTCACTAGATTCAGAGACTCCCACTAGACTGAGAGAGAGACTTGCTTTAAGGTGCCCACTAACCTGGTATAACTGAGACCACAAACTCCCTGCCAACGTCTCGCAAACACAAACGTGAACCTAGATTTTGTGATGTAAATTGTATGCTTATATTTATCCAACTGGGTGTATGTGTGTGTGAATCAACCTACTTTGCAATGGCTTTCACTCATCAATCAACATACGTCAAAGCTGTGATGACATCAGATATGACTCAGCATTAAGCCTTTTCCGTAAAGTATCTTACATAAGTGCATCTTCAGGTCTTCAAAGGAATCAAGAAAAGGTTTCTGATTGGCTTAAGCTAAAGCCTAATCACCTCTAAGCTAATTAGGTGTCAAACTTTCACCGACTGTAACCAATGGAAACCTTTAAGAACTAGTTATAACCATCATCTGATACTGTCTCAGAAGAAGGCTCTGACTAGATAAACATATATACACTTGATTCACCTAGTCTTTCATTAAAAGTCATGTACTTACAGTACTTACAATACCTTCCCTTTTCAGATGGATTCCTGCTCCTCCCCATACTTCTCAACTGCTATGAATTTCGCATAACGCTATGATTTTAACACTCAAATTCACCCTTACTCCGCAGAGGTTTACTGATGCTCTTTATAATGTTAGAACTATTTCTGGACACACAAACTATTAAATCATTGAACTAATGAACTAACTTAATACTAACATACTATTTGCCAGCAGATTAGGCCTTATGGTCTATCAAGTCTGCTTGAACCTAGATGCTTAGTTGGGTGCCGAGACCCTCCCATCCCTTGTGCTCCAGAAACCCCTATCATCCATCTCCCCCCCCCCCCCCGGGACAGGCCATCATCTGATACATCCACTTTCTGTGTCTGTCCCACCCTCTCTTAAAGCTCTCCACTGTGGATCTCTGAACCAGCTCACCAGGCAGAGCATTCCAAGGGTCCACCACCCTCTCAGTGAAAAACCTCCTCCTCTTTTCCCCCCTCACCCTTAGAAACATAGAAATATGTCACCAATAGAAACATTCCTTGGCACTAAATATATGGGGCCCTCTATTTGTAGACATATTATTCTTTAAAATAAAGTGCAACACATTCTGGCCATTTGCTATGGCTTTTGAAGGCCAGTGCTATGATTTTTTTAATGCTGAGAAGTTAAGAGGTATGCTCCTCCCACCTCATTTATTTTGATTCTTCTAACCCAGGCCTGCTTCCCTTGATGATTCTTGTTTGCAGAGCCTGCCCTTTCTGACTGCTGTCCGTTTACTGTATTATTGTTTACCTTCAAATATTTGTACTTCTTAGTTTATCACTGTAAAAACTGTTGTTTCATTGGCTTTTTTTTTTGCAGTCTCCCTTTCTCATGTGTATATATTTTTTATTGTACTTGGTACAATTTTTACATGTTTTCACATTACACCTTTTGCCCTGTCTCCACTGTACTTATCTCATGTTGTATTACTCCTTTCACGCATACATATTTTATATACATTTGATCTGGTTATTTTTTTTGTAAACTTTATTTAAAAGTCAGCATTACAACCACTCATAGTTGAAAGCTGGACAAAACAGAGCAGTTCAGAGCAGTAACAATTTTCAAAGGCACAGAGTACTTAAGAAAATTCTACTCATTAGTCATACATAATGGGTTTTGATATGACACCTAGTCATATAATACTCTACCAGAAATTAAGAATATACCCTTCTAGGCCTGTAAACGGTGTTACTGTCTAACATTCAGACTTGAGGAAGAGTAAAACTCCAGATTCCCTCCTCTCATCTGATGGGAACGTCGAAGGCTTCACAAATTGCAAGCCTGGGCATAGAGCTATTAACTGTGTTAAAAGGCAGGAAACCAAGGCAGGGGTGTCACAGTTTCCAGGGGTGCCCATATTTTATAAAATGGGTAGGGAAAATCCATCATCCTGGCTGGCCATAGCCGTTCTTTAGCAGTGTCTAATGTGTGGACAAAAGCAAGTGCTGGCCCATTCCTTAAAATGTTGAAGACTGTAATGGCCGTCACTCCCTCCCACCCAGTAAGTGGAAGTTTGCCACGGCCTTACTACCTGCCAAACGTTAGCTGATTCTTTCTCTTTCTGACAAAACACATTCAAAAAAACCAGCATGGAATGCCAAATACTAGCTATGACTCTATGTTTAACTGTTTGTTTTTTTAAGTTTTATTCTTTGTCAATACGGAGCGATCTATCTGTCTGCCTGCTACTCGCGCCCCTGTTTTTAATACAAAACTGGCTTTCTTTTTTTTTTTTTTTTAATCAATCCTTCTGTTCTTGTTTTGCGTAAGCCACTTCATCTCGTCCTGCATTCCCCCCACCCACCTGCTTCCTTGTTGCTCAGAAGTTACATTACTCATGCTGTGTTTTTCATTAAAACATTTACAATTGTTGCTGCACTTTTTGAAGGACTGTGCTCGTTCTACAACTTCTCCCTCCCCTGCAATACCTAAATGCCATCAAGCACTCTTCCGTGCAGCTAGTGACAGCACTTGTTTTCTTTAAAAAAAAAAAAAAAATAAGACAGTCATTTTTTGTTTGCCAGCATTAAGTGGCCAACACTTCTCTGTGCTTCTTCCTTCAATGCTGTTTCCTGGCTGCCCTACTGTCCTGACCTCTGATCTCCTCTTCCCACAACAGCAGAGAAAGTTGACAAATAAAATTAAAATCCCATTTAGAAAATGCTCTCTGTCTCACACTGCAGTGCAGAACTGTGGCTAACAATCTCAGGGCCAGTACTCAAAACTACGCAAATGGAAAAAAACTGCAACTATGGAAGCATTAGGACTAAAGTCCTGAAGCAAGAAAAAACCCATGAAGTATAAGCAGGCAGAAGATCTATTTTAGGAAAGATTCAGTAAAACTATTTAAGTTTTTAATATTTAAATCTGTAGATTTCATTTTTTTCTTTAATCTAAAATCCAGAGACTCATTTGATAAGTGCAATTAAGACCCTCTGGGGATGTGCATTTGACAGTTCTAATGTGGGACCAGGAGCTGAAGGCACTCAACCTGCAGCCTTGTGCCTTACTATGCCAGTCTGTGCAGTAGAACTGTCTAATGCACCCCCCTTTGTGTCTTATTGCTTATCTGGCACCTTTATGAACTGTTTATTTTCATTCCTGTTGTCCTCTTCCCATCTGGAATAAAGCTGCCTGTAGTTCAATATGCACGTGTGGTATAAATCTTTAAAATGTACCTAACTAAATGAGAAATTAGTAAATAGTCACTGTGCTACAGAATTGGCTTTTCACTTTGTAACACTGTGGTTTCTCATGCAAAAATATACCTAACTAATAAACTAAATGATAGATTAGTAAATAGTCATTGTGCTACAGAATTGGCTTTTCACTTTGTAACACTGTGGTTTCTCATGCTGTCTGCTAAATTTACCCTTACAGGGGAACAGTCAGCACTAAGAACCTTTTACTTAAGTGATGGGCTCATCCCAATTTACACTTTGTGTGCAAAAACATTTTTTATTTACTTACTGTTTAATGCAGTATATAAGATTGTATCAGGCTGGTTTTGCAGACTTCAAAGATAACATTTGCTTTAACCAGAATTCCCCGCAGCTGACATTAGAGCAGGGCTGCAGCACTGGTATATTCAAAGCCTGCAGTGAATGTTAGAGATTTTATAAGTTCGGAACAGATGTTTGCCAGCCCTGCTGTTTTCCTAGGGTTAAATACAGTTTGCTGTGCTGTACTTAGCTCCAGGAGTACAGCGGGACCAGTAAACAAAAGATGTCCCTCTAACACCACGCTGGGGGATCAGTATGATTACTTGTAATCAAGGCCCCAGGAATTCTGCGATTCTATGGTTGCGGAATTTTCCGCAGAATTTGCATCATGTTGCAGAATTTATATAGTGCCGCGGAATTCATTGTTTTTGCCGAATTTTCATTCAAATATACAGTTTTTCCATAGTGCCAGGCTCCTGCGCCCATCTTGTTTATCCTGAAGACCCTCCTCTACGCTTGATAGGTGATGTCATCAATGACATCACTTCATATTTTAGCCAATGGCAGGGCTGCATTCTGCCACAGAAATGAATAAATCATGCCACAGAAATCAGAAAATGCTGCCTCAGAAGCCTCGGAGCCCTGCCGCAGAAATCAGAAAATTCTGCCACAGAGCACTAGGGACCCTGCTTGTAATCAAGGCAAGAGTGCTCCCTGCAGAGCTACCATCACCACCTCCTGCAGCACCTGGTTTTAGTTGGAGGTCTCCCACCAGACCATAGACCATGCCTGACTCTGCTTAGTTTCTAAGGTTTGACATGATCAGGGTCCAATGTCAAAAGACTGTAGGCAGTTATATACATCTGGTGTTTCCCTCCTATTGTAGGTCTGTAGACATCCTGCCCTCCCCACCCTCAATGACTCCTAATGGCACTGCAGCACTTAGAATTCGTTAAGATTGCATCAACTCCAGCCAGTAACTGGGTTGTGATAAGGGAGGCTGGAGTGCAATATGGCATAGATCTCCCTTTTGTGACAACAATTATATCAGCTCCAAGACGCATCTCTCCTCCACTGGCCCAGTGAGCAAGAGACCCCATTGACATTTGTAAATATAAGTGTCCCACCAGCTAATGTCGTACAGTTAAAAAGAGTCACCCTGGGAGTACATTGCAGGCCCCCCCACCCCAAACAGCTGGAAGAGCATGATGCCCAGTTGATCAGGGGAATTATTAGGGCAACCAAACTGGATGTAGTGATACTCCTGGGGGACTTCAATATCCCAGGCATAGAATGGCATCTTGAGAGGGCTGATGGCAGGGCTCAGATTGTGTTTCTGTTCACCTTCAAAGACTGTTTTCTAGAGAAGCATGTCCAACAAGGGGCAAGTTTTAAGGTCACCCCTTACTCTGTTTTCAGAAGTGGCTACGGTGGCATCTCCAATGTGAACATCAAGGAACTAGTGGGAGGTAGTGACCGCAACCAGGTAAACTTCTCCCTGGTGACAGGGAAGACTAGTTGGCCTCAGTCACCAAGATCTGGAACTCCGAAAAGGTGGACCTTGCCAAGATAAAGGACCTGGTGTCCAAGGGTCTGGAGCAGACTGGGAATGAAGAGCACATGTGGGGTTCAATGAAGAAGGTTCACAGAGCAGTTACAAAGGTCTGCATCCACGTAAGCAATAAAAAGGCAAAGAAGATGCCCCACCTTGGCTCAACAGGACCTAGAGCAATCTGGGGTTCAGGAGGATGCAGGAATATGCCTTGAAGCTCAGAGGTGGTGAACTTAGGGGTAATGTTACAAGAAACGTCTTCTCCCAAAAGGAGGTGAACCTATGGAACAGCCTTTCAATGATGACACTGGATATCAAGAGTACAGGCTTCTTAGGTAAGCATGGACAAATTTCTGCTTATCAAGGGAATCACTGAGTACCCTGGGTATTAGAGTGGGTGGGGAATCCCTAATCACAGAGTAACTTAGGTATTAGAGTGGGTGGGGAGTTCCTATTAAAAAAAAAATATTTACCATAGTAATTTCAAAGGGATCCCTCACTATGTTTAACAAATGCAATCATTAACCTGAAATGAGCTGCCCCAAAGTGTAGACTTTTATGCTAATTAGAGAATATTAGAATGAAATTCAAAACTCTGCTGTGTGGTCACGCTCACCCCTGCATTTTAACAGAAGATTTATTTCTAAAGTTAGGGTAAGCAGTGACCACTAAATTAGCTAAATGGCTACCAAAAATACATCAAAAAACTGTTTTTAAAGTTTTCAAAATATTTTCAACATGGCAGAACAATTTCTATTAAAATTTTTAAAACATTTAGCTCACTGAGTATCAATTGTAAGGCACTGTAACAAGTAATGCTCAAACATAAAGAACTGATTCTTGTATGAACCTTTTATAGGTTCTGGAAGAGGAGGTAGGGATTGGGATTTTTAAGCATAGTGAAGGATCCCTTTGGAAGAAACAACATCACCATGGAAAGTAATTTTTCCTTCATACCTTCTATGGACCTTAAACTACTATGTTACTTTGAAACGGATCCTGAAAGAAAAAAAAAAAAGCATACCTCTATTGGGAAGCGACGGGTTGCCTCCAGGTCAGATAGCAGTACAGAGCAGCCCTGAGGGACCAGAGTACCAGGATGGCAGTAGGACTTACAGAAAACACCAAAGCATTCTTCCAGTACATTAATAGAAGGAGGAAAGTAAAGGAAGGGATTAGCCCCTAAAAAACAGGAGAATGAGGAAGGCATATATGTGAGAGAATCAAGGGCAATGGCTGAGATGCTGACTGCATACTTTGTTTGGTGCTCACCAAAAGGCCCCCAGGAGAGGGCATGAATTCCAGGGAAAGGCACATTGCATCAAGAGTAGCCATGATGCAGCCTGTGGACATGACTCTCACCCTGGTAGTTGATTACCTGTCAAACATCAAGTCAGGTGAATCTCAAGGTTGGATGGGCTACACCCCAGGATCATAGTGGAGCTAAGGGAACAATAGGCAATGCCACTTGCACTTATCTTTCATGAGTGGCAGGTGTGATGCTGAGTGCTGAAAAATTGCAGAATAAGGTCCCCAACTTCAAGAAGGGGAAAGATTGGAACCAGGCAGGTATGGGATGGTCACTCTGACATCAGTGCTGGGGAAGGTCCTGGAAACCATTATCATAAGGACAGAATAATGGTGCACATGGGTGAGGCCAAGGTCCTCACCATCCTATCATCTCAGCATGGCTTTCTGAGGGGAGAACTGTGCCAAAGCAACCTGATCTCCTTATTTGAGGGGGTGCCCAGGGAGGTGGACAGGGTCAGGGCCACAAATGTAGCCTATCCTTATTGATCCCTCTTGCTTTACCCCAACCAAACCCCTACCAGGTCAAATCTGGAAACACATCTTGGCTCAGTGCACCTGTCCTAGCCAAAAATTCTAAATAAAATAAGTAGTGTAATCAAAATATCTGAAGAGAGGAATGGCACTATGAAGGATACTCTATTACTGGAGAATGAAGCCAAATCCTCCCAGTAGGAAGTATGTTTCCTCCACTCCACCATCTGGCATGGGTTCTCCATGAGCTGGTCCATTACATTATGAGTTTCTTAGAAGGAAAGAAACTATTACTCACCGAAGTAATATTACTTCTTCCAGGGTATTCTTTAGCATTATTGACAGAAGCAGTATGCCAGCTGGGTTCAACTGCCCCGGAGAGGAGGAGTCAATGCAAATGAGGAAGGCATTGGCCAATCAGGATACAGTTAGAGTAAAGTGCTGCCTGCAGTCAGCCTGAAGGACTTCAGAACGCATTCTGAAGCTGAAAAAGAGCAAAAACTGTGCCCACTAGGGGCATAAAAACTGTTAGCAAAAACCCACTATATATTCTAACCCAACCCACTATTATGAAAACATTTTTTTTTTTTTTTTTTTTTTAAATTACACAAATGAATGATAGTCGTCAAATTTGGCTAAATCCCCTAGCAGAGCCTTTAGACAAGGTTTCCAGGGGAGGAAGGGAGGGAGTGTCAATAATGCTAAAGAATACCCTGGAAGAAGTAATATTACTTTGGTGAGTAATTGTTTCTTCTCACCCCAGGAATTCTTTAGCATCTATTGAAAGAAGCAGACTTCAAAGCAGTGTAGTTGGGAGGAGGGCACAGAAACCTATTTTAAGAAGAGGCTCTGAAGTACCATCCTGCCAGAATTGGCATCCTATCACACAACACATCCAAGAAGATCTGATTGAATGTGAAAAACAAATTTCAATTAAGTGGTCTGCACACTTCAGTTGAGGATATAGCCTTGAACGCTGCCCAGGAGGAAGCTGGTCTCCAGTAAGAAGGCCCTAAGCATGAGAAGGGCTGAATGTCAGCTTTACTGGAGCAGACCCGAAATACCTGAAAACAGTACCGTGGGAAAATACTCTTGGTCACTGGTTTCTCCTTTTCTGCAAAAACACAGGAAAGGAAAATATGATAATGACAGAACCTGAACTGCTAGGACTGCTGACGCAGACCGGCAGGACTAATTCATGCCCCTTCCAAGCAGGCTGAGACAGCCTAGACAGGACTTGCCTGACAGCAGTACAGGCAGAGAAAAGGGATTGATGAAGGAAATGGCAGAACACTTGGGAAAACGATTTTCTATCCGTCCAGAAGACTAATTTGTTCATAAAGGCACTGACAGGATAAGGCGTAAGAGAACAACCTGAAACTCTGAAAAACGTCTGACAGAGGAAAACAAGCAGACATTGTCTTCGATGTTACTCGCTTCAGGACACAATTTCCACAGATTCAAAGGAACACCCCATGAAAGTGAACTTACAGAGGTTTGTGTTCCATGGGGAAAAAACTCCGGTCCCTAGAAGGGTCTAGAAGTGAAGATGGCCCTTTGCGGAATTTTTTGAAATGGTCTGAGAAAAGACAGATTTCTCTTGCCTGATGGAAAAAGAATCCGAGTAACCGTTAGGTGTACTCCCAAAGAAAGAAGGCCTACTGTCCCACTGTTGGAAGGAAAATAAAAACCTTTATACTTTTACATGAAACAAGTCACAAAGACCAAACTAGTTCAAAGTCCAAGACTGTAATGCCTGGAAATGAACTAAATAATCCAGCCATGAGAGGAAAAAGGATTGAAAAACTCTAAGCTCTTGTCCTTGTACCCAGGGGAAAAGCCACTTCACCTAGAAAAACGGAGGTTTTCGTGATACCAAAACCTCTTTTTTTTTTTTCATAGACGTTCCAGGTCTTGTTTGGATACAGGGACTCTAAGAGATCTAGCCTCTCAGGAACCAGGCCTTGAGAAGAAAAGACTGGGAGCTGAGAAAAACACTACTCCTGACTTTTCAGAAAGTACCAAGGTTGTCCCGAGCCACTGGGTCGTGGTGGCTGATACCTTGACTAGAGAGGTACTTAGGAAATAAGGAATATAAGGAGAGAGGAAACTTCTCAGGCCAGTCTTGAGATAAGAAAATCTGTTGGATGGAACCCTGAGCTGGGGCCTGCAACAGGAAAAAAGGAAAAAACTGGAGGTTCAGACTGGAGGCAAAAATTCAGATCTGGACCTGACCTTTCCCCTGAATGATGTGGCTAGGACTTGTGTGCTGAAGGCTCACTTGCGGCAGTTCCGAGTATTGTGGCTTAGAGGATCTGCCAAAGGGCCCACTTGTGGTGGTCCTGCCAAAGTTTTGTCCTTGCCCAACAGATGGATGAGTGACTAAGACACCTCCAAAGAAGCCAGCTAGAGATAACAACTTGTAGCTATTGTGGAGAGATTGGAAGTCCTGTGTCCCAAATGCTCGTTAGTGTGATACAGGGCAGGGATATCGAACTAAATGGCCTTTGGACTGAAAAAATGCAGGCCTGATAGAGATACTCTGAGATTCCAGGGACTGAAGAGAGAAGGACTCTCTCAGAGACCAAGACCCAATGATGGAACCTCCGAAGGGAAGCGCCAACTGGAAGGAAGCCTCTGTACCGAAGATTTGAAGGGGAGAAGTTCACTGTTTCCTTACACCAGTCCAGCTTGTAACAGGGTTCAAGCTGCACGAAAAATTCTCTTATTTGGAATCTAACCTAGAAACCTAGCCCCTGGGACTTCAATGACAAAATTATGCACCCCATGCAGGGAAAGAGCTTCCCCTGACAAGAGATGAGCATTGCCCCCTAAGAGTTGCCGAGATTTAAATAGTTAGGGGACTTTTTTCTAGTAGGTACAAAGAACCCTTGAGACTGTAGGAAACAAAATGTCAGACTTAGGGCTTGAAAACCAAAGTCAAGGGAAATTGGCTAAGCTCGGCCAAGCCTCTGATAAGGGAAACCAGAGAGTCCCTATCTTCAGGGGAGAACTGCCAACCTACCCAGATTCCTGGAGAACAACCTGATTTTTACTCCGTATCTGAGAACACTCTGGAGGCAGTCTAAACGGCATGGAATAAAACTGCCCGAGAAAAAAACCCGTACTAAGGAAATGAGAACATAGAATATATCGAAGGAGACAAGAAAATTCCCCCACATTTGCAAAAGCAAGACCTGAGCCAAGGAAGCATCCTGACCCCAGGTTGTGAAAATTGATAATGATTTGCTGTTCCCTATTTTCCTTTAAGATTCACGTAATAGTCTGGGGAAAAAGGTCCAACTCCCAAGCAGGAGGGGACCCTTTCACGACTTTGACCCTCACGAGATTCTGGTGCTCTAGTTACCATTGCTGACATGCTACTGAAGAACAACAGAGAAGGCAGAATTTGGAGGTAAACTTTAGATATTTATTTACTTATCACGCACATAGATATACTGTATATATATTTAAATGTTAATATCTGCATATATCTATCTCCCTTTATTTAATTTATTTATTTATTTATTTTTTACAACCAAAGAAGGAGTAAAAACTTGAACCAAGAAGAAAAATAACTGAAGAAGAAAAAAGGGATTATCAGGAATGAAAGAGCATTCCTGCCTAAACCCCTGGAAAACTTCACATTTGGAAATTTCCTAATGTGTTGGCGTAGAAAAAAGGGTTAAAGGGAGAATAATTCCTACCCGAAGCACCCCAATGAGACTTCTGGGGAAGGAACGCTTATATTTAACTGAGTACTAAGAGAGTTAAACTTGTCCATAAGTGCCTGTCAGCATTCAGTCTGACATAAAGACCAACCAAAATTTGTACCAAAGCATAACCCAAAAGGCTTCAACTTTTTAGACAGGCAAGCCTGAGGGAAATGACCTACGCCAAGACTCTAGAATCTGTAACATTATGACTTACTCTGAGAGCATAGTGCTATTATATGACACATGGGTATTCCAGCAAACCTCCTTGTGAATAGTGCTCAAGAGATGCCGTACTATGGCAAGGATAGTATACATCGAACACTTTTAATATATAATAGCGTATGCTACAAAGGTTAAAGGCATTATGTAAAATTACTTACACATGGTGTATGATTATCTAGAGTCTATCTCTGGAGGGAAAGCAGACAGTGGCACGAGGCTAAAAAGCAGATTGATGTTTGCACTAACTCTCTTTAATCTAAAAGTGTGCAGATAAAAACAGCAGAACACTTACCAAGCTGGTACTTCATCTGAATGCTTCTGTCAGCCCCGAAAGAGAAGGAGGGGTTTCCAGAACCTACCTGTAGGAGTCTTCAGAGAATTGTCAACTTGTTTGGAGGAAAGCAACCACCAGATCTACGAAGTCATCATCGTCCTCCACCTCTTTATCGGTGTCATCCTGGAGGGAAAGTCCAGGAGTCCACTGGATGTGTATATATATATATATATATATATATATATATATATATATATGCCTCATTATACCATAACTTGAATCAACCTCAGGGTGACTGACTGGAATTAGTGGGCCCCGAGAGAAGTTCAAGAAGGAAAATCCTCTCCTAAATTACTAATAATAATAATAATAATATCCTTGAGCGTAAGGATTAACAAGGAGAGGAATACTTGGACCCGAAGGAGCCGAGAAACGCCCAGAAAAATAAAGTCTGGAATAACTGCCAAGCTCTCAGAAATTCAGTTGCAGAGGGCATAATTTTATCCATCCCTGATGTCTCCCTAAGTCCTTCGGGAGGGAGGGTCAGAGGAGATTAATCTTTATATTTGTGCAGGGAAGAGGACACCCTGCCTATTTTCAAATTAAAGGTTTGGACAGAGAACCTACTACTACAGAACCAGACTTGTAATAATAGAAGTTCCAAGGGGACTTGTCATTTCTTTTGTGTTAACTTGAGGTACCCTCCTCAGCACTTTTAGAGGAGGGGGAGGTAGATTAAAAGCCCTGATAATAATAGTTAGGCCAAGGCTCAAACAAATCAAAATCAACTTTGAGATTTTTTTTTTCCACAAAGAGAAAAAAACAGAACCAACTCCACACCTCTTGTTAACAAAGCCCACTGCACATCAAACAAGAGAGTCTCACCCCGAAAGAGGGTGGATTACCCTTCAAATGTTAATCATTTTGAATTTAAACAGAGGTAAAAAGGGTTCCAAGAATTCACGCTGGTGCGCAACGGAAAAAATGCGCATGCGCACAAAAAAACAAATCAATGAGTATACTGCAAAAGCGTTAAAAACCACTGATAAATACTAAAACTAACAAATTAAATAAAATGCATTAATTTATCGATACGTGGCAAAATTTACTGAAAAAACGCTGCTGAAAATACGAAAATCCAGCAATCTGGAACCCAGCGCAGATGCGTAAAAATATATAAAATGAAGAAAATATACAAAATACCTTAAAGCAGCACTCAAAAAGAAAGAAAATGGCTCAGGAAGATCTCTGAAGAAAAGAGCTCCAGGGCAGTGTTGCCAGTTCAGCGGAGAAAAAGTTCTGAGGTCCTTCAGGTCAACTGCAGGCAGCACTCTAATCTAACTGTATCCTGATTGGCCAATGCCGTCCTCATTTGCATTAACTCCTCCTCTTCGGGGCAGCTGAACCCAGCTGGCATACTGCTTCTGTCAATAGATGCTAAAGAATTCCTGGGGTGAGAATATATACTTTTTTGTGTATTTGATCACAAATAACAAACCTGACAAAGTGATCAGCTAGGACAGTTAATAAAGGTTTATTTATTTATTTGAGTCTAGAATTACAGCAATACCTTTGAGCCGAGGCTCTTTTACAAAGGTTCCACGTCAGTGAGTACAAACATACGACAAGCATTACAGTAACTATTCAGTAGCAGTGACAACAAGACATGCAACTTCTAGAAATACAGGAAGCACAACAGAGATGGGGAAATAATGCCAGAGGAAGGACTGGGGGAGGGGTGAAGTGGAGAGAAGAATCTCAGAGTGTGAGCCGGTAGGGGGACAGAGAGAAAAAGGGGGGTGGAGTTTGAAGAGAGGGGGATTAAGAAGAGAGGTAGGGGCAAAAAAGGATGTGAAACAGGGGGGCGGGGGGTAATACAGCCCGGAGGCCTTGTCATTGACAGATCAGGGGTAAGTGCAAGAGGAGGGGCAATGTTGATAGAAAGTACTTGGTAAGGAGGCATGGGCAGCTAGGTGGGAGTACTAGTTAGATGAGCAATCACAGGAGCTGGAGGCAAGCAGGGTGAGGCGAAGCCTAGACTTGAAACCACCTAGTGTGGGTGTGGCGGAGATGTCGCTACAAAGACTATTTAGCCAGTTGGGTGCCTTGAAAGCAAATTATCTTTGTCCTAGGATTGTGCGACACTGGGGGATTTGCAGAGAGTGAGGTTTGGAACTCCTTGTATTGCAGTCATTGTGTCTGGGTTTAAGGAGAGCACAGACTCTGAGAGGAGCAAGTCCCATCATTATTTTCTTGGTTGTGATGCAGGTTTGATATTTTATTCGACTGTCGAGTTGCAGCTGCCCAGTTTGGGAGTAGAGGTCACATGTGTGAGTGAGACGGTGGGATCCTGTGATGAGTTGACAGGCCTTATTGAGGGAGATTACGTATAAGTAATCCAAATGTCTATTTTTTGTTTCTCCTCAATGGATGATGTCCATTACATGGTCACTGAAATACCAAATAATAACTGGTTATCCTTGACTGCACTGTGAAATAAGTGTGTGTAATGTGTATTGTAAATGAATGTAATGTCTCACTCATGTATAAAGGAGCAACTAACATCTGCAGCCCATTAACTAACTACAAACTACTTTCATTTTCTCCTCACAGAAGAGAAAACCATCACTTTTGAAAGCAGCAGTTACAAATAATATATAGGAAGTACAAGGGAAGTATGGTAACTCATGTATTTGTTTACACATCCTTACTGTGTGATGCTGTGGTGTCTGGTTAAATAACTCCAACTTTGCTCTCATGGTTTAACTGGCATTACCCACTGACTAGAGTGTGAAAAAAAAAATCTTGCTACACACTACTACCTATGTATTATTCTACATGACAAATGACAAACTGCTGTGAAATATTCCCACCTAAAACACTAGATATGCCCAGCAATGTGGCACCGGCAGTAATGCGTAACACTACTAAGTGGGAGAACTGGTTTGCATCGCCATCCCGACTCCCAGCCTGATGCTAAAGGAGTCTCACCTGTAGAGGTAGTGCTCTAGCTAAGACTCCAGTGTGAGGGTGTTGTTTTCCTTGTCACACCAGTGACTCCTTGAGCAGGAGACTGAAAGCAGTCTGACGTCACAGATGCTTACGTTATGTGGCCTGTTCTGCAAGGATAGGCATGGTATGTGTGCCCACATTCTAAGGAGATAGGGCCAAATCTGTGGATACAAATGGGCAGGCCTTGGAAAGATGATGTCCAAGCCTCCACCGTGCACAAACTGCCTGCCCTGTTGGTAGACACCCCACCCCCACTTTGAATCCTGAGGAGAGTCGGCCCACATCCAGGGCAGCTGGGCACTTGGCTGGTGGTCCATGTATACTGGCACATTGTCAGGACCCTAGCATGAAGCAGAAGATATAACTGATGCCTCCTGGGCAATAAAATCTTCATGAAGAAAAAAACAACAGCTATACCATAAAGTCACCCACTGATAACATTTACTATTTAAAGTAATCTCAAATACGTGTAAACAATAGGTCGCTACCTGGCATGAGGTGCTGGAGGAAGCACTACCACTCAGCCGAACTGGGTTTGAACCCTGAGCCTGCGTCTCAGGGGGTGCTGCAGAGGCAGCGTGTTCGTACTGCAAGGGAGGGAGGTAGAACGCTTTGCTCTCACAGCAACTGCACATTATGGGGCACCTGTCTTGGAGCAATGTCATCAGTGAATGCACATCCTAATCCTATTCCGGCCTGCAAGGAGTGATGCCAAAGGAGCCAACTGACAAGGAGTTGGGATGGGACCAAGAAAAAAACAGAAACTGCCCCTCATGATGTCTTGTATGACGACTGCCATGTGCCCCAAAGCCACCCAAACCTTTGATACTCCTGCATTCCCCCCACAAGCCACCTTTTTGAGTCCCAAAGGTGTTTCTTCCCATGGTGGCAGGACAGCCTCCCTAATGGGACAGAACAGACCTCCAATATGGGAGACTACAGGGTGCCTGGTGGCAGATTCTGGAGGCCAGCTGACTGAGTCTGGTAAAAAACTAAACCTAAGTGACCTGAGGGAGTGAGGCACGGGGGAGGAGGGGGGTACAAAAAATTAAGGTAAGTCACCGATGTCCAACAATACTAAAAATCAAGATTTTGTTGGTTTCCTTCTGCTATAAGATTCTATCTTTCTATATTGTTTATGTGATGCATAAACTCCACATGGAAGTTATCAACTTCAAAACAAACCTGCTGAAAATAGGCATGATTTAGATATATTGTGCTTTAACAGTCAACCACATGGCATCAGACATACAAGAGCTGGAAAGCTAACCAGATGCCAAGTTTGGAGAATAACTGAAAAAAACAACCCCTAAAGTATTTTGGTTTTAAGAGTTGAATAGGTTAGTAGGGCAACCCCAGGCACATCACAAGTGACAACACTATGGAGTCTGGCCAAAAGAACTTTAGTTATTCTACCTCTGCTGTAGATCTCAAATGCTAGATACTGGAGATCTATCAACAAACACATTTCAGTAAAGAGGAAACTGCAGCTAAAGTGGGTGGGAGTGCCTTTGTATGCTGAAATTATGTGCAGAAGCTGTAAAACATCCAGTGAACAGCCAGGTAGTCAACTGGCACTTAAAAATGATCAACGACCACTAAAACTTATGCTAGATTTTGGTTGCATATGCCATCCAGTTACATGAAATGGACACCACAATACATGAGCTCTGACCACTAAACATTGTGGTATAATGACCACCAAACTTGGAAGATGTTTTTTTTTTTGTTATATTTTGTGTCCCATCATTATTATCCAAATAAGTTTAAAAATATGACACTAAAGTGGCTATGTGGCCTGGGTTATTGACCGATAACCTCCTTATATTAGTGGCTGAGTGGTATGATCATCATATTTCATGGACTTTGGCTTAGGATGCTGAATGAGGAACTGGTACGTGGCTGAGACAGCAACTACACTATGTGGAGGAGTCTCAGCAGGCCGAAAAGTATGTAGTTCGTAATTTTGAATTTAAACTGGAGCAAATGTAAAATCCTGTTATAGGCAACTTTTGTTTTAATAAAACCTTGTCAATCTGCCCCATCACAAGATTTTGCACAGAGAGTATGGGTACGGTCTGGAGACACAGAGAAAACAAGAAATGTGGATATTTAATTCTTTTTATTTTTAAATTCTTTGGTAACTAGGTAAGGCCCTCTAGGCAGAAGTGCCTGTTTTCAGGGACGACCTGGGAACGCTGGCACAATTAAGTCACTTGCTCAGAGTCACACAGTACGTATGTTGAGACTGTGGGAATCAAACCCAGATCTGCTGGATGTACCAAGCTCATTAGCTTGTTACTCTAACCTCAAGGCTATACTGCCTCTCCTTGAATCCTTTAAAGATCCTACTCGGTACTCTTCTTGCAAACTGCCTCTGTGGTATGCAACCCCGAGTGTACTAAATGTCTGAGTTCCTTCATCTGGGGCTGACAGGGAATTTGGCCAAGGTAGTGACTGCACTTCACTGATGAGTCCCAGTAAGCTTACATACTGTACATGGCTATAATTGCATGTTCTCAGTCTGATCGGTATTAAATGTAAATGCCTGTTTACATGCAGTGTTTGTTCTGGAGAAGCACTATCAGCTAGCCAGCACAAGCACTCAAGATGCTTTGCACTGGTTTTGAGACACTCTCTTGGGTGTTTGAGACCTCCATGGATGGCTTCAGGCCGGGGCACATATCCCAGTAAAAATATGTTATGTCCCCAGCAATGGTACTCTACATAGCTGGTAACATAATCAGTTGAAATCCACGCATGTGCCCTCGGCAGAAGCTTGCTGTACTAGGCATCATGTGCCCTGGACATGCTTAAATCCTTGAACTGCCACTGAAGCCCTCAACGTCAGGTTATAATACTACAACATGGCCATAACAGTGTCAGGTTTGGTCAATGGCTACCTCAGCTTCAGAGGTAATGCGATCATAAACTACGTGATAGATTCTGAACAATGCAATAAACCCAATCTGTGCAACCTCACCAGAGGAGACACCACTTTGGAAGTGTCGCAGTAAAGAAAGCAGAAGCTGGAAGCACAGTTGTCTGCTAGATTTAGGACTGCACAATGAAATATTTAAAACTGGATTAAGAACATTACCTTAAATTATGTTTCTTGTAGTGATGATTTAGAATATATATCTTAGGATGTTTTAAACACCCCACAAAACCAGGGGCGTAGCTACAAGGGTGTAGGGGGTGCAGTCGCACCCGGGCCCATGAGGTTTGAGGGGTCCTATAACATACCCTTGCACCCAGGCCCTCTGGGAATTTGCTACGCTACTGCACAAACCAAAACAAACACACACACACACCCACCCACCCACAAACATATTCGGAAGTAAGCTAAGCATAAACAGTTTTAAACACTTTAACTATTATTAGTTGCCAAAGGTTTGGATACAAACGAAGAGAACACCCTGCAATGGGTTAAAATAACTTAGGGGATTTAAAGATGATCTATAACTTTTCAGAAGAGATCATCTTTCATATTTAATAGTGGAGTGTTTCTCTTTAAAGTTGTTAGATCTGTATTATTTCTTTTGCACATACATAAACAAAGTCTATGCTGCCAGCATTGAATCAGCAATGCAAGTCACTAATTCAGCTCGTCTCCTGCTCGAAGGTCAAGCTGCTTTTTTGGGCTTTGCCAGTGCTTACATTATGATCTGAAAGGCTCAGCCTTTACATTTAAAAATGTTCCAAATCCCTACCAAACATTTATCATGATTAAATCATCCACGGCAACTGTCCTGTGGAGCAACACTGTCCAGAAGTGGCTTTATTCAATGTTTAGAATGATAATTGAATCTATTTTTCAATATGTCTGTTCTTTTTCTTATTTTTTTTTTTTTGATTTACTGTTTATATCCCAGAGCGCCTAATCCCCTTCTTGTCAACTTCCAGAGATCCATCCCCACCTTCTCTGGCAATAATGTCCCGCCTCCCATGGTGACCCCATCGAGTTGGGACTGGCCCCTTCCAGAGACAGATTCCGGTGGACAGCCCAGCTGCTGGAGCGAGGGCATCGTGCATCATCCTGTGACAGGCCAGAATTTTCTCCTCCATTTTTCTCCCTTCGCTAGGATGCTGGTGCAACATATCTCTGGTGCACATGGCATGGCCAAACACAGAGACAATAAACTCGTTCCCCCTGCCCTTTGTTGTGTCATGCCTGGCCCCTAGGATCACTGGGAGGTGCTTGTGAAGCACCAATAGACAACCACCCCCCTCAAAGGAGGTGAGTGTCTGATAGAATGCCGAAACCTTCTCTCCCCACTAGCCCTCTGACACCCTGGGCTCATTCCCGAGCCTGGGTCATCAGCATTGCAAGCCCCGCTGCTGTTGTGACAGACTATTTCAACATACCTGTTCAAGAATCTATGTGGGTCTGAATAATTAGAAAAACAAACACAAGATATAATGGCCTGGGGCCCAGGCTGGCTCATAGGCACGGTGTCATCACAGTGCACTGCTATTTGGGAACCCTGGGTTCCCTTCTAAGTCCAGGAATCTTGCGCTGAGGTCAGCTGGGGTCAGAGTATTTCACAGAGGGGAGGCACATGGCTCTCTGGGAGGGAGGTCATGGGCTGCCTGACCTTTACACACTCTCTGCCAGCTGATCAAATAGCGGCACTGACTTTAAAGGCACCAGCTCGCCTGCCCTTACAGGCCTAAGGAAGGATTCCACTGCAGCGGCCTCACTGTCAGAGTGATGGTTATGTTTATTGACATCTCAGTCGACATCTGATATCAGGAAACCTCTTTGAAAACGTTATCATGAAGGAAAACGTGAGTAATAAAGTATAACAGAGAGGATGCCCAAAAGGAATGGTAGAGCCCTAAGACCATCCTCCCAAACTATTACTACTTCCATAAACCCCTAAGATCTAGTACCATGAATCAGGCAGTTTCTTGGTATTTCACCCCAAACTACAGAAAAGCCTATCATGTGAAATGACTCAGGCCCCTGGCCTTTTGAACTTCAAGGCGGGCCTAAGGAAAATGACCCAGTTTTTGTGCTGCTGCTACCAAACTATATGATGGTCAAACCTTTTAAGTTGCTTCACACATTAGAATTCACATTTCTTCTAAGGGGTGCTGCTAGATAGTGACAAACAACAGATAATCCAAAAGTACCAGCGGACCCCCAACCCCCACAACATAGCATATTTAAACCTTTCACTGCCAAAATTGACTATATTTACTTTTAGCTCCATGTGAGGAGTGGGTCCTCTTAGTTTCAGACTGAAATTCCAATTTGAGTAAGCAGAATCACCAACGTCAAGGTGGGACCCTTGATTTAGTCCCTAACTTTCCAATGCCTCAATGGCTAATGCAACTGATGGGCTCCTTTTATACACTGTGCTCCCATCAAGGATTTTACACAGGTGTTCAAAGGAAGCATGCTAAAAAGGAGCGCCACAGACTCCTGAAACTCATACAAATCCAGTGCACACACCCCCTCCCCCAACACACAACACAGCATATTTAAACTTTCCACTGCCAAAATTGACTATATTTACTTTTAGCTCCATGTGGCTAATGTATCTAATTGGCTCCATTTATACACTGCGCTCCCATCGAGGATTTTACACAGGTGTTCAAAGGGAGCATGCTGGATAGCGGCAAACAACAGACAATCCAAAATCCCTTTTAGCATGCTCCCTTTGAACACCTGTGTAAAATCCTCGATGGCAGCACAGTGTATAAAAGGAGCCAATTAGATACATTAGCCATTGAGGCACTGGAAAGTTAGGGACTAAATCAAGGGTCCCACCTTGATGTTGGTGATTCAGCTTATTAAAATTGGAATTCCCGTCTGAAACTAAGAGGACCCACTCCTTGCATGGAGCTAAAGGTAAATATAGCCCATTTTGGCAGTCGAAAGTTTAAAAATGCTATGTTGTGTGTTGGCGGTGTGTGTGCGCTGGTACTTTTGGACTATCAAACTATATGATGGGCCTTGTACTCACAGCATCCTATCACAAATTCCCTAACGTAGTAAGTCTTTTTCTTTTTAACTTTTAACTTCTGCATGATACGTAGTACAGTCCGAGAAGAAACAGAGATACAGAAAGGACCACTTGTTGTGACAACTTTTTAAACAAATTTCATTTCTTATACAATGAATACAAACTAGAAAAAATCATTTTTTTCCTGTTTAACTAAATACTTTGACCAATGTCGCAGAAAATATAGAAGACAGTAAGGAAAGGACTGGAGGAGAGGAGGGACCGGGGGGACATGATTGAGGTCTTCGAGTACCTCAGGGGAGTAAATAAGGTAAGCCAAGATAGGATCTTAGGATCTTTCGACTGAAGGAGGGTGGAATCACTAGAGGACACAGCTGGAGGATTGAGGATGGTAGGATTAGGGGGGAAAGGAGGTGCTTCACCGAGAGAGTGGTGGAACTGTGGAATGCGCTGCCCGGGGAGCTGGTACAGGCAGCTACGGTGGAGGGATTCAAGAGAGGGTGGGACAGGTACAGGCAAGGGGTGAAGCACAAGCTGGTTTGCCCCTGGTGGGGGGCAGGACTTGGGGAATGGAGTAACAGTGGAAGGAGACAGATAGTGGGCTACAGTACCCAATCAGGGTGCTGAAGCACAAGCAGACTTCACAGACCAATAGGCCTACTCTGCTGGCGTCTAGTATTTTAGTATGTTAGATAATAAAGAAGGAAAAAAAGAGAAGGCTGTACAAGATTGGTAGCAGCAACTCATAAGCACATAGAACCTAATGTGACAGTAAATGGGATAGGAATGGATGCAAGTTCACAGTCTGAGATGTAAGACTAGACCCAGTCAAATAGCAAATCACTTACATAAAGGACCATGTTACAAGTTATATACAGGAATCAATCAATCAAATAGGTACCGATTAAGAGACAATGTACAGCATTCTCATATAATTGTTCTACTTCGTACCTCCACACAATATGTAACTAGCCCTGCCATATGGCTTGGGCCATGCCTGAAAACGGGCAAAGTCCTGGCCCAATGCACCTACCCGGCTACCAAATAAAAAAAAAGTTTAAGGACTGCAGGCTCTTGTGAGCAACTATCAGGTGGGGAGTGGAGCGGGGGGGGGGGAGTGAACCAGATTCTGCAGATCACACACCAGTAGCATCCCTACAACACATATGAACTGCTGACAAATGTGACTAAAACTATGTGAGTAAGTCAGGGTAGAGCTTCCTACATCCCAATTTTCTTGTTAAAAAAGAATAAGGACTTGAGGCAGAGAAAGAATGTGCTTGCAACATCCAATTTTGCCTATGTGAGGAAAATTAATTCAGTGCATAGCTCCACCCCCACCACTGTATAAATAACAGAAATGCTTGGGCTGAGTAGAAGTAGGTAAGGCTACAGACGTCCTGCTCATACAGGCAATGTTGGAAGCATTGGGTCACCAGGAAAAAGGTAACTAGAAACCAATGGCTTGTGTATATACTCCTGTAAACAGGTATATCAGGAGACTCGGTTGGGGGAAAGCAGAGGTCCCCCTAGGCAGACTTTTTTGATACCAAAGTGGTGTTTACAAACCCTGTGATTTGGGTCCTACAAGCCTCCCTGTTTACTTACCAGAGTATGATCCTGCTAGAAAGCCTTAACATTTCTAGTTGCCAAATCCTCACTGGGCAGGCTGTTCTACATACTAACCACCATCTTTGTAAAGCAATACTTTCTAATGTTCCACTTATTCTCCCCACATCCTAATTTTTTTTGAAATCATAATTTATCCTCCTTCCCTCAGCCTGCCTCCTCTGACACTTCGGCGATGACCCGCGAACATCCCACTACCCGCAACCCTACATGAACAGTCCACAGGCCCCCATGGGCAGCTTACCCCAGGCGAGGCGAGTAGGGGACAACTTCGTGAATTTGGGAGTTTTGCCGCCCCGTGGACCGTCAAGTGGGCGCTGGCAAATGCAGGCACGCCTCCGGTCCTCGCTCTCCCGGACGAGGCAGGCTCTTTTCCATTTTCTCCCTCCCGAGCAGACTACGATCCCCTGGCGTTATGGCATGCGTCGGCGTCCGCTCTCAGCGGCCACCTGGCCAATCCCTGCAGGACTTGCACTTCTCAGAACTCCGGCTGGGGTGCTGTGGAATCGGCCAAATCCCACCCAGGTAGGCGAGCTGTCGTCGGACACTCAAGCCTAGCTCCCCCTGGCCGACCCACCGGCTACCCGAGTCCGCTCCCGAACCCGGGTCGCCGGCGTGGAGCAAGATGTGGTGTTCAACGCCTCAGCCCTCTGCGCCACCGGGCCGGCCCCACATCCTAATTTGATGGCATGCCCTCTAATTCTGCCTGCACTCATCAGCTTTAACATCTGTATCTATGCCACCCTGTCAGTCTACCCGATACAGTACTGTAAACTATGATCATGTCCCCGCTCAGCTGTCTCTTTTCTAGGCTAAATAATCTGACTATATGAGGGAATGCCCCTTTGCATGTTTATGTAGTGCATGACACGGACGCTGTCTGAATCGGCAAGGGACCAGGACTAAGGTGCTCCGGGAAAGCCTGGAGACAAAGCAGAACAGCCCATATCTTTAGGACACTGATATGGAGACCTGAGGCTAGATCAGTCCAGGACCCTTGAGTTTGAAAGAGCAGGAGACGGGTAGCCCAGTAAGACTCCGAGGCATAAGTTGTGAGGCTCATTCTGTATCATGTACAGAATCGCTTCCCTGGATAAGGCCTTCAGTAGCCAATCATGTAGATACAGGAAGACAAAAAGTAATTCCCTGCGAACGGCTGCTGCCACAACCATTAGGCATCTGGTAAATACTGATGGTGCCAAGGATAAGCCAAAGGGCAAGCCTTGGAACTAACAATGGCTGCCTTCCAGCATAAAGTGGAGCCTGTTGCACTTGCACATCCTGATATGAAGGTATGCATCCTTTATGTCCAGGGCACACAGTCAATCCCCCATTTTGCAGCAAGGGGATGAAAGCCTGAAGAGAAACCATTCAAACTTTTTCATTTGAAGAACACATTTAGGTCTCTAAGGACAAGTACAGGATGCTGATCTCCTGTCCACTTGAGAGACAGTAAGTATCTGGAATGGAATCCCTTGTTTCTTTCCTGGGAAGGAATGGGTTCGACAGCTCGCTGGTGAATGAGTGACTGAACCTCCTCTAGCTGAAGGACAAGTGACCTGGAGGATAATGAGAAGGAGGTGGAGGACTAACTGGCAGGGTAGACAGCAACCTGAGGACCCACTTGTCCATCCTGCTCTCCCTCCACTTTCACATATGAAAGGAGATCAGTCCCCCCACCCACCCATCATCATCACTCACAGGTAACAGTGTGTGGGGGGGGCGCAAGAAGGTACTGCCTTGACCGAAACTTTTAGGTGCTGTTGCATGGCACCAGGAGGAAGGGAACCCAGGAGGGGACCAACACCACTGTTTTGTGCACAGGGCTACCACAGGCCTGCAAAATGAGCCCCTAACATGTTCCCTGGAGGCTTGAGGGGTCAGAAATGTGTGTGACATTAACGTCATCTAGAAGGATTGAAGCTCACATACAGCATATTCAGCATCACTTCCAAACAGCCTGGAAACTCTAAAAGGGGCATTCAGCACAGCCTGTTGTACATCAGTGACAAATCCAGCTTCTAGAAGCCAGGACTATTTCTAAAGGCATATATCAGAGGCAGCAACCCTGACAGAAGCATCATATGCAGAGCGTAAAAGATGCCTTCCAGCATCCACACCAGTTAAGGTGGCTTAAAGCAAGTCAGCCTTGGTAGGACCATCAGGCAAAGCCTGAATGGCAGATATACCAGATTTCCACAACCTATTTTATGCATGCCTGGTAGTTAGCAATTCTTATGCCTAAGGATGCAGAGGCATAAGTTCTTCTACCAATAAAAAGAGAAACAGAATTTGACGGCAGATAAGGACCACTTGGCCAGCCCAGTCTCCCCTTTTTTTCATGCCTATATTATCACTGCAGACCCTACTTGATCAACAGCTCTTTCTCCCTACCTCCCTGCTCCCTTTCCACTGTGATTCCCTTGTGCCTATCCCATGCATTCTTGAACCCCATCACCTCTGCTGGGAGACTTTTCCAGGATTCCACCATTCTTTCTGTGAAGAAGTACTTCCTCACATTTTTCCTGAATCTACCCCCCTCCAGCTACACAGCATGCCCCTTTGTTCTTCAGCAACTTTTTTTCTGAAAAAAAAAAAAAACTCCCTACTGCACCTTATTTACCCTGTGGGGTATTTAAATGTCTCTATCATATCCTCCTCTCTTCCAGGGTTAACTTACTGAGTTCCTTTAGTTTCTCCTCCTAGGGCATTTGATGTAGACATGACACCATTTTAGCTGCCCTACTCTGGAATGCCTCCACTTTATGCCCTTCTGTATATGTGGTCTCCAGAACTGGGCACAATACTCTAGGTGGGGTCTTCTTACCAGTGATCTGTACAGAGGCAACACTACTTGCTTCTTTCTGCTGGTGATACTCCTCGCTGTGCACTCCAGCATCCCACTAGCCCTCTTGACTGCCTTGTCACACTGCCTGGTCACCTCTAGATCACCAGATATGACTACCCCAGGACTCTCCTATTTGACAGTCATCAATACCACTCCACCCACTTTGTACTACATCCCTAGGTTTCTGTGCCCTAAGTGCATTATTTTGCACTTTTTTGCATTGAAACCCAGCTGCCACACCCTTAACCATTCCTCTAGTTTTCTCAGGTCTCTGCTCATCCTTTCCACCCCCCTCCCCGTCCGAATGTCCACCCTACAGCAGATTCTGGTGTCATATGCAAAGAGGCAGCCCTTCCCTACCAACTCCCCTGCAATGTCACTTATAAAGCCATTAAATAGGACCGATACCAGCATTTGATCCCTGAGGCACCACACTGGCCTACCGGGTGACATTCTCGCAAGGAGAATGTCGTAGGGCAAAATCGTGCAACAGGAATAGTGCAAGTGAAAACAGCTACAGGGTACCCAATGCCACACAACGGATATAGCGTGTGACCCTGTAGCTGTTTCCAAGAAAGAGGGTAAGAGGTCTGCCGGATGGGGGTCCACCGAGCAGCTGCTGTGGCTCAGAGAGTAGTGCCATCAGCGCTGGCAGGCAATGGAGCGGCTGTGGACTAGGGTTCTATTCACGGTCCCAGAGCAGGTAAACACTTTTACTTGTTTGTCTTGTGGTGCCCCGGGCCCGAGTTTCGCCCTTTCCCTGAGTTGGTCCCCCCCTTGGAGGAGGTTATTTTAGTAAAAGGGGGATCAGGGCACAGCCCCCCTGTAATGGGGGGGTGCGAGGGGCGAAGCCCCCTCAGGAAACAAAGATATTTATTTTTTTTCAGGTGGTCGCTGTTTAGACAGTGCGTATAGTGCCATGCTGTTTTGACACACGACATTATGACCCCGTGCCCCACACCGGTCACTCTCCCTTCCTCAAAGTGAACTCCATTTACTACCACCCTTAGTCACCTACACTCTAACCCATTTCTTATCCAGTATACCATCTTTGGATCCACTTCTAAGCTACCCAGCTTGCTTACTCGTCTTCTATGTGGAACTGTGTCGAAAGCCTTACTGAAATCTAGACAGGTCATGTCCACCACTCCATCCTGATCTAATAACTATGTCACCTAGTCAAGGAAATTTGTCAGATTTGTTTGACATGACCCCCAACCCCCCATGAACCGCTGCTGCCTATTCCTTTCCTTCACCAGTGATTCCATTAACTTTCCCACCACCAATTGTCACAAACGCACTCCACAGGTCAGGCTCTCTGCTCCCACAGTGCAAATCTCAGAGTACAATAGTGTGAACAGGTAACTGACAGGGTAACCCTCCTGTCTGCTTTGGGTCCGAATCACCTTTAGCCTCGAGTTCTGGAGGGATTCAAACTGTGAACCTTATGCTAGCATACCCAAAGTACAGGCTCAGATATGAAACCTCTTCGGGACCGCAGTACAATCTTTTGCCAGTGGCATCCAACCAGGTATCCAAAATGAACCCTTAAAACTCTATAAGAGACCTTAGGTATATTCTTACCATATTATACAAGCTCAGTACACAAGCAAGCTTTTTAACAGCTGTCAGACTTAACCACTTATACATCACATGCAAAAAAGAAACTAAGAAGACACCCAGGCAGTATTTGAAAGAAATGGTTGTTTACTAAAAATATGATAAAAAGCTAAAATTAAACACAGAACAATACATCATACAGCATACAATCATGTAAAATAAACAGGAAGTTACAGACAAAACACTCCTACCACAAAGACGTAATTTATTTCTAAGTATTACCATTCTGGGTGCGTTTAAGTTAGAGCGAACTTTCTGTCTCAGAGCCCAAGATGATACGACACATATTCCCCAGATACAGGGTTCCTTTGACTCTATCTCTCCACCCCCTTTTGGTGAGTCAGCTAGCTCCTCCTTTTAGAATTAATTCTAACATAATTTCTACCAGGAGGTACTTTTAATTAATGGTAACATCAGGGGAAAAAAAAACACTTCCTAAATATGACATCCTTTAATCAAACATTTCTCTTTGAACTTAACAATCCTACCATTTGTCACTATTTCTTGTCTGCATGTTAAATTTTGAGAGGAACCTGTCAAATTACTCTTCATTCTGTTACGTCATAAACTTTATGTTTGGGTTCAACTTCAAAAGCCTGGGCAGGTCATAAAAAGGTAACAAAATGCCCTTCTGTAAGGAAGTCAGTTAATTAACTGGTTCCCCTGGTAAGTTTAATTACATCCTGTAGTTCCAGCTACTGACCTTTAAAGTTACAGGCCAAGTCTGCTAACTTGTGTGAGACAATTTCATACACAGACCAGTTATTTATAATATAAATATCATACAGGTAACCGGAAGCAGGGGCAGAGCGTCACACCGATGTCATCCTGACTGGCCTACAATTGCCAGCCTCCTCCCTGCTACCACTTTCATCTACGCTCCTCCAGTCCCCCGGAGTTCTGGACAACATCCAGTCTCCTGGACTGTTCATCAGAAAGCAAAGTGCACATGTGTCTAGGGGCCCTGAAGCAGTCATGAAAAGCCATGATAAAGTACTGTTACATAAGAACTTGCCATAACAGCAGATCTTGGAAAGAAGCTCTTGCAGCAGGCCACACAGGTAGGACTAAGCTGCCAGGTGCCAGGACAAGGAAAACGTTTTTGCTGTTATAGGAATACACTTATATAGATGTAGATATGGTGTGGAATCAATTAAATTCCTGTATTATTAGTACCAATCAAGATAACATATGTTTTGGTTACTGTGGCTTTAAATCCTTTCCCTATATGTACTAGTCTGTTTTTACTATGTATCACCTCCTGATGACATGCGGATAGCATGAAACCAATTGGGATTACTTGCTGTTTCAGCCTTTGGCCGATTGTGGCGTCTGCTTTTTTCATTAAATAAAATATGCCTGTTTGAGGCCCAGTGGAGGAGTGCAGAGTTTGTTGTTTTCATATTTATCGTTATTTGAGCACCCTCTCATGACAGTTTGAGCTGTTTTCGTCTGGATTCCTTTAAACTTCTAACTAGCAATCTACTACAGAGGACTGCTCACCACTGATGTCAGTCAACTGACGTCAGCCTAGCCTATATAGATGGGTGGACCCCTACACCTACCTCAGTTCTTCCGCCAGTCCCCCACACCTACCTCAGTTCTTCCGGCACAGAACCCATACGGGCAGCTGTAGGAGAACCGAGGAGGTTTTCTGAGAGCCATACACAACTGTACTATCTTACTTCGAGGAAGGCTCCTGCAGTAGGCCACACAGGTAGGATTGAGTTCCAAGCAGTACTAAGCAGCACCAAGGTGAAACCACTGGGAAGACAACAAATCAGCAGCTAGAGGGTCATGACAGGAGTCCCTGAAGTACTGCCAGGCTGAAACTGTCCCTGCCCCTAGAGGCGATGTCCAGATTATAATGCTTTGTGAACGTGTGAACAGAACTCCAGATGGCAGCTGCACAGATGTCCACAGCAAAAACATTTCGGAAACAAGCCGTGGAAGCAGCCATGCCCCTGGTGGAATGGCCTTTGACTACCTGAGGAAGGGGTTTGTTGTACTTGCATTAGCAATAAACAATGCAACTGGCTAACCACTTAGACACACACTGTTTAGAAACAGGAGCTCTTTTGGGGTCGAACAAAACAAACTGATCAGTCTTTTTCAACACTTTGGCACGGTTAGTATAATATCATAACATTCTGTGAATATCCAAAGTATGGGGCAAAACCTTCCCTTGATTACAACACTCAGGAAAGTAAACTGACAGGTGGATGGATTGATTCAGTGTGAACTCAGACACCACCTTCAGTAAAAACTTAGGATTAGTATGCAAAGAAACCCCGTCTTTGTGAAAACCAAATAAGGCTCTTTACACATCAGAAGCCTGAAGCTCAGAAATCCTTCAAGCAGAAGTAACGGCAACTAAAAAGAGTGCTTTTCATGACATAAAGCACAGGTTGCAACCCACAGCCAGTTCGTAGGGAGGTAAAGTGAGTTTCTCCAACATAAAGTTGAGGTACCATGAAGGGACCGAGTCCCTGATGGGAGGTTTCAGATGCAGGATGACCCACAGGAACGTGCGGGACACTTCAAGTTGCAGAACACCTTTGCCCTTGATACGTGCATGGTACGCAGAGATGGCAAAAAGGTGCACCTTAAGGGAGGTGTACCCTAGACTGGAATCCAAAAGGGAAAGGAGATACTCCAAGACCTGATTCACCAGGCAGGTGAAGGGATCCAAATGGCGTGCAGCAGCCCAAATGGAGATGCGCTTCCATTTCATAGCATAAGTGGCCCTGGTGGAGGGTTTCCTGGCAGCCACCAGGACATCTGTGACCCTGAAAGATGCACCAAAGTGGGCAATAGCTAGGTCCGCAGGAGTCACACATGGAGATGCAGGGACTTGAGGTCCAGATGGACTAGGGTGCCCTGGTCCTGGGACAGCAAGCCGGTGCACAGGGGCAAGGGTACCAGAGGTTCCACTGCTAGCTGCTGAAGCAGGGGAAACCACACTTAACGTGGCCAGAAAGGAGCTATGAGGATCACCTCCACTCCTACTGACTGGAGCTTGAACAGAACCCTCTGCAGGAGTGGGAAGAGAGGAAAGGCATACAGAAACCTCCCCTTACCAGAGAAGGATGATGCGTCTTGTGAGAAAACTCCAGGCTCGGGACCAAGCGAGCAAAAAAGCAGCAGTTTTGAGTTGAGTGGGGATGCAAAGAGGTTCAACTCTGGATGGCCCCAGCTGTTGAAGAGATCTTCCACCACTGAGGTGAGAAGTTCCTACTCATGAGCCTGAGACCTGGAGCAGCTGAGACTGTCTGTCAAGATGGTTTCAATGCCTTGTACAAGCACGGCCGAGAGCTCCAGACTGTGCGCGATGGCCCAGAACCAGACTCTCATCGCCTCCTGACACAAGGGTAGGAATGGGTCCCCCCGCCCCGTTGATGTAATACGCTGCTACACACATGTTATCCATCTGCACCAGTGGTGGACTGGGGGAGGAGATGAAACTGAAAGGTTCACAGGGCGTAGAGAACCGTGCGCATCTCCAGGACATTGGTGTGAAGCCCTTGTTCCACTTCCGTCCAGATACCCTGGGTCTGATCAGCCAGATGGGTGCCCAAGCCCTGGCTGTACGCATCGGTCGTGAGAACCTGATGGGGGGTTGGGAGTTGAATGGAGACTCCCGGAAGAAGGTTGGCTGGGTCCAGCCACCATGACAGAGTCCTGCGGACTGGGTCAGAGACCAGGACTAACTGGTACAGGTTGTCTGTGTACTGGTCCCACTGGACCCTCAAGATCCACTGGGGCACCCGCATATACAGACGGGCAAAGGGAACTGTGGCAACTGGCATCAGTACATGGCCCAAAAACAGAGGAACACCTGGGCTGGGACCTGCCGACTAGAGGAAACTAGGTATGCCTGTGCCATCAGTTGCTCCGCTCTGTCCTCGGGTAGGAAGACCTTGCCCTGACTGGTGTCCAGAATCACCCCTTTGTACTGGAGGCACTGACAGGTAGACAGAGAGAGAGAGAGAGAGAGATAGGATTTTGGAAGATTTATGGTAATCCCCAAGGCCTAGAAAAGATGAAAGGTCAATTCCAGGGTTTGTATCAACTGTTCCCTGGAGGGTGCTGCAAGAAGCCAATCGTCCAGGTAGGGGAATACATAGTAACCCTGCCTCTTCAATGTTGCTGCCACCACCTCTAGGAGGAAGCAATGATGGGCAGGGGAATGAAAATTACGTACTCACCGTAATTCTTGATCTTCTTGGACAAGTCTTCACCATTTGTTTATACTGCTGGCTTCAAGATGGAGGCTTTAGGACCCAGTGGGAGCCAAAAATCTTAAGGAGGGCCGGCGCCGAGGTAGGATTGGGCATGCATGGCACCGAGAGGCTGACTTGTGCCTATGTAGGCTATCTTGGCGTCAACCCTCCAACCGCCTCAGTACCTTTTTTACCAAAGAGGAACACCATAAAATAAGTTAAGAACAATTAACCTAACAAGGGCATAAGATAGCCCGATTGACCCATATAGGAAGGGTAAATTTAAATCATGTCTACACAGTCCAAATAGAACAAGGGAGCAAAGACCAGGAACAGATTGAGTGAGCTTGGGGGATGGTGGGTGGGGATATGAATAAATGGTGAAGGCTTGTCCAAGAAGATCAAGAATTATGGTGAGTACGTAATTTTCATATCTTCCTGGACTAAAAGTCTTCACCATTTATTCATATTGCTGGGTTAGAGTACCAAGCTAAAAACCAATCCCCGAGCAGAGCGGTAGGAGATGGAGCTCACTCAGGACAGAAGTCCATTAAAGATTGTCCTGTCAAAGGAAGCATGCTGTCTGGCATGGACATTCAGAGCGTAGTGCTTTACAAAAGTGAGTACTGAGCTCCAAGTAGCTGCTTTGCAAATGTCATCAATGTGAACAGAGCAGATCTCTGCCAGAGACGTGGCTACAGCTCTGGGAGAATGGGCACACACCTGACCCTCTAACTTGAACTGCACCATGGACTAACAACGGAGAAGGCATGCCACTATCTAAGTAGAGAAACATTTGATGGACACTAGCTGACCCTGCCGGACCATGCTGAAGGACACAAAGAGCTGCTTGGCCTGACAGGTACCCCTGGTTCTATCAATATAGAAACGTGGGGCTCTTTTAACATCCAAGGAATAAAGAGCGTGCTCTCCTTCATTTTGGAAGTTAGCAAAATAAGTAGGCAGAACCAGAGGCTGGTTGATGCGGAAATCCGAAACCCCTTTTGGTAGGAACTTAGGGTAAATGCAGAGAACCACCTTGTCTTTACGAAAGCCTGTATATGGAGGGTCTGTGATCAAAGCATGTATTTCAGAGACCCTACGAGCAGAAGTGATGATCACCAGGAAGACTGTTTTCCAGGTCAGAAACTTCAGATCACACGTAGCTAGAGGCTCAAAGGGTTTACAAGTGAGCATGCCTAGCATGAGGTTAATGTCCCAGGGAGCAACTGGTTTTCTAACCAGGGGTTTTATATGAAGGATACTTTTAAGGAATCTTCTGGACAGTGGCAACTGAGCCAAGGTCATGTTTTGGACTGGCTCATGATAGGCAGAAAGTGAAAAGAGGTGAACCTTTACAGATGAGTATTGCAGACTTGTATCTGAAGGTCTAGAAGGTACTCCAGTACTTCTCTGGAGGACACTGAAATGGGTCTAAGAAGATCTTAGCACACCATTCTGAGAAACACTTCCATTTAGCCATGTAAGTCTTCTTGGTGGAAGGCTTACAAGCTGCCAGGAGGATCTGCGAGATTCTCTGAGACACTTGAAGCCAGCCGACTTCTATCTCCTCAGGAGCAAGGCGTGGAGATGAAGGGAGCGCAGGTTGCGGTGGACTAGGGGGTTCTTGTGTCAGGAGGTCCATTCGAAGAGGCAATTGTTTTGGGGGACTTCTGACAACTTGTTGATCAAGGGATACATGATCTGTCAAGGCCAATACGGTGCAATTAGACTCATTCTACCCCGTGTGCCTCCAGTCTAAGCAGCACCCTCTGAATTAGTGGAAGAGGAGGGAATGCGTACAGAAAACGTCTTGTCCACCACAACCTGAATGCATCCTGACAAAAAATGCCAGGTTCTGGATTTCTGGAGCAGAATAGAGGCAGTTTTGCATTGAGTAGGGACACAAAAAGGTCCAGGTCTGGATTGCCCCACTCGCTGAAGAGCGACTACACTATATCTGGTGCAAGAGACCACTCGTGAGGATCTGCTTCCGTCCTGCTGAGGTGGTCCGCCAGATCGTTCTGGACTCCTGGCAAGTAAACTGCCTGAATCAGGACATCATGAGCGAGGCACCACTCCCATACCTCACGGCTTCTCTGCATAGAGGATAGGAGTGTGCTCTGCCCTGTTTGTTGAGGTAGTACATTACAGATTTGTTGTCTGTCTGAAGAATTATCATTTTGTGACTGATCACTTCTTCTAGGACTCGTAGAGTGTACAGGACTGCCCTCATATCCAGAACACTGATGTGAAGCTGAGACTCCTCCTGGGTCCTCACAACCCCTGGAATGTGAAGGTCCTGGCAGTGAGCCCCCCAGCCGAGCAAAGATGCATCTCTGGTGATGGTGATCTGAGAATCCGGCGGGGCAAAGGGCAGACCTTGTAGAAGGTTGTCCTCCTGTATCCACCATGCAAGTGACCGATGCAGGGGCTCTGTCACTTTGATGGGGTAAGACAGAGGATTTGTAGTTGGGGACCACTGTGTGATGAGCATCCTCTGAGTGGTCCTTATGTACAGATGAGCTAGAGGCGCCAGGAAAACGGATGAAGCTATGAGGCCTAACATCCGCTGCATGGAGTCAGCTCATACAGGGTTGCTTTCTCTGATGAAGCGAGCCATCCGGAGAATGTCGTTTCTCCTGTCCTCCGAGAGAAAAGCTCTAGCTTTCATAGTATCCAAGAGGGCTCCTATAAAGAGGAGCTGCTGAGAGGGTTGAAATTGTGATTTCTCCAAGTTCAGCAAAACCCCCATGGCAGTGAGGAATTGAGAGGCTGTGGAAACCGCTTTCTCTGTCTCCTACCTCGATGGGCTTGCCAAAAGCCAGTTGTCTAACTAGGGGAAAACCTGAATGCCGAGCTTTCAAAGTTGTGCGGCAAGGACTGCAAAACACTTGGTAAAGACTCGAGGCGCCAAGGAAAGCCCAAAGGGCAGGGCTCTGAATTGGTAATGTGGATCCAAGGCCACAAAGCGAAGGTACTTGTGGTGACTTGGGTGTACTAGAATGTGCTGGTAGGGGTCTTGCATGTCCAGGGATGCCAGCCAGTTGTGCTGTTGGAGGAGTGGTAGTAACTTCCCTAAGGAGATCATCTTGAACTTCTTCCTGTACAAGAACTTGTTCAACTTTCTCAGGTTGAGAATGCAGCGCATGCTACCTGACTTTTTTGGAACCAGAAAGTAATGGGAGTAGAAACCTGTGTTCCTCTCTGGCCAGGAAATACAGGTTACTCACCTGTAACAGGAGTTCTAGGAATGGTATATGTTGTTCATCCACACTTATTGGCAGGTATCCTTGCCGCTTTAAATCTTGCCGGAAGGTCTTCAAGCTGGCTCCTCCCACCCACCCAGGTGGTATAACTCTCGGCTCCGCCCCATGACGCCAGATCTGGCCCGCTGGAAGCTCAGGTTGTGCGTCGAAGCTGGGGAGGTCAGTGGGTGGTGTGGATGAACACATATACCATTCCTAGAACTCCTCGTTACAGGTGAGTAACCTGTATTTCTAGGGACATGGATATGTTGTTCATCCACACTTATTGGCAGACTCTAGCAGTTCTCCAGGAGGAGGGAGGGAGGCAAGGCACTTACCCCAATACTTACTTGGGAAGAGAGACTGGAGAACCGAGGCCCCAAAACCAGCATCCCGGCGTGACTCAAGGTCGATGTGGTAATGGGTAATGAAGGTGTGCTGACTTCAGGTAGCAGCCCTGCAGATTTCCTGGATAGGGACGTCCCTGGAAGCAGCCACCGTTGCAGCAGTATGGGGGTAAATGAGCTCTTATCCTCTGGGAGGCTCCATGCCCGCCAACTTATAGCAGAGATCTATGCAGAGGTGACCCACCTGTATCGTCCGCTTGGCTGCAGGTGCAGATGCGGCTTCGCAGCGTGGTGACAAACAGCTGGCGAACCTCTCCCAATTTCAACCTGCACTCTTTGTAATAGGCGGCGCCTTCTGGGTCCAAAAGTATGGAGCCTATATTGACCTCCGAGTGTGATTGGGGTAGAACACCGGCAGAGTCAACACCTGGTTAAGGTGAAACTCCGACACCACCTTCGGAAGAATTTGGGTGGGGGCGCTGGACAACCTTTTGTCCCTGTGGAAGACCAGGTGGGAGACTCGATGGAAGCGCCTGGAGCTCTCCCATCCTTCTGGCTGGACGTGATAGCCACCAAGCGGTCTTCCACGACGGTGCGAGAGAGCACACCTGTGCATAGGTTCGAATGGCTTGCCCATGAGCTTTGCCAGTACCAGCAGTAGATCCCACGGAGGTGGAGGTTCCCGCACCGGAGGGGAAATGTGATCAAGGCCTTTGAAAAAGCGCCAGACCACCTTCTCCTGCGCCACTGACTGCTTCCCGGCCCGCGCCCGGCAAGCAGAGATGGCTGCCAGGTGCACCCTTAGGGTCGTCGACCTAAGCCCTTGATTAGAAAGGGACCATAAATAGTCCAAGATGCTTGCCAAGGAACAGGAGGAAGGGTCCAAGCCCTTGCCCTGACACCAAATGGAAAACCTTTTCCATTTGAAGGCATAGCATTTTCTGGTCGACTCCTTACGGGACGCCTCAACTACATTGAGGACCTCGTCGGAAAGACCCAAGGCCTGGAACTCTAGCCGCTCAGGAACCAGGCCGTCAGGTGCAGGGATTGAAGGTCCGGATGGAACACCTTCCCCTGATTGACTGAGAGCAGGTCCGGGTGAGCTGGAAGCTGCCGCGGAGTCCTGGAGCTGAGACTGAGGAGATCTGGGTACCAGAACTGGCGAGGCCAGTCTGGGGCTATCAGAATCACCTGCGCCTTATCCCTCCTCGCCTTGAGAAGCACCTTGTGGATCAAGGGAAATGGGGGAAAGGCGTGAAGAGGCCCGGGGTCCACTGCCTCGAGAAGGCATCCCCCTGCAGCGAGCCCTGCTGAGGGCGGGCATGGAACAGCCTCAGCTGCGTTCTCCTGGAGGCAAACAGGTCCACCTGAGGTGTGCCCCAATGGGAGAACAGATGCTGTACTACCTCCGGCAGGAGAGACCACTCGTGGGATGCAGCCCCTATCCGGCTTAGGGCATCGGCCAGGGTGTTGGAGGCTCCTGCCACATGAATGGCTAGGAGATCCGCCTCCAGGCTGCGCACGAGTGACCAAATGCGGAGAGCTTCCTTGCATAGAAGCATGGAGCGCGTCCCGCCCTGGCGGTTTAGATAGTACATGGTCGTGGTGTTGTCCGTCTGGACTCGGACCACTTGACCCCGGAGGAACGGAGCAAAGGCGGTGAGAGCTAGGCAGACCACTCGGAGCTCCAGCAGGTTGATGTGGCATCGGGACTCCCGCGGGGACCAGAGGCCGTGAGCCCGTGTTCCCCCAGATGGGCACCCCAACCCATCAGAGAGGCATCGGTCGATAGAGACCGTCAGCTCGAGGCGGACAGCAGGATGCCCTCCTGCAAATGACCTGGAACGATCCACCACTGGAGAGCGTTCCACATCTCCCAGTCACCGACAAAGCTGGTCCAAAGGATCGCAGCGTTGTGACCACTGACTGGCCAGTCCCCATTGAAGGGAACGCATGTTCCAGCGGGCCCAACGGACCACGCTGGTGCAGGCCGCCATGAGACCCAGGAGGCGCAGGAAGTCCCGGGCAGGGCGCAATTGTCCAACCAGAAATGATTGGGCAAAGGAGGAAAGAACCTCGGCCCTGTCCGCCGGGAGCCGCGCTCTGGCTCGAAGAGAGTCGAGCTGCGCCCCGATGAACAGAATCACCTGCTTCGGCTCGAGTGTCCGACTTGGCCTCGTTGATAAGGAGGCCCAGTTGAAAGCAGACCTGGAGGGCCAGATCTCTGGACCACTCCACCTCCTGCCTGGAGAGCTGCTATCAGCCAGTCGTCCAGGTAAGGGTACACCCAGACCCCCGGCGCCTAGAGATGCTGTCACCACTGCCATGCATTTGGTGAAGACCCTGGGAGCTGGAGACAAGCCGAAGGGCATGGCTCGAACTCGAAAAGGATCCTTCCGCGCAGGCAGAAGGAATCTCTGGTGAGACGGACGGATAGGGGACGTGAAAAAGCGGCCCTGCAAGTCCAGGAGAGCAGAACCACACGCGTGCCCAGGATGGTAGTGCATCTGAGCCAGAGTGACCATCCTGAAGGTTCGAGACCTTAGGAACTTGTTTGAGGTCGTGTGGGTCGAGAATGGGGTGCCAACCCCCGTCCGTTCGGAACCAGGAAGTACCTGGACACAAACCCTGGGTCTGAGGGGTCCGCTACCACCTGATCACCTCCTTTCCGGAGGAGGAGGAGGCGATGTCGGCTCCAGCGAGCGCGACAGTGAAGCTATGGGACCCGAGGCCCCCCGAGGTGCGACGGCTCTGAAGGGCGGGGCCTGCTCGAATTCCAGAGGCAGGCCTTTTCCCACCACCTCCAGTACCCACCTGTCCGTGGTAACAGCGGACCAGGCGGAAAGGAAGTGTCGGAGCCATCCCCCACGGGGGAACCAGGGGTAAGGTGATGGGGATGGGGGCGACACCCCTCAGCCCGTCACTGGGCAGGCTTGGAGGAGGGACCGGCCGAGGGACCACCTGGGCCTTTTCCTCCCTGCCTCCTGTTAGAGGGCCGGCTGGGTTTGGGATGCCAAGGCCGAGCCTGCTGGCCCTGACGTGCTGGCTGGGCGCAGGGTCGCAGAAGGACGAAAGGAGCTTAGGCTGTGGTTTGCGGCCTTGTCCTTCTGAGCTGAAGAGACCGAGTCCAAGGTAGCATTGGACTTCTTGATCCTCTGCAGGTGACCTTCCACCCCAGGGCCGAAGAGGTCAGTCCCAAAAGGGAACATCCGCCAACTTGTGCTGGGTATCCGAAGTAAAGGTGGATATCCTCAGCCAAACCCGTCGGCCGACATAGCCACTGCGGCATGCCACCGACCTGGCACATGAGTCCCCAATATCTAAAGCAGTCTGGAGCTGCTGTTTGGCCACTGCCTGGTCCGCACCTGCTGACCGTAGTCTGCAGATCCGCGGGAAGATGAGGGATGACCTCATCCAGGGAGCCCAACAGGGCATGAGAAAAATGTGCCATGAGGATAGCCGAACTGGCATGGCGAAGGCCGAGAGAGGGGGCCTTAGCATAGACTTTTCGCCCGACATAATCCAATTTCTTGGATTCCTTGTCGGGAGGTTTGTCCACATCCCTGGCGTTGCCGGCGCGCCGGAAAACGCTGTCGGTAACCAACCCTTCAGCAGAGGGGTGCTCCGAAAAACCGGACAGGGAACCGGTAGGGACCGCATACTTCCTGGCCATCCTGGCCAAAGGCGCAGGACAGGAAGCAGGGCGCTGCCAAAGCTCCAAGGCCGGACCCACTATGGCCTCGGCCACCGGAAAGGCCTCCGTTGAAGAATCCCCTCGGTCCAGAATCTCCGTGAGGGGATACCTGGCCCGTTTGGAAACGGGTTCGAGCTTCATCCCGGTGGACTCCGAGATGAGCCGAAGCAGTCCTAGGAAGGACGACGGGCTATCGTCCATTGACTGTCCTCCTGAGGACTCCAAGTCTATTCGCTTGGAGAAAAAGGAGGAATTATCCTCAGACTCAGACGAGTCCTCGAAGAGCTGCCTCTGGCCTGAGCCACCCTCTACCTGCCGAGGTCGGTCGGGAGTGAGGGTAACAGACAGCCTATGGGGTAGACCCTTAGCCGACCGAGAATCCCTGGTCGGAGCCCCAAATAGTGGCTGTGGAGGCAGAGGTTCCACCGGAATCGGTGGAGCAGCTGGTTTTGGCCGAACAACCGGCCTGGGTACAGGCTCCTCGGGTAAGTCGAGGGGTTGTGTCGGCCGCTCCGGTGACAGCCACTTAATGGCGGGGGAAGGCGACTGCGTCGGCTTATTCCCGGTCAGGAGGAACTGTTGCCACATGAGGTCTCGATACCCGTCCGGTAACTTACGCGAAGCCTCCCTCGTCCGAGGAGGAGGACGAGACAGCGGGCGCCCGCTACAGCGGTGCGAGACCGAGACCGCCTATGACAGCGGAATTGGCTGGACCACGAAGAGGTCCGAGACCGAGAGCCTCGGCTTTTCCGAGGTCGGTGCGGAGAAGTGTCGGCAGGAACCGGCACTCCCTTCGGCCCGGAGGGTTCATCCGAGGGCTCCGGAACCGGAGGCACAGGCAAGCCCACGGGATCCTCAACTCCCCCCGGGGGAACCGGGGAGAGGGGAGTCTCGGCTTCTATAGGCGACAACCCGTCCAACGGATCGAGAAAAATCTCGACTTCGTCGACGGGAGTCTCAGTCAACTGACCTGACGGGGACACCGTGAGACCAGTGGCCGAAGCCGAGCGGTCGACCGAAGTCGACGGTCGACGACTCGGGGAGAGGGACCTTTCCCGCTCCCAAGAGCGTCGATGGAGGGATTTACCTTTGTCCCTCTTTTTGGACCGAGAAAAAGGTCCAGCAGACGTTGGCCCTTCTCCCTTAGTGGAGAGGGACAGACAAAGCTCCTTAAAGGAAGCTGTGTAGGAAGAACCCAGAGAGAGCGGGATAAATGCCGCGGCCGAGGAAGATACGGCCCGCGCCGCCTCCTCTTCGAGGGCGATCATCTGCTCGAGCTGATCCGCCGAAAGCACCGCCGCGGACACTGCCAACCGGCCTCCTTAGACTTCACCGAGGGAACGCTCGGACGGCCCAGATGCAATCGGGCAGCACGGTCTTCGAGGACATAGGGCCAAAAGGAAGAGCACAAGTCGCAGTCCCGCGGGTCGGTGCTCAAGGCTAAACAGTAGACACACGCGGAGTGTGGATCCGTCCGAGACATCTTCTGACTCAGGGGCATCTCCGAAAACCAGGAGTCGATTTGTCCATCACAGCCAGAGGGATCAAGACTGAAGTCTTTTAGTAAAAACTTTAAACCGCAAAAGGAAGAAATAGGAACCAGTCTCAAACGCAGAGCGTTAAGGAGGGAACCTGAGCTTCCAAGCGGTAAGGAAGATCTGACGTCATGGGGCGGAGCCGAGAGTTATACCACCCGGGTGGGTGGGAGGAGCCAGCTTGAAGACCTCTGGCAAGATTTAAAGCGGCAAGGATACCTGCCAATAAGTGTGGATGAACAACATATCCATGTCCCTAGAAACTACTTCTACTGCCCTGTTTCTAAGAAGGCCCCGTATCTTGGAAATGAGAAGGTTTGACTGAATGGTTGACAGACTGTGTTGTCGTTTGGGTGGAAGATCCAGGGTAATCTCTGCAAAGTTGAGAGAGAATCCTCTCAAACAGTCCTGAGGACCCACTTGTCCGTGGTGACAGACTTCCACTGGTTGTAAAACTGAGTCAGATGACCTCCCACTGCCATGGCAATGTCCACATCAGGCAGCTGAGATGAGACCTAGGCCAGACTTTCAGAGGGTGGCACTGGGTGCTTTTGGGCCCTATGCCTTGTGCTGTGTTTTCTTTTGCAGTTGAGGAGGCTGGTTCCTGTTAGTGGTGCCTCAGCCTCTCTCTTGAAAGGGCTGCCTGTTACGAAAAAACTGACAGTTCCTGCCTCTCTGAGGAGCTGAAGGAGCCAGCCTGACTGTTTTAATGGCAGTCCTTGTTTTCTAAGAGGCTTCCAGAGCTTGCTCCACCTGTTGGCCAAACAGATATGTACCATCAAAGGGGACATTCATCAGCTGCTGTTGCACATCAGAGGAAAACCCCACTGTCAGAAGCCATGAATGTTTTCTGATACAGATTCTAGAAATGGCCGCTCGAGAAGCTGTGTTTTAAGCATCCATGGAAGCTTTAAGTTGATGGCTATTATATTCTGTCCCTCAGATAACAGTATGTAGCATCTCCATTTTGGAGCCAGACTCCGGGAGACCTTCCATTAAGGACGTTAGGGAAGTCCACAGGGCATATTCGTATTGGGTGAAGTGCCCTTGACAGCTGGCATTACGCATGCCCAGGGTTGCAGCTGCGAATACCCCTTTTCCCAAGGTATCTATCCTATGAGAGTCTTTATTGATAGGATGTGCTGATACTTCATGTGGAAGAACAGCTTTGTCATTCTCAGCGAGGACAACCAGTGCATCTGCGATAGGTTGTGAGGCTAAAATGGGTCTCTCCTTGGGAGGGACATATTTCCTGTTTATGGATTTGCAGACAGAAGGAATAAGAGCTGTGCTCGCCCACACTGTCTCGGACAACGTCTCAAAGGGTGGGGGATTGGTGGCGTAAGGTTCACTGGAATGTTAGGAACATGAAGCCACTGTATGCTCAAAAGCCTACCTGGGTCCACAGAAGATGTTTGCAGAGCCAAGGTTGCCCTCATATTCTTAAGCAGAGACTGAAAGGAAAGATCCTCTATTGGGTTTTCAGCTGAAAGCGAGGGCTTACCATCCAAACTATAGAAAGTACAGTTAGGTAGGAACTTACCGTAACAGTAGATCTTCAAGAGAGGTTCCTTCAGTAGGTCATCACATATAGGACTGGCGCCGCCCGGTGTCGGGCCGCAAGGCAAACTTTTCTAGCAATACCTTACGGGGGACCGCCCACCCGGCATCACGTGACTGACATCAGCATGACTGTATATAGTGGGCGGTCCCCACGCCCGCCCTCCAGTTCTCCCGCCGGAGCCAGGAAGAGGTCATACAGCAGGAGCAAACAGGAATTGGAGTCCCTGTGAAACATAAATGAGGGGAAGGAGGGAGAGAAAAATATGACCTACTGAAGGAACCTCTCTCGAAGATCTACTGTTACGGTAAGTTCCTACATAACTGTACTATCTTACTTCGAGAGGGTTCCTTCAGTAGGTCATCACATATAGGACAGAGTCCCAAGCAGTCCCTCCAGAGAGAGAGACCGAGAGAAACTAGGGAGGTGGAAACTAGCTCCAGCAGAACAACTGAAGTCCAGTATGGACCCAGCTTAGGACAAAAGGCCTTGCAGGATGGCTAATCCAAAGCCGGCCCTCCACCTAGAAGCAATATCCAGACTGTAGAGTTTGGTAAAGGTGTGGACAGAACTCCAAGCAGCAGCAGCACAAATGTCCGCTGCAGAAACGTTACGAAGAAAGGCCGCTGAGGCAGCCATGCCCCTAGTAGAATGACTTCTTATGGAACCCGGAAGAGGTTTGTCATACTTTTGGTAACAGTACCGAATGCAGTTTCCTAACCATTTGGAAAGGCCCTGCTTAGAAACCGGTTTGCCCCTAGACCTAGGGGCAAAGGAGATGAATAGCTGATCACAAGAGGGGAGCTCTTTAGTCTGGTGAATATAGCACCGGAGGATCCGATGGACATCCATCGTGTGAAGAAGTGCCTCACCCTTGTTGGAAGGGGACGGGTAGTAAACTGGAAGCTCTACTGATTCAGTGTGGATTCCGACACCACCTTGGGAAGGAACCTCGGGTGCGTCCTAAGGATTGCCCGGTCCCTATGGACAATCAAGTAGGGCTCCTTGCAGACTAGAGCGTGAAGCTCCAAAATCCTTTGGACTGAGGTGATAGCCACCAGAAAAAGCACCTTCTGGGAAAGGAAGCGCAGATCACAGCTCATAGCCAGTTCAAAAGAAGGGAAGGTGAGCTTTTCCAGGATGAAGTTCAAGTCCCAAGGTGGAGTTGGGCTGTGGATGGGGGGTTTCAGAAGGAGGATGCCTTTCAGAAAGGTCTTTGAGACCTCCAACTGAGCCACAGATTTACCATCCACTAGCTCGTAGTACGCAGAAATGGCGAGATATGGACCTTCAACGAAGAATAGGACAGACCAGAGTCTGATAAATGAAGGAGGTACTCCATGATTTTGGGGGCTGAGCAGGAGAAAGGGTCCCAACCTCGAGCAGACGCCCAGATCGAAAACCACTTCCACTTCATAGCATAAGTGGAACGGGTGGAGGGTTTCCTGGCCTCGATGAGGACCTGAGCCACTCTAGAGGAGACCCCAAAGCGAGAAATCGCTATGTCTGAAGGAGCCACGCATGAAGATGCAGAGTCCTGAGTCCTGGATGAACCAGCCTGCCCTGATCCTGGGTCAGGAGGTCGTGGGTCAGTGGAAGTGGAAACGGTGGTTCCCTGGAAAGCTGCTGTAACAGCGGGAACCAAATTTGTCTCGGCCAGAGGGGAGCAATGAGGATCATTTTTGCTCCTTCGGCCTGAAGTTTGAGGAGAACTCTGTAGAATGAGAAATGGAGGGAAAGTGTACAAGAATGTCCCTGTCCAGGATAGAGACAACGCGTCGTTCCAAAAAGCATGTGACTCTGAACGAGTGAGCGAAACTTGGGAAGTTTTGCACTGGATTGGGAGGCGAAGAGGTCTATTTCTGGATGCCCCCAATTTCGGAAGATGGAGTCCGCCACTTCCTGATGTAATTCCCATTCGTGGGTGAGGGTTTGAGTTCTGCTGAGACTGTCCGCCAAGACGTTCTGAATGTCTGGAATGTGCACGGCCACCAGGACCAGAAAGTGCTGGACTGCCCAGTTCCACACCCGAGTCGCTTCCCTGCAAAGGGGGGTACGAATGGGTCCCTCCTTGTTTGTTGATGTACCAAACTACTGATATGTTGTCCGTTTGGATTAGCAGAGTTCCCTTGGTTAGCAGGGTCTGAAACACCTGGAGGGCATAAAGGACCACTCTGAGCTCCAGAACACTGATGTGGAGAGAAGCCTTCAGGCCTGTCCAAAGGCCTTGGGCTTGATGATCCCCCAGATGGGCCCCCCACCCCATGTTCGAGGCATCCGTGGTGAGGGTAGCTGCTGGTGCAGGGTTTCGGAACGGAAGTCCCAGGGAAAGATTATGGGGATTCTCCACCACTGTAAATCCCTATGAACCGCTGAAGAGACCAAGACTGGATGGTCCAGATCATCTAGGAGCTGATCCCACTGCACCCTTAATGACCACTGCGTGATTCTCATGTGCAGCCTTGCTAAGGGAACGGTCGTGATGGAAGCTGCCATCAGCCTTAAAAGTTGAAGGACCTCCCGGGCAGGAATGGTCCTGAGAGAGGCTACTTTCCGAGCCTGACTAATTAGAGTCTCCACCCTGTCCGGAGGAAGGAAGGCTCTGCACTGGACTGTATCCAGAACTGCCCCAATAAACTGCAGTCTCAGGAACGGTACTAGAGACGACTTGGGGACGCTGACCGTTATCCCCAGTTGAGTGAAAAGGTCCAGTGTGAAAGTCAGATTCCCAATAACAGATCCCTGGATGGAGCTGAGATCAGCCAGTCATCCAGGTAAGGGAACACTGCAATATCCCTGCAGCGTAGAAACGCCGCCACCACCGCCAGGCACTTGGTAAAAACTCTGAGGTGCCGAATACAGACCAAAAGGGAGCGCACGGAACTGGAAATGCTCCCCTTGGAAACAAAAACGCAGGAAACGGCGGTGGCTGGGGGAAGATAAAGATGTGAAGGTAGGCATCCTGCATATCCAGGGCACAGAGCCAATGATTCTCCAACAGGAGAGGAAGTAGACTCTGGAGCGTCAGCATGCGGAACTTCTTGTACTCTACATACTGATTGAGTTGACTCAAATCGAGAATGGGTCTGAAGTCCCTGGTCTTTTTTGGAACCAGGAAGAAATGGGAGTAAAACCCTTTTCCCCTTTGCCCGAAGGGTACTGGCTCTATTGCTTCTTTAAGTAAGAGCGCATTGATCTCCTCGCGAACGAGGAGGGCCTGGTCCTGCGAGTAAGAGGATCTCTGCAGAGGAGTATCCAGGGGGATTTCCAGAAACTCGATGGTGTGTCCTATGGACACAAGTTGCAGGACCCATTCATCTGAAGTGATCGTCCTCCACTCCTGCCCGTGGCGAGTGAACCTCCCCCCCCACCTGCTCCCCGTTGTGAGGCTGAGGGTGCAGTGGGGCAGGAGAGTCAAGAAGTGACGGGACGCTGGGGAGGAGGTCCCCCTGAATGTCGCTGATTCGTGGGAGCAAGGGGGGGGGTAACAGTACCTGTGGCCTTACGCTTAGCTTGGTGTCTCTGCTGAGCATTCTTCCGCTGCCTTCCGGTCCTTTTCCAAAAGGGCTGCTATTGCTGTTGAGTGTCCGATCGGTACATGGACCTAACAGATTTAAGAGCCACGGCCTTGTCCTGTAAATCAGTTATAATGTCCTTGGTATCTCCTCCAAAAAGGACTGAGCCCCTGAAAAAGGCATCCTGAATCGCCGACTGGACTTCACTGGCGAGTCCAGAGAGGCGAAGCCAGGAGTGCCATCGAAGGGCAATGGCAGTTGCTGCAGTACGGGCCACTGAATCGACGGAGTCATAGGTGGCTCGAAGAGCGTGCCTACAGGAGATCTTGGAGAGGCGGAGATCCCTAGCAAGTTCTTCCTTAAGGGGTGACGGGTCCATGGAATGGACCCTAGCCTCCAACCTGGCCATAGTCTGTTTCTGGTGAGATACCATATGGGCCACATAGCTAAGGGAGCAAAGAGCACACGTGGCTGACGAATAAGCCTTCTTCCCGAACTGGTCCATCAGCCTTGACTCTTTGTCTGGAGGTGTTGTGCTCATGTGCTTGGGAGCTGTAGAGTGGTCATGAGCAGCCGAGATGACAACAGAGTCTGCCTTAGAGTGGGCCTTTAAGAAAGGCGCGCCCTTAGGTACTCAGTAGAGCCTGTCTGCCCTCTTGGGGACAGCCGGGATCGAGTGAGGCATCTGCCAGACAGTGGTGGTGAGGTCTTAATGAGGACCCATCCATGGGGGGACCAGAATAGCTGGCAGAGATTCTAAATCAAGATGCTCCTCGAATCTTTGCTGCATGGGATCCTGGTCCTCCGACTCCCAGTCGAAATGGTCTCGTAAGGTCCTCAGGAGGTCCTAAAAGGAAGGATCCTCCAGAGGGGATTTAGATGAGGTCCTTCCCTTCCCTTCATATCCTCAGGGTCCTCCGTGGGTTCCTCCTCCTTGGAGTCCTTCCTCCCATCGGAACTGTCTTCCGCCTCCTCAACAGGGCGACGATACAAATCCCATAGGGTGACATCTTGTTGAGTCTTCCCCGAGACGTGGACGGTGGAAATAGAACTGCTCGGGGAAGGAGATCAAGGAAGCTGCAGCTGCGGGAGTCTGGTTTCCAGATCTGTAACCAGCTCTGACCTGGCCCCCTGCCTCCAAGACTGAATAACGGTCTTGAAATCCGGGACCACCGGGTAGGGATCCCCAGGATACCCAAAGGGGTAATGGGGGACAGTTTGGGGCCTGGAATAGATTCCCAACGACGAATCAGGCATCAGGGGAATCCACGTCAGACTCGCCATAGTGTAAATAGGAGGAGGGTCTGGTGTCGGGACAGCCCACGTAGAAGGAACCAACGTCGGTACTGGCGCAACCCGATCTGGCACTGGAAGAGGGTCCAGCGTCAGGGCCAGAGGTAAAGGCCTGTCGGTCGGTCCCGGCAAAGGGACTGTCATCGGGATCACCGGCATCAGAGGAGGCACCGGTGTCCAACCGGAAGGCGGAGGGGCATCCACAGAAAGGCTGGAAGGAGCCTCCTAGTCCAGGGCCCCCGCGGGGGGAACGCAGTGAAGTAACCCCTAAATCGAGAGGCTTGATGGGGTCTCCAAGACTGTCACCGGACACGTCCAAGGAAGACCATAAGGATGCGGGCGCAGTAACAGGAGGGAGAGGGCCTTTCTCCCTCTGGTCCTGCCGGACGTCGGGTAGGTCGCCATTAGGCCCCAACGGGGGAACCAGGCCCATGCGGTAGCCGGAGATGGCCGTCTTAGCGGGCAACGTCGGTCAGTCAGGGAGGAGCCCTTGGCCGACTTATCGACCATGGTCGGACGATCACCCCAGCCGGGAGCCACTTAACAGCCGCCGTGGCGGTTCAATGGAGGAGCCGGGGGCCCACTTACCAGTAGAAGCGGTGCAGTCGCCGGAGGAGCAGACGGACGACTTAACCACTGGAGTTTTGTCCGACTTACCGTCTGTCTTCGGCGGTAATGGGGCCTTGCTTGTGGACGGCCTGGCGTCGTCCGTGGAGTGAGCCCGCTCCCTAGTCTTCTCATTATGCTTTTTTGAAGGGGAAGACTTTTCAGACGAATCCCTAAGGTGCTCCATCCTTTTCTCCAGGGAGGCCAGACGCGATTTAATAAGGTGGGCCTACAACGCCTGTTGCCTCCGCTTTTTAGTGGCCTGGTTGAAAGACTGGCAGTCAGGGTACGAGGAGATAGGATGGTTAGGGCCTAGGCAAAGAACGCACTTCTGAAGACCGTCTTTGTGCGGGATCTACGTTCCACAAGCAGAGCACTTTTTCTTTAGAAAAGACATCAAAACAGTAAAATTAGAGAGAATTGTGAGGGAAAAAACCCGACGCGAACAAACTTTCTCGACGATCGCTACTGGAAGTCTGCGATGCGACTGACACGAGGCGACAGCAGGAAAGAACTGGAGGGTGGGCGTGGGGACTGCCCACTATATATAGTCACGCTGATGTCAGTCACGTGACGCTGGGTGGGCGGTCCCCCGTCAGGTATTGCTAGAAAAGTCTGCTGTGTGGCCCGATGCCAGGTGGTGCCAGTCCTATGTGTGATGACCTACTGAAGGAACCCTCTCGAAGTAAGATAGAGTCTTCATTATCTTCTTCAGAAATGATAAGGTCAGGATCAGACTCACCCTGCTCCAAGTCACCTTCAGCAGGGGTAGGAGCTGCTCCAAACAGGCCGCTCCCTAGCCTGGGCAAAGGATAAACAGGAGACACCAGAACCAGCACTGGACCCGGCGCTGCGGGTCCCGATGCTGAGCCTGGTGCCATCCTACCAGGAAGCGGTGCTGCATGCGGCATCGAGACCAGCACCACACACAGCACCGAAGCCAGCACTAAACGCAGTACTGAAGTCAATGCTAATCCAGATGGCGCTGCCTGAAGATCCAGAATAAGCCTAAAAGGAAGGGAAAGAGAGAAAGACAGTACCTGTTCCAGCCCATGTGAGGAAACAGAATGAGGGGGGAAGGCAAATGGAACTGGCGTCGGCAGTGCGGGCGCCGGCAAGGGAAGAAAATCCATTGCCTGTACCTGATGCTCAAAGTGCCCCAAAGGACTCTACCACAGCTCCAAAGCCCCTAGGCCCTGGAACCGGATGCACTGGGAGTAGCAAACGAGATAGAGACACCATATTAACTGCTCCACAAGAGAGGCCTATTGGTGAAACTGCCCACCGGAAACCCCACAAGAAGACACAGAAGGGCTATGGTCTCAAGAGTCTGAGTGACTGAGAGCGGAGGCCATCAGGGAACCGGGGATGGCCTACCACTCCCGACTGCCAAAGACCTCTTGGCAGACGTACCAGAGGACCACCTTGAGTGGTACCTTTCTTCCCCTCCTGACAGGAAGAGCTCGAGGCCGAGCAGTGTCGGGTCCCCGAGCTGGATTGGGAACAGGCCAGCTTCTTTTTGTGTGTACGGCAAGACTGTCCTCCCTCCCAAACAACAGACTGCCTGTAGTTGGACACCCCCCCCTCCGGAGAAGGTGGCAGACAGGACACAGCTCAGCTGCCAGACCAGCCTTCCAAAGGAGAGTCCCTACCATCACTGTCACCATCCATGGTCGACTCCCTCAAACAGTAGAGCTGAGAGGAAAATAGGAAAATTCTCATCTTCTTTCTTTGTTTTTGTAAAACAAAATAATAAACAAAGTAAATCTGAACACTTTTGTCTTATAGACATGAATATTTTACTCCTGGCGGGCAAGTGGCGTCACTGAAGCACACTTGACGGCGGGGAAAAAATGAACTGAGGCGGCTGGAGGGTCGACACTGAGATAGCCTACACAGGCATGAGCCAGCCTCGCAGTGCCGCGCATGCGTGGTCCTACCTCGGTGCTGGCCCTCCTGAAGATTTTTGTATCCCACGGGGGTCCTAGCACCTCTGGTTTGAGCTCAGCAGTATGAATAAATAGTGCAGACTTTTAATCCAGGAAGATAACCTAAATATGCAGGTAGGCATCCTGCATGTCCAGAGAGCACAACCTGTCCCCCTGGTGAAGAAGGGGCAACAGTCTCTGAAGAGTAACCATCCTGAAGTGCTTGCACTTTATGTACAGATTCAGGTGACTCAGGTCCAGGATGGGCCGAAGATCCCAGATCTTTCTGGGGATGAGGAAGAAATGGGAGTAGAACCCCCTTCCCCACTGAGCCTCTGTAACATGGAACTGCAGGCAGTGTTTCCGTGCAGGCATTACCAAGTTTTGGGTGGTTTACAGCACTCAGCTTCATCTCATAACACACGACACAAAGAACTGATAACTCCCACAACCACAAACATCATGCTGTACCTTACTGCTTAAAGAGCCACAGACACCACTGGAAACATAAAAAAAAAAAAAAAGTAAGATAGAGAGAGACAATTCAGTTAATATTTGATATACCTACCAGGAGTAGAAACTAATATCTTCATTGGGGGTATCTCAGTCATCAGGTCATACATATGGAACTTCAACGCTGGTGAAGCAGGATCCACACAGATTTTCAGTAGTACTACTGGGGCTGCCCACGCCGTCACCAACCCTATAAAAGCATGAGTGGTCCTGCTCCCTCCTCAGTTCTTTCCCGCCATCGGCCCTGTTCACATGGGTCTCCGTGGAAGCTCCAATGCAGTTTTGCATCATTTTTGTCTTTGGCTTCACTTCCTTTAGTTTTTTAGAATCTCTTTTCTCAAAGAAATTCCTTTACCTTGTTTATGTCGAGAGTTAATCCTTCTACTTCTCTCTTCCATCGCTGCCGCTGTGAAAAGGAAAGTGCTTCTACAGACGAACACTCTCTCTGTGTCTGCTGTTTTGGGCCTGACCACAACGTCTCAGACTGTGTGCTCTGCCATAAGTTTAACCAAACCACCCTCAGGCGACGAAAAAAGGCTCTCAAAAAATTCCTCATGGAGCACCAAGCAGCCAGTTCTGGGCAGGGGTCCTCCGCAGTCCCTCCTTCCCAGTCCCTGGCAGGTTAATCAAGCTCCCAGGCCTCTAAGGCTTAAGACAAGTCCTCAGGGAAAAGTAAAAAAAAAGACCAAGATTGGGATCACTCCCTCGGCGGTGTTTTTGTTCCTCGACTGCCTTTTTTTCATCTGGGGGTACTCCGTCAGCTGTGCTGACACCTGCTGCTGTCCAGGTCTCTGTTCCTACCAGACCCCTACCAACAGCACTGTCGCCCACTGCGCAGGGCAGCCAGTCATCAACCCTCGGGTCACTGGCCCTTGCTTTGTCGATGCCAAGTTCAGTCACAGCCCTCCCATCAAGTCCTAATGTTTCTTCAGGTCCTCGGGCTCTCAGGGCCCGTAGAATGGGATGTCGCACCCTGTGCTGTTGACCCCCCCCACCGTCGACTACTGTCTTTAACCTTAATGATATTTTGACCAAGTTCACTACAGTCTTGGTCCATCAGCTGGGCGCATATAGGCCTGCATCGCCTGTGCCGTTGATGGCACCATCGTCATCAACACCACTTCAGCCTCCGCGGGCTGTCACTGGTCCTTCATTTGTCGGACCTTAAGTTGAAGCAGGTTGACGTCAAGGAGAAGTACCATCCAGACCTCATTTTACCTAAGGAATAAGAGGAAGATAAGAACCTCCTTCCTCTGAAAGGTCCACTGCCTCTTCAGTGAGTGAGGACTCAGTCAAACACACTCCCAGGTCTCCTCCAGAGGATCCTACTTTTTTCAACGTTATGAAGCAGCTGTCCTCAGTCATGGGCTTCCATACAGAAGAGGAGGATGCCACCAGAAGAGATCTGGTGGACTTTCTGGAAATCCAAGAGTCTCTTTCCAAGGTCATTTCTCCTATCCTCCCAGCCCTGAGGAATGCCACTACTGCCACCTGACACTGGTCTGACATGGTGCCAGCCATGCCCCATAGGGCAGATAAGTTGCATCATGCCCTTCAAGGCCTTCCACATTATGCTGCCCAACTGGACATCGATTTTGTAGTTATAAAGGCAGCTCATGACAGGTCAAAGGTGCCCAAGCACCTCAGTTCCTTTCCCCCTGACAGGGAATCCCATAGGGTTAACCGCTAGGCTGGCCAGTGGTGCTGGAGGTTTGAGCAGTACCATTCCTGCCGCCATGCCAGTGACCCGGGTTCAGGGGCCGGGCCGCAGGAGGTCGGCAGGGGAGAGAGAGGATTAAGCGCTCAGAGGACCGCCTCTTCTCTTGGGATTGCTGTCCGCCGCTGATCACCCTCTAGCGATGGCTGGAGGGAATACGGGTCAGGAGGCATGTTGTCGACGTACGAAGTTGATGGGCAGGGGGGAGGGAGGAAAAAAAAAACAAGGAGGAAAATGGAACTGGCAGGTTCTGTGATGGCCCCACTAGCACCCTGTCCTGACAGCCAGAATCTGGATGTTGGTCTCTAGGGTAGGGAGTAAGCCAGCGCCCTTCACCTCAGTCCTGTCGTGGGTGGGGTGGGGAGGACCTGTGGCGGATCGCCAGGTCAGCCGGGCAGGGGAAAGGTGGGACCAGAGACAGAGTTCCCTCCAAGTGAGGGACCGGAGCCGCCTGCCAGGCTCCTGGGAGAGAAAAAAATCTCTATAGAAAAAGATTGACCTCTGTGGCAAGAGGGTATATGCTTCCTCTAGTCTCGGGCTGAGGACTGCCAACTATCTTTCTCACATGGTTAAGTACCAGAATACTATTTGGAAGAAGGGCAAGGCCGCTGCCCAGGCTCTTTCAGATTGTTCCCAGAAACAGGAGGTTCTCAAATGCTTGCAAAATGCAGAGGATATTAGCAAGCACCTCCTGAGGGCCCTGTAAGATATTTCGCTTACAGGTGCCAGGGCTTCTGCCACAGGCATTTGCCTTTGTAGGCACTTCTGGCTGAGAGTCTCGGGTTTTCCGGCTGGTGTCCAACAAAAGGTGCTTAATGCCCCTTTCAATGGCTCCAAGCTGTTTGGGCCAGATGTGCAGGACATAATAAATGAGCTACAGGCATCTGGCAGGGCTATCAAGTCTGTCCACTTGCTCTTCCATACTTGGCCTAAGAGCAAATAGTGCCCTCTTTTTCTCAAGGTGTCCCACAAATCCGGAGCAGCCTCCTGGCCCCAAGGCAAGAAAATAGCCTTCTCCACCTTGCCAACCCCCTCTTCCTCTGGCGCCATAGCAAAGTGCCCTAGGGGTGACAAATCAGCCCCAGTGGCTGGATCTGCCTCTGCCTGACTCCTTGCCAGCCCCCCTTCCAGTCCCCAACCAAGAAGTGGTGGTTGGAGGTCAGTTCTCCCTCCATCTCAATCAATGGAGAACCATTGCTTCAGAGGCCTGGATTCTTCAGATCATAGAGAGGGGTCACACTCTGGAACTCATACAGCTGCCGCAAGAGTCTCCTCCAGTGCCCTCCACCTACCCCCCAGCCCATCTGCCCATCCTCCAGGGGGAGGTACAGTCCCCTCTATGAAAAAAGGCCAATGAGCCAGTGCCCAGGTGCAAATGAACAGGGGATTTTATTCCAGGTTCTTCCTGGTTCCCAAACGAACTGGAGATCTGAGGCCCATATTACATCTCAAGAACCTCAATCTGTATGGCCAGTACAAAAAATTCTGTCGGGTAACCCTGCCAGACCTGATTCTTCTTCTCAAGCAGGGCAACTGGCTGAGCTCCCTGGGCATGCGGGATGCTTACCTGCATATCTCGGTGTTTCCATCACACAGGAGATTTCTCCGATTTCTTTTTCAGGGTGAGCACTACCAATTCAAAGTATCCCCTTTGGCTTATTCTCTGTGCTGTGGGTCTTTACCAAGTGCTTAGCGGTAGTAGCTGCAGCTCTCAGAAGCGAGGGACTGTATGTTTTCCCCATCTGGTTGACTGACTCCTAAAGGCCCCATCCAAAGAACAGCTCCTTCAGACTCTGGAAAGAACCTTTCGGCAGTTCCTCTCCCTGGGCATCACTGTCAACTTGCCCAAGTCAGTCCTGACCCTGTCCCAAAGGCTGCAATATATAGGGGCAGTTCTGGACTCGGCGCAGGGAAAGGCATTCCTGCCTCAGAACAGGGGGCAGAGTGCCTTACTGCCCAGGCTCTTGAGGTCACCCAGAGACGTTATATCCCTGCAAGGGTACATCTGAGGCTACTGGGGTTGATGGCTGTGGCCATTCCAACAGTTTCCTTTGGCCAGGCTGCACATGCAAGTCCTCCAGTGAACACTCAGGGTGCAATGGGACCAAAACACAGACAAGTTAGTGCTGGTCTCCTCCCCAGTCCGCAAGGTGATCCAATGGTGGATGGACCCACTGAACCTGTTACAAGGGGTCCCATTCCAAATCTCCTCCCCCCTGCCAGCAAAACCTTACCATGGATGCGTCCAGCTTGGGCCGGGGGAGCATCTGGGTCCCTTCCAGATGCAAGAGACATAGTCCCAGATCGAGCTATCCCCGCACATCAATGTTCTGGAGATATGGGCAGTTCTGTATGCCATGCAGGCCTTTCGGAACCATCTCCTTCCGGGTCTGCTGTTGATCCAGTCTGACAATCTCAGTGTAGTACACTGTATCAACAAGCAGAGGAGGATGCATTTGTATTCCCTATGCAGGGAGGCCATGAGAGTCTGGTACTGGGCGTTAGACCACAGTCTGGTTCTCTTGGTGGTCTATGTCCAAGGTGTGCTAAACATCTTAGCGGACAGCCTCACCCGGGCTCAGTCCAGCATGCATAAAATGGGAATGTCTCTCATCGATCGCAGAAGATCTGTTCACCAGATGGGGTCGTCCAGAGTTGGACCTTTTTGCGCCCTCACTCAACACAAAACTGCCCAATTTCTGCTTGGTAGGTCCAGGGCCTGGGGTTTTCTGGCGAGACACATTGTCCCTCTCCTGGAGCGGGAGGTTCCTTTATGCCTTCCCTCCATTTCCTCCGCTTTTGGGGGTGCTAATCAAACTGCAGATGGAGGGTGCCAGCCTGGCCACGGCAGATATGGTTTCCATTACTGCAACAGTTAGTGGAGGAACCTCCGGTCCCTCTGCAGGGATCTGCTGACGCAGGCTCAGGGGACCCTGGTCTATCCCAATCTCACATCCCTTTGTCTGCATGCCTGGCTCTTGAGGACACAGCCATTGCCTAGTTTGGGGTATCCCAGAGGGTGATGGGTATCCTCATGGCTGCTCGGAAGCCATCCACTAGAGCCACATATGCCATGAAATGGAAGAGATTTGCCATCTGGGCTGACAAACATCATGTGGACTCCTTCACTTGTCCAGAGAGCCAGATTCTGGATTACCTGATATCACTGTTGGACTAAGGTCTCCAGTACTCCTCCCTCAAGGTGCACCTCTCGGCTATCTCAGCCCTTCATGAACCTGTGGGCGGCTGCACCGTGGCTAAGTTGGATGTATCTCGTACCTTGCTTAGGGACATCCTGCATCTGAAGCCTCCAATCCGTTCCCCTGTCCCAGCCTGGGATGTGAATATTGTTTTGGAGAAGTTGACCCGGTCTTCTTTTGAGCCAGCCGTGACTTGCAAGATACGCTTTCATTCCTGGAAAGCGTTATTTTTGGTTGCTATTACTTCTGCTCGAAGGACTTCCGACCTTCAGGCCCTCTGGTATGAGGAGCCTTATTTGATTTTTCACAAAGAGAGGGTGTCTTTGCTCACAAATCCTAAGTTTCTCCCCAAAGTGGTGTCTGAGTTTACCCTGAACCAATCTATCCACCTACCTGTTTACTTTCCTGAGCGTGCCAATCCAGGAGAAGAACTGCTCCATGTGTTAGATGTGCCCAGAATTCTAAAGAATTATCTGCTCCGAACTGAAGAAAGCAGAAAGTTGAAGCAGCTTTCTGTTTCTTTCGCCCCAGGTAGAGAAAGCGTTCAGGTTTCTAAACAATGTTAGTCCAAGTGGATGGCACACTGTATTGTGTTCTGCTACAACAAGCATGGCAAAGAGTTGCCAGGGGCAGTGAAAGCCCATTCCACAAGGGGTATGGCTACCTTTGTGGCCTTTTTCAAAGGGGTCTCAGCCACTGACATTTGTGCTGCTGCCACGTGGAGTATCGTCCCTACTTTCACCAAGCACTACAGTCTGGACATTGCCTCTACAGCTCATGCAGGCTTTGGCAGGGCTGTTCTGCAGGGCCTCCTGTCCTAAGTTTTGGGTTGGCCTTCCTCCCAGACTGTCTTAGTGCATCTGTAACTGCTTGGGACTCGTTCTTATGTGTGACATGATGACTGAGATACCACCAATGAAGACAGAACAGTTACGTAACACCTTACCATAACAGTAGATCTTCAAGGGAATCTCTATCATCAGGTCATGCTGTCCCTCCTTCCATCCCCCTATTACGGGTCTCTCTTTCAGAACTTGCTAACTGGTGTATCCAGCCTTTTATTTAGCCCTGGGCATCTTTCTCTCTCTCCTAGGTCCCCCATGGCAAGAGCTTTGCTCCCTTAGTCTCCGGGAGAAAGAAGTAAGGAGGAGTGGGGCTACTCATGTCTTTATAGGGTTGATGACGTCAGCGGATGACATCAACATGGGTGGCCCCAGTAGTACTGCTGAAAATCTTCCGTGTGGATCCTGCTTCACCAGTGATGAAGTTCCACATGTGTGACCTGATGACTGAGATCCCCTCAAAGATCTACTGTTACAGAAAGTTCTTCCATAACTGTTATTTTTGCAGCCACTAGCCAGCAGGGCTAGTAACTGGGGAAATCCACTAGCCCCTCAGATTTTTCCAATTAAGTTGGTGTACTTATAGAAATGTTACCTTCTTCAGCACAAGCCCACAGGACTAGTTAAAGGAAACTCATCCTAGCCCAATACATAATTTACCAGCATTTGGCTAGTGGACCACAGCCAATTGCGACCTCTGCTTACTGTAATGTTTTCCCACTTTTGTTACCAAGGACAGTCACATGAAAACAGGATCACTGTCCCCTAGACATCATTTGCTGTGGAAGCTTGTCTATACCTGGCATCATAATCATAATTCTCCATTTATGACATCACAGTCATCTTTAGTAACAGGTTGCGAGGGCTGGGGGATACTGGGATGCATAGGGAGAGGCATCAACAGTAGAAAACAGGAAGGTTTGTTATCCCTCTCTACAGACAGTTAGTGAGACCCCATCTGGAGTACTGCGTGCAATTCTGGAGACCCCATCTCCGCAAAGACATAGAGTGGAGACTGTTCAGAGGAAGGCAACCAAAATGGTGCAGGGTCTGCACCAGAAGACATACGAGGAGAGGCTAAAGCAGCTTAATATGTATACCCTTGAGGAAAGGAGGGAGAGGGGGGACATGATAGAAACTTTCAAGTATCTCAAGGGAATTAAAGTACAAGAGGGTAGTATCTTTCAGAAGAAGAGATGTGCAAGAACAAGGGGGCACAATTTGAAGATGGGAGGGACGGCTCAGAGGTAATGTTAGAAAGTATTTTTTCACAGAAGGGGTTGTGGATGCATGGAACAGCCTACCTGAGGAGGTTGTGGAGTCAGGAACAGTGGGAGAATTCAAGAATGCATGGGACAGGCATAAGGCAATTCTAGTGGGGGTTAGGAGGAAGTAAGCTGTTGATTAACTAGAATCTGCAGTTTATCCATCAGGTAGGGAAATGGGCAGACTAGGTGGGCCAAGCGGTCCTTATCTGCCGTCAAATTCTATGTTGTGATGTTATAAACAGAGAATGTTGATGTCAGAGGTTTAGGCAAGTAGCTAGATCGCATGGAGTCAACGGTCATGCAAATGTCCTTAGTAATAATGAAATAAAGAGACTTACAGAACAAATATGAAAAATGAGCTGTACTGTGCCTAAATATGACATTTTTTTGGTTTTCCCTGAAGGAGTCAGGGGTACTTTAGGTTCACTCTATAAAAACAATTTGAAACCATCCATCTTAGGGTTCTGTGATGAGTCTAAAAACCAGAACCTGTATTTTAAAACAGAAAAAAAGCATATTTCATTGATAGAAACTTTACAGTACATTTTTGTTTGGAAGACTAAACTGATGAAGGAACTGGACTGAAACGTGAGTGTATCTTCCACTCCTTTCCTAAGTATTCCCACCACCATGGTCTGTTGTGAATGGCAAAAGATAAGAAGCTGTGCTGAGCAAGAAGAGTCGGAGCAGTGTAAAAATCTCACTTAGCAGATGTCACGTGAAACCAGGAGTCAGGAGACTTCACTTTAGCAGAGCTTTCAAATTAACAGTTTGCACTAAGTGAAATGAATATGTAAGGCCGCTTATTCCCAGCATGGCAATTCTGCAAACTTCACCTAATGTGGAGAAAGCTGACTCATCTGCCATCCCCACTAATTTAATCATCCCCCCTCATTCAATTATCCAATATAATATGTAAATGAAACAAACAATTGCTTCTGCATGCCAATTAAGTTCATTAGAATAATTAAAGGGACACTGGGACTCCCCTTTACAGAAAAAAACAGCAATTAAAATAATTAAATTAAAAAACATGACAGTTGTTAAATGCTTCCTCTGGAAGGCCTCCCCCAATACTGAAACCACTCTCATGTTACAAGTTTTTATTTCTTCCCTCTTCCAGCATCACTGCTGACAGATTTGAGTCGACTGCAAGCTGATGCACTGATGGTTTTGATGCTCAGTAGTAAGGAACGCAGTCATGCAAGTTAGCAACCCTGGGCTTTACCTGTCCAGGTGAGCGCTGTATACCCTTTTCAAGTGCTTGCACTGAATTAAATATAAATACAGCTGCCCAGTCCAGTTGTGTTGCTAGAGCGTGTTGCTCACTTGTGTGACTCTGTCCATTTCTCTGGGCTGGAGACTAGAGAACACTGCAGATATAGCACTTTCAGACTATCTGCACAGGGATCCAACACTCTAGGTACAGCACTGACTCTTGTGGTGGGCATGGGGCACACTGCATGTAACAGCTGGCTACACCACATCCTGTGCCACCCCCCAGCACTCGGAGACTGTCTGACAGTGAGGATACAAACAGAGAAGAAAATGTTCTGACTGGCAGATAATACCACCACTGGCCCCATGTCACTGCCCCAGAGTCTCTTCTGACTCTTCCTCAGGCTGTGCCTAACCTGAGTAAGCCTGGGATTCATCTCATCATAACATCACGTATATATTTTTTACCTAGAATTAGTACTGTTATCCATCTAAATTCTGTACATTGTTCTATGCTCGATTTATATTGTATTATGATTCTGTTGTGTATGTAACCCTTTTATGCTCGACTATGTATCTATGTCCAGGTCCACTGACTATGTGTCTATGTCCAGGTCCACCTCGAAAATGAGCTTTGCTCAACGGTGTTCGCCTGGTTAAATAAAGATTTTGATCGCTTGATTGATCTCAGGGCCTCTTTGTTGGGGGGTTCCCCCATGGGATTGCACAGGCCGTAGCAGTCTAGGGAAGCATGGAGGAAGTGCTGTTAGGCCAACTGCATGGAAACATAAATCGACAGAAAAGGACTGCTTGGCCCACTCAGATGTTCCTGGCCTAATCTGTCCGTAGATCCCGATTGGTCTCTGGTGACTCTCTCTCATCCCTGCCTATTTACTAAAATACTCCTATGTCTATCCTATGCATGCTTGAAGCCCCCCCACTGTTTTCGACTCCACCACTTCCATTGGCTGTCTGTTCTCGGTGTCTACCACCCTTTCAGTGAAGTAGTATTTCCTAACATCCCTCTAAACTTTCCCCCCTCCAGCTTTATCACATGCCCCCTGGTCCTGGTGCTCTTTCTCATTTGAATGAGACTGCTTCTGCACCGTTAACTCACATGGTGTACTTGCAGGTCTCTATTATGTCACCTGTCACTCTCTTCTCTTTCAGGGTGTACATGTTGTAATCCCTCAGTCTCTCCTCATATGACCTCTTGTGCAACCCCAGCACTATTTTAGTTGACCTCTTCTGGACTGCCTCCACCATGTCCATGTCCTTTCTGAGGTGTGGCCTCCAAAACTGGTCATAGTACTCCAGCTGGAGTCTCACCAATGAGCGATACAGTGGCAACACCACCTCCCTCTTCTGCAGGAGATACCCCTCCACATGCAACCAGTATCTCACTAGTCATATCCACTGTTTTGTCACACTGCCCTGCCACTTTTACGTCATCAGTTATCATAACCCAAGGTCTGTTTCCTGTGTGTGACTGTCAGTCCCCGATTCAATACTCTGCTCCAGTTCCTATGCTAGGTGTGTGATTTTGCACTTTTTGGCACGGAACCCCCAACTGCCATGCTCTCAACCACTCCCTGAGTTTCCCAAGATCCCTGCACATTCTCTCCACCACCTTCCAAGTGTCTACCCTATTGCAGATTTTGCTATCATCTGCATAAAGGCATACCTTCTATTCCAGTTCTTCTGCAGCATCACTTATGAAGACACTGAACAGGAGTGGTCCCAGTACTGAGCCCTGTGGCACCACGCTTGTCACTCTCCCATTATTAGAGTGTGTGCCATTAACCACCACCCTCTGTTCTCTATCCGGTAACCAGTTTTTAACCCAATTCACCACTTTGGATTCCCACATCTAAGCTGCTTAATTTCTTAATCAGTTTCCTGTGCCACGTTCACTGCCTTCCCCTCATCTATTTCCCTGTTCAGCCAGTCAAAGAAATCAGTCAGATTCGTCTGACATGCCCTCCCAACCCCCAGGAAACTATGTCATCTGTGGTCTGTGTTTTCTTTAACAGGCTTTCCATTAATTTCTCCATCACTGAAGTAAGACTTACGGAACTATTTATTTAGTTTTTGTTGACCGGGTAAGTGCATTAGACAAATTCTGCCTATTTTCAGGCACGACCCGGTGGAGGGGGATGCAGATGAATGCCAACTGACCTTGAACCAGATTAAGCTGTTGGTGGTATTTTTAGTGAATTTTAGTGAAACTATAGTTGCTAGCCTCCTCCCTGCTGCCGCTCTTTCGTAGAGGAACCAGGTTAGCTCTTCCCAGTCCTCTGGAACCACTCTTGATTCCAGTAAACTGCTGAATAAGATTGTCAGTGCTACAGCTAACACCTCCCCATAGTTCCTTAGTACCCTTGGGTGTATCCCATCCGGTCCCATAGCCTTGTCCACCTTGAAAGCAGCAAGTCCTTTCAGGATTCTTTTCTCTGAAAAGGGACTTGTGTCTATAAAGCAGGAATATACAATGAAGCCAGCAGAACGAGGCCATTAGGTTTACAGAGTCTGCTTTTGTTGCAGGGTCATCAGCATCAGCTACTGACCCTGTCCCCCCTCCATCCCTCCCCTCTGTCCACCCCTCTCTTGACCCACATTTTCCCCTTAACGTTTGTCTCAGCCTCTTTTGAAGCTGCCTACCATTTTCAACAAAACCAGGAAGCCCATTCCAACCCCCACCATTGCTCTCTGTCAAGAAGTGCCTCCCAACCTCTCTTCTAAACCCCCCCAAACTTGAGACTGCGTCCCCTCATATTTCGGTTCCAACTAAACTTGAAGAGACTCTCCTTGTCCACCCTATTTATTCCTTTCAGTTACTTGAAAGTCTTAATCCTGACCCGTCTGTCCTTCTTCTCCAGGGAGTACATGTTCAGAGCCTCCAACCCCTCCTCGTACATCTTGCCCTGGTGGCCCATGATCATCCTAGTTGCCCTTCTTTGGACCATCTGCAGCAGGTATATGTCCTTTTCACAGCACAGGCACCAGTACTGTACATTGTACTCCAGATCTGGCCTCACTAATGACCTGTACAGGGGCAGTATTATCTCCTCCCACCTGTTCCTTATTCCCCTGGCAGTACAACCCAACATTTTATTTGCCTTTGCTGCTGCTGTCCTACATTGTGTAGAATGTTTCAGGTCGCTAGTGATCATCACTCCCAGGTCCTTCTCCTACTCTGATGCACACATCCGGACCCCTCTCAGGCTGTACTCAGTCCTCAGCCTCTTGGCTCCAATGTGCATATCTTGCAGTTCTTTGCAGCGATACCAAGCTGCCAAATCCCAGACCACCTCTCTAGCTTTTCTAGATCTTCCCTTAGGTCTTGTATCACTTCTTTCAGGGGTGTAGCTAGGACATAAAGTTTGTACACCATTTTTAAAGTTTGTACACCATTTTGAACACCGTGACCTTCTTTGTTGCCCCACCCTCTTTGTTGACCTGTTTTGTTTCCCCTTCCCTGTTTGTTGCCCCCAGTTGTACCCAGTATGTTGCCCCTATTTAATGCTTTACATTTGTATACCCCAATGCTTTAAGCATGGGAGAAAAATAAAGCAGCACCCAATTGTATGCATTTGCACAGTGACTTCCTTACACAGAGCAACAACATTCATATTATAACATCAGAAGGTGGGACAAATATTGCCCTTAGGGTCAGGGGATATGTTGCCCTATAAAAATAAATTTGTACACCATAACTTACATGGTATATGTACTGCCTACACCCTTACATCTGCTGTGTCCACCCTCCCACAAAGCTTGGTGTCGTCTGCGAGTAGACACATTTTTACCCTTAATTCCATCCACAATATCGTTGATGAAGACATTGAACAACACTGTTTTGAGCACTGATCCATGTGGAACCTTAGTGGTGACCTCCCGGGTGCTGGCGAGCTTACTTCCCACTACCATGATTTGGGTCATGACCCTCAGCCAGTTTTCCACCCACCCAGTCAACTTCTCACCAACCCCTAGATCTGCCAACTTTCTGGTGGACACCCCCGAGCTATCACTGGGCAAATCTGGAGAAGGCACCAGCTGCTGTGACCAAAGGGGCACCTGTCGGCTGCTCACTGGAGCACAAAGACGTACTCATACATGTGAGCGCTACACTGAAACAGGATGGTTGCAACTCTCAAATCGCATAAGGTACCTCACATGCTTGATGGCAAAAAAAATCCATCTTGGGCCGTACTCCGCCGTGTATCCAAGACCTACTTTGCCCGAATACCAGCATCCGTCCCACCAGAAGATCAGAACACCAGCCTTTCCAGGTCCCCAGATGCCGGACCACACAGGGCCAAAGATCTTTTGCCTATCGTGCCCCCAGCTGGTACAATGCCCTGAGCTCGCTCATTATATCCTCCACGTTACTAGGAGCTTTCAAATCTATATTTTACTCTCACCTCTCAGCCTCTAGCTCCTGTGACTGCCTTGACTAATGATTCTTCCCTCATAGCTGTTTTTACTGTTTTTCAACCTCCTCTAACTACTGTAAGACTGCTCCCCTCCCCATATCTCCTCCTACCCTTCTCACCTTGACCATTCCTCCAATGTTTTGTTTTTTTCCTGTGATGTACTGTATTACACTGGCTTACTGAAACATTTATAATTTGCTGACCATTCTATGTAACATGTCTTGTTTGTTTGTACATTGATGACGTGGAACCTTTGTAAAAGAGCCATTGGCTCAAAGGTAATAATTCCTAGAACAATAAACTAAACTTCCCCTACCCCCATCTTGTTTGGGCCTCTGGCCAGAGAACTTGGCCTTGGTCTGCCAGGCTTGGAACTGCCCCTGCTGGGGCTAAAGGGGCTGAAACTGAAAGGCCTCTTTCTTCTGCGTCAGACCTTTTAGTTCCTTCTGGGACAAAGCCACAGAATCCAGGGTGGCACTGGACTTCTCAATCCGAATAAGATGCTCATCCACCCCCTGGCTAAAGAGGCTGGTACCCAGGAAAGGGGCATCGTTCAACTTATGCTGGGTGTCTGCTGTAAACAGGCCCTGCAACACATCGCAATGGCCGCTGCTATGGCACAGGTGCAGAACTGCTAATGCCCAATGATATCTGGAGCTGGTGTTTGGCTAGCTTTCGACCTTGAACTCTAATGACTTTTACCAGTAAGTGTCTGTCAGCAGAAAAGGGAGGAGAGTATCGACCGCTCCCAACAGGGACTGACCAAAGTGAGCCATCGTCAGGGCGTAGCTCCCCTAAGACCAAGGGAGGAAGCGGCATAGACCTTTTTAGCTACAGGATCAAGCTTCTTCAACTCCTTGTCAAACGGTCTTGTTCACGTCCCCAGTATTACCGGATTCCCAGAAGATTGAGTCAGAGACCTTCAGCCGAGGGGGTGATCTGAGAACTTGGACAGATAGCCAGTAGGGAGCGCATATTTGTGGACCATACAGGCAGAAGGTACTGGACAGGATGCTGGATTCTGCCAAGGCTCCCCACGGCCAGTCCTGTAATGGCATCAGACATGGGGAAGACAACCCCTAGGGATTCGTCCTTATCAAGGATTTCAGGAAAGGGGTATTCAGCCCTTTTCTGGACTGGCTCCAAAGGGACATTCATGGACTCAGACATAGACATAAGTCTGGGGAGAGCCCTAAATGGTACCGGCCCATGGTTGGTGGTCAAGTCCTTGACTGATTCCTGATTGAAAGTATGCATTCTCAATGACTGCATGGACCCAGCGGAGTTATCAGAGCGCTCGTCATAGACAGCCCTTCACCCTTTGCTGTCATGGACCACCCTCGAGTCATCTGACTTTTCTTCACAGATTACTGACCTGGCAAGCCAGATGCAGCCCGGGAGTAATCAGATGGGTTCCCCCATAAGGGCTGCTGTGGAGGCGGTTCCACTTGTAAGGGTGAAGACAACAGAGTCAATGACAGTGGTCTCGGAAGGACTGGTGTGGGCTGGACTGGCACCAGTCAGTCAATCACAGGGGTTGGAGGTAGAGTCGTACCGCCAAGACCCACTGATGCTAGAGTAGCTCCTCATAGCACCACCGCATACACCGGTGGAGCCTCTCATCATCTGAGGATGAGGTGGACAAGGAGCATCGACAGCAATGCCTCCTGATCAAGCAGGATCGAGAGCGCAAGGAGCACCTCGATCTTGACCTCAACCCAGGGGCCAATGTCGAGGAGAAACTGCTGGAGGTGCAATGTAAATTATGCACAGTGGATTCAGCTGCATGACCTCTGGTGGAAGCTGGTCCTAAGTGGAATTGCCTGGGGACACGCCTGCCCCACATCCTCCAAGGTGAGGACTGGAAAGTCCATGGTCTTGGACACTGACTCCTCGTTGATTCCCTCTGACAACTGGGTTGGTTGAGGAAAATCTCGACCAGACTGACCAGTGTAGAAACACAGAAGTTGACAGCAGATAAGGACCGCAAGGCCCATCCAGTCTGTCCATTTTTTCTACCTTATGAATGTGCCATAGGCCTTTACTCTGTCAATGGCCTATCTATTCATACTCATCTGTATTGCTCCCTTATGCCTATCCCATGCCTGTTTGAAGCCCTGTACTGTATTTATATCCACCACTTCCTGAGGTAGTAAAGGTGTAGAGGTTGCAAGCCTGACAGGGGTACCATGGAGACAGCGACCTGCTCTCAACAAATCTAGTGGGCTTGGCCAAAGCTGGGAACTCAACAAGCTTTGAGTGGTTGGTGGAGCCGAGGGAGTAGGAGGAGCGTGATCTCTCCTGGTCCTACGACCAATGGCAGTGCTATTTGTGCTTCTTACCATGGCAAGCAGGGCTCTCCCCAAACCTATGGAGGGCCCGACACATTTTACGCAGCTCCCCTGTGAAGGACATTCTGGCGCTGGCCCCAATCGTGAACAGTGCCAAGGTGCCCACTGCAGCCTTCACCGCTGCCTCCTTTGCGTCTTTCATGGCTATGGACCATGTCACAGTGAAGGCAGTCTTGCAACTGCCCTTTGGTCAAAATTTCATGTTGTGGTTAGCCAGCCGGATGAGAAGACAAGTTTTGTGGTCTTCTAAAAATGAAGGTAGCATGGTCTGACAAAAGCCACAACCCGCAACACTGTGTGCCATCCATAGGTAGTAAAGGCATGACATGTGTGAGTCCATTTGTGACATCTGCTGGCACATGATGCACTTCTTGAAGTCATGAGCTTGCTTTGCTTCCTCATGCTACATCTTCCATCGCCGAGAAGAATCAAGGAACTAGAATACTAAAAACTGAAGAAATAATCAAAGTTTGCCAGTGGTGCATTTTTTCGGCCTTACAATGTGTGGAGCTGTGAAGGAGGCCAAGCTTTTCCAGCAGAAAGGAAGATCTGAGATCACGGGGCGGAGCCGAAGGATATACCACCCAGGTGGTGGGACAAGTTTTGCTTGAAGACATTCTGGCGAATCAGCTCTTAAGGAAGAACTACTACCATATAGATAAGTGAACCATATGTACGCCCCTAGAAACTCTACAAACCTTTCCTTAAGTATGGCATCCATGAGCTTGTACACGGTTGAGGTCAGACTGACTGGTCTGCAGTTCCCTGGGTTGTCCCTGGGACCGCTCTTATGGAGGAGCACTACATGTGCCATTCTTCAAATCTGTGGTACCACACCTGAATCCAGTGAACTGCTGAGCAGGTCAGCCAACTGATCTGCAAGCTCCCTCAGCACCCATGGGTGTATGCTGTCTGGGCCTGGGGATTTATCTACCCTCAGCGCTAGCAACAATGTCCTTATCCTATCAACCTCTATTAAAACATCTGTGTTCCCCACTCCCCTTCTTGTCTTCTTCCTCCTAGTGGCACCGGTCCACCTCTCTCCCCCCAGTGAAGACAGAAGTACTTCTTCAATACCTCTGCCCCCATTCTCCTTTACCCACCTGTTCCCTCTCCTCAGCCTAACAATCTGATCCTTCTTGTCCCTTTTCTCACTAATATAGCAAAAAAGGCCTTTTCTGCCTTTTTAATTCCCTCTGCTAGCTGCAATTCCTTCTGAGCTTTAGCCTGTCTGACTACCTTACCTGCTACACTAGCCATCTTCAGGTAGTCCTCCCTGTCTTCCTCCCGCTGCATTCTCCTGGATTTCTTGTAAGCTGACCTCTTACCCCTTACTGGCCTGGGTGACCTCAGTGCTAAACCAGCTGGGTGGTTTGGCCCTCAAGTTCTTCCCTTTGAGCCTAGTGCACTCCCTTGTGGCAACCATTATTTTCTCCTTCATGATGGACACTTTAGGTCCACCCCATATCCACTCGGATGCTGGCCAGGTGATTCCTTGGCAGCTCGCCCATCTTTCTGAAGTCCGCCTTTCTAAAATCCAGGATTTCAGTCTTAGTGGGGGCCTTTTCCTGCCCATGTCCAACCACAGGCACACTGTGCGACAGTCACTCCCATCCAGTGGCTCGTCGTCCTTTATGTCCTGGATGTGGTCTCTGTTCGTCAGCACCAGATCAAGGACTGCCTGTTCCATGGTGGGTTCTGTGATGCCGTGTGTCAGGAACCCACTTTTCTGCATATCTAGGATCACCTGACTCCTGGTGCAGGTCATGGCTGGTGCCCTCCTTGGGTAGGTTGAAGTTTCCCCACCTCTCCCTTCCCTGCAGCAGTCAATGTTTGCGAGTTCAAGTCCATGTCTCTTTCCTCCTTCTGGTTGGGTGGTCTGTAAACCACCCCCAACCTCACACTCCTCTCTCTATTAAACAGTAACTGAATTCACATTGCTCTACTCCCCCCTTCTGACTCCTCCGTTGTACAAGTTTTACCCTACCTGAGGTAAGCTGCCACTCCTCCCCCTTTTCTCCTACCTGCTTGTTCCTCCTATATAATTTTAACCCAAGGACTGAGAGGTCCCAGTCTTAGTTAGGTGTGGCCCATGTCTCCATGATGTCCACTTACCTCTTAGCCAACAATGGCTTCAGGTCATCTGTCTTGTTTCCAAGACTTTTTGCATTCAGGGGACACCACCGTCCACCTACAGTCCCAGCCTCCTTCCCTATCTTACTACCACGCAAGAGGTGTGCCTTTCTCCTTTCTTCCCATTACCTGTGTCCCCTCACCCCCTGCTCTAACCCCCTCTCTCCTCCTCCCCTTCTAGTCCACCACACACTACTGGTATGGGAGGGGGGGGTCTGCTGACCTCCTCCTCCTCCCAGAGACTTGGGGCCTGCAGGCCCATTGGCCCCCACCAGCAGTTTAAATGAAGGTTTTGGTTTATGCACCCGCCCATGCTTGTCCCCGAGACTCCCCACTACTGAGGTGCAAACTGTCTTATACAAGAAGTGTTTTACCTGACCAGATCTACCCAGCCTTCAATTCAACTGTACCCTTCTTCCTTACAACACTCCCTCAACCAGTCTTTAAACTTCTCTTTCCTTTTCTTCCTGACTGTGCTGGCTCTCGATACTGGCAACACCTCAGAGAATGCAAAGGATCTGGCTGTCTCTCTGCCGGTCCTTCTTACCATTCTGAATCTTTCCTGTACTACCCCTTCTCCTCTCCAGCTAGGTTGTTGGTACCCTAAGTGTACAACTATGAGTGGTTCACCCCACAACTCCCCTCCTCAACTCCCCAATTTTTGGGAACACCCTCTCTGTTGTCATCCTTGGCATGCAAACCACCTTCTTATCTGTATTAGGGCCCCCCTTCTTTCCCCAGTGTATACCCCTAATTATGGAGTGCCGTAGGACTACCACCCTTCTGCCTCCCATTCCTGAATCCCTCTTTCCCTTCTTTGGCTGCCTTACAAGCTTCTCCCACACCTAACTGTTCCCCGTCTGTCATGTTCACCACTCCAGCCTTATTCTCTCCAAGCCCTGCTTGACTGACACCCTTAGAGCCTCTGCTCACCCTTTCATCTGTCTTCCCAGCCCCCTCCCTGTCCTCTCCTCTCCTTTCTGGCCATCCACACACACACTTTCCTTCCCCCCTCCTCCTGTCATCTTAACCCCTCCCTTCCCCTGTCTTCTACTCCACTCTCAATGTTGTCTCTTCCCTGCCCACTGTGAATACTTTGTACTGTCCTATCCCCCTTCTCCTGTCCTACACCCACTGACATTGTTATCTTAACCCAACCTCTCTTCCCACCTCCTGTTCCCCTCCTCACTTCCAGACAGTGGGTGAAATCTATTCCTTAAAGGCACCCCTCTGAATGTTCCCACTCCTGTTGCACCTCTTGCGGCCCCACCCCTTCCCCCTCACCACGTGCCACTCCCTCCCTGTTCTCCCCTGCCCTGCAAGGCAGTGGTACCCCTGGAACTTGGGTGCTCCCCTCTAGACCCATCCCCTGCCTGCCAGCCTCACTCCCCTGGGCATCCCCCAGCTGTCTTTCTCTCTCGTCCTGCTCCCCCTATGCTCCACACCAGCCTCCCCAGCTCTCATCTGAACTGCCTTACTTCTGCCCCTAGGTGTTCCAGGCTCCTGCACACTGGACAGTCCTCTGTTACCAACACTGTCTCTAGGAATACTGCCACCCCACAACCATTGCAGCACAATACTCTCATCCCACTATCCTGTACCTGTTCCTATTCCCCCACATGCTCCCAACCCCTGACCCACTCACCCTCCAGACAGGAACCTCTGTATATATTCTAGTTGGTCTACCTCCCCCCCATTCCTGCTACTCCCTGTTGTGCTGCCCCACCCCAAACTGTGAAGACTGAGCAGCCTTTTCTTGGTCCTCTTCTGTGCAGTCTCCCCCTGCTACTCTTCTAATCCTCACTATCCCTCCCCTTTTTTCCTCTTACCACTTATGTAGCTGAAAAGGCCTTATCCCCTTTAGTGACCCCTTTGGCTAACCTTTCCAGTGTCTGCACCTTTGCTCCCCTCACCACCTTTCCTGTTTCTCTCCGTTTTACATGGTATACCTCCCTGTCCTCCTCGCTCTGTGTTTCCTTACACCTCCTGAATGCCATCCATTTTTCATTCACCACCTCGGCCAGTTCCTTAGAGAACCATACCTCTCAACCTTACGCCTCATAAATCAGGGACAAGGCTTAAAAAAATCAGGGACAAAGGACCAAAATCAGGGACATATCTTCAGAATTGGAGATATCAATTCAGGAAGCTGGTAGAATAAGGGGCTTAGTGTAAAATGCATTTTCTAAGGAAGAACAAGTCTGTAACTGTAAGGTTTGACATTATTTTGTGCTTACAACTCCCACTGTTTGGACACGAAAACACAATTTTTACGAGGGACAGAGTAAATAGTTGAGGCAAAATCAGGGACAGTTGAGAGGTATGTAGAGAACCATAACAGTCTTTTTTTTCTGTCTACTTTTACTCACTCCCTACATGCGCAGATTGGCTGTCATAATTATGCTCTCCTTATTTTTCCCAACTGTGCCTCCACCCTCCACCCCACCCACCCACCCAATACGTTACTCTCTGGCCATCTCCTATTTCTTTAAAATAGACCCTCCTGAAGTACAGGACCCTTGTTCTTGCGTGGTTTGAGCCCACTCCCATCTTTATGTTAAACCACAAGATTGACTGAGAAAGGAGTTGCAATGGACCATCAGGTGAGGGGGACAAAAGAAACCAAAAAAAAAAAGACAAGAGCATGTAGGGACACTTACTTCCTGAAATCCGAAGGAGGCCTTTCCTCTGACTCAGTTAGTACTTGACAGTGGCAAATTAATTCAATTTAGAGGCGTACACCTATATTTAATCATGGCAAGCTGCACAGAAACTACATCTGATATTGATGCGCTGCTAATAAATACAGAATAATGTATGGACAACCATACACAACAAGGCTGTTTCCATCGGGGGCAAGATGACATCACAGAACTAGAGAGCAAAACTTGAGAGGTTTCTATGATGCCATGTCACCCCCGATGGAAATATAATTTTGCTACATATGGTTGCCCATACACTATTTTGTATACTATGATTTTTTTAACTTTCTTTTTATTCAAGTTATAAATCTGATACAAAGAAAATACAATCTCCATTTGCTATAATGATAAAATTAGCAATCCAGATTTCACAAAAGAAAAAATTACTCACCTTAGTAATCTTGTTTCTTCTAAGGGAATCTTACTGTATTCTGACTTGAGCAGTATGGTCTCACCATAGGACTGCCCTGGAGCCGAAATGGTTAATAGAACCTGTGCAAATTATGGAATGCTAGGCTCGAGCTTGGTTTTCAAATCACTGTCCATAGTAAAAAACTCTAAACCGTCAGATTCTTACGAAGCATACACTAAGCAATTTCTGAATAATATAATAATAATAGTAATAACAATAAGAATAGTAACAACAACCCTCCCTAATAAATTAAAAGGAAAATCTTAAGGAATTATTCTTCCTTCTGAAAACTTGCCAAGTGGCATCACTAAGACTCAAGTCATAGATGCCCAAAAAACAAGATCATTCATACTCCCAGGTTTGCAACAACTCTACCACAGCTGTAGTGCAGTGATCATAGGTTTCTAGTAGGGGAGGAAGGAAGGGAGCTCAGAATGAACAGGTTACTCACCTGCAACAGTAGTTCTAGGAGTGGTATATGTTGTTCATCCACAATCTCTGGCATGTCCCTTTCCCCTTTAAACTTGCGGGAAGTCTTCAAGCTGGCTCCTCCCACCCACCCGGGTGGTAAATACCTTGGCTCCGCCCCATGATGCCAGCTGGAAGCAAGGTTGCGCGCCTAAAGCTGTGGAGGTCGGGTGGGTGTGTTTGGATGAACATCATATACCACTCCTAGAACTACTGTTACAGGTTAGTAACCTGTTCTTCTAGGAGCGTGGATATGTTGTTCATCCACACTCTCTGGCAGACTCCAAGCAGTACTCCGGGAGGGGGGAGGCAAGGTGCACACCCCCTACTTGGGAAATAGAGATTGGAGAACCGAGGCCCCAAAACCAGCATCCCGGCGTGACTCGAGGTCGATGTGGTAGTGGGTAATGAAGATGTTTGCTGACTTCCAGGTAGCAGCCCGACAGATTTCCTGGATAGGGATGTCCCTGGAAGCAACTACCGATGCAACAGTATGGCAGGTAGAATGAGCTCTTATCCCTCTGGGAGGCTCCTTGCCCGTAACTCATAGCACAGACCTATGCATGATGTAATCCATCTACGCAATGGTCCGTTTGCTCTGGAGTCTGCCAAGTGGCTTCAGCATAGGTGACAAACAGCTGGCGAACCTCTCCCCGAATTTCCGCCGTCCTCTCCTTATAATAGGAAAGAGCACGTCTGAGGTCCAGAGTATGGAGCCTGTACTCGGCATCCGAGGTGTAGTTAGGGTAGTATACCGGCAGAGTCAACACCTGGTTAAGGTGAAACTCTGAAACCACCTTCGGAAGGAATTTCGGGTGGTGGCGCAGGACAACTTTGTCCCTGTGGAAGACCAGATAAGGGGAGTCCACCAAAAGCGCCTGGAGTTCCCCTGTCCTTCTGGCTGATGTGATAGCCATTAGGAAGGCCGTCTTCCACGACAAGTGTGAGAGCTCACACTTGTGCATGGGTTTGAATGGCTTGCCCATGAGCTTTGCCCAAACCAGCAAGAGATCCCATGGAGGTGGAGGTTCACGCACCAGAGGGGATATGTGATCCAGGCCTTTGAAGAAGCGCCCGACCACTGTCTCCTGAGCCAAAGTCGGCTGACCGGCCCACGCCCGGTAAGCAGAATTGGCTGCCAGGTGCACCATAAGGGTTGAAGACCGTAGTCCCCCTTTGAAGAGAGACCAAAGGTAGTCAAGAATGTTAGCCACAGAGCAGGATAAAAGGTCCAGACTCTTACCCTGGCACCAAATGGAAAACCTTTTCCATTTGAAGGCATAACATTTCCTGGTTGATTCCTTACGAAATGCCTCCACCACGGTGTAGACATCCTCGGAAAGACCCAGAGCCTGGAACTCTAGCCGCTCAGGTACCAGGCTGTGAGGTGCAGGGATTGAAGGTCCAGATGAAATACCTTCCCCTGGTTCAATTATATCAGGTCCGGGAGTGTACAAAGCCGCTCCGGGGGCCTGCAGCTGAGGCTGAGGAGATCTGGGTACCAGAACTGGCGTGGTCAATCTGGGGCTACCAGGATCACCCTCGCCTTGTCCCTCCTCACCTTGAGTAACACCTTGTGGATCAAGGGAAATGTAGGAAAGGTGTAGAGCAGGCCTGGGGTCCATGGCCTCAAGAAGGCATCCCCCTGCAGCGAACCCTGCCGAGGGGGGGCGGGCATGGTACAGTCTCAGCTTGATGTTTTCTCTGAAGGCAAACAGGTCCACCAACGGTTTGCCCCAATGGGAGAACAGACTGTAAGCTACCTCTGGATGGAGTGACCACTCGTGGGACGTCTAGCCTATGTGGCTGAGAGCATCCGCCAGTTGGTTCGAGACTCCTGCAACATGGATGGCTAGGAGATCCGCCTCCAACCAACTTAAGAGGATCCAGATGTGGAGCGCCTCCTTGCACAGCAGATGGGAGTGCGTGCCGCCCTGTTTGTTCAGGTATTACATGGTCGTGGTATTGTCCATCTGGACTTGAACCACTTGACCCCGGAGCTGAAGAGCGACAGCTGACAGTGCCAGTCTGACTGCTCTGAGCTCCAACAGGATGATGTGGCATCGGGACTCCTCGGGGGACCAGAACCTGTGGGCTCTGCTGTCCCCCATGTAGGCTCCCCAGCCCATGAGAGAGGCACTGGTCATCAGGACGACCGTCGGCTCTGGGCGGACAAATGGGATACCTTCCTGCAACCGTTCTGGGGCGGTCCACCATTGGAGAGCGTCCCACATCTTCTGGGTTATAGTGATCAGCTCGTCGAATTGACCATGGTGCTAAGTCCACTGGGCAGCCAGCTCCCACTGGAGGGGGCGCATGTGCCACCTGGCCCAATGGACCACTGAGGTGCACGCCGCCATGTAACCCAGAAGGCGCAGAAAGTCCCAGGCAGGGCGCAAATGCCCAACCAGAAATGATTGGGCAAAGGAGGAAAGAACCTCTGCCCTGTCCGATGGGAGCCAAGCACTGGCTTGAAGAGAATCGAGCTCTGCCCCAATGAAGCCCATCACCTGAGAGGGCACAATTTCTGACTTGGCCTCATTGATCAAGAGGCCGAGCTGGGAGCAGGTTCTGAGGGCCAGATCCCTGGACCTCTCCACCTCCTGAAGGGAGGAACCTGCCAAGAGCCAGTCATCAAGATAAGGGTATATCCGAACTCGACACCGAAGATGGGCCGCCACCACTGCAATGCACTTGGTGGAGACCCGAGGGGCTGATGACAGGCTGAACAGCATGACTCAGAACTCGTACAGGGTCCCCTTGACCCTGAAGCGGAGGAAACGCTGGTGGGACAGACGGATTGGGACGTGAAAGAACGCGTCCTGTAGATCCAGTGAACAGAACCACATGTTTTGCTCCAGGGATGGTATGACCTGGTTCAGAGTTACCATCTGGAAGGTGCGAGACCTGAGATATCGATTCAGGACATGGAGATCCAGAATGTGGTACCAACCCCCTGTTCGCTTGGGCACCAAGAAATACCTGGACACAAAGCCTAGGTCTGTAGGAGGATCTGGCAGTGGAGCTACCGCCTGCTTCCGGAGGAGCTGAGTGATGTCGTCTCGAAGGGCCAACTGAGTGCGAGATCCTTCCCTCCGGAGGGGTATGGGCTCGGCTGGGAGGGTACTGCTCGAATTCCAGAGGCAGTCCCTGGCTGACCACTTCCAGAGCCCACCTGTCCGAAGTGATACCGGACCAGGCGGAAAGAAAGTGGTGAAGCCGGCCCCCCAAGGGAGGACCCAGAGCTGGCGTGACGGGTGTAGGGGTGGCAACCTCCAACCCGTCAGTGAACAGGCTGAGAGGAGGAGGAGGAGGCTCCTGGACCAGCACCTCAACCTCCTTTACGGGGCTGTTGGGGACCCTGCTTGGGCCTGGGGCATCAAACTTGAGCCTGCTGCTGCTGCTGTTGCTGCTGGCCTCCTTGAAAGGAGGGCTGTCTAACCACAGGAGAAGAGTACCGAAAAGGCTGCTTCTTGTGCTTCTGCTGGTTCTTGCCCAAAGAACCCTTCGAAGAGGTAGCATCCAAGTTACACTGAACTGCTCTATGCGCTGGAGGTGAAAAGCCACTCCTGGACCGAAGAGGTCGGTACCTAGGAAGGGCATGTCAGCTAACTTGTGCTGAGTATCCGCCCAAAAGGAGGATAACTTCAGCCAGGCCCTGTGGCGAGTGGCCACTGCAGCTGCTAAGGAACGGGCACAGGAATCTCCAATGTCCAGGGCTGTCTGGAGCTGCTGTTTTGCAACAGCATGGCCTTGGTCACGGACTTGCTTCACAGTGGTCTGCATGTCCGCTGGGAGATGAGGGAGGACTTCATCTAACGACCCTAAGAGGATGTAAGAGAAGTGTGCTATGATAACAGCCGAACTGACCTGACGAAGGCCTAAGGAGGAGGCCGCCTAGACCTTCCATGCAGAATGGTCCATATTCTTGGACTCCTTGTCCGGGGGTGGTCAGTGTCGGCTGAGCTGCCAGTGCATCTGAACACAGAAGTAGTCACAAGGCTTTCAGCTGAGGGATGCTCGGTGAACCCCACCAGGGACCCCATGGGTACCATATACTTGCGGGCCATGTGGGCAGACGGAGCTGGACAGGAGGCAGGACACTGCCAGAGCTCAAGGGCTGGGCCAACAATGGCTTCAGCCACTGGAAAGGCCTCCGTCGGGGCATCCCCCCTTTTGAGGATATCCGTAATGGGGGGTATTCCGCCTTCTACTGGAAAGGTTCCAGGGGCGTTCCGGTCGATTCGGAAATCAGGCGCAGGATGCCCTGAAAAGAGGAATGACCTTCCTCCAATCCTGCCACTGATGACTTGTCATCCCCCGGATGCGAGTGCAAACCAGTGGCATCCGAGTCCGAAGAGTCGGGATATAACGGTCTCCCGCCTATGTCTCCCTCGATGCGCTAAGGGCGATTGGGGACAACAGTGATGGACAGACGATGGGCGAGTCTGGTGTCTGTCCGGTCCTCTTTTGAGGGAGCTCCTCCCTGAGGCTGTTTAGGCAGTGGCTCCACCAAAATCGGTGGGGAGACCGTAACAGGCCGAGCCGGAATATGGGCCGGCCCTACGGGTGGAGGAACCGAAGCCTTCGGTTCCGAGGGGTCGGCGCCAGCCTGGAAGGCGGGAGTCAACTAATGGCCGGTGCTGCTGGCAGAGCCGGCTTTTGACCAGTCAGAATCAGCTGTTGCCACATGAGATCCTCATAATGTCGACGGAGTTTCCGTCGAAGTCTCTCCTTGTCCGAGGAGGATGAGAATCGATGGCGATGCCTCTTTCTGGAGTGTTTGTGACCTTTCTTCAGTTTTTCGATCAAAGGGGTCCTGGTCTTCGATCGAGTTTGATCAGGGTGACGCCGGAGTCAGGGAAAGCAGAGGCTCTGGAATGGTTTCCTCGATGAGGTTACCTGAAGGTACAGTCTCCTCATCAGGAAAAGAAAGAACCGGTGTCCTTTCTAAGGAATCGTTGACAGGAGTTGGTGATAAGGGCTCGATGGGATAGAGCATAATCTCATCCGGTTCGGCCATTTCCTCGGTCTCGGTGCCTTGGCCCGATGGAAGATCCGTAAAGCCGTCGGCCAAGGATGCAATCTCAACTGAAGTCGAGACCGCGTGTTCCTGGGATTCGGACCTCTCACTGTCCCAGGTGCATCTTCTTTTGGAGGAAGAAGACTTGGGGTCCTTGTCACTGTTCCGAGGGTGGGAGGAGCGTGAGCCAAAGGGCGCCTCACCCCTGGTGGGGAGAGATTGGCACAACTCCTGAAAGGAGCCCATAAAAGTCAAGCTGAGGTTGAGGGGAACAAAGAAGCTTCGACCGACAGAAGCTTGAGCTGCTTCCTCCTCGAATGACTTCATCTGTTCCAATTGCTCGGCGGATCCCGCGGCCACGGGAACCGCCCACCTTGCCTCTTTGAATTTCACCGGCGGGTTCCTTTTCTCCGGTCTCCCCAGTTGAAGGCGCGCCTTGTGGTCATCCAGAACATAGGGATGGAAGGCCAAACAAATTGTACATGACGAGGCGTCATGTCCGATGCCGAGGCAGTACACGCATGCTAGGTGGGGATCGGTGCACGACATTTTCTGTCCGCAGGGACACCGGCGAAATCTGGGGGACGATTTATCCTCCATATCTGAATCAGAATTGCAAACTCTAATGAGTTTGATAGCAAGTTGTGGTAAAACCGACGTTTTGAAATCAGGACCTCCGAAGTACAGAAGTAGCACGGGGAACCTGTATCTTCCAGCGGAAAGGAAGATCTGACGTCATGGGGCAGAGCCGAGGTATTTACCGCCCGGGTGGGTGGAAGGAGCCAGCTTGAAGACTTCCGGCAAGTTTAAAGGGGAAAGGGACATGCCAGAGAGTGTGGATGAACAATATATCCACGCTCCTAGAAACAGTAAGATTCCCTTAGAAGAAACAAGATTATTAAGGTGAGTAATTTTTTCTTCAAACACCAGGAAATATTACTGTATTCTGACTTATGCAGATTACCAAGCAGTGCCTTTGGAGGTGGGCCTATAGCCTATTTAGGAAACAGGCTCTGCAGGACTACTGTGCCAAACCTGGCATCTCATCTGGCCTGGATATCCAAACAATAATGTTTGGTGAATGTGTGAACTGTCTTCCAGGTTGCAGCTTTGCAAATGTCCACAAGGGGAATATTTCTAGCAGCTGCCACAGAAGCTGCAGTACCCCTAGTTGAATGGGCCCTGAGGCCTGCAACTGGTTGCTTACCCACCTTGCTATAGCAAAACTGAATACAAGCCACAATCCATCTTGTAATAGATGGTTTTGTGGCAGGTTTCCCTTTTCCCACCTCTCCATAAGTAAGGAAGAGTTGAGTCTGATCCTGTCTGTGACCCTTCGTGTGGTCAAGATAATAGCTGACTGCCCTTTTTACATCTAGGCTGTGCAGCCCGCATTCACCTGAGTTGGCATGGTCTGTAAAGAAGACTGGCAAAGTAATAGGCTGGTTGAGGAGGAACTCTGATACCACCTTGGGCAGAAATTTTCTGTTACTCATAAGGACTACCTTGTCTCTATGGACAGCAATGTAACCAGGCTCCATAGATAATTCCTGGAGCTCACTGATCCTTCTGACAGAAGTAATGGCTACCAGAAACACTGTTTTCCAAGTCGCATATTTGAGGTCTGCTGTGGACATGGGCTCAAAAGGCGGCTGCATAAGCTGAGAAATGCAGATATTTAGATCCCATATGGGGGAAGGTTCCCTGCATGGTGATTGCAAATGTAATAACCCCTTAAAAAATGTCTTGAACACTGGTCATGAAACCAAGGAAGAAGGCCTTACCTGCTGATAAATAAGATGAGACAGCTGCCAGGTGCACTCTGAAGGTGGAAATAGTTAAACCTGTGGAATGCAAATGGGCCATATAATCCAGAACTATAGAGAGACTAGCCTGGGTGTGGTCCAAGCCCTTGCCCTGACACCAAAAAGAAAATCTTTTCCATTTAGAGGCGTAGGTTTTCTTGGTTGAAGGCTTTCTGGAGACTCAATATATCCATGACTCCCTCTGACAGATGCAAGTTTGCATACTTTAAGTCCTCAAGAGCCATGCTTTGAGTCTGAGGGACAACAGGTTGGGGTACATGATCCTGGCCCTGCCCTGTGAGGACGACAGTAGGTTGTACCTCCTGGGGAGGCTGATTGGCTTGGTTACTGACAATGATAGGAGCATGGAGTACCAAGGTTGTCTGGCCCAGTCTGGGGCAATGAGGATAATTAAAGCTGGTTGAAGCCTGCGTTTGATTAGTACTTTTAATAACAGAGGAAAGGGAGGAAAAGCATACAGGAACCTCCCTGTCCAATCCAGCAAAAGTGCATCCAGACGAATTGTGCCCTTGGAAGGGGGCCTGCAGCAATACTGCGGGAGCTGGTGATTGTCAGGGCTGCAAACAGATCCACTTCTGGGGTGCCACATCTCCTGAAAACGGTCTGTAAAACCTGTTTGTTCAGTGACCACTCATGGTGGTTCTGGTTTATTCTGCTGAGAGCATCCGTCAAGACACTGTCCTTTCCTGGCAGGTGGACAGCTGAGAGGGATACATTTAGGGAGTATGCCAAGGTCCAAATTTTCATTGCCTCTGTGCACAGAGGGGTTCACCTTGTGCCCCCTTGTCTGTTTCTGTAGTACATGGTGGTTGTGTTGTCTGTTCTGACCTGTACTACCTTCCCTCTGATCTGAATGGTAAATGACTGAAGAGCCAAAAAAACTGCCATGAGTTCCAACAGGTTGATATGCATGAGAGAGTCCTGCTTTGTCCATAAACCGTGAGCAGTGTGGTCCCCCAGATGTGCTCCCCACCCCAGCAGGAATGCATCTGTGGTTAGCACCACAGAAAGGGCCTGTTGCAGAAAGAGTACTCCTTGTCTGAGGTTGCTCCTTTCCTGCCACCACTGTAGGGCTTGAAGAAGAGTGGCTGTCACTGGGACTAGTTTTGAAAGAGAGTCCCTCTTTTGGAACCAGTGTTCCCTTAGGTGAAACTAGATGTCTCTCATCTGGAACCTGGAGCCTAACACGGTAGCTGTGGAGAGGCTGCCATGTGGTCTAACAACTGTAGAAGTGTCTTGCTGGCCTGGAGACATGAAGTGTGAAGGAACTGGCTATCTGGATAAGGTTGTCCACCCTGTCTTGGGGTAGATAAGCCATTTCTTTCTTTGTGTCCAGTTCTGACCCTATGAACTTTAGTAGCTGAACTGGTTCTAGTACAGACTTTCTGTGGTTCACTAAGAACCCGAGAGAGGAGAGAGTGTTTTGTGTTATTGACAGAGCCTCCCTCACTTGCTGGTGTGGCTGGCCTACTATGAGCCAGTTGTCTAGGTAGGGGAACACTGCCACCCCTTCACGCCTCAGGTGTGCCACTACCACAGCCAGACACTTTGCGAACACCCTTGGGGCAAATGTTAGTCCGAAAGGCATTGCCCTGAATTGGTAATGACCAGATGGCAGCCTGAATCTGAGGTACTTTCTGTGTGACCTTCTGATTGGAATGTGAAAGTAGGAGTCTTTGAGATATAAGGATGCTAACCAATCCCCCTGCCTTAGGGTAGGGAGTATGGTAGCCAGGGTGACCATCTTGAATTTTGGTTTTGTCAGATGCTTGTTTAGGTATCTGAGGTCCAGGATGGGTCACCACTCCCGTTTTCCCGTGAGAAAATACCTGGAATACAATCCCTTCCCTCTATGGGAAAGAGGGACTAATTCCAGTGCATTTAACAGTAGTTGACTTGAAACTTCCTTCTCCAGCAGGGCTGTTTCTGAGCGGGAGGAGGATTTGAAGGCTCCTGACCTCAGCTTTGGAAAGGCCTTGAAGCTGAGAACAAGTCCCTGGCCCACTACTTCCAGGACTCACTTGCCTGTGGTGATGTTTTTCCACTCCTGGAAGTAATGGGTCAGCCTGCCCCTTCTAGGATTGGGGAGGCAACCCGAGCAGTCCCCTCAGGGAGTCTGCTAGGACTAAGCTACTGGCTGAACAGAGGGGCTAGTGCGGCCATTACCCCTCCTACCCCTTCCACTGAAGTACCCCCTGGACTGGTACTGGGGAAAAACTTGAGGCTGGAAGAAAGGCCTGTAAGGAGTTCTACCTCTGTCACCCCTTGCATGGTGCCTTTGGGGGTTAGCAGCCCTCTCCTTAGCTGCTGCACTTTTGTAGGCAGCCTTGTTTTTGTCCATTTTTTTCATGTGTGCATCTGTTTGTTCCCCAAACAGAGACACTGGGTCACAAGGGAAATCCATTGCCTTGTTCTGAGTATCTTGAATTAAGTTTGTAGTCCTGAGCCAGGCAAACCTCCTCAAGGACACAGAAGATGCCATTTGTCTGGATGCAGTGTCGTTAACACCCACTGCAACCCTGAACTGTGTTTTAGAGGCTTCACTGCCCCTTTTTGCAACTTCCTCTAGGTCAGCAGCCATGGAAGGAGGGGCTGCCTTGGCAATTTCCAGGACTGTGGACCACATGTTCTTTTGGTACCTAGCTATATAGGCCATATAAGTAGCTTGTCTTATAGCCAGGGAAGATCCTAAATAAATTTTCTTTGCAATGGAATCCACCCTCCTAGAATCTTTTTCTGGGGGGTGGGAGGCCAGAGGGATGTCAGCTTTGTTACAAGCTGCAGCCTGTACCACTCCTTCATGACTGGGATGCCCAAAAAGAAAATCAGCCCCAGTCTTGGCTACCCAATACTTTCTGTCAGCCTTCCTGTCTGTGGGTGGAACAGAAGTAGGGTTTTGCAGCACATTCATGGTCTCCTATCTTAAGGATTTGTGAAAAGGGAGGCGCAACCTCTTTGATGGTGGGACATCCATCATTTCTTTATAGTCCTCTTCCTCCTCATCCTCTGTATCTTCCTGGGATGGGAGGTCGAGGGACTGAGCCACTTGCTTCATGAAAGCAAAATATGAGGTAAAATCCTCAGTTCCCTCATCAGGGGAATCTGGCCTATCAGATTGAGGGGAAATGTCAAGATCAATAGGTTCCCCATAATCCTCATCTTCATCATCATCAGGCTCCATCCCCAAATCATCAACCCCGATCAGATCCCCACCTTGGTCGGTTAAACCGTGGGTTGAATGTGAATCGGGAGTTTGGGTAACCGGTTGCTTCCCAACCAGAACCGGGGACTGTAGAGACTGAATTTTTCTGATCGCGTTAGCGATCGCTTCAGCAGAAGGAACCGTGGTTTGCTTCGGTTGCGGTTCCTTGCTTTTCCTTCCTCTTCTTTTTAACCGCGACGGCTGGTTCAGCAGCCTTTTCAGCTGTACTTTTTTTGTAGTGCTATCACCCCTGTCACAGGGCAGCCCCTCCAGTTGATCCGGTTGCTCGGCGGCTGGGTTAGCGGCCTTTTCAGCCATTTTGTCAGTCAGTCTTTTCAATCTCCTATCAAGAGTAGACTGAGGAAAATTAGAGCAGATTTCACAATCTGTGTGCAAGTGGTCAGACCCCAGACAGAATAAGCACACCAAATGAGGATCTGCTTTAGCAAACAGTTCCCTGCACTTGGTACAGTGCTGGAAACCAGTGGGTCCTGTTCTCTTTTTTGGTTTCTGTGACATAACTCAGATACCAGCAAGAAAAATAAAGAATTATTCTTTTTTTTTTTGGTTGTTAAACCTAAACATAGGAAACCAGGAGTTACCCTGGGTTTTTAAATAATAACAAGACCAGGAGATACCCCGGTTGAAACTGACCCACTGGGACTTCCGGTGATGTCACCGTGCCATGCGGCAGTGCTGAGACAGAGCTCCATACCCCACGTGGAATTAAACACTGATTTTAGCCTACCCCAGAACTAATCTACTTGCCAGAAGCCTTGCTAATTTCCGAAGACAGCATGACCAGTCATAATAAAACCAAACCGGGACCGTCGGGCGGTCTAAAGCAACAAAAACTCGACCTTCAGTCACGGGGCCCGCATAAGGAACCTGCCTCAACTAGGCTGCCTGAAACCAAAATCATGGCTCCGGAGCCAGCCAGCAGCTCCTCGGACGATGAAGAAGATGTTACCATAACATCTCGACAGCTTTGCCGAGAACTCCGTCAACTTACCTGCTCCATGGATCTATTCAGAGAGGAAGTCGCCGAAAACAAAGTGAAGTTGCTGCATCACGATCAACAGATACAAGTACTGGAAGAGATCCTTTCGACACAATCAGACACGCTCGACTTACATAACGGGGCTATTATACAGCTACACGACCGATCCCAGTTTCTCCTAGAAAGAATAGAGGATCTGGAAAATAGATCAAGGCGGGTAAACCTGAGAATCCATGGTTTGCCGTAACACACAGAAACAGGCAATATACCGGAATTTATGGAAAGCCTGCTTAAAGAACTGCTGCACCTTGACAAAGAAACACCTCTGAATATCATAAAAGCACACCATGCTTTAGCGGCCTTGCTAAAAGATTCTAAGGCCAGGCCGCGATTGGCAGTGCTCACATTCTTGGATTACCGGGTGAAGGTATCAGTTCTCCAAAAGGCCTGGGCACAAAAAGAGATTATTTTTGGTGATAAGTGACTTTTTATTGAACCTGACTATGCTCCCACAACCATGGCAAGAAGGAAAATGTGGTTCCCCATTATAAAGGAGCTTAGATCCAGAGGTCTGAAAGCACGGGTGGACTTTCCTGCGAAATTACGGATCACTTTAGACAGCGGGGTACAGATAGTTTACACACCTGTTGAAGCCAGAAAATACCTTAATTCCTTGGGCATCACATCAATTGTCATTGCTACTCCAGCCTTGATGAAAGAGATCTCTCGTAGGCAGTGGCAACCAGCTAATAAGAAGTCACCCTCAGCTCCTGGAGGCATGCATCTTAGCCCCTGGTCAAAGATTCAAGAAGCAGCTGCAGCTAAGAGACGGAATAGAGAAGCTGCCTAAATGAATGACTCTGGGAGGTGCACTGCAATTTGAATGGACTGATATGACTATACTTCTAGTAGCAGTTTAATGGCTCTTAGCCATAGTTTGGGTTCGACCAGTGGGGAGGGGTTTGGGGAAAGGTTCATGACAATAACCCTCTAAAGCGCTTTGGGAAACTCTTTCTTGAATAATTGATCAGATGACTTCTAGCCCACCCCCGCTCTTTACCAGCCAGCATGGGATAGGGTCAGGCAACTTAGTGGGCAGGATGGGACTTTCTGAGAGGAAAAGAGGATAAGTTTTGGTTTCCTCCTCAGATATTATTCTCCTCTTCTGCCTCCATTTAGGCCCTCACGCCAGGACGGGGAGGGGGTGGCGCTTCTGTCCCGAGTCCTCTCAACATGGCACACAGACGATCACGCTTGTCGCCTTTAGTTTCTAGATCGGGAACTAGGCGACATGGTGCTGGATACATTCCTGCACTTTCCCTCACCACCTTACACCTGCTGAGTGGAGGGAATGGTGTGGCACTTTTGAAGCAAAAAGTTTTTAGTTTTGTTAAATTGCTGTTTATTAGCTGGACCCGTTGGTCTCCAGCATTTGATGAAGGGGAAAACTTTCCTAATGGTTGGTTTTATAATGTTCTTCATTACGTATTGTTAAGGTTGCATGCTGCGTATCTCCTTCAGCTTGCTTTTCCCGGGGTCCTGCCAGAGTGGGAGGTATGGGGAAAATATTATAGAAAAGACCTCCATGAACTCTCTATTTTGACATTATGGGGGATTTAATCATCAAAACTTACAATGTTAGAGGTCTAAACAGCCCAGTTAAGAGGGCAAGGTACTCCGGGAACTTAGCGGATCGGGAACCCACATTGCTCTTTTACAAGAAACCCACCTAACCGAGAGCGAACACCAGAAGCTCTGTCGTGGTTGGGTGGGGCAAGTTTATGCTTCCACATATTTAGCTCACACCAGTCAGAGGGGTAAAGCAGTTCTGATACACAAAGCATGCCCCATTCAGATATCTACCCAATCGGACCCAGAAGGGAGATATGTTGTCCTTCAAGCTTTGTGGATGGGTACCCCAGTACAGTTGTCTGTTTAGATGCTCCCAACGAGGATAAAAAATCTGCCTCCTTTTTTAGAGACCTTCTGCTCAATATTCTTCATGTCACAGACCAGTTATGTATCATAGGGGGAGATTTTAATACGGGGTCTACTAAGACTAAAGTGGGGTCGGCAGGGCATATGTTGCGCTGTTTGTCTAAAAACCTGGGGTTAGTAGACACGTGGAGGAGGGTTAATGGGAACCCGAAAGACTATTCCCACTTCTCTGAGAGACATCAATGTTATACTAGAATTGATTTGCTCTTTCTCACTAAGGAGTGGATGCATGCAGTCACCTCCTGCCAAATTCTAACCCCTACCCTCTCGGATCATGCCCCAGTCAGACTGGCACTGAGACTATCTCCCCCTATTCGGAACTCTCATTGGAGGCTTAATGTGGGCCTCCTGAATGACCCAGCATTTAAAGACTTAATAACCACAACTATTCAGTCATACATACGAGAAAACCCCGCAGGACTGACATCACATGCAGTGAGATGGGACGCCTTGAAGGCGGTTCTCCGTGGGGCTGTTATTGGCTACTCCTCGGCTGAGGAGGGGCGGAGAGCACAAAGGAGAAGGGAGCTAGAAACAGAACTCAGGGAGTTAATAGTTTTAACACAAGATAACATTCAATAAGCAAACCCAGGCACTGCTCTTGGAGAAGCGGCTGGCATTAGAAAGATTGCTGATGTCTCAGACAGAGGCTTCTTTTAGAAGGATCCGCCAAACCTACTACGAGGGAGTTAATAGGGTGGGGAGGGTTTTGGCAGCCACTCTTAGGCAGCAGCGACTAAGCAGACTAATCCCAAAGTGCACAGATCAGCTAAACCCTGGGAAGGTACTTTCTTGCCCAGAAGAAATAACTAAGACCTTTGCAGAATTTTATAAAGGGTTATATTCTCAGGATTTTATCCCAGATTTTGAAGAAAAATTCTCCTCCTTCTGGGAGGGTTTAACTCTGCCTGCCGTCTCGCAACCAGCCTCCGAGGGTCTAGACAGACCAGTTTCTAATTCCGAGCTTTTGACTCATGTCACCAACATGAAGAATGGGAAATCCCTGGGACCAGATGGGTTCCCCTCGGAATTCTTTAAATCCTTCTCAGACCAGTTGTTACCCTTACTGTTGCCGGTATGTCAGGAGATTATGGATGGTAGCTCTACTCCAGACTCCTGGCAACTAGCCCATATTTTAGTAATTCATAAGGAGGGCAGGGACCCACTGGAGTGTGGTTCGTACAGGCCAGTCTCTCTGCTAAATGTTGATTTGAAAATATTCACGGGCTTGTTGGCAGGGAGGCTCCAGACCCAGGTGGCATCACTGATACACGTGGACCAGACAGAGTTTATAAGGGGACTGTTCCTATTTGATAATATTAGAAGACTTCTTAATATAATTTCGTCCCAAGTTAATCAGACACAGTTTCAGATAGCTATTTCCATGTGTAACCCCCTTGCAAATGGGGGTTCCTAAAAGCTTCCTCTGAGCTTGGGTAAATGCTCCGTGCCTGGTTGGTGTTCGGCGTTAAAGCCGCTTAAATGTGTTACACCAGTGGCGCTTTTGAAGCCTCCGTGTGCCGTCTCTTTAAGGGCTGCCTGTTGCAGCTGAAATTAACTGACTTAGAGGGGGGCTATGGGTTGCATGCCCGAGTCCCGCCCGGGCCACTGAAAAATTACTCCCTTCTGCCATTGCTAGTGGTGCAGAGGGAGTACTGTTGGAAAATGCGATTGTTTGCTGGAAATAACGTAGGGTAATAGAAATAATGCAGCTGTTTTAACCTGCCTTCCTTTGCAGCACAAGACTGTGTCGACTGCCTCCTCCATGTTGGGCCAGAACTGCTAAATGGGACCAATCAGTGCCTCGGGACCATACGGGGCTGACTGACCAATGTCGGGACTGCTTGTATTTTGGGAAAGGCATTATGGGCTATGGCGCTTTTTCGCACCACTAAAGGCAAGAGGAAATGACTGGCATGTGCAGCCAGCCAATGAGAAAGCGGGTAGTGCCCAAACTGAAGGAAGAGCCCCTTCCTGTTGGGCAAGAGATGAGTTGTGGCTGAGGTGAGGAGAGGAGCTCTGTTGCTTCTGCGCTGTGGGAGTGTTCGCGCGGGAAGCGCATGAAGGCCTGAAGTGGCCGTTTTTGCCCCTTGTGAGACTTTGGACTAAATCTGCCGGCGTGCGGTCAGAGGAGGCTGGTCCCAGGCCAGCTATCTATCAGGCTCAACCTGAAGGGATTGGAGAGAATTGCTGAGTCGCGCTCGGTCCATCCATGAAGTTGAAGCTGCCGTTTGCCGCCTGAGTTCTTCTGCTAGTTCGTAAAAGCCTGCAAGCAGCTGCCTGGTATGGTACCCCTCTGTTGTTTGCCATATAAATGAGTGAGGAGGCTGGTGAAGTTCAGGCTCAGCCCTGCGAGTGTTGAAGGAATCAGAATTTGCTGGAGTTTGTGAGTACTGAATCAGGGTAGCTCCCCGGTCTAGTGTGCAACAGTGTTTTCAATCGTATGAACCCATCTCTAGCTGCAAAATTAAATCCTCTGCCTACTCTGAGTTCTCAGGATCGTAACTGTTATCTGTGTCAAGGGCCCCAACCAGCTGCCACGTGTGAACTAGCCGACAGGGCTTGGGTACCCAGGGACGGTAATGACTAGGTTTAGGTCTGTGCACAGAGCCCTAGGTAGATAAGTAGAGTGATAAGCTAATCAACCTGATTCCCCCTGTCCTTGTTATTCCTCCCCTAAATAAATCAGATTGTTCTTTGTGCAACTACACCTTGGCTATTGTGTACATCACCGGTGAACTGCTGCCTGGTGACTGCATTATAACTGTACCTTATTTTACAGGGGGTCTCCGGAGGGAGTGGAGAGATATTAGCCAGGGGGTGAGTGTATTGGTGAAAAGCGTTATTTGTATACCGTGTGAGCCACTAGGGGGACGAGCGGGGTTGCAGTAACCAGAGGGCTGTGACCGAGGCAATCTCGACAATATTGACCCCGACCTCTGGGTGGAGGCAATTGCCGATTGCCTGGGCTCCCTTTACCCTGTTCTGTGGGGGCAGGCAGGGGTAGTAGCCTTAAGGGTAGCGCCCCTGGGGGTTACACATGGATGCAGAAAAAGCATTTGATCAGGTAAATTGGAAATTTTTAAAGGCATCCATGGAGAAAATGAAATCTGGCCCCAAATTCTTGCATACGGTATCCCAGTTATATGCTCACCCAAAAGCGCTGGTAAGGGTAAATGGAGTGAGTTCTCCTTTCTTCCCTCTGACCAGGGGCACGAGGCAGGGTTGTCCGCTTTCTCCGCTCCTGTTCACCCTGTATCTGGAGCCTCTAGCCGCCAAAGTAAGACAAAACACACAGATTCGGGGGTTATGGGGGAGGGAGGGAACAGAAGCCTTCTCTCTATGCCGATGATTCACTTTTTTTTTTGTCCTCCCCTGAAGTCTCCATCCCAATCTTATGTGATACGTTACAAGCTTTTGGCAAAATTTCTGGCTATAAAATCAATTTCTCTAAATTTGAGGCGCTGATTCTCAGTGGCCGGGCTCCACAGGGGTTCAGGAACAGTTTTCCTTTTAAATGGGCCTCAAAGGGACAAATTCGATATTTGGGTATTTATGTGTCCACAGACCTTGCAAAACTAGTTGCTCTTAATTATGGGAGGCTCTGGGATCAAGTGAGTACAGATTTGGCTAGGTGGAACCCCCCCCTCCCCTTATCACTGGTGGGAAGAATCTCAGTGCTTAAAATGAATATTCTCCCACGTTTCTTGTTTCTTTTTCAGAGCCTCCTAGTGAGACTACTGGCCTCTTTTTGGAACAGACTGCCCAGGGAAACACAGGGATTTATCTGGCCGCACAGACGGCCACGTGTGGCCAGGCACCTTCTATTTTTACCTCGTGAGAAGGGAGGCCTAGCCCTACCCAATTTTCACTTGTTGAGATTGCCTCGGTCACAGCCCTCTGGATTACTGCAACCCCCCTTGCTGCTCAGATGGTCCCTGTTTTGTCATGGGCCAGACAGAGGACTGAGTCAGGATGGTATGAGATGGAGGACACACTTCCAGAGGGGAGACTGCTCTTTGCAGTGGCCCTCTGCCCCCCCATCCTCGGATTATATTCGGCTTGTCAAAAATAGATGGGTGAAACAAGGATGGTATATCTTGCAGAAGGTCAGGAAACTCACAGGCACCCCGGACGGGGTAGGCCCCCTATCACTAATTTGGTATGAGCCTGCCTTTTTTCCTCCTATGATAGACTTGGGGTTTGCAAGATGGAATGTACAGGGGATCACTAGGTTCACACAGTTTATTGAGGGAGCATGATGTATCTCATTCCAGAGGACGAAAGACAAATTTAGCTGGGCTAACATAGAGTTCCTTAAATACATGCAAGTCAGACATTTCATAAACACCTCAGACCACCTGATGCAGTTAACAAGACCATACTCACCCTGGGAGCAGTTTTTGTTTGGCACTGTCACCACTGACGACAGAGCCAAGCCGATCACAAACATTTATAAAATGTTATTGGGAGCACGGGAGATATCTTTGGCCTCATATAAGACTAACTGGGAGAAGGAGGCTGGAATAACTATAAGTGAACCAGATTGGGCCCAGTTTCTGAGAGTGGGTTGGAAGGTGACAGCATCACCGGTTTGGCGAGAGTTAATTTTGGAAAATACTCATTTGGGACCAGCACCTGGCCTACCACAACCTGCACCTGTAGATCCACAGCCTGGGTACCATATGCCGGTGCCTGCGGGTCCGGCACCTGCCTACCCCTATCCTACGCTGGGTTATCCATACCCAGTGCCTCTGGGACACGTGCTGATGTACCCCTAATCCAGTACCAGAAGGTCCTGTGTCAGGCCAGGTCGATTATCATGGCCTAATCTCAGCCTTGTGGTCCTTCATGCAGGTGCACGCTCCCACCCCAAGGGCACTAGCTTCAGCCCCCCCTCAAAGGCCCCTTCTCCCAACCCATTAGGCAGGGCCCTAGTTTTCCTCAAACCTTCTGGGGTAGGCCTGACGCCAGGTCTTCTGGCTGCTCAGATGACTGTAGGCCTAAGGACAGTGATGACAGGGATGATGGAGAGGAGAGCATCAGTAGCGAGTCTTCCTCTCTCCCCTTGACTCCTCAGAAAGGGAAGAGGTCCAGAGTAATGTTCCCAAATCCCAGCCTGATGACCCTACCTTTATGGCCATCATGAGGCATGTTCAGACCACCATGGGATGGGAGACAGAGGAGCAGGACCATGAGAGGTGTCAGTTGGCCATCTACTTATGACAACCCGATGCCCCTCCCCTTCGTGGTCCCTCCCATCGACTGTTATGAGGATGTCACCCATGCTGCCTGGAACTGCCTTCACATGATCCTGGTGGTCTCAAAGAAAGCAGACAGGACAGGCTCTATTACATCCTGGATGGCAAGCTCTATTTCAGGGAACAGCCCAAGGCAGATTCAGTCATCATCAACGCAGCGCACGACCACACTAAGAGGCTCAAACACCAAAGCTCCCATTGCCCAGACAGGAAGTCTCTCCAGCTGGACCAGATGGGCAAGAACATCATCACTTCTGCCACTCTGGCCATTAGGGCCATCAATTACTTGGCCCATACGGTGCAGTTTCAGAACCTATTATGGGACCAGACTAGGGAGGCTGTCCTAGCCATGCCGGACGACCCTTCCAAGCAGCAGACCCTCCAAATGGGCTCAGATGTTGGTACTCACATCCTGAGGGCTGCCTATGATGCAGTAAATGCCTCAGGGCAGGCAGTGGCCATGGGCAACTGTCTGAGAAGCCACTCCTGGCTATGAGTCTTGGGCTTGGCCCCGGATGTCCAGTCCAGAATAATGGACACCCTTTTCATGGGTCTTAAGCTTTTCAGAGGAGATATCCAGGATCCCATCTCCAAACTGCTGACTTTGGGACAGGCTCTCAAATCCATCTACTCAATGTACCATACCCAGACTAAGTCGAGACAGAGGGCTCCCTTTCGTCATTCTTCCCATAGGAAGGCCCATCCCCCTCCCAAAACCCAGGGCAGGCACAAAGTGGTGGCAACTCTCCCCACTCTCCCACTGAAACCCTTAGCACCCGAGGGTCAGCGGCAGCCTCTACAGCTGCCGCTCCCACCTCCTGACTCCTTGCTAAATCCCCTCCCTCCCGTAGATCTTCCGGAAGTGGTCTTAGGGGGTCACTTCTCCCTTCACCTAGACAGGTGGAGGGAAATTACCACAGACAACTGGGTACTGCAGTTCATCGAGCATAGCCACATGCTAGAATTCTTCGAGTGGCTTCCAGAAAATCCTCCAGGGCAGCCCTCATACCCTCCTGTTTACGTTCCCTTCTTTGGGAGAAAATTCAGGACTTACTTCAGAAAAAGGCCATAGAACCAGTCCTGCAGTCTCAGCAGGGCAGGGGGTTTTACTCCCACTTCTTCCTGGCCCCCAAATGGACGGGAGATCTTCGAGCCATCCTGGACTTGAGCCAACTGAACCTGTTTATGGAGTACAGATGGTTCAGGATGGTTACCCTGCAGGGTTTGCTGCCCCTACATCAGGGGGACTGGATCTATTCTCTGGATATGCAGGATGCCTATCTGCATATCAAGGTTTTCGCCCCCCCCACTGACACTACCTTCATTTCCACTTTCAGGGTGCACACTGCTAGCTCACAGCTCTGCCTTTTGGTTTGTCCTTAACACCCAGGGTCTTCACCAAATGCCTGGAAGTGATGGCTGCTACCCTGAGACGTCTGGGTTTCTATGTATTTCCCATACCTGGACGATTGGCCCTTAGTGGCCCCGTCCAGGGACCTGCTTCCCCAAACCTGTACAGACCTGCAATCTGTTCCAAGCCCTGGGCATCACTATCAACATGCCAAAATTCATCCTTACCCCCTGCCAATGTCTCCAGTACATAGAGGCGGTCCTGGACACAGCCCAGGGAATGGCCTTCCTGCCCTCAGAGAGAGCACAGCATCTGATGGACCAAGCCAGTCTTCTTTTCTCCAGCCATTACGTTTCAGTCACAGGCTTTAAATGGCTGCTGGGCCTCATGGCCACCACCACTGCCATGGTTCCCTTGGCCTGTCTGCACATGAGAGTCCTTCAATGGACACTGTGGGTGCACTGGGACCAACACATGGATGCCCTGGATCAGCTGGTTATGGTCTCTGATCCGGTCAGGAAGGCACTGCTGTGGTGGCTGGAGCCCAGCAACTTGCCCCGGGGTGAGGGGTTCCTTTTGAATTCCACTCCTCAGCAGGTTCCAATGACAGATGCCTCCAATCTCGGCTGGAGGAGGGGCTCACCGAGGGTCCACCAAACTCAGGGTACATGGACTGAGGGAAGAAGACACTCCACATCAATGTTTTGGAGATGCAAGCAGTCTTATGCCCTTCAGACCTTTCAGATTCAGCTATTCCAGGGTCCGCTCTTGATCCAGACAGACAACATGTGCATGGTTTATTACATAAACAAGTTTGGGGGGGGGGAGGGCTCATGCCTACCCCCTGTGCCAGGAAGCAATTTGCGTCTGGTACTGGGCCATAGAACATGGACTGGTGCACTCAGCTGTCCATGTTCCCAGCGTCCAAAACGTTCTCACAGACAGCCTAAGCTGATCTTGGTGCAGAGCCCACAAGTGGGAGCTGTTGATTCTGGTGGTAGAAGACTTATTCAACAGATGGGGTTGTCCTGAGTTGGACCTTTCTGCATCCCCACACAATGCAAAACTGCTGCTTCTCTACTCACTAGATCCAGGGCCTGGAGTTTTCTGGTGAGACACATTATCCCTCTCTTGAAAAGGGAGGTTCCACTATGCCTTCCCTCCCTTCCCACTCCTCCAGAGGATCCTGATCAAGCCTCAGATGGAAGGCGCTACCATGAACCTGATCGCCCCCTTCTGGCCTCATCAGATCTGGTTCCCCTTGCTTCAACAGCTGGGCATGGAACCTCCGATCTCCCTGCCCCTATGCACAGACTTGCTCTCCCAGGAGCAGGATACCGTGGTCCACCTGGACCACAAGTGTCTCCATCTACACGCATGGCTCCTGAAGACGTAGCATTGCCTGGTTTGGGGTGTCTCCTAGAGTGGCGGATGTCCTGGTGGCAGCCAGGAAGCCTTCTACAGGGTCACTCACTCTATGAAATGGAAGTGCTTTGCTCTTTGGGCTGCATCGCACCAGTTGGATCCCTTCACCTGTCCAGTGGATCAGGTGTTGGAGTACCTGCTGCGGGACTCCTCAATCAAGGTACATCTTTCTGCCATCTCTGCATACCATGTACCTGTAGAGGGTTGTTCAGTGGCTCAACTTCATGCATCTCGCACCTTCTTGCACGGCATTCTGAATTTGAAGTCTCCTATTCGTGATTCTGTCTGCTCTTGATTTGGACAGGCTTGGGATCTCAATTTTGTGTTAGAAAAGCTTACACTGCTTCCCTCTGAACCAGCCACGTCTTATGAGCTGCGCTTTCCGTCATGGAAAGCATTATTTTTAGTTGCCATTACTTTGGCTCGAAGGATTTCCGAGATTCAGGCCGTCATGTGTAAGGAGCCTTATTTGATTTTTCATAAAGAGAGGGTGTCTTTGCGAACCAACCCAAAGTTTCTTCCTAAGGTGGTGTCAGAGTTTACTTTGAATCAATCCATCCACCTGCCTGTTTATTTCCCGAAGCACTGCAATCTAGGGGAGGTATCGCACATACCTTAGATGTGCATAGAAAAAAAAATTACTCACCTTAGTAATGTTGTTTCTTCTAATGGAGTCTTGCTATATTATGACATATGCAGCGAGTCCCAACCTTCGAACTGCTCTGGAGGTGAAAGAGTTAACTTTCCATGCCAGGCATGGAACGCTGAGCTCGAGCTCGATTGAAACTCTGTCTGTTGTTCTTCAAACTCAAACCGTCAGATCTTTATGAGCTAAACTCACTGAGGTCCTGTGTGGAAGCTGTAAACCCTACACTAGCCAACTGGCTACTAAACATAAGAACACATTTTTTGGTCCCAAAACAAAGACTCAAGTCAGGAGACCCAAAAAATGAAAAACACAACACCAAGTCACCCCAAAAAAGGAGGGGTGAAAACAACAAGGTGGGCATCTACTAAGTGCCAACACTGCACTGCCCACCCACATCCCAAAAACAGAGGTTCTGAGAGGGGCAGGCGGGGGGGGGGAGGTCATAATATAGCAAGACTCCATTAGAAGATACAACATTACTAAGGTGAGTAATTTTTTCTTCAAACAACATGAAGTCTTGTTATATGCAGACTACACAGCAGTACCTCCTTGGAGGAGGGACATAACCTACTTAGGGAAATAGGCTCTGAAGCACAGCTGTGCCAAACCGAGCATCACTCCTAGCCTGGATGTCCAGGGAGTAATGCTTGGAAAAAGTGTGAACTGTTTTCCAGGTAGCTGCTTGACATATCTCTAGAATAGGGATGTCCCTGGCAGCAGCCAGGGAAGCAGCTGTACCTCTGGTAGAGTGAGCCCTCAGGCCTGAGGGAGGAACCTTACCTAGCTTTTCATAACAGAATTGGATACAAGAGACAATCCACCTGGCAATGGATCTTTTAGTGGCAGGTTTCCCTTTATCGTCCTCACCATAAATGAGGGACAGTTGGAGGGAGTCAAACCTGTGACCCTTAGTACGCTCTATGTAGTAACTAAGGGCTCTCTTCACATCTAAGCTGTGCAGCCTCCTCTCGCCAGAGGAGGAATGGTCAGTGAAGTACACTGGAAGAGATATAGATTGATTAAGGTGGAAATCTGAAACCACCTTAGGCAAGAACTTCCTGTTAGTCCTGAGGACCACCTTATCTCTATGAAAGGAGATAAAATCAGGCTCCACTGACAAAGCTTGTAATTCACTTATGCGTCTGGCAGAAGTGATGGCTACCAGAAACACAGTCTTCCAAGTCAAGTACTTAAGCTCTGCTGAAGACAAGGGCTCAAAGGGAGGTTGCATAAGCTGAGCAATGCAAACATTAAGATCCCAGGCAGGGGCAGGGTCCCTGAATGGAGGGTTGGTGTGAAGCAATCCCTTAAAAAACTTGGAGAATACAGGATGAGCTTGAAAGAAGAGGGTTTACCTGCTGAAATAAAAGCAGACACAGCTGCCAAATGTACTTTTAGGGTAGCTGGTCTCAGCCCCAAGGTATTTAAATGGACCATATAATCTAGGACAGTGGGTAAATCAGCAGATACTGGGGAAATATGCTTCCCAGAGCACCATATGGAAAACCTCTTCCATTTGGAATTATAGGTAGCCCTGGTGGAAGGTTTCCTAGAAGCCTTCAATATATCCATTACACCTTGGGAGAGGTGTAGATCAGCAACCTCTAACTCTTCAAGACCCAGGCCTTGAGATTGAGAGATTTGAGGTTCGGGTACCAAACCCTCCCCTGAGCACAAGTTAACAGGTTGTGATTCCTGGGAAGACACAGGGGAAGATGGACTGCTAAGGACAGTAGGAGTGGACACCAGGGTTGTCTGGCCCAATCTGGAGCAATCAGGATCATCTTGCAGGATTGAGATCTGATTTTGACTAACACTTTGAACAGGAGAGGGAAGGGGAAAAAGCATAGAGAAACTTCCCTTCCCAATTGAGAACTAAGGCATCCAGAGGGACTGAGCCCAACACTGGGGGCCTGCAGCAAAAAAGGGGAAGTTGGTGATTGTCTGGGGCTGCAAAAAGATCTATCTGCAGGGTGCCCCATCTGGCAGTGTACCTCCAGGACCAGGGGGTCCAGTGACCTTCGTGATGGCCCTGGGAAATCCTGCTGAGGCATCTACCAGGACATTGTCCTTGCCTGGGAGGTGAACTGCCGTAAGGGAGGTGTTCAGGGAGTAAGCCAGAGACCACAACTTCATTGCTTCGGTGCACAAGGCCATAGACCGAGTGCCTCCTTCCTTGTTGATGTACCACATTGTGGTGGTGGTGTCTGTTCTGACCTATACAACTTTGTTCTGAACAGATTTGGAAAAAACTTGAAGTGCTAGAAAAACTGCTCTGAGTTCCAACAGATTGATGTGGAGCAGAGATTCCTGAGGGGACCACAATCCCTGGGTAGTGAGGTCGCCCATGTGAGCTCCCCACCCCAAGAGGGATGCATCTGTAGCAAGGATTAAGGAGCGAGACTGAGTGACAAAGGGAACCCCTTGTCTCAGATTGCTCTGATCCGGCCACCACTGTAGGGCTTGGATCAGGGTTCGCGTTACTGGGATCAATTTGGTTAGAGGGTCTTTCCTTTGAGACCAAAAGGCTCTCAGATGGAACTGGATGTCCCTCATCTGAAATCTTGCTCTCTGCACTACTGCTGTAGAAGCAGCCATGTGCCCCAGGAGCTGTAGAAAATGCCTTGCTGGTCGAAAGACCTTCAGGGTGAATTAGGAGGCCAGAGAGACCAGGGTCCTTGCCCTGTCCCAAGGAAGGAAGGCTCTGGCTTTCTCTGTGTTCAGCTCTGCGCCTATGAAGGTGAGGAGCTGGACAGGCTCGAGAACTGACTTTGAAAGATTCAGAAGGAAACCTAGAGAGGTGAGCAGTTGCTGAGTTATCTGTAGATGTAACCTGACTTGGTCTGGAGACTGGCCTACTATGAGCCAGTTGTCCAGGTAAGGGAAGATGGCAATTTTTTGCCTTCTTAGGGAAGCAACTGCTACTGCCAGGCATTTTGTGAATACCCTTGGAGCAGAGGTGAGGCCAAAGGGCATTGCTCTGAACTGGTAATGGCCTGAGGGCAGCTCGAACCTGAGGTACTTTCGATGGGAGCTTCTGATGAGAATATGGAAGTAGGCATCCTTGAGGTCCAGGGACGCTAGCCAGTCCCCTGGCCTTAGAGAGGGTAGAATAATTCCCAGAGTCACCATTTTGAATTTTGGTTTTAAAAGGTGCTTGTTTAAATATCTGAGATCCAGGATGGGCCGCCATTCTCCTGTCTTTTTTGGGGTAAGGAAGTACCTGGAGTACAATCCTTTGCCCTGGTGTAGGGGTGGAACCCTTTCCACAGCTCTGAGAGCCAGGAGGGAAGAGACCTCTGCCTCTAGGGCAAGTGCCTCTGGTGGATTTGCAGGTGGAAAGGATCTGGTTCTCATCTTTGGAAATTTTTTGAAGCTGAGAACCAGTCCCTGGCTTACTACTTCCAGGACCCACTTGTCTGATGTCAGAGACTTCCAGTCCTGGACAAAGTAAGCCACCCTGCCCCCTACAGGTAGCTGAGAATCGGCCCTGGCAACCCCATCAGGGTGCCTGCTTGGCAGGGGCTTTGGGCTGAGGGGTGGAAGCAGGCCTGCTTGTACCCCATCTGCCTCTCCCTCTAAAGAACCCCCTCTGGGCGTAAGCAGAAGAGGAGGCCTGGGCTTGGTAAAAAGGCCTATGAAAAGGCCTGCCCCTGCCCCTGGAAAGCTGCCTTTGAGGAGTGGCCTGCCTTTCCTTGGCCTGTGCACTCCTATAGGTGGTCCTATACTCATCCATTTTCTTCATGTAATTCTCTGTCTGCTCCCCAAAGAGATAATTTTTTTTTTTTTTTTTTTAGCTTCTATTTTAATCCCCCAGGGCCACTGATCTGCTTACCTGCTACATCCTGGCATCCCCCGCAGGTCTGTCCGGCCGCTGTCCCCTTGGACTACCCCCGGCCAACCTAATTGGGCCACGTGACTCAGCGGCTTGCCCCAGCTGGTGGGGTGGGTGGGAGCACTACCTCAAGCTCAACCCACCGATTCGGATCCAGTATTGCCGCGCACCCAGGTACGGGGAGAGTCCACGCAGAGACGGACATCATGCCGCCGCAATCAGTGCCCTCCTTTTCCCCTCTTTTCTCCCCGGAGCCAGCAGGCATGCACTGACGCCAATGGCCATGAGCGTGCGTGCTTCCGCCCACGTTCTGGCCAGGCGTCTGCCTCCGGCTGAGCTTATGCTCCCAGCGGCGGAAGTACCTCCGGTCTCCACCGGGGGTCTCTCCTGTGCCAGGATGCCCCTGGATCCCCCCCCCAGGGAGAGGAGATCTCTCCTACGGCCGCTCGATCCTACTCCTTCCCTGCTGAACCCGGGTCGCCGGCGTGTCGCGAGGTGTGGCTTCCAGCACCTCAATCCTCAGCGCCACAGGGCCGGTCCCAAAGAGAGAATTACCCACAACAGGAAAATCCATGGCCTTAGTCTGGGTATCCTGTGACAGGCTAGTACATCTGAGCCAAGCCATTCTACGAAGTGCCACAGATGTAGCCATGACTCTTGATGACACATCATTAGAGTCCACTGCAGCATGGAATTGCACCTTGGATGCCTCAATACCATCAGCAGCCACCTGCTCCAGCTCCTTGGCAAGCTGGCCAGGGACCTGTTTTGCTAGAGCCATAACAGTATTCCATCTGGATTTCTGATATCTAGCAACATAAGCCATATAATTTGCCTGTCTGAGTCCCAAGGATGCTGCCATGTACTGGTTATTTGCCATGGCATCAATCCTCCTGGAGTCCTTGTCAGCGGGGTGTGAAGCCAAGGGAATATTTGCCTTGTCACAGGCTGCAGCCTGCACTACCCCAACATGGCTGCATTGTTGTGTAAGGAACTCCGTATCAGAGCCTGACAATGTGTACCTCTTGTCCATTCTCTTATTGACAGGAGGTATAGTGTGAGGAGTTTTTAGAATTTTAACTATCTGTTTCCCAAAAGATTTATGCAAAGGAATAGACAGTCTCCTAGACTCTGGGATATCCATCATTTCCACATAGTCAGGCTCCTCTTGATCATCCACAGCTTCCTCCATAGGGAGCTGGAGGGTTTCAGCCACTTTTTATAAAACATAAAATGAGAAGGGGACTCAGAAAGCCTAGGAGGAGACACTCCTGAAGGTCTGTCTGGGGAGATGTCCGGGTCAATGGGCACATCCAGACTTTCAAATCCACATTCACTCTCCTCATACTCCTCTTCCCCCTCTTCCGGTTCATAAAAATCCTCAAAATCATAATCTTGAACCGGTGGAACCGGCCGAACCAAGCGCTTCCCTAATGGTGTCGGTTTGGTCGGAACCGGGGAAAGTGACTGGACAATTTGAATTGCTTTAGCTCTTTCCTCAGCGGTTGGAGAGGAAAGTTTTGGCTCCACACCAGCTGATTTCCTAGTCCTTTTTGCTGGAACCAACTCCTCAGAGTCGGATCTGCTTTGGCCCGAGGAAGTCTTGCTTGGTCAGAGGGCACTCCCTCCGGTTGGAACCGAACCGGGCTGGCCATCCGGTTCAGCGGACTTTTTGGCCTCCTTTTCCCTGAGCCTACCAACTCTCCTTTCCAGGGTAGCTGCAGGAAAATTTTTACAAATCTGGCAGTCTGCATTGAGGTGGTCAAACCCCAGACAATAAACACAGGTGGTGTGGGGGTCAGCCTTGGCAAAGACTTCCCCACAGACACTGCAGTGTTGAAACCCAGTGGGACCGGTTTTTCTTTTGGGTTTCTCAGACATAGTGCCAGCCTAACCATACTTACCCGTTTATGGCAATCCGCCAGGTAAGACCCTCTTATCGGTTCCCAACAGTGTCACGGGTTGTGGAAAAAAACGTAATAAAATCTGTTTTTTTAGAACCGATAAGAACCGGTAACCGCACTCTAAATGACAGATTAATATATTTTAAACAACCTGATCGGTTCAAACCGAACCGATATACTGTTTACAAGTTCCACACAGAATAGAATTAATGTAAAACCTATCTAGTACTCACAATACCACAGACAGAGTCTGAACCGACCGGTTGCGGTTTAAATTCGATCGAAAACCGAGAAAAGCGATACTTTAACCGACAAAATGAACCGAGCAGAAGGAGAAATCTCCGGAGCGACTATTCAGTGAGGCGGAGTAAAGAATCTGACGGTTTGAGTTTGAAGAACAACAGACAGAGTTTCAACCGAGCTCGAGCTCAGCGTTCCATGCCTGGCATGGAAAGTTAACTCTTTCACCTCCGGAGCAGTTAGAAGGTTGGGACTCACTGCATATGTCACAATATGGCAAGACTTCATGTTGTTTGGAATTCTGCAATACTATACACATACTACAGACTCCAGGAAATCTAATCAGTTGTTTGTTTCGTTTACCCCAGGGAAAGAAGGCGCCCCCGTTTCCAAACAGTGCCTAAGTGGTTAGCCAACTGCATTATCTTTTGTTACTGGAAGTAAGTACGGTAAGGAACTTCCTGGCACAGCTAAGGGCCATTCCATCAGGGGTATGGCCACATCAGCAGCTTGTTTCAGAAATGTATCAGCTGCTGACAATTGCTCTGCTGCTACCTGGAGCACTGTCCACACCTTCACCAAACATTACAGTCTGGACATAGCCTCTAGGCATAGTGCCAAGTTTGGCCTTGCTATCCTTCAGGGTCTCCTTTCTTAGGCCATCGATTCTGCCTCCACCTGGATTGTCTGCCTGTAGTTGTCAGTACTGCTAGGGACTCAGTCCCACCAGTGATGGCCTGCTGCAAGAGATACCCTCGAAGTAAGATAGTATAGTTACGTAAGAACGTACCGTAACAGTAGATCTTCAAGAGGATGTCTTGCAGCAGGCCTTGCTTTCACTCCCTCCTTCCCCCTTTTATTTGTTTATTTATTTATTGAAGATATTGGATACCCCTGTCTCGTTCTCCTCTTTCATAGGGGCAAGCCTTCTGCTTCTTGTTTTTATATGCTATCGGGTTGCCTCAGAATCCTCCTTGGTTCCCCCAGACGGCATTCAGCTTTGGTCTCTGGCGAGAGAACTGAGAAGAGTGCGGGCCGCCTTTATTGGATTGACTGACATCAGGGGCTGACGTTGGAGGTGGGTGGCCCTCTCTGGTGGACTGATAGCTAGAAAGTTTCTGTGTGGTCCTACTGCCTGGCAGCTATAGTCCTACCAGTGATGGTCTGCTGCAAGAGATCCTCTCAAAGATCTACTGTTACAGTAAGTTCTTATGTAAATGTACTTTTTGAAAGTACTGGGCAGAGACGGATGATGTATATTATGACTAGGAAGCCTTCGTTCCTTAGCTCGCTTTGGGGTCTAGTAAGAGACTCCCCCTCTCTGGAAGACTTTCTGGGAGAGGTCTCTGTTTTAAGATACTACTGCTTTTTATATCATGTAATCGTACTGGTATTGTATTTAATAACTACATTAAGTACACAAACTCGATGTATGTCTCTGTAATAAGCACATGAATCTGTTTGTCTTTCGTTGAAAATGTTAATAAAGTTTAAAAAAAAAAACTCTCAAGCCAAGTCTGTGACAAAATAAAGAGACCAGAACTCACCTGGCAGTTGACAACACTGAAGCTGGGTTGGGGATCTAAGTCTCAGGGTAAGTCTACTAAGTTTCTGACATTTATCTTCACCTCTGAAATGGTGTCATGCACTGTTTTAAAGTGTCTCCAAGTTTGGTACTGTGAAATCTATTTTTTTTTAAAGGTGATCATACAGTGATCACCCCACCCTCTTACCTACTGCAGCACACTCAGAAGCAGCAGCAGATGAGCAGTGATTATACAATGGCTAAGGAAAATAAAGTAATTTGATTGGTTAACTGGTACTCTGAACCTTGAGTAAATCCTAGTATAATTCATGTAAAAAAGTACCAGTCAGCCTCGTCAGCCCCATCACCTAAAAATCAATACCACCCTCGAAAACTCAAACAGTTTCTTAGGTGACAGTGCACCGGCTGCCACAGCACTGAAGCTCAGGGAGCATCATGCTCTGCTCGCACCATTACCCTTCAAATAACCAAATATTTTAACAGTTTCAGGAATAGTCGCCGGCCCGGTGGCACTGAGTGTTGAGACGCTGGATGCCACACCGATGACCCAGGGACGGGAGCAACCTCGGGAGTTGGAGGGTTGGCCAGGGGGAGGAGGACTGAGCATCCCAGGGACTGCTCTCCTCCTCCGAGGAGGGTGGGGAGGGACAACCGCAGTTATGCTGGCTCCTGGTGGTGGTGGGGTTCGGAATATGCCGTGGGAAAGCTGTGGGGTCGGCATGTGCCAACATCGGATGTGCAGTGCGTGGAAGCACACATTGCAGCGTCATTGACGTTAGTGCACACCCGCGCCAGGGAAGGGGGATCAGAACAAGGAAAACAGCCTATCCTCTGGCGGTTGTGATGGTTGGCAAGGCGCTGCACCAGATGCTCCCTCTGAAGCCTGACTCCCCGAAGGTCTTCCGCGATGGGGTGAGCAATGTGGCCAAAAAGGGAGAGAGGGCGAGATAATGAGTTCAGGCACAGCACCCAGTACAGTGCCGCCAAGGTCGACTGTATGACAAAGGGGAACTATAGGATCACCCCTGCCGAGGAGGCAAGGCAGGAAAAATAGTGCAAAAAGAACCCCAGTTTCAGGAATAGTCAAGTGGGGAAAAGTGTTTCTTTTTTCAAAAATGAGGGCTAAAACATACAGAGATGATGGCTGAAAAACTGAGCCGTGATACTGGGTATACGTGTATCCATATGCATAGGCGCATGCCCAGTATCACAGCTCGACTTTTCGAACGTGATTTCTCTATGTTTTAGCCCTCGTTTTTAAAAAAGAAACACTTTTCCCACTTGACTATTCCTTAAACAGCTGATTAGATGAAGGGTGATGGTGCGAGGTGAGAACAATCCTCACAGAGCTTCAGTGCTGTGGTGGCCTTCGCGCTGTTTGTCTAACTTCAAAGCAGCAAACAAAGTGAAGCTCGCCGGATCAGTCTAGCACTGTAGCAGTCGGCTTCACTGAATGACTTCTTGGAGATGGCACTCTCACTGAGTGACTTCTGGGACATGGGTGTGTGTGTGTGTATAAAACAAACAAAACTCCAAAAAACAAACAATGAAACCCTCACACAGTGCAAAAGAGAACTATTTTATATGGCGCAACAATACATACTATAAAAACGATCTAAAATGGCAAAAAAATTAAATTTTTTCAATTATTTAATTTTTTTTTATTTAATGTTACAGTAACAGGAGGGGGACATTGTATAATCACAATATACCACTCCAGAGTGTGGGTTATGCTGGGATTTATCCACTTCTGGTGTGGATTTGGTCACTCGGCTGCACCTCGTCACCAAACCACACCAGGTGTGGGTAAATCCCAGCATAACCCATACCCTGTCGTGGTTTATTGCTTAAATAACGTTGCACTGCAAGCAGCATCTTTATTATTCAAAATAGAGGTGTTACAGAGAAAGTACAGTTACGTAAGAACTTACTGTAACAGTAGATCTTCGAGAGGAGCTGTTGCAGTAGGCTATAACAGTCAGGACTATGCTGCAGGCATTAGGACCCTCTGGAAAACTTCTCAGCCAGCAGTACCAAGCAGGGACTGCCCCCTATGTCGGCCCGGCCCCGACGTCAGCCCTGGTACAAAAGGGGGCGGACCCAGCTCCACCTCAGTTCCCCCGCCAAGGCCCACGAACAAGCCCTGACAAGAGAAGGAGATGAAGCACTAGATGAAGATCTGCACACCTCGAGGGGGAAGACGGGTGGGAAAGTAACGCCTGCTGCAAGAGCTCCTCTCAAAGATCTACTATTACTGTAAGTTCTTACGTAACTGTACTGTCTTACTTGATGGCAGCTCTTTGTGCAAACTACTAATCGAGACTGAATATCAAGCAGTCCAGCGCCCGAAGGTAGTCGACCCCAGGAGGTGGAAAAATACTGACTCCAGAGGCCTAGGACAAAAGTCCTGCAAAACAGCCAGACCAAAACCGGCATGGCGTCTGGAGACTATAACCAGAAGTAATGCTTGACAAAGGTAATTTTACCGAGTTCAGGTAGCGGCTGCATATGTCCTTATGGAGACATTCCTCAGAAGCTGACAAAGATGCAGACACTCCCTAGTGGAGTGACCCTGACCGACCCGTAGGGGTTTATTGTGCTTTTCATAGCAGAAGGATACGCAGTGGACGATCCACTTCGAAATCGTACGTTTGGTCACCGGTTTGCACAAGCATTGTGGTGCAAAGGCCACAAAGAGTTGCTACAACTGATGGTGCGCAGCTGTCCTTTTGAGGTAATACCTCAGTGTCCTACGAATGTCCAATGTGTGAAGGGGAGCTTCCCCTCTATTAGAAGGGGGAAGGGAAATAGACTGGAAGGTCAACCAACTGGTTGAGGGTCAACTCCAAGACCACTTTTGGAAGAAACTTTGGATTTGTTCTAAGGGAATCCCTTTCCCTGTGAAAAACCAAATACGGCTCTTTACACATCAAAGCCTGAAGCTCAGAAACTCTTCGAGCTGAGGTAATAGCAACCAAAAAACACACCTTCCAGGAAAGGAAACGCAGTTCACAATCCGCTGTCAGTTCCAAAGGAGGGAGGGTAAGCTTCTCCAACACAAGAAGAGGTCCCAGGGTGGGACAGGATCCCTAATGGGAGGTCTCATATACAAAATTCCCCTCAAAAAGGTGTGGGCAACATCTAACTGTGCCAAAGCCTTGTCTCCAAACAGAGCATGATAGGTGGAGACAGCCCACATGTGCACCTTAATAGAGGAGTAACTCAGGCCATGTTGGTACAAGGAGAGGAGGGACTGTAACACTGAGTTCACTGGACAGGTGACGGGGTCCAAATGCTGTGACGAGGCCCATAAACAAAACCGCTTCCATTTCATAGCATAGGCGGAGCGGGTGGAGGGCTTCTTCGCCAACACTAGGACTGCCGCTACCTCCGGGAAGACCCCGTATCTCTGTTGGGCTACGTCTGAAGGAGCCAAGCATGCAGAATTAAGGAACAAAGGGACGGATGGACCAGCGATCCCTGTTCCTGGGATAGCAACTGTGAGCATATGGGCAGCAGAGTTGGAAGTTCTGTGGATAACCGCTGCAGAAGTGGGAACCAAATCTGCTGAGGCCACCGGGGGACTACTAGAATCATTTGAGCCCCTTCTGCCTGCAACTTCAGCAAGACTCTCTGAATGAGAGGGAAGGGAGGGAAGGCGTAGAGAAACCTCCCTGCCCAGCAAAGGGTTAATGCATCTGGCCAGAAAACTCCAGGCGCGTGCTCTCGCGAGCAAAAAATTGGCAGTTTGGCGTTGCGTGGTGACGCAAAAAGGTCCAGCTCTGGACAACACCACTTGTCGAAGAGCTGATCTGCTACGGATTGTAACAGCTCCCACTCGTGTGCTCTGGATCGAGACCTGCTTAAGCTGTCGGCCAGATTGTTTAGGACACCTGGAAGATGTACCGCTGACAGCAGAATGTGTCATTCCAGTGCCCAGTACCAGACTCTCATCGCCTCCCTGCAAAGGGGATACGAATTAGTGCCCCCTTGCTTGTTGATGTAAAAGACGACCGTCATATTGTCTGTTTGAATTAGAAGAGAGACCGGCACTAGGTCCTCTTGAAAAGCCTGTAAGGCATAGAGGACCGATCGCATCTCCAGTACACTGATATGGAGAGATCGCTCCTCGGGTGTCCAACCCCCTTGCGTTTGATGAGTACCCAGGTGCGCTCCCCATCCCAGATCTGATGCATCTGTTGTAAGGGTCTGACTTGGTGGCTCCGGAAGAAATCGGACCCTTTCTCCAAATTCCGGGGGTCCATCCAGCAAAGCAAAGTTCTCCTGACTGGCTCAGTGATCCTGACTAGAAAGTCTAGATCATCGGAGCCCTGGTCCCACTGCACCCTGAGCATCCACTGTGGGACCAGCATGTGGAGGCGGGCCAGAGGAGTGACAGGAATGGCCGCCGCCATATGCCCCAGCAGCCTGAGGAAGTTCCTTGCTGGAACCTGAGGAGTTACTGAGATCCATTCAGCAATCTCCCGCAGGCGATCGTCCCTGTCCGGGGGTAGAAAGGCCATGCCCTGGACAGAATCCAGGATCGCTCCAATGAAAACGAGTCTTTGACTGGGTTCGGGGGATGATTTCTAAAGGTTCCAGGTGATCCCCAGCTCTTGGAACAGAGTATAGTTGTCTCCGAGAGCCTGACGCAGGCTTGACCTGGACGGGGCCGTAAGTAGCCAATCGTCAAGGTAAGGGAAGACGTAATGCCCCTGACATCTTAGAGCCGCAGCCACCACTGCCAAGCACTTTGTGAAGACTCGAGGAGCAGCGGAGAGGCCGAATGGAAGAACTCGGAATTGGTAGTGCTCCCCTTGGAAGTGGAACCTCAGAAACTTCCGGTGGGGAGGGAAGACCCCGATATGCATATATGTATCCTGCATGTCTAGGAAGTAGAGCCAGTCTCCTTGGTGCAACAGGGGAAGTAGACCTGGAAGGGTCACCATCCTGAACCTTTTGTACTCTATAAAGAGACAGAGAGCTGAGGTCCAGAATGGGTTGAAGATCCTGCGTCTTTTTTGAGACCAGGAAGAAGTGGGAATAAACCCCCTTTCCCCGCTGATGCAAGAGGACTACCTCTATTGTCTTTTTCTGCAAGAGGGTCTGAATTTCTCTTTCTATAAGTGGGATGTGAGAAGGAGGATATTGGGAGTACTTTGGTGGAGTATTTGGAGGGAACTCCATGAACTCTAGCGTGTGTCCTCTCCTGATAATATCCAGGACCCATTGGTCCGCAGTTATCGAGCTCCACCCTTCGAGATGAAGGGAGAAGTGGCCCCCGACCGTCTCCCCAGAGTCTTTCTTTGGGGGGGGGGCAGAAGGGAGTCATTTGGTTGAGACGGGCGAAGGCAGAGAGGCCTGGGAGGACTTGGGCCCACGGTTAGGAGCACCTCCAGGATGCTGGTTACCGGCTCTACAATGGAAGCTGCCTCTCGGACTCTGCTGGTTACCACGGGCTTGTCCACCTTGACCACCTGAGGGCTTGCAAAAAGGCTGTTTCTGTTGCCATCGCTGGTGGCCGCAGTACATTTGGCGGACCGACCAGATGGGCTTACCTGACTCCTGGAGACATGAAATTAGAGATTCCATATCTTGCCCAAACAACACGGTACCTTGGAATGGCAGATCCTTGATACCGGACTGCAGATCCTGGTGAAAGCCCGAAACTCTTAACCAGGCATGGCGCCGAAGGCAAACCCCTGAAGCGGCCACCCGGTCTGCTGTATCTGCAATGTCATACGAGGCTCTCAGGACATGAGAACCCATTTTGGGTGCCCGATTTAAGTACGTCCAGAAGTTCCATCTTCTGCTCGGAATCTGGCATGGCTCTCAGTAGCTCTTGTCCCCTCTCCCACAGAGCATTCTGGTACTGGAACATATGCATCAGGAAGTTAAGGGACCAGATGGAGCAGGTGGAGGCAGAGTAAACCTTCTTGCCCACCTGGTCCAAATACCAAGACTCCGGATCAGGAGGCTGCGAGCTAAGGTGTTTCGGCTGCCTGGACTTGTCATGGGCAGCCGTAATGACCGAAGAGTCCGCCTGAGGGTTTTCTGCTAAAAAGGCTTCTGCCCTTGGGGCCTTGTACAGCCTGTCCGATTTCTTGGGAACAGCCAGGATGGGGGCCGGACGCTTCCAGGTAGTCAGAGTCAGGTCCTGGAAAGTGTCCACCAAAGGAGGCACCACCAATGGTTTCGGCTCCTTTTGCCTCAGGTATTTGGCCAACCTTCGGCATTCTGGATCCAGCTCCTCCATTTCCCACTCATTGGAGGCCTGGATATGCCTCATGACGCCCATAAAGGTCGGATCGTCCAGAGGCGAGCGAGGCTGGTCCTTTTCTCCCGGGGATCCCCGATCCCAAGAGAGGGAGAGGGAGAGGAAGAGGATGCCGATGAAGAAGAGGAGGACCAACTACTAGGTCTGGAATAGTCTGATCTCTCCTTGTGACCAGTCTCCCTCTGTTGTCGGTAGCTGGGGGACCGACGTCGGTCTGAAGACCGGCTCTGGTCCCGAGATCGGCGACAGAGCGTAGACCGATGTCTGTCAGAGGACCGACGTTGGGAGTGCTCTCGCCCAGAGGAACGAGTAGGGCTGCGAGTGCGAGACCTGGACCGGCGACGGTCTCCAGAGTCCCTGGAGCGTCAGCGGTGGTCTTTCAACCGGGAGCAGAAATGAGCCCTGGGTGGAGGAGTAGGCGGCGCTCGGGGACTTCCTCGGGAAGGCTTGCCTTCAGGCTGTGATTGCCCGCGGGTTTGGTACCGGTGACTGGGGCGGCGTCGGGGGGGCTCACTTCTGGACCTGCCCTACCAAAGGAGAACAACTCCTACAGCTTGTCCTCTCGTGGAAAATTTTGGCCACTCGGCCCAGAAAGGGAGTATCCAGGCCATCAGCCTGTGAAGGGGAGCCCTCCTGGGAGCCCAGTGGGGAGGAGGACTTGAGAGATGGGGACGTTGGTTCTTCCGTGGCAGTGCCCAAACCCTTCGCCTCTTCAACCAGCGTCGGAGGTGGGACCGATGACAGGCTGTCTCTGGGGGGCGCCAGAGAGTCCTTCAGCTCCGGAGGTGCGCCTTTAGCAGGCGGCGCCGGTGCCTTGAGAGGTGGGGCCAAAGCTTTACCTCCACAGGTCTTGGTGGTGACCTCCTTAGCGGGGTCACCTTAGGCTTGGCCGGCTTCTCCCCCAGTGGGCCGGCCTTGGCCAAGGAAAAACTTTGGACACTCACCTGGGCCAGGGGACACACGGGCCTTTTTGGGAGAGGGCCGTGAGCGAGAACGGGACCGCGACCAGGACCAGTGTCGGGACCTACTACTGTCTTTCCCATGGTGCTTGGTCTTCTCCTTGCACTTCCCCTTCTCCGAAGTGTTCAGATCCATCTTCTTTTCCAACAAAAAAGCCTTCAGGGCCTTGAGACGTCGGATCCGGGTCCGGCTGGTGTACGCCTGGCAGGCTGAGCAGGCCGCGGTATCGTGGTCCGGCCCAAGGCAAAAGATGTAGCGCTTGTGCCCATCTTTGGAAGGGATCTTGGAAGGGATCTGCCATCCACAGTCGCACTTATTCTGATGAATCTCCGGAGGAGAGACTGACGACGTGAAGACATCAGTCGAGACAACTGAAAAAAATGTAGAAAAACAGCACAAAACAGGTTGAAAATAACGTTGTTTGCGCTTTCTGGCAAGCTGAGTATTGCAGGCTTCTTCTCACATGCGCGGACCGCGGCGGGAAAAGAACTGAGGTGGAGCTTGGTCCGCCCCCTTTTGTACCAGGGCTGACGTCGGGGGTGGTCCCTGCTTGGTACTGCTGGCTGAGAAGTTTTCCGGAGGGTCCTAGTGCCTGCAGCATAGTCCTGACTCTTATAGCCTGCTGCTAGAACTCCCACTCGAAGTAAGATCACCAATTACTGCAATCGGCTTGAGTCTCAAACAATACTTGGTATTCTGTTCCTGATTACAAACTGATGGAGGAGCGGTGAGACCCAAACCTTGTTACCTGAAAACTTGATAACAATCAATTAAATATCTGCTCACTGGAAACAGAGCATGTAGTAATTGATATCTGAAGCTTTGCTAAATTTCAGCAATACTGCACAACAAAAAAATTTTATCAGTAATTTAAAGATGGATTTTTTCTGACTTTTGGTTAGTAATGACTAGTTACTGATTTTGATTGTGATTTCCATTACAATTCCAGCTCATGCAATATATATGCAGCTTTCGTTGGGTTATATTAGGCATCTCTAGCACTTTTAGCTAAAGTTAAAGTTGACATTATTGTATAAAAACCTGATATTTGATATCATATTGCAATGTTGGTACAATGCCTTTTGCTTTTTTTTCTACGTAATTATTAGAACCCCGATGTACATTTTCTTTGTATCTGACAGACATTAGAATAATTATTCACTTTTTGACTGATGCTAACCCTTTTAGTCAATGATGCCATTTCGTACTCATGAATACCACAGAAACCAGTATCTTTTTCTATACCCAGGATTGCAAGACAGTTTAGGGGTCTGAATATGATAGATTTACAAATAATACCCTTTTTATTTTTATTTACTTTCTTCATCCACCCGTCCTGGTCGGCCCACGTTCCTGTTCACCTCCCCCAGCCCCGTCCCCCGACAGTGCAGGGCTACCTCTCTTCTTCCCTCATGGCGTACCCCCCCCCATGGTGGGGTGGCAGAGATCCCTCAAGCCCCTGATACCGGATACAGTTTTGGGGAGGTGCCTGCTGATGTTGGGGGCGGTGCCTGCGAGGGTCGGCAGTATTACGACTCGTCCAGGACCTTTTCTCCTCCGATTTTCTGCCCCATTGGAGGAGAAGCATGCTGGGTCAGCGATGGTCGAGCTGTGCGCACTTCTGCCCACAGCACACTGGCTGATTGCGCCACCTCCACCCACTGCGTATGGGACCCTGACGCTCCAACACTCAGCCACGGCTAGGTGTCAGACATATGCCAGTTGCTGTTTCCCTCCCTCCCTGGGACAGGAGAGCTGTCCTCCAGATGCTCAATCCTCTCCCACCCCGACCGACCCCCGGCGACCCGCTCACACTGCGAACATGGGTCGCCAGTGTAGGCAGGAGGTAAGGCATGATGCCTCAGCCCTCCACTAGGCCGGCATGAATGATACCTTTAATCATGAATGAACATTTACTATCTATATATAGATATTTATATGTATATATATATATATATATATATATATATATATCACTGCATATCTAGTAGTCATTCAACTAAGAGCAGAAAAAATTACTTACCATAGTAATGTTATTTCTTCTAATGGAGTCCTGCTGTATTCTGACTAATGCAGTATGACCAACTGGTTCAGCTGCTCCAGAGAACAAAGAGTTAACCTATATGCAAATGCATAGAACGTTGAGCTCAAGCCCGGTTTTCAAACCACCATCCTCAGTACGTTTTAGTAACTGATCATAATCTTACAAAACTAACATATAGCAATAGGAAAAAACTATTTTCTAACCCTATAAAAACTCCAGGGGCAACACAACACAAAAAGGGCAAAAAAAAGGAAGGCTCAAGCCACTAATGCCCAAGAACAATACCTTACCCACTGGTTGGGTAAACCAAGTCTGAAGTCAGAGCCAGCCTAAAGATCCCCTAGGTTCTGTAGGGGAGGCTGGGAGGGATGTCAGAATGCAGCAAGACACCATTAGAAGAAACAACATTACTATGGTAAGTAATTTTTTCTTCAAACAACACGAAGTCTTGCTGTATTCTGACTAATGCAGACTACTAGGCAGTGCCCCTTGGGAGGTGGGCACAGAATCTTCTTAGGAAATAGGCTCTGCAACACTGCTGTGCCAAACCTGGCATCACTCCTTGCCTGAGTATCTAGGCAGTAGTGCTTAGTGAATGTGTGAACAGTTTCCCAGGTGGCTGCTTTACAGATTTCTAGCAGGGGAACATCCCTGACTGCTGCCACTGAGGCTGCAGTACCACTAGTGGAATAAGCCCTCAAACCTGGAGGGGTGTCCTTTCCCAACTTGCCATAGCAGAATTGTATGCAAGCCACAATCCATCTGGCTATGGTCCTTTTTGTGGTTGGCTTACCTTTACCCACTTCCCCACAGGTAAGGAACAACTGGTTGGAGCCCTGCCTGTGTTCCTTTGTCCTATCCACATAGTAGCTAATAGCCCTTTTTACATCCAGGCTATGTAACCTGCATTCACCTGAACTGGAATGGTCTGTGAAGAAAACAGGAAGGGTAATGGACTGACTGAGACAGAAGTCAGAGACTACCTTAGGGAGAAACTGCCTGTTAGTCCAAAGGACAATTTTATCCCTATGAGGAGTAATGTAATTGGGCTCCACAGACAAGGCTTGGAGCTCACTAATCCTTCTAGCAGAAGTGATAGCTACCAAAAACACTGTCTTCCAAGTCAGGAATTTAAGCTCTGCTGAAGACATTGGTTCAAAGGGGGGCTGCATAAGCTGGCCTTTGCAGATATTGAGGTCCCAAGCTGGGGTGGGCTCTCTGTGAGGAGGGTGAAGATGAGAGAGCCCCTTAAAGAATTTCTTGAATATAGGGTGAGCAGCAATGGAAGGGTCCTTTTCTGCTGACAAGTATGCAGAGACCACTGCCAAGTGCACCTTTAGGGTAGAAGGTTGCAAAGGGAGGGATTGCAAATGCACCAGGTAATCCAGAAGAACTGGAAGCCCAGCCTGTTGGGGATCCAACTCCTTGTGAGAACACCAAATGGAGAAACTCCTCCACTTAGAAGAACAAGTTTTCCTAGTGGAAGGCTTCCTAGACACCCTCAAGATGTCCAGGACACTCTCAGAGAGATGCAGGCCTGCATACTCTAATTCTTCAGGAGCCAAGCCATGAGGCAAAGGGACCGTAGATTGGGGTAGAGGATTCTTCCCTGAGATGATGTCAGCAGGTTTTGCCTCCAGGGAAGAGGAATGGGGCTGGCCACTGACAGACAGAAGCACTGGATACCATGGTTGCCTAGTCCAATCTGGGGCTATAAGAATCATGGTCGCAGGCTAAGACCTGAACTTGACTAGTACCCTGAGAATCAGGGGGAAGGGAGGACATGCATACAGAAACCTATTTGTCCAGTCCAGCAGCAGGGCCTCCAGGGGCACTGATCCCCGCAAAGGAGACCTGCAGCAATACAGAGGCAACTGATGGTTGTCTAGGGCTGAAAACAGGTCTCTCTCTGGAACCCCCCACCTTCTGAACACTGTCAGGAGGCCCTGTCTGTTGAGGGTCCATTCGTGATGACCCCAACTTATTCTACTGAGAGCATCTGCAAGGACGTTGTCCTTCTCTGGTAGGTGAACTGCTGACAGGGAAATCCCCAGGGAGTAGGCCAAAGACCAAATTTTCAATGACGCTGTGCAGAGGACAGAGGACCTTGCTCCCCCTTGCTTGCTGATATAGTACATTGTGGTGGTGTTGTCGTCCTGACCTGAACCACCTGTCCCTTGAGATGAATGGCAAATGCCTGAATAGCTAGGAACACTGCTCTGAGCTCCAGAAGGTTGATGTGTGACAGTGACTCCTGAGGCAGCCAAGTTCCATGAGCTGTGTGTTCCCTCAGATGTGCCCCCCCACCCCAAGAGGGAGGCATCTGTGGTCAGTACTAGGGAGGGAACTCCCACCCTGATACTGTCCAGCTCCTGCCACCACTGGAGGGCTTGCAGGAGAGTGGATGACACTGGAATGAGTTTGGAGAGTGAGTCCCTTCTCTGGGACTAGAAGGACCTGAGGTGGAACTGAATGTCCCTCATCTGAAACCTTGCCCCTGGGACCACAGTAGTAGTGGATGCCATGTGGCCCAGGAGTTGCAGAAAATGCCTTTCTGGGCGAGGAACTCTGAGTTGAAAGGAATCTGCCAACTGTATGAGTGCCTGAGCCCTTTGTAGGGGCAGGAAGGCCCTTGCCCTGACTGTGTCCAGCTCTGCCCCTATGAAGTCCAAGACTTGAACAGGGGTCAGCACTGACTTTTTGGGGTTTATTAGGAACCCCCAAGATTGAAGGGTACCTTGAGTTAGTGCCAATGACTATTGAACCAACAGACAGAACTGGCCTACTAGGAGCCAGTCGTCCAGATAGGGGTAAACCGAAACCCCATGACATCTGAGAAATGCCACCACCACTGCTAGGCATTTTGTAAACACCCTTGGGGCAGAGGTCAACCCAAAAGGCATGGCCTTGAATTGGTAGTGGCCTGAAGGTAATCTGAACCTGAGATACCTTCTGTGAGATTTTCCAATAGGTATGTGGAAGTAGGCATCCTTGAGGTCCAGGGATGCCAACCTGTCTCCTTTTCGCAGAATGGGAAAAACTGTAGCCAGAGTTTTCATTCTGAACTTTGGCTTTGCCAGATACCTGTTTAGGTATCCCATATCCAGAATGGGCCGCCACTCCCCATTCTTCTTTAAGGCAAGGAAGTACCTTGAGTACAACCCCTTTCCCCTGTGTAGTAGTGGCACTGGTTCCACGGCCCTTGAGAGCAGGAGAGTGAGAGAGAGCAAGGACTGAGGGGTCTTGCCCCCAATCTGGGGAAGGATTTGAAACTGAGGGCAAGACCCTGACCCACTATCTCCAGGACCCACCTGTCTGAGGTGATGGCTTGCCAATCCCGAAGATAGTGGGTTATCCTTCCCCCTACAGGGGTAGGACAGGTGGCCCGGGCAGACTTCTCAGGGTGTCTGCTTAGCAGGAGTGGAAGAAAGTGGGATGGGAGCTGCACGGCCTACACCCCTCCTTCCTCAACCCCTGAAGAACCCTTTGGTTTGCTGAGCTGAAGGGAAAGACATAGCCTGATGGAAGGGCCTAGGGTAAGGTCTGCCTCGCCCCCTCTGGCCAGTTGTTTCTGTGGGGTGGCTGCTCTCTCTTTAGCAGAAGCACTCTTGTATGCCACCCTATAATCGTTCATCTTTTTCATGTATGCCTCTGTCTGTTTCTCAAACAGTGAGTTCTGTGTCGGGGAAAGTCTAGAGCATTGTTCTGGGTATCCTGGGAGAGGTTGGTACATCTTAACCAGGAGGACCGCTTGTGGGAAATGGCAGAAGCCATAGCCCTGGAAGCTGCATCATCCGAGTCCACAGCCACATGGAACTGTGACTTAGATACCTGAATTCCCTTGCTAACAATATCCTGAAGGTCAGCTGCCAACTCAGGAGAAGCTTTCTGGGCTAACTGCTGCACAGATTCCCAGAGTGTTTTCTGGTATCTGGAGGCATAGGCCATGTGAGAGGCCTGCCTTATACCCAGGGAGGAAGCCAAATATGACTTTTTGGCTAGTGAGTCAATTCTCTTGGAGTCCTTGTCCGGAGGATAGGAAGCCAGGGGATCACCAGCCTTCTCACAGGCTGCAGTCTGTACAACCTCCACATAGCTGCAATGGGAAGATAAAAACTCGGTGCCATTACCAGCCAGAGCATACTTCCTGTCCATCTTTCTGTCCAAAGGAGGGACAGAGGGGGGTCTGCAGGACCTTAAGGGTTTGTCTTTTTAAAGACTTGTGTATGAGGATGGAGAGACCCTGAGAAGCAGCAGGGAGGTCCATCATCTCTCTGTAATCGTCCTCCTCATCCTCATCCTGTCTAGTTTCCTGGACAGGGAGTTGTAAGGTCTCTGCCACCTGCCTCATGAAGGCAAAATGGGAGGCGACTTCAGAGGGGGCCCTAGGAGGAGACTCATACTGGGGATGCTCAGGGAAACCTCAGGTTCAATCAGTTCCCCTTCACCCTCATCTTCCTCATACTCTGATTCATAAGACTCCTCAGGGTCTAAGGGACCAGAAGGAGCTGAACCGGCAGTGACCCGAACCGGTGACTACCCAACCCGTCTCCGAGCTGGTTCACTGAAATCGGGCTGCAGGGGCCGAACAATTCTTATAGCCTTGGCAATCTCGTCCGTGGCTGGAACCAAAACCGGCTGTTTGCGCGGTTCTGAACTAGATTTTTTTGATTTCTTAGACAGAGCGGTATCCGGGGTTGAATCCGACCGTCTTTTGGAGGATGAAGGTTCGCCCTCATCCAAAGGATCTGAGACTGGATCGGCCAGTTTGGTTGAACCAGACCCGACATTCAGGGCCGATTTTTCCATCCTTTCCTTTAGCCTAAGCAGTCTCCTGTCGAGGGTAAACTGAGGAAAGTTTTTGCAAATGTCACAATCTGCTTGCAGGTGATTAAAACCGAAGCAGCAGAGACAAATTAAGTGTGGGTCGGCCTTAGCAAATTGTACACCACACTAGGTGCAGCGTTGAAACCCAGTGGTACCAGTTTTTCTCTTGGGTTTCAGTAACATACCCTTTAATTTAACGCTTAACCCAGAGGCTTAGTTAGGCTGATTAAGCTATGCCCAAGCACAATTTAATTGTCCAAAGTGACTTAGTCAGGCCAGGATAAAACAAGAATGTATTTACCCCTGGTGGCTTAGTCAGGCCGGGTAAAGAGAAGAACGAGACCTGATGATCAGCGGTTTAGCGCCGGTAGAAGAAACCGAGAAAAACTCGGTTTAGTCAGGAACCTGCACCAGTACCCTTAACAAGAGAAAAAACTAATTTTTAAAAGAAAAAGATGCTGTTTCAGTCTCCTCACGGTCACGGAACCGATCAGAAACCGAACCACTTACCCAACCGGTAACACTATCGCTATACTGAGGACAGAGGTTTGAAGAACACTGAAAACAAACAATAACGGATAGTAAAACTGATGATTTTTACTCTATTTAACACAGAAGAAAAGGAGCAATCTCCGAGGTGTCTTCACTGGCAGGCGGAGTAAAGAATCTGATCAGTTACTAGAACGTACCGAGGATGGTGGTTTGAAAACTGAGCTCGAGCTCAACGTTCTATTTATTTGCATAGAGGTTAATTCTTTGTTCTCCGGGGCAGCTGAACCGGCTGGTCATACTGCATTAGTCAGAATACAGCAAGACTTCATGTTGTTTTAACATCACTAAATATAACATATGAGCCACACTGTGAATGGAAAGCAAGGGAAAAACACATCTTATTGTGAGAGACACAAAATAAGTATCACACTCTTTGTTAAATCAAATGGAAAATAACTCAAATCATGATCTGTGATGTCCTGATACACACTTGGACATCATGATAGATTCGTGTTCCCTGCTGACAGAGTTGCACTTTGTGACCCCCCTCAATGCACCCTCACAGCACACAATTAGCAAAAATGAAGGGAAAAAAAAGGCATTTGGAATATATGACTTCTTTGAGAATATTCTCATCTGTTATGTATGTATTAGTTATGCTGCAAGACTGCTTATGATACAGTGTCATTCCCAGAGAATTAGCAAAAATCAAGACAGCGTGAAACTGCTGTCAAAACTTCACATTCACAATCATTGCACTTACTGTGCATTCATTTTGAGGTGGGATTAAATATTTATAAGTGTGCCACTAACAGATGCCCAGTTATGATGCATAGAAGTTAACAACTGAGATGGTTAAGAGTAATTACAATTGGCAGAATCACAGTTGTGTATCCATCTTCTTATCGCCTCTCCCGCCAGCCCCTTCCCCTTAGTACATGGGATCTGCAGCCATCAGTATGTCTTCCTGCATCGCAATTCTGTCAAACGTTTTATCCTTTTCTCAGTAGTGATTGCTGAATAATGAACAGTTATCTACCTACCATAACAGTAGATCTTCAAGAGAATCTCTTTCATCAGGCCACACCTATGGAACTATACCCGCAAGGCACTAGGACCACATGGAAACATTTTGCAAACAGTCCACTAGGGGCTGCCCACAATGAAGTCCCACACTGGCACTTCCCATATAAACGTGGGCGGCCCCTTTCCTCCTCAGTTCCCCACCAAGATCATGCTCAGAGGACCTCCCTCTAGGGAATCAGAAGAGAGAGCTTATGGCTCCAGCAACCAGGCGAGGCTGGACACAGCAAGTAGACCATCCTGGAAAAAGAGACAGAAGTTATAGAGCTCTATGTCTGAGGGGGACAGAGGGTGGGACGGCATGGCCTGATGAGAGAGTCTCTTGAAGATCTACTGTTATGGTTAAGTACGTAATTGTTCAGTCTTTTTCGAGGATATCTCTCATTAGGCTACCTATGGAACGAATACCAAGCAGTACTAGCAATACAACAGTCTGGGTGGCTGGAGCCTACAGGCCTATGAAAGGAGGGCCTGAAGTACAGCGAGGCCAAAACCTGCCCTTCCAGACTGTAGTGCTTAGTGAAGGTGTGGATAGTACTCCAGGTGGCAGCTGCACAAATTTCTGCAGCTGACACATTCTTGAAACAGACGAATTAGCCATGCCTCTGGTGGCATGACCACGAACACCACCAGGAAGTTCCTTACTGTACTTTCTATAACAAAGAGCAATACAGTTGGCCAACCATCTGGACAGGCACTGCTTAGAAACAGGTACGCCCTCTTTCCCAGGGGCGAAAGAAACAAAAAACTGTGAGAACTTACTGCAGTCCTTTGTGTGGTGTATATAGTAATTGAGAATTCTATGTACATCTGAAGTATGGTGCAATGCTTCGCCTGGATTGGCATGCTCAGGAAAATAAACTGACATTAGAGAGACACTTAGGATTGGTATGTAAAGACACCTGTTTTTGTGGAAAATCAAATAAGGAGGCTCACACATTAGATCCTGAAGCTCTGAAATCCTTTGAACAGAAGTAAGAGCAAGTAAAAATAATGCTTTCCAAGATAGAAAGAGTAGACCACAAGTCGCAGCTGGCTCGAAAGGAGCCAAAGTAAGCTTTTCTAACACCAAATTCAGGTCCCAAGCTGGGACTGGATTGCAGATAGGAGGCTTCAAGTGCAGAATGTCTTTCAAGAATGTACAGATCACCTCCAGTTGAGCAACCATATGACCATTAGTAAGCACATGGAAAGCTGAAATGGCAGCCAAGTGCACTTTGATAGAAAAACCTGCATCTGACAAGGACAGCAAATACTCTTGAACCTGATTTACCAGACATGTAAAAAGGATCCGGTTGAGAAGCAGCCCACAAAGCAAACCACATCCACTTCATGGAATAAGTGGCTCTGGTGGAAGGTTTCCTGGCAGCCACCAGAATATCAGCCACCTTTTGAGACCCCCCCCCCAGCCTAGCAATGGCTATATCTTCAGGAGCCATGCATGGAGATGGAGTGACTTGAGGTCTGGATGGACCAGGGTTCTCTGTTCCTATAATAGAAAGCCCTTGCACAGGGGCAGAGGCACTGGTGGTTCCACTGCCAATTGCTGCAGCAAGGGGAACCAGATCTGACAAGGCCATAGGGGAGCAATGAGTATCAAAGCTGCTCCTTCCATTTGGAGCTTGATTTGCACCCTCTGGATTAGAGGGTAGGGAGGAAGGGCATAAAGGAACCTCCCCTTCCAAGAGAGGGACAACGCATCTCACCAGAAAACTCCAGATCCTGGAGCGAGTGATCAGGAAAGCAGCAGTTTTGTGTTGTGTGGGGATGCAAAAAAGGTCCAACTCTGGATGACCCCATCTGTTTAACAGGTCTTCTGCTACCGAGGTCAGCAGTTCCCACTCGTGCATCCTGAACTGCAACCTGCTTAGCCTGTCTGCCAAGACTTTTTGGATGCCTGGAACATGAACGGCCAACAGTTCAAGAACGTGCTCTAAAGCCCAATACCAAATCCTCATTGCTTCCCTGCATAGGAGGTAGGAGTGAGTTCCCCCTTGCTTGTTTATGCAATGCACCACATTGATGTTGTCTGTTTGTACCAGCAGTAGTCCCGGGCATAGATGGGTCTGGAAGGCTTATAGACTGTACAGAACAGCCCTCATTTCAAGGACGTTTCTGTGGAGGGTGCTCTCCACTGTCATCCATCTTTCTGGTATCTGATGAGGCCCTAGATGTGCCCCACAGCCCATCCCTGAGGCATCTGTAGTGAGGATCTAATGAGGGGAAGGGATCAGGAAGGGAACCCCCTGCAGCAAATGGTTGGGTTCCAACCACCACTGAAGTACCTTTCACACAGGAGAGGTCACCAAAACCTTCTACTCAAGGTCGTCGGTCCCACTGGACTCTTAATGTCCACTGGGGGATCCTCATATGCATCCTCAGGCCCAAGGTAGCAGAAACAAAGGTCCGTTTCCCCAGAACATGTAGTCTGCTGGGCTCCTTGTCAGGAGGAAGAGAGCTCAGATGCTTATGTTAGACCTATCATGGGCTGCATTTATTACAACTGAATCAGCCTCAGGTTGGCCTGCAAAAAAGGGCTTACCTGAGGGGGCCTGATACAGCTTATCTGCCTTCCTGGGTATGGCAGGCACCACATTTGGCCTGTGCCAGGCAGCCAGGGTGGCATCCTCCAGGGCAGACAACAGGAGAGGAATAATAATTGGTGGAGTCAGGTACTTCTAGGAACTCCACCAAGTTCCTCTTGGTTATTTCCATCTCTTCAAACTCACACCTCATGGCACGCTGTAATTGCTGCATCACGGAGATGAATGATGGGTCTTCAGGAGGGGACCTATGGGTATACACTATGCAGTATACAGGCATCTGTCCCTGCTATGAATTACTTAACCTGCAAATCTTAATTGTCAAAGTTCTCCACAGGGGTACCAACCCCTTTATGTGGGCTGTCTATACAACACCTTCCCCCGAGGTGCTTCTTCTGTGACTAGAGTTCCTCCTGAAGGCTATTACAGATCTCCCACTTAGATTAATACTTCTGGATGATTTCAATAGAAACTGAATCCCTGACGGGACCCTGACATGAGGGGTGGTTATAGGGAAGCTGTGCTTGAAGCCCATCTTATTTATTTATTGAAATGTTTCACTAGGAAGGCACACTGAACAACAAGTTTCTCGTTTCCCGGTGCAACCTGGGGAGGGGGGGGTACAACTGGATGTAAAATTACACATACAGTTAACATTTAACGAACCTGAGGAATATACACACAATTACATTTGTAAAATGTCATACAGTTAGTATTTAACATACCTGAGGAATATACATACAATTACATTTGACATACTTGAGGATTATCATACAGAAATTAAAGCAGCACTGTAGCCAACTCCCTGCTGGATTGCATTACAATTAAGACACAGGTGTAACAGTACAATTACGAATGAGTTGCAGTGGAAGAACAACCAAGAGTGTCGAGGGATGGTCAGGGGGTGCCAGCTGGGGGAAGGAGAAGCAAGTAAGATGGGGGGAGCCATGGCATTGCCAGAATAACAGAAGCAAAATCCAGTTGTGAGAGGCAAGTTAGCACACGGCTAGTGCAAGATGAAGTAGCAGCTCAGACAGAACATACAGTGCAAATAATTAGTTCAAGTGCTTACCCAAATCATCAGTGAGCCTACCGGGCTAAATAACAAATCTGGTAAGCATACTGTGCTTGACTGGCTCTTCTCTCCAGTCCTGATAGAACAAAACCTGTGGGCATTTCTGCAGACTCTCTCAGTGACCACTCCTCAATCTACTGTATTTGGAAAAATAATGTTTCCAAACATCCACCCAGGATTTTCTTTAACCCGGGACTATTCTAAATTTGATGGGGTCTCCTTTTGACCCCCCCTATCAAGTACACATTGGGACTCTGTTAAATCTTTTCCTGATATTAATGCCGCCCTTGACTATTTCATTAATAATTTTATTAATAATTTCCTTTCATCTGTCAGCCTACATGCTCCATATAAGCAAACTAGGTTAAAAGGCCAACAGTCTAAATGGCTGGATGCTAACCTTAGACAACAACTGAAGCTGAAAGATAAAATGTTAGGAGTCTTTAAAACATCTGGCCTTATGTCTGGAGTAACTATAAAGCGTGCAGGAACACATGTAAGACGAACCTCGAAAAAGTACATTACAAATCTGCAAGACAAAGACTTGCCTAACCCAAAGAAGTTTGGGTCTCACATTAATACTCTCTTAAAGGGTCATGCCAGTCCTTCTGAATGTGATATATTGGTGAGGGTAAGCTCGTTAGGGATTGTCTGGCTACTGCCAATGCCTTTAACAAGTTTTTCACTGATTTACATGTAACCCCCTTGTTCCCCGTGATTACTAGAATCCCAGTTAGAATCAGTGGCAGGCAAGGAAAGGCAGCTAGTGAAATGCCAGTTAAATGGGTTTCACACTGTCATTCTCTGGATTCAGTCTCAGCTGAGCTGGAGGGTGATATAATCTTAGAACTCTCACAGCGGCATAAGCTACACTTCTTTGACAGCTCTAGGGAGATAGCTTTAGAATGTTCAGTTAGAGTGGAGTCAGTCCTGAGTAGGAGTTCCAGGAGGAGGCTGCAGCTTGCTGTGCAGCTCCTCAGACAGCTCTGACAGAGAGCTACCACTGTGTTTTGGGTAGTTTGTTCTCACCCTAGAAGAACAACATAGAAAACAGTGACTGAAGTGGTGGAGACCTTGCCAAGTGGGTTTTCCTTTGCACCATCCCAGGAGGGATGGGGGCAATCTTCAGGGTTCAGGGGCAATCCCCTCATCCAGTCTATCTAGTGAAGCTGCCTGTGACAACTTCAGAAACTGTGAGTACTTTTGTGTCAGCCCAGGAGGGGCACCTGCATACCTGTGGCGAATTTTCTCTGACAAAGGGACTCTGTCACCTAGACTGTTTCTGTTTTAAAAGCGTCTGCCTATGTTTGGAGTCTAGTGAGAGACTGTCCAAGTACAGAACCTTTAACTTTCTGACACCTTAGAGGTGTGTCATGCAGTATGTTAGGTGTAAAAAACATTTCAAGATAGTAGCTTCTACAAGTTTCTGTGAGGTGTTATTAACCAGATGAATGGCAGAGTATAAACTTAGAAGCAAAAGGTGGGAGACCCCCCCCATCTGGAGTAACCAGTTTACCTCTCTGGGTTCAGTTTGGGCACCAGTTCAATTTTCAGTCAGTGCATTTGGCCAGTGCCCGATGGAAATAGTTACCCAGACGTGGGTTTTGGATTCTCTGTGAGCCTGTATGTGCTCTTTGGTGGTCGTGGGTGCCACTAGTATTCCTCATGAAATATGGGAAAGTGCCCTAGTACTGGCCATGTGTGCCTAGTCGATGGGAAATGCACCAGCAACTGGCCGTGTGTGCCAATCTCCATCTTAGAATCTGAGAGTTCGCTGTTTGTGTTCATTATGCCTATGCTAAATAGGATTTCAGGAATTTCTGCACCTCAGTAATCTGCATTACTAGTATGAGTAACCCTGTGCGGGTCCATCTTCACTTTGCATTATTCCTACTCTGTGTATGTGAATAAAAGCCACACTATAGAATCCCAACCTGGTTTGGACAGTAATGTTATTGCTTCCATTGTGTCTGGATTTACTTGGGTGCCCCTTACCAGATGTGCAAACCTAGCATAATTGTGAGCAGTCATTTTCTCCCAGGGACCTGGGTTGCTTGCTGGCCATGGTAAATGGTCCCACCAGGTGTGTACCAGGTAGCTGCCACACTTGGTTGCCTATCTGTGATAGCAGGCTTAGAAGAGAAATGTGTGTACTTGTTATGTAAACCCCCATCCCTCTCTTTTGCCCCTAGACGCTATGTGGTGAGAGCAGCAGCCCTGCTAGTTAAACAAGAGGAGCCGGTTACATACACAGATTCAAAATTCCCACCCCTGGATCTCCTCCAGGCACCCCAACTCAGACCGAAACAATGAACCCTACTCCAGAATTCCACTTTTGGTGGATAACTAGAAAGATGTGCTGACTCTCTTAAAACTACTAAAAGCAGAAGGGTTAGAGGGGTCTGATAAACCAGAATCTAAGCTGCTAAAAATAGTGGCTCCTTCAATTGCCTCCCCTGCTGCAATGCTCTTCAACAAGTCTCTTATTGAGGGGACAATCCCTGATAGATGGAAGATTGCTCTTGTGGTACCTGTACACAGGAGTGGCCCTAAAGAGCCTGTAGAAAATGACTGCCCCATCTCCTTGCTTTGCTCCCTTGCTAAAAGTCAAGAAAGATGATTATAATATGGCTATAAAAAATCCAGTAATTTGACTGGCTGAGCAGCTCGGAACCAAGTGCTGATATCCCATGACGACAGCACTGGAAGAAGTTCCAGTAGCCTCTCCACAATAAAAGCAATAGTACCAGCCATCCCTGACTGCCATCACAAATGTGGCTGTCACCTTTACTCACTAAAAACCTTCAACTAGGCCCTAAAAATAAAACTGTCTTAAATTTATAAAACATACGAATTAAATGTTATTTGCCCTCATAATACTCTTGTTACACACACACACACACACCTAAAAAAATTAAGTACTACAGTACTCAGAATTGTAATTTATGGTGTTTCTTTGCTGACCATGAAAAATCCCCCTCCTATCCTCACCTGCTGACTAGGGAAATCTGTGTTGTTTAAGCTGTTACAGATAAAACAAAAATACAGGTTACTCACCTGTAGCAGGAGTTCTAGGAATGGTATATGTTGTTCATCCACACTCTCTGGCAGGTATCCTTGCCGCTTTAATTCTTGCCATAAGGTCTTCAAGCTGGCTCCTCCCACCCACCCGGGTGGTAAAACTCTCGGCTCTGCCCCATGATGCCAGATCTGGCCCGCTGGAAGCTCAGGTTGTGCGTCGAAGCCGGGGAGGTCGGGTGGGTCGTGTGGATGAACAACATATACCATTCCTAGAACCCCTGTTACAGGTGAGTAACCTGTATTTCTAGGGACATGGATATGTTGTTCATCCACACTCTCTGGCAGACTCCTAGCAGATCTCCGGGAGGAGGGAGGCAAGGTGCACACCCACGATACTTACTTGGGAAAGAGAGACTGGAGAACCGAGGCCCCAAAACCAGCATCCCGGCGTGACTCGAGGTCGATGTGGTAGTGGGTAATAAAGGTATGTGCCGACTTCCAGGTAGCAGCCCTGCAGATATCCTGGATAGGGACGTCCCTGGAAGCAGCTACCGATGCAGCAGTATGGCGGGTAGAATGAGCTCTTATCCCTCTGGGAGGCTCCATGCCTGCCAACCTGTAGCAGAGCTCTATGCAGGAGGTGATCCACCTGCCTATACGTCTCTTTGCTGCAGGTCTGCCAGGTCATGACTTCAGCGTGGGTAACAAACAGCTGGCGAACCTCTCCCCGAACTTCAGCCATCCGCTCCTTATAGTAGCGGCGCTGTCTAGGGTCAAGTATGGGAGTCGGCATTGGCCTCCGAGGTGACACTGGGGTAGAACACCGGCAGAGTCAACACCTGGTTAAGGTGAAACTCCGACACCACCTTCAGAAGGAATTTCGGGTGGGGGTGCAGGACAACCTTGTCCCTGTGGAAGACCAGGTAGGGAGGCTCGATGGAAAGTGTCTGGAGCTCTCCCATCCTTCTGGCTGACGTGATAGCCACCAAGAAGGCGGTCTTCCACGACAGGTGTGAAAGATCACACCTGTGCATTGGTTCGAATGGCTTGCCCATGAGCTTGGCCAATACCAGCAGTAGATCCCACGGAGGTGGAGGCGCACGGAGGAAATGGTAGGAAGGCCTTGAAATGGCGCCCGACCACCTTCTCCTGTGCTACCGACTGCTTGCCGCCGCCGCCCGGTAAGCAGAGATGGCTGCCAGGTGCACCTTAAGGGTCGCCGATCAAGCCCTTGCCGAGAAAGGGACCACAGGTAGTCCAGAATGCTTGCCAAGGGGCAGCTCTGGAAGCCGCCCAAGCTCTTTCCTGACACCAAATGGAAAACCTTCCATTTGAAAGCATAGCATTTCCTGGTCGACTTACGGGACGCCTCAACGACATTGAGGACCTCGCCGGAAAGAACCAAAGCCTGGAACTCTAGCAGCCAGGAACCAGGCCAGGTGCAGGGATTGAAGGTCCGGATGGAATACCTTTCCTGATTGACTGAGATCAGGTCCGGGCGGGCTGGAAGGCCGGAGCCTGGAGCTGAGGCTGAGGAGATCTGGATACCAGAACTGGCGGGGCCAGTCTGGGGCTACCAGAATCACCTGCGCCTTGTCCCTCCTCGCCTTGAGAAGCACCTTGTGGATCAAGGGAATGGGGAAAGGCGTAAAGAGGCCCGGGGTCCACGGCCTCGAGAAGACATCCCCCTGCAGCGAGCCCTGCTGAGGGGGGCGGGCATGGAACAGACTCAGCTTCGTATTCTCCCTGGAGGCAAACAGGTCCACCTGAGGCGTGCCCCAGTGGGAGAAGAGATCTTGTACTACCTCCGGCAGGAGAGACCACTCGTGAGACGCAGCCCCTATCCGGCTTAGGGCATTGGCCAGGGTGTTGGAAGCTCCTGCCACGTGAATGGCTAGGAGATCCGCCTCCAGGCTGCGCACTAGGGACCAAATGCAGAGAGCTTCCTTGCATAACAGCAGGGAGCGCGGCCCGCCCTGGCGGTTCAGACAGTACATGGTCGTGGTGTTGTCCATCTGGACCTGAACCACTTGACCCCATAGAAATGGAGCGAAGGCGGTGAGAGCTAGACGGACCGCTCGGAGCTCCAGCAGGTTGATGTGGCATCGACTCCCGAGGGGACCAGAGGCCGTGCGCCGGTGTCTTCAGATGGGCACCCCAACCCATCAGAGATGCGCTGTCGAGAGAGAGAGATCGTCGGCTCGGGGCGGATGAATGGGATACCCTCCTGCAGATGTGCTGGAATGATCCACCATTGGAGAGCATTCCACATCTCCTGGGTCACTGTCATGGGCCGGTCCAACGGATTGTGGCGTTGTCACCATTGGCTGGCCAGTCCCCATTGAAGGGGATGCATGTACCAACGGGCCCAACGGACCACGCTGGTGCAGGCCGCCATGAGGCCCAGGAGGCGCAGGAAGTCCCGGGCAGGGCACAATTGCCCAACCAGAAATGATTGGGCAAAGGAGAAAAGAACCTCGGCCCTGTCCGCCGGGAGCTGTGCTCTGGCTCGCAGAGAGTCGAGCTCTGCCCCGATGAACAGAATCACCTGCTTTGGCATGAGTTCCAACTTGGCCTCATGATGAGGAGGCCAACCTGAGAGCAAACCTGGAGGGCAGATCTCTGGACTGCTCCACCTCCGCCTGAGGGCTGCTATCAGCCAATCATCCAGGTAAGGGTACACCCGACCCTCGGAGCCCGCAGGAATGCTGTCAGCACTGCCATGCATTTGGTGAAGATCCTGGGAGCTAGGGAGAGGCCAAGGGCATGGCCCAGAACTCTGATAGGGATCCTCTGCTCTGAAGCGGAGGAACCCCTGCTGGGACGGACGGATTGGGACGTGAAAGAACGCGTCCTGGAGGTCCAGGGAGCAGAACCACATGCCTCATTCCAAGGATGGGATTATCTGAGCCAGAGTGACCATCCTGAAGGTCCAAGACCTTAGGAACTTGTTCAGGTTGTGCAGGTCGAGAATGGGGCACCAGCACCCCCCATCCGTTTTGGGACCAGGAAGTACCTGGACACAAACCCCGGGTCTGGAGGAGGATCCGCCACCTTCCTGATTACCTCTTTTTTGAGGAGCAGGGCAATATCGGCCCGGCAGCCCGACAGCGAGGCTGCGGACCCCGTGGCCCCCCGAGGGGCGACGGCTCGAAAAGGCGGAACCTGCTCGAACTCCAGAGGCAAGCCTTTTCCTACCACCTCCAACAACCAGAGGTCCGTGGTGATAGCGGACCAGGCAGAAAGGAAGTGGCAGAGCTGCCCCCCCCCCATGGGGGGAACCCGGGGGGAGTGATGAGGTTGGGGGCGGCACCCCTCAACCCATCACTGGGCAGGCTTGGAGGAAGAACCAGCCGAGGGAACTCCCGGGCCTTAACCTCCTTGCTTCCTGTTGGAGGAAGCCATCGGCTTGGGCTTGGGATGCTAAGCGCGAGCCTGCTGGCCCGGTTGCTGGTGCTGCTGGGCCGGTCGAGAAGCAGGAACCGAAGGACGAAAGGACTTCTGCTGCTGACGGCGGCCTTTGTCCCTCTGGGCGGAGGTGACCGAGTCCAAAGTGGCATTGGACTTCTCAATCCGCTGGAGTTGTCCCTCCACTCCAGGGCCGAAGAGGTCAGTCCCCAAGAAGGGGACATCCGCCAACTTGTGCTGGGTATTTGCCGTGAAGGTGGATATCCTCAGCCACGCCCTGCGTCGCATGGCCACCGTGGCCGCTACTGACCTGGCACAGGAATCACCTATGCCCAGAGCAGTCTGGAGCTGCTGCTTCGCCACCGCCCTACCCTGGTCCCGCACCTGGCGGACCGTGGTCTGCAGGTCAGGCGGGAGATGAGGAACAACCTCATCCAGGGAGCCCATGAGGGCGTGGGAGAAGTGTGCCATCAGCACGGCCGAGCTGGCCTGTCGGAGGCCGAGGGAGGATGCAGCGTACACCTTGTGCCCGGCAAAGTCCAGCTTTTTGGACTCTTTGTCAGGGGGCTTGTCCACATCCCGAGCATTACCGTAACGCCAGAAAACGCTGTCGGTGACTAACCCCTCGGCAGAGGGGTGTTCTGAGAAACCAGGCAAAGAGCCGGTAGGGACCGCATACTTCCTGGCCATCCTGGCCGAGGGCGCAGGACAGGATGCAGGCCGCTGCCAAAGCTCCAAGGCTGGGCCGACAATGGCCTCAGCCACCGGAAAGGCCTCCGTGGGAGAATCCCCTCGGTCCAGAATCTCCATCAGGGGATACTTGGCCAGTTTGGACACGGGCTCGAGCTGCATCCCGGTGGACTCCAAGATGAGTCGAAGCAGACCCAAGAAGGACGATGGGCTATCGTCCACTGACTGGCCCCCGGAGGACTCCAGGTCGCACTGCCTGGAGAAAAGTGAGGAATTGTCATCGGATTCCGAAGAGTCTGCGAAGAGCTGCCTCGGCCCTGAGCCACCCTCCACCTACCGAGGACGGTCGGGAGTGAGGGTGACCGACAACCTGTGGGGCAGGCCATGACCTGACCGAGAATTCTTGGTCGGTGCCCTGACTTCGGTTGTGGAGGCGGAGGTTCCACCACAATCGTGGACCAGCTGGTTTCGCTTAGCAACCATTCCCTGGAGCGGCAACCCGACTGGAATGAGTGGTTGCTCGGACGCTCAGGCGACAGCCACTTGATGGCCGGGTAGGTTTAGGCCGGATAACAGCAACTGCTGCCACATAAGATCCTTGTAGCGTCAGCGCAACTTGCGCCGCAGCCTCTCCTCACCCAAGGAGGAGGACGAGGAAGAACGGCGTCGCCGCTTACTTCGGTAACGAGACCACCGATGTCGGTGGGAACGGCTGGACCAAGAAGAGGTCCAAGACTGAGACCGAGACCCTCGGGGGGACCGAGGATGGGTCTGGGAAGGGGCGGGGGATACCCGCTCTTCCCTCGGCTCGGGAACTTTAACCGGGAACTGCGGTCCCGAAGGAGCAGGCAGATCCCCGGTATCCACCAGGGGAACCGATGAAGTAGGGTTGTCTGCTTTTCCAGTCGACAGCCCGTCTAATGGATCGAGAAAAATCTCGACTTCATCGACGGGAGTCTCGGCAGGCTGGCCTGATGGGGGCACCGCGGAAGCCAGCGGCCTCAGCCGCAACCACAACCGAAGTAGACGGTCGGCTGCCCAGGGAAGGGGACCTCTCCCGCTCCCATGAACGCTGACGGTGGGACTTGCCTTTCGACTCCCTTTTCTTGGGCCGAGAAGAATGTCCCGAAGGCCACTCTCCTTTCGTGGAAAGGGACTGGCAAAGCTCCTTGAACTAAGCTGTATAAGAGGAACTCGGAGACAGCGGGATAAATGCCGTGGCCGAGGAGGAGGAAGATGCCTTGGCCGCCTCCTCCTCGAGGGCGATCATCTGCTCGAGCTGCTCAGCCGAGCCAGCCGCCGCGGACACCGCCCAACGAGCCTCTTTGGATTTTACTGGCGGAAAACGTTTCTCGGGGCGCCCGAGCTTCAAGCGGGCAGTGCGATCATCCAGAGCGTTGGCCAAGAAAAGAAGCGGCACAACTCGCAAGCCTGCGGGTCGTGATCTAGGCCTAAGCAGTAGACGCACGTGGAGTGCGGATCCGTCCTGGACATTTTCTGCCCGCAAGGGCACCTCCGAAAGCCGGGAACAGATTTGTCCATCGCAGCCGCGAGGGAAGATGAAGACCGAAGTTTAGAAAACTTCAAAACCAATTTCGGACGAACCGAAGAATTAGGATCCAGTCTAAAACGCAGAGCGCTAAGGAAGGATCCTGAGCTTCCAAGTGGTAAGGAAGATCTGGCGTCATGGGGCGGAGCCGAGAGTTTTACCACCCAGGTGGGTGGGAGGAGCCAGCTTGAAGACCTTCCAGCAAGAATTAAAGCGGCAAGGATACCTGCCAGAAAGTGTGGATGAACAACATATCCATGTCCCTAGAAGCCATGGTTCCATCTGAGGCCTTCTGTTGTGTGATAGCAGGAGTGAGCATTCTGCCAGCAGAACTGAGCAGAGGTTTGAATTCTTGCATTCTATCTGTGGTAAACATTCCATCTCTTGAATGTTGGCAAGACAGAAAATAAACAAGACAGAGAAAAGGGAGGGAATATTATAAAGAAGAAGGAAGAAAGAAAGGTGAGGGAATGGGTAAAAGGGGGTGGGTTGTGGGAAACTAGATAATCAAAAATACAAGAATTTTGCTGTACATAATATTTAAACCTGCATCAGTGCTGGGACTGTTTTAAAAAAGTCATAAAAAATTTCATTTTTTGATTTGGTGCATTCTTCACCCCAAAAAAAAAACACATCTTGGACCCATTTATAACCGCAGTGAGACACTCCAGGGTGTACACTGTAGTAGGGTAACACATTTCTTGGGTGGCTGAAGTGAAGGCACTCAGCGATGCCTCATGCCACACCCGAGGTGTGCCACTATCCAACCACAATGCATACCCTTGTCATGTCTTATTGTTTAACTGTTTTTTTTTTCTGTTTGTTAGGACAGTGTTCACTCTTGTTTAAAAAAAAAAAGGAAACATTGAAAATAACCATATAGATGTCTCTGCCGCAGCACAATTGACCTCTATAGGGACACTAAATGGGACTGTCAATATTAATGTGTTCAATTCTGCAAAGTGAAAAATGAGATAAAAGCAGGAGTATAAAAAATATTGCTAAGCTCAAAGTAATAAAATTGGCTATAAAAAAGTGTAAGCAATATGGAGGGATGCATTAAAGCTTTTGAAGGGACTATTTTATCTCTATTTTATGTCTAAATTAATTATAATAAAGTTATAACTTCTGATTTGTTTCTTATGTTTATTGCTTAATCATTAAAGTTTTGTCAGATTTTCTGTAGCCATATTATAAAATTGCAATAAGGCACTCCAGGGTGTGTGTCGTCCCTGAATAACGTAACACCTAGGGTGGCGGAAGCACTCAGCCTGCAGCCCCGTGCTTTGACCCACCCTAGGTGTGACATTATTCAGCGACGATGCACACCCTGTCATGCCTTATTGCTTAAAGGTTCAATCTTAGAGAGATTACAAGATCCGTCTAGCAAAACGTGGTCTGGATGCAAATATGTAATCTAGCCTTGAATTTATTTTATATTTATTTGAAAAATGTGTAAATTGTTTTCGATCCCCATATAATCCCCTCCAGACATCTAATAGTGCATTATCATCTAAAAAAGTATTCAACATTCTCAGGCCCCCATATTCAGAGCCAGCCGAATGCGCATTCAAAATGATGCGCCGCACAAACAAAATGGGCTTGCCGGCTGTGGCGCCATATTCAAACAGAATGCACAATACAAACAGATTGCGTAATATGTTTGAATATCGGATCCTGGATGTGCAGCACACAGCAGGGACTTGTCTTGTGCCGTGTAGCTCAACCAGGGTGCGGGGCTGACGACTGTCCAGAGGGGTACTGCGTGGTGCACAACTGGTGTGCGCTGCAGCCCCTATGGGTAATATACAGCCCAAATATGCAGATGAGCCAACTGGGCATGCACGGCGCAATGGGGTTATTTGCATGCTCATTATGGGCTCATCTGCATGCGTGTGCTGCCATGGAGTGCGCCTGGCCAGTCCCCCCCCCCAGTCCCGATCACGTCTATAATGGAAACATACCCCCGATCCCCGTATCCCTGGTAGTCTAGTGGTCCCCCCCACCCCGATCACTGTTTAAATAAAATCAAGGAGCCCGATCCCTGTATGCTTGGTAGTCTAGTGGTTCCCCTCCCCAGCCCGATCAATGTTTAAATAAAATCAGGAGCCTAATCCCCATATACCTGGTAGTCTAGTCAACCAATGGGTGTGTACTGTATACTGTGCGCTCCTGTACAGTTGTCAGAGGCTGGCCGTAGTGGTGTGGGGGGGGGCAGGGTGGTGGTGGTGGTGGGTGGTGGGTCACTGCCTAACGGGGTGGGGGGCCACTTGACTACCAGGGACTGGTGGTGTTTCTACTGTTGCATGGATTGGGACCCAGGGAGTAGGGTACCACTAGACTACCAGGGATACGGGGATCAGGCTCCTGATTTTATTTAAACATTGATTGGAGCTGGGGAAGGGGACTGCTAGACTACCAAGGATATGGGGATTGGACTCTTGATTTTATTTAAACATTGGTCAGCAGCTAGCCCAGTGGTGCTGGAGGTTGAGGCACCGGTCGCTACATCTTGCGCCACGCTGGTGACCCAGGTTCGGGAACGAGCCTGTGTTGCCAGGGTTCGGCAGTGGGGAGAGAGAGAGAGAGAGAGAGAGAGAGGATTGAGCATCTGGAGGACTGTTCTACTCTCAGGAGGCAGGGTTTGTTGTCCGGCTTGTTGATCAGCCCTCCGGCGTCAGCCGGAAATGTGAACTTGGGAGGCACATCGTTAACGTATGTCATCTCATTGGGGAGGGGTGGGAGTAAACCTGGAGGAAAAAGGAGCTGACAAGACTCCTGATGGCCACACCAGCGCCCGTTCCTGGACGATGTCTGGATTTTGCTCGGGGTGGGAAATCTGGCACCCCCGTCGCCTCGGCCCTGCCATGGGGGGAAACCTGTGGGGGATTTAGGGGGTGTCAGACGGGAGCATGGTGTGGCCAGAGATTGAGTTCCCTCTGAGGGAGGGACCGAAGCCGCCTGCCATGCTCCACAGGAGGAAAAACACATAATTGGGGGGGAGGGGGAACCACTGGACTACCAGGGATATGGCAACGGACACTCTGTCATGCCTTATTGCTTAAATATGGAACCATCTCCAAGATTATCTTGAATAGTGTCACCTTTTCACCGATTGGCAACATTGGTTCAGAAAACTTCATGGAATTGACACCACCCTGGTTAGACTGACTTCTGATATCTTGGGTGCCATGGACAGGGTGCACATGACTGGCATGATTATTGTAAATCTTACCAAAGCATTTGATCTTGATAATCATGGCCTCCCACTAGGAAAACTTAAGAGGTCTAGACAGCTTGTCCTGCCGGTGGTTCACTCATTATTTAATTAACAGATCTCAGAAAGTGAAATGGAAAGGCATGCAATCCTCGTCAAGGTTCATTATTGCTGGTGTCACTTAAGGGCCTATCCTGGGTCCTATGCTCTTTTTCCCTATTCGTAAATGATATGCCTGGTCCTTGCAGTGGGGCTAGCATACAGCTTTATGCTGATAATGTGGTACTCTACAGGCGTTACAGTGACGTCAAATAGAATAATAGATACCTAAGTGTGTATTACCAGGCAGTAATCTCATCGACAGGTTTTGGGGACTTGGAACCTCGAGAGCGAAGCTCAAGAGGTTCCCAAAGTCCCCAAAACTTCAAGATGAGATTACTGCCTGGCAATACACACTTAGGTATTTGTTATTTTTTTTTTAATATATGGATCCAGTTTCTTTTGTAAGGGGCGGTCAGCTGCTGTGGGAAGACTGTTCTGGCCGACCCCACACTGTCTCGCTCCTCTCAGCTACTGCACGGCCTTGCTCTTCTAACCGATCCCACAGCCAGGCACTGACTCCTCTATCAAGGGGAAAAGCTTTTTTTGGGTAGGAAGACTTACCTTTTCTTTCTTTTTTCCCCCCAGAATGCAAGATTAACTGGATAGTTCCATTTTTCCTAAGAATTAAAATAAAAAAAAATATCTTGGTCCCGATTTTGTCTCGCTAAGCAAGAGACGGCCGCCATGTTATTCAAAATGTTCCGCCCGCCCACAAAGAGAAAGTGGCCAATCATGAGGCACGTTTTCAGGTGATAGTGTTTGATTGACACTGACAACATAGCGTGCTGTGGGAGAGCTTGCACTTGCGCTGTTCCATTTTTATGATAATACTATCATTCAGAACTCCGAACGATACTATTACGGACTCAGAACGATAGTATTATCAGCTGCCAAGTATGGTATTATCATTTCAGGGACAATGCTATTATAAGGATTTTTTTGTATGCTTTTCAACCCTATTATTTCAACAATCCATATATTAAAACTTCATTAACAGTCTTCTTGCAGAGCATTTCCTGGCACTTGAAAAGTGGTTTATCCAATAAATTCATACTTCGTATCAAGAAGACTAAAGCTATTTTGTTTGGCCCTAGACACCTGGGTGTAGCCAAGCAGCACCCACTAGACCTATCCACATCAAGGGGAACCCATATCAAGGTGATGGAGGCAATTAAGTACCTTGGAATATACTTGGACCAGGAAGTTACTTTCAGAAGCCACATTGAACATGTTTCAATATCCCTGCATCAAAAAACAGGATTGCTATACCGTTTAGGCAACAACCTTCTCAGGGAATCATGGCTGGTTATCATCAATAGCACGTTGCTCCCTCTCATACAGTATGGTGCTCCTGTTATCCAGTCCTTGAGGAGTTCCGACCTTAATATGCTTAATGTACTTTGTAATATGATTGGCAGCATTATCTCAGGTGTCCAACCTAGAACGCAACACTGCAATGTTTTCTACTCCCTGAATTGGCCTTCTCTGAAGAGTAGGCTCGAGTATCCTCTCCTCTGCTTCACTAACAAACTTGTAAAGGGTCCTACCCCTTGCTGCCTCCAAGACATCTTGACACCTAAACCATTAAGGAGAATGCACAGGTCTTCTGGCTGTTCACTATTAGAAAATACCGCGATGCTGACAACCTGAGTTCAGGATCGAGCTCGGGGGCCAGCCATGGGAGGAGGATTGCACATTCCAGGGATGATCTCCTCCTCCTCTGCGGAGGTAGGGCAGCCTGCTCCACTGCTATACTGCCATGTGGGTGACCACAGGTGGTGGTGGTGCAGTCGGGAGCAGCTCGTGGGGAGGGAAGAGTGTCAGCTGGTACTGCGCCGCACATGTTAAGTGTGCACACGCTCATGTACCCTCACAGCTGGCATCTTAGTGGAACTAAAGAGGAAAATACCATGGCCAAAAGGATGAGGCTGGCCGCCCGAATGCCACACCCCTGGTTACTCAGGTGCCACATCCACACATACCGGATCCATTCTGCAGTGGAGAGTGAGGAGGACCTCCACCACTCACACCAGAGGGGGTCAAGCACTGGTGGAACTCTGGAGGTGAAGGCAAGTCCTTTGGAGACGTCAGGGTGATGAGGCTGGGGTGGACTAGCAGATGGGGGCTGACTGGAGATCCTGGGGGCATAAACAGCTGTAGCTGAAAAAAAAAAGAAATACCCAGGGTTAGGTCCAGTGAAGGGAAGAGATCCTTTGACAACTCAGCTCCATCCCAATGGAACATTCTTCCAGCATCCCTCCAAAATTGCTCCTCCTTTGGGAGATTTTAAAAAAGGTCTTAAGGTGGGTAAGGTGTATTTACTTGAGCGCAGCCTAAGTTCCTGCGATCGCTGATCTGTAACTGCTGCCTTTTCACAGTGCCCTTTGGGTTGTACTTGATGATGCTATGCTTCTGAACTGTACTGATCTATCTGTATTTTACTCCACTGCTGCCAACTGTGGTAACTGTCTTATATGGATTCTCTTTTGCTGTCTTCGTGTTGCAACCGTCCTTGCTTGTTTGTTAATCTCTTGTACCTTTGTGAGTACAGTGCATGTATTTTGTTAGTATGGGACTCTGTATATGTCTACAATGTACCTATGCATTCACTGACTCTGTATAGTTTTGCCATTTATGTATGTGATTAAATCACCCCTGAAAAAAGGGACTTTTTGTCTCAGAGGGCCCACCCGGTTAACAAAATTCAATAAATAAAGGGACTTTTTGTCTCAGCAGGTCCACCCGGTTAACAAAATTTCAATAAATAAACAAACAAACTGTGGCTGGTCTACTCATCAAGAACTTCAAGGAGGCATGACTACCATTAGCTTTCTTTGTTGTAAAACTGCACAAGGCAATCCCTGAATTATCTCTAAGCCCACCTCATGCAGTCCAGTACTGCCTACTCACGCCACTGAAAAGGAGCACTTCTTGTCTCAATTCCCAGGATGAAGCGTAAATTTGGCACAAAGGCCTTCACAAACTGACCCACAGGTGCAGTGATGGGGTGCTGTTCCCAATGCCAGCAACCTGGGTAAGGGACTGGCCTGGGGCATCAGGGATGACCAAGGGAGGACTGAGCATCCCAGAGGACACTCCTCCTTGGGAGGGAAGCTGTGTTCCACAGCACCACTGCAACCTGTATACATACGCTGTGCTATGTATTGTCGGAGTACGCATCAGCACGCTCACGTTAGGGACTTCGGTACCAGATGCTGGCATCCCTACAAGGACAGGGGCATACAAAAGACGAACAAGGAGAAATAACCAAGGTAAATCCCTTCTGCCCCATAGCTCAATGAAGGCCAGTAGATCCAGCTGGAAGGTGGTACATCTGCTGTGCCGGGGGGGTAGGATAAACAGTGAATTAACAAAAAAGAGGCCTTTGCATTTGCAGTGCAAGACACCTGAACCAAACGTTCTCTCCAGGGGAGGAATGCTTCTAGCTCACAAGTGCTCAAGTCCAGTCTTTCCTGCCACCTCAGAACCCCCTGTATTTGTTTTGGTCCAGTATCCCTCGCTCCCTGACCATGATCATGTTGCACAACAAGGCTCATGTTCTTTATTTGCTGCAACCTCCACTTTGCTAGCTTGCTTTAATTATTCTTGGGATGTACTTACCTTTGTTGTTTGTTTTTTGCCTTGTGTATTTTAACTTGTATGTAACTATCCCTGCTGGATTATGCTAACCTGTTGCAGTGGCATGAGCAGGATTGTTTTGGAAGAGTTGTTTATTTGTGAAGTGGGACACATAAAAGCTGGGGGTCTGGGGGCCTCTAGGCCCCCAGAAGCTCTGGGGGTTTTTACATGCTCTGTGGTGAGTTTTGGGGCTTTTCTTGAACAAAAAAATACATTTTTGTTACATGTTCCCTACCCCGATTGCAGGGAAAATTGTTTTTCTCATGAAATCAGGGGTGTGGGAGACTCTGGCTGGCATTAGAGTCTGCAGCTACAATTGCTGTGGACAACTGGCTGACCAATAGTGCCTTCAACCACCCCATATGCATTTTTGAAATATACCGTGAAATATTTCTACATAAAGGCTGGGGGTCTGGGGGCTGCTGGGTCCCCAGAAGCTCTGGGGGGGTTTACATTGCCTGTGGTATGTTTTGGGGCTTTTCTTGAACAAAAAACACACTTTTGTTACATGTTCCCTATGCCTGATTTCAGGGGAATTTTTTTTCCCCATGGAATCAGGGGTGTGGGGAAACTCTGGCTGTAGCTTGCCCCAGACATTGTTACCTCATTGTCTGAGCCAACTGAAAGCAATATAGACTGGCAACTTGTCTACTAGGGTTAGCAACCTTACTAGATACAGTAAGTGAGCAGCCATGTTAATTAAGGCCAGCTCAGACTATGAGGTAAACACTGGCTGGCACTGATTTTTAAATATTGGCTACATATACAAGTTGCAAATTTGAACACCTGCAATTTAAAACATTCTGGAAGAAGATCCCAAGATTGGCTGTGAAGAAACAGCCCCCCCCCCCCGATAAAATCCTGGAGATGATAATTGGTGGCTGAAGGACAGTCCCGGGGGGGGGGGTGTTTGAAACCACCTAAGCTAATGCACAAGACCAAAGAGCACAACAATGCTTCTTAATTTAAAACATGAAACAGCTTATCATGTGTAGCAGAATTTTTCTTTAATGTTCAAAGTGCTCAACACTGTATTGCAAAACAAGTGCAGAACTTACATCCAAAATAAATAAATGTACTGGCTATAAACAGATAAATAAATACACGCCAACACCACTATCGGTGTAACCGCAGCAATCAAAGCAGCATGGACTTGAGCATGTCACGTGACACAGCTCGACCAATCAGCTTACGTTTCGCCTGTAGGCTTCCTTAGAGCTGATTTTTTCTCTCCTCACATACACACATTTAAAGTGCAAGCCTCATAAATATTCAGCATCTAGGCTAATCCATTTCTCAGGTCTGGCATACTCATTAAAGCTCCCCACTAAAACTACTGCAACTATCCCCATTTCTAACAGTCTGTACAGACAGACACACATACAACAAATAATTTGATTAAAAATATTTCTAGAATATTCGAGTCACTAAAGGTAGCATTGTAATGGCAGTTCTTCATTCAGCCCCTTTGGGGTCAGTGTATCCAATGCGTATATCCAAAAGCATTCCCTCTGGTTTGGTTTATTTGCATAGCTCCCTTCCCCCCAACACATATTCCTTGTTCCACCTTTTCAATTCCCACAAATTTTAAACTTGCAGGTGATCCATGTTCCTTATTTCTATAATGTCTGCCCATTGCATTTGTTTCGAATGAATTCCTAATTGCAGACTTGTGTTCACAAATATATTCTTTTAGTCTGTCCAACATACCTCAGACCACATGAGCAAATCAATAAGTAGATAACTCCTGTGGTGGAACAAGTGATGAAGGACTAAATTTTGAACTTCTTCCCTGTTCTTGGGTGTTTGAAAGAATCTGTATTCATAGTGTTATTGCATTGAGAACAATGTCCACATTTATAGTTACCATGGGTATTGATGGTAGCCACATTCTCGGTTGCTGATCTTTGTTTACATGTAGACTGTGTACTAGCTTATCCCTTAAGTTGTTTCCTTTTCTGAAGGTTACTCTCAAGTCTGTTTCTGCGAACACTGTTGTGCTTTGTACAATATGCCAATGCTTACGTACTATTTTGGAAATTGCTCCACTTTGGTTGCAGTAGTTACTTACAAAGGACACTTTCTCTTCCTTTAGTCTTTTCTTTTACTGCAAGCAGCTGTCCCTTTCTTCACCTTGTGCTCGATCCAATCCCACTTCTACTTTCTCTGGTGGGTACCCCCGATCCACAAACCTCTGGGCAACAATCTGTGCATTTATTTTAAATTCATCTTCTGAGCTACAGATCCTTTTCACTATGAGCATTTGTCCTACTGGAATATTGTCCTTTAGCTGACCGTGGATGTGCACTTGAACAGTGTAACAGTGTGTTTCGATCAGTTTGTTTCCTATACATTGTGGTCTGTAGTGAAGTTCCAATTTTGTAAATCGTCACATCCCAAAAATGTTCGCTTTCCTAACTTCGTGTCATTTCGAACTTCAGGTTTGGATCAAAACCATTCACAACTTGTAGAAATAATAACAGTTCTTCCAGGGTTCCCTTCAAGAACATTAGACGATCATCGATAAACCATTTCCAAAATGTGGCATACTTCCTAAAAAGTGCATTATTATATAGGCATTTTTCTTCCCATTGGCCCACATACAGGTTCGCCAGACTTGGGGCAAAGGTGGTACCCATGGCTGTGCCACTTACTTGTGCATAATACCTATTTTTAAATAAGAAATAATTTGACCTTGGCATCATCTCAGACATTTCAATCATGAATTCAGTTTGTGGTCTCTCTATTTCATCTCTCAGATTCAAATAATGGTTAAGTGCTGCCAGCCCTCCTTCAATAGGTATATTTGAATATAAACTTTCAATATCAAACGTGACCAGCCATGTATCTGTATCTATACGCACAATAGACATGGCATTTTATACTTCATTTGTGTCACATAGATATGATTTTAACTGTGTAACCCATGTTCTCAAATGGCAGTCAACAAATTGTGAAAAAGGTTCTATTGATGAACCAATTGCTGCTACGATGGGCCTGCCAGGGGAAGTTTCAGGGTCTTTGTGTATTTTCGGCAATAAATATATACATACTCAGTTTCACTGGACATTGGACTTTTAAAAAAAATCACATTCTTGTTTCGTTAGCTGTCCAGATATCTCACCAACTCTGATGAAATCAAATGCCTCCTGCTTTATTGCCTCAGTTGGATCCATATCTAATTTTTTATAGTGTAACCCCTCACCCCTGCCTTTCTGCAAAAACGACAGGTGGCATGCTGTTGAAGCTGACAGCGGTACCTGGTGGGGACTGGGTTCGGGGAGGATGAGGTTACTCGGCACAGGGGACCTAGGTTTGGCTACTCTGCACAGGGGCACCAAAGTAAATCCTAACACAGGAAGCAACAACTGTAATGTCCAGAACCAGGAATGGGATTCTACAGTGTGGCTTTTATTCACATCCAAGCTGAACAAACAAAGCATAGATGGACCCCCACGGGGCTACATTCCTGGTAATGCAGATTAGAGACAACAGAACACTTCTTCACTATTTCCAGCCCTCAGGCTCTGAACCAACCAGACACACAGCCCGGACTTGCACGCAGCTTTGAGTACACAGCCCGACTTGTACACTACTTGGGTTTTCCCCACCGGCCCGGCTCCCCCGCCGGCCACTTGATCCACGGTCCATTTTGGGAAATGAACCAGTTTTCCTGTTGTGGCTCCCCAAACCACCTTAGAGCCTTCAACCCTAGAGGAATTTTCCTTCCAATCCCACGGCCTGGTACTTCCCTCATCACTGGCTAAGTGCATGAGGCAAAGTAGAAATCCACAGAGCAAATCCGTAGAGGTGGACCTGGTTACTAAAGATGGGGGGGGGTCTCCCACCTCCAGCTCCCACAATCCATACCCGGACACTTCTCTGGAAACTAAACAACTCTTTTCTGAAAGCTTGGCAATGTAGATTACTGGGTAGACGTATGTCACATCTCCTCTACATGTCTTGACTTCCCATGAGTGCTGGACTTGAACATACTTTTACTTTTGGCTAAGCTTATTACTCTAGGCCTCCCACTATTTCAGTAGTCCAATCCCCACTATCACACAAATCCCAGGGTGAAAAACATGGGCCCTTTAGAAAGAGCAGAAACTCACCCTCTGGTTTGCAGGTGCCCACAGGCGATTCACGAAATCTTCTTGTTTCCCCAAAACTCTGAAACAAATAAGGCAGCTTCTCCACTAGTAGCAGAATCGGGGAAGTTGCCCTGGAATATCGAAACCCTTTCCTGCCCCCATCCCAGAGAGGGGCACTGAGACCAGATCAGCGGTCTCCATCACTTACAAACTGCTTCTGTGTCTCTCTTAAGGTGGAAACACACACCTTTTCCCTGAATGAAGCCCTATGACAGGGCTGAGGCTCCAAGAGCCTAACACAGAGCTGCTGTGCTGCTCTCACAGCAAGCTCCAAAACTCCAACTGACCTACAGACTACTACTGTTCAAACCTCCCAACATTCTATTCCAACTCCCTGCTGCAGATTCCATTGTGGCTCATGCAGCTGCGATAGTTCTATGGTGATGTCATCCCCCAGTCTCAGCTGAGACTGAGAACAGAGTGAGGCAGTGTGAAACCCATTTAACTGGAGTTTCACAAGCTGCCTTCCCTGCCTACCACTAGGTCTTACTGGGATTCTAGTAACCTAGGGTAACAAGGGGGTTACACTAGTATTTTACATTCAGCAGTTGTTATTCCATTTCATTCTCATGTTTTTCCATTCCCCAAATTACCACTGCACCCCTTCCCCCCATCTGCAGGTTTTACAACCAAACTTTGGTTCATCTCTAATTCTTTCAAAGCAATTCTGTATTCTTTTGTCATATTTTCCCCCCATCTCTGATTTTGAGGTTTTCTTCTCAACTGATCTACTTCCTTATCAACCATTGCTGAGAAAGTATTAATGGCATGGTCTGTAAGGCTGGTCGGGCAGAATCTTGATTTTTTTCTAAGATGTGATGTCATAGTATTATTTGTTCCCACAGTTTCCCTCTCTTCTATAATCTCTTCTGTGGTATTTCGATTATTATTTCTCAGCGTTTCCTTTGTAAACTGTACTGTTGTGGTTTCAAATAGAAACTTTGTAAATGTAACCTTTTGTAAAATTGAAACAGGTCTACATGCACTTGAAAGGGATTAAGGTTCGATCTAGGGATAAACGATAGCCTTTTTGTAGTACTTTTTCTTGTGAAGGGGTGATCACATGGTCAGTCAAAATCACAATTGCCATTTGTTGTTCCGATTTGATCATCTGGGAGGCCCCGATTGCTGCCATGGCCTTCTCCTTCTGCCTGTTCCTCATACGTTTCCTGTGCCCTTTCCACGTCCTGCATTTTCGGATGGGGTGTAATTGCTTCTGTATGTACTGCATTTGATTTAATGTTAGTCTCCACGGCATCAATGTCTTTTTGTACACTCTCCATATCTCTTCTTGCTTTTTTAATGAGCGCTAGGATCAAATCACTAGATGCCTTGTTTAGTATTCTCTCCCAGTCCTGCATAAGCACCATATCATCTAAGCCATACGTAGGCGGTATCTGAATCCTTAAACCTCTTGGGATCTTCCTTTCACGCCAATAATGTGAGAGGGAATACATTTAATTCATCTCCAGTAAGTGATGGTGACAATAGGCCCAACACACGGGGTGGACCTTTTTTAGGCCAGTGCCCCCAAGGGGGGGAATCAGGGAGATACCAATTACAACCCCACCGAAAACTCAGGACGCGGATGAGGCACAGGAAACGTACGAGGAACAGGTAGAGGGAGAAGGCCATGGCAGCAATCGGAGCCTCCCAGATGATCGAATCGGAACAAATGGCAATCGTGAATTTGACTGACCATGTGATCACCCCTGCACAAGAAAAAGTACTACAAAAAGGGCTATTATTTGTCCCTAGATCGAACCTTAATCCCTTTTAAGTGCATGTAGACCTGTTTCAATTTTACATAAGGTTACATTTAAAAGGTTTCTATTCGAAACTGCAATAGGACAGTTTACAAAGGGAAACACTGAGAAGTATACAGATTCTTTCAAACACCCGAGAACAGGGAAGAAGTTCAAAAGTAAGTCCTTCATCAATTGTTCCACCACAGGAGTTATCTACTTATTGATTTGCCCATGTGGTCTTGGTATGTTGGACAGACCAAAAGAACATTAAAAGAACGTATTTGTGAACACAAGTCTGCAATTAGGAATTCGGTTGAAACAAATGCCATGGCCAGACATTATGGAAATAAGGGACATGGATCACCTGCAAGTTTAAAATTTGTGGGAATTGAAAAGGTGGAATAAGGAATGCATTGGGGGGACTATGTGGATAAACTAAACCAAAGGGAATGCTTTTGGATATACATATTGGATACACTGACCCCAAAGGGGCTGAATGAAGAACTGCCATTACAATGCTACCTTTAGTGACTCGAATATTCTAGAAACATTTTTAATTAAATTATTTGTTGTATGTGCGTCTCTCTCTGCACAATGACTGTTGGAAATGGGGATAATTGCAATAGTTTTAGTGGGAAGCTTTAATGAGTATGCCATACCTGAGAAATTGATTGGTCTAGATCCTGAATATTTATGAGGCTTGCACTTTAAGTGTGTGTGTGTGTGTGTGTGTGTGTGTGTGAGAGGAGAGAACAAATCAGCTCTGAGGAAGCCTACGGGTGAAGTGTGAGCTGACTGATCGAGCTGTGTCACGTGACACGCCCGAGTCCATGCTGCTTGGATTGCTGCGGTTACACCGATAGTGGTGTTGGCGTGTATTTATTTATCTGTTTATAGTCCGTACATTTATTTATTTCTGGATGTAAGTTCTGCACTTGTTTTTCGAAACGATGTCAAGCACTTTGAACATTAAAGAAGAATTCTGCTACACATGGTAAGCTGTTCCATGTTTTCAATTAAGAAACACTGTTGTGCTCTTTGGTCCTGTGCATTAGCTTAGGTGGTTTCAACCCCCCCCCACCCCTTTTGCTTTGATTGTTTGCTAATGGCAGCACACTGGACCGCAAATGTGTTTAAGAGCCCCACTCTTTGTTGTGTTTTGTATCTGAAGGACAGGCCCAGACAGGACACATGTCCTGGTAAAAATCCACTGTGCCCAAACTGTGCCCCAGCAGTGACATAGAGCTGGCAGCAAAGTCAGGATTTAAATTCTCCTGCATGTTCTGACAGAAGCCCTCTGTACCCTGCCTGTGCCTGTGTAATCCTTAATTCCTGGAGGCGCCACTGGAAATGGCCCTACTCCTAGCCAGCCCCAGCTGTAGACTACAGGTACTGTACCTGAGGCAAGCCGAGAATTATATTTTTTCATGCAGTAAAGAGTGTGGGACACCTAACAGAACTGTGATTTCATCTTTAGTGCAAACCCCAAAATGACCACAAAGGATCTAAAACACACAGTGACCAAAAACATCTAAAATCTTAATTTTACGCTAACTGAATGTTGTACAGAGTGTGAGGGCTGGGGGTAGGAGACAGAGAGAATGTACTATAAGGAAACCCTAAGCTTATCAGGAGGTCCTGCAAATTGTGGTTTAGAACATGTAAGAAAACATTCAGCACTGACAAATGCTTGTTTCCATTTGAGATCACTCCAGAATTTAAATATTTCTTAAACACTTAGCTCACTGAGCTAAGTGTTTAAGACATATTTAAAAGTTTCTATTCTCTGCCAGACCGGTCATGAGGGATGGACACCTGCCTAGTCATATGCTGTCAGCTCTTGGAGTTGCACCAGGATTTGGGTTTATATTTTCCGGCTCTTTAACAGCTTGTAAACCCGTTTCTTCCAGACCATCCTGCCAGTGAGCCAGACCCCCCCCCCCGGCTGAATCAATCTTTACAGCCCCCCCCCATGCTGAATCAATCTGTTCTCGAATCATGGTTCACCCCACCACTTTTCTGATGCTGGTCCTGTCTGCTTGCCTTCACTCCCTCCAAGACAGACCCGGACCGGACTACAGGCCAGGGCAGCTTTTTCCCTCAACTTCTCTGACTTCTATCTCAACTCCAACCTCTTCCAACCACACCACCAGTCCAGCGCAGTCAAGAAGACGCACGGTACTCGCACGCAGACACAGCTCGGCCTCGGCCCTGCTGGGTCAGTTCTTCTGGTGGACCTGGGTCCTGAACACTGTTGCCTGCTCTTCAACTGCTTCTTCTGAATGCCTTCGTTCTCCCAAACTACAACTTGTCCTCAGTTCTGTTGACTCCCTAGAGCACTGCAGCGCACTTTTACTCAGTCCGTCTCCTGACTCATAACTCGCACTGCACTCTCCTTGTACGGACGAGTCGAGGACGCAGCATGCTCACTAGTCTCACCAGCCAGTTTTCTCCTGCAATCTCTCATAATGACGTCCCAGTCTCCTAATGCATGCTCACTGTCTTGCGACTAACTCCAGCTGCTAGGGAGACTGGGACACTGAGTTCTTTGCAGCTGAGCCAAGTCGCCAACCCGAAATAAATACAGGATAACAGGCGTGAAAAAGCAAAAAACTGGGTGTTTGAACATCCTGAACACCCCCCTGCCTACGTTCCTGACCTGTTATTGCTGCTGTCCTCCCTAGGACACCCATGAAAACAAGATGCTGCATCTCATTGGGTTATCCTGTCTGGGGTAATTTCAAAAAAATATATAAATAACTGAACGAGGTAGTGACAAAACCAATGCAACCAAAAAAAAACTGGTAAATCAATCAAGCAAACATTGAGAAATGTACCTTGGGGCACAGCTACCTAGGGGTTACATTAAGGTTCCAGTACAAAAGAAGATCTGAGGCATGGAAGTCAAAGGTGTGAGATATAGGGGAGGAGCTGGCCCTCTACCCAATAAGCTTTCTGAGAACTTCATGCATGTTTAGTGTACTGCAGAAGTGTGACTAGGTAAAAAAATCCAAGTACTTGTAAACCCACTTTCTCTACAGAGTGCACACATTCACAAATCGAGAAAGACAGGCAAACAGGACCACTAGCCAAACAGGCCCAGCTCTGGCTTTCTTTCTGCGCAGCTGTCGCCCAGCGCAGTAACACTACTAATCTGGGGACTGCCTTCAGACTCTGTTGTTGGTACTGGCAGCGAGTCACCATCTCAAAGCAGGCAATAACTCTACCCCAAGCAACATAATATTATCCTAGAATACCAGTGCCCAAGATGAACAATATCACAGTGACCCAGACCCACAATGGGAAATCCCCAAGTCATTAAGGGAATCTTTGGACCAGTGAAGTCAAACAGAATTAAATGGTCATATTTAGTCAGTACCATGTCAAGGCAACACCAGCAGCCTGGGCACTAGCTTCTGATTCAGTGTGAAGCCCCAAGACCGAAGACTCAGGAAATGCATCCCAGGATAACACCACTGAGACCATTCAACAAGAAACCTGGTATGTTTTTCCCTTTTCATTAGCTCTTCGGAGCTGAACAGTGGGGTCCTCTTATAACATATGCCTCAGTCAAACTGTTCTCATATCCAGTATGCCCCAAATTGAACTTTTATGAGAACTCAGAGACAAGCTGCCCAGCACCTGTTTGCAGCTACAAAGCTTGCCACCTCCACTCAAGTACATTCTATAGCAAAAGCATAACACCTTGTGCCTGTCTGTAATGCTGGAATTACATAGCTAGCAGCATATTTAATCCAGGCTAACTAGCCAATCAAAGGTATATCCACCAGCACTGCATAATGGCAAAACAGTTCAATTGGGGGAGTTTAGACCGTCTAAGGATGTAATGAAGGGTACATCTTTTTGACCTTTCATTGTGCCATAGTAATGCAGAGACTGCTCATTTGTACCGTTTTATCGCTGAGCAACATGAAAAATGAAGCAAGGATGAGAATAATATAAGAAATATCACCTGCAGTTTTTCACAGTCGAGTTGCCCCACTGCGTTGTGTCACAACCTAAGAGGTTACCGTATGAACACAGACTTGAGCTTCCAGTTGTCTGTGGGTGCTAAGGCATGACAAAAAAAAGCTATGGGGGTGAGAGAGCCCCATTCATCACTGGTTGTCGCCTCCGGCAGTACTGAGGGAGCAGAAAGGCAGTGTGCTGCAGTGGTCAGAGCACTGAACGGTGAAACAAGTGATCCCAGGTACAAATCCCACCACAGCCACTGGCTGTGCCAACCTGAACATGTCTCTGACAACAGGCAGAAATATTTCACATACACTGCTTCCCAGGTGCACTCGAAACAACACTACTCTATTGTATTATGCATACTCACAGTTGGGTACATCTCAAAGTACTGTATAGAATAGTAAATGTGCCCCAAAACACTGTTCTAAGGTAATACAAAACAACTCAGATTTAACTTTGTGCCCTTTCTTGTGATTCTGTTCCAAGCAGGCGGGCAGCACTGCAGTCAATGCCTGCTGTATAATAACTGGGCAAAACCAGAACTGAAAACATGACGTTTCATCTCAGCCGGGCTATCCTGGATAAATAAATTATAATATTAAAAAAATTTTAAGTAAAAAGAAAATATTTAAAGCTATGCTCCAGCATGCTGGAGTTTCCCAGGCAAATAAGGGGTAACTGGAACTAAGAAAAATGACTCTAATGAGCTGGGATGTGTTCTTAGAAGTGTGCTGCTGCGCAGAGTTCTGAACTGCTGGCCCAGGGCTGCACAATCTTAAGTCTGTAACAGTACACAGAGCACTTTATGAAATCCTATTGTATTTTAACTCTATAAACAGTGGGTCAAGCATATGTAAACAATGTTTCCTTGGGAGTTGAAAAACAGTCCCCTCCCCAGCTCATTTGTGTTTTGCAATGTTATACTTCAAAGGGCCATCAATGCAAGAACATCATCATCCCTAAGCATCTCGCATGCTGAGCCTGTAAGTGGCCCATTCTGACTGAAGAACACTGTTTTGGAAGCATTCTTTTCTTTGCTGACATCATTACCAAGATGCTGCCTCCTATGCTTCAGGCTGCCTGCAGACCAAAAAGGCAGGTTGTGAAACCGGCTGAACCCGACAGCCCAGGAAACTACAGCTGTGTAACCCCTAGATGGCGCTATCCCAGGGGCTACTACCCCTGCCTGATTTGCCACTAACAGGTTGAGGGGCCTGGATCCAATGGCGGGTGCCTCCACCCAGAGGTCAGGGTTTGCAATAGTTAAACTAACTTGGTCATAGCCCTCTGGGACACTGCAACCCCCCTTTCTTCCCACTAGTGGCCCACACAATATATCAGAATTACCTTCACAGTATACACTTACCCCAGGTCTGGTTCCGGCACTGGGACCTCCTGTGAAATGAGATACAGTGCAACAATCACAGTACAGTACTTTAACATAGACAAATACCTCAGGCAGTATAACTTTGCTGAAACAAGCAGCTCTGATTTATTTAGGGGATATAACAAGGACAGGGAAATCAGGTTAATTAGCTTATCACTCTAATAATCTACCTATGGCTCTGTGCACAGGCCTATCCCTATCAGTTACTGTCCTGGGTACCCAAGCCCTAGTGGCTAGTCCAAACCGTGGCTGCTGGTAGGGCCCTTTCACACAGAAAGGAGAATTAAACAGTCAGCAGTACAGTAATTCCATTTGGATTTAATGTGGCAATTCAACAGGAGCGACCCTGAATTAGTACTCACGACCTCCAAATAAGATAGGGTCCTTCAATGTCAGCAGGGCTCACTTGAGGTACACAAACCTCTTCACACATCCATATAAAGAAAGCACTATACCAGGCAGGCTGCATCTGTATCCCGATCGCAATTACTGCACAATACCGGGAGAACACACAGCAGATTCAGTTCCTGACAGACCAAGTGCAATTTTCAGCAATTCCTCCAGTCTTCTACAGGGTGAGCCTAGTTTCTACTCTTCAGATATCTCTTGATTCTTTTCACAGGACAGATTCAGTCCTAACAAGCAGTTACACAAGCTGCAGACCGAACTTGGCTCACACACGTTTTGACTAAAACTGCACAATCGAAAAAGCACAGGGCTCCTTCCTTCCTTCACTGCCAAAGCTCAACTGAAACTCCAACCGACAAAACTGGCACTTCCTTTGAGTTCCTCCCAGTTCTTGACTGGATTGGCTGTCACTCACAATAGACTGCTGCTGTTGGTCCAAAAAGGCACTGAAGTCTAAACTTCATCTCCCAAGTCACTGCCCATACAATCCTCTTGTGGCTGGCTCAGATTATGAGTCAAGTTCTGATTCGTCAAGGCACCATTTAGCGCTAGCTTACCCCACACTGATTGGTCCAGTTCAGCAGTTCAAAACTAGAATGGGGAACTAGCAGACACAGTTCTGACTGCAAAGAAAGCAGGTTAGACAAACTGTAATTTCATTATTACTCTAAATAATTTCTGGCAAACAGTTACATCTTTCAGATAGGTTCCTTTGCACTCCTAGTGACTGCAAAATGAAGTGAATTGGCAGCAGCTTGAGTGGTACTCAATCAAAGAAACACACAGACCCCCCATACAAACTAATTATGTCTGCAAGCAGACAGCTCTTAAAGAGACAGTACCAGAGGTTCTAAAAACACTCACTGATAAATGGCTTAAATGCCAAACACCATTCAGGCTTGGAGCATTCAAGCAAGCTCCTGGAAGTCTTTTGGGAACCCCCATTTGCAGGGGGGTTACAGCTGCATATCTTGTGCAAGTAAATATGCTCTAGTCTGAAGGGACCTGTGATCCTTCTGCCACATCACTATAAAGCCCTTACAAATGCAACGCCATCCCTAGCTCTTATAAGCAAGCCTCTGTAAATGAGCTTACTAGTAATCTTGTTGGGAGCAAGCGTGCATGTGTGCTTTTGTGCATTTTTTTTTTTTTAAACGAAATGTCTATCCAGAGCACTGCAATTATCCCAGGGCTATTACAAAGTGGCACGTAATCTGCTGTTTGGGAGGCAGATCTTGGTGCACTGATGGGTGTTTTGAAATGCTAATAATGAGTGGAATTCAAAGTTCAGCTGTGTCTTTTGTAGCCTCGTCATGTTGTTAACTTTGTCCTTGGACAGCACGAGTGCAGATGCTGATGTTTGACTAATGCTATGAGCCAATCCGATTAGGCTGTGGGGAGAGCTCTAGCCAGCCATAAGAAGGGACAGTATTAGATTAGAGGAGGACTCACTATTGGACTGGTTGGCATGGCTTACTTTAACAGCCAAGCTGACTAGATCTTAGGAGATGTTACTGAGCAATGGAAGGCATGTATAAGCCTAATTCTATAATCAGAAAACTGAAAAGAAATAACATAGCCTCAGTTTAAGAGCAAAGTGAGCTAAACAATGTACACTGGTTTGTTTTTAAACAGTAGGGCAGGATTTTCATAGTTCTGCATCCCGGTTATGTCTGCCAACTTTTCCAACAGTGTCCATATGTGGACGCTATTGAAAATACCATCTGCATCTTATTTCGGATTCCTGCAGCCAGTCATAGCACGAACAGTTACTAATACAGCACGATGACTTTTCATTCCTCTGCATTAGTTACGTCACTATGCAAGCAAATGAGCCACCACATCCATGGCCATTCAGACACTTGCTCCAAATTTTAAATACTGACCTGGATATAATGAAACGAGAGGGGTGTGAATAGTCTGTTTCTGTGGCATCGTTGAGCATGACTTTTTTTTTTTATTTCTATTTATCTCACCCCCTCGTCCCTGCCAGCTCCGTTTCCTCAGAAGCACCAATGGAGTCCACCCCTGCTACCCGCCTTACCTGCGCTGTCCTGTTTCCCCATTCAGCTGCGGCTTTCCCCCCAGGCAGGGACGAGGTGGGGCCCGCACAACCTGAACAATTCCATGTCTCGTCAGGCTCAGGGCAGTCAGGTAGGTGGGAGCACATCGGGGCCATACTCAGCGCTCTGTCTCCTCGGAGCTGGAGGGTGTTTTTCTCCTTTTCCTATGGGCGTCACATGTATCCTAATGCCAAGGCACTTAGCACTGACGTCCATGACGTTCTCCCCTATGTCTGCCTCGATGCTTGCTATGCCCCAGACCTTCACCTGGGGCCAGTCAAGCACTAAGTCGCTACCTCCCTCCCTCCCTGAAGAGGACGAGCTGTCCCTGGGACGTTCAAGCCTCCTCACCCCCCGCCGGCCCTCCAGCTCCTGGGCTCGTTCCTGAACCTGGGTAGCTGGTGCACGCAGTGAAATCAACTGCTGCACTGCGGGGCCAGCTGCATTGAACTGCTTTTCAATCAGTAGCTCAGCCAGGCACCAGGACGAGTGTTCGAGCAAGTGAGGGGAGGACTGCGGATTGTTGATTGTTGGGGCATCGATGAGAGTGACAATAGACACCAGGGCAAGTCGTGATAGGCACAAGGAGGGGAACTGCAACTGGACAAGCTAGTTTTGTTGATTGTAACTGAAAGCAAAAAATGACTTACCTGTAGTAATGTTGTTTCTTCCAAGGGATTCCTCACTAGGTTTAACAACAGCTCTTTAGTCCCATGGCTGGAGCTTGCCCCGGAGTTTAGAACGTTATGCAAATTAAAGAATGCAGGACGACATTCAAACTCTGTTGTATGGTCACAATCACTTCTTCCCCGTAATGGCAGATTTGTTTCTCCGCCCGAGAAGGAAGCATTGCCCCAAAGTTGCTCCTGCCTCAGTGACTCTGTCACACATTTTTCTTTATTTCATTATTTTAATCAGTTTTGATTACTCTGTGCTGCCTAGGGTTGTTGTAGCTCTAGGTGTGTCTCTGACCCCTCCCCCCCTTTTTTTGTGGTTTCAGGGAATTGGAGACATTGGCTGAAGAGTGCCTTCTCCTTTTGGGACCCGCTTTGCAATATTAATTCAAACTTAAATCCCTTTGGGGTTTTTTCTTGGGGTTTTGTGTGGTCTGGATCCATCTGGATCAAAACTTCCATGGAAACAGACTTTTTTCCAGTGGTTTTCCATACACTATATCTGGCAACCATACACTCCAAGGCTGAGTTTCCACTTTGGGGTTGCCATGACCACAGGGACCTCTCGAGTTTTACTCTATCATCATGACAACCCCTCAGTGGAAACACAGCCTTGTTGTGTATGGTTATTCATAAATTATTCTATATAGCTTGCTTTTTTAGTGTTTGTCACAACTGCTATCTAGCAAAGCTGGGCACATCACAGTTGAATACTGAACAAATCAAAAACAGCAGCTTTCACAATGCTGTTAACATCACAATAGCCTAGTGCAGTACTGAAGCTAGCCACTGAAATAAAAGAGAAACAGATACATCCTTATATAACCAGAAAGTTTACAAGCTATAACAATTAAAACAATGTACAAATGGAATATGCAAATAATGCAATAGGCTGATCCAAATTATCCCATTTATCATCACTTGTGAGGGCAGAATTCTCAGTTGTGGCTCTGCCACTCGTAAGTTTTAGTCCTATCCCCTCACTTGTAAAGATAGATGGCATATTTTAATCAGTCTATTTCATATCCCCTATTGCTTCTGATTTTAGACTCAGATTCCCGTAAACTGCATTGAAGTGTCGCAAACAGATGAAGTTTATAAAAATAGCTCTAATGTACTGGGTAGCTGTTGGATTTAGCGGATTGAGCACGTATCAGAAAGCTCCATCTGCCCGCTTCAAAATCCTGCCCAAGGTATAATGTTTAAAACCACTGCATTTCTACAAATGTATTTCACTTTAATAGCTTATGTTTCTGAATCTGTGCCAATATCAGTCTTGGAACATTTTACATTAACAAGTACTCATTCCACTGTCCTTCACTGAAATATTTGTATCCCCATCTGAACTCACAACTGCTGTCCTTTGGATGAGATGTTAAACTGAGATCCACTGTGCCCATCTCTGGTCACTGTCCAGGTAGATGTTAAAGGTCCCATGGCATTAGAAGAGTAGGGGAATTTTTTTAATATCCAACATTGCAAAATACTTAAATATCATGTAAACAATACCCCCCGAATGTCAAAATTAAAATCCAAGAAAATGAACAACAGAACAAAAAAAGAAAGAAAAAGACTATATTCACACACTGTCTACCCCAGTTTTGGCAGTGCCTTGAATAATTACTTTAAAACCTGTCCACATAGTTTAAGCTTTTTCGATTCAACCATTTTTAACTCATATCTAGCAACACTGCTATTCCAAATTAAATTTAAATAAATAATTCATCCAGGCTCGTGTGTTTTGTTGCAAAAGAAACTGGCACAAAGCCATGCAGATGCACCACTTGAAGCAAGTAAATACGACTGTAAGAGTACTATGGTTCCACTGATTCCACTCTGAGGAAAAACAGCCTTTAACCAGGGTCTCATAATTCAAGGATCCGAAAGACAAATTGTTTGAAGCAATAACAGATTTCAACCAGAAGTCTTGTATGAAAGAACAAGTAAAAATAAGTGTTCCATTGATTCTACTTGCTGCACATACCCTTCACTTAAACAGATTCTTTCCTGGACATCTTTATTTTGGGGGAGGTTTTTGATATTAAAGTTTGTTGTGGCAACACAACCACAAGGTGTCCCATATGTTCAAGGAAATCCTAGAGTTTATATATTTTTTTTACAAGGAAGTGACTATGTTGAGCAAAGCCCATTCGCAAGGAGGTCCTGGGAAGGACAGCATATAATTCACAACAGAAAATACAAGACAGCAAGACATTTGAGTGTACAGCCAGGCTAAAGTCAGCTAGAAAGTACTACTACATAATACATTGCACAATACAGTAGGATTAGTCAATCAATAGTAATACATTGTTAGCACAGATAAGAAATGTTTTTTTTTTTTTTTAACGTTCTATTTTTCAGCCCCGTCACCACGTCCAGCCCCTCTCTCAGGGCTCCCAATGCACCACCCAGGCTACGCCGAGAGGACCGGGGATCACTCCATTAGTGCCCTGCTCCATCACATCTAGAGGCCCGGATGGCCCCCCCCCGGGTGGGGTGGAGAAGGCCTCCTCTTACCTCCTCCGAACTCAGGGGAGCGTGCACCTGGAGTCCCCCCAGATCCTCTGCGGTTGCTTCGGTACGGGAGCCCATCTCCATGGCCAGATGCGTGGCCTTTTCCTTGTTCTGGTCACCGCTCCTACAGACGTCAGCACTCTGGGAGGACCAATGAGTGGGAGGCACGTCGAGACGTACCTCCGCTCCTCAGCCAATGCCGGCCCCTCCCTAACTGTCCACCTCCTCAGCTGCACCAGCACCACCCATGGTCACCTAGGTGGTGGCGGTATTGCAGCGAGGAGAGTTACCCACCTCTCCCGGAGAAGGAAAGCAGCCCATCGGGTGCTCAATCCTTCTCCCCCCGACCAGCCCTCGGACGACCTGGACTTGCTACCGAACCCGGGCGGCTGCTGGCGTCGCAAGCAGTAGCGTTATTGCTGCGCCGATGGGCCGGCATAAGAAATTATTTTAAGAAAACAGTGGGATCACAGTAGGTATAAATCATGCAACTGATATTAAGATATTTACGAACAACTTAATGAAAATGGATTCAGATTAATCTGATGCTATTGAAAAAACAGGGCCAACATCAAAGTGGTCACATAAGACAGCAGAGTAACAAGTTTAAAGTTAAGGTGTTGGCCACTTTGAGGTTCCAAATTTCAATCTTTTGGCAATCCCCTGTTAAATATGCAGAATGTTACATGAATCTATCCATTTCCTTTTAACCGAACCCCTCTCCCATACCTGTAAAAAGTCAGTCAAACCAGATTTGAAAAGGGGTAACCAAATTTTAGATTGCCCTGTCAACCTATGACAAGTATTACTATAAAAAATAAGCTTGAAAAAAAAAAAAAAAAAAAAACAGATTACTCATCCCCAGGCCTCCAGATTTCACTGGTAGATATGGGCTGCTACAATTCACAGGATTCAGCTGGCTCCCCCAAAGCCCTTGGAAAAAATACTGAGAAATGAAACTGCGAGAGATACTGGGAGTGGATAAATTTGACTGATGCACAAAAAATGGGACAATAAAAAAGGTCTGAATCATAAAAGTATGTTTTTTCTTACACATATCCTATAATTTCCATTTTGCTATTAAGCTTTTAGCCTGTTCAACTCAGTTTTTTTTCTGCCAACTTATACCAGGCCATACTGCCCCCCCCCCAAAAAAAAAAAGACACCCAATATTTTTATTGGGCCAGATGATAAAGAGATTCCTGCAACAGTTTTAATTTGTGCAGAGGTTTTGGACCCCTATAGCCAGACCCATACATTTAGTGAGATTAAGACTGGAACCTGAAATGGATGAAAATTCATCGAACACAGCTATTGAATATTTCCCAGAATTATCATCCTGAACCAGTAATGTAATGTCATCAGCGTAGGCAGCAGCATTGATGGAGACTTGGCCAATGTCAGAGGACATAGCCACAACATTATCTCTACTGTTCAAGACGTACAAATTAAAAGCTTATAAAATGGGGCTCAGGTGGCATCCCTGATGCACAACTCTAAGTTGATGAAAACTATTACAAAGCCAGTCATTAATAAAGGGGCAAACATAGGCAGACTCGTATAAGGCCTTGACCCAAGAGATAAAGGGGGGGTGGTGGCCTCTAGTACTGAAAATAGAAACTAACGTGACAGTTGGTCGAATGCTTTCTCTTGGTACAGGGTAAAGAGGTACCCTGATAAAACACTAGCATTCCCCTTCTCAATTATCTCCCAGACCAAACATAAACTGTCTGTAACTGTCCTCCCTGGCACTGCACAAAACTGGGCTGCTGAAAGGATGTGCTCAGCCACTTTCAAGAGTCTAGTACTGATACTTTTAGACAAAATGTTTATGTCAGTATTGATAAAGCAAATAGGCCTCCAACTTTTCAGGGAAGTTGTACTGCCTGTCTTATATAACAAAACCAAAAGATTAGTGTTCAAGGATTCTGGAATATTACTGGCGTGGTGAAGATGAGTATGGCAGTTTCCCCAGGGTCATGGCTGTTACTGCCAATCAATAAAACAGGTCCATGTACCCACCCCTGACACACCTGAAAACGAGCTTTCACAGCTCAACCAGGTCAAGAATGACAAATAAGAAATGTACTACTCTAGGTCCATCATGTTCACCCTTCCCTGCTTCATAAGCAGGTATGAAATAAGTATGTTGTGCAAATGTGCACTAGTTGATAGGGATAACTTTACACTAAATTGGTGTAACCCCCTGGTCCCCTGGGGCTACTAGAATCCCATCAGTGTCAGTGCTAGGCAGGGAAGGCAGCTGGTAAACAACTAGTTAGTTAGATTTTCACCCGCTCCCTCTCTGTTTACTTGGTCTCAGCTGAGAGGAGAGAGGTGATGTCATTTAGAACTCTCGCAGCAGCATAAGCCATGGTAGCTAGCTGTGAGTGGGAAGTTTAAGAATTTTCAGTTAGTTATAGTTCTGTGCATGGAGCCAGAGTGAGCAGTTGGAGGAGTGAAGAGCTGCAGTGTGGGCTCTGTGAGGAGAGCCCATTTTCTCACCCTAGTGCTGAGAACCATCTGCCTGCCAGTAGAAGTGGTGGAAACCGTCTAGCAGGAGTTCCTGGTTTTATTCTTTGTAACCCCTAGATGGCGCTATCCCAGGGGCTACTACCCCTGCCTGATTTGCCACTAACAGGTTGAGGGGCCTGGATCCAATGGCGGGTGCCTCCACCCAGAGGTCAGGGTTTGCAATAGTTAAACTAACTTGGTCACAGCCCTCTGGGACACTGCAACCCCCCTTTCTTCCCACTAGTGGCCCACACAATATATCAGAATTACCTTCACAGTATACACTTACCCCCAGGTCTGGTTCCGGCACTGGGACCTCCTGTGAAATGAGATACAGTGCAACAATCACAGTACAGTACTTTAACATAGACAAATACCTCAGGCAGTATAACCTTGCCGAAACAAGCAGCTCTGATCCATTCAGGGGGACACAACAAGGACAGGGGGAAATCAGGCCAATTAGCTTATCACTCTAATAATCTACCTATGGCTCTGTGCACAGGCCTATCCCTATCAGTTACTGTCCCTGGGTACCCAAGCCCTAGTGGCTAGTCCAAACCGTGGCAGCTGGTAGGGGCCCTTTCACACAGAGAAAAGGAGAATTAAACAGTCAGCAGTACAGTAATTCCATTTGGATTTAATGTGGCAATTCAACAGGGAGCAACCCTGAATTAGTACTCACGACCTCCAAATAAGATAGGGTCCTTCAATGTCAGCAGGGCTCACTTGAGGTACACAAACCTCTTCACACATCCATATAAAGAAAGTACTATACCAGGCAGGCTGCATCTGTATCCCGATCGCAATTACTGCACAATACCGGAGAACACACAGCAGATTCAGTTCCTGACAGACCGAGTGCAATTTTCAGCAATTCTTCCAGTCTTCTACAGGGTGAGCCTGGTTTCTACTCTTCAGAGATCCTTTGATTCTTTTCACAGGACAGTTCAGTCCTAACAAGCTGTTACACAAGCTGCAGACCGGAACTCTGGGCCTTACACACGTTTTTGACTAAAACTGCACACTGAAAAGCACAGGGCTCCTTCCTTCTTCACTGCCAAAGCTCAACTGAAGCTCCAACCGCAAACTGGGCACTTCCTTTGAGTTCCTCCCAGTTCTTGACTGGATTGGCTGTCACTCACAATAGACTGCTGCTGTTGGTCCAAAAGGCACTGAAGTCTAAACTACATTTCCCAGAGTCACTGCCCATACAATCCTCTTGTGGCTGGCTCAGATTATGAGTCCAAGTTCTGATTCGGTCCAAGGCACCATTTTAGAGCTAGCTTACCCACACTGATTGGTCCAGTTCAGCAGTTCAAAACTAGAATGGGAACTAGCAGACACAGTTCTGACTGCAAAGAAAGCAGGTTAGACAAACTGTAATTTCATTATTACTCTAAATAATTTCTGGCAAACAGTTACATCTTTCAGATAGGTTCCTTTGCACTCTAGTGACTGCAAAAATGAAGTGAATTGGCAGCAGCTCAAGTGGTACTCAGAGAAGCACACAGTCCCCCCATACAAACTAATTATGTCTGCAAGCAGACAGCTCTTAAAGAGACAGTACCAGAGGCTCTAAAAACACTAACTGATAAATGGCTTAAATGCCAAACACCATTCAGGCTTGGAGCATTCAAGCAAGCTCCTGGAAGTCTTTTGGGAACCCCCATTTGCAGGGGGGTTACACCCTTCCTGGCCTGGGAAAGCTTGACGTCCGCGTCAAGCAAGTACCCCCATAAGTTTCAACTGCAACCATATACATTTGCATTAGGCTCGCACATGTAATCATCAGTCAATATATCATTTTACCAAGAACACATTTCTGAAACATTGCAATCGTCACTCTTTACACAGTATTACATACACATTGTACCATAACTCAAGTTATTACCTCTTGTACATGAAACCCTGAAGGAGGGGCCCTTCCTATCAGTTACCTTGGGGCTGGAGGGCAGGGCACCATATGAAAGGCAACACAAGTAACTTGAGTTAGCACTGACGCTCAGTTTGGGCAATGAGCTCGGGACACATACACTCCTTTATGGACAACATTGAGAGGCAAATCCACAGGCCTCCCAAGGAATCATAACTGAGGTGCACCACAGGCTTTACAGCTCGACCAGTCTTTCTAGGGGAACTGTTACAGTCTCTGCACTCTGAGCCTCATTTTCAGCATTGTCCACACTTGTCAGGGAGTCTCCATGGGGGTAGAGAGGCTAGAACTTGGGGCACTTTCAGCTCCAGGAGTTACAGTTTCTGAGTCCACAACATTTGGCTCGTGATGGAGAGCTTTCTTGGACACTGGCAGTGGACTGTCAGGGCACTCAAAATACTCTTCTTGTTGGGTGTATCACCAGTCTGCCCTAATCTATCATTTTCCTCCTGAAAGCTCAAACAGTTCAACCATGCACAATGATTCCATTTCATCTGATCTGATGCTTTGTACTTCACTTTCTGGGAGCATTGGCTCCAGGGATGAAGCTGGGGCTTAAACAGTCCAGAAGGCCCAGCTTTGTCTCCAGTATTGACTAGGGATTGCCCTAAACAATTGACTCAGTTCGTAAGAAGGATAGTATTCAAAGTCACTCTCACTTTCTTCCGATATGGACTGACAGTCATGCTCAACTGGGACTTGTGGAGGAGACACTTTAACTTTGCTTCTGTAGGTGCAGACTTTCTTGATCTTTCTTAGCAGCAGCTCTAGTCACTGGTCCAGAGGGGCATCTTCTAGGGGCTCAGACTCAATTAAGATTTGTCCAATGGGCAGTAAATGATTTCTATGCATTGTTTTACATCTTTTGAATTATTCTCAGGCCTTACTTTGTACACTGGCAGATCATCTAGTTTGCCCACTACAATGTGAGGAGATGGTGCCATCTGTCAGCAATCTTGTGCTTGCCATGCAATCCCAGATTTCTTAGCAATACCCGATCTCCCTCCTGGAGTTCCTGTGCTTTCACCTTTTATCATACCTTTCTTTGTTGGCCAGATTTCTTTTGGCAGCCATGGTTTGAGCCAGTTGGTACGCATGAGTTAGCTGGGCCTTTAACTTTGCACATACTGTAAATAGTTGTCAGCCTGAACCCCATCAGGAGAACCCCAAAACACACATCTACTGGTAGTCGAGCTTCTCTTCCAAACATCAGGCGGTAGGGGAGAATCCAGTGGCATCACTTTTGGTGCAGTTATAAGCATGTACCAGGGTGCTAATTTGTTGGCTCCATCTAGGCTTGTCCTTTGGGTGCAGGGTGCCTAGCATATCTAGCAAAGTGCGGTTGAAGCGTTCAGGCTGTGGGTCCCCTGGGGGTAAGGAGTGGTTCTGGACTTCGCACTCCCACAGAGAAAGCATCTCTTTGATCAGACGACTCTCAAAGTCTCTCCTTGATCAGAATGGATTCTTTGTGGAGCCCCATAGTGAACAAAAAGTTTTCTACAAGTACTTTGGCCACAGTGGATGCTTTCTGGTCTTGGTGGGGAAAGCTTGGGCATATCTCGTGAAATGGTCAGTGACCACCAGCACATTACTGATATTTCTTTGATCTGACTCCAAACTTAGAAAATCAATACAGACCAGCTCCATGGGTGCACTGGTGGTGATGTTAACAAGGGGCAGCCCTCTGGGGAAGCTTTCCTCTGTAAGCAACGACTACAAGTTCGAGATGTGTTGCTCCATCAGCCCCATCTTAGGCCAATAGAATCTGGATCTCACCAAGTCAAGTGTTCTGTCTATACCAAAGGTGCCCCATGTGGTTGTGCAAGGACCTCAGTACTGAGTCTCGAAAGGCAGTGGGCAGCACTAGTTGTTGTTTGTCTACTTGTCCCCTCTGTCTACTGTTTCTCTGTATAACAGTTTATTGATCAGTTTCAACTTAGGACCTTCTTTGTATAACAGTGCAGTTCTCAAATCAGTGGGCGTAATTTGGACACATCTTTTCCTGCATAGAGGCTTCTAAAGCTGCTTTGATCATGGGATCGCGGGATTGAGCCGCTGAATACTGTCATTGTCCAGCTGAGGCAGTGCACCAATGTCTATTGCAGAAAAGTGGCAATAAGCAGCAGGTATGCAATTCTCAGAGGCTCCCAAGCAATCCACCATGCAGTCCACTGCGTCCGTGGACATTGTTCCTCCCTGTCAAACTTCGGCAGAGTGCCCGAATGTCAGGTTCTGCCAATCGGACCCAATCATTCTGGGAACAGGCCTCGGAGAGAGCATCAGCATCTATGTGGTTCAGACCTGCTCGGTATTCGAGAGCATAGTCATATGTAGATAATGCAGAAAGCCACCTATGGCCAGTGGCATCCAACTTAGCTGAGGTCTGCACATAGGTCAAAGGATTATTGTCAGTTTTACTAGTATTTTAGCCCCGTACAAGTACTCATGGAATTGGTCAACAATAGCCCACTTCAAAGCTAGGAACTCTAACTTATGTACAGGATAGTTCTTTTCGGATGGGTCAGGCTTCTACTGGCAAAGGCCACTGGTCTCAGGCCATTCTCGTGCTCTTGGTACAACAGCCCCAACCCTTGCAAGCTAGCATCAGTGTGCAGGACGTAAGGTTTTCTTGGATCGGCATAGGCCAGCACTGGAGCATGGGTAAGTTGATATATGATCTCATGAAAAGCAGTCTCACAATCAGGAGTCCAGCGGGCCCAAATACTTCACTCGGATGAAAATACACTCTTTCAGTCTTGAGGATGCTGACTTTTGGTATTTTTGTGGGTTGGGGATACCCTTGAGTAAGGTTAAGTAAGGCGGATCACTCTTGAATAGTCCTTGATGAGCGCGATAATAACCACAGAATCCCAGGAATCTTTGCAGTTCTTTTAGATTTTGGGCTGTGGCCAGGTGGTCAAGGCCTCAACTTTACTTGGGTCGGTCTCTATTCCTCGGTGGATACTATGTGTCCCACATACTTTACTGATGTTTGAAAAATTGACACTTATCAATGGACAGTTTAAGGCCAAAGTCCTCCAGTCGGTCCAATACCTTAAATAATCTGCTCTCATGTTCCTCCAGTGAGCTGCCAAACACAATAACATCATAGGTATACCAGGCACTCTAGTAAGTTCATGTCCCCCACTGCACGCTCCATCAATCGTTGAAAAGTGGCTGGGGCACCTGAAATCCTTGAGGCATCCTCCTGAATTCATAGAGCCAAGCGGACAGATAAAGGCTGTCTTTTCACGGTCCTCTGGGGCCATCGGGATCTGATAGTACCCACTGCAGAGATCCAGCACAGAAACCACTTGCTCCCGTTTAGGCAGTCCAAAGCATCCTGAATGCGGGGCATTGTGTACTGATCAGGGATAGTCCGCGGTTTAAGGTGCGATAATCCACACATCCTTACTGTTCCATTCTTTTCCTCACTACCACAATGGGGAAGCATAAGGGCTTCTGGATTCTTGTATTACACCAGCAGCTAACATCTCTTGCAGATGCCGTCTCACATCATCTATGTCAGCAGGTGCCAGGCGTCGAGACCTCTCACGAAATGGTCTTTCGTCATGCAGCCGGATATTGTGCTCAGCTCCTTGCCGCATCCTACATCCCATTCCTTTAAAGAAAACACCTGGTCTCTCTGGGCAAGCTTCTCACTGATCTTCACTTTCCATTCAGCTGGCAGCGGAGTCGCCGAAATCAAACAAGTCAGGGTTACTCTGTCATTCTTCCTTGAACTCTTGCTGCTGGGTAGCACTGCAGTGTCTGCACAATGCACATTAGCCAGGATGCAACCTCTGTTTACTCGAATGTCTCTTTCAGACACATTATGAACTTGGACCATTACCCTTCTGGCATAAGCATGGGCTCTAGCGGGCAAAATACTAGGCTTGACCAGCAGTCCCTCTGGCAATTTTCCATCGCCTGGTGCATCCAACATTAATATTTTATTCTTAACATCCTTTCTGATACGGACCTCTCCCTGTAAGGTACACTGGGCATTTGGCGCCAGGATCAGAGACTCAGGATCCTTCTTCCATACAATTCCGACGGTTCCTCTGGTTCTGTTTTTCAGCATCTCTCTGTGCCTCATAGGCCTTCTTAATTAAAGCCGAACTCTTAAAGCTCTACTAGTCTTTGACCCTGTTTTTCATAACACAACTGTGCCAGCCTTCCGAACATATGAGCATTTGTTCCAATCAAACAAAGGACACCATCATACAGTCCAGTGGGGGACACACTAAGGCTAGGGTCTCTACTTGTTCGGCCACTCCAGCCACGGAGGTGGGGAAAGACAGCCAAATCGGATATACCCGGAATAGGGGTAGGCCTTCTCACTTAACCCCCATACATGCAGTCCTTCTAATGGTTGTAAGGGTACGTCTGACAAATGCTTCTGATACCAATCTTGGAACATAATTGTCACTTGGGAGCCACTGTCTAATATAGCTCTTGTAGACACTCCATTCACTTTACAGTGGTCTCCATGGAGGGACCCACTATTCTGGACCAGTCTGGAGAGGCGGTAGTGGGGGCCTGGGCAACTGACCTTGCCACAAAAGGACGCGAATTAGCTTTTGATGCCCTCACTGGGATCATGTCGTGCACCTCTTAACCACTGATTTCTTCTCTAGAGCCTCCTTGTAGCCTATATGCAACTTTGTCAGTGTCTTTTGGGGACTGGCATTCCCTTTTCATGTGCCCATCTTTCCACAATTATAGCAAAACATACTTTCTGGAGTTTGAGCTGGCCGAGGCGCCACACTGGGAGCCAGGGCGGGGTATTACTAACTGGAAACCTTGGTGCCATCTCTGTCTGCGGTGATAAGCATTTGGAGACATCTCGTCAGTTTCTCCACTTCCATGGTCAAGGAATCGAGTTCGAGCTGTTATCAGCAGGAGATACATGGGTGGGTACCCCACCCCATAGCAGATGCAGTCGGATATAGGTCAGGGCCCGTACTTGCAGGCGTGGCCTTCATAAAGGGACTGTTTTGAATTCCCGGACTCTCTCAACAGTTCGCCCCATTGTGACATATCTTTTCCTTGTCAGAGCTCATTGACTGCCAACCTCTGCCCCTGAACTTCACTTGATGGGTCACCCTCAGTCAGTCGGTCGTCGTGCGCAGCTATTGGTGCAGGTCCTCCCGAGGTCGTCTTTTCTCAACTCCTCGAATTTCTCTCATTAACTCATCATAGGAGGGTGGGATTCCAGTCGATCTGCCAGGTGTAACTGAAGCAACAGCAGTTCTGAGAAGGGGCAGACTTAAGGATCCTGTCCAGCCTGGTTCGGTCCAGTTCAATCGCTGGCAAACTACCTTTTCTGAGGCATTCTTGCAACAATTTTTCCAGCCGAGATACATACACAGACAACAACTCCCTTGGTACTGTTGTGCATCTCTTACTCTCCACCATAGGTCCTCATCAGAATCTGGGCTCCCATACACATTCTCCAAGGCCTCAAGATAGGCCTGTGCAGTCGCTTCAGGGTTACTGGCCCGTTTATACGGATGGTAGCCAGGGCAGGGACCTCGGAGGCTCTCACTAACCCTCTTCGCTTTCACCTTCCGAGCATTGCCATTCTAGCACTTGGGGGCAACATAGTCTATCCAGGTCTCCCAGTCATCCTCCGGTGGGAGGTGCCAGAGAAGATCCTCAACCTTCGGTAAGAGTCGTGACTAATGGCAGGTGCAGAAATAGGAGTCTGCATTGGTTCAGCCACCATTACGGGCACTGGAGCAGGAGAGGGTGTTGGGGAGAACACCCCAGGTGGCAAGAATAGTTTCTTCAAGTCCTCCACAGTTTTCCCTCTCCCAGCAACCATTCAGCAAATTTCTCCTCAAAGTTTCAGATAGTGGTGGGGCTGATTCCCCCGGTCTTACTGTCCTTAGTTATCACTCTCCAAGCAGTGAGGGCTCCTCTGGGGTAATGGTCTGTGGCACTTTGGAGCTATCTATGGGATCCTTAAACTCTACTAGGGCCAGGAAAGTGTGGGTGAGCAGATTAGCATGCCGACCCACCACCACAGGGTTTTGTAAACCTTCCACCTTGGAAAGTACTCCTGCACAGTGTCCGTATTGATACCCAGGGGATGTCCAGGATAAGCATAGCATTTTGGAGTCGATCTCCTCCCAGTACACCACTCCACCAGCGCGTGCACAGCCACTTCTGTCGGGTACCCATTTTTTCTTAACAGTGGTTGAAAATATGGCCACTAGAGGACACACAATCCCAGCGGTGAGCCTCCAAGATGTAACCCCTAGATGGCGCTATCCCAGGGCTACTACCCTGCCTGATTTGCCACTAACAGGTTGAGGGCCTGGATCCAATGGCGGTGCCTCCACCCAGAGGTCAGGGTTTGCAATAGTTAAACTAACTTGGTCACAGCCCTCTGGGACACTGCAACCCCCCTTTCTTCCCACTAGTGGCCCACACAATATATCAGAATTACCTTCACAGTATACACTTACCCCCAGGTCTGGTTCCGGCACTGGGACCTCCTGTGAAATGAGATACAGTGCAACAATCACAGTACAGTACTTTAACATAGACAAATACCTCAGGCAGTATAACCTTGCCGAAACAAGCAGCTCTGATCCATTCAGGGGGACACAACAAGGACAGGGGGAAATCAGGCCAATTAGCTTATCACTCTAATAATTCCATTTATGGCTCTGTGTACAGGCTCATCCCTATCAGTTACTGTCCCTGGGTACCCAAGCCCTAGTGGCTAGTCCAAACCGTGGCAGCTGGTAGGGCCCTTTCACAGAGAAAAGGAGAATTAAACAGTCAGCAGTACAGTAATTCCATTTGGATTTAATGTGGCAATTCAACAGGAGCAACCCTGAATTAGTACTCACGACCTCCAAATAAGATAGGGTCCTTCAATGTCAGCAGGGCTCACTTGAGGTACACAAACCTCTTCACACATCCATATAAAAGAAAGTACTATACCAGGCAGGCTGCATCTGTATCCCGATCGCAATTACTGCACAATACCGGGAGAACACACAGCAGATTCAGTTCCTGACAGACCGAGTGCAATTTTCAGCAATTCTTCCAGTCTTCTACAGGGTGAGCCTGGTTTCTACTCTTCAGAGATCCTTTGATTCTTTTCACAGGGCCAGTTCAGTCCTAACAAGCTGTTACACAAGCTGCAGACCGAACTCTGGGCCTTACACGTTTTTGACTAAAACTGCACACTGAAAAGCACAGGGCTCCTTCCTTCTTCACTGCCAAAGCTCAACTGAAGCTCCAACCGGCAAAACTGGGCACTCCTTTGAGTTCCTCCCAGTTCTTGACTGGATTGGCTGTCACTCACAATAGACTGCTGCTGTTGGTCCAAAAAGGCACTGAAGTCTAAACTACATTTCCAGAGTCACTGCCCATACAATCCTCTTGTGGCTGGCTCAGATTATGAGTCCAAGTTCTGATTCGTCAAGGCACCATTTTAGAGCTAGCTTACCCCACACTGATTGGTCCAGTTCAGCAGTTCAAACTAGAATGGGAACTAGCAGACACAGTTCTGACTGCAAAGAAAGCAGGTTAGACAAACTGTAATTTCATTATTACTCTAAATAATTTCTGGCAAACAGTTACATCTTTCAGATAGGTTCCTTTGCACTCCTAGTGACTGCAAAAATGAAGTGAATTGGCAGCAGCTCAAGTGGTACTCAGAGAAGCACACAGTCCCCCCATACAAACTAATTATGTCTGCAAGCAGACAGCTCTTAAAGAGACAGTACCAGAGGCTCTAAAAACACTAACTGATAAATGGCTTAAATGCCAAACACCATTCAGGCTTGGAGCATTCAAGCAAGCTCCTGGAAGTCTTTTGGGAACCCCCATTTGCAGGGGGGTTACATCTTCATCACCAGTGAGATGAGAAGGGACTGCAGACTGGATCCAAGGGACAATCCCCTGATTTGATCCAGGACAATGAAGCTGCCTTTTCTTTGACAACTGTGAGTACTCTGACTTTGGGTTCCCAGGAGGGCTGTACCTGTTTTTGACTGTTTTCTTTGGGGTGTTACTCTGACAAAGTGACCTATGCACCCAGTTCTGTTTAAGACTGTTCTCAGGCCTTTTCCTAAAGTTGGCTGACAATCATGGAGTCCCCGGTGAGACTTGGCACATTGTACAGAACTTTAATTTACACTCAGAAGTAGTGTGTTTCTAATGCTGAATGCGAGTCATTCCTAGATGCATAGTTCTACAGTTTGAAAATGTTGAGGTGTAACTCTGAAAGAATGGTTGGGTATGGACTGAGGAAGCAAAAGGTGGGCAATCCCCCACCTGGAGTGACAAGTTCAGCACTTCGGGTTCTGTAAGGGCGCCTATTTTTCAGGTCACATGGCCAATGCCTGAAGAGAAAGTTTACCCCCTAGTGTGGGATGTTCTAATTTTGAGCACCAGTGTACTCTGTCGTGGCCAGCTGCCACATCGCCAAACCTCTAAATCCTATGCCATATGGGAAATGTTCTAAGTCATGGCTCTTGCCACTAGAAGAAATTGTGTGCTCCATTTTGGCCACTGCCACCAGAAGAAAGATGAGTTTCAGCTGAGGTTTTGCCGCTGAAAGGGTTCAAAGTCCTATGCAATATGGGAAGTTAGAGTTTCTGTCTGCATTACCTTGTGCCATGAAGTGTAAACCCTTGGGGGTCCACCTTTGTTTTTGTGTACCAACTTTGGAACCTCAACCTGGCTTGGACATTCTTGTTACTGCTTCCTGTGTGGAATTACTGGGTACCCCTCTAGAAGTTCAGACCTAGCATAGCCCCTGGCAAAAGCTCTCTCCTCAGGACCTGGGTTTAGTAATGGTCATTTTGTGTTTCAGTAATACTTAGTGCTTTGTACCCCCATCCCTCTCCTTTCCCCTAGACAGAAATATATGGGAGGTGTACTTCCTAGTTAAACAAGTGGCCGGTGGGGGGTTACATTGGCAAAAAAGGGAACAAGTGACATTTTAAAAAAGGTGTTGACTAGAAAGCTGTAATAGGTGAATGAGGAGTGTTTATGGAACCATACAGTGAAGTAGCTACTTTATTTAGAATTTACAGTTTAAAGGTACACTGAGTTAAAGCTCAATTCTAGGTATATCCTAGAGGCACAGTCAGGTTAAGTGGCTTGCTCAGGGTCACACAGTATGCAAATGGAGGTTGTGGGAATTAAACCAGGTCTGCAGGTTCATAGTTCGCTGCACTACCCACTAGGTTATACTGCTTCAGACACAGAACCTGCTCTTTTTTTCTTCCAGCCATTTGCCGCTGAAACATCAACCTGCTCCTCCAATCTGGTTCTTGTGCCAGCAACCTTCCAGCTTCCTCCACCTCCCCCCCACAGTCTGACCCAATGGGGATCTACAAGGGGTGAGGCCCAAGAGTGTCAGCGACTGTCTTGTAGATGGTTCATGGTATATTGTTTTTCTGGTTTCTGCTCTTGTTCCCTTTAATCCCGTCCACCTCACACTCACCCTCACTGTGCCAGGCAGCACCCCAACAGACCACAGTTACATACAGTGTTCCACTGCAGAGAAGGAAAGCTCTGCAGCCCAAAGTAAGGGTCTCTCTGTGGTAGTAGAACATGTATCAACCCACCCATTGGCATATTAGGCTGCCCTTCTGTACCTGTTGTTTAATGGCAGAGATTAATGCAGGTGTGTCGCTGCATTATGGATTCCCAGATGGCAGCATGATCTATTGCCTACTGAACGCACAATGGTCGGAGAGATGTGATAACACAGAACTTTACTGTCATATCAGACTGCAAATCCAAGTTCAGTGTTGCAGTGGCCTCTTGTTCCAGAAAGTAATTTTTTTTAGTTATCGCTTACCTGATTATCTGAATGGTTTACGGTGAAATATCCGACGCAGACAATGACCTCATGGAGCAAGTCCTCACAGGTGTGATAAGCACAGTACCCCAGCAAGGAGCTGACAATATGGCGGAATGCCAGGGAGAGGCCCTCAGCTCCTACAACTGACTGAGAGAAAATAAAATCAAGTTAAAAAAAACATAAAAGCACAACTACCAAAATGCAACATTACAGTTTGTTTCTTGTTTACATAACAGCTCGTAATGCATGTGACATCTTTGCCTTTTGTTTGTGTGTCAGCTTAAGTTAGTACTGGGCCCTAGCAGCAGGGTGGAGGTGGTGATGGTGCAAGTAAAACATAAAAAAAGTGTCCATATAGGTGAATAATTTAAAATAACTATACAGTCAAATCAATGATTCTATATTTCTTTCAATCATATTCTGTTTTGTAATGTTAACTAATCAGTGCAGAACAGTGGGAATGGACATTGTAGACTGTTCCGGAAACATGGCAGCAGAAAGTCAAGGGTGTGATCTGTGGTAGACTTGCTAGTATTAAGTAATGAAAATCATTTTTCTGAATCAAATAACTGTAACCATGCCAGAACAGTGGATATCGTTCAATGAAAGATACAGGAGGGTGCTTGTCAGAGTCTGAACCTCAAACTCCATCGGGATAATCGCCTAAAAAGCAGAGAGCTGCTATACTGCAAGAGTAGAGGGCAATTAGATTTTATCAGCAGTGCCTAGAGCCGGTATTTAATAAACATGTCAAACAGACAGAATGACAGAAGGTCAAAGGGGAGAACGCAACCCAAAGCTATACAAGCAGGACAGTTCAGTGATTGTTAGAAAACAAGAAGACAGATCTGTGGGAAAGGGCAGGCGGTTTATTCTGAACTCTCCTCCCTCCTATATACTGCTGTTCATGCTTCAGTATATAGGCCCAACTCCAGCGCCTGGTTCTGGCCTCATGTCTGTCTGTTTCCAGCTCTTCCTGCCAGTGTGGTACTGCTTACACAGACAAACTGTTGTGTTCTTAGGACTGAAAGGAGCAGCATATTACTTGAGGAATAAACATTTAGTCTTATATTTTTTTAAAGGTGATAAACAATTTTAAATATTTGTACACTTGAGTGATTCCTTGCTTCTTTCCTTGAGTCATAGTTAATCTTTTGACATATGTTGGCAGTTTTTTCCTTTACAAATTATTTTTATTCCTTTGATTTTACTTTTATAAAGCACTAACAATTATAACATGGTGACAACAGTTTAGGCAAGCTGATTTGCTAAAAGAGCAGTACAGGAGTGTGATGATATCATCATAATTACACTCCTGTGCTCCTTTCAGGGTGCGAGACATTGTACTAGACTGACCACTACGCCATCCTTGCCAGTCAAGAGTGCCAGTGAGTACCCAGAAAATCAATTCTAACATAAACAGCAGTGAGTAAAAAGAAAAAAATTGCTCACTATAGTAATGCTGTTTCTCCTGAGGGATCCCTCACTATGTTTACACTATATGCATTTATCTCCATGCAGAGAGATGTTCCAGAGATAGAACCTTATTCAAGTAATGGAATCTACAACATGGTTTTCAGACTCTACATCTACGCTCCACTATGTCAGTTGGTCAGATTTGTTTCTATAGCTAGAGTGGAGCACTGACTACTAAAACTAGCTAAAGGCTACCAAAATGTATACAAATTTAAACAAAAAAAAATTGAAAATACCAATCAGATTGAAGCAGACATGTAAATGTAAGAATCAATGCAATGTTTAGGAAAACAAAACTTTACAATTTGTAGAGTAACTGCAATAGTAATGCTCAAGCAACTTTAAAGGGAATCAATCCATAGGATTCTCTATGTAATTATCTTAAAGATTACTATGAGAATCCAGTATGTAAACTGCTGGGTTATATTTAGAAAATGTATTCAGTAAGACAGAAAAATTCTTTTAAAACTGTGATGTGAAGGAGTCCATTTTGTGGACAAGAAGGGTGCTGTGATTATGTCACTGCCTCACCGACTCCAACAGTGTGCAATGAAGCAGGTTAAAACAAACTGCTCCTACAGATAGGGATCCTGTTAAATCATGAATAAAAGCACTGGATTCTTTTGTTACACTCTGCCAAACATAAAATCTAGGGTCTTCTTCAGAATAAAATAGGATCCCTAACAGCACAGCCAAACTGTTCTCACCTGCTACACAGCACACTGTTAACACTGGTGAGGCAGTGACATCATCACAACAGCCTTTCTGTCCACAAAATGGATGCCTCCATATCCCTATTTCAAAAGTATTTTCCAATGTTTTATTAAAGTCCTCTTCTAAATGTATTATTTTCAATCAATTTCTGCACAACTAGGGTAACTGTTGAAATAATCATATAGGAAATCATACAGATTCCCTTTAATGAAAAGAACAAGACGATTGTGTGAACCTATTTTAAGGCTCTGGAAGGGGAGGCAGGGTTTGGGAGTGTAAACATAGTCACGGATCCCTGAGAAGAAACATTACTATGGTGAGTAATTATTTCTTCTAACCACATGAATCCCTCCCTTAGTGTTTACACTCTATGCAGACTACACAACAGTACCTTGGGAGACTGAGTCAATAACCTATTTAGGAACTAGGTTCTGCAAGACAGCAGTTCTGAATCTGGCACCTCTTGTAGGCTGTATGTCCAAGCAATAGTTCTTTGTGAAGGTGTGCACTGCTTTGTGAAGGTGTCCACTGTTTTCCAGGTTGCTGCTTTACAAATGCCTACTAAAGGAATGCCTCTTGTGGATGCCAGAGAGGCAGAAGTACTCCTTGTTGAGTGTGCCCTTAAGCCTCTTGTAGGCACATTCTCAGCTTTTTCGTAGCATAGCTATATGCAAGAGACTATCCAGCGAGAGACAGACTTCTTGGTTGCTAGTTTACCTTTGCCAGTCTCACCACAGGTCACAAAAAGCTGAGTGTTTTGGGACCTGACTTTTTTTGTCCAGTACATGTAAGTACCCAGAACTTGCTTCTGGGCTGGAGTATTCTGGATAGTGCACAGGATGGGCCACTGACTGGTTCAGATGGAACTCAGACACCACCTTAGGTAGGAATTTCCTTTTGGTTCTAAGGACTACCTTGTCTCTGTGGAATATTATGTAATTTGGCTCTGTGCAAAGGACTTGCAGCTCACTTACCCTCATAGCAGGGGTCATGGCAATCAGGAATATGGTTTTCCACCTGACATATTTTAGGTCAGCAGTGTCCATAGGCTCAAAAGACAGAAGTCTCCATAACTGGGCAAGGCAGACACTGAGATCTCATGGTGGGACTGGCTTCCTTACCGGTGAGTACAAATGGCTAAGGCCCTTAGAAAACCTTTTGAAAATGGGTTGTGAGGCCAAAGACTTTCCCCTGCCTGCTGATATGTGGGCTAACACTGCTGCTTGAGTGTTGATGGCCTTAGGCCTAAGAATTGTAGGGGTACCAGGTACTCCAGGACTACAGGCAACCCTGCCTCAATTGGGGAACTTCCAGTATGAAAATCGCTTCCATTTAGAGGAATATGTGTTCCTGGTTGCAGGTTTCCTAGAAACTTTGTGTATCTTCAGGACCTACTCTGAGAAATTCAATCCAGCATATTTTAGCTCTTCAAGAACCATGTCCTAAGGAATCCTAGGGTCTGGGAATGTTATCCTGCCCTGACACAGGGTCAGCAGGTTATAACTCAGTGGCATGCTGACTGGATTCTTGCTGGACAGGACAAGGAGCATCGAATATCAGGCCTGTCTGGCCCAGTCTGGGGCTATTATAATCATTGTTTCAAGTTCTCTCCTGAGTTTCAGGAGTACTTTCTGTATTAGTGGGAATGGTGGGAAGGCATACAGGAATCTCCCTGTCCTGTTCTAGGCTAGGGCATCCTCTAGGACTGCCCCTTTGGCAGGTGGTCTGCACCAAATCTGTAGGAGCAGACTGTTCTCCCAGGATGCAAACAGATCTATTTTTGGAGTGCTCCACCTTCTGAAGACTGTGACCAGAACCTATTTGTTCAAGGCCCATTCATGATTTCCCTATATGATTCTGCTTAACAAGTTTACCAGAACAATGTCTTGGCCTGCAAATGCACTGCATGGATGTTTGCTTCTAAGGAGTATGCCAGGTCCCAGATCCTCACTGCTTCTGTACAGTTTGGAGGATCATACTCCTCCCTGGTTGTTTACGTAGTACATTCTTGTGGTGTAGTCTGTTCTGATTTGGGCAGACTGACCTTGCAGCTGGGAGCAGAATGACTGCATTGCTAGAAATACTGCCCTGAGCTCCAGGAGAACAATGTGCTCCGGGAACTCCTGTGGGCTCCAGGTGCCTCTTACTGTTAGATCCTGTATGTGGGTGCCCCACCTCAGGAGTGAAGCATCTGCTGTAAGAATACTTGTTGGTGATTGCTGAAGGAAGGAAATGCTCTGAGTTTGCTTTCTTCCTTCTGCCACTCTGGTGACCTTACCAATGCTTTTGTAATGGGCACCAGCTTTGAGTGGGTCCCAGCTTTGAGACCATTTGTCTCTTAAGTGGTACTGGATATCTCTCATCTGGAACCTGACCCATGGGACCACAGCTGTGGATGTGACCAAGTGTCCCAGTAATTGTATGAAATCCTTTGCAAGTCTTTGACTGGCCTGCTATAAATAATTCCGCTGCAGCTATTTAAGCTGCCACTCTGTTCCATGGGAGGAAAGCTTTCCTTGGAAGGGTGTCCAGTTCTTCTCCTATGAAGTCCAGTACCTGAACACGTTCCATTTGGGACTTCTGCAGATTTATCAAAAATCCCAGATTTTTACAGTCTGAATGGAGCACCTTGTCTCTTGTTCCATTTCCCAAAAACTAGCCAGTCGCATAGGTAGGGAAAAACCAAAACGTCTTGCCTTCTCAGATGAGCCAGCACCACAGTTAAGCACTATGTGAATACTCTTGGTGTTGAGGTGAGTCCAAACGGAAGGGTTATAAACTGGTACTTGCAGTTTCCTAGCCTGAACCTGCGATATTTCCTCTGGGAGGGCCTGACTGGGATATGAAAGTAGGTGTGTTTTAGATCCAGTAATTCTAGCCAGTGCCCTGACTGTAAGGATGGCATCACTGCTCTCAGTGTGACCATCTTGAATTTCTCTTTTTTGGTACGCCTGGACATTCGAGATCTAAAAACAGTCGCCACCCTCCTTTTTTCTTGTGGGTCAGGAAGTACCTTGAGAATAGACCCTTGCCCCACCGAGAGGCAGAACAGCTTTTCCATAGTGTGTGATTGCCATAATTTTTTATTTCTAGTTTCAGCAGAATTCTTTCTGTGGGATAGTGAGCTGGAAAACTTTTGTGTTTCTGCAGTTCTGGAAATCTTTTGACCTGCAGGAACAGACCTGGGCCCACTTTCTGCAGGACCCATTTATCTGTGGTTATGTTTACCCATTTCTTGAAGTAGTAGTAGTAGTAAAATATTTCATTCATCAAAAATGAATAGGAAGCTCATTTGAGACAAGCTAATTTCCAAAGAGGTACTTGTAGTACAAAAAAAATCACAAGAAGTTTCAAATAACATACAGTACATAATAGTTATTTAAATACAAAATACAGGGACGTTTACATAGCCGAGAAACCAGACTAGAACTTACACACATCAATACATTCTATTATCAGGAACAATGTATTCCCTTAATCCACAGAATATTTATACAATACTAGTTTACTTCTGTCTGTATATTATATCAAGTGGTATAATACAGATCTGGACAGCAGGAGTATTTCTGTGTTATCCATGCAGTAAACCACTTTTTTATCGCCCCAAAATGGATAGTGCTGTTTAGCAGTCTTAAGGAGGAAGGCATCGGGTTTCCACAAGTAGTAAGCTAGTCTTCCCCCCACTGGCAAGGGTTGGGCAACCAAGGCAGTTGTGTTGAAAGTCACCTCTCTTTCCTCTCACAAAGCTATCCTCCTCAGTCTGAAGCTTCCCCACTGCTGCCCTCTATTTAGCGCAGGAGTATACTGCCGCCCGGGCCAATCCCCTTCCCAAGTCACTGATCTGATCAAGAAACTAATGGCCCTTGCCCACGTTGGTGAGCTGTACATGCTGGGTGACCCTAACATCAATTGGTGCTCTAACACACTAGCCAAAACTCGCTCTGACATAGAGTCACTAAACTTGACACAACTAATACAGGAACCTACTCGCATGAACTACAAAACTAATAACCATTCCCTACAGGACCTAGTCCTCACGTTGCACCCCCCCACAGGGTCAAGGCCGCTGGCCTCCTACCTGATGCATTAAGTGACCATCATCCCACATATATGGTGTGCAAAATACATAGACAAAAAATACCCCACAAAATCCTCCTAACCCGGACCTACTCCTCCCTTGACACTCTACCGCTTCATCGTGACCTCACCAGCACTGTCTGGTCCCCACTTGCCACCTGCACCTCAATTGAAGCTGCACTCCAACTGTTCTGCGATAAGTTCCTTCACGTTTGGAACCAACATGCACCGCTGCATAAAATCAGAGTCCAGGGCAACCACCTGCCCTGGGTAACTCCTGAGCTCCTGTCCTGTCAAAGAGCCCGGGACACTGCTTGGCATAAACACAACATAACCAACTGCCCCAGGGACCTCCAACAATACAAGGAGCTTCGAAATATGTGTATCAAAGCTATCCGACTGGCCAAAACTGAACACTACCAGGCTAACTTCCACGTCAACACAAACAAACTTTCCAAATTCTGGAAAGTTGTCCAGTCCCTCTTTTCCCCTTCCACCAAGCCCCTCACGCCTACCCTTAGACTAAATCACTCAGATACCTCGGATCCTATGGCTGTCACTGACTGCTTTAACTCCCATTTCACGTCCTGTGCTGCAATGTTCTAAACTGCCCCCCTGATGCACATGCACTCCTCCACAGGCCCGCCACCAATCCCTGTTTCCCCTTCCTCTACTCCTCCAGCTCCCCCTACCCCCTTCTTCACCCACATCTCTCCTGCTGCTGCCTTACAAGCCCTTCAGTCTATCAGCCCTGCTAAAGGCTCCTCCCCAGATGGCCTGGACCCTAAGCTCCTCTCTCTGTCTGCGCCTGCCATCTCCTATCCTATATCCATCTTCCTAAACCTCTCCTTTGTCTCTCTTCCACTGTCCCTACAGCTTGGAAACACGCTACAGTCCTACCACTCCCTAAAGGAGGTGACCCCTCCTCCCCTAGTAACTACCGCCCTATCACTCTCCTTCCTACCCTTGCTAAGCTACAGGAGCACATAGTACTCTAACAACTCTCCTCCTACATTACTGACTCCTCCTTTCTTACTAAATTCCAAGCTGACTTTAGAAAATACCACTCCATTGCCACCTCGCTCCCACGGTGGACTGACACTATCGCCACAGGCATGGACAAAAGCATCATAACCTCAGCGATTTTTATTGACCTGGCCAAGGCCTTTGACATGGTCTCCCACCCTTTACTCCTGTCCTGCCTCAGCACCGCTGGTCTCTCCCCTAATGCCACTGAATGGTTCAAGTCCTATCTGTCAGGCAGAACACAATCTGTCTGCATAGCTGATGCCATCTCCTCTACTCCTCCCATTACCACGGGAGTCCCCCAGGGATCGGTACTTGGGCTTCTCCTTTTTTCAATCTTCCTCAACGACCTCCCTCAGTTTTATCGTCTAACATACACATGTATGCAGACGACATTGTCCTGTTCACAACTGCCAATTCGGTCACTGATGTCACTGCCAGGCTCCAGCTGGATTTTGAAAATGTACAATGCTGGCTAAGTGAGCACCACCTCTTCCTAAACTCAAAGAAAACAGTCTCCATGACTTTCGGTACTAGGGAGAGGATGGTAAGGCTCCCCTCCTTACCCACCTTTTACATCATTGATGGGACTGTATTAGAAGACAGCTCTTCCTTCCGCTACCTCAGAGTCTGGCTAGATAGGAACCTAAACTTCTCCACCCACATTGATGCCATTCTAAAGAAACTCTGGCCTAAGCTTGGGGCCATCTATCGTAACAGAGTTAGCATCCCACATCTGGCGAGGTGCGAACTGGTACATAAAATGATACTGCCAACTTTCGACTATTGTGATGTTGCATACGGAGCTGCCCCTTAATCCTCCTTATCCAGGCTTGAACCTCTTTTTAGCTCCTCCTGCCGGTTTGCCCTGGATGCCCCTGCTCTGACACATCACTGCACTCTTCACCGCTCCCTAAATTTTCCCTCACTTATTGACAGGAGAACATTGCATGCGGCAAAGTTTACCTCTAAATTCTGGCTAGGCTCGCTCCCCTCTTACCTGTCCGCCTCCTTATCTGCCCCTCATCCCACCAAATACACTCTCCGATCTGATGACTCTCGCTCACTGACCCTACAGAAATACTACATCCGGCCAAATGGCATTCTCTCATTGCCCGTCTAAGCTCTGGAACCAACTACCATCCCAAATCCGCCACTCCTCATCAGCCTACTCTCTCTCTACATCCCTCGCAAACTACCTTGTGATAAACTGCAACTGCGTCTAGCCCCACGGGGCCCTACCTAGCTGCTGGTCTATACCTCCTTCTTCCTCCAGCTGGGCCAAATATCTGCCCCCATCCCAAACCCCTCTTGCAATCCTAGCACTTCTGCAACCTAGCACTTCTATCTCCCCTACCGTTCCACCCCAGTACCTTTTGACTATACCCCCTGTCAGCCACTCACAAATGTATCCTAATCTAGAAATGTTATTAGCTATTGTTGGTTGTTAACTGTACAGTCTGTCTATATGCTGCTAAGATGTATGTATCCTGTTGTACTACGACTGTTCCTGCACCCCTTCCCCCAGGACGTACCGTGAGACTAGCCTCGTTGCTCAGTGTAACCTTCCTGGTGAAACAATTCAATAAATAAATAAACTGTCAGGGGTTTTGCTTTGGCTGAGGCTTGGGCACTGGTACTGCGGCAGCACGCTTGCAGTCTCTTCTGCATCTGCTCCCATAACAGCCCTTTTGTGACTGGTAATCATAAAGTGCGTATGGAGTACAAGCCCATGGGAAGTTTCCATGGCTCTGCCTCCCTTTCCATTATGCCTATAGGAGGTAGATGCCTTTTTCTTCTCATTGTTACTCTTGTAAGTGGTTATGTGTTCCTCTACTTGTTCATGTATGCATCTGCTTTGTCACAGAAAAGTAAATTTCCCTCAAAGGAAAAATCCATGGCCTTGGTCCGAGTATCATGGGAGAAGATAGCTGTCCTTAACCAGGAGAATCTTCTTAAGGACATTGCATGGGCTAAAACCATAGCAACAGTGTCATTAGTGCCCACACTGCAGCACTGTGGAAATGGTATTTAGTGGCATCCAGAGCTGATCTTGCTGTGGCAATTAAGTCCTGTGCTAGCTCACCACCTACTTTATTGGACACTGCCAGAATTGTACTCCACGTTACTTTCTGGTACTGTGCTACATGTGCTGAATAAGCGGCTTGCCTGATAAGCAGGGAAGCTACTGTATAAACCTTTCTGGCTATAGCATCCACTTTTTTGAGTCATATTCAGGAGACTGTGCAGATAGGGTGACTTTCACTCTCTTGCAAGCAGCAGCCTGACCTACCCTTTGATGATCAGGGTGTGCATACAGGTTCCACCCCACTCTGTCCACCAAATACTTCCTTTCAATTTTCCCATCAATGCTGCAGCTGAAGTAGGTGCAGGTATGATCTCTGAGATGTCCTTTGGAAATTATTTCTGTATAGGAACCAGCAATCTCCTTGCAGGTGCTAACCCCAACCATGTTCACAAATTCAATGTCCTCATCATCTTTCTCTGTTCCTTGCTGAATGTTGAGAGCATCAGAAATGTCTGACAAATAAGGAAAAAGAGTAGTCCTCACTATGCCTTGAAGGTGAACCAAATTCTCACTCAGGTGTAACCTATGATTCCACTGATCACCTTCCTTCTCTTGTACATAGTACGCTTCTTCATAGGTTAGAACCTGAGCCTGGGAAGGGGGGTGGTTGACACATTATTAAAGTTTCCCATGGCCTGGACAAATTGCCACATTTTCAATATATCCTCAGATGAGGGAATTTTCTCTTTGTTATCCATCTACTCCTTTCTCTTTTCAGGTGGAGTGGCTGTGACATTTTTGCTTTAAGTTTCTTTTCTGCAGGTGCCATTTCTAGTGTCTGCTCTGAGGCTTTTTTTTTTTTTTTTATTCTTTGTTAACCGGGTAAGGCCCACTAGGCACAGGTGCTTGTTTTCAGGGGTGACCCGGGAGCATGGTGAGGTTAAGTGACTTGTATGCAAGTAGAGGTTGTGGGAATCAAACCCAGCTCTGTCTGCTGTATGTACCAAGCCCATTCACAGCTCCTTACTCTAACCTCTAGGCTATATTGCCAGCCCTAACTTTTGTTTTTGCCATCACTGGATTCAGGCTTCCTTCCCCAATCTGGATACCCTGGTAGCCGACTCATCTTCACCCTACCTATCAGACAGCTAAGCAGCTTTATTTTTTTTCTGTCCCCTTTTACAATAACTGCTGCTGTACATGAGGGGACTGACACTTCTGAAAAGAACAATTACGTAAGAACTTACCGTAACAGTAGATCTTCAAGAGGAGCTCTTGCAGCAGGCAACACCAGTAGGACTGAAGCCGCCAGGTGACAGGACCACATGGAAAACTTCTAGCTAGCATTCTATAATGCTTTCCATGACAGAACGTGTAACTCGCAACTCACGGCCAGTTCAAAGGGAGGCAAGGTGAGCTTTTCCAACATAAAAAGAAGGTCCTATGGAGGGATGGGGTCCTGAATGGGAGGTTTCAGATGCAGGATACCCCACAAAAATGTGCGGGATACCTCCAGCTGGGGAACAGTCTTGCCCTCAGTAGGTGCATGGTCTGCAGAAATGGCAGAAAGATGCACCTTAAGCGAGAAGTAACCCACACTTGAGTCCAAAACGGATTGGAGGTACTCCAGAATGAGACTCACCAGTCAGATGAAGGGATCCAAGTGCCAAGCAGTGGGCCAAAGGGAGAAACGCTTCCACTTCAAGGCATAGGTGGCTCTTGTGGAAGATTTCCTGGCAGCCACCAAGACATCAGCCACTCTGGAGGAAACTGCAAAGCGGGCAACAGCCATGTCTGCAGGAGCCACGCATGGAGGTGCAGAGACTTGAGGTCTAGATGGACCAGGGTGCCCGCTCCCGGGACAGCAAGCTGGAACACAGGGGCAAGGGAACTGGAGGTTCCACTGCTAGCTGCTGCAGCAGCAGGCACCAAATCTGATACGGCCAGTAGGGAGCTATGAGGATCATCTCCGCCTCCTCTGACTGAAGCATGTGGAGAACCCTCTGCAGAAGCAGGAAGGGAGGGAAGACATACAGAAACCTCCCTTTCCAGGAGAGGGACATTACGTCATGCAGAAAACTCCAGGCCCTGGATCGAGCGAGCAGAAAGAAAAAATTACTCACCTTAGTAATGTTGTTTCTTCTAATGGAGTCTTACTATATTATGACAATTGCGGTGAGTCCCCATTTTCGAACTGCTCCGGAGTTGAAATAGTTAACTTTCCATGCAGGCATGGAACTCTGAGCACGCGCTCGGTTGGAAACTCTGTCTGTTGTTCTTCAAACAGAAACTGTCAGATCTTTATGAGCTAAAACTCACTAAGGCTCTGTGTGGAAGCTGTAAACCTACACTAGCCAATTGGCTACTAACATAAATGCACATTTTTTGGTCCCAAAGCAAAGACTCAAGTCAGGAGACCCAAAAAATGAAAGCACAACACCAATTCACCCCAAAAAAGGGATGGGTGAAAAACAACAAGGTGGGCATCAAATAAGTGCCAACACTGTACTGCCCACCCACGTCCCAAAAACAGAGGTTCTGAGAGGGGCAGGGAGGGAGGTCATAATATAGCAAGACTCCATTAGAAGAAACAACATTACTAAGGTGAGTAATTTTTTCTTCAAACAACATGAAGTCTTGCTATATTATGACAATTGCAGACTACACAGCAGTACCTCCATGGAGGAGGGACAGAACCTACTTAGGGAATAGGCTCTGAAGCACAGCTGTGCCAGACCGAGCATCACTCCTAGCCTGGATATCCAGGGAGTAATGCTTGCAAAAGTGTGAAATGTTTTCCAGGTAGCTGCTTGACATATCTCTAGAATAGGGATGTCCCTGGCAGCAGCCAGGAAGCAGCGGCACCTGTAGAGTGAGCCCTCAGGCCTGAGGGAGGAACCTACCCAGTTTTCATAACAAAATTGGATACAAGAGACAATCCACCTGGCAATGGATCTTTTAGTGGCAGGTTTCCCTTTACTGACCTCACCATAAGTGAGGAATAGTTGGAGGGAGTCAAACCTGTGACCCTTGGTACGGTCAATGTAGTAGTTAAGGGCTCTCTTCACATCTAGACTGTGTAACCTCCTCTCGCCAGAGGAGGAATGGTCAGTGAAGTACACTGGAAGAGATATAGATTGGTTAAGGTGGAAATCTGAAACCACCTTAGGCAAAAACTTTCCCTTAGTCCTGAGTACCACCTTGTCTCTATGAAAGGAGATAAAATCAGGCTCCACTGACAAAGCTTGTAATTCACTTATGTGTCTGGCAGAAGTGATGGCTACCAGAAACACAGTCTTCCAAGTCAAGTACTTAAGCTCTGCTGAAGACAAGGGCTCAAAGAGGGGTTGCATGAGCTGAGCAATGCAAACATTAAGATCCCAGGCAGGGGCAGGGTCCCTGAATGGAGGGTTGGTGTGAAGCAATCCCTTAAAAAACTTGGAAAATACAGGATGAGCTGAAAGAGGAGAGGGTTTACCTGCCGAAATAAAAGCAGACACAGCTGCCAAATGCACCTTTAGTGTAGCTGGTCTCAGCCCTAAAGTGTTTAAATGGACCATATAGTCCAGGACTGTGGGTAAATCAGCCGAATCTGGGGAAATATGCTCCCAGAGCACCATATGGAAAACCTTTTCCATTTAGAATTGTAAGTAGCCCTGGTGGAAGGCTTCCTAGAAGCCCCTAAAATATCCATTACACCTTGGGAGAGGTGTAAATTAGAAAACTCTAACTCTTCAAGAGCCAGGCCTTGAGATTGAGAGAGTTGAGGTTCGGGTACCAAATCCTTCCCTGAGCACAGGTTAACAGATTGTGATTCCTGGGAAGACGGACTGCTAATGATAGTAGGAGTGGATACCAGGGCTGTCTGGCCCAGTCTGGAGCAATAAGAATCACTTTGTAGGGTTGAGAACTGATTTTGACTAACACTTTGAACAGGAGAGGGAAGTGGGGAAAGGCATAAAGAAACTTCCCTTCCCAGTTGAGAATTAAGGCGTCCAGAGGGACTGAGCCCAACACTGGGGGCCTGCAGCAAAAAAGGGGAAGTTGGTGATTGTCTGGGGCTGCAAAAGATCTATCTGTGGGTGCCCCATCTGGCAAATATTACCCCCAGAACCAGGGGTCCAGTGACCATTCGTGATGGCCCTGGGAAATCCTGCTGAGAGCATCTGCCAGGACATTGTCCTTGCCTGGGAGGTGAACTACCATAAAGGGAGGTGTTCAGGGAATAAGCCAGAGACCACAACTTCATTGCTTCGGTGCACAAGGCCGTAGACCGAGTGCCTCCTTGCTTGTTGATGTACCACATTGTAGTGGTGTTGTCTGTTCTGACCTGTACAACTTTGTTCTGAACAGATTTGGAAAAAGCTTGAAGTGCTAGAAAAACCGCTCTGAGCTCCAACAGATTGATGTGGAGCAGAGATTCCTGAGGGGACCACAGTCCCTGGGTAGTGAGTTCGCCCATGTGAGCTGCCCACCCTAAGAGGGATGCATCTGTAGTAAGGATTAAAGGGTGAGACTGAGTGACAAAGGGAACCCCTTGTCTCAGGTTGCTCTGATCCTGCCACCACTGTAGGGCTTGGATCAGGGTTCGAGTTACTGGGATCAACTTGGTTAGAGGGTCCTTTCTTTGAGAACAAAAGGCTCTCAAATGGAACTGGATGTCCCTCATTTGAAATCTGGCTCCTTGCACCACTGCTGTAGAAGCAGCCATGTGTCCCAGGAGCTGCAGAAAATGCCTTGCTGGACGAGACCCGCAGGGTGAATGAGGAGGCCAGAGACACCAGAGTCCTTGCCCTGTCCAAGGGAAGGAAAGCTCTGGCTTCCTCTGTGTTCAGTTCTGCACCTATGAAGGTGAGGAGCTGGACAGGCTCTAGAACTGACTTTGGAAGATCCAGAATGAAACCTAGGGAGGTAAGCAGTTGCTGAGTTATCTGATGATGTAACTTGACTTGGTCTGGGGACTGGCCTACTATGAGCCAATTGTCCAGGTAAGGAAAGATGGCATTTTTTTGCCTCCTTAGGTAGGCAACTGCTACTGCCTTTGGAGCAGACATGAGGCCAAAGGGCATTGCTCTGAACTGGTAAAGGCCTTAGAGAGGGTAAAATAATTCCCAGAGTCACCATTTTGAATTTTGGTTTTAAAAGATGCTTGTTTAGGTATCTGAGATCCAGGATGGGCCACCATTCTCCTGTGTTTTTTGGGGTAAGGAAGTACCTGGAGTACAAACCCTTGCCCTGATGTAGGGGTGGAACCCTTTCCACGTCTCTGAGAGCCAGGAGGAAAGAGTCTTCTGCCTCTAGGGCAAGTGCCTCTGAAGGATTTGCAGGTGGAAAGGATCTGGTTCTCATCTTTGGAAACTTTTTGAAGCTGAGAACCAATCCCTGGCTTACCACTTCCAGGACCCACTTGTCTGATGTTAGAGACTTCCAGTCCTGGACAAAGTAAGCCAGCCTGCCCCCTATGGGTAGAGGAGAATCAGCCCTGGCAACCCCATCAGGGTGCCTGCTTGGCAGGGACTTTGGGCTGAGGGGTGGAAGCAGGCTTGCTTGTACCCCGTCTGCCTCTCCCTCTAAAGAACCCCCCTCTGGGCATAAGCAGAAGAGGAGGCCTGGGGTTGGTGAAAAGGCCTGCCCCTGCCCCTAGGAAGCTGCCTTTGAGGAGTGGCCTGCCTTTCCTTGGCCTGCGCACTCCTACAAGTGGTCCTATATTCATCCATTTTCTTCACGTAATTCTCTGCTCCCCAAACAGAGAATTGCCCACAACAGGAAAATCCATGGCCTTAGACTGGGTATCCTGTGACAGGGTAGTACATCTGAGCCAAGCCATTCTGCGAAGTGCCACAGATGTAACCATGACCCTTGATGATACATCATTAGAATCTACTGCAGCATGAAATTGCACCTTGGATGCCTCAATACCGCCTGCAGCCACCTGTTCCAGCTCCTGGCCAACTGGTCAGGGCCTGTTTTCTAAGCCAGCACAGTATCCCATCTGGATTTCTAGTACCTAGCAGCATAAGCCATATAATTTGCCTGTCTGAGTCCCAAAGATGCTGCCATGTATTGTTTCTTTGCCATGGCATCAATCCTCCTGGAATCCTTTTCAGGGGGGTGTGAAGCTAGGGGAATGTTTGCCTTGTCACAGGCTGCAGCCTGCACTACCCCCACATGGCTGCATTGTTGTGTGAGGAATTCGGTATCAGAGCCTGATAATGTATACCTTTTGTCCATCCTTTTATCAACAGGAGGTATAGTGTGAAGAGTTTTTAAAATTTTTACTGTCTGTTTCTGAAAAGATTTATGCAAAGGAATAGACAGTCTCCTAGACTCTGGAATATCCATCATTTCTACATAATCAGGCTCCTCTTGGTCACCAACAGCTTCCTCAACAGGGCTGGAGAGTTTCAGCAACTTTTTAATAGAACATAAAATGAGAAGGGGACTCAGAGAGCCTGGGAGGAGAAACCCCTGACGGTCTGTCTGGAGAGATGTCCGGTTCAATGGGCACATCCAGACCTTCAAATCCACATTCACTCTCCTCATAATCCTCTTCCCCCTCCTCCGGTTCAGAAAAATCTTCAAAATCATAATCTTGAACCGGTGGAACCGGCCGAACCGAGCGCTTCCCTGATGGTGATGGTTCGGTCGGAACCGGGGAAAGTGACTGGACAATTTGAATTGCTTTAGCTATTTCCTCAGCAGTTGGAGAGATAACTTTTGGCTCCACACTAGCTGACTTCCTAGTCCTTTTTGTTGGAACCGGCTCCTCAGAGCTGGCTCTTCGTTTGTCCGAGGAAGTATCACCCTGGTCAGAGGGCACTCCCTCCGGTTCGGCTGGGACCAAACCGGGCTGGCCATCTGGGTCAGCTGACTTTTTGTTCTCCCTTTCCCTGAGCCTACCAACTCTCTTCTCTATGGTGGCAGCAGGAAAATTTTTTACAAATCTGGCAGTCTGCACTGAGGTGGTCAAACCCCAGACAATAAACACAGGTGGTGTGTGGGTCAGCCTTAGCAAAGGCTTCCCCACAGACACCACAGTGTTGAAACCCAGTGGGCCCGGTTTTTCTTTTGGGTTTCTCAGACATAAGTACCAGCTAACAAACTTGCCCGTTTATGGCAATCACTTTAAGCAAGACTCGCTTACCGGTTCCCAACCGTGTCACGGGTCGTGGAAAAAACCGTAATGAAATCCGTTTTTTTTAGAACCGATAAGAACTGGGAACCGCACTCTAAAGAAGGACTAGTAAGTTTTTAAGACAACCTGATCGGTTCAAACCGAACCGATAACCGCTTACAAGTTCCACACAGAAAAAAGAAATGTAAAACCTATCTATTACTTATAATACCACATACAGAGCTTGAACCAACCAGTTGCGGTTTAATTTCGGTCAAAAAATCGATAAAATAATACTTTAACCGACAAAATGAACCGAGCAGAAGGAGAAATCTCCGGAGCGACTGTTCAGTGAGGCAGAGTAAAGAATCTGACAGTTTCTGTTTGAAGAACAACAGACAGAGTTTCCAACCGAGCTCGTGCTCAGAGTTCCATGCCTGCATGGAAAGTTAACTATTTCACCTCCGGAGCAGTTCGAAGATGGGGACTCACTGCAATTGTCATAATATAGCAAGACTTCATGTTGTTTGAAAGTGGCAGTTTTGCGTTGAGTGAGGACACAAAAAGGTCCAACTCTGGATGTCCCTGTGTCATGGACAGCCAGTTCTGAGTGCTGTATCATTTTTTATTTTAATATAAAATGTATTACTGACTGTCTCTGCTGAAAATCTGGTGCTTTAGGAGTGACCTCACTCCCCCCCCAAGGTTTCAGCTGAAAGATGAAAGCCATGAGAAACTGCTGAAAACAGCATGTGAGATCACACACACAGTTTTAGATACTAGGTGTTACACGGAAGGCCTTAATCAAGGATCCGGTTTGTCTGAGTTAATTACAGCCGTAGTTGCTATTTCATATCCATTTTATGACATTGAAGGAAAAAAAAAACAGGTTATTACATAGAAATGCAAAATCATAAAGATGCTTTCATGTCCTGGAAGGGGAAAGCTAATTATGAGATCAAAGTAGTGTCATTTGAAGGACATGAATTATGCTGAAGTTGCAGAATGTAATACTTTGAAAAGACATCCTGTTTTTGTATAAGATATATTTTTATATATAATCTGACAGACGAGGAGGAGCTAGATGACCTCACACAAAAGGGGTTGGCAAATACAGTTTACTTGAAGGAATAATTCTGTTTTACTTGGACACTTTTACCTAGACTCTGACCAAGAAACATCAGTGAGCACTGTAAACAAGTATTTAGAAAGAAAGTCAAATCTAAGTACTGTAAGTAGGAATTTGCACTGTTTAAACCTTGTTCTTTTAAAAGATTTGTATGTCTTTTGATAGAACAGTTCTGTATTTTGTGTTTAACATATTTTTATCTATTGTTGTAAAACTCTTTGTAGAGCATACTTGGTCTGTCTTTGAATTTCTTTTAATTGTAAGAAAAGTATACTGTATATGGTTATAGCAAACAGCAGGTATAAGCTTGAATGGTGATACCAAACTGGAAAAAGAAGCATTTTAAATCTGAGGTCTTTATTAAGGTTTTTAAGGGTTCATCTCTGTATACCTGGTTTGGTGCCCGTAGGCAAGGATATCTGGCCCCCCGAAGACAGATATATCTGAGCCTGTGCATTGGGTATGTTAGCAAGAGGTTCACAGTTTGAATCCCTCCAAGACTTGAGACCAAAGGTTGATCCGAACTCACAAAACAGACAAGAGGGTTACCTTGTTGTTGGCCAGGATATTTTGGATGCCTGGAACATGGATGGCTAAAAATTCTGGGTCGTGCTCAATGGCCCAGTATCAGACCCTCATTGCTTCCCGACAAAGGGGATAAGAATGAGTGCCCCTGTTTAATGATGTAGAAAAACTACGGACATGTTGTACGTCTGCAGTAGTGATGGGCCAGGAAGAATGTGGGTCTGGGAGGCCTCCAGGGCATACACAACTGTTTGCATCTCAAGCACATTGATGTGGAGATGCTGCTCCGTCTCCGACCAAGTGCCCTGAGTCTGATGGTTGGCTAGATGACCTTCTCAGCCCAGGCCCGAGGCATCTGTGGTGAGGATCTGCTGAGGAGATGCAACACAGAGGGGGGGCCCCTTCAGGAGATTGGCGAGGTTCTGCCACTACTCCAAGGTCCTCTTCACTGGAGCAGAAACCAACACCGGTTGATCTAGGTCATCAGTGCATTGGTCCCATTGGGTTCATAAGAGTCCATTCGGGAACCCTCATATGGAGGCGGGCCAAGGGAACTGTGGCTATAGCTGCCACCATATGCCCCAGCAGATGAAGAAACACTCTGGCTGGTACCTGATGACTGCAGGATACCAGCTGAGCCTGTGCTATCAGGCGCTCTGCTCTGTCCTCCGGCAGAAAAGCTCTGTCCTGGGATGAGTCCAGAACCACTCCTATATATTGGAGGCACTGGTAAGGAGAAAGACAAGACTTTGGTAGGTTGATCGTGATCCCTAGGGTCTGGAAAAGCCAAAAAGTGCCTTCCAGGGTCTGCAGCAAGAGATCCCTAGAGGGGGCTCTTAGCAGCCAACTATCAAGGTACATGAACACATAAAGGCCTTGTCTGCTCAAAGCCGCAGCTACCACCACTAGGCACTTGGCAAAAACCAGAGATGCCCAGTTAAGGACAAAACAAAGGGCCCAGAACTGAAAGTGGTCCCCCTGGAAGCAGAAGCAGAGGAAGAGATGGTGAGTTTGGAAACCTGGATATGGAGGTAGGCATCCTGCATATCCAGGGAACAGAGCTAGTCCCCCTGGTGAAGGAGGGGCAACAGTCCCTGAAGAGTCACCATCCTGAATCGTTTGTACTCTGTAGAGGTTCAGGTGGCTAAGGTCCAGGATCAGTCTCCGGTCCCCTGTCTTCTTGGGATGAGGAAAAAGTGGGAGTAGAACCCTTTCCCTCTTGATTCAAGAGGGCAGGTTCTATGGGGTGCAAATCCAGATACCCTGAGCCATGAGTAGCAGTGTATGCAGATCCCTGCTGCCGACCCATGCCTAGAAGCATCTACTGTGTCATTTGCTTGCCCTTAGCGCATGGTAGCCCACATCTGAACCGTATTTTAAGAGCTGGACCAACTGCATTTTGGTGGAATCTTTAGGAAGGGCTTGAACCAGATTCCTCGCCTGGTCCCAAATGGCATTCTGATACTACACCATATGGGCTACATAGTTCTGGGCTTGGATGGCCAGAGTGGCAGACGAATACACCCACTTGCCCAACTGGTTCAGCTGGCGGGATTCCTTGTCTGGAGGGTGGGTGCGGAGGTGTTTGGGTTTCTTAGTGTGGTCATGAGACGCATTTGTGACCACCGAGTCCACCAGGGAATGTTTGCCGAAGAAGTCTTTCCCCACTGACGCATGGTAAAGACGATCTGCCTTTGGCCAAGGCCAGGGTGGTCAAGGGATGATTCCACGCCACCTTAATCACATCATCATATGAATCAATATGAGATGAGACCACCAAAGGGAGGGTCTCCTTCTTCCAGAGGTAAATGGCCAGACAACGGAGCTCCAAGTCCAGCTCCTCTGTCTCCCACCCCATGAGGGACTGTATATGGCACATCACATCCAGGAAAGAGGAATTGTCAGGGGGAGGCTTAGGAGTCTCCTTGGGAGGCTCCTGCCCATCACAGGAGCCTTTCGAATCCTCCAACTCTGAGAAGTAACTGTCCCCTGACTTATTGCTGTCCAGGACTGGTGTCTGAGGGTGATGGTAAGACCCCGTGGTGTGGGGGTTGCTAGGTCCTGCTCAGTCTGGATCTCGAGGAGGGGGGTCCTGGGGGGAAGGAGGAGGAGGAGAAGGCCGTCTGGATGTGTTCTTGTCCCTCATAAACGTCCACCAAACCGTGACAAAGGCATTATAATCTACCGGTGGAGGTGGACTGTAAGGTGGATAAGGGTACTGGGGAGGAGTGTACGGGTAGGTTGGTGGAGGAGCCGGCATAGGGTACCCTGGTGTTGGTCCAGCAGGCGCTGCTGGGGATCCTTGGTAGGGCCAGAGAGTGTTGGTTGAGGTGTAGGCTGGGGCGGAGGTGCCAACAGTAGAGGAGTCGTTGATGTAGGCGACGACATGGCTGGCGCCGGCCTGGTAGCCGAAAGCTGGTGTAGGTCCAGAGAAACAGCAGACGTCGGTCCCTGAGGCGAGGCAGGAGCCTGCGGGGGGGGGGGATTCCCCCTAGGTAGGGACAGAGACATCGCCTCCGTGGAGGAAGAGGCAAGTGCTTGCTCTGGGCAATGCCTGGAAGGGCTAGTGCAAGTGCCAGAATCGGGGACTGGCAAAGGCAACGCCTTCTCTGGGGGAGTGATAAGCAAAGACTTGCCACCAGAGGTTCCAACCCCAGTCGGGTCGCCTGGCTGAGGACCTGTGGGGACTAAGGGCCTGAGCATCAGGGGCTGGGAGGCAGGGAACAAAGTCCACTGCCCTAAGGAGGTGCCGTCCATGATAGCAATGAGGGTGGGCAGCTGTACCACTGGCAATCCAGAGGGTGTAAGAGCTGCTGAGGAAAGAGGGTCCAACCCCCCGCAGCAGGAAGATTCAGGGGTGGAAGCCGTTCTATGCCATGATGCGAGCGAGAGGCTGACCATGGACCATCCCGGTGCTTGTGTTTCCTGCTAGACTTCTCCTTCTGGAAAGAAGAAAAAGATGCCCAGGAGACTGGTGAAGTGGAAGAGCTTTTAGCCTGAAGCTTCTTCTCCATCACTGCAAGTTTCTGCTGAAATAGGTGACTCTGGAGGGTCTTCAAGCGACATCTCCGTGTGGTCTGGTTGAAGTCCTGTCAGTGCTTGCAGACCTCGGTATCATGCTTAGGGCCAAAACAGAGCAGGCAGGATAAGTGACCATTTTTGGTGTGTATCTGCTTGCTGCAGGCACACTTCGTAGGCCGGTCGGAAGTTGAGGCTGGAGTAGAAGACATAAATGAGATGCTGGAAACACTGAAAATGGATGTTAAGACTAAGGAAGAAAAAAGAAAATAAACTGCAGGTAAACGCAAAGAAAATGGAGGTCGACTGAAGCAGGCATCCGTGGAGGTCCAACTTGCACTGGTTGACGGCGGGAAAAGAATGGAAGTAGGTCTGGGGGACTGCCCCCTTTATAGGCTAGGCAGATGTCAGCATGCTGACATCAGCAGGGGCAGTCCCTCATGATAGACTGCTTGCTAGAAGTTTTCTGTGTGGTCCTGGTGCCTGGCGGCTTCAGTCCTACCGGTGTTGCCTGCTGCAAGAGCCCCCTCGAAGTAAGATCATGCTTTCCACCATCACTGAGAACTCTCTCAGAACCTTTTTCTGTTGTTGTTTTTGGTGATACTGTACAGAGGCAGACTAAGAAGCCATAATTTATTTTATTTTTTAAAATATTTTCTTAAAGGTTGTAGGACAACATTTAAAACTGCACTCATAAATACTGAAGTCACATTCTGGACCCAAGCATTTTAAAACAGAGCTTGTGGCAGTCTACTCTTGCCAGGAGCTGAAAGAAAAAAATGATAGTAATAATGTTTCTTCTCAAGGGATCCATCAGTTATAGTCACAGTGTGCAACCATTCCCCTGGAATGCGCAGCCCAGGAGCTTTGGAACTTTGTGCTGCTTCTGGAACTTTAAAATGAAGTTCAAACTCTGCTATGCGGTTATGCTACACCATTATGTCTATCATCTGATTTACTTCTGTAGTTAGGGGGAGCTATGCCACCAAATCTAACTAAATGTCTACCAAAAATACTTTAAAAAATGTTCTTAAAAATTTTGAAAAACATTCAAAACAAGGCAGAACACTTAACTATATTGAAAAAGAACTTGAAATCAGACCACAGAGCAGCAGTTGTAAGACACTTTATAACATGGGCACATAGGTTTCTCTTACTTAATTGGTGGACACAGATCACATGACCATTCATTAATGTATGTTAACCTTACAGTATGAGTTTGTGGTGAACAGTCCAGAGAGACAGAAATCATGCAGCAAACGGAACTAATTATTTCATACTCTCACTCAATGTGAAAAGCAGCCATGTTGTTGAACAGCTAAGCGAGACTTCCCATCCACCCACCCGGTGGACCTCGAAGGTCCCAGCATGTCGGCTTTCTAACAGCAGGACAGACACAGATGCTCCTTGCCATGTCCCATACACAGCTGTTGAAAAGTGACATGACATTTATGTGCAACGGACGCCACACATATTAAGTTCTCCCCATGCGCCTACCATGTTAAAGTGTCAACCTGAAGCACTCGTTTGCTTGCACAGATTGCAAGGGGAACTTCGTAGTTGTCGGGATACAAGTGAGCGTATGGTGAAAAGCTGCTCGATTCTTCTACAACGCCGCCATCGGGAACTCCTGCAGTGTTATATGTCATTGTGGAGTATCACTGTTTGGCTGTCATTCTCCTACCCACCGGCACTACGGAACTCCATGAAGCGCAGCATACTGTGGTCTGTGGCGGCAATGTGCGCAGGCGTCAGCGGAAACAGAAAGAGACACAGAGACATTAAGAACAGCTGTTAATCCCCCAATGTTTAATGTAGAAAGCGACGGACTATAGGGAGCATTATTCCTGGAGGGAGGTAGTCATGCGCTACAAGCAGCATTTCTGATGCACTATGTTAGAAGCATTGTAGTTCGGGATGTGGCACATGTAAGTGCCATTTTTCAGTCATGGTCAATAATGTGTGAAGTGCCATTGTGAAATTGTGCTGAATAATGTATCTGTGTGTCACTTGTGCCATGATTTGGAGGCACTGGGGAGCTTCAAACCTCAGTGTGGGTTGGGGGCGCGATGTATAAATTCACAGAGTGCACTGTAAGAAGAAAAAAAAGAATATATGCAGTGTCAGCACAGAACAGCACTATAGAAATACAGCACCCTATGTACTTTTTGACAGTACAATAAGAACTTCAACCTGCTCCTTAATTTTATAATGTGTGGCCTGCTCACCACAAACCTCTCTGTGTTGAACTATTTCTATTGTGGCTGAACACAGAAAAATGTGGTTCCACGGCCAAATATAGTGGAGGAACACTAAATAGTTCCCACATGTTTTCTTTCTTATAAGAACAGTTTTTGTCCCGTTTTCTCCAAATTTGGCCCATGTTATATGCACAATGGCCCACTCCAGGGTGTGCAGTTATTGGGGATTAATCAACACCCCGGGTGCTGTGAGGACACTCGGCCTGTGGCCTCGTGCCTTACAATGCACCCAGGGTATTGAGTAATCCCTAATAACCGCATACTCTGTCGTAGGTTATTGCTTATGTAACACGTAATGCTCAAGCAAATAGAAATGAACTGATTTGTGTCTGACCCGAGGTTCTGGAAAAGGAGTCAGGGTAAAGGATTGTGAAGATAAAGTACAGTTACATATGAACTTAACATAACAGTAGATTTTTGAGAGAATCTCTTGCAACAGGTCACACCTATGGAACTATAGCCACCAGGCTCTTGGACCACATGAAAAACTTTCTAGCTAGCAGTCTACTAGGGGCCGCCCACGACGATGTCAGCTGACAACATCCCTCCCATATAAACGCGGGAGGCCCTGCGTCCTCCTCAGTTCTCCCACCAGAGACCATATACACAGGGTCCCCACCTGGGGAACTGAGGGACAGCCAGAGGTTATGGGTGGCTGGAGGCTCTAGGCCTAAGACAGGAGGCCTTGAAGCACAGCCAGGCCGAAGCATGCCCTTCTCCTAGAAGCAATGTCCAGATTAGTGTTTGGTGAAAATGTGGACAGTACTCCAAGTGACAGCTGCGCAGATTTCAGCGGCTGACACATTCCTGAAACAGGCAACAGAACTGGTCCTTTCTCTAGTGGAGTGGCCCCACACAATACCAGGAAGTTCCTTACCGTACTTCTTGTAACAGAAAATAATACAGTTAGCCAACCATTTGGACAAACACTGTTTAGAAACTTGTACACCCTCCAGACTGAAAGAAACAAACAGCTGCAAAGACTTCCCTGCAGTCCTTCATGTGATGAACATAATATCTGGATTGGCAAGCTCTGGTTAATAAACAGGCAGGTGGATGGTTTGATTCAGGGTAAACTTAGACACCACCTTTGGTAAAAACGTAGGACTGGTGCGCAAAGACACCCTGTCTTTGTGGTAAACCAAATAAGGAGACTCACACATAAGAGCCTGAAGCTCGGAAATCCTTCGTGCTGAAGTAACAGCAACCAAAAATAATGCTTTACATGACAGAAAGCGTAGCTCACATGTAGCAGCCAGCTCAAAAGGAGTCAAAGTAAGTTTCTCTAACATGAAACTTAAGTCCCAAGAGGGAACTGGATTGCGGTTGGGAGGCTTCAGGTGAAGAATGCCTCTCAGAAATGTACGGCACACCTTCAGCTGTGCCGCTGTACAGCCATCAACGGGCACATGACAGGCCTAAAGAGCAGTCAGGTGCACTTTAATGGAGGAGTACTGAAGGCCAGAATCTGAGAGGGACAGCAAGAACTCCAGAATCTAGTTCACTGGACAATTGAAAGGATCCAAATGATGGGAAGCCGCCCACAGAGCAAAACGCTTCCACTTCATGGAATAAGTGGCCCTGGTAGAATGCTTTCTATCAGCCACCAGGACATCAGCCACCTTTTGGTATACCCAGAGTCAGGCCATGGCTACGTCTTCAGGAGTCAGGCATGTAGGTGTAGAGACTTGAGGTCCAGATGGACCAGGGTGCCCTGCTTCTGGGAGAGCAAGCCTTTATACAGAGGTAGAGGCACTGGGAGTTCCACTGCCAGCTGCTGCAGTAAAGGAACCATATCTGACGAGGCCAGAAGGAAGCAATGATAATCATGGCCACTTCTTCCATCTGAAGCCTGAGCAGCACACTCTGAATTAGTGGGAAGAGAGAAAAGGTACAGAGGAACCTCCTCTTCCAGGAGAGGGACAATGCATCTAGCCAAAAAACTCTAGGCTCTGGAATGAGTGAGCAGAAACGCAGCATTTTGCGTTGAGTAGGGAAGCAAAAAGGTCTAACTCTGGATGACCCCACCTGTTGGACAGGTCTTATAACACCGAGATCAGCAGCTTCCACTCATGCATTTTGGACTGTACCACCGACAGTTCTAGACCATGTTCTACAGTCCAGTACCAAACTCCCATTGCTTCCCTGCAGAGGGGGTATGAATGGGTCCCCCCTTGTCTGTTTATTTAGTGGACTACACTGATGTTGTCCATTTGCATCAGCAGAGATCCCAGGGACAGATGGGCCAGGAAGGCTTGCAGGACATACAGCATGGCCCTCATCTCTAGGACGTTTATGTGGAGGGAACTCTCCACTGTGGTTTATGTCCCCTGGGTCGGGTGAGACCCCAGGTGTGCTCCCCAGTCCATCCCCAAAGCATCCGTGGTGAGAAGCTGTTGGGGGGGGGGGGTTAGAAATGGGACCCCTTTGATCAAATTGGTGGGGTCCATCCACCACTAAAGAACATTCTTCACAGGCGATGTTACTAGAACCTTCTGTCTAGATCATCGGTACATTGATCCCACTGGACCTTCAGTATCCACTGGGGGATACGCACCTGCAGCCTTGTTAAGGGAACTGTAACAAGGGCTGCCGCCATCAGGCCCAGCATTCTCAGGAATGTCCTGGCCTTGACATACCTGTTGCTGTGAAGCTCCTGCGTCTGCACAATTAAGCACTCTGCCCTGTCCTGAGGCAGAAAGGCTGAACCTTGACTGGTATCCAGTATAGCTCCTATGTACTGGAGGCACTGACAAGGAGTCAAAACTGACTTGGGCAGGCTGACTGTGATCCCTAGTGCTTGAAACAGTTATCTGGTGCACGCTACGGTGTAAAACAGTTGCTCTCTGGACTGAGCTTTGAGCAACCAGTCGTCCAGATAGGGAAAGACATATAAGTCCCTCCCTCCTGAGGGCTGCTGCCACCGCTGCATGGACTAATCGCAGGGTCCTCCCTGAGGCCTGTAGATCAGAAAGGATGTCCCGCACATCCACCCCAGAGAGCTTGTAGCCTCTAAAGGGGGCATTGGGTATGGACTGTTGTATATCAGAAGCAAAACCGGACACCTTGAGCTAAGAATGCCTTCTTAGGCATATGCCAAACGCAGCTGCCCTAGCAGAGGCATCTGAGACATCACAGGCAGACCTCGAAAGGTGCTTACCCACATCTGCTCCAGATTGGCGGGCTTTAAGCAGTTCCAGCCTCCGGGGGCCCTCCGGAAGGGCCTGTGCTGCAGTTTTGGCCTTTTTCCAGAGAGTATTCTGGAATTTTACCATATGGGCAATGTAACTGGCAATCCTGAGGGCCAGTATGGAAGAGGCATGGGCCCGCCTGCCCGTGAGATCCAGCCTTCTGGACTCCTTATCCAGGGAAGACAGTTGAGGTGTTCAGGCCTCTTGGACCTGTCATGGGCCACATTTGTCACCACTGAATCTGCCTGTGGTTGCCCTGCAGGAAAAGGCTTCCCAGAGGAAGCCTGGTACAATCTATCTGCCTTTCTGGGCATAGGATGGATGTTTGGCCTGTACCGGGCAGCCATGGTGGCATCCTCAAATGCAGCCAGAAGAGGAGGAATAATTAGAAGGGGAGAATCTGGCAGTTCCAAACATTCGGCCCAATTTCTCCTGGTAATATCCTGTTTCCCAGCTTCAAACCCCATAGCTGCTTGCAGCTGCTTCATTACTGAGATGAAGGAGGGATCATGGGGGGAACCTCAAGATGTATTTGGTGGAGTTCTCTCTCCCTGAGGAAACAATGGAAGTAGGCATGGAGGGACTTCTAGCTCCCTCTTCCTCATCTTTGTCATCCTCCTCCTGATGGTGGAGGAGGTCAGGATAGTACTCGTCCTCATCAGTTCGCTCCAAATAGGGCACAGAGAATGGCAACTATTGAGAATGTGTCAATCGTGTCGCCATGGAAGGCATCGGCGCAGGAGCTGGACGGGCACTGACAGGCCTGGAGGGGGAGCAATGCAGTACATAAACTCACAAAAGGAGGACAGCATAGTATGGACATCAATGGTAACTGGTGTTGCCAAAGCACCTTGTGGTGCCGACGGAGAGGACTGGGTCCCTGGCAGCGGTACGGCCTGCAGCACTGAGGAAATAGGCTGCGGTCACAGTGCTGATGGTATGGCCTGCAGCATCGATGAGAGAGGCTGAGGTCCTGGCATCGACATGATGACCTGAGGCATAGAAGGGGTAGGCTGAATCCTCGGCATCAGCAAAATGGTCAGAGGCATTGATGGGAGAGGCAGAAATCCCGGTGTTGAGAGGCCATCGCCAGACGAACTCCCTATCTGTTGCGCCTGGGCCAGAACGGGTCTGAATGGCAGGAGCTGGAAGATTGGCAGGGGCATCGATAGGCCTGATGTCGATCAGCCAGCGCCGGCCAAAGAAGGGCTAGCAGGCAGCACTGCCCCTGAGGAGAAGAGGCTGTGGGAAGCAGTGAGGTCATTGCCAAAGCCGTCAATGACCAGGAGCAGCCAGCACTCAAAGTGGCGACCAACAGCGCACCGAGGAAGATTTCTCCTTAGGCCTCTCCTTCTCCCAGTACTTGTGTTTACTGGCCGATTTTTCCCAGGCTTTGGAGGAGTGGGAGCCCATGGACGGAGCCAGCAAAGTGGAGGAGCTTCTTCTCCTGATGCTCCTTCTTCATTCAGGTGACCTTCTGTTCAAAGAGAAGGACTCTAGAAGCTTCTGACAGCACCACCGGGTAGTCTACTTGAATCTGCGGCAGACCTCGCAGGCCTTGACATCCTGATCAATGCTGAAACAGCAAACGCAGGCATTGTGGTCATCCTTATAGTAGATCTTCTTGCTGCACCTGCTGTACCTGAAGAGGTTCTCGGGGTCGTTGACATAAACAGTAAAAATCACTTAAAAAAATAAAAACAAAATACGGTGAGAAAAGAAAATTAAGTTTGAAATCGAAGATCTGGCGGTGTCTCCGTGGAGTCCGACATACGATGGTCAACAGTGGGAAAATAACTTGAGGAGGGCATGGGGCCACCCACATTTATATGGGAGGGATATCATGGTGGTGGGCAGCCCTTAGTAGACTGCCAGCTACAAAGTTTTCCAAGTTGTCCTAGCGCCTGGTGGTTATAGTTCCACAGGTGTGGCCTGATGCAAGGGATATCCTCAATGAAGATCTGATGAATCCCTTAAGAGGAAACACCATTACTACAGTGAGTAATTTTTAATTCTAATCCCAGGAATTCATCAGTATATATTCACAATGTGCAGACTCCACAGCAGTACCTTGGAAGGCTGGGTACAAAACCTAATGAGGGAAAAGGTTCTGGAAGACATCAGTGCCAAAGTTGGCATCTCTCCTGGACTGTATGTCCAGAAAGTAGTGCTTTGTGAAGGTATGTACTGCCTCCGAGGTAGCTGCTTTACAAATACAGTATCTTGCAGGGAGATACCCACAGATGCTGCCACAGAGGCAGATGTGCTTCTTGTAGACCTACAAGACCTCTGGGTGGCAACTTATCAGCTTTGTCATAACAGAAATGTATGCAGGAGACTATCCAATGAGAAACTATTCTCCTTTATGCTGGTTTGTCTTTGCCTACCTCACCATAAGTGACAAATAGCTAAGTACTATTGGACCCGAGTTCTTTTGTGTGGTCTAGGTAGTAAAAGAGCCCTTTAGACAGCCAGGCAATCACTCACATAAAGTAGGTACATCAAACACATCTTAACAATCATTGGGCCCAAGTCCAATATTTTCTATATGTCTAAACGCTGTCCCAGTGCTCACATGAGGAAGCAGGTTGTCTCCCACGTCCTGCTCCCTTCCATTTACTATGGAGACATCATATACTTCTGTGCCAACAAAACCATTGTGCTGTCCCTGGAATGTCTGTACAAGCTGTGCAGGTTCATCCTTTTATGTAGATGGTCTACCCATCACTTTCTGCTATACCCGCAGCTTAACCAGCCAAGTCCTTCAAGCAGGTGCGACTACCACTGCCTTTCTTTACTGTATAACTGTGCAGAAGGAAAAGCCCCCGATTATCTCCTAGCCCACCTCATACTGTCAAACGGTGCCTAGTACTGTAACTCTGCTCAACAGCAGCATTTACCTTCTCAATTCTCAGGCTGAAGCATGGATTTTGTAGAAAGCCCTTTGCATTTTCGTACCAGACACCCGAAAAAGCTTTCTCTCCAGTTAAAGAATTATTCTAACATGCAAGTGTTTTAAGTCCTGTCTTTCCTACCACCTTAGAACCCCTGTATTTATTTTGGTCCCGTGTGCCCCTCTCCCTGTCCATGATCATGTCGCTTACAAATGATTCTGCTCTTTATCTGCTGCAACCCCACTCTGCTATAGCTTGCTTTGATTACTGCTTGTATTTACTTACCTTTACAGTCTGTTTTTTGCCTTGTATATTTTAGCTTGTATGTAACTGTTCCTGATGGACTACATTAATCTGTTGACTAATACTGTCCTCCCTGGGATCTCAATGAACATGTGTTGCTGCATCTCATGTGTTTATCCCAGTTGAAGTAATTTCAAATAAACAGTATTATGCAAATTAACTTGTGTTTAATTCATTTTCTGTATGTATCTCCCACCTTATTACTGGGAACATTTACACGAAAAGGAGCCCTTTCTCCCTAAACTTCACCTCCTCTACCTACTTCTCCCTCCACTTAAGACAAAATCCTCTATTTGTGACATCACAATCTGCAGCTATGGAAATGACTATGATGCCTAAACCAAAGTACTATAACTTTAGAGGGGAGTGTGTGTGTGTGTGTGTGTGGGGGGGGAGATAAAGAAGCAGGAGGAAGAGATGAAATCTGTGGAACAAAGATCCTATTTTCATGAACAAGTACTCAGTAATAGAAATGAGGAGAGATGCCTGGCCTGTGGTGTCGACAGAGTGAACTGCACTCCCATGTGGGGAACCCAGGTTTGGGTTCTTAGCCCAACTCCATCCATTGGGCCGGAGGAGTCGCAAACACGCTGCAGAGGTAGCAGGACTTGACTCTGGGGTGCAGGGGAGGGGTCCAGCCGCCCTGCTGCATAAGCACCTGCTCTGCTGGGCTTGTTGGAGGAGGTTGCCTGACATTATGGGAGACCACATGACACTGGCCCTTACCCTAGGAGGTAAACACAACATGGGTGGCTCAGCACAGGGAGGTGGGCTGGGTCTATAAAAGGGGGAAAAAAGGCCCCACAGTACTATGCCCTATGTTCTGCCTCATCTCTTCCTGCATTTGCCAGCCGAAATTAGAGTCAGTTCTAGCATGTTGGGACCCCACCCAAGGGAGTTTGGGGGTGGTCCGGGGTCTTTGTGAGGTTGGTCATTCTAAAGGTGGCTGCTGAATTGAAGTTTGAGGGACTGTGGCAAGATGTGTTGATAAACAGTGGCTGGGGACTCAGCTGAGCAAGTAAGAGAGGAGTGTGTGGACTGAAGTAACAGCGTGCCTAGGGCAGAAACAAAGTAATAAAAAAACAAAAAGGGGAGATAAATACAGAACACTAATGAAGTGTAAGCTGAATTTTATCTATTACTTTTTAAATAGTTTTTCTGAATATTGTAAGACTGCTTTTATAATAATAAGAGTTTAAAGACCTTTATTCCAGGGTTTGCTGACAATCTGATGAATTATTTTAGATGATTAAATTAAGTGTGCAAACGTGTAATCCCATCAGAAAATCCATCATTCAGTACTACAAATGCTTGGAAAAACCTAAGCATCTTGAAACATTTCTAGTATACACGCTACTGTACCTCTATATGTATATTAACTACTACTGCTGTTCAGTGGGGGTCCCACAGTCACTGGACCCCTTGTAAACGTGTGTGGGCACTGGTGCTTGCTTTAATTGGTCACACTCACTTTTGAGACATGACCTGGTGCGCTGTAGTTAAACTTTTACTGATAACAGCAGGTCAAAGTGCAAGCAAGTTTGTATACTCAAGTTAAAGTCGGAAACCACACATCCTCTGTAGTGGACATGCTAACTGATCACTCAGCTTGCTGAATTTTCTGCATTATCTTGGCAACAATTGGGGGGGGTACTCATGAGCAAAAAAATCCCTGCTGGCACTGGCACTGCAGAATTAAACTGCACTACTTTCTTAAAAAACAAACAAACTTGAATTTCTAGACATGAGGGTGTTCATTACTAAGTTTATGTTAACACAGGAGGCTTTCTCATACAGGTTATCAGCAGATGCTTGTACAAGTATAGTCACTTTCACAGGAAGAAACTCTAATGTCTCAAGTAGGCCATGATGACTTCAATTATGGAATTAGCCTCAGCTGTAACTATGACATAGATACAGTTTTCATGTAGACATTCTTAATAATAAAAAATATATATATATATAATGGCTTGTAATACAAATGGGGGGATGTTGTGTAACAGTTTTACTGATGCTAGCTGTAATTGTTGTGCTGGTTTTACTAATGCCAGCAGTGACTGCTGTGCTGGTCTGCTGTTGCCAGCTGTGATTGTGCTGGGTCTGATGCCAGCTGTAATTACTGTGTTGGTTCTACTGATTTCAGGTGTGACTGTTGTGCTGAATCTACAGATGCCTATCCACTACGATCATCCACCCAGGCACTCATGGCTGTTCCAAAATGCTCTACTAAGATGGGCAATCAGGTGAATGCTCACTCTGCCCCTATTTCTTGAACTCCCTGCCCTATCATCTCCATATTTCAATAAAGCAATAAGCCACGAGGGTGTGGTTATGAAGTTTACCGCAGTTGGGGTGGATTAAGCCTGTGTGGGTAAATCCTCCCTAGCCATGGTAAATCTCCCGATTAACCCAGATCCCCCGAGTGGCTTACTGCAATTATACCAAGTACTGACTTTTTTAAAATAATAAAAAGCAGTACTTGGTATAATAGCTTTTAAGAATTTAAATTATTTTTATTCATTTTATTATTTCATGAGAAAAAAAAAGTTTGCTGTTGCTAGGTGGAAGTATGGGATTGTCCCCTCGCCGCGGTCGCGCAGAACAGCGTGTGCGTTCGGGTTGGGTTTCTGGTGCGAGCAGGAAGCAGTAGGAAGTGACCGAGTTGCATGTTTTTTTTTTCTTTAATATATTTTTTTTTAATATGGAGGAGTGAGACAGCCTGTCCTCTAATGAGTGACGAGGGAACTGAGAGTTACAGCAGGAGTCTTATGGCAGGATGGAAGGCAGACAGCACTGGAGCGGACACTGAGGTGAGGTGGGTGCAGTTTCAGCGGTTATGGGGAAATATATAGTCAAGCGTGTTGTGTTTTTTTTTTTTTAAGTGCAGATCCACTTTCTTGGGGGGGGGTGTTACGCGATGTACTTTGCTGAATAGGGTGTCATGGGAATCGGAGATTGCTGTTTAGTGAGCGTTTCAACATGGCGGATCTCCGGTTTGAATTTCCTGGGTCAGATGATTTTTAAAGAGATGCGGTTGGCTGGCACCTTTTGCGGTGATTATCGGTAGATAACTAATGCAGGTAAGGTGCCAGCCTGCCTATTTGATTGGTCAGTGTCTGAGGTCCATGGTATAATATCCCATAATGTCTTCAAAAAAGAGCTATTCCATTACCTTAAATCCTATGATTCATGCTCGTGTTTCTAAATTATTCTAAGTCTAATTACTATCCCTGCTTTTTCCCCATTTACTATCCACTGCCTCATACCTGCACACCTCTGTAAGTAGCTGTGATTCTATCTTCAATGTACTGAACCTCTGTGAGCTAACTTTGATTTCACCCTATCTCCCTCTGCATTCATAGCCTTGATCGTCTCACCTGTCCCTCCTGCTTACATCCGATTCTCCTCTCCTCCTCCCATGGATTTCTCTGTTTGTGGTTACCTTGTCACTGCTGGTCTTGTGACCTTATATTTTTGTTGAATTTTATCTCCTCACTAACTATTGTACGAACCTTCCCTAATGTGTAGCCTGTGCACTTTCTCACTAATCTATATATTGTAATTGCGATATTATGTCTCTCTCAGCCTATACTAGGGGTTATTCTAAGGTTATAGGCACAAGTAGGCCTAAGGGTACATCGAGACTGCCTTATGCCTATCACTGTCCTTGGGTAGTAGTTGAATGAGAAACGACCCATAATAAGTTTGTCAAGATTTGTTTTAAACTGTTGTTGATCTGTGCTGTCACTTCTTATGGAAAGCTGTTCCACATTCCCACTATTCTGTAACATGTTATTCCCTGTACCCTTTGTTTAGAAGCTTTTCAATGTATTCCATTCTCTGTGATATATTCCTTGTAATTCCTGTTACCTTTGTTACCTTGTGGCAATGCACTGTTTGTACGCTCCCAAGTCCTGCCTGAAAATAGGCAACTTATTGTCTAGTGCACTTAACTGGTAATACAAAATGAATACATTTGTATTAAAAAAAAGTATTGTCGGGGAATATACACTGACCCCGAAGCTGTTGTGAGACTGAATGGTTCGCATTCCTACTGATTTCCCTTATTTAGGGGCACTCGTCAGGGTTGTCTCCTTTCTCCATATTTATTCACCCTCTTTGTCGAGCCCATAGCCCAATTACTTTGACAAACCCCTAGTTTACATGGCTAAGATGTTTCTGAGGCCTCTCATCACAAAATAGCCTATTACGCTGATGACCTTGTTCTCTACATCACTCGCCCGGAGACATCATTACCAACCCTGACCTCCCTACTACAAGAAATACAAATTCTCACAGGATATACAATTAATCAATCTAAATCAGAAGCCCTACTTATACAATCCCCAATGTCTGGCAACCTTATCTAAAAATACCCTTACAAATGGGATAAACTCCACATAACTTATTTAGGAATTAAAATACCACAGAATTTCTCAAACTTACATGCCTCAAATTTCTCTTCAACTCTGTCAAAAATGTACTCAGATTTGACCAGATGGATACCCCTCCCTCTTTCGTTGTTGGCTAGAGTTCAGTTGATTCAGATGAACTCTCTGCCGAAGATTCTATATGTAATGCAACATATCTCATTACCTCTTGCGGCGAAGGATGTCCGGAAATGGAATACCTCTGTTGGCCAATTTCTCTGGGCAAACCAGAGACCTAGACTTGCACTTAATAAGCTCCAATGCCCTAAAGAGGGAGGAGGATTAGCTCTGCCTAATATTGTTAACTACTGGCTTGCCACTCTGCTTGCACACATCACTACCTGGCTCTCACCACAAAGCCTGGCCCCATCCTGGCTCCAAGTGGAGCAGATAATGTCTGACAACTCCTTGGCCTATTCTCAAGTCTTTCAGCTGCATAACAACATCGGATTACAAGTAGATCTAGATTTACTAAAGGGACATTCCAGTCATGGAGGGAATTTTTATCTCGTCCCACTAATAAGTTTTTATCAGATTGGATGGGAATTCCCACCGAGGACCCATCCTGGATTCTGGCTAGATTGGATACCACTTTTGAGAGATGAGCCCAACGAGGCCTACAACACTCCTACCAATTTTATGATAACTCGGTCTTTAAATCTTTTGAGCAACTACAACGGGAATTCCTCTTAAGCAAAACAGATTTATTTAGGTACTTACAGATCCGTCACCTTATGGATGAGAGGATTGGACTAGATATTACTAACCAGATCATCCCCTCCTTATTTTCCTTGCTTTCTCAATTGGCTAGAGGGGGCGACCGTAACCACTTTGTCTCCCGATTTTATAAAGCCCTACACGGGACACTGACCAAGGTCATGCAGGCAGTACAATTCCATTGGGAGGCTGAGCTTCAGATTGAACTTTCCCAGGAGGACTGGCTCCGCATTTGAAGGAGGCAACATAAAACCTCTAGCTCATATACATGGAGAGAGTTCTCTTGGAAAGTGGTGTCTAGATTCTTCCGTATATTCAGCAGATGGGAACTCCTCTTGTTGGAGACAATGTGGTTGTGAGGTTGCTACACACACACACACACAAATCCATCCTTTGGTCCTGCTTGACATTGACAACATATTGGTCATTGATAAAGGATAGAGTGCTGGATCTTTTCCCAAATCTAGTTACTTTTACTCCGGCCGTAGGGATCCTTCTTCATTATCCTCGCCACTTTAAAGACCCACACCAAATATAGCTTCTTAATATCCTACTTGGGGCAGACAAAAAATGTATTACGAGGTTATGGCTTCGTCTAGAACCTATGATCTCAACCTGGGAGGATACAATTTATGAGATTTACAAACTAGAACATATGACGGCTCGACTACAAAATAAAATATCTAAATTAATGAATCGATGGAATGTCTGGTTTCTTAATATTTCCCAGTTCAGACTGGACCAAACACCTTAATAACTAGTGAGAACTGTGGCATGTCTCCCCAATTACCTGGCGACAGAGGCCTGGCCGTGCTTACCTTCCTTTTTTATTTTCCGGGAACTTTTATAGCCTTGATAGATGGGGTTCCTGATTACAATTTTAAATTTATTTTCCCTTCTTACTATATCCTGGTGGGCGGTCCCCCTGGCCTCATCTGCGCCCCCTTCCCCCCACAGACTTTATAAGACTGGGAAATGCAGATCTGTCTTATTGATTTGCACTTGATAGTAATGTATATGATGGCAATAATGTTATAATTTTAATTAGGGTAGAGAATTGTAATTTTATTATGTAACTATGATATTTAACATAGCATTGATTATTGACTCTCACCCTTGTAATTACTGATGTCACCCTGTCATATGTATGCATCCCCATTTATGTGATGATCTCCTGTAAACCTGCTCTGTGGTACCATTTAAGTAAAATTTTAAATAAAAAGTTAAAAAAAAAAAAAAATTGTCTTGCAAAAGTTGGCACCTGTTATTATTTCTCACCTGCCTGTTATGTTTACATAGAGGATAATGTATGGTCAGCTATCGGTAACAAGTCTGTGTTGCCAGTGAGAGGTTGCCATGGCCACGGTTTAAACCTCGAGAGTGAAGCCCGAGAGGTTTTGGTCATCTTGGCAACCTCGAGATGGCAACACACGCTTTGTTGCCGATAGTGGACCATATAATATCTTTTATAGTGCACGGTCCACATACAGAATAAAAAATGAGAGGCTGGATCCTTACTTAAAAGTTTTTTTTTTTAGTCACTGCCACTCTGTCCCAGGTCCAGCTTTCACTGCCGTGGCCAGTTCAGGTAGTCCCAAGGTTAGCATATCACACGCATGCTCGAAGGCATTCTATGTTGTTGTACTATCGATGTGACGTACCCATGATGGTATAACAACATCATAACGTCACATTGAGGGTACAACAACCCTGTAAAATGCTGAATTTTTATCGATAACAACGTTCCACCATACATTTTAAGTGGAGTAGTTATCCAATATGATTTTTAATCCAAGGCTGTTTCTCAAAAATGTATCATTTAATGATGCCATACATGAGTAGTAAATCACCTTTTTTTTTGTCAGTTAGCCATACACGTTAACTCGAGTTTGTCTAAGCATTCCTCATATGGTAATTCCCTTAAAGAAGACAGGAAATTATTTCTAATTGGCAAAGGTTTATAATGTTCCTATTTTCAGAAATGATATTCATACCCTTTAAAGTGTATAGTGGAATGCTGTTATGCATGGAATTCCATGCCTGGAATATGCTTGTTCTGCTGCAGTAGTGACATCATTATGTTGTTTTGCTGCAGTAGTGATGTCACTACTACAGCAGAACAACTTGGAATGCTGCCACAGTTGCTTTCCTCTATCCATTTAAAACTGAATTTTTTTTTTTTAACTTGAACTTGCAGAAATAACTGCAGCACGCTGTCAGTTAAAAAAAAAGTTAAAATTTCTATTCTCCGTTGTCTTCACTAGCTGGTTTTGTGTGATTTTCTATGCTGTGACTTCCCATACACTATAAAAGATTGTGTATGAGCAGTCATACACAAACAAGGATATTCTTGTATCTCGGGGTTCCCTTGGTAACAGAGCATCTCTCGAGGTCATCTGTTACCAAGGAAACCTCTGGATACAAGAATATCCTTGTTCTATATGATTGCTCATATACAATCCTCTATACTTACAGTACGTGAAAAAAAGTGACGTAAACAGCTGTATTTTGCATTGTTCTTGCTTTTATGGATAGAATTATGTTACTATTCTCTTCATGGAACCAGTGATCTAAAATGTTAACTATGTCATGGTTTGTGTACAGAACTTGTAACACTGTTCTCACAGGTCAATGGCTCATTCTTCGTATTCTGTACACAAACCATGACATAATAAAATCTATAAAATGCAAGTTCAATGGAAAAAAAACTCCGCAAAAGTTTGTCCATAAAAAGAAAGCAGTTGAAGACAGTTTTTCACATCGGTGTTTACTCAGGTACAATTAATTATGGATCATTAGAAGTTCGGAATTTGATTTCAGTAAATGGGAATATTATTATCTGCTACCAACTGGCATACATTCCCTATCCCCTTTAAATTCCAAATTAGTTTGGTCACCTTTTTCTGTCCTCTTTCTAATATTGTTTTATCCTTGGTAAGATATAGGTTCCATACAGGGGAGCAATAGTCAAGATGAGGTCTGATTAAATCTCTATACGGTGGGAAGATGACTCATTTTTGGAGATGACATACTATCTAAAACATCCCAGAGTCTTCTGTGTTTTAGCCACAGCGTTCTCATAACGTTGTGATGCTTTTAGGTTATTAGTAAATAAAATGCAAAGATCCATATCTTCATTGGTTGCATTAATCTGAGAATCATTAAAGAGTACTGCATAAAATATAATATCAGTTTTTAAAAGCAGTCAGCAATCACCTTTTATATCTGAGGAACTTTTCTTTTCCCTTTAGTTAATAAGATTTCTTACCTAATGTTAGTATGTCTGATGTGTAAAACAGTACTCTGCCTGGCAGCTGACATATCTAGCTCTGTTCCTCCCCTTTACATCATCAGCATTATGACTTAGCTGATTATGACATCACAGCTGCTCAGGAAGAGTCATTCAGTAGTTGCCAGGTCAGTCACCTGTGATATTACTGATAGTGAGGTCACAAGGCTGATGATACAGTGGAAGGAATAGGACTAGATATGCCAGCTTCCAGGTAACGTGCCATTCATACATCCAGCACAATACTATCGCGTTAAAAACTTGGGAGCCGGCCCATTGGTGCTGGAGGTTGAGGTGCTGGTCACTACATCTCGCGCCATGCCAGCGACCTGGGTTCGGGAACAAGCCTGGACCACCAGGGGTAGGCAGGGACAACAGAGGATTGAGCACCCGGAGGACTACTCTCTCAGGGGGAGGTAGGTCTTGTCGTCCTGCTCATTGACTGCCCTCTGGCAGCGGCTGGAGGGCAATATGGGTTGGTAGGCACGTACTGGCATTCTCACGTCAGTGGTGGTGGTGAATGGGAGAAAATGTGAAAAGGGAGCTAGCAGGCTCCATGATGGCCTGTTGTGTCCCTGGCCATCCCAGCTTCTGCATAATACTCTGCGGGGAGGCTGGGGAGAAAGCCAGTGCTCTCCTCCCTGGCCCTGCTGCCGGGCGGGGAGTAAGCTGTGGGACTTATCGGGGTTGGTCTGAGCAGGGGCGCATGGGTCAGAGGATGAGTCCTCCGAGGGAGGGCACAGCTGCATACCAGGCTCCAAGGAGCAAAAATAGATAATAAACAAAAAAAAACTTTCAAATGAGCAAACAGAAAAGGAAAAAATATTTCAGGAATAAAAAAGGTTACAACCGACAACTACTTTAATTTTGTAGCATTTCCTGTATGTTATTTTTCGTTCAACTAGCTCTTTAATACCCTTTTTATTTTACTTATTTAGTTTTTTGTTGATCAGGAAAAGGGGGGAGTTACGAAATTCGTGTTGGGGGGTATACATATGCAAACTGACATACTGAAATCAGGTTAAGCTATTGGTGGTATTTTTAGTGAATGGGAGAAATCTGGCCAGTACACCAGCGAAATTCTTCTACTCTTTGGCAATAACCGCAACATGAATGAGGTGGTAAATTCAAGAAAAATATAGTAAAATGTCTATTATCTGTATGATATGTATTATAGTATGTTGATATTTTATTTTTTACTGAAAGAAGTCCCCTACTCTTTGGCAGGGGGCACTGTCTGCTTCCTGCCAGAGTGCAATGGTGTCTGAGGAGGAGAGAGTATCAGAAGCCCAGATGGAAGAGACGGTCTCTCTTACCACCCGGAGTAGTGAGGATACACCTTGAAGTTGTAGAAATCCCTTAAACACACGTGGTTTGGATGGAGAGAGTGGAAGAAATGAAGCCTTATCAGCCAGTGAGGTTTCTAGTATGGAAGCTGAGGACCCAGTACTGCTTTCAGAACACAGATGTCTGGAAGCTGAGTTGCAGGAGAAAAAGGCATACATGATGCACTTAATTACTAAGGAAGACGCTAAGTATGCCGAACACACAGCCAAACAACAGAAAGCCAGGAACGAGGTACATCCAGTTCAGAGCCTTAAAGGTGCGATGGCATCCCCCTCTACTGACACTGTCCACTGTCACTCTTTCAGAGCTTGGGACATCAAAGGACTGCTACAGCACAGCTAAGTGGTGACTCAGCTCCTGGGCTGCAGTGTCAGCTGACAGCTGTTTCAGAACATATCAGGGCAGGAGTACTGACAAACCAGGCTGCAACTCTTAGTCCACTGCATGATGAAGTGACCAAATAAAAAAGAACTAACCGAAGTAATCTTGTTTCTTCCTAGGTATTCTTCAATATGATCAACTCTAGCAGTCAGCCTCCCGAGTTGAACTGCCCCGGAGATGAATGGAATGTATGCAAATGGTGGAACATCAACTGACTTGTGCCACCATTCAAACTGCTGCCCTTAACAATTGCTGTGTTCTATAATGCTCAAATTCATTGGAGCCTGCAAATGTAAACCCCTTATTGATCTACTGTAATTATAAAAAAAAAAAAAAAAACGTTAACATACAACAACCCCCCCCTTTAATCCTATCCCCTGGTAATGCCAGATAGGACAATAAGAAGGAAAACAGGGCCACCTGGTTTTCAAACACAGCACACCCAGTGTAAGACCCAGATAACACCAGCTGTAATGCAAAGGCCTAATTGTTCTGGAAGGGGAGATAGGGAGAGTTATTCATATTTAAGAATACCTTGGAAGAAACAAGATTACTTTGGTGAGTAATTGTTTCTTCTAACTCCAGGAATTCTTCTATATGATTAACTCTAGCAGACTACAAAGCAGTACCTTTGGAGGTGGGCACAGAAAGTACAGTTACATAAGAACTTACTGTAACAGTAGATCTTTGAGAGGAGCTCTTGCAGCAGGCTATAACCATTAGGACTAATGCCGCAGGCATTAGGACCCACTGGAAAAAATTCTCAGACAGCAGTACCCAGCAGGGACCGCCCCCGTTGGTGGCTCAACCCCGTCAGCCATGGTACAAAAGGGGGCGGACCCAGTTGCACCCCAGTTCCCCCACTAAGACCTGCGAACAGGCCCTGACGAAAGAAAGGAGCGAAGCCTGCAGACGAAGTTCTGTACACTTCTCTTGGGGGATGGAGGGCAGGAAGCAGCGCCTGCTGCAAGAGCTCCTCTTGAAGATCTACTGTTACGGTAAGTTCTTAAGTAACTGTACTATCTTACCTCGAGTGGGAGCTCTTGCAGCAGGCTATAACCATTAGGACTGAATCCCAAGCAGTCCCGCGCCAAGGAAGTGCCTGACCCCGGGAGGTGGAAGATGGGATGATGCTGGAAAAACAGCAGGTCATGAAAGAAGCCCCTGAAGGACTGCCAGGCCGAAGCTGGCTCGGTGTCTGGATGCAATGTCCAGGCTATATTGCTTCCCGAAAGTGTGCACAGAATGCCAGGTGTCAGTCGTGCATATGTCTTTGATAGTGACATTCTTCAAAGCGACAAAGGAAGCCGATACTCCCCTGGTAGAGTGACCACTAACCAGGCCCGGAAGGGGTTTACTGTTCTTTTCATAGCAAGACACAATGCAGTGGACAAGCCACTTGGAAACTGTCTGCTTAGACACCGGGTTGCCCGGGTGTTGTAGCTCGAAAGCCACAAACAGTTGCTCTGATTTATGGTGTGCAGCTGCGCCCTTAAGGTAGTACCTCAGCGCCCTGTGAACATCCAGAGTGTGAAGGAGAGCCTCTCCCCTATCAAAGGGAGAAGAAAAGTAAACTGGAAGATCACCTGACTGGTTGAGGGTCAAATCCGAGACCACTTTAGGAAGGAACTTAGGATTCGTTCTGAGGAGAACACTTTCCCTATGAAAAATTAAATACGGCTCTTTACAAATCAAAGCCTGGAGCTCGGAAACTCTTCAAGCTGAAGTAACAGCAACTACAAAAACAAACCTTCCAGGAGAGGTAACGCAGCTCACAGTCAGCTGCTGGTTCAAGGGGTTGGGGGGTAAGCTTCTCCAACAGGAGAAGGGTGGGATAGGATCCCCAATGGGAGATCTCGTGTAGAATCCCTCGTAAAAAGGTGCGGGCCACATCCAGTTGGGCTAAGGTTTTGTCCCCCAAAAGGGTGTGATATGCAGAAATGGCCCACATGTGCACCTTTATGGAGGAGTAGCTCAAGCCTTGTTGATATAAGGAGAGGAGATACTGTAATGCTGAGTTCACCGGACAGGTGAGGGGGTCCAGACAGTGAGACGACGCCCATAAGCAGAAGCGCTTCCACTTCATAGCGTACGTGGAGCGAGCAGAGGGCTTCCTCACTGAGACGAGGACATCTGCCACCTCCTGAGAGACCCTGTACCGGGACTTTGCTACGTCTGAAGGAGCGAAGCATGCAGGTGCTGAGACCTGAGATCGGGATAGACCAGCGAGCCCTGAACCTGGGACAGCAACCGCGAGCATATTGGTAGCTGGACTGGAGGTTCCGAGGACAACTGCTGAAGTAGTGGGAACCAAATCTGCTGGGGCCACAAAGGGGCAATTAGACTCATCTGAGCCCCTTCGGCCTGTACCTTCAAGAGAACTCTCTGAACGAGAGGGAAGGGAGGGAAGGCGTAAAGAAACCTCCCTGCCCAACAAAGGGACAACAAGTCTGGCCAGAAAACACCAGGCACGGGCTCTCGCGAGCAGAAAATTAGCTGTTTGGCATTGCGTGGGGATGTAAAGAGGTCCAGCTCTGGATGACCCCGTGTGTTAAAGAGCTGGTCTGCTACTGACTGCAGCAGCTTTCACTCGTGCGCCTTGGACTGAGACCTGCTTAGGTTGTCTGCCAAGTCATTTAGGATGCCTGGAACGTGCACTGCGGACAGAGAGATGTGCCACTCCAGCGTCCAGTACCAGACTCTCATCGCCTCCCTGCACAGGGGGTAGGAGTGGGTGCCCCCTTGCTTGTTGATGTAGAAGATGATCGCCATGTTGTCTGTCTGAACAAGGAGAGAGCCTGGGCCACGGTCCTCTTGAAAAGCATGTAACGCATTGAGGACCGCTTACATTTCCAAGACATTGATATGGAGATCGCACTCCGTAGGGGTCCAGACTCCTTGTGTTTGGTGGGCTCCTAGGTGCGCCCCCAACCCAAATCTGAGGCATCCATCATTAGAGTCTGATTTGGGGGCTCCTGATGGAAAGGGGACCCCTTTTTCTAAATTTAGAGGGTCCCGCCATCAAAGAGGTGTCCTCTTGACTGGCTCTGTGATCCTGACCATGTGGTCTAGATAGTCTGAGCATTGATCCCACTGCACCCTAAGCATCCACTGTGGGATTCTCATGTAGAGGCGAGCCAGAGGAGTGACAGGAATGGCCGCCGCCATGTGCCCCAGAAGTCTGAGGAAGGTCCTGGCCTGGACCTGTGGGGTTACGAGGACCGATCCGGCAATCTCCCGGAAGCGAGTGCCCCTCTCTGGGGATAGAAAAGCCATGCCCTGGACCGAATCCAGGACCGCCCCTATGAAGACGAGTCTTTGGCTGGGCTCTGGGGAAGACTTCGGAAGGTTCAGGGTAATCCCCACCTCTTGGAATAGAGTCTAGGTCTCTCTGAGAGCCTGAAGGAGGCACATCCTTGACAGGGCCGCAAGCAGCCAATCGTCGAGGTAAGGGAAGACATAATGTCCCTGGCACCTTAGGGCCACAGCCACCACTGCCAAGCATTCTGTGAAGACTCGAGGAGCGGCCGAATGGGAGAACCCGAAACTGATAATGCACCCCCTGGAAGTGGAACCTCAAGTATTTCCTGTGGGGTGAAAGACCCCTATGTGCATGTACACATCTTGCATGTCTAGGGAGAAGAACTAGTCTCCCTGATGCAGCAGAGGAATAAGCCCTGGAAGAGTCACCATCCGGAACCTTCAGCATTCAATATAATCGTTTAAAGAACTGAGGTCCAGAATGGGATGAAGATCCTGGATCTTCTTTGGGACAAGGAAGAAATGGGAGTAATATCCCTTTCCCCGCTGCTACAGAGTGACTGGTTCTATCGCCCTTTTCTGCAAGAGGGCCTGAATTTCTCCTTCTATGAGCGGAATGTGAGAAGGAGGATATCTCGAGGACCTTGGTGGGGTACCTGGGAGGGGATCTCAGTGAACTCCAGCGTATGTCCCCTCCTTATAATATCTAGGACCCACTGGTTCACAGTTATTGAGCTCCAGTGAAGGGAGAAGCGACCCCCTACTGCCTCCCCTGGTACCTCCTCCGGAAGAGGGGGGTCGGAAGGGAGTCATTGGGCAGAGCTGGGAGTGGGCAGAGAGGCTTGGGAGGACTTGGGGCCACGAAAAGGAGCGCCTCCAGGTTGCTGGCTCTCCATTTAAAGTCACCCCTCTGGCCATGCTGGTTGCCGTGGGCTTGGGTGCCCGAGGGCTTCCGAAATGGCCGCCTTTTGACTCTGTTCTGGTCCCCTCTGTACATCTGATGGATGGACCAGATGGATTTCCCTGACTACTGGAGATGAGAGATAAGTGACTCTGTCTCCTGCCCAAATAAGACGGAACCCTGGAACAGGAGGTCCTGGATTCCGGACTGCAGTTCTTGGTGAAAGCCGGAAACTCTCAACCAAGCGTGGGGCGCGGAGGCAGACCCCTGGCGCTGATGCTCCTGGCCGCCATATCTGTAGTGTCGCATCAATAGTACAGAGAACATTCACATGTCCGAGCCCGACTTGAGGATGTCCAGAATCTCCGTCTTCTGTGTGGAGTCTGGCAAGGCATTAACAAACACCTGTCCCCTCTCCCAGAGCACATTCTGGTATTGAACCATATGCGTGAGGAAATTAAGGGACCTAATGGAGCAGGTGGAGGCAGAATAAACTTTCTTGCCAACCTGGTCCAAATAGCGAGACTCTGTGTCAGGAGGCTGGGCACCAAGGTGTTTTGGCTGCTTGGACTTATCATGGGCAGCCGTAATCACAGAAGAGTCCACCTGAGGGTGCTCTGCCAGGAAAGGCTCATCCCTCGAGGCCCTGTACAGCATGTCTGACTTCTCAGGAACCGCTGGGACTGAAGCTGGATGCTTCCAAGTAATTCTAGTAAGGTCTTGGAAAGTGTTCACTAAAGGAGGTACCACCAGAGGTTTGGGTACCTTTTGCCTCAAGTATCTGGCTAGTTGACGGCGTTCCGGATCCAGGTCCTCTGTATCCCATTCAATGGAGGACTGGATGTGTCTCACGACGTCCATAAAGGTTGGATCATCAGGAGGCAAGCGGGGTTGGTCCTTTTCTCCTGGGGAACTCCCAATCCCCGAGAGGGAAGAGGAAGAGGGCGATCGGTTACTGGGTGAAAAATAGCCAGATCTGTCCCTAGGACTTGCCCCGTTCGAAAGTCGGTGGCTATCGGACCAATGTTGGTCATGAGACAGACGATGGAGCGATGACGGGCGTCAGTTCGGGGACCGACGTCGGGAGCAGGCTCGCAGATCGGAGCGGGAACGGCTCCTGGAGTGTGACCTGATCCGGTGTCGGCTACCTGACCTAGGTGAATGCGGGTGGCGGTCTGGAGACCGTGATCGGGAATGGACCCTGGGGGATGAGCAAGGCAGCGGCCTCTCAGGGGTCTCCTTAGGCGAAGGCGTGGGAACACCCTCCAGCCATGGTTTGCCCGATGGATCTGGCCCCGGTGATGGGTCCGGCCTCGGGGGAGTATGTTTCTGGACTTGACCCCACCAAAACGAAAACAGTTCCTGGAGCTCCTCCCTGGAAAATACAGAGGCTGCTGTCCCTGGAAAGGGGACTATGGGATCCGAAGTATCCAGCAGCCATGAGGGGGAACCTCCTGGAGAGCCCCGAGGGGAGGAAGACTTAGGAGATGCAGATGCTGCTCCTTCCGCGGTAGCATCAGTCACCGTTGCCCCTTCTGAAGGTGTCGGGACTGACAACGGTTTCTCCCGGTGGGGGGCACTGGACTGTCTTCTGACTCCAGTGGCTTACCCTTTTCGGGTGAAGACAGGACCTTAGTGGGCAGGGCCGAAGCTTGTGCCACAGAGGTCTTGGGGGTGACCCTAAGTGGCGTCACCTTAGGCTTAGCAGGTTTCTCCCATGACGTACCTGCTTTGGCCTGAGTCTTCTTGACTGAAACGGAATCCTTACGGGGATGATGATCTCCGGAGCCCAAGGAAGAGTGGGGCTTCTTGGGGGAGGACCAAGAACGTGACCAGGACTTAGACCAGTGGCGGGACCAACTACGGTCCTTGTCCCGGGAGCGCTTGCTGGATTTGTCCTTATGTTTGACCTTCTCCCTGGAGGTGTGCAGGATGTCCATCTTTTGTTCCAAAAGGAAAGCTTCCAGAGCCTTCAAGCGACGGAGTCTAGTCCTGCTGGTGTAGCCCTGGCAGGTGGAACAGGCTGCAGTGCTGTGGTTGGGACCCAGGCAAAACACACACTTGGTGTGGCCGTCTTTTGATGGGATCTGGCGGCCGCAGCTACACTTGTTCCTGTGAGGCCCGGAGGATGATACCGAAGACTGGGACGCCATACTTCAGCTGAAGTCGGTGAAAATAACCGATAGATTTTTGAAAAAGTGATAGAAAAAAAGGTTTTGCTGGCAACTGACAAGCCAAAATCTTCCCCAACGTGAGCAGGTCACGGCGGGAAAAGAACTGGGGTGGAGCTGGGTCCGCCCCCTTTTGTACCGTGGCTAACGTAGGGGTGGAGCCGACGTTGGGGGCGATACCTGCTGGGTGCTGCTGGCTGTGAATTTTTTCCGGTGGGTCCTAATGCCTGCAGCATTAGTCCTAATGGTTATAGCCTGCTGCAAGAGCTCCCACTCGAAGTAACATCCTTTTTTAGGGAACAGATTCTGAAGCACTGCTGTGCCAAACCTGGCATCACTTCTGGATTGTATATCCAGGTTCTAATGCTTTGTAAAAGTATGTTTTGTTCTTCATGTAGCTGCTTTGCAGATTTCCAATAGGGGAATGTCTCTGGCTGCTACTATTATAGCAGCTATGCCCCTTGTGGAATGTGCCCTCAGGCCTACTGGGGGCTCTTTACCAGCTTTACTGTAGCAAAACTGAATATACTGCACTATCCAGTTAGCGACTGTCCTTTTAGAAGCTGGTTTTCCTTTTCCCACATCTCCATAGGTTAGTAACAACTGTTGTCTGTCCTGCCTATGATCCTTGGTGTGGTCAATATAGTAGTTGAGAGCTCTCTTGATGTCCAGGCTATGTAGCCTGCGTTCCCCTGAACTAGAATGTTCAGTAAAGAAGACTGGCAAGGTGACAGACTGATTCAGATGGAAGTCAGAAACCACCTTTAGAAGGAATTTCCTATTGGTCCTGAGGACCACTTTGTCCTGTGGAAGGAGATATAGTTTTGCTCTATGCACAGGGCTTGCAACTCACTTATCCTCCTGACAGAAGTGAAAGCCACTAGGAATATTGCTTTCCAAGTGACAAAAATTTTAAATGTGCTGTAGCTATGAGCTCAAATAGGATGAGACTGATGTCAGGTGGACCTTATGGGAAGTGGGCTGTAGGCCCGGTGAATGTAGGTGGATAAGATAGTCCAACAAGACTTGTAGCCGTGCCTGAGAAGGGACTATCCTACTGGAGTTACACCAGATAGAGAACCTCTTCCATTTGGAGGCATAGGTTTTCTTGGTAGAGGGTTTCCAACAATCCCCAAGAACCTTGAGTATCCTGCCCTGAGAGGAGGTCAGAAGGTTGCGCTTCTGAGGGAGGTGTATGGGCTGGGCCATAGATAGAGAGAGCAGCAGCGAGTACCATGGTTGACTAGCCCTGTCTGGGGCTATCAGGATCATGGTCACTGGCTGGGACCTGAACTTGATCAGGATCCTGAGTAACAATGGAAATGGAGGGAAAGCATATAGGCTCCTCCCTGACCAGTGCAACACCAGGGCATCCATGGGCACTGTGCCCTTTGCCAGAGGCCTGCAGCAGAACAGAGGCAAATGGTAGTTCTCCTGTGAGGCAAAGAAGTCTACCTCTGGGGTGCCCGACCTGTGAAACACCACCTCTAGTACTTGCCTGTTTAGAGACCATTCATGGTGGTTTTGGTTGATTCTGCTGAGTGCATCTGCCAGAGTGTTGTCCTTCCCTGGGAGGTGGACAGCCTAAAGGGATACCTGTAAGGAGTATGCCAGACTCCATATTTTCATTGCATTTATGCACAGCAGGTTGGATCTTGTCCCTCCCTGCTTGCTGATGTAATACATTGTGGTGGTATTGCCTGTCCTGACCTGTACTACCTTGTTTCTTACCAGGGATGCGAAGGATTGCACTGCCAAAAGCAATGCCCTGAGCTCTAGAAGATTTATGTGGAGGAGTGACTCTGCAGGGGACCACATACTGTGCACTGTATGCTCTTCCAGATGTGCCCCTCCCACCCTAGGAGGGAGGCATCTGTTGTGAGTACCAGGGTAGGGGACTCCTTTTCGAATGGGACCCCTCCCCTAAGGTTGGTTCTGTTTTGCCACCATTGCAGGGCCTGCAACAATGTCTTTGGCACTGGTATCATCTTTGAGAGAGAGTTTTTCCTTTGGTACCAATGTGCCCTGAGGTGAAACTGAATGTCTCTCATCTGGAATCTGTAGCCCTGCACTGTTTCTGTTGCTGCGGCCATGTGCCCCAACAACTGCAGGAAGTGCCTTGCTGGCCTTGGTCTGCTAAAACTGAAAGAACCTGCCAGCTGCAGAATACTGTCTACCCTGTCCTGTGGGAGGAATGCCCTCCCCTGCAAGGTATCCAACTCTGTTCCTATGAAATTCAGTACCTGGGTAGGTTGGAATACAGACTTTTTGGTTGATTAGGCACCCCAGAGACTCCAGTGTGCAATGAGTGACCCTGAGAGCCTCTTTCACCTGTTGTGGTGACTTGTCACAACCAGCCAGTCATCGAAGTAAGGGAACACTATGATGCCCTGCCTTCTCAGGTGTGCCACCACCACTGTGAAGCACTTTGTGAATGCCCTGGGAGCTGAGGTCAGGCCGAATGGCAGGGCTGAGAAGAAAAAAATTACTCACCCTAGTAATGTTGTTTCTTCTAATGGAGTCTTGCTATATTATGACATATGCAGTTTGTCCCAGCCTTAGAACTGCTCCGGAGGTGAAAGAGTTAACTTCCATGCCAGGCATGGAATCTTGAGCGCGAGCTCAGTTGAAAAAAACTCTGTCTGTTGATCTTCAAACTGAAACTGTCAGATCTTTACAAGCAAAACTCACTAAAGTTCTGTGTGGAAGCTGTAAACCTATACTAGCCAACTGGCTACTAAAATATTAACACATTTTTCTGGTCCCAAAACCAAGACTCAAGTCAGGGGATCCAAAAAATAAAATAAAATAAAATACAACACCCAAACGCCCCAAAGAGAGGGGTGAAAACACAAGGTGGGCATCATTAAGTGCCAACACTGCACTGCCCACCCACATCCCAAGAGCCGAGGTTCTGAGAGGGGCAGGCAGGGGGGGAGGTCATAATATAGCAAGATTCCATTAGAAGAAACAACATTACTAAGGTGAGTAATTTTTTCTTCAAACAACATGAAGTCTTGCTATATTATGACATATGCAGACTTCACAAGCAGTACCTCCATGGAGGAGGGACAGAACCTACTTAGGAAATAGGCTCTGAAGCACAGCTGTGCTGAACGAGCATCACTCCTAGCCTGGATGTCCAGAGAGTAATGCTTGGTGAAAGTGTATACTGTTTCCAGGTAGCTGCTTGACATATCTCTAAGATAGGGATGTCCCTGGCCGCAGCTAGGGGACGCAGCTGTACCTCTGGTAGAGTGAGCCTTCAGGCCTGAAGGGGGAACCTTACCCAGTTTTTGATAGCAAAATTGGATACAAGAGACAATCCACCTGGCAATGGATCTTTTAGTGGCAGGTTTCCCTTTGCCAACCTCACCATAAGTGAGGAACAGTTGGAGGAGTCAAACCTGTGACCCATGCACGCTCTATGTAGTAACTAAGGGCTCTCTTTACATCTAAACTGTGCAGCCTCCTCTCGCCAGAGGAGGAATGGTCAGTGAAGTACACTGGAAGAGATATAGATTGATTAAGGTGGAAATCTGAAACCACCTTAGGCAAGAACTTCCTGTTAGTCCTGAGGACTACCTTATCTCTGTGAAAGGAGATAAAATCAGGCTCCACTGACAAAGCTTGTAATTCACTTATGCGCCTGGCAGAAGTGATGGCTACTAAAAACACAGTTTTCCAAGTCAAGTACTTAAGCTCTGCTGAAGACAAAGGCTCAAAGGGGGGTTGCATTAGCTGAGCAATGCAAACATTAAGATTCCAGGCAGCAGCAGGGTCCCTGAATGGAGGGTTGGTGTGAAGCAATCCCTTAAAAAACTTGGAGAATACAGGGTGAGCAGAAAGAGAAGAGTGCTTTCCTGCTGAAATAAAAGCAGAGACAGTTGCCAAATGCACTTTCAGGGTAGCTGGCCTCAGCCCCAAAGTATTTAGATGGACCATATAGTCCAGGACTGTGGGCAAATCAGCAGATTCTGGGGAAATATGTGTAACCCCCCTGCAAATGGGGTTTCCCAAAAAACTTCCAGGAGCTTGCTTGAATGCTCCAAGCCTGAATGGTGTTTGGCGTTTAAGCCATTTATCAGTGAGTGTTTTTAGAGCCTCTGGTACTGTCTCTTTAAGAGCTGTCTAATTGCAGACATAATTAGTTTGTATGGGGGGACTGTGTGCTTCTCTGTTTGAGTACCACTCGAGCTGCTGCCAATTCACTCCATTTTGCAGTCACTAGAGTGCAAAGGGAACCTATCTGAGAGATGTAACTGTTTGACAGAAATCATTTACAGTAATAATGAAATTACAGTTTGTCTAACCTGCTTTCTTTGTAGTCAGAACTGTGTCTGCCTAGTTCCCATTCTGCTTTTGAACTGCTGAACTGGACCAATCAGTGTGGGTAAGCTAGCTCTAAAATGGTGCCTTGGACGAATCAGAACTTGGACTCATAATCTGAGCCAGCCACAAGAGGATTGTATGGGCAGTGACTCTGGGAGATGTAGTTTAGACTTGCGCCTTTTTGGACCAACAGCAGCAGTCTATTGTGAGTGACAGCCAATCCAGTCAAGAACTGGGAGGAACTCAAAGGAAGTGCCAGTTTTGTCTGTTGGAGTTTCAGTTTAGCTCTGGAGTGAAGGAAAGAAACCCTGTGCTCCTCCAGTCACAGTTTCAGTCAAAAACGTGTGTAAGGCCCAGAGTTCCGGTCTGCAGCTTGTGTAACTGCTTGTTAGGACTGAATCCGTCCTGTGAAAAGAATCAAAGGATCTCTGAAGAGTAAAACCAGGCTCACCCTGTAGAAGACTGGAGAAATTGTTGAATTGCACTCGGTCTGTCAGGAACTGAATCTGCTGTGTGTTCTCCCGGTATTGTGCAGTAATTGCGATCGGGATAGAAGCAGCCTGCCTGGTATAGTACTTTCTTTTTACCATATAAATGTGTGAAGAGTCTCGTGGAGCTCAAGAGTAGCCCTGCTGACGTTGAAGGACCCTATCTTGTTTGGAGGTCGTGAGTACTAATTCAGGGTCGCTCCCGTTGAATTGCCACATTAAATCCAAATGGAATCACTGTACTACTGACTGTTTAAACTAATTTTTCTTTTCACTGTGTGAAAGGGCCCTACCAGCTGCCACGGTTTGGACTAGCCACTAGGGCTTGGGTACCCAGGGACAGTAACTGGTAGGATAGGCCTATGCACAGAGCCATGATGTAGATATTAAAGTGATAAGCTAATTAACCTGATTTCCCCTGTCCTTCTTATATCCCCTAAATAAATCAGAGCTGCTTGTTTCAGCAAGTTATACTGCCTGAGGTATTTGTCTATGTTAAAGTACTGTACTGTGATTGTTGCACTGTATCTTATTTCACAGGAGGTCCCAGTGCGGAACTAGTCCTGGGGTAAGTGTATACTGTGAAGGTAATTCTGATATATTGTGTGGGCCACTAGTGGGAAGAAAGGGGTTGCAGTGTCCCAGAGGGCTGTGACCAAGTAAGTTTAACTACTGCAAACCCTGACCTCTAGGTGGAGGAACACCATTGATCCAGGCCCTCAACCTGTTAGTGGCAAATCAGGCAGGGGTAGTAGCCCTGGGATAGCGCCATCTAGGGGTTACATCTTGGAGGCTCACGCTGGGATTGTGTGTTCTCTAGTGGCCATATTTATGAACCACTGTTAAAAAAATGGGTACCCCGACAGAAGTGGCTGTGCACGGCTGGTGGAGTGGTGTACTGGGAGGAGATTGACCCCAAAATGCTATGCTTATCCTGGACATCCCCTGGGTATCAATACGGACACTGTACAGGAGTACTTTCCAAGGTGGAAGGTTTACAAAACCCTGTGGTGGTGGGTCGGCATGCTAATCTGCTCACCCACACTTTTCTGGCCCTAGTAGAGTTTAAGGATCCCATAGATAGCTCCAAAGTGCCACAGACCATTACCCCAGAGGAGCCCTCACTGCTTGGAGAGTGATAACTAGGACAGTAAAGACCCGGGGAATGAGCCCCACCACTATCTGAAACTTTTGAGGAGAAATTTGCTAAATGGTTGCTGGGGAAGGGAAAACTGTGGAGGACTTGAAGAAACTATTCTTGCCACCTGGGGTGTTCCTCCCCAACACTGTCCGCTCCAGTGCCCGTAATGGTGGCTGAGCCAATGCAGACTCCTATTTCTGCACCTGCCATTAGTCACGACTCTTACGGAAGGTTGAGGATCTTCTGGCACCTCCCCACCCCAAGGGAGGATGACTGGGAGACCTGGATGAACTATGTTGCCCCCAAGTGCTAGAATGGCAATGCTCGGGAAGCGAGCGAAAGAGGGTTAGTGAGAGCCTCGAGGTCCTGCCCTGGCTACCATCCGTGCTAAACGGGCCAGTAACCCTGAAGCGACTGCACAGGCCTATCTTGAGGCCTTGGAGAATGTGTATGGAGCCCAGATTCTGATGAGGACCTATGGTGGAGAGTAAGAAATGCACAACAGTACCAAGGGAGTTGTTGTCTGTGTATGTATCTCGCTGGAAAAACTGTTGCAAGAATGCCTCAAAAGGGTAGTTTGCCAGCGACTGAACTGGACCGAACCAGGCTGGACAGGATCCTTAAGTCTGCCCCCTTCTCAGAACTGCTGTTGCTTCAGTTACGCCTGGCAAATCGACTGGAATCCCCACCCTCCTATGATGAGTTAATGAGAGAAATTCGAGGAGTTGAGAAAAGGCGACCTCGGGAGGGACCTGCACCAATAGCTGCGGCTATGACCCGAGTGACTGAGGGTGGCCCATCAAGTGAAGTTCAGGGGCAGAGGTTGGCAGTCAATGAGTGCTCTGATAAGGAAAAAGATATGCCACAATGGGGCGAACTGTTGAGAGAGATCCGGGAATTCAAAAACAGTCCCTTTATGAAGGCCACGCCTGCAAGTATGGGCCCGACCTATATCCGACTGCATCTGCTATGGGGTGGGGATACCCACCCATGTATCTCCTGCTGATAACAGCTCCGAACTCGATTCCTTGACCATGGAAGTGGAGAAACTGACGAGATGTCTCCAAATGCTTATCACGCCGAGACAGAGATGGCACCAAGGTTTCCAGTTAGTAATACCCTGCCCTGGCTCCCAGTGTGGCACCTCGGCCAGCTCAAACTCCAGAAAGTATTTTGCTATAATTGTGGGAAGGATGGGCACATGAAAAGGGAATGCGGTCCCAAAAGACACTGACAAAGTTGCATATAGGCTACAAGGAGAGCTTTGGAGAACAAATCAGTGGTTAAGAGGTGCACGTAATGATCCAGTGAGGGCACCAAAAATGCTAACTCACGTCCTTTTGTGGCAAGGTCAGTTGCCCAGGCCCCCACTACCGCCTCTCCAGACTGGTCCAGAATAGTGGGTCCCTCCATGGAGACCACTGTAAAGGTGAATGGAGTGTCTACAAGAGCTGTATTAGACAGTGGCTCCCAAGTGACAATTATGTTCCAGGATTGGTATCAGAAGCATTTGTCGGACGTACCCTTACAACCATTAGAAGGACTGCATGTATGGGGTTGAGGAAGGCCTACCCTATTCGGTATATCAATTTGGCTGTCTTTCCCCACCTCCGTGACTGGAGTGGCGAACAAGTAGAGACTCTAGCTTTAGTGTGTCCCCCACTGGACTGTATGATGGTGTCCCTTTGTTGATTGGAACAAATGCTCATATGTTCGGAAGGCTGGCACAGTTGTGTTATGAAAACAGGGTCAAAAACTAGTAGAGCTTTAAGAGTTCCAGCTTTAATTAAGAAGGCCTATGAGGCACAGAGATGCTGAAAAATAGAACCAGAGGAACCGGTTGGAATTGTATGGAAGAAGGATCCTGAGTCTCTGATCCTGGTGCCAATGCCCAGTGTACCTTACAGGGAGAGGTCCGTATCAGAAAGGATGTTAAGAATAAAATATTAATGTTTGATGCACCAGGCGATGGAAAATTGCCAGAGGGACTGCTGGTCAAGCCTAGTATTTTGCCTGCTAGAGCACATGCTTATGCCAGAAGGGTAATGGTCCAAGTTCACAATGTGTCTGAAAGAGACATTCGAGTAAATAGAGGTTGCATCCTGGCTAATGTGCATTGTGCAGACACTGCAGTGCTACCCAGCAGCAAGAGTTCGAGAAGAATGACAAAGTACGCCTGACTTGTTTGATTTGCGACTCCGTTGCCAGCTGAATGGAAAGTGAGGATCAGTGAGAAGCTTGCCCAGAGAGACCAGGTGTTTTCTTTAAAGGAATGGGACGTAGGATGCGTGCAAGGAGCTGAGCACAATATCCGCTGCATGACGAAAGACCATTTCGTGAGAGGTCTCGACGCCTGGCACCTGCTGACATAGATGATGTGAGACGGCATCTGCAAGAGATGTTAGCTGCTGGTGTAATACAAGAATCCAGAAGCCTTTATGCTTCCCCCATTGTGGTAGTGAGGAAAAAGAATGGGACAGTAAGGATGTGTGTGGATTATCGCACCTTAAACCATCGGACTATCCCAGATCAGTACACAATGCCCCGCATTCAGGATGCTTTGGACTGCCTAAACGGGAGCAAGTGGTTCTCTGTGTTGGATCTCCACAGTGGGTACTACCAGATCCCGATGGCCCCAGAGGACCGTGAGAAGACAGCCTTTATCTGTCCGCTAGGCTTCTATGAATTCATGAGGATGCCTCAAGGGATTTCAGGTGCCCCAGCCACTTTCAACGATTGATGGAGCGTGCAGTGGGGACATGAACTTACTAGAGTGCCTGGTATACCTAGATGATGTTATTGTGTTTGGCAGCTCACTGGAGGAGCATGAGAGCAGATTATTTAAGGTATTGGACCGACTGGAGGACTTTGGCCTTAAACTGTCCATTGATAAGAGTCAATTCTTTCAAACATCAGTAAAGTATGTGGGACACATAGTATCCACCGAGGAAATAGAGACCGACCCAAGTAAAGTTGAGGCCTTGACCACCTGGCCACAGCCCAAAAATCTAAAAGAACTGCAAAGATTCCTGGGATTCTGTGGTTATTATCGGCTTCATCAAGGACTATTCAAGAGTGATCCGCCTTTACTTAACCTTACTCAAGGGTATCCCCAACCCACAAAAATACCAAAAGTCGTCCTCAAGACTGAAAGAGTGTATTTTCATCCGAGTGAAGTATTTGGGGCCCGCTGGACTCCTGATTGTGAGACTGCTTTTCATGAGATCATATATCAACTTACCCATGCTCCAGTGCTGGCTCATGCCGATCCAAGAAAACCTTACGCCCTGCACACTGATGCTAGCTTGCAAGGGTTGGGGCTGTGTTGTACCAAGAGCACCAGAATGGCCTGAGACCAGTGGCCTTTGCCAGCAGAAGCCTGACCCCATCCGAAAAGAACTATCCTGTACATAAGTTAGAGTTCCTAGCTTTGAAGTGGGCTATTGTGACCAATTCCATGAGTACTTGTATGGGGCTAAAATACTAGTAAAACTGACAATAATCCTTTGACCTATGTGCAGACCTCAGCTAAGTTGGATGCCACTGGCCATAGGTGGCTTTCTGCATTATCTACATATGACTATGCTCTCGAATACCGAGCAGGTCTGAACCACATAGATGCTGATGCTCTCTCCCGGAGGCCTGTTTCACAGAATGATTGGGTCCGATTGGCAGAACCTGACATTCGGGCACTCTGCCGGAAGTTTGACAGGGAGGAACAAATGTCACGGATGCAGTGGACTGCATGGTGGATTGCTTGGGACCCTCTGAGAATTGCATACCTGCTGCTTATTGCCACTTTTCTGCAATAGACATTGGTGCACTGACTCAGCTGGACAATGACAGTATTCGGCGGGCTCAATCCCACGATCCCATGATCAAAGCAGCTTTAGAAGCCCTCTATGCAGGAAAAGACGTGTCCAAATTACGCCCACTGATTTGAGAACTGCACTGTTATACAAGAAGGTCCTAAGTTGAAACTGATCAATAAACTGTTATACAGAGAAACAGTAGACAGAGGGGACAAGTAGACAAACAACAACTAGTGCTGCCCACTGCCTTTCGAGACTCAGTACTGATGTCCTTGCACAACCACATGGGGCACCTTGGTATAGACAGAACACTTGACTTGGTGAGATCCAGATTCTATTGGCCTAAGATGGGGCTGATGTGGAGCAACACATTCAACTTGTAGTCGCTGCTTACAGAGGAAAGCTTGCCCAGAGGGCTGCCCCTTGTTAACATCACCACCAGTGCACCCATGGAGCTGGTCTGTATTGATTTTCTGAGTTTGGAGTCAGATCAAAGAAATATCAGTAATGTGCTGGTGGTCACTGACCATTTCACGAGATATGCCCAAGCTTTCCCCACCAAAGACCAGAAAGCATCCACTGTAGCCAAAGTACTTGTAGAAAACTTTTTTGTTCACTATGGGGCTCCACAAAGAATCCATTCTATCAAGGGAGAGACTTTGAGAGTCGTCTGATCAAAGAGATGCTTTCTCTGTGGGGAGTGCGAAAGTCCAGAACCACTCCTTGCCACCCAGGGGACCCACAGCCTGAATGTTTCAACCGCACTTTGCTAGATATGCTAGGCACCCTGCACCCAAAGGACAAGCCTAGATGGAGCCAACAAATTAGCACCCTGGTACATGCTTATAACTGCACCAAAGTGATGCCACTGGGTTCTCCCCTACCGCCTGATGTTTGAAGAGAAGCTCGACTACCGGTAGATGTGTGTTTTGGGGTCTCTCCTGATGGGGTTCAAGCTGACAACTATTTACAGTATGTAAAAAGTTAAAGGCCCAGCTAACTCGTATGCATTTTAACTGGCTCAAACCATGGCTGCCAAAAGAAATCTGGCCAACAAAGAAAGGTATGATAAAAGGTGAAAGCACAGGAACTCCAGGAGGAGATCGGGTATTGCTAAGAAATCTGGGACTGCATGGCAAACACAAGATTGCTGACAGATGGCACCATCTCCCTCACATTGTAGTGGGCAAACTAGATGATCTGCCAGTGTACAAAGTAAGGCCTGAGAATAATTCAAAGATGTAAAACAATGCATAGAAATCATTTACTGCCCATTGGACAAATCTTGATTGAGTCTGAGCCCCTAGAAGATGCCCCTCTGACCAGTGACTAGAGCTGCTGCTAAGAAAAGATCAAGAAAGCCTGCACCTACAGAAGCAAAGTTAAAGTGTTCCCTCCACAAGTCCCAGTTGAGCATGACTGTCAGTCCATATCAGAAGAAAGAGAGTGACTTTGAATACTATCCTTCTTACGAACTGAGTCAATTGTTTCGGGCAATCCTAGTCAATACTGAGACGAAGCTGGGCCTTCTGGACTGTCTAAGCCCCAAGCTTCGTCCCTGGAGCCAATGCTCCCAGAAAGTGAGGTGCAAAGCATCAGATCAGATGAAATGGAATCATTGTGCATGGTTGAACTGTTTGAGCTTTCAGGAGGAAATGATGGATTGGGGCAGACTGGTGATACACCAGAACAAGAAGAGTATTTTGAGTGCCCTGACAGTCCACTGCCAGTGTCCGAAAGCTCTCCATGCAGGCCAAATGTTGTGGACTCAGAAACTGTAACTCCTGGAGCTGAAAGTGCCCCAAGTTCTAGCCTCTCTACCCCATGGAGACTCCCTGACAAGTGAGGACAATGCTGAAAATGAGGCTCAGAGTGCAGAGACTGTAACAGTTCCCCTAGAAAGACTGGTCGAGCTGTAAAGCCTGTGGTGCACCTCAGTTATGATTCCCTTGGGAGGCCTGTGGATTTGCCTCTCAATGTTGTCCATAAAGGTGTATGTGTCCCCGAGCTCATTGCCCAAACTGAGCATCAGTGCTAACTCCAAGTTACTTGTGTTGCCCTCTAAGTATGGTGCCCTTGCCCCATCCAGTCCCAAGGTAACTGACAGGGAAGGGCCCCCTCTCTTCAGGTTTCATGTACAAGAGGTAATAACTTGAGTTATGGTACAATGTGTGTAATACTATGTAAAGAGTGACATACTGCAATGTTTCAGAAATGTGTTCTTGGTAAAATGATATATTGACTGATGATTACATGTGTGAGCCTAATGCAAATGCATATGGTTGCAGTTAAAACTTATGGGGGTACTTGCTTGACGCGGACGTCAAGCTTTCCCAGGCCAGGAAGGTGTAACCTCTGCAAATGGGGGTTCCCAAAAGACTTCAGGAGCTTGCTTTAATGCTCCAAGCCTGAATGGTGTTTGCGTTTAAGCCATTTATCAGTGAGTGTTTTAGAGCCTCTGGTACTGTCTCTTTAAGAGCTGTCTGCTTGCAGACATAATTAGTTTGTATGGGGGACTGTGTGCTTCTCTGTTTGAGTACCACTGAGCTGCTGCCAATTCACTCCATTTTGCAGTCACTAGAGTGCAAAGGAACCTATCTGAAAGATGTAACTGTTTGCCAGAAATCATTTACAGTAATAATGAAATTACAGTTTGTCTAACCTGCTTTCTTTGCAGTCAGAACTGTATCTGCCTAGTTCCCCATTCTGGTTTTGAACTGCTGAACTGGACCAATCAGTGTGGGGTAAGCTAGCTCTAAAATGGTGCCTTGACGAATCAGAACTTGGACTCATAATCTGAGCGAGCCACAAGAGGATTGTATGGGCAGTGACTCTGGAGATGTAGTTTAGACTTCGAGCCTTTTGGACCAACAGCAGCAGTCTATTGTGAGTGACAGCCAATCCAGTCAAGAACTGGGAGGAACTCAAAGGAAGTGCCCGTTTTGTCTGTTGGAGTTTCAGTTTAGCTCTGGAGTGAAGGGAAAGAAACCCTGTGCTCCTTCAGTGCACAGTTTCAGTCAAAAAACGTGTGTAAGGCCCAGAGTTCGGTCTGCAGCTTGTGTAACTGCTTGTTAGGACTGAATCCGTCCTGTGAAAAGAATCAAAGGATCTCTGAAGTAGAAACCAGGCTCACCCTGTAGAAGACTGGAGAAATTGTTGAATTGCACTCGGTCTGTCAGGAACTGAATCTGCTGTGTGTTCTCCGGTATTGTGCAGTAATTGCGATGGGATAGAGAAGCAGCCTGCCTGGTATAGTACTTTCTTTTTACCATATAAATGTGTGAAGAGTCTCGTGGAGCTCAAGAGTAGCCCTGCTGACGTTGAAGGACCCTATCTTGTTTGGAGGTCGTGAGTACCAATTCAGGGTCGCCCCTGTTGAATTGCCACATTAAATCCAAATGGAATCACTGTACTGCTGACTGTTTAAACTAATTTTTCTTTTCACTGTGAAAGGGCCCCTACCAGCTGCCACGGTTTGGACTAGCCACTAGGGCTTGGGTACCCAGGGACAGTAACTGGTAGGGATAGGCCTGTGCACAGAGCCATAGGTAGATAGTAAAGTGATAAGCTAATTAACCTGATTTCCCCGTCCTTGTTATATCCCCTAAATAAGTCAGAGCTGCTTGTTTCAGCAAAGTTATACTGCCTGAGGTATTTGTCTATGTTAAAGTACTGTACTGTGATTGTTGCACTGTATCTTATTTCACAGGAGGTCCCAGTGCCGAACTAGTCCTGGGGGTAAGTGTATACTGTGAAGGTAATTGATATATTGTGTGGGCTACTAGTGGGAAGAAAGGGGGTTGCAGTGTCCCAGAGGGCTGTGACCAAGTAAGTTTAACTATTGCAAACCCTGACCTCTGGGTGGAGGCACCCGCCATTGGATCCAGGCCCCTCAACCTGTTAGTGGCAAATCAGGCAGGGGTAGTAGCCCCTGGGATAACGCCATCTAGGGGTTACATATGCTTTCCAGAGCACCATATGGAAAACCTTTTCCATTTAGAATTATAAGTAGCCCTGGTGGAAGGCTTCCTAGAAGCTTTCAAGATACCGAGTACACCTTGAGAAAGGTGTAGGTCAGCAAACTCTAACTCCTCAAGAGCCAGGCCTTGAGGTTGAGGGATTTGAGATTCGGATACCAAACTCTCCCCTGGGCACAGGTTAACAGATTGTGATTCCTGGGGAGACACAGGGGAAGGTGGACTGCTAAGGACAGAAGGAGTGGATACCAGGGCTGTCTGGCTCAATCTGGAGCAATCAGAATCATCTTACAAGGCTGAGATCTGATTTTGTAATTCTTCTTTTTATTAAGTTTTCAACATATATACACTTAGGTCACCATTAATTAGACATTTATGTAATCTTCGGATATTGCAGATATTACAGTCAGAAAATACTAGTGTTATAACATTCATTCTGAGTTTTCTCCTGCGTGGTTCTATTTCTGGGTTACAATTACATTCTTAATACATTGTGATTAAATAACCAGTTGCTTCACCCTACTCAGGGCCTAGACCACCAGGGCATCTCCTCTGTATGGGTGTTGCCGCCCCATGGGGACGGGAGAGACCAGGTGGGGCATATCCGGCATAATAATCCTCCCTCCCCACCCAGAGGCCACTGCTAGTTGTCCCTCTCAGATACTCTAGGGTACGAAAGTGGGGTCCTTCAGCATATAATATATCTGCCACCGTGTCCATCTATCCTTAAACTTCTCCCCCTGTTCATTCAGGTTGTGCGTGATTTTTTCCATATTATAAATCTGCAGTGTAATGTCCCACCAATCTTGGACTGTGGGGACTTTTGTAGTTAACCACTGCCTAGTGATCGCCTTCTTTGCAGCCGTTATTAGTAAAACCAGCAGGTATCTGGTAATAGGCCCTCTAAACGCTCTGGGGAGATCCAGATATAAAAACATCTCCAGGGTTAGCCGGAGTTGTGTGTCAAACAGTTCCTGCAGCTGGGACTCAAGCTGTGCCAGGAAACCTCGTAGAACCGGGCATGCCCACAGTACATGTGTCAAAGTGGCACATGGTTCCCCACACTGTCTCCAGCATTCCGCTGTATAACTGGATGAGTAGTGCCGTGTGACCATAGGGGGGCGAAAGTAACGAGCTAAAACTTTCCAGGCAAATTCTCGCCATTGGTTTGAGCTGGTAGCTCGGCTAGACAATATGCATGCTTGTCTCCAGTCCTCCAGGGAGAGTTGGTGTCCCATTTCCTGCGACCATACGAATCGAATGCCCTCAGTGCGGGCACCTCCTTGTGTGTTAAGTGCCTGATAATAACGTGAGATCAGGTGTTCCTGGCCCCTTTTGGCATTCAGCTGCATCTGGCAGTGGATCAGTGCTGGGTATCCCTCAGGGTCCCACAACGTTCGCGGCAAGCTCTCTATGTAGTGTCGCAGTTGAAGGTAACGAAAAAAGTCCCCATGTGGGAAGTGAAACTTTCTCTGGATCTCTGCATATGTCCAGGTATTCCCCTGAGTCATTATCTGCACCAAGTATTTTAATCCTTGTTTTTCCCAGCTGAGAAACCACTATCCAGGTTGTTAGGGTAAAGTCTGTTAAACTTGTTATCGGGCAGATAAGTGCCTGATAGGGCGCTAACTGCTGCGTCTTTTTTATAATGGCCCAGTTCTTAAACTGCACTTCAAGCCAGGGGTCAGGAATCCCTGTACTTCCTCCCCCCGATCCTGTCGGTATAGGATCCCGAGGTACGCCCGACGCAGAGTAGAGTTCTTTCTATCTCAAGCCAATGTGGTGCAGGTATTCCCCTCTGCCTGGTCATTATGTGTGCGAGGGTGGCTGCTTGTTGGTATAGCCTCAGGTCCGGAAGAGCCAAGCCTCCTTCCTGTCGCGGGAGAGAGAGTATCCCCAGCCGGATTCGGGGTTTCCGAGAGGCTTAGAGATCTGATTTTGACTAGCACCTTGAACAAGAGAGGAAAGGGGGGAAAGGCATAGAGGAACTTCCCTTCCCAATCGAGAAAGGAGGCATCCAGAGGGACTGAGCCCAACACTGGGGGCCTGCAACAAAAAAGCGGAAGTTGGTGATTGTCTGGGGCTGCAAAAAGATCTATCTGAGGGGTGCCCCACCTGGCAAATACTAACCCCAGTATTAGGGGATCCAGTGACCATTCGTGATGGCCCTGGGAAATCCTGCTGAGAGCATCTGCCAGGACATTGTCCTTGCCTGGGAGGTGAACTGCCATGAGGGAGGTGTTCAGGGAATAAGCCAGAGACCACAACTTCATTGCCTCGGTGCACAAGGCCAAGACAGAGTGCCCCTTGCTTTTGATGTACCACATTGTAGTGGTGTTGTCTGTTCTGACCTGTACCACTTTGTTCTGAACAGATGCAGAAAACCTGAAGTGCTAGAAAACAGCTCTGAGTTCCAACAGATTGATGTGGAGCAGAGATTCCTGAGGGGACCACAATCCCTGGGTGGTGAGGTTGCCCATGTGAGCTCCCCATCCCAAAAGGGACGCATCTGTAGTAAGGGTCAAGGAGTGAGATTGAGGGATGAAAGGAACCCCCTATCTCAGACTGCTCTGATCCTGCCACCACTGCAGGGCCTGGATCAGGGTTCGAGTTACTGGGATCAATTTGGTTAGAGGATCTCTCCTTTGAGACCAGAAGGCTCTCAAATGGAACTGGATGTCCCTCATCTGAAATCTTGCTCCTTGCACTACAGCTGTGGAAGCAGCCATGTGGCCAAGGAGCTGTAGAAATGCCTTGCTGGTCGAGAGACCTGCAGAGTGAAGGAGGAGGCCAGAGCCACCAGGGTCTTTACTCTTTCTAGAGGAAGGAAAGCTCTGGCCTGCTTCATGTCCAGTTCTGCGCCTATGAAGGTGAGTAGCTGAACAGGCACTAGAACTGACTTTGGAAGACTGAGAAGAAAACCTAGGGATGTAAGCAGCTGCTGGGTAACCTGAAGGGGTGATTTGACTTGGTCTGGAGACTGACTCACTATGAGCCAGTCGTCCAGGTAAGGAAAGATGGCAATCTTTTGCCTTCTTAAGTGAGCAACTGCTACTGCCAGGCATTTGGTGAATACCCTTGGGGCAGAGGTGAGGCCGAAGGGCATTGCTCTGAACTGGTAATGGCCTGAGAGCAGTTCGAATCTGAGGTACTTTCAGTGGGAGCTTCTGATGAGAACATGGAAGTAGGCATCCTTGAGGTCCAGGGACTAGCCAGTCCCCTGGCCTTAGGGAGGGTAAAATAATTCCCAGAGTCACCATTTTGAATTTTGGTTTTAAAAGGTGCTTGTTTAGGTATCTTAGATCCAGGATGGGCCACCATTCTCCTGTCTTTTTTGGGGTAAGAAAGTACCTGGAGTACAGTCCTTTGCCCTGGTGTAGGGGAGGAACCCTTTCTACAGCTCTGAGAGCCAGGAGGGTTGAGACTTCTGTTTCCAAAGCAAGAGCCTCTGATGGATTTGCAGGTGGAAAGGATCTGGTTCTCATCTTTGGAAATTTTTTGAAGCTGAGAACCAGTCCCTGGCTTACTACTTCCAGGACCCACTTGTCTGATGTTAAAGACTCCCAGTCCTGGACGAAGTAAGCCAGCCTGCCCCCTACAGGTAATGGAGAATCGGCCCTGGGCATCCCATCAGGGTGCCTGTTTGGCAGGGGCTTTAGGCTGAGGGGGTGGGAGCAGGCCTGCTCGTACCCCGTCTGCCTCTCCCTCTGAAGAACCCCCTCTGGGCATAAGCTGAAGAGGAGGCCTGGGCTTGGTAAAAAGGCCTGTGAAAAGGCCTGCCCCTGCCCCTGGAAAGCTGCCTCTGAGGAGTGGCTTGCCTCTCCTTGGCCTGTGCACTCCTATAAGTGGTCCTATACTCATCCATTTTCTTCATGTAATTCTCTGTCTGCTCCCCAAACAGAGAATTACCCACAACAGGAAAATCCATGGCCTTAGCCTGGGTATCCTGTGACAGGCTAGTACACCTGAGCCAAGCCATTCTACGAAAAGCCACAGATGTAGCCATGACTCTTGAAGATACATCATTAGAGTCCACTGCAGCATGAAATTGCACCTTGGATGCCTCAATACCATCAGCAGCCACCTGTTCCAGCTCCTTGGCAAGCTGGCCAGGGACCTGTTTCGCTAAAGCCATAACAGTATCCCATCTGGATTTCTGGTATCTTGCAACATAGGCCATATAATTTGCCTGTCTGAGTCCCAAGGATGCTGAAATGTATTGTTTCTTTGCCAAGGCATCAATCCTCCTGGAGTCCTTGTCAGGGGGGTGTGAAGCCAAGGGAATATTTGCCTTATCACAGGCTGCAGCCTGCACTACCCCAACATGGCTGCATTGTTGTGAAAGGAACTCCGTATCAGAGCCTGACAATGTGTACCTCCTGTCCATCTTTTTATCCACAGGAGATAAAGAATTAGGAGCTTTTAAAATCTTTATTATCTGTTTCCTAAAAGATTTATGCAAAGGAATAGACAATCTCCTGGACTCTGGGATATCCATCATTTCCACATAGTCAGGCTCCTCCTGTTCATCCACAGCTTCTTCCAAAGGGAGCTGGAGGGTTTCAACAACTTTTTTATAAAACAGAAAATGAGAAGGGGACTCATAAAGCCTAGGGGGAGACACTCCTGAAGGTCTGTCTGGGGAGATGTCCAGTTCAATGGGCACATCCAGACTTTCAAAATCACATTCATCTCTTCATAATCCTCCTCCTCCTCCCGGTTCATAAAATTCTTCTATATCATATTCTTGAACTCGTGGAACCGACTTAACCAATCGCCATTTGATGGTGCCGGGTTCGACGGAACCGGGAAAGCGACTGGACAATTTGGATCGCTTTGGCTATCTCTGCAGCGGTTGGAGAAGGAAATTTTGGCTCCACACCTGCTGATTTTCTAGTCCTCTTTGCTGGAACTGGCTCCTCCGAGTCAGCTCTTCATTTGGCCGAGGAAGTATCGCCCTGGTCAGAGGGCACTCCGGTTCGGTTGGCACCGAACCGGGCTGGCCATCCGGGTCAGCGGACTTTTTGACCTCTCGTTCCCTGAGCCTACCAACTCTCTTATCCAGGGTAGCTGCAGGGAAATTCTTGCAAATCTGGCAGTCTGCATTGAGGTGGTCAAACCCCAGACAATAAACACATGTGGTGTGTGGGTCAGCCTTGGTAAAGGCTTCCCCACAGACACTACAGTGCTGAAACCCAGTGGGCCCGGTTTTTCTTTTGGGTTTCTCAGACATAATGCCAGCCTAACCAAAAACTTGCCCTTTTCCGGCAAATCGCCAAGCAAGACACCCATATCGGTTCCCAACCATGTCACGGGTCGTGGAAAAAACCGTAATGAAATCCGTTTTTTTTAGAACCGATAAGAACCGGGAACCGCACTCTAAATGTAATTTAATAAGTTTTAACAACAACCTGATCAGTTCAAACCGAACCGATAACAACGTTTGCAAGTTCCACACAGAGAAATGTAAAACCTATCTATTACTTACGATACCACAGACAGAGCTTGAACCGACCGGTTGCGGTTAAAATATACAAATGCGGTTTAGAAAAGAGAAATAACACTTTTTTAACCGACAAATGAACCGAGCAGTAGGAGGAATTTCCCGAGCAACTGTTCAGTGAGGCGGAGTAAAGAATCTGACAGTTTCAGTTTGAAGATCAACAGACAGTGTTTTTTTCAACCAAGTTCGCGCTCAAGATTCCATGCCTGGCATGGAAGTTTACTCTTTCACCTCCGGAGCAGTTCTAAGGCTGGGACAAACTGCATATGTCATAATATAGCAAGACTTCATGTTGTTTGAACAGGTAATGTCCTGAAGATAGTCTGAACCTGAAGTACTTTCTGTGTGATTCCCTGATGGGAATGTGGAAATAGGCATCCTTTAGATCCAGTTATGCCGGCCAGTCTCCTTGCTGAAGTGTGGGAAGAATCACTGCCAAGGTTATCATCCAGAACTTTGGCTTTGCCAAGTGCTTGTTTAGAGCTCTTGGGTCTAAAATGGGCCACCACTGCCCATTTTTCTTTACAGTTAAGAAGTATCTGGAGTAAAACCCTTTTCCCCTTTGGGTGAGAGGAACTGGTTCCACTGCCCTTGCCAGCAACAGATTTGACATCTCCCTTTCCAGGAGTGCTCTTTCTGTGGGGGATGAAGGTCTGAAAAATCTTGCTCTTAGTTTGGGGAAGGATTTGAAACTGAGGGCTAGGCCTCGACTCACTACCTCCAGCACCCACTTGTCTGTGGTGATGGTTTTCCTGTCTGGAAGTAACAAGTCAGCCTGCCTACTACTGACACTGGGGAGGTGACCCTGACTGACACATCATGGGTTCTGTTTAGCCTGGGTTGCAGTCTATGGGGTCTGGCCCCCTCTTCTGGAACCCCTACGACTCCTGCCCCTAAAAACAGCCCCTTGGCTGCTAGTAAGCAGTGGAAGCTTGGGCTCGGAAAAACTGTCTGCCGTAACCTCTATCACTACTTCCCCTTCCTTGAGGCCTATAAAAGGTTGAGGCCCTTTCCTTTGCTGAGTTGCTTTTGTAGGTGGTCTTGTATTCATCCACCTGTTTCATGCAGGCCTCTGTTTTGTCTTCAAAGAGGGAATTCTTCTCCACAGGAAAGTCCATAGCTTTTGCCTGTGTTTTTGTCAGGTTTGTGGTTCTAAGCCATGCAAACCTCCTCAATGCAACAGCTACTGCCATCCACCTGGCTGCGGTATCACTAGCATCTACTGCCATGTGGAACCGATACTTTGATGCCTCTAGGCCACTTCTGGCTGTTTCCACCAGATCAGCCACCATCCAGGTGGTGCCTTGTCTGCCATAGCCATGACAGAGCTCCATAAGGACTTCTGATACTGGACAGCATAAGCCATGTAATTGGCCTGATGCCCAGTGAAGCTGCCAAGTAGCCTTTCTTGGCCATGCTATCCATTCACCTAGAATCCTCTCAGGAGGATGGGTTGCCAGGGGCACTTTGGTCCTATCACAAGCTGCTGCTTGTACCACCCCCTCTGGGTCAAGATGGGAGAACAAAAATTCTGCCCACTGATCGCTCTAGCTGATACTTTTTGTCAGCTTTCTTGTCCACTGGTAGTACTATATTGGGAGTCTCCAGGACTTTCAGAACATGCTTTTTGAGAAACCTGTTGATGGGGAGTAACAGCCTCTTAGTGCGTGTCAACCCCATCATTTCCATAAATTTTGCCTCCTCCTCCTCCTCGTCCTCCACAGACTCCAGTGTGGTGATGTCAAGGGCATCTACCATCTGTTTCACAAATGTGAAATGAGAGGAATAATCCTCTGGGAGTCGTGGTGGAGACTCAAAATTCTGTTCCGGGGAAATCTCTGGTTCCACCAGTTCATCTTCATCCTCATCATACTCTTCGTATGTGAGATCCTGTGCCAACTGAACTAGTCTTTGAACCGTAGGAACTGATAATTGACGGTTCCGTTGGTATCGGTTACGGTTGTACCAGCAACAATCCTTGATTTGTGGCAGCTTGGAGGGCTTGTAATATCTGTAAAGCCTGCCTTAGCTGTTGGCACAGCTGATTTTGTAACTGAGGACTCTGTTGCCTTTCCAACCGGAGGTTCAGTATGTTTTCTCTCATCTTTCTTTTTGGCCAGAAGCGGATCTTTCACTGGTTGCCCCAGCCTTTTTGGCTTTGATGTCTTACCTTTTTCAGGGGCGGTAGAATCAACATCCTTGGCCTTTTCGTTATCGATAGCTGGATCACTAGAATCCGTGGGAGAGGCCATCTTATCCTGATAATGCTTAAGGCATTTTTCTATAGTTTTCTCTGGAAAAGTTTTACAAATTTCACACTCAGCTTGAAAGTGTGAAAAGGCAAGACAAAATAAACACAATTCGTGTTTATTGGCTTTGGCAAAAACCTCTCCACTTTTGGTACAATTTTTGAATCCAGTGGGCCTTGACTTTTTCTTAGGCTTTTTTGACATACACACAAATTATCACTTTATAAGATATCCAAAATAATAACTTTAGTTCAGTTCACAACCGAAGTTAAGGATGCTAAATACCCGGGTCTGCGGTTCTCCAATTAAACGGTCGGTTTGTGAACCGAGGAAACAACCAGGAAGATCTCCAACTAAGTTAAATATGTATTTTAGAATAAAATATTAAACAAAATAAACTCTGAAAGCCGGTTCTTCAGCGGTTACAAAGAACCGCTGAGGAACCGCTAAGGTAAAAATACAAATAAAAACTAATATTAACTATAAAAATTAAGTAAAGGCAGCAGCAATGAACAGAAATAAAAACAAATACTTATTTTCTTCAAAAAATAAATGTTTTCTCAGCCACACTGAGGAGCAGTCTCTGAGGCATCTAACTAGGCAGGCGGAGAATGAACTCTCAAGGTTATAGAACGCAGCAGTTGGCAAGGGCAGCAGTTTGAATGGTGGCACGAGCCAACAGATGTTCCATCATTTGCATACATTCTATTCATTTCCACGGCAGTTCAACTCAGGAGGCTGACTGCTAGAGTTAATCATATTGAAGAATTCCTGGGGTTAGAAACCCCTGTGATTACTCCATAATAAATACCAGACGTTTGAAGCACAATGGAGACCCTGGGTACTGCATTTGTCCAGACGAGACCTGGACTTTGTCCCCTGATCTTCTCCATATCGCAACTAATTTTTTTATACTCAGAGAGATTGAGAGTCTTCTGTTGATTTTGGAACACAGCCTTCACATCTGGTAGACCTTTGACTATTTGAGTTCTTGGAGAAAGTCAAACCTTTAGATGTTTATATCCGGGGTAGATAACCTATTAAGCTATCAATTTCAGTCACTGCAGAATGAAAAACACAAACACAGGTTATGATACAATTATTTTATTGTCTTTAATATACTGTACCATGGAGAATAATCTACATATTTGGACTTAGTGAAAATGACTGTAATCCAAGTATTTGTCACATCCTTTGAATAAAAAGAAATAAAAAAAAAAAAAAGAAACCCCTGGGATTGCTGTTGCTGCTAAACTGAAAATTTTGCTAACTACAGAACAACGTTGCCAATCGGCAGTTTCACATCAGCTAATGTCCGCTGCCGCAACCACCATTAGTGAAGAAACTGACCCAAGCGAAGTGTTTCCTCAACCCCCTGCTATGGAGAAATCTGCAATATTGCAGACTAAGGAAGAACCTGACTTCCACTCCCAAAACAGCCCACAAAGACAAGTCGCTGGACTTGCTTCACCAAAACAGGGAATTACTTCAGGATAGAAAGAACAGTTACATAAGAACTTACGTAACAGCAAGTCTTCAAGGGGATCTCAGTCATCAGGTCACACTATAGGAACGTAACCATCGGTGAAGCAGGATCCACCCATGCCGACGTCACCTGTCAACATCATCAACCCTATAAAGACATAAGCGGCCCTGCTCCATCCTCATTTCTTTCCCCTGGAGACTAAGGAAACAAACTCGTGCCATGGGAGACCGAGGAGAGAGTGAGGTGCCCAGGCCTAAATAAAAGGTTGGATATACCATATAGCCAGTCTTAGCAGAGGACCACAAGAAGGGGGATGGTGGGAGGGAAGGCAGACCGGATGACCGAGATCCCCTCGAAGATCTACTGTTACGGTAAGTTCTTGCATAACTGTTCTATCTTCTTTGGGGGTATCTCAGTCATCAGGCCACACTGTAGGAATGAGTCCTAAGCAGTTACGGGTGCAGGAGAACAGTCTGGTAGGAAGGCCAACCAAAGTCTAGGACAGGAGGCCCTGCAGAACATCCCGGCCGAAGCCTGCTCTGGCTCTAGAAGCAATGTCCAGACTGTAGTGCTTGATGAAAGTATGGACTGTACTCCAGGTGGTAGCAGTGCAAATGTCAAAGGCTGAGACCCCCTCGAAATGGGCCACAGAGGTAGCCATGACCTTGTGGAATGGGCTTTCACTGCCCCGGGCAACTCCTTGCCATGCTTGTTGTAGCAAAACACAATACAATGGTCCAACCATTTGGACAAACATTGTTTGGAAACCTGAGTGCCCTCTTTTCCTGGGGTGAAAGAAACAAAAAGCTGCTTTGCTCTTCTGCAGTCCTTAGTTCGGAGCAGATATTATTTCAGAACTCATTTCACATCTAAAGTACGGAGCACTACTTCTCCTGGATTGGAACGATTGGGAAAATAAACAGGTAGGTGGATAGACTGGTTCTGGGTAAACTCAGACACCACCTTAGGGAGAAACTTAGGATTCACGTACAAAGATATCCTGTCTTTGTGAAAAACCAAATAAGGCTCTTCACACCAGAGAGCCTGAAGCTCGGAAATCCTTTGAGCAGAAGTAATGGCAACCAAAAATAACGCTTTCCAAGAAAGAAAGCATAGTTTGCAAGTCACTGCTGGTTCAAACAGAGACAGGGTCAATTTCTCCAAAACAAAATATAAATCCCAAGCTGGGGCAGGGGAACAGATTAGAGGTTTCAGGTGCAGGATGTCCCTGAGAAAAGTATGGGACACAGCTAACCAAGCCACAGTACAAGTGCCCGTGGGCTTATGAAAGGCAGAAATAGCCGAAAGGTGCACCTTGAGGGAGGAATACTGGAGGTCTGAGTCCGACAGGGAGATCAGGTAGTCCAGAATCTGACTCACCAGACAGGTAAAAGAGTCCAGATGATGTTTAGCAGCCCAGATGGCAAATCTCTTCCACTTCATGGCATATGTGGCTCTAAAGGAGGGCTTCCAAGTCACCAAGAGGACGCCCGTTACCTTCAGAGACACTCCAAACCGGGCAATGGCTATGTCCTCAGGAGCCAGGCATGCATATGAAGGGACTTGAGGTTTGAATGGATCAGGGTCCCCTGAGCCTGTGTCAGCAGAACCCTGCAAAGAGAAAAAGGTACTGAAGGTTCCTCTGCTTAACTGTTGCAATAATGCAAACCATATATGCTGTGGCCAGTAGGGTGTGACCAGGATCATGCTGGCCCCCTCCATCTGCAGCTTGATTAGGGGAGCACCACAGAAGATTGATGGCAACTGTGCCAACATCCCCCACAGCGACACAGGTGAACCAACAAAGAGTACCCCGATGTGCACCAGTCCGACGGACAGAACCGCCCAGCACCGCACATCCCGACGGACACTTTAACAACCTGACACACAGCAATGTTCCACACTCCAAACACCTCTGAGAGTTAACCGCCGAAAGTGCACCCTCACCCCCCACAGAGCAGTGATGGCTACGGACATTCCCCAAGAGGCATGATAGGGCATAGCATGCGACTGCTGGGAGTGGCATGCCAGCATCGCATGGCAGGGACAGGCAACACAGCAAATGACCAGCATTGACACAGGCGGGCCGCGGCCCAGACACCAGACCCCACCCGTACCTGTCGACGCCTAAAGGCTGCACTGCCAAGCGCTGTTGCAAGGTTGAGCTGTGCACCCCGCTGTGGGGCTCAGTGTGGGGAAGTCGCTCTCCCTACGTGCTTCCCTTGATTAGCACTCTCTGAATCAGAGGGAATGCATAAAGGAACCTCCCGCTCCAGGAGAGGGACAACGCGACTCACCACAAAACTCCAAGCCCAGAATCTAGTGAGCAGAAACTGGGCAGTTTTATGTTGAGTGGGGATGCAAAAAGGTCCAACTCTGGACGACCCCATCTGATGAACAGGTTTTCTGTGATGGATGAAAGAAGTTCCCATTCGTACATCTTTGACTGAGTGTGGCTAAGACTGTCCGCCAGGGTGTTCAGCACGCTGGGTACATGGATTGCCGAGAGGTCTAGGCCATGGTCCAGTGTCCAGTACCAGACTTGCAAGGCCACCTTGCACAGGGGGTACAAATACATTCCCCTCTGCTTGTTAATGTAGTAGAAAACACTGAGATTGTTTGATTGGATCAACAGCTGACATGGAAGGAGGTGGTTCTGAAAAGCCTGCATGGCATACAGGACTGCCCACATCTCCAGGATGTTGAAATGGAGGAATGTCTTGATCTGGGACAATGTACCGAGTTTGAAATCAACCCAGGTGTGCGCCTCAGCCCAAACCGGAGGTGTCCTTGGTGAGAATCTGCTGGGGAGAGGAGATCAGGAATGGGACTCCCCCTAACAGGTGTTGGTGGTCCATCCACCATTGAAGCACCTTGTGGACCAGAGAGGAGACCAGCACTAGCTGCTCCAGATCATCCATGTCTTGGTCCCACTGCACCACTGCAACACCCGCATGTGCAGTCTGGCCAAGGGGACCGAGGAAATGGCCGCCGCCATGAGATCTAGTAGCCTCAGGTACACCCTTGCATAAACATAATGGCTCTGAGCTACCACCTGAGCCTGGGAAATGAGGCACTCCGCCCTGCATTGGGGCATGAAGGCCCTGCCCTGTGCTGAGTCCAGGACCGCTCTTATATACTGCAGCCTCTGGGACAGGATCAAAATGGACTTGGGCAGGTTGACAGTGATGCCCAGGGAGTGAAACAGCTGGAGGGTCTTCTCCAGGGTCCAGAGGAGCTGATCTTGAGATGGGACTTTGAGGAGCCAGTTGTCCAAGCAGTGGAAGATGTACAGGCCTTCTCTCCGAAGGGCAGCAGTTACTGCAGCTAAGCATTTTGTAAAGACCAGTGGTGCAGAGGACAAGCCAAAGGGCAAGACTAATTTGGTAATCTTCACTCTAAAAAAGAAACCAAAGGAATATGCAGGTAGGAGTCCTGAATATCTAGGGACCACAGACAGTCGCACTGCTTGAGCAGTGGCAGCAGGCTTGGAAGAGTGATCATGTGGAATTTTTTGTACTGGATATAAAGACTGAGGTCTTTCAGGTTTAGAATAGGCCTCAGATCTCCGGTTCTTTTGGGGACCCGGAAGAACCTGGAAGCCACCTGGGCACTGGCTTAATGGCATTTTTCCCCAGAAGGGACTGCACTTCTTCCTGGAGAACCACTACGTGGGACAGAAAGTACGTGGAGGGTATCAGAGGAGTCTCTGGGGGCTGCTCTACAAAATCCAGAGTATGACTCTTTTCTATAATCTGAAGAATTCAAGCATCTGAAGTTATGGTTCTCCATTGGTTGGGATGGAGGGAGAACCGACCTTTGAACACCAGTTTTTCGTCGGGGACCAGAAGGGGGGGCTCTAGCTTGGAATCAGGTAGAGGCGGATCTGGCCGCTGGGGCTCATCCGTTGCCCTGGGTCATTTTGTGGCAGGGCACGAGGAAGAGGGGGTAGGTAAGGCAGAAGTGACCTTCCTTTTGCGCTGGGTATGAACTTGTGGGATGCCTTTCGAAAGGGCAGACGTTATCTGCTCCTGGGCTTGGTATGATAGAGTGAATGGACAGACTTAATAGCCCTACCAGAGGACTGTAAGTCATTAATGATGTCCTGAACATCTGGCCCAAAGAGCTTTGAACCATTGAAGGGGACATTCAGCACCTTCTGTTGGACATCCGCCGCGAAACCCAAGACCCTCAGCCAGGCGTGTCTACAAAGCTAAACACCTGTGGCAGCAGCCCTGACACCAGTATCAGAAATGTCATACAAGACCCTGAGAAGGTGTTTACTAATATTCTCGGCAGCCTATAAGGACTTGAGAACTTCCTGTTTCTGGGAACCCTCTGGGAGGGCTTGGGCAGCCACCATGCCCTTCTTCCAGATGGTGTTCTGGTACTTGATTATATGGGATAAATAGTTAGCAATTCGAAGTCCCAAGGTGGAAGAGGCATAAACCCTCTTACCCCAAAGGTCGCGCCATCTGAATTCCCTGTCAAAGGAGAGAGCTAAGGTGCACGGGCACCTTGGACCTGTCATGTGCTACTTTGATGACCACAGAATCAGTCTCAGACTGGGCAGCATAATAAGGCAGGCCCTAAGGGGCATGACAGAATTTGTCTGCCCTGCGAGGCATGGAAGGAAATATGTCTGGGCGGTGTTCCTTAGAGCTGGTAGAATATGAGGAATGACCTTAGGAGGAGATTCTGGGATCTCCAAGAACTCCACCAGGTCTCTCCTGGTGGCATCCTCTTCCTCAGTGTGGAAGCTCACTGCTGTGGACAGCTGCTTCATGACATTGAAAAAGGTAGTGTAACCCCCCTACCAATTTTGCGGGCTTACCATAGCCCAGAAAGCTCCCGTTCTTGCTCTCCTCCTTAGCGCCTCCAGGAAATGCCTATTTTTTTTCCTTGGTACCCTGCTCTCGCTCGAGTCCTCTAGTGTCCCTGGTGCCCCAGCTTAGCTGCCCTGGTGTAAATCCAGCCCTGCGGGGCTCCCAGACTTTAAACCATGATTCTACCACACAGTGACTGCACTCTGGTGCAGCGGAAATCGTGCAGGGGCTGGTGGCGCCTTTGATCTCCCGAATGCATTATTTGCAGTCGATCTGGAGAGTGTTCAGCAGTCCCGGTGTCCCCATGTGATCAGTGGGACCCAGTGACCTTAGCAAGGGCCCTGAGAGCCCACTGTTTGCAGCCATTAAGACGCTCCACGAGACAGTAATGATCGGGGCTCATGAATATTAATGAGCCCAGAGCCCCGATCGCATACATATGTATGAGGATCTGTTCTGCCCTTGGGGAAGCTGTGTTTGGCAACAGCCGAAAAGAAAAAGAAATGTGTTAACTGCAAATAAATAATGAAACTGCTGTATGTACGGGGACAAATGTTGCAAGGGGGCAAAGTGTTTAAATATATAAATACATTACTTTAACTTGGCTGCACCAGTAATATAGGGACTCAGATAAAACAGCCTGCCTGCTGCAAGGGGTCTTAAAATATTGGCAGCAGTGACAGGCAAACGGACTAAGCAAGTAAATAAATCTGGGAAGCGATAGCACGAACACATCCAGAGCTACTAAACTGTGGGGCAATTGGGCAATTACAGTATTTATTCTGGCTGCACCAGGACTTTATTTGAGACTGCATCAAATCTGTTTAAGGGGCTGTGTGTTCAGCAGCCATTACAAAGCAGCCACAGCCAAACGGACAGCTAGGATTTTTAAAGCCAGAACTTGGGAGACATTTACTATAACTCATGGGGAACTGCAGGGACTTAATTTCAGGCACCAAAACAGCAAACCAACTGTGTGTCGAGTGAGGTTGATACATAATTCATTTTGTTGATTGACAAGCCCTCCAGCCAATCAGAGGCCAAGCATCCAATAGCTTCAGCCAATCAAGGAGCCACAGGAGAGCCCAATAAAAGACTGTTTTTCAGCAGAATCCAGATTCGTGTAGGAGCCCCCCACAGGGGTGGAGGCTCAGGCCCCCAGCCATGCCACTGGACTGGGTGATCCAGTGTAAGCCCCTCCATCCAGGAGGGGGTTAGTGACTTCTTTACAGTAAAGTTATAGTAATTTAGTTTTATGCAGAATCTGCTAGCCTGGGGGTTGCCAGAATGTCCTCCAGGTGCTAGCCCTCCCTTCCACATTTGGGAAAGCATGACCTGCAACTCGATATCAAAGCCAGCTGTGCGAGAGTTGATCTGACTCAGTGGTGAGGGAACTGAACACATCAGGAGCCTCCACTGCTGAAATCCTAATGTGAGGAGCCTGAGTACTCTTGTACCCCCCCTCAACCCGGTGCAAGAATGAAAGAAACTTGCTTATTGGGGCTGCCAATACCCTTAGTGACTGTTGCTATTTGAGACTGTTCTTTGGGTCTGCACCTGGCATCCGCTGCGCCTAAGTCTTGCTCAGCGCAGGTGGACCTTACTGCCCTAAGGGATCCATGTGAGTACAGCAAAAACGTATGAATGTGATGACATGTGTTTATCTGCTCGGAGCCTACAGGACTGGAAGGGGAGCACTCAGAACCGGGGCTCGTCCTGACTTTGCCTGGGAGGTCCAGTATCTATCTGTTTTTTTTTTTTTGAATATTCTGTTTATTAAGATTTTCCATCACAAAAAAAGATGACATAATACATACTACACCTAGCAATAGACAAAAAGCAAATACAGACAGACAAACAAAGAGAGAGAAACCTGGTTATTTCATTAATACATCATACTTATTCCATTTACAGTGATGTGGCCGAGTGTGCAGACATATCTCAGGACCCTATATACTGTCAAAAACCCCCCCACATTCTTGTGCTTCATAATATTGGGCGCAGAGGATGGCCCCCAAGATCCGCAACTGTTCTTAATGCGCGGGGAGGCCAGGGTCGCAAAAAGGAAAACACCCACAACCGGTTGTTAATTTCAGATGCTCCCACACAGGAGGGGTGTCTCCCCTAAATTCATTCAACATTCTGAGGCCTAGACATCCCACCCCGTGCGGAGCATTATGTTTTCAGATATGCTCAGAGTCACCAGAAAAGGGGCCCAGTCCCTCAGGAACCTCTCCTCCCCATTTCTAGCTACCCATGTGAACCTCTCCAAGGCCAATGATCGTATAACCAACCTCCTCCAGTCAGCCAATGTGGGCCCATTTCCAGTAACCCAGGTATTCTGAATGCAGTGTCTTGCCAGCACGAACAATACTCTTGCCTATCTAGTAATAGTTGCCACCCCTCTTCCCCCACTATTATTTCCACCCCAAACAGACAAGTCAAGGGGTCACAGGCCAAACAACCCCCTATCCCCTTGTTTACCTCCTGTACTACGTTCCCCCAAAACTTAACCAAGGCCGGGCATGTCCAGAAGCAGTGGAAGAAAGTGCCCAAACCCCTACCACATCTCTTACAGTTCGGTGATACCGCAGGGTGTGCACGGTGCACCGCTACCTTGTTACATATCATGATTCCCTCTGGCATTCCCAGTACCAACTCCCAGTTTCCCTCCGAAATTTGCAGGCCTAGGTCTCTTTCCCAGAGGGCCTTTGTGGGGCCCATCAGATCTGGCAGATTCAACTTATATTGCTTAGCCACTTTCCCGATAAACCCTTTCGAGTCTTTCCTAGCCTGACTTACCATCTGCTCTATTCTATTTGGGTGCAGTCCAACACTTCCCCCCTTGCCCAACCCCCTTACATACGCTTTCACCTGGAGATACCGGAATAAATGTGAAGCCCCTAATTTTATCTCTCTTCTCACCTTGTTAAACTCACTTAGCTCCCCCTTCTCCAGCAAAGTTCCTACACATACCACTCCTCCCTTTTCCCATTCCAGAAACCCTTTATCTTCCATTCCCGGGACAAAGAAGGGGTTCCTCACAATTGGGAGCAGGACAGTCTCCCTCTGGGCCAGTCCCTTTTGTTGCCGTAAATGATCCCAGGCCTCCAACGTCTCCCAAACTAGTGGATTACCACTTCCCAGGCTTCTATACGCCCGTAACCCCTTGCTATGAAGGTATGCTGAGAGCCTCCCAGGGGCCCCTTCTTGTTCCAACCCTACCCAGCTAGCTACTCCGGGCCTATGAATCCAATCCGTCACACAGCTGAGTTGCACCGATCTGTAATACGTGTCCAGGTCTGGGAAACTGAGCCCTCCCCTAGATCTATCTGCCTTAAGCCTTGTTAGGCTTATTCTGGGCTTTTCCCCCTGCCATATGAGGTCCGCAAACCCCTCTCTAACCTTTTCACGCCCCTGTGTTAATCTTACCATGCATTTGCATCGTATAATATACTGAGGGATAATGTTCATTTTGATGAGATTTATCCTCCCAATCCAAGATATTGGTAAGTGCAGCCATCTCTTCAGGTCCACCAATATCAATTTAATTAGGGGGTGATAGTTCAACTTATACAGTTCTTCCCACCTCCTTCCAATATGTACCCCTAAGTACTTAAAATCTGATTTAACCACCCTGAAACCTCTCTGTCGTACCTCCAAGCTAATATCCGGGAATCCCATGACTTCAGACTTCTTGACGTTAATCTTATACCCAGAGAAACCTGCACATTTTTCAATAATATCCATCAGGTGCCTCATAGAGCCACTCATATCCCTAAAAATAAGAGCATATCATCGGCATAGAGCGCCACTTTATGCTCCCTCCCTTCCCCATCACTTACTCCCACAACCCCCTCATGCTGACGTATCGCTGACGCTAAAGGTTCAATTGCCAGGGCAAATAGTAAGGGCGAGAGCAGGCACCCCTGCCTCGTCCCCCTCTTCAGTTCAAATTTCCCAGATAGGCACCCGTTTACCATCACCTGTGTGCTAGGCTTTAGGTACATGGCCCTGACCCACCCAATAAACGAGTCTCCCAGACCAAACCTACCCATCACCTCAAAGAGGTAATCCCATTCTACCCTATCGAACGCTTTTTCCACGTCCGTAGAGAATACCCCCATCCTGGCTCCAGCCTGACCTGCCCGCCATATAATATTTAACAGTCTACGTACATTGTGATAGTACTGTCGTCCCTTAATGAACCCGGTCTGGTCTGGGTGGATCACCTCTGGCAAAAAATTCTCCAGCCTCATGGCCAGGACTTTGGCTAGAATTTTCATATCCACATTGAGAAGAGATACCGGTCGGTAGGCTGAACATTCCGATTCCTCCTGCCCACTCTTATGTATCAGACAGATATTAGCCTTATAGCATGAGTCAGGCAGTGCCGGAATCTGTCCCTCCTCCCCTCTCTCAAATACTTCCTTCAACACATCTGCCATTTGCCCCCCCAGGATCCTACAGTACTCGACGGGAAATCCGTCCGGCCCACAGGCCTTTCCCTCCTGCAGTTTCTGTATAGCGCTTAAGATTTCCATTCGTGATATAGGCTGACTTAACACCTCCCTCTGCTCGTCTGTAATCCTCGGTATGGGCACTTCGTTCAAAAACTCCCGGATACTCTTCTCCTGTCCCACATGCTCTGCCCTATATAACTTTTCATAGAAACTCGCAAAACGCCTGCTATAGCCTTTGAACTTGTAATAACTTGCCCCCCTCCCCTTAATTCGCAGGATCCTAGTTGGGCACCTCCCCCCTTTCATCAGTCTCACTAACATGGGCCCAGGCTTATTTCCCCACTCAAAGACCCTCCTCTGGCAGAAGAACCACGCCTTCCCTGCTTCCTCCCTCAGGAGAGAGTTCAGGGTTTCCCTCACCATTGTCAGCAACTCCGGAGCTTCCCCCTTTTCTCCTCCTCCTACTGGTTTTTCCAGCTCTTTCACTTGCCTTTCTAATTCTTCCCTTTTACTCCGTCTCTGCTTCTTAATCCTACCCACATATGCTATTATAGCCCCTCTCATGAAGGCCTTACCCGCCTCCCAGAAAGTGCCCCTAGAAACCTCACCCATATTATTCATCTCTCCGTAAAACTTCCATTGTTCTACCAGGTATTCTTTGAATGCCCGATCCTTAGCCAGATATGTAGGAAACCTCCAGGTTGGGGGGGTCTCCCTCACCTCCTCTCCCTGTAATTCTCAGTACCACCATAGCATGATCCGAAATGAAGATGGGGCTGTGGCTTATCTCCCTTATCCTCTCCACCCAGCTCCTGGGCAGAAATATATAATCTAATCGGGACCAAATCTTATGAGGGTTAGAGTAGAACATATACTCCCGTCCAGTGGGGTTGGCTGCCCTCCAACTATCCACCATGTCCAGATCTGCAATACCAACTTGCCACTGGCCCATAGCCTCCGTTACCCGCCCCTTCCCTGTCGAATGATCCACTCTTGCATCCATCGCCCAATTAAAATCCCCTCCCATGATAAGACCAGGAAATTGCTCTTTGACAACAAGCCAAGCAAAGAGGAGTAGAAGTCTGGGTCATATACTGCCGGCGCATAGAAACATCCAAACGTGAGTATCTCACCTTGCCATACCCCAGTAGCGAAAATATATCTACCCTCCTTAGGGTCTCTCACTATCCATTTCACCTCAAAGAGTAGGTTCTTATGCAAGAGTATTGCCACCCCTCTTTTATGGGACAAGCAGGAGGCCGCTAAACACTTCCCCACCCAGTTCCGTACCAGTTTGGCATGCTCCAAGTCTGTCAGGTGAGTCTCCTGCAGCAAAGCCACCTGCGCCCCCTTACGTCTCAAAGCAGTCAGGAGTGCAGTCCTCTTTACTGGGCTTGCTATGCCTTTTACATTCCAAGATATGACATTTAAGTTTATCAAGTCACCCATCCCATCCCACAGCGTTTTCCATTTTTATGAGCATTTCCATTTGACATTATGTTGAAGGCACCTAGGGCATCACAAAACCTACAAGCATATATATATCTTTACTCTTGATTTCAGCACACTCGACCACCCCTCTCCAAGTATAACCAGGCAACTATCCTACTAACAAACACTATATGAAATCTATCTATTCTAACATTTATAACTATCCCCCTCCAAATCTTCCCTCCATCCCCACCTCCCGCCTCCCCCCTTCCCATCCTTTTTGTTAATTCTCCTCATCCACCCCCTCTCAGTTACACTAATTGCTAACATAGCACAAGTGTAAGTTTAAAGACAAAAATAACAAATGTTCAATGATTCTCTACCACAACTGAGATGCGTGTCCCGCCATCCCCACCAGGTGTCCAGTTTTCTCTTCCGGAACCTTCCCACCCCCGGAGTCCCCACCGTGATCCATCCTGGGTCCAAATTACCTCCTCCTATCTTAACCCTTACCCCAGAATTCACCTCCCGGCACATCGTCTCCCCCTAACTACATCTATATCCCATCCAGCTATCCCCTTCCCTTTACCCTGCCCACTCCGATCTACCACTTCACTCCACCTCCACCCTTCAGACTCTTCTTCTTCTACTCCATTCCAGCCCCCTAGTTCCTTTCGTTGTACCCCGACCCTAACCTCCCATCCCCTTCCTTAAACCAGCGGTCAGAGGCGTATCACAGTGTCTAATGCCTTCGCTCACCCAGCCCAGGGTGGGGCCCATCCACTGCATCCTCTGGTATTTGCTCACTCCCCCTCCTATAATGCATCTATCCCTTTATGCCTCCCCCCGATTCCACGAGCCTCAGCCCCCCACACCCCCATACAACTCTCGACGACCTAAGCTAACGTGGGCCTCTATGGGGATCTCACCCCCCTTTAAGGCTAGTCCAATATATCTTCCGACTCCATACCGCGTGCTTCTCTCACCTTTTAAGCTAACCCTTCAAACCTCCCCATCCCCCCTCCTCCTCCCCAATCCAAATCGTGGCTCAGTTTCCCCATCCCTCCCCTATTATCATGCCCCCAACTCTCCCTGACAGCAGCAGGTGTAGTTTTCATTGGGCCCATGGTATCCCGATCAACGTCGGAAAGGAAAAGAGGTGCGGGGGACTAGGCCGTACCATCATATAAACACGTGTGTAACCCCCTTGCAAATGGGGGTTCCCAAAAGACTTCCAGGAGCTTGCTTGAATGCTCCAAGCCTGAATGGTGTTTGGCGTTTAAGCCATTTATCTGTGAGTGTTTTTAGAGCCTCTGGTACTGTCTCTTTAAGAGCTGTCTAATTGCAGACATAATTAGTTTGTATGGGGGGACTGTGTGTTTCTCTGCTTGAGTACCACTCGAGCTGCTGCTAATTCACTCCATTTTTGCAGTCACTAGAGTGCAAGGGAACCTATCTGAAAGATGTAACTGTTTGCCAGAAATCATTTAGAGTAATAATGAAAATACAGTTTGTCTAACCTGCTTTCTTTGCAGTCAGAACTGTGTTTGCCTACTTCCCCACTCTAGTTTTGAACTGCTGAACTGGACCAATCAGTGTGGGTTAAGGTAGCTCTAAAATGGTGCCTTGGACGAATCAGAACTGGACTCGTAATCTGAGCCAGCCACAAGAGGATTGTGAGGGCAGTGACTCTGGGAGATGTAGTTTGACTGCGCCTTTTTGGACCAACAGGGCAGTCTATTGTGAGTGACAGCCAATCCAGCCAAGAACTGGGAGGAACTCAAGGAAGTGCCGGTTTAGTCTGCTGGAGTTTCAGTTGAGCTCTGGCAGTGAAGAGGAAGGAGCCCTGTGCTTTTCAGTGTGCAGTTTAGCCGAAACGGTAAGGCCTCAGCCCGTCTGCAGCTTGTGTAACTGCTTGTTAGACCGAACTGCCCTGTGAAGAGAATCAAAGGATATCTGAAGAGTAGAAACCAGGCTCACCCTGTAGAAGACTGGAGAAATTGCTGAATTGCGCTCGGTCTGTCAAGAACTGAATTTGCTGTGTGTTCTCCCGGGTATTGTGCAGTAATTGCGATCGGGATAGAGAAGCAGCCTGCCTGGTATAGTACTTTCTTTTTACCATATAAATGTGTGAGGAGGCTTGTGTAGCTCAAGTGAATCCTGCTGCCATTAAAGGACTTTTGCCTGTTACTGTTTATCATATAAATGTGTGAGAGGCTTGTGTAGCTCAAGTGAATCCTGCTGCCATTAAAGGACTTTTGCCTGTTACTGTTCACCATATAAATGTGTGAGGAGGCTTGTGTAGCTCAAGTGAATCCTGCTGCCATTAAAGGACTTTTGCCTGTTGCAGTTTGCCATATAAATGTGTGAGGAGTCTCGTGGAGCTCAAGAGTAGCCCTGCTGACATTGAAGGACCCTATTTTGTTTGGAGGTCGTGAGTACTAATTTAGGGTCGCTCCCTGTTGAATTGCCACATTGAATCCAAATGGAATTACTGTACTGCTGACTGTTTAACTAATTTTTCTTTTCTCTGTGTGAAAGGGCCCCTACCAGCTGCCACGGTTTGGACTAGCCACTAGGGCTTGGGTACCCAGGGACAGTAACTGGTAAGGATAGGCCTGTGCACAGAGCCATAGGTAGATGAGTAAAGTGATAAGCTAATTAACCTGATTCCCCTGTCCTTGTTATAGTCCCCTAAATAAATCAGAGCTGCTTGTTTCAGCAAAGTTATACTGCCTGAGGTATTTGTCTATGTTAAAGTATTGTACTGTGATTGTTGCACTGTATCTTATTTTACAGGGGTCCCAGTGCCTGAACCAGTCCTGGGGTAAGTGTATACTGTGAAGGTAATTCTGATATATTGTGTGGGCCACTAGTGGGAAGAAAGGGGGGTTGCAGTGTCCCAGAGGGCTGTGACCAAGTTAGTTTAACTATTGCAAACCCTGACCTCTGGGTGGAGGCACCCGCCATCGGATCCAGGCCCCTCAACCTGTTAGTGGCAAATCAGGCAGGGGTAGTAGCCCCTGGGATAGCGCCATCTAGGGGTTACACGTGCAAGGCCCTCCCCCGCTCCTACCTTACAAGCCACAGTACTCTTTGCGATTCCGCAGCCCTCAGGCCCCTAGGCTTTTGGCATTCCTTCCATAGTCCACCAGTCTGGCAAAAGAGAGCGTGCATCTCAGTCTATTCTCCAAACTGTTCACACCCCATTAGTCCAATTATCTTCAACTCTGAGTAGGCCATCATCCACCTCCTCCTACGGATGTCCTCCTCATAAAAACAAAGCGCAACGGCGTCAACCGGAACATTCTGAAACTTATTCAATGTAAAGTCCAATTAGCAGGGAACATCACAGCATCACAGCACCAAGGCAACAGAAACTCCTTATAATCAGCTTTCTGCCTCCTCATGCTTCCCTTATCACCGCTCAGCTCACTTTTCTTTTAAGGCCCTTCACAAACTCCTCTGCCTTCTCGAGCTCCCAAAACGAGTAGGTCGCCCCTTCATGTTTGATTCGAAACGTAGCGGGGTAAGTCAGGAAGTTTTCCACCTTGAGGTTCCTTAACTGTGCCATCACCCCATTAAAGGCTTTCCGCTTTTTGAGCAGCCGGGCCGAATAATCCTGCGAGAGGAACAGCCTGTGGCCTTCAAAGCTCAGAGGACCCCGGGACCTGTACGCCTTCAGTGTTGCCTCCTGATCCTGGAAACTGTGAAAACGCATGATGATCTGGCGTGGGGGCTGATCCGTAGGGGGCCGTGGCATTACCGCCCGATGAGCCCGCTCCAGCTTGACCCTGCCATTTTTCAACTTCAGGCCCAATAACTCAGGTAATACCCTGCTGCAAAAGTCAAAGGCATCATCCCCCTCTAAACCCTCAGGGAGCTCTCTGAGGCGTAAATTCAGCCTGCGATGATAATTTTCTTGGTAGTCGTAGGCCTCTTTGAACGCCTCTAATTCTCTTAGCAGTGCACGAACTTGCCCCGGGACCATTAATACCTCGTCCTCCAGCCTGGAAATCCTTTCCTCCGCTTCCGCCAATTGAGTGCTCTGGTGCGACTGCTGTTCCAACACCTCTTGCAGTTTACCTTCCAATTTATCTTTTAGCTTGACGAACCGTGGTTCCAGGGCTGCAATTACCTGCCCTGTCAGTTCCTTCCCCAAGGCCGCCACCTCTGCCGCAGAGAGCGAGACCAGGCCTGTATTCTCTCCTCCAGAGCTCGCCATCCCCTTTTTACCGGTCTTCCCAGTTGTTCGCTGACTTTTAGAGGGCATGGGCGTTAAATATTCGTCCATTGCTCTTTCCGTCACCTAATACTGCCGTTCTTTTTGCTCCGGGGTGAGAAATTCCGTGTTTTAATATTTAATTACTGGTTACCACGGCGGAGCAAGCGGGAGACATGTCTTCTCAGTTAGCTGCTCATTAGCGCCCCCATCTATCTGTTTAAGTATTGTGGTCAAGATGTCCAATGGAGCAGCAACTTCAGAAATGTGCCACAATGGGACTGCGACCTCATTTCTAATCAGATTTGACTATGCTAACCTGGAAATGACTGCTTTGACCACCTAAATGTGCTCATGTAAACGCAATAAGTTGGGGTCCACTAAATTCAGGGAGAAGCACCCACAGATTTAAGTACAAAGGACCAGGGCAGCCATCCTGGATCCTGGTTGAAGGAGCTACACCTTCATTCGATGTACTGAGTATGTTTGAAATATAAATGTACTGGATGTGTTCAGCATATAGATGTGCTGAATGTCTGAAGATTCTAATTGGGCTCAACCCAATGTAACTGGCTGGTTACACCAAATCCTCGTTCAGCTTGTGCCATGCAGGGCACCCCTGCATATTACAAGGAGACTGTAAATAGTTCAAGTATCCAGTGTTTGAAAGCTAGTTTGTTTCTTGTTAATCAAGCTGGCCAACATACAGCTGCAACGTCTACCAGGCCTGCACCATATAAGAACTTTAAAGTACTGGGTACCCAGGTTTAAATATTGAGATTGTGGGGTTTCAATGCAAATTTGGGGAACTGGTACCAGTTGTGGGCAAATGTAATATTGTGTTCCATCTGATTTCACACAGTTTTAGTTTAGATAGCCAGGGCTCTGGTCATCTAGGTTGGCTAAATGTGTGATTATCTTTCTGATTGGCATAACAGGTAACTACCCAGCTGGAGGGTTTTCACCAGCACCAAACCAAACCTAATCTACTGCATATATTCTAAATAATAATAGTACTACATGGCCTCTACTCCTCTTGTTTCCCCATTCCTAAGCCCTAATCCCCTGTAGATAGTTGTTGTATGCAGATGATGGTGTCGTGAGCATATTATTAGGAGTCGGTCAATAATCTGTACAGGTACTGAAATGTGGGGAATTGTTTATTGGGTACTGTGTTGGGGTGGCAAATGGTCATAGTGGGTGGTACGACATCCCAGGGTGTTGTATCAGATGAAAGCTAGCTCACGTAAAGCTAAACTCTGGGTGGAAGCACCATGTCACTTGTAATATCTTGGAAAATAACTAATTTAAGTTAAATCTTGGGAACCCAGGCCCCTCAACCAACATCATGAGTAGTAGGCAGTGGTAGTAACTCTAGGAATAGTGCCACCTAGGGGTTACAGTAGAATCTTCAGGAAGGGACCTGGGAGTATGTTTAACAGAGTCCTCACTCCCTGAAGAAGCTGTGGACTTATCTGAGGAAAGATGTTCCTCTTCTTCTTCCTCAGGGAGGATGAGGTCAGGCTGGTACTCCTCTTCAATGTCGACCTGTTCTAATTCAAGGTTCGATAAGCGAGGCACTGACAGAACTCTACCACATGCGCAGACCGAGAAGGCCAAAGTGGCATCAACGAAGGAGCAGTCGGCGGGGATGGGGACCCAGGTCTGCACGAGCCCAGTTGGTGCACCACGGCCATAGTGATCTGGATCAAAATATTGTTGAGACTGACAGCAGGAGAAGGATGTGTCAACGGTGGAGGGGTTGCCAGCACACGATGCAAGGAGCCATCCGCTGGGTTTTGAGAGCCCGAGGACCCCGACATCCAAGTGCTTTACAGAAAAAGTGTCTGCTTTGGACTGATTTGTTTCAGGAATGGTGCATGCCCTTTATCAGTGTATGGGAACAAAGAAGAATCAAATTTAGTAAAAGGACCCATGGTCCGCAGCCATCACTAATAAAAGAAAGTTTTACTAAATTGCGACAACAGAAATGAAAATTATATACCTACCGTAATTCTTGATCTTCTCTTGTATCTTCACCATTCATTACTGATTGGGTTGTGCCAGAGGCGTGCACCCGCTACGGGAGATATTTTTTTTTTTTTTTAGGTCGGCACCAATGGCGCAGCCCCCGACAGCAACGCACTACGTCATGCACAAGGGGCGGCCGTTAGGTGCTGCAGACTCCTCCTCCTCCACCTCAATTCTGGTAGCCGGAAAGGCGAAAAAAAGGGTAAGGAAAAGGAGAGCGAGGCAAGAGAGCCGAGGGACAGAAAAAAGAAAGGATATAAACTGAAAAAGGAATAAGCCGGTAGAGAACAGAAAGAAAGAGAGAGAATGCCTACCCTAAGGGACTGCAGGGCCTCCCTTCTGGGGCGGCTCCAAGGGAGGAACAGATAAAGAGAAAAGGGAAGAAGAAGAAAGGGAAGAAAACAAGGGATGTTGAGAGGGGAGAACACTGCCCATAGATATATTGGTTGAGAGGCTCATAAGCTCGGAATCAAAAACAAGGGAGCTAGAATCCCTCCTGATAGGACTGAGAGAAGGTTCAACTGAACCGCTTGTACAGATTGGACACAAAGGGCAGATTCTCTAACCTCCCATCATCCCAACTCCCTACACTCTAGCTGAGAGCTCACAGACTGCCCAGGCAGAAATTCTGTTCCGGAAAGAGAGCGCCCAACTAGGAAGGGGAATAAGCCCCTTAGCACCTTGTTAAGTGCTAACACAGATGTGTGTGGGGAGGGAGTAAGCACTACAGAAGGCAGCTTTGTATAAAAGGATAGAGTGGGAACTCAGTCGGACTCCCTGAAGGCAAGGCAGGAACAACAGCTCAAAGCAAATGAAGTGCCAGAAGCATCAACCAGAAGAAGCTGACACAATATTAATTACTACCTGCCAGAGGGAACCTGAAAATTGGAGCCTTGCCGGTCTTGAACGCGCGGACTTCTAGGACGTGACGGTCCATCGAGAAACAGGCATCGCACGAATCCATATCATGGTTGGGTCCCAGGCAGCGAAGGCAAACATCATGCTGGTCTGTAACGGAAAAATGCCGGCCACAGGAGCATCGATGCATAGGGGCGCGGCCCCCTTTCGACTTACGCTTTGCTCCCGAACCAGACATGATGCGAAAACAATATAAAACACAGAAAAGCTCCCGGCGCCGTGAAAAAGAAAGGAACAATCTTACCAAAATCAACGGCGTTGGGAAGAACTACTCAAAGAGAGGAGTCACGAAAAGTAGGCCTCTGACGCAGACGAAAAACTTCACGTGTAGCAGGTGTAGCCTCGACGGCAGGAGAAACAGAACTGAGATGGAGGAGGAGTCTGCGGCACTTAACAGCCACCACAGATGACGAGTAAAGGGTTGTTGTCGGGGTGGTAACCGCTGAAAGGACTCAAAAACAATCAGTAATGAATGGTGAAGATTGACAAGGGAAGATCATAACAATACACCAGGTGGAATCCCTTAACAGGAAACAGCTCTACTCTCTGATCATGACTTGAGTTTTCTCTGAAGAGCTCAGTTTTCTGGGAGTGTAAGAGTCCCAGAGAAACCCATCTTGAAGGCTTTGGCAGAACCTAGAATACCTCCCAAGATATGGGAGGCTGTCTGACTGCATAGCCATGAACGCCTCAATGTCATAGACAGTAATAAACATAAACCAATAAAATATAATGCTTATGGCTAAGACAACACTGTACAGCACAGCCAGAAACTATGCATCACCTGTTTTCTGAATGTTCCTTTAATACAAATTTCTGGTCTACCACAGCTGATAGATGGAGGGAACCAGCCTTTGTATGAGTATCTTATGACACTTTAGTTCTAGGTCACTTAGATGGAAACTGGCACATGGGAATAACATTAGTCACACTAGTTTGCATTAAATGGTTTATATGGCAACTGAGATGCTAATGGTTATTACAGCAGAAGAAGGTGACAACACTAGACAGTTTTCTGTAAAGTGCATCACAAACTTCTGTGTATTTATCAGCATGAATAGTTGCACTTGGGTAAAGAGCAGTTTTCAGCTTTTTTGAAGGGGGTACACTGGATGGGGAACAGAGGAGCAGGCCTGTTTGAGACAGAAGCAGTGATTACATATATACTTTGGTTTGAATTTTCTTTGGGGCAACTCACAAAATGTGACTTTTCTTCCCTTGAGTTTATAAACTTTATTTTTGTTTTTTATTTTGTATAAGGTGTAGGGGATGTTATATACTGTTATGTTCTTGATGGATCTGTGTATTTTTGATTTTGTTTTTTAATAAAAAAATTCCCCTACTCTTTTTGAGAAGTGCCATGGGATCTTTAATGTCCATCTGAGCAGGCACACAGTATGCTGGTTTACCATCTCATCTAAAAGACAGAACCTCAGCACAGCAACAGCCACCTCCCCCAATGCTGCACCACAGTGTTACTATTGAGATTTATCCAGAGTTCCTGGAGTGGGGCTAGAACCCATAACCTTTTACTCTTCCAGCCTCCAAGGCAAGTGTGCAACCTGCAGAGCCACTGACACTGATACACTAATACAGTATTTGTGATTCATATTATGTCTCCTTAGGTACATGATTTTACATTTGTTGTTCAATTCAATATTTCATTTTTTGGTACATTTCACAAATGTGTTTAACTGTGATTGCAACTTTTGGCAATCGTAACGGCACTGCCGGTCAATGTTTCAGATGTGGGCCGCACACCCACTGCCGCCGACTGACACTGCTATCTGCTCCATGTGGCCTGAGCTGCTCCTGCAACACGTCAGCCTTACCTCATCGGATCTCTGCCTGTTGCCCAGAGTCGGTTCCTGGAACGGACCAATCAAGCCCTGTTCCACTGAGCTGCTCCATCTATCAGGAAGCTTCCCTAGGATACTACAGCACCAATGAGGTGCTTCCAGGTAAACCATGGGCCACAGAAAAGGGCTGCCTAATCTGCTGGAGAACAATTCTGCTGCCAAACGTGGCTTCAGACTCGGGCCGCACACCCACTGACCCCAACAGACACCATCACCTACTCCATGCACCCAAAGACGCTCCTGTGACCCACCGCCACCTCACCTCATTGGACCTGCCTGCTGCCCAAAGTCAGCTCCCAGAACATAATTAGGCCTCTTCCCCTAAGCCACTCCACTAATCCACTTGGAAGGAGCCCCCACCAATCAAGAGGCTTCCCTGGGACACTAGTGCACCATTGAGTTGCTTTCCCAGGTGGAGCCCTGGACATAGAAAAGGGCCACCTGCTCCAGGTGGGTCAATGTGTGCAGGGCCAGTGTGAGCAGGACATAAGGAGGGTGGAGTTCTCAAGGACAGTCACCAGAGGGAGACGCCAGGATGCTAGGAGGTTCTGTCCAAATCCCTGCTCCTGGGGAAGACTCTGTAAGTACCTTGGTCATTGCTGCATTCACACTGCTTAACTAGAACAGCTTTTACAGTGACTACCCACTATAAGTAACTGCTAGTATACTGTACCAAACTGTCATGTGCTGATGCTTATCCTAAACATTACTGCATTGCCATATTAATTAGTGACATGTTTGCTACTGGTTGCTTTCTACTTGCAATCTGACTACTGTTATGTTTAGTCTTGGCTAGCCCATCATGTGGTACCTACTCCTTAGTCTAGTCCTGATATTGTCCCCATGCTAAACTATTTTGTACTGTAAGCTGGTGCCATGTTTGCTACTGCTATGGAGCATCTTCCCTTTGTAGGAGTACTCCTTGGGTACCGTTCAGCAACAGGACCTACCTAGGTGACCTTTGCACAGTAGTGTGATCACTGTTGTTTCTGTCTACTGCTATTTTTGGGTGCTTAATCACTGTCCAGGGTTAAATTATTTCAGCTCCCAGGATGGCAGCTCTCTCCTTTGTAGTCCTGAGCAGTACTGTTCTGCCATCCCTTCTCTTACTAACAGTATCCCTCCCCCCCTCTTCCCACCTACCTAAGGGTCCCAACACTAAGATTTTACCTATTCAAACTTCTTAGTAGCTTGGGGGCCAGATATTTAAAGCTTTACCTGGTAGGCAAAGAGACTGCATGTCTTTTGCCCAGGGTTTGTGCCTGTGCACAATATTCAAAGGGGCAGAGACACGCACTAAAGGGGATAGCGTGCACAAGGAGATAATGTAGTCTGTGCATAAAGGGAAGGGCAGTGACTTAAATATTGGTGCAGTGCAATATTTAACATGTTAGCGCTGCACAAAAGGAATAGCGCTGGCAACGTAGCACAGTGCAATTACTGCCAAGAAGGTCAACTTACTCTGGGCAACCCTAGCGGTTGGTGGACACACTGCAGCCAACAACCACGTTGTCAGCTGGGGGAGAACAACTGCTCCCTGGCATCTAGTAGCACCCCCGCCCTCCAATCCCAGTCCCTGTAAACCTCTCAATTGTCCCTAGCATGTAGTGCCCCCCCGCCATCTGATCCCCATCCTTGTATATGTTTCAATATTTCCTGGTGCCTAATAGTACCCCCGCCCTCCAATCCCTGTCCCTGTAAACCTGTAAATCAGTCAGCAGTCCCTGGCGTCTAGTGGCAACCCCCAGCCCTCCAATCTCCATCCCCGTATATGCAGCAATATTCCCTGGCGTCTAGTGGCATCCCCCCAACCATCCCCATCAACCTTTCAGTAGTCCCTGCTGTCTAGTGGCACCCTCCGACCACCGGGCCCTATAAGTATGTGTCCCTGGCATCCAGTGGCTCCCCTCCACCCGTCGAGCACCCATCCTGGTGGCAGCCCCCCCCACACCGAGATCATGAATCGTTCACACACACCCGTGTCACACTGGCTGGCGCTACTGTTTTGATACGGCGACCTCTCCTCGCTTTCCTGGGGATGACTTCCACTCACTCTACTGAACAACTGCCATCCGGTGGAGGCCTGCTGGTAGTGTGGGACAGGACTGGCAGAAGCAGTGTTAGTGCTGTGGAACTTGGCAGTATGCGTGTGCCTCCAAACACAAACGCTAACATGCATGCCTGGCAAGGAATCGGGAGGAAAGCAGTGGAAAATGACAGCAAGGCAGACATTCATGACACCCTACTTGCTGATCTACCACCCGCCTTACCACCACGACCCTGGAAGGCTGAGGCTGGACTGTGCTTCCATGGGGGTAGGACAGCCTTTCCCCTCCTGTCCCTGCCACTGGGTGGAATTTGTACGGGTATTTGGGCCATGCTGGTAAGTCTTGGGGAGGTGACGGAATGGTGGTGTCTGTGGGGCAGGGTTGATGGGAGCTCAAGCTCGCCCCGCTTGTAGGAGTACAAAATGCATATATATATATATATATATATATATATATATATATATAAAAATGATTGTCCTGTTAGTCTGACCTCATAACTATGTCAAATGTTAAAAGGGTTCATCAAGGGGAAAAAATATGCCAACAGTAAAAAGGTATTGTGGCGCTAAAGCAGCATGGTTTTCCGAGTGAGTGTTCCTTTTCAACAAATCTTACAACGTTTCATAAACAAGTTAGCAAATGCCTCAACAAAGGATGCCCAATTGTTGTTCTTAAATTATGTAAAGGCAATCGACAAAATACCCCACAAAGCAACACTACTTAAACTACTAGGTATTATCACTGGTATAGTTAACTGGGTTGAAAACGTGTTGCAAAACTGGACACAGAGTTAAACTTTGTGGTTATCCTTTATCTGGAGAAGGGCTACAGAATGGTTTTCTCCCAGGTTTCAGTTCTGTGAGCCATTCTATTTATTACCTTTATTATGGATATGGAAAGGGGGAATAAACTATTGGTAAGTATTGTTACAAAATGTTTGTTGATATTACCATCTGTTACCATAGAAACACAGAATCTGACGGCAGATAAGGACCAACAGGCCCTAGTCTGCCCTATTTCCCTACCTACTGAAAAAAATGCCGCAGATCCTACTTTATCTCTGGCATTACCTCCCCATTTGTATCGACAAGGTACTCCTATGTCTATCCCTTGCAGTTTTGAATTCCCCCTACTGCCTCTGCTGGGAGGCTGTTCAATGCCTCCACCACCCTTTCCGTGAAGAAGTACTTTCTCATGTTACCCCTTATACTCCTGCCTTCCAATCTCATGTCATGCTCCCTAGTCCTACAGCTTCTCCTTTTCTTAAGGATACTATCCTCCCAAATCTCACTTATGAACCAAACTGGGTCAAGAGGCTAAGTTGGAGTATTTATTTATTTGGTTTTTGATAACTGGGTAAGTGCACTAGACAATAATATGCCTATTTTCATTCATGACCTGGAGAGTACAGTAAGAGACAACAATGAAGTACAAAAATACAGTGAACAATCATTACAAAAGAAATATATAGTATCACAGTACAAGGCAGCAAGGAGGCCCAGTGCATAGTACTGCTACATCAATGGTAGGCAAACAAATACTGCAGACACTTTTCAGTACAAATAATGTACACTGCACACGAGGCAGTATAGATCGCCAAAGTGTGGGCAGAGGGTAACCAATGGTAAGATAACAGAGGCCAGGTGAATAACTGATGTATAAACAGATGCCAGCAATTTGGCATAAACATTCAGGGAAACAGGTACCTGAGTCAGAAGGCTTTAAACAGTCTTAGGTAACCAGGTAAGGCCCACGTGCCTGTTTTCAGGGGCGATCTGGGAGCACTGGGAGGTTAAGTGACTTGCTCAGAGTCACATAGTATGCAAGTGGAGGCTGTGAGACTCAAACCCAGGTCTGGTCTGCTGGATGCACCAAGCTCGTTCACAGCTCATTACTCTAACTTCTATGCTATAATGTCAGCCCTTTTAAAACAGGCATGAGTGGGGGAGAGCCAGAGGACAATTGGGAGCGACTTTCAGTAAACTGGTGCAAAGAAGGAGAAAGCCTGAATTCCCCCATATTGGTAGCACAGCTAGGAACAGTTACAAGGGACAGGTCACCAGATCGAAGGGGCTAAGCGAGGTGAGGGGGTTTCAACAAACCGGCAAGGGAGGAAGGTACCCCAGACCCAAGAATTTTGTCAGTAAGAGTACCGGTAGCAAAAAAAAAAGACATGCCTCAGGAGATGACCAGTTTAACCTGGAGTAGAGCTGGAAGAGGTGGGTAAGGTGGCTTGAGGCCAGGGCAGAATGGCAGATGCTGTTGTCTATAACATCCCATTTGCTGAGGTTTCCTTTGGAGGTGTAGAAGTAAGTGACAGAGCCATAGGTAAGGCTGGGAAAAAGAATGCCCGAAGCAGTGGCAGTTCGGACGGAGGGGGTAAGGGTGCATTTGGCTCTATGTGCCAGGCCAAGTTTGATATTGCCAGTTTTACTGTTAGTAGCGATATGGCATGAGAAATCCACAGAAGGGTTAAGGGTTATGCCAAGGTACTTGAAAGAATTAAAATCCTGAAGCAAGGTACCACCTATACTGGAGACAGCCAGCCAGTCAGGATACTTTTTCAGCTTGAGAACAAAGATAAATAACATGGAGTAAGATTTATTTGCACTAAACAGTAATTTGTTCTGGTAGAGCCATGAGTGCACCATTCGGAATAGGTTGTATTTAATGTCAGCCAGGTTTTTGGAGCTGCTGTAGTAGAGAGCACCAGTTCATCAGCATAAAGCAGAGAGGAGCAGGATGCAGGGATGAGGGGAGGTCATTTACAAATACAGTAAAAAGAAGGGGACCAAAATTAGAACCTTGAGGAACACCGACTTTTATACTAGTGAGGTCTGATTTGGCTTTATTGAATTTAACAAACTGTTTTTGATCCTTGAGGCAGCCTCTCACCCATTTAACAAATGACTCATTCTTAATAGTAACCTTGTTTTTGCAGGTAAAAGTAACTGTTTTTCAGATGAAGTAATTCAGTTTTATTACTCCCCCCCCACCCCACACCCACACGGCCATCCAAAGGCTCTGTACTTGCATCGCCTCTAAGAAATTAAAAACTGGTCCTTTGATACTTCCAGTCACTAAAGCTCCTGACAATATGTCCCAATTAAACAGATTAGCAGTGTATAGTAATGTGGAATGCGAAAGTAAATAATTGCCTGTTTGTGCTGTGTTCAATACTTCAAAGAGACTCGGATTAAAGAGAATTGCATTGCTCATTTTACAGGCCGAAATGAAACTGGCAATCAGCTGATTCACAGCTGTTGAGTGACTGCCGATTTCATTATGGCCAGTAAACCGCACAATGCGGTTCTCTTTACACATCATGCTAATGCAGAAGCAACTGCTGCTGGTGCACATGCACACACACACATACTCAGCCACACCCAAATGCTCCCACCACACACTTTATGTATGTATGTATATATATATATATATATATATATATATATATAGCACAGTCGTGCCCCTATAGTTAGGGTTAAGTAGCCTGTTTAATGCTGAACCTCAAATTTTGCACTTTAATAACTTTGCAACTGACCAATGGATTTGCACAAAATCTGGCATGCACTGTCCCGTGGGGTAGATGTGGTAAGTTTCTTTCCGTTGCACGATTCTGAGATCTGGATAGTGTAAAAACCTTAAAAGTCACCATTTTTTGTAGTTTTTTCCTCATCGCCTTGCATCCAGACGGTGTAGAATTTTGGCGTGGTTGTTTTATGGTAGACACAGCTTGCATAACAGAACTGCCGTGCATTTACTTGTTGAAAAAATACTAACCTGTTGCAAAGTCATTCAATTTTTAAGTACCCATTGATTTCAATAGGAAGTTCACTGTTCAGAACAGAGGAACAAAGTTTGACAAAGGACTGACCTTGCGAAAAAGGATTCTTTCTCATAGGATTCATTCCTTTTTCATGAGAAAAAAAATCTGTTTCATAAGGGAAAAATCCTTTTCTGCCAGCCGCTATCTTGTCTCCCCCCCCCCCAAAGAAATAAAAAGCATGGAAAACATAAAAATTTTGTCATTTTACAAATGAAACACCAGAACCTAGAGAAATTGGCCCAGCTTAGCTAGATTCTGGTGTTTGTTTTTCACAAGTAGGGCCATAAATACTTTTTCTGGGCACCTGAAATCCCGGGTGCCCAGCTTAGCTAGAAAACCCATACGTCGCGTTCTCTGTATGAGAACAGCCAATTTTATTAAGTTGTGCAGCTGCAGCTGAACCCCTGCTGCCGGCTACACTGTGTGTTGCGAGTCCCCGTTTTCCCTGGTGTCTAGTGGCACCCCTCACTCCCTGATCACTGTCACCATATATTCCCTGGTGTCTAGTGGCACTCCTCACCCTCCGACTACCATCCTCTAGTCCCTTGTTTGTTTATTATTTAAATACTCTGACACCGGGATGCCCACCTGTTGCAGCCTGTTGTTTTATGAATTAGCTGACATCGGGGAAGGGGGGCACAATCCCCATGTCGGCATTTAGAGTCCCCCCTCCCAGCAGTGTGGGACACTGGGGAGCCCACCCCCAGTGTCCCGAAAGAACAGGTTACTCACCTGTAACAGTAGATCTAGGAGTGGTATAAGTTGTTCATCCACACTTCTTGGCATGTCCCTTTCCCCTTTAAATCTTGCCGGAAAATCTTCAAGTTGGCTCCTCCCACCCACCCGGGTGGTAAATACCTCAGCTCCGCCCCATGACGGCAGATCTTAGCCCACTGGAAGCAAGGTTGTGCACCTAAAGCCGGGGAGGTTGGGTGTGTGTGTGTGTGTGTGGATGAACAACATATACCACTCCTAGAAAGTACAGTTACGTAAGAACTTACCGTAACAGTAGATCTTCGAGAGAGGCTCTTGCAGTAGGTAATTACATAGAACTGACGCCAGCAGGCTACCAGGACCCCACGGAAACATTTCTAGCTAGGCAGTCCCTGTCGGGGACCGCCCCCACGTTAGGTGACCGGCGTCAGACGACGTCGGTATAAAGGGGCGGTCCCAGACACCCGCCTTCCAGTTCTTTCCCGCCACAGGCCCGGACGAGAGAGAAGCAGACATTTTCCTAAATGGAAAAGGAACTGAAAAAGCCTAGGGGGATGGAGGGCGGGAAGGTATTACCTACTGCAAGAGCCTCTCTCGAAGATCTACTGTTACGGTAAGTTCTTACGTAACTGTACTATCTTACTTCGAGAGGGCTCTTGCAGTAGGTAGTTACATATAGGACAGAATCCCAAGCAGTCTGGAACAAATTAAAGGCACCAGGAGGAGGAACTACTCCAAGAAGTAACAAACAACCTTGCAAACCTCAAGATAAGAGGCCTTGCAAGACTGCTAACCCGAAGCCTGCTCTACGGCGAGAGGCAATGTCCAAACTGTAATGTTTCATAAAGGTATGGACAGAAGTCCAGGTGTCGGCAGCACAGATGTCTGCCGCGGACACATTTTTGAAACAAGCCGCAGAGGCTGCTACTCCCCGAGTGGAGTGACCTCTGACTTGACCTGGTAGGGTCTTGTTGTACTTGTCATAACAGAAAGTTATGCAATCAGCCAACCACTTTGATAGGCATTGCTTGGAGACAGCATTACCTTCCCTTTTGTGAGCAAAAGAGACGAACAACTGATCAGTCTTCCTGAGATCCTTCGTCCTATCGGTGTAGTATCTCAGAATCCTGTGGACATCCATGGTATGGAGAAAGTATTCTCCTTGATTGGAGAACTGCGTGAAAAAGGCAGGTAACTCAATAGACTGATTTAAGGTAGACTCCGCTACCACTTTAGGAAGAAAATACAGGTTACTCACCTGTAACAGGAGTTCTAGGAATGGTATATGTTGTTCATCCACACTGTCTGGCAGGTATCCTTGCCGCTTTAAATCTTGCCGGAAGGTCTTCAAGCTGGCTCCTCCCACCCACCCGGGTGGTAAAACTCTCGGCTCCGCCCCATGATGCCAGATCTGGCCCGCTGGAAGCTCAGGTTGTGCGTCGAAGCCGGGGAGATCGGGTGGGTCGTGGGATGAACAACATATACCATTCCTAGAACTCCCTGTTACAGGTGAGTAACCTGTATTTCTAAGGGACATGGATATGTTGTTCATCCACACTGTCTGGTATAGACTCCTAGCAGTTCTCCAGGAGGAGGGAGGCAAGCGCACACCCCTACTTAGGGAATAAAGACTGGAGAACCAAGGCCCCAAAACCAGCATCCCGGCGTGACTCAAGGTCGATGTGGTAATGGGTGATGAAGGTGTGTGCTGACTCCAGGTAGCAGCCCTGCAGATATCCTGGATAGGGACGCCCCTGGAAGCAGCCACCGATGCAGCAGTATGGCGGGTAGAATGAGCTCTTATCCTCTGGGAGGCTCCATGCCCGCCAACTTATAGCAGAGATCTATGCAGGAGGTGACCCACCTGCTTATCATCCGCTTGGCTGCAGGTCTGCCAGGTGCGGTTTCAGCGTAGGTGACAAAACAGCTGGCTAACCTTCCCCGATTTCCAGCCGGCGCCCTTATAATAAGCGAGCCTTCTAGGGTCCAAAGTATGGAGCCTGGGATTCGGCCTCCGAGGTGTGATTGGGGTAGAACACCAGCAGAGTCAACACCTGGTTAAGGTGAAACTCCGACACCACCTTTGAAGGAATTTCGGTGGGGGCGAGGACAACCTTTGTCCCTGTGGAAGACCAGGTAAGGAGACTCGATGCAGAGCACCTGAGCTCTCCCATCCTTCTGGCTGACGTGATAGCCACCAAGAAGGCGGTCTTCCACGACAAGTGAGAGTTCACACCTGTGCACTGGTTCGAATGGCTTGCCCATGAGCTTTGCCAGTACCAGCAGTAAATCCCACGGAGGTGGAGGTTCTCGCATCGAAGGGAAATGTGATCAAGGCCTTGAAAAGCACTAGACCACCTTCCCTGCGCCCCACCGACTGCCCCCCCCAGCCCGCGCCTAGTAAGCAGAGATGGCTGCCAGGTGCACCCTTAGGGTCGCCGACCCAAGCCCCTTGACGAAAGGGACCATAAATAGTCCAAGATGCATGCCAGGAACAGGAGGAAGGGTCCAAGCCCTTGCTCCTGACACCAAATGGAAAACCTCTTCCATTTGAAGGCATAGCATTTCTGGTCGACTCATACGTGATGCCTCAACTACATTGAGGACCTCGCCGGAAAGACCCAAGGCCTGGAACCCTAGCGCACAGGAACCAGGCCGTCAGGTGCAGGGACTGAAGGTCCGGATGGAACACCTTCCCTGACTGACTGAGAGCAGGTCCGGCGAGCTGGAAGCTGCCCTGGAGCCTGGAGCTGAGGCTGAGGGAGATATGGTACCAGAACTGGCAGGGCCAGTCTGGGGCTATCAGAATCACCTGCGCCCCTTTGTCCCTCCTTGCTGAGAAGCACCTTGTGTATCAAGGGAAATGGGGAAGGCGGAAAGAGGCCTGGGTCCACAGCCTCGAGAAGGCATCCCCAGCAGCGAGCCCTGCTGAGGGGGGGCGGGATGGAACAGCCTCAGCTTTGTGCTCTCCCTGAGGCAAACAGGTCCACCTGAGGTGTGCCTCAATGGGAGAACAGATCTTGTACTACCTCCTGCAGAGAGCCACTGTGGGATGCAGCCCCTATCTGGCTTAGGGCATCGGCCAGGGTGTTGGAGGCTCCTGCCACATGAATGTCTAGGAGATCCGCCTCCAAGCTGTGCACGAAAGTGACCAAATGCAGAGCTTCCTTGCATAGAAGCATGGAGCGTGGCCTCCCTAGCGGTTTAGATAGTACATGGTCGTGGTATTGTCCGTCTGACCGGACCACTTGACCCCGGAGAACGGAGCAAAGGCGGTGAGAGCTAGAAGGACCGCTCGAGCTCCAGCAGGTTGATGTGGCATCGACTCCTCGGGACCAGAGGTCAGTACTGTGTTCCTCAGATGGGCACTCCCAACCCATCAGGAGAGGCATCAGTCGATCAGGAGAGACCGTCGGGTCGGAGTGATTTAACGGATGCCCTCCTGCAGATGAACTGGAACAGTCCACCACTGGAGAGCTGTCACATCCCCGGGTCACCGCACTAGCTGGTCCAATGGATTGCAGCGTTATGACCACTGGCTGGCCAGCCCACTGGAAGGGGCGATGTTCCAGCGGCCCAACGGACCACGCTGGTACAGGCCACCATGAGACCCAGGAGGCGAGGAAGTCCCGAGCAGGCAGCAATTGCCCAACCAGAAATGACTGGGCAAAGGAGGAAAAGAACTCGGCCCTGTCCGCCAGGAGTCGGGTTTGGCTCAAGAGAGTCGAGCTCTGCCTCGATGAAAAGAATCACCTGCTTCGCTCGAGTTCCACTTGGCCTCGCTGATGAGAAGGCCGATTTGAGAGCAAACCTGGAGGCCAGATCTCTGAACCGCTCCACCTCTATCTGGAGGGGCTGCTATCAGCCAATCGTCCAGGTAAGGTACACGGACCCCTCGAGCGCAGGAAAGCTGTCACCACTGCTAAGGCATTTGGTGAAGACCCTGGAGCTGGAGACAGGCCAAGGGCATGGCTCGAATCGGAAGGGATCCTCCGCCGAAAGCGAAGGAATCTCTGAAGTGACGGACGGATAGGACGTGAAAGAACGCGGCCCTGCAGGTCCAGAGAGCAGAACCACACTGGGTTCCAGGGATGGTATTATCTGAGCCAGAGTGACCATCCTGAAGGTTTGAGACCTTAGGAACTTGTTTAGGTCGGTAGGTCGAGAATGGGCGCCAGCCCCACGTCGCTTCGGAACCAGGAAGTACCTGGACACAAACCCGGTCTGAGGAGGGTCCGCCACCTCCTGATCACCTCCTTTTGGAGGAGGAGAGCGATGTTGGCTCGACAGGCCGACAGTGAGGCCTCGGATCGATGCCCCCAGTGAAAGCGGCTCTGAAGGGCGGGGCCTGCATGGGGTATCTCAGGCAGGGCCTTTTCCACCATCTCCAACACCCACCTGTCCATGGACCAGGCGGAAAGGAAGTGATGGAGCCGTCTCTCCACGGGGGAAACCTGGGGTGAGGTGACGGGTTGGGGCGACACCCTCAGCCCGTCCACTGGGCAGGCTTGGAGGAGGGACCGCCGAGGGACCTCCTGGTCTTTACCTCCCTGCTTCCTGTTGGAGGAGCCCCAGGCTTGGGTTTGGGATGCGGGCCCGAGCCTGCTGGCCCTGACGTTGCTGGGCTGGACGTGCCGCGGGTGCAGAGGGACGAAAGGGCTTAGGCTGTGGTTTGGGGCCTTTGTCCTTCTGAGCAGATGAGACCGAGTCCAAGGTAGCACTGGACTTCTAGATCCTCTACAGGTGACCTTCCACCCCAGGGCCGAAGAGGTCGGTCCCAAGGAGGGACATCCGCCAACTTTGCTGGTATCCAGTGAAGGTGGATATCCTCAGCCCAAGCCCGGACGATGCACAGCCGCTGCGGCCGCCACAGACCTGGCACATGAGTCCCCATGTCCAAAGCAGTCTGAAGCTGCTGTTTGGCCACTGTCCTGCCTGGTCCCCGCCTGCCTGACCGTGGTCTGCAGATCCGCGGGAAGATGAGGGACGACCTCGTCCAGGGAGCCCAACAGGGCATGAGAGAAATGTGCCATGAGGACGGCCGAACTGGCCTGGCGAAGGCCGAGGGAGGACGCAGCGTAGACTTTTCGCCCGGCATAGTCCAATTTCTTGGACTCCTTGTCGGGAGGTTTGTCCACATCCCTAGCGTTCCCGGCATGCCGGAAAACGCTGTCGGTAACTAACCCTTCGGCCGAGGGGTGTTCCGAAAAACCAGACAAGGAACCGGTAGGGACCGCATACTTCCTGGCCATCCTGGCCGGCGGCGCAGGGCAGGAAGCAGCGCTGCCAGAGCTCCAGGCCGGGCCACTATGGCCTCGGCCACCGGAAAGGCCTCCGTGGGGAATCCCCTCGGTCCAGAATCTCCGTGAGGGACACCTGGCCCACTTAGAAAGCGGGTTTGAGCTTCATCCGTGGACTCCGAGATGAGCCAAGCAATCCCAGGAAGGATTTAAGGGCTATCGCCCACCGACTGTCCTCTGAGGACTCCAAGTCCATTCGCTTGGAGAAAAGGGAGGAATCGCTTCGGACTCGGAAGGGTCCTCAAAGAGCTGCCTCGGGCCTGAGCCACCCTCCACCTGCCGAGGTCGATCGGGAGTGAGGGTGACAGACAGCCTATGGGGCAGTCCCTGAGCCGACCGAGAATTCTTGGTCGGAGCCCCAACTAACGCTGTGGAGGGCGGAGGTTCCACCGGAATCGGTGGGGCAGCTGGTTTTGGCCGAACAACCGGCCTGGGAACAGGCTCCTCGGATAAAACGAGGGGTTGTTTCAGCCACTCCGGTGACAGCCACGTAATGGCCGGGGAAGGCGACGGCATCGGCTTGTTCCCGGTCAGAAGGAGCTGCTGCCACATGAGGTCCTCATATCGTCGACTAAACTTCAAAGCCTCCCTACGTCCGAGGAGGAAGAAGAGCAGCGGCGGTGCTTGCCAGCGGTGCGAACTGAGACCGCTTATGACGCGGGATCGGCTGACGATAGTCCGAGACCGAGACCGAGAACCCGCTTCCGAGGACGGTGCGGGGAGGTGTCGTGGGAACCGCACCCCTCGGTTCGGAGGGTTCAACCAAAGGCTCCAGAACCGAGGCACAGACAAGCTAACGGGTCCTCAACTCCCACCGGGGAACTGGGAGAGGGATTCTCGACTCCTCCGCCGATAACCCATCCAACGGGTCAAGAAAAATTCTCGACCATGTCGACGGGGAGTCTCGGTCAACTGGCCTGACGGGGACACCGTGAGACCAGTGGCCGAGCCGGTGGCGACTGCTGACGGACTTGATTAACTCGGGAGAGGGATCTTTCCTGGCCCCAAGAGCCGCCGACTGTGGGACTTACCTTGTCTCTTTTGGACTGAGAAACTGTCCAGCAGAAGTTGGTCCCTCACCTTTAGTAGAGAGGGTCAGAGACAGCTCCTTAAAAGAAGCTGAATAAGAGGCACCGAGAGAGAGCAGGACAAATGCCACAGCCGAGGTAGAAGCGGCCCTAGGCCGCCTCCTCTTTGAGGGAGGGTCATCTGCTCCAGTTGATTCGCCGAGCCCACCGCGGAAACCGCCCGGACCGGCCTCTTTTGACTTCACCGGAGGAAAACGCTTCTCGGGACGCCCCAGTTGTAAATGGGCAGCACGGTCTTCGAGGACGTAGGCCGAAAAGGAAGAGCACAGGTCGCAGGCCTGCGGGTCCTGCTCCAGGCCTAGACAGTAGACGCACGTGGAGTGCCGGATCCGTCCGACAGATCTGCCCGCATGAGGCATCTCCGAAACCGGAGTCGATTTGTCCATCGCAGCCTACGAGGGAGAGAAGACCGGAGTCTTAAGCAAAAACTTTAAATTCAAAATCAAGAATTAGGAACTAGTCTTATACGCAGAGCGTTAAGGAGGAACCTGAGCTTCCAGTTGAAGAAGAGCTGGGTCATGGGGTGAAGCCGAGAGTTTTACCACCCGGTTGGGTGGGAGGAGCCAGCTTGAAGGGTGGGAGGAGCCAGCTTGAAGACCTTCCGGCAAGATTTAAAGCGGCAAGGATACCTGCCAGACAGTGTGGATGAACAACATATCCATGTCCCTAGAACTTAGGGTTTGTGCGAAGAGCTACTCAGTTTTGTAGAAATCAGATATGGACTTACACTACAAGGGCCTGAGCCTCGGAATCCTATGAGCTAGTAATGGCTACCAAGAAGAACGTCTTCACTTATAAGAACTTCAAGTTCATGGAAGCCGCAGGCTCTAAAGGAGGAAGGGTAAGATTGCTAGAACAAAGTTCAAGTCCCAAGGGGAGCCGAGTCCGAACAGGGGTCTGAGATGAAGGACCCTCTGAGAAAGGTCTTGGATACCTCCTATTGGGCAAATGCTTTATCAATGAAAGGGACATGGTAGGCTGAAATAGCAGCTCATGTGGACTTTCAAAGAGGAGTGACTGAGACCCAGGTTGAAAAGATGATAAATAATCAAGCAGAACGGCCACAGGACAGGAGAAAGGCTCCACGCTCCTGAGGCAGCCAAATGGAAAATCTCTTCCATTTCATGTCGTGAGGGACCTAGTGGAGGGTTTTCTAGCTTCCACCAGAATCTCAGCCACCTTAGGAGAGATGCCAAAACGAGATTGGGCTAGGTCTGCAGGAGCCATGCATGAAGTTGAAGAGACTTGAGTCCCGGATGGACCAGGGTCCCCTGATCCTGGGTCAGCAATCTCGAAATAATGGAAGAGGAAGAGGAGGAACCTCTGAGTATTGTTGTAGAAGAGAGAACTCAGATTTAGCTCTTGGCAGAAAGTGAGCGATCAGAATCATTCTTGCTTCTTCTAATGCAAGTTTCTGCAGCACGAGGGACCAGAGAAATTGGGGGAAAAAGCATAGACTAATCTGTCCTTCCAGCTTAGAGAGAGAGTCGCTCCAGAAGCACCTCGCCTGGAGCGAGCTAACAAAAGGTTGGAAGCTTTATGCTTGGGAGGAGGTGAACAGGTTCATCTGTGAGTCTCAAATCTAGAAGATGCTTTTAGAACTTTTTGTCCATTTCCCACTCGTGTCAGAGCCGAGAACCACTTAGCTTGTCTGCCAGAACATTGTACTCCCGAACATGGATCGCCATGAGGTAAAGGTTGTAGCGCTGCCTATCCTAAACCCTCATTGCTTCCCTGCACAGTGGGTAGGACCGAGTCCTCCCTGCTTGTTGTTGATGTACCACCACTACATGTTGTCTGTTTGACAGCTAGTGACCGAAGAATGTGCTGCTGAAGGGCCTGAAAGCGTACAGCACTGTCAGAAGCTAGATACACATTGATGTGGAGAGCTAATTTCCAATCTGGACCATAACCCTGGGTTCGTGAGGACTCAGATGGCTCCCCAACCTTCGCCTGATGTGTCCATGGTCAGAGTCTGGGCGGGGAGGATGAAAGAAGGACCCCGGAACAGGTTCTCTCTAACCATCCACCATTGCAAGTCTCTTGTCATTGGGCGAGACTGCACCAGATGATCTCAGGTCTCCTGAAGTTGATCCCACTGAGAGCGGAGAGTCCACTGAGAGATCCTGAGTGTGGCCACGACGTGGAACTGGTCGGGATGGCAGCCGCCATAAGCCCCAGAAGACGGAGCACCGTCTTCTGAACCTTTCATGCGTTCTGAAAGAAGGGAAATCTGGGACTTGAGGGAGGCCCCTGTCCAAGGCAGGAAGACCCTGTACACTGTCGCATTGAGGATTGCCCGATGAACTGGAGTCTCTGGGAAGGGTCCAGGATGAGACTTGGAATGGCTGATGGTGATACCCAGATCAGTGAAACTCTGAGTGAGGGAGAGAGAAATGCAGGAGTTCCTCCTGACGAGGTCATGAGGTTGTAGTCGTCCAGGTATGGAAAACCTGAACTCCTAGTACGTAGGTGGCTGCTACCACCGCCTGGTATTTGGTAAAAACTAGGAGCTGAGGAAAGACCAAATGGAGCACCCAGAATTGGTAATGGTCCTGAACGCAAACCTGAGGTATTTCGAGGGTAGGGGCGCATGTGGTGTAGGTATGCATCCTGCATATCCAGTGCACAAAGCCACTGGGCCTGGCCGGAGAAGGGCAAGAGGGTTTGAAGGGAGAGCATCCAAACTTTTTGTATTCCACATAGTTCAGGAGCTGAGATGAGAATGGTTTGAGATTTCCGCCTTCTTTGGTACAAGAAAGAAATAGGAATAGTAACCAGTCCCGTGAAGGTGAGGGGACGGGTTCTATGGCTCGCTTCATGAGGAGATACAGACATTTCTTCCCCTGAATTCAAAGGAAGATGTCCTTGAGTAAGAAGAAGAGTTTAGAGGGGGTGTGGAGGTTTCTGCAGAAACTCTTTAGAGTTCTCTGCTATGATCTGAAGCACCCAAGAATTGATGTTATCCTCTCCAACCCGAAGGTGAGGAGAATCTCCCACCGGGGTTCCTCCGGGAGTCTGAGGCGGGAGAGGAAGGAGTCATGGTGTGAGGCAGCGCCGCAGCTAGGGCGCTCATTGCTTTTGGGCGAGGGCCTGGCAGCTGTGGGGGCCCAACGCTTAGTGGCCCGCCTTCCCTGGGGTCTCGCTGAGGCCGGGCTGCATCTGCGTAAAGGGAGCGCACCATAGGGGATGGGGACGGACATGGTATCGACAGATTTGAGGGCCCTTCTTCTTCAAGTCGGTGATGATGTCCTTTGACATCAAGCACTGCAAAGCACCGAACCCCTAAAAGGTGCTTCTTGAATTGCTGACTGCACCTCCGGGACCAGACTGACACTTGGAGCCATGCGTGATGCCGAAGACTTACGGCTAACGCAGAGCCCATCCTGCAGTGTCCACTGCATCAGAGGTCGCCCTCAGAATGGGACGATGGCGAACGAGCAGGAACGGTGAAGGTCACACCCTGCTGATTTGGGAGTCAGGCAAGGAGTCAATTTAGATCCGTTGCAAGGACAGCCTCTGGTAATCCCCCATATGTGTACATAATTTAGGGTCTGATCCCGGTGTGGAAGAAGCAGATTTCCTTCCATACTGATCCAGGTGAGATTCTTATCCTGGGACGAGCTCAAATGTTTCCTCGGGTGCTGACCCCGCCGTGAGCGCCAATCACAACCGAAGTTCGGTAATGGGGTGAGAGTCTAGGAAGGTCTACACCTCCGAGCCTGGTATAGCTCGTTGACTTCCAGGCGTGGGGGTTGCCGCTGTTTGCATACAGTGGAAACAAGGTGGGCATGAGGCTCATCCAGGTGGCACCCAGAGGGGTCAGGGGCATGTCCAGATGTCCGGAGAGTTTAACCTGAGGATCTGGTTCTAAGGAACGCCACTGGATGCACTCTGATCTTCCCGAGCAACTCCACAAAGGAAGGATCCTCCGGAGTCCTCGGTCAGCTTGGACGAGAGCAAGGTTTCGTTATCTTTCTCGGAGTATCCGCTGGAGGAATCCGGTGAGTCCTGAGGAAGAAGAATTTGAAGAGTAAGACTCACTAACTCGCTGGGGGGGAGGAACGAATTTTAGGGCTATCCTTGACACGTGTTCGCTCTCTGTGATCCCAGGAGAGCTGGAACCAGAGGCTGAGGAGTGCCGCCTGGGCGACGAGCCGGAGGTGGCACTACGCCGTGGAGGTGTTTTCGATTTTTGGTGAGCTGAGCTCACCAGCCCACCAGGAGGCCAGAGTCTCCTGAAGATCCACCATGCCTGGGGGGGCGGTGGAGAAGGAGGAGGGGGATAGTTGTATGGATTATATCCGTAGAGTATCCATAACCCGCCGCGGAATACCGAGCTGGGTAGCAGCGCCGGTACGCGCGTCGGTGGAGTCGTGCTCGGTACCGCGCGAGGATACCGTGGACCCGGAACTGGCGCGGATAGGACGGGTGGATACCCAGGTACCGGAGAAGCTGCCAGCAGACGGCCTAGGAACTCCACGGGTGATCAACCGTGATAGTCTGTGGAGGGTCTAAGGAAAGGAATATCCCCACTGGCGCCGAGGGGCCGGGCGCCGGAACCGGTGTCGGCGGGGCCAAGGCTGAGCCAAGCGCCCGGGGCCGCATCAGATCCGCTCCTGTAGGAGGAGGGTCTAACGGCGGAAAACATAGAAACACAGAATTTGACGGGCAGATGCGACCGCCACTCACCCAGTCTGCCCATTTCACTTACTGGATGTTTGATCCTAGTTAATCAGCAGCCTACTTCCTACCCCCACCTAGAATTGCCTTATACTGTCCCATGCATGCTGAATTCCACCACTGATTTTGACTCACAACTCTCCTCCGGAAGGCCGCTCCATGCATCCAGAACCCTCTGTGAAAAATACTCTTAAATTCTCTGAGCCGCCCTCTGTCTTAAATTGTTCCTTGTTCTTGCACACCCTTTTTGAAAGATGCTACCCTCTTGACTTTATTGATTCTGAGGTACTTGAACGCTTCTATCATGTCCCCCTCCTCCTTCTCGAGGTTATACATATTAAGCCCTTCGCCTCTCTCATGTCTTCCTGCAGACCCTGCAATATTTAGTTGCCCTCCTTGGACAGCCCATCCTGTCTATGTCTCTATGGAGATTGGGTTCCAGAATGCACACAGTACCCAGATGGGGTCTCACCAGCTGTCTGTACAGAGGATAATACCTGTTTTCACTATGCCTCCAGCATCCCAGTATCCTCAGCCCTCCTTGCTGCCCTCTCACTGCTTGCCCACCTTTTTAGGTCATCTGATATGATTATCTCCAGGTCCCTTTCCTTTTGTTGTTGTAGTATCTCACCTCTCATTGTGTACTCTTCCCCTTCTTGTTTCCAGGTGCATTACCTTGCACTTAGTATTGAATCTAAGCTCTATTTGACCATTCCCTAACCTTGCCAAGTCCTTCTCATCCTTTCCACCCCACCCTGTATCAACTCTGTTGTAGATCTTGTGCCATCTGCAAAGAGACATACTTTTCCCTAGTCCTTCTGCAATGTCGCAGAAGACACTGAAGAGGACCCGGTCCTAATATTGAACCTCCCCTGCGGTACCCCATCACTAGTAACTCCTTTCTTCAGCGGACTCTATTTTACCATTACCTCTGTGTCCTATTCTCCAGCCACCTCTACCCAGGCTGTCAATCTGGGACCCACTCCCAGGCTGGCTAACTTGTATATTAATTCCTTGTGTGGGACTGTGTCAAATTCCTTGCTAAAGTCAGGTAGGCTTCCACAGCCCTCCCTGATCTACTACTTGGTCACCAGTCAAAGAAATTATCAGATTCATCTGCATGATCTTCCCGAATCATGCTCAGGGTCCTGTGCCCCTGGCCTCTAGATACTGGCAATTCTTTCTCGTAGTGATTCCATCATTTTCCTCATACCGAGGATAACCAACAGTCAGTAGTTTCCTTCTCTGCATTGCTCCCATTTGTGAAGAGGAATCGGATCTGCCCTCCTCCAGTCCTCTGCAATGACCCATCTCCCGATTTGTTAAAAGGGTAGTCAGTGGCCTAGTTCTACCCTTAGTTCTTAGAATCGGGATGAACTTATCAGGCCTCATTTTTGTCCACTCAGTTTTAAGAGTTCTTTCAGAACCCTTTCTTCTGTATGGCTGGTATCAACTTCTGTGTCCAGAGTGTTTCACTGTTTGTTTTATGTACTCTCTCTTCTTTTGTAAATACTGAGCAAACATTTGTTTAGTATCTCTGCCTTTTCACACCCCTCTGCCCACCCTCCTCCCTTTGTTAAGCTCACTATCCTCCTTGGTCTCTTCTCAGTTCATCCTGGCACGCTTGGGAACGAGGAGAGAAGTCCCTGGGTCAGGTAGGCAATGGATCTGCAGCTGTATACAAGTGGGAACCTGGGACGACAGACGTTGAAGGGTCTGTCATAGGCCTGATGTCAAGACGCCGGAAGAGCCGCGGCGACTTAGGGCCAACTCGGTAGACGCCAGAGGAGCCCACGCCGGACTTAGGGGGTCCTCGCCGGAGGCGGGCCGAGGGTGAGAAGCGGCCGGTCCGAGGGGGGACATTGCCGCGTGCTTCCCTGGAGGGCTGGCGCCTTAGCGCCTTTCCCGGGCGGACGCCGGAGGAGCCGACGCTCGCTTGTGGGAGGCGCCTGGATCAGAGGGCCGCAGCCTGCAGTACCGGGGCAGCCTTTGCCCGGAGGCACCCGGGCGGCTCGAACGCTAACTCCGAGTGAAGTGGGCCGAGCTCCTCCAAAGCTGAGGCTGCTGCCGGGCGATCTCGAGGGGACGCGTTTTAGCCGAGCTCCAGACGGAGTCACGGAAGAGGAGGCCTTCATGTGCCTTTGTCCCGCTTGGTTCTTCTGGGGAGTACGCCTGCGCTTTCTCAACTCCTTCTCCGTGCAGACATCTTCTTTAAGGAGATGGCTTCCAGCTGTTACGCTATCTGCGGGTGGTCACATGAAATGCAGGGCACGTAGGCATTTGTCTACTCGCTATGGGGTCATTCAACAAAAAGGCAGAGGAGTGATCCTTTTGTGAGGCGTTACCGTATTATCGCATTTATTTTTTGAAGGGACCATAAACCGACGTCACCTGACGACTTCCTTGCAAATACGATACTTTCGTAAAACCGACGAAGCAACAGGGCTGAGCACGAATCTACACTATGTACTGCACGAGCTGACACGGAAAGATTGGAAGGCGGTGTGGGACCGCCTTTATACCGATGTCATCTGATGCCAGTCACCTGATACGGAGGTGCTGCTAGGGACCAAGAAGCTAGAAATTTTTCGTAGTCCTGCCGCCTGCTGGACGCCAGTCCTATATGTAATTACCTACTGAAAGAGCCCTAAGTAAGATCTACTGTTGCAGAGTAACTGTCTTCTAGGAGTGGATGTTGTTCATCCACACTTTGCAGACTCTAAGCAGTTCTCTGAAGAGGAGGCAAGGTTCAATTCCCTACTTGGGAAATAATTCAGAACTGAGGCCCCAGAACCAGCATCCAGTGACTCAAGGTCGATATGGTAGTGGGTACGATGTTTGCTGACTCCTGGAGCAGCCCACCAGATTTCCTGTATAGGATGTCCCTGAAGCAGCCACGATGCAGCAGTATTGTAGAATGAGCTTATCCTCTGGGAGGCCTTGCCCGCCAACTCATAAACAGACCCATGCATTATGTAATCCACCTTGCAATGGTCCGCTATGTATCTGTAGCGCTTCAGCGTAGGTGACAAACAGCTACGAACCTCTCCAAGAATTTCCTCCTTCACTCTTTATAATAGAGAGTATACATCTCAGGTCCAGACTATGGAGCCGTACTGTGTCCGAGGTAAGGGAAGTATACCGCATAAGGACCCGTAAGCCCACCACAGATCTGCTTGTTCCCTACTACTGGATAGAGCTGCAGATCCTAGTTAATCAACAACCTACCTAACACCCCACCCATAAGTGCCTTATTTTGTATGCATGTGAATTCCACCACTGATTTTGACTCACAACCTCCCTCGGAAGGCCGTTCCAGCATCAGAACCCTCTGTGAAAAAAAGTAACTGTAAATTTCTGAACGCCCCCCTCTGTCTTCAAATTCTTGTTCTTTTACCTCTTTTTGAAAGATGCTACCCTCTTGAACTTTATTGATTCCCTTGAGGTGCCATGAGCGTTTCTATCATGTCCCCCTCTCCCTCCTTTCCTCGGGGTTATACATATTAAGCTCCTTTAGTCTCTCTTCATGTCTTCCAGTTGCAGACCCTGCAACATTTTAGTTGCCCTCCTTTGGACCAGCTTCCATCCTGTCTATGTCTGTCGAGATGGGTCTCCCAGAACTGCACAGTACTCAGATGAGGGTCTCACCAGCTGTCTGTACAGAGGATAATAATAACTTCCTGTTTTCTACTGGTGAGTGCCTCTCCCTATGCATCCCAGTATCCCCCAACCCTCCTTGCCCTCTCACATTGCTTGCCCACCTTTAGGTCATCTGATGTATGACTACCCCAGGTCCCTTTCCATTTTTGTTGTTGTTAGTATCTCACCCCATTTGTGTACTCTTCCCTGGGTTTTTGTTTCCCAGGTGCATTACCTTACACTTCTAGCATTGAATCTAAGCTGCCATACATTGACTATTCCTCTAACCTTGCCAAGTCCCTTCTCATCCTTTCCACCCCACCTGTGCATCAACTCTGTTGCAGATCTTTGTGCCATCTGCAAAGAGACATACTTTCCTTCTAGTCCTTCTGCAATGTACGGCATAAAGACACTGAAGAGGACCGGTCCTATATTGAACCCTACGGTACCCCACTAGTAACTCTCCTTTCTTCAAGCGTGGACTCTATTTACTATTCACTCTGTGTCCTATTCTCCAGCCAATTCTTTACCAGGCTGTCATCTTGGGACCCACTCCCAGGCTGGCTAACTTGTATATTAATCTTTTTTGTGTGGGACTGTGTCAAATTCCTTACTAAAGTCTAGGTGAGACCATGTCACAGCCCCTCCTGATCTACTACTTTGGTCACCCAGTCAAGAAATCTATCAGATTCATCTGGCATGACCTTCCGCTGTGAATCCATGCTGCACAAGGATCCTGTGCTTATCTCTGGCCTCTAGATACTTCGACAATTCTTTCCTTCAAGTGAGTTCCATCATTTTCCCTATCACTGGATAAACTAGCAGGTCAGTAGTTTCCTGCTTCTGCATTGCTCCCATTTTTTGTGAGAGATCGCATCTGCCCTCCTCCAGTCCTCTGAGTACGACCCATCCTCCATGATTTGTTAAAGGGTAGTCAGTGGTGTCACTAGTTCTACCCTTGGTTCTTTTAGAATTCTGGGATGAATACCATCAGGCCCCATTACTTTGTCCACCTTCAGTTTTAAGAGTTCTTTCAGAACCCTTTCTTCTGTAAATGGGCTGGTATCACTTCTGTGTCCAGAGTGTTTCTACTGTTTGTTTATGTACCTCCCCCCTCTTCATTTGTAAATACTGAGCAAAAATATTTGTTTAGGTATCTCTGCCCTTTCACAGTCTCCCTCACCACACCTCCCTCCCCTTATTAAGCCTCACTATCCCTCCTTGGTCTTCCGCCGCCGAAACATCCGAGCATCGCCTGGGAGCGGAGGAGAAGTCCCGGGGTCAGGCAGGAGTACTTGGGCTCCCCGGACGGCAGCGAAGGCTGCGGGAACCTGGGGCGACAGGCGGTGAAGGGTCTGTCATAGGCTCTGATGCCGGCGCCGCGTCGGAAGAGCCCGACGTCGACAAAGGGCGAATCCCGGTGAGCGCCAGAAGGCCTACGTCCGACTTAGGGGTCCCTCGTCGGGCGGGCGAGGTGAAAGCGGCCAGTCCAGAGGACACTGCCGTCGCCGCCCTGGAGGTCGGGCGTCTTAGCGGCCTTTTCCGGACGGAGGGCCGAAGCGGTCAGACTTATGGGGCGCCGCATCAGTGAGGCCGCAGCCTGCGGCAGTGCGAGGGCAAAGCCTCCTTTTGCCCGGAGGACGCGAAGAGACTCGAGCAGAACCCGATGGGCGGGCGGCGCCTCCTCAAAGCTTTGGAGGCTCGTCGGCCGATCCCCAGAGGGGCGTTACCTTAACCGCCCCAGCTCAGGCGGAGTCCGCGGAAGAGGCCTTCAAAGGTGCTTCTTTGTCCCTGCTTGTGTCCTTCTGGGAAGTCGGCGCCTGCCTAAGCTTCTTCAACTCCTTCTCCAGTGCAGACATCTTCTTTTTAAGGAGATGGGCTTCCAAAGACTGCTGGCGTCATCTGCGGGTGGCCGCGTTGAAATGCAGGCAATGCAGGCACTTATGCGACTTGGCGATGGTGGGGTCTAAACAAAAGGCGGAGGGTGATGGTCTTTTGTGAGGCGGTTGGGCGCCGCATGAGTGTCACTTATTTTTGAAGACTGACATAAACCGGCGTTCACCTGACAAATTAATTGCAAAATACTGATACTTCGGTAAAAACCGGCTGAAGCAACAGGGCTGACACGAACTTCACCACGAGGCACTGCGAGCTGACAGCGGAAACTGGAAGAAATGGGCGTCTGGGACCGCCCCTTTATACCGATGTCATCTGATGCCAGTCACCTGACATGGAGGTGGTCCCTGCCAGGGACTGCTAGCTAGAAATTTTTCCGTGGGGTCCTGCCGCCTGCTGACGTCAGTCCTATATGTAATTACCTACTGAAAGAGCCCTCTCGAAGTAAGATCTACTGTTACAGGTGAGTAACCTGTTCTTCTAGGAGTGTGGATATGTTGTTCATCCACACTTCTTGGCAGACTCCAAGCAGTTCTCTGGGAAGAGGGAGGAAAGGCTCACACCCCCTACTTGGGAAATAAAGACTGGAGAACTGAGGCCCCAGAACCAGCATCCCAGCGTGACTCAAGGTCGATATGGTAGTGGGTAATGAAGGTGTTTGCTGACTTCCCGGTAGCAGCCCACCAGATTTCCTGTATAGGGATGTCCCTGGAAGCAGCCACTGATGCAGCAGTATTGCGGGTAGAATGAGCTCTTATCCCTCTGGGAGGCTCCTTGCCCGCCAACTCATAGCACAGACCTATGCATGATGTAATCCACCTTGCAATGGTCCGTTTGGCTGCAGGGCTGCCAGAAGCGGCTTCAGCGTAGGTGACAAACAGCTGGAGAACCTCTCCAAGAATTTCCGCCCTTCACTCCTTATAATAGGAGAGAGCACATCTCAGGTCCAGACTATGGAGCCTGTACTCGGTGTCCGAGGTGTAGTAAGGGAAGTATACCGGCAGAGTCAACACCTGGTTAAGGTGAAACTCTGATTACCACCTTCGGAAGGAATTTCAGGTGGGGGCGCAGGACAACTTTGTCCCTGTGAAAGACCAGATAAGGGGAGTCCACCAAAAGCGCCTGGAGCTCCCCTGTCCTTCTGGCTGACATGATAGCCACCAGGAAGGCCGTCTTCCACGACAAGTGTGAGAGCTCACACTTGTGCATGGGTTCGAATGGCTTGCCCATGAGCTTTGCCAAAACCAGCAACAGATCCCATGGAGGTGAAGGTTCATGCACCGGAGGGGATATGTGATCCAGGCCTTTGAAGAAGCGCCCGATCACTGTCTCCTGCACCAATGTCGGCTGACTGGCCCGCGCCCGGTAAGCAGAAATGGCTAGCAGGTGCACCCTAAGCGTCGATGACCGTAGACCCCCTTTGGAGAGAGACCAAAGGTAGTCTAGAATGTTAGCCATGGAGCAGGATAAGGGTTCCAGACTCTTACCCTGGCACAAAATGGAAAAGCTTTTCCATTTGAAGGCATAACATTTCCTGGTTGATTCCTTACGAGATGCCTCCACCACGGTGTAGACATCCTCGGAAAGACCAAGAGCCTGGAACTCTAGCCGCTCAGGTACCAGGTTGTGAGGTGCAGGGATTGAAGGTCCGGATGAAATGCCTTCCCCTGGTTCAATGATATCAGGTCTGGGTGTGTACAAAGCCGCTCCAGGAGCCTGCAGCTGAGGCTGAGGAGATCTGGGTACCAGAACTGGCGTGGCCAATCTGGGGCTACCAGGATCAACTTCACCTTGTCCCTCCTCACCTTGAGTAACATCTTGTGGATCAAGGGAAATGGAGGGAAGGCGTAGAGGAGGCCTGGGGTCCACGGCCTCGGGAAAGCATCCCCCGGAAGCGAGCCCTGCTGAGGGGGGCTGGCATGGTACAGCCTCAGCTTGGTGTTTTCCCTGGAGGCAAACAGGTCCACCAATGGTTTGCCCCAACGGGAGAACAGACTGTAAGCTACCTCTAGATGGACAGACCAGTCGTGGGATGTCTGGCCTATGCGACTGAGAGCATCCGCCAGCTTGTTTGAGACTCCTGCCACATGAATGGCTAGGAGATCTGCCTCCAACCGGCTTACGAGGGTCCAGATGCGGAGCGCCTCCTTGCACAGCAGATGGGAGTGCATGCCACCCTGTTTGTTGAGTTAGTACATGGTCGTGGTATTGTCCGTCTGGACTTGAACCACTTGACCCCGGAGCTGAGGAGCGAAAGCTGACAGTGCCAGTCTGACTGCTCTGAGCTCCAACAAAATGATGTGGCATCAGAGGTTCAGAACCTGTGGGCCCTGTTGTCCCCCATGTGGGTTCCCCAGCCCATGAGAGAAGCATCAGCCTTCAGGACGATCGTCGGCTCAAGGCGGACAAACGGGATCCCGTCCTGTAATCGTTCTGGGGCGGTCTACCATTGGACAGTGTCATACATCTTCTGGGTTACAGTGATCAGCTGGTCGAAATGACCGTGGCGCTGAGTCCACTGGGTGGCCAGCTTCCATTGGAGGGGGCGCATGTGCCACCTGGTCCAACGGACCACTGAGGTACACACCGCCATGTAACCCAGAAGGCGCAGAAAGTCCCGGGCAGGGCGCAAGTGCCCAACCAGAAATGATTGGGCAAAGGAAGAGAGAATCTCTGCCCTGTCCGCTGGGAGCCAAGCTCTGGCTTGACAAGAGTCGAGCTCTGCCCCAATGAAGCCCATCACCTGAGAGGGCATGAGTTCCGACTTGGCCTGCGTTGATCAGAGGCAGGTTGGGAGCAGGTTGAGGAGAGCCAGATCCCTGGACCTCTCAGCTCCTGAAGGGAGGAACCTGCCAGAGCCAGTCGTCCTAGATAAGGGTAGATTCGTTACTCCTCGGCGCGAAGATGGGCTGCCACCACTGCAATGCACTTGAGTGAGGCCCGTGGGACCGATGACAGGCCGAATGGCTGGCTCGGCAGAACTCGTACAGGGTCCCCTCGACCCTGAAGCGGAGGAACCGCTGATGGAACGGATGGATTGGGACGTGAAAGAATGCGTCCTGCAGATCCAGTGAACAGAACCATGTTTCGCTCCAGGGATGGTATGATCTGGTTCAGAGTTAGCATCCGGAAGGTGCGAGACCGGAGATATTGATTCAGGTTGTGGAGATCTAGGATGGGGTGCCAACCATCCGTCCGCTTGGGCACCACGAAATACCTGGACACGAAGCCTAGGTCTGTAGGAGGATCCAGCACTGGAGCTACTGCTTCCTTGTGGAGGAGCTGAGCTATGTCATCTCGGAGAGCTGACTGGATGCAAGCTGAGATAATTTCCTCCCGAGGGGCGCGAGCTCGGCTGGGAGGGTACTGTTAGAATTCTAGAGGCAGTCCCTGACTGACCACTTCGACAACCCACCTGTCCGAGGTGACATTGGACCACGCAGAAAGAAAGTGGCAGAGCTGGCCCCCCACAGGAGGAACCAGAGCTGGCGTGACGGGTGTAGGGGTGGCAACCCCCAACCCGTCACTGAGCAGGCTTAGAGGAGGAGGAGGCTCCTGGACCTGCGCCTCGGCCTCCTTAACGGGGCTGTTGTGGACCCTGCTTGAGCCTTGGGCACCAAGCTTGAGCCTGCTGCTGCCGCTGACCTCCTTGATAGGAGGGTTGCCTCACCACAGGGGAAGAATGCCGAAAAGGCTTCTTCTTTCGCTTCTGCTGGTTCCTCGAAGAACCTATCGCAGAAGTAGCATCCAAGGTGGCATTAGACTGCTCTATGCGCTGACGGTGACCGGCCACTCCTGGACCGAACAGGTCGGTGCCTAGGAAGAGCACGTTAGCTAACTTGTGCTGAGTATCCGCTAAAAAGGAGGAAAGCCTCAGCCAAGCCCTGCAGTGAGTGGCCACTGCGGCTGCTAAGGAGCGGGCACAGAAATCCCCGATGTCCAGGGCCATCTGGAGCAGCTGTTTTGCAACAGCATGGCCCTGATCACGGACTTGCTTCACTGTGGTCTGCATGTCCACTGGGAGATGAGGGAGAACTTTGTCTAATAACCCTAGGAGGGCATGAGAGAAGTGTGCCATTATAACAGCCAAGCTAGCCTGATGAAGGCCTAAGGAAGAGGCCGCACAGACCTTACGGGCAGAGTGGTCCATATTTTTGGACTCCTTGTCCGGGGGTTGATCAGTGTTGGCTGAGCTACCAGTACACCTGAACACAGAAGCGGTCACCAGGCTCTCGGCCGAAGGATATTCTGTGAACCCCACCAGGGACCCCATGGGCACTGTGTACTTGCGGGCCATGCGGGCACACAGTGCTGGGCAGGAAGCTGGGCACTGCCAAAGCTCAAGGGCTGGGCCAACAATGGCTTTAGGTACTGGAAAGGCCTCCATCAGGGTATTCCCCCCTTTTGAGGATATCCGTAACGGGGTACTCCGCCTTCTTCTGGATGGACTCCAGGGACATTCCGGTGGATTCGGAGATCAGGCGGAGAATGCCCTGAAAGGAGGAAGGACCTTCTTCCAAACCCGCCACGGACGACTCATCATCCCCAGGATGGCAGTGCAATTCGGTGACGTCTGAGTCCGAAGAGTCGGGATACAGCAGCCTCCCACCTAGGTCTCCCTTGATACGCCGAGGGCGATCGGGGACGACTGTTATCGACAGACGTTGGGGAAGCCCGGTGTCTGTTCGGTCCTCTTTCGAGGGAGCCCCTCCCTGAGGCTGCTTAGGCGGTGGTTCCACCAGAATCGGTGGAGAGACCGAGGGAGGCCAAACCAGGATATGGGCCAGCTCCACAGGCAGAGGAATCGAAGACTTCGGTTCGGAGGGGTCGGAGTCGGCCTAGGAGGTGGGAGCCAAGTGATGGACAGGGTAGACGGCGGGGCCGGCTTCTGCCTGGACAAAACCAGCTGTTGCCACATTAAATCTTCATAGCATAGACAAAGTTTTCTCTGAAGCCTCTCCTCATCCGAGAAGGATGAAGATCTGTGTCAGCGCCTCTTTTTAGAGTGCTTATGACTCTTTCTCAGCCGTTCGACCGAGGGGGTTCTGGACCTCGATCAAGATTGGGGATGCCGACCCATTCGATCGGGAGACACCGGGGTCGGTGAAAACCGAGGGTCCGGAACGGGGTTTTGGATGGGGACTCCAGCGGGCTGGGTCTCCTCATCCAGAAAGACAAGGTTCGGAGTCCTTTCCAAAGAATCGTCGACCGGGGTCGGCGACAAAGGGTCAATTGGATCGAGAGAAATCTCCACCTCGTCGGCCACTTCCTCGGTCCCTTGGCCAGATGGAAGATCCATGAAGCCGGCGGCCAAGGATGTGATCTCGAACAAGGTCGAGACCGCGTGTTCCTGGGACTTGGACCTTTCTCGGTCCCAAGAACATCTTCTCTTGGTCGCAGACTTAGGGTCCTTATCCCTCTTCTGGGGGCGGGAGAAGTGCGAGCCAAAGGGCGTCTCACCCCTGGTGGGGAGAGACTGGCACAATTCCTTAAAGGATCCCGTAAAGGTGGAGCCAAGGTTAAGCGGAACAAAAAAGCTTTGATTGGCCAAAGCTTGAGCTGCTTCCTCCTCGAATGCCTTCATTTGCTCCAGCTGCCCAGTGGATCCCGCGGCCGCGGAAACCGCCCACCTCGCCTCCTTCGATTTCATCGTCGGGTTCCTTTTCTTTGGTCTCTCCAGTTTTGGGCGTGCCTTGCAGTCGTCCAGGACGTTGGGATGGAAAGCCCGGCAAAAAGTGCAAGACAAGGTGTCATGTCTGACACCTAAGCAATAAACGCATGTTAGGTGGGGATTGGTGCATGACATCTTCTGGCCGCAGGTACACCGGTGAAATCTGGGGGAAGAATTTTTCTCCATGTCCGATGCGCTACAATCGGAATCACTAACTTGAACGAGTTTTAAAGTAAGTTTCGGTAAAAACCGACGCTTTGAATCCAGAGCCTACGAATTGCTCCACGAGCACGAGGGAACCTGTATCTTCCAGCGGAAAGGAAGGTCTGGCGTCATGGGGTGGAGCCGAGGTATTTATCACCCGGGTGGGTGGGAGGAGCCAGCTTGAAGACTTTCTAGCAAAATTTAAAGGAGAAAGGGACATGCCAAGAAGTGTGGATGAACAACATATCCACGCTCCTAAAATATGTATTTACTTTACACCTGTAAAGGAAAACAGTCCCCCGAAGCCTTTTAATTTTTTTACTCTGAAAAAAAGAAAACGGTCCCTCGTCATCCCCCTCCCCCATCCGGACACTCCCACTGAGCACCCACCACCACACACACACCCTTACCTTGTACTTACCACCAGAGGGTATAGGCTGTCATCCCCTGTGGACCGAAACATGTCTTCACTCTTCAAAGCTGAGCCATGAGCTGAGGAATCAAGGTAAGTGCCATATAATGTATTTCAATGGTGTTTAAAACTTATGTTCATAACTCTGCCATTTTTTTGAATTTTTTCACCAAATTTTCAACACGGCCTTTTTGGGACCCCACCTCATGAACACTGGCAGTCATTTCATTAATCGGGCCCGGAAGGTGATTTCATTGACGCTGCGCGAAATCACCTTTGAAGACCAAATAATAAAATTTCACCAAAAGTGTTCATGAGGTGGGGTCCCAAAAAGGCCATGTATGACATCTGGTGAAAAATTCATAAAATGGCCGAGTTATGAGCATTTGTTGAAATTTTTTTACGCACGCGCATAACTTTGGTTATTTTTAATATTCTGAGTCCAAATATTCAGCATAGCCATTTTTTCACACCACCTAATGAACAGTACAGCTGTCATTTTTCACATCCTGTCCGAAACGTGTTTTCATACCTGTGGCATGGAATGGCGTTTTGTCACGGATTTTAACATTTTCACCTACGGTGTTTATGAGGCTGGGTCATATGAAGACTATGTTGAAAATCTGGGGTTTAAAATATGAAAAAATGCCAAAGTTGCGACCATTCATTGCAATTTTGCTATGCCCGCTCGTAACCTCGGAAATGTTAATTATTTTTACCACAGCTTTTCAACACAGCCTTCTACACCACCTAATGTATGTCATAGCTGTCATTTTTTAAATACTGGCCAAAGTGTTTTTTCGCACCTGTGGTGCAGAATGGTGTTGCAGTTGCGCAGAATTACGTTTTGGCAGAGATTTGAAAATCGTCTGTACTGGGTACATGAGGTGGGGGTAATAAAATGGCTATGCTGACAATTTGGTCACTGTTGTCCTATAAATGGAAGTGCAAGGCCCGGAGGGCCCTGTGCATCCACAGCTATATACATATACGCATCTATGGAGGGATGGGAAGGACCCTGCGATCCCACAATAAAATAAAGATACTATTATACTATCTCAAAAAGTAAGGAAATAAGTTACAAAAAACTTTGTTAATGCTTTGGTTAGGGTCAAAGTGACAAAAGTTGGGAAATGAAGCATTAGGGTTTCCCTAACACCCCACTCACCCAAACCAGGCAGGAGAGCAGGTGTGAGGTGTGCCTTGGGCTTCTCAAGCCTAACGTTCATCCCATTCTCATAAAGTCTACACATCTAACCTTATTTACAGATGCAACGGGGTGAACATTGAGAAGCCCACGGCACACCCCACACCTGCTCTCCTGCCTGGTTTGTGAGGGTGGGGTGTTTGAGAAACCCTAATGACTCATTTCCCAACTTTTGTTGCTTTGACCCTAACCAGAACAGTAACATTTTTTGCAACATATATACACGTTTGTTTATAGATCATTACATCATTTTAGCCAATCACAACTGTTTATTTTTAACACAGAAACACAGAAGCTGTCGGCAGCAAAGGACCTACTGTCCCACCTAGTCTGCCCTCAAGTCCCTACCAACTGTTCCACCGTAGACCCAAACTGATCTCCGGCCTTAGTCTCCCCCCCCCCAGCCCTGTTACTATGGTCCCCTTGTGTTTCTGTCCCATGCATGTTTGAAACCTGTTACCGTTTCTGTACTCACCACCTCCAAAAACATTCCAAACACTCTTAGAATGGGTCTTCATTTTGGCCTGTAAATCACACAATGTGGTTCTCATTATGCATCATACTAATACAGAAGCAACTGCTGTTGGTGCACATGTGCACACTTACACAGCATGACCAAACACCATAAGGGAGGCTAGAATGCAAACAGTTCTGAAATTCCCAATTTTTATTTCAGTTGATAATTGTTTATTTCCCACAAAGGGGCTTCTCTTATTTTCTGTAAAAGAAACCATTTTGATTTTAAATTTAACTTCCATCTTTTTTTTTTTTAAATTAAGTTTTTCACATGATTTAAAATATATTTAGATGTACAGTTATGGACTCTCTTATGCTTATAAAAGAGTATATTCTCAAGTCCTTTGTGTGCCAAAACTGCTCAGCTTCAATTCGCAAGTCACTCACCCAAATAACTCAAGAAGGCACTCCTATAACCATAAGAGATGCCAAAACTATACATATAAACATATAAAATCTTAATGCAGCAGCAGGCAAATAGAACAGTTTCGTAAGAATTTACTGTAACAGCAGACCTTAGAGGGAACCTCTGTCATCAGGTCACACCTATGAAACTTAGTCATTATGCACTAGTATTCCACAGAAGCTTTTCTGCAGCAGTCTATTAGGGGCCACCCATGCCAATGCCAGGCTCCACGTCACTCATCCTATAAAAGCGCGGGTGGCCCCACTCCCTCCTCAGTTATTTCCCTAGCTGGAGGCCATGAGACAGGAGTCCCGCTAGGGAATAGAAGAGAGAGAAAAGGTGCCTAGCGAGCAGAAGAGCTGGAACAACAGGCCAGCCAAGCTGGAGAGAGAGAGAGAGGGGGATGGAGGGAGGGAGGGACGGCCTGACCTGATGACACAGACTCCCTCGAAGATCTACTGTTATGGTAAGTTCTTACATAACTGTTCTGTTTTCTTCAAGGATATTTCTGTCATCAGGTCAAACCTATGGAACAAGTCCCAAGAAGTGCTGACAGCAAGGAGAGTCTGGGTGACAGGAGGACAGAGGCCTAGGAAAGAAGGCCCTGAAGCACAGCAAGGCCAAAGTCCGCCCTTCCTCAGGATGCAACGTGTGGACTGTAGTGCTTGGTGAAAGTGTGGAAAGTATTCTAAGTGGCAGAAGAGCAAATCTCGGCTGCAGACATGCCTCTGAAACAGGCAACTAAAGTGGTCGTGCCCCTGGTGGAATGGACCTTGACAACTCCAAGCAGTTCCTTACTTTACTTTACTTCCTGTAACAAAAAAATAATACAGTTGGCCAATCATTTGGACAATTATCGTTTTGAAACTAGAGCACCTGCTCTACCAGAGGTGAAAGAAACAAACAACTGTTCAGACTTCCTGCAGTCCTTGGTGCGGTGTGTAGTAATGCAAAATTCTATGCACATCCGAAGTATGGAGCAATGCTTCCCTTGGACTGGCATGCTCTGGATAATAAACAGGCAGGTGAATGGATTGGTTGAGGGTAACTCAGACACCACCTTAGGAAGAAACTTAGGGTTAGTATGCAAAGAGACCCTGTCTGTGGAAAATCAAATAAGTTTGCTCACACGTGAGCCTGCAACTCTGAAATTCTTTGAGAAGTATTGGCAACTAACAATAACACTTTCCATGACAGAAAGTGTAGCTCACAAGGATGCGGCAGGCTCAAAAGGATGCAGGATCAGTTTCTCCAAAACAAAATTGAGGTCCCAAGCTGGAACCGGGTTACAGATGGGAGCCTTCAAGTGGAAAATACCTCTCAGAAAAGTATGGGCCATATCTAGCTGTGCCACCATGCGGCCATCAGTGGGCACATGAAAGGCTGATATGGCAGACAGGTGCACTTGAAGGGAAGAGTATTTAAGACCTGCATCAGACAAGGTCAGGAGATGCTCCAAAACCTGGTTCACCGGACAAGTGAAAGGGTCCGATTGGCGAGAAGTGGCCCAGTTAGCAAACCGCTTCCACTTCACAGAGTAAGTGACCCATGTTGGAGGGTTTTCTGGCAGCCATCAGGAGATCAGCCACTTTCTGAGACACCCCAAACTGAATAATGGCTATGTCATCAGAAGCCATGCATGCAGACGAAGGGATCTGAGGTCTGGCTGGACAATGGTCCCCTGTGCCTGTGTCAACAGGTCTCTGCAAAGAGGCAGGGGGAACTGCAGGCTCCTCAGTCAGTTGTTGCAGTAATGGAAACTATATCTGCCGCAGCCAAAATGAGGCCCCCAGAATAAGGGGGTGCTCTCCATCTGTAGCTTGATGAGAACCCTCTGAATCAAGAGGGGAAGGAGGGAATGGGTAAAGAAACCTCCCTTTCCAGGAGAGGGACAATGCGTCTCGCCAGAAAACTCCAGGCCCTGGATCTAGCGAGCACAAACATGCAGTTCTGTGTTGAGTGGGGACGCAAAAAGGTCCAACTGTGGGTGACTCCACCTGTCGAACAGGTCTTCTGCGACTGGTCATCAGCTTCCACACTCATGCATTTTGGACTGTGACTGGCTGAGGCTGCCCGCCAAGGTGTTTTGGGTGCCTGTCACATTAAAGGCTGATCGTTCCAGACCATGATCTACAGCCCAATACCAGAACCTCACTGCTTTCTGGCAGAGAGGATAGGAATGGGTCCCTCCTTCTTGTTGATGTAATAAACTACACTGAGGTTGTCCAATTGCACCAACAGACGACTTGGGGAGAGATGTTTCTGGAAGGCCTATAAAGCGTTCAGAACTGCCCTCATTGCTAGAACGTTTATGTGGAGGTGAGTCTCTCTGCAAGACCAGAGGTCCTGGGTCTGATAGGGACCTAGATGGGCTCCCCAGCCATGACCCAAAGCACCATGGTGAGGATCTGGTGGGGATCAGAAAGGGAACCTCCTTTAGGAGATTGGTCGAATTCATCCACCAGTGGAGCACCTTGCGGATTGGTGAGGAGACCAGGATCAGCTGATCTAGTTCGTCTGAACACTGATCCCACTGGACCCGGAGGGTCCACTGCGGAATCCTCATGTACAGCCTGGCCAGAGAGACCATCATGATGGCTGCTGTGTGTGGCCAAGGAGACGGAGGAAAGTTCTGGCTGGCACATACCGGCTCTGAGCCACTTCCTGGGCTTGGGCAAAAGGCAAGCCGCCCTGTCCCAAGGGAACAAGGCTTTGCCCTGAGTAGAGTTCAGAACTGCCCCTATGAATTGCAGCTTCTGGGAAGGGGTCAGCAACAACTTATGGAGACTGACCATGATGCCCAAGGAGTGAAACAACTGCAGAGTGTACTCCAGGGTGAGCAACAAGAGCTCCCTGGACTGGGCCTTCAGCAGCCAGTCATCCAGGTAGGGGGGAATACGTAGAGGCCCTTGCGACATAGGTCTGCTGCCACAGTTGCTAAGCAGTTGGTAAAGATATGTGGTGCAGAGGATAAGCCAAAGGGCAATACCCTGAACTGGTAATGCTCCCCGGAAACAGGAACCACAGGTAATACCTGTGGGGGGGGGGGAACCACAATATACAGATAGGCATCCTGCATTATCAAGGGGCCGGCTGGCCGTCTTTGTTAATAATTTATACAGGTTGTACAGTGAATGACGTCTCTGTTGCATGAATAGAAGTAGAAACACTACAATACATGTGTATTTCGATTATTTATCAGACGTCCAGGTTCAGAATATTCCTCCTGTTAAATTGTTCATGTAGAGAATAAGAAAAAGTAAGTAAAGAATAAACACTTAGGAAATGTGGGAGGAGCTAAATCACATGACAAGACATCTAGATAAAAGCAGGGAATTTGGTAGTAGAAGTTGGTGTGTGCTGGATAGTGGTACTTGCCACATGGTTTGGCTCTCTCTAGCTGTTTTCTAGAGAGGATACTTTTCTTTATTTTTACTGTTTTGCTGAATTAAGCTGTAATTTTGTCTTCACCTTTGTTGACGTTTATATTGTTGCCTAATAATTGAAGTATACACCTTTGTTAATTTTTTTTTTTTTTTTAAATAAATGTGGCGGTCCGCCTTTATTTTGGATCCTGAACAAATAGTCCGTGTCTTCAATTGTACTGACCCTCCACAACCTGTCAGAGGTTTCCACATCAAATTCCTCCTCATCCTCAGGGAGGAGATGATCAGGGATGATACTCCTCTTCTTCGCTGGACTGCTCTGGAGCAGGAGACGATGAACACCATGCCGACAAATCAGTAGGGGGCGTGAGTCTTGCGGGCCTAGCAGGCGGCGCCACCAAAACAGCCAAAGATGGGGCGGGTGACGACAGCCCAGGACATGCAGCCAGCTGTTAAATAGGAGAAGTGGTGATGGAGGCTAAAATGGTATTGAGGTCGACAGTAGGGAAGGGAACTGTCATCTACACTGGCATTGATGGAGGGGGTGCGAGACCCTGCTCCGTCGATGAACCACTAATCAAAGAAGTAGTGGATAAGCCCAGTATCAACAGACCTCAAGTCTCAAGAGCTCTGGACGGCAGGCAGGGACCAACAACCCTTTCACCTCCAAATGACGGGCAAGAGGAGAATCCACCATGGGGGGGCCTGGAGGACACAGAGGCCTGCATGGGGTGAGGCGCTGATGCTGGAATTGTCGATGGGGCAATCCCTGGAAAAGAAGAGGAACAATCCGGCGGGGACCGGGATCATCGATGGGGGGAGCAGTCTTTAGGCCTCTCCTTGTCCCGTCAAGAGTGTTTCCCCGAGGATTTGTCCCAGGCCTTGGTGGCCTGCAAGCCAGTGGAGCACGCCGGCAACTGGGTGGAGGGTGCTGCGGAAGACCCCTGCTCTCTGCTGGCTACCTGCTGCTCCATGAGGAACTTCTACAGGGCTTTCTTTCATCAGTGCCAGGTGGAAAAGGTTGAATTTCTGGCAGAATTTGCAGGCTGAGACGTTGTGGCTAGGCTCAAGACAGCAGACATAGAGCTGGTGTTCATCAGTAGAAGAAATCTTCTTTCTGCACCAGCAATGACGGAAAAGAGCCAACAAAGTAGTAGTTCTTGACATACAAAACAACAGAAATCACTTTTAAATAAAAGTGATGTGTCAACAACAGAAAATAAATAGTTAGAAAATGTTGGCAGTCAAATTGAGCGACAAAGCTTTCGCAGAGTCCATGCGGGAATGGTCGATGGTGGGAAAGAACTGAGGAGGAAGCAAAGCCGCCCAGGCTTTTATAGGGTGAGTGACATCAAAGCCTGATGTTGGTGTGGGCGGCCACTAGTAGACTGTTGTAGAAAAGCTTCTGTGGGATCCTAGTGCTTGATGGCTACGTTCCATAGATGTGACCTGCTGACAGAGGTATCCCCGAAGAAGATCGTAAGCTCCAACACTCACTCACTCACTCCACAGCAGGCAGAAGCAGCCCTAAGTTCAGTGGAAACTGGTGCCTGGTCTCAAAATGCATACAAGGGTATGAGCAGTTTTATTTAATGTGGTCCCTGGATCTAAAACAATTGGACACAGCACAAGCAGACAGCCAGTTTTTATGTTGGTTGTGCGTATGCTCAAGCCAACGTATTGTGGCAATAGGGGGTTTTGGGGTGTGTGTCACTGCCAAGCCCATTGCAGTACACAAAACTAGGGGCTCGGCAGTCTACACCAATAACCACTCAGTGTGGTTCAGTTGCAGCTCTCTGCTGGGTGGGCTGAACAGTCATACACTTCAAAGGACCAAAGCAGCTCCAATTAGAGAGGGCTTTGGTCCTTTGTTTGCATATAGTGGAGGGCTGCCGGACAGACAGGGAAAACTAGCGCCCGCTGGCACTGTTGCTCCTGGAAGTACAACACGGTGGGGGGCAAACACAGACTAGAGGCAGAGCAACAGAGCAGGCAGCAGAAATACTTTGCTTGCTCCCCTCCAGCCCGAGACCAACAGTAAGTGCCAGCAAGCAAGTCGGCAGTCCGTTCCACTGGTTCGACCTGCCTGCCACTCTGCAGCCCTTCCTTCATTCATTCATCCAAGGCCAGACTCCAGTGAGTGTAAAAAGCCACTTCGCCTCACAGTCCGCAGCCTGCGCTGAGGCCCTTCATGAACATTCATTAGTTGAGAGCCGTTGCAGCACCACCTGCCCCAATCTGTGCCACCCCACCCACAGCCTGGGCCACCAAGCAGACCGAGAATCAAGGAAGGAGAAGGAGACGGGACGTGGTGCCAAAGAAGAACCAGGCCAGTAGCAGAGGAGGATGGACGCCCAGGCCAGGCAGCAGTGAGGCAGGCCCAGCTCAGTCCCGGAAGAGATGATCACCTGGAGAGAGAGGAGGATTTTACTGCCTGCCTGGAGTCAAGGAGTGGTCGTCAGTCTGGTCGCGGTCCTTTGCCCGGTAGAACAGCCAAACCTGAGCCAGCCAGTGCCCCATTGTTGCCAGCCTAGGCTGCCTGCAGCCTGCCTGCCCAGTGAGCGACCCATCAGAGGAGAAGAACCAGCAGAGGCCCAGCAGGGACAGACCCAGTCAAGGTAGGTCTACTCTCAGTGACTGACTGTAGCAGCATCTTTAACCCAGCCACCCCATCCTCAGGCTCTACTCCCGAGACTCAAACATTAATTTCGATTCTTGGCTCCTCTCTCTAGACTCTATGAACCACTAACAGCAAATATTTTCTGCCAGCTCATTTGGAATTATGAGGGGAAAATAGATCAGCTTTTTTAAGTCAGGGGAGGGGTGGAAAGGGCCACTGGATCCTGTCGTGTGCGTGCAGGAACACACATGTGTAGGTTGTGGCCTGGGGGTGGGTGGGAGGAAAACTAAAAATAAAAGTGTAACCCCTAGATGGCGCTATCCCAGGGGCTACTACCCTTGCCTGATTTGCCACTAACAGGTTGAGGGGCCTGGATCCAATGGCGGGTGCCTCCACCCAGAGGTCAGGGTTTGCAATAGTTAAACTTACTTGGTCACAGCCCTCTGGGACACTGCAACCCCCCTTTCTTCCCACTAGTGGCCCACACAATATATCAGAATTACCTTCACAGTATACACTTACCCCCAGGACTATTTCCGGCACTGGGACCCCCTGTAAAATAAGATATAGTGCAACAATCACAGTACAATATTTTAACATAGACAAATACCTCAGGCAGTATAACTTTGCTGAAACAAGCAGCTCTGATTTATTTAGGGGGATATAACAAGGACAGGGGGAAATCAGGTTAATTAGCTTATCACTCTAATAATCTACCTATGGCTCTGTGCACAGGCCTATCCCTATCAGTTACTGTCCCTGGGTACCCAAGCCCTAGTGGCTAGTCCAAACCGTGGCAGCTGGTAGGGGCCCTTTCACACAGAGAAAAGGAGGAATTAAACAGTCAGCAGTACAGTAATTCCATTTGGATTTAATGTGGCAATTCAACAGGAGCAACCCTGAATTAGTACTCACGACCTCCAAATAAGATAGGGTCCTTCAATGTCAGCAGGGCTCACTTGAGGTACACAAACCTCTTCACATCCATATAAAAGAAGCACTATACCAGGCAGGCTGCATCTGTATCCCGATCGCAATTACTGCACAATACCGGAGAACACACAGCAGATTCAGTTCCTGTGAGACCGAGTGCAATTTTCAGCAATTTCTCCAGTCTTCTACAGGGTGAGCCTGGTTTCTACTCTTCAGAGATCCTTTGATTCTTTTCACAGGACGGTTCAGTCCTAACAAGCTGTTACACAAGCTGCAGGCCGGAACTCTGGGCCTTATAATGCTTTTTGACTAAAACTGCACACTGAAAAAGCACAGGGCTCCTTCCCTTCTTCACTGCCAAAGCTCAACTGACACTCCAACCGACAAAACCGGGCACTTCCTTTGAGTTCCTCCCAGTTCTTGACTGGATTGGCTGTCACTCACAATAGACTGCTGCTGTTGGTCCAAAAAGGCACTGAAGTCTAAACTACATCTCCCAGAGTCACTGCCCATACAATCCTCTTGTGGCTGGCTCAGATTATGAGTCCACGTTCTGATTCGTCCAAGGCACCATTTTAGAGCTAGCTTACCCCACACTGATTGGTCCAGTTCAGCAGTTCAAAACTAGAATAGGGAACTAGCAGACACAGTTCTGACTGCAAAGAAAGCAGGTTAGACAAACTGTAATTTCATTATTACTCTAAATAATTTCTGGCAAACAGTTACATCTTTCAGATAGGTTCCCTTTGCACTCCTAGTGACTGCAAAAATGAAGTGAATTGGCAGCAGCTCGAGTGGTACTCAGAGAAGCACACAGTCCCCCCATACAAACTAATTATGTCTGCAATCAGACAGCTCTTAAAGAGACAGTACCAGAGGCTCTAAAAACACTCACTGATAAATGGCTTAAATGCCAAACACCATTCAGGCTTGGAGCATTCAAGCAAGCTCCTGGAAGTCTTTTGGGAACCCCCATTTGCAGGGGGGTTACACCCTTCCTGGCCTGGGAAAGCTTGACGTCCACGTCAAGCAAGTACCCCCATAAGTTTTAACTGCAACCGTATACATTTGCATTAGGCTCACACATGTAATCATCAGTCAATATATCATTTTACCAAGAACACATTTCTGAAACATTGCAGTACGTCACTCTTTACACAGTATTACACACACATTGTACCATAACTCAAGTTATTACCTCTTGTACATGAAACCTGAAGAGGGGCCCTTCCCTATCAGTTACCTTGGGGCTGGACGGGCAAGGGCACCATACTTAGAGGGCAACACAAGTAACTTGGAGTTAGCACTGATGCTCAGTTTGGGCAATGAGCTGGGGACACATACACTCCTTTATGGACAACATTGAGAGGCAAATCCACAGGCCTCCCAGGGAATCATAACTGAGGTGCCACAGGCTTTACAGCTCGACCAGTCTTTCTGGGGGAACTGTTATGGTCTCTGCACTCTGAGCCTCATTTTCAGCATTGTCCTCACTTGTCAGGAGTCTCCATGGGGTAGAGAGCTGGAGCTAGGGCACTTTCAACTCCAGGAGTTACAGTTTCTGAGTCCACAACATTTGGCTGCATGGAGAGCTTTTCGGACACTGGCAGTGGACTGTCAGAGACACTCAGAAATACTCTTCTTGTTCCGGGTGTAATCATGATCTGCCCCAATCTATCATTTTCCTCCCTAGCTCAAACAGTTCAACCATGCACAATGATTCCATTTCATCTGATCTGATGCTTTGCACTTCACTTTCTGGAGCATTGGCTCCAGGGATGAAGCGGGGGGCTTAGACAGTCAGAAGCCCAGCTTCATCTCCAGTATTGACTAAGATTGCCCAGAACAATTGACTCAGTTAAGTAGAAGGATAGTATTCAAGTCACTCTCACTTTCTTCCGATATGGACTGACAGTCATGCTCAACTGGGACTTGTGGAGGGAAGACACTTTAACTTTGCTTCTGTGGGTGCAGACTTTCTTGATCTTTTCTTAGCAGCAGCTCTAGTCACTGGTCAGGGGCATCTTCTGAGGGCTCAGACTCAATTAAGATTTGTCAATGGGCGGTAAATGATTTCTATGCATTGTTTACATCTTTTGAATTATTCTCAGGCCTTACTTTTGGACACTGGCAGATCATCTGGTTTGCCCACTACAATGTGAGGAGATGGTGCCATCTGTCCAGCAATCTTGTGCTTGCCATGCAGTCCCAGATTTCTTAGCAATACCGATCTCCCTCCTGGGTTATAACCTTTCACCTTTTATCATACTTTCTTTGTTGGCCCGAATTTCTTTTGGCAGCCATGGTTGAGCCAGGTTAGTGCGCATGAGTTAGCTGGGCCTTTAACTTTATACATACTGTAAATAGTTGTAAGCTTGAACCCCATCAGGAGAGACCCCAAAACACACATCTACTGGTAGTAACTGCTCTTCAAACATCAGGCGGTGGGGAGGAGCCAGTGGCATCACACCCAGATGCAGTTATAAGCATGTACCAGGGTGCTAATTTGTTGGCTTTATCTAGGCTTGTCCTTTGGGTGCAGGGTGCCTAGCATATCTAACAAAGTGCGGTTGAAAGCGATTCCAGAGCTATTGGGTCCCCCCTGGGGGTGGTAAGGAGTGGTTCTGGACTTTCGTACTCCCCACAGAAAGCATCTCTTTGATCAGAGCGACTCTCAAAGTCTCTCCCTTGATCAGAATGGATTCTTTGTGGAGCCCCATAGTGAACAAAAATTTTTCTACAAGTAATTTGGCTACAGTGGATGCTTTTCTGGTCTTTGGTGGGAAAGCTTGGGCATATCTCGGGTAAATGGTCGAGTGACCACCAGCACATTAATGATATTTCTTTGATCTGACTCCAAACTTAGAAAATCAATACAGACCAGCTCCATGGGTGCACTGGTGGTTATGTTAACAAGGGGCAGCCCTCTGGGCAAAACTTTCCTCTGTAGCTTAGCGACTACAAGTTGAATGTGTTGCTCCATCAGCCCCCATCTTAGTAATAGAATCTGGATCTCACCAAGTCAAGTGTTCTGTCTATACCAAGGTGCCCATGTGGTTGTGCAAGGACCTCAATACTGAGTCTCGAAGGCAGTGGGCACCAGTTGTTGTTTGTCCACTTGTCCCCTCTGTCTACTGTTTCTCTGTATAACAGTTTATTGATCAGTTTCAACTTAGGACCTTCTTTGTATAACAGTGCAGTTCTCAATCAGTGGGCGTAATTTGGACACATCTTTTCTTGCATAGAGGGCTTCTAAAAGCTGCTTTGATCATGGGATCGCTGAGATTGAGCCGCGAATACTGTCATTGTCCAGCTGAGGCAGTGCACCAATGTCTGTTGCAGAAAAGTGGCAATAAGCGGCAGGTATGCAATTCTCAGAGGGTTCAAACAATCCACCATGCAGTCCACTGCGTCCATTGGACATTGTTCCTCCTGTCAAACTTCGGCAGAGTGCCGAATGTCAGGTTCTCAATCGGACCCAATTATTCTGAAACAGGCCTCCTGGAGAGAGCATCATATCTATGTGGTTCCAGACCTGCCAGGTATTGAGAGCATAGTCGTATGTAGATAGTGCGAAAGCCACCTATGGCCAGTGGCAACCAACTTAGCTGAGGTCTGCACATAGGTTAAAGGATTGTTGTCAGTTTTTGCAGTATTTTAGCCCCATACAGGTACTCGCGTTGGTTAACAGTAGCCCACTTAAGCTAGAAACTCTAACTTATGTACAGGATAGTTCTTTTCAGATGGGGTCAGACTTCTACTGGCAAGGCCACTGGTCTCAGAGCCATTCTCGTGCTCTTGGTACAACACAGCCCCCAACCCTTGCAAGCTAGCATCAGTGTGCAGGGCGTAAAGGTTTTCTTAGTCGGCATAGAGCCAGCACTGGAGCATGGAGTAAGTCGTATATGATCTCATGAAAAAGCAGTCCTCACAATCAGGTCCAAGCGGACCCCAAATACTTCACTAGGATGAAATACACTCTTTCAGTCTTGAGGGGCTGACTTTTGGTATTTTTGTGGGTTGGGGATACCCTTGAGTAAGGTTAAGTAAAGGCGGATCACTCTTGAATAGTCCTTGATGAACGCGCCGATAATAACCACAGAGTCCAGGAATCTTTGCAGTTCTTTTAGATTTTTGGGCTGCGGCCAGGTGGTCAAGGCCTCAACTTTACTTGGGTCCGTCTCTATTCCTCGGTGGATACTATATTGTCCCATACTTTACTGATGTTTGAAAAATTGACACTTATCAATGGACAGTTTAAGGCCAAAGGTCCTCCAGTCGGTCCAATACCTTAAATAATCTGCTCTCATGTTCCTCCAGTGAGCTGCAAACACAATAACATCATCTAGGTATACCAGGCACTCTAGTAAGTTCATGTCCCCACTGCACGCTCCATCAATGGTTGAAAAGTGGCTGGGGCACCTGAAATCCTGAGGCATCCTCATGAATTCATAAAATAGCCCGGACAGATAAAGGCTGTCTTTTCCACGGTCCCCTGGGGCCATCGGGATCTGATAGTACCCACTGCGGAGATCCAGCACAGAGAACCACTTGCTCCCGTTTAGGCAGTCCAAGCATCCTGAATGCGGGGCATTGTGTACTGATCAGGGATAGTCCGCCCGGTTTAAGGGTGCGATAATCCACACACATCCTTACTGTTCCATTCTTTTCCTCACTACCACAATGGGGAAGCATAAGGGCTTCTGGATTCTTGTATTACACAACAGCTAACATCTCTTGCAGATGCCGTCTCCATCATCTATGTCAGCAGGTGCCCAGGCGTCGAGACCTCTCACAAATGGTCTTCGTCATGCAGCCGGATATTGTGCTCAGCTCCTTGCACATCCTACGTCCCATTCTCAAAGAAAAACCCTGGTCTCTCTGGGCAAGCTTCTCACTGATCCTCACTTTCCATTCAGCTGGCAGCGGGAGTTGCGAAATCAAACAGTCAGGCGTTACTCTGTCATTCTTCCTTGAACTCTGCTGCTGGGTAGCACTGCAGTGTCTGCACAATGCATTAGCCGGGATGCAACCTCTGTTTACTCGAATGTCTCTTTCAGACACATTATGAACTTGGACCATTACCCTTCTGGCATAAGCATGGGGCTCTAGCAGGCAAAATACTAGGCTTGACCAGCAGTCCCTCTGGCAATTTTCCATCGCCTGGTGCATCAACATTAATATTTTATTCTTAACATCCTTTCTAATCGGACCTCTCCTGTAAGGTACACTGGGCATTTGGTGCCAGGATCAGAGACTCAGGATCCTTCCTCCATACAATTCCGACCGGTTCCTCTGGTTCTATTTTTCAGCATCTCTCTGTCCTCACAGGCCTTCTTAATTAAAGCGAACTCTTAAAAGCTCTACAGTCTTTGACCCTGTTTTTCATAACACAACTGTGCCAGCCTTCTGAACATATGAGCATTTGTTCCAATCAACAAGGACACCATCATACAGTCCAGTGGGGGACACACTGAGCTGGGTCTCTGCTTATTCGGCCACTCCAGCCACGGAGGTGGGGAGGCCAAGTGGATATACCCGGAATAGGGGTAGGCCTTCTCCTTAACCCCATACATGCAGTCCTTCTAATGGTTGTAAGGTACATCTGACAAATGCTTCTGATACCAATCTTGGAACATAATTGTCACTTGGGAGCCACTGTCTAATACAGCTCTTGTAGACACTCCATTCACCTTTACAGTGGTCTCCATGGAGGACCCACTATTCTGGACCAGTCTGGAGGCGATAGTGGGGGCCTGGGCAACTGACCTTGCCACAAAGGGCGTGAGTTAGCATTTTGGTGCCCTCACTGGATCATTAGTGCACCTCTTAACCACTGATTTGTTCTCAAGCTCTCCTTGTAGCCTATATGCAACTTTGTCAGTGTCTTTTGGGGACTGGCATTCCCTTTCATGTGCCCATCTTTCACAATTATAGCAAAACATACTTTCTGGGTTTGAGCTGGCCGGGCGCCACACTGGGAGCCAGGGCGGAGGTATTACTAACTGGAAACCTGGGTGCCATCTCTGTCTGCGGCGTGATAAGCATTTGGAGACATCTCGTCAGTTTCTCCACTTCCATGGTCAAGGAATTGAGTTTGGAGCTGTTATCAGCAGGAGATACATGGGTGAGTACCCCACCCCATAAGATATGCAGTGGGATATAGGTCAGGACCCGTACTTGCAAGTGGCCTTCATAAAGGACTGTTTTTGAATTCCGGATCTCTCTCAACAGTTCGCCCCATTGTGGCATATCTTTTCCTTGTCAGAGCACTCATTGACTGCCAACCTCTGCCCCTGAACTTCACTTGATGGGTCATCCTCAGTCACTTTCAGTGCGTAGCCGCAGCTATTGGTGCAGGTCCCTCCCGAGGTCGTCTTTCTCAACTCCTCAATTTCTCTCATTAACTCATCATGGGAGGGTGGGGATTCCAGTCGATCTGCCAGAAGTAACTGAAGCAACAGCAGTTCTGAGAGGGGGCAGACTTAAGGATCCTGTCCAGCCTGGTTCGGTCCAGTTCAATCGCTGGCAAACTACCTTTCTGAGGCATTCTTGCAACAATTTTTCAGCGAGATACATACACAGACAACTCCCCTTGGTACTGTTGTGCATCTCTTACTCTCCACCATAGGTCCTCATCAGAATCTGGGCTCCCATACACATTCTCCAGGGCCTCAAGATGAGCCTGTGCAGTCACTTCAGGGTTACTGGCCCGTTTGCCCCGAATGGTAGCCAGGGCAGGACCTCGGAGGCTCACTAACCCTCTTTCCCCGGCTTCCCGAGCATTGCCATTCTAGCACTTGGGGCAACATAGTCTATCCAGGTCTCCCAGTCATCCTCCCCTTGGGGGGTGGGGAGGGTGCCAGAGAAGATCCTCAACCTTCGGTAAGAGTCGTGACTAATGGCAGGTGCAGAAATTGGAGTCTGCATTGGTTCAGCCACCATTACGGGCACTGGAGCGGGAGAAGGTGTTGGGGGAGGAACACCCCCAGGTGGCAAGAATAGTTTCTTCAAGTCCTCCACAGTTTTCCCTTCCCCCAGCAACCATTTAGCAAATTTCTCCTCAAAAGTTTCAGATAGTGGTGGGGGCTCATTCCCCACCGGGTCTTTACTGTCCTTAGTTATCACTCTCCAAGCAGTGAGGGCTCCCTCTGGGGTAATGGTCTGTGGCACTTTGGAGCTATCTATGGGATCCTTAAACTCTACTAGGGCCAGGAAAGTGTGGGTGAGCAGATTAGCATGCCGACCCACCACCACAGGGTTTTGTAAACCTTCCACCTTGGAAAGTACTCCCTGCACAGGTGTCATTATTGATACCCAGGGGGATGTCCAGGATAAGCATAGCATTTTGGGGTCGATCTCCTCCCAGTACACCACTCCACCAGCCGGTGCACAGCCACTTCTGTCGGGTACCCATTTTTCTTAACAGTGGTTTGTAAATATGGCCACTAGAGGACACACAATCCCAGCGGTGAGCCTCAAGATGTAACCCCTAGATGGCGCTATCCCAGGGCTACTACCCCTGCCTGATTTGCCACTAACAGGTTGAGGGGCCTGGATCCAATGGCGGGTGCCTCCACCCGAGGTCAGGGTTTGCAATAGTTAAACTTACTTGGTCACAGCCCTCTGGGACACTGCAACCCCTTTCTTCCCACTAGTGGCCCACACAATATATCAGAATTACCTTCACAGTATACACTTCACCCCAGGACTATTTCCGGCACTGGGACCCCTGTAAAATAAGATATAGTGAACAATCACAGTACAATATTTTAACATAGACAAATACCTCAGGCAGTATAACTTTGCTGAAACAAGCAGCTCTGATTTATTTAGGGATATAACAAGGACAGGGAAATCAGGTTAATTAGCTTATCACTCTAATAATCTACCTATGGCTCTGTGCACAGGCCTATCCTACCAGTTACTGTCCCTGGGTACCCAAGCCCTAGTGGCTAGTCCAAACCGTGGCAGCTGGTAGGGGCCCTTCACACAGAGAAAAGGAGAATTAAACAGTCAGCAGTACAGTAATTCCATTTGGATTTAATGGCAATTCAACAGGAGCAACCCTGAATTAGTACTCACGACCTCCAAATAAATATAGGGTCCTTCAATGTCAGCAGGGCTCACTTGAGGTACACAAACCTCTTCACACATCCATATAAAAGAAAGCACTATACCAGGCAGGCTGCATCTGTATCCCGATCGCAATACTGCACAATACCCGGAGAACACACAGCAGATTCAGTTCCCGACAGACCGAAGTGCAATTTTCAGCAATTTCTCAGTCTTCTACAGGGTGAGCCTGGTTTCTACTCTTCAGAGATCCTTTGATTCTTTTCACAGGACGGATTCAGTCCTAACAAGCTGTTACACAAGCTGCAGACCGAACTCTGGGCCTTACACACGTTTTTTGACTAAAACTGCACACTGAAAAAGCACAGGGCTCCTTCCTTCTTCACTGCCAAAGCTCAACTGACACTCCAACCCGACAAAACCGGGCACTTCCTTTGAGTTCCTCCCAGTTCTTGACTGGATTGGCTGTCACTCACAATAGACTGCTGCTGTTGGTCAAAAAGGCACTGAAGTCTAAACTACATCTCCCAGAGTCACTGCCCATACAATCCTCTTGTGGCTGGCTCAGATTATGAGTCCACGTTCTGATTCGTCAAGGCACCATTTTAGAGCTAGCTTACCCCACACTGATTGGTCCAGTTCAGCAGTTCAAAACTAGAATAGGGAACTAGCAGACACAGTTCTGACTGCAAAAAAGCAGGTTAGACAAACTGTAATTTCATTATTACTCTAAATAATTTCTGGCAAACAGTTACATCTTTCAGATAGGTTCCCTTTGCACTCCTAGTGACTGCAAAATGAAGTGAATTGGCAGCAGCTCGAGTGGTACTCAGAGAAGCACACAGTCCCCCATACAAACTAATTATGTCTGCAATCAGACAGCTCTTAAAGAGACAGTACCAGAGGCTCTAAAAACACTCACTGATAAATGGCTAAATGCCAAACACCATTCAGGCTTGGAGCATTCAAGCAGCTCCTGGAAGTCTTTGGGAACCCCCATTTGCAGGGGTTACAAATATATATGGAAAAAACTGGAGGCATTGAAGCCCAGTTGCCAAACCCGTAGACCAGTCTTCCAGTTTTTTTTTTTTATAGTTCCTTCATTTTCGTCTCTCGCAACTGGGCTTCAACGCCAAACAATTTTAAATTATGCAGGGGCACAGAAACCAATGGCAACATATCATTTGGGGGAGGGAGTTGTTAACAACAAAACAGGAAAGAGATCTGGGGGTCATCATATCTGATGAACTGAAGGTAGCAAATCAGTGTGATAAGGCAGTAGGAAAGGCTAGTAGGATGCTGGGATGTACAGGGAGTGGTACCACCAGCAGAAAAAGGGAAGTAGTATTATCCTTATATAGATCAATGGTGAGGCCACACCTGGGGTGGTGCTGCAACGTGGGAGGTCTTTTGGGCATGCAGACTAGACTCGCTGTTGGGCTTTTTCGGAAAAACATCAATTTGTTTAACAAGCAACCAACATTCAGTACTAACAAATGCTTGTTTTTTTTTTTTTTTAAATCGGATCAGTTCCACATGGCAGACCCAAATGCAGCAGCGTTTTGACAGCCCATCCTCCCAGACATGCTGTTATCAGCTCAGTGGAGAAATATAGCAGATAATGTCAACTGGCTGACCCCACAGATAGTAGTAATAGCAGCAGTGAAAAGCCTGCATCATATATTCTGACCACCACACCCAAACAGATAGCACAGTCAGGGCACAAGAGGCAACATAAAATAGAGAGAAATTAAACGGAGAAGCTAGTCTGTTAGCTCAGTATCTAATTCATAGTGGTGTGACTTTGAAGACCAAAACCACACAGTGAAAGGGATCACTGGTGTGAGAATGAAGTGATCCTTAGTAATACAAATGGTACCCTGTTCCCTTGCTCCCCATTTCCATACCTGAGACAGGGTGTGGTAAAGAGGTCCCCTCCCCATTCAACAGACATACACCTACATTGGTCATGCCAAGTACAGTGGTGGGACATGCCTTTCTTACCTTGTCCTTACCCTCATTCCTTAAACACATACATGATGCCTACTTCTTGTAACCCTCCTCACAGCTTGAACTTTATCATAGACAGTGATCTGCTGTGTCTCTTATCTCTTTCATGAGATGAGCTAGTCTGGGCCCTCAAGATACAAGGAACAGGCACCACAACAAACCGAGTAAACACAGACAGTGTATGTGGAAGGCATTGCTCTAGACACCAAGGACTACTGGCAGTAGGTCTGAGACAGAGATGGAGAGATGGCCCGGCCATTAAGGCAAGTTCAATCCCAATCCAATCTAAATTCAATCTACTCCCCCTGGGTCCCCGGTCCTTCTCTCCTGCCCTCCCCCTTCCTCCATCTAGCCTCACTCTGTACACTGCTCCACTCCTCCCCACCCCTCACCGAATAGTAAACATCCTTCCTCTCACCCCACACGCAGATGGAGTTCGGCTGTACTGAGACTCCTTATCTTACTTCTGTGTTTGCGCGCAGGGGATACTGAGTCTAACCTTGGCCCAACCCCCCTTCCCACTATCCCCTCACATTCTCCCCCCACCATCTCCTGCCTGCCTAAAGGTCCACGTATGTCCACCTTAATATCAGGAGTCTTCTGTCTAAGATTGACCTCCTTCAACCAGTTATGGCAAACCTCCAGCCAGATATATGTATTATCTCAGAGTCTTGGCTCTCTTCTAAAATCCCTGATGATGCAATCTCCATCCTCGGGTACTGCCTTACTCAGCATGACAGACCCAGGAGGGAAGGGGGTATCACCTTCTATATCTCTTCTTCAATCCAGTTCTCCAATATCCTCTCCATTTCTCTCCCATCAGCCTATGAACTTGTCCTTCTAAAACTCTCCCTCTCTTTCTCTCTTCCCCATCTTCATAGCAGGAGTGTACTGCTGCCCTGGTCTCTCCTCCTCCTCCTCTGTCTCAGACCTCCTCACCACCATCTCCTCCCATTCCTCTCCTGGTGAATTAATCATACTAGGCAATTTTAACTTGAACTGTCTATCCCCTCTCAGCCTCGGCTATACCACAATAGCACATCTCTAAACCTAACTCAACTGATCACTGAACCTGCCCGTCTCAGCCACAAATCTGTCAAGCACACCCTGCTTGACTGGGCCCTCACCTCTCACCCCCACCACATAACTGCTGCTGGCATTCTCCCAGACTCCCTCCACGACCACCATATGGGCTACTGTGTCCAGAAAATCCACCATCCCAAAGACCCTCCCCCCAAATTCTTCTGCTCTGTTCCTTTAGATCATTAGATCTATCAGCCCTCCATGATGACCTGGCTGCTACTGACTGGTTGCCTGTATCAGCCTCTAGCACTGTTGATAATGCCCTTGACTACTTCAAATTCCTCCCCACTTAGGATCGTAACGCCCTCATAAGGAAAACCAGGGTCAGGGGCACCACCTACCCTGGATCTCAGCCAAACTCATAGCCTGCCTGTATGCCAGGGACGTAGCTTGAAAGAAGCACAAATCCTCAGGTTCCCCCCCAGACCTACAAAAATATTGTGCCCTGCACAATGTCTGCACCGGAGCCACTAGGTTAGCCAAAGCGAAGTACTTTTCCTCTGCCATCCATAACAATATTAGCCACCCCTCAAAGTTCTAGAAGGTTGTCCATGCCCTTCCCCCCTCAGGCCGAATCCACCATCCCAGTTCTAAAGTCGAATGACTCATCCATTACTGACCCAGTCTCAGTGGCCAGCAAATTCAACACCTTCTTCAGCTCCTGTGCCTCTTCCCTTCTTTCATCCTTTCCACCAGCTTCAACATCTCCTCCCCCTCTCCCACAACCTGACAAATTCTCCTTCTCTCGCATCACACCTGATGCCACCATTAATGCCCCACTAGCACTCAACCCACTGGAGAAGCCCTGATGGGCTTGTTCCTAAACTCTTACAACTTGCAGCCCCTGTAATTGGTATTCCCATCTCCGCCCTTTTAAACCTCTCCTTCTCCTCTGCCTATGTCCCATCTGCCTGGAAGCATGCCACAGTCACTCCCCTCCCTAAGGCAGCAAGCCTTCTATTCTTGGTATCTATCATCCCATTTCTCTCCTCCCCACCCTCACCAAACTCCAAGAACATCTAGTGCTATCTCAACTCTCCTCTTTCCTTGATTCTTCCTCCTTTTTCTCCTGGTACCAGTCAGGATTCCACAAAAACCATTCCACCTCCTCTTGCCTCCTCCAACTAACTGATACCATTCTCACAGGGATGGATCAGGGCCAAGTCACATCAGCCATCTTTGTCAACTTGGCCAAAGCCTTTGACACTGTTGCCCATCTCCTTCTCCTACCTAAGCTCTCTGCAGCAGGACTCTCCTCCTTGGCCAACAACTGGTTCCGCTCCTACCTCATGGGTAGGTCCCAATCAGTCTGTATTGGGGACTCCCTTTCCCCTCCCCTTCCAATCACCACTGGAGTACCTCAAGGCTCAGTCCTCGGTCCTATTTTATTCTCAGTCTTTCTAAATGACCTTCCTGCACCTCAGCGTTCATTCATAGGTTCACTGATGACACAGTCTTATTTGTCTCTGCCCATTCCCCGATGACCTGGCGACCAGGCTTCAATGGAACTTTGACAACATCCAGCTCTGGTTCCACTCAAATCAGCTGGCCCTTAACACAAAAAAAACGGTCTCTAGGACCTTCGGCATAAGCTCTCTAGGATTTGCATTCCCCCCCTCCTTCCATACCCTAGGTGGGTCCACCATTGAGAATGTACTTTTCTTCAAGTACCTCGGGGTCTGGCTTGACAACCACCTCGACCTCTCTGAACACGTTAATGCCATACGTAAAAAAACTCCACCCTAAACTGAAAGCAATGTACCGCCAATGCAGCTGCATCCCACTCATGGCCTGCAGAGCCGTCGTACAGAAAATGATCCTCCCCATATTTGACTATGGTGACACAGTCTACAGCTCTGCCCCCAAATATTGCAGTTACGTAAGAACTTACCGAACAGTAGATCTTCGAGAGAGGTTCCTGCAGTAGGTCTTCACATACAGGATTGCGCCCCCGGCGTCAGGTTCCAACGGCAAACTTGTAGCTAGCAATCATCAGCGAGGACCACCGCCGACATCAGGTGACGCGACGTCTGCCCAACTATAAAAGGGCCGGTCCCGCGCCCGCCCTCCAGTTCTTTTTCACCAGAGACCTAAAGAAAGGGAAGTAGAAAGGAAGGAGGGATAACTCCTAGGACCATGCTTCCTCTCTAGATCCAAGGGCTAGGCAGGATGAAAAATAAAAGAAATTGTTCCAGGAGTTGGGGGAAGGTGGGTGGGAAACTAGACCTACTGCAGGAACCTCTCTCGAAGATCTACTGTTATGGTAAGTTCTTACATAATTGCAATATCTTACTTCGAGAGGGTTCCTGCAGTAGGTCTTCACATATAGAACTGAATACCTATCAGTCCAAAAGAAAATTTGGAGATGCATCCGGAAGGAGGAGAGACCACCAACTGAGTGCATTATGACAGGAGGCCTTGCAGAACCGCAAGACCAAAACCAATCCTGCGCCTAGAGGCAATGTCCAGACTGTAATGCTTAGTGAAGGTGTGGACAGATGACCATGTGACCGCTACGCAGATCTCTGCTGTGGACACATTCCTGAAAAAGGCGGTAGAAGTAGCGACACTCCGAGCAGAGTGACCCTTAACCACCCCCAGAAGGGATTTCCCATGCATTTGGTAAGTGAAGTGGATGCAGTTAGCCAACCACCTCGATATGGTCTGTTTGGAAATGGCCTTGCCCTGGCACTGGGGAGTGAAGGCCACGAAGAGCTGATTGGTCTTACGGACCTCTTTAGTCCGGTTTGTATAATACCTCAGAATCCTACGCACATCTAATGTGTGCAAAAGATATTCCCCCCGTTAGAATGTTGGGGATAACAGACCGGTAGTTCGACACTCTGGTTGAGAGTGGTTTCTGAAACTACCTTTGGAAGGAAGGAAGGGTTATTCCACAGGATGACTCTGTCCCTATGGAAAATCAAATAAGGTTCCTTACAGACAAATGCCTAAAGTTCTGAAACCCTTCTGGCGGAAGTGACTGCAACTAAAAACAAAGTCTTCCAAGAAAGAAAGTGCAGGTCACAGCTAGAAGCTGGCTCAAAGGGAGGTAGGGTCAGCTTTTCTAACATAAAGTTAAGGTCCCGCGGGGGAGACAGGGGTTCCGGACCAGAGGTTTCAAGTGGAGGATGCCTTTCAGAAAGGTTTTGGCGACCTCATATTAAGCCAAAGTTTTGTCCTGGTAGGCCGACACCGCAGAGAGATGGACCTTGATAGAGGAATAACTAAGGCCCGTCTCTGATAGATGTGCGAGGTACTCTAACACCTGTGTTGCCGAACATGAAAAGGGATCCCAGCCCTTTGTTAGGGCCCAGATCGAGAATCTTTTCCAAGGGTTTTCTGGCTTCCACTAAAATATGAGCAACCTGGGAGGAAACACCATAGCGAGAGGCCGCTATGTCCACAGGTGTCCCGCATGAAGATGGAGAGATTGAAGGCTCAGGTACCCCAGGGGTGCCCTGCTCCTGAGTCAGAAGGTCATGGGATAACGATAGGGAAACCAGAGGTTCTAGAGCCAGATGTTGCAAGAGAGGGTACCAGATCTGGTGGGGCCAGAGGGGAGCGATCAGAATCAAATGTGCTCTTTCCTCCTGAAGTTTCATCAGAACCTGCTGAATGAGAGGAAAGGGAGGAAAAGCATAAAGAAACCTCCCTGTCCAAGAGAGAGACAGCGCGTCTTGCCAAAAAGCACCATGCCCGGGAACAAGTGAGTAAAAGTTGGGTAGTTTTGTGTTCAATAGGGAGGCAAACAGATCTATTTCTGGCCGACCCCATCGAAGAAAGAGATCTTCGACCACCTCTAGCTTTAACTCCCCACTCGTGAACCCTGGCCACTGATCGACTGAGACTGTCCACCAGGACACTGCTTACGCCTGGGACATGGACTGCTGTCAAGAAAAGGCTGTGCTGAATCGCCCAGTACCAAAACCTCATTGCTTCTCTGCAGAGAGGGTATGAGCGAGTTCCTCCCTGTTTGTTGATATACCAGACTGTGGACATATTGTCCGTCTGGATAAGGAGTGATCCCGGTAGATGGAGGGACTGGAATGCCTGGAGGGCATACAGAACTGCTCTTGTCTCCAGAATGTTGATGTGGAGCAAAAGCTCCTGGTCAGACCAAGATACTTGAGTCTTGTGAACCCCCAGATGGGCTCCCTAGCCCAAGTCTGAGGCGTCTGTGGTAAGGATCTGTGTAGGGATAAGGGAATGAAAGGGGGCTTCCCCCTAGAGGAATGGAAAGATCTTGCCACCAGCGAAGATCTCTCTGCAGGCTGTTGGAGATCATGACCTTCTGGTTCATGTCGTCCGTCATTTGATCCCATTGGACTCGAAGAGACCACTGGGTGACCCTCATATGTAATCTGGCCAGGGGAACCGTCGAAATGGCTGCTGCCATCAGTCCCAAAAGACTGAGTACAGCGTGTGCTGGGATCCACCGAACCTGGGCCACGAGAGTGGCCTGAGAAACTAAGGTCTCGGTTCGATCTGATGGTAGAAAAGCCTTGCTCTGAACCATGTCTAGTACTGCTCCAATGAATTGAAGTCATTGGGATGGTACTAGCTGGGACTTGGGCAGGTTGACCGTGACACCCAGAAGAGCAAACAAGTTCAGAGTGAAAGAGAGTGACTCTTTCAGGCTGTTCGGAGAGGGTGCTGCGAGGAGCCAATCGTCCAGGTACGGGAACACGTAAAATGCCCTGGCGGCGAAGAAAAGCCGCAACCACCGCTAAACACTTGGTGAACACCTGGGGAGCCAACGAAAGGCCAAAGGGGAGTGCTCAGAATTGAAAATGGCCTCCTGAAAAGTAAAATGGAGAAAGCGGCATTGGGCCAGGAGGATGGGGATATGCAGGTAGGCATCCTGCATGTCCAGGGAGCACAGCCAAGAATTTGTTTGGAGCAGGGGAAGAAGCCCCTGAAGGGTCAGCATGTGAAACCTCTTGTACTCGATGAAGAGGTTGAGCATGCTGAGGTCCAGGATTGGTCTCAGATCGCCTGTCTTCTTTGCAACTAGGAAGAAATGGGAGTAAAATCCCCTTCATAGCTGGTTTTGAGGGACGGGTTCTATGGCCGCTTTTGACAGGAGGGCCTGCATCTCCTGTAAGACTATGGGAATCTGATCTTTGGATAAAAAGACCATCCTGAAGGATGAGGAGCAGGTATCTCTGTGAACTCTATCGAGTGACCTTGTTGGATGAGTTGTAACACCGAATAATCTGCGGTGACGGTCCTCCACCCCTCCAGGCAGAGGCCGAACCTCCCTCCTACCAGTTCCTCCTTGTCGGTTGGAGGTAGCGGGAGGAGGGGAAGGCATCAGAATGCCGGGGGGGGGGGGCTTTAGCCCCGGAGGCCAGCTGAGGGAATCTGCCCTGGGGGTTTGGGCTCCTGAACCAGAGGCTCGTCGCTTTCCCTGACGTTTAACCTGGTTTTCATTCCATCGTCTTTGGCGACGAAAAGGCTGCTTTTTCTGCCCCATCCAGTACATGGAACGTACGTCCCGAAGGAGAAAGAGGAGTAAACCTTCCGGCCAAACTGATCTAACTGTCTTGAGACCTTGTCGGGGGGGCTAGGAACTCAAATGTTTTGGTTGGACCGACCGGTTGTGAGTGGCAGTAATGACCATGGAGTCAGCCTTAGGATGAGCAGAAAGATGTTGAATCCCTTCCGGGGGAAAGTAGGTTCGATCGGCCTTTCTGGAAACAGCAGGGATAGAAGACGGCTGTTGCCAGATAGTAGTTACCAGATCCTCATGAGGACCCATCCAGGGGGGGGGAATGGGTAGGGGATCTGCAGTGGCCAAATCTAAGTGTTCCACCAGTCTCTTACGCTGGGGATCCACTTCCTTGGAAGGCCAGCCTCCTGCTGCCTCTACAGTACGCAGAAGGTCCCCAAAGGAGGAATCTTCTGGAGGAGATTTTGGGGACTCCTTGGGTGGAAACTTGACTGGGGACTGAGGGTCCGAAGGGTCGGAGTCGGTGTCGCAAGGCTCAGAACCGCTGGGGATGGAAGGGTCCACCCCAGAGGGGCCTACTGGAGGAGCACCCACTGCTCATCCAGAGGGTGTCGGTGGGGGAGGGGTCTAAGGTAGGGGGATATCACCCACAGACTGCCTTAACTCCGTGACGAGCTGGGTCCTGGTGTCCTGCCACCACATGGGGATCGTCTCTCGATCTAGCGTTGGAGGAGGAGGAGGCTGGTAGCCCAGGTAGCCTGGGAACTGCAGACATTGCCAAGAAGGATAATGGAAACCTAGCATTCCCGGGTTATAGCCGTAAGGGTTGTACCCAGGGTATCCCAGCATCGGGTAACCCGGCGATGGAGCACATGACCTGGCGTTGGCTAAAGTGGTGCTGGTGGCGGAGCGAGGGGTCCTGGCCCCGGAAGGCCGCCTGGAGGTTCGACTGGACCTACAGGGGGAGGTGCCAGAGGGCCGCAAGGTGGTGTGGGATCTGGGAGGACCCCAATGGTCCCGAGGGAGGGGGCTCCATAGAAAGATCTTTGGCCGGCGACGGACTCCTGTCCAGAGGTGGCAAGAGACCAGGCGATGGGGGTAATTCCGGAAGGGGCCCCAACGAAAGGTCTAATAGCGATCCTGACAGCAGGGAAAAAACAGGATCAGGTGCTGAATCCCTGGGGTGAAGGACCAGGAATAATGAAGAGTCTCTCAACAGCACACTCAAACAGGCGCCGGGGGCCTCACGGGAGCCCGATGGGTGAGAAGAAGAAGGTTCAGGCGGGTGATGGAAGATCTGCCGTCCGACTTATTGGACCTGACTGAGCTAGTGGAAGCAGCAAGGCCTCTGCTACGCTTATCGGTCGAGGCCACGCACCCGTCGATGGAGTCGAAGGGTGACTTATCGGCAATGCTGGGAGGAGACACAACAACTACCTCAATAGAGGCTGCCCGCTCACCTTGGCAGGAGGGGGAGAAGGTGCCCGTTCCCAAAGAGGCAGACGGGGTACCTGAAGGAGTACTCACAGTTTTTGGAGCAGGCCTCCCGTATGGCGACGGACTCTTGTCCCGGCGCTTCTCCTTGTCCTCCTCCTTTTTTCTCGGCGCCGGCGACGACAACCTTTCTCTCAACTCCTGGAGCTCCTTTTCCATTGACACCTGCCGTTGGGTAAGGAGGTGGGCCTCGAGGGTCCGCTTGCATCTGGTCCGAGTGGCGTGATTGAAGGCCTGACAGATAGCACACTCATCCGAGTTGTGCTTGGGGCCTAGACACAAGAGGCAATGGAATGGTCGCCCTGCATGGACGGAGCTCCAATTTAAGAGCACTTCTTCTTTGGGCGAGTCAACATACAATCGGTCAAATCGGAAGTCGGAAAAAGTATAGGAATGAAGAAAAAACTTCGACTGACGTGGGCATTAGATCACTGTTCTTACTCGTGAGCCGAACGAACTCAGGCAATGGCAGGAAAGAACTGGAGGGCTGGCACAGGACCTTAGCTAGGTCCTGAGGAGCCGTGCATGCAGGTGAAGAGAATGCAGGTTCGGGTGTAACAGGAGTTGAGATCATAGAGGAAGACGCATCGGTGACTCTGCCACAAAATGCTGCAGTAAGGGAAACCAAACCTGATGGGGCCATAATGGAGTGATCAGAATAAGAGTGGAAGGTTCTGACTGAGCTTTGAGGAGGACCTTCTGTAAGAGTGGAAAAGGGGGAAACACATACAGGAACCTCCCGTTCCAGAAGAGGGCTGATGCATCTTGCCAAAAAGCTCCAGGCTCTGGACCTAGCGAGCAGAAATTGGGCAGTTTTGCATTGAATCGTAACGCAAAAAGGTCCACTTCTGGTGTCCCCCATAGACAGAAGATGTGATCTGCAACCTCTTGGAGCAACTCCCATTCATGGGATTGCGATCTTGTCCTGCTGAGCGTGTCAACTAACACATTTTTGTCCCCGGGGACATGCACTGCCATCAGGACCAGCTGATGCTCGAGGGCCCATTCCCACACGCGCATGGCCTCCCTGCAGAGGGGATAAGAGTGCATGCTGCGCTGCTTGTTGATGCAGAACATCACTGAAGTAGTGTCCGTCTGCACCAAGAAAAGGCCCGGTACTAGGACCAAGACCAGGGCTTGTAGGGCGTAAAGGACTGCTCTCAGTTCCAGGACGTTGGATATGCAGATGTACCTCCATTGAGGACCAAGAACCCTGAGTACGATGTGTCCCCAGATGAGCTCTCCACCCCGCGGACGAGGAGTCCGTGGTCAGAATCTGGGACAGTGCCCCTACATGGAAGGGGATGCCTGCCAGCAAGTTCTTGGATGACATCCACCAGCACAGCTCCTGGCGGACTGGCTCCGATATCCTGATCGAGGATCCAGACTGTCCGCAGTCTGATCCCACTGGACTCTTTAAGGACCACTGTATGGCACTCATGTGCAGGTGCACCAGCAGAACTGAAACTATGGCTGCGGCCATATGCCCCAACAGCCTGAGAAGGAGCCGAGCTGGCACGCTTGAGGCTGAAGAGATCTGGGACGCCAGGACCTGAATGCGACCCACTCTGTTGGAGGGAAGAAAAACTTCCTGAGAGTGGTATCCAGAAGAGCTCCGATGAATTGAAGAATCTAGGCTGGGATCAAATGGGACTTGTCCCTGCTGATGGTGATTCCGAAACGCTGAAAAAGCGAGATGGAACTCCTGATAATTTCCAACAGGTGAGACCTGGAAGGAGCCAGGAGAAGCCAATCATCCAGATGAGGGAACACAAAGTGGCCCCGCCTTCGAAGTGCCATGGCAACAGCCAGGCACTTGGTGAAGACCCTTGGGGCTGAAGAGAGACTGAAGGGAAGGACTCGGAATTGATAGCCCTCGTCTTTGAATCTGAACCTTACAGATCTTCGATGGTTCCTGGAGATAGGAATATGCAGGTACGCATGTCCAGGGATGCCAACCGGTCTCCCACGGAAATGAGTGGAAGGAGAGTGGGGAGGGACACCATCCTGAATCTCTTGTAGGAGACCCACTGGTTTAGAACGCTGAGGTCCAGAATAGGTCTGAGATCTCCCGACTTCTTCGGAACTAAAAAGAAGTGGGTGGAAAAACCCTCTCTCTGTCTCGTCCGGTGGCACCGACTCGATGGCCCTTTTGTCTAGAAGGGATAAAGTCTCCTGTCTGACCAGCGCTCTATGTTCCCTTGGATAATGGGATGGGGGCAGTGGTCTGTCCGGAGGGATGGAGTCAAACTCCATGGAGTGCCCAAACTCCACGAGATCGAGTACCCACTGGTCAGAGGTCACCTGACCCCACGCATCCGCGTAGAGGGAAAAGCGGCCTCCGACAGGCTCCCCTGGCTGCACGTCCGAGGAAGGAGGGTAGCCTGGATAGTCAGGCAGTGGGAGGGAGAGGAAGGGCGGTGGTGGCTGCTTTGGGATGTCTAGAGGCAGAGGCTGAAGAACCTCTGGCTCCGCATGTACGACCGAAGCAGCCTCGCTGCGCATGTTGCTGAAAGCAAGGCTGCTGTGGTTGATGTCCCCTACGGCCACGAAAACAAGGCTTATGAGTTTGCCCCTGTTTCGGGTGGTACATGGACTGCACGGATCGGATGGCCTCACCAGAGTCCTGCAGCCTGGTGATAATGCGCTCCATGTCCTCGCCAAAGAGCACAGAGCCCTTAAAGGGAGCATCCAGTATGTTGGTCTGCACATCTGGATCGAACCCAGAGACCCAAAGCCACGCATGGCGTCAGAAGCAAATGCCAGTGGCGGCCGCCGTAGAAGAGGTGTCCACAGAGTCATAGGCTGAGCGCAGAACATGGGTACCCACGTCTGAGCCGGTCTGTAACAGCTTAGCCAGCTATGCCCGCTGAGGGCAATCAGGCATGCTCTGCATGATGTCCAATCCCTGCTCCCAAAGGGCATTCTGGAATTGGACCACAAAGCTCGGGTGTAACAGGAGATGAGATGATAGAGGAAGTGGCAGCAGAGTACACCTTGGGGCCAATAGAATCCAGCTGCTTCAATTCTCTGTCAGGCGGCTGGGTGCTCAGGTGTTTGGGCCTCTGCTTAAATTTAAATGCTGCTGCTAGCATTTCTTCGTCACTGATTTCCACTGATGACACTGCTGCTTCTGCTGTTCGACTCTCTTTCTGTTGCTGTGCTGTTGGTACTTCTCTGGCTACTACCTACAGTACTTTTCCTGTCTCTATTTCCTTGGGACACTGGTGCTCCTCCTGATGTCAGTAGGTGGCTCCATTTCTGCCTGTCTGACGTGGAGGCTGACCAATAATTCTTCAAGCTTGACTCACACTTGTGCCCTGTGATGGTCATAATCTCACCAGAAGCAAGACTGGCATTAGATAAAATTTGCACTGCCGTGCTTCTTATGCTATGATTAATGTACCGTCTTGACAGCTGTGCCCTTTTTGAAATTTTGCCCATCATACTGCCTAGATAGTTCACCCCCATAGGTTGCTGACTGTACCACACACAGTCACTAGGGTGGATCACTCTTTTGAGATGCAAATATAGTGCAGTTGCTCCTGAGGGGCAGTGGCTCAAGTACTCCTTGAACAGCTGCACAAGGCAACAAGGATTTTCTGGATCAGAAAACAGAAACCCACATAGACTGCCTTTGTTTGCTTCTGTGACACCCTGATGATATTTGTTATGAGGATTAAAAGTCAGAGACAGATATTCTGTACCATCAGAAAACTTCTGAATAGTAAGAGTCCTGACGCAGGTCTCTCACTCCTTCTCGACCACGGCGAGCAAGCCCGAGCTGAAGCTCAAACCACATGCGCTGAACAAGGCCTATCGACGTTTCTGCAGACAGAGCTTCTGATGAACGTAGCTTCGCTAAATTCTTATCAGTGATAGCAGGATAGAGAGATGCACGGTCTTTCCTCATTTTTTTCAATCTAGCTATAAATACATTATTCACTGATTGAAAAATTACATCACCACAGATATTCACTTGTTTACCATTCTGAACATTATTCAGAAATCTATTGATTCCTGCTCTCAAGACAGATAAAAGAGCTAACTGTATACTCTTTCCCTCTAACCCCTTTCACTGTTGCATAAAAATGCCTCGGTGTTGAACTAAGTTCTTGTCAGTCAATCGTTCTAAAATCTACTGCCTGGTTATTACTGGACAGCCAGTCCTTCAGCACATTTACAGCCCATGTAGTACTTTTCTGCATGTTCTGCACATCTTTGCTTTCCTCCAACTTAACTATTTCAGCTACTGTCATTTTTCCATGACGACTTCCACTCGTCATCCATTTCTGATGCAATCTTTCTCTGACAACTTCTTCCGCTCATTTCACTGCCTTGCAAGACTTCTACGCTGTCCTTTTCTCTGATTTCTTTTTCTGCTCCTCTGCTTTCCTTTGCTCTGCTTCCTTACATTGTGCTTTTTCCATCACTCCTGCTATCTTTCTCTCTGTCTCACAGATTTCGAACATTTCCCAGTCAGACACCTCCATTGACACATATTTAATTTCTGCTGTACGTGGCTCCGGAGTTGCTGCACTGCTGCTCTCTAGCACATTAGCTATGCACACATCTTCAATAACTCTGCATCTCTTTGCAGACACTCCATCTGGGAAACGATACTGGAGCCATTTGTTCAAGGACAATCTTCCAAAGATTTAAACATTTACTGACATTTCCACTACTACTACTACTCAAACTTCTCCCTCACTGCTGTCCACAACTGCTTTCCAACTTTTGAATAATGCTGCTCTGTGCTTCTGGTTGCAGCGTAGGGATTTCAGGTTCGACCCTGCACATAACGGCCCACCCGCCCCCGAAAACACGTACACACTACTTCACAAGAGAGTAAACAACCACTCAGATGTGTCTCATTGCATCACATCAAGACATTTGTTCTACTCCATGTCACTTTTGATATCTATATGTAGTACACTCATTGCTTTTTACCTTTTCTTGCAGTTCTCTCTCTCTTGTCCTGTGTAATGGAGTTCCCCATTGCGTGACTCCTCCCACACTGCTTTTTCTGCCTGATACTTTTACATCTCTCTACCGAACACTTTTCCATGCAGTGAAAACATCAATTATTGTATTGTTTGGTATTGATATAATCACACAGCTATCCGTGGCACCAGATGCAACTGCCCAACTCCATAATACTGTGTGTGTCTGATTCCCTTCCTCCTCTGTGCATCCCACTTACTTCTCTGCACTAAACACCTCTCCATTTCAGTTCCCCACCTCTTTGTACAGTTCCCTACTATGCAGACAACCTCAGTAATTTATCCTCCTCAGTAACGTATTTCCAGCAATACTACTGCACAATTATGATGCTTTAGAGCTATCTCTCATGCACCTTCTAATACCGACAAGACTGATGATCGGGTTCGTCGGTTACCTATCTCGGTTCCACTTTCCTCCATTACAGTTGCCAATTTCTCTCTCTCTCTCTATACACTATCTACTTTCCATGCTTCCTGACATCCTACATAGTCACTGTGCGCAACTTCACGTAGGAGTCACAGTGCCCATTGGGTGGGTAGGTGGGTATATTCCTTCGCTTACTTATGCCCAAATGTGGCTGCTTCACATTTTCTTTCACACCCCTCCTAAATGAGTGCCATCCATTCCCTTTCACAAAACCTCCACAACTTCTCACTACATCCACGTACTGTAAAAATACTATGGATTAATCAACGGTCAGCTGATTACCATTAGCCAATGACTACTCTCAACTACAGATGCCCATGTTATAATTTTTATTATTCAAGTTAGTTTATTAGCTTTGCAAATAGTTTCATTTATATGATGTTTGAAGCTTAAGTCCTCAGTGATGTATACACCCAGATCTTCAGCAGTTTGCAAGCATTTAAGAAGCTCCTGCTTTTGGGTACCATCAGGAAGGGCCTGGGCAGCAGACTTGCCCTTCTTCCAGTTGGTATTCTGGTACTTAACCATATGAGAAAGGTAGCTGGCAAGCCTTAGCCCAAAGCTGGAGGAGGCATAAACCCTCTCGCTCCACAGATCAATTCTGTGTGACCCTTTGTCGGGGGTGAGGGAGATGAGCTGTTTAGGCACCTTAGACCTGCCATGAGCTGCCTTTATTACCACAGCAACTGCTTCAGGTTGGGCAGCATAATGCGGAAAACCCTGAGGGGCATGATAGAGTTTATCAGCTCTGTGGAGCATGGCTGCCATTATGTCAGGCCTGTGCCATGCTGCAGCAGTAGCATTCCTCAGGGCAGGCAAAATAGGAGGAATTATCTTGGAAGAAGACTCTGGGATCTCGAGGAAATCCACTAAATTCTTTCGGTGGCATCCTCCTCCTCCTCGTACTTAGTATGAAAGCCCATGGCTGAGGACAACTGCTTCATAATATTGAAGAAGGTCAGGTCCTCTGGACGAGACCTAGGGGTGTGTTTGACTGAGTCCTCACTCACTTATGAGGCTGTGGACCTGTCTGAGGAGAGGGGTTCCTCCTCTTCCTCATCAGGAAGAATAAGATCTGGATGGTACTCCTCTTCGACATTGATCAGTTCCAATTCCAGGTTCAATGACTGAGGGACAATGATGGCCCATGGGGTGGGGGGGCAACCTGCGAAGCCTGCGTTGGAGTTGACGGTGACAATGCCATCAATGGTGAAGACGAAGTACACCTACATGCGCCTAGCTGGTGGACCAAAATCATGGTGAATTTGGTCAAAATATCACTGAGGTTGACGTCAGCAGAAGACTGTGCCGATGGGGGTTCGATGTCAGATGTAACAACCCATCACAAGGACCCGGAAAGCCCAAAGAACCCATACCCAAGGGCCTGGGGAGGCATCAGGCCTTGATAGGAGGGAAGAGGGTGTCGAGAACACAAAGGTCAATGACCGGCTGCCTTGGGTATCAGGCAGAGGAGCTGTCGATATGGGTCTGATGGGAACAGAGACCTGAATAGCAGATTTATGCATCAGCACAGCTGACAGGGTACCCCAGATGAAGACAAAGAGGCCATCGGGGAATGGGACCACTGCCAGGAGGAGCAGTCCCAGTCTCTGCCTTTTTTATGACTCCCCCTCGAGGACATGTCTCTGGCCTTAGTGGCTTGGGAGCTCACTGACCCTACCAGTGACTGGGAAGGAGGAATCCCAGAGGACCCCTGCCTGGAACTGGCTACTTCTTGATCCATAAGGAAATTTTAAGTGCCTATTTGAACCGCCCCTTTTTAAAGCTGTCCCACCCACAGGATCCCACATTTCCTCTCAACCTTTTCTCCAACCACTCCATCTAACTCCTCTCAATTACTGCTCTACCTGCCCTATTGTTAGGGACCTCACCCTAATTCGACTATATACCCTTTCAACTATAAACCAGCTTGCAGTTAAGCAGGCCAGCAACACCAAACAAACTACCTTGGGGTGCAACCACCTACTACTACTCGTCACTACCTCTTTTGGCATTGCTGGTACCATACACGTCCTTTTGTTCTGCAAATTTTGGACTCCCCGCTGTTCTGTCTAACCCTTTGTGTGAATCCACTTTATTAACCCTCACTCTCCTTCTCTCCCTCAGCCGAGAAACTGTCGCCCAGGCTCCCAGCTCCTAAGCCTCGGGATTCCCAGCTACCGGGCGGTCGGCGCCCCTCTAGCCGATGCTCGAGACCGCAGACACGGACCCAAGGCCCTACAAGGTACGGCAACTGCCGCAACTTTTTCGACCGCCCCCCCCACCTCCGCTGATTATTAAATACAGTAGCTCCTGCCAAAATATTAGTCCACGTCCCCTGGCGCAGTGCCCCACCAACAGAGACTTAGCTCGTGATCCCCCTCTTCTCTATCCAGCCTACGGGATCCAACTCTCAGGGCCTCGCCTTACTAAAACGCATACGCTCTCCTTGGCTGTGCCTTCACCACTAAATATCTTTAATGCTATCAAATTTGGGTCGACCTGGATCGGAAAGCTACTGATAAGCTGCATTAATCCAGCAACCCCACTGGCCCCTGGGCTAACTGAGTGGCTCCTTTTTGAGGTACCATCATGTTGGGCCCTATATGGCTCCTTTACTGCCCCTTCTTCTGCTGATACCAGCTGCCCAGCATTGGACACCTGAACTACCATCATGTTTGGTCTACAACGGCACCTTGTGCTGTATACCACATGGCAACTTATCCTTTAATTGCCTCCGTGATTCCAAGTACCAGTACCTCGAACCCTGCTCTTGGACCACACATACCAGTAGTACTTATAACACTCCCCCACCACAAGGCCCACCTCCCACCACGCAGACTTCTATCTCCTCCCCGCCTATTGTGGTAGGGGTACTAGCTCTTGCTACAACAGATCAGCTCTTCTATGGTGGCTACTTTCCAGTCCCTAAAAACATCAGATCTACTAGACGGGAGAAAGGCAGGAATTACAAGCTTATAATTAGCGCTCTTAGAAAAATCCTACTTATCCTCCTGCTTTGTTCAGGCAACGTAGAACTCAACCCTGGCCCCCCAGAAGCTACTGCTTTGCCAGCAGAACTAGCAAATTTAAAAGGAATAAGCTTCTTGCATATTAACGTATGTAGCCTCCTTAAAAAGATAACCTTAATACAAACCTGGGTAAATCATACCTCTTCTGACATACTTGTGATTTCCGAAACTTGACTTAGACCCAGCACCACTGATAGAGAAGTAAACATACCTAACTATGCCTTGTTCAGAGCTGATAGGCATGCCAGAGGAGGAGGGGTAGCTATCTACCTTAAAAACAAATTTTCTGCCTCCTGCTTATCCTCGGCATCTGTCGCCAGCGAATTCGAATGCCTAATTCTCAAAGTGCAAATTACACAGACTACTGCACTCTGCATAATAGGATGCTACAGACCACCGTCCTGCTGGCCTACAACATGTCATATCAAGTGACAAGTTGGGACAGAAGGCCAGAAACTATTATTTTAGGAGACCTCAACTTTGACTGGCTCTCTAACACAGCTGCTTGCCATCCTTCTGTGATGAACATGGGCTGGCAAGCTTATTACTGAACCAACACGCCCAAACGTGAAGAACCCCAGTAAAGTACACTTTTGGATGTGCTAATGGTGAGCAAACCTCATCTCTTCTCCGCTGATGTCTTCTTCTCAGGCGTGGCGACCATTGTTTTATTGGGAGTAAGATCCACCAACAACCCAGCACCTATCAGCAAGTTCTCTATGAAGAGATCCAGGCGCAACTTCAATGAACATGCCTACCTAAAGCGAGCTTAAGTACTCCCCTGAGTGGCAAGATTTCTACCTGGCCAAAGCGATTACGTCAGCTTACAATATCTTCACAACATTCTATCAAGGGCCCTTAATAGTATCCCTTATTAAAGTTCGAACTAGGACCAAAACCTGTAAATGGTTCACCCTCAGATCAAGTCCTTGCTTCTAGAAAGAGATAAGCTCTGGAAAAAGCACGCAGACTGAACACTGCAGAGGACTGGAACCAGTTCAGGAGACTACGAAATTTATGTACCAAAACAATCAGAGAATCGGAGGCTACCTTCTTCAAATCCGAACTCGACTCTGCCACAAAGAGCCCAATCAAGCTCTGGAACACAATCAGTGATCTGCTAGGCCACTCCCCAGGAAATTCACTCCCGACCAAGATTACCTCTGGCAACTTGACTATAACCGAAAAGATGGATATACTTGACGCATTTAATAACCACTTTGTTACTGCAGGCATGGCATTTGATAACTCCCTGCAAACATACTTGGCTCCCCAGACTGCCAGTCAACTGCCGAAACTCGATAGCTTGCGCCTTTCTCACTTCAACCTGCCACACTGAAAGAGGTAGAGGACCTCTTATTCAGTTGGATACTAGAAAAAGTGCTGGGGCCGACTCCCTTGACCCTTACTTCCTAAAATTGCCTACCACATGACTAGCAATACCGTCACCCACCTTTTAACTTATCCCTGTCTCAGGGCATCTTACCACCTATATGGAAGACAGCACATGTCATACCACTGTTCAAATCAGGTGACCGTGGCGATCTCAATAACTACAGGCCAATTCTCCTCCTTCCGGTCCTGTCCAAGCTCCTAGAGAAAATTGTAAATGCACAGCTGAGGACTCACCTTGAGTCTAGGGAACTGCTAAATCCTATGCAGTCCGTATTCAGAGCTAAACATAGCACTATCTCAGCCCTCGCCAAAGTTACTAATGACTGGCAGCGTAATCTTGAGAGCAAAAACTTTATTTGTACTGTTTTCCTTGATCTAAGCAAGGCTTTCGACACCATCGACCATAGTCTGCTCCTCTCCGCCCTTCAAACCATAGGTGTGGACCCCTCCTCTCTGTGTTGGTTCACTGACTATCTTACAGGGCGCTTTCAACAAGTTAAAGCCGAAGGAGGCCTGTCCCCCTTAAAAACTCTGCAAAGAGGGGTACCTCAAGGTTCTATATTAGGGCCCTTACTTTTTGCAATCTACATTAATAACATCGACTACTGTATAAAAGAAGCCAACATCCATCTGTTTGCAGATGATACAGTTCTCACGAGTCGCCAACACCTGAAGCTGCCTGCAATGACCTACAGTCAGAATTCAACCTTTGCAAAGCCAACTCCTCCACAAAAGCTACTCCTTAATGCCAAAAAACTAAAGCGATGGTCCTCTCTCCTTTTATCCGTACAGCTAACCCTGTGTCCAGTGGGACAGTTCCCAAATTACCACAGTTCTAGGTGAAAACTAGAATTTGTTACAAAATTCAAGTATCTGGGAGTTTGGATAGACCAAAGACTCTCCTTCATTGAACATATCGAGGACTTGCTAAAACGACTTGACAAAGGCTTGGACTGTCTTTTAGAATCAGCCAATTTCTCACCAGAGATGCCAAGAAACAACTGGTCCAATCCATTTTCCTATCATTGGTTGATTACGTGACTTCCTCTACAGCCAATGCCCCAACTCTTACATGGCTAAACTGGACACACTCTACCATCGAACACTGAGGTTTATAGCAGGACTCCCCTTGACACACATCACTGCACCCTATATGCGGCAGTGGGATGGACATCACTAAAGTTCAGGCGCCACAAGCATACGCTCTCTGGACCTATAGAGCCATCTCTAATAAGCTGCCTTACTATATCTCCTGCTGTCTTCCCTGAGTATAATTGGGAAATACAGCGTTAAGAAGTTACTCAGCTATTACACTTAAAGTACCTAAAGCAAAATCCTGCTTCGGCAGGCAGCCATAAGCTTCGGTATACCTACCTTATGGAACGATCTACAAAAACCCTCAAATTAAGCACTCTAATCGGATAAATGCTTTCAAGATGCTTTATTTCCGTACAATCAGAGAAGTATGTAACTGCTTCACCCACCAGACCCAGTACCGGTGTCTGCACTGGTATATAGCCACTTCTAGACCCAATTTTAAGTACTGACCCCCAGCTTGCTCCTCACCAGCCTAATTGTTCTCTCTCTTATCCCCTGTCTTATCAACACTAGGCCCATCCATCCCCTTATTCTTCCTTTCCCAACCTCGGATAGGAGCTCACTACCCTGGGTTGTGACATCCTACCATGCCCGTGCTATAGCATTCCATCTCGGGGCTCACACACTCCTTTTCTCCATCCACCTTCTACATCCAGCTTTACCAACTCCTTTCTGTGCACCGTGCCCTCATAGCCTTTCTCCCCTACTTCCCTCCCTCTCTTCCCTCTACCTTCACCTCTACCTGGTGTATATTTTATTTTTTCTTCGTTACTTCCTCCTGCAACCTTAGATAACCTGCTTTATCTTCCTATAGACACTTCTATGTATGTAAATACCGTGTAATCTGTACAATATCTGTATAATTCTATGTACATATGAACTTCTTTTCTTCCTCTCTGTAAAGAGTATTATCTGTATTGCCTTGTAAATACCTGTGTTGACCTGTATATACAATTGTTCAGGTTCCACCCAGGTCCATCTTGCAAATGAGCTTCTGCTCAACGATGAACGCCTGGTTAAATAAAGGACTTGATTGATTGATTGATTGAATCGCCTGAGAGTTGTCTGATTGAACTTCTGTCAGAGCTCACAGTCGGAGACTTCATGGTCAGGCCCAAGACAGCAGACACAGAGAGAGAGTTTTTGTCCGTAGAAGCAATCTTCTTTCCACAGTGGCAGCGATGGAAGAGTGAAGCTGAAGGGTTAACTCTCTACATAAATAAGGTAAAGGAATCTCTTTAGAAGAAGAGATACTAAAAAAATTAAGTATAGAAGAGTTGTAGGCAAAAAATGGTGCAAAACTGCGTCAGACTGGGGCCGCTCACGCCTTTATAGGGTTGGTGATGTCGGAAGATGATGTTGGCGTGGGTGCCCCAATTGTACTGCTGAAAATCTTCCATGTGGATCTTGCTTCACCGACAGTAAAGTTCCTACGGTGTGACCTGATGACTGAGATACCCCCGAAGATCTTGTTTTTTCCGGTTTTGGCCATGCCAGTCACTCCCCCATACTAGCAGAAAGTTTGTCTTTACAAGCAGCCTTAAAAAGTCTGCTTTGGACTTTGCCATACAGCCTTAACAAGCTTTCGTGACCAATGCAGTGCAATTCTTCAGGTAAATGGTAACTATCAAGTGTCTCAAAGCTGACTCAAATGAGGGGAAACTTGCTGAAAGTGGCAGGAGGGAGATTTAAGAATGATGTCCGTAAACAATTTTTAACCGAAAGAGTGGTGGACGAGTGAAACAAACTACCGGAAGAAGTGGGAAGGAACAAATCAGGGGTCAGTTTCAAAATGTGACAGGACAGTCATACGGCCTTATTTGGGGGGGGGGGCAAGAGGATGGGATGGTCACTCAGGACAAAACAGAGTAGTCAGGTAGGATGGGATGACAGGATGGGCCGGTTGGTCTTTATCTGCCATCAATTTCTATGTACCTATGTATTATATACATAAGTTTTGTTAATTAAAGCCTATTAAGTAGGAAAAAAACCCACTTAAAAAGTGATTTACAATACTAAAGCAGATGTAGGTGTGAAGAGGAGTCTAAATAAACATGCTGTTAAGGGTAGATATAAATGAAAATTACGTACCTACCATAATTCTTAATCTTCTCTTGTATCTTCACCATTCATTACTGCTTGGGTAGTGCTGGAGGCACACACCCACTACGGGAGATTTTTTTTTTTTTTTTGAGTCGCTCCAACGGTACCACCCCGAAGCGGCAGCGCTACGTCATGCATAAGGCAGCCATTAGGTGCCGCAGACTCCTCTTCCATTTCAGTTCTGGTAGCCGAAGAGGCGAAAACAAAGGGTAAGGAAAAAGGAGAGCGAGGCAAGAGAGCCGAGGGACAGAAAAGGATATAAGCTGAAAAAGGAATAAGCTGGTAGAGGACAGTAAGAAGAGAGAGAATGTCTACCCTAAGGGACCGCAGGGCCTCCCTTCTGGGGCTGCTCCAAGGGAGAAACAGATAAAGAAAAAGAGAAAAGGAAGAAGAAGAAAGGGAAGAAAACAAGGGATGTTGAGAGGGGAGAACACTGCCCATAGATATATATTGGTTGAGAGGCTTATAAGCTCGGAACCAAGAACAAGGGAGCAAGAATCCCTCCTATAGGACTGAGAGAAGGTTCAACTGAACCGCTTGTACAGGTTGGACACAAAGGGCAGATTCTCTAACCTCCCATCATCTCAACCCCCTACACTCTAGTGGAGAGCTCACAGACTGCCCAGGCAGAAAATCTGGTCTGGAAAGACAGCGCCCAACTAGGAGGGGGAATAAGCCCCTTAGCACCTTGTCAAGTGCTAACACAGAAGTGTGTGGGGAGAGGTTAAGCCCTACAGAAGGCAGCTTTGTATGAAAGGATAGAGTGGGAACTCAATCAGACTCCCTGAAGGCAAGGCAAGAACAACAGCTCAAGGTTAATGAAGTGCCAGAAGCACCAACCAGAAGAAGCTGACAATATTAATTAATACCAGCCGGAGGGAACCTGAAAATTGGGGCCGAGCCATAGAGGGATGGTCTCTTCAGCTGTGAACTGAACAACATGGCTAAGAAGCCAAGAGGTCACCCCTAGGGGCAATCAGAAAGAGTTCCCTCAGGATAGAATAAATCTTACTCGTTCCCCTTTAACTTGAGGAAAAAGGATCCATCCAGAGAAGAACGGAAAATCAAGATAGTTTTTTTTTTTTTTTTGGCTTAAAGACCAACGAGGAAGGGAGAGGAATGAGTAGGGAGGGGGAGAAGCCCAGTAGGAGGCCACTGAGGGGAAGGTGGGCAGGTATCAGTAATGAATAGTGAAGATACAAGAGAAGATCAAGAATTATGGTAGGTACGTAATTTTCATATCTTCCCTTGTCATTCTTCACCATTCATTACTGCTTGGGTGAGTACCAAGCTCCCCCCCCAAGGGGAGGGGATAATAGAAACCCTGAGGGAACAAGACCCCCAGCCTCCTGCTGGTGGGAAACAGGAGGGGAAGACCCTGGGCTAATCAGACGAGAAGCCTATAGCGGAGGAGAGCTAGAAGGTGTCTCCCAGGGACGGGGAGACGGACGAAGCCCCTGCAGAAGCCTCCTAGCCATGGAGGAAAAAAGACGGGTCCCCCGGAAAGCAGAGCAAGTCACCCTACGCCGGGCCAGGGGTGATAACCTTGATAGATGAAGCCGTGCCGTCTGTCTAATACAGATCGCTGTCTCTGCAAGCCTGGAAGCCACCTCATTGGTGTCATAAGATGCCCTTGCTTGGTGTCTTGCCAGTTCCAGGCCTATAACAGAGAGGGCAATAGCTTGTCTGGATTGCTCCGTATCAGGCATTGATGCTAGGACTTGGGAGAGCATCGACCATAAATGCCTACTGTAGGCAGCATGATGAGCCTGATGTGATGCAATGCATAACATCGCATGTGAGGAAGAGAACACTCTTCGCCCCAACCGGTCAAATTGTAGGGATTCTGAGTCCAGTGGGCGGTCATGCGCCAGGTGGCAGCGCCCGGGAGTTTCTAGGAATGCCAATCCCGAAGAAGGGTTGGGAAGAGAACTTAAAGACTCCAATGGGGCACAACACCTTCTTCTGCAGACTGCTGGGGCTGGAACAGGGATGGTTGCCGACTGACAGGAAAGGATAGACGCCTCCTGGAAGGGAATAGGCCAGGACAATACCACCAAATGCTGGGCACTGAATTCACTGAGGAATTCACTCGTCTCTTGTTCGGTATTGTCTCGCCTAACAAAGGAAATACGAAGATCCCTCACCATCCTTGAAAGGAATCGCTGATATTTAGTGAAAATCAGCATCGGAGGAGAGATGAGCAGTGAGTTCCTCTCCCTCCAAAGAGGGAGACGAGGATGATGGAGAGCTTAAATGTCCAGAGAACTCCTGCGGTGGTGGGGATAGGCGAAACACCCGCTCATGCATATATCTAACGTATGAGGGGAGGGCTGCCGCAGAGTCTCTGAACGTCTCCCAGGATAACGGGACCGTAGGACCGACATGGCCTGGGAGAGAGGGGGGTGGCTGCAGAGGAATGGGAGAGGGACACCTACGATGAGGCAACTGTCCTCTGCTGAGGCTCCGAAATCCAGAAAACGGAGCCTGAGCTGGCGGGATCCCGGACAACAAACCAGGTCACAGAATGGAACCCTGGGCATGCGAAGCCTGGAAGAGCCTAGTACGGGATCCTCCCCTGTGACGAACCTGGGGCTGCATGGGTCCAGAAGGGCAGCCCACAGCAATACCACCAGAGGGGTCCCTGGAGCCTGAGAGGGAAAGACGGGGCCCAGCGCTACAGCTCCTACCCGTACCCCAAGGGGTGGCAGGTGAAGACCGAGGTGCCTCAACCCGGTCTCTCAACCACCCGGACTCTGAGAACACCCTCCTCCTCGACCCCAGCGACACCCCACTCCGAGCAGGTGCAGCAGCACCGGGATCAGCAGCTACCAAAACCCCCTCAGAAGGATGAGCCCTTCCCCCTGCCATCCCCCTCCAGGGACCCCAGACCACCCCCAGCCTGGGAGGCCTCAGGAGAGGACAGCAGAGGAGACAGAGGAATAGGTGCGATGGGCAGCCTAGCACCTCGTCTCACTGGAGACCCTGACTCCGAAGAGTCAGGGTGCCAGGACGGGTCCACATCCGAATCATCCTCTTCCAAGGAGGAAGAGACCAGCTGGAACTCAATACTGGCCACCCCAGGGGTCTCCGAGAGAAACGGCACCGCGGTGCCAGACAATCTCGAAGCATCCGCAATGCCCAAACCTGGTCCTGACTCCCCAGTGGTGCTAGTCAGACCCGCGGCACCAACCTCGGCGCTGGACCCGACCGGCGCCATAGAGAGCTGACCGGCCCACGCTGCCATGGGTGCCGAGAGCCACACGCTGGCGGCTAATGGCGCGCAAATGGCACTGGGATCCAGAGCGATGCTGGAAGGCAGCTTCGAGGGTCCACCGATGCCAGGCCCTTCGACACTGGGGGAGCCTGCACCTCCAAAGAGGTGACTGCCGAGGCAGTGTCTCCACCGCGGCTCCAGGAGGGACCACGGTGCTCCTCCGACACTGTGGAAGAGGCCTCCTCTTCGGCAAGAGTAGAAGATGAGGAGGCTTCCTCCTCTCCAGGCCGTATAGGCCTGGGAGGGGACCCGGAGGAAGGGTCTAGAGATCTTACCTGGGAATCCCTGGAGTGACGCCGTCCCCCGAAAGTCGGTGAAGCCTTGCCGATCTTTAAACATGCAGAATTCTAGGATGCGACGGTCCATGGAGAAACAGGCATCGCATGCATCCATATCATGGTTGGGTCCCAGGCAGCGAAGGCAAACATCATGCCGGTCCATGATGGAAAAATGCCGGCCATAGGAGCACCAACGCAAAGGGGCACGGCCCGCCTTCGACTTACATTAGGCTCCCGAACCTGACATGATGAGAAATAAACAGAAAAACACAGCAAAAAGATCCGGCGTCGTAAGAAAAAACAGAATGGTCTTACCGGCTAATAACAACTTCAACGGCGTCGGGATGAGCAGAAAGCGGAGAAGGAGGAGTCACAAGTAGGCCTCTGATACAGCTGTAAATCTCGCATGCGGAGCAGGTGCAGCCTCGAAGGACGGGAGAAACAGAACTGAGATGGAGGAGGAGTCTGCGCCACCTAGTGGCCGCGACTTCAAGGCATGTGATGCAGCCTCGGGCGTGCCGCTGGAGCCGACTCGAAAAAAATCTCCCATAGCACCTCCGGCACTACCCAAGTAGTTATGAATGGTGAAGATTTACAAGGGAAGATCAATACCTAGACCTGACAGAGAGGGGTTATTTAGAAAATTAAGTGGTCAGCACAAACCGATAATTGCAGCCTAGGGTAAACTTCAAAAAGTTATCTTTAAAAACAGTGGTCAGGACATTCAAAGTGCATTAGCATTTACAAAACTGTTTAGCAACTTGCCAACACCACACTGCACCCAAAAAGCAGGGGAGGATAGAAAAATGCCATACTGGATGTCATGGTTAATGAGAGTCACTAACCCATTAGCAACCAGCCCCAAGTCATGTAGGTGTGCCTATGCAAAACAGCTGATGGCGCCTTGCACGTAGGTGCACCGGCATGCTGGTAGGTTTGGAGAGGCGGTAACGAGCCGTTAATGCCACACTACTTACTGCCTTCTCAAACCAGGTCTTATGGCCTGCACCTCCTAACCACCGCCCAACTGATCACCCGGCCATGTAAGAAACAAATTTACTCTGGTGTCTGGTGGTCCTCCCGTTCCCTGAACACCAAGTTATGACAAAACTGAAATAACCCTGGTGCCCACTGGTCCCCCTCAGCCCCTTGATCTCCTCACCAGTATATATATATATATATAGATAATCCCCTCCCATGGTGTCCAGTGGTTCCCCCCCCCCACAGTCCCCTTGCTGGTATATTATGAACTCTCTCTTGTGTTCTTTGGTTCCCCCCCACCCTCTGTAGGTCTGAAGCCTCCACCTCGACCTGCCTGCTCAGTCCCCTCCACTACCTTCACCCCTGGCCCTCATACAGTATATGTGCCCTCCTCCCCGATGGCAACCAGCACAGACCCTTTGCCACTGGCTGAATAATAGTTTGTGGACACACACCTACTGTAGAAAGAGTTGTTTACCATAGGCACACAATCATGAACAGCCATTCAGTTGTCTGTATTTTCCATGTAAAGATGAGGTAGGGGTTGAATGGTCACTGTAACCAGACACCGAGCATGAGCAGGGCCGGGACCTTTTTTTTTTTTTTTGCGACAAGAGGACTGCCTTCCCTCTCAGTCATGAAACTGACCAGTACTGGAACACTCACATAGAAGTTCTGGTTCCTGCAGGGTCCTGTTGCCTCTGGCTTTAAGACCAAAGAGTATGACTCTATGGAGAAGATAAGAGTCTTAGCCCATTGGGTCCAGTGGCCACCATATGGCATGGGAACCACCTATTGCTGAATCTGACCCAAAATGGCCACCCGGACTCAATGAGTTAGAAGATTTAGGTTTCAGATGACGTTTGTTAGTTCACCAGCTGAAAGAAGTTGCAGTCATTTGTAGCTTTAAAGCTTGCAGACTCCACTTTGTAAAACAAGAACTATAAAAACATTTTTTGGAAAAGCACACTGGAGTATTGTAAAAAAATCGGCCTAACAGGTATCTACTAGAGCCTTAAAGAACAGTACTAGGGGGCACTAGAGAGCCATCTTCCAGGCTGGACACACCTATTTGAAGCTCTCCATCTCAACATGCAAATTTTAAATAAAAAAGTAATCGGAGATTTAAAAAGCTGAAATTATTTTACTAGAGTTGGGTAGATGACATTGAGTGGAATCGAGTGAAATAAATTTTAACTATGGGACAGCAGAAAGCGCATCATCAGGGGCAGTCGAAAGATCAGTCCCAACCAAGTACCAGCAAGGCCCCGGGACCAGCGGATGGTAGTGGCAGTGGATCCAGGGATGCACCCGAGCTGCCATGGAAGGCCATGACTGAATCCATGAAGGCGATCGATTCAAAAGTAGAAAAGACTCTTCAAAAGTTAGCGTCTCACGAGGGGGCAATTCAAAAATTAGTAGGGACTATGGTAGAAACAGAAAAACGTACAGTCTCAACACTCACAACTGTGGCCACTCTACTAAGGAGAACAGTCAACTCCGCAACCAAATGGGAGGCATCGAAAACGAAGTTAGATCTGGAAATATACGGTTTTAGAGTCCCAGAAGGGAGTGAGGGGACCACCCTACTACTGCAGTATATGATCACCTGGCTAAAAGAAAAACTGGTATTACCGGAGGGGTTTTCCTGGTCGGTACTTACTAAAGCATACCGGGTGAATCCTGGAATCTGGCCGACCACACCGAATATGCCCTGCATAATCCTAATTAAATCTACAGGTTCAGAGATATGGGATGCCATAGTTCTGGCAGCAAGGGCCGCTTAACTGTTGGAAATTAACAGCTCTGATGTGAAGCTCTACCCCAATTTGTCCTTCCAAACGTGGGCTAGAAGGAAGGCGTTCGAAGCTGTATGACAGCGGCTGCAAATATTGGGCATCATACACTCCTTCTTACCACCAGCATGTCTCAGAGTGGTGTACAGGGAAAAGACATAGCAGTTTAGTAATCCCCAAGACGCTGGCAGATGGATTGAAAAAATTGAGCAGGAGTTCGCAGGGCGTAGAGAAGAACCCGACCATGCTGACTCATCTTCAGGAACGGAGGATTGATCTAGGATCTGCTACTTAAATATCGGAGCAGGTTTGGACTTATAGACAGCTCACTATGATTTACTTTATACCAAGTCTCCCAAGGTAAGGGAGATCAGTATTTCAGGAACGTTACTGATCTTATGTAAGAAACAAATTTACTCTGGTGTCTGGTGGTCCTCCCGTTCCCGGATCACCCAGCTATGACAAAACTGAAATAACCCTGGACGTTATGGGTGGACTTGGGACAGCTTAAGGGGCTAAAATATTTTTAACTAAAGGTGCTGAGGCAATGAGCGTGCGGGAATGCCCACCATTTTGTAAGTCCCTAGTTGGATCATGTTCTTCCCATGATTATGGAAGCTGCGGTAGCACAGACTGCCAGTAATAGTAACTCTGGACTGTTAAAATTTCACCGTTCCCAGCTGGAACACAGTTAAAAGTTCTAACTTTATTTACTTTCAAAACAAGATCATTTCCAATTGCTGCTTAAATGATATGTTAAATGATACAACTTGTTTATAACTGTGCCTGGGGGATTTGAACTTTTAAAGGGGCCTGAATAACAGTATGTTTTTCTCCCTAGTTAGAATCAAGTCAAATAGCAATTGTATAGATTGTGGAGCTCAATGTGTTTTAATTTCTCCCTAAAGGAAACACCTTATACCTTTGAAGAAGCTGGCAAATATCGAAGAATTGTTGGACTTGATAACTGAACTTTGCAGGAACACCCAATTCCTACTGTAACTGAATACAGGGCTATTATATACAATGTTCTCCATATTACTGCTGTTGAGGCTGTTTTACTGTTGTTGTGTGCCTGATATCTATGAGACATATGACTGTATAATGTCTTATTACACAGAAAATCTATAAATATAAAGTACTAAAAAAGAAGAGTACTAGTTAACCAGGAAGTGTTCATCACGTCCAAGATTTTTGCATTGCCTAGTAGTTTAACAATTTCAGATTTAACTTTTGATGCTTACTGTTTTCTGATAATCGGTTCTCTTGATTTTTAATACATTTATAATGTTGTGTGGAGCCACAGGAAATATGCCAGCCCCCACATCATTCCCGGTTTGTCACCCTTTGTTTACACTGCTTGTCTTCTAAACACTCAGCAGTCAAAGGACACGGTGGTGCATTCTAGTTACATTACACAAAACAACCAATGAGAGACTAGCCACACCTTATTTCCCTCAGAATCCAATATGGCACTCCTGATCAGGGTCTGTACTAAACTGTCAGAAAAAATAAAGAATATAAAGAAAACAAATGAAGATTAAATGCAAAGGATTTCAGTGTTGTCAGCTGTGGGGTTTGTTTGACATAACTATTGTAAAAAGAACATTTTTATTAACTAGTACTGCTGCTTTAAAACCAATCTGAAAGCACTAGGGCTGGGCAAATCAGCTCTGTTGCACTATCAGATCTTCCTGAACCAGGCCAACTTGACTCGGCATCAGGCACACAGAGCTTTTCATGGCTCAACCCAACCTACCGAGTTGGTCTGGTTCGGAACTGCAGGTCCAGTCCGAAGATACATTATCAATGGCAATTTCATTGCCGCGTTATCAGTACCAAAAGAAAAATGCCCATACCAATCTCCACTCTCCCGTGCATCACTGGGGTCAACTTGTCAAATCCAGCCACGCATGCTCGTAGCTCTTTTAGAGGAGACAACATGTGACATCTTACTCTGTGAACCAGAGAGGTCCAACCCCCATCAGCACTGTATTGGGTGACTGGCTGATGCAGGAGTCTGTCATTAAGAGAGAGTCACATGGGTGGCTACCCAGCACTAAGCAGCAGCAGTGCTTATCTAAGCAGCATGCATACTGTGGGCGAAAGAAGCAGTTTGTGTCCTCCTTTCCCCTCGCTAAGCATGGTGGCCTGTGGGCCAAAAAAAAAAAAAAACACCTAATCCCAAGAAAACAATAACTAGTGGTTTGGCTTCTTAGGCAGCTACATGGCCAGCCTATATGCAGTTGGTATTGGGGCAGCTTAAAAATTGTATAATAGAGCTGGCCCGGTGGCGTTGAGGGCTGAAGCGCTGGACGCCACAACTTGTGCCATGCTGGTGACCCAGGTTCGGCAACGAGCCTGGGCTGCAGGAGGGGGAGAGAGATGATTGAGTGTCTGGAGGACTGCTCTCCTCTCTCCAGGGAAAAGGGGTCTAGTCGTCCCACCCGCTGATTGCCCTCTAGCAGTGGCTGGAGGTCTGTATGGGTCGGGAGGCTTAGAAGCCGACGTGGTTACGTCAGAGGGAAGGGAGGGAGGAGAAAATGGAAAATGGTGGGGGCTCCCCGGACCCATGATGGCCCGACCGCTCTGGTGAAGTCTGCCCTGCCACCAGATTTTCTGTACTGGGTGGCGGGGGACTGCCGGCGCCCCTCCACTTGGCCCTGCCACGGAGGGGAAATCTGTGGGGGAACCTCGGGGGGCAGACAAGCTGGGGGTCAGGCCAGAGGATGTACCCCCTCCAAGGAGGGGGGGTCATAGCCCCGTAGAGCCCATGGAAGAAGCAACAACAAAAACATAAATAAAAAATTGTATAATGGACTGGGGATGGGGAAGGGGAAAACAAGGAGAAGGGTGTGATGTGTACCTGTGGGTGTTGTAGAGAACAGCTCCGACATCATCAAATTGTTCACCAGCCTTAAAAAATATAATTTAAAAACATTATTAAAAAACTGAACTGTCCATTAAACACAGCAGTGTGAAACTGTGTGTGGGAGGTCTAACAGACAGCTCCTGCATTGTCCCATTGGAGGCTGAGTGGTTATGCATTGTGTTGCTTCTGTGCAGCCTCTGAAAGTCTGACCCCTAAAGAGCTACTCATACCCTGTCCCTTATATGTATATCTGCTGGCTGTGGGTGGGGAAGAGGGGTAGATGAGGGCCAAGGTGGGGGGTGGATAAGAGCTCGGGGGCTGTTACAAATTTTGCAACATATCACTGCTTGGTTCTCTCCCCTTCCTTCCCCACCTGTTCACACCAGGAGGCTAGCTCATATCCTGATGTGTGCCATTATATGTGTGTGTATGTGTGTGTGGGGGGGGGAGCACAGTGTCCAGTGCAGGACCCTGTTTTCATATGCCATGCTTGTTGATGAATTATGACAAGGCAGTTTGGGGCAGGACCTGCAGCACATAGACCTTTGCAACTGGACACCCTGACACACATCACACCCCAGACTACACGGTTGTCACTCACACTCAGATTGGCATATGTAAACAGCAGTTTTGTGCTGGATAATGCGTTTCTACTTCCCCGCACATGACGGGCAGCATTGGGCTAGTCTAGTTTGGACATTAAGGGTATGGGGAATGCAGGATGGGGACAAACAGCTGTACCCCCTGAAGACTGGGCCAATGGATTTTTTTTTATAGTCCAGAAGCCACTCAGGGAACCAGAATGAAGTGACAGGAGGATCCAGGATTGGGGGGTCACATCTCAGACGCCATGTATCCCTAGCACTGTGCCTGAACTACTAATCCACAGTGCCTTACTGATTTTGGGTGGGGTCAGATCTCAGACTCCCTGTTCCCAAGCTCTGCACCTGAACTACTAAGCCACACTGCTTCACAGACTTTAGGGGAGAGTGCATATCTCACATTCTGTGTTTCCCAGGTCTGTGCCTGCACTACTAGGCCACAGTGCCTCCCTGAGTTTAGGAGGGAGTTTATGTTTCACATTCAGTGGTCTCCAGTTCTGCGCCTGAACTTCTAGGACATAGTGCCTTGCTGCCTTGGGGTGGTTGTCATGTCACATCTCAGACTCTGTGTTTCCATGCTAAATAAAAATAACATCTCAGAAGGGTGGGAGGCATGGCTCAGGCCCAATCACATCTCCTGTTCATTTATTTTATTTATTTTTTATTTTTATTTTAGCCTTTGGTAACTGGGTAAGGCTCACTAGGCACAACTGCCTGTTTTCAGGGGTGACCTGGGAACACTGGGTGGTTAAGTGACTTGCTCAGAGTCACACAGTATGCAAGTGGAGGCTGTGAGAATCAAACTCAGGTCTGGTCTGCTGGATGTACCAAGCTCATTCACACCTCGTTCCTCTAACCTCTAGGCTATACTGCCAGCCCAGTCATGCTGCCTGTCTCCTCCAAACAAGCATGTTACACTCAAGGAACGTAAAAGGATACAAAAATACAGACACAAAACATTTTTTTAAGCTGAATTTTAACATTTTATATGACAAAAATCAAAAACAATATTTCAGATGCATTTCTCATATTTAAACTATGTAAAAACAGGTCTAAAATTAATCAGAGTAAATCAGAATCTTTTTGAAATAAATCAGAGTCGGAATCAGAACCGGGTCGCAGCCGACCCTCCCATCCCTAGAAAGCACTACTTGATTTGCTTGTCCGTAAACAAGATACAGTAATTCAATCCTGAGAGCAGAAGCGACTTCAGTCCCTGCTAAAAGGAATCTTCTTCAGGAAGGGGGTGGAGACTGCTGTCAGCCAAGTAGGACATGTTTACTCAAGCTCCTCACTATTTAGGATTTATTACTGACAATACTGACTTTTCACTTAGAAACATCACCATACTATATATTTCTTACTTTCATTTCTGACTGCAGTGAAACTTACAAGCATTTGGTTCATAGTAGGCAGAAAAGAGTGAAATAGAAAAATATTTTTTATTTTATTTATTCATTTGTTCACTGGTAGGCCCCCTGGACTTGAGTGTTTTTTTTGTTTTATTCTTAACAGGAATGGTCTGTACGTCAATACACTGTTGTCAGTTCAGGAGCAGGACAGCATGGTGGTCCTGCGAACTCGGCTAGCACTGCCCAGCAAGATGAAGGTGAACAGACTCTGAAAATTGTCCTGCAGGCAATAAGGGACCCGGACTATAAAGTTGAGAGTTTGCCTCTCTACTGTGGAGACCAAAATAGGTCATGTTGTAGCTGCTGAAAGTAAAGAAAGAAAATTAGCAGCTTCCTAAATGGCAGCTTCCACAACAGGTTTCTTGAAAGAGAATAACTACTGAGACTGCATCTCGAAAACTTGGAGAATGCTACCAGAGCTGTGAACATTTGGCTGCATTTGACTCTTGGGGGTGGTGGCATCCCCCAAAGATTTTTCCTGCCCTAGCCTTAATCCTCCAGCAGACATTGTGCAAACCTGCTGGATTCCCCCACCCACCCCAGATGCCAACTGTTGGATGCCAATACACTGCGAGCAGTTATTTTCATTACCTCAGAGCAACACAGTTGGACTGCTTTTTATAGATGGTCGATGCAGTACTTGCACTTACCTTGGTGAATGGAACAACACTCTATACATCCTGGATCCCCGTTTCTCCACCAGAAAAAAAAGATGAAAGCATTTGTGGTAGTCCGGATGACACTTTGGGAGCTTGGCATTAATAACACCATGACACTCCCAGAAAAATGTAAGAGTGGACTACGTAGGGGAACCGTAAATCTCCGGTGACAGTTGAGTCAAGAAAGTTAGCGGGCAAGCTCAGACCAGAAGTTGACTACAGAGAGGAAGATGATGCCAATCCCGCTGGTGACAGGTAACTGAGACTGTACTTCATGATTTCGCATTGGGGCAATTTCACAATCTGTTGATGTCTTGAGGACTCAACTGGGGACGTTTTTTGCACTGTCAGCCAATGAGCCCCTCAAGGATATTGTGACATGTTGACATGTGAGGGAGGTGGGGAGAGGGATTGGAGAACAGGGAAAAAAGGCTGGTGTGCTGGATCTTGGCTCTTAGTGACCTTTCCAAATGGCACCTGACTGCTCAATGCACAGTCCACCCGGCCCCACCCCCATAAACGACCACCACCTCAGACGACACAAGGTACTTCCTCCCTGGTGGCAGTAGGGAGGCCTCCAGACAGTAATAAGCTGGACCTGATGGGCCGACAGAGGACCTCGGGGATTCTGATGGTAAGGAATGACAACTTGGGCTTAATCTGGTGGGAACGTGGGGCCTGAAGGAGAGGGCAAAAAAAATTTCCCTGACTGCATGCTGGGTAACAGCACACTCATACTGGCTAGCCACCTCCCTTTTTGTGTTACATGCAGTGACCCGGTATGGTTAAGTCCACCACATAATTTTACTTCAGTTTGATAATTGGTTTTGGATAATATCCCCATGCAAATACTTTCTCCATACAATTACTAGTTTTGGTATTCTCCTGTTTAATGTGTGAAACTGGAATGTTTTTTATCATATTGCTTCTCGTTCTATGATTGATGCAAACAATTGCTCATTTCAACTGAATCCTGAGTAAAATGATGTAATGCAGTTGTAAGATTTTATATACTTTGGACTTTATAGTGCCAGAGGAAGATGGCCTACAAACATGCTTGGTGACTTTTATCCCCCCGAGGCCTCTACCATGCAACATATGCAGACTTATGACTATTTATTTATAGCATTTTGGTAACCAGGTAAACCCACTGAGACCAGATGGATTACTTCCGTGCTTGAAAGCAGCAGTACTAGTTGTTAAAAATTTAAATAATTTGGTTGGTAGTTAGGATAAACCAAAACATCAATATATACGATTTTTCTTTTTGCTTTATTTAATTCCTAGGCAAGATAGAGGATTCTGAAGTTCTTAAAATTTATTGGTCCTTTGCCCAGTCCACTGTCATGGATGTAAGCATCATAGACCAGGGTGGTACTGTGCTCTTTGTCATCAGAAACATGTGCTTTCAATATCCTGACATCTCTGCAAAAGCTAGAGACAAAAGTTGGACCACATTGAAGACTTCTGGTCTCTAGCCTGATTTGAATACAGGACAGAGAGAACACTTGTAAGAAGGCCATACACCTTGCAGAGTTCGATGCTGCTAGTGACTCCAAAAATGTTTTGAATCATATCAAAAGTTTTATGGGGGGTAAGCACACCGAATCCACTAATGATATGATGCTTGACAGTACTCACTGTAACAACCTTATCACTACCGCCAACGCTTTCGACCTTCACTCTTCTGACTTTTCCAGATACACCTGTCTGGCCTCGACACTCCCAGCTTTCACCCCTTTCCTCTCCAAAGACACTCCCAATACTACATCCTGTTTCTACCTATGTGCAGCTGCTAATATGGAGGTGTGTTGGCTACTTAACTTCATCTCAGTCTGCTGTAGTGTAGGCTCTGGTGGCCTTGAGCCTAGGCTGCTAAAACTTGCCACCCCTCTCCGTGGCTCTCCTCTAGCTAGAATCTTAATCTGTCTTTATGCTCAGGGATTGTTCCTGATGTCTGGAAGGTTGCTAAGATCGTCCTTGTTTTTAAGAAAGGTGACTAAATATATTGCCAATTATTGCCCTATAGCTATCCTTTCAGTCCTAAGTAAACGTCTAGAAAAAATTGTCTCTATGGGCAGACTAGATGGGCCAAGCAGTCCTTATCTGCCGTCAAAGTCTATGTTTCTCTACCCATACCATTAACTATCTCCATGCCCGTAACCTCCTCTCACCAACATGGTTTCAGGAAAGGCCACAGTACCACCACTGCTCTTCTCAAATTCACAAATGACTGACCAAAGTTGCCATGGATAATGGACTACCTACAGGTGCAGTTTTCATTGCACTTATGTATGATGCTTCTGTCCGTTTTACACTGTTAGCTACACTGCTTTGTTGCATTTCTTGTTTTGCTGCCACTGTTCCGATTTTCTGCCAGTTACAACGTATTTATTCTTCAACTGTTTTTGTGTCTGCAACTAGTTTACCCTTTACAGTGTATATTTTTACTGTTTTTGTACTACGTTTCATTATTTGTGCTGATTTCACCTTACTACATTGTATTTATTCTTTCAACTGTTTTAGTATCTGTAACTAGTTTTACCCTTTACATTGTGTATTACTGTTTCTTTGTACCATGTTTCATGATTGTTTTTGTGACTTGTACTCACCCGGGTTGTGCCTGAAAATAGGCATATGTAATGTCTAGTGTACCTACCTGGTGATCAAAAACAAAATAAATAAAAACATAATTCCAGTGGGTACAGTTAGTGTGTCATCTCTGGGAAGAAAATTTTTTTTTCAGTGTTGCTGGAGGCTGCCATTATAGAGCCACAAAAATTATAAAACTTGTAATTAAACATGGTCTTAAAAAATAATTAATTGAATTTAAAATATTCCAGTGAAGAATCTAAGAGTATCAGGAATACACTACTGTTAAAGAAAAGTTAGGATGACATTTTTTGCTGGCTAACTAGTACTGCTGTTTTAACTGTGAGTTTGCACAATGCTGTACTAATTGGTGTGGTTACATCCTGTCTTTAAAGATACTCTTTTATGCTGGTTTGAGTCTGCTGCTGATTTCAAAATCAATTAATTGTAAGCATTTAAAAAAAAAAAGAACTTTCTACAAAGACTAGCTGTTTGAAAGGGTATTAGTTAGCGGTTGATATTTAAGGCACCAATACTGTAAATGCGCAATTTAAGTGTTTTTTAACTCTGTTTTTCCCTCCTCTTCACTGGTCCCTTAGACCTCTCTCCAGTGGGGGGTAGGGATGCCTGTTTCCTGCCCCACATGAGGCCCCCCTGAGCCTGGTTCGCTGCTCCCAGGAGCTCACCCCCAACTCTGCTGACCACCCGGCCCCCTGGCTCCGACCCCCTGCAGTGGGACTGCCATTAACTTCACTGGCGCTCTATCTATAATCTAGAAGGACGGCCTCGGAGTGGAGGAGAGACACAGTGAGCCGGCCAGGCAGGACCCAGCTGTGGGTGTGGTACCTGTCTTTGGTCCCACCTTCACCTCTCCAGGTGCCAGGGCTTTTTCCTAGTTACGGTTACCCCCGGGGCTGCGGACGTGCAATGATGCCCTGCATGCGACGGGTGTGCTCCCGCACCCGTGCGTAAGGCGCCCGTCGCACCCCCAACCCTAAAAGAGTGTGCCGTATGTCGCGATGCCCCCAGCCACCACCAGGAGCCACTGATGCTGCAGCAGGCGCACCCACCCGCCCCCAAGAGAGGAGAACAGTTCTCTGGATGCTCAATCCTCTCCTGTCCCTACCGATACCTGATGGCCCGAGTTCGCTCCTGAACCCAGGCTGCCGGCGTGGCGTGAGGTGTGGCATCCAGTGCCTCAACCCTTAGTGCCACCGGGCCGGCAAATTTGTTAAATTACTTGCTTTCATTTTTTTTCCTAGACTCACAGATTTATTTCAAAATCTCCCTTCCAGCAACAATGCAGAAAATCCACAAAGTAGGGTGTCAGAGTAGGCAGAGAAGTACTACTGTACATGTAACTCATAGCGACCCAGGGGTGAACCACTGTCATCTTTTTGGGAGACTGCCAAACAATAGAAAGAAGAAAGAAAAGTAGTTATGTAAGAACTTACCGCAACAGTAGATCTTTGAGAGAGGCTCTTGCAGTAGGTAATTACATATAGGACTGAAGCCAGCAGGCATCAGGACCCCATGGAAAAATTTCTAGCTAGCAGTCTCTGGCGGGGGACCGCCCCCCATCAGGTGACCAACGTCAGGCGATGTCAGTATAAAGGGGCGGTTTCCCACGCCCACCTTCCAGTTCTTTCCCACCAAGGGCCAAAAAGGCAAGACGAGATAGAAGCAAATATTTCCCGTCCTGGAAAAGGAGCTGAAAAAGCTAAGGGGGATGGAGGGCGGGAAGGCATCACCTACTGCAAGAGCCTCTCTCAAAGATCTACTGTTATGGTAAGTTCTTACGTAACTGTACTATCTTACTTCGAGAGGGCTCTTGAAGTAGGTAATTACATATAGGACTGAATCGCAAGCAGTCTGGAACAAAGAAAAGCACTCGGGAGGAGGAAAACTAGCACACTCGGAGAACCTCTGTCTGTAAGGGTCTAAGAGAGAAGACCTTGTAAAACAACCAACCCAAAGCTTGCTCTACGGTGAGAGACAATATCCAAACTGTAGTGTTTCATGAAGGTATAGACATAAGTCCAGGTTGCGGCTGTGCAGATGTCTGCTGCTGAAACAAGCAGCAGAGGCAGCAACTCCTCTGGTGGAGTGAACTCTGACTTGACCCGGTAGGGTCTTGTGGTACTTGTTGTAACAGAAAGTGATACAATGAGCCAACCATTTTGAAAGGCATTGCTTGGAAACTGCATTGTCCTCTCTTTTGTGAGCAAAAGAGACAAAAAGTTGGTCTGATTTCCTGAAATCCTTAGTCCTGGTGGTATAGTATCTCAGTATCCTATGAACATCCAAAGTATGCAAGAAGTACTCCCCTTGATTGGAGTGTTGCGTAAAGAAAGCGGGTAGTTCAATGGATTGATTCAGCATAGATTCTGCTACCACCTTAGGGGGAAACTTAAGGTTGGTGCGTAGAGCCACACGTTCCTTGTTGAAAATCAAATAAGGGATTTTGCACATCAGGGCCTGAAGCTTGGAAATTCGTCGAGCAGAAGTAATGGCCACTGGGAAGACAGTCTTCCAAGAAAAGAACTTCAAGTCTGCTGAAGCTGCCAGTTTGAAAGAAGGTAAAGTAAGCTTCTCAAGAATAAAGTTCAGATCCCAAGGAGGAGCAGGAACGCCGATGAGGGGTCTTAAATGGAGGACCCCCCCCTGAGGAAGGTCTTAGAGACTTCCAACTGTGTGAACGATCTGCCTCCAAAGAGGACACGGTAGGCCGAGACAGTCGCCATGTGAACCTTCACAGAGATGACGCATGTAGTCCAGGACTCTCTCGACAGGGCAAGAGAAAGGCTTGAAGTCTTTAGACGAGGCCCAAATCGAAAAATGCTTCCACTTCATGGCGTAGGTGGATCTAGTGGAAGGCTTTCTGGCCTCCACCAGAATATTTGCGACGAGCGGCGAAATCCCGAACCAGGCTTGAGCTACGTCTGCAGGAGCCACCCGTGTAACTGAAGGGATTCGAGACCTGGACGAACCAGGGTCCCCTGATCCTGGGTCAGCAAATGCTGTGACAGAGGAAGAGGAAGTTCCTCTGAAAACTGATGCAGAAAGAGAGAACCAGACTTGCCTGGGCCAGAATGAAGCAATGAGAATCATCCAGGCTCCTTCTGAACTGAGTTTTTGTAAGACCCTCGGAAGTAAGGGAATTGGAGGGAAGGCATAGACGAATCTGTCCCTCCAGTCCAGAGACGGAGCATCCCACCAGAAAATGACGGCCCTGGAGCCAGCAAGTAGAAGGCGGGAAGTTTTGCGTTTTGAGGGGACGCAACCAGATCTACCTGAGGGGGTTCCCCAGCGCAGAAAGATATCGTCTACTACCCCTTGATCCAGTTCCCATTTGTGGGCTTTGGCTGACTACCGACTGAGGTGGTCCACCAACGTGTTTTCCACTCCCGGAACATGAACTGCCATCAGTTGAAGGCTGTGCTGAACCGCCCAACTCTGAACTCCCATTGCTTCCCTGCACAGAGGGTAGGAACGAGTTCCCCCCTGCTTGTTGATGTACCAGACTATGCACGGTTGTCTGTCTGGATAGTCAGATGGCCCGGAAGAACACAAGAGTTCAGAGCCTGGGGTGCATACAAGACGGCTCTGAGTTCGACCACATTTATATGAAGAGTCTGCTTGAGTCTGGACCAGGATCCCTGAGTCCTGTGAGACCCTAGATGGGCTCCCCAACCCTCTCCTGAGGCATCTGTTGTCAATGTTTGGGAGGGGGGGTTTGAGGCAAAAGGGAACTCCCCGGCAAAGATTCTCTTGCACCATCCACCATTGCAAGTCCCGAACCATGGGATCGGAGACCAGAACTTCCTGGTGTAGGTTGTCCAATGTCTGGTCCCACTGAGACCGAAGCGTCCCCTAAGAGATCCTCATATGAAGCCGAGGGCAAGGGACTGTCGGAATAGCAGCTGCCATGAGCCTGAGAAGGCGAAGGACTGACCTGGCGCTGACCCGTCTGCAGCTGGACAGCAGACTTGCATGAGCCTGAAGGGTGTCCACCCTGTCCGGAGCAGAAAAGCCATGCCAACGGTCATGTCCAGGATCGTCCCTATGAACTGGAGTTTTTGGCAAGGGACCAGATGAGACTTGGCCTGGTTGATGGTGATACCCAGGCTGGAAAAAACCTGCAGGGTAAGGGAAAGAGAACACAGAAGTTCCTCCCTGGATGGGGCCACCAGGAGCCAGTCTTCCAAGTACGGGAATACCTGCACTCCCTGGGTATGCAGGTGGGCTGCTACCACAGACAGGCATTTGGTAAACACTTGGGGAGCTGAGGAAAGACCAAATGGGAGGGCCTTCAATTGGTAGTGGTCCCCCTGGAATGAAAACCAAAGGAATTTGCAGTGGGAAGGGTGCATGGGGATATGCAGGCAGACATCCTGCATATCCAAAGCGCACAGCCACTGTCCCTGCCAAAGAAGTAGCAGAAGGCACTGCAGGGAGAGTATTCTGAACCATTTGTACTCCACAAACATGTTCAGAGAGCTGAGGTCTAGAATAGGCCTCACATCTCCCGTTTTCTTTGGAATCAGGAAGAAACGGGAATAGTAACCTGTCCCCCAAAGGTGGGTCGGGACAGGCTCTATCGCCGCCTTCGACAGAAGGGAGGAAATTTCTTCCTGAACCAGAGGAAGATGTTCCGGGGAGTAAGATGACTTGGGGGTGGTTTTCTAGTTGGTTTCTGAAGAAACTCGATTGAGTGTCCTGCTGCTATCAGTTGGAGCACCCAAGCATCTGATGTAATCCTCTCCCAACCCAGTAGATGGAAGGAGAACCTCCCTCCTACTGGTTCCTCTGGGGGATCCAGAGGCTGTGGGAGAGGAAAGGAGGCAGGAGGTGTGGAGCAACGCCGCGGTTGAAGCTCCCGCCGCTTTTTTGGGCGCGGGGGCTTGGCAGCTGGAGGGGCCCGACGTTTGTTGGCCCACTTGCCCTGAGGTTCCGCTTTAGGCTGAGAACGTCTGTGAAAAGGGCGACGCTGTCCCTGAGGGGGCCTGTACAGAGTCTCGACAGACTTGAGTGCAGTGCCCTTCTCTTGCAGGTCGGTGATGATTTCCTCGACATCCCCACCGAACAGCACCGAACCCCTGAAGAGCACATCCTGAATAGCAGATTGCACTTCCGGGACCAAACCTGACACTTCGGAGCCAGGCATGTCACCGAAGACCTACGGCGAAAGCTGAGCTCCGGCCTGCTGCGTCCACTGCATTGTATGTGGCACAGAGCATGTGCCAACAGGCCAAACGAGCAGACCTGACGAGATCAGCTACTTCCTGCATGGTCTGAGACTCAGGAAGGGAGTCCAATTTGGATTCCACCTGACTCAGGATACTCTTCTGGTAGTCCCCCATATGCGCGACATAATTCAAGGCCCTAATCCCCAGCATGGAAGAAGCATTCATCTTCTTCCCATACTGGTCCAAAAGACGGGATTCCTTGTCTGGTGGAGATTGGCTGACCGTCCATGAGCGGCGCTAATCATGACCGAGTTGGCTTTGAGGTGTGGATTAATTAGAGGAATCCACACCCTCAGGAGCCTGGTACAGCTGATCCGCCTTCCTCGGAAGGGGGGACTAACGTGGATGGTTGTTTCCAAATAGTGGACACAAGGTCAGCGTGAGGCTCAATCCAGGGTGGAATCAATGTCGGAGCAGTTTCGGGCAGATCCAAGTGGGCAGCAAGCTTCTTCCACTGTGGATCTGGCTCTGGAGATTGCCACTGGTGGACCTCTTGGATCTTTCTCAGAAACTCCAGAAAGGAAGGATCTTCTGGAGGAGTCCTTGGCCTAGGACGGTCTGGAGTACGTGGCTCGTCATCAGGATCGGAGCACCCCACTGAGTCTGAGTCAGAGGTCTCCAAAGAGGAAGACTCCTCCTGGCACGGGGAAGGAACGGACCCCTTGGGCAAACCACAGGGAAGCGTATCCTCCCCAACCCTGGTACCTGAGGGTTCCCCTCTGATGTCGGATGGGGGGAGGGAGTCTCTCATCTCCGGCGAAGGGGATCCTGTGCAGGGTCCAGTGCCGGCAGATGGCTCTCCACCTCCCTGGTGAGTTGAGCATTGGCCTCAGCCCACCAGGCAGCCAGAGTCTCCTTCAAATCCACCGGCGGCTGAGGGGGCGGTGGAGGAGGAGGAGGGGGATACGGATACTGAGGGTATCCGTAGGGTGCGTATCCGTAACCCGCTGGTGGGAAGCCCGGCGTTGGCTACTGCGGCGTGGGATACTGCAGTCCCAGGTAGGATGGCGCCAGATAAGACGGGGTCAGATACACGGGAACCAGGGGCTCTGCCAGGCCAGACAGCCCTGGAAGAGGCCCGGCGGGTGGGCCAGGTACAGGTGGTCCCGCGGGCGTTGGGTCAGGCGTTGGAACAGCGTCCAGCGGACGGATGTCATCCGGTGTCAGGTAAGCCAGTGTCGGAGCCAGCGTCTGATGGTCCGGCGTCAGGGGTTCCGGCCCTATGGGAGGGAGCCCTGACGTCAGCGTAGCTGCATCCTCTATATCGCTCGGGGATGGAGGACTGAAATCTCGGGTCCGGCAGAGGAGACACTGGAGCCTTGGCTAGCAGTGGCAAGTACACGGCGAGCCTGGACGGCAGACTTGTCCAGGGTGTCCGGCACAGGCTCTATCGCATATCTTCGTTAAGTCAGAGGGCCAATATCTGCCTTACGATGGGATTTGAGTGGGCATCGAAGGTTAAGCGTCCAACTTATTGGATCTCGCCCGAAGGCCGCATAGGAGGCGACACAGGCGGGCGTCACGAGGGACCGTGCCCCGAAAGGGCTGGCGTCTTATCGGCCCTGTCCGAGTGGACGTTGGTAGCACCAGCGTCCGACTTACCGGACCCGCTCGACCCGGAGGGCCGTGTGGCAGCGGTCTTCCTGGAAACAGTCGCCTTCTTTGTCCTGGAGGCACCCGAGGGGCCCAAGCGTGAGCCCAATGGGAGGGACAATGCCATCTTGGATACCGCCAAGACGGCCGTCGAGGGTCGGTGCCCCGGGGGGACGTTACCTGAAGTACGGCGACTCCAGCCGGAGTCGCGGTAGCAATGGAGGTGGAGTCCCGGTGCTTCTCCTTCTTTTTTCAGTGTCCCTCTGGTGAAGTGGAGGCCTGCGTAAGCTTCTTCAGCTCCTTCTCCAAGGAGGCTATCTTCTTCTTCAAAATGTGGGCCTCCTGAGACTGCTGCCTCTGTTTACAGGTGGCGGCATTGAATTGCTACCAGTGCTGGCACTTCTCCATGGGGTGTTCCGGGCCTAGGCAGAAGAGGCACAGGGAGTGACCATCCTTATGCGGTAGCTGAGATCCACACGAGTCGCACTTATTCTTATGTGAATTGGAGGGTGTAGGGGACAACATACATGGCGTTAAGAAAAGATTTCGAAACAATGACGAAAAAACTCAGTAAACAAGACCGACGATAGACTGACAAGCAGAGGAACTTAACCACAAGGCACTTTCACAAGTTGACGGTGGGAAAGAACTGGAAGGCGGGCGTAGGGGCCCGCCCCTTAATACTGATGTTGCCTGATGCTGGTCATCTGACGTGGGGGCGGTCCACTGCCAGAGACTGCTAGCTAGAAAGTTTTCTGGGGGGGTCCTGCCGGCTGCCGGCTTCAGTTCTATATGTAATTACCTACTGCAAGAGCTCTCTCGAAGTAAGATCTGATGTTTCAGGACTTGCCGTTCACTGTCCATTCATACATTGTCTTGCAGATGAAGCCAGTCCTAAAATGGTCACTGTTCTTTATCTACTGTTTGGCGTCCCGCTACAAACTGATCTTGTACCATCCTGGGTTATTTCAAGTTAAGGTGTTTCAAACAGTCTTTACAAAATGTCTTACAAGCTGAAATAGAAAGTCCATTTGGTGGAGCTTTGAATATCATCTTCAATTCTGGCATTTTCAAATGCTGAGTTCCAATTAACCATGTCAGTGGCCCGACAGCAATTTCACCTCTCAGGCTGGATAATCAGATTGTGGCCCTTAGTCCCACACCAGGAACGAATACTAACACTGTACTGCAGCACTAGGGGTTGGATGATCAGAAGGTCATGGGTTCCTGTTCCACACCAGGAAATAATAGTGGTGCTGTCCTGTTGAAGTGCCCTCCTTTATGTGAGACATTAAACTGATGTCCCTTCTGCCCACATCTGGTGGCTATCCAGGTGGAAGCTAAAGATCCTATGGCACTTACTGTAAGAGTAGGGGGTTTCCCCACTATTCTGGCAAGCATTTCCAGCAGACGGGATACAAGGTAAAATATGCCTGTTTGTGGATGATACAAAGCTCTGTGGGAAAGCTGACATGGAGAAGGGAAGACAGAACCTCAGGGAAGACCTGACCCAGCTAGAAAAATAGTCAGGTATTTGTCAGCAGGAATTCAATGCCAAAAAGTGTAAGGTAATGCATTTGGGGGCTAAGAACCCAGAGACCAAATACTGGCTGGGTAGTGTGCAGGTTACCAGGTCAGAGGAGGAGAAGGACATGGGAGTGATCATCACGAGTGACCTAAAGCACTCAGCACACTGCAGAAAAGCAGCAGCCAAAGCAAACTGATGGTCTGCATGTCCAGGGGTATAACCAGCAGGGAAGCAGAGGTCATTCAGCCAATGTTCATCTACATTTTTTTTAATTTTTTTAACAATTTCTTTATCCACTGCGGCAGGCCTTTAATCCAGTCTGCCACCCTTACCTGACTTAGGGTCATTCACGTACTTCTGGGTGCTATACGTGTCCCAGCAGAACTCCAGAGCCAGCCTGGAGGCATCATCTTGTAGGAACCCCTGATTTTCCATCTTTTTCACCCCTTAATTACCTGGAGGCCCGGAAGCGGCAATGCATGCATGTAGAGGCGCACATGCACACCGCAGTTCCAGCAGACAGCCCCATCCGCCCCTCCCGATCTAGTGCCAGGGCTCCTTGGATGGGATGCTGCCACCCAGCCTTCACCAGGGGGCAGCCAAGCTCCAAGGAAGCCCTCCTTAACCCTCCCGAGGAGGAAAGCTGCCGGTCGGCAGCTAATTAATGTCCTCACCCTTCCCCCCTGCTGACCTCCTATGACCAGGGCTCATTCCCGAACCCAGGTTGCTGGTATGGCGCGAAGTATGGTGTCCACTGCCTCAACCCTATGCGCCACCAGGCCAGCCATTTATCTATATCTGGAGTGAATTGTACGGTATTAGTGCCTTTACCTAAAGAAAGACATCAACCTACCGGAAGCAGTCCAGAGAAGAGCAACCAAAATGATCCAAGGACAGCAAGATAGCTCATATAAGGAAAGGCTCTAAGATCTCAACATGTACTCCCTGGAGGACAGAAGGGAGAGGGGCGACATGATCGAAACATTCAAATACGTTAAAGGTTTCAACACAATGAGCTCTGAGGGGTGGGAACAGGACCAGCGGGGGGGCACTGCCTCAAGCTGGTGGGGGAAAGATTCAGGGGAGAAATGAAGAGGCACATTTTCACTGAGAAGGTGTTAGCTAAGCAGAATGAGTTGCCGGAGGTAGTGGTTTCCCTGAAGACAGTGGATAGCTTCAAGAGAGGTTAGGACAGAGTAAAGAGGAAGGTTGCATGTAGAGGAGGGGGTGTGGGGGGGTGACATCGGCAGTGAGGGAGGCATGGATAAGTGGGGGGCAGAACCCTCAGTAGATACTGAGGGGTCTGCAAACTGGAGCAGACATGATAGACCGTAAGGCCTTTTTCTGCTGGCTCAGTTGTATGTTCATATATAATAAAACAGGTCCCTATAAGGCCTCCCCCCATGACGCACCTGGCAATTAGCTATCACAGGTTGGTGTGCCTTTCCTGGTATAAAATACTCACTTCTCTGACTTCCACAACTACCTGTCTAAATTTCCCCCTTCCATCCCCTTGCCCATGCCCCCCCCCACGCCACTTCCAGCAGTCCCCCTTTTTATTTCAAGACAATTTCCCCTGCTGGGACACTTAAACTCCTTCTCAGACTCCCATCTAGAGGGAATGCTGGCAGTGATGACTTGTCCCCTTCTTTTCTTAAATTAGTGGCCCACAACACTGCCTACCCACTCACCTTTATCTTTAATCTCTCCTTCACCATGGCCTCTGTCCCCCATGCCTGGAAGCAGGCTAAAATTGTCCCCATTCATAACTCGGGTGATCCTAGCATTATGAATAATTATCATCCCATCTCCATCTTACCCCACCTTGGTAAACTCCTTGAGAAGGTGGTCAATTACCAATGGGTACCAATCCCTGCTTTGCTGAGCTCTGTTCCTACTTATTCTCTCTGTTAGTTTCTCCCTCTCATGAATCATAACTCTATATTGTAATGTAACTATTGTAATTTTTGTTCACCTGAATGTACTTAGCTCTCATCTGATGGATACTGTCTATATTATTTTGTCTGTATTGTATAAGTTGACGTGGATCCTCTGTAAATGAGCTCCCAGCTCAAAGGTTGTAAATCTGAGATTACAATAAATAAAAATAAAAAAGAAATAAATCACTGGCCATGTAACCAAACACAACCTCCTCTGCCCACAGCAGCATGGTTTCAGGAAGGAACACAGCACTATCATTGCCCTGGCCTTCTTCACTGACCATGTACTTAGGAAAATGGATGAGGGGAAACTGATGGGTGCAGTATTCATCGATTTATCTAAGGTCTTTGACTTAGTCAACCACAACATCCTCATTGCTAAACTTGGTGTCCTGGGATTCTCCACTGCTTGGCTCACTTACTCCCTCTCTGATGGAACCCAAATGGTCTGTCTCGGGCGCACCACCACCCCTTCCATGGCGGTCTCAGTTGGCATCCCCTCACGGTTCCATACTTGGACCCCTTCTCTTTTCCCTTTTCATTAACTCCCTCCCATTGGAAGGCCTATCGTGTCAGTCGCTCCTTTACAATGATGACTTGATTTTCTTCTACAGTGACCTCTCCCCCTCTTCACTGGTCACCGCCCTCACTGTCGATTTCTGCCTGGCCCACCACTGGTTCTCCTCCAAAAAGCTTCTGGTAAATGCATCCAAAACAAAGGCTATGCTATTTGTCTCAAAATCTAAACTTTCCACCCTTAGCTACTCTAACAGCCTTCTCAGAGTCCAATCCCTGGGTGGATCACTCCTCGACACTGCCTGTTCACTCATTCAAATATCAGGGCATTATCCCTGACCAGTCACTTACTCTGACCACATTGCTTCCTTGATACGTTGCATTAACCAGAAGCTGGGTCTCTGCTACTGCTTTATTGATCATCTCACACCTGAAGCTTGCCTTGCTATAGCCCATGGCAACCCCCTCCCCCTCCTTGACTATGGGTGTCCTGTGTGCTCACTTACCTCCACTGCCAACAAGTCATGACTGGACACCACCTACAACTGGATTTGCCGCTTAGCACTTCACGCTCCTCTCTCCATGCACCACTGCTCTCTCCACCAGTCCCTTCTCTGGCTTCCCCCTTAAGCCTGTCACTCCTACCTGCTGGCCCAGATCATTGGGGATGCCATCCATAGCCACTCGTTCTCCCCTCTATCTCTTCTAATCTGCCCCAAGACTTACAGCCACAATCTCCACCACCTCCAGTTCATCCAGCCACACATAACCACCAGGATGGATCAAAAGGCTTTCTCTGTTGTGGGGCCCTCCCGCTGGAACAACCTCCCCCTCCTCTATGTTCCATCGACCCTCCCTACAAAGAAATCACTTCATGTCCTCTATGACCTTTTCCTATCCCCAGGTGACTAGCGATGCTGTGCAATCTATCTAGGCCTCCTTTGGCCCCTGCCTTTGCCTTCTTCTCCTAACCAGTAGGGATTGGCTTATTGGTCTGGACCTTACCTAGGTGTCTGCTGCCTGCTACCTTGTAAACTGTATATCATATATAGTTTGTATTTTTTGGATTGATACTACTTCTGCCTGTCAATTGTTTAATACCTCTGAGCAGTGGCGTTGCTGCCTAAACACTGTATATCTATTAAGTCCACCTTGACTGACATGTACACTGTTTTCTACTTACTTGTTAATACCTCACTACCGTATGTTACCAGACTTGCCCCTGTTTACTGTTTCCTGTTTAACTCTGTGTACTTTTATTGTCCTTACTGTAACCCTCCTGTATTGTGCCAGTCTCTGGCCCGGGCCGTGCCTGAAATAGGTCCTTGGATCAGTGCAGAAACTCGGTTAACGAATGAATGAATGAATAAATACATACATAACAAAAATTACGAAAAAAACTGAAATATGAAAGATACTGCAGTTAAGGTATTCTTACCTGGAAGGCAAGCAGGTCAAGAACTGCAAAACTGTTGAGAAACCGAACACTCTGGATGGCGACCTGAATGGTGCTGTCAGAGTAGCCCTCTTTTGGACATGCTGGATTGGGGTCTGGCATTGTGCCATGAAGAAGAATACAGTACAGCATGTGCAAAACCCCAACAAGCTCCGAAGACTTAAGCACTGCTGTTAGTCCGGAGGGATCCTGGCGCTTGTTACCAAAGATACTCCGTGACCTGTCAACAAAATGCATCATTCACTAAGTACTGTACAACATACTCTGCAACCTGTCAATCAGGTGTAATATTTATTAAATACAAGATACTATGCAAACTGTTAACAATATGTTACATTTCACTGCATATCTGTAACCTGTCAATGGAATTAAATGTTCATTCAATACAAGGCCCTCTGCAATCTGTCAATGAAACATAAGATTCACTATATCAAAGTTTATTCCTGCACAACATGCAGTAAGTAGCCTCATGGTAGTGAAGCAAGTTATGGGCACACATACACACCCTTTATTTTCATTTAGAATAGTTACCTCACAGTTTCAAAAACAACATAGAACTTGTGCAAATCACACAAACAGTACTTCACTGATTAAGTGCTTTAAAAGGTAATTCACTATTTAGTAGCCTCCATACCCCCTCATTAAACATTGTCTGTTGGAGCTGTGTAACATTTTGTTATTGATTACTGGTCTGACAGCATCCATAAAATCAGTGAGTGGGGAGCTGCAGAACTCAGCTTTTACCAGAGGACCAGGCAGCTTGCTTTGGGACAAGGCTAGTTCCTCATGTTTGTCTCTGGGTCTCCATTCGTGTACTCAGCTCCCGACTCAACTGACACAAAAAATATGCTGACGTTTCAGAGGGGAACCTCCTTCTTCACAGCATCATGTCTGTGGACCAGGCAGGGTTTAAACAGCCCAGTTACCAGAACAATTTAAAGTGACAGACCCCTAAAAAGTGCTAAGTGCAATATATGTGACCACAACATTACATATATTATTATATAGTACAGTACAAAAAAAATGTTCAGAATTTCACGTTACTGGTGCAGGTACAATTTACAGAAATGTGCTCAATGTAAAAATCCTCATTTAACCACTTAGGTGTCAGTGTTTCAAGCTCATTAATCCAGTATGCTTCATGCTGTTCTAATTTTTTTGCAATGTAATGTCATCACCTCTATTATCAGAAGACACCCTTTCCAGTTCCACAAATTTCAGACTGAAAACAGAAACACGATTATCAACTTTAAAATGTTTGGTCATACTATATGTTTCATTCTCTATTCTTATAGTCATCTTGTGACCAGCAATTCTTTGTTTAAGCATGGAATTAGTCTGCCCGATGTAATTTTGTTCACAAGGGCAAGTGAGCATATGTATTACTGCTTCTGTTGAGTGACTGATGAAGTCCTTTATTTATTTATTTATTGAATTTTGACGACCAGGTAGGCCCACTGGGCCCCGAAGGTCCCTTTTTCAGGGGCGACCCGGGAATAACAGTACAGACATTATGAACTTTTGTACATTTACATATACAGGAAGTCATGGGTATACAGTATTTGGCTGTTTACACATAGCAGTAGTTATAAGAGTTATATGTATCATGTTGGTAAGTTGTAGTTCATTACATTCAAACATTTATCCTACATATATAGTGATGAAGTCCTTTATCCAATATTTCTTGCCACTCCTCGGATGCCTAAATGTTTTTATAATTTGTGTATTTGAGCAACGCTGGCAATGCCCACATCTGTAGTTGCCCTTGGCCAGTGCCAGTATCCACATGTTATTTGGTTTCTCTGCTGGTTATTACCCATTCTCTATTGAGAATGGACCAAGTGGTCTTTTACGTTCTTGCCTCTCCTACACGAAACTAATGGGTTCTTTTGTGTACATGCTTTTAATCTTGGCTCATTTTTAAAATGTACCAGTGTGTTCTTACACTCTGGCCGAGTTCCACTGCAACAGGATTACAATCCATAATTAGATTCAGGCTTTACACTTTTTCTTTATTTTTATTCTGATCCAGCAACTCGGCTTGTGGTATATTTGATGCCCTTGTGTATGCTCTTTCAATAACGGCTTTTGGACATTGCCTATCAGTCATTGTTGTGGCTCCGGCTTCATACTGTTGCTGTGTCTCACAATTTCTTTTAAGCTGCAGAAACTAGCCTGTCAGGATATTATCAATCAGTGACCTGGAATGATGGCTGTCATCACTCAGTAGGGTATTTCTATAGGTGGGTTTAATATTTTATATATATATATTTTAGCATTTATTATGCTACTCCATTTTGTTAGTTCTAAATCTAGGAAGTAAGTGTACTTTGGTTTTGCTGCACTCTGACGTAAATTTTACGGGGTTATTTATATAGTCCATGAATTCTGCAAGCTAATCACTTGTCCCTTCCCATAGGAGCAAACAATCATCGCTGTATCTCTTCCATAATTTTATTTTCTCATAATACTTATTGTTTTCTGGTGAGAAAATATTCCTTTCTTCCCACAAACAAGCTTATAGTCTAGCACAATCAGGGGCAAATGATGTGGTGCCCACTGTGGTCCCCGCAACATTACCCCTTGTACTCATAAACTTCCCTGCTGACTGCAAACCTCCCCTCATGGGATATATCTGTATAGATAGAACGTCATTATATGAATGGTTTCCATAACAGTGTTTTCAGAGGCTTGTGTAGTTGAAGGCAATTGATTACATCAGTGGTGTATTTTAAATATGATGGCAGCTGCACAACATATTAAAAAAAAAAAAAACACATACTGTGATACTTTCCCTGTCATTCTAATGCTGGCGACAACTGGTCTTCCTGGGGCTCCATGTCATTTCAGCGAATTAAATGTAGTGATTGCAATTTCAGCGATTTCTTTTTAGCGAAGCTATTTTTGGCAACTGGAAATTACAGCGAGGGACATTTCAGCGCATTACATCAGATCTGCAATTGAAGCTTATAGTCCAAACCGCGCAAATAATCCAGACGTGACTGAGTAGACTACTCCCAAACAACCTTTTGTCAAGCCAATTGGCATCCCTCTTTGACTGCGGACAAATTCTACAGATGTCTTGAGAGATGTCCCGACATGCACAGAGCCATCTAAATAGCCCTTCCACACCTGTTAACAATTAGTGTAATTGGCATTGCACGGGGGGGGGCTATGCCCCCTGTACCCCCCCCAATCTCTAAGACGACATCCTCTGAATCACTCCTTGATTCTGGGGTTCGCTAAAATGTCATTTTTGCTCAATATGTGCAGTCGCTAAAATGTTCCAATCACTGTAAATGTAATCATTGTAACTGACTCGCTGAAACTGAATCGCTGAAATTGACCCGCTGAATTGACATGCTACTCCTTCTTGGTGGTCTAATGGCATTCTTGTGAATTTTTGGGAGAAGGTATATGACTGTCTTTGTTGGTGTTTTTTTTCCTTCCAAAAATTTTCTCTCTTTCTGATTTTTTCCAGTTATGTCTTTCTGCATATTCAAGTAGCATATTTAGTTGTCTTTGTAGCATTGGTGTAGGGACAAAAAACAAGGTGCTTCATTAGCGTGTAGTCTGAAAACAATACAGTAATATTAAATGCATGCTGATTGGTGCAGGGTCTTCTACAAGTCTTTTCTAAAACTGTTGATTTACAAGTTGTTGCTCCATTTCCATTTTATAATTCCTTCTCTCTCAAACTACTGCTCTGCCCTTGTCAATGGCCTTTATCACAGTAATGGTGTTCTCATTCACAGTTCCTTGACTGTCCTTCCTGCTTTGCCATTATTTTGTTTTGCTATACATCCATCATATTTTTGTGCTTATTCTGTCAGAAACTAGTTCAATAACATTTGCGTAGGTTTGAATAGTTGCATTATATGGGCAGTTAGGTACATAATGGATTTTCTTTGGAATAATATATTTTCCCTTATTGTTTGAATCCCCTACTCGCTATGGCAGGGTGTATCCATTTCACCTATGTCACTTTCTCTAATTTGCATTTCCACCTCTGTTGCTGTGGTTGACTCACTAGTGTTGTTAGCATCCATAGCTCAAGGGGGACTTGAGAAGAGGTATTTGAGACAGATTCATTTAAGGAACTTACATAAATCAACTTTCAATAAAAAATGTTTATGGGAGTTGTGGGGACGAATGATAATCCTTTTCTGAGAACATTTGTTTGTGTTTTTCTTAAGATGGCTTCTGAAAGGTTGAATTACCTCCATCATGTTTGTTTGGGCCACAGCTTCATAAAACTTTGGCCATAGTCCCAATGCTGACCTCGCCTCTTTTTTCTCCCCTTCCTGCTCCTCCTGGTTATCCACCTCGGCAGTTTCTTCTTTATCCTGTACCTCTTTCTACTAAAAAATCTCTTCTGTTGGTATCATTGTCTGATTCATTTTCAGCACTAATAGATAAATGAGGATCCCCTGTCTGCAGTCATGGTCTTGGTTCTAGCTAGAACCAGTCACGTTTTCCTCCCTCCTGCCAGTTATACACCCATCTAGATGCACTGGGTGGGATATTCAAAGGTGTTGCGCCATGCACAACTCACCAATGCGCCCCAGCGTAATATTCAAAGGGGCATGTTGCGCTGCGCAACCCCTGATGCACCGGGGTGCACCAATAATGCATGCAGCACAAGTGCGGGCGTGCCCATGCATATGCAGACATCCCGATATTCAGCTGGGATGTATGGGAGCATATGCTGGCACATACCCGCTTTGCGCCACACAGGGCGCGCAGTTGTGCCCGCAAAACCAGGAGCAAGTTCTAGCCACCACAGGCGTAGCTGTCAGACAAGGCGCAAAATGGCAGCCAGCTGCTGTGGTGGCCACCCACCACCCAGGACACAGTCCGCGATCCCCCTGCCCTGGGGACATTGTGCTCCCCCCCCCAACCGATTGCAGGCAAAAGTCGAAGAAACCCTGGTGGTCCAGTGGACCGCTATCCTGTGCCTGAACGCGGGCATGCATATATATATATTCCCTGGTGGTCCTGTGGACCACTATCCCTTGCCTGATTGCGGGCATATGCACAAATAATCCCTGGTGGTCCAGTGGATTGAACCCTAGTGCCCGATCGTGAGCATATGTCAAACTCCCTGATGGTCCAGTGGCACCCCCCCTCCCACTGGGTCCCATGCCACCCTGCACCCCCAGTCAGCAGTGGGCGACAGCCCCCACCTGCAAGCCGCCCGGCTGCCCGTCAACTGACAGCATACAGTAGGGCTGTATGCCTGTTGGTCCACTGTGTGGCCAATGAGCGTGCAGACCATACAGTACTACACAGTCCTGAATTGTGGAATGAGCTGCTCATTCAAATTTGGGACCATAGTACGGTAGCAGATCTGCACGCCTAACCCATGCAGTGGACCAATAGGTACACACACTACTGTATGCTATCAGTCGGCGGGCATGAGCTGCCACCACGCTGACTGGGGGAGTGCAAGTGGCGAGGGACTCAGGGCGATGAGGAGGGGGTGCCACTGGACACCCGGAGTTTGACACATGCCCACGGTGGAAGGATCGGTCCACTGGACCACCAGGGATCATTTGTGCATATGCCCGCGATCGGGCAAGGGACAGTGGTCCGCTGGACCACCAGGGTACATTTCTACTCATGCCCGCGATCGGGCAAGGGATAGCTGTCCACTGGACCACCAGGGAATATTTCTACTCATGCTCGCGAATGGGTGCGGCGCCCGCCAAGGGGCAGCAGGGCGTCGGTCCCCGACGGCTGCAGCCTGGCAAGGCACCAGGCGCAAGTCGCCGGGGATCGGTGCACCGCATTCAAATGGGGCCATAATGACATGAAAATGGCCCCATTTGCGCCTTGCATGCATTATGGCCTCATTTGCATGCCCACGGAGGGCAACTGCACTTGCGCTGCACAGCCCCCTGCTCCCCTGCAGCCACTTGCGCTAGTGCAGTGCCACTGTGCCATGTGCAGTGCATGTGCCCCCAGTGCCATATTCAATGGTGCTGAGCCATGGCGCAGCACCGTTGAATATCGCCTGGACCATGCCCTGACTCATCCCCGTTGCGCTGCGCCAAGGCTCGCACCCCTGCCTGGCGCAGTCTGAATATCCCACCCCCAGTCTCTAGCACTGCATTCCTGCTTTTTAGCTTTACACACCCTCAGTGCTTTCTGTAGTTTGTTAACCATGCATTTCTATTCTGCCCATTAAATTTCCTAGTTCCTTCGCACTCATGCTTGTTGCTAATTTAGCATCTGTGTGATTTTTGCATCTAGTTTTTCACATTCTTTGTCTTTTTAATCACCAATAAAATTAAGTCCTTAGAGCACTTATGAAGTACCCGCACCCAGTCTGACATGAATTCATCATCATCATCATGTCCCCATGCTGACGGCTTTTGGATCCTTAGCACACAAGGGATCGTTTTGTCAAGCCAGCACCGAGACAGCAAAACAGTATACATTTTACACTTTGTATATTTCTTTTTCTGATTTTCTAGTTGCACTGCATCAGTCTTCTCTCCCAGGTAGTTTGACCATGTTTGTTTAAAAAAACCTGTCACAGATGCCTGCATCATAAACTATATTGATAGCTTCTTCACCTGATATGGTTAACATGATGTCTGTCACCTGATCGGTGGTCATTTTAATAAAAAAGTTCTGATTTCAAATAGCAGCTGGGTAAGGCTTTAATACTTGTTTGAAGTGCTACTTTACTGAAGTCACGGTTTACGCCTCTGCCTTACAAGGGGTGTTCACTGCAAGAATGAGAAAACAGTTATGTTACTGTGCTGCCATAGGGAACAGGTGCTCCATTTAAGGTGGAATGCAGTCGAAGTCCACTCCTGCACAACATGCAGTAGCCTCCACATACTGAAGCAAGTTACAGACACAGACACACACACACTCCCCCCCCCCACCGTATTTGATTTTTAATCTTCATGTCATAGTTTCCAAAACAACATACAACTTCTGCAGATCACACAAACTGTGCAAAACAGTACATCACTGATTCAGTGCTTTACAAGGTGATTTACTATTCAGTAGCCTACATACCCCCATACAACATTATCTGTTGGAGCTGTGTAACATTTTGTTATTAGTTACTGGTCTGATAGTGTCCATTAAGTCAGTGAGTGGGGGAGTTGCAGGGCTCACAGCCTCTTCTACTGGAGGACCAGACAGCTAGCTTTGGGAAAATGCTATTTCTTAACAGATTGTCTCAGGATCTCCTTCCGTGTACTCACCTCCCGACTCGACTGACACAAAAAATGCGCTGACGTTTCAAAGGGGAATCTCCTTCTTCAGAGCATCCTGCCTGTGAACCAGGTGAGGCTTTAACAGCCCTGTTACCAGAACTATTTAAAGTGACAGACCCCGTAAAAAATGCAAAGTGCAATACATGTAACCATAACATTACATAAACATGCAGAACAGTACAAAAAAACATTCCAAATTTCATGATACTGGTGCAGGTACTATTTGTATAAATGCACTCAATGAAAAAAAAAATCATCATTTAACCCCTTAAATGCCAATGTTTCAAGTTAATTAATCTGATATGCTTTACATTGTTTTAACTTTTTTGTAATGTCATCACCTATATTATCAGAAGACACCTTTTCCAGTCCCAAGAATTTCAAATTGGCCACAGAACCATGATTAGCAATTATAAAATGTTTGGCCATACTATATGTTTCACTGCCCACTCTTATAGCCATCTTGTGCTCAGCAATTCTTTGTTTCAGCATTCGTTAGTCAGCCCCCGTGTAATTTTGGCCACAGGGGCAAGTGGGCATATATATTACTCTTTCTGCTGAGCACCTGATGAAGTCCTGTATCCAATATTTCTTGCCACTCCTCAGATACATAAACATTTTTACATTTGGTGTATCTGAGCAATGCTGGCAATGCCCACATCTGTTGTTGCCCTTGGCCACTGCCGGTAGCCACAGGTTACTTGGTTTCTCCACTGACAATAGAGAACGAACCAAGCTGCCTTTTAAGTTCTTGCCTCTCCTGTATGAAACTAATGGGTTCTTTTGTCTACATGCTTTTAATCTTGGCTCATTTTTAAAATGTGCCACTGTCTTGATAGACCATGAGGCCTGTTTCTGCTGGCAGATTCGTATGTTTGTACGTCGTCTTACAGTTTGGCAGAGTTCCACTGCTGTAGGATTAAAATCCATAATTAGATTCAGGCTTTCCACTTTTTCTTCATTTTTATTTTGATTCAATAACTTGTGACCCATGACACCAGATCTTGTGCATGCTGGAGCAGGGATTCATATGCCACATTGCCTGGGGAGGTCAGATGGAATGTGTGGATATGAACTGTATACCACTAGTAGAACTACGGTTATAGGCAAGTAACCTATAATTCTAATAACGTGGATACAGTTTACTATCCACCCTCTGGCAGACTCCTAGCAGTACTCTGGGATGAAGGTCAAGGTGTGCTCCACCATTTGGTGAACAGAGACTGAAGGACCAAGAACTCAAAAGCAGCAGCCTAACAACTCATTAAGACAATGCTGTAATGGAAGATGGCGGTGTGCAATTTACTCCAGGTTGCATTCCTGCATACCTCCGCAATGGGGATATCCCTAGAAGCAGCCACAAGGCAGCAGTATGTTTGGTGGAATGAGCCCTATGTCCCTTGTGCAACTCCCTACGAGCCAATCTATAGCAGATGGCGATGTAGGATGTCACCTACCTGGCAACTGTCCGTTTTGCTGCCAGTCTGCCAGGCGCAGCTTTAGCATATGTCACAAACAGCTGGCAAGACACATCCTGAACTCTAGCCATGAGCTCCTTATAGTAAGAAAGTACCCTCCACCGGTGCAAAGTATGGAGGCCTCAGAAGCTGTGATGGTAAAGTATACCAGTAAGTTAATCTCCTGGTTAAGATGAAACTCCAGTATGACCTTCGGAAGGAACCTGGGTGGGAGCGAAGAACAACCTTGCCCTTGTGAAAGACTAGATAAGGATACTCCACTGAGGGTGTCCAGAGCTCACTGATCCTTCTGGATGATGTGATGGCCACCAAGAAGGCAGTCTTCCCCCAAATCTTTGACATCTTACACCTGTGCATTGGCTCAAACAGCTTGCCCATGAGCACTGTCAACACCAGCAGCATGTCCCACGAAGGCAGAGGTTCACGCACCGGAGGGAACACGTGATCCAGGCCTTTGAAAAAGCACTCAGCCACCTTCTTGTGTGCCACTGTCAGGGTACCAGCCCATGCCCAGTATGCAGATATGGCAGCCAAGTGCATCATTAGGATCGTTGCTCGCAGCCACAACTGAAACAGGGACCAGGGGTAGTCAAGGATACTTGCCATGGGGTAGGTAAGGGGGATCAAGCTTTTTACTCTGGCAGCAGATTGAGAACCTTTTCCATTTAAATGCATAGCATTTACAAGTCGACTCCTTACAGGATGCCTCCACAATGTGGAGGATGTCTTCGGAAAGGCCCTGAGCCTGGAAATCTAGCCACCCAAGAGCCAGGCTGAGAGGTACAAGAGGGAAGGTCCAGGTGCAGGACTTTCCCTGTTAGCTGGATAGCAGATATGGGTGTAGAGGCAACCTCCATGGAGGCCTGCTGCAGAAGCTGAGGAGATCCTAGTATCAGAACTGCCTGTGGACCAAGGGAAAGACAGGGATGGCATACAGAAGGTTTGGAGTCTGGAGCTTGGCAAAGGCATCCACCAACAGTGTCCCGGACTGTAGGGGGCGGTCAGAGAACAGCCTCAGTTTTCTATTCTCCCACGAAGCAAACAGATCCACAAGAGGGATGGCCCCACTGGGAGAACAGGTGGTGTACCATTTTTGATGCAGGGACCACTCGTAACACGTCTCTCCAACCCGGCTGAGAGCATCTACCAACTGATTGTTCTGTCCCATGACAGGACTGCCAGGAAATCTGCACCCAGGCTGCGTATGAGTTTCCAGGTGCAAAGAGCCTCCTGACACAAGGGAAAGGAGTGCATTCTGCCCCGCTTATTCAGGTAAAACATGGTGGTCATGTTGTCCGTTTGGGCATGATTAACCTGACCCTGAATCAACAGAGCAAATTCCATCATAGCCAGATGCACTGCATGGAGCTCCAGCAGATTGATGTGATGATGAGAATCCATGGATTCTGTGGTCACCCAGGAATGCTGCCAACTCCACAAGAGATGTATCTGTCATGAGTGTGATGGATGGTTCTGGGTGGACAAACAGAATTCCCTCCTCAAAGTGTTGTGGGTCCAGCCACCAATGGATGTCATCTCACATCAGCTGGGTCACTATGACTGACTGGTCCAAATGACCTAGGTGCCAGAAGTTGTTCAGATCATGCAGACCCAATGTGGTGCACCAGCACCCCATCCATTTTGGAAGCAGGAAGTACCTGGACACATACCCCTGAGTTGCCAGGGTGTCTGGAACACAGGCTATCGCACCGTGCTCTAGAAGCTCAGCGATGTTGGCTCATAGTGCAGACATGTTCTGTGACACCCTGGACTCCCGAGGAGCCTGAAGTTGGTACTGCTGGAGAGCCTTGAAATCCAGAGGCAACCCTCTGCCCACCACTTCTAGAACTCACTTGTATGAGGTAATGGTGGACCACTGTGGGAAGTAGTAGTGCAACTGACCCTCGACTGGGAGCTGGGACAGGGACTGGATGGAAGGGTGGATGACACCCCACAACTGCACAGCCTAGATGGTACCACCACCTCTGCACCCCCCCCCCTTTTGTCCCTGGCACCAGACTTGGATTTTGGATGCCAATGTTGAAACTGCCCCTGCTGGAGCTGCTGTTGAGATTGGTGTGGCTGAAAGGACCAGATCTTAAAAGCCTACTTCTTAGGCTTTTGGCCTTTTGGTCCTCCTGAGACAAAGCTGCAAAATACAGGGTGATGTTGGACTTCTCAGTCTGCGTGAGATGTCCCTCTACTCCAGGGCCCAAGAGGTCGGTGTACAAGAAGGGGACATTGACCAACTTTTGTTGTGTGTCCCCTGCAAAGGTAGAGAGTTTCAGCCAGGCCCTACAATGCATGAGGATAGCCAAAGCCATATAGTATGGCATGGTCACAGAAGTCACCACATTCAAGGCAGTCTCTGAAACTGGTGTTTAACCGGCGACTGACCCTATTTCTCCAGCTGTCGTCACTGGAAGTTGTTTCTCAGCTGGAAGATGGTACAGCAGTTCTCCCAATACTTCAAACAGGGAATGGCCAAAGTTTGCTGTCACAGTGTAGCTGGCCTGACATAGAACCAGTGACACAGCAGCATACACTTTTTTAGCTGAGTGGTCAATTTTCCTAGATTCCTCTGGAGGCTTGTCCACATTCACTTGGCTCTCTGGATTTATGGAAAGCCGAATCCAAGACCAAGCCCTCTGCAGAGGAGTGGTGGAAAAACCCTGAAAGGGAGCCTGTTGGGACTGCACACTTACGGACTACACAGGAGAAGGGTGTCAGGCAGGATACTGCCAAAACTCCAGAGCCGGTCCCAAGATGACCTCAGGCACAGGAAAGGCAAACTCCAGGAATCATCACTATCCAGTATGTCAGTAAACAAGTACTTAGCCTGTTTCTGAACTGGCTTTAAGGAAAGTTTCACTGACTGCAACATAAGCTGGACCAGAGCCTCAAGTGACCCAGCCCATGGTCAGTGATCAGCGCATTGACCGATTCACTGTCAAAAGTATGACTCCTGCCACTGGTGACTCGCCTTCAGAGCCATTGAAGGATTCCTCAAAGACAGCCCTCAACCATTTGCCACTAGGGATCATACTGTAATCTTAATCCTGGATGATCTCCACCAAAAGCTGCCCTGGCAAACTGGCTATGGGGGTGAGACTCTCTGGTTGAGGCCCTGAACAGAGGCTGCAGTGGAGATGGCTCCAAGTGAAGCTGCAGAGAAGCAGACACTGGTGAGTGCTGTTAAATGTGTACCAGCATGGGAACAACCGGTGAAAGCCAGGGGACTGAAAGTCCAGGAGACAAAGTCCTACCTCTCCCAGCGATGGTCCACAGTTGCCACAGGAGCTTCTTGTATGCCAATGCATTTTTCGTCAATGCCTCTCCTTACCTGAGGATGACAAGACGCATCAATGGTGATGCCTCCTGGTGAAGCGAAATCCAGAGCGCAATCGACGCCTCGACCTCGACCTGAAGGCCAACGTCGAAGGGTGTCCTCGGGGGGAGGTGGCTATAAACCACCAGCGTTTGAAGGCTAAGCACTAGAGATTTTGGAGGCATGGCCACTGGTGGAGGTAGCTCCTGAGGCAACACAGCCAAGGAAACTGACTGGGCCACATCCTTCTGGGTGAGGATTTGGAGAACCAGGGTCTGGGAGATTGACTCCTTGATCTCCTGTCAGTTGGTTGACAGGCTCAAAAAAATATCTTGACTGCCTGCTCGACCATTGTTAAGAACTACAAGTAAAACAGGGTTACCATGATGCACTCAATCATGCGGAGATCCACCAAGGCCGAGCAATCGGAGGGAGTCGAAGGAGTGTGATTTTTTCCTGATCCCATGACTAATGAAGGCATTTCTTGTGGTTTCTGCTGTGGTGAGAAGGGCTCTCCTCGAAGGTCTGGAGGCCAGAAACACTTCCCTAAACTCGTCAGAGAATGACCCTCCGACATTCGCCCCAGCTGGGAACAGTGCCAAAAATGATGAGTTACTCACCACAACCACCTCTTATTCCATGACTGCAAGCTGAGAAGCTGATCCGGCAGCTGTCAAGGGCTTTTTACGATCTTTTGGCAGACCAAGGGCCAATCGAGCCTTCTGGTCTTCGATGGACACTGGCATCATGGCCTGGCACAAACTGCATCTGTTGATATAGTACTGATTGCTCAAGCAGTACAAGCATGTGTCTCCTGCGTACACCATGTGCAGAACTTAGAACCCGGTTTCTTGCTCTCCATCATTGATCATGAAGCCCAGGAAGAGCTACCTATTATCTTTATCCTCCAGTCTTATTCCTGGCACAACAAGCTTTTCGAATCTGATGACCAATGCTCTACTTCCCTTCCACATACTGCCTCCATCTCCTACATTTTGAGGCCTGTTCTGCCAAGGTTGGTATTTGTTAGGGGAGTGCTGACATCCTATAATTTACCACAGTGCTGCTCCTACAACCCACCAAAGAAGGTTCTCAAATAGTGGGGCATGTGACATGCTGCCTGTACAGCATGGCCCAAACTCTTCTGGCTTGGTGTGGGAATCGGCCTCAAGACCTTGAAGCTGGGTTACCCGTTTAACAGTACAATCTGGCTGTGCATGAATCTTCAATTTAAAAGAATCAACTGAATATTCCACATTTAACGTAACTGCAGTGTTGATGGGAATACACACATTCTGGCTTGAACTTCCAAAGGCAGCCAAACCCCACAAATGTTAAGCTCAGCAGTTAAGACATTTTTTAATGACCACAGTTTTCTTGTCAAATATGGACACGTAAAAACTTAAAACCACATTTGCAACAGTTTTGACCAGTTTATGATATTCTGTAGGACTAGTGCCACACAAATGTCTAAACATGAGAGCACAGGATAGACAACCATCTGACAGCCCTTCACTTTAATTTTTTTTTTTTTTGTCATTTACTATGACAACTGGGGTGCAAAATGAAATGGTGACAAAATATTACCCCAAAACTAAGTCTTTAAATGTCTGCCTTTGGTTTTCTTGGGTGAGGGGGGGCACTTGCGTGCCCTCTTCTGGCTGATCAAGGAGCAGCACTGGTGTCAGCTATGAAGGAAGTTGCTTGTTTCAGCTGTAATGACCCTGATCATCCGGATGGAAGACAGGGGGAAATGGGAAACAATAAGTAAAAAAATAATAAAACATATTTACCTTTTATATTTCCCACTCTCTCCCCTCCACCAGGGTACAGCAGCATCCTCTGAGAGACAGCTTGGTGCTGCAAAGCTGGCTCAGCCATTTTGACTACAGGGCCCCAACAGTGCTGGCAACAGCCCTGCCAGCAACAGCAAGCTTGAAAGACACGGATATGTACTAGCAACTGCTCCAGAAATCAACCTCCCAACTACCTGGTACAGACAAAGGCTCTCTTTGTGTTCTTGACAGTTGGAATCCCAAAACAATCAGTGCCGTCAACTGTCAAAGCCAAAAAGCAGTCAATTCATCAAATTTGCCGCACTGAATAGAACAAGGTAACATGCTGTATGACCTTTAATAATGGTGCAATATATACCTGCCAGGTTTCAAAAAAGGCTGTGGGCAAAAAACATTTTAGGAAATGCCGAAAATGGCACTGTAATGGAACTTTTTCCTTTTGTTGCTGGAACCTGCTGTCTCATTTTCCCTCTGTCTTTTGCCCCCACAGTCTCTCCCAGTGCTCAGTTAGTGTTCTGTGGCATCAGATCTTGACCACGATAGTTGTAGGCTGCGGTCTGCTCTATGACCCCAGCCCCACCCCCAAGTCCCTCTTGTAACTTGGCCATGTGGGGTACTATAGAACAACATACTCTATCCCTCCCTTTCTGGAGAGCGAGTGCCATCTCTTTAACACACCTATCCTTCACCCATCCAGTGAAGCAGAGACTCATGGCCACTCCTAAACCTGGTCTCCCACGTGGCGTTGGGTCACTGTTATTAAATGAATAGGAAGAATCCTTACACCTGATTGACTGTGAGGTGGTTTCAGCTGTGCTGAAATCCCAGCACAACAGCAGGACTTGAAATTAGCTCTAGCAAACAGCTGCAGCACTCACTCTAGATCATGCGCTACTACACCCCTTGAGGAAAGCAGTTCGCCGAAGCGCTGGGGTACTGGGCGCTTGCTGTTGCTGTGCACCACAATACAATTTATTTTGGCCTAATTTTGAATTCAGTGGTGTGTTCTTTGCCAAGGAGTGCTATATATTTGGAGGACTTTCGCATTTGGGCTGGCTGCCCCTTACAGCACTCCCTCATACTGCTGTTCAAGGTATAACTTTTGGAGCTGCAACAAACAACATGGCTGCCCTGGCACCATAATGTGCTGTCCTGTTATGGTCCCGACAAGCCACTTCACTCTCTACCCAGCTCCAATTTTCACAACACCCTACTCTAGCAAAAATACCAGATGGAGGTGCTTAACTCCCGCTGATCACCAGAATTATGAAATGCCGTTATGGAGCCACCACAACTGTTGCTGACTGTGCAGGACTGCCACAAGACACCTGGTACTTCTCAGTGTCTCCCAAACAAAACCCACCCACAGCCCACTCACGGAGAGTGGTCTTCTTTCTCATTCTCCTACACAAGGCAGCCTCATAGCTCCATGTCCCCACCCTAATCCCAGCTCTTCTGTACATGCCCTCGCAAAGATTGAGCCTTCCCAAACTGATGAAGGCAGTATTCTACACTTGGCTGGCATGTGCCAGCTGCACTCACAATTCTCCCTGAACTGAATAAAAACACCCACATGAAACATAGAAACTGACGGCAAATAAGTACCGCTTGGCCCACCTAGTCTGCCCATTTTCCCTACCTAATGTAATACCGCAGATCTTACTTGATCTCCAGATTTTACCCTCTCTCTTTCCTATTGCTAGGGTTCCCTTATGCCTATCCCATGCATTCTTGAATTCCCCTACCGTTTTTGCCTCCAGAGGCGGTTCCATGCATTCACTACCCTTTCTGTGAAAAAATACTTCCTCACATTACCAGTCTACCCCCCTCCAGCCTCGTATCATGACCCCTTGTTCCTGAACATCTTTTTTTCTGAAAGATGCTATCCCTTGTACCTTATTTATGCCCTTGAGGTATTTGAAGGTCTCTATCATATCCCCCCTCTGTCCTCTCTTCCAGGCTCTGCCATCTAGTCTAACTAATCCAATCACAAGCCCTCTGCTTCTTACCATATGACATATGCCCCTATAGTGCGGCCAAAATAGAAATAAATACTAGCCTTTTTAAAGTAATATGAGTCCTGATGTCTCATTTCCGCACTAGCAGCCAAACACCAACACAACGTAGAACTATGTGGTACAAAGGTACTCCAACATACGAAAAAATGAAAATGAAAAAAACAGTTGTCTCTCTAGTTCCATAGTTTCCTAGAGCTCCTTACTACAACAAAGAAAGAAAACAGTGTGGGGGGGGGGGAGAGTTAGTGTGCTTGCATCACTTTATCCAGCACAGACATAATGATATCATAATGATGTCATTACATGGTAGGTGGCAGGACTATTTTATCTTAAATCTACATAAACAAATACTATTTTCAACATTTAAAAATGATTTTTCTAACTGAAAAAAAATTGTTAAAAAAGAGGGCCCATTTAATAAGCGCAATAAGATCGAGTGTGCATGGAACATATTTTACTGCACGCCAGGGGCTAAAGGTACACCGCCAAGACCTCGTGCCTTATTATGTGGTAAAATATGTTCCATGTACACCCTGTTGTGTCTTATTGCTTACGTATGGTATCAGACCATAAGGTACAGACCTTCGTCAGATGACAAAGGGGGCCCAAAAAGAAAATGTGACTGATAATGTGCGGATCATAGCTGAATACAGTATGAAATAGGCATTTCTCAGTAGCAGGATGCATAAGCCATCTCCGGACTAAATAGAAAGAGCTTCCAAGGACAGAAGAGTTATTTATTTTATTTATCTATTTGTTCAATCTCCGATTACATACCTTTGAGCACAAGGTGGCTCATTTACAAAGGTTCCACGTCGGTGGGGAAGGGAGTACAATAAACAAAGGGTAATACAATGTTACAGAAGTCTGTCAGCAATATTTACATAACTCTGATGAGAAAAAGAGAAAAATCAGTTAGAAAGAGAGAGAAGAGGAAAAGTAAGGGACCAAGGAACAGAGCAGCGTGAAGGCCTTGTCCATAAAGTGAGGTGTGCACAGAGGTTAAGGCAATGGGAGGGACAAAGCGTATAAAAGGAAGGGTAAGGGTGAGGGAGAGTAAGGGCAAGTGGGAGGGAGGTCAAGGTAGGAGTGGCACTGAAGTTAGGAGAGGAGGAGGAGGAGAGAGAAAGGGTTGGTCACAACAGCAGAAAGTGACACTTAGGTGTATGCATCACTCAAGTCCACTGTAAGGAAAAAAAAAAAAAGAAAACCTGTTTGAAGGTTAATGTTTGATCTGTCCAAGGTGAGATGATGGGTACCCTATAGAGCACACCTGACCCTCTATTATACTTTGAAACCAAGAAGATGGTTTGCATCTGGCAAGAGAGGGAGTGGACTGTAAAGCCCTTGTAGAATCCCACAGTGTGACTTGGGAATCCAAAGGAAATGAGGAAGGGTTGGTTTTGGCATTATGAGGGATAGACTGAAGACAATCAAGAGTTAAGGTAAGTAATGTTTCTGTGTCTTCTATAAAGCCACCGTCTAAATCAGTACAACTGGGAGGCCTGGAGAATGATGCAGTCAGAAGTCAGATATAATGTTTCTGCGTTGACCAAATCTGAAAAAAAAACACTCTGCACAAAAGCACTGAGGCAAGGGTTACCTGACAGGAAATTGGCAATAAAGTCAGATTTCAAAGAAATACAAAATCACACATACCCAAATAATGGGAAGCATCATGGGAAATATATGCAAATCTCCATGAGAGATTTTAGACAGGTTCTGCTTTAAGCAGGACTACACTGTGTCAAATGGCTTCTCTCACATTCTGTAAAGGCTGAGCACAGAAGAGTTCTAAATTCAAGATTCTTTAAAGTCTAAATTATTTTATATTGATTTGCGTAAACAGTGAAGCCACTTACAGTGGACTTGTCTGTGCACCTGACTTTTGTCCGGTGTACCTGATGTCCACCACAGGCAGTGGGGGTGTGGCCAAGTGAACTGGAAAATCAAGAGACGGTGGGTATGTTTATTTACTGTTAAGACTTATGCCTTCACTTGCTCCACCTCTGCTCCATAGTTTTGTGTAACATTAGCAGGGCTTCTTGGACATCAGTACAGGACACTGGAACAAGAACCTGGGCATCCTCACTTTCATTTCAGCTGGATCCTCAGCGGGGTGGATGGCTTCGATGAAACGGTCGACGTCGTATTTTGTGGGGTCTATTCTGGCTTGGGGTCTTTATCCCCGAGGTGACACAGGCTTGAGAATTCTGTTTCAGTCAGGCCATCAGGGGGTGTGATCTGTGGCTCAGGCAGGGGTGTCCTTGCAGGACAGAGGTAGTGCAGTCCATTTTGACATTTCACTTCCTAAAACAGACAACAGCAAGAACAGCGAATGCAGCTAAATACACAAAAAACATTTGTGAGGCAGTAAAGGTGAATCAATTGAATAGGCAGGAAATGGCATTTTAAAAAGCAGCACTACAGCAGAACCTTATCGTCAGTTAGCACCCAACTGAGCAATTGCTGGCAAAATATGGGAAGTTAGCAGTGTTAAAGTGCTCCACAAAAGGGAACTGATGTCCGCTACAAACGGGCTACAAGGTCTGTTCGAAGGGGTGGATTTAACATGATAAAGTACAGGTTTTGGTTTGGGCAGAGATTTTGTCTACTATAAATGAATGTCCGGACTATCCAGGTCTGTTATAAGTGGCATCCTCTGTACATTCCATGATGCTTTCTATTACTGTAGTACGTCAAACCTGAAGGTACCCAGTGACACCTGCCTCATCACAGCCCACACAGCAGATGGCTATTATCAGTGGCTGCCCAGGGAGAACTATTTTGACACAGAAAGGTTGATTTGCTGTTATGGACTCTGGTTAGAAGGAAAGTCTGGCCACTTGGGTCGCAAGGAGTACTCCTTGATTGTATGCCTTCCCTTGATAAAGTGTGAATGGCAGTGAAACAAGCCCCGTTGCCTTCTCTTGGGAAAGGATCCTCACTGGGTGAGATGTGGATGCCAAGGCAGAAACCACAATAGGACTAAACAAGTCTTAGTCCCCACAGGCAAATTCATTGCCTTTACGATGATCCCCAGATGGAAGGCCTTAAGTCTTTACCCACAACTAGCCATGGATTCAAAGGCTTACTACAGGTGCATCAAAGCTACTTTTGCACCATCACATGCTGTCTTGGACTGAAACGAGTTAAAGTCTCCTACCCAACCTGAGCTGCCAGCAGCTGACTCTTTCTTTGGACATGACAAGGAGCAAGAGAGTCCACCAGAGCACCTATGTAGCACCAGAGGCCATGATCCTATTTATCATGAAGGATTGGCAGTTGACCACTCTGAGATCAAATTGGAAGTAAAGACATGCTTGCCCATCCTATCAAGGCGGCATAATTCTCTGGTAGGGTTCTTCCCCATAAGGTAATTTCAACTGAAAGAACCTGGATGCACTGCCACCTGTAGGGCAACCAAAAAGGCTATCCTCTGAAAGGGAAAAAAAAAGTGGTTCGCCTCCAAAGCCACTGATGGCAAAACAGAAGAGTGTCTCCAGACCTCAGTAACCGTGCATGCAAAAGGGGCTGAAGAGGGTATGCTACTGCCACTACAGTTGGAGACTTAGGTATTCCAGTAGGCTTCGCTTGCCCACCTCAACCCTACTGAGCCAGAACAGAAGTGCCTGCTGCACTTCTGATACAAAGACATAAAAGAGAGGGTCCCCCCCACTGAAGGTTTACTGGAATGCTTGGAGGAATAGGGGTTCTCTGAGGATGACAATGTTACCACTGGTGTGGGATGTCCTGTGCCTGCCCATAGTAGCCCAGTACGTAGTGGGTTTGGGGATGGGGACAAGCCTCTCTAATGCAGCTCAGTTCAACCCGCACCCTGTAGCAAAGAGAAGAGTGGGCAAGAAGGCTGTGTGAACCACCTTTTCATTTTACCCATCCAAAAAGCAAACTGCTGATCAGTAAGGCCACTGTGAGGTAAAGAGGGGAGGTGACTTTGTAGAACTGCCTAAATGCACCACTGCTAAAGTGGTAATAGATGGAGAAATTTGAAATGAACACTGAAGTGGGGCTGCACAACACTCCATCAGTTTGGGCCGGGGGGAACCTGTGGGACAGGGCAAAAAAAAAAAAAGCCTTTTAGGGGCATAATAGGAACCCGTTCGTATATCTAGACTGAACCAGACTGGAACCAAGGTAGCATCATTAACTACGGTACTGCCTGGGCAATACCACAGGTATGACCAGGGATAAGCAGTAAGTGGCACTGAACCTGGATAAGGATATAGGAAAATAAATGAACAACAAAATAAAACCCCAACTACTAGACAAAGAAAGAAGGGCACATACTGCTAGTCTAAGTATGAAGTCAGAGCCTCGAGTCACCACTAGCCAGACACCAGGGAGTCTGAAAAGGAGTAGTGGAGCTAAGGCAGCAGTCCTGTAAACATACTAGCATACTAAGTTGCCGGCAGATTAGGCCAATCAGTCTATCGAGTCTGCTCGAGTTGCAGCCCACAGTTACCTCACTGTAGCTGCACCCCCTCCCTTTTGTGCCCTCCTTCTCTGCTCCCACCCCTCAAAGCAATCCATCCTCTCCCTGCCCCCCGCCTCCCATACCCTACCCATGTATCTGTCCCAGCCCCTCTTGAAACCCCTCACTGTGTCCAAAGCCACCAGTTCGGCAATGCATTCCATGGCGCCACCACCCTCTCCATGAAGAAGTGTCTCCTCACCTCACCCCTGAATCTTCCCCCAACCAATCTCAGGCCATGATCCCTCGTGGACCCCTCCTCCTTTAACTGGAACAGGCCGTCAGTGTTGACCCGATTTTTCCCCTTCAAATATTTAAAGATCTCAGTCATATCCCTGTCTCTCCTCTCCTCCAGGGAGTACATATTCAACTCCCTGAGCCTCTCCTCATAGGACCGATCCCCCCCAGACCATGAATCATCCTAGTCGCCCTTCTCTGGACCTTTTCCAGCACAGCAAGGAGTGGAGGGGGCAGAGACATAGACTACCTCACAGCACAACAACATCCCTCCTCAAATACGGGTGCCAAAACTGTACACAATACTCCAGGAGCGGTCTGACCAAGCAGTTGTACAGGGGCAGCAGAACCTCAGTTCTCCTCAATGTTATCCCACTGGCAATGCACCCGAGCATTCTATTAGCTTTTGCCGCTGCCCTCCTACACTGCTCTGAGTTGTTCATTTTGGCATCTACTATCACCCCAAGATCCTTTTCTCCCTTGGAGACTGTCAGCTTTTTCCCTCCCAGAAAGTAGTCTTGCCCGGGGTTCCTAGTACCCAAGTGGAATACGGTACACTTCTTGGCATTAAAGCTCAACTGCCAAGTGCGTGAACACCTTTCGAGCACCTCCAAGTCCTCCTGTAGAGTCATTCTCCCCTCTTCCCCGTCAACCTCTGCCTCCAGGTTGGAATCATCAGCAAAGAGACACAGCCTGCTCCCTACTCCCTCCTCCTTCCCCGATGTCAGAGATGAAATCATTAAACAGAAGTGGGCTCAACACCAACCCTTGAGGGACCCCACTGATGACCTTTCGGGGAGAGGAGACCTCATCCCCAACTATCACTCTTGGAGACTGCTCTGTTAACCAGTTCTCAATCCAACCCATTATTTTTTCCCCCACCCCCATGCTCCTCAGCTTCCCTATCAGTCTACCATGTGGTACCGAGTCGAAGGCCTTGCCGAAGTCCAGGTAAAGGACATCCACTGGCCTGCCTTGGTCCAGAGCCCTTGTCACCCAATCATAGAATTCCACCAAATTTGTTTGACACGATCTACCCTGGACGAACCCGTATTGGCGGTCATCCTGTAGGTCATGTGCCTCCAGGAATTCCACCATCCTCTCCTTCAGGATGGTCTCCATCAGCTTACCCACCACTTACGTCAGGCTAACCGGTCTGTAGTTACCTGGCTCTGGCAGATAAGTAAAGAAGGGAATGCAAAAAATGGGACCCCCTTACAACCGAGATGGCACAAGCATGCCCAGCTGCTGAGAGTGCAAAAAGACTCCTGATAAGTAACAACATACCACCAATAAGGGACTTTTTTTTTTGTTAAACAGTTAAGCTAGGCCCCTCCCCATCAAGGGAGGATGGGGCAGAGTGAAAACACTGGTGCATATAATATTGCAGGGCCTCAAAGCCCTAAGGAACAGAGAGGTAATTATATCCCCAATTATCCCTGAACCTGCTTGATATGACAGCCAAACGAGGCCTAGAGAGGAAAACCATGGCAACCAAGTAGGGAAAAATTGCCTGGCATAGCCAGCGAGTAACAGGGATGTAACCCTGTGCCAAGGCTAGTTCAAGTTGATTCAGTCTAGTGCAAAGCACTGACCTACTGACAGGGTCACCTTCAAGTGAATAAGACTTGGATGGTACACACTAGACACAGGCTGCGTTTAGCAACTACCAGGGATATACCCAAGATAGGGGGCTATCCCCTGAGCATAAGAAAAGAGGATTAAATAACAGGGAAAAAGAAAGGATTCCTTCTCTCTTTTTAACGGATGCACAGCGAGAACTGTGCTGACGTATTGCCAAACGAGGAAGAGAGAATACAGGGGTCTGGAAGGGCGTGACCAAATATCGAACATATCACATAATGTTTGCTCCACGCAGTGGAGATGAAGCATATGATGAGTATGCATGAATCAGTGCGCACTCCCCCCCCCACCCCCGCCACATATACTTCTTTCATCTTCAGAAGTTCCACTGGCATGAATGGAGCTGCCCTCACTGGTGGCACTTCTTGTACTCCCAACCCCTCCCCCAGCACTTTCAGCTCCCCCGAACAGAGCTATGTTCACTTGTGTCATCCCCCCCCCCAACCGTGGCACATCTTGAAATTCCCTTTTGGAACAGTGCTATACACACAGGCAGTATTTCTTCTCTCAGATGGAGCCACGCTCACCAGCAGCACTTCTTGCACTCCCACTCCCTTCAATGGAGTTGTGCCTTTCTGCGGCACCACTTCTGCTCTTGCACCATCCTCCCCTCACAATGGAGAGGCAGCTGCCTCCACCCTGTTCCAGCTTTGGCTGGAGGTCCCTCAGCTGAAGACATTGCAGCTGAATCACCAGAACACATAGCCAGTACTGTGGTGAACTGGAAAAGTGCACACAGCCAGTACTGTCTCTTGAAATGGCCATCAGGTATATTGTTTAGTTTATTAACAATCAGCTTGTGAGTTGTCAGGAAAAGAGGATTCAAAGTAGAGAATAACGCCCTAAAAAGTTCTATACACTGGGTCTGTTTTTGTGAACTTCTTACTAAACGTTGGCTGTACAGGTAGGTGTAGTTGCAGAGTGGCGGGCTTTTCATATCTTACAGCAGCAGAAAGCCATAACCTTGTGGGACGTGGAGAACTAGCTCCATTTGTAACAGCATCAGTCAAGGTTTGTAGAGGAGAGCCTGGGGAGAACGCCTTTACTCGACTGCTCAGGCCATCTGAAGTGCCTGACCCTTGAGACAACAGCATACATTGGGAAGGTAAACCAACAGCTCTGCTCTGTAAACACAGTGTAAATTTGGTAGGGCACTAAAACTTGCTTTTGTCGTCGCCTGACTCAGAGGACTCTGGCCTACTGGACAAAGAGGGATCTACTCCCTGTGTCACCCACTGGCAGAGAACCCGAAGCACGGCCTGTTGGCACCGGGCTGGGAGGGGGAGCACCTGGGAGAGGGGTGCCCCCTAGAGGCTGGGATTTTTTTTAACTCAGATAGGAGCTGTGACCTGGCATCCTGCCACCAAGCCGGTATAGTATCAGGCAGCGGAGCTGGAGACTGAGGCTGAAACCCGGGGTACCCACAGTAAGAATAGCTTGGGGGGGGCTGCCAGTAATAGTATTGGTACTGGAAACCCCATCGAAGGGTGTCCAGGTGTCAGGTATCCGGACGGCAGGTAGCCTGGAGCAGGGGGCACGTGGCCTGGCTTCAGAAGCGAAGGATCTGGCGGTGGACCCGGGCCACCCGGCAGCAGAAGGTGGGGTTCAGGCCCCGTACCAGCGGCAGAAGATCCAGAAGGAGGAGCTAAAGGTCTGGCCGGGGGAGGCACCAAAGGGCTGCTAGGTGGTGGATGAAAATCAGGCGAAGGGCCCAAGGGTCCCGAAGGAGGAGGGTCCATGCCTATGAGTCCCAAGTCCAGTGACTGGTCCCTAGGAAGGAAGGAAGGAAGGGATCCGGTGGCGGGACAGCACCTGGTGACGGGGGAAGCTCCGGGAGGGACCCCAGCGACAGGTCTGGAAGCGATCCCGATGGAAGGGAAAGGTCGGGAATGGGTGGTGAATCTCTGGGAGACGGAGGCAGGGAAGACGGTTCCTCCACAAGCATTCTCGTCCCAGGGTCGAGGTCCACAAGGGAGCCCGACAGGAGAGAAGAGGTGGCTATGCGGTCGATGGGGGTACCGTCGGCCAACTTATCAGTCGTGACTGGGCTGGCGGCGGCTGCTAGACCATGGACAGGCTTATTGGTCAGGGCCGGGCGCCTGGCGACGGAGTTGGAGGGCGGCTTATCGGCGGTACTACTAGTGGGAGAAGGCACAACTACCTCCAAAGAGGTGACCCCAGCTGACTGTTCACCTCGGCGGGGCGGAGGGCGTCTCAGCTGCGAAGAGGACAAAGGCCCTTTAGCAAAAGTACTCACGGTTTTAATGAGGACGATGCACCCTGGTCATCGACTAAAGGACGGTTGGTTTCACCCCATGGAAATGGGCTTCTTTCCCCGCGCTTCTCCTTTTCCTTTTTCTCAGGGGCTGGCGACGATGACCTCTCCCTAAGCTCCTGAAGCTCCTTTTCCATCGAAGCCAGCCTCTGAGTCAGAAGGTGGGCCTTGAGAGTCTGCTTGTGATGGGTCCAGGTGGCCCGGTTAAAGCCTTGGCAAACAGCACACTTGGCCGAGTTGTGCTTAGGCCTCAGACAGAGGAGGCAGCAAGAGTGGTCGTCTCAGTGCGGGATTTGGGCGCCGCACTTGGTGCCCTTTTTCTTTATATAGAACACAGAAACATAGAAGTTGACGGCAGATAAGGACCACAAGGCCCATTCAGTCTGCCCATTCCTTTTTCTACCTTATAAATGTGCCATCGGCCTTTGCTCTGTCAATGGCCTATTAATTCATACTCATCTGTATTGCTCCCTTATGCCTATCCCATGCCTGTTTGAAGCCCTGCACTGTATTCATATCCACCACTTCCTGAGGTAGGCTGTTCCATGCATCCACTGCCCTTTATGTGAAAAAGAACTTCTTCACATTACCCCTTAATCGGCCTCCCTCTAATCTCATGCTGTGTCCTCTTGTCCTGCTATTTTTCTTATATTGAAACATGTTAGACTCTTTCACCTTGTTAATGCCCTTAAGGTGTTTAAATGTTTCAATCATATCACCTCTCTCCTTCTTTGCTCTAGGGTATACATATTGAGCTCCGTTAATCTGTCCTCATACGTTTTCTGATGCAGTCCCTGCACCATTTTGGTTACCCTTCTCTGGACTGCCTCAATTTGGTTAATGTCCCTGTTCTGACTTGTGATACCCCTACTAATACACCCTAACATCCCCCTAGCCTTATCCTACTGCTTTAGTGGTCTGCTTGGATGATTTCAGGTCATCGGTGATGATGATGCCCAAGTCTCTTTCTTCCCTTGTGACTGCCAGCAACTCCCCTCCCAGCCTATAGGTGGCTTCAGGGTTTCTCTTCCCTATGTGCATGATCTTGCACTTCTTTGCATTAAACCCCAGTTGCCACTCTTCTGACCATTTTGCTAGTTTATCCAGATCTCTTCTCATTCTGCCCACCCTATCTGGATCATCTACTCTGCTGCAGATCTTGGTGTCATCTGCAAACAGACAAACCCTACCCTCCAGTCCATCTGCAATGTCACTGACGAAGATATTAAAGAGTACTGGCCCCAGGACTGATCTCTGAGGTACCCTACTTGTGACTTGCATCTCTTCTGACTGTATACTGTTTACCACCACTCTGTTTTCTGCCCATCAATCAGTTTGCCACCCAGTTGACCAACTTCTGACCCACCCTGAGCCTACCCAGCTTATTAATCAATCTTCTATGTGGAACAGTATCGAAAGCTTTGCTGAAGTCAAGGTAGCGACATCAACTGCTCCCCTTGGTCCACCACTCTGGTTGCCAGTCAAAGAAATCTATGAGATTAGTTTGACAGGACCTTCCTTTGTAAACCCATGCTGTTTTGGATCCTGTGCTCCTATGGATTCCAGGTGTTGCACTATCCTTTCAACACCTGGAATCCATAGGAGCCTGAAGATCAGGCTGTATGGAGTTAAAAGGAACTCCTTGTCGAGATGACATATACACGAAAAAATGAACTTTTAAATTGAAAAAGATGAGTTAAACGTTGAATTGAATGCGGGCGACTGATCGCTGTTCTACCGCGTTGTCGAACGAACTGGCACAACGGTGGGAAAGAACTGAAGGGCGGGTGCGGGACTGCCCCTTTTATACTCAGTCCGACATCACGTCACCCGACGTTGGGGGCGGTCCCCGCTGATGATTGCTGACTACAAGTTTGCCGTGCGGACCTGATGCCAGGGGTCACAGTCCTATATGTGAAGACCTACTGCAGGAACCCTCTTAAAGTAAGATCTTGCTTTCCAGATGGCCCACACAACCAAGTGTTTTTTCATGAAAATGGTGTTTTGATTACAACTTCAAATCTATTTACATAGGTTGTTGAACGCTAACAGTAAGCACAAACAGTGCATAGCTAAGTCCTCTGGTATTCTTTTCTCACCTGGGTACATAGTTATCTGCAGATCCCTGGGATTTTAAAGTTAACACTTTTGCTCAAACTGGGAATTACAGAGGGGTATTCAAGTCTAACTGGACTCTATATTCCTCCATGTTGTCCACTGTGTACCTTGGAGGACTAGCGGTAATAGGGGAGGAGGGGGGGTTCAAGATGAATGCCAGTGGCTGGATGGGGGTTTCAGTGAACTAACTGACCTTTTGCTGTGATCCGTTCTTTCGAGTAGGACATGAGCGGATTACAGATTGTTTGGGGGTACAAAAAAAAAAGGGACCATGTGGAGCCTTTTAAATTGATGCTACCCTAAAAAAGTGCCAACAATCTGAGTTATCTCTAATGTGAAGCATTTTAAAATTGGAGAACCCCCACCACCACAACCACCCCATTTGGTGGTATGGAGAAATACCCTTTTCCTCCAGTTGAAAAGAGTGTAGAGGGGCTACAAAACAAAGGGCTCTTGTAAAATACAAACTCCTCTGCAAGGGGTATTAATCAGAGCCTCCCAGTGGAAAAAGCCATTCAAGCCTTCTAAGGTAGAATGCTAGAATTAGGAATCGGTGCTCCTCAAAAAACAGCAAAGTATCCAGCAAAAAAGGATCACAAGAATCAAAGACTCGAAGCTTGAATATACACACCTGATTAGTTCCATAGATCATAACTGATGCAAACTCAGAACAATTCATGCAATCTAAAACATGTGAATTAAATTACATCACTAGCAGCTTCCCATTAAGTCTGGTGGGTTTAGCAGCATTGAAGTTATTTTCTGAATGGTGCAGATACATTTGGTCCTGCAAGTCTCTTCTTTCCAAGTGTAGCCTGTCTCCACAAGACACCTGCATCCAAGTATTTCTCTTCTTTACTTGCATTAACTATATCCTAGAGAACCAGTCAAAGTCCCAGCTTCCCCCACCTGTTTCTTTCCCCTCCTGTTCTCAGCTCTTCCTGTCTGTCTGTCCCCTCCAACCCAAGTGGAGATTCCTCCAGACTCTGTCTCCTCCCCCCCATCTCTGGTTGTGGCTCCTGCCAACTCATTTTTCAGCAGCTCCTTGGTCCAGGCTCCAGACGGACTATGGCAGGGCAGGATTCATTGTTGTGGCTGAACCTGGCATCAGGGGAACACACAGCCAATATTGTTTCGGTTTCTCTCCTGACTCTTTGTCGCTCCCTGTCCACTGGCTCTTCCTGACTGTTGGTCTCCCCTCTCCCCGGTGGCAATTCTTCTGGACTCTTTGTCTCCCCTCCTTCCCTAGTTTCGGCTCCTGATACTCATTCAAGCAGACTACATATGACAGAAAAGGATTCATATCTGTGGCTGAACCTGGCACTGAGGGAACACACAGTCAGTACTGTTTTAGTTTCTCCCTGATGCTTTGTCTCTTCCCTGTCCCATGGGTCTTCCGGACTGCTGGTTCCCTTCCCCTTGTCCCCAGTGGTAATTCTTCTAGATTCTTTAACCCTGTTTACACTACCCCGTTTGCAGCACATCAACCCATGCGCAGCAGTTGATGCGCTGCAAATGGGACTGTGTGGACACTCACCAGACCGCCTCAGGATGCCTTTGGATCGGTGCAGGACAGGGTACCTGTTTCAGACTGAGCACATTTTCCAGTACTGTAAACACAATAATGCGCTCGATCCGCTGCAGTCCTTTTTTCTGCAATCTGGAAACACACCCCCACTGAAGGAACAGCCACCCTGCGGAGTGACTTACGGCGCAGCAAGGGGGGGCTGTGTAAACATAAAAAACTGCGTCATCAGACAGCGCAGTGAGCGAGGAGTGGCAGATATTTTCAATCGCTGCCGCTGTGTAACCGGCTTATTTCTCCACTCCCAACCCTGTCCCTGACTGCGCTCCTGCCTACTCTTTCTGCAGCGGCTCCTCAGTCCAGGCTCCAGACGGACTATATGTGGCACAGTGGGACTCATCTTTGCGAATTAACCTGCTACCAGTGGGACAAGCAGCCAGTACTGCAGTGAACCAGTGGGACAATCAACCAGTACTTTTTTTTTAAAAAGGCCATCAGGCTTAGAGTATTTAAATTTATTAATAAACAGGTTGTTGACATTCAGAAACAAAGTCGGGTCATACAGGCGTGTTTGTTTAAAACTGCGAACACCTGATCCTTTCTCAAGCACCACAGGGGTAAGAAAAGAAAAAACTGTGTTCCCATCCTATCAGCTGTAAAAAAAAAAAAGCAGAAGCAGAACCTGCCCTTCCCCCCACTAAAACACCTCAAACCAGGCCATTGATCTGAACCAGTGACAGTCTTGTTTGTTTTTTTCGAGGGGGGCCCACACCCAGCAATTAAAATGCTTCGGTCCCCTTACCTATTATCCCCTCAGTCTCCAACTGGTTGGGATAAATATGGAGGGGGGCTGCCAATGATGTTCACACATTATGATCCCATTCTGGAAGTTTCTGCCCAGCTCAAAGCCCAATGATGGTGCTGGTGTGCTGTTTCAATAGGGTGCAATTAGAGAAATACATGTATTAAAAGCATTTACATTTTAAACCTGATGACTTGCAGTACCTCCGAACACATACCCACACTCTAGGGGTGTGTGTGTGTGTGTGTCTTGATGGGGGGCATGCATAACACCTGCAGAGACTGGGGGAGGGGCTAAGGTTAGCTATGACTACAACCATTTTTTAAACTAAATTTATTGGTATACAAATTAGGTAATTAGATTGATAATCCATGAGTTGGGAGGGGCAGGCAGGCAGATCAGTGATACAATTTAGGTCTAACAGGAGATACATTTTTTTAATTATTTAAAATTTGGTAACCAGGAAAGGTACACTGAGCCAAGGCTTCTTTTCAGGGGTGACCCGAGGAAGGGGGCGATGGAGCAAAACAGTAGCAGACAATAACAAAACAACAGCTGAACAGACAGACGAGCAATGTGTTACAATAACAGAATGAATAAAGATAATTTGCATGTACCACAATTAAACAAAGCGCAGTGAACTTGAGCAGTGCTTAGAATCACAGCCAACAACGTATATGGGTTAAAATCAAGACTTCAAGGGTAACTGCAAGAAGGGTAGCAGGAGCAAGTGGGGGGGGGTTTGAAGTTTCAGCAGATGTTTGAGGGAGTTAAAGGATGGGGAGAGATGGAAAGAGGAAGGGAGTTTGTTCCAGAGAGAGGGAAGCCTGTAGGAGAATGCAGATTGTCCACCTAAGGAGCATGGCTAAGGAATGTCAGCAGTGTCATGGTACCTAGAGTGGAGGGAGGGGGAGGTGGGGGGGGATTTGGGATAGGAGTGAGGAGAGGTAGGAGGGAAGGGTGTTAAACCAATATTTGGAGATGAGTGTAGCGCAATATGCCTCTCGGCGAGATGGCAGAGGGAGGCTGGAAAGGGAGGAGTAAAGTAAGCAATGATGTGTGCATGGAGGAGAGTTAGATGCAAAATGGCAGAAGGAGTTGAGGAGGTTATCCAGTCTGGCAAGGGAAGTAGAGGGGGCAGAGACATAGATTACATCTGCACAGTCAAAGACAGGGAGCACCATATTGGTAATCAGCTCCCTGCAGACATTCGGAGATAGGCAGTCTTTGTAATGATAGAGGGCACCAAGCTTGGCATGGATGGCAACAATGTGGGCTGAGAAGTCAAGCTTACTGTCAAGCCACACCTCCAGGTATTTAAAGGACTGAACCACGTCAAGTGGGGTGTCATCCAGAGGGGTGAAGAAAGGAGGGACAATGAGTCTGTCTAGTTTCTGACTGGTACCAAAGGTCATGGAGACTGTCTTTTTAGTGTTAACTTTAAGTTGAGAGAGATCCGGGAATTCAAAAACAGTCCCTTTATGAAGGCCACGCCTGCAAGTACGGGCCCCGACCTATATCCGACTGCATCTGCTATGGGGGTGGGGGTACCCACCCATGTATCTCCTGCAGATAACAGCTCCAAACTCAATTCCTTGACCATGGAAGTGGAGAAACTGACAAGATGTCTCCAAATGCTTATCACGCCAGAGACAGGGATGGCACCAAGGTTTCCAGTTAGTAGTACTCCCGCCTGGCTCCCAGTGTGGCACTCAGCCAGCTCAAACTCCAAAAAGTATATTTTGCTATAATTGTGGGAAGGATGGGCACATGAAAAGGGAATGCCGGTCCCCAAAAGACACTGACAAAGTTGCATACAGGCTACAAGGAGAGCTTCGGAGAACAAATCAGTGGTTAAGAGGTGCACGAAATGATCTCAGTGAGGGCACCAAAAATGCTAACTCACGTCCTTTTGTGGCAAGGTCAGTTGCCCAGGCCCCCACTACCGCCTCTCCAGACTGGTCCAGAATAGTGGGTCCCTCCATGGAGACCACTGTAAAGGTGAATGGAGTGTCTACAAGAGCTGTATTAGACAGTGGCTCCCAAGTGACAATTATGTTCCAGGATGGTATCAGAAGCATTTGTCAGACGTACCTTACAACCATTAGAAGGACTGCATGTATGGGGTTAAGTGAGAAGGCCTACCCCTATTCCGGGTATATCCAATTTGGCTGTCTTTCCCCACCCCTCCGTGGCTGGAGTAGCGAACAAGTAGAGACCCTAGCCTTAGTGTTGTCCCCCACTGGACTGTATGATGGTGTCCCTTTGCTGATTGGAACAAATGCTCATATGTTCGGAAGACTGGCACAGTTGTGTTATGAAAACAGGGTCAAAGACTAGTAGAGCTTTAAGAGTTCCGGCTTTAATTAAGAAGGCCTATGAGGCACAGAGAGATGCTGAAAAATAGAACCAGAGGAACGAGTCGGAATTGTATGGAAGAAGGATCCTGAGTCTCTGATCCTGGTGCCAAATGCCCAGTGTACCTTACAGGGAGAGGTCCATATCAGAAAGGATGTTAAGAATAAAATATTAATGTTGGATGCACCAGGCGATGGAAAATTGCCAGAGGGACTGCTGGTCAAGCCTAGTATTTTGCCTGCTACAGCCCATGCTTATGCCAGAAGGGTAATGGTCCAAGTTCATAATGTGTCTGAAAGAGACACTCGAGTAAATAGAGGTTGCATCCTGGCTAATGTGCATTGTGCAGACACTGCAGTGCTACCCAGCAGCAAGAGTTGAGGAAGAATGACAGAGTAGCGCCTGACTTGTTTGATTTGGCGACCCTCGTTGCCAGCTGAATGGAAAGTGAGGATCAGCAGAAGCTTGCCCAGAGAGACCAGGTGTTTTCTTTAAAGGAATGGGACATAGGATCGTGCAAGGGCTGAGCACAATATCCGGCTGCAAGACGAAAGACCATTTCAGTGAGAGGTCTCGACGCCTGGCACCTGCTGACATAGATGATGTGAGACGGCATCTGCAAGAGATGTTAGCTGCTGGTGTAATACAAGAATCCAGAAGCCCTTATGCTTCCCCCATTGTGGTAGTGAGGAAAAAGAATGGGACAGTAAGGATGTGTGTGGATTATCACACCTTAAACCAGCGGACTATTCCTGATCAGTACACAATGCCCCACATTCAGGATGCTTTGGACTGCCTAAACGGGAGCAAGTGGTTCTCTGTGTTGGATCTCTGCAATGGGTACTACCAGATCCCGATGGCCCCAGAGGACCGTGAGAAGACAGGCTTTATCTGTCCGCTTGGCTTCTATGAATTCATGAGGATGCCTCAAGGGAATTCAAGTGCCCCAGCCACTTTTCAACGATTGATGGAGCGTGCAGTGGGGGACATGAACTTACTAGAGTGCCTGGTATACCTAGATGATGTTATTGTGTTTGGCAGCTCACTGGAGGAACATGAGAGCAGATTATTTAAGGTATTGGACCGACTGGAGGACTTTGGCCTTAAACTGTCCATTGACAAGTGTCAATTCTTTCAAACATCAGTAAAGTATGTGGGACACATAGTATCCACCGAGGGAATAGAGACCGACCCAAGTAAAGTTGAGGCCTTGACCACCTGGCCACAGCCCAAAAATCTAAAAGAACTGCAAAGATTCCTGGGATTCTGTGGTTATTATCGGCGTTTCATCAAGGACTATTCAAGAGTGATCCGCCCTTTACTTAACCTTACTCAAGGGTATCCCCCAACCCACAAAAAATACCAAAAGTCAGCGTCCCTCAAGACTGAAAGAGTGTATTTTCGTCCGAGTGAAGTATTTGGGGCCCGCTGGACTCCTGATTGTGAGACTGCTTTTCATGAGATCATATATCAACTTACCCATGCTCCAGTGCTGGCCTATGCCGATCCAAGAAAACCATACGTCCTGCACACTGATGCTAGTTTGCAAGGGTTGGGGGCTGTGCTGTACCAAGAGCATGAGAATGGCCTGAGACCAGTGGCCTTTGCCAGTAGAAGCCTGACCTCATCCGAAAAGAACTATCCTGTACATAAGTTAGAGTTCCTAGCTTTGAAGTGGGCTATTGTTGACCAATTCCATGAGTACTTGTATGGGGCTAAAATACTAGTAAAAACTGACAATAATCCTTTGACCTATGTGCAGACCTCAGCTAAGTTGGATGCCACTGGCCATAGGTGGCTTTCTGCATTATCTACATACGACTATGCTCTGAATACAAGCAGGTCTGAACCACAGAGATGCTGATGCTCTCTCCTGGAGGCCTGTTCCCCAGAATGATTGGGTCAGATTGGCAGAACCTGACATTCGGCACTCTGCCAGAAGTTTGACAGGGAGGAACAAATGTCCACAGACGCAGTGGACTGCATAGTGGATTGCTTGGGACCTCTGAGAATTGCATACCTGCTGCTTATTGCCACTTTTCTGCAATAGACATTGGTGCACTGCCTCAGCTGGACAATGACAGTATTTGGCGGGCTCAATCCCATGATCCCATGATCAAATCAGCTTTAGAAGCCCTCTATGCAGGAAAAGATGTGTCCAAATTACGCTCCACTGATTTGAGAACTGCACTGTTATACAAAGAAGGTCCTAAGTTGAAACTGATCAATAAACTGTTATACAGAGAAACAGTAGACAGAGGGGGACAAGTAGACAAACAACAACTAGTGCTGCCCACTGCCTTTCGAGACGCAGTACTGAGGTCCTTGCACAACCACATGGGGCACCTTGGTATAGACAGAACACTTGACTTGGTGAGATCCAGATTCTGTTGGCCTAAGATGGGGGCTGATGTGGAGCAACACATTCGAACTTGTAGTCGCTGCTTACAGAGGAAAGCTTTGCCCCAGAGGGCTGCCCCCCTTGTTAACATCACCACCAGTGCACCCATGGAGCTGGTCTGTATTGATTTTCTGAGTTTGGAGTCAGATCAAAGAAATGAAAATTACGTACCTACCGTAATTCTTGATCTTCTTGGACGAGTCTCCACCACTCATTCACACTATTGGGATCTGCGCTGGAGGCACTAGGACCCATCGGGAGCAAACATTTTGCTGGGGAGCCGACGCCAGAGATGGCGCCGCGAGGAACGGTGCCGTGAGCCCTAGCTCGCGCGGCAATGACTATCTCGGTGTCAACTCCCCAACTGACTCAGTACCTTTTTTACCAAGGAGGTGCAGCGTAACTAACCTAGAAGGGTAGCCTAACCTAAAAAAACCGGACATAAGATAGTCCGGACGACCCGTGTAAGAAGGGTCAACAAAGAAGTCTTCAAGGCCTAGAATTTGAGGGAGTGAAGACCAACAAGAGAGGTGAGCTCGGGGGATGGAGGGTGAGCATGTGAATGAGTGGTGGAGACTCGTCCAAGAAGATCAAGAATTACGGTAGGTACGTAATTTTCATATCTTCCTGGACATAAGTCTCCACCACTCATTCACACTATTGGGAGAGTACCGAGCTAATAATCCCCGAGAGGGCAGCAGGAGAAAACCAAGAGCTCACGCTTCTTAAGACAGAAGTCCATTAAGGATGGCTCTGCCACAGGAAGAATATCGTCTGGCATGGACATCGAGTGCATAATGCTTAACGAAAGTATGCACTGAGCTCCAGGTGGCTGCATTGCAGATGTTTGCAATGGGCACGTTGCGGATTTCCGCTAGGGATGCCACTACCGCTCTGGTAGAGTAAGCGTAAACTCTACCCTCCAACTTAACCTGCGCCATGGAATAGCAGTGACGAAGGCATGCCACTAGCCATGTTGAGATGCATCTAATAGCGACAGGTTGACCCAGCTGGGCCTCACTGAAGAAGCGAACAGTTGCTGGGCTTACGAAAATCCTTGGTTCTATCTAGTAGAAAGCATAAGGCCCTCTTAACATCCAGAGAATGAAGAGACATTCCCCTTCATTTTGGAAGTCTGCAAAATAAGAGGGAAGGACCAAAGGTTGGTTAAGATGAAATTCTGACACAACCTTAGGAAGAAATTTAGGATGAGTGCAAAGGACTACTTTGTCCTTATGGAACACAGTATACGGAGGGTCTGTGACCAGGGCATGTATCTCAGAGACCCTACGAGCTGAGGTAATGGCCACTAGGAAGGCAGTCTTCCAAGTGAGGAACTTTAGTTCACAGGTAGCTAGAAGCTCAAAGGGTTTCTGGGTGAGCATGTCTAGCACAAGATTAATGTCCCAGGCTGCAACCGGACGCCTTGTAGGGGTCGTGTGCAGAATGCCTTAAGAAATCTCTTAACTATAGGTAACTGAGCCAGTGAAAGAGAAAAACCCGGCTCATGATACGCTGAAATGGCACTAAGGTGAACCTTAACTGTAGAGTACTGGAGACCTGAATTTGAGAGGTCCAAAAGGTACTCTAAAACCTTATTTGGTGGACAGGAGAAAGGATTCAAAGTGGACTTTGCACACCAGAGGGAAAAACGCTTCCACTTAGCCGTGTAAGTTTTCCGAGTGGCTGGTTTCCACGCAGCCAGAAGGATATCCGAAACTCTTCGAGAGACATTGAACCGATTTACTTCTACCTCTTTCAGGAGCCAAGCGTGAAGGTGAAGAGATCTCAGATTGGGATGGACCACCGGTCCCTGAGTTAGAAGGTTCATCTGCAGGGAAGTGGTCTCGGAGGAACTGCCAACATACTGTTGAGAAGTGGAAACCACAGTTGTCGAGGCCAAAGGAGCAATGAGAATCATCTTGTCTCCCTGATACTCGAACTTGAGGAGTACTCTGAATTAGAGGAAGAGGCGGAAAGGCGGAAAGAAAGCGTTTTGTCCACCGCATCCTGAACGCATCCTGACAAAAATGCCAGGCCCTGGATTTCTGGAGCAGAAGAGAGGCAGTTTTGCGTTGAGTGGGGACGCCAAAGGTCCAGGTCCGAGTTCCCACTCTTGAATAGTGACTGAACTATGGTTGAGTCGAGACCACTCGTGAGGATCTGTCTCTGTTCTGCTGAGACGGTCTGCCAAGTCGTTCTGTACACCTGGCAGGTAGATTGCTTGAATTAGAGCCTTGTGCTCCAAGCACCATTCCCAGACCCTCATCGCTTCTCTGCATAAGGGGTAAGAATGAGCACCGCCCTGCTTGTTGATGTAATACATCACTGCTTTGTTGTCCGTTTGGAGGAGAATATTCTTGTGACAAGAATGTCCTTCAAAGCTCGGACCGCATAAAGGATGGCTCTCATTTCTAGGACATTTATGTGAAGCTGAGACTCGAGTTGAGTCCACACACCCTGAGTGTGGAGAGCCTGACAGTGAGCTCCCCACCCCATAAGTGAGGCGTCTGTGGTAATGGAGATCTGATGGTCCAGAGGGGCAAAGGGGTATCCTTGCAGGAGATTGTCCTCTTGAGACCACCAGGTGAGAGACCTCCGTGGGGGTTCTGTCACCTTGATGAGATAGGACTCGGGTGAGTGGTTGAGACCACTGAGTACTGAGCATCCACTGGGTGGTTCTCATGTGCAGACCGCCAGAGATACAGTGAACACTGAGGATGCCATGAGGCCCAGCATCCGTTGCATCGAGAGTGCTGTAACTGACCTGTTCTCTCCGATGTAACGGGCCATCAGAAGGATATCGTTCCTTCTGTCCTCTGGAAGAAAAGCCTTCGCACAGGATGTGTCCAGAAGGGTCCCTATGAAAAGGAGCCTCTGGGAGGGCTGCAGCTGTGATTTCTTGAGGTTCAGCAGGACTCCCATGGATGCAAGAAGTTGAGAGGCCATCTCTACGGCGTCCAGAGTCCCTTGCCTGGAAGGAGTTGCCAGAAGCCAATTGTCCAGATAAGGGAAAACCTGTATTCTGAGTTTTCTGAGGTGCGCTGCAAGAACTGCACAACATTTTGTAAAAACTCGCGGCGCCGAGGATAGCCCAAAGGGCAGGACTCTGAACTGATAATGTTGTCCCAGAGCCACAAACCTCAGGAATTTGTGATGTCTCGGTGAGTGGGAATGTGCTGGTAAGCATCCTGCATGTCTAGGGAAGCTAACCAGTCGTGCTGATGAAGCAAGGGTAACAGGGTCCCTAGAGAAATCATTCTGAATTTCTCCTTGGGGAGAAATTTGTTTAGCTTTCTGAGATCCAGAATGGGACGCATTCAGCCAGACTTCTTTGGAACCAGAAAGTAATGAGAGTAGAACCCCGTGTTTTGCTGATGCAGCGGCACAAGTTCTACTGCCCTGTTGTTTAGAAGGCCCTGAATCTCGGCGGTGAGAAGGTCTGACTGAAGGGCCGGCAGCCTGGGCTGCCGTTTGGGAGGACAATCCGGAGGAGTTTCCACAAAACTGAGTGAGTACCCCTCGCGGATTATCCGAAGGACCCATTTGTCTGAAGTTATGGATTTCCACTGGGTGTCGAAGTGCATCCGCCGACCTCCCAGCGGAGAGGAAAAGTCCACCTCGGGCAGTTGAGGTGGGACTTGGGCCAACACTTCATAGAGTAGCGCTGGGCATTTTGGGCCCTTGCGCTTTCTGCTGCGCCTTCTTTTGAGGTTGGGCAGGTTGGTCCTTATGGAAACTACCCCTGCCTCTGCCTCGAAAGGACTGACGGTTATGAAACTGACGTCTACTGGCATGCCCTCTAGAGGGGGCAGGAGGGGGTCTAGCCAACTTAATGGCTGACGCCTGGTCTTTTGTGTGAGCTTCTAGAGCTTGCTCGACCTGAGGACCAAAAGATATGCACCATCAAGGGCAATGCACTTACCTGCTGTTGCGCATCATTGGTGAAGCCTTAAGTGCGCAGCCAGGAATGGCGGCGGGTGCAAATACCAGCAGCTGCTGAACGGAAAGTGGAGTCGAAAGCGTCCATGGCTGCTTTAACCTGTTGGTTGTTAGATTCAATACCCCTGGTAATGGTTTGGAGAAGCTCTGGTTTGAATCCGAGTCTGGAAGAGCTTCAACCATTTGCTTGAGAGAGTGCCACAGGATATACAGTACTGAGAAAAATAGCCCTGATAACTGGTAACACATACTTAGGGTAGAAGCAGCAAAGACTCTCTTACCTAAAGGTGTCTATCTTATGAGATTCCTTGTTAATAGGTCGACTGTAGTGGTTTGAGGAAGGACGACCTTATCATTCTCTGCCAGGACTACAATAGGATCCATAAAGCTTGGGATGCCAAAATGGGACCGATCATGGGGCTGAATATTTTCTATCAATGGATTTAGCCACCGATGAAGACAGAGCAGGATTATTCCATACCATTTGAGACAACGTCTCGAAGGAAAACTAATCGGAGGAGTCAAATCCGTGGGATCTCCGAGGCATGAAGGTACTGGAGTCTTAGCAATTTCCCAGGATTGATGTCTGTAGTCTGGAGAGAAAGTGTGGAAATCATATTTTTCAGCAGAGACTTAAATGACAGGTCCTCGACCACAGGCTCTGCAGCAGTAAAAGATCCTGCTTCGTCCACCTCATCACCCAGCCGAAGGTCTGGGTCAGGCTCAACGCCATCTTCTCACAGTCCAGGAGGGACTGTATAGACAGGAAAGGGATGAAAGCCAGAAGAGGAAGGAGGAAAAGAGACAAAAGGAAAGTCTCTGGGAACCCCCGGCGCCAAGGAGGCGAACGGCGCCGAGAACGACGCCGAGGAACCAAGCGACGCCCGCCAAGCAGCACCGGCCGCACAGCACCGAGGCGGCACTGAATGGCATACAGGCGCCACAAGCGACGCTGTGAAGCATGAGCCCAGGACGCGCGCGCCAGGCCGCACGGCACTCAAGGCCCAGAACTGAAAAACAGGTTTTGAAGGAAAAAGAGCAGGAGATAAGGGCATCGGTGTGGCCCCTGCGCGAAAGCCATGTGGGGGACACCTAAGCACGGTCGGCGGCACAAGGTCCGCAGTGACCAGGAAAGTCCAACTGCCCTACCTGGTCGCCCAGAGGGCCCGAAGGCCCACGAACGACCGAGCCAGGCAGCCGAACCAACCTCCGAGCCCATTGCTCCAAAACAGCGGCCCACTGATGAAACTGCTCATCCGAAGACCTACCTGTGGGCGGGGTAGGACTCTGATGTCGAAGACTTCGGTTACCAGAAGCCGCTGTTGGCGACTCCGAAGGAGGAGACCGGCAACCAGCCTTGATAACCGAGCGTCTATGTGCAGACGTATCAGAGGGCGACCTCGAGTGATGCCTTCTCTTTTTAGACCTGTGGGCCGAAGAAGAGCTTGAGGCCGAACGGTGCCGAGAATGCGACCGTTTGGCTTTATGCTTCTGCGGGGACCACCCATCCCCCCGGGCATTGGACTGACCGTTGTCAGACCCTCCTTCCGGAGAAGGCGGCGGACCAGACCCAGCCCGACTAGCTGAATAGCTTTCATACGAAGTCTCCCTACCGTCACCTGACCTGCTCATGGTCGACTCCGTCAGAGTAGGCTGAGACTTCTTTATCAATTTTATTAAAAAAAAGAATAACTTAAGCGATACTGTATCGAGATAATACTACAAAATAATAAAAACTGAAAACTATGCTGCTAGTTTGAAGTTTGACTCCCGACAGGCGAGCGACGTCGTCACTGAAGCGCACTCGACGGCGGGAAAAAAGGAACTGAGGCGGTTGGGGAGTCGACGCCGAGATAGTCATTGCCGCGCGAGCTAGGGCTCGCAGCACCGTTCCTCGTGGCGCCATCTCTGGCGTCGGCTCCCCAGCAAAAAGTTTGCTCCCGATGGGTCCTAGTGCCTCCGGCGCAGATCCCAATAGTGTGAATGAGTGGTGGAGACTTATGTCCAGGAAGATATATCAGTAATGTGCTGGTGGTCACTGACCATTTCACGAGATATGCCCAAGCTTTCCCCACCAAAGACCAGAAAGCATCCACTGTGACCAAAGTACTTGTAGAAAACTTTTTTGTTCACTATGGGGCTCCACAAAGAATCCATTCTGATCAAGGAGAGACTTTGAGAGTCGTCTGATCAAAGAGATGCTTTCTCTGTGGGGAGTGCGAAAGTCCAGAACCACTCCTTACCCCCCCAGGGGACCCACAGCCTGAGCTTTCAACCGCACTTTGCTAGATATGCTAGGCACCTACACCCAAAGGACAAGCCTAGATGGAGCCAACAAATTAGCACCCTGGTACATGCTTATAACTGCACCAAAAGTGATGCCACTGGGTTCTCCCCCTACCGCCTGATGTTTGGAAGAGAAGTTCGACTGCCGGTAGATGTGTGTTTTGGGGTCTCTCCTGATGGGGTTCAAGCTGACAACTATTTACAGTATGTGCAAAAGTTAAAGGCCCAGCTAACTCATGCGTACCAACTGGCTCAAACCATGGCTGCCAAACGAAATCTGGCCAACAAAGAAAGGTATGATAAAAAGGTGAAAGCACAGTAAATCCAGGAGGGAGATCGGGTATTGCTAAGAAATCTGGGACTGCATGGCAAACACAAGATTGCTGACAGATGGCACCATCTCCCTCACATTGTAGTGGGCAAACTAGATGATCTGCCAGTGTACAAAGTAAGGCCTGAGAATAATTCAAAGATGTAAAACAATGCATAGAAATCATTTACTGCCCATTGGACAAATCTTGATTGAGTCTGAGCCCCAGAAGATGCCCCTCTGGACCAGTGACTAGAGCTGCTGCTAAGAAAAGATCAAGAAAGTCTGCACCTACAGAAGCAGAGTTAAAGTGTTCCCTCCACAAGTCCCAGTTGAGCATGACTGTCAGTCCATATCAGAAGAAAGTGAGAGTGACTTTGAATACTAACCTTCTTATGAACTGAGTCAATTGTTTGGGGCAATCCCTAGTCAATACTGAAGACGACTGGGCCTTCTGGACTGTCTAAGCCCCAGCTTCGTCCCTGGAGCCAATGCTCCCAGAAAGTGAAGTGCAAAGTATCAGATCAGATGAAATGGAATCATTGTGCATGGTTGAACCGTTTGAGCTTTCAGGGAGGAAAATGATGGATTGGGGCAGACTGGTGATACACCAGAACAAGAAAGTATTTTGAGTGCCCTGACAGTCCACTGCCAGTGTCCGAGACTCTCCATGCGAGCCAAATGTTGTGGACTCAGAAACTGTAACTCCTGGAGCTGAAAGTGCCCCAAGTTCTAGCCTCTCTACCCCCATGGAGACTCCCAACAAGTGAGGACAATGTTGAAAATGAGGCTCAGAGTGCAGAGACTGTAACAGTTCCCCTAGAAAGACTGGTCGAGCTATAAAGCCTGTGGTGCACCTCAGTTATGATTCCTTGGGAGGCCTGTGGACTTGCCTCTCAATGTTGTCCATAAAGGAGTGTATGTGTCCCGAGCTCATTGCCCAAACTGAGCGTCAGTGCTAACTCAAGTTACTTGTGTTGCCCTCTAAGTATGGTGCCCTTGCCCGTCCAGCCCAAAAGGTAACTGATAGGAAGGCCCCCTCTCTTCAGGTTTCATGTACAAGAGGTAATAACTGAGTTATGGTACCATGTGTGTGTAATACTGTGTAAAGAGGACGTACTGCAATGTTTCAGAAATGTGTTCTTGGTAAAATGATATGACTGATGATTACATGTGAGCCTAATGCAAATGTATATGGTTGCAGTTGAAACTTATAGGGTACTTGCTTGACGCGGACGTCAAGCTTTCCCAGGCCAGGAAGGGTGTAACCCCCCTGCAAATGGGGGCTCCCAAAAGACTTCCAGGAGCTTGCTTGAATGCTCCGAGCCTGAATGGTGTTTGGCGTTTAAGCCATTTATCTATGAGTGTTTTTAGAGCCTCTGGTACTGTCTCTTTAAGAGCTGTCTGCTTGCAGACATAATTAGTTTGTATGGGGGACTGTGTGTTTCTCTGCTTGAGTACCACTCGAGCTGCTGCCAATTCACTCCATTTTTGCAGTCACAGGAGTGCAAAGGGAACCTATCTGAAAGATGTAACTGTTTGCCAGAAATCATTTAGAGTAATAATGAAAATACAGTTTGTCTAACCTGCTTTCTTTGCAGCTAGAACTGTGTTTGCCTAGTTCCCCATTCTAGTTTTGAACTGCTGAACTGGACCAATCAGTGTGGATTAAGGTAGCTCTAAAATGGTGCCTTGGACGAATCAGAACTTGGACTCGTAATCTGAGCCAGCCACAAGAGGATTGTATGGGCAGTGACTCTGGGAGATGTAGTTTGGACTTCGGCGCCTTTTTGGACCAACAGGGGCAGTCTATTGTGAGTGACAGCCAATCCAGCCAAGAACTGGGAGGAACTCAAAGGAAGTGCCGGTTTGTCTGCTGGAGTTTCAGTTGAGCTCTGGCAGTGAAAGGGAAGGAGCCCTGGCTTTTTCGTGTGCAGTTTTAGTCGGAAATGCGTAAGGGCCCTGCGTCCGTCTGCAGCTTGTGTAACTGCTTGTTAGGACTGAATCCGTCCTGTGAAGAGAATCAAAGGATATCTGAAGAGTAGAAACCAGGCTCACCCTGTAGAAGACTGGAGAAATTGCTGAATTGCGCTTGGTCTGTCAGGAACTGAATCTGCTGTGTGTTCTCCCGGGTATTGTGCAGTAATTGCGATTGGGATAGAGAAGCAGCCTGCCTGGTATAGTACTTTCTTTTTACCATATAAATGTGTGAGCAGGCTTGTGTAGCTCAAGTGAATCCTGCTGCAATTAAAGGACTTTTGCTTGTTACTGTTTATCATATAAATGTGTGAGGAGGCTTGTGTAGCTCAAGTGAATCCTGCTGCCATTAAAGGACTTTTGCCTGTTACTGTTTGTCATATAAATGTGTGAGGAGTCTCGTGGAGCTCAAGAGTAGACCTGCTGACGTTGAAGGACCCTATCTTGTTTGGAGGTCGTGAGTACTAAATCAGGGTCGCTCCCTGTTGAATTGCCACATTGAATCCAAATGGAATTACTGTACTGCTGACTGTTTAACTAATTTTCTTTTCTCTGTGAAAGGGCCCTACCAGCTGCCACAGTTTGGACTAGCCACTAGGGCTTGGGTACCCAGGGACAGTAACTGGTAGGGATAGGCCTGTGCACAGAGCCATAGGTAGATGAGTAAAGTGATAAGCTAATTAACCTGATTTCCCGTCCTTGTTATATCCCCCTAAATAAATCAGAGCTGCTTGTTTCAGCAAAGTTATACTGCCTGAGGTATTTGTCTATGTTAAAGTATTGTACTGTGATTGTTGCACTGTATCTTCTTATTTTACAGGTGGTCCCAGTGCCTGAACCAGTCCTGGGGGTAAGTGTATACTGTGAAGGTAATTCTGATATACTGTGTGGGCCACTAGTGGGAAGAAAGGGGGTTGCAGTGTCCCAGAGGGCTGTGACCAAGTTAGTCTAACTATTGCAAACCCTGACCTCTGGGTGGAGGCACCCGCCATCGGATCCAGGCCCCCTCAACCTGTTAGTGGCAAATCAGGCAGGGGTAGTAGCCCCTGGGATAGCGCCATCTAGGGGTTACACAACTCCTGCAGATTCTTCCTCGCTTCACAGCTTCTTGCCGACTCTTTCACTCTCCCTCCAGTTCCCACTCCTCCCAACTGTCTCGTCCCCCTCTCTGTCCTCAACTTCCTGATTCTTGCAGTTTGGACAAGACTTCCTCCAATTAATGTATTCATTGGGCCTGACAAAGGTTGTTACCTCTGCAATCCACATACACGGCCACTCTCTGGACCTCGTCTTCTTGCTGGGATTGGATGTCACTGACCTCATGGTGGAACCAGTCATTTGGTCAGACCATCATACTGTGAGGTTCTCATTCAAAGCCCCCCCGCTCCCCAATAGCCTTTCCCCTATGGAGATGGTCCAGTACCACCCTTTGAGGGGTTTGACCCCACAGGGTCCGATGGCAGTGCTTGACCTATCAGGTACGATGAGTGCTTGCGATGAGCCGGGGAGCTGGTTCTGACCTATACTAGGGTTGTTATTGAAGCCCACGACTCTATCACAACAATCCGTATTCAACCCCTCACTTCACACCAGAGATCCCCTTGGTTTGATGGGACTCTTGGGGAGTTGAAGATGAGGGGCTGCAGGTTGGAGTGGTGCTGGCGGAGGTACTGGTCTGGGGAGGACAAGCTTATATTGATGTTTCAACACAGAGACTATCAATCAGCAATCTCCTGTAAGAAGGCAGAGTTCCAGTCCAAGGAGATTGCTGCAGCAACTAACAGACTGGCTCAGCTGTTCCGAACTGTCGATAGGGTGTGTAATCCTGCCTGTCTTCAGTCCATGGGAGCCTTTTCACAATCAAGGTGTGATGAGTTTGCTCTGTTCTTTGCTGATAAGATTGCCTCCATCAGATTGGAGATCCAGTCAGCGCCTTCTATTGGGGCATGCAGTGATGGGCCAGGGGTCATGGGCATTCAGTCTGTCTGCTTCGAATTCGACCAGTTGGTGGTCATAGATGTTGTGAAGGTCATCCAGGAGTTGAGGCCAACCTACCGTAGTCTGGATCTGGGTCCAACAAGCCTCTTAGTAAGGTGTGTTGATGCCATTGGCCCGGTCCTGGCTAGGATAGTCCAGTGTTCCCTAGTGACAGGGGTTTTTCCTGGGCCCCTGAAGGAGGTGGTGGTAAGCCCACTCTTGAAGAAAGCTTCGCTGGACTGCCTGGCTAACTACAGACTTGTCTCTAACCTTTCCTTTATGGGAAAGGTTATTGAGAAGGTGGTGGCCCTTCAACTGGAGGCCCACCTATCAACTCATGACATCTACAACCCTCTCCGGTCGGGTTTCGGAAAAGGTACAGCACTGTGACTGCCCTTGTTCGGGTGCTTAATGATCTCCTGATGGGGAGGGATGGAGGAAGAAGTTCCATCCTTATTCTCTTCAATCTCTTGGCTGCATTTCACACCGTGGACCATGGGGTGCTGTTGGAGTGCCTGTGGGTTTGTTGTGGACTGTCTGATCCAGTCCTCAACTGGTTTCAATGGTTCCTCACTGGCAGTACGCAGTGGGTGGTGGTGGGAATTTTTCCCTCGGCACCACTGCCCCTGCCATGTGGGGTCCCACACGGCTCCATTTTGCCCGGTATGCCCCCCCACCCCCGTACAGCGAAATCAACACAGCAAACTACGCTCCTGTCAGCAAAACTGACACTTTGTCGACAGGTTGCTGTGATGGTGTTCCAGACAGGGGTATGTTGTCTCCCGGTCCTGCACCCCCCACCTTGACTTAACGACTGGAATTAACAATCCTTTAGCTGGAGGATGGGGCAAAGCCCCCGATAGAAAAACAGTACCATGAGTCTGCAAGGAATCATGCCGATGTGACGGCGGCGACGTGATTCCTGTTAGAAGGACGCCGGCCCCATTAGAGATGTCAACCGCGTGGCAGAGCCATTTTGCCCATGTTGTTCATGTATATATGCTACCACTAGGGGACATTATAAGACGGTATTGACCGCATTTTCACTGCTATGTGGATGATACTCGGCTATACCTGTCTTTTGCGACTGAACAGCAGGAGGCGGTCTCGGTGTTTAATCAGTGCCTTGCTGAGACCCAAAACTGGATGAGGGCCAACTGGTTGAGGCTGAATCTGGATAAGACTGAAGTACTAGTTTTGGAATCTGGTGGCCCGGGGGGTGTGTGTGGAATCTGGACGAGTCTCTGGGCTTAGGCTTGGAGACTCCCAGTTGCTCACTTCTGTCAGGATGAGGAATCTTAGCGTTGTTCTGGACTGCAGCCCAACAATTAAATTTCAGGTGCCGTCCACGGTCCAGAGTGCTTTTTACCATCTGAGAAACATCACCTGGATTAAACACCTGATACCCCCTGGTGATCTTCCATCACTGGTCCATGCCTTCATTATGTCATGGCTCGATTACTGCAATGCCCTTTACCTGGGGCTAATGGGGGTTGATGTTCGCCGCCTGCAGCTGGTGCAGAATGTGGCAGCCAGGTTGCTGACTGGTCTGTCGAGATCATGTCACATTACACCTGTGTCTGTGCTCTCTGCACTGGCTACCTGTTAGGTGGTGATCACCTTCAAGGTCGGTTTGCTGACCTATAAGGCCCTGCACAAACAAGGGCTGGCTACCTGCAATACCTCCTATGGCCCTACCACTCTTCCCATCCCCTCCATTCAGCAGATGAGGGATTTTTGGAAATTCCTAGGGTGTATTTAAAAACATCAGGTGCCCATGCTTTCTCTTTTATGGCACCAACCCTGTGGAACTCCTTCCCTTGTTCTCCAAGAGAAATTTCTACACTGGAGGCTTTTAAAAGGGAGCTGAAGACATTTTTATTTAGACAGGCTTTTCCACCTAGCCAGATTTAGCTGACCTAAGTATTAAATTAATCAGAATTGTGTTTTATTGCATGTTATGTATTTTAACTGTTTAGATAATTTTGCTTGCTTGTACAGCACCTTGAGTCAAAATGAAAAAGAGTGCTATACTAAATAAAATGATTATGATGAACTTTGGCTCTTCCTGACTGTTTGTCTCGCCCCCCCCACCCCCCAGTGGCTACTCCTCCAGACTCTTTGTTCTCTCCCCACCATCCCCTGGTCATTGCTCCTGCTGACTCCTTTTCAGCCAATCATCAGTTCAGGCTCCAGATGGGCTACATGTGGCAGAGAGGATTGATCTTTGAGGCTAAACCTGTTTTTGGAGGCATTTTTTCTTTACTGGCCATCAACTATAGACTGTTAAATTTATTAAAAAATGGGTCGCCAACCATCAGAACAAAGTCGAGTCACACAGATGGTGAGTGTTTGTTTAAAAGTGCAAACAGCTGATCCCCTCTCACACACCATTGGGGTGGGGGTAAGAAAACATAAAAAAAATAGGTCCTCCTCCTCTATTTACAATTATTTTATCTAGGTACCAAAAGTGTACAATAAATAGCACAGGCATGATCTAGGAATAAAAAAAAAATACACCTACAGCTCTGCTGTATTCGGTCCTTGGAGCTCATTCCTCACCCCACTCACTTCTCCCTCCCGACTCCAGCAGCAGGTGTCAGTGCAGCATCTTACAGGTCAGATAAGGAGGGGCTTATAAAGAAATACAACTTTCTTTAATTTACTTGATCCATCCCTATGGCTACAGCCTTAGCTCAGCTGTCCACCATGGTCACATTATAAACAATCGGTGGTACCTGTTTCTTTGTTCTACAGCTGGCGGGGGAGGTTATACAATTAATCGGTAGCATCCACTACTTGCTGCACGGGGGCACTATCTGTCTGTAGATGATTGGTGATGTTACTTGTAGTGAGAGTGAGGGACATATGTGTTTGTTGCCGCATTCAGAATGCAGAAGTTGTCTGGAACAGGAAGGGCTCCCCCACCAGCCGGGGCCCCGTGCAGTTGTTCTGTCGGCACTATAATAAGACCAGCCCTCACAATACACCACTGGAACACATAGCCAGTACACCAAAGGTACACGGAACCATTACCAGACCACCTGACCTGCACATTAAGCAGGAGAATTAGAAGCTCCCACCAAGCGAGGGCAACTCAGCATCACCAGGGACTATGGGGGCAGTTGAAGGGATCCGAATAATAATACCCCCCTCACATCACCACCTGAGAAGTACGAGTCTCTGTGATGCAGCCGTGGGACACACTTAACAACAGCTAAGGGTGGGCTTTGTTTTTGTTGATCCCCATGCTGGGGGTGCAGAAATTTGAGACTGCAGCACCAGGAGTGGAACCGGATCGGTAGCTCAGAACTACCCCTTGGGTCCAGCAGGAGCTTGGAGCAGAACTTGAGGCAGGTAAGGAGTGAGACGGCTGGATGCACTGTAAACGGTAACTGGACACATCCCAATTCTGCAGCGGCAGGCTGTTTCATAAGTTCACCACCTTCTGGGACAAAATATTCCTCCTAATACTACCCCAAAATTTACTATCTGTGACCTTCAGAGCATGTCTCCATGCCTGTTGGAGGACCTATCCATATGTTCAATCCTGTCAATACCAGAGTATGGGAAGACTGAGATCATGTCTCCTCTCAGCCTGCTGTTCTACAGGATGAAGGGGTTTGGCATGCACTCAGAGGGAGGTGAGGAGGTCAGTTTGCCTATGTGGGACGGTGACCCACTGAGCATACAAAATTGGGGTTAAATAAAAAATAATGGGTCATAATGTACAACTGAGCCTGTATTCTTAAAGCAGCTGTGGAAAACAATTAGAACAGTGAGCCAGACTGCCCAGAAGAAAAGCTGGGTCAAAACTGACAACTGCCTGACATTTCTCACAATTCCCCACTCAAAAATGAACACTGCCACAGTTTAACTTGGTACAGTATAAAGACCGCACCAGAGAATTCAGCATCATTGTCAGGTTGGGGTTTCCCCACTGGAAAATTAACGTCAACACAGTTTAACTTGGTACAGTATAAAGACCATACCAAAGAATTCAGCATCTATACCAAGCTGGGATTTCCCTTGCTTGCTATACATGCTGCACTCTTTTGGTGTGGTCTTTATAGAGCATACTACCATGTTAAATTTTCCTGACCTCCTCGCCTCCATCCGAGTGCACCCCAACCCCCTTTTGCCCTGACATTGTGATACTCAGGGTTTGGCCAGCCCAGCAATGTACTGGGTCCCTGCACTGTAGTTGCAACCGTTTGTTTTGAATTTTCAGTACTGGGGGAGAGAAAGGGCCAGTAACTGTTTCAGTAATGAGATGGCAGGTGCATAAGTTCACAATGCTGTGCTGCACAACAAGAGAAGAGTTATTGCATCCATGTCCTGGTGTTCTCACTAGTGAAAACATGCAGTTAACTCCAAACAATGGAGCGGAGCACTCGTGGAGTTTTATTCTTCTTACAAACTTTCTGCCACTTTTCTCTCTTCCAGCAGTGCACCGCCTAACTCCCCCTATGTATTATAATGTGCCCAGACCAACGTCAGACAGGGCTCATATCCAGTCAAACTCTGCTGTCCCACAGACATGATGCATAACAGGCAACACAGCCTGGATTTAATTAAATCCCATGTACCCAGACACAAGCACTCTGTACCCTGCTTCTGCCCCAGTCATTCTTAATTTGTGCCAGAACTGCCTACTGTATGGGCATGGCAACATAACTTGTTGTGGGAAGGGACATTTTTTTTTCCTGTTTACTGTCCCAGTCCCAACCCTCAAAACTGCAGAAGCATGCTTGTGAATCAGGGCACACAAAGCCTATGAGCATTAGCATGCCCATAACTTCAATACTACTGCAGCAGCAGCAGCCATTGTGGCTCTGACCAGAGTTTGTTTTTGGTTGTCACAAAACCCTGGTAGAGGGCCCTCATCCCAGTTCTGTTTTTCCTTTTTTGGTGGAATGTGAACCTAATAATACTGTAGGTCCCATACCAATTTTTTTTTTTAAACAGACTCTGGCTCATAGGGAAAGGGGAATAACTGGGGAGAGACATACAGCAATTGAGCGGCATAAAGAATGCCAAAGAAAAATGGGATGAGCTGCCCAGAAGTCTTGGTTCTACTAAAGCACGTAATGGTGGATGGGTGTGGTAATCAATGCAGAAGATATTCTGGAAGATCAACAGTTACAGAAGTATGTAAGTTTAACATCTTCCAAGAATCAATCTTCTCCATTGATTTCCACTTTTGAGTCTGAGTATCATGCTTAACTTTTTCTTAGGGAGTAGCTGACTCACCCTGATGGTAAAAAGATACCCTCAGCCCTCTGCATGGGGAGAACACCTGAGGGCAAGGGCTTCTTACATGTCTGGAGAGACCCGAGACTGATCAAGGCCAAGCAGGCGCTCCTGTGGCACAGCATCAGAAGGGTTCTCCGACAAATCCCACCTGACCCTAGGGGAGAAGAAGTGAACCCCTTGGAAATGTGAATTAAGCACCTTTCACCAGGCCACAGGTGCCATTCGAGATAGGTGAAACCACACAGTCTGCTGAACACACTGCTGCTCCCACCAGTCTGGAGGCCACCTCACTGGCATCATAAGATGTCCTCAACTGGTGCTTAAGCTGCCTCCAGACCCCGGGTGGAAAGGTTGATTACTTGGCTGACTGTTTCCTCTTTGTGGCACTGTAGTCAGTAGTCTGTGCAACTGCAACCATAGGCAATGGTTACAGGTTGCCATAGGGGCTTCATATGCAGATAGACACATGCGGGAGTGTGAAAGGGCAAACATCTTCCTTCCCAGAGAATCCGTGTGGGTGGATTCGGCCTCTGGAGGTTGGTCACGTGAGGCTTCATGGACCTGAGGGCATCTGTTATACCTGAAGCCCCAAAGTGAGATAGGCTGCCTGCAGAGCCTGTGGATACGTGATACCACATGTCCCTGGGGGTGGCTGGACTGGCAAGGAGAACACCACCAGAAGGCCCTGGATGCCTCATCCATGGCTCTGAGACAAGGAGGAATAACCACAGTGTCATGGTTGGAAACTTCAAGGAGTCCCAAAGGCAGGGCTGCTGGACCATGGCTGGTATACGGCTCCAGGTCAAGTGCCTGGAGTATCTCCATCGAAAATCACTGGCACAGGGAGCACTCAGCAGCAGAAGGAAGGTGGATGGATGACTCAGTTTCCTCTGAGGAGGATGCTGATGGGTAGGGTCAAAACCAGGGAGAAGGGCATGTACTGGGCCCTGTTAAGACTCCCTAAGCGAGTCCTCTAAGGCACTGACCCACGTTCAGTGTTGCTCCCACATTAGTGGCCCTGCAGGACCTAATAACAAGGGTATCCTGTCAAATAAGTAGCTGGGCTCCTCTAGAGGGGGCCCATATTCCTGGTCTCATGGGCCTCCGCCTGGGCTGCAAAACTGCATAGGGGGTCTCACCCAAGGGGAAGGCCTAGCAGAGTCACCCAAAGGCTGTCCTCCTACATCCGAGGAGTGACATGATTGATGTCCTTGGGGGGTGACCCTCCCAGGTGAGGAAACCTGAGCTTACAGGTTCCACGGGGTGACCTCGGTAACAATGTCAGCCTGCAGCTCTGAGAAGCAACCCAGCCCCGGGTCATCGGCCAATTTTGGCATGATGCTTGGATCTTACAATAGACAGACCCTCTCCTGTCACCATGGTCAACACCATCCCCGACACCATGCTCTGTGTCGACACTGACATCATGCTCAGTGCCATCTCCCTCCTTGTAGTTATGGTCAACACTGGAGTTAGGAAGAGGCACAAAGCCGATATCTCTGTCAGAACTGTGCTGCCAGACCTAGGCCCAATACCTTGGCCGTCACCATGACCATGACCTTGTTCGGAGCTGTCCCCCTCCTCAGTGTCACTGGCAACACCATGGTCAGGAACAGTCTCCAAACTGGTCTTGACACAGAACAGTGTCAGGGGAGGCAGGTGCTATACTTAGTATCACCCACCATGTCAGTACCGCAAATGGTAACAACAGCACGGGTGACACCAGAGGATAGCGTCGAGGTGTCCAGTGGTATAGAATGAGCTCATAGCCGTGGCTTCATCACCAGGAATGTCTGCTGCTCAAAGCACTCAAACTAAGGATGGTTCTCACCCGGCCGCTGAGAAGAAGCCATATGTCCACCAGACCCTACCACCAGAGTCTCTGACAACTAAGCTCAGTGAAGTTGAAGAGAACTCAGTACTTCCACAAAACTAGATATCTTGGGAAGACGCCCAGGGAAAGTCCCAGAGACCTTACCTTGTAAGCACACATGTGACACTTGCATCTGAAGGTGGGGATTTGGCGACCCCACTTCAATGCGTTTTTTTTTCAAGGTATGGAGAAGCAGGCGTCACAAGCATGCATGTGCTGCTCTGGTCCACGGTAGGCCGCACAGGTCTGATGCCGGTCCAATGTAGCCATCTTGCTCTCACAGGGGCACAAACACATGACGGATGACTGTCGGATTTCTCTTCAACACTGCCCCTTTGGACTTTCCTTTCAACATTGTATGAAAAAGAAAATAAATACAGCACCATAAAAAATGAAAAAATACAGTAAAGAAACTAACTTCCGTGGCAATGAGGTGAACTGTGGGATGTGTCCACAGTGTGCTCTCAATGAAGGGAAGAACAGAGATTGGAGAGGGAGCCGGTAACGGTCACTGACTGGCATGCAGCACGACGTGGGCATGCGCAGGCATCATGCCCAATTCCCAATGCCAGCCCCCTGGCCCAAGCTTTGCTCCTGTGGGGTCCTAGTTTCTCTGGCCCAGATCCATAAGTGAGAATCAATGGAGAAGACTGATTCTTGTAAAATTTAAGACAAAACAGAGGGCTGGGATGTTTCTTGTACAGCTTAGTTGGCAGACACCATAGGGAGGTGTGGAAGTGGGGCTGGCTCTGTTGTGAAGTGAAGGTGACAGCTTTCAAGAGTCGCATCTATTAGGGTTGGACTCTTGGTTCTAGACAAAGACTGACCCACACAGACAACCCTAAAACTAGACTGGGAAATATCAACCAACTTGGACTTCCCAAAAGAGAAGATAATGCTGTCCAGAAGCAAGTCCTAAGGAAACTTCAGAGGGACAGTCATCTTAAGAGGCGGAACAACTCTGGCTGGGACAATAGCCTGGTTGACTGGATGATTCCTGTCAGTCCAGCTGGGTTGATGGAGTGGAGCGGTCAAAACATTGCTCATCTGTGCCGCTAGACCCCATTGGTTGACTAAAGCATCCTTGTGATCCCCCTTGAATTCCATCTCCACCATGATTGTTTATGTCATGCTTCCTCCTAGAACTCTTCAGAAGAGTGAGGACCAAGCTCCATCACAGCCTCTCAACTGTAAGTTGAGTCAACTGGGACTTTGGGGACATAAAGTTGACACCGGAGTACAGCTCCAGGTCGAACACTATCCTTTACTTGAGTTACCCTTCTTCTCCAAAAGGTGTGTCTGTGTGTGTGTGAGAAAGCGAGAGAGAGAGACAGAGAGCACCTGGAGGGGGTTTGCAGGCCTCAGATGAGTCTGGCTTGACATTATGCACAGTTTTTGATATTGTGTTGGGGGCCAGTTATGTCTAACACGTGTCCTCAGGATCCGTCACCAACATCTTGAAAATGCATCACGCGCAGTGCTTGAAAGCAGGCTTGAGAGTCATCATCATGTTGCTGGGCAAGCAGAAAGTGACCCTGATAAATGCCCAGATTTCAGTTAATGCTGCCAGACTAAGAAACACAAACTAACTGAGCAAGGCAGCAAAAAATCAACTGGGCTCTTGAGCATCCTAACTTTTACAGCAGAAAGGAAGATCTAAGGCATGGTTGGACAAGAACATAACGAGGGGAGGAGCTAAAGCTCTACCCAAAAGGCTTCCCAAGGACTCTGGGCATGCTAGAAAGACTACACAGGTGTGACTATATGGAAGGAATACAGGTAGTCAGAAAAAAAAATCATATTATTTGACGCAGTTAAAAGTGGAAGACAAGGAGGACATCAGGCAGCAAACAGTGCCACAGAATTTATCCATGTTGAGTTGGGGGAAAAGGAAGTAAAAAACTCACTTTGGGGTGTGCTACAGACCCCCAAACAGGTCAGCAAAGCATGATACCCAGCTGACCAGGGAAATTTACAAGAGAAGTCAAATCAGATGCAGTGGTGATCCAGCGGGATTTCAATCACCGAGCATAGACTGGCATCTTAAGAGTGCTATCGGCAAGACTAAGACAGAGTTCCTGTCCATCTTGAAGAACTGCTTCTTACGGCTATATGTCCAATGGAGAACTAGGCTTGAGGCTACCATAACCCTGTTCTCTGCAGTGGAGATGGGGTCGTATCCAGTGTGAATGTTAAGGAACCGGTGGGATGAAGTGATCACAACCAGGTAACCTCTATGGTGAAAGGGAGGACTAGCTGGGCTTCAGGGAACAAACTGGTGGGGCTACTTGGGAGTAATTTTTCATGGACGCTTTACATGCAAGTGGAGGCAGCACAGAGAAGGGTAACCAAAATGGTCTGGAGACATGTACACACTGGAGGCAAGAAGGGAGGGAAGCACGACTGAGACATACAGTACAGGCATTTAAGGTAAGCCTGGACAAATGTCTACAACCAAGGAAATCACAGGTTACCCTGTGTAGGGAATCCCTATAAATCAGTGCATATTTATGCAGAACACTTCTTATCCCTGCTTATTAAACAGGGATGAGGGGCACATAGCAGACCTACTTTCCCTTTCAGCCACAGTTCCCCACTTGAAGTCACAATCCTTAGCTTGTGACATCACAGTCAATTACCGTGGAAATAACTGTGATATCAGAAGCAAGGATTATGATCTCAGGTGGGGACTAAACAACTGGAGCAGGTCAACTGGAAAGGACATTACAAATGCCCTCAATAATAAAGGGATAGGAGAGCAGAATTAACTAAAATGTGCAAAATAAGTAGAACTGTTTAAATTACATTTATTTCTGCATTTCAGATGGGGACATGCACTCTCATTTTCACTTCCCGTATGTTTTACAAAATTCTTCCTGTGGGGTCAACTGCTCTTTAATCTGCTTGTAACAAAATCAAAATAAAATAAATAAATAAGATAGTGATGGGCATGGCAGAAAGCAGTGCCAACAGGCTGATTATTAAGAGCTGCAGAACTTCTTGAGCATCAACTGCATAATTAGGTTGGATAAAAGGTATCACAACAGAGGAAAGAGCTCCTACAAATTTTCTCCCTTAGGTGATGGGAGTAAACAAGCTACTTCTGTTTACCTACTGTCAGCCGCCTTTACTGTCCGCACACACTCTCCTGTCATCAGTGTCAATCGGCACTTTAACGACCTCCATCAGAGCTGCAGGGGTCAGCCACCCGCAGAGACCTGACTGCTGACTAATGTGTCTGAGTTTACTGTACAGGATTCAAAGGGAGGGGGAGGGCAAGCTTGTGTTTGTTTAACATAGTCTGCCTCTAATAACTGAGTGGGAGAGACAGGGAAACCTCTGAAGGGGCTGTTCCATGTAGGTCTACAAAAATCTCATGAAAGGCCTTTACGAGCCTCATTTTACAGTCATTAAAAGGCTCTACTATTACAAGGCTGACACACGTTGGCGTCTAACCACATAGCATTCTGTTACAAGTGCCGCAACACCCACCTTGTTATTATAATACAAAAACAATATATAGCAAAAATGCAATATTTCTGGTCAGTGTAGTGTGTCTTAAAAGAACCTCAAGTTAGAATGGGAGCCAGGGTTTTTCTCTCTGTATCTACTGCGACTTTACAACCCAATTGTCTTGTTGGTTAATATTACGATTCCTTCAGTCACGTGCTCCCTTTCTCTGCTTGGTCAGGTAAATGCTGCAGTTGCTAACTTCTGAATAGAAAATTAATGATTTATTAAAGAGCTACTGACACCTCGAAGAAAACTTTAAAAAACATAATAATTGGGTACAATTCTGCTTGCATTCCATTTCTATTTTACATATTTCTCCTCCTCATAATATATTATTAAAGAATTGAGTATGGCTATATGACTGTTGTCCCTTATAGTTCATGTTGCATTCATCTGCCTCTATAACTTACTCCCTACCTCAAGTCATAATTCTCTGTTGTGACATCACAATCTGTCGCCATGGGAATGACTGTGAGGTCACAAGCAGTGCTCTATGACTTCAGGTAGGGAGAAAGCAGCAGGACTACACAAACTCATCAGGAGCAAAAATCCTGTTTTCATGCAAACGACCTCACCACTAAATAACGCGGAGGAGGAATATAGAACTAATGGGAAATACAAGCTGGACAGTGCTGAAATATTACGTTTTCTTAAAATTCTCCTGAATGTGTCACTAGCTCTTTAAATTATTGATAATGCTGAATTAAGCCCTGTGGAAAAATAGATATTTTGTTTACTCTTTATCGTCTGTTCTTAATCAGGTTTTTTTCTGTTACTACCAGCAAAGTTCAGGAAGGGTGCTCTAGCAACTGAAATAATCACTGCGCAGACTGCAGGCACCAGTTACAAAGGCTTATTGACAACGTACCCTAGCGCTTCGATCCAAAGCATGACTCTTCGTCTCAGGGACAGGGTAGCAGTATAACCAGGCCCCTTTTAAGGCAGGATATTACAGACAGTAATACAAAATATACATGTCTAGTACAATGAACAGTTGTCATAAACAGCTGCGAAAAACCCCATAGGGCAATCAATCAGTCACCAATCTAATAATGTGTGAAAAAAAAATACCACTCCCCTAGACCCGTGTCTACTGTACCAGGAGCAGAAATCTTCTTCCCAGTCCACCTACCACTGCATGGCACCACTCCAGCTCAATCAACCCCAGGTGGATCCCTTTCTATAGGACCAGGATGTAGTCAGGGGGTGGTAAGGACCATAGCTGTGAAGAGTTAGTGAACAGTCATGTGTGTAGCAAGCCCAGTGTCACTCCCAGAACAGAATCTTTCTTGGTTACTATACCGGGTACTGCTGGTATTATTTCTACTGTCTCAGTTCTGCTTATTCTACATGTTGCTCTCCTCCATGTACCCCACCCCCAAGGACACATCTGGATGCAAGCTATATGAGCTTAGCATGCTCTTTTAAAGGAAAAAAAACTCTGAATCAATAAATAAATGCTATGGCCAATGGAGGGGATACACCCCCATTTACAGTAAGTCCAACCCAGTACTCCTTTGAGTGCACACATGCCGGAACTAATCTGTGGGAGAGGGATGCATGGCCACCGAAACTGCCAGCAGTGACACCACATCTCCCTTAGTTGTCACTCCAAGAGCACTGTATTGTGGCCCTACACCCCCAGGAGGACAGCATCCTCATGTATGCTCGTTGCACTCCCTGGGTGCTGGCCTCCATTCCTGCCATCTTGGGCTTGGGGCACAAACCTGAGCTGCCAGTGTGCCAAGGTAGCCCCACACTGCCCCAAGTCATGCAGCCAGCCAAAAGCAGATACATATAACGGCAGTGCAGTGAACGCAGAAGGGGGATGGAACCGCCCATTAACTTTTTAATCACTGGACCCACTTCTCATCTCAATCACCTTTTGTGATATTTCCAGAGCAAATGGCAAAGCTTTAATGATTTTAAAATATAAAAGCTTTGATGCTTCTAGTGCTGAGTAAAAACTCAACACAGCTAGTAAGCCCTTCTCCCACTGACCTTGAACCTGCCTGTAACCCCCACCCCTGGCTTATGACTCAATAAGTTACAAGAAGAAAGGAAGGTCCCATTCTAAACAGCAGCACAATTGAGGTTTATGTGCCTCAGCCACAGCTCTCCGTCCAAAGAAAGAAAGACACTACTCACCATAGCAATGTTGATTCTTCCCACAGGGATCCCTCACTATGCTTAACTGCAATCACTCCCTTGGAATAAACTGCCCTTGAGTGTAGAACTGTATGCTAATTATGGAATCTGAGAAAGAAATTTAGCACTCTGCTTTGTGGGTACACTCACCTCTGCACTCTAATGGCAGATTTATTTCTAAAGCTATAGTGAACAGTGATCAGTAAACTAGCGAAATGACTACTGGTACTAAAAATATCCAACTCGATTCTGTCCTGTGTCAGAAGACACCACAGAGGGACAACAGGGAGCAGCTTTCTCTACACTACAGCAGTCTGAATCAGCAGTCAGCTGCACATCGAACCAAGGCTTTGAGTAGCCTCAGCAGCTGACACTGGACGCTGATTCACGGCAGCAGGGCCAGGGCATAGAAGGCAACAGGCTATCGGGCTAGCAGTTGGGGTCTGGCAAACAGCCAGTGGGTGATACAGTCACAGTGAGTGCCACTTTCGGGAGGAGGGCTTAACATCTCTAGCACCAACTTTCAAATTATTTGGGTGCCTATAAAAGCAGCCGTGCTCCTCGGTCAGTTTACCTTCCGTCCTGTGTCAGGAGACACTACCGAGGGACAATAGGGAGCAGCTTTCTCTCTTTCTGTTTTACACTACAGCAGTTTGACTTGGCAGTCAGCTGCAGATTGAACCAAGGCTTCCAGTAGCCTCAGCAGCTGATGCCAGATTCTGATTCACAGCAGCAGGAGCGGGGCATAGAAGGCAGCAGGCTATCTCACTTCTCACCCGCCCGCCCTTCCACCCCACTACTGTGTTACATATATTGCTGTAACAGCATAGTTGACAGGTAAAACTTCCTATCAGGAAGAGGAAAACTTCTATGCCCTCCCTCCTCACAAAGCCATTGGTTCCTACAACTGACAGAGGAGCCCATAGAGAAGGAGAGGCTGAGTCGTAGCAGTGAACTTCCTGGTAGGGGAGCGCCTCAACTTCATAGAGGAACACTAAAGAAAGTTTAAACAAACAAACCAAAAAAAAGGTGGGGTGCTAAAGAGGGGGCTTAAAGGGAGCTTAAATCAAACCAACCACACTTAATTTTGTCCACTTACAAGCCTCTAACACTGGGTCATGCCACTGCTTCCCTTTCGTCCAGTGTCAAGGGACACATACGGGTCCCATCAGAGACACAACCAAGCTTTGTTCCATCCACACACAAGCCTCTGCCACTGAGGCTGGCCACATCTTCCATTTTGTCCGGTGCTGAAGGGCACATCTGAGAGAAACAAGCTGCAGCTTGTCTGGCAAGTGAAGGTGGACACCACAGATTTCTTTTTTAGAAGCATTTACAAAAAGCACAAAATGGAGGTGGTTTGTTGCCAATGGTTGTGGGGTACTAATCTCCAGGAGATATCCTTGGAGCATGGGTCACAGCCCTATATGCAGAACTCTACATACATTCAGGACACAACTGGATGCAGCATGGAAGGAGATAACTCGCCTGCAGAACCAACTGCACTGGTACACTACACCGCCATATCCACTCCCTCAGAGGTGCATTGGCCCAGATGGTAGGACAGCGGTGGGAAAAAGGTGGAGCAAGACCACTAAAATGAACCAAGATAGCCTACTACATCCATAGAAATTGCAAACTGCTTTGCACCCCTGGCAAGGGTAAAACAGCCCAACCTTGCTAGGGGAGACACTGTGTCTGTCGATCAGTCTGCAAATCAGGCACCGAGTTCATCCACCGGTCAAGGAATAACAGCACAATATCGGCCAATGTCAGAAATAACAAAAACACAGATAACAAGCGCAAGCGAATTCTCATAGGGGGGACTCAATGGTAAGAGAAATTGAGCCCCACTTGGGTAGTAACACACATACAGAAATAACTGTCAAATGCCTACCAGGAGCCTCAGCCGGGCGTGATGTAGAGCGCATAGGGAATTTGGTGGAAAAAAACAGGCGATGAAGCTAAGATTTCTGGTACATCTCGGTACCAAAGATCTGGCCTCCCAAACGGTGGAGGAAGCCAAACTAAGCTTTATCCGGCTAAGTGAACAGTTGGCAGCTCATTCGACCTCTCTAGCCTTCTCCAGAGTCCTCCCAGTGTGGGACAAAGCAGGAGGTACTGGCAGGATCAGGACCAAGGAAATTAAAGAGTTCAACACTTGGCTACATGAATGGTGCCAGAACAATGGCTACCAGTTCATAGGTGCCTGAGGGGACTTTTGGGATAGACCACTGTTTAGATTTATTTATTTTTTTTATTTCTATTAAAAATTTTCATTACACACATTGCCAGTAAGAAAAGAGTTACAGTTAATTTATAAATGTTTACAATGGTGGCATTATTTTTGCAGCAGAGTCATTAATATCTGAGGGTAAAAAACTTTGTCCTATGAGATCAGTACACCATGTAGTAATATATAATAAGTAGTCCATCTCCATGTTGCACCCCAATTAAGAATGTCAAGGAAAGGGGATTAAATCTATAGTTTTAAAAGGTATCCAAATAATCACCAAGGTATAAAGGAGTGCATTTGTGATTTCCTTCCCCTCATAATATAGGTGAAGTATAAGAGGAAATCCAGGTCAATTTGACCCCTCTCTAACCCCCTCCCACCCCATTACCTGCTAGGTGAGAAACTCGGGTATGACAACCCACAGTAAGGGGAGAATTATGGGCAGAAGGTGGGGTCCACCGTTGATTGGTGAAGAACCCACCGCTGCCATTTCAACAGGAAAGATGGACCCTTATTTTGTATTTTAGCATTGAAACTTTCAGAACAGTATATGTCAGACATGATAATTCTCCATTCTTGGACCGTAGGAATCGGAGTTGATATCCACCTATGAGTTATAGCTTTTTTAGCTGCCAGAAGGCAGACCGGAAGGAGTGTCTTGTACCATCAGGGAGTATGGTCCAGAAAGATCCCTAGTATAATTTGTTCGGCTGTTAACTCCACTGACTCATTGAATATCCCAGAAAGTTCCATCTGAAGAGAGAGCCAAAAGGGCATCAACAAAGGGCACAGCCAAAACACATGACCCAATGAGGCCCTAGGACACCTGCACTCTCTCCAGTATCTCACATATTTTTTCTGGTAGAAACTTTAGGAGAATCACTGGAACCCTGAAAAATCGGGAACGGCACTTCCAAGCAAATTCCCTCCAACGAGAAGATGATGTAATATTTATAGCTTGTAGTGCCGATCCCATTCAAGCCTCAAGAGAAACCTCTAGAGACAAATCTATATTCCATTCTTGTAAGATTGAAGCCGTGGATTGTAACTGCTCACTCCTCAACCCCCTGTAAAGTTGTCCTATAATGTGAGTCCCCAAATTTCCTCTGATAGCTTCAATAAATACTTTTAATAAATCAGGAAGAGGGGAAGGCATTTTAACCTGAAGGCCTCTGTTTCACAGTATATGGTTACGGATTTGGAAGTATCTAAATAAATCTGAGTCCCGAAGGGTATACTGAGATTGTAGTTTTTCAAAGGGATGAATCCCTTTGGTAGAAAGAAACTGGAAGACATGGAATAATCCCGTCTCCGAGTGGAAAAGGCGTTATCCATATGAATAGGGGCAAAAGTTTCATCCTGGGAAATTAACCTGCAGTACTCATAAATGGCATGAATTGGTTGGGACCTTCTCATACGCCTCCACAGTCTAAAAAACGGAGAGGCAACCTTCGTGAGGGCCGAGGCTGACACTGATCTCTTATCAGAGGAAAATAATATTCTATTAATATCAAACAGATCATTTAAGTGAAATTCGATAGTTTTCTAAGGCGAGACATAAGATTCTGCCAGCCACAGTATCAAAATTCTTAGAAATGCTGCCCTGGCGTATAGGTTAAAGTCTGGCAAATTAAAACCTCCCTGGGCCAATGACAACTTAAGGATGGATAACCTTATTCTTGGACATCCCTTACCCCATATAAAACTTGCTATCATTCTATTCCATGATTTAAGGTAAAAAGTCGAGGGAAAGAAGGGGACATTTTGGATTAAGTACAGGAGATGAGGAAGAATATTTATACAAATAATTTCAATTCGATGATAGAAAGAAAATATACCAGAAGTCCACCAATCCAGATCCGACTGGATTTGTAATGAGATGGGTTCATAATTTATCATTTCCATGACAGCTGGGTCCTTAGGTATATGAAGGCCCAAGTATTTAATTTTAATGGAATGCCATTTAAAGAGAAAGGCCTTCTTAAGTTGCTGAGAAGGTTTAAAACTGAATGTCAAAATTTCCGTTTTACACAGATTTAGTTTGAATCCAGCTATTTTCTCAAACCAGGTCAAAACTTTCCAGACTGAAGGAACAGAAGTATTAGGGGACAATAGTCCAAGAGGGTAGCATTTTTCAGAAAAAGAGACTTGCAAGAACAAGGGGACACAATTTAAAGATAGAAGGAGGGCGGTTCAGGGGCAATGTGAGGAAGTATTATTTCACAGAGAGGGTAGTGGATGCATGTAACAGCCTTCCTGAGGAGGTTGTGGGGTCTAAAACTGTGGGAGACTTCAAGAATGCATGGGACAGACATAAGGCAATTCTTGTGGGGGGTAGGAAGAAATAGGCTGTTGGTTAACTAGGATCTGCGGCCTATCCTGTAGGTAGGGAAATGGGCAGACTAGATGGGCCTAGCGGTCCTTATCTGCCGTCAAAGTCTATGTTTCTATGTTTCTAGTAATATATCATCAGCAAACATATTAATTTTGTATTCTTGTTGACCTATGGGTATGCCCTCTATCTGGGATGAAGATCTCAAGACAGAGGCCAGGGGCTCAAGGTATATTGCAAAGAGATAGGGAGACGGGGGCAACCCTTCCGCGTACCCCTACTCAAATGGAACGAAGAGGCTAGAGCCCCATTGGCTCGTATATAAGCCCTTGGAGACCTATAAAGATTAAACTTGTGATAAATGAGGAGGGGAAGTGAAATGCCGCTAGGGCGTCCCACAAAAAGGACCACGAAACACGGTCAAAAGCCTTCTCGGCTTCAAGGCTAATAAATACAGATGGGATTTTCCTTGTACAGACATATTCTTGGAGAACTACTGTTCGGCGAATATTATCCATAGTACTCCTGTTTTTCATAAATCCAGACTGGTCAGGGTGTATAATTTGTGGAATAGATTCCAACCTGGAGGCCAAAATGGCCATGTAGATGTTATAGTCCACGTTTAATATGGAGATGGGTTGATAAGATCTAGGATCCGAGAAGTCCTTCTGGGGCTTGGGTATTGGGGCAATTGTTGCGAAGTCCCAGGATGGACGAGGGGCGCCACCCTGAAAGACTTCAGTAAATAAAACATGAATTTTGGGGGTAATTTCTTTAATAAACATCTTATACCATTCTGATGTGTAACCATCTGGTCCCTGGCAATGAGCCGTATTAAGATTTTTAATTGTTGTAATTATCTCAGCCTGGGAGATGGGAGCTTTTAAATTATTGATTTGGGAGAGTGACAATTTTGGGAGAGTAGCTTGATTTAGAAATTGTGAGGGGTCAGGGGGGTTTAAAGGTTCCTCCACTGAATATAATTTGGCATAGTAGGACGAAAATGCCTGGAGGATATGTTCATCTGAGTGATGAACCTTCCCTGTAGTTAAATTTTTAAGTTTCAAAATAGTGGCAGTGAGTCTATGTGACCTGAGCCTCTGAGTCAACTTCCTGATCCCTCTTGGCCCGCTCTCATGGACTGTTTGTCGAAGATAAAATAGAGACTGTTGGACCCTATTATCTATAATTTTTTACAATGTGGCCTTTGTATCTTTGATCAGCCTTTGCATCTCTGTATCACCCTCCCTCTCTAAACATCATCTGATAGTTCAGAAGCCACTCAGAGAGTCCACAGTATTTAGCCTCTCTTTCTTTACATTTTTTGGTGGAATAGGCTATTATTTCCCCTGATAGTTGCCTTCATCGCATCCAATTGGATAGCCTCAGGAATATCCAGCGAGGCATTTTCCGAAAAGAAAAGGGGGGAGTCTAGATCTGATTTCGTCCTGAAATCCCTTATCAGCTAGGATCAAGGAGTTCAATCTCCAGATGGTTTGTTTCTTTTCCCCTACCCATATCCGCCTTCAACATTAAGGGATGGTAGTCTGAGAGGACCTTCAGGCCTACTGATATATCTTGGACCGATGTCAAATTTTCACATGTAGTAATAAAATAGTCCAACCTAGAATAAGACTTAAATCTGGGAGAATAGTAAGTGTAGCCAGGGGAAGAAGGAAATAGGCACCTCCACACGTCTATCAGCCCTAAGTGGTCCATGGTATTTCTAAACTGTTTAGCAGTGGATGAGTTCCGAAGTCTCTGCGGATTGGAACAGTCCACATGGGAGAGCAAGGTTAGATTAAGGTCTCCCCCAAGGATCAGTTGACCCTGGAAAAGATCTAACAAGGTTGTAATAAATCCCCGGAAAGCAGGGGATTTTGTCTGGGGGGGGGAGTAGACACTGGCCAGAGTGACCCTCTGACTATACAAAAGGCCCTTAATAATCACATACCTCCCTTGAGCATCAATATGTGTCTGTAAAATGTCTAGGGGAGTAGTGTGGGGAATCAGAATAGCCGTACCTCTCTTTCTACCCCTCGGGTGTGAAGAAGCAATCACTTTATATCTGCCTCCCAAGGCTAACTTGATGTGCTCCACATCCGAGAGGCGAGTTTCCTGGAGAAAATTAAGGTCCGCCCCCTGCCTCTTAAGATGTTGCATGAGTGGGCCTTTCAATGGGGTCATGGGAGACCATTGACATTATGTATAAAACTTAACTGGATTAACTGGCATCATACAAAATTTCTGAAGTTGTAACCAAGTTTGTTCCCCCCAGAGCGGTATAAAGCTTCAGTCGGACCACACTCCCCAAAGCGGTGGTCCAGCTAGAAAAAGAGGTATCTGCTGACTGTGATTTATAACTGTAACTAATAAAATACATTTGATTATCCAAGAGTCTAGATGTGTGTAATTTTCTCCCTCCCTTCCCCCCCAATACTCTCCTTGTTCATCAAACTACTAAACAGTTCTATAAGATTACCTACAAGGGTTCCAAAAGTAATAGTAAATGCTATCTTAGTTTGTAAAATATATGGGCCTAAAAGTAAGTACAGATAGCAACCATAAACCCATAATAGCTGTTGTCAAGCTTCTTGAAACCCACAGGAAGTTCCAAAACCATCCCCATCCCACCCTACCAAAGTAAAAGTTTGAACACTCTGGGTTAAACTACCCACAGTTATAACCTGTGGACCCTCACTACAAGGAGCCCGAGTAACCATAACAAAAACTATATACACAATGACTCCCAAGTGGGAGGTGCTCATTCTGAGCTCCCCCTTGGACATCCTCCCCCTACCTTATGAAAAGGGGACAGGGAAGAGATGCGGGGCCTCAATCGCACACTCAGGGTTTACTATCCCCAAGTTTAGCGGAGAAGCCCCTTGATGGAACGGCGTAAATACCCCTCCAAAATGAAACCAGTATAACTGGGTTCTACGTCCAGACATACCTCAGGAGAGGCAATATGCCTATCCCCTTAATAGAAGGTTGGCAATATTCACATTTGTTGTGGAGAGAAGGTTTAACAATAGCAATCAGACCTTTATTATAATCCTGTCTTAGGAGGTTATCCCCCCAGTTCAGCTGCAGGAACCAAGCCCAGCTCGCCTTTCTATCGAAAACCGTGGAATGATGTAAGCATGGGAGATTAAAATGTCCAAAATGAACACCCCATATTTCTTTCTCTCAAAAAAGTCTAGTAATTATTGTTCTATATGCACCTCTTGTAATTGAGGTATGACCATCATGTCCAATCTCTCCCTCCAATGGATAGCAGCCCAGTCATAGCTTTCTGCTGTTAAACGGGGAGGAGGAGACGCAGCAGAGGGGAGAGGCTGCCGCCAATGAAGGTGCTGGAAAAAGGGGGGGGGGGGAAGCTTCTATGTCCATACTACAGCCTGGGATCAACCCCGCCATCTGAGAACAGAGGAAAAGTCCAAAGGGCATTCTAGTGCCAAATCATAGATATAAAAAGTGTTTTAAATGCCTGGACTGTATTAGGAGCACTCCCTCTCCCTCAACCCCGGCAGCAACCCACTCCAACCCCCCCCCCACCATCCCCGTTCCTAGCATAGGAGAATCAAGCTCCCAAATGGGGGATTTTGTTATATCTACCAATCCAGGAGGGCAGTTCATGTTGGTAAAGTAAGATTCCTGTACTGCTGCAATTTCTTCAGGATTTCATCAAGTGGCAACAATGATGCATGTGAGTGTCTAGATCATTCTGTCTTCTCCATCTGGTTCTGTCGTGTTTTCACCGCTTCAGCAGTCTTATCTGAGATGATGCCTCTAGTCAAAAGATCTGCTGTCCCCTCAGAAGCCGAGGTATAAGTCAGCTGGCCCGTGGAAAGGAATGCTGTGAGTTTAGCTGGATAGGGGGCATGAAATCTAACCTTTAGGGACCGAAGCACAGGAAACAGCAAGCTATAATCCCGGCGTTGTTTCTGGGTACAAGGGGCATAGTCATTATCAAAAAGCAAACGCTGTTGGCCCCACATTACTTTGCCCTTCTGGCATGCCTTTCGTAGAAGGGTCTTCTTGTTTTGGTAGCTCAACATTCGAAGGACAAAAGAGCGTGGCCTTGTCCCAGGGCCTGAGGGTTTAGGGCCTAGGGCTCGATGAGCCCTCTCCACATCGATCTGAAAGTCAAGCTCTAAGTTGAGTACCAAGCGCAGTAGGTAATCAGCGAAGGCTCTGGGGTCGTTCCCCTCTTCATTTATTTTATTTAGTTTTTGTTGACCGGGTAAGTGCACTAGACAAATCTTTGTTCATCTTTGGGGAGACCGAAGATATGAATATTCCTCCTCCTGCCACAGTTCTCTGCATCCTCTTGATGTAGGGAGATGGCTAGCTGCTCAGCTGCGAGAATTTTAACAGTCCCCTCAAGCTCATCCAGCCTAGTAGTATTCCGGGATATCTGGAGGTCCGCTTCTGCCACTTGACCTTGCAGTACTCCCAGTTCAGTTTGAATGTCTTTTAGAGACTCTCAGACCTCGCCACGGAATTCCGTAATCGCCTGAAGTATAGCTTCATTATTGGGCTCTGGAGGCTTTTTTGAGCCCTTTGGATGAGATGAAGCTGTGGATTTCTTCCTCGCACTCTGAGCAGGCCCAAGCTGCAAGTCGCCCTTGCCTGACATGTGCTTTCATGGGCGCGGGTCAAATCGGCGATGGTCTGGAACTGATTGCAGTTATTTTTTGCCATCACTAGTTGACGGAGTGCAAACCCCAACTATATCTTTTGTCAGTTTGCAAGATTCAAGCTGTAGAGGAGGGTTCGGCACTCTTATTTTTGATGTAGGCAGGAGACCCTCCCTCTGCTTGCTCACCCAGACATACCAGAATCGGAAGTCTCTCACCACTATTTAGATTTGACAGTCTGCACCAAACCCATGAATGGGAAAGGGCACTAGAGCAGAAATTCAACATCTATGCAGAGAGTTTAAACTAGGAGCGGGGGAGCTCAAGACTAAGGAACCCATCAGAGTGATCAAAAACAATGGAAAATTAGCCAACACTCCCCCACAAACTACAAACTGACATCTGCAAAATAGGAGCAACCAAAAAGTATAAAAAAGGAATAAACCAACCAGTACAAGAGGTAAAACGCACAAAAATGTACAACTACAAACTAACTCGGTGGGGGGGGGGGGAGACAGTACCCTGGTACGTTCTTGGAAAGAGATGTGTTTCAACGGCAGAAGCATGGGGAACATAGATACACAGACAGTGTCGGCAGATAAGGGCCTATGGCCCACCCAGTCTGCCCATTTGAGCTTGTAAGTTCAGTTTGTTTTCCTAGAAGTCTGTTGCCCCTTACCCCTGACCTCCAGAATTCCTTTATGTCTATCCCATGCATTCTTAAATCCCGAGATTGTTTCAGCCCCCACCACTTCCTCTGGCAGGGTGTTCCACTTGTCCACCACTCGCTCTGTGAAGAAATTCTTTCTTATGTTTCCTCTGAATCGCCCTCCTCCAACTTCATCCCATGCCTCTAGTCCTGGAACATCTTTTTCGCTTAACAATAGTGTTTTCCTGCACCCTGTTCCTCTCTGTAAGATACTTGTATGTCTCTATCATATCCCCTCTCTCCCTTCTCTCCTCCAGGGAGTACATGTTCAGTTCCTTCAACCTGTCTTCATAGGACTTGTGATGCAATCCATGCATCATCTTTGTTGCCCTCCTCTGAACAACATGAGTAACCTGCAGGAAATAATGACAGGCACCAAGGCAGACCTGGTGGCCAACACAGAAACATGGGCCACGGAGAACAATGACTAGGACCTCTTGGTCACAGGTTATTCTCTTTATAGTCGCGATAGAAGAAAAAATTACTCACCATAGTAATGTTGTTTCTTCTAATGGAGTCTTGCTGTATTCAGACATAATGCAGTTAGCCCCAGCACTTGAACTGCCCCGGAGAGGAAAGCGTTAACTCTATGCAGAAGCATAGAACGTTGAGCTTGAGCTCGGTTTTCAGACCTCTGTCTGTGATACTTCCCAGTGTAACCGTCAGATTCTTACGAGCTAACTAACTAGTGACTAAAGTATGGAAATTGTTCAAATATAGCCAAAGGGCAAAATATATCTTCTTGGGCCCCAAAAGACTCAAGTCGAGAACCCAAGAAGGAAAGATAGTGACAATATTTAGTAAAACACCAGAAAAAATAATAATAATAACATCTACCCCACCCAAGAGGGAGGCACACCCCTGAGGTGCAACACTATACCTGCCAGCCCACTTCCCAAAACCAGGTTCTGAGAGGGGAGGCGGGGGGAGGTCTGAATACAGCAAGACTCCATTAGAAGAAACAACATTACTATGGTGAGTAATTTTTTCTTCAAACAACATGAAGTCTTGCTGTATTCAGACATAATGCAGACTACCAAGCAGTTCCCTATGGAGGAGGGAATGCAGAACCTACTTTAGGAAGAGGCTCTGCAGTACTGCTGTACCAAACCTAGCATCACTCCAAGCCTGGATGTCCAGGGAGCAATGCTTGGTGAAAGGATGTACTGTTTTCCAGGTGGCTGCTTTACAGATCTCTAACAAAGGTATATCTCTTGCTGCAGCTAGAGAAGCAGCTGCACCCCTGGTTGAGTGAACCCTCGGGCCTGAAGAGGGCATCCTACCCAACTTGTCATAACAAAATTGTATACAAGAAACAATCCACCTGGCAACAGTTTTCTTAGTGGTAGGCTTGCCCTTTCCCACTTCACCATAAGTGAGAAACAACTGAAGATGGTCATTTCTATGTGCTTTAGTATGCTCAATGTAGTAGCTAAGGACCCTCTTAACGTCCAAACTGTGTAACCTTCTTTCACCTGAAGAAGAATGATCAGTGAAAAACACAGGGTGAGATATAGACTGGTTCAGATGAAAATCTGAAACCACTTTGGGCAAGAACCTCCCACTGGTTCTGAGGACTACTTTGTCCCTATGGAAGGAGATGAAGTCAGGTTCCACTGACAGAGCCTGTAACTCACTAATCCGCCTGGCAGAAGTAATAGCTACCAGGAACACAATTTTCCACATCAAGTACTTCAATTCGGCCGAAGTCAGAGGTTCAAAGGGTGTTTGCATTAGCTGAGCTATGCAGACATTAAGATCCCAAGGTGGAGTGGGCTCCCTAAAGGGAGGGTTGATGTGAACCAGACCTTTGAAAAACTTTCTGAAAACAGGATGAGAAGCCAGGGAAGAGCCCTTCCCTGCTGAGAGGAATGCAGAGACAGCTGCTAGATGAACTTTCAGAGTGGCAGGCCTAAGGCCTAAACCATTGAGAGTAACTAGATAATCTAAGGTTGTGGAAATGTCTGCAGAATCAGGCAGGATGCCTTTCTAACAGCACCAAATACTGAACCTTTTCCATTTGGAGTTATAAGCTTTTCTAGTGGAAGGTTTCCTAGAGACCTTCAGAATATCCAGAACTCCCTGAGAAAGATGTAGAGCTGCATATTCTAACTCTTCAAGAGCCAGGCCTTGAGATGGAGAGACTGGAGATTGGGGTACCAGATCCGCCCCTGGGAGGAAGACAAGAGATTGCATGTCCTGGGCAGAGACAGGGGACGTGACACTGACAAGGACAGCAGTAGAGGATACCAAGGCTGTCTGGCCCAATCTGGAGCCACCAGTATCACTGCGCAGGGATGAGTCCTGATCTTGATCAGAACTCTGAACAGCAGAGGGAAGGGAGGAAAGGCATAGAGAAACCTGCCCTTCCAGTCCAAAAAGAGAGCATCCTGGGGAACCGCCCCCAGGACTGGAGGTCTGCAACAAAACAGAGGAAGTTGATGACTATCCAGTGCTGCAAAGAGATCTATCTCTGGAGTGCCCCACCTGAAGAAGATGACCTTCAGTATGTGAGGATCCAAGGACCATTCGTGGTGTCCCTGTGAAATTCTGCTCAGAGCATCTGCTAGTATATTGCCCTTCCCTGGAAGGTGAACTGCTACCAGATAAGTCTGAAGAGAATAGGCCAGAGACCACAGCTTCATGGCTTCTATGTACAAGGCCGAGGACCGAGTGTCTCCCTGCTTGTTGATGTACCACATTGTGGTGGTGTAGTCCGTTCTGACTTGGACCACCTTGCCCTTGACTGAATCCGAGAAGCTCTGCAGGGCTAGGAAAACAGCCCTGAGTTCCAGGACATTGATATGAAGGAGAGACTCCTGTGGAGACCAGAGCCCTTGAGCTGTCAGGGCTCCCAGGTGGGCTCCCCACCCTAGGAAAGAAGCATCCATAGTTAAAACTACTGATGGGACTTGAGGGAGAACTGGAACCCCTTGTCTGAGGTTGTCCTGGTCCAGCCACCACTGGAGAGCTTGGACCAGAGTCTGAGTCACTGGAATCAGTTTGGTAAGTGAATCCTTCTTTTGAGACCAAAAAGACCATATAAGAAACTGAATGTCCCTCATCTGGAACCTTGTTCCCTGCACCACTGCCGTGGAAGCTGCCATGTGGCCCAGGAGCTGGAGGAACTGTCTTGCTGGGCGGGAGACCTGAGGTCGAAAGGAGGAAGCGAGATCCACTAGGGCCTTTACCCATGCCAGGGGCAGGAAGGATTTTGCTTGTACAGTGTCCAACTCTATGCCTATAAAGGTGAGAAGCTGAACTGGTTCGAGTACAGACTTTGGAAGATTGAGAAGAAAACCCAAGGAGCTGAGTAGGTCCTGGGTAGTTTGAAGAGCTGACTTCACCTGTAAATGAGACTGACCCACTAACAGCCAGTCGTCCAGATACGGAAAGATGGTGATACCCTGTCTTCTGAGGTAAGCCACCACTACTGCAGGGCACTTTGTGAACACCCTTGGAGCTGATGTTAGACCGAATGGCATGGCTCTGAATTGGTAATGGCCTGAAGGCAACTCGAACCTGAGGTATTTTCTGTGGGAACACCTGATAGGAATATGGAAGTAGGCATCCTTGAGGTCCAGAGATGCTAGCAAATCCTCTGGCCTTAGAGAGGGAAGGATTATTCCCAGAGTTACCATTCTGAATTTGGGCTTTGAAATGTGTTTGTTCAGATACCTTAGGTCTAGGATGGGTCGCCACTCCCCTGTTTTCTTTGGGGTAAGGAAGTACCTGGAATACAGTCCTTTTCCCTTGTGCTGAGTAGGAACCTTCTCTATAGCTCTGAGAGCTAGAAGAGAGGAAATCTCTGCCTCTAGGGCAAGGGTTTCTGAGACTTATGCAGGTGGAAAAGACTTGGCCCTTCTTTTTGGAAATTTTTTGAAGTTGAGGGTCAGTCCCTGGCTTACTACTTCCAGGATCCAGTTGTCTGAGGTCACAGACTTCCAGGCCTGGAAGTAGTAAGCCAGCCTGCCTCCTACTGGAAATGGGGAGTCGACCCGGGCTGACACATCAGGGTGTCTGCTTGGCAGAAGCCTTAGACTGAGAGGAGGAGGGAGCAGCCCTGCTCATCCCCCTCCTACCCCTCCCTCCGAAGAACCCCCTCTGTGGGAAGGGCGAGAAGGCCTGGGCTTGGTAAAAAGGCCTTTGAAAGGACCTGCCCCTGCTCCTAGACTGCTGCTTGTGTGGAGTGGCTTGCCTTTCCTTGGCCTGTGCACTCCTGTACGTGGTCCTATATTCATCCATTTTCTTCATCTAAGCCTCTGTCTGCTCCTCAAACAGAGAGTTACCTACTACAGGAAAATCCATGGCCTTAGTCTGGGTATCCTGTGAAAGGGTAGTACATCTGAGCCAAGCATGTCTTCTGAGAGACACAGATGTAGCCATGACTCTAGATGCCACCTCACTGGAGTCCACAGCAGCATGAAACTGCATTTTGGATGCCTCAATTCCATCAGCAGCCACCACCTCTAGCTCCTTGGCTAGCTGGGGAGAGGCCTGTTTAGCCAGTTCCAGAACCGTGTCCCATCTGGATTTCTGGTACCTGGCTGTGTAGGCCATATAAGTAGCCTGCCTGAGTCCCAAAGAGGATGCCAAATACTGTTTTTTGGATATGGCATCCACTTTCCTGGAGTTCTCATCCAGGGGCTGTGAAGCCAAAGGAATGTTAGCCCTGTCACAGGCTGCAGCCTGCACTACCCCAACATGGCTGCAATGACTATAAAGGAACTCCACAGCTGAGCCTGATAACGAATGCCTCCTGTCCATTCTCTTATCCACAGGAGGTACTGAATTAGGGGTTTGTAAAATTTTGTGTGTCTGTTTCCCCAAAGATTTATGAAGAGGGATAGACAGCTTTTTGGACTCTGGGATGTCCATCATTTCCACAAAATCAGGCTCTTCATCCTCCTCTGCTGCTTCAACCAAGGGAAGCTGCAGGGTTTGTGCCACTTTTTTGAAGAACAAAAAGTGGGAAGGGGACTCAGAGAGCCAGGGAGGAGAGACACCTGAGGGCCTATCTGGGGAAATGTCCGGTTCAATGGGCACATCCAGACCCCCTTCATCGTCATCACCGGGATAGTCTTCGTCTCCCTCCCACTCCTCATAATAAGCATCTGGGTCATAATCCGTAGGAGATGGATCCGACTGAACCGAGCGCCGAACCGGCGGTATCGGTTCAGACAGAACAGGTCTAAGCGATTGGACAATACTAATCGCTTTGGCTATTTCGTCCGCGGTTGGAGAGTGGGATACAGGATCCGAACCGGCAGACCTGCACTTTTTCTATGACGGAACCGACCTCTCGCGGGTCAGCTCTCGTTTTGCCTGAGGAGGTATCGCCTAGGTCAGTAGGCACCTCCTCAGGTTCGGCCGCAACCGAACCGGGCTGGCCATCCGGATCTATGGACTTCTCGGCCTCCCTTTCCTTCAGCCTACTCAGTCTTTTATCTAGAGCGGTTTTAGGAAAGTTCTTACAGATTTGGCAGTCTGACTTGAGGTGGTCAAACCCCAGACAATAAACACAGATGAGGTGGGGGGTCGGCCTTAGCAAAGGCCTCCCCACACTCAGTACAGTGTTGAAACCCAGTGGGATTGTTTTCTTCTTGGGCTTCTCAGACATGGCCAACCTAACAAATTACCCTATAGAAGCTTTCAAGCCAGGTAATTCAGCAACCGATCGGTTACAAACTGTGTCATGGGCTTTTTAAAAGGACCAGCAAAAGTCCGGTTCTTTTGAAACCAATCGGTACCGGACCACCACACTAATCCCAGAAAGAGAGAAAAATTTTACAAAGTCAGTTCTAAACCGGACTGACTGGAAAGAAACCGAAGAAAGACAATTTCCACTCTTTTTAGCAAAATAAAACACAGTCACTCCCTGTCTACATATTACCTGTACTGTAGACAGAGGCTGGAAATCCGAAAATAACAAAAACATGCGTTTTAAACCAAACGCTTTATTTTTCTTTTACCGAACCGAGCAGAGGAAATCTCCGGAGCAACTTCACTGTTAGGCGGAGTAAAGAATCTGACGGTTACCCTGGGAAGTACCACAGACAGAAGTTTGAAAACCGAGCTCGAGCTCAACATTCCATGCTTCTGCATGCAGTTTTTTTTTTTTTTTTACCAATTATTTTACCAGGTGAGACACACTAAGCTGAAAGCTTGTTTGCAGGTGCTAAGAGTTAACTCTTTCCTCTCCGGGGCAGTTCAAGTGCTAGGGCTAACTGCATTATGTCTGAATACAGCAAGACTTCATGTTGTTTGAAAGGACAAAAGGGGAAGAGGGGTAGCACTATATGTTCATGAAGGGATAACTGACACATCATTAGATACAAACAAAAGGGGGGGATTAGAATCACTATGTGTTCAGCTCAGCCCAGCAACAGGAAAAAAAAGATATGTATCGGGATAATTTACAGACCACTGGGGCAATCAAAGGAGACAGACGCAGAGCTCATGGAGGAAATCAGAAGCATGGCAAAAAAGGGGACACTGTTGTAACTGGCGATCTGAATGTGCCAGATGTCAACTGGGGTAACTTTGTTGCACGTTCAGCAAGAAGTCAAGCAGTGGTGAATGCCTTACAGGACCGTCTACTCACCCAACTGGTTAGTACAGCGACCAGGATGGGCACTATCCTTGATGTGGTCCTAACAAATTCTGAAGTAGTGGAACATGTGGAAGTCGGAGAACCACTAGCAAATAGTGACGACAGCTCCATCGGGTTCTCATTGTCCACAGGGGTGGAAAGATCTCATTCACAGGCAGAGATCCTAAGCTTTAATGGCGCCAGCTCCAGTAAAATGAGAACAATGGTCAAGGACAGCATGACCGAGATGCGCAGAATAATTGGGGTAGAAGAAATCTGGAGGTTGGTCAAACATGCCATACCTGGGGCCCCTAAAATCTGCATTAAAACAGTGTCTGAAAGAAAAAAGCAAAAGAAACCCATATGGTTCACAAACCAGGTCAGGGCATTGGTCAGAGCCAAAAAGAACAGGTTACTCACCTGTAACAGTAGTTTTAGGAGTGGAATATGCTGTTCATTCACACTGTTTGGCATGTCCCTTTCCCCTTTAAATCTTGACAGAAGTCTTCAAGCTGGCTCCTCCCACCCACCCGGGTGGTATATACCTCGGCTCTGCCCCATTTTTTTTCTCACTTCATATTTTTTATTAAGTATCCATTATGTCTTCTTACATAACATTACTTAGTTCCATTAAATGAACTTTTCTTAATAGGTCACATCTTTACACAATACAACAACTTTGTTGATGAATTCATTGGGAAAGTTTTTGTCAATTCAGTAAGTTCCTGTTAGGCTTAGTAAAATTATACAAAAGTATATGTCTTATTCATTTAACCTCCCCTCTTTCTATCGTGTCCCCGACTAAGTTGTCCCATATCCATTTATTGGACATAGGGGGTAATGGCCCTTGTCTATGATCTGGGCTGACTACCAGAATTCGGAACTGAATTGACAAATGGACAATACATTTAAATAACTAATATAACAATCAAAACTTAACTTTGGCATCTTGATATTTCCTTCAGCTATTAGCATAACTTTAATCATTGGCTCCTTATAAAATCTTACTGTTTAAAAAAGAAAAGATCATCTAGACATCAATTTCTTTCCTTAAATGAAATACCTAGGGCTTTTGATGGAATGTCCGGGGCTCCCTAACTCAACTCCAAGGCTTGCCAGGGAGACCAGATAGCCTCAAATGTCTCCCTACCCTGTCTTAGACTATAGGTAATCTGCTCCATGGACTCCAATTGTCTCATTCTGACCTTCCAATCCTCTGTTGTTGGAGGGTGAGGGGAAAGCCATCTCGATGTGATCGGCTTCAATGCTGCCACTCTCATGATCTGTGGTAGAAGCCTTTCCCGTCTGGGACCTGTGACTAAGCAGGGAAGCCCCAGCACCATCTCCTCCCCTCTAAGAGGGATCTGTAGGCCTGATACTCTTTGCATGTATCCATGTACTTCTTTCCAAAAGTTACTGATTCTGAAACAATCCCAAAATATATGTGCTGGGGTTCCCTTGGCCCCACCACACCTCCAACAGACCTCAGAACTCCCCACTTTAAAGTGTTTTGTTTTAGAGGGTGTAAGAAAATATCTCAGAAGGACCTTCCAGTGAAATTCTCGCCAGGAAGGAGAGCTTGTCACCTGCCAACCCTTATTCAGTCTATTGTCCCAGGTTTGCTGTGAGATCGAAATCCCTAGCTCTGTTTCCCATCTTTGTTAAAAATTTTTCTAAGCCTGGGTTGTCTAGATTAATTAAGATCCCGTATAATTGAGTGAGAGGGTGTGGGATATTTCTGATCCTGCTATTGCAATAAAAAAACTCCTCTAGGGGGGTCTTTTCTCTAGTAATTTCCTGTAACCTGTTTTCGGAGGTGATACAGTGTCGGACTTGTAGATATCTAAAATGGTCCTCCCGACAGAGGTGATACTTGTCTCTTAGATGAGTTAAGGAGTGACAGTTGGTCCTCTCGATGCATTGGGAGAAAGTGGAGAGTCGGTGTGCAGCCCAATATTGAAATCCTGACTCCTCTCTCGGGGGGAATAAATGAGGCTTCAAATCTTATTAGGGAAAGTGGACCAGGTCCCTCTGGAGTGCCAGTGACCCTTCTCAACTTTTTAAGAATCCAAAATGAGTGGAGGATCCATGGGTTAGTGATCTCTCTGATCATGGGTGTAGGCATATTGCCCGTGGCAACCGCCCACAGGGCCCATTTGTGAACTGCGGCTTCCTCTAAGTGATACCATCCGGAGTCAACCCGGCGTTTTATCCAGGAGCTCAACTCTGCACCCTGAGCTGCTAGGAAATAATAACAACAATTTGGGAGGGCCAGACCTCCCCTGACCCTAAGGGTTTGTAATAACTTCCTAGCCAACCTTGGTTTTTTCCTGTTCCAGATGAAGTCCTAGACCTCTTTTTGCAGGTTAGCCCAGAATTGTCTAGGGAGTTGAATTGGAAGGGTTTGGAATAAAATCAAAAGCCTAGGTAAGGCATTCATTTTGAGAGTTTGTGATCTACCATACAGTGACAGGGGAAGTAGTCGCCACCTGGCTATATCAGCCTGTATGGTCTGAAATAATTTGGCATAATTGTTTTTATATAAGAGGGAGAGGTCAATTGAAACATGTATACCTAAATATCTGACTGTGTTTCTCTTGGCCCATGCAAAAGGGAGGGATGCTTTAAAACCCTTTGAGGGGGTCCCACTGAGGATCAGTGTTTCAGATTTTTGAAGGTTAATTTTATGACCTGCTAATGCGCTGTATTCCTCCAGGGAGTGAGTTAGGGCAGGGACTGAGGTTTCTGGGTGTGATAAAAATAAGAGAGAATCATCTGCATACAATGCGATTTTTTTGGGTGTGGCCCTCAACCTCCACACCTTGGATCAAGGGGTTAGATCTAATCTCTATAGCGACAGGCTCAAGAGACACGGTGAAAAGGAGTGGAGAGAGGGGGCAGCCCTGCCTTGTACCCCTCCTAAGGGAAAATCTCTCTGAGAGGTGTCCATTGACCTTGACTCTGGCCTCCAGGTCCTTGTATAAATTATTAATAACATTGACAAACTTCTCTCCCAGGCCAAATCTTTTTAGGGTTTCACCCAGAAATACCCAGTCCACCCTGTCAAACGCTTTCTCAGCATCCTCGGCTCTGCCCCATGACGCCAGATCTTAGCCCGCTGGAAGCAAGGTTGTGTGCCCGAAGCCGGGGAGGTCGGGTAGGTGCGTGCGGATGAACAAACATGTACCTCTCCTAGAACTACTGTTACAGGTGAGTAACCTGTTCTTCTAGGAGGGTGGATATGTTGTTCATCCATACTGTTTGGCAGACTCCAAGCAGTTCTCCGGGAGGAGGGAGGTAAGGCGCCACACCCCCTACTTAGGAAATAAAGATTGGAGAACCGAGGCCCCAGACCAGCATCCCGGCATGACTCGAGGTCAATGTGGTAGTGGGTAATGAAGGTGTATGCTGACTTCCAAGTAGCAGCCCGACAGATTTCCTGGATAGGGATGTCCCTGGAAGCAGCCACCGAAGCAGGAGTATGGCGGGTAGAATGAGCTCTTATCCCTCTGGGAGGCTCCTTGCCCGCCAACTCATAGCACAGACCCATGCATGATGTAATCCATCTTGCTATGGTCTATGTGGCTGCAGGTCTGCCAGAAGCGGCTTCAGCGTAGGTGACAAACAGCTGGCAAACCTCTCCACGAATTTCCGCCGTTCTCTCCTTATAACAGGAGAGAGCACATCTCAGGTCCCAGAGTATGGAGCCTGTACTCGGCGTCCGAGGTGTAGTTAGGGTAGTATACCGACAGAGTCAACACCTGGTTAAGGTGAAACTCTGACACCACCTTCGGAAGGAATTTCGGGTGGGGGCGTAGGACAACTTTGTCCCTGTGAAAGACCAAATAAGAGGAGTCCACCGAAAGCGCCTGGAGCTCCCCTGTCCTTCTGGCAGACGTGATAGCACCAGGAAGGCCGTCTTCCACGACAAATGTGACAACGCACACTTGTGCATTGGTTCAAATGGCTTGCCCATGAGCTTTGCCCAAACCAGCAGTTGATCCCACGGAGGGGGAGGTTTACGCACCAGAGGAAATATGTGATCCAGGCCTTTGAAGAAGCACACGACCACTGTCTCCTGCACCAATGTCGGCTGACCGGCCCGCGCCCGGTAAGCAGAAATAGCTGCCAGGTGCACCCTAAGGGTCGATGACCATAGACCCCCCTTTGGAGAAAGACCAAAGGTAGTCGAGAATGTTAGCCACAGAACAGGATAAGGGGTCCAGACTCTTAACCTGACACCAAATGGAAAATCTTTTCCATTTTAAGGTGTAAGATTTCCTGGTTGATTTCTTTCTCGATGCCTCCACCACAGTGTAGACATCATCAGATAGACCCAAAGCCTGGAACTCTAGCCGCTCAGATACCAGGCTGTGAGGTGCAGGGATCGAAGGTCTGGATGGAGTACCTTCCCCTAGTTCAGTGATATCAGGTCTGGGCGTGTACAAAGCCGCTCCGTGGGCCTGCAGCTGAGGCTGAGGAGATCTGGATACCAGAACTGGCGCGGCCTATCTGGGGCTACCAGGATCACCTTCACCCTGTCCCTCCTCACCTTGAGTAACACCTTGTGGATCAAGGGAAATGGAGGGAAGGCGTAGAGGAGGCCTGGGGTCCATGGCCTCGAGAAGACATCCCCCTGCAGTGAGCCCCGCTGAGGGGGGTGGGCATGACACAGCCTCAGCTTGGTGTTTTCCCTGGAGGCAAACAGGTCCACCAACGGTTTGCCCCAATGGGAGAACAGACTGTAAACTACCTCTGGATGGAGAGATCACTCATGGGATGTCTGACCTATGCGGCTGAGAGCATCCACCAGTTGGTTTGAGACTCCTGCCACATGGATGGCTAGGAGACCCGCCTTCAACTGGCCTACGAGGGTCCAGATGCTGAGCACCTCCTTGCACAGCAGACGGGAGTGCATGTCGCCCTGCTTGTTGAGGTAGTACATGGTCATGGTACTGTCCGTCTGGACCTGAACCACTTGACCCCGGAGCTGAGGAGCGAAAGCTGACAATGCCAGTCTGACTGCTCTGAGCTCCAACAGGTTGATGTGGCATCGGGACTCCTTGGGGGGGGGGTCCACAACCCGTGTGCCCTGTTGTCCCCCATGTGGGCTCCCCAGCCCAAGAGAGAGGCATAGGTCATAAGGAAGACAGTCGGCTCGGGGCGGACAAATGGGATCCCTTCCTGCAACCAGTCTGGGGCGGTCCACCACTGGAGAGCGTCCCACATCTTCTGGGTTACAGTGATCAGCTGGTCGAAATGACCGTGGCACTGAGTCCACTGGGTGGCCAGCTCCCATTGAAGGGGGCGCATGTGCCATCTGGCCCAATGGACCACTGAAGTGCACGCCACCATGTAACCCAGAAGGCACAGAAAGTCCCGGGCAGGGCGCAAGTGCCCAACCAGAAATGATCGGGCAAAGGAGGAGAGAACCTCTGCCCTGTCCACCAGGAGACAAGCTCTGGCTTGACAAGAGTCGAGCTCTGCCCCGATGAAGTCCATCACCTGAGAGGGCATGAGTTCCGACTTGGCCTCGTTGATAAGGAGGCTGAGTTGGGAGCAGGTTCGGACAGCCAGATCCCTGGACCTCTCCACCTCCTGAAGGGAGGAATCTGCCAAGAGCCAGTTGTTGAGATAAGGGAAAATTCGGACTCCTCGATGCCGAAGGTGGGCTACCACCACTGCAATGCACTTAGTGAAGACCCATGGGGCCGATGACAGGCCGAATGGCATGGCTTGGAACTCGTACAGGGTCCTTTCGACCCTGAAGCGGAGGAACCACTGATGGGACGGACGGATTGGGACATGAAAGAACGTGTCCTGTAGATCCAGTGAACAGAACCACGTTTCACTCCAGGCATGGTATGATCTGGTTCAGAGTTACCATCCAGAAGGTGCAGGACCTGAGATATTGATTCAGGTCGTGGAGATCTAGGATGGGGTGCCAGCCCCCCATCCGCTTGGGCACCAGGAAGTACCTGGACACGAAGCCTGGGTCGGTAGGACGATCTGGCACTGGAGCTACTGCCTCATTGCGGAGGAGCTGAGCTATGTCGCCTCGAAGAGCCGACTGAGTGCAAGCTGAGATCCTTTCCTCCCAAGGTGCGCAGGCTCGGCTGGGAGGGTACTGCTCGAACTCTAAGGGCAGTCCCTGACCAACCACTTCGAGAACCCGCCTGTCCAAGGTGATATCAGACCAGGCAGAAAGAAAGTGGCGGAGCTGGCCCCCCACGGGAGGACCCAGAACTGGCGTGACGGGTGTAGGGATGGCAACCCCCAACCCGTCACTGAGCAGGCTTAGAGGAGGAGGCTCCTGGACCTGCGTGTCGGCCTCCTTTACAGGACTGTTAAGGACCCTGCTTGGGCTGTGGGTGTCAAGCTTGAGCCTGCTGCTGACCTCCTTGATAGGAGGGCTATCCAACCGCAGGGTAAGAGTGTCGAAATGGCTTCTTCTTTCTCTTCTGCTGATTCTTGCCTGAAGAACCTTTCACAGAAGTGGCATCCAAGGTGGCATTGGACTGCTCTATGCACTGAAGGTGACCGGCCACTCCTGGATCAAACAAGTTGATGCCTAGGAAGGGGCACGTCAGCTAACTTATGCTGAATATCCGCCAGGAAGGAGGAAAGCCTCAGCCAAGCCATGCGGCGAGTGGCCACTGCAGCTGCTAAGGAGTGGGCACAGGAATCACCTATGTCCAGGGCCATTGGGAGCTGCTGTTTTGCAACAGCACGGCCCTGATGACGGACCAGCTTGACTGTGGTCTGCATGTCCACGGGAAGGTGAGGGAGGACCTCGTCTAATGACCCCAGGAGGGCATGAGAGAAGTGTGCCATGATAACAGCCGAGCTTGCCTGACAAAGACCTAAGGAAGAGGCAGCATAGACCTTACAGGGAGAGTGGTCCATATTCTTGGACTCTTTGTCCAGGGGTCGGTCAGTGTCAGCCGAGCTTCCAGTATGCCTGAACACAGAAGCGGTCACCAGGCTCTCGGCCAAAGGGTGTTCTGTGAACTCCGCCAGGGACCCCATGGGCACTGCGTACTTGCGGGCCATGCGGGCTGACGGTGCTGGACAGGAAGCTGGATGCTGCCAAAGCTCAAGGGCCAGGCCAACAATGGCTTCAGCCACTGGAAAGGCCTCCATCGAGGTATCCCCTTTTTTGAGGATATCCGTAAGGGGGTACTCTGCCATTTTCTGGATGGATTCCAGGGGACATTCTGGTGGATTCAGAGATCAGGCGGAGAATGCCCTGAAAGGAGGAAGGGCCTTCCTCCAATCCTGCCATGGATGACTCATCATCCCCGGGATGGGAGTGTAATCCGGTGAAGTCCGAGTCCAAAGAATCAGGATATAACGGCCTCCCGCCTAGGTCTCCCTCGATACGCCGAGGGCGATCGTGGGCGACCATTATCGAAAGACGTCGAGGAAGCCCTGTGTTTGCTCGGTCCTCTTTCAGGGGAGCCCCTCCTTGAGGCTGCTTAGGCGGTGGTACCACCAGAATCGGTGGAGAGACCAAGGCAGGCTGAACCGGGACGCAAGCCAGCCCCATGGGTGGGGGAACCAAAGGCTTCGGTTCCAGAGGGGTCGGCCTCGGCCTAGGAGGCGGGAGCCAAGTGATGGCTGGGGTAGATGGCGGAGCCGGCTTCTGCCCGGACAAAACCAGCTGTTGCCATATGAGGTCTTCATAGCGTCGATGGAGTTTCCGTCGAAGCCTCTCCTCATCTGAGGAGGATGAAGACCTGCGGCACCTCTTTTTTGAATGTTTGTGTTTCCTCGGCCGATGAGTCGAGGGAGTTCTGGACCTCGACCGAGATCGGGCGGGTCGAGCCAGTCGATCGGGAGATACCAGGGTCTGTGAAAACCGAGGGTCCGGAACCAGGTCTTGAATGGGGACACCAGCAGGCTGGGTCTCCTCATCAAGAAAGACAAGGACTGGAGTCCTTTCCAAAGAGTCGTCGACTGGGGTCAGCGACAGAGGGTCGATTGGGTCGAGAATAATTTCCGCCTCATCGGCCACTTCCTCGGTCCCCTGACCAGACGGAAGATTCGTGAAGCCAGCGGCCAAGGATGTGACTGAGACCCAGGTCAAAAAGATGACGCATGTACTCAAGCAGAATGGTCGCAGGACAGGAAAAGGGGTCCACGTTCCTGAACGCAGCCCAAATAGAAAATCTCTTCCATTTCATGGCATAGGTGGACCTAGTGGAGGGTTTTCTAGCCTCCACCAGAATCTCGGCCACCTTAGGAGAGATGCCAAAACGAGACTGAGCTAAGTCTGCAGGAGCCATGCATGAAGTTGAAGGGACTTGAGTCCCGGATGGACCAGGGTCCCCTGATCCTGGGTCAGCAATCCTGGAGATAAAGGAAGAGGAAGAGGAGGAACCTCAGCATTGTTGTAGAAGAGAGAACCAGATTTGCCTGGGCCAAAAAGGAGCGATCAGAATCATTCTCACTCCTTCCAAAGCAAGCTTCTGCAGCACACGAGGTACCAGAGGGATTGGGGGAAAAGCATAGACGAATCTGTCCTTCCAGCTTAGAGATAGAGTGTCGCTCCAGAAAGCGTCTCGCTCTGGAGCAAGCGAGCAAAAGATTGGAAGCTTTGCGTTTTGGGAGGAGCGAACAGGTCTATCTGAGGAGTCCCCCAAACCTGGAAGATGCTTTTTAGAACTTTTTCGTCCAACTCCCACTCGTGTGGTAGAGCCGACGAGCGACTCAGTCTGTCTGCCAGGACATTGTTGACTCCCGGAATGTGGCTCGCTGTGAGGTGAAGGTTGTGAAGCGTCGCCCAATCCCAAACCCTCATCGCTTCCCTGCATAGCGGGTAGGACCGAGTTCCTCCCTGCTTGTTGATGTACCACACCATGCACATGTTGTCTGTTTGGACAGCTAGGTGACCGGGAAGGATGTATTGGTGAAGGGCCTGGAGAGCATACAGCACTGCTCGAAGCTCGAGCACGCTGATGTGGAGAACTATCTCCAGCTTTGACTATAGGCCCTGGGTTCGGTGAGGACCCAGATGGGCCCCCCAACCTTCGCCTGAAGCATCCGTGGTCAGACTCTGATCGGGGGGAGGATGAAAGAAGGAGACCCCCCCGGAATTGGTTCTCTCGAACCATCCACCATTGTAAGTCTCTTGCCATCGGCGAGGAGATCAGGACCAGATGATCTAGGTCGTCTACCCGTTGATCTCACTGAGATCGGAGAGTCCACTGAGAGATTCTCATGTGGAGGCGTGCACGTGGAACCGTCGAGATGGCCGCCGCCATAAGCCCCAGTAGACGGAGTACCGACCTCGCCGGAACCCTCCTGTGTTCCGATAGGAGGGAAATCTGGGACTGGAGGGAGGCCCCCCTGTCCGGAGGCAGGAAGGCCTTGCACAAGGTCGTGTCGAGGATTGCCCCGATGAACTGGAGCCTCTGTGAAGGATCCAGGTGAGACTTGGAATGGTTGATGGTAATACCCAGGCCAGTGAAAACCTGTTGGGTGAGGGAGAGAAAATGCAGGAGTTCTTCCCTGGATGGGGCTGCCAGGAGCCAGTCGTCCAGGTAGGGAAAAACCTGAGCTCCCAAAGAACGCAGGTGGGCCACTACCACCGCAAGGCATTTGGTAAAGACTTGGGGAGCCGAGGAAAGGCCAAATGGGAGCGCCCGGAATTGGTAGTGGTCCCCCTGGAACGCAAACCTGAGGTACTTTCGGTGCGAAGGGCGAATGAGGATGTACAGGTACGCATCCTGCATATCCAGTGTAGAAAGCCATTGGCCTGGCCGAAGCAGGGGCAAGAGGGTTTGAAGGGAGAGCATCCTGAACCTCTTGTATTCCACATATAGGTTCAGGGAGCTGAGATCGAGAATAGGTCTGAGATCTCCCGTCTTCTTTGGTACGAGGAAGAAATGGGAATAGTAACCCGTCCCATGGAGTTGAGGGGGGACGGGCTCTATAGCCTGTTTCGCAAGGAGAGCAGAGATTTCTTCCCTGACCAAAGGAAGATGGTCCGTTGAGTAAGAGGAGTTCAGAAGGGGGTGACGTGGAGGTTTCTGAAGAAACTCTATGGAGTGCCCCTCTGCTATGATCTGAAGCACCCATGAATCCGTACTTATCCTCTCCCAACCCGGAAGGTGGAGGGAGAACTCCTCCCACTGTTCCTCCGGGTGTCCGGAGGTGGTGGGAGAGGAAGGAGTCAGGTGGTGTGAGGCAGCGCCGCAGCTGGGGCACCCGTTGCTTTTTTGGGCGGCGGGGGCCTGGCAGCTATGGGGGCGCGATGTTTAGTGGCCCGCCTTCCCTGGGGTTTCGCTTGAGGCCGGCTGCATCTGCAAAAGGGACGGCGCTGTGGGGGATGGGGACGGTACACTGAATCAACAGATTTAAGGGCCGTCCCCTTCTCCTGCAAATCAGTGATGATGTCCTTGACATCACCACCGAAAAGCACAGAACCCCTGAAAGGTGCTTCCTGGATCACTGATTGCACCTCCGGGACCAGACCTGACACACGGAGCCATGCATGACGCCGAAGACTTACAGCGAACGCAGAGCACCGTCCTGCGGTGTCCACTGCATCATAGGTCGTCCTCAAAATATGATGACTGGCCGAACGAGCAGAACAGACCAGGTCGGCTAACTCCTGCTTGACTTGGGAGTCAGGCAAAGAGTCAATCTTAGATTCCGCCTAGGTAAGGACAGCCTTCTGGTAATCCCCCATATGTGCTACATAATTCAGGACCCTAATCCCCAGTGTGGAAGAAGCATAGATCTTCCTTCCATACTGATCCAGAAGGCGGGATTCCTTATCCGGGGGAGATGAGCTCAAGTGTTTCGATGTGCTGACCGGCCGTGAGCAGCGCTAATCACAACCGAGTCTGCACGGGGGTGAGAGTCTCAGAAGTCTACACCCTCCGGAGCCTGGTATAGCCTGTTCGACTTCCTGGGAAGTGGGGCTAAAGTCGACGGTTGCTTCCAAATAGTGGAAACAAGGTGGGCATGAGGCTCAATCCAGGGTGGCACTAGAGTAGGAGCCGTAAGGGGCAAGTCCAGATGTTCAGCGAGTTTAACCCATTGAGGATCTGGTTCTAAGGAATGCCACTGATGGACTTCCTGGATCTTCCTGAGCAACTCCATGAAGGAAGGATCCTCCGGAGACTTCGGAGGAGTCCTCGGCCGGGGCTTGGACGGAGAGCGCGGCTCATCGTCTTTCTTGGAACCGCCATCGGAAGCTTCTGAGGAGTCCGAGAGAGAAGAGGAAGAAGAATCTGAAGCAGAGTAAGACGCCCTAGCTCATCTAGGGGGAGGAACGGGTTCCTTAGGGGGAATCCCAGAACGCGTGTCCTGCTCCTCTCTGGATCCCGAGGGCAAAGCCCGGGAATCTGGAGGTGGAGAGGGAGTGTGCCGTCTGGGGCGTACGGGAGCCGGGGGGTGGCACCGTCGCCGTAAGACGGCTCTTGACTTCCTTGGTGAGCTGAGCCTTGGCCTCAGCCCACCAGGAGGCAAGAGTCTCCTGGAGATCCACCAGCGGCCTAGGGAGCGGTGAAGGAGGAGGAGGGGGATAGTTGTATGGAGGGAATCCATAGGGAGAGTATCCATAACCTGGCTGCGGATATACCGGAGCCGGGTACTGCGGCGTCGAAGGAGTCGGCGCCGGGTACTGCAGCGCAGGATACTGCAGACCTGGGAAAACCGGCGTTGGATAGGACGGCGGATACCCAGGCACTGGAGGAGCTGCCGGAGCAGACAGCCCAGCCGGGTACTCCATGGGCAGATCAGCCGGGATAGGCCCGTGGGGTGGAGGGCCCGATGGAAGAGGAATATCTCCCGCCGGTGTCGGAACCGGCGTCGGCGGGGCTGGTGTCGGAGCCGGCGGAGCCGACGTCAGATCCGGCTCTTCAGGAAGAGGATCGGACAGTAGCCCAGGATCCTGAGCCTTGTCCGGGGATGGAGGGAAGAAATCCCCAGGGTCGGGCAGGGGGGACTGGGGCTCCCCCGACGGCAGCGAATGCTGCAGGGAGCCTGGTACGACAGACGAAGCAGGGTCTGCGTGAGCTCCGAGGCCCGGTGCGCGTCAGAGAAGCCAGCGTGTGGCTTAGAGGCCGAGATCGGGCGGCGCCAAGAAGCGCGTCCGACTTCGGGGTCCTCGCTGGAGCAGGCCGAGGATGAGAGGAGGGCCGGTCCGAGGGGACACTGCCGCGCGCGCCCCAAAGGGTCGAGCATCTAAGCGGCCTCTCCCGGCGACGGTGGAGGAGACCGACATCTGGCTTTAGGGAGGTGCCCGCGCCAGTAGGGCCAAGCCCGCGGCAGTACTTGGGGGCTGGAGCCCTCCTTCGCCCGGAGGCTGCCGTCGGGGATATTACCTTGCCAGTGACTCCGGCCGGAGTCGCGGAGGAGGAGGTCTTCTCTCTGTGCCTTTCCTTGTCCCGCTTCTTGTGCCCTTCAGGGGAGGTCGACGCCTGCCGCAGTTTCTTCAACTCCTTCTCCATCGTGAACATCTTCTTTTTGAGGAGATGGGCTTCGAGGGACTGCTGGCGTCATCTGCGGGTGGCCGCGTTGAAACGAAGGCAGTGCGGACACTTGTCGACCACATGGTCGGGGCCTAAGCAGAAAAGGCAGAGGGAGTGACCGTCCTTGTGAGGCAGTTGGGCGCCGCACGAGTCGCACTTATTCTTTGAAGGGGACGACATATACCGAGGTTCACCTTACGATAGAATTATAAAATAAAATACTGAAAACTTTTTCGGAAAACCGACGAAGTAACAGGACTGAGCGATATGAACTTAACCGCAAGGCGCTGCACGAGCTGACGGCGGGAAAGAACTGGAAGGCAGGCGTCTGGGACTGCTAGCTAGAAATTTTCCAGGTGGGGTCCTGCCGCCGGCGGCCAGTCCTATATGTAATTACCTACTGCAAGAGCCCTCTCAAAGTAAGATCTCGTGTTCCTGGGACTCAGACCTTTCTCGGTCCCAAGAACATCTTCGCTTGGATGAAGACCCAGGGTCCTTATCCCTCTTCCAAGGGCGGGAGGAGTGCGAGCCCAAGGGTGCCTCACCCCTGGTGGGGAGAGACTGGCACAATTCCCTAAAGGAGCCCGAAAAGGTGGAGCCAAGGTTAAGTGGAACAAAAAAGCTTCGATAGGCCAAAGCTTTTGCTGCTTCCTCCTCAAATGCCTTCATTTGTTCCAGCTGCTCGACAGATCCCACAGCCATGGAAACTGCCCACCTCGCCTCCTTCGATTTCACCGGCGGGTTCCTTTTCTCTGGTCTCCCTAGCTTTAAGCGCACCAAGCGGTCATCTGTGACGTTGGGGTGGAAAGCCAGACAAAAGTGCATGACGTGTCATGTGTCCAACACCTAGGCAATAAACGCACGTTAGTGGGATCGTGCACCACATCCTTTGGCTGCAGGGGCATCGGCAAAATCCGGGGTAAGATTTTTCCTCCATGTCCGATGTGGTAAAATCGGAAGCGCTAACTCGAACGGGTTTTAAATACAGGTTACTCACCTGTAACAGGAGTTCTAGGAATGGTATATGTTGTTCATCCACACTGTCTGGCAGGTTCCTTGCCGCTTTAAATCTTGCCGGAAGGTCTTCAAGCTGGCTCCTCCCACCCACCCGGGTGGTAAAACTCTTGGCTCCGCCCCATGACGCCAGATCTAGCCCGCTGGAAGCTCAGGTTGTGCGTTGAAGCCGGGGAGTTCGGGTGGGTCATGTGGATGAACAACATATACCATTCCTAGAACTCCTGTTACAGGTGAGTAACCTGTATTTAGGGACATGGATATGTTGTTCATCCACACTGTCTGGCAGACTCCTAGCAGTTCTCTGGGAGGAGGGAGGCAAGCCACACCCCTACTTAGGGAATAAAGACTGAGAACCGAGGCCCCAAACCAGCATCCCGGCGTGACTCAAGGTCGATGTGGTAATGGGTGATGAAGGTGTGTGCTGACTTCCAGGTAGCAGCCCTGCAGATATCCTGGATAGGGACGTCCCTGGAAGCAGCCACTGATGCAGCAGTATGACGGGTAGAATGAGCTCTTGTCCCTCTGGGAGGCTCCATGCCCGCCAACTTGTAGCAAAGATCTATGCAGGAGGTGACCCACCTGCTTATCGTCCGCTTGGCTGCAGGTCTGCCAGGTGCGGCTTCAGCGTAGGTGACAAACAGCTGGCGAACCTCTCCCCGACTTCAGCCGTAGCCTTATAATAAGCTGTTTCTTCTAGGGTCCAAGTATGGAGCCTGTATTCGGCCTCCGAGGTGTGATTGGGGTAGAACACCGCAGAGTCAACACCTGGTTAAGATGAAACTCCGACACCACCTTCGGAAGGAATTTCGGGTGGGGGCGCAGGACAACCTTGTCCCTGTGGAAGACCAGGTAAGGAGACTCAATGCAGAGCGCCTGGAGTTCTCCCATCCTTCTGGCTGACGTGATAGCCACCAAGAAGGCGGTCTTCCACGACAGGTGAGAGAGTTCACACCTGTGCATTGGTTCGAATAGCTTGCCCATGAGCTTAGCCAGTACCAGCAGTAAATACCACGGAGGTGGAGGTTCTCGCACCGAAGGGGAAATGTGATCAAGGCCTTTGAAAAAGCGCCAGACCACCTTCTCCTGCACCACCGACTGCTCCCCGGCCCGCGCCCGGTAAGCAGAGATGGCTGCCAGGTGCAGCCTTAGGGTCGTCGACCTAAGCCCTTGACTAGAAAGGGACCACAAATAGTCCAAGATGCTTGCCAAAGGACAGGAGGAAGGGTCCAAGCCTGTGTTCTGACACCAAATGGAAAATCTCTTCCATTTGAAGGCATAGCATTTCCTGGTCGACCTTATGGGACGCCTCAACAACATTGAGGACCTCGCGGAAAGACCCAAGGCCTGGAACTCTAGCCGCTCAGGAACCAGGCCGTCAGGTGCAGGGATTGAAGGTCCGGATGGAACACCTTCCCTGATTGACTGAGAGGTCCGGGCGAGCTGGAAGCTGCCTCGGGAGCCTGGAGCTGAGGCTGAGGAGATCTGGGTACCAGAACTGGCGGGGCCAGTCTGGGGCTATCAGGATCACCTGCGCCTTGTCCCTCCTTGCTTTGAGAAGCACCTTGTGAATCAAGGGAAATGGGGGAAAGGCGTAGAAGAGGCCCGGGGTCCACAGCCTCGAGAAGGCATCCCCCTGCAGCGAGCCCTGCTGAGGGGCGGGCATGAAACAGCCTCAGCTTTCATGCCTCCCTGGAGGCAAACAGGTCCACCTGAGGTGTGCCCCAGTGGGAGAACAGATCTTGTACTACCCGCAGGAGAGACCACTGTGAGATGCAGCCCCTATCTGGCTCAGGGCATCGGCCAGGGTGTTGGAGGCTCCTGCCACATGAATGGCAAGGAGATCCGCCCAGGCTGCGCACGAGTGACCAAATGCAGAGAGCTTCCTTGCAAAGAAGCATGGAACGCGTCCCCCCCTGGCGGTTTAGGTAGTACATGGTCATGGTATTGTCCGTCTGGACTCGGACCACTTGACCCCGGAGAAACGGAGCAAAGGTGGTGAGAGCTAGGCGGACCGCTCAGAGCTCCAGCAGGTTGATGTGGCATCGGGACTCCCACGGGGACCAGAGGCCGTGCGCTCGGTGTTCCCCCAGATGGGCACCCCAACCCATCAGAGAGGCATCGGTCGATAGAGAGACCGTCGGCTTGGGGCGGACAAACGGGATGCCTTCCTGCAGATGAAATGGAACGGTCCACCACCAGAGAGCGCCCACATCTCCTGGGTCACCATCACTAGCTGGTCCAATGGATCGCCACTGCCAGACCACTGGCTGGCCAGTCCCACTGAAGGGGCGATGTGCCAGCATGCCCAACGGACCACGCTGGTACAGGCCGCCATGAGACCCAGGAGGCGCAGGAAGTCCCGGGCAGGGCGCGATTGCCCAACCAGAAATGATTGGGCAAAGGAGGTAAGAACCTCGGCCCTGTCCGCCGGGAGCCGTGCTCTGGCTCGAAGAGAGTCGAGCTCTGCCCCGATAAACAGAATCACCTGCTTCGGCTCGAGTTCCGACTTGGCCTCGTTGATGAGAAGGCCGACCTGAGAGCAAACCTGGAGGGCCAGATCTCTGGACCGCTCCACCTCCTGTCTGGAGGGGGCTGCTATCAGCTCAATCGTCCAGGTAAGGGGTACACCTGGACCCTCGGCGCTCAAGAGGGAAGCTGTCACCACTGCTATGCATTTGGTGAAGACCCTGGAGCTGGAGACAGGCCGAAGGGCATGGCTCGGAACTCGAAGAGGGATCCCTCCGCTTGAAAGCAAAGGAATCTCCAATGTGACGGATGGATAGGGACGTGAAAGAACACGTCCTGCAGGTCCAGAGAGCAGAACCACACGCCGTGTTCCAGGGATGGTATTATCTGAGCCAGAGTGACCATCCTGAAGGTTCGAGACCTTAGGAACTTGTTCAGGTCGTGTAGATCGAGAATGGGGCGCCAGCCCCCCGTCCGTTTCGGAACCAGGAAGTACCTGGACACAAACCCTGGGTCTGAGGGAGGATCCGCTACCTCCCTGATCACCTCCTTTTGGAGGAGGAGAGCGATGTCGGCCCGAAGAGCCGACAGCGTGAGGGCTCACCGGACCCCGAGGCCCCCAGTCTGACGGCTCTGAAGGGCGGAGCTTGTCTGGACTCTAGAGGCAGGCCTTTTCCCACCACCTCCAGTACCCACCTGTCCGTGGTAATAACGGACCAGGCGGAAAGGAAGTGCCGGAGCCGTCCCCCCACGGGGGGAACCTGGGGTGAGGTGATGGGGTTGGGGGCGACACCCCTCAGCCCGTCACTGGGCAGGCTTGGAGGAGGGACCGGCCGAGGGACCTCCTGGGCCTTTACCTCCCTGCTTCATGTTGGAGGAAGCTCCGGGCTTGGGTTTGGGATGCCAAGACCGAGCCTGCTGGGCCGGACGCGCCGGGGGCGCAGAAGGACGAAAGGGCTTAGGCTGTGGTTTGCGGCCTTTGTCCTTCTGAGCGGAAGAGACCGAGTCCAAGGTAGCATTGGACTTCTCGATCCTCTGCAGGTGACCTTCCACCCCAGGGCTGAAGAGGTCAGTCCCCAAAAAGGGAACATCCGCCAACTTGTGCTGGGTATCCGAGTAAGGTGGATATCCTCAGCCAAGCCCACCGACCTATAGCCACTGTGGCCGCCACAGACCTGGCACATGAGTCCCCAATGTCTAAAGCAGTCTGGAGCTGCTGTTTGGCCACTGCCCTGCCCTGGTCCCGCACCTGCCTGACCGTAGTCTGCAGATCCGCGGGAAGATGAGGGACGACCTCATCCAGGGAGCCCAATAGGGCATGAGAAAAATGTGCCATGAGGACGGCCGAACTGGCCTGGCGAAGGCCGAGAGAGGACGCAGCATAGACTTTTCGCCCGGCATAGTCCAATTTCTTGGACTCCTTGTCGGGAGGTTTGTCCACATCCCTAGCGTTCCCGGCACGCCAGAAAACGCTGTCGGTAACCAACCCCTCAGCAGAGGGGTGTTCCGAAAAACCGGACAGGGAACCGGTAGGGACCGCATACTTCCTGGCCATCCTGGCCGAAGGCGCAGGACAGGAAGCAGGGCTGCCAGAGCTCCAAGGCCGGACCCACTATGGCCTCGGCCACCGGAAAGGCCTCCGTAGGGGAATCCCCTCGGTCCAGAATCTCCGTGAGGGGATACCTGGCCCGTTTAGAAACGGGTTCGAGCTTCATCCCCGTGGACTCCGAGATGAGCCGAAGCAATCCTAGAAAGGACGAAGGGCTATCGTCCACCGACTGTCCTCCTGAGGACTCCAAGTCCATTCGCTTGGAGAAAAGGGAGGAATCATCCTCGGACTCGGAAGAGTCCTCAAAGAGCTGCCTCGGGCCTGAGCCACCCTCCACCTGCCGAGGTCTATCGGGAGTGAGGGTGACAGACAGCCTATGGGGCAGTCCCTGAGCCGACCGAGAATTTTTGGTCGGAGCCCCAACTAACGGCTGTGGAGGCGGAGGTTCCATCGGAATCGGTGGGGCAGCTGGAATTGGCCAAACAACCGGCCTGGGAACAGGCTCCTCGGCTAAAACGAGGGGTTGTTTCGGCCGCTCCGGTGACAGCCACTTAATGGCCAGGGAAGACGACGGCGTCGGCTTATTCCCAGTCAGAAGGAGCTGTTGCCACATGAGTTCCTCATACCTCTGACGCAACTTGCGCCGAAGCCTCCCCTCGTCCGAGGAGGAGGAAGAGCGGCGGTGCCACTTGCCGCGGTGCCGAGACCGCCTATGACGGCGGGATCGGCTGGACCGCGAAGATGTCCGAGACCGAGAACCCCGGCTAGGCCGAGGATGGTGCGGGGAGGTGTCGCGGGAATCGGCACTCCCTCGGTTCGGACGATTCCACCAAAGGCCCGGAACCGGAGGCACAGACGAGCCGACGGATCCTCAACTCCCACCGGGGAACCGGGAGAGGGATTCTCAGCTTCTCCAGCCGACAACTCGGCCCAACGGTCGAGAAAAATCTCGACCGCTGCCGACGGGAGTCTCGTCAACTGGCCTGACGTGGGGACAATCGCGAAACCAGTGGCCGGGCCGGTGGGGTTGACCAAGTCGACGTCGCAAACCGGAAGAGGGATCTTTCCTGCTCCCAAGAGCGTCGACGGTGAGACTTACTCTTGTCTCTCTTTTTGGACCAAGAAAACGGTCCAGAAGAAGTTGGACCCTCACCTTTTGTCGAGAGGGTCAGACAAAGCTCCTTAAAAGAAGCCGAATAAGAGGCACCGAGAGATAGTGGGACAAATGCCGCAGCCGAGGTAGAAGCGGCCCGCGCCGCCTCCTCTTCGAGGGCGATCATTTGCTCGAGCTGATCCGCCGAGCCCGCCGCCGCGGACACCGCCGACCGGGCCTCTTTTGACTTAACCGAGGAAATCTCTTCTGGGATGCCCCAGTTGTAAACGGGCAGCACGGGCCTCGAGGACGAGGCTAAAAGGAAGAGCACAGGTCGCAGGCCCGCGGGTCGTGTCAAGGCCCAAGCAGTAAACGACGTGGAGTGCGGATCCGCCTGAGACATCTTCTGCCCGCAAGGGCATCTCCGGAAACCGGGAGTCGATTTGTCCATCGCAGCCGCGAGGGAAAGAAGACCGAAGTCTTTTTAGCAAAAACTTTAATTTCGAAAATTCGAAGAATTAGGAACCAGTCTTATACGCAGAGCGTTAAGGAGGGAACCTGAGCTTCCATGCGGTAAGGAAGATCTGGCGTCATGGGGCGGAGCCGAGAGTTTTACCACCCGGGTGGGTGGGAGGAGCCAGCTTGAAGACCTTCCGCCAAAATTTAAAGCGGCAAGGAACCTGCCAGACAGTGTGGATGAACAACATATCCATGTCCCTAGAAAGTAAGTTTCGCCAAAAACCGATGCTTTGAATCCAGGGCCTATGAATTGCTGCAAGAGCAAGAGGGAACCTGTATCTTCCAGCGGAAAGGAAGATATGGCGTCATAGGGCGGAGCCGAGGTATATACCACCCGGGTGGGTGGGAGGAGCCAGCCTGAAGACTTCCGGCAAGATTTGAAGGGGAAAGGGACATACCAAACAGTGTGGATGAACAACATATCCACGCTCCTAGAAAGTAGCTTTGAACAAAAGGAATCAGAATGACAGTGATTGGGATGACTAAATTCGGAAAAGTAAGGAGGCCAAAAAAAGAGGTAAAATGGGCGAAGGTAGCAGTTGAACTCTGGATCACCTCTGGAGTCAAACAGGTAAACAATTTTTCCAACACATCCAGGAGAAAAGAAAAAAGGGGGGGGATAGTTAAACTCACAGAAGGTGACAGGATGATCGAGGATGATGAACAGAAAGCCACGGTCCTTAACAACTTTTTTTGCTCAGTGTTTACCAAAGAGCACAGTGGACCACTGCCAGAATATGGCATAAAAGCATCTGATAGAGGGCACCCACAGATGGAGACCCCGAAGATCTCCACTGAAAGAGTTAAAAAGGCACCAGCGAACCTTAGAACGGACAAAGTGACGGGGCCTGATGGGCTGCATCCAAGGGTACTGAAGGAACTGGCTGAAGAACTAGCGGATCCATTGGCACACCTGTCCAATTGCTCGCTTTAGACAGGAGTGGTACCTAGGGACTGGAGAAGGGCAGAAGTAGTCCCTCTCTACAAGGGAGGTAATAAGGACGAGGCTGGCAAATACAGGCTGGTCAGCCTCACATCTGCTGCAGGTAAAGTAATGGAAACCCTGAATGAGCAGGACATAGTGGATTACCTGGATGAGTATAACCTACAGGACCCCAGACAGCATGGATTCATGGCAGGCAGATCATGCCAGATGAACCTTATTGCATTCTTTGACTGGGTAATGAAGGAAGTGGCTAAAGGTCACCCAGTGGACCTTCTATACTTCGATTTCAGAAGGCCTTCAACTCAGTGCCGCACAATCAACTGATAAAAAAGTTAGAGGATGTAAGCATTGCAGACAGCTTATTCAGATGGGTAGAAAATTTGTTACGGGACAGAAGCCAGAGGGTAATTGTCAATGGGGTTAGGTCTAGAGAGGGTAGGGTCACTAGTGGTGTCCCCCAGTGTTCAGTCTTAGGGCCAGTCCTGTTCAACATGTTTATCTGTGATACTGGCACAGGTATTCAGGGTAGGATTGAATTATTCGCGGATGACACCAAACTAGGGGGTAGGGCTGACTGCATGGAAGCGGTCAGGGAACTTCAGAATGACTTAAAAAAATTAGAACAATGGTCTAAAGTCTGGCAACTGAAGTTCAACGCAATAAAGTGTAAAGTGGTGCATCTAGGAAAAGGGAATACTAGAATGGAGTATTGGCACAACAGAGTCCAACTCAGCGCATCTATGCAACACAAACAGTCCAGCCAATGCAACAAAGCTCACGGCAAGGTAAACGAAATGCTGGGGTGCATTGGGAGAGGATTTGACAGCAAGAGCAGGGAGGTGATCCTCCCCCCTGTATAGGTTCCTGGTGAAACCCAACCTGAAATACCGTGTCCAGGTCTGGAATCCAAACCTAAAAAAGGACAGAGACAGACTGGAGACCGTGCAGAGAAGAGCAACTAAAATGATACAGGGCCTCCATGGACTCTCGTATAAGGAACGCCTGAGAGAACTAAACCTATTTTAATTAGAAACAAGGAGGGAGAGGGGGGATATGATAATAGACTTACAAGTTCTTAACAGGCATAAATAAGGTACCACACACAGATATGTTCCTAAGGATCTCTGGCTCTACCACCAGAGGGCATAAATGGAAGCTGGGGGAGAGGGGGAGCTTCAGGAAAAATCTAAGGAAACATTTCTTCACAGAAAGAGTGGTGAAACCCTGGAATGGCCTGTTAGCAGAGGTGGTAAATGCAAAATCCGTATCAGCATTCAAACTGGGGTGGGACAGAACAAGAGCTCAAGGGCGCATGGCAGGATCTGGGAGGGGGGACAGGACACAGAAAGGGGGTTAGGTCTCAGTGTGACAGGGAGATCCTGCCACTCTTGAAGACCGACCTTTTCTGAAATCTGTTGCAACAGTTCTTCTATTTCTTAGCCTAATCTATCCTTTACAATTTCTAGTCGATAAGGTTGGCCACCTATGGGCACCCCCTCCCCTTTCTTAACTATGTTATAGTGTCCTCTTTAATTTTTTTTTCCTCTCAGGTCCTTGTACAGGGAGGTTATTGTAGACCTCTGAGCTGATGTAAAACAACAGGCTGCGTTCCTCGTTGTTGGATTTAGTATGCAATAGCACTGTCATAAAATACCTTGATGCATATGCCTTACGTGTATGAAACCTGTAAATGTTGAAAATACCACGGCACTAGGTGTTTTTGATCAAGGTAAAAAGCTACTAGGCAACTATATTATAAAAATTAAGTTACCGGGGTAGAGATATCAGAAACCCCACGTTGTGTTATTGAAATCCATGTAAATTACAGATTGTTTGAGAAGCCCTTTGGCACCATGCATTTCTGCTTTAAGCTGAACCAGCCTAAAATGTCATGGTGATTTGCATATGTATCCCATGATGCTTTGCATTATGTGGGCATGTGTGATTTTGTGTTTCTCTAAAACATGGCTTTATTGACAATGCCCTTTGGAGTAACCTTTGCTTCAGTGCTTCTGCACTGAGGTTCGTTGTCTTTAGCTTGATTTTGTGTTTTTCTTTTTTGAGCCCCCATCTCCCAAACACACAAGACCAACACAGGGGATAGTTCATTTCCACAGGAAAGATAGATCAGTAGATTAGTGGGTTAGTAGGTGCTGACCAAGTGCAGAGGAAGGACATGCATAGTCTATTGCTGCAAACTGATGTATTGAAGAAGGGCTATGACATTGCTTAAGGCTATCTCCTGTGTCTTAAATAAACATCACACAGAGACTGTGTTGAACCTTAAGTTCTGTGTCTGACCCATCTGTTATCCCACAACCCCTTCACACTCAGGACTTACAAGAGGTCCTGGAAACTCTTGGGCAGACTTGATGGACCCACAGTCTCCTTCTGCTGTCACATTTCTATGGAATTAAAGTTTTGGAATGACTTTACACCGTGGCAGAAAAAACATTTAAAACATTAGATTACTGAGTATCAGTTATAAAGCAATGTAACAAGTAATGCTCAAGCAATAAAAAAAAAAAAAAAGGACTGATACTTGTGAGACCTTTTTCCTGGTTCTGAAAGGGGAGGTAAGGATGGGATTGTTAAGCATAGTGAGGATCCCAACAGAAGAAACAACATTACTACAGTAAGTAATCTTTTCTTCAAACCCCAGGAATCCCTCACTTATGCCTAACAACTGCAGACTCCATAGCAGTACCTTGGGAGGCTGGGTACAGAACCTATTTAGGGAAAAGGTTCTGCAAGACAGCAGTGTCAAAGCTGGCATCCCTTCTAGGCCGAATGTCCAGGCAGCAGCGCTCTGTAAAAGCATGTACTGTCTTCCTGGTAGCTGCGTTACACATTTCCTGAACTAAAACACCTCTAGATGCTGTTACAGAAGCAGAGGTGCCCCTTGTAGAATGGGTCCTGAGGCCCTCAGGCAGCATCTTGCCAGCTGTGCTATAACAGGACTGAATACAGGCCACTATCCAGCAAGAAATGGTTCTCCTGGATGCTGGTTTTCCTTGGCCTACCTCACTGTAGGTGACAAATAACTGGGTATCAGTGGACCTAACATCCTTTGTGTGGTCCACTTAGTACCTCCAAGCTCTCAACATCCAGACTGTGGAGCTTTTCCTCCCTTGGAGTGAATTTTGATGTGAAAAACACTTGGAGTGTGACTGACTGGTTCTGATGAAATTCAGACACTACTTTGGTAAGGAATTTTCTGTTAGTCCTCAAGACTAGTAGTAGTAGTTGTAGTAATATTTTATTCATAGATAATGAAAGGGAATTAACTCAATTGAGCAATGCTCATTTACAATGCGATCCCGAGGTACAGACATACAAGTTTCCAGTCATACTCCATTACATAAAAAACAAAACTTCACTTAAAACATATGTGCAATACACAATGGTATGTACAAACGATTATGGCTACAAAATATGAAGATGAAGAAATAATTTTATGTTATACCTGTACAGCAACACGCCATGGGACTCATTCCCTGTTCCAGATGCCATCTGTTTATAAATCATTTTCTAATCTCGCTAGTTGCACTCCAATTCAACTGGAATTAAATTCCAAGTTGCTGCTCCCCTGAATGGGAAGGAAGACCTCCCTACTTCAAGACTGCAATTGGGTACAACAAACCCGACACCTTGCGCAGATCACAAACATAATTCAATTGACCTAATCCTGAATATATCCATGGCATATCTAGGGACAGATTCCTTAAAGACCTTTAACATTAGCTGGGAAGTATGAAGATTTCTTCTAGTTTGCAATCTAATCCAATGCAACATATGATAGATTTAACAATGATGCGATCTAAAAGGTACATCTAATACAAATATAGCTGGCCTATTTAGCAATACGTCAAGTCTATCCAAGTAGGTTTTTGGTGCTCCAGCATACAAAACAGCCCCATAGTCTATGGTAGGAATAATCATGGTATTAACAATTTTTTATCTGGTTTCAATATTCATAAAGGGCCTTAAACAATACATAATTCCTAGTTTTTTGTTGACATTTTTAATGGTCATGTCTATATGGTCTCCCCACTTCACCGTACTGTCCAACCACATACCGAGATACTTATACCCCGCTACCTGTTGGATATTTGTCCCATCCAGAGTCTGGATGGTCAAGGTATCTCGGTCTTCCTGGTAAGAAGTTCTATGGAATAGGACAGATTGAGTTTTTTTCGCATTTAGTTTTAATAAATGCATCTTTTTTGGCCAAAGGGACAGACTTATAGGATCCCAGTTTCACTGTTTTCTATCCTGCAAATATGATGTAAACCATCTCAACGCCATGCCAGTGATTCCAAGTCCCCTGAGCCGGGACAGGAGAATATCATGACTGAGCGTGTCAAATGCTTTTGACAGATCTATAAATACAGTTCCTATCATTTTCTTCCTGTCCATGCTCAGCTGTAGATCACTGACCACCTTCACCAGGGCTGTCTGCATGATGTGTTGAGCTTGAAAGCCTGACTGAAAAACATTTAGTTTATTGTTAGTTTCTAAATACATGTTAAGTTGGTTGGATATCAGGCTTTCGAGAATCTTTGAGACCCGTGGTAGCAATGCAATTGGGCTATAGTTTCCTATGTCCTCTTTTGTCCCTGTCTTAAATATGAGAATTATTTTAGCAATTTTCCATTGCTCAGGATATTCTCCAGATTGCAATGAAAAATTAAAAGATATAAGCTATGGGATAGGCAATACACGGAGCTGCATATTTTAACAATTTAGTTGGAATTTTCAATCAATCAATCAATCAAAATCTTTATTTATTCAGGCGAACATCATTGAGCAAAGCTCATTTACAAGATGGACCTGAGTGGTCATACAAATGAGGATACAAGTATTATTACATAGACAAGAATAGAATAAATAGCAATACAATGGCATGAAATGATTATATACAACAATTTACATATATACAAGTAACAATAGAACCATTTAGCCTGTAGGAAAAAAAGAGGACAAAGGGTATAGCAGTCCTAAAATATAAGTTATATGGTCTAAACTAGTTTTTAAGTGAATATAATAGGTGATTCGGAAGAAAGAAATTGAGTTAATATAATGGATAGAAAAAGGGAGGTTTAGTTGGGTCAGATAGGTAGGGGATTATGCTTTATAAAAGCAATTGCAGAGCTCTGGAAAAAGGGCGGAGAACAATCTTTTGAAGGATGCCAGAGGTAGTAGGCTATCTAGCTTCATGGATTTTTGGAGAGGAATTTTATCAAGGCCTTCTGCCTTAGTGATATCCAGTTTCAATAATTCAGATAGGACATCTGTTATGGAAATGTCATGAAACTTAAAATCTTCAGTTATTTCTAAATGCCTCATTTTTGAATCCTGTTTGGGTTCTATTTTATCATTATGTGAAAACTACCATGTCCCTGTGGAAAATTATACAGTTGGGATCAGTACAGAGGGCTTTAAGCTCGCTCACCCTTCTGGCAGATGTGAAAGCCACCAGGAAAACTGTTTTCCAGGTGACATACTGCAAAGCAGCATTTGCCATGGGGTTGAAAGGAGCCTCCATCAGCTGTGCAATACAAAGATTCAGATGTTTGGGGGGGGGGGACGCAAGGACTGGATCCCTAAAAGGAGGGTTCAGTTGAGTTAGGCCTTTAAAGAACCTCCTGAAAAGAGCCTGTGAGGCTAGAGACCTATTTTTGCCAGCTGAGGCTATGCTGACACTGCTGCCAAGTGCACCTTCAGGGCTGAGGGCCTGAGACCCAGGGACTGCAGGTGAACCAGATAATCCAACACTGCAGGAGCACCACAGGGAAAATCTTTTCCACTTTGAGGCATAGATTTTCCTGGTTGCTGGCTTCCTGGAAACCTTAAACACGTCTAAAACATTCTCAGAAAGGTTTAGTTCAGAGAACTCTAACTCTTCAAGCACCATGCCCTGAGACAGAGTTCTCGGATCTGGAAATGTTATCCTGCCCTGAGACAAGGTCAGCAGACTGTACCTCAGGGGAAGGATGATTGGAGGCTCGATGGAGAGGGACAAGAGCAGTGAATACCAGATCTGCTTGGCCCAATCTCGAGCAACTGGGATCACTGTTGCAGATTCTCTTCTGAATTTCAGCAGCACCCTCAGTAAGAGTGGGAATGGAGGGAATGCATAAAGGAAGCTCCCTGTCCAACCAAGGACTAGGGCATCCTCTGGGAATGTCCACATAGAGGGAGGCCTGCAACAAAAGAGGGGGAAGATTGTAGTTTTCCCAGGACGCAAACAGATCTATCTCTCATGCCCCCCTCCCTTCTGAACACTGCAGAGTGCACCTGCTTGTTCAGGGTCCATTCGTGGTTTCCTTGACCGATTCTGCTCAGGGAATCTACCAGGACATTGTCTTTCCCTGGTAGGTGCACTGCAGATAGGTGTACCTGCAGTGAATACAGCAGACTCCAGATCTTCATTGCTTCTGTACACAGCTTGGAAGATTTTGTTCCTCCCTGTCTGTTGATATAATACATGGTGGTGGTGATGCTGTCTGTCCTGACCTGGACTGACTGACCCCTGATATGGGAGGAAAAGGCTTGCACTGCCAGACAGACTTTTCTGAGTTCCAGGAGGTTTACGTGCTCCTGAGACTTACACCCCACTTACAGTGAGGTCCTCCAGGTGGGTGCCCCACAGCACAACTGTAGGTGATTGCTGAAGTAAGGCAACCCTTTCCCTAAGGTTTTCTTCCTCCTTCTACCACTCCACTGTCCTTAACAGGCACTTTGACATCCCTCATTTGGAATCTGGCACCTGGTACTGCTGCTGTGGAGGAGGCCATATGCCCTAGGAACTGGAGGAAGTCTGCAGATCTGGCCTGTCCTGCTCAGAAAGACCTTGCAAGTCTCGTCAGGTTTGCCACTCTCTCGAGGGAAGAATGCCTTTCTCTGGCAGGTGTCCAGCTCTGCTCCTATACAGTACAGCACCTGAACAAGGTTTGTCTGGGACGTTGGACATTTACAGGAACCCACTACCTCCAGGGTGCTCTGAGTGAGCAGAAGGGAGGACTTGGCCTCGTGATGTGACTTTCCTGAGACCAACCAGTCATCCAGGTAGGGAAAAACCACCACCCATTGCTTCCTCAAATGTGCCACCACTACAGCCAGGCACTTTGTGAAAACTCTGGGAGCTGAGAAAAAGCCAAAAGAAAGGGCTGTGAATTGCTAGTGGCAGTTCCCTACTCTGAATCTGTGGTACTTTCTGTCAGTGGGCCTTACTGGTATATTAAAGTAGGTGTCTTTCAGATCCAGTGACCCCAGCCAGTGTCTTTGTTGCAAGGATAGAATTACTGTTCCCAGTGTTACTTTATTTATTTGAAAGAGTTTCACCAGGAGAGACATACTGAGCTACATAGCTCATTTCCAGATGCGTCCTGGGGGAAGGCGAGAGGGGGATACATCTGTATAATAAATAAGTACAATAAATAAGTACATGCATAGAATGAAGCTTGAACATGTAACCTTATACAATTAAAAATTATCCAAGCATATTGTGGTAAAGCTGGTAGCACTTGACATCCAGATAAAGATTAAGTACATGAATGGAATTTACATACAACGCACGTTTAAATAAAGTAAGATAAGATAATTAATAGTTAGAATTTGAATAAATAAATCACTAAATAGACAAATAATGGAAATAAATGCCCTCCGTAACTTTCTCTGACGCCAGAAGCTGTAACTGCCACTAAATTACTGTGAGGGCATGTTACTTGGGCACCGTTCCTTTAGTCTGACAAGGTCCGGTGGACTGCTATTCTGCATAATGGCCTAACAATGTCCTCTGACTGCTACTCTATACAACTGTAATTACTGTACTGTATGCAACATAGTCTGTTAATCTTGCGGTAATGTGTTCTTACTGTTACATGTATTTGCACCTGTTATGTTTCCTCTGTTGTACCTCACACTGTTTTCTTGTCTGCCCTCCCTGCGACGAGGTGTCTTTGGAAATGAGCCCTTGACTCAAAGGTTGTAAATCTGATTCTTGAATAAATAAATAAATAAAATAAATTGAAAATAAATAAAATATATAAATATATAAATCTTGAACTTTTCCTTTTTTAAGTGTTTACTCAAATGTCTGAGACCTAAAATGGGTCGCCACTCCCCATTTTTCTTGTGGGTCAGGAGGTATTTTGAGTACAGTCCCTTCCTGCACTGGGAAGGGTTATCTCTTTCTACTGTGCCTGCTTGAATCAGCTTCTTTACCTCCCACTCCAGCAGGAGTTTTTCTGCTGGAGTGTGAGGGGTGAAGGCTTTGTGGTTCTGCAGTTTTGGGAATCTCTTGAACTGCAGGGTGACACTTCAACTCATTATTTCCAGTACCTACCTGTCTGTGGTAATCCTTTCCCATGCCTAGAAAGAGTTAGCCAGTCTTTCCCCTTATCGGCAATGGCTGGATGACAAGGGCAGACGTGTCAGGGGTTCTGCTTTGCCTGGGCCTTAGGGATAGGTGTTGCTTCCCCACGCCTAGTATTCCTTTTGCCCCTACTTCTGAAAAAGCCACTTTGAGGGACGTAGTCATAGGTAACATAAGCAGGGGGACAGTATCCCTGGCCTCTTCCTCCCATCCCATAAGGCCTATGGGAAGTGGAGGACTTTTCTTTCTCAGTGCTGCCTTTGTAGATGATCTTGTGTTTGTCCACCTTCGTCATGTAAGCCTCTGTTTTGTCACCAAACATGGAATTTCCCTCACGAGGAAAATCCACTGCCTTTGTCTGAGTGTCCTGGGAAAGGTTTGTAGTTCTGAGTCACACAAACCTTCTGAGGGACACTACATGTGCCATGGCCATGGAAGCAGTGTCACTGGCATTCTACCGCCATGTGGAACTGGTACTTGGTGGCATCCATGGAAGTTTTTGCTGTGTCTGCAGGATCCTGTGCTAAGTCACCAGAAGCTTTCTCACTTATTGCCATTACAGAACTCTACAGGGCCTTCTGGTACTGAGCTGAGCAGGCCATGTATGCTGCCTGTCTCAATAGCAAAGAAGCTGAAGTACAGACTTTTTTGCCCACACTGTCCAGCTTCCTGGAGTCCCTTTCCAGGGGCTGTGAGGAAAAATGCACCTTAGCCTTGTAACAAGCAGCTGTCTGGATCATTCCCTCATGGTTAGTGTGAGTGTATATGTACTTGGCACTCTGCTTATCCACCTGGTACTTTTTCTCTATTTTCTTATCTATGCCAGCAGCAGAAGCGGGTGCTACAAGCACTTTGTAGGTAACTTTCTTGAGGTACTTCTGGAGGGGCAGAAGCAGCCTCTTTGCAGATTTAAGCCCATCATGTCTAAATATTCTACCTCATCCTCATCCTCTGCAGTCCCTTGGGATGAGATATTGAGTGTATTTACCATCTGCCTCACAAATGAATGGTGCAAGGTGTAATTTTCTGAGGGATGAGGAGGGTAACTGAACTCCTGCTCCGGGGAACCATCAGGCTCTATAAGTTCCCCTTCCTCCTCCTCCTCCTCATTGCAAAATTCAGCATCCTCCTCCTCAGGCATTGCTACAGGTACTGGAGCCTGGGGAAGGGGGCAGGTATAGTCATAAAGGCATCACAGCCTGAAAGGCCTGAAGGAACCACCATACTTTAGTCATGCCCTCTGTTGAAGGCACCTTGTTTTTTTCCTACTGGCGTCTTCTTTCCTTCTTCAGGAGAAGGGGCAATGACATGTTTTTCTTTTTGTTTTTTTCTTAGCAGGCATTGGGTCCAATGCCTGCTCAGCAGCTCTTTTACTGGAGTCAGGACTTTCCCGTTCAGACACCCTGACCTCTTAAGCATCTTTAGCAGACTGTCCTTCTGCTTATTCTGAGGGGCTGGACCCTCACCTGAGCCTTGAGGTGATGTGGAGGCAGACTGAGAAGCCATAAGGTCCTCAAGTTTTGAAACCTTTTTCTTAACTGTCTTCGCGCTAAACTTAATACAAAGTTCACAACTGGTATACAATTTTATACAATGGAAAGAAAGACTCTTGGACTGTGATTGGTCAGTTTGGGGATGGACCCATGGCGTTATCCCAGCATGACGCCACAGGTCTAGTCTCAGCCTCACTGTGAACCAATGTAGATGATGATGTGCTTGATGCTGTGCTTGATGATGGGCCTGACTGTTTCGTCTTCTCTTAAACAAAAAATATTTTTCAACACAAAAACATCTTTAAAATGATTTATTTTATTCTGTATAACAACAAGCCATTGTATAATAGGAATAATGCACTCCAGGGTGTGTGTCATTTGGGATAACGCCACGCCTGAGGCATGGTGTTATCCCAGCATGACACACACCCTGTCGTGCATTATTCCTTTAGTGATCGGGACCTCGGCAATGAAAACACAACTCATGGCAGTCTGCCTTAGCCAAGGGTTTGAAACAACTTTTACAATTTTTAAACCCTGTAGGTCTTGTTCTCTTTTTGGGACTGTCAGACATGCTAATTTGCTGACAACCTTAAGCGCTGTGGTTCCCAATGGCAAAAAATACAAAACTGCAGTTTGGTTCCAAAAACCAATAAGAACCACTATTTTAAAGTACAACATATAAAAAGTAAGTGAAGTATGTCTCAGTTCCACTAAAAAGGGAATCGGGACCTAAAAGAATAATGAACTGCAAAAGCAGATTTTAAAAGTAAAGTCTTTCACCTTTATTTATTTTTTTGTAACTAAAATAAATGCGGTTCCCAGAACCGGGAACCACGCTATTACAGGCCTTTCTCTGGTTCCTGGGAACGGATGAGGAACCGAAGAAAAGTACAAAATATATAACATATACAATAAAATAACACCCTAACTAATGCAGAGTTGTTGGAAACTGAACTTAAGTAAATACTAAGTCAGAATATAAAAAACAATAAACCATAAGATGACTCTGAAGTGAAGAGCAACTTCAGGGTGACTGCTTTTCTCGGGTGGAGAAATAAATCTGCCAGAGTGCAGAGGTGAGTGTGATCACATAGTAGAGTTTTGAATTTCATTCTAAGATTCCATAATTAGCATAAAATTCTACACTCTAGGGCAGCTCATTCAAGGGGAATGGCTGCAGTTGTTAAGCATAAGTGAGGGAATAGTGCGGTCTGAAAATAAATTACTCACCGTAATAATGTTGTTTTTTCTTAAGGGATCCCTCACTATGTTTACACTTTATGCAGTCATCTCGGCCGACAGTGATGCCCCAGAGATAGGACCTATGCAAATTTTCAAATTTGGAATGTTGGTTCAAACTCTACAACCACACTCCACTCTGGCCGTTGCTCAGATCTGTTTCCAAGTCAGAGTGGATCAGCAGCTAGTGAAGCTAGCTAAAAGGCTACCAAAAAAAAAAATTTGACAATTTAAAGAACACTTAAACTGAAAGCAGACTTGAGAATAAATCTGTCATACAAACCTTAAAAACGAACTTACAATCATAGGTACTGCCATAGTAATACTCAAGCAACTTCAACGAAAAAGAACTGATTCTTGTGTGAACCTATTTCAGGTTCCGGTGGTGGGGGTGGCAGGGCAGGGAGTGTAAACACAGTGAGGGATCCCTTGAGAAGAAACAACATTACTAGGGTAAGTAATTTTTTCTTCCAACACCAAGAATCCCTCACTTAGATGTTCACACTTTATGCAGACTCTGTAGCAGTACCTGGGAGGCTGGGTCCAGAACTTAGTTAGGAAAAAGGTTCTGCAAGACAACAGTTCCAAAGCTGGCATCCCTTCTGGACTGTATGTCCAGACCTTAGTGCTCTGTGAAGGTGTGTACTGTTTTCCAGGTAGCTGTTTTGCAAATCTCTAACAGGATGCCACTGTGTCAGAGGTACCCCTAGTGGAGTTTGCTCTTAAGCCTCCTGGTGGCATTTTCCAACTTTTTCATAGCAGAACTGAATGCATGAGACTATCCAGCAAGAGACAGATCTCTATATAGCTGGTTTGCCTTTGCCAACCTCACCATAGGTAACGAAAAGCTATACGCTCTAGGACCTGACATCTTTTTGTCTGGTCCATGTAGATAGTCAGGACTCACTGTAGGTCCAGGCTGTGCAACCTTTCCTCACCTGAACTACTTTATCCCTGTGGGTAATTATGTCATTTGGTTCTGTGTAGTGAGCTTGTAGTTCACTTACACTCCTAGCAGAGGTCACTGAAACCAGGAATATGGTTTTCCATGTGACATATTTCAGGTCAGCAATTTCCATAGGTTTGAAAGGAGCCTCCATGAGCTGGGCAGGGTATATGCTGATGTCCTAGAGTGGGCAGGGTCCCTCACTGGTGGTACAAGTGATTTAGGCTTTTGAAAATGGGTTGTGGGACAAAAGATTTTCTCTTGCCAGCTGATATGTATGCTGATACTGCTGCTAAGTGCACCGACTGTAGGCCCAATGACTACAGGTGTACCAGGTATTGCAGAACTATTGGCAACCCTGCCTCTATTTGTTTTTGTTTTCTGAGGGCACATCAGCAAGAAAACCTTTTCCATTTAGAGGAATAAGCTTTTTTGGGGGCAGGGTTTCCTTGAAATTTTAAGCAACTTCAGGACTTCTTCTGAGAGGTCCAATCCTGAAATTCTTTTTTTTAATATAGATTTTTATGCCCCGATTTTTCCCTGTTTTTGCCCCCATATGTCCCGGTCCATATTGAGGCATGTATCGCTTTGTCTCCGAAGGCCCTCTTACTACTTGCCACCAGCCGCCTATGCTGCCCAACGGACTTCCAACCGATGGCAGCGGAACTAACGGTGTGTGTGTGTGTGTGTGTGTGTGTGTGTGAGAGAGAGAGATGCTCCCCGCTAGAGGAGAGCTGTTATTACGGCTGCTCAATCCTGCTCCCTGACGACCCTGGCTCGTTTTTGAATCTGGGTCACCGGCGTGGCGCGAGGTAAGATATCCAGTGCCTCGGCCTTCCATGCCACCGGGCTGGCTCCCAATCCTGAAATTCTAACTCTTCAAGACTCATGTCCTCAGGTGCAGGGTTCTGGGATCCGGGAATGTTATTCTGCCCTGGGACAAAGTCAGCAGATTCTGACTGAGTGGAAGGCTGATTGGATTCTTGTCGAACAGGACCAAAAGCATCGAGTACCAGGTATGTCTGGCCCTGACTGGGGCTATCATGATCATTGTTGCAGGTTCTCTCCTCAGTTTCAAGAGTACTTTCTGAATGAGTGGAAATGGCAGGAAGGCAAACAGATACTTCCCTGTCCAATCCAGTACGAGGACATCCTCTGGTACTGTTCCTCTGGCTACTGGTCTGGACCAAAACTGCGGAAGCTGATGGATCTCCCAAAATGCAAAGAGGTCTATTTTAAGAATGTCCCAACTTCTGAACACTGTGGCCAGAACCTGCTGGTTTAAGGCCCATTTGTGATTTCCATGGCTGATTCTGCTTAGGGAATCTGCCAGGACATTGTCACTGCCTGGCAGGTGTACTGCAAATATGTTGGCCTCTAAGGAATATGCCAGATCCCAGATCCTCATTGCCTCTGTACACAGTTTTGAGGATTTTGTTCCTCCCTGGTTGTTTATGTAGTGCTTTGTTGTGAATTGATGTTGTCTGTCCTGATTTGGACAGTCTGACCCTAAAGCTGGGGGAAGAAAGACTGCATTGCTAGCAGTCCTGCTCTGAGCTCCAGGAGGTTTATGTGTTCTAGTGACTCCTGTGGACTCCATGTGCCACTCAGTGTGAGGTCCTGTAGGTAGGCATCCCACCCCAGGAGTGAGGCATCTGTAGTGAGAATACTTGCTGGTGATTGCTGAAGGAAGGGAATGCTCTCTCTGAGGTTTCTTCCTTCCTTCCTTCCACCACTGTATTGATTCTACTAGTGCTTTTGTCACTGGCACTAGCTTTGAAAGTGGATCCCATCTTTGGGACCAGTTGTCCCTTAAGTGATACTGGGTATCTCTCATTTGAAACCTGGCCCATGGAACCACAGCCGTGGATGCGACCATGTAACCTAGTAACTGTAGGAAGTCGCTTGCGGGTCTTGGCTGACCTCCTGTGAAAGACTTTGCTGTTGCTATCAAAGCTGTAACATATGGGAGGAAGGCTTTCCCCTGCAGGGTGTTTAGCTGTGCTCCTATGAAGCTCATTACTTGAACAAGCTCTAACTGGGACTTCTGTAGATTCACAAAGAATCCCAGGTTCTCCAGGGTGCTTCTTACCAACTGCACTAAGCACCTTGCCTCTTGTTCTGTTTTCCCTGAGACTAGCAAGTCGACCAGGCAGGGGAAAACCATCACATCTTGTTTTCTCAGATATACTACCACCACAGCCAAGCACTTTGTGAAAACCCTTGGAAATTATGTAAGACCAAATGGAAGAGCTGTGAACTGGTATTGGCAGTTCCCCAGTTTGAATATTAGGCACTTTCTGTGAGACTGTATGACTGGAATATGAAAATAGGCATCTGTTAGATCCCGGGATCCTAGCCAATGACCTTCCTGCAAAGATGGTATCACTGTCCTTAGTGTGACCTGTGACAGAAATGGGAAGGAAAGAGTTAATGGTTTGGATTCTGTAGATGCCTTATTTTTTAGCAGTGTGGAAAAAATACACTGAGGCTGAAATCCTCCAGCAGCAACCAGCTTGTGGAATTCCTAGCTGCTAGATAAGAGCTGGGTCATAAATCTCGAGTGGACATCTCCAGACACACACAGACCTTGCAGACACGGACACAGGGCAGTTTGAATGGATTGGATCATTCAAATATAAACTTAAGGTGAAAAGGGAATATAATTGGTCACCAATAGGTGTTCACTCTGATTGGGACAATTAAATAGATACATGTTAGTTGGTTGGTGCATTTAAGGGGAGAATAGGAATGACCTAGTCTCCATAGACTATATAAGCTTCTGTAAGACAGAGAACTCTCTCTCTTGCCCTGGAAGCTGTGAGGGGAAACATAAGCTTGGAGCCTACCTGGTATGTCCGTGGGAGCTGGCAGTTAGAACAGGGTCCAGTGTCTCTTGTAAGGACAGGAAGGGTAAGTTTAGTGATAGTATATTTCAGTAATAGCCTTCTTCTTTTGCCATCTGTTGTTTAAAACATTTGTTTACTTTTCCTGTATAAGTGTTATTCTCTTGTGTTGTAAATACATTTCCTGTAAATGCTCATTGCACTTTCTGTTAAGTAAAAGCTATTTATTTGCTCAACAGTTGTGACTCTGATGTCATTTTTCTAAGGTAAGATTTGGTTTTCCACTGGCTAAGGTAAACTCTGTGTAGCATCCGCCACCTGAAAGAGACACACTACCAGACTTTAACTTGTGCAATTGCACGTGTGATTATTCAAGTTTGTACACTTGAAAGAGGTGCCGGAAGGAAAGTCCGGCTGGTGGCAGCGAATACCCGAGGACACACACCTCTCTAAAAGCTGTTTCAGCCCAGAGGGAGAGGTGGGTTGTCACATGACCATCTTGAATTTTTTTTTTTTAAATGTTTGTTCCAGAATTTAAGGTCTAAAATCGGTTGCCACCCCCATTTTTCTTATGGGTCAGGAAGTATCTCAAAAATAGGCCCCTGCCCCATTGGGAGGCAGGGACTTTTTCTATAGCTTTTGATAATAAAAGTTTTTTGATTTTCATGTAACCCCTAGGTAGCTCTATCCCAAGGGCTACTACCCCTGCCTGCTTGACTACTGACAGGTTAAGGGGCCAAGGTTCTATGGCGGGTGCCTCCACCCAGAGGTCAGGGTTTGTAGTGGTTAGACTAGCTTGATCACAGCCCTCTGGGACACTGTGACTCCCTTTGGTTCCCTCTAGTGGCTCACACAGTACACAGGAGTTACAGCCCCAATACCCTACGTATACACTCTGTTCACTCATAAAGTACCACTTACCCTCGAGACTGATTCCGCAGCACGTCTCTGAGGACCTCCTGTAAACTAAGGTTAAACAACATACACAGTGAAATACAATAGTGTTTCCATAAGTACCAACACCTCAGACAGTATATAGTATAACAACAACAAATCTGATTTATTTTGGGGACAGTAACACGGGAGGGATAAATCAGGTTAATAGGTGGCATTAAATCACAGTACTGTGCACACATACAGGGTCTGAAAAGTCACACTCTGGGTACCCAGGTTGGGGGGTGGGGCTAGCCAGGTCCGTTGCCTGGGGTTGGCCGGCAGGTGCAGATGGATAGGGCCCTGTAGAAAAAAGATATGCACAATACCCAATTGTAATCCGGAGCCGGAGGGCTCAGTCCATGAAGCAGTGAAACAACAAGAATTAGATGACACACTTGTGATTGAAAAACAAGCTGCAGGGGAATACCCTAATTTGTACTCACAATACCCAAGCTGAGGATCGGATGGAGAGTGTCCTTCTGGATTGCCAGAAGAACATGGCATGAGGACAAGGTCCTTGTGCCTGGACCCCACTGCAGTTGATAGCAAACGGATGTAGTCCGAATTAAGCTGGGGTTTACTTCCAGCTTCAGCACACAATTCACTGTACAGGGGATTTTAAATAGTGATTCCCCACAAGAACTACGCACATCTATATGCAAAAGGAAAGTACCATACCAGGCAGGCTGCTCCCCGATCCCGATCGCAATCACTGCAAAATACCCGGGAGCACACACAGCAGCTTCAGTTCCTGACAGACTGAGCGCGATTCAGCTATTTCTCCAGTCTTCTACAGGGTGAGCCTGGTTTCCACACTTATAGTGCTTCCTTCTCCTCACAACTTGGATTCAGTCCAAACTGGCACTCACAAAGGCTGCAGACCGAAACTCAGGGCCTCACACATGCTTCCCGCGCGAAACTATACACCTCAGAAGCACACAGCTCCTTCTCTCTTCACTACCACAACTGATCTGATCTTTCCAGTCACAGAGCAGGGCATTTCCTTTAGCTCCATACTATTCTGTTGGCTGATTCAGCTGTCACTCATAATAAGACTCCCTCTGTTGGTAGAAAAAGGCGCCAAGGTCAAAACTATGTTTCCCAGAGTCACTGCCCATACAATCCCCTTGTGGCTGGCTCAGATTAAGAGTCCAAGTTCTGATTCATCCACAGGCTCCATTTTAGGGCTCCCTTAACCCAACTGGCCCAGCACAGCAGTTTAGGTCCAAAATGGAGAGGTAACACACAAAGAGTCCCAGCTGCAATAAAGGCAGGTTAGACAAACTACAATTTTGCTAATGCTTTAAATGATTACAAGCAAACAGTTACAGCTTTCAGATGGGCTCCCTTTGCACCTTCAGCGACCACAAAATGGAGCGATTACTCCACAGCTCGGGCGCGATTCGAGCACTGAATACACAGCCCCCCATACAAACTAATTAAGTCTACAAGCAGACAGCTCTTAAAGAGACAGTACGTGGAGGCTCAAATAGCACTCACTTGCAACCACAGTTAAGCAGCTCAGACACCGAACACCACCCAGGCTTGGAGCATTCAGGCAAGCTCCTGGAAGACTTTTGGGAACCCCCATTTGCAGGGGGGTTACACCCTTCCTGCCTGGAAAACTTGGCGTCCGCGTCAAGTAAGTACCCCCATAAGTTTCAATACAACCATATATATTTACATCAGTATCACATTAGGCTTATACATGTAATTATCAGTCAACATATCACCTTACCAGAAACACATTTCTGAAACTTTTCAGTACATCACTTTTTCACAGTATTATAAACACACTGTACCATAACTCAGGTTATTACCTCCTGCACATGAAACCTGAATAGAGGGGGTCCCTATCAGCTACCTTGGGGCTGGACGGGGCAGGGGCACCAGTAACTTGGAGTTAGCACTGATGTTCAGTTTGGGCAATAAGCTCAGGGACATATACACTCCTTTATGAACAACACTGAGAGGCAAGTCCACAGGCCTCCCAGGGGAATCATAACTGAGGTGCACTACAGGCTTTACAGCTCGACCAGTCTTTCTAGGGGGAACTGTTACAGTCTCTGCACTCTGAGCCTCATTTTCAGCATTGTCCTCACTTGTCAGGGGAGTCTCCATTGGGGTAGAGAGGCCAGAACTTGGGGCACTTTCAGCTCCAGGAGTTACACTCTCTAAGTCCACAACACTTGGCTCACATGGAGAGCTTTCGGACACCGGCAGTGGACCATCAGGGCACTCAAAATACCCTTCTTGTTCTGGTATATCACCAGTTTGTCCCAGTCCATCATTTTCCTCCTCTGAAAGCTCAAACAGTTCAACCATACACAATGATTCCATATCATCTGACTTGATGCTTTGCACTTCACTTTCTGGGAGCATTGGCTCCAGGGACAAAGCTGGGGGCTTAGACAGTCCAGAAGGCCCAGCTTCATCTCCAGGATTGACTAGGGGATTGCCCCGAAACAACTGACTCAGTTCATAAGAAGGGTAGTATTCAAAGCCACACTCACTTTCCTCTGACATGGACTGACAGTCATGTTCAACTGGGACTTGTGGAGGGGAACACTTTAACTCAGCTTCTGTAGGTGTAGACTTTCTTGATTTTTTCTTAGCAGCAGCTCTAGTCACTGGTCCAGAGGAGGCATTTTCTGGGGGCTCAGACTCAATCAGGATTTGTCCAATGGGCAGTAAATGATTTCTATGCATTGTTTTAACATCTTCTGAATTATTCTCAAGCCTTACTTTGTACACAGGCAGATCATCTAGTTTGCCCACTACAATGTGAGGAGATGGTGCCATCTGTCAGCAATCTTATGTTTGCCATGCAGTCCCAGATTTCTTAGCAATACCGATCTCCCTCCTGGAGTTCCTATGCTTTCACCTTTTTATCATACCTTTCTTTGTTGGCCAGATTTCGTTTGGCAGCCATGGTTTGAGCCAGTTGGTATGCATGATTTAGCTGGGCCTTTAACTTTTGCACATACTGTAAATAGTTGTCAGCTCGAACCCCATCAGGAGAAACTCCAAAACATACATCTACCGGCAGTCGAGCTTCTCTTCCAAACATCAGGCGGTAGGGGGAGAACCCAGTGGCGTCACTTTTGGTGCAGCTGTAGGCATGTACCAGGGTGCTAATTTGTTGGCTCCATCTAGGCTTGTCCTTTGGGTAGAGGGTGCCTAGCATATCTAGCAAAGTGCAGTTGAAACGTACAGGCTGTGGGTCCCCTTGGGGGTGGTTCTGGACTTTCGCACTCCCCACAGAGAAAGTCTCTCTCTTGATCAGAATGGATTCTTTGTGGAGCCCCATAGTGAACAAAAAAGTTTTCTACAAGTACTTTTGCCACAGTGGATGCCTTCTGGTCCTTGGTGGGGAAAGCTTGGGCATATCGCGTAAAACGGTCAGTGACCACCAGCACATTACTAATATTTCTTTGATCTGACTCCAAACTCAGAAAATTAATACAGACCAGCTCCATGGGTGCACTGGTGGTGATGTTAACAAGGGGGGCAGCCCTCTGGGGCAAAGCTTTCCTCTGTAAGCAGCGACTACAAGTTCGAATGTGTTGCTCAACATCAGCCCCCATCTTAGGCCAACAGAATCTGGATCTCACCAAGTCAAGTGTTCTGTCTATACCAAGGTGCCCCATGTCGTTGTGTAAGGACCTCAGTACTGAGTCTCGAAAGGCAGTGGGCAGCACTAGTTGTTGTTTGTCTATTTGTCCCCCTCTGTCTACTGTTTCTCTGTATAATAGTCTATTGATCAGTTTCAACTTAGGACCTTCCCTTGTATAACAATGCAGTTCTCAGATCAGTGGAGCATAATTTGGACACATCATTCTCTGCATAGAGGGCTTCTAAAGCTGATTTGATCATGGGATCTCAGGAATGAGCCCGCTGAATACTGTCATTGTCCAGCTGAGGCAGTGCACCAATGTCTATTGCAGAAAAGTGGCAATAAGCAGCAGGTATGCAATTCTCATTGGGTCCCAAACAATCCACCATACAGTCCACTGTGTCCGTGGACATTTGTTCCTCCTTGTCAAACTTCTGGCAGAGTGCTCGAATATCAGGTTCTGACAGTCTGACCCAGTCATTCCGGGGAACAGGCCTCCGGGAGAGAGCATCAGCATCTATGTGGTTCAGGCCTGCTCTGTATTCAACAGCACAGTCGTATGTAGATAATGCAGAAAGCCACCTATGGCCAGTGGCATCCAACTTAGCTGAAGTCTGCACATAGGTCAAAGGATTATTGTCAGTTTTTACTAGTATCTTAGCCCCATACAAGTACTCGTGGAACTGGTCAACAATAGCCCACTTCAAAGCTAGGAACTCTAACTTATGTACAGGATAGTTCTTTTCGGATGGGGTCAGGCTTCTACTGGCAAAGGCCACTGGTCTCAGGCCATTCTCGTGCTCTTGGTACAATACAGCCCCCAAGCCTTGCAGGCTAGCATCAGTGTGCAAGACATAGGGCTTGCGCTGGATCTGCATAGGCAAGGACAGGAGCGTGGGTAAGTTGATATATAATCTCATGAAAAGCAGCTTCACACTCAAGTGTCCATCTGGCTCCAAATACTTCATTGAGACGGAAATACACTCTCTCAGGCTCAGAAGACACCGACCTCTTGTATTTTTTGTGGGTAGGAGGGTAATCTTGAGTAAGATTAAGTAAAGGACAGATCACTCTTGAATAGTCCTTGATGAAACAGTGATAGTAGCCACAGAATCCCAGGAATCTTTGCAGTTCTTTTAGATTGTGGCGCTGTGGCCAGGTGGTCAAGGCCTCAACTTTACTTGGGTCGGTCTCTATTCCCTCGGTGGAGACTATGTGTCCCACATACTTTACAGATGTTTGGAAGAATTGACATTTATCAATGGACAGTTTTAGGCTAAAATCTTCCAGTCGGTCCAACACCTTGAACAATCTGCTCTCATGTTCCTCCAGTGAGCTGCCAAACACAATAACATCATCCAGATACACCAGGCACTCTAATAAGTTCATGTCCCCCACTGCACGCTCCTTCAGTCGTTGAAAAGTGGCTGGGGCACCTGTTATCCCTTGAGGCATCCTCATGAATTCATAGAAGCCAAGCGGACAGATAAAGGCTGTCTTCTCACGGTCTTATCTGGTAGTACCCACTGCGAAGGTCCAGCACGGAGAAGCACTTGCCACCATTCAGGCAGTCTAAAGCATCCTGGATGTGGGGCACTGTATACTGATCAGGGATAGTCCGCCGGTTCAAGGTGCGATAATCCACGCACATCCTTACTGTCCCATTCTTTTTTCTCACTACCACAATAGGTGAAGCATATGGGCTTCTGGATTCTTGTATCACACCAGCAGCAAGCATCTCTTGCAAATGCCGTCTCACATCATCTATGTCAGCAGGTGCCAGGTGTCGAGACCTCTCACGAAATGGCCTTTCATCATGCAGCCAGATGTGGTGCTCAGGCTCCTTGCACACATCCTACGTCCCATTCTTTGAAAGAAACCACCTGGTCTCTCTGGGCAAGCTTTCTACTGATTTTCATCTTCCATTCGGCTGGCAACGGGGAGTCAACAAAATCAAACAAGTCGGGCGTCACTCTGTCATTCTCCCCCGAACATTGTTACTAGGCAACACCGCAGTATCCGCACAATGCACATTAGCCAGGGTGCAACCTCTATTTACTCGAGGCTCTCTATCAGACACATTATGAATGTGGACCATTACCCGTCTGGCATAAGCATGGGCTCTGGCAGGCAAAATAGTTGGCTTGACCAGCAGTCCTTCTGGCAATTTCCCATCACCTGGAGCATCCAGCATGCGGATTTTACTCTTGACATCCTTTCTGATATGGACCTCTCCCTGTAAGGTACACTGGGCATTTGGCACCAGGATCAGAGACTCAGGATCCTTTTTCCAGACAATTCCAACTGGTTCCTCTGGTTCCACTTTGTCAGCATCTCTCTGGGCATCATAGGCCTTCTTGATCAAGGCCGGAATTCTTAAAGCTCTACCAGTCTGTGACCCCTGTTTCTCATAACACAACTGCGCCAACTGTCCAAACATATGCACATTCGTCCCAATTAGTAGCGGAACCCCATCATACAGTCCAGTGGGGGGACACACTAAGGCCAAGGTCTCTACTTGCTCTGCCACTCCAGCCACGGAGGTGGTGAAAGACAGTCAAATTCAGACATACCCAGAGTAGGGGTAGGCCTTCTCACTTAACCCCCATACATGCAGTCCCTCCAATGGTTGTAAGGGTACGTCTGACAAATGCTTCCGATACCAATCCTGGAACATAATTGTCACTGTCTAATACAGCTCTTGTAGACACTCCATTCACCTTTACAGTGGTCTCCATGGAGGGACCCACTATTCTGGACCAGTCTGGAGAGGCGGTAGCGGGGGCCTGGGCAACTGACCTTGCTACAAAGGGACGTGAGTTAGCATTTTTGAGACCCTCACTGGGATCATTTCGTGCACCTCTTAACCACTGATTTGTTCTCCGAAGCTCTCCTTGTAGCCTATATACAACTTTGTCTGTGTCTTTTGGGTACTGGCATTCTCTCTTCATGTGCCCATCCCTCCCACAATTATAGCAAAACATACTTTCTGGAGTTTGAGCTGGCCGAGGCGTCACACTGGGAGCCAGAACGGGAGTACTATTAACTGGACACCTTGGTGCCATCTCTGTCTGCAGCGTGATAATCATTTTGAGGCATCTCGTCAATTTAACCACTTCCATGGTCAAGACATCGAGTTTTGAGCTGTTGTCAGCAGGAGATGCCTGGGTGGGTACCCCAACCCCCATAGCAGATGCAGTCGGATATAGGTTGGGGCCTGTACTTGCAGCCGCGGCCTTCATAAAGAGACTGTCTTTGAATTCCCTGATCTCTCTCAGCAGTTCACCACATGGTGGCACACCCTCATTGGTCCCCACTTCACAAGGACCTTCCGATGCTGTGATCACTTGGGCTGCGCTCACCCGAGAATTAGAATCCCCCTCCTCGTCTTCAACCTCCCGAAGTTCTTTTATTAAGTCACAATAGTCCGGTGGGTTACCCCTTCTGTCTGGGAGCCTTAATTGAAGGAGCTGCAATTTAGAATGCTTTGCATGCTGTAGTAGGTGCTCCAACCTTACACGGTTTAAGTCACTGGTGGCTACCCCACCTTTCGTAAGCCTTCTGCAGAGCTCTTCCAGACGAGTAACATATGCAGAAAACTTTCCCTGGCCACTGTTTTGTACCTTGAAATTTCCACATCAAGCTCTCCCCTGACTCAATGTTCCCAAAATTGTCTTCAAGTGCAGACAGGTACTTCTGGGCAGATGCATCAGGATTTGTGGACCTCAAAAATTTAATGGCCTCTAGGGCAGGACCCCTCAGACTTTCTATGATTCTTTTTCGTTTCTCAGCCTCCACACACTGCCATTCAGGTATCGGGGGGGCAACACAATCTATCCAGGTGTCCCAATCATCCTCCCCCTGGGGGATGGGGAGAATGCCAGAGAAGATCTTCAACCTTCGGTAAGAGTCGTGACTAATGGCAGGTGCAGAAATAGGAGCCTGCATTGGTTCAGCCACCATAACGGGTACTGGAGCAGGAGAGGGTGTTGGGGAAGGAACACCCCCCAGGTGGCAAGAATAGTTTCTTCAAGTCCTCCACAGTTGTTCCCCGTCCTCCAGCAACAATTTAGCAAATTTCTCCTCAAAAGTTTCAGATAGTGGGGGGGCTCATTCCCCCCCAGGTCTTTACTGTCCTTAAAGGGAAACAGTGGAAAAGGTACAGCTTTACCCAGGCACTACAAAAATGCCTGATTAGTGCTTTCAGACAGTAACATTTTTTTAACAAATTACTCTAACTGATTTTTTAGTGATTTAAACAGTGGCCTTCAACTTTCACTTTCTATTGCTGGGAGACACCATTTCATGAGTAGCAGAGAGCTTTCTGAGCTCAGTTTATGCTAATATGTCCTGCCAACCAATAGCTGAGGTGAAACAGGCATATTAGCATACAGTGAGCTCAGGAAGCTCACTGCTGCTCATGAAATGGCTGCTGCCAGCAACAGGAAGTGGAAGTTGTGGGTAGCTGTTCTAAATCAGTAAATAAAGTTGTTACTGTCTGAAAGCACTAATTGAGAGTTTCTGCAGTGTCTGAGGAAAGCTTTGTCTTTTCCATTGTTTCCCTTTAATTATCACTCTCCAGGCAGTGAGGGCTCCCTCTGGGGTAATAGTCTGTGGCACTCTGGAGCTATCTATGGGGTCCTTATACTCTACTAGGGCCATGAACTGGGAAGGAAGTTAGTAGGCACGGGGCGGGTGCAAAGCTGGTGAGATGGGTAGGAAACTGGCTGCAGGGAAGGCAACAGAGGGTGGTGGTGGGTGGGGAGCTCTCACACCCAAGGGCAGTGACAAGCGGTGTTCCACAGGGCTCGGTGTTGGGACCAGTGTTGTTTGGGATATTCATTGCAGACATATCATGGGACATCAAGAGCAAGATCAGTCTGTTTGCTGATGATACCAAGGTAGGCGCGGTGGTGGATGACCTAGGGGGGATGGCAGGATGATCTGGCAAAGTTTGAAACCTGGTCACACACCTGGCAACTGGGCTTTAATGCCAAAAAGTGCAAGGTGCTACATTTTGGGATGAAGAACCCAAGGAGGAGTTACCAGCTAGGGGGAGTGCAGCTAGCCCAGACAGAGGAGGAGAAGGATCTGGGTGTGCTAATTACAGGGTCAATGAACAACTCGGCACAATGTAGGAAGGCAGCTGCAAAGGCCAACAAAATGCTGGGTTGTATTGCAAGGGGTATATCCTCGAGGAGGGAGGAGGTGATTCTGCCACTGTATAGGTCATTAGTTAGACCACACCTGGAGTACTGCGTGCAGTACTGGCGTCCGTATCTAAAGAGGGACATTAAGTTACTGGAGGGGGTGCAGCACAGAGCGACAAAGATGATCAAGGGGCTGGGGGACTTATCATACGAGAGGAGGTTGAAGGAGTTGAACATGTACTCACTGGAGGAGAGGAGAGACAGGGGTGACATGATTGAAACCTTTAAATACATGAAAGGAATAAACAAGACAGGTACAGAGGGGCTGTTCAAAGTAAGGGAGGGGAGGGACACCAGGGGCCATGATATGAGACTGGAGCGAGGAAGGTTCAGGAGGGAGATGAAGAGACACTTTTTACAGAGAGGGTGGTGGCTGGGTGCAATGCGTTACCTGCTGAAGTGGTATGCAGTAGAACAGTGGACTGCTTCAAACGAGGATGGGACAGGACAAGGGGGAGGGTTAATGAAGGGGAAGGGTGGAAGGGAGGGGCAGCTGCAGAATAAGGGGTGCTAGCTGCACATTCGAGCAGACTTGATAGACCTCTAGGCCTTTATCTGCTGGCAAATTTCGTATGTTCGTATGAAAGTGTGGGTGAGTAGATCAGCATGTCGACCCACCACCACAGGGTTTTGTAGACCTTCCACCTTGGAAAGTACTTCTGTACAGTGTCCGTATTGATACCCAGGGGGATGTCCAGGATAAGCATAGCATTTTGGGGGTCAATCTCCTCCCCAGTACACCACTCCACCAACCGGTGCACAGCCACTTCTGTCGGGGTACCCATTTATTTTTTTTAACAGTGGTTCGTAAATGTGACCACTAGAGGACACAAAATCCCTGCGGTGAGCCTCCAAGATGTAAACCCTACGCGGCGCTATCCCAAGGGCTACTACCCCTGCCTGCTTGACTACTGACAGGTTGAGGGGCCTAGGTTCTATGGTGGGTGCCTCCACCCAGAGGTCAGGGTTTGTAGTGGTTAGACTAGCTTGATCACAGCCCTCTGGGACGCAGTGACTCCCTTTGGTTCCCTCTAGTGGCTCACACAGTACACAGGAGTTACAGCCCCAATACCCCACATATACACACTGTTCACTCATAAAGTACCACTTACCCTCGAGACCGATTCCGCAGCACGTCTCTGAGGACCTCCTGTAAACTAAGGCTAAACAACATACACAGGGAAATACAATAGTGTTTCCATAAGTACCAACACCACAGATAGTATATAGTATAACAACAACAAATCTGATTTATTTAGGGGACAGTAACACGGGAGGGAGAAATCAGGTTAATTGGTGGCATTAAATCACAGTACTGTGCACACATACAGGGTCTGAAAAGTCACACTCTGGGTACCCAGGTTTTGGGGGGGTTAGCCAGGTCTGTTGCCCGGGGTTGGATGGCAGGTGCAGATGGATAGGGCCCTGTAGAAAAAAGATATGCACAATACCCAATTGTAATCCAGAGCCAGAGGGCTCAGTCCATGAAGCAGTGAAACAACAAGAATTAGATGACACACTTGTGATTGAAAACAAGCTGCAGGGAATACCCTAATTTGTACTCACAATACCCAAGCTGAGGATCGGATGGAGAGTGTCCTCTGGATTGCCAGAAGAACATGGCATGAGGACAAGGTCCTTGTGCCTGGACCCCACTGCAGTTGATAGCAAACGGATGTAGTCCGAATTAAGCTGGGGTTTACTTCCAGCTTCAGCACACAATTCACTGTACAGGGGATTTGAAATAGCGATTCACCACAAGCACTACGTACATCTATATGCAAAAGGAAAGTACCATACCAGGCAGGCTGCTCCCCAATCCCGATCGCAATCACTGCAAAATACCCGGGAGCACACACAGCAGCTTCAGTTCCTGACAGACCGAGTGCGATTCAGCAATTTCTCCAGTCTTCTACAGGGTGAGCCTGGTTTCCACACTTCTAGTGCTTCTTTCTCCTCACAACTCGGATTCAGTCTTAACTGGTACTCACAAAGGCTGCAGACCGAAACTCAGGGCTTCACACGCGCTTCCTATACACCACAGAAGCATGCAGCTCCTTCTCTCTTCAATACCACAACTGATCTGATCTTTCCAGTCACAGAGCAGGGCATTTCCTTTAGCTCCACACTATTCTGTTGGCTGATTCAGTTGTCACTCACAATAAGACTCCCTCTGTTGGTAGAAAAAGGCGCCAAGGTCAAAACTACATTTCCCAGAGTCACTGCCCATACAATCCCCTCATGGCTGGCTCAAATTAAGACTCCAAGTTCTGATTCGTCCACAGGCTCCATTTTAGGGCTCCCTTAACCCAACTGGCCCAGCACAGCAGTTTAAGTCCAAAATGGAGAGGTAACACACACAGAGTCCCAGCTGCAATAAAGGCAGGTTAGACAAACTACAATTTTGCTAATGCTTTAAATGATTACAAGCAAACAGTTACAGCTTTCAGATGGGCTCCCTTTGCACCTTCAGCGACCACAAAATGGAGCGATTACTCCGCAGCTCGGGTGGGATTCGAGCATTAAATACACAGTCCCCCCCCCATACAAAGTAAGTCTGCAAGCAGACAGCTCTTAAAGAGACAGTACGTGGAGGCTCAAATAGCACTCACTTGCAACCACAGTTAAGCAGCTCAGTCACCGAACACCACCCAGGCTTGTAGCACTCAGGAAAGCTCCTGGAAGACTTTAGGGAACACCCATTTGCAGGGGGGTTACATTCAGTTCCAGCAGAATTTTTTCTATGGGAAAGTGAGCAGGAAAACGTCTGTGTTTCTGCAGATTTGGAAAGTGTTTTAACTGCAGACATTCTTATTTTATTTCTTCCATGGGGTCTTGATGCTTAAAATAATACTGACAGGAACACCTGGACAGGCCGTTGCTGTCAGTATTATTTTAAGCATCAAGACCCCCATGGAAGCAATAAAATAAGAATATTAATCACCAGCCACTGCTGTTATATTAATAGCAGTGGTGTTTTCCACATCACTAAATGGGTGGAATACCCATGAAAACTTGTGCCTGATTGATCAGGACCCGCGTGGCACTTCCGTGTTTGTCGAAAGGTTTCGGCAGTATTTTAAAATATAGACATTATTCTGGAAATGATCCTTGTAACAGCCATGGACTCTTGCTGCAGCACAGAAAGGTACTTGGGATGGGAGTGGGCTGCAGCACATTCTTTGTAGGTCACTTTTAAATAAACCCCTTGAGCTTCGCTCTCGGGGTTTATGTAGCATCCAACACCTCCGGTGTCTGTAAAACTCTCGTTAAACACACCACCACATATTATTCTATATTTTGTGGCATCTAGGGTTGATCTTGCTGCAGCAATCAGGTCCTGTGCCAAACCATCTTCTGCTCTTTTCGCTAGTGGCAGAATTGTGTTCCAAAGTACTTTCTCGTACTGTGCTATTTGTGTTGAATAAGCAGCCTACCTGATAAGCAGGGACGCTGTTGTATAAATTTATTTTTGCCACTGTATCTAATATTTGAAGAGTCTTTGTCAGGGTCTGCACAGAAACGAGTGACTTTTGCTCGCTCACAAATATCAGCCTGGACCACCCCATGACGATCATGATGGGCCTGCAGATATTCCATTCCCTGCATGTCCCCCTGATACTGTATTTACTATTATTTTTTTTGTCAATGGCTGCAGCTGAAGTGAGTGCAGTCATGATTTCTGCTACGGCCTTTTTAAGTGGTTTATGTATGGGAAGTAACAGCCTTCTTGGTGGAGCTACTCCTAACATGCCCACAGAATCAGCATCCTCTCCATCCTCCTCTGTTTCTAGTGGGGGATGCTAAGGGTATCGACCATTTGTCAGGTAAATGAGGAAAAGGATGAATAATCCCGTTTGTCTTGAAGGAGATTCTAAATTTGCTCAGGGTGCCCTCTAACTCCATGGGGTCACTTTCCTCCATATGCACATAATAATTCTTCTTCCTCCTCCTCTTCAGTAAGCAGATAGGTTGGAGCCTGAGCTGGGTGGGGTGGTGGAGATATGTTACTAAAATTTCCCATGGCCTGGACCACCTGGAAAACTGCCACATTTTGATATGTCCTCTGATAAGGGCATCTGCCTCCTCCCTTATCTATGCAGGAAGAGTGGTAGTGATAATATTTTCTTTCAATTTCTTTTTGGCAGACACCATCTCCAGTGCCTGCTTTTAGGCTCTTTAATTTTTGCCATCACTGGATTCAGGGTTTCCCCTTTTGGACACCTGGACATCTGAATGTTCTTTGCCAAGCCTTTCTGCTGTTTCTGCAGCTCTTTTTCTTTTTTCTTGTCACTTTTTACATTATTTGCTGCTGTACATAAGGAAATGGACCCTTCAAGATGCATGCTTTGCACCATTGTTGGGACCACACTGTTGGGACCACCCTCAGTGCTTTTTTTTTTTAATAGTTTTAGGTGACATGGAGGGAGATTAAGAAGGCAACCTTCTTTTTAAAATGTTACCCTTTTAAATGAGGATTTAGGTAAGGTGAAGCACTTGCATGGAGTGGCGGGACAGTGGGCAAAACTAAAAGAGGGGATAGTGGAGGCAACAAATCTCTGCATCAGGAAAGTAAGCAAAAGCAAGAGGAAAAAGAGACCGCTATGGTTCTCAAAAGAGGTAGTTGGGAAGGTAAGGGGAAAAAAGTTAGCATTCGGAAGGTATAAGGAGAAACACAGTGAGGAAGATAGGGAGGTGTATCAGGACAAAACAGAGGGAGGCAGGGAAAGAAATTAGGAGCACATGCCCTCCAACTGTATTGTTTTGGCAGGTACAATACCAGCTTTCTTACAGTGGTACTGGATCCTGACTAGTTGTAAGTATGTACTGAATTTCGGACGCCCATACGATTCATTTGTCTGTGAGCATGTGCTCCCACTTGCAGTGCTCGTTCCCGGATGCCTGGCCCTCTAGTGTGCACTGCACAGCTGCGGATGTCCTGTGTGCAAGTCCATGTGTGGACGTTTGGGCAGGCTGCAGCAGAGACAGTGAAATGTGCGAGGAGATCACTCCGGGAGCAGAGCCTCTGTTTTTTAGGTTTTTTTGCACCAGTATTAAAATCGTGGTGATCGAGATCTCCGATGAGGAGGAGCAGTGGGTCGGGGTCCGGGTTGAGGAACGAGGATGGCAGCATGGACGAGGTGGTGCCTGTTGCAGCAAAGAAGAGGGAGAGCTGTATTAACTGGAATGCCTTGCAGGTCAAGGTTGTGGCCTTGCGTGCACTGCAGCCTGTGAAAGTGATCCCTGTTTAGTAAGGCCCACAGTCGCAATTTAAATCCAGTCAGAATATGCAGCACTTTACTTACTGGGATTCAGGCAACTTTGACTGAGTGGAGCAGGTTTTAAAATAGGGGGGCGACATGACCCCCGGCTACCTATTTTCATCTGTCAAATGTTGGAGGATCTGGGGCGCAAAGTGCAAATGGAGAAAACAGCCCAAGCAGTAAAGAAAGGGACAAGACACATAGACTTTGAAGGCGGATAAGGACGCTTGGCCGACCTAGTCTGCCCAATAAATTTTTCAGGTATTAAGTGAAAACAGAAAGACTAGGGGATGGATAAAAAGGCTTTGGGAGTGTGCGGAAAGGGACCAGGAAAAAGTGGACATCCTCAACAAATACATTTGTTCAGTGTTCACAGAGGAAGGGGAAGGCGAGGGACCACAGATGAGTGCCAGGAGCACTGAAGGAAGGGAAGTGGACACTAGTCCGTTTATAGAGGAGGGAGTCCTGAAGGAACTCACAAATCTGAAAGTGGACAAGGCAATGGGGCCAGATGGGGTGCATCCAAGAATACTGAGGGAGCTCAGAGAGGTGCTGGCTATACCTCTGACAGCCCTGTTCAACCACTCACTGGAGATGGGAGTGGTTCTGGAGGATGGCAGATGTAGTCCCACTTCACAAAAGTGGTAGTAGGGAGGAGGCTGGCAATTACAGGCCTGACTTCGGTGGTGGGGAAATTAATGGAATCACTACTAAAGGAAAGGATTGTGAAACATCTTGAATCCAGTGGCTTACAAGAACTGAAGCAGCACGGATTCACAGGGTGCTGGTCATGTCAAACAAATCTGATAAGATTTCTTTGACTGGGTGAACAGGAAGAAAAAATTACTCACCTTAGTAATGTTGTTTCTTCTAATGGAGTCTTGCTATATTATGACAATTGCAGTTTGTCCCATCATTAGAACTGCTCCGGAGGTGAAAGAGTTAACTCCATTCTAAGAATGGAACTTAAGAGCACGAGCTCGGTTAGAGAAGCTCTGTCTGGGTTATTTCAAACCCAAACTGTCAGATCTTTGACGAAAACTCACTAAGGTCTGTGTGGAAGCTGTACACTATCGCCAACTGGCTACCTAAATATTAACACTTATTGCTGGTCCCAACACAAAGACTCAAGTCAGGGGACCAGAAGTAATAATATAATATAAAATAAAAACACCACACCCCAAAAACCCCAAGAAGGGGTGGAAAACATCTAATGGGCATAACTAGTGCCCACACTAGGCTGCCCACCCCATACCCAAGTAGAAGTTCTGAGAGGGGCAGGCTGGGGGAGGTCATAATATAGCAAGACTCCATTAGAAGAAACAACATTACTAAGGTGAGTAATTTTTTCTTCAAACAACATGAAGTCTTGCTATATTAATTCATCGAACTACACAGCAGTACCTCCATGGAAAAGGGACAGAACTTACTTAGGAATAGAGCTCTGAAGCACAGCTGTGCCAAACCGAGCATCTCTCCTGGCCTGGACATCCAGGGAGTAATGCTTGGTGAAGTGTGTACCATTTCAGGTAGCAGCTTGACATATCTCTAAGATAGGGATGTCTCTGGCAGCTAGAGCGGCTGTACCTCTGGTAGAATGAGCCCTCAGACCAGAGGGAACTCTCCCAGTTTCTGATAACAAAATTAGATACAAGAGACAATCCACCTGGCAATTGATCTCTTAGTGGCAGATCTCCCTTTCCCGACCTCACCATAAGTGAGAAAAGTTGGAGGATTGAACCTGTGACCCTTAGTACGTTCTATATAGTAACTTAGGGCCCTCTTAACATCTAAACTGTGCAATCTCCTCTCACCAGAGGAAGAATGTTCAGTGAAAACACTGGCAAGGAGACAGATTGGTTAAGATGGAAATCTGAAACCACCTTAGGCAAAAACTTCCTGTAGTCCTGAGGACTACCTTATCCTTGGAAAGAAATAAAGTCAGTTTCTACTGACAAGGCTTGCAACTCACTTATGCGCCTGGCAGAAGTGATAGCCACTAGGAAAACAGTTTTCCAAGTTAGTACTTAAGCTCTGCAGAAGACAGAGGTTCAAAGGGAGTTGCATTAACTGGGCAATGCAAACATTAAGGTTCCAAGCAGGGGCGGATCCCAAAGGTGGATTAGTATGAAGTAATCCTTAAAAACTTGGAAAATACAGGGTGAGTGGAAAGAGAGGAGGCTTTCCTGCTGAAACAAAAGCAGAGACAGCTGCCAAATGCACTTTCAGGGTAGTTGGTCTCAGGCCCAAAGAATTAAGATGGACCATATAGTCCAAAACAATGGGCAAATCAGCAGATTCCGGAAATATGTTTCACCACACCAAATGGAAAACCTTTTCCACTTAGAATTATAAGTAGCCTAGTGGAAGGCTTCCTAGAAGCCTTTAAGATTTCAAGAACACCCTGAGAATGGTGTAGGTCAGCAAATTCTAACTCCTCAAGAGCCAGGCCTTGAGGTTGAGGGTTTGAGTTGGATACCAAACTCTCCCTGGGCACAGGTTAACAGGTTGTGATTCCTGGGAGACACAGGGAAGATGGACTGTTAGGGACAGAATGAGTGGGTACCAGGGCTGCCTGGCTCAATCTGGGGCAATCAGAATCACCCTACAAGGCTGGAATCTGATTTTGACTAGCACCTTGAATAGGAGAGGGAAGGGGGGAAAGGCATAAAAACTTCCCTTCCCAATCTAGGAGAAAGGCATCCAGAGGGACTGAGCCCAACACTGGGGGCCTGCAATAGAACAGTGGAAGTTGGTGATTGTCTGGGGCTGCAAAAGATCTATCTGAGGGGTGCCCCATCTGGCAAAAACTATCCCCAGTACTTGAGGATCCAGAGACCATTTGTGATGGCCCTGGGAAATCCTGCTGAGAGCATCTGCTAGGACATTGTCCTTTCCTGGAAGATGAACTGCTGTGAGGGAAGTGTTCAGGGAATAGGCCAGAGACCACAACTTCATTGCCTCGGTGCACAAGGCCAAAGACCGAGTGCCCCCCTGCTTGTTGATGTACCACATTGTTGTGGTGTTGTCTGTTCTGACTTGTACCACTTTGTTCTGAACAGATGCAGAAAACACTTGAAGTGCTAAAAGACAGCTCTGAGTTCCAGCAAATTGATGTGGAGCAGAGATTCCTGGGAGACCACACTCCTGGAGTGGAGAGTTGCCCATGTGGGCTCCCGCCCCAGGAGGGAAGCATCTGTAGTGAGGGTCAAGGAGTGAGACAGAGAATGAAGGGACCCCAGTCTTAAATTGCTCTGATCCTGCCACCACTGGAGGGCCTGGATCAGGGTTGGGTCACTGGGACCAACCTGGAAGGGGTCCCTTTTCTGAACCAAAAGGCTCTCAAGTGAAACTGAATGTCCCTCATCTGAAATCTTGCTCCTTGCACTCATGGCTGTGGACACAGCCATGTGCCCCAGGAGCTGCAAAAGTGTCTTGCTGGTCGGAGACCTGCAGAGTGAAGGAGGAGGCCAGAACCACCAAGTTCCTTACCCTCTCTAACGGTGGGAAGGCTCTGGCCTGCTTTGTGTCAATTCTGCACCTATGAAGGTGAGCACCTGAACTGGTTCCAGAACTGACTTTGGAAGATTTAGCAAGAAGCCCAGGGAGGTGAGCAGCTGCTGGGTAACTTGCAGGTGAGTTTTACCTGTTCTGGGGACTGGCCTACAATGAGCCAGTCGTCCAGATAGGGAAAGACAACAATCCTTGCCTCCTTAAATGAGCAACTGCTACTGCCAGACATTTTGTGAATACCCTTGGGGCAGAGGTGAGGCCAAAGGGCATTGCTCTGAACTGGTAGTGACCTGAGGGCAGTTCGAATCTGAGGTACTTCGGTGGGAGCTTCTGATCAGAGCGTGAAAATAGGCATCCTTGAGGTCCAGGGAGGCTAGCCAGTCCCTGGCCTTAGAGAGGTAAAATCATTGCCAGAGTTACCATTCTGAACTTTGGTTTCAAAAGGTGTTTGTTCAGATATCCGAGGTCTAAAATGGGCCGCCATTCTCCTGTCTTTTTTGGGGTAAGGAAATATCTGGAGTACAGACCCTTGCCCTGGTGTAGGGAGAAACCCTTTCTACAGCTCTGAGAGCCAGGAGGTTGAGACTTCTGTTTCTAGAGTAAAGGTCTCTAAAGAGTTTGCAGGTGGAAAGATCTGATTCTCATCTTTGGGAACTTTTGAAGCTGAGAACCAGACCCTGACACACTACTTCCAGGACCCTTGTCTGAAGTTAGACACCCAGTTCTGAATGAAGTAAGCCAACCTGCCCCCTACGGGGTAAGGAGAATCAGGCCTGGGGCACCCCATCAGGGTGTCTGTTTGGCAGGTGCTTTAGGCTGAGAGGTGGGAGCAGGCCTGCCCACACCCTGTCTGCCTCTGAAGAACCCCCTCTGAGCATAAGCAGAGGAGGCCTGGGTTTGGTAAAAAGGCCTGTGAAAAGGCCTACCCCTACCCTTGGGGGTCTGCCTCTGAGGAGTGGCTTGCCGCTCCTTGGCTTGGGCACTCTTATAGGTAGTCCTATATTCATCCATTTTCTTCATATAATTTCTGTCTGCTCCCCAAACAGAGAATTTCCCACCTAGGAAAATCCATAGCCTTAGTCTGGGTATCCTGTGACAAGCTAGTACACCTGAGCCAGGCCATCCTGAGCTACAGGACGTAGCCATGACTCTAGAGGATACATCATTAAAATCCACAGCAGCAGAAACTGCACCTTGGATGCCTCAATGCCATCAGCAGCCACCTGTTCCAGCTCATTAGCAAGCTGGCCAGAGGCCTGTTTGGCCAAAGCCATGACAGTGTCCCATCTAGATTTTGATACCTTGCTACATAAGCCATGTAATTTGCTTGCCTGAGTCCCAAGGACGCTGCCATGTATTGTTTTTTAGCCATGGCATCAATCTTCCTGGAATCCTTGTCAGGAGGATGTGGAAGCCAGGGAATATTAGCTTTATCACAGGCTGCAGCCTGAACCACCCTAACATGACTGCATTGCTGTGAAAAGGAATTCTGTCAGGACCTGACAGTGTGTACCTCCTGTCCATCCTTTTATCCACAGGAGGCACAGAATTAGGAGTTTTAAAATTTTTATTGTTTGTTTCTAAATGATTTATGCAAAGGAATAGACAATCTCCTAGACTCTGGTATATCCATCATTTCTACAAAATCAGGTTCCTCTTGCTCATCCACAGCTTCCTCCAATGGGAGCTGGAGGGTTTCAGCAACTTTTTTGTAAAACAAAGTGAGAGGGGCACTCAGAAAGCATAGGGGGAGATTCTAAAGGTCTGTCTGGGGAGATGTTGGGTTCAGTGGGCACACCCAGACCCTCCAAATCACATTCATACTGTTCATAATCATCCTCCCCCTCCTCTGGTTCATAAAACTCCTCAACATTATATTCCTGAACCGGTGGAACCGACCAAACCGACCTTTTACCAGACAGTGGCGGTTCGGACGGAACCGGAGAAAGTGACTGGAAAATCTGAATAGCTCTTGCTATCTCTGCAGCAGTTGGAGAAGGAATTTTGGGCTCCAAACCTGCTGATTTTCTTGTTTCTTTACTGGAACTGGCTCATCCGAGCCAAGCTTTGCTTGCCGAGAAGTCTCGCCCTGGTCAGAGGCACTCCTCCCGGTTGGTTGACACCCGAACCGGGCTGGCCATCGGGTCAGTGGACTTTGGCCTCTGGTTCCTCTGAGCCTGCCAACTCTCTTATCCAGGGTGGCTGCAGGAAAATTTTACAAATCTGGCGGTCTGAATTGGGGTGGTCAAACCCTAGATAATATACACATGTGGTGTGTGGGTGTCAGCCTTGCAAAAGACTTCCCACAAGCATCACAGTGGTGAAACCAGTGGGCCGGTTTTCTTTTGGGTTTCTCAGACATAATGCCAGCCTAACCAAAAACTTGCCCTTTTAAAGCGGCAGTGCCAGGCAAGACACCCTTATCGGTTCCTAACCGTGTCACGGGTCTTGGAAAAAAACGTAATGAATTCCATTTTTTTTAGAACCGATAAGAACCGGGAACCGCACTCTAAAACCTCTAATTTTTGTAACTTCAAGTTTAAAGCAAGCTGATCGGTTCAAAACCGAACCGATAACATTTACAAGTTCCACACAGAAATTAAACTGAAATTACCTACGATACCACAGACAGAGCTTGAACCGATCGGTTTTGCGGTTAAAATAATAATATTCTCGGTTGATTTGAACCGAGAAAACACTATTTAAACCGAAATGAACGAGCAGTAGGAGAAATCTCCGGAGCGACTGTTCAGTGAGGCGGAGTAAAGAATCTGACAGTTTGGGTTTGAAATAACCCAGACAGAGCTTCTCTAACCGAGCTCGTGCTCTAAGTTCCATTCTTAGAATGGAGTTAACTCTTTCACCTCCGGAGCAGTTCTAATGGTGGGACAAACTGCAATTGTCATAATATAGCAAGACTTCATGTTGTTTGAAAGTAAATCAGTGTGGCACAGTGGATGTGGCCTACCTAGATTACAGTAAGGCCTTTGACACTATTCCACATAGGAGACTCATAAACAAGCTGTGCAGCCTAGGATGGGTCCAAGGTGGTAAACTGGGTAATGAATTGGTTAGGGGACAGGAGACAGAGGCGGTGGTAAGCGAATTCCTCCGAGTAAGGAGGGTGACCAGGAGGATGCCACAGGGATCAGTACTGGGATTTGTCCACTTTAATGTCTTTATTAGCGACATACGAACATATAAAACTTGCCAGGAGAAACAAGCCTCACGGTCTATCACGTCTGCTCAAATGCGCAGCTAGCACCCCTGTACTGCAGCTGCCCCACACCCCCATCCCCCTGTCACCTTCAGAAACTAGAGGGGTTAGAAGGGAAGGTATGCCTTTTACTGGTGGCACTAAAATCTGCAGTAGGATAGACATTGTGGGTGTGTGGGAAAAACTGATTAGAAATCTAAGATAGCTAAAGCAGTGGTCAAGGGTGTGGCAGCTAAGTTTCAATGTGAAGAAGTGCAAAATCATGTACTTGGGCCACAGAAACCCAGGGGTGGAATACAAAATGGGGGGTGTAGTGTTAACGACCACCAAAAAGGAAACAGACCTGGGGGTAATCATATCTGATGGCCTAAAGGTGGCCAAAGAGTGTGACAAAGCAGTGGGGAGAGCTAGTGGTATGCTGGGGGTACATATTTATTTATTTATTTGTTTGCACATCAGTTTACAACCTTTGAGCCAGAGGCTCATTTCCAAAGGTACCTCGTCACATTGAGGACAAATACAAATAAAGCATTCTCGGTTACAGGATATAGGTTACATAGTTTGTAAGCACATGTGATAAAACAAATACAAACATTATAGGTTCCAGGATATGGGTTACATAGTTAGCAAGCACATGTGATAAAGACAATTATACAGAGAAGCCAGTTTGGTTACAATGGCGCATACTGAATACGACAGTAGAGCAGGCAACAGTATAATAGCAGTTTAATCAGAAATGGTACATACTTGCACGGAAGAAAAGGGCAAGCAACAGGATAATGTATAAACAGAAAAGTTTAGGATTTAAAGAGGGTGTGGTAAGGATGCTGCCCAAAAGGGCACTGTCAGGAGCACAGAGTGTTTGTGCCTCAAATTACAGACAGGTGCAACTACGCATGTTGAATAGTCAGCTTCTGAGTGCAGTTTTGAATTTGGAAATCGTGGGGCATCTGAGATGAGGAGAAGCGAGTTGTACTAGGATGGAGTTCTATGCGGAATGACATACGGAGTGGTATCACCAGCAGAAGAGAGAGGTGGTAGTATCACTGTATAAATCACTGATGAGACATCACCTAGAGTACTGTGTCCAGTTCTGGAGACCACATCTCTGGAAGCACATAGAGTAGAGGTGGTGCAGAGGAGGGCAACTAAAATGGTTCAGGGTCTGCATCAAAAGCCCATGAGGAGAGACTTAGGACCTCAATATATGCACCCTGGAGGAGGGAGGAGAGGAGGATATGACAGAGACTTTTAAATAACTCACAGGTATAAATAAGGTTCAAGGGAAGCATTTTTCAGAAAAAAGATGCTCAAGCACAAGGGACATGCTATGAAGCTGGAGAGGCAGACTCAGGAGATGTGAAATGCTTCTTCACAGAAAGAGTGGTGGATTCGGGGAAAAGCCTCCCAGTGGAGGAGGCGGGGCCAAAAACGGTAACGGAATTCAAGAATGCATGGGACAGGCATAAGGGAACCTTAGTGGTAAGGAAGGGGGGGGTAGAGCTGAAGATCAAGTAGGGTCTGAGGTGTAACAGCAAGTTGGGAAAATGGGCAGGCTAGGTGGGCCAAGTAGTCCTTATCTGCTGTCACATTCTAGGTTTCTAGGTTTTGGAGCAAAAATATGAGAGGACTTGCAATTTATAACATCTTGTTGTGGTCCTAAACACTAAGCTCATGACAGTCTGCCGTTGCCAGGAGTTAAAAACAATTTGTACAATTTTTTCAAGGTTCACAAAGTCTCTCTGGCGTAGCAATTAATTAGAACCTTGAAATAAGCAAAATGATTACCAAAAAAAACGTCACGGTACAAGAGCCCACTAGTAAAAAAAAACAACCCCTGCATTGAAGAATCTCTGCTAAAGTCAAATTGTGGCTCCTGTAACAGGAACCAATTAATTAAGGTGAAAGGGCACAGAAAGAACGGAAAGTGAAAATGCTCCACTCTATAGAATGATAGCTAAAAAAATAAACCGCTACAATTTTTGCAAAATGAACGTGATTTATTAGCCAAAAATTCACGGTAGCCAAATGGATATTCTCCTGTTCCTGGGAATCAAAACAGGAACCAGAGAAATCTTAATTTACAGAAACCCTAGCTAAATGCAGAGTGATAGAGAAAGTAACTAAATACACTTTTTTTTTATAAAACTACACAATCAAAATCTGACTGAAGTAAGTACAGGTACGTAAGAACTTACCGTAACAGTAGATCTTCGAGAGGAGCTCTTGCAGCAGGCTGCACCATGAGGACTATGCCGCCAGGCACTAGGACCCCACAGAAAAATTCTTAGCTAGCAGTACCAAGTGGGGTCCGCCCCCTGACGCCGGACCGCCTCCGACGTCTGCCAATGGTATGAAAGGGGCAGTCCCCGACCACAACCCCAGTTCTCCCAACAGAGACCCGACTGACAGATAACAGAGAACCATGATGAGTGGAATATTCCTCCAAAGGTAAGGAAAGGAAAAAAGGAGAAAAAGACCAGGGAGAAGGAGGGAGGGGAAATAACGCCTGCTGCAAGAGCTCCTCTCGATGATTTACTGTTACGGTAAGTTCTTGCATAACTGTACTATCTTACTTCGGGTGGGAGCTCTTGCAGCAGGCTACACCATAAGGACTGAGTTCTAAGCAGTACTGGTTGGATCCCTGACAGACTGGGAGGTGGAAACTTTAGCAGTGGGAGGCTTTACAACAAAAGGCCCTGAAGTACTGCTGAACCAAACCCAGCTCTCCGATGGGAAGCAACGTCCAGGCTGTAGAGCTTCACAAAGTGTACACAGAGCCCCAAGTAGCTGCTGCACAGATATATCTGCCACAGAAACATTCTGAAGTTTTTATTTTTTTATTTTAGTCTTTTGGTAACGCGGTAAGGCCTACTAGGCACAAGTGTCTCTGTTTTCAGGGGCAACTTGGGAGCACTGGGCAGTTAAGAGATTTGCTCAGTCACACAGTATGCAAGTGGAGGCTGTCACGCGGTCAAGCTGTGCCTCTGATACTTGCAGGCAGCATATGTGAAGATAACGTGCAGCAACATTAATCACGAGATGATTTCCTTGGAAGCAGGATAGCCCTGGGATGAGCGTGGGACGTGAACAGCGGAGAAGTGGTCTCTCTAAACTCCCCCATTCTCTGACAGTAGAACAGTAGAGCATGTCTTATATCCAGCCTATGCAGCTTCCTTTCGGCTGCTGGCATAAGGTCTGAGAAAGAACACGAGAAGCTATAAGCCGGCATCCCATCAACATGGCAAAACCATTAGGTTGACAGCAATGTGGGTGCCACAACCAGTTCGCCAGTCATTCTGGTGACTGGTTTGCACAACACCACTGTGGCTGCTGCCCTAAAGGGTGTTGCACTCTTTGCTCCTACACCTCCGACCTGGGTGATATTATTTTCGGGGGCCAGCCCTGCACGGGTGGAGGTGCTGGAGTGACCCCCTGAAACCTGAATGTGCCTTGGTGCATGGTGCGCAACTGGGGTGGTGCCATAACTGCCAGGTGTGATGTGCGCCATCGGCATTTTGGTGTCACCCCAATCGCCATCGCTCAGTTGTGTCCCAACACAGTGGGTAAACCCTGCAAGCCTGGATTTAAGTGAAACTCAGAAACCACCAGGGCAAGAATTTCTTACTGGTGCACAGCACAGCCTTGCCATGGAAAATCAAATAAGATAGGTCGACCAAGAAGGCTCACAGCTAAGTGACCCACTAAGTTGAAGTGATGGCCACTAAAAAAATATCACTTTCCAAGACTGGAAACAAAGGTCACAGATCACCAGTGGCTTGACGGGCTTCTCCATGAACTTTGCAAGGACTAGATTTAGGCTACACACCAGAGGTGACCCTCAAAGAGGGGGAAAATATACTTTAATCAAGTCTCTTAAAGGAACACTGTCAGCTTTGTCCCTAAGTTTTGCATCATTTCATAGCAGTGTTCCCCAAGACACACACTAAACAAACTACTAGTGTAAAATGACCTTGCATGTCCCAAAAGAAATATTTTTACCTGCTTTGCACAATTTTACATTATTTTTCTGTCCAACCGACCTAAACGTAAGTCAGATGACCTCCGGAAGCACATTCATCCCAAAGACACATGTCTGTAACAGAGCGCATGTATGCTGTGCAGTTTTTAGCATGCCCTATGAATAAAGCTGCCTAAACTGAGTATTTCTACACCCTAAATCGAACTGTGCCTCTTGTAACAAGAAATGAGGCATAATACAGCTAAAAAATACACTTAAAAGTGGAACCTAAGTCCTGCACCAGCGCAATAGCGTCTTGAAGCACAGATCCCGCGCAAGCACAGGAACATGCCGCTATTGCACATGCAGGGGATTTAGGCTCCGCTTTTTAAGTGTATTTTTTAGCCGAATTACACCTCATTTCTTGTTACAAGAGGTACAGTATAATTTATGGTGTTGAAATACTTCATTTATTTACAGTATTTAGCTTTTGTTAACCAGGTAAGTACACTAGACAAACACATGCCTATTTTCAGGTACGACCCGGTAGAGTACAGGAAATCAAAGAACATACAGAGTACAATTTGAAGCAAGTAGGGCAGATACACAGATGTCAGGAGAAGCATAAGATACATGGTAAGATATCTCATTTAAGCAGCTTTGTTCATAGGGCATGGTAATAACTGCACAGCATACATGCCCTCTGTTACAGGCAGCCATCTTTGGGATGGATGTGCTTGCGAAGGTCGGCTGACACATTCAGCCATTCGGAGGTCGCTTCGATCACCGTGTGAGTGACCATGATCACATAAGGGCTGCCAACATCTGAGACCATTGAGATTTAAGTTCAGACTGAAGATATCTTTAAATTTTTTTTTTTTTTTTTACTTGTGAATACAAGACAACAGAAGACTAGTGCCCATATCAGTTGTCCCCACTACACAGTGGACGTAACAGAGTTACTAACCTCTAAAAAGCTATCCAGCTTTTGTTTAAAGACCTGAAGTGTTTCTGTACAAACCACGTCCCCTGGCAGTTCATTCCACCATTTCACAGTTCTTGATATAAAATTATATTTCCATACCGCAGATCTAAAACTGTTTTCCTTAATCTGGAGCTTATGCTCTCTCATGTTATATTTGTCTTTCATTACCAGACCCAAATCCTCCTTTAATGTACCATCCCTCAAGATTGAATACAACAATAATAGGTCTCCTCGTCTCCTTCTTAATTCTATTGACCGTAAGTTAAGATATTTTAATCTCTCCAAGTATGATTTCCCCTTGCAATCACCTATTAATTCTGATAGGATCTCTGAGTTCTTTCAACAAGCTTTTTATCTCTCACTAGGTAAGGGCTCCAGCATGGAGAACCATAATCAAGGAGTGGCCTTATGTAAATATTGTATAACGGTAACAATACTGTTTTATTTCTAGAAAAGAAACAACTTCTACACTGTTGACTAAATACGCGGCCTTATTTGATACATATTTACAGTGAGATTCAGATTTTAAATTGTCCCTAATATAAATTCCCAGATCTTTCTCACACCTTAATTTCCTCAAGTTAGTTCTCATTATATCATATTCCTTCTGAATATTCCATTTCCTCGTGTGCATTAAGCTGCACTTCTTTAGATTCAACCTCATCCCATTTTTCTCCGACCAGTCAACTATTGTTAAAATATCTTGACCAATTTTAATCTGTCATCAAAGGGTCAACTATCCCTCCAAGTTTTACATCATCTGCAAACTTGATTAATTTGTTTCCACTGTTGATGTTAAGGTCACTTACATATATATTGAAAAGTAGAGGCCCAACACCGATCCCTGTGGCACTCCACTCCCAACATCAGTCTCCGAGACAAAAACCCATGTATCGCATCACCTCGTCCTCTCCATCAACAGTGTTCAATCCATCTTCTTATGGTTTTATTAAATCCCAAGCATTGCATTTTCAAAATCAGATTCCTATGAGGCACAGTAAAAGCTCTACTTAAGTCGTAATAACGTCACATCAAGAGCCTTACCCCATCTATATTTTCTCCTACATAGCTACAAAAGCTTATTAGATTGGTGTTACACGATCTATTTTGTTTAAATCCATGCTGCAAACTATCCCTGTTCTTATTCTCCATCATCCAATTTTTAATTTCATCTATCAATCCCGCAATTATTTTGCCTACTATAGATGTCAGACTAACAGGCCGATAATTTGCTGGATCTGCCCTGCTACCTCGCTTGGATATAGGAACCACAACCGTAGCCCTCCAATCCTTAGGAACATATCCCTCTTTCAATTATTTCCTACCAATATTAGCTATATTTGGTGCCAATTCCTCTTTTAATTCCTTCAGTAATTTAGGGGGTAAATTATCCGGTCCTGCTGATTTATTATCCTTCAGCTTTTCAATTTTCTCAAGAACCTTAGTGCTAGTAATAAAATCTATAGGATCAAAACCTATTCTAGCCTCAACTTCTCCATCTTGTCTATCATCCCCCTAATTATAAAGTGCCCCCCAAAAATTGTTGAATCTTCTGACCATATCATCTGGCTTACTACACATTACCCCATTAACCGTTAGAGGACCGATCACTCTTTCCTGTCCTCTTTTGTTGTTAATATAGGTATAAAACATTTTCGTCTCTTTAATGTTTACAACCTGAATTCTTGTTTGTTTCTTAGCTTTACTATCTCAATTTTCACACCATGTAACATTTTCGTATATCTATTCCTGTTATTTACTGAAGGGTTAGTTTTCAATATGTTATAGTACTTCCTTTTTTTATTACATAACTTAGTAAGTTTTCTAGTTAACCATATTGGTTTTTTCCCTCTATTGTTATACATTTCTTTTGATGGAATATGTCTTTGAACTATCTTTTCTAATTCATTTTTAAATGTATCCCAGCACTCCTTGGATGAAAAAACACCGGTCAATTTCTCCCAATCTAACTTTACTAACTCTTGTTTTATCGCCACATAATTTGCTTTATTGTATAATCTCAGCCTAGTTTTGCCTCTTATAATCTTCCTTGATTTATTAATTTTGAATATGATAAAATCATGGTCACTGGATCCCAATGGTGATTCAAGTTTCACATTTATAACATCCTCCTTTATATTTTTATACTTTTTATTAAAAGATATGCCAAATACATGTCACAGGAGAAAAAAGTACACATTGCCTCTAATAAGGCCTACAAGAGTTTCCATTACAGTACACAGAAATGTAATGGTTTATATGCAATATGTATAGTATAATATTATACTACAAAGTAGGTATAATGGTCACATTTATCTGTCATAAACAGATTTTAAAGAAACTCCCAAAATAACTAACAATATTATAACTATATAAAACAACTGGTAAAACAACTTCAGTCACCCTCAAATAATCTAAAAAATCGATATCAATATCTAGTTTAGTCTAACATATTGCATACATCATCCCGATGGGATGACAAATGTAACTGATACCCAATACCCAGGGTTCCCCACTGTCTGAATAATAGGGTGGTGGCAGTGATGATCAGTCAAAGGTCGTTATTTTTCTGGACCTCCTATATGCACTGTACATGTGCGTATGTGGATTGTAAGTAAAATATAGTGGACTGGTATCAGAACAGGGGTAGTAGTGCAATAAAGAATGAGAATAAAAGACGATTTTGGAGGATTTTATAAAAAAAAAAAAACAGTAATAGATAAAAATATAGGGTGGTGGTAAAAAATATAGAGTGGTGGTAAAAAAATATAGGGTGGTGGCCCACCATGCAAAAATAATGAATGGGGAACACTGAATACCTTTATTAATTGATTTTTAGTGCTAAATGCTCATCATCAATGTATTGTATGTGGAAGAGAAGGACAGTGTAGAGCCTTCGAAAGGGAGATCCAGTAAGCAGTGCTGGACCTCTGGGATAAAGAAAGGTGGGGAAGTGCAACCAACAGCGTCTCTGAAGAACACTCCCCATGGTCATAGACTGAGAAACAGTGCCTGCCAAGTCTGTGTCTAGCTGCAAACGGTGCTTCACCAAGGCCATGCCACAATTGATGAGGCAAGACACCTTTTCCTGATGCTCCTAAGAGAAAACAGCCTCAGTTTCAATGGCCACTTTGCAAAGGCCGCGGGGATAATGGGCAGCCTCCGAGTGATCAGCAAAAGGGTTGTAGCCCAAGGCAGGATAGGGTCAGACCACCTTTATCAGGTCCAACATGATGGCATCAATTGGGAGGCCAAAAAGATAAACTTTCCTCAGACAAACTCTTCAGGTGTTTAAATTTACCTGAGCTTACCACCTCCTTAAAAGTGACCTGTAAAGAACAAAAGCACCTGTTCCTGTCCCCACATACCTTCTAACACTGCTGTGGGAGTTCAGGATGTAATCATCTTTATTTTAATTCCATGGTTACATTTACTAAAACATTAAGCGTTATGGCGAGCGAAGCAGAGTGAGTCATAGTGCTAATGGGTATGACACATATTTAGTGACATTGCTAACACTACTGCTCTTATTGCAGCAGCAGTAATGATAGTTTATAATATTTATTTTATTGCTTCCATGGGGGTCTTGACACTGAAATACTACTTATAGCAACACCTGGACAGGCTGTTGCTGTAAATAATTATTATAACGTTTCTGGGATTATTTTGTGTATTCCTGCTCCAGATTAGCGTGTTTGTTATGGTCACTACCATGGTTGCTGCGGAGGTGTCGTCCCAGACATAAAGGTGAGGTTTTGATTGGTTGTTTCCACTATGTGGGAGGGCTGGAGAGTTTTGGAAACATGGTGGCTCTGGTTCTCACTTAGTGAGAGTTACAGAGAGTCGCTGTGGTGATTTTCTTTTATTTTTATTACTTTTTTTCCATTTATTTCTTTGTGTGTGTTTATTTTTTTCTTGGTGAATTATTTATCTGGTTGATCCTGCTTTATCGGGTTGTTCCTGCTGTCACTGTTGAGGGAGCAGAGAAGTGAGAGCGATGTGTGAGTGAAGAGAGGCATGAACTGCAACAGCAAGCAGCAAGCACAGCAAAGAAGTGGACAGCGTTTTTCTAGAGGTCAGTTTGGCTGTGGATTTTTGTGTTACTTTGTCAAGCGTCTGGCAGCTTACAGGAGTAGACAGTGTCCCCCCAAATCAGGTCAGTGGCTGGATGTGGGTTTGTTTAATGCTGGGGAGTAATTTGTGCTTGAAAAGCTCATTTTGCGAACTGCAGACAGGAGTGATATAGATGTCACGGACTTTGTGAGAAAGCAGGTGGGGGTGTGGGGAAAGAATGCAGCACAGTGTTTCAATTTCTGCATAAAGAAAGATTAAGATTAAACAGTGTGGGGACTTTTTTTTTGTATAGTTTCTCTTTTGTGTGTTTTTTTCTCGCTATGATATGGTCAGTAAAAAGAGGCAGTTGGAGTTGGGGAGAATGCTACTGAAAGTTTGTGGAAGAACTGCCGGTGGGGGGAGGATGATTGATGGCAGGGTGTTAAATAAACAGTGGCTGATTGACATTAGGGTGTTTTAAATAAATCTCAGAACCACCGTTTATTTAACACCAGTGAGAATAAATGAATTTATTACTGTTTATCAGCTCACACCTATTGCATAAATATCTATCCTTTCTGGCTCGAAGGATATTTCATAGAGCTTGAATAGAGCCTAGATAGCTCAGTTGGTAGATCATCAGACTTTAACAAGAGGAGGATGCAATACTTGAAGCAACATCCCATTGTGTTAGGGAGAAAAGCAAGAGCAAAGAAGGAGGAGGAAACCACTCTGGTTCTCAAAAATAGTAGCAGAACAGATCAGAGCCAAAAGGCTGGCCTTCAGGAAGTATAAGAGAATGCAGCGGGATGAAGAAAGGGAGGCATACTAAACTTCCCTAAGGGAAGCAGGGAAGGCAGTAAGGCAGGCAAAGGCCCAAACCAAGGAAACACTAGCACAAACAGTAAAAGAAGGGGACAAGACTTTCTACAGATACATTTGTGAAAAGAGAAAGTCCATAGGGGGTATTGCTAAGATCAAAGGGAATAAGGGGGAGTGTGTGGAGGAAGACCAAGGAAATGCATCTATCCTAAATAGATACTTCTGCTCAGTATTTATTGAAGAGAAAGTAGGTCAGGGCCCACAGCTCAGCACCATGGACACAGGGGGAGGGAGGTGTGCACTAGTCCCTTCACAAAAGAAAAGGTCCTACAAGAGCTCGCTAACCTCAGGGTGGACAAGGCAATAGGACCTGATGTCATACATCCCAGGGTACTAAAGGAGCTAAGGTGAAACTAGCAGAGCCATTATCAGAACTGTTTAGTGGGTTCCTGAGCACAGGAAAGGTCCCAGAAGACTGGAGAAGGGCTCATGTGATCCTGCTCCACAAGAGTGATACCAGGGAGGAGGCAAGGAACTACAGACCAGTCAGTCTTACCTCAGTAGCAGGCAAGATTATGGAGATGCTCCTTAATGAAAGGATAGTGCAACACCTGGAATCCATAGGAGCACAGGATCCAAGACAGTATGGGTTTACAATAGGAAGGTCCTGTCAAACTAATCTCATAGATTTCTTTGACTGGGTAACCAGAGTGGTGGACCAAGGGGGTGCAGTTGATGTCACCTACCTTGACTTCAGCAAAGCTTTCGATACTGTTCCACATAAAAGATTGGTCAACTGGGTGGCAAACTGGCTGGCGGGCAGAAAACAGAGTGGTGGTAAATGGTATACAGTCAGAAAAGATGCAAGTCACAAGTGGGGTACTTTAGGGATCAGTCCTGGGGCCAGTCCTCTTCAATATCTTCATCAGTGACACTGCAGATGGACTGGAGGGTAAGGTTTGTCTGTTTGCAGATGACACCAAGATCTGCAACACAGTAGATGATCCAGATGGGGTGGGCAGAATGAGCAGAGATCTGGTTAAACTGTCAAAATGGTCGGAAGTGTAGCAACTGGGTTTAACACAAAAGAAATGCAAGTTCATGCACATAGTGAAGAGAAACCTGAAGCCACCTAAAGGTTGGGAGGGAGTTGCTGGCATTCACAAGGGAAGAAAGAGACTTGGGCATCATCATCACAGATGACCTGAAATCATCCAAGCAGACCAGTAAAGCAGTAGATAAGGCTAGAGGGATGTTGGGGTGTATTAGTAGGGGTATCACAAGTCGTAAGAGGGAGGTAATAATCCCTCTTTACAAGACACTGGTTAGGCCCCATTTGGAGTACTGCGTGCAGTACTGGAGGCTGCACCTGTACAAGGACATTAACAAAATAGAGGCAGTCCAGAGAATGTCAATCAAAATGGTGTAGGGACTGCATCAGAAAACATATGAGGACAAATTAACGGAGCTCAATATGTATACCATAGAGTAGAGGAGGGAGAGAGGTGATATGATCGAAACATTCAAACATCTTTAGAGCATTAACAAAGTGAAAGAGTCTAACATGTTTCAATATAAGAAAAATAGCAGGATAAGAGGACACAGCATGAGATTAGAGGGAGGCCGATTAAGGGGTAATGTAAGGAAGTTCTTTTTCACAGAAAGGGTGGTGGATGCACGGAACGGCCTACCTCAGGAAGTGGTGGATATGAACACAGTGCAGGGCTTCAAGCAGGCATGGGATAGGCATAAGGAAGCAATACAGGCCATTGACAGAGTACAGGCCTATGGCACATTCATAAGGTAGAAAAAATGGGCAGACTGGATGGGCCTTGCGGTCCTTATCTGCGGTCAGCTTCTATGTTTCTATGTAGGGAGTGACACATAGGATCAACAAGGATCAGTGGTGACAGAATAGGCAGGGACAAGGGGCGGACTGGATGGGCCTAAAAGTTATTTTCTGCCAACAAAATCTATGTTTCTAGGTTTCTAAATAATAAGTCCTCTCTGGATAGCTGTGTGGCATGGGCCCTAGATATTTTTCAAATATTTTCTCATTGTTATTTTTAAAGTATTGAACTGAACAGAACTGTGCCTAAACATAAGAATCATAGTGCTCCTGGGAGTGTAGTAGCTCATCAAACAGATTCCACTCCAGTGAGGTTTATACTCATCTTTACTCAATAAGAAACAAGCATTTGTCAATGCCGAATGTTTGCTTGCTGGCATTGGTAGTGCAGGAGTTAGAGAGATGCATAATAGGAATGGCAGTGAAATATTGAACTGACACCAACCCCACCACCACCCTGCAGAGACTGACAGGCGTTGGGGTGTGCCTTTCGGTCGTCGGCCATAACACTGATGCCATTTCACCTCACCCTACCCTGCAGACACCGACAAGTGTCACAGTGTGCCTTGGGATCGTTGGGCCTTACGCTCACCCCATTCCATAAGGAAATACGCTAAGATGGGTGCAGTATAGGAGAATGGGGTGAACTTTGGGGCCGAAGACTCCAAGGCACACCTTGATGCCTGTCACTGGCTGCAGGGTAGGGTTGGGTGTGGAATGGCGTGAGCATTACAGCCAACGATCCCAAGTCACACCACTGACAAGCTTGTCAGTCTCTACAGGTTGGGGCATTACAGTTGAAACCCTAATGCCCCAGGTGTTTGTTAGTATTTTCACTCCAAATTATCAACATGGCTTTTGGGACCCCACCTCATGAACAGTGGCACTATCAGTTCGTTAGCCAAAGGTGATTTTTAGCGCGACTACGCCATTTGGCGCCACAGGTGCGAAAAACATTTCGGCAGGATATAAAATTGACAGCTTACTGCTCATGAGGAGGTTTTAAAAAATGGCAATGCTGAAAATCTGGAGTGAAAATATGAAAAATTGGTGAAGTCACAAGCATGCGTACAAACTGCGCAACGTACACCCATAACGCAATTATTTTGGGGACTTTTTTAACCACATTTTCAACATAGGCATTTTGGGACCTCTCCTCATGAACAGTGGAACTGTGATTTTGTTAATCTGTCCCGAAAGTTGATTTCTCACAGCAACCGCTCCACTGTGTGCCACAGGTGCGAAAACACATTTCAGGCAGGATGTGAAAAATGACAGCTGTACTGTTCATAAGGAGGTGTGAAAAAATGGCAATGTTGAAAATCTGGAGTGAAAATATTAAAAATTATTGAATTTACAAGCGTGCGTGGAAACTGCACAATGCACGCTCGTAACACAGTCATTTTGGGGAATTTTTTCACCAAATTTGCAACACAGGCTTTTTGGAACCCCGCCTCATGAACAGTGGCACTGTCGTTTCATTAATCGGTCCCAAAAGGTGATTCCGAGCAGTGACTGCAAAATCACCTTTCGGGACGGAGTAATGAGATGACAGTGCACGTGTTCATGAGGTGGGGTCCCAAGAACCCCATGTTGAAAATCTAGTACCAAAATTCCCAACAATGACTGAGACATCCACTTAAGTTGAAACCCCCCATTGCTTGCCATTATAAAGCTTACCGCATTTTGTTCAGTTCCTGTCGGTTTTTGAAGAGTTCAGACGGTTCCCACTCCACAGAAGATCGCATAGCCCAGCCCTCTGAGGTAAGCATGGGGTGGGGGTTCGGGAGGTGGGGTGCGCAGAGGGTGGGTGTGGTTTGGGAGGGGCGGCAGGATGACGAGGACTTTTTTGTGTGTGGACTTTGAGGGACTGTTTCTTTATTTACAGAAAAAAAACGATTTGGGCACACTGGGTGGGTTCCAGTGCCATGAGTTTGGGGGGGCCATGATGCTGACAGGGATTGGGCACCCCCTTTGGCAAAGAAAGTGTGTGTGTCTGTGTAGGGGGGACATGATGCACGGAGGGCCACCCCCACCAGCAACCAAACTGAACGGGGGAGACATGTCGACATCGGGATTGGGCATCTCCGATGTCGGCTTTGTGGGGATTGTGTGGCAGCCATATTTATTGGAATGTTTCACCAGGAAAGGCACATAAAACCTTGTCATCTAACGCTCCAATGAGGAAACTGCACCTCACTGGAGTGGCAGATTTCTTTCAACTCCGTGGCTGTCTTTGAAACTGCTGTCATCTTTAGCATGCTCGCTAATTGGTGGCTGAGGGATGCACCCACTAAAGCGTTCCCTGCGTTCGCCAACACTGACACACATCTGAATGTGCTACTACCGCAAGATGTTACTTGAGCATGCTCAAGACAACATAAAAATTACTCACTGTAGTAATGTTGTTTCTTCCAAAGGAGTCCATCACTAAGTTCAACAAGTGCAATCACTCCTCCTGGAATGAACACCACTGGAGCATTTAGAATTCTATGCAAATTATGGAATTTAGAATGAAATCCAAACTCTGCTGTGTGGTCACTCTCAGCCCTGCACTATAACAGATTTATTTCTAAAGTTAGGATGAGCTGTGACCACTAAAACTAGCTAAATGGCTACCAAGAATTCTATCATTTTTATCAAAAAAGTTTAAACAAGGCAGAACAAATGAATTTGTCATGAAAAAATAGTCATTCAGATCACTTAGCAGCAATTGTAAAGAGGTAATGGTCAAACAAGCAGGAAAAAAACTGATTACTGTCTGCACCTTTTTCCAGGTTCTGGAAGGAGTCATATATTAGGGATTGTTAAATTTAGTGTGGGATCCCTTTGGAAGAAGTAACGTTACTTCATGGCTTATGAGCACAGTTTTGAAGACTTTGTTCCTCTATGTTAATTTATGTAATACATTGTTGTGGAGTTGCCTGTTATAATTTGAATGGACTGACCTTGAATCTGGAAGGAGAAAGCCTTCACTGCCAGGAAAACTGCCCCAAGTTCCAGGAGATTTATGTGCTCTAAAGCAGGGGTTCTCAAATGGTGAGGCCAGCCTCCTTGGGGAGGCCCCAACCTGTTCCAGGGGAGGCTCAAGCAAGTCTTGAAAAAGTACTGTATTTAAATTTTGAGTTTTATATATTTAGTGTGAAGAGATGAAGCACACTGAAAGAGGATAATAGTAGGGGAATGTTATGTATTTATTTACTAATAGGTGACAATGGAAGGTGAATGAGCCAAGGTTCATTTCAGGTGTACCCGGGGAAGGGTAGGGAGTGAATACATTTCAAAAGGTAACTGCAGAACAATCAAGAAATATATAATGAGCAATAGTGCAAATAAATATGAACAATAAATTAAGAATGAGTGGTGGTAATTGATCAATTTGCAAACTGATGCAGAACAGCCCAAATACAAGGGCTGGGCATAGAAGTGCTAAGAGTAATAGCAGGAAGAACAAAAGTAATCCCAGAGAAGTTGTTAGGAGCAGGAAGGATGGGAGAGGCAAAGTATGTAGGAAGGTTATTTCCTATAGAGAGGAAACAGAAAGTAGTCTGACCCATGAAGGTACTGCAACAAGGGGTAACAATGGGTCAAGAATGAAAATAGCAGAGCAAGTAGGTTGGCCTGTGGGGGGTACAATAAGATGAATAATATTTATTTTATTTGTTATTCAGATAACACCTTTGAACACAAGAGCTCTTTTTCAAAAGTTCCAAGTCAGTATAAGACAAAGAACTGAATATGAGCCAAGTACTCAAAGGGGTTCAATTTATTCATGGTGTACTGCACAAAGTACAGTACGTTATTTTTCTTTGGGAGGCCCAAGATTATTTCAATTTCTTTGGGGGCTAAAATCTTTTCCATGGATTTGGTGAGGCTTACTGTGTCAAAGTCTGAGAACTATTGCTCTAAAGTCTCCTGTGGGCTTTAGGTGCCACTTCACAGCACGGTCCTCTAGGTTGGCACCCCATCCTAGGAGGGAGGCATCTGCTGTAAATATGACTGTGGAGGGTTGCTGGAGGAAAGGAATTCCCTCCTTGAGGTTGTGGTCCTTATTCCACCATTGCAGTGCCCTTAACAAAGGTTCTGTAACAGGCACCAGCTTGAATAAAGAATCTCACCTCTGGGAGCAATGATCCCCTAGGTTATACTGAATGTCCCTTACTTGGAATCTGACCCCTGGTGTCACTGCAGTGGCTACGGCCATGTGACTCAGTAACCGAAGAAAGTCCTTTGCAGATCTTGGCTGGCCTGCCTTGAAGGATTCTACAATTCAAATCAGATTTGCTACCCTTGCTTGAGGAAGGAATGCCTTCCCCTGCAGGGTATCTAGCTCTGTACCAATGAAGTCCAGAACTTGAATTGGTTCTGTTTGTGACTTCTGGAGGTTTATGAGGAAACCCAGGTCCTCCAGTGTGTTCTGTGTCAGCAGTATGAAGGATTTGCTTCCTGCTTTGTTTTCCAGAGATCAGTCAGTTGTCCAGGTAGGAAAACCACCACTCCTTTTTTCTCAAATTGGCTGCCACCACAACTAGGCACTTTAGAGCCTATACAGAAAGATGTAGCCAGGTACATGCGATTTACAGGTACCGCCAACATAGCTACGCATCTGGGATAGGCACAGGTGTGTACAGCACGATGCTCATCCTGTGTTCCGGGCGGTTCTCTACTCCATGGTTTTTCAACTGGGGGCTTTAGGCAACTCCTGGGGGGCTGCAGCGGAGTGAGGACCAAAAACATGCCATGTATAGGGGTCTAAATGCAAAGTGACTATGAGCTGTTAAACATTAAGATGACACGGAGCTCAGCTTCATTTTCATTAATCACAGCTGTGTCAGATGTTATTTGGTACTCCAGTGTGCTGCTCCAATGTTCATTTGCAGCATTTACTTTCTGCCCCGGCTCCGGTTTGATTTTTCAAACAACTCGAGTGTTACTGCTCCTATTTTGGTCTCAGAGCCCCCATTTTCACCTGCGACTGCTCTGTTTTGTTAATACATTCCAGCTCTGTTTTGATTTATGCAATCTCGCCGAATTTTGCTATAAGGTCCATTTAACTTGCAAGTGCTGGAGTAACTTTTGTCCATTGCTGTTTCTTGTGTATGAATGGCTGAATTTAGGTCACAGCAATAGCTGTTTAAAATATATTGCAAGTGCAGGAGGTAGTTATGTCTGTGGTAGGATTGTGAATTACTGGCAAGTCAGCTGCCCCCCCCCAAAAAAACAAACTGGATGTAAGTGCTTGACATACTTAGGACATAGTTAGGTCACTGCAATAGCTCTTTTAAAATATACGAACATACAAACAAGCCAGCAGAAGAATGCCATTTGGTCTATTAAGTCTGCTCGTATTGCAGGGTCCACAGCTTAAGCTAATGTTTCTGCCTCCCTCCCTCCCCACTCCTCCCATCCTCCCTCCCTACCCATGATTCTTATCTTCCCCTATGCCTATCCAGCCTTTCTTAAAGCTGCTCACTGTCTTTAACGAGATGACCTCTTCCGCAGCGCATTCCAAGTGTCCACCACCCTTTCTGGAAGAAGTGCTTCCCGGACATCCCTCCCAAACCTCGCGACCTCCAGCTTAAGATCAGCACCGTGATATGGTTGCCACCAGCTAAAGAGACTTTCCTATCAACATTATTTATCCCTTTCGAAAGTACCGAATGTCCCAATCATGTCCCCTCTCTCTCTCTCCTGTCTTCCAGGGAGTACATATTCAGTGCCCTCCACCTCTCCTCGTATGCCTTGCCCTGCTGACCGGCTATAATCTTTGTAGCCCTCCTCTGTACCTTCTCCAGCAGGTTAATGTCCTTTTTGAGGTGTGGGCACTAGTACTGATCTCCATACTCTAGATGTGGCCTTACCAGTGACCTGTACAAGGACAGTATAACCTCCTCTCTCCTACTACTGACCTCCCCAGCTATGCATCCCAGCATCTTGTTTGCCTTTGCTGCTGCTTTCTTGCACTGCGTGGAGTGCTTCAGGTCACTAGTGATCATCACTCCCAGGTCCTTCTCCTCCTCTGATGCAGCTATTCGGACTCCACCCAGGTAATACTCTGTCCTGGGATTCTTGGCTCCAGTATACATAACTTTGCATTAAAGCCAAGCTGCCAGATCCTGGACCACCTCCCCAGCTTTTCCAGATGTTCCTGTAGGTCCCGTATCCCTTCAGCTGTGTCCACTCTCCCACAGAGCTTGGTGTCATCTGTGAATAGGCACACTTTGCCTTTAATGCCATCCCCAATGTCACTGCAAACTGGATGGACATAGGTCAGTGCAATAAAATCCTGAGGCAAGGTCAGCAGTGTTGATTTTTACAGGAATACTGCCTTCACTAGTGGTGTGGTACTTGTTTTTTGTTATTCTGTTTTTATACTGGTACGTGAATTAGTACCTCTCGCGCTGCCACAGAGTATGAACAACGAGAGGTAGAGGGTCCTGACACTGCTGACATTTGGCAGAGGGCCCTGGACACAAAACAAAGTTGAAAATCCCTGGCCTACACCATGCAAGCAGGGTATTCTGGGATAGTGCAGGACCAGTTTTTCTTAGTCGTATAGGTGAGTGCCGAAAGGGCTTCTCCTAGTCCACACTGTTAGCCCAATGGGCTGGGGCAGCATGATGGAGCGATGCCCTGTCCCCCCACAGCTGGCAGGTGTCATGGGGGGGACACGTAAAGGATATGGCAGGGTCCCTGCTGCCCTATTCTGCACCACCTTACCCGGCGCCTTTGTGAATGCATGGAATACAGACAAGCTGCGCCAAATAGCTGCATGACCCACTGGGGACCAAGTGCAGAAGGGACGGCATCCCTCTGTGCATGCCATGGGGATCCACGGACCCTTGATGTGTGACTAGGATGTAGGGTTCTATGCACCATGGATATACAGTGTGTAGGTGACATGTACCACCATGCATAGCCCCTTTGTGAATACTCTTGAGCTGAGGTAAGGCTGAAGGAAGGCGTGAACTGGTACTGGCAGTTCCCAACCTGAATCTGAGGTATTTTATGGGACTTGGCCTGACTGGTATGCGAAAGTAAGCTGATTTCAGATCCAGTGATTCTGGCCAGTCTCCTGTTTGCATAGATGGAATCACTGAGCCCAGTGTTACCATCTTGAACTTTTCCTTCTTTAAATGTTTGTTCAGATATCTTAGGTCTGTCATGGGTCACCACTCCCCATTTTTCTTGTGGATCAGAAAGTATCTGGAATAAAGTCCCTCATCCCGATATCAGGCAGGTACTTTTTCCATGGCATTTGCTTGCAACAACTTCTTCAGCTCCATCTCCAAATTAATTTTTTCTGCTGGGGTGTGAGGCTGGAAAATCTTTGGATTCTGTAGTTTTGGGAATTTCCTGAACTGCAAGGACAGAACCTGGCTCACTATTCCACGACTCACTTGTCTGTGGTGACTTTTGTCCAATCCTGGTAGTAGTAAGCCAGTCTTCCACCCCCACTGGCAATGGATGGGTGACTCGAGCAGACTTGTCAGGGGTTTGGCTTTGCCTGAGGTTTGGGGACTGGTGTTGCAGCTGCATGCCTAGTGCTCCTTCTACCCCTGCCCCTATAGTAGCCCCTTTATGGAGGGCATTCATAGGAAACATAAGCACAAAGGTAGTAACCCCTACCCCTACCTCCCCTTCCACAAGGCCTGTAAGAAGTGGGGCCTCTACTTTCTCAGTATTGCTGTTGTGGGTAGTTTTGTACTCATCCGCCTTTTTCATGTAAGCCTCTGTCTTATCACCAAAGACTTTTCTTCACAGGGGAAATCAATTGCTTGTTTGTGTGTCCTGGGATAGATTAGTAGTTATAAGCCAGGCAAACCTTACGGACACTATATGAGCCATGACCCTAGATGCAGTGTTTGTGTCCAGTACCATATGGAACTGGTCCTTTGTGGCATCTATGGCTGATCTTGCTGTGTCAGCCATACCCTTTGCCAAGTCTATAGTAGTCTTAACACTCAGTGCCAGTATAGAAAATTCCATTTCTGATACTGGGTGTGTAAGCCGAGTAAGCTGCCTGTCTTAGTAGCAGGGAAGTTGACGTAAAAAAATCTTTTGCTCACGCTATCCAGTTTCCTGGAATCTTTCTCATGAGACTGGGAGGAAAGGGGCACTTTGGCCTTATCACAGGTGGCAGTCTGCACCACTCCCTCGTGATCAGGGTGGAAGTACAGGTATTCAGCGCAATATTCTCGTCTATGCCAGCAGCTGAGGCAGGTGCTGACATAACCTTGCCTGTGGCTTTCCTTTTTTTAAACTCGCACTCTTTATTTGATTTTCAAATTTTAAGTAGACAGTACAACAAATCATATACAATCTTACAATAAAATAATAATAGTTACATTAATCACAACAACACATACACATATAAAAGGCACTTTCTCCAATTAATTCACTACTATACATATCTTCACAGAACGGTTCTACATATAGGGGGGATGAGGTAATTTCTGCTTAGGAGTACAAGGGGGAGAGAAAGGAAGTAAAATAACGACCAAAAGGAGGGAGGAGTGGACAAAAGCAACACCCACAGATGATTCTTCAAATACCTAACTATGGTATAAACTCTGGTTGCACTGCAGACATATATAAGACCCACCTTCTCCAGATTAATTCAAATTGGGTCTGTTTCTTATTATGAGTGGCTGTTAAGGCCTCTACCCCATATATAGAAACCACAGTTTCATGCCAGTGGGCCAAGGTGGGTTCCTTATCAGTGAGCCATAGCTTAGTTATGGACTTCTGGCCTGCAAGGAGGGCATATTTCAGCAGCCTTCCTTTGTGTGGCTCCCTATACTCTCTCGGGAGATCAAATAGGAAATATAGTGATACAGTTAGTTGTAAAGTAGGTTCAAAGATGGATTGTAAGGCTTGTCCCAAGTCCCTAATAAAGGAAGCGAGATTTGGGCACTCCCACATTATGTGATGTAGGTTCACTAGGGTGAAGCCACATCCCCTCCAACATACTGCCCCTCTGTTTTTGAAATTTAACTTGGATTGCTGGGGTCCTAAAAACTGAACATGCATCTTCCATAAAAATTCACTCCATTTAATAATTGACAGACCCCAGAACAGCCGCCCCTGGGCCCACTCCTATGTTTCATCAGATATTTGGAGACCTATGTCTCTGGCCCCTGCCTCTCTTATCGACAAGGTGGTGTCTCCCTTCCACGTGATAAGTGCTTTATAAATATGGGAGATCATACTTGTGGATGGGGCCTTATTTTCTACTGTAGCCCTGAGAGTGAACAAGATCTGGGGAGGTGGGGGCACTCCTCGTCCTGGCATATTTTAATGTTTTAATGTAGTCTCTGATTTGAAAATATCGGAACCTGTCTCCAGGGAGTGTATAGCTGGTTACCGAATCTTGAAATTATCTAATCTCCCTTCCCTTTAAAATTGCCATATCAGGTGAAGCCCTGTCTCTCCCATCTCTGGAATCCCAAATCCCAGCGTGCTGGGTCAAATCCTCTCAGATAGGGAACTGCACACATAAGATATCTCACTCCCAAGTCTTCTATCCCTGTTACTCCAAACCAGTTAGCTAGTGTCACTTCTGTAAATGGGCTGACCCTCCTCTCCAGCGCACGTAATCCCCCCTCCATCAGCAGTACTGAATGCAGGTTACCCAGAGCCCCCTCCCTCAGTTCCAGTGTCTTCCACCTGGATATATACTCTCTAAGAAACCAATATAAGGTAAGGTTAAAATTTATTTATATAAGGTACATAAAATATTAAAATCCATAACAGTTAAAACAATCTATACATACCAGCAATTACATTTCCGAGAATGCTTGTTTAAATAAAAAGGTTTTAAAAGCTTTTTTAAACCCTTCTACAGCCAGGCTATTTCGTATCTGGCAAGGTAGAGAATTCCACAGGGTAGGTGCCATAAAGGCAAAAGTTCTTCCACCAGATGTTTTCAGGGTTACCCTGGGAATCTCTAGCAATCCCTCATCAGAGGATCGGAGGGAGCGGGAGGGACAGTAAGAAATCAGGAGTTCTTTCAGGTAGTGGGGTCCCAACTCATGTAGGGCCTTATAGGTCAACAATGCGACCTTGAAAGTGATCTGCCACTGTACAGGCAGCCAGTACAACTCGCGCAGCACAGGTGTTATATGGTTGGATCTCGGGCTTCCTGTCAACAACCTAGCCACCGCATTTTGCACCAGCTGCAAGTGGTGGATATCCACTCCTGGAAACCCTAGATAAAGGGCATTGCAGTAATCAAGACAAGTGGCAACTAAGGCGTGGACCAGGGTAGGAAGGTCATCAGATGGGACCAAGTGTTTCACCGATGCTATATTCCTTAGATGGAAAAAGGAAGATTTGACTACAGCCAACACCTGTGCTCTCAGGGTCAAGTCCTCGTCAGACGTAACACCAAGGTTACGCACCTGGCCAGATGCCATAAGCAGGGTCCCCCCCCCAGAAATAAACCTGAGGGTTTCCCCGCCCATGAACTTAACATCCTCACCCCCGGCTCCACTACCAATACTTCTGTCTTTCCTGGGTTCAACCTTAGCCAGCTGGTACTCATCCAGTTCTGTATCTCCAGCAGGCAGTCGTTAAACACTGTGCTTGAGTCAGACTCCTGCCCGGGCACAAAAGACATACAGAGCTGAGAATCATCAGCACAGTAATGAAAACTCAACCCATATAGTCTTATAATGTCCCCTAATGGGAGCATATACACCGCAAATAACATGGGGGACAACACCGAACCCTGTGGCACCCCACAGCCACAGCACACGTAGTGAGAGGCCGAGGAATAAATCCCCGACACTACTCTCTGGGTCCTACCCTGCAGGAAAGATTGAAACAAATTTTGGACCACCCCTCCACCCCAAGTCCACAGAGAAACCACAGACATTCTAGCAACACCCCATGATCTACGGTGTCAAATGCTGCTGAGAGATCAAGGAGAACCAAGATGGAATGAATTCTCCGATCTCTCACCATCAGGAGATCATTCAGTACCCGTACAAGAGCCGTCTCAGTGCTATGCCATTTCCTGAAGCCAGACTGGAAAGGGTCATAGATACTGTGGCTGGTTAAATGATCTTCCAGCTGCAAAGCGACCACCTTCTCGATAACCTTCCCCAAAAAGGGGAGGTTCAAGACCGGTCTGTAGTTTTCTGGGCAGTCAGGATCAGGGGAGGCTTTTTCAAAAGGGGGCGCACCACTGCCTCCTTTAAGGGATCTGGAAAGATCCCTCTCTCCAATGATACCACCACTATCCCAGTAAGGATTGGGCCAATAACCTCTACACACCCCACGAACAGGTGAGTACGGCCCGGATCCAAACTACAGTAGGTTGGACACAAAGTCTGGATGATCCTCACTATATCCATGACAGTGCGGTACCCTGCTAGTAACCCCCCTTTCTTTGGAGTGAACTCAGTTTACTAATATCCTCTGCGTCCTGTTGTCCAACCAATTTTTTACCCAGTCTACCACCCTGGGACACACTCCCAATCTGGATAACTTGTTTATTAATCTTTTGTGTGGGACTGTGTCAAATGCCTTGCTAAAGTCTATATAGGCCATGTCCACAGCCCCTCCCTGGTCTACTACTTTGGTCACCCAGTCAAAGAAATCTATCAGATTTGTCTGACATGACCTTCCTGCTGTGAATCCATGCTGCCTTGGGTCCTGTGCCCCACTGGCCTCTAGGTACTCAACAATTCTTTCTTTCAGAAGTGACTCCATCTTTTTCCCTACCACTGAGGTCAAACTAACAGGTCTGTAGTTTCCTGCCTCTGCCTTGCTCCCACTTTTCTGAAGGGGAATCACATTCATCTTCCTCCAGTCCTCAGGTACCACACCATCCCCCCCAACATGATTTGTTAAATAGGGTTGTCAGTGCCAACCCAGTGGCGTAGAGGGTTGAGGCACTGGCGCCTTACCTTGATCCACACCGGCAACCCAGGTTTGGGAACGGACTTGGGGTGCCGTCAGGTGGCGGAGACGACTGAGCATCCGGAGGACTGCTCTTCTCTCCAGGGGTGGAATCTGGGAATGCATCGCTCAGCAGTGGCCCCCAGTGGAGACTGGGGGCACTGTCTGAGCATGCACTGATGGGACAAGAAAAACCAGGAAAAATGGCGCCTGAAGTGAGCGGTTTGATGGCTGTCGGCAGTTTCGCCACGGCACCCGCCTTGATCCATGCTCCGCGGGGAGTTACGGAGGGGAGGCTCCCTGTGGCCCCGCTGCGGAGGGGGGAGTCACAGACACTGGGTGTCCGCAGCAGAGGCGGGCGGTGGCTGGATGTCCATGAAGAGGGAGCAGCTCAGGTGGCCAAGGAGGGATAAATAATACTAAAAAAAAAAAATAGGGTTGTCAGTGGTGTCACTTATTCTCCCCTTAGTTCTTTAAGAATTCTAGGGTGAATCCCATCAGGCCCCATTGTCTTGTCCACCTTGAGTTTTAGGAGTTTTTTCAGGACCCTTTCTTCACTGAATGGACTGGCATCACCCCTCCCCCCCCACAGAATGCTTCTATTGTTTGGTTTAGGTACATCCTCTTCCTCTTCTTTTGTGAATACTGAACAAAAGTATGCATTCAGTAGCTCTGCCTTTTCACGGTCACCCTCTGTCCACTCCCCTCTTCTTTGTTAAGCCTCACTATCCCTCCCTTGGTCTTTCTTCACTCTCTAATGTACTTATAAAATGTATTTATTTGTTTGAATTTTGATAACCGAGTGGGCCCACTGAGACAGTAGAGTCCCTTTTTCAGGGGCGACCCGGGGAATATAACAATTCCAAGACTGAAACAAAAACTGTAGGGGATAATTACAAATGTACAGTAGGGTGAATACAGTTGACAATTGATACAGGTACAGTTGGGTAAATAAGGTAACGAGGAAACAGCTAGTCAAACTTACTGTGGGGCAGGCATCATACATTTGAAAATAGAACAGATGGCGCAGCAAGCAGTACACAATTGAAGATAAAATAGTTGGAACAGTAGAGACGCAACTGTATTCTAGTTATACAGTCAATCCCAACAGCTGTGGATGTTGTTTCCTTGGAGGTCATATGGTGTCCATGGAGGGATACAGCACTGGAAGGGTTAGTGTCAGCAATGATGAAGATAGGAGACTAAGTTGTACAGGAAGGTCCAGTTCTGAGAGATTACCACGAAGCAGCCAGAGGAGTTGTAAAATGTGGATCCTGCGGATCCTAGCAACAGATCCAGCTCAGATCCTAACTATCTGACCCAGGATCCATCACTATCTGATCCTGGATCCTAACTATCTGACCTAGGATCCCTGGATCCCAACTAGGATTCCTGGATCCTACATCTGTCTTTACTAGTATTTCTAGTAGGATCCTAGATAGGATACCAGAACTATCTGACAGATACTTGTAGGATCCACAAAAGCATTATCTCAGCAACACTGCTCCAGACACAAATCCCAGTAGCAGCTGCATAAACTCTGCCGTAACAGTTTTTGAACGTTGCTGAACAGGGTAGAACTGTGAGAAAACTTGATGATAGATGACCAAAATGCCTGCAAACCCACTATAGAAAGTTACAGACAACAAACTAGACTAGAATGCTATTTGTATAGCCAGCCCAGTGGTGCGGAGGGTTGAGGCACCGGACGCCACACCTCGCGCCATGCCGGCGACCTGGGTTTTATGGCGAGCTCGAGCCGCCGGGATCAGCCGGGTGGGGCGAGGTTTATCCCCTTCTTAACTGAGTTGGTTTTCTTTGTGCAAACCAGTCATAGGCATTAACAACAAGTTTTAAACCCAGTGGGCAACTGCAACCACTGACTGTCTCTGCCTGATTCTGTTATGGGGTCTGAGTTACTTCCCCACTGCATGAGTTCTGTGACTTAATTTGTACAGGAGACTGTGCCAGCAGCTGTTCACTGCAGGGCCAAAACAGTTGTTGTAACCTGGGAAAATATTACAAATTAAGTCAAGAACTATGCGGCAATGGTGAAGTAACTCAGATCCCATGACAGTATCAGGCAGAGACAGTCAGTGACTGCAGCTTCCCACTGGGTTTAAAACTTGGTTAAGTGGTGGGGGGCATCTAGGACTGGTCTGCACACAGCAGAATTACTATTATTTAAATAAAAATACGGTCGGGTCCCACAAAACCAAAGTAGACATAAGGTCCATCCTGGATATCCCCTTTCCTCACAACAGCTGCAAACATGCTATTTCTTTCTGCAGTGTGTTTGTGTGACTTTTTTATTGTGCTTGTGAAAGGTACTGTTTGTGAAAGGTGCTGGATTGACAAAACTGGAAACAGAAGCCCTCTGTTTATCCACGAGATACTGCAATGGCAATCACAGTGCAAGCTTTCCCACACTGCTCCACAGATTTGCTTTCACTGTGTCATGGAGGAACCACCATGTAGGTTGAGAGGGTAATTCAGACTCCATGCCATTTGATCCTTGACCTCTAGTGTGAAACTGCCAACAAAGGTGCCAATTAGTGCCAATTCTGTTGTGGTTTTGTGATGTGAACGCCTGCCCACTGGGAACAAGACAAGGAACCACTGCAACTTTTTTTCCACATAGGCAACTGAACAGTACAGTGATAATGGCTTTCCACCACAGACCTAAGCTGGATTTGAACCAGTGACCTAGAGGTGAAAGCCTCCTTAACCCAAAACCAATCCACTGAGCCATCCAGTTCTGCAAAGATGTGCTATTTCAAATTCAGAGAATTGTGGCCTGACGTTGAAATCTTATACCCAGTGACATTCTGAACATATACATACACTATGGGCTAGATATTCGACTGCGCCAGGCAAGGGTGCAAGCCTGGGTGCAGCACAACTGGATTGAGCCAGGGCATGGTCCAGGCAATATTTAATGGTGCTGCGCCATGGCTCAGCACCGTTGAATATGGCACTGAGGATGCAGACGCTGCGCGCAGCGCAGTGGCACTGCACCAGCGTGAGTGGCAGCTGGGGAGCAGAGGGTTGCGCCAGTGCAAGTGCAGTTGCGCTAGGCGCAGCAGGCGATATTCAGCCGTGGGCATGCAAATTAGGCCATAAAGCATGCAAGGCACAAATGGGGCCATCTGCATGTCATTATGGCCCCATTTGCATGCAGTCTCGCATGATCCCAGTGGCTTTACCTGGCGCCCTGCCAAGCTGCAGCCATCAGGGAACGATGCCCAGCTGCCCCTCAGTGCGTGCCGCACCCGTTCGCAGGCATAGGGTAAATATCACCCTTGTGGGCCAGTGGACTGCAATCTCTTGCCCAATCGCAGGCATGTAATAATATAATCCCTGGCGGTCCAGTGGACCGCCATCCCTCGCCCAATCGCGGGCATGAAGTAATATAATCCCTGGTGGTCCAGTGGACCGCTATCCCCTGCCCGATCGCAAGCATGTAGTAATATAATCCCTGGTGGTCCAGTGGACTGATCTCCTTAGCCGCTTGCAGGCGTTAGTCAAACTCCTGGTGGTCCAGTGGTACCCCATCTCCCCACCGCCCTGGTCCCCGCCACCCTACCCCGGTCTGCGGCTCCTGCCCAGCCACCTGCCGAATGACAGTGTACAGTAGGGCTGTCGCCTATTGGTCCTCAGTGGGCCAATGGGCATGCAGTCCATACTGTACCACAATCCCAATATGTGAATGAGCGGCTCATTCACAGATCGGGACTTTGTGTAATTACAATATGGACTACCGCCTGACCAGCGCGCAGTGGGCTGGCAAACATACAGCCTGTACGCTGTCGTCAGTGAGGCGACTGCGGGCGGGGAAGCTGCCACCTGCTGACCGGGGGTGCAGGCAATGACAGCGTCGGGAGGAGAAGGGTGTACCACTGGATCGCAGGATGTTTATCTGGCAGCCTGTGGTGGCGAAGGAGATGATCACTGAACCACCAGGAGTTATACATGCCCGCGATCGGGCAGGGCTCGTTCCACTGGACAACAAGATATACTTATGCCTGATCGAGCAGGGGATGGCGGTCCACTGGACCACCAGGGTGACTTTTGACATGCCGTGATTGGGCAAGGGACTCCGGTCCACTGGACCACCAGGAAGATATTTAACCTATGCCTGCGATCGGGCAAAGGGGTATGGTCCATTGGACCAACAGGGCTTCATATTCAAATGCCCGTTAATGGGCGAGGGGGGGGCACAACGCCCCCTGGGCAGAGGGCTCGTGAACTGTGTCCTGGGAGGTCGGGTGGCCACCCACAGCAGGTGGCTGCAGTGTTGCACCCAGCAATATGGAAGCCCACCTGTGGGTGTCCCCAACTTGTTCCTGGTTTCGACGGCCTCAATATTGCACCCCCCTGTGTGGCGCCAGGCAGGTTTGTGCCTGAATATCACGCTACATCCCGGGCTGAATATTGGGATGTGCCATATGCATGGGCACGCCCCTGCACTTGTGCCGCATAGTACTGGTGCGCCGCCATCGGGGTTGCGCAGCAAATCCAGCCCATTTGAATATTGTACCAGGGCACATTGGTGGGTTGCGAATGGCACAACCTTGTTGCGCCATGTGCAACCCCTTTGAATATCCCACCCTATATGTTCAACAACTTATTTGCCGTATGTATTAATGACACAGATGTCTACAATTTCTCATTTTCTTAGTATTGCACACTATCAAAAGTGTCCAGAATGCAATTCTGTCCAAAAATGTACTCCTCAAAAAGCTGAGGGACCAGTGAGAGAATGGCTGTCACTGAACAGAACCAACTTAGAAACGGTATATGCAAGTATGTAAGACTCAGTTACAATCTTTTATAAGTGGAATTCTGTAATGCATCATCTGTATATCAAATATATTCAATAACTGCACTTGTAACCCTCTGCAAAAAAACATAGTACAGTGCTATACAAAAGGATACTGTCAACCTCCTTTAGGTCTCAAAGTGTCCCTAGTTTAAAAAACACATTTTATAATTGCCAACATTCTGTAAAGATGCTGAAGGGGCTGCTGCTTTCTTTTGACTGTCTAGGGCTGAAGCTGAACTGACTAATTTTATCCTGTCTGTGAAGGGGCTGCTGCTTACGCTAACTGAAGCGCCTATTGATTTAAAACAGCTCGTTTGTAAAAGGGCTACTGCTGACCTGAAAGATCCTGCAAGCTGACCAGGTGCCAGAAGGAGTTGCTGTCGGTGAGACATTGCATACTGCTCCCAAACCCTCTCCGGTAACGTGAGCATTAACAGCTGCTGAGTGGGGGGCGGTACCGGAGATGTAGCGTCATCATTTTGGGAGGGGCGGACTCTGTTAAATTCCTCGCACTGGTACTCCAGCTGAAGTTACAAATGAAGAAGAAATACATCCTGGTTTTGAAGGCTGCTGCTTTCTTTTGACTGTCTAGGGCTGAAGCAGACTGACTAATTTTATCCTGTCTGTGAAGGGGCTGCTGCTTACGCTAACTAAGCTCCTATTGATTTAAAACAGCTCGTTTGTAAAAGGGCTGCTGCTGACCTGAAAGATCCTGCAAGCTGACCAGGTGCCAGAAGGAGTTGCTGTCCGGTGAGACATTAGCCACACTCCCAAACCCTCTCCGGTAACCGTGGCATTAACAGCTGCTGAGTGGGGCGGTACCCAGGAGAAGGTAGCGTCATCATTTGGGAGGCGGACTCTGTTAAATCCCTCGCACTGGTACTCCAGCTGAGTTACAAATGAAGAAGAAATACATCCTGGTTTTGAAGGGCTGCTGCTTTCTTTTGACTGTCTAGGGCTGAAGCCGAACTGACTAATTTTATCCTGTCTGTGAAGGGCTGCTGCTTGCACGCTAACTGAAGCTCCTATTAAAACAGCTCGTTTGTAAAAGGCTGCTGCTGACCTGAAAGATCCTGCAAGCTGACCAGGTGCCAGAAGGAGTTGCTGTCCGGTGAGACATTGCGCCACTGCTCCCAAACCCTCTCCGGTAACCGTAAGCATTAACAGCTGCTGAGTGGGGGGCGGTACCGGAGAGGTAGCGTCATCATTTTGGGAGGGGCGGACTCTGTTAAATTCCTCGCACTGGTACTCCAGCTGAAGTTACAAACGAAGAAGAAATACATCCTGGTTTTGAAGGGGCTGCTGCTTTCTTTTGACTGTCTAGGGCTGAAGCCGAACTGACTAATTTTATCCTGTCTGTGAAGGGGCTGCTGCTTACGCTAACTGAAGCTCCTATTGATTTAAAACAGCTCGTTTGTAAAAGGGCTGCTGCTGACCTGAAAGATCCTGCAAGCTGACCAGGTGCCAGAAGGAGTTGCTGTCCGGTGAGACATTGCGCCACTGCTCCCAAACCCTCTCCGGTAACCCTAAGCATTAACAGCTGCTGAGTGGGGGGCAGTACCAGAGAGGTAGCGTCATCATTTTGGGAGGGGCGGACTCTGTTAAATTCCTCGCGCTGGTACTGCATGAGCGTGAGTGGCGCGAGCTCCACTCGGCAACAAAATGGTGAGGCAAAAGTATTTTAAATAGATTTGGTTGTTATTATAGGGATATCATTGGGGTTTAGAGGTATAATAGATATATTGTATAGCCCTCAAATTTTAAATAGAATGGCATTAGTTTGTAGGATGATGTTTCAATTGTGTGTGTTTTTGTTATTAACAGTGAAATTGAAAACCCCCTGTCAATCAGAAATTTCAAGTTCTATAGTGAATGAGGTTGTCCCGATATTGAAGATGAGAGAACTATTAGTAAGGGGGAATTCAGAGTATAGAGGGCGTCGTAGAAATCTCTTCTCTATGGTCAGAGACCAGTTAAGTAAAAAACTAATTAATATAAGTATATTGGCAACTGGGCAAACTAAAAATAGAAATTGTTTATTAATAGTGTTGATTTTGGAGGGCGACATAGAAACAAACCCAGGACCCGAAAAATCTGGTGATATTAAAATCATTTATGATAATGCTAGAAGCTTAAAGAAAAAAGGGGATTTGATGAAATCTTGGGTAGAAAGAAAACATTACTCACCTTAGTAATGTTGTTTCTTCTAATGGAGTCTTGCTATATTATAGACATTAGCAGTTTGATCCAGCTCTAGAACTGCCCCGGAGTGAAATGGTTAAAACCATTCCAAAATAGAATTTTGGCACGAGAGCAGCTCTATCTGTGTCATTTCAAACTTGAACTGTCAGATCTTTACGAGCCAAACTCACTAAGGTCTGTGTGGAAGCTGTAACTCTACACTCAGCCAAATGGCTACCTAAATAATAACAACCATTGATGGCCCCAACACCCAAGACTCAAGTCGGGGACAGAAATACTAACACCATTCTAATAATGAAATGGAACATAAGTATAATAAAACATACACCATGCACACACACACCCAAAGTCCCAAAGGGACAAAATGCTAACAGGACATAAGTAGTGCCCACACTAAGTTGCCCGCCCCCACCAAGTAGAGGTTCTGAGAGGGGCAGGTTGGGGGGGGGAGGTCTATAATATAGCAAGACTCCATTAGAAGAAACAACATTACTAAGGTGAGTAATTTTTTCTTCAAACAACATGAAGTCTTGCTATATTATAAGACATTAGCAGAATACACAGCAGTACCTCCATGGAGGAGGGGCAGAACCTACTTAGGGAATAGGCTCTGAAGAACAGCTGTGCCAAACCGAGCATCTCTCCTGGCCTGGACATCCAGGGAGTAATGCTTGGTAAAAGTGTGTACCGTTTTCCAAGTAGCAGCCTGGCAAATCTCTAATAAAGGGATATCTCTGGCAGCAGCTAGAGACACAGCTGTACCCCTGGTAGAATGAGCCCCTCAAACCGGGGCTCTGCCACTTTCTGATAAAAAATTGGATACAAGAGACAATCCACCTGGCTATTGATCTCTTAGTGGCAGGTTTGCCTTTCCCAGCTTCACCATAGGTAAGGAAAGTTGGAGGATTCAACCTGTGACCTTTGGCACGCCTATATAATAACCAAGAGCTCTCTTAACATCCAGGCTGTGCAACCTCCTCTCACCAAGAGGAGTGATCAGTGAAAATACTGAAGGGAGATAGATTGATTAAGATGGAAATCTGAAACCACCTTAGGCAAAACTTCCTATTAGTCCTAAGGACTACCTTATCCCTGTGGAAAGAAATAAAGTTAGTCTCCACTGACAAGGCTTGCAATTCACTTAACGTCTGGCAGAAGTGATAGCCACTAGAAAAACAGTTTTCCAAGTTAGGTACTTAAGCTCTGCAGAAGACAGAGGTTCAAAAGGGGTTGCATTAACTGGGCAATGCAAACATTTAGGTCCCAAGCAGGGCCGGTTCAAAAGGAGGATTAGTATGGAGTAATCCTTAAAAACTTGGAAAACACAGGATGAGAGGAAAGAGGGATGACTTTTCTGCTGACACAAAAGCAACACAGCTGCCAAATGAACTCTCAGGGTAGCTGGTCGAGACCAAGGAATTAAGATGTACCATGTAATCTAACAAAATGGGCAATTCAGCAGATTCTGGGAAATATTTTCCCAACACCAAATGGAAAACCTTTTCCATTTAGAACTATAAGTAGCCCTAGTGGAAGGCTTTCTGGAAACCTTTAGGATCTCAAGAACACCCTGAGAGAGTGTAAATCAGCAAACTCTAACTCCTCAAGAGCCAGGCCTTGAGGTTGAGGATTGAGGTCGGATACAAAACCCTTCCCTGGGCACAAGTCAACAGATTGTGATTCCTGGGAGGCACAGGGAAGATGGACTGTCAGAGACAGAAGGAGTGGGTACCAGGGCTGCCTGGCCCAATCCGGGGCAATCAGAATCACCCTGCAAGGCTGAGATCTGATTTTGACTAGTACTTTGAATAGGAGAGGAAAGGGGAAAGCATAGAAGAACTTCCTCCCAATCCAGAAGAAGGGCATCCAGGGAACTGAGCCCAGCACTGGAGGCCTGCAACAGAACAGAGGAAGTCTGTGATTGTCTGGGGCTGCAAAAGATCTATCTGAGGGATGCCCCACCTGGCAAAAACTATCCCCAGCACTTGAGGATCCAGGGACCATTCGTGATGGCCCTGGGAAATCCTGCTGAGGGCATCCGCCAGGACATTGTCCTTCCCTGGAAGATGAACTGCTTATGAGGGAAGTGTTCAGGGAATAGGCCAGAGACCACAACTTCATTGCCTCGGTGTACAAGGCCGAAGACCGAGTGCCCCCCTGTTTGTTGATGTACCACATTGTTGTGGTGTTGTCTGTTCTGACTTGTATCACCTTGTCGTGGACAGATGCAGAAAAAGCTTGAAGAGCTAAAAAGACAGCTCTGAGTTCCAGCAAATTTATGTGGAGCAGAGATTCCTGGGGGGACCAAACTCCCTGAGTGGAAAGGTCGCCCATGTGGGCTCCCCAACCCAGAAGGGAAGCATCTGTAGTGAGAGTCAAGTCGTGAGAAGGGGAAATGAAGGGGACCCCCGCTTTTAAATTGCTCTGATCCTGCCACCACTGGAGGGCTAGGATCAAGGTTCGAGTCACTGGGACCAACTTGGAAAGGGGGTCTCTTCTCTGAGACCAAAAGGTGAAACTGAATGTCTCTCATCTGAAATCTGGCTCCCTGCACAACAGCTGTGGATGCAGCCATGTGCCCCAGGAGCTGCAGAAAGTGTCTTGCTTCTCTGAACTGGTAATGACCTGAGGGCAGTTCGAATCTGAGGTACTTTCGATGGGATCTTCTGATTAGGACATGGAAATAGGCATCCCTGAGGTCCAGGGAGGCTAGCCAGTCCCCTGGCCTTAGGGAAGGTAAAATCATTGCCAGAGTTACCATTTTGAACTTTGGTTTCAAAAGGTGCTTGTTCAGATATCTGAGATCTAAAATGGGCCGCCATTCTCCTGTCTTTTTTGGGGTAAGGAAGTATCTGGAATACAGACCCCTGCCCTGATGCAGGGGAGGAACCCTTTCTACTGCTCTGAGAGCTAACAGGGATGAGACCTCTGTCCTGAGTGAGGGTCTCTGAAGCACTTGCAGTTAGAAAAAGTCTGCTTCTCAACTTGGGAAACTTTTTGAAGCTGAGAACCAGACCCTGGCTTACTACTTCCAGAACCCACTTGTCTGAGGTTAAAAGCCCAATTCTGACTGAAGTAAGCCAGCCTGCCCCACTGGTACAGGAGATCGGCCCTGGGCACCCATCAGGGTGCCTGTTTATAAAGAGCTTTAGGCTGGGGGGTGGGAGCAGGTCTGCCCACCCCTCGTCTGCCCCTGCCTCTGAAGAAGCCCCTCTGAGCATAGGCAGAGGAGGCCTGAGTCTGGTAGAAAGGCCTGTGAAAAGGCCTACCCCTACCCCAGGGGGCATGCCTTTGAGGAGTGGCTTGCCGCTCCTTAGCCTGGGCACTCTTGTAAGTAGTCCTATATTCATCCATCTTCTTCATGTAATTCTCTGTCTGCTCTCCAAACAGAGAATTTCCCACCACAGGAAAATCCATAGCCTTAGTCTGGGTATCCTGCTGACAAACTAGTACACCTGAGCCAGGCCAACCTACGAAAGCTACTAGATGTGGCCATGACCCTAGAGGAAACATCATTAACATCCACAGCAGCATGAAACTGAACCCAGAGGCTTCAATGCCATCAGCAGCCACCTGTTCTAGTTCACTAGCCAGCTGGCCATGGGCCTGCTTGGCCAATTGCATAACAGTATCCCATCTAAATTTCTGATACCTAGCTACATAAGCCACATAATTTGCTTGCCTGGTCCCAGAGGGCTGCCATATACTATTTTTTGCCATGGCATCAATCTTCCTGGAATCCTTGTCAGGAGGATGTGAAGCCAAGGAATATTAGCTTTATCACAGGCAGCAGCCTGAACTACCTAACATGACTGCATTGCTGAGAAAGGAATTCTGTATCAGGGCCTGACAATGTATACCTTCTGTCCATCTTTTTATCTACAGGAGGCACAGAATTAGGAGCTTTTAAAATTTTAATTGTTTGTTTCCTAAAAGACTTATGTAAAGGAATAGACAATCTCATAGACTCTGGAATATCCATCATTTCTACAAAATCAGGCTCCTCTTGCTCATCCACAGCCTCTTCTAAAGGAAGCTGGAGGGTTTCAGCAACTTTTTTATAAAACATAAAATGAGATGGGGACTCAGACAGCATAGGGGGAGATTCTAAAGGTCTGTCTGGGGAGATGTCCGGTTCAATGGGCACACTCAGACCTTCCAGCCACATTCATACTGTTCATAATCCTCCTCCCTCCTCTGGTTCATAAAATTCCTCAATATCATAATCCTGAACCACTGGGACGGACGAACCGACCTTTACCAGATAGTGGTGGTTCGGACGGACCCTGAGACAGTGACTGGACAATTTGTATGGCTTTTGCTATCTCTGCAGCAGTTGGAGAAGGAATTTTGGACTCCAGACCTGCTGATTTTCTTGTTTTCTTTACTGGAATTGTTTCCTCAGAACCAGCTTTTCTTTTGCCCGAGGAAGTCTGGCCCTGGTCAGAGGGCACTCCCTCTGGTTTGGTTGGCACCGAACCGGGCTGGCCATCCGGGTCAGCGGACTTTTTGGCCTCTCGTTCCCTGAGCCTGCCCAATCTTTTTTCCAGGGTGGCTGCAGGGAAATTCTTACATACCTGGCAGTCTGACTGGAGGTGGTCAAACCCCAGACAATAAACACACATGTGGTGTGGGTCAGCCTTGGCAAAGACTTCCCACAAACATCACAGTGTTGAAACCAGTGGGCCAGTTTTCTTTTGGGTTTCTCAGACATAATGCCAGCTAACCAAAAACTTGCCCTTTAACGCAGTGCCAGGCAAGACACCCTTATTGGTTCCTAACCGTGTCATTGGGTATTGGAAAAACGTAATAAACCGCTTTTTTCAGAACCGATAAGAACGCGAACCAGGAACCGCACTCTAAAATAGTAACTTTTAGTTTTAAATGAGTTTTAAACCCACTGATTGGTTCAAAACCGAACCGATAACTTACAAGTTCCACACAGACAAAACCTTCATTTACTTACGGTTACCACAGATAGAGCTTGAACCGAACGGTTTTGCGGTTAAAATAAAACTATTCTCGGTTAAATCCAACCGAGAAAACACTTTTTAAACCGAGAAATGAACCGAGCAGAAGGAGAAATCTCCGGAGCGACTGTTCACTGAGGCAGAGTAAAGAATCTGACAGTTCAAGTTTGAAATGACACAGATAGAGCTGCTCTCGTGCCAAAATTCTATTTTGGAATGGTTTTAACCATTTCACTCCGGGGCAGTTCTAGAGCTGGATCAAACTGCTAATGTCTATAATATAGCAAGACTTCATGTTGTTTGAACAGAAACTCCTGAAATTGTGGCATTAACCGAAACTTAGTTAAATAAGAGTATAGATACCAAAGAATTTGAACCTGAGGGTTATAATAGTTACAGATTGGATAGAAATGGAAAAAGAGATGGAGGAGTATTAATGTTTATAAAATGGGAACTTGGTCAAATTTCAATCGTGTTTGCTGATCAGGTAGGAAAAATAGATTGTTTATTAGTTAAGGTTCAAGGTTTACAGTTGGTATTAGGGGTTATTTATGCTCCCCCTAAGACTCTAACTGGTGAATTTGAAAATTTAGCATCAGTTATTCAGAGAGTTTCAATGGGTTGCGAATTAATGCTAATTGGTGATTTTAATGCAGGATTGGGGAAACCAAGGGTCTTGCTTTGGAAAAAGTTTTAAAATTTTAGATGTAGAACAGAAGATTATATTTCCCACTAGGAAAACTTCTCATCTTAGTGCTGGCAATATATTAGATTTAAACTTTGTTACAACAAAGATCAAAATGAGAGCGATTGAAGTAAAGCAACCAGTGATGGGAGATCATAGCTCTATAAGCTGCTTGTTTGTTATGGAAGATATAGAAAGTAAACCTATTAGAAATCCTTCATTAAAAATAAAACGTAGACATTTTAAAAACTACAACAAAGATGCATTTGTGGTAAAACTCTCTTCAGTAAGATGGGATAGATTATTTTTGATACCTTCTGTGAACTTAGCGGTCGGGGAATTTTCTAAATGGTTTCTAGAGATTTGTGATGAATTAGCTCCTTTTTGTACATGTATGCAGAGAAAGTCACATGTTCCTTGGGTCTCAGAAAAAAAAAACAAAAAAACTAATACATGATATTCACCCTGGGTCGCCCCTGAAAAAGGGACCTTTGGTCTCAGTGGGTTTACCTGGTAAACAAAATCTAAATAAATAAATAAATGGTAAGAATTGTCTGTGGAAAAAGGCGAGTAAATCCTTAAATAATGCAGATTGGGAAGAATATAAAAAAGCCAGAAATTATTTGAAATTTCAAATAAAAAAATTGAAACAAAAATATTTTGAAGATAAAATTAAACAGACTACAGATAATAGTAAAAAGTATTGGTCATTTTTAAAATCTTTTGAGACCCCACAGGTTTGTGGTCCATCTATTCAAATGGTAACTAGAGGTGTCCCCCAGAATAAAAAGGAAACATCAAATATTTTAAATGATTATTTTGTTACATTGCCAGATTTGGACCTAATTGATCCAAAATTAGGGGATGAACAAATTAAGCCACCGTATACTAATATTCCGAGGTTTAGTTTTAAAATGATTTCTTGTAAACAGGTAAAAGCAGAACTTAGGAAACTGAAAACAAATAAGGCTTGTGGCTTTGATCTTATAGAGAATCGATTTTTGAGAGATTCAGTTCAGGTGATTGCTCCCATATTGACTAAGTTGTTTAATTGGTCTCTGAGTGAGGGCATTTTTCCAGATGTCTGGAAGAATGCCAAGATCATTCCTATTTACAAAGGTTCAGGGGATTTATATCAACCAACAAATTATAGACCCATTGCTTTACTGTCTGGGATTTCAAAAATTTTAGAAAAATTAATTCAAGTTCAATTGGTTGACCACTTGGAAAAGTATTCATTAATAACCAAACAACAATCTGGTTTTCGGAAGGGATATTCCACGGGCACCGCTCTCACCGATGTGGTTGATGCTACTGCATCCAAATTGGAGGGGGGCTGATCGGTGGGAGCAGTGTTCATGGATTTATCCAAGGCTTTCGATACAGTTAATCATAGTCTGCTGGTTAGATGCATGGCAGAAATTGGTGTGGTAAAGGAGTCAGGAAATTGGTTTAAATCTTATCTTTCAAAAAGAACTCAACAGGTCTGCATTAATGGAGTGTTATCAAATAAATTAAATGTGCAATGAGGAGTACCTCAGGGCTCTATTTTAGGCCCAATATTGTTTTTGATTTATATTAATAAGGTCAAGGATTGCATAAAACACTCTAATATAAATCTTTATGCAGATGATACTTTGTTGATATCTAGTGGTCAAACAATTGACGAAATGCAAACAAATTTACAGAATGATTTTACTGGTTTATCTAAGTGGTTAACAAAATCTGGTTTATTACTTAATAGTAAAAAGACCAAGTTAATGGTTTTTGGAAGAAAGCAAATCCCTATAGGGTTTGAAAATACAAAGATTAATATAAAAACCTTAAATAGTGAAATATTAGAGCCGGTTACAGTTTATAAATATCTGGGTGTTTGGATAGATTCATCATTGAAATTTGAACATCACATAACAGAGACTATAACTAAAGTAAATAGAAGATTGGGAGCCTTCAGGCGCTCTAGTTTTTGTTTGAATAGATTAATGAGGGAACAAATTATAAACCCATTTCTCCTTCCAATTTTGGAATATGGAAATCATATATATGGTTTTGCAGCAAATAGATGGTTAAGGTTGATCAGTTATATTATAGGATGGCTAGATTCATAATACAAAAGGATTATAGGACACATCATTGCCAAGTACTTAGTGAATTGGGTTGGGTCACTCAGGAAAGTAAACGTAGGATCTCTTGGTTAACACAGATTTTTAAGGCAATAAAATTTCAACAACCTGAAAGTCTTCATGATAAATTGGAATTGAGAAAATGTGTACAGTATATAATTTGAGAGACATAAATTTAAGGGACTATGTATTCCCAAGGTTCATAAATGCATATAGTGCTTTAAGATTCCTGATTATTGTTAAGGATTTGTGGGGGGCTTTGAAATCTGTATATTGTAGCCAGACTAATGATTTGAAGGTATTTTTAATAGGTTTGATGCCTGTACTAAAAATTCATTGTGATTGCTTTGGATGATTGTTTAGATGTTCTGTGTATTATATTGTGAATGATTGAACTATGTGTATTGTAATGTTTCGTTGTTATAATTTATGTGTAACTGCACCTAACAGGACCATCTTGAAAATAGGACTTTGTCCTAATGATGTGATGTTTCTCCATCTGAATTCCTGTATATAAATAAAGGTTTTAACTAACTAACTAACTAACTAACTAATTGATGTAGCTGGTAGTTTGATTCCAATTCTTTTTTTCTTAAAAAAAGTGAGAAACAGACTGCCCACCATACTGATGTTACCACACAAAATCTGGTTTGTTTTCATTCCTTGATCAATTCCCACTTCACCTTTCCTGGACTTGGGAACACCCACAACACAGTCTAGCCACTCAGGATGCAGTGGAAGTGTAGGAGGCTATTGCATCATGAGTGACTGCACTTTTTAGAGGTGTTTCTAATGTTCAGGAAATATTCAGTAAGGGCAGATCCAGGACTGTAAACAAAACTAGGTTGTTTATAAATATACATTAGCATGCATTTTAGTTCTACTAAACAAGGAGAGACAAAACAAACAGCAACATTAATGAATTTTAGAGAAGGGAAGCAATCATAAAATGTAGGTTTTTAACTAGAAATAATATGATGAAAAACAGGTTAACAGTGTCCCTTTAACAAAAAAAAAAAAAAGACTCCAGTGACTGTTCAGCTGCAGGCCCGGAAGGCACTGCGAGACATTTAAAGAGCACCTACTTGGACTTTGTTTATAAATGCCACAAGCAGCCTACCTCCCCTGACTGCAGCCAGGAGAATTCAATTGGTTATTCAGGGTGGCTTTTTTGGAAGGGACTGACTTTTGCTTTGTGCAGCTGACATTCTAACCCTTTCCACTCCCCAAATCAGACACTCCACTCTCAAGTGGAGTCTCGAGTCGAGTCTTTTTTGTTATGATACTGTGATTATTGTTATCTCATGTCCTTTGCACAAATGATTTGATATGTATATGTATATGTTTTCTTGCTCTTGACACAACACAAATTGTTGTGTTATCTATGTAACCTTTTGTTCTGTACCTAATTTGACGTGGAACCTTTGTAAAAGAGCCACTGGCTCAAAGGTAGTAATTCCTAGAACAATAAAAGAAAGAAAGTGCTGCCACTGTGTGATGAACCAAATTTAATCTCACCTTAAATACTGCATGCAGTTCTGGGCTCCTTGATACAAAAAGGACACTGAGGTAGCAGACAGCAGCTCTGGGCTCCTCGATACAAAACGGACACTGAGGTAGCACAGAGCAGTGTTGGGCTCCTCGATACAAAAAGGACACTGAGGTAGCTCAGAGCAGTTCAGGGCTCCTCGATACAAAAAGGACACTGAGGTAGCACAGAGCAGTTCAGGGCTCCTCGATACAAAAAGGACACTGAGGTAGCACAGAGCAGTTCAGGGCTCCTCGATACAAAAAGGACACCGAGGTAGCACAGAGCAGTTCAGGGCTCCTCGATACAAAAAGGACACTGAGGTAGCACAGAGCAGTGTTGGGCTCCTCGATACAAAAAGGACACTGAGGTAGCAGAAGCAAAAGAGAGGAGACTTCTGCCTCCAAGGCTTTCTTCTCCAAAGGAGAGGGAAGACTGAAGGACCTTGCTCTCATTTTTGGGAACCTTTTGAAACTGAGAACAAGTCCCTAGCTCACTACTTCCAGGACCCATTTGTCTGAAGTAACAGACTCCCAAGCCTGGGAGTAGTGAGCCAACCTGCACCCTACTGGAAATGGGGAGGCGACACTGACTGACACCTCAAGGTGTCTGCTTGGCAGGGGGCATAGACTGTGTGGATGATGGGGTCCTAGTCATCCCACACCTGCCTCTTCCCCTAAAGAACCCCCCTCTGTTGGAAAGAAGAGGAGGAGGCCTGAGCTTGGTAGAAAGACCTATGAAAAGGCCTGCCCCTGCCCCTAAATTGCTGCCTCTGAGCAGTGGTCTGCTTTTCTTTAGCTGCAGCACTCCTGTAGGTGGTCCTATATTCGTCCATCTTCTTCATGTAGTTCTCTGTTTGCTCACCAAACAAAGAATTACCAGTTACAGGAAAATCCATGACCTTAGTCTGGGTATCCCGTGAAAGACTGGTACATCTAAGCTAAGCCAACCTCCTCATGGAGATAGATGTAGCCATGACTCTAGAATGGACATCATTCGAGTCCACAGCAGCATGAAATTGAACTCCGGATGCCTCTATACCTTTTACAGCCACCTGCTCCAGCTCCTTGGCTAGCTGGGAAGGGGCATTCATAGCCAACTCCAGAACGGTATCCCACTTCGATTTCTGGTACCTGGCTGTATATGCCATATAATTTGATTGCCTGAGCCCCAAAGAGGATGCCAAATACTGTTTCTTGGCCATGGCATCCACTTCCTGGAATCCCCATATGGGGGGGGGGGTGAGATGCCAGGGGAATATTAGCCTTGTCACAGGCTGCAGCTTGCATTACCCCAACATGGCTGCAATGTGCTGTAATGAATTCCGTACCAGGACCTGATAGGGCATACCTCTGTCCACTGTTTTATCCACAGGAGGAATGGAAGTAGGAAACTGAATTATTTTCTGTGTCTGTTTCCCCAGGGATTTATGCAAAGGGATAGACACTCTCTTTGACTCTGGAACATCCATCATTTCCATATAATCAGGTTCCTCCTGATCCTGATCAGCTTCCTCCATAGGAAGCTGAAGAGTCTCAGCCACCTTCTTATAAAACAAGAAGTGGGAAGGGGACTCAAAGCCTGGGAGGGAAAACACTGGAAGGCCTGTCTGGGGAGATGTCATGCTCTACTGGCTCATCTAGGCCTGCAAACTCTCCTTCCTCGTCATCTTCTTCCTCCTCCCAGTCGCCTTCATAATATGCCTCTGGGTCAATTTCTGAGGCACCAACTTCCAACCGAACCAATCGCATTTCAACAGATGTCGGTTCGGTCGGAACCGGGCAAAGCGATTACACAACAGAAATCGTTTACGCTATCTCTTCAGCGGTCATAACAAGGGTTTTTGGATCTGAACCAGCTGATTTCCTTTTTCTCTTAGTAGGAACTGACTTCGCAGAGTCGGCTCTCCTCTTGCCGGAAGCGGAATCACCCAGTTCAGTGGGCATCTCCTCAGGTTCAGTCGCAACCGAACCGGGCTGGCCATCCGGGTCAGCGGACTTCTCGGTCTCCCTCTCCCTCAGCCTACTCAAACGTTTTTCAAGAGTGGCTTTGGGAAAGTTCTTACAAATCTGGCAGTCTTCTTTAAGGTGGTCAGACCCCAAATAATATACACAGACAAGGTGAGGATCGGCCTTAGCAAAAGCCTCCTTGCACTCGGTACAGTGCTGAAACCCAGTGGGACCGGTTTTCTTTTTGGGTTTCTCAGACATGCCTAATATTACCAAAAAGTCACCCTATACAGCGTTAAGCCAGGCAACGGAAAAACTTATCAGTTCCAACCGTGTCACAGGTCGGTTAAAAAAATCCCACAAACCAGATTTTTTTAGGAACCGATAAGTACCAGAAACCATAAGATAAACAAATAAATACAAATTACAATTGATTTCGGTTCTAAACTGGACAGACTGGAAAAGAATCGAAAACAAAAACAATTTCTAGTAAAATTAACACAAAACTCACACTACCTACTACTACTACCACTTACTGTTACCAAGACAGAGGTAAGAATACCGATAGGATGAGGACTGCAGTTGAAAAAAACGACGATTCAAACTAAAACTGAACGGAAGCGCAGGAGGGATCTCCGGAGTGACTTCACAGTTAGGCAGAGTAAGAAATCTGACGGTTACACTGCAGAGTACCAGAGACAGAGGTTTGAAAACCGAGCTCAAGCTCAACGTTCTATGTTTCTGCATAGAGTTAACTCTTTCCTCTCCAGAACAGTTCAAGTGCTGGGGCTAACTGCATATAGTCAGATTACAGCAAGACTTCATGTTGATTGAACAGTTCTGAGCTCCTCGATACAAAAAGGACACTGAGGTAGCAGAGAGCTGTTAAGGCACATTCAGCCCATAGGTGCCATTTTGAATAAGGCTAAACACAGAATCTTTCGACTCACATATGCGCTCCCAGCCTGGGTGAGATTAATACAAAAAGGACACTGAAGTAGCAGAGAGCAGTTCTGGGTTCCTCGAAACACAAAGGGCACTGAGGTAGCAGAGAGCAGTTCTGGAATCCTCGATACAAAAAGGACACTGAAGTAGCACAGAGCAGTTCTGGGCTCCTCAATAAAGAAAGGACACTGAGGTAGCAGAGAACAGTTCTGGGCTCCTTGATACAAAAAGGACACTGAGGTAGCAGAGAGCAGTTCTGGGCTCCTAAATACAAATAGGACATTTAGGCAGTTGAGAGGGTGCAATTCAGAACCATCAATATGATCAGGGGTGTGGAAAAGAAAACTATAATGAGAGACTGGTAGCCCTTAACATGTTTACACTTGAGAAAAAACAAGTTCAGAGGGGACACGATTTCAGTCTTCCGCATAACTCAAGGGTATTAACAGTATCGAACTGAGATGTTTGATATGGTGCTCTCCAGCAGGACAGACGCTGAAGCTCAGAGACAACAAATCAAGGGTAATGTCAGGAGTCACTTCTTCCAGACAGTGGTGAATTTATGGAGAAGCCTACTAGTGGAGACAATGTACATGGTGAAGACAGTACAGGCCTTCAATGCACTGAATGCCAGTCCAGATTACTGCTTATCAAGAGATTCTGTAGATCCCACAGGTAGTACAGAGCGTAGGGCTGGAACATCTATACATTAACATTTGCAGAGCATACTTAGTCCTAGCTGCTTACGAAGAAGGGGAAGGCTTGATAGACCTAAAGAGTCTTTCAGACTTTAAACTACTGTATTACTATGTTATAGTGACTGCAGTCTTTCTCTAATTTCTCCATTTAGTTTGGTCAGGAATGAGGGATTCTAGCTGGTAAGTTTGTGACTGTGTTTGTAACTGAATTTGAGGTTTTTTCTTAACTGCCATTTCAGTGGGCTTCTCCATTTAGTTTGGGCAGGATTGAGTGATTCTAGCTGGTAAGTTTGTGGCTGTGTGTATGTAATTGGCTGTGTCTGGACCACGGTGAGAGGAGTGAGGAGCCACTGCCAGAGGACTCCTTGGCTGATTGTTTTTGGAAACAGCCTGTGGAGCCCCAGGAAAGGGAGGCAGGGGGCCCCAGAGGAGGGGGAAGCTTCTCCTAGTGGGGGACCTATTGTCCGGGGAGTAGAGTTAGGGACACCAAGTAGGGGAGAGAGGGAGGTCAAGTGCCTCCCAGGAAGTGCTGCGTTGAGGGATGGGAAGCAGATCCATAGGGTCGCTAGGGCACTAGCTAGAAGGGAGCATTATCCACCTGGGGAACCAATGACCTGGCCAGGAGAAGGGTGGAGTTAGCCAGAGTCCAGGAGGATTTTAGGAAGCTGGGGGGAAACCTGAAACAGACAGCACACACTGTCTCATTCTCGGAGGTGCTACCTGTCCAGGGCACAGGGGAAGTTAGGGCACTCCACATACATAGCTTCAACTCCTGGTTGAAAGACTGGTGTGGAAGGGAGGGTTTTGGCTTCATAGGGGATTGGGGCCTGACCTGGGCAGATGCGAGCTTATGTAAGGAGGACAGCTTGCATCTGTCCAAGAAGAAAAAATTACTCACCTGTAGTAATCTTGTTTCTTCCAAAGGGATCCACTAATATTATTGCTCTTGCAGTGCTCCTTTAAATTCTTGCATGGTTTATCAGCTACCTCTCGACTAGATCCCAGCGTGTTACAATAAACGGCTCCCTCTCCAACACTCAACCCATTCGTTCCGGGGTCTCTCAGGGCTCCATCCTGGGCCCTGTACTTTTCAGCCTCTACCTCAACACTCTCCCCAGCTCCTGCTCTGGCAAAATGCTCCTGATGATGCAGTTCTCTTTGCCTCACACCCCCATCCCTCCATCCTCCAATTATCCCTCCAGCACGCTTACAATCAAACTGAAAGGTGGTTTCTTGATCACAGATTAGTCATAAACCTCAAGAAGACCAAGTCAATGCTCTTCTCTCACCACCAAAATAAGGCTAAAAATGCCCCCCTCCTGATTATCCCCAACACTCTCTGCCCATTAGAGCAAGTGTCCACATACAAGTACAGTACCTAGGCATCACCTTCGATACTGCCCTCAACTTCCACACCCACATCAACGCCCTCTCCTCTGCCATAAACTCTCAGATTGGCTTACTCTACCACCATAGGGATTGCCTGCCCCAAGTTGCCCTCCGCCTGGCCATCATCTCCTCCGTCCTGTCCCTAGTGGACTATGGCCTTACCATCTACGTGGCGGCTGACAAAACCACCCTCTCTAAAATCCAGCTCTCCATTAATAAGGCCTGCAGGCTCTTGACCGGAGCCTCCAGCCACACTCACACCTGTCTGCTCTACACCTCCACCAACTTGCTCAACTTCAAGGAGCGTCTGCAGTACCAGACCTGCTTACTCGCTAAGAAATCTCTGCTCGGACTCTTCCCCCCTCGGGTCTCTGCCTCCCTATGGCGTGCATCCCCATCTGTCGCCACACATAACTCTGTTAAAGCCACCTTCCTGGTGCCCAGAACCAAGACCTCCCTTGCCCAGAGGTCTTTCCACTACCGAGCCCCCACCTGGTTCAATTCCCTCCCAGTCTACATCTCCAGCACCACCAAAACTGGTCCCTTCAAAACTGCCCTTAGGATCCATCTCCTCAATGTCCGCTGCTGTAGATGTAACTAACCCTGCCCCTTTTTTTCCCCCAGCGGGACCTTCCTGCCTGGCCCCACCTGACTTGACAATGTCCCCTGGACAGCCTATCCATCTCCCCTCCTACTATACCTTCCCCCTCTAGGTTCATGTAAGGATGTACCCCTCTGTATCACCTATGGATTTAGTACATCAATGAATGTATCCTGTAATATATGATAATATGAAACTAAGTGTTTTATATGTTCAATGTTACTCTTGCATCTGTAATGTTGTCCTCTGTTCTATCTTCTACAATGTACTACTATCTGCCTCCCTGCGATGAGGTGCCTTTGTAAATGAGTCTCTGACTCAAAGGTTGTAAATCCAACTTGTACAAATAAATAAGTAAATCAGCACTGCCCCAGAGACAATAGAATGCTGTGCTAATCATGGAATGTTTAGCTCGTGCATCTATTTTCAAACTGCCCAGTATCAACTGCCTACATTCTACCTCAGATTTCTTAGAAGCCTGCAAAGAGGCCATAACAACATGTGAATCACTATTTAAATAATTATAGAAAAATAATGCCCAACTGGGTGAATAACAACATTAACCAAAGGACTAGTATAAACAAATGTCCCTTTTTTTCTGAGTCAGATATGCCTTTAGAAAAGAACCTACAAGTTAAGACATTACTAGAAGGTGCCAGTAGGTGGCATGCCACTCCAACTATACATCTTATCAGCTGTGGAGAGGATTTTTCTTTTTACTGATTCTGAAAGAGGAGGCAAGGGTGGGGGGTAATAATATTAGTGGATCCCTTTGGAAGAAACAAGATTACTACAGGTGAGTAATTTTTTTCTTCTAACCCCAGAAATCCACTAATATTATTACTCTTGCAGACTATGCAGCAGTACCTCAAGGAGGTGGGCCAGAATCTGTTTAGGAAAAAGATTCCGCAAGACTGCTGTGCCAAATTTGGTATCACTCCTGGACTGGGTGTCCAGGCTATAATGCTTAGTGAAGGTGTGGGCTGACCTCCAGGTAGCTGCTTTACATATTTCCATTAGAGGTTCCTCTTGGGCAGCTGCAATAGTGGCAGCTGTGCCCCTTGTAGAGTGGGCCCTAAGACCAGAGGGAGGAACCTTGCCTGCCTTTGAGTAGCAAAACTAAATACAGTGGACTATCCATCGAGAGACGGTCCTCTTTGAAGCAGGAGTACCTTTACCTACTTCCCCATAGGTGAGGAACAGTTCTTGTCTGTCCTGCCTATGATCTTTGGTATGAGTCATGTAATAACTCTGTGCTCTTTTTACATCCAAGCTGCACAGTCTACACTCACCTGAGCTACAGTGTTCAGTAAAGAAAACTGGCAGTGTTATAGACTGGTTCAAATGGAAGTCAGAAATCACCTTGGGTAGGAACTTCCTATTAGTTCTCCACACTACATTGTCCCTGTGGAAAGAAAGAAAAAATGACTTACCTTAGTAATTGTGTTTCTTCTAATAGAGTCTTATTGTATTCTGACATATGCAATTAGCCCCAGCCCTTGAACTGCCCCAGAGATGAAAGAGTTAACTCTATGCAGAAGCACAGAACGTTGAGCTCGAGTTCGGATTTCAGACCTCTGTCTGTGGTGCTTCAGAGTGTAAACGTCAGATTCTTACAAGCAACTAACTACACTTCCAGTGTGGAAATTGTAAACAAATAAACCAACAGGCAAATACTTGGGTCCCAAAAGACTCAAGTCAAGAACCCAAGATAAATAAAATAGGTAGTGAACAAGATATATAATATATAAATTTAAAACAAAAAAACAACCCAACCCTAAAGAGGAGAGGTGTAAGATACACCCCTGAGGTGCAACACTGTACCTGACAGTCCACACCCCAAAAACTAGGTTCTGAGAGGGAAGGCAGGGGGGAGGTCAGAATACAGCAAGACTCCATTAGAAGAAGCACAGTTACTAAGGTGAGTAATTTTTTCTTCAAACAACATGAAGTCTTGCTATATTCTGACATATGCAGACTACCAAGCTGTACCTCCAAGAAGGAGGGTACCGAACCTATTTTGGGAATAGGCTCTGCAGTACTGCTGTACCAAACCTAGCATCACTCCTAGCCTGGATATCCAGAGAGTAATGCTTGGTGAATGTATGGACTGTTTTCCAGGTGGCTGCTTTACCTATCTCTAGTAAAGGTATATCCCTGGCAGCAGCCAGAGAAAAGTCTGTACCCTAGTCGAGTGGGCCCTCAGGCCTGAGGGAGGTGTTTTACCTAGCTTGGTATAATAGAATTATATGCAAGCTACAATCCACCTGGCAATAGTTCTTTTAGTAGCAGGCCTACCTTTTCCCACTTCACCATAAGTGAGAAACAATTGAAGACAGTCATTCCTATGTGCCTTAGTATGCTCTATGTAATAGCTAAATGTCCTTTTAACATCTAAACTGTGTAACCTCCTTCCTCCTGAAGAAGAATGATCAGCGAGAAACACAGGAAGAGACATGGACTGATTTAGATGGAAGTCTGAGACCATCTTGGGTAAGAACCTCCTATTGGTTCTCAGGACCACCTTATCCCTATGGAAGGAGATAAAATCAGGTTCAACTGACAGGGCCTGTAATTCACTAATTCACCTGGCAGAAGTAATAGCTACCAGGAACACAGTTTTCCAGGTCAAGTACTTAAGCTCAGCTGAAGCCAGAGGTTCAAAGAGTGGCTGCATAAGCTGAGTAATGCAGACATTCAGATCCCAAGCTGAAGTAAGCTCTCTAAAGGAAGGGTTGATATGAACCAGACCTTTGAAGAATTTACTGAAAGCAGGATGAGATGCCAGGGAAGAGCCCTTCCCTGCTGACAGGAATGCAGCGACAGCTGCAAGATGAACTTTTAAAGTGTCTAGCCTACGGCCTAAGCCATTAAGGTGAACCAGGTAATGGGCTGGCAGTATAGCCTAGAGGTTAGAGGAATGAGGTGTAAATGAGCTTGATACATCCAGCAGACCAGACCTGAGTTTGATTCTCACAACCTCCACTTGTATACTGTGTGACTCTGGGCAAGTCACTTAACCACCCAGTGCTCCCAGGTCACCCCTGAAAACAGGCACTTGTACCTAGTGGGCCTTACCCGGTTACCAAAGACTAAAGTAAAACAAAAATAAAAAAAAAAAGACTGGCAATACACGCAGCTTCTGGCAGAATATCCCTGTGTGAACACCAAATGCTGAATCTTTTCCATTTGGAGTTATAAGTTATCCTGGTAGAAGGTTTCCAAGAACCCTTGAGGATGTCTAAAACTCCCTCAGAAAGATGCAGGCCTGCATATTCTAACTCTTCAAGAGCCAGGCTTTAAGATTGAGAGACTGGTGATTGGGGTTCCAGATCCTCCCTTGAGAGGAGGTTAAAAGATTGTGTCTCTTGGGAAGAGACAGGGAAAGTGAGACTGCTAAGGACAACAAGAGAGGATACCAAGGTTGCCTGGCCCAGTCTGGAGCAACTAGAATCACTGTGCATTATTGTGACCTGATCTTTATTAGAACCCTGAACAACAGGGGAAAGGGAGGAAAGGCATAAAGGAACTTGCCTTCCCAATTCAATATCACAGCATCCAGGGGGACAGTCCCCAGGACTGGAGGTCTGCAGCAGAATTTGGGAAGGTGATGATTGTCTGGGGCTGCGAAGAGATCTATCTCTGGAGTGCCCCATCTGGTGAAGATTACTTTCAGGATGAGAGGCTCCGAGGTCCATTCGTGATGGCCCTGGGAGATTCAGCTCAGAGCATATGCTAGAACATTGTCCTTCCCCTGGGAGGTGGACTGCTATTAGGGAAGTTTGTAAGGAGTAGGCCAGAGACCATACGCTCATGGCCTCAGTGCACAAGGCCATAGAACAAGTGCCCCCTTGCTTGTTGATGTACCACATGGTGGTGGTGTTGTCTGTCCTCACCTGAACCACCTTGTTCCTTACTGAGTCCGAGAAAAACTGAAGGGCCAAGAATACTGCCCTAAGTTCCAGAAGATTGATATGAAGGAGAGACTCTTCTGGGGACCAGACCCCCTGTGCTGTGAGGGCTCCCAGGTGGGCTCCCCAGCCCAGGAGAGAAGCATCTGTGGTGAGGACCACTGAAGGAGTTTGCCTGAGAAATGGGACACCTTGCCTGAGATTGTCTTGGTCCAGCCACCGCTGGAGAGCTTGGACCAGAGTCCGGGTCACTGGAATCAGCTTGGTAATTGAATCTTTCTTCTGAGACCAAAAGGACCTTAGGTAGACCTGAATGTCCCTCATCTGGAACCTGGCCCCTTCCGCCACTGCAGTGGAAGCTGCCATGCGGCCTAAGAGCTGAAGAAAATGTCTTGCTGGACGAGAAACCAGAGGATGAAAAGAGGAAGCGAGACCTGTAAGGGCCTGAACTCTTGCAAGTGGGAGGAAAGCCTTTGCTTGAACAGTACCTAATACTATCCCTATGAAAGTGAGAAGCTGTACTGGTTCAAGAACTGACTTTGGCAGGTTGAGAAGGAACCCCAGGGAACTGAGCAGATCCTGAGTGACCTGTGGAGCTGACTTGACCTGGTCGGAAGACTGTCCTACAATGAGCCAGTCGTCCAGGTATGGAAACAGAGAAATGCCCAGCCTTCTGAGGAAGGCCACTACTACTGCAAGGCACTTTGTAAACACCCTTGGAGCTGATGTTGGGCCGAAAGGCATAGCTCTGAACTGATAACAGCCTGAAGGCAACTCGAACCTGAGGTACTTTCTGTGGAAGCACCTGATGGGAATATGGAAATAGGCATCCTTGAGGTTCAGGGAAGCTGATCAGTCTCCTGGCCTTAGAGAGGGAAGAATTACTCCCAGAGTCACCATTTTGAAGTTTGGTTTTAAGATGTGCTAGTTCAAATACCTTAAGTCTAGGACGGGTTGCCACTCCCCTATCTTTTTCGGGGTAAGGAAATATCTGGAGTACAGACCCTTGCCCCTATGTACAGTAAGAACTCTCTCTATGGCTCTGAGAACCAGCAAAGAGGAAAGCTCTGCTTCTAAAGCAATGGTTTCGGAGATGTTTGCAGGTAGAAAAGACCTGACCCTCATTTTTGGAAACTTTTTGAAACTGAGGGCCAATCCCTGGCTTACTACCTCCAGGACCCACTTGTCTGAGGTAACAGACTTCCAGGCCTGGAAGTAGTAAGCCAGCCTGCCTCCTATTGGAATTGGGGAGTCGACCTGGGCTGACACATCAGGGTGTCTGCTTGGCAGGAGCCTTAGACTGAGAACAGGATGCAGCCCTGCTCATCCCCCTCCTACCTCTCCCTCAGAAGAACACTCTCTGAGGGAAGGGAGAGTTGGCCTGGGCTTGGTAGAAAGGCCTGTGAAAAGGCGTGCCCCGTCCCTAGACTGCTGCCTCTGAGGAGTGACATGTCTTTCCTTGGCCTGAGCACTCCTGTAAGTAGTCCTGTATGCATCCATTTTTTTCATGTAAGCCTCCGTCTGCTCCCCAAACACAGAGTTACCCACTACAGGGAAATCCATGGCCTTAGCCTGGGAGTCCTGCGAAAGGCTAGTTATTCTGAGCAAAGCAAATCTCCTAAGAGACACAGATGTAGCCGTGACTCGTGATGCCACATAATTTGAGTCCACAGCAGCATGGAATTGTACTTTGGATGCCTCAATCCCATCAGCAGCCACCTCCTCCAGCTCTCTGGCCAGCTGAGGGAAAGCCTGTTTGGCCAGTTCCAGAACAGTATCCTACTTGGACTTCTGGTATCTGGCTGCATAGGCCATATAATTCGCCTGCCTGAGTCGCAAGGAGGATGCCAAATACTGTTTTTTGGCCATGTCATCCACCTTCCTGAGCTCATCTGGGGTATAGCCAAAGGTATGGTAACCGTGTCACAGACTGCAGCCTGCACTACCACAACATGGCTGCAATGACTGTACAAAAACTCCATACCTGAGCCTGACAACATGTACCTCCCGTCCATTCTCTTGTCTACTGGAGATAAAGAGTTTGGTGTCAAAAGAATCTTCTTTGTCTCTTTCCCCAGGGATTTGTGGAGGGGAATAGACAAACTTTTAGACTCTGGGATGTCCATCATCGCAACAAAATCAGGCTCCTCGTCCTCCTCTGCAGCTTCTACCATTGGAATCTATAAGGTTTCAGCCACCTTTCTGTAGAACAAATAGTGGGAAGGGGACTCAGAAAGCCTGGGAGGGGAGACATTGGAGGTTCTGTCTGAGGAGATGTGCAGTTCAATGGGCACATCCAAACCTTCTAAATCATCATCATCATCATCTTGTTCTGGGAAGTCTTCGTTCCCTTCCCACTCCAATTCATAATAGGCATCCAGATAATAATCCGATGGAGTGGGATCTGACTGAACCGACAGCCTAACCGATGGTGCCGGTTCGAATGAACAGGTGAAGTGATTGAACAATGCTTATCGCTTTGGCTATCTCATCAGCGGTTGGAGTATGCGGTTCTGGATCTGAACCGGCCAATTTCCTTTTTCTTTTCACCAGAACCGACATCTCTGAGTCGGATCTCCTTTTTCCGAGGAGGTATCGCCCAGGTCAGTGGGCACCTCCTCAGGTTCGGCTCCAACTGAACTAGGCTGGCCATCCGGGTCAGCGGACTTCTGAGCCTCCCTTTCCTTTAGCCTACTCAATCTCTTATCCATAGTGGCTTTGGGAACATTCTTACATATTTGGCAGTATATTTTGAGGTGGTCACACCCCAGACAATAAACACAGATGAGGTAAGGATCAGCCTTGGCAAAAGCTTCCCCACACTCGCTACAGTGTTGAAACCCAGTGGGCCCAGTTTTCTTCTTGGGTTTCTCAGACATGGCCAGACGAACAAAATTACCTTTAATAGTTTTTACGCCAGGTAATACTCTCCAATAGGTAACCAACCGCGTTATGGGCTATGAAAAGAAACCAGTAAAAGTCCATTTATTTTTAAACCGATCGGAACTGGCACACCACTTGCAAATTCCCAGAATTTAAATTTAAACAGAAACAGTTGGTTCCCAACCGGACCGACCGCTAGGGAACCGAAGAATTACAATTTCCACAGTAATAAAGACAAAAAAACAGTCCACTACCTATCTACACACTTACTGTACTGTAGACAGAGACTTTAAACAGAAAAAATAAGAAATTGGTGAAAACCCACACTTTTTAAGAAACTTTACCGAGCCAAGCGAAGGAGCAATCTCCGGAGCGACTTCAGTTAGGTGGAGTAAAGAATTTGACGGTTATACTCTGAAGCACCACAGACAGAGGTTTGAAATCCGAGTTCGAGCGCAACGTTCTATGCTTCTGCACAGAGTTAACTCTTTCATCTCTGGGGCAGTTCAAGTGCTGGGGCTAACTGCATATGTCAGAATACAGCAAGACTTCATGTTGTTTGAACATAGTCCTTTTCCACACAGAGGGTCTGTAGCTCGCTTATCCTTCTGGTAGAAGTCATTGCTGCCAGAAAAACTTCCTTCCAGGTAAGAAATTTAAGTTGTGCAGATGCCATAGGCTCAAAGGGTGGAAGCATAAGCTGGGCAATGCAAATATTAAGGTCCCATGCTGGCAGTGGTTCCCTGTGAGGGGGAAACAAATGAGACAGCCCTTTAAAGAATCTTTTGAATATAGGGTTTTATGCCAGGGAGATATCCTTTCTAGCTGAAAGATATGCTGAAACTGAAGCCAGGTGCACTTTCAGAGTTGAGTGCTGCAACCCCAGGGAGTGCAGGTGAGACAAATAATCAAGAAGGGCTGGGATCCCGGCCTGGGCTGGGACTATACCCTTGTCACTGCACCAAATGGAAAATCTTTTCCATTTTGAGGCATAGGTTTTCTTGGTGGAAGGTTTTCTGTAACCCTTAAGGACTTCTAAAACTATTTCAGAGAATTGGCAATCTGCATATTCTAAGTCCTCAAGAGCCAGGCCTTCAGCTTGAGAGACCTGAGATTGGGGTATACTACCTTCCCCTGAAAGGAAGTCAGTAGATTGTACCTCTGAGGGAGGTGAATCAGTTTGCTCGCACACATTGAGAGCAGCAGGGAGTACCAATGCTGTCTTGCCCAATCTGTGGCTACCAGAATCAAAGCTGGTTGTGACCTGAGCTTGATGAGCACCTTGAGTATCAGAGGAAAAGGAAGAAAGGCATAGAGATACCTGTCTGTCCAATCCAGAATCAGGGCATCCACTGGAACGGTCCCTTTCACTGGGGCCCTTTAGCAAAAGAGAGGTAAGTGGTGATTTTGGTGGGAAGCAAAAAGGTCTATTTCTGGGGTCCCCTACCTCCTTAATAGAGCATTCACCACTTGCTTGTTCAATGCTCATTCGTGAAGGGCCTGGTTTATCCTGCTCAAGGCATCTGCCAAGGTGTTGTCCTTGCCTGGCAGATTAATTGACTGCAGAGAGGCATTCAGAGTAAGCAAGACTCCATATCTTCATTGCCTTGTACACAGAGGAGTGGACCTTGTCCCTCCTTGTTTGTTGATGTAATACATTGTTGTGGTATTATCTGTTCTGACTTGTACCACCTTTCCCTGTATGAGATGAGAGAAAACCTGAAGGGCCAGAGTGAGTCTGCACTCTCCCAGGTACCGTGGATGGTGTGATCCCCTAAGTGATCACCCCAACCAAGAAGGGAAGCATCAGTTGTGAGAACCAGGGAGGAAGGCTCCTGCAGAAATGTAACCCCTTCCCTTAAATTTTACTGTTCCCTCTGCCATTGGAGGGCCTGTAGTAACGTTTGTGTGACAGGTACTGGCTTTGAGAGGGGGTCCCGCCTTTGGCACCAGTGTGCTCTGAGGTGGATCTGAACATCTCTCATCAGAAACCTGGCACCTAAGACTGTGCTTGTTGCTGCAGCCATGTGCCCTAACAGTTGAAGAAACTGTTTTGCTAGCTTTGGCCTGCCCAGGGCAAATGAGCCTGCCAGAAGCTGAATGCTTTCTGCCCTCTCCTGAGGGAGAAAAGCTCTTCCCACTACTGTATTCAGTTCTGCACCTATGAACTGCAGAACCTGCACAGGGGTCAGGACTGACTTTTTGGTATGGAGAAGGAATCCCAGGGAGAACAGCATATCCTGGGTTACCTGAAGGTGGTCTGACACCTGTTGGTGGCATTTTCCTATGATTAGCCAATCGTCCAGATGAGGAAAAATTGTGACACCCAGTCTTCTGAGGTGTGTGACTACTACTGCTTTGTACTTGGTAAAGACTCTTGGTGCAGAGGTAAGGCAGAAGGGAAGTGTTGAAAACTGGTAGTGGCCTGAGGGGAGTCTGAAACTGAGATACTTTCTGTGTGACTCCCTTATGGGAATATGGAACTATGCACCCTTTAGATCCAAGGAAGCTAGTCACTCCCCTGTTTGCAGAGTTGGCAAAATCATGTGACCATTTTGAACCTGGGCTTTACCAGGTACCTGTTTAGCAGTATGAGGTCTACTATAGGCTGTCACTCTCCATTCTTTTTTGTTGTTAGGAAATACCTAGAATAGAACCCTTGACCTCTTTGGTTGTGGGGGACAGGCTCCACTGCTTTTGCCAGCAGTAGGGCCTGTACCTCCTGCTCCAGTAGTTTTCTTTCTGCAAAGGGAGCTGGTGCAAAATGTTTTAACCTTGGAGAAGGAAGGGACTTGAAGCAAAGGGAAAGACCCTGACTCACTATTTCCAAGACCCACTTGTCTATGGTTATTTTTAACCATTCCTGGAAATAGTAGTTGAGTCTGCCCCCCTAAAGGATGTGGAGAGGCAGCATGAAGGGAAAAGGCAGGGGTTCTGTTTTGCTTGCTGCTGAGGCTGAGCAGATTGGGATCCTCTCCGAGAACCCCTTCTGCCTCTAGCTCTGTAAAATCCAGTCTGCTGTGGTTGTTACTGCTGCTGGGAAACAGCCTGTACCTGAAAGAAAGACCTCTTAAAGAGGACCTGCCCCTGCCTCCCCTAGAATAAGGCAAAGTTGAAGTAGAGGGCCTGTCTCTGGTCAAGTTGCTCCTAAAAGTAGCTTTATATTCGTCTACTTTTTTATATATGCCTCAGTCTGGGCACCAAAAAGAGAGTGGCCTTCAACAGGAAAGTACACTGCCTTAGTTTGGGTGTCCTGGGTGAGGCTGGTAGCCCTCAGCTAGGCAAATCCTCTTAGAGCAATGATACCAGCCAACCACCTTGCAGCTGTATCACTGGTGTCAGCTGCCATCTGAAATTGGTATTTGGAAGCCTCCAAGCCCAATTTTGCTGTGTCTAGCAGCCCTGACACTGTTAAAGAGGGGTTAGCCTCAGCATTGTCCACTACTGACTGCCAGAGAGCTTTCTGATAAAGGGCTGCACAGGCCTAGTAGCTGGCTTGATGAATTGCCAGGGATGCCGAAAGGTACCCCTTTTTTGCCATGCTGTCCACCTTTCTCAAAGCCTACTCAAGGCGGTGGTGAGAGGATAAGGGAGTTTTGGCTTTCTCACAGGCAGCCTGCTATACAATACCCTGGTGGTCTGGGTGACTAAAAAGAAACTCAGCACCAGATCTTTCTGACTGATGCTTCTTGTCACACTTTTTGTCAGTGGGTGTGACTGCACTGGGAACCTTTAGGATTTCTAAACCATCCTTCTTAAAGAATCTGTAAACAGGCAAAAGTGTCAGCTCCATGTACTGTGCCTCCTCTTCATCTTGGATCTCTTCAGCTGTCTGGAGATCCAGGGTTTCTACCATTTTCTTGACAAAAGAAAAATGGGAAGAGAAATCAAGGCAGTTAGTGAGGTAAACACCAAGATAGAGATGTCGACAGGGAGAAGGACAGGGGCAAATGGAGAAAATGACAAAGGCAAGAAGGACAGGGATGGGGCACAAAGGGGTAAGGCCATCAAGAAATGGAGGGTAATGAGTACCAATGCCCGTAGTCTGGGCAACAAGCTCCCTGAACTGGTGGCCTTGATGGAAGAGGGATGCTTGAATATCATGGCAGTCACAGAAACATGGTACACAGAGAACCATGACTGGGATGTTAACATACCAGGGTACACAACCTACAGGAGGACAGGGAGAGTAGAAGAGAGAGGGAGAAGCTCTCTGTAAGGGAAGGGATAAAGCAGTGGAACAAAAGAGTAAGCAGGGAGGAGAGGAGGCACTGTGGGTCACCTTAGAGACTGAAAACAGCACCACAATCTGCACAGGGTTGTATACAGACCCCATTTCAGGGGAGGAATGGACATATGATGGAAGGCATCCTTAGGATGGCAGAGAAAGGAGATACTGTTGATGGGGACCTGAATCGCCAGATGTTAAGTGGAGCACCTTTGCTGCAGCCACATCAAAGAGCAGGGCCATTCTTGATGCCCTACAGGGGCATGCCTCAGACAGCTAGTGTTGGAACCCACTTGGGAGGGAATAATCTTAGACTTCATACTCTCAAACTGGGACAGTGAGAGGATCTCAGACCTAGAAGTGGGTAGTTATCTGGGAACAAGTGACCACCAAACAGTGTGGTTCACGATAATCTCAGCTGCAGATTCAAGCCATACAAAAGTGAGGGTACTGGACTTCAGGAGGGCTGACTTTGGCAAAATGGGCGTGCCTTGGAAAGCACTAGCAAACAGGCAAGAAGGAGGGTTGAGCAACAATGGGGAAACATCAAAACTGCCATCACAGAAGCAACAAGCCTTTGTGTGAAGTAAAAAAAAACAAACAAATCAAAACAAAAAGAAAAGCCACTATGGTTCTCAAAAGAGGTGGCAGGGAAGGTTAGGGAGAAACAGATAGCATTTAGGAAGTACAAGGAAACACAGAAGGAGCAGGACAGAGAACTGTACCACTTAAAGCAGAAGGAAGTGGGGAAGGCAGTCAGAATAGCAAAGGCCCAAACTTATGAAATGATAGCCAAATCAGTTAGGAAAGGGATAAAACCTTTTATAGGTACATTAGGAGAGAAGAAAGACCTGGGTGGGGGATAGTGAGGCTTAGTGGTCTGCTTGGATGATTTCAGGTCATCTGTGATGATGATTCCCAAGTTTCTTTCTTCCCTTGTGATTGCCAGCAACTCCCTTCCCAGCCTATAGGTAGCGTCAGGGTTTCTCTTCCCTATGTGCATGATCTTGCACTTCTTTGTGTTAAACCCCAGTTGCCACTCTTCCGATCATTTTGCCAGTTTATCCAGATCTCTTCTCATTCTGCCCACCCCATCTGGATCATCTACTCTGTTGCAGATCTTGGTGTCATCTGCAAACAGACAAACCTTACCCTCCAGTCCATCTGCAATGTCACTGATGAAGATATTGAAGAAGACTGGCCCCAGGACTGATCCCTGAGGTACCCCACTTGTGACTTGCATCTCTTCTGACTGTATACCATTTACCACCACTCTCTGTTTTCTGCCTGTCAACCAGTTTGCCACCCAGTTGACCAACATCTGACCACGAGCCTACCCAGCTTATTAATCAATCTTCTATGTGGAACAGTATCGAAAGCTTTGCTGAAGTCAAGGCAGATGACATCAACTGCTCCCCCTTGGTCCAACACTCTGGCTACCCAGTCAAAGAAATCTATGAGATTAGATTGACAGGACCTTCCTTTTGTAAACCCATGCTGTCTTGGAGCCTGTGCTCCTATGGATTCCAGGTGTTGCACTATCCTTTCCTTAAGGAGTGTCTCCATAATCTTGCCTACTACTGAGGTAAGACTGACTGGTCTGCAGTTCCCTGCCTCTTCCCTGCTACCAGTCTTGTGGAATGGGATCACATGAGCCCTTCTCCATTCTTCTGGGACCTCTCCTGTGTTTAGAGACTCACTAAACAGTTCTGATAATGGCTCTGCTAGTTCCACCCTTAGCTCCTTTAGTATCCTGGGATGTATGCCATCAAGTCCCATTGCCTTGTCCACCCTGAGCTTATCGAGCTCTTGTAGAACCCTTTCTTTTGTGAAGGGACTAGTGCACACCTCCCTCCCCCCCGTGTCCATGGTGCTGAGCTGTGGGCCATGCCCTACCTTTTCTGCAGTAAATACTGAGCAGAAGTATCTATTTAGGATAGATGCTTTTACGTGATCCTCCTCCTCACACACCCCCTTATCCCCTTTGGTGTTATCAATACCCCCTCTGGACTTTCTTCTTTCACTAATGTATCTATAGAAAGTCTTGTCAACTTCTTTTACTATCTGTGCTACTGTTTCCTCGGAAAAGTATCGAAAGCTTTGCTGAAGTCAAGGTAGGCAATATCAACTGCACCACCTTGGTCCACCACTCTGGTTACCCAGTCAAAGAAATCTATGAGATTAGTTTGACAGGACCTTCCTGTTGTAAACCCATGCTGTCTTGGATCCTGTGCTCCTATGGATTCCAGGTGTTGCACTATCCTTTCTTTAAGGAGTGCCCACATAATCTTGCCCACTACTGAGGTAAGACTGACTGGCCTGTAGTTCCCTGCCTCCTCCATGCTGCCACTTATGTGGAGCAGGATCACATGAGCCCTTCTCCTGTCTTCTGCAACCTCTCCAGTGCTCAGACCGTCGTGGCATTATTCAGTGATCGGGACCTCGCAATGAAAACACAACTCATGGCAGTCTGCCTTAGCCAAGGGTTTGAAACAACTTTACAATTTTAAACCCTGTAGGTCTTGTTCTCTTTTGGGACTGTCAGACATGCTAATTTGCTGACAACCTTAAGCGCTTGTGGTTCCCAATGGCAAAAATACAAAACTGCAGTTTGGTTCCAAAACCAATAAGAACCACTATTTTAAAGTACAACATATAAAAAGTAAGTGAAGTATGTCTCAGTTCCACTAAAAAGGGAATCGGGACCTAAAGAATAATGAACTGCAAAAGCAGATTTTAAAAGTAAAGTCTTTCACCTTTATTTATTTTTTGTAACTAAAATAAATGCGGTTCCCAGAACCGGAACCACGCTATTACAGGCCTTTCTCTGGTTCCTGGGAACGGATGAGAACCGAAGAAAAGTACAAAATATATAACATATACAATAAAATAACACCCTAACTAATGCAGAGTTGTTGGAAACTGAACTTAAGTAAATACTAAGTCAGAATATAAAAACAATAAACCATAAGATGACTCTGAAGTGAAGAGCAACTTCAGGGTGACTGCTTTTCTCGGTGGAGAAATAAATCTGCCAGAGTGCAGAGGTGAGTGTGATCACATAGTAGAGTTTTGAATTTCATTCTAAGATTCCATAATTAGCATAAAATTCTACACTCTAGGGCAGCTCATTCAGGGAATGGCTGCAGTTGTAACATAAGTGAGGGAATAGTGCGGTCTGAAAATAAATTACTCACCGTAATAATGTTGTTTTTCTTAAGGATCCCTCACTATGTTTACACTTTATGCAGTCATCTCGGCCGACAGTGATGCCCCAGAGATAGGACCTATGCAAATTTTCAAATTTGGAATGTTGGTTCAAACTCTACAACCACACTCCACTCTGGCCGTTGCTCAGATCTGTTTCAAGTCAGAGTGGATCAGCAGCTAGTGAAGCTAGCTAAAAGGCTACCAAAAAAAAAAATTTGACAATTTAAAGAACACTTAAACTGAAAGCAGACTTGAGAATAAATCTGTCATACAAACCTTAAAACGAACTTACAATCATAGGTACTGCCATAGTAATACTCAAGCAACTTCAACGAAAAGAACTGATTCTTGTGTGAACCTATTTCAGGTTCCGTGGTGGGGTGGCAGGGCAGGAGTGTAAACACAGTGAGGGATCCCTTGAGAAGAAACAACATTACTAGGGTGAGTAATTTTTCTTCCAACACCAAGAATCCTCACTTAGATGTTCACACTTTATGCAGACTCTGTAGCAGTACCTGGGAGGCTGGGTCCAGAACTTAGTTAGGAAAAGGTTCTGCAAGACAACAGTTCCAAAGCTGGCATCCCTTCTGGACTGTATGTCCAGACCTTAGTGCTCTGTGAAGGTGTGTACTGTTTTCCAGGTAGCTGTTTTGCAAATCTCTAACAGGATGCCACTGTGTCAGAGGTACCCCTAGTGGAGTTTGCTCTTAAGCCTCCTGGTGGCATTTTCCAACTTTTTCATAGCAGAACTGAATGCATGAGACTATCCAGCAAGAGACAGATCTCTATATAGCTGGTTTGCCTTTTGCCAACCTCACCATAGGTAACGAAAAGCTATAGCTCTAGGACCTGACATCTTTTGTCTGGTCCATGTAGATAGTCAGGACTCACTGTAGGTCCAGGCTGTGCAACCTTTCCTCACCTGAACTACTTTATCCCTGTGGGTAATTATGTCATTTGGTTCTGTGTAGTGAGCTTGTAGTTCACTTACACTCCTAGCAGAGGTCACTGAAACCAGGAATATGGTTTTCCATGTGACATATTTCAGGTCAGCAATTTCCATAGGTTTGAAAGGAGCCTCCATGAGCTGGGCAGGGTATATGCTGATGTCCTAGAGTGGGCAGGGTCCTCACTGGTGGTACAAGTGATTTAGGCTTTTGAAAATGGGTTGTGGGACAAAAGATTTTCTCTTGCCAGCTGATATGTATGCTGATACTGCTGCTAAGTGCACCGACTGTAGGCCCAATGACTACAGGTGTACCAGGTATTGCAGAACTATTGGCAACCCTGCCTCTATTTGTTTTGTTTTCTGAGGCACATCAGCAAGAAAACCTTTTCCATTTAGAGGAATAAGCTTTTTGGGGCAGGGTTTCCTTGAAATTTTAAGCAACTTCAGGACTTCTTCTGAGAGGTCCAATCCTGAAATTCTTTTTTTTAATATAGATTTTTATGCCCCGATTTTTCCCTGTTTTTGCCCCCATATGTCCCGGTCCATATTGAGGCATGTATCGCTTTGTCTCCGAAGGCCCTCTTACTACTTGCCACCAGCCGCCTATGCTGCCCAACGGACTTCCAACCGATGGCAGCGGAACTAACGGTGTGTGTGTGTGTGTGTGTGTGTGTGTGTGAGAGAGAGAGATGCTCCCTGCAGAGGAGAGCTGTTATTACGGCTGCTCAATCCTGCCCCTGACGACCCTGGCCTGCTTTTTGAATCTGGGTCACCGGGTCGGCGCGAGGTAAGATATCCAGTGCCTCGCCTTCCATGCCACCGGCTGGCTCCCAATCCTGAAATTTAACTCTTCAAGACTCATGTCCTCAGGTGCAGGGTTCTGGGATCCGGGGAATGTTATTCTGCCCTGGGACAAAGTCAGCAGATTCTGACTGAGTGGAAGGCTGATTGGATTCTTGTCGAACAGGACCAAAAGCATCGAGTACCAGGTATGTCTGGCCCTGACTGGGGCTATCATGATCATTGTTGCAGGTTCTCTCCTCAGTTTCAAGAGTACTTTCTGAATGAGTGGAAATGGCAGGAAGGCAAACAGATACTTCCCTGTCCAATCCAGTACGAGGACATCCTCTGGTACTGTTCCTCTGGCTACTGGTCTGGACCAAAACTGCGGAAGCTGATGGATCTCCCAAAATGCAAAGAGGTCTATTTTAAGAATGTCCCAACTTCTGAACACTGTGGCCAGAACCTGCTGGTTTAAGGCCCATTTGTGATTTCCATGGCTGATTCTGTTAGGGAATCTGCCAGGACATTGTCACTGCCTGGCAGGTGTACTGCAAATATGTTGGCCTCTAAGGAATATGCCAGATCCCAGATCCTCATTGCCTCTGTACACAGTTTTGAGGATTTTGTTCCTCCCTGGTTGTTTATGTAGTGCTTTGTTGTGAATTGATGTTGTCTGTCCTGATTTGGACAGTCTGACCCTAAAGCTGGGGAAGAAAGACTGCATTGCTAGCAGTCCTGCTCTGAGCTCCAGGAGGTTTATGTGTTCTAGTGACTCCTGTGGACTCCATGTGCCACTCAGTGTGAGGTCCTGTAGGTAGGCATCCCACCCCAGGAGTGAGGCATCTGTAGTGAGAATACTTGCTGGTGATTGCTGAAGGAAGGGAATGCTCTCTCTGAGGTTTCTTCCTTCCTTCCTTCCACCACTGTATTGATTCTACTAGTGCTTTTGTCACTGGCACTAGCTTTGAAAGTGGATCCCATCTTTGGGACCAGTTGTCCCTTAAGTGATACTGGGTATCTCTCATTTGAAACCTGGCCCATGGAACCACAGCCCGTGGATGCGACCATGTAACCTAGTAACTGTAGGAAGTAGCTTGGGTCTTGGCTGACCTCCTGTGAAAGACTTTGCTGTTGCTATCAAAGCTGTAACATATGGGAGGAAGGCTTTCCCTGCAGGGTGTTTAGCTGTGCCCTATGAAGCTCATTACTTGAACAAGCTCTAACTGGGACTTCTGTAGATTCACAAAGAATCCCAGGTTCTCCAGGGTGCTTCTTACCAACTGCACTAAGCACCTTGCCTCTTGTTCTGTTTTCCCTGAGACTAGCAAGTCGACCAGGCAGGGAAACCATCACATCTTGTTTTCTCAGATATACTACCACCACAGCCAAGCACTTTGTGAAAACCCTTGGAAATTATGTAAGACAAAATGGAAGAGCTGTGAACTGGTATTGGCAGTTCCCAGTTTGAATATTAGGTACTTTCTGTGAGACTGTATGACTGGAATATGAAAATAGGCATCTGTTAGATCCCGGGATCCTAGCCAATGACCTTCCTGCAAAGATGGTATCACTGTCCTTAGTGTGACCTGTGACAGAAATGGGAAGGAAAGAGTTAATGGTTTGGATTCTGTAGATGCTCTTTTTTTAGCAGTGTGGAAAAAATACACTGAGGCTGAAATCCTCCAGCAGCAACCAGCTTGTGGAATTCCTAGCTGCTAGATAAGAGCTGGGTCATAAATCTCGAGTGGACATCTCCAGACACACACAGACCTTGCAGACACGGACACAGGGCAGTTTGAATGGATTGGATCATTCAAATATAAACTTAAGGTGAAAAGGAATATAATTGGTCACCAATAGGTGTTCACTCTGATTGGGACAATTAAATAGATACATGTTAGTTGGTTGGTGCATTTAAGGGGAGAATAGGAATGACCTAGTCTCCATAGACTATATAAGCTTCTGTAAGACAGAGAACTCTCTCTCTTGCCCTGGAAGCTGTGAGGAAACATAAGCTTGGAGCCTACCTGGTATGTCCGTGGGAGCTGGCAGTTAGAACAGGGTCCAGTGTCTCTTGTAAGGACAGGAAGGGTAAGTTTAGTGATAGTATATTTCAGTAATAGCCTTCTTCTTTTGCCATCTGTTGTTTAAAACATTTGTTTACTTTTCCTGTATAAGTGTTATTCTCTTGTGTTGTAAATACATTTCCTGTAAATGCTCATTGCACTTTCTGTTAAGTAAAAGCTATTTATTTGCTCAACAGTTGTGACTCTGATGTCATTTTTCTAAGGTAAGATTTGGTTTTCCACTGGCTAAGGTAAACTCTGTGTAGCATCCGCCACCTGAAAGAGACACACTACCAGACTTTAACTTGTGCAATTGCTCGTGTGATTATTCAAGTTTGTACACTTGAAAGAGGTGCGGAAGGAAAGTCCGGCTGGTGGCAGCGAATACCGAGGACACACACCTCTCAAAAGCTGTTTCAGCCCAGAGGGAGAGGTGGGTTGTCACATGACCATCTTGAATTTTTTTTTAAATGTTTGTTCCAGAATTTAAGGTCTAAAATCGTTGCCACCCCCATTTTCTTATGGGTCAGGAAGTATCTCAAATAGGCCCTGCCCCATTGGGAGGCAGGGACTTTTCTATAGCTTTTGATAATAAAAGTTTTTGATTTTCATGTAACCCTAGGTAGCTCTATCCCAAGGGCTACTACCCCTGCCTGCTTGACTACTGACAGGTTAAGGGCCAAGGTTCTATGGGGGTGCCTCCACCCAGAGGTCAGGGTTTGTAGTGGTTAGACTAGCTTGATCACAGCCCTCTGGGACACTGTGACTCCTTTGGTTCCTCCTAGTGGCTCACACAGTACACAGGAGTTACAGCCCCAATACCCTCACGTATACACTCTGTTCACTCATAAAGTACCACTTACCCTCGAGACTGATTCCGCAGCACGCCCTGAGGACCTCCTGTAAACTAAGGTTAAACAACATACACAGTGAAATACAATAGTGTTTCCATAAGTACCAACACCTCAGACAGTATATAGTATAACAACAACAAATCTGATTTATTTTGGGGACAGTAACACGGGAGGGATAAATCAGGTTAATAGGTGGCATTAAATCACAGTACTGTGCACACATACAGGGTCTGAAAAGTCACACTCTGGGTACCCAGGTTGGGGGTGGGGCTAGCCAGGTCCGTTGCCTGGGGTTGGCCGGCAGGTGCAGATGGATAGGGCCCTGTAGAAAAAAGATATGCACAATACCCAATTGTAATCCAGAGCCAGAGGGCTCAGTCCATGAAGCAGTGAAACAACAAGAATTAGATGACACACTTGTGATTGAAAAACAAGCTGCAGGGGAATACCCTGATTTGTACTCACAATACCCAAGCTGAGGATCGGATGGAGAGTGTCCTTCTGGATTGCCAGAAGAACATGGCATGAGGACAAGGTCCTTGTGCCTGGACCCCACTGCAGTTGATAGCAAGCGGATGTAGTCCGAATTAAGCAGGGGTTTACTTCCAGCTTCAGCACACAGTTCACTGTACAGGGGATTTTAAATAGTGATTCCCACAAGAACTACGCACATCTATATGCAAAAGGAAAGTACCATACCAGGCAGGCTGCTCCCGATCCCGATCGCAATCACTGCAAAATACCGGGAGCACACACAGCAGCTTCAGTTCCTGACAGACTGAGCCGATTCAGCTATTTCTCCAGTCTTCTACAGGGTGAGCCTGGTTTCCACACTTATAGTGCTTCCTTCTCCTCACAACTTGGATTCAGTCCAAACTGGCACTCACAAAGGCTGCAGACGAAACTCAGGGCCTCACACATGCTTCCAGCGAAACTATACACATAGAAGCACACAGCTCCTTCTCTCTTCACTACCACAACTGATCTGATCTTTCCAGTCACAGAGCAGGGCTTTCTTAGCTCCATACTATTCTGTTGGCTGATTCAGCTGTCACTCATAATAAGACTCCCTCTGTTGGTAGAAAAAGGCGCCAAGGTCAAAACTATGTTTCCCAGAGTCACTGCCATACAATCCCCTTGTGGCTGGCTCAGATTAAGAGTCCAAGTTCTGATTCATCCACAGGCTCCATTTTAGGGCTCCTTAACCCAACTGGCCCAGCACAGCAGTTTAGGTCCAAAATGGAGAGGTAACACACAAAGAGTCCCAGCTGCAATAAAGGCAGGTTAGACAAACTACAATTTGCTAATGCTTTAAATGATTACAAGCAAACAGTTACAGCTTTCAGATGGGCTCCCTTTGCACCTTCAGCGACCACAAAATGGAAGCGATTACTCCACAACTCGGGCGCGGTCGAGCACTGAATACACAGCCCCCCATACAAACTAATTAAGTCTACAAGCAGACAGCTCTTAAAGAGACAGTACGTGGAGGCTCAAATAGCACTCACTTGCAACCACAGTTAACAGCTCAGACACGAACACCACCCAGGCTTGGAGCATTCAGGCAAGCTCCTGGAAGACTTTGGGAACCCCCATTTGCAGGGGGTTACACCCTTCCTGCCTGGAAAACTTGGCGTCGCGCCAAGTAAGTACCCCATAAGTTTCAATACAACCATATATATTTACATCAGTATCACATTAGGCTTATACATGTAATTATCAGTCAACATATCACCTTACCAGAAACACATTTCTGAAACTTTTCAGTACATCACTTTTTCACAGTATTATAAACACACTGTACCATAACTCAGGTTATTACCTCCTGCACATGAAACCTGAATAGAGGGGCTCCCTATCAGCTACCTTGGGGCTGGAGCGGGGCAGGGCACCAGTAACTGGAGTTAGCACTGATGTTCAGTTTGGGCAATAAGCTCAGGGACATATACACTCTTTATGAACAACACTGAGAGGCAAGTCCACAGGCCTCCCAGGGAATCATAACTGAGGTGCACTACAGGCTTTACAGCTCGACCAGTCTTTCTAGGGGAACTGTTACAGTCTCTGCACTCTGAGCCTCATTTTCAGCATTGTCCTCACTTGTCAGGGAGTCTCCATTGGGGTAGAGAGGCCAGAACTTGGGGCACTTTCAGCTCCAGGAGTTACACTCTCAAGTCCACAACACTTGGCTCACATGGAGAGCTTTCGGACACCGGCAGTGGACCATCAGGGCACTCAAAATACCCTTCTTGTTCTGGTATATCACCAGTTTGTCCCAGTCCATCATTTTCCTCCTCTGAAAGCTCAAACAGTTCAACCATACACAATGATTCCATATCATCTGACTTGATGCTTTGCACTTCACTTTCTGGGAGCATTGGCTCCAGGGACAAAGCTGGGGGCTTAGACAGTCCAGAAGGCCCAGCTTCATCTCCAGGATTGACTAGGGATTGCCCAGAAACAACTGACTCAGTTCATAAGAAGGGTAGTATTCAAAGCCACACTCACTTTCCTCTGACATGGACTGACAGTCATGTTCAACTGGGACTTGTGAGAGGGAACACTTTAACTCAGCTTCTGTAGGTGTAGACTTTCTTGATTTTTCTTAGCAGCAGCTCTAGTCACTGGTCCAGAGGAGGCATTTTCTGGGGCTCAGACTCAATCAGGATTTGTCCAATGGGCAGTAAATGATTTCTATGCATTGTTTTAACATCTTCTGAATTATTCTCAAGCCTTACTTTGTACAGGCAGATCATCTAGTTTGCCCACTACAATGTGAGGAGATGGTGCCATCTGTCAGCAATCTTATGTTTGCCATGCAGTCCCAGATTTCTTAGCAATACCGATCTCCCTCCTGGAGTTCCTATGCTTTCACCTTTTATCATACCTTTCTTTGTTGGCCAGATTTCGTTTGGCAGCCATGGTTTGAGCCAGTTGGTATGCATGATTTAGCTGGGCCTTTAACTTTTGCACATACTGTAAATAGTTGTCAGCTCGAACCCCATCAGGAGAAACTCCAAACATACATCTACCGGCAGTCGAGCTTCTCTTCCAAACATCAGGCGGTGGGGGAGAACCCAGTGGCGTCACTTTTGGTGCAGCTGTAGGCATGTACCAGGGTGCTAATTTGTTGGCTCCATCTAGGCTTGTCCTTTGGGTAGAGGGTGCCTAGCATATCTAGCAAAGTGCAGTTGAAGCAGTACAGGCTGTGGGTCCCCTGGGGTGGTTCTGGACTTCGCACTCCCCACAGAGAAAGTCTCTCTCTTGATCAGAATGGATTCTTTGTGGAGCCCATAGTGAACAAAAAGTTTTCTACAAGTACTTTTGCCACAGTGGATGCCTTCTGGTCCTTGGTGGGGAAAGCTTGGGCATATCGCGTAAAGCGGTCAGTGACCACCAGCACATTACTAATATTTCTTTGATCTGACTCCAAACTCAGAAAATTAATACAGACCAGCTCCATGGGTGCACTGGTGGTGATGTTAACAAGGGGCAGCCCTCTGGGGCAAAGCTTTCCTCTGTAAGCAGCGACTACAAGTTCGAATGTGTTGCTCAACATCAGCCCCCATCTTAAGCCAACAGAATCTGGATCTCACCAAGTCAAGTGTTCTGTCTATACCAAGGTGCCCCATGTCGTTGTGTAAGGACCTCAGTACTGAGTCTCGAAGGCAGTGGGCAGCACTAGTTGTTGTTTGTCTATTTGTCCCCTCTGTCTACTGTTTCTCTGTATAATAGTCTATTGATCAGTTTCAACTTAGGACCTTCCTTGTATAACAATGCAGTTCTCAGATCAGTGGAGCATAATTTGGACACATCATTCTCTGCATAGAGGGCTTCTAAAGCTGATTTGATCATGGGATCTCAGGAATGAGCCCGCTGAATACTGTCATTGTCCAGCTGAGGCAGTGCACCAATGTCTATTGCAGAAAAGTGGCAATAAGCAGCAGGTATGCAATTCTCATTGGGTCCCAAACAATCCACCATACAGTCCACTGTGTCCGTGGACATTTGTTCCTCCTTGTCAAACTTCTGGCAGAGTGCTCGAATATCAGGTTCTGACAGTCTGACCCAGTCATTCCGGGAACAGGCCTCCGGGAGAGCATCAGCATCTATGTGGTTCAGGCCTGCTCTGTATTCAACAGCACAGTCGTATGTAGATATGCAGAAAGCCACCTATGGCCAGTGGCATCCAACTTAGCTGAAGTCTGCACATAGGTCAAAGGATTATTGTCAGTTTTACTAGTATCTTAGCCCCATACAAGTACTCGTGGAACTGGTCAACAATAGCCCACTTCAAAGCTAGGAACTCTAACTTATGTACAGGATAGTTCTTTTCGGATGGGGTCAGGCTTCTACTGGCAAAGGCCACTGGTCTCAGGCCATTCTCGTGCTCTTGGTACAATACAGCCCCAAGCCTTGCAGGCTAGCATCAGTGTGCAAGACATAGGGCTTGCGCTGGATCTGCATAGCAGAGGACAGGGCGTGGGTAAGTTGATATATAATCTCATGAAAAGCAGCTTCACACTCAAGTGTCCATCTGGCTCCAAATACTTCATTGAGACGGAAATACACTCTCTCAGGCTCAGAAGACACCGACCTCTTGTATTTTTTGTGGGTAGGAGGGTAATCTTGAGTAAGATTAAGTAAAGGACAGATCACTCTTGAATAGTCCTTGATGAAACAGTGATAGTAGCCACAGAATCCCAGGAATCTTTGCAGTTCTTTTAGATTGTGGCGGCACATGGTGGTCAAGGCCTCAACTTTACTTAGGTCGGTCTCTATTCCTCGGTGGAGACTATGTGTCCCACATACTTTACAGATGTTTGGAAGAATTGACATTTATCAATGGACAGTTTTAGGCTAAAATCTTCCAGTCGGTCCAACACCTTGAACAATCTGCTCTCATGTTCCTCCAGTGAGCTGCCAAACACAATAACATCATCCAGATACACCAGGCACTCTAATAAGTTCATGTCCCCCACTGCACGCCCTTCAGTCGCTGAAAAGTGGCTGGGGCACCTGTTATCCCTTGAGGCATCTCATGAATTCATAGAAACAGCGGACAGATAAAGGCTGTCTTCTCACGGTCTTATCTGGTAGTACCCACTGCTAAGGTCCAGCACGGAGAAGCACTTGCCACCATTCAGGCAGTCTAAAGCATCCTGGATGTGGGGCACTGTATACTGATCAGGGATAGTCCGCCCGGTTCAAGGTCCGATAATCCACGCATCCTTACTGTCCCATTCTTTTTCTCACTACCACAATAGGTGAAGCATATGGGCTTCTGATTCTTGTATCACACCAGCAGCAAGCATCTCTTGCAAATGCCGTCTCACATCATCTATGTCAGCAGGTGCCAGGTGTCGAGACCTCTCACGAAATGGCCTTTCATCATGCAGCCAGATGTGGTGCTCAGGCTCCTTGCACACATCCCACGTCCCATTCTTTGAAAGAAACCACCTGGTCTCTGGGCAAGCTTTCTACTGATTTTCATCTTCCATTCCTGGCAACGGAGTCAACAAAATCAAACAAGTCGGGCGTCACTCTGTCATTCTCCCCAACATTGTTACTAGGCAACACCGCAGTATCCGCACAATGCACATTAGCCAGGGTGCAACCTCTATTTACTCGAAGTCTCTATCAGACACATTATGAATGTGGACCATTACCCGCCTGGCATAAGCATGGGCTCTGGCAGGCAAAATAGTTGGCTTGACCAGCAGTCCTTCTGGCAATTTCCATCACCTGGAGCATCCAGCATGCGGATTTTACTCTTGACATCCTTTCTGATATGGACCTCTCCCTGTAAGGTACACTGGGCATTTGGCACCAGGATCAGAGACTCAGGATCCTTTTCCAGACAATTCCAACTGGTTCCTCTGGTTCCACTTTGTCAGCATCTCTCTGGGCATCATAGGCCTTCTTGATCAAGGCGGAATTCTTAAAAGCTCTACCAGTCTGTGGCCCCTGTTTCTCATAACACAACTCGCCAACTGTCCAAACATATGCACATTCGTCCCAATTAGTAGCGGAACCCCATCATACAGTCCAGTGGGGGGACACACTAAGGCCAAGGTCTCTACTTGCTCTGCCACTCCAGCCACGGAGGTGGTGAAAGACAGTCAAATTCAGACATACCCAGAGTAGGGTAGGCCTTCTCACTTAACCCCATACATGCAGTCCCTCCAATGGTTGTAAGGTACGTCTGACAAATGCTTCCGATACCAATCCTGAAACATAATTGTCACTGTCTAATACAGCTCTTGTAGACACTCCATTCACCTTTACAGTGGTCTCCATGGAGGACCCACTATTCTGGACCAGTCTGGAGGCGGTGCGGGGGCCTGGGCAACTGACCTTGCTACAAAGGGACGTGAGTTAGCATTTTTGAGACCCTCACTGGGATCATTTAGGCACCTCTTAACCACTGATTTGTTCTCCAAGCTCTCCTTGTAGCCTATATACAACTTTGTCTGTGTCTTTTGGGTACTGGCATTCTCTCTTCATGTGCCCATCCCTCCCACAATTATAGCAAAACATACTTTCTGGAGTTTGAGCTGGCCGAGCGTCACACTGGGAGCCAGAGCAGGAGTACTATTAACTGGACACCTTGGTGCCATCTCTGTCTGCAGCGTGATAATCATTTTGAGGCATCTGTCAATTTAACCACTTCCATGGTCAAGACATCGAGTTTTGAGCTGTTGTCAGCAGGAGATGCCTGGGTGGGTACCCCACCCCATAGCAGATGCAGTCGGATATAGGCTGGGGCCTGTACTTGCAGCGCCTTCATAAAGAGACTGTCTTTGAATTCCCTGATCTCTCTCAGCAGTTCACCACATGGTGGCACACCCTCATTGGTCCCACTTCACAAGGACCTTCCGATGCTGTGATCACTTGGGCTCGCTCACCCGAGAATTAGAATCCCCTCCTCGTCTTCAACCTCCGAAGTTCTTTTATTAAGTCACAATAGTCCGTTGGGTTACCCTTCTGTCTGGGAGCCTTAATTGAAGGAGCTGCAATTTAGAATGCTTTGCATGCTGTAGTAGGTGCTCCAACCTTACACGGTTTAAGTCACTGGTGGCTACCCCACCTTTCGTAAGCCTTCTGCAGAGCTCTTCCAGACGAGTAACATATGCAGAAAACTTTCCCTGGCCACTGTTTTGTACCTTGAAATTTCCACATCAAGCTCTCCCTGACTCAATGTTCCCAAAATTGTCTTCAAGTGCAGACAGGTACTTCTGGGCAGATGCATCAGGATTTGTGGACCTCAAAATTTAATGGCCTCTAGGGCAGGACCCTCAGACTTTCTATGATTCTTTTTCGTTTCTCAGCCTCCACACACTGCCATTCAGGTATCGGGGGCAACACAATCTATCCAGGTGTCCCAATCATCCTCCCCTGGGGGAGGAGAATGCCAGAAGATCTTCAACCTTCGGTAAGAGTCGTGACTAATGGCAGGTGCAGAAATAGGAGCCTGCATTGGTTCAGCCACCATACGGGTACTGGAGCAGGAGAGGGTGTTGGGGAGAACACCCCAGGTGGCAAGAATAGTTTCTTCAAGTCCTCCACAGTTGTTCCCGTCCTCCAGCAACAATTTAGCAAATTTCTCCTCAAAAGTTTCAGATAGTGGGGGCTCATTCCCCCAGGTCTTCTGTCCTTAAAGGAAACAGTGGAAAAGGTACAGCTTTACCCAGGCACTACAAAAATGCCTGATTAGTGCTTTCAGACAGTAACATTTTTAACAAATTACTCTAACTGATTTTTAGTGATTTAAACAGTGGCCTTCAACTTTCACTTTCTATTGCTGGGAGACACCATTTCATGAGTAGCAGAGAGCTTTCTGAGCTCAGTTTATGCTAATATGTCCTGCCAACCAATAGCTGAGGTGAAACAGGCATATTAGCAACAGTGAGCTCAGGAAGCTCACTGCTGCTCATGAAATGGCTGCTGCCAGCAACAGGAAGTGGAAGTTGTGGGTAGCTGTTCTAAATCAGTAACAAAGTTGTTACTGTCTGAAAGCACTAATTGAGAGTTTCTGCAGTGTCTGAGGAAAGCTTTGTCTTTCCATTGTTTCCCTTAATTATCACTCCAGGCAGTGAGGGCTCCTCTGGGGTAATAGTCTGTGGCACTCTGGAGCTATCTATGGGGTCCTTATACTCTACTAGGGCCATGAACTGGGAAGGAAGTTAGTAGGCACGGCGGTGCAAAGCTGGTGAGATGGGTAGGAAACTGGCTGCAGGGAAGGCAACAGAGGGTGGTGGTGGGTGGGGAGCTCTCACACCCAAGGGCAGTGACAAGCGGTGTTCCACAGGGCTCGGTGTTGGGACCAGTGTTGTTTGGGATATTCATTGCAGACATATCATGGGACATCAAGAGCAAGATCAGTCTGTTTGCTGATGATACCAAGGTAGGCGCGGTGGTGGATGACCTAGGGGATGGCAGGATGATCTGGCAAAGTTTGAAACCTGGTCACACACCTGGCAACTGGGCTTTAATGCCAAAAGTGCAAGGTGCTACATTTTGGGATGAAGAACCCAAGGAGGAGTTACCAGCTAGGGGAGTGCAGCTAGCCCAGACAGAGGAGGAGAAGGATCTGGGTGTGCTAATTACAGGGTCAATGAACAACTCGGCACAATGTAGGAAGGCAGCTGCAAAGGCCAACAAAATGCTGGGTTGTATTGCAAGGGTATATCCTCGAGGAGGAGGAGGTGATTCTGCCACTGTATAGGTCATTAGTTAGACCACACCTGGAGTACTGCGTGCAGTACTGGCGTCCGTATCTAAAGAGGGACATTAAGTTACTGGAGGGGTGCAGCACAGAGCGACAAAGATGATCAAGGGGCTGGGGACTTATCATACGAGAGGAGGTTGAAGGAGTTGAACATGTACTCACTGGAGGAGAGAAGAGACAGGGTGACATGATTGAAACCTTTAAATACATGAAAGGAATAAACAAGACAGATACAGAGGGCTGTTCAAAGTAAGGGAGGGAGGGACACCAGGGGCCATGATATGAGACTGGAGCGAGGAAGGTTCAGGAGGGAGATGAAGAGACACTTTTTACAGAGAGGGTGGTGGCTGGGTGCAATCGTTACCTGCTGAAGTGGTATGCAGTAGAACAGTGGACTGCTTCAAACGAGGATGGGACAGGACAAGGGGAGGGTTAATGAAGGGAAGGGTGGAAGGGAGGCAGCTGCAGAATAGGGGTGCTAGCTGCATTCGAGCAGACTTGATAGACCTCTAGGCCTTTATCTGCTGGCAAATTTCGTATGTTCGTATGAAAGTGTGGGTGAGTAGATCAGCATGTCGCACCCACCACCACAGGGTTTTGTAGACCTTCCACCTTGGAAAGTACTTCTGTACAGTGTCCGTATTGATACCCAGGGGATGTCAGGATAAGCATAGCATTTGGGGTCAATCTCCTCCCCAGTACACCACTCCACCAACGGTGCACAGCCACTTCTGTCGGGTACCCATTTATTTTTTTTAACAGTGGTTCGTAAATGTGACCACTAGAGGACACAAAATCCCTGCGGTGAGCCTCCAAGATGTAAACCCTACGCGCGCTATCCCAAGGGCTACTACCCTGCCTGCTTGACTACTGACAGGTTGAGGGCCTAGGTTCTATGGTGGGTGCCTCCACCCAGAGGTCAGGGTTTGTAGTGGTTAGACTAGCTTGATCACAGCCCTCTGGACGCAGTGACTCCCTTTGGTTCCCTAGTGGCTCACACAGTACACAGGAGTTACAGCCCCAATACCCCACATATACACACTGTTCACTCATAAAGTACCACTTACCCTCGAGACCGATTCCCAGCACGCCTCTGAGGACCTCCTGTAAACTAAGGCTAAACAACATACACAGGAAATACAATAGTGTTTCCATAAGTACCAACACCACAGATAGTATATAGTAAAACAACAAATCTGATTTATTTAGGGACAGTAACACGGGAGGGAGAAATCAGGTTAATTGGTGGCATTAAATCACAGTACTGTGCACACATACAGGGTCTGAAAAGTCACACTCTGGGTACCCAGGTTTTGGGGGGTTAGCCAGGTCTGTTGCCGGGTTGGATGGCAGGTGCAGATGGATGGGGCCCTGTAGAAAAAAGATATGCACAATACCAATTGTAATCCAGAGCCAGAGGGCTCAGTCCATGAAGCAGTGAAACAACAAGAATTAGATGACACACTTGTGATTGAAAACAAGCTGCAGGGAATACCCTAATTTGTACTCACAATACCCAAGCTGAGGATCGGATGGAGAGTGTCCTCTGGATTGCCAGAAGAACATGGCATGAGGACAAGGTCCTTGTGCCTGGACCCCACTGCAGTTGATAGCAAAGCGGATGTAGTCGAATTAAGCTGGGGTTTACTTCCAGCTTCAGCACACAATTCACTGTACAGGGATTTGAAATAGCGATTCACCACAAGCACTACGTACATCTATATGCAAAAGGAAAGTACCATACCAGCAGGCTGCTCCCCAATCCCGATCGCAATCACTGCAAAATACCCGGAGCACACACAGCAGCTTCAGTTCCTGACAGACCGGTACGATTCAGCAATTTCTCCAGTCTTCTACAGGGTGAGCCTGGTTTCCACACTTCTAGTGCTTCTTTCTCCTCACAACTCGGTTCAGTCTTAACTGGTACTCACAAAGGCTGCAGACCGAAACTCAGGGCTTCACACGCCTCTATACACCACAGAAGCATGCAGCTCCTTCTCTTCAATACCACAACTGATCTGATCTTTCCAGTCACAGAGCAGGCATTCCTTTAGCTCCACACTATTCTGTTGGCTGATTCAGTTGTCACTCACAATAAGACTCCTCTGTTGGTAGAAAAAGGCGCCAAGGTCAAAACTACATTTCCCAGAGTCACTGCCCATACAATCCCTCATGGCTGGCTCAAATTAAGACTCAAGTTCTGATTAGTCCACAGGCTCCATTTTAGGGCTCCCTTAACCCAACTGGCCCAGCACAGCAGTTTAAGTCCAAAATGGAGAGGTAACACACCAGAGTCCCAGCTGCAATAAAGGCAGGTTAGACAAACTACAATTTTGCTAATGCTTTAAATGATTACAAGCAAACAGTTACAGCTTTCAGATGGGCTCCTTTGCACCTTCAGCGACCACAAAATGGAGGCGATTACTCCGCAGCTCGGGTGGGATTCGAGCATTAAATACAGTCCCCCATACAAAGTAAGTCTGCAAGCAGACAGCTCTTAAAGACAATCGTGGAGGCTCAAATAGCACTCACTTGCAACCACAGTTAAGCAGCTCAGTCACGAACACCACCCAGGCTTGTAGCACTCAGGAAGCTCCTGGAAGACTTTAGGAACACCCATTTGCAGGGGTTACATTCAGTTCAACAGAATTTTTCTATGGGAAAGTGAGCAGGAAAACGTCTGTGTTTCTGCAGATTTGGAAAGCATGTTTAACTGCAGACATTCTTATTTTATTTCTTCCATAGGGTCTTGATGCTTAAAATAATACTGACAGGAACACCTGGACAGGCCGTTGCTGTCAGTATTATTTTAAACATCAAGAACATGAAAGCTAATAAAATAAGAATATTAATCACCAGCCACTGCTGTTATATTACTAGCAGTGGTGTTTTCCACATCACTAAATGGGTGGAATACCCATGAAAACTTGTGCCTGATTGATCAGGACCAGCGTGGCACTTCCGTGTTTGTCGAAAGGTTTAGCGGTATTTTAAAATATAGACATTATTCTGGAAATGATCCTTGTAACAGCCATGGACTCTTGCTGCAGCACGAAAGGTACTGGGATGGGAGTGGCTGCAGCACATTCTTTGTAGGTCACTTTTAAATAAACCCTTGAGCTTAGCTCTCGCGGGGTTTATAGCATCAACACCTCCGGTGTCTGTAAAACTCTCGTTAAACACACCACCACATATTATTCTATATTTTGTGGCATCTAGGGTTGATCTTGCTGCAGCAATCAGGTCCTGTGCCAAACCATCTTCTGCTCTTTTCGCTAGTGGCAGAATTGTGTTCCAAAGTACTTTCGTACTGTGCTATTTGTGTTGAATAAGCAGCCTACCTGATAAGCAGGGGCAGCTGTTGTATAAATTTATTTTGCCACTGTATCTAATATTTGAAGAGTCTTTGTCAGGGTCTGCACAACAGTGACTTTTGCTCGCTCACAAATATCAGCCTGGACCACCCCATGACGTCATGATGGGCCTGCAGATATTCCATTCCTGCATGTCCCCTGATACTGTATTTACTATTATTTTTTTTGTCAATGGCTGCAGCTGAAGTGAGTGCAGTCATGATTTCTCTGCTAGACCTTTTTAAGTGGTTTATGTATGGGAAGTAACAGCCTTCTTGGTGGAGCTACTCCTAACATGCCCACAGAATCAGCATCCTCTCCATCCTCCTCTGTTTCTAGTGGGGGATGCTAAGGGTATCGACCATTTGTCAGGTAAATGAGGAAAAGGATGAATAATCCCGTTTGTCTTGAAGGAGATTCTAAATTTGCTCAGGGTGCCCTCTAACTCCATGGGGTCACTTTCCTCCATATGCACATAATAATTCTTCTTCCTCCTCCTCTTCAGTAAGCAGATAGGTTGGAGCCTGAGCTGGGTGGGGTGGTGGAGATATGTTACTAAAATTTCCCATGGCCTGGACCACCTGGAAAACTGCCACATTTTGATATGTCCTCTGATAAGGGCATCTGCCTCCTCCCTTATCTATGCAGGAAGAGTGGTAGTGATAATATTTTCTTTCAATTTCTTTTGGCAGACACCATCTCCAGTGCCTGCTTTTAGGCTCTTTATTTTGCCATCACTGGATTCAGGGTTTCCCTTTTGGACACCTGGACATCTGAATGTTCTTTGCCAAGCCTTTCTGCTGTTTCTGCAGCTCTTTTTCTTTTTCTTGTCACTTTTACATTATTTGCTGCTGTACATAAGAAATGGACCCTTCAAGATGCATGCTTTGCACCATTGTTGGGACCACACTGTTGGGACCACCCTCAGTGCTTTTTTTTTAATAGTTTTAGGTGACATGGAGGGAGATTAAGAAGGCAACCTTCTTTTTAAAATGTTACCCTTTTAAATGAGGATTTAGGTAGGTGAAGCACTTGCATGGAGTGGCGGGACAGTGGGCAAAACTAAAGAGGGGATAGTGGAGGCAACAAATCTCTGCATCAGGAAAGTAAGCAAAAGCAAGAGGAAAAAGACGCTATGGTTCTCAAAAGAGGTAGTTGGGAAGGTAAGGGAAAAAAGTTAGCATTCGGAAGGTATAAGGAGAAACACAGTGAGGAAGATAGGGAGGTGTATCAGGACAAAACAGAGGAGGCAGGAAAGAAATTAGGAGCACATGCCCTCCAACTGTATTGTTTTGGTACAATACCAGCTTTCTTACAGTGGTACTGGATCCTGACTAGTTGTAAGTATGTACTGAATTTCGGACGCCCATACGATTCATTTGTCTGTGAGCATGTGCTCCCACTTGCAGTGCTCGTTCCGGATGCCTGGCCCTCTAGTGTGCACTGCACAGCTGCGGATGTCCTGTGTGCAAGTCCATGTGTGGACGCTTGGGCAGGCTGCAGCAGAGACAGTGAATGTGCAGGAGATCACCCGGGAGCAGAGCCTCTGTTTTTAGGGTTTTTGCACCAGTATTAAAATCGTGGTGATCGAGATCTCCGATGAGGAGGAGCAGTGGGTCGGGGTCCGGGTTGAGAACGAGGATGGCAGCATGGACGAGGTGGTGCCTGTTGCAGCAAAGAAGAGGAGAGCTGTATTAACTGGAATGCCTTGCAGGTCAAGGTTGTGGCCTGGTGTACTGCAGCCTGTGAAAGTGATCCCTGTTTAGTAAGGCCCACAGTCGCAATTTAAATCCAGTCAGAATATGCAGCACTTTACTTACTGGGATTCAGGCAACTTTGACTGAGTGGAGCAGGTTTTAAAATAGGGGGGCGACATGACCCCCGGCTACCTATTTTCATCTGTCAAATGTTGGAGGATCTGGGGCGCAAAGTGCAAATGGAGAAAACAGCCCAAGCAGTAAAGAAAGGGACAAGACACATAGACTTTGAAGGCGGATAAGGACGCTTGGCCGACCTAGTCTGCCCAATAAATTTTCAGGTATTAAGTGAAAACAGAAAGACTAGGGGATGGATAAAAGGCTTTGGGAGTGTGGAAAGGACCAGGAAAAAGTGGACATCCTCAACAAATACATTTGTTCAGTGTTCACAGAGGAAGAAGGCGAGGGACCACAGATGAGTGCCAGGAGCACTGAAGGAAGGAAGTGGACACTAGTCCGTTTATAGAGGAGTCCTGAAGGAACTCACAAATCTGAAAGTGGACAAGGCAATGGGGCCAGATGGGTGCATCCAAGAATACTGAGGGAGCTCAGAGAGGTGCTGGCTATACCTCTGACAGCCCTGTTCAACCACTCACTGGAGATGGGAGTGGTTCTGGAGGATAGCAGATGTAGTCCCACTTCACAAAAGTGGTAGTAGGGAGGAGGCTGGCAATTACAGGCCTGACTCGGTGGTGGGGAAATTAATGGAATCACTACTAAAGGAAAGGATTGTGAAACATCTTGAATCCAGTGGCTACAAGAACTGAAGCAGCACGGATTCACAGGGTTGGTCAGCACAACAAAATCTGATAAGATTTCTTTGACTGGTGAACAGGAAGAAAAAATTACTCACCTTAGTAATGTTGTTTCTTCTAATGAGTCTTGCTATATTATGACAATTGCAGTTTGTCCCATCATTAGAACTGCTCCGGAGGTGAAGAGTTAACTCCATTCTAAGAATGGAACTTAAGAGACGAGCTCGGTTAGAAGCTCTGTCTGGGTTATTTCAAACCCAAACTGTCAGATCTTTGACGAAAACTCACTAAGGTCTGTGTGGAAGCTGTACACTATCGCCAACTGGCTACCTAAATATTAACACTTATTGCTGGTCCCAACACAAAGACTCAAGTCAGGGACCAGAAGTAATAATATAATATAAAATAAAACACTACACCCCAAAAACCCCAAGAAGGGTGGAAAACATCTAATGGGCATAACTAGTGCCCACACTAGGCTGCCCACCCCATACCCAAGTAGAAGTTCTGAGAGGGGCAGGCTGGGAGAGGTCATAATATAGCAAGACTCCATTAGAAGAAACAACATTACTAAGGTGAGTAATTTTCTTCAAACAACATGAAGTCTTGCTATATTAATTCATCGAACTACACAGCAGTACCTCCATGGAAAAGGGACAGAACTTACTTAGGAATAGAGCTCTGAAGCACAGCTGTGCCAAACCGAGCATCTCTCCTGGCCTGGACATCCAGGGAGTAATGCTTGGTGAAGTGTGTACCATTTCAGGTAGCAGCTTGACATATCTCTAAGATAGGGATGTCTCTGGCAGCTAGAGCGGCTGTACCTCTGGTAGAATGAGCCCTCAGACCAGAGGGAACTCTCCCAGTTTCTGATAACAAAATTAGATACAAGAGACAATCCACCTGGCAATTGATCTCTTAGTGGCAGATCTCCCTTTCCCGACCTCACCATAAGTGAGAAAAGTTGGAGGATTGAACCTGTGACCCTTAGTACGTTCTATATAGTAACTTAGGGCCCTCTTAACATCTAAACTGTGCAATCTCCTCTCACCAGAGGAAGAATGTTCAGTGAAAACACTGGCAAGGAGACAGATTGGTTAAGATGGAAATCTGAAACCACCTTAGGCAAAAACTTCCTGTAGTCCTGAGGACTACCTTATCCTTGGAAAGAAATAAAGTCAGTTTCTACTGACAAGGCTTGCAACTCACTTATGCGCCTGGCAGAAGTGATAGCCACTAGGAAAACAGTTTTCCAAGTTAGTACTTAAGCTCTGCAGAAGACAGAGGTTCAAAGGGAGTTGCATTAACTGGGCAATGCAAACATTAAGGTTCCAAGCAGGGGCGGATCCCAAAGGTGGATTAGTATGAAGTAATCCTTAAAAACTTGGAAAATACAGGGTGAGTGGAAAGAGAGGAGGCTTTCCTGCTGAAACAAAAGCAGAGACAGCTGCCAAATGCACTTTCAGGGTAGTTGGTCTCAGGCCCAAAGAATTAAGATGGACCATATAGTCCAAAACAATGGGCAAATCAGCAGATTCCGGAAATATGTTTCACCACACCAAATGGAAAACCTTTTCCACTTAGAATTATAAGTAGCCTAGTGGAAGGCTTCCTAGAAGCCTTTAAGATTTCAAGAACACCCTGAGAATGGTGTAGGTCAGCAAATTCTAACTCCTCAAGAGCCAGGCCTTGAGGTTGAGGGTTTGAGTTGGATACCAAACTCTCCCTGGGCACAGGTTAACAGGTTGTGATTCCTGGGAGACACAGGGAAGATGGACTGTTAGGGACAGAATGAGTGGGTACCAGGGCTGCCTGGCTAATCTGGGGCAATCAGAATCACCCTACAAGGCTGGAATCTGATTTTGACTAGCACCTTGAATAGGAGAGGGAAGGGGGAAGGCATAAAAACTTCCTTCCCAATCTAGGAGAAAGGCATCCAGAGGACTGAGCCCAACACTGAGGGCCTGCAATAGAACAGTGGAAGTTGGTGATTGTCTGGGGCTGCAAAAGATCTATCTGAGGGGTGCCCCATCTGGCAAAAACTATCCCCAGTACTTGAGGATCCAGAGACCATCTGTGATGGCCCTGGGAAATCCTGCTGAGAGCATCTGCTAGGACATTGTCCTTTCCTGGAAGATGAACTGCTGTGAGGGAAGTGTTCAGGGAATAGGCCAGAGACCACAACTTCATTGCCTCGGTGCACAAGGCCAAAGGCCGAGTGCCCCTGCTGTTGATGTACCACATTGTTGTGGTGTTGTCTGTTCTGACTTGTACCACTTTGTTCTGAACAGATGCAGAAAACACTTGAAGTGCTAAAAGACAGCTCTGAGTTCCAGCAAATTGATGTGGAGCAGAGATTCCTGGGAGACCACACTCCTGGAGTGGAGAGTTGCCCATGTGGGCTCCCGCCCCAGGAGGGAAGCATCTGTAGTGAGGGTCAAGGAGTGAGACAGAGAATGAAGGGACCCCAGTCTTAAATTGCTCTGATCCTGCCACCACTGGAGGGCCTGGATCAGGGTTGGGTCACTGGGACCAACCTGGAAGGGGTCCCTTTTCTGAACCAAAAGGCTCTCAAGTGAAACTGAATGTCCCTCATCTGAAATCTTGCTCCTTGCACTCATGGCTGTGGACACAGCCATGTGCCCCAGGAGCTGCAAAAGTGTCTTGCTGGTCGGAGACCTGCAGAGTGAAGGAGGAGGCCAGAACCACCAAGTTCCTTACCCTCTCTAACGGTGGGAAGGCTCTGGCCTGCTTTGTGTCAATTCTGCACCTATGAAGGTGAGCACCTGAACTGGTTCCAGAACTGACTTTGGAAGATTTAGCAAGAAGCCCAGGGAGGTGAGCAGCTGCTGGGTAACTTGCAGGTGAGTTTTACCTGTTCTGGGGACTGGCCTACAATGAGCCAGTCGTCCAGATAGGGAAAGACAACAATCCTTGCCTCCTTAAATGAGCAACTGCTACTGCCAGACATTTTGTGAATACCCTTGGGGCAGAGGTGAGGCCAAAGGGCATTGCTCTGAACTGGTAGTGACCTGAGGGCAGTTCGAATCTGAGGTACTTCGGTGGGAGCTTCTGATCAGAGCGTGAAAATAGGCATCCTTGAGGTCCAGGGAGGCTAGCCAGTCCCTGGCCTTAGAGAGGTAAAATCATTGCCAGAGTTACCATTCTGAACTTTGGTTTCAAAGGTGTTTGTTCAGATATCCGAGGTCTAAAATGGGCCGCCATTCTCCTGTCTTTTTGGGGTAAGGAAATATCTGGAGTACAGACCCTTGCCTGGTGTAGGTTTCTACAGCTCTGAGAGCCAGGAGGGTTGAGACTTCTGTTTCTAGAGTAAAGGTCTCTAAAGAGTTTGCAGGTGGAAAGATCTGATTCTCATCTTGGGAACTTTTGAAGCTGAGAACCAGACCCTGGCTTACTACTTCCAGGACCCACTTGTCTGAAGTTAGACACACCCAGTTCTGAATGAAGTAAGCCAACCTGCTCCCTACGGGTAAGGAGAATCGGGCCTGGGCACCCCATCAGGGTGTCTGTTTGGCAGGTGCTTAGGCTGAGAGGGAGCAGGCCTGCCCACACCCTGTCTGCCTCTGAAGAACCCCTCTGAGCATAAGCAGAGGAGGCCTGGGTTTGGTAAAGGCCTGTGAGAAAGGCCTACCCCACCCCTGGGGTCTGCCTCTGAGGAGTGGCTTGCCAGCTCCTTGGCTTGGGCACTCTTATAGGTAGTCCTATATTCATCCATTTTCTTCATATAATTTCTGTCTGCTCCCCAAACAGAGAATTTCCCACCACAGGAAAATCCATAGCCTTAGTCTGGGTATCCTGTGACAAGCTAGTACACACTGAGCCAGGCCATCCTACGAAAAGCTACAGACGTAGCCATGACTCTAGAGGATACATCATTAAAATCCACAGCAGCATGAAACTGCACCTTGATGCCTCAATGCCATCAGCAGCCACCTGTTCCAGCTCATTAGCAAGCTGGCCAGAGGCCTGTTTGGCCAAAGCCATGACAGTGTCCCATCTAGATTTTTGATACCTTGCTACATAAGCCATGTAATTTGCTTGCCTGAGTCCCAAGGACGCTGCCATGTATTGTTTTTTAGCCATGGCATCAATCTTCCTGGAATCCTTGTCAGGAGGATGTGGAAGCCAGGGAATATTAGCTTTATCACAGGCTGCAGCCTGAACCACCCCAACATGACTGCATTGCTGTGAAAGGAATTCTGTGTCAGGACCTGACAGTGTGTACCTCCTGTCCATCCTTTTATCCACAGGAGGCACAGAATTAGGAGTTTTTAAAATTTTTATTGTTTGTTTCCTAAATGATTTATGCAAAGGAATAGACAATCTCCTAGACTCTGGTATATCCATCATTTCTACAAAATCAGGTTCTCTTGCTCATCCACAGCTTCCTCCATGGGAGCTGGAGGGTTTCAGCAACTTTTGTAAAACAAAGTGAGAGGGGCACTCAGAAAGCATAGGGGAGATTCTAAAGGTCTGTCTGGGAGATGTTGGGTTCTAGGGCACACCAGACCCTCCAAATCACATTCATACTGTTCATAATCATCCTCCCCTCCTCTGGTTCATAAAACTCCTCAACATTATATTCCTGAACCGTGGAACCGACCAAACCGACCTTTTACCAGACAGTGGCGGTTCGGACGGAACCGAGAAAGTGACTGGAAAATCTGAATAGCTCTTTGCTATCTCTGCAGCAGTTGGAGAAGGAATTTTGGGCTCCAAACCTGCTGATTTTCTTGTTTTCTTTACTGGAACTGGCTCATCCAGCCAGCTTCGTGCCGGAAGTCTCGCCCTGGTCAGAGGCACTCCTCCGGTTTGGTTGACACCCGAACCGGGCTGGCCATCGGGTCAGTGGACTTTTGGCCTCTGGTTCCCTGAGCCTGCCAACTCTCTTATCCAGGGTGGCTGCAGGAAGAATTTTACAAATCTGGCGGTCTGAATTGGGGTGGTCAAACCCTAGATAATATACACATGTGGTGTGTGGGTCAGCCTTGGCAAAGACTTCCCACAAGCATCACAGTTGGAAACCAGTGGGTCCGTTTTTTTTGGGTTTCAGACATAATGCCAGCCTAACCAAAAACTTGCCCTTTTAAGCAGGCAGTGCCAGGCAAGACACCCTTATAGGTTCCTAACTGCGTGTCACGGGTCTTGGAAACGTAATGAATTCCATTTTTTTTAGAACCGATAGAACCGGAACCGCACTCTAAAACCTCTAATTTTGTAACTTCAAGTTTAAAGAAGCTGATCGGTTCAAAACCGAACCGATAACATTTACAAGTTCCACACAGAAATTAAACTGAAATTACCTACTGATACACAGACAGAGCTTGAACCGATCGGTTTTGCGGTTAAAATATTAATATTCTCGGTTGATTTGAACCGAGAAAACACTATTTAAACCGAGAAATGAACCGAGCAGTAGGAGAAATCTCCGGAGCGACTGTTCAGTGAGGCGGAGTAAAGAATCTGACAGTTTGGGTTTGAAATAACCCAGACAGAGTTCTCTAACCGAGCTCATGCTAAGTTCCATTCTTAGAATGGAGTTAACTCTTCACCTCCGAGCAGTTCTAATGGTGGGACAAACTGCAATTGTCATAATATAGCAAGACTTCATGTTGTTTGAAGTAAATCAGTGTGGCACAGTGGATGTGGCCTACCTAGATTACAGTAAGGCCTTTGACACTATTCCACATAGGAGACTCATAAACAAGCTGTGCAGCCTAGGAGGGTCCAAAGGTGGTAAACTGGGTAATGAATTGGTTAGGGGACAGGAGACAGAGGGCGGTGGTAAGCGGAATTCACTCCGAGTAAGGAGGGTGACCAGCGGGATGCCACAGGGATCAGTACTGGATTTGTCCACTTTAATGTCTTTATTAGCGACATCTGAACATATAAACTTGCCAGGAGAAACAAGCCTCACGGTCATCACGTCTGCTCAAATGCGAGCTAGCACCCCTGTATCTGCAGCTGCCCACACCCCATCCCCCTGTCACCTTCAGAAACTAGAGGGGTTAGAAGGGAAGGTATGCCTTTACTGGTGGCACTAAAATCTGCAGTAGGATAGACATTGTGGGTGTGTGGGAAAACTGATTAGAAATCTAAGATAGCTAAAGCAGTGGTCAAGGGTGTGGCAGCTAAGTTTCAATGTGAAGAAGTGCAAAATCATGTACTTGGGCCACAGAAGCCAGGGTGGAATACAAAATGGGGGTGTAGTGTTAACGACCACCAAAAGGAAACAGACCTGGGGTAATCATATCTGATGGCCTAAGGTGGCCAAAGAGTGACAAAGCAGTGGGAGAGCTAGTGGTATGCTGGGGTACATATTTATTTATTTATTTGTTTGCACATCAGTTTACAACCTTTGAGCCAGAGGCTCATTTCCAAAGGTACCTGGTCACATTGAGGACAAATACAAATAAAGCATTCTCGATTTACAGGATATAGGTTACATAGTTTGTAAGCACATGTGATAATGAACAAATACAAACATTATAGGTTCCAGGATATGGGTTACATAGTTAGCAAGCACATGTGATAAAGACAATTATACAGAGAAGCCAGTTTGGTTACAATGGCGCATACTGAATACGACAGTAGAGCAGGCAACAGTATAATAGCAGTTTAATCAGAAATGGTACATACTTGCACGGAAGAAAAGGGCAAGCAACAGGATAATGTATAAACAGAAAAGTTTAGGATTTAAAGAGGGTGTGGTAAGGATGCTGCCCAAAAGGGCACTGTCAGGAGACAGAGTGTTGTGCCTCAAATTACAGACAGGTGCAACTACGCATGTTGAATAGTTCAGCTTCTGAGTGCAGTTTTGAATTTGGAAATCGTGGGCATCTGAGATAGGGAGAGGAAGCGAGTTGTACTAGGATGGAGTTCTATGTATGAATGACATACGGAGTGGTATCACCAGCAGAAAGAGAGAGGTGGTAGTATCACTGTATAAATCACTGATGAGACATCACCTAGAGTACTGTGTCCAGTTCTGGAGACCACATCTCTGGAAGCACATAGAGTAGAGGTGGTGCAGAGGAGGGCAACTAAAATGGTTCAGGGTCTGCATCAAAAGCCCATGAGGAGAGACTTAAGGACCTCAATATATGCACCCTGGAGGAGGGAGGAGAGGAGGATATGACAGAGACTTTTAAATAACTCACAGGTATAAATAAGGTTCAAGGGAAGCATTTTTCAGAAAAAAGATGCTCAAGCACAAGGGACATGCTATGAAGCTGGAGGGCTAGACTCAGGAGAGATGTGAGGAAGTACTTCTTCACAGAAAGAGTGGTGGATTCGGGGAAAAGCCTCCCAGTGGAGGAGGCGGGGGCAAAACGTAACGGAATTCAAGAATGCATGGGACAGGCATAAGGAACCTTTAGTGGTAAAGGAAGGGGGGTAGAGCTGAAGATCAAGTAGGTCTGCGTGTAACAGCAAGTTGGGAAAATGGGCAGGCTAGGTGGGCCAAGTAGTCCTTATCTGCTGTCACATTCTAGGTTTCTAGGTTTTGGAGCAAAATATGAGAGGACTTGCAATTTATAACATCTTGTTGTGGTCCTAAACACTAAGCTCATGACAGTCTGCGTTGCCAGGAGTTAAAAACAATTTGTACAATTTTTTCAAGGTTCACAAAGTCTCTCTGGCGTAGCAATTAATTAGAACCTTGAAATAAGCAAAATGATTACCAAAAAAAACGTCACGGTACAAGAGCCCACTAGTAAAAAAAAACAACCCCTGCATTGAAGAATCTCTGCTAAAGTCAAATTGTGGCTCCTGTAACAGGAACCAATTAATTAAGGTGAAAGGGCACAGAAAGAACGGAAAGTGAAAATGCTCCACTCTATAGAATGATAGCTAAAAATAGTAAACCGCTACAATTTTTGCAAAATGAACGTGATTTATTAGCCAAAAATTCACGGTAGCCAAATAGGATATTCTCCTGTTCCTGGGAATCAAAACAGGAACCAGAGAAATCTTAATTTACAGAAACCCTAGCTAAATGCAGAGTGATAGAGAAAAGTAACTAAATACACTTTTTTTTTATAAAACTACACAATCAAAATCTGACTGAAGTAAGTACAGGCACGTAAGAACTTACGTGAACAGTAGATCTTCGAGAGGAGCTCTTGCAGCAGGCTGCACCATGAGGACTATGCCGCCAGGCACTAGGACCCTGCACAGAAAAATTCTTAGCTAGCAGTACCAAGTGGGTCCGCCCCTGACGTCCGACCGTCCGACGCCTGCCAATGGTATGGAAAGGGCAGTCCTCGACCACAACCCCAGTTCTCCCAACAGAGACCCGACTGACAGATAACAGAGAACCATGATGAGTGGAATATTCCAAAGGTAAGGAAAGAAAAGGAGAAAAGACCAGGAGAAGGAGGAGGGAATAACGCCTGCTGCAAGAGCTCCTCTCGATGATTTACTGTTACGGTAAGTTCTTGCATAACTGTACTATCTTACTCGGTGGGAGCTCTTGCAGCAGGCTACACCATAAGGACTGAGTTCTAAGCAGTACTGGTTGGATCCCTGACAGACTGGGAGGTGGAAACTTTAGCAGTGGGAGGCTTTACAACAAAAGGCCCTGAAGTACTGCTGAACCAAACCCAGCTCTCCGATGGGAAGCAACGCCCAGGCTGTAGAGCTTCACAAAAGTGTACACAGAGCCCCAAGTAGCTGCTGCACAGATATCTCGCCACAGAAACATTCTGAAGTTTTTATTTTTTTTTATTTTAGTCTTTTGGTAACCGGTAAGGCCTACTAGGCACAAGTGTCTGTTTTCAGGGGCAACTTGGGAGCACTGGGCAGTTAAGAGATTTGCTCAGTCACACAGTATGCAAGTGGAGGCTGTCACGTGTCAAGCTGTGTGCCTCTGATACTTGCAGGCAGCATATGTGAAGATAACGGCAGCAACATTAATCACGGGATGATTTCCTTGGAAGCAGGATAGCCCTGGATGAGCGTGGGACGTGAACAGCGGAGAAGTGGTCTCCTAAACTCCCCATTCTCTGACAGTAGAACAGTAGAGCATGTCTTATATCCAGCCTATGCAGCTTCCTTTCGGCTGCTGGCATAAGGTCTGAGAAAGAACACGAGAAGCTATAAGTCGGCATCCCATCAACATGGCAAAACCATTAGGTTGACAGCAATGTGGGTGCCACAACCAGTTCGCCAGTCATTCTGGTGACTGGTTTGCACAACACCACTGTGGCTGCTGCCTAAAGGGTGTTGCACTCTTTGCTCTACACCTCCGACCTGGGTGATATTATTTTCGGGGGCCAGCCCTGCACGGGTGGAGGTGCTGGAGTGACCCCATCGAAGAGCCTGAATGTGCCTTGGTGCATGGTGCGCATCAAGTGGTGCCATAACTGCCAGGGTGTGATGTGCGCCATCGGCATTTTGGTGTCACCCCAATCGCCATCGCTCAGTTGTGTCCCAACACAGTGGGTAAACCCTGCAAGCCTGGATTTAAGTGAAACTCAGAAACCACCCAGGGCAAGAATTTCTTACTGGTGCACAGCACAGCCTTGCCCATATGGAAAATCAAATAAGATAGGTCGACCAAGAAGGCTACAGCTAAGTGACCCACTAAGTTGAAGTGATGGCCACTAAAAAAAAATATCACTTTCCAAGACTGGAAACAAAGGTCACAGATCACCAGTGGCTTGACGGCTTCTCCATGAACTTTGCAAGGACTAGATTTAGGCTACACACCAGAGGTGACCCTCAAAGAGGGAAAATATACTTTAATCAAGTCTCTTAAAGGAACACTGTCAGCTTTGTCCCTAAGTTTTGCATCATTTCATAGCAGTGTTCCCCAAGACACACACTAAACAAACTACTAGTGTAAAATGACCTTGCATGTCCCAAAGAAATATTTTTACCTGCTTTGCACAATTTACATTATTTTTCTGTCCAACCGACCTAAACGTAAGTCAGATGACCTCCGAAGCACATTCATCCCAAAGACACATGTCTGTAACAGAGCGCATGTATGCTGTGCAGTTTTAGCATGCCCTATGAATAAAGCTGGCAAACTGAGTATTTCTACACCTAAATAAAGACTGTGCCTCTTGTAACAAGAAATGAGAGGCATAATACAGCTAAAAATACACTTAAAGTGGAACCTAAGTCCTGCACAGCGCAATAGCTGCCTTGAAGCACAGATCCCGGGCAGCACAGGAACATGCCGCTATTGCACATGCAGGGGATTTAGGCTCCGCTTTTTAAGTGTATTTTTAGCCGACACACCCTCATTTTGTTACAAGAGGTACAGTATAATTTATGGTGTTGAAATACCATTTATTTACAGTATTTAGCTTTTGTTAACCAGGTAAGTACACTAGACAAACACATGCCTATTTTCAGGTACGACCGGTAGAGTACAGGAAATCAAGAACATACAGAGTACAATTTGAAGCAAGTAGGGCAGATACACAGATGTCAGGAGAAGCATAAGATACATGGTAAGATATCTCATTTAAGCAGCTTTGTTCATAGGGCATGGTAATAACTGCACAGCATACATGCCCTCTGTTACAGACGCGCATCTTTGGGATGGATGTGCTTTATGGAGGTCGGCTGACACATTCAGCCATTCGAGGTCAGCTGATCATCGCGTGAGTGACCATGATCACATAGGGCTGCCAACATCTGAGACCATTGAGATTTAAGTTCAGACTGAAGATATCTTTAAATTTTTTTTTTTTTTTTTACTTGTGAATACAAGACAACAGAAGACTAGTGCCCATATCAGTTGTCCCCTACACAGTGGACGTAACAGAGTTACTAACCTCTAAAAGCTATCCAGCTTTTGTTTAAAGACCTGAAGTGTTTCTGTACAAACCACGTCCCCTGGCAGTTCATTCCACCATTTCACAGTTCTTGATATAAAATTATATTTCCATACCGTAGATCTAAAACTGTTTTCCTTAATCTGGAGCTTATGCTCTCTCATGTTATATTTGTCTTTCATTACCAGACCCAAATCCTCCTTTAATGTACCATCCCTCAAGATTGAATACAACAATAATAGGTCTCTCGTCTCTTCTTAATTCTATTGACCGTAAGTTAAGATATTTTAATCTCTCCAAGTATGATTTCCTTGCAATCACCTATTAATTCTGTATAGGATCTCTGAGTTCTTTCAACAAGCTTTTTATCTCTCACTAGGTAAGGGCTCCAGCATGGAGAACCATAATCAAGGAGTGGCCTTATGTAAATATTGTATAACGGTAACAATACTGTTTTATTTCTAGAAAAGAAACAACTTCTCACACTGTTGACTAAATACGTGGCCTTATTTGATACATATTTACAGTGAGATTCAGATTTTAAATTGTCCCTAATATAAATTCCCAGATCTTTCTCACACCTTAATTTCCTCAAGTTAGTTCTCATTATATCATATTCCTTCTGAATATTCCATTTCCTCGTGTGCATTAAGCTGCACTTCTTTAGATTCAACCTCATCCCATTTTTCTCCGACCAGTCAACTATTGTTAAAATATCTTGACCAAATTTTAACCTGTCATCAAAAGGGTCAACTATCCCTCAAGTTTTACATCATCTGCAAACTTGATTAATTTGTTTCCACTGTTGATGTTAAGGTCACTTACATATATATTGAAAAGTAGAGGCCCCAACACCGATCCCTGTGGCACTCCACTCCCAACATCAGTCTCCGAGACAAAACCCATGTATACGCATCACCTGGCCCTCTCCATCAACCAGTGTTCAATCCATCTTCTTATGGTTTTATTAAATCCCAAGCATTGCATTTTCAAAATCAGATTCCTATGAGGCACAGTCAAAGCTCTACTTAAGTCGAACAACGCCACATCAAGAGCCTTACCCCATCTATATTTTCTCCTACATAGCTACAAAAGCTTATTAGATTGGTGTTACACGATCTATTTTGTTTAAATCCATGCTGCAAACTATCCCTGTTCTTATTCTCCATCATCCAATTTTTAATTTCATCTATCAATCCTGAATTATTTTGCCTACTATAGATGTCAGACTAACAGGCCGATAATTTGCTGGATCTGCCCTGCTACCTCGCTTGATATAGGAACCACAACCGTAGCCCTCCAATCCTTAGGAACATATCCTCTTTCAATTATTTCCACCAATATTAGCTATATTTGGTGCCAATTCTTTAATTCCTTCAGTAATTTAGGGGTAAATTATCCGTCCTGCTGATTTATTATCCTTCAGCTTTTCAATTTTCTCAAGAACCTTAGTGCTAGTAATAAAATCTATAGGATCAAAACCTATTCTAGCCTCAACTTCTCCATCTTGTCTATCATCCCCTAATTATAAAGTGCCCCCAAAATTGTTGAATCTTCTGACCATATCATCTGGCTTACTACACATTACCCCATTAACCGTTAGAGGACCGATCACTCTTTCCTGTCCTCTTTTGTTGTTAATATAGGTATAAAACATTTTCGGTCTCTTTAATGTTTACAACCTGAATTCTGTTTGTTTCTTAGCTTTTACTATCTCAATTTTCACACCATGTAACATTTTCGTATATCTATTCCTGTTATTTACTGAAGGGTTAGTTTTCAATATGTTATAGTACTTCCTTTTTTATTACATAACTTAGTAAGTTTTCTAGTTAACCATATTGGTTTTTCCTCTATTGTTATACATTTCTTTTGATGGAATATGTCTTTGAACTATCTTTTCTAATTCATTTTAAATGTATCCAGCACTCCTTGGATGAAAAACACGGTCAATTTCTCCCAATCTAACTTTACTAACTCTTGTTTTATCGCCACATAATTTGCTTTATTGTATAATCTCAGCCTAGTTTTGCCTCTTATAATCTTCCTTGATTTATTAATTTTGAATATGATAAAATCATGGTCACTGGATCCCAATGGTGATTCAAGTTTCACATTTATAACATCCTCCTTTATATTTTTATACTTTTTATTAAAAGATATGCCAAATACATGTCACAGGAGAAAAAGTACACATTGCCTCTAATAAGGCCTACAAGAGTTTCCATTACAGTACACAGAAATGTAATGGTTTATATGCAATATGTATAGTATAATATTATACTACAAAGTAGGTATAATGGTCACAGTTTATCTGTCATAAACAGATTTTAAAAAGAAACTCCAAAATAACTAACAATATTATAACTATATAAAACAACCGCTGGTAAAACAACTTCAGTCACCTCAAATAATCTAAAAATCGATATCAATATCTAGTTTAGTCTAACATATTGTATACATCATCCGATGGGATGACAAATGTAACTGATACCTAATACCAGGGTTCCCCACTGTCTGAAAATATAGGGTGGTGGCAGTGATGATCAGTCCAAAGGTGCGTTATTTTCTGGACCTCCTATATGCACTGTACATATGCGTATGTGGATTGTAAGTAAAATATAGTGGACTGGTATCAGAACAGGGTAGTAGTGCAATAAGAATGAGAATAAAAGGCGATTTTGGAGGATTTTATAAAAAAAAAACAGTAATAGATAAAAATATAGGGTGGTGGTAAAAATATAGAGTGGTGGTAAAATATAGGGTGGTGGCCCACCACGAAAAATAATGAATGGGGAACACTGAATACCTTTATTAATTGATTTTAGTGCTAAATGCTCATCATCAATGTATTGTATGTGGAAGAGAAGGACAGTGTAGAGTTTTCAAAGGGAGATCCAGTAAGCAGTGCTGACCTCTGGGATAAAGAAAGGTGGGGAAGTGCAACCAACAGCTGCCTCTGAAGAACACTCCCATGGTCATAGACTGAGAAACAGTGCCTGCCAAGTCTGTGTCTAGCTGCAAACGGTGCTTCACCAAGGCCATGCCACAATTGATGAGGCAAGACACCTTTCCTGATGCTCCTAGAGAAAACAGCCTCAGTTTCAATGGCCACTTTGCAAAGGTCGGGATAATGGGCAGCCTCGAGTGATCAGCAAAAGGGTTGTAGCCCAAGGCAGATAGGGTCAGACCACCTTTATCAGGTCCAACATGATGGCATCAATTGGGAGGCCAAAAAGATAAACTTTCCTCAGACAAACTCTTCAGGTGTTTAAATTTACCTGAGCTTACCACCTCCTTAAAAGTGACCTGTAAAGAACAAAAGCACCTGTTCCTGTCCCCACATACCTTCTAACACTGCTGTGGGAGTTCAGGATGTAATCATCTTTATTTTAATTCCATGGTTACATTTTACTAAAACATTAAACGTTATGGCGAACGCTGAACGCAGAGTGGTCGCAAGTGCTAATGGGTATGACATATTTAGTGACATTGCTAACACTACTGCTCTTATTGCAGCAGCAGTAATGATAGTTTATAATATTTATTTTATTGCTTCCATGGGGGTCTTGATCTGAAATACTACTTATAGCAACACCTGGACAGGCTGTTGCTGTAAGTAATTTTTGTAACGTTTCTGGATTATTTTGTGTATTCCTGCTCCAGATTAGCGTGTTTGTTATGGTCACTACCATGGTTGCTTGGAGGGTGTCGTCCCAGACATAAAGGTGAGGTTTTGATTGGTTGTTTCCACTATGTGGGAGGGCTGGAAGTTTTGAAACATGGTGGCTCTGGTTCTCACTTAGTGAGAGTTACAGAGAGTCGCTGTGTGATTTTCTTTTATTTTATTACTTTTTTTCCATTTATTTCTTTGTGTGTTTATTTTTTCTTGGTGAATTATTTATCTGGTTGATCCTGCTTTATCGGGTTGTTCCTGCTGTCACTGTTGAGGGAGCAGAGAAGTGAGGCAACGTGTGTGAGTGAAGAGAGGCTAGACTGCAACAGCAAGCAGCAAGCACAGCAAGAAGTGGACAGCGCTTTTTTTTCTAGAGGTCAGTTGGCTGATTTTTGTGTTACTTTGTCAAGCGTCTGGCAGCTTACAGGAGTAGACAGTGTCCCCCCAAATCAGGTCAGTGGCTGGATGTGGGTTTGTTTAATGCTGGGAGTAATTTGTGCTTGAAAAGCTCATTTGCTAACTGCAGACAGGAGTGATATAGATGTCACGGACTTTGTGAGAAAGCAGGTGGGGTGGTGGGAAGAATGCAGCACAGTGTTTCAATTTCTGCATAAAGAAAGATTAAGATTAAACAGTGTGGGGACTTTTTTTTGTATAGTTTCTCTTGTGTGTTTTTTCTCGCTATGATATGGTCAGTAAAAAGAGGCAGTTGGAGTTGGGGAGAATGCTACTGAAAGTTTAGGAAGAACTGCCGGTGGGGAGGATGATTGATGGCAGGGTGTTAAATAAACAGTGGCTGATTGACATTAGGGTGTTTTAAATAAATCTCAGAACCACCGTTTATTTAACACCAGTGAGAATAAATGAATTTATTTACTGTTTATCAGCTCACACCTATTGCATAAATATCTATCCTTTCTGGCTCGAAGGATATTTCATAGAGAGCTTCGAATAGAGCCTAGATAGCTCAGTTGGTAGATCATCAGACTTTAACAAGAGGAGGATGCAATACTTGAAGCAACATCCCATTGTGTTAGGGAGAAAAGCAAGAGCAAAGAAGGAGGAGGAAACCACTCTGGTTCTCAAAATAGTAGCAGAACAGATCAGAGCCAAAAGGCTGGCCTTCAGGAAGTATAAGAGAATGCAGCGGGATGAAGAAAGGGAGGTATACTAAACTTCCCTAAGGGAAGCAGGGAAGGCAGTAAGGCAGGCAAAGGCCCAAACCAAGGAAACACTAGCACAAACAGTAAAAGAAGGGGACAAGACTTTCTACAGATACATTTGTGAAAAGAGAAAGTCCATAGGGGTATTGCTAAGATCAAAGGAATAAGGGGGAGGTGGAGGAAGACCAAGGAAATGCATCTATCCTAAATAGATACTCTGCTCAGTATTTATTGAAGAAAAGTAGGTCAGGGCCCACAGCTCAGCACCATGGACACAGGGGGAGGGAGGTGTGCACTAGTCCCTTCACAAAAGAAAAGGTCCTACAAGAGCTCGCTAACCTCAGGGTGGACAAGGCAATAGGACCTGATGTCATACATCCCAGGGTACTAAAGGAGCTAAGGGTGAAACTAGCAGAGCCATTATCAGAACTGTTTAGTGGTTCCTGAGCACAGGAAAGGTCCCAGAAGACTGAGAAGGGTTCATGTGATCCTGCTCCACAAGAGTGATACCAGGAGGAGGCAAGGAACTACAGACCAGTCAGTCTTACCTCAGTAGCAGGCAAGATTATGGAGATGCTCCTTAATGAAAGGATAGTGCAACACCTGGAATCCATAGAGCACAGGATCCAAGACAGTATGGGTTTACAATAGGAAGGTCCTGTCAAACTAATCTCATAGATTTCTTTGACTGGGTAACCAGAGTGGTGGACCAAGGGGTGCAGTTGATGTCACCTACCTTGACTTCAGCAAAGCTTCGATACTGTTCCACATAAAAGATTGGTCAACTGGGTGGCAAACTGGCTGGCGGGCAGAAAACAGAGTGGTGGTAAATGGTATACAGTCAGAAAAGATGCAAGTCACAAGTGGGGTACTTCTGGATCAGTCCTGGGGCCAGTCCTCTTCAATATCTTCATCAGTGACACTGCAGATGGACTGGGGGTAAGGTTTGTCTGTTTGCAGATGACACCAAGATCTGCAACACAGTAGATGATCCAGATGGGTGGGCAGAATGAGCAGAGATCTGGTTAAACTGTCAAAATGGTCGGAAGTGTAGCAACTGGGGTTTAACACAAAGAAATGCAAGTTCATGCACATAGTGAAGAGAAACCTGAAGCCACCTAAAGGTTGGGAGGGAGTTGCTGGCATTCACAAGGGAAGAAAGAGACTTGGGCATCATCATCACAGATGACCTGAAATCATCCAAGCAGACCAGTAAAGCAGTAGATAAGGCTAGAGGGATGTTGGGGTGTATTAGTAGGGGTATCACAAGTCGTAAGAGGGAGGTAATAATCCTCTTTACAAGACACTGGTTAGGCTCATTTGGAGTACTGCGTGCAGTACTGGAGGCTGCACCTGTACAAGGACATTAACAAAATAGAGGCAGTCCAGAATGTCAATCAAATGGTGTAGGGACTGCATCAGAAAACATATGAGGACAAATTAACGGAGCTCAATATGTATACCATAGAGTAGAGGAGGAGAGAGGTGATATGATCGAAACATTCAAACATCTTTAGAGCATTAACAAAGTGAAAGAGTCTAACATGTTTCAATATAAGAAAAATAGCAGGATAAGAGGACACAGCATGAGATTAGAGGGAGGCCGATTAAGGGGTAATGTAAGGAAGTTCTTTTTCACAGAAAGGGTGGTGGATGCACGGAACGGCCTCACCTCAGGAAGTGGTGGATATGAACACAGTGCAGGGCTTCACAGGCATGGGATAGGCATAAGGAAGCAATACAGGCCATTGACAGAGTACAGGCCTATGGCACATTCATAAGGTAGAAAAAATGGGCAGACTGGATGGGCCTTTGGTCCTTATCTGGTCAGCTTCTATGTTTCTATGTAGGGAGTGACATAGGATCAACAAGGATCAGTGGTGACAGAATAGGCAGGGACAGGGCGACTGATGGGCCTAAAAGTTATTTTCTGCCAACAAAATCTATGTTTCTAGGTTTCTAAATAATAAGTCTCTCTGGATAGCTGTGTGCATGGGCCTAGATATTTTTCAAATATTTTCTCATTGTTATTTTTAAAGTATTGAACTGAACAGAACTGTGCCTAAACATAAGAATCATAGTGCTCCTGGGAGTGTAGTAGCTCATCAAACAGATTCCACTCCAGTGAGGTTTATACTCATCTTTACTCAATAAGAAACAAGCATTTGTCAATGCCGAATGTTTGCTTGCTGGCATTGGTAGTGCAGGAGTTAGAGATGCATAATAGGAATGGCAGTGAAATATTGAACTGACACCAACCCCACCACCACTCTGCAGAGACTGACAGAGTGTTGGGTGTGCCTTTCGATCGTCGGCCATAACACTGATGCCATTTCACTCACCCTACCCTGCAGACACCGACAAGTGTCACAGTGTGCCTTGGGATCGTTGGCCTTACGCTCACCCCATTCCATAAGGAAATACGCTAAGATGGGTGCAGTATAGGAGAATGGGGTGAACTTTGGGGCCAAGACTCCAAGGCACACCTTGATGCCTGTCACTGGCTGCAGGGTAGGGTGGTGTGGAATGGCGGAGCATTACAGCCAACCATCCTAAGTCACACCACTGACGCTGTCAGTCTTTACAGGTGGGCATTACAGTTGGAACCCCAATGCCCCAGGTGTTTGTTAGTATTTTCACTCCAAATTATCAACATGGGCTTTTTGAGACCCCACCTCATGAACAGTGGCACTATCAGTTCGTTAGCCAAAGGTGATTTTGTACAGCGACTCGCGCCCATTTGGCGCCACAGGTGCGAAAACACATTTCGGCAGGATGTAAAATTGACAGCTTACTGCTCATGAGGAGGTTTTAAAAATGGCAATGCTGAAAATCTGGAGTGAAAATATGAAAATTGGTGAAGTCACAAGCATGCGTACAAACTGCGCAACGACACCCATAACGCAATTATTTTGGGGATTTTTAACACATTTTCAACATAGGCATTTTGGGACCTCTCCTCATGAACAGTGGAACTGTGATTTTGTTAATCTGTCCCAAAGTTGATTTCACAGCAACCGCCTCCACTGTGTGCCACAGGTGCGAAAACACATTTCAGGCAGGATGTGAAAATGACAGCTGTACTGTTCATAAGGAGGTGTGAAAAAATGGCAATGTTGAAAATCTGGAGTGAAAATATTAAAATTATTGAATTTACAAGCGGCAGTGGAAACTGCACAATGCACGTCAGAATATTAAACATTTTGGGAATTTTTTCACCAAATTTGCAACATAGGCTTTTGAATCCTCACCATGAACAGTGGCACTGTCGTTTATTAATCGGTCCCAAAAGGTGATTCCGAGCAGTGACTGCAAAATCACCTTCGGGACGGAGTAATGAGATGACAGTGCATCGGTTCATGAGGTGGGTCCCAAGAACCCCATGTTGAAAATCTAGTACCAAATTCCCAACAATGACTGAGACATCCACTTAAGTTGAAACCCCCATTGCTTGCCATTATAAAGCTTACCGCATTTTGTTCAGTTCCCTGTCGGTTTTTGAAGAGTTCAGGACGTGTTCCCACTCCACAGAAGATCGCAGCCCAGCCCTCTGAGGTAAGCATGGGGTGGGGGTTCGGGAGGTGGGGTGCGAGAGGGTGGTGTGGTTTGGGGAGGGGCGGCAGGATGACGAGGACTTTTTTGTGTGGACTTTGAGGGACTGTTTCTTTATTTACAGAAAAAAAACGATTGGGCACACTGGGTGGGTTCCAGTGCCATGAGTTTGGGGGGGCTATGATGCTGACAGGGGATTGGGCACCCCTTGGCAAAGAAAGTGTGTGTGTCTGTGTAGGGGGGACATGATGCCGACGGAGGGCCACCCCCACCAGCAACCAAACTGAACGGGGGACATGTCGACATCGGGATTGGCATCTCCGATGTCGGGCTTTGTGGGATTGTGTGGCAGCCATATTTATTGGAATGTTTCACCAGGAAAGGCACATAAAACCTGTGTCATCTAACGCCCAATGAGGAAACTGCACCTCACTGGAGTGGCAGATTTCTTTCAACTCCGTGGCTGTCTTTGAAACTGCTGTCATCTTTAGCATGCTCGCTAATTGGTGGCTGAGGGATGCACCCACTAAAGCTGCTCTCGCGCGTCGCCAACACTGACACACATCTGAATGTGTTATATCAAGAAGATGTTACTTAAAGCATGCTCAAGACAACATAAAAAATTACTCACTGTAGTAATGTTGTTTCTTCCAAAGGAGTCCATCACTAAGTTCAACAAGTGCAATCTACCCTCCTGGAATGAACACCACTGGAGCATTTAGAATTCTATGCAAATTATGGAATTTAGAATGAAATCCAAACTCTGCTGTGTGGTCACTCTCAGCCCTGCACTATAACAGATTTATTTCTAAAGTTAGATGAGCTGTGACCACTAAAACTAGCTAAATGGCTACCAAGAATTCTATCATTTTATCAAAAAGTTTAAACAAGGCAGAACAAATGAATTTGTCATGAAAAATAGTCATTCAGATCACTTAGCAGCAATTGTAAAGAGGTAATGGTCAAACAAGCAGGAAAAAAACTGATTACTGTCTGCACCTTTTTCCAGGTTCTGGAAGGGAGTCATATATTAGGGATTGTTAAATTTAGTGTGGATCCCTTTGGAAGAAGTAACGTTACTTCATGGCTTATGAGCACAGTTTTGAAGACTTTGTTCCTCTATGTTAATTTATGTAATACATTGTTGTGGAGTTGCCTGTTATAATTTGAATGGACTGACCTTGAATCTGGAAGGAGAAAGCCTTCACTGCCAGGAAAACTGCCCCAAGTTCCAGGAGATTTATGTGTTTCAAAGCAGGGGTTCTCAAATGAGAGGCCAGCCTCCTGGGAGGCCCCAACCTGTTCCAGGGAGGCTCAAGCAAGTCTTGAAAAGTACTGTATTTAAATTTTGAGTTTTATATATTTAGTGTGAAGAGATGAAGCACACTGAAAGAGGATAATAGTAGGGGAATGTTATGTATTTATTTACTAATAGGTGACAATGGAAGGTGAATGAGCCAAGGTTCATTTCAGGTGTACCGGGAAGGGTAGGGAGGAATACATTTCAAAAGGTAACTGCAGAACAATCAAGAAATATACAATGAGCAATAGTGCAAATAAATATGAACAATAAATTAAGAATGAGTGGTGGTAATTGATCAATTTGCAAACTGATGGCAGAACAGCCCAAATACAAGGCTGGGCATAGAAGTGCTAAGAGTAATAGCAGGAAGAACAAAGTAATCCCAGAGAAGTTGTAGGAGCAGGGAAGGATGGGAGAGGCAAAGTATGTAGGAAGGTTATTTCATATAGAGAGGAAACAGAGAGTAGTCTGACCCATGAAGGTACTGCAACAAGGGTAACAATGGGTCAAGAATGAAAATAGCAGAGCAAGTAGGTTGGCCTGTGGGGGTACAATAAGATGAATAATATTTATTTTATTTGTTATTCAGATAACACCTTTGAACACAAGAGCTCTTTTTCAAAAGTTCCAAGTCAGTATAAGACAAAGAACTGAATATGAGCCAAGTACTCAAAGGGGGTTCAATTTATTCATGGTGTACTGCACAAAGTACAGTACGTTATTTTTCTTTGGGGAGGCCCAAGATTATTTCAATTTCTTTGGGGCTAAAATCTTTTCCATGGATTTGGTGAGGCTTACTGTGTCAAAGTCTGAGAACTATTGCTCTAAAGTCTCCTGTGGGCTTTAGGTGCCACTTCAGTACGGTCCTCTAGGTTGGCACCCCATCCTAGGAGGGAGGCATCTGCTGTAAATATGACTGTGGAGGGTTGCTGGAGGAAAGGAATTCCTCCTTGAGGTTGTGGTCCTTATTCCACCATTGCAGTGCCCTTAACAAAGGTTCTGTAACAGGCACCAGCTTGAATAAAGAATCTCACCTCTGGGAGCAATGATCCCCAGGTTATACTGAATGTCCCTTACTTGGAATCTGACCCTGGTGTCACTGCAGTGGCTACGCCATGTGACTCAGTAACCGAAGAAAGTCCTTTGCAGATCTTGGCTGGCCTGCCTTGAAGGATTCTACAATTCAAATCAGATTTGCTACCCTTGCTTGAGGAAGGAATGCCTTCCCTGCAGGGTATCTAGCTCTGTACCAATGAAGTCCAGAACTTGAATTGGTTCTGTTTGTGACTTCTGGAGGTTTATGAGGAAACCCAGGTCCTCCAGTGTGTTCTGTGTCAGCAGTATGAAGGATTTTGCTTCCTGCTTTGTTTTCCAGAGATCAGTCAGTTGTCCAGGTAGGAAAACCACCACTCCTTTTTTCTCAAATTGGCTGCCACCACAACTAGGCACTTTAGAGCCTATGCAGAAAGATGTAGCCAGGTACATGCGATTTACAGGTACCGCCAACATAGCTACGCATCTGGGATAGGCACAGGTGTGTACACACGATGCTCATCCTGTGTTCCGAGTGGTTCTCTACTCCATGGTTTTTCAACTGGGGGCTTTTGGGCAACTCCTGGGGCTGCAGCGGAGGAGGACCAAAACATGCCATGTATAGGGTCTAAATGCAAAGTGACTATGAGCTGTTAAACATTAAGATGACACGGAGCTCAGCTTCATTTTCATTAATCACAGCTGTGTCAGATGTTATTTGGTACTCCAGTGTGTTGCTCCAATGTTCATTTGCAGCATTTACTTTCTGCCCGTCTGCTTGATTTTTCAAACAACTCGAGTGTTACTGCTCCTATTTTGGTCTCAGAGCCCCCATTTTCACCTGCGACTGCTCTGTTTTGTTAATACATTCCAGCTCTGCTTTTGATTTATGCAATCTCGCCGACTTTTGCTATAAGGTCCATTTAACTTGCAAGTGCTGGAGTAACTTTTGTCCATTGCTGTTTCTTGTGTATGAATGGTTGAATTTAGGTCACAGCAATAGCTGTTTAAAATATATTGCAAGTGCAGGAGGTAGTTATGTCTGTGGTAGGATTGTGAATTACTGGCAAGTCAGCTGCCCCCAAAAACAAACTGGATGTAAGTGCTTGACATACTTAGGACATAGTTAGGTCACTGCAATAGCTCTTTTAAAATATAACTGAACATACAAACAAGCCAGCAGAAGAATGCCATTTGGTCTATTAAGTCTGCTCGTGATTGCAGGGTCCACAGCTTAAGCTAATGTTTCTGCCTCCCTCCCTCCCCACTCCTCCCATCCTCCCTCCCTACCCATGATTCTTATCTTCCCCTATGCCTATCCCAGCCTTTCTTAAAGCTGCTCACTGTCTTTAACGAGATGACCTCTTCCGCAGCGATTCCAAGTGTCCACCACCTTTTCTAGGAAGAAGTGCTTCCTGGACATCCCTCCCAAACCTCGCAGACCTCCAGCTTAAGATCAGCACCGTGATATGGTTGCCACTCAGCTTAAAGAGACTTTCCTTATCAACATTATTTATCCCTTTCGAAAGTACCGAATGTCCCAATCATGTCCCTCTCTCTCTCCTGTCTTCCAGGAGTACATATTCAGTGCCTCCACCTCCTCGTATGCCTTGCCCTGCTGACTGCTATAATCTTGTAGCCCTCCTCTGTACCTTCTCCAGCAGGTTAATGTCCTTTGAGGTGTGGGCACTAGTACTGATCTCCATACTCTAGATGTGGCCTACCAGTGACCTGTACAAGGACAGTATAACCTCCTCTCCTACTACTGACCTCCCCAGCTATGCATCCCAGCATCTTGTTTGCCTTTGCTGCTGCTTTCTTGCACTGTGCGGAGTGCTTCAGGTCACTAGTGATCATCACTCCCAGGTCCTTTCTCCTCTGATGCAGCTATTCGGACTCCACCCAGGTAATACTCTGTCCTGGGATTCTTGGCTCCAGTATACATAACTTTGCATTAAAGCCAAGCTGCCAGATCCTGGACCACCTCCCAGCTTTTCCAGATGTTCCTGTAGGTCCCGTGATCCCTTCAGCTGTGTCCACTCTCCCACAGAGCTTGGTGTCATCTGTGAATAGGCACACTTTGCCTTTAATGCCATCCCCAATGTCACTGCAAACTGGATGGACATAGGTCAGTGCAATAAAATCCTGAGGCAAGGTCAGCAGTGTTGATTTTTACAGGAATACTGCCTTCACTAGTGGTGTGGTACTTGTTTTTTGTTATTCTGTTTTATACTGGTACGTAAATTGATACCCTCTGCGCGCTGCCACAGAGTATGAACAACGAGAGGTAGAGGGTCCTGACACTGCTGACATTTGGCAGAGGGCCCTGACACAAAACAAAGTTGAAAATCCCTGGCCTACACCATGCAAGCAGGGTATTCTGGGATAGTGCAGGACCAGTTTTTTAGTCGATAGGTGAGTGCGAAAGGGCTTCTCCTAGTCCACACTGTTAGCCCAATGGGCTGGGCAGCATGATGGAGCGATGCCTGTCCCCCACAGCTGGCAGGTGTCATGGGGGACACGAAAGATATGGCAGGGTCCCTGCTGCCCTATTCTGCACCACCTTACCCGCGCCTTTGTGAATGCATGGAATACAGACAAGCTGCGCAAATAGCTGCATGACCCACTGGGGACCAAGTGCAGAAGGACGATGCATCCCTTCTGTGCATGCCATGGGGATCCACGGACCCTTGATGTGTGACTCAGGGATGTAGGTCTCTATGCACCAGGATATACAGTGTGTAGGTGACATGTACCACCATGCATAGCCCCTTTGTGAATACTCTTGAGCTGAGGTAAGGCTGAAGGGAAGGCTGAACTGGTACTGGCAGTTCCCAACCTGAATCTGAGGTATTTTATGGGACTTGGCCTGACTGGTATGCGAAAGTAAGCTGATTTCAGATCCAGTGATTCTGGCCAGTCTCCTGTTTGCATAGATGGAATCACTGAGCCCAGTGTTACCATCTTGAACTTTTCCTTCTTTAAATGTTTGTTCAGATATCTTAGGTCTGTCATGGGTCACCACTCCCATTTTTCTTGTGGATCAGAAAGTATCTGGAATAAAGTCCCTCATCCCGATATCAGGCAGGTACTTTTTCCATGGCATTTGCTTGCAACAACTTCTTCAGCTCCATCTCCAAATTAATTTTTCTGCTGGGGTGTGAGGCTGGAAAATCTTTGGATTCTGTAGTTTTGGGAATTTCCTGAACTGCAAGGACAGAACCTGGCTCACTATTCCAGGACTCACTTGTGGTGACTTTTGTCCAATCCTGGTAGTAGTAAATCAGTCTTCCACCCCACTGGCAATGGATGGGTGACCTGAGCAGACTTGTCAGGGGTTTGGCTTTGCCTGAGGTTTGGGGATGGTGTTGCAGCTGCATGCCTAGTGCTCCTTCTACCCCTGCCCCTATAGTAGCCCCTTTATGGAGGGCATTCATAGGAAACATAAGCACAAAGGTAGTAACCCCTACCCTACCTCCCCTTCCACAAGGCCTGTAAGAAGTGGGGCCTCTACTTTCTCAGTATTGCTCTTGTGGGTAGTTTTGTACTCATCCGCCTTTTTCATGTAAGCCTCTGTCTTATCACCAAAGACTGTCCTTCACAGGGGAATCTTTGCTCTTGTTTGTGTGTCCTGGGATAAATTAGTAGTTATAAGCCAGGCAAACTCTTACGGACACTGCATGAGCCATGACCCTAGATGCAGTGTTGTTTGTGTCCAGTACCATATGGAACTGGTCCTTGTGGCATCTATGGCTGATCTTGCTGTGTCAGCCATACCCTTTGCCAAGTCTCCAGTAGTCTTAACAATCAGTGCCAGTATAGAAAATTCCATTTCTGATACTGGTGTGTAAACCAAGTAAGCTGCCTGTCTTAGTAGCAGGGAACCTGACGTAAAAAAATTTTTGCCACGCTGTCCAGTTTCCTGGAATCTTTCTCGTGAGACTGGGAGAAAGGGGCACTTTGCCTTATCACAGGTGGCAGTCTGCACCACCCTCGTGATCAGGGTGGAAGTACAGGTATTCAGTGCAATTTTCTTTGTCTATGCCAGCAGCTGAGGCAAGTGCTGACATAACCTTGCCTGTGGCTTTCCTTTTTTTTTAAAACTTTCACTCTTTATTTGATTTTCAAATTTTAAGTAGACAGTACAACAAATCATATACAATCTTACAATAAAATAATAATAGTTACATTAATCACAACAACACATACACATAAAAGGCACTTTCTCCAATTAATTCACTACTATACATATATTCACAGAACAGTTCTGCATATAGGGATGAGGTAATTTCTGCTTAGGAGTAAGACAGAAAGGAAGTAAAACAACACCAAAAGGAGGGAGGAGGGACAAAAGCAACACCCACAGATGATCCTTCAAATACCTAACTATGGTATAAACTCTGGCTGCACTAGACATATATAAGACCCACCTTCTCCAGATTAATTCAAATTGGGTCTGTTTCTTATTATGAGTGGCTGTTAAGGCCTCTACCCCATATATAGAAACCATAATTTCATGCCAGTGGGCCAAGGTGGGTTCTTATCAGTGAGCCATAGCTTAGTTATGGACTTCTGGCCTGCAAGGAGGGCATATTTCAGCAGCCTTCCTTTTGTGGTTCTCTATACTCTCTCGGGAGATCAAATAGGAAATATAGTGATACAGTTAGTTGTAAAGTAGGTTCAAAATGGATTGTAAGGCTTGTCCCAAGTCCCCAATAAAGGAAGCGAGATTTGGGCACTCCACATTATGTGATGTAGGTTCACTGGGGTGAAGCCACATCCCCTCCAACACACTGCCCTCTGGTTTTTGAAATTTAACTTGGATTGCTGGGTCCTAAAAACTGAAAATGCATCTTCCATAAAAATTCACTCCATTTAATAATTGACAGACCCCAGAACAGCGCCCCTGGGCCCACTCCTATGTTTCATCAGATATTTGAGACCTATGTCTCTGGCCCCTGCCTCTCTTATCGACAAGGTGGTGTCTCCTTCCACATGATAAGTGCTTTATAAATATGGGAGATCATACTTGTGGATGGGGTCTTATTTTCTACTGTAGCCCTGAGAGTGAACAAGATCTGGGGAGGTGGGGGCACTCCTCATCCTGGCATATTTTTAATGTTTTAATGTAGTCTCTGATTTGAAAATATCGGAACCTGTCTCTCCAGGGGAGTGTATAGCTGGTTACCGAATCTTGAAATTATCTAATCTCCTTCCCTTTAAAATTGCCATATCAGGTGAAGCCCTGTCTCTCCCATCTCTGGAATCCCAAATCCCAGCGTGCTGGGCCAAATCCTCTCAGATAGGGAACTGCACATAAAAGATATCTCCCACTCCCAAGTCTTCTATCCCTGTTACTCCAAACCAGTTAGCTAGTGTCACTTCTGTAAATGGGCTGACCCTCCTCTCCAGAGCACGTAATCCCCTCCATCAGCAGTACTGAATGCAGGTTACCCAGAGCCCCTCCCTCAGTTCCAGTGTCTTCCACCTGGCTATATACTTCTATGAAACCAATATAAGGTAAGGTTAAAATTTATTTATATAAGGTGCCCTTCCCAAGCTCAGGCTTTACAAAATGTCAGCATAAAATATTAAAATCCATAACAGTTAAAACAATCTATACATAGCAGCAATTACATTTCGAGAATGCTTGTTTAAATAAAAGGTTTTAAGAGCTTTTTAAACCCTTCTACAGTCAGGCTATTTCGTATCTGGCAAGGCAGAGAATTCCACAGGGTAGGTGCCATAAAGGCAGAAGTTCTTCCACCAGATGTTTTCAGGGTTACCCTGGGAATTCTAGCAATCCTCGCCAGAGGATCGGAGGGAGCGGGAGGACAGTAAGAAGTCAGGAGTTCTTTCAGGTAGTGGGGTCCCAACTCATGTAGGGCCTTATAGGTCAACAATGCGACCTTGAAAGTGATCCGCCACTGTACAGGCAGCCAGTGCAACTCCAAGAGCACAGGTGTTATATGGCTGGATCCCAGGCTTCCACTCAACAACCTAGCCGCTGCATTTTGCACCAGCTGCAAGTGGCAGATATCCACTCCCGACAACCCTAGATAAAGGGCATTGCAGTAATCAAGATAACTGGCAACTAAGGCGTGGACCAGGGTAGGAGGGTCATCAGATGGGACCAAGTGTTTCACCCATGCTATATTCCTTAGATGGAAAAGGAAGATTTGACTACGGCCAACACCGTGCCCTCAGGGTCAAGCCCTCGTCAAACGTAACACTAAGGTTACGCACCTGGCCAGATGCCATAAGCGGCCCCCAGAAATAAACCTGAGGGTTTCCTGCCCATGAACTTAACATACTCACCCCAGCTCCACTACCAATACCTCTGTTTTTCCTGGGTTCAACCTTCACCAGCTGGTACTCATCCAGTTCTGTATCTCCAGCAGGCAGTTGTTAAACACTGTGCTCGAGTCAGACTCCTGCCCGGTACAAAAGACATATAGAGCGGAGAATCATCAGCATAGTAATGAAAACTCAACCCATATTGTCTTATATGTCCCTAATGGGAGCATATACACCGTAAATAACATGGGGACAACACCAAACCCTGTGGCACCCCACAGCGCAGGTAGTGAGAGGCCGAGAATAAATCCCGACACTACTCTCTGGGTCCTACCTGCAGGAAAGATTGAAACCAACTGTGGACCCCCCACCCCAAGTCCACAGAGAAACCACAGACGTTCTAGCAACACCCCATGATCTACGGTGCAAATGCTGCTGAGAGATCAAGGAGAACCAAGATGGAACGTTCTCCGATCTCTCGCCATCAGGAGATCATTCAGTACCCATACAAGAGCTGTCTCAGTGCTATGCCGCTTCCTGAAGCCAGACTGGAGAGGGTCATAGATACTGTGGCTGGTTAAATGATCTTCCAGCTGCAAAGCGACCACCTTCTCGATAACCTTCCCCAAAAGGGAGGTTCAAGACCGGTCTGTAGTTTTCTGGGCAGTCAGGATCAAGGAGGTCTTTTTCAAAAGGGGCGCACCACTGCCTCCTTTAAGGGATCTGGAAAGATCCTCTCTCCAATGATATCACCACTATCCCAGTAAGGATTGGGCCAATAACCACTACACACCCCACCAATAGGTGAGTAGGGCCCGGATCCAAACTGCAGTAGGTTGGACGCAAAGTCTGGATGATCCTCACTATATCCATGACTGCCGGCTGACTAAAGGTGAACTAAGTCAATTGGGCATTAGTGCCAATTGGCTGATCAGTGCAAGACCCAATGGGGAGGAGCTGGTGATCTCATCCCAGATGGTGGACAACTTAGCAGCAAAGAACTTGCAAACTCCTCACATTGTAACTGTGACAAAGCTTGACCGGCTTGAAGACAGGCTGGATTGCACAGTCTGTCCACAGTCCGGAAGAGCTGGGCTGGTCTATTCCTTGCTGTAGCGATTTCCTGGACAGGAACTCTGCCTTCTTATGGGAAATTGCTAACTGATAGATCTTATAATGATCTAGCAGTCTAAGCTTGTCCATCTCCAGGCGAGTTTTCCAGCAGCTCTCCAGTCTTCAACCCTGTCTCTTCAAATCTCGGATCTCCCTGGTAAACCATGGAGCCCCAGGTGAAGTGTATAGGGCTACACGGGATGGAGCAATGACACCCAGGGCCCCCACAACTGCCCTATTATAGGCTAGCACTAGGGGCCCTGGGTCAGTGCAATCCATTGGCATCCCGAGAAGTCCAGCTCCGCCATTAGGCCTTCTGAGGTAACCCCCACCCAAAGGACGGAACTGTACTATCTCCTTAGGAGCAGGCCTCTTCGGGGGCCGCGAACTGAACCTTAGGGCGGTGGTCAGACCAACTGATAGGCTCCACCTCCACATCGGAGACTTCCATCCCCAGATGGAATATCAAGTCCAATTAGTGTCTTCTCTCGTGAGCTGCAGAGGTAACATCCGTGTCAGGCCCAATGAATCCATCAATTGGAGGAGGTTTTGTCCAAAAGCATGAGTTCATCTTCGACCCAGGCATTGAAGTCCCCAGAATTAACCATCAGGGAGACTCCATACCCTCTCAGCGATGAAGTCCGCAACCTCCTTCAGGAATTCCTCCCATCACCTGGTGCATGATAAATGAGAAGGATTCTGAAGTCTGCACCTGCACCCACAATACAGTCAAAGTGAGTTGGTACATCCAACTGGCACCTCCATAAGGTCCAGTTCCTGCCTAAAATAGACTGCAACTCCCCGCTTCTACGGAGTCCACTGGCGGTGAATCACTGAGAACTTGGTCGGAACCGTGGACCCCAAAATAGGGCCCACATTTTCATCTAGCCAGGTCTCGTGATGCAAGCCAGGTCAACAGATGCAACAAGATTGCCACCACTGCAGTCTTGTTTCTGATAGACCTAGCACTGCTTAACACCGCCTCGAAAGGGACGAGATTCAAGGATGGCTCCACCTCCTGCCTGACTAAGTCAGTGCCCTTGGTATGGGTACAAGACAAGGAACACCTCGCTTCCTGTATCCATTCTCGCCCCAGGGATCTCCTACTCCTTACACTCCTTCTGCCTCGCAATGCCGAAAACTCAGCAATTTTTATAGAATTCTGAGGAAGTGAAGGATATTCAAACGAGGAGAGATCCTTTAGTCTTGAGGGGAGTACCACCTGACTGTGTTCTTACTACCCCAACACATATTTCAGTCTCCAAAATAATGCTATGTTTACTAAAACCCTACACAATCAACACTTCTCTACTTTATATTAAAAATCAAATTATCAACCCCTAATACACCAACCCTCATTATATAACCCTTCCCACCCCTAAATAATAAAAATTAGATCAAAAGACTTAATATCAACAGAACATCTATCAACCAGTCTTTTCACAGATGTATTATTCGACAATCTTTGAGAGTCTGTTTAGAAGAAATGCAGCACCTCTCACATGCATGTATTTATTCCAACAAATTTAAACTCTGACACCATCTTCACATAGTGGGGGGACTAAAAATAACTAGAGCTGATAACTAAAATAAAAAAAAAAAAAAGAGAGAGAGAAATCTGTTTTATGACCTCGATGCAGCACCTCTCACGTGCATGCAAATCCAGCAGAATCACCAGTATATCAAAGTAACTTGAAAAGTGCTGTACATACACGCCAACACCACCTATCACATGGTGGGGACCTTCATAAATTAATCCACAATTAAAGCTGTTCTAATTTGCGCTGCCTTATGGTAGAGCTTGTAAATTGGGTAAGGCCAGGCTCTTCCTGTTCTTGGGATCTGAAGAACTGATAGTCGGACTCTTGGCCTCTGTCGGTTCCATATAAATTGGGAGACCTTCTATTTAGGACACAATAAAAGGAGTACTTTTAGTACAAAGTACTTGGTTGGGGAGCATCTGTGTTAAGTATAGGAAGCGAGGAAGTACAGTCATCTTCACCGCCTGCATCCTCTGCAACCATGGAATGGGTATAGTCTGCCATCTCTCCAGTTCCCCGTAACACTATCCATCAGTGGGGAGTAGTTAATGTGAATAACTGGTCATAATCAGGTACTAACTGTACCCCAGATACTTCAGATGTTTTAAGTTCCATCGGAAGGGAAATGCTTCGGACCCTTCAGAAGGCTCATAGTTGATCTGAAGTACCTTCATTTTAGCCGTATTAATTTTATAGCCTGCTAGGCGCCCATATTCTTCTAGGGAGCTCCATAGGTGAGGCAGAGCTCTCTGAGGTTCCCAGGTATATTAACAGATCATCAGCACAAAGAGCTAGTTTATGCTGCTCCTCCCAATCTCATTCCTTCCACTTCCTCATCCCGCAGTAGGGCTTCTGCCAGGGTTATAGAAAGAGGGCAAAAGGAGGGGGACAGTGGGCACCTTGTCTAGTATCTCTCTGCAGAGAAAAGCGTTGAGACTCTGCCATTTATTTTAAAATAGGTTTTGGGCTTATTGAAATATTATTAATAGCCTTCACAAAGCCTCAGAGAAACTAAAATGTCTCAAGGTTATCTCCAAAAATTCCATGCTACCAGTCAAGGCCTTCTCCGTCATCCAAACTCAAGAGCAGGAGGGAGACCCCGATCAGGAGTACGGTACAGGATATCTAAAGTTTGCTTTGATGTTATTCTGGGTCTGCCTGCCCAGGACATATCCTGGCCTGATCAAAATCAATAAGTGAGGGAAGAAATGAAAATTACGTATCTACCTGTAATTCTTGATCTTCTTGGACAGTCTCCACCACTCATTCACATTATTGGGATCTACGCTGGAGGCACTAGGACCCATCGAGAACAAACTTTTTGCTGGAGGGTCAGCAGCTGCGAGGGCAGCGCCCTGAGCCCTAGTTCGCGTGGTAATGACCATCTCGGGCCGACCCTCCAACCGCCTCAGTACCTTTTACCAAGGAGGTGCATAACTAACCTAGAAGGGTAGCCTAACCTAAAGAACGGACATAAGATAGTCCGGGCGACCCGTGTAAGAAGGGTCAACAAAGAAGTCTTCACGGTCTAAGATTTGAGGGTAAAGACCAACAACAGAGGTGAGCTCGGGGGACGGAGGGTGGGCGTGTGAATGGTGGTGGAGACTCGTCCAAGAAGATCCGATTACGGTAGGTAAGTAGTTCATATCTTCCTGGACATGTCTCCACCACTCATTCACACTATTGGGAGAGTACAGAGCTAATAATCCCAGAGGGTGGCAGGAGAGACCAAGAGCTCACGCTTCTAGGACAGAAGTCCATTGAGGATGGCTCTGCCAAAGGAAGAATGTCATCTGGCATGGACATCCAGTGCATACTGTTTACGAAAGTATGCACAGAGCTCCAGTGGCGCATTGCAGATGTCTGCAATGGGCACGTATTGATTTCGCTAGGGATGCGCTGACGCTCTAGATAGAGTGAGGTAAACTCTACTCTCCAACTTAACCTGCGCCATGGAATAGCAGTGGCGCAAGGCATACCACTAGCCATGATGAGATGCATCTGATAGCTTACAGGTTGACCCAGTCGGGTCTCACTGAAGGAAACGAATAGTTGCTGGGCTTATGCAAAATCCTTGGTTCTATCTAGATAGAAACGCAAGGCCCTCTTATCATCCAAAGAATGAAGAGAACGTCTCCTTCATTTTGGAAGTTCGCAAAATAAGAGGAAGGACCAAAGGTTGGTTTAGATGAAATTCTGACACAACCTTAGGAAGAATTTAGGATAGTACAAAGAAACATAGAAACATAGAATTTGACGGCAGATAAGGACCGCTTGGCCCACCCAGTCTGCCCACTTCCTGCCTACTTGATAAGCTGCAGATCCTAGTTAACCAGCAGCCTACTCTTTTTCCTACCCCCATCCCTAGAATTGCCTTATGACTGTCCATGCATGCTTGAATTCCACCATCTTTTTGACTCCACGACCTCCTCCGGAAGGCCGCTCCATGCATCCACAACCCTCTCTGTGAAAAAATACTTCCTTAAATTACCTCTGAGCCGCCTCTATCTTCAAATTGTGCCCTTGTTCTTGCACACCTCTTTTTGAAAGATGCTACCTCTTGGACTTTGTTGATTCCCTTGAGGTACTTGAAAGTTTCTATCATGTCCCTCTCTCCTCCTTTCCTCGAGGCTATACATATTAAGCTTCTTTAGTCTCTCTTCATATGTCTCCGGTGCAGACCCTGCAGCATTTTAGTTGCCCTCCTCTGGACAGCTTCCATCCTGTCTATGTCTTAGTAAGACTGGGTCTCCAGAACTGCACGCTAGTACTCCAGATGGGTCTGACCAGCTGTCTGTACAGAGGGATAATAACTTCCTGTTTTCTACTGGTGATGCCTCTCCTTATGCATCCCAATATCCCCCAGCCCTCATTGCAGCCCTCTCACATTGCTTGCCCACCTTTAGGTCATCTGATATGACTACCCCCAGGTCCCTTTCCATTTTGTTGTTGTTAGTATCTCACCCCCATTGTGTACTCTTCCCTGGGTTTTGTTTCCCAGGTGCATTACCTTGCACTTCTTAGCATTGAATCTAAGCTGCCATACATTTGACCATTCTTCTACCTTGCCAAGTCCCTTTTCATCCTTTCCACCCCACCTTGTGCATCAACTCTGTTGCAGATCCAGCTCCAGCCGCAGAAGGGGCTCCGAGCCGCCAGCGGGCAGCGGCAGTGACCTCCAGCCACAAAGAGTTCCAGGAGCCGGGAGAAGCAGTGTAAGCCGGCATTGCCCTCCAGCTCCAGCCGCAGAAGGGGCTCCGAGCCGCCAGCTGGCCGGCGGGTGACCTCCAGCCGACCAAGAGTTCCAGGAGGCCGGAGAAGCAGTGTGAAAGCCGCATTGCCCTCCAGCTCCAGCCGCAGAAGGCCCGAGCCGCCAGCGGGCAAGGCGGTGACCTCCAGCCGACCAAGAGTTCCAGGAGGCCGAGAAGCAGTGAAAGCCGGGCATTGCCCTCCAGCTCCAGCCGCAGAAGGCTCCGAGCCGCCAGCGGTCGGGCGGGTGACTTCCAGCCGACCAAGAGTTCCAGGAGGCCGGGAGAAGCAGTGAAAGCCGGCATTGCCCTCCAGCTCCAGCCGCAGGGGCTCCGAGCCGCCAGCGGGCGGGGTGACCTCCAGCCGACCAAGAGTTCCAGGAGGCCGGGAGAAGCAGTGTGAAAGCCGGCATTGCCCTCCAGCTCCAGCCGCAGAAGGCTCCGAGCCGCCAGCGGCCGGGCGGTGACCTCCAGCCGACCAAGAGTTCCAGGAGGCCGGAGAAGCAGTGTGAAAATGCGGGCAAGAAGCCAAGAACAATCGAAGCGACCGCTGTCTCTGCCTTTGCTTCCCATGTGCGCCTTTCCCATTGACTTTAGCTGGACTCTGCAACACTTTTCTGGATGGGATTTTTCTGATTAGCTGTAACTTGTGTTAATTTCCTTAAAAGAGCTGTTTTACTTAAAATTGTGGGTAATTTAAACATGTTTTGATGTGATGTTTGCTAGTGATTCAGCCTTTTCTGGGATCTGTGTGGGCTAGACGCTTAGCGCCTAACCCCCAAACCCCTCCAGTCTTTTGTTGTGCAGATTCTTGTTTCTTGCACCTAATTGCAGATTGCCTGCAATAAAATTGCCTTCTCACTGCCTTCTCCTCTGTCCCCTGACTTGCAGCCGGCGTGTGCCCTCCAGCTCCAGCCGCAGGGGAGGGGCTCGAGCCGCCAGCGGGCTGGCCCGTGACCTCCAGCGACCAAGAGGTTCCAGGAGGCCGGGAGAAGCAGGTGAAAGAGTGCGGCAAAGCTAGAACTAATCGGAAGCGACTCGCTGTCTCTGCCTTGCTTCCGATTGGTGGCTCTTTCCCATTGACTTTAGCTGGACTCTGCAACACTTTTCTGGATGGGATTTTTCTGATTAGCTGTAACTTGTGTTAATTTCCTTAAAAGAGCTGTTTTACTTAAAATTGTGGTAATTTAAACATGTTTGATGTGATGTTTGCTAGTGATTCAGCCTTTTCTGGGGATCTGTGTGGGCTGGGCGGCTTGGCCTAACCCCCAAACCCTCCAGTCTTTTGTTGTGCAGATTCTTGTTTCTTGCACTAATTGCAGATTGCCTGCAATAAAATTGCCTTCTCACTGCCTTCTCCTCTGTCCCCTGACTTGCAGCCGCATTGCCCTCCAGCTCCAGCCGCAGAAGGGCCCGTCAGCCAGCGGGCCAAGCAGACCTCCAGCCGACTAAGAGTTCCAGGAGGCCGGAGAAGCAGTGTGAAAGGCAGTGGCAAAGCCGCAAAATTTTGCCCGCCCCTCCCTCTTGGTTAATTGTATTTATACACTCTTTTCCGCCCATTTCTCATCCACGCCCACATCTAATTCCCCTTCTGTTAACCCATACCTACCACTGACAATGCTAACTTGTTTCCTTTGCTCCTTAGCCTCTCATCTCCCATTCCATTATGATAATCATATTATACCCCTGTCATGACGAATAAGTTAATGAGTATGTTCTGCTCTCCACTGCCATCCACAATGTACAACCATCTATTCCTTATTCACTTTGAACCACTATTACACTGCAACCCTGGGTATCCCACATAAAGCCTCTCTAACAATCCAGCTCTCCCCAGCCCTTATATGTATCCTGGATCTATAAAAACCCTCATGCCTGTCCATCAGACTCCTATGTTATGATAAAAGACACACCTATATAACAGCACCATCTCCCACTACACAGTGTGCATCTAGGACTAAGAGGAAATGCTCTGATCACTCTCTATCCCTATCCCTGGAGCCCTAGTCAAATTAATCTTCTACCTCCTTTTTATGCATTGGCACCATTGAGATTAATCCTGGCCCCATTGTCAATTTATCTTCCCCTTCTGAGCTGACTACCATAGAGGACTAAGCTTTACATTACTTCAATGCTTGCAGCCTCCTAAAAGTTCATCTTAATACAGGCTTGGGTGGCACATACTCTTCCAGACTTCCTGGTCATCTCTGAATCTTGGCTCAGGCCTACAACAAAAAGACAGTGTTGTAAACCTTCCCAATTACCAGCTCTTCAGAGCAGATCGCCCTTCCAGGGTGGTGGGTGGCCATATACATTAAGGACACCATCTCTGCAACCTGCCCTCATCAACACATCTGAGCCAAATGAATTTGAATGTTTATCAATCAAAATTTGCCTTCCTAATTCGCTCCATTTAAACTGATTGGATGCTATAGGCCCCCTCTGCAGGCCTTAAACTGCTTTCTCACCTAGGGTCAATTCTCAACCAAGGCCCTGAAGATACCGTCATCCTTGGTGATTTGAATTTAAACTGGTTGTCTAATGTATCTGCACCTTTGATAACCTTTTGTGACACCTGTGATTCACACAGCTGATTAAAGACCCAACTAGGATTAACCAAGAAATTCCAGCAACAGCTCACCTCCTGGATATTATGTTGGTAAACAAGCCTCACTTATACTCACATGCAGGAGTACTGCCAAGTGATGTGAGTGACCATTACCCTATAGCTGGCATAAGATCCACACTCAAACCACCAAATCCTGCAGAATTTATCCTCAAAGGTCAAAAAGAATTCTCAATATCTCAGGTTACCCATGACCTGAAGTACTACAATATATTGGCAAGATTTCTATCTTACAACCTCTGTTGAAACAGCACTCCAGACTTTAAAGGATATTATCACCAATGTTCTCAATATTCATACCTATCACCAGTATCAGAACTAAGGTAAAATCCTGCCCTGGTTCACACCTCTGAGCTTAAAGTAGCCTTGAGAACCAGAGACAAGCTGTGGAAAAGGCAAGAAAACAAAGGACACCAGTGATTGGCTAAATTTCAGAAAAGCAAGGAATTCATGTACAAAATAAGAACTGCCAAAACTGCCTACTACAGCTGAATTGGATGCCTCTACAATAACCCATCGAGACTCTGGGGTACAATAAAAAGGACTTCTGGGCAAATTCTACTCCTGCCTTAACCACCAAATTGCTACTAAATGACACAGAAATTACAGGTAAACAAGAAATCTTAAATACCTTCAATGTTCACTCACCACTGCTGGCCTAGCATTTGACTCATCACTGCAAATATCCTGAGATCTTCCTTGAACCTGCAAACTACTGTGGGACAAATGGCCACTTCAACTTTTTCTTTATCCCAATATCCGTGAAAGAAGTGGAAGATCTCTCTCTAATTTAGACACAACAAAAGTGCAGGCAGACTCCTGGATCCCTATTTCCTGAAAATTGCTTCACATGTCTTATCTGCCCCCTTACTCATCTCTTCAATCTTTCCTTAACTACTGGATCCATTCCATCTACTTGGAAACAGTCAAGTAGTTCCTTACTCAAATCTGGTGATACTAGGATCTCAACAATTACAGACCTATCTCCATCCTACCAGTACTATCTAAGATGCCTCGAAAAACTAGTAAACCTCTCAGTTAAGGGACTATCTGGATAACAATAACCTTCTAAATTCTGCACAATCTGGATTTAGATCAAAACTAGCTTCATTACTGCCTTAGCCAAGGTAACCAACGATTGACGGACTAATTTGGACAAAAATTTTACCTGTGCTGTGTTTCTGGATTTGAGTAAAGCCTTTGACACAGTGGATCATGACTTATTACTCACCTCCTTGTCTCATTAGGCCTGGATTCCCTATCACTCAACTGGTTTAAGGTTACCTTTCAGATAGGTGTAACTGGTTAGAAATGGAATTACCTATCACCTCAAAACCTCTGCTAAGGGTGTACCACAAGGAGCTCTATTCTTGGCCTATCCTCTTGCTTATTTATATAAACAATATTGATGCCAACCTCACTCAGTCTAACATTCATCTGTTTGCTGATGATGTATTGTATTGTGTCAGCAATCCTCACCTTCCAAAGCCTGTGAACCTCACAATCCGAATTCTCCATTCTGCAGCACAATCTACTTGACAAAAACCACTTCTAAATGCAAAAAAAACAAAAGCTATGTTCTTTACCACAAAGATTGTACTACCACTACCCCAGCATCCAACACCCTACATATATCCACCTTACTTTGAGAGAAACTTGAATTTGTTGATAACTTCAAATACTCTTGGAGTCTGGATAGATAACAGGCCTGACTATTCTGTCCATATTGAAGAGTTACTTAAAAAGCTAAGACAGAGGCTCGGACTATTTTTTGAATTAAACATTACCTAAACAGTGATTCCAAAAAAAGGTTAATTCAGGCCTCATTCCTATCCTCATTGATTATGCTGATTTTCTCCTGCCATTGTTCGATTCATCTCTTCCATAAGCTGGACACCTCTGTATCACAGGTCCATAAGATTTATTACTGACCTTCCTCCAACACACCATCATTGCTCCCTTTATATGGCAGTCAACTGACATCATTGCAACACAGAAGAATCCAGAATGTTATCTGGATACTCAAAGCGCTAACAGGCAAACTACCGACTTCATATCACTGATTGCTTTACCCAAATTACAACCAGTGCCGTACACCTTAAGGATCAGTAAACTCATCACATTAAAGGTCCCAATGCCTGCACCCGTATGGGAGGGCTGCTTTTCAGCTATTCCTTAGCAGCTGCATGGAACTCTCCCAAAATCCATGAAGCTAGATAGCCTACTACTCTGGCATCCTTCAAAAGATTGTTCTCCGCCTTTTTTTCCAGAGCTCTGCAATTGCTTTTATAAGCATAATCCCCCACCTATCTGACCCAACTAAACCTCCTTTTCTATCCATTATATTAACTCAATTTCTTTCTTCCGAATCACCTATTATATTCACTTAAAAACTAGTTTAGACCATATAACTTATATTTTAGGACTGCTATACCCTTGTCCTCTTTTTTCCTACAGGCTAAATGGTTCTATTGTTACTTGTATATATGTAAATTGTTGTATATAATCATTTCATGCCATTGTATTGCTATTTATTCTATTCTTGTCTATGTAATAATACTTGTATCCTCATTTGTATGACCACTCAGGTCCATCTTGTAAATGAGCTTTGCTCAACAATGAATTCCATTGAATAAATAAAGATTTTGATTGATTGATTGATTGAGATCTTTGTGTCATCTGCAAGAGACATAATTTTTCTTCCAGTCCCCTGCAATGTAAACATAAAGACACTGAAGAGGACTGGTCCTAATACGAACCCTGCGGTTGCCACTAGCCCCCTTTCATCAGAGTGGACACATTACTATTACCTCTGTGTCCTATTTTCCAGCCAATCTTTTACCCAGGCTGTCATCTTGGGACCCATTCCCCAGGCTAGCTAACTTGATATTAATCTTTGTGTGACTGTGTAAATGCCTTGCTAAAGTCTAGATAGGCAATGTCACAGCCCTCCCTAATCTACTACTTTGGTCACCCAGTCAAAGAAATCTATCAGATTTGTCTTGCATGACCTTTCCTGCTGTGAATCCATGCTGCCTTGGGTCCTGTGCCCCCTGGCCTCTAGACACTTGACAGTTCTTTCCTTAGAAATGATTCCATCATTTTCCTACCACTGAGGTTAAACTAACAGGTCTGTAGTTTCCTGCTTCTGCCTTGCTCCCACTTTTTGTGAAGGGAATCACATCTGCCCTCCTCCAGTCCTCGGGTACCACCTCATCCTCCATGATTTGTTAAACAGGGTAGTCAGTGGTGTCACTAATTCTACCCTTAGTTCTTTTGAGAATTCTGGATGAATCCCATCAGGCCCCATTGCTTTGTCCACCTTCAGTTTTAGGAGTTCTTTCAGAACCCTTTCTTCTGTAAATGGGCTGGTATCAACTTCTGTATCCAGTGTGTTTCTACTGTTTGTTCTAGGTACCCCTCTTCCTTTGTAAATACTGGAGCAAAATATATTTGTTTAGTATCTCTGCCTTTCACAGTCTCCCCTGCCCACCCTCCCCCTTTATTAAGCCTCACTATCCCTCCCTTGGTCTTCCTTCGCCTCCCGATGTACCTATAAAAGGTTTTATCCCCTCTTAACTGAGTTGGCTATCTTTTCTCGGTTTGGGCCTTTGCTGTTCTGACTGCCTTCCAGCCTTTTGCTTTAACTGATACAGTTCTTGTCCTGCTCCTTCTATATCTTTGTACTTCCTGAAAGCTTTTTCCTCGAACCTTCACTGCCACTTCTCTTGAGAACCATAGTGTTTTCTACATCGCTTAGTTTTGTTTATTTGTTTCACACAAAGGCTTGTTGCCTCTGTGATGGCAGTTTTATTATTCTCTATTGTTCTTCCACCTCCGTGTCCTGCCTATGTGCTAGTGCATTCTTGGCACTTACTACCTATTTTTGCAAAGTCAGCCCTCCTAAAGTCCAGGTCTCCTTGCCTTTGTATGGTTTGACTCAATTGTTGTGTTTATTGGAACCATACTGTTCGGCTGGTCGCTAGTCTAGTTTGTTACTCAGACTACGGCATTGGTACTGTTTTCATTTTTGATGGCTACTTTCTGTTGCATCCCCACTGATCTTCTACCCGGTCTTTTTCTCATTTAGTATCCCTGTTTTGTAGGAGAGGTTGGGTTTTCGTTGCTCATCAGTGTCTCCCTGACTAGTTTAAAAGCCCAATGGCATTTAAACCGATTGCTCAAAAGACTTGTTCCTTCCTGGACAGATGCAGACCATCTGGTAGTATAGGCTGGTGTCCTCCAGGTGGAACCCCAACTCAATGAAGCCAAACCCCTGTGTCTACAATTATTTTTTCAACCACTCATTAAACTGCATGGTGCAGTACCTTGCTTCACCATGCCATTTACAGGCAGCACTCTGAGGGTTACTGTGTGTTACTTGTCTTAGCCTCCCAGTTCTAAGTCCTTCTGCACTGCTCAATCTCATGTTGAGCTGTCATTTGTCCCTAGGTGGACATGACATCCAGCTCAGACCCCTGCAGCTGTTCTCGTGATCCTGAGGATGCGCCCTGTCCTTGCCAGTTATGGCACCAGGCAGGTACTTTATCAGTTTTCCCTGTTCTGCAGTTCTATCCCCCACAACTGAGTCCCCACCTGAGCTGCTTCCTTCCTGGCATCCTTGCCTCCTGTGGGCCTCCTGTGACAGGTGTCCTCAGCCCTTAATCTCCGCAGGATCCATGGGAGCTGGCCCCCAGAATGGTGTTGGATTGTGAGTGGAACAACTGACTGGTGTGCTTTGTTCCACCTTCCTCATCCTCCCTGGAGCCCACTGTGGTCCAACTGTTGTGTCTTTGCAACTCTGGAGGTAGTGGTAGGGCCTGGTGCCCCTGGATGGGGTTCCTCACCATCGGGTCCGCCTGGGGAAGGTTCTTTACTGCTGTCCAGTGTGGCTTTAAGACGGGCAACTTCCTCCTCAGGGCAGAGAGTTACCAAAAATAGCATCCTCTCCAGAAAGACTCCGGAAGACTGCTACCCCACAGTTATTACATTTACCTCTACATGACTATGTACTTTTTTGTGTGTGTGTGTGTGTGCTGTTTGTGTGATTGGTTTGTTATATAGAAATATATATATTATATAATGTGTATGCGATATTTTCAGTGCTGTGTGCTAGAGAGGATAAGATATTGATATGCACTCTTGTATTTTTGAGGAAATGATGTCTGAACCCTAGGTATACAGGAACTATTTCCGTGGGAGAGGTTGGGCCTAAATCAGTTCTCACAAAACAATCAGCTATGAGCTCTGACCCACCGCCATGATAAGTGCCTTCCTGTCTGCAAGATACTATACACAACAATTTGACAGAGAAAACTTGTAATCAAACAGAAAAATCTAGACATCCAAGTCAGACACAGGTAAACCTCCCCAGCCCCAAAACAGCCTGGTGGTTTGTGCTCGAAAAGCAGTCAGCCCTAAAAATAAGTCAGCTGTGCTTTGAACTCTTCCTGCAATTGAAAATCTTAAGAATTGTAACAAGACTGTCTTTTCCTGATAATTGTAAATTTTCTTTCACCTTTTCAGTTAGAAGCAGCCTCCACCTGCAGTATATCTGCTACAAACCACAGACAATTGAAAGGTTCCCCTCCCTCTGTTGTGAGCACAACTCGCTTTCTTGCAAATCCTATGTGCAATATTGCAGCTCCCAACAAGAGATAGTTTGGCTAGGAAAAATATTAGCTGTTTTTGACTGGGTCAACCTGTCGCTATCAGATGTATCTCATCATGGCTAGTGGTATGCCTTCGCCACTGCTATTCCATGGCGCAGGTTAAGTTGGAGGGTAGAATTTACGCTCACTCTACTAGAACTACTTTGTCCTTATGGAACACAGTATACGGAGGGTCTGTGACCAGGGCATGTATCTCAGAGACCCTCCGGGCTGAGGTAATGGCCACTAAGAAGGCAGTCTTCCAGGTGAGAAATTTTAGCTCACAGGTAGCCAGAGGTTCTGAAGGTTTCCGAGTGAGCATATCTAGCACAAGATTAATGTCCCAGGCTGCAACTGACGCCTTGTAGGAGGTCTGGTATGCAGAATCCCTTTAAGAAATTCTTTAACTATAGGTAACTGATGCCAGTGTTAGGGAAAAAGGGCTCATGATACATTGAAATGGCACTAAGGTGAACTCTGACAGTAGAGCACTGCAGATCCTGAATTTGAGAGGTCCAAAAGGTACTCCAAAACCTTATTTGGTGGACAGGAAAAGGATTCAAAGAGGACTTTTGTACACTAGAGCTTAAAAACGCTCCACTTGGCTGTGTAAGTTTTCTAGTGGCTGGCTTCCGTGTGTTTTGTGAAGGATATCTGAAATCTCCTTCGAGAGACATTGAACCGGTTTACTTTTGACCTCTCTTCAGGAGCCAAGCATGAAGGTGAAGTGACCTCAGGTTGGGATGGACCACCGGTCCCTGAGTCAAAAGGTTCACCTGCAGGGGAAGTGGTCTCGGAGGAACCGCCAACATATTGTTGAGTAGTGGAAACTACAGCTGCTTGAGGCTAAAAGGGAGCAATGAGAATCATCTTGTCCCTGGGATTCGAATCTCTGAGGAGTACTTCTGAATTAGAGGAAGAGGTGGAAAAGCGAAAGAAAGCGCTTTGTCCACCGCAGCCTGAACGCATCCTGACAGAAAATGCCAGGCCCTTGGATTTCTGGAGCAGAAGAGGCAGTTTTATGCTGAGTGGGGATGCAAAAGGTCCAGGTCTGGAGTTCCCCACTCTTTGAATAAGAGACTGAACTATGGTTGAGCCTCGAGACCACTGTGAGGATCTGTCTCTGTTCTGCTGAGATTTGGTCTGCCAAGTCGTTCTGTACGCTCTGGCAGACAGATCCGCTTTGAATTAGGAGCGCCAGTTCCAGATACCATTCCCATACACCCTCATTGCTTCCCTGTATAAGGGTAGAATGAGCACCACTCCTGCTTGTTGATGTAATACATCACTGCTTTGTTGTCCGTCTGAAGGAGAATGTTCTGTGACAGAGAATGTCCTTCAACGCCAGACCACATAAAAGACGGCTCTCATTTCTAGGAAGTTTATGTGAAGCTGGGACTCGAGGTTGAGTCCACACCCCTTGGAGTGTGAGAGAGCCTGATAGTGACTTCCCACCCCCATTAGGGATGCGTCTGGTAATGGGAGATTTGATGGTCCAGAGGAGCAAAGGGATATCCTTCCAGGAGATTGCTCTTTGAGACCACCAGGTGAGTGATCTTTTAAAGGTTCTGTCACTTTGATGAGATAGGATCAGTGGGTGAGTGGGTTAGACCACTGAGTACTGAGCATCCACTGGCTGGTTCTCATGTGTGCAGACTTGCTAGGGGGGACAGGAACACTGAGGATGCCATGAAGCTTCTGCATCCTGCTGCATCGAGAGCTGTAACTGAGCTGTTCTCCCGATGTGACGAGCCATCTGGAAGGATATCATCGCTCTTTTGTCTTCTCGAAGAAAAGCTTTCGTGACAGGAGGTGTCTAAGAGTCCCTATAAAAGGAGCTCTGGGAGGGCTGCAGTTGCGATTTCTGAGGTTGAGCAGAACTCCCATGGATGGGTGAGGATGCGCGGCTGCCTCTACAGGCGTCCAGAGTCCTTTGCCTGGAAGGGGCTTGTTAGAAGCCAATCGTCCAGATAAGGAAACACCTGTATTCCGGACCTTCTGAGGTGCGCTGTAAGAACTGCACAACACTTTGTAAAACTTGCGGCGCTAGGATAGCCCAAAGGGCAGGACTCTGAACTGATAATGTTGTCCCAGAGCCACAAACCTTCAGGAATTTGTGATGCCTCGGTGAATAGGAATGTGCTGGTGCATCCTGCATGTCTAGGGAGGCTAGCTTGTCGTAGATGAAGCAAAGGTAACAGGCTTCCCAGAGAAATTATTTTGAATTTCTCCTTGGGGAGAAATTTGTTTAGCTTTCGAGATCTAGAATGGGGCATTCTCTCCGGACTTCTTTGGAACCAGAAAGTAATGGGAGTAGAACCCCTGTTCCGGTGATGCAGCGGCACCACTTCTACTGCTCCTGTTGTTTAGAAGGCCCCTGAATCTCGGCGCGTAGAAGGTCTGATCAAAGGGTAGATAGCCTGGGCTGCCGTTGGGAGGATTTATCCGAGGTTTCCACAAGATTGAGTGAATACCCTCGCAAATTATCCGGAAGGACTCATTTGTCTGAGGTTATGGACTTCCACTGGCTGTAGAAGTGCATCTGACGACTCCTCCCACCAGAGAGGAAAAGTCCACCTGGCAGTTGAGATGGGACTTGGGCCAGCAATTATAAGTAGCGCTTGGGCGCTGGGCCCTTGCGCTTCTGTTGCGCCTCTTCTTTGAGGTTGGGCAGGTTGGTTTTATGGAAACTTCCTCTGCCCCTGCCTCGAAAGGACTGATGATTATGAAACTGGCGTTTACTGGCATGCCCTCAAGAGGGGGGAGGAGGGGGTCGAGCCAACTTAATGGCTGATCTAGTCTTTTGTGTAGCCTCTAGAGCTTGCTCTACCTGAGGACCAAAAAGATATGCCCCATCAAAGGGCAATGCCATCACCAATTGCTGTGCATCATTCGTGAAGCCCGAAGTGCGCAGCCAGGAATGACAGCGGGTGCAAATACCAGCAGCTGCTGAACGGGAAGCAGAGTCAAAAGCATCCATGGCTGCTTTAACCTGCTGGTTGTTAGATTCAATACATCTAGTAATGGTTTGAAGAAGCTCTGGCTTTGAATCGGACTCCGGTAGAGCTTCAACCATTTGCTTGATAGAATGCCACAGGATATACTCATACTGAGAAAAATAGCCTTGGTAATTGGCAATGCGCATACTTAGGGTAGAAGCAGCAAAGACTCTTTTACCTAAGGTGTCTGTCTTACGAGATTCTTTGTTAATAGGTCGAGCTGTAGTGTTTTGAGTGAAGAATCCACCTTATCATTCTCTCTGCCAAGACTACAATAGGATCTCGCAGAAGGCTTGAGATGCCAGAATGGGACGATCCTTGGGGCTGAATATTTCCTATCAATGGATTTAGCCATCGAAGGGGTGAGAGCAGGATTATTCCATACCATTTGAGACAGCGCTCAAGGAAGGCTGAATCGGAGGAGCCAAATCCATAGGATCTCCTAGGCATGAAGGTATTGGAGTCTTAACAATTTCCCAGTGATCGGTGTCTGTAGTCTGGAGAGAAAGTGTGGAACTCATATTTTTCAACAGAGACTTAAAGGACAGGTCCTCGACCAGAGGCTCTGTAGCAGTAATGGATTCTGCTTCGTCCACTTCATCACCCAACCGAAGGTCTGGGTCAGGCCCAACGTCATCTCCTGACAGTCCAGAAGGGACTGTATGGACAGGAAAGGAATGAAAATCAGAAGAGAAGGAGGCAGGAAACGAGAGAAAAGAGGAGTCCCCGAGAGTCCCGGGCGCCGAGGAGGCGCACGGCACCGAGAACGACGCTGAGGGACTATGCGGCACCGAAACGGCACCGAGAAGCTCGACGGGCACAGAGGACGGCGCTAAAGCCGTGACGGGCGCTGGTGGTGGCGCTGAAGCAGTATCGACGCCAAGGGCGCCGAAGCACTTCGACTCAAAACAGGTTTTAAAGAAGAAGAGCAGGAGATAAGGGCATCGGTGTGGCCCTCTGCGCCAAGCCATGTGAGGGGGGAACACCTAAGCACGGAGTCAACGCCACCAAGAAGGTGCCTCGACCAGGAAAAATCCAAATCACTCTACCTGGTCGCCAAAGAGCCCGAGCTCACGAGTGACCGAGGCCAGGTACGAACCAACCTCCGAGCCCACTGCTCCATAAGAGCGCCCACTGATGAAACTGCTCATCTGAAGACCTACCTGCGGGCGGGTAGGACTCGATGTCAAGCCGCCGGCTACCAGAAGCAGAAGTTGGTGACTCCGAAGGGAGGAGACCGCAACTAGCCACGATAACCGAGCGTCTGGCGCGAGACATATCAGAGGGTTACCTCGAGTGATGCCTTCTCTTTTAGACCTGTGTGGTCAAGAAGAGCTCATGCTCAACGTGCCAAGAATGCTGACTGCTTATTTTATGCTCGCTGGGACCGCCTCATCCTCGGCATTGACTGACCGTTGTCAGACCCCTCCAGAGAAGGCGGGCGGACCGGACCCAGCCCGACTGACTGAACAGTTTACACGAGTCTCCCTACCGTCACCTGACCTGCTCATGGTCGACTCCATCAATGTAGGCTGAGACTTCTTTATTGTATTTATTTTAGAAATAAGAATAAACTTAAGCAATACTGTTATCGAGATATTACAAAATAATAAAACTGAAAACTATGCTGCTAGTTTGAAGTTTGACTCCCGACAGGCGAGCGAAGTCGTCACTGAAGCGCACTCGACGGCGGGAAAAAAGGAACTGAGGCGGTTGGATGGTCGACGCCGAGATGGTCATTACCGCCGCGTTAGGCTCGCGGCAGCATCGTTCCTCGCTGTCGCCAACCTCCAGCAAAAAGTTTGCTCCCAATGGGTCCTAGTGCCTCTGGCGCAGATCCCAATAGTGTGAATGAGTGGTGGAGACTTATGTCCAGGAAGATCTAATTCTACTCTTCGTGCAAGGATTTTTGCATATATTTTGTAATCTACATTAAGTACTGATATCGGCCTATATGATGAACACTGGGTAGTATCTTTGTCTGGTTTCAGGACACTAGAAATCGTCTCGTAATTCCAGGCTTCCGGAAACTGCTCTCCCAGCTGTGCCTCCTTAAATACCTCCAGTAGGTGGCTCCCTATTTCTTTTTTAAAATATTTAAAAAACTCAGGGGTCTAACCATCAGGGCCTGGGGCTTTACATGATTTTAAGTCCCTAATTGCCAGTTCCACTTCCTGCTGAGTGATGGGGCTGTCCATTTTAAGTTTGGCTTCTGGACTTAGTGCAGGTAAAACTCCCCTGGAGAGGTAGGCCTTCACCTGTGCATTATCCGATATGTGCTCTGGGGTGTACAATTTTTGATAATACTCTCTAAAGCTGGATAAAATCTGTTCGGGTGACTGAACCAGCTTGCCTGTCCCAGCATCCCTAACCTGGGCTATAGCAGACTGGAGCGTCTGCTGCCTCAGCCGATGGGCTAATATTCTAGTTGCCCTAGGGCCTATTTCGTTGTATCTTTGGCGGAGAAGTTGCAGTGCTTGCTCTGTCTTAATATCTATTTCTTTTTTTAATTTGTTGTTTTATTTTCATTATCTTGGCCTGGGCTGTGCTCTCTCCTGCTGCATGAAATGCCTGTGCCTCCTTAAGCTGTGAGTGGAGAGTATCCATTAGAACGGTGTGCCTTTTCCTGAAGCAGGCCGCAAACATGATAATCTCCCCCCCTCATAACAGTCTTTACAGTGTCCCAAATGGTACTCTGAGACACACCTTGGGTATCATTCTCCCTCACAATCTGCTCCAACCTAGATTTAGTCATGTCTGTGAATTCTTTTAGGTTTAAAAAATAATTAATAAATTTCCATAATGTCTGGCCCTGTGCCGCTCTCCATTCCAGTCTCAGCATGAGGTGCGCATGGTTCGACAGGACCGAGGGGATATGTTCACATTCCATTATCTGATACTGATGCTCACTTGACACCAGGAAATAATCAATTTGGGCATAGGAGCCATGTGGGGGGGTAATGGGTATATTCTCTTTGGGCCGAGTGCATGGAGCACCAGGCATCCACCTAGGAGGCCCCCTTCATGAATCGTTTGATCAATTTGCCAGTGGGAGTGGGCTGAAATGACCTCGCTCTAGAGGTATCCATCTGTTCCCAGATGTGATTGAGGTTACCCACCACCACCAGGGAGCTCTTATGATACTCCGCCACCTTCTGGAGCAATTTCCTCATTGTTGCCACCATAGATCCCAGTGGGACGTAACGTGACGCCAGAGTGATACGTGACCCCTCCAAGTCACCAGATGCTACAGCCATCCGGCCCTCTGGGGCAATATAACTATCATGCAGCTTAAATGGAGTGTTTTGGGAGACCAATATAGCTGTGCCCCTTTTCTTCCCTCCTCCATGTGTTGAGGCAACTGCTTGGAGCGTCAATCACGAGCTAATATGCCTGTTGGCTCTACTCAAATGTGTCCTGCAGGAGTATAATAGGGGTTTTCTGCATCCCCAAGGTGGAAAGCACCCTATATCGTTTAATAGGACTGTTTAAACCATTCACATTGTGTGGTACTATCTTTATAACAGTTTTATCAGCCATATGTAAGCTTGACAGTAACAGCTGTTATGCTTTTTCCCTATAGTATGCCTCCCCAAGGCCCCCCATAATAAACCTGGTATAATCCTGCCCACCATTATTTGCATACCATAGATACCATTCTCTCCCTCCCAATCCTCCCCATCGTATATTCCATTCATATTAACTTTTGATGTGCTCACATAAAACTCAAATAACAGATAAAAAATTATGTATACAACATACCACGACTGCAACTGTGCGGTCCAACTGAGTGCAGCAAACATTGCCAACTGCTCCGAACTAAAACTATTTACAAATACACCCCCAATAAAGGGGAACCAATTAGATTGGCCCCTGAGTCCCTGATACTGGAAATCCAGGGGTAGAGGAAGCAGAGCCCCATTAGGGGTTCGGTCTTCCTGGACCCTAACTAATGTGGGTCCTGGCCTGATGATTAGGCCTAAGTACGTCACCAGCCCCTCGTGGTGCTCCCACCCGTGGAGAGATGGCCCATCGCAGGCCAGCTGAGGAGGTATAAACATCCCTTGTCTGCCTACTAGAGTGACTAGCAACACAGCCCAAAAGCATGGCACCCAACCCATATAATGCACGGGAAGGGGTCCCAATGATCCTCCCCGAGGCAAATATGTTATTTCAGCTGTGTTCACCCCTTCTGCATATAATTTGAACTGTTCCTTAGCTCTCAGCAAGTAATGAAAATCTCCTATAACATTTTATTGCATTATGTTTCAAACCCTCCCTCCCCGTTCTCATTTCCCCTTCATGCTTTTCTGTTGTTAAGATTGGCTGGCATTTAGCAGGTCCTAAAAGTCCTCCCAATGGGGTGCCCTTCCTATACCCGGATTAGGGGTGAAATTATTGCCAGTGTAACCCCTAGATGGCGCTATCCCAGGGGCTACTACCCCTGCCTGATTTGCCACTAACAGGTTGAGGGGCCTGGATCCAATGGCGGGTGCCTCCACCCAGAGGTCAGGGTTTGCAATAGTTAAACTTACTTGGTCACAGCCCTCTGGGACACTGCAACCCCTTTCTTCCCACTAGTGGCCCACAATATATGAATTACCTTCACAGTACACTTACCCCCAAAACTGGTTCAGGCACGGGACATCCTGTAAAATAGATACAGTGCAACAATCACAGTACAGTACTTTAACATAGACAAATACCTCAGGCAGTATAACTTTGTTGAAACAAACAGCTCTGATTTATTTAGGGGATATAACAAGGACAGGGAAATCAGGTTAATTAGCTTATCACTTTACTATCTACCTGATGGCTCTGTGCACAGGCCTATCCTCACCAGTTACTGTCCCTGGGTACCCAGGCCCTAGTGGCTAGTCCAAACCGTGGCAGCTGGTAGGGCCCTTTCACACAGAGAAAGGAAAATTAAACAGTCAGCAGTACAGTAATTCCATTTTGGATTTAATTGGTAATTCAACAGGGAGCGACCCTATTGGTACTCTCACGACCTCCAAAGAAGATATGGTCCTTCAATGTCAGCAGGGCTACTTTTGATCTCCAAGAGACTCCTCACACATTTATATGGTAAAAAAAAGAAAGCACTATACCAGGCAGGCTGCATCTGTATCCCAATCGTCAATTACACACAATAACCAGGGGAGAACACACAGCAGATTCAGTTCTGACAGACCGAGTGTAATTCAACAATTTCTTCAGTCTTCTACAGGGTGAGCCTGGTTTCTACTCTTCAGAGATCCTTTGATTCTTTTCACAGACAGATTCAGTCCTAACAAGCAGTTACACAAGTTGTAGACGGAACTCTGGGCCTTGCACACGTTTTGACTGAAACTGTGCACTGAAGGAGCACAGGGTTTCTTTCCCTTCACTTTCAGATCTCAAACTGAAACTCCCAACAGACAAAACCGGCACTTCCTTTGAGTTCCTCCCAGTTCTTGACTGGATTGGCTGTCACTCACAATAGACTGCTGCTGTTGGTCCAAAAGGCACCAGTCTAAACTACATCTCCCAGAGTCACTGCCATACAATCCTCTTGTGGCTGGCTCAGATTATGAGTCCCAAGTTCTGATTGCGTCAAGGCATCATTTTAGAGCTAGTTTACCCCACACTGATTGGTCCAGTTCAGCAGTTCAAAACCAGAATGGGAACTAGGCAGACAGTTCTGACTGCAAAGAAAGCAGTTAGACAAACTGTAATTTTATTATTACTGTAAATGATTTCTGGCAATCAGTTACATCTTTCAGACAGGTTCCTTTGCACTCCTAGTGACTGCAAAAATGGGGTGAATTGGCAGCAGCTTGTGGTACTCAATCAAAGAAACACACAGTCCCCCATACAAACTAATTATGTCTGCAAGCAGACAGCTCTTAAAGAGACAGTACCAGGGTTCTAAAACACTCACTGATAAATGGCTTAAACACCAAACACCATTCAGGCTTGGAGCATTCAAGCAAGCTCACCAAATCTTTTGGGAACCCCCATTTGCAGGGGTTACACCCTTCCTGGCCTGGGAAAAGCTTGGCGTCCGCATCAAACAAGTACCCCATAAGTTTCAACTGCAACCATATACATTTGCATTAGGCTCACACATGTAATCATCAGTCAATACATCATTTTTACCAAGAACCATTTCTGAAACATTGCAGTACGTCACTCTTTACACAGTATAACACACACATTGTACCATAACTCAAGTTACCTCTTGTACATGAAACCTGAAGAGAGGACCCTTCCTATCAGTTACCCTTGGGGCTGGAGCGGGGCAAGGGCACCATGCTAGAGGGCAACACAAGTAACTGAGTTAGCACTAGCAGCTCAGTTTGGGCAATGAGCTCGGGGACACATACACTCCTTTATGGACAACATTGAGAGGCAGGTCCACTGGCGGCCAGGGAATCATAACTGAGGTGCACCACAGGCTTTAGCTCGACCAGTCTTTCTAGGGGAGCTGTTACAGTCTCTGCACTCTGAGCCTCATTTTCAGCATTGTTCTCACTTGTCAGGGGAGTTCCATGGGGGTAGAGGGTGGAGAACTTTGGGCACTTTCAGCTCCAGGAGTTACAGTTTCTGGGTCACAACATTTGGCTCGCATGGAGAGCTTTCAGACACTGGCAGTGGACTGTCAGGGCACTCAAAATACTCTTCTTGTTGAGATTGTATCGCAGTCTGCCCCAATCTATCATTTTCCTCCCTGAAGCTCAAACAGTTCAACCATGCACAATGATTCCATTTCATCTGATCTGATGCTTTGCACTTCACTTTCTGGGAGCATTGGCTCCAGGGATGAAGCTGTGGGGCATAGACAGTCCAGAAGGCCCAGCTTTGTCTCCAGTATTGACTAGGGATTGCCCTCAACAATTGACTCAGTTCGTAAGAAGGATAGTATTCAAAGTCACTCTCACTTTCTTCTGATGTGGACTGACAGTCATGCTCAACTGGGACTTGTGCAGGGAACACTTTAACTCTGCTTCTGTAGGTGCAGACTTCCTTGATCTTTTCTTAGCAGCAGCTCTAGTCACTGGTCCAGAGGGGCATCTTCTGGGGCTCAGACTCAATCAGGATTTGTCCAATGGGTGTAAATGATTTCTATGCATTGTTTTTACATCTTTGAATTGTTCTCAGGCCTTACTTTGTACACTGGCAGATCATCTAGTTTGCCCACTACAATGTGGGGGATGGTGCCATCTGTCAGCAATCTTGTGTTTGCCATGCAGTCCCAGATTTCTAGCAATACCCTCTCCCTCCTGGGTCTCTGTGCTTTCACTTTTTATCATACCTTTCTTTGTTGGCCAGATTTCTTTTGGCAGCCATGGTTTGAGCCAGTTAGTGCGCATGAGTTAGCTGGGCCTTTAACTTTTGCACTATACTGTAAATAGTTGTCGCTTGAACCCCATCAGGAGAGACCCCAAACACACATCTACCGGTGAGTCGAGCTTCTCTTCCAAACATCAGGCGATAGGGGAACCAGTGGCATCACTTTGGTTGCAGTTATAAGCATGTACCAGGTGCTAATTTGTTGGCTCCATCTAGGCTTGTCCTTTGGGTGCAGGGTGCCTAGCATATCTAGCAAAGTCGGTTAAACGTTCAGGCTGTGGGTCCCTGGGGTGGTAAGAGTGGTTCTGGACTTTCTCACTCCCCACAGAGAAAGCATCTCTTTGATCAGGACGACTCTCAAAGTCTCTCCCTTGATCAGAATGGATTCTTTGTGGAGCCCCATGTGAACAAAAGTTTTCATGAGTACTTTGGCTACAGTGGATGCTTTCTGGTCTTTGGTGGGGAAAGCTTGGGCATATCTCGTGAAATGGTCAGTGACCACCAGCACATTACTGATATTTCTTTGATCTGACTCAAGCTCAGAAATCAATACAGACCAGCTCCATGGGTGCACTGGTGGTTATGTTAACAAGGGGGCAGCCCTCTGGGGCAAAGCTTTCCTCTGTAACTCAGCGACTACAAGTTCGTGTGTGTTGCTCCCACATCAGCCCCATCTTAGGCCAATAGAATCTGGATCTCACCAAGTCAAGTGTTCTGTCTATACCAAGGTGCCCCATGTGGTTGTGCAAGGACCTCAATACTGAGTCTCGAAGGCAGTGGGCAGCACCAGTTGTTGTTTGTCTACTTGTCCCTCTGTCTACTGTTTCTCTATATAACAGTTTATTGATCAGTTTCAACTTAGGACCTTCTTTGTATAACAGTGCAGTTCTCAAATCAGTGGGCTGAATTTGACACATCTTTTCCTGCATAGAGGGCTTCTAAAGCTGATTTGATCATAGGATCGCGGGATTGAGCCCACTTAATACTGTCATTGTCCAGCTGAGGCAGTGCACCAATGTCTATTGCAGAAAAGTGTGATAAGCAGCTGGTATGCAATTCTCAGGGTCCCAAGCAATCCACCATGCAGTCCACTGCGTCCGTGGACATTTGTTCCTCCCTGTCAAACTTCGGCAGAGTGCCGAATGTCGGTTCTGCCATCGGACCCAATCATTCTGGGGAACAGGCCTCCGGGAGGAAACATCAGCATCTATGTGGTTCAGACCTGCTCGTTATTCGAGAGCATAGTCATATGTAGATAATGCAGAAAGCCACCTGTGACCAGTGGCATCCAACAGCTGAGGTCTGCACATAGGTCAAAGGATTATTGTCAGTTTTACTAGTATTTTAGCCCCATACAAGTACTCATGGAATTGGTCAACAATAGCCCACTTCAAAGCTAGGAACTCTAACTTATGTACAGGATAGTTCTTTTCGGATGGGGTCAGGCTTCTACTGGCAAAGGCCACTGGTCTCAGGCCATTCTCGTGTTTGGTACAACACAGCCCCCAACCCTTGCAAGCTAGCATCAGTGTGCAGGACGAAGGTTTTCTTGGATCGCATAGCCAGCACTGGAGCATGGGTAAGTTGATATATGATCTCATGAAAAGCAGTCTCACAATCAGGAGTCCAGCGGTCCCAAATACTTCACTCGGATGAAAATACACTCTTTCAGTCTTGAGGACGCTGACTTTTGGTATTTTTGTGGGTTGGGATACCCTTAGAAAGGTTAAGTAAAGTGCGGATCACTCTTGAATAGTCCTTGATGAAACGCGATAATAACCACAGAATCCCAGGAATCTTTTGCAGTTCTTTTAGATTTTTGGGCTGTGCCAGGTGGTCAAGGCCTCAACTTTACTTGGGTGTTCTCTATTCCTCGGTGGATACTATGTGTCCCACATACTTACTGATGTTTGAAAGAATTGACACTTATCAATGGACAGTTTAGGCCAAAGTCCTCAGTCGATCCAATACCTTAAATAATCTGCTCTCATGTTCCTCCAGTGAGCTGCCAAACACAATAACATCATCTAGGTATACCAGGCACTCTAGTAAGTTCATGTCCCCCACTGCACGCTCCATCAATCGTTGAAAAGTGGCTGGGGCACCTGAAATCCTGAGGCATCCTCATGGTCATAGAAGCCAGCGGACAGATAAAGGCTGTCTTCTCACGTCCTCTGGGGCCATGGGATCTGTAATACCACTGGAGATCAACGAGAACCACTGCTCCCGTTTAGGCAGTCCAAAGCATCCTGAATGCGGGGCATTGTGTACTGATCAGGATAGTCCGCGGTTTAAAATGTAAATAATCCGCACATCCTTACTGTCCCATTCTTTTCCTCACTACCACAATGGGGAAGCATAAGGGCTTCTGGATTCTTGTATTACACCAGCCGCTAACATCTCTTGCAGATGCCGTCTCACATCATCTATATCAGCAGGTGCCAGGCCGAGACCTCACTTAAATGGTCTTCGTCATGCAGCGGATATTGTGCTCAGCCTTGCACGCATCCTACGTCCCCATTCCTTTAAAGAAAACACCTGGTCTCTCTGGGCAAGCTTCTCACTGATCCTCACTTTCCATTCAGCTGGCAGCGGGAGTTGCGAAATCAAACAAGTCAGGCGTTACTCTGTCATTCTTCCTTGAACTCTTGCTGCTGGGTAGCACTGCAGTGTCTGCACAATGCACGTTAGCCAGGATGCAACCTCTATTTACTCGAATGTCTCTTTCAGACACATTATGAACTTGGACCATTACCCTTCTGGCATAAGCATGGGCTCTAGCGGCAAAATACTAGGCTTGACCAGCAGTCCCTCTGGCAATTTTCCATCGCCTGGTGCATCCAACATTAATATTTTATTCTTAACATCCTTTCTGATACGGACCTCTCCTGTAAGGTACACTGGGCATTTGGTGCAGGATCAGAGACTCAGGATCCTTCTTCCATACAATTCGACCGGTTCCTCTGGTTCTATATTTTCAGCATCTCTCTGTGCCTCATAGCCTTCTTAATTAAAGCCGAACTCTTAAGCTCTACTAGTCTTTGACCCCTGTTTTTCATAACACAAATGTGCCATTTCTGAACATATGAGCATTTGTTCCAATCAACAAAGGACACCATCATACAGTCCAGTGGGGGACACACTGCTAGGGTCTCTACTTGTTCAGCCACTCCAGCCACGGAGGTGGGGAAAGACAGCCAAATTCGGATATACCCAGAATAGGGGTAGGCCTTCTCACTTAACCCCCATACATGCAGCCCTTCTAATGGTTGTAAGGGTACGTCTGACAAATGCTTCTGATACCAATCTTGAAACATAATTGTCACTTGGGAGCCACTGTCTAATACAGCTCTTGTAGACACTCCATTTACCTTACAGTGGTCTCCATGGAGGGACCCACTATTCTGGACCAGTCTGAGAGGCGGTAGTGGGGGGCCTGGGCAACTGACCTTGCCACAAAGGACGTGAATTAGCATTTTTGGTGCCCTCACTGGGATCATTTCGCACCTCTTAACCACTGATTTGTTCTCCAAGCTCTCCTTGTAGCCTATATGCAACTTTGTCAGTGTCTTTTGGGATTGGCATTCCTTTTCATGTGCCCATCCTTCCCACAATTATAGCAAAACATACTTTTGGAGTTTGAGCTGGCGAGGTGCCACACTGGGAGCCAGGCGGGGTATTACTAACTGGAAACCTTGGTGCCATCTCTGTCTGCGGCGTGATAAGCATTTGGAGACATCTCGTCAGTTTCTCCACTTCCATGGTCAAGGAATCGAGTTCGGAGCTGTTATCAGCAGGAGATACATGGGTGGGTATCCCCACCCCATAGCAGATGCAGTCGGATATAGGTCGGGGCCCGTCTTGCAGGCGTGGCCTTCATAAAGGGACTGCTTTTGAATTCGGATCTCTCTCAACAGTTCGCCCCATTGTGGCATATCTTTTCCTTATCAGAGCACTCATTGACTGCCAACCTCTGCCCCTGAACTTCACTTGATGGGCCACCCTCAGTCACTCGGGTCATAGCCACAGCTATTGGTGCAGATCCCTCCCGAGGTCGCCTTTTCTCAACTCCTCGAATTTCTCTCATTAACTCATCATAGGGGAGGGGGATTCCAGTCGATTTGCCAGGCGTAACTGAAGCAACAGCAGTTCTGAGAAGGGGCAGACTTAAGGATTCTGTCCAGTCTGGTTCGGTCCAGTTCAATCGCTGGCAAACTACCCTTTCTGAGGCATTCTTGCAACAATTTTTCCAGCCGAGACATACACAGACAACAACTCCCTTGGTACTGTTGTGCATTTCTTACTCTCCACCATAGGTCCTCATCAGAATCTGGGCTCCCATACACATTCTCCAAGGCCTCAAGATAGGCTTGTGCAGTCGCTCAGGGTTACTGGTCCGCTTAGCACGGATGGTAGCCAGGGCAGGACCTCGGAGGCTCTCACTAACCCTCTTTCGCTGCTTCCGAGCATTGCCATTCTAGCACTTGGGGGCAACATAGTCTCATCCAGGTCTCCCAGTCATCCTCCCTTGGGGGTGGGGAGGGTGCCAGAGAAGATCCTCAACCTTGTAAGAGTCGTGACTAATGGCAGGTGCAGAAATAGGAGTCTGCATTGGTTCAGCCACCATTACGGGTACTGGAGCAGGAGAGGTGTTGGGGAGGAACACCCCAGGTGGCAAGAATAGTTTCTTCAAGTCCTCCACAGTTTTCCTTCTCCCAGCAACCATTTAGCAAATTTCTCCTCAAAAGTTTCAGATAGTGGTGGGGCTCATTTCCCCGGGTCTTTACTGTCCTTAGTTATCACTCTCCAAGCAGTGAGGCTCCCTCTGGGGTAATGGTCTGTGGTACTTTGGAGCTATCTATGGGATCCTTAAACTCTACTAGGGCCAGGAAAGTGTGGGTGAGCAGATTAGCGTGCCGACCCACCACCACAGGATTTTGTAAACCTTCCACCTTGGAAAGTACTCCCTGCACAGTGTCCGTATTGATACCAGGGGATGTCCAGGATAAGCATAGCATTTTGGGGTCGATCTCCTCCCCAGTACACCACTCCACCAGCCGTGCACAGCCACTTCTGTCGGGTACCCATTTATTTATTTATTTTTTTCCCTTAACAGTGGTTTTGTAACATGGCCACTAGAGGACACACAATCCCAGCGGTGAGCCTCCAAATGTAACCCCAGATGGCGCTATCCCAGGGCTACTACCCTGCCTGATTTGCTACCAACAGGTTGAGGGGCCTGGATCCAATGGCGGTGCCTCCACCCAGAGGTCAGGGTTTGCAATAGTTAAACTTACTTGGTCACAGCCCTCTGGGACACTGCAACCCCCTTCTTCCCACTAGTGGCCCACACAATATAGCAGAATTACCTTCACAGTATACACTTACCCCAAGGCTGGTTCAGGCACCGGGACATCCTGTAAAATAAGATACAGTGCAACAATCACAGTACAGTACTTTAACATAGACAAATACCTCAGGCAGTATAACTTTGTTGAAACAAACAGCTCTGATTTATTTAGGGGATATAACAAGGACAGGGGAAATCAGGTTAATTAGCTTATCACTTTACTATTCACTTATGGCTCTGTGCAAGGCTCATCCTACCAGTTACTGTCCCTGGGTACCCAGGCCCTAGTGGCTAGTCCAAACCGTGGTAGCTGGTAGGGGCCTTTCACACAGAGAAAGGAAAATTAAACAGTCAGCAGTACAGTAATTCCATTTGGATTTAATGTGGCAATTCAACAGGGAGCGACCGAATTAGTACTCACGACCTCCAAGAAGATATGGTCCTTCAATGTCAGCAGGGCTACTTTTGATCTCCAAGAGACTCCTCACATTTATATGGTAAAAAAGAAAGCACTATACCAGGCAGGCTGCATCTGTATCCCAATCGCAATTACTGCACAATAACCAGGAGAACACACAGCAGATTCAGTTCCTGACAGACCGAGTGTAATTCAACAATTTCTTCAGTCTTCTACAGGGTGAGCTTGTTTCTACTCTTCAGAGATCCTTTGATTCTTTTCACAGGACTGATTCAGTCCTAACAAGCAGTTACAAGTTGTAGCCGAACTCTGGGCCTTGCACACGTTTTTGACTGAAACTGTGCACTGAAGGAGCACAGGGTTTCTTTCCCTTCACTTTCAGATCTCAAACTGAAACTCCCAACAGACAAAACCGGCACTTCCTTTGAGTTCCTCCCAGTTCTTGACTGGATTGGCTGTCACCAATAGACTGCTGCTGTTGGTCCAAAAGGCACTCAAGTTCAAACTACATCTCCCAGAGTCACTGCCCATACAACCTCTTGTGGCTGGCTCAGATTATGAGTCCCAAGTTCTGATTCGTCCAAGGCATCATTTTAGAGCTAGTTTACCCCACACTGATTGGTCCAGTTCAGCAGTTCAAAACCAGAATGGGGAACTAGGCAGACAGTTCTGACTGCAAAGAAAGCAGGTTAGACAAACTGTAATTTTATTATTACTGTAAATGATTTCTGGCAATCAGTTACATCTTTCAGACAGGTTCCCTTTGCACTCCTAGTGACTGCAAAATGGGGTGAATTGGCAGCAGCTTGAGTGGTACTCAATCAAAGAAACACACAGTCCCCCATACAAACTAATTATGTCTGCAAGCAGACAGCTCTTAAAGAGACAGTACCAGAGGTTCTAAAAACACTCACTGATAAATGGCTTAAACGCCAAACACCATTCAGGCTTGGAGCATTCAAGCAAGCTCCTGGAAGTCTTTTGGGAACCCCCATTTGCAGGGGGGTTACACCAGCAACATATTTTCTGAGGGGCATAAGACTCTGGATCTAAAAGTTTTTTCTAGATGTGCTCCTCCTGCGTCTGCTAAGAGGGGAAATTTTAGTCATTTGCAAACTAAACTTAACCTCATAAGTAAAAGCTTGGCCATGCTCTAACCTGGGGTTATAGCAGAAATAAGTAAAGGGCCACCCACCTTCCGGGTGCAAGCTCTGCATCAAATCGGAACTTCACCCCCCCCCCCCGCCAACTATGGGCCTAAGTCATGTACTATGCAGCTCTAATAGCTACCTAGGACCTGCTAGACAGGAGGAGCAGGGCAACCCCATATGGGTAAAGAAACATAAGCACTCACAGTCCTGAACCATTAGTTCAAGTGTCCCCTGTGTTCTCTCGACGTTCTTGTTGCAATTGATGGGTTATCTGGCGCAGTATTCCCTTAATGTCCTGCATATTACTGGAGCTGTTCTTTTCCCCACTTTTCTGAGACTACATGCTGTAACTGTTTGCCACTGCCGTGCTGGATTCGATGCTTGTTCTTCTTGATGTGGCTCACCGACGATCTCATGGCTCTTCTCTTTCAGCGCTTGAAATACAGGTTACTCACCTGTAACAGGAGTTCTAGGAATGGTATATGTTGTTCATCCACACTGTCTGGCAGTTTCTTTGCCGCTTTAAATCTTGCCGGAAGGTTTTCAGCTGGCTCCTCCCACCCACCGGGTGGTAAAACCTCGCCCGCCCCATGATGCCAGATCTGCTCGCGGAAGCCAGGCGAAAGGTCAAGCCGAGGTTAGGGAAAATGTGGATGAACAACATATACCATTCTAGAACTCCTGTTACAGGTGAGTAACCTGTATTTCTAGGACATGGATATGTTGTTCATCCACACTGTCTGGCAGACTCCTAGCAGTTCTCCGGGAGGAGGGAGGCAGGAGCACACCTACTTAGGAATAGAGACTGGAGAACCGAGGCCCCACAATCAGCATCCCACGTGACTCAAGGTCGATGTGGTAGTGGTAATAAAGGTATGAAAGCCGACTTCCAGGTAGCAGCCCTGCAGATATCCTGGATAGGGACATCCCTGGAAGCAGCTACCGATGCAGCGGTATGGTGGGTAGAATGAGCTCTTATCCATCTGGGAGGCTCCATGAAAGCCAACCTATAGCAGAGATCTATGCAGGAGGTGACCCACCTGCTTATCGTCCGCTTGGCTGCAGGTCTGCCAGGTGCGGCTTCAGCGTAGGTGACAAACAGCTGGCGAAACTCTCCCCGAACTTCAGCCGTCCGCTCCTTATAATAAGCGAGCGCTCTTCTAGGGTCCAAAGTATGGAGCCTATATTCAGCCTCTGAGGTGTGACTGGGGTAGAACACCGGCAGAGTCAACACCTGGTTAACGTGAAACTCCGACACCACCTTCGGAAGGAACTTCGGGTGGGGGCACAGGACAACCTTTTCCCTGTGGAAGACCAGATAAGGAGACTCGATGGAAAGTGCCTGGAGCTCTTCCATCCTTCTGGCTGACGTGATAGACACAAAGAGGCGGTCTTCCACGACAGGTGGAGGTATCGCACCTGTGCATCGTTTGAATGAGCTTGCCCATGAGCTTGGCCAATACCAAGTAGATCCCACGAAGGTGGAGGTTCTACTTGCGGAGGAAATGTGATCAAGGCCTTTGAAAGCGCCCAGACCACCTTCTCCTCCTGCGCCACGACTGCTTCTCGGCCCGCTACCGTAAGCAGAGATAGCTGCCAGGTGCAACTTAAGGGTCGTCGACCGAAGCTCTTGCTGAGAAAGGGACCACAGGTAGTCCAGAATGCTTGCCAAGGGACAGGCGGAAGGGTCCAAGCCCTTCCCCTGACACCAAATGGAAAATCTCTTCCATTTGAAGGCATAGCATTTCCTGGTCGACTCCTTACAGGACGCCTCAACGACGCTGAGGACCTCGTCGGAAAGACCCAAGGCCTGGAACTCTAGCCGCTCAGGAACCAGGCCGTCAGGTGCAGGGATTGAAGGTCCGGATGGAATACCTTCCCCTGATTGACTGAGATCAGGTCCGGGCGGGCTGGAAGCCGCCCGAGCCTGGAGCTGAGACTGAGGAGATCTGGATACCAGAACTGGCGGGGCCAATCTGGTGCTACCAGAATCACCTGCGCCTTGTCCCTCCTTACCTTGAGAAGCACCTTATGGATCAAGGGAAATGGCGGAAAGGCGTAGAAGAGGCCCGGGGTCCACAGCCTCGAGAAGGCATCCCCCTGCAGCGAGCCCTGCTGAGGGGGGCGGGCATGGAACAGTCTCAGCTTCGCATTCTCCCTGGAGGCAAACAGGTCCACCTGAGGCATGCCCCAGTGGGAGAACAGATCCTGTACTATCTCCGGCAGGAGAGACCACTCGTGAGACGCAGCCCCTATCTGGCTTAGGGCATCGGTCAGGGTGTTGGAGGCTCCTGCCACGTGAATGGCTAGGAGATCCGCCTCCAGGCTGCGCACGAGGGACCATATGCGGAGAGCTTCCTTGCATAACAGCATGGAGCGCATCCCGCCCTGGCGGTTTAGGTAGTACATGGTCGTGGTATTGTCCGTCTGGACCTGAACCACTTGACCCCGTAGAAATGGAGCGAAGGCGGTGAGAGCTAGGCGGACCGCTCAGAGCTCCAGCAGGTTGATATGGCATCGGGACTCCCGAGGGGACCAGAGGCCGTGCGCTCTGTGCTCCCCCAGATGGGCATCCCAACCCATCAGAGATGCATCGGTCGATAGAGAGACCGTCGGCTCGGGGTGGACGAATGGATGCCCTCCTGCAGATGTGCCAGAATGGTCCACCACTGGAGAGCATTCCACATCTCCTGGGTCACTGTCACAGGCTGGTCCAACGGATCGCAGCGTTGTGACCACTGGCTGGCCAGTCCGCACTGAAGGGGATGCATGTACCAAAAGGCCCAATGGACCACGCTGGTGCAGGCCACCATGAGGCCCAGGAGGCGCAGGAAGTCCCGGGCAGGGCGCGATTGCCCAACCAGAAATGATTGGGCAAAGGAGGAAAGAACCTCGGCCCTGTCCGCCGGGAGCCGAGCTCTGGCTCGAAGAGAGTCGAGCTCTGCCCCGATGAAGAGTATCACCTGCTTTGGCACGAGTTCCGACTTGGCCTCACTGATGAGGAGGCCAATCTGAGAGCAAACCTGGAGGGCCAGATCTCTGGACCGCTCCACCCTCTCTGGAGGGGCTGCAATCAGCCAGTCGTCCAGGTAGGGTACACCCGGACCCTTCGGCGCCGCAGGAATGCTGTCACCACTGCCATGCATTTGGTGAAGACCCTGGGAGCTAGAGAGAAGCCGAAGGGCATGGCCTGGAACTCGTAAAGGGATCCCTCCGCTCTGAAGCGGAGAAATCTCTGATGAGACGGACGGATTGGGGCATGAAAGAACACGTCCTGAAGTTCCAGGGAACAGAACCACACGCCTCGTTCCAAGGATGGGATTATCTAAGCCAGAGAGACCATCCTGAAGGTCCGAGACCTTAGGAACCTGTTCAGGTCGTGCAGGTAGAGAATGGGGCGCCAGCCCCCCATCTGTTTTGGGACCAGGAAATACCTGGATACAAATCCCGGGTCTGGAGGAGGATCCGCCACCTTCCTGATCACCTCTTTCTCGAGGAGCAGGGTAATATCGGCTCGGCGGGCCGACAGCGAGGCTGCGGACCCCATGGCCCCCTGAGGGGCGACGGCTCAAAAGGGTGGGATCTGCTCAAACTCCAGAGGCAGGCCCTTTCCTACCACCTCCAACACCCAGCGGTCCATGGTGATAGCGGACCAGGCGGAAAGGAAGTGGCAGAGCCGTCCCCCCACGGGGGGAACCCAGGGGGGAGTGACGAGGCTGGGGGCGGCACCTCTCAACCCGTCACTGGGCAGGCTTGGAAGAGGGACTGGCTGAGGGACCTCCTGGGCCTTTACCTCCTTGCTTCCTGTTGGAGGAAGCCACGGGCTTGGGTTTGGGATGCCAAGCGCGAGCCTGCTGGCCCTGTTGCTGGTGCTGTTGGGCCGGTCATGTTGCAGGGGCCGAAGGACGAAAGGACTTATTCTGTTGTTGACGGCGGCCTTTGTCCCTCTGGGCGGAGGTGACTGAGTCCAGAGTGGCATTGGACTTTTCGATCCGCTGGACGTGTCCCTCCACTCCAGGGCCGAAGAGGTCAGTCCCCAAGAAGGGGACGTCTGCCAACTTGTGCTGGGTATCCGCCATGAAGGTGGATATCCTTAGCCATGCCCTGCGACGCATAGCCACCGCGGCTGCTACTGACCTGGCTTAGGAATCACCTATGTCCAGAGCAGTCTGAAGCTGCTGCTTCGCCACCACCCTACCCTGGTCCTGCACCTGATGGACCGCGGTCTGCAGGTCGGCCGGGAGATGAGGGACAACCTCATCCAGGGAGCCCATGAGGGCGTGGGAGAAGTGTGCCATCAGCACGGCCGAGCTGGCCTGTCAGAGGCCGAGGGAGGACGCAGCGTACACCTTGTGCCCGGCAAAGTCCAGCTTTTTGGACTCTTTGTCGGGGGCTTAACCACGTCCCGAGCATTACCAGAACGCCAGAAGACGCTGTTGGTGACTAATCCCTCGGCAGAGGGGTGCTCCGAGAACCCGGGCAAAGAGCCGGTAGGGACTGCATACTTCGAGGGTGCAGGACAGGAAGCAGGCCTCTGCCAAAGCTCCAAGGCTGGGCCGACAATGGCCTCAGCCACCGGAAAGGCCTCCGTGGGGGAATCCCCTCGGTCCAGTATCTCCATCAGGGGATACTTGGCCCGTTTGGACACGGGCTCGAGCTGCATCCCGGTGGACTCCGAGATGAGTCGAAGCAGACCCAAGAAGGACGATGGGCTATCGTCCAATGACTGGCCCCCGGAGAACTCCAGGTCAACCTACCTGGAGAACAGGGAGGAGTCGTCACCGGATTCCGAAGAGCTGCCTCGGCCCTGAGCCACCCTCCACCTGCCGAGGACGGTCAGGAGTGAGGGTGACCAACAACCTGTGGGGCAGGCTGTGACCCGACCGAGAATTCTTGGTCGGTGCCCCAGACTTCGGTTGTGGAGGCAGAGGTTCCACCACAATCGGTGGAGCAGCCGGTTTTGGCCGAACAACTGGCCCTGGAACGGGCATCTCGACTGGGGCGAGCGGCTGCTTCGGTTGTTCGGGCGACAGCCACTTGATGGCCAGGGGCTGAACTGGAGTCAGTTTAGTCCCGGACAACAGTAACTGCTGCCACATTAGCTCCTTGTAACATCGACGTAATTTACGTCGAAGCCTCCCCTCATCCGAGGAAGAGGACGAGGAGGAACGGTGTCGCCGCTTACTTCCGTACCGAGACCGAGACTGCCGATGTCGGCCGGAACGGCTTGACCGAGATGAAGTCCGAGACCGAGACCCTTGGGAGACCAAGGCGCGGTCTGGGAAGGGGGGGACACCCGCTCTTCCCTCGCTCGGCACTTTATCCGGGGACTGCGGTCCCGAAGGCGCAGGCAGATCCTCGGTCTCCATCGGGGGAACCGGTGAAGGTGGGTTGTCTGCTTCACCAGTCAACAGCCCGTCCGATGGGTCGAGAAAAATCTCGACTGCATCGACGGGAGTCTCGGCAGGCTGGTCTGACGGGGACACCGTGAAGCTAGCAGCGTGAGCCGCAACTTCGACCGAAGTTGACGGTCGGCTGTCCGGGGAAGGAGACCTTTCCCGCTCCCACAAACGCAGACGGTGGGACTTACCCTTCGACTCCTTCTTGGACCGAGAAGAAAGTCCCGAAGGCCCCTCTCCCTTCGTGGAAAGGGACTGAGAAAGCTCCTTGAACGAAGTCGTGTATGAGGAATTCAGAGAGAGAAGGATGAATGCCACGGCCGAGGAGGAGGAAGAGGCGGCCTGGGCCGCCTCTTCCTCGAGGGCAATCATATGCTCGAGTTGCTCAGCCGAGCCAGCCACCGCAGACACCGCCCAACGAGCCTCTTTGGATTTTACCGGGCCGGTAACGCTTCTCCGGGCGCCCGAACTTCAATCGGGCAGCGCGATCTTCCAGGACGGTGGCCGAAGAAGAGCGGCACAACCCACAGGTCGTGGTCTAGGCCTAGGCAGTAGATGCACGTGGAGTGCGGATCTGTCCTGGACATTTTCTGCCTGCAAGGGCACCTCCGAAAGCCGGGAATCGATTTGTCCATCACAGCTGCGAGGGATGATGAAGACCGAAGTTTAGAAAACTTCAAAACTAGTTTCGGACGAACCGAAGAGTTAGGATCCAGTCTAAAATGCAGAGCGCTAAGGAGGGAACCTGAGCTTCCAAGCGGTAAGGAAGATCTGGCGTCATGGGGCGGAGCCAAGAGTTTTACCACCTGGGTGGATGGGAGGAGCCAGCTTGAAGACCTTCCGGCAAGATTTAAAGCAGCAAGCAACCTGCCAGACAGTGTGGATGAACAACATATCCACGTCCCTAGAAATGTCTCTTTAGCTGTGCAGTAGAGCTCTACCCCCCGATTCCCATCTAACCCGAAGGCATGCAGGGTATGGGGTTTGGAACTTCATTCCCAAGGATCTAAGCTTACGCAATACTGGCGTGTAGGCCAGGCATTGCTGTTGAATTTGCTGGGGGGGCAGGATCAAAGTACAGGCGAAAGCCATTATATTCCACCTTTTGCTGTCTCCATGCGGTTCTGAGTATTAGTTCCTTATCTATATAACTAGAGAACTTGGCTACAATGGATCTGGGTCGAGCAGTTGGTGACGTTGGCTTAGCTGAAAGGGCTCTGTGGGCCTGCTCAGTTTTAAAAGAGAATGCTTATGGCAGATCTAGAATGTGCTTAAGCATGTCTTGTAAGAACTCTGCCATCTCTCCCACCTCTGAATCCTCCGGGAGTCCATAGGTCCTCAAATTCTCTTGCCTAGCTCGGGCTTCGAAATCTAGGCATTTGGCTTCTGTGCTTTCCTGCTGTCTGGTAAGGACTTCCACAGCTTGCGAGGGGCAAATAATGTCATCCTCTGTGTTTGAGAGCCTCTCCTCTGCAGTATTAACTCTGGTCTCTAGTTTTGTGAGGTAGACATGTAGTTTTTCAAACTCCACTTTATTTTTAGTACGGAATTGCTTGATTTCTGCCAAGAGTATTTCAAATCGCGAGTGTGATAGGGTTTCCAATTCGGTCTCTGTGTCTCCGTTCGCCATGCTGGATGGAGATTCCCTGCCACTGTCCATCGGGTTCATCCGCGGTAATTCGCTTTGCTGGGAGCTTTTCTTTCCGTTTTTGGAGTGAGAATGTTTCCTTGGTGTGCCCCCACGGCTAGATTTATGCATTTTTATCGAAATTAATACGTTTTCAGTAGCGTGGGGACAGGTTTGTGCCTACAGGGTGGGAAGCTCTGTGATTAGGCTGCCATTGCGTCGGTGACGTCACCAGAAGTCGCCTGTGGCTTTCTTGAGGGATTTATGGAAGGGCAGCATCAACCTCCTTTGGGTGCTAAGCCCATCATATCCATGAATTCTACCTCATCTTCATCTTCCTGGGGAAGGGGAGTGACACACGTGATCACCTAGGGTCAGCAGTAACAGAACAGGCGGAGAGACAAGGGGCAGAATGGATGAGCCTAAAGGTTCTTTTCTGCCAACAGAATCTGTTTCTATTTTTCCTGAGTCTTGTGGGAGGAAACGCTGAGGGTACTTAGCATGTGCCTTACAAAGGTATAGTGGGAAGTGTAGTTCTCTGAAGGCCTAGGGGGAGAGCCAAATACTTGCTCCAGAGAATGACCTGGTTCTATGGGTTCTTCTTTCTCACCTTCTTAGTAAATTTCTCTCTCCTCCTCCACAGGCACTGGGAATGGAAATGGGGCCAGTGGGTGCAGGTATATTCATGTAATTCCCCATTGTCTGGAATGCCTGGAGGAATTACCATGCCTTTGTCATGTCCTCTACTGAGGGAATTGTATTTGTGTCCACTAGCGGCTCCTTTTCTTCTTCAGGAGGGACAGCAACATGTTTTTCTGTTTGTTTCTCCTTGGCAGGCACTGATACCAGTGCCTAAGACGTTTTAATTTTACTGGATTCAGGGTTCCCCTTTTGGAAACCCTGAGTTCTGAACCATCTTTAGCAGCTTTATCTCTCTTTTCTGTTCCCTTTGACAGGGACTGCTACTTTTCTGAGGGGGTGGACCCCCCCTCTTGAGTTTTCTGGTGACATGTTGGCAGACTGAGAAGGCATAAAATCTTTAGTTTTTAGCCCTTTTCTTTTGTGTTTTAGGGCTAAACTTTAGACAGAGATCACAACTGGCAAAATCGTGGTCTGGACCCAGCACTTTAAACACAGCAAAAAGTACAGTTATGCAAGAACTTACCGTAACAGTAGATTTTCGAGAGAGGTTCCTGCAGTAGGTCATAACTTGTAGGACTGCACCCTCTGGCGTCAGGACCACATGGCAAACCTTTGCTAGCAATGTCTGGTGGGGAACTGCCCAGCCAATGTCAGCGTGACCCTATATAGTGGGCGGTCTTCGTGCCTGCCTTCCAGTTCTCCCGCCGAAGACCCACAGAAGGTGCGATAGGAGAAATGGATGGCAATACCTGGAGCCCAATCCAGAACAGCCTGCAACAGCATGCAGAAAACTGAGGGAAGGAGGGTGGGGGGAAAAAGGTGACCTACTGCAGGAACCTCTCTCGAAGAGCTACTGTTACGGTAAGTTCCTATGTAACTGTACTATCTTACTTCGAGAGGGTTCCTGCAGCAGGTCATAACTCGTAGGACTGAATCCCAAGCAGTCAAACTCAGTAAAGCAAACTGAAGCATGGGAGGAGGAAGGTCTGCAGAAAGACCAGAGCAGGTCTAGGACAGAAGGCCCTGCAGAACGGCTAGGTTGAAACTCGCCCTATGCCTAGAGGCAATGACCAGACTGTAATGCTTAGCGAAAGTGTGGACTGAACTCCAGGTTGTTGCAGCACAAATTTCAGCTTCAGAAACGTTCTTAAGGAAAGCCATGGAAGCAGCCACATCCCTAGTAGAGTGACCTCTGACCTCCCCCGGAAGAGATTTGCTGTACTTTTGGTAATAGAAATGGATGCAGTTGGCCAACCATTTGGACAAGCACTGCTTAGAGACTGCCGACCCCAGAGTCTTGAGGGTAAAAGAAACTAACAACCGATTTGATTTACGGAATTCCTTGGTCCTGTTAATACTGTAACATAAAATCCTATGCACATCTAATGTGTGCAGGACAGCCTCACCCCTATTAGAATAAGCAAGGTACTACACAGGCAGATCAACAGATCTATTTAAGAAGAACTCAGAAACCACCTTGGGAAGAAACTTAGGATTTGCACAGAGAGCCACCCTGTCTCTGTGAAAAATCAGATAAGGCTCCTTACAGATCATGGCCTGAAGCTTGGAAATCCTCCAAGCGAAAGTAACTGCAACTAAAAAGAGCGCTTTCCAGGACAAATAGCACATCTCACAGCTTACTGCCAGTTCAAAAGGGGGCAACGTAAGCTTCTCCAAAATAAAATTCAAATCCCAAGGGGGGGGGGCAGCGTTGCGGATGGGGGGTTTCAGGTGGAGGATACCTTTCAGGAAGGTTCTGGATACCTCCAACTGAACAAGCATTTTCCCGTCCACCAAGGTGTGATAGACAGAAATAGCAAACAAGTGGAATTTCAGTGAAGACTAGCTGAGACCTGAGTCAGACAGGTGCAAATAGTACTCCATCACTTGAGGCACCAGGAAAGAAAACGGGTCCCATCCCTTCGAGGCCGCCCAAATGGAAAACCGTTTCCATTTCATAGCTTAAGCAGACCTAGTGGAAGGCTTCCTGGCCTCCACCAGAACTTGGGTGACCCTCTCAGAGACTCCAAAGTGTGTCGCAATTATGTCTAAAGAAGCCACACATGAAGGTGTAGGGACCTGAGGCCTGGATGCACCAGCCTGTCCTGATCCTGCGTCAACAGGTCTTGCCGAAGAGGCAGAGGTACTGGGGGTTCCACAGCAAACTGCTGCGGGAGTGGATGCCAGATCTGCCTGGGCCAGACTGAGGCGAGCAGAAACATTTGTGCTCTCTCTGCCTGAAGTTTCAACAAAACTCTCTGCAGAATGGGAAAAGGAGGGAAGGCGTACAAGCATATCCTTGTCCAACAGAGCGATAACGCATCTAGCCAGATAACACCAGGCACTTGAACGAGCGAGCAAAACTCTGGAAATTTTGCATTGAATCGGGAGGCAGAGATCTATCTCTGGACACCACCAGCAGTGGAACAGATGTTCTACCACTTCCTGATGTAGTTCCAATTTGTGAGCTTGGGCTGAGGTGCGGCTGAGGCTATCCACCAGGACATTGTGAACACCTGGAATATGCATGGCTGTGAGATGTAGCCCGTGTTGGACTGCCCAGTACCAGACCAGCATTGCCTCCCTGCACAGCGGATACGATCAGGTGCCTCCCTGCTTGTTCATGTACCAGACCATGCACATGTTGCTGGTCTGTACCAACAGTGTTCCCGTAGAGAGTAGGGGCTGGAAGGCCTGAAGGGCATATAGGACCGCCTGCATCTCCAGAATGTTCATGTGGAGAGAGGATTCCAGCTGGAACCACGTCCCTTGGATCTGGTTGTCTCCCAGATGGGCTCCCCAACCCAGACCCGATGCATCCATGGTGAGGGTCCAAGAGGGAAGGGTGGGCCTGAAGGGTGTCCCCCGAGAAAGGTTCAGAGGATCCTGCCACCAGAAGAGGTCCCTCTTGTGTGCGCTGGATACCAGGATAGGATGATCCAACTCAACCGTACGCTGATCCCACTGGACCTTTATCGTCCATTGGGTGACCCTCATGTGCAGCCTGGCCAAGGAGATGGTAGGGATGGCCGCTGCCATCAAACCGAGTAGGCATAAAAACACTCTGGCTAGGGTGCGGCTGGAGGAGGCTACCAGTTTGGCCTGCTCCTGCAAAGTATCTGCTCTGTCTGATGGTACGAAGGTCATGTCCTGGACCGTGTCCAATACCGCCCCAATGAACTGGAGGCGTTGGGAGGGGACCAGAGACGACCTGGGGTAATTGATAGTAATATCCAGTCGTGCAAAAAGATCCAGGGTGGAAAACAGAAAGTCCTCCAGCCTGCTCCTGGATGGAGGTGCTGTAAGCCAATCGTCCAGGTACAGGAACACAGAGATCTCCTGTCGGTGGAACACCACTGCCACCACCGCTAGGCACGTGGTTGAAACCTTGGGTGCCGAGGAGGGGCCAAAAGGGAGGGCTATGAATTGGAAATGTTCCCCTTGGAAGAAAAAAAACACAGGAAGCGGCGGTGGCTGGGGAATACTGGAATGTGCAGGCAGGTGTCCTGCATGTCCAGTGCACAGAGCCAGTGGTCTGTCTGGAGCAAGGGCAGGAGTCCCTGGATAGTCAGCATGTGGAAACTTTTGTACTCTACATAAACATTCAGCCGGCTAAGGTCCATAATGGGCCTGAGGTCACCCGTATTTTTGGGGACGAGAAAGAAATGGGAGTAGTACCCTTTTCCTCTCTGTGCCCAAAGTAGCGGCTCTATTGCTGATTTTTGTAGTAGAGCCAGGATCTCATCCCTTATCAGAGACACATGGTTTAAGGGATAGTGAGATCGGCCTAGAGGAGAGTCTGGAGGACTTTGCAGAAACTCGATGATGTGCCCTCTTGCTGAGTTGTACGACCCAGGAATCCGACGTGAAGCCCTGCCACTCTTCAAGGTGAAGGGTGAATCTTCCCCCTATTGGTTCCGCACTGTTGGGACGTGTAGGCGGAGAAGGGCTGTAGGAGTCAGGGGGCGGAGAAGTGGGAGGGAAGGGTTCCTCCCGTGGCTCACTAGGTCTTGGAGGCAGGGGGAGAGGTGATGGTGGACACCGATGCTCTCCTTTTGATCTGGCGCCTAGTGAAGGGTTGTTTAGGCTTCTAGCCTGCCCTATACATGTACCTGACAGTTCTTCGGGCCTGTCCACTGTCCTGGAGGCCCGTAATTATATCCTTGGTGTCTCCCCTGAAGAGGACGGAGCCTCGAAAGGGGGCATCCTGTATGGCTGCTTGTACATCCCGGGAAAGCCCAGATATACGTAACCAGGCGTGACGCCTAAGGCAGACTGCCATGGCAAGTAGCAAGCTACTGCGTCTACAGTATTGTAGGTGGCTCTCAGTGCCTGTCTGCATGAGATCTTAGACAAACATAGAGCCTTGGTAAGTTCTGCCTTAAGGTCCGAGTTCTCCACAGTCTCAAGCCTAGCCTCGAGTTGAGCCATGGTGGTCTTCTGATAGGATATCTTGTGTGCTATGTAGTTCAAGGAACGTAAAGCACATGTAGAAAAGGCATAGACCTTACATTCAAACTGATCTAGTTGTCTTGACTCCTTGTCAGGAGGGGGGGGTACTCATATGTTTGGGTTTGGCAGTATGGTTGTGAGCAGTGGCTATCACGATGGAGTCTGCTTTAGGTTGAGAGCACAGATAGGGTGCGTTCTCTGGCATGTGATGGGTCTGGTCCTCCTTTTTGGGAATGGCCAGTATAGAATGAGGCAACTGCCAAATGGTGGGGGTAAGATCCTCATGGGGGGTAGTCCAAGGAGGGATTAGGATGGGTGACGCCTCTGCCAGATCCAGGTGCTCTGCGAGATGCTTGCGTTTAGGGTCTTGCTCCTCCGCACTCCATATTGTTAGTTTTATGTCTAAATATTGTTCTTGGTGTCTGTGTTAGTTTTTTGTATTACTTGTTTTCTGTAGTTTATTTAACTTGTCGCATGTGAAAACGGGCAGTTTGCTCATCTTGCTAACAAGTATAAAAAATTAAAAATGAAATCAAAAATGAAAAAAATCCATTAGCCTGCTGCAGGATACAGAGGAGTTCAGTGAAGGAGGGGTCTTCAGGAGGAGACTTGGGTGACTCCTTACCCTTAGCCTCCGTGGTTCCAGATAGATCTCTGGAAGACAAGAGTCTGCCTCAGACTTGAAGGACTCCCCTTTGTCAGAAGACCTGGGTCCAGTCAACATGACATTTTCAGCAGCCACTCCAGAAATATGCACTGTAGCAGAATGGCTTGACCTATGAGAACCCACGGGAGACAAGGAGTGGGGGGTGGGGGTAGTCACCGGGGCTGGCAGTCTCTTGTCCAGATATGACACCAACTGGGACCTGGCTTCCTGCCACCTGGACTGAAACATGGCCTGGAGGTCCTGCTGAGGTTGAGGTTGAGGAGTAGGTTGATAGAAATGGTAACCCATCCCCGAATACTGAGGGGGAGGGTGCCGTGGTGCCTGAAATGGGGGTGGAGCATAGCCCGGCACCTGATACCCAGGGTAATAACCGTGGGTGAAAGGTGCCAACATTGGGACCGATAGTGAGTAACTTGGCATCAGAAAGCCCGGGTACTTCGGGTAGCCCGAAGGGGGGTCTGAGGGGGTGCCATGTAGATCCAGAGGAGGTCCTTGAGGCCTCAAAGGAGGAGGTGGAGCAGAGGGACCTGGAAAAGCTTCCGGTGCCATATAAGCTGACGTCAGGACATGTGGCGTCGGAGCCAGTGTCGGGTTAGCTGGCGTCAGGGGCAGCTGTAGGGGCCCTGATGAAGGCTCCAACGGGAGGCTACCAAAAGGGTCTGATGGGGCACCCGAATTCGGAAGCACTGTGCCTGATGGAGGGACCCCTGGTGTCAGGGTGAGAGTAGGGACCAACGGGGGAGGAAGGTCCCTGGGAGTTGGCGTGGGGGTCGGCTCTGACATTAGATCCCCAGGGATAGGATCCGCAGGTGTCTCGGAGGGTACCTGCACTGGGGCGGAGGGGAGAGAAATCACATCTAGGGGACCCATTTCCCCCTCCGACCTGGATTGAGGGTCAGGAATGGGAGGTTCCACTGGTGAAGTTGGAGAGGAAGACTCCTGTTCAGGGGTAACCTGATGGGAGGGCTGGCCATAGGAGGTCAGTGAGCTCGGCTGGGCGTCGGGTGATCCAGCGTCAGCCCCCGACGGGTGAGCTTCGACCAGGCGGGCGCTGGAGTCCCCGGCGGACAACTTATCGGTCGTTGGAAGAGAGAGAGCCGGGTGGGCGGAAGGCGAGAACCCAACTGGCTTATCTGATGGTGCCACGCGGGTTCCTTCTGGGCGGGAATCTGTCTTACCGACGACCAGGCGGGCTCCAGAAAGACTGGAGTCCGACTTACCAGTGGGGACCGTGCGACCACCAGAAGCCCCAGCGTGTGACTTATCAGTCGAAGATCCAGGTTTGGAGCCCGTTCTAATGGGCTTGATAGTAGAAGAGGTACCGGGAGAACTGGTGGACAAGGCCTGGGCTATCACCAAGGAAGGTGGTGGAGGAGCGGCCTGGTCTGTCAGGGAGACTGAGGTCTTGGGCCCGGCAGCCTTACTGGAGGAGGCTAACTCCCACTCCTGGTGCTTCTCTTTGTCTTTTTCCTTTTGTGCTCCAAAGAGGGTGAAGAAGTGGATTCCCTCAGCTTCTGCATCTCCTGCTCTATGGTGGCCATCCTGGACTTAAGAAGATGGGCTTCCAGGGTTTGTTGTCTGCATTTGAGCGTGGCTGGGTTGAAGGGCTTGTAATCCAGGCAGGCCTCAGCATCCTGTCCCGGGCCTAAGCAGATGAGGCAGAGCTTATGGCCATCCTTGTGAGGGATCTGTGTGCCACACTTCTCACACTTCTTCTTGGTCTTTGGAGTCTTGGATGGAGAAGACATAAAACTAAAGGAAAACGAACTATTTTGGAAGAAAAATAATGGTAATATCGAGACAAAATGACGATCGACTGAAGCAACGTTCGCTGCCAGGTGCTTGTGCAGGTCGACAGCGGGAAAGAACTGGAAGGCGGGCACGGGGACCACCCACTATATAAAGTCACGCTGACATCAGCCACATGACACTGGGTGGGCGGTCCCCCGCCAGATATTGCTAACAAACGTTTACCTTGCAGTCCTGATGCCAGAAGGAGCAGTCCTACAAGTTATGAGCAACTTCAGGAACCCTCTCGAGGTAAGATCAAACAGTACAAGTTTTAAAGTCTATGGGTCCTGTCTTCTTTTTGGGTTTGTCAGTCATGCCAAACATACTGGTTCCCAATAGAATAAACCAAAATCTATAATAAGCCCAAAAAATGTTAAAAAGGGCTTAAAAATGAAAACTGCGGTTTGATTCCTTAAAAATTAAAACCACAAGTAATAAATACCTCAAAAGAGGTTTCTTAATTAGAAATAGCAAAAATATTGTCTCAGTTCCTAAAAAAAGGAGGGACCAAGAATAATTTTAAGTAAAACTGCAAAGCAGCTTAAGAAAAACTGTTTTTTTTATTTACTTTTAAAAGCTCTGAACAGTGGTTCCCTTAAAGTGAGAACCACACCGAGAACAACCTTCTCCGGTTCCTGGGAACTGACCGTAAACCAGAGAAAGAATGAAGCTTACCCAATGAAATACAAATAACTAATGCAGAATATTGAAAAGTTAACTAAAAAATAAAATAAACTGTAAATCAGCCAGAAATGTACAGAAGACTTCAGGGCGACTTCTCTTTTCAGGCAGAGAAATAAATCTGACGTTGGAGTGCAGGAGTGGGCGTGACCACACAGAAGAGTTTAAATTTCATTCAAAATTCCATAATTTACGTAGAATTCTAAAAGCTCTGGGGCTGCTCACTCCAGGGGAATGATTGTTCTCATTAAACTTCAGTGAGGAATTCCTGGGGTTTGAAATATGAAATAGCACGAGACAAGTAGAATATCTTTAATAGTTTTCACCATTTAGAATTGAAAAGTGTTACCTCAATTTTAAACACAGTTTTATTCCAACTGCTTAAATTTGAAGTTAATGAGTTCATAAATCTCTGTTCCTGCCCTGAATACATGAAATAAGTACAGCAGTCAATTACTTGTCTGAAGGGGATAACTCACCTGCCGGTGACAGCATAGCAGAGTCGGCAGATTCCATGCAGCAGGGCCGTGGCATTCTGTAGAAAGGCAGCCAGTTTGGGGTTCTCATCTACAGGGCCTTGTACAGAGAGGAAGCAGCCACACAGCTTGTCTATTAGTCCCAGATTCACCACATAGCTAGCAGGTGGAACAAGACAACAAAAAAAGATCACGAATGACAGTGCATCATGATTTGGTACAGTGTGATCTGTAGCTATGGTGTGTATATATGAGACTTGCATGGACAACATATGGACCATATATGAAACTAAGTTTTACATTGAGAATGCATTTTCCATGTGTTGCCCATTCACATATATTTATTTATTTATTCAATTTTGGTAACCAGGTAAGCCCACTGGGCCCCGGAAGTCCCTTTTTCAGGGACGACCCGGAGTTAGTTACACAGAAGAGGATTTCACATACAGAGAGAATATATAACAGGTTACGGTAGGTGCTTGTGGCCATTTCAGGTTACAATCTGGCCGGCACAATGCAGAGTTTGAGTCTTAGTACACGGTGCGGATATATATGGCTTATACTTTCCTACTATTTAATATGTTTTAAATATATAAAAAAGGGGCTAAGCTTTGTATATTTAAAATGCATTTTTGGCCATATGGAAAATACATATTTTTTCCATATGGGCATGAAGCCATTGGGCTCTCGCTAGTTTTTTGTTTCATTCATGAAAGGTGTCAGACTGACAAAACTGGAGGCTGAAGTCCCATGTTTAGCCACATGACATATACTGCATGGGTGATCACAGTGCAAGCTTCCCTACACCACCCCACGTACAAGAGAGGGTAATCCCAGCACTATGGCATTTCATCCACGGATTCTCATCTGTGTTTGCCATGAAAGGGGTAATAAGTACCATTTGGATTGGCAGCTTTGTAACACTCACATCTTTCCACAAGGAAATGGACTGACAGCCGCCACAACTCATTTCAGTATTTTTTTTTTTTTTTGTAGTTTACAATTTATTTACCCAGGATAGCTCAGATGAGCTGCAGTATCTTATTCTCAGTGGGGTCCTACTTTACTCATTCTTACAATGTATTTATCCAGGATAGCTGAGCTGAGCTGCGATATTTCATTTTCAGTGGGTTCCTCTCAGCCATGCTGCAATATGTCATTTTCAGTGTAGTCCTGCTTTTACCCATCCTTACAGGTCATAGAATCGAAGCACTGAGAGGTGAAAGGGAGTTTATCATTTTGGAGAAAACTTTGCAAAACAGGACATTTAGTGCCTCATATTCAGATAAAAGCATAAGTGCAGCACAAATGCTTGAGCTGACTTGCGACTGTGCTTGCTCCGGCTGCTGCTATATTCAGTCTGACAGCAAGTGGCACTATCTGACTGAATACTGGGTCATGGTGACACAGTACTAAGTGCAACTGTGCTGCCTTGACATGGACCTGGGCTGTTTATAGCCCACAGGCAACAGCGCTGCCCAGAACTGGACAGCGCCAAGACCCCTGTGAGCTATATTCAGCCTGAACATGCACATGAGCTACGAGGGCACTTGCATGCCCATTATGAGCTCCTTTGTATGGGGTGCAGTAGTACCTTAGTGCCATTGAAACGGGGAAACAGCAAGCCCTGGTAATTTAGTGTGTCCCCCATCCCTGATTGCTCCTCTGGGCTCTTAAATATATGTTGGCTTGGGGAGGGAGGGCCACTGGACTGAACTCCTTTTAAACGGTGTGAATAGGTGATCAGGGGGTAGGGGAACCACTGTGTCACTGGGGTATATGTCAGAGACTGGAGAAGAAGTTGGGGAGGGTGGGACATATTAAACCACCAGGGAAAAATACTAACAGCTCTGAGGTGCTATCGTGGGGTGGGAGGACACATTGGAAAATTGGGGAGGTTTTACATGGGCTCAAACAGGTGAACAGAGGTGAGTGGCTGCAGTGCAGCCACCATGCCTCGGTGGGGGGGGGGGGAGGTGCTGGCTTAGTGCCCCTTTAAGACATGTTTTTTGGCAGCAGTAAATAGTGCCACCTGGGGGGGTGCTGTTTACTGCCAATTCAAACCTTTGAATATACCACTGCACGGGGGTAACCCCTCATTTGCATGGGTGCAGAGAGATTTTAGCACGTTGGTGCTGCCTTGCAGGGCCTTCTCAGGGCTTCTGAATATTGGCTGGCCAGGAGCACCTAAGCAAACCCGGGTTAGTGGCCACGCCAGCCATGTTAGCATGCATGGTAATCTCTGAATATTGGGACCCAAGACACATTTCTTATATTTTGTTTATTTTCTGTACTTCTTTTCCTTTTATTCTGCACTGCTAGGTTATTTACATGAAAAACAGGATCCTTGTCCTGAGCAGGTGATTCACTCTTGCTGTTTAATCATTTGTGGACATCATTTCTTCTGTGACATCATGATCACTTTCACAGCAAAAAACTGTGATGTCACAGAGGATTTCGAGTTCAAGAAAGAATGAGGCAGCAGCAGAGTTCAGCAGATGGACTCTAGGGAACGCAGGTCCTAATTCTTTAAAATGAATCTAGTAATAAAGAGCAAAGTGAAGAGAAATACAGACAATCTATAAAATGGAAGCTGACATGTCTAAATAGGAGTTTTTTCAAGGTTTAGTTGAAACTTGACAAAGTCACTTTGTTACACGCGCAGTGTTACACAGTGTCTGTCTGTGGTGAGATTCAAACTTGAATCTTCCAGTTGCTAAGTCTGTACTCTAGCCAGTAGGACATGTTACCTCTACACTTCAGCCACTATACAGACATCGGCTACTAACATCTTTCAGCCACTACTGACTTGGGATGGATTCGAACCATTTACCTACAGGTCAGGGGCCCTGAACCCTGATCTCTGTGCCCTTCTTTTGTATTTTTTACAGTCACAGCCCTGTAATATTTAAAGGAGAGGGCCAGCACCAAACAGCAGCAGTCGCATCTGCAAACAATGGATTACAGCTAAGCAACGCCCCCTCCTCCTGCAGCATCTGTTGGTGAGTAACGGATGTGAGTCCCTACATCTCCCCCGAGAGCGCGGAGAAAACAAAGGCAATGACCTTTAAATGGGGGTTCGTCTTCTCCAGTGCTTCAGCTGCTTTTAGTTAACCTCCACATTTCTGATCCAGTTCAATGGTGGAGGAAAGTGGTCAGCAGGGACAACATGTTTATTTTCATTTTTGACAGGGGACGGGCACGCTGCACACAAAATAAGATGATGTTTGAGGGAAGTTATGTGGAGATATGCTGAAATAGTAAAAAGTAAATCCGTAGTTTATAAAATGCCCCAAACCACACTTTTTTATAACTATTTAAGTAAGCTTAACAACTTCCTTTGTACCGAAATCAAATATGGCACTTTATGGGTACAGGTTCCCTAACTCCTGTTACGTACATAATATGTATTATATGTATTTAAAAGCAATATGACAGATGGCCTCCACCACACTTTACTTATACAGTTTTCTTTATTTAAAATGTTTCAATAGGAAAGGTCATGTGAGCGAAGAAAAGCTTGTTTCCACAGGCATCACTTGTGTCAGAGGCATAAACTGTAATGTGCTCGATCCTGAAACCTAGCCCCCACCTACGGAAGGGTAAGCCTGGGACAGTCTAAGAGCGGAGCAGGCAGTGGGTATCAGAGGACTAGTGATGACCACTTCATTAAGGTGTGGGAGTCAGGATTTGCAGACTGGTAAAGGAGAGCCTGGCCCCATGGAATGGAAGGATAAAACAAAGTCAAAAAAAAAAAAAAAAGGAATTTCTTCTTTCTGTCAGTGACAAGGCTAAATTGCACTCTCTTCTGCTGAGGCAGAAATCAATCACTTCTAATTACACCACTGCCCTGTCACTGTGTCTTTTAATGGTCCTATTTAGAACCCGACTCCCCTTAACACCACCCCAGGTGAAGGGCCCTGGCTCAGGTATCTTGTCTGCCGCGGGGTGTGACCGTGCTGAGCCCATCTAGTGTTATTTGTCTGGGACAGCACAAAATGATCCATCACCAGACCTCCCACCTTGTCATTCATATTGGAAGAATACAACATTCTGAAATGTCAAAGTTTTTTTTTTTTTTTTAAAGGGAGGCGGAGAGAGGGGGTGTAAAATGTTAATAATGAAGTTTGTTACCATGACAGCAGCTGCTTTTTTTCTTAACTGTTCACCCGTAACAGTGTACAACAGTGAAAGTGATATTTAGAGACTATCAGAAATGGATAAAACTATTACAACATCACACTGAAAAGCTGCAATGGCTTTATTTCCCTCAATACTTCCCTAATATCCCTGTCTCCAACCCTCTCCATGTGCACCATGGCCGCACCTTTTCTCTGGCTGCGAGGGCAAGCAAGTGGCTTCAGAGATTATCCCAATGCCGCTCTGTGAATGAGTGTCAGTAGATGTGAGAATGCTTTGTGGCCTGTAACCTCGCTCCCCTTGAGCCAAGCACCTCACTTCTACAATGATCCAGGTCCTCAGCTGGCTCTAATGAGGATTTGGGGGATCACACATTAACCTCAGGCTCTGAGGTGGCAGCAAGGCACGTCAGCATCACACTCCTGGCCAGCGGCTTTAGATGAAAGCTTGTTATACATTTCTTTGTTTATAATGTACAATTTCTCCAGTCTGACTTGTAATAGGATGGCTGCAGCCGTAAGCTTTCTGCAAAGGATGAAATATATACTGCAGGAAACCCCCTTTGTGTGTCCCACAAATGAGCAGAAGCTGGGAAAAAAAAGATGGAATGTATATTTTCTCACGCCCCACTGCCAGGCAAAGCAAATTAGAAAGGGCTTATTCAGTTCCTTTCTCTTATGACCCAACCACCTACAAAATAAAGCCGCTTCAAGTGACAGGGTGTCCTATTCAGTAATGCTTTTCTTTTTCCACAGAAGCTCCTCTTGCGATGTCTGAATTATTCTGGGTTAAGTCTGTACAAACATTTCCTTTTATACTCCGTGCAATTCTGAGCACTCTCCTGCCTCAGGTTAAAATCACTTCCTTATGTTTTCTCCTCACAATTGTTACAGAAATTAATCACCTCTCTCCTAGGTGGAGTTACCTGACCATCTTTGTTGGAACATACTGTTGCACAGTACTGCAAGATTCTTTCAATATCAGGCTGGTTACAACAGGTGCAACGGAGAGAAAAGAAAAAGATTACTCACCATAGTAATATTTTTTCTCCCGAAGGGATCCCTCAATATGCTTAACAAATGCAATCATTACCCTGGAATGAGCCGACTCAGAGTTTAAAGATTTTTAATCTAATTATGGAATTTAGAATGAAATTTAAACTCTGCTGTGTGGTCACGCTCACCCCTGCACTCTAACTTCAGATTTATTTCTAAAGTTAGGGAGATCAGTGACCACTAAAACTAGCTAAATGACTATAAAAAATACTACTTTTTTTTTTTCAATTTGAAAAATAGTTTAAACAAGGCATAGTAATTTTAACTGTTATGAAAATATAGATAACTGAGACCACTGAGCAACGGTCGTAAAGCACTGGAACAAAAGCAATGCTCAAGCAAATAGCAAGAACGGATTCTTGTGGGAACCTTTTACCAGGTTCTGGAAGTGGAGGTAGGGATCAGGGATTGTTATACAATAGTAAGGGACACCCTTTGGAATAAACAATATTACTACGGTGAGTAATTACTTCTTCAAACCTCAGGAATCCCTCACTTATACTTAACAAATGCAGACTCCATAGCAGCACTTTGGGAGGCTGGGTACAGAACTTACTCAGGGAAAAGGTTCTGCAAGACAGCAGTGCCAAAGACGGCATCCCTTCTGGACTGTACGTCCAGACAGTGGTTCTCTGTGAAAGTGTGTATTGTTTTCCAGATAGCTGCCTCACAGATTTTCTGTAAGGAAATGCCACTTGCTGCTGCCACAGAGGCAGAGGTGCCCCTTGTGGAGTGTGCCCTAAGACCTTCAGGCAGCAATTTGCCAGTTTTGTCATGACAGAGCTGTATGTAGGAAACTATCCAACAAGAAATGGTTCTCTTGGATGCTGGTTTCCCCACTTCACCATAGGTAAAGAACTGAGTGTTAGTGCACCCAATATCCTTTGTGTAGTCTAAGTAATAGCTCAGTGTCCTCTTCATATCCGGAAGCACCAAGATATCTCATCGGCGAGAATGCCGACCTCCCCCACAGCAATAGCACAATACCGACGTAGGTATTGTGCTGCCTCTTGCTTCGCTGTTTTCTGTGGGGGGCTGTGCCACCCACACCCCCCCCCATGCGGGGGGCTCTGCCCCCTGGACTCTAGAATTCCAACTCCAGGTCGGAGTTGGTCCAGGGAGGGGGCGGAACACTGGGGGAAGCGAAACACTGAAAAAGGACCATTACCGTGAATGTCGCCGTAATGGTCTTTTTCTGTGTTTCGCCGTCAGGGTGATACGTTCACATCCAGATTGTGGAGTTTCTGTTCTCCTGTGCTGGATTTTGCTGTAAAGAAAACTGGCAAAATGATTGATTCAGGTGGAATTCAGACACCAATTTGGGGAGGAATGTTCTGTTTGTTCTTAGGACTACCTTGCCCTTTTAAAGACAATGTTGTTAGAATCTGTGCAGAGGGCTTGCAGCTCACTCACCCTTCTGGCAGATGTCACCACCACCGGGAAAAATGCTTCCCAGGTGACATACTTCAGTGCAGCAGTTGCCACTGGCTCAAAAGGAGCCTCCATCAGCTGAGCAATGCACATATTCAAGTCCCAGGGAGGTAGACGGCCCTTTATTGGAGGACACAGGTAATTTTGGTCTTTGAAAAATCTTTTGAAAATGGGTTGTGAGGCCACTGACCCATCTTTGCCAGCTGATGCATAAACTGACAGTGCTGCTAAATGAGCCTTCAGTGTTAAGGGCCTAGAGATGGACTAGGTAGTCCAGGATTGTACACAGACTGCCCACTGCGGGTTGTCTAGGGGAACACCCAAAGGAAAATCATTTCCATTTTGAAGAATAAGTTTTCCTTGCTGATGATTTCCTGCAGACCTTCAGCACTTCCATCACTCTCTAAGAGACTTAGTCTACAAAAATCTAGCTGTTCAAGAACCGTGCTCTGAGACACAGAGTTCTCAGATCCGGGAATGCTATTCTGCCCTGGGAGAGTGTCAGCAGATTGTATTTCAGGGGCAGGTTGACAGGAGGCCTGTTGGAAAGGGATGGAAGCATGGAGTGCCAGATCTGCCTGGCCCAATATGGATCTATGAGAATCACTGTTGCTGGCTCCCTTCTCCGTCCAAGTAGTACTCTAAGCAAAAGTGAAAAAGCTTATAGAAACTTCCCTGACAAGTTGAGGACTAGAGCATCCTCTGGGACCATAACCGCTGATGAGGGTCTGCAACCAAACAGTGGGAACTGCTTGTTCTCCCAAGAAGCAAACAAGTCTATTTCTGGTGTACCCCACCATCTGAACACTGATGCCAGTATCTGCTGGTTCAGGGTCCATTTGTAATTTCCCTGGCTGATTCTGCTGAGGGAATTTGCCAGAACACTATCTTTCTGGGTAGGTGAACTGCTGAAAACTGAACTTCCAGGGAATGTGCTAGGTTCCAGATCTACACTGCTTCTCTGCACAGCTTTAAAGATCTTGTTCCTTCCTGCTTGTTTATGTAATACATTGTTGTGGTGGTGGTGGTGTCTGTTCTGACCTGGACAGACTGACCCCTGATCTGGGAAGAAAAAGCCTGGTTTGCCAGATACACTGCTCTGAGCTCCAGGAGATGTATGTGCTCCTGAGTCTCCTCTGTACTCCAAGTACCACTTAGCCATTGATGATTGCTGAAGGAAGGGAGTTCCCTCCCTGAGGTTGCATTCTTTCTTCCACCATTCTTGTGCCCTTAACAAAGACTATGTGACAGGCATCAGTTTGGACAGTGGCTCCCACCTGAGACCAACTGTCCACTAGGTGATACTGGACATCTCTCATTTGGAACCTGGCCCCTGGTACCACTGCAGTGGATGAGGCCATGTGCTCCAGTAAATGCAGAAAATCCCTTGCAGGTCTTGCCTTGAAGGATTCTACAGTTGAAATCGGATTTGCTACCCTTGCTTGAGGGATGAATGCCTTCCATTGCAGGGTATCCAGCTCTGTACCAAGAAAATTCAAAACCTGGCCAGCCTGGAGGTGCTGAGGGTTGAGGCATTAGACGCCACACCTTGCGCTATGCCGGCGACCTGGGTTCAGAAACGGACCTGGGTAGCCGGGGGCTGGCAGGGGGAGGGAGGATCAAGCATCCCTCCGGATGCTCTCCTTCCTCAGGGGTGGGATACCCGGGACGCACCAGCATCGGACACTCCTGTAGAGAGTCGGTGGAAGCACCGGTCCTTGAAGGGATGGGCGGCTCCGATACTAGGGATCGGGAGGAGAACGCCACGGTGCATGGTGAGGCCAGACGCGGCATCAGCATCGTCACCTCTTGGGACTGAGTCCCAAGTCACGGCGTCCCCAGGGGGATGAGACAGGGAGACAAAAAACAGAAACAAGGAACTTTCACCCTCGTGGTCCTGGATGACGACCTCTCCGCTCGCCTCAGACCACTGACACTAGACAGACCCCACTGTGCAGAGAAGGGGAGGAGGCACTCTAGGGGCGGATCATGGGTCTGGGATCTGGCAGCGAACATTGAGAGGTCTGAAGGAGAGGATCAAGAGGGTAGGAAAAACCAGGAGGAAAAAAGGAAAAGTATAAAGAAAAAAAAAAAATCCAAAACCTGAACAGGTTTGGTCTGGGACTTTTGAAAATTTATGAGGAAACCCAGGTCCTCCAGCGTGTACTGTATCAGCAACAGGGAGGACTTTGCTTCCTGCTTTGTTTTTCCTGAGACCAGCCAATCGTCTAGGTAGGGAAAAACCACCACCCCTTTCCTTCTCAAATGTGCTGCTACCACTGCTAGGCACTTTGTAACATTGTTGCAGCTGAGGCGAGGACGAAGGGAAGGACTGCGAACTAGTATTGGCAGTTCCCTATCCTGAACCTGAGGTACTTCTCTGTCTGGGCCGGACTGGTATGTGAAAGTATGCGTCCTTTAGATCCAGTGACCATAGCCAGTCTCCTTTTTGCAGAGATGGAATCACTGAGCTCAGTGTTGCCAGCTTGAATTTTTCTTTCTTTAAAGAGCTACTGACGCCACAAGGAAAACTTTGAAAAACATAATAATTAGGTACAATTCAGCTTGCATTCCATATATATTCAATATATTTTCTCTTTTCATTATTTATTACTGAGTAAATCTGCATGAATATATGATCTTTATCCTGTAGAGTTCCCTTAGGGTTGATGTGCCTCTGTAGCTTACTCCCTACTTCAAGTCATAATCTTCTGTTGTGATATCACAGTCTGTTACAATGAGAGAAACTGTGACATGACAAGCAGTGCATTATATGACCTCAGGTAGGGAGCAAGCAACAGGAATAAATGAACTGTTCAGGAGCAAAGACCCTGTTTTCATGCAAATAACCTCAGGAATAAATAATGAGGAGGAGGAATACAGAACTAATGTGAAATACAAGCCGAATTGTACCTAAATATTACGTTTTGTTAAGGTTCTCCTGAAAGCGTCAGCTGCTCTTTAAGTATTTGTTCTGATACCTCAGGTTTAAAATGAGTCACCACTCCCCATTTTTCTTGTGGGTCAGGAAGTACCTGAAATAAAATCCCTTCCCCACTGTGAGAAAAGTGTTTTTTCCACTGCATTTGCTTGCAACCATTTTTTCACCTCCATCTTCAACAGGATTCTTTTTGATAGAAACACAGACTTTGACGGCAGATAAGGACCACTTGGCCTACCTAGTCTGCCATTTCCCTACCTACTGGATAAGCTGCAGATCCTAGTTAATGAACAGCCTACTTCTTCCTACCCCTCACCAGAACTGCCTTATGTCTGTCCCATGCATTCTTGAATTCCGCCACTGTTTTTGACCCCACAACCTCCTCAGAAAGGCTGTTCCATGCGCCCACCACCCTCTCTGAAAAAAATACTTCCTCACATTGCCCCTGGGCTGTCCACCCCCTATCTTCAGATTATGTCCCCTTGTTCTTGCACATCTCTTTTTCTGAAAGATGCTAGCCTCTTGGACTTTGTTAATTCCCTTGAGGTACTTGAAAGTTTCTATCATGTCCCCCCTCTCCCTCCTTTCCTCAAGGGTATACATATTAAGCTCCTTTAGTCTTTCTTCGTATGTCTTCTGTTGCAGACCTTGCACTATTTTAGTTGCCCTTCTCTGGACTGCCTCCATCCTGTCTATGTCCTTGTGGAGATGGGGTCCACAGAACTGCACGCTGTACTCCAGATGTGGTCTCACCAACTGTCTGTACAGAGGGATAACAACTTCCTGTTTTCTACTGGTGATGCCTCTCCCTATACATCCCACTATCCCCTCAGCAATCCTTACTGCCTTCTCACATTGTTTGCTTACCTTTAAGTCATCTGATATGACTACCCCCAGGTCCCTTTCCATTTTTGTTGTTGTTAATACCCCCCAACTGTGTACTCTTCCCTTGGGATTTTGTTTCTCAGATGCATTACTTTGCATTGAGTCTAAGCTGCCATACTTTTGACCATTCCTTCAACCTTGCCAAGTCCCTTCTCATCCTTTCCACACCCCCCCCCCTTGTGTATCAACCCTGTTGCAGATCTTTGTGTCATCTGCAAAGAGGCATACTTTTCCTTCCAGTCCCTCTGCAATGTCATCTATAAAGACATTAAAGGAAGCACCAAGGAAGGTTGACAGTGAAAATGCCGAGCTCCCACACAGCAACGGCACAATACTGACGCAGGTATTGTGCCACCTGTTCAACAAGTGTTTTCTGTGGGGGTGGCGCACCTTTAGGATTATCAACTCCAGGTCGGAGTTAGTCCAGGAAGGGGGCAGAACACTGGGGGAAAGCAAAACACGGAAAAAGGACCATTACAGCGATTGTCGCCGTAATGGTCTTTTTTCTTGTTTCGCCGTCGGGGTGTCGACCTGAAGGGGTGCACCGGACATTAAAAAGGACCCGACCAGTACTGAACCCTGTGGTGCCCCACTAGTAACCCCCCTTTCTTCAGAGTGGACTCCGTTTACAATTACCCTCTGCGTCCTGTTGTCCAGCCAATTTTTTATCCAGGCTACCACCCTGGGACCCACTCCCAGGCTGGCTAATTTGTTTATTAATCTTTTGTGTGGGACTATGTCAAATGCCTTGCTAAAGTCTAGGTAGACCATGTCCACAGCCCCTCCCTGGTCTACTACTTTGGTCACCCAGTCAAAGAAATCTATTAGATTCGTCTGACATGATCTTCCCACTGTGAATCCATGCTGCCTTGGGTCCTGTGCCCTGCTGGCCTCTAGGTACTCAACAATTCTTTCTTTCAGAAGTGATTCCATCATTTTCCCTACCACTGAGGTCCAGCTAACAGGTCTGCAGTTTCCTGCCTCTGTCTTGCTCCCACTTTTTTGAAGGGGAATCACATCTGCCCTCCTACAGTTCTTAGGTACCACACCACCCTCCCATGATTTGTTAAAAAGGGTAGTCAGTGGTGTCACTAGTTCTCCCAGAATTCTGGGGTGAATCCTGTCAGGCCCCATTGCTTTGCTCACCTTCAGTTTTAAGAGTTCTTTCAGAACCCTTTCTTCTGTGAAAGGACTGGTATCTAACCCCCTATCCAGAGTGCTTCTATTGACTGGATTAAGTACCTCCCCCTCCTCCTCTTTTGTGAATAATGAGCAGAAGTATTTGTTCAGTATCCCTGCTTTTCATTGTCCCTCTGCCCACCCACCCTCCCTTTATCAAGCCTCACTATCCCTTCCTTGGTCTTTTCTTCGTTCCCTAATGTACCTATAAAAGGTTTTATCCCCCTTCTTAACCAAGTTGGCTATCTTTTCCTCAGTTTGGGCCTTTGTTATTCTGACTGCTTTCCCCACTTCCTTCTGCTTTAACCGATACAGTTATTTGTCCTGCCCCTTCAGCATTTCCTTATACTTCCTGAATGCTGTCTTTTTCTCCCTTACCTTCCCCGTCACCTCTTTTGAGAACCATAGTGTTTTTTTTCCTTCGTTTTGATTTCTTTGCTTCACACAAAGGCTTGTTGCTTCTGTGTCGGCAGTTTTGATGTTTCCCCATTGTTCCTCCACCCCTCCTTCTTGCCTGTTTGCTAGTGCTTTTCTGAGGCACTCTCCCATTTTGACAAAGTCAGCCCTCCTAAAGTTCAGTGCCTTCACTTTTGTATGGCTTGACTCTGCGGCTGTGTTTATCGTGAACCACACTGTTTGGTGGTCACTTGTTCCCAGATGGCTACCAACTTCTAAATCTAAGATCCTCTCTCTGTCCCTGTTTAAGAGTACCAGGTTTAAGACTGTTTCCTCCTGAGTGAGTTCCAACACTAGCTGCTTGAGGCATGCCCCCGGAGGGCATCGTGAAAGACCCTTCTCTTGGATGTGGCTGCAGCAAAGGTGCTCCAGTTAACATCTGGCACATTCAGGTCCCCCATCAACAATATCTCCCCTTCTTCTGCCATCCTAAGGATGCCTTTTATCATTTCCTTGTCCATTTCCTCCCCCTGAGATGGGGGTCTGTATACAACCCCCGTGAGGACTGTGATGCCATTTCTGGTCTCCAGAGTGACCCACAGTGCCTCCTCTCCTCCCTGTTTACCCTTTAGTTCAGTTGATTTGATCCCTTCCCTTACATGGAGAGCTATTCCTCCTCCTCTTCTACCCTCCTTGTCCCTCCTGTGGATTGTGTACCCTGGTATGTTGCTATCCCAGTCATGGTTCTCTGTGTACGATGTTTCTGTGACTACCACGATATCCAGGCATCCCTCTTCCATCAATGTCACCAGTTCAGGGAGCTTGTTTCCTAGACTACAGGCATTGGTACTCACTACCCTCCATTTCTTGATGGCCTTACATCTTTCTGTCCTATCCCTGTCCTTACTGCCTTTTTCTCCATTTACCCTGCCCTTCTCCCTATCGACTTCTTTATCTTGGTGTTTACCTCACTAACTACCTGATTTTTTTGGGGGCTGGATTTCCCTGCTCTTTTCAGTGTCTCCCCTTGGCTAGTTTAAATGCTTGCCAATGAAGCATTTAAACCTATCACCTAGCATCCTGGTTCCCCTCCTGGACAGATGCAGACCATCGTGCCAGTATAGGCCTGCATCCCTCCAGGTGGACCCCCAGTCCCCACTGAAGCCAAAACCCTGAGCTCTGCACCAGTTTCTCAACCACTGATTGAATCCCATGGTGTGGAGCACCCTAGCCTCACCCATGCAATAGACAGGCAGCACCTCCGAGAAGGTTACCGTGAGTGGTACTTGTCTAAGGCCCCTCCCAAACTCCACAAACTCCTCCTGCACTGCTCTGATCCCTTTCCCAGCCAGGTCATTTGTCCCTAGGTGGACAATGACATCCAGCTCCCTCCTCCATGCAGCTGCTCCCACAATCCTGAGGATTCACTCCATGTACCTCCAAGCCAAGGCACCGGGCAGGCACCTTACCTCCCTCTCCCCCCATCCCCAGTTCGATTCTCCTAACAATGGAGTCCCCCACCAGGAGTTGTTTCCTTCCCCTGTGGGGTCCCATGCCACCCTCCTGTGGGTCTCCCTTGTGGAGGTTCCCAGCATCCTCCTTGATCTCCACTGCAGGTGCCTCCATAGAGGAACCACACTCTGCCAGAACGGTGTACAAACTGTGGAGAGGCACAACTGGAGGGATGCGCCTCTGTTCCACCACCCTCACCCTCCCTGAGCCCACTGTGGTCCAACCGCTCCTCTTTCTTGGCAACCTCTGAGGCAGCGGAGGTGGCGCTGGTGGTCCCTGGGTGGGAGAGGAGTTCCCCCTAATCCTGACCAACTTAGCGTGGAGACAAGCAACCTCCTCCCTCAGCCCAGAGAGGTGCCTGCAGATGGGACAACACTGCATCCTCTAGAATGTTTACTGGAAGACTGCAGCTCTACAGTCATTGCACTGCACCACTCCCATCATGTCTTATTTGTGGCCCCTCAGCTGTTGTTTTGTATGCTTACTCTTTCCTCTCTCTATTTATTTTATTTTTTTTTTTTCTCCCTACTTTCCTACTGCCTCTGTGCCCTTAAAGCTTCTGCTCTTCCTGTTCTGGGACAAGAAGTTCCTGTATTCCTCAGTAGTCTCCCTCTTACTTGCTCAGAGTCAGACCTCCAGCAGCAGGGGGGGGATGGAGAGCTACTCTTTTCCTTCAAGGATGGTGAGTCTTTTATGCCCATGTGATCACTCCCTTCCTGCTCCCAAACGGGAAGTTCCTGTTGTCAGTCAAATCCTGTGCCTATAAAAGTAGAATTGGATAGGGGAAGGAGGTCTATATAGTACCAGTAGAGTAGTAAAGTTCTAATAGTACCTCCCTCCTCTTGCTGTTCTTTGCCAAAAGCTATCTAGGGCAGATTTAAATGCAAACACCTGGCTTCCTGCTGCCTAAGCCACTCCCACTAATTCACAGTTCCCTTCTTCATCTAGCTAACTGCTCAGATGAAAATTCACTTCACCCAGCTCAGACAAGCACTCCAACTCTTGTTTTTGTTGTTGTTTGTTTTTAACCTAAATTGAAGGTCCCAGTAGTAGAGTTCTAGTTCTTAAGTCCCAGTAGAGTAACAAAGTTTTAACAGCACCTCCTTCCTCTTGCTGTTCTGGGGTATGAGGGTGGAAAACCTTGTGGTTCTGCAGCTTTGGGAATTTTCTTTTTTTTTTTTTTTTTTTTATCATTTAACATTGTCTACGCCGTTCGTACAACCCCATCTGATTGTCCCCCAGTCCCGTCACCCAGAATTACCGGGACTTGCCTTTATGCTCGGCATGGGAGTAGCGCCTGTGGGGAGTTGGTCGTCATCCTGCCGCCGGTTTATTTTCTCCTCCAGTTTTTCTCCCAGGGGCCCCAGGAGTAGGACGCATGCACCTTACAACCCCAGTAATTACCCCTTCCCCCATCCCATTGGCCTAATGCCTGGCACCCTCTAAGCCCGTGCTGTCCCCAGCCTCCACCAGGAGGCAGCCATCAGTCGAGGGATGCCGCTACACCTCCTCGGAGAGGAGAGCTGCCTTCCCGCAGCTCCATCCTCCCCCGATGGCCCAGGCTTGTTCCCGTACCCGGGTCGCTGGCATGTTGAACTCTGGAAATTTTCTGAACTACAGGGATAAACTTTAACTCACTAATTCCAGGACCCACTTGTCTGTAGTGATTTTTGCCCATACCTGGAAATAGTGAGTCAGCCTTCTTCCCACTGGCAATAGATGGGCAACTTGTGCAACATTGTAAGGGTTTTGCTTTGCTTGGGTTTTGGGAGCTGGCATTGCAGCTGCATGCCTGGTGCCCCTTCTACCCCTGCCCCTATAGTATCCCCCTTTTGGAGGGTGCTCACAGGAGACATAAGCACTGGGGAAATACCTATTACCTCTACCTCCCCTTCCATAAGGCTTGTAGGACGTGGAGGCCTTTTCTTTCTCGGTGTTGCTTTTCTAGGAGGGTTTGTATTCATCCATCTTTCTCAAGTAAGCCTCTGTCTTGTCACTAGTGAATTTCATTTGCAGTGGAAAAAAAAGTAAAGGCTTTTGTTTGAGTGTCCTGGGATAGACTGGGTGTTATAAGCCAGGCAAACCTCCTTAATGACACTGCATGGACCATGACCGTAGATGCACAGTATCATTTGTGTCCAGTGCCATTTGGAACTGGAACTTTGTGGCATCTATGGCTGATCTCGCTGTGTCAGCCATACCTTGTGCCAAGTCTCCAGCAGCCTTCTCACTCAGTGCCAGTACAGAATTCTGTAGGGTTTCTGGTATGTGCTGTGTAGGCCAGGTAAGCTGCCTTTCTTAGGAGGCGGAAAGCTGACGTATAAACTTTTTGCCCATGCTATCCAGTTTCCTGGAATCTTTTTCAGGAGGCCGAGCGGAAAGGGGCACTTTGGCCTTGTCACAGGCAGCAGTCTGGACTACTTCCTCATGATCAGGATGGCAATACAAGTACTCAGAGACCCATTTGTCGACCTGGTGTTTTTTCTCAATTTTTCTATCTATGCCTGCAGCTGAAGTGGGTGATGACACGATTTTACAAGTGGCTTTCCTGAGGGATTTGTGGATGGGCAGCATCAGCCTCTTTGTGGGAGCTAAGCCCATCATATTCATGAATTCCACCTCATCCTCATCGGTTTCCTGTGAGGAGATTTTGAGGGTATTCACCGTATGCCTTACAAAGGTATAGTGAGAGGTATAATCATCTGAAGGCCTAGCAGGAGAGCCAACTGGTTCTATGGGTTCTCCTTCCTCTTCGTCTTTATAGCAAATTTTAGCCTCCTCTTCCACACGCATTGAGAATATAACTGGAGCCTGGTGAGGGGGACAGGCATATTCATGAAATTCCTCATAGCCTGGAATGCCTGGAGGCATTACCACGTCCTCTAATGATGGCATTTTATTTGTGCCACTGGCAGCTCCTTACCTTCCTTCAGGAAGAGGGATAGCTACATGTTTTTCTTTTTTCCTTGGCAGGCACAGTCTCCAGTGTCTGCTCGGAGGCTCTTTTATTTTTACTGGATTCAAGGTTCTCCCTTTTGGACGCCCCGAGTTCTGAACCATCTTTTGCAGCTTTATCTTTTTCTGTCCCCTCTGACAGGGACTGCTGCTTACTTTGAGGGGCTAGACCCTCCTCTGAGCCTTTACAAGGTGTGATGGCAGATTAAGGAGCCATAATATCTTCTCATTTTTTGTCCCTTTTGCATTTTAGGCAAGACTTAATACAGCGCTCAGAATTAGCAAAGTCGTTGTCTGAGCCCAGGCTCTCTAAACACAACTCGTGGTAGTCTGCCTTTGCCAGGAGTTGAAAAACTTTACAAATATTAAAACCTGTAGGTCCTGTCTTCATTTTGGGTTTGACATTCATTCCAAACACTGATGACCCTGGGAAGACATCTGTGGTTCCCAACAGAAAAACTGTAATTATAAAAAAGCCCAACAAATGTTAAAAATGAAAAAGGAAAATATGGTTCAGTACCTCAAAAGTTAAAATTGCAAATTAAATATATCTCAAAAGAGATTTCTTAGCAAAATTAGTTCTCATCTTGGTTCCCACAAAACAGGCAAATGAGAATAATCTAAAGTAAAATGGCAAAGCAGTTTAAGTAAAAGTTATTTTTATTTGCTTAAAAAGTGGAAAGAAAACCCAGTGGTTACCAGAAAACAGGAATCGTGCTGAAATGGCCTTCTCCAGTTACTAGGAACTGTCCAGGAACTGGAGAAAAAAATGAAACTCACACAATAAATAACAAATAACACCCTAACTAATGCAAAGTATCAAGAAAAATAACTAAACCAGTTTTTAACACTATGGAATAATAAAATTATAAATCAAAAGCCAGCCAGAAGTGGAAAAGACTTCGGGGCGACTGCTTTCGTCAGGCGGAGAAATAAATCACAGGGTTTTATTTAACTCTAAAAATTGATTAGCGTTTTGTTCATAAAAGTGCTAAATCTTTGTGAAAATGCATAGCTCTTGCCTCATTGTGTTTAACAAACACAGCACTTCTAAAAAATCTATATAAATACTTTCTGTACAGTTAGTATCGTCCCAAGAAGAAAACTGCTAATCAATTATTTAAAACCCTGAATCTGATGTTAGAGTGCAGGGGTGACCATGACTACACAGCAGAGTTTGAATTTCATTCTAAATTCCATAATCAGCATAAAATCCTTTAAGATCTGGGACAGCTAATTTCAAGGGAATGAGTGCATTTTTTAATCGTAACTAAGGGATTCCTGGGTCTTAAAAGAAAAGTTAGTATTGTACTTACCGCAACTGAAGATCTTCCTGAATATCTTCACCATAGACTACCACGTATGGGTGTGAGCCAGAGGAGTTAGAACCCCACGGGAGCCAGAACTTTTCTAGGTGCTGGTGGCACAAGTATGCCCCCCATGCCCATCACCACATGCACCTGCTGATATACAGCGGTACAAGCCCCCAACTGCCTTTGTACCTTTTCTACTGAGGAGGAGGAGAGTAGCAGGAGAATAATCCTACAAGTAGCCGAACCACTAACTAAGGGCATAAAATATGTCTTTGTGGTTGGCAGTAGAGCCTAGGGATTAGAGTAACAAGCTGTGAATGAGCTTGGTACACCCAGCCGATCTGGGTTTGATTCTCACAATGTCCGCTTGTATACTGTGCGACTCTGAGCAGGTCACGTAACCTCCCCAGTGCTCCTGGGTCACCCCTGTAAACAGGCACTTGTGCCTAGTGGACCCTACGTGGTTACCAAAGAAAGAAAAAATAGCCCTGATGGCCCATACAAGAAGTTCCACCACCCAACATAAACATAGGGTCTTCACAGCCCAAACCTGTTATAAACAGAGCAATAACTGTATTGAGTCTGGATGAGTGTGGGTCTTGGCCATCTACAGTGAAGATATTCAGGCAGATCAGTTATGGTACATACATATGCAATTTTTCTATCTTCCAAAAATCAGTCTTTTCCATAGATTCCCATTTACAGGTCAGAGTACCAAACTTAAGAATGCAGACCTCCAGTCTGGGGAAGATGCAGTCTAGGATCCACTTAGGATAATAATCCATTTAGAATGGTTCTGCTCATGGTAGCATTCTGTCTGGCATAAAACATCCAGGGCAAACTGCTTGGTAAAAGTATGAACTGTGCCCCATATAGCTGCCCTGTAGAACTCTGTAATGGGCATGGAGTGTGTATCTGCTAATGAGGTGGATATTGCTCTTGTGGAGTGGCATGTACCTTGCCCTTCAGTTTTGCCCCACCATGGTATAGCAGTGGCAAAAACAATTCACAACTAAGAACATATGCAGTCGATAGTGATAGGGAGACCCTTCCAACTGGGGTTGAATGAGACAAACAACTGCTTTGCCCTCCTGTAGTCCTTAGCTCAGTCCAGATAGAATCTAAGGACCCTCTGCACATTGAGGGACTGTAGGATTCTCTCATTTTGAAAGGTGGCAAAGTACACTGTAAGAACGTGGAACTCTGACACAACATTAGGTAGGAACTTGGGGTGTGTGCAGAGAAATGAAAATTACATACCCACCATAATTCTTTTTTTTTTTAAACTTTTATTTTTATTCATTTTTCAATTGTGTAATACACACAATACAAAATTAATCGAGTAATAGCAGTCTCAGAGATTACAATTCTTAGTAATTCAAAGACAGGATTTATGTGCTAATACTGTAGTGACCACATATGTGGGGGTCTCCATTGCCATATTTAAACAAATACCAGGATATGTCTAGGAAAAGACCGTTGCAACAGACTCATGGACATATTCGAAAATCTTTAACCAATACTTTCCTGGGTGTATCAACACCTTATAAACACCTAGTGTTTATGTGTCCATGTAAACCTAAAACTGTAGCTTCTTATATATTAGAACAGAGATAGCTCTTATTTAGCCCTTATACAACATTTCATATTTCAGAACCAGCATTAGTTCTTAATGTAGCTTAAACAAAGGCTATTACTTAATATTTAACTTACAATTATGATTTATGAGAGGCTCTATTCTCATATCTAATAAAAAAACTATAATCCTCCATGGCCTAATATGCCAATGTAGCCTCTCAATTGTGACTCTAAGTGACTGAGTATCAAACAAACTGTTTTTAAACTCAAACAGGTAATAATATGTACTCAGATGAAATGCAAGACATTATAAGGGGCTATCAAGCTTCCTAATCCATAAACTATTTAAGCACAAGTACTTTTAGCATCAGCAGTGTCCATTTAACCCTCAGGTTTAAGCTGCCGTGAGAAAATTCAGGGTTTTCAGTCCTCTCACTTTCATCTTCCTGAGACCTAGGGCGTTGCATGAAATCTTGTTTAATTATCTCTAGTCTCTTGCCCGCTTCTGTCGGATCTGTAAAAATGTAAGTCTTACCAGCATAGTAAAGTCTCAGACGGGCTGGTAGTTGTAAGGAGTGATTAATCCCCAGTGCTCTAAGTCCTGCACGAACTGCATCGAAGCTCTTACGCCTCTGCCTCGTGGCGTAGCTTAAATCTGGGAAAAGGTATATCCGTTCTCCAGCTTCAAGTTTCAAAGGGCCCATAGATTTTGCTGCCTCCAAAACAGTGTCCCGTATATGAGCACCCGCTGAGACAATCATGACAGTTCGAGGTGTTTCAACGGTTGGTTTCCTCCGTGGGTTCAAACGGTATGCTCTTAATAAGCTGGCCCGTGGGTCCAAGTTCAGTCGATTCATTAATAAGTCTGTTACAAATTCCTGAGTACTTTACCCTCTTGAGCCTCTGGAACCCCCAATAATCTCAAGTTACTGGCCCGCATGTTGTTTTCCAGCATTTCAAGACGGAGTCGCTGGGTCTTGTTTTCGCCAAAATCTACGCCATTGTTGCCGCCAAGTATTCGCTGAATCCACTGCCGACTTAGCATCTGCAGCCACCACATTCATCCGGATTCCATTATGGTAAATCTGGTACCTAAGTCGTCCCACTTTCTTGTCCAGATCTCGGATTGCTTGCAAAACTGTGGCGATAGATGGAACTGTAGCGTTAGATGCCTCAGCGATAGGCGCTGCCATGCGGTGTCTCCGCGCGATCGAGACTTACTCCGGTCTTGCTGTGTCGTGATGGCGAGTTTTTCCCATTCTAGGCTGCAAAATTGTTTCCCAGTCTTGTTAGAGGTCTCTATTTCTCTCTTTATTTTAGGAGGGAACACGAAGTTTTCGGTTTTAAATCGCCTTTTGATTTTATATTGATAGAGCTCCTGTTCAATGTGTCTGCCCTGTTTGGTTGCTGGCCACGCCCCCACCCACCATAATTCTTGATCTTCTCTTCTATCTTCACCATTCATTACTGATGGGTGTAAGCTGGGGGCCTGCACCTGCTACGGGAGATTTTTTTTTTGGAGGGAAGAGTCGTCGCTGCCCACCTGACTGACACACTGTGTGAAGCATGCGGGTTGACCATTAGGCGCTGCAGACTCCTCCTCCATCCCAGTTCTGTGACAGCCAGAGAGGCAGAAAGACAGGTTCCAGAGTAAGAGGGTGAGGAAAGAGAACCGAAGGACAGAGAAAGGAAAGGATACAAACTGAAAAAGGTATAAGCCGAATAGAGGACAGGAAAGTGAACCCTACCCTAAGTGGCCATAGGGCCCCAATCCTTGGGCGGTTTCAGAGAAAGGAGAAGGAAAAGATATAAGAGAAGGAGGTAAAGGTAAAGGGGGAGGAGAGGGCTGTCTGCTGCTGTAATTTGGAAGACCACTGGCTTGAGCGTTTCAAATTCCTGTGGGGTTGAAGACAAGGGAGCAAGGATCCCGCCAGATAAGAAGTTATCGAACCAAGGTCCGAAAGGGATCAATGGTCTTATTAGACTTGGAGAAGGCAGACCCTTCCTCACCACCTTTATCCAAAATGTTACTAAACCACACAGCTTAGTTCTCACAGACTGTCCGGGGTGGGGGGGTTAACAGTCCTGCTCAGAAGAGGAGTGAGTCCTTACTTAAGTGTAGGGAAGGAAATCTGGAGGGTTTTCTACAGAAGTACTGGTATAGTCCCACTTCAGAAGAAGAGAACCATGGGACAACCATGCTATAAGAAAGAGAGGGAGGAAACTCCCACGGACTCTCTAAGGACTGCATTGGAGCAGTGACCGCTAGAGGGTGACGCAAGCCAGAGGATTATTCAAGCCCTAGAAATTGTAAAGAAAATCAGAGGGAGTTACCGCAGAGGGTACAGGGCGAAGACCCTACTCGCCATCCTCCAGTGTGAATGCTCTGTGACTTTAGAGAAGGAACAGAGAGCTCTGGGATACCAGGGGGACTCAGCCCCCAATTGGCCTCAAGGAGGGGGAGGGCGAGCAGGGCGAAGGTGATGCCCAAGAACTGAGGCCCATGAGGGGATGGTGGGTGCAAATCAGTAATGAATGGTGAAGATACAAGAGAAGATCAAGAATTACGGTAGGTACATCATTTTCATATCTTCCCCTTGTCAATCTTTACCATTCATTTTTGCTGGGTGAGTACCAAGCCCCCCAGTGGGGACCTGGCACAGCCCTGAGGGAACAGATCCCTTAGCCTCTTGTGGAAGAGATGCAGGAGGGGAAGGCCCTAGCCGTACTAGACTGAGCAGGGTCTAAGGCTGCTGAGGACGAGGAGGTGTCACCCGTGGCCGAGGGGATGGAGGGTGCCCCTGAAGTGTCCTCATGCCCTGTGGGAGAAAAGACGGGTCCCCCGGAAAGCAGAGGAGATCATCCTACACTGGGCAATGGGTGACAGTCTGGACAGACGAAGCCACGCTGTCCGCCTAATGCAGATCACTGTCCCTGCTAGTCTGGAAGCCATTCAGTGGCATTGTAAGATGCCCTTGCCTGGTGCCTTGCAAGCTCCAGACCCTGCGCAGAGAGGGCAATGGGTTGTCTAGACTGCTCCATGTCACGCAAGGATGCCAGCACCTGAGCTAGCATCGACCACAGATGCCTGTTATAGGCAGCGTGGTGCACCTGATGAGAACTTATGTACATCAACGCATGAGCGGAAGAGAATACTCTTCATCCCCATGGGTTGAACTCTGTGCAATCTGGATCCGGGGGCCGGTTGTGTGCTGGGCACTGAAGCCTGGAGGTAGTGTCCAGGGATGTCAAGCCCGAAGGAGGGTGTGACAGAGACTCCTGAGGGCATAATACCATCTCCTGCAGTCGGCTGGGAGAGGGGCGGCTGGAAACTGCCAGGTGTGGATAGATGCCTCCTGGAAAGGGATCGGTGAGGAGGGCACCACCAAGTGGTGAGCACTAAATTCACTAAGGAATGTACGCGTCTCCCGCTTGGTATTGGTCCTTAGAACATGAGAGATGTGAAGCTCCTGTACCAGCCTCGAAAGGAACCGCTGATATTCCAAGAAATCAGCATCAGAGGACAGGTGGACGGAGAGTTCCTCTCCCTCGGAAGAGGAAGATGAGGAGGAGGAGAAGGAGCTCAATTGTTCAGAGGATTCCTGCAGTGGGGGCAAATGGGCGGAAGACCTGTTTGTCCATGGCTCTAACGTTAAGTAGGAAAGGCTGCTGCAGTTGCTCTGAACATCTCCCAGGTTAAAGACTCCGTAAGACCCACATTGCCCGGGAGAACAGGGGGTGTCTGCAGAAGAATGGGCGATGGGCACCATACTGAAAGTGCCTGACCTCTGTCAGGGCTGTAAGATCTAGGGATTGATTCCACCGCAGAAGAGGGTCCCTGAGGCCAAACCAGGTTGTGAGGGCTGAATTTGGGAAGGCAAACTCCGGCAGAGTCCTGAGGGAGAGTCTCCCTTGTGACACGCGTGGGGTTGCATGTGCCCAGAAGGGCAACCCTCTGAACCGCCACCTAAGGGTGTCTCTGAGACCTTAAGGGAAAGGCAGGGTTCAACACTGCGACTCCTTCCCATCCCCCGCAGAGTGGTGGAAGGGGACAGCTGCACCTCACCCCAACCCCTTAACCCCTCGTTATCAGCCCTCTTCCTCGGCCCCAGCAAGATGGGGTTCCCCAATCCCACAGCCCACCCATGAAGGGGCCACAGAGGACCCCCCACCCCAAAGGGCCACAGCAGCATCAGAGTGGCAGCTGACTGGGCCTCCACAAAGACGACTACCCTGCCCCAATTTCCCAAGTTGTCACCCCCAGTGGACCCACGGCCACCCCCAGCCAAAGGAACCACCAGGGCAACCGGCTCTGGGGACTCAGGGATAGGGACACTGGGCCGCCTGGTGCCGCGTCCCACAGAGCTTTCTGATTCCGAAGAGCCAGGCCTCCAGTCTGGGTCCGCCTCCGAGTCATCCTCCTCTGAAGAGGAGACGCCCCCATGCAGACTTCAATACCGGCGACCCTGAAAGAGTTCTCAGCAGCGGCGCTGCTAGAGGACACGGTGCCACCCGCGGCACCGCCCTGATCACCGGCGCTGGGATCCAGGGTGTCGTCGGAATGTGGTGCTGAGGGTCCACCATTGCTAGGCCCAGCAGCCGTGGGGTGCAACACTGGGGGAGCCTGCACCTCTGAAGAGGTGACTGCTGGAGCGGTGCCAACTATGCGACTCGGGGGGGGGGGGGAGATGCACTTCTCCTCCAGTGCCGCAGAAGAGGCCTCCTCCTTGGCAAGGCTGGAACTGGAGGAGGCCCCCTCCTTGCCAGGTCATATAGATCTGGGAGGAGCCCTGGAAGAAGGGTCTAAAGTCCTGGCCTTGGAAACCCTTGAGCGACATCATCCTCTGAAAGTTGGCGGGGCCCTGCTGACTTTAAATGCGTGGATTTCCAAGACACGGCGGTCCATACTGTCCATTTTGTGGTTGGGTCCAAGGCACCAAAGGCAAACATTATGCCGGTCCGAGATGGAGAAATGCCGACCACAGGGGCACTGACGCATGGGGGCACGGCCCACTCTGGATTTATGTTTCGCCCCCAAACCTGACATGATGTGAAATAAAAAACAACTTCACAAAGATCCCGATCTGCTGACAAAAAAGCAGGAATGGTCTTACCAGCTTCAAGGGAGTCAGGATGAGAACTGGGATGAAGGAACGAATTGAAGGCATCAACAGTGTTGAAGGCATCACGGAGTCGAAGACCTAATGGTGTACTTTATCCTGTAACTCATGCAGCAGATGCGACTTCGATGGCGGGAGAAACAGAACTGGGATGGAGGAGGCATCTATGGCACCTAACAGCCAACCCACGTGCTTCATCCGCCGTGTGGGCCGCACCACAGGCGCCGACTCCTCCCTCCAAAAATTAACAAAACAAAAAAGATCCTGTGGCGGGTGCGCACCTCCGGCTTACACCCAGCAGTACTGAATGGTGAAGATTGACAAGGGGAAGATCTACTTTTATTTTTTCTGCCATATAGGTGTTTTTCCCTCCTGTGTCCAGGAGGGGGTACATCACCACTGTTCCCACCTCCCCCAAGCTGGTTTATCGCCTCCCTCAGCACATGCCCAGTCAGGAAGTTTCTCCACATATTCCCCTCTCGCAGGAGGGCCTGGAAGGGAGGGCCAACGCCTCTAAGTACATCAGGTCTGAGGCAGACCAGGTCGTGCACCAAGTGATGGCGCAGGTACAGAAGCAGCTGGGTTGGGCATCATGAAGCCCTCCGACACCATGTTCTGCTTTCCTGGTTCCCCTGCCTCTAATGTGAAGTGTTGGACTCATGCATGGAGGTGCACCCATCCAACATTCCCTACAGATCCCTCCTGTAAGTTTGTCTCCCAGACCTGCTCTACCCCCAGGCCTCCAGCTGGGGGCAGCTGAGGCTGGGCTGACAAGCCACCCCTTCCCGGGAGAGGACTGCAGTCCCTCAGATGCTCAGTCCTCTCCCTCCCCTGCTGACCCCAGCAACCTGCGTCTGTTCCCGAATCCGGGTTGCTGGCATAGGAAAAGGTAAGGTGCACAAGGCAGCTAAGCCCTCTTTGCCACCAGGCCGGCAGAACTACTTTATCTTTAAGAAAAACAGTATACAAAGGATCTGTGACCAAGGCATGGATTTCAGACACCCTGCATGCAGAAGTTGCAGATATTTCACATGGGATCCGGAGCAAGATCAGTATGTTCGCAGATGATACCAAAATGGGAGCTGTGGCTGATGATGCGGAGGGGTGGAATGGGGTTGCAGGAGGACCTTACTAAGCCCCAGGAGTGGGCAGAAACATGGCAGTTGGGGTTCAATGCTAAGAAGTGCAAGGTTCTGCACTTTGGAGCCAGGAACCAGGGGAGGGATTATCACTTGAATGGGGTACAGTTGGGGAGTTCTACAGAGGAGAAGGACCTAGGAGTGATCATTACGGGGAGCATGAACAACTCTGCTCAGTGCAGGAAGGCGGCAGCAAAAGCCAACAGAATGCTGGGGTGTATTATAAGAGGGATCTCCTCCAGAAGGAGGGAGGTTATCCAGCCCCTGTATATGTCATTGGTCAGGCCCCACCTGGAGTACTGCATGCAGTACTGGTGCCCATTCCTGAAGAAGGACATCAGATTGTTGGAGGGAGTGCAGCAAAGAGCCACAAAGATGATCAGGGATTGAGAGAAAGCCCTATGAGGACAGGAGATTTGATGGGAGAGTTGAATATGTATTCACTGGAGGAGAGGAAGGATGGGGGGATATGATCGAGACCTTTACGTATCTGAAGGGGATAAACAAGACCAACACAGAAGGGATTTTCCAGATAAGAAGGGGGAGGGACACAAGAGGACATGGACTGAGACTGGAGGGGGGCAGATTCAAAAGGGAGATGAGGAGACATTTTGTCACTGAAAGAGTAGTGGACAAATAAAGCACCTTACCAGACGAGATAGTATCCTGTAAGATGATGGGCAGTTTCAAGAGGGGTTGGGACAGGGGAAGAAATACTGCGAAGGGGGGGACAGCTAAAAGGTGAGGTGCTAGTTGCACATTCAAGCAGACTCGATAGACTGTGAGGCCTGTTTCTGCTGGCAATTTCGTACGTTCGTAAGTGATGGCTACCAAAAAATGGAAATTACGTACTTACCGTAATTCTTGATCTTCTTGGACGAAGTCTCCACCACTCATTCACACTACTGGGACAGCACCAGAAGTGCTAGGACCCTGTGGGAGCCAAACATTTTCAGAGGGGCCGGGGCCGGGATAGGACAATGCATGCATGGCCTCAGGAGCTAGCTCGCCCCTGTGTAGGCTATCTCGGCGTTGACCCCCCCTCAACTGCCTCAGTACCTTTTTGACCGAGGAGGTGCAGCATAACTAACAAAATAACTTATCCTAAACTCCGGGCCTGTGAAGGCCCGGATGACCCATGCAAAAAAGGTGCAACTGAACAATGTCTTTACAGCCAGAACAACCCGACAGTGAAAACCAAAGAAACAAAACGAGTGAGCCCGGGGGATGGTGGGTGGGCGTGTGAATGAGTGGTGGAAACTTCGTCCAAGAAGATCAAGAATTACGAGGCACGCACTTCCATATCTTCCTGGACCTGCCTCCACCACTCATCCACACCAATGGGAGCGCATTGCTGAAAAACCAACCCACCCTGAGTAGGGTGGCCGGAGATAGGGCTCACTCGGAACAGAAGTTAGAAAGACTGTCCTGCCATGAACGGAGCAGTCTGGAAAGGAAATCCAGAGCATAGTACTTTACAAGGGTATGCATAGGGCTCCGATTTACTACCTTGCAGGAGACTGCAAAGGGCATATCACGAATCTCCACCAGGAGTCACAGACACACTGAAGAGTAGAGAAAATATGGCCTTTAAATTGGCAGGAGATAAGGTCTAGTAGTGTCGAATACCTACTTCTAACCTAGCCAAAAACCTCTCAGAACAAGGAGTTGACCTAGCGGAGGCAATCTGAAGCTACAAAATTGCTTGAAGAGAACTGTTTCGTTCTATCGAAAAGCACTGCAGAACTGTAAAACTTGAGCAACGGTTAGCCAGTGTAAAATGTGTATTGGTTAAAGCCAGACAGAAAAACGCAGATGTAGCCTCCACTACACCAAGTATGACTGGCCTGCGAACGACAGGTCCAAGAGACACTTGAACACATATTTATTTGTACTTGGTAATGTATGTTTAATGTTGTATTGTATTGTGATGTGAGTTTTGTTAATTGTAAACATCTTGACTGTATATTTATGGTCCCCGGGTCGTACATGAAAACGTGCCTTTGGCTTATTGTACTTACCCGGTAAACAAATGTTTAAAATAAAATAAAAAAATAAAATTACTTGTTGGACACCGAAGGGTCCAGATGGGATTTGTTCACCAAATGGAGGTTTTCCATTTAGCTCGTTAAACCTTCCAAGTGGAAGGCCTAACGACCTAGGAGACATCTGTGAAGGACTGAGAGAGACAAGAGTGTACCCACTTCCATTCTGATGTGGAATCACTCTGCCCCAGCTTGCCTACAACTCAAGAAGCACTCTCCGAACCAAGGAAGGAGAGGAAAAATGCACAGGAGAACTAGTCTATTGTGATAATGATCCTAAAAGCAGAACAGGGGCAGACCTGTATTAAGAAGGGACGCAGAAGGATCAGGCTGTCCCAGTCGTCGAAGTAATTATAAAATGGCTGAAATGGCAGAAGGTGCTCAAGGCATCGTTCACCATGGCCCTCCTTCACAGGAGGTAGGAAATGCTCCAACTTGCCTATTGACAAAAACGTCCCACTTCTGTCCTCTGCGACTCCGTGATAGACAGCCTCCCTTGTCTTGAAGGAATCTAAGGAAAAACTCCTAAAAGAAGGAGTTGATGGGAAGGTGAAACTGACACCTTCCCTGAAACAGAAAAAAACCCTCCAGAGGAAGGGAGAGGAAAGTTGAGGCAGTTGCTTCCAAGAGTCTAGCAGCTACTGTCACAGAGCCAATGTGCAGGAAGCGAAGGTTGGAATACCGAGGAATCCTACCTGAAAAAGGACCTACTTGACCTTAAAGATTGAGAAAGGAGCATGCCATTTGTTAACTTGGAAGCCAGCAAGGAAGTAGAAACCTGAATTCCGACTCAGTGTTGTCACGTCTGTTGCTCTGAGGGCCTGATCCAAAGAAAAGAGTCTGACAGAAGAAAACCAACCGACTGGGCTGCCGCCTAGGTCTAGGAACCATTTCTGAATTAAGGGAGAGATCCCTCTCAGAAAAACCTGATGACCCGTACCTCTACTGGATTGGACTTCCCCTAGAATTAGAAGAAGTCAGGTGCCTTCCATCGTAGTGGAGAGGTGACCGCCTCAGACAGCTGAGGCGGAACCTGGGCTAGATCCAGAAGTACGGTATCGGGTGCTTTTGTGCCTAGACTCCCTGCTGTGATGAATTTTCTTTTTTTAAACAGTTAGAGCCTGACAAGGGTCTCCGCCCTCTACCTGCGCTCCATAGGGTGGATTTGTACTGACAACTGAAAAAGTCCAGATGCAGAAGACTCTGGTCCACAGAAGAGGCCTGAAATATTAAGGTGGACTCCATACCCAGAAGAACCTCCAGAGGGGGTCTAAATAGAATAAAAAGAGACTCTGCCACCAGGAACTGGTGTCGAGGAGCTCAACGTCACTTCATGGGGCCGGCAATAGTGCTCCACAGAATGTTGAATTCCGCCAGCAGAATAGAGTTCCACCAGCGGGAAAAACCATAGGAATTTCCGGGGCTCCCCCGCAAATTTCCACACACCAGGAACTGCAGACAAAATTCTCTGTGGAAAGAAGAGATCCACGGGAACCCAACTCCGTCATTTGTTCTGACAGCACCAGATGGTACCACCCACGGCGTTATCACCCGCAGCACGGGACGGCATGCAGCTGCAATGATGCCGCCCGTGGCAGCCATGTGTGCCCATGGCACTGAGCAGTGTCGATGCCATCCCATAGCACCTGCTGGACCAACAGGCACCCGTGGCACTACCCACAGCACCACCCGTGGGTGCCCATGGCACCACCTGTGGCATCAGCGGGTGCCCACGGCGCCACCCACATCACCCATGAGTGCCCGCGGTGCCACCCATGGGTGCCCATGGCGCCAACTGTAGGGCACTCTGGCACCACTACGGCGCCAAGCGGCACCGCCATAGTGCCGTGCAGCACCGACGGTGCCACCAACAGTATTGGCACTCTGCGCTACCAATGAAGGGTGTCCATAGGGCTGCACAGCACCCCTGGCACAATGGCACTGAGCGGCACCACCATGGCACCATGCAGCACCAATGGTGCCACCAACAGTATTGGCACCGCATGCCATCAACGGCACCCACTGTGCTCACAGGGCCACACAGCACCCCGGCACCGAGTGGCACCGCCATGGCACCGTGCAGCACCAATGGCGCTGCCAACAGTACTGGCACCACGTGGCAACAATGGCACCACCAACAGTGTTGCGCAGCACCCACAGCACTGCCAATGGTGCCATGCAGCCCCAATGGCACCGCCAAAGTGCAGGCACCTGAAGAAGGTGTAAGAGAAAAGCGGTACCTGTGCTGGCCCCTGCATGAAAAAAGGGGAGGGGGTTGGCACAAGGGGTTGATGTGATGGCATTGGCACCAAGAGGGCACTGCACACATCCTGACCCAATTCTCCAGGCCCGGTCCGGTGGCTCCGAGGCCTGGAGGCCCTGGAGCCAGCTCCACTGGCCAGGAAAAACTGGACAGAGGTCAAACCCCCTGCTCCAAAGGAGCAACCCAGAGATGAAACTGCTCACTGAAATCCCACCAGGAACGGGGCCAGAGTGGAACCCACCGAAGCCGGTTCAGGCTTACCGCCCCCCACTACCGATGATCCTTGTGCAGGCGTACCAGAGGGTGACCTCAAGTGGTACTGATTCTTCTTCCCCCCACAGAAGGAAGAAGAGCTTGAGGTCAAGCGGAGCTGGATCCCGGAACCGCCAGATTTGTGCTTCGGCGGACTGTCACCCCTCCGACCACAGGACTGCCCGTAGTCAGACCCCCCTTTGCAAAGGGCGACGGACCGGACACAGACCCTCTGGCATCACAACTTTCAGACGAAGTCTTCCTACCGTTACCGCTACCATGCAAGGTTGACTCCATTGATGGCAGATAAGAATTTCTGTTTCTTCTTCTTCTTCATATATTTTCTTTTTCAAAATAAAAAAAAGAGTACTAAAAATGTAAATTAAACGAATACTGAACGGCTTAATGCTGCTGTCCTATAGACAAAAACTTTGACTCCGGCAGGCAAGCAACGTCGATATCCAAGCGCACTCGATGGCGGGTGAAAAGGAACTGAGGCGGTTGGGGGGTCAACACCGAGATAGCCTACACCAGTGCTAGCTAGTCTCACGGTGCATGCATGGTCCTATCACGGCGCTGACCCCTGTGAAAACTTTTGGCTTCCACGGGGTCCTAGCACCTCCGGCGCTATCCCATTAGTGTGAATGAGTGGCGGAGACAAGTCCAGGAAGATTGCTGCTTTCCACATTAGGAGTTTCAGGTCGCAAGTTGAAATCGGCTCTAAGGGTTTGCGAGTAAGCATGTTTAGCACAAGACTGACATCCCAAAGAGCCAACAGCTTCTCTACTGGGGGTCTTGTGTGCCAGATACCCGAGGAACCTCTTGGACAGCACAACTGAGCCAGCAATAGGATGCCCACAGACTCATGGTACAGTGAGACAGCAGACAAGTGAAACTTGACTGTGGAGTACCATAGTATTGAGTCTGAACAGTCCATTAAGTATTCCAAAACCTTCTCTGGGAGGAATCTTAAAAGGGTCCATGGGGATCTGGGAACACCAAATAGAAAAATGCTTTCACTTTCCTTTAAACTTTCCAGGTAGAAGGCTTATGGGCAGTAAGCAGTACTGTATCTCAGACACTCTCTGGGAAACTTTAAACCTGTTCACGTCTATCTCTTCAGGAGCCAGGCCTGGAGATGGAGGGACGGCAGCTTAGTAAGGATTAACTGGCCCTGTTCTGGAGTCACTAGCTCCATTCTGTGCGGCAGAGCCCCAGTGTGTTGATTGCCAGCTGCTTCAAGAGAGGAACCCCTATCTGCTAAGACCACCAAGGGGCCACAAGAATCATCTTGCTCCTTGAGCCTCCAGTTTGAAGAGCACTCTGGATGACAGGAATTGAAAGGAATTCATACAGAAACAGATTTTCCCACTGCAGAGTTAATGTATCCTGATACAAAGTGCTAAATTCTGGATTTCTGAAGCAGAACTGAGGCAGTTTGGCATTGAGTGGGGAAAAGGAAAGCAAGGGGAGGAATAGTGAGGATTACAAGGAAGGAGGGGGGAGACAGCACAGAACCTCAAGAAAAAACAGACATCCTGAACAGATACTTCTGCTCAGTCTTCACAGTAGAGGGAGGGTGGGACGGACTACCAGCGTGTTGCAGGAACCGGGGACAGGGGAAGGGGACTAATTGATTACTGGGCAGGCAGTCTTACACCCATGGTGGGGAAATTAATGGAAACCCTGTTAAAGGAAAAACTTAAGTATCTTGAATGCAGTGGGCTGCAATACCACATGCAACACCAAACAGCAGCACATCCTTGATCCAGTGTAGTGGTGCAGCATGAGGTAGCCAGCACCAAATACACACAGCACAAAAAACAAACAAAGAGGTTACTCACCTGTAACAGTAGTTCTAGGAGTGGTATATGATGTTCATTCACATTAACTGGCAGTGTCCATTCCCTTTAAGATGTGCCAGAAAGTCTTCAAGCTGGCTCCTCCCATCCACCCGGGTGGTGACTCCCTCGGCTCCACTCCATGACACCAGATCTTTCCCGCTGGAAGCAAAGTGTGTACGCCAAAGCTGGGGAGGTTGGGTGGGTCCATGTGGACGAACATCATATACCACTCCTAGAAAGTACAGTTACGTACCTACCGTAACAGTGGATCTTTGAGGGGTATCTCTTGCAGCAGGTAATACACTTGGGTCGTCGCCACAGGGTGCTATGGTGCACAGCAGCTCTCGTCTAGCAGTCTTTTCCAGGGGCCGCCCACACATGACATCATCTTCCTGTTTTCTGTATAAGAGTGGGCGGTACCTGGTATCCTCAGTTCTCCCACCAGATTCAGCTCACTAAGCGAGGACCGAGGAAGATCCGAGGTACCATAGGTATCCCTTCCCATCAATAATTGGATCAGAGGTTGTTCTCCTAGAGAAGGAGGGGGATGGAGGGAGGGATCGTACCTGCTGCAAGAGATACCCCTCAAATATTTACTGTCACGGTAGGTATGTAACTGTACTATCTTCCATGGGGATAATCTCTTGCAGCAGGTAACACACTTGGGATGATTCCCAAGCAGTAAACCCAAGAAGGGTGGAGTTATGATAGAAGGCCTTGTAAGACAGCTTGGCCAAAGGCCACCCTAAGGCATGAAGCAATGTCTAGGCTGTAATGCTTTGTGAAGGTATGTATTGTGGACCTTGTGGCTGCATTGCAGATATCTGTGACAGAAGCTCCTTTGAAGCAGACCGCAGTGGTGGCCATAGCTCTGGTAGAATGGGCTTGGACAGGTCCTGGTAATGGTTTGTTACATGTTTTATAACAAAAGGCGATACAGTGTGCTAGCCAATTGGATAGGGTCCATTTAGTGACTGTGAGACCTTCCCTGGTTGAGGCGAAGGTAACAAAAAGTTGATAGGTCTTTCTAACTGATTTGGTACAATCAGTAGAATATTGTAGTGTACGGTGGACATCTCAGGTGTGTAGGAGGTATTCTCCCCAGTTGGAGTGTTCAGGGTAACAGACTGGCAACTCTATGAACTGGTTTAAGGTGTGTTCTGAGACCACCTTAGGTAAGAAGGAAGAATTTGTCCTAAGTGCCACTCTGTCTTTGTGAAAAATTAAGTTAGGGTCTTTACACATGAGGGCATGAAGCTCGGATATACATCGAGCTGAAGTGACGGCCACTAAAAATAATGTCTTCCAAGAACGAAAACAGAGGTCACAAGTAGCTGCGGTTCAAAGTTCACTTTTTCCAAAAGAAAATTCAGATCCGGGGGATCTACTGGGAAGTTCGATATGTAACATTCCACTTAGAAACATTTTGGCTAGATGATGTTGACACAGTAATCTTCCATCCACAGTTTCATGGAAGGCTGAAACAGAGGCTAAATGAACCTTAACAGAAGAGTAGCTCAATCCTGTCTCGGCAATTGAGGCCAGGTAATCCAAGACAGTAGTCAATGGACATGAGTAAGGGTCTAACGACCGGGAAGTGGCCCAAATGGAAAAGCATTTCCATTTGGCATTTTAAGTTTCCCTGGTCGCTGGTTTACGTGAGGCTAACAGAATACTGGCCACAGTGAAGAGACTTGGAGATGGGCTATGAAGGCGGCCTTAGAAGAATAGCATGAAGGTGTAGTAATCTCAGGTTGAGATGAAGAAGGGTTCTCTGATTCTGAGTCAACAAGTCTGGTCTGATTGGTAATGGAATGGGTTCCGTCACTGAGAATTGTTGAAGGAGAGGAAACCACACCTTCCGAGGCCATAGAAGGGCGATGAGGATCATGGTGACAGGTTCGTGTTGTAGTTTCAGTAGAGTACGTTGCAGAAGTGGTACGGGGAGAAGCATATAAGAATCCTGTCCACAGTTGGGACAGGGCATCTACTGACATAGATACATACACAGTGTCGGCAGATAAGGGCCTACGGTCCACCCAGTGTGCCCATTTGAGCTTGTAAGTTTATTTTATGTTTTCCTAGAAGTCTGTTGCCCCTTAACCCTGACCTCCAGAATTCCTTTATGTCTATCCCATGCATTCTTAAATCCTGTGATTGTTTCAGCTCCCACCACTTCCTCTGGCAGGGTGTTCCACTTATCCACCACCTGTTCTGTGAAGAAATTCTTCCTCACATTTCCTCTGAATCGTCCTCCCTCCAACTTCATCCCATGCCCTCTAGTCCTGGAACATCTTTTTTGCTTCAAAATAGTGTATTCCTGCACCCTGTTCCTCCCTGTAAGATACTTGTATGTCTCTATCATATCCCCTCTCTCCCTCCTCTCCTCCAGGGAGTACATAGTCAGTTCCTTCAACCTGTCCTCACATGACTTGTGATGCAATCCATGTACCATCTTTGTTGCCCTCCTCTGAACCTTCTCTACCCTGTCTATGTCCTTACGTAAGTAAGGACTCCAGAACCGTACACTGTACTCCAGGTGGAGCCTCACTAGTGTCTTGTATAGTGGAATTATGACCTCCGTTTTCCTGCTGGTGATGCCCCTGCCTATGCATCCCAGCATCCTATTTGCTTTACCCGCTGCCTTGTCACACTGTTTCCCTACCTTGAGGTCATCAGAGATGATAACCCCAAGATCCCTTTCCTGCTTGGTGCATGCTATATCCTCACCCCAACTGATATATTGTGCCAGGGTTTTGTGCCCTATATGCATTATCTTGCACTTCTTTGCATTGAATTTCAACTGCCAAACCCCTAACCATTCTTCAAGTTTCTGCAGGTCCCTTCTCATTCTGTCCACACCCTCTGATGTGTCTACTCTGTTGCAGAGCTTTTTGTCATCAACAAACAGGGAAATTCTGCCTTCTAGGTCCTGTGCAATGTCACTGATGAAGATGTTGAATAGGACTGGTCCCAGCATTGATCCCTGTGGTACCCCACTGGTCACTCTTCCCTCTGTGGAGTGACAGCCATTTACCACCACCCTCTGTGTCCTGCCACCCAGCCAGTTACCTACCCACTGCACTACTGTCCTGCCCACACCCATATTCCCCAGTTTGTGTAATAGTCTTCTATGTGGCACAGTGTCAAAGGCCTTGCTGAAGTCCAGATAGGCCATGTCCACTGCCCTCCCTGATCCACCTCCCTAGTCACCCAGTCAAAAATTCAACAAGGTTGGTCTGACATGACCTCCCCCTGGTGAAACCATGCTGCCTTGGGTCCTGTAGTCCATTGACAACCAGATGTTCCACCAATCTCTCCTTCAGTAGTGCTTCCATGATCTTCCCCACTACCGAGGTGAGGCTGACTGGTCCGTAGTTCCCTGCTTCCTCTTTTTTCCCACTTTTGTATAAGAGGACTACATCTGCTGTCCTCCAGTCTTTCGGTACCTCCCCTGTTTCCAGTGATCGGCTAAACAGGATTGCCAGAGGTTCATCGACCATCCCTTTTTGCTTGGGATAACAGAATAGTATCTGGGGAGGTGGTGATTGATGGGGAGGCAAACAGGTCGAGGTGCGGGATCCCCCACAAGTGAAAGATCCTCTGAAGAACTTCATGATGAAGTGTCCATTCATGCGTGGAGGGCTGGCGACTGAGAACGTCGGCCAGGGTATGGTGGCATCCCGATAGATGGACAGCTGTTGCAGTGTGGCTTCCTGCCAAACTGCCATAGTATCTCTGCAGAGAGTGCAGGACTTCGTACTTTCTTGATTGTTGAGGTAATATACCACTGAGGTGTTGTCTGATTGAATCAGCAGTGGCCACGAGGAAAGGTGGGGCTGAAAGGTCTTAAGGGCCAGGTGGACCACCCTCATTTCCAGGAGATTTATATGGGGATGAATGGAAAATCGGGGCCACCTGCCCTGTGTCCTCTAGGGACCCAGGTGCGCACCCCATCCATCGAGGGAGGCATCTGTGGTCAACGTCTGCTGTGGAGGGGAAGATTGGAAGGGCAGGCCTTGAGAGAAGTTGGCACATTGCGTCCACCAAGACAGGGCTGACCACAGAGTGAGAGTGACTCTGACTTTGTCTTCGAAGTCTCTGTTTATTTGACACCACTGGTTTTGAAGAGCCCACTGGGCTGGTCTCATATAGAGGCAGGCAAAGGCTACCATAGGGATGGCAGCAGCCATGTGTCACAGAAGGCATAAAAGACATCTGGCTGTGATAACCTGTTAAAGTTTGTATCTGAGAAGCCAGAGACAGAAGCTTATCTTGCCTGTCGGCAGGGAGGTAAGCCAAAGGGCATGGCCTGGAACTCATAGAGGGTTCCCTCGGCTCAAAAACGGAGGAAACTTTGGTGAGACAGATGGATTGGGACATGAAAGAACGCATCCTGAAGATGCAGGGAGCAAAAGGAAAAATTGCTCACCGCAGTAATCTTTCTTCCAAGGGGTCCTTCAGCATCAGTAACTTTAGCAGTTAGCTAGCTAGGTGCAACTGCCCCGGAGGTGTGCCTTTAAGAGAATTTTTATTAGCTTAGGGCCATAGCCAATCAAAAAACAGGAAGGGGAGTGAGCTGAGTGAGAGCTGCTGAAGGCTTCAGAATTTTTTCGAAGGAAAATGAGGTCACATGCCCCGAAAAAGAATCAACAGGATTCAAAAAAATATGCAAATGTCCATGAAAGGTGGAATTAGAAACAGCAACCACAACGTGAGTTAAAAACTCATCAATAAGAAACTCAAATTTGGTAAAAAGATGTGATGAAGAGCCCGTCTCTGACAGGTGAACCAGGGAGGAAGGGTGGGAGCTTACTGATGCTAAAGGAACCCTTGGAAGAAAGATCACTGCGGTGAGTTATTTTTTCTTCTTGCCCCAGGAGTGCTTTAGCATCAGTAACCTTAGCAGACTTCCGAGCAGTACCAAGTGGGAGGTGGGCAGAGAACCTACTTAGGAAAGAGGCTCTGCAGAACTGCCCTGCCAAATTTGGCATCCAATCTGGTCTGCGTATCCAAACTGTAATGTTTGACAAAGGTGTGCACAGATTTCCAGGTAGCTGCTTTGCAGACATCCAGTAGGGGAATGTCCCTTGCTGCTGCAAGCGAGGTTATAGTGCCCCTGGTGGAGTGTGCCCTGGGCCCCACTGGAGGTTGGTGACCAGCTTTTTCATAGCAGAAACTAATACAAGACACCAACCACTGGGAAATAGTGTAACGGACTGGTTCAAATGGAACTCTGAAACCACCTTTGGCAGAAATTTCCTATGTCCTGAGCTCAACTTTGTCGTTGTGAGGGACGATGTAATTTGGCTCAATGCACAGGGCCTGTAGCTCTGAAATCCTCCTTGTAGAAGTAATGGCCATCAAGAAGACTGTCTTCCAGGTTACAGATTTGATGTGAGCTGTGGACATAGGCTCAAAGGGTGGTTTCATGAGCCTGTCTATGAAAAGGTTTAGGCTCCAAGGGGGAACAGGCTCCCTGACTGGAGACTGGAGGTGCAAGAGGCCTTTGAAAAACTGTTTAAATATGGCGTGGGAAAAAACTGATTTTGTCTTTCCCACCAAAAGATAGGCTGAAACTGCCATCAGGTGAAGCTTGAGGGAAGACGGTTTTAAGCCTGATGCCTGTAAGTGTACCAGGTAATCTAGCAGCTAAGGGTCTGAAGCTGATAGGGGTTCGACCTTTTTGCTCTTGCACCAGAGGGAAAACTTTTTCCATTTGGCTGCATAAATCTTCTTAGTGTTTGGTTTTTTAGCAATCCTCAGTATCTTAAATACCTATTCAGAGTACTGTGAGGACGGAAAATCTTAACTCCTCAAGAACCAAGCCTTGAGGTGAGGAGAGTGGATGTCTGGATACTGCACTCCTGTCTGAGGAAGGGTCAGCAGGGAGTGAGTTGGAGGCAGGCAAATGGGCCTGCTGCAGGACACTGAAAGAAGGAGAAGATACCTGGCTTGCCTGGGCCAGTACGGAGCCACTAGGATCATCGATGCAGGCTGTTGTCAGAGTTTCAGCAAAATCCTGAGTATCAAGGGAAATTGAGGGAATGTGTAAGGAACCTCCCTGACCAGTCCAAGATCAGGGCATCCAGAGGAAGTGTTCCCAGGACTGGGGCCTACAACAGTAAAGAGGAAGCTGAAAATGGAGGGGAGAGGCAAACAGATCCACGTCTGGTGTGCTCCACCACCTGAACACTGTGGCTAGTACTTGCTTGTTCAGGGTCCATTTGCTCTGGCCTTAACTGATGCAACTCAGAGCATCTGCCAGGGTACTGAGTTTGCCTGGGAGGTGAATAACTGAGAGGCTGACTCCCAGGGAGAATGCTAGAGACCAGAGCTTCCGAACAGAGTATTCCTGATCTGGTACCACCCTGTTTGTTTATGTAAAACATTGCAGTGGTGTTGTCCATTCAGATTTGAACTGCCTGTCCTTTTATGCTGGGAGCGAACACCTTGAGAGCTAGTAAGATTGTTCTGAGGTCCAAAAGATTTATGCGCAACTGTGACTCTTCGAGAGTCCAGTTTCCACTTACTGAGGCCCTGTCCAGATGTGCTCCCCAGCCCAAGAGGGAGGCATCTGTGGTGATCACCTTTGTGGGAAGCGGCGCTTGGAACGGTACCCCTGCCTGTAAATTTGCAGGGTTCTTCCACCACAGCAGGTTTTGGAGGAACTACTCTGACACAGGCATCAACTTTGAAAAGTTGTTGCTTCTCCGAGATCAGCGAGCTCTGAGGTAGGCTCGCAGGAGGTCGCATCCTGTACCTGACTCCTGGGACCACTGCAGTCATTGAGGCCATGTGTCCCAGGAATTTGAGGAAATGTCTGGCTGGTCTTGGCTGTCCCCAGATGAAAGAATCTGCCATTGAAAGGGAACCCTGAATTCTTTCCTGTGAAAGAAAAGCATATCCTTTCTGAGTGTCCAGCTGGGCCCCTATGAAGGCGAGCAGCTGGGTGGGTTCCGGGTGAGATTTTTTTAGGTTTACCAGGAAACCCAGAGACTCCAGAGTGCGTTCTGTGATGGAAAGGGACTCCCTGACCTGACAAGTAGACTTTGCTACTATGAGCCAGTCATCCAGATAGGGGTAGAGAGTGACACCCAGTCTCCTGAGGTGTGCTGCTACCACTGTGAAACACTTGTTAAAAACTCTTGGGGCCATGGACAGACCAAAGGGCATTGCAGCAAATTGATAGTGACCTGAAGGAAGTTTGAACCTGAGAAACGTCCTGTGAGATCTCCTTATGGGTATGTGGAAGTAAGCGTCCTTTAAGTCCAGTGAGGCTAGCCAATCTCCCTGCTGTAAGGACTGTATGACCAGTGACAGAGTGACCATTTTGAATTTTTTTTTCAGATGTTTGTTTAAATATCTGAGATCTAAGATAGGTCAGCACTCCCCAGTTTTCTTTTGTGTCAAAAAAATACCTAGAAGAGAGACCCTTGCTGATCTCGTGGGTGGGGACCCTTTCCACTGCTCATAAAGCCAAAAGGTATTGTACCTACAATTCCAACAGTGGGATCTGAGTTGGGGACAGAGGTCTTGACACCTGGGTATGCTTGAGGTTTGGCATCTGTTTGAACTGTAGTGGCAGACCCTTCTCCACTATCTCTAGCACCCAGTTGTCCAACGTAATGAGGGACCAGTGATGAAGATAATGGGAGAGTCTGCCTCCCATCGGAAGCAGGGAGGTGACCTGGACACTCACATTAGGACTTAAGACTACGAGGCAGATGGCTAGGTAGAGGTGGCTCTTCTTTGGCCACTTCTGACCCTGCCTCTGAAGGACCCCCTGTACTGATCAAAGTCAGATTGGATAGGGATTGTAAGGCCCGGGAACAAAACTTCTGCCCCTGGGATGGAATCTCTGAAGGGTGGTGGCTTAGGTTTGGATGACTGGCTCTGCCAGGAGGCCTTGTACTCATCGACTTTCTTCATGTAGTCCATGGTTCTGTAATCAAACAACATAATATGATAACAGAGAAAATCCATGGCCTTGTTCTGAATGTCTGTGGTTAGACTGGTCGTTCTAAGCCAGGCGAAGCGTTCAGAGAGATGGCATGGGCCATCGCCCTAGAGGCTGCATCACTGTTGTCGTATGCCATGTGGAATTGGTACTTGGTAGCTTCCAGCACAGTTTTTGTTGTAGCCAACAGCTCCTGCACCATTGAATCTGATTCGCTGAGGGTGATGGACAGGACAGACTTCCAAAGGGCTTTCTGATATTTGGCTGTGAACGCCATGTACAAAAAAATCTGAGAAGCAGGGAAGCTGTGGCATACATTTTCTTTGCTAGAAAGTCAATTTTCTTGGAATCCCTGTCTGGGGAGAGGGGGACAAGAAGACTCCAGCTTTCTCACAAGCTGCCTGCTGCACTATACTCTCATGGCTAGGGTGTGCAGACAGGAACTCGGTACCATTTTTAGACACTTTATATTTTCTCTCAATCTGCTTATCAACCCGTTACTCAAGTAGGGTGTTGAAGCACCTTCACGGTATTTCTTCTAAAAGCATTATAGATAGGGACAACCAGGGTGCTGGGTGTTGAAAGACCTCTCATCTCCCTATAATCGTGTTCATCGACATCCTGGCTGGGCTCCTGCGTAGGAAAGTAAAGGGTGTCCAGCATATTTTGTATAAATGTAAACAGAGAGGAGGAATCCTTCTGGTCACCCGGGGGTCCCCAAGCTGAGGGTGCGGGGACTCCTGGGGCTAAAGGCCCTCAAAATCCATGTCATAAAATTGATCATCATCTGCGTCATCCTCAGTCTACAGAAGAGAGAACTGTGGAAGAGTGCTTGACAGCCCCAGTAAATAAAGGACCCATCTTTTGTAGGGTCTGAAACAGCTGCCATGCTTTTTCCATATCTCACACAGATGGAAGAACATGTGCAGACTTTGTTTGTGTGTTTTGTTTTTTCTGTATGCTTTAAGCTGCCTGTTGTCTCGCTATTGGTTTTCCCAGGAGCAACAAGAGCATTTCTGTCTTGACAGAGTTACTTTTTTGTCACTTCATCAGTGGTTTGATCAAGCTTCCTTTTTTCGTCACTTCTATTATTTTTTTAATTTGTGAGGAACTTCATCTTTGGAAGCTTTATTTTTTGGCTGGGATCTGGAGGGTTCCTCAGCACCTCTGTTTTTATTATTAGTACTTTTGGATGGCCCCTCATCAGAAGCCTTTGATTTATCCTCAGTCATAATAATCAAAGGTTTGTCTGCTATGTTTGCCAATTTAAGTAAAGCAAACCAGTCCTGGACCTTACGAACTGAGTGCAGGTTTCTGTGAAAATGCCACCGGCCAGTCCTGCCTCAGTTAATTAACTCTGTCTATTACGAGTGCCTTTTTTTTTTTTTTCGGTTGTATAACTGGGATCTATACTAGTGCCAATCTGAATAGAAAACCCAGCAATACTGGTCAACTGTGCACAGGTTGCTGCTGGACCCTTATGGACAATCCTGTGACAGTTGATATCATAGGTCCCCTTATAGAACTACGGGTTTCTTGTAATTGTCAGTCCTGAGAGAAACTCCCAGGCACTGTTAAGGTTTGAATTCCACTGAGGTGCCTTGCGGTAAACCCGCGAGGTGTGAGGTAAAAAACAAGGCAACAGTCCCTAATCCGACGGTTCCTACAAGAATTTCATCAAAAAAGAGAGGAACTGTTGCAATTAAGCACCCCAATAAATTTAGCGTTTGCAGTAAAAATAAAGTCAAAATAGTGCAGGTGATAGCCGGCCCGGTGGCGCTGAGGGTTGAGGCGCTGGACGCCACACCTCACACCACACCGGCAACCCAGGTTCAGGTAAGGACTCGGGTCGTCGGGGGTCGGCATGGGGAAGGAGGACTGAGCATCCCAATGGATGCTCTCCTCCTTCGGGGTGGGTTACCAGGGGTGCTGTACGCACCCGACGTCCCTGGGGGCGGTGGAGCACCGGCTCTCATGGAGCACTGGCGGCTCCAGAAGGGCTGGAGTCGGGGAGAGGAGGACATTGTTAGGAATTTGGCAGGCGTGCGTCAGCACAGAAAAATGGAAACCAACCTCGGCGGGCCTAGATGACGGCCGCTCCAGCTGCCCAGTCCAGGAACCACAGGCAGATCCCGCTGTGCCAGGGTGCTCCACGAAAGACAGGAGAAAAAGGTAGGAGTCACCCATGGGCACTCTAGGGGCAGACTCAGTGTCGGGGTGGGTAGCATGAGCGAGCCCGAAGGAGTGGAACGACGGGGCGATAGGAGAGGATAAAAAGAAAAAGTAAAAAAAAAAAAATAGTGCAGGTGCACTAAAAATAAAAAGTAGCACGGCGCTAACGAAAATAGAAAACTTTCACTCAGCACACTATTAAAAATGAAATATGAGGAAAACTTTACCCAGATAAGCACTAGGAGGCTGACAACAAGGAAAGCTGAGAGGCACCTCAGGGACAATGTTGCTCAGTCCAGCGGAGAAAAAAGTCTGAAGCCTTCAGCAGCTCTCATTCGGCTCACTCCCCTTCCTGTTTTTTGACTGGCTATGGCCCTAAGCTCATTTAAATAAAAATGATCTTAAAGGCACACCTCTGGGGCAGTTGCACCTAGCCATCTAACTGCTAAAGTTACTGATGCTAAAGGATTCCAGGGGTAAGAACCATGTTTTGCTCTACAGATGGTATGATCTGAGACAGAGTTACCATCCTGAAGTTGTGCGACCTGAGGAACTTCTTCAGGTTGTGCAGATCTAGAATGGGGTGCCAGCCCCCCATCCGCTTTGCACCAGGAAGCACTTGGAGACAAACCCTGGGTGTTCTGGAGGATCTGCAACAGGAACCATGAACTCCTTGCAAAGGAGCTGGGCTATGTCATCTCTGAGAGCTGACAGTATGTACATGGAAGCCAAGTCCTCCCATGGGGCGCAGGCTCGACAAGCAGGGTACTGTTCAAACTCTAGAGGCAGACCCTAACCCACCTGTCCGTGTTGACAGCGGACCAGGCAGAAAGGAAGTGACAGATCCAGCCCCCCACAGGAAGACCCAGGGGAGGCGTGAAGGGCATAAGGGAGGCACCCCTCATCCAGTCACTGAGCAGGCTTGGAGGAGAAGGAGGAGGCGGGCCTGGCTGAAGGGCCACCAGAGCCTCTCCCTCCTGGCTTATGGACAACCGAGGCCACTGACTTGGGGCGAGGTTGCCAAGATGGAGCCTGCTGACCAGCTGGTTCCTGGTCTGGCTTGGACGCAGGAGTGGAGGTGGACCAAAAGGGCTTCCTTTTCTGATGCTGCTTGGAGCCCTTGGGGTCCATCTAGGCAGATGTCACGGAGTCCAAAGTGGCACTGGAACTTCTCGATGCATGTGAGGGCAGACTCGACCCTGTTCCCGAACAAGTCGGTGTCTAGGAAAGGGACATCTGCCAACTTGTGCTGAGTGTCCGCCGAGAAGGCTCAGATCCTCAGCCAAGCCCTGTGGTGCATGGCTACTGAGGCTGCCATGGAGCAGGCACAGGAGTCCCCAATATCCATGGCAATCTGGAGTTGTTGCTTGGCCACAGTCTGTCCCTGGTCTCGGACATGCTTGACCATGGTCTGAAGGTCCACAGGCAGATGAGGAAGCACCCCATCTAAGGTGCCCAGCAGGGCACTGGAGAAGTGGGCCATAAGGAGGGCCAGGCTTGCCTGGCGGAGGCCAAGCGAGAAGGCAGCTAAGACCTTTTTAGCCACATGGTCCAACCTCTTGGACTCCTCATCAGATGGCTTGTAAACATCTGTGGTGTTGCCAGAGCGCCGGAACACAGAGTTGGCCACCAATCCCTTGGCTGAGGGGTGCTTTGTGAATCCCGAAAGGGATTCGGTGGGCACCGCTACTTGTGGGCCATATGGGCAGAAGGCGCAGGGCAGGAAGTGGGGCCCTGCCAGAGCTCCAGAATGGTTTCTGCCACCAGGAAAGCCTCCACTGAGGTTGAGGAGCTCGGTTAACAGGTAACGAGCCAGTTTCTGGACAGGCTCCATCTTTGTACCTGTCATTTCAGAGACTAAAAAGAGGAGGCCCCCCAAGAAATAACGTTAAGGCCATGTTTGAAGCCTTGGTTGTTATATTACCGTTCAATGCCAGCTTGATTAATTTAGGTTTATCCATAGGCTTGCGTCTAAGAACAACATTTTGGAAACACCAGGTTAACTGGTATATATATCTCTGAAGCCACAATCTATTACACAATTGACAGACTATCTAAACCCTTTGATTCAGCTTTGTAAATCAAATTATGTACACCGGTGCTGTTTTATCTCTCCATTTGTACTATTGTGGCTATTCATTGAATAAAGCTGAGTTTCAAAAAAAAAAAAAAGAGGCCTATGAAAGAGGATGGACCTTCATCCATTGAGAGATCCTCCATGGACTCCACGTCGACAGGACGGGAATGCAAGGAGGAACCCTTGGACTCCGAAGAGTCGTCAAAGAGCGGTCAACTGCCAGAGTCCCCACTGCCCTCCACGGACAGTTAGGGGTGATGGTGACTGACAGCCGATGGAAAAGCCCTTTGGCCGGCCGAAACTCCTCAGTCAGAGCACCGACCGTCAGTTGTTTGGGTGGCGGTTCCACCACAATTGGTGGAGAAGCCAGAGCTGGCCAAGTCAGGACCGCCTTATTTGGTTCTGTTGGCGGAATCAGTGTCAGCCTTTCGGGTGACAGCCACATCATGGCCAGCACAGAAACCGGAGTCGGTCTGGCACCAGTACACACCAACTGTTGCCACATCAAGTTCTCATAGTGTCGACTCAACTTGTGCCGAAACCACTCCTCACCTGAGGAGGACGAAGAATAGTGATGTACCACTTCTCCTGGTGCCGAGAGTGGGAGCAGCTTGAGCCACGGGAAGAAGACCGAGACCTCAACCTTGGCCACCGGGGGAACCTGTGGCAGGGCTCAGAGGGAGCTGGCGAGTGCCGAGGCTCCTCCTGGTCAGGATCAGGGACCAGAGGTGGAGGGTCAGCAGATTGATCCATCCCTCCAACGGTCTGTGTCAGGACCAAAGTCCTAGACAAGGAAGTATTGGCCTCTTGGTTGACAACTGGTCAGTCGCCTCAAGAAAAATCTTGGCTGGGCTTCGACCAGCGTCTTGGTTGACAGGCCCAGTGGGGTTACCGTAGAGTCAGCAGCCAAGGCTTCGACTGAAGTCAAATCTGGAGAAGTGCGGGAATCAGAGACCTCTCGACTGAGACCGCTTCTAATCCCACGATAGACGACGAGTCTTTTCTTTCATAGACTCTTTTTTAGATTTGCCGGTGGGTCCCACACTGAAGGTCGGCAGGGGCAGGTACAATTCCTTTAAGGAGCCTGTAAAAGTTGAACTCAGCTGAAGTGGCATGGAGGCAGAAGCCATGGAGGAATGGGCCGCGGCCTAGGCTGCCTCCTCTTTGAAGGCCGCAAGTTGCTCAGTGGACCATGCAGCCGTGGAGACCACCCAACGGGCATTTTTGGATTTGACCAACGGGTCATGATGCGCCTGGCAAGTTTCAGGCGGGCGAGACAGTCCTCCAGGATGGATGAACGAACCAAGCGTCAAAAGTTGCAGGCCTGATGATCGTGGTTGTGACCCAGGCAGTAGATGCATGTGGTGTACGGGGCGGTCCTGGAAATCTTCTGCCCGAAAGGGCACTGGTGGAACCCGGGAACGAACATATCATCCATTGCGGTCACGATCGAAGATCAAGTTGAAGATGAAACTCCTGAAAGTTGGTTTGGAAGTAATTCTGAAGAATTTAAGCGCTAGGGCCTACTCAACGCAGGTGCGTTAAGGAGGGAACCTTCTTCTTCCAACAGAAAGGAAGATCTGGCGTCATGGGGTGGAGATGAGGGAGTTACCACCCGGGTGGGTGGGAGGAGCCAACTTGAAGGCTTTTCGGCACATCTTAAAGGGAAAGGACACTGCCAGTTAGTGTGGATGAACATCATATCCATGCCCCTAGAACAATCCGGAATTCCAAATGAAGAAAGCAGGAACTGTGCTTAGTAGCAAAGTAAATGAGGTCGATTAGCTCACAAAGCAGAAGGACTTTTGTGCCTTACAGGCAGCATGGATTCAAGAGGGGAGATCATGCCAAACAAATCTGATGGATTTCTTTGACTGGGTGGCCAGGGAAATAGATCAGGGGAAGGCAATGGACATAGCCCATCTGGACTTCAGTAAGGCTTTCGACACTGTACTGCACTAAAGGCTAATGAAGAAACTGAGCAGCCTGTGGGTGGGAACCAAAGTGATGAACTGGGTTAGAATCCAGTTCACAGATAGCAGACAGAGGGTGGTAGTAAACAGCACTCACTCGAATAATGAAGGAGTGACCAGCAGGGTGCCATAGGGCTCAGTACTGGGACTGGTCCACTTCCAGTGTCTTCATAAGTGACACTGCAAAGAAACTGGAAGAGAAGGTATGCCTTTCTGCAGATATCAAAATCTGCAAAAGGGTGGACACTCAGCAGGGGGTGGAGAGAATGGGCAGTGATCTGAGGAAACTCAAGAAGTGGTCTAAAGAATGGCACTTGGGGTTCAATGCCAAAAAGTGCAAGATCGAGCACTGGAACCCAGGCAATGAATACAGAATTGGAGTGGGGTGGGGTACTGACAGTCACTAAACAGGAAAGGGAGTTTGGGGTCATCAAATCCGATGACCTCAAGGCATTAGGGCAGTGTAACAAAGCAGTGGGTAGAGCTACTGAGATGCTTCGGTGCATAGGAAGGGGTATAATCCAATAGGAGGAGGGGGTGATGTTGCCTCTGTATTGCTTGCTAGTGAGACCCACGCTGGAGGACTGTGTCCAGTTTTGGAGGCCACTACTCAGAAAGAGCATAGACAGAATGGAGGCAGTCCAGAGGAGGGAAACTAAAATGGTGCTAGGGTTGCACAAGATGATCTATGAAGAGAGACTGCAGGATCGTAATATTTACTTACTGGAACACAGAAGAGAAAGAGGTGACATGATAGAAAAAGTACAGTTATGTAAGAACGTATTGCAACAGTAGATCTTCAAGAAGAGCTCTTGCAGCAGGTAATAACCATCAGGACTATGCCGTCAGGCACTAGGACCCATGGAAAAATTCTAGATAGCAGTCTACAGCGAGGGACCGGCCCTGCTGTTGGCCTCACCCCTGACATCGGCCTTGCCCCCGATGTCGCCTATGGCATAAAGGGGTGGTCCCCCGGCACCACCTCAGTTCATCCGCCGGAGACCACTGGGTGCTGAGCATCCACTGGGTCATCCTCATGTGCAGCCTTATCAGCGTTACTATGAACACTGAGGACACCACGAGGCCTAGCATGTGCTGCATGAAGCAGGCTTGAAATGAGCGATGCCTCCTGATAAAACATGCCATCTGAACTATCAAGTTTATTCTGCTAATTTGAAGGAAAGCTAGACCATATACCAAACAGTTCCTATGAAAAAGGTCCCCAGGAGGGAGCTAAGGTAACTGAGACTTGAGAGGGTTCAGCAGTTCTCTCATGGAAGTGAGGAACTGCGAGGCGTTAGCTATTGCCTGTTCTGTCTTGGATCTGGATGGGCTTTTTAAGAGACAATCATCCAGATATGGAATGACCTGCTGTCTCAGATATGCTGCGAAAACTGCAAAACAATTTGTAAAAACTCGCAGTGTTGAGGAAAGCTCAAAGGGAACACTTCTTGTTTTAAACTTTCTGTTTATTGTGTGTCATAACAAACATACAGTTAATATTTCACAGTAGATCTACATTCACTTCTTACAAATGAGGGTGCGACTCTTCTTAATATTACCATTTTAACTTCCTCTACTATTAAGATGCATCTTCCCTCGACAAGGCCCCCAGGCTGCACTGTCTCCCGCCCTCGCCCACCTCCCCCCGTATCTCCACTCCTGCCCCCAACCACCTCCCATACTCCCCCTTACCCCTGCACCTCCTACCCCACCTCGATCTCCTACCTCACCGCCCCCGCCCCCGCCTTGTCTTGCTCATAGCTCAAGTCTTTGTACTGGTTATTACATGTCTGTAAGCTAATGACTATATGTTTGTAACTAAAAATGATGACTGTTGCACACGCTGACGTGGAACCTTTGTAAAAGAGCCTCGGCTCAAAGGTATTGTAATCCTAGATTGAAATAAATAAATAAATAAATAAATCTTCAGGGGTAAAACTACTTTCAAACTTGGTCAATAATTCCATTTAAGCTGCATCTTAGAGTCCATGAGCAGCATGTATTTACCTTCCAATAGTGTCCTGTTGTATTTCAAATGTGCTCTCCCCCCTCCCTATTGGAGAGCAAAGAGCTAATGACACACTTTACTGAAGTTTTGTCACTAATGTGACTATATCTGTTAGGCAGAGCAACAGAATAGTTACTAAAACACTTAGCATATAAACAACTGCCGAGAAAACAACCTGAGCCCCTTATCAACATCACATAGAAATTACATAGTGTACGATCACTAGAGCCCTTCTTGAATCTGAATTAAACATTCTTTAAATTTACAACTTTGTTGAAAGTTAGGGAGAATGTGGAGAATTTAACGCCTACAGGGGCAAGGTGAGCAGTCGCCTCAAAGACAATTCAGCAAAGCAGAACCCGAACTAGAACTGCAACTTGTGCTTACCTGAGGTCTGACCAGAAATACCCACCAAGCCCCCAAACCTTACAGACCCAAATGAAGTATACCAGGTCCGACTAAAACAAAATACATAGTCCCTTCAAGTGGCCTCCTCCGATGAATCGGAATCTTCCTGCTCCTCTCTGGATCTCCGTGCTGGTGCATTCTTCTGCGCCCACTTAAGGGCGCCCGCCAGGTCGCTAAAGATGAAAATCTTTCCACACGTGCTGTCCTGACCAACCTGGCAGGGAAGAGTATGCCGTGCGGATTTCTGCTTCGCGGCATAGCTTTCACCCCATTGAAACTCTTTTTTTGTTGGGTGGCATAACTAAAGTCGGTGTAGAGCCGGACCACCTGCCCATCCTGCAGCAAAGTTCCCTTTTTCCTCGATAAAGCAAGTACATAATCCCTGCTTCCCACTCATCCAAAACTGCCACAACAGTACATGGTACATCTATGGCTGCCGTCCTGCCATGAGGTGCGATTCTGTAGGCTTTTGGATGGGTCTTGGCTTGAGAGTGCTTGCATCCCCCAACTGCTGTTGGAACCATTCATTGAGAATTCTGACCACAGAGAGATTTGCTGCTGTTGCCTGATTTTCAACTGTCTCCAGGCACACTTGTAAGTGTACATTTTCTTTCACTAAGTTAGCTGCTGTTCCCAAAGCAGCATTAGAATGCTTTGTGGCCTCAATTGATGCGGTTTTAACTATGTTTATTGTGGTTTCAAGGGCCACCACACAATTTGTTAGTCCATAAGATTTATCGGCCAGTCCAGCAACAGTTTGTATTAGTCACGAGATCTTCACTTCCAAGGACTGTAGTGTTTCTTGCACTGGCTCTCCAGCCAGTAGTGCAGCCTGGTTTGGGGCCAACCATGTGTTGACCCCTTCTACCGCTCCTTTGGTTTTTGGTCCTTCAGATCGGGTCTTATCCTTACGAGGATTACCCATTTTATTCCTCTGATTTTCATACACCTTCCGCTGTATTCCAGTTAAGTTTTTTTCAGGGCTAAGTTGTTAGTCCTTCAGTTCATATCGCACCTTTTATTCCCTGTTCTAAGCCTCAGCGTCCATCTTGCTAGGGCGCCACAGCACCCCCCAAGGAAGGATTCTGAACTGACAGTGCTCTTCCCCTAAACACAATCAGAGGCATTTGTGGTGTTTGGGGTTCATCAGTATGTGCTGGTATGTATCCCACATGTCCAGCGACGATAGCCAATCCTGGGGTTTGAGGTGTGGAAGCAGAGACCCCAGGGAGACCATTTTGAAATTTTCTCAATCCATGTATGTAACCCTGGCACCATTATACCATGGGCTACTACCCCAGCTTTCTTCTCTAGCAACAGGTTGAGGGGCCTGGGTTCAGAATTAACTGATACAGGGGGTCTCCCTACCTGTAGTGTACATACAATTTTGGTGCCTCCACCCAGAGTAGTGCATACATGGGTTCCTAACAGAATTGGTACAGCCCTCTGGGAAGCTATAACCACCCACAATCCCACCTAGTGACCTTGTATGCTTAGCTGGGCAACTGCAGTGCTTAACAGTTAGGATACAAATCAGTTTCAACATTAATGATATGCTCACACTCAACCCAAATACCAACAAGGTCTGGATCTCTGGCTAGCACCCTGTATTTCCCCGTAAAAGACAGTTCCAATACAACCATGCACTTTAAGGTTATTAGCATATACCTTCATCACTGTAAACCAAGTAATAATATGCTCATGGCTCAGATTAAACTTGAACAGTAAAACAGGTTTATTTAGGGGACATAACAAGGAAGGGTCGAGAATCAAAATGGGTGTTAAGGCACTTGCAATAAGCAGATTTATATTGCTTTGATTTAATCAGTCCCTGCACTCACACAGTGATAGCAACTACTGGGTAGCCAGAGTGGAAACAGGCATGCCTGAACAGTGCCGTGGGTTGGCAGCGTTGCAGCTGCGTTGGGGCCTTTAATGGAATAAGATGACTAAACAAAAAACACACTTGGAAAATCTCAAAATCTATTTAAACACTGGAAACTGGCAAAACAGGATCAGATGGTACCGTACATAATTTTAACAGACAGTTACAGGGAGCTACCCTGGTTTTACTCACTGTACCCAGAAGATGGAACATGGCAGTGGCGACATGAAGACCTGCTATTGGCTGAAGCTAATGGCAGTGAACAGGGCTGACATAACTCACCCTCACTTCACGGCCTTTCCCTGTAGGTGGCCACAACCTGCATTTGATTGCTGCACAGGGGCTGACTCCCCAAAGCTGGTCTCTCGCCAGGATGCTGATGAGGGCACAGGAACAGTCTGGCTGGGCTGCTGCTGACATAGGTGAGAAGATGTGTTTTGAACAATCTGGTCTGCGTACTGGTGAACCCTCTAGCTGGGCTTTGGTAAAATCTTTCCTGCACTGGAGCAGCTCCTGTCTTGGCAAAGGAGTCCATAGATCAAAGTCTCCACACACGTGGTAGGTCGCAGTCTCGGTGGCTGAAGAAACAGCAAACTTTCTCCTTTCAGCATCTGTCCAATTTTCCTTCAGCTTTTTCTGCTGAAGAAACCTCTCAGGCTGCTTAGCTGGCAGTCCCAGGACAACTGATCCACTTTTAGGATTGAAAAGGATTCAAAGGCAGCAAGTACAGGCTGTTTTCCTGCACTGCTTCTCAGCTCCTCGAGCCGAACACCACTTAACATTTTCAACACAGTCCTGCCTGAAGATCGGGATTCCTGGATTTCATCACAGTTTCACCCATAAGGCATTATAATTAGGACCCCTTCGTTACGATTGGTCCAAAGCAGAAGTCCAGGACCAAAGATGACGGCTCCCATCGGGAAGTTCACTTACTGGCAATACTGGCAGTACAAGCAACTTATTTTTTTTTAAGTAACAGGATTTAGAAGTAAATATTTACAGTGTTAGGGCTCCCCTCTGCTTTGTAATCCACAGCAGCGTGGAGCTGATCAGGGTGATGCCTGGCTGGTCCTGCCCTCCGGAGTACTCGGACCCAGCCCAAGCTATTTACACTATACACTGGCTGAAGCTCTTAAAGAGACAGTGCAGAGGCATGGCAGTGCACATGCACACAGAGCAACAGCAGAACATCAGCAACCATGGAGTTACCTTACTTTAATCGACATCTGCCAGGCAGTGGGCATCAGAGGAGCCCAGGGAGATACTTAAGGTTAGCCCCCCGAAATTGGGGGGTGGGGGGGTGCTACATGTACTTGTTCAGTTTTTGGAGACTGAGGATGGGGCACATGCTCTCAGACTTCTTGGGTATAAGGAAATAGTGAGAGTATTACTCTTTGTTCTGTTCTTACTCCAGAACCACCCCCACTGCCCTGCTGAGTAGAAGACCTGCAATCTCCTGGCTTAATAGGCCTGTAATATGGGCAGAAATAGGGAATAATTTCCCCAGGGGGGTTGTGTGGAGGGTTCACTACCAGCTCCAAGAAGCAGTCTTCTCAGACAATCCTTATGACCCTTTTTTCTGTGGTGATGGACTACCACTGATGATAGAACTGGGCGAGGCGAGTGATCCACCGCGAGCAGTTAATAGGGACACGGGGTCAAGAACACGGGGTGGCAGTAGATGCCTTGGTATCTGCACCTCCTTGTGCTGCTGAGTAGGCTGAGCTTTATTTTGGTAGCCTCCTCAGCCATGAAAGGATTGCTTATCATTGCAGTAGCCACGTCCTTTACTTTTGAGGGAGCTGAACTGATTTGATTTAGAGCCCTTAAGGGTGAAACATTTCACGTTTGAATCCTTCAAGGCCTGTTCAAACTGTTGGCCAAAGAGATAAGTGTCACCGAAAGGTACATTTAGTTATCTGCAAAGTGAGCCATTCGCAACCAGAAGTGTCCCTGAATACAGACCCCTGACCACAGAACGTGCTGTTGTATCGGTAGAATCCATGGAGGCCTTTAACTGGTGACCACTGAACTTAATCCCTGAGTGACAATCACTAGAAGCTCCTGTTTCATACAAACATACGAAGAAGCCAGCAGAGGAAGGCCATTTGGTCTATCAAGTTGTTTGTTTGTTTGTTTGTTTGTCTATTCGCTTAACGGGTAAGCACACTGGAAACAAGTTCCTTTTACAGGTGCGACCCACATATATTGCATACAGACAATACATAATCAAACATACATATACAATGCAGCAAATTGCAGACAAAAATGTCTTTGTTACGTATAAAATTCATAAAAAAAAATTCATAAAAAGTCTGCTCATACTGCAGGGTCCACAGCTTGAGCTAATGTCCCTGCCCTCCCTCCCCACTCCTCCCATCCTCCCTACCCATAATTCTTACCTTCCCCCTACGCTTATCCCAGCCTCTCTTAAAGCTGCCCACCTTCTCAACGAGATGACCTCTTCTGGCAGCACATTCCAAGTGTCCACCACCCTTTCTGTGAAGAAGTGCTTCCTGACCTCCCTCTTAAACCTCCACCCTCCAGTTTAAGACTGTGCCCCCTCATGTTATGGTTGCCACTCAGCTTAAAGAGACTCCCCTTATCAACCTTATTTATCCCTTTCAAGTACTTGAATGTCCCAATCATGTCCCCCCCCCCCCCGTCTTCCAGGGAGTACATGTTCAGTGCCCTCAACCTCTCCTCGTATGCCTTGCCCTGCTGACCGGCTATCATCTTTGCAACCCTCCTCTGTACCTTCTCCAGCAGGTTAATGTCCTTTTTGAGGTGTGGGCACCAGTACTGAACTCCATACTCTAGATGCGGCCTTACCAGTGACCTGTACAAGAACAGTATAACCTCCTCTCTCCTACTACTGATCCCCCTAGCTATGCATCCCAGCATCGTTTGCCTTTGCTGCTGCTTTCTTGCACTGCATGGAGTGCTTCAGGTCACTAGTGAGCATCACTCCCAGGTCCTTCTCCTCCTCCTCTGATGCAGATACTTGGACTCCACTCAGGTAATGCTCTGTCCTGGGATTCTTGGCTCCAATATGCATAACTTTGCATTTCTTGGCATTGAAGCCAAGTTGCCAGATCCTGGACCACCTCCCCAGCTTTTCCAGATCTTCCTGTAGGTCCGTTATCCCTTCAGCTGTGTCCACTCTCCCACAGAGCTTGGTGTCATCTGCGAATAGGCACACTTTGCCTTTAAGGCGATCCCCAATGTCACTGATGAAGACACTGAACAACACCGGCCCCAACACAGACCCCTGTGAGACCCCATTGGTTACTTCTCTGGTGCCAGATAACTCTCCCCCCACCACCACCCTCTGGGTTCTGTTGCTCAGCCGGTTTTCCACCCATCTACCATCTTTTCCCCAACTCCAAGATCCACCAACTTCCTGATCAACCTTTTGTGGGGCACAGAGTCAAAGGCCTTGCTGAAATCAAGATAGAGGATGTCTACCATCTTAGTGACACAGTCAAAGAAGTCAATCAGATTTGTTTGACATGATCGTTTCAGAGCCTGGCATAACTGGCTATTTTCAAGCTCACAATGGCCAGAGCGAATACTCTTTTGCCCATAATTTCTGTATTGTGCACTCTTTGTTAGTGGGCTGTGTAGAAAACCTCCTTAGGAGGTATGGCCTTGTCGATCTCAGCCAGGATTACGACAGTATCCACTAGAGGCAAAATGTAATAAAGTAATTTAGTCCTTGGAGCCAGATACTTCTTGTCTACCTGATGGGATACAGCAGAAATAGAAGTTAGCCTGCTCCAAGCAGCCTCTGTGAGGGTCTCTAGGGCAGGCTGAACTGGCTGGACCAGGGAAACAGGCATATTAGGCTCATTAAAAAATGCCAGCTGGAGTCACCTTGCCTGGTTAATGGGCACTGTCCAAAACTGCCAAGTACTATGCAAGTTTTTGAACAGTGCTTGGAATGAGAGATCCACAGGAGGCATCCTGACAAGGGGGTTAGTTCATTTCCATTTCAGAGGATCCTTATCCTCATCACTACAGTCAACCCATCAACTTTGTTTTTTTCTCTTTTAGATAATTCCTGAAGAAGACCTATGGTTGAAACGTTGATTCTAATTCTATTTTCTATTTTCAGTGTTCATTTAATATTACTATTTTGTTTTGTTTACTAATATGGAGGGCAGGGCAACCTGTGTGAGCCAGCACCTGAAGTGCTTGCGGATATTGTCTGAAGTTTAGCAGGACCTTACAAATCTGGTCTGGTCTGTTTTTATCAGGTCTGGCAAAAGGGGCTCAACCCAGTATGCAAGAATGGACATAAAATATTTGTAGTCCATGCTGAGTACAGAAATGGGTTGGTAGGAGCCATAGTCTATGGCATTTTGTCCAGGTTTAAGGATGGCAGAAATCATAACATAGTGCCATGTGTCAGGAAGGGGGTCATCTTCCAAGACTGCATTAAAGTTTTGAGTCAGGGATGTGAAGATAGTTTTCCTTAAATACTTTATAGTAGTCCACTGGGCAGCCATCTGGACCCAGCGCTTTTTTGGTATTCGTCCTCTATAGTGCTTGTAAGACCTCCGATGGGGCACATTAAATCATCTCATTGGTCATCCATCCAAGTAGGTAGTTGGTTTTCTCCAGAAGATACAGGAACTGAAGTAGCCCTCACAAAGGCACTGTTCCTGTTTCTGCAATATCCAGTCAAATACAGTGACAAACACGACCATTATATTAAGGTGATCTCTATTATAGCATGTAAAAAGGCCATAATCAGGAAATGGCTTACTGTAGACATTCCCCTTCAAAGAAGACTGGCGCTCAAGTCAACCACTTCTACAAAATGGAAAGCATCACCTTCTCCCGTAAAGCGAGATGACCAACTCCAGGCTAAGTGAGTTTCCTGGATACCTCACATAATGGGCAAAAATCCTTTATTTATACCCTTTTCTTGCAATTTATTTTTATTGATTTTGCAAACAAAACACTTACAAATAGATACAAAGAAGGACAGCACAGAGCAACTATCAAACATTACAGTTCTTCTATAAAGGTAATATAGTACCTTAGATTCACTCTGCTGAAAGATGCCATTGAAAACCCATTCAGGTGATGGATGCCATTTGTATGGGATCCAGTGGGCCCCCCCCCTCTCTCTGCCTTCCCCCTATTTGGCTCCAGACACACCACAGATGATTTCAACATGCTAGCCTACCCACAGGGACCGCCAAAATTGTTGGAAATTAAAGTTTACTGGGCTTTCCAGTTGTTGAAATGTTGAAATTTTGTGGGCGAGTGCTGGTACTGCCCTCAGTCTATACTGGATGTTTCAGGGGAAGGAGGTCGGTGGGGAGGGGGGCTGATTAGGCCCCAGCAACACAGATGTGGCGGGGTGGAAGGGGCGTGTAAGTATGCACCTGCCCTAGCCCACACATATAGCCATTCACACAGGTTGGAAGTGGGTGCTGAGTGGGCCAATTGCTAGAGCTGTGGATATGCAGAGGTTCCCGATGTGCACAGCAGGACCTCTGCGTACCATAAGCTCTTGTAAACTCCTCTTCGTGGGTATGGAAGGGGGTAAGGGCTATCTGTGGTGAGACCCACAGACATTTACAGACAGAAAAAGACTCATGATCTGTCTAATTTACCTGGTTCCTACCCAAGTTCTCTCCAGTGTAGTAATGGCAGGTCTTATGCAGAGCTCCCATCTGCTCAGTCTACTCTGCAGCACTCATTTACCCCCCCCCTTATTTACTCCAATCCCATGTGTCTATCCCACCCCATTTTAAAACTTGAAACTGTCTTGACACTGACCTGATCCTCTTGTAGACTGTTCCACTTCTCAACCACCACCACCATTTCCATGAAGTACTGCTTCATGTCCCTTTTAAATTCTCCTCTATCAGCTTATAGTTATGGTACTTTGTAACAGACCCCTTGTTAAGCCTTAACAGTTGCTTTATTGGTCCTGTTTATTTCTCAGATAATTGCTGGTTTCAATCATTTTGCCCTTTTCTCTCCTGGCTTCCGTGGAGTACATGTTGAGGTCTGCCAGTTTCTCCTCATAGGTCCTCCACTGTTGACCATTAATCATATTAATGTCTCATATGATGGATGGCACCCCAAGAGAGAAACATCACCCTAGTGATGCACTACAGTGTCATTACTAGGTATTAGGCCAGGTCCCTGGTGTGGGACTAAAACCCACGGCCTTCTGGTCTTCAGGCCCCAGAGGTGCAAACTACAGGGCAACCTACACTGATATTACTATGCTCTCAGACAGAAGACAAAGTTCATCAACTGTAACTATTGTTTCACTACAGCTATTCCTTCTACAGTGACACTTGTGCAGTATATTGAGCATGTGCAAAGTCCACGGAAAGCCCACTGGCTAAAAACAGGGCTCCTCCACTCAGTCTCATGCCCTCGCCTCTCCAAGCTTCAGACAGGCAAACAGGAATGTCAGGAAATGTGAGGCCATGACAACAGGTAACTAATAAGGGCTAGTAGCCAGGGGAGGCTGTTAAGGTTAGTGTGACTGTAGGATAAATATCAGTAGTAAAATAACGTGTTACAGATAAGTAACTGTGTTATAATGATCTGTATTTCTTTTACACAGTCACACTTATGAAGACTACGAGCAATACTCAGATTGGCGGGGGCTAGGCTCTCAGCTCAATATACAAGAAACTTCAGGAAAGAGAACCCAAACATAGCACCTATTCAAGCTTGACAAGCTAAACTATAATGAGTAGTGAAAATGTGTGTGGATGCTCAGGTACAAGCCTGGCAAATCTCATTGATCAGATATCCCTGGCAGTGGCAACAGAAATGTATTTATTTATTTATTATTTATTGAAATGTTTCACCAGCAGGGCACACTAAACAACAAGTTGCTCATCTCACGGTGCGACCTGGGGGGAAGGGTTACACAGGGTTATGAAGGATGATCAGTTACAATAGCATGTGGGTAGTACAAACAATACAGCATTGTAAGATTGTGCAACAGTTGGAACACAAGGTATAGTGGAAGGAAGGTTAGAGAGCAATAGAGTTCACAGTGGTGGGAGCGGGAAGGGGGAGTCGATAGCAAAGCGGCAGAAGGAGTTAAAGTGAGTGTCCAACTTGGTCAGGGAAGATTTGGTAGCAGCAACAAAGACTACGTCGCAGCAGTCAAAGATGGGGAGTATCATCTTCTGGACAATTGTGCGTCTCGCAGTCAGCGGGATGCAACTACGATTCCTGTACAGAGCACCGAGCTTGGGGCGCAGTTTCTTCAGGATAGCATCGATATGCACAGAGAAGTTGAGGTGCTGGTCCAGCCAAACTCCCAGATAACGAAATTACTGTATGCCACCAGATAAAATGGGCACGGGGTACCCTCAGGCAGTATGTGTAAGACCAAATTAACGGGCCTGTTTTTCTAACACAGTAGGGTCCTTACCATTTCATTAGTAATTTATTCTCACTTGAGGGGAGTAACAAGAGTACTTTGTCTCCAGGGGCAAATTCTTTTGATTTTCTCTCCCACATCATACATACTGTTTTGTTCTTCCTGGGCTTTCTACCTTTGGCTATGGGCTACCTGCAAATACTTCATTAATTAATCTTTTTCTCTGGTTAATCAAGTAATCACTGTTCTGAATACCTGCCTTCCTGATGGTTTGAAATATTTTAGCCAATTGTTCTAAATGGGCTTGCCAGGTGGTACTACAGATTATTACATCATCCAGGTAGGCGGAGCAGTATGGATTATGGGGTGTTAGAATTGAGTCCGTATACCTCTGGATGGTGGCAGGTGCTCCATGTAATCCAAAGGGCATAGTAACAAATTGGTACAAACCTTGGGGAGTTCTGAAAGCTGTCTTCTTTCAGCCTTCCTCCACAGACATCTGCCAATATCCCTTCATGAGGTCCACAGTGGTGGTAAACTGAGTTCCTCTGAGACTATCAATAATATCTTCCACTCTGAGAATCAGACAGGCATCTAACAAGGAGACTTCATTCAGTTTCCGGAAGTCCTATCCCATCTTCCTTCATAGGAACTACCACAACTGGTGACGATCAGGCACTGGAAGACTTCACTATAACACTCATTCTTTCAAGTTTTTGGATTTCTTCCTGCATCTGTCCTCTGACTTTTGCTGGTAGTCGATGGGATCTCTGTCTGATGGGCTTGGTCTGAGTGACTATTATTTGTGCGTAGCACCTTTTGCCAACCCTGGTGTCTAGACAAAGGTATCCTGGTACTGATTTAACAACTGTTGGACCTCCTCCTGTAGTTTTGGGTCCAAGGAGAGATTTATCTGTACCTCTGCCACGTCCCCAGAATGTTCAAGCCTCTGATATGCTCCTTTCAATTCATTATCTTTCTGCTCTGCTACAGCCATCATTGCAGAATCTGTCTCAGATTTCTCCCTGCCATACCACTTTGTCAACAAATTTACATAGTAAACCTTGTTTGACTGCTTCTTATCTGAGCTCCAAACCAACTTCACTGGCAACTGCTGGTCTGCAGGGGGGTGAGGGAGGATTTCATCCTGGACTCCCAAAAGGGTGTGACTGACATTGGCCATCAGCCCTTAGGCCAGATTTGTTTTCGGATCCTGCACCAAAGGCCAGCTAAGAGTAAGTGGGTGCTTCCTGTCTTCCAACTATTCAAAGAGAATCAAAAGGCACAGGCTGCACCAGGCCATGCCTCGCTGCCTGCCCAGGCAGTACAGACACATGTCATGTGGGAGAGTGACCCGGCATCTTCTGCCAGCACCGCACACAAAATTTGAACCCCGGCTTCTGTGAGTCGATCACGAGGGGGTGGCAAAAAAGCTGAGAAGTGTGCTGAAGACTTTGAAAAACGAGGTTCATCAGTGGTGCAATACCCAAAGCAGGAGCTGCTTGGGAGGTGACCTGTTCTTCCAGCAAATATCTGACATCACAGGGTGGAGTTGGGGGATATAATGCCTGGGCAGTGGGAGGAGCTTAGTTTTAAGACGTCCAACAGCAAGCCTTTTCCGGTGGAGCTGCCAGAGTGTGGATAGTGAACTATATCCATGCCCCTAGAAATGAAAATTATACACTTAGCATAACTGTTAATCTTCCAGATAGCTTCACCACTGATTACAACTGATGGACCCAGGATTGGAGGTACTAGGAACCCGTGGGAGCAAACTGTTTGCAGCTAGGGAGCTGACCTCGGACACTGATGGCACCTGTGCACCACATGTGCTGCTGCGCATACCAGCCAATAACTGACATTGGCTCCCTCATGCACCTCAGTTCTGCTCACCAGGAGAGAAACAAAATGGAGAGAAATAAAGAGATCACTAGAAGTGTCTAGCCTGAAGGGAAAGGAAAAGGATAGAGGAAGAAAATAAACAATAAAATAGAACCCGCTTACCAACACAGGATAAAAAGTGGTTGGGCACATCAAGTGGCACAAGGGTAGTTGGGTCTATAGACAGCCAGAGCCTCATACCTCTAGCAAGACAGAAAGCAGATAATGGTCAAGGAAAATATAACAGCAGCCTGTGGTGCTGGAAGATGCAAGAAAGGGAAGTCCAAGAATGGAATCCCCTTGCAAATGAGATAGCACAATAAGCCAAAATTGAAACATGACAGCTGGACTCCTGGAAAGAAGCAACTCCATGCCAACAGACAGTGAAATGATTGAACTTATGAGTTATGCATATCTCTCTTTCTTCACATCAGAGAAGAAAGGTGGCCAGGAGCACCAGAAGCTAGGTCTTACTGGATGCGTTCCAGGACTGTCTGCTGGTATAGCTAGTTAAGGAGCCCACCAGGCAGACCGCAATTCTCCCCCTCCCCAATTCTCTTTATACTCCCACACTCTGGCCCCTTAGGTCTCTCTCAGATGTGGTCACACGGACCGGCCAGTTCCCGCTCCGCCTGAGATCCTCTCCAGGCCAAGTCTCCGTCTTGGGATCTCTCAACAGATACTGACCCCCCAATTCCCTGGCTCTGAGCCCCCTGAGGTGGGACTGCCTACTCCTTTGGCGCTCTCTATAATCTAGCAGGGGTGGTTGTAGTGTGGAAGAGAGCTGGAGACTGACTGGGAGTGACCCAGCTATGAGTGTAGGGGCCATCCACTGGACCCGCCACTGCCTACTTAGGTGCCAGGGCTTTTCCTTGTTCTGGTACTCTCGGGGGCACAGATGTGCAGTGACATCAGTGCGTGATGGGCGTGCTCCTGCACCCATGTGCAGGACATCCGCCACCGACAACCCCCTACCCCAAGTACGTGCTGCTGCAAGTTGCGATGCTCTCTGTCTCCACCAGGAGCCGCAAGAACTGCAGCACCCACCACCCACCCTCCCCAGGAGAGGACAGCAGTCCTACAGATGCTTGATGCTACTCCTCTCTTGCCAAGCCCTGACAATGGCACGAGGTGTGGCGTCCAGCGCCTCAACCCTCAGTGCCACTGGGGCCGGCTCAGACCATAATTCTTGATGTGTTGCTCACTGACTTTGTGGTGGTAGGAGCCGTTAGGGAATGGTGATCTGTGACAGGGTTGAATACGGCCCTGTCCCATTTGTTATGCAGAAAGAGTTACACGCAAGGATCTGTTCTACCCTCTCCTTTTCTGTCTCTTGTCTGTCTGGTTGCACAACCAAATGTTCTCATGAGACTTAGGAATTGATCACTCTGATGGTCTCGTGATTCTCTGCCTCTCGCTATCTCTCTACCTTCACTTGCTGTTTCTGTCTTTTCTTCCCCATTGCATATCTGCGGTTATAAAAATATATGTGAATTTGTGTGTGAAACTAAGTGATACAGGGATCCCTTTGTTTGAAACTGTATATAGTTATACTGTTGAAATAATTGCAAAAATCTATTTGGAATTTAGGGGGTTAACCTGAGGTGCGGTCTGATCTCCTCTCAAGCATGTTTGCAAACTCTTTTGCAGAACTGTCAGCAGGAGGCCAGCTTGGGACATTGTTCTATTTGCAAACTTGCTCTGCAGTGAAACTGTCAAGATCATTTTGTGAGAAACAGGATGTCTCTTAACAAGCTCCCAGGCAAAGACATAAAAAAAGCAGCAATGCTTTTGCTAGAGAGAGTGAAAGACAGACTGAAACTTGGAATTAGAGATACTCTCAGATGGAGAACTTTGTTTTCTCTGTTTGTACTGCCTTTGTAAATAGTTACACTGAACAATTTTTAATTTTTTATTTTGCTGTTACCAATAATAATAAAACATCACTTGCGAATTTTACAATTGTCTTCCTATGCTTCCTGACCTGTGTCTTGACGACATGAACATAACTCTGTTTGGTTTGAACTGGCTCTCCAATCTGCTAAACAGCAACTGAGAGCTGAAGTCCTTGAATTTAGAAAGGCAGACTTCAATAGGCTGAAGGATCTGGTTAGGGATAAGTTAGTTGGGTGAACAACATAGATGGGGTGGAAGAGAGATGGGGGCCATTCTTTGGGCACCTAAGGTATGCATGAGAATGGTAACCAAAAAAACAGCTTCAAGAGACCACTATGGCTCTCAGTAAGGGTCAGGAAAACAGTGACAGCTAAGAAAAATGCCTTCTACAAATTTAAAGAAAAGCAGCGTGAGGAAGAATGGGACGAATATTTGCTGAAAAAACAGCAAAGCAAAAAGGGCACTTAGGGAGGCAAAAGCAGACACAGAGCTGCATATCACAGAGGGAGTCAAGAGCGGAGAAAGAACAGATACATACTTACTGTTTAGAGTTTGTTTTCTCTGTTTGTACTACAGTGTACTTAAATAACTACAAAAATTAAATATAAATAAGGCAATGGGACCAGACGGTGTCCACCCTGGGATTTTGAAAGAACTTGCAGACCCACTAGCAGAATTGCTCACAGAGTCCCTGGACAGTGGACAAGTGCCGAATGACTGGAGAATAGCCACAGTGGTGCCTTTGCACAAAAGTGGGAACAGGAAGGACACCAGTAACCATCGCCCCATCAGCCTGACCTCGCTAGCGGGCAAACTAATGGAATATCTACTTCAGGAACATCTAGTGAAACACTTAACAGAAACCGGGCAGCTGGACACCAAAACAACATGGCTTCACAGCAGGGCGATCATGTTAGATGAACATGAGCGAATTCTTCAACTGGGTCACAAAAACAGTAAACCAGGGAGGGGCAGTGGATGCAGTATATCTGGATTTCAGCAAAGCTTTTGACTCAGTCCCCCACAGGAGACTGACAAATAAACTGGAACACACAGGCATAGGGCAAAAAATGGTCAGGTGGGTTCAAAACTGGCTTCAAGGAAGGACCCAGAGAGTCATGGTCAACAGAACTTTGTCTAGAGAAGGAAAGGTAACCAGTGGGGTCCCACAGGGATCAGTCCTCTTCAATGTGTTCATCAGCGACATAGCTGAAGGCCTACAGGGGAAGGGTTTCTGTTCACAGAGGACACGAAGATCTGCAACAGGGTGGACACATTAGAAGGGGCACCAATAATGAAAGAATATCTAAGACACTTGGAAGCATGGTCTAGGAACAGGCAGTTGAAATTCAATGCAAAAAAGTACAAAGTCATGCACATAGGGAAGAGAAACCCAAACAGATCATACACACTGAACAGAGAACAATTCACAGTAACAAAACTCAAACGGGACCTCGGAGTACTGATTTCTGATAATTTAAAAGTAGGAAGACAATGTGAAAAGGTGGCACAAAAAGCCAGTGGCATCCTCGGGTGTATAGGTAGAAGCGTTTCAAGTAGAAAACAAGAGGTGACAATGCCACTGTATAGGACACTGGTAAGGCCACATCTCGAGTACTATGTACAGTTCTGGAGGCTGCACCTCAAAAAGGACACTGATCATCTGGACGCAGTGCAGTGGAGGGCCATGAAAATGGTGCACGGCTTGCACCAGGAGCAGCATGAAGCTAGACTGAGGCACCTGCAATTGTACTCCCTTGAACAGAGAAGAAACAGGGGGGACATGATAGAAACCTTTAAATACATGAAAGGGATAAATCAGGTAAAAACAGGAAATGGAAATTACGCACTTACCATAATTATTGATCTTCTTGGACAAAGTCTTCACCACTCATTCACACTAATGGGAATTACGCCGGAGGCACTAGGACCCCGCATGCGCGGCGCTGCGAGACTAGCTTGTGCCATATAGGTTATCTCGGCGTCTACCCTCCAACTGCCTCAGTATCTTTCATTTCATTTGTTAACCGGGTAGAGACCCTGGACCGAAGCCCTTTTTCAGGTCCGACCCAGACAGATAAACATAGAACAATAAGACAAAGTACAAAAATACAACAAATAACACATCAGTCAACAACATCAATCATAACAAGTGCAAATTGACTTTGTTAATAAATACTGTTTAAATCTAGACTTCAACGGAATATGAGTTAGCTGATCTTAGGGAAAGAGGTAAATCATTCCACAAACTAGGTGCTTGACATTCAAATGAGTGAAAACCATAACTATTTTTAACAGATTGGGCTACCAACACAATTCCCTGAGTTCATCTTAAATTGGCTTGAACATTGTGGACCAAAACCAAGTCAGACAAAGGAGACAAACCCTCGGCAGAGATGGCCTGATGAATCCTATTGCCTAAAGCATACATATATTAAAACTGGGGAGAAAACCAGCCCAAAGAAGAGTACAATGAGAAATGGTGGGTCATAACGGGAACATCTAAAACGAACCGTCACATGTTATTATAAGCAACACTCTGAATGTGCCTCTCCCTTGCACCCAATTTATCACACAAGGGAGAAACATAGTCTAAGTGAGGCATAAGAATTTCAGTAGCTAATATTCTACGAGAATCAAAGGACAAATATGACTTAAATGTGTAAAGCTGCCCCAATTTGCAATGAATTTTGCTTTTTACCGATTTTACTTCAGAAAAAAAAGTTGAGGAGGAATCAAGTAAAACCCCCAGGTACTTAAACTCGGAAACCTGATCAAGTAAATTACCTTGAGCATCATGAATAAATAAATGTCTATCATCACTAAGTCGAGCAGAGCTACCAAACATCATAACTTTAGTCTTTCTAGCATTCAAGACCATCACATTTGAAGACATCCAGTCACATAATCTTTGGAATACTACTTCCAGAGTAGAATTTATATTTTCAACAGATTGGCCCTGACAATACAAAATCAAATCGTCGGCATATAATAGACACTTGCTCCTATCAAATATTGAGAGAACCTGGTTAATGAACAATGAAAACAGCAGGGGACCAAGAATGGACCCCTGAGGTACACCACAAACAGCAGGACAGGCAGCTGAAGAAACAGAAGCAATAGAAACATATTGCGAATGACCCTGCAAAAAATAATGAATGACAGTAACTGCTGAGTCAGACAACCCCAAAATAGTGAGCTTCTGACAAAGAAGAGAATGATTAATCAGGTCAAAAGCCCTTGACAGGTCCACAAACACCACCCCCAATAACAAACCGACATTACAATCTTGAAGGACGGTGTTCATGCACCTGACCAGGGCGAAAACCATGCTGTTCGGCATAGAGGACATCACCCCCACCAAAAAATCATTAAGCTAACTTACCATCAGTTTTTCTAAAATCTTACTCTACTGGCTTAAGACTGAAATTGGGCAAAAATCCTCTGCACCGACAGCACTGGCATTTTTGGGAACAGGCACAACCCGAGCTTACTTCCATGCCAAGGGAAAAACATCAGTTGATATACATAAATTATATATTTTACAAAGTGGTTCAGCTATACAGGGAGCTGCCAATTTAATAAACATAGCATCCAGCCCACCCCCACAATCACCGAATGAATCAGGTAATGCACATAATAATTTTAAGACTTCAGTATTGGTAATCCACTTGAACAAACCATTTGGGTGAAGGACCACTTTCCACGTGTCTATCAGAAACATCAGGTACATCATCAGATCGCATAGAAAAAACATCTTTACCAGAAATCCAACTAGAAACATCGGTAAAACACTGATTTCGCAAATTAGCCATCTCTAACGGATCAGTAAATACAGGTTACTCACCTGTAACAGGAGTTCTAGGAATGGTATATGTTGTTCATCCACACTCATTGGCAGGTATCCTTGCCGCTTTAAATCTTGCCGGAAGGTCTTCAAGCTTGCTCCTCCCACCCACCCGGGTGGTATAACTCTCGGCTCCGCCCCCATGACGCCAGATCTGCCCGCTGGAAGCTCTAGGCCAGGCCGGGCCGAGGTCGGGAGGGAATGGATGAACAACATACCATTCCTAGAACTCCTGTTACAGGTGAGTAACCTGTATTTCTAGGGACATGGATATGTTGTTCATCCACACTCATTGGCAGACTCCTAGCAGTTCTCCGGGAGGAGGGAGGCAAGACGACACCTTAATACTTACTTGGGAAGAGAGACTGGAGAACCGAGGCCCCAAAACCAGCATCCCGGCGTGACTCAAGGTCGATGTGGTAATGGGTAATGAAGGTGTTTGCTGACTTCCAGGTAGCAGCCCTGCAGATTTCCTGGATAGGGACGCCCCTGGAAGCAGCCACTGCTGGAGCAGTATGGCGGTAGAATGAGCCTTATCCTCTGGGAGGCTCCATGCCCGCCAACTTATAGCAGAGATCTATGCAGGAGGTTACCCACCTGCTTATCGTCCGCTTGGCTGCAGGTCTGCCAGATGGGCTTCAGCGTGAGGTGACAAACAGCTGGCGAACCTCTCTCAGATTCCCAGCCGCGCGCCCTTTATAATAAACGCAGCCTTCTAGGGTCCAGAGTATGGAGCCTATATTCGGCCTCCGAGGTGTGATTGGGGTAGAACACCGCAGAGTCAACACCGTTAAGGTAAACTCGACACCACCTTCGGAAGGAATTTCGGTGGGGCGAGGACAACCTTGTCCCTGTGGAAGACCAGGTAAGGAGACTCGTGGAAGCGCCTGAGCTCTCCATCCTTCTGGCTGACGGATAGCCACCAAGAAGGCGGTCTTCCACGACAGGTGAGAGAGAGCACACCTGTGCATAGGTTCGAATGGCTTGCCCATGAGCTTTGCCAGTACCAGCAGTAGATCCCACGGAGGTGGGGTTCCTCGACTGAGGAAATGTGATCAAGGCCTTGAAAAAGCGCCAGACCACCTTCTCCTGCGCATCGACTGCTTCCTGCCCGCGCCTGTAAGCAGAGATGGCTGCTAGGTGCACCCTTAGGGTCGTCGACCTAAGCCCTTGACTGAAAGGGACCATAAATAGTCCAAGATGCTTGCCAAGGAACAGGAGGAAGGGTCCAAGCCCTTGTTCTGACACCAAATGGAAAACCTTTTCCATTTGAAGGCATAGCATTTTCTGGTCGACTTTACGGGACACCTCAACTACATTGAGGACCTCGTCGGAAAGACCCAAGGCCTGGAACTCTAGCCAGGAACCAGGCGGTCAGGTGCAGGGATTGAAGGTCCGGATGGAACACCTTCCCTGATTGACTGAGAGCAGGTCCGGGCGAGCTGGAAGCTGCCGTGAATCCTGGAGCTGAGACTGAGGAGATCTGGTACCAGAACTGGCGAGGCCAGTCTGGGGCTATCAGAATCACCTGCGCCTTGTCCTCCTCGCCTTGAGAAGCACCTTGTGGATCAAGGGAAATGGGGAAAGGCGTAAAGAGGCCCGGGGTCCACTGCCTCGAGAAGGCATCCCCTGCAGCGAGCCCTGCTGAGGGGGCGGGCATGGAACAGACTCAGCTTGCCTCCCTGGAGGCAAACAGGTCCACCTGAGGTGTGCCCCAATGGGAGAACAGATGCTGTACTACCTCCGGGAGAGACCACTGGGATGCAGCCCTATCCGGCTCAGGGCATCGGGCAGGGTGTTGGAGGCCCTGCCACGTGAATGGCTAGGAGATCCGCCCAGGCTGCGCACGAAGTGACCAAATGCGGAGAGCTTCCTTGCATAGAAGCATGGAGCGCGGCCCCGCCTCTGGCGGTTTAGATAGCATGGTCGTGGTATTGTCCGCCTGGACTCGGACCACTTGACCCCGGAGGAATGGAGCAAAGGCGGTGAGAGCTAGGCGGACCGCTCGGAGCTCCAGCAGGTTGATGTGGCATCGGGACTCCCGCGGGGACCAGAGGCCATGAGCCCGGTGTTCCCCCAGATGGGCACCCCAACCCATCAGAGAGGCATCGGTCGATAGAGAGACCGTCGGCTCGGGGCGGACGAACGGGATGCCCTCCTGCAAATGATCTGGAACGGTCCACCACTGGAGAGCGTTCCACATCCCTGTGTCACCGACACAAGCTGGTCCAAAGGATCGCAGCGCAGACCACTGGCTGGCCAGTCCCCACTGAAGGGGACGATGTTCCAGCGGGCCCAACGGACCACGCTGGTGCAGGCCGCCATGAGACCCAGGAGGCGAGGAAGTCCCGGCAGGGCGCAATTGCCCAACCAGAAATGATCGGGCAAAGGAGGAAAGAACCTCGCCCTGTCCGCGGAGCCGCGCCTGGCTCGAAGAGAGTCGAGCTGCGCCGATGAATAGAATCACCTGCTTCGCTCGAGTCTGACTTGGCCTCGTTGATAAGGAGGCCCAGTTGAGAGCAGACCTGGAGGGCCAGATCTCTGACCACTCCGCCTCCTTCCTGGAGGGAGCTATCAGCCAGTCGTCCAGGTAAGGGTACACCTGACCCTCGCGCCGCAGGAATGCTGTCACCACTGCCATGCATTTGGTGAAGACCCTGGGAGCTGGAGACAAGCCGAAGGGCATGGCTTGGAACTCAAGAGGGATCCTTCCGCCGAAGCGAAGGAATCTCTGGTGAGACGGACGGATAGGGACGGAAAACGCTGGCCCTGCAAGTCCAGAGAGCAGAACCACACGCCGCTCCAAGGATGGTATTATCTGAGCCAGAGTGACCATCCTGAAGGTTCGAGACCTTAGGAACTTGTTTAGGTCGTGTAGGTCGAGAATGGGGCCAGCCCCGTCCGCTCGGAACCAGGAAGTACCTGGACACAAACCCTGGGTCTGAAGGAGGGTCCACCACCTTCTTATCACCTCCTTCTGGAGGAGGGAGCGATGTCGGCTCGACGAGCCGCCAGTGAGGCTGGGGATCCCGCCCTCTAGGGCGACGGCTCTGAAGGGTGGTGCCTGCTCAATTCCAGAGGCAGGCCTCTTCCCACCACCTCTCAAGACCCACCTGTCCGTGGAAACAGCGGACCAGGCGGAACGGAAGTGCCGGAGCCGTCCCCCCACGGGGGGACCCAGGGGTTAGGTGACGGGAATGGGGCGACACCCCTCAGCCCGTCACTGGGCAGGCTTGGAGGAGGGACCGGCCGAGGGACCTCCTGGGCCTTTTCCTCCCTGCCTCCTGTTAGAGGAAGCCGGCGGCTTGGGTTTGGGATGCCAAGGCCGAGCCTGCTGGCCCTGACGTTGCTGGGCCGGGCGCGCCCGGGGCACAGAAGGACGAAAGGGCTTAGGCTGCGGTTTGCGGCCTTTGTCCTTCTGAGCGGAAGAGACCGAGTCCAAGGTAGCATTGGACTTCTCGATCCTCTGCAGGTGACCTTCCACCCCAGGGCCGAAGAGGTCAGTCCCCAAAAAGGGAACATCCGCCAACTTGTGCTGGGTATCCAGGTAAAGGTGGATATCCTCAGCCAAGCCCGCCGACGATAGCCACTCGCGCCGCCACACCGATCTGCACATGAGTCCCCTATATCCAAAGCAGTCTGAGCTGCTGTTTGGCTACTGCCCTGCCCTGGTCCCGCACCTGCTTAACCGTAGTCTGCAGATCGGGCGGAAGATGAGGATGACCTCATCCAGGAGCCCAACAGGGCATGAGAAAAATGTGCCATGAGGACGCCGAACTGGCCTGATGGCACCGAGAGAGGACGCAGCGCGAGACTTTTCGCCCGACATAGTCCAATTTCTGGACTCCTTGTCAGGAGGTTTGTCCACATCCCTGGCGCTCAGCTGCACGCCGAAAACGCTGTCGGTAACCAACCCCCAGCAGAGGGTGTTCCGAAAACCGGACAAGGAACCGGTAGGGACCGTATACTTCCTGGCCATCCTGGTCAAGGCGCAGGGCAGGAAGCAGGCTGCCAAAGCTCCAGTGCCGGACCCACTATGGCCTCGCCACCGGAAAGGCCTCCGCCGGAGAATCCTCGTCCAGAATCTCCGTGAGGGATACCTGGCCCGTTTTGGAACGTGGTTCGAGCTCCATCCCGTGGACTCCTAGATGAGCCAAGTAGTCCTAGGAAGGACGACGGCTATCGCCCATTGACTGACCTCCTGAAGACTCCACGTCCAGTCGCTTGGAGAAAAGGAGGAATCATCTTCAGACTCGGAAGAGTCCTCGAAGAGCTGCCTCTGCCTGAGGCACCTTCACCTGCCGAGGTCGGTCGGAGGAGGGTAACTGACAGCCGATAGAGACCCTTAGCCGACCGAGAATCCTTGGTCGGAGCCCCAATTGGTGGCTGTGGAGGCGGAGGTTCCACCGGAATCGTGGAGCTGGTTTTGGCCGAACAACCGCCTGGGTATAGGCTCCTCGGATAAGTCGAGGGTTGAGTCGGCCGCCGGTGACAGCGACTTAATGGCCGGGGAAGGCGACAGGGTCGGCTTACTCCGGCCAGGAGGAGCTGTTGCAACATAAGATCCTCGTACCGTCCGACGATTTACGCCAAGCCTCCTCATCCGAGGAGGAGGATCGAGGCCGAGCGGCGACGCCGGCTTATCGCTGGTGCCGAGACCAGACCACCTGACGGACGGGATCGGCTGGACCGCTAAGAGGTCCGAGACCGAGACCGGAGTCCCGGAATTTCCGAGGTCGGTGCGGGAGGTGTCGCCGGAACCGCACCCTTCTCGCTCGGATGGTGCATCCGAGGGCCCGGAACCGGAGGCACAGGCGAGCCCATCGGATCCTCAACTCCTCCCGGGGGAACCGGAGAGGAATCTCGGCTGCTAAAGGCGACAGCCCGTCAATGGGTCGAAAAATCTCGGCTTCATCGGTGGGAGTCTCGGTCAACTGACCTGGCGGGACACCCGTGAGGCCAGTGGCCGGCCGAGCCGGTCGCATCGAAGCACGGTCGACGGCCCGGAGAGGACCTTCCGCTCCCAAGAGCGCCGACGGAGGGACTTACCCTGTCCTCTTTTGGACCGAGAATAAGGTCCCGCAAACGTAGGCCCTTCTCCTTTAGTGGAGAGGGACAGACAAAGCTCCTTAAAAGAAGCCGTGTAAGAAGAGCCCAGAGAGAGCGGGATAAATGCCGCGGCCGAGGAAGATACGGCCCGCGCCGCCTCCTCTTCGAAGGCGACCATCCGCTCGAGCTGATCCGCCGAGCCCGCCGCCGCGGACACCGCCAACCGGGCCTCCTTGGACTTCACCGGAGGGAAACGCTTCTCGGGACGGCCCAGTTGCAATCGGGCAGCACGGTCTTCGAGGACGTAGGCCGAGAAAGATGAGCACAGGTCGCAAGCCTGCGGGTCGTGCTCAAGGCCTAAGCAGTAGACACACGTGGAGTGTGGATCCGTCTCGAGACATCTTCGGTTCGCATGGGCATCTCCGAATCCGAGTCGATTTGTCCATCGCAGTCACAGGGATAGAAGACTGAAGTCTTTTCGCAAAATTTATTTTAAATCATAAACGGAGAAATAGGAACTAGTCTCAAACGCAGAGCGTTAAGGAGGGAACCTGAGCTCCAAGCGGTAAGGAAGATCTGACGTCATGGGGCGGAGCCGAGAGTTATACCACCCGGGTGGGTGGGAGGAGCAAGCTTGAAGACCTTCCGGCAAGATTTAAAGCGGCAAGGATACCTGCCAATGAGTGTGGATGAACAACATATCCATGTCCCTAGAATCAATTTTCCAGGAGTTGAAGAGAAGTGAGAGACGTTTCAGCTTCAGGAGAAATTAAATAATTTACAGTATCCTAAAAATTCTTTGAATCCAGAGATGTACCATCCAATTTAGATCTAAATAAAAAATAAGTCTTGGCTTGCTTTACCTTATATTACTCAACATATTCCTAGCCACCCTATATTCCTGCAAATGGGTAAAAGAAGGAGACATTTTAAAGGCCAGCTAAGCTGCCTTCTTTTGTTATGCAAACACCTTTAAATCATTAGTTTTGACTGAGGAGGTGCAGCGTAAACTAATGAAAGAAAATCTAACCCTAACTTCCAGGCATGTGAAGGCCCTGATGACCCATGTAAGAAGGGTCAATTCAACAATGTCTTCACAGCCTGAACAACAAGGAAGTGAAGACCAAAACAGAACAAGTGAGCTCGGGGGATGGTGGGTGGGTGTGTGAATGAGTGGTGGAGACTTCATCCAAGAAGATCAAGAATTAGGGTAAGTATGTAATTTCCATATCTTCCTGGACTAAAAGTCTCCACCACTCATTCACACAAATGGGAGAGTACCGAGCTAAAAATCATCCCCCACCCGGACTAGGGTGGTAGGAGACAGAACTCACTCAGGACAGGAGTCCATAAGGACTGTCCTGCCTAAGAAAGTTAACTGTCAGGCATGGACAACTAGAACATAGTGCTTTACAAAGGTATGCATTGGGCTCCAACTCACCGCCTTGCAGATGCCTGCAACAGGTACATTACGAATCTCCGCCAGGAAAGCCGCAACCGCTCCAGTAGAGTGGTGAGAACCCGGCCTTCCAACTTGAGCTGTGCCATGGATTACTAGTCTTGAAGACATGCTACTAACCAAGCAGAAATGCATCTCTTGGCAAGAGGCTGACCCAGCCAAGGCATTCGGAAAGATACAATAGTTGCTCGGATGTGTATCTCTTCATTCTGTCGATGTAGAATCACAGAACTCGCTGCACCTGCCCAGTTAATGCAGTGTTGGAATGCTTGCTATCACTGTCAGATTTAGGTCTGCAGTATTCCTGACTGAAGGTGAATTTGGCAGCTATATGAGCTTTCCATGTCCCATTAATGGGTGTACGGTTGCCCAACTGGAGGTCTGCCATACCTTTTTGAGGGTATTCTGCACATAAAGCCTCCCATTTGTAATCCATTCCCATCTTGGGACCTGAATTATGTTCTTGTAAAGCTTACTTTGGCTCCTTCTGAGCCAGCCACGAGTTGTGGCTTACGCTTTCTATCATGGAAATCATTATTTTTAATTGCAGTCACTTCAGCTCAAAGGATTTCAGAGCTACAGGCGCCAATGTGTGGACCTCCTTATTTGGGTTTCCACAAAGACACAAGTTTCTTTGCATACTAATCCTATGTTTTTGCCAAAGGTGGAGCTGGGTTTAAAGTAAATCAAACCTTCCACTTCCTGTTTATTATCCTGAGCATGCCAATCAGGGTGAGGCATTGCTGCATACTTTGGACATTCATGGAATACTAAGATACTATGTGAATCGCAGCAAGCACTAAAGAAAGTCCTCTCAGCTTTTCGTTTTGTTCACCCCTGGAAAAGAGGATGCCCCAATGTCGAAAACAGTGCTTGCCCAAATAGCTAACACATTGTATTATGTTCTCTTATATGAAGTACAGTAAGGAGCTTCATGGTGAGGATTATGGTCATTCCACCAGGGGTATGGCCACTTCTGTTGCTTGTTTCAGAAACATCTCTGTAGTTGATATTTGCGCTGCAGCCACTTGGAGTACTGCCCACAATTTTACTAAACATTACAGTCTGGACATTGTTTCTTGCAGACTACTCGTGGCTGGCTCAAAAGGAGCCAAAGTAAGCTTTACAAGAACATAATTCAGGTCCCAAAATGGGAATGGATTACAAATGGAAGGCTTTATGAGCAAAATACCCTCAAAAAGGTAGGGCAAACCTCCAGTTGGGCAACCGTACACCCATGAATGGGACATGGGAAGCTCATATAGCTGCCAAATGCACCATCAGTCAGAAATACTGCAGACCTAAATCTGACAGTGACGGCAAGCATTCCAACACCGCATTTACTGGACAGGTGCAGGGGTCCACAAAGTGAAATGCTTCTACTTCAAAGAATATGCATGTCTGGTGGAAGGCTTTCTGGCCATGAGCAGCACATCAGCAACTTTAGGTAACACCCCAAACCATGGAATGACTATGTCTTCAGAAGCCAGGCATGCGAATGCAGGGACTTCAGATCCAGATGGACCAAAGACCCCTTGCCCTGTGACAACAGGCCGATGGACAGAAGTAGTAGTACTGGAGGCTCCACTACTAGTGGTTGGAGCAGCGGATACCACATTTGTCAAGGCCAGAGAGGTGCAATGAGGATGAGGGTCGCACACTCCATCTGCAATTTTAGTAATACTCTCTATATTAATGGAATAGGAGAGAATGTGTACAGAACCTTTCCAAGAGAGGGACAATGCGTCTCACCGAAAAACTCTAGGCCCTGGAGCAAGCCAGCAAAAAACATGGCAGTTTTAAGTTGTGTGGGGATGCAAAAAGGTTCAACTCGGGACAACCTCACCTTGTGAAGAGGTTGTCTACCACAGAGGTCAGCAGTCCACATTTGCATCTTGGACTGTGACCTGCTTAGCCTGAACACCTGGAAGATGCATGGCTGCCAGCTCTAGGCCATGTTCCGCACCCAATATCACACTCTCATTGTTTCCTGACAAAGGGGATAGGAATGAGTCCTCCCTTGTTTGTTTATTTAATGCATGACACTGATGATGTCCATCTGTATTAACAAAGGACCCACAGCCAGATGCTCCTGAAAAGCTGGAAAACTGTATAAGACAGCTCTCATTTCCAGGAACTTTATGTGCAAATTGGTTTCCACCTGGATCCAGGAACCTTTTTCCTTTTTGGTAACTTTTGATTTTATGTATAAGCGTATGTAGTAAAATGAAAAATGCATATACATATCAAGCAGTAAACGAGGTGAATGACACCTAAGTATAGCAATCCAATAATGAGTTAGACAAAGGGGTGTACCATAACATAACATAATACGTTGCCAATAGGGATCGCTAGGAAGTGCAACACATAAATAAATGTCCAGCCAGGGGAAGTCGCAAAAAAGTCTCTACAAGTCCAGGAACAGTAGCTCAATAATAATCTATCAGTCTGGCTTCCCTGCTCCTTGCAGGAAGAAGAAGATGATAATGGAGGGCGGAGAGCTAAACAAATGCAGAGTGTTGTAAAGATCAGTAATACTCAGTTACATTATCTTTGACCCTGTGACCAGGGGCAGAAATTAACTGTCACACAGAGATAAAGAGGGATAGCAGAAACACGCAGTAAAATCACAAACTGAGGGGGTTAATATTCACCCCAAACATTGTAATATTCGTACTTAAGCAGATAGGAAAATTCCAAGTTGGATGCTACTCACAGCCATAAGAACAAAACAATAAATTAAAATCAGTAAAGGGAGATACGCAAAGGGCAGAACAAGCCCACAATAATAAGCAGAAAGACAAAAAGCAGCCCGGTGACACTGAGGGCTGAGGCGCTGGACGCCTTACCTCACGCTACACTGGCGACCTCTGTTCGAGAACGAGCATGGGCCGCCGGGGGTTTGCAGGGGAGGAGATGGATCCAGCATTTGAGGGACTGCTCTCCCTTTCCGGGGAAGGGGGACTCCAGTGGTCGGCACGTTACTGGCCCCTAGTGGAGGCTGGGAGGCAGTGCGCTGATGCTGCAGAAAAGGGCTTGAGATAGGGAAGACACCTAGAGGAGCACGTAACGACGCATGTGTGCTCCCTTCACTGGCGTCACTGCACGCCCCACTCACGCAAGGGGAGAAACCATGACAATGGTCCTTGGTCATGCAGGATCCTGGCTGAGGTGAGTTGAGCTAGGGGGCTCCACTCTGCCCTGCCATGGAGGGTAAACCGTGGGAGAAGAGGGAATGCTGCCTGACGTCAGGGTGCGGGGCTCGACGGATGGTTGCTGACCAGGACTCAGGGAAGAAACAGATGAGGGGAAAAAAAAAAAAGAAAGACAAGAAGCTCAAAGTCAGTCAAGATCGTGCTCCTGTTCTTGGTCGGCAGTATCTTCATTGATCAGGAGTTTCACAGCAAAGGCCATAGCTGCTGCCGGGTCAGTAAAGTTATGTAATTTATTCTGGGCTCTCACCTGGTGCCATGCTGGAAAGAATAATTGGGTCTCCGGTCCTTTCTCCATGAGTGTCTTTTTCACCACTTGCAGTTCCTGTTTCAGAGACTGTGACGGAACTTCAGGGGAAAAAGCCAGCTTACTCCCCTGCCCTTAGCTCTGGCTGCCTGAAGCAGAGATTTCCGGGCCTCTGGACTCGAAAGCTTCACACTGGCAGTTAATGGTCATGGCCCAGCCCTGCCACGAGGGCGGGAGTGGATTGCAACAGTGAAAGCTTTTAAGATGGTAATCCCTGCAGAAGCATCAAACAGGCAGAGGTCAGTGAAAATAAGGCATTCAAGCACTGGTGTCAGGTCGTGTTCGTTGGCGAATCTGGAAGGAAAACTGACCACCCGAACATTGTTCTCCCGGAGGTCGTTCTCAAGCAATTCCACCTTAGATCAGAGAAATAGAAGACCCTTTGCAAAGGTTGCATTCACAGCAATTTGTCACTTTGCTCCAGTCTGGAGTTCGGTAAGATGCTTCTTGTTATCAGTGATCTAGGTGCCAAGATCAGTTAATTTAGCTTCCAACGCGGATAATCTCTTATTGGTCTCTTCCCTTGATTGAATTTTAGTAAGCATACTCATAATCTGCATAGTTGGTAGGTCGCTGCTCAAGTCGAGCTGCTGCAAAGATCCAGGCCCCTTTGAGCTGAAAGCCACAGAGAAAAAAGCTTCCACACTGTGCACAGCAGATTTCAAGTCCTTTTTCGGAGCTACAGTGATACACAGTGCCCCAGAGGGTGCACTTGTATTATAATTGTTCCACTGTAATAATATCAATACCCTAGCTACTACACGTATAGACTTTCAGCCACCTTGGCCATTATATGTAATTACTTGAAATGTGATGTCCCACTAATGCACTATCTCTGAATGTGTGACTATGTTGACATGGAGCTTTTGTAAATGAGTCTATGACTCAAAGGGTTGTAATTCCTATGATTGACTAAATAAATAAATAAACAGCTGGTCCAACAAACAGCTTCGTCAGGATTTTGCATGATAGGCAGCGAGATAGAAGGAATATATTAATAATTTTAGGAAAGAAACGCAGAGCTGCAGATAAAAAGCTGTTGCTCTGCTGGCTACTCCACAGCGCCCCCAGAGCCTTGTGTTTGATTAAGGGCCAAGGTGTGCCCCCTACCCAGATCTGGATGCAGCCAAAGTGACAATTTGAACTGGAGATGGCATTAGAAATGGAATGCCCCTCAAGAGGTTGCAGTGGTCCATCCACGTCAGTGTTTTGCATAAGGGGGGACTTGACGGGCATCTTCTAGCCAATGTCATCTGTAAACTGGTCCCACTGTACTCTCAATGTCCACTGCGGTGTTCACCTGTGTAAGTGGGCCAGTGGCACAGTCACAATGGCTGCTGCCATGAGTCCCAGGAGATACGGAAATGTTCTGGCTGGGACTTGATGACTACTGTATACCAGCTGTGCTTGAGCAGTGAATCTTTCTGCCCTATTCAGTGGTAGGAATGCATAGCCCTGCTCTGTGTCCAAGACAGAACCTATGTACTGCAGCCTTTGGCAAGGAGTCAGTACTGACTTTGGCACATTTACTGTAACCTCCAAGTTGTCAAACAACTGCCTTCTTCAGCACAGGGTGTGCAAGAGTTGACTCCTGGAGCTGGCTTTTAGGAGTCAATCATCAAGGCATGAGAAGACATACAGCCCCTCTCTGTGAGGGGCTGCTAGCACCACTGCTAAGCATTTGGTGAAGACCACGTAGAAGTCAAAGGGCAATATTCTGAACTGACAGTGCTCCCCTTCCAATATAAATCTCAGATACTGCCTGTGATGATGCCTGGCCATGATATGAAGGTATGCATCCTTCATTTCCAGGGAGCAAACCCAGTCCCCTGTTTGCAACAGGAATATCAAAACTTGCACTACTTCTTTCAGCAGGGACAAATGTTCCGGAGGATAAGAGGGTGCTGGGGGTTCTAAGAGCTCCAGAGCATTTCCCATTGCAATTATCTCCAGAGTCCATTCGTCTGTGGTAATCTTCCTCCCTTGTGTCAGCCCCCTACAACCACCTCTAGAGACAACAGTGGTATGGGGCAGTCCAATTTGAGTCATGCTAAGCCACTCGGAGGAAGGGACCTGGGAAGGCTCCACTTCCCTTACCCAAGCCTTGCTGACGCTAGGCTCGAGGGCCACCTCTAGCAGCAGACTGACAAAAGGATCCCCTGCCATGACCCCTGCTAGGTGTTGGATACAGGGATCTGACTGACCTTTAACTCATTTTAGAGACTTGAAGGCTTCTTACTGCCTCTTCCACATGACAGCCAAACAACTGGGGTGCCTCTAAGAGAGGCTTTCAGAACCGTTTGCTGCACATCAGTTGCAAACCCAGTAAACCTGAGCCAAGAATACCGTGTCATGCAAATACTAGCAGCACGTGCCCTGGCCGATGCATCAGAAACATATGCTGAACATAGCAAATGTTTGCCAACTTCAGCCCCAGAAGTAAGACTTTTCATTAACTCGTTCTTGGCATTTTCTTCTGGAAGAGCCTGAGCTGCAGCTTTAGCAACCTTCCACAGGCTATTCTGATACTTTATTATGTGGGCCTGGCAGTTTGCAATACAAACGCCTAGTGAGGCAGAGGCATATGTGCGCCTTCCCATCACATCTAGCCTCCTTGATTCCTTATAGGAGACAGAGTACTCATGTGTTTAGGTGCCCTGGATCTGTCATAAGCAGCCATAATAATCCATGAGTCTATTTCAGGCTGGTTGGCATAATTAGGGTTGGCAGCAGGAGCAGGGTACTGCTTGTCAGCCTTTCTAGGTACAGCTGGTATTGAATTTGGCCTGTACCATGCAGCAAATGAGGCATCCTCCAATGCAGGGAGTATTGGAGAAACAATGATGGAAGGAGTACATGGTACCTCCAAAAATCCATCAGGTTCTCGTAAGTAGAATTCTCTTCTTCCACAGAAAAGCCATTGCATTCTGCATTTGTTGCATCATAGTATGGAAGACAGTCTTTAGCAGAAAATCCGGGTGTGTACACCACAGAATCCTCACTACCAGAAGATACAGTGAAACTAGAATGTGCTACATATTGTTCTTCTCCGTAACTCTCCTTCTCGTCATAATCACCCTCCACTATGATTCCTGGATTATATATTCCTCCTCCTCCTCCTCCTCCTCATTGATGTCCCTGTCGGTGATGGGAACTGACATCTCGCTGGTGACACCGGAGACTGCTGCTCAGGAGGTATATGCTGTGAACCAGGAGGAAATCTGAGGTCAGACATTTGTCCTAATATTAATAAGAGTGGGCAAATTCTACAAGAGCTACAGCCCACTGATGTGGTAGCTAAGCTTGGGCCTCCCCGTAGCCTAACAGAGCCCTGATAAATGCCACACACTGCGCTGGGACCATCTGTGATTTCTACTGGTTAAAAATGAACCTCACATTGGAGAAGATCTCCAAGACCTTCTGGAGAGCTATCTATAGTAAGTCTCCGAGGATGACCTGCATTGATCTGTCAATTGTCCAGACAGGGGCCTACAGTACATGGATACCCAATCAACAAAATAGGCTGCCACATGTGCCAGAATTTTGGTGAAGATGGGAAGTACTTTATAGAGACAAAATAACATTGTTTCTGGATTGGAATACAACAGTTTAGTTGGAAAGGAAGGAAAAGATGATGGGAAAGGCTGATCTGGATGTAGAAGTAGGCACCCTTACGGCCTAGGCTGCAGAGCCAGTCCTTGTGTTCCACTAACGAGATCACCTAACTCAACAATACCATCCTGAATTTCTAACATTTGAAATGGAAGTTTAGACAGCACATGTCTAGGATAGGGCACCAGCCACTCATTCTTGTTGTGACTACTTATTTTTATAGAGCAGGTAAACACACTAGACAATTACAATGTCTATTCTCAGGCACGACCCGGGGTAGTTACAGAGCAAAACAATAAGACAACCATATCGCAAAGTAAAACAGAAGAGTCGAAGGTTACAAGAAGACAAGGTGGCACACATTATACAAAAAATACAAGAAACACAATAGCAAATGCAGAATTCAGCTGTACAATAGTAACTAAGATCTGGTCACGGAATTGATGCAGTAAACAATAATTGCCACAGTTAAAGCACACAGTCAGATACAATCCGTAAGTAGAGCGAGCACAGGAGAGGAAGTATCTGGACATTGGTATTTTGTCTAAAGAGTGAAGATACCTCCTTTCTAAGCATCTGCAAGACATCCAGAGGATGTACCTGACTGAAGTCAGGCACGACTGCTGTGACACAAAGCCTAATGAGAAACCACTCATTTTCAGCACCCATTGGTAAGTTGCAGTCTCAAATCACTGGGGCAGAAATTGTGTCAGGTGGCCCCTTCCAGGAGATTGAGGAAGAATGGTGGGATTGGGGATGGGGGGAGAATGGCTGATGGCACCATACCCCAAGTCACTTTAAGGAGGGAATAGGATTGTCTGTGTCTTTACCAATGCTGGAGCCACCTTGCTCACTGCCTTTGCATCAGCTGTATCAGTTATCATAGGGGTGTTTCTTAGCCTTTGTCCGTGATTTTGGTTACAAAAAGACTAGGAAGTAGAGGCCTGTCTCTGCTGCTGGGGATGCCTGTTGTACTTGGGTAGTGCCACAAAGATCTCCTTAATGGCCTTTTCGGATGCCTCAATTTCCTTTAGGATGCCCTCCACTTGGGAGCTGAATAGCACTGACCCACTGACTGTGAGATCCAGAATCCCGTGCAGGATGTCCTAATTAAAGGTAGAAGAATGCAATCAATGATGCCTCCTAAGAACAATTTCTGAGTTCATACACCTAAAGCCAGCCTCAGCCAGATCCATGGCTAGTTGCAAGTGGTGTTTCACCATCACTAAGTTGCAGTCGATGAGACACGAGGCCTATCCTTGTGGTCATAAGGGAAGTCATCTCTCAATTCCGTAGCCATGGGACGAGACCAGACTAACTTTGCCAGGTCTAGAACAGCATCATCAATTGGCAAACTGAGGAACGAAGGTACTTCCTTTAAGAGTATATCCAGGTGCTGATACTCCTCCACATGCACCACTTCTAGTCCCTGTCCATTACTGTAAGACATGAAGGGAACTGGAGGTTTGTCTCAAGAAGTAGGAGAACAACTCCAGGCCCTTGCCTGGGTCCCTATCATCTCATTCGCTAACGTTGGGAGTCCCTGAGATAGTTATCAGGATAAGATGTACAACTGGACCCCATAAATAACTGCAGAATGACCAGGCAAGTACTTTGCAAGGTCGAGCCGAGGCAGCCCAGTCAAACTGTGAACCGCTGATCATGGTGTCCAGGACAGACTTGTCCAAGGGAGAAGGTTATTTTCTGAAACCACTGGCGGGACCTCACCCTGCCCAACTGAGTGAACAAGCATTTGTGCAGATGATGCGAAAAGAGGGGGCAATTGTACTGTATAGCTTATCCTGGACATCTTCCTTTAGCACTGCTTAAAGTCATGAGTCTGGCCCACCATGTTCAATGCAGTCCAAATCCACACAGTACAGTTCCTGGGGAAAATCTTTGTTGAATATTAAAGCTGCAAAAAGGCATTTGTAGCTCTAACTGAGCAAGGTCGCTACTGGGAAAATAATTGGAAAAAAAAATTGGTTAATATAAAAGACCCAGAGGCAGAAGCTACCAAAAGACTGAGCTCATATTTTTAGCGCAATGGAAGATCTGCAACATGGAGAGGCAAGGGTGCAAGAAAGAGTGGAGAAAAGACAGTCTAGCAAATGGGCTTTCAGAGGACTTTGTGCATGTTCAGAACACTGTATAAGTGTTGACTATGTAGAAGGAATCCAAGTAGTTATAACTTCAGCAGTGGGAACACCAGAAGGATGAGATGAAATCAAAGACACAAAGATCCTGTTCTCCTACAAATGCCTTCAGTAATAAAGAATGAGGGACAAGAAATACAGATAATTAATAAGTACAAGCTCAGTTTTGTCTTAATATATTTCAAATAGTTATTCTGGATCTTGGAAGATCACTTTAAACTGTTTCTAGGCCATCCAGCTGGCAGAACAGTACACGTGGTCGCTGAGAACACAGATGAGCTGGGTTTGCACTCTGAGGCCAGGATGCAGCACATAAAGCAGCAGAAGGTGGGTTCTTCAGAGACACCATTTTGGTGACAAACAGTGCTACCAATTCAGTCAGGTGGCTAAATGTAGCTTAGAAACCTTGTGAGGTCTAGTTAAAACCATAGTATTTGTAAGTCAAAAGAAAACTTCATCATAAAGGTTTTTAGCAAAAAAATGTATTTCTGACATAGAAACACAGACTTTGACGGCATATAAGGACCGCTTGGCCCACCTAGTCTGCCCATTTCCTTACCTACAGGATAAGTTGCAGTTCCTACTTAACCAACAGCCTATTTCTTCCTATCCCCCACAAAAATTGCCTTATGTCTGTCCCATGCATTCCTGAATTCTCCCACAGTTTTAGACCCCACAACCTCCTCAGGAAGGCTGTTCCATGCATCCACCACCCTCTCTGTTAAAAAATACTTCCTCACATTGCCCCTGAGCTGTCCCCCCTCTATCTTCAAATTGTGTCCCCTTGTTCTTGCACATCTTTTTTTCTGAAAGGTGCTACCCTCTTGGACTTTGTTGATTCCACTGAGGTACTTAAAAGTTTCTATCATGTCCCTCCTTTCCTCGGGTATACATATTAAGCTCCTTTAGTCTCTCCCCATATGGCTTCTCTTGCAGACCCTGCACTATTTTACTTGCCCTCCTCTGAACAGCCTCCATCCTGTCAATGTCCTTGCGGAGATGGGGTCGTCTCCAGAACTGGATGCAGTACTCCAGATGGGGTCACACCAACTGTCTGTACAGAGGGATTACAACTTCCTCTTTTCTGTTGGTGATGCCTCTCCATATACATCCCAGTATCCCCTCAGCCCTCCCTACTGCCTTCTCAGATTGCTTGCTAACCTTAAGGTCATCTGATATGATTACTCCCATGTCCCTTTCCATTTTAGTTGTTGTTACTACCTCCCCCCTTCCCCATTATGTAATCGTCCCCTGGGTTTTTGTTTCCCAGGTGCATTATTTTGCACTTCTTTACATTGAATCCAAGCTGCCATACTTCTGACCATTCCTCCTACCTTGCAAGTCCTTCTCTCATCCTTTCCACGCCTCCTTGTGCATCAACCCTATTGCAGATCTTTGTGTCATCTGCAAGAGGCATACTTTCCCTTCCAGTCCCTCTGCAATGTCACTTATAAAGACATTAAAAAGGACTGGACCCAGTACTGAACCCTGCGGTACCCCACTAGTAACCCCTCTTTCTTCAGAGTGGACTCCATTTACAATTACCTTCTGTGTCCTGTTGTCCAGCCGATGTTTTACCCAGGCTACCACCCTGGGACCAACTCCCAGGCTAGTTAATTTGACTGTTAATCTTTTGTGTGGGACTGTGTCAAATGCCTTACTAAAGTCTAGGTAGGCCATGTCCACAGCCCCTCCCTGGTCTACTATTTTGGTCACCCAGTCAAAGAAATCAATTAGATTTGTCTGAAATGACCTTTCCGCCGTGAACCCATGTTGCCTTGGGTCCTGTGCCCCACTGGCCTCTAGGTACTCAACAATTCCTTCTTTCTTTCAGAAGTGATTCCATCACTTTCCCTACCACTGAGATCAAGCTAACAGGTCTGTAGTTTCCTGCCTCTGCCTTGCTCCCACTTTTGTGAAAGGAAATCACATCCATCCTCCTCCAGTTCTTAGGTACCATACCATCCTCCCATGATTTGTTAAAAAGGGTAGTCAGTAGTGTCACTAGTTCTCTCAATTCTTTTAGAATTCTGGGGTGAATTCCATTAGGCCCCATTGCTTTGTCCACCTTCAGTTTTAGGAGTTCTTTCAGAACCCTTTCTTCTGTGAAAGGACTGGAATTGACCCCACTATCTAGAGTGCTTCTGTTGACTGGATTAGGCACCCCCCCTCCTCTTTTGTGAATACTGAGCAGAAGTATTCATTCAGTATTCCTGCTTTTTCACTGTCCCTCTCTGCCCACCCACTGTCCATTCTGTTCAGCCACGCTATCCCTCCCTTTGTCTTTCTACACTCCCTGACGTACCTATAAAAGGTTTTATCTCCCTTCTTAACCGAGTTGGCTATCTTTTCCTCAGTTTGGGCCTTTGCTATTCTGACTACCTTCCCTGCTTCCTTCTGCCTTAACTGGTGCAGTTTTCGGTCCTGCTGCTTCTGTGTTTCCTTATACTTCCTAAATGCTATCTTTTTCACCCTAAACTTCACCACTACCTCTTTTGAGAACCATAGTGGCTTTTTCTTTCGTTTTGATTTGTTTATTTGCTTCATACAAAGGCTTGTTGCCTCTGTGATGGCAGTTTTGATCTTTCCCCATTGTTGCTCCACCTCCCCTTTTAGCTTGTTTGCTAGTGCTTTTCTAAGCCACTCTCCCATCTTGCCAAAGTCAGCCCTCCTGAAGTCCAGAACCCTCACTTTTGTATGACTTGACTCTGTAGCCGAGTTTATCGTGACCCACACTGTTTGGTGGTCACTTGCTCCCAGATGGCTACCCACTTCTAGATCTGAGATCCTCTCACTGTCCCCATTTGAGAGTATGAGGTCTAAGATTGCTCCCTCGCGAGTGGGTTCCAAAACTAGCTGTCTGAGGCATGCCACCTGAAGGGAATCAAGAATGGCCCTGCTTTTGGGTGTGGCTGCAGCAAAGGTGCTCCAGTTAACATCTGGCTTATTCAGGTGCCCCATCAACAGCACCTCCCCTTTCTCTGCCATCCTAAGGATGCCTTCCATCATATCCTTGTCCGTTCCCTTCCCCTGACATGGGGGTCTGTATACAACTCCTGTGTGGATTTTGGTGCCATTTCCAGTCTCTAAGGTGACTCACAGTGCCTCCTCTCCTCCCTGTTCACTCTTTTGTTCAGCTGCTTTTATCCCTTCCCTTACATAGAGAGCTAATCCTCCCCCTCTTCTCCCCTCCATGTCTCTCCTGTAGGTTGTGTACCCTGGTATGTTAACATCCCAGTCATGGTTCCCTGTGTACCATGTTTCTGTGACTGCTACGATATCCAGGCATCCCTCTTCCATCAAGGCCACCAGTTGTGGGAACTTGGTGCCCAGACTATGGGCATTGGTACTCATTACCTTCCATTTCTTGAAGGCCTTACCCCTGTATGCCCCATCCCTGTCTTTAATACGTTTGTCATTTTCTCCATTTACCCCTGTCCTTCTCCCTATCGACATCTCTATCTTGGTGTTTACTTCACTTACTACCCTGATCTTTTGGGGGGAGGGGGACCCAGGATTTCCCTGCTCCTTTCCAGTGCCGCCCCCCCTTGGCTAGTTTAAATGCTTGCCAATGAAGCATTTAAACCTATCACCTAGGATCCTGGTTCCCCTCCTGGACAGATGCAGACCACCATGCCAGTATAGGCCTGCATCCCTCCAGGTGGACCATGATCCCCAGTGAAGCCAAATCCCTGAGCTCTGCACCAATTTTTTAACCACTGATTGAATCCCATGGTGCGGAGCACCCTAGACTCACCCATGCAATAGACAGGCAGCACCTCCGAGAAGGTTACCGTGCGTGCTACTTGTCTAAGACCCCTCACCAACTCCACAAACTCTTCCTGCACTGCTCTGATCCCTTTCTTAGCCAGGTCATTTGTCCCTAGGTGGACAATGACATCCAGCTCCCTCCCCTGTGCATCTGCTCTGGCGATCCTGAGGATTCGCTCCCTGTCCCTCCAAGCCATGGCACCAGGCAGGTACCTTACCTCCCTCTCCCCTTCCTCCCCCAGTTCTACCTTCCTAACACCAGGAGTTGTTTCCTTCCCCTGTGGGGTCCCATGCCACCCTCCTGTGGGTCTCCTCTGTGGAGGTTCCCAGCATCCTCCTTGGTCTCCACAGTGGGTGTCTCCATAGAGGAACCACACTTTGCCAGAACAGCATATGAACTGTGGCGAGGTACAACTGGAAGGATGCGCCTCTGTTCCAGCACCCTCACCCTCCTTGAGCCCACTGTGGTCCAACCATTCCTCTTTCTTGGCAACCTCTGAGCCAACAGCAGTGGTCCTGGTGGTCCCTGGGTGGGAGAGGAGGTCCCACAAATCCTGGCCAACTCAGCCTGGAGATGAGCAACCTCCTCCCTCAGCCCAGAGAGGTGCCTGCAGATGGGACAACACCTCATCCTCCAGAACGTCTCCCGGAAGACTGCTGCTCCATAGCCACTGCACTGCTCTACTCCCATCATGTCTTATTTCTGGCCCCTTAACTGTTTGGAATACTTACTCTTTCCTCTGTTTGTTCGTTTGTTTGTTTTTTCTCCCTACTTACTTACTGCCTCTGTGCCCTTTAAGCTCCTGATCTTCTGATCTTCCTGTTCTGAGACAAGAAGTTCCAATATTTCTCAGTAGTCTCCTTCCCAATCCTTGCTCAGAGTCAATACTCCAGCAGCTGGGGGCAGAGAGCTACTCTTTTCCTTCTAGGATGATGAGTCTTTGGTGGCTCTGTGATCACTCACTTCCTGCTCCCAAACAGCAAGTTCCTGTTGTCAGTCAAATCCTGTGCCTATAAAAGTAGAACTGGTTTAGGGTGGAGGGGAGGGAAGGAGGACAATATAGTCCCAGTAGAAACGTTTAGTTTTAGCAGCAGCTCCTTCATCCTGGTGTTCTCTGCCTGGTCTCTGGCAGAAGCTATCTAGGGCAGTGTTTAAATCTGGCTTTAACATGACTTCCTTCTAGCTAAGCCATTCCCCCTAATTTACAAATCTTTCTACACTTAGTCAATGGCAGAGATAACAATTCCCTTCAGCCACCTGAGTCAAACACCTAGATAACTGCACAGATTACAATTCACTTCAGCCAACCCAGACAAACACATTAACTTATTTTTGTTTGTTTTTACCCTAAATTGATGGTCCCAGTAGTAGAGTTCTAGTTCTTTAGTCCCAGTAGAGAAGTTTAGTTTTAGCAGCAGCACCTTCCTCCTGGTGTTCTCTGCCTGGTCTCTGGCAGAAGCTATCTAGGACAGTGTTTAAATCTGGCTTTAACCAGGCTTCCTTCTAGCTAAGCCACTCCCCTACTTTACAAATCTTTCTACACTTAGTTAATGGCACAGATAACAATTCCCTTCAGTCACCTGAGACAAACACCTAGATAACTGCACAGCTTACAATTCATTTCAGCCAACTCAGCCAAACACACTAACTTTTTTTTGTTTTGTTTTTACCCTAAACTGAAGGTCCCAGTAGTAGAGTTCTTTTTTTTGCTTTTTTTTTTGTTTAGTTATTTAACCAGGTGAGCCACACTAAGCTGAAAGCTTATTTACAGGCACAACCTGGGAGCACAGGGAAGTTATGTGAATTGCTCAGGGTCACACAGTATGTAAGTGGAAGCTGTGGGATTCAAATCCAGGTCTGGTCTGCTGGATGTCACCAGATTTGCAGCTTAGAGCCTTAAACCACTGCGCTATACTGCCTCTTTAGTCCCAGTAGAGAAGTTTAGTTTTAGCAGCAGCTCCTTCCTCCTGGTGTTCTCTGCCTGGTTTCTCATCCTTAGATATACATACTCAGTGAATGTTTAATTTTCTCAGATATTTCAAAAATATTTTTTATAGCTAATTTTGTAATTAACGACTCACGTCATTAAAGATGGCCAGTTTTAAAAATCTCTTCCATTAAAGTTACCTGTTGTATACACACACTAGGTCCATACTATGGATGTATTAGGATGATAATACCATGTTTCTGAGGATAAACAGCACGACACTGTACCAAGAGAATCAATTTCTGTCATGGTGAGCGTGGCATGGGAATGGAAATTAAAAACTTCAAAATCCTGTATCTTAGTTCAGGAATGAAGGAAAATTAAAAAAAAAATTGGTATGCTGATGTTTGCTGAAAAAAACAACATGGTGACCAACACCACACCCTATAGGGTGACTGTACCTTACCCACAACATGCCAGTCTCCATTCCAGCGTACAACTGCCTCCTCCCCACAACCAAGTTCACCCCTGAACCCGGATCAACTACAGTACTGCATGTGGCAGTTTTGAACCACTATGTCTAGTACAGGTAACTTCAGCTAGTGTTACCTGATCAGATCCTGGACCCTGCTACTGAAAGCCTCCATCTGAGATGGCTTGTTTTTCACTTCTTGCGTTGATATACTGGGTGCATCAGGCGGGTTGCTTCCCTCGGGTAGATGAGAGGTTAGACACCCAAAAATTGCAGCGCTGGTCTGGAGGAGTCCACTGGTCAACCCTTCAAACACTTGCTTGTTTACACTTCTCCCAGAAATCGTCTTGTCTTCATCTGGGACATAAAGCTACATGCAGAAAAAGAAACAAAAAAAATCAGGTATATGTCTCTTCTTTGTTGACTGCATATATTAATAAAATTGTTTGCTACACAAAATTTTGTCAAAGGTTAAGATAAAAAAATTGACAAGGGAATGATAAGGAATGTTAAAATATACTGCAACAACCGCAATGTCATAATGTGTTTAATTTTGGGGTGTTTCTTTTTCTGTTTTCCCCTCTTTCAGGCTGAATTGGACTAGTTGTATCTTTATGTTATATATTAGAGATGTATGTATTTTCTTTCTGGTGACGGAAATATAATTATTTTATCAAAATTCAAAAATAAATATATGATAAAAAAAATTGATAAAGGAATTTAATCTATATTCTTTTCTGGCTGTTATAGGAAAGCATATGAACATACAAAAAGAGCCAGCAGAAGAAGACCACCCGGTCTATCGTGTTTGCTTGGTAAGTGATGCAGGATCTGGCCTTACAATCCACACCAATGACCTGCCCCCCCCAACTGTCCCCTTTCTCTCCCCCCCTTCTCCTCTTCCTTGGTCCCAAGGGTTCCCTCTGTGCTTGTTCCAGGCTCTCTTGAATGCTCCCCATTCTAGGTGGACACCACCCTCTCCATATAGAAATGCTTCCTTACATCCCTTCTGAATCCCCCCCAATCAATTTTAGGCTGTGCTCCTCTAGTGGTGCTGTCACTCATTTTAAAGAGACCCTCCTTTTTCACTCTTAATTCCCTTCAAGTACATGAAGGTCTTTATCACATCACCCCTCTGCCTCCTCTCTTCCAGGGAGTACATGCCCAGGGCTCCCAGCCTCTCCTCATATGACCTATCCTGTAACCCCTCGATCATCTTGGTTGCTGTCCTCTGGACCCCCTCCAGCATGCTGATGTTCTTCTTAAGGTAAGGATGCCAGTACCTCACTCCATATTCTAAATGTGGTCTCACCAATGACCTGTACAGTGGTGAAATAACCTTGCTCCACCTACTACTGAATCCCCTTGCAATACACCCCAGCATCCTGTTAGTCTTCACCACTGCCTTTTTACACTGACAGATGTGTTTCAGGTCACTCGTAGTCACTAAACCTAGATCCTTTTCCTCTTCAGAAGCAGTTACCTGAACCCCTCCTATGTAATACTCTGTCCTAGGATCTTGGCCCCTATGTGCATCGCCTTGCACTTTTTGGCACTGAAACTAAGTTGCCAGATTCCTAACCATCTCTCTAGTCTCATGAGGTCCTCCCTCAGGTCCTATATCCCCCTGCTTGGTGTCCACTCTCCCACAGAGTTTGGTGTTGTCTGTAAACAGGCAAATTTTGCCTTTAATGCCTTCCCCAATGTCATTTATGAAGACACTGAACATCACTGGCCCAAGCACTGATCCCTGCAGGACCTCGCTGGTGACCGCCTTGGTACTGGAGAACTCACCCCAACCACTACTCTCTGTGTTCTACCACTCAACCAATTTTCAACCCATCTTACCATATTCTTCCCCACCTCTAGATTCCTCAGTTTTACTATCAACCTTCTGTGTGGTACAGAATCAAAGGCCTTGCTAAAGTCCAGGTACATGATGTCCACCACCTGGCCTTTGTCCACTGCCCTAATGACCCAATCGAAGAAGTCGATCAGGTTCATTTCATACGATTTATCTGCCACAAACCCATGCTGTCTTTCATCCTGTAGACCATTCATGCACATAATTTGTTTGTAAATTACTCAAAATATTTAAAGCAGCAGTCCATATTAAAATTGTTTTTACACAGGGCGCTAATACTGTACCATGCAGGTGATCCAAATTCAGCAGCAAGTCTGGGCACAGGGGCTAAGCCCTGCCAATACCAGCATTCCCCAGCCAGGGTGATGGTGGCACCACTTACTGCTTCCAAGTCTGGGCACAAGGGACTAAGCATCATCAATACCAGCATGCCTCAGCCCAGGTGATGATAGTACCACTTTCTGCTTTCGACTCTGGGCACAGGGGGCTAAGAACTGTCAATGCCAGCATGCCCAAGCCGAGGTGATGGTGGCACCACTCTTTGCTTCCGAGTCTCGGCACAGGGGACTAAGCACTGCCAATACCAAGATGTTCAGACGAGGTGATGGTGGCACCATTTTCTGCTGCCAAGTCTGACACAGGGGGTTAACCACTGCCAATACCAGCATGCCCTAGCCTGGGTGACAATGGCACCACTTTCTTCTTCCGCAGCAACTCCTGTAATTGACTAAGTAGCTTCTTCTTAACAGCAGCATGCTGCATGCATGCAAAGGCACCAGAATTGTGTCACCATGTGATGAAAGTAACAAATGGGAATGAGAAGAAATAAGCCAAAGGAAAACAGCAGCCATCATTACAGTGATGGCGCTGGTACTCCCAGACCCTTTACCCCATCCTGACCCACAAGTACAAGAGGGAAGGTAAGAGTCTGTCAGGGCTGGCAAGTGGACAGGCCTGATGTGGGGGGTCTGGCTGCATAACATAAAGCTATATTGACATTTTTATTTTTATAAATGTCATTTTTTTTTAATGCTTTCATTTTTTATTACAGTTTCCGTAATAACAAATCCAGGACTATCCTGATACAGCATCAATGATAAACAGCAATACAGTGCTAAAGAGCAAATGCAATATCTGTAACTACAATAAAAATGTACCTACTGATATTTTTATATACAGAATATTTTTCAACGTAGTCTCCGTGGATCCATGCATATGTCGAAAGGAATAGTCTTCGTGAGCCCTTGGGCCATACATAAACCAGAAGGAAAGGGTGTGGGATGGAGAGGGAACCCCAAACCCGATCCTAAAGAGCCCATATCAGGCTCCAGTCCCAGAAAGTACAGTTACATAGGAACTTACCGTAGCAGTAGATCTTTGAGAGAGGTTCCTTCAGTAAGTCATCATTTACTGGACTTGCACCACCTGGTGTCAGGCCGTACGGCAGACTTTTCTAGTAATACCTGACGGGGACTGCCCACCCATCACTTGATCGACGTCAGCGTGACTGTACATAGTGGGCGGTCCCCATGCCCGTCCTCCAGTTCTCCTGCCAGAGCCAGGAAGAGGCCTGACAGCTGGAGTGAACAGGATTAGGAGACCCTATAAAATACAAAATGAGGGGAAGGAGGGAGGGAAAAATATGACCTACTGAAGGAACCTCTCTCGAAGATCTACTGTTACGGTAAGTTCCTACATAACTGTACTATCTTACTTCGAGAGGTTTCCTTCAGTAGGTCATCACTTATAGGACACAGTCCCAAGCAGTCCCTCCAAACAGAGACCGAAAGAAACTGGGGAGGAGTAAAACTAACTCCAACAGGAAAACTGGAATCCAGAATGGACCCAGTCTAGGACAGAAGGCCCTGTAACACAGCTAGCCTGAAACCAGCCCTCCGCCTAAAAGCAATGTCCACACTGTAGTGTTTGGTAAAGATATGGACAGAACTCCAAGTGGCTGCGGCACAGATATCAGCCACAGAGACATTTCACAAAAAGGCAGCAGAAGCAGCCATGCCCCTAGTTGAATGACCTCAGATTGTACCCGGCAGAGGTTTTTCATACTTCTGGTAACAATACCTAATGCAGTTGCCTAACCATTTGGAAAGGCCCTGCTTAGAAACCGGTTTGCCCTTCGATCTGTGGGCAAAAGAAACAAAAAGCTGATCACAGCTACGGAATTCTTTAGTCCGGTGAGTGTAACACTGGAGAATCCGATATACGTCCATGGTACCGAGGAGTGCCTCACCTCTGTTAGAGGGGGACGGATAGTATAAAGGAAGCTCTACTGATTGGTTCAGCTTGGTTTCTGACACAACCTTGGGAAGAAACTTCAGATTCGTTCTGAGGACCACCCGGTCCCTGTGGAAAATCAGATAGCGCTCCTTACAAACCAGAGCGTGAAGCTTCAAAATCCTCCGTACCGACATGATGGCAACCAGGAACAACATCTTCCATGAAAGGAAGCACAAATCACAGCTCATAGCCAGCTCAAAAGGAGGAAGGGTGAGCTTTTCCAAAACAAAGTTCAAATCCTAAGGAGAAGTTGGGCAGTGGATGGGGGGTTTCAGATGGAGAATCCCTTTCAGAAAGGTTTGAGACTTCCAACAGAGCCACAGGTTTACCATCCACTAGCTCGTGGTACGCTGAAATAGCCGAAAGGTGGACCTTCAACGAAGAATATGAAAGACCGGAGTCTGACAGGTGAAGGAGGTATTCCATGACTTGAGGGGCAGAACATGAGAAGGGGTTCCAGCCCTTAGCAGTCGCCCACATAGAAAACAGTTTCCACTTCATAGCATAAGTGGAACGAGTAGAGGGTTTTCTGGCCTCAATGAGGACCTGAGCAACCCGGGAGGAGACCCCAAAGCAAGAAATCGCTATGTCTGCAGGAGCCATGCATGAAGATGCAGAGTCCTGAGCCCTGGATGTAGCAGTTGACCCTGATCCTGAGTCAGGAGGTCGTGAGTCACTGGAAGTGGAACTGGTAGTTCCCTGGAAAGTTGTTGCAGCAGTGGGAACCAGATTTGTCTCAGCCAGAGAGGAGCGATGAGAATCATCTTTACCCTCTCTGCTTGAAGTTTGAGGAGGACCCTCTGGAGAATGGGAAATGGAAGGAAGGCATGCAAAAATTTCCCTGTCCAAGAGAGAGACAGCACGTCATGCCAGAAAGCACCATGCCCTGGAACAAGCTAGCAAAAACTGGGAAGTTTTGCATTGAATTGGGAGGCGAAAAGGTCAATTTCCGGATGCCCCCAACGTAGGAAGATGGATTCCGCCACTTCCTGGTGTAACTCCCACTCATGAGCTTGAGTCCGAGATCTGCTGAGACTGTCCGCCAGGACATTTAGAATGCCTGGCACATGCACGGCCACAAGGGCCAGATTGTGCTGGACCACCCATTTCTACACCCACACAGCCTCCTTGCACAAGGGGTATGAGCGGGTTCCTCCTTGTTTGTTGAGGTACCAAACTACCGACATGTTGTCTGTCTGGACCAGCAGTGATCCCTTGGGAAGGAGGGTCTGGAAGGCCTGCAATGCATACAGGACAGCCCTCATCTCCAGAACGTTGATATGCAGAGTAGTCTCCAAGCTGGACCACAGTCCTTGGGCTTGGTGTTCCTTTAGATGTGCTCCCCATCCCATGTTTGAGGCATCCGTGGTCAGGGATGCGGAGAGAGCTGGGTTCCTGAAGGGAAGACCCCAAGAAAGGTTGCGGGGGATCCCTCCACCAAAGCAATTCTTTCTGAACCACTGAAGAGACCAGCACCGGATGGTCCAGGTGTTGATCCCACTGCACCCGCAAAGGCCCACTGAGTTACTCTCATGTGGAGCCTTGCGAGGGGAACCATGGTGATGGAGGCCGCCATCAGGCCAAGAAAGCGCAGGATCTCCCGGGCTGGGATGTTCCTGGAGGAAGCCACTTTGGAAGCCTGACAGACCAGTGTCTCCACACTGTCTGGAGGGAAGAAGGCTCTGCAGTGGACCGTATACAAAACTGCCCCAATAAACTGACATTTCTGGGTAGGGGTCATAGAAGACTTGGCAATACTGACAGAGCCTCTAGTAAAGAGTCCCCAGACGGGGCCGAAATCAGCCAATCATCCAGATAAGGGAAGATCGCAATACTCCTGCAGCGTAAGAAGGCTGCAACCACTGCCAGGCACTTGGTAAACATCTGGGGTGCTGAGGACAGGTGAAAGGGGAGTGCTCGGAACTGAAATTGTTCCCCCTGGAACTGAAACCGCAGGAACTGGCGGTGTCTGGGGAAGATGGGGATATGCAGGTAAGCATCCTGCATGTCCAGGGCGCACAACCAATGGTTCTCCAGAAGGAGTGGAAGGAGGCTCTGGAGAATCAGCATCCAAAATTTTTTGTACTCCACAAACTGGTTTAAGTTGTTTAAGTCGACTATGGGTCTGAAATCCCTGTCTTTTTTGGAACCAGGAAAAAATGGGAGTAAAACCCCTTTCCCCTTTGCCAGAGGGGAACGTGCTCTATTGCTTCCTTGAGCAAGAGACTGTTTACCTCTTCTCAGACGAGACAAGCCTGATCCCTTGAGTAGGAGGATCTTTTTGGTGGAGTTTCTGGTGGAAAGTTCAGAAACTCTATTGTGTGTCTGACGGACACTAACTGCAGGACCCATTAGTCGGAGGTGATCGCCCTCCATTCCTGCATGTGGCGGGTGAACCCCCTCCCCCACCTGCTCCCTGTTGGGTGATGGGGAGGCAGTGGGGATGAGAAGTCAGGAAATGGCTGGACGTTCAGGGGGAGGACCCCCTGCACATCTCTGGTTCTTGGAGGCATGAGGGGTGGCTGTACCCGTGACCTTACACTTCCTCTGGCGGTGCTGGGGCTTGCTTTCTTTGCCTCCAGGTCCTTTTCTGAAAGGGCTGCTGTTGTTGGGTGTCCGATCAGTACATGGACCTCACGGACCTGAAGGCGAGAGCTCTGTCCTGCAAGTCCGTGATAATGTCCTTGGTGTTCCCATCAAAGAGTACCGAGCCCCAAAAGGGGGCATCTTGAATCGCCGACTGAACTTCGTTAGCAAGTCCAGAAAGGCGAAGCCAGGAGTGCCGTCTAAGGGCAACAGCAGTTGCCGAGGTGCGTGCCACAGAATCAACTTAGTCGTATGTGGCCCACAAAGCAGGTCTGCACGAGAACTTGGAAAGGCGAAGATCCTTAACAAGCTCCTCCTTCAAGGCCGAGGGATCCATGGCTTGGACCCAAGCCTCTAACCTGGCCAAGGTAGCTTTTTGATGAGACACCATATGGGCCACATAGCTAATGGACCGAAGGGTGCATGTGGCTGAAGAATAGATCTTTCTCCCGAATCAGTCCATCTGCCTTGACTCTTTGTCCGGAGGAGAGGTGCTCATGTGCTTTGGTGCTCCGGAGCGGTCATGAGCAGTGGAAATGACCACGGAATCGGCCTTAGGATGTTTTCAAGAACGGGGTATCCTTCGGCACCCGGTAAAGCCTATCCGCCCATTTGGGGACAGCCAGGAGGGAATGAGACATCTGCCAGATGGTAGTGGTGAGGTCTTGATGAGGTCCAATCCATGTAGGAATGGGGACCGGAGACAGAGACTCTAAGTCCAGATGTTCTGCGAGCCTCTGCCTCATGGGGTCCTGATCCTCTGACTCCCAGTCAAAGAAATCCTTCATGGACCTCAGAAGGTCTGAAAAGGCAGGGTCCTCTGGTGGTGATTTCAGGGAAACCTTGCCTGTTGGGTCCTCAGATTCCTCCGGGACCTCCTCCAAAGAATCATCAGCCCCCTCATCATCGTCGTTGTCTGCCCCTTCAACAGGACGGTGACGTATATCGGGAAGAGAGACGTCCTGACGAGTCTTCCCCGAGACATGTACAGTAGTTATGGAAGAACTGCTCGGGGAAGGGGACCTGGGAGACCGTGGGAGAGGGAGTCTTGTCTCCAGATCCAACACCAACACAGACCGAGCCCCGTCACCAAGACTGAATAGGGTCTTGAAATCCGGGGCAACCAGAGGAGGTGGAGGGGGTGGCGGAGTTGGTTGAGGTGGAGGGGGTGGCAGCATTACCGGTGGGGGGTTAATGATAGCCCTGAATCCCCTAATAGTAAGAGTAGGATTGAACCCACGTGTAAATCCGGTTATAAGATACTTTCTATAATTGCCATATGGAAGTCTGTACGCAACTGACTCCGAGCCGATGGTGGGGAATGAACTGGAGGGCGGGCGTGGGGACTGCCCACTTTATACAGTCACGTTGATGTCAGTCACGTGATGTCAGGTGGGCAATCCCCGTCAGGGATTGCTAGAAAAGTCTGCCATGCAGCCCGACGCCAGGTGGTGCCAGTCCAATAAGTGATGACCTACTGAAGGAACCCTCTTGAAGTAAGATCACCAAATATGCCATCTCTTCTTATAAACAAAGGGATCCCCCCCGGTTTTCCAATCCACGATTCCCCCTCCCTCATTCCATCAGGGAACAAAGTCTGGACAGCACTACATAACATAATGGACCTATTTTTTCCAAGTATTTTGAAAGGTCAGCAGCTGCTGTTTTAAGGTATGACAGATTTTTTCCACCCTACAGATGTCTAAGACTATGTCCTGCCATTGCTGAAACATCAGAAGTGAATCCATTAGCCACAGTTTAGTGGTAGCATTTTTCGCTGTCAATATACAAAGGTATAATGACTTATTGTTCAGAACCTTCCAAAAAACCCTGGAGAAATATATGGCATCAGACCAGATTTGGGCTTAAAGTAAGGGCAGGTGTGATTAAATCTTGAAGTTCAGTTTGGAGGGGAGTTCAAAATGGTTGCAACTTTGTGCAAGATCAGAAAATATGAACGTTGGAAACAGGGGCTGTTCCAGTTTCTGCAGGAACTAGCACATGCTGGGCCCTGAAAATTAACAGAGATCTCCATGGGGTGGAAGAATCTAGAAATATTCCTCCACACAAATTCACTCCATACAGAAAAGGGGGTAATCATAAGTCCTTTGTCCATGTCAGCTTGTATGATCTATATTAATACTCAACACCTGCAGTTGAACCTGATAGAGATTAGAGATTGCATGCTGCAAAGGATACTGCATGAGTGTTTGGTACAGCAGTGTGAGAAAGAGTGGAGGGGCATTTAATGAAGTGACCATAAGGTATGGAGTCAGGAATGCCTGAACTTGGAAGTAGCAAAATTTGTTTTGTGCTCTGAGTTGGTAAGTTTGTACTAGATCTGGAAATGGATGGACAGTACCATCGTATAGTAAATGGAATGGGAAGTGAAGCCCTGCCTCTCTAATCAACGAAAGGTGTGGTCTAACTGGGCTGGCAGGAAGGAAGTGTTGTAGGGAACAGAGCCAAAAAAAGAAGAAACTGGACTTACGCAATTTGCAGGTAATAGCAGGTAAGCAGAATATTCATCAGTGCTGCCGGAGTGATCTGAGGGGCAGAGAACAGACTGTGATACATTTTTCAGATCCTCCAAGGTATAAATCAGTTTTGGAAACAAGATTAGCAGCCTTTACTAATCGACATCATTTTGATTAGCAACCAATCAGATTTTATGAGCAATTTCACTAAATGGATATTTTTTATCTCTACGATACAGTCAAGAAGAGTGTAATTACGTGGAAAAGTGTCAAACTGCAAGAACAATTTTGCAACAATTCTGTACTTTTTACCACAATTACAGGACGATTTGGAAATTTTTATTTAGGGTGGCAAATCAGTCGATTAGTAACTTCTGCTAATCAAGGCTGCACTTGAGTAGCAAATAGTGTTTTAGGGTAGCAACTGCTATGTGAACCTACTTTTTTTATGCCTTGTCCAGGGCATAAAGCTCCATCGACTTCCATCTAGCCATATATAACTTTGTCAACCAGTATAAGGTCATAAATAACTGTGCCACCTCAAAAGGATTTAAGACTAGGGAGGGCTAACCCTCCCTTGGCCTTCGGTAATTGGAAAACAAGAGTATCCAATTTGCGGACATCAGCCCTCCCACAGAAACCTTTATATCTGTTTCTGCCATATGGTGAAGCAAGTAATTAAGAGGGCAACAGTTTGAAAAATATATGACAGCCTCGGCAGTGTTACCATCCACATGGCATTCACCCATTGGACTAATGAAAGGGGAAGAAGTTTCCACCAGTTGAGGAACTGTATGAGGACTATAGTAAAGGGTGTGTAATTCACCTTAAGATCAGAAAGCTCCACCGTGAGAAGTATCACCGGAGAAAAGGGAAACTTACTTGAGAGTTGAGGACTAGAAATAAAATCATAACTGAGTATCCCTGTTTAAGAAAGGTTCAGTTTCTACCCTGAGAGAGAGAGAACCCAAGTGGGCAATTTTCCAAAGCGGTGGCAGTGACTAATCCAGCTGGTCAGATAAATTAGGATGTCATCTGCATATAGTGTTTCTTTATGCATATGTGGACCTACTTGTATCCCATGAATTCTGGGATTGCACCTGGTTGTCTGCGCCAAGGGTTCCAAGTAAAGGGCAAACAAGAAGGGGAGAGGAGGGCAATCCTGCCTGGTACCCCACATAAGAGTGAAGGGGAAAAAGAATACACCTTTCATTTCACATAGGTTTTCGGATGAGCATAAATTTGGCAGAGGAGAGTAATAACCTGGGAAAGGAAACCAAATGTGTGTAGCATCACAAGAACAAAGTACCAGGAGGCCCTGCTGAATGCCTTCTTTGCATCCAGGCTAAGGAGCAGAGAAGACATCTGAGTCTTGATACCTGGTGCTGCAGGTGCAGCGTTCCTTTAATATTGTCTCAGTCTACTGTCTAGGGACAAACCCAGTCTGATCCAGGAGAATATGGAGTTGTAAAAGGTGCTCCAATCTCTTGGCCAGACATGTAGAAAAGATCTTATAGTTCACATGGAGGACTGAGATTGGGCGATAGGAGGCACATTGCTGTTTTGATACTGTGGCATAGTCCCATGTACCTGGAGCTTTCTCCCCTATCCAGACAGCTTGGAATAACTGAATCATATGAGGGGAGAGGGCATCTTTAAAAGGTTTTAATTCAGGAGGATAGCCATGGCAAGAGCTCCCTGTTTTGGGGAGCTGGTCTCTCTCCAAGTGAGACCAGCCTGTTGTCGAGTGTTTGATGTGAGCAACCATGGAAGTCACTACCTGTTGCCAAAGACACTGAGCCAGGTGATGGAGGAATGTTGTCCTTCTTCACAATATTTTTGGCGTAGAAGCCAGAGTGCCATCTCAGTCTTATAGGCGTAGATCTCCTGGCGACTTAATTTTTTTTTTTTTTTTTAGTTAAATGACATTTGCCTTTACAATAAGATACTCGATTGTGTTTTTAACTGATTTTAAGCTAAATTTTCCAAGATTTTCTAGCTTGGACTCCATCTCCCTTTTTTTTTTTTAAATCTTCGTAGAGTAGGTGATAAGGGCAAAAAATTACTTACAGTAGCACTGATGTTTCTTCTAATGGATCCACTAGTGAGCAAATACAAAAAAATGCATCATCTTCACTTTGAGATGTTGCCTCAGATTTTAGAATGTTGCTGTGGAATCAGAATTCCATTCAAATGTTGCTCTGCGGTGATGCTCCCTCTAGTCCTTTTATGTCAGATTTGTGCTGAACAGCAGAATGGAGCAGTACTAATTAGCTAGCCTACAATGCTTATATTAAGCTGTTAGCAAAAATTAACCCATCATAAAAATGTTTGCCATTTTTACATAATTATACCATAAACATTTTAAAAGACATATTTAAAATATAAAGTGTGCAAACATTTTCAAATGCTCAGGCAGAAAAGAATATTTATACTTGTATTATATTTAGAAATCTCTTCCTGATTAGGCTCTAGAAGAGGAAGTAGGGATAGAACTGTACTGGCTCACTACTGCAACCATTAGAAGAAACATCATTACTACAGTGAGTAATGTTTTCTTCTAACAACATGAGTCCAACAGTGACGCCGTACAAAAAATGCAGACTACATAGCAGTATTTTGGGAGGCTGGGAGGTCTGCAGGGTCGGACTGGCCCACCTGGATACCTGGAAATTTCCAGGTGGGCCCCCCTCAGTTGGGTAAGTGGTTATCTTCTGAACTCTTAAAACTTTTACATTTATCAACTTTTTTCTAATTAAATGGGATATCTGGGACACTGTTGATAAATGTAAAATGCAAACACAGAGCTAGTATATCAGATTGAAGTGGAATATTGATATGAGTGTGTCAACCTAGACCCTCCTCTATACATTTTCCAGGTGGGCCCTTGTGTCTTCTTTCCAGGTGGGCCCTCTGTACCCCAGTCTGACCCTGGAGGTCTGGAACCCATTTAGGAAAAAGGTTTTGCAAAACTGCTGTCCACAACCTAGCACCTGTTCTGGAGAGCATCTTCAGACAGTAGTGGTTAGTGAAGGTGTGTACAGTTTCCAGACAGCTGCCTTGCAGATATTTGCCAGAAAGATACCTCTTGAGGCTGCCACTGAGGCTGCAGTACCCCTTGTGGAATATGCTCTAAGCCCTAAAGGTGGCTACTTACCTGTTTTTTTTATAGCAGAAGTGTATGCAACAAGCCAACCACCTAGAAATGTTTTTTCTTGCAGCAGGCTTGCCTTTGCCAGCCTCTCACAGGTGACAGAGCTAGCTGTTGCCAGATCTGATGTCATCTGTTTTGTCAAGATAGTAGCTGAGTGATCTTGACATCCAAACAGTGCAATATTTTGTTCACCTGGCCTTTCATGGGATGGAAAAAGCACAGGTAGAGTAACTGCTTGGTTGAGGTGAAATTCTGAAACTACTTTTAGGGAGGAATTTCCTGATTTGTCCACAGGACTTTTTCCTTGTACATGATGATGTAGTTAGGCCCTGTGCCCAGGGGCTTGGAGCTCACTGACTCTTCTCGCAGACATCATAGCTATGATGAAGACTGTCTTCATTTCACAAACTTGAGGTCCACAGAGGCCATGGTCTTGAAGGGGGCATGCAATAGTTGTGCTAAGCATATATTTAGGTCCCAGGGTGGGAAAGGATCCCTAACTAGTAGTTAGAGAAGGAGGCCTTTAAAGAACCTCTTATATAACCAGCCCTGTGGCGCCGAGGGTTGAGGCGCTGGATGTCACACCTCGCGCCACACCAGTGACTCGGGTTTGGGAACGAGCCCTGGTTGTCGGGGTGTGTGTATGTGTAGCAAGACTGAGCTGCCGTCAGGCGGCTCTCCTCTCCCGGGGAGGGATGAGGGGTTTCCCTGACCCTTGGCTGCCACCTGGTGGAGGATGGATGGCAGTTCGGGCTATATGGGAGCTCAGCGATTGCCAGGGGTGGGGAGAAGGGGCTGAGCTGGTGCCCGGAGTGCGTGTGCGCCACCACGTGAACACACTGCCATGTTTGACGGGGCCCCGGGAACTACAGGGAGCAAAAACATAAACTACATATAGAAAAGAAGAAAAAAAGAGAGAATCTCTTGCACACAGGGTGTGAGGCTAGAGACTGTGTCTTCCCTGCAGAGAAGAAGGCTGATACTGCTGCCATGTGGACCTTCAGTGATGAAGACTTCAAACCACTTGTGTGCACATGTGTAATCCAGAACAACTGTTAAATAAGCTTCCAGAGGCAATATTCTCTTATCTGAGTACCAAATTGAAAATATTTTCCATTTTGAAGGCTATGATTTTCTTGTGGACAATTGCCTTGAAACTTTCAAAAAGTACAGTTGCGTAAGAGCTTACCATAACAGTAGATCTTCATGGGAATCTTTCATCAGGTCACACCTAAGAAACTGGCACTAGGATCCCATAGGAACCTTCTTCTGTAGCAGTCTATCAGGACTGACCACAGTGATGTCTCCTGCTGATGTTATCTTCCCTATATAGGCGTAGGTGACCCTGCTCCCTCATTTCTTTCCTGCAGGAGACCTTTCTAATCCGGCTATCTCTGGAGAACCAAGGAGAGCAATGGAGTGTCCAGCCCTGTGTAAGGCTGGAACACTAAATAACCAGACTGTAACAGAAAAGACCCCACAGGGGGATGGAGGGTGGGATGGCATGACCTGATGAAAGAGAGTCCCTCAAAGATCTGCTGTTATGCTAAGTTCTCAAGCAACTGTACTACATTTATCATAGATATCGCTTTCATCAGGTCACACCTACGGAATGAGTCCCAAGCAGTACTGACAGTACAGCAACAAGGGGTGGCAGAAGTTTAGAGACCTAAGAAAGGAGGCCCTGAAGCACGGCCAGACCAAACCGTGCCCACCTGCAAGAGGCAACGTCCAAACTGTAGAGCCTGATGAAAGTGTGGAAAGTACTCCCAAGTGGCAGCACAACAGATGTCCGCAGATGACACATTCCAGAAACAGGCGACAGAAGTGGCCATACCCCTGGCTGAATGGCCCTTGACAGTCCCAGGAAATTCCTTATCATACTTTCTATAATAAGTAATACAGTTGGCCAACCATTTGAACAAGCACGGTTTTGAAACTGGAGCGCCCTCTTTCCCAGGGGCAAAATAATCAAACAACTGCTTGGACTTCCTGCAGTTGTTAGTACGGTGTGTATAGTAACACAGAATTCTATGCGCATCCAAAGCATGGAGCAATGCTTCCCCTAGACTGGCGTGTTCTGGATAATAAACAGGCAGGTGGATGGATTGATTTAGGGTAAACTCCAACACCACATTAGGAAGAAACTTATGGTTAGTACGCAAAGAGACCCTGTCTTTGTGGAAAATCAAATAAGGCTGCTCACACATGAGAGTCTGTAGATCTGAAATTCTTCGCGCAGAAGTAATGGCAATTAAAAATAATGTTTTGCATGACAGAAAGCATAGTCTGCAAGATGCTGCTGGTTCAAAAGGAGGCAGGGTTAGTTTCTCCAACACAAAATTCAAGTCCCAAGCCAGGACAGGACTACGAATGGGGGGTTCAAATGAAGGATGCCCCTCAAAAGCGTATGAGCCACCTCTGACTGGGCCACCAGACGGTCGTCCGCAGGCACATGGAAGGCAGAGATGGCAGACATGTGTACCTTAATGGAAGAATGCTTAAGCCCAGAGCCTGAAAGGGACAACAGGTCCTCCAGAATCTGGTTCACCAGACAGGTGAAAAGGTCCAAATGGCAAGCAGAAGCCCAAACGGCAAAGCGTTTCCATTTCATAGAATACATGGCTCTGGTGGAGGGTTTCCTGGCAGCCACCAGGACATCAGCTGCCCTCTGAGAAACCCCAAAGCATGCTATGGCTACATCTTCATGAGCCAAGCATGCAGCCGAAGGGACCTGAGATCCAGATGAACCAGGGTCCCCTGGGCCTGTGTCAGCAGGTCCCAGCAGAGCAGGAGAGAAAATGGAGGCTCCACCACCAGCTGTTGCAATAACGGAAACCAAATTTGCAGAGGCAAGAATTGTGCCACCAGTATTTATTTATTTATTTAAATTCTCGGATAAACCATTTGAGCTCAGAGCTCTTTACATAGGTTCCATGTCGGGACATTTCAGGCAAAAAGGTGAGAGGTTATACAAAGGATTACAAGTAATAAGGCAATAACAGGATTGGAATAAAACATTTAGGTACAAGTGGTAATTAAACAAAGTATCGCAGGATACAATAATAACCAACACTGGATTATTTACTAAATACAGTATGAAATGCAAACAATAATAGACAAATTACTGTGCCCAACAGGGAGCCTGTTAGTTGTCAAGGTCCGACAAAGTATGAGGGAGGCCCGCAACCTCTGGATCAGCAGAAATGGAGGAAGGTGTAGAGAAACCTCCCTTTCCAGGAAAGGGACAGAAAACTCCAGTACCTGGATCTAGTGAGCATAAAAGCAGCAGTTTTGCATTGAGTGGAGATGCAAAAAAGTCCAACTCTGGGTGTCTCCACCTTTTAAACAGGCCCTCATCTACTGAAGGCGGCAGTTCCCTTTCAGGATTACGACCTGCTGAGGTTGTGTGCAAAGATGTTTTGGTCTCCTGAAACATGTACAGCTGACAGCTTGAGGCCAAGGTCCAGGGTCCAGTACCAGACTCTCATTGCCTCCTGGCACGGGGTTAAGAATATGTTCCCCCTCTGCTTGCTGAGATAGTACGCCACACTGAGGTTGTCTGACTGTACAAGCAGGTGATCTGGGGACAAGTGGCTCTGGAAGGCCTGGAGGGCATACAGGACTGCTTTCACTTCGAGCACGATTCTGTGGAGGGTGGCCTCCAGTGGAGACCAGGACCCCTGGGTCCAAAAAGGATGAAGACAGGCTCCCCAACCAGTGCCCGAAGCATCCGTAGTGAGGATCTGCTTGGAAGAGGGAATGAGGAAAGGGACTCCTCACAACAGATTGAGAGGGTTCTGCCACCCCTGCAGTACCTTGCAAACTGGAGAGGAGACTAGGATTAATTGATTCAAATCATCAAAGCGCTGGTCCTACTTAACATGCAGGTTCCACTGGGGCACTTGCATATGAAGTCTGGCCAAAGGCACCATGGTTAAAGCTGCCACCATGAGGCCTAGGAGCTGAACATAGGACCTGGCTGTAACGTACCGGTCCTGAGCCACAAGAGAAGCCTGGGGCAGAAAAGCCTTACCCTGGGAGCAGTCCAGAACCACATCAATGCACTGAGGGGTGCTGAAACAGGGACGGGGTGGACTTGGGTAAGTTCACCGTGACAACCAGGGAATGCAACACCTGCAGGGTCCTCTGTAGGGTGGCCAGCAAGAGCTCCCTGGATGGGGCTTTTAATAGCCTATTGTAAAAATACAGGCCCTCGCGGCACAGGGCAGCTGCCACTAAGCACTTGGTAAAGATCCACGCAGAGGACAAGCCAAAGGACAAGACTCTGAATTGGAAATGTTCCCCCAGAACGAGAACCCAAAGTACCTCCGGTGAGGTGCATGTCCAGAGAACAAAGCTAGTCTTCTTGTTTGATCAGAAGTAGCAGGCCTTGTAGAGTGAACATGTGAAACTGCTTGTACTGAATGTACTGGTTTAGCCCCTTGAGGTCTAGGATGGGACGAAGACCTCTGATCTGTCTGGGCACCAGGAAGAATCTGGAATAAAAGCCCTTGTTTCTCGTGGCCCACTCCCGCGGGGGGGGGTGGGGTGGAGGAGAAGAGAGAATGTCCTCCCTTAAAACCGAAATGTGGTCCGCAGGACAGCTAGTGGGTTCCGGGGAAATGGTGGGAGGCCATTCCAGAAGCTCCAGAGTGTGGCCCCTTTGCACGAGCTGTAAAATCCAAGCATCCAAAGTGATGTCACTCCACTGGCCTAAATGGAGGGAAAAACAACCCCCAACCACCTCCTCCTGGCTTGGAACAAGAGGACGGCGGTCAAGCAATAAGTCAGGCTGAAGCAGCGCCACGGGCCTGGGCAGCACCTCCAACTCTGGCGACTTTGGCTGAGGCTCCAGAGGTGGAGGAAGGGGTGGGCAGAGCAGAACTGGCTCTACACTTGCCTTGTGGACAAGGGTAGGAGCCAGACTTCTGAGAGACTTCCTGAAAGGAATGCCTGGGGCGGCTTCTGGGCTGGGTGTGATACAGGGAGTGCACAGATTTGAGTGCCCTCCCTGAGGCCAGCCATTCATTAATAATATATTGAACATCAGGGCCAAATAACCTGGAGACCACAAAGGGGGCATCCAGGACCTTTTGCTGCACATCTGCAGCAAACCCAGGAACCTGGAGAGCTAGAACTGCCTCCTGAGGCAGATGCCTGAGGCAGCCGCTCTAGCTGTAGTGTCAGACATGTCGTAAATAGCACAGAGGAGGTGCTTACCAATATCCTCAGCAGCCTGAAGAGTCTTGAGGATTTCCTGTCACTGGGACCCCTCTGGGAGGGCCTGAGCCATGACTTTGCCCTTCTAGTATTTAATCAAAAGAAACAGATAGTTTGAAATCCTGAGGCCCAAGGTAGCTGAGGCAAGTGTCCTCTTGCCCATAAGTTCAATCTCTTGGATTCCTTGTCGGGAGGGAACTAAGATGCTTGGGCTCCTTGGAATAGTCATGGGCAGCTTTAATGACCACAGAGTCTGTCTCAGGCTGGGCAGAGCAATAGGGTTTCCAATGGGGCGTGGTACAGCTTGTCCATCTTCCTGGGCATGGCACAGACACAGAGTGGGGCCTGTGCCAGACCACCTGGGCAGCGTCATCCAGAGCTGGGAGCAAGTGACGGATGACTTTAGGGGAGATTCAGGGATCTCCAGGAAGTCTACAGGTTCCTCCTGGTGGCATTGTTCTCTTCAGTCTGAAACCCCATAGCAGACTAGAGCTGCTTAATAATGTTGTAAAAACTGGGGTCCTCAGGAGGGGATTGGGGAGTCTGATGCTCTGAGCCCCCACTCCTGGACAAGACAGTGGACCTATCAGAGGAGGAGTCCCCTTCTTCCTCTTCCTCCTCCTCCTCAGGCAGGAGGAGATCAGGGAGATATTTCCCTTAGATGTTGACCAGGTCTGAGCCATAGGCTGACACAATGGATGCCGAGGGTGCCGGGTGAAGAGACTGAACAGGTGTTGAAGCCGGAGGGGGGCCTGAACGAGGTGCCGACGGCATGGCAAGCGTAGGGGTGAAGGTTGTCTTCCATGAGAGGTGTGACATATCACACCTGTGCATAGGCTCAAAAGGCTTGCCCATGAGCATAGCCAGAACCAGCAACAAGTTTTGTGGCAGTGAAGGTTTATGCACTGGCAGGGACAAGTGGTCAAGGCCTTCAAAAAAAGCACCTGACCACCTTTTCTTGCTCCACTGTTGGCATATTAGTTCACACCTGGTATGCAGAGATGGCTGCCAGATGCACCTTAAGGGTCATTAATCCCAGTCCAACCTGGGATAGGGACCAGAGGTACTCCAATATACTAGCCACAGGGCAGGCAAGGGAATTAACCTCCTTGCCCTGACACCAAATGGAAAATCATTTACATTTAAAGGCATAGCAGTGGCTAGTCGACTCTTTTTGAGAGGCCTCCAAAACGTGGAGCACATTCTCCAAAAGACCCAAAGCCTGAAACTCTAGCTACACAGAAAACAGGCTGTCAGGTGCAGGACCTTCCCCTGTTGTCAGGTCAGTAGTTCTGGGCGAAGAGGCAACTGCTCCAGAGGTCTGCTGCTGAGGCTAAGGAGATCCCAGTACCAGAACTGGCAAGGCCAGTCTGAAGCCATTAGGATCATCCATGTTTTGCCCTTTCGAAAACTGATAAGCACCTTGTGGATCAGGGGAAAGGGAGGAAAGGCATACAGGAGACCTGGGGTCTAGGGCCTTGTGAAGGCATCCCCTTCCAGTGTCCCAGGCTGTTTTTTTGGGGGGGGGGACAGAACAGCTACAGTTTTCTGTTCTCCCAGGAGGCAAACAGGTCCACTACAGGGGTGCCCCACAGGGAGAACAGGTGGCTCGCCACCTCCTCATGCAAGGACCACTTGTGCAACATCTTGCCCACCTGGCTCACAGCATATGCCAGCTGACTGTCTGCTCCTGTGACAAAGGTCGCCAGAAGATCTGCACCCAGGCTGTGCAAAAGGGTCCAGGTGTGGACGGCCTCCCGATATAAAGGAAGGGAGTGTGTGCCACCCTGCCTCTTCAGGTGGAATATGGTCATGGTGTTGTCTGTCTGGACTTACATGACTTGACCCCTGATTAAAGGAGCAAATTCTGTCACAGCTAGTCGCATTGCACAGAGTTCCAGCAGGTAGATGTGGTGACGGTAGTCTCTGGGTGACCAGAACCCATGGGTCCTGGGGTCCCCCAGGTGCGCTCCCCACTCCACTAAAGATGCCTCTGTCATGAGAGCGATGGTCAGTTTTGGGCAGACAAATGGGACTCCTTCCTCCAGGTGTTCTGGGATCAGCCACCACTGGATGGTGTCCCACATCAGCTAGGTCATTGTGACCAGCTGGTCCAGGTGTCCTAGATGTTGGTACCACTGATGACCCAACTCCCACTGCAGATGCTACATCCACCAGTGAGCCCACTAGACCATGCTGGTGCAAGATGCGATGTACCCCAGCAGTCCAGGAAGTCGCAGGCAGGGCAAGAGCGCCCAACCTAAAATGATCAAGCAAAGGAGGTAAGATCCAATGCTCAGTCCACAAAAAAGCGGACCGTGACCTGTAGAGAGTCTAGCTCTGCCCTTATGAAATGAATCACCTGTGAGTGGATCAGTCCAGGCAAGGATAAACCCTGACACCCTTGCGCGTCAGGAAGGCTGCCACCAATGACATGCACTTGGTGAAGACCCTGGGTGCAGAGGAAAGGCATGACCTGTAACTGTCATAGCACCCCTTCTGCACGGAACTAGAGGTACTGCCTTTAGGATGGATGGATTGGGATGAGGAAGAACACATCCTGGAAGTCCAGGGAACAGAACCATATGCCTTGCTCCAGAAATAGAATGATTTGGTTCTGCAAGGCCACCCTGAACTTGTGTTTCCTGAGAAACTTATTTAGACAGTGAAAGTCAATATGGAGCACTAGTCCCTCATCTATTTTGGGACCAGGAAGTACCTGGACATGTACCCCTTACTTACCAGGGTGTCTGGGACATGGGCTATGGCTCATATTGCAAGGAGTTGAGCAACATCTTCCCTGAGGGCGGACAGCGTGTCCTGAAACAGTGAGGATTCCCTCGAAGCATGGGATTGGTGAGGCGGGAGAGCCTTGAAGTCAAGAGGCAACCCTCAGCTGACCACTTTGAGAACCCACTTGTCCAGAGTAATGGAGGACCAGTGAGGCTAGAAGTGGCGAAGCTGATCCCCCATTGGGAGCTGGCTCAGGGACTAGAAAGGCGGGAGGTGAACACTGTGACAGGGTTGAAAGACCCTGTTCCATTTGTTATGCAGAAGGAGTTAAAAGCAAGGATTTGTTCTATTCTCTCCTTTTCTGCCTCTTTCCTGTCTGATTGCACAATCAAATTTTCTTGTGAGACTTAGAACTGATCACTCAGATGGTCTAGCAATTCTCCGCCTCCTCCTAACTCTCTGCCTTCACTTGCTGTTTCTGTCTTTTCTTCCTCCTTGGTTATCTGTGGTTGTAAAAATATATGTGAACCTGTATGTGAAACTGGGATCCCTTTCTTTGCAAATGTATGCAATTATATCGTTGAAGTGATTCCAAAAAGCTATTCTGAACTCAGGATGTTATCCTTGAGATGCAGCACAAGCTCATTTGCAGAGTTATCTACAGGAGCTTAGTTCTGAGACACCATATTATATTTTGTTGCACCTACAAAGAAACTGACAAAGTTCTGATACATTTTGTGAGAAACAGGATGTCTGTTAATGAGATCAGGATTCAGAAGGAGGGGGGTTGGGTGTAAGCAGAGTGCGATAAGGCAGAAGCACTAAATGATTACTTCTGCTCGGTACTTACTAAGGAGAAGAGGTTGGTGACATCCAAGGGGGGAGGAACAGCAGAAACGGGGGAGTGACAGATGGGGAAATCATGGAAGGCAGAGTTCAGGAGGGTTTGAAGGCACTGAGGGTGGACAAGGCGCCAGGCCCAGATGGCATCCACCCCAGGGTACTGAAGGAGTTGGCAGAGGTCCTTGAGGGACCTTTGGCAGACCTATTTAATGCCTCACTACACTCAGGGTGTGTACCTCAGGACTGGAGGATGGCTCATGTGGTGCCCCTCCACAAGAGTGGGCCCAAGGATGAACCGGGGAACTACAGACCGGAGAGCCTCGCATCCATCGTGGGTAAGCTAATGGAGACCATCCTGAAGGAGAGGCTGGTGGCCCTCCTAGAGGCCAAAGGACTACAGGACAGCAGACAGCATGGCTTCATACGTGGCAGATCCTGCCAAACCAACCTGGTGGAGTTCTATGACTGGGAAACTAGGCAACTGGACAGGGGCCATGCAGTGTCTGTCCTGTATCTGGACTTCAGTAAGGCATTCAACTCAGTGCCTCATGGACGGCTGGGAAGTAAGTTAGAAGGCACAGGGGCAGGTGCAAAGCTAGTGAGGGGGTAGGGAACTGGCTTCAGGGAAGGCGACAGAGGGTGGTGGTGGGTGGGGAGCACTCACACCCATGGGTAGTGACAAGCGGTGTTCCACAGGGCTCGGTGTTGGGACCAGTGTTGTTTGGGATATTCATTGCAGACATATCATTGGACATCAAGCACAAGATCAGTCTGTTTGCTGATGATACCAAGGTAGGAGCAGTGGTGGACGACCTGGGGGGGTGGCAGGGGTTGCAGGATGATCTGGCAAAGCTTGAAACCTGGTCAGACACCTGGCAATGGGGTTTAATGCCAAAAATGCAAGGTGCTGCATTTTGGGATGAAGAACCCAAGGAGGAGTTACCAGCTGGGGAGTGCAGCTAGCCCAGACAGAGGAGGAGAAGGATCTGGGGTGCTCATTACAGGGTCAATGAACAACTCGGCATATCGTAGAAGGCAGCTGCAAAGGCCAACAAATGCTGGGTTGCACTGCAGGGGTATATCCCGAGGAGGAAGGAGGTTATTCTGCCACTGTATAGGTCATTGGTTAGATCGCACCTGGAGTACTGCATGCAGTACTGGTGCCCGATCCTGAAGAGGGACATTGGTTACTGGAGGGGTGCAGCGAGGGCCACAAAGATGATCAAGGGGCTGGGGACTCATCATACGAGAGGAGGCTGAGGGAATTGAACACGTACTCGCTGCAGGAGAGGAGGGACAGGGTGGACATGATTGAAACCTTTAAGTACATGAAAGGAATAAACAAGATGGGTACAGAGGGGCTGTTCAAAGTAAGGGAGGGGTGGGACACCAGGGGCCATGATATGAGACTGGAGGGAGGAAGGTTCAGGAGGGAGATGAGGAGACACATTTTCACAGAGAAGGTAGTAGCTGGGTGGAATGCGTTACCTGCAGAAGTGGTATGCAGTAGAACAGTGGACTGCTTCAAAAGGGGATGGGACAGGACAAGGGGGAAGGTCAATGTAGAGGAAGGGTGGAAGGGAAGGGCAGCTGCAGAATAAGGGGTGCTAGCTGCACGTTCGAGCAGACTTGATAGACCTCTAGGCCTTTATCTGCTGGCAAATTTCGTATGTTCGTAAGTTAGTTGCCAGGCAAGGACTTCTCATAAAAAGAGCAGCAATGTTTTTGCTAGAGGGAGAGACTGAAATCTAGAATTAGAAATACACTCAGAGGAAGGAGTTTGTTCTGTTTGAACTGCCTATGTTAAAAAACATTCTGCACAAATGTTTTCAATTTTTATTCTATTGTTATTGAGAATAATAAAACACTACTTTCGAATTTTATAACTGCTAGTGGTTTTCCTATGCTTCCTCATCTGTGCCTTGACAACAAACACTCCCCCGGCCCGATCCATCACTATTCAGCTTTGGAGGGGGCACCAGCACTGAGGCTGGATGGGCACCACTTCCTCTACCCCCAACTTTCTAGGGGCTCCTGGCCTTGGGGTGAGGGGCTTGAAACTGCCACTGCTGGGGCTGCTGCTGCAAAGACTGCTGTAGCTGAAAGGGCCGAAATTGAAAGGTATTCTTTTGTTTCTGATCTTTTGGGTCCTTCTGGGATGAAACCACACAATCTAGGGTGGCAATGGACTTCTCGATCCTAGTGAGATGCCAATCCACCCCCCCCCCCGGCCAAAGAGATGACAAAGGACTTCTTGATCCTAGTGAGATGCCCATCCCCCTCACCCCCTGGGCCAAAGAGGTTGCTGCCCAGGAAAGGCACATCGCCATCTTATGCCACGTATTCATTGTGAAGGTGGAGCTCCTCAGCCAGGCCCTGCGACACATTGTGACGGCCACTGCCATGGCATAAGCACAGGAATAACCAATGTCCAAGGCCATCTGAAGCTGGTGTTTAGCCAGCGCTTGACCTTGGTCTTGGTTTAGAAGAGCTGACTTTGGCAAAATGGGTGAATACCTGGAAAATGCACTAGCAAATGACCAAAAAGGAGGGGTGGAAGAACAATGGAGAAAAATCAAAATTGCCATCATAGAGGCAACAAGCCTTTGTGTGAAGCAAATAAAGAAAACAAAGCGGAGTAAAAAACCACTATGGTTTTCAAACGAGGTGGCAGGGAAGGTTAAGGAGAAAAAGGCTGCATTCATACAGTATAAGGAATCACAGAAGGAGCATGACAGGAACTGTATCACTAAAGCAGAAAGAAGTGGGGAAGGCAGTCAGACTAGCAATGGCCCAAACCGAAGAAAAAATAGCCAACTCAGTTAAGAAGGGGGATAAAACCTTTTATAGGTACATTAGGGAGCATAGAAAGGTTAAGGGAGGGATAGTGAAGATTAATAAAGGAGAGGGGAGGTGGGCAGAGGGAGACAGTGAAAAGGCAGAGATTCTGAATGAATACTTTTGCTCAGTATTCACAAAAGAAGATGAGGAGGAGTTACCTAAACCAGACAATAGAAGCACCCTGAGTAGGGGGGTTGACACCAGTCCATTCACAAAAGAAAGAGTCCTGAAAGAACTCCTAAAACTCAAGGTGGACAAAGCAATGGGCCTGACGGATTCACCCCAGAATCTAAAAGAACTAAGGAGGACCTAGTGACACCACTGACCACGCTTTTTAACAGATCATGGCAGGATGGGTGGTACCTGAGGACTGGAGAGTGGAGGGCAGATGTGATCTCTTCACAAAAGTGGAGCAAGGCAGAAGCGAAAACTACAAACCTGTAAGTTTGACCTCAGTGGTAGGGAAATGATGGAATCACCTTGAAAGAAAGAACTGTTGAGTACCTAGAGGCTAGGGGCACAGGACCCAAAGCAGCATGGATTTACAGCAGGAAGGTCAGTCAGACTTAATCTAATTGATTTCTTCCAACTGGGTGACCAAAGCAATAGACCAGGGAGGGGCTGTGGATATGGCTCACCTAGACTTTAGCAAGGCATTTGACACAGTCCTCACAAAAGATTAATAACTGGTTAGCTAGCCTGGGAGTGGGTCCCAGGTGGCAGTCTGGTAGCAAACTGGCTGCACAACAGGACACAGAAGGTACAGTGAATGGAACACATTCCAAGAAAGGGGTTACTTAGTGGAGTACCTCAGGCTCAGTACTGGGTCCAGTCTCTTAACATCTTTATAGGTGACATTGCAGAGGGTCTGAGGGAAAGGTATGCCTCTTTGCAGATGACACAAGATCTGTAACAGAGTTGATACACAAGGGGGGTAGAAAAGATCAGAAGGGACTTGGCAAGGTTGGAGGAATGGTTAGATATGTGGCAACTAGATTCAATACAAAGAAGTGCAAAGTAATGCACCTGGGAAACAAAACCCAGAGGAGAAGAGTACACAATAGCAGGAGGTACTAACAACAACAAAATGGAAAGGACCTGGGGTGGTCATATCAGATGACCCAAAGGTACGTAAGCAATGTGAAAAGTCGGTAAGGAGAGCTAGGGGGATGCTGGGATGCATAGGAAGGGGCATAACAAGTAGAAAAAGGGAAGTTGTTATCCCTCTGTACAGACAGCTGGTGAGAACCCATCTGGAGTACTGTGTGCAGTTTTGGAGACCTCATCTACACAAGGACATAGACAGGATGGAAGCAGTCCAGAGGAGGGCAACTAAAATGGTGCAGGGTCTGCAGCAGCAGCCATATGAAGAGAGACTGAGAGAGCTTAATATGTATACTATTGATGAAAGGAGGGACAGGGGGGACATGCTAGAAATGTTCAAGTACCTCAAGGGAATCAACAAAGTCCAGGAGGGTAGCATCTTTCAGAAAAAGAGATGTGTAAGAACAAGGGGGCACAATTTAAAGATATAGGGGGGACGGCTCAGCGGTAATGTTAGGAAATTTTTTTTCACGGAGAGAGTGGTGGATACATGGAACAGCCTTCCTGAGGAGGTCGTTGGGTCTAAAACAGTGGGGGAATTCAAACATGCATGGGACAGACACAAGGCAATTATAGTTGGGGTTGCAGGAAGTAGGCTGTTGGTTAACTAGAATCTGCAGCTTAACCAGTAGGTAGGGAAATGGGCAGACTGGATGGGCCAAGTGGTCCTTATCTGCCGTTAAAGTCTATGTTTCTATGTCTCTAAAAACCTTCACAGGTAGCTGCTTATCAGCAGGCAGGTAAGGAAGGACCAAGTCGAGCACTCCCTGGAGGGAGTGACCAACGTGAGCCACCATCAGGGTGTAACTGGCCTGACAGAGACCAAGAGAGGATGCAGCACAGACCTTTTCTGCCACGTGATCAAGCTTTTTTGACTCCTTGTTGGAGGGCTTGTCCACGTCCCCAATATTCCCTGATTTCTGGAGAACTGAGTCGGAGAGCAGACCCTTGGCCAAGGGATGGTCAGAGAATCTTGACAGAGATAGATGGTAGTGACCTCATATTTGCAGGCCATATGGGCAGAGGATGCCGGGTAGGCTGGTGGATGCTGCCAAAGCTCCAAAGCTGGTCTCAGAATGGCCTCAGTCATGGGAAAGGCGACCCTTGGGAATTTGTTCTTATCCAGGATATAAGTAAAAGGATATTTAGCCCTTTTCTGAACTGGCTCCATAGAACTTTCATGGACTCCAACATGAGTTGGAGGAGAGTCCCATAAGACACTAGCCCGTGGCTGGTGGTCAGCTTCTTGACCTATTCCCAGATGAACAGACATGTCCTTGAGGACTGCATAGAGGACCCATCAGAGTCATCTGAGGACTCATTGAAGATGGCCCTCGATTGTTTCTTACCATAAACCACTCAGGAGTCATCTGAGAGGGTGAATTCCACAGACAACCAGCCTGGCAAGCCAGTCCTGGGGTGAGAGTCCTTAGTAGGTGCTCCTCACATGGGCTGCTGTGGAGGCGGTTCCACCAACAATGGTGTTGAGACATGCGTCAGTGATAGCTGTCTCAGAAGGAAGGACCGGCATGGGTTTGACTGGCACTGGCCAGCTGACCAGAGGGGTTGGGGATAGAGCTCTACCCTGCCCTGCCAAGACCCATTACTGCCAGAGGAGCTCCTTGTAGCACTGACACATCTGCTGTTATAGCCTCTTTTCATCTGAAAATGAAGAGGACAAGCAGCCTTGACGGTGATGCCTCCCAGTCAAGCGGGATTGAGAACTCGAGAAGCCCCTCGATCTCAACCACTTACCGAGGGACCGATGTTGAGGAGACAAAGGCAGGGGTGCCATATACATGACAGGCACTATGTTTAGCTGCACGACCTCACCACATCTTCCTGAGTTAGGACTGGAAGAACTGAGGTCTTGGAGACTGACTCATCATCAACCCCCTCTGACAATGGGTCAACGGGGTAGAAAAAAATCTCTACTGCCTCCTCGACTGGTGTCAAAGTCATTAAGCCCGACGGGGATACCGTGGAGCTAGCGACCCACCCCTCTACCAAATGTGACTCGGTCGAAGCTGAGCATGCAAGCATCTTTGAGCAGTCAGGGGAGGAGAGGGAGTGGGAAGAGAGTGATCTCTGCCAGTCCCACAACCAACGGCGGTGCTTATTACCTTGGCAGGCAGGGCTCTCCCCAAAGGTCTAGAGGACCCAATACATGCCACGAAACTCCCCAGTAATGGACACTCCCACACCGGTCCTAGCTGGGAGCAGCACTAAGGCCTTCACCGCCATCTCTTCAATAGCTACAAGTTGGGCTGCAGATCCTGCCATCGTGGAGGCTGCTTTGCAACAACCTTTAGGCCGCAATTCTGGGTCTTGATTGGCCAAGGAGAAGGTGAGCATTATGGTCTTCATGCAATGATGAAAGCATCCTCTGACAAAATCCACAACCTGCAACACTGTGTGCCATCCCCAGGCAGTACAGACACAGCATGTGTGGGTCTGTCTGTGACATTTTTTGCCAGCATGTGACCAGAGTTTGAAGCCAAGACGGGCTTCACTTCCTCATGCTGCATCGTGCAGTCAAGTGATGAGAGCAGTACCGAGGAATATACTCAAAGTTAAAGTTAGAAAAATTTCACCAAGTTTGCCAATAGTGCATGTAACAAGCCCTAAAATGCATGGAGCTGCAAAGGAAGAGACTGAACTCTTTCAGCGGAACATAAGATATGATGTCACAGGGCATAAACGAGGGACATACTACCCCGGTGGGGGGGGGGAGGGAGAGAGGAACTCTGCTTAAAGACATTCCGGCGAAACAGCTCTTAAGGAAGAACTGCCAATGTGTGGATAAGTGAACCATATCCTTGCCTCTAGAATTTTTCCTTTTTCATATGTGCCTGTTCAGGAATCTTAAATGGGCTGCCAATCCCCATTTTTCTTTCTTGTGAGAAAGTACCTTGAGAAGAGACCTCTTTCCCACTGTGCGGGAGAGACCTTTTCTGTGGCCCTTATCTAACAATGTCTTTACCTCCAGCTCTAACAGGATTTTTTCCTGAGGTTGGAGTGGAAGGAAAACCTTCTGGATAGTACAGTTACATAAGAACTTACCATAACAGTAGATCTTTGAGAACAGCTCTTGCAGCAGGTTACACCATTAGGACAGAAGCCGGCAGGTGCCAGGACCCCACGGAAATGTTCTAGCTAGCAGTCTTCAGCGGGGACCGCCTCCGACATCGGTCCTGCCCCCGACGTCAGGCGTAGTACATAAGGAGGCGGTCCCCCCATAATCCTCAGTTCTCCCGCTGGAGATTCCCGGCCATTAGATGACATCAGAAGAGGAGACAGAGTATCCGCCACCAGATGGCAAAACAAGTAAAAGGAATGACCCATCAAATGAGATGGGTGCTTGACTCTGACCTACCTCCAGTGGAAATGGTCGGAGGGTAGGTACCTGCTGCAAGAGCTGTTCTCGAAGATCTACTGTTACAGTAAGTACCTACGTAACTGTACTATCTTACTTCGAGATACAGCTCTTGCAGCAGGTTACACCATTAGGACTGATTTCCAAGCAGCAGTGGCAATCATGCACCATCAGGAGGAGGAAAGGTAGAGACCTCGAGATAACTTGAGCCTAGGACAGAAGTCCCTGAAGGACAGCTAGACTGAACCCTGCTCTTCGCCTCGATACAACGTCCAGACTGTAATGCCTGATAAAGGTATGCACAGAGCTCCAAGTAGCTACAGTGCAAATAGCTGAGGTGGAGACGTTCTTTAATGCCGCAAAGGAAGTAGCCACCCCTCTTGTGGAATGACCCTTGACCGTGCCCGGTAAGGGTTTATTGCGCTTCTCAAAACAGAAAGTAATGCACTGGACGAGCCACCTGGAGAGTGACTGTTTGGAGACAGAAGCCCCTTTCATCCTGTGAGCAAAGGAGACGTAAAAGTTGGTCCGACTTTCGGAGCTGTTTGGTTCTGGTCACGTAGTATCTGAGACACCTGTGCACATCTAGGTGTGCAGAAGGGCTTCTCCTCGATTAGAGTACCTTGGAAAATACACTGGTAGATCGACATCCTGATTGAGGGTGAGAGCTGAGACCACCTTAGGCAAAAAACTTTGGTTTGTCCTTCTTAGATACCCTGTCCTGGTGGAAACCAAATAATGCTCTTTGCATATAAGAGCACGCAATTCCAAAATCCTTCTGGCAGAAGTAACTGCAACTAAAAATAACGTTTTCCAAGAGAGAAAACGTAGCTTGCAATCCGTGGCTGGTTCAAAAGGTTGCAGCGTGAGCTGCTCCAGGACAAAAGGCAAGTCCCAAGAAGAGACTGGATCTTTAATGGGAGGCCTAAGGTGGAGGACACCCCTTAGAAAGGCACGAGTACAGTCCAGCTGAGCCACCGTCCAATGGCCTACGGGGGCATGGTAAGCTGAAATGGCACAAAGGTGCACTTTAATCGAGGAGTAAGCCAGTCCGGAGTGGAAGAGGGAAAGCAGATAGTCCACGACCAGCTTTTCTGGTCGCACGCTTGAGCCCACAAACAGAATCTGCACCATTTCATGGCGTAAGTTGCATGGGTAGCCGGTATTCTGGCGGCAGAGAGTACCTCTGCCACTTCTTGTGAGACCCCGTATTGCATCATGGCTATGTCTCTAGGAGCCAAGCATGCAGGTTCAATGAGCGAAGGTCCGGATGGACCAATGAACCCGCCTCCTGAGACAACAGATGGGAGCTGATTGGCAAAGGAACTGGAGGTTCCTGGATAGCTGGTGTAACAGAGGGAATCAAATCTGTCTGGGGCCAGAAGGGTGCGATCAGAATGAGCGTCGCTTGCTCCCTGCTAAGTTTTAAGAGAACTCTCTGGATCAACGGGAAAGGAGGAAAAGCATAGAGGAATCTGCCCACCCAGGAGAGGGACAATGCGTCTTGCCAGAAAACACCAGGCCCTGGATCTAGCGAGCAAAAACTGGGCAGTTTTGTGTTGGATGGGGACATGAAAAGGTCTAACTCTGAGTGCCCCATCTGTGAAAGAGATCCTCTGCCACCTCCTGCAGAAGTTCCCATTCGAGGACTCTGGCCTGAGAGTGGCTCAGGCTGTCTGCAATGGTGTTGTCCACTCCTAGGATGTGTACTGCAATTAGGTTTCCGCCATGTTGCAATACCCACTCCCACACTCTCATGGCCTCCCTGCAAAGTGGGTAGGAGTGAGTGCCTCCTTGTTTGTTGAGGTAATACATCACCGTGGTATTGTCTGTTTGTAACAGAAGTGTACCCGGTGGGATCTCCGATTGGAAGGCTTGCAGAGCGTAAAGGACTACCCTCATTTCCAAAATGTTGCTGTAGAGATGAGACTCCTGGACTGTCCACAGGCCCTGAGACCGAACACCGTCTAGGTGTGCTCCCCACCCAAGCCCTGAGGCATCTGTGGAGAGGGTCACAGTTGGGGATGGCGCTGTGAAGGGAACCCCCGCAGAGAGGTTCCCTGGATTTAGCCACCATTGCCAATCTCGAATTACAGCTTTCATGATCTGGATTGGATGCTGCAGATGGTCTTGCCTTTGGTCCCATTGCACCCGTAGCATCCACTGGGTTACCCGCATGTGGAGACAGGCTAGGGGGACTGTTGCAATGGCCGCAGCCATGTGTCCGAGCAGGCAAAGGATCAGTCTAGCTGGGATGGTCATCTTCGCCGACAACTCCCTGATGAGGGATCTTATGTGTTCTGCTCTGTCCGAGGGAAGAAAGGCTTTCCCTCTGACGGTGTCCAGAACTGCTCCTATAAACTGCAGTTTCTGAGACTGAACTAGGAGTGACTTCTCGTAACTGATGAGAATGCCCAGTGACTGAAAAAGAGACTGGGTGCAGTGAATAGCCATAATCAAGGCCTCCCTGGAGGGTGCCATGAGAAGTCAGTCGTCCAGGTAGGGGAACACGTAGTAGCCCTGTCTCCTCAGAAACGCCGCTACGACCGCAATGCACTTCGTGAATACACGAGGTGCCGATGACAGCCCGAAGGGAAGAGCTTGGAACTGATAATGGCGGCTCTGAAACTCGAAGCGCAGGAATCTCCGGTGCGCTTGAGCTATAGGAATGTGCAGGTAGGCATCCTGTATGTCTAAAGACGCCAGAAAAGCTTCCTGTTTCAGCATGGGAATTAGGCCTGGAAGGGTCACCATGCGGAAGCGCTTGTAAACGACCGAAAGGTTGAGGTCGCTGAGGTCCAATATTGGACAGAGGTGCCTCTGCTTTGGAACCAGGAAGAAGTGAGAATAGTACCCTAGTCCTCTGGTTCTCTGGGATGTGCTCTAAGGCTTCCTTTTCCAGAAGCGCGAGCACTTCCTGCTGTATGAGCAGGGCATGCTGACCCGAATATCGGGAGAGCAGGGGAGGTCTTGTAGGTGGGCTGCCTACAAATTCTATATAATGGCCTTTTTTGACCAGTTGCAGAACCCACCTGTCGGTGGTGATCGCTTGCCACCGTGGGAAGTGGCGTGCGACGCGACTCCCGACTTTCTTTTCCCGTTGATCCTGGGGAGGGGCGGGGGCTGGGAAGGAGTCATGCTGTGTCAGCGTTTGATCCGGCAGGCTGGGACGACTTTGAAAATCATTGGCCTCTGCCTGGGAGTGACTTAGCCTGGGCCTTGCGTGAGAAAGTGCCCCTCTGCTGCTGGCCAGAACGTTGCTGTTGCCTTTGTAGCCGGCTGCAAAAAGGGCTCTGGTTCCTATGAAAGGAACTAGGTCGAGACCTGTACATAGCTTGTACAGATTGGACTGCCTTCCCTGCATCCTGGAGTTTGGTGATTACTCTCTTGGAGGCTTCACCAAATAGGAACTCGCCATTATAAGGGACATCTAAGATGTTCTTCTGGACGTCCAGGGTAAAGCTGGAGACACGGAGCCAAGAGTGTCTCCGGAGACACATGCCTGAGGCTGCAGCTCTGGCTGAAGAGTCCGCAGAATCGTATGCGGCTCTGAGCACTTGGGTCCCCACATCTGAACCCGTGCAGAGGAGGTTCAAGAGCTCCTCCTTGTGGTCGCCATCGGGCATCTTCTCGACCAGGTCCTGACCCTGTTCCCACAGTGCGTTCTGGAACTGAACCATGTGGGTGAGTTAGTTCAGTGACCTGATGGCGCAAGTCGTGGCCGCGTAAGTGCACCTTCCCAGGACATCCAATTGCTTGGATTCCTGGTCCGGTGGCTGGGTACTCAAATGCTGAGGTCTCTGAGACTGGTCATGTGAAGCAGTGATGACCAGGGAGTCAGCCAGAGGATGGTTTGCCAGATACTGGTCCTCCCTAGGGGCCCTGTATAGGTGGTCAGCCTTCTTCGGCACCGTGGGAGTGGAATGCGGACATTTCCAGGCAGCCTTGGTGATGTCCGTAAAAGTATCCACCAAGGGCGGCACTACCATAGGCTATGGGTCTTTTTGCCGAAGGTAGCGGGCAAGGCGTTGTCTCTCGGGGTCAAGCTCCTCAATATCCCACCCCCCATGTTCTCCTGGATGTGCCTCATGATCACTGTGAAGGAGGGATCATCCGGAGGAGACCTGGGTAGGTTGCATGGGTTAGGAGAGGGAATGCTGAAAGCAGAAGGTGATCTGGAACACTCCGAAGTGTCAGATCTGGAATCCTCCCCCGACGGAGTGTACCGGCGTCATCTGGGTCTCTTGGGGCTGGGTGACCCTGAGGGGGATTTGGAAGGAGGCCTTCTCCTTTCCGAAGATCTGCCCCTAGGAGGTGGCGTCTGCTCCTTGGGTGTTGGCAGACGTCCTACGGGCCCCCTAGGTGGAGGAGGGGGTGTAAGCGGTGCAGGAGTGGGTGGAGGTGGGGTAGGAGGAGGAGAAGGACGTGTGGTGACCACATCTTTTTTGATGGTGTCCCACCAGAAGGTAAAAAGTTCTTTTATCTCTGCCAGATTCATACCCGACGATGGGCCTAGCACCGGTGGCCTGTCAATGGAGTCGGGCCCTCGGGGGTCTCCCACTTCGGGGAAGGTTCCCGTTGGAGCCCGGCGTCTCCGGTGTCGCCTGCCTGGTCCTCGGCTGTTTGGCGTCCTCCTCAGATGATTCCTTCTGACCGGTGTCCGCTGGCGACAGTGGTGCGGTCCTCTTCTCAGGAGTAGCCGATGTTGGTCCCCTGGCCCACGTCTTAGAAGGTGAACGCCTGGCCGGCGATGGGTGTCTAGGTATCGCCGGCTCTTGGGAGCGCCGGTGGTGTTTGGCCGACGTCGGGTCGGACGTCCATTTCATGGATGTCAGATCCTTGGTTTTACAGGGAACCGGATCCGAACCACGGGGAGGCTGGGAAACTGACCTGGCGTCGGTATCCCATTGACGGGAGGAAGATTTATGGTGCTCCCCGAAATTCGACGAGGCCTTAGAAGGAGTGGAAGAGGCTGACGGCCTGGAAGTCTTTAGAGGCTGAAGAGAAGAGGAGCCGCTGGATGACCTGACCTGGACTGGGGGAGGTTGCGACCGAGCCCTGGAGGGAGAGCGGTCCAATTTCAAGCCGGAGCTTCGGGAGTCCAAGGCCCTTGCAGGAGACCTGGATCTTTCCTTCTCCCGGTGCTTGTCCCAGTGATTGTGGGTTTTGCCTGAAGGCTCTCCCCGGGAGGAAAGTTCCTTATCTATGGTTTTATGTTTCTCCTCCAGGAGAAACGCTTGAAGTGCCTTCTGGCGGCGGATCCTGGTGCGACTGTTGAAGCCCTGGCAGAAGGAACAGGCCTTGGTGTCGTGGTCCGGGCCGAGGCAGCGCACACAGGCTGAATGTGGATCCTTGAAGGGGATCCGTTTGCCGCAGGTGCACTTCGGATGGTGACCCTCTAAAGAAGTGGTTGGAGAGGACATCAGTTGATCAAAAGTCGAAAAACAGACTAAATTCGTCGTAGTTCTAATGGTCGTCGCGCACTAGAAAAGGAGACCGAAGGGCCGATACTAGCGAGTCGATAGCGGGAAAAGAACTGAGGATTATGGGGGGACCACCTCCTTATGTACTACGCCCAACGTCAGGGGTGGGACAGACGTCGGAGGCTGTCCCCGCTGAAGACTGCTAACTAGAAAATTTCCGTGAGGTCCTGGCGCCTGCCAGCTTCAGTCCTAATGGTGTAACCTGCTGCAAGAGCTGTATCTCGAAGTAAGATCTTTATTTTTGGAAGGACTGCGAACTGAAGGGCTAAAATCCTGACTTACCACTTCCTGTACCCACTTGTCTGTGGTGACGGCTTCCACTCTTAGAAGTAATGACAGGCAGCCTCCAACTGGTAGGAGTTTTACGGCAGCCTACAACGTCAGGGATTTTGTTTTTCTTGTGGCTTAGGTGAGGCTGCTTGCTTCTCTCTTGCACCTCTCCTTCCTCTGCCTCTTGTGGTACACCATGAGGAGGATAGTTATAGTAGGAATAAGACCTTTGGTAGTAGGCCCTGCCCTACCTCCACTTCTATGTGGCCTGAAGGAAGTAGGAGCTCTTCTTCTGTGTCAAATTTTTATAGGTTGTTTTTTATTCAACCTTTCTCATGTAGGCTTCTGTTTTATCCCCAAAGAGGGAGGAGGTTCCCTAGATTAAGAAGTTCACAGCCTTTATTTTTGTGTCCTCTGAGAGGATGGTTGCCCTGAGCCCGGCAATCCTCCTCAGAGCTACTAAGCACGTGATAGTACTTTTGATGATGTGTCATTTGCATCCACAACCATGCGGAACTGGTAACTGGTGGCTTCAAGTGTATCTTTTGTTGTTTCTGCTAGATCACTGCTATGTTCACCTCCTACCTTTTCACTTAAGGCTCGCGCTGTACTCCAAAGGGCTTTTTAGTACTGTGCAGCATATGTAAGCAGCCTGCCTTAACTGCTGGGTGCCTGAGGTATACACTTTCCTTGCTATATAATCCAGCTTTTGTAATCCTTTTCTAGAGGCATGGAAGCTAGTGACATTTTAGATTTTTCACATGCAGCTGCCTGCACAACTCCCTCATGTTCAGGGTGGGAATATAGGAATTCTCCTTCTGCTTCTCTACTTGGTACTTCTTTTCCACATTTTTTGTCAATGCCAAGAACTGAATTCGGATGTTCCAAAATCTTGCTAGGGGCTTTTTTTTTTTTTTTGGAGGGATTTGTGAATAGGTAGCAAGAGCCTTTTGGATGAAGTCAGTACAAACATACTTACGAATTTTCTCTTCTATATTCTCCTCAGTTTCAATTAAGGGGATATGTACAGTCTCAACCATATGCCTTACAAAACCGGAGTATGAGGAAAAATCCTCATCAACTCTGGATGGTGAACCAATGCTGTCTTTAGAGGTTGTCTCCAGTTCTCTCAGTTCCCCTTCATCCTCTTCCTCCTCCTTCAACTCAAGATCAAAAAATGCCTGAGTCTGGGGGGAGGGGGGCACGAATAAACAGACAATCATGTCCAGGTTGCCTGGGCTTCTTAGTGAAGTCAGAAAAATGCTTTGTCTTGGGTCATACAAACTGACCAGGACACAATCAATCAAAAAGGTTGGCTGAACCCCATTACACAGTAATGAAATGGAGTTCATCCAGCCTTTTGGACCAATAGTGGCAAGGTTTCCCATGACTTGGAAGGTCTGGAAAAGCAGCCACATTTCTGTGATGTCCTCTGCTGAGGGCATAGCTATCCATTCTACTGCAGGCTCCTGGTTCCTTATGCAATGTTTTTTTGTATTTTTTTCTTAGCTGGTGTTGATGGCACCAGAGCATCTGCTCCTTTCTTTTTGCCATCCTTAGCATCAAGGTTCCCCCTATCAGACACCCAGTCCTTTTTATGTTGCTTGCATGCATGTGCAAGAAACATAGTGCCATCATCCGAGTTTTCGGAGGTGTGGCACCCATCTTCCAATTCAGTCAGTGAGTTTGCAGGCGCGGCCGCAATTCTCCAATGACTGCTGCAGCTGTCTATGACAGCAGTCGAAAATGCAGTGGCATACAGTTGAAAGGGAGAGCTCCGCTTCAGTGAGCAGAGCTCCCCCGCCCACACACACACGCATACTGCGTGCTGATGCACTCCCCCCCCACGCACTCACTGTATGGCCGACGGGTGCCTAACTCCGTCCGGCTCCACGCCCACCCCACAAAAGTTGTCCAGGTGCTCACGCCGGGGAGCCCACCCCAGCGTGGCAAAATGTTATAGCTGATGGGGTGCCCAATCCCGTCAACTCCAGCCCCCAAACAGTTTTCTAGCTGCCACGCTGGGAGCCCACCCCAGCGTGGCAAACATCCGCTCGCCTTAATTAAAAAAAAAAACCCTGTAAATAAAAACGGTCCTCGCAGTCTCCCTGCCCCGCCCACACCCACCATCCCATACTTACCTCCAGAGCTCGCAGACGACATCATCGGTGGACTGGGAACACGTCTGCACTCTTCAAAGCCGACCACGAACTGAGGAAATGCCGTAAGCTGTAATGGAATAAATAGGGTTTTTCAACTTTGTTGCATATCTCGAGCATTTTGGGCCAAATTTTCAACATGGGATTTTGGGGACCCTCATATTAATTCTTGCATCGATCATTGACATTAATCGGGCTTGAAGGGTGATTTTGCAGTCACTGCGCAAAATCACCTTCGGGACCGATAACCAAACAACACTGCCAGTGTTCATAAGGTGGGCTCTCAAAAAGCCTATGTTGAAAATTTGGTGAAAAAATTCCTAAAAATTACTGTTTTACGAGCGCGCGTTGCGCAATTCCTACGCATGCTCGTAAGTTCGCGAATTTTCAATATTTTCACTCCAGATTTTCAACTTTGCCATTTTACCACACCTCCTTATGAGCAGTACAGCTGTCATTTTTCACATCTTGCCCAAAACGTGTTTCTGTTCATGTAGTGCACAATGGTGCAGTCGGTGTGCGAAATCCATGTATGGGACATATTACAAAAATCACAGTGACACTGTTCATGAGCAGAGGTCTTAAAATGGCTATGTTGAAAATTTGGTGAAAAAATTCCTAAAAATGACTGTTTTACGAGCGTGCGTTGCGCAGTTCCTATGCACGCTCGTAAGTTCACGAATTTTCAATATTTGCACTCCAATGTCTTCCAAAGACCTAAACAGCACATACAAGCAAGCAACATTCGGCATTGACAAATGCTTGTTTATGATCTATTCTAGATGATGACTTGGAAACTTTTTCTGTCTCTCTGATCAGAGACTGCTGCTTTTCTGCTGCCTCAGACTTTGTCTGAGGACAGAAACGTGAAGATATGTGCTTTCCACCATCTGAGGTACTTCCCTCCATTTTCTTTTTAGGATAGTTGCTACGTGAGTCAGTGGCAGTGTGAGACTCCGAGTTTTGCCCTTTTTTTCGTGTTTTAGGGCAGAAAGGTTTACACAAATCACAATTTAAATAGTCATGGTCATAGCCCAAACAATCAAAGCACAGATTCTGGCAGTCTGCCTTCACCAAGATCTTGTGACAGATCTCACAATTTTGAAATCCTGTAGGCCCTATCCCTTTTATTAGACTTTTCAGTCATATCAATCAACTGAATTTAGCCAAAAAATATTGCCAGTTCCTCAAATAACAAAATTCTTAAATCGCTAAGTAAACCTGTAAAATAAGCAGTTGTTTTAATCATTTTTAACCAAAAAACATGTACCACATTTAAGCGGGAACCACAAAATGTACTTTTCTCCAGTTCCTGGAAAACGATCGGGAACTGGAGAATACCACTAAAATAAAGATAAAATCACTTAACTAGCACAAATATCGAGAACGAAATAAGAAAAATTATAGGAATTTTATAAACAAAGGACTTATCTGATGGATTTAGAGGGGGCTCTGAGGCAACTGTTCTCTTCAGCTGGGAAAACAAATATGACATTAGAACATTAGTGGAAGCATCCCCACACAGCAACATTTGAATGGAGTTTTGATTCCACAGCACCATTCTAAATGATGGGCAACATCTCAGAGTGGGGATGATGCATTTTTTGCATGGCATTACTATCTGACACATATTGTTAGAAGGTTGCCTTAAAATACTGTCTTGAGTGTGTCCAACAGTAATGCAGGAGGTCTGGATGACGTAGCCTGATCTTCCAGAATTTGCATGATCTGCTCTGAGAGACAGTCCTTGAACTCCTGCCAATTGAGATAGTAAGTGTTCAGTCTCCAAAGCGAGAACCCATTAGGGACACCAAGATTAATAGTGAGACGAACAGGTGAATGGTCCAATAATACTATGGGCAGTATCTCGCACTCCTTAACAAGGTGAAAGTGTTCCTTGAAGATGTGAAAATAATCCAGCCTTGCAGCACTGAATTATGTGAGATTTGGTGTGTGTGTGTGTGTGTGTGTGTGTGTAATGTCCTCCACACATCCACCCAAGCAGCCTGATCAGCGAAGTGATGACAAAATCTTTGAGCTGGTGTCTGTCAAACTGTATCAGGGTAAGAGGTGTCCAATGCTGGGTTCAGCAAGGCTTGTTTACATAGCCTGATCTGCATCACTGTGACTGGTTGAGCTGAGCTGCACCTGTGCAGACAGGGCTGTGCAAATGACTTGCGGAGTATTGTAGGAGGTTGCCTTGTGAGGCGGAGCAATCGGGTGTTTTGGTGGGAAGCTGTACTGGTGCAGGCGTTTTCTGCTAGCATGCAAATATGCTGCTCTGCCTGCATTGGTGCAGTACGATGGTACCCTGTGCCATATCACTTGTTGAGCCCCTTTCTCAAATGTCAGCCTCTTCGATGTCACTGGGAAGCTCACTAAAGCCCCTTGTCACAGGGAAGCAGGCTGCTCTAACAACCTGCACGCTCAGAACATCATAATTCCTTCCTAAGCAGACAGCCTTATACCAGTCTAGCACTCACAGCACAATTTTTATTTATTTGAAATTCAATTACTGGGTAGGAGCAACTGAACCAAATGTCCTTTATCAGGCTTGATTTGGGTCACATTCCCTGTCTCTCCAGTCATCCTCGAATACCCTTCCAGTTGACAAAGTACAACCTTTATGTGTTACACCCAGAAAATAAAGCTGGACCTTTCTTGACTGCCTTGGGCTTTTGGACCTGTTGGATCTTGGGTCCTTCTCCACCATAAAACTAGGCAGAATGAGACCTATGTGACACAGCTTTGCTACGCGACCCTTCCCCTGGTAGCAATACAGTGGCAAATGGCAGGAAGTTCAGTCTGACATGCAGACTGACCCTGCAGCGATGCACAATGCCTGTTGTGTAAACGCCATCAGTAGCCAAGCAGGTGTAGTGTTGGGAGAGCGGCACTGATGGAAGCGCAACAGGCAAGTTTGCATAAATATACCTAGAGCCATACGCTCCCAATGGGAAATACAGGCTTGCCAGAGTGATCTCTCTGCCGTACAGGGTACCAGTCACCGTTAATCTACCCTGCTGATCTGTGCAATGGCTAGTAATTACCAATGGTAACGATTTGGCTATAAGCACAGCTGCCCCCTAGTGCTTTCCCCAGCTGTAAGAAGATGCCACGATCTCAGAACATCCAAATGTAACTAATTTTTGGTGTTCTGCACCAGGGAGGTGCGTCTTCTGCATAAGCAACACGTTTGGTATGTTGTTTAAAGTATCTGAATAACTTGTACCTTTTTACTGGATTATTAGTCCTGTCGATGTTCTAGAACAGTATCCTCAGGGCCTCATAACTACCCATCAAGGATGATTAAAATCGAATAATTGCTGGCAACTGAGGAGGGCCCTGCCCGCAGCTCCAGCCCAATCAAGCTCAGTAAAGCCAAGACCACTAAGAACATTCAGAAAGGTACAGCTCATGGCACTATTCGTGATGAACATTAAAGTCAAACCGAAACACATTAGTAACCGTAAACTATAACAACATTCAGGAAATAAAACCTGTGGGAGCCAAATGTGGGAACAGCTACCCTAAACTATGTCGTAGAACATAATGTCAGAGCGAGTTTTGAGGGAGCTCAGGGAGACATGACTAGAGCCACAGCATGCTGTGTATCGATCCAAGTTACAAAAGCTTGGCCTCCCAGTCTCAGGACAAACCAGAGTAACATCAATCCAAAGATGATTTTTAAAGTTTATTTTAGCAAGGTAGAAGCAGCAGCAAGGCTCCCAAGACAGCTGCCAGTACTTCACAAGTATGTGCTTTCTCAAGGAGCCCAATGTACCATCTGCCGAGCTCTGGACACAGACCAATGGGGCACCCTAAAGGGTCCCACCACAGCTGGTGAGGATGTGAGTATCCAAGAAGAGCAGAAAAGTCATTTTGGGAGGTGATAAAAAGGAAAAAGATGTAAGGGTAAGGGAACAGAATGGCTCCAACTCCGTGGACAGTAACACAGGGGCTATGTCAGAGTCTCTGAGGTGGAATTATACCATATCAATATCCCAAGGGAGGGGCTCACCTCATTTCAATAAGCACGGCAGTATCTAACAGAGCAAAACCCTTTGCAGGTAGGACCAGAACCATAACAATTCCGAAAAATGTGCACTGAAGAACTAAAAACAAAACAAAGCAGGTGCACCCATGACAAAGTAGTTGTCATTAGGCAGTATAAAAAGTCATAGTAAGCATATGGCTCCCACTTTAGGAAATCTCTGACAGTCTCTCTCATGAAAAGATTATTAGTGGATACAAGATAGTTAACCCCGAGATTCTTGCCTCCAGCGGGGCCGCTCAATGCCTCAATCCAGCCAGATTTAACACCTGTGTGAGAAGAATAGTGTGATGCTCCCAGCCCCACCCCAGAGGAAGGACCAGTCATGCCCCCGACTCCCCCCGCCCTGAGCCAGCAGGTCTCCCCTGAATAAACATTCTCTGATGTACCAGAATCTGTGCCAATAGTGGGGGTGAGCCGCCAAGCCTTGTGCCTAACTCCATTTGATGGTGTCCCCCCCATCAGAATTCACTGTGGCAGGTTCATACCGCAGCTATGTATGCTCCTTTGAAAACATCTGGAAGTTCCATGATAAAGCAAAGAAGGATACACCTTCTCATCTGTAGCATATGCATGTATTGATAAGGTTGAGAGCTAGAAGTTAGGATAACTTATGAAGGGAGGATAGGACCCCGACTGCTATCACTCTGACATCCTACTCCCCTGCTGACCCATTTCACTGCATGACGACTGCAGCCGCTCCCACCTCCCAGACTATACACCACAGACTCACCAGTGCTGCACCACCCACGTGCTGCAGGTGGTATTTATTGTACATGCTGAAACGTCTAAGAGGACAAGGAAAGTGGAAGTGACAGGCACACATCAGCAGCAACTAGAAAACTCCCACAATTTAGTTGTATGAGGGAGAGTACGAGTTCAGGCCGAGGGCTCCCAAGCATGACTGCCCCCCCCCCCGGACCCAACCTAGAGCTCTCCCAGTGACTCCCACAGTTTATGTTGATAGTTTAGTGGAGGCAGGAAGGTCTCTGGGGATAAGCAATGAAGTCTCTGCAGTTGTGCAATAATGTCCTCCATGGTTGCAGTTGACTGCAGTTTTCACTGTCGGGTGGCGCTGACTATGCATCATGATGTCTGCTCCAAGTCTGATATGTCTCCTCTCCAGGATGTCCCTGAAACAAAACACTCTACTTTGTGACCCCTTTTCTGCAGGTCCACAGCCACCTCTTCTGGTGATCTGGCTCTCCGTATACATCACTGTCAGGAGAGCCAGGTACGGGATATGAAAGTTAAGCTGAAGAGAGAAGAGTAGTTGGAGAACTGGGGTGTGCTGCTGACACCACCACGGTAGGGCCAGGGGTAGTCACTGTCTATAAACACTCAGCCATCTTCAAACACAAGAGAGAATTTATACCAAGCTTTAAGTAGCAACCCCTGTTTAACTGAATATTGAAGAAAGTGCACTATAATGGACCTGGGACAGGCATGTGACTCTGAGGGTCAGGGACTGAGTGAGCAACATGCATGTTTTATGACCAACTGAAAATCCAGCGGTAACTTTAAAGGTGGTAGGACACAGTTTTTTACACCTCCAGATGCCTCCTGTTGTGTTTTTAGTGTCTATCCAATATTCTGATATGTTTTTGACCTTTTTTGATCAATTAATAATATCATTTTGTTGCCTTTTGTAATCACCCTTAATCTCTCTCCTCAGCAGTTGCTGCTCTCTCTTTTCATACTGCCTCAACATTCTGTGACATCAATAGCTCCCATTCCAGGCCATTCAGATGACTTGTATGGTATGGTGTTATTGATGTCATAGAATGCCTTAGAAATATGAAAAGAAAGAGCAGCAACTGGTGAGGAGAGTGTAACTCTATGTAGAACTGAGGGCACCCCAAAGCTTGATTCTTTATACTGGTTAAAAATTGGTCAAAGCATATCAAAATACATAACTAGCATGGAAAGGACGGTGGAAGGGCAGTTAATGATATAAACATTTTCTATCTCCTTTAACATGTTCTTGAAGAAAGCTTCCAGGTAACCCACCATCTCCGCACCCACAACCACCTCAGCTATACCATACAGACTCAGATTTTTTCTCCAGGCTCTATTCTCAAAGTCCTCCTGTTTATCTTGGTGTTAACTATAAGAATGTGAGAGGGAGAGTACTGGAGCCTCCAATTTGTATTCCCTGGTGTTGGTCTGCATGATCAGGGCTTCATTTGCAGACACGTGCTGATCTAATGTTTTCAGATCAGATCTCAGGTGACACAATGTAGACTTTAAGCTTCTGTAGAATGCTGTAAACTCCTTTATCAAAAAATTGCAATTTATTGCTGTTTTTAGGTGTTTGGGCAGTCTTAACTGGTGACTCCTTCTCTGCTACGGTCAGAAGGCTCGAGATACAGGAACGATAGGAATCAGTCAGCTCAAACAAATCCACTGCCATCCAGCTGTCCTGTGGATTCAGGTAAAAGTTTTGGCTTCCCCACATCTGTAGCAGTTAATCCCAATTAAGTTTGAGCACAAAAGAAACTGAAAATTGCACCATGGACATGAAAAGCAAAGGGGATGAGCGGGAGCACCTCAGTTAGTCAGTCACACACAGATGTAAAAAAATTGAAAGAATCCAGCACTCCAGACTCCAAAGAAATTCAGGGAGAGTAATGTATTTATTTATTTATTTAAATAAAAAATACTTACAATTGTAAGCAACAGAAAATATACACACTCTTGTGAATTACAGGCACAAACACTCCTCTCCTGCCTCAGCACTTTGGGGCAATGCTGACCCTTTGTCAGGAGGCGTGACACCAACAAAAGTGCTGAAAACGTCATTATGGACCCCTTTTTAGCACCCTAATGTTTATCCCTCCTATTTATTTTCTGTTCCAAAGTTATTTATTTGGAGTTGCATCTCAGTTTATTTTCACCATGTTAGAGGTTTAGTTTTGTGGCCTGGAAGTAGCCCTTAATGTCACCCAGTGTCCCACAAGGTGAGGAAGCAGTTTTGATTACGTGCTAGATCATCTTAGTTATTCAAGGAATGTGATGTTAAACAATGGTTGTTTAAATGCATCTCAGATCATCGATGGAAAGCTGGTACAGTCATATTTAGTAGCCCTCTCCTTTTATTATTTATTATTTAAAAGATGTGGAAAGAGGGCTGGCTTTGTGGTAAACAGCAGTGGGGCATCTGCTCGGCATGCTTGTGACCCAAGTTCATGTTATGAGCCCAGCACAACAGGAAGGGTGAAAAAGAGTCCATTTGGAGACTCTCTCCCAAGGGAGGTTCTGTGCAACACTGCTCTGTAAGTGGCTTCTGGCAGCAGCTTGACATGGCTGACTCCATGTCGTGTGCGCTCCCTCCGCAGGATGCTGTGGCGTGGATGCCCACAGAAGGTGGGTGGTGGGAGGCTGGAAAAAATGGACAAAAGGCCATGCTGCCATGCCCTTCAGTGTGTTGGTGCCACCTCTGTGAGCTATCCTCCTCTGACATACCCCTCTATGTGGGGCTCCTGGTGGTGTCATGGTGGTTGTGTGCTTTGCAGCATGGATGACAACACAGTTCAGTTTATTTGCACAGGTCACAAAGCCATAGCAATTAGACAAAACAATAGTGAAACAATACAAATAAAATTCATACTGCACAGTACAAATGCACAAACCACTACATCAATTAACACATGTAAAATCGGGTATTCATTTATGTCAACCTGACAACCAGATTCATCTTGTGGTGGTGCACCCTATCAGGAGACCGTGTGAGGGAGAAGGCAGGAAGGCCCAAATGAGAAGATGCATGACCCAAGCATGCTGAATGAAGGCACCTGCTTCCCTCTATGTCATCTGAACTCTCTGCATGCCAACATCATGCCCTCGGCCATCGCGGACAGTTTGTGTAACTTATATTGCATTTGATATTCTATATGTAACTTATATTGTAATGCTGGAGTTTATTATTTTCAAGATGCAATTGTAAATGAGAGCTTTACTCTTAACTTGATTTCCTTAATAAATCTGAATTTAGAAACATAGACAATGCTGGCATAAAAAGACTGCTGGTCCATCCGGTCTGCTCCAGGGTATTAGCCCTCACTATCCTCCCCCCTTATCTATTTCCTGCTTCTAGTACCCTGAGTAGCCAGAATTGTCTTCACTCTATTCTAACTGTGCTCAAAACCATTTACGGTTTTGGCTCCTACAACCTTGGCTGGCAGACTGTTCCAAGGTTCCACCACCCTCTCCGTAAAATAACAATTCCTCTGGAATTTGATCCAACATCTTGAAGCTGCCTCCTCCATCTATTTATTTATTTATTTATTTATTTTAACATCAGTTTAAAAACCTTTGAGCCAGAGGCTCATTTACAAAGATACCTTGTCATAAGGAAGACAGAACATACATACATACATACATGAGACAATCAGAAATACAGTACAGCAATAAGGCCCAGGCAAGTTGCAGGCAAAGTGAGACAGTCAGCAACATAGTTTAACAATAAGTCACAGTCACGTTACAGGTGATGAGTGTCATAACACCATTATCAGCTAAACGAATTAGGAATGCAATCCCCATTTTTTTTTCTCTCATCATCACGGAGGTGGGGATGGGGGGGGGTCAGGAGCAGTGGCAGGAGTGTGAAGTGAGCAAGTGATTTTTAGGCAGTGTTTGAAGCTAGGCGGTGAGGGCATCAGTGATGCCAGCAGGAGGAATTGTACCAGGAGGGGCTCTATAGGGAAAGCCCTTTGGCCCTGGGTGGTCCGTGCCCTTGGGATGACCAGAGCAGTTTTGCTGGAGGCACGGGTGCGCACTGTGGGGTTGGATCGGTGAATAGAGTTAGCAAGTCCTGGTGGGGATAGTCCATGGAGGGCTTTGTAAGTAACTTGGCAAGTTAGGAACAAGAGGTGCTCATCAAGGTTGAGTAGGGTGGACATGGAGAAAAGATGACAGGTATGGGTGAGTCTATGGGCAATGGTAATAACTCTACATGCTTTGTTAAGCGTTAGGCGTACCTTGTGAAGGGCTGTCTGGTCTGCCGCGCCATATACAGGAAGGCCGTAGTCAACTAGTGAGAGCACCGAAGAGGTGACAGCCAAGCGAAGGGAGTTTGCGGGGAGGCATTTTTTGTGCCGGTAGAGGATACCCAACCATGCATTGGAGGCAGAGGTCAGGGCAGAGATGTGGTTATGAAAGGAGTGAGCAGAATCGAAGATTAAGCCAAGGTATTTATAAGAGTGCACAAGTTCTAAGGGGTGATTCAGGGCAGAGTGAACAGAGAGAGGAAAGTTGCTGGACTTATTCTGGGGGTGAGTAAAAAGCATAGATTTAGTTTTCTCAAGGTTGATGATAAGACGGTGGTCAGAGAACCAGTTTTCAGCTGAGGTGTAGGCACGCTGGAGGGAATTTTGGAGTGAGACGGGGTTACTGTCAGAGGCAAAGAGAAGGATTTTTCCTGCGCATGCATTGGGCAGGGAATTGAGAAAGAGAGAGAAGAGTAAGGGCCCCAAGTATGGAGCCCTGGGGAACTCCTGAGTGGATTAGGCAGGTACTGGAAAGAGTGCCACCACCCGCACACGTTGGGAGGCGGTTGGTCAAGTAGCTAGGCGCACCAGGAGACTGGACCAGAGGCAAAGCCCACACTGGCAAGGGTAGCTAACAGTAGAGGGTGTGAGGCGGTATCAAAGGCTTTTGATAGGTCTATAAATACTGCACCAGCGAGGAGCCAGCATCAAGTGAGTTATGAAGGAAGTTAGCAAACTCCAGGAGGCAGTATTGGTGCTATGACCAACTGTGAATCCATGCTGTTCAGGACAGAGGACCTCATATTTCATGAGGTAAAGTGAGACTGGCTGGCAACTATTTTCTCCAAGGCTTTAGAGAGGAAGGGATGGGGATAGGCTGGTAGTTGCTTGCGAGCGTCCTATCACCACCTTTGTGAATAGGGGTAACAGTGGCGACCCTCCAGTTGGTGGGGAATTGCCCCAGGCAGAGGGACTTATTAAAGAGGCAAGTAATGGGCGAGATGACCTGATCCAGGACCTGACGTAGGAGACAGGGATCAAGGGAGTCATTGCCGATGGAGTTGCACTTTAGGGCTTTTAGTAAGTAACCTCATGGGTGGTGACAGTGCGAAGGTGGAAGGGGGGCGGGAGATGGGAGGGCAAACATGGAGGAGAGGATCAAGAAGTTGCAGGGGCACTGCACTAAGGCCAGAGAAGGAGTTGTTGAGGTGCGTTGCAATGAGGCAGGGGTCAGTGGAGGTAGTCCCATCAATGTTGAGAAGCGATGGGGGGTGGGCGTGCTCCACCATTTAGCTGCTGATATTGTCCCAGAAGGACCTGGGGTTACCCAGGAGGAGGTAAAACAGCATGGTAATAATCTGCCTTTGCTTTGCGGACAGCCACGTACACTTATTCCGGGCAGCTGCGTAGGCCAGTCTGTCGGCTGGACATCCAGTTTCAATGGCAATGTGCCACAAGTTGTCACGCTGTTTGAGAAGCGTGTGTAAGGCAGGGGTAAGCCAGGGGGTGTGCCTTACTTTAGATCTAAGTGGGGTAAGGGGAGCGTAAGTGTCACAGGCAAGGCTGAAGGTGTGGACAAAGAAGGCTAGTGCCTTTTCAATATCAGGGGTGTTTAGTAGTGGGGACCAATCAGTGCCAGCTAGATGGTGTTTTAAGTCTTTTAGCCCACCAGTCTAAGCCGACGATGGTGGGTGGTGTGAACAGGGGGCTTGGGCAGGGAGGATGCCCAGAAGAAAAGAACTGGGGAGTGGCCACTAAGGCAGTCTGGGAGGATTTGAACGTTGTGGACGCGGCTGGGCCTATTGGTGAGAACCACATCCAGAAGAGAGCCAGTGCCCATGCTAGGATTTAACCTGGTAGGTTGTGAGACTAATTGTGTCAGATCAATGGCAGAGAATGCCTCACAGGAGGTGGACCCCTTAGGAGACAGCCAATTGATATTCAGATCACCTACCAGGATTTGGTCAGAGGGGTTACGTAGGGAGGTAATGTAGTCAACTAGGGGGCCTAGTGCCTGAGCTTGATTTTTAGGCGGTATGTAGGCAGTAGTCAGGAAGATTGGAGCCCTGGAGGGGGTCAGGTGACAACTTTAGAGTTAGGGCCTGGGTATTGTAATCAAGGATAGGGGGAGGAAGGGCTAGACCAAGAAGTGGGTCTTTAACATAGATGGCACAACCACCACCCCTCCTACCGATTCAGCTTGGCGGTGCAGGGGAGAGGGCACACATTTAAATGGCAGCAGAGGCACTCCAGAGGCCAAGGGATGACGACCTGTATAGGGAGCCTGGAAGTTATGACTGGCAGTGGAGGGGGGATGTTACCATGAAGCTTGAAGGACTGCAGTGCTGGGAGCAAGTGAAAGAGCAAAAAAAAAAAACACCACAAAACAGAAAATGGAAAGAATCACTTTTTTTACTTCCAAAATTACAGGATTTGTTTTAAATTATTTGTTAAAGTATTCAAAGTCCCCCTTTCAGTGGTGGAGGATGAAATAGTCCAACAGTCTACAGGAGTGCTATACACAGGAAAGTAGATGGGGAATTGTCTTGAATTACGCACCCTGATAAGCTGGTGGGCCTGAATTTCATTATAATTACTGTACATAAACGTTTTTACAGAAAGTAAGACGATGCTGTGAGATTAATCAGACTTTTTATTGCTAGTATAATATTGTGCACAATATCTATTTAGGCATTATCAATAACTGTCTGTTAGGAAAATAATACTTCCAGGCTTCATGCTGATACTGAGGTCTACCACAGACAGGAAGAATCATATAAGCATTTTATTCTGTGCTTTTCTGAAGCAATACACCCACTAACATTAAGCTGCTTTTTATTTTGCATTTTTAAATGTGTGCCCTCTCCCCTGCACCGCCAAGCTACAATCACAAACTCTTCTGTTTCTCATTATCAGGAAAATGGTGAGTTCAGGCTCTCTCTCAGCTTTGCTTGGACTGTTGGGCAGGTATCAGTGGGAATTTGGTAACATCTGATGACAAAGAACAACATGCATGTTCCTTCATAATTCATCAGCTGTAAGTCTGATATTCGTAGTTAAAGCTCACTTTCGTTGCCTGTTTCTGGGAACATGCCAGAGGACTCTGCTGCCTAAATAAGTTCAACTGATGGAGGTGGAGGCAGGCAGTGGACCTGAACTGGACTAAGCTTGTTGACAAAGCTCTGGTTGAGTGAAGTACCAGGGTGTTTGGGCCTAGTGTGGAGTTATGTTTTAGCATACTGTGGTCCACTACAATTTAATTTATGCTCAGCTTGCCCTTTTTTTTTTTTTTTGGCACGTTTCGTTGTTTTGGGCTTTGCAATAAAAAGGAGCGACATCATATATTTGGCATAGATGCCCTCACCGCTCAGGCTAGTGTGACTGAAGTGTGGGACATGGACGCTCAAAATGTGAGACACTGGTTCTCAGAATGTGGGACACGTCATCAAATATGGCGATAGAAGCTCTGAATATTGTGGAAACAAGAGAATTTACTTGTGCAAGTTAAATTTTGCTCGAGAATTACAGAGTGTAAAGGATTTCTGTCTTCAAATCTGAGTTTATAGCACCTTCACTGTGTAAGCAGCAAGTTTTCCATTAGGGATGGATGAGGGACAGAGCAATTCTGAGGGGGAAGAGGCCAACCTTTAATAATTAGGGACAGTTGAGAGGTATGTGGATGTCTGTTCTGCTCTGAGAGTGCACCAGCACTTTGCTTCACTTGCTGAGGTCTGCCGGCTACATTCCCTCTGTCAAGCTTAACCAAGTGTGGCACTTTGTTTCTACTGTACATGCTGTTTGAATACGCAAGTATTCCATTTACTCGTATACTCACAAATAAGTAGACCTCACATTTACTAAGTTGAACCTCCACTTTTATAACTTAGCCCAAAGTGGATACAAAAATCTGCTTTATTTGTGGCCAATACCAGGCACAAAATGTATGTTTTTTTTTTGTGGCCAGAGCTGGGCCCAGAAACAGGATTTGCAATTACAAGAATGGTTAAATATCCATGTATATACTGCACTCATACATTTCCACTAACAGCTCGTGGTGCTGATCAGTACTGTACATTCGTTCAGAACTGGTTTCAAAGTTTTATTCTAGGGAAGCTCTCTGGTCAGTGAAACTCATGAACAACTGGTGCTTGTTGAGATCGGATAGCAACTGCTGTTTTTAAAGTTGCATGCAAAAATGGATGAAGGCTCTTTAGTTTTGGCTCCACATATTCAGAATTCTTTGCCCACAGACTGGACAAAAACTGACATTTAGAAGTTTTAAAAAGGAATCAAGAAAGTTATTTAAATGCTGAACATTTTTCCCAGTATTTTGGTTGAAAGATTCTTTCATTTTTATTCTGATTTTTATACACCTTTGAGGACCCTTGTACTGACTTTGGTCATGTGCTCCACTTTTCCCACCCCAACATGACACTAAGACTCCTGCCATCCGGTCCAGCCACAGCTTTCTTAACTGTTCCTGTGAGCCGCCCTAACCGCCCCAGCACCCAATGTGGGGGGGAGGGGGACATTAGGACAGACCTCAGTCAACTGATTTTCTTCCATCTTTCTTCTGTCCTACCTATTTCCATCAGTTTAGGTACCCTTTAGGTACCCTTTCCACACCTATCCTTGCAGGATGGAAGACTGATGTGGCGTCCTCACCTGTGATGTAAGATCATTTCCGGGACACCTACCTGAGAAGCCGTAGTAACCATGGTGCAGGCAAGACTCCCCTGCACCATAATGCAGGAAACCAGCAAGAGCTGCACCTTGTTCCAAGCGCCAAGCACTTTTTACATGGCTCATCAGCCCAGGATGATATTAAGTTCAAATTGTTTTTGGATGCTACTTCTCTGCACTGGGGTTGCTGAGGGTCCACCTATTTTAGTATCGTCAGCATACTTTATTGCCCAGTTTGACAGGTTTACTGTAAGATCTGAAATGAAGACCTGGAAAAATCACTAGCCCAAGAACCGATCCCAGAGGTACGTCACTAGTCATCACTCCATACCTAGCGTGAAAACCATTAATAACCACTGTTGGGACCTATTGTTCAGCCACTCGGCTATCCATCATAGAATTTTTCTGGTTGGCCTGTCTCTGTTTCTCAGAATACTACTTCTTTTGCCATTACTGCCACTCTCACCCCTCTGGTAAACCTTTTGTTCTTTCTGATCTGTTTCGTGTATGATGCCATCACCTCTGTTATATCCCTCTGTGTTACAACCCATCTGACTTCTGCCCTTTCTACTCCTTCTACCACTACCAGCTAATTATTCAGCATTTCCCTTATTTTACAAATGTCCACCCTTCTGAAATCCAGGAGCACAGTTTTTTGAACTGAGGGGATATGTTCCTGTAGTAATGCAGAACCACACTGCATCATGGTCAGTGGACCCAAATGGCTCCCTCACCTCTACTTCTCTGACTATCCAAGCATCTGACAGAATCAGATCAACCGTGGACACCGGTCTAGTCAATTTCCTGACACATTGCAAGATGCAGAAGTCTTACATCACATCCACCAGTGCCTGGGGATGCCAAAGGAGATGCGTGGACCAAAATGAAGAAGCGCTGCGCATCTCAGAACATGTGTGGAAGCGCGATATTCGAAAGGGAGAGATGCCGCGCACGATTTCCAAATGCATGATCACTAGAAATAAAGTATGCGGTGCAAAAAAAGAGGGTGTATACATGAATATGCCTCGCATCCGTATATTTTGCAAAAATGTGCAGCGCATCTGCCGCGCATCTCAGAAGTGTGCCACGCAAAGTTAGGTAGACAAAAGGATGGCCTAAACCAGCCAGTCACTCATAGGCAGGCTGCGAAATGGCAGGCAGGCCATCCTGTGACACCCTTTGGAGGTGCACCAGGACGTGCCCCAGGCACCCACACAGAGCAGTCATGCCACTACGGAAGTACCCAAAGCCACAGGTGCCAGGACACTGCCGGCACCACCAAAAATGTCACCCCCCCCCCACAAAGCACTCAGGACGTAGACACCCAGCAGCCACATACCAGTGCTGTCAGGTGCCCCCCTAGCACACCGGTGGAGCAAACAGCCACAATGCAGCACATGTACCATAGGCCATGGCCTGCACCCATGTAGCTTGCAGGGCATCACCTTGTGGTGGCATGCACCCATGGTGACATCTGGGGCAACGGTGCCAAGAGAGCCTGGTAGTACTAGTGGCAGCATCACACAGGCCAGGGGCTGATCTGTGACACACACACACGGTGGTACACCACAGGTTCACACAGTGTGCCCGTGCCAGGCCCACACAACAGGGAGCCACAGACATGTCACCGATGCCTGCCATGCGGTGTGACACCACCACAGGGGCACTGCAGTGGGTCTGTGTGGTGTTCCTGTGGTGGACATAGCACAACAGTGGGCAATGCAGGGCCTGGGGGTGACAAGGGCATGCCTCACAGACACCCGACCCCTCCGGTGTTGGGCGTGTGGCCACCATGGGCACATACATGGCCAGTGTCAGACTGGCCCACTGGGTTACCTGGAGTGATCCAGGTAGGACCCACACACTCAGGTACCTGGTCATCTTCTGAACACTGGCATTTCTTGCGTATATCGCCATGTTCCTTTCATGTGGGAGGGTGTGGAGCACTGCAGGTGACTGTAAGCTGCAAACACAGCTAGTGAATCACATTCCTGTGACATACTGATCAGAGTGTGTCACCTTGTGCCCTCCCTCCGTTGCTTGATCAGCTGAATATTGCAATTCTGCATGCCACGGATGTAGCTGCCTATCGTGCATTTCCATATGTCCCGCACAGGTCTCAGAGCATCTCCCAATGCGTGATCGCGCATGTTCAGGATATTTAGCCAGACATGTGCAATCACATCTTATGGTGCATCTTTTAAATATATCATTATTTTATGCTGGCGTAAGCACTTGCACGATGTAGCCTGGGACTTTTGAATATGGGGCCCCTGATGTTTTGTACGGCTGGCTGTCAGTATTTCCCAGTCTACATCAGGCATATTTAGGTCACTGCCCAGCACCACTTCACCACTGGCTGATGCCTTCTTGATCTCTTCCCTTAATTCCCTGAGTCCTTTCTCCTTCTGGTTTGATGTTCTGTACACCACCATGACTCTCATCTTTTTACCCTCTTCCATTTTAGTTGCACCCAAACTGCTTCTATTACATGCCCCAGCCCTAGAACAGTGTCTTTTGTAGCCTCTATACCTTACTTAATGTACAGTGCTAGCCCCCCTTCCCTGCCCTATTGTTTGTCCCTCCTAGAGTATCTCGGTATTGCAAGATCCGAACTGTTGTTTCCAATTGCCCATGTTTCCACTATGGCTAACATGTCCATCTTAACCTCTGTGGTCACTGCCTGGAGCTTACTTATTTTACTTCCCAGGCTTCTGGCATTTAAGCAGACCATCTCTAACAACCGCTGTCTACTATACTTAACACTTCCACTTACGAGACCTACACTACTCATTGCCTGCATTATTTCACTTCTGTTACTTTCCCTCTCTCCCTCCCTCCGATGTCCCGGATCTCTTAAATATGCCCCTTTCACCACCACCATATATGTTAACCTTTCCCACTGGAATTCCTGTACTAGCTTGGGGGACTGCAAGCTAGGTCTCCCTCATCTGAGTTCTCCTTGCAGATGTCCCTAGCTCCAACCTCCACTCTGCTAGCTTCAACGCCTGAAACTCAGCTCCAGTGCCAATGTTCCCTTCCTATTAGGGTGAAGGCCATCTGGTTTAAATAGGCCTTTATTTCACAAAAAAGCACCCCAATCTGCCAGGAAGTGAAACTCCTCCTCGGCACACCACTCGTTCAACCAACTGTTAAATTGGGAGCTTCCTTGCTTCTCCTCACCTGTACATTGTGAGAGTCTCATAGAAGGTCACAGTACCAGTCACTGCTTTAAGCCTGGAACTCAACATCCTAAAGATAGCTTTCGCTGCTCCCGGTGGCCTTCCTTCCAGATTGTTTATCCCAAGATGAAAAACAACATCTAGCATCCCTCTCACCTCCCCAACCAACCCATCAACTAGGATATTCTTAGGGTTACAAAACAGACAAGTCACACAACAGTACACAAGTTTATAATAACATTTTATGCTTACAAAGAAACACTCAATCTTTCATCCTATTTCTTCCAAGCTAATGCATAAACAAGTTGATTTTTTCAATTTCTATACAGTGTCTTACAAGTTAATGTTTTTCCTTGGAATATCTTCTGTCTAATCAAACAAAATCAATTTTATTTACAGAGTGCCTTTCCCAAGATCAAGGCACTGTACATACACATAAAAAGACAAACATATTAAAATCCAAATTCATAAAATCATGCATTTAAAATTCTACGGTAACACTTATATAATAAAATATCCCATCAATTAAACTCATCAGGAAATGCTAAGTTGAATAAATACGTTTTCAGGGCCGATTTAAAACTCTAGATGGTCAGGCACTGTCCAACCCAATTAGGTAGAGAATTCCACAGGGTAGGGGCAGCAAACGGGTAAGATTGCGCCCCAGATGTCTTCAAATGCACCGAGGGAATCTCTAGCAATCCCTCGTCGGTGGATCAGAGTGGGCGGGGGGGGGCAGTAGGGACGAAGGAGATCTTGCAGGTAGCGGAGTCCCTGGTTGTGTAGGGCTTTATAGATTAGCAAACCGACCTTAAGGGTGATCTGCTGCTGTACTGGCAACCAGTGCAGTCCGCGGAGCACAGGCATAATGTAACTGGTCCTAGAAGTACCAGTCACCACCCTGGCCGATGCATTCTGCACCAGCTGCTAGCGGCGGATATGAATTCCTGGTAGCTCTAGGTATAGGGCATTGCAGTAGTCAAGGCAGGAGGTCATAAAGGCATGGGCCAGCACTGGAAGATCATCAGGAGGAACCAAATGCTTCACCCGGGCGATATTCCTCAGGTGGTAAAACGAGGTCTTGACAACAGCTGACACCTGCGATTTCAGGATCAGACTGTCACCAAAAATAATGCCTAGGTTATAAACCTGGTCTGAGGTAGCCAGCTGAACACCCCCAAGCCAAAGCCCAGAGGGTTGAAGAGCCGACAAACACACCTACCGACGATCTGGGTCCACTACCAACACCTTGTTTTTTTTCTGGGTTCAACCTCAGCCACCTGGCACTCATCCAGTCCTGGATCTCGGAGAGGCAGTTGTTAAACACCGAGATAACATCACCCTGTTCGAGTACAACGGACATGTACAGCTGAGTATCATCTGCGTAGCAATGAAAACTCAGACCGTACCACCTAATAATGTTTCCCAATGGCAGCATGTATACTGCAAACCACATGGGTGACAAAATGGAGCCTTGCAGGACCCTGCAGGATAGGGGGAAGAGTGTCAGAGGAATAAATTCCGGTGACCACACTCTGAGTCTTACCCTCAAGGAATGATTAAAACCATCCGAGGACCATACTTGACAATCCACAGATGAACCGCAGGCGCTCTGATAGCTCACCATGGTCCACAGTGTCAAAAGCTGCAGAAAGATCAAGGAGTATCAAAATGGAACGAGTCCTCCGATTTCTCACCATTAGATCATTTAGCACCCGAACAAGGGCTGTCTCAGTGCTATGCCTCTTCCTGAATCTGGACTGGAGAGAATCATAGACATCATGGGTAGAAAGATGATTATCCAGCTACAGTGCAACTGCCTTCTCAATAACCTTGCCTACAAAAGGCAGGTTAGAGACTGGTCTGTAGTTAGATGGACAGTCCGGGTCAAGGGAGGACTTTTTCAGGAAAGGTCATACAACCGCTTTCTTTAGGGGATCAAGAAAGACCCCCAATTCCAATGACCTCCAGACTATCTCGGCCAGGACCGGGCCAAAGTCATCAATGCAGCTCACAAGGAGTCACACTGCGGCCGGATCCAAACTACAGCTGGTTGGCCGCAAAGTCTGGACAATCTTCACGATGTCCATGAACTCCAGCCGGCTCAAGTCTGACCAAGCAAACCAGGTGCTCGCAACCTCCTGCTGACCTCCACAACACCACTTAGAGGGGGCCGGGCCGATCCTGTACCTGATGGTGGCAACCTTGTCTGCGAAAAACCGAGCAAACTCACCACACTTCTCTTGTAAAACAAATTCCCCAAGGTTGAAGACAGAGTGGACTGCACAATCTGTCAACAGTCTGGAAGAGCTGGGCTGGTCAATTTTGCGTAGCGGCAATCTCCCTGGACAGGAATTCTGCTTTCTTATGGGTGATTGTTGATTGACAGACCACATGATGGTCCATCAATCTAAGTCTGTCAACCTCCAGGCCCGATTTCCGCCAGACCCTCTCTAGTCTTCGACCCACTCTTCTCAACTACTTCAAGGCCCCATCAAACCATGGGGACCTTGGACGAAGAGTGAGGGGTCAAAAATGAGCAGGAGCAATGGTATCCAGGGCCTCTGTCACCACCTTATTATAGGCAAGTACCAGATCCCCTGGATCACATGCATTCACTCGGCAAACTCGATAGGTCCAGCACTGCTGTTAGGCCCTCTGGGGTCACACCCCTTAAATGGCGGTACCAGACCATCTCCGTGGGGGCAGGCCTACTGGGGGAGCCACAAAAACTGAACCCTATGGTGTGATGGTCAGACCACCCAACTGGTTCCACCACCAAGTCAGAGATCTCCATCCCCATGAAGAACACCAGGTCCAATGAGAGACCACAAATGTGGGTTGCAGAGGTAACTACCTGTGTGAGGCCCACAAAGTCATTAGTTTGAGGACGTCCTGACCAAAATGCGAGATTTTATCATCAACCCAGGCATTGAAATCCCCCCGAATCAACCATTCTAGGGGGCTCCTAGATCCTTACCTCTGAACGGATGCAGGACCTGGGGGTGGTGCTTGATGATGGGCTGACTTTATGATCTCAGGTGTTAGCAGTCGTCAAGTCTTCCTTTTACCACTGTAGGAACATTGACAGGATCAAGCACCTTGTTCTTCTGGGGAGCTATCTACGTTGGTCCAAGAATTTGTGACCTCACGCCTTGATTACTGCAACTCCCTGTACTTAGGGCTTCCTGGGGTTGATATCTGCTGCCTCCAGCTAGTGCAGAATGCAGCAGCACGAATGCTGACAGGGACTTCCCGAACATCTCATATCACCCCTGTGCTGCATAATCTGCACTGGCTGCCGATTCCGTGGTGGATCACCTTTAAAGTTGGCTTACTGACTTAAAAAGCCCTACATGGACTTGGCCCTGACTCCTTGAAAGAGCTTCTTGTTCTCTATTGCCCTGAGCGACAGCTCTGTTTGGCCAACGAGGGGTTGCTGCAGATCCTGAGGGTGTCCTTTAAATCTTCTGGGGCTCGTGCATTTATGTACATGGCCCCTACCCTCTGGAATTCTCTGCCCCGTGAGCTGCAGGAGTGCACGACTGTGGGAGGTTTTAAACAGGCATTAAAAACCTTTTTACGGTGCCAGACCTTTAATGGCACTGAATGAGTGAACCCCGTCAGACTATTGTTATTGTTTTATATTGTATTTATTGATTTTAACATGGCTGTTTTAATCTTTTGCAAAGCGCCTTGGTATTCTGAAAGACGCTTATGTAAAATAAAGTTTATTATTATTATTATTATCTGGGGGATCCCAATACCATGTCGGCAACGAAGTCTGTGACTTCCTACAAGAATTCTTTCCCATCTCCTGGTGGGCGGTAGATGAGCAGAATCCTGCACCCCACACCCACGATACACTCAAAGGATCAGGTGGACCCCACTGGTACATCCACAAGGTTCAGTTCCAATCTGAAACAAATGGCTACACCCTCACCCCCTTCGATTCATTCTCGGGCGGTGCATCGCCGAGCACCCAGCTGGAACTGCTGTGGCCAATACTGGGCCCGCATTCTCGTCCAGCCAGATCTCAGTGATGCACACCAGATCCAACGTCCCAACAAGATCTGCTATTATAGCAGTCTCGATCTTGATAGATCTGGCGTTACATAACACCACCCGAGTAGGAAGAGTAGTCGAAGAAGACAGTGCTACCTGCCTGCACACAGCAGAGCCCTTGGGTATGGGAACCAGGCAGAGAGGACCCCTAACCTGGACCCATTTCATCCCAGGGCATCTCCGTCCCCATTCCCCCAATCCAACCACCCCTCTCCTTTCCCCCACCAGGTCGAGAACCCCCTTCCTCCTGACTATCCCCAAGGCACAACATCTTGTACACGTCTCAGCTGGTAAAGGGGGCAGTCAAAGGGGCAGAGGTCACTGAGCCTGGAAGGGGAATTGCACCTGACCATTTTCCTACCCTCCCAGCACATCAGTCAGCAGCAGTCAAACAATAGTGGTGGTGTTACATGCAAGCAAGGCCAAATTAATCAATTATTTTCATCAAATCAAAGTACAGCATACCACTGACTGTATGCTCTTTAGGAACTTTCCAGTTCTTGATAATACGTAAATGAAAATTACGCACTTACGTTGGACTTCCAGTGATGTCACTGGTATGTGGGCAGCTTGATGATCTAGCTGTCCTCTCCCCCTCGCTAACCCACTGCCATCCTTCTTTTTTCAGTGACTTTCCTTGGACTAAACCAGTGTCCTGGTTCTATAGACATGTCCAGTAATCCTAGGAAGTCAAAACCTTCAACCCCAGTGGTCAAGTTAAACGAACTGATGTCTGGAAAGACACAGAGCTCCGCTGCGATCAAGGCCTTGTTGTCATGTTCTCACTTGCCCACCTCAGTCTCTTCCGTGGTGGTAATGATTCGTGCAGGCACCCTTTGTCAAGAAGCTTCCTGACAAAGTGTGCCTGCATGAAATGTTGGGGCAAGTTTTTCTGGCTGGGACCGTTGCCTGTGTACCTTTTTGCAAAATTAAAGTGTTTACAGCAGTTTCACTGAAGACTTCTGAATGCTTTTTTTTGGTTTCATGTTATCAATTCAGGTATAGATAACCAGGGATACATTGGCAAGTCTGTATTAGGCTTCCAAAGAGGCAGGCTACAAAACTTCTGAAACTAAAGCAAAGTTTTGTCAGCTGTGACAAAAGGGGTGGGTCATTTGCATCAGCTCTGTGGCGGCAGTTTTCAGGGAAACTTTCTGGAGACTGAGGTGCTGCCGCATCTGTGTGCACCTGTCTGATCTCGGGGGTTGCTAGACTCCAGGCCAAGTTCGCTAGGATTCAGGCCTTCTCCCCTACCCAGGACCACCAAGTCCACCACCGCTGCCTCAAAGGGTGTCAAGGAGGAGTGACTGGACTGTGGTGGTCTTTGGAAGGGTGAGGGTGGAGGGGCAAAGGCACATCCCCCTATGGTACAACTACACAATTCCTACACTGTCCTGGTGAAGAGGGACTTTCCCATGGAGGAACCGTGGTAGAGACCAAGGGGAATGTGGGGGACCTCCATAACAGAGTCCCCAGGGAGGGTGGCAGAGGACCCATAGGACAAGGAAGCAACTCTTGGTGGGGGACTCCACTGAGAGGAGGACAGATATGGTGGTAGGAAGGGAGGGGGAGATAGAAGTTAAGTGCCTCCCCAGCGCCTCGGCTCGGCAGGATGGAAAGTGGATCCTGAGGATCACTAGTGCAGCAGGACAGAAAGGAGAGCTGGATGTCATTGTCCACCTAGGGACTAATGATCTGGCTGAGGGCAAGGCTAGGATAGTGCAGGAAGAATTCAAGGAGTTGGGGAGGAGTCTTAGACAGGTAGCACATTCAGTGACGTTTTCTGAGGTACTACCTGTCTACGACAGAGGGGTGGATAGGGTAATCTGTACCAGAAGCTTCAATCAATGGTTGAAGGAGTGGTGCAGAGGGGAGGAATTCTGCTACATTGGGGACTGGAGTCCCACCTGGAGGGATAAAGACTTATACAAGGGAGATGGCCTGCATCCATCCAGGAGGGGAACTAAAGTCCTCAGTGAGTGGTTTAAATGTTACATAGGCAAACATTTAAACTAGCAGAGGAGAGTGGTGGAAGGAAGCAGGGAGACGTAGACTGCCCCCCCCCCCCAACTAACTGAAGTAGTCAGTAGGGAGAACCATAAGGGCAGCAAATATTCAAGGGTATCTGATAACAAGAAAAACAAAATGGTAGGCATGAACAGGGATGGAAATGAGCACAGAGTGGGTAAGGAAAGAAAGCAAAAGGGAAGGTTGACAAGCAGGGTGGTAGCAATATGTAGAAGGCCTTGGGTGCAAACGCTGGAAGTCTGGGGCATAGGATCCCTGACCTAGTGGCCATTATGACTGAGGATGATTTAGACATCATATCCATTACTTAAGTCATGGTGCAATGAGAACAATGACTGGGATTTAGCCATACTAGGAAATAAGCTGTTCAGGAAGGCCAGGGTGTGTAAGAAAGGGGGAGGAGTTGCTATTTACGTATGGAATTGCAAAAAGCAACAGAGATGCAAGGAACACCGGGAGGGACGGAAATTCTGTGGGTCAATCTAGAAAATGGGAATGGAGCCACTATTTGCACTAGAGTGATCTACAGACCCGGCACAGGGGGAGGAGATGGACAAGGTTCTGACAGAACCCATCCAGAAGATGGATAGCAAAGGGGAGGTGTTGCTGGGGGAGAGACACTTCAATATGCCTGTTGTAGACTGGAGCATCCCAGCTGAGCTTCACGTAGGAGTGGGGACATCCCAAACCCCCTGCAGGGGGCGTTCCTCAGGCAACTAGTACAGGAGGACTCTCATGAGGGAGCAATACTGGACCTTGGGCTCACCAATGGGGACAGTATCGCAGATGTCAAGGTTGGTGGCCACCTGGGGAGTAGTGATCACCGTATGGTGTGGTTCAACATAAGAATTCTGTCAGAAGTGAACCACACAAAGGCAAGGGTCCTAGATTTCAGGAGGGCCAATTGTACAATGATGGGAGAATGCCTCAGGGATGCCTTGGCAGGGTGGGAGGACTTGGGAGGAGCAGAAGAAAATACAGGATGCAGTGAGAACTCTACACGTATGTAGATCTTGAGAGGAGCTCTTGCAGAGGCAACACTTCGTGGGACTGAAGCATGGGTGCCAGGACCACCACGGAAAAACTTCTAGCTAGCAGTCTATCGTGAGGGACTGCCCCTCATGACCCGGCAGGCTGCGCCACACCCCCCGAGAGGTATACATCCTCTGGCCCATCGGGTCATCATGGTCCTGGTCGGTCCCAGAATTTTTCCTCTAATTTTCTCCCGCACTGCACGGGCGCAGGTAGCTGTCTCCCACCTCCGCAGAGGCAGCTGAGCACCCCATGTGGCTGAACCTCTTTTGTTAGCACGACAGCACAAACACTCCCCAAAGGAAGGGAGAGAAGTCCTCTGGATGTTTAATCCTCAACTCCCCTGGATGACCCCTGAGCGACCCAAGTCTGTTCCCGAACCCAGGTCGCCGGTGTGGCACGAGGTGTGGCGTCCAGTGCCTCAACCCTCAGCACCACCAGGCCGGCGACGCCCACCTATCCTATGAAGGGTGTAGTCCCCCAAACCTACCTCGGTTCTCCCACTGGAGACCCTGGCGCAGAAAGTAAAAATTGGAGAATCGAGGTAATTCCTCAGAGCCGAGGAAGAGCAGAATAACTGTAAAGAAGTAGCAGCAATCAGGGGGAAGGAGGGATGGAAAGCAGCGCCTGCTACAAGAGCTCCTCTCAAGGATCTACTGTTATGGTAACTGTATGCGATCTTACTTGAGAGAGCTCTTGCCAGCAGGCAACATTCTGACTGGAGCCAAGCAGTACCAGAACTGATCGCACGTCAGCAGGGAGGAGGCAACAAAAAAAAAGACAACAGCAGGCTACTTAAGAAAGAAGGCCCTGAAGGACAGCTAGTCTGAAATTGGCCCCGTGTCTGGAGGCAATGCCCAGGGTGTAGTGACGGATAAACGTATGAACAGAGCTCCAAGTAGCAGCTGCACAGATGTCTGCAGCAGACACATTCCTGAAACAGGCAGTAGAGGTGACCATACCTTTGGTGGAGTGACCCTTGACCATCCTGGGCAAGGACTTGTACTTACGATAACAGTACACAATGCAATTTGCCAACCATTTCGACAAACACTGTTTTGAAAGAAACAGGTGCCCCTTCACTTTTGGGGGCAAATGAAACAAACAACTGATCAGTCTTTCTAACCAGTTGGGTGTGATCTGTGTAATAACGGAGCACCCTATGAACATCCAAAGTGTGCAGTAAGGCCTCCCCCGATTAGAATATTCAGGGGAAAAACACAGGCAGGTGGATGGACTGGTTCAGTGTGAACTCAGACACCACCTTAGGCAGAAGCTTAGGGTTAGTACGTAAAGACACCCTGTCTTTGTGAAAAACTAAATAAGGCTCTTTACACACAGGAGCATGAAGCTCTGAAATCATCTGAGCCAAAGTAACAGCAACCAAAAACAACGCTTTCCATGACAGAAAGCGTAGCTCACAACTCAGGGCGGGCTCAAAGGGAGGCAGAGTGAGCTTTTCCAATATGAAAAGAAGATCCCTTAGTGGGACAGGGTCCTGAATGGGAGGTTTCAAGTGCAGAATACCCCACAAGAATATGCGGGAGATTTCCAGCAGGGCAACAGCCTTGCCCTCAACAGGTGCACTGTACGCAGAGATGGCAGAAAGGTGCACCTTAAGCAAGGAGTACCCCAGGCTGGAATCCAAAAAGAAGAGGAGGTACTCCAGAATCAGATTTACTGGGCAGGTGAAGGGATCCAAGTGGCGAGTGGTGGCCCATAGGGAGAAGCGCTTCCACTTCATGGCATAGGTGGCTCTCGTGGAAGGTTTCCTGGCAGCCTCCAGGGCATCAGCAATCCTGTAAGAAACCCCAAAGCAGGATATAACTAAGTCTCCAGGAGCCATGCATGGAGGTACAGAGACTTGAGGTCTGGGTGGACCAGGGTGCCCTGTTCCTGGGAGAGCAAGATGGTGCACAGGGGCAAGGAAACTAGAGGTTCCACTGCCAGCTGCTGTAGCAGAGGGAACCAGATCTGACGCGGCCAGTAGGGAGCTATGAGAATGATCTCTGCATCCTCTGACTGAAGCTTGAGGAGAACTCTCTGCAGGAGTGGGAAGGAAGGGAGGGAAGGCATACAGGAACCTCCCTTTCCAGGAGAGGGACAATGCATCATGCCAGAAAACTCCAGACTCTGGCTCGAGCGATTAGAAAAGTGGCAGTTTTGCACTGAGTGGGGGCACAAAAGGGTCCAACTATGGATGGCCCCACCTGTCAAAGAGGCAAGGCAAAGTTTATTTCTTTGGCGCCCATTCCCAGAGGCTCTCAGCACCTTACATAAAATTATAAAATAGAAGAAAAACATGCAACAAGTGCACAAAACACAATAAAACACAGAAACGGCTATAAGATTAATAAATAATTCAATTCAGCAGTCTACATATCATGTTTAAATAACTATGTCTGGGACTGCCAGTGAAAAAAGATGGGTCTTTAGGCGGCCCTTTAACACCTCAACTGAAGGGGCCTCCCTGATGGCTGGAGGAAGCAAATTCCACAGGACGGGCCTGGCGACGCTAAAAGCCCTGTCACTAGCGGTTTTAAGCCTCATCCTGGTAATCACCAGGAGGCCCCTAGAGGAGGAATGGAGGGAGCAGACTGGGGCAGCAGATGTTAGGAGATCAGAAAGATAGCCAGGTCTTCGACCACCAAAGACAGGAGCTCTCACTCCTGCATCCTCGACCTGGACTGGCTTAGACTGTCAGCCAGAGCATTTTGGGCACCTGGAACATGGACAGCTGAGAGTTCCAGGCCATGCTTGATAGCCCAGTACCAGACTCTCATGGCCTCCTGACAAAGGGGGTAGGAGGGAGTGCCCCCAACCCCTGCTTGCTGATGTAATAAACTAAGACATGTTGTCTGTCTGCACCAATAGCGGGCCGGGAAGAATGTGGGTCTGGAATGCCTGCAGAGCAAAAAGAACTGCCTGCATCTCCAGCACATTGATGTGGAGATGCTGCTCCGACTCAGACCAAATCCCCTGGCTCTGACGGTTGGTTAAGTGAGCACCCCAGCCCAGTCACGAGGCATCCGTAGTAAGAATCTGCTGTGGGGACACATCATGGAGGGGAACCCCTTTCAGGAGACTGGTGGGGTTCTGCCAACACTCCAAGGTCTGCCTCACCAGTTCGGAACCTAGCACTGGCTGATCCAGGTCACTGGTGCACTGGTCCCATTGGACCCAAAGAGTCCATTGGGGAACCCTCATATGCAGATGGGCTGGGGAACTGAGGCTATAGCCACTGCCATGTGTCCCAACAAATGAAGGAACGCTCTGGCTGATACCCGACGACTGGAGGATACTAGCCAGGCCTGCGCTATCAAGCACTCTGCTCTTTCCCCTGGCAGGAAGGCCCTGCCCTGGGACGAGTCCAGGACTGCTCCTATGTATTGAAGGCGTTGGCTCGGGGACAGACAAGACTTCAGTAGGATGATAGTGATCCCTAGAATCTGGAACAGCCGAAAGGTGCCTTCCAGGGTCTGCAACAAGAGATCCCTGGAGGGGTCTGTCAGCAGCCAATCGTCCAGGTAAGGGACCACATAAAAGTCCTGTCTCCACAGAGCTGCAGCTACGACTGCAAAGCACCTGGTAATGACCTGAGGTGCCGAAGAAAGGTCAAGAAGGAAAAAAGGAAAGTGGCCCTCTGGAAGCAGAGCGGAGGAAACAGCAGTGGGCCAGGAAACCCAGGATATTAGATAGGCATCCTACATATCCAGGGAACAGAGCCAGTCCCACTGATGAAGGAGGGGCAACAGCTTCTGAAGAATAACCATCTCGAAGCGCTTGTGCTCTATGTAAAGATTTAGGTAGCCGAGGTCCAGGATCAGCCTCAGGTCCCCTATTTTCTTGGGGATAAGGAAGAAGTGGGAGTAGAACCTCTTTGAGCTGGGGGAACAGGCTCTATGACCTTTTTTGAATAGGAGTGCAAGAATCTCTTCCCAGATGAAGGAGATGTGGGCCTGAGGGTAATGGAAGAGCAAGGGAGGGCTTTCTGGAGGTAGCTCCAGAAAGTCAAGAATGTGACCTTGTTCGATGATCTGTAGCACCCACTGATCTGAGGTTACTGTGCATTACCTGGAAGAATCATCTCCCAACTGCCTCACCCAAGGCCTCTGCTGGAGGGGGGAGGGCAAGGAGTCTGGCTATGGAACCGGGGTGGGCAGAGTGGCCATGGGCAATCTGGGGGCCCTAGGGGCGGCTGCTCCGGCTGGCGGAGAGGTTGGCTTACCCCTGAAGGGTCCTTTCGATTGCTGACCCTTGGAAGGCAGGCAAGAGGACTTGTGAAAGGGCTGACGTTGGGAGTGGTACATGGAATGTACCGACCTCAGAGCCCTGCCTGACTCCTGAAGGTGGGAGATGATATCCTGGGCATCTCCCCCAAAGAAGACCGAGCCCCAGAAAGGGGCATTCATTACCTTGGTCTGAACATCAGGAGCAAAACCAGACAACCTGAGCCATGAATAGTGGTGAATGCAGATCCCTGCTGCTGTCCCACACCTAGAAGCATCTACAGTGTTGTAAGCTGTCTTCGGCATACGGCTGCCCACATCTGAACTGGATTTTAGGAGCTGGGCCAACTGCATTTTAGTGGAATCCTCTGGGAGGGTTTGAACCAGATCCCTTACCTAATCCCAAAGGGCATTCTGGTACTGCACCATATGGGCCAAATGGCCAGTGTGGCAGAGGAAAACACCAGCTTGCACAACTGGTCCAGCTGGCAAGATTCCTTGTTTGGAGGGTGGGTGCTAAGATGTTTAGGCATCTTAGTGCGGTCATGACCACTGAGTCTGCTGTGGAGTGTTAGCCAAAGAAAGGTTTACCCACTAGTGCATGATAAGGGCAATCCGCCTTTTTGACCAAGGCTGGGGTGAATGAAGGGTGGTTGCACGCCACCTAAGTAACATCATAATATGAATCAATTGAAGGGGGGACCACCAAAGGGAAGGTCTCTTTCTTTTGGGGGGTAAACAGCCAGATGACAGTGCTCTGGGTCAAGCTCTTCTGTCTCTCATCCCATGAGAGACTGGATATGGTGCATCACATCTAGAAAAGAGTGATCATCATGGGGACACTTGGGGGTCTCCTTGGAAGGTTCCTGTCCATCAAAGGAGCCCCTTGCATCCTCCGATGACTCCAAGGGGGAAAAGAAGGCATCATCTCCCAAGTGATCGCTGTCCATGACTGGTGTCTGAGGGAGACAGTCATCCATATGTTGGTCTAAGGTCCCCTTGTGACCCCCAGAAGCCCCTGTGGTGCAGGGGTTATTAGGTCCTGCCCATTTTGGGCCCCGAGGAGGGAGGTTCCGGGGAGGAGGAGGAAGAGAAAGCCCCCTGGGCATGTACTTGTCCATCACGAAGGCCCACCAAGTTGTGAACAAGGCATTATAATCCACCAGTGGAGGAGGGTTGTAGAGTGGATAAGGATATTGAGGAGGAGGGTACTGGTACGTTGGTGGAGGAACCGGTATAGGGTATCCTGGTGTAGGTCTGGCAAGTGCCGGCTGGGAGTCCCTGGGAGGGCCAGCGGGTGATGGTTGTGGCGCAGGCTGGGGCTGAGGCGATAATGGTTGAGGTTTCATCAGTGAAGGCATCAGCATAGCTGGCACTGGCTTGACAAGCGAAGGCTGGCATCGGTCTGGCGAAGCAGCCGACATAGGCCCCAGAGGCAAAGCTGACACCTGCAGGGGAGCGTTCCCCTGAGGCAGGGGCAGAGGTGTCACCTGCGTCTAAGAAGAGGTGAGCGCTTGCTCCAGGCGATGCCTGAAAAGGCTAGCACAGCCCTGGAGTCAGGGACCGATGAAGGCGACGCCTTGACCGGGGGGCGCGACGGGTGAGGACCCATCACCAGAGGTGCCAACCTCAGCTGAGCCACCCGGCTGAGGACCCATGGTGGCTGAGGCCTGAGCATCAGGGGCTGGGAGGCAGGGGACGAAGTCCGCTGCCTCGAGGAGCCGCTGCCTGTGCTAGAGATGAGAGCGGGCGGCTGAACCACCAGCAACCCGGAGGGAGTGTGGGCTGCTGAGGAAGGAGGGGCTGGCCCCCCGTGGAAGACCCTGAGGCAGAAGCCAGTCTATGTGGTGACCGGGAGCAAGAAGCTGACTGAGGACAGTCCTGGTGCTTATGCTTCCAGCTGGACGTCTCCTTCTAGGAAGACGACGAGACCACGGAGGCTGGGGAGGTGGAAGAGCTTTTAGTCTGAAGCTTCTTCTCCACTGTGGATAATTTCTGTTGAAGTAGGTAGCATTGAAGGGTCTTCAGTTGGTGTCTCCATGCGGCCTGGTTGAATTTCTGGCAGGCCTTGGTGTCATGGTTGGGGCCTAAGCTGAGCAGGCAGGAAGAGTGACCATCTTTGGCGTGTATCTGCTTGCCGTTGGCATACTTTGTAGGTCGGTCAGAAAACAAGGCTGGAGACGAAGACATAAACGAGATGGAGAAAACACCGCAAATTGATGTTAATATCCCTGGGGAAAAAGAAAATAAATCGTGGGTAAATGCAAGCAAAATGGCGGTTGACTGAAGTAGGTGTCTGTGTAGGCCCGACATGAACGGGTCGATGGCGGAAAAAGAACTGAGCTGGGTCTGGGGGACCGCTCCCTTTATAGGATAGGCGGACGTCCTGTCCTGGATGCAGTGATGATAGGCGGAAATAGCGGCCAGGTGTACTTTAATGGAGGAGTAGCTGAGACCTGACTCCGACAGGGATAGCAGGTATTGAAGAATACAGTTGGCCGGACAGACCAGAGGGTCCAATCTCCTGGCTGTGGCCCAAAGACAAAAACACTTCCATTTCATGGCGTAAATGGCCCTGGTAGTGGGCTTTCGTGCCTCAACCAAGATTTGTGCTATTTCGTCAGATACTCTGAATCTAAGCTTAGCTAGGTCCGAAGGACCCAAGCATGCAGATGGAGGGAGCATAGATTGAGATAGACCAGAGCTCCCTGTTGCTGAGAGAGTAACTGACCTGAAAGAGGAAGGGGTAACAGAAGCACCACCGTCAGACGCCTGAGCAGTAGAAACCAAATCTGTCTGAGCCACAGAGAGGCTATCAGGATCATGATCACCCTCTCTGACTGGGCTTTGAGGAGTACCTGCTGCAAGTGGGGAAAGGGAGGAAATGCATAAAGGAACCTCCCGTTCCAGGATAGGGACAATGCGCTTTGCCAAAAATCTCCAGGCTCGGGACCGAGCGAGCAAAAATTGGGCAGTTTTGCGTTGGATTGAGACACAAAGAGATCCAACTCTGGCATCGCCCATCTGGTGAACAGTGCGTCTGCCACAGACTGTAGCAGGGACCACTCGTGAGAGAGCAGTTTTGCCCAGCTGAGAGTGTCTGCAACCATGTTCAGGGAACCTGGGATGTAAATCGAAGAAAGACTGATTTGATGCTCCATCGGCCAGTCCTACACCCTCATAGCTTCCCGACAGAGGTGATAAGAGTGCGTGCCCCCTTGCTTGTTGACGTAGAACATCACTGAGGTGTTGTCCGTCTGAACACAAAGGTCACCAGGCAGAAGGAATGGAGCCAAAGCCTGTAGAGAGGACGGCTCTGAGCTCAAGCACGTTGATATGCAGGTTCTCCTCTATGGGAGACCACAGCCCTTGAGTCCTGTGGGTCCCCAGATGATCCCCCCATCCCGTCCCGGATGCATCTGTAATGAAAGTTTGGGCAGGAGTGTCTGGCTGGAAGAGGAGACCTTCACAGAGATTCTGAGGGGACCCCCACCAGTGGAGTTCCTGATGGATTGGCTCCGAGATTTTGATAGGCAAATCCAAGTCATCCCTGGTTTGGTCCCACTGGACACGAAGTGTCCACTGAATACTGCGCATGCGCAACCTGGCAAATGGGACCGAAACTATCATGGCTGCCATGTGGCTCAGAATCCTGAAAATGGATCTGGCAGGTATGACAGATGCTGAACAGATCTGGATTGCAAGTGCCCTGAGGCGCTCCACTCTGTGTGAAGGTAGGAAGACCTTCCCTAGGGAAGTATCCAAAAGAGCTCCTATGAATTGAAGATGCTGAGAAAGGAGGAGCTGGTATTTTTCTGGTTTCTCTGTAATCACCAGACATCGACAAGAGGGAGAGAGTGTACAATATGGTCTCCCAGAGATGCGGCCTGGACGGGGCCAGAAGAAGCCAATCATCTAAACAGGGGAACAGGAAGTGTCCTTCTCTGCACAGAGCTGCTGCGATGATGGCAAGACACTTTGCAAAAACCCTGGTGGTAGCGGAGAGGCCGAAAGGAAGGAAGGACCTTGAACTGGAAGGACCAACCTTCGAACCTGAACCTCAGGAATCTCCGATGGTTCTGGCATATGGGAATGTGAAGACATGCCTCCTGCATATCCAATGACGCCAGTCAATCCCCAACCGTCAAGAAGGGGAGAAGATTTGGGAGCGACACCATGCAGAATCTCCGATAGAAGACCCACCGGTTGAGGTCACTGAGATCCAGGATAGGCCTTAGGTCCCCCGTCTTCTTGGGAACCAGGAAGATGCGGGAGTAGAAACCAGAGTCTACCTCTTCCCTCGGAACGCGCTCTATGGCGTCCTTGTCTAGGAGAGACTGGATCTCCTGTCTGAGGGGAGCCCTGTGGTCTCTCAGATAATAAGACGAGGGCGCTGGTCTGTCCAGTGGTAGGGAGTTGAGCTCGATGGAGTGCCTGAACTCCACAAGGTTGAGGACCCATTGGTCGGAGGTGATTTCTCTCCAGGCTTGGGTGTAAAGAGAAAAACGACCTCCCACCAGCTCTCCCGACAACAGGTCTGGGAGAGGAGGGTCGCCTCAACAGTCAGGTTGAAGGAGGGGGGTGGATGAAGGGCGGAGGCAGAAGGTCTAGCCTGTCTAGAGGGGGTAGAGGCAGCACCTCTGGACCCCCCTCGTCAACCAAAGCCTCCCAGCGTGAGACTGAGCAGGGGCTGTTGAGGCTGATGTCCCTCTGCCACGGTAAAACGGGCCATGGAAACACTCCGCTTCGGCAGTACATGGACTGCATGGAACAGATGGCCTTTCCGGAGTCCTGCAGTTTGACAATAACTTTCTCTTTGTTTTCCCCAAAGAGCACAGAGCCTCTGAAAGGGGCATTCAGAAGGGTCATTTGAACCTCTGGGTCGAACCCTGAGTCCCGGAGCCAGGAGTGGCGCCGAAGGCAAATTCTAGTTGCAGTCATCCTCGCCGAGGTGTCCGCAGAGTCATACGTTGATCGGAGGATGTGGGTACCCACATCCGAGCCCATTTGTAAAAGCTTTGCAAGCTCCGCCTTTTGGGGGCAGTCGGGCATGCCTTGCAGGATGTCTAGTCCTTGGTCCCAAAGGGCATTTTGGAACTGGACCATACGAGACAAAAAATTGAGGTTCCGTATGCTGCAAGTGGCAGACGACTACACCCTGCGACCTAAGGAATCCAGCTGCTTAGACTCCCTGTCAGGCGGCTGGGTACTTCAGCCTCTGTGAATGATCATGTGCAGCCGAAATAACCACTGAATCAGCTGTGGGATGTTCGGCTAGGTAAGAACAGTCCTTGGGGGCCCGGTATAAGTGATTGGCCTTTTTGGGCACTGCAGAGGAAGTGTGTGGGTGCCTCCAAGTTGCCAAAGTGATGTCTTGGAAGGTATCCACTAATGGGGGGACAGCCACTAGCTTGGGGTCCTTCTGGCATAGGTACTTTGCCAGATGCAAGCATTCAGGGTCCAGGGTCTCTGTATCCCATCTCATATTCTCCTGTATACGACACATGACCTCCATGAAGCTGGGGTCATTGGGTGGAGATTTAGGCTGTTCCTCTGTGTCGCCAAGAAGTGAGCCAGGGTCAGAATCAGGAAGGGAAGGTTCTGATTCCCTATAGGCAACAGAGGAAGAGGAGGAGGAGGAAGAATGTCACCTCCTCTTTTTGTGTCTAGGCCTCCTGGGTGAAGGCGAGCGGGAAGAGGAAGGAGTTGTTGTCCTCTTGCACTTGTCCTTGTGTTTCCTGGGGCTAGCAGGAGTCTTATCCCCCTCGTTCCCAGATGGAACAGAAGTAACCTGGGCATCTGGCTCAAGGACTGGAGGGGGCTGAGGAGTAGGAGTAGGAGGGAAGATCAAGTCTTGTTTGTCAGATTCCCACCACTAAGTAAAGAGCTCCTTCACTTGAGAGACACCCAACTTGGGGGACTCAGGCTTAGGAGGTGACGTCGGACGTCCAGGGCCCGCACCGACATCGGTCGGGTCCGGCGTCGGTTGGAATGGGCGACATCGGTAATGCCTTAGTAGCACTGTCGTTGGGTTCCGGCGTTGGGTGTACTGGTGAATGGTCCCGAGGAGAGATGTCAGGGGTGCTGACAGGCGACGTTGGAGTGACTGGTGACGGCTGAGGTACGGTGGTCTTAGCTGGCGCTGGAGGAGCAGCCAAGGGCTTGTCCGGCATTGGGGTAGAAGCATCATCTGATGGGCATCCCTTGGCCGGAGATGGGTGGGGACGGTCGGAATGAGAAGAGGCCTTAGACAGCCTGTCTGACGACTTATGGGACTTATCAGAGTGGCGTCTGTCTGAGTCCGCAGACTGACGCCGGTCTGGCTAAGTCTTGGGCGGCAGGGAAGAAGCCCTGGAAGCAGAGTGCCCCGAAGCCTGTTTGGCCTCCTGGAGATTGACCAAGGCCGATTGGGAGGCCAATTTACTTTTTACCGCTGCGGAACCGGCGTCGGAGGGCCTCTTGTAGGCCAAAGAGCTGGGGTCCGAGGCTTTTTAGTAGGAGCACCAAGTCCGAGGGCCTATGAGCTGCTGGGCGACGCTGGAGTCCGGGGCCCGATCTTGATGGGTTGTAGGGCGGGCCCCTTGGAGAGAGAGAGAGGCTGAGGCGGGAGGCTTGAGGGAAATACGCCAGGCCTCATGTCCAGAGAAGCCAAAGCGACCCGCGGACTGGAAGCTGGATGACTTGGACCTGGACGGTGAGTGGTCCCGGTCCTGGTGATGGCGCTTCTCATTCTGATGTTTCCTTGGTGGAGATGGGGAACGAGATTTCCGCCCAGAGGACATCTCCTGCTGCATCTGAGCCAAACGTTTTTTTCCACCAAAAAGGCTTGAAGAGACTTTTGCCTGCAGATCCGGGTTCAGCTGTTGAAGGCCTGGCAGTGGGCACTTATTACGGTGCCCGGTCGAAGCACAGGACATATGTCGCACTTTCGCGGAGAAAAATGAAGAAGAAATAATTGTTCTTGCTGAGGAACCGAGAGAGACGAGAGCTAATCTAATGTGTTGCCATGGCGGGAAAGAACTGGAGCACGTGGGGACCGCCAACTACCTTTATACAGGGTGACATTAGTGGCAGAGCCGACGCCGGGTGGGCGGTCCCACTTTGGTACTGCTACAGAAAAGAATCGCCGAGATCTGCCGCCAGTCCTACATGTGTTACCTGCTGCAAGAGCTTCCTCTGGAAGTAAGATCAGGTTATAGTGCCCTTGTCTGAAGCAAAATTTGAATTTCCTCCAGAAGCAATAGGATGTGCTCTGGAGGGTACTGAGAGGGCACTGGTGGCTCTGGAGGCAATTCCAGAAGTTCCAGAGCATGATCTTGTGCTATTATTTGCAGGACCATGCCACTTGACATAAACATATTTTAGTTATAGTGCTATGCACTAGTCAACTTAAAGTTAGCGATTGTAAAATTGGACCTCTGATATGGAATAGCAATCATAATTCAATATGCTTCTTAATAGAATATGATTATATGGGGCATAATGGAAAAACAGATTCTTTTTTATATAATAAGGCTGATGTTAAAAAAAAAATCCATCAATCCTTATCACAACTTGACTGGGCTTCTAAGATAGAACACAAAAATGTGGACCAGCTGTGGGATTTAATCAAAAATACAATTATTGGTACATGTGAAAAGTATATCCCTCAAGTAAAGAAAAATAGGAATAGTGCCAAAAGGCCAATGTGGCTTAATAAAAAAATGTAAAAAATTAAAAGAAAAACTAAATGCTACAAAAAACATTTGAAACACCAACTTTAAGAAACAAAAATCCTCCTATAAAAAGCGCAACAAGTATGTAAAAAGGAAATTCGAAAAGCAAAAACAGAAGCGGAATTAAATCTAGCCAAAAATGCATCAAAAGATAACTATGAGGCATTTTATGCATACATAAATTAAAAAAAAAAAAGTAAAGTTGGCCCATACAAAATAGAAGTAAAAACATATCCTCAGGGAAACGGCAGCTTTGCTAAATGGTTATTTTTGTGAAGTTTATGCACCAAAAACAAATTCATCAAACCTAGGAAAAAAATACATGTACAAACAAAATACAAATTAAACAAGAAGATACCAAACAACGAATTAATGAACTAAACTCCAATGCCTCACCAAGACCAGATAAAATTATTTATTTATTTATTTAAGAGATTTACCAGGAAGGCATGCTGAGCAGAGTACTGCTCGATTCCAGATGCGTCCTGGGGGTAGGGGGGTTACAGCAAAACAAGAACATACATTGGCAGAGTACAGGCAGTAGGTGAGACAGTTCAGTACAGTTACAGGTACTGTTATAGATACTTAAACACTAAAATGTGCTACCAGACATGCGTAGGGAGCAGAACTACAAGTTAGTAACAGAACATGTTTCTGCACAACTGGGAGGATTATGGAGACGAGGGGGAGAACAAAGGGGGGAGGTTACAGTTGCAGTTGGTAGCGAAGTGCAGTCTAAGAAGAGCATTCAGTTGAGGAGTGCTTGAGGAATGTCTGATGTCAGCTGACAGGGAGTTCCATAGTTTGGGCAACCTGAAGCTGAAAGCAGCCTGGCCTGACCGGGTGGATCTGTGGGGATATAGAGCCAGCATCGAGCATTTCAAGAGCATAAGTAGGAGGAGTGAGGGTGGCTAAGGAGGAAGACAGGTAGGAGGGGAGGGTATGTGACCAGAACTTGACAGAGGTTTTAGCGCAGTGGAGCAGTCTTCTGTTATGAAGAGACGGGAGGTCCAGGGATTGGTAGAGGACACAGTGGTGGGTATTGGGAGGGAGGTTTAACGAGAAGCGGCAAAAAGAGTTAAAAAGGGGACCCAGCCTAGCTAGGGAAGTTTGGGGTGCGGTACAGTAGACGACATCCCCGTAATCAATAATAGGTAGGATCATTTTTTGCACTATTGCTTGTCTTGTGCGTAGAGGGATGCAATTTTTATTCCGGTAGAGGGCTCCCAACATAGGGTGCAATTTTTTGTGTAGTGCGCCGATATGCACTGAAAAGTCAAGATGCTGGTCTAGCCAGACCCCAAGATAATGATAGCGTGCAGGCCTCTAGTGTGGAGCTATTCAAAGTGTAGAACGAGGGAGGTGCGGGGAGCCGTAAGTATTTTTGGACCTGGAGCCAAGGTGAGGGAGACTGTTTTTAGGGTTTAGGTGTAGCTGGTTTAAGGTGAACCAACATTGGCTGGAATCGAACCTGCTGTAGGCAGGCTGTCACTGCACTAGAGGATGGGCCAGAGGCAACAGCACCGTGTCGCCAGCATACATGTGGATAGATGTTTGTAGGCAGGCTGCAGGCAGGTCATTAAGAAAGATAGAGAACAGCAGCGGGCCGAGTACAGACTCCTTGGGGACACCACTGGTGACAGGGAGGAGGTGGATCTGGCCGAGCCAATGCGGACTGATTGGGACCTGTCAGCCAGGTAAGAGTGGAACCAGTCAATCATGCTTTTGACAGTCCTGCTTGGGTAAGTTTAGCCAGCAGCAAGGATGGAGACTGTGTCGAAAGCCTTCGCTAGGTCAATGAAAATGGCAGCTGTTAATTCCCTTTATCCATTCCCCGTGAGGATTGCATTAGTAAGACGAAGAAGGGAGGTGGTGGTGGAGTGATTTTTCCTGAAACCGGCCTGGAAGGGGGTATAAAAGGATATAGTATCGAGATAATGATAGAGCTGAGAGAGAACGAGTCACTCTTGAATCTTTGCTAGGACAGGGAGCAGGGATAGGACGGTAGTTGGATGGGGAGGAGAGGTCCCCTCCTTTAGGTAGTGGAACGACAGTGGCTTGTTTCCATAAGTTGGGGACAGCCCCGAGTTTAAAAGACAAGTTAAAGAGCAGAGCTAGTGGGTATGCTATGGCAGGTGCAGAGAGCAGAAGCATCTTGGAATCGAGGCTCGATGGACATTTTCCCTTTGATGGGTCTAGCGCCTGCAGTATTTTTAGTACCTGGCTAGATGAGACTGGGCGGAGACAGATGGTGGCCGGGGTAGGTACAGAAGGGGGGGGGAGTGGACAAGGGATAGGGATGAGAGGAGCGGAAGGAAGAAGACAAGGAGGAAAAGTAGGAGTTAAACTCGAGGCAACCAAGCTTAGGATCAGTAATGGAATTACCTGCAATGTTTAGAGTGGGAGTAGGGGTTGGGCAGGGGAGAGGAGGGATTTAATAGACTTCAGAAATGAGCGGGGAGAGTTGTTGTTGAAAGCAGTTTTAAAGAAATTTGATTTAGCCTGTCGTATGTGTCTTGTACAGGCTGCTCTTTAACGACCGGTAGTGTAGCTGAGCTGTTTGATCACCTGTAGCCTTAAAAGATTTCCAGGTACGTCTCTGGTACGGTATGATTCCATGAGGGTGCAGTAGTTACCCATGGTAGTGGGAATCCTTACCCGGGATCTTCTTAGGGGTGCATGTCGATCCCAGATGGCGAGGAAATTTACAGAGAAAAAGTTTAGGGCATCATCTGTAGAGGTGGCCCTAGGGATGAAAGACCAATCAATACTAGAGAGGTCACTTAGGAGAGCAGTCAGGTTAAGAGACTTATAGGCTCTGTTTTGAAGCACATGGGGTGGGGGGAACATGGAGCGGAAGATTTTTCTCACGATAAAAATCATATGGTGATCACTAAGGGAGTCAGGTAGTAGGCCAGCTTTACAGATCCGATGGGGGGTGGGTAGTTAAAGCCCAATCCAGGAGTGTGTGCTTGTTTGATTTAAGGTTTAGGTGAGTGGGTTCCACTATTTGCTGGGGCAGGTTTAGGGCATTTACTTGTTGACGCGATTTGGAAGCTGCACTGCCTAGCCAGTTCAGGTTGAAATCCCCAAGGATATGAAGTTCCCCGCCCTCCGTGTGTGACCTCAGGTTGCCAAGATGGTCAATAATGCAACCCAGAGGAGTACCAGGTGGACAGTAAGACCCAGCGATATAAATTGGAATGGAGTGAGGCAGAGGGATTTTGATTAGAAGGGAGTCAACAGAAGGAATAGGGGCAGGCAGGGGGATTCTAGAGAACTGGAGATTGGAGGATATATACATGACTGTGCCACCACCCTTCTTTCTGCCCTGTCTGTCCTGGCGTATTAAGGAAAAATCTCTGCAATGTACTGTATGTTGCAAATAGCGGTGGACTACACTGTACTCCCCCTACAAATCCTATTTGAGACATCAATCAACACAGGAAAAACCCAGCAGATTGGAAAATGGCACACGTGGTGCCAATTTATAAAAAGGGTGATAAATCTGTGGTCAGTAACTATAGGCCTATGAGCTTAACAAGAATGGTATGCAAGCTTCTAGAAGGGATAGTGAAAGAAATCCTAATGTCACAAATAGATTTAAATGACACAGATCAGCATGGATTCAAGAAGGGTAGGAGCTGCACTACAAACCTGCTGTTTTTATGAAAACATCAGTAGTGCTTTGGATGTGGGGACCCCTTGTGATGTAGTCTACTTGGACTTCAGTAAGGCTTTTCACTTTACCCCACAACGGGGAATAACAGAAAAATTATGAGCTGTTCATGTTAATGCTGCTATTATAAATTGGATTATAGAATGGATATCAGTTCGAAAGCAGCGTGCAATTGTAAATGGACATTTATCTGGTGTTGGGGAGGTCACGAGTGGAGTTCCCCAGAGATCAGTGCTGGGGCCAGCTTTGTTTCAGATCTTTATTGCTGATCTTACAACAAATTTGAATTCCTGGGCCATTAAATACACTGACGATACTAAAATTAGCGGCCCATGTGGAACCGCTGCTGAAATAGAGTATCTACAACAAGATTTAAAATAGTGTCTCAGCATGGGTCAGTAAATGGCACATGAAATTCAACTTGGATAAGTGTAAAGTGTTACATATAGGTAAGGGAAAAAAAAAAAAACACTTTCTATGTGGAATCCCCTTAGAAGAATCTTCCACGGAAAAAGATCTGAGTATATTAATATCGGATACCTTTGAAACAGGTGCACAAACCCAAGCTGCAATAAAAAAAAAAATGTAATAACATAATCTGGTCTATAAAACAGAATATTACGTCTCGGGATAAATCAATCCTAACTCTCCTATATCATGCCTATGTACACCCTCTATTGGAGCATGCCTCACAGATCTGGATCCCTTTCAGGAAGACAGAGAGAAATAATATTGAGAAGGTACAGAGGAGATACACAAAAAAATATCTCAGGACTGAGAGATCTAGAATACATAGATAGACTATCAGTATTGAACCTCATGTCTAGTGAAACAAGGAGGATGATGAGGTCAGACTTCTTGTTTATGTATGATGTTATGCAGGATCCTGTATTGCTGTGCGACCTGGGTATTACTTTTAAAACAGATACTATAGTAACCAGGAGCCATCCGCTACAGATAAGGGGGAAGAAATATAAACACAACCAGAGAAAATGTTTCTTTACATCCAGGATTGTAAATCCCTGGAATTCCCTACCAGACGATGTAATTCAGAGTAAAAACAAAAAAGAATCCAAAAGTAGGTTGGATAGATATATTGCATCTGGAGTCTCCTTGAACTGCCTTTAGAATTTTTCTTGAAATGGAGAAAATATGGACCTCAGCCTCCTAGCTCCAAACAGACCTCAGTATGAACCTCAGTAGGACCCAAACATCGATGTTACCATCCTCCCCTGGCCCAGATGGAGGGAAGGTGACCCTCGACAACCAACTCTGGGGGCACTGGGGGCTGAAGGAGGAGTCTGGCAGAGCAGTTGTTGCGGCTGCTGCCTCAGTGCTACCTCGGGGGATTTTTGGGTGGGCACCTGGGGTGGCTCCTGGGGAAAGGCAGGGCTGCAGCTACTGTACCCTTACCCTGTTGTCTAGCAGTGGAACGGGGTCTGTTACTGGCTGGACGGAAAAGGCTCCCTCTGCTTACTCCTTGACTGGATATGATAGAGGGAATGCACCGATTTCAGGGTTCTGCCTGAGGCCTGTAAGTTAGCAAGGATATCTTACACATCTGCACCAAACAATTTATATCCTCTGAATGGGGCACGGAGAATAGTTTGTCGAACATCATTTGCAAAGCCAGCCTCTCTGAGCCAGTAATACCTCCCGAGGCATATTCCTGATGCTGCTGCCCTGGCAGAAGCATCCGAGATATCAAATGTGGAACGTTAGAGATGTTTGCCCACATTTGCCCCTGCGGTTAGAGACCACAGCAGCTCCTACTTAAGTGTACCTTCTGGGAGGGCTTGGGCAGCTGCTCTGGCTTTCCTCCAGAGTGTATCTTGGTATTTAACCATATGGGCCTGGTAGTTTGCAATTCTCAGGCCAAGAGAGGCAGAGGAAAAGGTTCTTTTGCCCAGGACAACAAGCCTACTGGACTCCTTATGAGGAGGGAAAGAACTAAGGTGTTTTGGCAACTTAGATCTGTTGTGGACAGTATTTATGACTACAGAATCAGCCTTAGGTTTGCCTGTGAAAAAGGGCTTGCCTGATGGAGCCTGACATATTTTGTCTGCCTTCCTGGGTATGGCAGATTATCATATTGGGCCTATGCCAGGCAGCAAGAGTGCATCCTCCAACGCACTTTGTTTGTTTGTATTTTGCTAACCAGGTAACATACACTGGTGCTGTAAAGGTACCTTTTTACAGGTATGACCCAGTGTACAAAAGTACAATAAAACATACATAATATATTCATTATAAAAAATACAAAACATTTCAGTATAAAATAAAAACATAGGTAGGAGGGAAGGGATGATGATGGGTGGGGAATTGGGCAATTCTAAGAATTCCACCAGGTTCTTCTTAGTAATGTCCTGCTCCTCCAAATCAAATCCCATAGCAGTCTAGTTCCTGCATCACGATGATAATACAGGGACCTTCATGGGGGGACCTGGGTGTGTATACTATAGAGTCCTCACTTCCCGTGGATACATTGGAACTGGTCCTCTTATAGGAGTCCAAATCCTCTTCCTCCTCCTCCTCTTTCTCCTGCATAATGAGGTCAGCACTGTACTCCTGGTCCTCAGACGTGTTTGATGGGATGCAGAGAGAGAGCAGGTGAATCCACTGCCACCTGAGATGGGACCTGGTGCGTCGACTTAGTGAGCGTCAACAATAGGGTTTGTTGTGAAGGCCCCGTCGACATATCTCCTGGTACAGGAGGAGGAGATAGCAGGTGTTTAAGTATATCTACGAAGGACGAGAGTACTGCCTGCATGTCGGCGCCCATGTGGTCGACGGGAATGTATGTTATCAGGGGCGCAGCCTCCCAACATCAACACTCAACAGCTGTAATATGCCTGGTGGTGCTTGTAGCCTGCCCAGACCTGGGAGGGTCGATGATCTGGGTGGCTGGTGGTCGACACTGCTGAAGTGGTTGCACTGGAGTGGAAGGGCTACCATGAACGAACCAGGGAGGCCTGGTCTTTGTTACACTCCCTCTCCCAGTGCTTATGTTTGTGCTACCCCGAGGTCTTCTTCTGGGACTTGGATGAATGAGAGCCCAAGAAGTGGTGAAGCTCTTCTCCTGCAGCTCTTTTCTCCATTCTGGCTACCTGCTGCTTCAGAAGGTGAGTCTCTAATGCCTTCTCTCAGTGTCACTGGGTAGCAGTGTTGAATTTTCGGCAGATCTGGCAGGTCTTTACTTTATGGGCCGAGTTGAGGCAGCACAAGCAGATGTCATGCGAGTCGCCCAAGTATATTTTTTCACCACATTTGCAGTATCAAAACAGCTTCGATGGCTCTTTAGTCGACATACACGATGTCGAAAATCACTTTATAAAAAGTGATAGTTAACTAAGGTGAGAAATGTTAGAAAATGGTTGACTATAATGGTGGCATTTCCGTGTAGGATCCGACGACTATGGTTAATGGCAGGAAAAGAACCGAGCAGGGTTTTAAATAATTGATTAGCGGCTTTTTTTCTTGGGACAATACTAACTGTTCAGAAAGTATTTATATAGGTTTTCTAGTAGTGTTATGTTTGTTAAACACAGTGAGGCAGGTGCTATGCATTTTCACAATGTTTTAGCACTTTTATGAGCAAAACACTAATCAATTTTTAGAGTTAAATAAAACCCTGCTGAGGAGGGAAGGGGCTGACCATGTTTGTATAGGAAGTGCTGACAGAGGACATCATTCTGGGCGGTTCCTAGTGGACTGCTTACAAAAAGTTCCCATGTGGTTCTAGTGTCTGACAGCTATAGTTCCAAGGGTGTGGCCTGATGAAAAAGATATCCTTGAAGAATATCTATATAATCTTTTTTAAACAAATTTCAAAAATGGCTCTATAAGGTCCCCTGGTGGGCACCTTTTTGCCATGAGCTGCCTGCCCTAATGACATCACTTGCTCTTTAAGGCAAAAACCTGTAGAAGGCATGCCTCCTAGAACCACAACTGCCAAGCATCTCCATTCTGAAGACAAACACAAGGTCATGCAGCATGTGTATTCTAAAAAGAGGTTCATGGTGAGAGGAGTATCAATCACTATATTCCAGGATCTCCACCTAGAAACTGTGAAAACAACGAAAAAAATGTGATTCCTTGCACAGACTTCTTTACCAGAAAGGCCATAAAACCTCCATTCTCATCTCAGCTAAACCTATAATCTTCATCTATGGGAGGCAATACCTGTCCAACTCCATTGAGAAGCAACCTGTTGCCTGATGTTTCTGGATAGATAGAATTATGAAATGTCTATTTGTTGCATGTTCCTTATTTCGTTCTTCCTAGCAAAAAGAAAACAGAAAGATGTAATTTTGCCGTCCAAGAAACTAAAATGAGAATAAGAATGATCCTTATGGGAACCTAAAGGCTTAGACGTAATTTCACACATTTATGTGATGTTCTTTATTAAGCTCAGAATATTGATGAGTAAATTTTGCTAGTAATAAAACACATAATCTGACGTTCTTAACTTTGACATGGTAGTGTAAGTACTACTACTGACAGGTTTTGACCTAGGTTTTAAATGGGAAAGTAGGGGGAGGAGGAGGAACACTGCAATGCGCCAGTCAAAGAAAAAAAAAAAAAGTAGTGCTGGGTATCCAAAGGGAAGGGATACCATTTGTTTTTGTCTTCCCTCTAAAGAAGGGGGCTTCTAAGAATAGAAAGACATTAGAGATGTATTTATAAAGGCACTGTATAAAAATGCTGACCTACCAGTGTCTACAGTAACTCATTAATCTGCAAAGCACACTGGAATAATACAGTATGTACGTACGTACATACTACCCTGTATAGAATCAAATTCTACTCTACCGTTCCCATGCTACCACTATGTTACTTATTGGTTTGGAAAGCACTTTGGGATACAGTATGTATGAAAGGCACTGTATAACACCAAATTCCAGTCCATGCACCATCAGTCTATACTGTGTCACCCACTCGGATGAAGCACTCGGTGATAAAGACATCACAGTTTCCATTATGACAAAATTTTAAAAAATTGCCACTGGATTATATTACGTTCCTGCAGAATCCTGCAAGATATCATTGGCAGAAACTATGATGAGAGTCCTTCTTCCTGGCAGGTGGCACTCTGAAGAACAGTTATGTAAGAACTTACAGTACCAGTAGATATTTGAGAGAATCTCCTCCAGTAGGCCACATCTTTGGAACTGTGAGCGGTCAGCATCAGGAACACATGTAAATTTTTTGCTAGCCAAGTGCCACCCAAAATGACATGCAGCATCGACGTGTATGCAATGTTGGTGGCCCATCACTCCTCAGTTCCCCACCGGAGTTTAGCCTTCTAGAGTCTCCAACCATGAGGAACTAGGAGATTAGACCATTTCCAGACAAATAAGGAGAGGAATGGGACTGGAAACAGGATGCATGGAGTAAGGCTTTAGGCACAGCATCTGATATAACCCTCAGAAGACAAAGGGGGAAAGAGGGAAGGTACAGCATGGACTAATGAAGAAGATTCTCCTGAAGATCTACTGTTATGGTACATTCTTATGTAACTGTTCTATTTTCATGAAGGATATCTCCTCCATTAGGCCACATCTTTGGAATGACTCCCAAGCAGTATAAAGTAACCTGGAAGATGGCACAGTCTGATATGTGATCATAATAGAAGGCCTTGCAGCACAGCAAGCCCAAAACCAGCAGTCTATGAGAAACGATGTCCAGATTGTAATGTTTAGTGAAAGTGTTTGTAGAAGGGGAAAGGCAGCCTGCAGAAACACCATTCAAAACTATTTGCAACATGGCAAAAGTACGAGAAGTGAAACCAACACAAATGATGGGAGGAAACGCATCAGATGACCAACTCTGGAGATGGCATTAAGTTAGCAATAATGCCGTCCCCAAAGTGGAGTACCGAAAAGACCCACAGACGAAAAGAAGCAGTACAGGACAGAACGGCACCTAAACTATAAGGGAGTCCAAATTGGTGACAAGTCACCATCAGAGAAATCTATGGTCATACCAGAAACAGTTTTTCATGGATGTGAGTGAAAGAGATGACACCCAGGACACAGTATGCAAATTACTGGGAGCGAGACGTAATGGAAGAGACAGATTCTCAAACCGTAGACCTTCAATAGTGGCTATGAAAATAACAGCCATATGTATTTGCGCAAAAAAAATTTTTTAACAACAGTATGTGTTTCAATATTTCTAAAATTGTTTTCACAACATCACAATATAAGTAAATGTTTCTGTAACTGTCACCTAAGTTTCAAAAGTGCAGTAAATTACTGGAACACTGCAAAATGTGTCTGCATTGTTTATTTGACAGCATAACATACACAAATAAAGTAAACACATCTCCACAGAAATAATGTTACAAGCACATTAAGCCACTTCGAAGGTGGCATCTAATGGGGAATTAATGCATATGGGTGGTGGTTGTAGGCACCGGCCTCGCACTCACAACCCCCAAACCATGCATTAATTTCATTAGATGCCACCTTTGGAGTGGCTTAATGTTTACTTGTATTCAATGTATAGGTTGAAATCTCTTGGATGTAGCAAATGACACAGATCTCCTGTCCATTTTGGGACTAGTATCTGAAACACAACCCTTTGTTCTGTTCTTAAGGAGGAACCAGTTCTATGGCACATTTCTGAAACAGGGTCTTAATCTACTCCTTTAGAAGGGACAAGTGGCCCGGAGGCTAAAGGGAAGGAGGCAGATGATCTGGCATGATTTCTGTCAAGTGCTGAGCATGTTCCCTTGCAATTATCTACAGAAATCACTTGCCTGTGGTGATCTCCTGCCCCCACATTCACGCCTGGAGGCAGTAGCTGGGGAGGGGGAGAGACAGAAGAGAGTTAGGTGGAACTGGGGGTGGCAGGGCCACTAGAAGGGATTCTTTTTGGTGCTTTAGCATAGGCACCAGGGGGAGGTGACCCAAGAGAGGACCACCATCTCTGCCACAACCTTGCTGACAGTAAGCACTAATACCCTAGCCAGCAGGCCTACATAAAATCCCCTACCATGTCCCCTAGAAGAAGTGGGATAAAGGGTAATAACAGACCATGAAGTTATCTTTTAAGTCTGAATGCCATGGAGAACTTCTTCAACATCATATCCAAACAGTTTGGAGCCTTTACAAGGAGCATTCAGAACTGCCTATTGCACATCAATGGCAAAGCCAGCTACTCTGAGCCAGTAATAAGGTCTAACATAAATGTCAGAGCCAGTAGCCCTCGCAGAAGCATCAGAAGTATCATAAGCTGAGTGCAGCAAATGCTTGCCAGACTGTGCTCCAGCAGATGTTTTAAGTAAATCATTCTTGGCAGAACCACCAGGTAAAGCCTAGGCAGCAGTATGAGCAGTCTTCTACAGGTTGTTCTGGTATCTGATCATATGGGACTGTTAGTTTGCAGTTTTTAGGCCCAGTGATGGAGAGCACTAAGTATTTTTGCCCATGGCATCTAGCCTCCTAGATTCCTTATCAGGAGGCAAAGTATTCACATATCTAGGAACTCTAGACCTGTCATGAGTAGCCACAATGACTACAGAGTCAGTTTCAGGTTGGTTAGCATAATAAGGGTTAGCAGATGGTGATGGATACTGATTATCAGCCTTCCTAGGGACTGCAGGCAGTGAGTTAGGCCTATATCATGCAGCAAAAGCAGCATCCTCTAAAGCAGGGTACACAGGTGGAATAATAATGGAGGGAGAGCAGAGCACCTCCAAAAACTCCATACGATTCCTCTTAGTGGAATCTTTCTGTTCCACAGCAAAACCCATGGCAGACTGCATTTGTTGCATCATGGCCTGAAAACATGGTCCATGAGGAAACCTCAGGGTATAGACCACAGAGTCCTCACTGAAGGACAAGAAGGTAGAGCTAGAGGACAGGTTTATCTCTACAAACTGCTCCTCACCCTCATATTCCTCCTCTAAATCCACCTCTAGGTCCATGAGTTCAGGATTATACTCCAGTTCATCGGCATCATCACAAACAATCATTGATCAACAATGAGCTGCAGCAGGAGCTGGTGATGGCTGAGATGTAGGAGTCTGCGGCATGCCTGTGAAATCCGTTGATGGACACCTCGAACAAGAAGATCCTGTCGGTGGTGAAACTCCCTGCAAGAGCAACGCTGGCAGAATGTGTCAAATCATATCAGAGAACAATGCTATCACAGCCTGGAAGTCGATGGCACCCTAAAAAGGGTCCAGGCTATCTGCATCAAAGGGCTGGAGCCCAAAGATGAAGGCAATGTACCATCCACAGTAGGTACGGCAGTGCCTGAGCCAGACATCGACCTTGGTGTCTCAGCAATGGTCAGGGAGACTTTCAATAATACCGCTGGAGCAGGCATTGACGTGGACATACCCGTTTCAATGGTGACCAAGACCCCGCTGTTGATTAAGACTTGTCTTTATGTTTGTGCTTATGGCCAGAAGAGGAGGAGGCCCAAGACAATGCCCATTCCTTGTCCTTGTCTTTCGGTTTCAATGACCACTTCTCAGATGGTGACAAGGGAGAAGCAGACTTTAAACCTTTTTTCCTTTTCCATGATTTTTTACACTTTTTGGTCAAGGACATTTTCTAGAGCATTCCGACAGTGTTGCCTTGTAGCCTGATTGAAACCCTGGTAAGTCTCACAAGTCCTCACATTGTGAGAAATGCCTAAACAGCAAACAAACAGGGTGTATGTCTTCCGTGTAAATTCTGTAACTGCAAATACAATATCTAAATAAAGGTTTATTAGATTTCGGTGGCATACAGAGATGATGATAGTAAACTGTTATAGAAAATAACAAAAACAGCAATGGCTTCATCAATGTTATTTCCTTCAGCAGGTCTGACAAGGATGATTGACGGTGAGAGAGAAAAATGAAAATTACATACTCGCCATAATTACTGATGATCTAAGAATATCTTCACCATTGATACACACAAGCGGATCTCAGCCAGAGGTGCTCGCACCCTGAAAAAGCCAGAACTTTTCAGGAGGGCTGGCACCCAGGTACGCCAAGTGCATGTGCGGCACTGTGAGACTGGTTCGTGCTGCATGGCTTAACTCAGCACCAGCCCTCTACCACCTCAGTACCTTTTTTTTTTTTTACTGAGGAGGTGAAGCATAACCTAACTAGCACTTACACACTTAACCAACGGGCATAAGATAGCCCTGGTGACCCACGTAAGAAGGGTCAAGAAACAAATAACAGTGTCTTCACAGCCCAAACCAAGAATAAGGGATAAAGACCAATAAAACACATTGGAGTACACTACAAGGATGGCGGGTGGTATGTGAATCAATTGTGAAGATGTTCCTAGAAGATCAGGAATTACAAGGAGTACATAATTTTCATATTTTTCAGGAATCAATCTTCATCCTTGATCCACACTAGTGGGTCAGAGTACCAAACTCAGACAAAATCCCTCAGACTAGAGTGGCAGGAGCCTAGGGCCCCATGCACTACTAGTATTAAACCAAACACTTCGTAAGTCACTTTGAGAAACATATAATTTAATGGCAGATAAGGCCCGCTAGGTCCATAAAATCTGCTCCTTTTCCCTATGTATTGAAAATGCAGGAGATCTTACTTTATCTTCAGTTTTATCTTCTCTTTTGAATCGCTAGGGTCCCCCTATGTCTATCCCATGCAGTTTTGAATTCCCTCACTGACTTTGCTCCCACCGCCTCGGCTGGGAGGCTGTTCCATCTCTCCACCACCCATTCCATGAAGAAGTACTTTCTCACGTTGTTCCTTAGTCTACCCTCTTCCAGTCTCATGTCATGCCCTCTTGTTCTAGGGCATCTTCTTTTCTGAAAGATGCTGTCCTTCCATACCTTATTTATTCCCTTTAGGTACTCGAAGATCTCGATCATGTCTCCCCTCTCCCTCTTCTCCACCAGGGTATACGGATTGAACTTCTCCAGTCTCTTCTCATATGACTATTGGTGTAGGCCCTGCACCATTCTTGCTGCCCTTCTTTGAACTGCCTCTACCCTGTCTATGTCCTTTCAGAGATGCGGCCTACAGAACTGGACACAGTACTGCAAATAAGGTCTCACCAATGATTTGTATAGTGGCATCACAACCTCTTTTCTTCTGCTGGTGATACCTCTCCCTATGCATCCCAACAGGCCACTGGTTCTCCCTATCACCTTGGCACATTGTTTGGCCACCTTTAGGTCATTAGATATAATCACCCCCAGATCTCTGTCCTGTTTGGTAGCCGTTAACAGCTCTATACCCATCATGTAATCTTCCCCTGGGTTCCTGCACCCCAAGTGCATGATTCTGCACTTCTTCGCACTGAATCTTAGCTGCCACACTCTGGACCATTCCTCCAGTTTAGCTAGGTCCTTTCACATTTTTTCCACCCCTCCTGGAGTGTCTACCCTATTGCAGATCTTAGTGCCATCTGCAATGAGGCATATTTTCCCCTCTAGCTCCTCTGCAATGTCACTAATGGAGATATTAAACAGTACTGGCTCAAGAACTGATCCCTGTGGCACCCCGTGGGTCACCCTCCCCTCCTCGGATTTAGCTCTGTTTACCACCACTCTTTGCGTTCTATCCCTCCAGCAATCCCCAACCCAGTTCACCAGCTTGTGACCCAATCCCAGTCTGCCCAGCTTGTTTACAAGCCTCCTATGTGGAACAGTGTTGAATGCCTTGCTGAAGTCAAGGTAGGCCACATCCACCGCTCCTCCATGATCCACTTCCCTGGTCACCCAGATCTGTCTGACATGACTTTCCTGACATGAATCCCTGCTGCCTCGAATCTTGTGCTCTGCTAGATTCAAGGTGCGCCACTATTCTTTATTTTAGCAGTGATTCCATAAGTTTCCCTATCACCAAGCTCAGGCTGACAGATCTATAATTTCCAGCCTGCTCCCATTTTTGTGGAAAAGGACTACATCAGCCCTTCTCCAGTCATCTGGAACCACTCCCGTATCCAGTGACCTGCTGAACAGGGCTGCCAGTGGTGCTGCCAGTACCTTCTTTAACTCCTTTAATATTCTAGAGTGTATCCCGTATGGTCCCATTGCCTTGGTCGCCTGCAGTTTTGTGAGTTCCTTTAGGACCCTCTCCTCTGTAAACAGACTGGTGTCCACCTCCCTTCCAATCCTGTTTCTTAGCTGTGGTCGCGCCCCCTTGCCCTTCCCCTCTGTGAATACTGAACAAAAATATATGTTCAGGATTGATGCTTTTTTCAGTCTCCTTCCATGCCCTCTCCTTTCAGCCTTACAATTCCCCTTCCCGTCTTTTGCCAGCATACCAACAGAAAGTCTTGTCCCCTTTTTTAACTTTTGTTGCTATTTTTTTCCACCGTCTTCGCCTTTGCGCTTCTGACCACTTTTCCAGCCTTCCGTAGCTTTTCTAAATACACTGCCCTGTCCTCCTCCTTCTGTGTTTCCTTGTATTTACTGAAAGCCAACTTCTTTGCCCTTACTTTCCTGGCCGCTTCCCTTGAGAACCATAATGGTTTTCTTTTTCTCTAGCTTTTGTTTATAAGCTGAACGCAATGGTTTGTGGCCTCCACTATGGCTCCTTTCAGATAGGCCCACTGTTCATCGACTCCCCCACCAATTTTCCCCTTCTGCTAGTACTTTACTGAGACATACCCCCATCCTAGTGAAGTGTGCTGTCCTGAAGTCCAAGACCCTCGCTTTCGTGTGGCTTGACCCTGTTGTAGTACTCATACTGAATCACACTATACGATGGTCATGGAACCCCAGGTGTTCACCCACCCTGACATCTGTAAATCTGTCCCCATTGATCAGTACCAGATCCAGAATCTCTCTCTCTCTCGGGTTGGCTCAAGCACTAGCTGCTTGAGGCATGCCCCTTGCAGGGAGTCAAGGATGTCTGTGCCTCTGGCTGTGACAGCTGCTGGGATGCTCCAATCAACATCCAGCAAACTCAAGTCACCCATCAGCAGCACCTCCCCTCTAGCCGCCATCATATGGATGGCTTCCAATAGACCCTTGTCTGCTTCCTCCCCATGTGCTGGGGGTCTGTAGATCATGCCAGTGTGAATGACTGTGCCATTGCCCTTCTCCCAGATGACCCACAGTGCCTCTGCCTCCCCCTACATTTCCTGCACCTCCGTCACCTTTACACCCTCCCAGATGGAAAGAGCCCCCTTCCCTCACTTTTTACACTCCCTGTCTCTCCTGAATAAAGTATAACCTGGTATAGCTATGTCCCAGTCATGGTCCTCATTATACCATGTTTCTGTAATAGCTATAATGTCCAAGTCAGCCTCCGCCACCAAGGCAGCCAGGTCTGGGATTTTATTCCCCAGGCTGCAGGCATTCGCACACACAGCCCTCCGTTTTCTGCAAATTCCCTTCCTGACCTCTCCCCTTTTCCCCTTGTTTCTCCTCTTCTCCCCCTTATGCTGAGTTCAGTCTGCACTGGTGATATTGTGATATTATGGTCCTCCAAGCTGGCTACATTATCCTGTGGAGGAGGGCAGTATGATTTACCCTGCTTCCTTCCTCCAGTGTGTATGAAAGGTACTGCTTAAAACCAAATTTTACATTTTACAGTTTATGCACTACTAGTATGCAATTCATTGCATTAAAAAGCACTTTGGGTTACAGGGTGTATGAAAGGTGCTGTACAAAACAATCAGAATCTACAGTTCATGCACTGCCAGTATGTAATTCCTTGCTTTTAAAGCTCTTTGGGACACGGTGTGCATGAAAGGTGCTCTATGAAACAAAACTATGTTCTGTAGTCCATGCACTACCAGTTTGTAACCCAATGCTTTGTAAAGCACTTTCTGATGCAGTATGCATGAAAGGTGCTGTATAAAACCCACTTCTATTTTATTCTAAGTTTTAACTGAAAGGCAGTGTGCTTCACTAGTTACAGCCAGGAACTAGGAAAGAAGAGACACCAGATCCAAATCCCAACAGAGCCCACTGGCTCAGTGTATGAGCAATTCACTTGACCTCCCTGTGCTTAAATCCCTTCCAGCTATACAGCTGTGTAGAAATAACCCCCCACCCCAAAAAAACAAACAAAAAAAAAAAAACTGTGCCATCTCATGTGGGCAATCCCAGGAAAATAAACTGTAACAAAACTTTATATATAGTTTACTTGTTAGTCCTGCCGATCATACTGAACAATGGACGCTTCACTGATCACATTATATGACATGCACAGCATGGGAACATCAAATATATGAGGAATATACAGCAATACGGAACAACTTATTTTGGTTTAAGTTCTGGGAGCATGCCATATTTGAAAAGTGGGGGGCGGCGGTGAACTTTTCATTTTCTAAACAATGAAGCACCAATAAATCCCATGGTGTCATAATCTCCTCTATCAGTTCAGCTTGTGCATCCACCCATATATTAACGGACCACTACAGTCTCTAACAGCACACCAGGGACAGGCAGGAGGCAACACGTTAAAAGGAAGTCCAGGTAATACACATTCCTAAACACACCTTCAAGTTTTGAAGCTCTCTGATTAGTTTCCATCGCCGGCAGCATAATTCTTAATACAGATGTTGACACAATGTTAATTTCCACAACTCAGCTAAAAGGGGTGAATTAACATGACTTGGAGTTTTAACAATGAACAATACAAAGATGCAGCCACTTCGGCATGGGGAATCTTTTAATGTCCATTGTTCAGCTTTCCTTGGATCAATCCCAGCCAGTGCAACTTGGAGGCATGCTGGCAAAAGATTTAAATCAACCAGGAAAAAAAAATATCCTGCTTGTCAAGGTATACTTTGAATTTGTTTCTGTTAGAATGCATTTGCTACAGGAGAAGGCTTTACTTCAAGGCAAAACTCAGATGAGATACAATCTTGTCAAACAATATGTGTACTGACGGGCAAAAATACCTGACATTCGCAGGAGAAAGACACAGTATCCAAACGATTTGGACAGTTGTACTCGCCATTAAACTTTTTATGGATCTTACACGTGGCTATTCTTGCACACTGCCTTTCCTTTTTACAACCTCTGAGTGTACTACATGTCAGTTTTCCTTTGGGGCTAACCTGCTACTAGTCTGAGATGGAGACTGCATCACACTGGGCAGTCCCAACAGGACAACATATGTGTCTGTAGTGTAGTGTTCTCAGTCTAAACTGGAACACCTGTAAAAGCATATTTTGGGGCAACTTTTGTTTTTTTTCTGATGAAGCCTTATCAACCAACCCTACACAAAGATTTGCATTCTGCAACCCACAATGCTTTGCAATAGGTTTGCGACTTTCCAATGCCAGGAAGTTTTTCTTCACAGAAAGAGTGGTGGATGCCTGAACAGCCTTCCCAAGAGGTTGTAGGGTCAACACTGGGGATTCAAGAATGCATGGGATAGACACAAGGGAGCCTTGACTACAAAGGGCAACTAGAGTGTCAAATAGGTCTAAAACAAATAGGCAGACTAGATGGACCTAGCGGTCTCCTTCTGCCGTTAACTTCTATGTTATTATACCTCCGTCAGCACTAGGACCACACTCAATCAATCAATGTTTATTTTACCAGGCGAAACACCATCGAGTGAACTCATTTTCAAGGTGGACCTGGGAAGTTAAGATAAGTATAAGGTACAATAAGAAAACAGTATACATAATGCAGAATATGGATACATAGGATGAATACATATCGATGTGAGACTCATACAATAGAAAAATGTGGAGAACAATAGTCTGAGAAGGCAAAAAAAGTCGATAAAACATTATGTACAAGTAACTTGTAGTTTACAATATATACAAATGCCTGCAGGCAGTACTATAAGAGTATCCTTAAGGCAACATATAAATAAATACTAGGATACCCATTGAGCGCCTCACATATGGGGCGGGCATTATGCATAGTAGAAAGGAGGAGGAAAGAGCAGGATGTAGAGGAGTCAGGAGTAAGGAGGAGATACAAAGCGATGGGAAGCACCAACTTTATTTAGCAAGGATGGGAAACTTATGGTAGCTGGGAACCACCCATGACAACATCATGAATCAGCATCTATATAAACATGGGTGGCCCCAGATCTCCTTAGTTCCCCACTGGGGATTAGACTTGGAGGACTTCCATCTCTGGGGAACCAGGAGATCAAACCAGCAGCAAGCAGATAAGGTGATAAATGGTGCTGGATATAATAGCCATGGATTAGGAGAAGGCAGAAATGTGTGAAGCCACCCTTACTAGCTAAGAGAAGTAGGATGTAGGGAGGGACGGCATGGCCTAATGGAAGAGATTTTCTCAATACATTAAGTATGTAAGTGTTCTATCTTCTTCGAGGATTATTACCTCTTCCATTAAGCCACACCACTGGAATGAGTCCCAATCAGTCCCAAAAGCCAGCTGGGAGGCTGCTACAGTCTGATTCAAGACAGCAGGCCTTGTAGTACAGCAAGGCCAAAACCTGCACTTCTAAAAGAGACTGTTCAGACTGTAGTGCTTAGTGAAGGTGTGGACAATGCTGCACAAATGTCAGCAGCTAAAACATTTCTGAAACAAGCAACAGAAATGGCCATACCCCTTGTGGAGTGACCACAAACTGCACCAAGAAGTTCCTTACAATACTTCTCATACCAAACATAATACTATGTCCCAGTCATTTGGACAGGTACTGTTTAGATACAGAGGTGCCCGTTTCCCAGGGGCAAACAAAACAAAAAGTTGTGACGACCCTCTGTAGTCCTTGGTGCAATTCGCATAGTGTCTCAGTATCCTATGAACATCCAAAGTATGGAGCAATGCCTCACCCTGACTGGCATGCTCAGGGTACGCAACAGGAAAGAGGTGTATCATTTGATTCAACCAACATAAACTCAGATACCACCTTTGGTGAAAACTTAGGATTTGAATGTAAAGAAACTCTGTCTTTGTAGAAAATCAGATAAAGAGGATCACACATAAGAGCCTGCAGCTTTGAAATCCTTCCAGCAGAAGTGACTGTAACCAAAAAATACAGGTTACTCACCTGTAACAGGAGTTCTAGGAATGGTATATGTTGTTCATCCACACTCATTGGCAGGTATCCTTGCCGCTTTAAATCTTGCCGGAAGGTCTTCAAGCTTGCTCCTCCCACCCACCCGGTGGTATAACTCGCCTCGCCCCATGACGCACAGATCTGGCCCGCTGGAAGCTCAGGTTGTGCGTCAAGCCGAGATACAGGGTCAGGGGATGAACAACATATACCATTCCTAGAACTCCTGTTACAGGTGAGTAACCTGTATTTAGGACATGGATATGTTGTTCATCCACACTCATTGGCAGACTCTAGCAGTTCTCCGGGAGGAGGGAGGCAAGACGCACACCCCTAATACTTACTTGGGAAAGAGAGACTGGAGAACCGAGGCCCCAAAACCAGCATCCCGGCGTGACTCAAGGTCGATGTGGTAGTGGGTAATGAAGGTGTTTGCTGACTTCCAGATAGCAGCCCTTTAGATTTCCTGGATAGGGACGTCCCTGGAAGCAGCCACCGTTGCAGCAGTATGGCGGGTAGAATGAGCTCTTATCCCTCTGGGAGGCTCCATGCCCGCCAACTTATAGCAGAGATCTATGCAGGAGGTTACCCACCTGCTTATCGTCCGCTTGGCTGCAGGTCTGCCAGATGCGGCTTCAGCGTAGGTGACAAACAGCTGGCGAACCTCTCCCCGAATTTCAGCCGTGCGCTCCTTATAATAAGCGAGCGCCCTTCTAGGGTCCAGAGTATGGAGCCTATATTCCGCCTCCGAGGTGTGATTGGGGTAGAACACCGCAGAGTCAACACCTGGTTAAGGTGAAACTCCGGCCACCACCTTCGGAAGGAATTTCGGTGGGGCGCAGGACAACTTGTCCCTGTGGAAGACCAGGTAAGGAGACTCGATGGAAAGCGCCTGAAGCTTCCCATCCTTCTGGCTGACGTGACAGCCACCAAGAAGGCGGTCTTCCACGACAGGTGAGAGAGAGCACACCTGTGCATAGGTTCGAATGGCTTGCCCATGAGCTTTGCCAGTACCAGCAGTAGATCCCACGGAGGTGGGGGTTCCCGCACTGGAGGGGAAATGTGATCAAGGCCTTTGAAAAAGCGCCAGACCACCTTCTCCTGCGCCACCGACTGCTTCCCGGCCCGCGCCCGGTAAGCAGAGATGGTTGCCAGGTGCACCCTTAGGGTCGTCGACCTAAGCCCTTGACTAGAAAGGGACCATAAATAGTCCAAGATGCTTGCCAAGGAACAGGAGGAAGGGTCCAAGCCCTTGCCCTGACACCAAATGGAAAACCTTTTCCATTTGAAGGCATAGCATTTTCTGGTCGACTCTTCACGGGACGCCTCAACTACATTGAGGACCTCGCCGGAAAGACCCAAGGCCTGGAACTCTAGCCGCCAGGAACCAGGCCGTCAGGTGCAGGGATTGAAGGTCCGGATGGAACACCTTCCCTGATTGACTGAGAGCAGGTCCGGGCGAGCTGGAAGCTGCCGCGAGTCCTGGAGCTGAGACTGAGGAGATCTGGGTACCAGAACTGGCGAGGCCAGTCTGGGGCTATCAGAATCACCTGCGCCTTGTCCCTCCTCGCCTTTGAGAAGCACCTTGTGGATCAAGGGAAATGGGGAAAGGCGAAAGAGGCCCGGGGTCCATTGCCTCGAGAAGGCATCCCCTGCAGCGAGCCCTGCTGAGGGGGTGGGCATGGAACAGACTCAGCTTCGCTCTCCTGGAGGCAAACAGGTCCACCTGAGGTGTGCCCCAAAGGGAGAACAGATGCTGTACTACCTCCGCAGGAGAGACCACTCGTGGGATGCAGCCCCTATCCGGCTCAGGGCATCGGCCCAGGGTGTTGGAGGCTCCTGCCACGTGAATGGCTAGGAGATCCGCCCAGGCCGCGCACGAGTGACCAAATGCGGAGAGCTTCCTTGCATAGAAGCATGGAGCGCGTCTCCCCCTGGCGGTTTAGATAGTACATGGTCGTGGTATTGTCCGCCTGGACTCGGACCACTTGACCCCGGAGGAACGGAGCAAAGGCGGTGAGAGCTAGGCGGACCGCCGAGCTCCAGCAGGTTGATGTGGCATCGGACTCCCCAGGGACCAGAGGCCATGAGCCCGTGTTCCCCAGATGGGCACCCAACCCATCAGAGAGGCATCGGTCGATAGAGAGACCGTCGGCTCGGGTGGACGAACGGGATGCCCTCCTGCAAATGATCTGAACGGTCCACCACTGGAGAGCTGCTCCACATCCCCTGTGTCACCGACACAAGCTGGTCCAAGGGATCGCAGGCCAGACCACTGGCTGGCCAGTCCCCACTGAAGGGGACGTAGGTTCCAGCGGCCCAACGGACCACGCTGGTGCAGACCGCCATGAGACCCAGGAGGCGAGGAAGTCCCGGCAGAAGCGAATTGCCCAACCAGAAATGATCGGGCAAAGGAGGAAAGAACCTCGCCCTGTCCGCCGAGCCGCGCCTGGCTCAAGAGAGCCGAGCTGCGCCCGATGAACAGAATCACCTGCTTCGCTCGAGTCTGACTCTGGCCTCGTTGATAAGGAGGCCCAGTTGAGAGCAGACCTGAGGGCCAGATCTCTGGACCACCGCCTCCTTCCTGGAGGGAGCTGCTATCAGCCAGTCGTCCAGGTAAGGGTACACCGGACCCTCGGCGCCAAGAGGAATGCTGTCACCACTGCCATGCATTTGGTGAAGACCCTGGGAGCTGGAGACAAGCCAAGGGCATGGCTTGAACTCAAGAGGGATCCTTCCGCCGGAAGCGAAGGAATCTCTGGTGAGACGGACGGATAGGGACGTGAAAAACGCTGCCCTGCAAGTCCAGAGAGCAGAACCACACGCCGCTCCAAGGATGGTATTATCTGAGCCAGAGTGACCATCCTGAAGGTTCGAGACCTTAGGAACTTGTTTAGGTCGTAGGTCGAGAATGGGGCGCCAGCCCCCCGTCCGTTTCGGAACCAGGAAGTACCTGGACACAAACCCTGGGTCTGAAGGAGGGTCCATCACCTCTCTTACCACCTCCTTCTGGAGGAGGAGAGCGATGTCGGCTCGACGAGCCGCCAGTGAGGCTGGGGATCCCGAAGCCCCCCGAGGGGCGACGGCTCGGAAGGGTGGTGCCTGCTCGAATTCCAGAGGCAGGCCTCTTCCCACCACCTCCAAGACCCACCTGTCCGTGGTAACAGCGGACCAGGCGGAACGGAAGTGCCGGAGCCGTCCCCCCACGGGGGGACCCAGGGGTAAGGTGACGGGAATGGGGCGACACCCTCAGCCCGTCACTGGGCAGGCTTGGAGGAGGGACCGCCGAGGGACCTCCTGGGCCCTTCCTCCTGCCTCCTGTTAGAGGAAGCCGCGGCTTGGGTTTGGATGCCAAGGCCCTGGCCCTGACGCTGCTGGGTCGGGTTAAAGGCCAGAAGGACGAAAGGGCTTAGGCTGTGGTTTGCGGGCTTTGTCCTTCTGAGCGGAAGAGACCGAGTCCAAGGTGGCACTGGACTTCGATCCTCTGCAGGTGACCTTCCACCCCAGGGTCAAGAGGTCAGTCCCCAAAAGGAACATCCGCCAACTTGTGCTGGGTATCCGACGAAAGGTGGATATCCTCAGCCAAGCCGCCGACGACAGCCACCGCGGCCGCCACCGATCTGGCACATGAGTCCCCTATATCCAAAGCAGTCTGGAGCTGCTGTTTGGCCACTGCTCTGCCCTGGTCCCGCACCTGCTTAACCGTAGTCTGCAGATCGGGCGGGAAGATGAGGATGACCTCATCCAGGAGCCCAACAGGGCATGAGAAAATGTGCCATGAGGATGGCCAACTGGCCTGATGAAGGCCGAGAGGACGAGCGAGACTTTTCGCCCGACATAGTCCAATTTCTTGACCCTTGTCAGGAGGTTTGTCCACATCCCTGGCGCAGCCGGCGCTACCGAAAACGCTGTCGGTAACCAACCCCTCAGCAGAGGGTGTTCCAAAACCGACAAGGAACCGGTAGGGACCGTGATACTTCCTGGCCATCCTGGCCAAGGCGAGGGCAGGAAGCAGGCGCTGCCAAAGCTCCAGTGCCGGACCCACTATGGCCTCGCCACCGGAAAGGCTCGCCGGAGAATCCTCGTCCAGAATCTCCGTGAGGGGATACCTGGGCCTGTTGGAACGGGTTCGAGCTCCATCCCGTGGACTCCGAGATGAGCCGGGCAGTCCCAGGGAAGGACGACGGCTATCGCCCATTGACTGAACTCCTGAAGACTCCAAGTCCAGTCGCTGGAGAAAAGGAGGAATCATCTTCGGACTCGGAAGAGTCCTCAAGAGCTGCCTCTGGCCTGAGCCACCCTTCACCTGCCGAGGTCGGTCGGGAGTGAGGGTAACTGACAACCGATGGGGTAGACCCTTAGCCGACCGAGAATCCTTGGTCGGAGCCCCATTGGTGGCTGTGGAGGCGGAGGTTCCACCGGAATTGGTGGAGCAGCTGGTTTTGGCCGAACAACCGGCCTGGGTATAGGCTCCTCGGATAAGTCGAGGGGTTGTGTCGGCTGCCCGTGACAGCCACTTAATGGCCGAGGAAGGCGACGGGTCGGCTTATTCCCGCCCAGGAGGAGCTGTTGCAACATAAGGTCTCGCACTGCCGACGCATTTACGCTGCCTCCTCATCCGAGAGGAGGAGGACGAGGCGAGCGCTACACCGCTTACCGCGTGCCGAGACCGAGACCGCCTATGACGGTGGGATCGCTGGATCACAAGAGGTCCGAGACCGAGAGTCCCGGAATTTCCGAGGTCGGTGCGGGAGGTGTCGGCCGAACCGCACTCCTTCGCTCGGATGGTCCATCCGAGGGCTCCGGAACCGGAGGCACAGGCGAGCCCACGGATCCTCAACTCCTCCGGGGAACCGGGAGAGGGAATCTCGCTGCTAAAGGTGACAGCCTGTCAATGGGTCGAGAAAATCTCGACTTCATCGGTGGAGTCTCGGTCAACTGACCTGACGGGGACACCGTGGAGGCCAGTGGTCAAGCCGAGCGGTCGAATGGCCGACGGTCGACGCCCGGGAGAGGGACCTTTCCCCGCCCCAAGAGCGCCGACGGAGGGACTTACCCCTGTCCCTCTTTGGACCGAGAATAAGGTCCCATAGACGAGGTCCTTCTCCTTTAGTGGAGAGGGACAGACAAAGCTCCTTAAAAGAAGCCGTAAGAAGAGCCCAGGAGAGCGGGATAAATGCCGCGTCGAGGAAGATACGCCGCTACCGCCTCCTCTTCGAGGGCGACCATCCGCCGAGCTGATCCGCCAGCTCACTGGCCATGGACACCGCCAACCGGGCCTTGACTTCTTCACCGAGGGAAACGCCTCGGACGGCCCAGTTGCAATCGGGCAGCACGGTCTTCGAGGACGAGGTCGAAAAGATGAGCACAGGTCGCAAGCCCGCGGGTCGTGCTCGCGCCTGGCAGTAGACACACGGAGTGTGGATCTGTCCGGGACATCTTCTGCCCGCATGGGCATCTCCGAAATCTGGAGTCGATTTGTCCATCGCAGCCGCGAGGGATAGAAGACCAAGTCTTTTGCAAAATTTATTTTTAAACTGCAACGGAGAAATAGGAACCAGTCTCAAACGCAGAGCGTTAAGGAGGGAACCTGAGCTTCCGCGGTAAGGAAGATCTGGCGTCATGGGGCGGAGCCGAGAGTTATACCACCCGGGTGGGTGGGAGGAGCAAGCTTGAAGACCTTCCGGCAAGATTTAAAGCGGCAAGGATACCTGCCAATGAGTGTGGATGAACAACATATCCATGTCCCTAGAATAACACTTTCCACGAGGAAGCATAAACCACAACTACTGGCTGGCTCAAAAGGAACAAATGTCAATTCCTCTGGGACATATTTCAGGTCCCAAGGAGGGACTGGATGATGGATAGGAGATTTTATACACAAAACACTTCTCAGAAAAGTACGGGAGACCCCCAGTTGGGCAACCATACGCCCATCAGTAGGGGCATGGAAAACTGATACAGTGGTCAAATGCACGTTTAGTGAGGAATACTGTAGACCGAAGTCTGACAGCGACAGCAAGTATTCCAACACTGCATTTCTTGGACAAGTGAATGGGTCCAAATGCCTGGAAGCAGCCAACAAAGTGAATTGCTTCCGTTTCAGTGGACTGGTATGCTGAGCTGCTCCATCCCGCTACCTCAAGTCGTGAATTAAGATCAACAGACAAATCTCTTTTGAGAGTTCCCCGCTGCCACACCACCAAAGGAACAGGATCTTTCAGGCATGCTGCCCCCCAGATGTGGAACCTGCTACCACAGGATCTTAGACATACCACATCACACCATATATTCAAACAAGGGCTAAGACACCATCTGGTCACCTCTGACCAATGCACCTGTGTTGACCCTACCTGACAGTCTGACCAACTTCTACACTCCCTCCCCTCTAGCTTACCCACTTTCCTCATGCCTACTCTCTTCTGTCTGCTCCCATACCTTAAGCTACCTTCCAGCATCCCAGCTGGAACTACCTGGTTTCAAAACTTGCTTTTCTGTACAAACTGTATCAATGATAAGTTCATTTAATGCTGACTTAAGAAAAGCCCTTACTGCTATATGTTAATTGCTATCTACCTGCTGTTACTCTGATTGAATTAAACTGCGTTACTTTACCCTATGTTATTGTTACTTGCCACAGGCCCGCACTGTCCTAAATGTCAGGGATGCCTGTGACTAGACAGGTACTGGTACAACTAGGATCCTTGAATCTCTCCGACCCTCCCAGTGTATTACTCCCCTGGATGCCCATGGACAAGGTCTACTCGTAGCTCACATGCCCAGTGTCGGAACCACGAGCCTGGCCACACGTCCCTTTCACTCACCGCCATAGCCCCCTGGATGCCCATGGGCAGGGACTACTCATCGCTCTCAAGCCCAGTGTCGGGACCACGAGCTCAGCCTCACGTCCCTCCCACCCACCGCTAAAGCCGTAGTCGCCCGAATCCCCATGAAACCCCAACCGTCACGCCGCCTCCCTTGCCCGGCTAATCGTACCATGAGCCCGGCCCTACCCTAACGCCTAACTGCTAAAGTCAGAACGCCTCCTTATCCTCCCACAGATCCTGGCCATCTACCGCCTCAGCACGCCTATGGTACCTCCTAGCCCAGACTCCCTCCCCGATGCCTTGCTGCCAAAACTGTGAGGCTTGCTAAAACCTGACCGAGCGCCGCTCTCATGTTCGACAACGGCATCTTGAGGCCGGTCATCTGTCCTATTCACCTCGTATCTAAAGCCGTTAGTAAGCTGTTTCCCGGTAAACCCCCTACCACACGCCCCCTCTCACGCCCGCCTACGGTACCATGAGCCTAGCTGAGTATGCCTACACTTAACCGCTGAAGCTGCAAGATGCTGCTATATAATAAATACCCCGGCTGCTCACCGCCCTGATGCCCACCAATCGGTTCTACGAGTGAAGCCACAAGACTGTCTCTACACCTTCCAAACCCCAGCAGCTCGCTGCTCCCCTGCCCTGCACCAGAACCGTAGTTACGGCTGACTATCCCTACCTTAGCCGCAAAGGCGTGAATTTGAATTTTCCAACTCAGTTCTCCATCCCTCCTGGGCTGACTTTGCTTCACTCCTCCATCCCACCAGAGCTGCACAGCTCCCCTGGACCTATTTTCCCAAGTCTGTCCTGCACCTAAGACCAACAGAAAGATCTCGCCCTATGCCCCGGGGCTAGTCTGCTTCAGGGGATGCAGCCGCATTCTTACCCAAGGAGGAGTTCCATGAGCCCAGCCACTAGTTATTCCCCTGAGCCGCTAACGCCGTAGTTCGTTAAGGCTGACTATCCCTACCGTTAGCCATTAAGGGCGTAAACTCGAATTTTCCAACTTCTCTTGCCAATTCTCTCCTGGGCTGTCTTTGCTTCCCTCCTTTATCCCACCAGAGCTGTACTGCTCCCCCTGGACCCAATTTCTCAGCTCATACTAGCCCGAAGACCAACAGAAAAATGATCTCGCCTCACGTTCCGGGGTTAGACTGCCTCAGGGGATGCTGCCGCTCTTACCTAGGGGAGCAGTTCCATGAGCCCGCCACTTGTTGGCCCCTTGAGCCACCAATGCCGTGAGTCCGTGTGGCATAGCTGACATGAACCATGCTCCTGAACCTCCCGCACTACCTTCCCTTCATCTCCGCCCGCCTGAACTATGTCTCCCAGGGTGGAACTACTCTGTCCTAGTACCAGTACCCGCTCTCCCAAGACTTTCAAGATTTCAATGTTTTTTCTTAGTTTTTTCTTAGTCTAGTCGACACTATGTTAACTTAGTCTAATTAACTTCTGTTTGTACTTTGTACTGCCTCTCCAACTGTATGGTAATTGTTGTATATTCCTCAGTATGTACCTTGTCTTGTACTCTCCCGGGTCGTGCCTGAAAATAGTCACCTGCTGGCTAGTGCACTTACCCGGTAAACAAAAACTAAATAAATAAAATAAATGTCTGGTAGAAGTTTTTCTGGCTGCAGCCAGCACATCAACAACCTTAGGTGATGCACCAAAACGTGATGTGGCTCAGGAGCCATGCATGTAGATATAGGGATTTCAGGTCTGGATGGACCAGAGATCCCTTGTCCTGTGACAACAGACTCCCCAGCGCAGAGTTAGAGCAATCAGGGGCCCCTCTACTAGCTGTTGAAGAAGAGGAAACCATATCTGATGAGGCCACAGAAGAGCAATGAGGATGAGGGTGGCACCCTCCATCTGCATTTTGAGCAATACCCTTTGTATTAGTGGAATTGGAGGAATGCATACAGACATTTCCCTTCACAAGAGAGGGACAATGTGTCTCACCAGAAAACTCCAGCCCCTGGAGTGAGCGAGCAGAAACACTGCAGTTTTGCATTGTGTGGGGGTGCAAATAGGTCCAACTCTGGATGACACTATCTTGTGAAGAGGCCATCTGCCACTGATATCAGCAGTTCCCATTCATGCATCTTGGACTGTGGCCTGCTTAGATTGCCTGCCAAGACATTTTGGACACCTGGGAGATGCATGGTTGGCAGGTCTAGGCCATGTTCCAGCGCACAGTACCCCACTCTCATTCCTTCCCTGCACAGGGAACAGGAAGACTGCCCCCCTGTTTGGTTCATGTAATGCATCACACTGACATTGTCAATCTGTATCAACACAGGACCTAGAGTCAGACGTTCCTGAAATGCCTGTAGGCTGTACAGGACACCTCTCTTCTCCAGGACATTTATATGCAACTTGGCTTCCACCTGGGTCCATAAACCTTGTGTCTGATAAGGTTCCACCTGGAGCTGGAGGCATCCGTAGTGAGGATCTGTTTCGGAGTTGGAGAATAAGGAATGTAACACCCTTTAATAGGTTGCTGCGGTCCATCCACCACATCAGTGCTCTGCTCAATGGAGTCGTGTTGTGTACGATTTGGTCCAGCTCATCCATCAGCAGATCCCACTGAACCCTTCATGTCCATTGAGGGATCCTAATGTATAAGTGGGCCAGTGGTTCAGGGACAATGGCTGCTGCCATGAGTCCCAGAAGATGTAAAAAAGTTCTGGCTGGGATGTGATGACTGTTGTATACCAATCTTACTTAAGCAATCAAGTTTTCTGCCCTCTCCAAGGGTAGGAACACACAGCCTGTAACCGTGTCCAACACTGCTCATATGTACTGCAGTCTCTGGCAATGAGTCAACCCAGACTTTGACATATTCACTGTGACTCCTAAGCTGCTGAACAACTGCCATGCCTGAGACATTGTGTTTAGCAGATGTTCCCTGGAGCTGGCTTTCAATAGCCAGTTGTCCAGATACAGGAAGACATACAGGCCTTCCCTGTGAAAGGCTGCTGCCACTACTGCCAAATATTTGGTAAAGACCCATGGGGCAGAAGACAAGCCAAAGAGCAATGCTTCCCTTCAAACATAATGCACAGGTACTGTCTGTGAGCTTTTCTGATCTTGATATGAGGGAATGTATCTAGGGAGCAAAGCCAGTCCCCCGTTTGCAATAAGGGAACAGAGCTTGCAGGGAGACCATGCAAAACTTCTTGTGTTCTATGCAGAAGCTGAGGCCTCTCAGATCTAAAACAGGCTGCAGATCTCCATCCAGTCCATTTGGGCCCAGGAATTATCTGGAATACAACCTTTCGTTCTTCTAATGAGGCAGAAATGAAAATTATGTACCTACTGTAATTCCTTATCTTTCTGTGTATCTTCACCATTCATCACCTGTGGGTTCTGGCTAGAGGTCATGACCCTGTGGGAGATTTTTTTTTTTTTTTTCTGGATGAGTGGAGTTGACACACTGTCGGCGCCGCCCTCGAGGCCGACGCACTGCATGGTGCTCGCGGGTTGGCGCTGGGTGTCGTCGACTCCGCCCTTCCGCTAGTTCTGAGTCACCGTAGGGTAAGAAAGGGTTGGGAGGGAGGGACAAGGAAGTCCAAGGGACAGACAAAGGAAAGGATATATAAAATAAAAGGAGAAATAAACGACTGAGAGGACAGAAGAAGAGTTAGAAATCTAAGGGGATTGGGAAGGGGCCCCAATCTCTGGAATTAGGAAAAGGAGGGAGGGAAAAATCAGAAATAGTGAGGGGGAGGACATACCCGGAAGCTTAGATCTGTCTCCAGATTGTATAGGAACTATGAAGGAGTAGCCCGAAGGCTGAACTGCCAGGATTCAAGGCACAGAATAACTGGCAATAAACTCCGATATGAGCAGAAGCAGCTAGTCTGAGAGAAAGACAGGATACAGGGCTGTACTCCCCCGAAAACCCTCTGAGAGGGGGTGAGAAACAAGGTTTAATCAAAATAATTTGAGGGATAAGTCCTTAAGGACAAAGAAGGAGTAGGTTAGAGGAGGAGAGAGAGAAAGAAGAGAGGGTAACCACCACTCCCACTCCAATGGGGTGGAGCCAAAGCATTAAGGAGAAGGTGCCCCCAACCCCGTCCCCCCTCCCCGACAGGGAGTATAAATCCCCCGTGTGCCCAAGGTCACCCCGCTCCTGACCAGTGGAAAGAAAGGGGGGTGAAGGTGGACACAGAGAAGGAGGGGGGACCTAAGGCTCCAGGGGGATGGAGGGTGGGATTGTGATGAATGGTGAAGATACACAGAAAGATCAGGAATTATGGTAGGTACGTAATTTTTGTATCTTATCTGTGTCAATCTTCACCATTCATCACCTGTGGGTGAGTACCGAGCCCCCCCGAAGGGGGCCCTAACCCTAAAGGACAAAGTCCCTAAGCCCTCAGTGGGTGAGACACTGAGAGGGAGAACCTTTACGGGCCTGGCGAGGCCTGAGAGTGGGGAGAGTGAGACGGGGACTCCCCGGGGAGGTAGGAAGTTGCCCCGACAGACGCCGTCCTCACCCTATGGGAGAAAAGATGGGTTCTCTGGTAAGGGGAGGAAATCACCCTACGACGGGCCAAGGGTGACAACTGGGAAAGACACAGCCATGCCGTCCGCCTAGTACAGATCGCTATCCCTACGACCCTGGAAGCTACCTTGTTGGCATCGTAAGATGCCCTTGCTTGGTGCCTTGCTGGCTCTAGGCCACATGCAGAGAGTGCAATGGCTTGTCTGGTTACCTCCATATTAGGCATAGAGGCTAGGAGTTGACCTAACCTGGACCACAGAAACCTATCATAGGTAGCATAGTGGGTCTGATGTGCTGAAATTGAAAGAAGCAACCATGCCAAGCAGAAAGTCCCCCCCCCCCCGAAGTCAAAATCCATAGAATCTTGATCCAGGGGCCGGTCACAGTGGGGGGCGCGAAGTCCATCGGGAGTATCCAGCTGCATCAATCCTGACTGAGGATGAGGCATACGACCTGGAGACTCCGGGGGGGGGGGGCGCACAATACCGCAGGTTCAGATCCCTAGGGGCTGGGACTCCGGAAAAAGGTCTTTGCCAGAAGCGCAACAATGACACCTCCTGAAAAGGAGCAGGCCAGGCAGGCATTACAAGGGTGTCCGCACTGAAATCGCCTAGGAAGGCGCGCAGCGAGTGCTCCGTATTGTGCTGCGTGGGTGGGGTGACATGCAGATCCTCCATCATTCTCACGAGGAAACGCTAATACTCTGTGAGATCAGCAGCGGGAGAGGTGTGGACAGAGGGCTCTTCTCCTCTGAAGAGGGGGATGAAGAAGTGGAAAACCTCAGAGATCCAGGGGTTGGCTGCTCAGGGTGACGGTGAAACACCTGTCTGTCCATGGCCCTGACATACGAAGGGAAGTGTGCAGCCACACCCCTGAATTGCTACCAGGAGAAAGGTCCCCTAGGACCAGAATGCCTGGGAGCGCAGGAGAAGGCAACAGAGGAGTGGGGACAAGGCCAATGGCAGAAGGCGACAGTCCTCTGTCCGGGCAAGAGAGCACACCAGGGGCCCCAAGGGTAGACGGGGCCCCAGAAAACCCTACAGCCGACAGCTGATCAACCATTCCAGAACTGCCTAGGATGTGCCCTGAAGACTCCCCCCTGTGAGGTGACTGGGGCCGTGGAATTCCAAAAGACGGTCCCAACCCTCCAAAGACCAGGGCCCTCTCAAGGAGACCCAGAGAGGAGGACGGGGAACCGCACTATGACTCCTTCCCAGACCGGGGTGGGTCCCAGAAAAGGGTAGCCGCATCGAACCCCGACCCCTCGGAGTCCAAAAGAGCCCTCCTCCTTGCACAGACCAGCCTAGGTTGCTGACAACCCTGGTCAGTCCCCAAAGAGACCACCCAGGGAGTAGCACCCTCCCCTCCTGTAGGTGCTCTGATCGGCCCTAAAGTTGGGCGATCCAGGCACACCACCTGAGGGGGTACCACCACTGAGGGGGCAGAAAACCCTCTGAGCTCAGGCTGCAGAGCAATAGTGGCTTGCACCACTGCCTGCTGGTCAGCACCCCTGACCCTGGACAAGGGGAAACTGCCCGCCCCTCGGGGGGGGGGCTGGCTCCGGTCAGTCGAGGAAACCACCAGGGTGTCCACGTGGGCCACCAACTCCAAAGAGTCAGACAGCTTGTCTGAATCAGACTCCGACTCCATCTCTGAGGAGGTAGAGACCGAAGTCCAATGCCAGACAGTACGCGGATGCCCACTGCCATCCCGACTGAAGGGGGTACCAGTCCGGGTGTCTGCACCAGAGTCAGCGCCGAAGCCTCCAACCGCACCGCGAATGGTGCCTGAAGAAGACATGACGCCGAGGGCAGTAGCAGAAGTGGGGACGACGTCTTCCATGGTACCATCCCGACCCACAGCGCCGAGGTCAGGGACAGCACCGATGACGGCACTGACAGCTCCCTCGGCACCGACGACACCCCCATGGCGCCATGTCCCTGCTCTGCGCCGCAAGCGGCACCAGAGTTAGACACAGTGTTGTGCTCAGCCTTGGCAGCGTGAATGGTGCCAAGGCAAGAAGCGGTCTAAGATGGTGCCGTAGAACCTCCCATGGCGCCGTCAGCACCATTGAAGCTGCGAACGGCGTTGACAATGGAGACAGCACCAAGTGACAGACCGGGCGCCAACCAGCGGGCATGTCAGAACCCACAGCACCGTGAGCGGCACTGAGGCCCAGGGCCCGGCACCAACAGATGGCGATCAAGGCGGTGCGAACCAGGCTTTAGCCAAGGAAACAACACACGGGAGCCTTCACCGAAGGGCGATTGTCAGGGGCCCATCCCCAAGGGGAATGGACTGGGCCTCCTATCATGGAAGGGGCTTCTGCAACAGCGAGGCTACTAGGAGCAGAAGCCCCCTCCTCCACGGTCCATATAGAACCAGAATGGGGACCTGGAGGAAAGGCCGAGAGACCACAGCTTGGCCCGACGATTGCACGCCCGTCCCCCGAAAGTTGGCGGAGCTCGTCCAACTTTCAACGCGTGTTGCTCAATGACACAACGGTCCATGGAGAAGCAGGTATCGCATGAATTCATGTCGTGAAGCGGGCCAAGACACGCAAGGCAACGGTCATGCTGGTCGGTGACGGAGTACTTGCGGCCGCACAGGCACCGTCGCAAAGGGAGACACCCCATCTTTAATGATTTTTTGGCCCCGACCACGGTAAAACAAGCTAAACAAAAGACTCTATGTCGCTGACAAAATGAAGAAAGGAACAGTCTTACCACAGCGGTGTTGAGTGGTGGTGAAAACAGAACCGGCAGGAGTGAACATTCGGCATTGAAAGACTTTTTTGGCATCGAAGCAGGAAACTAGGCCTCTTGCAGAGTAGCTCTTCATCAGGTGTGACCTCTATGATGGAAGACGAAGAACTGGCGGGAGGGCGGAGTCAATGACACCTAACGGCCAACCCGCGAGCATCACGCACTGCGTCGACTCTACCCATCAAAAAAAACTCCCACAGGGTCATGACCAGAACCCACAGGTGATGAATGGTGAAGATTGACACAGATAAGATCTGGTTTTATAGTACGTTTGTGTATTAAAGTCTACATTATTCTTTCAGAAGGAAAAATGTTATGCAGGATAACTGGAAGGAGGTGAAGGATGCTCTGGAGGGCCTCTAAATGCTCCAGAGCAGCGTTTTCAACAGTTCACATGTCAAAGGTCATGAGCACATTCCAGGGGCTGCGGAACAGTCTGTAAATTGAAACGCAAAGCGCGGTATTTTAACATTTTACATTTGCTGTCACAATTTCAGTCGCAAGCAAGCTGTTAAAAACTCAAACATTGAATAACTCCATGACTGTCTCTCTCTCATATCTATGTGCCTCCTACTATCACCTCCCTATCTGCAGCTCATTCAAACTTTATATTTTGTAACATACAACCACCAGCTACAATCCTGATTTGCAGCTTGTTTATTATTCACTTGCCCGACTTCTGTAATTGACTTCCCGTTATGTGCTGATCTAGTTCTGCTCCTCTGAACACAATTACTCAACGGCTCACTTTCTGCTCCTTTCAACACAGTTACTGAGCCGATGAGTGCTGCTTGAACACTCGTAGCTTTATGCTGCAAGCGCATGGTTCCTCTCACTGCTCTCGCTCCTCTCTCGGCTCTTTCCATTGCTTTCTAGTTTCAGTATATCCAGTCTCTCCCTCACGAATCACGGACTCCTGGATATCTGTCTGGGTATGTATGCAATGTATGTGCTATTATAACGTGGTCTGTGTTACAGCAGTGATTTCAGGGGTGATTGCTGATAATGACAGTGCTTAAAGTGCATAAAGCTTAAAGCAGATAATTTGCTCTTAAGGACAGACTGCTAAGGACAGTGTAAGAATGTAGTTATTCTGGGTTACTGTGATTTATAAGTTGCCAGATAAGTCATTGCCCCCCCCCAACCCACCAGCAGCTATCAGCTAAAGAAGTGCCATTACTACTAAGTGAATTTTTTATTTTATTTACTGTTAGTTGACATTTACCCCACCCCCAGCACACTGAATTTTTAATTATTTTGACAATTGTAAATACTGTTAAGTGGATTTTTTTGCTTTTGACAATTGCAGAACAGAAGTGGTAACAAATATTGATGTATAATTGTATATTTTTGGTATAATCGTAAAGATATTATTAAAAAAACTACATTGTTTTATAATATTCACTTGCTGTTTTTTTTATTGCGCTGCAGTATAACAAATGTGTGTTTTTGGTAGGGGGTCCCTGACAAGGCCAAAAGGTGGCCAGGGGGGCCCCAGACCACAAAAGGTTGACAACCACTGCTCCAGAGCATGCCCCCTTGCAATTATCTCTAAGATCCATTCGTCTATTGTTACTTCCCTCCATTGTTTGAGATGTAGGGAGATTTGGTCCCCTACAACCATCCCTGGAGGCAACAGTGGTGTAGAGGTAATATGAATCAAGGTAGGCCGAACCCATGGGGGCAGTTTTACCAGATCCAATGGCCTTGGGTGCATTTGAATGGGCACCTGGGAGCAAGAGGCCTGGCAAGGGCCATTACCCTTACCTCAGCCTTGCTGACAGCAGGCTGGTGAAAGGATCCCCTGCTACAACAACTAGCAGACGTGGGATAAAGAGACTGGACAGACCCTAGAATCATGGATGTGTGAAGGCCTCCCAGCACCTCTTCAACATCATAGTCAAACAGTTTGCTCCCTCTAAAAGGGGCATTTAAAACTGCTGTACATTATTTGCAAATCCAGCTACCTTTAGCCAATAAGAATACCTCATACAAATGCTAGATGCAGCTGCTCTGGAAGAGGCATCAGATACGTCATATGCCAAGTGGAGCAAGTATTTGCAAACCTCAGCACCAGAAGTCAGAGTTTTAACCAGTTCATTCTTGGTAGAGTTTGGGCAATAGCTTCAGCAGCCTTCCAGAGGCTATTTTGATATTTAATCATTTGGGCCTGGTAATTTGCAATTCTAAGGTCTAGTGAGGCAGAGGCGTATGTGCACTTGCCCATCACATCCAGCCTCCTGGATTCTTTGTCAGGAGGAAGAGTACTCATGTGTTTAGGTGCCCTGGATCTATCATGGGCAGACAAAATAACCATAGTCTATCTCTGGTCGATTTGTATAAGACTTGGCAGAATGAGCTGGGTACTACTTATCAGCCTTTCTTGGTACAGCAGGCAATGAGTTGGGCCTGTATCGTGCAGAAAAGGTAGCATCTTCCAATGCAGGGTGAATGGGAGGAATAACAATGGATGGAGTACAAGGTACCTCCAAAAACTCTATCAGATTTTTCTTGTGGAGTCCTCCTCCTCCACAGCAAAGTCCAAGGCAGTCTGCATCTGCCGTAATGTAGACTGAAAAGCAGGGTCCTCTGGAGGAGATATGGGTGTGTGTGCCACAGAATCCTCACTACAGGAAGACAGGGCAGAACTTGAACATGGTACATACTGTTCTCCCTCTTACACTTTTTTTCCTCATAATGATTCTCCATAATGAGCTCAGGATCATATTCTACCTCATCGACCTCCCTCTCAATGACGGCACCCGAGGGCTGCACTGGTGACACCAGTGGTAGTTAAGGAGTGTACTGCAAGATGGCGTCAATGGGGGCAGAGAGCCAGTAACACCCATCGACTGCAACACAGGCTGCACAGGTAAGTCTGGTAAAATACGTTGTATCATCTCTAAAAACAACACCAGTACTGCTTGAGTATTGATGACACCCTGGCCAGGGGCCATGACCACTGAAGTCGACGACAAGCTGAAGCCTAACGATAATGGCAACATACCGTCCATAATAAGTACCCCCGACCTTGGTGTCTCATCTACGGTTGGGGGGGGGGGCGGAGCTGTCATCATTGACGCCAGAGCGGTTGATGATGAAGTAGTATTACCAGTAGGTCTCAGCAGCAACCTGGATCTCGCTGGGGAAGAGAGTTTCTCTTCATCTCTGTGCTTGTGTTTATGGCCCAATGACAAAGGGTGTCAGGATGCAGATCGATCCTTTTTCTTGGTCCTTTGATTTCACCAACCACTATTCAGTCAATGGGATAGGCGATGCAGATTTCTGGCTTTGTGCTGCCTTCTTGGCTGCTAAAGTTTTCTCTAGGAGAAATTTTTCCAGCGTTTTCCTTCGGCATCGCCTAGTAGCTTGCTTAAAGCTCTGGCAGATTTCATACATTCTAATACTGTCAGAGAGGCACAGGCAGCACACACACACACCTTGTGTGTGTTGTCTTTAAAAGATTTACTTGCTGCACTCACAGTACTGAAATAAGGTTGTGGATTTTAGCAGCATGCAGAAAATAACAATATACAGTAACACAAAGAAAACAGCAATGGCTGGTTAACGATGTTTCCAACCCCAGGTGTGATGAGGATGACTGATCTTGGGAAAAGAAATGAGGAGAAATGGGGTTGCCCATATTTATAGAGACGCTGATGGGTGCTGTCAGTGTGGGCGGCCCCCAGGTAGCAAAAGTTTCCATGTAGTCCTAGCACTGATGGGGGTATAGTTCTAAAGGTGAGGCCTAATGGAAGAGATACCCTTGAAGACAATCTGTAGTGTTTCTTTTTTTTCCACTTTATGGAGTTATGCAATGCAAAGCACAAACACATATAAGGCAAATAACACAACTCACAGCAAGTGTCCAATCAGGAGAACAAATCATAGTCACATTTACAAATAGAAAAAAGTCTGGCACTGACCAAGGGCCAAAGTCTTATAAAAAAGGAGCAACAGTCCAGCTAGGTGAAGCCGTTGGGTCTACCCCTCTCATGTAACATATTGCAAAGGTCATTTTATTGGTCTTCACTGCTTCTCACAGGATTGAAATACTATGGGGGGCTGATCCCCTTCAAAGTGATATAGGATATAAAACAGAAGTCCCAGTCTCATGTTCTTTTTAACCTCACACACTGAAGCATCTCAGACCAATGCTATGTAAGGGAAGGAATACAAACAGGAAATTATCAAGTTGACAAACTGTCAAGGACATCAACAGGTATACAAACAAGCATTTGTCAATGCCGAATGTTGTCTTGCTGGCATTGTCATTGGTAGTGCAGGAGTTAGAGAGATGCATCATCGGAATGGCAGTGAAGTACTGAACTGGCGCCAACCCCAACCCTACCCTGCAGAGACTGACAGGTGGGGTAATCCTTTGGGTCACTGGCCATAACGCTTACGCCATTTCACCTCACCCTACCCTGCGGACACTGACAAGTGTTGTGGTGTGCCTTGGGGTCTTCGGGCCTACCCATTCCATAAGGAAATACGCTGAGATAGGCACAGTATAAGAGAATAGGGTGAACTTTGGGGCCAAAGACTCCAAAGCACACCTTGATGCCCGTCACCGGCTGCAGGACCGGAGTTGGGGTGGAATGGCATGAGCATAACAGTTGATGATCCCAAGTCACACCACTGACGCCTGTCAGTCTCTACAGGGTGGGGCATTATGGTTGGAAACCCTAATGCCCTGGGCATTTGTTGGTATTTTCACTCCAAGTTTTCAACATGGGATTTTTGTTACCCCACCTCATGAAGAGTGGCACTATTAGTTCGTTAGCCGAACGGTGATTTTGCATAGCGACTGCGCTATTTGGTGCCACAGGTGTGAAAACACATTTCGGGCAGGATGTGAAAAATGACAGTTGTACTGTTCATGAGGAGGTTTAAAAAAATGGCAATGTTGAAAATCTGGAGTGAAAATATGAAAAATTGGTGAAGTCACAAGCATGTGTAGAAAATACGCAACACACAACCATAACACAATTATTTTTGGGATTTCTTTAACCACATTTTCAACATAGGCATTTCAGGACCTCCCTTAATGAACAGTGGCACTGTGATTTTGTTACTCTGTCCCGAAAGTCGATTTTCCACAGCGACGGCACCATTGTGCACCACAGGTGCGAAAACACATTTTGGGCAGGATGCGAAAAATGAGTTGTACTGTTCATAAGGAGGTGTGAAAAAATGGCAATGTTGAAAATCTGGAGCGAAAATATAAAAAATTGTCGAAGTTACGAGCGTGTGTGGAAACTGTGCTATGCACGCTCGTAATGCAGTCATTTAGTGGAATTTTTTCACCAAATTTGCAACACGGGCTTTTTCAGACCCCACCCCATGAACAGTGGCATTGTCATTTAGTTACTTAGTCCTGAAAGGTGATTCCACGCAGTGACCGCAAAATCACCTTTCGGGACTGAGCAATGAGATGACAGTGCATGTGGTTCATGAGGTGGGGTCCCAAGAACCCCATGTTGAAAATCTGGTACCAAAATTCCCAGAAATGGCTGAGATAGCCACCTAAGTTGAAAACCCCCATTGCCTGCCACTATAAAGCTTACTGCAGGACTTCCAGTGACGTCATGCTCCCTGGTGCACCCTAAATCGGGAGCTCCTGCTGAGATCGACTCTTAATTCTCCAAATACCTGCACTAAACAAAGAATTTTGGTAAAGTAATAACCGTAGAGGACACAGCATGCTGAGGGTAAGGGAACGAGCTAAAATGAAGCTGCTAACAACACTGGATGAGGACAGATTGTCAGATGGTGGCTCGGACAGTGAGGGCTCCCAGGCCTCATCGACTTCAAACCGCAGGGCTACAGCATTCAGCTACAGACCAGTGGATACCCTCCAAAGACAAATGGCCCAGATGCTGGCAGATCTCCGTGATTTCCATAAGGAGATGCGCTCCATGGCCTCCGCTCTCCGTACTGACATTAATAAACTGGAGAAGTGGCAAGAGGCTATGGAGACCCAGGCTACTGATAGAGACGGCAGGGTGGATTGCGCCGAGAGAGCCATTGTTCAGCTGCACCAAAACATAAAGCAGCTTCAAGACAGAGCTGAAGATGCAGACAGCAGAAATCGCCATAACAACACTAGGATTGCTGGCATCCCTGAAGGGGCTGAGGGCTCTGATATATTACAATTTCTACAGAACACCCTTCGTGAGTCCTTGCCCTCCCACCCCACTACTCACTGGAGTCTGAGCAGGCCCATCGCACCCTTGGCCCGAAGCCATCCCCCGGGACCTGCCCGCGAGTAGTGCTGGTCAGATTCCTATGCTTCCAAGAGAAGGAAAACGTCCTGCATGCAGTGTGGAAGAAAGGGACACTACTACTTCAAAACCGGCAGCCGTATTTCGAAAACAACTATGCCCCAGAGGTAATGGTGAGGCGGAGGGTCTACATACCCATAATGAGAGCACTCAAATCCACAGGTATTCGATTCAAAATGCCCTACCCAGCAAAGATGATGATCTACTTCAAGGATGGCAACCTCACATTTGATTCAGCTACTGCAGCCATGGAAGAATTGAAGGCCAGGAAAATAGACATCCTCCAGCAGAAGGCCAACTCCAGCACACCCGGTGCCTCGATCGCCTCCAGGCTTTCCCAGAAGATGTGGAGTAGTAGTCAGCGTGAGGCAAGGCGTCGCCAGGGAGCGGCGGCGATACAGAACATTGTGAGCACCCTGAGGGCCCGGCAACTGTCTCCCCCATCCAATCGATTGGAATCCTCGAACTCCCCAGGATGAAAAGAATCACTAAACAGAAATGCAAGTATTTACACCATACAAGGCATTAGTGGCCTACCTGGGAACCTGAACTGACATGCCAATAGGACAGAACTTTGGGACTGCCTCAGGCATAGTCTGACTGTGGTATAAATGTTATATGTTGAGTATCCCAGTTATGCTAGACTGGGAGATGGGCGCTTCATGCCCTCCTTACAGTGTTTGCACCTTTTTCCTCCTCCCTCACCTCGATTACTTGAGGATTTGGCGCCGCTCCTCTTCCCATGCTCCCTTCCTCTTTCCTTCTCCGGGGGGTCGCCCCACTGAGCACTGGGAGCTCCCACTTTTCCCCTTCCCCTGACACTGCTACGCTATTTGGGGCACCCGACCCACTGCAGAGATCCTGCACATGGTGTGTGGGCCCTTCAACGGCGCGGCCTGGTGTTTCGGCCTTCCCCTCCGACTTCAATCCCCCCCAACTGCAGCTTAGCCCAAACAATTCAATAAGAGTCCTGCTGATGTTTGGGGGCCTTGTAAGAACTACTGCATCGGAGAGGTGTCCAGGGGGCCGGGGGGGGGTTGCTGCTCTGCTTCTGTCCATCGGGGTGGGTTGGGATTGCTTGAGAGCCAGGTATGGAACCTTATCCCATGGAGCAATTTCTCGATTTGTCCAACCTGAGTCAGCTCTCTTGTAGTAGGTCACTCCTACACAACTACTGTGAGGCCTACAGATAGTGGGAGCCATACATTTACTGGCATGATGATCGGGATCTCTTGCGGAGGGACTGCTACTCTACTGTAGCCACTCCGTGGGGAGAGGGCAATAGGATTGCTATGAGTCCGATTTTGACATCCCAACTCCTCGTTTGAATAAGCATCCCTCAGTCCCGCATACTGTGAGAGCTGTTGTGGCCTTCCTTTCCTATCTGGGATGGGTGACTAAGACTGAGGATACTCCCGCGCCCATGAACCCATTCCCTCCTGCACGTGCCTCTCGATGCTCATGTCCAGGGCCGTTTGGGAGTCAGGGTGGGGGGAAGCATGTACTGGTTCAGTATTTGCTGCTCCATATGTGGTTTCCACCCTTAGCCTCCTAGACTGAAGCATTGCCCTTCGAGCATTAAGACTTTTCTAGGCACATGTATTGAACTATCACACCATGGTCTGATTACTACTGGCCAAATGATGGATGCTGCAGATGGGAGCTTGGGGGAGGGGTGCAGGATAATATAACGTACAACCAACAGAATAACCTGTTCAGCCTTCCTGAGGGACGTAATTCCTCTGAAGTCCTAGAAGATGATTACATGAATGCTATTTACTCACTAATAACCATAAAATATTCTCATTCAGGAATAACAACACAGTTGGAAGCAGAATTGCTAGTAAAATGACTGATACTGCTCACATGCAAGAGGCCAGGACCTCAGCACTGCCTGCGGGTGGCCGTGCGGTGGGCTGGATTAGGATTCAAGCAGCTGGTATTTTTACCCCACCAGTGACAACGCTGACCAGAGATTAGCTGATGTGACCCACTTGAGATGCTTGGCATCACCCAATTAGCATCGGAGCATTCCCGAGCCATTGCTACTGCCTGAAGTTGACAATGGAGGGTCCTCCTCCGCTCCATCTTCTACTCATGGATTGCTGGGGGGGAGCCCCCCCATCCTACTGGGTACCCTTGGAAGAAACACTTACTTAAAGCTAACCCTTCATAGTACACCTACCCTATCGTTGATCTCGGCATCTGTATTTGACGTCCCATATCTCACTTCCCCTTTTCACCCCACTTAGACACTATTAAGTGTCAGGAGGATCCCCTCATCAGGGAAGTTACCTCTCAGTAAGGATTTATCCTTACCTCAGGGTCTAGTAATGACCCTGCTCCTTGGAAGCACCAGTTACTATTTTGCTGTTGTGGACGCCCAGTTGGCCCCACGTCAGGCCTTGTTATAAGTTAGGTCTGTATTTAAAGTACATGTTGTTGAATGTTTGTACTTATGTTTATGTTGGTATTGTTATTGTCTTAATAATCAAGTCGACAGACAATACGAATTGGGAACTGTGGACAGTGGAACCAGTGGAAAATATGTCCACCAAGGGGGGGAGGGGAACCCCTGACAGCACCCCACCCCAAGTCTACTCATGACTTCCCCACACTTGAAACGCCTATCCCAAAATATAAATGGCCTGTCCTCACCAATCAAAAGATCCGGAGTATTGGCATATATGAGGAAAAGTAGATCTGATCTGATTTACCTGCAAGAAACCCATTTAAATTCCTCTGAGCATGTTAAACTAGCCAGACTTAGTCAGGGTGAGGTATTTTATTCTTCTAGCAACAGAGGCAGGAGCAGAGGAGTGGCAATTATAATATCTCCCCATACCCCATTTCAACTGGGACTTCACTGGGCTGACCCTGAAGGTAGATTGGTTATAGTACAGGGCACAATTGGTAATAAACAAATCACCCTAGCGAATGTGTATTTTCCCCCCTGGACTCCCTGTCCCTCAGCTAAAGAAACTCCTGGACAAAATAGTACATATGACCGCAGAGACTCTCCTACTGGCAGGAGACTTCAATATCCTTCCAGACCCTAAGATAGATTCCTCCAATCCACGACCCCCAAGACAAACAGCACCTCAGAAATTCTTTAAGAAATTCACAGAGGAAGTGGGCTGGAGTGATGTCTGGCGGCATACACACTACCAGTCCCGAAATTACTCCTACTATTCCTTGGTGCATCGTACTTACTCATGTACTGATCACACCTATACTCAGCTGGAAAACCTGAACACTCAGCAAGAGGCTCAGATAGGTGACATAGTCCTTTCAGACCATGCTCCCTTAGTTACCACCTGGGACATGGGACTCCAACCTAAAAACACCCGCAGGAAGCTTAACCCATACTGTCTCCATTCCCAACAATTTCAGGAATACATTATAGAGAAAATTACAGAAATAGTGGGAGATAACCCCCAGAAGAAACAACTCCAGCAATACACTGGGACGTGGTAAACTCTGTCCTCCGTGGACATATAATTCAACACACAGCTGAATTAATCAATCAACGAAGAGAGCAGAAAACCAAATTAGTGGACACCCTACATTTTCTATAAATGGCCCACAAGCAGGGAGACACCTCAGTCTGCCCTACACTACAGCAAACCAAATCAGACCTTGATCGCTTAGCCCTACAACAAACAGAGATTGCCTTAACATATCTAAGACAAAGATATTATGAAGTAGGGCCTAGGGCAACAAGGTTGTTAGCCTCCCAGATCCGAAAACAAAAAAAGTCCTCAGTTATAACCACAATCAGACACCCCTTCCATGGTCACCCTATAACCAATGTACATGACATCACGGAAGCCTTTACCTCCTACTACTATACGCTGTACACTCCAGAACAGACCCTCACTACCCAACAGATAGCTAATTATCTCCGGTCAATTAACATGTCTAAACTTTCAGAATCCCAGGGAGAAACCTTAACCACCCCAATAACAGAAATAGAACTCACAACTGCCTTAGCCAGAGCAAAAACCCTTAAAGCCCCAGGCCCTGACGGGTATGGAGTAGAGTTCTACAAGGTCACTAGGTTCCAAACTTTCCATAAACTCCTAGGGCTTTTCAACTCTATTCTAGAGGGAGACTCTCCTCCGCCCTCTTAGTCATATGCGACCATATCAGTCATCCCTAAACCTGGGGGGGGGGGATTCCCAGCTTTATAGCTCCTACAGACCAATCTCGGTCCTCAATGCTGATTACTAACTATTTATGAGTATCCTTGCTCACCGCCTGGATACCCACCTCCCTCAGCTGATAGACAGAGACCAAACTGGCTTTGTTAGAACTTGATCCACCATAGACAACATCAAACACACCCTCCATATTTCCTATAAGATGTATTCAACTAACACCCCCTCAGTTTTAATCAGTCTTGACGGAGAGAAAGAGTTTGATAGGGTGGCTTGGTCATTCCTATATCAGGTCCTACATAAAATAGGGATCCCACAAACCCTGGTCAGGCTCATTCAGGACATATATTCAGCACCCAAAGCCTGTGTGAAGATAGATGGACACCACTCTAAATATATCCAGCTGTCGGGGGGGACTAGGCAGGGTTGCCCCCTCTGCCCACCCCTTTTTGCAATGTTTATAGAACCCCTTGCACAAAGCATACATGATGCCCAAGACCTTGCCAGAGTTGTTCTGTGAGGCATGGAACACCGAGTGGCATTATATGCTGACAACATGTTGCTTCACCTTCAACACCCAGAAAAGTCCCTTCCCATAGTAAAGCAACTTTTGGCTGAGTTTGGACAGGTATCTGGATATAAATTTAACCTTTCCAAGACTGAGATACTTGCTTTCCACTATGTACCGTCTCCTTACATACAAAATCTATTCCCCTGCAACTGGTCCCTGACAAAGTTGAAATACCTTGGGATCCAACTGTCCCAATCCCCAACAAATTTTTATAAAAATAACTATATCTCCTTTTCCTCTCAACTCAAAGCTGATCTGACTTCATGGAACACATTTCCACTAAGTCTCTACAGAAGAATAGAGTTAGAATGGTCACTCTACCCAGAGCCCTCTACCTATTTCAGAATGCCCCCAACCCTATAACAGAGAAAACAGTCCAGGAATGGAACTATTCCATCTCTAGATTTATTAGGGCAGGGCAGAGGCCTAGAGTACGCCTGAAGGTGCTCACTTTCCCAAGATCAAAGGGCGGTCTATCATTCCCGGATCTCCAGCTCTATTATAACGCAGCCTTCCTTACTCACCTGATGGCTAGGCCGAACACCATAACTGACCCACACTGGGCGGAAATAGAAGGGTCCCTCATTAATAACAGGGATTATTTCGAAAATATATATAGACAGCACAATGAACCTCACCCTCCCTACCTCACAGATCCCTGGATAATTCATTATTTGAATGTCTGGAGTGACATAAGGAAGTCACAGCATCTAGGGTCTTTTCCCCCTCTTATATGCCCAATTACAAGCCTTGGCCAGTTCTACCCAAACAGGACCATGGTTTCTTAATATGGGAAAGACTAGGCCTGCAATATCTCTCCCAAATTCTAACCCAATGGGAATTATGGTCTTTTAATGAAATCCAAACTCAATACAACTTGCTCTGTAGAGACTTCTACCGATACTTACAGCAATGCCATTACTATGAAAGCCTGCTCTCCCTTACTCGAACACCCACTCAATCCTCCCCCGCCCAATTAATCTCCAAATACAACTCAATACCTCCCTGGGTCAGGGGCACCTACTTTCAAGGTATTATCAGGCTCAAAAAACACAGCAAACACCAATTACAGATAATATAAGACTACAATGACAAGAGGAACTAGTCAACCCCATCACCCCTGAGGAATGGCAAAAAGCATGCCAATATATCTCCAGGGTAACTAGCTCCCAACAGTGGCATGAATACACATGGAAAAACCTTATTAGATATTTCAGAACCCCTATAATCACAAGTCATTATACCCTACCAAATTCCGCTGCATGTTGGCGTCTCTGCGGAGAGATCAAGGCAAACTACACAAATAGTATGTGGGCCTGCCCCAAACTCCAACCCTTCATATCAGCACTTCAGTCTAATCTTCAAGAACTCTTTGGTCCGCAATTACAACTAACTGATGATATGTTCCTTCTGCTACTACTCCCTAGAGAATTCAGAAATCCTACCATTAGATACCTCCTCCATCTCCTCCTCACAGCTGCTAAGAAGGCGATTACAAAGATGTGGTTGACCAGTAAACTCCCAACTATCCAAGACTGGTGGCATATAACTAAACAAATATACCACATGGAATGGATAACCCACAACCTTAATGACCACGGTGACAAATTTAGCTCCAGATGGACCCGATGGCAGCTGTACTATATGATGCAAGATGACTCCTTTATTCCATAGACCCCAGTCTGAAAAAATATAGGAATACCAGTATAACCAAAAACTATCCTATCCTAGCCAGTTCCTACTGTCCTGCCTACCTACCCCTCATCTTTCCCAATATCATATATATTTTACCCCCTTGCATCCTCCTCCCACACGGAAGTAAGTGGGAAGCACTGCCAGGGACCCTCCCTACTTCACCGCCTCCCTTTCCCCACCCCACATGGCTCCCCTCCTATTAATCTGTGGATATTGGGGAAACAAGATAAAACCCCACCTTCTGAAGATGGAATACTAATGGAGTTGGAGCTCCTGGAAATATACTTAAACTAACACTGAATGAACTTAGTTGAGTCTGTAACCCACTTTGGGAGATAGGACTGACCTGATCAACCGAAGGGAATAACAACTGCCTAAGCTCAGACCCTATTAATGTCAATGAAGCCTCCAGGCACTTAGTCCAGCCCTGGGGGACTGGGGTACTAGAGTTCTTTGTCCTATTATTATCATTAATGTTTTTATAGAAAGTTTCCAGAAAGGTTCCCAATACCTTATGTAAAGTACAGATACAGTCAATTCCGGTTGTGTGCACATGGTCGGGACCTGCCAATTTTGTGCACACATCCGAAAATGCACACAATCGAAAAACCATTATCTGCGATCTCAGGACTGTGTGTATCTGATCCCGTTATCGTGGGTAATACTAATAACAACATGGAAACAGACTTAGTGCATAAAAAGTTGTTTATTGCAAACATTTTGTAACTTGTTTAAAAATATCCTGCACATACAGACAGGGACATGATGTTTAGTACGAGCAGTTTGATTTTTTTGCCAGGCAAGCCTTATCGCTGGGTTGTTAGAATGTGGTTACTAACAAATACTACTGCTTTAAACACCAAGGTTGTTAAACTGGAGTTTACTTGGGGAGGAATACTCTGACCAACTGTGTCCCCTATAACATCCTACCTATTCCTTGGCACAAGCACTTTATCCAGGAGCTGTATCTTCTGCTCCAGCGTCAGGATGGTAAGAATGAGTCAGCTTCTCTAACAACTCAAGGCAACTGAATGTTTAAATCAACAGAGGCAACATCAGTTAGCCTCAGGTTATCACAGAGTGACAGTTAGGCAGATGATTAACAGCTGCTTACTGCTTAGGAGCACGGTCCGTTTCGCTATTGTGAAGCACCACATTCACTTAGCGGTCAATTAACACCAATGAAAGCTGCTGAAAACACTGCTGACTGTGGATTTCAGCTTGAATTTTGTGCACACATCCGAAAATCTGTGTGCACACATCCGATTCTAGTAACATGTAAGGTATAGGCAGTGAATCGGCGCCTGATGTTTCTGTGCACACAAACAGAATGTGAACACGACCGAATGGCACACAAGTGGAATTGACTGTATCCTAAACAGTATGAAATTGTTGACAATGTATGTTGAAAAACTCAATAAAGATGAAATTATAAAAGATAAAGCTTACCGCGTTTTGTTCAGTTCCCGGTCGGCTACTGAAGAGTTCAGACGTGTTCCCACTCCACAGAAGATCGCAGCACTGGCCCTCAGGAGGTAAGTATGGGGGATGAGGGGGGTGTGGGGAGGTGAGGTGCGCAGAGGGTGGGTGCGGGCTGGGGAGGGGATGCTGGGGACAATGAGGTGCCTTTTTTTACATGTAAAAAAAAAGAAAGAAACTGGAATTCAGAGCACTGTTTTATTTATTTAAAGGTGAAAAGAAAATGATTTGGGGCACACTGAGGTGGGCTCCCAGTGTCTCCTGAGTTTTTTGGGGAACATGATGGGGACTGGCACCTCCGTGGCAAAGAAAGTGGTGTGTGTGTGTGTGTGTGTGTGTGTGTGTGGGGGGACATGATGCCAATGGGGATTGGGCACCCCCACTGGCGAACAATTTGAATGGAGGGGACATGTCAACACAGGGATTGGGCATCCCTGAGTCGGCTTTGTGGGGATTGTGTGGTAGGTGGAAGGAGCCGCCATATTTATTGGAATGTTTCACCAGGAAAGGCACATAACGGAGCCATGTCATCCAACACTCCAGTGAGAAAACTGCACCTTACTGAAGCGGCTGATTTCTCTCTACTCCATGGCTCTCTTTGAAACTGCTGTCATCACTAGCATGCTCGCTAATTGGCGGCTGAGGGACGCACCCACTAAAGTGTTCCCTGCATTTGCCAACACTGACACACCTCTGAATGTGCTACTACCACAAGATGTTACTTGCGCACGTGCAAGACAACATAAAAAAGGAACATATTCACTTGAGTAACAGTGCACTATGAAGAACCTGTAAAAGAAAAATTACAGTCAACAGGGGGAGGGTAATAATAAACCAAGCTGTGCTTGGCATGCTGCTCTTACTTAAAGAGCAGGTTTCGAGTAAAATGATTTCTCTCCCCCTCCCCCCACCAACATATAAATAGCTTACCCTCCAGTTTAGCAATTTCTCCCAAAAGCATCATTTTTGGCACGCTGTATTTTATTAAATAACCCTCATAAAACAGCTCCATGGAGCTGGTATCTAAAATGGCAACATTCGCTGACCTGGAGCCGCACCCCCACGCATTCACGTTTTGTGATGTCAGTCATACGTCTCAACCTCCCGCCTCATAAATCAGGGACAAGGCTTAAATAAATCAGGGACAAAGGAACAAAATCAGGGACACATCTTTAAAACTGGTGATATGCACTCAGAAGGCTGCTAGAATTAAGGGGCTTAGTGTAAAATACATTTTCTAAGGAAGAACAAGTGTGTAACTTTAATGTCTGACATTATTTTGTGCTTACAACCCTCACTGTTTGGTCATGAAAACACAATTTTTAGGAGGGGCACAGTAAAATTTTGAGGCAAAATCAGGGACATCCCTGAAAATCAGGGACAGTTGAGTGGTATGATGTCAGTACCAGAGCGGCATGGGGGCATGCTCCACAGACTCTAATGGGGAACATTTTTAAACTTGTTGTTATACTTTTTGAGTGTTGAATTTGAGAAAGGAAGGCCACAGCTCAACTAACAAGGACTTTGTTAGTTGAGCGTGGTCTTCTTTCTCAAATTCAATACTCAAACTACAAAAGTTATAAAAATGTCCCCTTTGACAGTCTATGGAGTGTGCCCCCTCGCCATTCTGGTACTGACATCACAAAACGTGAATGCATGGGGGCACGGTGCTGGGTCAGCAAATATTGCCATTTTAAATACCAGCTCCATGGAGCTGTTTTATGAGGGTTATTTATTTTTTTTAACTTGCCCGGGCCTTGGCCTTTGGAGGGGGGGGCCTCATACCCCACCCCGGTGGTCCCAGATCTTGGGATCCCGGCTTCATTGTGCTCGGAGACTGGGGTATTTTTGTATTTTTACCCCAATTAGTCCCCTTCCCCCGAGGATGCCAGCGTGAAGTACATACATCCAGACGTGTGGCATGCAAACACATGCCGCCATGCGCCCATCAGCGCCCTCCCTCCCTGACTGCATAGAGCCATGCACCCTACTGCCCATGCTTCAACTGGTGGCAGTGCTATGGGTGCTCTCGCTACCCAGTAGCACACCCTCCCCTGGAGGAGGAGAGTATCCACTTGGATGCTCAATCCTCCTCCTCCCCCAGCCAACCCCCGATGGCCTGGGCTCGTTCCTGAACCTCGGTCACCAGCATAGCATGAGGTGTGGCATCCAGTGCCTCAACCCTCACTGCCTCCAGGCCAGCTTACAAGGATTATTTAATAAAATACAGTATGACAAAAATTATGCTTTTGGGAGAAATTGCTAAACTGGAGGGTAAGCTATTTATTTGTTCAGGGTGGGGTGGGAGGAATAATTTTACTCGAAACCTGCTCTTTAAATACAAAAGGAGTCAAATAAGTCAAGCAGCTGAGCAGGCAACCAGTTAGTGATTGTCCCCTTCAGAGTCTGGATTGTCCTCAGAGCCCTGCTTCTCAGCAAAAAAAACGCATAGCGTCCTCAGGATCAGAATAATTTTATTTTCAGAAGGCACCTGCAAACAAGATGGAAAGAAGAGCTATACCATTATATTTTGTTCTGTGAAAATCTTCTTGATGGCTAGCACCCTGTGACTACGTTACCCTGTCTGCGAGGAAAAAAAAAGGCAGTCTGCTCCTCTCCCAAACAATATCCCTGTGTGCCCTAGCAGTTTGCAGCAAAAGAATCCTCACTTCCAATGTGGACAATGTAGGAACTGCTGCCAGCGGTGTGGACGCCGATCCTTCTCTACACCATGCTCTGACTGGTATAGCAAAGGCCTTTAAGATCTTCACACCGGTGTCTTTCCGCAATGGGGCTAGATATGAAAGTTACACACACGCACCGTAACATTTGATATTCCTGAATATCTTCTCCATAGATTACTACTCATGATGACTTAGATCAAGTATTAGCAAAGTAAGAAGGTCAAATCAGTGACTTATTTAAGTTGATCTCTGACTCCACCTTTGGAAGGAACTGGGGGTGTGTAAGGAGGACCACTTTGTCCTTATGGAAAACAGTATATGGAGGATGTGTCACCAAAGCATGGGTTTCAAATGTTCTGCATGCAGAGGTGATAGCTACCAGATATTCTGCTTTTCAAGTCAGACACTTCACGTCACAAACACAGAAACATAGAATTTGATGGCAGCTAAGGACCGCTTGGCCCACCTAGTCTGCCCATTTTCCTACCTAACAGATAAGCTGCAGATCCTAGTTAACCAACAGCTTACTTCCTCCTAACCCCCACTAGGACTGCCTTATGTCTGTCCCATGCATTCTTGAATTCCCTCACTGTTCTTGACTCCATGACCTCCTCAGGGAGGCTCTTCCATGCATCCACAACCCTCTCCGTAAAAAATACTTCCTCACATTACCTCTGAGCTGTTCCCCTCTATCTTCAAATTGTGCCCCTTGTTCTTGCATCTCTTTTTCTGAAAGATGCTACCCTCTTGGACTTTGCTGATTCCTTGAGGTGCCTGAAAGTTTCTATCATGTCCCTCTCTCCTTCTTTCCTCAAGGGTATACATATTAAGCTCCTTTAGTCTTTCTTCGTATGTCTTCTGGTGCAGACCCTGCACCATTTTGGTTCCCTCCTCTGGACAGCCTCCACTCTGTCTATGTCTTTACGGAGATGGGATCTCCAGAACTGCACACAGTACTCCAGATGGGGTCTCACCAACTGTCTGTACAGAGGGATAACAACTTCCTGTTTTCTACTATTGATGCCTCTTCCTATGCATCCCAGTATCCCCCCAGCCTTCCTTACTGCCTTCTCACATTGCTTGCCCACCTTTAGGTCATCTGATATAATTACCCCCAGGTCCCTTTCCATTTTTACTGTTGTCAGTATCTCACCCCCCACTGTGTACTCTTCCCTGGTTTTTGTTTCCCATGTGCATTACCTTGCACTTCTTTGCATTGAATCTGAGCTGCCATACATTTGACCATTCCTCCAACCTTACCAAGTCCCTTCTCATCCTTTCCACTCCATCTTGTGTATCAACCCTGTTGCAGATCTTTGTGTCGTCTGCAAAGAGACATACTTTTCCTTCCTGTTCCTCTGCAATGTCACTTATAAAGACATTAAAAAGGACTGGTCCCAGTACTGAACCCTGTAGTACCCCGCTAGTAACCCTCCTTTCTTCACTGTGCACTCCATTTACTACTACCCTTTGCGTCCTTTTGTCTAGCCAGTTTTTTATCCAGGCTACCACCTTGGGGCCCACTCCAAGGCTGGCTAACTTGTGTATTAATCTTTTGTGTGGGAATGTATCAAATGCCTTGCTAAAATCTAGGTAGGCCATGTCCACAGCCCCTCCCTGGTCTGCTACTTTGGTCACCCAGTCAAAGAAATCTATTAGATTCATCTGACATGACCTTCCCATCGTGAATCCATGCTGCCTTGGGTCCTGTGCCCCACTGGCCTTTAGGTACTCTACAATTCTCTCCTTCAGAAGTGATTCCATCATTTTCCCTACCACTGAGGTCAAACTAACTGGTCTGTAGTTTCCTGCCTCTGTCCTGCTCCCACTTTTGTGAAGAGGAATCAAATCTGCCCTTCTCCAGTCCTCAGGTACCAACCCATCCCCCATGATTTGTTAAAGAGAGTAGTCAGCGGTGTCACTAGTTCTACCCTTAGTTCTTTTAGAATTCTTGGGTGAATCCCATCAGGCCCCATTGCTTTGTCCACCTTCAATTTTATTAGTCCTTTCAGAACCCTTTCTTCTGTAAATGGACTGGTATCGCCCCCATCTTCAGAGTGTTTCTCTTGTTTGGTTTAGGTACCTCCCCCTCCTCTTCCTTTGTGAATACTGAGCAGAAATATTCATTCAGTATCCCTGCTTTTTCACTGTCCCCCCTCTAACCACATTCCCTCCCCTTTATTAAGCCTCAGTGTCCCTCCTTTGGTCTTTCTTCGCTCCCTAATGTACCTATAAAAGGTCTTATCCCCCCCTTCTTAACAGAATTGGCTATCCTTTGCTTGGTTTGGGCCTTTGCTATTCTGACTGCCTTCCCAGCCTCTTTCTGCTTTAACTGATAAAGTTCTCTGTCCTGCTCCTTCTGTGTTTCCTTATATTTCCTGAATGCTGTCCTTTTCTCCTTAACCTTCCCTGCCACCTCTTTTGAGAACCATAGTGGTTTTTTCCTTCGTTGTGTTTTATTGATTTGCTTTACACAAAGGCTTGTTGCCTCTGTGATGGCTGTTTTGATTACTCCCCATTGTTCTTCCACACCTCCTTCTTGCCTGTTTGCTAGTGCTTTTCTAAGGCACTCTCTCATTTTCCCAAAGTCAGCCCTCCTAAAGTCCAATACTCTTGCTTTTGTATGGCTTGATTGTATGGCTGTGTTTATCGTGAACCACACTGTTTGGTGATCGCTTGTTCCCAGATGGCTACCCACCTCTAAATCTGAGATTCTTTCTCCGTCCCCATTTGAGAGTACAAGGTCTAAGACTGCTCCCTCCCGAGTGGGTTCCAATACTAGCTGTCTGAGGCATGCCCCCTGTAGGGCATCAAGAATGACCCTGCTCTTGGATGTGCCTGCAGCAAAGGTGCTCCAGTTAACATCTGGCATATTCAGGTCCCCCATCAACAATTTCTCCCCTTTTTCTGCCATTCTAAGGAAGACTTCTATCATTTCATTGTCCATTCCCTCCCCCTGACATGGGGGTCTGTATACAACCCCTGTGCGGATTGTGGTGCCATTTCCTGTCTCCAGGGTGACCCAGAGTGCCTCACCTGCTCCCTGTTTACTCTTTAGTTCTCTTGCTTTGATCCCTTCCTTTACATAGAGAGCTACTCCTCCTCCTCTTTTACCCTCCCTGTCCCTCCTGTAGATTGTGTATCCTTGTATGTTGACACAAGTAGTAATAGGCTTGAAAGGCATTCGAGTGAGCATGTCCAACACAAGGATTGGGTCCCAAGGAGTCATCAGCCTCCTAATGGGGAGACTCATGTGCAAGGTACCGCTGAGGAACCTCTTGAACAGTGGCAGCTCTACCAGAGAGGGATGGTACCTACAGGTTTGTGATAGGCACAAATAGGCTTTGACTCAGGAGTATTGCAGTTCTGCATCAGAAAAGTCTAGCAGGTTTTCCAAAATTCTTTCATGTGGACACTACAAGGGATCCACAGGAGTTTTGGAACACCAGACAGAAACACATTCCCACCTGACTCTGTATACAGTATTTTCCTAGTGGAAAACTTGTAAGCAGCCAATGGTATTTCAGGGGTTCCCTGAGATACTGTGAACCAGTTCACTCCTATTTCCGAAAGAAGCAAGAAGCCTCTCCACAGTAACTAATGTAGTAACTTACTGCAACAAGGTGGCAGGTTGGCAAAAAAAAAAAACACACCCGGACTCAAGCGTGTTTGTTGTTTCTGACAAACTGCCACCTTGCTGCAGTAAGTTACTACGTTTTTACTGCTGTTTTGTGCATTTATTAATGCACTTGAACACTTTAATAAAGTTACTGTGCAGTTATCCCTGTGTTTGGTGCTGGCTCTGTTCTGTTCACATCTATTTCTTCAGAAGCTAAGCCTGAAGATGAAGGGAGTGCAGGCTGGTGTGGACCGGACTGATATCAGCAGAGGCCAGCAAGGGGTCACTTGAATCATCTTGCTTCCATGTGCCTCTAGTTTGAGCAATGCTTTCTAAATGACAGGAACTGGGGGAAATGCATGCAGAGAGAAAAAATTACTCACAGTAGTAATACTGCTTCTCCTAGGGGATCCCTCAGTAACCTTGACATATGCAGTCAGACAGCTGGGTTCAGCTGGTCTCAGAGGAGTTTATGTAAATGAAAAAAATAAACTGCCAATAAGATTGCAGTAAGAGGTTATGGCCTGCAGGTTGTGCTGACTGATGTTCAAATTCTTTTCAAAGCGGATAAGGGGGAAAAAGGTCCACATTACGAAATCCTATGGCTAAGAAAAAGAACAAACTTTGAACAAAGAAAAAAAACAGAAAAAGATCATATTGCCCAAGGCAAACGATAAACATACTATAAACTGAGAAGCACTGTACCCAAAAATGTACTGTACAAGAAAAATTTGGCCAGAGGAAGGACTGCAGAACGTCAGATTGAGAGGTTATCTGAGGGGAGGATGGGTGGGAGTGTCAAGGATACTGAAGGACCCCTGGAAGAAACAATATTACTACGGTGAGTAATTTTTTTCTTCTCACCCCAGGAGTCCCTCAGTATCCTTGACATATGCAGATTACAAAGAAGTGCTGTTGGAAGAGGGAACAGAACCTACTTCAGTCTATTTGCAGATGACACCAATATAGGAGCAGTAGTGGATGACTTACAAGGGTGGCAGGGGTTGAAAGATGATCTGGCAAAATAGAAGGCCTGGTCGGACACTTGGCAGCTGGGGTTCAATGCTAAGAAATGGAAGGTGCTACATTTTGGCACAAAAAAAAAAACAAGGAGGGGCTACTAGCTAGGGGGAATTCAATATGCCAAGATGGAAGAGGAGAAGGATCTGGGGGTGATCATAACAGGGGCAATGAACAACTCAGCACAGTGTAGAAAGGCAGCTGTAAAGGCCAACAGGTTGCTGGGTTATATTACCAGAGTCATATCCTTCAAGAGGGGGGAAGGTGATCCTACCACTATACAGGTCACTGGTCAGACCACACCTGGAGTACTGCGTGCAGTTCTGGCGACCGTACCTGAAGAAGAACATCAGGTTACTGGAGGGGGTACCGCACAGGGAAACAAAAATCATCCAGAGGCTAGGGGACTTACCCTATGAGAGCAGGCTGAGAAACATAAAAACATAGACTTTGACGGCAGATAAGGACCACTTGGCCCACCTAGTCTGCCTATTTCCCTACCTACTGGATAAGCTGCAAATCCTAGTTAACCAACAGCCTATTTCTTCTTAACCCCCACAAAAATTGCCTTATGTCTGTCCCATGCACTCTTGAATTCTCCCACAGTTTTAGACCCCACAACCTCCTCAGGAAGGCTGTTCCATGTGTCCACCTCCCTCTCTGTGAAAAAATACTTCCTCACATTGCCCCTGAGCCATCCCCCCATCTATCTTCCAACTGTGTCCCCTTGCTCTTGCACATCTCTTTCTCTGAAGATGCTACCCTCTTGGACTTTGATTCCACTGAGGTACTTAAAAGTTTCTATCATGTCCCCTCTCTCCCTCCTTTCCTCAAGGGTATACATATTAAGCTCCTTTAGTCTCTCCTCGTATGGCTTGTCTTGCAGACCCTGCACCATTTTAGTTGCCCTCCATCCTGTCTATGTCCTTGTGGAGATGGGGTCTTCAAAACTAGACGCAGTACTCCAGATGGGGTCTCACCAACTGTCTGTATAGAGAGATAACAACTTCCTGTTTTCTGCCGGTGATGCCTCTACCTATACATCCCAGTATCCCCCCAGCCCTACTGCCTTCTCACATTGCTTGCCAACCTTAAGGTCATCTGATGTGATTACCACCAGGTCCTTTCCATTTTTGTTGTTACTACCTCCCCTCAAATTGTGTAATCTTCCCCTGGGTTTTTGTTCCCCAGGTGAATTACTTTTCACTTCTTTGCATTTAATCCAAGCTGCCATACTTCTGACCGTTCCTCCGACCTTGCCAAGTCCCTTCTCATCCTTTCCACGCCTCCTTGTGTATCAACCCTGTTGCAGATCTTTGTGTCATCTGCAAAGAGGCATACTTTTCCTTCCAGTCCTTCTGCAATGTCACTTATAAAGACATTAAAAAGATTGGACCCAGTACTAAACCCTGTGGTACCCCACTAGTAACCCCCTTTTCTTCAGAGTGGACTCCGTTTACTATTACCTTCGGTGTCCTGTGCTCCAGCCAATGTTTTACCCAGGCTACCACCCTGGGACCCACTCCCAGGTTGGCTAATTTGTTTATTAATCTTTTGTGTGGGACTGAGTCAAATGCCTTGCTAAAGTCTAGGTAGGCCTTGTCCACAGCTCCTCCCTGGTCTACTACTTTGGTCACCCAGTCAAAGAAATCAATTAGATTCGTCTTACATGACCTTCCTGCTGTGAACCCATGCTGTCTTGGGTCCTGTGCCCCACTGGCCTCTAGGTACTCAACAATTCTTTCCTTCAGAAGTGATTCCATCACTTTCCCTACCACAGATGTCAAACTGGGCAGGTCTGTAGTTTCCTGCCTCTGTCTTGCTCCCATTTTTGTGAAGGGCAATCACATCCGCCCTCCTCCAGTCCTCAGGTACCACACCATCCTCCCATGATTTGTTAAAAAGGGTAGTCAGTGGTGTCACTAGTTCTCCCCTTAATTCTTTTAGAATTCTGGGGTGCATCCCATCAGGCCCCTTTACTTTGTCCACCTTCAGTTTTAGGAGTTCTTTCCGAACCCTTTCTTCTGCGAAAGGACTGGGATCGACCCCCCCTATCCAGAGTGCTTCTGTTAATTGGATTAGGTACCTCCCCCTCCTCCTCTTTTGCAAATACTGAGCAGAAGTATTCGTTTAGTATCCCTGCTTTTTCAATGTCCCTCTCTGCCCACCCACCGTATATTTTATTCAGCCTCACTATCCCTCCCTTTGTCTTTCTATGCTCCCTAATGTACCTATAAAAGGTTTTATCCCCCTTCTTAACTGAGCTGCCCATTTTTCCTCAGTTTGGGCCTTTGCTATTCTGACTGCCTTCTCTGCTTCCTTCTGCCTTAACTGGTACAGTTTCTCTGTCCTGCTCCTTCTGTGTTTCCCTATACTTCCTAAATGCTATCTTTTTCTTCCTAATCTTCCCCACCACCTCTTTTGAAAACCACAGTAGATTTTTCTTTTGTTTTGATTTATTTGCTTCACACAAAGGCTTGTTGCCTCTGTGATGGCAGCTTTGATGTTTCCCCATTGTTGCTTCACCCCTCCTTCTTGCCTGTTTGCTAGCGCTATTCTAAGGCATTCTCCCATCTTGCCAAAGTCAGCCCTCCTTAAGTCCAGTACCCTCATTTTTGTATGGCTTGACTCTGCAGCTGAGTTTATCATGAACCACAGTTTGGTGGTCACTTGTTCTCAGATGGCTACCCACTTCTAGATCTGAGATCCTCTTGCTGTCCCCATTTGAGAATATGTGGTCTAAGATTGCTCCCTCCTGTGTGGGCTTCAACACTAGCTGTCTGAAGCATGCCCCCTATAGGGCATCGAGAATTGCCCTGCTCTCGAATGTGGCTGCAGCAAAGGTGCTCCAGTTAACATCTGGCATATTCAGGTTCCCCATCAACAGCCTCTCCCCTTTTTCTACCACCCTAAGGATGTCTTCTATCATATCCTTGTCCATTCCCTCCCCCTGAGATGGGGGTCTGTATACAACCCCTGTGCAAACTGTGGTGCTATTTCCAGTCTCTAAGGTGACCCACAGTGCCTCCTCTCCTCCCTGTTTACTCTTTTGTTCTGTTGCCTTTATCCCTTCCCTTACATAGAGAGCTACACCTCCCCCTCTTCTATCCTTCCTGTCTCTCCTGTAGGTTGTGTACCCTGGTATGTTAACACCCTAGTCATGGTTCTCTGGGTACCATGTTTCTGTAACTGCCACGATATCCAGCATCGCTCTTCCATCAAGGCCACCAGTTCAGGGAGCTTGTTACCCAGACTATGGGCACTGGGTACTCATTACCCTCCATTTCTTGATGGCCTTAACCCTTTTTGCCCCATCCTTATCGCCTTTGGCGTTTTCTCCATTTACCCTGCCCTTCTCCCTAGCGACGTCTCTATCTTAGTGTTTACCTCCCTTACTACCCTGATTTTTTGGGGGCAGCTAGGACTTCCCTGCTCCTTTCCAATGCCTCCCCCCTTGGCTAGTTTAAATGCTTGCCAATGAAGAATTTAAACCTATCACCTAGGATCCTGGTTCCCCTCCTGGACAGATGCAGACCATCATGCCAGTATAGGCCTGCATCACTCCAAGTGGACCCCCAGTCCCCAGTGAAGCCAAACCCCTGAGCTCTGCACCAGTTTTTCAACCACTGATTGAATCTCATGGTGGGAGCACCCTAGCCTCACTCATGCCATAGACAGGTAGCACCTCCGAGAAGGTTATCGTGCGTGCTACTTGTCTAAGGCCCCTCCCTAACTCTACAAACTCTTCCAGCACTGTTCCGATCCCTTTCCCAGCCAGGTCATTTGTCCCTAGGTGGACAATGACATCCAGCTCCCTCCCTATGCAGCTGCTCCCGCGATCCTGAGGATTCGCTCCCTGTCCCTCCAAGCCATGGTGCCAGGCAGGCAACTTACCTCCCTCTCCTCCTTTCTCCCCCAGTTCTACCCCCCTAACAATGGAGTCCCCCACCAGGAGTTGTTTCCTTCCCTTGTGGGGTCCCATGCCACCCTCCTGTGGGTCTCCTTTGTGGAGGTTCCCAGCACCCTCCTTGGTCTCCACTGCGGGTGCCTCCATACAGGAACCACACTTTGCCAGAACGGCATATGAATTGTGAAGAGGTACAACTGGAGGGATGCGCCTCTGTTCCAACACCTTCACCCTCCTTAAGCCCACTGTGGTCCAACCGCTCTTCTTTCTTGGCAACCTCTGAGGCAGCGGCAGTGGCTCTGGTGGTCCCTGGGTGGGAGAGTAGGTCCCCCAAATCCTGGCCAACTTAGCCTAGAGATGAGCAACCTCCTCCCTCAGCCCAGGGAGGTGCCTGCAGATGGGACAACACCGCATCCTCCAGAATGTCTCCCGGAAGACTGCTGCTCCACAGCCACTGCACTGCACCACTCCCATCATGTCTTACTTCTGGCCCCTTAATTGTTGTTTTGAATACTTGGTCTTTCCTCTGATTATTTATTTTTTCTTCCTACTTACTTACTGCCTCTGTACCTTTTAAGCTCCTGATCTTCCTGGTCTGAGACAAGAAGTTCATATATTTCTCAGTAGTCTCCTTACTTGCTCAGAGTCAGACCTCCAGCAGCTGGGGGGCAGAGAGCTACTTTTTTCCTTCTAGGATGGTGAGACTTTGTGGCTCTGATATCACTCACTTCCTGCTCCCAAACAGGAAGTTCCTGATGTCAGTCAAATTCTGTGCCTATAAAAGTAGAACTGGAATGGAGCGGGGGCTGCAGGGGAGGAAGGAGGCAATATAGTCCCAGTAGAGAAGTATAGTTATAACACAGCTCCTTCCTCTTGCTGTTCTCTGCCAGAAGCTATCTAGGGCAGTTTTTAAATCCAAAACACCTGGCTTCCTTCTAGCTAAGCCACCTCCCCTAATTTACATCTCTTTCTACACCTAGTTAATTGCACAGATAACAATTCTCTTCAGCCAACTCAGACAAACACCTAGACAGCTGCAAAGATAACAATTCACTTCAGCCAACTCAAACACACACTTTTTTTTTTTTTACCTAAATTGAAGGTCCCAGTAGTAGAGTTCTAGTTCTTTAGTTCCAGTAGAGAAGAACAGGTTACTCGCAGTAATTCTAGGAGTGATATATGTTGTTCATTCACACTCTTTGGCATGTCCCGTTTCCCTTTAAGGATCACCGTAAGTCTTCAAGCTGGCTCCTCCCAACCACCCCAGTGGTATATACCTCGGCTCCGCCCCATGACACCAGATCTTAGCCCGCTGGAAGCCAGGTTTGTGCGTCCACAGCCGGGGAGGTCGGGTGGGTCCACGTGAATGAAAAACATATACCACTCCTAGAACTACTGTTACAAGTGAGTAACCTGTTCTTCTAGGAGCATGGATATGTTGTTCATCCACACTCTTTGGCAGACTCCTAGCAGTTCTCCAGGAGGAGGGAGGCAAGGCGCACACCCCCTACTTAGGGAACAGAGATTGGAGAACTGAGGCCCCAAAACCAGCATCCCAGCATGACTCAAGGTCGATGTGGTAGTGGGTGATGAAGGTGTTTGCTGACTTCCAAGTAGCAGCTCGGCAGATTTCCTGGATAGGAATGTCCCTGGAAGCAGCCACCGATGCAGCAGTATGGTGGGTAGAATGAGCTCTTATCCCTCTGGGAGGCTCCTTGTCCGCCAACTCGTAGCACAGACCTATACATGATGTGATCCATCTTGCAATAGTCCGTTTGGCTGCAGGTCTGCCAGAAGTGGCTTCAGCATAGTGGACAAACAGCTGGTGAACCCCCCCCCCCCGAATTTCCGTCGTCCTCTCTCCTTGTAATAGGAGAGGAGCACGCTCTCAGGTCCAAAAGTATTGAGCCTGTACTAGGCCTCGAGGTGTAGTTAGGGTAGTATACTGGTAGAGTTAACATCTGGTTAAGGTGAAACTGGATACAACCTCTGGAATGAATTTCGTGGCATGAGGACAACCCTCGTCTCTGTGTAAAACCAGATAAGGACTCTACCGAAAGCGCCTAGAGTTCCCCTGTCCTTCTGGCAGGTGTCATAGCCACCAGGAAGGCCTTCCATGAGAAGTGAGACAACTCACACCTGTGCATTGGTTGTTATGGCTTGCCCATGAGCTTTGCCAGTACCAGCAGTAGATCCCACGGAGGTGGAGGTTCATGCAACGGAAGGGATATGTGATTCAGGCCTTTGAAAAAGTGCCTGAACACTGTCTCCTGCATTGGCTGACTCGCCTGCACCCAGTAAGCAGAGATGGCTGCCAGGTGCACCCTAATGGTCGATGCCCGGAGACCCCCTTTGGATAGAGACCAAAGGTAATCAAGAATGCTAGCCACCGAACAGGATAAAGGGTCCAGGCCCTTACCCTGACACCAAATGGAAAACCTTTTCCATTTGAAGGCATAGCATTTCCTGGTCGATTCCTTTCTAGATGCCTCCACCACGGTGTAGACATCTTCGGAAAGACCTAAAGCATGGAACTCTAGCCACTCAGGTACCAGGCTGTGAGGTGCAGGGATTGAAGGTTTGGATGGAATACCTTCCCCTGATTGAGTGATATCAGGTTCAAGCGTGTGCAAAGCCGCTCCGGGGGCCTGCAGCTGGGGCTGAGGAGATCTGGATACCAGAACTGGCGCAGCCAGTCTGGGGCTACCAGGATCACCTTCGCCTTGTCCCTCCTCACCTTGAGAAACACCTTGTGGATCAAGGAAAATGGAGGGAATGCGTAGAGCAGGATGGGGTCCATGGCCTTGAGAAGGCATCCCCCTGCAGCAAGCCCTGCTGAGGGGGGTGGGCATGAAACAGCGTCAGCTTGGTGTTTTCCCTGGAGGCAAACAAGTCCACCATAGGTTTGTCCCATGGGAGGACAGACTGTAGGCTACCTCTGGATGGAGAGACCACTCATGGGATGTCTGGTCTAAGCGGCTGAGAGCATCCGCCAGATGGTTCATGGCTCCTGCCACATGGATGGCAAGGAGATCTGCCTTCAACTGGCTCACGAGGGTCCAGATGTGGAGCACCTCCTTGCACAGCAAACGGGAGTGCGTGCCGCCCTGTTTGTTGAGGTAGTACATGGTGATGGTATTGTCCATCTGGACTTGAACCACTTGACCCCGGAGCTGAGGAGTGAAAGCTAACAGTGCCAGTCTGATCACTCTGAGCTCCAACAGGTTGATGTGGCATTGGGACTCCTCGGGGGTCCAGAGCCCATGGGCCCTTTCATCCCCCATGTGGGCCCCCCAGCCCATGAGAGAGGCATCGGTCATGAGGACAACCGTTGGCTTGGGGCAGACAAACGGGATCCCTTCCTGCAACCGGTCTGGGGCGGTCCACCATTGGAGAGCGTCCCACATCTTCTGGGTTACAGTGACCAGAGGGGGCGCATCTGCAAGCGGGCCAATCGGACCATTGAGATGCACGCCACCATGTAACCCATAAGGCACAGAAAGGCCCGGGCAGGGCGCAAGTGCCCAACCAGAAATAATTTGGCAAAGGAGGAAAGAACCTCCGCCCTGTCTGCTGGGAGCCGAGCTCTGGCATGACAAGAGTCGAGCTCTGCCCCAATGAAGGCCATCACCTGAGAGGGCACGACTTCCGACTTGGCCTCATTGATCAGAAGCTGAGTTGAGAGCAGGTCTGGAGGGCCAGGTCCCTGGACCTCTCCACCTCCTGTTGGGTGGAACCAGCTAGGAGCCAATTGTCAAGGTAGGGGTAAATTCTGACCCCCCCCCCGATGCCGAAGATGGGCCGCCACCACTGCAATCCATTTGGTGATGAGCCGCGGGGCTGATGACAGGCCGAACTGCATGGCTTCGAGAGTCACAGGGTCCCTTCCCACTGAAGTGGAGGAACCGCTGATGTGATGGATGGATTGGGACGTAAAGAACACGTCCTACAGATCCAGTGAACAGAACCACATGTTTCGCTCCAAGGATGGTATGATCTGGGACAGAGTGACCATCCGAAAGGTGTGTGACCTGAGATATTGAGTCAGGTCGTGCAGATCTAGAATGGGGCACCAGCCCCCCCCCCCCCATCTGCTTGGGCAACAGGAAGTACCTGGAGACAAAGCCTGGGTCTGCTGAAGGATCTGCCACTGGAGCTACTGCTTCCTTGAGGAGCTCAGCGATGTCGTCTCTGAGAGCCGACTGTGTTTGAGTGGGTATTCGTTCCTCCTGAGAGGCGCGGGCTCAGCTTGCAGGGTACTGCTCAAATTTCAAAGGCAGTCCCTGGCCAACCACTTCCAGGACCCACCTGTCCTTGGGAGGCAACTGCGGCAGCCATCAAATGGACATAATACTCCCTGAGGTCCAGGGCCATCTGGAGCTGCTGTTTGGCAACGGCTCGGCCATGATCGCAGACTTGCTTGGCTGTAGTCTGCATGTCCACAGGGAGATGGGGCAGGACTTCATCCAGCGACCCGAGGAGGGAGTGGGAGAAGTGTCCCACGATGACGGCCAAACTTCCCTGATGAAGGCCCAAGGAGAAAGCTGCATAGACCTTCCTGGCTAAATGGTCCAAGAGCATGGACTCTTTATCAGGAGGTCGGTCAGTGTCGGCAGAACTACTAGTACGCCTGAACACAGAGGCGGTCACCAGGCTCTCGGCTGAAGGGTGCTCTGTGGACCCCACAAGGGACCCCATGGGCACCATGTACTTGCGGGCCATGCGGGCACGTGGAGCTGGACAAGAGGCAGGACGCTGCCAGTCCAACAATGGCCTCAGCCACAGGAAAGGCCTCCATCAGGGTATCCCCTCTCTTGAGGATGTCAGTGAGAGGGTACTTCACTTTTTTTCTGAATGGGCTCCAGGGGCATCCCTGTAGACTCAGAGATGAGGCGGAGCATCCCCTGAAAGGACAAAGGACCTTCCTCCGTCTCTAGGCCAGTGGTCCAATCATCATCCCCTGGATGTGAACGGAGACCAGTGATGTCCAAATCCAAAGAGTCTGGATACAATGGCTTACCGCCCGTCTCACCTTCGACCCCCGGGGGCGGTCTGGGGTGACTGTGACCGACAAGCGCCAGGGAAGCCCGGTGTCCAGTCTATCATGCTTGGAAGGAGCCCCTTCCACAGGCTGCTTGGGCAGTGGTTCCACCACAATGGGTGGAGAGACCATAACAGGCCGAACTGGTGGCTCCTCGGGCAGGGGAACCAATCTGATCAGCTCCAAGGGAGTCGGCTTTGGCCTAGGAGGCAAAAACCAGGTAATGGCCGGGAAGGAAGCCGTGGTAGGCTTAGGCCCAGGCAAAATGAGCTGCTGCCACATGAAGTCCTCGTGGCACCGACGGAGTTTCTGTTGCAGCCTCTCCTCATCCGAGGAGGACGAGGACGACCGATGATGTCGCCTCTTCTTTGAGTGCTTGTGGCCCTTCCTCGGCTTTTCAGACGAGGGGGTCCTAGGCCACGACCAAGATCAGGCAGGCTGACTCGGTCAGTCAGGAGACACTGGCAGGGCCGGTGACTGGCTGGAGTCTGGGACCGGATCTTCGATGGGGACTCCAGCAGGCTGGGTCTCCTCATTGGGGAAGTCAAGGACTGGGGTCCTTTCTGGAGAATCGGCGACAGGAGTCGGCGACAGTGGGTCGCAGCTGGGTCAATAATGATCTCAACCTCATCGGCCACATCCTCGGTCATCTGGCCTAATGGGAGGTCCGAGAAGCCAGTGGCCGAGGAAGCAATCTCGACCAAGGTCGAGACCGCATGCTCCTGGGACTGAGACCTCCCTCAGGCCCAAGAGCATCTTCGTCTAGACAAAGACTTACTCAGACCCTTATCCCAGAGACAGGATCAGGAAAAGTGCAGGCCTGCAGGCACCTCCCCCCCTTGGTAGGGAGAGACTGGCACAGTTCTCTGAAGGAACCCGAGAAGGTGGAGCCCAGGTTGAGTGGAATGAAGAAGCTCCGCAAAGAGCAGGCCGCTTCTTCCTCGAAGGCTTGCATGCACTCCAACTGTTCAGCGGATCCCGCCACCACAGAAACTGCCCACCTAACCTCTTTTGATTTCACCGGAGGGTTCCTCTTTTCTGGTCTCCCCAGCTGTAGGTGAGCAAGATGATCATCCAGGACTTTGGGATGGAAGGCCAAGCAGAAACTGCAGGATGAGGTGTCATGGCCGACACCGAGGCAGTAGACGCATGTGGAGTGGGGATCGGTACACGGCATCTGCTGGCCACAAGAGCACCGGCAAAATCCAGGGGAAGATTTTTCTTCCATAGCAGAAATGACAAATTCGCGATCGCTAATTCGAGAAATTCGAAGTTTCGCTAAAATCTATTTGAAAGCCAGGGCCTACGAATACGTACGCATGAGAAAGGCACTGAATCTTCCAGCAGAAAGGAAGATCTGGCGTCATGGGGCGGAGCCAAAGTATATACCACCTGGTGGGTGGGAGGAGCCAGCTTGAAGACTTCTGGTGATCCTTAATGGGGAAAAGGACATGCCAGAGAGTGTGGATGAACAACATATCCACGCTCTTAGAAGTATAGTTATAACAGCAGCTCCTTCCTCTTGCTGTTCTCTGCCTGTTCTGAGGGAGCTGAAGATGTACTCCCTGGAGGAGAGGAGGGATGGGGGACATAACTGAAACCTTCAAGTACATGAAGGGAATAAATAAGATGGGTACGGAGGTACTTTTCAAATTAAGGAGGGGGATGGACACTTGAGGGCACAATCTGATATTGGAAGGGGAAAGGCTCAGGAGAGAAATGAGGAGACAATTTTTTACATTGAGGGTGGTGTCTGGGTGGAACGTATTACCAGAGGAAGTGGTACCCTGTAGAACAGTGGGCTGCTTCAAAAGGGGATTGGACAGGGTAAGGGGGGGGAAGATCACTGGGGGGGTGGAAGGGAGGGGCAGCTGTAGTATAAGGGCTGCTAGCTGTACAATCGAACAGACTTAATAGACCATAAGGCCTTTATCTGCTGCCAATTTTGTATGTTCGTATGTACTTTGGAAAAAGGTTCTGCAGGACTGCTGTGCCAAATCTGGCATCTGATCTGGACTGTACATCCAAGCAATAGTGCTTGTTGAATGTGTGTACTGTTTTCCAAGCAGCTGCTTTGCAAATGTCTAGCAAAGGGATATCTCTCTGAGCAGTCACTGGAGCTCCTGTGCCTCTGGTAGAGTAGACCCCAAGGCCTTAAAGAGCCTGCTTACCCACTTTGCTGTAACAAAACTGGATGCAGGAGATTATCCAGTGAGAGAAATAGTTCTCTTATAAGATGGCCTGCCTTTTCCCACCTCACCATAGGTAAAGAAAAGCTGGGTATGATGGGTTCTGAAAACTGTAGTGTGCTCTGAATAGTAGGACAAACCCCTTTTAACGTCCATGCTGTGGAGTCTACACTCACCTGGAGAGGATTTGTCTGAAAAGAAAACCAGATTTATAGACTGGTTAAGGTGAACCTCCGAAACCACTTTGGGGAGGAATTTGTTATTGGTTCTGAGAACTATTTTGTCCATGTGGGAGACAATGTCGTCGTGTTCCATACAAAGAGCCTGCGGCTCTGAAATTCTCCTGGCAGAAGCGACTGCTACGAGGAAAACTGTTTTCCAGGAGATATATTTTAAGTGTAACAGGAAGGGACACAGACATGTGGGGGGTGGTGCAATGCACTGGCTGTAAAGCAGCAGTCTTTTGGGAGACATTCTGGAGACTGCGTTGCTGCCCTATTTTCAGGCACCTCTCTGGTCGGAGGGAGGAGGTTGTTCATCTCCATGCTGACCTGCTCTCCCACCCAGGCCACCGCCACTACCTCAGAGGTTGCCAAGAAAGAGGAGTGGTTAGACCACGGTAGGCTTAGGGAGGGTGAGGGTGGTGGAACAGAGGCGCATCCCTCCATTTGTGCCTCTCCACAATTCATTCTCCACTCTGTCGAGGCATGGTTTCTATATGGAGGCACCCACAGTGGAGACCAAGGAGGATGCTGGGAACCTCCACAAGGTAGATCCACAGGAGGGTGGCACAGGACCCCACAGGGGAAGGAAACAACTCCTGGTGGGGGACTCAATTGTTAGGGGGGTAGAACAGGAAACGAATCCTCAGGATTTTGGGAGCAGCTGCAAGGGGGAAGTGAGCTGGATGTCATTATTCACCTAGAAACAAATGACCTGGCTGAGAATGGGATCACAGCAGTGCAACAGGAGTTTGTGGAGTTGGGGAGGGGCCTTAGACAAGTAGCACGCACAGTAACTTTCTCGGAAGTGCTACTTGTCTATGGCATGGATGAGGCTAGGGTACTCCGCACCATGGGATTCAATGACTGGTTGAAAAACTGGTGCAGAGTTCAGGGATTTGGCTTCATTGGGGACTGGGGCTCCACATGGAAGGATGCAGGCCTATACAGGTGCGATGGTCTGCATCTAACCAGGAGGGGAACCAGGATCCTAGGTGATAGGTTTAAATGCTTCATTGGCAAGCATTTAAACTAGCCAAGGGGGGAGACACTGAAAAGGAGAAGGGAAATCCTAGCCCCCCCCCCAAAAATCAGGGAAGTTAGTGAGGTAAACACCAAGACAGAGCAGTCGATAGGGAGAAAGGCTGGGGTAAATGGAGAAAAAGACAAAAGCAGTAAGGACAGGGAAGGGGCAAAAAGAAATAAAGCCATAGAAAAATGGAGGGTAATGAGTACCAATGCCCGTAGTCTAGGGAAAAAGCTCCCCGAAATGGTGGCCTTGATGGAAGAGGGATACCTGGATATTGTGGCAGTCACAGAAACATGGTACACAGAGAACCATGACTGGGATGTGAACATACCAGGTACACAATCTACAGGAGGGACAGGGAGGGAGGAAGACGAAGAAGAGGATGAGGAGTAGCTCTCTATGTAATGGAAGGGATCAAAGTAAAAGAACTAAACGGTAAACAGGGAGGAGAAGAGGCACTGTGGGTCACGCTGGAGACTGGAAATGGCACCACAATCCGCAGAGGGGTTGTATACAGACTCCCGTCTCAGGGGGAGGAAATGGACAAGGAAATGATAGAAGGCATCCTTGGGATGGCAGAGAAAGGGGAGATATTGCTGGTGGGTGACCTGAATATGCCAGATGTTAACTGGAGCACCTTTGCTGCAGCCACATCCAAGAGCAGCACCATTCTCAATGTTCTACAGGGGGCATGCCTCAGACAGCTAGTGCTGGAACCCACTCTGGAGGGAGCAATCTTAGACTTGGTACTCTCAAATGGTGACGGACAGAGGATCTCCAATACTGAAGTGGGTAGCCACCTGGGAACAAGCGACCACCAAACAGTGTGATTCACGATAAACTTAGCTATAGAGTCAAGCCATACAAAAGCGAAGGTACTGGACTTCAGAAGGGCTAATTTTGTCAAAATGGGAGAGTGCCTCAGAAAAGCACTAGCAAACAGGCAAGAAGGTGGGGTGGAGCAACAATGGGGAAACATCAAAAACCACCATCACAGAGGCAACAAGCCTTTGTGTGAAACGAATAAATCAAAATGAAAGAAAAAAACACTATGGTTCTCAAAAGAAGTGGCGGGGAAGGTAAGGGAGAAAAAGATAGCATTCAGAAAATATCACGAAACACAGAAGGAGCAGGACAGAGAACTGTACCAGTTAAAGCAGAAGGAAGCGGGGAAGGTAGTCAAAATAGCAAAGGCCCAAACTGAGGAAAAGACAACCAACTCAGTTATGAAGGAGATAAAACCTTTTATAGGTACATTAGGGAACGCAGAAAGACTAAGGTAGGGATACTGAGGCTGAATAAAGAGGAAGGTGGTTGGGCAGACAGCGACAGTGAAAAAGCAGGGATACTGAACGAATACTTCTGCTCAGTATTCACAATGGAAAAGCAGGGGGAGATACCTAATCCAGTCAATAGAAGCTCTCTGGATAGGGAGTTGATATTATCCTTTACAGAAGAAAGGGTTCTGAAAGAACTCTTAAAACTGAAGGTGGATAAAGCAATGGGGCTTGATGGGATTTACCCCAGAATTCAAAAGAACTAAGGGAAGAACTAGTACACAGTGGGGGGAGGGAGAATACTGACAACACCAAAATGGAAAGGGACCTGGGGTAGTCATATCAGATGACCTAAAGGTGGGCCAGTAATGTGAGAAGGCAGTGGAGGGCTGAGGGGATACTGGGATGCATAGGAAGAGGCGTCACCAGTAGAAAACAGGAAGTTGTTGGCCTTCTGTACAGGCGGTTGGTAAGACCATCTGGAGTATTATGTACAGTTCTGAGACCCCATCTCCAAAGACACAGACAGGGTGGAGGCTGTCCAGAGGAGGCAACCAAAATGGTGCAGGGTCTGCACTGGAAGACATATGAAGAAGACTAAAGGAGCCTAAGATGTATAGCCTCGAGGAAAGGGTGAGAGGGGGACATGATAGAAACTTTCAAATGCACAAGGGATCAATGAAGTCCAAGAGGGTAGCATCTTTCAGAAAAAGAGATGTGCAAGAACAAGAGGCACAATCTGAAGATAGAGAAGGGACGGCTCAGAGGTAATGTGAAGAAGTATTTCTTCATGGAGATGGTTGTAGATGCATGGAACAGCCTTCCTGAGGAGATCATAGAGTCAAAAACAGTGGGGGAATTCAAGAATGCATGGCACAGACAGAAGGCAATTCTAGTGGGGGGTAGGAGGAAGTAGGCTGTTGGTTAACTAGGATCTGCAGTTTATCCATTAGGTAGTGAAATGGGAAGACTAGGTGGGCCAAGTGGTCCTTATCTGCCATTAAATTCTATGTTTCTATGGTTGTATGCTGTAGTCATGGGCTCAAATGGGGCATCCTTTAACATGGCTATACACAGGTTTAAGTGCCAGGGAGGGACCGGTTCAAAAAGCGGGAGTTGGAGGTGTTGCAGACCTTTGGAAAACTTCTTAAAAATGGGATGAGAAATGAGGGATTTCTGTTTGCCCATGGAAGTGAAAGCTGAAACTGCTGCCAGGTGAACTTTCAGAGATGAGGCTTTCAGGTCTCAGGCCTGCAAGTGCACCAAATAATCCAGAACAGATGACAAACTTGACTGCATGGGATCAATTTATTTATCCTTACACCAGAAAGAAAATCTCCTCCATTTCGTGGGGCAAGTCTCTTGGTGCTAGGCTTTTCTGCCAGCCCGAGGATCTTCAGGACCTGCTCTGAATATTGAGAGACAGGGCACTCTAGCTTCTCAAGTACTAGGCCTTGAGGAGAAATGACTGGACATTGGGGCACGGCACTGCCTTCTAAGGCAGCAGGATGAGACTGTGGATGGGAGGCAGATGAACAGGTTGCCCGGACTGACAGGCGGAGAAGCTGGGGATACCAAAGCTGCTTCTCCCAGTCTGAAGCTATTAGGATCATTGTTGCAAGCTACCTCCTGAACTTGAGGAGCACTCTGAGAATCAGAGGAAAAGGAGGAAAAGCATACAGGAACCTGTCTGACCAAGTCAAGGTGCAGGGCGTCCACTGGCACTGTGACCAGTACTGGGGGTCTGCAACAGCATAGGGGGAGCTGATAATTGAGCTCTGAAGTGTACAGGTCTATTTCTGGAGTCCCCCAGCTCCTGAAAGTTGTGGCTAGTACCTGTCTATTCAAGGTCCACTCATGGAGACCCTGTCTGATACAGCTCAGAGAATCTGCAAGGACGTTGTCTTTGCCTGGCAGATAAATTGCGGTTAGCTGTATGTCCTGGGAGTAAGCTAGCAGCCAAATCCTTGTTGCCTCTGTCCAGAGTTTTGAGGATTTTGTACCCCCTAGTTTGTTGATATAAAACATGGTAGTAGTGTTGTCTCTCCTGAGTTGGACAGAATGATCTTTGAGCTGAGGGGCAAAGGCCTTTATGGCCAGGTACACAGCTCTGAGCTCAAGGAGATTTATTTGGCATTCAGAATCTGCAGGGGACCATACCCTGCTTACAGACTGATCCTCTAGGTGAGCCCCCCCCAGCCTAGAAGGGAGGCATCTGTGGTGAGGACTTTGGAGGGCTTCTTCTGCTGGAAGGGAGATTCTGAGCATCTTCCCACCAGCCCAGAGCTTGCAGAAGCATCTATGTGACTGGGATTGGCTTTGATAGTGAGTCTGTTTTATGAGACCAGCAGGCCCTCCGGTGGTACTGGATGTCCCTCATCTGGAACCACTGCCGTGGTAGAGGCCACGTGGCCTAGTAACCTGAGGAAGTGTCTGGCCAGTCTTGACTGGCCTAGCAAAAATGAATCTGCCCGGGACTGAAGGTTCTGAATCGTGTCTAATGGAAGCAGAGCTTTTCCCTTTTGGGTGTCTAGTTCTGCTCTAATTAATTCCAGTACTTGCACTGGTTCCGTCTGAGACTTCTGCACAAGTTGATCAGGAAACTCAGGGACTCCAAGGTAAGCTGGGTTAGTTTCAGGGAGTCCCTGAGCTGCTGAGGGGATTTATCTACCATAAGCCAATCGTCCAGGTAGAGGAAAAAAACAGGTTACTCACCTGTAACAGTACTTGTAGGAGTGGTATATGTTGTTCATCCACACAAACCCACCGACCTCGATGCACAACCCTCTGCTTCCAGCGGGCAAGATCTAGCATCAAGGGGCAGAGCCAAGGCATATACCACCCGGGTGGGTTGGAGCAGCCAGCTTTTAGACTTTCTGGCAAGAACCTTAAAGGGAATGGACATGCCAAACAGTGTAGATGAACAACATATATCACTCCTAGAAAGTGCAGTTACACAAAGACTTTTGCTGTAACAGCAGATCTCCTAGGAATGTCTCTTGCAGTAAGTCATTACTTCTGGGAGTTCCCAATAGGTGGCGCTCCAGCACGGAAGTCTCTTCCAGCAGTCTCTATACCAGGGACCACCTACACTACCTGTGCTGTAGCTATAAAAGTGGATGGTCCCTGGTAAGCTCTGTTCCCCGCCAGTTTCAGCTCGGAAACGAGGGACCGAGGGAAACTGAGGTACCGAAGCTTCCTACCCTTACATCGTTTTTCCTATTACATAAGGTAGGGGGATGGAGGGAGGGAAACTACTTACTGCAAGAGACATTCCTAGAAGATCTACTGTTACAGCAAAAGTCTTTGTGTAACTGCACTATCTTCCACGGAATAGTCTCTTGCAGTAAGTTAGTACTTCTGGGAGATTCCCAAGCAGTTATATGGCAGTGAGTGGCCACAGATGGCATTCTGCCATAGGCAAAATGTGGTCATAGGACCAATGAATACTAAATTGCATAGCAATGTAATAAAGGAATACATGATTCACTATGAAGCATTTTTTAAAGAAAACTAGAAGGAATATGTTAAGAGCACTGAGCAATTATGGAGCTTCAATGATCAGCAGTGAAAGCACAATCTGATGCAAAGACAACTTTGTTACCAATTGTAACAGTAGCTAGAGTAATATAATGTTATTCTTTAGCAGTGCTACAAAGTAGCGAGTGAAGACTTCCTTTTTTCCCCCAAATTGTCTAGCCAGGAATGAATGTATCCATTTAACAAAAAGTAGGATACTGAAGTAACAGATAATGTAGCAAATGAAACAATGTATTTGTGACCAAACAAAATGAAGCAGTGGTTAAAACATATAATCTCTTTATATGTACTCACCCTTTTCGGTGTGATCTTTGTTCATAATCAAGGGAAACAGTGGTTAAAAACATAATCTCTGTATATGTACGCACCCTTTTTGATATGATCTTTGTTCATGATCAAGGGAAAGCTGCGAATAGCAGTGAAGGAGAAAGGAATATAGTCCATAGTGTGACTGATTGTGTCTCAACATGTGGTTGAGTTAATAGTGGAGGGACCTGGTCGAGGGAGGGACAGGATGTCCGGAGCACTGCAGGTCAAAAAATGCAACTCGATGGAATGGTCGTGATGGTCTACAAACAGTGATACCTGAGAAATTGGCTCGATGTATCGAGCCAATGTGAAACAAAAACGCCCTCAGTCTTTTTTGTGGCCCCAAAAGGTCCCAGAGGCCAAGAGAGGACTGGGGTGAGCTAGATCCTTAATGAGGGCAGAAGCCCCAGGGCGGCTGCGGAGGTGCGCTCACAGGTCGGCTTCGCTAGGTCCTTGTTACTTGTTCTCTGCCCTTAAAGGTGTCACGTGAGGTATAATTTAGGCCCAGTTTTGTATGAATAATTATACTGAGGACGTGGTTTTTGGTACATGCATTGTACTGTTTTCAGTTGTCTGTCTGAGGTTTGTAGGTTCTCCAGTATCGTTTGAGCTTCTGGCCCAAAAAGATGGTCGCCTGAAAAGGGGGCGTTAGCCACTTTGTGTTGAATATCAGGTGCTAGCCGTGAAAGTCTGAGCCATGCCTGGCAGCGTATAAGAATACCGACTGCAGAGGCTCAAGGCGAAGCATCGGCAAGATCATATCATGATCTTAATAAATGTCGAGACAGTGAAATAACTGTATTGTTTATAGATGTAAGTTATTCTGTTTCAGGGGATGCAGGTATTTTGTTTATAACTTCTCCAGCAGAAGTGCTCACTGTACGTAGGTATTGCAGCACGTGCCCCATATAGTTAAGTATTCTGATGTTTAGTGTGTTTAGAGCAAACACTCTCTTCCCCATATGATCAAAACGTTTAGTCTCTCTCTCTCTTTCTCTCTGGAGGTATCGTGCTTGTATGTTTAGGTTTGCCACAGCCGCAGTAACCACGGAATCCGCTGCTGGCATATTCGTTAAATAATGATAATCAGGAGGGGCTTGATACAGCCCGTGGGCCTTTCTAGGTAACTCCTGCACTGCTATGGGTTGACTCCAAGCTTCAGTAATAGCATTGCTGAACATAGGTATAAAAGGAGGAATAGCCCGGACGGGGTCTTCCGGTAGGCCTAGATATTGAGCCATATCTTTACTTAGTCTGTCCTGTTCCGTTGTGGTGAACCCCATTGTTTTTTGTATTTGTAGAATCATTTCGGGGAATGAGGGATCATCCGGTGGAGAAATTACCTTTCGTGGTTATAATAGCCCTTCATCCCAGTAGGAGGGCACCTCCGAAGGGGATTCATATCCTCTTGTGTCAGGGGAGCCATCACAGATCCTATGAAAGTTTGGATTCGTGTGATAATCTGAGAAATATTGATCTGGATATTTGGGAGGAGGCAGGACCGGGGAGCATTCTAGCTCTGTGCGTGCCTGCTTGGACGGAGGTCGCAATATCATTTGTGCTTGAGGGTTACGTCCCGGAGTGTGGCTATGGTCAAAACCCATAGAATCCAGTACTCCATTTACTATTTCTTCAATATTTGGAACTTGTGATGATGGAATTGTTATGTAAGCAGGTTCTGAATCCAGCGTATGTGGGGATGGGGGATCAATTTGTGCCTCCCGGTAAAGTGATCCGGTGTTTCTTTGACGTCTTTGCTCATTTCCAACGGGGCTGTGAGCCCCACGTGGGAACGACAACAAGGCTGGAGGGACTCTGCGTTCTGAAGGATATAGTTCTTCATTTTGTAGAAATGCAGCTCCATATGCATCTTTTGATACATATTTTTGACAATATTCTTGGCTTTTCATGGTCGACCTTCCATAAGGATCATCCATCATCCATAGCTGTACTATATGCAGGCAAGGGTGTTGTTCTATGCAGCAGTGATCATCTTGATGATGGAGGCATCAGTCCCGTAGACGGGAGAGGCAGAGAAGCATGCCTCGATGATGAAGTACTGTGTCTTATAAGTGGAGGATCAGTAACAGCATGCTTCGTTGATGGGGGAATACACTCCACTGATGATGAGGAAGGCAGGGCATGTGTCGTTGACGGTGGGATATGCTCCATCGACAATGGGACAGTAAATGCATGCTCTGTCGACGATGGGAGTGCCATCATCGATGATGGGGGAGTGAAGACATGCTCCGTCGATTATGGAAATGTTGCCGTCGACGATGGGAGAGTGGATGCATGGCCCATCAACAGTGGCAGGCCTCTCGTCGACGAGGAAGCATAGGGAGCAGCATGTACTCCATCGACAGAGGCATTCTCATCGATGATGCAGTCTTGTAAAGCCCTCCTGTCGACGGGGGGGGGGGTTATGTCCCATCGATGGGGAAGGCAGCAAGACCTCCGTCGTCGAAGGTGCAGGAGTTCTGGTCGATGGGGGAGCTGAGGAATGACGCCCCATCGACGATGAACATTATTTTTTTAATGGAATAGAGCCTGCCATGGACGGGGGTGAAGCGCCTGTCAACGATGACTATCTTCTTGATGATCCAGGTTTTGGAGGCACGACCGTTGAAAGGCGGTCAGGCAGAACTTTAGGTGAAGGGGTTTCCTTCCCAGTATTATCTCTTGAAGAGGACTCTAAGTTTTTTGAGCCCTTTGGTTGATTGAGAACCCTGTGTGTGTGTGACAGGGAATCATCTATTGTAGATATATGCTGTCTGTATGAAGCCCAGACACCCAGGCTATGGGTTTAATCCATGTCGTAGACTGCTACTAGGAGAAATGCTGCCAGAGCTGAAGCCGTCAGGAAAATGAACAGAGCTTACCAGGGACCACCCACTTTTATAGGTACAGCCCAGGAAGTGAGGTAGTGTGGGTGGTCCCTGGTATAGAGACTGCTGGAAGAGACTTCCGTGCTGGAGCGCCACCTATCGGGAACTCCCAGCAGTAGTGACTTACTGCAAGAGACCATTCCGTGGAAGATCTACTGTTACAGGTGAGTAACCTGTTTATTAGGATCATGGATATGTTGTTTTAGCCACACTATCTGGCAAACTCCTAGCAGTTCTCCAGGAGGGAGGCAGGCAAGGAGCACACCCCCTACTTGGGAAACAGAGACTAGAGAACTGAGGCACCAAAACCGGCATTCCAGCGTGACTCTAGGTCGATGTGGTAATGGGAAATGAAGGTGTTTGCTGACTTCCAGGAAGCAGTCCTGCAGATATCCTGTTTAGGGATGACCCTAGAAGCAGCCACAGACACAGCAGTATGACAGGCAGAATGAGCTCTCATCCCTACGGGAGGCTCCTTGCCTGCCAACCGACAGCAGAGATCAATGCAAGATGGAATACATCTGCCAATCATCCACTTGGCTGCAGACGTCTGCCAGGTGCAGCTTCAGCGTGGGTGACAAACAGGTGGCGAATTTCTCCCCGAACTTCAGCCACATGCTCCTTGTAATAAGAGAGCGCTTGTCTCAGGTCCAAAGTATTAAGCCTGTACTCCGCCTCCAAGGTGTAATTGGGGTAGTGCACCGGCAGAGTCATCACCTGGTTCAGGTGAAACTCTGATACAACCTTTGGAAGGAACTTCGGGTTCGGACACAGGACAACCTTGTCCTTGTGGAAGACCACATAGGGAGACTAAACAGAGAGCACCTGGAGCTCCATAATCCTTCTGGCCGACGTAATAGCCACCAGGAAGGCAGTCTTCCATGACAGGTGTGACATCTCACTCCTGTGCATTGGTTCGAATGGCTTGCCCATGAGCTTTGCCAGTACCAGCAATAGATCCTACGGTGGTGGTGGTTCACTCACTAAAGGGGAAATGTGATCAAGGCCTTTGAAAAAGCGCCAGACCACCTTCTCCTGTGCCGTCTGCTGACCGCCCATGACTGGTATGCAGAGATGGCTGTCAGGTGCACCTTAAAGGTCACAGACCGAAGACACCCTTTGGAGAGAGACCAAAGGTAGTCGAGAATGCTAGCCACTGGACTGGAAAAGGGTCCTGGCCCTTGCCCTGACACCAAATGGAAAATCTCTTCCATTTGAAGGCAAAGCACCTCCTGGTCGATTCCTTCCTGGATGCCTCAACAACAGTGAGAACATCCTCGGAGAGACCCAAAGCCTGGAACTTTAGCCACTCAGAAACCAGGCTGTCAGGTGCAGACACTGAAAGTCTAGGTGGAGGACCATCCCCTGACTGACTGAGATCAGGTCCAGGCATGCTGGAAGACACATTGGGAGCCTGTTGCTGAGGCAATCAAGGGAAGTGGAGGGAATGCACAAGAGGCCTGGGGTCCATGGTCTTGAGAAGGCATCCCCTGCAGCAAGCCCTGCTGAGGGGGGCGAGCATGAAACAGACTCAGCTTTGTGTTCTCCCTAGAGGCAAACAGGTCCACCTTAGGGGTGCCCCACTGGGAGAACAGTCTGTGTACCACCGCTGGATGGAGAGACCACTCATGGGGTGCCTCACCCACATGGCCGAGATTGTCTGCCTGTTGATTTGGGGCTCCTGCCACATTGATGGCTAGGAGACCTGCCTCCAGTCAGCTCACAAGGGTTGAAATGTGGAGCGCTTCTCTGCACAGAGGCTGAGAGTGTGTGTCGCCCTGCTTGTTGAGTTAGTACATGATCGTGGTATTGCCCATCTGGACCTGCACCACTTGGCCCCTAAGGAATGGAGCGAATGCAGTCAGCACCAGCCGAACTGCTCGGAGATCCAGCAGGTTGATATGGCATTGGGATTCCTCAGAGGAGGTCAAGAGCCCATGGACTCTGTGATTCCCCATGTGGACACTCCAGCCCATGAGAGAGGCATCGGTCATTAGAACGACTGTTGGCTCAGGACGGACAAACGGGATCCCCTAATGCAGATATTCTAGGATGATCCACCATTGGAGAGCATCCCACAGTGATCAGCTGGTCGAAATGACCATGTCACTGAGTCCACTGGTTGGCCAGCTCCCACTGAAGGGGGTGCATATGCCACTGGGCCCATCAGACCACGGAGGTGTAGGCCGTCATGTAACCCAGAAGGTACAGGAAGTCCTGGGCAGGGCACAAGTGTCCAAACAGAAATGATATGGCAAAGGAGGCCAGAACCTCTGCCCTGTCCGCGGGGAGTCTGGCTCTGGCTTGGCAAGAGTCAGAGCTCTGCCCTGATGTAGCAGATCACCTGCGAAGGCATGCATTCCGGCTTGGTCTCGTTGGTTAGGAGACCAAGTTTGACGCAGATCTGAAGGGCCAGATCCCTGGACCTCTCCACCTCCTGTTTGGAGGGATACGCTATGAGCCAACTGTCAAGACAGGGGTACACTCTGACCCCCCCCAAACGCCAAAGATGGGCCACCACCACTGCAGTGCATTTCGTGAAGAACCAGGGGAACGATGACAGGCCGAACAGCATGGCTTGGAACTCGAAGAGGGCTCCCTCTGCTCGGAAGCTGAGGAACCTTCGGTGTGACGGATGGATCAGAACATGAAAGAATGCATCCTGCAGATCCAGTGAGCAAAACCACATGTTCTGCTTGAGAGATGGCATGATCGGAGACAGAGTTACCATCATGAGGGTGTGAGACCTGAGAAGTTGGTTCAGGTCGTGCAGAACTAGAATGGGGTGCCAGACCCCCCATCCATTTTAAGACAAGGAAGTATCTGGAAATCAACCCTTGGTTGACAGGGGAATCCACGACTCTCACCAGTATCTACTTGCAGAGGAGCTGGGCTATGTCGACTCAGAGAGCCAACTGAGTGTGCATGGAAACCATTTCCTCTCATGGGGCGCTGGCTCGGCTTGGTGGATACTGCTCGAATTCCAGAGGCAGCCCCTGGCCGACCACTTCCAAGACCCACCTGTCCACTGTAACAGCAGAACAGGTGGAAAGGAAATGGTGGAACCGCCCCCCCCCATGGGAGGACCCAGAGTGGGTGTGATGGGTATGGGGTTAGCAACCCCCATCCCGTCACTGTGCAGGCTTGCAGGAGGAGGAGGATCCAACTTGAGAACCACTGGGACTTTTCACTCTGTGCTTACAGGCTGCTGAAGGCCTTGGCTTGGGCCGACGGTGCCAAAGTTGAGCCTGCTGCTATTGCTGCCCCGACTGAAAGTGGGGCTGCTTGGCTGCCAGGGCAGAAGGCCGGAACAGCTTTCTCTTCTGCTTTTTGGAACCCTGGGATTCTTTCTGGGTAGAAGTCGTGGAGTCCAAGGTGGCATTGGACTTCTCTATGCACTGGCAGTGACCATCCACTCCTGGACCAAAAAGATTGGTGCCCAGGAAGGGAACATGATTCAATTAGTGCTTAGTGTCCACCGTGAAGGTCAAGACCCTCAGCCAGGCACTGCGGTGCATGGTGACGGCGGCCGTCACCGAGTGGAGGCAAAAATCCACGATGTCCAGAGCTGTCTGGAGTTGCTGTTTGGAAATCACCCGACCCCGGTCGCAGACCTGCTTGACCGTGGTCTGGAGCTCTGCCGGGAGATGAGGAAGAACTTCATCCAGAAAGCCCAAGAGGGTATGAGAAAAATGTACCATGATGACGGCCGAGCTCGCCTCACGAAGGCCAATCGAAGAGGCAGCATAGACTTTTCTGTCCAAATGGTCCAATTTCCTGGACACTCTGTCCGGGAGTCTATCGGTGTCTCCTGAATTACCTGAGCGCCGAAACACAGATTCAGTCACCAGCCCCTCGACCGAGGGGTGTTCTGTGAATCCTGAAAGGGAGCCAATGGGAACTGCATACTTGCGGGCCATCCGGGCTGAGGGTGCAGGGCAGGAGTCTGGGTGCTGCCACAGCTCCAAGGCCAGGCCAACAATGGCTTCAGCCACAGGGAAGGCATCTGTCAGAGAATCCCCTCTTTTGAGGATATCAGTGAGGGGATATTCAGCCCATTTTTGAATGGGCTCCAAGGGCATCCCTGTAGATTCGGAGATGAGACAGAGGATGCCCATGAAGAATGTGGGACCTTCCTCCGTCGAGAGACTCCTGATGGATTCTTTGTCCAAGGGACGGGAATACAAGTCAGAGTCCTCAGACTCTGGCTAGATCGGCCGACCACTCATGTCACCTTTGACCCGCAGGGGATGGTTGGGAATGAGGGTGACAGACAGCTTATGCAGAAGGACCTTGATGGGCCGAGACTCCTTGGTAGAAGCCCCGGAGAGAGGCTGCTTAGGTGGTGGCTCTACCCGAATTGGTGGAGAGGCCGGTTTTGGACAAGCCGGGAGGGTCTTTACTGGCTCCACAAGCGGAGGGACGGTGTTAACTGGTTCCTGGGGAGTTGGCATCGGCCTGGAGGGTGACAGCCAAATGATGGCTGGTGTGGAAGCCAGACTCGACTTCAGACCAGCCATAATTAACTGTTGCCTCATTAAGTCCTCGTAGCATTGATGCAGCTTGCGTTGAAGCCTCTCCTCTTCCAAGGAGGCCGAAGATGAATGGTGGTGACGTTGATTCTTGGAACGCTTATGCAATTTCTTCAGCCTATCGGTCGAAGGAGTCCGAGACCTCAACTTTGACCGTTGGGGGGGACCAACGGGGGTGCTCAGAAGGAGCCGGTGAGAACCATGGCTCCTCCAGGTCAGGGACAGGGACCGTAAAGAGGTTCACAGCAGGCTGGGTCTCCTCTTCAGTGGGTCCGGTCAGGACTGGGGTCCTGAATAAGAAATTGTCGGCCTCCAGTGATGACGGGTAGACGGGGTCGAGCACAATCTTGACTGGGTCATCGTCATGCATTTGAGCCGGCTGGCTTGACGGGGGTACCGTGAAGCCAGCGGCCGAGGCTGCAATCTCAACCGAAGTCGAGACAGCAGATTCCTGGGACTGAGATCGCTCTCGATTCCAAGAACATCGTCAACAAGATGAACCTTCTCTCAACTCATTGTCCTTTTTACAGGAGCAGGAGACATGCGTGCTCGAAGGACTCTCCAATTTGTTTGGGAGAGACTGGCACATCTTCTTGAAGGAGTCTGAAAAGATGGAGCCTAAAATGAGTGGGACGAGGACCGACATGGAAGAGGACCAATCAGCGGCCCGAGCTGCCTCCTCAATGAAGGCCTTCATCTGCTCTAGTTGATCAGCAGACCACGCAGACGCGGAGACCGCCCAACTGGCCTCTTTTGATTTGACCGGCGGGTTTCGACTTTCTCCAGTCCGCCTAATAAATCGTGCAAACGAAGTCAAGACATTAGGTTGGGACACGCACCAAAATCGCAGGCATGGCCTAGGTAGCAGACGCACGAGGCATGCGGGTTGGTGTGACACATCTTTGGCCTGCACGGGCACTGGCAGAACTCAGGTGAGGACTCATCCTCCATCACAGTCATGATCGCAAAGCAATGCGGAGAAACTCGAACGAGTTTAATGAAGATTTGTATGCCAGTGCTTGCTATAACAAGGAAGCGATATGGAGGGAACCTGAATTTTCCAATGGAAAGGAAGATCTGGTGTCAAGGGGTGGAGTCGAGGCATATACCACCCGGGTGGGTGGGAGGAGCCAGCTTTTAGACCTTCCAGCAAGACTCCTAAAGGGAAAGGACATGCCAAACAGTGTGGATAGAACAACATATTCACGATCTTAGAACTGAGACTTTTTGTCTCCTGAGATAAGATGCCACTGCAGCCAGGCACTTTGTGAAAACCCTGGGCGTTGTGGTGAGACTGAAAGACAGCACTGCAAGCTGGTAATGACCAGAAGGCAGACTGAACCCGAGGTATTTTCTGTGGGAAGGCAGTATTGAAATGTAGAAGTAGGCATCCCTGAGATTTAGGGAGGCTAGCCAGTCTCCCTCTTGTAATGAAGAAATGACCACCGAGAGGGTGACCTTTTTGAATTTTGGTTTGCACAGATGCTTGTTTAAGTATCTAAGGTCCAGAATAAGTCGCCAATCACAGTTTTTCTTCGGGTAAGAAAATATCTGGAATAGAGGCCCTTTCCCCACTGGGAGGAGGGTATTCTTTCTACTGCATTCTGTGACAGGAGGGACTTTACCTCTAACTCCAAAAGAATGTTTTCTGTTGGGGAGAGAGGTTTGAAAGACCTGTGATGCTGAGTGGGGAATTTTTTGAACTTCAGGATAAGACTCTGGCCCACTACTTCTAGCACCACTTGTCTGTGGCGATGGTTTTCCAATTGTGGAGATAGTGGGAGAGTGTCCCTCCTACTGGGAAAGGAGAGATGACCTGAACAACCCAGTCAGGGGGTTTGTTTGGACTGAGCTTTTGTGGAAGGGGCAGTATCCACACACTGCTGGACTCTTTTGCCTCTTCCTCTAAACAACCCCCTCATTTGACAATAGTCAATTGGCACAGGCATGGGCACGGAGTAGAAGGGTCTGGGGTAGTATCCCCTGCCTCTTGCTTCCCTTCCTTGTGCCTTGTAGGAAGTGGAGGGTTTTTTGCTTAGCTGCATTGCTTCTGTAGGTGGTTTTGTATTCCTCCATCTTTTTCATATAGGTCTCAGTTTTCTCCCCGAAAAGTGAGTTGTTGTCACAGAGAAAATCCATGGCCTTGTTCTGGGCATCCTGAGTAAGGTTAGTTGACCTTAACCAGGCAAATCTCCTGAGGGAGATGGCTTGAGCCACTGCCCGTGAGGCGGTATAATTTGCATCCACAGCCATGTGGAATCGATACCTGGTGGCATCTAGGGCAGTTCGTACAGGTCTTGGACAATGTTGTCAGGGAGCTTGTGACTGACAGCCAGGACAGCGTTCCATAAAGTTTTCTGGTACTGAGCTGAGTATGTCATATATGTAGCTAGGTGAATCAGCAAAGAAGCTATTGCGTAAAAGGTTTTGCCCAACGGTGTCCAACCTTTTGGACTCTCTGTCAGGAGGTTGTGATGATAAGGGTTCTTTAGCCTCATCACAGACTGCTGCTTGCACCACACCCTCGTGATCAGGATGTGTATAAAGGTACTCAGCATTGTTTCTACTGAGCTGTTACTTTCTGTCTGTTTTCTTGTCCACCCTTGGGATGGATGTAGGATTTTGTAACAGTTTAAAAGTCACCTTGCAAAGGGACTTGTGAACTGGAAGGAGTAACTTTTTGGGAGGAGGGAGATCCATCATATCTAGAAAGTCTGGCTCCTTTTCCTCTTCTGAGGCTTCTTGAATAGAAAGGTTAAGGGTGTCCACCATCTGCTGGACAAAATTATAATGAGAGGTGAAGTCCTCCTGACCTGGCAATTGGGGGGGAGGGGGGTTCAAATTCTTGGTCAAGAGTCTCTCCCACTTCTATATAATCCTCCTGCTCCTCTACAAATTCATCATAATAAAAACCCCGATCTGGGTAGATAATCCAGGCTGGTCTGCGAACATGTCACCTATTATTACTTTTATTTTCATTTTTACTTTAATTTGTCACTGATGTCTCCCTTTGCCTTTCAGCGGGAGGGGCAGAGATATGTTTTTCTTTTTATTCCTTTCTGGCAGGCCCCAAATCGGGAACCGGCTCATGGCTTCTTTCAAGCTTGGCTTGATCAGCATTATTTTTATCACCCTTATTTTCACAGGGGCCCTTGGACGATCTTTATTTTTATAATAAGTAAAAGTCCCTTCCTCAGAAGACTTTGCAGATAAGGAGGCAGACTGAGAAGCCTCAGTTTCTCTCTCTCTCCCTCTTTTTTTTAATAAGAGAAATTTGCTTGGACCTATAGCAAAAGCAGCAGGGTCATGGCTAAAACGAGGGTCATGACAGAAAAATAATTAAACAGGTAACAGTAAAAATATTTAGGTCTAAGTCAGTTAAAAAGTCAATCTGACAGGAAACGAGTGTCAGAAGACCAAAATAATGTTCCCAGAAGGGAGTAGAATTTTTAAAACGACTACCCCAAGCACTGTAGAACTGGATGAACAATTCCCAAAACCAGGTAACAGAAAGAAAAATCAAAAATAAACAAGTTCCCCTGAAAATGGGGGAAAAACCTTAAAAATTAGTTTAAAATGAGAAAAAAACAAAGTTTGTACCTCAGAAAATGCAGTTTCCAGTCAGAGAATACAGCCTGGAAAACATGATGCAACCCCTGTGAGAGAAAAATGAAACTGGTCCTGAACAGTACTGGGACTTCAAAAACCACAAAAAACTGTGGAAAATGAAGAAAAATAAACCTAAAGGTAGCAAAAGTGAAAAACAAAACAAACATACTTGAAACAGAAACAAACCTCCTTCAAGCAAAGAGAGCGAGAGAGAGTAACTCCAGGACCAACTGTCCACTACAGATGGAAAAAACAATCTGAACAGCAGACAGCACAATGTGCAAGCAGCAACCTCTCATTGCATCTTACTGGCAGTTTATTTTCTCATTTACATAAACTCCTCCTTTGGGACCAGAGGAACACAGCTGGTTGACTGCATATGTCAAGGATACTGAGGGATTCCAGGGGTGAGAACAGATTGTTCCACTGCAGTGTGAATGCATTCTAACAGAAAATTCCAGGTTCCGGACTTCTGAATCAGAATCAAGGCAGCTGGCGTTGAGTGGGGACACCAAAAGGTCACTGACTGGTGTTCCCTACTCATCAAATAGCGATCTCACAATGTCTAAAGCTAGTGACTACTCGAGATAATCTGCTGACGTTTGACTGAGTTCGTCTGCGAGAGTATTCTGGACTCATGACAGACAGATGGCCTGAAGAAGAATTCCCCTGCCCAAAGCACCACTCCCACACTCTCGCTGCCTCCCTGCAGAAAGGAGAAGAGTGCACTCTTCCCTGTCTGTTGACACAGTACATGAATGATTTGTGTGTGTGTGTGGAAGATGGCTGTCTTTTGGCTAAGTCCAATAGAGTTTGAGCATTGTAAAGTCCTGCTCACATCGCCAGCATATTTATGTGGAGATGTGTCTCTGTAGTATCCCAGATGCTTTGTGTCGCATGACTTTGGCAATGAGCTCCCAATGTCATTAGGGAGGCATCCACAGTGCATGTCACCTCTGGCTGTGATGGGGAGAAGGGGATGCCCAGAAGGAGGTTTTCCTCCACAGACCACCACAGCAATGACCTCACAAGAGGTTTTGTCACCTGAATGGGGTAGTTTCAAGGGTATGATGCTCAAGACTACTGGGCACTGAGCATCCACTGAGTTGTCCTTATGTGCAGCCTCGCTAGGGGGACTGTGAAAACTGAGGATGCCATAAGTCTCAGCATGCCCTGCATGGAATGAGCTGGTACCGATCTGCTTTCCATGATAAAGCATGCTATCTGCAAGATTGCCCATACCCTGCTGTCTGAAAGAAAGGCCCAGGATATGAACAGAAGTACCAGGAAGGGCTCCAGCTGAGATGTGGAAAGGTTCAGTAGTATTCTCATGGATATTAGAAACTGTGAGGCAGTGGCCGCTGCCTGCTGTGTCTCCTACCAGGATGAGGTTTTCAGGAGCCACTCATCCAGGCATGGGAAGACCTGTAGTCCCAGCTTCCTGAGGTGCGCTGCAAGTACTGGGAAGCACTTCATAAAGACACGCGGTGCCATGGAAAGCCCAAAGGGAAGGACTCTGAACTTGTAATGTTGCCCCTCCACGCAGAACCGCAGGTACTTGTGGTGGGTGGCATGAACCAGTATGTGCTAGTATGCATCTTGCACGTCCAGAGAAGCTAGCCAGTCCTGTTGTTTCAGGTATGGTAACAGGGAACCCTGAGAAGCCATCTTGAACTTTTCTCAATCCATGCATTTGTTTAGTTTTCTGAGATACAGAATGGGGTGCATGCCTTCTGATTTCTTGGGTACTAGGAAGTAGTGGGAGTAGAACCTTTTGTTTCATTCTTACTCTAGCACTATTTCCACTGTGCTGTTTCTCAGAAGGCCCGCAATATCCTGTGCCAGCAGCTCTGAAATGTGAGCTACTAAGCAGAACTATCCCAGTGCCTTCTAGGCGGAGTACCCCTCTTGGCCCTGCTGGCCCCTCACAGGCTACTTATAGAGATACCAACTCAAATGAATGACACACTATCCAAGAAGAACCAGAAGAACTTTTTACACTTAAAGAGCCACTGATGCCTTGAGAAGAACTTTGGAAAAGAAAAACAATATTTGGACACAATGAAGCTTATATTATTCATTAGGTCAGTATTTCATATTCCCATTATGTATTACTGAGATTATATGCATGAAAACAGGAAACCTGTTTCTACAGGGTTCATCAGCTCCTATTGCTTCTTCCCAAGCTGATGTCATAATACTCTGCATATGACATCACAGTTATTCTCACGGCAACAGACTGAGACGTCACAAATGAAAATTACGTAAAATCTTCATGATTTATTCATACCGCTGAGTTACAAGCTGGAGGCGCTGGGACCCTGCGAGCGCCAAAAATCTTCAAGAGGGCTGGTGCCAAGGTAGGACTATGCATGCGCGGCACCGCAAGACTGGCTCGCGCCTGTGTAGGCTACCTTGGCGTCGACCCTCCAACCGCCTCAGTACCTTTTTTACCGAGGAGGTGCAGTGTAAAATAACCTAAGGAACTCCTAACCTAACAAAGGCATAAGATAGCACAAATGACCCGTGTAAGAAGGGTCAACTTAACGACGTCCTCATAGCCCAACCAAATAAGGGAGTTAAGACCAGAACAGATTAAGTGAGCCTGGGGATAGTGGGGGGGGGGGGGCTATATGAATAAATGGTGAAGACTTGTACAAGTAGATCAAGAATTACGGTAGGTACGTAATTTTCATATCTTCCTGGACTTAAAAGTCTTGACCATTTATTCACACTGCTGGGTTAGAGTACCAAGCTAAAAACAATTCCTCGAGTACGACGGTAGGAGAAGGAGCTCACTCAGTACAGAAGTCCATTAAGGAATGTCCTGCCAAAGGAAGCATGCTGTCTGGCATGGACATCCAGAGTGTAGTGCTTTACAAAAGTGTGCACTGAGTTCCAAGTAGCCACTTTGCAAATATCAGCAATGGAGACAGAATGGATCTCTACCAGAGTTGCAGCAACTGCTCTAGTAGAGTGGGCATGCACCTAACCATCCAACTTGACCTGCACCATAGAGCAGCAATGGCGAAGGCATGCCACTATCCAGGCAGAGATGCATTCGATGGATACTGGCTGACCCAGTCAGGTCGCATTGTAAGACACAAACAGTTGCTTGTTTTAACGGATATCCCCAGGTCTACTGATGTAGAATCATAGAGCCCTCTTAACATCCGGGGAATGAAGAGTGTATTCCCCTTCATTTTGGAAGTTAGAGAAATAAGTGGGAAGAACCAAAGACTGGTTGAAGTGGAAATCCGAAACCACTTTGGGTAGGAATTTAGGGCGAGTACGGAGGACCACCTTATCTTTATGAAAGATGGTATACGGAGGGTCTGTGACCAATGCATGTATTTCAGAAACCCTGCAAGCAGAAGTGATGGCCACCAGAAAGGTGGACTTCCAGGTCGAAAACTTTAAATCACACATGGCTAGAGGCTCAAAGGGTTTAAGAGTGAGCATGTCTAGCACAAGACTAATATGCCAGGCAGCAACTAGCTTCTCAACCAGGTGCCTTGTGTGAAGAATACCTTTGAGGAATCTTTTGAACAGTGGTAACTGTGCCAGAGTCATATTCTGGACTGGCTCATGATAGGCAGTGGAACAGATTCAGGGCGATGAGAGAGCCAGCCAGGGAGAAGGATCGAGCATCTGGGACTGCTGCGGCGCCTTCTCGGGGGTGAGTCGAGTTTGTGTGCAATGCTACGGACCCCAAGCGGAGACCTGGGGAACTGCAGTGCTGGCATCGTATCAGTGGGGGACGGGTGGACACTGGCCATCATTGCACATCCCTCCCCGATACAGCTTACAAAATGCTGGCCCTCAAGCATGAAGCTCTGCTCCGCCTCCACTGCCTACTGTGTCCATCGGTGGGGCCTCGCCCCATGGCCCCACCCTGGGGTAAGCTGGCAAGTTACCGTGGACCTTGGGAGGGGGACCCCACCAGGGGGTAAACCTGGGAGGTGGCGTGGTGGGAGCTGAACACCGCCGGAGGGGGGGGGTTGGAAGCCAACCCCAAAATAAACATTTTAATAAAGGGCGGTCCCCAGACTACTCCTGTTCCTGTCGGAGACCCAGTGCAGAAGGTAAGAAATGGAAAACCAAGGCAGTTCCTCAGAACTGAGAAAAAGTAGAATAAATGTGAAAGAGAAGCAGCTATCAGGAGGAAAGAGGGAGGGAAAGCAATGCCTGCTGCAAGAGCTCCTCTCGAAGATCTACTGTTATAAGTTCTTACATAACTGTACTATCTTATTTCGAGGGGGCTCTTGCAGCGGGCCACACCAGTAGGACAGAGTCCCAAGCAGTACCAGAACTGACCAAAAAGTCAGCCAGAAGGAGGTAGAAAACAATAGCCGGAGGCTCAGGAAAGAAGGCCCTGAAGGACAGCTAGTCCAAAGTTGGCCCTGTGTCTGGAAGCAATATCCAGACTTTAGTGTCAGAAAAAACTGTGAAATGAGCTCCAAGTGGCAGCTGCACAAATGTCCACAGCTGAGACATTCTGGAAACAGGCAGTAGAGGCAGCCATACCTCTGGTGGAATGACCCTTAACCGCCTCAGGCAAGGGCTTGTTGTACTTACGATAACAGTAAACAATGCAATTTGCCAACCATTTCGACAAACACTGTTTCGAAACAGGTGCCCAATCTTTCTTAAGGGCAAATGAAAAAAAAAATTGATCAGCCTTTCTAACCAGTTGGGTGTGATCTGTGTAATAACAGAACACCCTATGAATGTCCAAAGTATGCAGTAAGGCCTCCCCCTGATTAGAATATTCGGAGGAATAAACGGGCAGGTGGATGGATTGTCTTAATGTGAACTCAGACAGCACCTTAGGCAGAAATTTATGGTTTGTATGCAAAGACACCCTGTCTTTGTGAAAAACTAAGTAAGGCTCTTTACATATCAGAGCCTGGAGCTCGGAAATCCTCCAAGTAGAAGTAACGGCAACTAAAAACAGTGCTTTCCATGACAGATAGCATCGCGGCCGGCTCAAAGGAGGGCAGAGTGAGCTTTTCCAACATAACAAAAAGATCCCATGGAGGGACAGCGTCCCTGATGGGAGGTTTCAAATGAAGGATACCCCACAATAAAGTGCAGGATACCTCCAGCTGGACAACAGCTTTGCCTTTCATAGGTGCATGGTACGCAGAGATGACGGAAAGGTGCACCTTAAGAGAGGAGTACCCCAGGTCTGAGTCTGAAAGGGAGAGGAGGTACTCTAAGATCAGAGTCACTGGACAAGTGAAGGGATCCGGGTAGTGAGCAGTGGCCCACAGGGAGAAGCGCTTCCACTTCATGGCATAGGTGGCTTTAGTAGAAGGTTTCCTGGCAGCCACCAGGACATCAGCGACCCTAGAAGAAACCCTAAAGTGAGCAATAGCCAAGTCTGCGGGAGTCACGCATGTACATGCAAAGACTTGAGGTCGGGATGGACCAGGATGACCTGTTCCTGAGACAGCAAGACAGTGCACAGGCGCAGGAGTGCTAGAGGTTCCACTGCCAGCTGCTGCAGCTGGGGGAACCAAATCCAATGCAGGCAGTAGGGAGCTATGAGAATCATCTCTGCCCACTCTGACTGAAGCTTGAGAAGAACCCTCTGGAGGAGCAGGAAGGTCAGGCAGGTGTACAGGGACCTCCCTTTCCGGGAGATGAACAACGTATCGTGCCATAAAACTCCAGGCTCTGGATCGATCGAAGAAGCAGAAAAGCAGCAGTTTTGCATTGAGTGGGGACGCAAAAAGGTCCAACTCTGGATGGCCCCACCTGTCGAAGTGATCTTTGACCATCAAGGACAGGCGCTCCCACTCATGAGTCCTCAAACTGGACCGGCTTAGACTGTCAGCCAGGGCGTTTTGGACACCTGAAACATGGACTGCTGAGAGTTCTAGGTCATGCTCGATGGCTCAGTACCAGACTCTCATTGCCTCCCGACAAAGGGGGTAGGAATAAGTGCCCCCCATTTGTTAATTTAGTATACCATAGACATACTGTCCATCTGTAGTAGAAGTGGTCTGGGGAAAAAGGTGGGTCTGGAAGGCCTGGAGAGCATAAAGAACTGCCCACATCTCCAGCATACTGATGTGGAGATGCTGTTATAACTCGGATCAGGTCCCTTGGGTCTGACGGTCAGCAAAGTGAGCACTCCAGCCCAGACCCGAGGTGTCCGTACTGAGTATCTGCTGAGGGGACACTGCCCAGAAGGGAACCCCTCACAGGAGATTTGCGGGGTTCTGCCACCACTCCAACGTCCTTCGCACCGGATCAGAGATCATCACGGTTGATCCAGGTCGTCGGTGCGTTGGCCCCACTGGACCCGAAGAGTCCTTTGGGGAACCTTCATATGCAGACGGGCCAGAGGAACTGTGGCTATAGCCGCCATGTGTCCCAACAAGCAGAGGAACTCTCTGGCTGGTATCTGATGACTGAAAGACATCAGCCAGGCCTGTGCTATCAAGCGCTCCGCTCTGTCCATCAGCAGGAAGGCCCTGCTGTGGGATAAGTCCAGAACCACCCCAATATACTGGAGCTGCTGACTCGGAGAGAGACAAGACTTTGGCAGTTTGACAGTGATTCCCAGAGCCTGGAAAAGTGGAAAGGTGTCTTTCAGGGTTTGCAGCAAGAGGTCCCTGGAGGGAGCTGTCAACAGCCAATCGTCCAGGTAAGAGAGCAAATAAAAGCTCTGTCTCCTCAGTGCTGCGGCCACCACCGCTGGACACTTGGTAAAAACCATAGGAGCCAAGAAGAGGCAAAAAGGAAGGGCTCCGAACTGAAAGTGGTCCTCCTGGAAACAGAAACGGAGGAAGCGGCAGTGGGCCAGAAAAACCTGGATATGAACATAGACATCTTGCATGTCCAGGGAAGAGAGCCAGTCCTCCTGCTGAAGCAGGGGGCAACAGTCCTTGGAAAGTGACCATCCTGAAGTGCTTGTACTCTATGTTGGGGTTCAGGTGACTGAGGTCCAGAATTGGCATCAGGTCTCCTGTTTTTTTAGGGATGAGGAAGAAGTGAGGTAGAACCCCATTCCTCTTTGAGCTGGAAGGAGGGGTTCTATGGCCTTTTTGCGCAGGAGTGCCTGAAATCTGTTCTTGAATGAGGGAGACGTGAGCCTGATGGTAATGGGAGAGCACGGGAGGGCTTTCTGGAGGGGGCTCCAGAAATCTGAGGGTATGACCCCGCTCAATAATCTGTAGGACACAGTGATCTGAGGTCACTGCTCATCATGGGTCAAGGTAGAGGGAGAATCAACCCCGAATGCCTCCCCCAAGGTTTCTGCTGGGGGGGGGGTTGGGCAAGGAGTCAGGCAGTAGATCTGGGGTGGGTAGAGCAGGTGTAGGTGCTCTAGGGGCCCTAGGGGCAGCCGCCCCACTGGTGAGGTGGTAACCTTGCGTTTAAAGGGTCCTTTCGACTGCTGGCACTTAGGGGGATAATGAGAGCACTGATGAAAAGACTGATGCTGGGAAGACCAAGGCTGGGACCGGTAGAGGGAATGTACCGACCTCAAGGACTTGCCCATTTCTTGAAGGTGGGAGATGATATCCTAGGCATCTCCCCCAAACAAGACAGAACCCCGAAAGGAGGCATCCATTATTTTGGCCTGAACATCAGGTGCAAAGCTGGATACTCTGAGCCATGAGTGGTGGCGCTTGCAGATCCCTGCCACCGCCCCATGCCCAGAGGTGTCAATTGTGTCATATGCCGCCCTCAAAACATAGTTGCCCACATCCAACCCGAATTTCATGAGTTGGACCAACCGAGTCTTAGTAGAGTCCTCCAGGAGGGTTTGAACCAGATCCCTTGCCTGATCAAAGAGGGCATTCTGGTACTGTACCACATGGGCCAGATAGTTAGTGATCAGTGTGGAAGAGGAATACATCCGCTTGCCCATTTGGTCCTATTGGCGAGACTCTGTCAGGTGGGTGGGTACTGAGATGCTTGGGCTTCTTAGTACAGTCATGGGCCACGTTCATAACCACTGCGTCTGCTGTGGGGTGCTCCCCAAAGAATGGTTTGCCCACCGGCACATGATAAAGGCGATCTGCCTTCTTGGCCAAAGTCAGAGTGGAAGAGGGATGATTCCAGGCAGCCTTAGTAACATCCTCGTAAGAATCAATTAAAAGAGGCACCACCATGAGGAGGGTCCCCTTCTTCTGAACGGTATAGAAACATAGAATTTGATAGCAGATAAGGACCGCTTGGCTCACCTAATCTGCCCATTTCCCTACCCAATGGATACGCTGTAGATCCCAGTTAACCAACAGCCTACTTCCTCCTACCCCCCACTAGAATTGCCTTATATCTGTCCCATGCATTCTTTAATTCCCCCGCTGTTTTTGACTCTACGACCTCCCCAGGAAGGCTGCTCCATGTATCCATAACCTCTCTGTGAAGAAATACTTCTCACGTTACCTCTGGAGTCCGCCCTCTATCTTCAAATTGTGCCCCTTGTTTTGCATATCTCTTTTCTGAAAGATGCTACCCTCTTGGACTTTGTTGATTTCCTTGAGGTATTTAAAAGTTTCTATCATGTCCCCCTCTCCTCCTTTCCTCAAGGCTATACATCTTTAGTTCCTTTAGTCTTTCTTCAGTATGTCTTCTGATGCAGACCCTGCATCATTTTGGTTCCTCCTCTGGACAGCCTCCACTCTGCCTATGTCTTTATGGAGAAGGGTCTCCAGAACTGCACACAGTACTCCAGATGTGGTCTTACCAACTGTCTGTACAGAGGGCCAACAACTTCCTGTTTTCTACTGCTGATGCCTCCCTATGCATCCCAGTATCCCCCAGCCCTCCTTACTGCCTTCTCACATTGCTGGCCCACCTTTAGGTCGTCTGATATGACTACCCCAGGTCCCTTTCCATTTTTGTTGTTGTCAGTATCTCACCCCCCACTGTGTACTCTTCCCCTAGGTTTTTGTTTCCCAGGTGCATTACTTTGCACTTTTTTGCACTGAATCTAAGCTGCCATACATTTGACCATTCCTCCAACCTTGCCAAGTCCCTTTTCATCCTTTCCACCCTACCCTGTGTATCAACCCTGTTGCAGATCTTTGTGTCATCTGCAAAGAGACATACTTTCCCTTCCAGACCCTCTGCAATGTCACTTATAAAGACATTAAAAAGGACCAGCCCCAGTACTGAATCCTGCGGTACCCCACTAGTAATCCTCCTTTCTTCACTGTGGACTCCATTTACTATTACTCGCTGTGTCCTGTTGTCTAACCAGTGTTTTACCCAGGCTACCACCCTAGGACCCACTCCCAGGCTGGCTAATTTGTTTATTAATCTTTTGTGCGGACTGTGTCAAATGCCTTGCTAAAGTCTAGGTAGGCCATGTCCACAGCCCCTCCCTGGTCTACTGTTTTGGTCACCCAGTCAAAGAAATCAATTAGATTTGTCTGACACGACCTTCCCGCTGTGAATCCATGCTGCCTTGGGTCCTGTGCCCCACTGACCTCTAGGTACTCAACAATTCTTTCCTTCAGAAATGATTCCATCATTTTCCCTACCACTGAGGTCAAACTGACAGGTCTGTAGTTTCCTGCCTCTGCCTTGCTCCCACTTTTGTGAAGAGGAATCACACACGCCCTCCTCCAGTCCTCAGGTACCACCCCATCCTCCCATGATTTATTAAAAAGGGTAGTCATTGATGTTACTAGTTCTTCCCTTAGTTCTTTTAAAATCCTGGGGTGAATCCCATCAGGCCCCATTGCTTTATCCACCTTTGGTTTTAAGAGTTCTTTCAGAACCCTTTCTTCTGTGAAAGGACTAATATCAACCCCCCTATCTAGAGTGCTTCTATTGACCGGATTAGGTATTTCCCCCTGCTTTTCCATTGTGAATACTGAGCAAAAGTATTCGTTCAGTATCCCTGCTTTTCACTGTGCTCTCTGCCCAACCACCTTCCTCTTTGTTCAGCCTCAGTATCCCTGCCTTAGTCTTTCTTTTCCCTAATGTACCTATAAAGGTTTTATCCCTTCTTAGCGAGTTGGCTATCTTTTCCTCGGTTTGGGCCTTTGCTATTCTGACTGCCTTACCTGCTTCCTTCTGCTTTAACTGGTACAGTTCTCTGTCCTACTCCTTCTGTGTTTCTTTATACTTCCCGAATGCTATCTTATTTTCCCTTACATTCTCCGCCACTTCTTTTGAGAACCATAGTGTTTTTTTCTTTCATTTTGATTTATTTGCTTCACACAAAGACTTGTTGCCTCTGTGATGGCAGTTTTGATGTTTCCCCATTGTTGCTCCACCCCACCTTCTTGCCTGTTTGCTACAGCCTTTCTGAGGCACTCTCCCATTTTGACAAAATCAGCCCTCCTGAAGTCCAGTACCTTCACTTTCGTGTGACTTGACACTACAGCTAAGTTTATCGTGAACCACACTTTGGTGGTCGCTTGTTCCCAGATGGTTACCTACTTCAAGATCAGAGATCCTCTCTCCATCCCCATTTGAGAGTACCAGGTCTAAGATTGCTCTCTCCTGAGTGGGTTCCAAAACTAGCTGTCTGAGGCATGCCCCCTGTAGGGCATCGAGAATGGCGCTGTTCTTGGATGTGGCTGCAGCAAAGGTGCTCCAGTCAACATCTGGCATATTCAGGTCCCCCACCAGCAATATCTCCCCTTTCTCTGCCATCCCAAGGATGCCTTCTATCATTTTCTTGTCCATTTCCTCCCCGAGATGGGGGGGTCTATATACAACCCCTCTGCAGATTGTGGAGCCATTTCCAGTCTCCAGGTTGATGCATAGTGCCTCCTCTCCTCCCTGTTTACCCTTTAGTTCTGTTGCTTTGATCCCTTCCCTTACATAGAGAGCTACTCCTCCTCCTCTTCCCTTCCTGTCCCTCCTGTAGATTGTGTACCCTGGTATGTTGACATCCCAGTCATGGTTCTCTGTGTACCATGTTTCTGTGACTGCCACAATATCCAGGGATCCCTCTTCCATCAAGGCCACCATTTCAGGGAGCTTTTTACCTAGACTACGGGCATTGGTACTCATTACCCTCCATTTTTTTATGGCTTTATTTCTTTTTGCCCCATCCCTGTCCCTACTGCCTTTGGCTTTTTCTCCATTTACCCCTGCCCTTCTCCCTATCGACTACTCTATTTTGGTGTTTACCTCACTAATTACCCTGATTTTTTTTGGGGGGGGGCAGGATTTCCCTTCTCCTCTTCAGTGCCTCCCCCGCTTGACTAGTTTAAATGCTTGCCACTGAAGCATTTAAACCTATCACCTAGGATCCTGGTTCCCCTCCAGGATAGATGCAGACAATCACGCCTGTATAGGCCTGCATCCCTCCAGATGGAGCCCCAGTCCCCAGTGAAGCCAAATCCCTGAGCTCTGCACCAGCTTTTCAACCAGTCATTGAATCCCATGGTGTGCAGTGCCCTAGCCTCATCCATGCCATAGACCGATAGCACTTCCGAGAAAGTTACCGTGTGTGCTACTTGTCTAAGGCTCCTCCCCAACTTCATAAACTCCTGTTGCACTGCTCTGATCCCATTCTCAGCCAGGTCATTCGTCCCTAGGTGGATAATGACATCCAGCTCCCCTCCTCTTGCCGCTGCTCCCACGATCCTGAGGATTCATTTCCTGTCCCTCCAAGCCTTGGCGCCGGGCATGCACCTTACCTCCCTTTCCCATCTCTCCCCCAGTTCTACCTCCCTAATAACTGAGTCCCCCACCAGAAGTTGTTTCCTTCCCCTGTGGAGTCCTGGGCCACCCTCCTGTGGGTCTCCATTGTGGAAGTTCCCAGCATCCTCCTTGGTCTCCACTGCAGGTGCCTCCATAGAGGAACCATGCTTTGCCAGAGTGGCGAATGAATTGTGGAGAGGCACAACTGCAGGGATACACCTCTGTTCCACCACCCTCACCCTGAGCCCACTGTGGCCCAACCACTCCTCTTTCTTGGCAACCTCTGAGGTAGTGGCGGTGGCCTGCGTGGTCCCTGGGTGGGGGAGCAGGTTTTCCGAATCCTTGCCAGGTCAGCATGGAGACGAACAACCTCCTCCCTCAGACCAGAGAGGTGCCTGCAAATAGGGTAGCAACACAGTTTCCAGAATGTCTCCCTGAAGACTGCTGCTCCACAGCCAGTGCATTGCACCACTCCCCACATGTCTGTGTCCCTTACAGTTACAGATGCTTTTTTGTTTTTTGTTCTTGTTTTAGTGTGTGCAAGCTTGTGAGTGTCTCTACCCCCTATTCAGTATATCGCCAGGCAGCAGCACTCCAGGTCAAGCTCCTCTGTTTCCCACCTCATGGGGGACTGAATACGGTGCATCACGTCAAGGAATGAGGGGTCATCAGGGGGAGACTTAGGGGTCTCCTTCAGAGGTTCCTGACTATCCAAGAAGCCCCTACAGTCCTCTGATGACTCAGAGGAGGAGGAGGAGGAGAAATAGTCATCCCCCAACTGGTCGCTGTCAGGGACCAGTGTTTGAGGGTGACGGTCATCCCTATGCTGATCAGAGTTCCCCGTGTGACCCCCAGAAGACCCTGTGGTACAGGAGTTGCTAGGTCCTGCCAGTTCTGGGTCCCAAGGAGGGGGATCCCGAGGAGGAAGAGGAGCAGAAAATCACCTGGGGGCTTCCTTGTTCTGCATAAAGGATCACCAGGCCATAAATAAGGTATTATAATCCACTGGAGGAGGAGGATTATAGGGAGGGTAAGGATATTGAGGAGGAGGGTACAGGTACGTCAGTGGAGGAGCCCGCGTAGGGTACCCTGGCTTTGGTCAACCAGGTGCCAGCTGGGGATCCTTAAAAGGGCCAGCAGCCATCAGTTGTGGCGCAGGCTGGGGTTGATGCGACGATGGCTGAGGAATCATCGGTTGAGGCGTCGGCATAGCCGGCGCCGGCCTGAGAGGCAAAGTAGCCGACATTGGCCCCAGAGGTGATGCTGGAGCCTGTAGAGGGGAATTCCCCCAAAGCAGGGGCAGAGGCATCACCTGTGTAGAAGAAGAGGTAACGCTTGCTCCAGGCAATGCCTGGAAGGACTGGCGCCGGCTCCAGAGTTGAGGACCAACTAAGGCAATGCCTTGACCGGAGGTGTGTGCAATAGGTGATGACCCACCACTGGAGGTTCCAACCCCAATCGAGCTACCTGGCTGAAGACCTGTGGGAGCTAAGGGCGTGAATGTCGGGGGCTGGGGGAGGCAGGGAATGAAGTCTGATGCCCTGAAGAGCTGCCGCCCATAATGAAGATGAGGGCGGGCTGCTGCACCACCGGCAGCCCGGAGGGTGTGAGGGCTGCAGGGGAAGGAGGGGAAAACCCCCTGTGGGAAGAAGACCCAGAGGCAGAAGCCGGTCTGTGCGGTGACCATGACAGAAGGTGAAGATGCCCCAGAAGACTAAGCGATGGAAGTAGAAGAGCTCTTGGCCCAAAGCTCCTTCTCCATCATGGCCAATTTCTGCTTTACCAGGTAGCTTTCTACAGTCTTCAAGCGGCATCTCTGTGTGGCCTGGTTGAAATCCTGGCAGTGCTGGCAGGCCTCGATGTCATAGTTGAAGCCTAAGCAGAGCAGGCAGAAAGACTGACCGTCTTCTGCGGGTATCTGCTTGCCGCTGGCACATTTCATCGGCCAGTTGGGAGATGAGGCTGGAGAAGAAGACATAAAACTGTTAAAGAAAACACCAAAAATCGATGTTACTAACTACAGAAAAAGAGACTGAAGCAGGCATCTGTGGAGGTTCAATGTGCATGAGTCAACGGCGGGAAAAGAACTGGAGTAGGTCTGGGGGACCACCCCTTTTACAGAATAGGTGGACGTCAGTGTGTTGACATCAGTGGGGCAGTCCCCCATGATAGACTGCTAGCTGAAGGTTTTCCATGTGGTCCTGGCGCCTGGCAGCTTCAGTGCTACTGGTGTTGCCTGCTGCAAGAGCCCCCTCGAAGTAAGATCTAGGTAGATCTTAGCACACCATTCTGAAAAATGCTTCCATTTAGCAGTGTAAGTCTTCCTGTTTGAGGGCTGACACGCTGCCAAGAGGATCTGTGAGATTCTCTGAGAAACTTTAAACCTGCCCACTTCTGTCTCCTCAGGAGCCAGATGTGTAGATGAAGGGAGCGCAGACTGGGATGGACCAGGGGTCCCTGTGTTAGAAGGTCTGTTCATAGAGGAAGCTGCCTCGGAGGAGCCTCCAACAACTTGTTGATCAACGAAAAACAGATCTGTCAAGGCCAGTATGGTTCAATTAGAATCAATCTAAGCAGCACCCTCTGAATTAGCGGAAAAGGAGAAAATGCGTATAGAAAACATCTTGTCCACTGTAGCCTGAATACATCCTGACTTAAAGCGCGAGGGTCTGGATTTCTGGAGCATTATAGAGGCAGTTCTGCATTGAGTGTGGATTCAAAAAGGTCCAGGTCTGGACTGCCCCACTCGTCCAAGAGCCATTGCACGACATCTGGAGTGAGTCACCACTCGCGAGGATCTGCTTCCATCCTGCTGAGGTGGTCCGCCAGATCGTTCTGAGTTCCTGACAGGTAGATTGCCTGAATCAGAACATTGTGGTTGGGGCACTGCTCTCACACCCTCGTGGCTTCTCTACATAGAGGGCAGGCCCACGCTCTGGAATAGGATACAAATATCATTGAGACTTAGCTCCCCTGTCAGTATCGCCTTGTTTAAGACCATCTGTGACAAAACGTTTGCTGAAATTTGTAATGGTTTCCACGGTTCCTAGCAGCCTGACTGCCGTTTCTCTCCCCATCCTTTCTAGTCCCAGCCTGTGACCTAATTCCCCTTCTGCGTCTATTAACCACTCACCCTTCAGTTGCCACACTTGCTCTTAGCATCCTCTGTACCCCTTTTCTCACACCACCCCCCCCCCGCCACTTAAGCCTGAGAAACAGACACCGTTATGAGCTCCTCCATAGCTTAGGAACTTCCACCCAAGCCTGCCACTGGTTGTTGAGGGCTGAAATGTAAACAATCTTCCTTTTTCTCCTAAGGTTTGCATAAGACAACCTTACAAGTACTGACTCTATGGGTGTTGTAAATATCATATTAATGATGTGTTATGTATATATTTTTTGTACGTGTGTCCTTGGAATGTATATTCTTTGCACCTACCATTATTGTAATCATTATTATTGTAACATCTTGTTCATTTTATATTCTGTCTCTTTAGTCTGTGACTCTATAATTGTCCCTGCCAACAGCAGGTCCACCTTGTAAATGAGCTTGCTCAATGGTGATCGCCTGGATAAATAAAGATTTGATTGATTGATTGATGAGTATGCCCCACCCTGCTTGTTGATGTAGTACATCACAGCCTTATTTTCCGTCTGAAGAAAGATTATTCTGTGATTAACAACTTCTAGTACTCAAAGAGCGTACAGGAGCACTCTCATCTCCAGAACATTGATGTGAAGATGAGACTCGTCCAGGTACCACACTCCCTGAGTGTGAAGGTCCTGGCAATGGGCATCTCAGCCAAGTAGAGATGTATCTGTGGTGATGGTGACCTGAGATTCTGGTGGAGCAAAGGGCAGACTCTGTAGAAGGTTGTCCTCTTGTGTTCACCATGCAAGCGATCTTCGCAGAGGCTCCGTCACCTTGATGGGTAAGACTGTGGAAGTGATGTTGGGGGCCACTGTGTGCTAAGCATCCACTGACTGCAATCGGGCTAGAGGCACCATGAAAATGGACAAAGCCATGAAGCATAACATCCACTGCACGTAATGAGCTCTTACCGGGTTGTTCTCTCTAATGAAGCAAGCCATCGGGAGAATGTCATTCCTCCTGTCTTCCAGGAGAAAAGCCCTTGCCTTGGTAGTGTCCATGAGAGCTCCTATGAAGAGCAGCTTCTGGAAGGGTTAAAGCTTTGACTTCTCCAGGTTCAGCAGGACCCACATGGAGGTGAGGAACTGAGATGTTGTGGATACTACTCTGTGTCTCCTGCCTTGCCAGGCTTGCCAAAAGCCAATCGTCCAGGCAGGGGAAGACTTGAACACCGAGCTTTTGAAGGTGTGTAGCAAGGACTGCAAAATACTTGGTAAAGACTCGCGGCACCAAGGAAAGCCCAAAGGGCAGGACTCTGAATTGGTAATGCTGGCCCAAGGCCACAAAGCCAAAGCACTTGTGATGATTTGGGTGTACTACTATGTGCTGGGAGGCATCTTGCAGGTCCAGGGATGCCAACCAATTGTACTGTTGGAGAAGTGGTAGGAGTGTCCTCAAGGAGACCATCTTGAACGTCTCCCGACAGAGGAACTTGTTTAGCTTTCTGAGGTCGAGAATGGGGGACATGCCACCTGTTTTCTTCGGAAACCAGAAAGTAACAGCAGTAGAACCCTGCGTTCTGCTCTGCCCAGGGAACCACTTCCACTGCCCTGTTTTTCAGAAGGCCCAGTATTTCTGAGGCAAGAAGTTCTGACTGAGCTGCTGACAGAATGTGTTGCCACTTGGGTGGAAGGTCCAGGGGAATCTCCATAAAGTTGAGAGAGTACCCTTCTCGAATGATCCAGAGGACCCATTTGTCTGTAGTGACAGACTTCCACTGGCTGTAAAACTAAGTCAGATGACCTCCCACTGCCGTGGAAAAGTCCACCTTGGGCAGGTGAGGTGAGACCGGGGCCAGACTTTCAGAGGGGGGCATTGGGCACTTTTGGCTCTTGTGCCTTCTACTGCATTTTCTTTTGCGGCTGAGGAGGCTGGTGTCTGTTTGGAGCTCCTCAGCCTCTTCCTCGAAAGGGCTGACTGTTACGAATACACTGGCAGTTCCTGTCCCTCTGAGGAGATGGCCCGGCTGTTTTAATGGTAGTCCTAGTCTTCTGAGAGGACTCATGGGCTTGTTCCACCTGTTGGCCAAACAGATATGCACCATCATATGGGACATTCATGACCTGCTGCTGGACACCAGAGGAAAATCCTGATGTCTTAAGCCAAGAATGTCTCTTAATACAGATTCCAGCAGCGGCTACCCTGGAAGCTGTTTCGCATGCATCCATGAAGCTTTCAGTTGATGGCTACTGCATTCTATCCCCCAGGTGACAGTCTGCAAAATTTCACTTTTAGAGTCAGACTCCAGAAGATCCTCCACTATGGATTTAAGGGAAGTCCAAAGGTCATACTCATATTGGGAGAAGTGCCCTTGGTAACTGGCGATATGCATGGCAAGAGTCACGGCTGCGAAGGCCCTTTTCCCCATGGTATCTATCTTACAAGATTCCTCATTGACAGGACATGCTGAGACTTCTTGAGGCAGAACAGCTTTGTCATTTTCAGCAAGCACAACTAGCGCATCTGCGATGGGTTGTGAGGCTAAAATAGGTCTCTCATTGGGAGGGACATACTTCTTATGAATGGACTTGCAGGTAGAGGGAATAAGAGCAGGCCTTGCCCACACCATTTCAGACAAGGTCTCGAAGGGTGGGGGAACATGTGGCATAACGTTCATAGGAATATTCGGGACATGAAGCCACTCTAGATGTAGAAGTCTACTCAGGTCTGCAGAAGCAGTCTGAAGGGCTAGGAATGCCCACATATTTTTAAGCAAAGACTAGAAGGAGAGGTCCTCCACAGGATTTCCATCTTGTACCGAGGGCTTACCATCCAAGCTGTAAAACGAGACTTAGTTACCTTCTTCAGAAATAATAAGGTCAAGGTCAGACTCATTCTGCTCCAAGTCACCCTGAGAGGGGTGGGAGCCACCCCTAATAAGCCGCTGCCTGGTTTAGGAAGGAGATAAACAGGAGACATGGGAAGTGGCACCATGGGACCCAGTGCCAACCTACAAGGGGTCAGTGCCATTCGCAGTGCTGACGCCCCCCCCCCCAAACAGCTCAGTAAGCTGCTGACCGTGGCAACAGGCGGATCACCTTCGGCTCCTATCTGGAGCGTTTCAACACTCGGGAGCTGCTGCTCAGGTAAAGCCATCTCCTGGAAGTGTTTTTTGCCATCAGGATTCCGACGGACTCGTGGCTTCTCTGCTCCCCAGCCGCTGACTGTTTCCCGCGGACTTGGCTGTTAGGGTGCTACCTGAGGGGGTGGTTGGTCTAGATTTGGGCAGTAAAAGTTGTTTATTTTACCCGTCCTGTCTGTAGTGAGAGCTAACGTGTAAGTGTATGTACTGCTTAGTGCCTTATTATTAGTTGTAGTAGTCTGCTGCAGTAATGCTGAACAGGTTGCACGCCTTGTTGTTTGTTAGCCCAAATGTTATTTAGCAGTGCATAGTGCCTTTTCCTAAGCTCAGAAAATCAGTTTAGAACTTAAAAGTACATTCTGGGGCGCCACGTTTGTTAGGGCTTGTTACTGCTGCGCATGTATCACCTGAGCTACCACCCTAAATCTCCTGCTGCATACTAACTTATTTTCTCCTACCTCTTTACAGACGGGCTCGCCCCCCAACAGCTCAGTAAGCTGCCGACCGCGGCAACAGGCGGATCACCTTCGGCTCCTATCTGGAGCGTTTCAACACTCGGGAGCTGCTGCTCCGGTAAAGCCATCTCCTGGAAGTGTTTTTTGCCATCAGGATTCCGACGGACTCGTGGCTTCTCTGCTCCCCAGCCGCTGATTGTTTCCCGCGGACTCGGCTGTTAGGGTGCTAGCCCGACGACGCTCCGCTTCACGCCGCCTGCCCCACCCGCCCCAACCACCCACCCACCCAGGGACGGCTGTGTGTTTCTTGGCTTGGGCTGTGTGCGTCACTTCCTGTGACATCACGTCCTGTGTGCCTGCACCTAAGTCCCCACTTTCCCATTTGCAGGTTATAACTGCTGGCCACCAGTGGGCACTGTTTCCCAACGCCCAATTCCTGCTTTGCTTCCACTGGCTCTAATTCCTATCTCAGGGTCTCCCACTCTACCGCTACAGCTCTACCTCATTCTTTCCTCCTAAAACTCTCTCCCCTTGCCATCCATGTCCATCACTCTCCGTCTCGCTCCCCTCCCTATCCTTCTCCTCCTTTTAATATTCCTTACCTCCCCCAGAGGCGCTAGATGCCCGATGGCGGGCTGTTCTTATGCTCCCATTTATCTGCCTGCAATCCACCCCTCTTCTCCCCCTGCCCCTCCTCCCCCCTCCGCTTTCACTCACACATTCTGCAACACTATCTATCACAGTTTGTATGGACATCCTCTCACTCCCCCCTCGGCATCCTATCATGCTTGCTTTCCATGTCTGTGCCACCCTCCCTATCCCCTGTACCGCTACACCCCACCATCCCCCCAACCCCAGTCGTCGGAAACTCTCTTTCTGCCACTTACTCCCAAGAGCAGCTCTCCTCCTCCTGCTCCTGTCTGGCAACATCCATCCCAATCCGGGGCCTGGCCACACTGGCCCCCCCTTGAAATCCGCTGGACTCCGTAACGCATCTATGAACATTTGTAGTCTCCTTAAAAAACTGGACACACTACAATGCTGGGTGATGGATCACAAACCAGATGTGGTTGCCTTGGTTGAAACCTGGCTGTCTGACTTGACCTCTAACTCCCAGGTCTCTCTCCCTGGCTACACCCTCCACCGGCTGGACAGGTCCGGTAGGAGAGGTGGGGATGTGCCTTCTATGTAAAGGACCCACTCATTGACCTCGCCTCCCCTGACCTTGACCATAATGCCCAGGCCCTTACACTACAGTTATCCCTGACCCCGCTTAGGGGTCCTATCTTTCTGACTACAGCCTACATACTCCAGAGAACCAATCGCAGGCGCTGGGCCCACTAATTGACTATCTCACCTCCTTACCCAACCCCTCTGACCAAATCCTGGTGGGTGACTTAAACATTAATTGGCTCTGCCGCTCATCTTCTTCCTCCCGCGAGGCTTTTGCTGCTATTGATCTAAGCCAACTAGTCTCCCAGCCCACAAGAATTAACCCCAGAAGGGGCTCTGGCACACTCCTAGATGTAGTCCTCACTAACAGACCAAGCCGTATCCACAATATCCAAATACTCCCTGACTGCCTTAGTGACCAGTCCTCTGTTCTCTTTAACTGGGTTTCCTCTCTGCCCAAGCTCACAGTTCTAACCACCTCTCGGAGGCGACTTAAGACTTTATGGGCTGAAAGACCTAAAGCATTACCTCACACATACAGACTGGTCTCCATTGCTAAACACACCAAACGTTGACACGGCGCTGGCCTTCTTTGTCAACACCTTTAACTCTGCCTGTGACATCTTCGCACCTATGACTGCCCGTAGGTCCAGAGTAAGACATGCCCCGTGGGTCACCCCTGCCCTGCGACTCCTTTTTAAGCAGCGGGACAACCTGTGGCACCTTGCTGTTGCCACTGGCCGCCTTGCTGATAGACAGACTTATGCTGCAGCTCGGAACAGGTGCACCTGGGCTATCCGCAAAGCAAAGGCTGAGTACTATCAAGCCTCCCTTACCTCCTCTTGGGGAACCCCAGGTCCTTCTGGGACAACGTCACAACTGAATGGTCATTCTCGGTCCCCCCGCACTTCTCAACGCCAATGGTTCTGTCTCCTCTGATCCTGCCTCATTGCCACTCATCTCAATAACTCCTTACTGATCTTAGCCCAGTGCTCCCGGGCAATTTCTTCAGTCCCCCACCCCCAGGTCCGCACCTCCATCACTTGCCCCTTGTTCCACCTGCGCTGTGTCACTACTCAAGAGGTCAGGCCATACCTGCTTAAAGCCCTAAAGGTAACACCATCGAACGACTTTGACCCCTGTCTCCCACGCCAGGTCCTGGACCAGGTCATCTCGCCTATCACCTGCATCTTTAACAAATCCCTCTGCCTTGGACAATCCCCGCTGTCTGGAGGGTCGCTACAGTTACCCCTATTCACAAAGGTGGTGACAGAACTCTTCCAGGTAACTACCGCCTATCTCAATCCTACCCCCCCTCTCTAAGGCCTTGGAGAAAATTGTGGCCACTCAAATCTCTGGCTACCTCTCTAAGTACAATGTTCTCTGCCCGGAACAACATGGGTTCAGAGCTGGCCATAGTACCAATACAGCTCTCCTGGAGTTCGCCAACTTCCTCCACGCAGCATTGGACACTGGCTCCATGGCTGGTGCGGTCTTCATTGACCTGTCTAAAGCCTTTGATACCGTTTCGCATTCTCTCCTGTTAACCACCCTTGACCACCTAGGCTTTGCAACTGGTCCAATCGCCTGGTGCGCCAGTTATCTCTCAGCTCGCTCTCAATGTGTGAAAGTTAGTGGAACTCTCTCTAGCACCTGCCCGATCCGCTCTGGAGTCCCCAGGGCTCTATCCTTGGACCCCTTCTTCTCCTCTTCCTCAACTCGCTACCCAGCAGATGCACAGGTAAAATCCTTCTCTATGCTGACGATGCAGTCCTCATCGCTTCTGACAGTAACCCCTTGTCACTTCAGAATTCTCTCCAGCTTGCCTACGATTCTGCTGAAACCTGGTTCACTGAGCACCGACTCATAATCAACCTAAAGAAAACCAAATCCATGCTCTTCTGCCACCCCCAAAATAAATCCAGCAATTTTCCCCTCGCTATTCACTCTTCCCTCAATATCCCCATCGAACGTGTACAGTCCTATAAATATCTTGGCTTAATCTTTGACCCAGCCTTCCTTCCATGGCCACATCTCCGTTTTGAACACCACCGCCAACACATGGCTGGGCATTATCTACCGGCACAAAAATGTCTCTCCCGACGCCCCTCCGCTTGGCTGTCACCTCCTCTGTCATATCTTCTTATCACCACTATGGCCTTCCGGTCTATGGGGTGCCGATCTGACGGCCCTGTAAGGTTCGCCTTATACTTAACAAAGCCTGCAGACTTATAACCGGTGCCCCTAGACTTACCCACACCTGTCAGCTGTACTCCTTGGCTACCCTACTCAGCCTGGACGAACGGCTCATGTATCAAACTTGCCAACTCACCTATAAAGCCCTCCATGGCCTATCCCCCCCTGGCTTATCTGACTCAATACACCGGGCCAATCCCACTGTGAACACCCGCAGCTCATCCAAATCGACATTGATCATTCCAAGAGCCAGGACCTCGCAAGGCCAAAGGGCATTCCCTTACAGAGCGCCCTCCTGGTTTAACTCAATCCCTGCCGTTATCGCCGAATCTCCGTCGTTCGCTTGCTTTAAACGCAGTCTTAGAGCTCACCTGCTAGTCTCACATGGATGCCGCTGCCACTAACTAAAAAAAAAAATTTCCTCCCACAACGCCCGCCGAGCCGCACTCCCCCACTCCTCCACCCTGGCTCCCTTTCCATCTGCTCCCAGTCCCCACCTCCCTCTTACCCCCATTCTCCTTTACATCTCTCCCCACTAACCCGCATCCTGTCTATTTACTCTACACTTGCATTGGAACCAACTGTGCCTGATATGTTACTTGCTTGAACTTGTATTATCTGTTGTCTTCTGTGCCACTGTCTGTCCTTCATGTGACGAGGTACCTTTGTAAATGAGCCTCTGGCTCAAAGGTTGTTAAACTGATGTTCAAATAAATAAATAACTGGGCTGCCCAAAAATCCAACCAAGACTTTGAAGAAAAAGAAGGGGAGGGGTATGGTGCATGTTCAGGAAACAGAATGAGGGGAGAGGCATGTGGAACCGGCAAGGGGGAAAATTCCGTTGAGGGCACCAAACACTCAACCTGCCCTCAAGGACCCGACCGTGGCTCCGAGGCCCGAAGACCCTGGAATTGGATCTGCTGGAAGCAGCAAACGAGACAGACACTGTACCTACTGCTCCATAAGAACAGCCCAGTGATGAAACTGCCCACCATAAAATCCGCAAGAAGACAGAGAGGGGCTCCAGTGTCGAGCGTCAAAGCAGTCGTGAGTGGAAGCCATGGGGGAACCGAACAGAGCCGGCCTACCGCTCCCGACCACAGAAGACCTCTTGGCAGTTGTACCCCGAGGGTGCCCTCGAGTAGTACTGTTTCTTCCTCTTCTGACGGGAAGAGGAAGAACTTAAGGCAGAGTGGTGCCAGGTCCCTGACCTGAATTGGGAATGGGCCAGCTCCTTTTTGTGTTTACAGGAAGACTGTCTTCCCTCCCAAACAACAGAATACCCGTGGTCGGACCCCCCCCCCGGGAAATGGCGGCGGACCAGACAGAGCTCCGCTGCCAGAGCAGCCTTCTAACGGAGAGTCACTACTGCCACCATCTCCATCCATGATCGACTCTTTTGATCGGAAGGGCTGAGAGGAAAATAACAAATTTCTGCTATTCTTTCTTTCTTTTTTTAAATAATAGATAGTAAAAATAAGTCCAAATATAACTGAACAACTAGATGCTGCTGTCATACAGACATGAAGATTTGACTCCCAGCAGGTGAGCAATTTCATCACTGAAGCACACTTGACTGTGGGGAAAAAAGGAACTGAGGTGGTTGGAGGGTCGATGCTGAGGTAGCCTACAAAGGTGCGAGCCAGTCTCATGGTGCCACGCATGCACAGTCCTACCTCAGTGCTGGCCCTCCTGAAGATTTTTGGCTCCCGCAGGGTCCCAGCACCTCTGGCTTGTAACCCAGCAGTATGAATGATGAAGACTTTAAGTCCAGGAAGATCATAGCATTATGATTTCAAGCAGGGAATAAGCTATAGAGGCATATGATCTCTAAGGAATAAATGTCTTGCTTTTGTGGAAATTTCTTCAGTAGTAAATAACAGGGAGGAGAAATCTATAGAATATATATAAAATACAAGATGAATTATTTATATTACGTTTTTTCAAAGGTGTCAGCTGTTCTTTAATAACTAAAACCTCTCCCTGGACCGTAGGTAAGGCAGATCCAATAATCTATCCACAGTGCGGCAGGACTGGGCTGGTCAGTTCTTACTTCAGGCTACCATATATGACAGGAACTCTGACTTTTTCCGCATGCTGGACTTTTTTTTTTAAAGTTTAGTACACTTCCTGCCCCTTTCGTCCTGACCAGCCCACATCACAGCAGCTGCTCTGCCCAGCTCTGTCACTTACCATCTCCAGGATTTTATCATTCCATGTTCCCCATGGAAGGGCCATGGGGGGGGTATCAGGCCCTACTCCCCCTGATGGAGCTGTAGTGTCGCTCCTGGAGAGGAGAGCACTGTCGACGACGCGGCGCCTACAGTGGGTGGCAGACAGTATTTTATGAGGTTGAGAGGTTTTTCTGTTTTTCCTGTCCCTACCACAGGTATTGGGAAGACCTTGGCTGATGCAGTTTGCATCATGATGCGGACATCTCCATCTCGCAATCCCTGGCTCCAACTTGCACCATCACCTATTGTCACCCTAGTAGCGGTAGTGTAGCAGAGTACAGACTATCTCCCGCCATCGAGGAGACAAACTTCCATGGGACACTCAACCATCCCCCCCTCCCAGCCGGACCCCCGATGACCCAAGCTCATACCTGAACCCGAGTTACCAGCGTTGCAAGCAGTAGCACTACCACTTCACTGGGGGGCCCAGTCCCACGTATGCTTTCCCTCTGATAGTCCTGTTAGTGCTTTCTCAGAGCCAGCCTCTCATTCATCAAGCTGGATCTCTTCCATGAACTTTCTAACCTCCACCCTGTTGCCTTCAACCAATGCATCTCTCTTGTCTTTGATCTGGAAGATCTTGGCAAATCACAACTAAGTCTCACTGATGCACACCATATCCACTGAGGAATCAGTAATGAAGTCCAGCATCACTGCAGTTTTATTCCTCGGGTTGTGGCATGCCAGAATTACCCAAAGGAGAGGAGTACAGGCAGACGATTCTAGTTCACTGTAAACTTTCACAACTAGTTTAGCTTTTTGAACTAGTGACCTTTTTGAAACATTGCTTCCACTGTGTTGGTTTTATCTGTTTCTGAAGCATTTAACCGAGTAGGCCAATGCTTACACTAAGGCTTACAACATTCTGAAAAATTACACAGACTGATGTTATGCTTATTCTCAATGTGTCTCAGAAGTCTTTAAAGTGGGTGCAACTGTTAGTCCAGATAGGGACAAGGAGTAACCATATCAATCCTCGTCTCATAAAACAACCCCCTTCCCTGGCTTATTGATGCATGTGATGGCAGTGCAGGGTTTGTGTGTGACCATGGAATCCCAAGCTGGAGCCTGTTAGGGGCTGGGCACATCATGGAGGAGCTTAACTCCAAGGGAGCGAGAGCAAGCCTGCTTCCCAGCATTCCTGCACTCCCTGCTGGCTGGTTATGGAGGTGCACTGGCTTTGGTTGCAAAGGAAGCTGCTCTCCCACCTGTCCTCCTAGCCAGAGAAGGGTGTCTATATCACCACCTCAGTTCAAAAAGCATATTTGTGTGAGGGATGTAATTTACACACATTCCACTACGGAGGAGGGAGGTTAACAGCTGTCATGTTGTTTCCTGTTATATGGGATCTGATGCACCACAATGTGGTTTTGCTTTCGTTCAAAGATGATGTTCTACAAACTAAGCAAGGCATGCCTATGAATTATGGGTATCTCATTATTATACATGTTAAAAGATCACTAGCAGCGCAACACGTATTTTGTTTTATATGCACTTTGAAGGGATATCCGTTACAAACACACTTGGAAGAAAACGATCTTGAAATGTACTGCTGTATTATTTTGGGGGTTTTTTTGTCACTGCTGCCTCTTCCCGCAGTTCTCAGGAGTCGCAACATTCTGTGGAAAGCACTGTGATGTAATTTTAGTCAAAGCTGAGTTTTCCTCTTACAATTAAATGGACACACTGAACCAATAAAACAAAATCTGTCCCAACATGTTTATACTTACTACTGTACTGTTTCAGAACAAGTTTTACTACTATGTACTGTAATACAGTTCTTATCGCCTTATTTTAATTATTCTGTTATGTCCTATTTATAGCACCATCCTGCATGTATCTTCGTATGAATTTTTAGTGAAACTATTTTAACTAAATAAAGGGACCAAGGTAAGAAGTATTTAGAAATCAGTGACTAAAAGGGCATCATCAGAATATTGTCAAGGCATAAAATAAGTGTGTTTACACTGTAATTTGGTACCCCCACAAATGCTATTTGATAATCAATAGCAGCCTTGTTTAGCAGACTAAAAATTTTCAAATTGTGGTAATTTTGTCCCACAATTGTGGTAAAAAGTACAAAATTGCAATACTTTTTCTCACAGTCTGACACTTTTTCCCTGTTCTTGTTGTATTCTGGACAGTATTTTATTTTTTTGAACTTATTTAATTTTTTATTTATAGTTTATCATACTGATACATGTTAGGCAGAATTCCATTCTCAATACATCGCCATATTGTAGCAATTAATCAGCTTATTTATACAGTACAGATTTTTTTTTCCCTCACAACAATTGCTTTCCAATGTACTGCCTTCAGTTATTATTTTCTTTTACAATACATAAAACTATGACATCAATGTAGCATATTTCCAAACGGTAGAAAACTACCTTACTGCCCTTCAACTACACAAACTTTTTTATTCGACGTGGATTTAATTCTTAACCGCTTGGTCTCTCTCTTCACCAGAGCAAGGTGCTCAGGTCTTATGTTGCCTTTAATGTTCTCCACCCTTGTCTCCTTACTATCAGTTGATGACCCATCTCTCGGATTGTGCCCCTCAGTTCTGAAGAAGCTGTTCTAGAACTGAAATTCCCTCAGTATCTTCTATATAATCATAAAATGGTAACCACCTCGCATTATGTTGATCCACTCTGAGATTTAACTGTGCGGTGACCGCCTCCATGATTTTAATTTTCTTAATGTTACTTTTCCACATACCTTTGGTCAGTGAATTTTTTTTTTAACCATTGCTGGGTGATAACCTTAAGGGCTGCAGTTACCAGTATATAAAATAAATATTTTTGGTTCTTTGTTCTAATTTCCTTTGGGGGTCAGAGTTAATATCATATTAACTACTGAGAGATTTTCCTGAAGATGAAAAAATGTTTTGTAAAGCCTGCATAATTTCCTGCCAAAAATCTCTAATCCGGGGGCAATCCCAGAAAACGTGTGTATATGTCCCCCTTTTCCCACACCCCCTCCAACATAAATCTGTAGGAGGAGGAGTATAATGTGCAGAGATCACCGGAGTAATAAAATACCTAGCAGTGACCTTCCACTTAAATTCTTTCCACCCAGGAGAGCTTGTGGTTTTGGAGATCCCCCCCCCCAGATTCTGCCCCATTCCACTTCAGTTATTCTAATGTTCAGTTCCTTTTGCCACTCATTCTCTATTTTAGCCACTTGATCTTTCCCCACATCTTCTTGTAGAGCCTTATACATGAGTGAAATGTAACCTTTCTGGTCAGCTAAGTGACTTTTTTGGTGGGTGGCTATTAAGGGGGGAGGAGGACGAGTTTTTAGGGCTTCCACCCCTACCATAGTAGAGATATAGTGCCTGCATTGCAGGTATTTAAAAAAGTCTGTTCTTGCAAGGTTATATTCTCTCTGCAGGTCAGCAAATGATTTGACCTCTTCTCTCCCTATAAATTGGGTAAGATTATTCAACCCTGCCCCTCTCCACCTGGAAAAACAGCCATCCCCTTGACTTGTGGAGAACTCAGGGAGATGATTTAAAAGGATATAATCCCAGACCAGACTCGGGATCTCCCACCATTGCCGTGTGTCAAACCAGAGCTTTATTGTATGTTTGGTCCATCTGGTCTTCATTAGTTTAATGTCTGGTTGAGTAGCTATCCATGGTAAAAATTTCAAAGGTACTGTGGGGTGTGCCTCTGTTTCCATTAAGTACCAACCCCCACTTTGATCTGTGTTTAGTATTTTAAGGATTGGGAGAGCCTGTGCTGCTCTATAATAGTTAAAAAAGTTGGGTATCCCTCTCCCCCCTTGGCTCTTATCTACCGTGAGAAGATCCCATCTCTTCCTTGGTCTTCTCCCTGCCCAAATAAATCTAGAAAGTTTGTGTCTAAGTTCCTTCCAATCTTTATGTGAAAAAAGGGATAGGCAAATTTGTAAATAAAAATAGATATCTGGGTAACACATTAACCTTGACTGTATCAATCCTATTCGTAAAAGTCAAAGGAAGTGTTTGCCATCTGTTTATATCTTCAAAGATCTTCCTTTGAAGTAGCCCATGATACAGCTGATATAATTTGGAGATCCTGGTTGGAATCTGTATTCCCAGATACCTAATTTTCTCTTTCACCCATTTAAACGGGATCCCTTCCTGGAGTGTTGTAGATGGAGCTCCCCCAATTAACACGATTTCAGATTTATCTTTGTTTATTTTGAAACCCGATATTTTACCAAAAAATGTAAGTAATTCCAGCACTGGGGGAATCGACGTATCTGGGTCTGACAAATAAATCAAAGTATCATCGGCATATAAGGATATTTTATATACCGTTCCCCCAACCTGAATTCCTTTAATATCTTTTCTCGTCCTAATTGCTTGGGCTAGGGATTCCATTGCAATGGCAAACAATAACAGGGATAATGGGCAGCCTTGCCTAGTGCCCCTTTCAATTGTAAACCCCTCCGACAACGTCCCATTAACCCAAAGCCTAGCCTTGGGCTTTTGATATGCCGCCATAATCCACTGCATAAAAGAGCCTTCAAAACCCATATGAAGAAGTACCTCCTGTAAATATGCCCAATTCAGCTGATCAAAGGCTTTTTCCGTGTCCAAAAAAATCGCTACTTGAGGTGATGATGGTTTACTCTCATTACTAATTATATTGAGAAGTCTTCTGATATTATCAGATAAATGTCTACGGGGAATAAAACCCGTTTGGTCTGGGTGAATTAGGTTCCCAATATGCTTCTGAATTCGGTTAGCCAGGATCTTAGTTCATATTTTAAAATCCTGATTCAGCAGGGATATGGGTCGGAATGACTCACAGCATGCGGGGGGGGCTTGCCTGGTTTAGGGAGTACTGTGATGATTGCATCCTGCCAGGAAGAGGGAATTTTATTCTCCTCCAAGATCGCATTCATAACAGCAGTCAATTTTGGAATTAAGGAGTTCTTCAGTTTTTTGAAAAATTCGGCAGGCAGCCCATCTGGGCCTGGTGATTTGCCGGTCGGAAGGTTCATGATAACCCCTCAAACCTCCTTCTCTGTTATAGGGGCTGACAGCTCTTTCTTTACTTCTGGGGTCAATTTGGGGAAATCCATGGCCTTTAAAAATTCCATTGTGTCCATTTTAACTTCCTTCGGGTTTCTGTTTTCTGTATACAATAATTTGTAGTATTCTTTAAATACTGTGGCTATATCATTTGGTTTCACCCATTTTCTTTTATCTTTAGTGTTATCTAAGATAAATGGGATATATCTGTTCGCTTGCTCTTTTCTCAACCGAAAAGCCAACAGTTTAATTGCCCTCCCCCCTCCCTCATAATACTTTTGATTTGCGAACCTTAGAATACCTTCCACTTTTTCATTGTCTAACATCCTCAATTCCTCCCCTTTTTTTGAGTAATTCTTTTAAAGTTCCTTCTCCTTTCCCTTTGGGGTGGCTTTTACGTACCTTTTCCAGCTCTTCTATGGTTTTTAATAACCCATTCCTCTTTTTTTCCCTAAGTTTTTTTTTTTGCTGATGCCAAACTAATTAATTGCCCCCCCTACTACCACCTTCATAGTTTCCCACCAGAGAAGAGGAGAGCTGTCTGAGATCGGGGCATCGACGGCTAAATTAGCAATGGCCTGCTCAATTTGCTTTACTGCTGACTTGTCATTAAGTAGTGAGACATTCAGTCTCCAGCTGGTATGTCTGGGATCTGTTGCCCATACCACTTTAACCATGATCGGGGCATGATCTGATAAAGTAAATGAACCTATCTTAGATGATGTAAAGTAATGAATATTGACCTTATGGGTCAATATAAAATCTATCCGTGAATAAGATTTATTGGCTGTGGAAAAACAGGTGTAGTCTTTTTCCCCTGCATGCTGGTATCTCCATACATCCACCAACCCACCTTCCTCTAGCCTGGGTTTAAATTTTTTATCTACCGGTTTTGGGGAGCATGCTTGCCCTCCTGATCGATCCATTGTTGGGCACAGGACGGCATTAAAGTCTCCCCCAATATCAAAATTCCCGTAGAAAGGTCCGCAATCTTCTGAAAGACTTCCAAGTGGAACTTATCTGTTCCTGTATTAGGTGCATATGTATTAACTATATGTATCACTTGATCCTGAACCACTCCCATGACCCTGATGTATCTCTCCTCAAATGCCTTATCCACTTCCTGCATGTTTAAGGGACAATTTCTTTTCACCAAAATAGCCACCCCTGCTTTTTTAATCCCCCCACATGCTGCAGCTTCCACTCTCCCTACCCAAGCTCTCCTGAGTTTTAAATGCTCTGAATCCGAGAGATGGGTCTCTTGCAGGAGAGCTAAGTCGCAGTCCAATCTCTTCAATTCCACCAGTAATCTGGTTCTTTTTACGGGTGAATTGATACCATTAACATTATATGAGATTATATTTAGAGAGGCCATATTCAGGTATTAGGTTTTACCAGGGATCCAAATTACAGAGATTTGGTCAGGCTGCCACGCACCTCCCCCTCCCTCTTCAAACACCATCGAGATCTGACTTTGCTTCTTTGTGTAAAGCGGAAAGAAACCACGTCGAAAAAACAAATATAACTTGTACATTGTTAAACTCAACATTTGTATACCATACTAAACTGTTTTAACTACGTAGCTAGCTCTAAATTCACCACCTCTGACTTCCAAGGGAATTATTAGTCACCTCTGTGACCACTTATTATGCCCCTCCGATGTTTGTGGGGTGTTGTAGCTAGTACCCTTATAGATATAGCTTGCTGACAACTTTCTCTTAGCTGTAGACGCCCCTTAGTGCGAGAAAGAGAAAGGAAAAACTGTGCTCTCCCCCCCGCGAGACCACCCCCCAGCTGTTATCTAATCGTACATGCCCTTTTAGTTCCCTCCCTTCAATACTTATCATTCATATTCCAGCCCAATTTACTTAACCCAGGAATGACAATCCTCCCCCATCAACTTAGGAGCCAAAGATCCCCTTCTTCTCTTGCTTTCCATCTCTCCTCCCCCTCCCTCCATGTACAGGTGGACGAACGTCTGAAAAGTAGCGATCACCAGCATAACATTTTGTTTCCTTGCTCTATGAGGCTTAAATCCTAAACCTTCCTGCAGGCCTCTCCACCTCGGCTCCACCCAGCTGCGCCTTTTCGAAAGCTAATGTGACTCAGCCCTTTCCCCCTCCCGCATCCTCCTCCTGCCCTGAAATCTCTCCTTTTTAGTTCCCCCATCTCATTTTACAATTTTATTCAGAATGTCATATAGAGTTCTCAAACAGTTCTCCACATCTCTCTCTGGAGCGTCTGATGGAAAAGACCGTAACCACAGATACCACGGTTAAAATCTTTATTGTCCTCAGTTCTTCGATGGCGACACATCCCCTCCACTCGAGTGTGCCAATTTGCTTCTTTTTTCTGCTCTCTGCAATAATTTTGCAATGTCTCCCATTGTGGATTTTGGGTAAGAAAAGGGAGCCCCTCTGTTCTAGTTCTTGCCTCTGGTCACAACGCTCCACGCACTTGGCCTCAGTTGTTTCTCCATCATTTCGTATGCTAAGTCTGGTACCGTAATCTCTAAGTTCTTCAAATATGGGACCGCCTCGAGCAGCGTAGAAAATATCCTTGTACCATTTTCCTCCAGTATTTTCAGTCTAGATGGATATAGTAATTGTGCTTTGATTCTCTTTTTCTCTTTTAGTTCCCTAATTATTCCTCTGGTTCTCTGTCTTTCCGTCTGCAGCATCGTCGAAGTCTTGATCAAAGTAAATTACCATCTCTTTATATTTTAAGTCCCTGTGTCGCCAGGCTTCCCTTAGTATCCATTCCTTTGTTTGAAAATGCAGCATTCTAATCACGAATGACCTCGGCCTCACTGCTGGATCTGTTGGCTTGGGCACTAATGATCGATGTGCCCTGTCAATCGTTAGGTCAAGATCCCAGTGGATTTCCAATGTGGATCTTAGCACCTGCAGGATAAAATCAGCCGCCGTGGCAAACCCTTCCTCAGCTCCTTCCATCAGCCCATGTATTCGAAAGTTATTACGCCGAGACCTGTTCTTCAGGTCCTCTAGTTTCACACTTATTTCCCGGTCTCTTTGCATTAAGTATAGTAGCAGGCGATCATTGCTTTCCTGTGTCTCAGCCAGTTCTTCCAGGCGAGCATCATTTTCAGAAACTTTTTTATCCAGGAGGCGCATGTCCTGCCTTAAGTCTGCCAGATCACTATCAATTTTGTTCACTGTGGCTAGAATCTTTTGTAAAGTATGCTTTGTGCCATCATTAGAGTCCATTTCGTCCTGCTCTAAGTCCACAGAAGAGTCGGAGGCATATCGTCTGCATGCTGGTAGGGCCGCGAGGCCTTTTTGTGATCTGCTCAACAACGTTTGTCTCATTTTACCTCCTGAGTGCAGATGTCTGGAACCCCTTTGCTTTTGGGGGTTTTCCTGCCATCCTGAGCTTGCTGCGTATGTACTTATTTACTTTTAAAGTACGTTCATTTAGGGGGGTTTACCGATATTGGGGGTAATCTCTGGGGAGCTCAGCTCTTCAGCCTCTCGCCATTACGGTGACGTCATCGGAAGTTCCTCTGGACAGTATTTTAGAGATAAAAATAACCATGTAGTGAAATTAGTCCTCACACCTGGCTGGTTCCCAATGAAAATTGTATTCACTAGCAAAGACTGCTAATCAAGTTTCCAAAACATAATTATGCTTCTTCTGTGGGTTTGAGGGATCAGAAAAATGGGTAACAATGGAAACAAAACAGCACATTCACTCAAAAATCTGGTAATGAAGACATTTGTTTTATTACAGAATGACAACAGATATTTTGTTTGGTTCAGATGATGTCATTATCAAGCTAGCCAACAGTTCAGGCATAAAAGTGTTCAAAGACATCTATTCTTTGCCAGGTAACAACCAATGCTGAAATTCAGATGAGTTTATGTTAAAGGGATGTATTACACTTCCAAAAAGAATGGAAGACAATTTTATGCATTTTTTTCTGTTAATTAAAAATGTGTTTTTTATAATGTTTATGGTGATGGTAAACAAAACAACATATATTTTAATTTGCCAGTGTGCGGGAACATTTTTATTTTTTGCAACTGGCACAAATATCCTGTCTCGGTGATAAACTGTGGTGGGTGCAGGGGGGAGGAAAAATATTACCCATTTAGTTTACGTTAACTAGTTTTGGATAATCCCTGTTTGTTGTAACATTGCTACAAGTAAAAGATGGGGACAGTATCTGGCATCAGCCTGAATTTCCTCACCTGTGCTGTGCTGAAGGATGGCAACATCTGTGTAATTAGCCATAATGTCTGATCTGGCTTGTTCCACAGGAAAACAATGAAGAAAATCAAAACTAAGCTGTGGATGAACTAGGGCCAGATGCCTGCCTCATAGTGCATTTACTTCAAAATGAATGTTTGGAATCTTTTCTGAAAGAGTTCTGCCAAAGCAGGGCTTCGTTGACAACTTAAAGAAGACAGGAAATCATTTCTAACTGGCAGCTGTTTATAAAGTTCTTATTTTCAGAAATGATATGCATTCACCTAAATTGCCCATATTTAACTGTACTTGAATAAGAAGTGATATAAAAAGCTGCATTTTGCATTGTCTTGTTTATATGGGCAGCATTCTGCTACAGTTCTCTTCATGAAACCAATCATTTGGAGTTTTAACTATGTCATGGTTTGTGCACAGAACTTTAAACAGGGCTCTGCTAGGTCAGCAGCTCATAATTAGCATTCTGAACACAAACTGTGACATACAGTAGTAAAAACTCCACATAAGTGATTCCATGAAGTGAACTGTAACAGAATGCTGCCCATAAAAACACAACAATGCAAACTATAGTTTTACCTATCACTTTTTATTCAGGTTCAGTTAAATATGGATACTTTAGGAGAATGCATATAGTTTCTGAGAATAAGAACTTTATAAAGAGCTGCCAAGTAGCACACATTCCCTGTCCCCTTTAAATCACAGGGCAATCATGTCATTTATTGGCCACGTAGAAATTCTCTAGCCGTGTCAGGGAAGCTTCCGAAACTCTCCTTTTCACTAAATAATCAATAGTCAATCGTGCTGTCGGTTTCAACCGTGTCCTGCGTAAATTATTAAAGGCCTGTACATAACTTTTCAATTAACAAACTGCTGGGCTCATGGAAATACATGCACTTCATTTATAAGTAGATTTTCTAGACTAAATATCTTATGATGAGTAGATCTTTATGAATTAAAAATGTTTCGTGAATTTAATATTTAATTGTGTTTGACTTACATGAGGCACAGTAAAAATTAAAAGTTTTCTGGCTTCAGTCAGATGTCTGTACAATAACTTTACAAATAACTGTAGTAAGTTGTATTCCAGCTGTGTATTAATGTGGCACTGTATCTGTTTTCTGATCCTATGGTATCAAGGCTTGGATGGTACACAAAGAAAAGGATCTTAAAGAACACATCTACAATTGGATTTAAATAATAAAAACTGACTGCCAGAGCAAGTAAAGAATCATCTCATCTTCTGTCAAAGTTTATATATGTAACCCCCCTGCAAATGGGGGTTCCCAAAAGACTTCCAGGAGCTTGCTTGAATGCTCCAAGCCTGAATGGTGTTTGGCGTTTAAGCCATTTATCAGTGAGTGTTTTTAGAACCTCTGGTACTGTCTCTTTAAGAGCTGTCTGCTTGCAGACATAATTAGTTTGTATGGGGGACTGTGTGTTTCTTTGAGTACCACTCGAGCTGCTGCCAATTCACTCCATTTTTGCAGTCACTAGGAGTGCAAAGGGAACCTATCTGAAAGATGTAACTGTTTGCCAGAAACCATTTAGAGTAATAATGAAATTACAGTTTGTCTAACCTGCTTTCTTTGCAGTCAGAACTGTGTCTGCCTAGTTCCCCATTCTGGTTTTGAACTGCTGAACTGGACCACTCAGTGTGGGGTAAGCTAGCTCTAAAATGGTGCCTTGGATGAATCAGAACTTGGACTCATAATCTGAGCCAGCCACAAGAGGATTGTATGGGCAGTGACTCTGGGAGATGTAGTTTAGACTTCGGCGCCTTTTTGGACCAACAGGAGCAGTCTATTGTGAGTGACAGCCAATCCAGTCAAGAACTGGGAGGAACTCAAAGGAAGTGCCGGTTTTGTCTGTTGGAGTTTCAGTTGAGCTCTGGCAGTGAAGAAGGAAGGAGCCCTGTGCTTTTTCAGTGTGCAGTTTTAGTCGGGAAGCGTGTGTAAGGCCCAGAGTTCCGGTCTGTAGCATGTGTAACTGCTTGTTAGGACTGAATCCGTCCTGTGAAGAGAATCAAGGATATCTGAAGAGTAGAAACCAGGCTCACCCTGTAGAAGACTGGAGAAATTGCTGAATTGCACTCGGTCTGTCGGAACTGAATCTGCTGTGTGTTCTCCCGGTATTGTGCAGTAATTGCGATCGGGATAGAAAAGCAGCCTGCCTGGTATAGTACTTTCTGTTTTACCATATAAATGTGTGAAGAGGCTTGTGTACCTCAAGTGAATCCTGCTGCCATTAAAGGACTTTTGCCTGTTACTGTTCACCATATAAATGTGTGAGGAGGCTTGGTTAGCTCAAGTGAATCCTGCTGCCATTAAAGGACTTTTGCCTGTTGCAGTTTGCCATATAAATGTGTGAGGAGTCTCGTGGAGCTCAAGAGTAGCCCTGCTGACATTGAAGGACCCTATCTTGTTTGGAGGTCGTGAGTACTAATTCAGGGTCTCTCCCTGTTGAATTGCCACATTGAATCCAAATGGAATCACTGTACTGCTGACTATTTAAACTAATTTTTCTTTTCTCTGTGGGAAAGGGCCCCTACCAGCTGCCACGGTTTGGACTAGCCACTAGGGCTTGGGTACCCAGGGACAGTAACTGTAGGGATAGGCCTTGCACAGAGCCATAGGTAGATGAGTAAAGTGATAAGCTAATTAACCTGATTTCCCCTGTCCTTGTTATATTCCCCTAAAAATCCGAGCTGCTTGTTTCAGCAAAGTTATACTGCCTGAGGTATTTGTCTATGTTAAAGTATTGTACTGTGATTGTTGCACTGTATCTTATTTTACAGGAGGTCCCAGTGCCTGAACCAGCCCTGGGGGTAAGTGTATACTGTGAAGGTAATTCTGATATATTGTGTGGGCCACTAGTGGGAAGAAAGGGTTGCAGTGTCCCAGAGGGCTGTGACCAAGTAAGTTTAACTATTGCAAACCCTGACCTCTGGGTGGAGGCACCCGCCATTGGATCCAGGCCCCTCAACCTGTTAGTGGCAAATCAGGCAGGGGTAGTAGCCCCTGGGATAGCGCCATCTAGGGGTTACATATATCTATACAAATGTGTCAAATGGGAAACTCTGAGTTAAACCAAATTCCCTTTTTCCAACCTGAACATGCAGTACATGGCACACAAACATAGTTCCAGAGTAATTTCAGGTCGGAAGGCACTCTAGGTCCATCATGTTTCCCACATTGCATCATAAGTAGGAATGAAATAAGTACGGTGTGCAAATCCATACCATTTTATAGAGATTCCTTTCCCACTCTACTGCCCAGGATACCCAGTGATTCACTTGGTAAGCAGACATTTGCTCAGGTTTATCATAAGTGCCTGTATTACATTCATGTCCACTGTCTCTGCTAGTAGGTTGTTTCACAGGAATGCCACCCTCTGGGATAAAAGTGCCTCTTAACGTTACACCTGAATTTACCACCCCTGAGCTACATGACACCAGATCGTATATAATAATAATAAATTTTATTTGTATGGCGCCTTTCAAAAACCAAGGTGCCTTAACAATATTAAAATCATATCAACAAAACAAACATCTCAGCAGTAAACAATATGTTCAAACTGGTATCATCCATTAATTAATCACCAAAAGCTTGGTACCACAAAAAAGGTTTTAATGCCTGCTTAAATCCTTCCATGGTCGTGCACTCGCGTAACCAACGTGATAGAGAATTCCAAAGGGAAGGGGTGCCATGCGTAAATGCTCTCACCCCAGAAGATTTCAAACACACCCTTGGAATCTCTAGCAACCCCTCGTCGGCTGTGCTGCGCAATTGCCCAGGACAGTAAGAGACCAGAAGCTCTTTCAGATAGTCCTGGCCCAGTCCATGTAGGGCTTTAAAAGTCAGAAGACAGACTTTAAAGGTGATCCGCCACTGAACTGGCAGCCAGTGCAGTCCACGCAGCACCGGCGAAATATGACAGGACTGAGATGATCCTGTCAAAAGCCGGACCGCCGTGTTCTGCACTAGCTGCAGGCGGCAGACTTCCACCCCTGGTAGCCCAAGGTACAGGGAGTTGCAATAGTCTAGACACGAGGTCAGAAAAGCATGGATCAGAGTAGGAAGGTCGCCGGATGGAACAAGGTACTTAATTGTACACTGTGCCTTTTTGAAATTACCTTGTGAAACTCTTCTCACTTCTGTGTACGCTCGGTACCCGGGTCACACCTGGAAATGAGCTTTGGCTCAGTGTGCCTTTCCCGGTTATCAATTTTGAATAAATAAATAATCCTGGAGATATTCCTCAGATGGTAAAATGAGGATTTGACTACGGCCAACACCTGCGAATGCAGGGTCAGCCCTTCGTCAAAAATTACCCCCAGGTTTTGCACCCGTTCAGAGGTCAGGAGTGGCACGTTCCCAAGAAAAAGTCCAGAGGGCAAACCCACACCCAACCCCCCTGTCCAGCGACCCCGATCCACAACCAATACCTCAGTCTTATCAGAGTTCAACTTCAACCAACTGGCATCCATCCACTCCTATCTATGACTGTTCGATTTTGTTGACACCCTCAAGTACACAAAGACTAAGATCATGCCCCCTTCTTAGCCTCCTTTTCCCCAGGGTGAACAAGTTAAGGGTCTCCGGACTCTCTGTGTAATTTTTGTACCCCATATCTATGATCATTCTAGCAGATTTGCACTGTGCCCTCTAAACTGCCTCATCTCCTTTTTGCATTGAGAAGGCCAAAGCTGCACAAAGTACTCCAGGTGGCTCGTGACCAGGGCCTTGTAAAGTGGCAGGATTGCTTTCCCTGCTCTGTAAGTCACCCCCTATTGACACACCCCAGCATTCTGCTGGTCCGCTTGACAACAGCTTCAATCTGCTTGTCCTGCTCCAGTCCTCTGTTTATTATGGCCCTAGGTCTTTTTGTTCCTTGACTACAGCAAGAGGAGCACCACACAATGTGTAGGTCCTTCCTCTGTGTTTTTTCTCCCTTAGTGTAGCATCCTGCATATGGCTACATTGACTTTAAGGCTCAAGAGGTCAGACCAATTCCTCAGCTTGTTCAGGTCCTTCTGAAGTTTCTCCCCATCCTCAAGGAAGTCAACCACCCTAGCTAACTTAGGCCCTGTCCACACTTACGTTCTTGTAACATTACCGGCAGTCTGTAACATTACACGAACAGCAAACAAAGATCACGTCCACACTGTAACAAACCATGTTTAAAAACCATGCTAAAACCCTGATTGGAGCAGGGTTGTAGCATGGTTTCAGACCAACACAGTTGCCTTAAACCGTGTTAATAGTTGTGTGGATGCAAACCATGCTGCAACACAGTTTAAGGAAACCTCCAACAGTTCTGTGGCGCTTTAAATGCTGCCACAATGGAAAGGGGAGTATTTACTTACATCCTCGTGTTCACAATGGTCTCCTGAAAAACTGACAGCACTTTCAACCAGCTCCGGTACCATACCTGGTCGCGAGTATCCTGGCATGCAATGCAGCACCCACAGTGCTTTGCCGTACTGCCGTAATCATACCTGGGAACTCAAGCAGGCAAGCACAGTGTTCAAACACGGAAATCAAAATGTTTTTAAGAACGTTTTGAAAATTCATGTCAGTGTGGACAGGGCCTTAGTGTCATCTGCTAACAACTTTTCCTAAAGGTTAGAGACCATGACAATCGCAGAATTAGTCATAGCATTTGCATATATATATATATATATATTTATATATTGCAGCATGGCATAATATCCTAATAAGGCTTTCAGATTACTCAAAGCTACCCTGATGCAATTTATAAAGGGCTTATCACACTTTGGAAAACAGAAAAAACACCATGCTATTTTAAACTAAAATGTATTTACTTATCCTGTTTTTCTTACCATAAATGCTAATTATAAATCACTAACGTGAGTTCAGCCAGTTGCTATGCAGAGCCACTTTACCTCTTATTCTGTGTACAATATGTTCTCCTGCAGAAGCATTAGGAGGGAGCTCTCACTTCAGTGCCGGGGCAGGATAGCACAATAAAATAAAAAATCTCTAAATTTATAACTCAGTCAAGCTAGACTGCATGTCTTAAGACAACAGGGCCTCTGCGGGATGTCTCTTATGGTATAAGAGACTCCTCTCATGAAGGTTGGGCTGAAAGAACTGCTCAGCTTCACTTTGTGGTCCTCTCTGCCCAAACCTCATGCTTAACTTATATTACAGTGCTGAAATAGCTGTCCTTAAGCAAAGCAAGAGGTCCTGAAGCCAGCTTGCTGGGGCAGCAGCAGCACTGCTGTTTGCGTTGCCAGCAACCCAGGGTTGGGAATGAGCCCAGCTTGCTGGAGAGCCGACATGGGGAGGAAGGTCAAGCAGTGCCACCTAGTGGCCCACTAGTGAAATAAATCAGATGGGAATGGTAGCGGGAGGTAGAGACATTTGGCTTGGCGCAAACTCACTGCATGCACGTGGCAGCCTGTTAATGCTGTTGTCCCACAGGGATGGGCAGAAATCAGAGAAAAATACACCCTACTTCACTTTCTGGCTCTGGAGTGCCTGCTTTCCTGACATCAAAGCTCTTGCTCACTGGATATGGACACTGAGGGGTGGGGGGTTGACCGTTCCTCAAGGGCCTCACCATAGTGGAGAGAAGCCAGGGTAGAACAAGAGACCTCAGGGAGCAGGGCAGACTACTGGGGTGTGAAGTTCCCCCAAAAGCAATTGATAAGGGCAGGGCAGGATGGAGGAGGAAGAAGTAATTAAAAAAACAAGAGCAACAATTTCTCCCGTGTCACCAAGCAACAGCTTTTGTCCGGGCTTGCAGTGATGTCATAATCTTGAACTTGTGACATCATAATCTGCTGCCTTGGAAATTATCGTGACATAATAAAATCTGGATTGTGAATTCACGACCTATCTCCAAGCCATATGAGCACATAGCTTGTGACAGCGCAAGCGCTTTTTCAAATACAATTATAAAATGGGTTTTAAAAATCAAGAAACCTGACTGGCTGAGGGTCATATTAACTCAGTACAACAGCACTGGATAAAGACTCAGCAGCCTCTTCATATTAACATCAATACTAACCACACATCCCTGATTGCCACCACAAACACAGCTGTCACCTTTACTCACCAAAAACCTTTAGCTACGCCCTAAAAATGAAACTGCTTTAAATTTAAAAACATAATTAAATGTTATTTGCCCTCATAATTCTCTTCTTACACACACACATACATAACTTAAAAAATGAAGTACTACTGTACTTATTTTTGCTAACCATGACAACTTACCCCCTATCCTCACCTGCTTACTAGGGAAATCTGCACTGCTTAAAGCAACAGTGCTATGAATCTTTCTCTTAAACTTTCTATTTTAGTAATAATGTTATGAAGGTCCCTCTTAAACTGAATTATCTTCACCTTACAGATCTTCATTTTTTCTCATTTACAGGCTCCAGTGACCTCCCGACTAGCACCGACCCTCGCCAGGACTGCCATTTGCAATCAGGATACATTGTGGTTATTAAGAGACTGTAACTGATAGCCATGATGCACCTCTGATTACCCATGATGCACTGGTTTGTTGTTTTTGTGCACCTAAGCACGTTCACATCAGCTGCCAACTGTAACAGTGTAAGCATGGCTGGCTGCTGAAGTGTCAGTCAAGTAACAGCTGTAGTAGTAACTGTTCTGAGTTTGAGTGTGTTATTGTGTGTGTATAAGTTGCTTATACATGTTTTGTAGTAAAAATGAATCACTGTTCTGCAGTTTATTTATAGTTATGTGTCTTGTCTTGCTTTATCTCCCTCCAGCTACACCCCACACGTTATAACTAACCCTCATATCTTGTCAATTCTGCTGTGAAAATGTGTATTTATTTGGGAAAATATTGCTGTAGGATGCTGATCCATTTCTGAATAAATGATTGTACATTGCATGGGAGTTCAACTACAAATGACTGACTGACACAAATGTACAGGCAAGGCACCCTGACTGCAAATGATGATCTGCAAAGCGAAGGTAATTTAATTTAACAGGGACCTTCATAAAATTATTACTGTGACAAATACTAAACTGTTGCCACCCCCAGACAAAGGTAGCAGGCTTAAGCTGGCTGAGGTGACAGTGCCAGGTTGTTCGGCCGGACAGCTGGATGCCCAAACGTGGTGCAGAGTGAAAAAGTGGCTTATTAAAGGGCGAGGCACTGTTCCCCCAGAAATGACACAACTGCTACCACCCAGAGAAACAGACTGAAAAAGGGGCACCAAGACCTACTAAAAATAACTATCAGCAGACAGAGTTAAGTAGAATAAATAATCTTGATAAATAGCAATGCAGTACAAAACTTTCAGTGCAATCAAGCTCATCACTCTAATACAAAACAGGAAATACTTATCACTCTATCATAAACGGTAAATGTTTATCACTGTAAAATAAAACAGCAAAGACTTATCATGCTGTCATAAACGGTAAGTGCTTATCACCTTAATATAAAATGGCAAAGGCTTATCACTCTGTCATAAATGGTAAAGGCTTATCACTCTATCATAAACAGCAAAGGCTTATCACTCTAATATAAGACGGCAAAGGTGTATCACTCTAATATAAAGAACAAATGCTTATCACTCTAATATAAAACGGTAAAGGTGTATCACTCTAATATAAAGAACAAATGCTTATCACTCTAATATAAAATGGTAAAGGCTTATCACTCTAATATAAAACAGCAAAGACTTATCACTCTATCATAAACGGCAAAGACTTATCACTCTAATATGAAACAGTAAAGGCTTATCACTCTACTATAAAGAGCACATGCTTATCACTGTAATACAAAGCAGCAAAGGCTTATCACTCTATCATAAATGGTTAAGACTTATCATGCTATCATAAACGGCAAAGGCCCCCCCTCCCCCAAAAGCTTACAGGAAGGAACCAAAGGGCTAGGTCTTACCTCTACCGGTCCGGAAAACTGAATGCCACTGCTAGAGGTGACAGGCAATTACCAGCCCCCAAAAGGGCTTTTGCAAGGGAATTCTAGCCCCAATAGCCAACTGGCTAGGAGGATTGGAGTGAATTGCTAGCCCACCCCAGCACAAGAAAACGGGCACCTTAAATACTGGTACCTACCACCTCCTCAGGGCTCCTTCCAAAGGTGCCACACCTCCCTCAAAGGGCTGCTGAAAGCTTACAAAGGATACAGGCCTTTGAAGATGTGGTGCACCACTAACCGACCTCCTAGCCAAGTGTTCCAGGACTCCGCCACTAGCCGACCTGCTAGCCGAGTGTCTCAAGGTGCTCCGCCGCTAGTCGACCCACTATCTGAGTGTCCCAAGTGCTTTGCCACTAGCCAAACTGCTAGCTGAGTGTCCCAAGGGTTCTTGTGTTGCTAGCCAACCTGCTAGTTGAGTGCCCCAAGGATACCTGCGAGAGTTTGGGGAAGGCTACCTGGCAGTCAGCAGCCCCCCCCCCATGCTGGATGCATGACTCAACTGCCTAGCCTGAGTGATACAGCTCTTAAGCCCCTTAAGAAAGAAAGGCTATCAGGCTAGCAGGGCTCTCCCAGCTGCCCCTGCAGGTCCCACAAGGCTCCTCCTTGGGACTCTTCTTTAGGGTCTCTCCTTCTCTCAAACTCTCCTTCTGAACTCCTCCTCCAGAAGATCTCCTCCTGGAACTCTCCCCTCAAACTCTTCCTCAGGAGCTCTTTTCCTTCCAACTCCTCCTCCTCCTGGAGCGCTTCTCCTTCAAGGTCTTCTTCAAACTATTCCTCCTGGAGCTCTTCTCCTTCGTGCTCTCCTTCCGGGAGCTCTTCTGCAGGAGCTCTCCTCCTGTGGTTCCTCCTTCCAACTGCTCCTCAGAACTGGCCTGAATCCTCCTGGCAGCCTCCATTCATACTGATTGGAGGTGGCGTGGCTACCCTGGGGGGCTCTCTGGCTGGCCGGGAAAGGGGCAGCGCTGACTGGTTATGCAAATCAAGGACATGACTGCACAACCGATCAGCCTTGAGAGCTGCTGCTCAAGCCTCACGCTCTCTCCCCAGCACGTGAGCCCTTAATGGCTTTAACTGCCGTTTCAATTTCATAACACAGAAAGCAGTGCCTTTGATATGCTGCTGCAGGAATTGATAGATTGGGACTCCTGCGGGCGGCACTTTCATTTTTAAATTTAAGAGCTTTCCTATGAATGCAGAGGTCGGGGAAGGCATGACAGTTCTTCCCGACCCCTTAAACATCCACAGACATTTATTTGAAGTAAATAAATAAAACACTAAAGCTGGCAGCTGGCACCAGCGCCGCTGATGGGACACCTGCCCCAACTTACGAAGGAGCGCCCGATGCGGCTGTGACTCCAGCCGCTACATTACTAACACAGAAAATTTAAAAGAAAGGTTTGTAGCACTGCTGCTTTAAATTCCTTGTGCCTTATGCTGAATAAAACAATATGAGAAAAGCCTACTTATCTTATAAAAGTTGTACAATGCCAATTTTTTGAAAACATCAAACATGTACCAATGTATGCACGTGGGCAATCAGGACAGTTATAATTCTACAACAGTGACTATTTCGAAATCAATTTTAGATAGTAGTGATTTCATCTTTTGTCACAAGCCACTGAGTATCTGACTCGCATGTAGAATTTTATTATTAGTTTCGAAAAGATGGTACCTATTCAAGCACTTTATTTAAAAAAAAAACCAAAAACATATGGCTAGAATTGGTACTATCTTTTCCTAACTAACAATAAACTTTGACATAGAATAAATGAATGGGGAGGCAAAACGTATCACAGTCTTCCTAGATCAAAGCAAAAAAACAGTAGCTAGAAAAAAAAAAAAAAAACTTATGCTACTACTGTACTTCTAACTTTTCAACTTCCTGCAGTTAGTGCTAAGCATAATGCCTGTACTTAAACTCTTCATTAATAACAGGGACATGTCTGTCAGTGCAGCTGTCAGAGGGGGTGTCAGCTCAGTTAACATTTTGTAAAAAGGACACTTCCGTCAGTGTTGCAGACAGGGTTGGCGTTCTGTGTGTCAGAAATTCAGACTGATGCCTGCCCGCTGGCTGAGGGGCAGAGCATCCATCTGTGACGCCAGCAACCCGGATTTGGGAATGGACCTGGAATGTCGGAGGGCCGGTCGAGGGAGAAGGATCGAGCATCCTATGTACTGCTCTCCTTCCCCGGTGGAAGGGGAGGTAGAGCAGTTGGCACAACGTGGACCCCTGGCAGAGGTGGGGGGGTACCACCCGTGAGGACGCTGTCATTGCGGGGGGCAGGGTGGATGCAGGCCGTTATTGCACACACCCCCCAGAAAAAAAAAACAGCAAGAAAAATGCACAGCCACCCAGCATGAAGCCTGCCCTCGGCTCCAATTGTTCCCCGACCTCCCCACTGACCTATTCCAATGTCTGCGGCACCCCTGGCCCTGAACCTTACCCGGGGGGGGGGAGCCAGGGAGGTCACTTCAGTGGTCTTCTCCGCCAATGCCTTTTCCCGTCGTAGATGGGCTAGTTCAGTACTGTGGCCCAGCACTGGGGGGCAAGCCAGGGGGTATCTGCGGGCTAGAAAAGGTGAAATGAGAACAGAGCAGGGACTGGACAGATAGGGCAGAGGATTGGGCGGCTGTGGCACAAAACCAGACTGACTCACTGTCAGCAAAAGAAACACTGAAAACTGCGTGTTACACGGACGCTATGTAGGTGTGCTGCTGTAACTAAATGCAAGTAAAATCCAGGAAAAACACAGCAAAAACAGCATACACCAAAGCAAAAACCGTATATCAAAAGTTTTGTGACGCACTGCAGATTCATTCACTTTTGCTTCTCCCGAGTACTTGTGGGCACGCACACAAGGTCAGACGCAAATGTGGCCAGGTGCACTGTGGGAATGACATCCTGGAAAACCAAGACGGAGAACCACATTTATTTCGTGCAAATTAATACATAACTTTAATAAAAAATATATTAAAAACGATTTTAGAGCTAACGTGTAGCTGAAAACAGGAATCGGAAGGAAAGCCATATATTATGAACAGGTCAGTAAACAACATAAATTTAAAGAGACTGTTCATTACACTGCTGCTTTAACCTGCTATAGATAAAACAAAAGCCCTGGGGCTCCATCAGAGGTCTTCTGCTGTGTGACGGTGGAGGTAAATATTCTGCCAGTAGAACTGAGCAGAGGTTTGAATTCTTGTGTTCCATCCATAGTAAACATTCCATCTCTTGAATGTAGACCAGACGGAAAATAAACAAGATAGAGAAAAAGTAGGGAATAATATAAAGATGACAGACAGGTGAGGAATGGGTATATGGGGGTGGGTTGGGGAAAATAGAGGGTTTAAGAGCTAACAATCCATTCGGAAGGATAGGTAAAAGCAAGTCCTTAAGAGCAGGACCGCTTTAGAGAAAAAAGAAATCAGTGAGCCATTCGAACACATGATCTTCAAATGCCATCATTTTTTTCCCGCTAATGCGGCTCATCCCTTACTTGCTGACTGATCAGGGAAACTCTGGTGCCACTAGATAGTACAGTTACGTAAGAACTTACCATAACAGTAGATCTTTGAGAGAGGCTCTTGCAGTAGGTAATTACATATAGGACTGATGCCGGCCGGCGGCAGGAACCCACGGGAAAATTTCTAGCTAGCAGTCCCTGGCGAGGGACCACCCCCATGTCAGGTGACCCGCGTCATGTGATGTCGGTATAAAGGGGCGGTCCCGGACGCCCGCCTTCCAGTTCTTTCCTGCCACAGGCCCGGAAGGCCCGGACGAGAGAGAAGCAGATATTTCCCTCAATGGAAAAGGAGCTGAAAAAGCCTAGGGGGATGGAGGGCGGGAAGGTATTACTACTGCAAGAGCCTCTCTCGAAGATCTACTGTTACGGTAAGTTCTTCATGAACTGTACTATCTTACCGAGAGGGCTCTTGCAGTAGGTAATACATAGGACTGAATCCCAAGCAGTCTGGAACAAATGAAAGGCACCGGGAGGAGGAACTACTCCAAGAAGTAGCAAAAGCCTTGCAAACCTCAAGACAGGAGGCCTTGCAAAACAGCTAACCCGAAGCCTGCTCTACGGCGAGAGGCAATGTCCAAACTGTAGTGTTTCGTAAAGGTATAGACGGAAGTCCAGGTGGCGGCAGCACAGATGTCTGCCGCAGACACATTCTTGAAACAAGCCACAGAGGCTGCTATTCCACGAGTGGAATGACCTCTGACTTGACCCGGAAGGGTCTTCTTGTACTTGTCATAACAGAAAGTGATGCAATGAGCCAACCACTTCAACATGCATTGCTTGGAAACAGCATTGCCTTCCCTTTTGTGAGCAAAAGAGACGAACAACTGATCAGTCTTTCTGAGATACTTTGTCCTGTTGGTGTAGTATCACAGAATCCGGTGAACATCCATAGTATGGAGTAAATATTCTCCTTGGTTGGAGTACTGCATGAAAAAGGCAGGTAACTCTATAGACTGATTTAAGGTACACTCCGCTACCACTTTAGGTAGAAACTTAGGGTTCGTGCGAAGAGCTACTCGCTCCTTGTGAAAAATCAAATAGGGGATTTTACACATAAGGGCCTGGAGCTCGGAAATTCTTTGAGCGGAAGTAATGGCCACCGAGGAGAGCGTCTGCCACGACAAACTTCAGATCTGCGGAAGCCGCAGGCTCGAAGGGAGGAAGGGTGTTTCTCGAGAACAAAGTTCAAGTCCCAAGGGGGAGCAGGAGTCCGGACAGGGGGCCTCATATGAAGGACCCCTCTAAGAAAAGTCTTAGACACCTCTAATTGGGCAAAGGCTTTATCAGTGAAAGGAACATGGTAAGCTGAAATAGCAGCCATGTGCACTTTCAAGGAGGAATGACTGAGACCCAGGTCGAAGAGATGACATAAATAGTCAAGCAGAACGGCCACAGGACAGGAGAAAGGCTCCACGTTCCTAGAGGCAGCCCAAATAGAAAATCTCTTCCATTTCATGGCATAAGTGGACCTAGTGGAGGGTTTTCTAGCCTCCACCAGAATCTCGGCCACCTTTGGCGAGACACCAAAGCGAGACTGGGCTAGGTCTGCAGGAGCCATGCATGAAGTTGCAGGGACTTGAGTCCTGGATGGAACCAGGGTCCCCCTGATCCTGGGTCAGCAATCCTCGAGATAAAGGAAGAGGAAGAGGAAGAGGAGGAACCTCTGAGAATTGTTGTAGAAGAGAGAACCAGATTTGCCTGGGCCAGAAAGGAGCGATCAGAATCATTCTCGCTCCTTCCGTTGTTAGTTTCTGCAGTACACGAGGGACCAGAGGAATTGGGGGAAAAGCATAGACGAATCTGCCCCTCCAGTTTAGAGACAGAGCATCACTCCAGAAAGCGCCTCTCTCTGGAGCGAGTGAGCAAAAGGTGGGAAGGTTTGCGTTTTGGGAAGAGGCGAACAGGTCTATCTGTGGAGTCCCCCCAAAGCTGGAAGATGTCGTCTAGAACCTTTTGGTCCAACTCCCACTCGTGTGGCAGAGCAGAGGAGCAACTTAGCTTGTCTGCCAGGGTATTGTCGACTCCTGGAACATGGATTGCCATGAGGTGAAGGTTGTGAAGCGTTGCCCAGTTCCAAACCCTCATTGCTTCCCTGCATAGAGTGTAGGATCGAGTCCCTCCCTGCTTGTTGATGTATCACACCATGCACATGTCCGTCTGGACAGCAAGATGACCGGGAAGGATGTATTGGTGAAGGACTTGGAGAGCATATAGTACTGCTCGTAGCTCGAGCACATTGATGTGGAGAGCTAGCTCCAATCTGGACCATAAACCCTGGGTTCGGTGAGGACCCAGATGGGCTCCCCAACCTTCGCCTGATGCGTCCGTGGTCAGAGTCTGGGAGGGGTGAGGATGACAGAAGGGGACCCCCAAAACAGGTTCTCTCGAACCATCCACCATTGCAAGTCTCTTGTCATCGGCGAGGAAATCAGAACCAGATGACCTAGGTAGTCTACGAGTTGATCCCACTGGGAGCGGAGAGTCCACTGAGAAATCCTCATGTGGAGCCGCGCGCGTGGAACTGTCGGGATGGCGGCCGCCATGAGCCCCAAGAGATGGAGAACTGACCTCGCCGGAACCTTCTTGCATTCTGATAGCAGGGAAATCTGTGACTGAAGGGAAGCCGCCCTGTCCGGAGGAAGGAAGGCCTTGCTCACCATCGTATCGAGGATAGCCCCGATGAACTGAAGTCTCTGGGAGGGATCCAGATGAGACTTGGAATGGTTGATGGTGATACCCAGGCAAATGAAAACCTGCTGGGCGAGGGAGAGAAAATGCAGGAGCTCCTCCCTGGACGAGGCCGCCAGGAGCCAGTCATCCAGGTAGGGAAACACCTGAACTCCCATAGTACGCAGGTGGGCCACTACCACCGCCAGGCATTTGGTAAAAACTCGGGGAGCTGAGGAAAGACCAAACGGTAGTGCCCGGAATTGGTAATGGTCCCCCTGGAAAGCAAACCGGTGAGATCTCCAGTCTTCTTTGGGACCAGGAAGAAATGAGAATAGTAACCCGTCCCTTGAAGGTGAAAAGGAACGGGTTCTATGGCCTGCTCCGCGAGAAGGGCAGATATTTCTTCCCTGACCAAAGGCAGATGGTCCCTTGCGTAGGAGGACTTGAGAGGGGGGTGGCGGGGAGGTTTCTGTAGAAACTCTATGGAGTGCCCCTCCGCGATAATCTGAAGCACCCATGAATCCGTTGTTATCCTCTCCCAACCCAGAAGGTGGAGGGAGAATCTCCCTCCTACCAGTTCCTCCGGGGAGTCCGGAGGCGGTGGGAGAGGGGAGGAGTCAGGTGGTGTGGGGCAGCGCCGCAGCTGGGGCACCCGCTGCTTTTTTGGGCGGTGGGGCCTGGCAGCCGCGGGGCCTGCATTTGGTGGCCCGCCTTCCTTGGGGTTTCCCGCTTGTACGGGCCGCGCTCATGGAAAGGACGGCGCTAAGGGATGGGGACGGTACATGGAATCCACAGATTTCAGAGCCGTCCCTTCTCCTGGAAGTCGGTGATGATGTCCTGACATCACCACGAAAGCACAGAACCCCTGAAAGGTGCTTCCTGATTGCTGACTGCACCTCCGGGACCAAATCTGACACGAGGAGCCAGGCGTGACGCCGAAGACTTACAGCGAACGCGGAGCTCCGCCCGGCAGTGTCCACTGCATCGTATGTCGTCCTCAGGATGTGACGACTGGCCGAACGAGCAGAACGGATTAAGTCAGCTAACTCCTGCTTGACTTGGGAGTCAGGTAAGGAGTCGACCTTAGATTCGGCCTGGGTAAGGATGGCCTTCTGGTAATCCCCCATATATGCTACATAATTCAGGGCCCGAATTCCCAGTGTGGAAGAGGCGTATATTTTTCTTCCATACTGGTCCAGGAGGTGAGATTCCTTATCCGGAGAAGACGAGCTTAAATGTTTGGGGTGTGCTGACCGGTCGTGAGTGGCGCTAATCACGACCGAGTCTGCACGGGGGTGAGAATCCAAAAAGTCTACACCCTCCGGAGCCTGGTATAGCCTGTTGGACTTCCTAGGAAGTGGGGCTAAAGCCGACGGTTGTTTCCAAATAGTGGAAACAAGGTGGGCATGAGGCTCGATCCAGGGTGGCACTAAGATAGGAGCCGTAAGGGGCAGGTCCAGATGTTCGGCGAGTTTGACTCACTGAGGATCTGGTTCCAGAGAACGCCACTGATGTACTTCCTGGATCTTCCTGAGCAACTCCGTGAAGGAAGGATCCTCCGGAGGAGACTTCGGAGGAATCCTCGGCCAGGGCTTGGACGGAGAGCGAGGCTCGTCGTCCCTCTCACAGCATCCGTCGGAGGAATCTGAGGGCCAAGAAGAAGAAGAATCATACTCCCTGGCCCGTCTAGGGGGAGGAACGGGTTCCTTAGGGGGGATCCCTGGACGCCTGTCCTGCTCCTCTCGGGAGCCAGAGGAAAGGGCTCTGGAATCCGGAGGCGGTGAGGGAGTGTGCCGTCTCGGGTGCACGGGGGCCAGGGGCGTCGCCGTAAGGTGGCTCTCTACTCCTGGTGAGCTGAGCCTTGAGCCTCAGCCCACCAGGAAGCCAGAGTCTCCTGCAGATCCACCGGCGGCCTGGGAGGGCGGTGGAGGAAGGGGGGGATAATTATACGGATTATATCCATAAGGCGAGTATCCATAACCCGGCTGCGGGAAGACCAGTGCCGGGTTTTGTGGCGTCGGCGGAACCGGCGACGGGTACTGCGGCGCTGGATACTGCGGACCCGGGTAAGACTGCGTCGGATAGGATGGCGGGTACCCGGGTACCGGAGGAGCTGCCGGAGCAGACGGCCCAGAAGGAGGTCCCACGGGTGGGTCAACATTGAGAGGCCCGGGGGGGGGTCGGGCCCGACGGAAGGGGAATATCTCCCGCTGGCGTCGGTGGGGCCAGCGTCGGAACCGGTGTTGGCGGGACTGGCGTCGGGATCGGTGTCGGGGCCGGCCTCAGAGCCGGTTCTGTAGGAGGAGGGTCTGACGGTGGTGGAATATCCCCAGCCTCGCCCGGGGACGGTGAAGAAAAGTCCCCGGGGTCAGGCTGGGGTGACTCGGGCTCCCCGGACGGCAGCGAAGGCTGTGGGGAACCGGGTACAATGGGGGTTGGAGGGTCCGTCGTAAGTTCTGACGCCCAGCGCAAGTCGGGAGAGCCGACGTGTGGCTTAGGGGCTGGATCCCGGCGGGCGCCGGAGGAGCCGGCGTCCGGTTCTGGGTCCCTGTCGGATGCGGGCGAGGGGGAAGTGGCCCAGTCCGAGGGACGAGTGTCGCGCGCCCGAGGGCGGCGTCTTATCGACCTTCTCCTGGTGGAGCGTCGGAGGAGCCGACAACCGCTTATGGGAAGTGCCCGTGCCAGTAGCCGCAAGCCTGCAGCGGTACTGGGGGCAGAGGCCTCCTTGCCCCAGCCGGGCGCCCACAAGCCCGGCCTTGAGCCCAGCGCCTCCTCAAAACTTGAGGCTGCTGTCGAACGATCCCCCAGAGGGGATATTACCTGAGCCGCGACTCTGGCCGCAGTCACGGGCGAGGAGGCCTTCTCCCTATGCCTTTCTTTGTCCCGCTTCTTGTGGTGTCCTTCAGGAGAAGTCGACACCTGCCTGAGCTTCTTCAATTCCTTTTCCATTGAAGACATCTCCTTCTTGAGCAGATGGGCTTCCAGGGACTGTTGGTGTCATCTGCGGGTAGCCGCGTTGAAGTGCAGGCAATGCGGGCACTTGTCGACCGGGTGGTCAGGCCTAAGCAAAAAAGGCAGAGAGAATGGCATTCCTTGTGTGGCAGTTGGGCGCCACATGAGTCGCACTTGTTTTTGGAAGGTGTAGGGGATGACATACACCGACGCTGACCTGACGATGAGAAGAAAAAATATTCAAACTTTCGGTAAAACCGACGAAAGAACAGGGCTTTGCTAAACTACACTTTATGACGCCGCGAGTAACGGCGGAAAAAGAACTGGAAGGCGGGCGTCCGGGACCGCCCCTTTATACCAACGTCGCATGACGCTGGTCACCTGACGTGGGGGCGGTCCCTCGCCAGGGACTGCTAGCTAGAAATTTTTCCATGGGGTCCTGCCGCCGGCCGGCGTCAGTCCTATATGTAATTACCTACTGCAAGAGCCCTCTCGAAGTAAGATCTTAAATTATTTCCCCTTACAGACGAAAAATAGCTTATATGTGATTAAGAAATAAAACTACTAACTTGTCCCATTGTCCGAAATTTTGATAGCTACCAGACTCCTACAGCATGCCTGTACCCGCTCTTTCCGGTAGCTCGTGCATTTCTAAAACAAAAATCTAGCTACGTTTATCTATACTGAATGTCAGCCCAGCCCTTTACATATCTCACACATTTAAACTGAAATGGAAAAAAAAATAGTATTTACTTCTGGAGCCACTGTGTTGCTGATCGTGTTGCCACTGCCACAGCACATCGCCTCCCGTTATCTTGTGCTGTCGATTGCGCTGCAGCTCTTCTCAAAAGTAACATCCAGCCTTCAATTTTCTTTTTTCACTTTCACACTCAGACCAAAGGTTCATGTCTCATAGGCAGAATGGTGGGGGGCTGTGGCATACGAGAATTATTATCGGAGAGATAACTCCAGTACGGCTGCTCAGTGTGTGTGTGTGTATATACACTCACTCCAACAAGCCCAAAGTAAATGAAATAATGAAATAACCAAAAACAGAAAGTAATACACATCAGTAAAATACATTTTGGGGAGATGATCTGCACCCTCCCATCCTTCTTTATGAACTACGGATCCCAATAAAGGACATATGTCCTAAACACACACACCACACACACTCACACACACATATACACTCTAAGGCGGAAGGAGTATTTTATAATAAAAATGCTTAATGAGTTCATTTTTTTTCCATATGTAAACATTTTTTTAATGTAAAAATAATTTTTGTTAAAAAGGGAACCCATTTTATAAGTGCAATAAGACACTCTGGGGTGTACATTGAACAGAAATTACCGTACGCCCAGGGGCTGAAGGCACTCGTGCGGTAGTATCTGTTCAATGCACACCCTGTCAAGGCTTACTACTTAAATGTATTTTGCTGTGCATGATATCTGAACCTCAGATGGCACGTCAGTGCTGGGACTATTTTGGTAAGGTGGATGAACTTTTAATTAAAATAAAAATGTTTCTTTTTTGATTCTGATGCCTTTCTGCCACCCCCTCAAAAAAAAAAATCTTGGACCAATTTTATAATCACAATAAGACATTCCAGGGTGTGTGTTGTGGTGGGATAATGGTACTTCTCGGGTTGTTGAAGGTACTCATGCCTCATGCATCACAACACACCCGAGGTGTGCCATTATTTAACCACAATGCACACACTACCATGTCATATTGCTCAACTGTCTTAAGACTTCTTTTTTATTCCAGTAATACCTCGTCCATCCCTGAGGCTCAGGATGCCTGAGAAAGCATAAGGATGTCTAGTATAACAACTCAGAAAAGACCAACAGTCTATCATTCTAAACAAAAGGCTGGTAAATCTTTTCTAAAAACTGTGTGATGAAAGTGCAGTTCTAAACTTCCAAGGCTGTGAATTCCATAGGCCAGGAATTAACACTAACAGATAGGGGAATAGAGAAAAATACACTAAAAGCAACCGGATTGTTGACCTTCCAACACTGGTCCATGCCTTTGTGACCTTGCACCTCGATTACTGCAATGCCCTATACCTAGAGCTACTGGGGGTGGACCTTCGCTGCCTGCAGCTGGTGCAGAATGCGGCTGCCAGGTTGCTGCCTGGCTTATCAAGATCTTCCCATGTCACACCTGTGCTCCACGGAGCGGTGAAGGATCACCTTCAAAGTCGGATTACTGACCTACAAGGCCCTACACGGACTGGGACTGCGGTATCTTTGTCCCTACCATCCCCTTTGTCCTCTCCACTCCACCGACGAGGTATTGCTAGAGATTCCCAGGGTCTGTCTGACAATGTGAGGTGCTAGAGCATTTGTTTTTGCAGCTTCGACCCTGTGAAATTCTCCACCTCATCAGGTTAGGGACTGCCTGTCGTCAAGGTACAGGTCAGGAAGCATAGGAAAACCAGGAGCAGTTGTAAAATTCACAAGAGTTTTATTATTAATAACAGTAAAATAAAAAAATAAAACTGTTCAGAATAACTATTTACAATGGCAGTAGAAACCTAGAAAACAGAGTCCTGAATTTTTCTTCTCAATTTCCAATCTCAGTCTCTGTCTCTCTCTTTTGCAAAACATTGCAGCTCCTTTTTATAAGTCTGGGCAGGAACTCGTTAAGAAAATAGCATGCTTCTCACACAGTATTCTTGTAGGTTTCCAATATTCTTGTCAATTTCAGCAGGTGCAGCTAAAAGAACATTGTGACCCAGAACTGACCTCTTGTTTACATCTTCTGCAAAAGGCTTAAAAATTGCATCTCAGGTTAACCCCTTGAGTTCCAAATAGCTTTACAATCATTTCAACATTATAAGTATATAGATTTCTAAACAAAGGGATCCCAGTATCAGTTACATTTCCACAAAATGATTCACATATATTTTTATATCACAGATATGCAAGGGGGAGAAAAGACGGAACAGCAAGTGAGGGTAGAGAGACAGCGAGAGGCACAGAAATGCAAGACCGTTGGGGTGATCAAGTCCTAGGTCTCACAAGAAAATTTGGTTGTGCAACCAGACAGAGAAGAGACAGAAAAGGAGGGAATAGAACAGATCCTTGTATTTAAATTCTTTCTCCATAACAAGTGGGACAGGGCCGTATTCAACCCTGTCACAGTGCCTGTCCATTGAGGCCTTTAAATCTGCCTTACAAACCTATTTATTTGAACTGGCATTCTCTGATATGTAGTCCTGCTATTTTCTAAACTGTTTTCAATGTATTACTATTTTGTTGAAATGGATGTTTTATGATTCTGTCTTCTTTTGTCCAACGCTATGGTCTTGTTGGAATAGCGTTTCACAAATTTTGCTTGTTTGCTTATCACAGTGAGTATCCTAATACTACACACACACACACACACACACACACGCACGCACGTGTATGAGGATTTGAAGGGGCCCTCCCACTGCTAAGGTGAATCAACTGCACTGCTACCTGCCATCTGGCAGCCTAAGAGGGGAATACCGGAACTCCCCCTTCCTGAGAGAGGAAAGCTGCCCCTCAGATGTTCCATCCTTTCTCCCTTGTGCAACACCTAACAACCTGACTCTGCTCCTGAACCTGGGTTGCCTGTGTGGGCGGCAGAAAATATAGGATACCCACCTGTAAATTAAAGTTTCATTACATATTTACCATAAGTGTCAATCTTTCTAAATATCTTCTTTATAGATTCCCACAAATGGATCTGTGCTGGAGGCACTAAGAACCCGCAAGAGCCAGAACTTTTCTAGAGAGCTGGCGACACAAGTAGGCCCCAAGCACACATCATTGTAAGCACCCACTGGTATACAGTGGTGCCAGCCTCTAACTGTCTCAGTACTTTTTTGACCGAGGAGGTGATCAGCATGAACCTGACAAGTAGCCTATTCACTTAACCTAAGGGCATAAGATAGCCCTGCTGGCCTGTGTAAGAAGGGCCACCACATCCAGTGACACACTGTCTTCACAGCCCAACTCAAGCAGAAAAGGGATGAAGACCAACATAACAATACTGGAGTGAGTCCGGTTAATGGTGGGTGGGAATGGTAATCTATGGAGAAGATATTCAGCAAGATCAACAGTTATGGTAAATACATAACTTTTGTATCTTCCAAGAATCAAACTTCTCCATAGAGTCCCACAAAAGGGTTATACCACCAAGCTCAGAGAAAATCCCCTGGACTAGACAGACTGGAGCGCAGGGTTCTGATCAGGATAGTAATCTATTCAGAACTGTCCTGCCAAAGGTGGCATGTTGCCTGGCATGGACATCTAGGGCAAAGGGCTTAGTAAAAGTATGTGCTGTGCTCCAAGCTGCAGCTCTGCAAATTTCTCCAACAGGTACAGAGCGTATCTCTGCCAGGTAGTGGCAACCACTCCAATTGAGTGGACATGCATCTTGTCCTACAGTTTAACCCGAGCCAAAGCACAGCACTGGCGAAGGCAGTTTACGATCCAGGCTGAAATTAACTTGACTGTGGCAGACTATCCTTTACAATTAGGGTGCAAAGAGACAAATAGCTATTTTAAATGCCTGTAGTCCTTAGTCCTGTCCAGGTAAAATCTAAGGATGTTCTTAACATTCAGTAAATGAAGAGTCCTTTCTCCCTCATTCAGGAAGTTGACAAACTAGGCACGCAAGATTATAGTTTAAGGTGGAACTCTGACACCATCTTAGGTAGAAACTTGAGGTGTATACAGAGAACTACAATCTTTATGGAAAACAGTACATGGAGGATGTGCGAACAAAGCATGAATTTCGGATACTCTGCGTGCAGAGGTGACAACTACCAGAAATGCTGCTTTCCTAATTAGAAACTTCAAGTCATAAGTTGCAAAAGGGTTTGCACATGAGCATATCTAGCTCAAGGCTGATATCCAAGGGAGCCACTAGCTTTCTAGAAAAGGTCTTGTGTGTGGAATACTTACCTTAAACAGTGGCAGCTGTGCCAAAGACAGGGTACCTACAGGTTTCTGGCATGCTGATATACGTGGACCTTAACTGTGGAATACTGCAGCCCAGCATCAGGAAGTTCCAGTGAGTAATCCAAAACCCTTTCAGGTGGACACCTGAAAGGGTCCACTGGGGACTTGGAATACTAGACTGAAAATCTTTTCAACATGGTTGTGTACGTCATCCTGGTGGAAAGTTTACATACAGCCAAAAGTACTACAGAGACCCTCTGAGATCCCGTGAACCTGTTCACTTCTATCTCTTTGGCAGCCAGACCTGAGGGTGAAGAAAGAACAGGCTGAGATGGAATAACTGGCCCTGGGTCAAAAAGTTCATCCATAGTAGCAGAAAACTCCGTTTGCTGACTGAAAGTCAATTCAACATAGAAACACAGAAAAAAACAAGTTACTCATCTGTAACAGTAGTTCTAGGAGTGGTATATGATGTTCATCCACACTTCTGGCAGTGTCCTTTCCCTTTAAGAGCTTGCTGGAAAGTCTTCAAGCTGGCTCCTGCAACCCACCCAGGTGGTAACTCCCTCAGCTCCGCCCCCGGACACCAGATCTTGCCTGCTGGAAGCAGATGTGTGCACCAAAGCCAGGGGAGGTCAGTGGGTCTGTGTAGATGATCATATATCACTCCTAGAAAGTACAGTTACGTAAAAACTTACCGTAACAGTAGATCTTTGAGGGCTGTCTCTTGTAGCAGGTAATACTTCTGGGTAGTCGCCAGAGGTCACTGTGGTGCATGGCAGCACTTCAAGCAGTCTTTCACCAGAGGCCGCCCACCGATGACATCATCATCCTGCTTCCTATATAAGAGTGGGTGGCCCCTGGTATCCTCAGTTCCCCGCCGGATTCAGCTCATTAAGCGAGGACTGAGGGGATCCGAGGTACCAAAGGTGTCCTTTCCCACGTGCTAAGTGGAACAAAGTCATTCTCTTAGAGAAGGAGGGGGACGGAGGGAAGGAACAAACCTGCTACAAGAGACATCCCTCAAAGATCTACTGTTACGGTATGTTTTTACATAACTGTACTATCTTCCATGGGATGATCTCTTGCAGCAGGTAATGCTTTTAGGATGAATCCCAAGCAGTGTACCCCAATAGGGCAGAAATATGATAAGAGGCCCTGTAGGACTGTCCGGCCAAAGGCTGTCCTACTGCGGGAAGCAATATCTAAACTGTAATGCTTCGTGAAAGTGTGAATGGTAGACCACGTGGCTGCATTGTAGATATCAGTGTAGAGGCCCCTTTGAAGCAGGCCGCCGTGGAGGCCTGGACTCTAGTAGAATGGGCTTGTACTGTTCCCAATAGGGGCTTGTTCTATTTTTTGTAACAAAATGTGATGCAATTAGCCAACCAACTGGAAATGGTTTTCTTGGCAACTGGGGAACCTTCCCTCATATAGGTGAAGGTGACAAACAATTGAGAGGTTTTTCTCAAGGATTTGGTACAATTTATATAGTACCTCAGAATATGATGAATATCTAAAGTGTATAGGAGATGTTCACCCTGATTGGAGTGTTCCAGGAAATAGACTGGCAATTCCATAGTCTGGTTTAATGTATGTTCTGAAACTACTTTCGGCAAAAAGGAAGTGTTGGTGCGGAGAACCACCCTGTCCTTGTGGAAGATTAAGTAAGGCTCTCTACACATCAGAGCCTGAAGCTTGGATATACGCCGAGCTGAAGAGATGGCCACCAGAAATACCGTCTTCCAAGAGAGGAAGCAGAGATCAGTGGTAGCCGCTGGTTCAAAGGGTGAGTTTCTCTAATATGAAATTCAAATCCCACCGGGGCTTTATAGGAGGTTTGATATGAAGCATACCTCTTAAGAACATTCTAACAAGATGATGTTGATACAGTAATCTGCCTTCATAGGCCTATCATGAGCCCTATGAAGGCAGATTACTGTATCACGAGCCCTATGATACAGTAATCTGCCTTTATAGGGCTCGTGATAGGCCAAAATGGAGGCCAGATGAACCTTGATAGAGGAAAAGCTAAGTCCCTTATTGGCAAGTGAAGCCAAGTAGTCCAGTACTTTGGGTAAATGACATGAAAATGGATTTATGGAATGGAAAGGGAAGGGAAGTAGCCCATATAGAAAAGCACTTCCGTTTAGTGTTATATATTTCCCAGGTTGATGGTTTTCGTGAGGCTGAAAGAATGTTGGCCACAGATGAGGAGGAGACTTGAAGACGTGTTACGAAAGCATCCTCAGAAGCCAAGTGTGAAGATGTAGAGCCTTGAGGTGGAAGCACCAAGTTATCACGTCAGCGATAATACCAACCTCCCCCACAGCGACGACACAATACCGATGCAGGTATTGTGCCACCTCTGAAACAGGTGTTTTCTGTGGGGGTTGGGGGCTCTGCCTCCTGCACCCCCAGACTTTAGGATTCCAACTCCAGGTCGGAGTTGGTCTGGGGAGGGGGCGGAACACTGCGGGAAGGCGAAACACGGAAAAAGGACAATTACTGTGAATGTTGCCGAAATGGTCTTTTTTCCAGTTTCACCGTCGGGGTGTAAACGAAAAGGGGTGCACTGCCTACAGGTTGGGGTGAAGGAGGGTGCCCCGCTCCTGAGTTAGGAGATCTGGTCTGATTGGAAACGGAATGGGGCCTGTCACGGATAGCTGTTGGAGTAGGGGAAATCACATCTGCCTGGGCCAAAATGGGGCTATGAGGATAGAAACATAGAACCATAGAATTTGACGGCAGATAAGGACCGCTTGGCCCACCCAGTCTGCCCATTTCCCTACCTAATGGATAATCTGCAGATCCTATTTAATCAGCAGTCTACTTCTTTCTACCCCCAACCCCTAGAATTGCCTTATGACTGTCCCATGCATGCTTGAATTCAACCACTGTTTTTGACTCCACAACCTCCTCCGGAAGGCTGTTCCATGCATCCACAACCCTTTCTCTGAAAAAATACTTCCTTAAATTACCTCTGAGCCGCCCCCCCTCTATCTTCAACTTGTGCCCCCTTGTTCTTGCACACCTCTTTTTTTGAAAGATGCTACCCTCTTGGACTTTGCTGATTCCCTTGAGGTACTTGAAAGTTTCTATCATGTACCCCTCTCCCTCCTTTCCTCGAGGCTATACATATTAAGCTCCTTTAGTCTCTCTTCATATGTCTTCTGGTGCAGACCCTGCACCATTTTAGTTGCCCTCCTCTGGACAACTTCCATCTTGTCTATGTCCTTGTGGAGACTGGGTCTCCAGAACTGCACACAGTACTCCAGATGGGGTCTCACCAGCTGTCTGTACAGAGGGATAACAACTTCCTGTTTTCTACTGGTGATGCCTCTCCTTGTGCATCCCAGTATCCCCCCCAGCTCTCCTTACTGCCCTCTAACATTGCTTGCCCACCTTTAGGTCATCTGATATGACCACCCCCAGGTCCCTTTCCATTTTTGTTGTTTTCAGTATCTCACCCCCCCATTGTGTACTCTTCCCCTGGGTTTTTGTTTCCCAGGTGCATTACCTTGCACTTCTTAGCATTGAATCTAAGCTGTCATACATTTGACCATTCCTCTAACCTTACCATGTCCCTTCTCATCCTTTCCACCCCACCTTGAGCATCAACTCAGTTGCAGATCTTTGTGTCATCTGCAAAGAGACATGCTTTTCCTTCCAGTCCCTCTGTAATGTCGCTTATAAAGACATTGAAGAGGACCGGTTCTAATATTGAACCCTGCGGTACCCCACTAGTAACCCCCCTTCCTCATAATGGACTCCATTTACTATTACCCTCTGTGTCCTATTCTCCAGCCAATTCTTTACCCAGGCTATCATCTTGGGACCCACTCCCAGGCTGGCTAACTTGTATATTAATCTTTTGTGTGGGACTGAGTCAAATGCCTTGCTAAAGTCTAGGTAGGCCATGTCCACAGCCCCTCCCTGATCTACTACTTTGGTCACCCAGTCAAAGAAATCTATTAGATTAGTCTGGCATGACCTTCCCGCTGTGAATCCATGCTGCCTTGGGTCCTGTGCCCCTCTGGCCTCTAGGTACTCGACAATTCTTTCCTTCAGAAGTGATTCCATCATTTTCCCTATCACTGAGGTTAAACTAACAGGTCTGTAGTTTCCTGCTTCTGCCCTGCTCTCACTTTTGTGAGAGGAATCACATCTGTCCTTCACAAAAATGGGAGCAGGGCAGAAGCGAGAGACTGACAGACCTGTTAGTTTAACCTCAGTGATAGGGAAAATGACGGAATCACTCCTGAAGGAAAGAACTGTTGAGTACCTAGAGGCCACAGGGGCACAGGACCCAAGGCAGCATGGATCATCGTGGCAGGTTCGAATTGTAGTTTCAGTAGAGTCCGTTGCAGGAGTGGGACAAGGGGGACGCATATAAGAAGTGTCCTGTCCATGGTTGGGACAGAGCATCGGTAGACAGTCCCCTTCTGTTTGGGATAATGGAAAAGTATTTGAGGAGTTTGTGATCGTCTGGGGAAGCAAAAAAGGTCAAGGTGCAGGGTCCCCCAGAAGCAAAAGATCATCTGAAGAACTTCGTGATGAAGGGTCCACTCGTGAATGGGGGGACTGGTGACTGAGAATGTCTGCCAGGGTATTGTGGCATCCTGGAAGATGGATGGAGATTATTGTGAGTTGTTGAGAGTATGACTTTTTGCCAGACCTTTAGCGCCACTCTGCAGAGGGTGCGAGATCTGGTGCCGCCTTGTTTGTTCAGACAGAACACCAAGGGCCAGGTGAACCGTCCTCATTTCCAACAGATTTATGTGTGGTAAAACTGGTGTGGCCAGTCCGGAGACACCAGGATCACCTGTGCCTTGACCCTCTTGGCCTGGAGCAGCACCTTGTGGCTCAAGGGAATCAGAGAGAAGGCACAGAAGAGGCCTGGGGTCCAGGGCCTCGATAAGGCAGCTCCCTGCAGTATTCCCTGCTGAGGGGGGGGGGCGGGTACAATACAGCCAACTAGGAGAACAGGCTGCGTACTACCTCTGGGTGGAAAGACCACTTGTAAGACACCTCTCCCACCCGGCTGAGAGCATCCGCCAGCTGAATGGAGGCACCTACCATATGGATGGCTAGGAGATTCTCCTCCAGGCTGCACACGAGGGTCCACACAAAGAGAGCTTCCTTGCATAGAAGCTGGGAGTGCATCCTGCCCTGTTTGTTGAGGTAGTACATGGTTATGGAGTTGTCCATCTGAACCTGGACCACTGGACCCCAGATGTGCAGAGCGAATGCCATCAGCTCCAGCTGAACTGCTCAGAGCTCCAGCAGGTTGATGTGGCATCTGGACTCCTTGGGACTCCAGAGTCCATGGACTCTGTGTTCCCCCAGGTGAGCACCCCAGCCAGTGAGAGTGGCATCGGTTGTTAGCTCTGGGCGGACAAATGGGATCCCTTCTCGCAGATGCGCTGGGACTAACAACCACTGGATGGTGTCCCACATCCGCTGGGTCACAGTGACCAGCTGGTCAAAATGATCCTTGTACTGAGACCACTGGCTGGCCAGCTTCCACTGCAGGCCCAATGGACCATGCTGGTGCAGGCTGCCATGTAGCCCAGAAGGCGCAGGAAGTCCCGGGCAGGGCGTAACTGCCCAACCTGAAATAATCAGGCAAAGAAGGAGTGAGCCTCCACCCTGTCTGCCGGGATCCAGGCTCTGGCTCAGCGGGTCAAACTCTGCCCCGATTAAGATGATCACCTGCAAAGGCATGCGTTCTGACCTGGCCTTGTTGACCAGGAGGCCAGGGAGACGCAGGTCTGGAGGCCCAAGTTCCTGGACCACTCCACCTCCAGCTTGGAGGGACCCATGATCAGCCAGTCATCCAGGCAGGGATAGACCCGGACCCCTTGGCACCTCAGGTAAGCTGCCACCATTGCAATGCACTTGGAGAAGACCCTAAGGGCCAAGGAGAGGCTGAAGGCCATGGCCCGGAACTCGTAGAGGGATCTCTTTGCGTGGAAATGGAGGAACCTTCAATGAGACGGATGGATCGGGACATGGAAGAACACGTCATGAAGATCCGGGGAGCAAAAACACATGTTTCCAACTAGAGATGGTATGATCTGTGACAGAGTTACCATCCTGAAGGTGCATGACCTGAGGAACTTGTTCAAGTCGTGTGGATCTAGAATGGAGCGTCAGCCCCGTCTGCTTTGGCATCAGGAAGTACCTGGAGACAAACCCTGGGTGTTCTGGAGGATCCACAACAGGAACCACAACCTCCTTGTAGAGGAACTGGGCTATGTCGGCTCTAGAAGCTGACAGCATGTCTGCGGAAACCAAGTCCTCCCATGAGGTGCTGGCTTGGCAAGGAAGGTACTGTTCGAATTCCAGAGGCAGACCCTGACCCACCACTTCGAGAACCCACCTGTCCATGGTGATAGTGGACCAGGCAGAAAGGAAGTGGTGGAGCCGGCCACCCATGGGAGGGCCCGGGGAAGTGTGACGGTATAAGAGAGACACCCCTCATCCTGTCACTGGGCAAGCTTAGAGAAGGAGGAAGGCCAGGATGAGGCATCACCGGAGCCTCTCCCTCCAGGCTTGTGGATGACCGAGGCCACCGACTTGGGCCGAGGTCGCCAGGAATGAGCCTGCTGACCAGCCTGGGGCTGGGTGAGTTTGGCTGCAGGAGTGGAGGTAGACCAAAAGGGCTTCCTCTTCTGCTGCTGCCTGGAGCCTTAGGGTCCTTCTGGGCAGATGTCATGGAGTCCAAGGTGGCACTGGACTTCTCGATACAGGTGAGATGGCCCTCGACCCTGGACCCGAACAAGTCGGTGTCCAGGACAGGGACATCTGCCAGCTTGTGTTGAGTGTCCGCCGTGAAGGTCGATATCCTCTGCCAAGCCCTGCGGCGCATGGCCACTGAGGTCACCTCGGAGTGACCACAGGAGTCACCAATGTCCACGGCAGTCTGGAGCCCAGCCCTGGTCCCAAACCTGCTTGACCATGGTCTAAAGGTCTGCTGACAGATGAGGAAACACCTCATCCAGGGAGCCCAGCAGGGCATGGGAAATGTAGGTCATAAGGAACATAGAAACATAGACTGACGGCAGATAAGGACCACTTAGCCCACCTAGTCTGCCCATTTTCCTACCTAGAGGATAAGCTGCAGATCCTATTTAACCAACAGCTTGTTTCTTCCTACCCCACGACAAACATTGCCTTATGTCTGTCCCATGCATTCTTGAATTCTCCCACAGTTTTAAACCCCACAACCTCCTCAGGAAGGCTGTTCCATGCGTCCACAACCCTCTCTGAAAAAATACTTCCTCACATTGCCCCTGAGCCGTCCCCCCTCTATCTTCAAATTGTGTCCCCTTGTTCTTGTACATCTCTTTTTCTGAAAGATGCTACCCTCTTGGACTTTGTTGATTCCACTGAGGTACTTAAACGTTTCTGTCATGTCCCCTCCTTTCCTCAAGGGTATACATATTAAGCTCCTTTAGTCTCTCCTCATATGGCTTCTCTTGCAGACCCTGCACCATTTTAGTTGCCCTCCTCTGAACTGCCTCCATCCTGTCTATGTCCTTGCGGAGATGGGGTCTCCAGAACTGGATGCAGTACTCCAGATGGGGTCTCACCAACTGTCTGTACAGGGGGATACCAACTGTCTGTACAGGGGGATAACAACTTCCTGTTTTCTGCTGGTGATACCTCTCCCTATACATCCCAGTACACCCCCAGCTCTCCCTACTGCCTTCTCGCATTGTTTGCTCACCTTAAGGTCATCTGATATGATTACCCCTAGGTCTCTTTCCATTTTTGTTGATGTTACTACCTCCCCCCCATTGTGTAATCTTCCCCTGGGTTTTTGTTTCCCAGGTGCATTACTTGCACTTCTTTGCATTGAATCCAAGCTGCCATACTTCTGACCATTCCTCCAACCTTGCCAAGTCCCTTTTCATCCTTTCCACGCCTCCTTGTGTATCAACCCTGTTGCAGATCTTTGTGTCATCTGTAAAGAGGCATACTTTTCCTTCCAGTCCCTCTGCAATGTTGCTTATAAAGACATTAAAAAGGACTGGACCCAGTACTGAACCCTGCAGTACCCCACTAGTAACCCCTCTTTCTTCACTGTGGACTCTGTTTACAATTACTAAGAAGAAGTCCAAGAAGTTGAACCATGCGGCTAAAATAGCCTACGCTGCCTCCTTCCTCGGTCTCTGCCAGGTGAGCTCGGCCCTCCTGGAGGGAGAGGGACGCAGCCTGGACCGCCTCCTCTTCAAAGACCGCAAGCTGTTCAGTGAACCCTGCAGCTGTGGAGATCACTCAACGGGCATCATTAGAGTTGACCAGCGGGTTCCACTGCGCTGGGCGGCCCAGTTTAAGACGGGTGAGACAGTTCCCTAGAATGGTCGGGTGAAACGCACAACAAAAGTCGCAGGCCTGGGGATCATGCTCATGCTCCAGGCAGTAGACGCACGTAGCCTGCGGGTCAGTTCAGAAAATCTTCTGCCCACAAGGGCACTGGCGGAACCCGGGAGTGGATTTATCGTTCATGACGGTCGTGATCGAAGATCGAGCTGAAGACAGAAACTCATAAGAGTTAAAGTTAAGGAAGAAAATAAGTAGATTTAAGTGTGAGGGCCTACTCAACGCAGGAACGGTAAGGAGGGAACCTGCTTCTTCCAGCGGAAAGGAAGATCTGGCATCAGAGGTAGAGCTGAGGGAGTTACCACCCGGGTGGGTGGAAGGTGCTAGCTTGAAGACTTTCTGACAAGCTCTTAAAGGGAAGGGACACTGCCAGAAGTGTGGACATAACATCATAGCCATCTCCTTAGAACACAGAATTTCACAGCAGAGAAGGACCACTTGGACTACCTATGTTATTACTGTAGACCATACCTGAGCCACAGCTCTTTCCCTTCCACCCCTTCCTTTCTACTGATTCCCCTGTGCCTAGCACATGCATTCTTGAACCCCACCACTGTTTTCACTCCCACCACCTCTGATGGAAGGCTGCTCCAGGAAATGGAAATTACGTACCTACCGTAATTCTTGATCTTTTTTGGATGAAGTCTCCACCACTCATTCACACTAATGGGAGTTTGCCGGAGGCGCTAGGACCCAGTGGGAGCAAACGTTTTCAAGAGGGCCAGGGCCAGAGATGGAGCCGTGAGGAAGTGGCACCGCAAGACTCGGCTCGTGCGGTAAAGACTATCTCGGTGTCGACCGTCCAACCGCCTCAGTACCTTTATTTCTGAGGCGGTGCAGCATAACTAACTAGAAGGACTAACCTAAAAATCGGACATAAGATAGTCAGAATGACCCGTGTAAGAAGGGTCAACTATAAAGTCTTCACAGCCCAGCCTCTAAGGGAGTGAAGACCAAAAACAGAGAAGTGAGCTTGGGGGATGGAAGGTGGGCGTGTGAATGAGTGGTGGAGACTTCACCAAAGAAGATCAGGAATTACGGTAGGTACGTAATTTCCATATCTTCCTGGACATAAAGTCTGCACCACTCATTCACACTAATGGGACAGTAACGAGCTAAATAATCCCCCGAGACGGGCGGCAGGAGATAAGGAGCTCACACAATTAGGACAGAAGTCCGTTCAGAATGGTCCTGCCAAACGACAGATGTCATCTGGCATGAACATCCAGGGCGTAGTGTTTAATGAAAGTATGCATGGAGCTCCAATTACCCACCTTGCAAATATCTGCAATGGGCAGGTTGCGGACCAGAGATGCCGCGACTGCTCTGGTAGAGTGAGCATACACTCTGCCTTCCAGCTTGACCTGTGCCATAGAATAGCAGTGGCGAAGGCAAGCCACCAGTCATGCTGAAATACATCTGACAGCGACAGGTTGACCCAGCCGGGTCTCGCTGAAAGAAACAAATAGTTGTTGGGCTTTGCGAATTTCTTTTGTTCTATCTAGATAGAACCACAATGCTCTCTTAACATCCAGTGAATGAAGGGTACGCTCTCCTTCATTCTGGAAGTCTGCAAAGTAGGTAGGAAGGACTAAAGGTTGGTTTAGATGGAACTCTGAGACAATCTTAGGGAGAAACTTAGGATGAGCCCTAAGAACTACTTTGTCCTTGAGAAATACAGTGTACAGTGTGGTCAGTGACCAATGCATGTATTTCAGAAACCCTACAGGCTGAGGTGATGGCCACCAGTAATGCCTTTTTCCAATTTAGGAACTTCAATTTGCAAGTAGCTAGAGGCTTGAAAGGTTTACGAGTGAGCATGTCTAGCACAAGATTAATGTCCCAGGCTGCGACTGGGCATCTGATAGGAGGTCTAGTATGCAGAATACCCCTAAGAAACCTTTTAACCACAGGCAACTGAGCCAGTGACATGGAAATGACTTGCTCATGATATGCTGAAATGGCACAAAGATGAACTTTAACTGTAGAGTATTGCAGACCTGTATTTGAGAGGTCTAAAAGGTACTCCAAGACTTTATTCAGTGGGCAGGAAAAACAGGTTACTCACCTTTAACAGCAGTTCTAGGAGTGGTATATGTTGTTCCTCCACACTGTTTGGCATGTCCTTTCCCCTTTAAATCTTGCCGGAAGTCTTCATGCTGGCTCCTCCCACTCACCCGGGTGGTATATACCTCGGCTCCGCCCCATGACACCAGATCTTTGCCCACTGGAAGCCAGGTTGTGTGCATCCACAGCTGGGGAGGTCGGGTGGGTCTGTGTGGATGAACAACATATACCACTCCTAGAACTACTGTTACAGGTGAGTAACCTGTTTTTCTAGGATAGTGGATATGTTGTTCATTCACACTGTTTGGCAGACTCCTAGCAGTTCTCCAGGAGGAGGGAGGCAAGGCGCACCCCCCCCACTGATACTCACTTGGGAAGTAGAGATTGGAGAACTGAGGTCCCAAAACCAGCATCCCGGCATGACTCAAGGTCGATGTGGCAGTGGGTAATGAAGGTGTTTGCTGACTTCCAGGTAGAAGCCTGATAGATTTCTTGTATGAAGATGTCCCTGGAAGCAGCCACCGGTGCAGCAGTATGGCAGGTAGAATGAGCTCTTATCCCTCTGAGAGGCTCCTTGCCCGCCAACTCATAGTACAGACCTATGCATGATGTAATCCATTTTGCAATAGTCCACTTTGCTGCAGATCTGCCAGAGGCGGCTTCAGTGTAGGTGACAAACAGCTGGCGAACCTCGCCATGAATTTCTGCCATCCTCTCCTTATAGTAGGAGAGAGCACGTCTCAGGTCCAAAGTATGGCGTCTGTACTCGGCGTCCGAGGTGTAATTAGGGCAGTATACCGGCAGAATCAACACCTGGTTAACGTGAAACTCTGACACCACCTTAGGAAGGAATTTCAGATGGGGGAGCAGGACAACTTTGTCCCTGTGGATGACCAGATAAGGGGAGTCCACCAAAAGTGCCTGGAGCTCCCCTGTCCTTCTGGCAAACATGATAGCCACCAGGAAGGCCGTTTTCCACGACAAGTGTGACAGCTCACACTTGTGCATTGGTTCAAATGGCTTGCCCATGAGCTTTGCCAATACCGGCAGTAGATCCCACGGAGGCGGCGGTTCATGCACTAGAGGGGATATATGATTCAGGCCTTTGAAAAAGCACCTAGCCACTGTCTCCTGTGCCAATGTCGGCTGACCGGCCCATGCCCGGAAAGCAGAAATGGCTGCCAGGTGCACCCTAAGGGTCGATGACCGGAGACCCCCTTTGGAGAGAGACCAAAGGTAGTCGAGAATGTTAGCCACAGAACAGGATAAGGGGTCCAGACCCTTACCCTGACACCAAATGGAAAATCTTTTCCATTTGAAGGCATAACATTTCTTGGTTGATTCCTTTCTAGATGCTTCCACCACAGTGTAGACATCTTCGGAAAGACCCAAAGCTTGGAACACTAGCCATTCAGGTACCATGCTGTGAGGTGTAGGGGTTGAAGGTTCAGATGGAAGACCTTCCCCTGGTTCAGAGAGATCAGGTCTGAGTGTGCTGGAAGCTGCTCCAGCGGCCTGCAGCTGAGGCTGAGGAGATCTGGATACCAGAACTGGCACGGCCAGTCTGGGGCTACCAGAATCACCTTCACCTTGTCCCTCCTCACCTTGAGTAACACCTTATGGATCAAAGGAAACAGAGGGAAGGCGTAGAGGAGGCCTGGGGTCCAAGGCCTCGAGAAGGCATCCCCCTGCAGCGAGCCCTGCTGAGGGGGGCGGGCATGAAACAGCCTCAGCTTGGTGTTTTCCCTGGAGGCAAACAGGTCCATCGGTTTGCCCCAATGGGAGAACAGGCTGTAAGCTACCTCTGGATGAAGAGACCACTTGTGGGATGTCTGGCCTAAGCGGCTGAGAGCATTTATCAGCTGGTTCGAGGCTCCTGCCACATGGATGGCTAGGAGATCCACCTCCAACTGGCCTATGAGAGTCCAGATGTGGAGCACCTCCTTGCATAGCAGATGGGAATGCGTGCCACCCTGTTTGTTGAGGTAGTACATGGTCATGGTATTGTCCGTCTGGACATGAACCACTTGACCCCGGAGCTGAGGAACGAAAGCTGACAGTGCCAGTCTGACTGCTCTGAGCTCCAACAAGTTGATGTGTCATCGGGACTCCTCGGGGGTCCAGAGGCCATGGGCCCTTTTGTCCCCATGTGGGCTCCCCAGCCCATGAGAGAGGCATCGGTCATGAGAACGACCGTCGGCTCGGGGCAGACAAACGGGACCCCTTCCTGCAACCGGTCTGGGGTGGTCCACCACTGGACAGCATCCCACATCTTCTGGGTTACAGTGATCAGCTGGTCGAAATGACTGTCGCTGAGTCCACTGGGCAGCCAGCTCTTATTGGAGGGGGCGCATGTGCAACCGGGCCCAACGAACCACCGAGGTGCATGCCGCCATGTAACCCAGAAGGCACAGAAAGTCCAGGGCAGGGTGCAAGTGCCTAACCTGAAATGATTGGGCAAAGGAGGAGAGAACCTCCGCCCTGTCCGCCAGGAGCCAAGCTCTGGCTTGATAAGAGTTGCACTCTGCCCCGATGAAGCCCATTACCTGAGAGGGCACGAGTTCCGACTTGGCCTCATTGATCAGGAGGCCGAGCTGGGAGCAGGTCTGGAGGGCCAGATCCCTGGATCTCTCCACCTCCTGTTGGGTGGAACCTGCCAGGAGCCAATTATCGAGGTAAGGGTAAATTCTGACCCCCCCCCCGACGCCACAGATAGGGCGCCACTACTGCAATGCATTTGGTGAAGACCCGTGGGGCGATGACAGGCAACGGCATGGCTCGAATCTCGTACAGGGTCCCTTCGACTCTGAAGCGGAGGAACCACTGATGGGATGAACGGATTGGGACGTGAAAGAACGCGTCCTGCAGATCCAGTGAACAGAACCACATGTTTCGCTCCCAGGATGGTATGATCTGGGACAGAGTGACCATGCGAAAGGTGCGTGACGTAAGATATTGACTCAGGTTGTGGAGCTCTAGAATGGGGCGCCAGCCCCCATCTGCTTGGGCACCAGGAAGTACCTGGAGACAAAGCCTGGGTCTGCAGACGGATCCGCCATGAGAGCTACTGCCTCTCTGAGGAGGAGCTGAGCAATGTCATCTCGAAGAGTCAACTGAGTGCATGCGGAAATCCGTTCTTCCCGGGGAGTGCGGGCTCGGCTGGAAGGGTACTGCTCGAATTCTAGAGGCAGTCCCTGACTGACCACTTTGAGAACCCACCTGTCCATAGTGATAGCGGACCAGACGGAAAGGAAGTTGCAGAGCCGGCCCCCAACAGAAGACCCAGAGCTGGCGTGACGGGAATAAAGGTGGCAACCCCCACCCCGTCACTGGGCAGGCTTGGAGGAGGAGGAGGCTCCAGGACCTGAGCCTCAGCCTCCTTTACGGGCCTGTTGGGGTCCAGACTTGGGCCGAGGGCGCCAAGCTTGAGCCTGCTGCTGATGGTGATGCTGCTGTCCTCTCTGGTAGGAGGACTGCTGAACCACAGGGGAAGAGTGCTGAAAAGGCTTCTTCTTTTTCTTCTGCTCGTTCTTGCCTGAAGAACTCTTGGCAGAAGTGGCATCCAAGGTGGCACTGGACTGTTCTATGCGCTGTAGGTGACTGGCCACTCCTGGGCCGAACAAGCCAGTCCCAAGGAAAGGCACATCAGCTAACTTGTGCTCACTATCCACCAGAAAGGAGGAGAGCCTCAGCCAAGCCCTGCGGCAAGAGGTAACTGTGGCGGCCATCGAATGGGCACGAGAATCCCCAATGTCCAGGGCCATCTGGAGCTACTGGTCTCGGTCCTGCTTAACCATGATCTGCATGTCTGTGGGGAGATGTGGGAGGACTTCATCTAATGACCCGAGAAGGGCATGAGAGAAGTGTGCCATGATGACGGCCAAACTTGCCTGACGAAGGCCCAAGGAGGAAGCCACATAGACTTTCCACGTCGAATGGTCCAAAAGCTTGGACTCTTTATCGGGGGGGGGGGGTCAGTGTCGGCAAAACTGCCAGTACGCCTGAACACAGAGGCAGTCACTAGGCTCTCAGTTGAAGGGTGCTCTGTGAACCCCGCAAGGGACCCCATGGGTACTGCATATTTGCAGGCCATGAGGGCAGACAGTGCTGGACATGAGGCAGGATGCTGCTATAGTTCAAGTGCCGGACCAATAATGGCCTCGGCCACAGGAAAGGCCTCCGTCAGGGTATCCCCTCTCTTGAGGATGTCCGTGAGAGGGTACTACACCTTTTTCTGGATGGGTTCCCGGGGCATCCCTGTGGAATCAGAGATGAGACGAAGAATCCCTTGGAAGGAGGAAGGACCTTCCTCCATTCCTGTGTCAATGGACGACTCATCATCCCCAGAATGAGAGTGAAGCCTGGTGACATCCGAGCCCGTAGAGTCAGGGTACAGAGGCCTGCCGCCAAAATCACCCTCGACCCACCGAGGGCAGTCCAGGGTGACCGTGACCGACAAACGTCAGTGAAGCCAGGAATCTGGTCGGTCCTCTTTGGGAAGGGAGCCCATCCCACAGGCTGCTTAGGCGGTGGTTCCACCATTATCGGTGAAGAGACCAGTATAGACCGAACCAAAGGACAGGCCGGCCCTGTGGGCAGGGGAACCAAAGGTTTAGTTTCCGAGGGGGTCGGCTTCGGCCTAGGAGAAGAAAGTCAAGTAATGGCCGGGGTAGGTGGTGGAGCCGCTTTAGACCCGGACAAAATCAGCTGTTGCCACATAAGGTCCTCATAGCGCCAATGGAGTTTCTGTCAGAGCCTCTCCTCGTCCGAGGAGGATGAGGACAACCTGTGGCATCGCCTCTTTTTAGAGCGCTTGTGGCTCTTTCTCGGCCGGTCAGCCGAGGGGTTCTAGACCTCGATCGAGATCGGGCAGGCCAACTCAGTCGCTCAGGAGACACCAGAGGGATTGGTGAAACCCTAGGGTCTGGAACAGGGACCTCGATGGAGACACCAGCAGGCTGGGTCTCCTCATCGGGGAACACAAGGATTGGAGTCCTCTCCAAAGAATCGTTGGCCACGGCCGGCGACAGTGGGTCGATTAGATCGAGAATGATCTCGACCTCATCAGCCACCTTCTCGGTCGTCTGGCCAGACGGAAGATCCGTGAAGCCTGCAGCCGAGGAAGCAATCTCGAATGAGGTTGAGACCACATGCTCCTTGGACTGAGACCTCTCTCAGTCCCAAGAGCACCTTCACTGAGACTAAGACGAAGTTGGCTCCTTATCTCACTTGTGAGATTGGGAGAAATGCAAGCCCGTGGGCGCCTCTCCCCAGGTGTGGAGAGACTGGCACAACTCCTTAAAGGAACCTGTAAAGGTGGAGCCCAGGTTGAGTGGAACGAAACAGATTTGACTATCCAAAGTGCAAGCAGCTTCTTCGAATGCCTTCATGCGTTCCAGCTGCTCGACGGAACCCGCCCACCTAGCCTCCTTGGACTTCACCGGAAGATTCCTTTTCTCTGGTCTCCCCAACTTTAAACATGCCAGGCGGTCGTCCAGAACGTTGGGATGGAAGGCCAAGCAATAGCTGCAGGACAAGGTGTCATGGCCGACACCTACGCAGTAGACGCATGCGAGATGGGATCAATGCACAACATCTTCTGGCCGCAAGGACACCAGCAAAACCTGAGAAGATTTCTTCTATGATCGAGACGAAAAGCTGCTGGCGGCTAACTCGAAGAGTTTTCATTTCTGGTAAAACCGAAGTTTTAAAAGCCAGGGCCTACAGAATGTGAGAGCACGAGGGAGGCAACCTGTATCTTCCAACGGAAAGGAAGATCTGGTGTCATGGGGCGGAGACGAGGTATATACCACCCGGGTGGGTGGGAGGAGCCAGCTTGAAGACTTCCGGCAAGATTTAAAGGGGAAAGGGACATGCCAAACAGTGTGGATGAACAACATATCCACGATCCTAGAAAAAGGATTCCAAGAGGATTTTGCACACCAGATAGAGAAATGCTTCCATTTGGCTGTGTAGGTTTTTCTAGTAGCTGGCTTACACGCAGCCAAAAGGATATCTGAAACTCTATGACAGACATTGAACCTATTCACTTCTATCTCTTCAGGAGCCAAGTGTAAAGGTGAAGCAACCTCAGGTTGGGATGGCCCATGGAACCCTGGGTCATAAGGTTTGTCTGGAGGGGAAGCATCTTCGGGGGCCGATAGACTGCTGAGTAGCGGAAACCATATTTGCCGAGGCCAGAATGGGGCAATGAGAATCCTTGTGCCCCTCTGAGACTCCAATTTGGGAAGTACTCTCCGAATCAGGGGAAGGGGCGGAAAGACGTATAGAATGCATCTTGTCCACCACAGTCTGAACGCATCCTGACAAAAAATGCCAGGTTCTGGATTTCTGGAGCAGAAGAGAGGCAGTTTTGTGTTGAGTGGGGATGCAAGAAGGTCCAGGTCCAGAGTTCCCCATGCTTTGAAGTGTCTGAACGATGGTTGAGTCATGAGACCACTTGTGAGGATCCGTCCCTGTTCTGCTGAGATGGTCTGCCAGCTCAGTTTGCACTCCTGACAGGTAAACCGCCTCTGTGTTCCAGGCACCACTCCCACACTCTCATTGCTTCTCTGCATAAAGCGTAAGAGTGTACGCCGCCCTGTATGTTGATGTAGTACACCACTCCTTTGTTGTCCGCCTGAAGAAGAATGCTCTTGTGACATGGTATGTCCTTCAAGGCTCAGACTGCATAGAGGATGGCTCTCATTTCCAAGATGTTTATGTGGAGTTGGGGACTCATCCTGAGTCCACGTACCCTGAGTGTGGAGATCCTGGCAGTGGGCTCCCCAACCCATCAGGGATGCGTCCGTGGTAATTGAGATCTGATGATCCAGAGGGGTTAAGGGACATCCTTCCAGAAGACTGTCCTCCTGAGACCACCAGGTGAGCAACCTCTTCAGAGGTTCCGTCACCTTGATGAGAAAGGACTGAGGATGAGTGGTTGGGGAACACTGAGTACTGAGCATCCACTGGGAGGTTCTCATGTGGAGACGAGTTAAGGGTACAGTGAACACCGAGGATGCCATGAGGCCCAGTATCCGTTGCATCAAAATAGCTCAAACCAAGCTGCGTTCTCTGATGTATCAGGCCATCTGAAAGATATCACTCCTTCTGTCCTCTGGAAAAAAGCCTTTGCACAGGAGGTGTCCAGAAGAGTTCCTATGAAGAGGAGCTTCTGGAAGGGAACTGCGAGTTGTTGAGATTGAGCAGGACTCCCATGGACATGAGGAAGTCTGAGGCCATGGCCATGGCCTCCAGAGTCTCTTGCCTGGAAGGACTTGCTATGAGCCAGTTGTCCAGATATGGAAACACTTGTATTCCGATTTTCATGAGGTGTGCCACGAGAATTGCACAACACTTTGTAAAACCTCGAGGCGCCAAGGATAGCCCAAAGGGCAGGACTCTGAACTGACAGTGTTGACCCAATGCCACGAACCTTAGGTATTTGTGGTGCTTTGGGAGTATGAGAATATGTTGGTAGGCATCTTGCATGTCCAGGGAAGCTAGCCAATCATGTTGATGAAGCAAAGGTAGCAGGGTACCTAGTGATATCATCTTGAACTTTTCCTTGCGAAGGAACTTTTTTAGTTTTCTGAGATCCAGAATGGGGCGCATGCTGCCAGTTTTCTTTGGAACCAGAAAATAATGGGAGTAGAAACCGGTGTTTCGTTGATCCAGCAGAACTATTTCTACTGCCTTGTTGTTCAGAAGGCCTTGTACCTTGGAAGCAAGAAGGTCTGACTGTACTGCTGACAGCCTGGGCTGTTGTTTGGGAGGATGATCCAGAGGGGTTTCTGAAAGACTGAGAGAGTGCCCCTTGCGGATTATCCAGAGGACCCATTTTGTCCAATGTTACAGATTTCCACTGATTGTAGAACTGAGTCAGATGTCCTCCCACCGCTGAGGAGGAGTCCCTCTCGGACAGCTGAGGTGGAACTTGGGCCAGAAACTCAGAAGGTGGCACTGGGCACTTTGGGGACTTGTGCCTTCTGCTGCGCTTTCTTTTGCAGCTGAGGGTTGTGGTTTTTGTTAAAACCTCCCTTGCCTCTGCCCCAAAAGGACTGACAGTTGTAAAACTGACACTTGTTCACACCTCCTCTGGAGGGAGTGGGTGCAGGTCTAGCCATCTTAATGACAGACCTAGTATTCTGCGTGGCCTCCAGAGCTTGCTCCACCGGAGGCTTGAACAGAGACATACCATCAAAGGGTAAGGCCATAACTTACTGCTGGGCGTCGTTCGTGAATCCCTAAGTATGTAGTCAAGAGGGTGGTGGGTGCAGATGCCAGTCGCCACCGCCCAGGAGGCGGTATAGAAGGCATCCATTGCAGCTTTAACCTGTTGGTTATTGGATTCGATACCCCTAGTTATGGTGTGAAGCAACTCTGAGCTAGCTTCCGATTTGGGCAGCAGGGTTGAGGCAGTGAAGACTCTCTTACCTAAGGTGCCTATCTTATGAGATTCTTTGTTTATTGGTCGAGTCGTAGATCCTTAAGGAAGGACAGCCTTATCATTCTCTGCCAAGATCACAATGGCATCAGCAAAGGCTTGTGAGGCCAAAATAGGACGATCCTTGGGAGGAGCATACTTCCTATCGATGGACTTAGCCATGGAAGGAATGAGAGCAGGATTCTTCCACACTATCTGAGAAAGGGTCTCGAAAGATGGCTGTACCAGAGGGGTTAAATCCATAGGGATCTCCGGGACATGAAGATATTGGAGTCGTAAAAGCTTCCCAGGATCAATCTCTGAAGCTTGGAGAGAAAGGGTAGAGTTGAAGTTTTTTAGCAGGGACTTAGAGCATAGGTCTTCCACCACAGGCTCTGAAGCAGGATTGATTGCTGCTCTGAGGGCAGTATCATTAACATTATCACCCAGACGAAGATCTAGGTCAGGCTCAAAATCATCTCCTGACAGTCCAGGGGGGACTGCATAGACAGGAAAGGAGTGAAAATTAGGAGGAAGAACATAAGAGGAAAGAATCAGAGTCGAAGACTCCTGAAGACCGGTCAATGCCGCGCTAGCTCCCAGCGCCGAGAAAAAGGAGGGAGGCGCCTGCCGAAGCAGTGCCTCACAGGGCGCTGACAGCCCACACGGTTCCGACAGCCCACATGGTGCTGAGAGAGCCCCCGGCACCGCGCACAGTGCCGAATGAGCCCGGGGCGCCACCGGTGGCGCCAAGCACGTCCCAGAGGTAAAAAAACTGTGATTTGATGAAAAAGAAGGAAAAATGGCAGGAGACAGAGGCATCGGCGTGGACCCCTGCACCACAACCATGTGAGGGGGATAAACACCGAAGTGTGGAGATGACAGCACCAAAGAAGGCGCCGCACGACTAGGAAGGCCCAACCACCCACCCTCTACCCCCCGAGCTGAATGGGTCAAGGCCCCGGGCGCCGGAGAGACCGGCTGAGCGACTGACCAACCTCCGAGCCCACTGCTTCGTAAGAGCAGCCCACTGGTGAAACTGCTCATTGGAAGCTCCCTGGAATGGTGGAGAGGGGCCTCGATGTCGAAGAGGTTGGTCATCGGAGACAGAGACCGGAGACTCCTGGCCCCAACACCTGACCGTCTACGCGCAGACATACCAGAGGGCGACCTCGAGTGATGCCTTTTTCTCTTTGACCTATGCGTCGAAGAGGAACTCGAGGCTGAACGGCACCGAGAATGGGACCGTTTCCATTTATGCTTTCAGGGGGACCGCCCCTCCCCGAACATTGGACTGTCCGTTGTCGGACCCGGCCCAGCTGACTGAACAGCTTTCATACAGTGTCTCCATACTGTCACCTGACCCGCTCATGGTCGATTCCGTCAATGGAGGGCTGAAGACTTCTTGATGTACAATTTAAATATATAGAAAATAATCGGTACTTCGAAATATAAATACAAAACAATAAACTGAACTATTGCTGCTAGTGAAGTTTAACTCCCGGCGGGCGAGCAACGTCGTCACTGAAGCGCACTCGATGGCAGGAAAAAAGGTACTGAGGCGGTTGTAGGGTCGACGCCAAGATAGTCTTTACCGCATGAGCCAAGGCTCGAGGTGCCACTTCCTTGCGGCTCCATCTCTGGCGCCAGCTCTCTTGAAAATGTTTGCTCCCGCTGGGTCCTAGCACCTCCAGCGAACTCCCATTAGTGTGAATGAGTGGTGGAGACTTTATGTCCAGGAAGATTTTTTTGTGTGTGAAGAAGTACTTCCTCACCTCTCTCCTGAATCTAACCCCCCTCCAGCTTCAAAGCATGTCCCTTTGTTCTTGAGCACCTTTTTTCTGAAAAATACTTCCCTGCTGTACCTTATTTACCCCCGTGAGGAATTTAAAGGCCTCTATCATATCCTTCTTCGCCCTTCTCCCTTCTCTCTTCCAGGGTGTACATATTGAGGTGCTTTAGTTTCTCTTGGTAGGGCTTTTGATGCAGACCCTGCACCATTCTAGCTGCCCTCCTCTGGACCGCCTACACACTGTCTGTGTCCTTCCAGAGATGTGGTCTCCAGAAATGGGCACAGTACTATAGGTGGGGTCTTACCAGCAGCCTATACAGAGGCAACATCACCTCCCTTTTTGTGCTGGAGATACCCTCTCTATGCACCCCAGCATCCCACTAGTACCCCCCCACCCACCGAGTGCCTTGTTGCACTACCTGGCCACCTTTAGGTCATCAGATATGACTACCCCCGGTCTCTTTCCTGCTTTGTAGCTGTCAATACTACTCCACCCATTTTGTACTCCACCTGTGTGTTTCTGTGCCCTAGGTGCATTATTTTGCACTTTTTCACACAGAAACCCAGCTGCCATACCCTTGACTACTCCACTAGTTTTCTCAGGCTTCTATGCTTCCTTTCCATTCCCCCCCCCCGCCCCCAAAGTGTGCACTGTACTGCAGATTTTGGTGTCATCTGTGTAGAGGGAGATCTTCCCTTCCAGCTGTTCTGCAATGTCACTTATAAAGACATTTAAGTGGACTAGTCCCAGCACTTATCCCTGAGGCACCTCACAAGTCACTCTCCTTTCCTCACAGTGAACTCTGTTTACCACCACCCTCTGTCATCTCTCCCCAAACCAATTTCTTATCCAGTTTACCACCTTTGGACCCACTCCTAAGCTACCCAGTTGCTTACTAGACTCCTACGTGGAACGGTGTTGAAAGTCTTACTGAAATTTAGGTACACCACGTCCACTGCTCAACCCTGATCTAATTCCTTGGTCATCCAGTCAAAGAAATCTATCAGATTAATTTGACATGACCTCCCCCCCTCTGAACCCATGTTGCCTTCGGTCTTATAACCCACAATCCTTTCCTTCAGCAGTGATTCCATTAACTTACAGGCCTAAAACTGCCTGCCTCTTACATGATACCTCTTTTGTGAAGTGGGACTACATCTGCCCTCCTCCAGTCCTCAGGAACCACTCCTGTTCCCAGTGAGCTGTTAAATAGGACTGTCAGATGTGCACCCAGTATGATTTGGGGGGGGGGGTGGTGGTGCTGTGGAGCCCAAACTAAGTGGCAGCAATTTTCAGCAGCTCGCTATTTAGGAATTTAAATCGTATAAAATCTTCTATTTAGAGAAGAGATCAACAGTTGATTTTAATCATATTGGAAAAAGGAGCTTTAAAAACCAACAATGAGTAACCCCCGAAAAGACAGAGGTGGCGGATCGAGTGGAAAATCCTCAGTTTCTTCTCAGCCCATGAGGCCCGGCCTAGAAGCGCAGGCCGCTTCATCGCAAGAACCCAATGAGACCATGGCTTCAACAGGAATAAAGCTGCAGCATCTCATATACCCGGTCTCTTATTTGAGCACTAAAATGGAGAATTTTGGGACACGGATGACAGTGGTTGAAAGAGATGTGGAGGTGCTAAAAACTATTATGTTGGACATTAAAAAGCAATCAGACACCACCTCGGCTGCTTCTACACTGCTGCTGAAGGAGAACACACACTTAAGAGTTCAGCTTGAAACGCTGGAGAATCAAGTTCGCTCTTCTCACATACAAATCCTTGAGCTACCCGAAGGAATCCATGGAGATCACCCCTTGATGTTTCTACAGGAGTCGCTGGAAGATAAACTTGTGCCGGAGGGACAATCCATCCAGTTTGGTACGCAGAAAGCATATTGTATTACCACGCGAGGCTACAGGGACAAAATAAATATGCCTCGTACCCTACTCCTGGTAACTGATGGTGTCAGAACAAGGGACAAGATATTGAGATTGGCCAGACAGGCAGGGTCTCTCTCTCTCTCAGGATGAGAGATCCATCTACATTTTCCCAGATCTCAGCTATGCTATCAGGATGTGCCGCAAAAAGGTTTGATGGGATATGGAGGCAGTTGCAAGACGCACACATCATCCATGCAATGATATAGCCAACTCCTCTGCAGATTGTCCATGGGGGAAAAGGTCTGGGTTTTCTCGGATCCCATGGAGGTAGGCAAGAGGGCCTCACGCTTTGTTTCCAGCCGTCGGAGTCAGCACCGTGACCATGGGGTTATTGATAGTGAATCGAAGGAGCATTAGGAAGGCTGAACTTGCATAAGTACTGCATTATATTCTATGTTTCCTCATATAACTACATCAAGGCCTGATTATTTTTGTTTTAAGTATACTGGTGGCCCAGAAGGCTATGTGCTTTTGCTTTATTTTAATATCTATGCCTCAGCCTTGGCTCCAGGATTTGTATCTAGTCAAAGGGGGAGTTTATTTAAGAGTTTTCTCCTTATACTTTTCTTTGAGCAGTGAACTGTTTATAAAGCTTGTTTATTAACTCAGTTTAAAAGTTAAACTGTTATACAGTAGGTAAAATGGTAATAGCTGTTCTTGCTGCCTATGCTTATTTAGGAATTTTATATCTTTAGCCAATAGTGTGACGCCATTCACTCTATTGTGGGGTGTATCATTTTGGGACTTGTATATTAAGGACTTTAGAATATCGCAATTAGTCATACTGCTCCTGGACTAATCACTACAGCTATTAATGTGGTTGGTTATGACTGTTATAAATTTAGTAATCCCTCCAGATGTGACAGGGATGAACAGGGCCCTGTCCTAGTTGTTATGGAGGAGGAGGAGTTTAAATGCAAAGATCTGTTCTATTCTCTCCTTTTCTGTCTCCTCTGTCTGATTGTGCAACTAGATTTTCTTGTGAGACCTAGGTCTTGATCACCCCGATGGTCTTGCAATTCTCTGCCTCTCGCTGTCTCTTTACCCTCACTTGCTATTATGTCTTTTCTCCCCCCTTGCATTTCTGCTGGTATAAAAACTTATGTAAATCATTTTGTGGAAATGTAATTGATACTGGGATCCCTTTGTTTAGAAATGTATATAGTTTTACTGTTGAAATGCATATAGTTATACTGTTAAAATGATTGCAAAAAGCTGATTGGAACTCAAGGGGTAAACCTGTTTGCAAACTCTCTGAGAAGCTATATACAAGAGGTCAGGTCTGGGTCACAATGTTCTTTCTGCTGTACTTGTTGAAACTTACAAAAACACTATGTGAGAAGCATGCTGTTTTCTTAACGAGCGGGGTTTGCAAAGCCTTATAAAAACAGAGCTGCAACTGCTTGCAAGAGAGAAACATAGAGACTGAGATTGGAAATTGAGAAGAAACCCAGATGGACTTTCTTTGTTTATACTGCCTTTGTAAATACCTATACTGAACAATTTTCTTTTTATTTACTGTTATTAATAATAAATCACTTGTTGCAAATTTTACAACTGCTCCTGGTTTTCCTATGCTTCCTGACCTGTGCCTTGATGATCGGTGGTGTCAGCCTAAGTGGGATTTACGCCATGCATACTTTAAGCCAGGAGTTTTGTGTGTGGGTACTAGACCTGGTACCAGGGAAGCATAGAAGAAAGGTATGAATTCTGCAGAAGCAAGTCCAGGAGTGGTTACCAGGAGAATGTCAGCCAAACTAGCAAAGACAAAAGTCCAAGCTGAGACTGTACGGCTAGCACCAGTTATAGAAAAAGAACAGGCAGTGACAGAACCCGAAAGCCTGACTGCCTTTTTCAAATGGTGGGCTATACAACAAAAAGAGACGGAGAGGAGATGCAGCAGAGAGAACAAGAAATTCAATGTTCAGAAGCACAGAGAAAAGAAGAAATGCAACAACTCAAACAGCTTTTTGCAATCATTTTAATAGTATAACTATATACATTTCTAAACTAAGGGATCCCAGTATCAATTACATTTCCAGAAAATGATTTACATACAGTATATTTTTATACCAGCAGAAATGCAAGGGGGGAGAAAAGGCAGGGCAGCAAGTGAGGGTAGAGAGCTAGTGAGAGGCAGATAATTGCAAGACCGTCTGGGTGATCAAGTCCTAGGTCTCATGAGAAAATTTGGTTGCGCAACCAGACAGAGAAGAGACAGAAAAGGAGAAAATAGAACAGATCCTTGCATTTAAACTCCTTCTCCATAGCAACTGAGACATGGCTCTGTTCAACCCTGTCACAGTATCACAATATATGGGATACACCTATCAAAGGATTAAGTACAGGGTTGTATCTCTCACTGTGGTTTTTCATAAATACGGTTTGTCCTATATATGGAAATGTTATGTATGTAATATCATATGAAACTAATAAAAATAAAGTACAAAAAAAAAAAAAAAAAAAGGGGGCGCCGTGGAGCCCGAGAAAGATGGCCATTCCAAGTTAGAGCTCCGTAATGATAAACATACTGAATCCACTCCACCTTTCCCTTTGATATTGCCCTTCTGGCAGCTTTAATTCATGTAAATATTGTTTGCTGTGACTCATCATTCTTAAATGTATGCTTGGTTGTGTTGTTCTAACAGTTAAATATATTACCTGTAGCTTTTAGACGATGTATACCCTGTACTGAAATTTGTATTCCAACTGCTTGCCTGTTAATCTCACACAAATTGTACTTCTATTCTTTGTATACGGACGTGGAACCTTTGTAAAAGAGACATTGGCTCAAAGGTATGTATCCGAAATTCTAATAAATAAATAAAGTTTAAAAATAAAAAGTGCTGATTTTACTGCAGAGTAGCTAATTTTTTTGAGTCCCATCAAGAGCTGTGGGGCCGCCGAAGAGAATGGGCAATCCTAAAAAAGAGAAAAAAGCAGTGGGTGATGGAGCCAAACTCAGAACACTTCCCAGAGCTCCGACCACAAGATCTACCAAAGGCCGGACTACGGAACTCCCTGAATCCTCAGGTGAAGAAATCCTCCAAACGCTTAGGTTGAAGTTAAACAGGCTGATTTCTTTGGTTGCTGGACTTTCGGATAAAACTGACTCCCTGACAAATACAGTGGTCAGTATAGAGGGTACAGTAGAGTCTGTTCAGGACTCCACTGTGGAGGCTGTAAAAAGAGTCGATGCAGCGATGGGTGCTGTCACTGCTATGCTCAATAAAAACAAACACCTGAAGACATGCTGTAGCAAATGTGCATATCTTAGGTATCCCAGAGGGCTGCAAGGGAGATCACCTTTTACTTTTTATTCAGGACTGGCTGGTGCAACAGCTTGGGGAGAAGACTGCGCAGAGGGCCCAACATATTCAGAAAGTTTATTGGGTGACTCCGCGGGGTCGTCCTGATAACCCTGATGCCCCTTGCTCAGTAGTAATGTTTATGGATGGTATTGGCTCCAGAAGAGGATCCTTCTCCAAGATGGGGAACAAGTTCACCTCCCCAAACATCATATATGCCACCTGACACAATAGGAAACAATTTGATGGCACAAGAGCCATGTTGTGGGAGACCGGCATTGCACACTGACTGATCTTCCCAGCTTGACTTAGGATTACACATCAAGGCAAGATTCTTATTTTCACGGATCTGCAGGAAGCTCACAAGTGGGCCCAGAAGCATGATGCATTGAGAGCCAGGGCTGAGGACTGAGATGTGTTGTTGGGAGATGAAGAGGACACTTGAAAATATATGGGTCTCATTTGTTTGCTCAGGGTTTCTGGGGGTGTTCGTTGCTTTCAGGTATGTTTGTTTACCTGGGATATATAATAAATCAGTCATTGTTCTCATGACCTGGAGAGCTACTGACCCCTAATGAGACTATGGGACTTATATTTCTGTTAGCAGTTACATAGAAACATAGAATTTGACGGCAGATAAGGACCGCTTGGCCCACCCAGTCTGCCCATTTCCCTATCTGATGAATAAGCTGCAGATCCTAGTTAACCAGCAGCCTACTTCTTCCTACCCCCAACCCCTAGAATTGCCTTATGACTATCCCATGCATGCTTGAATTCCACCACTGTTTTTGACTCCACAACCTCCTCTGGAAGGCTGTTCCATACATCCACAACCCTCTCTGTGAAAAAATACTTCCTTAAATTACCTCTGACGCCCCTTCTATCTTCAAATTGTGCCCCCTTGTTCTTGCACACCTCTTTTTTTGAAAGATGCTATCCTCTTGGACTTTGTTGATTCCCTTGAGGTACTTGAAAGTTTCTATCATGTCCCCCCTCTCCCTCCTTTCCTCGAGGCTATACATATGAAGCTCCTTAAGTCTCTCTTCATATGTCTTCCGTGTCAGACCCTGCACCATTTTAGTTGCCTCCTCTGGGCAGCTTCCATCCTGTCTATGTCTTTGCGGAGATTGGGTCTCCAGAACTGCATGCAGTACTCCAGATGTGATCTCACCAGCTGTCTGTACAGAGGGATAATAACTTCTTGTTTTCTACTGGTGATGCCTCTCCCTATGCATCCCAGTATCCCCCCAGCCCTCCTTGCTGCCCTCTCACATTGCTTGCCCACCTTTAGGTCATCTGATATGACTACCCCCAGGTCCCTTTCCATTTTTGTTGTTGTTAGTATCTCACCCCCCATTGTGTACTCTTCCCCTGGGTTTTTGTTTCCCAGGTGCATTACCTTGCACTTCTTAGCACTGAATCTAAGCTGCCATACATTTGACCATTCCTCTAACCTTGCCAAGTCCCTTCTCATCCTTTCCACCCCACCTTGTGCATCAACTCTGTTGCAGATCTTTGTGTCATCTGCAAAGAGACATACTTTTCCTTCAGTCCCTCTGCAATGTAACATAAAGACATTGAAGAGGACCGATCTAATACTGAACCCTGCAGTACCCACTGCTAACCCCTTTTTCAGAGTGGACTCCATTTACTATTACTCTCTGTGTCCTATTCTCCAGCCAATTCTTTACCCAGGCTGTCATCTTGGGACCCACTCCCAGGCTGGCTAACTTGTATATTAATCTTTTGTGTGGGACTGTGTCAAATGCCTTGCTAAAGTCTAGGTAGGCCATGTCCACAGCCCCTCCTGATCAACTACTTTGGTCACCCAGTCAAAGAAATCTATCAGATTTGTCTGGCATGACCTTCCGCTGTGAATCCATGCTGCCTTGGGTCCTGTGCCCTCTGGCCTCTAGATACATACAATTCTTTCCTTCAGAAGTGATTCATCATTTTCCCTACCACTGAGGTTAAACTAACAGGTCTGTAGTTTCCTGCTTCTGCCTTGCTCCACTTTTGTGAAGGGAATCACATCTGCCCTCCTCCAGTCCTCAGGTACCACCCCATCCTCCCATGATTTGTTAAAGAGGGTAGTCAGTGGTGTCACTAGTTCTGCCCTTAGTTCTTTTAGAATTCTGGGATGAATCCCATCAGGCCCCATTGCTTTGTCCACCTTCAGTTTTAAGAGCTCTTTCAGAATCCTTTCTTCTGTAAATGGGCTGGTATCAACTTCTGTATCCAGAGTGTTTCTACTGTTTGTTTTAGGTACCTCCCCCTCTTCCTTTGTAAATACTGAGCAAAATATTTGTTTAGTATCTCTGCCTTTCACAGTCACCCTCTTCCCACCCTCCCTCCCTTTATTAAGCCTCACTATCCCTCCTTGGTCTTCCTTGGCTCCCTGATGTACCTATAAAGGTTTTATCCCCTTCTTTACTGAGTTGGCTATCTTTTCCTCAGTTTGGGCCTTTGCTGTTCTGACTGCCTTTCCAGCTTCCTTTTGCTTTAACTGATACAGTTCTCTGTCCTGTTCCTTCTGTGATTCCCTGTACTTCCTGAATGCTTTCTTTTCTCTTGAACCTTCACTGCCACTTCCTTTGAGAACCATAGTGGTTTCTTACCTCGTTTCGTTTTGTTTATTTGCTTTACACAAAGGCTTGTTACCTCTGTGATGGCAGTTTTTATTATTCCCCATTGTTCTTCCACCCCTCCTTCCTACCCATTTGCTAGTGCATTCCTTAGGCACTCACCCATTTTGGCAAAGTCAGCTCTCCTAAAATCCACTACCTTTGTTTTTGTATGGCTTGACTCTATTGCTGTGTTTATTGTGAACCATACTGTTCGATGGTCACTAGTTCCCAGATGGCTGCCCCTTCTACATCTGTGATCCTCTCTTCATCTCCATTTGAGAGAACCAGGTCTAAGATTGCTCCCTCTCGAGTGGGCTCCAATACTAGTTGTCTAAGGCATGCCCCCTGTAGGGCATCTAGAATAACCCACTCTTAGAAGTGGCTGCTGCAACTGCACTCCAGTTAACATCTGGCATATTCAGATCACCCATCAGCAATATCTCCCTTTATCTACCATTCTAAGTATACTTTCTATCATTTCCTTGTCCATTTCCTCCCCCTGAGAGGGGGGTCTGTATACAACCCCTGTGCGGATTGTGGTGCCATTGCCTGCCTCCAAATTGACCCACAGTGCTTCTTCTCCTCCCTGTTTACCCTTTTGTTCTGTTGCTTTGATTTCTTCTCTTATGTAGAGAGCTACTCCTCCTCCTCTTTTACCCTCCCTGTCCCTCCTGTAGCTAGTGTACCCTGGTATGTTTACGTCCCAGTCATGGTTCTGTGTGTACCATGTTTCTGTGACTGCCATGATATCCAGATCTTCCTCCTCCATCAAGGCCACTAATTCAGGAAGCTTGTTACCCAGACTATGGGCATTGGTACTCATTGCTCTCCATTTTTGGATGGCTTTACCTTCTGTAGCGGCAACCCCCACTGACCTTTCTACCGTGGTCTTTTTCTCATTTAGTACCCTGTTTTGTAGGGGAGGCTGGGATTTTCCTGCTGCTTATCAGTGCCTCCCCCCTTGACTAGTTTAAAGGCTTGCCAATGAAGCATTTAAACCGACTGCCCAAAAGACTTGTTCCCTTCCTGGACAGATGCAGACCATCCTGCCAGTATAGGCTGGTGTCCCTCCAGGCGGAACCCCAGTCTCCAATGAAGCCAAACCCCTGTGCTCCACACCATTTTTTCAACCATTTGTTAAACTGCATGGTGCAAAGTACCCTTGCCTCACTCATGCCACTGACAGGCAGCACCTCTGAGAAGGATACTGTGTGTGCTACTTGTCTTAAGCCCCTCCCCAACTCTACAAAGTCCTTTTGCACTGCTCTAATCTCATGATGAGCCAAGTCACTTGCCCCTAGGTGGACAATGACATCCAGCTCAGACTCCCGTGCAACTGTTCTCGTGATCCTAAGGATGCGCTTCCTGTCCCTCCAAGCCATGGCACCAGGCAGGCACCTTACTTCAGTTTTCCCTGCTCCCCCCAGTTCTATCCCCCTAATAATTGAGTCCCCCACCAGGAGCTGCTTTCTTTCCCTGTGGTGCCCTCTGCCTCCTTCCTGAGGGCCTCCTTGTGACAGTTGTCTGCACCTCCTTAGTCTCCTCTGCGGGTGCATCCACAGGGAACTATGCTCCCCAGAATGGTGTATGGATTGTGGAGTGTAACAACTGACTGGGTGTGCCTCTGTTCCACCACCCTTATCCTCCTGAGCCCATTGTGGTCCAACTGCTGTGTCTTAGCAACCCTGAGGTAGTGGTGGTGGCTGTGGTGCTCCCTGGATGGGGGAGGTTCCCTTGCCACTGTCCAGTGCGGCCTGAAGATGGGCAACTTCCTCCCTCAGGGCAGATAGTTGTCTGCAAACAGGGCAGCATCTCAGCCTCCAGAAAGACTCCCGGAAGACTGCTGCCCCACAGCCCACAGTTGCTGATGGAGTGTATGTAAAGATCTCTTCTGGCTGAGAGTTAACAGCCTTTACACTTTAATTGTTCTGCTGGTTTTCACAGCAATGGTTTGGATGCTAACACAATGTTTGATGAACCTACATATCTATACTCTGTAGAGTAAATCATTATACTATTCTTTAATTGCCTTTTGGGACCTTCGTGGTTGAGCAAATGGGGGAAGGTGAGCAGTAAGATGGCCGCACTGCTCCCCCGCTCCTCACAGCACCTGATTCTTAGCAATGTTAAAGTTTTGTTTTTACGTTTTTTTACATGGAAAAGCCTTTAATTGCTGAATGAAACTTGAGTTATTTCAGTATAATGCTTTTATTTATTTATTTTTTTTTAATTATTTAAAGTTTATTGAAAGTTTAACAAATACCACGGACAGGGCCATGACATCCAAAACATTTAAACATATCACAAGACAGGTAATCTGACCCCATCCCCTCCCCACCCCTCAACACAGTCCCCCCCACACAGTCCGAGGCATGACAGTCCATAATACCAAGTAATTTAAAAATTGAGTGTTAGATGGTACATAACGTATGTAATGAGGCCCAAATCCATTCGTATTTGGATCTATTATTAATACTCAAAATAGTCTTCTCCACTCAAAGATTAAATAATAACTCACTTAGCCATTCAGAATAAGAAATGACCTCAGTACTCTTCCAGTACTTGAGCACCAGTTTTTTAACCGACATAGAGATCAAGGCGATATGAAACTTATGCTTGTTAACAGAAATCTGCGACTAATCCCCCAAAATACAAACCTCTGGAATGAAAAAATCCTTCAGCCCAAGGAATGGGTCAACCTTGTCCTTTATGGCCTTCCAGAGGGGTAGTATCTTAGGACATTCCCAAAAAATGTGAAATAGGGAGCCTTCTGCTTGAGCACACCTGGTGCACATATTGGAGGAAGTTACTCCCCATTTGGCCAGTTTCTGAGGATAATGATAAAGGTTATGGAGGATATAAAAGTGCATTAACTATAGCCTATCTTGTGTTACAAGATGATGGCAGTTGTTCCATATAGCCATCCACTCTCTATCCCAATGTGGAAAAAGATCAGACCAAAACTCTGTAGGTCCAAATGGCTCAGGAAAACGCCAATCGTACAACATGTTGTACAGTTTGGAAATACTCTGGGGGGAGTTAGCCAGTGGGCCCAGTTCAGAGAGGAAAGCAAATTTGTACAATAGAGGGATACCATCTCTAAACTTTATTGAGGAGGTGTCTAAGCTGAAGTACCCTAAAGTAGTCACTTTCCTTAAGCCTGAATTTCACCACAATGTCTTCAGCTGATAACCAGGTACCATCCTCCTTAAGAAATGAAGACACCCTTCCCTCCCCCAATCTAGGTAACCATCTAGGAGATAACATTTTGTTATCTATTTTAAAGGCAGGAGAGTTCCAAATCGATTGCTCCATATCCAACCAATTTTTATAATTTAAAAATCTACACAACTGCGAGTGGATCCTCACAGAGGTTCCAATTGTGGTACCTTTTAATTCCTTTGGTATAGAGGCGACATTGAGCAATAATAATGCGGGAAGGGATATATTTGCCGAACGGGTCATTTCCAGCTCTATTTTGAGTCATGCAGGGGAGTAGACAGAAGGATTAGGATCTATCCACCTTAGGTATTTAGCCGCACTACAGGCCCAGTGATGCATACATATGTATGGGAGCCGTAAACCGCCTTTAGACTTGGGCGCCCCTAGCTTGTAAAAAGCTAGTCTTGGCTTCTTTTTAGACCAGATGAAATCACCTATTAGACTCTAGGCTTTTTTAAACCAGCCGCTTGGCAAACAAATGTCGAGTAGCCGGAGAGGGTATAAGAAACGCAGGAGAACATTCATCTTGACCAGGCTGATTCCTCCCCAGAAAGAGATGGGTAAAGCTGACCATCTGGTCAAATCTAAGGCCACCGTGGACAGTAACGCCTCCAAACTGCATTTAATGGTGCTCTGCAGGTCCCTGATGTAACCCCTAGATGGCGCTATTCCAGGGGCTACTACCCCTGCCTGATTTGCCACAAACAGGTTGAGGGGCCTGGATCCAATGGCGGGTGCCTCCACCCAGAGGTCAGGGTTTGCAATAGTTAGACTAACTTGGTCACAGCCCTCTGGGACACTGCAACCCCCCTTTCTTCCCACTAGTGGCCCACACAATATATCAGAATTACCTTCACAGTATACACTTACCCCAGGACTGGTTCGGCACTGGGACCTCCTGTGAAATGAGATACAGTGCAACAATCACAGTACAGTACTTTAACATAGACAAATACCTCAGGCAGTATAACTTTGCTGAAAACAAGCAGCTCTGATTTATTTAGGGGATATAACAAGGACAGGAGGAAATCAGGTTAATTAGCTTATCACTCTAATAATCTACCTATGGCTCTGTGCACAGGCCTATCCCTATCAGTTACTGTCCCTGGGTACCCAAGCCCTAGTGGCTAGTCCAAACCGTGGCAGCTGGTAGGGCCCTTTCACACAGAGAAAGGAGAATTAAACAGTCAGCAGTACAGTAATTCCATTTGGATTTAATGTGGCAATTCAACAGGGAGCGACCCTGAATTAGTACTCACGACCTCCAAATAAGATAGGGTCCTTCAATGTCAGCAGGGCTCACTTGAGGTACACAAACCTCTTCACACATCCATATAAAAGAAAGCACTATACCAGGCAGGCTGCATCTGTATCCCGATCGCAATTACTGCACAATACCGGGAGAAACACACAGCAGATTCAGTTCCTGACAGACCAGTGCAATTTTCAGCAATTCCTCCAGTCTTCTACAGGGTGAGCCTGGTTTCTACTCTTCAGAGATCCTTTGATTCTTTTCACAGGACGATTCAGTCCTAACAAGCTGTTACACAAGCTGCAGACCGGAACTCTGGGCCTTACACCGTTTTTGACTAAAACTGCACACTGAAAAGCACAGGGCTCCTTCCTTCTTCACTGCCAAAGCTCAACTGAAACTCCAACCGACAAAACCGAGCACTTCCTTTGAGTTCCTCCCAGTTCTTGACTGGATTGGCTGTCACACAATAGACTGCTGCTGTTGGTCCAAAAGGTGCTGAAGTCTAAACTACATCTCCCAGAGTCACTGTCTATACAATCCTCTTGTGGCTGGCTCAGATTATGAGTCCAAGTTCTGATTCGTCCAAGGCACCACTTTAGAGCTAGCTTACCCCACACTGATTGGTCCAGTTCAGCAGTTCAAAACTAGAATGGGAACTAGCAGACACAGTTCTGACTACAAAGAAAGCAGGTTAGACAAACTGTAATTTCATTATTACTCTAAATAATTTCTGGCAAACAGTTACATCTTTCAGATAGGTTCCCTTTGCACTCCTAGTGACTGCAAAATGAAGTGAATTGGCAGCAGCTTGAGTGGTACTCAATCAAAGAAACACACAGTCCCCCATACAAACTAATTATGTCTGCAAGCAGACAGCTCTTAAAGAGACAGTACCAGAGGTTCTAAAAACACTCACTGATAAATGGCTTAAACGCCAAACACCATTCAGGCTTGGAACATTCAAGCAAGCTCCTGGAAGTCTTTTGGGAACCCCCATTTGCAGGGGGGTTACACTAGTTAACACTATGCCCAAATACCGCAATGAATCCTTGGACCAGGCTAGGCCTAGGGCAGTAATATTGCTCTTAAAAACTTTGTGGTTTAAAGGAAAAACAGCAGATTTCCCTACATTTAATTTATAATTCGATAGTTTACTGAATTGCTCGATAATATCCAACATGGCAGGAATAGATGACTCTGGGTAAGAAAGGTGCAAGAGCAAGTCATCCGCATAAGCAGCGACTTTAAGCTCAGTACCGAGAATGGTAATCCCCTGAACCTTCGGACTTGAAATAAGCTTACGGATTAACGGTTCCAGGTAGAGATTAAAAAGTAGAGGAGAAAGGGGACAGCCCTGCCTGGTTCCGGAATGTAGGGTGAAGGTCCTGGAGATTACCCCATTCCCAGAAATCCTGGCAGTCGGATTCTGGTAGAGGGCCTTTATCCAAGATTGAAATTGTAGGGGAAATCCATAGGAGTTTAATGTTTGAAGTAAAAAACTCCAATTGGCTCTGTCAAAGGCCTTCTCGGCGTCCAGAGAGACCAGTGCTACTGGAAAAGAGGCATCCCTGAACACCGAGAAGACATGTGAGAGAGTGCGGAGATGATCTGCGGAGAATCTGACCTTCATAAAACCCACCTGGTGTGAACCAATTAAATCGGGGAGAACCAAACTGAGCCTTCCCCCAATATTTTTGTTGAAATTTCTATATCTTGGTTCAGCAATGATATGGGTCTGTAACTCTCAACACATTCTAAGTCTTTACCCGATTTAGGAAGGCGCATGATGAGAGCCTCAAATAGAGAGGAGTCAATTTGCATGCCTGATAATATATAATGAAAAAGAGAAAGAAGATGGGGAGTAATTTGCTCCTTAAAACACTTATAGAAGTTCGCTGAAAAAACATCTAGTCCAGGTGATTTGTCCAAGGGCAGACCCTTTATCACTTCCAGGATTTCCAACTCCGTGATAGGAGCTACAAGTGCCCTACACTGAACTGTCTGATTTTGAAAGCAGCACAAGGGAAGTCACAGAGTTCGGAACTGTTTGATTTTGAAAGCGGCACAAGGGAAGTCACAGAGTTTGGAACTGTCTGATACTGAAAGCAGCACAAGGGAAATCACAGAGTTTGGAACTGTCAGATTTTGAAAGCAGCACAAGGGAAATCACAGAGTTTGGAACTGTTTGATTTTGAAAGCAGCACATGGGAAGTCAAAGAGTTTGGAACTCTGATTTTGAAAGCAGCACAAGGGAAATCACAGAGTTTGGAACTCAGTGCTTTGGCTTCTCGGAACTAGAAGGGGGACAAGATCAGATCTACAGTACAGTAGCTTCTTGTTGTTTTACATTGTTTCTTGTGGATTCTACTTGGTAGAAGCTTATTTCTTTTCTGTCTTACTACTAAGGGGCTAGCAGGGTATTGTTTGGGGCTGTTGGAATTTTGAAACCTGTTTTGTTAGCTATAAGTGGGCTCATTTGCTTGATTCACTGTGTGGCAGGCTGCATTTGTAGAGACCTATTTCTTCTGTTTTAAAACATAATTGGTGTGATTTAACTGGGTCTGTTTCTTTGAATTGAAGACATATCTTCTAATTCCAAGCCTATTTTGATGTGTTGTTGGTGAAGCTGTTTGAATTGGAGTCCTGTTTCTTTGGGTACCAAACTTATTTTGGGGGCTTTGAGTAGAATTGTGATTCATTGTTGCTGGCTTCACTAGCTGCAAAGTTTGAGTGCAGAGTGGGGGGAAGGGTGCTAATGGTCTGACCAGAGGCCTCAGCTACCTGATTGTTTCTGGAAGACTTCGGGCTGTCCCACCCTTGGTCCATTATTCCTTTATACCAGGGGTTCTGACATCACTTCCTCAAACAGGCAAAAGATATGCACCTGTCATAGCAAAAGCAGACATCCAGGAAAGGAACAGCAGCAAGTGAAGAGGTGACTGCTCTCTCAGTGGAAGGGAAGTAAATGCAAATCTAGGAGCTTTCATTATTACTTCTTCGCATTGATATTGCATTGGGGAAAGGAGGAGTAGGAGTTTGAAGGAGGTTGTGCAATGGCTACTTAAGTCTGTTTTGAGTGTGGATAGGAAGGATAGGAATATAAAAAGCAGTTGCTCAATATAACTAAACGTAGCAACAAAGGAGGTAAGGAAATAAAGAAAATGTTTTGCACTGATAGAGGAGGGAGAGGGCGATTTGGGGAAGTGTTGGTATCCTGCATCTGGAAGGGTGGGGGTCGCTGGTGGGCAACGACTAGCAATGGGTAGGTGGTAGGCTGCAACAACTGTGGTGCACCAATCTTTCTAAAAATTGCCTGAGTGTGGGGAGGATGTTTAGTGTGCACCCACATAGAAAACTTAGAAAGGAGATTGAGGGTCTGCAGGAGGAACTAAGACAGGCAAGGCAGATTGGGGTGGCTTAGCCCAATACTGAGGAGGAAGAAGGGAGATGAGGGAGGGGATTTAAGCCAACAGTGGTGAGGAGAGGGTTAGAAGAAGGGAAGCAGAGACAAAGGGGCCCAGGCCAGGAAGAACAATTGCCGGGAAACCAGGTCAGGAGACAAAAGACAAATGGAAGGAGGAGATAGGGCTGTGAGAGGAGGTGAAGAAGTGGCAAAAAGTCATGGAGTGGAAAGGAGAGAACAGGTCACTATGAAGAGAGAGGGGCGGGCATTTGTGAAGGGCCTTCAGAAAATAGTTGTGCACTGCTAGAGAGGAAGAAGGTGGAGGAGGAAATGATGAAATTAGAGGAGTAATTGATAAATGCCTGGACCAAACTGGAGCGGGGAAGTTCTGTTGGGAGAATTGCAACAGGGGTAAAGGGGAAATAATGTGCAGGAGGAAGAAGAGGAGCTGGAAATGAGAGGGAGATGAAAGGAAGCAAGCAGGGAGTAAGAGGGGTGGAATCTTAGTGCTGGAGGACCAATACTAAGAGGATTAGGGTGGGTAAAGGGAGAGGCAATAGCTCTATTTGGGTGGAGGCCATGCCAGAAAATGACAGCAGAAAGGGTGGGACAGTCTGTTCTGAAATATGCTAGAAGGGGTAGGGACAAGCCTCATTTAATTATACATCTTGGGACAAACGACCTGGCTGACAAGACAGTAGATACAGTCCAGAGGAGGTTTGAGGAACTAGCACAATTATGTGAGGGGGCAGGAAGATCAGTAACTTTTTCAGAGATACTTCCTATGCCAAAGGCAAGCACAACAAGAAAGCTGAGAATAGAGGAATTTATAGGATGGCTAAGAACCTGGTGTTGTGTTAAAGGGTATGGGCTGTTGGGGGGTGGGGAGGGACCTGGGAGGACAGCAGTCTCTATGCCAAGGACAGACTACACTTGAGTGAGGAGGGATAGAAAGTGTTGAAACAGAGGATGGGGGAGTACATAGAGGAAGTTGGGAATTTAAACTAGGAGTGGGGGTGGCAGTTGGGGAAGAGATATGCAGAGACCACAGGTTGGGAAACCATATGAGCTTACCCCCCATAACAGTGACAAAGGACAAATGGCAAGTACTGTTGGTGATGCTAGGAAAGGAGGGCAGGATGGGGGGGGAAAAGGGTGGAAGGTGGTTACCCTTAATGCTAGGAGCCTTGGGAGGAAAACTGCAGAGTTACAGGTTCTCATGGCAGAGGGAGAGGTGGACATTGCAGTCATCATGGAAACATGGGCGACCCAATACAATGACTGGGACCTATCTGTACCAGGGTACAGATTATTTCGTAGGGACAGAGTGATTGGGAAAGGAGGGGGGTGGCACTATATGTGAAGGAAGGACTGAAGTGTGTAAGGGAGGAAGGGAGAGGGGTAGTACTGAGTCACTTTGGATGCAAATCCAGGATTCCAAGAATAGGATTCTTACAATGGGAGTGGTGTACAGGCCACCATCTCAGATGGAGGAGCTAGACAGGGAACGAGTGGAACAGATCAGGAGGACCTGCGAGAAGGGTAGTGTGGTGATTGTGGGGAACTTCAACATGCTGGGAGTGGACTGGAGCACCCCAACAACCAGGAACAGAAGGGTGCAGGTACTGCTGGATGCCTTCCAGGACAGCTTCCTGCTGCAAATGGTCAGTGAACCAACCAGGTAAGGAAATACCCTTGCCCTTGTGCTGGCAAATGGGGACTTTGTGAGAGAACTTACAGTGGAGGAACCGCTGTCAGGGAGTGACCACCGCTCAGTATGGCTCACATTGGATATGGGCAAGGAAGGAGTGGAATCTGGCACAATAGTGCTGGACTTCAGGAGGGCCGACTTTGGGAGGATGGGGGAAGTGGTAAAAGGGTACCTGGCCAGAATTCAATCTAGTATGGACACTAACCAGAGGTGGGAGCTCATAAAGCTGGGGATAGTTGAGGCAACCAAAACTCTGCTGCAAAGCCCAGAGCAAGAAGGCTAGGGGCTAAGAAACTGATCTGGTTGAGCAAGGGAGGTCATGGAAAAGGTGGGAGGAAAAGAGCTGCCTTTAGGAAGTACAAGAAAACAGGAGGGAGGAGGACAGGAGGAGTACTGACAGAATCGAAGGAGGTGACAAGGGCAGTAAGGGGAGCCAAAGCATCACGGAACTCAGGCTGGCACAAGGCATTAAGAAGGGGGAGAAGGACTTCTTTAAGTACATCAGGGAGAAAAGGAGCTGTAAGGACCACATAGTAAGGATTAGGAAGGAGGGGGGTTGGGTGGAAGCAGGGTGCGATAAGGCAGAAGCACTAAATGAGTACTTCTGCTCAGTATTTACTAAAGAGAAGAGGGGTGACACCCAAGGTGGGAGAAATGGCAAAAGCAGGGGGAGAAGTGGTGACAGATGGGGAAATCATGGAAAGCAGAGTTCGAGAGGGTTTGAAGGCACTGAGGGTGGACAAGGTGCCAGGCCCAGATGGCATCCACCCCAGGGTACTGAAGGAGCTGGCAGAGGTCCTTGCAGGACCTTTGGCAGACCTATTTAATGCCTCACTACATTCAGGGTGTGTACCTCAGGACTGGAGGATGGCTCATGTGGTGCCCCTCCACAAGAGTGGCCCCAAGGATGAACCGGGAAACTACAGACCAGTGAGCCTCACATCCATCGTGAGTAAGCTAATGGAGACTATCCTGAAGGAGAGCCTCCTAGAGGCCAAAGGACTACAGGACAGCATGGCTTAATACGTGGCAGATCCTGCCAAACCAACCTGGTCGAGTTCTATGACTGGGTAACTAGGCAACTGGACAGGGGCCATGCAGTGGATGTCCTGTATCTGGACTTCAGTAAGGCATTCGACTCAGTGCCACATGGAAGGCTGGGAAGGAAGTTAGTAGGCACGGGGCAGGTGCAAAGCTGGTGAGATGGGTAGGACACTGGCTGCAGGGAAGGCAACAGAGGGTGGTGGTGGGTGGGAGCCTCACACCCAAGGGCAGTGACGAGCGGTGTTCCACAGGGCTCAGTGTTGGGACCAGTGTTGTTTGGGATATTCATTGCAGACATATCATGGGACAACAAGAGCAAGATCAGTCTGTTTGCTGATGATACCAAGGTAGGCGGTGGTGGATGAGACCTAGGGGATGGCAGTGGTTGCAGGATGATCTGGCAAAGCTTGAAACCTGGTCAGACACCTGGCAACTGGGCTTTAATGCCAAAAAGTGCAAGGTGCTGCATTTTGGGATGAAGAACCCAGGAGGAGTTACCAGCTAGGGGGAGTGCAGCTAGCCCAGACAGAGGAGGAGAAGGATTTGGGTGTGCTCATTATAGGGTCAATGAACAACTCGGCACAATGTAGGAAGGCAGCTGCAAAGGCCAACAAAATGCTGGGTTGTATTGCAAGGGGTATATCCTCGAGGAGGGAGGAGGTGATTCTGCCACTGTATAGGTCATTAGTTAGACCACACCTGAGTTACTGCGTGCAGTACTGGCGTCGTATCTGAAGAGGACATTAAGTTACTGGAGGGTGCAGCGCGGCGACAAAGATGATCAAGGGGCTGGGGACTTATCATACGACAGGAGGTTGAAGGAGTTGAACATGTACTCACTGGAGAGGAGGAGACGGGTGACATGGTTGAAACCTTTAAATACATGAAAGGAATAAACAAGACGGGTACAGAGGGCTGTTCACAGTAGGAGGGAGGGCCACCAGGGGCCATGATATGAGACTGGAGCGAGGAAGGCTCAGGAGGCAGATGAGGAGACACTTTTTTACAGAGAGGGTGGTGGCTGGGTGGAATACGTTACCTGCTGAAGTGGTATGCAGTAGAACAGTGGATTGCTTCAAATGAGGGTGGGACAGGACAAGGGGGAGGGTTAATGAAGGGGAAGGGTGGAAGGGAAGGGCAGCTGCAGAATAAGGGATGCTAGCTGCACATTCGAGCAGACTTGATAGACCTCTAGGCCTTTATCTGCTGGCAAATTTCGTATGTTCATACACTGAGACTCCGAGAGACAAGGTAAATGGGCTTCCGCTAGGTAAGAGGAGAGAGTAAAGGCAGAGGGAGGATTAGGCATGTTAGCATATAGGTGTTCATAATAACTGACGAACTCTGAGACAATCTCCTGGAGATTGGATCTAAGAGCTCCGTCAGTTCTAGAGCGGATCGGGGGAATGAACCAGGCGGACTCCAGTTGTTTAATTCTCTGGGCCAAGAGTTTACCCGTTTTTTCCCCATGATCTATATAAGAGGCTTTTGTACATAAAATAGCAACTTCTGCTCTCTCATTAAGCATAGTTATATAGGAGTCCCTCAGCTTTGCCAATTCTTGTTTAATCTCATCAGATGGGTTTGACTGTATATTAACCTCTAAAGTTCTAATCCGGGTTAACACCTCCTTCTGCTTCGCCTCCCACCCATCCCAATTAGGATGCCCCGGAGATATGCTTTAAAGGTGCACCATAACACATCTGGCCTAGTGTCCTGTGTAGCATTCAGGTCAAAAAATTGTGTAATATACTCCCTAATTCGGTTTCTACTCTTGGAATCCTTGAGCAGTTGGCCATTCAATTTCCACCTAGTCTGGCGCTTAGGCAATGAGGTAAGGGCCAGCTTGCGAAGCACAACAGAGTGATCAGAGGGCGGGCCTGACTGGATAGTGGAGCTTGTCACACCAGGTAACAAGGTCTGAGACAATAGCAGGTAATCAATGCAGGATGAGGACCTGTGAACAGGGGATACAAAAGTGTATTCCCTGCTCACAGGGTGTAAAACCCTCCATATATCACAAAGTCCCAACCTATCCGTTAACTCATGTATTGCACATTGTGCCAGGGAAAGAAGAGCCGATAGTCAGCTAGTGCGATCTTTACCCGGATCCATCACTAGGTTCCAATCCCCCCCAAAATTATTGTGGAAGGTAACAAGGAAAGAATATTGTTAAGAAGTCTCGTAAAGAACAGAGGGCCATCTTTGTTAGGGCCATAAATGCTTCCTAATACAAAATCGATGGAATACAAGACGCCCTTAACCAGAATAAATCTACCATAGGGGTCTTTGATTTCCTGGATAACCTGGAAAGGAATGCCCTTATTAATAAGAATTGAAACCCCACAACTACTAGAGGTTCCTTGGGCTGAAAAGACCTGTCCAATCTGCATCCGTCTCATCTGAATGGCTTCCGAGTCAAGTAAATGAGATTCTTGGATAAAAACAACATTAGCACCTAGAATATCTAAGTGCTTCAGTATCTTATATTGTTTAGTTTTTTTTACGGGCCCCTCTGACATTCCATGCAGAAAAACAAAGATCCTTAAACATTGAGCAATTTCAATAGATGAAAACAACACCTGAAGTCGCCAACTACCGTGGAGACAAACCTCAACCAGCCTACGGTGGACTGTGCCCCCCCTGAAACTTCCCTATAGAACCCCAACCCCTCCCCACCCCACTAAGCCCATCCTCATAGCTGTCCAACAAACACACAACCCCATATACCATACCCTTACATCCCCAAGCCCTCCCAACCCCCCATTCCTACGCATCGCTAAGCACCACTCCTCCAAAACCACCCCCACCCACCCCATCCAAAGCCTCCCCGTAAAACCAACCCATAAAAGAATAAAGGAACGAGGCAAGTTCAGTACACTTGTATAACACGCAAACACCAAAACCAACTATGAAAACCCCTTTCAATACCAGCGGGATAAACTCCAACAAATATCAAAAATCCTGTCTTTAATTCTGAGCCTTTCAACAATGGATAGCGCTCCTAGTACTGACTATCGCAATACAGGATACCTCCCAACCGTTACCTCCTCCACGAAACTACAACACGAGAATGGGCAAAACCACTCACTTCGTATTCAAGCAACAGAGTCTCTTCCTGTAACAAGTCAAAAGCAGGAGTAAAAATAAAGAACAAGGAGGGTATAATTTTACTAGATCAGGCAAAGTTTAAACTTGGGGGGCACCCCCAATGAAACGGGATTGCCAATGTCCTAAGGAACTAGACTGCACGTGTCCACCCAAAGGGAGGATGTGCTAGGGGAAAAAACGGCTCCATCCCAAAACAATAACTGTGCCATCGGCACATATCCCAGTTGCCACCAACTCTGCCTCGCCAAAGCTTCACACCTATGAGGGCTTCCAGCAATCCGGCGAGTAGTGCCATCAATACCAGGGTAATACTCCCCTCTCGCGGCTGCCTATCGCAACTGCATCAACTCCATCCTCCCCAAATGTATACCTTGTGTCTCCATTAAAGCAGTCTGAAGCCAGGAGAACCAGTAAAGGCACCAACCCTGCTAATAGCCCTTAAAGTTCTCCAAATCCCTCGAACATCAGCCACAAGCCGGCCACCTAATCTCCCCTCGCCAGGGTCATTATCTGAAAAAGAGCTCCCACTCACCGACCATAGAGAGAGAAGGGAAGGACAAAGCTGGACTCACACGAATCATAAGTGCCCTGCCCTGGGTTTCACTTCAACACACCAGACCTCTATAATGGGAGGCTCAACTCAAAGGTGCCCCACTGAGCCACAAAGACCTCCTCGTCCCCCAAAATACAGCCCACGAGCAAGACCGGGCATCGCCCTCCTCTACCCCCAACCGGAAATGTCCCAACTATTCCCCTTGCCAGCCCCCCAGTGAATTAAAAGTGTACCTCATTAACTAAAACTATAAAGGTACAGCTATTTTCCCCTTTTTAACCCAAAATAGAAAGGCTATCGGAAAATGTCAGATCTGAGACATAAAGACATATCCATACATTCCGTTACATCTCAAACTTCCCGAATGGTCCTCACTAGTAACCCCCGTGACATTTAAGTGCCTTTGAAGAGATCAGGCATAGCTTTCTTTAGTCCATCCATTGCAGAGTCTGAGTCCTCATATGAGTGCCACTGTCCAGATATCTGCACCTGTAGCTTGGAAGGATACAGCATTCTAACTTTGAGACCAGCTGCCAGGAGCTTCTTAACCACCGGGTGGAAGGCAGCTCTACGCTGTCTAACTGAAAGCAGTAGGTCCTGAGTAACTCTAATTCTCGCTCCTTCCCACTGTAGCATTTGAATGGTCTTCAATTTGACAAAAAAATGCTGTTTCTCCAGGAAATTGAGAAAACGAAAAATTAGCGATCTAGGAGGGGCCCCCGTCGGAGGCTTAGCTCGCAAAGCTCTGTGGGCCCACTCTATGATATAGTGGGGGCCGTAAGGAGAGGGCCCTATAATCTTCTCAATAAATTTTTGAACAAACAGAACCGCATCCTGTCCTTCTTCCATCTCGGGTAAGCCAATGATAACCGCGTTGTTCCTGCTGCTACGACCTTCAAGGTCCTCAAGCTTTTGCTCCATCTTGCTGATTTTTTGCCTAAGCATGGCCACTTCGGGACTCTGCTTGTCCACCTTCCTCTCCAGAGAGGTGAGTCAGGCCTCAGCATCTGATGTTGTCAGTGCTATGTCCTCGATAGCCTGGGAAAGGGTTTTAAATTCCGAAGTGAGGTTTCTCAGCTCCTCTTTGAAAAGGCGAAATTGGCCAAGATTCCAGTGCGTTAATGGCTCTTGCTCCCGGACTAGGGTGTGCCGTTGCCTCTTTTGCCGTGCCTGTGGTACCAGCTACGTGGCCTTTAGGGCCTTCTCTGGGGTGGCCGGGGGTGTGTGTTTGGGCTGGGGCTTCTTCATTTCAGCCTCCATTCTTCGCCGAGCAGACCAAATTCACTCCAGAGCACTTCCCACACCAGATGATAGCTTTAGTCAGGCTCTCGATGTTGTTAAGCTCAGAAAAATATGTGAAAATAACGGCGGTGGGCAGGAGAGAACGGGAAAGCGTCTTCTCAGGCCTGCTGCATCACGTGATCCCTCAGCATAATGCTTTTATATACAAGTGGATTTGACTATGCCATGTCTTAAAAATTGAGAAACAGAGCCGAGCACTGAGCATTGAGAAAGAATGTTGGCTTGTTTTTGAATGCTGAATTCCCTTACAGTTTCAGGCATTCGGGCTGTTGTACTGTGGCCACCTGGGACGCTGTGTACCAAGGGAGGAAAAACATTTGCAAGTAAGGTGGATAAGGAGAGGTAAAATGTGGAGGAAAAAAGGAGTGTAAAAGCATAGTAGCACAACTTGTGCTGATAGGCTTATAAAAGCCTTAACAAAGGTATGCTATTGTTGCCTGGGTTTTTTTGTAAAATTAAAGTGCCTCCTTGTTTTATTTTACTGCGCTTAGCGGAGCGCTTTTCTTCTTTTTGACTTTACAGGTAAAATGTGCTGCTGTAATTGAGAAGAGCTGGAGTCATAGAGGAGACCCAAGGAGCGAAAGGTCACTGGAAATTTGGATGGTGTATTTCTGTAGCTTCAAACGCCAGGGCCGCTGACGGACACTGTGGACTTGAAAATAGGAGCGCAGAGCCGGGTTTGTTGGTGCCGTATGGTGCTTCTATCAGAGCCTTTTGTTGGAGTTAAACACTGGGGCAATTTTCTTTATATGGGTTTCTTTCTTCAAATTTTCAGCAAAAACACTCGGCAAGTCATCATAAATTTTAAAAGAAACTTTGCTGTCTGTATGGACTCCATAACGTAAACGGAGCCTTTTCTCTCTCAATTACAAACTGATGGAACTATACTTTCTGGTGTACTTGGTTAGTTTCAAATTGAAAGACAGCCGAAATATAGTTGAATACTAAATGTAGAACCCCTATATGGGTGCTTAGTTATTAGATATATGTTGTTGCAATAAACGTTTGTGTAAGTCCCAGTTATAAAATTTTCAAGTTGTAGAACTGGTTTAAGAGACCCTAAGAATGAGTACTGTTAGAAAATTCTCTTGGGGGGGGGTTCTCTTTTTGTCACTGTTAAGAAATAGAGAAAGCAGTGATACAGAAATAATGGATTCTACTGCACACATTTCAAATTATTTTTATATAAGGCCCAGTTTTAAGGTTCTGGAACTGAAAGTGGAGAGAAGTGTGAGATTTCTTTGGGGTAGCCGTAATCTCCAAAGACCCATACTTGACTATAAAAAAAAGCAGCCAGCACATAATTCCTTCCATATTGGGTCAGTCGGGGTATGGAACTGCATACATAGTATGATTCCCCTTGATAGTACCCTAAAAAGGATGGGTTCTGCAGGCAGCTTAAATATATTCTAATTGGGTTTGATGAGTTGGCTCTCTCATTGTGGTCATAGCATTGTACCTCGAGTAGGACTCCTCACCTGACTGGGCCTCTATTTAATTTTTTACGTTTGATTGAGATGTGGAAATTAAATTGTTGTTCTTGTTTTAATAGAACGTTACAAGTTAAAAGGAACTGGTAGCTGGCATTGGAAGTTAGTTACTGTGCTCCCTAGGGGAACTTTCTTTATTTCTCTACAGTGGCTTGATTAAGCCTGTTATGGCAGGACTCGGCTTTAAAGTTTGGATCCGAAAGTGGAGTGAACTGTGGGAGTTTTTGTGGGGAAGACTCAGTCTCTAAAAAGACTCATAGTTGGTTACAGTTAGCAGCTGGCATATAAATCCCACTGAAATGGAGTGCAGTAGGGGCATGGGACTGCATGCGCAATGGGATGCTCCCTGAAAGCGCTCCTGGTGGATGGGTGTTGCTGGTAGTTAAAGATTCCCTAATTTGGGTCGGGTGAGCAAGTATCCTTAAATAATCCTGCTACATAGTAACTTCAATAGTAGGATTTTACTTATAGTTGGGCCTAAACAAGCTGGCTAAATTTCAGGCCTATCTGAGGATGGGAGATAGTTTCTTCTAGGGATGTTTGGTGGATGGTTGGCCCCTTTATGAGAGCCTAAACATGTTCCACTGGTTGGTAGTTAGTTTCCAATTAAAAAACTTGATACTCGATATTTGCTTCGGGGGAATTTTTGCTATTTTAAAATACCTTAAACTGCTTTGATGTGTTTTATTTTGACAAGAATGAATATTTTCATTATTAATTAGTATTACTAGTTCTACTGAGACTATCTTAATTAAGTTACTTTCCTTAATGGACCTATATGATGAATATTTAAGGTTGATCGCGTAAGAAATGGTCGCTGGAATTTTATTTTTGTTGGAAAAATGGACGAATAATATCTTTTACTGAGTTTGAAATACTGTATAAGTAAGATTACAATCTGTATACTGTATGGTGAATCTGTTTGTATTTAGAAGATTGTAATGGCATTTTGCCAAACAATAAAGCCATGATTGATACTATTCTTTGAATGTTATCTTCTCGAAAATACTGTTACAGCGCTTTATACATTTTTCTTTCTTATCTTTAAAGTTAGGAGTTTACCTGGAGGCAAAATAATTATGAGGTTTGCACCTTAGGTGCTTTATACTTCTGGATTAAGCATGGTAAATACTCTCCATCTCCCTGGTGGAGAAGGAGGACTTTAAAGGACATTAGTGAGAGACTTTCATACAGATTATCTTCCACGCAGCTCTTGGATTCTTTATACAGCCTATTGATAAAGACATTAAACTGAGGGGTGCCACTAGATACCAGGGACAGTTGTATTATGACTAAACAGGGGATTGGGAAGGGTAGAGGTGCCACTAGACACCAGGGATACATGTACTACAAGGAAACAGGATCGGGGGCAAGGGATGCCATTAGACACCAGAGATGCATCTAATACAAGGAAACCAGTGGGTCCAGGGGTTGGGGATGCCACTAGACACCAGGAAATACGTCAGTCACACTGTAGGACAGGTGCTATGGGGCTGCTGCACCCCATGCAAATGAGCCCGTAACTTGCATGCAAATGGATCCTTAGTGCCCTGCATTCCCAACAGGCTCATCTGTATGCTATGGCTGAATACAGCCCACAGGGTTTTCGCGTTATCCATTTCAGGCAGTGCTATTCCCTGTGGGCTATATACAGACCAAGTCTGTGTCAGGGTAGCATAGTTTCACATAGCATTGTGCTGACATGGTCCGATATTCAGTCAGATAGCACCATCCACTATCCGACTGAATATAGCAGCTGCCATGTAGGGTGTTAGCACAAGTGCAGCACAAATATCTGTGCTACACTTGCACTCCTATTTAAATATCAGGACCCGTATGTTTTACAGTATCTGCATACAATTCTGCAAAACAGAGCGATTATGGGAAAAGTTTCATTGTATCTCTTTAACTTGATTAATTTCAAAAGCATTAATGGTAAGCTCTGCTTATCGGAACTAACAACTGTAGCAATTCCACAAATGTTTTCTAAGGCTGGTATGTCCTTAAAATTTTGAAATGGCACACACCTGAATAATGCTCCAGAAGATATTAAACTTACTCAACCAGTTTCAATATTGAAATTCAAAAACCTTGTTCATCGGACACTTTACAGTCTGTGTGACTATTTTAAGTACAGTGGCCAACATTGCATTGTGATATCATAATACTAGATGGCGTAGTGTCTATTGCTGTTGTACACATCTATATTGTAGGTATTGTATGTTTTTATTATACGTACTAATATTTCAGTTTCAACCATTTTTTTATGACTGCAATTGTAAAAGAGATTAGTACTCAATTTGCTTTTCATGAATATATCTGAAACCTAGCAAATCTTTTGACACCTACCGTTAACTGGTGCATCAGCAGCTCCAGCAGAAAGGTGAGCTTGTTACTAAACAGAACGTAGAGGCAGGTTTCGTGGCAATTGCTGCATGCTAAATGGTACCCTCGGACCACATTGTTGAGAGATCTGAAGAGAGAAGAAATGCTATTACAACACAGAAACACAGAATTCGTTAGTAGAAAAGGACAGCTTGGTTCACCCAGTCTGCACAAAAATTCAGAAGTTGTGTAGTGCTATAATTCCACAGTACAAAACATGACATTTTCTCTCAGGCTACTCTGCACGTGTTACCCAAAATGCAATGTTCATGTTTTTTCTTACTGTGATGTCATTGCATGTACCTCAAGCTTCAGTATTTGTATTGCTGAGTACTGTTCATCTGCTAATGCTTTGTAAACTCCTGGGTGTGGCAGGATAAAGCTGTAACTTATTGTTTTAATCATATTTCATGTTATTTTCTGTATATAATGCATCAGGGAGGCCGACAGTAGCCCAGGCTAACTTGCAAGGGATCATGAGTACAAAGAACACATGGGCCCGTGGAATGATGTAATCCCTTGTTGCTGGGCAGAAACTGTTAGCTGCATAGTCAGGGACTAGTTTTGATTAGACCATTTTAAAGGAAACAAAAAGGCTAATTAAGCATAGCTGGGAGGCCAGGTATCCCAATTTGCTTGTGAAAGGCCCAGGCCTCAAAAGGAGCCAAGATGTCCGAGGACCTTTTGTCCTGAAAGGTCTACCCTGAATTAATCTAATTATTGCTGAATGGACTAGCATTTAGGTAAAGTCCTGTACTGGGCTTAGCTTAATTACAGTCATTAAAGGGAGGCAGGGGAAGGCTTATGCTATACCATGGCTGGTTCTAATTGGCTTGAAGAAGAAAAAAAACTCACTCTCATGCTCAGAACTGAACATTTGTTTAAAACAGGGGTGCAGGACTTTCTCGGAGCCTTTTGCCTTCTGCTTCTGTCTGCTGCCTTTTGGCTTTTTGGACTTTGCTGAAAGAAACTGGTCTTGGGACTCTGTCCTGCTGAGACAGCAGAGACATTTTCTTCTCAAGAAATTCTCCTGGATCACAAGAACCAAGATTTCAACTACCATTTCTAAGGATACTTTGTGCTTCAAATTCAGCAACCAAGGACTTGGTGAGGTAGAATTTCAAACTCAGAATTTTAAAGTGTAGGTTTTTATTGTATATTTCCATTTTCTTTTTCATATCCTGTAACCAATGTCTAAAATTATCTATTTTTATGTTATTTACTGTATTTAGTAATTAATTAGTAAAGACTTCAGCTTACTAAGATAATTCTGTCAGTGTCTTTTGTGTGTGTTAGTTTGGGAGTGTTTGTTCAAACGATACTACACATGTGTGACTGCTTAAGGGCCAAACACTACCAAAGTAAAATACCAACAAATTGGGCATATAGCCAAGTGTACACACACAGTCTGCTACAAAATCACCCAACAGCATTTCGATCCTCTCAACAGCACTTTATCAAGGGTAATCAATCTCACAGTTTGTGCTGCTTAAATATGTCCTTGCATTGTGACGTCATCAGCAATGTCCTGCTTTAAAGCAAAAATTACCCTCAAAAAACATGTAAAATCCCATATAGAATTACAAACACGTAATACAATAACATACAGCGCATACAGATTAAAAACATGGTCAGATGCACTGATTTTAGAGAAGTCCCAGCACAATTAACTGTGTTCATCAGTGACGGGATTCAAAAGTGCAGTTACGTAAGAACTTACCGTAACAATAGATCTTCAAGAGGATCTCTTGTTGCAGGCCATCACTGGTAGGACTAAGCCGTCAGGTGCCAGAACCACACGGAAACCTATCTAGCTAGCAGCCTACCAGAGGGGGCCGCCCACCTCTGACGTCAGTGCCTGACATCAGTCAATTCTATATAAGGTAAGTGGCCCCCACACCCTTCTCAGTTCTCCCGCCGGAGACCATAAGCAGGATCCTGGAATGGGGAAACTGTGGAGGACTCCAAGGCATCCCAATAACCAATAAAGAGTAAAAACAGAAGACTCACCCCAATGGAAGGGGGAGAGAGAGATGAAGGAGAAGGGGAAAGGAAGGAGGGAAAGCAGGGCCTGCTGCAAGAGATCCTCTTGAAGATCTACTGTTATGGTAAGTTCCTACATAACTGTACTATGTTACTTCGAGGGTATATGTCTTGCAGCAGGCCATCACCAGTAGGACTGACTCCAAAACAGTACTGGCACTACAGGCAGATAGTTTGAGCAGCAGGCAGAAGGGATAACAGCCTAAGAAAGAAGGCCTTGGAGGACAGCAAGTCCGAAGTTGGCCCTATGCCAAGAGGCGATGTCCAGGCTGTAATGCTTGGTAAATGTAACCCCCCTGCAAATGGGGGTTCCCAAAAGACTTCCAGGAGCTTGCTTGAATGCTCCAAGCCTGAATGGTGTTTGGCGTTTAAGGCATTTATCAGTGAGTGTTTTTAGAACCTCTGGTACTGTCTCTTTAAGAGCTGTCTGCTTGCAGACATAATTAGTTTGTATGGGGACTGTGTGTTTCTTCTCTGAGTACCACTCGAGCTGCTGCCAATTCACTTCATTTTGCAGTCACTGGGAGTGCAAAGGAACCTATGTGAAAGATGTAACTGTTTGCCAGAAATTATTTAGAGTAATAATGAAATTACAGTTTGTCTAACCTGCTTTCTTTGCAGTCAGAACTGTGTCTGCTAGTTCCCATTCTAGTTTTGAACTGCTGAACTGGACCAATCAGTGTGGGTAAGCTAGCTCTAAAATGGTGCCTTGGACGAATCAGAACTTGGACTCATAGTCTGAGCCAGCCACAAGAGGATTGTATGGGCAGTGACTCTGGGAGATGTAGTTTAGACTTCAGTGCCTTTTGGACCAACAGCAGCAGTCTATTGTGAGTGACAGCCATCCAGTCAAGAACTGGGAGGAACTCAAAGGAAGTGCCCGGTTTTGTCGGGTTGGAGTTTCAGTTGAGCTTTGGCAGTGAAGAAGGAAGGAGCCCTGTGCTTTTCAGTGTGCAGTTTTAGTCAAAACGTGTAAGGCCCAGAGTTCCGGTCTGCAGCTTGTTAGGACTGAATCCGTCCTGTGAAAAAGAATCAAAGGATCTCTGAAGAGTAGAAACCAGGCTCACCCTGTAGAAGACTGGAGGAATTGCTGAAAATTGCACTCGGTCTGTCAGGAACTGAATCTGCTGTGTGTTCTCCCGGTATTGTGCAGTAATTGCGATCGATACAGATGCAGCCTGCCTGGTATAGTGCTTTCTTTTATATGGATGTGTGAAGAGGTTTGTGTACCTCAAGTGAGCCCTGCTGACATTGAAGGACCCTATCTTATTTGGAGGTCGTGAGTACTAATTCAGGGTCGCTCCCTGTTGAATTGCCACATTAAATCCAAATGGAATTACTGTACTGCTGACTGTTTAATTCTCCTTTCTCTGTGTGAAAGGGCCCTACCAGCTGCCACGGTTTGGACTAGCCACTAGGGCTTGGTGCCCAGGGACAGTAACTGATAGGGATAGGCCTGTGCACAGAGCCATGTATGAATTATTAGAGTGATAAGCTAATTAACCTGATTTCCCCTGTCCTTGTTATATCCCCTAAATAAATCAGAGCTGCTTGTTTCAGCAAAGTTATACTGCCTGAGGTATTTGTCTATGTTAAAGTACTGTACTGTGACTGTTGCACTGTATCTCATTTCACAGGAGGTCCCAGTGCGGAACCAGACCTGGGGTTAAGTGTATACTGTGAAGGTAATTCTGATATATTGTGTGGGCCACTAGTGGAAGAAAGGGGTTGCAGTGTCCCAGAGGGCTGTGACCAAGTTAGTTTAACTATTGCAAACCCTGACCTCTGGGTGGAGGCACCCGCCATTGGATCCAGGCCCCTCAACCTGTTTGTGGCAAATCAGGCAGGGGTAGTAGCCCCTGGGATAGCGCCATCTAGGGGTTACATCTTGGAGGCTCACCGCTGGGATTGTGTGTCCTCTAGTGGCCATATTTACGAACCACTGTTAAGAAAAAATGGGTACCCGACAGAAGTGGCTGTGCACGGCTGGTGGAGTGGTGTACTGGGAGGAGATCGACCCCAAAATGCTATGCTTATCCTGGACATCCCCCTGGGTATCAATACGGACACTGTGCAGGGAGTACTTTCCAAGATGGAAGGTTTACAAAACCCTGTGGTGGTGGGTTGGCATGCTAATCTGCTCACCCACACTTTCCTGGCCCTAGTAGAGTTTAAGGATCCCATAGATAGCTCCAAAGTGCCACAGACCATTAGGGAGCCCTCACTGCTTGGAGAGTGATAACTAAGGACAGTAAAGACCCGGGGGGGGAATCAGCCCCCACCACTATCTGAAACTTTTGAGGAGAAATTTGCTGAATGGTTGCTGGGAGAGGGGAAAACTGTGGAGGACTTGAAGAAACTATTCTTGCCACCTGGGGGTGTTCCTCCCCCAACACCCTCTCCTGCTCCAGTGCCCGTAATGGTGGCTGAACCAATGCAGACTCCTATTTCTGCACCTGCCATTAGTCACGACTCTTACCGAAGGTTGAGGATCTTCTCTGGCACCCTCCCCACCCCCCAAGGGGAGGATGACTGGGAGACCTGGATAGACTATGTTGCCCCCCAAGTGCTAGAATGGCAATGCTCAGAAGGCGAAAAGCGAAAGAGGGTTAGTGAGAGCCTCCGAGGTCCTGCCCTGGCTACCATCCGTGCTAAATGGGCCAGTAACCCTGAAGCGACTGCACAGGCCTATCTTGAGGCCTTGGAGAATGTGTATGGGAGCCCAGATTCTGATGAGGACCTATGGTGGAGAGTAAGACATGCACAACAGTACCAAGGGGAGTTGTTGTCTGTGTATGTCTCTCGGCTGGAAAAATTGTTGCAAGAATGCCTCAGAAAGGGTAGTTTGCCAGCGATTGAACTGGACCGAACCAGACTGGACAGAATCCTTAAGTCTGCCCCCTTCTCAGAACTGCTGTTGCTTCAGTTACGCCTGGCAAATCGACTGGAATCCCCACCCTCCATGATGAGTTAATGAGAGAAATTCGAGGAGTTGAGAAAAGGCGACCTCGGGAGGTACCTGCACCAACAGCTGTGGCTACGACCGAGTGACTGAGGGTGACCCATCAAGTGAAGTTCAGGGGCAGAGGTTGACAGTCAATGAGTGCTCTGACAAGGAAAAGATATGCCACAATGGGGGCAACTGTTGAGAGAGATCCGGAATTCAAAACAGTCCTTTATGAAGGCCACGCCTGCAAGTACGGCCCTGACCTATATCCGACTGCATCTGCTATGGGGTGGGGTACCCACCCATGTATCTCCTGCTGATAACAGCTCCAAACTCAATTCCTTGACCATGGAAGTGGAGAAACTGACGAGATGTCTCCAAATGCTTATCACGCCGCAGACAGAGATGGCACCCAGGTTTCCAGTTAGTATACCCCGCCCTGGCTCCCAGTGTGGCGCCCGCCAGCTCAAACTCCAGAAAGTATGTTTTGCTATAATTGTGGGAAAGATGGGCACATGAAAGGGAATGCCAGTCCCAAAAGACACTGACAAAGTTGCATATAGGCTACAAGGAGAGCTTGGAGAAGAAATCAGTGGTTAAGAGGTGCACGACATGATCCCAGTGAGGGCACCAAAATGCTAATTCACGTCCTTTGTGGCAAGGTCAGTTGCCCAGGCCCCCACTACCGCCTCTCCAGACTGGTCCAGAATAGTGGGTCCCTCCATGGAGACCACTGTAAAGGTGAATGGAGTGCCTACAAGAGCTGTATTAGACAGTGGCTCCCAAGTGACAATTATGTTCCAGGATTGGTATCAGAAGCATTTGTCAGACGCACTTTACAACCATTAGAAGGACTGCATGTATGGGGGTTAAGTGAGAAGGCCTACCCTATTCCGGTATATCCGAATTTGGCTGTCTTCCCCACCTCCGTGGCTGGAGTGGCCGAACAAGTAGAGACCCTAGCCTTAGTGTGTCCCCCACTGGACTGTATGATGGTGTCCCTTGTTGATTGGAACAAATGCTCATATGTTCGGAAGGCTGGCACAGTTGTGTTATGAAAACAGGGGTCAAAGACTAGTAGAGCTTTAAGAGTTCCGGCTTTAATTAAGAAGGCCTATGAGGCACAGAGAGATGCTGAAAAAACAGAACCAGAGGAACCGGTCGAATTGTATGGAAGAAGGATCCTGAGTCTCTGATCCTGGCGCCAAATGCCCAGTGTACCTTACAGGAGAGGTCCGTATCAGAAAGGATGTTAAGAATAAAATATTAATGTTGGATGCACCAGGCGATGGAAAATTGCCAGAGGGACTGCTGGTCAAGCCTAGTATTTTGCCCGCTAGAGCCCATGCTTATGCCAGAAGGGTAATGGTCCAAGTTCATAATGTGTCTGAAAGAGACATTGAGTAAACAGAGGTTGCATCCTGGCTAATGTGCATTGTGCAGACACTGCAGTGCTACCCAGCAGCAAGAGTTCAAGGAAGAATGACAGAGTAACGCCTGACTTGTTTGATTTGGCGACTCCCGCTGCCAGCTGAATGGAAAGTAAGGATCAGTGAGAAGCTTGCCCAGAGAGACCAGGTGTTTTCTTTAAAGGAATGGGATGTAGGATGCGTGCAAGGAGCTGAGCACAATATCCGCTGCATGACGAAAGACCATTTCGTGAGAGGTCTCGACGCCTGGCACCTGCTGACATAGATGATGTGAGACGGCATCTGCAAGAGATGTTAGCTGCTGGTGTAATACAAGAATCCAGAAGCCCTTATGCTTCCCCATTGTGGTAGTGAGGAAAAGAATGGAACAGTAAGGATGTGTGGATTATCGCACCTTAAACCGCGAACTATCCTGATCAGTACACAATGCCCCGCATTCAGGATGCTTTGGACTGCCTAAGCGGGGAGAGTGGTTCTCTGTGCTGGATCTCCGCAGTGGGTACTACTAGATCCCGATGGCCCCAGAGGACCATGAGAAGACGGCCTTTATCTGTCCGCTTGGCTTCTATGAATTCATGAGGATGCCTCAAGGGATTTCAGGTGCCCCAGCCACTTTTCAACGATTGATGGAGCGTGCAGTGGGGGACATGAACTTACTAGAGTGCCTGGTATACCTAGATGATGTTATTGTGTTTGGCAGCTCACTGGAGGAACATGAGAGCAGATTATTTAAGGTATTGGACCGACTGGAGGACTTTGGCCTTAAACTGTCCATTGATAAGTGTCAATTCTTTCAAACATCAGTAAAGTATGTGGGACACATAGTATCCACCGAGGAATAGAGACCACCCAAGTAAAGTTGAGGCCTTGACCACCTGGCCACAGCCCAAAAATCTAAAAGAACTGCAAAGATTCCTGGATTCTGTGGTTATTATCGGCGCTCATCAGGACTATTCAAGAGTGATCCGCCTTTACTTAACCTTACTCAAGGGTATCCCCAACCCACAAAATTACCAAAAGTCAGCGTCCTCAAGACTGAAAGAGTGTATTTTCATCCGAGTGAAGTATTTGGGGCCCACTGGACTCCTGATTGTGAGACTGCTTTCATGAGATCATATGTCAACTTACCCATGCTCCAGTGCTGGCCTATGCCGATCCAAGAAAACCTTACGTCCTGCACACTGATGCTAGCTTGCAAGGGTTGGGGCTGTAGTACCAAGAGCACGAGAATGGCCTGAGACCAGTGGCCTTTGCCAGTAGAAGCCTGACCCCATCCGAAAAGAACTATCCTGTACATAAGTTAGAGTTCCTAGCTTTGAAGTGGGCTATTGTTGACCAATTCCATGAGTACTTGTATGGGGCTAAAATACTAGTAAAACTGACAATAATCCTTTGACCTATGTGCAGACCTCATAAGTTGGATGCCACTGGCCATAGGTGGCTTTCTGCATTATCTACATATGACTATGCTCTCGAATACCGAGCAGGTCTGAACCACATAGATGCTGATGCTCTCTCCCGGAGGCCTGTTCCCCAGAATGATTGGGTCCGATTGGCAGAACCTGACATTCGGCACTCTGCCGAAGTTTGACAGGGAGGAACAAATGTCCACGGACGCAGTGGACTGCATGGTGGATTGCTTGGGAGCCTCTGAGAATTGCATACCTGCTGCTTATTGCCACTTTTCTGCAATAGACATTGGTGCACTGCCTCAGCTGGACAATGACAGTATTCAGGCTCAATCCACGATCCCATGATCAAAGCAGCTTTAGAAGCCCTCTATGCAGGAAAAGATGTGTCCAAATTACGCTCCACTGATTTGAGAACTGCACTGTTATACAAAGAAGGTCCTAAGTTGAAACTGATCAATAAACTGTTATACAGAGAAACAGTAGACAGAGGGGACAAGTAGACAAACAACAACTAGTGCTGCCCACTGCCTTTCGAGACTCAGTACTGAGGTCCTTGCACAACCACATGGGGCACCTTGGTATAGACAGAACACTTGACTTGGTGAGATCCAGATTCTATTGGCTCAAGATGGGGGCTGATGTGGAGCAACACATTCAAACTTGTAGTCGCTGCTTACAGAGGAAAGCTTTTCCCAGAGGGCTGCCCCCTTGTTAACATCACCACCAGTGCACCCATGGAGCTGGTCTGTATTGATTTTCTGAGTTTGGAGTCAGATCAAAGAAATATCAGTAATGTGCTGGTGGTCACTGACCATTTCACGAGATATGCCCAAGCTTTCCCACCAAAGACCAGAAAGCATCCACTGTGGCCAAAGTACTTGTAGAAAACTTTTTGTTCACTATGGGGCTCCACAAAGAATCCATTCTGATCAATGGAGAGACTTTGAGAGTCGTCTGATCAAAAGATGCTTTCTCTGTGGGAGTGCGAAGTCAGAACCACTCCTTACCACCCCAGGGGACCCACAGCCTGAACGTTTCAAACTCACTTTGCTAGATATGCTAGGCACCCTGCACCCAAAGGACAAGCCTAGATGGAGCCAACAAATTAGCACCTGGTACATGCTTATAACTGCACCAAGTGATGCCACTGGATTCTCCCCTACCGCCTGATGTTTGGAAGAGAAGCTCGACTACCAGTAGATGTGTGTTTGGGGTCTCTCTGATGGGGTTCAAGCTGACAACTATTTACAGTATGTGCAAAGTTAAAGGCCCAGCTAACTCATGCGTACTAACTGGCTCAAACCATGGCTGCCAAAAAGAAATCTGGCCAACAAAGAAAGGTATGATAAAAGATGAAAGCACAGGAACTCCAGGAGGAGATCGGTATTGCTAAGAAATCTGGGACTGCATGGCAAGCACAAGATTGCTGACAGATGGCACCATCTCCCTCACATTGTAGTGGGCAAACTAGATGATCTGCCAGTGTACAAAGTAAGGCCTGAGAATAATTCAAAAGATGTAAAAACAATGCATAGAAATCATTTACTGCCCATTGGACAAATCTTAATTGAGTCTGAGCCCTAGAAGATGCCCCTCTGGACCAGTGACTAGAGCTGCTGCTAAGAAAAGATCAAGAAAGTCTGCACCTACAGAAGCAAAGTTAAAGTGTTCCCTCCACAAGTCCCAGTTGAGCATGACTGTCAGTCCATATCGGAAGAAAGTGAGAGTGACTTTGAATACTATCCTTCTTACGAACTGAGTCAATTGTTTTGGGGCAATCCCTAGTCAATACTGGAGACAAAGCTGGGCCTTCTGGACTGTCTAAGCCCTAGCTTCATCCCTGGAGCCATTGCTCCCAGAAAGTGAAGTGCAAAGCATCAGATCAGATGAAATGGAATCATTGTGCATGGTTGAACTGTTTGAGTTTTCAGGGAGAAAATGATAGATTGGGCAGACTGGTGATACACCAACAAGAAGAGTATTTTGAGTGCCCTGACAGTCCACTGCCAGTGTCCGAAAGCTCTCCATGCGAGCCAAATGTTGTGGACTCAGAAACTGTAACTCCTGGAGCTGAAAGTGCCCCAAGTTCTAGTCTCTCTACCCCCATGGAGACTCCTGACAAGTGAGGACAATGCTGAAAATGAGGCTCAGAGTGCAGAGACTGTAACAGTTCCCCTAGAAAGACTGGTCGAGCTGTAAAGCCTGTGGTGCACCTCAGTTATGATTCCTTGGGAGGTCTGTGGATTTGCCTCTCAATGTTGTCCATAAAGGAGTGTATGTCCCCGAGCTCATTGCCCAAACTGAGCATCAGTGCTAACTCCAAGTTACTTGTGTTGCCCTCTAAGTATGGTGCCCTTGCCCGTCCAGCCCCAAGGTAACTGATAGGAAGGGCCCCTCTCTTCAGGTTTCATGTACAAGAGGTAATAACTTGAGTTATGGTACAATGTGTATGTAATACTGTGTAAAGAGGACGACTGCAATGTTTCAGAAATGTGTTCTTGGTAAAATGATATATTGACTGATGATTACATATGCGAGCCTAATGCAAATGTATATGGTTGCAGTTGAAACTTATGGGTACTTGCTTGACGGGACGCAAGCTTTCCCAGGCCAGGAAGGGTATAACCCCTGCAAATGGGGTTCCCAAAAGACTTCAGGAGCTTGCTTGAATGCTCCAAGCCTGAATGGTGTTTGGCGTTAAGCCATTTATCAGTGAGTGTTTTTAGAACCTCTGGTACTGTCTCTTTAAGAGCTGTCTGCTTGCAGACATAATTAGTTTGTATGGAGGACTGTGTGTTTCTTCTCTGAGTACCACTCGAGCTGCTGCCAATTCACTTCATTTTTGCAGTCACTGGGAGTGCAAAGGAACCTATGTGAAAGATGTAACTGTTTGCCAGAAATTATTTAGAGTAATAATGAAATTACAGTTTGTCTAACCTGCTTTCTTTGCAGTCAGAACTGTGTCTGCTAGTTCCCCATTCTAGTTTTGAACTGCTGAACTGGACCAATCAGTGTGGGTAAGCTAGCTCTAAAATGGTGCCTTGACGAATCAGAACTTGGACTCATAGTCTGAGCCAGCCACAAGAGGATTGTATGGGCAGTGACTCTGGAGATGTAGTTTAGACTTCAGTGCCTTTTGGACCAACAGCAGCAGTCTATTGTGAGTGACAGCCAATCCAGTCAAGAACTGGGAGGAACTCAAAGGAAGTGCCCGGTTTTGTCGGTTGGAGTTTCAGTTGAGCTTTGGCAGTGAAGAGGAAGGAGCCTGTGCTTTTTCAGTGTGCAGTTTTAGTCAAAAAGCGGTGTAAGGCCCAGAGTTCCGGTCTGCAGCTTGTTAGGACTGAACTGGGTCCTGTGAAAAGAATCAAAGGATCTCTGAAGAGTAGAAACCAGGCTCACCCTGTAGAAGACTGGAGGAATTGCTGAAAATTGCACTCGGTCTGTCAGGAACTGAATCTGCTGTGTGTTCTCCCGGTATTGTGCAGTAATTGCGATCGGACAGATGCAGCCTGCCTGGTATAGTGCTTTCTTTTATATGGATGTGTGAAGAGGTTTGTGACCTCAAGTGAGCCCTGCTGACATTGAAGGACCCTATCTTATTTGGAGGTCGTGAGTACTAATTCAGGGTCGCTCCCTGTTGAATTGCCACATTAAATCCAAATGGAATTACTGTACTGTGACTGTTTAATTCTCCTTTCTCTGGTGAAAGGGCCCCTACCAGCTGCCACGGTTTGGACTAGCACTAGGGCTTGGGTACCCAGGGACAGTAACTGATAGGGATAGGCCTGTGCACAGAGCCATAGGTAGATTATTAGAGTGATAAGCTAATTAACCTGATTTCCCTGTCCTTGTTATATCCCCAAATAAATCAGAGCTGCTTGTTTCAGCAAAGTTATACTGCCTGAGGTATTTGTCTATGTTAAAGTACTGTACTGTGATTGTTGCACTGTATCTCATTTCACAGGAGGTCCCAGTGCCGGAACCAGACCTGGGGGTTAGTGTATACTGTGAAGGTAATTCTGATATATTGTGTGGGCCACTAGTGGGAAGAAAGGGGGGGTTGCAGTGTCCCAGAGGGCTGTGACCAAGTTAGTTTAACTATTGCAAACCCTGACCTCTGGGTGGAGGCACCCGCCATTGGATCCAGGCCCCTCAACCTGTTTGTGGCAAATCAGGCAGGGGTAGTAGCCCCTGGGATAGTGCCATCTAGGGGTTACATAAACATGTGGACAGTGCTTCAGGTGGCAGTAGCACAAATGTCAACAGGCGACACACTGCGGAAACAAGCCACTGATGTGGCCATACCTCTTGTAGAATGGCCTTTCAGCCCTCTAGGAAGTTCCTTGCCGTACGTCTGGTAACAATAAATGATGCAGTTGGCTAACCATTTGGTCAAACCATTTGGACACTGGGGCGCGCTCTTTTCCAGGGGTAAATGAAACAAACAACTGGGTGTACTTCCTGCAGTCCTTAGTTTGGTGTGTATAGTACCTCAGGATTCTATGTACATCTACGGTATGGAGCAGTGCCTCTCCTTTATTGGAATGCTCCGGAAAACAGGCAGGTGGATGGATTGATTCAAAGTAAACTCCAGCACCACCTCAGGCAGAAACCTAGGATCTGTATGCAGACACCCTGTCTTTGTGGAAAACCAAATAAGGCTCCTTACATGAGGGCCTGAAGCTCAGAAATCCTTCAAGCAGAAGTAATGGCAACTACAAATAATGCTTTCCACGACAGAAAGCGTAGTTCACAAGACATGGCTGGTTCAAAGGGAGGCAACGTAAGCTTTTCCAACACAAAATTAAGGCTCCAAGGTGGCAGAGGGTCCCTGACTGGGGGATTCAAATGCAGAATGCCCCACAAGAAGGTGCGGGACCGATCGAGTTGGGCCACTGAGCATCCATCCACAGGTACATGATATGCAGTGATGGCAGAGAGATGTACCTTAACAGAGGAGTACCACAAACCTGAATCAAAGTGACAGAAAGTACTCCAAAACCTGATCCACTGGTCAGGTGAAGGGATCTAAAGGGTGCGATGCAGCTCAAAGAGCTTCCATTTACATAGAGTAAGTGACCCTGGTGGAGGGCTTCCTGGCTACCACCAAGACATCCGCTACTCTGGGGGAGACCCCAAATCTGGCAATGGCTATGTCCTCAGGAGCCATGCATGGAGATGGAAAGACCTGCATTCCTGATGGACCAGGGTGCCCTGTTCCTGGGAGAGCAAGCCTGTGCAAAGGGGCACGGACAACAGAGGTTCCACTGCCAGCTGCTGCAGCAAGAGGAACCAGATTTGACGAGGCCAGTGATGAGGATCATTGTAGCCCCCCTCCATCTGGAGTTTGATCAGAACTCGCTGAAGGAGTGGGAAGGGAGGGAAGGCATACAGAAACCTCCCTGTCCAGGAGAGGGACAATGGGTCTTGCCAGAAAACTCTAGGCCCTGGATCTAGCGAGCAGAAAAGCGACTGTGTTGCATTGTGTGGGGATGCAAAAAGGTCCAACTCAGGTCAACCCCATCTGTTAAAGAGGTCTTCTACCTCTGAGGTCAAAAGATTCCACTCGTGAGCTCTGGACTGCAAGCGATTTAGACTGTCCGCCAGGACGTTTTGGTCGCTGGGAGCATGGATAGCCAAGAGTTCCAGATCATGCTTAATCCATAAATCCTTAAGTTGAAAATAGAGGGGTACGTTGGTGAGAGGTGGGGTTTAAATTTGTGAAGGGGGAGGGATGGGAGAAAAGGCCGTCGAAGGAGGCCCGATAAAGGAGGGACTCTGTTCTCCACCTTCGGGAGCTGGAGGAATGCGGAAAAGGCCGACTGGTAAGGTGCAGACCGGGGGAAGACGGAATCCCCATGGGAACGTGAGCAGTGGAAATGGAAGTATAGGGAAAGGGTGGAAGGTAGTCCTGCTAAATGCCAGGAGCTTGGGCAATAAAATGCCTGAGCTCCAGGCGATGCTAACTGAGGGAGGGGTGGATGTGGCAGCGGTCCCTGAGACCTGGGCCACCGCAAGGCACGACTGGGTCCTGAACCTGAAGGGTTACACCATGTTCAGGAAGGAGAGGGGAAGGAAGGGGAGGAGGGGTAGCAATAATAGTCAAAAACTGCATTGGCATAGGAGGAGTGGAGGCGATTTGGGTCACCTTGATAACAAGGGGGGGAGGCAAGAGAGTAAAAATAGGAGTGGTGTATAGACCCCCTGCGCTGGCGGGGGAGCTGGATGAGAGTCTTGTGGCAGATGTTGGGAGACACTGCAGATTGGGTAGGGGAAGGGTGGTGGTGGTGTCGGGGTACTTAAACATGCCAGGAACGGACTGGGAGACTATGACATCCTCGGTGGCCAGAGAACAGAGGTTGTTGGATGTCTTTCAGGACGCGTTCCTAACTCAGCAGGTGTGGGAACCGACCAGGGAGGCATGGATACTGGATGTGGTCCTGGCAGACAGTGACCAGATTGGGGGCCTGAAGGTAAGGGACTTGTTGGCAGGGAGCGACCATGCCACGGTCTGGTTCTGCCTGGATCTAGGAGGGGTAGAAGGCTGCACAAAAATGGAGGTAACTGACTTCAGGGGAGTGGATTTCAAGGAAATGGGAAGGATCCTTAAGGGCATTTGCAGTGGGATTGGGCCGAACATGGACACTGACAGTAGGTGGGAAATCACCAGGAGGGGGGTGCAGTATGCTACCAGCACCTGTGCAAGAGTAAGACGAAAATGCGGTAGGGCCCGGAAACCCTGCTGGTGAACCAGGGAGGTTCAGGAGGTGGTATGGGGAAAGAAGGCGGCCTATAGGCATTTCAAGTGCTCAAGGAGTGAAAGGGATCAAGTGGAGTACAAGCTGATGACCAGAAGGGCCACTAGGGTGGTGAGAGCGACTTAGGCAAGGAAGGAGCAGAACCTGGCCAGGGAAATTAGGAGAGGGAACAAGGGGTTCTTTAGATACACTGAGGAAAAACGAAGGGTGAAGGGGCAGATTAGCAGGATTAAAACAGGGGAAGGATAGGCACAAGACCTGGGGGAGCAGGCTGAGGTACTAAATGAGTACTTTGCCTCAGTTTTCACCAAGGAAAATGGGAAGGCTGCATCATACATGGAAGAAGACGATGAAACTGAGATGGGGGGGGCCTTACTGATCGGCGGGTCTGGGGAGAAGGGGGCCATCACTGGCAGGAGGGGGGAAGGCAAAGCAAGGGGATGAGGTAGTAGAGGTGGAAATCACCGCACAGAGAGTGAGGGAAGCCCTCAGGTCCCTTAAGATGGAGAAAGCACCGGGGATGGATAAGTTACATCTCAGAGTGCTGAAGGAACTGGCGGATGTCCTGGCAAAACCCTTGGCAGAGCTTTTCAGCATCTCTCTGAGGACAGGGTGGGTGCCCCAGGACTGGAAGGTGATGTATATAGTGCCTATCCACAAGTGGGAGATCAAGGGAGGTGGCAGGGAACTACAGGTCCGTCAGCCTGACATCGGTGGTAGGCAAGGTGATGGAGGGCATTGTCAAGGAGAGGCTAGGGAGGACCTGGAAAAGTCGGGGTGCCTGGACAATAGACAGCATAGATTTGTTCCCGGGAAATCGTGTCAGACAAACCTTGTGGAGTTCTATGACTGGGTGACGAGTGCCTTGGACCTGGAAAGACCGGTGGACATCCTCTTTCTTGACTTCAGCAAGGCATTTGACTCTGTTCCTCACGGAGGCCTGTTGGATAAGCTGGGAGAAATGGGGGTGGGGAACCAGATGATCAGATGGATAGGCAATTGACTCCAGGATCGGACCCAGAGGATCGTGGTTGGCGGGTTAGTCTCATCCCCAAGGAGGGTCATTAGTGGGAGCCCTCAGGGATCGGTCCTTGGGCCCCTCCTGTTCAACACCTACATCTCTGACATAAGGAAGGGTATCAGGAGTGAGATGAGTCTCCTTGCGGATGACTCAAAACTGGGGGCAGTGGTGGATGGGGAGGAGGGGAGGGTGGCCCTACAGGGGACCTGAGGCTCTAGAAAGGTGGTCTAGAAAGTAGAAGCTGAGGTTTAAATGCAGGGAATGCAAGGTACTGCACCTGGGAGCCAGAAACCCGGGTCAAGTGTACACTGGGGAGATGCTACAAGTCCTCGTGGCTGAGAAGGACCTGGGGTGGTGGAGGATGTCAAGATGAACAATTTGGAGACTTGTAGGAGGGCAGCAGCCAAGGCCAACAAGCTGCTGGGATGCATCACTAGGGGGATCACCTCCAGAAGGACTTAAAGAGGGACACTGAACTCCTGGAGAGGGTCCAGAGGAGGGCAACCAAAATGACCTGGGGCTTGGGAGACAGGACCTATGGGGAGAGGCTCGAAGAGCTAAATATGTACACACTGAAAGAGAGAAGAGATCTGGGGGGACATGATAGAGGCCTTCAGTTACATGAAGGGGGTAAATAGGGGAGGAGCAGTCAGGGTGCTCAGAAGGAAGGAGAGGGGGCAACTAGAGGGCATGGGTTGAAGTTGGAGGGAGGGAGAGGGAAATTCAGGGGAGAAAGGAGGAGGTGCTACTTCACTGAGAGGGTGGTGGAGCCATGGAATGCGCTGCCCCGGGGGCTGGTGGAGGCAGAGACGGTGGAGGGGTTCAAGAGGGGGTGGGACAGGTACAGGGGAAGGGTTCTGCAAGCAAAGTCCAGTGCAGCGAGAATATCTGGGACTGGGAAGGGAGAAGCCAGAGAGGGTGAGGGGGGCAGCAAGGTCAGCTCCCAGGGTGGGGGCTGACCAAACGAGCAGACACTAAAGACTGTTAGGCCTATTCTGCTGGCATTTTAGTATGTTAATGGCCCAGTACCAGACTCTCATCGCTTCCCTGCAGAGGGGACAGGAGTGAGTCCCCCTTTGCTTGTTTATGTAGTAAACTACACACATGTTGTCAGACTGAACCAAGAGTGGACCCGGGGAGAGGTGAGTCTGGAAAGCCTGCAGAGCATCCAGAACTGCCTGCATCTCCAGGACATTTATGTGGAGATCCCTCTCTAACTTGGACCATGTCCCCTGAGTTTGCTGGGTCCCCATGTGGGCTCCCCAACCGAGGCCGGAGGCATCCGTTGTATATGCTGAGGGGGAGATATAGAAAAGGGAACCCCCGAAACAAACTGCTGAGTTACAGCCACCACAACAGTACCCTCCTGACCGGACTCGACACCAGCACTGGATGATCCAGGTCATCTAGGAGCTGGTCCCACTGGACTCACAGTGTCCATTGAGGGATACGCTTGTGCAGCCAGGCGAGGGGAACCATGGCCTAAAAGCCTCAGAAAGACCCTCGCTGGAACATGATGATTGGAGTAAGGAGATAAGCCTGGTCCCTCAGATGCTCTGCTATGTCTGGGGGTAAGAAGGCCTTCTCCTGGGTGGGATCCAGCACAGCCCCATGTAGAGGAGCCACTGGTAAGGAGTTAAGAAAGACTTTGGGAGGTTGACAGTAATATCCAAAGCTTGAAACAGGCTGCAGTTGTGAGAAAGAGTTTGAAGGAGACGGTCCCTGGACAGGAATGCTAACAGCAAGTTGTCCAGTGAGGAAAAACGTAGAACCCCTGCAATCTCAGGGTGGCTGCCACCACTACCAGGCATTTGGTGAAGACCCTAGGGGCTGAGGACAAGCCAAAGGGCAGAGCTCTAAACTGGTAGTGCGCTGCCTATAAGTGGAAGCAAAGGAAGTGATGGTAGGAGGCAAAAACCCTGATATGCAGGTATGCCTCCTGCATATCCAGGGAACAAAACCAGTCCCCCTGATGAAGCAGGAGTAGCAAACCCTGAAGGGTGACCATCTTGAACCGTTTGTACTCAATAAACAGGTTCAGCTGGCTTAGGTCCAGGATGGGCCGAAGGTCTCCCATCTGCTGTGGACCAGGCAGCACTGTAGCAAGGCATTTTCACGCCTGGGGCAAGCCACACATTTGTGCCCACCCCAGTAGTGCATTGGTGATGACTGACCCAACGGGTCACTCGGGGGCAGTGGCGGCGCAGGAGCAGTAGTGGATCTAGGATTTTAGAATGGGGGTGCAGTGACCCTTTGGGTGGGTCTTGGGAGCGGGGTTTGGTATGCGTGAACCTGGGTTGCCATCATCGACAGTGTGGTCAACCACCACTTGGTGTTATGGATCCAGCTTAGTTTACATCTTAAAAGAGACAGTCATGATGGAATGAAAGAACCCCCCCTACTCAGCCTTACCAGAAATGTCGCACTGACCAAAGCATCATTTTACAAAAACCCAAACCTTGCAAGTGCTGCAATTTTGCATATGCAACCCCATGCCCAGTGATGTTCTTTCCCAGCAGGATTCATTTTCTTTTTTACAATTTATTTACTCAGAAGAGCTCACCTGAGATGCAACATCTCATTTCTACTGGGGATCCTGCTTCTACACAGTTCAACAGCTTGATGGACTGCAGTACTGGGAGATTTAGTTACTAACTTGCACAGGATCACAATACTGCAGCCCATCCAGAACTGGGAGATTCAGTAACTTGCTCAAGCTCACACCACAGTAAATATGTTGCTCTAGCTGAGTTTGAATCCATAGTCTCCTGGTTCTCAAGCCAGTGCCCTATCCACTAAATCACAGCACCTCCTAGATGATTTTAAAACCATTAGCCATGTCAAGTAAACACTTCTGTTTTCATTACAGCTTTTCCCTCCCATTTCCAGTTATCCAGACTGTAGAACTGCAGCTGCCCTCACTCTCAGAGTAATCAAAGCAGGATTTTGTTGAGCCTTGAGGAACTTAATTCAGAGAGGGCATTTTCCTAGTAACTCAAAGAAGGAGTCGGTGAGGAAGAACTACACTACTACCACTTTAGATGGGGATTTAAAATGAACAACAGCTAAGCTAAATATACCCCTAATAGAAAAAACTGATCTCTTCAATGGCTTCTTTTTTTGGCACTGACCCAGTTCCCATTCCCAGCACCTTATATTATGATGTAGTGCTAGACTCCAAGCTGGATAACTATCTCTACACCAACACTGATCATAACAGTGGAGCGGCTAAAATAGTGAAGCACTTTGAGTTTATGCTGGATTATCAGTTATGACCTATGGATAAATTAGATACTGGAAAACAATTATCTTTTTATTCAACTGAGCACACAATCATTTCCAGAATAAATTATACACAGGGCTATTTGTAATACTTTCCAATAGCATACTATGCAAGATGAAAACTGTAACTTATAGAGCAACCGTTTCAGGCAGTGCTCTGGTAAATTATGGAAATTAAGCTTGCATCTCCAGCAGAATCTGGAATTATCTGGCATTTGGGCAAGACAATTCAAAATCTTAAACACCTTGTAACTACAAAAAAGGTGGGAACCCCTTCAGCAAACTGCCACTGCCCCTACCCCTAGACATTATATGCACAAGACACATTTGTTATTAATCTACTTCACTTTTTGCAGCCACTTCAGTCCCCAATATACTGAAACTAAACAAACGTTCCTCACAACAGTGCCGAAGTTTTGAGCTCAGTTTTTCACTGTAGTTGTGACCTCCGGCCCAGGACCGACCTGGCCATTTGTTTCATTGATGATGATGTCCGTTGCCCCGTCCTCCCTCCAGTGACTCTTCAGAGCCAGCCCCAGCTGACTTGGTGTGCTGCTATCCTGTTGAACGTTGAATGTTCTCGCCCGTCTGCTGCTCAGCTCTATGTGCTCTCACCTCTCTGCCTGACCCCTGGGATGCACACACCATGATCAGATGGCCAACAATGGAAGTTATTTACATTTTTTTAGTACGTTCTTCTTAGTGAGCGAAGAACACTGTCCATTCCTTGCTGACTCTCGACCCGCTACCGCAGTACCGCGCCAATTTCAAAACCAACTGCTCTTTACGCAGGGTACGCTCTACGCTGATTGGACTCCGACTGGCGGCTGGCTGAAACAAATTTGTGAGGCACTTGGGGGGGGCACTCAGAGGGAAGGGACAACAGCCACAACAACAATTTTTTAAAAAAAAGTACAACTGTTTGTGTTTTTGGGGGCAAGAAAGAGATCAAAAATCCCACTACAGTGGCAGATTAATCAGCATGGGAGTGACTTTTGTGTGCACTCCTAAGAGGCTTGAACCCTTGGGCAGCTGCCCCTCTCGCCCTTCCTATGGTAATGGAACCAAGAGGAAATGGGAGTAGTACCCCCTTCCCTGCTGACACCGATGGACTGGCTCTATGGCCTTTTTTCAGAGTAAGGCTTGGATTTCCTTCCGGAAGTCGAGGACATGGTAGGGGGATAAGAAGAATTGCCTGAAGGGTTTTCTGAAGGCCATTCTATGAACTTGAGAAGGTGGCCGTGCTCGATGAGCCACAGCACCCAGGTGTCTGTGGTCATTTCCCTCCACCTGGCCAGGTGCAGGGAGAAACGACCCCCGACAACTGCCTCCTGTGGGATGACTGGAGGGGGGTCCTGGCAAGGAGTCAAGAGGTGGGAACAGCCACAGCTGGGGCTGCTGCCGCCCCTCAGATGTTACGGGTGGCGGTGGCAGGAAGAGTGGCGAGTGTGCTTGCTCTGGGCTTTGGGAGGGGTCGAGACTGTCTGCAGAAGAAGCGATGAAAGGGAGCCAACTGCTCCAACTTTGACTGGGTATGGTACATAGAAGGGACAGATTAGCCCATCTCGAGGTTTGGAGTTCGGAGATGATATCCTGAACATTTTCCCTAAAAAGCTTAAACCCCATGAAGGGCGGGTCCATAATACTGGACTGGTCATCCTGGGCAAAGCCCAAGACCCGAAGCCAGGAGTTGCGCCTTATACAGATACTGACAGCTGCTGCCTGGCCCCAGGCATCTACTGCATCATAGGCAGCCCTGATGATGTGAGTGTCAACATCTGAGCCCATTTTGAGGGCCTGGAGGGTCTGCTGCTTGGAGGGGGTCATCTGGCATGGCTAGGACAGCCTCCTGAGCCTGGTCCCAGAGCAGGTTCTGGTACTGAACCATATGGGCCAGATAATTAATAGCCCTAATGCCCAGAGTGGCAGAAGCGATGGCCCTCTTGCCCATCTGATCCAGCTGGCGGGACTCCCTATTGGGGGGAAGGGAGCTTAGATGCTTCGGTCTTTTGGTGCAGTAGTGGACCGCGTTGATTCATAGATTCATAGACATGTGATGGCAGAAAAGGGCCTTCCTGGCCCATCGAGTCTGCCCATCCCCCCTCTACTTGACCCCCTCCAAGATTTCCCCTTCCTCCCCTTGACAACCTCTTATGTTTGCCCCAGGCCTTCTTGAAACCTTCTACTGTACTGGCCCTTACCACATCCTCCGGGCAGTCCATTCCAGGGCTCAACCACCTCTCTGTGAAGTAATACTCCTAATGTTTCCCTAAACCTTGCCCTCCACCATCAGTCCATGCCCCCTAGTTCTTGTATTTACCTCCCAAAAATAAGCTCTCCCCACTCTGCTGATCCCCTTCACATACTTAAATGTTTCAATCATGTCCCCTCTCTCCCTTCTTGTCCCCAGAGGATACAAATCCAGCTCCTTTAACCTCTCCTCATATGTCACCCCACTTCACCCATACACCATTTTAGTGGCCCTTCTCTGCACCCTTTCCATGCCATCTATATCTTTTCGTAGACGGGGACTCCAGAACTGTACCCCATACTCCAGGTGTGGCCTCTTCATGGAACTGTAGAGTGGCATCAGCACCTCCCTCCTTCTGCTGGTTATCAGTCTCCCTATGCACACCAGCATCCTGTTAGCTTTGCTCACTGTCTTGCTGCACTGGGTCCCCACCCTAAGGTCATCAGTGATTATAACTCCTAGATCATTCCCCTGACTGGCTTCAGCCATTATCTCCCCCCCAATGTGTATGCTGTATTTGGATTCCTCCTCCCCAAGTGCATCACTGTGCATTTCCTGCCACTGAATTTCAGCTGCCATGTTTTCTACCACTCTTCCAGGAACCTTAGAGCCTCTTCATTGCCTCCATCGGGCTGTTCTGAGTTTTGTGTCGTTCCGCAAAAAAGGCAGACCTTCCCCCAGCTCCTCTGCGTCACTGACGAGATGTTAAACAGAATGGGCCCCAGCACCAACCCCTGGGGGATCCCACTCGTCACCCCTGTCTCCTCAGAGTGCACCCCATTGACCACCACCCTTTGGCTTCTACCTGCCAGCCAGCTCTCCACCCATATTGTTATTTTCTGCCCCACCCCTAGACTCCCCAACTTATTTACAAGTCTTCCGTGGGGCACATGTCGAACGCCTTCCCAAAGTCCATGTAGGCCAAGTCCATTGCCCCACCCTGATCAACCACCCTAGTCACTTCATCGAAGAATTTGATCAGGTTCGTCTGACATGATCATCCCGGAGTGAATCCATGCTGCCGAATGTCCTTCAGCCCCCCTCCTCCAAATAGCTAACCACCCTTTGTTTCAGTATTGCCTCCATTACTTTACCTACCACCAATGTGAGGCTGACCTGGCGATAATTGCCCACCTCCTCCCTGCTACCACCTTTATATAGTGGCACCACGTCTGCCTACTTCCAGTCCTCTGGTACCCATCCTGTATCCAGGGACAAGTTAAATAACCCCGCCAGTGGATCTGCCAGTACTCCCCTTAATTCCCTGAGCACCCTAGGGTGTAGGCCATCTAGGCCCATGGCCTTGTCCACCCTTATCTTACCTAATTCATCCCTTACCTCTTCCACACTGACTGGGCTAGGATCCACCCTCCTCTCCCTTCTCACTTAGCGCTGGTCCCCTTCCTTTCCCCTCTGTCGTAAAAACCGAGCTGAAGTAACCATTCAGCACTTCAGCTTTCTCGAAATCCCCTTCCACCTGCAATCCCCCTTCCCCCTTAATCCTCACAATCCCCTGCTTTACCTTCCTCCTTTCCCCTATGTACCGAAACAATGTCTTGTCTCCCCATCAGGCCTGCCTAGCAATTCTCTCCTCTGTTTCTGCTTTAGCCTTCCTCATCTTCCGCCCTGCCACCCTCAGCTTCTCTTTGTAAGTTTCCCCCATCCTCCTTCCCCCGTGTCCTCTAATATTCCCTGAATGCCCTTTTCTTCTCCCCTATTGCCCCCCTCACTTCCCTATTGAACCACAGCAGCCTCCTCCTTCTTTTGTTCTTCCTCGTCCTCCTTACACATCCTCTGTCACTTTAAGGAGCCACCATGATCTTTTTCCATAGATCCTCTGCCCCTCCCTCCATCACCTCCCACCCTCTTACTTCCTCACGGAATATCTCCCTCATCCTGGGAAAATCTGTCCACCTGAAGTCTACGACCTTCATGGTGGTTTGACTTGCCTCATATCCTGCTCTGACTTAAATCCCACCATGCTGTGGTCACTATCTCCCAGGCTGGCCACACTCCCACTTCCTCCACACTATCTCAGTTGATTAGAACCACGTCAAGTATGTCTCCCTCCCTTGTGGGCTCCCTGACCAGCTGTTGCAAGAAAGCGCCCTGGAGTGTCCCTAGGATCTCCCCACTCCTTGATAATGACTGAATCAGCCTTGGGTTGGTCACTGAAGTAGGGCTTACCAGCCGGGGCATGGTAAAGCCTGTTAGCCTTCTTGGATACTAATGGCACCATATGACGGTGGTTCCAAGCAGCTCAGGTAATGTCCTCGTAAGCATCAATCAACGGTGGGACCACCAGTGGAGGACCATCTGGCTGACATAAGTAGAGGGCAAGTCGATGCCACACAGATCCTGTTCCTCAGTCTCCCACCTCATGGTGGCCTGAATGTGCCCTATGATGACCATAAATATGGGGTCGTCTGGGGGGGAAACACAGGGACGGTGCTGGGTATCTCCTCCCCTTCTGATGAGTCTGGCCACAAGGAGGAGGACTCGCTGCTGAAGCTCTGGTCAGCATTGTCCGCATTCTTCTTGGACCGAAGATCATCCGGATGCTTGGTTGACCTGACATCGGTCCCTTCCCGGGGTGTGCGAGGGCCACTAGTATTGAGCCAAACAGGGGCCAGGGAGGTGGGTCCCAAGGAAGGCCCTCAAGGGAGGGTCGGGGCTGGAGTCCGAGGGACTTGGACCTGCATCTGCATGAAGGACCAGAGGGCAGAAATGAGCCCATGATAATCCAAAAGGGACAGCGTTGGTCCCACAGGTACCAGGTAAGTGGGGACCGGCGGCAGACCCGCAGGTATGGGAAGCCCCGCACAGGTCCCACCAGCATAGGATGGGGTACATGAGCGCCGGACCAGCAGGAGCAGGTGCCAGGTACCCAGGCATAGGTCCAGCCAACGTGGGTTGCAGCAGGACAGGCAGCGGACCCACCGGGGTGGGTGAAGGGTGAACCGGCGACGGGCCTTCAGGTACCAGCTGAGGGAGCGGGGCCAGTGCCAGACTCAGAGGTTGTGCAGAGGAAGGATGGGCGCAGACCCAGCGGATGCCAATCGAGGCAACGCAGAAAGGGTGTCCATGGGCGCCGGCCACGGGGAGACAAGTGCTGGGGCAGAACATTACCCCCCCAGGCAACGCCTGAGGAGAGACCAGGCTCTGGGAGGCGCTGGTGTCCTGCAGCGTCTGCCCTTCCGAAGGAGGGGCAGAACCAGCAGTGGTCCCAACAGAGGAGACTGGCATCGGTGGTGCGGGTGTTGGGAGGGGCAGCAGCCAGTAGACTGGCACTAGCAGCACCCATGCCAGCCAAAGAAACTTCGGCTAAGCTGCCTGACTGACAGCCTGCAGAGAACAAGGCCTAGAACAGAAGGGGCTAGGGGGCAGGATACAGAGTACCCTGTCCAGAGGAAGCGCCACTGCAAGGGAGACCTTGGTGGGTCCACCAGTAGCCCTGTGGAGGGTAGAACGTGCAGGGCCATGGAGGTCGACCCCCCCAAGGGAGGAAGACCATTTCACGGCCAAAGAATCCTTATGTGGGGACTGCGAGCGGGAGGCAGACCGAAGTCATCCCCGGTTTTTGTCCCTATGTTTATGCTTCCCGGAAGATTTGTCCCAGGGCTTCGAAGAAGAAGAGCCCGGCTGGGATAGCAGAGGAGCTCCTAGCATAAAGCTCCCATTCCACTATAGTGACGACCTACTTTAGGAGATGATTTCCAGAATCTTCTGGCGACATCTGCGGGTGGTTTGGCTGAACTTCTAGCAGGTCTTGCAGGTCTGGACATCATGGTCTGGGCCTAGGCACAAGATGCAGGCAAAATGACCATCCCTGTCTGGGATCTGTTTGCAGCAGGCACACTTCGTGGAGTGGTCAGAAGAAGAGGAAGGCTGTGAAGACATAAACCATCCAAGTAGGAACACTGAAAATTTGATGCTAAACTGAGACAAAAAATGAAAATAATAAGGCACGGTAAAATTAGAGAAAATAGCGGTCGACTATAGCTGCAGAGGTAGCGAAGGTCCAATGTGTTCTGGTCAATGGTGGGAAGAACTGAGGAGGGTATGGAGGCCACCTGTCATATAGGATTGGCTGATGTCAGGTGCTGACTTCAGAGGTGGGCAACCCCCTCTAGTACACTGCTAGCTAGAAAAGCTTCTGTGTGGTCCTGGCACCTGATGACTTAGTCCTACTGCAAGAGATACCCTTGAAGTAAGATCATATATTTCTGAATTCTTCAGTTGGTCCATTCTGTTCCATTAAGTGTTTCAATATTCTTCACTTGTATTAATCTCAAAAAAACTGATGCCTCCTCAAGGAACCATGGTCAGTAGAATATTTGCACATGTTAAGGGTCCTATATATCAAAATAAAACATGAGATATTAATATTAGTATCTGCTATCCCTACTACCCCTTCCGTAACGCCTGTAGGAAGTGGAGGCCTTTTCTTTCTCAGCATTATTCTTGTAGGTGGTTTTATATGCATCCACCTTTTTCATGTAAGCCTCCATCTTGTCAACAAACAGGGACTATCCCCCACAAGCAAAATCCATAGCTTTTGTCGGAGTGTCCAGGGGTAGATCTGTAGTTCTAAGTCAGGCAAATCTTCTTAGGTACACTGCATGTGCCACCCGTGACCCTAGATATATATAGTGTCGTTAGTATCCCCTGCCATATGGATCTGCTAGTTTGTGGCGTGTATGGCTGATCTTGCTGTGTCAGCCATATCCTGTGCCAAGTCTCCAGTAACTCTTTCGCTCAGTACCAGGATGGAGTTCCTTAAGACTTACTGGTGGTACTGTGCTGTGTAGGCCAGGTAAGTTGCCTGCCTCAGGAGCAGTGAAGCTAAAGCATAAACCTTTTTGCCCATGCTGTTCAGTCTCCTGGAATCTTCTGTAGGAGGCTGGGAAGAAAGGGGCCCTTTGGCCTTGTCACAGGCGACAGGTTGGACCACTCCCTCATGATCAGGGTGAGAATACAGGTACTCAAGAGCCCTGTGTCAACGTGATATTTCTCCTCAATTTTCTTATCTATGCCAGCAGCTGATGTGGGTGCTGACATGATTTTAAAAGTGGCTTTTCTGGGGAATTTATAGATGCGCAGCATCAACCATTTAGTGGCAGCTAAGTCCATCATATCCATGAATTCCACCTTATCTTCATCCTCATAAGTTTCCTGTGAGGAAATATTGAGGGTATTAACCATATACCTCACAAAAGGTTTAGTGGGAGGTATAGTCATCTGAAGCCCAAGGACGTGAGCCAAATTCTTTTTTCAGGAGAACCATTTGGCTCTATGGGTTCTTCCTCCTCCTCTTCTTCATAACACATTTCTACCACTTCCCTCAGTGTTTCGTCTGGTCTCTGCATGATTTAAAAACCCCTGGAAGTATGGTAATATCTGTTCAATGCACACCCTGGAGCGTCTTACTGCACTTATAAAATGGGTTTCATTTTCGTAATTAGATAAATATATTTATGTAAAAAAAAATGTTATAATTTAATGAATTTATGTTAAAATGTTTTGCTAAGGGAATTTTTTTGGCCTTTTGCAGCATTCTTTCTTTTTTTTTTTTATCTCTCACTACCCCCGGGCATCCTTCAGGAGTGCCCTCTTGGACTCAGCCCTACTCCCAGGCTGAACCTCGGCATCTCTCCCCAGATCTCCCTCCTACCCAATGGATAACGGCAGGCATGACCCCCGGTACCATCTCCGGGGCTGATTCCACCCTCCCTCAGCGGCTGGCTCCTAAGTATGAGGTGCCTACCTTGTCGCTGGGTGAACCCCAATGGAGAGAGGTTGAGAGCACGTCAGGCCAGCGATTGGGATGTGGGCTGATCCACTGGGGCCATCATCATCTTTCAACAGTGTGAGAGGTGTTTTTTCTTGCCTTCTCTGGTCCCACCCCCATGGAGCTTGGTTGTGCAATGACGACCAGTGTCCGCCAAGCTCCACCCCTGCTTGTTTTCGGCTCGTCCCATCCCTCTCTTGCTACCCCAGGCACCGCCGAAGTGCTCCAAGTGACACGGTCCCTACTTTCCCCGAATACAGAGCTGTCCCTTGGACACTTCATCGCTGCCCATCCCTGCCGGCCCCCCGACTTTCCAGGCTCGCTCCCGAAGCATCGTTGCTGCTGGTGTGACGCGAGGTAAGGCATCTAATGCCTTAACCCTCTGCGCCACCAGGCCGGCTCTTTTGCAGCATCCTTAGTTGTTACTTTTTCTGAATGACAGCATGACTGAGCGTCTCCCCCCCCCAACACACACACATAGTGCCATGGTGGAAAAGAACAGTTCATTTAAATGGTAGTACTGTTTTTTTTCCTTGCGAGTGTGACCTGTTTGACATTAAAGTTTACCGTGTATTGGAAGAGACAGAGAGAGGTTAGGTGCAGTGTATGAGGAGAGATAGACATAATAACAGTTTCTGTTCAACAGAGTGAGTAGCTGACGCCTGACTGTGCTGGCGAGTGTGAAGAACATATAATTTTGCCAGTCAGCATTATCCCTGAGAGAACATGGGTTTGAAAATTAAAAAATTAAAAAAAAAAAAAAAAAGTCTTTTATTTCAGCTAATACATTAAGACACGGGTGCGCATTTGTTAGTTGACACTCAGTGGGAGGAGACATGATATGGAAGAAGCAGAACGATCGATAGGAAAAAACTACATGTTTCTACATACGTTTTAAACATATACTTTTAGCTGTGGGTCCTAGGGCCAGTCCTCTTCAATATCTTCATCAGTGACATTGCAGATGGACTGGAGGGTAAGGTTTGTCTGTCTGCAGATGACACCAAGATCTGCAACAGAGTAGATGATCCAGATGGGGTGGGCAGAATGAGAAGAGATCTGGATAAACTGGCAAAATGGTCAGAAGAGTGGCAACTGGGGTTTAATGCAAAAAAGTGCAAGATCATGCACATAGGGAACTGGGAAGAGAAACCCTGAAGCCACCTATAGGCTGGGAGGGGAGTTGCTGGCAGTCACAAGGGAAGAAAGAAACTTGGGCATCATCATAACCGATGACCTGAAATCACCCAAGCAGACCACTAAAGCAGTAGGTAAGGCTAGGGGGATGTTGGGGTGTATTAGTAGGGGTATCACAAGTCGGAAGAGGGAGGTAATAATCCCTCTTTACAAGACACTGGTTAGGCCCCATCTGGAGTACTGTGTGCAGTACTGGACTGGAGGCCACATCTTCACAAGGACATTAACAAAACTGAGGCAGTCCAGAGAAGGGCAACCAAAATGGTGCAGGGACTGCATCACAAGACATATGAGGACAGATTAACGGAGCTCAATATGTGTACCCTAGAGTAAAGGAGGGAGAGAGGTGATAATGATCGAAACATTCAAACACCTTAAGGGCATTAACAAGGTGAAAGAGTCTAACATGTTTCAATATAAGAAAAATAGCAGGACAAGAGGACACAGCATGAGATTAGAGGGAGGCCGATTAAGGGGGAATGTGAGGAAGTTCTTTTTCACAGAAAGGGTGGTGGATGCACGGAACGGCCTACCTCAGGAAGTGGTGGATATGAATACAGTGCAGGGCTTCAAACAGGCATGGGATAGGCATAAGGGAGCAATACAGATGAGTATGAATAGATAGGCCATTGACAGAGCAAAGGCCGATGGCACATTTATAAAGTAGAAAAAGAAATGGGCAGACTGGATGGGCCTTGTGGTCCTTATCTGCCGTCAACTTCTATGTTTCTAAGTTTAAATCATGCGGAGACCAGATGAGACCCTGGAAACCTAAACAGTATTGTAGATGGAGGGAGGAAATGTGCTGCGGGAGCGGCAGTGTGGTTGACAGTGCGGTTGAAGCTGAAGAATGAGTATGTTAGTAGACATTTTTTTAAACAATTTCATTGCCAGATAATTTATGGGGCTATCATTTTCATTTTTAAAAATGAGCCAAATATATTAGGTGTACGCATCTTATGTACGGATACTTTGTCCTCCCTAGTGGAGAAAAAAATGGCGGTGTTTTAAACGTGTATTCTAATTGAGTTGGTGGCTGTGTTTTCATGGTTGATGTTTACTGTCTGGTACTGTTTACTGAACAGCCCACCACCACCAGAGAAATGTGCAGAAATGGACACCTTGATTATTGTGGTGGGGGACTGGGGCAACTATTGTGGGCAAAAACTGGTGATAAACAAAACAAGAAAGACAATGTACTGTACCGATTCAGTAAACCAAGTTTACTCACCAAGAAGTAGAACAACTTAAAGCACCACACTATACTTCCACACTATACAGTATTAACTCTCTCTCTTAAATGAAGCTGAGCACTTTTTGGTCCCAGACTTAACATTTGAAACTATCAATCCTACTCCCCAGGATGTCCCTTTGAGAACTGGTTGGCGCTTGTACAGTCTCAAGTATGTAAGTTCTGGTCACTGATAAAAAGCCAAATTGATGACTTAATTAGAGTGAAATGTAGCCTTTAATACAACTATTCAAAGGGTACACAATGCTGTGGTTGTACAAAGCCCCAGTCTCAGTTGTCCAGTTCCTCGTATCTGTCTGCAAAGAGGTGGCAGATAAATACATTTGCGGAGCTACCTTCTACAGTTGCTACTCTAACGGCAGAAACATTCAAATGGAAATGAGCATGAGAAACCGGACCCCATGCTGTATGCCGTACAAGTGCTGAGGCAGGTTACTGAAGGCTTATCTTGCTTTCTAGGACAATGCCTATTTGGAATTAAAAGTTTTTATGGTCATTTGTATGATAGTAGCATGAGTTTGTGAAGGATCACTTCCTGAAATAGAAAATACAGGGTTCCAAGCCTGCATTTATTTTATTTGAAATTATTTTACCAAGTAAGCAAACAGAGTCTGAATGGGCTTGTTTCCAGCTATAACCTTGGGGGGACACAGAAGGCTAGTGAAACATAGTAATATGTATTATGCAGACATTTACAGTGACAAAATCAATACAGACAAAAACTTACTGCAAATATGAGCAGAAAATGGAATGTTTATGCTGTACCTCTTATGCCTGTTCTTGAACTTGATCCCCCTCACTCCATTCCCCATTCCCTAATTCCCCTCACATCACAGTCACTCCTTCGACTCCCATTCCCCTTTCTATAGTAGATTCAGTTTAAAATTCTCAGCCATTATTACTTTGTTCACCCAACCGCTGTAAATCCAGTTTTCTTTCATTTTCAGCTGCCTGTACATGACCTTCCCAATTTATACTGTATATTGGCTTTTGTACAACACAAAACACTCCCTTGCTTCCAGACTTTTGCACATCCGTTTTGTACTCATCACCATTTTTCAAAACTGCTTGTGTTTCACGTTTCTCTGTTTTATATCTTCTATTTTAAACTCAGTGGTACCATTATGATTATTTTGTTTGCCTTGTTCCCTCCCCCAACCCTCCCCCCTCCTTTCCCAGAAGCATCTGGAAACAAGCTGTGTTGGAAAAAAGGAAAAAAATCACTGGGGGAATACAACACCTTTAAAGGAGAACTGTAATATTCATAAATAACCCATCCCTGCAAGCCTTACCCACCCCCTACCCTGATTAGGGGTTTCACAAATAGAGCACCCTTTTCAGTGAATTTTAACTTACTTTATTTAATTTTTGTAAAATCCAGCGGTCTGAAAAATGGCGCATGCTCTGTGGTGCCATTTCATGACAAAGTGTGGCGCCACACTGCTCGGCTCCAATACAAATATGTGGAGAGTCGAGCAATCTTGGCCATACTGTCTAAAAATGACATACAGAACTATCTTTATTTGCGAGAACGTGGACTTTAAAAATGAAATAAACTAAGTTACAATTCACTAAAAAGGATGCTCTATTTGCGAAACCCCTAATCGGGGGTAAGGCTTGTAGGGATGGGTAATTTATGAACATTACAGTTCTCCTTTAAAGTAGGACAGAACATACCTGACAGGGGTCTGGGGATATGTTTTCTTATTTTAGCTCGTTTTATGCACAGTAGGGAAGGGTATATTTTACATAGGGGCACTCCTTCCTTATTTTGTTCCTGAAACTGAGTCAGACATTTAACTTCACTTCTGGAACCGAGTTCCCATGGATTCCTCCCAATTCCACTATTGGAAACAAGCTGTTCTCAGATCAGCATGCCTTCCTAGTGAAAACTTTTAATTAGATAAATGTTTGATTGTATTCCTTGCATGTCTTGCCTCCTACTCGCTCTAACTGTCCCACACTCTGGTCACAAAGAGGGCACAAATGAGCAGTATCCTTCACAGACAATAAGTCAACGGCATGACCATGCCACAGGGGGCTCTTCTTAGTTATGAATCCTAGCCCACCCCTCCCCCCACCCAAACGACCCAGGACGTGACCACATCCTCTTCGCAGTTATGAGTCAATCCATTCTTGTACCTCAGCAGAGAACTTTTCTAAGGTGAACGATAAGCAACCCATATGGAACAGTTACTAACTGCCAGAGTACATTGTTTTCAATTCAGTTCCGCTCTCTGGTCATTTTATACAAACTGTAAACTAGATGCTATTATCAAACTAACAAGAGTTTTCTTGCTCTAGGAGTCTGTAACCTCTGTCTACAAGGGATGGCAAAGCCCTAGCAGAAATGCCCCGCATACAGGCTTAGAGAATCTGTCCTTTAAGTAGATGGCACTGGGCTTGCTGTGGTGAGGATTTTTTTTTCTCTTTTTTATTGTTTTATAAAAGTGTTTATCCTCCTTTGTGGCCAGGACAGGTTAGACTCCTGTCTGCACTGCCCCACTGACCCCCACCATCCTGCATCTCAGCAGGACTTACCTGAGTACCGGATCCCCCGGCAGGACCAGGAGGGAGAGGGTCACACACAACTCAAAGCACAAATCCAGCTTTCCAGCCTCTGGGTCCTGGTAATGCTGCAGGTGGGGGATTGGTGGGCAGGTGTCATTTATGCCTGTCCTGCCTCCCATTTTTTCCTCCATTTTCTCCTGTCCCCATGCTGGGGCATGCTCGTCAACGTGCACATGTGGAGGCAACATGCACGCTACAGAGTTCTGCAGCACCTCCCTATTTCTGCAGCTCCAGTCCTGCACTACCACCAGACCTCCACCTGGTGGCAGTCATTCAGCAAAGCACGAAGTCCCCCCCCCACCCCCCAAAGAGAGGAGAGCAGTATTTCAGATGCTCAGTCCTCTCCATCCTGGCCAGCACCCAGCAACCCATACTCATTTCCAAACACAGGTCACCAGCATGGAGCAAGGTGTGGTGTCCAGCGTCTCAACCCTCAGTGTCACCGGGCTGGCTTGTTGTGGTGAGTCTGATGTGTTCAATAGCACGATGCCCCCACCTGAGATGACTCCTTTCTAAGGTATGCCTAGAGGTACTGTCCCTCTGGAAATGTACAATGTGGTACAGTGGCACTTATGCCTCTAACGACTGGCTCGTAATGTCATTAAACAACAGCATCCCCCCCCCCCCATTACCAGGATTTCCCCCAGAAAGTTTTGAAAGGATGGGGGCATTTGTTGAGCAACATAGGCATGATTCCTGCGGTCCCAATCTCTGATTTTTGTAAGTTCTCCTCACTTCTTTCTCTGAGTCCTTTTACTTTTCTGTTTCTTTCCACAGGTTTCTTTGTAGCGCATGGTCACCTTTCTTCCGCTGTTTACTTTTGTGAGTTCCCACAAATGCTGGAATTGTAACAATACTGGGGATCAGAGCTCTGCTTTAAACAAGAGGGAAACATGGGGGTATTGCAAAAGGATGCGGGTTCAGAATGGGGCACCCCATGCTTAGATGTTTTAAGGGAAAGCCTGCGTTACCTTTGATCTTATCCTATGAGGAGTGCCTCAAGGCACTAAACGTGTACTCACTGGAAGCCAGAAGGGAGAGGGGAGATATGAAAGAGGCCTTCAAATTCTTCAAAGGAATTAACAAGGTAAGCGGGGATGATTTACCCCAATACCAACCTGAGTCATGTGGTCATGAGTGGCGATTAACAGGTGGGAGGTTCAGGAAGGACGTGAGGAAGTACTTCTTTACAGAAAGGGTGGTGGAACCTTTGCCATCCGAGGTGGTGGGTGCAAGCACAGTCACAGGATTCAAGCAGGCATGGGACAGAGGTTCCAGGGACTACAGAGAATATGGGCAGACCTGATGGACCTATGGTCTCTTTCTGTCGTCATGGTCTATGTTTCTGTCTTTGGTGGCCTCCTCCGCACTCTGTTTTCTCTGTCCACTGCATTAGGCAGATACAAATAGGGCACATTGCACTTGAAGTTATAATAAAATAGGAACACGTTCATTTACAATTTAGTGCACAGGCCTTTCAGTGCATTCACCTACAGTATCTAATGGGATGTAGTTTTAAGGGTACCCTCTGTCCCTAAATGAGCATGCTGTCCATTTACTGAGTCAAGTCTGGTAACATTTGTCTACTTCGAGGAAATCACCACACCATTTAGGCTACATAACTGCAGCATAGTGGCTAATGCCAGAGCTCCACAGTGGGACTCAAGTAGGACACTGCCTTGGAATGTTAGCCAGGCTTCCCTCTCCAATGGAAGACTGGAAGATGGTACAAACCCTCCAGTATGATGGGATCTAGACACATTTCTGTTTAAGGGCCCTAAACTCATCTGTACATCCTGCACACCACTGCAGGTAGGTAGCTGCATGACACAAGTGCCAAAAAGAGTACCTTTCATGGTCAGGGCCTCCTGATCTTGCTGGTTCACGAGCTCACACACACTCACGCAATCAGTCACTCGCTCCCTCCCTGGGTATTTGCTCAAAGATATTACTCTCTCCCCTTTAGCTGACCAGGCAGGCAAACATACTGCTTGGGGATCTCACAAACAGGACATCGGTCTAGTCATCCTGGCAAAGCCCCTTAACAAGCCTTTCATTGTGCTTCATGATGTTCTCTCTCCTCCGAGGGCTAACTTGAGACTGGACCTGACAGAAACCCTGTCCCACACCTCTGACTAAGGACTTATGATGCCACCCCCTGAGCCAAGCAGGCCCCTCCAGCCAGTCACAACTGGCACCATGGGACAGATCTCTCCCAGAGAACCACTCTGGGCTCTCGACCTTCGACTTAAACCTATCCTCCTATTCTCGCAACAGCCTTTATACCCCCGGCACATACCAAGGCAGGGCTATTCCCTACACATAGGAAGAAGGATTTGGTGCAACCAACAGCCAGCCACACATTTGGAGGGGGTTATGAGCTGATTATCTAAAACACTAAAAATAAAATCAGGTTACTAACCTTGCCCCTATTTGTCAAAATAGCTAAATAAAAAATATCTCCACTGGTTTTCTCTGACTTGTCAATGGATGCAATCCTGTACACCTGTGCTCATTATTCAGTAGCTATACAACCCTCACCTCCACACTTTCTCTTTATTGCCCAACAGTAATGACTGGACTTGGAGTACTGCATCTACTGTTCCAACGCATGAAAAATCCTTTCAGCTCTCACACAAAAAGTCAAGGGCAGCCGGCCTCACAGGCACTGAAACTTACAAATATTTGCTAACTGGTACTGCTCTGTGTCCCCCACCAACTGTAGCTCAAACTCAAAGATAGGAACAGTTTATGATGCAGAGACTATTACAAACTGTATTGAACTGATGGCACTACAGCATTATTACAGCACATGTCTGTCAATGCATTTCATAAATGCCTTAAACAAATTGAGTGGCAGCTATAGAATGAATGGGTTGCAGCTGCTGTGGTAAAGCACGGACTATGGAAACAGTCACAGTACCTGTTATCTATTCTTTTGATATAATTCATTCATATAAGATACACATGTCTATTTTTCCTAAAGTCAAGACTGAAGCATAAATAATGATTAATCAACAATGAAACGATATTTAAAACAATGTTATTCCGTTTAATACTAATTTAGTTTTTTTTAAAAGGTTACAGAGTTTTGTAAAGATAATTTATCATCAGTTTAGATGCTATTGTGCACTTACTGAATGCCTGTATCATGTATCTAAAACATGATGTCACCTCGAAAACATGGAGTAATTGTTATCTGTCTCCCCTTTTTTGGACCATAACAATCTGTTTTCTTTTTAATTCTTTCTTATTTATATGACAAACTGCTATTCTGAATGTAAAGATAAGTATTTTTCATTGTTTGGAATACTATTGAAAACTGAATAAAAATCAAGCATAAAACAACAAAATGGAATGGGTTGGCCAGCTCAGTGGTGCTGTGGCAGCATCTCACGCTGACATCTGGGAGACAGACCAATGTTCCCATGCAAGACGTTGAATCTCACACTAAAGTCAACCTGGAGGGTGTGGACTGCCCGACATTTACACACGCCCTTCCTACATTTGCCAGGGTACTGCCCTCCAGATTACTGTTTGTGATGTTAAAACCAGAACTGTGTGGAGTAAGGCAGACCCCAGGTGGTTCATAGCGTTAAATGGCAGATTAACATTAGCCCAACTAATTTCTTGATTTTAATCTTATTAGGGAGAACAACAGCTGTCAACTGTCACCATTTGTGCACAAGCCCTCCGAGACAAGTGCCGGATGCTTCTCGGCCTGGCGGAGGTGTAAAGGAGCAGCGCTCAGTCTTGTCACTTTAGATAACTAGATTTTACTAATCCTAATTGTTGTGGCTTGGAAGTGGAAACAAAGGAACTAATGCCTGTTTACCAAGCTTTTATAGAGATGTCCCCCCTTTGTGTGTTTCTTTTCTCTCAAAATGGAAATTTGATGCACAGTAAGGCATACAGAGTGGACAGGATAATAAATCTTGTCCGTTCTCTGCACAGGGAATTCATGCACCAGGTGTGAATCTTCCCTAAAAGAGGTGGAGTTGTGCAAACTCATCTAGTATTACCCTGCCAAGGGAATTCCCACCTAGTTTCCAAAGCAGAACAATGGGAAACTTATTGCCGTGAGGTCCCATGTAACATAAACTTGCAAGCACCAGTAGTATCTGCAGTATCCCCTTAACTCTGCTGTGCACCTGTCTGCCTCCCTGGGATACAATGAGGATCAGCAGTAGAAACTGCGAAGTATCCCGAGAGTCAGCTCTATGCAAGTTCTAGGTTATACACCCCCCTGAGTAGAGCTGTGCATCTTTAAACACCACTGCTGCATTTGAGAATAGTTTGGACATTACACGCTTCACTGTCATGCACACAGAATTAGAAAGGCAAACAGGATGCTGAGGTGGGATTTATTACGAAAGACCAACTTTTACAATATCGAGTGTCTGGATCCAAAGACTGACTTCCTGAAACTTGGAATCCCGACACTTTGGTCTGGGACCCCAACAAAAAAACTCACCAAAGTAATTATGCCATCTCAGTTTCTGAGGGCATAGAACTGAGCACCAAATCTTACGTGGATAGAAACAGATGCTCATGGAATTTATAGAATCTTCTATTTATGACTCAAAAACAGACTGCAAAGGCAGTGTCCACAGGCGTGGGGGGCTGCTTCTCGCTCTGCAGTGCCAGAACCAATAAAGGGGAGGGGGGAGAAACACAGAACAAAAAAACTTAACTGAGATCAGCACTGAATATAGATACTGGATGGGAGCATGATCCTAATTATTTCCTGGGGTGTGTGTGTGTGGGGGTGATATTCCTGAATATCTCCCACAGGTACCCCATATTTCTACTCCAGGTGGAGTCACCACATTATTCACTGACAAGAAATATGGAAGAGCCACAAGAATGCTGGGGTGTATAGGCAGAGCCACAGAAAGGAGGCAATGTTGCCACTTTATAGGTCTCTGGTGAGGCTTCACCTAGAGTACTGTGTAGCTGCTCTGGATTTCGCCCCTAAAAATGGACAGGGATAGCTGGAGGCAATCCAGTGGCGGGCCATTAAAAGGATCCAGTAAAAATCAAATGAGAACGCATCAGAGAACCTTAATATGTACTTTCTGGAGGAAAGAAGTGAGGGAGGAATATGACAGAAGACCTTCAAGTTTTTACAAGCAAACAATACAGTCAACTTCTCTGAACTTTTATAATGGAATAATAATTCAACAAGAAGGGGCCATATCCTTAAACTGGTGGTGGTGGTGGGGGGGGGGTTATAAAAGGACACAGGGAATATCTTTTTTCAGAGAGAGGGAGAGAGAGAGAGTGGTGGGTAAGTAGAAACAGCTTTCCTACCACCATGGCAGTCAACATGGGCACCACTGCCAGGTTCAAATCTGACTGAAATAGCTTCAAAGGCCTTATTAAAGGGGACAGGAAATGTGAGCAAATTAGTAATGTTCTTGTTCACAGCAATGAAATTCATACTTACAAAGGACCATATTTAACTGTACCTGAATAAACATGGCTCCACATCAATCTGTCGCAGCAAATACTGCGTGGTCGGAACAGCACAGACAACACCATGCAAGTCAACACCGCGCTCAGTGAATACACGCGTGAATCAGTGATGAAATGTAGATTTGTTTTTTTGTTTCCAGGTGGTATTCCATGCCGCGGTGTTGACTTGTGCGGTGTTATTCGTGCTGTCTCCGACCACACGGTATTGTCTACTGCAGACTTGACATGTTACCAATAAACACTGGTATGAAAAAACAGTGTTTTCAGTTGTTTTCTTTTTAATCGACGACATGCTGCATAGTTCTTTTCATGGAACCAGTAGTAGGAGTTTTTTTTTTTTTGTACAGTACATTCTTTTTTTGCTCCGTTCCTACAGGGAACTCTCTTGGGCAGCCACCGCACTCTGCGAGCTCTACCTCCCACCTGAAGCTTCTTTCTCACCCCCACAGCAGCCCGGCAGATCCCCCCGGCTCTGAACCCCCGACGTGGGGTCACTCTATCCGCCCAGGACGCTCTATCTATAATCCAGTGTGCCTGACTGGGCGGACGACCCTGGTGAGGAGAAGCCCAGTGTGGCTTGGCGGGGTGTGGTGCCGAGGCCTATCCTCGAGGACGAGGATTTTTCTTAGTTCCTCCCCTGGGAGTGCGGCATTCAATGACGCCTGCGCATGGCTGCCCTGCTGGCGTCTGTAGCACTGCACCCCTTACGTTAGCTGATGTTCCTGCAATGCTGCTGATCTCCATCGGGGGCCGCTAGGACACCAAGCAACCCTGGATCCCTCCCCAGGGAAAGGAGAGCTGTCCTCCGGATGCTCCATCCTCTCCCTCCCCTGCTGACCCCCAGCTCCCTGAGTCGGTGTGGCGCGAGGTGTGGCGCCCAGCGCCTCAACACTCAGTGCCACTGAGCCAGCTAGTAGTAAAAGTTTTTACTATGTCATGGCTTTGTGTAAGGAATGCTAACTATGAGCTGCTGACCTATCAGTACCTTGTTCAGAGTTCTCTGCACAAACCATGACATAATTAAAACTCCAGATCTTAGGTTCCATGAAGAGAACTGCAACAGAATGCTGACCATAAAAGCAAAAGGATGCAAAATACAGTTTTTCATATCACTTTTTATTCAGATACAGATAATTTAGGGGGATTAATATTTCTGAAAATAAGAACCTTATAAACAGCTGTCAATTAGAAATGATTTCCTGTCCTTTTTAAGGGGAAGAAATACTTAGGAGAGGAGGGAATAAAAGGGCAGTAGTTTCAATCTAGGGGTTCGAAGCAGACTGAATTGACTCTGTGTTTACCTGCTCATACCTCCCTTTGTTTCTATTCTCTATTTATCATTAAAAAACATTTTACGATTGGCATGTTGGTGACCTGGGTTCAAGTCCCGAGCCTGGGACATTAGGAGTGGAGGCTGGCAGGGAGGGTAATAGAGCATACGTTTTCCTCTTGAGGGGCACCACCTCACACAGAAACACCTGGTGCTGTGTGAAGCTCTGCCAGAATGGGTGATCACACATCGGCTGGCTCCGCCTATAGGGTGTTACCACACTACATGCTGTTGGAGTGTGGGGAGGAGCCCAGAAAACAGAAAATAACACCGCTTCGGCCTGCAGGACGGCAGCTGCCTAATCCCCCCACACCACAGTCCCCCTAGTGCACCGCTCCTGCCCCTCAGCTCTGCATACCTCAGAGGACTCCCAGGAATGCTACTCCTCTATGCTCCCTCAAGGAGCCCTCCCCCAAAAGCAGGGATACGCCAGACCCTCTGTGGACACTGGGACAGCCTGGGGAGTCAGAAGGCAGAAAGCAGCAGTAAATGGTGAGACTGGCAGGCAGACAGGGACACTGAGTAGCCAGAAGGAGTGGTAGTCTGGGGGTGCAGGGGAAGGTGCAAAAAATGTATTTTTTTGTAAGTATAATAAGATGTTCTAGAGTGGTGGTTATGTGATATTGGAACATACCTCCTGATGGTAGCCAACACACCTGTCCATGTTACGTAAGCAAATTTTTAAAATTTATTTGACCAAGAAAGGCACACAAAGTTGTGACAGCTTGTTTCAAAATGTGTTCTGGGGTTGAGTCATGAGGACCTGTTTTACTGACATAGGGGATGTTGGTCATGACACTGAGGGAGCGCCAAACACCCTCACTCTTCAAGGAGGGGCGCTGTACAGTTACCTTGCTACTGGCAGACTCTGGTGGTGGTGGAGGTAGTAGAATGGAGCTCTCACATAATGTTTCTATATGTAACCCAATGGAGGTGGAAGTGATCCGGAATGCTGATGCTCAGTCTGTGATACCAGATGAGGCTGAAATGGTGGGCTCCCCTTGCACTGTGCTGTTGGATATTGGCAGAGATGGGAATTCTGAAGAGACTGTGCATTTAGCTGGGCCACGGGTAGTTTGCTCCCAGCTTACAGGATTCCTGGGTGAGAACAGTCAGGAAGAGGCACTTCAGTTGAAAGGAACAACTGAGAGCCAGAATTTGCTCCTCCGTCACCTGGTTGAAGAAGATACTGCACTCACAGTCATGAGCAGGTCAGAATGCACCACAAACTGATGTCAATGTTCTAGGAACTTTGAAAAGTGAAAGGAGTGGAGCTGGCCCGCCAGCGCAGTGGTTGGATTTCCGCTTGCAATGCAAATGACCCAGGTTTGAATGCAAGCCCAGGATTTGGAGGACCAGCAGGGGGAAGGGTGGGCCGGCACTTGGTGCCCGACTGACCCCTGGTGGAGGCTGAGAGAGTTGCAGCCGAGGCCTACAGGGTTCGGAAGGTGTGCCAGACGTCAGCGCATTACACGCCTCACATCACTGCATGCCACACCTCCCAATGGGGACAAAAAAAAAATTCCCGGCTGTAGCATGGAGGACATCTGCCTTCCACATCAAGCCCCACGCAGCTGTCTGAGGCACTGTGTTATCAGATCTTAACGTGGCACTGCTTGAGGAGTAGCGCAGGGGGCTCCACGATGGCTCCTCCCCGGGGGGGAATTCAGGGAGCACTCCAGTGGCAATAGGTAAGTCCTGGGGGATGAGGGCGAGGTGGTTGGGATGGCGGACAAAGGCCAAAAAAAAAAAAAAAAATGAAAGGAGTGAGTTGAAGTTGCTGTCAAACCCATTAGTGACAGCATCAAGATCGGCTGCAGATCAAAGAAGGTCACTGGAGAGTGGCAACAGGTTCTGTGTCAAAGCCATCCCACCCCATCTCTACTGACGAACACTGTCTGCACTGTACAACGTGCGTTGGAGAGTGCTTGCTGGGAGAAGATAGCCAACGGTCGGTGGCATGCTAGCAAACCTGAGTGCAATGGAGATAATTGAGATGGGTAGAATGAACAGCGGGAAGCAACTGGTTTACAAAACTGTGAGTACTACAAGCACTGAGGTGGGCAAAGGTGGGTACGAGAAGTAGTGTAACTAAGACCGCCTCCGGTACCAGTGGGAAAGAGGGTGAAAACCATGGAGAGTATATTTTGCCTCTCACACCAGAAACTGTAACATCTAAGCAGCAGGATGGACATAGTGACTGTGCAGCCACGTGGTAATAGTTCAGTGAAGCTAGATGCCCCTTTTGTACCACCCCCTCAGCGACCTCAGCCTGTACAAACAACCCTGAATTCTGTGTCTACACAGCCAATGAATGTTGTACTTGAATTAGAGACATTAAATTGCATTATGGGCTCTAAGGGGGATAATGAAGCTGTGGATGTACTTATCATTAAAACTACTACTACTTCCACAAAATGACTGTGTATTGAGTTGTGTGCAGTTTCCACGCACGGTCGTAACTGCGAGAATTTTTATTAGTTTTATACCAGATTTTCAACATTGCCATTTCTTCACACCTCCTTATGAATGGTACAGCTGTAATTTTTCACATCCTGCCCAAAATGCGTTTGCGCACATCTGGCACAGAATGGCACAGTCGCTGTGGGAAATCAACATTTGGGACAGAGTAACAAAATCACAGTGCCACTGTTCATAAGCGGAGGTCCCAAATGCTTTCATGAGGTGGGATCACAAAAAGCCCATGTTGAAAATTTGGAGTGCAAATACCAACAAATGCCCTGGGCATAAGGGTTTCTTAACCATAACGTCCTACCCTGTAGGGACTGACAGGTGTCAGGGGTGTCACTTTGGATTGTCGGCTGTAATGCTCACACCATTCCAACCCCACCCCCACCCTGCAGCCAGTGACCGGCATCAAGGTGTGCCCTGGACTCTTCGGCCCCAAAGTTCACCCCATTCTCCTGTGCTGCACCCATCTCAATACATTTCCTTATGGAATGGGGTGAGTGTAAGGCCAGACGACCCCAAGGCACTTGTCAGTGTCTGCAGGGTAGGGTGAGGTGAAATGGCATGAGCGTTATGGCAGACGACCAAAAGGCACACCTCAATGCCTGTCAGTCTCTGCAGGGTGGGGTTGTCGTCAGTTCCATACTTCACTGCCATTCCTGTTATGCATCTCTCCAACTTCTGCTCTACCAATGCCAATGCCAGCAAGACAACATCTAGCATTAGATAAAATAACTGATTTAAAATGAGTCGTCACAGTAGCAAGACCTATGACTTGCACATGTATACAGTAGTTTAGAAGGACAAACATCCCCCCCAAAAACAAAATACTTTTGTAACCCCCCTTCGAATGGGGGTTCCCGAAAAGTCTTCCTCGAGCTTGTCTAAATGCTCACTGCCAGGCTGGTGTCCTGCGTTTGAGCAGTTTAAATGTGATTGCCAGAGACTGCCTGCATAGCCTCTGTGTACTGCCTCTTTAAGAGCTGCCTGGATTGCAGTCATGAGTAATCTGAGAGGGAGCTCTGTTGAAAGATGTAACTATCTGCTGAAAATCATTTAGGATTTAGGACTGTTTTGTTTATCTCCACTATCTTGGTCCTGGACTGCGAATTGGACCAATCAGTACTGGTGGGACCTAAAATGGAGCCGGACTACAGGAGCTGTCTGGAGTCAAAATCTGTAGGAATTGTAGTTTCAGGCTTTTTGCGCCTGAAAGGGGAGCCTTTGTTGTGACTGACAGGAGGATCAGCAAACCAAACCTTTTGGATCTTGGGGAATTTCCCAGGCTGCTGCAGCTAGTTTTCAGTTTTGAGCTGAGAAGTGAAGAAGTTACAGCTCAAGGTAGTTTTGCATGGGAGAACTGTGAAAGGGCGGAGTTTTGACCTGCCTGTCTGCCTGCTGTCCCTGAGATGGAAAATAGAGTTTATTCGGACTAAATCCGAGTTGTGAGGACTATTTAAGCCACTGGACTGAGACCAGGCTTTAATATGAGCAAGACCAAAGATTTGCTGAATGCGATCGGCCTGTCAGGATTTCCAGTTGCTTTTGAATCCCCAGTTTGTGCAGAGACTTTGCGATCGTGACCAGAGTGTGGTTTGCCTGGTGCAGCAGAATTTCCTTACAAGTAAATGTGCTATGTATTGAAAGTGGGTCGTGATTTGGTTCCCCACTGTGTGAACTGTGTTCTGCTTGCTGGAAGCTTTATCTAGCCTAATCGGACTGAATCCGCGATGATCTCAATTCGGCCTGGGCCATGCCACACTGGCCCTGCCAGACTACCCCACTGCACAGAGAAGGTCACCGACAAGAGACCTGCCTGGGGATCAGCCCCCCTGCTCCACGCTTGAACAGGAACAACGCCTTGGCGAATTGTGTGGGCCCTGCTTCTCCTGGCACTCCAGACTAACCACCTGCTGTCTCGATCTTCGTCCAGCCTGTGTCCAGTCTTGGGTATCGTGAGTAATCATCAGGGTAGCTCCCTGCAACAACAGCCTAATCTAAAAGTGCATAATCTGATTGTCTTGTTGTTTTCTTTTCACAAACTGAGCCCTCCAGCTCTGAATTACAAATAGTGTGTGTTGTGCATGTTGTTTTCTTCCATCACAGGGCCCCAACCAGCTGCAACTTTCCTGGCTAGCCCACCATTCTCCATCTGGGTACCCAGAGTGTGTGACTGTTTATGGACCCTGTAGTGCATGCATAACTGTTTGACTGATAGAGCCTTTAAGCAAATTAACCTGATTACGCCCCTCCCTTGTTCAAGCCCCTTAAATAAATCAGATCTAACTCTTTTTTCCATTTACCCTGACTGTGGTTCCAGTTTGTGCAAGAGTACTGTACTGCTGTTATTTGCTGTGTATAACCTTGTTTTATAGAGGGTCCCCAGGGCCGGGCCACAGGAAAGCCCTGGTGGGAAGTGCAAACAGTGTGGGTACTTGTGTGCTGTATCAGGGGTATTGTGAAAGTGATTATCGTGTTTTGTTCCGGCCACTAGTAAGAGAAGGGGGGGGGGGGTTACAGTGTCCCGGAGGGCTGTGCCCAGGTTAGCTTGACCACTATCAACCCTGACCTCCGGGTGGAGGCGTCCATTTCAGAACTCAGGCCTCTTAACCTGCTACTAGTCAAGCAGGCAGGGGTAGTAGCCCTTGGGATAGCGCCACCTAGGAGTTACACTTTGAATGCCCCAAAAATGAGCAGAAGACAGCTTTATGTATGAACTGTTTTTGACAGTAGCCATTCTGACATCATATTAATTTTAACAATTTTGTTTACAAAAAAAAAGTAATTCAAGCACTCCGTACTGACTGTCACAATGAGGTCCAATTTATCAGACAGAACAAAAAATAAACAAGACTAGACACATTGTTTATTATTAAAATAATCCATTTATTACACTGCTGTAGAAAACTACTGGGAAAGTTAAGATTTACAATATGATATTTGCCATTGCTCAGTAAGGCATGCCAATCTCTCACTTTACAGAAGAAGCTCCCTCAATTCTAATTTCACAAGCATAAAAAAATAAGTAATATAAAAACATAGAGCTCCTCTGTTATTAACTTTGAATAGAGATTCACTTAAGTTTTGCCTGTTGCAGACCAGAAAGACAAAAATGCACACTGAATTTTCTTTTACAACACATTTTATTAACAAACTATTTACAGGAATGCACTGGAACACAACATAATGCTCCAAGATGATACAGACAGCTTGCTAGAGTGACACATCATCAGCTTTTGTTCTCTTGTGTGAACACAGGCACTGGGATTCAAATATGCATGCAGCTCACTTCCTGGAATTGCAGCTTTTAAAACAAAAATAACTCTGTAATTTTAACACTTTGTTGTTCACCCTTGTTTTGAAATGGTGCATTGGGGACCAAGATGGCAGCACAGTAAGTAAGTTATTGCAAAAAATGCTTGTTTATATTCCCTTTAAGCACTGCCTGTGTCAAAAGTGCAAGGTCTTAGACATATCTACGCCTATATTAGAAGATGAAAATGCCTGGACTGGAGGGTGGCACTTCAGGATAAAGTTGAAGTGCAGGGGTACTAGCATAATGCACCTTCTCAGCAGTTTTTTCATAGGCAAGGAGAGAGGGGGTGCTTCTATCAAGGGTAGCCTCGAGCTTGTTTTAAGTGTGGGTCACTGGCACATTTAAGCAATGCCTGTGACCATCAAAAATGTAATCTTTGCCTAGCTTATGGTCATCATAGCTTGAGATGTGACAGCCCCTTTAAGTGCAACCTATGAGAGGATCAGGGTCACTCTTTCAGAAATTTCACCTGGGCATACCATAATTGACAGGAGGGTTATGATTAGGAGTACCTGAACAGGAAGGTCCAAATGCCTAAACCTCCTCGCAGACATGGAAGCTTTCCTAGCAATGCTTCTAGGTTACAGACACCTGTCCTCCCCCTCCCCCCGCCGATTACCCTGGTGATGCGGAAACTGAGATCCCTGAACCAGCCCCACAAACAGATTCCACCGCAGAGGAACAGGAACAGGAGTATACTGTTTGTCTGTCACCATGGCAAACACAGGCCTCATCTCCTCCATTAGGTTCCCCTTCCAAGAAGACCGAGGAGGAGGCATCAAAGCCTCTAGGGCCTATGCAGGCTGACCCTCTTGCGGTGGTCAGTGATACTGTCATGCCCCCAACCCCTCCCCCCTTTACAGGACAAATGTACTGAGGTATGTCCACAAGAGGGTGAACTTATGGCTATTGCACCCAGTAAGAAAAGAAGGCACAGCAAAAAGCCGAGAGTGACCAAAACTGCACCTGTCCCAGTGGCTAAAAGGTATTCTGCCCTAGAACGGAGGAAGATGTGGGGGGGGGGGCTCTTATAAGGAGGAGGATGACTCTGAGGCCTCTCTGGTTTCCTCACAACAGGACCCATCCTCAGAGCCTGAGAACTCCCAGGGTGAAGCTTCATCCTCAAAACAAAACAGGAGGAACTGTACCTGGTCCCATTCTCGGTGTATTAGACGCAACTCATTATAATGCTTCTGTGGTTATTTCTCATTCTCTGCTGTGCAATGTCTTCCATTAAGGACGTTTCCCTAAACACTAATATTATCAAATTGTATAAAAAGTCTTTGCTAACTTTGGAGGTTTTACAGCAGCAGTCTGGGGATACCATCTTTTTACAAGATACTGAACTGAATCCCAGTTTGAAATATTAAGAGCATAATTGCAATGGACTTTAGGTCCTTATTACTGGTCTCCAGGAGAGGAGGTCTGTGAGGAGGTCATGGTCCTATTGGCTGGATCTCACTGGCATTTATCTCTTCTAGTGGAAATCCACCCTGGTAGAGTGGTAATGATGGATTTACAAAGGGGAACACAGTCTTTTAGGGTACTGAGTGTATGCGCCTCTCAGTCTAAAGCAGATGGGGTAGATTTATTTCAGAAAATTTGCCCATATTTTTTTTTTACCACCTGAGTTGCTGTTTCGGGGGTGTTGGGATTTAATTGCCTGATTTAGGCTGTTGATTTACAAAACAAAATTGTGATTCTAACACATTGGTAGACATGGTTACCACAGCTGATTTAAAAGACTCCTTTCATGCTGTGCGCAAGACAGGTGGATATACATATTGTAAAGGCTGCATCACTACCAGAATCGACTTTATTTTTATACCTAAATATTTAACTGTAAAGTCTTCATCAACTGAAGGTACTGAAACTTCAGGTCATTATTTTGCATAGTACATTGTCGGAGGCAGACCTCTCCAAGAAAGGCAAGGGATGCTGGAAGTTAAACACTTCAGTATTACAGAGGGAGGAAATTAAGTTAAAAACATCTGAGCTTTTAAAGGCAAGACAGTCAGTATACTGCGACTGTGATTCCTGGGCAGCTTGGTGGGAAGACATGAAGATGGATTTAAAAACAGTTTTCTCCACATACATGTCTAAAGGGGCATGTCAGAGGTACAAGCAGTACCTTGGCCTTCGACAGAGATGCACAGACTTAACTGACTTGTCCAGCAGGAAACTGGGGAACTACAGTGTGCAGAATAAGAACATTAAGCAGAAAATGTTGACTGATGCTAGCAGTATCATAGGGCAGCATCCTTAAAAAAAAAAACTGCAGTTTGGAACCCAGGGTATGGCCCAGTCCTTTGATGTATTCAAGGGATGCCAGGAAATGGCAGAGAGTAGGACTGTCATCTCTGTGGTTGACCCCCAGGGAAATAAACACTCTGGTACTGAAGAAATACATAACGTTACGGAATAATATGTGGCTAATATGTTTGCTTCTGAACAGACAGAAAGTGGGGAAATACTGTATATAATTTTCTAAGCTGCCTAGTATGGCAGAATCTTTGAGGCAGGTATTAACTTCCCCTACTGTCTTGTCAGAGGTGGAATCGACCATTAAATCTATACTTGGGATTAAGTTCCCTGGAAGTGACGGGCTGCTTACTGAGTTGTACAGTACTTTTGGTAGTGCCTTAGGCCCAATATTAGTGGAATTATGTAATGAAATGTTATCTTCTGGGGTATTACCAGTATCTATGACAACAGCCTTGATTATTTTTCTATATTAAAAAAGAGAACCGGTCTTTGCTGTCAAATTGACACCCTACATGCCAACTGAATTTAGACCAGGAAATTCTGTCAAAAATATTGCCGACCCACCTTGTTCAAGTAGCAGTGGATCATATTTCTCCTGACCACGGATGTGCCTTACCTCACAGATCTAGACTATGATAACTTGGTGATAATCTGGGAAGTGTTTGAAAGACACAGTGTGGATAGTGTCTCTGGGTCATCCTTCCTCTCGACCAAGAAAAGGCATCTGACCATTTAGCATATGATTATTTGTTTATGGTGTTACGTATTTATGGCATCCCTCCTGCATTTGTGGCTTGGTTAAAAGTGTTATATTCACAGGCTAGTGTTGTTCCATTTATTAATGGCTGGTTAGGGTCTAAGACTGGTAGATTCAGAGGGGTACGGCAAGGGTGTCCTCTGAGCCCCATGTTGTACATTTTTGGGATTGACCCTTCACATCGGGCAATTCAAGGCCGTAATAGGATTCAAGGTCTCCCTATCAAGGGGAATCTTCCTGCCCTTGAAAATGTTGTCTTATGCTGATGGTGTCAGTATTTTTTGGAGGACACATCTGCTACTAAGCCTCTGAATGCAGTATTGAGTACATTTTCCAAAGTCTCTGCATCCCAGACAAATATGAGTAAATTTAATGGGATAGTTCTTGGCTTAAATAAGGGGGTGAAGACTCAAGTGGCAGGAATACAAATATCTGGCACAAAGATGGAATTACTAGGGTTAACATTTGGGGATAGAGACATGGCCCATCTTAACTGGGAACCCAGGATACAGGCTGCAACGGCCAAGGTCCAGGTATGGAAGAATTAGGAGCTGTCCACAAAGAGGAGCTGCTTTTTTTTTTCTTAATAAAATCTCTTTTGTTGCCCAAGTTTTTGCACATCAGTTATGGAAGCATAAAACTGTGGATGATAAATAATGTCCCAGACTGCAATGTGTATAGGTAATGGAAATTCAGGAACATCTTTTTGTGAACTGTTTCTGTGTGAAAGATTTTGGCAACACCCAGATCGAGCTTGGAAGTGGGATTTGTTAACCCAGCCTATCTTACGATGGCCTTATCCATGGGTTGGCGCCTGTGAAGTGGTCTGGTTTACACAGTGGTACATTCAGTACAGTACTCCTTAATTTAAAATTTCAGGTTTGGCATGCTCTTGCAATCCAACAGAAAAAGGTGGCATATCTGGACTTACAAACTTCTGTTCAGTCAGCAATCTGCCAGGTATACCATAAAGATGTTTCTGTTTATTCTGCTGCAAATTTCACCTGTCTGTGTGGCAGGGGATTCCTGCTGTCATGTATACTGTATGTAAGTAAGTAGGATTGTTTTCTTGGTGGTAAGCATTCTTTGTTTTTGTTTTGTAGCTAATGATGCTTCTTTTCCTTTCTCTTTTTTTTTTGCCTGATGTTCCTTCCTGTTTCTCTTTTCTTTATTTTTGGTTAAAGCATGCAGTCAGGGATATCACAGCTAATAACTAAATATGTATGCATGTTTTTCTTTTATGACTAAAATGTTCCCCTACTTTTCTTTGGTAAGTGCCATGGGATATTTTACCTCTACCTGAACAGTGACCAGAGATGGGCAGAAGGGGACCTTGGTTTAATGTCTCATCCTGAGGGAACTTCAACAGTGTAACATCCCTCTTGTACTGAACTACAGTGTCAGTTACATGTATTACTGTAAGTACCTGCTGTGGAGCAAGAACCTATGACTGGCCGATCTTCCAGCTGCAGAGACAAGCATGCTACCTATTGAGTCCTGATGCTGATAAAGAAATCCACAACAGGGTGTGGGCGATGGTCTCATAACCACACGGCCCAGCTGTTAAGCACAAGGCAGAGCGGAGCAAACAAACTTATTATAAATTACTTGAGTTAGCTAAAGTGACTAATACTAGGTTTTAAGTTCCACTTTTTTTCATGTAAAACAATGACTAAGTAATGATGCTCCTCCATACTTCCGAAGTGGAACACTTCATTTTAACAGCGCTGCACAAGACAAGTTAACAAGTCTGTTCAGTTGGCAATCTGGGACAGTCAGTCGGGGACAGTGTGGACTGGAGGTGCCCTAAAGGCCCGAGGACCCCCATCCCCACCCCTCACTCGGACACCAGCTCAATTGGGTACAGCATGGACCGGAGGTGCCTAAAGGCCCCGGGCCCTCCATCCCCATCCATCACTCGGATGCCAGTTCAGCCGGGGACGGTGTGGACCGGAGGTGCCCTAAAGGCCCCGGGACCCCCATCCCCACTTGAACGCCAGCTCAATCGGGGACAGCGTGGACCGGAGGTGCCCTAAAGGCCCCAGGACCCCATCCAAACCCCTCACACGGATGCCAGCTCAATCGGTGACCGGAGGTGCCCTAAAGGTAATTGCTAAGCCTCCTGCTTAGCTAACTTGTTGAGGGGGTATTCTTTTCTGTTGTGCTACCTCTCCACCTTAGCGACTACTATTTCTTGCTGTCCATTTAGAGTTATGAGTGATTTGCAACACAGTTCTAGCATTTTTACAGCATTTTAAGTGATGTTTGTACCTGTAGTGCACTGCAGACTCAGCTGAGGCCCACCACGTGGTTGGAGTCCTTAGGCAGTCTCCGGGCTCCATTGTTTCTCTAATTTCAGCCATCTCTGTTCTCTCCTGGTCCCAGGTAGTTTGCGCATGCGCACTGGGCTCCTAGTCTCTGGTTACAAGTAATCTCCTGTTGCATTCTAATTTCCTCTTTTGTCTTCCTCCCTGCTTAGGCCCCGGGACCCCCATCCCCACCCCTCACTCGGACGCCAGCTCAGTCGGGGACAGCGTGGACCAGAGGTGCCATAAAGGTAATTGCTAAGCCTCCTGCTTAGCTAACTTGTTGAGGGGGTGTTAGCCTGTTGACACTGCACGTCGACTGCCCCATCTGCCCCAGCCACTCTCCCTCCCAGGGGCGTCCCTTAATTTAAGGACCTCCCCCAGTCATGTGACCACTATCAGATTTTTTTCTAAGTGTCTGTCTCTCCCCTTGCAGGTTATATCGGCTCTCCACTAGCTGGCAGTATTTCCACTTAACTCATAGTCTCTCTCCAGCCCGACTGCTGCCTCTGCTTCCTTCTACTCTTCTGCTCCCCTACCTCGCACCCTCCCTCCTTTTATTTCCCGGCGACTAGGAGTCGCTATTGTTCCCCTCTCTGCACCTTTTCCCACCTTCCCTGAAGCCCTCTTGCCCCAGTTCCCCCCCACCTCTTTTTTAGGCTCTCACTCCACTTTCTCTACCCTTTTCCCACCCAGTTCAATTCCCCCCCTCTCAGGATTTGAACCCTGCACCCCCAGTGCCATAGTCCATGACCCTTCCCACTGCGCCATCTGGGCTGCCTCTCCACTAATGACCTCTCTCTACCCTTGTAACTCTCATTTCCCCTGCCTTTGCACCCCTAACATGACTACCCTCCTCGTCCCTTTGGCACTCCTTCTCCTAATCCATCCTGCCCTCCCTGCTCCCTCTTCCCCGTCATCATTCCTCTCTGTCCACTATCACCCTGGCCCCTCTTCACACCTGTACCACTTCCCCACTATTACCACCTCCCCACCCCTGCATCCCCCATATGCTCCCCACTCCCAGTTGCTCTTTTCCTGGACTCCCCCTGGCCTCCCCTGTTCACGGCTATTTCCATCCTCCGCACCCTTCCCATTCCTATTCCTATCTCCCGCCCTGTGCAAACGTCCTCCCATGCCTCTGTCCCCTCCCATTTCTGGCACTCATCAGATTAATCTCCCTTCTCCTCCTGCTGACAGGTAACATACACCCTAACCCAGGACCCCCCCACTCCCATTCCATCCCAGCAGCTGGGTTTCGTATCGTCACAATGAATATCTGCAACCTTCAAAAAAAGTTTACCTGACTCCAAGACTGAATGGCACAGCACCAACCTGATGTCTTGGCAGTTGCTGAGACATTGCTCTCAATGTCTAACCCTGACTCTTTCATAGTTCTTCCCAGATACACCCTCTTCAGGGAAGACAGAGTCGGGAAGCATGGAGGTGGCTGTGCCATTTACCTCCGTGACTCTTCAAGGGCACCCTCGACCTGGCGCATGGCGCCCAAGCCTTCTCACTCAAAATCTTCCCTGGCAAAGCCAGGGCCCCACTGATTATCACCACTGCCTACATTCCCTCGCGTCACCAAAAACTCGCACTCCAATCCCTACTCGAGCACCTCTCCCAACTCTCGTCTAAATCTGAACAAATTACACTGGGTGACCTTAACATCAATTGGCTCTCTAGCTCTGCTGCCCAATCCAAAGTTGCTATTGCTGCCCTTGATCTCACCCAAATGGTCACCCATCGAACCCAAACCAATCCATCCAACGGTCCCACCACCCTACTTGATATTGTTCTATCTAATCGACCCCATAAAACCTCTGACATCACAGTGCTACCCGACGCACTGAGTGATCACTCCCCTGTAATCTTCTCCTGGTCTTGTAAGGTGCAAAGACCACCCCCAAGAATTGTCTTCCGGTGACGCCTCAGACCTAGCAAGCTGGGTCAACTTAAAAGACCACCTCGCTTGCTGGGACTGGACACCTAGTAACCTAGCTCCCGACATTAACACTGCCCTCGGTTATTTCATCCACTCCTTCAACTCAGCCTGTGACATATTCGCTCCTATTGCCAAACTTGTGATTAAATACCCTGGCACCCCCTGGGTCACCCAATGCTTACTTGACCAAATGCACCACCAGGACAACCTCTGGCATACAGCCCTTGACTCTGGTTAGCCCACCGATAGGCAAGCCTATCGGGTTGCTCAAAACAGATGCACCTGGGCTGTCTGTAAAGCAAAAGCTGACTACTACAGGTCATCCCTCTCCTCCTCCTGGGGACCGTCCCGCAAATTTTGGGACAACAACAAGGAACTCAATGGAAAACCCTTATACTCTCCCCATCCCAGCTCAACATCAATGGTTCCATTACCACTGATCCGCAGTGCATCGCTGACACCTTCAATCACACCTTTTCTGATCTCATGAAGATTAATTGTGTATAAACTATATTATGTGTTTTATGTACATGTGACTTATGTTATAAACTGTAAGGGTGCCCTGAGCTCTGGAAGGGTACTCTCTAGAAATAAAATGATGATGATGATGATGTTGTCAGCTCGGTACGCCCACCTAACTTTTTCGACCCTATTCTTGCCCCTCCACCCCTCCCTCACCCACCCTTCTATTTCCACGCCCTCTCAATGCAAGTAGCCAATCCCTACCTCCTCAAAGCCCTAAATGGCTCCAGTTACAGTAATGACTCTTTGGACCTCCAACTACTATGTCTGGTCCTTGACGTAGTACTCTCCCCTTTTACAAACCTCCTTAACCACTCCCTCTGCCTCAGTCAGTTCCTCTCTGCCTGGAAAACTGCAGTCATTACCCCCATTCACAAGAGTGATGACCGCACCTCCCCTGGGAACTACAGACCTATCTCCATCCCCCCCATCTCAAAAGCCTTAGAGAAGATAGTCCCCGACCAGCTGTCTGACTACCTCACCACCTACAATCTTCTCTGCAAGGAGCAACATGGTTTCCACCAGGGCCACAGCACCTCCACTGCCCTCACTGAATTCTCCAGCTATATACATTCTGCTCTTGACAGTGGGCAACTAGCCGGCACAGTATTCTTAGACCTGTCAAAAGCTTTCGACACTGTCAGCATCCCCTCCTACTGCCCACTCGATCCCAATTAGATTTCTCCCTGGGTGTAAATGCCTGGTTCGCAAACTACCTTTCATCCCACTCCCAATGCATGAAAATAAATGTCACCCTCTCTGGTTGCCGCCCAGTCCTCTCTGGGGTACCCCAGGGCTCAATCCTGGGGCCAGTACTATTTAGTCTTTACCTTAATGCCCTCCCCAAAGCCTGCCCTGAAAGGGTACTACTGTATGCCGATGATGTGGTCCTTTTCTCCGCCCATCCTGACCCAATCTCCCTTCAAAATGCCCTCCAGTACTCCTTTACCCAGGCTGAAACCTGGTTCATCGACTGCAAACTTGTACTTAATCACAAAAAGACAAAGATCATCTTCTTCTCTGCCATACTCGGAGCAGATACAAAGATTCCTCTCTTCTAGTCCGGTCCAATAACCTCCTCCCCCTCAACCAAGTAAAATCCTTCAAATACCTAGGTATAACCTTCGACCCTGCCGTATCTTTCTACGACCACATCTAAACCCTTTGCTCCACCATTAACTCTCGTATCGGCCTACTCTACCAACACAGGGACTGTCTCTCCCCCACCCCCCCAAAGCCCTTAGGCTTGCCATTACATCCTCTGTCCTATCCCTTATCGACCATGGGCTCCTGGGTTATGGGGCTGCGGATAACACTGCCCTACACAGAATCAAACTGTCCCTCAACAAAGCCTGCCACCTCCTCACAGGTAGTTCCAGGCTTAGCCACACCTGCACTCTCTACTCTTTGGCAAACATTATCAACTTTGATGAGAGACTGTTGTATCAGACCTGCCCCTTTGCAGAAGAAAATTCTTGCTGGTATGCCACCCCCCCCCCCGGCCTGTCCTCGCTTATCTGGCCCTCTCCCCTTATACAATTCACCCATAGCTCCTCCAAACCCTCTCTCCATGTGCTCAGAGTCAGAACCTCCTTGGCCCAGAGGTCCTTCTTATGTTGAGCCCCATCCTGGTTTAATTCCCTAGCTGCTACCATTGCATATGAAAGTAGACTTGGGGATTTCAAGTCCTCACTCCGGCACCATATGCTCACCTCCTGCAGCTATGACTGCCCTTAGCTACTATCCTCCCGCTCATCCCTGGTCCAACGCCTTCTGGTGCTACCGCTGCCTACCCCTTAACAAAGGACAAAGGTCCTGGCTTGCACCCCATTTTGGTTTGCCTCCCTACCATGGCCTGAATATTATCCCTCCATTGCTCCAGATCTATATTGTTATGCTATGTCATTGCTGATATGTATTGCTGAAACTTTCTGTGCCTACCCTAGCTATTACTCTGCACAGGAATCATGAAAACTGTTGTAAATTATTGTACTACTTAGCTACTACCCTGTATAGGAACCTCGATTCTCGTTGAATGTCTGTTCCCTTGCTGTATCTCATTCATTTTGTACTACTCTGACATGGAGCCTTTGTAAATGAGTCTCTGACTCAAAGGTTTGTAATTCCTTTTATTTTTTTTAATTTATATTTATTAAGTATTGTTATATACACATGCATCATTTACATAATATAAAGCATACAGGATATTCACAGAATACAATTATTCATTCATATTGTGTATCCATAGCTGGAGTCACCAAGAAATCTAGTTACTTCCCCCAGAACACCTGACCCTAAGTCAGTTGAAGATGGTGTATAATACGTTCAAGGAACAAATGATGAATCTATCCCCGAGTAATAAAGTACCCAACCCTGACACTTAGGCCTAAATCCCTGCATGTGATTCTGAAGAGTTGCCTTAAGGCTCTCCATCTGGTAGATTTCCAACATGATGGATCTCCAATCCTGAATGGAAGGAATCTGGTGGGACATCCATTTTCTGGTAATAGCCTTCTTGGCAGCTATAAGAAATATTGGTAACAATGTTTTGGTCCACTGGGGAGAGTGGTCTGGATACACTGAAAGTAATATAATTTCCCCCGTTAATTCTACTGGTTCCCCTAAACAGTTAGACAGCTCCAACTTAAGGTCACACCAAAAAGGCATTAAGAGAGGACAGTGATATAAAACATGGCCCAAATCTGCCAGACAGCACCCACATTGTCTCCAGCAGTGACCGTATGTGGCCGGGAGGAATCTGATTATGATTGCCGGGACTCAAAAATATCTGGTTCGAATTTTCCAGGAGAATTTCTGCCAAAAAGAGGAGGATGAAGTCACTTTAATAGCTGGCAGGGTCACGGCAACCCAGTCAGAAAACTGAACCTCTGAAGCCAGGTCCTCATTCCATTTGTCTAGTATTGACTTTGTCAAATCTCCCAGTAGGTCTCTTAGTGCCTTATATATGTTCCCTATGAGATGCCCACATTGGTGCCCACGGATGGAATCAATGAAAATTTTTACTAAAGGTGGATTTGGGGTAGGGAGTTTAGCGGCAATTGTCTGATGGCAAAGGATATAATACCTCACTTGGAGGTATCTAAAAAAATCTGTGCTTCGGAGTCCGTAATGGATGTTGAACTTATCAAAAGGTAAGACTCCCCTCTCGTCCAAGAACTGGAACAGGTGCGATAAACCTAAACTGTGCCACTGGGAAAAGACCGTATCCATGTGGGAGGGCTGAAAAAGATCATCCTTGGAAATAATTTTATAAAAAATATATATTGGCTTTATTGCTGGCTTATTTCTTAACCTGAACCAGATTTGGAGAGTATGAGATGTTATCTGAGTGAAAAGTCTCAAGGAAGTTGTATTATTGGTAGAAGAGAAAAGAAGAGGAGGACTGTCATACATGTAATTCAATATAAACTCCAGGGACTTCCAGGGTGCAAAGAAGATGTCAGTCAGCCAATGTATGAGTGCGCGAAGAAAAGCTGCCTGGGCGTAAAAGTTTAAGGTTAGGTAGGTTTGCTCCCCCTTGAGCAATGGATAGTTGGAGGATAGAGAAGCGAATTCTGGGGCATTTCTTACCCCATATAAATTTAGAAAGTAGTTTGTCCCAAGATTTAAAATAAAAAGGTGAGGGGTAGTAAGGGATGTTTTGGAAAAGGTACAAGAGCCGGGGGAGGACATTCATATGGATAGTTTCATCTGTTGAAAGAATGACAGTGGTAGGGATGACCACTTTTCTACGTCTTTTTGTACTGTAATGGTGAGTGGCTCATAATTGACCAACTCCATGACCTCCTGGTTTAATGTAATGTGTATCCCTAAGTATTTAATCTTCGTGGATCTCCACCTCAGGGGGAGAAGGCGATGAAGGGTGTTTGTCGGGGAGAAATTGAAAAGGAGGGCTTCAGATTTTACCATATTTAATTTAAACCCTGCTATAGCCTCATATTTCTTAAGAATCTTCTAGACTGCAGGAATAGATGTGTCTGGAGAGAGAGAAGGGTTACAAGAACGTCGTCAGCAAACATGCTAACTTTATATTGCTGTTGTCCCAAAGGAATGCCTTCTACCTTGGAAGAAGTTCTGAGAGCTGTTCCCAACGGCTCCATGTAAAGAGCAAATAAAAGGGGGCAACCCTGCCGAGTGCCCAGGAACAAGGTGAAGGGTGGTGATACCCCTCCGTTAACTCTCACATATGCCCGAGGAGAAGCGTAAAGGTTTCTCAGCCATTTCAAGAATGACTCTGGAAAATGGAACCTCGACAGGGTGTCCCACAAAAATTGCCAGGACACCCTGTCGAAGGCCTTTTCTGCATCTAAACTAATAACTGCCGAGGGGATCTGCTGATCCCGGATGTATTCAGTAAGCATTAAGGTCCTACGGATATTGTCCGTAGTGTTTCTATTTTTAATGAAACCAGATTAGTCATGATGAATTAGGCAGGGCAGGATCTTCTCCAATTGTGAAGCCCATATGGCTGTGAAAAGTTTGTAATCAGTGTTAAGGATTGAGATCGGTTAATAAGAGGAGGGTTTAGTGGGGCCATTATTTTGTTTTAATAAGGTGGCCAGGGTGGCATAGGCCCGGGGGTGGGGGGGGGGGGAACCTCTGCAACCTCTCTAAATGTAGAGAGTAACTTGGGAGAAATCTCACTCCCAAATAACTTACACCATTTGGACGGAAACCCATTGGGCCCTGGGCAAAGGTGGGAAGAAAGGGATTTAATGCACAGGGAAATTTCGTCAAGTGTGATAAGGGATTCCAATATGCTCCGTTGTGCCACAGTGAGGCAGGGGAAGGGGAGATCTCTTAAAAAAGACCGTCCCTCCTCAGGGGTGGACCGATCATCTCCCTGATATAAGTTTTGATAGAAGGTGACAAAAGAGTGAATGATATCCGCCTCCCTATGTGACAGCCTCCCAGAGACTGGATCTTTGATCTTTTAGACAGTCATGGAGCCCTTTGTCCCTAGGCGTTGAACGAGTCTACGGGCACCTCAGGGACCTCCTGTACCTGGCCTGTTTTAGATAGAGGAGGACCTGCTGAGTCTTGATGTCCATTAATTTCTGTATTTCCGCTTTCGTATCTCGGATCTTTTGTTGGGCCCCTCGGTCCCCTTCAGTATATAATAACTAGTAAGTGCTTAAGTGTTCCATAAGGGTGTTATATTTGGATTCTAATTCCCACAGCCTCTTAGACACATATGCTATGGTTTCCCCAGAGTGTTGCCTTTAAGGCATCCCAGACCAGGGCTTCCGAAATATCTGGAGAAGAGTTTTCCTGAAGACAAAGGGGAATGCGTTTCATAACGTACACCACGTATTGTTTGTCTTTTAGGAAAATCGGGTTAAAGCGCTACAGCGTTTGTGTTTTCTTTCTACCTAGATCCAGTCTAAAGGTGAGAGGATGGTGGTCAGAAAGAACCATGGGGTTTATATTGATGTCTTGCACCAGACCAAGATATTCACAGGTTACCAAAAAGTAAACTATTCTGGAATAGGTGTGGTGCCTATTCAAAAAAAAGTAAAACCCAGGTCCAAAGGAAATAAACAGCGCCAGACATCTACTAATGCCCAAGTGATCCATGGTGTTTTTTAAATATTTAGTTATGCCTGATTGAAGCCTGTGACAAGGGTTGGAGATGTCTAGATGGGCTGATGTTGTCGAACTTAAATCCCCACCCAGAATAAGTTGCCCCCGGAGAAGGTCCACCACCCGTGTCATTAAATGCGGAGCTACAGGGGGTTTTGACATGGGTGGTAGATAAGCACTCACCAAGGTCACATCTTGGGAATATAATCTTCCCTGTAAAATGACAAATCGGCCTTTATTGTCCATATAGGACTGAGTGACTTCTAGTGGTGTGGAAGTAGGGACCAATATGGCCACCCCCCCTTCGGTGGCCGCCAGGGTGGGAAGAGACATAGACTTTATACCTCTCTCCCCAACTCAGCTTCTTATGTTCGTCATCTGAAAGATGCGTTTCTTGGATCATAAAAAGGTCAGCGTTTTTTTTTTTTTTTTAAATATACTGCATAAAGCGTGAATGCTTTATTGGGTTATGCAGACCATTAATGTTCTAGGAAAACAGTTTTACTGGTGAAGTAGCCATAACTCAATAAGTAACTTTTGTCATTTTCTCTGTCCCCCAGGAGAGCAGCCCTTCCAGCCGTTTGAACCACCTTCCCCGTGAGGACCAGAATAATATGAGGAAGAACCACCGGTGTATCTCCAACATATTCCAGTAACAATAAAGATTCTGTGAACACTATATCTATCGTGCACGTGTGTTTTTTTTCAACCAAACTGACTCCCCAGTAAATATATCCACGTACCCCCTTCCCCAATTATCTTAAAAGTAAACCAAACCAGAACCTTCCCCTCCCACCCCTGCTTATTCCCATATGTAAATACATAACTAGTAAACCTTTTAACTAAATGCAACTTGGCCCCTTTTATAGTGGGTCCTAAAACAAAGCCTAGCAATAAATCCCTATTTAGGGATAAAGATCTAGTAAATAATAAGAACTTAAATAACTTAATTATAAACATGATGACTCCCATCTGTGGAATGTCCATCAGTGGACACCAACAATGGGCCTCGAGCAGTTCCCTGGGAGGGAACACTGTGAGGTTTGGGGTCTTCTCATCCCCCCAGTGGGTGTTAAGCAACTTAAGGGACCCTAAGGTTACCCAAAGAGTGAGGATTCCCTGAAGGACCCCCCCCCCGACCTATATGGTCTGGTATTTTCCTTGAATGTTACTATCTCCTTGACCAACCCTCCCGCAAATGTTGGGATACTACATCATCTCTGGTCCACTCCAGGGCATATTGTGGAGAGGAGGTATTACAGAGGGAATAAGCAAATCTCTCCCGGTTAGCCTCCGAACTGGGATATCTTCATTATAACCTTCTTGTTTATTGGGGGGATGGGATACATGAAGGGGATTACCCAGGACTGAACCTGGATCTAAGAACTAAAATTTCCATATTATTTCTTCCCCCTTCCTCTCCGTGTCCCTTTCTGGGGGTCATTTAATCCCACACAAAAGACAAAATCATAGAAGGTAGGCAAATATCTCCACAAGTTATGTCCTTCGGATGATGGAGCTCTCCATATTAAGTTATGGTCTTCATTATCTCATGAGGACTCCTCAGTATAAGCAGTTCATAACAGTTCGGGCATATCAATCCTTAGGTCCAAAGATGTTTAGTTAGATCCCTGACAGATACTAAAAGTCCCGACCAAAGGACAGTCTATATTTGTAAAGACTCAGAGCCACCACCACCAGCCCAAGAGGGATAGGGTCATCTCCGAGCAAACCCCTCCATCCCCACAGGTTCCCCCCCCCCGTCCTGAGTCTGGTCAGCCCCCCCTTCTAGCAATTACCTGGAGGAGCCTCAACTCAAGGGAGCAATGGGAGAATCGTAGGTCAAAATCCTGGGGGAGGGAGTCCGTCTATGCCCCATGGGATCCCTTACATTAAAGGAATAAGCTTTTAATAGTCACTCAGCCTGGGGGGAACCCCCACCATCAGATGGCTATCTTTCCCAATATACAGCCAATGAGACCCAACTTAGATTCACCATTAAGGGTTTGCTGCCTGGGAAAAACACATGAGGTCGGAAATCCCGAGGAAGGACCAACTGAACCCCCCCCAAGCCCCGAGTCGGACAAGACTAGGCGTGAGGGTAAACAGGGGGACCCAGACAAGGAAGAAATAAGAGAAAGCCCAGAGCAATCCTGCAGTCATCCTCAGGTGGCCAAGGTGGTGTTTGATATTGATGTAGCTTTTCCAGCAGGTTGTTGTGTTTTTGAGCTGATCTGGGTTTCATAAATGCTACTGGTTTGTCTTTGAGTACACCCTTGGTGAGCAAGTCTGTGGCCGCCTCTTGAGCTGTGGAGTAGGCGACTGTGCCTGAGGGGAGTTGCACTATAAATCTGGACGGGTAGGGCATGCAAAACTTTATTTTTTGTGCCCAAAGCAGGGAGAACAATGAGGCATATTCCCTTTTCATTTTTGGGGTATAAGGGGCATAATCACTATCCATAATTAAACGATGCGACCCTAACATTGTGCAGCCCAACTGCCAGGCTTTTTTCAGCAGTTGTTCCTTTGTGTGATAGTTTTGGAACTTAATTACAAATGACCTACTGTAGGTCTGGCAACTATTTGGGAGGGTTTGGGACCCAGGGCACGATGTGCCCTCTCTATGTCTATAGCAAATTCCGGTTCCAGGTTTAAAATCAAGAGGAGAAGGTAGTCTGTATAAGCAATCAGATTTGACCCTTCCTCCTCCTCTGGCAGGCCGAAAATACGGATATTTTTCTGATGGCTTCTGTTTTCGGCATCCTCCTGTCTGGCTGCCAAGTAAATTTGTTCTGCAAATAAAAATCTTAAGCAGTCCTCCATGGATTCGATTTTGGTGGTGTTAGAGGTAATCTGTTGGTCAGCTGTTTCCATACGGGACTGGAGAGCCCCTAGGTCTGTTTTCAATTCCCCAACAGATTTGCGCCTTTGGTCGCGAAACCTCAGAAATAGCTTGTAGTATGTTATCCCCTATTTGTGAGTCCTGGCCCTTTCTCTTGCTGGATTTAGTTGATGGGGTTGATTTACTGGGACCGGAGTCCTTCGGATGTTTGGCGGCCTGCTCCAGATCCAGTTCACCTTGCTCCTCACAGTCGTCCATATCAGGGAAGAGATGGAATCGGTTCCACTGTTGTTTTGCCATTGTGAGCAAAAATGTATGGAAAGCCCGTCTCCCTGAAGTAATAAATGGTAAATGTGAGTTGTTTGGACCGAAGATTAAGTTTTAAACAAAGGACGATTTCCGATAGTGCGGGAGGGTTCGTTTTAAGGCTGTTCACAGGCTCAGACCGGAACCGGAAGTCTTGTACACTCTCAAAGGTTTGTAATTCCGATACCATTAATAAATAAATAACAGTAGTAAATATAAGATATCCTGCAGCTCTGGGTGCTCATTAGTTGAAGTCACATAAGTGATTTATTATTTTTAACAAAGCAAACCTTGAATGGCAACTTTCAGGTGTCACCCTGCCCATGACAACATTGCCACATTCACATATACTCGCGCCTCCATTTTCCTGCATTTCACTGTCAGAGCTACTGTACTTCACTGTGCCCAGCTGCATTTTTTTCCTTTCTCCCTTTTCCCTTTGCTTTAATCCACTAGCTCTTAGGCTTTGTCAAGGTAAGCCTGTCCTAAGCTATGGAAAAAAAAATCTCAGGCCTCATCATTTATAAAAATATTGTGCCATACTTAGCAAAGTAGACAGGAAATAAAATAAAAATGCTTGGAATAAATGTCTGTTTATTAACAAAATATTATATATTGCATTAGTGACACTAGACACTTGATGATTGCTAGAAATATAGAGACTTCTTGAAATTCACAGGGGTGGGTCAGAGCAGCACTTCTCCCTGTGCAGCCAAAGGTTAGTACAGTTATATAAGAACTCACTATAACAGTAGATCTTCAAGAAGAGCTCTTGTAGCTGGCTACACCATAAAGACTATGACACCAGGCACTAGGACCCCACAGAAAAATCTTATCTAGCAGTACCCAGTGGGGACAGCCCCCCGACGTCCACCCGCCTCCGACGTCCACCAATGGTATAAAGGAGGCGGTCCCTGGCTCCCACCTCAGTTCTCACGCCGGAGACCCAGCTAACCCAGAAATGGAGAACCGAGGCAGTTCAAATAATCCTGCTAAGGGGCAGAAAGGAAAGAAAAGAAAAGAAAAAGGACCAGGTGGGGAAAGGAGAGAGGGAAAGCAGCGCCTGCTGCAAGAGCTCATCTCGAAGATCTGTTACGGTAAGTTCTTACATAACTGTACTATCTTACTTCAAGCTGGAGCTCTTGCAACAGGCTATACCATAAGGCCTGAGTACCAGGCAGTACTAACTGGAGCCAGGTCAGTATGGGACGAGGTAAGTAGGCGATAGCGGAATCATTCAGGATAGGAGTCCCTGAAGTACTGCTAAACCAAAAGAAAAAATTACTCACCTTAGTAATTGTGTTTCTTCTAATGGAGTCTTGCTGTATTCTGACATATGCAGTTAGCCCCAGCACTTGAACTGCCCCGGAGAGGAAAGAGTTAACGCTATGCAGGAAGCATAGAACGTTGAGCTCGAGCTCGGTTCAAACCTCTGTCTGCAGCACTTCAAAGTGTAACCGTCAGATTCTTACGAGCTAATACTAACTACATTTCCTAAGTGGAAATTGTAAAGAAAATAGCCAACAGGCAACAAATTTTTGGATCCCCGAAAAGACTCAAGTCGAGAACCCAAAATAATAACCAGGTAGTGAACCAACATATAGCTACAAAAACAACATAACAATAACCCACTCCCTCTTTCTAAAAAGGAGGAGTGCCAAGAACACCACTGAGGTACAACACTATATCTGCCAGCCCACTTCCCAAAAACAGGTTCTGAGTGGGGAGGCAGAGAGGGAGGTCAGAATACAGCAAGACTCCATTAGAAGAAACACAATTACTAAGGTGAGTAGTTTTTTCTTCAAACAACATGAAGTCTTGCTGTATTCTGACATATGCAGACTACCAAGCAGTACTGCCATGGAGGGGGGTACGGAACCTATTTTGGGACTAGGCTCTGCAGTACTGCTGTTCCAAACCGAGCATCACTCCTAGCCTGGATATCCAGAGAGTAATGCTTGGTGAAAGAATGGACAGTTTTCCACGTGGCTGCTTTGCATATCTCTAGTAAAGGTAAATCTCTGGCAGCAGCCAGAGAAGCAGCTGTATCTCTAGTCGAATGAGCCCTCAGGCCTGAGGGGGGTATTTTGCATAGCTTTTCATAGCAAAATTGGATACAAGAGACAATCCACCTGGCAATAGTTCTCCTAGTAGCAGGTTTACCCTTTCCCACTTCACCATAAGTGAGAAACAATTGAGGACAGTCAAACCAAAGTGCCTTAATATGCTTAGTGTAGTAGCTAAGTGCCCTCTTAACATCTGGACTGTGTAATCTTCTTTCTCCTGAAAAAGAATGATCAGTGAAGAACACAGGAAGATACGTGAGCTGGTTTAGATGAAAATCTGAAACCACTTTGGGTAAGAACCTCCTATTGGTTCTAAGGACCACCTTATCTCTGTGGAATGAGATATAATCCGGCTCCACTGACAGAGCTTATAATTCACTAATACGCCTGGCAGAAGTGATAGCTACTAGGAACACAGTTTTCCAAGTAAAGTACTTGAGTTCTGCTGAAGCCAATGGCTCAAAAGGGGGTTGCATAAGCTGAGCAATGCAAACATTAAGATCCCAAGCAGGGGTAGGGTCCCTAAAGGGAGGGTTGGTATGGACCAAACCTTTAAAGAACTTATAGAAGACAGGATGAGATGCCAGAGAGGGAGCCTTCCCTGCTGACAGGAATGCAGAGATAGCTGCTAAATGAACCTTTAAAGTGGCTGGCCTGAGGCCTAGGCCATTGAGATGAACCCTATAATCCACAACAGTAGCCAGATCAGCAGTATCTGGTAAGACATCCTTACTGGAGCACCAAATGTTGAATCTCTTCCATTTGGAATTATAAGTTTTTCTGGTGGCAGGTTTTCGAGAGGATTTAAGAATATCCAGAACCCCCTGAGACAGGTGCAAACTTGCATACTCTAACTCTTCAAGAGCCAAGCCTTGAGGTTGAGAGACCAAAGGTTGGGGTACCAGATTCTTCCCTGAGAGGAGGTTAACAGGTTGTGCTCCTTGGGAAGCGATAGAGGGAAATGGACCATTAGGGACATCAACAGAGGATACCAAGGCTGCCTGGCCCAGTCTGATGCAATCAAAATCACCTTGCATGGTTGTGATCTGATCTTGACAAGTACCTTGAATAACAGAGGAAAGGGAGGAAAGGCATACAGGAATCCCCACCCACCCCCAATTCTAGAAACAGAGCATCCAGGGGAACTGTGCCCATGACTGGAGGTCTGCAACAGAAGAGAGGAAGTTGATGATTGTCTGAAGCTGCAAAGAGATCTATCTCTGAAGTGCCCCACCTGGAGAAAATTACTTTCAATATGAAGGGATCCAGGGTCCATTCGTGATGGCCCTGAGAGATCCTGCCCAGAGCATCTACCAGCACATTGTCCTTCCCTAGTAGATGGACTGCTACCAGAGATGCCTGCAGGGCATAAGTCAGAGACCATATTTTCATGGCTTCCGTGCACAAGGCCGTAGACCGAGTGCTTCCCTGCTTGTTGATGTACCACATGGTGGTGGTGTTGTCTGTCCTGACCCGAACCACCTTGTTCTTTACTTGAGACTGAGAAAGCTTGGAGAGCCAGGAATACTGACTGCCCTGAGTTCCAGAAGATTGATATGAAGTACAGACTCCTGAGGGGACCAAACCCCTTGTGCTGTGAGGGCTCCTAAGTGAGCTCCCCAGCCCAGGAGAGAAGTATCTGTGGTTAACACCACTGAATGAGTCTGACTGATGAATGGGACTCCTTGTCTGAGATTGTCCTGATCCAACCACCACTGGAGAGCTTGGATAAGAATCTGAGTCACTGTAATCAATTTGGTTAGAAGATCTTTTTTCTGTGACCAAAAGGACCTCAGATGGAACTGAATGTCCCTCATTTGAAATCTGGCTCCCTGTACCACCACAGTGGAAGCTGCCATGTGACCCAGGAGCTGAAGAAAATATCTTGCTGGTCGAGACACCAGAAGGCAGAAAGAAGAAGCAAGGTCTGTAAGGGCCTTCACCCTTACCAAGGGAAGAAAAGCCTTTGCTTGGACAGTATTCAACTCTACCCCTATGAAAGTAAGGAGTTGTACTAGTTCGAGAACTGACTTTGGTAGATTGAGAAGGAACCCTAGGGAAGTGACCAACTGTTGTGTCACTTGTAGGTCTGGCTTGACTTGGTCTGGAGACTGCCCCACAATGAGCCAGTCATCCAGGTATGGAAAAATGGAGATATTCTGTCTCCTGAGAAAGGCCACTATTACTGCTAGGCATTTTGTGAACACCCTTGGAGTTGATGTTAGGCCGAAGGGCATTGCTCTGAACTGATAATGACCTGAAGGCAATTCGAACCTGAGGTACTTTCTGTGGGAGCAACTGATTGGGATATGAAAGTAGGCATCCTTGAGGTCCAGGGAAGCTAACCCATCCCCTGGCCTTAGAGAGGGAAGAATTACTCCCAGAGTCACCATTTTGAATCTTGGCTTTAAAAGGTGCTTGCCTAGGTATCTTAGGTCTAGGATGGGCTGCCAACAGACCCTTACCCCTGTACTGAGTAGGGACCCTCTCTACCATCCTGAAGGTTAGTAGGGAAGACACCTCTGTTTCTACAGCAGTGGTCACGGAAGGGTTTGCAGGTGGGAAGGACTTGGTCCTCACTTTTGGGAACTTTGCAAAACTGAGAGCCAATCCCTGGCTTACTATCTCCAGGACCCACCTATCTGAGGTAACAGACTTCCAGGCCTGAAAGTAGTAAGCCAGCCTGCCTCCTACTGGGATTGGGATGTCCACCTGGGCTGACACATCAGGGTGTCTGCTTGGCAGGTGCCTTGGACTGAGAGGAGGATGCAGCCCTGCTCATCCCCCATCTGCCTCTCCCTCTGAAGAACCCCCTCTGAGGAAAAGGAGAGGAGGCCTGTGCCTGGTAGAAAGGCCTGTGAAAAGGCCTGCCCCTAGACTGCTGACTTTGAGGAGTTGCCTGCCTTTCCTTGGCCTGTGTACTCCTGTAGGTGGTCCTGTATTCATTCATTTTCTTCATGTAATTCTCTGTCTGCTCCCCAAACAGAGAATTACCCACCACAGGGAAATCCATGGCCTTAGCCTGAGTGTCCTGTGAGAGGCTAGTACATCTGAGCCAAGCAAACCTCCGAAGAGACACAGATGTAGCCATGACTCGTGATGCCACATCATTTGAGTCCACAGCAGCATGAAACAATCTTGGATGCCTCGATCCCATCAGCAGCCACCTCCTCCAGCTCTTTGGCAAGCTGTGGGGAGGCCTGTTTAGCCAGTTCCAGGACAGTATCCCATCTGGACTTCAGGTATCTGGCTGTGTAGGCCATATAATTTGCCTGCCTGAGTCCCAAGGAGGATGCCAAATACTGTTTTTGTCCATAGCATCCACCTTCCTAGAATCCTTATCTGGGGGGTGTGAAGCCAAAGGAATATTAGCCTTGTCACAGGCTGCAGCCTGCACTACTCCAACATGGCTGCATTGGTGGAACAAGAACTCTGTACCCGAGCCTGAAAGCATATACCTCTTGTCCATTCTTCTATCTACAGGAGGTAAAGAATTTGGTGTTTGAAGAACTTTCTGTGTCTGTTTTCCAAAAGATTTATGGAGGGGAATAGACAACCTTTTGGACTCTGGGATGTCCATCATTTCCACGAAATCAGGCTCCTTTTGTTCCTTAACAGCTTCAACCAAGGGAAGCTGGAGGGTCTCAGCCACCTTTTTGTAGAACAAATAGTGGGATGGGGACTCAGAAAGCCTGGGAAGGGAAACATTAGAAGGCCTGTCTGGGGAAATGTCCAGTTTAATGGGCTCATCCAGACCTTCATCACCATCATCATCGTCGTCGTCCTGTTCTTCCTCCCCTTCCCATTCCGGTTCATAAAATCCATCCAGAACATATTCCGGAACCGGGGGAACTGACCAAACTGAACGCCTGCTGAGAGGCACGGGATCAGACGGAACCAGATGGAGCGATTCTACAATGCTTATCGCCCTGGCTATTCCTCGGTGGTTGGACACTGCGGTTCTGGATCCGAACCGGCCGACTTCCTTTTTCCTTTTGATGGAACCGACCCCTCAGGATCGGCTCTCCTCTTGCCCAAGGGAGTATCGCCCAGGTCAGTGGGCACGCCCTCAGGTTCGGTCGGAACCTAACCGGGCTGGCCATCCAGATAAGAGGACTTCTCAGCCTCCTTTTCCCTGAGCCTACCCAACCTGTTTTCTAGGGTGGCCTTCAGGAAATTCTTTCAGATTTGGCAGTCTGAAAGTGGTGGTCAAACCCCAGACAGTAAACACAAGTGGTGTGAGGGTCTGCCTTAGCAAAGGCATCCCCACACTCACCACAGTGTTGAAACCCAGTGGGCCCGTTTTTTTTCTTGGGTTTCTCAGACATGGCCAGGCTACAAACTTACCCTTTACAGCTTAAAAGCCAGGTAAGAACCTCCTATCAGTTACCAACCGTGTTACGAGTCATGGAAAAAAAAAAAACGTAAAAAATACTGTTTTTTTTGAAACCCATAGGAACCGGCACCTCACGCTAAAAGGAAGAAAATAATCAAATCCTAACACAATCAGTTCCTAACAGGATTTCCACACAGAAAATTAAACAGAATAAACCTAAAGACCACTACCTACAACACTTATTGTACCACAGACAGGGATTTGAAGCCAAAAATAACAAAAAAAATGGTATTTAAACTGACAGATTTTCAACCAAACCGACTAGCGAAGGAGCAATCTCCGGAGCGACTGTTCAGTTAGGCAGAGTAAAGAATCTGATGGTTAGACTTTGAAGTGCTGCAGACAGAGGTTTGAACTGAGCTCGAGCTCAACGTTCAATGCTTCCTGCATAGAGTTAACTCTTTCCTCTCCAGAGCATTCAAGTGCTGGGGCTAACTACATATGTCACAATACAGCAAGACTTCATGTTGTTTGAACCAGTTCTCCTGTGGGAAGCTATATCCAGGCTGTAGTGCTTCACAAAGGTATGCACTGAGCTCCAGGTAGCTGCTGCACAGATGTCTGCTGCGGAGATGTTGCGAAGTGTGGTGAAGGAAGCAGAAACACCCCTGGTGGAGTGACCACTGACTGAGCCGTTAAGGGTCTGTCATATTTGTTGTAGCAGAAGGTGATGCAGTTCACCAACCACCTGGAAAGAGTCTGCTTTGCTACTGGAGCCCCAAGGGTTCTTGGAGCAAAGAAAACAAAAAGCTGGTCAGACTTATGTATGTCTCGGGTGCAGTATATGTAGTAATGAAGCACTCGATGCACACCCAGAGTATGAAGAAGGGCCTCCCCCCAGTTAGAAATCTCTGGGTAATAAACAGGTAGGTGAATACCCTGATCAAGAGTGAACTCGGACACCACCTTTGGAAGAAACTTAGGATTAGCTCTCAAGGACACCCTGTCCCTATGGAAAACGAAATAAGGTTCCTTGGACATCAGGGCCTGGAGCTTGGAAATCCTCCGGGCAGAAGTAACTGCAGCTAAAAACAACACTTTCCACGACAGAAAACGCAGCTCGCAATATGCGGCTGGTTCAAAGGGAGGCAACGTAAGCTTTTCTAACAGAAATGAAACATCCCATGGGGGAATGAGGTCCCTAATGGGAGGTTTCAGATGCAACATACCTCGGAAAAACATACGGGACAGGTCCAACTGGGCAATGTATTTGCCTTCCACTGGTGCATGATAGGCTGAAATCGCAGAGAGGCGTACCTTAATGGAGGAATATTGGAGTCCCGAGTCTGAAAGGGAGAGGAGGTACTCTAGGACAGCATTCACAGGGCAGTGAAATTGGTCCAGACCACGGTTAGCAGCCCACAAGCCAAACTATTTCCATTTCATGGCGTAAGTAGCTTGGGTGGACAGCTTTCTGGCTGCCACCAAGACCTCGGCCACCCTAGGAGTAACTCTGAATTGGGACATGACTATGTCTACAGGAGTCACGTATGCAGATGCAGAGATCGGAGGTCCATGTGAACCACAGTGCCCTGCTCTTGCAACAGTAAGCAAGCAAGCAAACTTTATTTATATAGCGCCTTTCTCAAAATCAAGACGCTGTACAAAAATACAAGCATAATATCAGATATACACACAATTAATTAAAATCGTCTGGGAATGCCATTCTAAAAAGATGGGTCTTAAGTTCTTGTTTAAGCCTCCCGACGTTCAGGCATTTTCTTAACAGACGAGGTAGAGAATTCCACAGGGTAGGGGCTGCAAAAGAAAAAGCATGAGCACCAGATGTCGGCAGATCAGAAGGGATGGAGGCGGTGATAGGGAACCAAGAGATCTTGCAGGTAGCCGGGTTCCAGTTCCTGTAGGGCTTTAAAGGTCAGAAGACCAACCTTAACGGTGATCCGCCACTGTACAGGCTGCCAGTGCAGTCCGCGCAGCACAGCTGTAATATGACTGGTCCTGGATGTACCAGTCAATAACCTGGCTGCCACATTCTGCACTAGCTGCAAGTGACGGATATCAACCCCAGGATCCCGAGGTAGAGGGCACTGCAGTAGTCAAGGAGGGTGGTGACGAAGGAGTGGACCAATGTTGGAAGGTCATCTGGAGGAACCAGGTGTTTCACTCAGGCGATATTCCTCATATGGTAAAAGGAGGATTTGACAATGGCAGACACCTGAGACTTCAGGGTCAAGCCATCATCAAAAATAATACCCAGGTTACGCAACCGGTCAGAGGTAAAAAGCTGGATGTCGTCAAGCCATATGTCCAACACCTGCCCAGGAACCCAGACCCATCCCCGGATGACCAGGATCCACAACTAGCACTCCAGTCTTGTCAGGATTCAGTCTCAGCCAGCTGGTGCTCATCCAGTCCTTGATCTCGGCAAGACAGTTGTTAATCACAGATACGGCACCCCCCTGCTCGGGTAGAAAGGACAGATACAGTTGAGTATCATCTCCGTAGCAGTGAAAACTCACACCATGTCGCCTAATGATCTCTCCCAATGGCAGCATATACACTGCAAACAACGTGGGTCCAATATGGAGCCCTGTGGGACCCCATAGGACAGGGGAAGGGCATCAGAGGAATAAATTCCAGTGACCACCCTCTGAGACCTGCCAGTGAGAAAAGATCGAAACCATTCTAGGACTGTCCCCAACAGTCCACAAAGGCATTGCAGGCACTCCAATAGCACACCATGGTCCACAGTGTCAAATGCAGCAGAGAGATCGAGAAGGACCAAGATGGTTCATGTCTTTCGATCCCTCGTTATTAGGTCGTCATTCAATACCCAAACAAGTGCAGTCTCGGTACTATGTCTTTTCTGAAACCCAGACTGGAGGACATCACAGACATTGTGGGTCACAAGGCAGTCATCTAATTGCAACGCAACCACCTTCTCAATAACCTTCGCAACAAAAGGAAGGCTAGAAACAGGCCTGTAGTTAGCAGAACAAGCTGGATCCAAGGATGATTTTTTTTTAAGAGTGGTCATACGACTGCCTCCTTGAGGGGATCTGGAAAGACACCCCTTTCCAAGGATCCCCAAACAATTTTCACTAGGATCAGGCAGATGACATCAACACAACCCACTAATAGGGGTGTCGGGCCCGGATCCAAACTACAGCTGGCTGGGCGCAATGTTTGAACGATCTGCACAATGTCTATGAATTCCAGCCGGCTAAAATCCGCCCAGATCGACCGAGTGTCCATCACCTCCCACCGACCTCCGTAGTCCCTCATAGGGAGAGTAGGGCCGATGCCGGACTGGATGCTGGTAACCTTATCTGCAAAGAATCGAGCAAACTCCTCACATTTAGCTTGAGTAAATGCTCTTCCAGGCTGAAGGCAGGCTGGGTTGCTCAGTCCGTCCACAGTCTGGAATAGCTGAGCCGGTCGATTTTGTGCAGCAGAAATCTCCTTGGACAGGAATTCTGCCTTCTTACAGGAGATTTCAGATTGATAGTCCTTATAATGTTTTTTCAATCTAAGTCTGTCAGCAATCAAGCCTGACTTCCGCCATGCTCTTTCTAGCCTTTGACCAACTCTCCTTAACTCCTTCAAGGAACCATCAAACCATGGGGTCCTTGGGCGAAGAGTGAGTAGTCGAACACAGACTGGAGCAATCTTGTCCAGGGCCTCTCCCACTGCTCTATTATAAGCCAGCATGAGATCGCCCGGACTCATGCATTCACCCATGGGAGGACAAGGGCAGGGGAACCGGTGGTTCCACCACTAGCTGCTGCAACAGGGGGAACAAGATCTGGCGCAGCTAAAGTGGAGCTATAAAGACTATTTCCACACCCTCCGTTTGGAGCTTGAGCAGGAACCTCTGAAGGAAAGGAAAGGGAAGGAAGGCATACAGAAACCTCAATGTCCAAAAGAAGGACAATGCATCTCACCAGAAAACACTAGGCCCTGGATCGAGCGAGCGAAAACTGGGCAGTTTTGCATTGCACAGGGTCGTGAAGAGGTCCAACTCTGGACGACCCCATCATTGGAAAAGGCCCTCCACCATGGACTGAAGGAGTTCCCACTCATGGGTCCTTGACTGCAACCTGCTTAGGACGTTAGCCAAGGTGTTTTGGACTCCTGGAACATGGACCACAGTGAGGGACAAGCCGTGTTCTAAGGCCCAGAACCACACCCTCATGGCCTGTCGACAGAGAGAATAAGAGTGCCCCCCTCGGTTGTTGATGTAGAAGACGACCAACATATCTGTCAATCAACAGGGGGCACTGCTGTGGAGAGACTGTTCTAACAGCGACCATGTCCCTTGTGTTTGTTGATCTCGGAAGTGGGCCCCCCATCCAAGGCCTGAGGGTTTGGCAGGGGGGAGATCTCTCCAAAAGGGGGTTTCCAGCTCCAGATTTTGGAGCGACAGCCATCATGAGAGGGTTCAGACAACAGCTCTGGAGATCAGGGACTGGCTGGTCGAGATTATCCATCCTTTGATTCCACTGCATCCTGAGGGTCCACTGGGGAATCCTCATAAAGAGGAATGCTGAGAGACCTGTCACAATGATAGCTGCCATGTGACCTAAGAGCTGCATCATGGTCCAAGCTGGCACCCTGGTGCAAAATGGAGATTTTGTGGGCCAACAGCTGAAGGTGCGCTGCTCTGTCTGGCGGGAGGAAAGCCTTTCCCTGCACTGTGTCCAGGATTGCTCCTATGTATTGCAATCTCTGGCATGGCTGAGGGGACAACTTTGGAGTGTTCAAAGTAATCCCTAGGGATCTGAACAGGCGAAAGGCATGCGCCAGAGTGACCAGGAGCCGATCTCTTGTGGCTGCTGTCAGGAGCTAATCGTCAAGGTAGGGGTAAATAAAGTGCCCCTGCCTCCTGAGTGCTTTGGCTACCACCGTGAGGAACTTTGTGAACACTTGCAGGGCCGAGGAAAGGCCGAAGGGCAAGGCCCAAAACTGGTAAAGCTGCCCCTGAAAGGAGAACCTCAGGAACCTCCTGTGGGCTGGAAGCACCAGGACTGTGGAGGTAGGCATCTTGCATGTCCAGGGAGCAAAGCCAGTCCCCTTGCTGCAGCATGGGGATGATGCCTGGCAGGGTAACCATCCTGAACCTCCTGTACTCTATATAATTGTTCAGGAAGCTCACGTCCAGGATTGGGTGCAGATCCCCTGTCTTCTTGGGAACCAAGAAGAAGCTGGTGTAGAACCCTGTCCCCCATTGCAAGGCTGGGACTGGTTCTATGGCCCTCTTGTCGAGAAGGATCTGGATCTCCTCCCAAATGAGTGCGGCGTGGGAGGGAGAGTAGGCAGACTGGACCAGTGGACTGTCCAAGGAAATCTGGAGGAATTCTAAAGCATGACCTCACCATATCAACTGGAGCACCCATGCATCTGTCATGATGGTGGACCATCCTTCAAGATAGAGGGAGAACTGACCCCCACTACCTCCCCCAAGGATTCCGCTGGGACAAGGGGTCAGGCAAGGAGTCAGGCATCAGATTCTGAGGAAAGCAGGGAGACCTGGGCGAACTCAGTGTTCCGAGGTCCCTGTGCGCTACTGGGCTGAGAGGGAGCCTTACGTAGGAAGGTGCCTCTCCGCTACTTTCCCTTAGGCTTTTGTTCCCCCTGGCAACGAAAAAGCTTTTGTCTCCCTGGGGCTGGTTTGGATCTGTACATCTGGTGTACTGACTGGACCTCTTTACCCGAACCGTGAAGGTCTGTGATCATTTTCTCAATATCTGGACCAAAGAGCACAGACCCACGGAAAGGGGCATCCAGGATACTGTCCTGCCGAAACCCTGAGATGCAAAGCCAGCAGTACCTCCTCACGCAGACGCCAGTGGTGGCCACCCTGGTTGCTGTGTTGGCTGAGTCATACGAGGAACTCAGCACGTGCTTGCCAATGTCAAGGCCGGACTGCAAAATATTCAACAGCTTCGACATATTGTCAGAGTCGGGCTGCTTTTGTGCCAGCTCAATAGCCTTGTTCCAGAGCAACTTCTGGTACAGCACCATATGTGGCAAAAAATTTAGCAAACACATGGTGCAGGTGGCTGAAGAGTACACCTTGCGTTCAAATTGGTCCAGGTGCTTGGATTCTTTATCGAGGCGGTTGTGAACTCATGTGACATGGCTTTTTAGTCATGCCATGGGCAGTCGTCAGGACCACAGAGTCTGCCTTAGGCTGTTCCCCTGCAAATGGTTTGTTGGTAGGGGTTCAATATAGCCTGTTTGCCTTTTTGGGGATAGCGGAGGCTGTCAATGGGTGTTTCCATGCCAACCTGGTGACATCCTGAAAGGGAGCCATCAAGGGGGGCACCACTAAAGGTTTAGGTTCGTTCATTCCCAAAAAATGGGCGAGCCGTTTCCTCTCCGGGCCCAAACCCTGTCTCCCATTAAGAACTGTATGTGATGCATGACATCTAGAAAAGTAGGGTTGCCCGGGGGAGACCAGGGAGAATTCCTACGACGGGGAGGAGAGGAAAAGATATCCGAGGATCTGGAGGAATGGAATCTGAGGAGCTCCTGTTGGAAGAAACCAAGGAGGAGGACCTTGAGTGCGAGCAGAGGTACCGTCTGTCACGGGAGCAGCGGCGGCACCTGGACGAAGACCTGGACGAGTGTCTAGGTCCATGATGCCTCAGAGACCCTATGTCTGATGGTGGAGAAGGGTTCGATGAGTGAAGAGACGGCTCCATGGGCAGAGAAAGCGGTTTCGCCAGTCACTGCAGGGAGCCCACTGAGGCAGGGTTTCGCAATGATTGAGGGTCCTCAGGGATGTAGCCCCCTTTAACCGTGTTCCACCAGGAACTGAACAGATCCTTGACGTCTCCTAGGGAGACCATAACCAGTGCCAAGGGGCCTGGAGTCTGAGGTGGTGTGAAAGGCATCCTGACCATCTGACCTGACAGCTAGTCAGGAGCTAACGGTCACTCGGGGGACTCGGGTGTATCAAACGACTGTCCCGCAGGCAACTGAGAGCCTGATATCAGGTCAAGGGACTGGTCTGGCATCTGGCTGCCTAACGCTTGCAGTTCTGGTGTCGGGGTGGCAACTCCTTGGCTGGCGGCTGCCCCTGCTGGTGGTAGCTTGGGAGGGGCAAGCAGTAGGGCGTAGCCTTGTAAGACCCCAAAGGGGAGAGGACGCAGAGGACAACGGGGTCCAGCGCCGGGAATCTGTCGTCTGGTGCTTGGGGGAGTGGACTTCAGAGAGTGAGTCCTGCTCCTTGCGTTGCTTCCTGACGTCAGACCATGAGAGATGGTCCGATGAAGAGGACGATGCCCCGGCCTGGTGAACAGCCCCTAGCTTAGACCCGAAAGAGTGGCTATAGGGCCTAAGACTCGGAGGAGGGGCCGAAGGCCCTTGCCTCGAAGATCCTCCACCTGACGTCCTCACCAGGGTGGGAGGCTTCAGTGCCAGTAACCTAGAGAGAGAGCTTGAGTTACCGGGGCAGTTCGACTTCCCACGGAGTGAGGACTCCAGCTGACCATCTTCCTCAACAGAGATCTGGAGCGGAATCTGATCTGGGCCTGTCCTTATCACAATGGTGGTGTTCCCGCTGGTCTTTTTCAACTCATGGGAAGTCCCTAAGACCAAGGTAGTGAAGATCCTAGGCTTGATGGGGTCTTTTGCATGGCGGCCAGCTGTTGTTACAGAATGGCTCGTCAAGCGCCCTCAGAATGACGAATCACGGGTCTGGTGATTGAAGATTCTTGCTAGCGCGCAGGGTGCCTAGGAGTCGTGGGTTGGGCTCCAAACAGATGAGGCAGTGGTTAATGACCGTCTTCGACGTGGGATTTGCTTTCTGCACACACACTTGGACTTCTGTTCCTGAGAGGTAGAAGATGGAGAAGACATGCATGAAGAAACGGCTTTTTACTGGAAAGTCAAAAATGAATGAAAGGGTTGAAAATGGCGGTCGACTGGTAGCAGAAGGCGTCTGTGAAGCTGATGCGCATGGTAGACGGTGGGACAAGAACTTCCTTTCTCCCCCTTAGTGGGATTATTCGAACTGCCTCAGTTCTCCATTTCTGGGTTAGCTAGGTCTCCAGCGGGAGAACTGAGGTGGGGGTCAGGGACCGTCCCCTTTATACCAATGGTGGACGTCGGAGGTGGTCAGATGTCAGGGCCGGTCTAGCTAAGATTTTTCTGTGGGGTCCTAGTGCCTGGCGGCACAGTCCTTATGGTATAGCCTGCTACAAGAGCTCCAACTCAAAATAAGATGCATTAATATTCACAGATCATGTTTATGTCCTTCATTCTTCAAGAGAACAATTACAATTGTTACCAAAATGCAAGCTAAACTCAGACAAAACAATTGTCCAGTATCAAATACATATCACATGGAATACTAGCCCATGTACAGTTTACAAAAATATCCAGGCCTGTTGAATTCAAATCAGCATTATTTATTTATTTAGTTATGGATTTTTTTTTTTTTGTTAACATTTAGTGACCAAAAAATATACACTGAGCTGAAGCTCGTTTCCGGGTACGTGCCAGGGGAGAGGGAACAGGACGAGTTACAAAAGTAACAATTATCCATAATAATCGCAAACATTACGTAAAGTGCAATTGTGCATAATGGAATAGTGTGATGAATAAAAATCAATAAACAAGGAGCAAATAGTAGCACCTGCAATTGTATCTACAAAACATTACATAAGGTGCAATAGTGTGTAGTACTGTATACATATAGTACAATATGGTTTTATGAGGTGCAATATACTCAATAGCTGGAACAGCATGTGGCAAATAAGAAAGCCACTGACAGCCAACAGAAACAACACTGGCTAAATAGCTATAAGCTACACTTTGGGGAGACACTTTAGGGGCAGAAGCAAGAATGGGCTGTGTAGGCCTGGAGCAGGAGTTTTAGAGAGAAAGAGTGCAGAGAGGAGACTAAGTGAAGCGAGAGCCGGAGATTGTTCCAGAGAATAGGAAGTCTAGGTGAAAGAAGCCTGTCCTGCAGAAATACTGGTGACAGGGAGAAGCAAGGAGCAAGAGTCAAGAGTTCCAGAGGGAGGAAAGATAGCAGTGGGCAGGGAGAACCAGAATTGGCCACGACGGCAGACAACAACAGAGTTGCCTGCCAGCAAAGGAAGGGAATGAAAGTTCAGAATAAAGAGAACAGTGGTGGGTAAGGGGGTGAAGACAGCCTAGGACAAAATGCAGAATGAATGGAAGAAGGGGTCCAGCTGGCCTAGGGTGGATCTGGGGACAGTCCCACAGATTATATCACTATACTCAAATGTCGGTAGGATCATTTTGAAAACAATCTCACAATAAGCTGGGTGGCATATACAGGATTTGTTCCTGCACAGTGCACCCAGTTTGGAAGGATAATAGCGAGGACGGCATAAATGTGCCTGGTAAAGTTCAAGTGAGCATCTAACTAGAAACTCACGTACTTGGAAGGAGGGGACTACCTCCAGCAGTGAGCAATCCAGAGTCTTGTATGCACAGTGAATTGGACTCTTGCAAACCTCTGTCTACTTCCAAGGTCACCGAGGCTATTGTTTTTAGCATTCAGGCACAGCTGGTTAGATTGTAACCAGTGTTTGTTAAAGTCACATTGAGATCATTTTCCAGCTCTGGGGTGCAGAGAAGCTGAGAATGAGCACGGTGTCATCTGTGTACATGTGAATGTGTGCAGATGAACAGATTTATGGGATGGTATTCGGAAAAATGGAGACTAGAAGGATGCCTAATTGGACCTCTGCGGGACATCAGAGGCTATTGGGAGGTGTAGGAAAAGGAAGCAACCCTATACTAGACTAATCTAGAATGTCTCAACTTTCACTCCTCTATGTAACTGAATTTTAGTAGCATTTTTAAATTTTTTGTTTAAAACCTGTAAACTTAGTTTTCCGAATCTTGGCCCCATTTTGTGCAGCATAAACTACAAGTGAGACCATTTTATTGCTCTCAAATATTGACATTTATTGTGGTTGGGTTAAAATTTACCTGTTTACTGCTGTTTAATTGTACTGACTCCTAACCAACTGCTGGGTGAAACTTTGTGAGTGATCTGGATCTATCTGATCATGGTTTTTGCTGTTGGAAAGGTGCCAGGACTTGAAAGATGGCTTTAATTATCCTTAGTGTTCCTACAGGACTGTTTTACTGTTTGAAATACAGACCTCTTCAACAAAAGCTCCTCACACCACCCACATTGAGATATCCTCCATCTTCACCCACTGACATCAGATGTGGTGCAACTCAGGGAAGGATGGGGAGACCGGATGGGATAGCGCATGTAGGCACAAATTAGATGGCCAGGATAAATGTGGATAAGTAAAGGAGAGCTTACACACTCTAGAAAGGGCACTTGGGGAAAGAGGAGGGACACTAACCTTCTCAGATGTTCTACTGAGTGCACGAGACAATGAAAGGGAACAGTTTAGGGTCTTATCAATTCACTGTACGGCTGAAAAGACAGTGCATGGGTGAGGGGTTTCAGTTCCTGGGAGACTGGGGTCCCTGTTGGAAGGGTTGATGGATGTTCAAAAGGGATGGCTTGCACACAAATGAGGATGACACAAAGGTGTTAGGATGAAGATTCACAAATTACATTAGACCAGTTTAAACCAGATAAAGGGGGAGACAGCATGGTTGAGGACAGGTACACACACAGTACACAACTGTGGTAGGCCAGGTGGACCTCCCCACTACACTACTGTGAGCAGAAGGGAACACAAAGGACACAAACCAAAGGGGGTAGGGGGAATGCTTACATGGAAAGTAAGAAGGAGGGAAAGGTAAGAAAATTGAAACATGTAGGACAGGCAGGAACTCAAGTAGGAGATTGCAATACAGAGGAGATAGAAAGTGATCACGACCTGGAGAGGAAACGTCTGAGAACAAGACTAGTGCAAAGCGAAAGAGGCAGCTACAAGTCCCTTGGACCAGAGCCATTGGCAAAGTAGTATACAGAATTATAGAGGTGAAGCTAGGCTCACGGTCAGTCAGCACAAGGACCAGTGCCACTCTTGGCACCAATTTATTTGGCTTTATTTCAGCAAAGTTAAAAAGGCAGCTGCAGCTACTCCTCCTCACCAACAATTCACGCATACAGGTGCTTTTTCACCTTGTCTGACCATGACAGCTGCTTCATCTCTATAATTCTGAGAACAAGACCATGAGGCAGATCAAAATACAGCAGAAGGAGAAAATCAGCAGGAACACAGGGAGCAGGAGGAGGCAGGAACACTAACTGGCGATGGAGCCTGGAGTCTAAGGTTTTTGACCTGCAGGCAGTGGTGGCAGAGGCCCAGGTAGATTTGGTGTCTGTGACAGTGACATGGTTACACCACCAACACTGGAAACTACCTATGCCAGGATACACGGTTTTCAGGAAGGATAGGAGGCATGGGGAAAGAAAAGGGTGTGTCCTTCTATGTGAAGGAGGGCATCAGGGCTACAGAGGACACAGAAATGTGGGGGAGGCGGTGCACCAGTATGGATGTACTGTGGGTACTGCAGAGTTACAGACAGTGGGAGGATTTTCAGAGTTGTAGTGGTATACAGACTGCCATCTCAAAAGGAAGAAGTGGAAAAAGAGCTGGAAGAGGTAATAAAGACTGCGGCAAAGCAAAGTGAGATGCTGCTGATTGGGTGCTTCAACACGCCAGACATGGACTGTAGTGTCCCAATAGCAAAGAGTGCAAGAAAACGGAAGCTGGTTAAGGCCATACCAGATGCATTCCTGATACAGAAGGTGGAAGTCCTCACAAGGGAGAGGGCCATTCTGGCCTTGGTCCTCACAAATAGGGACAGCATTGAAAAGTCACTGAAAGGGAACTAGCGATCACCTGACTGTGTGGTCTGACATAAAACTACAGGGAGAAAGTATGCACTCCAATTAAGGTTTTAGACTTTAGAAAGGAAGATTTTGGTAGAATCAGACAATAGGTTAAGGAGAAGCTGGTAGGGGTGGGGAGCAGCAGCGGATGGATAGTAAAAGTGGATCCAGTAAAAAAGGGTTGTTGAAGTAATAAGCCTCTGTACTAGAGCGGCAGCAGCAAAAGAGAGGAAAGGAAAATAACCAGTCTGGCATATACAAGAGGAGAAGGAGACAGTGAGGTAGAAAAAGAATGAAAAAAAAAAAACATAAGAGTATGAAGAACCCACCAGCTAGATCCATTGTTGCTTGTACAGGATCACTGACGGAACCATTAGCACAGTTTATTGATGGGCATATTAAACCACTGGCTCAGAGTACCAGATCTTATTTGAGAGACACGCCACAGTTGGTAAATATTTCAGAAGATGCTGAGGTACACCCTGACTGTTTTTTTGTTACACTTGATGTCCAAGCTTTACATACTAATATTCCCCATGATGGAGGATTAGAAGCCTTACGTGAACCACTGTATGATGAAACTGAATATGTTGCCCCATTTACTGAATTTTTATTGACACTTACTGAGAAAGTCTTGACCTACAATTGTTTTTTGTTTCAAGATAAAATATATCTTCAGAAAAAAGGGACAGCTATGTGTAACCCCTAGATGGCGCTATCCCAGGGGCTACTACCCCTGCCTGATTTGCCACTAACAGGTTGAGGGGCCTGGATCCAATGGCGGGTGCCTCCACCCAGAGGTCAGGGTTTGCAATAGTTAAACTAACTTGGTCACAGCCCTCTGGGACACTGCAACCCCTTTCTTCCCACTGTTGGCCCACACAATATATCAGAATTACCTTCACAGTATACACTTACCCCCAGGTCTGGTTCTGGCACTGGGACCTCCTGTGAAATGAGATACAGTGCAACAATCACAGTACAGTACTTTAACATAGACAAATACCTCAGGCAGTATAACTTTGCTGAAACAAGCAGCTCTGATTTATTTAGGGGGATATAACAAGGACAGGGGGAAATCAGGTTAATTAGCTTATCACTCTAATAATCTACCTATGGCTCTGTGCACAGGCCTATCCCTATCAGTTACTGTCCCTGGGTACCCAAGCCCTAGTGGCTAGTCCAAACCGTGGCAGCTGGTAGGGGCCCTTTCACACAGAGAAAGGAGAATTAAACAGTCAGCAGTACAGTAATTCCATTTGGATTTAATGTGGCAATTCAACAGGGAGCGACTCTGAATTAGTACTCACGACCTCCAAATAAGATAGGGTCCTTCAATGTCAGCAGGGCTCACTTGAGGTACACAAACCTCTTCACACATCCATATAAAGAAAGCACTATACCAGGCAGGCTGCATCTGTATCCGATCGCAATTAATGCACAATACCGGAGAACACACAGCAGATTCAGTTCCTGACAGACCGAGTGCAATTTTCAGCAATTCATCCAGTCTTCTACAGGGTGAGCCTGGTTTCTACTCTTCAGAGATCCTTTGATTCTTTTCAGGGACAGATTCAGTCCTAACAAGCTGTTACACAAGCTGCAGACCAGAACTCTGGGCCTTACACACGTTTTTGACTAAAACTGCACACTGAAAAAGCACAGGGCTCCTTCCTTCCTTCACTGCCAAAGCTCAACTGAAACTCCAACCGACAAAACTGGCACTTCCTTTGAGTTCCTCCCAGTTCTTGACTGGATTGGCTGTCACTCACAAAGACTGCTGCTGTTGGTCCAAAAGGCACTGAAGTCTAAACTACATCTCCCAGAGTCACTGCCCATACAATCCTCTTGTGGCTGGCTCAGATTATGAGTCCAAGTTCTGATTCGTCCAAGGCACCATTTTAGAGCTAGCTTACCCCACACTGATTGGTCCAGTTCAGCAGTTCAAAACTAGAATGGGAACTAGCAGACACAGTTCTGGCTGCAAAGAAAGCAGGTTAGACAAACTGTAATTTCATTATTACTCTAAATAATTTCTGGCAAACAGTTACATCTTTCAGATAGGTTCCTTTGCACTCCTAGTGACTGCAAAAATGAAGTGAATTGGCAGCAGCTTGAGTGGTACTCAAAGCACCAGTCCCCCATACAAACTAATTATGTCTGCAAGCAGACAGCTCTTAAAGACAGTACCAGAGGTTCTAAAAACACTACTGATAAATGGCTTAAATGCCAAACACCATTCAGGCTTGGAGCATTCAAGCAAGCTCCTGGAAGTCTTTTGGAACCCCCATTTGCAGGGGGTTACACCTTCCTGGCCTGGGAAAGCTTGACGTCTACACAAGGCAAGTTCTATAAGTTTCAACTGCAGCCATATACATTTGCATTAGGCTCGCATATGTAATCATCAGTCAATATATCATTTTACCAAGAACACATTTCTGAAACATTGCAGTACGTCACTCTTTACACAGTATTACATACATTGTACCATAACTCAAGTTATTACCTCTTGTACATGAAACCTGAAGAGAGGGGCCCTTCCCTATCAGTTACCTTGGGGCTGGATGGGGCAAGGCACCATACTTAGAGGGCAACACAAGTAACTTGAGTTAGCACTGACGCTCAGTTTGGGCAATGAGCTCGGGACACATACACCCTTTATGGACAACATTGAGAGGCAAATCCACAGGCCTCCCAAGGGAATCATAACTGAGGTGCACCACAGGCTTTACAACTCGACCAGTCTTTCTAGGGGAACTGTTACAGTCTCTGCACTCTGAGCCTCATTTTCAGCATTGTCCTCACTTGTCAGGGAGTCTCCATGGGGTAGAGAGCTAGAACTTGGGGCACTTTCAGCTCCAGGAGTTACAGTTTCTGAGTCCACAACATTTGGCTCGCATGGAGAGCTTTTGGACACTGGCAGTGGACTGTCAGGGCACTCAAAATACTCTTCTTGTTCAGGTGTATCACCAGTCTGCCCCAATCTATCATTTTCTTCCCTGAAAGCTCAAACAGTTCAACCATGCACAATGATTCCATTTCATCTGATCTGATGCTTTGCACTTCACTTTCTGGGAGCATTGGCTCCAGGGATGAAGCTGGGGCTTAGACAGTCCAGAAGGCCCAGCTTTGTCTCCAGTATTAACTAGGGGATTGCCCTAAACAATTGACTCAGTTCGTAAGAAGGATAGTATTCAAAGTCACTCTCACTTTCTTCCGATATGGACTGACAGTCATGCTCAACTGGGACTTGTGGAGGAACACTTTAACTTTGCTTCTGTAGGTGCAGACTTTCTTGATCTTTTCTTAGCAGCAGCTCTAGTCACTGGTCCAGAGGGGCATCTTCTAGGGCTCAGACTCAATTAAGATTTGTCCAATGGGCAGTAAATGATTTCTATGCATTGTTTTACATCTTTGAATTATTCTCAGGCCTTACTTTGTACACTGGCAGATCATCTAGTTTGCCCACTACAATGTGAGGAGATGGTACATCTGTCAGCAATCTTGTGCTTGCCATGCAGTCCCAGATTTCTTAGCAATACCGATCTCCCTCCTGGAGTTCCTGTGCTTTCACCTTTCTATCACCTTTCTTTGTTGGCCAGATTTCTTTTGGCAGCCATGGTTTGAGCCAGTTGGTACGCATGAGTTAGCTGGGCCTTTAACTTTGCACATACTGTAAATAGTTGTCAGCTTGAACCCCATCAGGAGAGACCCCAAAACACACATCTACTGGTAGTCGAGCTTCTCTTCCAAACATCAGGCGGTAGGGGAGAATCCAGTGGCATCACTTTTGGTGCAGTTATAAGCATGTACCAGGGTGCTAATTTGTTAGCTCCATCTAGGCTTGTCCTTTGGGTGCAGGGTGCCTAGCATATCTAGCAAAGTGCGGTTGAAGCGTTCAGGCTGTGGGTCCCCTGGGGTGGTGAGGAGTGGTTCTGGACTTTCGCCTCCCACAGAGAAGCATCTCTTTGATCAGACGACTCTCAAAGTCTCTCCCTTGATCAGAATGGATTCTTTGTGGAGCCCCATAGTGAACAAAAAGTTTTCTACAAGTACTTTGGCTACAGTGGATGCTTTCTGGTCTTTGGTGGGGAAAGCTTGGGCATATCTCGTGAAATGGTCAGTGACCACCAGCACATTACTGATATTTCTTTGATCTGACTCCAAACTTAGAAAATCAATACAGACTAGCTCCATGGGTGCACTGGTGGTGATGTTAACTAGGGGGCAGCCTCTGGGCAAAGCTTTCCTCTGTAAGCAGCGACTACAAGTTCAAATGTTGCTGCTCCCATCAGCCCCCATCTTAGGCCAATAGAATCTGGATCTCACCAAGTCAAGTGTTCTGTCTATACCAAGGTGCCCCATGTGGTTGTGCAAGGACCTCAGTACTGAGTCTCGAAGGCAGTGGGCAGCACTAGTTGTTGTTTGTCTACTTGTCCCCTCTGTCTACTGTTTCTCTGTATAACAGTTTATTGATCAGTTTCAACTTAGGACCTTCTTTGTATAACAGTGCAGTTCTCAAATCAGTGGGCGTAATTTGGACACATCTTTTCCTGCATAGAGGGCTTCTAAAGCTGCTTTGATCATGGGATCGTGAGTTGAGCCGCCCGAATACTGTCATTGTCCAGCTGAGGCAGTGCACCAATGTCTATTGCAGAAAAGTGGCAATAAGCGCAGGTATGCAATTCTCAGAGCTCCCAAGCAATCCACCATGCAGTCCACTGCGTCCGTGGACATTTTTCCTCCCTGTCAAACTTCCGGCAGAGTGCCCGAATGTCAGGTTCTGCCAATCGGACCCAATCATTCTGGGGAACAGGCCTCCGGGAGAGAGCATCAGCATCTATGTGGTTCAGACCTGCTCGGCATTCGAGAGCATAGTCATATGTAGATAATGCAGAAAGCCACCTATGGCCAGTGGCATCCAACTTAGCTGAGGTCTGCACATGGGTCAAAGGATTATTGTCAGTTTTACTAGTATTTTAGCCCCATACAAGTACTCATGGAATTGGTCAACAATAGCCCACTTCAAAGCTAGGAACTCTAACTTATGTACAGGATAGTTCTTTTCGGATGGGGTCAGGCTTCTACTGGCAAAGGCCACTGGTCTCAGGCCATTCTTGTGCTCTTGGTACAACACAGCCCCAACCCTTGCAAGCTAGCATCAGTGTGCAGGACGTAAGGTTTTCTTGGATCGGCATAGGCCAGCACTGAGCATGGGTGAGTTGATATATGATCTCATGAAAAGCAGTCTCACAATCAGGAGTCCAGCGGCCCCAAATACTTCACTCGGATGAAAATACACTCTTTCAGTCTTGAGGGACGCTGACTTTTGTATTTTTTGGGTTGGGGATACCCTTGAGTAAGGTTAAGTAAAGGGCGGATCACTCTTGAATAGTCCTTGATGAAGCGCCGATAATAACCACAGAATCCCAGGAATCTTTGCAGTTCTTTTAGATTTTTGGGCTGTGGCCAGGTGGTCAAGGCCTCAACTTTACTTGGGTCGGTCTCTATTCCCTCGGTGGATACTATGTGTCCCACATACTTTACTGATGTTTGAAAGAATTGACACTTATCAATGGACAGTTTAAGGCCAAAGTCCTCAGTCGGTCCAATACCTTAAATAATCTGCTCTCATGTTCCTCCAGTGAGCTGCCAAACACAATAACATCATCTAGGTATACCAGGCACTCTAGTAAGTTCATGTCCCCACTGCACGCTCCATCAATCGTTGAAAAGTGGCTAACCTGAAATCCTTGAGGCATCCTCATGAATTCATAGAAGCCAAGCAGACAGATAAAGGCCGTCTTCTCACGGTCCTCTGGGGCCATCGGGATCTGGTAGTACCCATCGGAGATCCAGTACAGAGAACCACTTGCTCCCGTTTAGGCAGTCCAAAGCATCCTGAATGCGGGCATTGTGTACTGATCAGGGATAGTCCACGGTTTAAGTGCGATAATCCACACACATCCTTACTGTTCCATTCTTTTCCTCACTACCACAATGGGGAAGCATAAGAGCTTCTGGATTCTTGTATTACACCAGCAGCTAACATCTCTTGCAGATGCCGTCTCACATCATCTATGTCCAGCAGGTGCCAGCGTCGAGACCTCTCACGAAATGGTCTTCTGTCATGCAGCCGGATATTGTGCTCAGCTCTTGCACGCATCCTACATCCCATTCCTTTAAAAGAAAACACTGGTCTCTCTGGGCAAGCTTCTCACTGATCCTCACTTTCCATTCAGCTGGCAGCGGAGTCGCGAAATCAAACAAGTCAGGCGTTACTCTGTCATTCTTCCTTGAACTCTTGCTGCTGGGTAGCACTGCAGTGTCTGCACAATGCACATTAGCCAGGATGCAACCTCTGTTTACTCGAATGTCTCTTTCAGACACATTATGAACTTGGACCATTACCCTTCTGGCATAAGCATGGGCTCTAGCGGGCAAAATACTAGGCTTGACCAGCAGTCCCTCTGGCAATTTTCCATCGCCTGGTGCATCCAACATTAATATTTTATTCTTAACATCCTTTCTGATACGGACCTCTCCCTGTAAGGTACATGGGCATTTGGCGCCAGGATCAGAGACTCAGGATCCTTCTTCCATACAATTCGACGGTTCCTCTGGTTCTGTTTTTCAGCATCTCTCTGTGCCTCATAGGCCTTCTTAATTAAAGCCGGAACTCTTAAAGCTCTACTAGTCTTTGACCCTGTTTTCATAACACAACTGTGCCAGCCTTCCGAACATATGAGCATTTGTTCCAATCAACAAAGGGACACCATCATACAGTCCAGTGGGGGACACACTAAGGCTAGGGTCTCTACTTGTTCGGCCTCCAGCCACGGAGGTGGGGAAAGACAGCCAAATTCGGATATACGCGAATAGGGGTAGGCCTTCTACTTAACCCCATACATGCAGTCCTTCTAATGGTTGTAAGGGTACGTCTGACAAATGCTTCTGATACCAATCCTGGAACATAATTGTCACTTGGGAGCCACTGTCTAATACAGCTCTTGTAGACACTCCATTCACCTTTACAGTGGTCTCCATGGAGGACCCACTATTCTGGACCAGTCTGGAGAGGCGGTAGTGGGGCCTGGGCAACTGACCTTGCCACAAAAGGACGTGAATTAGCATTTTGGTGCCCTCACTGGGATCATGTCGTGACCTCTTAACCACTGATTTCTTCTCCGAAGCTCTCCTTGTAGCCTATATGCAACTTTGTCAGTGTCTTTGGGGACTGGCATTCCCTTTCATGTGCCCATCTTTCCCACAATTATAGCAAAACATACTTTCTGGAGTTTGAGCTGGCCGAGGCCACACTGGGAGCCAGGGCGGGGTATTACTAACTGGAAACCTTGGTGCCATCTCTGTCTCTGCGTGATAAGCATTTGGAGACATCTCGTCAGTTTCTCCACTTCCATGGTCAAGGAATCGAGTTCGAGCTGTTATCAGCAGAAGATACATGGGTGGGTACCCCCACCCCATAGCAGATGCAGTCGGATATAGGTCAGGGCCTGCACTTGCAGGCGTGGCCTTCATAAAGGGACTGTTTTGAATTCCGGATCTCTCTCAACAGTTCAGCCCCATTGTGACATATCTTTTCCTTGTCAGAGCACTCATTGACTGCCAACCTCTGCCCTGAACTTCACTTGATGGGTCACCCTCAGTCACTCGGGTCGTAGCCGCAGCTATTGGTGCAGGTCCCTCCCGAGGTCGTCTTTTCTCAACTCCTCGAATTTCTCTCATTAACTCATCATAGGAGGGTGGGGATTCCAGTCGATCTGCCAGGCGTAACTGAAGCAACAGCAGTTCTGAGAAGGGGGCAGACTTAAGGATCCTGTCCAGCCTGGTTCGGTCCAGTTCAATCGCTGGCAAACTACCTTTCTGAGGCATTCTTGCAACAATTTTTCCAGCCGAGATACATACACAGACAACAACTCCTTGGTACTGTTGTGCATCTCTTACTCTCCACCATAGGTCCTCATCAGAATCTGGGCTCCCATACACATTCTCCAAGGCCTCAAGATAGGCCTGTGCAGTCGCTTCAGGGTTACTGGCCCGTTTAGCACGGATGGTAGCCAGGGCAGGACCTCGGGCTCTCACTAACCCTCTTCTTTCGCTGCCTTCCGAGCATTGCCATTCTAGCACTTGGGGCAACATAGTCTATCCAGGTCTCCCAGTCATCCTCCTTGGGGTGGGGAGGTGCCGAAGATCCTCAACCTTCGGTAAAAGTCGTGACTAATGGCAGGTGCAGAAATGGGAGCCTGCATTGGTTCAGCCACCATAATGGGTACTGGAGCGGGAGAGGGTGTATGGGGAGGAACACCCCCTGGTGGCAAGAATAGTTTCTTCAAGTCCTCCACAGTTTCTCCCTCCCAGCAACCATTCAGCAAATTTCTCCTCAAAAGTTTCAGATAGTGGTGGGGCTGATTCCCCGGTCTTTACTGTCCTTAGTTATCACTCTCCGCAGTGAGGGCTCCTCTGGGGTAATGGTCTGTGGCACTTTGGAGCTATCTATGGGATCCTTAAACTCTACTAGGGCCAGGAAAGTGTGGTGAGCAGATTGCATGCCGACCCACCACCACAGGGTTTTGTAAACCTTCCACCTGGAAAGTACTCCTGCACAGTGTCCGTGATTGATACCCAGGGGATGTCCAGGATAAGCATAGCATTTTGGAGGTCCATCTCCCCAGTACACCACTCCACCAGCCGTGCACAGCCACTTCTGTCGGGTACCCATTTTTCTTAACAGTGGTTCGTAATATGGCCACTAGAGGACACACAATCCCAGCAGTGAGCCTCCAAGATGTAACCCCTAGATGGCGCTATCCCAGGGCTACTACCCCTGCCTGATTTGCCACTAACAGGTTGAGGCCTGGATCCAATGGCGGGTGCCTCCACCCAGAGGTCAGGGTTTGCAATAGTTAAACTAACTTGGTCACAGCCCTCTGGGACACTGCAACTCTTTCTTCCCACTAGTGGCCCACACAATATATCAGAATTACCTTCACAGTATACACTTACCCCCAGGTCTGGTTCCCACTGGGACCTCCTGTGAAATGAGATACAGTGCAACAATCACAGTACAGTACTTTAACATAGACAAATACTTGTGCAGTATAACTTTTTGCTGAAAACAAGCAGCTCTGGATTTATTTAGGGGATATAACAAGGACAGGGGAAATCAGGTTAATTAGCTTATCACTCTAATAATCTACCTATGGCTCTGTGCACAGGCCTATCCCTATCAGTTACTGTCCCTGGGTACGAAGCCTAGTGGCTAGTCAAACAGTGGCAGCTGGTGAGGGCCTTTCCACAGAGGAAAAGGAGGAATTAAACAGTCAAGCAGTACAGTAATTCCATTTGGATTTAATGTGGCAATTCAACAGGGAGCCGATCCTGAATTAGTACTCACGACCTCCAAATAAGATAGGGTCCTTCAATGTCAGCAGGGCTCACTTGAGGTACACAAACCTCTTCACACATCCATATAAAAGAAAGCACTATACCAGGCAGGCTGCATCTGTATCCCGATCGCAATTACTGCACAATACCGGAGAACACACAGCAGATTCAGTTCCTGACAGACCGGAAGTGATTTTTCAGTAATTCATCCAGTCTTCTACAGGGTGAGCCTGGTTTCTACTCTTCAGAGATCCTTTGATTCTTTTCACAGGACGGATTCAGTCCTAACAAGCTGTTACACAAGCTGCAGACCAGAACTCTGGGCCTTACACACGTTTTTTGACTAAAACTGCACACTGAAAAAGCACAGGGCTCCTTCCTTCCTTCACTGCCAAAGCTCAACTGAAACTCCAACCGACAAAACCGGGCACTTCCTTTGAGTTCCTCCCAGTTCTTGACTGGATTGGCTGTCACTCACAAAAGACTGCTGCTGTTGGTCCAAAAGGCACTGAAGTCTAAACTACATCTCCCAGAGTCACTGCCCATACAATCCTCTTGTGGCTGGCTCAGATTAGAGTCCAAGTTCTGATTCGGCCCAAGGCACCACTTTACAGCTAGCTTACCCCACACTGATTGGTCCAGTTCAGCAGTTCAAACTAGAATGGGGAACTAGCAGACACAGTTCTGGCTGCAAAGAAAGCAGGTTAGACAAACTGTAATTTCATTATTACTCTAAATAATTTCTGGCAAACAGTTACATCTTTCAGATAGGTTCCCTTTGCACTCCTAGTGACTGCAAAAATGAAGTGAATTGGCAGCAGCTTGAGTGGTACTCAAAGAAGCACAGTCCCCCCATACAAACTAATTATGTCTGCAAGCAGACAGCTCTTAAAGAGACAGTACCAGAGGTTCTAAAAACACTCACTGATAAATGGCTTAAATGCCAAACACCATTCAGGCTTGGAGCATTCAAGCAAGCTCCTGGAAGTCTTTTGGGAACCCCCATTTGCAGGGGGGTTACATATGGAGGCAGCAATAGCTCCCAATTACGCAAACATATATGTGTCACATTGGGAAAAAGAAGTTATTTATGAGGAGTCAAATCCATTTCTGACCAAGATAAATTTCTACAAGAGACACACTGACAATCTATTTTTAATATGGAAGGGAATGGAGGTAGAGCTGCACCAATTCACTGCATAAGGAGGCAGTATAGCGTACTGGTTAAGAGCACTGAGCTGCAAATCTGGAGACCTGGGTTTGAATCCCATCAGCTCATACTTGCATACTGTGTGACCCTGAGCAAAGTCACTTAATTTCCTTGTGCTCCCAGGTCGCACCTGGAAACAAGCTCTGGCTTTGTGTGCCTTTCCTGGTTAAACAATTTCCCCTTTCCTATTTAGAATCGACTGCTGTGAATTTAGAACTTTTGGTGACCTCTGTTCAGTGAATTTTTTTTTTTTTTAGATATCACAATTGAAAAGGGTCTTGGAGGAGATATAGTAACTCATCTGTATAGGAAAGAGATCAATAGCATTTCACATTTCGATTACCGATTACATTTTAGCAGTTGCCATACAGGCCATGTTGCAAGAAATATACCAGTATGTCAACATATGTGCATTAAACGTAACTGCACTAATGAGTTGGATTACCAGATTCAAGCAGAGATGCTCACACAAAGATTTTTACACAGAGGTAACGATAAGGGAATAGTGTAACAAGCTAAGGTGTAAGTGTATGCCATTAATAGGTATGACTTATTGGGTCCCTCAAATAATAACAAGAAATAAAGAGAAAAACAATACATATGGACAACATAGAAATCACACTCCTGTATTTGTTACTACGTTTAGCCCTCAAGTACAACATGTGAAAGACATTTTGATGCATAACTGGCATATTCTATCAACAGAAAGAAGGTTACAACATACAGTTCAGAACACACAGAGGATAGTTTTTAAAAGAGGTAGTAATTTAAGGGACCATTTGGTTAGTAGCATATATTGGGGAAAAAACAAAAATCATGATAGGAATCAACATCTCCTTAGTGGTAACCATAAATGTGGTAACTGTTCGTTTTGTCAGTACTGTGCTTGGAACCAGGAGCAGAAGTCAGTCATCCAGTATCTGGCAGAAAAGGAAAAATTACTTACCATAGTAGTATTGTTTCTTCCAGGGGATCCCTCAGTATGCTTGACTAATTCAGTATGCCAGCTGGGTTCAGCTGCCTCGGAGGTAGAAACCATGCTAGTGATGATAAGGGAACTGGCCAATCTGACCGAAGTAAGAGTGTTGTGTGCTGGTGCTGCTGAAAGTCAGTCAGATTCACTTCGAAGCCTATGGGGCAAAAGGCACCAAATTCTAAAAATATTCTAGAATTATAGAAAAAAAGAAAGAAAAATAGAAAAAGGAATAAGGAAACAAGGAACTCGCCTGCTGGTGAACTATGTACACAATGTTTCACTGTGGAACATTACACATGCTAAAGGAAGCTGTCGCTTGCAGGGAGCCCTAACTTTACCTTCTCAGTTAAGCTTTTTGGCAGAAAAGTGCCTTTTTTCATAAGGTGCAAAGTAATTTACATTTCTAAAAGTCCGCTACCCGGAAGTATTGTGGATGCTGGAGCGGCTCCATTAGGTGTAATGGTGCGCCATGGCACAGTGCGCTTCTATACAAATGCACTGAAGTGCACAGTGTGGCGCCACACCATTACACTTAACGGAGCCGCTCAAGTGTCCGTATATTTCTGGGTAGCGGACTTCTAGAAATTAAATTAAATTACTTTGCGCTTTACGAAAAAAGGTGCTCTTCTGCCAAAAGCTTAACCGGAGGGTAAAATTTGCAGGGGCGGGAGCCCCTGAAAATGACAGCTTCCCTTTAAAGCTCTACAGCCAGAAATTTGGCCTAAGGCAAGGATTGCAGAACAGTTTTCAGCTAGCTTATGTGAGGAGAGTCTGGTTGGGAGGTCAAGCATACTGACGGATTCCCCTGGAAGAAACAACATTACTATGATAAATAATTTTTTCTTCTTACCCCAGGAATCCCTTAGTGTGCTTGACTAATGTAGACTACAAAGCAGTGCAGTTGGGGGAAGTGAACAGAATCTACTTAGGAAAACAGGTTCTGCAGGACTGCAGTACAAATTTGGCATCTGACCTGGACTGTACATCCAAGCAACAGTGTTTTGTGAGGGTGTGTACAGTCTTCCAGGTAGCTGCTTTGCAGATGTCGAGCAAAGCTATGTTCCTTGCTGCTGCCACTCAGGCAGCGGTGCCCCTCGTGGAGTGGGCCCTGAGGTCTTGGGGTGACGGTTTGCCAGCCTTACTGTAACTGAATGGGATACAAGAGACTATCCAGCAGGAGACAGTATTCTTAGAGAGACTGGCCTGCCCTTACTCACCACTCCATAAGTGAAGAAGAGTTGGGTGTGAGAGGACTCGAGTTGCTTGGTGTGCTCCAAGTAGTAGGTCAGAGACCTGTTCACATCCAGGCTCACCAAGAGTGAATTTGTCTTTAAAAAACACAGGCAATGTTATAGATTGATTCAGGTGAAATTCAGACACCACCTTGGGAAGAAATTTTCCTGTTGGTCCTGAGAACTACTTTTTCCCCTGTGGGAAATAATATAGTTATGTTCAGTGCACAGAGCTTGCACAGAAACATTGAATTTGACGGCAGATGAGGACTGCTTGGCCCACCTAGTCTGCCCATTTCCCTACCTGATGGATAAGCTGCAGATCCTAGTTAACCAACAGCCTTACTTCCTTCTACCCCCCCACTAGAATTGCCTTATGTCTGTCCCATGCATTCTTGAATTCTCCCACTGTTCTTGATTCCACAACCTCCTCAGGAAGGCTGTTCCATGCATCCACAACCCTCTCCGTGAAAAAATACTTCCTCACATTACCTCTGAGCCATCCCCCCCTCTATCTTCAAACTATGCACACTTGTTCTTGCACATCGCTTTTTCTGAAAAATGCTACCCTCTTGGACTGTGTTGATTCCCTTGAGGTACTTGAAAGTTTTAATCATGTTCCCCTTCTCCCTCCTTTCCTCGAGGGTATACATATTAAGCTCCTTTAGTCTCTCTTTGTATGTCTTCTGGTGCAGACCCTGCACCAGTTTGGTTGTCCTCCTATGGACAGCCTCCATTCTGTCTATGTCTTTGCGGAGGTGGGGTCTCCAGAACTGCACGCAGTACTCCAGATGGGGTCTCACCAACTGTCTGTACAGAGAGATGACAACTTCCTGTTTTCTACTGTTGATGCATCTCCATATACATCCCAGTATCCCCCAGCCCTCCTTACTGCCTTCACTCACTGCTTGATCACCTTAAGGTCATCTGATAAGAATACCCCCAGGTCCCTTTCTATTTTTGTTGTTGTTGTTAGTATCTCACCCCCCATTATGTACTCTTCCCCTGTGTTTTTGTTTCCCAGGTGCATTACTTTGCACTTCTTTGCATTGAATCTAAGCTGCCATACATCTGACCATTCCTTCAACCTTGCCAAGTCCCTTCGCATCCTTTCCACCCCACCTTCTGTAGCGATCCTGTTGCAGATCTTAGTGTCGTCTGCTAAGAGACATACTTTTCCTTCCAGTCCATCTGCAATGTCACCTATAAAGACATTAAAGAGGACTGGTCCCAGTACTGAATCCTGTGACACCCCGCTAGTAACCCCCCTTACTTCAGAGTGGACTCCATTTAATGTTGCCCTCTATGTCCTGTTTTCTAGCCAATTTTTAACCATGCAACCACCCTGCGGCCCACTCCAAGGCTGGCTAACTTGTATATTTATCTTTTGTGTGGGACTGTGCCAAATGCCTTGCTAAAGCCTAGGTAGGCCATGTCCACAGGCCCTCCCTGGTCTACTACGTTGGTCACCTATTCAAAGAAATCTATTAGATTTGTCTGACACAACCTTCCTGCTGTGAATCCATGCTGCCTTGGGTCCTGTGCCACACTAGCCTCTAGGAACTCAAAAATTCTTTCCTTCAGAAGCGAATCCATCATTGTCCCTACCACTGGGGTCTAACTAACAGGTCTGTAGCTTCCTGCCTCTGTCTTGCTCCCACTTTTGTGAAGGAGAATCACATCCACCCTCCTCCAGTCCTCAGGTACCACACCATCCTCCCAGTTACCTTTTTTAATAGGAGAGACAACAGTCAGACAAAAGCAGACAGTGTCCCTTTTAAAGCAGCACAGCAGCCATGTTGGCTCTGACCAGAACTTGTCTTAGACATTATGGATGGAGATATTCACTCTTTTTGTAGAGGTCAGCACCAATATGCTTATGAACTCTGATTCTCCAACTTAAGAATCAGTTTCCACTGCAGGGATATTAATCATTGCTACCATGACCCTAAGGAAAGCAGAGTATAATGAAATAGTTTCCTGGGGCTATGGGAGTGAGCCTATCTCCTCATCACTTGCGACCCCAGGAGTAATAGGTTCCTCCTCCTTTTCCAAACAATATTCTTTCTCTGTGACACTAGGTGGAGGGATTTTTGCTGCCTATTCTTTCATAGTTTGAATGAACTGCCATATTGTTTGAATTCATCCATAGAGGGCATCTGCGCATCACCAACAAGCTGGATGGTGGGCTAAAGTACAGTTACATAGGAACTTACCGTAACAGCAGATCTTCGAGAGAGGTTCCTTCAGTAGGTCATCACATATAAGACTGGCGCCACCTGGCGTCGAGCCGCACGGCAGACTTTTCTAGTAATACCTGACGGGGACTGCCCACCCGTCACATGACCATTGTCAGCGTGACTGTATATAGTGGGCGGTCCCCACGCCCGCCCTCCAGTTCTCCCGCCAGAGCCAGGAAGAGGCCTTACAGCAGGAGCGAACAGTAATTGGGAGTCCCTGTAAAAAATAAAATGAAGGGAAGGAGGGAGGGAAAAATATGACCTACTGAAGGAATCTCTCTTTAAGATCTACTGTTATGGTAAGTTCCTATGTAACTGTACTATCTTACTTCAAGAGGGTTCCTTCAGTAGGTCATCACATATAGGACAAAGTCCCAAGCAGTCCCTCCAGGGAGAGACTGAGAGAAACTAGGGAGGAGGAAAACAAACTCCAATGGAAAACTGAAGTCCAGAAAGGACCCAGCTTATGACAGAAGGCCCTGCAGGACGGCTAAGCCAAAGCCAGCCCTCCGCCTAGAAGCAATGTCCAGACTGTAATGTTTGGTAAAGGTGTGAACAGAACTCCAAGTAGCGGCAGCACAAATGTCAGCTGTAGAAACGTTCCGGAGGAAGGCCACGGAGGCAGCATTGCCCCTAGTAGAATGACCTCTTACGGAACCCGGAAGAGGTTTTTTGTACTTTTGGTAACAGTACCAAATGCAGTTGCCTAACCATTTGGAGAAGCCCTGCTTAGAAACCAGTTTTCCCCTTGATCTCGGGGCAAAAGAAGCGAACAACTGGTCACAAAAGCAAAACTCTTTAGTCCGATGGGTATAGCACCGGAGAATCCGATGGACATCCATCATGTGAAGGAGTGCCCCACCTCTGTTAGAGGGGGAAGGGTAATAAACCAGAAGCTCCACTGATTGGTTCAGCGTGGTTTCCGACACCACCTTAGGAAGAAACCTCAGATGCGTTCTGAGGACCGCCCGATCCCTATGGAAAATCAAGTACGGCTCCTTGCAGACTACAGCGTGGAGCTCTGAAATCCACTGGGCTGAGGTGATAGCCACCAGAAAGAGCACCTTCTAGGACAGGAAGCGCAGATCACAGCTACAGCCGGTTCGAAAGGCGGAAGGGTGAGCTTTTCCAAGACGAAGTTCAAATCCCAAGGTGGAGTTGGCTGCTGATGGGGGGTTTCAGATGGAGGATCCCGTTCAAAATGGTCTTTGAGACCTCCAACTGAGCCACGGGTTTACCATCCGCTAGCTCATGATACACCGAGATAGCAGAGATATGGACTTTTAAAGAAGAATAGAACAGACCGGAGTCCGATAAGTGAAAGAAGTATTCCATGACTTGGGAGGCTGAGCAGGAGAAGGGGTTCCAATGTTTAGCAGCCGACCAAATAGAAAACCGCTTCTACTTCAAAGCGTAAGTGGAATGGGTGGACGGTTTTCTGGCCTCAATGAGGACTCGAGCAACCCTGGAAGAAACCCCAAAGCGAGAAATCGCTATGTCTGCAGGAGCCATGCAAGAAGATGCACGGTCCTGAGCCCTGAATGAACCAGACGGCCTTGATCCTGAGTCAGGAGGTTGTGAGTCAGCAGAAGTGGAACCGGTGATTCCCTGGATAACTGTTGCAACAGCGGGAACCAGATTTGTCTCGGCCAAAGAGGGTCGATGAGGATCATCTTGGCCCCCTCAGCTTGGAGTTTGAGAAGACCTCTCTGCAGAATGGGAAATGAGGGAAAAGCATACAAGAATTTCCCTGTCCATGATAGAGACAATGTGTCGCTCCAGAAAGCACCTTGCCCTGGAGTGAGTGAGCAAAACTTGGAAAGTTTTGCGTTGAATTGGGAGGCGAAAAGGTCTATTTCCCGACGCCCCCAATTTTGAAAGATGGATTCTGCCACTTCCTGATGCAGTTCCCATTCATGGGTGAGGGTCCGAGTCCTGCTGAGACTGTCCACCAGGACGTTGAGAACACCTGGAACGTGCACGGCCACTAGGACCAGAGGATGCTGGACTTCGCAGTTCCACACCTGGGTCGCCTCCCTGCAAAGAGGGTACGACCGGGTTCCTCCTTGATTGTTGATGTACCAAACTACCGACATATTGTCCATTTGGATCAGCAGTGTTCCCTCTGGTAGCAGGGTCTGAAAGGCCTGTAAGGCATACAGGACTGCCCTGAGCTCCAGAACACTGATGTGGAGAGAAGTCTCCAGGCCTGACCAAAGAACTTGAGCTTGATGTTCCCCCGCAGGTGAGCTCCCCACCCCATATTCGAGGCATCCGTGGTGAGGGTAGCTGCTGGTGCAGGGTTTCGGAATGGAAGTCCCAGGGAAAGATTGTGAGAGTCCTCCCACCACTGTAAATCCTTCTGGACCGCTGAAGAGACCAGGACCGGATGGTCCAGGTTGTCTAGAAGCTGATCCCACTGCACCCATAATGACCACTGAGTGATTCTCATGTGTAGCCTTGCTAGGGGAATGGTCATGATGGAGGCTGCCATCAGTCCCAAAAGACGAAGGACCTCCCGAGCAGGGATGGTCTGGAAGGAGGCTACTTTTCCAGCCTGACTGACCAGAGTCTCCACCCTGTCTGGAGGGAGGAAAGCTCTGCACTGGACGATATCCAGAAATGCCCCAATAAACTGCAGTCTCTGGCATGGATGAGAAATGACTTGGGAACACTGACAGTGATCCCGAGTCGGCTGAATAGGTCCAGTGTGAAAGAAAGAGTTTCCAACATAAGATCCCTGGACGGGGCTGATATCAGCCAGTCATCCAGGTAAGGGAACACCGTAATACCTCTGCAGTGTAGGAGCACAGCCACCACCGCCAGGCACTTGGTAAAAACCTGAGGTGCCGAAGACAGGCCAAAGGGGAGCGCCCAGAACTGGAAATGTTCCCCCGGAAACAGAAACGCAGGAATTGGCGATGGCTGGGGAAAATGGAGATGTGCAGGTAAGCATCCTGCATGTCCAGGGCGCAGAGTCAATGGTCCTCCATCAGTAGAGGAAGAAAGCCCTGGAGCGTCAGCATGCGGAATTTCCTGTACTCGACATACTGATTGAGTTGACTCAAGTCGAGTATGGGTCTGAAGTCCCCGGTCTTTTTTGGAACCAGGAAGAAATGGGAATAAAACCCTTTTCCCCTTTGCCTGAAGGGAACTCGCTCGATTGCTTCTTTGAGCAAGAGCAAATTGACCTCCTCGCAAACGAGAAGGGCCTGGTCCCGGGAGTAAGGACTTCTACGGAGGAGAGTCCGGAGGAATCTCCAGAAACTCGATGGTGTGTCCGACTGACATGAGTTGCAAGACCCACTCAACTGAGGTTATCGCCCTCCAATCCTGCGCATGGCGGGCGAACCTCCCCCCACCTACTCCCCGTCATGAGACTGAGGATTAAGTGGGGCCAGAGAGTCAAGAAGTGGCGGGACGATCAGGAGGAGGTTCCCCTGAATGTTGCCGATTCTTGGGAGCAGGGGCTGTAGCGGTACTGTGGCCTTATGCTTCCACTGGCGTTGCGCCTGAGCGTTCTTCCGCTGCCTCACGGTCCTTTTCCAAAAGGGCTGCTGCTGTTGCTGGGTGCCCGATCGGTACATGGACCTAATGGCTCTAAGGGCCACACCGTTGTCCTGTAGATCCGTTATGATGTCCTTGGTATCCCCACCAAAAAGGACTGAGCCCCTAAAGAGGGCGTCCTGAATTGCCGACTAGACTTCGTTGGCGAGCCCAGAGACACAAAGCCAGGAATGCTGCCTAAGGGCAATGGCAGTTGCTGAGGTATGGGCCACTGAATCGACAGAGTCGTAAGTGGCTTGAAGAGCATGCCTACAGGAGATCTTGGAAAGATGGAGATCCTTGGCAAGTTCCTCCTTGTCGGGCGAAGGGTCCATTGAATGGACCTTCGCCTCTAGCCTGGCCATAGTCTGTTTTTGGTGGGACACTGTGGGCCACATAACTAAGAAAACAAAGGGCGCACGTGGCCGACGAGTAGACCTTCTTCCCGAACTGGTCCATCAATCTCGACTCTTTGTCAGGAGGTGTCGTGCTCATGTGCTTAGGAGCTGTGGAGTGGTCATGAGCAGCTGAAATGACCACAGAGTCTGCCTTAGGATGAACCTTGAGAAAAGGGGCATTCTTTGGCACCTGGTAGAGCCTGTCCGCCCTCTTGGGGACAGCTGAGATGGAATGAGGCATCTGCCAGATGGTGGTGGTGAGGTCTTGATGAGGTGCCATCCATGGGGGACTGGAATAGAGGGCAGAGACTCTAAGTCCAGGTGTTCCACTAGTCTCTGCCTCATAGGATCCTGGTCCTCCGACTCCCAGTCGAAGTGGTCCCTTAAGGCCCTCAAGAGGTCTGAAAAGGAAGGATCCTCTGGAGTGGACTTCGGGGAGGTCCTTCCTTTCGTATCCTCAGGGTCCTCCACATGCTCCTCCTCTGAGGAATCTTCCCTTCCATCAGAACTATCTTCCGCCTCCTCGACAGGATGATGACTGAAGTCCCGCTGGGGAACATCCTGTCGAGTCTTCCCCGAGGTGTGGACGGTAGAAACAGAACTGCTCGGAGAAGGGGACCTAGGAAGCTGTGGCTGTGGGAGTCTAGCTAGGGTGTTCTGTGCCCCTGGTACATGTACTGCTGTTAGTATCAGGTTTTGTTGGATGGTGGTGTGCCATACTTTGGAGGCTTTGAGACACAGAGGGTGGGATTTGGTACTCCCTTGTTTGTTGATGCAGTATACTACCACAGTGTTGTCGGATTGTACCAGGAGTGGTCCGGGTATGAGGTACGGCTGGAACGTGGGTCTGGACCCTAGAAGGGCGCTCGCTTATTATAAGGAGCGATCGGCTGAAATTCGGGAGAGGTTCGCCAGCTGTTTGTCACTCACGCTTGAAGTCAACATCTGGCAGACCTGCAGCCAAGCGGACGATAAGCAGGTGGGTAACCTCCTGCATAGATCTTCTTATAAGTTGGCGGGCATGGAGCCTCCCAGAGGATAAGAGCTCATTCTACCCATACTGCTGCAATGGTGGCTGCTTCCAGAGACGCCCCTATCCAGGAAATCTGCAGGGCTGCTACCTGAAGTCAGCAAACACCTTTATTACCCATTACCACATCGACCTTGAGTCACGCCGGGATGCTGGTTTTGGGGCCTCGGTTTTCAGTCTCTCTTTCCCAAGTAAGTATTGGGGTGTGCGTCTTGCCTCCCTCCTCCCGGAGAACTGCTAGGAGTCTGCCAATGAGTGTGGATGAACAACATATCCATGTCCCTAGAAATACAGGTTACTCACCTGTAACAGGAGTTCTAGGAATGGTATATGTTGTTCATCCACACACTCCACCACTTCCGACAAGACAACCTGAGCTTCCAGCCGGCCAGATCTGGCGCCATAATGGAGCCGAGTTATGTACCAACGCGGGTGGGAGGAGCAAGCTTGAAGACCTTCCGGCAAGATTTAAAGCGGCAAGGATACCTGCCAATGAGTGTGGATGAACAACATATCCATGTCCCTAGAACCAGTCTCCCTGATGAAAGAGGGGAAGTATGGATGTAAGAGTGACCATGTGGAATCACTTGTACTGTATGTATTTGTTTAGAGGTCTTAAATCTAATACTGGATGGAGATCCCATGTTCGTTTGGGAATGAGGAAGAAATGGGAATAAAAACTGTTTTCTTGTTGATTTAGTGGGACCAGTTGTATCGCTCTTTTTTGTTTAGAGTGTGCAACTCTTCCGTGGCCGAGTTGATAGGTGACTTGCGGTGGTGGGTGCCTTGGGGGATATTCTGTAAGTTCTAGGGCGTGTCCTGATTGAATTATCTGTAAGACCCACTCATCCACAGTAATGGCTTTCCAGGCCTCTTGACGATTGGAAAGGTTGTCCCCAACAGTCTCTGGGCCTGCAGAAGAGGAACTGGGGGGGCGCAGACCTGAGTCAATTGGACACTGTGGTGCCACCACTAAAAGTAAGGGTGGAGCGACCACCACAGGAGGTTGCAGAGGTTGGTCTACTGGATGCTTGAGACCCCTGTTTGCCTCCGTACGATTGCCTGCCTGAGACTCGCTATCATCCAGTATGACGAAATTGGTATTGCTGATAGTACCTTGATTGTGCCGTGTTTTGGGGAGTGTGATACATTCCATGGACTGACCTTAGGGTACGGTTCAAGGCTTGTAGGTCATCGAGAATAGTCTTTGTGGCTGTGCCAAACAATTGTTCCCCATTGAAGGGTGCATTCAATATTTTGTGTTGAACATTTGGAGTGAAGCCTGACATTCTTAGCCATGCATGGCATCGAAGGCTTACCCCAATGGCAGAAGATCTGGCCGAGGTGTCAGCCACATCATATGCTGCCCTTAGTAAGTGTCTGGAACGACTACCTCCCATGTTAAAAATGGCTAGTAGTTTTTCCTTTGCCTCTGAGTCAGGAAGTTTATTAGCTACCTTTGTGGCGGCCGCCCAGAAGGTTTCCTGATACTTTAACATATGTCCCATACAGTTAATGGCTCTAATATTCAGGATGGCTCCTTGGTACACCTTTTTCCCCATATGGTTCATTTTTCTGGACTCATTATATGAGGGTAGGGAGCTCAGATGTTTTGGTTTCCTGGTCCTGTCATGTGTAACGTTAATTACTACTGAATCTGCCTGTGGTGTTGCTGCTAAATATGTGTGGTCCACTGGAGCCTGGTATAGGCGATCTGCCTTATGAGGCACTGAGGGAATAGCAGCAGGCTTTTGCCATGCAGCTAATACTGCGTCTTGATAGGACAGAATAATAGGAAGAACAATTATAGTTCGGTCCTCCAGCAATTCCAAATAATCCACAAGGTTTTGTCTTTGTTTGTTGGGCTCTTTTGTAGTGAAGCCCATGACCTTTTGTATCTGGGACATGATTTCAAGAAATGTCGGGTCATTCGGGGGGAGACCGGGGTAAGACGGTCTTGGTCCACTTCCACCGAAGATACTGTGGAGTTAGTCGATGAAGGGCATAATCCATCGTCCTCCTCAAAGTCCTCTTCATATTCTATATTCTCCTCATGCATAGATTCCTCCTCTAGTGACTGGTATGAAGGGGGACCTGGAGGGGTCCCTTATACATAGATACATAGAAATTGTCAGCAGATAAGGATCGATAGGCCCATCTAGTCTGCCCGTAAGCGCTATACTTGTATGAAGTCACTGACTCCAAGGGATCAATGGCTTTTCATCACTCCCTCCCCACCCAATGTTCCCTTGTGCCTGTTCCAGGCATGTTTAAACCCCTCAACTGTGCTTGCCCCCACCACCTCTTGTGGCAGACTGTTCCAAATGTCCACCACCTTCTCTGGTGTCTTATGGGTACGTATGTAGCCTCCGGGTGAAAGCGCTTAGGCAGAGGTGAGGGGGAGGAAGAAAGTGCAGGTCTAGTCACCTTAGTGGGCGGAGAGGGTTGTAAACCCTGCATAACCTGTAACACAGTTTGCACCACAGTGGCCACATCTACAGATGGGGTGGTGGGTTGCTGCAATGCAAGGGTCCCTTGAGCCAGAGGTCCCGTGGCTTGAGGGCTCAGGGGTAGAACAGGGGAGATGGGGCGAGGCTGAGGAACCAGCTGAGCCCCTGGAAGGGCCTGGTTTGACCCCTTATTGTCTGTGTATGGGCCTCTGTAAGATGCCACCTGTGTAGGAGGGGGCAGTTTAGGTAACACGCTAAGGGAGAAACCCTTTTATTCATATCCCTGCTCCATCGATGGTCTTGTCGATGGAGATTAAAAGGGTGACGTGTCGGAGTGACTAAATGCCATTGACAGAGAGGCACAGTGGTCCTGTCTGAAGGAGCGCTGGGCCATCGACGGAGAGTGCTCCTGTCTCATGAAGCACATTGTCGTCAATGAGTGACTCGTGGCAGTGGTGGAGACCGGGGAGGTAACCACCACAAGAGCAGCATCGAGCGACGTTGACTATAAGACCTGAAGGGCCACCGTGGATGAGGATTTCTGTTTGTCTGATGAAGACTTCTGGACCACCGACGATGACTGAGTAGAGGATGCCATCAACGAGTGGGAATGCGTTCCTTTCACAGAAAGAGTTTTGTCCCTGTGCTTATGTTTAGAGCTTTTATGGGACATTTGTGAAGAACAGGATGATGCATGAGGGAGAGACCCCTTCTGCTCGAGTAGAGCAATTTTCTGCCCCATCAAGTACGATTCCATTTCTTGAAGCCATCGATGGCAAGTCTCCTGGTTGAACTTCCTGCACATGTCACACTGAAGGATGTCGTGGGTGGCCCCCAAACACCACACACAAACTGGGTGCTCATCGTATCCGTAGATCTTCCTGCCGCAAGGGCACTTTCTAAATAACGGTTCCAACTGAGACATTCATAAAAGAAAGAAAAGCGAGAGAAAGACAAGCCATTCTGATAGTTCTAGTCATCGTCGAGGCGTTTCAGACTGGAAAGCTTCTGTGCTACAAGCCGGTAGACAGAGGAATTAGAACTAAGGATAATGGGGGCTGCCCACTTCCTTTATACCTGCCAGGTGTGATGACATCACAGGTGGGCGGCCCCCACTAGGCACCGCTGGAAAAAAGCGACCGTCTGCAAGAGCACCCTCTGGCGGGCTCCCAAAGGTAGTACCTGCTGCAAGAGATACCCTTGATGAAGATATTATTTTACACTGACTCTGTTTACTCTATCCATTGATCACAAAGAAGGAAGAAGAACGAAAAGAAACATTGCCCAGAAAACTCACGTCCGGGTCACTGTAGCCACAGATGTTATGCTCACTAAGGGGAATGACCAAGGACTGATCAAGAGGGGAGCAGCCTCCATCTATAAGTCTACATTATGAACAAAATCATTGCATGTTTTCATTAAGTAATAACTCCAAGAGAAACATCTGTTACAAATAAAGTGGCTTATTGTTTCAAAGAGTGGGTGATTTTTTTTCCATCCTGTATATTTCAACAGTGATATTTTGCCACTTTTCTAATGTAAGCAGCTGCTTTGACCGCCGTCCCCTAATAATGGCCTTATGAACTGCAGCCACAATTTATTTTTGTATTCTTTGGTAACCAGGTAAGACTCACTAGGCACAAGTGCCTGTTTTTAGGGGTGGCCAGGAAGCACAGGGAGGTTAAGTGCCTTGCTCAGAGTCACACAGCATGCAAGTCAAGTGGAGGATGTGTGAATCAAATCCAGGTCTGCAGGATGTACTAAGCTCATTCACAGCTCGTTACTCTAACCTCTTTGCTATACTGCCAGCCATACGATGGCTACGTACTTGAAATGTGTAGGTATTACACCTGTTGGGTATAAATACAGAATAGACTACTCTGCGAAGAGGGGGAGTGCTACTTGAAACATTCTGTTAATGGCCCTAGCAATCTGCATCCAGGAAAGAAATCACTCTGGACAGGCCCAGTATGTTTTTTTAGGCTTTGATGTCTATTCTGACAGACATAAGACCAGACAAAGGCACCACAATAAAGTTTCCAATGTCAGTCATTGTGAGTGGTAAACTTTATGTAGACCACAGTTGCTGTAATCCAACCAACTTAATTTATTCTACCACAGTCGTCGTTACATAAAATGAATTTATATATGCAGAGAGAAGGCAGAAGCACTTTACTGTTGACCACAGTTGTTAGTCAACTAGTAGCTAACACACGACTAGTCACTATAAGCCAAGAAAACAGCCTAAAGTACTTCACAAAATAAAAAAAGCACTTAAAATATTTTTTAATCAATGTGCAGCTGTTAAAATGGAACAGCTAGGTTGTTACACTAAACTACACACTCCTGCACAGTCACTACCAGAAGAGCATGTTGTGGCCCAGGCCACAGTTCCCGGAACCATGTACAAAAAAGTCAAAGACACAGTAATTTGCACTAAACACAGATCAGATTAGAGGAATTATATACATTACCTAAATAAATTGTATTACTTTTCAAAAAAAAAAAAATCTTTAGACTTAGCCGATCAAGTAGCTGGGAGCCCCATTGGGGGCGAATGCTCTCTTCAGCGGAAACTAAAGATCTACAATTGGAGCTGGAATGCTGGGTGGCTGGAGACTAGCACAAAGAGGGCATCTTTGAAAAAAAAAATCTAAGTTCCAGGGCATTATAATCCTTGCTAGGGTGAAGTACAACTTTTACTGGGCTATTCTGTTTCATGTAGTAGACCTTGCGCCCAATATTCAAAAAAAGGAGCAAGCGCAGCTGTTTGCATTGCACTTGCCTCTGTGCACCCCTGGCACTTGCGATATTCAGACGGACAGTGCTTGCCAACACAGCAGTACTATCTGACTGAATAATGGTCCATGGTGGTACAGCCCTGACACAAACCAGGGCTGCATATAGCCCATAAGGAACAGCACTGCCCGAAACAGGGCAGTGCCAAGTCTCATGTGGGTCACATTCAGCTCAAACATGCAAATGAGCCCACTGGGCATGCAAGGTGCTAAGCAGCCATTTGCATGCCCATGAAGGGCTCATTTGCATGTGCACTGCAGCCCATTAGTGCCTCTTACACCAAAGGAACAAGAACCTAGGTGGCCCAGTCCCCCCACCCTCCCAATTGTCCATTCCATTAATGGCAAAATATACTGGTGATCCAGTGGTACCCCCCCAACCGGAGACTGCCAGTTACCCTTAATGGTAAAATACCCTGGTGGGCCAGTGGTCCCCTCTTCGCCTGTTTTCAATATTATAAGTATTCCCTGGTGGTCCAGTGGTTCACCCCACCCTCTGATCCCACAGTATATATTAGTATGACACTCCCTGCTGGTCCATTGTCGCCCTCTGAACAGCCTCCCATCCGACCCACCTCCTCACATCCAACAACTACATACGGTGACAGCACAGCCCTCCTCTCACCTCCAAATTTGCCTGCCATATCAGCTGTTTAGTGAGCACACACACACTGTAGAGACAGCTGTTTCTACTGTACACGCGCTTACTGACAGCTCACTCGGCAGCCAGCTGCAGTGGTGACAGGAGGGCTGTGCCAGCTGCTGTATGAAGCAGTGAGAAGCGCCATACAATCGGGTAAGGAGGGGTGCAGGGAGGTGGGATGTGAGTGGGCGGGTCAGGTGGGGGGCTGTTCAGGAGGGGGACACTGGACCAACAGAGAGTGCTGTACTAATATATCCTGGGGGATCAGAGAGTCGGGGGAACCACTGGACCACCAGGGAATACCTGTAATATAGAAAACAAGTGATAGTGGGGCCACTGGACCACCAGAGAATATTTGAAATACAGAAAACAGGCAAGGGGATGGGCACTGGACCACCAGGGTATTTTACCATTAACAGGAATGGCATTTCCAGCACCAGACAGTTCTGTGTGTTCTGAGATGGTGGCTCTTGGTGCTGTTGCAGCTAAAGTTTTCTGTAATCCTGTGTGCTGAATGATAGTTTTCCTTGGCTGAGCTTGGGATTGCTTGCAAAAAGTCGATTAAATATGAAAATGCTGATATATTTTGGTGAAAATTTGCAGGTATCCTGTTGAGGAGACTTTCACAGGTGACGTATGCAAAAACAGTATAGGTGCTCCAAGCAGAAAAACATGAGCATCCCAAATAATATCCACAAAACCAAATTTACAGACACAGGCAAACACTAACTATCAACCACACAGGCCAGGGAACGGGTGCTATGGGACCTTGCTGCGACTTCTTGTAATTTACACTGTAATTTACCACTGCTGCTTTTATTCATCTTGCCTCAGGCTTCCTCAATACTCTTCTGAGATACATCACAGCCACCTCCTGGAAGCCTGACCTCACAGTCTGGGAAACGCTTATAATCCTTTGCATGTTATACTAGCTATTTATTTCTGCTCCCTGATTTTTTTTCTGCCCTTTTTAATTATGCTCTTAAGGCATGTAGATTTCCATTATGTTTTCATTTTGCTTTACATTTCCCCTTCCTCTCTCATCAGTAGGTGTCAAACTCAGCATTTCAGAGCATGGACAGTAAGAACAGGTTACTCACCTGTAACTGTAGCTCTAGAAGTGGTATATGGTTCACACCCACACCCTAGTAGTTTCGCTGGAATGATGTTACTGGCGGGAATGCCTTTAAGCTAGTCCTTCCGACCACCCAGGCAGTATAACCGCCCTCCCCCTACTCCACCCCGTAACGTTAGACTTTGCACAGTGGAAGCAGTATCAGGTGCCACTGGCTAGGTGAGGCCAGGTGGGCTGTGTGGATGTGAACTATGTACTACTTCTAGAAAGTACAGTTACGTATAAACTTAATGTAACAGTAGATCTTTGAAGGGTATCTCTTGCAGCAGGCAATACACTTGGGTTGTCACCAGAGGGTGCTGTGATGCACGGCAGCTCTTCTAGCAGTCCTTTTCCAGGGGCAGCTCACACATGACATCATCTTCCTGTTTCCTATATAAGAGTGGGCGGTTCCTGGTATCCTCAATTTCCCCGCTGGATTCAGCTCACTAAGCGAGGACCGAGGGAGATCCGAGGTACCACAGACATCCCATCCCATAAATAATTGGATCAGAAGTTGTTCTCCTAGAAAAGGAGGGGGATGGAGGGAGGGATCATATCTGCTGCAAGAGATACCCCTCAAAGATCTACTGTTACAGTAAGTTTTTAACGTAACTGTACTATCTTCCATGGGGTGATCTCTTGCAGCAGGTAATACACTTGGGATGATTCCCAAGCAGTGAACCCAAGAAGGCTGGAATTATAACATAAGGCCTAGTAGGACAGCTCGGCCGAAGGCCATCCTATGGTGTGAAGCAACGTCTAAGTTGTAGTGCTTCGTAAAGGTGTGTATTGTGGACCATGTGGCAGCATTGCAGATTTCTGCAATAGAAGCCCCTCTGAAGCAGGCCACTATGGTGGCCATAGCTCTGGTTGAGTGGGCTTGGACAGGTCCAGGCAATGGTTTGTCATATTTATTATAACAAAACATGATACGGTGTGCTAGCCAATTGGAGAGGGTCAGTTTAGTGACCAGGAGACCTTCCCTGGTGGAAGCAAAGGTGACAAAAAGTTGAGAGGTCGTTCTAGTCGATTTGGCATGATTAGTATAATATACGATGGACATCTAAGGTATGTAGGAGGTATTCTCCCCGATTGGAGTGTTCAGGGTAATATACTGGCATCTCTATGGACTGATTTAAGGTGTGTTCTGAGACCACCTTAGGTAAAAAGGAGGGATCTGTCCGGTGTGCCACTCTGTCTCTGAAAGATTAGGTATGGCTCTTTACACATAAGGGCATGAAGCTCAGAGATACACCGAGCGGAAGTGACGTCTAGTAGAAATAATGTCTTCCAAGAAAGAAAGTGGAGGTCACAAGTGGCTGTCGGTTCAAAAGGTTCAAGGGTCAGTCTCTCTAAAAGAAAATTCAGGTCCCACAGTGGAGTGGGTCACCTGATGGGAGGTTTGATATGTAACATTCCCCTTAGATACATTTTGGCTAGATGATGTTTATACAGCCATCTTCCATCCAGAAGTTCACTGAAGGCCAAAACAGAGGCCAGATGGACCTTAATAGAGGAACAGCCCAACCCCGTCTTGGCAAGGGAGGCCAGGTAATCGAGGGCCGTGGTCAGTGGACATGAGTAGGGGGTCCAATGATCGGCAAGCAGCCCAAATGGAAAAGCGTTTCCATTTAGCATTAAGTTTCCCTGGTTGCTGGTTTACATGAGACTAACAGAATACTGGCCACAGGTGAGGAGACCTGGAGACAGGCTATGAAGGCATCCTCAGTAGCCAAGTGTGAAGGTGTAGTGATCTCAGATTGGGATGAAGGAGAGTTTACTGATCCTGAGTCAACAGGTCTGACCTGATTGGTAAAGGAATGGGTCCCGCCACTAACAATTGTTGAAGTAGGGGAACCACACCTGCCGAGGCCACAGAGGGGCTATGAGGATCATGGTGGCAGGTTCGAGTTGTAGTTTCGGTAGAGTCGGTTGTAGGAGTGGGACGGGGAAAGCATATAAGAGTCCTGTCCACGGCTGAGACAGGGCATCGATAGACCTTCCCATTTTGCTCGGATAATGGAATAGTATTTGGGGGCACGGTGATTATTTATTTATTTATTTATTTGCTTTTTGTTAACCGGTAAGCACACTAGACAACCAAGTGCCTATTTTCAGGTGCGACCCGGGAGATTACAAGTACATTCATGAACATCAGGTAGAAGCAGGTGCAGGATACATTTAAGAGCATCAAGCAACAAGGACAATACAATAAACAACAGGGGTTTACTTTGAAAGCAGACGGTAGAAAAACAGCAAGGTTCACTTATGGAAGGCAGCAATCATCATACCGGGGAAGCAACACTCTAAAGGTTTAGGGTAGCTGGTAGGTAGAGAAGTAACCATTGGGATAAGGGAGACCCAGAGCCCAATATGGAGAAAGAAACAGTAATACGCACACGCTGTTTGAGCAGTTGATTGATGGGGGAGGAAGATAGGTCCAGATGCGAGGTCCCCCACAAGTGAAAGATTCTCTGAAGAACTTTGTGATGAAGTGTCCATTTGTGTGTGGAGGACTGGCGACTGAGAACGTTGGCCAGGGTATTGTGGTGTCCCAGTAGATGGACTGCTGTTAACAACAGGTGTTGCTGTATTGCTTCCTGCCAAACCGCCACTGCCTCTCTGCAGAGAGGGTGGGACTGGTGCCTCCTTGTTTGTTGAGGTAATATACCACTGAGGTGTTGTCTGACTGGATCAGCAGAGGTCACGGGGAAAGGTGGGGTTGGAAGGCCTGAAGAGCTAAGTGGACCGCCCTCATTTCCAGAAGATTTATGTGAGGGAGAGTGGAGGTTCGGGACCACCTGCTCTGTATCCCATAGGGACCCACATCCGCACCCCACCCCTCAAGTGAGGCATCCGTGGTCAACATCTGCTGGGGTAAGGGAGATTGGAATGGCATGCCTTGAGAGAGGTTGGCACGTTGGGTCCACCAAGACAGGGCTGACCGCAGAGTGGAAGTGACTCTGACTTTGTCTTCGAAGCCTCCAGTTTTTTGACACCATTGGTTCTGAAGTGTCCACTGGACTGGTCTCATGTAGACGGGCAAATGCTACCATAGGAATGGTAGTGGCCATGTGCCCTAGAAGGCATAAACGTCGTCTAACTGTGACAACTTTTTGAGTTAGTAACTGGGAAGCCAGAGATAGAAGCTTGTCTTGCTGGGCGGCAGGGAGGTATCTAGGACCGCTCCCATATACTGTAACGACTGGGTAGGGATAGGGTTGGATTTTGGCCAGCTGACCATAATCCTAAGGGAGTGAAACAGCGTAAGGGTTGCTTGAAGGGAGGAAAGCAGAGAAGTTCTGGACTCTACTTTTATGAGCCAGTCATCCAGATATGGGAAGATGAAGTGTCTTTCCCGTTGTAGGGCTGCCGCCACTATCACTAGGCACTTGGTAAACACTCTTGGGGTGGATGAAAGACCGAACAGGAGTGCCCGGAACTGGTAATGTTGTCCTATCAGGTAAAAACGCAGGAACTGGTGGTGGGCGAGGTGGATAGGGACATGTAGGTAGGCATCTTTCATGTCTAGTGCATATAGCCAATCCCCTTCTTTTAACATCGGCATTATCGACGTTAAGGTGACCATCCGGAACTTTTTGTACTGAAAGCATAGATTCAGTTGTCTGAGGTCTAGTATGCATCTAAGATCTCCAGATCGTTTGGGCAGCAGGAAGGAGTGGGAATAAAATCCCTGTTGGTGTTCTGATGGAGGGACTGGATAGATAGCTTTCTTGAGCAGAAGAGCCTGAAGTTTCTCTTGGAGTATAGGAATGTGTTTGGGTGGGTGATGGACAGAGGGGGGGGAGATGAGGGGGAGGCATGGAGGTGAGTTCCAGGGTATGACCCCTCTGAATAATCTGAAGTACCCACTCATCCAAAGAGATCATTTGCCAGGCCTCTAAATGGAGGGCAAAACGACTGCTCATGGCTTCCAAGGCCTGGTCGAGGAAGCCAGGGGAGTGCCCTAGTTGGTCATTGAGAGGCAAACTGACCGGCTCCACCCAGAGGGTGAGAGTGGGTGCCCTTAGTGGCAGAAGTGGCGGTCCTGGAAGAGGGCTGGGGATGACCACGGGATCTGCCTCTGTATTTACCACCTCTCTTTGTATGAAAGGAGGATTGGGGACAGTACGATGGTTGTGAGGTATGGTACATACAATGTACGGTATGTAGGATCTGTCCTTAAGACTGGAGATCATCTAAAAGTGTTTGGGTACCTGGACCAAAAAGCTTGGAACCATTAAAGAGGGCATTAACAACTTTATGTTGCACATCTGTAGTAAACCCCCAAGACACGAAGCCAAGCATGGCGTTGGAGTGTAATCCCCGTAGTAGACATACGGGCCAAATTATCGACTGCCTCATACCCCGAACGACGTAAGCATTGGGATATAGAGTTGCTAGTATATATAGCAACCAACAACTGGTCCTTCTCCTGAGAAGGAGGGAGTTTGTTGACTAATTCTAAAGCAGAGGACCAGAGGGTACATTGGTACTTGATCATGTGTCTCATATAGTTTAGAATCCTAAGTTTCATGGTACCTCCTTGGAACACCTTACGAAGTCCTTATCAGGAGGTAAGGAGCTCATGTGCTTTAGTCGTTCAGTACGATCATGAGTCACAGTGATCACTACCGAATCTGCTTCAGGGTTAATTGAAAGAAAAGGATGGCCAAGAGGCGCTTGATAAAGGTGATCCACTTTCCTAGGAATGGCCAGGACAGCAGAAGGCTGATTTCAGGCTGCTAGATAGCGTTTTGGTAGGTTTGTATACCTGGTGGTGCCACTATGAAAGGCTCCTCTGGCAGTTCTAGGTAGTCCACCATGTCCTTTCTCTGTTTCTCATGTTCGATAGCTGAAAACCACATGATCTTTTGGATTTGGATTATCATCTCGTGAAAAGACAGGTCATCAGAGGGAGAGGCAGCTACTTGGGCGGGAGAGGTCCTCATTTAATAAGGAAATAGTGGAAAGAGGAGACTGAGGACAGGAATCTAGGTCTGGTAAGTCCACATCCTCAAAATCTCCAGTGAAATCTGACGGAAATTCAGCTTCATGTGATAAGTAATCATCCACGTGTGTGTGTGTTGGGGGGGGGATCAAGTAGGGGAGGGGTCCCTGTCCTCCTAGAAGCATTTAGGCAGAGGGGTAGGAGAACAAGAAAGATGACTCGACTCCCCCTGAGGTGGGGGGCTGAGACTGCCTAATGGCTGGTAGAACCTGCTGTACCACTGTGGCCATGTCCACTGAAGGGTGGGGGGCAGAAGAGGTTTCTGAGAAACCATGGGAATCGTGGAGGAAATAGGATGTGCAGTATACGCAAGTCTAGCACCCAGGTGGTAAAGCCCAGGGTCCCAATTTCAATCCACCTGGCCCCTTTGGGAGAAAGCCTGTGAAGGAGGTGGGGCAGTGTGCATTGCAAAGGCAGTGGGCTTCCCCATGGAAATGTGACCCATTGTTGACAGGGCAGCAAGGGAAGTAGCCTTAGAATGTTTAAATGAAGACGTCGTCAACGGTAAACAATCCCCCATCGACGGAGCATTGATGGAACCCTCATAGGGGTCATCAGGAACTGCCGATAGAGTGCCAGAAAGCACTGTTGAGAAGGTGAAAACCCCCATTGACGAAAAGGCAGCTTTGGAGGGCACTGGCGACGGTGGAGCACCAGTGACAGTGACCGTTGATGAATGTTTGCCTAAAGAGGATAAGGAGGGCTTCTCCTTTTTTTTCTGCTTTTTATGAGAATCAGTGGACTGGGAGCCTGTGGGATGGTCCCCCTGATTCTCCAGTAGAGATAATTTCTGCTTCATAAGGTAGGATTCTATCTCCTGCAGCCATCGTCGACAGGTTGCCTGGCTGAATTCCTGGCAATGAAAGCAGCAGATGGTGTCATGTGTGGGTCCCAAACACAAAACACAAACAGCGTGGTTGTCAAAATGGTAGATCTTTCTACCGCAACGACAGGAGCAAAATAGCACTGACTTGCTTGTAGATTCTTTGGACATTCATCGATGCAGTTAGTGAAACAGAAAAGTTCCACTTCTAACTTAAATTCTCATTGATGACTACTGCTCTCTGCACTAGCTGCTGCGTGCGAGCTGAAGACGGCAGGAAAATGAACTGAGGATACCAGGGACCGCCCACTCATAGAGAAAACAGGAAGATGATGTCATGTGTGGGCAGCTTCTGGTAAAAGACTAAGCTAGAAAAGCTACCGTGCACAACAGCGCCCTCTGGTGATGATCCAAGTGTACTGCCTACTGCAAGAGATCACCCCGTAGAAGATCTATGGTTACAGGTGAGTAACCTATTCTTCTAGGGGCGTGGATATGGTTCGATTATCCACACTCTGGAAGACTTTTAGCAGTTCTCCATGAGCAGGGGGCAAGGCACGCACTCCTACTTGATAAACAGAGACTGGAGAATCAAGGTCTCAAAACATATCCTGGTGTGACTCAAGGTCAGTGTGATAATGGGAAATGAAGGTGTGTGTTGACTTCCAGGTAACAGCCCTACAGAGCTCCCGTATGGGCACATCCCTGAAGCAGCCACCGAGGCAGGGGTATGTCTGCTGGAACGAATCCTAATCCCTACAGAAGGCTCCTGACCAGCCAACCTATAGCAGACAGCGATGCAAGATGTGATCCACCTTGCAATCATCAACTTTGCTACTGGTCTGCCAGGCACAGCTCCAGCATATGTGACAAACAGCTGGCAAGCCTATCCCCAAACTCCAGCCGTACACCCCACATAGCAGGAGCGCGCTCTCCGCAGGTCCAGAGCATGAAGCCTGCAGTTGACCTCCGAATATGGGTTGGTATAACATACAGGTAAGTTAATCACCTAGTTAAGGTGAAAAGTACAGTTACGTAAGAACTTACCGTAACAGTAGATCTTCGAGAACAGCTCTTGCAGCAGATTACACCATTAGGACTGAAGCCGGCAGGCGCCAGGACCCCATGGAAATTTTCTAGCTAGCAGTATTCAGTGGGGAACGCCTGACCGCCGGGTCCCGCCTCTGACGCCAGGCACAGTGCGGGTTATGGGCGGACCCCCAGAATCCCCATGCTCTCCCCGCCGGAGACTCGGCCGCTTGGATGACATCAGAAGAGGAGACTGAGGATCCGCCATCAAATGGCAGTCAGAGAAATGCTGAGACACCTGATCCTAGGAGAAGGATGTTGGAACTAGAATCTACCTCCAGCGGGATGGTGGGAGGGAAAGTACCTGCTGCAAGAGCTGTTCTCGAAGATCTACTGCTACAGTAAGTTCTTACGTAACTGTACTATCTCACTTCGAGAAACAGCTCTTGCAGCAGGTTACACCATTAGGACCGATTCCCAAGCAATAATGGAAATCCCACACCATTGGGAGGAGGGAAGGTAGAAATCCTTAATGGAATAAAAGCCTAGGACAGAAGATCTTGAAGGACTACTAGATCAAAACCTGCTCTTCGGCTCGATGCAACATCCAGGCTATAATGCCTGATGAAAGTGTGCACGGGGCTCCAAGTAGCTGCAGCACAGATGGCCGAGGTGGACACATTCTTAAGAGTCGCAAATGAGGTAGCCACCCCCTTGTGGAATTACCCCTAACCACGCCCGGTAAGGGTTTGTTGTGCTTCTGGTAACAGAACGTGATACACTGAATGAGCCACCTGGACAGCGACTGTTTGGAAACCGAAGCTCCCATTATCCTGTGGGCAAAGGAGACGAAAAGCTGGTCCGATTTTCGGTGGTGTTTGGTTCTGGTCAGGTAGTATCGGAGACACCTATGCACATTTAAGGTGTGCAACAGGGCCTCTCCTCGATTCGAATAGTTGGGAAAGTACACTGGTAGATCGATGCCTTGATTAAGGGTAAGAGCTGAGACCACCTTAGGTAGAAATTTGGGATTAGTCCGTAGGGATACCCTGTCTTGGTGAAAACCAAATAAGGCTTTTTGCACATGAGTGCATGGAGTTCAGAAATTCTTCTGGCCGAAGTAACGACAACCAAAAACAATGTCTTCCAAGTGAGAAGACGCAGCCCGCAAAACGCGGCTGGTTCGAAGGGTGGCAGCGTGAGCTGCTCCAGGACAAAGGGTAGATCCCATGGCTGAATTGGATCCTTAATCGGAGGACTAAGGTGTAGAATACCTCTCAGGAAGGCTCATGCCATGTCCAACTGGGATATGGTGCATTGGTCTATCGGACAATGATAGGCTGATATGGCACAGAGGTGTACTTTGATCGAGGAGTAGGCCAAGCCTGTCTGAAAAAGAGACAGGAGGTAGTCCAAGACCAACTTTTCTGGACAGTATAGAGGCGAAAACCCCCGCGCTTGAGCCCATAGGCAAAAACAGTGCCATTTCATGGCATAAGTGGCATGAGTGGCCAGTTTTCTCGCAGCCACCAGGACATCAGCTACCTCTTGCGAGACCCTGTGTCGCAAAATGGCTATGTGTCTCTAGGAGCCAAGCATGCAGGCTCAACGAACGAAGGTCCGGATGGACCAAGGAGCCCTCCTCCTGAGACAAGTGAGAGCTGATTGGCAGAGGCACCGGAGGTTCCCGGGATAGCTGGTGTAGTAGAGGGAACCAGATCTGCCTGGGCCAGAACGGTGTGATGAGTATCAGCATCGCTTGCTCTCTGCCAAGTTTCACAAGAACCCTCTGGATCCACGGAAAGGGGTGAAAGGCATAGAGGAATCTGCCCGCCCAGCAGAGGGACAACACGTCTCACCAGAAAACACCAGGCCCTGGACCTAGCGAACAGAAATTGGGCAGTTTTGCGTTGGACGGGGACGCAAAAAGGTCTAACTCTGGTGTACCCATCTGTGAAACAGATCCTCTACTACCTCCTGGAGTAGCTGCCACTCGTGGACTCTGGCCTGAGAGCGGCTCAGGCCGTCTGCGATGACATTGTCCACTCCTGGGACATGAACAGCAATGAGGTTTGCGCCGTGTTGCAAAGCCCAATCCCACACCCTCATGGCCTCTCTGCAAAGCGGGTAGGAATGGGTGCCTCCTTGTTTGTTGAGGTAATACATCACCTCGGAATTGTCTGTTTGTAACAGAAGAGTACCCGGTGGAATCTCCAACTGGAAGGCCTGCAGGGCGTAAAGAACTACTCTCATTTCTAGGATGTTTATGTGGAGATGAGTCTCTTGGGCTGTCCACAGGCCCTGAGACCAGACACCGTTGAGGTGTGTTCCCCATCCAAGCCCTGAGGCGTCTGTGGAGAGTGTCACAATCGGAGATGGCACAACAAAGGGGACCCCTGCCGATAGATTCTTGGGATCTAGCCACCATTGCCAATCCCGGATTACGTTTTTCGTGATACAGATTGGAGGCTACAGATGGTCTTGCTTTTGATCCCATTGGACCTGTAACATCCACTGGGTGACCTGCATGTGGAGAAGAGCAAGAGGGAGTGTTGCAACGGCTGCAGCCATGCGTCTGAGCAGGCAAAGGACCAATCTGGCAGGAACGGTCTTCTTTGCCGAAATGTCCCTGATGAGGGATCTGATGTGTTCCGCTCTGTCCTGGGGGGAAAGGCCTTGCCTTGGATGGTGTCCAGAACTGCGCCTATGAACTGCAGCGTCTGAGATGGAACCAGACGTGACTTTTCTTGATTGATCAAGATGCCCAGCGTCTCGAACAGAGACTGAGAATAATGAATGGCGGACATCAAGGACTCCCGAGAGGGTGCCATGAGAAGCCAGTCATCCAGGTAGGGGAACATATAGTGGCCTTGCCTCCTCAGAGTCGCCGCTATGACTGCCATACACTTCGTGAATACCCGAGGTGCCGATGACAGTCCGAAAGGGAGGGCTTGGAACTGATAATGGTGGCCCTGGAACTCGATGCGCAGAAACTTCCTCTGCGCTTCAGCGATGGGTATATGCAGGTAAGCATCCTGCATCTCCAAGGATGCTAGAAAGGCACCCTGCTTGAGCATGGGAATCAGACCTGGGAGGGTCACCATGCGCGTGCGCTTGTACAGGACTGACTCGTTGAGGTCACTGAGGTCCAGTATCAGACGGAGGTCCCCTGTTTTCTTGGGAACCAGAAAGAAGTGAGAATAATATCCTGCGTCCCTCTGGTTCTGTCGAACATGCTCTATTGCTTCTTTTTCCAGGAGCGCGAGCACCTCCTGCTGTATAAGCAGGCTGTGCTGACCTGAGTAACAGGAAAGCAGGGGTGGTCTTGCCGGTGGGTGGTCGAGAAATTCTATGAAGTGACCCTTCTTGACCAATTGGAGAACCCATCAGTCAGTGGTAATCGACTGCCACCCTGAAAAGTGGCGAGCGATGTGACCCCCGACCTTTTGCGCCCATTGATCCAGAGGAGGGGTGGGGGCCGGGAAGGAGTCATGCTGTGGCAGCACTGGTCCCTGCAGGCTGGGCTGGTTTAGTGTAGCGTTTGGCTCTGCCTGGGGACGACTCAGCTTGGGCTTTCTGCTGGAAGGTGCCCCTTTCTTGCTGGCCACAACGTGGCTGCTGCCTTTGTTGACGGCTGCGAAAATGGCTCTGGTTCCTATGAAAGGAACCAGGCCTGGGTCTGTACATGGCCTGTACAGACCTGACTGCCTTCCCAGCGTCCTGGAGTTTGGTGATCACCTTCTCCGAGGGTTCACCAAAGAGTACTTCGCCGTTGTAGGGGACATCAAGAATGTTCTTCTGTACGTCCGGGGTGAAGACAGAGACACGGAGCCAAGAGTGTCGCTGGAGACAGATGTCTGAAGCTGCAGCTCTGGCGGATGAGTCCGCAGAATCATATGCGGCTCGTAATACTTGGGTCCCCACATCAGACCCTGTGCGGAGAAGGTTTAGGAGCTCTACCTTCTGATTGCCATCCGGAAGCTTATCGACCAGGTCCTGGCCCTGTTCCCATAGGGCGTTCTGAAACTGTACCATGTGGGTTAGGTAGTTCAGGGACCTGATGGAGCATGTAGTGGCCCGCATACATCCATCTCCCCAGGGCGTCCAACTGTTTGGATTCCTGGCCCGGAGGCTGTGTGCTCATGTGTTGCAGTCTTTGGGACTGGTCATGTGATGCCGTAATGACCAGGGAGTCTGCCAGAGGTTGTTGAGCCAGGTACTGGTCCTCTCTTGGGCCCTTTTACAGGCGGACAGCTATCTTCGGCACCACGGGAGTGGAGTGCGGATGCTTCCACGCAGCCTTGGTGACGTCCACAAAGGTGTCCACCCAGGGTGGCACTACCACAGGCTTCGGGTCTTTCTGCCGAAGATAACGGGCAAGGTGCTGCCTTTTTCGGAGTCGAGGTCTTCAGCATCCCACCCCATGTTGTCCTGGATGTGCCTCATGATCTCAGAGAATGAGGGATCATCCGGAGGAGACCTGGGAAGGTCATGTGGGTCAGGTGATGAAATGCTGAGTGGAGAAGGAGATCTGGAGTAATCCTAGGTATCCGATCTGGAGTCCTCCCCCGACGGAGTATACTGCCGACGTCTGTATCGCCCACCTGGTCTTCAGGCAATGCGGTGTCCTCCTCCGTGGAGTCCCTGTGACTGGTGTCTACCGGGGACTGGGAGGCGGTCTTCGGCTCTGGTGAAGCCGACGTCAGTCACTTGGCTGACGACTTTGGGGCCGGTGAACATCTGGCTGGCGGCTGGTGCTTGGCCGATGTTCTCGGCTCAGGTGAACACCTGGCCGACTTCAGGTGCTTGGCTGACGGGTGCTTGGCCGACAGGTCCGTCATCCGCTTGAGGGGCGTCAGGTCCTTTGTCTTCCTGGGTGGAGGATCCGGGCCCCTAGGGGGCTGGGAGACCGACCTGGAGTCGGGGTCCCGACGTCGGGTGGAAGAGGAAGACTTGTGACGTTTAGAGGACTTTGAAGAGGCACGAGAGGGAGTAGAGGAAGCCGAGGGCCTGGAAGTCTTAATGGGCTGAAAAGTCAAAGAACCGCTGGAAGTCCGGACCTTGACCGTAGGGGGGCTGAGACCTAGCCCTGGAGAGAGAGCGAGAGGTCCGATCGGGTGGAGCCTGCGCTCCGCGAATCCGAGGCCCGGTTCGGGGATCTGGACCTTGCCTTCTCCTGGTGCTTTTCCCAGTGTTTGTGGACCTTGGAGGAAGAATCACCCCTGGAGGAAGGTTCTTTGTCCATCCTACTAAGTTTTTCCTCTAGCAGGTAAGCCTGAAGTGCCTTCTGATGGCGGATCCTGGTGTGGCTGTTGAACCCTTGGCAAAAGGTGCAGGCCTTGGTATCGTGGTCCGGGCCTCAGCACCGCACGCAGGAAGAATGAGGATCCTTGAAAGGGATCTGTTTTCCGCAGGCACACTTTGAAAGGTGACCCTCAAATGAAGGAGTTGGAGAGGACATTAGTTAAGAAGAAACTGTTGAAGTTCTAAGTTGTCGTGCGCTAGGTAGAGACTGAGAGGTCGATGCTGGCGAGTCAACAGCGGGAAAAGAACTGGGGATTCTGGGGGACCACCCCCTTATGTACTGTGCCTGATGTCAGGGGCAGAACCGACGTCGGGGGTGGTCCTCGCTGAATACTGCTAGCCAGAAAATGTCCGTGGAGTCCTGGCGCCTGCTGGCTTCAGTCCTAATGGTGTAACCTGCTGCAAGAGCTGTTTCTCGAAGTAATATCTCCAATACCACCTTCAGGAGAAACTTACAGGTTAGGGTGAAGGATGATTTAGTCCCTGTAGAAGATCAGGTAGGAAGAGTCCACCGATAGTGCCTGTCGCTCCCCAATACTTCTGGCAGATGTCATTGCCACCAGGAAGGCAGTCTTCGCGACAGATGTGATAACTCACACATGTGCATAGGCTTGTCGATGAGCATAGCCTGGACCAGCAGTAAGTCCCATGGTGGAGGTGATTCATGCACCAGAGGAGACAAGTGGTCAAGGCCCTTGAAAAAGTGCCTGACCACCTTCTCCTGGGCCACCATTGCCATACCACCTTGCACCCGGTAAGCAGAGATGGCTTCAAGGTGCAGCCTAAGGGTCGTTGCTTGCAGCCCCAGCTGGGAGAGGGACCATGGGAAAGAAAGAAAAAATTACTCACCATAGTAATGTTGTTTGTTCTAATGGAGTCTTGGTGTATTCAGACATAATGCTGTTAGCCCCAGCACATGAACTGCCCCGGAGAGGAAAGAGTTAACTCTATGCAGAAGCATAGAACGTTGAGCTCGAGCTCCGTTTTCAAACCTCCGTCTGTGGTACTTCACAGTGTAATCGTCAGATTCTTACGAGCAAACTAACTAAGATACTGTAGTATAGAAATTGTTTAAACATATAGCCAAAGGGCAAAAGATTCTTTTTGGGCCGAAAAGACTCACGTCGAGAACCCAAGAAAGAAAGGTAGTGATAATATTTAAGTAGAAAACACCAGAAAAATAACATCATCTATCCCACCCAAGAGGGACGGTACAAGGTACACCCCTGAGGTGCAACACTGTACCTGCCAGCCCACTTCCCAAAAACCAGGTTCTGAGAGGGGAGGCAGGGGGGAGGTCTGAATACAGCAAGACTCCATTAGAAGAAACAACATTAATACGGTGAGTAATTTTTTCTTCAAACAACATGAAGTCTTGCTGTATTCAGACATAATGCAGACCACCAAGCCATTCTCTATGGAGGAGGGAATGCAGAATCTACTTTGGGAAGAGGCTCTGCAGTACTGCCGTGCCAAACCTAGCATCACTCCTAGCCTGGATGTCCAGGGAGTAATGCTTGGTGAAAGTATGTACTGTTTTCCAGGTGGCTGCTTTCCAGATCTCTAACAAAGGTATATCTATGGCCACAGCTAGAGAAGCAGCTGTACCCCTAGTCGAGTGAGCCCTCGGGCCTGAAGGGGGCGTTCTACCCAACTTGTCATAACAGAATTGTATACAAGAAACAATCCACCTGGCAATAGTTCTTTTAGTGGCAGGCTTACCTCTCCCCACTTCACCACAAGTGAGAAACAATTGAAGACAGTCATTTCTATGTGCCTTATTATGCTCAATGTAGTAGCTAAGGGCCCTCTTAACATCCAAACTGTGTAACCTTCTTTCACCTGAAGAAGAATGGTCAGTGAAAAACACAGGGAAAGGTACAGACTGGTTCAGATGAAAATACGATACCACTTTGGGCAAGACCCTCCTATTGGTTCTTAGGACCACTTTGTCCCTATGGAAGTAGATGAAATCAGGTTCAACTGACAGAGCCTGTAACTCACTAATCCGCCTGGCAGAAGTAATAGCTACCAGGAACACACTTTTCCAGGTCAAGTACTTCAATTTGGCCGAAGCCAGAGACTCAAAGGGTGGCTGCATAAGTTGAACTATGCAGACATTAAGATCCCAAGGCAGAGTGGGCTCCCTGAAGGGAGGGTTAATGTGAACCAGACCTTTGAAAAACTTTCTGAAAACAGGATGAGATGCCAGGGAAGAGCCCTTCCCTGCTGAGAGGAATGCAGAGACAGCTGCTAGATGAACCTTCAGAGTGGCAGGCCTAAGGCCTAGACCATAGTCTAAGGTTGTGGAAATGTCTGCAGAATCGGGCAGGATGCCTTTCTGAGAGCACCAAATACTGAACCTTTTCCATTTGGAGTTGTAAGTTTTTCTAGTGGAGGGTTTCCTGGAGACCTTCAGAATATCCAGAACTCCCTCAAAGAGAAGTAGTACTGCATATTCTAACTCTTCAAGAGCCAGGCCTTGAGATTGAGAGACTAGAGACTGGGGTACCAGATCCGCTCCTGGGAGGAGGACAGGAGATTGCATGTCCTAGGCAGAGACAGGGGATGTGACACTGACAAGGACAGCAGTAGAGGATACCAAGGCTGTCTGGCCCAATCTGGGGCCACCAGTATCACTGTGCAGGGTTGAGTCCTGATCTTGATCAGAACTCTGAACAGCAGAGGGAAGGGAGGGAAAGCATAGAGAAACCTGCCCTTTCAGTCCAAAATGAGAGCATCCTGGGGAACCGTCCCCAGGACTGGAGGTCTGCAACAAAACAGAGGAAGCTGATGATTGTCCGGTGCTGCAAAGAGATCCATCTCTGGAGTGCCCCACCTGGAGAAGATGACCTTCAGGATGTGAGGATCCAGGGACCATTCGTGATGTCCCTGTGAAATTCTGCTCAGAGTATCTGCTAGTACGTTGTCCTTCCCTGGAAGGTAAATTGCTACCAGAGAAGTCTGAAGAGAATAGGCCAGAGACCACAGCTTCATGGCTTCTGTGCACAAGGCCGAGGACCGAGTGCCTCCCTGCTTGTTGATGTACCACATTGTGGTGGTGTTGTCCATTCTGACTTGGACCACCTTGTCCTTGACTGAATCTGAGAAGCTCTGCAAGGCTAGGAAAACTGCCCTGAGTTCCAGGAGACTGACATGAAGGAGAGGCTCCTGTGGAGACCATACCCCTTGAGCTGTCAGGGCACCCAGGTGGGCTCCCCACCCTAGGAGAGAAGCATCCGTAGTTAGAACTACTGATAGGACTTGAGGGAGAAATGGAACCCCTTGTCTGAGGTTGTCCTGGTCCATCCACCACTGGAGAGCTTGGACCAGAGTCTGAGTCATTGGAATCAGTCTGGTAAGTGAATCCTTCTTTTGAGACCAAAAACACATTAGATGAAACTGAATGTCCCTCATCTGGAACCTTGCTCCCTGCACCACTGCCGTGGAAGCTGCCATGTGGCCCAAGAGTTGGAGGAACTGTCTTGCTGGGTGAGAGACCTGAGTTCGAAAGGAGGATGCGAGATCCACTAGGGCCTTCACCCTTGCCAGGGGAAGGAAGGCTTTTGCTTGTACAGTGTCCAACTCTATGCCTATAAAGGTGAAAAGTTGAACTGGTTTGAAGACAGACTTTGGAAGATTGAGAAGAAACCCCAGGGAACTGAGGAGGTCCTAGGTAGTTTGAAGAGCTGACGTGACCTGTAAAGGTGACTTACCCACTAAGAGCCAGTCCAGATACGGGGAGATGGTGATACCCTGTCTTCTGAGGTAAGCCACCACTACTGCAAGGCACTTTGTGAACACCCTTGGAGCTGATGTTAAGCCGAATGGCATGGCTCTGAATTGGTAATGGCCTGAAGACTACTCGAACCTGAGGTATTTTCTGTGGGAGCACCTGATAGGAATATGAAGTAGGCATCCTTGAGGTCCAGAGATGCTAGCCAATCCCCTGGCCTTAGAGAGGGAAAGATTATTCCCAGAGTTACCATTTTGAATTTTGGCTTTACAATGTGTTAGTTCAAATACCTTAAGTCTAGGATGGGTCGCCAATCCCCTGTTTTCTTTGGGGTAAGGAAGTACCTGGAGTACAGTCCTTTCCCCTTGTGCTGAACAGGAACCCTTTCTACAGCTCTAAGAGCTAGAAGAGAGGAAACATCTGCCTCTAGGGCAATGGTCTCTGAGGCTGATGCAGGTGGAAAAGACTTGGCCTTCTTTCTTGGGAACTTTTTGAAGCTGAGGGCTAGTCCCAGGCTTACTACCTCCAGGACCCACCTGTCTGAAGTCACAGACTTCCAGGCCTGGAAGTAGTAAGCCAGCCTGCCTCCTACTGGAAATGGGGAGTCGACCCGGGCTGACACATCAGGGTGTCTGCTTGGCAGGAGCCTTAGACTGAGAGGAGGAGGCAGCCCTGCTCATCCCCTCCTGCCCCTCCCCTGAAGAACACCCTCTGTGGGAAGGGAGAGGAGGCCTGGGCTTGGTAAAAAGACCTTTGAAAGGGCCTGCCCCTGCCCCTAGACTGCTGCTTGTGCAGAGTGGCTTGCCTTTCCTTACCCTGTGCACTCCTGTACGTGGTCCTGTATTCATCCATTTTCTTCATGTAAGCCTCTGTCTGCTCCCCCAAACAGAGAGTTACCCACTACAGGAAAATCCATAGCCTTAATCTGGGCATCCTATAAAAGGCTAGTACATCTGAGCCAATCATGTCTTCTGAGAGACACAGATGTAGCCATGACTCTAGATGCCACATCACTGGAGTCCACAGCAGCATGAAATTGCATTTTGGATGCCTCAATTCCATCAGCAGCCACCTCCTCCAGCTCCTTGGCTAGCTGGGGAGAGGCCTGTTTAGCCAGTTCCAGAACCATATCCTATCTGGATTTCTGGTACCTGGCTGTGTAGGCCATATAAATAGCCTGCCTGAGTCTCAAAGAGGATGCCAAATACTGTTTTTTGTCCATGGCATCCACTTTCCTGGAGTCCTTATCCGGGGGGTGGGGGGGGTGAAGCCAAAGGAATGTTAGCCCTGTCACAGGCTGCAGCCTACACCACTCCAACACGGCTGCAATGACTATAAGGGAAACCCAAAGCTGAGCCTGATAACAGATACCTCCTGTCCATTTTCTTATCCACAGGAGGTATTGAATTAGGAGTTTGTAAAATTTTGTGTGTCTGTTTCCCCAAGGATTTATGAAGAGGGATAGACAGCCTTTTGGACTCTGGGATGTCCATCATTTCCACAAAACCAGGCTCTTCATCCTCCTCTGTGGCTTCAACCAAGGGCAGCTACAGGGTTTCTGCTACCTTTTTGTAGAACAAAAAATGTGAAGGGGACTCAAAGAGCCTGGGAGGAGAGACACCTGAGGGCCTGTCTGGGGAGATGTCCGGTTCAATAGGCACATCCAGACCCCCCCTCATCATCATCCTCATCACCACCACCGGGACAGTCTTCGTCTCCCTCCCACTCCTCATAATAAACATCTGGATCATAATCTGGAAGAGACGGATCTGACCGAACCGGCGGTGCCAGTTCGGACGGAACCGGTCTAAGCGACTGAACAATGTTAATCGCTTTGGCTATTTCGTCCGCGGTTGGAGAGTACGATACAGGATCTGACCTGGCAGACTTTCGTTTCCTTTTCGACGGAACCGACCCCTCAGAGTCAGCTCTCCTTTTGCCCGAGGAGGTATCACCTAGGTCAGTAAGCATCCCCTCAGGTTCGGCCGCAACTGAACCAGGCTGGCCATCCGGATCCACGGACTTCTCGGCCTCCCTTTCCTTCAATCTCTTTTCTAAAGTGGTTTTGGGAGAGTTTTTACAAATTTGGCAGTCTGATTGGAGGTGGTCAAACCCCAGACAATAAACACAGATGAGGTGGGGGTCGGCCTAGGCAAAGCACTCCCCACACTCAGTACAGTGTTGAAACCCAGTGGGACCAGTTTTCTTCTTGGGTTTCTCAGACATGGCCAACCTACCAAAATTACCCTATAGCAGCTTTCAAGCCAGGTAATAACAACCGATCAGTAACAAACCGTGTCACGGGTTTTCCAAAAGAACCAGGAAAAGGCCTGGTTCTTTTGAAACCGATCGGTACCGGAATACCACTCTAATCCCAGAAAATATTAATTTAAGATAGAAGAAAACACAAGGTCGGTTCCAACCGGACCGACCAAAAAGAAACCGAAGAAACAAACAATCACCACACAGATTTTAAAATGAACCACAGTCACTACCTATCTACAACACTACCTGTACCGTAGACAGAGGTTGGAAATCCGAAAAACAATAAAAAGAATTGGTTTTAACCAAACGCTTTACTTTTACCGAACCGAGCAGAGGAAACCTCCAGAGCGACTTCACTGTTAGGTGGAGTAAAGAATCTGACGGTTACACTGGGAAGTACCACAGACAGAGGTTTGAAAACCGAGCTCGAGCTCAACGTTCTATGCTTCTGCATAGAGTTAACTATTTCCTCTCCGGGGCAGTTCAAGTGCTGGGGCTAACTGCACTATGTCTGAATACAGCAAGACTTCATGTTGTTTGAAAGATCTGATGTCACAGGGCAGAGTCAGGGGTTATACCGCCTGGGTGCAGGGGTCAAGCTTAACATTGTTTTACTAGCCCAAACACTAGTGCAAACTGACCAGGGCTAGTGCAGCTAACTCTCTACTTGCCCGGCTTGACTAGTGCAGATTTTCATGGCTGCTAATGAAGTTAAAAAAGTCTCTCTTTCACCATTCTCTAGTCCTCATGCTAATCTCTCTCAATGTTCCAGATGGCCAGGTGTGATTAACAGCTCATGAAGAGCTGCAATTATCTGGCAGTTCAAGAGAGGGATCCCACTAATGACTCAATGTGAGTCATTATCACTCCACTGTTGAGACTTTCAGCTAGTGTCCAGGGTGTGATCAAGGGTAGAGTGCTGTTAAGTCACTAGGTTCCAGTTTTCTGAACGTGTCTATGTCTAACAATTTGTCCAATATTATTAAGACCAGCGCCCCTCATTTCTCTACATTTTGAGTGTTTGTATCCAACATTTCAGTGACAAAATGCAAAGAGGTATACAGGATCGGCCCTGCAGGTGGTGGGTTTTATCCCAGCCTCACCATAACTTCCCTCTCCTAAATCTCTTAACTCTGTTCTTCCCCTTGACACCACTGCAGACCAGACTCTGAAGTGACAATCCATAGATCAATAGCTGCCATTACTGGCAAGTGCAAGGGTCCTCAGCTCTTCTAAATGGACCATGCCAGCCATCACCATCCATACAGTTCCACCCTTATCCCACTCAGCATGTCCTTTTAGCCTAAAAACAAAGCTTTGGATCATTTATGGCACAAAAATAAACCTTGATAAAGTACTTAATTTGAAACCTTGAAATAGGCATTCCTGGGGTGCATAGATCATCCTATATGGAAATAGAAATAGTATACTGTTATGCCTGTGTACTGTTTCCCCATGGCTGACGAAAGGACAATATTAAAGAAAAATCTGTTATTGTTGGGGCAGAGCATATTAAAATCAATGCTTTTACAAATAAAAATGTCAGTTTTCTATTTTCCAAGCCCCTTAGGTTTGTCTAGCCCCCACCCCAAAGAAATCTTGGATGTGCTCCTGGCTCACTTGAGACTGTACAAAAACTTTCAAAAGCGCAGGTCTCCAGTTGACTATAGGGTGGGGACCGTGAGTATCTTTCTCTGCCATTGCCCTGTGGGTGGTGGTGACAGTGTGGTGAGGTGCATGATGATGCCAGCTACTGTGTGCGCAAAGCTAGGACTGCTTGATTAAACATTTGCTGCTGTGATATCCTCTCTCTGTTTGGTGTGTGTGTGTGGGGGAGGAAAAGAGGAGGCCATGATACAAAACAATGGGGAGGGGGGGGCAGCTCACTGTCTGTGATGGATGGCATTGCAGTGTTTTTTTTCCACTGGGTAGCTGGAAGCAATGTGGGAGCAGGACAGATGTGCAATAATCAGAGTATTTCTTGGCTTTGCTTGCATTGTTTCCTGTATAAGTGATCAACATTTACCAGTATAATTAAGGGCTAGTGCAACCATCTGCGGGCTAGTGCAATTTTGAATCAACTTGCCCTGCTGGTTAGTGCAAAAAAAGGTTAAGGTTGACCCCTGCCTGGGTGGTGGGAGAAGCTTAGCTTAGCTTAAAGATGTTCCCGCCAATAACACAGTTCCAGTGGAACTGTCAGAGTGTGGATAAGTGAACCACATCCATGCCCCTAGAAAACTCACTAGCATTACAGGGCACAAACAGTTAAATCATTGTTTCAGGGTATGAACAACAAACACACTAGCATTACAGCGTGTGTATGGCAAAAAAAAAAAAAAAACACTAGTTTTTAAGGTTGTGAATTGTTTAGGTTACTAACATTTCAGGATGTGAATGGTAAACTTAGGAACATTTCAGGGCATGAACAACAAAACTTGTTGTCACAAGCATTTTAGGACATAAATGGTAAAAGTCAAGTGTTTCAGAACCTGAATGGCAAACTCACTACCATTTTAGGGCATGAACTGCAAACTCACTAACCTTCAGCCTGTGAAAGGAAAAAAAGAGGTTACATAGTTGTAACCATAGTTCTACTACTGGTATTTAGTTCTCGTCCACACTTAGACACTCTTCCACTGAAGATGCAGTCACCGAAACAGTCTTCAGTCTCTACTCCTCTGACCACCCATCCATGTGGTCCACTGGCTCTGCATCCTTACTCCTTTGCACTCAAATCTGCACGCTGGAACAGGAACCTGAAGCAAGCCCTTGCCACTGAAGGTCGGGTGGGTTGTGTGGATGTGATTACTAGTAATAGAGCTATGATCAAATCAACTTTTATCAAATCAAATCAACTTTATTTTTATAGTACCTTTCAAAACCAAGGTGCTGTACATAAAACCAGATACATCAAATATAAATAAAATTAAATAAGCATTTAAAACAGATCATCCATAACTAGGGAAGGCTAGGTTAAATAAATATGTCTTTAACTCAGTTTTAAAACTACTGACAGTTGGGCATTCTCTCAACCGACGAGGTAGAGAATTCCACAGGGTTGGAGCTGAAAAAGAGAAGGCATGACAACCAGATGTCTTCAAACGTACCCTGGGAATCTCCAGCAATCCCTCGTAGGTGGATCGGAGAGGACGGAGGGGGCTGTAGGGTACCAGGAGATCTTGCAGGTAACTGGGTCCCTAATCATGTAGGGCTTTAAAGGTTAGCAAGCCAACCTTAAAGGTGATCTGCCACTGAAGAGGCAGCCAGTGCAGTTCGTGGAGCACAGGCGTAATATGACTGGTTCTAGAAGTCCCAGTCAATAGCCTGGCTGCCGCGTTCTGCACCAGCAGCAAGCGGCGGATATCAATCCCTGATAGCCCCAGGTAGAGGGAATTGCAGTAATCAAGACGGGTAGTGACAAAGGCATGGACCAATGTTGGAAGATCATCCAGAGGAACCAGGTGTTTCACCCAGGCGATATTCCTCAGATGATAAAAAGAGGATTTGACGACAGCTGACACCTGAGATTTTAGAGTCAGACCATCATCAAAAATAATGCCAAGGTTACGCAACCGATCTGAGGTAGTGAGTGACATACCACCAAGTAATAAACCTGATGGTTGTCCAACCCCCACACCCGCCCCCGGATGACCTGGGTCCACTACCAACACTTCGGTCTTATCTGGATTCAGTCTCAGCCAGCTAGAACTCGTCCAAAATCTGATCTCAGCATGGCAATTATTTAGCACAGAGAGTGCATCATTCTGTTCGGCCAGAAAGGACATATACAGCTGAGTATCATCTGCTTAGCAGTGAAAACTCAGACTGTATCGCCTGATGATATCTCCCAATGGTAGCATGTACACTGTAAACAACATGGGGGCCAGAATGGAGCCCTTCGGCAGCCCACAAGGCAGGGAGTGAGCACCAGAGGAATAAAATCCAGTGGCAACTCTCTGAAACCTGCCCGTGAGGTATGAATGGAACCATTTAAGGACTGTACCAGACAGCCCACAAAAAAACCGCAGGTGCTCCAACAGCACACCATGGTCTACAGTGTCAAATGCAGCAGAGATATCAAGAAGGACCAGAATGGTATGTGTCTTTCCATCTCTAGCCATTAGGATGTCATTCAATTCCCGAACAAGAGCAGTCTCCGTGCTATGCTTCTTCCTAAAACCAGACTGGAGAGTATCATAGACATTGTGAGTTGCAAGATGATCGTCCAACTGCAGAGCAACCACCTTTTCAATAACCTTACCAACAAATGGCAGGTTAGAGATAGGGCGGTAGTTAGCTAGACAGTCTGGATCCAAAGAGGGTTTTTTAAGGAGTGGTCGAATGACCACATCCTTGAGGGTGTCAGGAAAGACACCCCTCTCCGAGGATTTCCAGACAATGTCAGCAAGGATCGGGCAGATAACATCTACACATCCAACTAGGAGAGGTGTAGGGCCCGGATTCAAACTACAACTGGTTGGACGCAATGTTTGGACGATCTTCACAATGTCAGTGAACTCTAGCCAGCAGAAATCTAACCAGATAGACCGAGTGTATGCCAGTTCCTGTCGACCACTGCAATCCCTCATAGGAGAGGTCAGACCGATGCCAGACCTGATGCTGGCAACCTCATCTGCAAAGAACTGAGCGAACTCCTCGCATCTAAGCTCAGAAAAAACTCCTCTGGGCTAGAGACAGATTGGATTGCACAATCTGTCAACAGTCCGGAAGAGCTGAGCCGGTCGATTCTGTGCAGCAGAAATCTCCCTGGACAGGAATTCTGCCTTCTTACGGGTGATTTCTGATTGATAGCCATCATAATGTGCCATTCACCCTATATGTACCCATTCTGAACCTGCTGTAATGCACCATTGCCTATGCACCTTTTGTATTTGCATGCATGTAACTCCCAGGTTGCATCTGGAAACGAGCGGATCCCGCTCAGTATGTTTATCTGGTAAATCTCTTAAATAAATAAATAAATAAATAAACCTAAGTCTATCACCATCAAGGCCGGACCTCCTCCAGGCTCTCTCCATCCTTCTGATAACTCACCTAAACCCCTTCAAGGAGCCATCAAACCAAGGACTCCTTGGGTGAAGGGTGAGAGGCCAAACACGAACAGGAGCAATCTTGTCCAGAGCATCTTCCACAGCCTTATTATAGGCTGTTACAAGATCGTCTGGACTCATGCATTCATTCGACAAGCCCAATAGGTCCAGTACTGCCAACAGATCACTGGGACTAACATCCCTTAGAGGGCGGTACTGAACCATCTCTGTAGGGGTAGACCTATTGGGGGGACCCTGAAGCTGAACCTTATGGTGTGATGGTCAGACAAGCTGACTGGTTCCACCCCCAAATCAGCAATCTCCATACCCATAAGAAATATCAGATCCAACGAATGACCCCTTATATGGATTGAGGAGGTAACTACCTGTGTAAGGCCCAGTGTCGTCACCAGCTGGTGGAGATTTTGACCAAAATGTGAGAGTTCATCATCTACCCAGGCATTGAAGTCCCCCAGAACTATCCATCTAGGGGACCTCAACACCATGTCGATGATGAAGTCTGCCATCTCCAGCAGGAATTCTCCACTGTCTCCTGGTGGATAGTAGACAAGGAGAATCCTGCAACCTACACCCTCTCCCAGGATATATTCGAAGGATCTGGTATCTCCCAATGGCACATCCACAAGGCCAGGCTCAGTCTTAAACATAATGGCCACACCCCCGCCCCTACGATCCAACCTTGGACGGTGTATCACCAAGAACCCGGCTGGAGTTGCTGAGGCCAATACAGGGCCTGCATTTTCGTCCAGCCAGGTCTCAGTGATGCAAGCCAGATCAGTTGTTCCAACAAGATCAGCTATAATAGCTGTCTTGTTTTTAATAGATCTGGCATTGCATAACACCGCCAAGGTGGGATGAGCTGTTGGAGAAGACCTCTGCAACTGCCCACTAGCGTCGGAGCCCTTGGGTATGGGGACAAGAGAGGGATAACCTCTGTCCTGACTCCATTTTGCCCCAGGGCATCTCCTACAAGTAAGAGTATACAACCAGTATCTCGAACTACATAGATTCAGTTCACTATTCACAGTCCTCTGGAGGAGGGAGCAAAGTGTGAACCCCAAATTTGGTGAATAGAGACAGAAGGACTGCTGACCCAAAAGCAGCATCATAGTGACTGAGAAAGTTGATGCTGTAATGGGAAATGAATGTGTGCTCATTTGACCAGGTAGCAACCTTACATATTTCAGAAACTGGAATATATCTGGCAGAAGCAACACAGGCAGCTGTATGACCAGTGGAGTGATCCTTCAACCCCTCAGGAGACTCCTCCCCAGCCAACCTGTAACACAGAGTGATGCAGGCCATCGGTTATCCATTGGACAACCTGTCTGTCTGGCTGCTAGTCTTCTTAGGTCAGTTTCACCATGTGTGACAAACAGCTGGTGAGCCTCACCGCAAAATTCTGCAGTATACTGCCAGCAGAAGAGTAGTGCCCTACAAACATCTAGTGTGTGGTGCTTGACCGCCGAAGTGTGAGGCTTTGGGAAGAAGGTCAGTAGAATAAGTGCCTGATTAAGCTGAAACTCAAAGACTATCTTCAGCAGGAATATGAAAAGGGGGCGTAGGATAACCTTATTCCTGTGGAAAACCAGATATGGAGACTCCACAGAAAGTTCCTGGAGCTCACTCCCCCATCTGGTGCTGAAACGAGCAGTCTTCCAATCAGATGTAAGAGATCACATGCGTTCATAGATCAAATGTTTGACCCATTAACTGTGACAGCACCAGCACTAAGTGCTATGCTTGTGGTGATTCCAGAACAGGAATTGACAGGTGGTCTGGCTTTTTATGGAAATGGCTAAACACTTTGTCCTGTGCCACCATCGGCAACCCTGCCTCAGTAAGGTATGCCAAAATGGTGCCCAGATGCACCTTAATGGTCGTGGCTAACAACCCTGCCTGAGACAGGGATCAAAGGTAACAGCTTATGTGCAATATGGTGAAGGATAAGGGCAACAATCCCAGTTCCTCGCACTAACATGAAAACCCTGCCCACTTTTAAATGCACATCCTACAAGTCAAGTACTTCTGATATGCCTCCAACCAGCTGTGGATCTAAGGGGGAGCGAAGGGGGCAGCTGCAACCCCCACTGTAACTTACGTGCTTGCTGCTGCTGCATTTCACTTTGATTAAGAAGTTTGGTTTATTGACTGTAAGAAAATACACATTCAAAACAAGATTTTATTTGTATTTGCTGTCAAAAATGTAATGAAAAAGATAACAGCAGACAGTATCAAGGATTACAAACATTTTTAAAAATTGCACACCACCCCAGCATCCTCCACAGTAAAGTCCTGGATCTGCTACTGCCTCCGACACCCGCACAACAGCTTCAGAAAGTCCTAGGGCCTGGAACTCTTAACCATTCAGGAACCAGGTGGTTGCAGGGACTGCAGGTTCAGATGCCTGACTTACCTCTCAGGCCATTTCAGCAGGCCTGGCAGGAGTGGATGCAGCCATGGAGGTCTGCTGCTGAGGCTGAGAAGATCCTGATAAAAGAACTGGCATAGCCAGTCTAGTGCAATCAGAATCAGGGAGCCCCGGTCCCTTCGCACATTGAGGACCACTTAAAGGACCAAGGGAATTGCAGGGAGGGCATACAGAAGGTCCTGAGCTCAGGACTGAAGGAAAGCACCCCCGGCAGACAGTCCTGCTGAATGGGATGAGCATAAATTAATCCCAGCTTCCTGTTTTCATAGGAAGAGAATAGATTAATTGACAGTGTTCCTCATACTGAGAACATCAAATATACCATCCGCAGGTGCAACAACCACTCCCACGAAACCCACTCCCACATGGAAGAGAGAGAGTCTACCCACTGGTTGTTCACTCCCATGACGCTGACTGACCAGACTGTGCACAGGGAGTGAGTCAGAGAACATGTCCAGAGTGCCCGTGGAGGAGCCAGGTTTGGGATCATTTGGGAGTCGGGGGGGGCCATTCAGTCAATGACAGGCTCCACAATGGGCACTAAACAGTGAATAAAGATGGTGGCAGGGTGCCATTACTCACACTGGGGCAGCCAGGAAGGGCGATCGCCCCTCCAGCCCCCCCCTCCGGCTCCGCCACTGCGTGAGAGTGCCACCTGACTAGAACTGTGCAGAAACAGAAAATTCAGAATTTGTAGAATTCCGGAGAATGTTTTAAATCTCTTTATTCAGCCATAACTCAGCCGCTTATTAAGATAGAGACCTGAAAGATGGCATGATTACTGGCTGTAATGGGCCCTAAGGCATGCCAAATACCATGACATTTGGATTGCAGTATCACAAAATCATAGGGGCTAAAGTCTAGCATTTTAATTGGGGGTTTAAATGTGTTTTATCTGTTTAGAACTCAGCCACCTTTGGAGGTAGATATGTAAAAAGTTTGCATGCATAGCCTTTCTGTAAGGGTTCTATAATGACTACTGTGAAATTTTGTTTAGAAATATTTAAGTTACAGGGGTTCAAAATTTCACTATGTAGCTACTTATGAAGTTCTGTAAACATTTTCTAACAAAATGTGGATGTTTGTAACTTCTCTGCTTTTGTATAGCAGATATGACACCTATTGGCCTCTCCAGTCAGAATTTCACCCATAGCACAGCATGGAGACTGCGCTCGTCAAAATGTTCAACAATCTCGTTGTGACTGACAGGGCATCGTTTCATTCTTGTTCTTCTCAAATTCTCATCAGTGTATTACACGGTTGGCCTTGGGGTGCTGCTACAATGCCAGAGGCACTATGTGGGACTCTGTGGCACTGTTTTCAGTCCTACATTACTGAAGAGTGCTGTTGGTTATCTTAGGTAATGTCATCTCTGAGGTGGATGCTCTCGACTGTGGCATGCATCGAGGTTCAATCCTGGCCCCTACATTACCATATATGCATGAGATAGATTTTGTTTGCAAAAAAAAAAAAAAAAGCATTAATGCAACAGTTAGGGTTCAACTTAATGCCATAAAAGTAGGGAAATGTGGCGTTCAGGTTTTCAACCCTAAGCACCCCCCCCCCCCAAGCAGCAAAAGGACAAGACCAAGCAAGCAACCACAGACAGCCATCATCAGGTAAGACGAGCAACATACAACTGTTTCCAGGCTTCCAGATGACACAAATGCAGTAGCACTGATGTGCCACCTTCATGGATTTGTATCTGCAGCATGCACATCGCAAGACATACACGCTCATTTACCACTCCAGACAGAAATCTATGATACTCGGATCACAACACTGCTTCTGTCTGCAGAAGCACAGACCCATGTAGTCACAGATACAAATCCAGGATACCCAAATTACAAGAGTTCTTTTGTCTGCTGAAGTGCCGGCCAGTAAGGGGCCAATGCTTCTGTAGCCTCAGGCACTCATGCACGCTGTAAAATATACACACACTTGACAAGCTTGCACTTCTTCGGCTGAAGGTGTAAGACAAACATAATACACACTGATTTCTGCCTGCAGAAGCATGGAAATCACAAAATCCATAGCACCAAAATTGCAACAGTACTTCTGTCTACAGAAGCACAGGCCCCTGAGGGGCTTACGCCTCTTCAACCACAGGTGTAAGGCATACACACTGACTTCTGGCTCCAGGAGGGCAGGCCCCTGTAGGTACAAATCAGAAGAACCAACGCGTCTCAGAGTTAGTGAGGTTGTGCAGACCAGGGCAGCAACCCCCCACTGTAGCCTGTACTTTTTGGAAAACATATTACTGTTTGTTATTTAAGGATCAGCTGATCTCTGAAGCCAGGACTGCCACTGCCTCGTGTGTCTTATTCGCAACACTCACCTATGCTGCCCCAGTACTTCAGGGAGTGGCCAAGCTGGAGTTCAGTAAGTTACAGATTTTGTACAACAAGGTGGTCCGCTTCGCCACTCAGTCCCACTCAAGGAGCCACCACTGTGACTCACTAGCACTGCTCAGCTGGCCGTCATTCAAAGCCCTACTCAGGTACCCAGTGCTCTGCCTAGCACATAAGCTAATTAGCTCTACACCTCCCCCAAGCCTTGCAGGGCTCATAACTGCCAAGCAAAATCCTCGCAATATATGGACCTCAGGCCAAACTCTCCTCGAAGTCCCTAGGGTAAGGACCAAGGCAGGGGACATGTCCTTTGCCCACACTGCCCCTTCCCTCTGGAACAACCTTGCTCCAGAGGTTAGGGAAACTACATCACCAGTGTGCTTCCGAACAAGACTCAAGGCACATATGCTTGCCACGAGTCAATGCCAATGCTACGTTACCTGACACCTCCACACTACCCGCCGGCCCGAGCACTTACATCACTACCACCTGAGCTGGCAGCACTAACTCTCTCTATTGTCTCTCCTCCCAAAGTATTCTACTCGAGAATTGTGACCCAGTTAAGGCTCTGGCTCCTATATTGTTCACTTCAATAATCGATGTAACCTGCTATGTAATATATCACTGCTTTATATATATGTTAACATGTCGCATGCCATATGCTATATTTGTACTAACTATGTACCATACCAGTACTGTAACTCCCGGGTCGCCCCTGAAAAATGGACCTCCGGGGCCCAGTGGGCCTACCCAGTCATCAAAATGCAATAAATAAATAATAAAATATTTGATACAATTGTATTATGCAGTATGCATAACTTGATCAAATCGATAAAATAGAGTTGATGCTCAGCCGGCCTAGTAATGTGCAGGGCTGAGGCATTGTGCCTTACCTCCTGCCACACTGGCAACCCATGTTCGGTAGTGAACGTAGGTCGCTGGGGGTCGGCCGGAAAGGGAGAGGACTGAGCGTCCAGAGGACAGATTTCCTCTCCCAGGGAGGGTGGCTTGGCAGTCCTGCTGAATAACTGATCCCAGGTGGAGGCCTGAAAACAGAATGGGTTGGGGATGCTAGCGACAAGAGGGTGCTGCAAGCAGCATGTGCATGCTTCCACGTGTGCACACTTATGTGTGTGCTCCAGCAATTGGTGGGGGGGGGGGTGGCAAGGCTGCATTAAGCCTGGACCATGCTTCCAACCCTCAGCTCAACCCTGGCATCTGAATTTGTGCATGGGGATGCAGCCTCCGCCCCTGGTCCCGCAATGAGGGAAATCTGTGAGGGATTGGGGTGGGGTGGAGGGAGACAACAACGCGGTCATGGGTGGATGCAAGCCCTCCCGAAGGGAGAGCTAAAAGCCCACCCTGCAGGAGAATCAGAAGGGGAAAAAAAAGTTGATGCTAGGAATTGTTGTAATTGAAACTATCAGAATCATAACAAGCACTGCTTTAATTAAATATTAATATTGATTCTCATATATAAAAAATGTATCCTGCATCAAGTTAAACAGCATCTTTTTAGCCATACTAGTATTCAGAATTTCAATATTTGATTTCAAAAGCATAATGAATGGCTTATTCTCCCTGTTGTCTTTCCTTTTCTTTTAAATCCTTCATCCCCCCCTTTACATTTTAGCCTGCACTTTTTGTAAAGCATATTAATGGTTGTTACTTGAAACAGGTGCATTATTCTAGGATGCATAAATTGATCAAATTGACTTAAAATATAGTTGATGCCGGGAAATGTCACTGTTAAAGCTGACAGTATAAGAAGCAGTGTTTAATCAAATATTGATTTCTATATAAGAAAACAAAAACAAATCCTGCATCAGGTTACATTGTGGGATTTCAACCATACTAGTATTGAACATTTTTAATTTTCGATTTACAGTGCATAATACATGGCTTATTTTCCCTGTTATCTTTCACTACCTTTTCCTGTTTTGCCCCCAATTCCCACCTCTTGCCTTAGCCTGCACTTTCTGTACAGTATTGGACTGACTGCTGCCTGAAACAGGTGTACCAAATTATTATGTAAATTATGGGTGTATACTGTAAATCAGCTATGTGCCTGCATGTTACTGCACCCAGATGAAGACCAATTGCTGGTCGAAGCACTGGGGTAATTTCTCTTTGGACAGAGTCTGAAATAAATCCCCATTTATGCAGCTTAAAGGAGATCTACTGGCAACGGTACTTAAGCCACTGGTGCATAGACTATAGCTTGAGCACCCCGATCCCTCCCTGGAGTTCTTATATATTTAGTGATTAAATTACCTGATCGCTCATAAAATTTTATTTCTAAGGTACTGCAGCCAGCATATTGGGAAATGGAGGGCAGCCCCCTGGGTGATCGCGCTGGCAAAAATCACGATATGATGACGCGGTTTTTCCTCATACCAAACTTCCCTAAGGGAAGCAGGGAAGGCAGTAAGGCAGGCAAAGGCCCAAACCGAGGAAACACTAGCATAAACAGTAAAAGAAGGTGACAAGACTTTCTATAGATACATTAGTGAAAGGAGAAAGTCCAGAGGGGGTATTGCTAAGATCAAAGGAGATAAGGGGGCGTGTGAGGAGGACCATATAAAAGCATCTATTCTAAACAGATACTTCTGCTCAGTATTTACTGTACAGAAGGTAGGGCAGGGCCCACAGCTCAGCACCATGGACACAGGGGGGAGGGAGGTGTGCACTAGTCCCTTCACAAAAAAAAGGGTCCTACAAGAGCTTGATAAGCTCAGGGTGGACAAGGCAATGGTACCTGATGGCATACATCCCCAGGGTACTTAAGGAGCTAAGGGTGGAACTAGCAGAGCCATTATCAGAACTGTTTAGCGAGTCTCTGAGCACAGGAGAGGTCCCAGAAGACTGGAGAAGGGCTCATGTGATCCCGCTCCACAAGAGTGGTAGCAGGAGGAGGCAGGGAACTACAGACCAGTCAGTCTTACCTCAGTAGTGGGCAAGATTATGGAGGCACCTTAAGGAAAGGACAGTGCCACACCTGGAATCCATAGGAGCACAGGATCCAAGACAGCATGGGTTTACAAAAGGAAGGTCCTATCAGACTAATCTCATAGATTTCTTTGACTGGGTAACCAGAGTGGTGGACCAAGGGGGAGCAGCTGATGTCGCCTACCTTGACTTCAGCAAAGCTTTCGATACTGTTCCACACAGAAGATTGATTAGTAAGCTGGGTAGGCTCAGGGTGGGTTAGAAGTTGGTCAACTGGGTGGCAAACTGGTTGACGGGCAGAAAACGAAGAGTGGTGGTGGTAAACGGTATACAGTCAGAAGAGATGCAAGTCACAAGTGGGGTACCTCAGGGATCAGTCCTGGGGCCAGTCCTCTTCAATATCTTCATCAGTGACATTGCAGATGGACTGGAGGGTAAGGTTTGTCTGTTTCCAGATGACACCAAGATCTGCAACAGAGTAGATGATCCAGATGGGGTGGGCAGAATGAGAAGAGATCTGGATAAACTGGCAAAATGGTCAGAAGATGGTGGGAAGAGTGGCAACTGGGGTTTAATGCAAAGAAGTGCAAGATCATGCACATAGGGAAGAGAAACCCTGAAGCCACCAATAGGCTGGGAGGGGAGTTGCTGGCAGTCACAAGGGAAGAAATAGACTTGGGCATCATCATCACCGATGACCTGAAATCATCCAAGCAGACCACTAAAGCAGTAGGTAAGGCTAGGGGGATGTTGGGGTGTATTAGTAGGGGTATCACAAGTCGGAAGAGGGAGGTAATAATCCCTCTTTACAAGACATTGGTTAGGCCCCATCTGGAGTACTGCATGCAGTACTGGAGGCCACAGCTTCACAAGGACATTAACCAAATTGAGGCAGTCCAGAGAAGGGCAACCAAAATGGTGCAGGGACTGCATCAGAAAACATCTGAGGACAGATTAACGGAGCTCAGTACGTATACCCTAAAGCAAAGGAGGGAGAGAGGTGATACGATCGAAACATTCAAACACTTTAAGGGCATTAACAAGGTGAAAGAGTCTAACGATTCAATATAAGAAAAATAGCAGGACAAGAGGACACAGCATAAGATTAGAGGGAGGCCGATTAAGGGTAATGTGAGGAAGTTCTTTTTCAAAGAAAGGGTGGTGGATGCATGGAACGGCCTACCTCAGGAAGTGGTGCATATGAATACAGTGCAGGGCTTCAATCAGGCATGGGATAGGCATAAGGAAGCAATACAGATAAGTATGAATCGATAGGCCATTGACAGAGCAAAGGCCGATGGCACATTTATAAGGTAGGAAAAAGAAATGGGCAGACTGGATGGGCCTTGTGGTCCTTATCTGCTGTCAACTTCTATGTTTCTATGTTTCCTGGCTATTGCCCTAATGTACAGAGATATTAAAATCTCTGTATTCTCTATGCCCGGTGTTATTTTTGCAAAAAGTGCATATATGCCACGTCTGTGCCGGCACACACATGGCATATGGGCATCTTTCATAAAAATAACACCAGGCATAGAAAATACGGAGATTTTAATATTTCTGTACACTTGGGCAATAGATAGGAAGAGGCAAAATTGCGTCATCATATCGTGATTTTTGCCAGCATGATCTCCAGGGGGCTGCACTCCATTTCCCAATATGACAGCTGCACCACCTTAGAAATAAAAAGTTTATGAGCGATCAGGTAATTTAATCACTAAATATATACTGGGACTTGGGGAATCAGGTACAAGCCCAAATCTATGCACCAGTAGTTCGAGTACCATTGCCAGTAGATCTCCTTTAAATAAGGTTTGGTGTGTGATTACTGTATGTGCTGAGTGCAGCCTTTTGCAGGCCCTTGTGGGGCATGCCATTATGTAAATGGAAGTACTGTTGCAATGGAGGTATCATGGTTTCAGCGGTAGTTTCTCAGTTATGCAGCTGCATACAGAAAATCATGCAGTAGCAGATAATGCCATTTAACGAGGTACCTCGTTAGTGGTTGTTTACCTCGTTGGTGCCAGCGTGGCTCAGTTGGTAGCACATCCGCCTCTGGACCAGAAGGTCGTGGGTTCTCGTCCCACACCGGGATGGACTTGCACCTAAAAACTGCTGGCATCCGAGTGCAGTATTGGGGGGTGCTGTAATGCTGGGGTGTGCCGTCCTGCGGATGAGACATTAAACCGAGGTCCCTTCTGCCCATCTTGGTGTTGTCCTGGTGGGTGTCCAGGTGGAAGTAAAAGAACCCAGGGTACTCTTCGGTAAAGAGCAGGAAACATTCCCGGTGTCCTGGCCAACATTCCCCTTTCCATAAACCGGTTCATGCAATTATCCAGGCTGTGTGTGGGTGATGATGTGCGATACGGCCGCCACCACACATTCAGTCACTTCACTACCAGTCTACCATTGCTTGTAAAGCGCTTTGGGATACTGTGTATGAAAAGCGCTATATAAATGCTGATTCTTCTTCTTCCTCGTACAGCATGCATAAGTACCTCTATCTGCAGAGGTGCAGGCCCCATGGGGCCTTGAGCCTGCACCCCTGCAGCCACATGTACTCATGCATGTTGTACGACACACACACACAGAGGTGTGGCTGAATAAGTACAGGTCCCATATCGACAGCTGCAGATACAAATCCACAAAGGTAGCACATCATTGAGTTGGCCCCGTGGCACTGAGGGTTGAGGCACTGGACACCACACCTCGTGCCACACCAGCAACCTGGGTTTGGGAACGAGCCCAGGGAGCCGGAGGGGTTGGTCAGAGGGAGGAGAGGATTGAGCGTCCATCGGACTGCTCTCCTCTTCTGGGGGGGGGGGGTCCTTGTCCCACAACACTAGTGGCGTCCAGTGGAGACTAAGGGCACAGTAGTTGGGGACTGTGTATGTAGGGCAACATCAGGCAGCCGACCTGTGGCATGGGCAGGAACACGCACGTCTTGCGCTGGACGGCACTGCACGTCCTGCATCAGGGGAGGGGAGGGACTGAACAAGGAAAAATTCCCTGGTGACGGGGAGGCGAAGGTGGACGCCCAGTGGCCATGCCCACACACTTAATGCCTGCCCGAACCCCGATTTGACTCTCCGTGGTCCCCTGCCTCTCTCAATGGGTCGGTGGAGGGGGGGGCACCCAGCATACCGGATTTCCTGGTTGTGCAAGGGTTCAGGCAGGCGGTGGAGGCATGGACCAAGCAGGTCCACTGGAGAGATGCCCTGGAGCCAGAGTGAGGAGGAATAAAACAGTCCACAAAAAAAAAAAAAAAAAAAAAAGGTAGCACATCAGTGCTACTGCATTTGTGTCATCTGGAAACAGATGTTGTTTGCCTTACCTGGTGATGGCTGTCTGTGGCTGCATGTGTGGTCTTGTCCTATTGCTTCTTGTGGGTTGGGGAGCTAGGGTTGGAAACCCTAACGCCACATTTCCCTACTTCTGTGGCATTATTTTCTTTATTTCTGAGATAGTGGGACTGTATCCTCTTTCATGCAGGCCCCTTTGGGACCTGCGCAAACAGACACAGACACTCGGAGCATTCTGGGCCCTGTGCCAAGGGAACAGTATAACTGCCTGCAGAACTGCAGGCGCTTCCAGGCCCTGCAGTTCTGGGTGGCAATCGATTTCAAGAATTTGTGTGGCTGTCTGGCAGGCTGTGGAAGCGCAGAGCCCTCTGGTCTCCATGTGGCTTCAGATACAAATGCACAGGGCAAAGAGTTCTTGTGTCAGCCAAAGTAATGAACCTTCTGGCTGCCATGGGTGCAAAGGTGCAGGGCCCTATGTCATGAGAAGAGTTCTCTTCACTATATTATAAGTAGCTAAAATGCCCTCCAACCCCAGTATTGTATGCATAGCACTCAATTTGCTATGCATTTCTGAATGTAGGCACTCTGTATTTTAATGTTAAGAGGTGGCAGGGTTTACTTCCATGTCACCTTTAACCTAAAGTCCCAGATTAGCAGGAGAAGCCACATCCTGCCCAGCAAGGGGCCATTGAGGGCTACAGGTAGAAAAAACAGCACTGAAACCAATCACTGATCTGCAATAGTTAATATTTTATTATGCAGTGCAGTGTATAGTATAAAAACACTTACACGACTCAGCAACAAACATTTGGTATCAGAAGACACTACTAGGTGCCCAGACCAGTTTCGCCCATGCACGCTTCCTCAGGGAGGCCGGTCCCACCTACCAGTTACCTGTGCATACAGTACCAAATTTAAAAGCACAGAGATAAATTGTGAATGTTCACAACACATAAGTGCATACATACAGTCATTATAACCCGACCCAATAGTGCAGAACAAAATTAAAAAAGTGTTAAAGAATATATCACTAACAACAGCTCTGAATCAATAGCAAGGGTCCATAAATATGACTTAGTTGCAAAAACATACTAATAAATGACAATATAACAATTGCAGAGATTCACATCCATTGCCGAAAAGTCTCCCAATATATCAGAAATCTGTATGCAGTTTCTGCAAAACTGGTCGGGGCACCTAGTAGCGTCTTCTGATAACCAAATTTTTGTTGTTGAGTTGTGTGTTTGTATATTATACACTGCACTGTGAAACAAAATATTAACTATTGCACATCAGTGCTTGGCATCAGTGCCATTTTTTTCTGCCTCTGGACTTTTGTGCAATCTGGCACGTTTGTGAGTGGAGCCACTTTGTCTGTTTTTGTATTGCTGTTGATTGCTAGCAAAGTTCTGTCAGGCTGCAGCAGCATAGGCCTGGCTGCATTATGTGCCTCATCAGCATGCTGCAGCTAAGTAGGCAATGGAGTAAATGGGGGCACTGTAAACCCACCGGCATATATTTAATTCCATATGTTTTTGCACAGCATATCCAAATATCTCATTAATGTCTGCCTATGTAGCTCAGCTCAGCTAGCCCTTCCCTGCAGATCAAATCCACCTTGTCCAAAACCAGATCACTTAGTTGCAGAAGAGAACATATATTTGCTAGGAGCTGGTGTGTGTTGCATCATATGCAATGAATAACATTTCTTGGTACTGCAGACCACATCTTAAGGTCAAAGTTTTGAAGCTGAAAGTGAAGTGGCAGTCATCTCTCCAAGATGCTTCGAAACTGACACCAGTATCCTCTACATTTGGAGACCAGGATTTAAAGGAGGGAAGACAAACTTTAGGATAAACTAACTTTAATGACTCAAACGTACTGAGAATCATGGAATGCCTGGGACCATTTCTGAGTACAGAGCCCTCGGCTGAAAACCATTTAATTTTTCTGCTCCTAACTGAAAACTGACCTGGGCTGGTTACACCAAGTACCGATATACAAGGTAGACCAAACACTTTTCCCCTTTCTGCAACAATTGGCTCATCCAACCACTGTAAAAGGGAACATTCAGGAAGGCTTAACAGATTTTGAAAGTGTTCTCACTTACATAGATTAGCAGCAGTAGAGCACAGCTGATGCAGAAAAAGTTAAGGAAGTTAATTCTCCAGAGGTTAGGTCCTTTTAAACTTCACTTTCTAAAGTGAGGAAAGCCGATTAAACTTTTCCTGCAACTTCAAGCAGGAGCTTTTAAAATGTCTGGACCCAGCTGACTGGACATAAAAAATCCTAAGACTTGTGACACCCACTTCCGAACACTAGTACGTAGGATGGGGTACAGTAGCTGGCTCTTGGTGGATGTACTGGCATTAGCCACTGCCCACGTATGTCAGTCTGCATGCAGTCATATGCTCCATACCTGGTCATCTTGCCAGGGTCAGACCAGTCCTATGCAACAAAACACAATTTGTAATAAAATACGAAGTAAATGTTGTTGGCTGTTAAAGTGGAGAGCAATTCCCTAACCATGCTGTTTTCACTGCTGCCCAAGACATCAGCAGCATAGCAACCTTAAGCCTTTGGATTTTGCAGAGCGAGGGTTATCACTGTGCCAAGTGCTCCCTCCCTCATTCTGTCACTCACTCCCTCCCATATTTGGACAAGACTGCATACACCATGTTTTTCTGAGGGGGAAGGGGACTGCGGCTAAGGTGCTGACCTTTCACTACTGGAGGTCAGGGCTCGAATTTCAGTTCCAATCACAAATGAAAAGAGTGTGGCAGTTCTCAGCTTGGTAACTGTTGTCCAAGATTTCTTGACAGAACACTACTCGCATGCCCAATTAAGGATGATTACTATGCCACCCGGGAGTTGTTGTCCCTCCTGGTCTGCCCTGAGGGTCATCAACCCGCACAGAACTTGTCCCGTTGATAAACAGTGAACTTCAATGTAGAGAGATCAGTCCCTCAGAAATGGGTTGGGGTTGGGATATAGCAACAACAATATAACAATCAGTCTGTTTCCATGCTGGGAACAATTCTTGCTATATTCTGAGTACTGTAGATGCAGAATCATTGTTCTAAATATAAATTACATATATTAATTTATTTAAAATGTTGCTCATCAGGTTAGCTCATGAGATGCTTCATCTGGTTTTCCTGAAGGTCCTAGTAAAAAATGTATAAACAGTATACTTATTGCTCCATACAGATAAGGCAAGTTAATCATGGGTCATTTAGATGCAAGTATGACTGCGATTTAAAATATAAAATCCATATAAATCTTATAATATAGTTGGGAAGTATAAGGTGGAAACAGAATTAAAAAAACTGCATGTAATGAGGAAATCCAAAAATGACTCCCTGTAATCCAGTATCGTGCCAATATGTCATCGGAATGAACATTCTGAATGTTGAGTAAAAAATTGATATTTTGAGAAAACTAGCTGTGTGTAAATGTGTTGTGTGACCTTCTTAAGAGAAGAAACATGGATCCAACGGTCACACTGAAGCTGGTTTTCGTTTCTCCTGCTCGGTGAATTTGTGCCCCCAAAGTCAAGCCACACCACGACTATTGCCAGATAAAAGGCCTCATTGTCTGCTGTGGGATGTCCAAGTTCAGATGGTGCTGTGTTGTGACTTAAAGTCAAAGTTTCAGATTTTCCAGGGAGGCTGCCACAAAAACACCACACACCAGGAGGGTGGTCGGGATGGAGAAAAGGAAAAATGGGCAGGGGTGCAGAAAGTGCTGTCCCTAGCTGCAACAGAGACTGGTTAAAACATCTGACCTCCACATTTTCTCCTGTGTCTTTCCCCCCACCCCGCAAACTGGATCTGGTCTCCTCCAATTTCACTGGAACTGTAGAGATTCCATGGGTAGGGGGTAAGTTTGGGGGGGGGGTAAAGGGAGAGGAACACACATGAGTATGGGTCTCAGAGCAGATACCTCGAAGGAGACCTGAAGGATGGCACCATGAAGACTGAAATGTGGTCTAGACTGGCTCTGTGGCTGCTCAGCATGCTGGAGATCTGGGTTCATGACCCGCACCTGACGTAACAGGAGTGGAGACCGGTGGGAGGGTAAAGAGCATCCTCCCAGACACTTTCCTCCCCAGGAGGGAGGGTATGTCCCACACCACAGCTCGAGTGGCTCCTGGCGGTGAGCCGGCAGGGGTGCACTTAGCAGAGAGGGTGATCATGCACTGCCATGTGTCCTTCCAAGGATGCCGCGACGTGCAGCCATGACATGGGAATGGGTGAAGGGAAAGGAGAAAATGGGAAATGGCTTGCCTGGCTGTGCCGAATGATGGCCTCCTGCAAGTCATTCCCCCACGCTATCTGACAACCCGGTGCACTGTACCTGGCCCCCCCAACTGACAACCTCAGTGTAAGAGGCGTTTCCTCCCTGATGACAGCAGGGGGGCCCCCGGCAGGGATAAGCTGGACCACATGAGCTGTCAGAAGATCTTGAGGAGCCTGGAGGTAAGTGTTGCCGTGGGGGTTGAATCTCTTGGGCAAATGGAACAAGTGTGAGAGAGCCTGAAGAAGTGGGGCTCCAGTGGGCCCTAGAGGAGCAAAAGAAAAAAAAGGAAAAGAAATGTGGATTGGGCCATCACGTGGTAGGTGGAATAAAAAGAATAATGCAATCCATTAAACTGGAACCCTGATGTGCACAATACTGGGGTTCAATGCCCCCACTATTATATTCAACAGGCAATAAGCTTGCTTGCCTTTTTTTTTTTTTTTAATATTTGGCCCAGAGGGCTCAGCTCAGTTCCAGGTGTATCCTAGGGGTACAGTAGTCAGATACCTAAAACAGCAGAAATGCAGTGGATTACATAAATACATCAATATGGTGAGCTAGAGAAGGTACTACATAAGCAAGCAATTGATACATAATTAACTACAAACAGAAACAAATGTTGCATGGCAAGAGACACATCACACAGGCATTACTGGGGGGTCAAGGGGTTGTATAAAGGGGAGGAGGGAAAGGAGGGTAGTATTGTGAGAGCAGGAGAGGGGATTAGATAGTCAGGAACAACTTTTTTTTTTTACTTTGTAATTTATTTACGCAGGATAACCTAGCTGAGATCCAACTCGTCACTTTCAGTGGGGACCTGTTTTTTTTGCCATTTTTATAACTGGGAGGGAAAAAGGCACTGGGAGGTTAAGTGACTTGCTCATGGTCATAGACTGAGTTAGTGGCCGCTATGGGTCATACACCTGGGTCTCCTAGTTCCTAAGCCTTCACATTTACCACTAGACCACACTGCACACTGCCTCCACGTGGCAGTTGAGCTATATGAACAGTAAATATTTGCCCCGAGGAATTAGGAGTGGTTAATTACTACCCTAAGGGGTCTCACGAGCAGTAAGTTATTGCTCATGGGGCTTTGAGTAGTGACTTCTTGCCCCCCAAGGGATATTAGCATTAAATTGTTTTTTTTATACTTTATTTTTTTATTCAGAGAGACATCATTATTTATTACAAACAACATTTTTAACAATGCAATTCATCTCGAAAGGAATTATAACAAAAATATTCTGAAAACATAAAATTCTAATTTTTGGGGGGTAAAAAGCAACTTATAACGTTTAAAGCATAACTGGAGAGCATCTATCTACAGCATTTCTGTAATTCATTCTATATATTGTATGCTCCAAGCTATATTCCTTCTTTTTAAGGAAATAAATTATCAAAGAATTCAACCAAAGCATTTGATTACAATCCCAATAGGTCAAGAAAAACAGGTTCTCAAGATATACTAAAGTAATTAGAAAAGACATCCACTCATCTGGGGTCCTTAGGTAGCCATTGGCAGGTACTGAATATTGTCTGCGTCTTCTAGCGCTTCCTCGTTTTCCTCCAATTCCAATCCTAATGCCGTAGGAAGTGCAACATTTTTTTTCAAAGAAAGCTCGAGCTGCATCCACATCCACAAAGTAGTCATCTCTCCCTTGAAAAGTTACTTGTAATTTTGCTGGAGCTTGTAGGACTGCAGGTACCCCAGCTTGGGTAAATTCACTTTTAAATGCCAGAAAACATTTTCTCCGTCGTCGTGTTATACAAAAATCTGGGTAGAGATGCAGTTTATTTCCTTCATAAATGAATCTCTTCTTTTGTGTGGCCATTTGCAGAATTTTATTTCTTTCAGCAATCAAACTGAAGGTGCAGATTACATATCTTACACCTGGTTTCTCCCCAGAAACATCTGTGGCGCTTGCTTACCCCTGTGGTCTGAAAACCGATTCCAAGACCAGAGGATCATCCAGAGCAAAAACATTTGAAATTAATTCTTCAATGTAATTTTCAAGATCTGGTGTATCTATATCAGTTGTCAGTCCAATAAGGCGCACGTTCTTTAACAACAGAGTATTTTCAATCTTTTCAGGTTTGGAAATGGTAGATAGTTGTTCGTAAAGTGAAGTATTAACCCCACTCTCCACAGTCAGGACTCAGGCTGAAAGCTTCTGTGCGTCTTTCCCGGAGTGTCCAATCTTTCTTCCATAGAGAAGATTTTCCCTTCAATTTGCTGACAGCGGTTAGATATCTCATTCAGTGAAGTATGTATTTTATCCATCAAAGCCCGCATCTCGCCCTGAAACTCTCTTAAAAAATTCTTTTTTTTTTAACCTAGTATTTATGCTCCTGACTACCTCATCTCTCCCCTCTCTCAAACATCCTCTGAACTGCTCTCCCTGGTCTCGCCGCAGTCTGCCCCTAGCGTACCACGGAGCCACACAGTAATCAAGGCACCCGGATAACCCCCTGGGTGGGGTGAGGAGTCACTCCCCTATACTCACCTCCCCAAGGCCAACATGCTGAGATGTGGATCCTGTACAGCGGGGTCTGCCGTTGCGGGCCCGAGACGAGCAGGGAGGTGTCGTTGCCTGGGACAGACCAAGGTTTTTTCCCCCCCTTGTTCTCCCTAGACGTCGGTGTGCAATGGGGGCCAATGAGCTGGAAGGCTCTGCCCCCCCCCCCGCCGATGTCTGCCCAATGCCCATGCTGCTGCTCCAGCTACCGCACCTACCCACCAAGCTTCCCTAGATGGCAGTATAGCGACGGGAGCATGCAGTGAACCCCCCCCCCGGAGAAGAAGAGCAGCCATTGGGTGCTTCATTCTCCTCCTCCCTGGCCGACCCCCAGCATCCCGGGCTCGTCCCCGAATCCGGGTCGCGGGTGTGGCGTCCAGCGCCTCAACCCACAGCACCACAGGGCCGGCCTGTTAAAAAATTCTTAATGGACTGAAGCATTGGTTTTGTAGTTTGCTTCAGCTTGGCACCCGGGTCAGGGCGCCTTGGGACAGGGAAAGCCAATTCCCCAACTAAACTGGTAGCTCCTGTAGCCCCCCTTGTCGGGGTTGCTTTCCCAAACTTCGGTGCCATAACTTTTCAGTTGAGTCAGGCTTATTTTCGGTAGTTTCTTTCACAATCTTTGACCAAGTTTCTGCCATATTAAAGAACTGAACCGCAGCTGGCCCAGTGGCGCTGAGGGTTGAAGTGCTGGATGCCACACCTTGCGCTACGCTGGCAATCCGGGTTTGGAAACAGGCCCAGGTCATCGGGGGTCAGTTGGAGGAGAAAAGATAGAGCATCCCAACGGATGCACTCCTCCTCCCAAGGTATGTTACTGGGCAGCGGTCAAGCCCGTAGCGCTGCTGCTGGTGGAAGCACAGGTGGCAGGGCACAATGGCTCCTCTGGAGTTGGGGTGGGGAGAGTGCCATGGGCGGCAGTGATGGCATGCATCAGCATGCCGTACGTCTGAACGCAAGTCCTTTGCATTGGTGCCCTCAGGGGTAGGGAGAAAAAAAAGGCAAAAATCGCAATTTATTATGTTCGCCCTTGCGCTTACGCAAATGTGAACATATTGCTGTGATGCTGCATTTTAGAGGTGTGCAGTGTTGGGTAAGTTACTTTTTCTAATACTTTCTATTTCTTTTAGAAACTTGATCCAGGAAGCTCTGTGCAGTCACTAGCAAAGATGGAGAAGTACTAGAATAAGTAATACACCTGACAGTTACAGTTACTTATTTCTTTTTATACAAAAACAATAAAAAACTATAACAGATGACATTTATTTGAAAGTAATAGGTTAGTTACTAGTTACTTTCAAATAAATGTAATCAGTTACAGTTACGTATTACATATAGGATAAAGTATGGGTCAGGGTGTGTAATGAGAAGTTTACATACACCCAAGGGGTTAGATGCTACAGAAACCCCAAGAGTGAAGCATCTAACCCCGAGGGTGTGTGTAAACTTTGAGTTTACATCCTCGATTATATTTTATTTTATATAATTGCTGGGTTTCCCGTTTTCGCCTTAGCAATTATATAAAATAAACAGCTTCCGGTGCATCCACGGTGTGGCTTCGTTTTTATCAGGTGCCAATTTGAATCAGCATATTTTAAAACGTTCTTTTTTTTTGTCGCGGTTTTCGAGGTTTCTGTTGTGTATAGGGGTAAAAATAAAGGAACTTACTGCAGAGTTCTTCTGGCAGCGCTGTTTTGGGGGAGAGAGAAAGTTGTGAGCAGTCTTGAGTGGTGCGCTGCTGCATGAGCATGTGTAGCATAGCAAACGGAAATTGTTTGCTGCTATAAAACTCCTTTATAACGCCACTACGCCACGGTTTCCCTATGGGAAAAAGGGGAAGCCGGTTATTATTTTTGTATAAAAAGACGCAAGTAATTGTAACTGTAAGGTGTATTACTTTTTCCAGTACTTCTCCATCCTTGCTAGTGACTGCACAGAGCTTTCTGGAACAAATTTCCAAAAGTAATAGAAAAAGTAACTTACCCAACAATGGAGGTGTGGCACTGTCTGGTTCAATGTAGCTCAAGCTGCAGTGGGCTCGACTGTGACAGACCAATGATCAGCGAGGGGAAGGGAACATCATTTAACCAGGAGTATCACACTAAGCTGAAGCTTGTTTCCAGATGTCTCCTGGGAGCACAAGGAAGTTAAGTGACTTGATCAGGATCACACAGTATGCACCTAGGCGGCTGTGGGATTCAAACCCAGGTCTCCAGATCTGCAGCTCAGAGCCTCAACCCACTGTGCTATACTGCCTCCTAGGCTGATCATGATGCTGCTCTGCTGGTTGATGGGTGGAAACTTCATGTAGTTGAAAAGAGGTAGCTGTGCCTATCAGACAGTGGCTGCCTTCATCTGCATGATGTCACCCACCATCAGTGAAGTGGCATTCTGCAGATCTAGGGAGGTAGAGAGTCTCTCCCTTGTGAGAACATAGACATAAAAGGTAGGCGTGTGGATATATTTTAAGAGGAACGCTTCCTATATTGCTTGAGCTGGGAAAAATGACCATGCAGCCTGTGATATGTACTTGTCAGTCATTTTACCATGCTTTATTTGTGGAAAGGGAAGGTATACAGCTTCAACATTAGAACTGATTCCGCTCAGCATTGTTAGCTGGTATATATGCACATGTCACTACACTAAGTGGTACAGCCTTTGAGGATGCACACATCTTTTGAATAAGTTATTTACCTGTGTAATATACTTGGCACGGGGGGGCATAGATAGGCAGCCGAGTAGAGCAGACAAGTTCATTTCAGCTCCCAAGAAGGGCCAATTACTTGATTTAAAACTGCTTTTTTTCGATATTTACTATCCTCTGGTAAGGTACTACCTAGTATGTGATAAAATAGGTCATCTGAAAGGTTCTGCTTCACAATCAAACTTTTTCAAACCTAAAAGCACTTAACCTTCTACGAGCAAGCAGGCCGCTGAAAAATCATTGCAGCAGCAACAGCAGACCCATCTGCAGGGAACGGTGACTTTAACCATGGTTAATCATACCTTGTCCCAACTCTGTTGCACAGTCAGCAACATGGATAAAAAGTTGGATGGACTTGCAGGGAAAGTAGCTACTCTTGAACACAGAGTGGATGCCATGCAGACAACTGCTGAAAAGGCAGATGCCAATGCGGGGAAGGCCCGTGATGCTGCGGCTAAACTAATACAAGAAAACCAGTTGAGACGGTAGTGACTAGAATCAGTAGGAAATATGTCCTGAGCTTGTCACCTTTGCTTGGAAGGCCTCCCGGAGGGAGCAGAGGGTGATAACTCTATGCAGTTTATCATATCTTGGCTGGGAAAGGCACCGAATATTGTGGAGCCACTATGTTTTGAAAGAGCTTACCGTATAACTTCAAGAAGAGCAAAGGGGTCCCAGAACTTGAGAACCCTACTGGTGGTGTGTACCAAGATCAGCACAAAAGATATCATTTTAAAAGCAGCTCACCAGCAACAAGGTTGCAACATGGGAGGATGTGAAAGTCATAGTCTACCTGGACTTGTCTTACAGGACGATGATTCGGTGCAAACAATTTGATCCCATTAGGAATGACTCTTGGAAATTGAAAGTTCATCACCAAATGCTACTACCACCCAAATCGCTGATAACAGATGAAGATCGAATATTTATTTTCTCCGAACCTAAAGACGCTTACAAATTTGTCATTAAAAAGCAGCAGGAGAGAGAGAGAGAGAGACGTGATGCTGGAGCAATGGGTTCCAATGAGGATGTTTGAACTCTGACACTTTCCACCTTGATGCTTTAAGTACGGTTGGGTTGGGGAATGAGGAGGGTATTTGGAAGGGCCAACTGTGACTTGATATCTAAAATTTGTGCTTTACATTTAATATTGCAGTGTTTCTGAACTGTGCCACATATTAAAAGTTTCATAAAATGGCTCCTACCCTCCCTTTCCTCCATGTGGGATCTGACTTCTCATTGCCAGCAGCAGAACTTGAATAAACTTTATATTTTACAGCAATCTAAAAATAATTGTTGCTATTTCTCTGTTTACACTATTTGCTTGCTGGATTAATCAGGTAGTCCTTTTCTTTTTTTTGGTCTTTTTTACAGGCAGCCTGCTACAAGTTTTATTTATATTGTACAAGTTCATAGAATGTTTGGTACTCATTTATATCTTAACTTGGCTACCATGTCATTGGCTGGTTAGAGGCAAGATCATTTATCACTGTCTGTGGGGTAACAGTCAGAAATTAGTACATCTAATTCATTCAAGGTACTGCACTGAATTGAAGTTAGGGGCCTGTCTCGAGAGGTGTTTAATAAATGTTCCTTTCAGTTAATAATATTGGTGCCTGCTTTAAACAAGTGGCCCAAATATAAAGTCTCCTACATTAATTCCTGAATCACTCTGGCACTTGTAGCTTTATGGTTGCTATTAACAACATGTTTTGTGTATTTTAGGTATCGTATGTCCTTTACCTCCCTCCATGTAGTAACGTTAGGAAGGGTCTAAGTATGTACCTTATTTTTGAGACCACCTGGAATCAACTGCTGCTAAATTCCTGTATCATTGATATTTATGTTTTTATGCATATAATCAATAAAGAAAGTTTAAATATATATATAGAATACATAATGGCTGTCAGTGGAATAACACATTTATCTCCACTAGTGAGTGGTAAGACCCATAACTCAGGAGTGGCGAAGCCACGAGTTAGTTATAAAGGTCTTGAAACTCTATATTGGCTGTTGCTACAACCCCGCCCCCCCCCGGGGGCCGGAACCACTGGACTCACCAGCCTCCTCCAAGGCTTGAGCTCTCTAACTCCCCATAGGGAATCTATCTTTCTTGGCGACTTTAATCTAAACTGGCCGAGCTGCCACCAACCTGACTATGTATCCCTGTTAAAGCAGCACAACCTGGTGCAGGTGATCACTCTCCCCACCAGACTTAATCCACGCTCAGCCACCCAGACTCTACTAGACTGGATCCTCATAAACAGGGAGGACCGAGCATTACACGCTGGCACCATGGCTGACTCTATAAGCGATCAATCACCGACATATCTCCTCTGGTCTTCCAAACTAAAGCGCCCCCACTCAAATACCTATCTCTCAGAAATTTCAGCTGCCCAGTCTCCACAAATCTTCTCGAGGAGGCCCAGTCCTTGGACTGGTCCATGCTTTTTTCCCTTTCCAATGCAGCCACTGCAGTTTCCACATTTACCCGGACTCTACTAACACTCCAGGACCGCTTTTTCCCTGTCACCACCAGACGGGTCAGAGGCGGGTGCTGGGTCTCTAAAGACCTCCTAACCCTTATGAAGGCCAGAGACTGCACCTGGTCCACTTTCAAAGCAACCCCCTCTTCTGCCCTCTGGGATGCTTACAGGCACATGAGGAACAAATGTAAACAACAGGCCAAATTTTTGAAACAGACCCACTTCCTCAATCTGCAAAAGGCCAACCTTGGAGACCATAGAAAATTCTGGGACTCAATCAGCTCCCTCCTAAACCCCCACCCCAGCTACGCTGCACCACATCTCAACTCCCAGGACGGGCTGCTGACCGACCCTCATGATGTGGCCAGTGTCTTCAACTGTAAGTTCACCAACTTATCCATGTACCTAAATAAGCTGCAAACTGCCCAACCTCAAAGCTCAGCCCCAATACCTGATACACTGCCATCCTCCTCCAGCTCTGCCACTCACCCGCAAATACCCCCATTCTATTTTAAAGCCCTCTCCATACATGACACAGTGAAGCTACTCAAAAGTCTACCTAACCACGGCTCCTCCGGATCTGATGGGCTATCTCCAGTCTTCCTTAAGCTGATCTCTCCGGCGATTGCCAGGCCACTCACCTTCATCTTTAACCTTGCCCTTTCCAATTCCTCCATGCCTGACCCATGGAAGATAGGTTATCCCCATTCTTAAATCTGGTGACCCCAAATCCTCTGACAATTACAGTCCGATATCCATCCTCCCTCATCTCAGTAAACTACTCGAGAGAGCAGTCCACAATCAGCTCACTGAGTACATAGGCAAATATACCCTCCTATGCAACCAACAGCACGGCTTTCGCAAGAATCATTCCGTCACCACTGCCCTCGCCCTTCTGACCTACCACATCCTCTCTAACATGGATAATAGTAAGGCCACCGGGGCTGTTTTCGTCAACCTCTCAAAGGCTTTTGACATGGTTAACCATGCTCTCCTTACCTCTAAGCTTAGCCTCCTTGGTTGTTCTCAGAAATTCACAAGCTGGTTCACTAACTACCTTACCGATCGCTCACAATTCGTGTGTATTGGTCAAACCTACTCCCCCACCCTGCCTGTCTCTCTGGGGGTCCCTCAAGGCTCAATCTTGGGTCCCCTCCTTTTCTTCTTATTCGTTAATGCGCTTCCTTTCGACTGCCTCAACTGTCACTCTCTTTTGTATGCCAATGACCTTGTCCTCTTCCACACTGAAAAATCCACAGCCGCAATCTCCTCAGTTCTCTCGCACAATTATGCTGTGGCCCACAGCTGGTTCTCAAAAAATCTCCTCTTAGTGAATGCCAAAAAAACTAAATCCATGCTGTTCGGATCTAAGCCCTTTCTGACCAAAACTAAAAACCATGCCGCCTTACGCATTCTCACCCCAGACGGCCCAGCCCTGGAGGATGTCAACACCTACAAATACTTAGGAGTACTGCTCGACCCCTCCCTCACCTTCACTGAGCATGCAAATTCCCTTGTCAGAAGGTTCCATCAAAAGTTAGGTGCCGCCTGTAGATTCAGGCAATACCTTACCCCTGAGGCCAGACTAGCCATTGTCCAGGGTAATCTTCTCCCTATTCTTGACTATTGCTCCCCTATTTATGCCAGGACGTCAGCTACTGCCATGGTTAAATTCTCCGCTGCCTACAACAGCGCCTGTCGCTTTGCTTTACTGGCCCCGTTCTCCACCCACCACTGTACCCTCTATAATACCCTTGGATGGCTACTGCTAAGAAGGTCGCTTTGACCTAGCCCTCTGCTGCATGGTAGACAATGTCATCCGCACGGCTCCAGAATCCCTCCTAATTGCCCTTCTGAAAACCCAAACGTTCCTCCGCAACATCCGCTCTAATGGTACTCCCCCTCTAGCTGTTTCTAGGGTATCCACCAACATGGGTAGCAGAGCTTGGTCTGCAGCTGCCCCTTTGCAGTGGAACAAACTACCGGCTGAACTCCGTTCCACTGACACACACTTCAGTTTCAAGTCCCGCCTTAAAGTCTGGTTCCTGGCAAACTCATCCTGCCGCTGCTCCCTGGGGTCTGACACCAACCCACACTAGTCAACTCCCCAGCCCAGGGGTTACCCACCTACCCACATTAGTCAACTCCCCTGCCTACAACTGTTATATTGTATTTTTCACAGTAATATTTGACTTCCTTGCCTGTACATATTGTATATATATTTTTTACTGAGTATTCTGTGTATTACTTGCTCACTGGACGATAGCGTCACACACTGTACACTGTGCCTACAATTTGTTTGTTTTGTACCAAATCTCATGTCCGATATTGAAACCTTGTATTCATGTTCTCAAATGGACCTATGCATCAAACCTGTATATTGTGCTTACTATCGTTGCTTGTATCAAATCTGTTTCATGTGTGTTACTGTTACCTTGTACTCCACTGTCACCCTGCGCCATGTGTTATGGCCCGGTCGTGCCTGAAAACGGTTCCTGGGATCAGTGCACGCACCCGGTTATCAAAGTCATAAATAAATAAATAAATGTGTTACTTATACTGCAGCCCATTGTTTATTTGACATATACCACACCATTAGTAATGTTTTTATTGGTGTTTTACCTTGTTTTAGCTTAAAACTGCTTTTCTTTTCATTGAAAGGTCTCTATCTGGCCCACTGTTCTCTGTGTTATATGACACAATGGAAAACCTGTGGGTCAGAATATGACAGTATCACCACAAATTGGATGCCAAGTTGTGGGTTTAAGTACGCCGGTAAATTTACTACGTAATTACTTGTTAATCAGAAATAGTTTTTAATAAGGTCTTGACTAGGTGCCTTTCCCACCAATTTTTTTATTATGTAAACTGCTAACGTTAATTATCAGTTTAATGTTTTGTATATTATGTTTACATTTTAAAATATATAAAGAAATGAAAACCTTACCAGCTGAAGATTAACTGTCTCGTTAACATGAGAGATATACACAGTATTCAACCATCTGTCCATTCAGCCACCCATCTATCTATCTATCTATCTATCTATCTATCTATCTATCTTCTCCTCCACTATCTCCCAAAATGTCGAGTTTGAATCTGCAAACGAATCAGTTTCTTGTAGATTACCAGGGAGATGCTTTTACAAGTTTATAACATTAATTCAAGTAAACAACTAGTGTAATGTATTATACTTAGCCCTTGCAGAGGACAGCCCATGAGGAAAACATGTTCTGGCACTCAGGACACCATTATCACCATCTTCTCCTTCCTCTTAATTTGTCTTATTCTGCTTGGGGTGTGAGGATGTGCTGTGGGATCATTTGGGATCCCCATTTATTTTTTTTTTTTTTATTTAGTTTTTGTTGACCGGGTAAGTGCACTAGACAAATCCTGCCTATTTTCAGGCACGACCCGGGGGAGGGAGATACAGATGAATGCCAATTGACCTTGAACCAGATTAAGCTGTTGGTGGTATTTTTAGTGAATGAGGGAAATTTGGCCAGAACACCAGGGAAATTCCCCTACTCTTTTCGATAAGTGCCATGGGATCTTTAACATCCACCTGAACTACCACCAATCCAGGCAGATGGGACCTCGGTTTAACGTCTCATCTGAAAGACGGCACCTCAGAAGTGCAGCACCCCTCCCATGCTAAACTACAGTGTCAGTACTGGGATATTAACCCAAGTGCCAGATGTGGGAACTGAACCCACAGCCCTCTGATCTCCGAGCCTCAGAGGCGAGTGTGCTACCTACTGAGCCACTGACACTGACCGACACTGACATTACTTCAGTCTTTGCTCCACAAGGCACATAGACCACATTTGGTTTAGAGTGATATATTTTTAGACAAGTAAAGTTGTTAACGGATGAAGACCTTTGTGGGGACATTCTTATACACAAATGCCCACTGCCTTAAACCTTTTCTTCATTCATTATGTTATGCAACACATTTTAATCAGATTGAACCCTCCCCCTCCATCTGAAAGACCCCATTTAAAGGTTGACTGGCTGAGATGGCATGGAGACTGAGCTGAGTATGGTGGATAAGCCCTCCCCAATTGAAGCCCTGTTTTTACGACTGTGGGCGGAGCCTACAGGAGTATTGCATGTACGAAAAGGAGTGATGTCATGTTTTCTGTCCGTGGAACTGACTTGAAGGTGTAAACAGTCTCCTCCGCCTTACCCTCCTCCAAGCAATGTTTTCCGCCCTCAAATAAATACACTTTCATGTTAGTCAATGGTTGCATGGCACTATTTTCTTTCTTAAATGGGTGGTACAAGAACTGGAACCTGAGTAGTGGGAGGCAGCATTAGGTTTGTTTTTGGAGTAAGATCCACCTCCGCCCCAAACTTTTTTCTGATTCATGTGGGAGGGGCATGAGATAGCTCTAGCATGCTGTAACAAGATACATTAGCTTGGACACAGACATGCCTTGTGCAGTGGAGAACAGTACAGAACAGAAGTTATTTAATGCCTTCAAACTGACTTAAAAATCCTTTGGAACAAATGATTATCAGAGCCTCCTGGGGCCTCAGACAGAGAACTAGACACACATTCTAATTTACAATAAGAGCCACATGTTTTCTTAAACATCTAGCAAGAGATATACAGTAGGTTTTTAGTTTTAGTTTTCAGTACTGTTACAAGATAATTTATTTACTTGAATAAAGGTCATGGTTAACAAATAAATTCTACCTTTAGTTAGATTTGGTCTAGTTCAATCAAATGTGATTTTAAAAGCTATTCTGATCAGAGCTGACATAAAAAAAATCTTAAATATTTTTCCTTTTCTCATGGACACTAGAAATAAGATGTCAGCTTTCACTCCATTAAATCTGTTTTTCTGGATTTTAATAGCATCTTGCTAAGGCAATCTTCCCAGAATGCAATATGTCACGGGGGGGAGGGGCTGAAATTGTTTTAATCATGAAGCATTGGTATTAGCAATGCATTTAGAAATACAATTTTTAATTGTCTTTACAGTTAAACATGCAGTTTCATGTCAGGGCACATTTTTGGGGGGGAGGTTCAAATTATTTTAAACATGGACACAGTGCTTGGTAAATACAGACTTTGATGATAAAGTGCATTTTTTCTTTCAAGTTTGAGAAGTATGTATTATATTTAAGTGTAACCGTGTTGTAAATGGTTCAATATCTTCTGTACTGTTCTGTATTGTTCTCCACTGCACAGGCATGTCTGTGAGCTCCATTGCACAGGCATGTCTGTGAGCTAGCTAACTGGGGTTTCTGTAAGACAACAGCTACTAAATAGCTGTGTTGTAAATGGTTAAGTAGGCAGTGGTTTAAGGCTCTGAGCTACAAACCTCGAGACCTGGGTTTGACTCCCACAGCCCCCACTTGCATACTGTGTGACCCTGCGCAAATCATTTAACTTCCTTGTGCTCCCAGGTAACACCTGTAAACAAGCTTTCAGCTTAGTAAGTCTCTCCTGGTAAAAAAACACAAAAAAAACAAGCATTTGTCAATGCTGAATGTTTGCTTGCTGGCATTGGCATTGGTGGGGTGTGCATTTAGGTCATCAGGCATAACGGCCACGCCGTTTCACCACACCCTACCCTGCAGACACCGACAAGTGTTATGGTGCGCCTTGGGGTCTTTGGCCCTTATGCTCACCCCATTCCATCAGGAAATACGGTGAGATGGGTGCAGTATAGGAGAATGGGGTGAACTTTGGGGCTGAAGAGTCCAAGGCACACCGAAATGCCTCTCACTAGCTTCAGGGTGTGGGTGGGGGGGAATGGTAAAAGCATTACAGGTGACAATCCCAAGTCCCACCCATGATGCCTGTCAGTCTGTACAGGGTGGGGCATTATGGTCAGAAACCCTAATGCCTCAGGTGTTCGTTAGTATTTTCATTTCAAATTTTCAACATGGATTTTTTGTGACCCCCACCTTATGAACAGTGGTAATATCAGTTTGTTAGCCGAAAGCTAATTTTGCACAGTGACTACGGCATTTGGCACCACAGGTGCGAAAATACAGGTTACTCACCTGTAACAGGAGTTCTAGGAATGGTATATGTTGTTCATCCACACTTATTAGCAGGTTCCTTGCCACTTTAAATCTTGCCGGAAGGTCTTCAAGCTGGCTCCTCCCACCCACCCGGGTGGTAAAACTCTCGGCTCCGCCCCATGACACCAGATCTGGCCCGCTGGGAGCTCAGGTTGTGCGTCGAAGCCAGGGAGGTTGGGTGGGTCGTGTGGATGAACGACATATACCATTCCTAGAACTCCTGTTACAGGTGAGTAACCTGTATTTCTAGGGACATGGATATGTTGTTCATCCACACTTATTGGCAGGCTCCTAGCAGTTCTCCGGGAGGAGGGAGGCAAGGCGCACACCCCTACTTAGGGAATAAAGACTGGAGAACCGAGGCCCCAAAACCAGCATCCGGCGTGACTCAAGGTCGATGTGGTAATGGGTAATAAGGTGTGTGCTGACTTCCAGGTAGCAGCCCTGCAGATTTCCTGGATAGGACGTCCCTGGAAGCAGCCACCGATGCAACGCTGGACGGGTAGAATGAGCCTTATCCTCTGGGAGGCTCCATGCCCGCCAACTTATAGCAGCGATCTATGCAGGAGGTGACCCACCTGCCTCTCGTTCGCTTGGCTGCAGGTCTGCCAGGTCGCGGCTTCAGCGTAGGTGACCAACAGTTGGCGAACCTCTCCCAATTTCAGCAGTACCTTATAATAGCGGCGCCTTCTAGGGTCAAAGTATGGAGCCTATATTGACCTCCGGTGTGATTAGGGTAGAACACTGGCAGAGTCAGCACCTGGTTAAGGTGAAACTCTGACACCACCTCCGGAAGGAATTTCAGGTGGGGGCGGGGACAACCTTGTCCCTGTGGAAGACCAGGTAAGGAGACTCGATGCAAAGCGCCTGGAGCTCTCCCATCCTTCGGCTGGCGTGATAGCCACCAAGCGGTCTTCCACGACAGGTGAGAGATCACACCTGTGCATTGGTTCGAATGGCTTGCCCATGAGCTTTGCCAGTACCAGCAGTAAATCCCACGGAGGTGGAGGTTCTCGAACCGGAGGGGAAATGTGATCAAGGCCTTTGAAAAAGCGCCCGACCACCTTTTCCTGCGCCACCGACTGCTCCCCGGCCCGCGCCCGGTAAGCAGAGATGGCTGCCAGGTGCACCTTTAGGGTCGTCGACCTAAGCCCTTGACTAGAAAGGGACCATAAATAGTCCAAAATGCTTGCCACAGAACAGAAGGAAGGATCCAAGCCCTTGCCCTGACACCAAATGGAGAATCTCTTCCATTTGAAGACGTAGCATTTTCTGGTCGACTCCTTAGGGGATGCCTCAACAACATTGAGGACCTCGTCGGAAAGACCCAAGGCCTGGAACTCTAGCCGCTCAGGAACCAGGCCGTCAGGTGCAGGGATTGAAGGTCCGGATGGAACACCTTCCCCTGATTGACTGAGAGCAGGTCCGGGCGAGCTGGAAGCTGCCTCGGGAGCCTGGAGCTGAGGCTGAGGAGATCTGGGTACCAGAACTGGCGGGGCCAGTCTGGGGCTATCAGAATCACCTGCGCCTTGTCCCTCCTCGCCTTGAGAAGCACCTTGTGAATCAAGAGAATTGGGGGAAAGGCGTAAAAGAGGCCTGGGGTCCACAGCCTCAAGAAGGCATCCCCCTGCAGCGAGCCCTGCTGAGCGGGGCGGGCATGAAACAGCCTCAACTCCGCGTTCTCCCTTGAGGCAAACAGGTCCACCTGAGGTGTGCCCCAGTGGGAGAACAGATCTTGTACTACCTCCGGCAGGAGAGACCACTCGTGAGATGCAGCCCCTATCCGGCTCAGGGCATCGGCCAGGGTGTTGGAGGCTCCTGCCACATGAATGGCTAGGAGATCCGCCTCCAGGCTGCGCACGAGTGACCAAATGCGGAGAGCTTCCTTGCATAGAAGCATGGAGCGCGTCCCGCCCTGGCGGTTCAGGTAGTACATGGTCGTGGTATTGACCGTCTGGACTCGGACCACTTGACCCCGGAGAAACGGAGCAAAGGCGGTGAGAGCTAGGCGGATCGCTCGGAGCTCCAGCAGGTTGATGTGGCATCGGGACTCCTGCGGGGACCAGAGGCCGTGCACTCGGTGTTCCCCCAGATGGGCACCCCAACCCATCAGAGAGGCATCGGTCGATAGAGAGACCGTCGGCTCAGGGCGGACAAACGGGATGCCCTCCTGCAGATGGAATGGAACGGTCCACCACTGGAGAGCATTCCACATCTCCTGGGTCACTATCACTAGCTGGTCCAAAGGATCGCAGCGTCGTGACCACTGGCTGGCCAGTCCCCACTGAGGGCGGCGACAGCCAGCGCGCCCAACGGACCACGCTGGTACAGGCCGCCATGAGACCCAGGAGGCGCAGGAAGTCCGGGCAGGTGCGGGTTGCCCAACCAGAAATGATTGGGCAAGGAGGTAGAACCTTGGCCCTGTCCGCCGGGAGCCGTGCTCTGGCTCGAAGAGTCGAGCTCTGCCCGATGAACAGGATCACCTGCTTGGCTCGAGTTCCGACTTGGCCTCGTTGATGAGAAGGCCAACTGAGAGCAAACCTGGAGGCCAGATCTCTGGACCGCCTCCACCTCCGGCCTGGAGGGGCTGCTATCAGCCAATCGTCCAGGTAAGGGTACACCGACCCTCGGCACCAGGGAATGCTGTCACCACTGCCATGCATTTGGTGAAGACCCTGGGAGCTGGAGATAAGCCGAAGGGCATGGCTCAGAACAAGAGGATCCTCTCTCTCGAAAGCGGAGGAATCTCGATGTGACGGATGGATAGGGACGTGAAAAGACGCGTCCTGTAGGTCCAGAGAGCAGAACCACACGCGGTGTTCCAGAGATGGTATTATCTGCGCCAGAGTGACCATCCTGAAGGTTCGAGGTCAGAGGAACTTGTTCAGGTCGTGTAGGTCGAGAATGGGCGCCAGCCCCCATCCGTTGAACCAGGAAATACCTGGACACGAACCCGGGTCTGAAGGGGATCCTCTACCTCCGTGATCACCTCCTTGGAGGAGGAGCGATGTCGGCTCAGAGCCGCCAGTGAGGTCAGCAGACCTGAGGCCCCCGAAGTGACGGCTCTGAAGGGGGCCTGCTCGAATTCCAGAGGTAGGCCTTTTCCACCACCTCCAGTACCCACCTGTCCGTGGTAACAGTGGACCAGGCGGAAAGGAAGTGTCTGAGCCGTGCCCCATGGGGGAACCAGGAGTGGTGACAGGGATGGGGCGACACCCCTCAGCCCGTCACTGGGCAGGCTTGGAGGAGGGACCGGCCGAGGGACCTCCTGGGCCTTTACCTCTCTGCTTCCTGTTGGAGGAAGCCGATGGCTTGGGTTTGGGATACCAAGCTCGAGCTTTCTGGCCCTGCGTTGCTGGGCGGGGCGCAGCGGGCACAGAAGACGAGAAGGCTTAGGCTGTGGCTTGCAGCCTTTGTCCTTCTGTGCGGAAGAGACAGAGTCCAAGGTAGCATTGGACTTCTCGATCCTCTGCAGGTGACCTTCCACCCCAGGGCCGAAGAGGTCAGTCCCCAAAAAGAGAACATCCGCCAACTTGTGCTGGGTATCCGAGGTAAAGGTGGATATCCTCAGCCAAGCCCGACGACGCATGGCCACTGCGGCCGCCACAGACCTGACACATGAGTCCCCAATATCTAACACAGTCTGGAGCTGCTGTTTGGCCACTGCCCTGCCCTGGTCCCGCACCTGCCTGACCGTAGTCTGCAGATCTGCGGGAAGATGAGGGACAACCTCATCCAGGGAGCCCAACAGGGCGTGAGAAAAATGTGCCATGAGGACAGCCGAACTGGCCTGACAAAGGCCGAGAGAGGACGCAGCATAGACTTTTCGCCCGGCATAATCCAATTTCTTGGATTCCTTGTCAGGAGGTTTGTCCACATCCCTGGCGTTCCCGGCACGCTGGAAAACGCTGTCGGTAACCAACCCCTCGGCCGAGGGGTGTTCCGAAAAACCGGACAGGGAACCGGTAGGGACCGCATGCTTCCTGGCCAACCTGGCCGAAGGCGCAGGGCAGGAAGCAGGACGCTGCCAAAGTTCCAAGGCCGGACCCACTATGGCTCCGGCCACCGGAAAGGCCTCCGTAGGAGAATCCCCTCGGTCCAGAATCTCCGTGAGGATACCTGGCCTGTTTAGAAAGCGAGGTTCGAGCTTCATCCTGGTGGACTCCGAGATGAGTTGAAGCAACCCTAAGAAGGACGAAGGGCTATCGTCCATTGACTGCCCTCCCGAGGACTCCAAGTCTATGTGCTTGGAGAAGAGGGAGGAACCATCATCGGACTCAGAAGAGTCCTCAAAGAGCTGCCTAGGGCCTGAGCCACCCTCCACCTGCCGAGGTTTATCGGGAGTGAGGGTGACAGACACCCTATGGGGCAAACCCAAGGCCGACCGAGAATTTTTGGTCGGAGCCCCAACTAATGGCTGTGAGGCGGAGGTTCCACCAGAATCGGTGGGGCAGCTGGAATTGGCCAACAACCCGGCCTAAGAACAGGCTCTCGACTACAGCGAGGGGTTGTTTCGGCTGCTCGTTGACACGCCACTTAATGGCGGGGAAGGCGACTGGGTCGGCTTATTCCCGGTCAAAAGGAGCAGTTGCCACATGAGTTCCTCATACTTCCAACACAACTTGCGCCGAAGCCTCCCCTCGTCCGAGGAAGAGGAAGAGCGGCAGCGCCGCTTGCCGCGGTGCCGAGACCGAGACCGCCTATGGTGGCGGGATCGGTTGAACCGCGAGGATGTCCGAGACCGAGACCGAGAGTCTCGACTAGGCCGAGGAAGGCGAGGAGAAGTGTCGGAAATCGGCACTCCCCTCGGCTCGGACGATCCCACCGAAAGCTCCGGAACCGGAGGCACAGGCGAGCCGAGGATCCTCAACTCCCACGGGGAACCGGGAGAGGGGATTTTCAGCTTCTCCAGCCGACAACCCGTCTAACGGGTCGAGAAAAATCTCGACTGCGTCGACGGGAGTCTTAGTCAACTGGCCTGATGGGGACACCGTGAAGCCAGTGGCCGAAGCTGAGGGGTCGGCAGTCGACTGTCGACAAGGGAGGGGATCTTCCCGCTCCCAAGGCGCCGACGGAGACTTACTTTGCTCTTTTTGGACCTGAAAAAGGTCCCGAAGAAGTTGGACCCTCACCTTTGGTCGAGAGGGTCAGACAAAGCTCCTTAAAAGAAGCCGAGTACGAGGCACCAAGAGAGAGCAGGACAAATGCCGCAGCAGAGGTAGAAGCGGCCCGCGGCGCCTCCTCTTCGAGGGCGATCATCTGCTCGAGCTGATCCACCGAGCCCACCGCCGCGGACACCGCCAATCGGGCCTCTTTAGATTTCACCGGTGGAATTCTTTTCTCGGGCGCCCAGTTGTATCGGCAGCACAGTCTTCAGGGCGTGGGCCGAAAGGAAGAGCACAAGTCGCAGGCCTGCGGGTGCGTGCTCAAGGCCCAGGCAGTAGACGCATGTGGAGTGGATCCGTCCTAGACATCTTCTGCCCAGAGGGCACCTCCAAAACGGAGTCGATTTGTCTCGCAGCGGCAGGGAGAAGAAGACTGAAGTCTTTTAGCAAAAACTTTCTGATTTCGAACTTTCAAGAATTAGAACCAGTCTTAAACGCAGCGCGCTAAGGAGGAACCTGAGCCTTCAAGCGGTAAGGAAGATCTGGCGTCATGGGCGGAGCCGAGTTTTACCACCGGGTGGGTGGGAGGAGCCAACGAAGACCTTCCGGCAGATTTAAAGTGGCAAGGAACCTGCCAATAAGTGTGGATGAACAACATATCCATGTCCCCAGAAACACATTTCGAACAGGATGTGAAAAATGACAGCTGTACTGTTCATGGGAAGGTGTAAAAAATGGCAATGTTGAAAATCTGCAGTGACAATAGTAAAAAAACTGGTGACGTCACGAGCATGCGTAGAAACTGCGCAACGCACACCCTTAATGTAATTATTTTGGGGATATTTTTACAGCAGATTGTCAACACAGGCATTTTGGGACCTCCGCTCATGAACAGTGTCACTGACATTTTCTTAATCTGTTCCGAACACTGATTTCCCACAGCGACCACGCATTTCTGCGCAGAAAGTGTGAAAACACATTCCGGCCATGTTGTGAAAAATTGCAGCTGTACTGTTCATAAGGAAGTGTGGAAAAATGCCAGTGGTGAAAATCTGGACTGAAAATATTACAAATTCATGAACTTACGAGAGTGCGTGGAAACAGTGCAATGGTCGCTCATAACACAGTCATTTTATGGACTTTTGTCACCAAATTTTCAACATAGCCATTTTAAGACCTCTGCTCATGAACAATGTCACTGCGATTTTCTTAATCTGTCCCAAACATTGATTTCACACACCGACTGCGCCATTGTGTGCTACATGCGTGGAAACACATTTTGGGGGAGACGTGAAAAATGACAGCTGTACTGCTCATAAGGAGGTGTGGTAAAATGGCAATGTTGAAAATCTGGAGTGCAAATATTAAACATTTGCGAAATTACGAACGTGCGTAGGAACTGCGCAACACACGCTAGTAAAACAGTCATTTCTGGGAATTTTTTCCCCAAATTTTCAACATAGGGTTTTTGGGGGAGTACCTCATGAACTGTGACACTTCGTTTTGTACATCAGTCCCGAAAGGTGGGTTTGCGCAGTGACCGCAAAATCACCTTTCGGGACCAAATAACAAAATGACAGTGCAAGAATTCATGAGGTGGGGTCCCAAAAACCCCAGGTTGAAAATTTGGGGAAAAAATTCCCCAAAATGCCCGCGATATCCACCAAAGTTGAAAAAACCCTATTTAACCCATTATACAGCTTACCGGCATTTCCTCAGTTCGCGGTTGACTTTGAAGAGTGTAGACATGTTCCCGGTCCACCGAAGATCATCGCGCCGGACTCCGGAGGTAAGTATGGGGTGAGGGGGGTGTGGGAAGGCAGGGTGCGCATGGGTGGGGGTCAGACTAAAGACAGTCTGCGAAGAACCATGTTTTCTTTCTAGGTATTTTCCTTTTAGGAAGACGACGTGGGACATTTGCCACGCTGGGGTGGGCTCCCAGCGTGACAGTGGGAAGGTTTTTTTTTGGGGGGGGGCAGCGGAGCTGACTGGGGATTGGGCACCCCCGTTGGCCATAGAGATTTTTGCCACACTGGGGTGGGCTCCCAGCGTGGCACCTGGAAGTGTGTTGGCGGCAGCAGACGGACATTTACCACGCTGGGGTGGGCTCCCAGCATGGCACTTCTAAGGCTGTTTGGGGGGGCAGTGGAGCAGACGGGGGACTGGGCATGGGCACCCCCGTCGGCCTTACAGATTGTTGCCACGCTGGGGTGGGCTCCCAGCATGGCACCTAAAACTCTGTTGGGGGGAGCGCAGTGCAGCCGACGGGGGATTGGGCACTCCCGTCGGCCATACTGTGGGAGGGGGGCCCGCGAGAACGCCGGTGTGGGCTCCCAGCATGTTACTTGTTTGTGGGGGAGGGGAGGAGCTGTCTATGACAGCTCTTGCACTGCAGTGCTGACGTGTAGGCACTTTGCATACTGCCAGCGTCGGTATACAAATTGCCTACATGCTGCAGTGCCTTTCCTTCAACTGTATGCCGCTGCATTTGCAAACGCTGTCACAGACAGCGCTTGCATTCATTGGCATGGTGGGGCCCCGCGTGCAAAAGCCAGCAGGGCACTGGAAGTAGGGAGGCACACCTACAAATTCTGGTATGGTGGCACTATGTTTCTTGCACATGCGTGCAAGCAAACACAAAAAGTGCCTAGAATTATTTTTTTAATATAGTTGAGTTTATATGTGGTAAGTAGATAGGGTATGATGTACATAGAATCTGAAAAATTCATAACATGCTGTACTGTGATTCAATGAACTGATAAATGGGGATTTTGGTTTCTTTTACAAATTCATTTTTCCTGACCATGGATATACTAAAGCAAAAATTTCTCAACAAAATGTTTTTAAATAAAGAGTTTAACTCACAGCAGCAGAAGAAGCATGTTGGCATTAAAAGCTTAGTGGGCGTGGATGTAGAGGCACCAGTATTTAAGCATGACTTTGGTAGAGGATTAATTGTGACTGGGGGTGAGGGAGGAGTGAGTCTTGATATTTGTAGCATAATGGTTTTCTGAAACTTCAACCTTCAAGGGGTTAGACTCTGCAGCCATCTGTACAGTATATTACTAAGCCATATGCAGTGTAGTATGGGTAAAACCCAGATCACCAGACCAGGACCAGTGCTGTAAAATCTGCACTGGGCACAGCTTGTGCAAATATTGCTGATCCAGTGGATCAAATAAATATGTGCAAATAAATAAATAAATACTCGGCTTCACCTCGTGCTTCAACCCACCCCAGGAGCGATGTTATTACATGATAACACACACCCTGTCACGCCTTATTGCTTAAATATGCCCTTTCTCAATGAACTACACTTTGATTCAGTTAGTGTATACAACAGCCTTCATGTGAACACACTGGGCTTCTCTGACTACTGACGTCTATTTGCTTTAGCGATTGTATATTGTTTGAACTGCGTTGGTCTTCTTGATGTGGCGCCTGTGTGACTAAACTATGTAATCTGTTTATCTACTGCTACCCGTGTATCTCCAGTGAATGATTGTTATAACTGTCTGCTCTCCGAGCCATTGTTTTTGGACTTGTTAACTGTAGTGTCTTTGTATTAGTTTCGACGAGGTGCCTTTGTAAATGAGTCTCTGACTTAAAGATTTGTAAATCTGATATTTTTTAAATAAATAAATGTTTATGTTTAAGCCCATGAAACACCCTTATCTAGTTAATGCATTCACAGTCGTAGTAGCTCTGCCAGAGCTTGTTCTTGTAAGGCGACTCACTGGATCCCTCCCATGATCTACTGCAGAAACAGGGCTCTGCGCTGTCCTCAATTTATGCGAAGTGGATTGTATAGGGAGAGAGAGTTTGCAGAAATAAAACAAAGACCGCTGGTACAGGTATGGTACATGAGCAGACTAGATGGGCCTAGCAGTCCTTATCTGCTGTCAACTTCTATGTTTCTATGTTAAAGAGAAGGAACAAACTAGAACACACTTCCCAGCTGAACAACCCATTTGATATATATAACCTGGAAGTCAGGCAGTTGATGTAACCCATATCGCAGACCTCATCACTGTGTTGTTTTCTGCCTCGGAAAGCTCCTCGTCATTCCTAAAACCAGTTAGCCTGTTGCTAAAAAGTATGGATTTGAAGCACAAAATAATGTCTACTGACATTAAAGCAACATCTCACCTTATGGCTGATGGCTCAAATGTAATTCTGTTTATTCCATTTTAGAGTGCCCCTCTTTACTTGTGTCTTGTAAGACATCTCATTTTCTTGTTTTGAGTCCACGTAGCATTTTTAAAGATCTGACATAACTGTATGAGAGCTTCACTCATAGCTGCACGGGGTAGAAGGTGCCCTCCCCCATTTTAGGAAACATTACAAAAATGGATTGGGAGATTGTAACGGAGGGTGGTAGTAATAAAACAGTGTTTTTTCATCTTGCCTCCTCCCCAAAAACAAAATTGTCCTGTGCTGTGCATGCCACTGGCTTCACTAAGTAGTTATTTGAAAACTAGTGACAGGAAGGGCAGACAGAGCTCCTTTCCATGTGCAATGGCTATCCCCAGATCTTCATCATTATTCTTCATTGTATTTGAACCCCCATAGTATAACATCACTTTTCAGCATGGACATGCAGCAGACCCAGCTTTCTCAATTTGTTGGGTGTTGCAAGTCCAGACATAAGGGCTAACACAGCCACAAAACACTACCTCAAGATAGTGAGAATAAAATGTAATTAGGCACCAATATGCAGATTTGGGAGCAAAAATTACAACAAGGACTAACTTGGGTCTTGATCAGAGGTGCATTCAAATATATTTTTTAACCTGATTGCTGTAAAGTTACAGAGTGCACCTTCAAGAAATGATTTTAAGATAAGTCACTTATTACCGAAACTGCTCCATAGGATTATTTTTACACGGTGTTTCATTTAGGTCATTTGAAAAAATGTTTCCAGCTCAATTCATGGGACTAGAGGTGGAGAAGATGCCTAAAACCGTGCTGGACTGCAGAAAACATTTTAGTCCTTAAATGTCCCTATCCCCAGGTTGTACCTGGAAGCTGAGCCTTGGCTCAGTGTGTCTTTCCCAATTACCAAATGTTTAAATAAAAATAAAAAAAATTAAAATGATCCAATTGCAAAATATTCCATCAAAATTGCCACTGACTGCCAAATATAAAGCAAGGGCAGACAGTTGCATTGAACACAATGGGTCAGAATATTTCATTTGATCATTAAGCTTAGCTCAGTTACAATGGTGTCCTGTATAGTAAACATATTTGTTGACCGGGAAAGGAGGACTAGACAATTCTGCCTATTTTCAGCCTCGTCCTGGGGAAGGAGGGGATATAGATGGATGCCAAGTGACACTGAACCAGATTACGCTGTTGGTGGTATTTTTAGTGAATGGGGGAAATTGGCAGGACAGGAGGAAATTCCCCTACTCTTTTCGAGAAGTGCCAAGGGATCTTTAACGTCCACTCTACAACCACCAGAATGGGCAGACAGGACCTTGGATTAATGTTTCATCGGAAATACGGAATTCATATTTCATATAGTATTGCACATGACACAGTCAGTTATATTTAGTCAGCCTTGCACTTCATATTCAATATTTGCAAAGCTCTTACTCCAAAAAGAAAAAAATTACTCACCTTAGTAACTGTGTTTCTTCTAATGGAGTCTTGCTGTATTCTGACTTATTGCAGTTAGCCCCAGCACTTGAACTGCTCTGGAGAGGTTAGGGTTAAATTATATACAGGGCATAGAACGCTGAGCTCGCGCTCGGTTCAAACCTCTGTCTGCTGCACTTTGAAGTGTAACCATCAGATTCTTACGAGCTAATACTAACTAACTAAACCTACTATGTGGAAATTGTAAATTTTACCAGCCTAATGGCAACCAAATATTTTGGATCCCCCAAAAGACTCAAGTCGAGAAATCCAAAATCAAAACCAGGTAGTGAACAACTTATAGCTATCAAATTAATAAAAACATAACCCACTCCCCCTCTCTAAAAAGGAGGGAGAGCCCAAATGCACCCCTGGGGTGCAACACTGCATCTGCCAGCCCACTTCCCAAAAAACAGGTTCTGAGAGGGGAGGCAGGGAAGGAGGTCAGAATACAGCAAGACTCAATTAGAAGAAACACAATTACTAAAGTGAGTAATTTTTTCTTCAAACAACATGAAGTCTTGCTGTATTCTGACTTACTGCAAACTACCAAGCAGTACCTCCATGGAGGAGGGATTCGAATCTATTTTGGGAATAGGCTCTGCAGTACTGCTGTACAAAACCGAGCATCACTCCTAGCCTGGATATCCAGAGAGTAATGCTTGGTGAATGTATGGACTGTTTTCCAGGTGGCTGCTTTGCACATCTCTGGTAAGGGAATATCCCTGGCAGCAGCCAGGGAAGCAGCTGTACCTGTAGTTGAATGAGCCCTCAGGCCTGAGGGTGGTATTTTGCCTAGCTTCTCATAGCAGAATTGTACACAAGAGACAATCCACCTGGCAATAGTTCTATTAGTGGCAGGTTTGCCCTTTCCCACTTCCCCACTTCCCCACAAGTGAGGAACAACTGGAGGGAGTTAAACCTGTGAGCCTTAGTAAGCTCAATGTAGTAGCTAAGGGCCCTTTTAACATCCAAACTGTGTAATCTTCTCTCTCCTGAAAAAGAGTGATCAGTGAAGAACACAGGGAGCAACATGGATTGCTTCAAATGAAAATCTGAAACCACTTTGGGTAAGAACCACCTTATCTCTATGGAATGAGATAAAATCAGGCTCCACTGACATAGCTTGCAATTCACTGATACATCTGGCAGAGGGATAGCTACCAGGAACACTGTTTTCCAAGTCAAGTACTTAAGCTCTGCTGAAGACAAGGGCTCAAAAGGGGGGTTGCATAAGCTGAGCAATGCAAATATTAAGATCCCAAGCAGGAGTAGGATTCCTATAGGAGGGAATGGAATGAAGCAATCCCTTGAAAAATTTACAGAAGACAGGATGAGATGCCAGTGAGGAGGGCTTTCCCACTGACAGAAAAACAGAAACAGCTGACAAGTGTACTTTGAGGGTAGCTGGTCTGAGGCCAAGGCCATTAAGATGAACCATGTAATCCAGAACTGTAGACAGGTCAGCAGTATCTGGGGGTATATGCTTCTTGGAACACTAAATGCTGAATCTTCTCCATTTGGAGTTGTAAGTTTTTCTGGTGGCAGGTTTTTGAGAGGCTTTGAGAATGTCCAGAACCCCTTGAGAGAGATGCAAGCCTGCATACTCTAACTCTTCAAGAGCCATGCCTTGAGATTGAGAGACCGAAGGTTGGGATACCAGATCCTCCCGACAGGAGGTTAACAGGTTGTGATTCCTGGGAAGAGATAGGGGAAGATGAACTGCTAGGGACAGCAACATGGGGTACCAAGGCTGCCTGGCCCAATCTGGAGCAATCAGGATCACTTTGCAAGATTGTGCACTTATCTTAACCAGGACCTTGAACAGTAGAGGAAAAGGGGGGAAGGCATACAGAAAGAACAGGTTACTCACCTGTAACAGTAGTTCTAGGAGTGGTATATGTTGTTCATCCACACTGTCTGGCATTGTCCCTTTCCCCTTTAAATCTTGCCGGAAGTCTTCAAGCTGGCTCCTCCCACCCACCCGGGTGGTAAATACCTCGGCTCCGCCCCATGACGCCAGATCTAGCCCGCTGGAAGCCAGGTTGTGCGCCTAAAGCCGGGGAGGTCGGGTGGGTGCGTGTGGATGAACAACATATACCACTCCTAGAACTACTGTTACAGGTGAGTAACCTGTTCTTCTAGGAGCGTGGATATGTTGTTCATCCACACTGTCTGGCAGTTCTCCGGGAGGAGGGAGGCAAGGCGCACACACCCTACTTAGGGAATAGAGATTGGAAAACCGAGGCCCCAAAACCAGCATCCCGACATGACTCTAGGTCAATGTGGTAATGGGTAATAAAGGTGCTTGCTGACTTCCAGGTAGCGGCCTGACAGATTTCCTGGATAGGGATGTCCCTGGAAGCAGCCACCGAAGCAGCAGTATGACGGGTAGAATGAGCCCTTAGCCCTTTGGGAGGCTCCTTACCCGCCAATTCATAGCACAGACCTATGCATGATGTGATCTATCTGGCAATAGTCCGCTTGGCTGCAGGTCTGCCAGAAGCGGCTTCAGCGTAGGTGACAAACAGCTGGCGAACCTCTCCCCGAATTTCTGCGTCCTCTCCTTATAATAGGAGAGCACATCTGAGGTCCAGAGTATGGAGCCTATACACGGCGTCCGAGGTGTAATTAGGGTAATATACTGGCAGGGTCAACACCTGGTTAAGGTGAAACTCTGACACCACCTTGGAAGGAATTTGGTGGGGCGCAGGACAACTTGTCCCTGTGAAAGACCAGATAGGGGAGTCCACTGAAAGCGCTGGAGCTCCCCGTCCTTCTGGCTGACGTGATAGCCACCAAGAAGGCCGCCTTCCACGACAAGTGCGAAAGTGCAGACTTGTGCATGGGTTCGAATGGCTTGCCCATGAGCTTTGCCAAAACCAGCAAAAAGATCACGGAGGTGGAGGTTCCACGCACCGGAGGGATAGTGGTCCAGGCCTTTGAAAAAGCCCGACCACCTTTTCCTGAGCCAACGTCGGCTGACCGACCCGCGCCCGGTAAGCCGATATGGCTGCTAGGAGCACCCTAAGGGTCGATGACCGAAGACCCCCTTTGGAGAGGGACCAAAGGTAGTCTAGAATGTTAGCCACTGAGCAGGATAAGGGGACCAGAGCTTTACCCTGACACCAAATGGAAAATCTCTTCCATTTGAAGGCATAACATTTCCTGGTCGATTCTTTTCGAGATGCCTCCACCATGGTGTAGATATCCTCAGAAAGACCCAAAGCCTGGAACTCTAGCCGCTCAGGAACCAGGCTGTGAGGTGCAGGGATTGAAGGTCCGGATGAAGGACCTTCCCCTGGTTCAGAGATATCAGGTCCAGGCGTGTACAAAGCCGCTCCGGGGTCCTGCAGCTGAGGCTGAGGAGATCTGGATACCAGAACTGGCATGGCCAATCTGGGGCTACCAGGATCACCTTCGCCTTGTCCTTCCTCACCTTGAGTAACACCTTGTGGATCAAGGGAAATGGAGGAAAGGCGTAAAAGAGGCCTGGGGTCCACGGCCTCGAGAAGGCATCCCCCTGCAGCGAGCCCTGCTGAGGGGGGCGGGCATGGAACAGCCTCAGCTTGGTGTTCTCCCTGGAGGCAAACAGGTCCACCAACGGTTTGCCCCAAAGAGAGAACAGGTAGTAGACTACCTCTGGATGGAGAGACCACTCGTGGGATGTCTGGCCTAAGCGGCTGAGAGCATCCGCCAGTTGGTTCGCGACTCCTGCCACATGGATGGCTAGGAAATCCGCCTCCAGCCGGCTGACGAAGGTCCAGATCCAGAGCGCCTCCTTGCATAGCAGACGGGAGTGCGTGCCGCCCTGTTTGTTGAGGTAGTACATGGTCGTGGTATTGTCCGTCTGGACTTGAACCACTTGACCCCGGAGCTGAGGAGCGAAAGCTGACAGAGCCAGTCTGACTGCCCTGAGCTCCAACAGGTTGATGTGGCATCGGGACTCCTCTGGGGTCCAGAACCCGTGAGCCCTGTATTCCCCCATGTGGGCTCCCCAGCCCGTGAGAGAGGCATCGGTCGTAAGGACGACCGTCGGCTCGGGGCGGACAAACGGGATCCCTTCCAGCAGATGATTCGGGACGGTCCACCATTGTAGGGTCCCACATCCCTGGGTGACCGTGACCAGCTGGTCGAAAGAACTCTGGCCTTTGAGACCACTGGGCGGGAGCTCCCACTGGAGGTGGCACATGTGCAGTCTGGCCCAGCGGACCACCGACGTGCACGCCGCCATGTAGCCCAGGAGGCACAGGAAGTCCCGGGCAGGGCGTGAGTGCCCAACCAGAAATGATTGGGCAAAGGAGGAGAGAACCTCCGCCCTGTCCGCCGGGAGCCGAGCTCTGGCTTGACGAGAGTCGAGCTCTGCCCCGATGAAGCCCATTACCTGAGAAGGTACGAGTTCCGATTTGGCCTCGTTGATCAGAAGGCCCAAGTGTGAGCAGGTTCGGAGGGTCAGGTCCCTGGACTCTCCACCTCCTGAAGGAGGGATCCCCAGGAGCCAATCATCCAGGTAGGTGAAATCACGAACCCCTGGACGTCGAAGATGGGCTGCCACCACTGCAATGCATTTGGTGAAACCCTTGGGGCCGATGACAGGCCGAACGGCATGGCTCTGAACCCGCATAGGGTCCCTTCAACCCTGGAAGCGGAGGAACCGCTGATGAGACGGATGGATAAGGACGTGGAAAAAGCGTCCTAAAGATCCAGTGTGCAGAACCACATGTTTCGCTCCAGGGATGGTATGATCTGATTTAGAGTTACCATCCGGAAGGTGCGAGACCTGAGATACCGATTCAGGTCGTGCAGATCTAGAATGGGGCGCCAACCCCCCGTCCGTTTGGGCACCAGGAAATACCTGGAGACGAAGCCTGGGTCTGAAGGAGGATCCGTCACTCGGGCCACCACGTCTTTGAGGAGGAGTAGCGCAATGTTGTCTCGGAGGACAGACTGAGCGACTGAGATCCGCTCCTCTCGTGGGGCACGGGCTCGGCTGGGAGGATACTGCTCGAATTCTAAGGGCAGACCTTGCCCGACCACTTCTAGGACCCATCTGTCCGTGGTGATACCAGACCAGGTGGAACAGTGGCGGGCGGCCCCCCACGGGAGGACCCAGGCTGAGTGACGGGTACGGGAGGTTCTGACCCGTCACTGGGCAGGCTCAGAGGAGGAGGGGGCACCTGGACCAGCGCCTCGGCCTCCTTTGCGGGGCTGCTGGGGACCTTGCTTGGGCCTAGGGCGCCAAGCCTGAGCCTGCTGCTGTTGTTGTTGACCCCCCTGGAAGGGTGGCTGTCTGACCGCAGGGGAAGAATGACGAAAAGGCTTCTTCCTGCGCTTCTGCTGGTTCTTACTTGAAGAACCCTTAGCGGATGTAGCATCTAAGGTGGCATTAGATTGCTCGATACGCTGCAGGTGACCTGCCACTCCTGGCCCAAAGAGGTCGGTGCCAAGGAAGGGCACATCAGCTAGCTTGTGCTGAGTATCCATGGGAAAGGAGGATAACCTCAGCCAAGCCCTGCGGCGAGTGGATACCGCTGCAGCTAGTGAACAGGCACAGGAATCACCCACGCCCAGAGCAGTCTGGAGTTGTTGTTTAGCAACAGCTCTGCCCTGGTCCCTGACCTGCTTGACCGTGGTCTGCATGTCAGCTGGAAGGTGGGGGAGAACTTCGTCCAGCGACCCCAAGAGGGTGTGAGAGAAGTGTGCCATAATCACCGCTGAGCTTGCCTGACGAAGGCCCAAAGATGATGCAGCATAGACCTTCCGGGCCGAGTGGTCCATAAGTTTGGACTCTTTGTCTGGAGGGCGGTCAATATCGGCTGAGCTGCCCGTCCGCCTGAACACTGAGGCAGTCACAAGGCTTTCCGCAGAGGGGTGCTCAGTAAACCCCACCAAAGACCCTGTGGGCACCGCGTACTTGCGTGCCATGCGGGCAGATGGAGCTGGGCAGGAGGCTGGACACTGCCAGAGTTCCAAGGCCGGACCAATAATGGCTTCGGCGACTGGAAATGCCTCCGTAGGGGTATCCCCCCTCTTAAGAATATCCGTAAGGGGATATTCAGCCTTTTTCTGGATAGGCTGTAGGGCCATCCCCGTCGATTCAGAAATGAGTCGGAGGATGCCCTGGAAGGAGGAAGGCCCTTCTTCCAAGCCTGACGCCGAAAGCTCATCGAGAGAATGAAGGCCAGTGTTATCGGAATCGGAGGAGTCCCGATATAAAGGCTGCCCACCTAAGTCCCCCTCGATACGCCTAGGGCGATCAGGGGTGACCGTAATTGACAGTCTGTGGGGGAGACCCGAAGACTGTCGGGCCTCCTTGGAGGGAACCCCTGAGGGGCAGCTTAGGTGGAGGTTCCACCAAAATTGGTGGGGAACCTGAAACCAGTTGCGGCTGAAGACGCACCGGAGCCCCCGAAGAGACCGGCACCGGAGCAATCGGTGTCTGAGGCGGCCGAAGAGGCTGAGGCCAAGAGATAGCCGGGACCACCGAGGGAGCCGGCTTCTGACCTGCTAGCAGGAATTGCTGCCACATGAGATCCTCGCAGCGTCGACGAATTTTTCGTCGAAGCCTCTCCTCGTCCGAGGAGGAAGGGGAACGGTGGCGGCGCCTCTTGCGGGAGTGCTTGTGTCCTTTTTTGGGTCGATCGACCGAAGAGGACTTGCTCCCTGATCGAGACCGACGGTGTCGGCTTTGTCGATCGGGAGAGACTGGCTCCGTGAAACCGAGGTTCGTTCTTGTCCTCGATCGGGAGGCTCGGGCGGGTTCCTCGTCGGGAAGGAGAGAATCGGCATTCTCTCCAAAGAATCATCGACAGACGGTGATAACGGCCTCGATCGGGTCGAGAATAATCTCGGCCGGATCAGCCAACCTCGGCTTCACGCCTGCACAGACGGAAGGTCTGAAAACCCAGCGCCGAGGAGGCATTCGACAAGTCGAGATCAGACCGCTCCTGATCCCAGGAGCGTCTTCTTCGACTCAAAGAAGATTTAGGATCCTTTTTCTTAGAACAGGATGAGTGCAAGCCCGAGGGGGCCTCACCCTTGGTAGGGAGAGACTGGCACAAATCCCTAAAGGAACCTGAAAAGGAAGAGCCCAGATTGAGCGGCACGAAGAAACCTCGGCTAGCCGAGGCTTAGGCGGCTTCTTCCTCGAAGGCCGCCATGCGCTCGAGCTGCTCAGCAGATCCCGCAGCCGTGGAAACCGCCCACCTGGCCTCCTTGGATTTTACCGGTGGGTTGCGGAGCTCCGGTCTACCCAGCTTCAGGCACGCCTGACGATCTTCCAGGATGTTGGGGTGGAAGGAAGCGCAAATGGAGCACTGCGAGGTATCGTGAATAGAACCGAGGCAGTAAACGCACGAGAGGTGGGGATCGGTGCGCGACATTTTCTGTCCGCAAGGACACCGGCGAAACCCGGGGGACGACTTGTCATCCATGTCCAAATCAGAGTCGTAAACTCTAACGAGTTTCAGAGCGAGAAGATGCGGTGAAAACCGTCGAAACGAATCCAGGGCCTCAACACTACAGAAAGCACGAGGGAACCTGAATCTTCCAGCGGAAAGGAAGATCTGGCGTCATGGGGCGGAGCCGAGGTATTTACCACCCGGGTGGGTGGGAGGAGCCAGCTTGAAGACTTCCCGCAAGATTTAAAGGGGAAAGGGACAATGCCAGACAGTGTGGATGAACAACATATCCACGCTCCTAGAATTTCCCTTTCCAATCCAGAATCAGAGCATCCAGAGCTACTGAGCCCAAGACTGGGGGTCTGCAACAGAAGAGAGGAAGTTGGTGATTGTCTGGGGCTGTGAAGAGATCTATCTCTGGAGTGCCCCATCTTGCAAAAATCACTTTCAACACTAGGGGATCCAGGGACCATTCGTAATGGCCCTGGGAAATCCTTCTCAATGCATCTGCTAGCACATTGTCCTTTCCTGGGAGGTGGACTGCTACCAGAGAGGTCTGTAGAGAATAAGCCAGGGACCATAATTTCATGGCGTCTGTGCACAAGGCCATAGACAGAGTGCCTCCCTGCTTGTTGATATACCATATGGTGGTGGTGTTGTCTGTCCTGACCTGAACCACGTTGTTCTGTACTGATTCCGAGTAGGCTTACAGTGCCAGGTAAACTGCCCTGAGCTCCAGAAGATTGATGTGAAGAAGAGACTCCTGAGTGGACCACACTCCCTGGGCTGTGAGAGTCCCCAGGTGAGATATCCACTCCAGGAGAGAAGCATCTGTGGTTAGGACCACAGAATGAGACTGAGCGATGAATGGGACCCCTTGCCTGAGACTGTCCTGATCCTGCCACCATTGAAGAGCCTGGATTAGGGTCTGAGTCACTGGAATAAGTTTGGTTAGAGGATCTTTTCTCTGAGACCAAAAGGCCCTCAGGTGAAACTGAATGTCCCTCATCTGAAATCTGGCCCCTTGGACCACTGCAGTGGAAGCTGGCCGAGAAGCTGAAGGAAGTGCCTTGCTGGTCAAGAAACCAGAAGGTAGAAGGAAGAAGCCAGCTCTATGATGACCCTTACCAAGGGGAGAAATGCTCTTGCTTTGACAGTATCTAGTTCTACCCCTATGAAGGTCAGAAGTTGTACAGACTTGAGAACTGACTTGGGAAGACTGAGAAGGAATCCTAGGGAAGTGAGCACTTGCTGGGTCACTTGCAGATCTGACTTGACTTGGTCTGGAGACTGACCCACAATGAGCCAGTCGTCCAGATATGGGAATATGGAGATGATACTTCTCCTTAGAAAAGCCACTACTACTGCTAGGCATTTTGTAAACACCCTTGGAGCTGATGTTAGGCCAAAGGGCATTGCTCTGAACTGGTAATGGCCTGAAGGCAATTCGAACCTGAGGTACTTTCTGTGGGAGCACCTGATGGGAATGTGAAAGTAGCCATCTTTTAGGTCCAGGGAGGCTAGCCAGTCCCCTGGCCTTAGAGAGGGAACAATTATTCCCAGAGTCACCATTTTGAACTTTGGCTTTAATAGATGTTTGTTCAGGTATCTTAAGTCTCAGATGGGCCGTCACTCCCCTGTTTTTTTTCGGGGTAAGGAAGTATCTGGAGTACAGACTTTTGCCTTTGTGAATTGTAGGAACTTTCTCTATGGCTCTTAAAGCCAGTAGAGATGAAACCTCTGACTCTAGGGCAATGGTTTCGGAGATGTTTGCAAGTAGAAAGGACCTGGCTCTCAGCTTTGGGAATTTTTTGAAGCTGAGGGCCAGTCCCTTGCATACTACCTCCAGGACCCACTTGTCTGAGGTAACAGACTTCCAGTCCTGGAGGTAGTAAGCCAGCCTGCCTCCTACAAGAATGGGGGAGTCAACCCAGCTTGGTAGGAGCCTTAGGCTGAGAAGTGGATGCAGCCCTGCTCATCCCCGTTCTACCTCTCCCTCTAAAGTAACCCCTCTGGGAAAAAGGAGAAGAGGCCTGTGCATGGCAGAAAGGCCTATGAAAAGGCCTGTCCCTGCCCCTAGTTTGCTGCTTCTGAGGAGATGACTGCCTTTCCTTGGCCTGTGCACTCCTGTAGGTGGTCCTGTACTCATCCATCTTTTTCATATAATTCTCTGTCTGCTCCCCAAACAGAGAATTATTAGTTACAGGGAAATCCATAGCCTTAGCCTGGGTATCCTGAGATAGGCTAGTATATCTGAGCCAAGCTAGTCTCCGAAGAGCAACAGATGTAGCCATGACTCTAGATATGACATCATTGGAGTCCACAGCAGCATGAAACTGGATCTTTGATGCCTCAATCCCATCAGCAGACACCTCCTCCAGCAATTTGGCAAGCTGGGGGGAGGCCTGCTTAGCCAGCGCCAGTACAGTGTCCCACCTGGACTTCTGGCACCTGGCTGTATAGGCCATGTAATTAGCCTGCCTGAGTCCCAAGGAAGATGCCATGTACTGTTTCTTTGCCATGGCATCCAACTTCCTGGAGTCTTTATCTGGGGGGTGTGAAGCCAAGGGTATGTTAGCCTTATCACAGGCTGCAGCCTGCACGACCCCAACATGGCTGCACTGCTGGTACAAGTACTCCTGCACTGAGCCTGATAGCATGTACCTCTTGTCCATCCTTCTGTCTACAGGAGGTAAAGAATTTGGAGTTTTTAACAGTTTTTGTGTCTGTTTCCCAAAAGACTTATGAAGGGGAATAGACAACCTCTTGGACTCTGGGATGTCCATCATCTCCACATAATCAGGCTCCTCTTGTTCCTCAACAGCTTCCTCCAAAGGGAGCTGGAAGGTTTCTGCCACTTTCCTGTAAAACATAAAGTGGGAAGGGGACTCAGAAAGCCTAGGAGGGGAAACACCAGAAGGCCTGTCTGGGGAGATGTCCGGTTCAATAGGCTCATCCAGACCTTCCATTCCATCATCATCATTATTACCACCATCGTAATCCTCTTCCCCCTCCAAATCTGGTTCATAAAAATCTTCAGGGGCATAATACTGAACCGGAGGAACCGACCGAACTGAATGCCTGCCAGTGGGCGCTGGATCGGTTGAAACCGGACGAAGCGATTCAACAAACCTAATCGCTCGGGGCAATCTCCTCTGTGGTTGGAACATGCGGTTCTGGATCCGAACTGCCCAATTTCTCTTTTCTCTTTCTTTTTGATGGAACTGATCCCTCGGAATCAGCTCTCCTTTTGCCCGAAGGAGTATCGCCCTGGTCAGAGGGCACTCTTTCTAGTTCTGTCGGAACCAAACCAGGCTGGCCATCCAGGTCAGCAGACTTCTCGGCCTCCTTTTCCTTAAGCCTGCCCAATCTTTTATCCAGGGTGGATTTAGGGAAATTCTTGCAGATTTGGCAGTCTGAATCGAGGTGGTCAAACCCCAGACAATAAACACAAGCGATGTGGGGATTAGCCTTAGCAAAGGCCTCCCCACACACACTGCAGTGTTGAAACCCAGTGGGTCCGGTTTTTCCTTTGGGTTTCTCAGACATAGCCATAATAAATAATATACTTACCCTTTACTCGGCAAAAGCCAGGCAAGACCCCGTTATCGGTTTCTAACCGTGTTACGGGTATTTGAAAAAAATGTTAAACCACGTTTTTTTTTAAACCCGATAAGGACCGGTACCACATAGTAACCTTAAATAAAAAGACAACAATATAAACACACAGGATAACCAGTTCAGCCGTACCAGTTAAAAGCTTTTTTAAACTACAGTTTCCACAATTTTTATAGCTAGTCCACTACCTAAGCACTTACTGTACCACAGACAGGGATCTGAACCGAAAAAACAAAGAAAGGATCGGTAAACCGATGACTTTAACCGACTGAGAACCGTGAGCAAAAAAGAAATTTCTGGAGCGACTGTTCAGTTAGGCGGAGTAAAGAATCTGACAGTTATACTTCATAGTCCAGCAGACAGAGGTTTGAACCGAGCTCGAGCTCAACATTCTATGCCCTGCACAGAATTTAACCCTATCCTCTCCGGAGCAGTTCAAGTGCTGGGGCTAACTGCAATAAGTCAGAATACAGCAAGACTCCATGTTGTCTGAATGATAATAAATGAGCGAAATATATCAGAAATTCAAATCACATTGAAACAAGAGCTGCTGCAACCCCAACCACAAGCTGAATCTACAGCCAGTCTCGGCACAGCAGCTTTCACTAAGTTAGGCTGACACTCAACCTCTCCAACCCCACAGAAAAATGTCAGATGAACCTGTTAATCACACGCACCTCAAATAAATGTAACTCCGGGGATCGAACCTACAGTTATGCAGCTTGTACATACTTTATGAAATATACAAACTTGCATGTTGGTGGATGAGATGCTTAATTTCTGCATTTCATTATCACATTCCTCCCTTCAACCACCCCTCCTCATGCATTCCAACCAGATACATTCTCTGTAGTGTACACACAGACTGGATGAGCATGCCCCTGGATCCCCCAACCGTACATATAGACATGCTGATCCAGTCTACGTCTACACCACAGAGAAAGTATCTGGCTAGAATGAGGAGGGGTGGTGGAAGGGAGGAATGTGATAATGAAATGCAGAAATAAAGCATCTCATCTAGCAACATGCAAGTATGTATATTTTATAAAATATGTACAAGGAGGCTGCTTTGCCGCAGTTCGATCCCTAGCATTACATTAATTTTTTTTAGGTTCTTGTAATTAACAGGTTTGTCTGTCATTTTTTTCTGATGTATTTCCCTAATTAGGCAAATCTCTGAAAGTGAGATGAAATGTGCATTGTTTGGGATTCTGTGGGCTGTGATGATATGGGGGGGGGGAGACAGTGGTCTTATTGATGAGGTAGACGGCAGTTCACTGCCACATCTCATGGCAACATATGGAACAAAAATGTCCCAATTCCTCTGCAGCAGTAGCACCCCTACCAGCCCCAACAGCCTTCTCTTTTCCAATTTGTGCCATTGATGATTCTGTGGGTCATCAATTAGCAATTCATAATTAAACCACTTATTAGCCCCTCCCCCTGTATTGTTACCAATGTTGGTGCCAGGGTGATTACATTGCAGCAGTTCAACTGTAGACAGACAGGTAGATACATAGACAGACAGATAAACATGTAGATACATAATCTGTTTATTTATTTACCTATCTACCTACCTACCACCCATCATGTTCATTTTTTCATTTTCATTTCATTTTATTAAATGGGTTGTTAGACCATTGAGTAAAACTCATTCAAAATGGTGACCCTTGGTTATACAAAAATAAAGTTACAACAATTACAATAAATACAGACATACAATATTTAACACACCAAATACATACATTAACATACAATTCTGATAATTATAACCAGTTAACCACAGCAAGCCTGTTTTTATGCAAAAAGTGATTCCAAGAACCAGGTTTTAACAACTTTTCGTGACGGAATTTTTCTATTGCACAAACAAAATTTCAAGGGCATCATATTCCAAAATTTAGGGACTAGCTGGCTAAAAAAATAGTCAGAACGTTTAGTTTTTGATCTAGGTATTACCAACTCTCTACAGGCCGCATTCCTTAAAGAGGGCTTAATATCCCTAAATTCTAACCTTTCAGCCAGATATTCTGGAATCACTGCTGTGATGCTTTTAAATGCCAAAATATATTTATGTAACTGTCTTCTATCTGATAAAGAAATCCATCCTAATCTATGGTACATTAGGCAATGATGGGTATCCCTGGAACACTGTAAGATCAGTCTCGCTAGGCGATTATACAGTACATCTAATCTATATAATTTTCCAGAATGAGAATAATCATAAAGTGTATCTCCATAATCAAAAAGAGGAAAAATCTGTGATTCAACAATTTTCTTTATCATATATCCACCCAAACAATTTTTGTTTCGATATAGTAAGCCCACTCTTTTTCCCACTAGTCTAACTCATCAACATGCGAATTACCAGTAGCCGAGGGGTCCAACCAAAAACCCAAATACTTATAAGTCATCACTTGATCTAATTTTGTTCCTTCAGAATGAAACACTGATAATTCAGTGCAAGTTCTAAGTTTCACAGTGGAACCAAATATCATACATTTTGTCTTGCTCACATTCATTTGAAGTTTACGTTGTGTCAAATACCCATAGAATCTATCAAAGCTTAACTGTAATTTTACTTGGATCTCGTCCACAGAAGAAGCAGAGGTAGAAATTATAGTATCATCTGCGTACAATTGGTAAGCCATAGTATTCACATGGCATCCAAGTTCTTTCAGATAAATCAAAAAAAGTAAGGGTCCAAGCACAGATCCTTGAGGGACCCCTCGAACCACTGGCAGAGGCGTTGAAACAATCTTATTAACAACAGTTGACTGCATCCTACCTTCTAAATAAGAAGAAAACCACTTAAGGGCACTACCCGATAATCCAATATCCTTCAAACTGAAGAGAAGGATTTGATGGTCCACCGTGTCGAAGGCCTTGGAGAGGTCAACAAAGATGGCACCCGTCAGAAGGCCCTTATCCATAGCTTTGTTGACATCATCCAAGACCCTCGACACGGCGGAAATTGTATTATGTGATTTACGAAATCCTGACTGATATTTATCAAATAAATCATTCTGATTCAAAAAATCAGTCAATTGTCTAGCCACAAATCTTTCCAACAACTTTGACACCTGGGACAGAAGTGAAATTGGTCGATAATTATTAAACTGATCCCGACTCCCTCCCTTAAAAGTCGGAACAACCCTAGCTATTTTCCAATCAGAGGGCATTACTCCCTCATTAATGGACCAATTATACAAAGTGGTGAGGGGAGCAGCTATCTTTAAAGCTGAGATTTTTAATAGATAAGGGGTCACTCCATCAGGGCCACCACTCTTTGTTGTCTTTAAACCCAGCAAAGCCTCATGTTGCAGTTAGACATCTCGCGCCCCTCCCCCCTTGCCTCCAGCTTCCAGGGTCAGGGTTGCAGACAGATTTACTGAAAGTTCACCCATATTATGAACCAAATTCCTGTTGATGCCCCCGATCCTGTCAGTGGTTAAACTGTAAGCACGGCACGGCATCTGCAAATTGCAGTAACACTGATCAAGACTGCAGTTGTACAAAAAATAAAAACAGCTTTATTACTGACACTAATTAAGAATCTAAGCATAACTGCATTTCCTTAAAAAGTTTTTTTTAGGAAAAACAATGCAATCAATGGAGAAAAATGTGATTATGTTTAGATTATTAATCAGTGAAGACAAGTGTAATAAGTGAAATGTTGATAATAATGCTGAACACAGGGGACTCGCTATGCAGTTTTTTTTTTTTTTTTAATAAAAGCCATCCTCAGTCCACACCACCGATGTTGAAAGTTAGTGTTATCATTTCATGTTATCTTAGCAAATTCAACTGGCATTTCCCACCCCCAAGTGTTTGCCCAAAAGCCATAGTCCTTTTCCTCCTGACGTGTTTACTGTTAATGGCTGCTGAAGATATTGAACCTAATCCTGGGCTGTCTATATCTTTGACTCCCACTCCATCCCCGGCAAGGAGTAAAAGGACTCAAATTAGCCCACCTTAATGTCAGAAGTCTCCTACATAACCTGGATGAGCTTACCGCCTGGACTTGCCGCTATCAGCTTGACTGAAGCCCACAATAACAGGGTATAGCTTTATTAGATGTGACAGGGCTAAACTCTAAACGGGGCCACAATGATTTATTATAAGTCTTACCTTAACCTCTCTGCTCCTATCATCCCCCTATCCCCCTCTGGAACATCCCTTGAACTGTGTCACGGTATCCTAACCCTGGGTAATACCAAGAAACTCCAAATCTTTTTTGCTTACTTACCACCTGCTACCAGCCAGCAAGGCCTCCCCACCCTAATTAATGCCACTGGTACTCTTGTTAAAAATAATAAATTCATCATCATTGGTGATCTCAACATAGATTGGCTAAAATGTAACAGACGCACAGTAGACCTATCTCTAAATAACCTGCTCCTCACCCAGTTAATCTCCCATCCTACCAGGCTTTCCAATAATGAACAAAGTGCCACCCTCACTGACTAGGTGCTAGTCCCTAATGCCGACAAAATAATCTGCTCTGGTGTCCTCCCTTCTCCTGCCTTCTGTGTGTGGTAAGCTACAGCCCCTAAAGTCCCCGCCTTGCCTGATTCACTTTCATGACATTTCTTGTCTGGACCCTTCACAATTCAAAACTGAAGTGGCCTACCTCGATTGGTCCTACCTGTAGGCAACCTCTGACATTGATCAGGTCATCTCTCATTTTAATACCACCCTTCTCTAGCCTCCAGAATAAACATGTTCCTTTTTACCACCAGGAGAGTCTGTGGTCTGACAACTAAATGGCTGACTCGCCCTCTCCTATCCCTTTTAAAAGAGAAAGACAGAAGCTGGGCTGCTTTCAAGGCTACCAACTCTATTTCTGACTGGCCCATTTACAGAACTCTTAGAAACAAATGCAAACACGCCATCTGACAGAGTAAGAGTTGTTTCTATAGAACTCAACTTGACTCCTCTTACAAAAAACCCCTGTCAGTTTTGGAATTGCATCAAAAAATCCCTGGGCCATGATATAACCCCTACCTCTCCTGACTTTGAGATAGAGGGTGTAAATTGTAACAACCCCTCTACAATTTTCAATGCATTCAACAAGTTTTTTTAGACCTCTCATCTTACAATGAAGTTTTCCCCACTCTCATGAAGTGTCCGACCTCTCCCTCATCTACTCCATCAGGGCAACATCCCCCCTTCCACTTCAAACAAATTAGCATCTCCGAGGTGTACAAACTCTTGAGGCAGATCCCAGAGTCCAAATCTGCTGGCTCAGATGGTATCAGGCCCAAATTCCTCAGACTTGCTGTTTATGAACTGGCACCTCCGCTTGCTAGATTTTTCAATCTTTCCCTTGCCTCAAATACTGTTCCAACAATCTGGAAAATGGCTAATATAGTGCCTGTGTTCAAAAAAGTGAATAACAAAAGAATTAGTAACTACAGACCCATTTCCATCCTACCCATTCCTGGTAAGGTACTGGAAAAACCTGTTTCCATCTAACTTACCTCCTACCTCATTAACCACAACTTCCTCTCCCCAGCTCAGCATGGCTTCTACCAGAACCACAACACTACTACTGCGCTGCTCACTCTAACAGTATCTCCACTTCTCTATACAAAGGTGAGCTTACTAGAGCCGTATTCATTGACCTCACAAAGGCCTTTGATAGGTCAATCACTCACTCCTCTGCAGCAAGCTAAGTGCTCCTGGGATCTCTGAGCATGCCCTATCTTGGTTCAGGAGCTGCCTTACCAACAGACAGCAATGCGTCAGGCTCAGCTCCTCACTATCTGACAAGCTACCCACCACTACTGGTGTCCCTCAGGGCTCCTTACTCAGGCCTCTACTTTTCTCACTACATGTCAACTCAATTCACCACTGCTTTGCTAACAGTACCCCTCTCCTTTATGTAGATGACCCGGTCTTCTTCTCTAGTGCACCGAACATAGCTGACATTAATAATTCCCTCACAGAAGACCTGAAGGATGTTCAATCTTTGTACTATGAGAACATGCTACTAATGAACCCCATTAAATCACAAGTTATGCTATTCAGAACCACGCACCAGTTAAAAAACAATTATACTCTGCTCAGCATGGTTTGTGATAATGAGTTCCCTTTGGACTCTGTCAACTCTTTCAAATACCTGGGTGTGATACTCAATCCCTCCCTTGACTTGTCACTATGTTTAACATCCGTCTGTAAGGCTGTTAACATCAGTCTTGGACAAGCCTATCGGGTCAGTCCAAATCTTTCCCCATCAGCTTGCACTGCAGTAACCAGAGGTCTGCTACTACCCAAATTATCCTATGGCTTTGCCCACCTTTTCTAATGCTACAAACTCTGTCCTGCATAAATGGGATGTGGCCTACAATAATATCTGTCATTTTGCCCTTGCATGCAATCAACTTACTCATCACTGTACAATGTACTCCAAATTAGGTTGGCCCTCCCCTGCTGCTCTACGGGACCTCTCATATGGCAGCATTATCCATAGTGTAATGCAGAAACAAGTGCCCCAGTCCCTTACCTTCTTCCTGGTGCCTTATAAAAATACCTACTTCCTCAGATCCTCTGACCTAGGCCTTCTATCCATCCCCAAGACTAGGACCAAACACAGAGAGATGGCCTTCTCAGTTGCTGCACTGAAACTATGGAACAACATACCAGCTCATATTAGACATTGCTCAGTTGCCTGTACCTTCCGGCACTAATATCGGTCATCTTTGCGTCAACATACAGTATGCTCCTGTTTCTAGCCATTGTCTACAGTGTTCATCTAGCCACCAGTACCTGACTGCTCCTTGCACATGATTATTCTGTTACCTGTTAGAATTGTCTGTACTTTTGTGTTTCTACCAATTTCCCCTTCTCCTATGCTCCCCCGCTTTTAGACATCTGCCACACTGTTTTTTGTTTCTCATCACTCCATGCTCACAGTGCTGCCATATTTCATTGTCACTGTATAGAATTGTACTCCGTAGGATTCCTTCGCTAATCTTTAGTGTTGTTCACAGAAATTAATTCCTCAGGTTCTTATGCTGTTTCTATGTGTTATCACAGTCTGCACTGTAATGATCTAAACTGGATGTACTCTCCCAGGTCGTGCCTGAAAATAGGCAAATGCGTGCCTAGTGCACCTTACCTGATAAACAAAAACTAAATAAATAAATAACTCTCTCTTATCTGAAGACAAAATGATGCTTTTTCAGTGATTTTTGAACAACAGTGGCATGCTCACTCGCTCAGTTTAAACTTCTATATTCTGCTGTAGTAGTGATCCACTACACATACCAGTCTACAAGTGAGAAGCAGAAAAAGCAGCTGTTTTGAAGTATACTCTAAAATTTAAATGATTACGGGAAATTGTAGGTGCATGGCATTTTGAGCTGTTGCTGTATGTGAGGAGACGGGGGGGGGGTGGATTAGGGCATGATTAACAGCTGGTATGTTCAATCATAAATTCATTATGTTCTGTTGCACCACAGAAGCTCAGTCAGGTTAGGGACGATATGCGTTTTTACTCAAAGTCTCCAAAAGTGAAAGTCAAAGTCTCCTGCTCTGTCCTATACGGAGTTCAGCCCAGGAGTGTCTGCACATGTACAAGAAGAAAAGTGCACTGATAACAGTTTAATATCTCATCTCCCAGTCCTGTTTACACTATAGCAAGTGTTCTCAGTCAGGGATGGTCACTCAGGACTGTATGTGTTTTCTACTCGGTAGCCTCAAAAAGTGAGTGGCATCTCGCACCTGTGCTTAATCTCAAAAGGCTTGCCCATAAGCACAGCCAATAAGGGCAACAAGTCCCAAGGTGGTGGTGGCTTATGCACCAGCAGGGACAAGTGGTAAAGGCCCTTAAAGAAGCACCCTACCACCTTCTTCTGAGTCACCACTGGCATACCAGCCCACACTCGATATGCAGAGATAGCTGCCAAGTGCACCTTCAGGGTTGTTGACCGCAGCCCCAGTTGGGCTAGGGACCAGAGGTACTCACAGATACTAGCCACCAGGCAGGCAAGAGGATCAAGTTCCTTGCCCTGACACCAAACAGAAAATCTTTTTCATTTAAAGGCATAGCACTGGTGATTCGACTCCTTCTGAGAGGCCTCCACAATGTGAAGCACATTCTTCAAAAGACCCAAAGCCTGTAACTCTAGCTGCCCAGCAGCCACGCTGTGAGGTTCAGGAAGTGAAAGTCTGGCTGCAGGAGCTTCCTCTGTTGTCTGGTCAGTAGATCCAGGTGAAGAGGCAGCCACCATGGAGGTCTGCTGCTGAGGCTGAGGAGATCTGAATACCAGAACTGGTGAGGCCAGTCTAGAGCTATCAGGATCATCTGTGCCTTGTCATGCTGCACCTTGACCACCACCTTGTGGATCAGAGGAAATGGAGGAAAGGCATATAGGAGGCCTGGGTTCCAGGGCCTCGCAAAGGCATCCCCCAGTGTTCCAGACTGTGGGGGGTGAGCACAGAACAGCCTCAGTTGTGTGTTCTCCCAGAAGGCAAATAGGTCAACCAGGAATGTGCCCCATAGGGAGAACAGGTGGCTTGCCACCTCCTGATGCAGGGACCACTCGTGTGATGTCTTCCTCACCCAGCTGAGAGTGTCTGCCAGCTGACTGACTGCTTTGGCAACATGAATCACCAGGAGATCAGCACCCAGGCTGTGCATGAGGGTCCAGGCTGGGGCACTGTGACTGGCTGGTCCAGGTGACCTAGGTGCTAGGACCACTGATGGCCCAGCTCCCACTGCAGGTGCCACATCAGCCAATAAGCCCACCAGACCATGCTGGTGCATAATGCCATGTACCCCAGCAGCTGCAGGAGATCCCAGAAAGGGAGCAAGCACCCAACTTGAAATGATCGGGCCACCCGCAGGGAGGTGGGCCTTGGCCCACAGGGAGTCTAGCTCTGCCACCTCTAAAATGAATTACATCGAGGGGATCAGTTCAAACTAGACCGGGTTGACCAAGAGGCTCTAGTCTCTGTAGGTCTGGAGGGCCAGATCCCTGCGCCGCTCTACAGCCTCTTTAGATGGACCAGCTATCAGCCAGACATCCAGGCAGCAGTAAACCCTGACACCCTTGTGCTGCAGGCAGGCTGTCACCACTGCCATGCACTTGGTGAAGACCGTGGGCAAAGATGACAGGCCAAATGGCATGATCTGCAACTAACAGAGCACCACTTGTGTGCAGAACCAGAGGTACCATCAGTGGGATGGAAGGACTTGGATGTGAAAGAACACGTTCTGGAGGTTCAAGGAGCAGAACCACATGCATTGCTCCAGAGATAATACAATCTGGTTTAGAGTGACCATCTGGAACTTGCTCTTTCTTAAGAAATGGTTTAGACTGTGCAGATCCAGTGTGGGGTGCCAGAACCCCTGTCCATTTCGGGACTAGGAAGTATCTGGACACATACCCCTGACTTGGGAGGGCACCTGGGACACAGGCTATGGCTCCTTTAGTGAGGAGCTGAGCAGCCTCCTCTTTGAGGGTGGACAGTGTACCCTGCGACACAGGACTCCCTCAGAGCGTGGGATTGGTAAGGCAGGAGAGTCTCGAAAGTGGAGAGGCAACCCTCTGCCTAGCACCTCAAAAACCTAACTCCCCCCCTCTAAGCCTCTGACAAACTCTACCCCTCTTCAGTACCCATGCAATGCCCCTGCTGCAGTTCCACCTCCCACCCACCTAAAAAACAGCATTCCTTCCCTTCCCTTCCCCCCCGATTCCCTCCTTTCAGACCTTCCATTGTTCCCTTACTGTGAATTCTCAATCATCCAAAGTTGTACCAAGGGCCTGTCCCTACCCTATCCTTACATCATTAACCCAACTCTTCCCTCCACTTTTCCGTATCCTGAAGGGCTGGAATTCTGCCACTCTTCTCTCTCCCCTTCACCCTCTCTTCTGGTCTTCTGAAGCCTATTCCCCCTCGCTGCCTACAACCTGCTTCCCTCCTATCAAACTCTACCTCTTGCTGCCACAACCTGCTTCCTTCCTGTCATGCTTGACCCCTGCCTTGTGCAGGCAAGGTCCTCAGCATACTGGTGGGGTCAGGCCCCAGCAGTCCTTTTTTCTCCTATCTCTCCCTTTGCCTCCTCCTTCCATCCCATTCCACCACCACCCCCGCTTCTCTGCCTACTGACATACCTACCTCTCACCTTCCCTTCTCGCCCTTACGTAGCCCTAGCTATGGCTGACTCCTAATCTCTAATGCACGTGTAGTTAACTTGCACTTCTGTTATGGCTGACCCCTAATCTCTACTAAACTTGTAGTTAACTTGTACTTCTGATATATCTTAGCCAACCTGTTCTGCCTGTGTTTACTCCTCACTAACTTCCCTAGATTGAACTACAACAATTCTATTCAGCCATTTTCTAGCTACAGTTGTGTGTCATTTAGTGTATTCCTAAATGTTATTTTGTGTTGTTGCATCTATCTAGTCCAAAAGTGTTGGCGTAGTATCTATCTAGTTCAAAACTGTTAGCATCCCTCTATTTCATTACTTCTGTACAGTCTGCTCAAATTATTTGAATGTAATCTACCATAAATGTATACTGTGTACCAAATCTCTGTAAACTATCCTCATGTTCCCCTACCCCCAGGTCGCACCGGGAGACAAGCAACTTGTTGCTCAGCGTGCCTTACTGGTGAAACATTTCAATAAATAAATAAACCCACTTTTCCGTAGTAATGACAGACCAGTGAGGCCAGAAGTGGCAAAAATCAACCTCCCACAGGGAGCTGGATCAGGGACTGGACTGGCAGGAAGTGGACACCCCCCCAACCCATCATTGGGCAGCTTTGGAGGGGGCATTGGCCGCTGCAGCTGGAAGGGCACCACTTCCTCTACCCCTCCTTGTTTTGGCCCCTGGCTAATCTTAGCATTGGGGTGCCAGGCTTGGAATGGCCCCTGTTGGGGCTGTTGCTGCCAAAGCTGATGTGGCTGAAACTGATAGGCCTTTTTCTTCTGCTTCTGGCCTTTCAGGACGTTCTGGAACGAGGCCACAAAATCAAGGATGGCACTGGACTTCTCAATCCTAATGAGATGCCATCTACCCCAGGCCAAAGAGATCAGTGCCCAGGAAAGGGACATTGGCCAACTTATACTGGGTGCCCGCTGTAAAGGTGGAGAGCCTCAGCTAGGCCCTGTGATGCATCACAACGGCCACTGCCATGGCATAAGCGCAGGAATCACCAATGTCCAAGGCCATCTGGAGATGGTGTTTAGCCAGTGCTTGACCGTGATCTCTGATGACTTTTACCGGTAACTGCTTGTCAGCAGGAAGGTAAGGGAGGACATTATCAAGTACTCCCAACAGGAAGTGACCAAAGTGAGCTATCGCCAGGGTGTAGCTTACCTGGTGGAAACCAGGGGAGGAAGCGGCACAGACCTTTTTAGCTGCACGATCAAGCTTCTTCAATTCCTTGTCAGGGGGCTTGTCCACATCCCCCAGTACTGCCAGATTTCTGGAATACAGAGTCAGAGACCAAACCCTCGGCAAAGGTGTGGTATGAGAACCTGAACAGAGAGCCAGTAGGGAGTAAGTATTAAGGTGCTGGGCAGGATGTTGGATACTGCCGAAGTTCCACGGCCAGTCCCATAATAGCCTTAGCCATGGGAAAGGCAACCCCCAAGGATTCATCCATATTAAGGATGGATGTCAGTAAAGGGGTATTTAGCCCTTTTTTGGACTGGCTACAGAGGGACATTCATAGACTCCAACATAAGTCTGAGAAGAGCCCCAAATGACACCATCACATAGTCAGTGGTCAGTTCCTTGACTGATTCCCAGTCGAAAGTATGTGTCCTTGATGACTGCATGGTGGACCCATTGGAGTCGTCAGAGGACTTGTCAAAGCTGGTCCTCAACAGTTTACTACCATGGACCACCCTCAAGTGATCTAACTGAGTAACCCCCACAGATAATCAGTCAGGCAAGCCGGATGCAGCATGACAGTCCTTAGATGGGACTCCCCACAAAGGCTGCTGCGAAGACGATTCCACATGCAAGGGTGGAGAGACTGGGGTCAAGTATAGTTGTCTTGGGAAGGACTGGCATGGGCTTGATTAGCACCAGCCAGCTGAACACAGGTAAAGCCCTATCCTGTCCCGCTAAGGCCCACTGCTGCCAGAGGAGCTATTCGTAGTGCCACCGCATAAGCTGGCAGAGCCTCTCATCATTCGAGGATGAGGAGGACACTGACAGCAACATCTGCTGGCTGAGCAGGATCGAGAGCTCGGGGAGCGCCTTGATCTTGACCTCAACTGTCGACCTGGGGGCAAATGCCGAGGAGAATCTACTGGAGCTGCTGTGTAAATGATGCATGCTGAATTTGGCTGCACAACCTCCAGTGGAGGCTGATCCTGAGTGGCTGTGGTCGGGGACACGACTGCTCCATGTCCTCCTGGATGAGGACCGGGAAGACTGGAGTCTTGGAGACTGACTCCTCGCTGATCCCTTCCGACATCTGGTAGACCGGATCAAGAAAAATCTTGACCACCTGATTGATCGGTGTAGAGGTCAGCAAGCTCGACGGGGGGGGTACCATGGAGATAGTGACCTGCCCCTTGACCAATCTAGGCTCGGCCAAAGTTGGGCACTCAACAAGCTTCGAGTGGTTGAGAGAGTCAAGGGAGCAGGAGGAGCATGATCTCTCCCAGTCCCACAACCGACAGCGGTGTTTTTTGTACTTCTTACCATGGCAGGTAGGGCTCTCCCTGAAGGTCTGGATGGCCCGTCACATTTCGTGAAACTCTCATGTGAAGGACGCTCTGATGTTGATCCCAACCGGGAGAAATGTTGAGGCCAATGAGGTGCCCACTGCAGCCTTTGCCACCACCTCTTCCATGGCCGCAAGTTGGGCCATGGACCCCGCCGCAGTGGAGGCCCCTAATGATCACCCTTCAGCAACAATTTTGGGTCTCAGAGAAGATGAGTCTTGGGTCTTCTAAAGATGAAGGTAGCATCGTTTGACAGAGGCTGCAACCCACAACATTGTGTGCCATCCCTAGAAAGTAAAGGCATGACACATGTGGGTCCATCTGCAACATTTTCTGCTGGCACGTAACGCACTTCTTGAAGCCAGGAGCTTGCTTTCCTTCTCCATGTTGCATATTCTGTCGCCGAGAGCTGGAGAAGAATTGCACAACTAGTAGGATACTGAAAGTTGAAGAAAATATTCAAAGTTTGCCAATGGCACACTTTTTAGGAAATACAACACATGAAATTGCGAAGGAGAAGACCAAACACTTCCAGCAGAAAGAAAGATCTGACATCATGGGCGGAGCCGAGGGATATACCTCCGGGTGGTGGGAGAAGCTCTGCTGAAAGACATTCCAGTGAATCAGCTCTACAGGAAGAACTGCCATTATGTGGGTAAGTGAACAATAACAACGTCCGTAGAAATGAAAATTATGTACTCACCGTAATTCTTGATCTTCTTGGACAAGTCTTCACCATTTATTCATACTGCTGGGTTATACGCCAGAGTCGCTGGGACTCTGTGGGACCCAAAAATCTTCCAAGTAGGGCTGTGCATCCGCGGCACTGCGAGACTCGCTCACGTCTGTGTAGGCTACCCTGGCGTTGACCCGCCAACCGCCTCAGTACCTTTTTTACCGAGGAGGTGCAGCATAAAATAAGTTAAGAAACAACTAACCTAACAAGGGCATAAGATAGCCTTTTTGACCGATACAAGAAGGGTCAATTCAAACAATGTCTTCACAGCCCAAACCAAATGAGGAAGTGAAGACCAGAGACAGATTGAGTGAGCTTGGGGGATGGTGGGTGGGCATATGAATAAATGGTGAAGACTTGTCCAAGAAGATCAAGAATTAAGGTGAGTACAATCATTTTCATATCTGCCTGGACTTAAAGCCTTCACCATTTATTCATACTGCTGGGTTAGAGTACCAAGCTAAAATCAAACCCCTGAGCAGGGCGGTAGGAGATGGAGCTCACTCTGGACAGAAGTCCATCAAGGATTGTCCTGCCAAAGGAAGCATGCTGTCTGGCATGGACATCCAAAGCGTGGTGCTTCACAAAAGTGTGCACTGAGCTCCAAATAGCCACTTTGTAAATTTCATCAATAGGAATGGAATGGATCTATGCTAAGGATGCCAGCAACTGCTCTGGTAAAGTGAGTGTGCACTTGTCCCTCCAACTTGACCTGTGCCATGGAATAACAATGGCGAAGGCATGCCACTATACAAGCAGAGATGCATCTGATGGACACTGGCTGTCCCAGTCGGGCCGCAGTGAAGGACACAAAGAGCTGTCTGACCCAATGGTTATCCCTGGTTCTGTCGATATAGAACTGCAGGGCTCTTTTAACATCTAGGGAATAAAGGGTGCACTTCCCTTCATTTTGGAAGTTAGCAAAATAAGTAGGAAGAACCAGAGGCTGGTTGAGGTGGAAATCCGAAATCACTTTGTGTAGGAACTTAGGGTAAGTACGGAGAACCACCTTGTCTTTATGAAAAACTGTATACGGAGGGTCCATGACCAATGCATGTATTTCAGAGGCCCTGCGAGCAGAAGTGATGGCCACTAGGAAGGTGGCTTTCTAACCGGGGGCCTCATATGAAGGATACCTGTAAGGAATTTTTTGGCCAGCAGTAACTGAGCTAATGTCATGTTTTGGATTGGCTCATGATTTCCAGATAGCACACAGAGGTGAACCTTTACAGAACAGTATTGAAGACCTGCGTCTGAAAGGTCTAGTAAGTACTCCAATACTTTGTCAGGAGGACATTGGAATGGGTTTAAGGGAATCTTATCACACCATTCTGATTAGCATTTCCATTTGGCTGTGTAAGTTTTCCTAGTGGAAGGCTTACGAGCAGCCAGGAAGATCTTGGAGATTCTCTGAGACACATTACACCTGCCCACTTCTATCTCCTCAGAAGCCAGGCGTGGAGAAGAAGGGAGTGCAGGTTGTGGTGGACCAGGAGTCCCTGTGTCAGGAGGTCGATTTGAAGAGGCAGTTGTCTTGGGGGGACCTCTTGGCAACTTGCTGATCAAAGGAACCTAGATCTGTTGAGGCCAGTACGGTGCAATTAGAATCATCTTGCCCCCGTGTGCCTCCAGTCTGAGCAGCACCCTCTGAATTAGTGGAAGAGGGGGAAATGTGCACAGAAAATGTATTTTCCACTGCAGCCTGAATGCATCCTGACAGAAAATGCCAGATTCTGGAGCAGAATAGAGGCAGTTTTGCATCGAATGGGGATGCAAAAAGGTCCAGGTCTGGACTGCTCTGCTCGTCGAACAGCAACTGCACTACATCTGGCGCATGTGACCACTCGTGAGGATCCACTTCTGTCCTGCTGAGGTGGTCTGCCAGATCGTTCTGGACTCCTGGCAGGTAAACTGCCTGATTCAGGACATTGTAGTCACGGCACCACTCCCATTCCCTCATGGCTTCTCTGCATAGAGGGTAGGAGTGTGCTCTGCTTTGCTTGTTGATGTAGTACTTCACCACCTTGTTGTCTGTCTGAAGAATTACTCTGTGATTGACAACCTCTTCTAGGACTCGGAGGGCGCACAGGACAGCCCTCATCTCTAGAACACTGATGTGAAGATGAGACTCTTCCTGGGTCCACACTCCCGGAGTGTGAAGGTCCTGGCAGTGAGCACCCCAGTCGAGCAGAGATGCATCTGTAGTGATGGTGATCTGAGATTCCGGCAGGGCAAAGTGCAGACCTTGCAGAAGGTGTTCCTCTTGTACCCACCATGCAAGTTATTGATGCAGGGGCTCTGTCACTTTGATGGGGTAGACGGAGGATGTGTAGTCAAGAGACCACTGTGTGTTGAGCATCCACTGAGTTGTCCTCATGTGCAGGCAAGCCAGAGACACCATGAAAATGGAGGCAGCTATAAGGCCTAGCATCCATTGCATAGCGTGAGCTCATACAGAGTTGTTCTTTCTGATGAAGCAAGCCATGTGGAGAAGGTCGTTCCTCCTATCCTCCAGGAGAAATGCCCTTGCTTTTGTAGTATCTAAGAGGGTTCCTATAAAGAGAAGCTGCTGAGAGGGTTGAACTTGTGACTTCTCTAGATTCAACAGGACCCCTATCGATGTGAGGAACTGAAAGGCTTTGGATACCACCTTCTGTGTCTCCTCCCTTAATGGGCTTGCCAAAACCCAATCATCAAGGTATGGGAAAACCTGAATGCTGAGCTTTCAAAGGTGTGCGGCAAGGACTGAAAAACACTTGGTAAAGACTCGAGCCACCAAGGAGAGACCAAAGGGCAGGATTCTGAATTGGTAATGTTGGCCCAAGGCCACAAACAAAGGTACTTGTGGTGACTTGGGTGTACTAGAACATGCTGGTAGGCATCTTGCATGTCCAAAGATACCAGCCAGTCATGCTGTTGGAGGAGTGGTAGAAGCGTTCCCAGGGAGATTATCTTGAACTTCTCCCTGAACAAAGAACTTGTTTAGCTTTCTGAGGTTGAGAATGGGGCACATGCCGCCTGTCTTCTTTGTAACCAGAAAATAATGGGAGTAGAAACCTGTGTTCCTCTCTGCTCAGGGAACTACTTCTACTGCCCTGTTTCAGAGAAGGCCCTGTATCTTGGTAGTGAAAAGGTCTGACAGAATAGTTGACAGATTGAGCTGTCGCTTGGGTGGAAGATCTGGGGGAATCTCTGCAAAGCTGAGAGAGTACCCCTCTCAAACATTCCTGAGGACCCACTTATCCGTGGTGATAGAGTTCCACTGGTTGTAAAACTGAATTAGATGACCTCCCACTGCTGTAGAAATGTCCATCTCGGGCAGTTGAGGTGAGATCGGGGCCAGACTTTCACAGGGTGGCACTGGGCGCTTTCCGGCCTTGGGCTGCATTTTCTTTTGCGACTCAGGAGGCTGGCTCCTGTTAGGGGCTCCTCAGCCTCTTCCTCGGAATGGCTGCCTGTTATGAAAAAAAAATGATGGTTCCTGCCTCTCTGAGGAGCTGAAGAAGCTGGCCTGCTGTTTTAATGGCAGCCCTTGTTTTCTGAGAAGCCTCCAGGTCTTGCTCCACCTGATGGCCAGACAGATATGTACCATCAAAGGGGACATTCATCACCTGCTGTTGAGCATCAGAGGAAAACCCCGATGTCTGAAGCCAGGATGTCTTCTGATACAGATTCCAGCAGCGACCACTCTAGAAGCTGTGTCATAAGCATCCATGGACACTTTAAGATGATGGTTATTATATTCTATCCCTCAGGTAACAGTCTGTAACATCTCCATTTTGGAGTCAGACTCCGGGAGACCTTCCATGAAGGACTTAAGGGAAGTCCACAGGGCATATTCGTATTGGGACAAGTGCCCTTGATAACTGGCAATATGCATTCCCAGGGTTGTGGCTGCAAATGTCCTCTTCCCCAGGTATCTATCTTACAAGACTCTTTATTAATAGGACGTGCTGATGCTTCTTGAGGAAGAATAGCTTTGTCATTCTCAGCGAGGACAACCAGCGCATCTGCTACGGGTTGTGAGGCTAAAATGGGTCTCTCCTTGGGAGAAGCATATTTTCTGTCTATAGATTTGCAGAAAGAAGGAATAAGAGCTGCCCTAGCCCACACTGCCTCAGACAAAATCTCGAAGGGTCGGTGGACTGGTGGCATAAGGTTCATGGAAATATTAGGAACATGAAGCTGCTCCCGGCACAAAAGCTTACCTGGGTCCACAGAAGATGTCTGCAGAGCCAGGGTTGCCCTCATATTCCTGAGTAGAGCCTGAAAGGAAAGGTCTTCTACTGGGTTTTCAGCTGGAAGCGAGGGCTTACCATCCAAACTACAGAACGAGTCTTTGTCACCTTCTTCAGAAATTATAAGGTCGGGATCAGACTCATCCTGCTCTAAGTCACTTTCAGAAGTGGAGGGAACTGCCCCCAATAGGCCGTTGCCTGGCTTCGGCAAAGGATAAACAAGAGACACCGGAACAGGCACCAGAACCGGTGCTGTGAGCCCAGACACTGAACCCGGCACCGCAGACCCCGGCGCCACAATGGACGCCGCCCCACCAGAAAGTGGCGCCAGCCTTGGCACCAAAGCCAGCACTGCACATGGCACGGAAGCCGGCATCGCATGTGGCACTGAAGCCGGCACCGAACGTGGCACCAAAGCAGACAGCACTGCCTGAAGATCCAGAGAAAACCTAGAAGGAAGAGGGGAAAAATATGGTACCTGTGCCAGCCCCTGCGGAGAACCAGAACGTGGGGGGAGGGCATGCACAAGAACAAGGGGACACAATTTGAAGATAGACAGGGGACGGCTCAGAGGTAATGTGAGGAAGTATTTCTTCACAGAGAGGGTTGCAGATGCATGGAACAGCCTTCCTGAGGTCGTAGAGTCAAAAACAGTGGGGGAATTCAAGAATGCATGGGACAGACATAAGGCAATTTTAGTGGGGGGTAGGAGGAAGTAGGCTGCTGGTTAACTAGGATCTGCAGCTTATCCATTAGGTAGAGAAATGGGCAGACTAGGTGGGCCAAGCGGTCCTTATCTGCCATCAAATTCTATGTTTCTATGTGGAACTGGTGTCAGCAGCGCCAGCAACAGAAGAAAATCCGTTGCCGGCACTGGACGCTCAACCTGCCCTGAAAGTTCCAACCGCAGTTCAAAACTCCTAGGCCTGAGGGCCCTGGAACCGGATCCACTGGGAGGGGCAAATGAGACAGACACTGTACCCACTGCCCCATAATAGCAGCCCACTGGTGAAACTACCCATTGGAAACCCCACAAGAAGAGAGAGAAAGGCCGGCCCCGTGGCGCTGGATGTTGAGGTGCTGGTCGCTACAGCTCGTGCCATGCCAGCAACCCGGGTTCAGGAACGAGCCCGGGCCGCTGGGGGTCGGCAGGAGGGAGAAAGGATTGACCATCCGGAGGACTGCTCTCCTATCTCGGAGGAGGGAGACTTGTCGTCCCGCTCGTTGACTGCCCTCTGGCAGTGGCTGGAGGGCAGTACGGGTCAGGAGGTACGTACCAATGTCCTTATGTCAGTAGGGGAAGGAGGACGGGAGAAAGGGAGAGAAATTGTAGAAAAAGAGCCTGGCAGGCTCCGTCATGGTCTGCTGCATCCCAAGGGCCATCCACGGCTTCTAGATTAGGTCTCCCGGTGGGAGGAGAAGCTGGTGACCTCCTCCCTGGCCCCGCCGCAGGGGGTAAGCCACGGGAGACTTTCTGAGGACCAGCAGGAGTTGGAGCGGAGGGACCAGAGAGACAGTCCGTCCGTCAGGAGGGCTGTAGCTGCATGCCAGGGCTCCAGGTGGAATAAATACAGTAATTAAAAAAAAAAAAGACAGAGAAGGGCTCCGGTGTCGAGAGTCTGAGCGACCAAAAGTGGAGGCCGCTGGGGAATAGGGGATGGCCTACCACTCCCGACCACCGAAGACCTCTTGGTAGACATATCAGAGGGTGACCTCGAGAGGTACCTTTTCTTCCCCTTCCAACGGGAAGAGGAAGAGCTCGAGGCCAAGTGGTGCCAGGTACCCGACCTAGATCGGGACCGCTTCTTTTTGTGTTTAGGGGAAGACTGTCCTCCCTCCCGAACATCGGACTGCCCATGGTTGGACCCCACCTCTCCGGAGAGGGTGGCAAACCAGACGCAGTCCAGCTGCCAAAGGAGCCTTCCAATGGAGAGTTTCTACCGTTACCGCCCATGGTCGACTCCCTCAAACGGTAGAGCTGAGAGGAAAATAAGAAATGTTTCTTTTAAATAAACAAAATAATAAACGAAGTAAACCTGAACACTGTTGCTATATAGAGGTGAAGATTTGACTCCCGGTGAGCGAGCGATATCGACACTGAAGTGCACTCGCTGGCGGAAAAAAAGGAACTGAGGCAGCTGGACAGTTGATGCTGAGGTAGCCTACACAGGCATGAGCCACTCTCGCGATGCAGCACATGCGCGGCTGTACCTCGGCACCAGCCCTTCTGAACATTTTTGGCTCCTGCAGGGTCCCAATGCCTCCGGCGTGTAACCCAGCAGTATGAATAAATGGTGAAGACTTTAAGTCCAGGAAGATCTTCTGTTCCTACAAATCTCAGATCTCGTGGGTAGCTGGACATCGAGAGTAGGGTGCCAGGGAGAGATTCCAGACTGCAGTGCATTTAGAGTTGAGATAAGCTCTGATCTACTGTTCACTGATCTTGCTTTTCCTCCCTGGGCTAAGTACACTCAAAGAGGACTGTCCTGAGCCCTTGGAGAAAAGCAGACCCAGAAAACATCCAATCAGAGATTATAAAAGATCTAACATGCACTGCAGGCTACTGAATGTCCCACTGCTACCTACTGCTCTGATGTCAGCTGCAGAGGATTCTGGGATCTGTAGGAACAGAAGATGTCAGCCTAGAACTAAGCAAAATTAGCGTGACTCAATCTACTTTGCTACAGTAAACAGCATTAAACCCAAAATGTTTTTGCATACAAAGTGCACACTGGGACCAGCCTCACATTTGAGCATTATTTATTTATTTATTGAAATTTCGGATAACACCTTTGAGAACAAGTTAATTTCATAGGTGACACGTCAGACGAACAATACATATTGGGAAAGTATGAGATGGAGAACAAACAAACAAAACAAGGAATTATACAAGACATTACAAGAGTGTATAACTAGAGAAGTTCCAATACTTGTGGCATTGTACAATGTATGCCACGGTACATTTTTGATTAAAACCTGGAATTCAAAGGGTCATATTAGAGGGGGCGGGGTCTTACAAAACAACCCTTTACAGGAAAATGAGAACAGACTAAGCCTAATACCTAATAATCAACAAGGTAAGGGATGGCATCAGCCCAGGGGCCTCTTCAGAGGTGAGAAGGTATGGGACAAAGCATTTTAAAATGAGCAAGGGAGCTCAGGAGATATAACAGGGGAGAGGGGGGATGGGGGAAAGCCATGGAGGGGTGAGGGGAAAGAGGGGCAGGGATCAAGAAGAAATGTGAAGGAGAATGATTAGCAACTTAGAGCAGTTATTTACATGCTGAGAACAGTTATGCATAAGGTTAGAATAAGTGCTGGTCACAACAGGGAAGGTTACTAGAAGCAGTCACAACTGGCATCAGCAACTTGCTGTTGCTTAAGTTTAACCTTGAAGGAGGCCAAGGTGGATGCTGAAGTGATGTCATGGTGCAGCGAGTTCATCCATAGCGGGGCACGGCAGGCAAACGACCTTTGTCCCAGAGAAGTGCGACAGCGGGGTATATTAAAAATCTGGCTAGCAGAGCTTCTGGTGCAATGACGGCTGATAGTGCGGGTAATAAATTGTGCACTCCTGGGGGCATTTTGCCTAAGCTTACTTTTTTGGACAGTAAACATGTTTGGTACAAGAGTCTATCTTTAAATTGAAGCCAGTTAACCTGAGCGTTCATGTCGCAGGTATGGGACAGACGGGCTGAGCCAGTAAGGAGCCGGAATACTTTGTTGAGTGCAACTATGATGCGGCGAAGAGTTGTTTCAGTAGTTGATCCATAGATTAGTAAGCCATAATCAATAAACGAGACAAGAGAGCTTTGATTGGCCAGGTTAAGAGCCTCTGGGGTCAAACATTGCTTATGCCTATAAAGTAGTCCAATGCGGGTGTTAACAGCCTTAGCAATGTTGTCAATGTGATAGGCATAGGTCATCATACTGTCAATAGTAATCCCTATATATTTAAAGAGCTGAACTAGCTCCAGGGGAGAGCCCTCTTCGTTGGTGATAGAAAGAAGGTAAGTTCTGTGCCTATTTTGGGAGCTGGAGAACAGCATAGTTTTAGTCTTGTTGTAATTCATAACTAACCTGTGCTTATGGAACCATCTTTCTACAACTACAAAATTACTCTGTAGCCTAGATTCAAGAACCTTAGGGTCTGAATCACTGGTAAACAGGACAGCATCATCAGCATATAAAAGGATGTGACCCTGATAGAAGTAAGGTACGTTGTTGAGGAAAATGCTAAATAAAAGAGGGCCCAAGATGGACCCTTGAGGAACTCCAGATAGGACAGGTCTGCTATCCAAGAGGGTGTTACCAATCTTCACCTGCTGTGTACGGTTGTGCAGGTAACTTTCAAACCAGGCTATGTAGGGTTACCACCTTTTAAGAAGCCCAAAATGGGACATTTCTTACTGAAACATGATTTTTCGCAGGACAGAACGTAACCTTGACCAATTCAACAGACTTGTTTTCTCTATATAATCAGAATTAAGGCCAAGTATTGTAGTTTCTTAGTTGCTTCTATTGTTTATCATTTTAAGGTATTTTAGTTAACATGTTATAGTTTTCTGCAACATTTAGTTGAAAGTTAGAAAATATTTGTCCTCCTATAAAGTCAGGACATGTAGTATTTTTCATGTTTTTTGCAGGACACAACTGCCCAGATCAGGACTGTCCTGCGAAAATCAGGACAGGTGGTAACCCTAAGGCTACGCTGTCACGAGCTAGGCCAATGGTGATAAGCTGTTCAACCAGGAGGGCATGATTCACTGTGTCAAAAGCTTTAGTTAAATCAATGAAAACAGCACTGACCAGGTGTCCTTGATCTAAGGAGTGGTGAATAAAGGCTGTGAACTCCAGAAGGGCAGTAGTGGTACTATGACCATTTCTGAACCCATTTTGTTGCGGGCATTGTAGCTGATATTTTTCTAAGTATTCAACCAGTTGGTCACCCACTATACGCTCAAGAGCTTTCAAGAGTGGGGGCAGGATAGAGATAGGCCTGTAGTTCCCAGTAACTGTGCGATCCCCAGACTTATGGACTGGTGTCTCAGTGGCAGATTTCCATTTCTGAGGAAATTGAGAGTATCTGAGTGACATGTTAATAATATGTGTTAGAGGTGACAGAATTTCAAATAACGTAAGGGCTACAAACTTAAGATCCAGGTTGTCACCACTAAATCTTGATTTTCCTAATACCTTCATTTATTCATTACAAATCGGGTTTACAACCTTTAAGTCAGAGACTCATTTACAAGGGCACCTCGTCACGGGGCAGGGGGGCAGACATCAAGACAGTTATTACAGTGCAGATTAACACAGAGGATAACATTACAAGTGCAGTAAAAGGAACATTTAACATAGATACACTTAAGTTACATAATATAGTAGTTTGTATGTTACTTAGGTTACATAATGTTACAAAATTGTGAGTTACACTCATGGATATAGTAGGGCCTCAGAGAAGACAGTGGGTTACATCCCTGTTTGGACCTAGTAGGGGGGTAGGTCTGGGGGAGGGAGAGGCTGTCCAGTGGACGTTGTCGAGCCAGGGGGCAAGGCGGGCAGGAACCACAGGTTACAACAGGGGGTTAGTTGCACCTACAACAGCGGGTATTAAAGATATGGTTCCGAAGGGCTGTTTTGAAGGAGCCAATTTTTGGCAAGTTGGAGATGCAGCTAGGGAGGGAGCTGAACCAGGTGGGGGCTCGGCAGAGGAAGGATCTCTGGGCAAGAGAGGTCTTGGTTCTGGGCACCTTGAAAGTGGCCTTAACAGAGCTACGGGTGGTGACGGACGAAGATGGCTGCTGTAGGGAGGTGGAGACCCCGGGTGGGAGGGAGTCCTAGCAGAGATTTCTTAGCGAGAAGGCAGGTCTGGTAGAGCAGTCGCTCCTCAAAGTTGAGAAGATTGGTGGTAGTATAGAGAAGGCAGGTGTGAGTTCGGCTGGGGGCACCGGTCAGGAGCCTACAGGCTTTGTTGATGGAGAGTTGGATTTTGGAGAGGGCAGTGTTGTCAGCTGCAGTGTAGATGGGCAAGCCATAGTCCATGAGGGACAAGACGGAGGAGGTGATGGTCAGCCTGAGGGCAACCTGAGGCAGGCAGTCCCTGTGATGGTATAGCAGGCCAATCCGAGAGTTAATGGCGGCTGACAGGGCATTAATGCAGGTGTGGAAGGAGAGGGCAGTATCGAACGTGATGCCTAGGTACTTGTATGTGGTCACTTGTTCTAGCGGGTGCAGAGTGCTGGGGATAATCAAGAGGGGGGTATTTTTGCTTTATTTTGGTGGCGGGAGAAGAGCACTGATTTGGTTTCCTTTAAGTTAATGACCAGTCTGCGGTCTCGAACCACCTTTAGAACTTAGTTGTAAGCTTGCTGGAGGGATAATTGGAGGAGGTGGGATTGGGATGTGAGGCAACGAGGACTGCATGCATGTCGGTGAGGAGCATTTTGCGGTACATGAGCTGGGGAGGTATTGAGGTAGAGACTAAAAAGTACTGGACCCAGGATGGAGCCCTGAGGGACCTCGGAGCGAACGGGAAGAGTGCTGGAGAGGGAGCCGCTGATCTTGACACACTGGGATCTAGCAGAGAGGTAGCTAGAGAACCAGGAAATGGGACCACCAGAGAAGCCAAGTTGGTGGAGAGAGTGTTGAGTAGACGGGGATGACAGACAGTGTCAAAGGCCTTGGAAAGGTCAATGAACACTGCACCTGCAAGGCTGCCAGAGTCGAGAGCAGCAAGCAGGTGCTGGGAGAATTCCATGAGAGCCGTGGCTGTACTGTGTCCTGCGCGGAAACCGTGATGCTCTGGGCACATAATGTCATACTTGGTTAGGTATTCAGGTATTATGGAATGTTTTTCAATGTAGACAAATGCAAAGTTTTACATTTGGGCAAAAATAATATGGCTTTTGACTATTCTTTAAACAATATTATATTAAAGAGTATTACTGAAGAAAAGGATTCGGGAGTTACAATTTCTAAAAATTTAACTTTTGATAGAAATAACATAATTAAAGTTAAAAAATGTAACAAAATTATTGGTTCAATTTTAGGAAATATCAAAAGTAGAGACTCTAAAGTCATTATACCACTTTACACTAGTTTAGTACGTCCTCATCTGGAATACTGCTCCCAATTTTGTGCCCCTACTTCGATTGGGAGTTTAAAACTAGCTGAGGGTGTTCAGCGTAAATTCACTAAGAAAGTTACAGTTTTACATAACAAAAGTTATGTAGAAAGATTAAAAAAAATAAAACTCTTTTCTGTTAAATATCGACAAATACGGGGATATTTAGTTTTGGTATTTCAAACGTTAAAAAATGATTACTTAAAAACAACAATAGGACTAACAACCTCCAACCTTACATCGACCAGGAGTCATAGTTATAAACTCATAGGCGAGAAACGTATATCCACAAAAAGGAGTCTATTCTATACACAAAGAGTTGTGGGAATGTGGAATAACTTACCTGAAAGTGTTGTTCATAGTACTAATCTAACTACATTTAAACAGCGATTAGATGAGTATATGGGGGGACAAAAAAATGTGATTTTCACCCATAGGGTATATGGGTGGCGAGTACAATAATGGGCATCTTTTATATTTGCCTACTGTGCTCGTACACTTCTATGAACCTATTCAGAGAGCTGGATCAACACCACTTTTTCAAGGGCTTTAGAGAGTGGGGGGAGGATGGAGATGGCCGGTAATTGTTGGGGGTGGATCGGTCCCCACTCTTATGTATGGGTGTGATTTCAGCAGTTTTCCAAGCACTTGGGAACTGACCCAGGCATAGAGACCGGTTTAGAAGGTCAGTCAGGGGGACTAGGACTTCGTCCAAGAGGAGGATCCTGGAGTCGAGGGGGTCACTGCTGGGGTTAATGCTGCCTACGGCTTTTAGCAGGTGCGGCCTGGCTACTTGGGGGGATAGGGTGCGCAGGTAGAATGGTGGGTGATGCAGGACCAGAGGGAGAGAGGTGGGGATTGGGTCAAAGAAGCTACTGGGGAGGACCGAGCTTAGGTCAGAGAAGGCAGTGTTAAGGCAATCGGCTATGAGTGGACCTGTGGTGGGGGTGCCATTGATGGAGAGCTGAGATGGTTGGGGGGAGTAGGTAATTCCTGGCTTCATGGGCTGAGAGGGTTTTGAAGTAGAAAGGAGGATGAGAAGGGTGTAGAGTCTCTTTCCCAGAGCAGTCACTTATTAGGACCATTTGTGAAGACTGTCTAGAGCACATTGTTGGATGAAAAGTCACTATGAAGACCAGATGTGCAAGCTCACCAGAGCATTTAAATCAGCTCTGGCTGGCACAAAGCTTGACATGTACTGCACAGTGTGTACCCGGAATCGATCCTTGCCTGGACCTAATACCCCCTTCCGCAACAGACTTCTAGCAATTAGACAAGGGTATCCATACTACAGGACACATGTATTCTTCAGACATGCTCTTAGAGCAAATTGACTGAGCAAGAGAAGCACAACACTGCTTTCTAAGAAAAATATCTGCACTGTAAAGTATTCTGTGCCAAGGTACAGAAAGAAGGTCCAAAGAGATGCTCTGCTGCACAGGGAGGGGAATGAGTCAAGAAGGTTATATAAGAAAACAGTCGCAATGCCTCACAATACTGCCAGAAGGTGCTAAGAGTCCTGTTTTAAGAACAGAAGTGTCCTCTTTGAACAGCAGAAGCAGTTGCAGTATTAAGAGCATGACTTGACCAGAAGTCTGAATGGGATCGTCAGGTAACCCTATTCCCGCTACTCTCTGTCTGACTAGCAAAGAGTGGGCAATTGTGCTGTGCCAAGCAGGAAATCAGCACAAATTTGTGAGAAATTTGTGTTCAAAACTGCACAACATTGTCCCCCAAAGTCAGCAGCTTCTCTCGGAGATTTGCCATCTGTACCACTAATCTAATCATTAGATTAACTCTGTTTTTTTTTTTTATACTTGTGGTTGTATTGCCTTTCTGTGTTTTACTTTTTTCTTTTAGGTGCAAAAGATGCTCCTTACTCCACTGCATATTTTGTTTACATGCTTCACGCCTTCGTCTGTACTTAGACATGTCTTTAGGGATCCAGTGCAGAAGCCTTCCTGTATGCTCCTCACCAGTAAGACAATATGCATTACTACAATACTTGTTTTTCACCGTTTGTGAAAAGATGTACGCCAATAAAAAACTTAACTGCAAAATTGCACAGCAACGTTAGATTTCCTGTGTGAAAACAATGCAAAGAAATGTTAATGAAAATTGTGCGAAAATAGTGCCTAGCACAGGCATCATTATGGAATCAACATTGCTTGGCACCACTGGCACTATGCTTGGCATGGACTACGATACCATGCTCAGTACTGACAACAGCCCCATGCTGATGTCAGGTTTTTAAAGCCTACAACACTGGTACCATCTTGGCACTGAGGTGAGGTTATCAGCACTGATGTCAGTAGCACTGCTGTCATCAATGTCACAGCATGGTGTGGACATGGAGGAAGACATGAAAATGTCTCTATACTCGTTGGGCCTCAGCAAGATCCTGACCAGGTCTTCCTCATTACTGATTCATGGTCCTAAAAAGACCCTATTCTAGATTCTGTTCTTTCACATCCTCTATCCACTGGGTGAAAGTCAGAGCAACAGTGGACACTGATATAGGTTTAAAACACTCGTGACATGAGTTTTGGGGCCTAAAGGAGGTTGGTAATGAGAAAATGCAATGTTATCATAGAACTGTTAAAAATAACAATGTCAACCCAGTGGTGTTGTGGGCACTGCTGCTACACAACCTACCATACCAGCAACCCGGATCTGGGAATGGACCAGGGTTGCTCAGGGGGCGGCTGAGGGAAGGAGGAGCATCCACAGAGAGCTCTCCTCTTTCGGAGAGGAGTGACAGCGCATGTTGCTGCCTGGCTGCCACCTAGTGGAGGCTAGTTGTCACAGCATGTGGCCACCTCTAAGAGGGCCATATGCAGGCATTCAAGTATGTGCAGCATCTTTTCAATGCATGCCTATGCCACTTTACACGAGGTGACCTCCGGGAAGGGGAGAAAACTAGGGTAGAAATGGCTCCAAATGACGAAATGACTCCAGACACCTACAGGGCCTGCACACAACGCACCAGGCTCCACCTCCACCGACAGAATCTGTGCCTTGGCAGGGGTAGGGACCAGCGCAGACCATGACAGGGTGAGGCAAGCCAGGGAGAAGTCAGGCTGATGGGGCTGGGGCAGCTGGCATGATGTGGGTCAGCCAGGATGGAAGTGGAACTAACAAGTAATGAACAAAATGAAAATAAATAAAAAAATAATGTCAGGTGAAAGGAGAAACTGTGACACGATGATCATGTCACGTAGAACAAGGGTACGGCATTGGAACTGGGCAGTCACCTGCCACTCAGCAAGCAAAGTAAAAAAGTGATAAATTACACCAAACTGCTAATTAAAATGAATACACAAAACATTAATGACACAAACTACAACACACTACACAGGAAAGCTGTTCAAATGAGAAGTCCTGGTTCCTAATGAGGTAGCATGCTCTACAACAGCAGGAAAAAAGGAACTGAAGTGGTTGGAGCCAACACTACTATTTATACCAGTGGTGCACGTAGCACCATGCATCAGTGTCATGTGGTAGAAGTGTGCTGGTTCCAAAATGTCTGATTCTTGCTGGGAACATGAAATGGTGACCATTTGATAAGGAAAGGCTGGAGGCATCACAGACAGTAGTGCCAGCAATGTTAATCATAAAGCGATCAAAGTTCCAGGAAGCCTAGACCCGGCAACAAAAGTGATGACAGGGCAGCACCGACAGTGAAAACAGATGATGCAAGGGTGGCAGGAAGCTCGAGTGTGACACAAAGAATGGGGCAAAAAACTACAGTGTGTTGGCAAGTTTAATGAAACAATTACCATCCAGTAAACAGGTGTGCAAAGGACCATCAGAGCGGATCACTACCCAGGAAACTCCAGGCTGTCCAGTGTTAAAACATCAGACAGAGCAGCTACCAGAGAAAAGAAAGCCATGATAAATGCCACAAAACACTGCAGGTGTAAAGTTGACAACAAGAACATCAATGGTATGCTGGTCACAGTCTGTTGAGTAACACAGAGAAGAGCAGATGAAGCAGCAGGAATGGCTGCGAAGTGAAGTCAGAAGATGACCAGCTAGAAGAAAGCTGCAGGATAGTACAAGGGCTTTAGTCAGAGTCTGCAAGCAGCCGAGACGTCAACTGGAGCAGTATGAATGGGAGCAACAGTGACAGCATCAACGGTATAGAAGGCAATATCTTTTGGAGCATAACACAGAATAGGAGACAAAGCAGTAACAGGAATGATGATAAGGCAAAGTCAGATGACAACCAGCAAGCAGAAAGAACTGGGACAGCATAATGGCCTAAGAAAAACACCAGCAACCAGTCATGTTGTCATAAAATCAGGGGGATCAGATGATGAGAAAGGAGCCAAAGACAGCAACAGGAGCGATGACTTGGCAAAGCCAGGCAACGACTAGGAAGCAAGGAGCCATGGGTCAGCATCAGAATCCAGGCACAAAGCCAGCAACTGCAGTGCCATACAGGTGGTCAGAGCAGCCGAAACCAACAAGAACATCGATGGCAAAGAAAGCAACAGCCTCAGAAGTAAAACAGAGAATCGAGTCAAAGACAGCAGTAGGAAGGTTGATGAGGAAGAAACAGGAAATGACCAGCAAACAGGGAGCTACAGGTCAGCTTTGGGACCCAAGCACACAGCCTGCAACTGGCCATTATGGTGGTCAGAGCAGCCAGAGCCAACAGTGAGAATGTTGACGGAAAAAGGCAACAGTCTCTGAAGAAAACAAAGAACAGATCCAGAGAAAGCAGTACGAATACCACAAGGCAGAATTAGCTGACAACCAGCAAGCTAAGAGCTATGGATCAGCATAAAGAACTGAGCCCAGCACCAGCAATTGACTTGGTGTCACAAAGACGGTAGGACTTACAATGGAGGCCAAGACACAGCCAGAACTTACCCACAGGAGGAATCTGAAGGTGAAGTACCAGAACCCAAAGGGAAAACAGCACCAACAGCAGCCAGCCAGCTAGATGCACCAGAGTAAGACAACTAAAGTACAGTTATGTAAGAACTTACCGTAACAGTAGATCTTCGAGAACAGCTCTTGCAGCAGGTTACACCATTAGGACTGAAGACGGCAGGCGTCAGGACCCCACGGAAAAATTCTAGCTAGCTATCTTCAGCGGGGACCGCCCCCGACGTCGGATCCCGCCTCCGACGTCTGGCGTAGTACACAAGGGGGCGGTCCCGCCAGATTCCCCAGTTCTTCCGCCGGAGACTTCCGGCCGCAGGCTGACATCGAAATGGGAGACCGAGGATCCACCGTCAGGAGACAAAAGAAAAAATTACTCACCTTAGTAATGTTGTTTCTTCTAATGGAGTCTTGCTATATTATGACATATGCAGTTTGTCCCAGCCTTAGAACTGCTCCGGAGGTGAAAGAGTTAACTTCCATGCCAGGCATGGAATCTTGAGCGCGAGCTCGGTTGAAAAAACTCTGTCTGTTGATCTTCAAACTGAAACTGTCAGATCTTTACGAGTAAAACTCACTAAGGTTCTGTGTGGAAGCTGTAAATCTACACTAGCCAACTGGCTACTAAAATATTAACACATTTTTCTGGTCCCAAAACCAAGACTCAAGTCAGGGGATCCAAAAAATAAAATAAAATAAAATAAAATAAAATAAAATACAACACCCAATCACCCCAAAAAAAGGGGTGAAAACACAAGGTGGGCATCATTAAGTGCCAACACTGCACTGCCCACCCACATTCCAAGAGCAGAGGTTCTGAGAGGGGCAGGCGGGGGAGTCATAATATAGCAAGACTCCATTAGAAGAAACAACATTACTAAGGTGAGTAATTTTTTCTTCAAACAACATGAAGTCTTGCTATATTATGACATATGCAGACTACACAGCAGTACCTCCATGGAGGAGGACAGAACCTACTTAGGAAATAGGCTCTGAAGCACAGCTGTGCTAAACCGAGCATCACTCCTAGCCTGGATGTCCAGGGAGTAATGCTTGGTGAAGTGTGTACTGTTTTCCAGGTAGCTGCTTGACATATCTCTAAGATAGGATGTCCCTGGTCGCAGCTAGGACGAGCTATACCTCTGGTAGAGTGAGCCCTCAGGCCTGAAGGGGAACCTTACCCAGTTTTTGATAGCAAAATTGGATACAAGAGACAATCCACCTTGCAATGGATCTTTTAGTGGCAGGTGTCCCTTTACCAACCTCACCACAAGTAAGGAACAGTTGGAAGGAGTCAAACCTGTGACCCTTGGTACGCTCTATGTAGTAACTAAGGGCTCTCTTTACATCTAAACTGTGCAGCCTCCTCTCGCCAGAGGAGGAATGGTCAATGAAGTACACTGGAAGAGATATAGATTAATTAAGGTGGAAATCTGAAACCACCTTAGGCAAGAACTTCCTGTTAGTCCTGAGGACTACCTTATCTCTGTGAAAGGAGATAAAATCAGGCTCCACTGACAAAGCTTGTAATTCACTTCTGCGCCTGGCAGAAGTGATGGCTACTAAAAACACAGTTTTCCAAGTCAAGTACTTAAGCTCTGCTGAAGACAAAGGCTCAAAGTGGGGTTGCATTAGCTGAGCAATGCAAACATTAAGATTCCAGGTAGGAGCAGGGTCCCTGAATGGAGGGTTGGTGTGAAGCAATCCCTTGAAAAACTTGGAGAATACAGGGTGAGCAGAAAGAGAAGAGTGCTTTCCTGCTGAAATAAAAGCAGAGACAGCCGCCAAATGCACTTTCAGGGTAGCTGGCCTCAGCCCCAAAGTATTTAGATGAACCATATAGTCCATATAGTCCAGGACTGTGGGCAAATCAGCAGATTCTGGGGAAATATGCTTTCCAGAGCACCATATGGAAAACCTTTTCCATTTAGAATTATAAGTAGCCCTGGTGGAAGGCTTCCTAGAAGCTTTCAAGATATCGAGTACACCTTGAGAAAGGTGTAGGTCAGCAAACTCTAACTCCTCAAGAGCCAGGCCTTGAGGTTGAGGGATTTGAGATTCGGATACCAAACTCTCCCCTGGGCACAGGTTAACAGATTGTGATTCCTGGGGAGACACAGGGAAGGTGGACTGCTAAGGACAGAAGGAGTGATACAGGGCTGTCTGGCCCAATCTGGAGCAATCAGAATCATCTTGCAAGGTTGAGATCTGATTTTGACTAGCACCTTGAACAAGAGAGGAAAGGGGGAAAGGCATAGAGGAACTTCCTTCAATCGGAAGGAAGGCATCCAGAGGGACTGAGCCCAACACTGGGGCCTGCAACAAAAAGCAGAAGTTGGTGATTGTCTGGGGCTGCAAAAGATCTATCTGAGGGTGCCCCACCTGGCAAATACTAACCCCAGTACTAGGGGATCCAGTGAACATTCGTGATGGCCCTGGGAAATCCTGTTGAGAGCATCTGCCAGGACATTGTCTTTGCCTGGGAGGTGAATCATGAGAGAGAGGTGTTCAGGAATAAGCCAGAGACCACAACCTTATCGCGCTTGCTGCACAAGGCCAAGACCGAGTGCCCCTTGCTTGTTGATGTACCACATTGTAGTGGTGTTGTCTGTTCTGACCTGTACCACTTTGTTCTGAACAGATGCAGAAAACCTGAAGTGCTAGAAAACAGCTCTGAGTTCCAACAGATTGATGTGGAGCAGAGATTCCTGAGGGACCACAATCCCTGGGTGGTGAGGTCGCCCATCTGAGCTCCCCATCCCAAGAGGGACGATCTGAGTAAGGGTCAAGGAGTGAGATTGAGGGATGAAAGGAACCCCTGTCTCAGATTGTTCTGATCCTGCCACCACTGCAGGGCCTGGATCAGGGTTCGAGTTACTGGGATCAATTTGTTAGAGGATCTCTCCTTTGAGACCAGAAGGCTCTCAAATGGAACTGGATGTCCTCATCTGAAATCTTGCTCCCTTGCACTACAGCTGTGGAAGCAGCCATGTGGCCAAGGAGCTGTAGAAAAATGCCTTGCTGGTCGAGAGACCTGCAGAGTGAAGGAGGAGGCCAGAGCCACCAGGGTCTTTACTCTTTCTAGAGGAAGGAAAGCTCTGGCCTGCTTTGTGTCCAGTTCTGCGCCTATGAAGGTGAGTAGCTGAACAGGCTCTAGAACTGACTTTGGAAGATTGAGAAGAAAACCTAGAGATGTAAGCAGCTGCTGGGTAACCTGAAGGTGTGACTTGACTTGGTCTGGAGACTGACCCACTATGAGCCAGTCGTCCAGGTAAGGAAAGATGGCAATCTTTTGCCTTCTTAAGTGAGCAACTGCTACTGCCAGGCATTGCTCTGAACTGGTAATGGCCTGAGGGCAGTTCGAATCTGAGGTACTTTCGGTGGGAGCTTCTGATGAGAACATGGAAGTAGGCATCCTTGAGGTCCAGGGACACTAGCCAGTCCCCTGGCCTTAGGGAGGGTAAAATAATTCCCAGAGTCACCATTCTGAATTTTAGTTTTAAAAGGTGCTTGTTTAGGTATCTTAGATCCAGGATGGGCCGCATTCTCCTGTCCTTTTGGGGGTAAGGAAGTACCGGAGTACAGTCCTTTGCCCTGGTGTAGGGAGGAACCTTTCTACAGCTCTGAGAGCCAGGAGGGTTGAGACTTCTGTTTCCAAAGCAAGAGCCTCTGATGGATTTGCAGGTGGAAAGGATCTGGTTCTCATTTTGGAAATTTTTGAAGCTGAGAATCAGTCCCTGGCTTACTACTTCCAGGACCCACTTGTCTGATGTTAAAGACTCCCAGTCCTGGACGAGTAAGCCAGCCTGCCCAGAGTAATGGAGACGGCCCTGGGCATCCCATCAGGGTGCCTGTTTGGCAGGAGCTTTAGGCTGAGGGTGGGAGCAGGCCTGCTCGTGCCTCGTCTGCCTCCCTCTGAAGAACCCCCTCTGGACATAAGCTGAAGAGGAGGCCTGGGCTTGGTAAAAGGCCTGTGAAAGGCCTGCCCTGCCCCTGAAAGCTGCCTCTGAGGACTGGCTTGCTCTCTCCCTGGCCTGTGCACTCCTGTAAGTGGTCCTATACTCATCCATTTCTTCATGTAATTCTCTGTCTGCTCCCGACAGAGAATTACCCACAACAGGAAAATCCATGGCCTTAGCCTGGGTATCCTGTGACAGGCTAGTACACCTGAGCCAAGCCATAGTCACGAAAAGCCACAGATGTAGCCATGACTCTTGAAGATACATCATTAGAGTCCACTGCAGCATGGAATTGCACCTTGGATGCCTCAATACCATCAGCAGCCACCTGTTCCAGCTCCTGGCAGGCTGGCCAGGGACCCTGTTTCGCTAAAGCCATAACAGTATCCCATCTGGATTTCTGGTATCTTGCAACATAGGCCATATAATTTGCCTGTCTGAGTCCCAAGGATGCTGCCATGTATGGTTTCTTTGCCATGGCATCAATCCTCCTGGAGTCCTTGTCAGGGGGGTGTGAAGCCAAGGGAATATTTGCCTTATCACAGGCTGCAGCCTGCACTACCCCAACATGGCTGCATTGTTGTGAAAGGAACTCCGTATCAGAGCCTGACAATGTGTACCTCCTGTCCATCTTTTATCCACAGGAGGTAAAGAATTAGAGCTTTTAAAATCTTTATTGTCTGTTTCTAAAGGATTATGTAAAGGAATAGACAATCTCCTGGACTCTGGGATATCCATCATTTCCATAGTCAGGCTCCTCCTGTTCATCCACAGCTTCTTCCAAAGGGAGCTGGAGGGTTTCAGCAACTTTTTTATAAAACAGAAAATGAGAAGGGGACTCAGAAAGACTAGGGGGGGACACCCCTGAAGGTCTGTCTGGGGAGATGTTGGTTCAATGGGCACATCCAGACTTTCAAAATCACATTCACTCTCTTCATAATCTTCCTCCCCCTCCTCCGGTTCATAAAATTCTTCTATATCATATTCTTGAACCGGTGGAACCGCCCGAACCGACCATTTACCTGATGGTGCAGTTCAGACGAATTCGAGAAAGCGACTGGACAATTTGGATCGCTTTGGCTAGCTCTGCAGTGGTTGGAGAAGGAAATTTGGCTCAACACCTGCTGATTTTCTAGTCTCTTTGCTGGAACTGGCTCCTCGAGTCAGCTCTTCGTTGCCCGAGGAAGATCGCCTGGTCAGAGGCACTCCCTCGGTTCGGGTTGGCACGAACCGGGCTGGCCATCGGGTCAGCGGACTTTTGACCTCTCGTTCCTGAGCCTACCAACTCTCTTATCCCAGGGTAGCTGCAGGGAAATTCTTGCAAATCTGGCAGTCTGCATTGAGGTGGTCAAACCCAGACAATAAACACATGTGGTGTGTGGGGCAGCCTTGGCAAAGGCTTCCCCAGAACACTACAGTGCTGAAACCCAGTGGGCCGTTTTCTTTTGGGTTTCTCAGACATAATGCCAGCCTAACTAAAACTTGCCCTTTTCCACAAATCGCTTAAACAAACACACCTTATCGGTTCCCAACAGTGTCACGGAGTCATGGAAAAACCGTAATGAAATCCGTTTTTTAGAACCGATAGGAACGAGAACACACTCTAAATGTAATTTAATAAGTTTTAACAACAACGATCGGTTCAAACAGACGATAACCACGTTGCAAGTTCCACACGAAAATGTAAAACCTATCTGTACTTACGATACAGGCAGAGCTTGAACCGACCGGTTATGGTTAAAATATACAATTGCAGTTTAGAAAACCAAGAAATAACACTTTTTTAACCGACAAATGAACCGAGCAGTAGGAGGAATCTCCGGAGCGACTGTTCAGTGAGGCGGAATAAAGAATCTGACAGTTTCAGTTTGAAGATCAACAGACAGAGTTTTTTCAACTGAGCTCGCGCTCAAGATTCCATACCTGGCATGGAAGTTAACTCTTTCACCTCCGGAGCAGTTCTAAGGCTGGGACAAACTGCATATGTCATAATATAGCAAGACTTCATGTTGTTTGAAGGGTATAAATCCCTGTTAAAAAAGGCTTAAGCCATGCCTCCTCCAAGGGGGAAGGTGGGCGGGAAGGTACCTGCTGCAAGAGCTGTTCTCGAAGATCTACTGTTATGGTAAGTTCTTACGTAACTGTACTATCATACTTCGAGACACAGCTCTTGCAGCAGGTTACACCATTAGGACTGATTCCCAAGCAGTAGCGCTTGCAAACACTCTGGGAGGAGGAAACTAAAAAGTTCATTACAGGTCCTGATTCTAGGACAGGAGACCCCATGCACAGCCAGGCGGCCGGCTTTCGCCGTGAAGCGATGTCCAGGCTATAATGCCTGATAAAGGTATGTACAGAGCTCCAAGTGGCTGCACACAAATGGCAGAAGTGGAGACGCTTCGAAGTGCTGCAAAGGAGGTGGCCACTCCCCTAGTGGAATGGCCCCGGACTGATCCCGGAGGGGCTTTTGTTTATATCATAACAGTATGATATGCACTGGACAAGCCAGCGAGACAGGGACTGTTTGGATACTGGTTGGCCCATCATCCTTTCAGTGAAGGAAGCGAAAAGTTGCTCCGATTCTGAAGCTGCTTAGTTCTGCTCAGGTAGTACCTTAAGCTCGGTGAACATCCAGGGTGCGAACAGCGCCTCTCCTCTATTAGAATAATTAGGGAAGTAGACCGGCAGGGTCAATATCCTGATTGAGGTGAGTGTGGAAACCACCTTAGGCAAGAATTTGGATTAGTCCTCAGGGATACTCTGTCGATGGAAAATTAAATAAGGCTCCTTACACATAAGAGCATGAAGCTCAGAAACTCTTCTCACTGGCGTAACAGCAACCAAAAACAACGTTTTCCACGACAAGCAGCTATGAACCAGCGGCAGGTTCAAAAGGGGGCGTGGAGTTGCTCCAGGACAAAGAGCAAGTCCCATGGAGGCACTGGGTCCATAATGGGTGGCCTAGATGAACACCCTCTCAAAATTCTCGACAGGCATCTAATTGTGCCACTGTGCGCTGTCCCACTGGGAGGTGATAAGCTGAAATGGCACAGAGGGCACCTTAATAGAGGAGTAGAGACCCAAACGGAAAAGGGAGAGCAGGTACTCTAACACTGCTTTCACGGACAACCTAAAGGGAAAGGCGGCGTGTTTGCGACTATAGACAAAAAGCGGTGCCATTTCATGGCGTCGTCGCATGCATTGCTGGCTTTCTGGCTGCGAAAAGACTACTGCAACCTCTCTGCGAGACCCCGATGTCGCCAAAATGGCTATATCTAGGAGCCATGCATGCAGATTCAGTGACGTAAGTCCGGGTGGACCAGTGAACCCTCCTCCTGAGACAGAGATGGGAGCTGAATGGCAACAGAGGCGGAGGTTCCCAGGATAGCTGTATTAGCAAAGGGAACCAGATCTGTCTAGGCCAGAAGAGACACCAGGATCATTGTTGCATGCTCCCTGCACGGTTTGAGAAGAACTCTCTGAATCAGCGGAAGGGAGGAAGCGTAGAGAATCTGTCCGCCCAGAGAGAGGACAACGCATCTCGCAGAAAACACCAGGCCCTGGATCTAGCGAGCAAAAATTGGGCAGTTTTGCGTTGGATGGGGAAGCGTGAAAGTCCAATTCTGGAGTTCCCATCGAAGAAACAGATCCTCTGCTATCTCCTGAAGAGAAGTTCCCTTTCGTGGACTCTGGCCTGGGAGGCCGACTCAGGCCGTCTCTAATTAATATTGTCCACCCGGGGAACATGTACTGTGATCGAGTGTGCGCGCGTGTCAGATTACCCAATCCCACACCCTCATGGCCTCCCTGCAAAGCAGAGTGTCGCCTCCTTGTTTGTTGAGGTAACATCACCGCCGTGTTGTCTGTCTGAAGAAGGAGAGTACTCGGCGGGATCTCTGACTGAAATGCCTGTAGGGCATAAGGACCGCCCTCATCTCTAGGGACGTTGATATGGAGGTGAGCCTCCTGAGGGGTCCACATTCCTGGGACTTCACCCGTCCAGGTGTGCTCCCCACCCAGACCTAGAGGTGTCTGTGGTGAGGATTACCTCGGGGGCCAGGCGCTATAAACAGGGACGCCGTGAGAGTGTTCCTGGGTCTAGCCCATCACTGCGACTCTCGAATCACGGTTGCTAGTGATTCTGACCGGATGCTGCATGTGGTCTTGCCTTTGATCCATTGCACCTGAGCATCCACTGAGTTACCGCATGTGGAGCCTTGCGAAAGGGACAGTAAGAATGGCCGCAGCCATGTGTCGAAACAAGCGAAGGGCCAACCTGGCTGGGACGGTCTTCTTCGACAAAAGATCCCTGATGAGGATCTGATGCGCTCGCTCTCTGTCGTCTGGAAGAATAACGCTCTTCCTGAACGGTGTCCAGTACTGCGCCTATGAACTGCAGCTTCTGCGACGGGTACCAGGAGACTTCAGTGGTTGATTAGGATACCCAGAGATTGAAACAGGTCCTGGGTACTCTGGATCGCCAGTGACAACGCCTCTGGAGGCGGCCATGAAAAATCGTCCCGGTGCGGAACACATAATGGCCTGTCTCCTCAGAGGCGCTGCCACGATAACATGCATTCGGTAGTAAGGACCTGGGTGCCGATGACAGCCCGAATGGAAGGGCTCGGAACTGAAGATGATGGCCAAAAAAACTCGAGCGCGGGAACCTCTTGTGCGCTTGAGCTATAGGGATGTGCAGGTGGCGTCCTGCATGTCTAGAGACAGCTAAAAGGTGTCCTGCTTCAGCATGGGAATAAGACCGGAAGAGTTACCATCAGCAGAATCTTTTGTAGGCGACCGACAAATTGAGGTCGCTGAGGTCCAGAATCGGACAGAGGTCCCCTGTTTTCTTTGGAACCAGGAAGAAGTGGGAATAGTATCCGTGTCCTCTCTGGTTCTCTGGGACGTACTCTATCGCTCCCTTTTGCAGAAGCGCGAGTACTTCTTGTCTGATCAATGACTTGTGCTGACCCGAGTACCGGGAGAGCAGAGGAGGCCTCGAGGGTGGCTTTTCTGCGAATTCTATAAAGTGGCCTCTTCTGACCATCTGGAGAACCCACCTGTCGGTGGTTATAGACTGCCATCCTGGCAGGAAATTCGCAATACGACCCCCGACCATGAAATCCCGTTAAGTCCTGAGGCGGGGCCGAAGGAATCAGGCTGTGGCGGCTGAGGGGCCACGCTGGCTGGGCCGGCAGTGCGTGGCCTCGACCTGCGGGTTGTTTTCCCTGGGCTCTGTGGAGCCGGAGCCCCTCTGTTGTGAATAGGCGGGACTGTTGTCTCTGCATCCGTCCACAAAATCGACTTTGTTCCCACTGAAGGAACTAAGCTTGGTCGATAAATGCCTGAACCGACCTCACCACCTTCCGGCCTCTTGGAGTTTAGTAATATATCTTCTGGGAGGGTTTATCAGATCAAAACTTCTCCCTCGAATGAGTGCGTCCATGATGTTTTCTGGGCGTCCGAGGTAAAACACGGAGATCACGGAGCCAGAAGTGCCTCGAGAGGCATCGCCTGAAGCTGCTGCTCAGGCGAGGAGTCAGCGGTCATCTGCTGCTCGTAGCACCAGGTTCCCACATCCGGACCCGTAAGGAGGCTGCAACATCTCCTCCTTCTGCTCACTTTCTGGCAATTTCTCAGCCGCATCCAGACCCCTGCACCCTCAGGGCATTTGGAACTGCACCATGTGGTCAAATAATTCAGGGATCTGATGGGCGCGAGTAGCGGGAAGCATCGCCTACACATGGCATCCAGCTGCTTGGACTCTGGGTCCGGTGGCAGGGTGCTCAAATGTTGCGGTCTCTGGGACCGGTCATGAGGCTGTTATGACCAGAAGAGTCGGCCTGAGGATGCTGAGCCAAGTACTGGTCTTCCTTGGAGCCTTGTACAGGCGGTCCAGCTTTCTTCGGCATACGCCGGAGTGAATGTGGGCGCTTCCACGCTGCCTTGGTGACGCCACAAGTGTCAACAAGGGTGCCACCACCACAGGCTTGGGGTCCTTCTGTCGATACTTCGCAAGGCGTAGCCTTTCCGGGTCTAACTCTTCCGCATCCCATCCCATGTTCTCTTGGATGTGTCTCATGATATCCAAGAACGAAGGGTCATCCGGAGGAGACTTTGGAAGCTCACGTGGGTCCGGAGAAGGGATGGAGAGAGGAGATGGGGATCTGGATGTTGAAAACTTTGATCCTGTGTCCTCCGTCAAAGGCGAACGACGGCGTCTTCTGGGTCTCTTAGGGCTGGGTGACCTAGAAGAGGATCTGGACGGAGGTCTCCTTTTGTCTGGTCTCCCCCTTGGAGGGGTCCTGGGCTCCCGGGGAGGAGGTAACCGGCCTGCAGACCCAGATGGAGAAGGGGGCGCAGGAACCGGAGGAGTAACCAGTGTAGGAGGAGGAGTTGGAAGCGGAGGTGGAGTGGGGACCATGTCCTTTTTGATGGTATCCCACTAGCAAGTGAAAAGCTCCTTCACCTCTGAAAAAGAAAGGCCCGATGATGGACCGGGCACCGGTGGTCGGTCGTCGGGTCCCGGCATCGGCTTCACAGGGGGCTCGGGTTGCGGAGAGGGTTCCCTGGGAGTCTCAACAGGACCGGGGTCGCCCGTCTGGTCCTCGGGCTGAGTCAACTCCTCCTCAGTGATGGTTTCCTGACAGACGTCGGTCGGAGGCGTCGGGGTCCTCTTCTCGATCGGTGCGGGCGCCGGTCCCCCTACCGGCGTCCGGTGATGAGCTGGCTTGGGCGGCGATGGTCTTCTGACGGACGACGGCTCTGGGGACCTGTGGCGAGAGGCCGACGTCGGGCGAACCGGCGTCCGGTCCAATGGCCTCTTAAGTGAGGTGAGCTCCTTGGTCTTCCGCTGGGGAGGAGGAGGCAAGGAGACGGACCTGATGGGTTCAGAATGGCGGGAACCCGACTTGTGGTGATAGTGGCGATCCCCGACTTAGCCAGAGGCCTTGGAGGACAAGGAAGGCCTGGGAGTCTTGGCCTGAGAAGAGGAGCCTGAAGACTTTCTCACCGCAGTGGGGGGAGGCTGAGAGCTGGCCCGGGAAGGAGAGCGGTCGGACCTGGAGCCGGAGCTGCGCGAGTAAGAGGCCCTAGACGGCGACCTGGAAGGGGCCTTCTCTCTATGCTTCTCAGAATGCTTGCGGGCCTTCTGCGAAGAATCCCCCCTGGAAGCCATGGTCTTGAGTTGTTCCTCGAACAGGAATGCCTGTAGGGCCTTCTGGCGACGGATCCGGGTTCTGCTGTTGAAACCCTGGCAAAGGTGCAGGACCGTGTGGGTCTGGGCCTAGCACCGGACACAGGCCGAAAAGTGGATCCTTGAATGGGATGTGCTTCCACAGGCGCTTTCGAGGAGTGACCGGAGGTCGGAGAGGACATCAGAGAAAAGCTGAATAGAGAGAGCAATTTCGTGAGGAAAACACTTTACCACTGGCGTTCGCGGCGCTAGAAAGCTGAACGAGAAGGGTCAAGACATGCAAGTCGGCGGAAGAACTGGGGAATCTGGCTGGACTGCCCCTTATGTACTCGCCTGGCCGTCGGAGGCGGGACCCGGCGTCGGGCGGGGTCCTACTGAAGATAGCTAGCTAGAATTTTCCTGGGTCCTGACGCCTGCCGGCTTCAGTCCTAATGGTATAACCTGCTGAAAGAGCTGTGTCTCGAAGTAAGATCGCAACCCAACTCTGTTATTGTGCTTGTACTTGTACCCCATTGTAACCCCATCCCGATGGTTGTACCTGGAAACCAGCCTTTGCTCCGTGTGCATCTCCTTATCATTAATTTTCTAATAAATATAATAGCTGAAAATGTCTTCCTGGATACTGGAAAAAAAACCTTGCAGGAATTATCTAGTTCATTTTTGAAAACTGAGACTCAATGTGCTTTTACAAGGTTAAAATGAACTTAAAAAAAATGGTAATGCTTCTCTTTCTCTCCTATGAGTTGCACACATCCACAACAGAAATGTGTTTGTTATCTGGACCCAAGCCTGTGATATAGGTAAAATGGTTTCATACATTTTGATAGTTTTCAAATGGACTTGGAATCTTTAGCATCAGTCAGTGTAATAATTAACTATGGTGACTATTTTACAATTGTCATGTTTTAATTTGGGTGGTTGTTTTTAGAATATGCTCATTGTATGTATTTATATTGTAAAGACTTGTATAAGTCAAACAATAAACTGAAAAATGACTTTGAAATGTGTTTACCAAAATCAGCTCACTGATAAGCAAGAAAGAAACAAGGCTTGAAACATTCCATTCTCTAAAGAAAAGCTTGAGAGGTAAAGAGTGAGGAAAACATTAAAAATCAAATGGTGCTGTAATCCGCCCCCCCCCCCAACGGAATATTTTATTTTTAAAGTGGTCCCACTGGAAAATGTTATATGAAAGTCTCACCTTGTTACTAAATTAGAATTGCAAATGAGGTTTTGACTGGGTTACGACAAGGCCTGCACTCTGTGTTATTAAAGGAATAGAGAGCTTCAATAAAAGCACCAAATTTGGACATTATGTTTTCAAGTGTAGTCCACTACCCCAAAACATGCCATACTTAACCGATTTGTAACTGTCCCAATTTAGAAGCCACCCCCGAATAAAAGCTGCAACTGAAATAAAGTTTATTAATAGAAGCTGCCTCTGATTTGTGGTCGCAGCTTCTCAGAGTCCTGGTAATTTGTGAATGAGCGTGCCTGACGCACTTCGTTAGTGTTATTCCATGATCCAAAAAATACATCTGAATACGCTGCTGTCTTCATATATAATGGGATTTTGTTTTGCAGTTTCTAAAAGCTACTGTTCGGCCCCCCACCACTGTCTTCCCTGTCTTTCCCCCACTGAGTGTCTTGTCTCAACACCACAGACGCCTCTGTCTTTGGGTTGGAAGGCAGGGCAAGAAGCTGTTTTCATAGTCGACCCCCATGCTCCATTACTGGTCAGCAAAAGGTGCACGACTTCCAGGTGGCCAGTACCCTCACTCCCTCCCTGAGAGCAGAGTGCCTCACTCACGCAATCTCACAGGTGGCAGAGGGATGTGCTGCAGCAAAAACACTGGGTCAGATGGTTGTCTTTTTCAATCAGTCTTTGTCAATGGCAGATGTAGTTGAACATCTGACTTAATTACCAATATGATCACAGAGCTATACAAAAAAAATGAAACAAATGGATTGTCCTCATGTTGCATGTCCCTACATCTCTCTCACTGGACAGCAAGTTCAGACCTTTCACACTGCAGTATCTTTATATCTACATCTATCAAAACTTGCACTGCCCCCCCCCCCCAAAAGATCACATGTCTCCTGCACAGGTCGTTTCTCATTCCGTGGTCGCTAACATGCTGGGTTGGTCTCCCAGTCTGAGCTGGACAAAACAACAGGCATATTGTTAATCTTTTATAATAAAGTCTTATCTGTAGACACAGGATTAGGTTCTGAGCTGCACCGCTGCTGCCAGGATTGGGGGGCTGTGTGTGGGGAAGAGATGTGGATAATAAGCCGTGTAATCTCCTCACCTACTTTAAACAGCTTAACCTTGCTGTAGGCAGCTGACGGATCCCATGCATTGTGAGGAACACAAAGGGTTAACACCGAAACTACAAGGTTAGCACGGTCTATTGGGCTCAGGAGAGCAAGAGGCACGAGAGACCTTTTTGTAGTTGGCTGGGTCACAGAACACTGACTTTGTTTAATAAGAGAAAAGTAAATTTCTGTTAACAAAATTCTTTCAATCTCCTGAATGCAAACTTTTTCTGGTTCTGGACTCAATGGTGAGACAATGCTGTTTTTTTTTTTTTGTAGTTATTACTTTTCTCTCCTCCTACCGCTGGCTTGTATCAGGAGGGCATCCCCAGCCCCATCCCCCGGCATCCACCAGCCGACGCTGACCTGGCCCCAGGGCTTACCCCCCCCGGCGAGGGGTCGAACTCCCCCACCAAGGACCGGATTAGGTGGCCAGTGCCGTGGCTAGCCGGGGGCGGAGCCTGCGAGGTGCCCTCCGCCATCCTGCATGGCAGTATCTTTTTCTCCTGTTCTCCCAGGAGTTGGGACCATGCCATGACGTCAGCGGAGTGGAGCGCGCACACGTCCGCACGTGCTCCCTCCAGATGCCTGGCCCAACTCCTACCCCACTTGTGGTGCAACGCCCTGTCCTCCAGCCTCCGCCGGGGGGTGGGGCGAACAAGCTACCGACCACCGAGAATCCCTCCTGAGAAGGAAAGCAGTCCATCGGACACTCAATCCTTCTCCTCCCCTGCTCACCCCCGACGGCTCGTGCTCGTTCCCGAACACGGATCGCCGGCGTTGTGCGAGGTCAGGCGCCAGCGCCTCAGCACCACCGGGCCAGCTCCAAGACAATGCTGTTCTAATGCATCTTAGCCAACACCCTCAAAACTCAACAGCCACCACAGAACTCACCACAGAAATAACAGTAAGTAGAATGGAAGTCATGCCACTGCATACATGAAGAGTCCTGGCGTACACTACCCTGGCATGTATGATTCCTGACTGTGTATGTGCTTTGAGGAAATCAGGTCAGATTGCTCCAGCTCCCTCAGAGAGAGAGTCTGAGCAGAAAATGTTATTACAGTGACCTATGTTCACTCCTGACCAACTGCAAGCCCCACATGTATACCACTCAGCAGCTTGTAACTCCAGAAAAATAAAGAATGTAAGTTGGAGTATCACATAAATACCACAATGTGCATCTCCAGTGTAATTAAAAAAAAAAAAAAGATCTCCTGATATGCACAGCTATGCATGCCACACCCAGATGCATTCAGTGAGGAAACCAGAGGCAGTATTACAATGAATTGTTTTGCACACATCCAGAAATGCTGAATCTACGTGCATGTGAGCCCACAAAGATAATAGGAGGCTTCCATTCCACTCCTAATTCTATGGAACTCACACCCTAACACAGAGCCTGTGTACGGGTGCATAATTCACCATTAGCAGCTGGTTTCATTTCAATACTAGTGTTCCGCAGCTGCAGTCTCTTTTCCCTGCTTTGTTTGCTCTTGAGGTTCCTCCATGTACTCAGTACCTGATGTCATCAATGATATCAAATGGTATATTAAACAATCAATAGAAAGAAAACTACAACAGAGGCCAAGCAACCCCTGCTGCAGAAGTGCAGCAAGCTTGTTGCAGAGCTTAAGAGCCCTGCCACAGAACCTTGGGCTGAAGTGCGGCATAGAGCAGAGCCCTGCTCTTTCCCAAGAGTAAAAGACCAAAAGGGTAATCTCAAACACAAATCAGTTGACAGCGGAGAATCCTGCTGAAACAGTGTACCAACCAGGAGGAGTTCAACAGTGACAGCAAATGAAAGACTGAACAACTTTACAAGAATGGACCCAGTCGGACTCTGCGACTCACAGAGCTGCCCTGTGGGGGACTCGGGTTTGAAGGCTGCTTTGGCTCTCTCACTCACTGGGCTGGCACGTCATGGTGGCACGCGCTCACTCTCTGAGAGCTACTGCTCGCTATCTGGTAACCTCCCCCACAGCTGAAATACGATGGAGATCTGGTACCATCCTTCAGAATAACTTGCTTCTCATGCAATTACTTTGTTTGCAAAACAGTTACTGGAGTGTGTCACAGGAGAGCAGCAGAGAGTTTTTTACTCTGATATGCCTCATGAACAGAATATGTGGGAAATTTTTTTGTTATTATAACTAACTAATTTAAGCCTGTGGATTAAAAAATTTTAAAAAATGTTGCTCCTTCTCCAGGAAAATACTTAAAAAAAAAAAAATCTGAGGATCAACATAATCATTTTTTTCTGACCTTAGGCTAGAAGAGATTCTATTGGAACATAACCTATAAATCAAGGGGTGAGGGTACTTCTCAGTCAAAGCTTTAAATAGTATGATTGCAACTACCATGAAGGCAGGAGGAGAACTCAATGAAGCAGGGTCAGTTCATGAAATGGAGGTACCAGTGTGCCAAATATTTAGTGCATGAATTTAAAAGAATTAAAAACAGCCACTGCAGTTATAATCAGCGACTCTAAAAGGTGGCCACAAGTACAGATACAGGACATACTGTAACTTGAGAAGCCCAGATGCATCCATTTTATTTTTTTTTAAATCTGATACAAAAATGCCCCAGATTTCTCTCAGCAATACATGATATGCAAAACCACAGTATATTCCACTGCTTCTTTGCAGACTTTCTTCTAGTTGTACTTAAGTAAAATTATTTTTAAAACTTCCTCTGGTGTTGTCTTTTGTTAGTGAAGGCATTTTTCCCTGATGTTAAATGCATAACAAATTTCTGGTTCATTCAGAGTTTTTGTGTCACTTGAACCTGTGGTATCCTGGCGAATTTCAGAAAAAGCATTCAGCTTTATTGGTGGGTGGGATTGTCTTTTGGGACTGAGTTTTAAAAGTGCTGTGGGACTTCAGTGAGCTAGGGGTCCCGGTGATGCTATTTTTAAGTTAAACAATTGTGTGGTTCCTACTGTAATACTGTTACAAGCACAATGTTGTTTGGTGTCCAGTGTTATATGCGCAGCGCCAAAGATAATTATTCTCAAGTCTCGGTCAGGGAGTTATCTCACAACATGGGCCCTTTTTCATACTTGAATCACAGTGTCTTGAAATGCTTAAAGTGAAGTCAAGAGAAGTCGTTTTTTAACAAACAGGTGCGGTGGTGTCCATTGTTACATGTGTAACGCTGTGGTGTGCACAGTTACATGTGCAGCACTGGTGCTTTTTCTTAAGTCTCTGTTTGAGACTTATCTCACAATATAATATGGTCCCTTTTTCACTCTTGGGTCACTGTCTTGCAAAGCTTATTAAAATTAATCCACTGTGGATTTGAAAAATTGACCCTCATATCACACTTTGGTAACTCTTACTCATAAACGTATCCAGGACTGGTCCGTAACGTTCTGTAGATCCAATGTTCCTACATATTCCCATGTCTCCAAATAAAAAATTGTTGAAAGAAATGCACTTCGGGAAAGTCCTTTCCCCCTAGATTGTACGGCAAAAGCTTAAGAAACATCAGACTGCTCAATCTGCACAGAGGAAGGTAGGTAAGGCTGCCTGGTCCAACCCTGACAGTTTTAAATGTCTCCGAAAGGCAACACTCTATAGAAAGAACTGAGGCTGTCTCCCTGGTACAAACGTGTGCTTTTTTTTTTTTTTTTTTATGTACAGTAGATAAACCTCAGCCACAGTCACAGAGGAAAATTAAATAATGACAAAGTATTTACATGGTGCTTCAGTCTTTAGTGGGTTCTGTAAGCAGACGCTGACAGGGGTGGTATGTGTTAGTTTGTAGCACTCTCATCTCTCTGGGACAGAATACAGTGGGTTCAAATCTCATTTAGCCTCATACATAACACTGAGACTGCAGTGATGTACTAATGACAAAGGCTGTACTGCTAGAGCAGCCATCCTTTGTACGAAATCCCACACCTGTAGGACTACTGCCACAAGGCACTAGGACCACAAGCAAACTTTTCTAACTAGCAGTCTACCAGGTGGCCGCCCACGATGGCATCACACGCAGACGCTGCTCCTCCCATATAAACATGGGCAGCTCCGCGCCCTAATCAGTTCTCCCCTCCCCCCGGAGACCATGAGCAGCAAATCCTGCTAGGGAACCGAGGAAGGCCACAGGTTCCTACCATGGTAATACAGGTGAAAGAGAAGATAAACCATCATGACAAAGGAGAGACAGAGGCAGAGGAGCCCTAAATCAGTGGGGGATGGAGGATGGGGTGGCATGGCTTGCTGCAAGAGATTTTCTCAAAGATCTACTATTACAGTAAGTTCTTACATAACTGCACTATCTTCATCAAGGGTATCTCTTGCAGCAGGCCACACCTGTAGGATGACTCTGTGACAGGACTGAATAAGGCCCTGTTCCATTTGTTGTGCAGAAAGAGTTTAAACACAAGGGTCTGTTCTATCCTCTCCCTTTTCTGTCTGTCTGTCTAGTTGCGTAACCCAATTTTCTTGTGAGACCTAAGAACTGATCCCTTCAACTGTTTCGCAATTCGCCACCTCTCGCTATCTCTCTGGCTTCCCTTGATATTTCTGTCTTTTCTTCCTCCTTGCATATATGCGGATATAAAAATACATGTGAATCTTTATGTGGAAATGTCACTTATACTGGGATCCCTTTGTTTAAAACTATATATAGTTATACTGTTGAAATGATTGCAAAAAGCTATTTGGAACTCAATGGGTTAACCTGAGATGTAGTTTTTTAAGCCTTTTGCAGAGCTGTAAACAAGAGGTCAGTTCTGGGTCACTATGTATTGTTTTGCTGCACCTGCAAGGGAAGAAACTGACAAGAACATTATGTAAACTTACAAGAGCATTCTGTGAGAAGTGGGTTCTCTTAATGAGTTCCCAGACAAAGACTTATAAAAACAGCAGCAATGCTTTTGCTAGAGAGATAAGGAGAGTGAGAGACTGCAAGACTGAAACTTGGAATTACGAGATACCCTCAAAAGAAGGACTTAGTTTTCTCTGTTTGTACTGTCTTTGTAAACAGTTCTACTGAATAATTTTTATTTTGCTGTTATTGAGAAAAATAAAACGTTATTTGCGAATTTTGAAACTGCTCCTGGTTTTCCTATGCTTCCTGACCTGTGCCTCAATGACAGATTGTGTTAGAAGTGGGATTTATGCCGTGCATGCTCTAAGCCAGGATTTTTGTGTGTGGGTACTAATTTTAGTACCAGGGAAGCACAGCAGAAAGGTATGCATTCTGTAGCAGCAAGCCCAGGAGTCATTACCAGAAAGATGGCAGCCAAACTAGCAGAGACAGAAGTCCAAGCTGAGACTGTATAGCCAGCACCAGTGATGGGGAAAAAAAAAAAGAACAGGTAGTGACAGAACCTGAAAGCCTGTCTGCCTTCTTCAAATGGTGGGCTAAACAACAAAGAGGGACAGAGAAACAGAGAAAAGTAGAGATGCAGTGACAGGAGCAGCAGATAAGAGATGCAACAACTGGAGCAGCGATGGTTGTATGCCTTGCAAGTTATCAAAGCTGGAGGTTCTGGCACAGGTCCAGCAGAGTAACAAAACACCAATAACTTAAAAGACCTTAAACTTACAAAGTTGTGTCCCTCTGATTATATCGAAGCATACCTGACAACTTTTGAAAGGGCTGCAGCAGCCTATCACTGGCCAAAGCAGCAATGGGCAATCAGACTGGTACCTTACCACACAGGGAAAGCCTAACTTGTCTACAGCAATATGGACACTGCAGTGTCAGAAAATTATGACCTGGTGAAAAGTGAGGTCCTTAAAAGATATGACATCTCAGGAGAGACCTACAGGCAGAGATTTCGGTGTCTGAGGTACAACTCAGTTGACAATCCTCGAGAAGCCTTCACCCGACTCAGAGAACTCCTTATGAAATGGTTCCATCCAGAGAGCAAAACATTCCTACAGATCATTGAAACATTTGAAATGGAGCAGTTCATCAACATCCTACCCACAGATGTACAGCTTTGGGTAAAAGAATACCGACCAGAAAGTGGGGAAAAGACTATTTCTTTGGCTGAAGACAGCAGCGAGGTAACTGCCAAGCTCCGGTAAGACACTCTTTTTCCCATTTTAACTCCAAGTCTGATAAGAACTCTGGTGGGGTAACAAATCTGCTCCCAAAAACTTTATTTGCTATAACTGTAATAAGCCAGTTCATATTGCAAGAAACTGTCGTAGTAAGATGAGTGACACTGGAGTAGATTTGTTCTTAGCAAATTGGAGCAAGTACTTAACAGATGTGAAGGTGGGAGATAACACTATGAAGAGACTTACAGATTTGGGAAGCAGACAGACCCTAGTGCATACTGAAGTCCTGGGAAAACAAAGTCCAAAAGATCCAGGTACTGGTGTCATCTGCATCCACAGGGACACTCAATACTATCCCATCAGCCAAGTGACTCTGACTATTAATGGGGTGTCGCACCAAATGAAAGTGGGGTTAGTACCTAAGTTACCTGGATCTATGACTGGTCAACAAAAATTTTATCGAAACGACCGAACAGTGAAACCTTTATGTTGACTGCTTTGCGGTCAGCAAAAATTCTCACGGTCTCATGTTTTTCTTGAGAACTGCCCCTCCAGCTTCCCATGCTGGGGGCTATCCCCATCCTCACTAAATATAATCAACTCCAAGTCGGAGTGACTGGGGTGCAAGACCACCCGAAAACAGTGCTGGGGTCCAGCACTCACATTACGGCGACCTGGTGCTGTAGTCACTGTAGTGTCAGTTGAAGTTTCGACGTCGGGGTGGTATACCAAGTTACCTGTACCTGTGATTACTGGAAATGACTTTCCAGGATTTACTGAGTTAATCAAAGAGGAAGTAAATCCTGATGTTTCAGCAGCTGTGGTGACAAGAGCTCAGGCAAAGAAAATCTCAGATTCCGGGGACTCTTTTCCTTTCGCTGATTTTGATCCAGACTTGTCTGAGCACAGCTCCAAGATCCAGAAGTCCAGGAAAGAAAGATGACACCTGAAGAAACAGTGGCAACAAAAGACTGATGGACATAAGGGGTTAACATATGAAAATGATGAAACTAAACTGATCAGTGATTGTGATTTTCTTTCAGAACAAGCTATCAATGTTTCTCTCCAGGGTTATTTTAAGCAGCTGAGGGTGAAACCAAAACAGGGTGAACCTATATTTAAAAAATGTAATGGGCTACTGTACAGAATTTGGGTTAAACCTCAGACACAGGAACAGACAGAACAATTGGTTATACCACAAAAGTATAGATCTGAGCTGTTACAGATAGCACATGATAGTCCTATGGCTGGTCACTCGGGGAGGGATCGCACCCTTGCCAGACTGCTGTATGGATTTTACTGGCCTGGAATTCATGAAGATGTTGGTGCCTATTGCAGTTCTTGTGCTGAGTGTCAGAAAGTAGCCCCAGTGACTAAAAAAGACAAGGTGCTCCTGGTGCCCCTACCCTTGATAGATGTTCCTATTGCAATGGATGTTGTTGGCCCCTTAGACAAAAGTAAAAAGGGTAATTGATTCATTCTGGTACATAGATACATAGACAGTGTCGGCAGATAAGGGCCTATGGCCCACCCAGACTGCCCATTTGAGCTTGTAAGTTCAGTTTGTTTTCCTAGAAGTCTGTTGCCCCTTACCCCTGACCTCTAGAATTCCTTTATGTCTATCCCATGCATTCTTAAATCCCGTGATTGTTTCAGCCCCCACCACTTCCTCTGGCAGGGTGTTCCACTTGTCCACCACCCGTTCTGTGAAGAAATTCTTTCTCATGTTTCCTCTGAATCGTCCTCCCTCAACTTCATCCCCTCTAGTCCTGGAACATCATTTTCGCTTAAAAATAGTGTTTTCCTGCACCCTGTTCCTCTTTGTAAGATACTTGTATGTCTCTATCATATCCCCTCTCTCCCTCCTCTCCTCCAGGGAGTACATGTTCAGTTCCCTCAACCTGTCTTCATAGGACTTGTGATGCAATCCATGCACCATCTTTGTTGCCCTCCTCTGAACCTTCTCTACCCTGTCTATGTCCTTACATAGGTATGGGCTCCAGAACTGTACACTGTACCCAGGTGGGGGCCTCACTAGTGTCTTGTATACAGGAATTATGACCTCCCTTTTCCTGCTGGTGATGCCCCTGCCTATACATCCCAGCATCCTATTTGCTTTACCTGCTGCCTTGTCACACTGTTTCCCTACCTTGAGGTCATCAGATGACAACCCCAAGATCCCTTTCCTGCTTGGTGCATGCTATATCCTCACCCCCCAACTGATATATTGTGCCAGGATTTTTGTGCCCCATATGCATTATCTTGCACTTCTTTGCATTGAATTTCAACTGCCAAACCCTTGACCATTCTTCAAGTTTCTGCAAGTCGCCTCATTCTGTCTACACCTCTGGTGTGTCTACTCTGTTACAGAGCTTTGTGTCATCAGCGAACAGTGAAATTCTGCCTTCTAGATCCTGCAATGTCACTGATGAAAATGTTGAATAGGACCGTCCCAGGACTGATATCCCTGTGGTACTCCACTGGTCACTCTTCCTCTGTGGAGTGACAGCCATTTACCACCACCCTCTGTGTCCTGCCACCCAGCCAGTTACCTACCCACCACACTACTGTCCTGCCCACACCCATATTCCCCAGTTTGTGTAATAGTCTTCTATGTGGCACAGTGTCAAAGGCCTTGCTGAAGTCCAGATCGCCATGTCCACTGCCCTCCCGATCCACCTCCCTAGTCACCCAGTCAAAATTCAACGAGGTTGGTCTGACATGACCTCCCCTGATGAAACCATGCTGCCTTGGGTCCTGTAGTCTATTGACAACCAGATGTTCCACCAATCTCTCCTTCAATAGTGCTTCCATGATCTTCCCCACTACCGAGGTGAGGCTGACTGGTCTGTAGTTCCCTGCTTCCTCTTTGTTCCCACTTTTGTATAAGGGGACTACATCCGCTGTCCTCCAGTCTTTGGGTACCTCCCCTGTTTCCAGTGATCGGCTAAACAGGATAGCCAGAGGTTCAGCCACCACCTCTCTTAGTTCTTTAAGGACCCTGGGGTGCACCCCGTCTGGCCCCATTGCTTTATCAACTCTTATTACTTCCAGTTCCTTCAGGACCCTTTCTTGTGTAAAGGGACTTGTGTCCATTTCTGCACCATTCTCACCCCTTGTACTCCCTTCAGATCCATTACCCCTCTTCCTCAGTAAAGACTGAGCAGAAATACCTGTTCAATATGTCAGCTTTACTGTTGTCATCCTCCATGACTCCCATCCTCCCCTTCAGTCTCACTATCCTCCCTTTGTCTTTCTTTTTCACTTATGTACCTGTAAAGGTTTTGTCCCTACCCACTGATTTTGCAATGTGTTCTTCTGTCTGAGCTTTGGCTTCCCTTACTGACCTCCTGCCTCCTTTGCTACTCCCGGTACTTCTCCCTATCCCTTCTGCCTGTTCTTTTTGTGATTGCCTGAATGCAATCTTTTTGCTTTCACTTTCTTTGCTACCTCTTTGGAAAACCATAATGGTCTCCTCTTCCTTTCCTCTTGCTAACCTGCTTAATGCATAATTCTGTTGTTCTTGTAATCCCCATTTTAAATACTGCCCACTGTTCCTCAACCCCTGATTCCTGTCCCATTCCCCTTAATGCCTCTTTCAAGTATCTCCCCATTATCCCAAAGTCTGCCCCCCTAAATCCAGGATACGTGTTTTTGTGTGGTTTGGTTCTGCTCTTTCTGTGATTTCAAACCACAATGACTGGTGGTCACTGTTACCCAGGTGCTCCCCCACTGTTACCCCCATCACACTGTCCCTGTTTGTGAGCACAAGGTCCAGTATTGCCTTCTGCCGAGTTGGTTCCATGACCAGTTGCTTGAGGAAGGCACCCTGAAGGGAGTCCAGGATAAATCTGCTCCTAGTTGATGCTGCTGCTGGGATGTTCCAGTCCACGTCTGGAATATTGAAGTCTCCAACCAGTACTACCTCACCCTTGTCTGCCATCCTTTGGATGGCTAGCATCAGCTCCCTATCTGTTTCTTCCTCCTGGGCTGGTGGTCTATAGACCACACCTGTGCGGATGGCTGTCCCCATTTTCCTTTCCAGCTTAACCCACAGTCTCTCCCCCATTTTGTTCCTCCTGGATCTCTGTGGCCCTTATGTCATTTTTCACATACAGTGCCACTCCTCCTCCCTTCCTGCCTGCTCTGTCTCTTCTGAATATGTTGTAGCCAGGTATGGCCATCTCCCAGTCATGGTTATCATTACACCAGGTTTCAGTGATGGCCACAATGTCCAGGTCTGACTGTACCATGACAGCCTCAGATCTTCCATCTTGTTGCTAAGGCTCCTGGCATTTGCACACATGGCTTTCCATGATTTGACCTCCCTAGACTGCTTCACTGTTCTACTCCAGCCCCTTCCTGGTTGTCATTTATCCCTGGTTCTCCTTGCTGTCTGCCCTTCTGCTGAATGTTTTTCTGCTTATCCACCTTTGGGCACTAATCTCCATCTTTTGCACACTGCTTTGCAGAGATAGCCACTCCTCTGGTTCACTGGTTCCACTGCTAGCTGTGGGGGGTGAGCAAGTAGGTACCCTCCTTGCTGGCCTGCCACCCCCCTTTGCTAGTTTAAATGCTTGTCAATGTAGCATTTAAACTTATCATTGAGTGCTTGGATTCCCCTCCAGGATGGATGCAGGCCGTCAGGCTTGAACAAACCTCCATCCCTCCAGGTGGGTCCCCAGTCACCAATGAATCCAAACCCTTCCTCACAGCACCAGTTCTTCAACCATGAGTTAAAGTTCCTGGTGCATGCACTCCTATGCTCTCCCTTGCCTCTCACAGGTAGTACTTCTGAGAAAGTGACAGAGTAGCTACTTGTTGAACCCTCCCAGTTTCTAAACTCTTTCTGAACTTCCTTTGGCTCCCCCATTTGCCACAGGTCATTAGTACCTAGGTGGATAATGACATCCAGCTCACCCTCCCGTCTTGCCTTCCCAGTGATTCCCAGGATCTTCCTTCCATCCCTCCATGCCGTAGCACCTGGTAGGCACCTCACCTCCCTGTCCTCCCCTCCTGTGTTCCTAGCTGGATCCCTCTACGATGGAGTCCCCACCAGGATTGCTTCCTCCTCCTCTGGGGTCCACTGCTTTCCCGCTGAGGTCACCTCCTTGGCTAACCTCCACATCCTTTCCTTCCACTTCTCTGGGTACCTCTATTTGGTTGTCCTCGTTTGCCAGTGTGGCATATGAGTTCTTGAGTGGAATAGGATCTGGGATGTGCCTCTGCTACTGCTCTAACCTCCCCCTGGGCACACTGTCATCCAAGTGCTCCTCGTTCTCGGCATCCTTTGAGGCAGCTGCATTGGACTGGGTGGTCCCTGGATGGGGGTGATGGTACTCCTGACCTAGTTTACTTCCGCTCTGAGTCTGGCTACCTCATCCGCAGTCCAGAGATGCATGCAGATGGGGCAGCACCTCAGTGTCCAGAAGGTCTGCCTGAATATGGCTGCCCCACAGCCACTGCATTGCACCACTCCCACATTATACTGCAATTCCACTACTTGTCTGCTACTGAAGCTCTCCTAGTTCTCTTTTTATTAATTTACTGTACTAAAAATCCTGTCACTAATCCTCAGATATTTTTTTTTAAAGGAAAAAGAAATCAATAAATAAATAAATGAGTCAAAACACTTGTTGTGCTGAGGGTGGGCTTCTTCTCCTTATGCCCCTCCTACTTCACACCCCTTACTATTCCCTGTGTTTAGCTCCTGTCAATCAGATTTATCAGGGCATATAATTAAGAGTTGGGGAAGGGGGGGGGCGAAAATTTGCAGCAATTAAAGATAGCACAGAATTACACCACCACTATGTTTTAAATTTTCAACAGCCCAAAAACAATTATAAGTAGAGACAACAAAGAAAGTATAGTTTCACTAAACTCCCACAATCTAAGTTTAAAAGAAAAATAGCAATTACCAGTTACTCTAAAGCACTGAATTGAATATGTTTCCTTCCTTCCCCTTCTGGCTAGTTTGTGACTATGCTACTCAATACCCAAAAGCAGTTCCTATGCGTACTGTCACAGCCCCAAAAGTGGCAGCAGAGCTTGCCAAACGTTTCAGCAGGTTGGGCATACCTAAAGAGAATATTACTGATCAGGGTAGTAATTCTGGTGCTGCATGACTAAAGGAGCTGCACCGACTACTAGGCATCACTGCCGTAAGAACCTTCCATCATCACCCTCAGACATACGGTCTTGTTGAGCGTATTAATCACACCCTAAAATGCATGTTAAAAAGGTTTGTAAAAGGGGAAGGGAAAGACTGGGACCAATACTTACCTTACCTGCTTTTTACTTACAAAGAAGTGCCACAAGCATCATCAGATTTTTCACCATTTGAAATGCTGTATGGTAGACAACCTAGAGGGCAACTAGATGTAATAAAAGAAACATGGGAAGATAACCCCCCCAGTCAGAAACAATCTATCACATCTTATATGTATGCCCTGAGAAAGAAGCTGCAAAATATGTTGAAATCGTCCATAGTAATCAGGAAGAGGACCAAAACCAGCAGAAGGTGCATTATGACCATGGAGTAAAAGAAAAGGTTTTTGAGCCAGATGAAAAGGTCTTGCTACTGTCACCCAGTACAGGAAATAAATTGTTAATGAAGTGGCAAGGGCCTTATAAAGTGCTTAGACGTACTGGCACAGTTAATTATGAGACTGAGACCCCTGATAGGAAAAATCCTACTAAGATACACCATGCTAACCTCCTCAAGAAATGGGTTGAAAAAAAACACAAAAAGCTGTTTTGCTAGTTTTACCAGAAACTGATAAAGAAGATATTGATGTAGCTTATGACAGACTGGAGCAAACTGTAACTGTGGATGCTGTAAAGGTGAATGTTTCCTTCACCTCTGAACAAACCGCAGAAATCTGTAACTTACTAAAGACATTTACAGTACTTCTACCACAGTACCAGGCTGAGCAAAAGGTGTTGAGTACGTAATAGTGACAAGGAATGCCCATCCTATTAGACAAGCGGTTAAGAGCAGACGTGGTTAAGGAAATACAAAAAATGAAAGAACTGGGTATCATAAAAGAGTCGAGAAATGTTTGGTCATCACCTATGGCCGGGAATGCAAACAAAAAAGAAGGGGCTGTAAGAATCTGCCTTGATTTTAGGAAACAATTCTTAATCAAGTGCCAGAATTTGACAGTTATCCTATGCCAAGAATAGGTGATTTGGTGGACAGACTGGGGAAGTGCCAAGTATATCAGTACCCTCGATCTCATGAAGGGTTACTGGAAAATCCCACTAGCTAAAGAATCCAGAGACAAAACTGCATTTGCCACTCCTGTTGGATTCTATCAGTTCACCACCATGCCACTTGGTTTACATGGCGCACCCGCTACATTCCAGCGGTAGATGGGTGTAATTTTATCCCCTCACACTGGTTATTGTGCTGTGTACCTGGATGATGTCATCGTGGTGTACAGTCCAGACTGGAAAAGCCACCTCAAACACCTATGAGCAGTTATCCAATCAATCAAATAGGCAGGTCTGACAATTAATCCTACCAAGTGTGCACTGGGCATGCAGGAAACCAGATATTTGGGTTATGTTTTGGGTAATGGAGAAGTCAAGCTAGAGGTTTCCAAGATAGATGCTGTAGCTAGCAGCCCTGTCCCTAAAACCAAGAAACATGTCAGGTCATTTTTAGGGCTGGCTGATTATTATCGGAGATTTGTTCCTGAATTTGCCGAGTTAGCTACTCTCCTAACTGAACTCATGAAGAAACTGTTCCTAAATAATGTAAAGTGAACCCCAGAGCATGATGAAGCTTTTCGGGCCATTAAGGCTGCATTATGTTCAGCCCCTGTTTTAAGAAGCCCAGACTTTCAGAAACAATTTCTGTTACAGACTGATGAATCAGAGGTAGGCCTAGGTGCAATCCTCAATCAAAATATAGATGGGACAGAACATCCTATTCTTTACATAAGTAGGAAATTGCACGACAGAGAGAAAAAATAATCCACCATTGAAAAGGAATGTCTTGCAGCAAAGTGGGCCATGGAGTTCCTTAAGTTTTACTTATGAAGAGCTGACTTTGTACTTGTAACATATCACAATCCTCTCTATTGGCTTAACCAAATAAATAATAAAAATTCTAGAACCACACGGTGGTACCTAGCACTACAGCCATTTAAATTTAAAGTGATGCACAAATCTGGGTAAAAGAATGTCAATGCTGATTTCTGTCAAGATATGGATCAGGAATTGAGAATTCCGAAGGTCGAAAATATGCGAGTTGAAACTTCTCTGTTTGCTATGCTGCATATACACCAAACTGTAAAGGTTATAAGCTAATGTTAGACAGGAATTTAATAGAATGTTTTGGAAATCTGTTTTTGTAAAACAGGCTCCCTCTTAAAGAGGGGAGTATGTGACAAAGCTGAATAAGGTCCTGCCCCATTTGTTATGCAGAAATAGTTTAAATGCAAAGGTCTGTTCTGTCCTCTCCCTTTTCTGTCTCTTGTCTGTCTGGTTGTGCAACCAAATTTTCTTGTGAGACCTAGGAACTGATCACTCCGACGGTTTCGGAATTCTCCACCTCTCACTATCTCTCTGCCTTCCCTTGCTATTTCTGTCTTTTTTCTTCTCCTTGCATATCTATGGGTATAAAAATATATGTGAATCTTTATATGGAAATGTCACTGATACAGTAACCCCTCGCTATAGCGAATCCTCAGCTATAACGAACAGCGTGAGTGGCTCCCGGCTCTGACACTGACAATCAGCTGTTGTGCTCAAGTGCATCAAGGGTCAGTGACAGAAGCCAGAAGCTGGTTACAGTATTCAATTAATCAATCAGTGAAAGTGATTAAGTGAAAGCAGTTTTGGCATTCCACTGGAGTCTGTATAACTGTGGGTGAGCCACAGCTCAACACAGATAGTCTTGCAAACTGTTCCACAATGAAACGCTCTGGCTATTCCGTGCAAACAAAACTTTCAATATTGGACCGGCTGAACAGTGGTGAAACTTTAGCAAAGCTCTCAACAGAGACTAGGTATTTGAAGTCCATCATATGCAACTGGCAGAAGCAGGAGCAATCCCTGCGTGACTTTGCCGGTGAGTGTGCTGATGGGCTGACCAGAAAAAAAATGCCGCGCCCTGATGAAAATGAGATTAATAGGGTGACGCAGATTTGGTTCACACAACAGAGATTGAATGGTGAGCCTGTGTCTAGTCCTACAGTCCAGCAAAAGGCACAGCAGTTCGCATAACAAATCCACGGACCCGACACTCAATTCAAGTCCTCCTCTGGCTGGTTATGGTGCTTCCAGCACAGACACGGCATCAGGCGTGTCTGCATCACTGGTGAGCAGTGGTCCTGTGACGATGATACTGCTGCAGAATTTCTCCCAAAGTTATAGGGCATTATAAATCAAGGCGGTTACCAGCCTGAACAAATCTGAAATGGGGACGAATCGGGGCTGTTCTGGTGGTGCCTACCAGAAGTGACACTCGCTGGGCGGAAATGCCAGTAAGGGGTTCAAAGTTAGCAAGGATGGTGTAACACTCCTTTTTGCATGCAACTCTACCAGCACGCATAAAATCCCACCACTCATAACAGGCAAGTTTGCAAAGCCCCGTTGTTTCCATCATATCAACCTCACCTCCCTCCCTGTTACCTACTCCAACAGTTGCAATGCATGGTCGACATGCGATATTTTCAGAGACTGGTTCTTTAATGACTTTATTCCTTCTGTTCACCTGCACTTACACAGATATGAAATTCCAGTAAAGACCATCCTTCTGCTTGACCAATGTCAGGCGCATCCTGCTGAAAGTGAGCTGCATTCCAAGGATGGTAGAATAAGAGCTGTATTCATACCCAAAACACAACTTCCCGGATACAGAAACTTGACCCGGGGGGCGGGGGGGGAGAGAGAATAATTGCAACTTTCAAAAAAAAACTACAGAAAGCAGCTTCTCTCAGACCTGGTTTCTACTGACGGAGCAGGGGTTACGGACTTTGTTAAGAAACTGACCTTGAAAGACGTTGCTATTTTATGCAGGGAAGCCTGGGACAATGTGTCAGTGGCCACGATCTTGCACTGCTGGACTGCCACATTAGGAGCTGCATTCAGGGATTTGCTGCGAGATCCAGAAAAACCAGAGGACACAGATGACACTGGTGAGATTGCAAGTCTTGCGCAAGAATTAAACTTGATAGCCAGAGATGACTCCGTGGCAGCAACCATCGATGATTGGCTGTCCACTGACAACACAGCGGGAACACACAAGCAGGTGACAGATGCCAACATTGTAAATGTGCTCAGTCAAACACAGGAATTGGAGGACCAGGAGGGGGAAGAGGATGTGGAGGATGATGGAGCCGTACTGTTGCCCATCTACCAACAAGCCATCACCGGTATAGAAGCAGAACTGCTGTGGATGCAGTCACAGGATGCCGACCCCATTAAGGTACTGCAGTTAAGGAATTCTCTGTCTTACGCAAGAGACTTGGCCATAAAGCATGCAGCTACACAGACAAAAATCACTAGTTTTTTTTTTAAATCATCAGATGATGCTAAGAACTGAGCACAGTACTTTACCATAATGAAATAAAAATAAAATGCATCTTTTGCTGCCTGCATTTCTTTTAATGTGCTTAAATAAATAAATCTGAATAAGAATAAATCTGTCTTTGTAGTCATTGCATTTGTTGCACTTGTTTAGCATTTAGCAATGCATTACTTCTGAGTACAAGTTCTAAGTTACAGCTGTACCATGTACAAGTGATGTTCTGTACTGGTCCCACTGTAACAAATTAAGCGCGATAACGAATCAGTTTGATGGACCCCAACACATTCATTATAGCGAGGGGTTACTGTACTGGCATCCTTTTATTTAAAACTGTACATATTTATACTGTTGAAATGATTGCAAAAAGCTATTTGGAACTCAAGGGGTTAACCTGAGATGCAGTTTGTAAGTCTTTTGCAGAGCTGTAACCAAGATGTCAGTTCTGGGTCACTGTGTACTGTTTTGCTGCACCTGCAAGGAACAAAACTGACAAGAACATTCTGTAAACTTACAAGAACATTCTGTGAGAAGCAGACTCTCTTAACGAGTTCCCAGACAAAGACTTATAAAAAGAGCAGCAATGCTTTTGCTAGAGACACAAGGAGAGTGAGAGACTGAAACTTGGAATTAAGAGATACCCTCAGAAGTAGTACTTCATTTTCTCTGTTTGTACTGCCTTTGTAAATACTTATACTAAATAATTTTTAATTTTTATTTTGCTGTTATTGAGAAAAAATGCTATTTGTGAATTTTGAAACTGCTCCTGGTTTTCCTATGCTTCCTGACCTGTGCTTCAATGACAGAGTCCCAAGCAGTTCTGACAGAAAAAACAGTCAGGGTGGCTGGAGGCTATAGGCCTAAGAAAGAAGACCTTGGAGCACAGCCAGGCTGAAACCTGCCCTTCTAGAGGCAATGACCAGACTGTAGTGTTTAGTAAAGGTGTGGACAGAACTCCAAGTTGCAGCAGCACAAATCTCTATAGCTGAAACATTCCTGAAACAAGCAACTGAAGCGACCATGGCTACGGTTGAACAGCTATGAACAACCCCAGGAAGTTCCTTACTATGCTTCCTGTAACAAAAAGTAATACAGGCATTTGGACATACACCATTTCAAAACCAGTATGCCCTCTTTTCCCAGGGCGAAAGAGACAAACAGCTGCGAGGACTTCTTGCAGTCCTTTGTACGGTGTGTACAGTAACGCAGAATTCTATGTACATCTAAGGTGTTGAGCAATGCTTCCCCTGGATTGGCATGCTCAGGATAATAAACAGGCAGATGGATGGTTTGATTTAACGTAAACTCAGACACCACCTTAGGAAGAAACTTAGGATTCGTATGCAAAGATACATTATGTGTTTGTGGAAAATGAAATAAGGAGGCTCACACATCAGAGACTGAAACGCGGAAATCCTTCAAGCCGAAGTACCAGAAACTAAAAATAACGCTTTCCACGACAGAAAGCGTAGCTCCCATGTCACGGCCAGCTCAAAAGGAGCAAAAGTAAGTTTTTCTAGGACACTGATGTGAAGGGACTGATGAGGTTGTCGCAGGTATGTGGGTATGCAAAGATAATGCAGGACAGTAAAAGGGTACAACACACCCGCAGTGTTTTATTTTATGAAAAAGTACAAAAATAATTAATATCAATAAACAGTTCAATCAGAACTGGAAAATAAATAATAGCATAATGCTATTCCACCTTACTTCAGGTATTTCAAAATTCAAACCTCAGCTTTTCTGCTGCTTGAGACAAATTCCATTTCAGGCACAGGTCCTTCCTCTTACCTTAACCTCAGGTAAGTGAGACTGGCTTGTTAGTTAATCTGACTCTTGGTGTTTGAGGAAGGCTTATCTAGCCCTCCCACTTATAGGAAAGTCCCTCCTTTAACATCTAATTAGTTCTAGAATGGTCACTAAATAGGGAAACTCCTCCTCTATTACACAATGAGGTTTTACTTATGGGAAGTCCCTCTATAGGAAATTCCCTTCCTGAGGTTTTACTTACGGAAAGTCCTTCATTTTCTATATATGCAAACAGTGCAAACATTTATTATATTTATACATGTGCTGTATTGTTATAGTATATGGACACTAGCCCTTTAATTTATATCTCAGGGCTCTATTCATAATGGGGCTACTTTAGAGACCTGCAGTGTCTCTTTATTCTTTAATTTGTTTAATTTTGTTCTTGTGTTTAGTTTATCTTGCAGCCTTCTCCTTATTCTAAGGGCTACTCTAACTGTATAGCATTTCCACATACATAAGGATGTTGCTGTCCCTTTAAATCATTTGTTTTCTGTGTTGTAGCAGAGTGCTCGACAATCATTATCTAGCCGCTCTGCATAGCTTTGGTAAGCCCCTTTTTATTTCTTTTTATACTGGGCTGTAGGTTTTATGTCCAAGGATAGCACAGTCCCTTTTTTTTTTTTTTCAAGCACTCGCTTATCAGAGTGCACAGATTACTCGTGGAGGCCTGCCTCTCCAGCAGCCTGGACTGGCTGCACACATGTCACGGACTCCTCCATGGCTATCTGGCACAATTCTACAGCATTTTTTATACAAAGCCAGCAGCTGGGAGTCCTAATAATACAGGGGCACCAGTAATTTACATAAACACCGAGCGGCAGCAAAAGTAAAAGAAAAGTCTGCAGCTCAGTTCAAACAGTTCCTGCTTTGATGCAGGATTTCTTTGGCATAACATTCTACATAACAATGGAGCAGCAGCAAAATAATTCAAACAATATTAGCATAATGCCGCTTCGTTTGTATCCAGAATCCACCTACCAGAGTGGCTGTTATTCTGTATTTAACTGCCATTTTCATACTAGAGTTCATACTAGAGAGTATAAGGAAGTCGAAGGCATTTTGCCCACAAGGACCTCCCCCACCATTCAGTGGCGATGACCTACGTCACTAACTTCTGTAAGAAATTCATCTAACCTTTTTTTAAAAATACTTATATTTTCAGCATTAACCACCTCCTGTGGCAACCCATTCCACCATCTAACAGCCCTACTCTTAAATCCATTCCTTCTTCTCTCAGTTTTTACCCTTTCTTCCCTTGTTTATTGTGACACCTTAGATAGTATGTTTTTTTCTACCATCTACAAACCCAAATCAAGCTTTAAAACTTCATCCCTCAGAATTTTAAACAATAACAGTAAATCGACCCTCTTTCTTCTATTCTATAATGTCCATAAATTCAATCTTTTCAGCCTCTCATCATAAGGTCTATCCCTCTCCCCTTCATCACCTTTGTATAAACTCTCTGTGGCCTCTCCATAACCCTTGTATCCTTTACAAGATATGGACAAAAAACTGGCGAACAATAGTCAATTATAGGCCTTACCATTGTCCTACACAAAGGCATCAACACCTCCTCATTTCTAGATTGAAATCCTCGTCTAATGCAATTTACCAACATTTCTAAACATTCCTGCACAATATACATAAAAATGGCATAAGTATGAACCTAATTAAGCACTGCAGCACTTTAAACTTCTAATATGGCACAAAATGCACTTTATTCAACCAGCACCTTATATCTCTTTAAAGGCACTTTATATCTTTAGCATTTAATGCCATAAATGCACCTTATTTCATTCCTGCCAGATGGCCTTAGCCTGGCGTATTATTTTGGGGAGTTCTTGGTGAGGAATGGAAATTAGAAATAAAAGTAGTAGGGAAAAAGTTTAGTGAGAGATGGAAAAGACTGACATAGGTGGCCAACCTATGCTAGGGGCGGAAAAAGGTAACTTATAGTATAAGAAGAAACTGTCGCACAATAGATTTCGGTAGGAAAAAGAAGAAGATAGGAAAGGCATCCCTCCACCGGAGTTATCAGACTGGCAGAATGCAGTTCTGCCACAGCGGTCCCAAAGGGGCTCCCCAGGCCAGCCCCAAGGTGTATGTGGTGAAAATCTGCTGAGGCGAAGGAATGAGGAAAGAAAACCCTTTCAACAAGTTGCTGGGTTCCATCCATCAGAGGAGCACCGTTTGGACCAGTGAGGAGACCAAGACTTGTTGTTCTAGGTCATCGGTGTTTTGATCCCACTGAACCCTCAATGTCCATTGAGGGATCCTCACTTGCAGCCTGGCAAGAGGAACCATAATAATGACTGCAGCCATCAGGCCAAAGAAATTGAGAAAGGTTCTGGTTGTGACATATCTGCTGTTGAAAAGCAGTCTGGCTTGTGCCATCAGGCGGTTTGCCCTGTCTTGGGGTAGGAAGGCCATACCCTGAGCTGTGTCCAGTACTGCCCCTATATACTGAAGGCACTGACAAGGGGCCAAGACTGACTTGGGCAGGTTAACAGTGATCCCCAGAGCGCAAAACAATTGTGTGGTACGCTTCAGGGTCAGATGATGCTCCCTGGACTTTGTCTTGAAAAGTCAGTCACCCAGGTAAGGGAAGACATAGAGTCCCTCCCTCCTGAGGGCTGCTGCCACCACTGCCAAGCATTTGGGAAAGATCTAAGGCACACAGGACAAGACAAAGGGCAATGCTCAGAATTGGTAGTGCTCCCCCTGGAACTAGAACTTGAGGTACTGTCAGTGGGGGTCACACAACTTGATATGCAGATAAGCATCCTGCATAACGAGGGCGCAAACCCAGTCTCCCTGTTGCAGACGGGGTAGCAAGCCTTCTAGAGTCACCATCCGGAACTTTTTGTACTGGATGACAGCATTTAGATTTCTTAAGTCCAGAATGGGACATAACTCCCTTGTGCATTTGGGGACCAGGAAGAAATGGGAGTATAACCCTCTGTTCCTTTGGTCTTCTGGAACTGGTTCTATGGCCCTTTTGCACAGCAACGTTTGAATTTCCACTCGTAGCACTGGAATGTGTTCAGGAGTGTAGGAAGACTGAATTGGAGGTTGCTCTGGAGGCCACTCCAGATGCTACAGAGTGTGGCCTTGCTGTATGAGCTGCAGGACCCAGGCGTCTCTGGTAATCTCCCACCACCTGTCCAGGTAGAGGGAGAACCTACCCCCACCACCATCTCCTGCTGAGTTGGGGGGGGTCGAACAAGGAGTCATGCTTAAGAGGCTCCTGAGGCTGGGGCCACACCTCCTTCTCTGCAAGCTTTCCTAGTAGTGCAGGTAGGGGCAGGGAGGGTGGGTGTTGCTCTGCATTTACTTCGAGGTCTGGTGCCCAGCTTGGGCCTGAGAGGCATGCTGAAAGGGCATCTTTGGCCACTTTTTGACTGGGTGTGATAAAGGGAGTGGACTGAGTGTAGAGTCCGGCTGGGGACCTGCAAGTCTGAGAGAATTTCCTACACATCTGTCCCCAACAGTTTATATCCTCTGAAGGGGGCATTGAGTATGGACTGCTGTACATTCAGGGCAAACCCAGACACCTTTAGCCACGAGTGGTGCCCGAGTCAAATGCCAACTACAGCAGCCCTGGCCAAGACATCAGCTGTGTTGAAAGGCGAGCGCAGAAGGTGCTTGCCCACGTCAGCCCCAGACTGGAGGGCATGAAGTACAGCCTGCCTCTGGGTATTCTCTGTAAGGGTTTGGGCTGCAGCTTTAGCCTGTCTCCAGAGCTGAATTAGGAATTTTACCATGTAGGCAATGTAGTTAAGGATCCTAATGGACAATGTGGGAGAGGCAAAAGCCCACTTGCCCATAAGATCCAGCCTTCTAGACTCCTTATCTGGGGGAAGAGAGCTAAGGTGCTTAGGCTGCTGGATCTGTCATGAGCAGCATTTATAACCATGGAATCTGCCTGTAGTTGTTCAGCAAAGAATGGCTTCCCTACGGGAGCCTGGTATAACTTAGTTGCCTTCCTGGGCATGACTGGAACCGGGCTGGGTCTGTGCCAGGTAGCCATAGTGGCACCGTCAAAAGGCTCCATCAAGGTAGGGATGATTGAGGGGGAAAGTCTGGCAACTCTAAACAGTATGTCACACATTTCCAGGCAGGGTCCTGCTCTTCAGTCTCAAACCCCATGACATTCTGTAAGTGCCACATTATGGAAATAAATGAGGGGTCGTCAAGGGGGTGTGTGAGGTATAGTTACCAGAGTCTTTGCCACCCAGAGGAGACAGTTGAGGTGGAATGGGAAGGACTCAAAAGCTCCATCCTCACCATAGCCACCCCATTTTTTATTTTTTATTTATTGAAATCTAGGATTAAACACCTTTGAGCTAGAAGCTCATTTACAAAGGTTCCACATCAGTGGGAGGGTAGACAATACTTACAAAGGTTGTACAAGTAACAAGACAGTAAAAACTGGCAATTATATTAGCTCAATACAGTGGGTTTGAGTACACAGTAAGCGAATGTAGTAGAGCAAACTTGAGCATGGTGTCTCGGAGGAGGAAAGCTGGGTACATGCAACACAGAATAGGAGGAAACAGGTAGATAGCAATTAGTAAGGGGCAAAGAGAGTTAAGTGGGTCGTGGTGAATGAAGTGAAGAGAAGGGGATGTAGTCAGCGACACTGTCAGAGTGAGAGGTGGTGGGAGGCAGTGAGGGGGGTGGTGAGGCAGCCAGAGGCCTTGTCAGTGCAGGGAGCTGCTAAGGAGGTGGGAGGCAGAGACAGTATGCAGAAGGGGGACTAGATGTTGCAGTCACAGGTGCTGAATGATGATAGTTGCTGATGTAGCAGGCTTTCAAAAGGGCCCAGAGTAGGTAGACTGGATAAGTCCCAGCTGAGTTCATTAAACCAGAGGAGTGCTCTATAGACAAAGGAGCGTTGGCCCTGTGTCATTTGAAGATGAGGTATGTGGAAGAAGTGGGTGCCAGAGCTTCAGAAGTAGATTTTTAGTGCCAGGAGGTAGGAGACTGAGAAGTGCTTTTTTGGCAAGCAGACAAGTTTGGTAGCGGATCCTCCCGCTGAGCTGAAGCCTGCCCATTTGAGCATAAAGGTCACAAGTATGGGTGAGACATGTGGCCCCAGTAAGCAATCTGCATGCCTTGTTCAGGGCAAATGATATCCTGCGGAGTGAGGAGTGGCAAGCTGCGCCATAGATTACCAAGCCGTAGTTCACAACAGAAAGGATGGAGCTGTTGATGGCAAGTCTGAGGGCGCCCGATATAAGACAATGCTTGTGCTTGTGGAGGAAAGGGATCTTGGTGTTGACAGCCCTAGATATATTGCTGATATGTTGGTCAAAGGTTAAACAACTGTCGAGGGTGACCCCAAGATATATACGAACATACGAAATTTGCCAGCAAATAAAGGCCTAGAGGTCTATCAAGTCTGCTCGAATGTGCAGCTAGCACCCCTTATTCTGCAGCTGCCCCTCCCTTCCACCCTTCCCCTTCATTAACCCTCCCCCTTGTCCTGTCCCATCCTCATTTGAAGCAGTCCACTGTTCTACTGCATACCACTTCAGCAGTAGCATTCCACCCAGCCACCACCCTCTCTGTAAAGTGCCTCCTCATCTCCTTCCTGAACCTTCCTCGCTCCAGTCTCATATCATGGCCCCTGGTGTCCCTCCCTCCCTTATTTTGAACAGCCCCTCTGTACCTGTCTTGTTTATTCCTTTCATGTATTTAAAGGTTTCAATCATGTCACCCCTGTCTCTCCTCTCCTCCAGTGAGTACATGTTCAACTCCTTCAACCTCCTCCCGTATGATAAGTCCCCAAGCCCCTTGATCATCTTTGTCGCTCTGAGCTGCACCCCCTTCAGTAACTTAATATGAAGTGCTGGGTCTGTTCGAGCTGAGCTCCTGAGCCGGTTAAGTTCATGGGATTTGTGCTTGTTCTGAGAGCTGTTGAACATCATAACTTTGGTTTTATTGCAGTTCAGAATTAGTTTATGGTTGTGGAACCATTCCTCAACTATAGCAAAGTCGCTTTGCAGCTTGCACTCAAGTTCCACTGGGTCAGGGCTGTTGGAGAAAATAACTGCATCATCTGCGTAAACGAGTATCTGTTGCTGGCAATAGCGTGGTAGATTGTTGAGAAAGATACTGAAAAGGAGTGGACCTAAGATGGAGCCCTGAGGACACCTGATCTTATAGGCAGATGGTCAGAGAGGACATTGGTTATTTTCACCCTTTGTAAGCCTTGCTCCAGATAGATTTTGAACCAGTGAGTTGACTCTGCAGAGAGGCCAATGGAGGTTAATTGCTTTAGGATAAGGGAGTGGTGGACAGTATCGAAGGCCTTTGAGAGGTCAATGAAGACTGCCCCAGCTAGTGTTCCTTGATCCAATGACTGATGTACGAAACCAGCAAGTTCCAGTAATGCCGTGGAAGTACTATGGCCTTTGTGGAAACCATGTTGCTCAGGGCTTTGAAAGGAGTATTTTTCAAGGTATTCGACCAGTTGATCGGCCACTATTCACTCAAGTGCTTTGGAGAGCGGAGGGAGAATTGAGATGGGTCTGTAATTTGACAGTGATGCCCTATCCCCCATTCTTGTGAACTGGAGTCACGATAGCTGATTTACACACCTGTGGAAATTGTGAAAGATGGAGTGACAGGTTGAGGATCTTTGTTAAGGGTAGAAGAACTTCTTCAGCAGTGAGTACAAGTTTGAGGTCCAGTGCATCGGCACTTTGTCGAGATTTCCCAAGCACTTTGCTAAGGTATTTTCTGACTAGTGAGGGAGTTACCTTCTTGAAGTAGAAAGGAGGGTCAGACTGATAGTGAGAGTCAGTAAGAGTTGTACAGGTGTGTGGCGAGTCCTCGAAAAAGTCCGGGGGGGGGTATTCCAGATAGGTCAGAGAAAGCTTTGTTGAAGGCATTGGCTAAGATTCGAGGGTCATGGTAGGGATTCCTTGAATATTGATCAAGTTAGGTGATGCCTTTACATCTTTCCCTGTGACTTCCTTTATATTATTCCAGAAGTTTTTCCCGTTGCCCCAGGAGGCAGTAAGCATATCCTTGTGGTGGCTGGATTTAGCAAGGCGTATTTCCCAAGTGCAGGTGTTTCTGGCTTTCTTGTATGCTTGTACAGCTGAAGGTTTACCTGGTTCTCTAGATAGATGCCAGAGGTGATCCCTTTTTTCAGTCTGTTTATGAGATCAAATGTTAACCAAGGGTTCACTGTACCCCAAACTTTAAGCTTTTTAAGTGGGGCAGGTATGTCACAGACCTTTGTGAACTGCTGTATAAAATATTACAAGGCAGTACTGACGTCAAGAGTGTCATCAAGTTGTGACCAGTTGGTGTTGGCTAGATCTTGTTTCAAGGACTCCAGAGGCCCACATTTTAGTACTCTACTGTAGGTGAAGCAGGGTGGGGGCTTGTAGAATTTATTCATCCAGCTACAGGAGACAGGGGAGTGGTCACTAATTGAGTCCAGATGCACTGTCACATTGGTGAGTCGTTCAGGGTTGCTGGAAAGTATCCAGTCAAGAAGGGTGCTTGTGCCAGTTTTATGTTTAATCCTGGTGGGGGTGGAGACAAGCTGTATAGGTGGAAGGTGGAGATATCGTCCTGATAAGGGCCAGCATCAGGGGAAAGCCAGCTGATATTGAGGTCACCTAGGACTATGGTCTCAGAGTTGGAAGACAAGCTATGGATGTAGTCCATGATACCCTTGAAGCCCTTCTTATGTTCTTTGGGGGGGAACGTAGGCAGAGATAATAGTCAGAGCTTTGTTGTGTACCCCCAAGCAGGACTTTGATAGCTAGTGCCTGAGCATTAGATCCTAGGTCAGCCAGGAGAAGGACGTGTCCCTTGATAGAGTCCTTAAGGTAGATCGCGCATCCGCCACCTCTCTTGGTGATCCTGTCTTGCCAGAAAATGGTGAAACCTAGAACAGCAACTGCACTATCTGGGATCTTTGATGATAGCCAGGTTTTGACCACCGACAAAATATCAGGGTTATGTTGTGAGGTCCAGGCTTGTAGACAATTCAGTTTGCTTGGGAAACTGCGGATGTTTATTGAAGCTAACTTAATTGTTCTTTGTGTTGGGTGGCCGGAGGGATGCAGTGGTTCAGCAGGGCCAGTGCTGGGGTGCACATCACCGGCCGTAAGCAACAGCATCTTCTCCACTTTGATGACGGGCCCCCGCCACCCACACCCTATCTTCTGCAGGGCTTGCTATGGCAGTATCATCGGGTGGGAGGAGGTCAGGTTGGTACTTGTCCTCCTCATCAGGCTCTGAGATAGGCATTGAGGAGCGAGGATGGGTAGGACGTGACGCTGTAGAGGGTTGTGGTGTGGGAGTAGACTTAGTAGGCCCCTGTGGCACTAGCCCATAAGGGGGCCTTATGCTTTGCATAAACTCCAAGAAGGAGTTAGCATAGCTTGTAAATCAACAGAGATCGGCGTCAGAGCCCCTGATGGGGTCGGCTGAGAATGCTGAGGGGCCTAAGCTGGCAGTGGGGATAGAGCGGGTGTCAGGATAGGCTGAGGCCTTGGAGTTGATTCTACCGGCTGGGCAGTTGTCTGGGAAACATCTGGGGACAATGCCATGGCCTGGGGTGATGCTGGAGGAGACTGGGACCCTGAGGCCAAAGTAATGGCCATAGTAAAGTTCGAAGATGGCAGAGGGGAAACGAAGATGACTGCTGATGGCACCAAAGCTGGTCCAGCCAAAGTCGAACTAGCAGAGCTCCCTGACTGGTGACCCGCGGAAGAGAGGGGCAAAAACAGTAGGAGCTGGAGGGTCAGTGGGGCCAAGGAAAGGCCTGACACCAAGGGGCTTGCACTCGCCAGGGTGAGACTGGCAGGGGGCACTGCCATAGCAAGCCGCGACGTCAAAATGGAGAAGGGCCCCACTGCAGTCGACGCCTGAAGTGGTGACTGTGAACGAGCCAGGGAGGACAACTCCTTGTCCTGGTGTTTGTGCTTCCCGGCCAACTTGTCCCAGGCTTTAGAGGAGTACGAGCCCAAGGACAGGGAAGCGGTGGAGCTCCTGGCTTGCAGCTCCTTCTCCATGAGGCGACCTTCTGCTCCTGCAGAAAGCTTTGCAGAGCCTTCTGGCAGCATCTCTGGTGGCCTGGTTGAAGCTGCAGCAGATGTCACAAGCCTTCATATCTTGGTCCGGGCCTAAGCAACAGACGCAGTCATCGAAATCCAACTTCTCAAGGATCTTCTTACCGAAGGCACAGACTCGAAAAAGTTTCTTGGGATCACTCGGCATAAACAGATATTCAGGAATCACTTTAAAATAAAGTGATATACAATTAGGGAGAGAAAATAAAGAAAGACAAAGATTTTGGCGGTCCACTGGTGCGGCAGTGTCTCCACAGAGTCCAACATGTGATGGTCAATGGTGGGAAAAGAATTAAGGAGGGTGCAGGGCCGCTCACATTTATATGGGAGGAGTGGTGTCAGTGTGTGACACCATCGTGGGCAACCCCCTGGTAGACTACTAGCTAGAAAAGTTTCCGTGTGGTCCTAGTGCCTATCGGCAATAGTCCTACAGGTGTGGCCTTCTGCAAGAGATACCCTCAGTGAAGAGCCAAGGTTCCTTTCTGCTGATCTTTGTTGACTGTTCTGGTAAATGATCCCACGTCAAGCCTGCTGAAAGATGTCATGATAGCATGTCATCTAGCCAGCTGAGAGACTAGTATTTACAGTATATGCAATCACCAAAGTCCCCCACTGGAGCAGAACAGGGCTGGGCACGTTGCACAAGTGATGGGCTTGGCTCCTGGAAGGGGTGAAGGGAGGGATGGTGCAGACCAAATGACAGCATACTCTTCCAGCTGCCTAACCTTGGAGTGGCACTGTGGTATGAGAAGCAGCAGCCACTCATCTAATCTGCTAGCTGGAGGAAGGGTGCAGACATGGTGCCATTAACATCAGGGTGAGGGGCAGGGGAAACCCGAAGGACAAAATGGTGGCTTAGAAAGACCCTATGACACAATTCATAAAGATAAGGGTATAACCAGGGCTGCATGATGTACACCATCCTGCCTGATTGGGGGGGAAGGGGCAACTGCAGTCACTGAGAGCAGGTTGCTGCTCTAGAGAGGCTGTTGCCAGCCTAGAATGGCAAATGTCAGTAATGCGGGGTCACAGGGTGGAAGGCAGGCAGCTGAGGAAAGGCGCTATCAGTGGTGGTTAGGAGAGTAGAGTCCAGAACACTGGGAGGGACGCACACCTAGCGTGTTGCCAGTTCTGTAAGGCATACAACATTCTGCCTATGAGCGGCGGGGATACATTTGGCTTGACACTCTCAAGAGGAACACTGCAAGGCTTGAGTGGCAGATAAAGATAGCATGTGGGTGCAAGAAAGTGGTAAGGGAACAGGTAGGGTAGGGTGGCAGGGACTGTGATCTTCAGTGAGAGATATGGGAGATGGATCTGAGTGGAGAATGGGAATAGAAAGCATTTATTTTAGTTTTTGTTGACCGGGTAAGTGCACTAGACAAATTTTGCCTATTTTCAAGCACGACCCAGGCGAGGGGGATACAGATGAATGCCAACTGACTTTAAACTAGATTAAGCACGCTAATAAAATAACACCATCACCAGTGGACACCAGCAACAGGTACCAGCATCTGACTGGCCAGTGTAAGGAAGATCAACAGGTGACTTGTGCTGGTGAGGGTAGTGCAGGCAGCAGGCACACAACCTGCCAAGGAAGGGGAAAGAAAAGGCGGGGTGGAATGACAAGAAGATAGTAATCGGTGACGCCATAGTCAGGGCAGTGGGAGAGCTAGCTGGACCAGGATGGTATCCCAGGAGAGGATATCTGCCTGCTCAGAGTGCAGATCAAATGAGTGTTATCCAGGGACAAGCAATGTAGCTGGAAGAAAAAGCGACATGATGAGGTCAATCACAGAATTAGGGATGTTCCTGAAGGCAAATGTTTCCATGATGATCTTTTCTAAGATCCACTCCCTCCTAAGGGCTTTGTGAGAAGGGGCAGTGGACCATTAGGCAGACAAATGCTTGACTAAGGGTCTGGTGCAAGAGGAAAGGTTTTCTTTGTTTTGCCTCCAGGGCACAGACTGGCATCTTGAGAAGGAAAATGGCAGGGCTGAGTCTCATATTCAATGTAGACAAATGCAAGGTGTTATACTTGGGGAGAAGACATAGAGGTATGACCTACATACGGTGTGAGGCTCCTCTTCCAGCAGTAGAGGAAGAAAAGGACCAGGGATCATGATAGACAAAGGGCTGAAGCAGAAGGCAGTGTGTGGCTGCTGTCAAGATGGGTGGAAAAATGTCAGAGTGCATTGGTGGGGGGGGGGGGGACCAATAGAGTAGAGGAAGTAATCTTACCATTTTATAAGGCCCTTGTCAGGCCCCAACCGAAGCACTGTGTACAGTTCTTTAAAACTTATATTTATTGATTTTCAAATGCCATAGATACAAGTATAACTTGTAGGACAGTGCATAGAATTATACACTCAGAATTTGGCTACACATACAGTATCGATGGCACTCCTAACTTGATACAACACAGGGGGGTATATACAAATTACATCTTCTTGTAATAAAAATTCACTAAGGCTACTGCTGCCATGAGTGGGGAAATTACTATATTAATGTAATCTAGCTTAAAACAAACATACCCCTTTAATAGGTGATGCTTCCCCATATTTCAGCATCAATAGATAAAAAGAAATAGTGAATCCTCTCTTGTTCCAAACCACCCACTTCTGATAGTCATGGCCTAAAAATGGCCAGACAAATATTGTTAAAGTAACCAAAATATCTCAGTGTGGCATTCCTAAAACCCCCAATGCTTTCCTTGATCTTTGAAAAGCACTCTCTGGTTATCTTACCCAGAAAAAAAGGGAAGCTATTTTAAGGCTAAGCACAGACTTAAAAATTCTTATAAGATCAGGACAGTATGGACGTCTATGTTAATCCCAACTGCGTCATAACGACCAAAGTTATTTCTCACACCACACATCCACACCCTACTACCCTTCACTTTAATAAAATGGAAAGTCCAACCAAAGTGAGCTATTATAAAAGTTCCAGGGTTGCTGTGTTAACCTACACTGTACATAGTAAAAGTCATTTAGAAGCGAAAATGTAATTTTTAACCAGCGACACTTCCACATCTTCTTTAGGAGCCCTAGTCAAGTAAACACTTACTAGGTCAGGTCCTTACTTCTCTCAGGTGTTAGTTTCCTCTTCTTCTGACTCGGGAATCAGGTCCCCTCTTCGAGTAATCCAGCTCAATTTTAGCCATCAGCTTGGCCGCATCAACTGGGTCAGCAAAATGGCATGATTTGGCCCTGTAAGCTATTTTCAAGCTCGCCGGCATAAGCAAAATGTGATGGACACCCAGCTGGCGCAGCTTTGTTCTAACACTGTCAAAGGCTTTCCGGTGTTGTCTAGTTGCGAAGCTGAGGTCAGGAAGGATATGTATAGCTGCTCCCTGCCACTGTGAGGGACCTCGTTTTCTGGCCTCCCGTAGGATATAGTCCCGTTCTTTTACGGAGCTAAGAACTGCTAGTGCTGCCTAAATTGGTGGGTGAGCAGGGGTCTAGTATGATTGCCCGTCATGAAATTTCCCGATTTTGTTTTTCCCGGGATCTATTTCCCGTCTTTACATTTCCCCGACGCGATCTTTTCCTGCATATCATTTGATCGCATAGTGCAATGTATTACTTTGCTGTGCTTGCATTAAAGCCAGTATCATTACCAGGTACATGCTCTTACTGTCCGATGGAAGCCTGCAGAGCTTATTGCTGCTGATGGAATCGAAGGGAGCACTGATTTAATTTAGTTAAAACTAATTGAAATGATCGCTGTTTTCGTTGCTGCATTCATTTCAATTTGCTTGCAGAAGGGTTATGAGTTGCTTGCAGAGCTAAGTGCTGCTGATGGTATCGAAGGGAGCGCTGCTTGCATTTAATTTCATTTCAGTTTGCAAAGGAAGCGCTGATTTAATTTAATTAAAGCTAATTCAAATGATCGCTGCTTTCATTGCTGCATTTGTTTCAATTTGCTTGCAGAAGGGTTATGAGTTGTGCTGAAGGGTTCTAACTGATGCGTTGCTTGCAGAGTTGATGAAATCGAAAGGAGTGCTGATTTAATTTCGTTTCAATTTGCTTGCAGAATGGTTAAGTCGGGAAACTAATAGTCAGTCAATAATAAGTCGGGATAAGTAATTACGGGAAAAAAATGTTGGTAAACAAAGTGACGGGAAACCTCATCCCGGGCAATCGTACGGATCCCGTGAGCGAGATCTACATGCAAGCAGGCCCCCCTGGTGTTAACCCTGTAGGCCTTCACTACAGAGATCTGTAAATCCAGATGTAAAAATTCTGTGAGCCACTGCTCCAGAAAATTACAAAAGTCCTCTTCCTCTGACTCTTCAGGCAGTCCAAGGATTCAGATTTGGGACGCCTGCGCCCCATTTTCAAGATTCTCCAACCTGCGCCGCAGAAGCAAATTTTCTTTGACTTGGCCAGACGTCATGGTAAGCGCCTTATCAGCTATTTTGGATGCTCCCATCGCTGTTTCTTCTACTGACTGGAGTTTGGTTTCTGCTAGCTGTAATCAAGTAATGAATTCGTCCATTTTTTTATCTATGGACTGGATTGCTTTCAATAAAGCGGCGTTTGAGGGCTGGTTCAAGCTTGAGTCAGGAGGCTCCTTTTCCCCGTCTGGGCCTGCTCGGGTGTCTTTCTGCTTAGCACCGTCTCCTCCGGGCTTCATTTTTGTACGAATCATGCTTCCAGCTGCAAAAGTTTTACATCGTTGTGATCCGCTGTAGCTATTAGATCCATTTGTGAGCCCTATGAGACATTTTGGTCCATTTCTAATGTTGTAATCAGCTAAATTTCAAAGTGGTGGCACAGAGCAATGGAGGATTACTGCTCTCAGCTCAACTGCTAGCCATGCCCCCCCCTCATTGTGTGCAGTTCTGAGCTCCACAGTAAAACAGGACATAGAGGCAGTACAAAGGATATTAACACAGGGCCAACAAAAAGATCAGGGGTATAAAGGATAAAGGCTATGAAGCGAAGCTGGAAGCTCTTGACATGTACACCCTAAAGAAAAGGGGGCAAAAGTAGAGGGGGCATGATTTCAGTCTTCTGCATATGGAAGGTTATCAACAAGGTTGAACAGATGAAATGTTTGATCTGAGCCAGCCCAGTGCCAAGGTATGCTGAGGTGCTGGCTGCCTTACCATCTGCCATGTGGGCTACCTGAGTTTGGACAATGACCGGGGTTATTTGGGGGCCAGCTGGGAAAAAGAGGATTGAGCATCCTGTGGATTGCTCTCCTCCTCTGGGGAAGGGGGACAACAAGTCTCGTTGCACTGCTACCACCCAGCGGAGGCTGGGTGGTATGATAGGCAAGCACCAGTTTTGGGGTGCCGATGCGGACACCAGTACCGTGTGCGCATCAGCACATACACGAGCACCATTGCATGGGGCTCAGCCTGATGGGGAAATGGGAAGGAAAAATGTATGAGCACTGGCCGTCATGGGTGACGGCACTAGTGGCCCATGTGGATCCCTGCTGGTACGACATCAGTGGGAGCAGTGGATGGGACTGAGGGTGCAGGGCAGGAGCCTTAAGCAGGTGGAGGTGGCGGCAAAGCTGGAAGTCAAAAAGCAATATAAAAATAAAAAACTGTTTGATCTGGTGTGTTCCAGCAGGATCATGCCCTTAAGCTGAAAGGGACACTGTTAACCACCTTTGGCCTCATAGTGTATTTCGTTTAAAGAACTAATTTTATGATTGCTAAAATTCTGAATACAATTATGACATTACTGGCAATTTGATTCCAATTCCTTTTTTATTTTTAAAAGTGAAAAACAGACTGCCCACCATACTAGTGTTATCACACAAAACGTGTTTGTTTACAGTCCTTGATCAACTCCCACTGCATCTTTCCTGGACTTGGGAATATACCCATCACAGTCTAGCCACCCACAATGCAGTGGGAAGAGAAGAGACTACTGCATCATGACTGGATGTCTGTGGGTGTTCTTAATGTTCAGGAAGTTTGCAGTAAGAGTAAGTATTAGAAACAAAACACTACTGGGTATACTGTAATCACCCCATTAGTATGCATTTCAGTTCTACTAAGAAAGGAAGCAAACAACCAGCAACAACAATGAATTTTAGAGAAGGTAAGCAATCATAAAATGTAGGTTTTCAACTAGAAATAATATGATGTAACAAGGGTTGACAATGTCCCTTTAAAGGTGGTTAATTCGGAAGCAATACTGGGAGGCACTTTTTCTCCCAGAGGCTGGCAAGCCTAGGGAACTGCCTACTAGTGAAGACAGTGAACATGAAGATAATACAGGCTTTCAAGGTAAGTCTGGGCAAATTTCTGCTTACCAAGAGAATCACAGGGCACCCTGCATAGTAGATTGGATAGGAAAGCCCTGTATTGATGATGATCACTACCCAATCATAATGAATTTGGCAATAAATATAGGTTATTCACCTGCAACCCCAAGTTTTAGAAGTGGTATACAATTCACAGCCACACACTGGCAGATCCTCCTGGAGACAGCGGAGTCATCGGGATGTCTTCAAATTTGGCTCCTCCCACCACGCAATTGGTATATTTTCTGGCGCTGCCCTGTGACATCAGATGCTGGGAGCAGAGGTCCAGGTGGCACATTGCCTGGGGAGATCGTGTGGGTGGTGTGGCTGTGAACTGTATACCACTCCTAGAAAGTACAGTTGTGTACTTACCGTAATGGTAGATTTTTCAAGGGTTATCTCTTGCAGCAGGTAATACACTTGGCTCGTCACCAGAGGGTGCTGCGGTGCATGGCAGCTCTCTTCTAGCAGTCTTTTTCCAGGAGCCACCCACACATGACATCATTATCCTGCTCCTATATAAGAGTGGGCAGTCCCTGGTATCCTCAGTTCCCCGCCAGATTCAGCTCACTAAACGAGGACCGAGGGAGAGCCAAGGTACCATAGGTATCCCTTCCCATATATATATTTGGATCAGAAGTTGTTCTCTTAGAGAAGGAGGGGGATGGAGGGAGGGATCATACCTGCTGCAAGAGATACCCCTCAAAGACCTACCATTATGGTAAGTACGCAACTGTACTATCTTCCACGGGGATAATCTCTTGCAGCAGGTAATATACTTGGGATGACTCCCAAGCAGTAAACTCAGGAAGGATGGAAAGTTATGACAGAAGGCCTTGTAGGACAGCGCAGTCAAAGGCTGTCCTATGGCAAGAAGCAATGTCTAAGTTGTAGCGCTTCGTGAACGTATATATTGTGGTCATGTGGCTGCATTGCAGATATCTGTGATGGAAGACCCTTTGAAGCAGGCCACTGTAGTGGCCATGGCTCGGGTAGAATGGGCTCAGACAGGTCCTGGTAATGGTTTGTTATATTTATTATAACAAAAGGTAATACAATGTGACAACCAGTTGGAGAGGGTCTGTTTAGCGACTGGAAAACCTTTCCCGGTTAAGGCCAAGGTAACAAAATGCTGAGGAGTTTTTCTGAAAGATTTGGTACAGTTTCTATAGTATCTCAAAATACAATGATCATCTAAAGTGTGTAGGAGGTATTCTCCCGGATTAGAGTGCTCAGGGTAGTAGACTGGCGATTCTATTGACTGATTTAAGGTGTATTCCGAGATCACCTTAGGTAAAAAGGAGAGATTGGTATAAAGAGCCACTCTGTCTTTGTGAAAGATTAAATAAGGCTCTCTACACATTAGGGCATGAAGCTCAGAAATACGGCAAGCTGAAGTGACAGCAACTAAGAATACTGTCTTCCAGGAAAGGAAGCGGAGGTTGCAAGTAGCCGGTGGTTCAAAAGGTTTAAGGGACAGCTTTTCCAATAGGAAATTCTAGTCCTAGGGAGGGGTGGGCCGCCTAATGGGAGGTTTGAGGTGTAACACTCCCCTTAAGAACATCTTGGCAAGATGGTGTTGATAAAGCAATCTCCCTTCTAAAAGCTCATGAAAGGCCGAGACAGAGGCCAAATAAACCTTAATAGAGGAGTAGCTCAAGCCTGTCTCAGCAGGTGAAGCCAAGTAGTCCAATACCTTAGTCAATGGACTTGAATAAGGGTTCAAAGACTGGGAAGCGGCCGATATGGAGAATCGTTTCCATTTAGCATTGTATGTTTCCCTGGTAGATGGTTTGCTTGAAGCCAACAGAACACTGGCCACTGGTGAGGAGACTTGAAAGGCAGGCTATGAAAGTGTCCTCAGAAGCCAAGCGTGAAGGTGTAGTGACTTCAGGTTGGGGTGAAAAAGGGTTCCCTGATCTTGAGTCAACAGATCTGGCCTGACTGGCAATGGGATGGGGTCTGCTACTGAGAACTGTTGAAGTAGGGGAAACCACACCTGTCGAGGCCTCAGAGGGGCTATGAGGATCATGGTGGCAGGTTCAAGTTGTAGTTTCAGTAAAGTCCATTGCAAGAGTGGGATGGGAGGGGCGTATAAGAAGAGTCCTGTCAATGGTTGGGAGAGGGCCTCTATAGACAGTCCCTTTCTGTTTGTGATAATATAATAGTATCTGGGGAGTCAGTGATTGCTGGGGGAGGCAAAAAGGTTGAGGTGTGGGGTCCCCCACAATCGAAAAGTCATCTGAAGAACTTCGTGATGAAGTGTCCACTCATGCTTGGAGATCTGGTGACTGAGAATGTCGGCCAGGGTACTGTGATGTCCTGGTAGATGGACAGCAATCAACGATAGATGTTGAAGTATGGCTTCCTGCCAAACCGCCACTGTCTCCCTGCAGAGAGTGCGGGACTTGGTACCTCGTTTGTTCAGGTAGTATACCACTGAGGTGTTGTCTGATTAGATCAGTAGAGGCCCCGGGGAAAGGTCGGGGTGGAAAGCAAGAAGGGCGAGGCGGACTGCTCTCATTTCCAGTAGATTTATATGATGAAGGATAGAGAAATGGACTCACCTGCCATGTGTCCTGTAGGGGCCCAGGTGCACTCTCCCCCCCCAGCTGTCAAGGGAAACATCAGTGGTCAACATATGCTGGGGAGGGGGGGGGACTGCAAGGACACGACTTGAGATAGGTTGGCCCAATGAGTCCACCAGTTTAGGGCCGAGCATAGACTGGGAGTGACTCTGATTCTGTCTTCGAAATCCCCTGTTTTTTACCGCCACTGATTTTGAAGAGTCCACTGGACTGGTCTCATGTGTAGATGGGTAAAGGCCACCGTGGGGATGGCTGCGGCCATATGTCCCAAAAGGCGTAAGAGATGTCTGGACTTGTGATAAATTGTTGAGGTCGTATCTGGGAAGCCAGAGACAGAAGTCTGTCTTGTCTGTTAGCAGGGAGATAAGCCCAGGCAGAGCTGGTGTCTAGATCAGCTCCCATACACTGGAACGACTGGATAGGAGTTGGATTGGATTTGGGCCAGCTGACAGTAATTCCTAGGGACTGGAACAGAGTGAGGGTTGCCTGGAGGGATAAAAGCAGAGAGGTTTTGGAGTCTGCTTTTATGAGCCACTCGTCCCAAGTACGGGAAGACGAAACATGTTCATGTCTAATATGCATAGCCAATCCCCTCGTTTTAACATCGGCATAATGGATGTTAAAGTGACCATCCAGAACCTTTTGTACTGAATGTGTAGGTTCAGTCGTCTGAGGTCTAGCACAGGTCTGATATCCCCAGTGTGTTTGGGTACCAGAAAAAAAATGGGAATAGAATCCCCAATAGTACTCTGAAGGAGTAAGTGGACAGATGGCATTCGTGTGAAGAAGTGCCTGAAGTTCCTCTTGAAGAATGGGGATATGGTCAGGTGGGAAATGAACAGAGTGGGGAGGATGAGGGGAAGGCATTGAGGTGAATTCCAGTGCGTGCCCCATCCTTATGATCTGAAGCACCCACTCATCTGATGTTATCGCTTGCCAGGCCTCTAAACGGAGGGCAAAGCAACCGCCCTTGGCTTCCAAGGCCTAGTTGAGGAAGTCCGGGCAATGCCCCAGTTGGCCACTGGGAAGTGGGCTGACCAGCCCAACCTGGGGGGTTGGGGGTGGAAGCAGGAGCCCTTAGAGGTAGGAGTGACGGTCTTGGAAAATGGCTGAGAACGACCACGGAATCTGCCTCTGTAGGTACCTCTATGTTTGCCACTTCTCTCTGATTGAAGAGAGGACTGGGAGCGGTATTGGTAAGACGGCTGTGAGGTATGATACATGCCATGCACCGTACGTAAGGTTGGACCTGAAGCTTGGAGATCATCCAGAAGTGTTTGGGTACCCAGACCAAAACATTTAGATCCATTAAAAGGGGCATTTACCACTTTATGCTACATATCTGGTGTAAATCCTGATACACGCAACCAGGCATGTCGCCATAGGGTAACACCTGTGGCCGACATGCGAGCAGAAGTATCCACCGCATCATACCCTGAGTGGAGCAAGTGTCAAGAGATGGAATTGCCAGTAGAAATTGTTGCCAATAACTGGTCCTTCTCCTGAGATGGAGAAAGTTTATTGACTAGTTCTATAGCAGAGGACCAGAGAGTACGTTGGTATTTAACAATGTGTCGCACATAGTTTAGAATTCTGAGATTCATGGTACCCACCTGGAATACCTTCTTCCCGAGGTAATTGAGACGGTGGGATTCCTTATCAGGGGATAATGAGCTCATGTGTTTTGGTCATCTGGTATGATCATGAGCTGCTGTGATCACTACCGAAGCTGCTTTGGGGGTAGTGGAAAGAAAAGGATGGTCAAGAGGAGCCTGGTAAAGGTGATCAACTTTTCTAGAAATGGCAGGAACAGCTGAGGGTTGGTTCCAAACCGCCAGTACAGCGTTTTGGTAAGTTTGTATAAGTGGGGATACCACTACTACAGGCTCTTCAGGCACTTTGAGATAATCTGCCATATCCTTTCTTTGTTTATCATATTCTGTAGTTGAAAATCCCATGATTTTCTGAATTTGGACCATAATCTCATGAAAGGATGGGTCATCAGGAGAAGAGGCAGCTGCGTGTCAGGAAGCATCCTCGTGTAAGGAGGAAATAGTGGAAATAGAGGACAGAGGATGGGAGTCCAAGTCCTAAAGGTCAATATCTTCCAGATCTCCTGGAAAACCTTCCGGAAATTCTGCCTCTTCTGAAAAATACTCTTCCTCGTAAAAAGGAGTGGACCAGGGTGGAGAGGGCTCCCTGTCCCCTTTGAAGCATTTAGGTGGAGGGGTGGGAGAATGGGAAGGGCGACCCGCCTCACCTTGAGTGGGAGGTTGAGAATGCCTCATCACTTCCAAAACCTACTGTACCACTGCAGCTACGTCCAATCAGGTAGTAGTAGAGAGTATTTTTTTTTTACTGAGTGTTCTGTGTATTACTTGCTCACTGGATGATGCAGTCACACATTGTACACTGTGCCTATGATTTGTTTGTTTTGTAGCAAATCTCCTCCTGTCCGATATTGAAACCTTGTATTCACTGTTCTCAAATGGACCCATGCATCAAACCTGTATATTGTGCTTACTATTGTTGCTTGTATCAAATCTGTTTCATGTGTATTACTGTTACGTTGTACTCCACTGTCACCCTGCACCATGTGTTATGGCTCAGGTCGTGCCTGAAAACGGTCCCTGGGATCAGTGCACTCACTCAGTTAAAAAAGTCATAAATAAAATAAGAGAGTTGGGTAGGTGGCTTCTGGGATTGTGGAAGAAATAGGAAGCGAGGTATAAACCGGTTTAGCCCCTGGGTGGTAAATACCAGGGTCCCGGTCCCTGTCTGACTAGCCTCTGTGAGAGAATGGTTATGAAGCAGGAGGAACAGTAGAAATGGCAAAACCAGTAATTCTCCCCATGAAAACGTGGTCCATCGTCGACAGGGCAGTGAATGGAGATGCAGTAGAATGCTTAAAAGCAGCCGCTATCGATGGGAAATGAGTCACCATCGTTGGAACTTACATAAGGTTCCACAGAAACTGTTGAAAGGGTGTCAGAAAGCACCGTCGACGAGAGGGTGTAAACCCCTGTTGACAAGGGAGCAGTTCTGGAGGGCATCGTCAACAGTGGAGGACCAGTAACGGTGGTCGTTGACGAGTGGCTGCCTGATGACGATGAGGATGATTTATCCTTATCACATTTATGCTTCTTGTGTGAAGCTGTAGTAGGGGGCTCCTTGGGATGGGCCCCCTTCTCCAAGAGAGACAATTTCTGCTCCATGAGTGAGCTTCAATCTCCTGCAGCTGTTGTCGATGGGTTGCCCGGCTGAATTCCTGGCAGTGTTGCAGGAGATGGTGTCGTGTGTGTGGGACCCAGACACCTAACACAAACGGTGTGGTTGTCGTAATGGTAGATCTTCCTACCGCAACATGATGACCAGAATAATGCTGATTTACTTGTAGATTCTTTGAACATTCATCGATGAAAATTGGAAACAGAGGGAAAAATCCATTCCCAGCTCAAGTTCCTGTTGATGACTGCTTCACTAGCACTAGCTGCTGCGTGCGAGCTGAAGACGATGGGAAAATGAACAGAGGATACCAGGATCCACCCACTCTTATATAGGAGCAGGATGATGATGATGTCATGTGTGGGCGGCCCTGGAAAAAGACTGCTAGAAGAGAAGCGACCGTGCACCACAGTGCCCTCTGGTGACGACCCAAGTGTGTTTGTTACCTGCTGTAAGAGATTAACCCTGTAGAAAATCTACAGTTACATGTGAGTAAGCTATATTTCTAAGGGCACCGATACATCACACAATCCACACACTGGCAGACTCCTATCAGCCCTCCAGAAGGACGGGGCAAGGAACGCACCCCTCTTTGATGAATAGAGACTGAAGGACCAAGGACCCAAAAGTAGCATCCTAACAACTCATTATGTAAAGGCAGCAGCCTCCAAAGGTCCAGAGTATGGAGCCTACAATCTGCCTCTAAGGTTGGGTTTGTGAAATATAATGGAAGGTTAATCACTAAGAAGGATGGGCCACTACCACAGGGGAAAATAGGGACGGGGGGGCAGTGGGGATGAGGGAGGAAGCAATAACATAGGACAGAGTCCTCAAAGGGCTCAAGGCCCTCAGGGTGGACAAGTCCTCAGGGTCAGATGGCATGCACCCAAGGGTGCTGGAGAGAGCTGGCAGCAGTCCTTGCAGTGCCCCTGACTGGTTTATTCAACTGGTCACAGGGGTGGTGCCACGTGAGTGGAGGACAGCAGATGTGGTGCTCCCGCATAAGAGTAGACATAGGGTCGAACCTGGGAACAACAGACTAGTAAGCTTGACAAAATTTTGTTGGCAAGCTGATGGAAACCATCCTAAAGGAAAAGATTGGTTATGTTCCTTTAGGCAAACAGGCTTCAGGACAGCAGGCAGCACAGGTTCATGGCAAACAAATCTGATCAACTTCTTTGACTGGATCACTAGGGCAGTAGACAAGGGTCAAGCAGTTGAGATACTATACCTGGACTTCAGCAAGGCCTTTGATTCAGTCCCCACAAGGGATTGATCAAAAAAACTAGCAGATATGGGGACAGGAGAGAAACTAACCAGGTGGATGGCAAACTGGCTAGGGGTAACAAGGCAGTGGGTGGTGACAGGAGGGGGCACTACATGATGAGAGAAGTTATTAGATATCTCAAAGAGATTAGTGGTGGGTCCAGTAATGTTTAATGTGTTCATCCATGACACTGGGGTAGGCATCAAAGGCAAGATATGTCATTTCGTGGACAATACCAAGTTCTGCAGGAGGGTGGACACAGAAGAGGGAGTAAGGGATCTAAAGGAGGACCTAGCAAGTTTGGTAAAGTGGTATGGAATCTGGCAATTGGAATTCAATGCTAAAAACTGCAAGTTAATGCACACAGGGCATAAGAACCCCAGGCCAACTACAGTCTGGGGGGAGTTGAATATCATAATCTTGGAAGAGGAGAAAGGCATGGGGATAGCATATATAAGCTACTGGATATAGAACTGGCCTTCCAGCACAAATATTCCTGTAACAATAAACAGTACAGTTTTACAGATCCGAAGGCAGCTGGGACACTTGTGGAGAAGATCTTGGTATCAGTGGAAGCAGACAGTAAAGACGGCACAATCCGAGACTGAACAATGAAGTAATGAACTGCTAGCACAATGCAGGGTGGTATGTACTTGTACTGTATTCAAATGGAACTGCACTTTGCGGAGCATACTAAACACTGAAAAACATTTTTATTTGTCCTTTGAGACTTGCCCTCTCAGGATCCCAAACTGGAATTGTTTAATTATACACTGACTTTTCAGAAGGCTCGCTTGGGGGTAACTTAATGTGCAGGGTAAGCTTTATAGAGATACGACTGTGAACTTGCCATTGACTCCTGCAATGCACTATATGTCAACCTGTAACTACAGTTCTTACATATTGCACTATTTGGTTTCCCAAGCCCGAACCATCAGTTTCAGGATGGCGAATGACATTATATGCAACCGGAAGACAGCCATATTGCCAAGATGGTGTTGGGCTGTCAAAACTGGATGCAGAGGAATCCACGCAGTGGAATAACCAACCCCCTGTCACTGTGTATCAGACACTGTGATCACCCCCTCGCGAGGTACATCAATGAGTAAGCACAGAGTTTTGGTCCTGGAGTGATGGAACAGTTTTCAAAGTGCTCTACAAAGCAGGTTTGTTTTCTCTGTTAATCAGTGTGAAAATATGTGATGAAGTCTCATGTTTATGTGCAGTTTATAGAAAATTGTACATTGGAGTTGATCATTATTATAGTGGGCAAGTTTCGCACGCAGATGATGATAGGAGTCAGGCAAAAAGCTTAACCTTAGTTAAAATATTCATTCTGTGCAAATTAATCATTAAGTCTTAATCGACTGGCTGAACAGTGTTTTTTTTTCCTAATTACTACTGGACATGATCAATTGCAGTGACTGCAATTGTGTTTTAATGATGTAATTATTATTATGAACTGCATAACTAAGATATAACCCCTTATGTCATACTAATAAGAGAATAGCCAGAACCATTACTAGATTAAGGTAATGCGAGTTGCATTAATTAATATTTGATCTTCTCTTGTAATCAAGCATCTTTTGCGATGTAATGTCTAAAACTGCAATAAGAAAAAAATTAAAATAATAAAATCAAAGAAGCAATGGCATTCTTTCTTTGCAGGTCCGACAAGTGGTTGACAGTGGGAGTCAGAAATGGGGAGCAATGAGATCGCCCATGATTAGGCATCATTACTGCACATCATCGTGGGAGGCCTCCAGCCAGCAAAAGTTTCCAGGTGGTCCTGGCACCAGTGCTTTACAGTTCCAAAGGAGTGACCCAATGGAGAAAATACCTTAGATAAAGATCTACCATGTCTGATCTGAGGTTCACACTGCAGTGTTTCATTCCCTTCGAGGACAGGCAAGAAGTGACTGCCTCTACAGGAGACTCAGCTGGATGGTTCCATGCCCCAAGGGAGGCAGGCTCAAGTGCAGGCTAAATTGCTGGCACCATCAGGATGACTGGCATATTAAGAAGCTCGAGGAGATCCCTCCGGGAGCTGTCAGTGGTCAAGCATGGAAAATACAGAACATCCTACATGCACAGCCTCATTTTCTCCTGGGTGAACATGTTAAGGGCTTCTAGTCTCTCCCTACAGCTTTTATCCCCATAGCCCTGATCATTTTGGTAGCTTTGCACTGCACCCCCTCGACTGCTTCAATATCCTTTTTGTACTGAGGAGCACAGAACTGCATTCAGTAACCAAGTGGGTCTTGACAGGGTTTTGCAAATAGGCAGGATAAGTTCCCTTGCTCTTCTGCCCCCTTCCCCGATGCATGTCAACATTCTGCTGGCCCTCTCAACAGCAACTGTACACTGCTTATTTATTATGCATCAGCCCCCTTGAATATTATGACCCCCAGGTCCTCCTTTTTCTACTCCGCTGCAGCAAGAGCAGCCCCACAGAGTGCAGGACCTACCTCTGTTTATTCCTCCCCAAGCATAGCTGCCTGAATTTGGCTACATGGAATCTGAGGCTCCAGGAGTCAGACCAATCTCCCAGCTTGTTCGGGTCCTCCTGAAGTCTGTTCCCATCCTCAGGTGAATCTAGCAACCTGGCTAGATTACAGTAGTGTCATCCACAAACTTAAACAGTCTGCTGGAGATCCTGGATTCCAGATTGGTAATGAAGATGCTGAAGAGCAGAGGCTCCAGTATCCCATCCACAGAAAAAAAAAATGGCACCAAGACCAAGCACTTGCGCTTACCAGAACGTATTATTTGCTGTGCAGGGAAGAAAACAAAGTACTCCAAGGTCCAGTGCCATAAACAGGAACCTAACAGCATACTAGCCCCTTGAGTTTGCGGATGTGCACTCCTCAGGAAACACACATATGCAAAACTGGTCTGGGCTATTGGGGTTAGTAGTGTTGCTAGGTTCCTGTTTGTGGCACTGGACCTTGCAGTATTTTGTTTTCTCCACTGCACAGCAGATATGTTCTGGTAAGGTCAAGTGTTTGGCTTTGGTACTGTTTCTTTTTTTTTTCCTGTGGATGCGTATTGACTATAACCTGGCACAAGTGTGAGTGAAGCCACTTTGTTTGGGCTCCAGTGTCCATCCCTGAGGGAGGCCACTGAGTACCCATTTTTACTCATCTTAGTGCCTGTCCACTACCATGCTCTGCTTCCTGCCTCCAAGCAAGTTAGCAATCCACTTTGTATACCTTGTGTATGCAGTGGGTGTGGATTTAAAAGCTGTGTGATAAACAACCTATAAATGGCTCTGATGTGTCGTCTGTTGACTTAAAAATGTTATGTGCATAGTGAACTCGTCATGAGCACTTATTAATAGTAGACACATCATGCCTTGCTCAGCTGACTGGCACTACTTCACAAGGTTCACTCACTCTCTGTCCCATACCCCCAGCCGCATACCACCAGCAGCACAACACATATTAGCAGAAAAATAAAGTTAACAGCAAACTCCAACTCTACCATTATATCAGAAATGAGAAAATGCCGGAAACCTGCTTACATGTCCTACATTAAAATTAATTCTAACCTGTGAAAAAAAAACAAATTTGGATGCCATCCCAACAAGAACATCCATGTGGCTCAACCAAGGTTCACCTCTGTAAAATACTGACATGACTAACAGTCCCTCCCTCTATACCGGTAAACGTCCACAATGCTGAGGTCTCCGGTGCTGGCTGCAATGCTGTATCTGAATCCTGGGTCCTGTCATGAGGCACGCTTCACATCCAATTAACCCTCCAATTGTATGCCATCCAGAAGTGCATCCTGCCTGGGCTCCTCAAACCTGACCACCACTCCTCTGCCGCCATGTCGCTCTCCAGGCCGCCACATACCTCCACTCACCACGACACCTCCCGGCCCACTGAACTAACGTATGTGCACATGATTGTGCTAGCATCACCCACAATCGTAACTGGCCAATCAACATCTTTTTCCCACGGTACGTGGACCAAACATTGATAGGCATCACTGTGACCATGGTAACTGCGAGCAAAAGATATGGAGTGAAAGGTCATAATACCAAAAAGTGTCAAATACTTTTTAAAAGTTAAAATATGTTTAAAATTATTTAAAATAACTAGTGACACCCACGAGTAGGGGGCCCACTGCATACACCGAAATGCTATGGGTCTGTGCGTGATACAGAATTCTTATTGTATTTGTTGATGTTTAACCTCACTGAGCTCACTCATGGCTCCGCCAATCATAAGATCAAACATCAACTCATACCGATACATTCTGTAACACACACAGCCCCATTGCATATCCCTTATGTATATCGCACTGGTTTACTTTGCCAAGAAGCTTATTATGTACCATGGTATCAAAGGCCTTGCTGAAGTCCATAGAGACTATTTCCACAGCCTTACCCCTGTCCACCTTGTTGATCAACCCTTCAAAGATGAAGATCTCTAACGAAATGCGAGGAATTCTTTAAGCAAATCTGTCCTTTTGTAGAAACCCCCACCCCATAAAGCGTTACCCCCCCGATTAGGCTTTTCGGTTATAATAAAAAAAAAAAAAAAAATGTGCCCATGGAAACGTACTTTATTCTGTTTTTGAAAAGTCACAATCTGCAAACATGGCAGATGCTGCGAGGCTCTATTTGTTCTGAAAGTGCAGTGCCACTCGCATCAATCACAAGTGTATGGAGGTGAGCGGTGTGAGTGCCGCACTTTCAGAGCAAATGAGCTGCGCGTCCGCCATTGTTTGCAGATCGCTGAACTTTCAAAATAAAGTAAGTTTGCACATGGCTTTTTTTTTTTTATTATAGCCAACAGCCTAATTCGGGGTAATGCTTTTGGGGGTTTCTATAAAAGGACAGCTCTTTAAGGCTTCACTTTCGGTCATGGAACTGAATTTTCACAATTAATACTTCTAAATACAACTGATGCAGAACTCAGGACTGTGTTGTATTTAGGCTAGACAGTTACTGTACATCAGACCTAGGACAGATAATGCACAGGAAAGTGGTACTTACTTCAGAGGAATACGAAGGACTGCGTTTGGAATCCCAGCAGCCATAACTACTTGAAGAATCTGTTCAAGTGCTGTCAGACCCCCTGCAGCCTGAAATGCTATTTGATCTGCATTGTTCTAAAGGAGAATGGAAAAAAACAGAGGAGACTTAGTCAAAAAGACAGGCTAGTTAAAGTATCTATTCTAGGTTGGCAAAGTGGAGAACACCATATCATGTTTTCGCGCAAGTACCTTGGTTCAAATGCTTGATAAGGTCAAATGCGACAAATCTTAGGAACCTTTCACCTTATGTAACTGGTTCAAATCCAGCACAGGCCGGCACTGACCAAAAGTCATTATCACCCGAGGGTTGTACAGTGGGCTTTATGAAATGAGTTGCGGTGATCTTAGTCCAGTTCCCAGTGGGCAGGTGTCCACATCACAGAACCACCAATGCAACTGGCACTAATCTGCACCCTTGTTGACAGTCTCACATAAGAGGCCAAGGTTTGAATGGGCATTGAATAGGAACTAACCTCTCACCTACGTGGTGGTCCTTACTGGCAGGGTAGTGTGGGGAAGCTTCCACTGTAACTGCCTGTGCTGAGCCTGTTATGTAGATAAACAGAGGGCTCCAGTTTCCAGTGCTATCATTCCAACATCTTTCATGAGCACAGCATGCACAAACAGATCCAAAACAAACCTTAAGATAAAAATTCAGCGGGCTACGAGAAATAAGTTGTGGTAGTCTCAGTCCAGTTCCAGTCAAATGCAACATATCTTAGGAGGCTTTCACCTTATGTAACTGGTTTAAATCCAGCACAGGTCGGTAGTGGCCAAAAGTCATCATCACCTGAGGGCTGTACAGCAGGCTGTGTGAAATGAATTGTGGTGGACTCAGTCCAGTTTCAGTGGGCAGGTGTCCACATCACAGCACCACCAATGCAACTGACACTATCTGGCACCCTTGTTGGCAGTTTCACATAAGGGGTTGAGGCACACTGGCATGCAGTACCTGTCACGTGAGTTGACAAGAGGACTTCAGTTTCCACTTCTATTAATCTAACACCTTTCACAAATAATAAAGTTACACACTGACCAAAAAAAACCTTAACAAGAAAGAAAAAAAAAAAACCCACAAAACTGGCCAGTCAATGTGGTATTATCAGTTGGACCATGTCAACAACTAGTAAGTGATATTACACATCGCACAGTCAGTTTCCGTGTGGCTTCCCACTTTTAAAAAATACATTGGGGACATGCAATCAACATTACTCTTCGTCAGCGGTGGGGGGCAGAACTATAACTCAAGGGTGGTGAAGCTACAAGTGAGTTATGAAGATCCTAGCCACTCACAACTGAAAACAAAGGGAAACGTCTGAGTCAGGCCACTGCGTGTCCGGTTTACACTGCATATCTTCAAATGTCAAATTAGCTCTTTTTGTGGAGCAGTAATGATTTATTTTGACTTTACTGATCCAGGGAGAATGCTGCACAGCTTCAATGTAAAGTAACCAACCACTGTTTCAGCTGCTCTCCCACTGACGAAGCCCAGCATTATGACATATCTAACCTATGTTGTTTTCTCTGTGATACATCTACTATCTAGATGGTAGATATGTCATCAACGAAATGACACAATTTATCTCACACAATGTATTCTCAATGATGTGGTACAAATAAGAAGAGCGGGAGAAGACTTTTCCAACATTGCCTGTATTTACTGATGAACACTACTGGAAGTAAGACTCGCGCAGAAATGTTTATCTCATAAAGATATTTTTTTATTTTATTTCAAGGACAAATCACATACTTGTTTTCTCTACTCAAATGTTTCACAAATATATCACTTCATCAGGGTAAACAAGCAAATCCAACTGACTAAGAATGAAAATAATAATAAGATTTCTACACTGGCATGACAAAAAAGATGAGAAAGCCCTACATAATGCTCTTAGGAAGTTTATCTGGAATGGCAGAGGCACAGAATCTAGTTGGAGATCTTAACCAGAAGTAAGGAGGGAGGGGTTATGGGAGTCCCTCAACTCAAGCATTGTTACTTAGCAGTGCAACTCTCCCCATTGATAGCTATCCTTCTAGAAAAGGAGGAGGAGGAGTACGGTTGGGTCCCCACAAGGAAAAATGTCTTTGGATCCACCCGACTAAGGTATCTCCCCTGGATGACAACCCCTACTCACCTGACCCACATTTGCGACCCTTGGTCCAAAATGGCTTTTAAAGCTTGGTTTCAGATGAAATCTAAGACAGGAACACAGGGCACTGTATGGCTTCTTGTCGCTATAACTCATACTCCAGGTTTTACCCCAGCCACTAGATGCTACTTAGCAAACCAGGAACCAGACCGGCTTTGTAAGGGGGTCATAGCTATGGGAGCAAACTACCTTTAAAGACTAAAACTCTGTTAAGAGGGAGTTCCACCTACGTAGCATAGATCATTTTCGTTACCTTCAGCTCCATAGCTTTTTGGGTAAAGAAAGTATTAGGACAGTGATGGGTACTCCTTTCCATCCAATTATTCTTTATTTATGGAAGGCTGGGCAATTAGGACCCAGTCCACACCAAATCTCTGTTTTTTTATCAAATGTTAATGACAGATCGGAATTGGAGGGTGGGCGTGAAGGGGGTTCAGGAGAGGTGGGAACAAGAGGGGGGTTCTCTCACACAAAAAATGGCACACTATTTGGTTGGGAATACACAAGACCACAGCCTCCACATCTTGGAGCGTTTAGATGGAGAACAGCGATAGGCTTCTTCCTTACTCCAACAAAATTAAAACATTTCTGCAACACCATTCACTCTGCGGGCCCCGCTGCAATGATCATAGCTCCCTCTGCCAAGCTGCGCTAAACGCTGTTGGCGGTATGCTGCCCCGATGGCTCTACCCTGGCAGGCAAGCCAGGGAGGACCAGGCAGTGGTGCTAAGTTTCAGAGAAGGTGGGAGATGGGGCCAGTAGCAGGAATATGGCCAATGGGGGGCTGCCTGGGTGAAAGGGTTAGAAAACCTGATAAATCTTAAACAAACAAAAAAAAGGAAATGCTAGCAGGAGATGTCACTCTAATAGAGTCATGTCAGCGGGCACTTAAGTACTACACACTGCGTCCGTGCACCTGATGGCAAAGCATCACATTTCAGGGGCTTGGACCAGAAAAACTGAAGAGCACTGACTCCCAGAAGAACCAGCACACTTGGGCCCTACACAGTCTCCTATCACTTCACCCTGGAAGTTCCAGTGGGGATGCTAAACCTCTGTCTCCACCTTGGGGGAGGGGCAAGCAGTGGGGTTAAAAGAAGCAGTCGCAAGTACTGGTGATGGGGCTGGGTGACTGTCAGGGAGTACATGAGGGCAGTGCCAGAGCAGGGGGATATACAATAAATTATATTAAAAAAAAGAAAACTTACAGTGACACCAAACACTCTGGCTTAGTACAAAAGATTCTGATATACTGTAGAGGCAAATCAAAATGAGACCAGTCAACACGTACTGTTTCCAAACATCCAGACTGAAAGACAACAGAAATACTCCTAGGACCTGTACACTCAAATAATTTAAACTAATTGCTTTATTTTACCATTTTAGAAATACATCCTTTATCAAAGGATAGGGCTGAGGATGGGCATGTATGCAGATTAAATCATAAATGGGTTTAATTTATATTGGTGTCACACAGTGCTCACACGACTGCTCCCAGGTCTGCTTTACAGCACTTCCACATGAGAAGACAATCCCGGGGTTGGTCCTGTGGGGGCAGAACACTGCAATACCTCATGGGACATAGGTTCACTTGTGCACCCTGGAATCACACAATGGGACCAACCAATGGCCAAACTAATTGCAGAGGTGAGGTGCCCCCATCCCCGGTACAAATCACAAAGAGGTTATGGCCACTGCTCCCCTGTCTACCTAGCTGGAGGAAGCTAGCTGTGTGTGTGTGTGTGTGTGTGCGTGGGTGCGAGGAACACAAAGAAAACCCCATCAAATGACACCATGTTTTACACATCATCCTCCACTTATAGTGACTCAACCAGTTATGGATGACCTATCACGTCTCACCTCTCCATACTACTGAAAATTGCAAACACAAGGTGTTCTTTGGAATTCTGGACCTAGACTAAAGTCCAATCAAACCAGGTACTATACCCTCTAAAAGCACTCTGTGCTGTTGCAAGGTTTTGACCAACAAAACATGTCTGCTGAAGCTATTAGCAGAATGAATATTTACTTGTTGTAACAGTAGATCTTCCAGAGGATCTCCTCCATTGAGCCATATCACGAAACTATAAGCCACTGGCAGCAGGACCACCCAGAAAAGTTTTGTTAGCTAGGCCCCCGACGCTGACTTGCACTGCTGTTGCCTATATAGTGTGGGTGGCTCTATCATGCATCATGTGGGTGGCTCCATCATGCCTCAGTTCCCTGCGAGAGACAAGCTCAGAGAATCATCAGACCTGCAGGAATCGAAGCAACCAGGACCTAACCAGGCACACAGAAGAGGATATGGAAACATGAGTAAATATGCCAAATTCATGCATAAAAGGAGAACCAGAATGTGAAAGCAGGCAAGATAAGTGCCTGTCACACGAAAAGGGTGGAAGGAGGGAGGAAGAGCTGTGGCTCAAAGGGGGAGATTCTCTCTAAGATCTACTGTTACAGTAAGTAACTATTCTGTCTTCTTCAAGGGTATCTCCCTCCACTGAGCCACATCATGGAACAATTCCCAAGCAGTACCAAAGCACTGAGGAAGGAAGGAAGGATGGCAGGATCTATGGACCCAGAGTAAGGAGGCCTTGCAGGACAGTAAGGCCAAATCAGATACATCTATGAGAGATGATATCCAGACTGTAATGTTCAGTAACTGTATGAATAGTACTCCAAATGGCAGCAGCACGTGTCAGCAGCGGACACACTGCGGAAACAAGTCATAGAAGCAGCCACCCCATGGGTTAAGTGAGCATTGGCAGGTCCAGGAAGCTGCTTAGCGCATTTCTAGTAAGAGAAAGAAATGCAGCAGGCCAACCATTTGGAAAGGTCCTGCTCCGAAACATGGGAGCTCACCATTTCGGAAGCAAAAGCCACAAACAGCGGAGAGGATTTTTTTTTTTACAATCCTTAGTACAAGCCAGGTACCAGCATAACATCAGACGGACATCAAGCATATGTAGACAATATTCTCTACAATCTGTGGAAGTCGAGAAATAAACTGGATGGTCAATAGTCCGATTTAGCTCAGAAACCTTTGGCAGAAAATGAGGATTGGTATGCAAGGTAACTCTGTCCTTGTGGAAAATAAGAAAAGGAGGCTCTGCAACCAGAGCCTACGATTCTGAAATGTATTAAACAGATGTCACAGCCACTAGGAACAGTGTCTTCCAAGAGAGAAAATGTAGCTCGCAAGTAGCAGCAGGCTCGAAGGGAGGCACAGTAAGGGTCCCTAGAACCAAACTGAAGTTCCACACCGGAACTTGATCGTGGATGGGGGAAGGGGTGCAGAAGTAGAATATCTCAGGAACCTGCAAGAGACGTCAAAGCGTCAAGCTGGGCCACTGTTTTGCCATCAGTGAGGGTAAGAAAAGCTGGCACTGCGACCAAGTGGACCATAATGGAGAAATTCTCAAGGTCTGAGTCTGTAAGGGACAGGAGGCAGTCCATCACAAGACTGATTGGACACGTAAAGGGGTCCAGCCGATGGGCAGCACACCATACTACAAAACGTTTCCTTTCTGCGAGTAGGTGTACTGCGTAGATGGCTTCAGAGCCACCAGTAGAATAGTTGCAACTGCTGGGGAAACCCCAAAGTGGGAAAGCTCTATATCCTAAGGAGTGGAGGTGCAGGGATCAAAGATACGGATGTATCAGAGGACCCTGCTCCTGCGACAGAAGTCCCACTCCTAGAGGAAGCGAGACAGGGGGTTCCACTGCCAACTGCTGAAGCAGAGGGAACCAAACTGTCTGGGCCAGTATAGGGCCATCAGATTCAGGGTGGGCAACTTGGCTCTCAACTTTACCAAAACCCACTGTATGAGAGGAAATGGAAGAAAGCTTACATGAACCTCCCTTTCCAAGAGAGGCACAATGCATCTCACCAAAAAATCCAGGCCCTGGAGTGAGTGAGCAGATATGTGGTAGTTCTGCATTGTATGGAGACACAATAAGGTCTATGTCTGGGCAACCCCACTTCAGCAAGAGGCGGTCCAGGATGGGGTCCAATAACTTCCATTCATGGCTGAGTGCTGGGACCAGCTGAGATGATCCACAAAGCCGTTGAGGGTGCCAGGCAGGAAGACAGTCATCAGGAATATATTATGTTTCACAGTCCAGTGCCAGACTCTTATTGCCTCTCTGCAAAGAGGATACGAGTGGACATCTTTATCGGTTTATGTAGTACATCACAGAGATGTCTATACAGTTCAACAGCTGGTAACCTGGAAGGAAGGAAGGTGGCGAAGGCATATAGGCCAAGCAGAACAGCCCTCATCTCCACAGTGTTGCTATGCAGAACCATATTCAAGGGGGACTATTAACTCCGAGTCTGGAAGGGGCCCAGATGGGCACCCCATCTGGAATCCGAGGCATCCATGGCCATCACTAGAACAGGAGACAGATGGAGAAAGGGGGATCCTGTCTTGAAGTTGGAGTGGTCCAACCACCAGAGCAAAGAACAAAGGAGCGAAGGGGTAACTTTTCAGGGGTTGAAAGTGGCACAGCCTACTAGCTAAATGTTGGCAGATTCTGCATCAGGCTAGTAATATTTTCCTTTAACTAGCCATGCTAGCTTGTACTTGAGATAGTAATGCTCCAATAAGTACACTAGTTCTGCCAGTGAAAAAGTTTGTGGGGCCAGTGGATTTTTCCCAGTCACTTGATCTCCTGGCTAGTAGCTGCAAAACTTATTTCAAACCTTGCGTCTATGAGACACTGCTGCTCTTCAGAATGCTGCAGCCCACTGGGCATGGAGGAACCACTGTGGAATCTTCATATGCAGACGAGCCAGTGGGACAGTCAGAACAGCAGCAGCCATGAGGCCTATTAGTCGTATAAGGTATCTGGCCAAAACAGTGTCATTGGAAAAGACCAGTTAAGCCTGATCCGAGTGAAGAAACGCCTGACACAATCCCGTGTCCAGAATCACTCCTATGTACTAGAGACATTGGTACAGAATGAGAATTGACTTCTGCTCGTTCAATAGAATTCCCAACTGTTCAAATAGTTCTCTGGTGTAGAACAGTGTGTAAACGATAGCCTCCCTCAGTAGAGCCTACAGAAGCCAGTCATCGATGTATGGGAAGACACAGTGCCCTCCCTTCTGAAGGTGGCTGCAACCGCCACAAAGCATTTTGTAAAGACACAAGGTGCAGATGATAAACCAAAGGGCAAGACATGAAACTGATAGTGTGAGCCCTGGAGCATAAATCACAGGTACTGTCTGTGGGGCACGTGGATACTGATATGGAGATAAGCATCCTTCATATCCACAGCAACCATCCAAACCCCATACAGAAGAAGGTGAAGAAGAGACTGCAGTGAGACCACTTGAAACTGCTAGTATCTGACAAAGAGGTTGAGGGCTTCAAGGTCTAGGATGGGCCATACATCCCTGGTCCATTTTGGTACCAGGAAGCATCAGGAATAATAGCTGAAGTTAATTTCAGCAACCAAGAAGGGCTCTATGGCCCTTTTCCTGAGAAGGGTTTCAACCTCCTCCAGCAGGAGGGCAAGATGTTCTGAAGGGCAACGGCTGGATAAGGGAAGGTGCACCGGAGGGACTGAGAGAAGTTATAGGGTATGTCCTCACTGAACCACCTCCAGCACCCAAGCATTGGTAATGATCTCCCTCCATTTTGGTAAAAAGAGGGATATACGGCACCCCCACCAGGCCTCCTTTTATTGTAGGGGCAGAGAAAGAAGGAGGTCAGAAGACGCTGGGGGTGGCATCTTTGGTGAGCCTGGCATAGGCACCAGGAAGCAAACTGGCCTGAGGGAAGAATTGTAGATGCTGGGAGCCATGGCCAAGCCCTCTAGAGAAAACTGTACCAGGGTGGGGATAGAGCCGTCGAAAAGAACCCCGGTCTCTACCCCAGGGTTTGAGATTCAGTGTGTGCAGAGACTGCAGGGTAATTTTCGACATCTGAAGGTCTAGCAGAACAGACTAACATCAGTACTGAAAAGCTGCTTACCTCTAAAGGGAGCATTAAGGACCGATCGTAGGACATCAGAGCCAAAGTCAGCAACACACATCCAGGAGTTAACAGTTAATGGTGTTTATTCTGCTTTTCGAAAGGTTCAATGTCGAGTCCCACAGGGCTCCATATTGGGCCCTCTCCTTTTTTTCACTGTTCACTGACCCCATTACACAAGTAACTGTTAATAGTGATTTGATATTATATGCAGACGATGCATATTTATTGACCCAAAATCCATCTATTACAGGAATCAATTCTATATTAAGTTGTGAATTCATCAAATTACAAAATTGGCCTTCCTGAAATAATTTAGTATTAAACAAGACCAAAAAAAAAAGCCATGTGGTTTGGCTCAGAACCAAAACTAAAAACCAAAAAATGTTTCAAGCGGTTTCTCAGTGCACACACTTGAGGGAGGCCCAATTGATGTAGTAGACTCATTTAAATATCTTGGCATAACAATGGATCCATCTCTAAAATTTAATACTGATATGGATAAAATCACAGCCAAGCAACACTCAACGATTGGAACTCTTTACCAACTGCAAAATTTTCTAAGAAAACACGCATAGTTATTGCACAACAAAATCTTCTTCCTATATTGCTTTTATCATAACTGCTGCCTCATCTGCCATTACTGTATCTAGAAGAGAGACACTGCTCCAAAAATTGGGAAATTTGCACTACTGGCCCCGAACTGGACGCATCACTATCAAATATTGAACAAACTTGATTAGGTATCGGTTGAAAATAATTATAAGTTGGCCTTGTCACGATTTACATTTAAAATACTGAATTCAGGTATTCCAGCCACATTACGTGACTTGCTTGTTAACCATACTCCTACCTTACCCGAGTTATGATCCTCTCAAAAATTACAATTGGTCCTACCTCTTGTACATGCAAATTCTGGGAAAAGAACCGTTGCCTACTGTGCTGCCACTGTTTTTAATTCTTTGCCGAATATTGTTAAGCAACCAACTTCTATCAATACTTTCTCAATAGCTGTATGTAACTATTTTAAAAGTTTAAATGATTGTGTATGTAAATGATTGCATTGATGTATTAACATTACTCTGTGTTCCAATGTTACATAAGTTTTGTATGTTTACATTTGATTGACTTCAGGTCATACCTGGAAAAGGAATGTATATCCCAGTGTACCTACCTGCAATTATAAATAAATTAAATGAAAGGAGAGGAGGCGAAAGCAAATGCCAGAAGCAGTAGCATGAGCAGCCACATCTCAGACATCAATCTCCAGGTCACTGGCAACAGTCAATTAGTTTGTCAGGGCCATCTGGCAGCTTGTCAGCCATTGTAGCCATAGATTTCCACAGGCACTTCAGACATTTAATCCTATAAGCCTGGTAACTGGCAATATGGAGCCCATGGGTTGCTGATGCATATGTCCTTTTTCCCATGAACATCAAGCCTCCTGGATTCCGACTTCCAGTGAAGTCACAGAACAGGTAACAGCTTCGGCCAGGAGCTCCTGCCCCCCCCCAAAAAAAAGAAATTCTCCTGGACAGCTAAAATCCACTTCTACTAACTCCTAAATGATTAGGAAAAGTAAGGGAGAAGGTCATTGTACGAGAGCCCACAGTCAAAAGCTTAAAATGCCACTACAACAAGTGGGACACAGTTCCAGGGAAGCTGACTGCAGCCACAGCATTTCTCCAGCCAGTTCTAAGGGCCATGAGGAAGATACAGATCAGGAATCAGAGTACCTTACCCAGAGTCAATCTGAGATGCTGCTGCAAGAAATTAAAGCATCACGTAAAGTAAATCATCATGAATTTAAAAAGCTACATGAGAGACTTACGGGACTGGAGACGCCGTTAGAGCATGCAGAACACCGAGTTGGCATTATGGAAGATGGCGTCCTCCAGTTGGGAGCTGCAGTGGAGTCCATGATTCACCACACAGAAGCCCTTCCGGATCAAATGTACGGATTTGGAGGCCTGTTCTCGGACAAACAATCTCTGGCTCTCTGGGCTTCCTGAAGGTGCAGAAATGGGCCCTTTGTGTTGCTTGATTTATTAAGGGATGTTTTAGATCTTCCATTAACATTGATATAAAAACAGAACGAGCATACGGAGCATTGATCCCGCACCCCTCGGACCCGAAAAGCCAGGCCAAGGCAAAGTATAACAAAGTTTGCCAGTTACAGGGTGAAGGAGGAAGTGCTCAGACTCGCTTGGCAGAAAAAGGAATTATTTTGTAATAGTTCTTGGCTTTTCCTAGATCAGGATTATCCAGCGGAGATCCAGAAACAACATCTGCTGTGTGCTGACCTGATCAGAGCATTATGCCTGAAGCAAATCAAGGTACAGACTCCCTACCCCGCTAAATTAACAATTTTTGAGGAGAAAGGTGCTCAGCTTTATCATTCACTGGAGGAAGCCCTGTGAGCACTGAAGGAGACAGGAATCATGGTACAGTTCAGGAAACCAGTACAGGACACCCTACCAAAGCCACAGAGGAGTGACTGGGTCACGGTCCCCAGGAAACAATTCCAAGCAAGGGGACAAACAGCAGCTGCCCAGTCAATGACGAGATCAAAGCTTTTCTTCAGACTTTACCAGGCAGGAAGATAGCACCTGATAGTCCGTGGCCGGCCACATGAAGGATGCACAGTGTTTACTCTTTGTTTTGGTACTTAAAATATGCTTCCCAATCCTGAGTGTGGATTTACAAGAGAAGCCTTCACTCTTTTCATTCCTGCACTAAGATTTGTGCAGATGGGCAAATGAAGAACACGGCCAGTAAGATACCTGCTCCTACGTCTCCAGTTGTTTTGACTTTCCCCGTTTACCTATGTTTATACTATTAATTTTTTTTTTTTTAACTTTTTTTTGGGGGGGGTCCTCCACCAGGTATCCACTCTGGTCATGGCCTCGGTCTTCCACCAACTGTCACCTGGGACCCCCCAGTCACCCCCCGGCTATTCCCTCCGGAGGGCAGGGCCGCAGAGCCGGGACCCCCTATCCAGCCCCCGCGGAACCAGTAACTAGTTGGGGGGACCCCAGTGGCAGTGGCTAATTGAAGACCCGAGGAAGGCTTCATAGAGGTGGAGGTGCCCATTTTTTCCCCTCTTTAATTCTTCCGAAGAGTCGGACGTGCAATAACATCAGCGCACTAACATGCAGACGTTCGCAGACTCTTCTCCCAGTGTAGATGCCCGCAGTCTGCTGAACACCCAGCCTCCGCTGGGTGTCCAGTACAGCAGGCGCATGACCTACCACGAAGACGGAGAGCTGTATGTGGGATGCTCAATCCTCCTTCCCTGTTACCCCCCAGCAACCCGAGTCCGTTCCTGAACCCGGGTCGCCGGAGTGGCTAGACTATTAATTTAATAACAGAGACATGCAACTGGTACTGGGGACTTTTCAACTATCTTTAGTTTCTATGGGACATTGTCTTACAAAGTAACTGAATCTGTCCCCACAATTTATACTCTTATAGGTTATTTTTCCATAGAGTGCAAAGAGTACTGATGGCAGGAGGTGAAGGCGATGACTCTTTCACTCGTAGTTGCTCTGGGATGTAGCTGGATATAGCTCTCCTGGGTATGCTGGGAAGGCTATACTAACCCTTATAGTACACTTCATGCTTTTTGTATATGTGTATGTGTGTGTGTGTGGGGGGGGCTTCTAACACTGCTGATACCATGCCAGCGGTGTGCAGCAGGGCCAGGAATTCCACTGACCTTAGCTTTCTGCTTCACATTGCTGAGGCAATGGATCTGACACCTCCCCCCTTTCCTCATTACCTTTACAGTGACTCAGTGGGTCTATCTCAAGGTATCTGGCATTTACTAATGTATGTTTCCACTATGTATTTTTTTTTTGTGGGGGGGGGCTGGCAGGAAGGAGTTATCTGGTATTACGCTCCATGTGTAGTGAACTTTTCTTTTTTTTTTTTTTTGAGCTCTCTCCTCTTTGGATTGGCTCATGTAGTGGTCCCCCTGTAACAGGGTAAGCTACACCACTACTGACTTGGTTGTGGGGTAGGGAGATGCCACGTGGTTCCCCCTAACGTGCCTAGAGAATGTATATTTACATTCCCCTCCTCTGTAAGTTAACAGTTTCTTCTGTTCCTGGCCCGGTTGGCCATTATTTTGTTCGTTATTTAGAACTCTACTTGTAATGGAAATAATTTCTTGTGTTTTCTCCTCCACCAGTGGAGGGTGCTGCGGTCCAATCCAGGGGTCACCTATAGAGGTCTATTGTGTGAGCCGCCATGAGTACTGCACATATCAATATTTTAACTTACAATGTTAATGGCCCCACTCACCCAGTCAAAAAAAGGGTAAAGTTATGGCATATTTATGAAAATCTGCAGCAAATTTTATACTATTACAAGAGACCTACCTATCAGATGTGGAACACTAGAAACTGGTTAAGTTTAGGTATAGTCAGATACACTCCTCCTTCTATAAAGCTGGGTAGAGGAGAGGGGTGGCCATTCTGGTTCCAAATAGAGTTCTATTTACCTTTAAATCTGTATACACCGATAAGAAACGTAGATATGTTCTTTTGGTCGGTCTATATAAGGGGCAGCCTCTCACTTTACCTTCTATTTATGCCTCACCAGGGGATGACTATGTTTTTTATAGATGACTACTGTCCCTCACTGTTGAAAAAGGGGAGGGTATCCTTGTTTGTGGAGGGTATCTTAATCTCACCTTGACTCCTCAGATTTATAGTACTTCACAAATCCAGAGGAGGGAACATGTTGTGGACAAAAAGGTGAAAACCTGCTTGGTGAGTTAGGTATGGTAGATGCCTGAAGGCATATTCATGGGCCATTAAAAGGTTACACATTTTGCTCAGCAGCCCATAAAAGGTACTCCAGGCTAGACTTTTTTCTTATAGCCAAAGAGCATTCGGATAGACTGCATGCTTGTATGATAGGCCCTATGGGAATTTGGGACCACGCTCCAGTCCATTTACAGCTCCAGTTACAGATGCAAAAAAAGTCGACTGTTTGGAGACTTAATGTCTCCCTTTTGCAGTACAGGAAGGTTCGAGACCAGGTAAAGACTTTTATAGAACAGGCAGTTTGGGATAATCAAATGTCTGACATTTCTCCGGGTATCCTCTGGGACACAGTAAAGGCTATAGTTCGAGGAAAGTTACTTACAATAGCGGCAGGTAGGCAAAGGCACTGTGTACAGAAACAACATATACTGGAAATGAAAAAACAAACCCTAGAGCTTTTACAGCAGGCTAAATCAGATAAGAAATGGGGGCTAGAATTGACCCTATTTATAAAGGGAGCTTAATCAAATTCGGGATTATAAAGTAGAACAGAACTTAAAATACCTGTGACAGAGATACGGGAGGGGCAGAGCCCGAAGATTATTGGCCTCTCATCTTCAGGCGCACAGAAGTAGAATGCATATAGGTAAGGTTTTCCATCCAGGTATGGTTCAGACAGTCAAGATGATCCCTGACATATCTACAGCTTTTCAACATTATTATAATCTTTATACTTGGCTAACTCCCAGCTCTTAGATGTCATAGATTCCTATTTACAGACTCTTGAACTTCCACAGGTCACATGGGCACAGAATGAAGCACTGTGCGCCCTGATACGAAGTGAGGAGATACTTAGTGAAATTAGGAGAAGCAAAACTGGTAAATGTCTGGGGTCCAATGGATTCTTGGCAGAACTTTATAAGAAATGTCTCGAGGCTACAATCCCCCTATTACAGGAAGCCTATGCAGCTGCCCAGTCAGAAAAAGGTCAACTAGTCCTCTCATGGAATTATGTGATTATCTATGTGATACCAAAATCCGGTAAGGAGCCAACATTATGTCATTCTTACACACCCATTTCCATCCTTAATGTGGACTATAAATTTTTTTTACCACCATACTTACAGGACAACTGGAAGGCACAGTCCAGGCTTTAGTGGGACTGGATCAGACCAGGTTGGTTTCTGGTCAACAGGCCCAAGATAGTGTATGTAGAACCTTACACATCATAGATAATCTTAATGACATTAAGATTCTGGTGGTCCTTATGAGTATGGACACTGAGAAAGCTTTCAATTAGGTGGATCGGCATTATTTGTTTAGGGTCCTAGCCAGGTTTGGTTTTTCACCCACACTTCAGCAACATATTCAGACATATTTGGTCCCACAGGCCTATGTTAGGGCCAATGGACATTTATCTGAGGGTTTTCGACTTGGGGGAGGTACTCGACAAGAATGTCCCTTCTCTGGTTCTGTCTGCTTTATATATTGAACCGTTTGCACAGATAATCAGAAAAGACCAGGGGATCAGAGGGGGTCAGATTGCTTATGAGGAACATAAACTCTGCTTGTATGCAGATGATGTCCATGTGTATCTCTCAGAACCGTCTAGGTCCCTCTCTAGGTTAACAGAATTGGTCCAAAAATGTTTCCTTTTGTCTGGTTACACCTTAAATACAGAGAAAACAGAAATCCTAGCTTTACCGTATACGCGCCCCAACTTCCAACAGCAATTCCCCATGAAGTGGGGTCTCTATAAAATTAAATATTTGGGAATTTATTTATGGGCAAATATTGCCCATCTTTATGAAGATAATTTTGCACCGTTATTGCAGTCTGTTCAAACTGACCTCAGGAGATGGTCATTGCTCCCATTCCCACTTCATGCCCGTATACAGATCATCAAGATGAATATACCCCCCTAGATAACTGTATATTCTAGGAGTGATATATGGCATACATCCACACTTCTGGCAGTGTTCCTTTCCCTTTAAGGCTTGCCAGAAAGTCTTCCAGTTGGTTCCTCCCACCCACCCAGGTGGTAGCTCCCTCAGCACTGCCCCGTAGCATCAGATCTCACCTGCCAGAAGCAAGAGTTGGTGTGCCACTAGCCAGGGGAGGTCAGGTGGGTCTGTGTGGATATACACCATATACAGTACCACTCCTAGAAAGAACAGTTGCGTACTTACCGTAACAGTAGATCTTTGAGGGGTATCTCTTGCAGCAGGTAATACACTTGGATCATCACCAGAGGGCGCTGTAGTGCATTGCAGCTCTCTTCTAGCAGTCTTTTTCCAAGGGCTGCCTACACATGACATCATTCTGCTCATATATAACAGTGGGTGGTCCCTGTTATCCTCAGTTCTTCACCCGATTCAGCTTGCTAAGCGAGGACCGAGGGAGAGCCGAGGTACCATAGGTATCCCTTCCCATATATATTTGGATCAGAAGTTGTTCTCTTAGAGAAGGAGGGGGATAGAGGGAGGGATTGTACCTGCTGCAAGAGATACCCCTCGAAGATCTACTGTTACGGTAAGTACGCAACTGTACTATCTTTCATGGGGATAATCTCTTGCAGCAGGTAATACACCTGGGATGACTCCCAAGCAGTAAACCCCAGAAAGGTGGAAAGTTATGACAGAAGGCCTTGTAGGACAGTGCAGCCAAAGGCTGTCCTACGGCGTGAAGCAATGTCTAAGTTGTAGTGCTTCATAAAGGTATATATTGTAGACCATGTAGCTGCATTACAGATATCTGTGCTAGAAGCCCCTTTGAAGCAGGCCACTGTAGTGGCCATGGCTCGGGCAGAATGGGCTTGGACAGGTCCTGGTAATGGCTTGTTATATTTCTTATAACAAAAGGTTATACTGTACAATGTGCCAACCAGTTGGAGAGGGTCTGTTTAGTGACCAGGAAACCTTCCCTGGTTGAGGTGAAGGTAACAAAAAGTTGAGGAGTTTTTCTAACAGCTTTGGTAGGATTTATATAGTATCTCAAAATACGATGGACATCTAAAGTGTGTAGGATGTATTCTTCCTGATTAGAGTGCTCAGGGTAGTAAACTGGCAATTCTATGGATTGGTTAAGGTGTGTTCCGAGACCACCTTAGGTAAAAAGGAAGCATTGGCACGAAGAGCCACTCTGTCTTTGTGAAAGATTTAAGTAAGGCGCTCTACACATTAGGGCATGAAGCTCAGATATACGGCGAGCTGAAGTGACAGCAACTAAAAATACTGTCTTCCAGGAAAGGAAGCGGAGCTCGCAAGTGGCCGCTGGTTCAAAAGGTGCGGGGGTCAGCTTTTCCGATAAGAAATTTAGATCCCAGGGAGGGAAGGGCCATCTAATGGGAGGTTTGATGTGTAACATTCCTCATAAGAATATTTTGGCAAGAAGATGTTGATAAAGTAACCTCCCTTCTAAGGGCTCATGGAAGGCCGAGATAGAGGCCAAATGAACTTTAATAGAGGAGTAGCTCAAGCCTGTCTTGGCAAGTGAGACCAGGTAGTCCAATACTTTAGTCAGTGGACATGAATAAGGGTCCAATGACCAGGAAGCGGCCCATATGGAGAAGCGTTTCCATTTAGCATTATATGTTTCACTGGTAGATGGTTTGCATGAAGCCAACAGAATACTAGCCACTGGTGAGGAGACTTAAAGGTAGGCTATGAAAGCGTCCATAGGAGCCAAGCGTAAAGATGTAGTGACTTCAGGTTGGGGTGAAGAAGGGTTCCCTGATCTTCAGTTAACAGATCTGGCCTGATCAGCAGCGGAATTGGGTCTGCTACTGAGAAATGTTGAAGCAAGGGAAACCACACCTGCTGGGGCCACAGAGGGACTACGAGGATTATGGTGGCAGGTTCAAGCTGTAGTTTCAGCAGAGTCCATTGCAGGAGTGGGATGGGGGGAGGCATATAAGAAGAGTCCTGTCCATGGTTGGGACAGGGCATCCATCTATAGACATTCCCTTTCTGTTCGGGATAATGAAATAGTATCTGGGGAGTTGGTGATTGCTGGGGGAGGCAAAAAGGTTGAGATGCGGGGTCCCCCACAATCATAAGATCGTCTAAAGAACTTCATGATGAAGTGTCCACTCGTGCGTGGAGGACAGGTGACTGAGAACGTTGGTCAGGATATTGTGGTGTCCCAGTAGATAAACGGCAACCAAAGATAGATACTGAAGTATGGCTTTCTGCCCAACTGCCATCATCTCCCTGCAGAGAGTGCAGGATTTGGTACCTTCTTGCTTGTTCAGGTAGTACACCACTGAGGTGTTGTCTGACTGGATCAGTAGGGAAAGGTGGGGGGTGGAAAGCCTGAAGGGCGAGGTGGACTGCTCTCATTTCCAGTAGATTTATATGAGGAGGAATGGAGATTGGGGCCACCAGCCCTGTGTCCTGTATGGACCCAAGTGCGCCCCCCACCCATCGAGGGAAGCATCTGTGGTCAGCGTCTGCTGGGGAGGAGGGGACTGGAAGGGCATGCCTTGAGACAGGTTGGCCCAATGGGTCCACCAGTTTAGGGCTGAGCATAGAATGGGAGTGACTCTGATTCTGTCTTCGAAATCCCCTGTTTTTTGCCACTACTGATTCTGAAGAGTCCACTGGACTGGTCTCATGTGTAGCTGGGTAAAGGCCACCGTGGGGATGGTTGCGGCCATATGTCCCAAAAGGCATAAGAGATGTCTGGGCTGTGATAAATTGCTGAGTTTGTATCTGGGAAGACAGAGACAGAAGTCTGTCTTGTCTGTTGACAGGGAGGTAAGCCCAGGCAGAGGTGGTGCCCAGATTAGCTCCCATACACCTCAAACGACTGGATATGAGCTGGATTGGATTTGGGCCAGCTGACAGCAGTTCCTAGGGACTGGAACAGAGTGAGGGTCGCCTGGAGGGATAAAAGCAGAGAGGTTTTGGAGTCTGCTTTTATGAGCCACTCGTCCAAGTACAGGAACACGAAATGTCCGTCCCATCTCAGGGCTGCCGCCACTGCCGCTAGGTACTTGGTAAAGACTTTCCGGGCGCATGAGAGACCGAACGGGAGTGCCCAAAATTGGTAATGTTGTCTTAGCAGGTAAAAGCGAAGGAATTGGTGGTGAGCGGAGTGGATGGGGATATGTTGGTAGCTATCTTTCATGTCTAATGTGCATAGCCAATCCCCTCATTTTAACATCAGTATAATGGATATTAAAGTGACCATCCAGAACCTTTTGTACTGAATGTGTAGATTCAGTCGTCTGAGGTCTAGTAGAGGTCTGAGATCCCCAGTACTTTTGAGTACCAGAAAAAAATGGGAATAGAATCCCTGATGGTACTCTGAAGGAGGAAGTGGATAGATGGCATTCTTGTGAAGAAGTGCCTGAAGCTCCTCTTGAAGAATGGGGGATATGGTCAGGTGGCAAATGGACAGAGTGGGGAGGATGAGGGGAAGGCACTGAGGTGAGTTCCAGCATCTGCCCCATCCATGTGATCTGAAGCACCCACTCGTCCGACGTTATTGCTTACCAGACCTCTAAATGGAGGGCCAAGCGACCGCCCTCAGCTTCCGAGGCCTGGTCGAGAAAGCCCGGCCAATGCCCCAGTTGGTCACTGGGAAGCGGGCTGACCGGCTCCACCCAGGGAGTGGGAGCGGGAACCCTTAAAGGTAGGAGTAGCGGTCCTGGAAGAAGGCTGGGGAACGACCACGGAATCTGACTCTATAGGTGCCTCTATGTTTACCGCTTCTCTGTGATTGAAAAGAGGACTGAGAGCGGTACTGGTAAGATGGCTGTGAGGTATGATACATGCCATGAACCATACGTAGGTCCAACCTGAGGCTTGAAGATCATACAAAAAAGTGTTTGGGTATCTGGACCAGAAAGTTTAGATCTATTAAAAGGGCCATTTACCACTTTATGCTGTATATCTGGTGTAAATCCTGATACACGAACCAGGCGTGTCATCTCAGGGTAATACCCGTAGCTGACACGCGGGCAGAAGTATCCACCGTATCATATCTGAGCAGAACAAGTGTCAAGAGATGGCATTGTCAGTGGAAATTGTTGCCAATAATTGGACCTTCTCCTGAGATGGAGGGAGTTTATTGATTAGTTCTATAGCAGAGGATCAGAGGGTACGTTGGCATTTAACCATGTGTCCCATATAATTTAGAATTCTGAGGCTCATGGTACCTGCCTGGAATACCTTCTTCCCAAGGTAATCGAGATGGCAGGACTCCTTATCAGGGGGTAATGAGCTCATTTTTGGTCATTTGGTACGATCATCAGCCGCGGTGATCACCACCAATCCTCTTTGGGGGAAGTAGAAACAAAGGGATGGTCAAGAGGTAAAGGCAATCCGCCTTTCTAGGGATGGCCGGAACAGCTGAGGGTTGGTTCCAAGCCGCCAGTACAGCGTTTTGGTAAGTTTGCATAAGTGGGGGTACCACTACTACAGGCTCCTCAGGCAGTTTGAGATAATCTGCCATATCCTTTCTTTGCTTATCATGTTCCGTAGTTGAAAATCCCATGATTTTCTGAATTTGGACCATCATCTCGTGAAAGGATGGGTCATTAGGAGGAGAGGCAGCCACATGTCGGGAGGCATCCTCATGTAAGGAGAAGATAGTAGAAAGAGAGGACGGAGGACGGGAGTCCAAGTCCTGTAAGTCAATATCCTCTAGATCTCCAGGAAACTTTCAGGAAATTCTGCCTCTTCTGAAAAATGCTCTTCCTCATATGAGGGAGGGGACCAGGGTGGAGAGTGCTCCCTGTCACCTTGGAAGCATTTAGGCGGAGGGGTAGGAGAAAGGGAAGGGCGACCCATCTCCCCCGGTGGTTGAGAATGCCTCAACTCTTCTAGATCCTGTTGTACCACTGTGGCTACGTCCAATGAGGTAGTAGGAGAGGGAGGGGTAGGGGGTTTCTGGGGAAATCAGAGGGACTGTGGAAGAAATAGGACATGAGGTATATACAGGTCTGGCCCCTTGGTGATAAAGACCAGGGTCCCGGTCCCTGTCTGACTGGCCCCTGTGAAAGAATAGTTGTGAAGGAGGAGGGGCAGTAGAAATGGCAAAACCAGTAGTTCTCCCCATGAAAACCTGGCTCATCATCAATGGGCAGCAAAGGAGGAGGCATTATAATGCTTAAAAATAGACTTCATCGACGGGAATGAGTCCCCGTCAACAGGGCATCTATGGAACTTAAATAGGGTTCCATAGAAACTGCTGAAAGGGTGCCAGAAAGTGCTGTCGACAAGACAGTGTAAACTCCCATCGATGAGGAAGCAGTTCTGGAGGGCATCATCGAAGGTGGAGCACCTGTGATGGTGGCCGTCGACGAGTCCCTGTCTGATGATGATGATTTATCTTAGTCATGTTTATGCTTCTTGTGTGAGGCTGTAGCAGAGGGATCCCTGGGACTGGCTCCCTTCTCCAAGAGAGACAATTTCTGCTCCATGAGGTGAGCTTCAATCTTCTGTAGCTGTCATTGATGGGTTGCCTGGTTGAATTCCTGGCAGCGTTTACAGGAGATGGTGTTATGTGTGGGACCTAGACATCTAACACAAACGGTGTGGTTGTCAGAACGGTAGATCTTCCTGTTGCAACAACATGACCGAAATAGTGCTGACTTGCGTGTAGATTCTTTAGACATTCGTCAATGAAGGCTGAAAATGGAAGGAAAGTCCGTTTCCAGCTCAAGTTCTTGTCGATGACTGCTGCTCTATGCACTAGCTGCTGCGTGCGAGCTGAAGACGGCGGGGAAAAGAGCTGAGGATACCACAGACCGCCCACTCTTATAGGAGCAGAATGATGATGTCATGTGTGGGTGGCCCCTGAAAAAAGATTGCTAGAAGACAGCTGCTGTGCACCACAGCGCCCTCTGGCAATGACTGAAGTGTATTACCTGCTGCAAGAGATTATCCCCGTGGAAGATCTACTGTTACAGGTGAGTAACCTGTTTTTCTAGGGATGTGGATATGGTGTACTTATCCACACTTCTGGCAGACTCCTAGCAGTTCTCCTGGGAGGAGGGGGCAAGGTGCACACCCCCTACTTAGGAAACAGAGACTGGCAAACTGAGGCCCCAAAACCAGCATCCTGGCGTGACTCAAGGTCAATGCGGTAATGGGAGATGAAGGTGTGTGCTGACTTCCAGATAGCAGCCCTGCAGATTTCCTGGATAGGGACATCCCTGGAAGCAGTCACCAAGGCAACTTTATGATGGGTGGAATGAGCCCTTAGCCCAACAGAAGGCCCCTACCTGCCAACCTATAGCCAAGGCCCCTGGAATTCTATGATTCTGTGGCTGTGGAGTTTTTTTGCAGAATTTGCATCTTGCTGCAGAATATATATAGTGCTGCAGAATTATTTGTTTCTAGTGAATTTTCATTCAAATTTACTGTTCTTCCATAGTGTTAGGCTTTCTTTACCATCTCATTTATCCTGAAGCCCCTCCTCGTTGCTCAGCATGTGATGTCATCGATGACATCACATATTTAGCCAATGGCAGGACTGCGTTCTGCCAGAGAAATTAATAAATCAAGCTGTAGAAATCAGAAAATGCTGCTGCAGAAGCCAAGCACTAGGGGCCCTGCCTGTAGCAGAGGTTGGTGCAGAAGACTATCCACCTGCCCTTCGTCCACTTAGCAGCCAGTCTGCCAGGTGCAGCTTCAGCGCAGATGACAAACAGCTGGCAAACCTCTCCCCGAACTCCAGCCATGCGCTCCATGTAGTAGGCTAGCACTTGCCGTAGGTCCAATGTATGGAGCCTGTACTCGACCTCCAAGGTGTGGTTGGCGAAGTACACCGTGAGAATAATCACCTGTTAAAGGTAGAAATCAGACACAACCTACAGGAGGAACTTCGGGTTGGGGCGAAGGACAACCTTGTCACTGTGAAAGACCAGGTAAGGAGAGTCCACAGAGAGCACCTGGAGATCACTCATCCTTCTGGCTGACATGACAGCCACCAGGAAGGCAGTCTTCCATGACAGGCGAGACATCTTACACCTGTGCATCGGTTTGAATGACTCGCCATGAGCTTTGCCAACACCAGCAACAAGTCCCAAGGTGGTAGTGGTTCACGCACTGGAGTGGAAATGTGGTCAAGGCCTTTGAAAAAGCACCAGACCACCTTCTCCTGTGCCACCAACTGCATACCAGTCTGCGCCTGGAAAGCAGAGATGGCTGCCAGGTGCACCTTTAGGGTCACCGACTGAAGGCCCGACTGAGAGAGGGACCAAAGGTGGTCGAGAATGCTAGCCACTGGACAAGATAAGGGATCAAGCCCCTTGCCCTGGCACCAAATGGAGAACCTCTTCCATTTGAAGGCACAGCATTTTCAGGTCGACTCCTCCTAGAAACCTCAACCATGAGGAGGACATTGTCGAACAGACCCAAAGCCTGGAACTCTAGCCGCTCATGAACCAGGCTGTCAGGTGCAGGGATTGAAGGTCCAGATGGAGTACCTTCCCCTGATTGCAAGAGAGCAGGTCCAGGAGGAGAGGAAGATGCCACAGGAGCCTGCAGCTGAGGCTGAGGAGATCGGAGTACCAGAACTGGTGGGGCCAGTCTGGAGCCACCAGGATCATCCATGCCTTGTCCCTCCTGGCCTTGATCAACACTTTGTGGATCAGGGGGGAATGGAAGGAAGGCAGAGAGGAGGCCCGGGGTTCAGGGCCTCAAGAAGGCATCCCCCTGCAGTGTTCCCTGCTGAGGAGGGTGGGCACAAAACAGCATCAGCAGCTTTGTGTTCTCCCTGGAAGAGAACAGATCCACCAGAGGGGTGCACCATCAGGAGAACAGGCTGTATACTATTTCCGGATGGACAGACTACTTGTGAGATGCTTCGTCTACACGGCTGAGAGCATCCGCCAGCTGATCAGAGATGCCAGTCACATGGATGGCCAGGAAATCAGCGTCCAGGCCGAGCATGAGGATCCAGATGCAGAGACCTTCCCTGCACAGAGGAAGGGAGTGCGTCCCACCCAGTTTGTTGAGGTAGTACATGGTCATGGCATTGTCCGTCTGGACATGAACGACCTGACCACGAATGTGCGCAACAAATGCTGTCAACATCAGCTGAACTTCCTGGAGCTCCAGCAGGTTGCTATGGCATCAGGACTCCTCGGGGGTCCAGACTCTGTGGTCCCCCAAGGTGGACACCCCTAGCCCATCAGGGAGGCATCGGTCACCAGGATGAACGGTGGCTCTGGATGGGCAAACAGGATCCCTTCCTGCATATGTTTTGGGACTAACCACCACTGGAGGGTGCCCCACATCAGCTGGGCCACAGTGACCAGCTGGTCGAAGTGGCTCTTGCGCCGAGACCATTGGCGGGCAAGCTCCCATTGCATAGAGCACATTCTCCACCAGGCCCAACAGACCACAATGGTGCATGCTGCCATGTATTCCATAAGGCACAGGAAGTCCAGAGCAGGGCGGGCGTAACTGCCCAACCTGAAAAGATCCGGCAAAGGAGGAGAGAGCCTCCACCTGGTCCGCCGGAAGCTGAACCCTGGCTCTGCAAGAGTTGAGCTCCGCCCCCAATGAAATGCATCAACTGCAAAGGTATCAGTTCCGACTTGGCCTTGTTGACCAAGAGGCCAAGAGACATGCAGGTCTGGATGGCCAGATCCCTGAACTGCTTTTCCTCCTCTCTGGAGGAACCCGCTATGAGCCAGTCATCCAGGTAGGGGTATACCTGGACCCCTTGGCACCTCAGGTAGGCTGCCACCACTGCGGTGCATTTGGTGAAGACCCTGGGAGCTGAGGAGAGGTTGAGGAACATGGCCTGGAACTCGTAGAGAATCCCCTTTGCACAGAACTGGGGGAACTGGCAGTGGGATGGATGGATTGGGATGTAAAAGACTGCGTCCTGATGATCCAGAGAGCAAAACCCCATGTTCTGCTCCACAGATGGTATAATCTCAGACAGAGTGACCATCTTGAACGTGTGCAACCAAAGAAATTTGTTCAGGTCATGCAGATCTAAGATGGGGTGCCAGCCCCCTGTCTGTTTTGGCACCAGGAAGTACCTGGAGACAAACCCAGGGTGTACTGGAGGGTCCGAGACAGACGCCACAACCTCCTTCTGGAGAAGCTGGGCAATGTCTTCCCGAAGGGCTGACAGAATGGTGGCAGATACCATGTCTTCCCATGGGGCATGGGCTAGGCAAAGTGAGTAAGCCTTGAACTCCAGAGGCAGATCCTGACTGAACACCTCAAGGACCTACCTGTCCATGGTTATAGCGGACCAGGCAGAAAGGAAGTGGCGGAGCCGGACCCCCACGGGGAGAACACAGGAGAAAGCGCTTGTGATCCCACAATTGACGGCAAGACTTCTTTTTAGTCTTCATTTTTCTATTTAGACTTGGTGCCCATAGAGGGACCTTGCCCAAAGGTGGGAAGGGACTGACACAAATCACAAAACGCCCCTGAAAAGGTAACACCTAAGGAAAATGGCAAGAAGGCCGAAGAGGCATGCTCCGAGGCCTGAGCCACTGACTCTTCAAAAAAACACAAGCTGTTCAGTGGACCCTGCAGCCACGGAGACCGCCCGATGGGTGTCTCTCAATTTAACGGGAGGATCCCATTCATCAAGGTGCCCCAGCAGAAGCTGAGCGTGCCAGTCTTCTAAGGTAGAAGGCTGCAAAGTGCAACAAAGACCACATGCCTGGGGATCATGTTTGTGGCCTAGGCAGTAGACGCACGTGGTGTGCTGGTCCGCCCAGGACATCTTCTGCCCATACGCTCATTTTACGAATCCTGGAGCCGACTTCGAGTCGTCCATAATGGAGAAGGAAATCGTCTGGAGACAAAGAAAATCACAATCGCGAAAGTTTGAAAGCAAAGGGCCTACTCAGTGTGCACAGCAGTAAGAAGGGAATATTCTTCCTTTAGACAGGAAGATCTGACGGCACGGGGCAGTGCCAAGAGAGTAATCACCTGGGTGGGTGGGAGGAGCCAGCTTGAAGACTTTCCAGCAAGCCTTAAAGGGAAAGGAACACTGCCAGAAGTGTGGGTATGTACACCACATCCACATCCCTAGAACAGCACTTTTATGGTTGGACCCTAACTAAACTATCATGCTCATTGGAAGACCCTTGAATTAGATACAGTGGAGCAGATCCCCTTGTCTGCCATGTTGTTCGATGCACAGGCTGAGTAAGAATCTCCACCAAGTATCATATTGTGCAATGCACATCACTTGGTAGGCTTGGGGAAAGTATTTTAAAAATCCAAAGATCTCTGTAACCCCTAGATGGCGCTATCCCAGGGGCTACTACCCCTGCCTGATTTGCCACTAACAGGTTGAGGGGCCTGGATCCAATGGCGGGTGCCTCCACCCAGAGGTCAGGGTTTGCAATAGTTAAACTAACTTGGTCACAGCCCTCTGGGACACTGCAACCCCCCTTTCTTCCCACTAGTGGCCCACACAATATATCAGAATTACCTTCACAGTATACACTTACCCCCAGGTCTGGTTCCGGCACTGGGACCTCCTGTGAAATGAGATACAGTGCAACAATCACAGTACAGTACTTTAACATAGACAAATACCTCAGGCAGTATAACTTTGCTGAAACAAGCAGCTCTGATTTATTTAGGGGATATAACAAGGACAGGGAAATCAGGTTAATTAGCTTATCACTCTAATAATCTACCTATGGCTCTGTGCACAGGCCTATCCCTATCAGTTACTGTCCTGGGTACCCAAGCCCTAGTGGCTAGTCCAAACCGTGGCAGCTGGTAGGCCCTTTCACACAGAGAAAAGGAGAATTAAACAGTCAGCAGTACAGTAATTCCATTTGGATTTAATGTGGCAATTCAACAGGGAGCAACCTGAATTAGTACTCCGACCTCCAAATAAGATAGGGTCCTTCAATGTCAGCAGGGCTCACTTGAGGTACACAAACCTCTTCACACATCCATATAAAAGAAAGTACTATACCAGGCAGGCTGCATCTGTATCCCGATCGCAATTACTGCACAATACCGGGAGAACACACAGCAGATTCAGTTCCTGACAGACCGAGTGCAATTTTCAGCAATTCTTCCAGTCTTCTACAGGGTGAGCCTGGTTTCTACTCTTCAGAGATCCTTTGATTCTTTTCTGCAGGCCAGTTCAGTCCTAACAAGCTGTTACACAAGCTGCAGACCGAACTCTGGGCCTTACACACGTTTTTGACTAAAACTGCACACTGAAAAGCACAGGGCTCCTTCCTTCTTCACTGCCAAAGCTCAACTGAAGTCCCAACCGACAAAACTGGGCACTTCCTTTGAGTTCCTCCCAGTTCTTGACTGGATTGGCTGTCACTCACAATAGACTGCTGCTGTTGGTCCAAAAAGGCACTGAAGTCTAAACTACATCTCCCAGAGTCACTGCCCATACAATCCTCTTGTGGCTGGCTCAGATTATGAGTCCAAGTTCTGATTCGTCAAGGCACCATTTTAGAGCTAGCTTACCCACTGATTGGTCCAGTTCAGCAGTTCAAAACTAGAATGGGAACTAGCAGACACAGTTCTGACTGCAAAGAAAGCAGGTTAGACAAACTGTAATTTCATTATTACTCTAAATAATTTCTGGCAAACAGTTACATCTTTCAGATAGGTTCCTTTGCACTCCTAGTGACTGCAAAAATGAAGTGAATTGGCAGCAGCTCAGTGGTACTCAGAGAAGCACACAGTCCCCCATACAAACTAATTATGTCTGCAAGCAGACAGCTCTTAAAGAGACAGTACCAGAGGCTCTAAAACACTCACTGATAAATGGCTTAAATGCCAAACACCATTCAGGCTTGGAGCATTCAAGCAAGCTCCTGGAAGTCTTTTGGGAACCCCCATTTGCAGGGGGGTTACACCCTTCCTGGCCTGGGAAAGCTTGACGTCCGCGTCAAGCAAGTACCCCCATAAGTTTCAACTGCAACCATATACATTTGCATTAGGCTCGCACATGTAATCATCAGTCAATATATCATTTTACCAAGAACACATTTCTGAAACATTGCAGTACGTCACTCTTTACACAGTATTACATACACATTGTACCATAACTCAAGTTATTACCTCTTGTACATGAAACCTGAAGAGGGCCCTTCCTATCAGTTACCTTGGGGCTGGAGCGGGGCAAGGGCACCATACTAGAGGAGCAACACAAGTAACTGGAGTTAGCACTGGCGCTCAGTTTGGGCAATGAGCTCGGGACACATACACTCCTTTATGGACAACATTGAGAGGCAAATCCACAGGCCTCCCAAGGGAATCATAACTGAGGTGCACCACAGGCTTTACAGCTCGACCAGTCTTTCTAGGGGAACTGTTACAGTCTCTGCACTCTGAGCCTCATTTTCAGCATTGTCACACTTGTCAGGGAGTCTCCATGGGGAGTAGAGGCTAGAACTTGGGGGATTTCAGCTCCAGGAGTTACAGTTTCTGAGTCCACAACATTTGGCTCGTGATGGAGAGCTTTCGGACACTGGCAGTGGACTGTCAGGGCACTCAAAATACTCTTCTTGTTCGGTGTATCACCAGTCTGCCCCAATCTATCATTTCCTCCCTGAAAGCTCAAACAGTTCAACCATGCACAATGATTCCATTTCATCTGATCTGATGCTTTGCACTTCACTTTCTGGGAGCATTGGCTCCAGGGATGAAGCTGGGGGCTTAAACAGTCCAGAAGGCCCAGCTTTGTCTCCAGTATTGACTGGGGATTGCCCCAAACAATTGACTCAGTTCGTAAGAAGGATAGTATTCAAAGTCACTCTCACTTTCTTCCGATATGGACTGACAGTCATGCTCAACTGGGACTTGTGGAGGGGAACACTTTAACTTTGCTTCTGTAGGTGCAGACTTTCTTGATCTTTTCTTAGCAGCTCTAGTCACTGGTCCAGAGGGGCATCTTCTAGGGGCTCAGACTCAATTAAGATTTGTCCAATGGGCAGTAAATGATTTCTATGCATTGTTTTTACATCTTTTGAATTATTCTCAGGCCTTACTTTGTACACTGGCAGATCATCTAGTTTGCTCACTACAATGTGAGGAGATGGTGCCATCTGTCAGCAATCTTGTGCTTGCCATGCAATCCCAGATTTCTTAGCAATACCGATCTCCCTCCTGGAGTTCCTGTGCTTTCACCTTTATCATACCTTTCTTTGTTGGCCAGATTTCTTTTGGCAGCCATGGTTTGAGCCAGTTAGTACGCATGAGTTAGCTGGGCCTTTAACTTTTGCACATACTGTAAATAGTTGTCAGCCTGAACTCCCATCAGGAGACCCCAAAACACATCTACTGGTAGTCGAGCTTCTCTTCCAAACATCAGGCGGTAGGGGAGAATCCAGTGGCATCACTTTTGGTGCAGTTATAAGCATGTACCAGGGTGCTAATTTGTTGGCTCCATCTAGGCTTGTCCTTTGGGTGCAGGGTGCCTAGCATATCTAGCAAAGTGCGGTTGAAACGTTCAGGCTGTGGGTCCCCCTGGGGGTGGTAAGAGTGGTTCTGGACTTTCGCCTCCCCACAGAGAAAGCATCTCTTTGATCAGACGACTCTCAAAGTCTCTCCCTTGATCAGAATGGATTCTTTGTGGAGCCCCATAGTGAACAAAAAGTTTTCTACAAGTACTTTGGCCACAGTGGATGCTTTCTGGTCTTTGGTGGGAAAGCTTGGGCATATCTCGTGAAATGGTCAGTGACCACCAGCACATTACTGATATTTCTTTGATCTGACTCCAAACTTAGAAAATCAATACAGACCAGCTCCATGGGTGCACTGGTGGTGATGTTAACAAGGGGCAGCCCTCTGGGGCAAAGCTTTCCTCTGTAAGCAGCGACTACAAGTTCGAATGTGTTGCTCCACATCAGCCCCATCTTAGGCCAATAGAATCTGGATCTCACCAAGTCAAGTGTTCTGTCTATACCAAGGTGCCCCATGTGGTTGTGCAAGGACCTCAGTACTGAGTCTCGAAAGGCAGTGGGCAGCACTAGTTGTTGTTTGTCTACTTGTCCCCTCTGTCTACTGTTTCTCTGTATAACAGTTTATTGATCAGTTTCAACTTAGGACCTTCTTTGTATAACAGTGCAGTTCTCAAATCAGTGGAGCGTAATTTGGACACATCTTTCCTGCATAGAGGGCTTCAAGCTGCTTTGATCATGGGATCGTGAGGATTGAGCCCACGAATACTGTCATTGTCCAGCTGAGGCAGTGCACCAATGTCTATTGCAGAAAAGTGGCAATAAGCAGCAGGTATGCAATTCTCAGAGGCTCCCAAGCAATCCACCATGCAGTCCACTGCGTCCGTGGACATTTGTTCCTCCCTGTCAAACTTCCGCAGAGTGCCCGAATGTCAGGTTCTGCCAATCGGACCCAATCATTCTGGGGAACAGGCCTCCGGAGAGAGCATCAGCATCTATGTGGTTCAGACCTGCTCGGTATTCGAGAGCATAGTCATATGTAGATAATGCAGAAAGCCACCTATGGCCAGTGGCATCCAACTAGCTGAGGTCTGCACATAGGTCAAAGGATTATTGTCAGTTTTACTAGTATTTTAGCCCGTACAAGTACTCATGGAATTGGTCAACAATAGCCCACTTCAAAGCTAGGAACTCTAACTTATGTACAGGATAGTTCTTTTCGGATGGGGTCAGGCTTCTACTGGCAAAGGCCACTGGTCTCAGGCCATTCTCGTGCTCTTGGTACAACACAGCCCCAACCCTTGCAAGCTAGCATCAGTGTGCAGGGCGTAAGGTTTTCTTGGATCGGCATAGGCCAGCACTGGAGCATGGGTAAGTTGATATATGATCTCATGAAAGCAGTCTCACAATCAGGAGTCCAGCGGCCCCAAATACTTCACTCGGATGAAAATACACTCTTTCAGTCTTGAGGGATGCTGACTTTGGTATTTTTTGTGGGTTGGGGATACCCTTGAGTAAGGTTAAGTAAAGGCGGATCACTCTTGAATAGTCCTTGATGAGCGCCGATAATAACCACAGAATCCCAGGAATCTTTGCAGTTCTTTTAGATTTTTGGGCTGTGGCCAGGTGGTCAAGGCCTCAACTTTACTTGGGTCGGTCTCTATTCCTCGGTGGATACTATGTGTCCACATACTTTACTGATGTTTGAAAAAATTGACACTTATCAATGGACAGTTTAAGGCCAAAGTCCTCCAGTCGGTCCAATACCTTAAATAATCTGCTCTCATGTTCCTCCAGTGAGCTGCCAAACACAATAACATCATCTAGGTATACCAGGCACTCTAGTAAGTTCATGTCCCCACTGCACGCTCCATCAATCGTTGAAAAGTGGCTGGGGCACCTGAAATCCCTTGAGGCATCCTCATGAATTCATAAAGCCAAGCGGACAGATAAAGGCTGTCTTTTCACGGTCCTCTGGGGCCATGGGATCTGATAGTACCCACTGCGGAGATCCAGCACAGAGAACCACTTGCCCGTTTAGGCAGTCAAAGCATCCTGAATGCGGGGCATTGTGTACTGATCAGGGATAGTCCGCGGTTTAAGGTGCGATAATCCACACATCCTTACTGTTCCATTCTTTTTCCTCACTACCACAATGGGGAAGCATAAGGGCTTCTGGATTCTTGTATTACACCAGCAGCTAACATCTCTTGCAGATGCCGTCTCACATCATCTATGTCAGCAGGTGCCAGGCGTCGAGACCTCTCACGAAATGGTCTTTCGTCATGCAGCCGGATATTGTGCTCAGCTCCTTGCACGCATCCTACATCCCATTCCTTTAAAGAAAACCTGGTCTCTCTGGGCAAGCTTCTCACTGATCTTCACTTTCCATTCAGCTGGCAGCGAGGGTCGCAAATCAAACAAGTCAGGCGTTACTCTGTCATTCTTCCTTGAACTCTTGCTGCTGGGTAGCACTGCAGTGTCTGCACAATGCACATTAGCCAGGATGCAACCTCTGTTTACTCGAATGTCTCTTTCAGACACATTATGAACTTGGACCATTACCCTTCTGGCATAAGCATGGGCTCTAGCGGGCAAAATACTAGGCTTGACCAGCAGTCCCTCTGGCAATTTTCCATCGCCTGGTGCATCCAACATTAATATTTTATTCTTAACATCCTTTCTGATACGGACCTCTCCTGTAAGGTACACTGGGCATTTGGCGCCAGGATCAGAGACTCAGGATCCTTCTTCCATACAATTCCGACCGGTTCCTCTGGTTCTGTTTTTCAGCATCTCTCTGTGCCTCATAGGCCTTCTTAATTAAAGCGGAACTCTTAAAGCTCTACTAGTCTTTGACCCTGTTTTCATAACACAACTGTGCCAGCCTTCCGAACATATGAGCATTTGTTCCAATCAACAAAGGGACACCATCATACAGTCCAGTGGGGGACACACTAAGGCTAGGGTCTCTACTTGTTCGGCCACTCCAGCCACGGAGGTGGGAAAGACAGCCAAATTCGGATATACCGGAATAGGGGTAGGCCTTCTCCTTAACCCCCATACATGCAGTCCTTCTAATGGTTGTAAGAGTCGTCTGACAAATGCTTCTGATACCAATCTTGGAACATAATTGTCACTTGGGAGCCACTGTCTAATATAGCTCTTGTAGACACTCCATTCACCTTTACAGTGGTCTCCATGGAGGACCCACTATTCTGGACCAGTCTGGAGAGGCGTAGTGGGGCCTGGGCAACTGACCTTGCCACAAAAGGACGTGAATTAGCATTTTGATGCCCTCACTGGGATCATGTCGTGCACCTCTTAACCACTGATTTCTTCTCGAGCTCTCCTTGTAGCCTATATGCAACTTTGTCAGTGTCTTTTGGGGACTGGCATTCCCTTTCATGTGCCCATCTTTCCCACAATTATAGCAAAACATACTTTCTGGAGTTTGAGCTGGCAGGCGCCACACTGGGAGCCAGGGCGGGGTATTACTAACTGGAAACCTTGGTGCCATCTCTGTCTGCGCGTGATAAGCATTTGGAGACATCTCGTCAGTTTCTCCACTTCCATGGTCAAGGAATCGGAGTTCGAGCTGTTATCAGCAGGAGATACATGGTGGGTACCCCCACCCCATAGCAGATGCAGTCGGATATAGGTCAGGGCCCGTACTTGCAGGCGTGGCCTTCATAAAGGACTGTTTTGAATTCCGGATCTCTCTCAACAGTTCGCCCCATTGTGACATATCTTTTCCTTGTCAAGCGTCATTGACTGCCAACCTCTGCCCCTGAACTTCACTTGATGGGTCACCCTCAGTCACTCGGTCGTAGCGCAGCTATTGGTGCAGGTCCTCCCGAGGTCGTCTTTTCTCAACTCCTCAATTTCTCTCATTAACTCATCATAGGAGGGTGGGGATTCCAGTCGATCTGCCAGGTGTAACTGAAGCAACAGCAGTTCTGAGAAGGGGCAGACTTAAGGATCCTGTCCAGCCTGGTTCGGTCCAGTTCAATCGCTGGCAAACTACCTTTTCTGAGGCATTCTTGCAACAATTTTTCCAGCCGAGATACATACACAGACAACAACTCCCTTGGTACTGTTGTGCATCTCTTACTCTCCACCATGAGGTCCTCATCAGAATCTGGGCTCCCACACACATTCTCAAGGCCTCAAGATAGGCCTGTGCAGTAACTTCAGGGTTACTGGCCCGTTTAGCGGATGGTAGCCAGGGCAGGACCTCGGAGGCTCTCACTAACCTCTTTCGCTTTCACCTTCCGAGCATTGCCATTCTAGCACTTGGGGGCAACATAGTCTATCCAGGTCTCCCAGTCATCCTCCCTTGGGGGTGGGAGGGTGCCAGAGAAGATCCTCAACCCCGGTAGAGTCGTGACTAATGGCAGGTGCAGAAATAGGAGTCTGCATTGGTTCAGCCACCATTACGGGCACTGGAGCAGGAGAGGGTGTTGGGGAGGAACACCCCAGGTGGCAAGAATAGTTTCTTCAAGTCCTCCACAGTTTTCCCTCTCCCAGCAACCATTCAGCAAATTTCTCCTCAAAAGTTTCAGATAGTGGTGGGGCTGATTCCCCGGGTCTTTACTGTCCTAGTTATCACTCTCCAAGCAGTGAGGGCTCCCTCTGGGGTAATGGTCTGTGGCACTTTGGAGCTATCTATGGGATCCTTAAACTCTACTAGGGCCAGGAAAGTGTGGGTGAGCAGATTAGCATGCCGACCCACCACCACAGGGTTTGTAAACCTTCCACCTTGGAAAGTACTCCTGCACAGTGTCCGTGTTGATACCCAGGGGATGTCCAGGATAAGCATAGCATTTGGGGTCGATCTCCTCCCAGTACACCACTCCACCAGCCGGTGCACAGCCACTTCTGTCGGGTACCCATTTTTCTTAACAGTGGTTCAGTAAATATGGCCACTAGAGGACACACAATCCCAGCGGTGAGCCTCAAGATGTAACCCTAGATGGCGCTATCCCAGGGCTACTACCCCTGCCTGATTTGCCACTAACAGGTTGAGGGCCTGGATCCAATGGCGGGTGCCTCCACCCAGAGGTCAGGGTTTGCAATAGTTAAACTAACTTGGTCACAGCCCTCTGGGACACTGCAACCCCTTTCTTCCCACTAGTGGCCCACACAATATATCAGAATTACCTTCACAGTATACACTTACCCCCAGGTCTGGTTCCGGCACTGGGACCTCCTGTGAAATGAGATACAGTGCAACAATCACAGTACAGTACTTTAACATAGACAAATACCTCAGGCAGTATAACTTTGCTGAAACAAGCAGCTCTGATTTATTTAGGGGATATAACAAGGACAGGGGAAATCAGGTTAATTAGCTTATCACTCTAATAATCTACCTATGGCTCTGTGCACAGGCCTATCCCTATCAGTTACTGTCCTGGGTACCCAAGCCCTAGTGGCTAGTCCAAACCGTGGCAGCTGGTGAGGGCCCTTTCACACAGAAAAGGAGAATTAAACAGTCAGCAGTACAGTAATTCCATTTGGATTTAATGTGGCAATTCAACAGGAGCAACCTGAATTAGTACTCACGACCTCCAAATAAGATAGGGTCCTTCAATGTCAGCAGGGCTCACTTGAGGTACACAAACCTCTTCACACATCCATATAAAAGAAAGTACTATACCAGGCAGGCTGCATCTGTATCCCATCGCAATTACTGCACAATACCCGAGAACACACAGCAGATTCAGTTCCTGACAGACCAGTGCAATTTTCAGCAATTCTTCCAGTCTTCTACAGGGTGAGCCTGGTTTCTACTCTTCAGAGATCCTTTGATTCTTTTCACAGGACAGATTCAGTCTAACAAGCTGTTACACAAGCTGCAGACCGGAACTATGGGCCCTTACACGTTTTTGACTAAAACTGCACACTGAAAAAGCACAGGGCTCCTTCCTTCTTCACTGCAAAGCTCAACTGAAGCTCCAACCAACAAAACTGGGCACTTCCTTTGAGTTCCTCCCAGTTCTTGACTGGATTGGCTGTCACTCACAATAGACTGCTGCTGTTGGTCCAAAAGGCACTGAAGTCTAAACTACATCTCCCAGAGTCACTGCCCATACAATCCTCTTGTGGCTGGCTCAGATTATGAGTCCAAGTTCTGATTCGTCCAAGGCACCATTTAGAGCTAGCTTACCCCACACTGATTGGTCAGTTCAGCAGTTCAAAACTAGAATGGGGAACTAGCAGACACAGTTCTGACTGCAAAAAAGCAGGTTAGACAAACTGTAATTTCATTATTACTCTAAATAATTTCTGGCAAACAGTTACATCTTTCAGATAGGTTCCCTTTGCACTCCTAGTGACTGCAAAATGAAGTGAATTGGCAGCAGCTCGAGTGGTACTCAGAGAAGCACAGTCCCCATACAAACTAATTATATGTCTGCAAGCAGACAGCTCTTAAAGAGACAGTACCAGAGGCTCTAAAAACACTCACTGATAAATGGCTTAAATGCCAAACACCATTCAGGCTTGGAGCATTCAAGCAAGCTCCTGGAAGTCTTTTGGGAACCCCCATTTGCAGGGGGGTTACATCTCTAAACATCTTTGGAGATTCCAATTGATGGTTTGGGACTCCACACTCCCTCTAGCCACTACGGATCCCTGGTGTAAACAGCAGGTTCTTAGAGGCCTTCAGTACCCAGATCAAATTTTAACAGGCTCCATTACAATGACTTGTTGAGGACTATTGTAAAACCTTTGGTTGGGCTACGACAGATTGGTTTCAATTTTTTCAAGTCAGGAATTACATTATAAGGTCTCACGCAGAGGGGAAATGAATGAGGCACTCAGATGAATCTCCTTCTACCCTTCTCCATTCCTTTCAGCAGAAGGGGGCTAATTCAGTCATATGTCTGTCTTTACTACAAGCTAAGAGGTTGCAAATTCGGTATATCATGGACAAATGGCACACTGAGGCCCGGATCCATTTAATGGCAAAAGAAAGGGTCAAGTTTTGTATGGGAACTAGCAGAACAGCATCTTCCCCATAATGGCAGGAATTTGCATGGAAGGTCCACACCAGGTATTTTATCGCACCAGTGCTTTAATCCAAATGGGATGATTGCATTACAGCTAATTGTTGGAGATTATGTGGGGGGTACAATGTTACCCACTTTCATATATTTTGGGGTTGCCCAGCTTTGTGCCCCTTCTGGGCAGAGGTGACAGGAAGACTGGAACACATGTTCACAGTCTCAGACCCTCTTCTGTTTCAGCATATAATTACAACACATGTTCACAATCTCAGAGCCTCTTCTGTTTCAGCATTTAATTTTGGGTCTTCCCCCTCAGGGCTTAAAGGGAAGGGGGACACTGTATTTTTAGGGCATTTGTGTTGCTACAGCCTCTAAAACTATCACTCAGAAGTGGTTGCAGAGGGTACCTCTAACATGGCAAGACTGGCAGGAGACTGTAACCCACATTTCTGAGATGGAACGTCTTACTTTCCAGGTCCAAGATAGGGTACCAGCATTTATGTCCAGTTGGACATGTTGAGAACTGACACAGGACGTCAGGGATTAGTAGGGGAAAGTGAGACCTTATTGTATGGGGCTGAGCCACCAGTAATGTTTTGTATAGGGAGATCATTTTTTAAAACTTATATTTTATTAGTTTGCATAATAAACCATGTACATTATTATACATTCACAGCCTGGAAACATCCAAACAGTATCAAGAGATGGAATAACACATTACTCCATTAATAAACAGTATAATAGTATCTCCAGGAAGATTACTAAATTCTGGACGGCTATACAAAATGTATCAGTTAAATCTAAAATTGTAATGATCTGTGGAACTGTAGCCCAGGAGCACGTGGTAGTAACTCAAAATAAATGTCCTGAAAGTGTCCTTCAAATAGCCGTGGTCCAACTGGAGCTATTGGGTACCACATTTATAACTAAAGAAATATCCAATGTGAGGGAAACCAGCCCCCCAAAATTAAGTATAGACTCAAGCTGGAGCCACAGCATCACTCCGTCAACTACTGAGGGCCATCCTGAAATACTTGGGAGGAATACGGTTAAACCCTCCCATGACAAGTAATTAACAAAATAAACTTGCCCTCAAGTATGTAGTCTTAAAGATAATAACATTTTTCCCAAATGCCATAAACCTCTTATAACATTCATAACAGTTGGCACTGAACTACGAAACCTGTATTGGCTCTGTGGCAAACATGGAGATTAATCAAGTCCCCATTTCGGTACTTCAAGTAACAGTCTCTGGGTCAGCTTGATCACTTTGATTCATCTGTCTCTTCCAAAAGGCTTCTACTTTAGCTGCTCATTTGTCCGCATCTTGCAGATCAATGAAGATGAAAACTTTGTCCTCATGCAGAAGACGAAGCTTGGCTGGAAATAACATGGCGTGCATGATATTCATAATCCGCAGTTTCACCCTCACTCCGTCAAACTTTTTTCTCCACTGACGGGTTGTGTAGGAGACATCGGGGAAAAGATGAACAGTATGCGCTTCAATGTTAAAAGGTCTACATCCCTTTGCAATACTCAAAATCTGATCTCTGGTGCCCATACTGTCCATGACCACCATCAGGGCTCGGGGAACCTCCTGTGATATTTTTTCATAAGACCGTACCCTATATGCTTTAACTATTCTCCAATCCAAATGGTCTGCCTGACCCCTGACTTGTTCCAGCAACCGGTCTTTAATATAGAGTCGGGGATCGTCACCATCAGTACCCTTAGGAAGGCCGATAATATGAATGTTGGCACTCTGAATTTGATTTTCCAGCAGTTCAAGCCTATTGATGGTATGCTGTGCCTCCTGGTCCCCGCCTTGCACTTGTCAGCATACCTTTTGAGCTCTTCCACCTTTCCTTTAAGCTGCTCCACTGCAGTTTCTGTCAAGGTTAATCTGCCTGAGATGTCGTCCAGCTTGCTGTTAATGTTAGATACGGAGGATAAAAGTGTTTGCATTTTACGACTGAGTGATTGCAGCATCTCCTCTGCACCATCGCTTTCCTTCAGTTCCAGCTGGTTCGAGCTCATGGTGGGCCCCACCACTGCAAACTTTCCGGGGTCTTGCCGGCCAACCCCCGTACGATCAGCCTTTTTAGGGTTGCCCATGATGCAAAGAACCTCTTCAGCTGCAGTTCAAGACCAATTAAAATCTCAAGTTGTAAGTAGAAATCTAAAATATAAAGTTTATGTTAAATGCCAATGTGGAGCTGTGTCAACTTGCATCCACACTACTCGGGCTCCACAGTGCCCCCCACCCACATAGAGACCATGGTCCTTTCTTACATGTTTCCATAGGGAGATTTAGAAGAGTACCATTTATCTTGCTTTGCTGTAATACTGTCAAAATTAGAGGTACCATTATTTTGGATAACTAATGGGTTGGTTGAATGGGGTCCAGGCTGACTTTGGACGTGACAGAGATGTGGCGGCTCACCCCACTGGATGGAGGATATTTCAACAATCAGCAGTATTTTAGTTTGTTTACCATTCCATTAATTTGTGTCTGTATTTTTCTTTTTTTGTTCTTTCTTTTAAAACAAAAAAAACACAGAAAATGGCAAAGTATGATCAACACTGTATTTGTAGCAATGTTGACGCATAATGTTTTTTTGTTTGTTTCGATAAAGAAAGTATAAAAAAAGCCTCCTGGATTCCTTATCAGGAGGAAGAGAGCTCATATATTTTGGAGCCTTAGACCCGTCATAGGCAGCCATTATGAAAATTTCTCTTAGAGGAATTCTCTTCCTCTGCCACAGATCCCAGCTGTGACTGGACCTGCCGGAGAAAAGCCTGGAAAAAGGCATACTCAGGAGGGGGCAGAGGGGTGTTCTGCACACTCTCCTCTCTAAAAGATAATAAAACAGAACTGGAACCCACCACACTTAGGGGGCTCAGATCTTCCTCCAACTCTTCAAACTCCTCCTCCACATATTCTGGATTGTATTCAAGTTCATCCTCAACATCAACGGTCACTGGCAGCAGGTCGACGGCTGCCTGAAGAGGCTATGAAGGAGAGACTGTCACCAGATTTACCGTCGATGGAGGACAATCCTTGCCCAGCGCTGTAGCTGCAGAGAAAACTCCAGTGTTACTGACAAGGCTGAAGGCAACACAGACGACATCGGCAACTTAGCTGAAGGCAAAAGCTCTTGAAAAAGCTCAGACACTGTCTGATAAAGCATTTGCCCCCCGCCCCGATAGGTTCGTTGACAACTGAGACCAAACAGTCGATGGAACAGTGACCAATGGCAGCATTAGCTGCGAATCCCCCGATGTGGGATTATAGCCTGTGCCAGATTCTGATCTTGGTGTCTGGGAGACGATTTGGGGGGCAGAACTGAAGTCTTGGCCTGGGTCTTCTCCTTGTCTATGGCCATACCTCTTTTAAGAGGACTGTGAAACCTTTTGGGAGAGGTACCCTTTTCCGTGTGTCTCTTCTCCTTGTCTGCATGGTGGTGCTTATCCGCTGATTTAGCTGGTTTGTCCTGTTCTTTGTAGAGTCACTTGTGGATATTGTGACCACAGAGAACAGCAGGTCGATGGCGAGCCAAGGAGAGATGGAGCAAGAGACGATGGACAAGCCTCCTTCAGCACGCACAGTTTCTTCTCCATCACACTGATTTTTAAATAAAGTTCCAAGGCCGCCTTTTTTTTTCCTAACGCTATTTTTTTGCTCAGGCAGGGATTTAACTCTATATCTGCTCCCCTTGACCCCACTCCCGGCATCCCCCCCCCCAGCTGCACAGAATGGGAGGCCCACCCCTTACACTGAGACTCCCTGAGGGGAGAAACTGATATGTGCTTTTTGGTCCCAGCTGAGTCTTGTGCTGGGGCATCATTCGGGAGCGAATGGGGGCTTCATTCTGCTGCTGCATCAAGGGCTTTCTGTGCTGGTTTCCTCTGTGGAAACGCATATGTGCAATGACGTCAGTGCATGGGTGTGTGTACTTCTACACAAGCTCCTCAGACGTCCACCGTCATCTCCTCTCCAGTGACGAGGTCCCGGCCACTGCACATCCAGCCTCCACTGGGTGGCACTCATGCATCGAGTGCCTACGACTTCTCTTCCCAGAGAGCAGTCCATGAGACACTCATCCTACCTCCCCCCCCCCCCCGGCCGGCCCTCTGATGCTTTGGGCTCATTCCCGAACCTGGGTCATCAGCGTTGCAGGCAGTAGCGCTACCACTGCACCGACATGTCGGCACTTCCAAGGGCTCCTTGGGTGTCTCCGAGTGGCCTGGTTAAGCCCTGGCAAATGCTGCAGCCTTCATGCTGTGAGCTGGGCCCAAGCAGCAAATGCACATGATGTGGTCATCGTCTTTGTATATCTTAACTTTACTACAGAAACAATAATGGAACCATGGTTCCTTTTCTGTTGACGATGGAATAAATAAATGATTAAGTATTAAAATAACAACAGAAATAGAAGCATTAACTATACTTGGACAGTTCAACAGCGTTCTTCAGCAGCGGTGGACCAACGAGTGGTTGATGGCAAGAAAGAACTGAGGCATGATGGTTGATGTGGACGGCCCCAGCTAGCAAAAATGTTCCAGGTGGTCCTGATACAGATGGCTTACAGTTCTATGATTTTGCTCAATGGAGGGAGACATCCTCAAAGAAGCTCTACTGTTTCTCTCTGTGATGGGCATATGAGATGTGACAGTCATATGGCCAGATTGATCTGTTCATTTCTTTTGTTAGTGTAGATATTTTCCTTTCATGAGTTCTGTTATTTGAAAATGGAGGAAAACATGGCTTCCAAGTCACATGTCCAGGCAGGTCTTGTGGGAAATACTGGTTAACTGCTCAGTGTAATTTTCCCATGAGTTCATCTAAGCTGCACATCCTGGCAGATGTGAGGGTGCAATTTCAACACCTCAGACATCCTGAAACACAAGATCATAAAGCTGGACAGAGGATGTCCAGGTGTGAAGGAGGCCTGTTGCCCAGATTATTTATTTATTTATATTATTTATTTATTTCGATTGGGATTAATACCTTTGAGTCAGACTCATTTTCAAAAGTTCCAAGTCATGGACAAAACAGAGCAATACAATACAGTAAGTACAAATTAAGATAACAGTGAAAAAAGAAAAACTTGGTAGGCATCATTAACATAATTAAAATGGCACATGAGGTACAAGACTTGCTAGTTTCAGGTACATCTTAAAAGTAGAGCAAATTACATTACATCAAGTTGTTGCAGGGTAAGGACACACTGGGAATAGTGAGACATGTCAATAACAGGTCCGTGTTAAGCTTTGGGGATGATGTGGGGAAAAGGTAAGCAGTCAGATTGGCGTTGTCAAAAGGATGATGTCACACGTGCACACACTTCAGGGTGGGGGAACTGCCACTCAAAGGGGTGTGACTACTCCCCACAGTCAAGGGGAATAAATTAAGGAGCCGATGGGTCATCTCTCTCTTTCTGGAACACTCAACATTTGAAGGCAAAAGGGCCCTGACAAGGAATACCTCCTTGCTCCTCAGGTAGTCGCCAAGGATTGCAGGTCGAGAGAGCAGCTTACAAGGGCTCTCCCTTCCCGACTCAGATCACTGCAAGTGCCGCCAGCCACCTGCTACTTGAGCAGGTAGTCACCAAGGATTGCAGGTCAAGAGAGCAGCTTACAAGGGCTCTCCTCTCCCGACCTGGACCACCGCAAATGTGCCGCCAGGCACCTGCTACTCGAGCAGGTAGTCGCCAAGGACTGCAGGTTGAGAGAGCAGCTTACAAGGGCTCTCCCCTTCCGACTCGGACCACTGCAAGTGCTACCAGCCACCTGCTACTCAAGCAAGTAGTCGCCAAGGATTGCAGGTCAAGAGAGCAGCTTACAAGGGCTCTCCCCTCCCAACTCGGACCACCGCAAATGCCGCCAGCTGCCTGCTACTTGAGCAGGTACTGAAAACTTTGGTACATCTTCTGGGTCCAGCTGCTGCTGTGGTCGACATACATGTAGATTAATCCAGAAACAGAGTCTGTTATGGGCGTGCTGCATGTTCCTTAAGGCCGAATCCGAATTAACTACATCTGTGCTGTGTGACTGTATCCCTTAAGGCATGGTAGTGCTGTATGTACTGAAGTGATTGCCTGTTTGCCTCTGTATATTACCTGTATTTCTACTGAATTGCAGTACTGTGGGTTTAGAGGTTCTGCTTACTTTGCCTGGTTCCAGCCACACATTCAGTCGCCATCTTGCCCCTCCCTCAACCTTTCTCCAGGGCATATCTCATCATTCTCCTTCTTCCTCTTCAGGTAGTCACCAAGGATTGCAGGTCAAGACAGCAGATAACAAGGGCTCTCCTCTCCCAACTCAGACCACCGCAAGTGCCACCAGCCACCTGCTACTCGAGCAGGTATTGAGAACTTTGCCACATCTTCTGGGTCCAGCTACTACTGTGGTCGGCATGACCCGCTGCCACTAATGCGGTGGCTGCCCAACCCAGCCCCCGGCTCGTGACTTCCTATATAGTGGACCCACATGTACTCTATCTCACCATTCTCCCAATAGCTTGTTCTACCTTTTGACCATTAGGGGTCGCTGCGCAACCTCACCAGGGGTTGTAAAATTTTTTACTCACTACCTCCTCTTTAGTATACCCACCCACTAGTTTAAAGATTCCCCCCTCTTTCTTCCTACGCCTCCCTCCCCCACGGAAGGCAGCTTTGAACCTGCAACTCCCAGACCGTTACAGTCACAAGCAGCAGTTCTAATCCTTTAGGCCACCCAGCCTGTTAGGAGGTTTCCCTTCTCAATCTTCTGATATACTGTTATCTTGTGGCTGCAGGTGGTACTGCGCCACTAAGCAACTTTGAGTAGCTGTATCTTTATCTCAGTATTTATTTATCTATTTAGCTTTTGTTAACCAGGTAATTATACTAGACAAAACATATGCCTATTTTCAGGTACGACCCGGGACAGTACAGGAATTAATAGAACATACAGAGTACAACTTAAAGCAAGTAAGGCAGATACACTGAAATCAGAAAAAGCATGACATACATAGTAAGATAACTCAGGTTTCAACAGTGGCACAGTCAAATATAAAAACAATACAGAGTCACTAAGATAATGCTCAGCAGTATATATAGGTATATACAGAATTCACACACTAAACACAGGGTCACACCCAGACGGGCAGACAACCACAGCAGGACCAGAGCCAAGGTACAGGAGATGATATGCTCAAGTACAGTGCAGGTGACCAAGGTAAGCAGGGTAATCAGAGAGGTTTAAGACAGTCACATACCGAGGAGAGCTTCAAGTGTGTCCACAAGGAGGTTCGTAGGCATGCCTGGGAGGGAGAGAGGGAGGACCGGACCTGGACCGGAAGGGAGTTCCATAATCTTGGGGCACATGACACAAAATCCCTGTACCCCATTTGGGTGCGCTTAGCAGGAACCTTACAGATAGCGGGGCCCAGAGACCTTAGGGAGTAGACAGTGGAGGCAGCAGGCACAAGGAGCTCCGCCAATCCAGGGGAGGTGCCTGAGCCCAGAACCTTACCCGTGAAGCAGCCCAAAACAAAATTCATATAGTTGGGCAGGGAGAGCCAGTTAAGCTTAGCATACAGATCACAATGGTGAGTGAGGCAAGGGGCTGCTAGCACAAAACGGCAAATGTTATTGTAGGCAATGGTCCACCTAGTGAGGTGTACCTTGGAAGTATGGGCAAAAAAAGTAGCCCATAACAGAGAGATGGTAGAAACACACCTCTGGCCAGTGCTAGGTGAGCAGCCGAAGGAAGATTATTCTTCGCCCTGTACGCGAAACCCAACTCACAGTTAACAGCTCAACACACATTGTGGATGTGGTGACCAAGATCAAGCTGAGGGTCAAGTGTCACCCCAAGGTATTTGACGGAGTCGGTGATGAGAACGGGAGCACCATCACTACCCAAGATGCACAGAGGGACAGGGGAGGCCTTTATCTTAGCCAGGGATCCAAACAGCATGGCCTGAGTCTTTTTAAGATTTAGGACCAGTTTGTGGGACAATATCCAGGATCGGATACTCCTGAAATCCTCACTCAGTTGGTGGTTAATGACCCCAATATCCCAGGAATGAGTGAGAATAACAAGGTTGTCGGTGTACAGGATAGACCTGCAGGTGGCAGCAGAGGAAGGAAGATCATTGATGAATATGGAGAAGAGCAGGGGCCCAAGGACTGACCCCTGGGGAACCCCTGAGGACACTGCGGTGGTGTCCAAGAGCACATTACTATACTTGGTAAGTTGCTGCCTGCCTGCCTTGAAAGCAATTGGAGAACCAACTGAGCGTGGAAGTGCAAAGTAGTACATGATCAACTAGGTCAAAGGCCTTAGAGAGATCAATAAAGATGGCCCCAGAGAGTCTGCCCTGGTCCATAGCAGCCCTTATCCCAGAAGTGACAGTGACCAGGGCTGAGGGTGTACTGTGCCCTTTTCGAAAGCCATGCTGCGAGGGAGACAATAGCTCATGAGACATATTTTAATCTGTGAGTTGCCCCGACACAACTTTCTCAAGAAGCTTACTGATGGCAGACAAGATGGCAATCAGCTGATAGTTGTCAAGACTCTTAGGGTTGCCTTGTATGAATACAGGGACAACCCTCGCCACCTTCCATAGGTCAGGGATAACACTCCAGAGGCTAAGGATAGGTTGATGATATGGGCTACAGGAGAGGCAATGAAGGCAGCATCAAGGCGGAGAAGCTTGGGTTCCATAACATCGTGGCCAGCACTAGAACAGGGGGAGAGACCAGAGAGCAATCTCTGCATCTCTTGTGCCATCACAGCCTTAAAATAGAACAGAGGACGAGAGGTTGGTGCCAGTTGGGGCGGAGGGACCTGGACAGGCCTATCACAACCAGTGGAGGAGAATAGAGAGGTGAAGGTGGACAGGTCCGAGAAATGTGAGTTAAATGCATTGGCGATGGTTAGTGGATTATTACAGCTAGAATCATCAATAAACATGTCAGGAGCCTCACAGGTGGAGGAGACACTCACTATATTTTTAATATTCCTCCAGAAGTTCCTAGGGTCCTTAGCTGAAGTCCGTAAGGCAGCTTTGCAAAATTCACTTTTTGCAGCCCTGATTGCCTTTTTGCATTCATTCCTGAGCCTCCTGTAATGCTGAAATATGGCCTGGTCCATCGAGACCTTGAAATTGGCCTAGCACTTGTCTCTAGCCCTCTTGAGAGCAAGGAGGCTCCCATGCAACAATTTCGTAGCAGCCCCCCTTACCCTCCACCTGACAAGAGGGGCATGCTTATCCTGTAGCACCCTGAAGGTACTAAGGAAATGACAGACTGCAGAGGAGGCAGTCTGGGCATCCATCACTGCAGACCAGTCCGTGAGCATAAGATCCTCCTAGAAAGACCCCAGGTCAAACTTGGAGAAGTCCCTGACTTTGATAATTTTAGGAGGGATCTCTGGGGCAGAGACCTTCCATATGCAGTACACAGGGGCATGGTCAGAGAGGGAGTCCGGGAGGGTACCAGATGAGCTAATTCTCTCAGGCCTGTTGGACAGGACCCAGTCCAGGAGAGAGCCAGTACCACCAGTATGTGACCACCTGGTGGAATCCTTAATGAGTTGGGACAGTGAGAAGCCTGCTAGCATGGGCTCATACTGCTTGACATTGCCTCCAAGCCAGTTTAGGTTAAGATCCCCTAGGATCATTAGCTCATTATTCCCAGCCCTAGAGCCAACAGAGTCAAGAATGGAGGATAAACCCAGTACACCCCCGTAGGGGGATAGTAGGTACACACAATGTGTAGCTTCTTTGTGTTACCAAATAGCAGCACAGTATGCAGCAGTTCACAGGAAGACTGCACAGGCTGTAGGCAGGTCAACACCGACAGGTTGAGGTGACTACTGTAGTAGACCAGGATACCACCCCCCCCTCCCTTTTTTCCCTGGATGGTCCTGTCTGACAAAGTCAAAGCCAGGGAGCACACAGGCCAAATATCGGATATAAGGTTTAAGCCAAGTTTCAGTTATCCCAAGGATGTCAGGCTTGTATTGGGTGACCCAGGCAAGGAGCTTAGCCAGGTTGGGCAGAAGGCTGCAGACATTATGAGATATTTTCAACCCTTTGCCAGACAGCCAGTCCACAGGAGTGGGGAAAGCTTGGCATGGAGGACCAGGATTCAGCTCCACGTCCCCTGCAAGGACTGTTGTCAACAAAAGGAGCCAGAGGAGATGCCTCAAAGGGGGGGAGCCAACCCTAGTGGACGGCCTGCGACCAGGATGCCTGACCAATTTGACAGGATACCGGAAGCTCTGCAGATTAAGGCAGCAGATGGGCCAGGGAGGCTGTCTGTCACTGGCTATTAAGTTAGAGAAAATAAAATCCATCTCTTCAAGTAGTCCCAGTGAGACCCTGGAACATCCCAAGGGGGGGGAAGCACAGTCCACAATGAAAAGAGGGAGGCACATGGCAGCAAACAGACCAATGGTGAGGACATTAGTGCAAGGGAAGGGCTCAGCCCCACTCATGCAATGCTTAGAAGTCCCCATGTTATGCACACCCACACTTGAGTCAGAACACAGGACTTCAGTGGACCAGCAGAATAGCAGGGGAAAAGGCTGTCCAGACCCCACTAGGCATCCAGAGGGCACAGAGGAGCAGGCAGATAGAAGGAAAGCTAGACCTGGTGTCGTCACACCTACCAGGAGCAGAGTACCACAGGGTTACCTATTTACACAATAGATGCCCCCCACCAACAAACAGTTTTCAAGCAAATACAGCAAGACAGGACCTGCAACTTAAGCTAGCAGTAGCCCCTAGTGAGGTAGCAAGACAAAAAGCAAGGGCAGTCATTAAAATATTCACAATACACAGAAGCTAATACCCACAATTGACAAAAGCTTTCTAGTCCATGGTTAACTCCAGCCACTGGCCGAGACAGATAAAATATTCATGACCCTGGCCATTCAGAAGATGGGACTGGATCAGCAACAGACAATAAAAGTTCTGCTGTAAGGTTCAATACACCCAAGATCATGCCACTCAGTGGTGAAAGGGAAAACAACGTAATAATCAAACACCAAGGGATATGAAAGCAGATCTGGTCTTCTTTGAGTTCAGTCCTAGCAAGTCAGCCCTATTAGAGACAGAGGGATCAGCCAATCCCACACATTAAATATAGCTCAACACACAAGTGGGAGTGGCTTAAGCCCATTTAAGGGGAGGAGGGAAAGGGGTCGGTGGGTGGGAAAACTAAACCCCATAGGTAGCAGCCACCTCTCCAATTTCTGCCGGCAGGCACGATTTCCACCACAGGAACACAGGCAGCAGCACAACTGCTTGATATCTACCAGTCGCTATGAGCTCCCACACAGAAACCCAGTCCTAGCTTTTAGTACACAGCAGCATTCTATCTCTGCATATCTGTCCTCTCTCCCCCCCCCTACAAGCTTCTCCCTCTTTCTATAATGTACCACACTATCCTCTTCTGCCTAGCTCTGATCCATCTCCCTTTATTACTCTCTATACCCCCTTCTCTGAGCCTTCCATACCATGCCCTCCCCACATCTAGCCACCTCACTCCCATACTCACTCCTCACTCCCTACGCACCCTATTCCAACCAACTACCTATGGTCCCCTCCAGCTTCCTTTATTCTCCCCACATCCATTTTATTTATTTTTTTTGTATACTTTGTTTATGCTCCTACCTCACCATCCCTGGACTCTCTCCGGTGTGGTTACTCGATCTCCTGCTTTCTTCTGCCATGTCTGAAGTCCTCTCCTCCTTCCTCTGGTGACCAGACCCTTGCCGCCTGAACTGCCCGACTCCCCAGCTCTGAGTCCCCCAGGATGGGACCATCAACTCCTTTCTGGCGCTCCATTTAGAATCTGATAGGCCGGCTAGATGGTGAAGCACCAGAGGAGGTGAGAGACCCGATGGTGGGCATGGGTGGCGAGTCCCTGAACCCACCTTCGCCTACCAGGGATAGGGCCATTTTGCTTTGTTCCTTCCCCACTGACACGGACATGCATTGGTGTCAGCGTGCGAGGGGGATGCTCCCACTCCCTCAAAGACCCGCCACAGCCAGTACCCCATTGGCTGCCCCCACCAGTGGTGTAACATCCCCAGCCACCGCCAGGAGCCGCCACCAGGTGAGGGATCCCCTGGAACCCACCCCAGGAGAGGAGAGCAGTCCTCTGGACGCTCAATCCTCTCCTCCCCGCCAACCACCGGTGGCCTGAGCTCGTTCCTAAAACCAGGTCGCCGGCATGGTGCAAGATGTGGTGTCCAGCACCTCAACCCTCAGCATCACCAGGCCGGCTCCCCCCATCTATTTTAGCAACTCTTAAGTCCACCACTCTCTTCTCCACTCTCCTGCAATCACTTCCTCCTCCCTCCCATTCTTCTCGCTCCAAAGCTGCTAAGTTAGCCCCCATCCTTTCCAAACTGTTTATCACCCTCCTGTTGTTCTCTGCAGGGGATACAGAATCAAACCCCATCCCCTCCTCCCCAACACCCTGCACCTCCCCAAGGGTTTGAAAATAGCTAACCTCAATATCCGTAGCCTCCTCCCCAAACTCGCTCTCCTCCAGCTTATTATGCTAAACTTGAAACTAGATGTTAAGGTGCTTTCTGAAACTTGGCTGGCCCAGAAAATATCGGATGCTGCTCTTGCTACTCCAGGCTTCTCTCTTATAAGGCAGGACAGACCTAGCAAGGGTGGAGGTATTGCTATGTATATCTCAGCTAACTTTCAATACTCTCCTGTCTATCTCAAGCCCCTTCTAATATGAACTCCTATTAATTAAACTAACACTCCCCTGTATGTTGCCCATATTCACTGCAGGAGTTTACTGTCACCCTGGTCTCCCATCGGCAACCATAACAGAGCTCTTCGCAACCATCACCTCTTACACCACCTCAGGTGAGCTTTATCTGTTAGGTGACCTAAATGTGGACTGGGCCTCATCCACCACCTCCGCTATGCCTTCCAAAATAAAATCCCTAAATCTGGTTCAAATAATCACCTCTCCTACCCGATTCAACCACAAGTCCAAAAAACATACTCTGACTGACTGGGCCCTCACCTCCCACCACTACCGAGTAATTGCCTCCAGTATTCTCCCAGACTCCCTTGGTGACCACCACATCTTCTATAGTGTCTGCAAAGTTCATCAACTCAAAGCCCTCCCCAAACTGAACGATCTATCTATGCTCCTTCTGCTCCCTAAACTTAGCTCCTCCTCTAAATGACCTTCGCCATTCTGACTAGCCCACCCTCGCCTTGATAACATCCATTGACACTGCCCTCATCAATTTCCACTCTAAATTTATGGAGATTTGGGACTGTCATGCGCCCACTAAGTTAACCAGAGTCAAAGGATCTCACCATCCCTGGATCACTGCCGAGCTTCTGGCATGTATGTGAGCCAGAGACCAGGCCATTAAATCCAGGACTCCCAATCTACTACTGCATTACAGGCAACTCAAAAATGCTTGCACAAAGGCCACTAGACACGGCAAGGCATAATACTTCTTGGCATCCTTCCATGCCAACATCAACCACCCTTCTAAGTTCTAGTAAGTAGTTAAATCACTATTCTCGCCCCCTTCCAGCCCTCTGATCCCAACTCTTGCCAGTGATACTGGCACAATCTCTGACCCACTGACTGACGCTGCTACTTTCAACAACTTCTTCACATCTTGTGCCTTCTCTTTACCCTCCTCCCTTCCCACCTGCCTGCCACCTGTCTCCCCTACTGTTCCTAACCCTTGCACCTCTGACCTATTTTCCTTCTCTCCCATTACACTAGATGACACTCTCAAGGCCCTCCTTTCCTTAAATCCCTCCAAAGGCAAGAGCCCAGATGGCCTTGACCCCAAATTGCTCCACCTCTCTGCACCTGCTATAGCTGCTCCTCTGGCCTCTCTTCTCAACCTTTCCTTTTCCCTATCTTCAGTTCCCACCATTTAGAAACATTTTACAGTCATCCCCTTCCTCAAAGGTGGAGACCCAACCTCCACAGGGAATTATCGCCGTATCTCATTACTACCAATCTTAGCGGAGCTCCAGGAATGCATCATCCTTGCCCAACTTACCCCCCCTACCTTGACTCCACCCCCTTTTCACACCACTGCAGTCTGGCTTCCGCAAGTCCCACTCCACCACCACCTCCCCCCAATACATTTCACAGACTCCATACCCTACAAAATTGATCTGGGTCACGTAAACTATGCCATTTTCATTGAGCTGGCAAAAGCCTTTGACAATGTATCCCACTCTCTTCTGCTCCAAACACTCGCTGGAGCTGGCTTGAACCCCACTGCCACTGCTTGGTTTCACTCCTACCTGTCAGGCAGAACCCAATCCGTCAAGACTGCCTCCTCCCTATCCACACCTCTCCCTATCACCACTGGAGTCCCACAGGGCTCTGTACTTGGCCCTATATTATTTTCCATCTTCCTTAATGACATCCCTTCTGCCTGCTCCACTGTGCAAATCCATATGTATGCAGATGATAACGTCTTCTACACATCTAGCATATCACATACTGATGCCCAGTCTAGGCTGCAAGAGGATTTCACCATGGTTCAGAAATGGTTCTAGTCAAATCAATTGTTTCTGAACGCTAAAAAGATAGTCTCCATGTCCTTCGGCACTAGACGGAGACTACCTTTCCTCTCATCTCCCCCAGTGTTCTATATGCTGGATGGTACACTGATAGAGAATTCACTTCCTTCGGATACCTTGGGGGTCTGGCTTAACCGCCATCTGGACTTTTAAGCACATGTGGATGCAGTCCATAAAAACCTCCACCCCAAGCTTGGTGCCTTATATAGAAACAAGGACTGCAGTCTTCCACCAGCCCGATGCGCCATTGGGCAGAAAATAATCCTTCCTACCTTTGAATATGCAGGCATAGCCTACAGTGCCACCCCCAAAACTACTCTGGCCAGACTGGACACCCTTTTCAATTCCTTCTGCCGCTTCATACTATCCTGCCTCCCTCGCACTGACCACTGTAATCTTTACTTAGTCATGTATCCCACCCTTCACTGGAGTCCAGACGCCTGGCACATTCTGCTATTTTCATGGCCAGATTCTGGAGTGGGAATCTTCCCTCCCATCTCTCCACTGTCTTCTCTGCTGCACCACTGAGCTCATACTCAATTCGTAAATCTGACACTTGTTAATTCACCACCCCCCTCTGACCAATCTCTGCTGGTGAATCTGCCTTCTCCTATCACTGTCCTAAACTGTGGAATGCCCTCCCTCCAACTATCTGTAATGCCCCAACTTCTAAAGCTCCCTCTTCCCAACTGCGTGTTTTTACAGCCCACTCCTGCTCTGCCAAACCCACTGACCCTATAAGAGCTCAGTCCCTTCATTTGCCTCTGGTCCATCCCCAAGCCCCCCAAACAAAGCCTCGCTGAGGCTGACTAACTCAAAACTTCTTGGTCTCTTAAATGCACACTCTCTCTACTGTCATAAGTACACTAGTACCCACTGGATCTCGAATGAATCCTGTTTGTATTAGTTATCTTCTGTACCACATTTTGTACTGCCAATTAACAATGCTATGTCTGCAACTGCTAAGGTTTCTTATGACCAGCTGACTTTTACCTCTACTGTAACTGTTTTGCTACACCTACTGTTCCTATTTGTATCCTGTATTTTTCTCTTCTCAACCACCTGTCGAATTGTATTTTTGCACTGCACTACTTATTGTGCCCATTTGTATCCTGTGTTTTCTCTTACCAACCACATAGCCGGTGGTTTGTAGAACTGTATTTTTGCACTGCACTACTTGTACTTCCACTTCCCCTTTCCCCCAGGACGTATCTGGAAACAAGTAACCCTGCTTGGTGTACTTTGCTGGTGAAACGTTTAAATAAATAAAAAGGGTAAGGCAGCCCAGTTAAGGAAAGTCTCTTTTGCACTTAGTGGCAGGTAAAGTAGTCTAGATGAAAGCTCAGATTTTTCTATACATCAACTGTCTGTGTAACTTGCTTTATTTTTTATTTCTTAGTTAACTGGTAATCCTTTTGTTTTACTGTAAATATATCCTGTTTGCAAATACTTGTAGTTCTTCTAGCAAATAATCTATTTTTGATAGAACCAGTGACCGCCTGTTTAAAAAGGTGATTTTATTATTTCTGCTGGACTCTGTTGGCAGTCTGTCTCTGAAGGGCATTCTACCAGCAGTTATTGTGTTGACCTTCCTTACCTTGAGCAGGAGGTAAAGGGTGGTTTCTTGGTTCCAGGTAAAAATCAGGTGGTGGCAATGAATTATAAGTCCCTGACAGAGACCTGCCCTGTAAGCAAGGGGCCCAAGGGGCAGTTTTTTTCTCAGCTGGTAACTGGTGCTGAGGCATCTCTGTCACACACACTATTTTTATAGCAGTGGACATTGCAGGTCAGAGCTTGAAACGAAAGGTATTTCACCTTGTTTTGTATACTAGTCTTCCAGAAGAAATACCATTTCCATGGTGCTGGTATTTAGACTGGAGACTCAAAGCTCCTAAAAAGCCACCCTTCCAGCTGGGTGTGCAAATGAAGAAAGCACAACTCACAAAATATTTCTGCACAACCCACCATTTAGATTGGAGAACCACTTCACCATGCCGCCACACTCCTTTTCTGGGTAGGTGGAATACTAAATTTGAGTTTTCATATTTTTCCTACCATTAATTTCTAACCCTGTAGATAAATCCTCTCTCTCTCTCTTTACAGAGGGTGTCCAGCTTATAGAGTTTTCTTTTTTATTCGCATTGCTTCTCTTTACAGGGACCTGGGACTCCTTCGACTGTTCCCAACTATTGCAGATGGAGGGATTGCTGCTGTGCATGCCACGGTTCTACCTCTCAAATTGCAACACAAAAAAACAGTCACAGTTACGGAATGGGAGGTGCACCTTGGGGTGGCAACCTCTCAAACTTTCTGACACCATATTGACTGTTGACATCCCCCCACTACCCCGGAATGACTCAGACACAGGTAGCAGGATGGTAAGACGCAGGCCATGGATACCTGGGTGACCCAAGTAGCCAGGTCGCTGTGTTTTATTACCTCACTCAGAACCTTTTTTAATTTACCTTTTCCCCACCTCAGTTTTCCATTTTACCACCTGTTCCTCCATCCTGGAGTTGACACAGCTGCACCCTTTCTCAGTCTGACTAGCAGGGCTAGTGAGCAGCTCCCAGGTTCACTGTGATGCAAATGCTGTTCCTGGGTCTGCCAGTAGGGGGATACACCAATGCCAGGTGGACCACGCTCTCCTTCACTATGAGCGGAGTGCCCAGCCCACAGACAATATCAGGACTCACACACTAACTGTAGTCTCCAAGGTGGCTACTGAGCATGCAATGGCATGTGAGAGACTCAGAGGCAGAATGTGTGAAAGAGAAGTAGCTAGATTCTCTCTCAGAGGCAGAGAAAGTCATCCTGTCACTTCACAAGGTCCTAATCAGGCCTCACCTAGAGTACTGTGTACAATTTTTTTTTTATTATTTAGTTGTTTAACCAGGTATAGCACACTAAGCTGAAAGCTTTTTTACAGGAGCGACCTGGGAGCAGAAGGGGGTTAAGTGACTTGCTCAGGGTCACACAGTATGCAAGTGGAAACTGTGGGATTCAAACCCAGGTCAGGTCTGCTGGATGTCACCAAATTTGCAGCTCAGAGCCTTAGACCACTGCGCTATACTGCCTCCAATTCTGGGCTCCTCAATACAAAAAGGACATTGAAGTAGTTGAGAGGGTACAAGGTAGTGTCACCAATATCAGGGGTCTGGAAGACGAAAACTATGAGGTGAGGCTGGTGGTCCTTTAATATGTGCACAGAAAAAAGAAGGCTGAGAGGACATGATCTCAGTCCTCTGCATACTCAAGAGTATCAACAAGACAGAACATACAGAGATCTTTGATCTGGTGTGTCCTCATGCAGGATGCAGGAACATGTCCCCAAGCTCAAAGATGATAAATTCAGGGGAAACATTAGGAAGCCCTTTTTATCCTAGAAGGCTGTGTACCATACTGTATGGACCAGCCTAACAATGGATATGGAGACATTATAGGCCTTAGGGTAAGCCTGGACAAATTTCTGCTCACCTAGGGAATCAATGGGTACCCTGCATAGTAAAGTGGGTAGGGAATCCCTGTAAATTAGTACAACTCGTTTCCTCAGAATTACTACTTAATTTTTTTCACCCCTGCTTATGAAGTGGGGGAGGGGGGGGCATGATGCTTCAAGTGTCCCTTCTGACTTTAAATTACTTTTACTGTGTTACCAGAAATAGCCATTCCATGGATTGATCACTGATTTGTTCCACGTTGGGAAGGCTGGTGCTGCACACTTGTAAATAGGCTATGCTCCACCTGCATTTGCAGACAAAGATTACTGCACGGGCTGCCACTCAAACACAGCAGCTGCAAAAGTTCTTCAATTCAGATATCTCCCTCCGAAACACATTAAACATATTTTAACAACTTACCACATACTAATTTTTATAGTCTGTTTTCTTTTTAATTTCTGTTAGTATCCCCGTCCTCATGTCGATGAATAAAATGTCAGAAATGACAGATCAGCTTTTTTTTTCCCTATCACTCCAGCCCAGCCACTGATCCAGTCTGCACTTGTCCTGAAAGTGGACAGCTGTCTACATTACAGCTGGCTTGAAATAGCCACTGATACACTGAAACTGTCTCATAAAGAACAATGTGGGCTGGGGGGATACAGGAGAAGGAAGAATATATTACACACATGCAAACCTTTTTAAAACCATTTCTTTTGTGGTACTCACGGGGCACTCAGTAGCACTGGAAGTAGCTTAATGGCTGCTCATTATATGGACCTCAAGGGGTGAATGAAGCTGTCTGTCTTTACAGCCTTGATGACAAACCCGCAGAGAGAATCAAAGCTGCATGGAAGGGTAAAGCCAAACCGCATCAGCTACAGTGACAAGCATGTTTATTCCCCAGCGGGGCAAAGACTACTTCCCCAGCTGCTCCATAAAGAGTACTGGAGAAGAGCAGAAGTAAACTGCCAAGTACTGGGACACAGGACTAGACCCAGGTAAGAAAGACCTTAGTCCTATAATATAAATGAGAAGGTCACAGCCACCCATGCCACTGGTTACACTGGCAATTCATACCTTATTTTGTCTATGGGACAGGTACATGTTCTGGCTAACAACTGAGCACTTTAATCCACTTGCTCAAACGACTTCTAAAGGAAAGCATCACAAGCATTAATAGTGTGAATTTGGAGCCTCGGCTGGGCAGGTGGAGGGGTTGTGGTGCTGATAAGAGTTTAGATCACACCAAACCCACAAATGTATGATTGCAGGGAGTTGTTCAGGACAGAAACAAAGCAGGTTAATGCTCATTTCACTCTAAGAAAACTGGGACCTTCAATTTGACATTTATTTATTAGCTTTTGTTTACCGGGTAAGCACACTAGACAAGGAGTGTCTATCTTCAGGTGCAACCCGGGAGATTACAAGAGAATGGTTTACAAACAGTGCGAGAGAATTACAACAGGGTGAAATACAAGCATTGAACAGGGTGATACAAATAAACAGGTACAGGATGAACAGATAAGCATATACATCAAGGGTAAGAAACAAGCAAACAAGTAATTTTACATTTCAAGGAGATAATACATGAGCATTTTAGGAGGGAGGAAGGGTGGTTTTCCCATTTTGGGGGCATAAGTGCTGAGGTGAAGGGGCATGCAGGGTAGATAATTCCCCAAACTAGAGCTGGGAGGGGGTAGGGGATCAGGAAAGTGAAGTGTGCATAATATGGTCAGGCCAGGACAGGGGATATCAGGCAGCCTAGGAGCAGTTACAGGCTGAAGCAGACTTCAGGTGCACCCAGAGGGAATTCTTAAAGATGGATTGGGTGGGGGCACATCTGATGGCTGCAGGTAGGGGGACATGTCTATCGGTTTTTTTTTGTTTGTTTTTGGTTATAGTTTTTGCGACTCTGACCCGATCACATGCACACAATCAAGCCCTATCCACAGTAGAAAGCACCATGGGACCATGGGTAGCAGTACGTATATGACTTTAACTAACCTGGTGTCCAAGTATCCTTTTAGAACAAGGATTTGTGTATCCTATTGTGCTGCACTTTTCTGTTATCCTGCTGTAACAAGGATTGCTCACGAAAGCAAGCTACACAGGTTACTTACCTATAACCGTAGTTCTGCTGTGGGTGTTCAGTTTACATCCACACTTGGGCAGAATGCTGGGCATAGCTCAGTCATCAGACGACTTCAAACTTGGCTCCTCCCACCACTTGTGGTGTTGTCCTCCAGCGCCGTGCTGCCTGACATGAGATCTTGCATGCTGGAAGTAGGGATCCATGCATGACTTACTAGGGGAGGTCTATGAGTTGTAAGGATCTGAACTGAATATCCATAATAAAATATGGAATAATACATGGGGTAGTGTGTTTAACGTGATTTTACACACACCCGAGGTGTTGGCTGCTACATAAACCCCAATTGCGAAGCTCGAGGTTTTTTTTTAAGCATCCAACACTGAAGGTGTGTGTAAAATCTAGAGTTAAACACATCACCCCACGTTTTATTTTATATAATTGCTGGGGAATGTTTTTTTGCCACAGCAATTACATTAATAAAGCCACACCCCTGTGCAGCTGCCATCCGGTTGGGCTTCAATGAGGTCTGTGGTCGGAGCTTCAAGCCTTCACTGATGAAATGAAATGCATCCAACTTTATTTTCATTTGTTTTTTAAAGCTTATGCATAAAAGTACAAAGAGCACAGTTAATTATTTTTTTTTTTTTAAGTTAACTTACTGCTGAGTGCCAGTAGCGGTGAAGTGTGCAGTGCTAAGGAAAGGTGGAGAGGAAGGCGTATGTGTGGATCAAGGGAAACCCATTGTGTGTTCGTCGTTATGACCCGCAGATTGTAACAGCGAATTACAACCAGGTTTCCCAATAGGAAAAACACTAGCCAGTTGTTATTTATAGAATAATGGATGGGGAAGTGTGCTTAACGAGAATTTAATGGTTACCCGAGGTGTGGGATGCTACATAAACCCCAGGGGCGAAGCCCGAGGGGTTTATCAAAGCATCCTACACTGAGGGCAACCATTAAATTTGAGTTTAAAGCACACTTCCTCATCTTTTATTTTTTATAACTGCTGGTCAGCAATTTTTCCCCCACATTGATTTTGGTGCTGTCTCACTCTATCTCACACACACACACACACACACACACACACACACACACACACACACTCTCTGTCTTTGTAAGAGACACTCCTCTTTCTACAGCTGGTGTTTTTTTCTTTTTCTAGCCAAAAAGTCATACATTTGCTTTTTGTTGAGCATTGTATTTACAGTATGTATTTAGGTTACTAGGATTCATACTAGGAGAGTTAGGTACAGCAGACCGAAGCCCATGTAAGCACACCTCCAGCAAAGCTGGGCAATATTTACTCATAAGTTTAGTAGATACTTGTCTATACCTTTTTTGAAAATTTCTATGTTTTTGCATCTACTATATATTTTGGGAATGTATTCCAAATCGGTATAATCCTTTGCGTGAAGAAGAAGCGTCTGTTGTTTCTCTTCGGATATGTTAATGTTAACTGATATTTATGACCTCTTAAGTTACATGCTCTTATATTGAAGGCCATCCCTAATTCTTTCATTAATGTTGGATCCCTAGATATTTTGAACATTAATAGTATGTCCCCTCTGGTTCTCCGGAGTTCTAAGGGGTATAATTGTAACTCTGTTAGCCTTTCCTCAAAGCTTTTTGTTTGCATGTTATTAATTATTTTTGTTGTACGTCTCTGGACCTTTTCCAGTTTTATCACATCCCTCCTTAGATGTGGGCTCCAAAGTGCTGAGCAGTAGTCCAAATGTGGACGTACATAGGCTCTGTAGATTGGCAATATACAGTTTCTGCCTCTAGAGGAGAAAGCTCTTTTTATACATCCAATTAGTTTATTGCATTTCTTTACTACCTCATTACAGTGTTCAGTAAAGGATAGATCAGATAGAAATAAAAATCCCAAGATCCCGTTCGGTGGCGACTTTTTTCACAGGGCAACACCATTTAACCAATACTGATGTCTAATATTTGTGTCACCCAAATGCATAATCACACATTTCTCGACGTTAAAGGTCATATTATTTTTAAGCGCCCATTCTTCAAGTATTACTAGGTCTTTCTCGAATGTGCATATGTCATGGTCGGTGGTAACTTTTGCTGCCACTTTGGTGTCATCTGCAAATTTTATGGAAAAATTACAAAGCTGGTTTGCCATGTCTGAGATACATAGGGAAAAGAGCGCCGGCCCCAGCACAGACCCCTGGGGGACACCACTAGTAACTGATCCTATATTAGAGTGAAAACCCCTGATGCATACAGTTTTGGTATGGTTCCTTAACCATTCTTCTACCCATTGCACAAGAAAATTATTTATCCCTAGTTTGTACATTTTTGTAAAGCACTGAGTGGGGGATCACAATTGCACCCTACCTTCACTGGAGACTTTGTGGTCATTCTTCATGGGAGTTGTGCTGTGCGGTTTCAGAATGGTAGGATCAACTAGATATGTTTTAAAATTGTGAAAATGCAGTTTTCTTTTGTAGAAAAAAAACAACAGAACAAATAAGCGTCCCAGTCTGGTGGCTCCTCGCTCCACGGGATGAGAAGCCACCATGTTTGTTGAACTGTTCTGCCTACCTGCGAGGAGTGCAGAGCCAATCAGGATGTGGCTCTTATTTGACTGAGGTGGTGTGTGTTTGTCGTTATAACCCATGGGTTATAATGGCAAATTATAACTGGATCAAGCAATGGGAAAAATTGTTGACCAGTTATTATATTAGTTTACATGTAAGTAACCTATCTTTCTACTAAATGGGATTCAGTTCACTATCCACACTTAGGTAGATTCCTAGCAGTTCTCAAAAAGGAGGGGGCAAGGGGGAATGAGTGAAAAGAGACAAGAGGATTGAAGCCCTAAATGCAACATCCACTACAACGGAGTACTTTGATGCTGCACTGGGATACAGAAACATACACAATGCAAAATATAATACAAAATAAGGACTTTGCAGCCCATCAAATCTAACCAAGACTGTCTAATTTTGGGACTGTGCAGCTGTCAGTCCTCCCCACCTACCCCCGGTCTACCCCAACCCACACACACACTATTCCTATGTACCTGTCCCATCCCCTTCAATTTTTTAATTTCCAGTTTATTGTTCAACTAAAGACATTACAATTTAAGAACAGTTTTATCCAAAATATATTCACAATACATACGTATAAGTTTAACACAGTTATCTAAAAATCAGCAGATCATATACAGGTGTTACAACAGAACACTGCACAATGATTTTCCATACAAAAAACACAATGTTCTGAAATGTTCACAGAATTTTGAATAACAGTGTTATGATGTACAACATTTGCTGAAGGCTAGGTACAAGACATAAACTGCCTGACCTCTATCTTGGGCTCTGTCACCCAACTGATGAATTCAACCAGGTTCATTTGACAGGACCACCAACTAGTTAATCCATGCTGTCTGGAATCCTGCAGGTCGTTGGCTTCCAGGAATTGCACTATCCTTTCCTTAACTGAGGTGCGAAATTGCCCGACTGTCCAAAGCTTTAAAGGAGCTTTGAAAACTACCTTTTTGTAAAGCTTTTAATGATTTTTGATTATTTTAATGTTGTTTTAACTATTATTTTATGTAATCTGTACAGGCGCCTTGGTTTAAGAAAGGCACCTTATACAAATAAAGAATGATTAATTGATTGATTGAACTGTAGACTACTTGAGTTTCTCCACTATGACAGGATCTCCTCTGCCCCTATTCTTCCCCCTTACACCCACCCCTCTAGATTCACTCCCCTTATTCCCTGCAAATCACTTCACCGCCATGTCAGACCCTCAGCCAAAACGGATCTCTCTGCACATCTTTCTTTCCCTTTCTTTCCTCCCCCCTTTCTCCCCTCCCTTTGCCCCAGTCTCTCACCACCACCACCACCCCTCCCAACTCTCCCATTCTCCCCCGATCTCCACCTACCTTACTACTCCACAACAAGGCCAACGGGCTACAACTTTCCCACCCTATATTTCTGACCTAACTTACCTTCCCTTCTATTTCACTTAGTTTACCACCACCTTTATATTGCAAATGTGTCAGAGACTGTCGCTCAACTTTGTACTATGGTGTTTGCTGTAAATTGTAAAATGATCTTTGCTCTCCTTTGTCTGTCTTTGTCACCCTTCCCATTATTGATGTGGAACCTTCGTAAATAAGCAGTCCTCTGCTCAAAGGTACTTGTAATCAGAGAATGATTAAATAAATAAACTATAGACATAAACTGATAAACAGTTGCCTGGCTCCTCCTGGCTCACACTTTTATGTAGGGGGGCCACATTCACTAGTCTCCAGTCCTCTGGCACACCTCCAATTTCCAAAGGGCAGTTAAGGAGATCCATTAGCAGACATACCAGGACCTGTCCCACCTCCCTTAACACTCTTGGGATACAACCCATCAGGAGGGGGGCATTGATTTATTTACAATCAATGCTTGAAGTCCCTCCAACACTCTTCTCCAATACAGGCTCTTCATTGCCACCTGCTAGAGATCCCCTGCTGGCTGCAATCTGGCAGAGGGCCCCTGTCCTCCACCTTGAATAGTGAACAGAAATAACTGTTCAGTAGATTTGCCTTACCCTTCTCATCCTCCACCCGTTCCTCACCCTTTTAAGGCTGATCATTTGTCCCTTGGTTTTGTGTTGCTCTTGTACATCGTGAAACAATGCCTCATCATTCTCACTAACCCCTTCAACTAGCCTTCGTTCAAGCTCTCCCAGTCTCACTGCCTGTTTGCCACCCTCATTTTCTCCTGGTATGGCCCTCTATCTTCCTCAGTTTGATTCTTTCCATACCTAATGTTTTCCCTTTTTCCCTAACTGCTTCTGCTGCACTCTTTGAGAACCATAGTGGTTTCTTTCCCCTCCTACCCTTCTTGCAAGGAGATCTGTCACCTCCAGTACTCCCCTTTTAATTAGATTCTATTTTCTGATTATTCCTACTGACTCCTCCACTTTCCATAGTTAATTCCCCAACACCTCCCTCATCCTCTCAAAATGTGCCCTTCTGGGGGCGCTGCTGAGCAGCAACATGGAGGCAGCATTCTGAGAGAGCTCCAGCTTCGCTACAGCAAAAAAAGTTTAAAACAGAAAGAAAAATCTAAGATTTAGACTCCTTTTCGGTGGTGGTGTATATCTGAACATTCCTACGCTAAGATGAGCCCTAAAATAGATGGTAAATGATCGTCCCAGAACTTAGATTCATATTTGTCCTCCCACGGGGCGACGAGCAATGTAGGGCCTACCTTGACTAAAGAGCAGCTCTCAACGGAGTTACTGACCTCACAAATCCCCGCCATGCTACAAAGATCCAAGCTACAGGTGATGAAACGAATAAACGCCTAGCAGCGGTCGAAGCCAAACTTTTAGAAAATGATCGCCGGATTCAGGAGAATGCTGTGGCAATTACAGAGCTCAAAGCAGAAGGCAAGTGCCAGCAGCAGCATAACACACCATGTGTAAGGGACCTAAACTTGATGAGGGCCAGAATGGAAAACCTGGAGAATTCCCAACGCATGGCTAATATCTGAATAGTGGGTTTTCCCAACAAATATGCTGGATCTGAGGAACTGATACCTGCTATTACTAAACTAATTTTTCGAGACCTACAATTATTGCCCCCAAACTCGGGGATTGCTGTTCTGAGAGCCTTCTCGATCCCTCAGCGCCAGAAGCCCAGAGATGGGACGCAGCAACAACGCACTGCGATTGCCATGCTGTCTAACTCAGATGCCAGGATTGCTCTCTTGCAGGCTGCTCGCTCTAGAGGTGAGACCTACTGGGAAGGGCACCATCTCTCCTTTTTCCCAGATTTATCGGCGCAAACTCAAGCATGGAAAAAAGAACTGCAGCTGATTAAGAAGGAACTCCTTCAAAACGGTATTTCTGCTCAACTTAACTTTCCAGCGAGACTGTTGATAAAACATTTTGCTAAAATGCATGTGTTTGTTGACCCTGCTGCAGCTACTACTTTTGCCAAACAGCTAATTCAAAGCCTAAAACCGAATGAAGAGTGTTCAGATGAAGAGGGCTGAAGGTCTTATAGTACAATTTAGAGTTAATAATATAATACACTAAATGTAATTACCTAAAGGGTAGTATAATTACTGTACATGTTGCTGGAGAAGTTGACAAAAAAAGTGTTGTTCCTCCTGTTGCTAAATGTTAAAGTTGCTACAGTCAGTTACGTAGGTCTATACTGTAATTTACAGATTGATGCAATAAGCATCTCTCAGTTTGTGAACTTTATTAAGATCCTGTTTTGATATCTTCCTCCCCCACAGTAGGATGCCATGCCTACCAGAGTCTGGCGGAGGGTAATATAACTTAATTGAACCAAGACAGTCTGTTTATGCTCCTGCAGCATTTAGGTCTTTTGTCCCCCAAAACTATGAAGTTCTACAAGGGGGTTAACTTCTTGGACATTAAGTTTATTTTTAACCGGACAGATTTAGGTGAGAGGATAAACGCTCTACAAGAAGTTAGACCTGAACTTCACTCCTGATAAACTGATTAAGGGGCTTCCCCCAGGTCATAGACTAAAATATCCTAAGTCTCAGTCCATTGTTACAATATGTGTATATGACTTAAAGGGGTCTGCGTACCTCACCAAATGATGTGTTTTTTGACATACAGCTGGCTGTAAATCAGAAAATTTATTAAAAAAAAAAAAAAAAATGTGCCCTTCTAAAGTCCAGGACTTTAGTCCTGGAATAAACACTCTAACTTTAAGCTTGATCGCAGGCCACATGGTCCTATGATTGCTCGAACTCAGGGGTTCCATTACCTTCCCTACGCTGTTCCTGTTTATCAGGACTAGAAATAATATGGCCCCATCCCTTGTAAGATGCATGACCATTTGGCTCCGAAATACCTACTGCATTCTTTCCACCACAGTCTGGTTCCTGGCGCTCACTGCTATTGGAGTGCCCCAGTCTACATACAGTAAACTAAGATCCCCCAATATTAACGCCTCCCCATATTCAGCCAGCCTGTTCATCTTATCTCTCAACTTCTTGTTCGTCTCTTCACTGTTCTGGTAGCCTGTACATCACTCTAATCCTAATTACCTTCCCTCCTTCTGCGATCGCCTATACACATGCTGTCTCAGTCCCTTTAGACCAGCCTGCTCATTGAGTTTCTGAGGCAAGGATACCTTCCGTTATGCAAAGATAGAATAACAGACAGGGGACTGTGTACTATGAGCCTATAATACAATCGAGAGGTTCTGCTGACATGTGAACCTCGACAGCGAAGCTTAAGAGGTCCAACATGTCACCAGACCCTCAAGATGATATTATAGCCAAGAAATACACAGTCCCCTGTTTGTTATTTTTTGTAATATATGGATCCAAGAAAGTTTCACTTGCTGTAAAAATGACTGTACTCACCAGTAGGTTAGCCAATGATTCAGGGCTGAAAAATGACATTCTAAATATTGCTGAAACAGACCTGGCCCGCCATAAGCTTCTTTTTACTTAAAACATGTATTTATTTTTATGTAACAGTTGAGAGACAGAGAGTGAGATGTACATAGCGGGGCCTACCAGAGGGAGAGAGTGAACAGCAAGCGCCAGAACCACCCTGAATGACCGTGTCTTTTTATTTTGAAATTTGTGTTTTTTTTTTTTCGTTCAGCAGGGGTTGTAGAGAGAGAAGTGCGAGGAAGAGAGAGAGAGAGAGAGACTGGATGATTTGTTAGTCAGTGGCGAGCTGGCATTTACTATACACGGTGGTTACAATAAAGCCTGCTCGTGCTCAGCTGATGAACTGCAGGTAGCATGAGGACACATTAGCAGAAGCATCATGAGTGCCCAATGGCAGTATTATGGGATCTCGCAATACTATCGATGGATTTCATCGACGGTATTACAGCGAAAAAAGCGTACGACTTTTAATACTATCATTATCAATATCCATATATTACACTACCATTCTGCATCCTCTTCCTTTTCCCTATTTCTCCTGAAAGAACAGTTACATAAGAACTTACCTTAAGAGTAAACCTTCAAGGGGCTCTCAGTCATCAGGTCACACTGATGGAACTTCACCGTCGGTTAAGCAGGATCCACACGGAAGATTTTCAGCAGTACTACTGGGGCCGCCCAAGCCAACGTCAGCTGTTGACGTCACCAACCCCCTATAAAGGCGTGAGCTGCCCCGCTCCCTCCTCAGTTCTTTCCCCCGGAGACTAAGGGAGCAAAGCTCTTGCCATGGGAACCAAGGAGACAGAAAGGTGCTCAGGACTAAATAAAGGCTGTCTGCACTAGATAGCCAGCTCTGAGAAAGAGCTCCAAAAGGGGGAAGGTGGGAGGGAAGGCAGACCTGATGACTGAGATCTCCTCGAAGACCTACTGTTATGGTAGTTTTTTACATAACTATTCTATCTTCTTCAGGGGTATCTCAGTCATCAGGTCACACAGATGGAACGAGTCCCAAGCAGTTACAGATGCACAGAAACAGTCTGGAAGAAAGGCCATCCCTAAACTTAAGACTAAATGCCCTGCAGCACAGCCCTGCCAAAACCTGCACAGGCTCTAGAAACAATGTCCAGACTGTAGTGCTTTGTGAAGGTATGGATGGTGCTCCAGGTGGCAGCAGCACAAATGTCAGTGACTGAGACCCAAACAGGCCACAGAAGAAGCTATGCCCCTGGTGGAATGGGCTTTCACTGCACCTAGCAACTCTTTGCCATACTTATTGTAATAGAACACAATACAATGTGCCAACCATTTAGACAAACATGGTTTAGAAATCTGAATGCCCTCTCTACCTGGGGCGAAAGAGACAAAAAGCTGCTTTGACTTTCTGCAATCCTTAGTTCAGAGCAAATAATACTTCAAAATTCTGTGCATGTCTAACGTATGGAGCAGTGCTTCCCCTGGACTGGCACGCTCCAGAAAATAAACAGGTAGGTGGACAGACTGGTTCAGGGTAAACTCAGACATTACCTTAGGAAGAAACTTAAGATTCAAATAAGGCTCCTCCCACCAGAGGGCCTGAAACTCAGAAATCCTTCAAGCAGAAATAATAGCAATTTAAAATATTGCTTTCGGTCTTCCGGAAGGATGTGAGGGCGATCATCTTTTGATCTTCATTCAGGAATGGTTGGTACAGAAATTGGGAGAGGCTGTCACCCCAAGAGTGCAATGCCTCCAAAAAGCCTATCGAATAACTACACGAGGTAGGCCTGACAATTTGGAGGCTTAGTGTACAGTGGTGACAGTTACTGATGGAGTGCACTCCACGGATTACCTGCTTGCCTTATCAGGACAAAGAGGAGTACAGTACTTCTGCAGAATGGGGAGCTGATCACACTGTACCCCAACATCGGTTTTGCGACCAGACAGAAGAGGAAGACGTTTGATGGGGCCAGGGCCTTGCTGAGAGAATCAGGGATCTTTCAGCATGCGCACCTTCGGATCACTCATCAGGACAAAATCTTTATTTTTTTTCTAACCCGAAGGACGCCATGTAGTGGGCAGAGAAGTTTGTACCAGATGAGACCCCAAGTGGCTGACAGAGGGGATTCTGCCTTGGAGAACAGAGAGTCATGAGGAATGACAGCGCAACTTCTCTTATTGAATTTAGACTGGGTATATGAAGCCCTTAGGTAATACCACATATTTCTTTGCTTTCAGAAAGACTGGAGCAGTAAAAATACCCACCCGTGTTGCCCTTTGGTTATCCCACTGGTCCCACTTGACCTATTTCCTGGATTTTCTGGCGAGGACAGCACTGTTGTCTCTAACAGTTAATGTCTTTATAAATGCTGTAGGTTTGTTTATAAAATAGAATAAATGTGGCCGGCCCAGTGGCGCTGAGGGTTAAGGCATTAGATGTCTCAGCTCGAGCCATACCGACGACCTGGGTTCGGGAACGAGCCCGGGAAGTCAGGGGTTGGAAGAGGCGGGTAGGGATGAACTGTCTATGAGACAGCTCTCCCTTCCGGAGGAATAAGTTGGTGTCGCTCCTGAGCGACCCCTGGCCATGGCCAGGGGTAGCCAGGAATATGCCACACAGCTGTAGGCAACAGGGCGGAGCTCGGCAGATGCTGGATGTCATTGTCATTGGGGGGGTTGGGAGAACAGAAAAAGGAGAAAGGCCTTTCCAGTCCTCCGGTGAGATGACAGAGGCCCCAGAGGAATGCCACACATCCTACAGTCGGCCCAGACGCACCTGGTTCTCCCTGCCGGGGCCCGTTCAGGATCCAGGTAGGCACTTCACACTTAGGCAATTACTGCCAGGGGGTAGGGCAGAACCAGCCTCGGAGGTGATCCGAGGGTCGAGCCTGCCATGGGTCCGATTTGGGGGGAGTGTTTCCGGGAGATGCAGGGGGTTCAGACTAGGAGTAGTGGTCTATCCTAGTGGGCACTCCTGAAGGATGCCCGGCGGCTGGGAAGTATAAAAATAAAAAAATAGAATTAATGTATCTGGTTATGCTATACAAATCGTTTGCCCTCTGTTACATTAAACATATTAGCGCCACATAGAGCTATTTAGTGGTTAATGTTGCACTACCCAATGAGGGATAGCACTAGATGTGCACAATACATAGATAAATACATGGCAAATTCTCTCATCCTCGTAGGAGGAAGAGACATTTTGATTCCCGACTGTTGAAAGACTCTGAAAGGACACACCATGCAGCTCATGGATTCATAGAGCAGCAGTTAGATGTGAATTTTGCTTACAATATATTGTCAAAGGTTTCCCTCCCGAAGACATATCTTTAAAGCATTAGATGGATTTCTCAATTATATTAAGAGGAGTGGCTCCCTCAGTGTCATGTATTTGTTAATATGTTATATCAATGCTTGTGTATTGACTTTGTCTTTTTATGAAAACAATAGAAAATACCGTTTAAAATAATGCTTTCCAAGAAAGAAAGCATAGCTCGCAAGTCTACCTTGGTTCAAACAATCCGGAACTGGCAAAGAAGTACATTTATTTTTATTCTCCCTCCTAGAGCTCAGCTGAATCCCTGCACTTCTGGGGATCCTGTCTCCCCACTGGTGCCGATTTTCAGCTTCAGTGTGCCAAGTTGTCCCACACAGCTCTGCCCTGCAGAGTTTTCCCTGTGCCACTGTTTAGAGCCATCTTTCGTACAGTATTTAACTTGGCATCTCTGTTGCTGTGTCTAAGATTATTAGCGTACAGGATTTACAGGACTTTAGAATTTCAGAATTTTCTTTGCTGAAAGTCGCCATAGCCAGCTGATCTGTTTTATCTGAATCCAGTGCAGCTACTAATTTAATTTCTCCTTTTGTTTCAAACCCCCGACTGTGACCCCCTTGTTTTACAAATCTCAGTTACAGAGCTGGTGCCTAGCTGTCTGCTTCCTGCCTTCTGATCTGACCCTGTTTTAGTAAACTGCAGCTCTTTGTCTGTGTGCAAATTTTATTTTCACTCCCATCACTTCAGAGTGCTATTTAATCCCTGTGCTGTCCCTCTTTTAACAGGCTTCCTTGTAGCCCACTGGGCTACCTACCGTCATCTGCGGTTTGCCTCCTGCAGGCCTGGACACCACTCTGCACCTCTCTCTGTGCCAAGAAGCCTGCTGCCACCGGCCTCCTGGGCACAAGCGTCAGGTACGGCCTATACACAGCCCTGGCCTAGACAGCTGCTGCTTCTACTGCAGAATTTTTCAGGTACGGCCTATACACAGCCCTGGCCTGCACAGCTGCTGTTTCTGCTGCAGAATTTTTTGCCCACCCCCCAGGCCATCTTTAAATATACTTAAGCTCCTCCCTTCCATACCCTGTCCTGCCCCCACTGGCTTCCAGTAGAGGAATTCAGGAGCTTAAAGCTATCTAAACACAGAACTCTCAGAAATCTGTCACTCGCTGCTGCCAGCTCTCCCTAAACACAGAACTCTCATCTGCTTATGGACTTCTATATGGTGCTTATCCACTCTGAATTGTTGTATGGGACAGACTTCTGGGTGGTCAGTCGTGTGCCTAATTAACCTGCTGGATATGTATAGCTAGAAGCTACATCTCTGCCCCAATAAATATACTTCTGCTATCTGACCATATTCACAGTCTGATTGATGTTTACTGCAGCTAATATTCTTGTTGACTTATTCAGTACTGTGTAATCGTTATCCTGAGTTGGTTCTGGCTTGAGCCTAGCTTATTCTATCCCGAGTGGGCCTAGCTGAGTATATTTTTTACAACCACTGTTGACTGACTGCAACTTCTTTTCCTTCGTCCACTTCCCTCCGCCTATCCAACACGCTTTTCCCCATAGGCCAATAAGCGTTGCAAGTTCTATCACACATAGTGGTGTGGGATTGAGTTAGAGCAGCTTACTTCGGCAGCATTCTATTTGTCCCTTGTAAAGTGTCTGCCATGAGGGCATACCGCACTTCCTCGCAGTAGGCATTTAGGGGTTTGTGTCGACTGCTGTCTTGTTCTGCCCTACGAAGACTATTAATACCAGTATCCACCTGCTAGTCCTGTACTGCATGGTGCTCCTTAGGAGCTTGTAGACTAGCCAGCTTATCTACATATAATCCTTCCTCAGATAACATAAGATGTAATCATGAGGGCTATTACCTGGCCCCTTCTCCTCACCATCCTATGGATGGTGCATTATGTAGCATATCCTCCTGGCCGAAATTACTTCCAGGGGGAGTCGTGCCCCCGTCTCAATGTTACCTACATAACAACCTATCACACGGCTTTTGCTGTACCCCTATGCTTCCACACCTACATCAGTTTTAGGTATCTTCTGTGGGTGGAATCTACGCCTCTTTACCTGTACAGGGTATGTCACCCCATACCCCAGCAATAATACCTGTTGGTGCCACACATTGAGGGTTCTAGTCTATGCATCTCTAGGTCAGCACAGCGTAAAAAGCAGGACCCTGCACTCTTGTACTGAAATCCCAAATAGTCGTGGAAGGATTAGAGCCTTCAAATTATCTCTTGCTGCCTTAAGGGAAATTGTGCTTCTCCTCCTATTGTGCTCAGGCAATGTTGAACTTAATCCTGGACCCAGAGAAGCCCTCTTATCTCCGTCCGACCTTACAAGGCTTAAAGGAATGAGTTTTATGCATGTTAATGCATGCAGTCTTTTAAAAAAGTTCACCTCAATCCAGGCCTGGGTCATCCACACTGAGCCAGATGTACTCATCTCGGAATCCTGGCTCAGGTCATCTACCCCTGATAGGAGGTTAACATCCTTAACTACTTGCTGTTTAGAGCAGATAGGCAGACTAGGGGTGGTGGGGTAGCCATTTATGTCAAGGACAAATACACGGTCACTACCCTCGACTCTTCCTCTACTGCAAATGGATTCGAATGCCTGACCCTTAAAGTTGAAATATCCCCTTCAATGGCTATTTGTGTCATAGTGTGCTACAGGCCTCCATCCACTGGATCTCAGATCTTGTCCCACCTGTTGACGACCATGGGACTTGGGACCCTTGAAACAATTATACTAGTGGATCTCAATTATGACTGGCTATCTAATGCCTCGTTACCTCTTAAATCCTTCTGTGACTCCCATGGGCTCTCACAATTCATTGAAGAACCAACAAGTCCAAACAAGAAGAAACCCAGGAATAGCACCCTGCTAGATGTCCTTCTTATAAGTAAACCACATTATTTTTTCCACGCTGGAATATTTGCCTCTGATGTTAGTGATCATTGCTTCACCGCCGGTGTAAGATCAGACTCCAAACCTCCATCCACATCTAAGTTCTCCACTAAAAAGTCCAGATGCAACTTTGACCCATTTGCATATATCAACTAACTAAAAGCTTCCCTGCACTGGCAGAACTTTTAGCTAGCTAAATCAGTGATTATGGCATACGACATTTTCCATGAAATTGCGTCAAATGCCCTAAATAACCATGCTCCCCTGGTAAAAGTCTGCATAAAGGCTAGAACTCTTTGGTTGGTTCTCTGCTGAACTTAAGGCTACATTATTAGAGAGAGACAAACTCCGGAAAAAAGCTTGCAAATCAAAAACAGCCACAGAAAGGTGCCATTCCAGGACAGCTAGGAACTTCTGCACCAAGCTGGTCAGAGAAGCTAAGGCCAACTTCTACCGTTCTGAACTAGACTCTGCCTCAAAGCGCCCAACTAAATTTTGATCCACAATCAAAGAACTGTCTGGTCACACATCCGGAAATGTACTGTACTTCCCTCGAAAATTACCTCTGACAACGTTACCATTAATGATAGAATGGAGATTATCCAGGCCTTCAATAACCACTTTGCCACTGCAGGTCTAGCATTCGACAACTCACCTGCATGCATGCTACGCTCCCAGATTAGGGCTCAGCTTCCTGAACCTAGTACCACTAACGTAGTCTTTTCTTTCTTACCTGCTTCACTGAAAGAGGTTGAAGATCTTCTTCTACAAATGGACACTAAAAAAGTGCTGGTGCTGATTCTCTCGACCCCTACTTCCTAAAGACTGCATATCACGTCCTAGCTGTACCAATCACTCACCTATTTAACCTATCCTTATCTCAGGGGTCTCTTCCTCACCTATGGAAAACTGCCCAAGTCATCCCTCTGTTTAAATCAGGGGACCCCTGTGATCTAAACAACTATAGGCTGATATCACTCCTCCCCATACTGTCTAAACTCTTGAAAAAAATTGTGAATGCCCAGTTGAGACCCTACTTGGACAACACGAATCTTCTTAACCCCATGCAGTCTGGTTTCAGAGCTAAACATAGCACTATTACGGCTCTGGCCAAAGTGACTAATGACTGGCAATGAGATCTGGAAAACAGAAACTTTGTCTTGCGCCGTGTTCCTGGAACTTAGCAAGACCTTCGACACCGTCGACCACTGCCTGCTTCTTCCTACACTAAAAATGATAGGCCTGGACTCGACCTCCTTGTGCTGGTTTAATGATTACCTCACAGATAGGCAGCAACAGGTCAAGGTTGAAGGGGAGCTTTCCCCACTCAAACCACTAAAAAGAGGTGTACCACAGGGATCCATCTTGGGGCTCTTACTGTTTGTAATTTATATAAACAATATCGATGTCGGCATTAAGGAGGCCAATATTCACCTGTTTGCAGATGACACGGTGCTTTACCTAAGCCGCCCATCATCAGAAGCTGCCTGTGGAGACTTGCGAACAGACTTCAATCTGTTACAGAGTCAGCTCCTAAACAAAAAATTATTACTCAATGCCAAGAAATCAAAAGCAATGCTGTTCTCACCTGCTAATCATATGGCGTACCCTATTATTGGTTCCTTACCCCCATTACCACTTTATTAGGAGAAAGACTGGAATTTGTGATGAAATTCAAGTACCTGGGGGTCTGACTGGACCACAGACTCTCTTTTGTGGATCATGTCGAGGATCTACTGAAAAAAACTGAGGCAGAGGCTTGGTCTCTTCTTTAGGATAAACCGCCTCCTGACCAAAGACTTTAAGATGCAGCTAGTTCAATCCACGTTCCTTTCCCTAATTGACTATGCTGACTTCATTTATAGTCAGTGTACTGCCTCCTGTCTTGGTAAACTGGACACCCTGTATTATAGAGCCCTGAGATTCTTATATGCAGCTGTGGGGTGGACCTCTCTTCAGTACAGATGGAATAGAAATGCGGCTCTCTGGCCCTTCAGATCTATCACCAACAAACTTCCCCAATACATTGCTGACTGTCTGCCGTTAAGTTTGCTTGGCAACTATGCATTGAGAAGTTACTCCCTGATTTCACTGAACGTGCCTAGGGCCAACACACGTTTCAGGAGAGCGGCCATAGGCTTTGTGCTGCCTTCACTGTGGAACAAATTACAGAAATCAGTGAAACTGAGCATCCATGTTAGTCTTACAGTCTTCAAGACATTGTACGCCAAGACTGTTAAGGAGCTATGCAACTGTTTCTTTCGTTCTTAGTATGCTTTGCTGTCTACTGCTTACCCAACCCCTGCATCACTACATAAACCTGGCCCCTTGTCTGTCTCTACCAAAATTCCTCAATCGTACTGCTGTTATTCCGTCACCCTTCTTACCACGACCTCTGACCATATGTGTCCCCAGCCCGTTATCTTAGCATTCCTCTTACAGTAACTGCAACCCCGTATCTCACCCACCCATTTTAGCTTCCTGCCCCCACCCCCTTTAAGCTCGTATCCTATGTCTTGACCCATGCTAAATTGTACTGATAATGTGACTGTTTTAAATTCCATTGCTCTTACTATTCATTTCTGTTTCTCTCCAAATATTCAAATCAAATCAAACTTTATTTAACCAGGCATCAACACCATTGAGCAAGTGCATTTTCAAAGTGGTCCTGGACAAGGAACAATACAAAACAAAGATAAGGCAATACAAAAATAGAGACATTAGCAAAGTGCGGTACATGGTAGGTTGCAAAATACTTAGGTCCGTAGGGGAACTCTCATTTAGGTATTATCCGAAGAAACAATAAAAGAAAGAAAGGGGAAGGTAGGGTAGAAAGCTTGAAAATTGGCTGGGGCCAATTGTTAACCCATTACCTGTACTTATTTGGTCTTGAACTGTATGTACCTTTCTTTTTCTGTTTTATGTATATCTAAGCCTATTTATTGCTTGTACATAAATGTATTGTTCTTTGACCTTGTGTGACACAGGTCCACCTTGTAAATGAGCTTGCTCAATGGTGTTCGCCTGGATAAAGACTTGATTGACTGATTGAATTAATCATGGTGGGAATCGACTGCAATATACTAAATAATTTCTGCCTGTCTATCCATCATGTCTCAGCAACTTTAGTCAGGAAATGTCTCTATTAGCTTGTTAATGTATTGTGCTTACTAGCTATCTCTACTAGCCTCGCCTCCAGTGAGGCTTACTACCATGGAACCTGGTAAACCTTCCAGTAGCTGGTGGTGTGCTCCTACATAAGAGGGGGGATTGTCTACTGACCCTTGTTGTGGGGCCCTCATCACTGGCCTTCTCACTGCCTTATGCCTCCCTCTACTGATTGCTGATTGCTCCCCTCCCACGGGGGGGCCCCTGGGTTACACTTGAACAGCATGAGGAGCATGACTTCACCTTCTCCAGTCTAACAGCCTGTGGCAGACAGCCCCTCTGGCCTATTTACTGTCTTGACCTCAGGTGCTTTCTGTATCCTGCCATAGTGGTCAGGCATCCTGCTCGCAAGCCTTCGGATGGAGGTGGCTCTCCCCAATAAGGCATCTCCTCTGGCTCCTCCTGGTGACACTAGCTATGGCTGGGGACATTGAGCATAACCCTGGTCCTACTTATCAAGCCTCCTCATTTCCTGTGGGCAGGCTGGCTGTCAGGCAAGGGGATGAAAATAGCTCACCTCAACATCTGTGGCCTCCTGCCCAATCTGGCTGAACTCTGTGCCTGGGACACTCACTGCAAGCTTGACATCCTTGGCATTACTGAGACTTGGCTGAAACCTTCCACCCCTGACTTGGCCTGCACGCTTCCTGGTTTTGATCTCGTTAGGCAAGATCGGCCTGGGAAAAAACATGGGGGTGGTATCTTGGTCTACTACAAGAGTCACCTAAACCTACCTGTTGTATCCCACCAACAGCCCTTACTATCTTCTTGTGAGCTGCTTCACAAAGTCCAATTACTCGGGAACACTAAGAAGCTGCACATCATCTGTACATATAATCCCACCAAGGGTGGTCTGTCGGGGTTATCCTACCTCCTTGATACTGTTGTGCTAAGACTGGGGATAATGAGCTAATGATCTTGGGAGATCTTAATTTAAACTGGCTTGGAGGAGACACCAAGCTGTATGAACCTCTGCTTGCTGGCCTCTCCTTATCTCAACTTATTCAGGAGCCCACTAGGTGGTCTACCACTGGTGGTACTAGCTCCCTCCTGGACTGGGTCCTGTCCAATAGACCTGAAAGGATCAGCTCCTCTGGTACTCTTCCTGACTCTATCTCTGACTGTGTACTGCGTATGGAAGATCTCCTCCCAGAAAATTCATCACAGAATCATCTGAGTAAGGGATTTCTCCAGGTTTGACCTGGGGTCCTTCCATGAGGATCTGAGGCTTATGGACTGGTCTGCGGTGCTAAATGCTCAAGATTCTTACACTGCTGTTCGTCATTTTCTCAGCACCTTTGGGGCACTGCAGGACAAGCATGCCCCTCTTATCAGGCGGAGGGTAAGGGGGTCTTCCACTAAGTGGCTGCATGGGAGCCTCCTAGCCCTCATGAGGGCTAGAGAAGAGTGGTGGCCCAACTTCAAGGTCACGATGGACCAGGCCATATTTCAGCAATATAGGAGGCTCAAGAATGAATACAAAAAAGCAATCAGGGCTGCCAAAAGTGAATACTGCAAAACTGCCTTACTAAACTCAGCTAAGGACCCTAGGAATTTCTGGAGGAACATTAAAAATACAGTAAGTGGTTCCTCCAGCTGTGGGGTCTCTGACATGCTCATAGATAGATCTAATTGTAACAATCCACTAACCATCGCCAATGCATTCAACTCCCACTTCTCAGATCTGTCTGCCTTCACCTCCCTATTCTCCACAGGTGGGAGTGATAGTCACGTCCCAGCCTCTGCCCCACAGTCGGCCCCTATCTCTCGTCTGTTACTCAACTTCAGGGCTGTGATGGCACAGGAGATGCAGAGACTTCACTCTGGTCTCTCCCCTCACTTTAGTGCTGGCCATGATAGCATGGAACCTAAGCTCCTCCATCTTGGTGCCTCTTATATTGCCTCCCCAGTGGCCCACATCTTCAACATGTCCCTAGCCTCTGGAAGGTGGAGAGGATTGTCCCTGTTAAACAGGGCAACCCAAAGATACTCAACAAATACTGACCGATAGCCATCTTGTCGGCTATCAGTAAACTTCTGGAGAAAGTTCTGGCTGGGCAACTCATGGAGTATATTCAGGCCCATGAGCTACTGTCTCCCACGTAGCATGGCTTTTGCAAAGGGCACAGTATGTCCTCCGCCCTTGTCACTGTCTCCTCTGGGATCAGGGCAGCTATGGACCAGGGTAAGAGCTCAGATGCCATCTTCATTGACCTATCTAAGGCCTTCGACCAAGTCCACCATGTCTTACTTTGCTCTCAACTTTGGTCCACTGGTCTGTCCCCACCTGTCCCAAGATGGTTCACTAATTACTTGCAGGGCAGACAGAACTTACTAAATTCAGTAAGGTCCTCTCGGCCACCACTCCTGTGACCTCTGGTGTCTCCATGGTTCAGTCCTAGGGCCCCTTCTCTTCTCTGTCTTTGTCAATAATCTCCCCTCTACTTCTTCCAACTGTAGCTCTGTCCTATAGGCAGATGACCAGGTTATCCTCACCCATTTCCGTGACACTGGGGTCATCAACCATCAACTGAGTGAGGATTTCAGGAATATCCAATCCTGGATAACGACCCAAAAGCTGGTCCTCAACCTTAAAAAAAACTCAGGCCATGCTTTTTGGGTCCCTGTCCAAGATAAAGGCCTCCCCTGCTCCACTGAGTATTGCTGGTATTGATGGTACTCCTGTCCTAATCACTGACTCCATCAAATACCATGGGGTGACACTTGACCCCCAGCTTGACCTTGGGCATCATATCCAAAATGTATGCAGAGCTGTAAACTGCAAACTGGGCTTGGCCTACAGAGTGAAGAAAAACAGGTTACTCACCTGTAACAGTAGTTCTAGGAGTGGTATATGTTGTTCATCCACACTGTTTGGCATGTCCCTTTTCCCTTTAAGATCAGCTGGAAGTCTTCAAGCTAGCTCCTCCCACCCAGCCGGGTGGTGTATATACCTCGGCTCCACCCCATGACGCCAAATCTTAGCCCGCTGGAAGCCATGTTGTGTGTGTCCCCAGCCGGGAAGGTCGGGTGGATCAGTGTGGACGAACAACATATACCACTCCTAGAACTACTGTTACAGGTAAGTAACCTGTTTTTCTAGGATCATGGATATGTTGTTCATCCACACTGTTTGGCAGACTCCTAGCAGTTCTCCGGGAGGAGGGCAAGGCACACACCCCTACTTGGGAACAGAGACTGGAGAACTGAGGCCCCAAAACCAGCATCCCAGCGTGACTCAAGGTTGATGTGGTAGTGGGTAATGAAGGTGTTGCTGACTTCCAGGTAGCAGCCTGACAGATTTCTTGGATAGGATGTCCCTGGAAGCAGCCACCGATACAACAGTATAGCGAGGATAGAATGAGCTTATCCCTCTGGGAGGCTCCTTGCCCGCCAACCTGTAGCACAGACCTATGCATGATGTAATCCATCTTGCAACAGTCTACTTCGCTGCAGGTCTGCCAGAAGCGGCTTCAGCATAGGTGACAAACAGTTGGCGAACCTCTCCATGAATTTCCACTGTCCTCTCCTTGTAATAGGAGAGAGCACGTCTCAGGTCTAGAGTATTCTGTACTCACCTCCGAGGTGTAATTAGGGTGGTATACCGGCAGAGTCAACACTTGGTTAAGGTGAAACTCCGACACCACCGTTGGAAGGAACTGCGGGTGGGGGCGCAAGACAACTTTGTCCCTGTGGAAGATCCGATAAGGGGGAGTCCACCGAAAGCACCTGGAGCTCCCCTGTCCTTCTGGCAGATGTGATAGCCACCAGGAAGGCTGTTTTCCACGACAAGTGTGACAGCTCACACTTGTGCATTGGTTCGAATGGCTTGCCCGTGAGCTTTGCCAGTACCAGCAGTAGATCCCACGGAGGTGGAGGTTCATGCACCAGAGGGGATATGTGATCCAGGCCTTTGAAAAAGCGCCAGACTACTGTCCCCTGCGCCAATGTTGGCTGACCAGCCTGCGCCCGGTAACCAGAAATGGCTGCCAGGCGCACCCTAAGGGTCAATGACTGTAGACCCCCTTTGGAGAGAGACCAAAGGTACTTAAGGATGTTAGCCACAGAACAGGATAAGGGGTCCAGACCCTTACCCTGAAACTAAATGGAAAACCTTTTCCATTTCAAGGCACAACATTTCCTGGTTGATTCCTTTTGAGATGCCTCCACCACGGTGTAGACATCTTCGGAAAGACCCAAAGCCTGGAACTCTAGCCGTTCAGGTACCAGGCTATGAGGTGCAGGGATTGAAGGTCCGGATGGAAGACCTTCCCCTGGTTCAGAGATATCAGGTCCCGGTGTGTACAAAGCTGCTCTGGAGGCCTGCAGCTGAGGCTGAAGAGATCTGGATACCAGAACTGGCGTGGCCAGTCTGGGGCTACCAGAATCACCTCCGCCTTGTTCCTCTTCACCTTGAGTAATACCTTGTGGATCAAGGGAAATGGAGGGAAGGCATAGAGGAGGCCTGGGGTCCACGGCCTCGAGAAGGCATCCCCTGCAGTGAGCCCTGCTGAGGGGGGCGGGCATGATACAGCCTCAGCTTGGTGTTTTCCCTTGAGGCAAACAGGTCCACCATTGGTTTGCCCCAATGGAAGAACAGGCTGTAAGCTACCTCTGGATTGAGAGACCACTTGCGGGATGTCTGGCCTACACGGCTGAGAGCATCCGCCAGTTGGTTTGAGACTCCTGCCACATGGATGGCTAGGAGGTCTACCTCCAACCAGCTTATGAGGGACCAGATGCGGAGCGCCTCCTTGCACAGCAGACGAGTGTGTGTGCTGCCCTGTTTGTTGAGGTAGTACATGGTCGTGGTATTGTCCATCTGGACTTGAACCACTTGACCCCAGAGCTGAGGAGCGAAAGCTGACAGCGCCAGTCTGACTGCTCTGAGCTCCAACAGTTGATGTGGCATTGGGACTCCTCAGGGGTCCAGAACCCGCAGCCCCTGTTGTCCCTCATGTGGTCTCCCCAGCCCATGAGAGAGGCACTGGTTGTAAGGACGACCGTCAGCTCGGGACGAACAAACGGGATCCCTTCCTGCAACTGGTCTGGGGCGGTCCACCATTGGAGAGCGTCCCACATCTTCTGGGTTACAGTGATCAGTTGGTCGAAATGACCGTGGCGCTGAGTCCACTGGGCAGCCAGCTCCCATTAGAGGGGGCGCATGTGCAACAGGGCCCAACGGACCACTGAGGTGCACGCTGCCATGTAACCCAGAAGGCGCAGAAAGTTTCGGGCAGGGCGCAAGTGCCCAACCAGAAATGATTGGGCAAAGGAGGAAAGAACCTCTGTCCTGTCTGCTGGGAACTGAGCTCTGGCTTGACAAGAGTTGAGCTCTACCCCCGATGAAGCCCATCACCTGAGAAGGCACGAGTTCTGACTTGGCTTCGTTGATCAGGAGGCCGAGCTGGGAGCAGGTTTGGAGGGCCAGATACCTGGACCTCTCCACCTCCTGTAGGGTGGAACCTGCTAGGAGCCAATCATCAAGGTAGGGGTAAATTCTGAACCCCCGACACCGAAGATAGGCCACCACCACTGCAATGCATTTGGTGAAGACCCATACGGCCGATGACAGGCCGAACAGCATGGCTTGGAACTCGTACAGGGTCCCTTCGACCCCAAAGAAGAGGAACCGCTGATGGAACGGATGGATTGGGACGTGAAAGAATGCATCTTGCAGATCTAGTGAACATAACCACATGTTTCGTTCCAAAGATGGTACAATCTGGGACAGAGTGACCATCCGAAAGGTGCGTGACCTGAGAAACTGAATTCAGGTCATGGAGATCTAGAATGGGGCACCAGCTCCCCATCCACTTGGGCACCAGGAAGTACCTGGAGACAAAGCCTAGGTCTGCAGATGGATCCGACACAATAGCTACTGCCTCCTTGAGGAGGAGCTGAGCAATGTCGTCTCGAAGAGCCGACTGGGTGCATCTTGATCCATTCTTTTCAAGGGGCGTGGGCTCGGCTGGGAGGGTACTGCTCGAATTCCAGGGGCAGTCCCTGTCCGACCACTTCGAGAACCCTCCTGTCCGTGGTATAGCGGACCAGGCGGAAAGGAAGTGATGGAGCCAGCCCCCCATGGGAGGACCCAGAGCTGGCGTGACAGAGATAGGGGTGGCAGCCCCCATCTCATCACTGAGCAGGCTTAGAGAAGGAGGAGGCAGCTCCAGGACCTGAGCCTCAGCCCCCTTTGCGGGCCTGTTAGGGTCCAGGCCTGGGCCGAGGGCATCAAACTTGAGCCTGCTGCTGATGCTGCTGACCTCCTTGGTAGGAGGACTGCTGGACCGCAGGGGAAGAGTACAGAAAGGGCTTCTTCTTTTTCTTCTGCTAGTTCTTGCCTGAAGAACTCCTGGCAGAAGTGGCGTCCAAGGTGGCACTGGACTGCTCAGTGTGCTGCAGGTGACCAGTCACTCCTGGGCTGAACAAGTTGGTCCCGAGGAAAGGCACATCAGCTAACTTATGCTGAGTATCCACTGGGAAGGAGGATAACCTCAGCCAAGCCCTGCGGCGAGAGGCCACTGCGGCTGCCATCGAGCAGGCACAAGAATCCCCAATGTCCAGGGCTGTCCGGAGCTGCTGTTTGGCAACAGCACGGCACTGGTCCCCGGTCATGCTTAACCGTGGTCCCAGAACTCCAGGCAATTCACAGAGTGCCAGGGCTTCCCCCATCAGAACCAAGACCAACGAAGTTCCCCCTACTGCAGCTAATTCCTCCTCCTTGGTCGTAAGCTGGATTACTGACCCTGTGGATGCTGAGGCCTATCAATGTTCCTGAGGACAACCACGGACGAAGTGCACCTTCTGTTCATCCACCATTGAAGGATGCACTGCCTGGCAACATCAGCACCCCCATCCCCCAACACTGATGTAGCCCTCAGGTAGTAGACACACACGTTGTGTGGATCCATGGCAGACATCTTATGCCTGCACCGAATGCACTGCTAAAATCCCAGCTTTCTGTATTCCATTATTTCACTGTCAACAGAGCAGTTACCTAAAGATGAATCACACAGATAAGGTCAGTGAATTTGAGAAAAATTACCAAAGTTTTGTAGTTGAAAAATGAGAAGCCTTACATGCTGCAGGAGCTGCAAAGGAGGGAACCTGTCCCTTCCAGTGGAATGAGAGATCTGACATCAGAGGGGGAAGGGACGGAGGATGACACCACAGGTAATGGGAGAAGCCAAGCTTGAAGACTTTGCATGACTGAGCTACGCCCCGCATTCTGTCTGTATGTGGATATATGTTACTGCCACCGCTGAGAACACTCTTACGGTTGTAAGAGTGGTCTCACGTGCATTCTTAGGGTGTAAGAACCAAGTACCAAAGGTGAGCAGTTCTGATACCCCAAGAATGTAAGTGAGACCACTCTTATAACCATGAGAGTGGTCTCACTGGTGATATTAATATATTATCAAGCTAGATCAATAATATATAAACTTTTGTTTAAAAACCTTACGCAAATGTGCCCATTTCCAGGGCAACTGCGTGAGAGACACTCTTCATAGAATAAAAGATTCTCATGTGCAGAGGAAAGGAGTGCTCCAAATAGTCAGGAGTGATTCCTTGATCTATAAACAGTAAACTGAATCCTAGGTGATAGAAACTATATTTAATGGTGACTTTGTGCCACATGATGCTAACTAAACAAACATCTATGTGTAGGAAAGGAAAGACACAATTTCAGAAGGACCAAACATTTTCCCAAAACAGACATTCATATTTAATCCAGTGCAGCTGAGAGCCACTATCCAGATACCAGTTTTCTTTTTGGGGCTAGTCAGGGTGGCAGCCACATAATAGTTCAGGAGAAAGGAAAGCAGCCATTCAGTACAGATATAGGAGCATACAAGAGTATGTTCACAAAAAGAGCATTATATTGGATAATTCAATAGGACATGGAGAGAACAAATGCCAAGATTTGCTCAGATTTTTGTAATGAGAAATCTACATGTACGGGTAACTGATATTGTCAAAGAAAAGGTTTGCACTAGTTTACAATTTTCTTTACCACTCTTTCATCTCCCACACCAACAATGGGGGTATCATCCAACCTAAAGGGAGGGTGAATGGCTGACTTCATAGCTTGTTGCCAATTTTACATCTGCATTTGCCTGAACCTCATTCTTATTTTGATAGTTTCTGTAACTTGTATCAGATGCCCCCTTTCCCAAGTCGCACTTAGAATCAAGACTCCACTCAGTGTGCTTTTTTTGGTCAACATTTCTAAATAAAGACAGCTGAGTCATCAGACTGTCTTCAAGCAAAACTCCTCCCACCATTCTGGTGGTATACCCATCCTGCGAGATCAGATCTTTGCATTCTGGAATCAGGTATCCGGGTGCCACACTTCCAGGCGAGGTCAGGTGGTGTGGACGTGAACTGTATACCACTCTTAGAACTATGGTTAAAGGTAAGTAACCTATATTTCTAAGAGTGATATCCCTTCAGCATGCCCTTCAAACCATGCTGGTAAAAGCCACCATCAGTCACAGAAGCCGCAGGAAGTCCAGGACAGGGCAGAGGTGCCCCACCTGAAATGATCTCCAATGCCTGGTCCACTGGTAGGCAGGCCTTGGCCCGCAGGGAGTCTGGTTCTACCCCCAATGAACTTGGCCACCTGTGTGGAGACCAGTTCTGACTTGGGCAAGTTGACCAGAAAACCCAAGTCCCAAAGCTCTGAGGCCTTTGCACTACAGAAAGGATGCCACCACTGCCATTCACTTGGAGAAAACCCTGGGTGTGGATGAGAGGCTAAAGGGCATAACATGAAACTGGTACAGTATCGCCTCCACACAGAACCAAAAGTATACTGGCAATGGGACAGATGGATTGGGATGTGGAAGAATGTGTCATAGAGGTCCATGGAGCAGAACCACATGCTTTGCTCCAAAAATGGTATTATCTGATTCAGAGTGACCCTCCAGAACCTGCACTTCTGCATGATCTTGTTCAGATCAGGCAAGTCCAAAATGGGACAACAGTCCCCTGTCTATTTTGGAAACAAGAAGCACCTGGACACAAATCCCTGAGTGGCCAGGGCATCTGTGACACTAGCTATTGCTCTGCACTCCAGAAAATAAACTACGTCAACTCTCAGTGAGGGCAACATGTTCTCTGGCACCCTGGACTCCCAAGGAGCAAGGTGGTATATAAAGCCTCGAAGTCCAGAGGCAAACCTTTGCCCATGACCTCCAGAACTCACTTGTCTGAGGAAACAGCGGACCAATATAGAAAGAAGTGATGCAACTGACCCGACTGGGAGCTGAGACAGAGACTGGACGGGAGGAGGAATGGCACCCTGCAACCTGTCATTTAACAGCATTGGAGAGGGCTCTGGCAGCAGGAGTCCTGCAGGCCAGGACGTTTGGACTCCTGGAACATGTATGGCAGCTAGTTTCAGGTTGTGCTAAATGGCCCAATACCAGACTCTCGTGGCCTCCTTGCAAAGCGGTTAACAGTGAGTCCCCCTTGCTTGTTGATGTAATAGACTGCCGACATGTCCATCTGAACCAAAAGAGGACCTTGAACCAGGCGAGTCTGGAAGGCCTGCATCGCATACAGGATGGCCCTCATCTCCAGAACACTGATGTGGAGATGTCTCACGTCCTCCAACCAGATCCCCCCTGAGTTTGACGATGGGCCAAGTGGGAACCCCAGCATAGGCCCAAGGCATCTGTAGTCAAAATCTGTTGTGGGGAGACAACTCTGAAAGGAATCCCCTTGAGGAGATTGGAGGGATTTAGCCACCATTCCAGGGTCTACCTCAAGGGACTGGACACCAGGACCTGTTGATCTAGGTTGTTGGTGTGCTAGTCCCATTGGGTTCGAAGAGTCCATTGAGGATATGGATACTTGAGGAGGTGATGCCAGGTACCCTGGCACTGGGTATCCCGGCATCAGTCCCTGGGGCACCCAGGCGCTGGACCAAAAGGAGCCGGGTAACCAGGCATAGGCCTCAGAGGTATCGGGTTCCCTTGTGTTGGTCTCTGAGGCGTCGGGAGACTGGGCTTTAATCCCTCAGGCGCTGGCTGGGGGCTGCCCGATGGGCCAGTTGGCACTGGCTAAGGCTGAGGTGATGACGGTTGAGGCATCGTCAGTGTAGTCACTGGCAAAGCAGGCATTGGTCTGAAGGGCGAAGGCTGATGCTGGACTAGCTAGACAGGTACCCCCGGCCCCGAAGGGGAGGCAGGAACCTCTGTGGGGAGCTAGCTCCCAACGAAGGAAGAGGCGACACCTGTGGAGAGGAGGTGAGCGCTTGCTCTGGGGCATTGCAAAGAGGCACTGGCTCTGGAGTCAGAGCACACATGGGCAACACCAGGACTGGGCGGGCAATGGGTGAGGAACCGCCACCCACAGAAGGGAGCCCAGTCGAGCCACCTAGCTGTGGACCTGATGGGTGTAAGGGCCTGTGCATCAGGGGCTGGGGGGCAGCAGATAGAGTCTGGGCCCCCGAGGAACCACAGCCCGAGGCAGAAATGAGGGTGGGTAGCAGAGAAATGGGCAACTCCGCGGAAGTGAGGGCTGCTGAAGGAGGGGGGGCTACCTCCTGTGGGAGGAAGACCCAAGTCGGTTGTTGACTTGTGCAGGAACTGAGAGTGGGAAGCTGACCATGGATGGTCCTTGTGCTTGTCCTGGCGTTTATGCTTCCCAGTCGATTTCTTCTCCTTCTAGGTGGAAGAAGAAGTCGAAGCCCCAGAGGCCAGGGAAAAGGAACAGCCTTTGCCCTGGAGCTCCTCCTCCATTGTGACTAACTTCTGCTGCAGCAAGAAGCCTTGATGGGCCTTCAAATGGCATCTCTGTGTGGCCTGGTTGAAGTCGCAGTGCTGGCAGGCCTCGGAGTTGTGGTCAGCGCCTAAGCAGAGCAGGCAAGAAGAGTGGCTGTCCTTGTAGGGAAGCTGCTTGCCACAAGCACACTATGTAAGCCTGTCAGAAGACGAAGCTGGAGAAGACCTGCACAAGAAAATAAAACTCTTTAATTTTAAACTGAACATAAAGAAAAATCACAGAAACACACAAAGCAAAATGACAGTCGACTGAAGCAAGCGTCCATGAAGGTCTGGGGTTTGCAGGTCGACAGCGGGAAAAGAACTGAGGTGGAGCTGGGGGACCATGCCTTTTATACCACAGGTGGATGTCGGCGTGTTGATGTTGGAGCGGTCCACCGCTGTAGACTGCTAGCTAGAAGTTTTCTGTGTGGTCCCAGAACCAGGTGGCTTAGTCCTACTGGTGTTGCCTGCTGCAAGAGCCCTCTCAAACTAAGATCTATTTCTTCACTGAAAGGTTGGTAGATGTCTGGAACAGGCTTTCAGCAGAAGTGGTGGATGCAAAAACAGTGGGAGGGTACAAGCACGCGTGGGACAGACACAGTTTATTTCTTTCTTGAATTTTGTTGACCGGGTAAGCCCACTGAGACTAGAAGTCCCTTTTTCAGGGGCGACCTGAGGGTGGGGATACAGATGGTAACCAACTGAAACTAAATCGGATTAAGCTGTTGGTAGTATTTCTAGTGAATGGAGGAAATCTGGCCAGGACACTGGGGAAATTCCCCTACCCGTTTCGACATTCAACATAAGACATTTTTTTACGTGCACTTGACCAGAGTGCAAATATCAAAGGTCTAATGCTGAGCTCTGGGTCCCCTGCCATTAAGGCTTTAGCCTACGCGATAGACGTAGTCATATTTCTAAATACAGTAACAAGTGTGGACAGATTGATGAATCTCTGTGAAAAAACAATTTCTCAGACTGCTCAGGATCAAGAATTAATTATGAGAAAAGTATTGGAATTATATTAGGTAACTCCTCTCCCCATTTAGACAAATTCATGGGTGTTCAGCTCACCAGAGAGACGGTCACAATCTTAGGGGTCACATCTGGAGGGGAAAATATGGATCTGACTAATTGGGATATAAGTATGCATAGAATGGTTAATTCTTGGAAAGGTCAGCAAATTTCAAAAAAAAAAAAAAAAAGTACTTTTAGTTAAATCACTGCATATCCCAGTATTCCTGTCAATTAGCTATGTATTTCCACCCCTGCTTTCGATGGTTGCGGCACTATATAGTGTATTTTTCCAAGCCCTATGGGGCAACCGTTTAAACCCAATAAAAGGGCTGTAAGTTATAGGAAAATCAGGAAGGGGCCTGGAGATGATGAACCCAGTTGCTTTCTTTTGTAGCATATTTATATCATACAATTTTGGAGCTGCATTAAGACCTGGGCTCTACTGGTGGATTAATGCCGTGCTGGGGGGTTGGTGCATGAGGCCGAAGGCTGAGTGCTCCCAACCACCCAGCAGGTATTAATCCTTGGTAGAGCCCGACGCTGGAGGTGATTAATGCGCTTGTAACATGGCAAGTGTGACTGGAGTACTGTGCGGTGACAATCTGAGTGGAAAGTACAGAGACGTTATATCACAGTACTATTGGTGCATGCTAAACTGTGCACCACTTGTTTTGTTAGAGCACAGTGAGATCATCTCAGAACGTGCGCGTTCACGCTTGCCGATAGACATTCATTTACACAGTGTTCGGTATTTTAGACTTGTGACCGTGAGACTAATACCATATGTAAGACAAAAACTAGACAACAATTGACTGACCAGTGGATGTCCTCTTTCTAGACTTCAGCAAGGCATCTGACTCTGTTCCTCACGTGGGCCTGTTGGATAAGCTGGGAGAAATGGGGGTGGGGAACCAGATGATCAGATGGATAGGCAATTGACTCCAGGACCGGACCCAGAGGGTCGTAGTTGGCGGGATAGTCTCATCCCCAAGGAGGGTCATTAGTGGGGTCCCACAGGGATCAGTCTTTGGGCCCCTCCTGTTCAATGCCTACGTCTCTGACATAAGGACAGGTATCAGGAGTGAGATGAGTCTCTTTGCGGATGACTCAAAACTGGGGGCGGTGGTGGATGGGGAGGAGGGGAGGGTGGCCCTACAGGGGGACCTGCAGGCTCTGGAAAGATGGTCTAGAAGGTGCAAGTTGAGGTTCAATGCAGGGAAATGCAAGGTACTGCACCTGGGGGCCAGAAACCCGGGCCAAGCGTACACCCTAGGGGGGGAAATGCTACAAGTCTCGATGGCTGAGAGGGACCTGGGGGTGGTGGTGGATGTCAAGATGAACAACTCGGAGACTTGTAGGAGGGCAGCAGCCAAGGCCAACAGGATGCTGGGATGCATCAATGGGGGATCACCTCCAGAAGTAGGGAAGTGATACTCCTTCTGTATAACTGCTTGGTGAGGCCGCACCTCGAGTACTGCGTGCAGTTTTGGAGGCCACACTTAAAGAGGGACATTAAACTCCTGGAGAGGGTCCAGAGGAGGGCAACCAAAATTATTTGGGGCTTGGGGGACAGGACCTATGAGGAGAGGCTCGAAGAGCTAAATATGTACACATTGGAAGAGAGAAGGAACCGGGGGGGATATGATAAGAGGTCTTCAGGTACATGAAGGGGGTAAACAGGGGAGGAACAGTCAGGGTGCTTCAAAGGAAGGAGGAGGGGACCACTAGAGGGCATGGGTGGAAGCTGGAGGGGGGCAAGATTCAGGGGAGAAAGGAGGAGGTGCTACTTCACTGAGAGGGTGGTGGAGCCATGGAATCGCTGCCTAGGGGCTGGTGGAGGCAGAGGCGGTGGAGGGGTTCAAGAAGGGTGGTACAGGTACGGGGAAGGGTTCTGGAAGCAAAATTCAATGCAGCGAGAATATCCGGAACTGGGAAGGGAGAAGCCACAGAAGGCGAGGGGGGCAGCAAGGTCAGCTCCCAGGGTGGGGTCTGACCAAATGAGCAGACGCGAAAGACTGTTAGGCCTATTCTGCTGGCATTTTAGTATGTTAGTATGATTGGTACCGATCGTTTTCAGGCTTAGTGCTTTGCCGTTACATCCGAATGCTGTATAGCGCCAGTGCACTGTGGGACATTTCTTTGCGTTACTACACTGACACTGCAAACTATCCATATACTCCTGTGTCATTGTGTCACGCGTCTATGTCTCTCAAGTTTTGCCCAGCTCTAACACAGATAGAAAAAGAGACGTGAGGACAACAGGCATTGCTTTACTTGTTGTGTTTGTTTTCCGCCACTTGCTCTGCTCCTTGTATCTGTGTAGTTGTTCGCGATTTTGGTATCTCGGTGTCTGGTTCTGTTCTCGCCATTCCGTTGCTTTACCACCGCCATCTACAGGCAAAGAGAGTGTGATACACAAACAGACATGACAACAGGTAGCAATTCTTGGCTTGCAATTTTTGTTTTGCGCGATCCCGATGCCGAACGGCCTGTGCTACTGCATTCAACTCTACCCTGTTCATTCTCGTCGCAGTGCTGCACCGTGTGGCCGCTTGTGGAAGGGCGCCAGCGGGCTCTACTGGTGGGTTAATACCTGCTCCGTTTTCATCAGCTGATGCCTTTGGACCAATCTCCTTCCTCGATTTCACCATCAGTTTCTGTGCCATGTTACAATATAAATTAAAGACTTACCCTTAAGACTGAATAAGTCTGTGAAGTTACAATTATCGAAGAATAACACTGAACATGGGACATCATAAACACCCTATGTTTTTCAGCCTTCACAGGGCTAGAAAGTAATGGTATTGCACCCTGCATTACACACCAGTTGCTGTAGTGGAATATAATTTTTATAAAACTCACCTAACTATTCCAATAGGACTGTCACATCACCATACTACCTCTCCCCCAATTTAATCTATAGCACTGCTAGTCTGGAAAGGTGGAATACCCAATTTGGGTTTTTGGTATTCCACCTCCCACACCAGATTATTTTCTTAATTTCACCCATGCTTCAGCTTGTGATTTGAGTGTCCTGGCAGCAAAATTGCATATTTTGTCTAACTGCTTCATGGCAGAAGCTTTTAATAATGAAATGGTGGAGCCATATACAGTAGTTAGCTCTTGAAATGTACCCTTTTCCTCTGCCTGTCTTCAAATGTGGTTGCATGGACTATCCATTTGGTTTGCTTTGAAACACAGACACTCAACTTTTCATCAGTAAATGAATGTAACTTGATTTTATGAGAAAGCCTAGCTTTATGTTGATCTGTTGATATAGATTTACACAGTACTCTGTTAAGTACTTTACAATGGGACCACAGTCTACACAGAAACACAGAATTTGACGGCAGATAAGGACCGCTTGGCCCACCTAGTCTGCCCATTTTCTTACCTAACAGATAAGCTACAGATCCTAGTTAACCAACAGCTTACTTCCTCCTACCCCCCACTAGGACTGCCTTATGTCTGTCCCATGCATTCTTGAATTCCACCACTGTTCTTGACTCCACAACCTCCTCAGGGAGGCTGTTCCATGCATTCACAACCCTCTCTGTGAAAAAATACTTCCTCACATTACCTCTGAGCCGTCCCCCCTCTATCTTCAGATTGTATCCCTTGTTCTTGCACATCTCTTTTTCTGAAAGATGCCACCCTCTTGGACTTTGTTGTTTCCCTTGAGGTACTTAAAAGTTTCTATCATGTCCCCTCTCCCTCCTTTCCTCAAGGGTATGCATATTAAGCTCCTTTAGTCTTTCTTCAGTATGTCTTCTGGTGCAGACCCTGCACCATTTTGGTACCTCCTCTGGACAGCCTCCACTCTGTCTATGTCTTCTGAGGAGATGGGGTCTCCAGAACTGCACACAGTACTCAGATGGGGTCTCACCAACTGTCTGTACAAAGGGATAACAACTTCCTGTTTTCTACTATTGATGCCTCTCCCTATGCATCCCAATATCCTCCAGCCTTCCTAACTGCCTTCTCACATTGCTTGCCCACCTTAAGGTCATCTGATATAATTACCCCCAGGTCCCTTTCCATTTTTACTACCAGTGATCTATGGGTGTGTTTACAATTTCATGTACGGTATGTTATCTCAGTGACCAACAGCTTGTCTAAAGCATGTCTGCAGTGGGTCTCATTTCTTAATTTGAAAGCTTGAATATCCAAACTCTGTGCCTCAGTAATGTGCCAGATTATGAGATAGTTGTCTAACCTGTTATCAGTTGTTGCTGTGTTGACCTTTCCTCCGTTTTTTTTTTCTGTACTACATAAATTTGAAATTAATAAACAAAATGTTTAAAAAGAAAAACTGCTGTCATAAAATGAACATTCCATTTATAACTGGTTTGGAGTTTTGACAGCAGTCACTGTACAATCCGTTTTCCTGAGCTGGCCTACATGCCTAGTTCTCGCACCTCGGTAGGTTGAAGGCTTTTCATCCTGCCACCCTGACTGACGGCTGTCTGACAGGATTACAGGCTGCCTTCCAGGAACTCAGCCCCAACTGCACACCAGTAAAAAAAAAAAAAAAAAAAAGACAGTCTCAACCTGAATTAAACAGCCGAGAACTCCATCCAATTATTAAGCAAAGTCACTGTTATTACACAGCCTAATCAAAGGACAAACAGCTGTTAATCTGCGGTGGGCATCAGTGTAGCAACAGCCAGACTGTATGAATTAGCTATGTTCTTTACTTATTTTCAGACAGTAATTACATCCTTTGTAATCAAGACAGTGGGGCTTAGCAGCCTTCCAGGCTCCAGTAGCAGATGGACGACAACTGTTTGGATATTCATAAGTGGGACAGAGTTGGTTTTATCTGAATTGGCTATGACCTGCAACACACAGAGACTTGGCAGGTCAATGGGCCTTCAAACTATCATGGCAATCTGGGGCTCACATCAGATGTAGAGAGCTCCAAGAAATGCCCTCATACATTTGGTTCTCGCATGTCTTCTTGTTCAGTTTAGGAAACAGTTTAGTGTTGTTTCCACATTCTCCTTGAATTAAAATGTACTCTACAGAATTACGAGATACCGAGACCAGCAAAAGCTTCCAGAGGAAACTGGATAGAGACAATGGGGTCAACTGGATTGCTAAGTTGATAACTATGCCCACACTTCTGGTTACATTAAACAAACTCTATTCAAAGCCAAAATGGCTGCTCATGTATTGAGCTGCTAAGGGATATATGAAATTATGATGGCTTGGATTGTAATTTACTTGTTGTTATACTGTGATGTAATATATGGATTTTAAAAATAATACCCCTGAAAAGCATATAAAAAAATCCTGTAATATGTTAGTCCCGTAATACTATACTTCTGGCCCAATAATACTATACTTCTGGCCCAATAATACTATACTTCTGGCCCTTGTAATAGTATCGTTGGGACCTCACAGCCGTGGCTAGTGTCTGAAGCGTGTTTTTTTCTTCTTCCTGAGAGAAGGGAGCGGGAGTGGGTAAAGAGTGGACAGTGAGGAGTGAGGAACGAGCAGCATGGAACCATCCCACAACTAATCCAGAGGTAAGATCTCATCAGCATCTCGCATCCATATATTATAAAAAAAATAACAATTAGGTTCCAGTGAATTACTCGGCTGTAATTCCATCTCGAAGTTCTGGGGACATGGGAACATCTCGAGCTTCGCTCTCGAGGTTACCTATGTCCCCAGAACCACTCGATGGAACTACAGCCTTGTAATTCACTGGAACCTATTATTCTATTTATAATTAATAGTTGAGTAGTTTATCAACCATTTTTTTTTCACTATCAAACTCTGTAATAACCAGACCGTGTAATAATATATGGAAAACCATGTGTAACCCCCCTACAAATGGGGGTTCCCAAAAGACTTCCAGGAGCTTGCTTGAATGCTCCAAGCCTGAATGGTGTTTGGCATTTAAGCCATTTATCAGTGAGTGTTTTTAGAGCCTCTGGTACTGTCTCTTTAAGAGCTGTCTGCTTGCAGACATAATTAGTTTGTATGGGGGGACTGTGTGCTTCTGAGTACCACTGAGCTGTTGCCAATTCACTTCATTTTGCAGTCACTAGGAGTGCAAAGGGAACCTATCTGAAAGATGTAACTGTTTGCCAGAAATTATTTAGAGTAATAATGAAATTACAGTTTGTCTAACCTGCTTTCTTTGCAGTGAGAACTGTGTCTGCTAGTTCCCATTCTAGTTTTGAACTGCTGAACTGGACCAATCAGTGTGGGGTAAGCTAGCTCTAAAATGGTGCCTTGGACGAATCAGAACTTGGACTCATAATCTGAGCCAGCCACAAGAGGATTGTATGGGCAGTGACTCTGGGAGATGTAGTTTAGACTTCAGTGCCTTTTGGACCAACAGCAGCAGTCTATTGTGAGTGACAGCCAATCCAGTCAAGAACTGGGAGGAACTCAAAGGAAATGCCCGTTTGTCGGTTGGAGTTGGAGTTGAGCTTTGGCAGTGAAGAAGGAAGGCCCTGTGCTTTTCAGTGTGCAGTTTTAGTCAAAAAAGCGTGTGTAAGGCCCAGAGTTCGGGTCTGCAGCTTGTGTAACAGCTTGTTAGGACTGAATCCGTCCTGTGAAAAGAATCAAAGGATCTCTGAAGAGTAGAAACCAGGCTCACCCTGTAGAAGACTGGAGGAATTGCTGAAAATTGCAATCGGTCTGTCAGGAACTGAATCTGCTGTGTGTTCTCCCGGGTATTGTGCAGTAATTGCGATCGGGATACAGATGCAGCCTGCCTGGTATAGTGCTTTCTTTTATATGGATGTGTGAAGAGGCTTGTGTACCTCAAGTGAGCCCTGCTGACATTGAAGGACCCTATCTTATTTGGAGGTCGTGAGTACTAATTCAGGGTCGCTCCCTGTTGGAATGCCACATTAAATCCAAATGGAATTACTGTACTGCTGACTGTTTAATTCTCCTTTTCTCTGTGTGAAAGGGCCCCTACCAGCTGCCACGGTTTGGACTAGCCACTAGGGCTTGGGTACCCAGGGACAGTAACTGATAGGGATAGGCCTGTGCACAGAGCCATAAATAGATTATTAGAGTGATAAGCTAATTAACCTGATTTCCCCTGTCCTTATATCCCCTAAATAAATCAGAGCTGCTTGTTTCAGCAAAGTTATACTGCCTGAGGTATTTGTCTATGTTAAAGTACTGTACTGTGATTGTTGCACTGTATCTCATTTCACAGGAGGTCCCAGTGCGGAACCAGACCTGGGGGTAAGTGTATACTGTGAAGGTAATTCTGATATATTGTGTGGCCACTAGTGGGAAGAAAGGGGTTGCAGTGTCCCAGAGGGCTGGACAAGTTAGTTTAACTATTGCAAACCCTGACCTCTGGGTGGAGGCACCGCCATTAGATCCAGGCCCCTCAACCTGTTAGTGGTAAATCAGGCAGGGGTAGTAGCCCCTGGGATAGCGCCATCTAGGGTTACATCTTGGAGGCTCACCGCTGGGATTGTGTGTCCTCTAGTGGCCATATTTACGAACCACTGTTAAGAAAAAATGGGTACCCCGACAGAAGTGGCTGTGCACCGGCTGGTGGAGTGGTGTACTGGGAGGAGATCGACCCCAAAATGCTATACTTATCCTGGACATCCCCTGGGTATCAATACGGACACTGTGCAGGGAGTACTTTCCAAGGTGGAAGGTTTACAAAAACCCTGTGGTGGTGGGTCGGCATGCTAATCTGCTCACCCACATTTCCTGGCCCTAGTAGAGTTTAAGGATCCCATAGATAGCTCCAAAGTGCCACAGACCATTACCCCAGAGGAGCCCTCACTGCTTGGAGAGTGATAACTAAGGACAGTAAAGACCGGGGAATCAGCCCCCACCACTATCTGAAACTTTGAGGAGAAATTTGCTGAATGGTTGCTGGGAGAGGGAAACTGTGGAGGACTTGAAGAAACTATTCTTGCCACCTGGGGTGTTCCTCCCAACACCCTCTCCTGCTCCAGTGCCCGTGAATGGTGGCTGAACCAATGCAGACCCTATTTCTGCACCTGCCATTAGTCACGACTCTTACGAAGGTTGAGGATCTTCTCTGGCACCTCCCACCCCCAAGGGAGGATGACTGGGAGACCTGGATAGACTGTGTTGCCCACCAAGTGCTAGAATGGCAATGCTCGGAAGGAGCGAAAGAGGGTTAGTGAGCCTCCGAGGTCCTGCCCTGGCTACCATCCGTGCTAAGCGGGCCAGTAACCTGAAGCGACTGCACAGGCCTATCTTGAGGCCTTGGAGAATGTATGGGAGCCCAGATTCTGATGAGGACCTATGGTGGAGAGTAAGAAATGCACAACAGTACCAAGGGAGTTGTTGTCCGTGTATGTCTCTCGGCTGGAAAAATTGTTGCAAGAATGCCTCAGAAAGGTAGTTTGCCAGCGATTGAACTGGACCGAACCAGACTGGACAGAATCCTAAGTCTGCCCCTTCTCAGAACTGCTGTTGCTTCAATTACGCCTGGCAAATCGACTGGAATCCCACCCTCCTATGATGAGTTAATGAGAAATTCGAGGAGTTGAGAAAAGCGACCTCAGGAGGTACCTGCACCAACAGCTGTGGCTCGACCGAGTGACTGAGGTGACCCATCAAGTGAAGTTCAGGGGCAGAGGTTGACAGTCAATGAGTGCTCTGACAAGGAAAAAGATATGCCACAATGGGGCGAACTGTTGAGAGAGATCCGGGAATTCAAAAACAGTCCCTTTATGAAGGCCACGCCTGCAAGTACAGGCCCTGACCTATATCCGACTGCATCTGCTATGGGGATGGGGTACCCACCCATGTATCTCCTGCTGATAACAGCTCCAAACTCAATTCCTTGACCATGGAAGTGGAGAAACTGCGAGATGTCTCCAAATGCTTATCACGCGCCAGACAGAGATGGCACCAAGTTTCCAGTTAGTAATACCCCGCCCTGGCTCCTAGTGTGCGCCTTGGCCAGCTCAAACTCCAGAAAGTATGTTTTGCTATAATTGTGGGAAAGATGGGCACATGAAAATGGAATGCCAGTCCCAAAAGACACTGACAAAAGTTGCATATAGGCTACAAGGAGAGCTTGGAGAAGAAATCAGTGGTTAAGAGGTGCTGACATGATCCCAGTGAGGGCACCAAAATGCTAATTCACGTCCTTTTGTGGCAAGGTCAGTTGCCCAGGCCCCCTACCGCCTCTCAGACTGGTCCAGAATAGTGGGTCCCTCCATGGAGACCGCTGTAAAGGTGAATGGAGTGTCTACAAGAGCTGTATTAGACAGTGGCTCCCAAGTGACAATTATGTTCCAGGATTGGTATCAGAGCATTTGTCAGGCGTACCCTTACAACCATTAGAAGGACTGCATGTATGGGGTTAAGTGAGAAGGCCTACCCCTATTCCGGTATATCCGAATTTGGCTGTCTTTCCCACCTCCGTGGCTGGAGTGGCGAACAAGTAGAGACCCTAGCTTAGTGTGTCCCCCACTGGACTGTATGATGGTGTCCCTTTGTTGATTGGAACAAATGCTCATATGTTGGAAGGCTGGCACAGTTGTGTTATGAAAACAGGGTCAAAGACTAGTAGAGCTTTAAGAGTTCCGGCTTTAATTAAGAAGGCCTATGAGGCACAGAGAGATGCTGAAAAACAGAACCAGAGGAGCGAGTCGGAATTGTATGGAAGAAGGATCCTGAGTCTCTGATCCTGGCGCCAAATGCCCAGTGTACCTTACAGGAGAGGTCCATATCAGAAAGGATGTTAAGAATAAAATATTAATGTTGGATGCACCAGGCGATGGAAAAAATTGCCAGAGGGACTGCTGGTCAAGCCTAGTATTTTGCCCGCTAGAGCCCATGCTTATGCCAGAAGGGTAATGGTCCAAGTTCATAATGTGTCTGAAAGAGACTCGAGTAAACAGAGGTTGCATCCTGGCTAATGTGCATTGTGCAGACACTGCAGTGCTACCCAGCAGCAAGAGTTCAAGGAAGAATGACAGAGTAACGCTCGACTTGTTTGATTTCGGTGACTCCCGCTGCCAGCTGAATGGAAAGTGAGGATCAGTGAGAAGCTTGCCCAGAGAGACCAGGTGTTTTCTTTAAAGGAATGGGATGTAGGATGCGTGCAAGGAGCTGAGCACAATATCCGCTGCATGCGAAAGACCATTCCGTGAGAGGTCTCGACGCCTGGCACCTGCTGACATAGATGATGTGAGACGGCATCTGCAAGAGATGTTAGCTGCTGGTAATACAAGAACCAGAAGCCCTTATGCTTCCCCATTGTGGTAGTGAGGAAAAGAATGGAACAGTAAGGATGTGTGTGGATTATCGCACCTTAAACCGGCGGACTATCCTGATCAGTACACAATGCCCCGCATTCAGGATGCTTTGGACTGCCTAAGCGGGAGCAAGTGGTTCTCTGTGCTGGATCTCCGCAGTGGGTACTACCAGATCCCGATGGCCCCAGAGGACCGTGAGAAGACGGCTTTATCTGTCCGCTTGGCTTCTATGAATTCATGAGGATGCCTCAAGGGATTTCAGGTGCCCCAGCCACTTTTCACGATTGATGGAGGCGTGCAGTGGGGACATGAACTTACTAGAGTGCCTGGTATACCTAGATGATGTTATTGTGTTTGGCAGCTCACTGGAGGAACATGAGAGCAGATTATTTAAGGTATTGGACCGACTGGAGGACTTTGGCCTTAAACTGTCCATTGATAAGTGTCAATTCTTTCAAACATCAGTAAAGTATGTGGGACACATAGTATCCACCGAGGAATAGAGACCGACCCAAGTAAAGTTGAGGCCTTGACCACCTGGCCACAGCCCAAAATCTAAAGAACTGCAAAGATTCCTGGGATTCTGTGGTTATTATCGGCGCTTCATCAAGGACTATTCAAGAGTGATCGCCCTTTACTTAACCTTACTCAAGGTATCCCCAACCCACAAAAATACCAAAGTCAGCATCCTCAAGACTGAAAGAGTGTATTTTCATCCGGTGAAGTATTTGGGGCCCGCTGGACTCCTGATTGTGAGACTGCTTTTCATGAGATCATATATCAACTTACCCATGCTCCAGTGCTGGCTATGCGATCAAGAAAACCTTCGTCCTGCACACTGATGCTAGCTTGCAAGGGTTGGGGGCTGTGTTGTACCAAGAGCACGAGAATGGCCTGAGACCAGTGGCCTTGCCAGTAGAAGCCTGACCCCATCCGAAAAGAACTATCCTGTACATAAGTTAGAGTTCCTAGCTTTGAAGTGGGCTATTGTTGACCAATTCCATGAGTACTTGTATGGGGCTAAAATACTAGTAAAACTGACAATAATCCTTTGACCTATGTGCAGACCTCAGCTAAGTTGGATGCCACTGGCCATAGGTGGCTTTCTGCATTATCTACATATGACTATGCTCTCGAATCACCGAGCAGGTCTGAACCACATAGATGCTGATGCTCTCTCCGGAGCCTGTTCCCCAGAATGATTGGGTCCGATTGGCAGAACCTGACATTCGGGCACTCTGCCGGAGAAGTTTGACAGGGAGGAACAATGTCCCGCGGACATGATGGACTGCATAGTGGATTGCCTGGGAGCCTCTGGGGTACATACCTGCTGCTTATTGCCACTTTTCTGCAATAGACATTGGTGCACTGCCTCAGCTGGACAATGACAGTATTCAGGCGGGCTCAATCCCGCGATCCCATGATCAAAGCAGCTTTAGAAGCCCTCTATGCAGGAAAAGATGTGTCCAAATACGCTCCACTGATTTGAGAACTGCACTGTTATACAAAGAAGGTCCTAAGTTGAAACTGATCAATAAACTGTTATACAGAGAAACAGTAGACAGAGGGGACAAGTAAACAAACAACAACTGTGCTGCCCCTGCCTTTCGAGACTCAGTACTGAGGTCCTTGCACAACCACCTGGGGCACCTTGGTATAGACAGAACACTTGACTTGGTGAGATCCAGATTCTATTGGCCTAAGATGGGGGCTGATGTGGAGCAACACATTCGAACTTGTAATCGCTGCTTACAGAGAAAGCTTTGCCCCAAGGGCTGCCCCCTTGTTAACATCCACCAGTGCACCCATGGAGCTGGTCTGTATTGATTTTCTGAGTTTGGAGTCAGATCAAAGAAATATCAGTAATGTGCTGGTGGTCACTGACCATTTCACGAGATATGCCCAAGCTTTCCCCACCAAAGACCAGAAAGCATCCACTGTGGCCAAAGTACTTGTAGAAAACTTTTTGTTCACTATGGGGCTCCACAAAGAATCCATTCTGATCAAGGAGAGACTTTGAGAGTCGTCTGATCAAAGAGATGCTTTCTCTGTGGGAGTCCGAAAGTCCAGAACACTCCTTACCACCCCCAGGGACCCACAGCCTGAGCGTTTCAACCGCACTTTGCTAGATATGCTGGGCACCCTGCACCCAAAGGACAAGCCTAGATGGAGCCAACAAATTAGCACCCTGGTACATGCTTATAACTGCACCAAGTGATGCCACTGGATTCTCCCCTACCGCCTGATGTTTGGAAGAAAGCTCGACTACCAGTAGATGTGTGTTTGGGGTCTCTCCTGATGGGGTTCAAGCTGACAACTATTTACAGTATGTGCAAAAGTTAAAGGCCCAGCTAACTCATGCGTACCAACTGGCTCAAACCATGGCTGCCAAAGAAATCTGGCCAACAAAGAAAGGTATGATAAAAGGTGAAAGCACAGGAACTCCAGGAGGGAGATCGGGTATTGCTAAGAAATCTGGGACTGCATGGCAAGCACAAGATTGCTGACAGATGGCACCATCTCCCTCACATTGTAGTGGGCAAACTAGATGATCTGCCAGTGTACAAAGTAAGGCCTGAGAATAATTCAAAAGATGTAAAAACAATGCATAGAAATCATTTACTGCCCATTGGACAAATCTTAATTGAGTCTGAGCCCTAGAGATGCCCCCTCTGGACCAGTGACTAGAGCTGCTGCTAGAAAGATCAAGAAAGTCTGCACCTACAGAAGCAAAGTTAAAGTGTTCCCTCCACAAGTCCCAGTTGAACATGACTGTCAGTCCATATCGGAAGAAAGTAGAGTGACTTTGAATACTATCCTTCTTACGAACTGAGTCAATTGTTTCGGGGCAATCCCTAGTCAATACTGGAGACAAAGCTGGGCCTTCTGGACTGTCTAAGCCCCAGCTTCATCCCTGGAGCCAATGCTCCCAGAAAGTGAAGTGCAAAGCATCAGATCAGATGAAATGGAATCATTGTGCATGGTTGAACTGTTTGAGCTTTCAGGGAGGAAAATGATAGATTGGGGCAGACTGGTGATACACCCGAACAAGAAGAGTATTTTGAGTGCCCTGACAGTCCACTGCCAGTGTCCGAAAGCTCTCCATCGAGCCAAATGTTGTGGACTCAGAAACTGTAACTCCTGGAGCTGAAAGTGCCCCAAGTCTAGCCTCTCTACCCCCATGGAGACTCCCTGACAAGTGAGGACAATGCTGAAAATGAGGCTCAGAGGCAGAGACTATAACAGTTCCCCTAGAAAGACTGGTCGAGCTGTAAAGCCTGTGGTGACCTCAGTTATGATTCACTTGGAGACCTGTGGACTTGCCTCTCAATGTTGTCCATAAAGAGTGTATGTGTCCCCGAGCTCATTGCCCAAACTGAGCATCAGTGCTAACTCCAAGTTACTTGTGTTGCCCTCTAAGTATGGTGCCCTTGCCCCATCCAGCCCCAAGGTAACTGATAGGGAAGGGCCCCCTCTCTTCAGGTTTCATGTACAAGAGGTAATAACTTGAGTTATGGTACAATGTGTATGTAATACTGTGTAAAGAGTGACGTACTGCAATGTTTCAGAAATGTGTTCTTGGTAAAATGATATATTGACTGATGATTACATGTGCGAGCCTAATGCAAATGTATATGGTTGCAGTTGAAACTTATGGGTACTTGCTTGACGCGACGCAGCTTCCCAGGCCAGGAAGGGTGTAACCTCTACAAATGGGGGTTCCCAAAAGACTTCCAGAGCTTGCTTGAATGCTCCAAGCCTGAATGGTGTTTGGCATTTAAGCCATTTATCAGTAGTGTTTTTAGAGCCTCTGGTACTGTCTCTTAAGAGCTGTCTGCTTGCAGACATAATTAGTTGTATGGGGGACTGTGTGCTTCTCTGAGTACCACTCGAGCTGTTGCCAATTCACTTCATTTTTGCAGTCACTAGGAGTGCAAAGGGAACCTATCTGAAAGATGTAACTGTTTGCCAGAAATTATTTAGAGTAATAATGAAATTACAGTTTGTCTAACCTGCTTTCTTTGCAGTGAGAACTGTGTCTGCTAGTTCCCCATTCTAGTTTTGAACTGCTGAACTGGACCAATCAGTGTGGAGTAAGCTAGCTCTAAAATGGTGCCTTGAACGAATCAGAACTTGGACTCATAATCTGAGCCAGCCACAAGAGGATTGTATGGGCAGTGACTCTGGGAGATGTAGTTTAGACTTCAGTGCCTTTTTGGACCAACAGCAGCAGTCTATTGTGAGTGACAGCCAATCCAGTCAAGAACTGGGAGAACTCAAAGGAAATGCCCGTTTTGTCGGTTGGAGTTGGAGTTGAGCTTTGGCAGTGAAGAAGGAAGGAGCCCTGTGCTTTTTCAGTGTGCAGTTTTAGTCAAAAGCGTGTAAGGCCCAGAGTTCCGTCTGCAGCTTGTGTAACAGCTTGTTAGGACTGAATCCGTCCTGTGAAAAGAATCAAAGGATCTCTGAAGAGTAGAAACCAGGCTCACCCTGTAGAAGACTTGAGGAATTGTTGAAAATTGCAATCGGTCTGTCAGGAACTGAATCTGCTGTGTGTTCTCCCGGGTTTTGTGCAGTAATTGCGATTGGGATACAGATGCAGCCTGCCTGGTATAGTGCTTTCTTTTATATGGATGTGTGAAGAGGCTTGTGTACCTCAAGTGAGCCCTGCTGACATTGAAGGACCCTATCTTATTTGGAGGTCGTGAGTACTAATTCAGGTCGCTCCTGTTGAATTGCCACATTAAATCCAAATGGAATTACTGTACTGTTGACTGTTTAATTCTCCTTTTCTCTGTGTGGAAAGGGCCCCTACCAGCTGCCACGGTTTGGACTAGCCACTAGGGCTTGGGTACCCAGGGACAGTAACTGATAGGGATAGGCCTGTGCACAGAGCCATAGGTAGAATTATTAGAGTGATAAGCTAATTAACCTGATTTCCCCTGTCCTTGTTATATCCCCCTAAATAAATCAGAGCTGCTTGTTTCAGCAAAGTTATACTGCCTGAGGTATTTGTCTATGTTAAAGTACTGTACTGTGATTGTTGCACTGTATCTCATTTCACAGGAGGTCCCAGTGCCGGAACCAGACCTGGGGGTAAGTGTATACTGTGAAGGTAATTCTGATATATTGTGTGGGCCACTAGTGGGAAGAAAGGGGGGTTGCAGTGTCCCAGAGGGCTGTGACCAAGTTAGTTTAACTATTGCAAACCCTGACCTCTGGGTGGAGGCACCCGCCATTGGATCCAGGCCCCTCAACCTGTTAGTGGTAAATCAGGCAGGGGTAGTAGCCCCTGGGATAGCGCCATCTAGGGGTTACACATGCATTATCACCCACTGCAATATGTTTTTCCGTGTATTATCATAGTTTGTGAAAATCAGTTTCTATGCCTCAGAAAACAGTACAGGACATGCTTTAGAAGATAATTAAAGTATGGCTCTGTTAAACAGAACACTCCCTTTCCTTACCTTGTGGTTTGTGTCAACAGCAAGTGGGAGTCACCCTATAGCTCTCACCACAATCTGAGTCAGTGTGAGCCGCAGCTCCCAATTGGCAACAATTTTAAAAGCTGTCCACAACATTCTGTTACCGTCCCTGGTGAACCAGCAATTACATAGAATAAAATCTGGGAAGTTGTAGTAAGACTTTTTTTCATACAGCACTGGTATATGATGGAATTTAAACCACTCGGGCTTTGCTTTCAGGGTTTAAGGGGCATCAAACACCTCAGGTGTGTGAGAAAAACTCGTAATACACAACGTACCATACATTATTCTATTTAAACGGTTACTCACCTGTAACCGTAGTTCTAGGAGTGGTATATAGTTCATACCCATACAAAGGCAGTTCCACTGGAAGTGCCGACTGACTGGAACGTCTTCAAGCTCAGCTCCTCCCACCACACAGGCAGTATATATCCCCCAGCTCCACCACATGATGTCAGATCTTGCACGCTGGAAGCAGGGATCCATATGCCATCTTCTGGGAGAGACCGGTTGTTTGGTGCGGATGTGAACTATATACCACTCCTAGAAACTACAGTTACGTAAGAATTTACCATAACAGTAGATCTTTGAGAGGTATCTCTTGCAGCAGATAATACACTTGGGTAGTCACCAGAGCACGGCAGCTCTTTAGCAGTCTTTCACCAGGGACTGCCCACCAATGATATCACCATCCTGCTCCTATATAAGAGTGGGTGGTCCCTGGTATTCTCAGTTCCCCACTGGATTCAGCTCGCTAAGCAAGGACCGAGGGGATCCGAAATGCCATAGGTATGCCTTCCCATATGCATCTGGATCCAAAAATCGTTCTCTTGGGAGAAGCAGGGGGATGGAGGGAGGGATCGTACCTGCTGCAAGAGATAGCCCTCAAAGATCTACTGTTACGGTAAATTCTTACGTAACCATACCATCTTCCACAGGGTAATCTCTTGCAGCAGGTACTACACTTGGGATGAGTCCCAAGCAGTAAACCCATGAAGGGTAGAAAATGTTATGACAGAAGGTTTTGTAGGACAGCGTGGCCAAAAAGGTCGGCCTTCGGTGAGAAGCAACATCTACGTTATAGGACTTCATGAAAGTATGTATTGTAGACCATGTGGCTGCATTGCAGATATCTGTGATCGAAGCCCCTTTGGAGCAGGCCGCTGAAGTGGCCATGGCTCTAGTGGAATAGGCTTGGACAGGTCCTGGTAATGGCTTGTTATATAACGGAAGGTTATACAATGAGCTATCCCATTGGAGAGGGTTTGTTTAGCAACAGGGGAACCTTCCCCGTGTAGGCGAAAGTCACAAATAGTTGAGAGGTTTTCTGATTTAAGGTGTGTTCCAAGCCAGCCCGGTGGTGCTGAGGGTTGAGGTGCTGGACACCACACCTCACGCCACGCTGGCAACCCAGGTTCGGGAACGAGCCTGGGTCATCGGGGGTTGGATGGGGTGGGAAAAGATTGAGTGTCCGGAGGACTGCTCTCCTTTCCTGGGGTGGGGGGTATAGGCTGGCTGCTGTTCTGGTGGCTCCTAGCAGCGGATGGGGGGGTACAGCTTCAGCAGCTTGCAGCGTTGCAAAGGGAGAGCTGCCGCAGACGTCTTACGAGGATGCACAGGTGCACGCACCCTGCGTGCAGGACGTCATTGCATGTCCAAGATCGGGGGAAAACAGAAGAAGGAAAATGGCCCTGATCCTAGTAGGTGAAGGTGGGGACCAGGAGCTACCCCCTACACCCAACGTCGAGTGCGTCGGCTGTCCCCGGTGCTCCCTCCGGTCTCAAGACATCTGCCCAGATTTCCAGAAAGGTCATCAGGAAAGGAGAAGTGGTGGTCCCACCCCAGGAGGCTTAAATCTGGGGGAACGGATGCCAAAAGACTGGAGCTGGGGCATGGGCAACCGGAAGACAGGACTGAGCCTATGATCGAGCAGGATGGAGGTAAGCTGACAGCCTCACTGGACAGAGTCTAGGGTCGGTGAGTGGATAAATGAAGTGTACAAAAAAAACAAAAACAAAGGTGTGTTCCAAGACCACCTTGGGTAAAAAAAAAAGTGGGACTGGTGCAAAGAACCACTCTATCCTTGTGCAAGATTAAGTAAGGCTCTCAATACTGTAGGGCATGAAGCTCAGAAATACGTCGAGCTGAAGTGATGGCCACTAGAAATACTGACAGGAAGCAGAGAGCGGTGGTAGCCGTTGGCTCAAAAGGTGGGAGGGCAAGCTTGTCCAGTAGAAATTCAGATCCCAAGGAGGGGCGGGCCGACTGATGGGAAGTCTGATATGTAGCATGCTTCTTAGAAACGTCAATGGCAAGATGATGTTGGTACAGTAGTGTACCTTTAAAAGGTTCAAGAAAGGCCAACATAGAGGCCAGGTGAACTTAAATAGAGGAATAGCTAAGGCCCTTCTTGGCAAATGACGTTAAGTAGTCCAATGCCTTGGTTAAAAAGACATTAAAATGGATTTTGAGAGTGGGTAGCAGCCCATATGGAAAAGTGTTTCCATTTAATCTTATATGTTTCCCCGGTAAATGTTTTATATGAAACCCAGAGAATATTAGCCATCAGAGAGGTGTAGGGTGTTCAGGCTGGGATGAAGGAGAGTGCCCCAACTCTGAGTCAGTATGTCTGGCCTGTAAGGGAAGTGGTGACACTACTGGCAGTCACAGTGGGGGAACCACAGCTGTCGCGGTCTGAGGAGGGCTACGAAGAAACACCTTAGCAGGGTTAAGCTGTAAATTCAGCAGGGTACACTAAGAAAAGGGTATCAGATAAGATATTGCGACAGTCGGAGGGATGGCAGGCCGCCAAAAGCTGTTCCAGTTGTAAACTGTGTGTCAGACCCTCATAGGCTCCGTGTAGTGGCTGAGGGACCATGGTTCCTTTTTGATTGTGTAGGAAATATACCACTGAGGAGCTGACCATCCGAAAATGGACAGGTTCCAGCATAGAAGAAGGGAGAGAAGCCCAGAGTGCGAGGTACACCGCTCTTAAGTTCAGCAGGATTATGTGTAGAGGGCGGAGTCTGGGTCCCATGACTTGGGCATATGGAGGTGGCGATTAAAAGGGTATGCCTTAAATGAAGTGGAAACGATGGGTCCACCAGTGGAGGGCAACAGGAAGGTCAGGAGCGACCGAAGCATGGGTCCCAAGGTTACCTGGTCGCTGTCTCTATTGCGTAGACAGGGTCTACTGGACGGGTTGTCCTCAACTGTGTCCAGCACTGCTTTTATGTTTTGAAGCTGCTATGCCAGGACCCGGCTTGATTGGGGCCAGTAAGCCGTTATTCCGAAGTGCTGAAATAGATGGGGTCGGGGGGCAAAGAGGATAGCAGGAAACCCCTGGAGGTTGCAAGAATGTGCAATTCATGTAGGCAAGGGGACATGAAGAGTCCGGCCCAGTATAGTGCTGTTGTCATAAGTACCAGATATGTGGTAAAGACCTTTAGGTTGGACAAAAGACCAAAGGTAGGGTTACGAAAAGTGGCAATGTAGGTCCGCTAGGGGGAACCCTGGTGACCACATTCTGCAGGATTAAGTTAAAAATGTCCTCTCTGAAAATGGGTGTATGATTCTGGAGAAACACAAAATGGGTAGGAAGAAAGGAGGGGGAGCAGCGAGGAGCGGAGATGAACTCAAGTTTGTCCATTCTTTGAGCGATGTCAAAGAGCCCATTCATTGTCAGAACTCATGTGCCAGGCCGGGAAGGGTTGGGCAAGGAGGTCACCCATGACAGCCAAGCTCTGGATGAAAAAGGCTATGGGGAAAGCCAAGGGGAATAAATTGTGGTCAGGTTGTGTGGGCACCCAGGAGGGTAGATGCGTAAAAGCTATTGAAGGTAGAGGTAGAATCATTGGACATGATCTGAAATTGAGGACGTCCCCAGGGGCAAACCTGTAAGGTGCTCATAGTTCCCCTATGCCTCGGAGGAAAGATCGGGAATAGGAAGAATCCAGAGGCCGTGATAAGTAAAGATATATCATGTGCATTGCGTAAAGTCATACCTGAAGCTTGAATTTCTTCCAGAATGGTCTGGGTTTCTAAGTCACAATGATTTTGAGCCATGAAAAACAGTATATTCACATTGCATATATGGACTAGAGTCGGACACTCAGGGTCCGTAGCGTGAGCCACATGATATCCAGAGTAGCATCTGGAGAAAGAATTATAACTAAAATTATTATCAACAATTGTTTTATTACCTTGACAAAGAGGAAGTTTGTTGAGGAAACCAAAGTAGAGGATCAAAGAGTACCGTTGGTACTTGACCATATGGCTCGTATAAGGTAAAGTCACAAAGGCAGAGTGTTTGCTTGATGTGCCTTTGAGATATGACTCTCTACTGAAAAGCAGTGAGCTCATGTGTTATCAGGCATTGACCATGAGCTGCACTGATGGCCACTAAAGCGAACTCCGGGCCCCTGTAATAAAGGGGTGGTCCACTGGAAAGTGGTATAAGTAGTTTTGTTTCTCCAGCCATAGCAGAGACCAGTGACAGCCGGTCCTACTCAGTCAAAACTGTATTATGGAACATCCTGGTGAGGACGCATTGTCAGGAGTGGCATCTGTAGTGTGACTGACAGCATCCTCGTGTTTTGAGGTGGGTGTATGCATCGCGCACAGAAGGGGGATGAGAACCACCTTCCGGGGAAGGAAAAGACCTCCGACTCCTCCACATAGGTTTTTTTTAGGAGTAAGGAAAAGCCGCGGGGAGGGGAAGTTCCCGTTGGTATGAAAAAACTTGCGAGGAGGAGGAGCACTGGAAGCATGAGGGATGAATGCTGTCCACCGGGGTCAGAGACTGAACACCTTACATATGTGAAGCATAGTGGCTGATAAACTAAATCCCATGTCCCCGACTGAAAGGAAGGATGAGGGAGAAACAGGAAGGCAATCTGTCCCAGCAAGCCTGTGGCTGACAGGCAACTGGTGATGAGAAAGCCTATAAAGTGTTCAAGAGTATTATCGACAAGGGTAGACAGTTTTCAAGAATGAAGCCATTTTGTGGTGCACCGTGACTGGTGGTTGTTGATGAGGGAAGCAACCCCATCAATAGGCATGCCTAAATATGGTGCACTTTCGATGGTGTGCACAGGCAGCAGTGGCCATCGAGAAAGGCAATTTATTATGCAAGCACCGTAAACAAAGTTGAGGGTGAGTCACGGGGGCAATGACCATCGATGAAGGTGGAAGCCCCGTCAATGAGATGCACTGTCGATGGTGTACACTGGTAGCAGTGGCCATCGATGAGAGCAATACTGAGAAGAACGAGGAGTATTTGCTCCAGGTCGTGCTGATAAATAATTATTGGTTCAAGTACCATCAATGAAGAAGGTGATGGTGAGTCACTTAGAACAGTCGATGATGGTGAAAGCCACGTCGACGAGGGGGGTCATGTTTATGATGACCATCGATAATGGTGGAAGCCCCGTTGATGGAGAGTTACTTAGAGCAGTGACAGTCGACGAGGGTGATGAGATGATGTTTATGATGACCACTGATGAGGGTGGAAGCCCAGTCAATGAGGTGCACCGTCGATGGAAAAGTCAATGGTGAGTCACTTGGAACAGTGACAGTCGACGCGGGTGCAGCCTCGTCGACAAAGAAGTCATGTTCATGATGACCATCGACAAGGGTGGAAGCCCCATCAACAGAGAGTCACTTGGAGCAGTGACAGTCAACGAGGGAGAAACCTCGTCGATGAGGAAGTCATGTTTATGATGACCAATGACGAAGGTGGAAGACCCGTCAATGAGATGCACCGTTGACTAAGTCAACAATGAGTTACTTGGACTGAGTTAACGAGGAGGTCATGTTTATGATGACCATCAACGAGTGTGGAAGCCCTGTAATTTTGCAGAAAAGAAAATAAATGTTAGTTTAAGCACCATCGACGAGAAAGTCGATGGAAAGTCATTTTGTAGAGTTGTAATCGTCAATGAGGAAAGAATCCTGTCATTGATGGTGGTGCAAATGGTGAAATGAAACACCGTTCCAGGATTCAGGTTTCGTCGATGAACTGCAGGCAGTAAGAAAAGTAACTGAGTGTGAGCTGAAACCAGCAAAAAAAGGGACGGAGGACACCAGGGACCGCCCACTCTTATATAGGAGCAGGATGATGATATCATCGGTGGGCGGCCCCTGGTGAAAGACTGCTAGAAGAGAGCTGCCGTGCGCCCTCTGGTGACTATTCAAGTGTATTACCTCCTGCAAGAGATTACCCCGTGGAACATCTATGGTTACAGGTGAGTAACCTATTTTTCTAGAAGCATGAATATAGTTCACTATGCACACACTGTCAGACTTCCAGCAGTTCTCCAGGAGGAGGAGGCAAGGTGCACACTCTTCTATGGCGAATAGGAATTGGAGAACCTAGGTCCCAAAGGCAGTATCCCGAAGAGACTCAAGGTTGATGCTGTAATGGGAAATGAAGATAGATCACCTGGGTAGGTCCGTCCCTTGAAGCAACTGAGGCAGCAGTATGTCTGGTGGAATGAGGCCTAAGCCCTACAGGAGGCTCCCGACCAGCCAACCTATAGCAGAGGTTGATGTAAGATATTATCTACCTACCAACTGTTCACTTTGCTGCCAGTCTGCAAGACACAGCTTCAGCGTAAGTAACAAACAGGAGGAGAGTCTCACCTCGAACTCCAGCTGTGCGCTCCTTATAATAAAGCGAGTGTCCTATGCAAGTCCAAAGTATGACGACTGTGGTCGGCCTCCAAAGATGAGTTGGTAAAATATACCAGAAGGCATATCTCCTGGTTAAGGTGAAACTCTGATACTAGCTTTCGGGAGGCACATACGGCAGGGGCGGAGGACAACCTTGACCCTGTGGAAGATCAGATATAGAGGCTCCACCAAGAGCACTTGGAGCTCACTGATCTTTCTGGCTGACATAATGGCCACCAAGAAGGCTGTCTTCCACAACAGCTGTGACCTCTCACACCTGTGTACAAGCTCAAATGGCTTGCCCATAAGCACAGCCAGCACCAGCAGTAGGCCCCATGGTGGTGGTGGTTCATGCATTGGAGGTGACAGGCGGTCAAGGCCCATAAAAAGCACCCAACCACCTTCCCTGGGCCGCTGTTGACATACCAGCATGGATCTGGTATGCAGAGATGGTTGCCAGGTTCAGTTTAAAGGTCATCACTTGCAGTTCCAACTGGAAGAGGGACCAAAGGCATGCTAGGATGCTGCCACAGGGCAGACAAGGGGGATCAAGCTCTTTACCCTGACACCAGATGGAAAATCTCTACTTAAAGGTGTAGCATCAGCAAGTCGACTTGTTACTGGGAGCCTCCACAACATGGAGCACAGCTTCCCAAAGGCCCAATGCTTGGAACTCTAACTGCTCAGGAACCAGGCTATGAGGTGCAAGGACTGAAGGTCTGGGTGCAGGACCATTCCCTGTTGTCCGGTCAGCAGGTCAGAGCGAAGAAGCAATCGCCATGGAGGTAGGTCTACTGCTGAGGCTGAGGAGATATGGGTACCAGAACTGCACTGGCCAGTCTGGAGTTATCAGGATCATCCATGCCTTGTTCTTCATGGCCTTAACCACCATCTTGTTGATCGGGGGAAGGGAGGGAAGTATACATGAGGCCTGGGTTCTGGCGCCTCGCGAAGGCACTGTGGTGGTGGTAGGGGGACGGGTACAAAACAGCCTCAGTTTGGCAGCCTCCCAGGCAGATCCACCAGAGGAGTGCCACACTGGAAGTACAGGTGGTCTACCACCTCCAGATGCATGGACCACTTGAGTTACATCTCTCCCACCCGGCTGACAGTGTCTGCCAGTTGATTGTGAATTCCTGCAATACAAATTGGCAGGAGATCTGCACCCAGGCTGCGCACATTGTTCCAGCTACAGAGGGCCTCTCGACACGGGAAAGGAGTGAGTTCCATCATGCCTGTTTGAGGTGGAACATGGCCCCATGCTGTTGTCCATCTGGACCAGCACAACTTGACCCCTGACTAGCGGAAAGAATTCTGTCAGAGGAAGCTGCACTGCAAGAAGTTCCAGCAGGTTGATGCGGTGACAGGACTCTCATGGTGACCAGAATCCATGAGCTCTGTGGTCTCCAAGGTGCACTCCCCATTCCATCAGAGACGTGTCTGTCATGAGTGTGACTGTCTGTTCTGGGTGGACAAAAGGGATTCCTTCTTCCTGACATTCTGGGATCAGCCACCACTGGATGGCATCCCACACTGGCTGGGTCACAAGAACCAGCTAGCCAAGGTGTCCTAGGTGCTGGGACATAGAAACATAGAGTTTGATGGCAGATAAGGACTGCTAGGCCCATCTAGTCTGCCAGATTTTCCTACCTGTATCAGTGGCCGCTGACTCTACTTGGATCATTGGCTTTAGCCTCTCTTTCCCACCTCTAGGATTCTCTTGTGCCTATCCCATGCACTTTTGAATCCCACCACTCTGCCCTCCTCCAGTCGCATATCATCCCCCTCATTCTTGTACATCTTCTATACTGAAAGATGTCGCCCACTTGCACCTTGCTTATGTTCTTAAGATACGTGAAGATTTCAATCTTATCACCCCGTTCTTGCCTCTCCTCTAGAGTATACATACTGAGGTCGTTTAATCTCTCCACTTATGCCTTCTGTTGCAAGCCTTGCACCATCTTAGTTGACCTTCTCTGAACTGACTCCACCCTGTCTATGTCCTTTCCAGAGATACAGCCTCCAGAACTGTACACAGTATTCCAGATGAGGTCTCACCAGTGTTCTGTACAGTGGCATCACCACCTCCCTTCTTCTACTAGTAATACCCCTTCCTATGCTCCCTAGCATACCACTGGCCCTCCCCATTGCCTTTGTACACTGCTTGGCCACCTTTAGGTCTTCTTAGATGACTATTCCCAAATCTCTTTCTTCCTTGCTGACCATCAGTAACCCCCCCACGCTGTCCTGTAACACTCCTCAGGGTTTTAGCGCCCCAGGTGCATGATTTTGCACTTCTTCACACTGAATCTTAGTTGCCACACCTCTGACTATTTTTACAGCTTCCCTAAGTCCCTTCTCATTTTCTCCACCCCTTCTGGAGTGTCTACTCTACTGCAGATCTTGGTGTCATCCGCAAATAGGCAAACAGACAGTTATGTAAGAACTTACTTTAACAGTAGATCTTCGAGAGAGGTTCTTGCAGTAGGTCATCACATATAGGACTGTGCCCCCTGGCGTCAGGACCACACGGCAAACTTTTCTAGCAATGCCTGGCGGGGGACCGTCCACCTGATGTCACATGACGGACATTAGCATGACCCTATATAGTGGGCAGTCCCCACGCCCGTCTTCCAGTTCTCCTGCTGGAGATCCAAAGAGGATGAGACAGGAGAAAAGATGGAATCCTGGAGCTCAGTTTAGAAAAGGCTGAAAGAAATGCACAAAGTGGGGGAAGGAGGGAGGGAGGGAAAAGGTGACCTACTGCAGGAACCTCTCTCGAAGATCTACTGTTACGTGAAGTTCTTACGTAACTGTACTAACTTACTTCGAGAGTGTTCCTGCAGTAGGTCATCACATATAGGACTGAATCCCAAGCAGTCACTCTCAGAGAGACCAAGACAGTCACGGGAGGAGAAGCAACTGAAAAACAGACCAGGACCGACCTAAGACAGTAGGCCCTGCAGAACAGCGAAGCCAAACCCAGCCCTATGCCTAGAGGCAATGTCCAGATTGTAATGCTTCGTGAAGGTATGGACCGAACTCCAGGTTGCTGCCGCACAGATTTCTGATGCAGAAACATTCCTTAGGAATGCTGTAGAGGTAGCCATACCTCTGGTAGAGTGACCTCTGACTTCCCCTGGAAGAGGTCTATCATGCTTCTGATAACAGAAGCGGATGCAGTTAGCGAGCCACTTGGATAGACACTGCTTAGATACTGCTGATCCCAAGGAGTCTGGGGCAAAGGAGACAAAAAGCTGACCAAACTTTCTGGATTCTTTGGTCCGGTTGACATAACACCTCAGAATCCTACGTACGTTCAAAGTGTGAAAGACAGCCTCCCCCCTAGTCGAGTGAACAGGATAATAAATTAGAAGGTCAACCGTCTGGTTTAAGGTGAACTCAGAAACCACCTTGGGAAGAAACTTAGGATTTGTACGCAGGTCCTTGGGAAAAATCAAATAAGGCTCCTTATGCATCAGGGTCTGAAGCTCGGAAATCCTACAAGCAGAAGTAATGGTGACTAAAAATAGCACTTTCCAGGAAAGGTAGCATGTGCTCGCGCTCATCGCTGGTTCAAAGGGGAGGAAGCGGCCAGCTTCTAACACAAAATTCAAATACCAAGGTGGGCTTATAAATGGGGCGGTTTAAGATAGAGGATCCCTTTCAAAAGGTCTTAAAAGATCACCAACTGTGCCACGGGTTTCCTCCACCAACACATGGCAGGCTGAAATGGCCGACAGATGGATCTTAAGGGATGAATAAGACAGACCAGAATCAGACAGGTGCAACAGATGTTCCATAATCTGGGGGACTGAGCAAGTAAAGGGATCCCATCCTTTAGACACCGCCCAAATGGAAAAACACTTTCTTTTCATTGCATAGGTGGATCTGGTGGAGGGTTTCCTCGCCTCCACCAGGACCTGAGCAACCTTCTGGGAGACCCCGAAATGAGACATGATTATGTCTGAAGGTGCCACGCATGAAGATGCAGGGTCCTGAGTCCCAGATGTACCAGCCTGCCTTGATCCTGAGTTAACAGATCGTGCTGGGGCCGGCCCGCGGCAGCATGGATTTCGCTCAGCGTCCAGCGACCGGGTTAGGAATGAGCCTGGGAAGCTGGAGGGCCAGCCGGGAGAGAAGCGCTTGAGTGTCCCAAGGACAGCTCACCTTCTCCAGGGAGGGAGAGGGTTGACATCCCGGTGCAAGACTGGCCCCAGACGGAGGCCTGGGGCACAGCATGCACCAGGATGCAGCAAGCGGAGGACGTCAAGGGCATCGGCGCCATGCGCCTTGACGTCAGGGATCACGCGACATCCACAGAAAAACAGGGAAAATGGCCAAGGCAGCTCCGGTAGATGGAGCACTAGCCCCAATCCCCAATGCCTCCTATCTGCCACAGAACCGGCATCCCGACGAGACAAGGAAAAAACGGGGTAAGAGCCCCACCTCTACCCCACCTGGGGGGTAAACCAAGGCTCCGTGGGGGATGAGACCGCTCAGAATGGTCAGGAAGGAGAGCGGGGATGTACAAGGCATAAGCGACTCTCGAAGAGAGGAGTGCCGAAGGCCGGGGAGGGGGAAGGGGAAGTATAAAGAGAAAGTAAAAAAATCAAAAACAGATCATGCTGGAGAGGTAGAGGAACTGGGGATTCCATTATGAGCTACTGCACTAGCAGAAACCAGATTTGCCTTGGCCACAGCAGAGCTATCAGGATCATCCATGCTCCCTCTACCTGGAGTTTGAGAAGTACTCTCTGCAGAATGGGAAAGGGAGGGAAGGCGTACAAGAACTTCCCTGTCCAACATAGCGACAATGCATCATGCCAGAAAGCACCAGGCTCTGGAACAAACGTGCAGAAGCTGGGAAGCTTTGCGTTGAATGGGGAGGCAAACAGATCTATGTCTGGCTGACCCCACCTCAGAAAGAGAGAGTCTGCTACTTCCTGACTTAGTTCCCATTACGTGAACGAGGGATGATGTCTGACTGAGGCATATCCATGGGACGTTGCAAATGCCTGAATGCACAGCTATGAGAAACAGATGCAGGAAAGCCCAGTTCCACACCCGCATTTCTCCCTGCGAGGGGGTGCACGATCGGTGCCTGCTTGTTGATGTACCAGACCACCGACATATTGTCCATCTGGACCAACAGTGTTCCCTTTGATAGGATGGAATGAAAAGCCTGATGGGCATAAAAGACTGCCCTTATCTCTAGGATGTTAATGTAGAGAGACACCTCTAACTGGGACCATGAACCCTGAGTCCGGTGGTCCCCCAAGTGAGCCCCCCAGCCCAGACAGGAGGCGTCTGTAGTGAGGGTCCAGAGAGGAGGGGGACTACTGAAAGGAATACCCCGAGACAGATTCAGGGGACCTAACCACCAGAGGAGATCCCTCTTGAGGTCACTGGAGACTAGAACCATGTGGTCAAAGTCATCCAAGCGTTGATTCCATTGAACATGCAGCATCCACTGGGTGATCCTCACATGCAAGCTGGCAAAGGGGACCGTGGAGATGCAGGCTGCCATCAGGCCTAAGAGACGTAAGAACGCCCTGGCCGGAAGAAATCTGGAAGAGGCCACTAGGTTGATCTGCTCTTGAAGAGCCTCCACCCTGTCTGGGGGGAGGAAGGCTCTGCACTGGACCGTGTCCAAGATCTTTCTCATGAACTGAAGGTTCTGGGAGGGGGTAAGAATTGACTTGGGGAGACTGACAGTGAGCCCCAGTCATGAAAAGAGGTCCAGAGTGCATGAGACTGAATCCAGAAGACTGTCCCCGGACAGGGCTGTCAAGAGCCAATAGTTCAGGTAAGGGAACACTGCTACGCTCCAAAGGCGCAAGGCCGCTGCCACCACCACTAGGCACTTGGTAAAGACCTGGGGTGCTGAGGAAAGACCAAAGGGGAGGGCTATAAACTGGAATTGCTCCCCCTGGAAGCAAATATGCAGATAACGGCGGTGGCCCGGAAACACCAGAATATGCAGGTAAGCATCCTTAATATCCAGTGCACAAAGCCAATGGTCTTTCTGTAGAAGAGACAGGAGGCCCTGCAGTGTCAGCATGTGGAACCTTTTGTACTTGACAAACAGGTTCAGTCTGCTGATGTCCAGTATGGATCTGAGATCGCCCATCTTTTTCAGGACCAGGAAAAAAGGTGAGTAAAACCTTTTTCCCCCCCGTTGAGGCAGAGGAACTGACTCTATGGCCACCATCTGTCTTAGAGCCCGAATTTCCTCCTCGATGAGAAACTTGGTGTGGGGAGTAACTGGAGCAACCTGGAGGAGATTCTGGAGGGAACTCCAGTGTGCTGTTTTGAAATGAGCTGGAAGACCCATGCATCTGAGGTTACATCCCTCCACTCTTGCACATGGAGGGCGAACCTTCCTCCCACCGGCACCTCGCAAGTTGGCGGGGGGAGCTGCCAGTCAGGAAGTGGAGGGGCGAGGGGGAGGAGATCCCTCGGCCACTCTCTGGGATTTAGAGGCAGGAGGAAAGGTGAAGGAGGAACCCATGGCCTTTCTTTTGCCCTGTCAACTGATGAAGGGCTGTTTCTCTTGCCTCTTGGTCTGTCACCGAAAGGGCTGCTTCTTCTGAAAGCCTGATGGGTACACAGACCTCACGGATCTCAGGGCCTGGCCGCTGTCCTGGAGACCCGTGATAATATCTTCAGTGTCCCCTCCAAAAAGGACCAAACCTCTAAAGAGGGCATCTTGAATAGCAGCCTGGACATCATTGGAGAGGCCAGAAATGCATAGCCAAGCAAGCCGTCTGAGAGAGATGGCCATGGTGGAGGAGCAGGCTACTACGTCTACCGAATCATAAGTAGCCCTGAGCGCATGTCTACAGGAGATCTTTGACAGGTGCAGGTCCTTGGTAAGCTCCTCCTTGAAGGCTGAAGATTCCATGGCCTGGATATGGGCCTCAAGCTTGGCCATGGTCACTTTTTGGAAGGAGACCATGTGCGCCACATAGCTGAGGGAGTGGAGGGCACACATACCAGAGGAACAGACCTTTTTTCCGAATTGGTAGAGCTGCCGGGATTCCTTGTCGGGGAAGAGTGCTCATGTGCTTCGCGGTAGCCGAGCGATCATGAGCTGCTGCTATGACAATGGAATCAGCTTTAGAGTGAGCATCCAAACACAAAACACCCTCAGGAGCGTGATATATCTGGTCTGCCTTCTAAGGGACGGCCAGGACAGAGTGCAGCAGCTGCCAAATAGTACTGATGAGGTCTTCATGAGCAGCTGTCGGGGGGGGGGCAGGGATAGGAGAAACAGTCTCTAAATCCAAGTGTTCTGTGAGACGTTTCCTCTTTGGGTCTTGTTCCTCTGTATTCCAGCCATTGGTCTGCTGGATAATATGTAACAACTCCGTGTAGGAGGGGTCCTCTGGGTAAGATCTGGGCGATTCCTTGCCTTTAGCCATGGAGGAATGCTCATCAGAAGATTTGTCCGAGGAATCCTCCTCGGAGTCCAGAGTGTCATAGTCCTCAGGGGTTCCAAAGTATGGAAGAATAACCTCCTGAGGCGTGGTCCTGGAGATATGTACTGTCGAGCGGACAGAGCTAACAGGAGACAGGGAATGAGAGGGAGGGGCGACTACCGGAGCCAGTAGACGCCTCTCCAAATCAGAGACAAACTCTGACCTAGCCTCCTTCCACCAGGATTGAATTAGAGACTGGAAATCCTGTTGTGGGGGTGGTAGTTGCAGTGGAGGTGCATGGGAGGGCGGGTAGTGATAAAAGGGTGCACCCGACCCTTGGTATGGATGATGATGAGGGTAGCCCTGGTAACAGGGATAGCCCGAAGGGTGACACCCCGAAAAAACTGAAAGAGGCACAAAATTCAACATTGGGCCAGATGGAGGATAGGCCGATGTTTGCCCCAGATGCGGGAGATAACCTTGCTGGGTAATGTGTGGCTGAGACGGCCAGGGACAATACCCTGCATCAGAATATCCAACTACAGAGGATCAGACGTCAGAGAGGCAGGTGTCAGACCTGCAGTCATCTGAGTAGGTGGCGATGGGCCCGGCATCACTACAACTTGCGTCGGGGTCGGACATGATGGCCCTGATGGAAGGGGGTTGGACCCTATGGCTGTCGGCATGTTTGGCATCAGAAGGAGTGAAGCCGATGGAGGAGGGCCTAACGGCAGTGTTGTCAGCAGGTCTGGAGAAGGATGAATAGGGTCAGGGACCCTCTGAATAATGAGATCTGGCGCTGGAGCTCCGTGCCTGGTGTCCCTTGGGGGAAACTGAGACACCGTGACTGGGGTGGGATAAGAAAGTACCACCTCCAGGGGTTCCGCTTCCTCTTCCAGACCCGACGTGACCACTGGGATTGGAGGTTCCACTGGGGGATATGAAGAGGAAGGCTCCCACCCAGGAGAAGCCTGAAGGGAGGGTTGGCCGATAGCCACTGGCGTGCTCAACTGGACGTTGGGTGAGGTGGCATCAGCCCAGACGGGTGAGCAACGTCCAGGCGGTCGTCAGAAACAGAGATGGAGGAGGATGGGACCCTCGACTGGCTTATCAGTCAGAGTTGTGTGGATCTCCGTCTGAACCTGGGGACCCGATTTAGTGACAGCTGGGCAGTCCCCAGAGGAGCCAGTGGCCAACTTATCGGCAAAGACCAGGCATTTGCTGGAGGAGCTGGCAGATGACTTACTGGTGGAAATTGGCAGAGAAGCAGCAGTGGGACCTGGAGAAGTCCCGGACGTGGTCTGGACTACCACAAGGGCAGGCGGCGGGGAAACGGCCTTACTAGTTGAGGGCTTACTGGAACCTACTCAATCCTGATCCTCCAGATGCTCCCGCTCCCAGTGTTTTTCCTTGTCTTTCTTTTTCTTCTTAGACTCAGAGGAAGGTGAAGAAGTGGAGTTCCTCAATTTTTGCATCTCTTTCTCTAGAGAGGCCATTCTGGTCTTCAAGAGGCGGGCTTCCAGAGCCTGCTGTCTCTGTTTGTAGGTGGCCTGATTGAAAGGCTGGCAGTCAGAACAGGCCGCAGTGTCGTGATTCGGGCCCAGGCAGAAGAGACATCGACGGTGACCGTCTTATGAGGGACCTGTGCGCCGCACTTCTTGCACTGTTTCTTTGTCTTCGTTGTCGGAGGGGGAGAAGACATAAACAAAATGTAAATCGAGAAGAAAACTTCGAGAAATAAAGGCAAAAATGGTGATCGAATGAGCAACGTTTACCGTGAGGTACTACGCGCAGGTCGACGGCGAGAAAGAACTGGAAGGCGGGTGTGGGGACTGCCCACTATGTAGGGTCATGCTGACGTCCATCACGTGACGTCGGGTGGGGGTGGGGTCCCCTGCCAGGCATTGCTGGAAAAGTTTGCCGTGCAGTCCTGACATCAGGGGGTGCAGTCCTATATGTGATGACCTACTACAGGAACCCTCTCTCGAATTAAGATCTTCCTTTCCAGTCCTTCAGCAATGTTGCTAATTAAGAAATTAAAAAGGACTGGCCCCAGGACTGATCCCTGAGGTACCCCACTGGTCACCTCCCTTTCCTCAGATTGGACCCCATTTACCACCACCCTCTGCTTTCTGTCTCTCAACCAATTTCTGATTCAGTTCCCCACCTTGTGGCCCACACCCAAGCTACCCAGCTTGTTTACCAGCCGTTTATGTGGAACGGTGTCAAATGCCTAGCTGAAATGGAAGTAGGCGACATCCACCGCTCTCCCCGATCCACCTTTGTCACTCAGTCAAAGAAATCTATCAGATTTGTCTGACATGATCTCCTTGCTGTGCATCCATGCTGCCTCAGGTCCTGTGATCTTCTGGATTCCAAGTGTTCCACAATCCTTTCCTTAAGAAGCGTCTCAATAATGTTCCCCACTACTCAGGTGAGGCTGACTGACCATTACTTAACTTCCTCCTCCCTGCTTCCGCTTTTATGAAGAGTGTTACATGCATTCTCCTCCAGTCCCCTGGAACCACATCTGTATTGAGCAATTCACTAAACAGTTCTGCCAGCGGTGCTGCTAGTATAATCCTTATTTCTTTTAATATCCTAGGGTGTATGCTATCTGGCCCCATTGCTTTGTCCACCCTCAGTTTTGAGAGTTCCTCTTGGACTCTCTCTTTTGTAAAAGGACTGGTGTTCACCTCCCTTCCCCTTTGTTTCTGGTGCCTAGTTCTGGCCCCTCTCTTCCCTTTCTTTAGTGAATAGAGAACAGAAATATTCATTCAGTATTGACGCTTTATCTAGGTCTCCCTCCACCCACTCTCCCTCTTCCCTTCTGAGCCTTACACTCCCTCCCCTGGCCTTCCTTTTTTCATTAATGTACTGATAAAATGTCTTATCCCCTTTCCTTACCGTCTGCGCTATCCTTTCTTCTGTTTGCACCTTTGCACTCCTAACTGTTCTCCCTGATTCCGTCTGTCTGTTTAGGTATACCCCCGATCTTCTTCCTTCTGTGTCTCCTTATATTTTCTGAAAGCCAACTTTTTGACCCTCACATTCTCAGCCACCTCCTTTGAGAACCATAGTGGCTTTTCCCTTCTTTTGGCCTCGTCTCTCTGCCTAATGCACTGTTTGTTACCTCCACTATGGCTCCTTTAAGGTGTGCCCACTGTTCCTCTACCCACCCTCTAGTTTACTTCCTTGCCATGGCTTCCTTGATACATATCCCATCCTAGCTGTGACAGGGATGAATACGGCCCTGTCCCAGTTGTTATGCAGAAAGTGTTTAAATGCAAGAGTCTGTTCTATTCTCTCCTTTTCTGTCTTCTGTGTCTGAATGTGCAACCAAATTTTCTCGTGAGACCTAGGACATGATCACCCTGATGGTCTTGCAATTCTCTGCCTCTCGCTATCTCTCTCTACCCTCACTTGCTGTTCTGTGTTTTCTTCCCCCCATGCATATCTGCAGGCATAAAAATACACGTGAATCTTTTTGTGGAAATGTAATTGCTACTGGGATCCCTTTGTTTAAAGACGTATATAGTTATACTGTTGAAATGATTGCAAAGCTATTAGGAACTCAAGGGGTTAACCTGAGATGCAATTTGTAAACCTTTTGCAGAAGATGTAAACAAGAGGTCAGTTCTGGGTCACAGTGTTCTTTTTGCTGCACCTGCTGAAACTGACAAGAACACTGGAAACGTACAACACTGTGTGAGAAGCATGCTGTTTTTCTTAACGAGCTCCTCCACAGACTTATGAAAAAAGAGCTGCAATTTCTTGCAAGAGAGACACAGAGACTGAGAGAAAATGAAATTGGAAATTGAGAAGAAACCCAGATGGACTTTCTCTGTTTATACTGCCTTTGTAAATAGTTGTACTGAACAATTTTATTTTTTTATTTTACTGTTATTAATAAATCACTTTTTGCGAATTTTACAACTGCTCCTGGTTTTCCTACGCTTCTTGACCTGTGCCTCGACGACACTAGCAAAGTCTACCCTCCTGAAATCCAAGATCCTCGCCTTTGTGTGGCTTGACTGTGACCCTGTACTCGTATTAAACCACACTGTGTGGTGGTTGCTAGACCCTAGGTGTTCTTCCACCTGGACTTCCTTGTCTCTGTCCTCATTGGTTAGTACTAGGTCTAGAATCGTGGTGTCCCTGGTGGGTTCTAGCACTAACTGCCTGAGGCCTGCCCCTGTATGGATTCCAGGATGTCTTTGCTCCAGGCTGAGGCAGCCGCCGGGATATTCCAATCCACATCCGATATTCTAAAACTGCCCAGCAGCAATACCGCCACATTTTCTGCCATCTCTTGGATTTCTTCCACCAGCACCCTTATCCACTTCTCCCCCAACAGCCCAGTTCCCATGCCAGTGGCACATCTGCCAGCATGCTCAACAGACCACACTGGTGGAGGATGCCAGGCACCCCAGCAACCACAGGAAACACTGCGCAGGGCGTAAAACCACCCAACCAAAAATGATTAGACAAATGAGGTAAGGTCCTGAGCCTGATCTGCAGGGAGATGAGGCTTGGCCCACAGGGAGTTTAGCTCTGCCCCCAGTGAACTTGATGACCTGTGAGGGGATCAGTTTAGACTTGTCCAGGTTCAAATAGGCCAAAATCTCATCAGGTCTGGTGGGTCAAATCCCTGGACCACTTCATGGCCTCCTTGGATGGCCTAGCTATCAGTTAATTATCCAGGTAGAAATACACTCTGACACCCTTACACCACAGGAAAGCTGCTACCACTGCCGTGCACCTGGTGAAGATCCTGGGCATGGACGACAGGCCAAAGGGCATCACCTGGAACTGATAAAGAACCCCCTTCTGTAGAGAACCGAAGGTACCGCTAGTGGGACAGGCAGACTGTGATGTAGAACACATCCTGGAGATCCAGGGAGCAGAACCATATACCTTGCTCCAGAGACGATATGATCTGGTTCAGAGTTACCATCCTGAACTTGCACCTCTGAATGAACTGATTCAGGTCATGCAGATCCAGTATGGGGCACCAGCTCCAAGTCTGTTTCGAAACCAGGAAGTATTTTTTATTTATTTATTTAGTTCTAGGATTACAAGTACCTTTGAGCCAAGGCTCTTTTACAAAGGTTCCACTTCAGTTGTAGTACAATACAGGGGATACAACAGAAATAACAACAATGCAGGTAAACAGTACAGTAGTCAGGTAATAAGTAATTGAGTGAGCAACACATTAGAGAAGCCCAGAATATATTAGAGAAATCCAGAACAGCATCGACAGGGAGAGGAGAGAAGGGGGAACAATGGGAGGGCAAGATGAAAGTTGGAGCAGCCGGCGGCATTGTCAAACAACACAGGGAGAACTGCTGGGGTGGGGGGGAGCAGGCAAGGAAGGGAAGGGGGAAGGGTAGTGGGGAGACTAGGGTAAAATAGGAGATAAGTGCTATGAGGGAAGGGCATGGAATGGCTAAGGGTGGTGGTAAGTAAGGCTGATTAGATGAGGCAGTCACAGGAGCTGGAGGCAGTAAGATGGAGGTGGAGCCTGGATTTAAACATGCCACGTTTGGGAATGGAGGAGATGGTAGTACTGAGACCATTTAGCCAGGAAGGAGCCCGATAAGCAAAAGATTGTTGACCCTAAGTGGTGCAACAGCGGGGAACCTGCAAAAACTGCAATTCAGACCTCCTAGTGTTTCGCGGATTTATGCTCAGGCGCAGGAGAGCTTGGACTCCAGGAGGGGCAAGGCCCACGATTATTTTTTTCGCCATGGTGCAGGTTAGATACTTATATGGTTGGAGAGTTGGAGCCATCTGGATTGAGCATAAAGATCACAAGTATACGTGAGACAGTGGGCTCTGGTGATAAGCTGACAGGCCTTGCTGAGGGATGTCGATATGCATCTGAGGGTAGTAGCAGAGGCTGAGCCGTAGATGATGAGGCCGTAGTCTATGATGGAGACCACGGAGCTCTGAACAGCGATCTTCAAGGCTTCCGGAGATGTTGCCTGTGCCTGAACAGTAAGCCTAGCCGAGTATTCGCAGCTTTGGCTACACTATCAATGTGGGCCACGTAGGATAGGTTATGGTCAAGCAGGATCCCAAGGTATTTAAATGATTGAACATGTTCGAGGGTATTCCCCAGGCTGGTAGTGATGTTAATGGGGTGTAGCCTGTGCTGGTTGTGGGAGCACCTGGGAGTACCTGGACATGAACCTCTGACTTGCTAGGGTATCTGGGACATGGATGATTTTTTTTTCGCATGGCTCTGCGTAATCTGCTCCCTTATGATGGGCAGCATGTCCTGCGACACTGTGGACTTCTGAGGTGCATGGGATCAGTAACGCAGATGAGCCTTGAAATTGAGAGGCAACTCTCTGCCTACCACCTCTAGGACCCACTTGTCTGTGGTGAATGATGGATCAATGTGGCCAGAAGTGGTGAAGCTGAGCCCTACAGGGACCTGGGATGCCAGGCTTGGTACTGCCCTGGTAGGGGCTGCTGCTACCAAGACTACTATGTCTGAAAGGACAGAGGTTGAAAAGACTTAATTTTAAGTTTCTGAGCCTAAGGGTCATTTTGGGACAAGCCACTGAGTCCAGGGTGGCATAGAAACATAGAGGTTGACGGCAGATAAGGACCGCAAGGCCCATCCAGTCTGCCCATTTCTTTTTCTACCTTATGAATGTGCCATTGGCCTTTGCTCTGTCAGTGGCCTATTTATTCATACTCATCTGTATTGCTCCCTTATGCCTATCCCATGCCTGTTTGAAGCCCTGCACTGTATTCATAGCCACCACTTCCTGAGGTAGGCCGTTCCATGCATCCACCACTCTTTCTGTGAAAAAGAATTTCCTCACATTCCCCCTTAATCGGCCTCCCTCTAATCTCATGCTGTGTCCTCTTGTCCTGCTATTTTTCTTATATTTAAACATGGTAGACTTTTTCACCTTGTTAATGCCCTTAAGGTGTTTGAATGTTTCGATCATATCACCTCTCTCCCTCCTTTGCTCAAGGGTATACATATTGAGCTCCGTTAATCTGTCCTCATGTGTCTTCTGATGTAGTCCCTGCACCATTTTGGTTGCCCTTCTCTGGACTGCCTCAATTTGGTTAATGTCCTTGTGAAGGTGTGGCCTCCAGTACTGCATGCAGCATTCCAGATGGGGCCTAACCAGTGTCTTGTAAAGAGGGATTATTACCTCCCTCTTATGACTTGTGATACCCCTACTAATACACCCTAACATCCCCCTAGCCTTACCTACTGCTTTGGAGGTCTGCTTGGATGATTTCAGGTCATCGGTGATGATGATGCCCAAGTCTCCTTCTTCCTTTGTGACTACCAGCAACTCCCCTCCCAGCCTATAGGTGGCTTCAGGGTTTCTCTTCCCTATGTGCATGATCTTGCACTTTTGCATTAAATCCCAGTTGCCACTCTTCTGACCATTTTGCTAGTTTATCCAGATCTCTTCTCATTCTGCCCACCCCATCTGGATCACCTACTCTGTTGCAGATCTTGGTGTTATCTGCAAACAGACAAGCCTTACCCTCTAGTCCATCTGCGAGGTCACTAATGAAGATGTTGAAGAGGACTGGCCCCAGGACTGATCCCTGAGGTACCCTACTTGTGACTTGCATCTCTTCTGACTGTATACCATTTACCACCGCTCTCTGTTTTCTGCCCTCAACCAGTTTGCCACCCAGTTGACCAACTTCTGACCCACCCCGAGCCTACCCAGCTTATTTATCAATCTTCTATGTGGAACAGTGTCGAAAGCTTTGCTGAAGTCAAGGTAGGCGACATCAACTGCTCCCCCCTTGGTCCACCACTCTGGTTACCCAGTCAAAGAAATCTATGAGATTAGTTTGAAAGGACCTTCTTTTTGTAAACCCATGCTGTCTTGGATCCTCTGTCCCTATGGATTTAAGGTGTTATACTATCCTTTCCTTAAGGAGTGTCTCCATAATCTTGCCCACTACTGAGGTAAGACTGACTGGTCTGTAGTTCCCTGCCTCCTCCCTGCTACCACTCTTGTGGAGCGGGATCACATGAACCCTTCTCCAGTTTTCTGGGACCTCCTGTGCTCAGAGACTCACTAAACAGTTCTGCTAATGGCTCTGCTAGTTCCACCCTTAGCTCCTTAAGTACCCTGGGATGTATGCCATCAGGTCCCATTGCCTTGTCCCCCTGAGCTTAGCGAGCTCTTGTGGGACCATTTTCTTTTGTGAAGGTAGTTCTCACCTCCTCCCCTGTGTCCACGCTGCTGAGCTGTGGGCCTGCCCTACCTTCTTTGGTAAATACTGAGCAAAAGTATCTATTTAGGATAGATGCTTTACAGGGTCCTCCTCCTCACATGCCCCTTTTCTCCTTTGAGCTTAGCAATACCCCTCTGGACTTTCTCCTTTCACTAATGGATCTATAGAAAGTCTTGTCACCTTCTTTTACTGTTGTGCTAGTGTTTCCGCAGTTTGGGACTTTGCCTGCCTTACTGCCTTCCCTGCTTCCCTTAGGGCAGTTTGGTATGCCTCCCTTTCTTCATCCCGATGTGTTCCCTTATATTTCCTGAAGGCCAGCCTTTTGGCTCTGACCTTTTCTGCTACTGTATTTGAGAACCAAAATGGTTTCCTTCTTCTTTTGCACTTCCTCTTCTGTCTAACACAATGGGATGTTGCTTCAAGTATTGCATCCTTAATGCTTGCCCACTTTGCCTGTACCCCCTCACCTGTGTTTCTTTTTGCCAGGGCTAGCTTAACTCTGTTGGCCATCTTATCAAAGTCAGCTCCTCTGAAGTCCCATATTTTTGCCTTGGAATGGGATGATTTAGATGTAGTGGCCAAACTGAACCATACCATGTGATGGTCACTGGCTCCCAGGTGACCTTCTACCTGGAGATCTGCGATCCCTTCCCTGTTAGTCAGTATTAGATCTAGGATAGCCCTGTCTCTTGTGGGTTGTTCTGCCAGTTGTTTGAGGCCCTCTCCCTGCAGGGAATTCACCATGTATCTAGTTCTGGCAGATGTTCCTGCTGGTATTGACCAATCTGTATCCGGCATGTTGAAGTCTCCCATTATCAGAACCTCCCCTTTAGTTGTCATGTTTTGCATATCTTCTAACAGTAATGTGTCTATGTCCTCCCCCTGGTCTGGGAGCCTGTAGACAACCCCAGTTCTTATGGCTGTCCCGTTTCCTGTTTCCAGGCTGACCCACAGTTCTTCTGGCTCCTTATGTGTATTCTGAATTTCTGTAGCTTTGACATTTTTCACTGACATACAGGGCCACTCCACCCCCCTTCTTGCACCTCGGTCTCTTCTGAACAGTACATAGCCAGGTACTGAAGTCTCCCAAGTGTGGTTACTGGTAAATCAAGTCTCACAAATAGCTACTATGTGCAGTTTAGCCTGTGACATTATTGCCTGCAGGTCTGGGATCATATTTCCCAGGCTGTGAGCATTTGTGTACATGATTTTCCATTGGCCAGATTTCGGTGTGTTAGTTGTTGGGTGAGGTTTGGCATTTCCCCTGTGCGTCGTATGGGGAGACGGACCTTTTTTCTTACCTGGTGATGCAAATGAACTACAAACATGCTGAATCCCTGTTTGACTACTAGCTGAGGGGGGAGGGGTGTTCTTCCCATTCGACGTATAGGTGCTGCACCCCTCTCCCCATTTGCTAGTTTAAATATTCTGCAAAGACGTCAAACTTCTGCCCCAATGCACTGACTCTCTCCTTAGTCAGATGTAGTCCATCAAATTTAAAGAACTTTTGCTCCCAGAACCATTGTCAGTTCCCTACAAATCTGTGTCCTTTTTCCTGGCACCAGCCCTTGAGCCACATGTTTAGCTCCCCTATCTCCCCTTCTCTGACCTTCCGTCCATCTGCCCCCCTCTCCCAGACTAGCAGGATCTCAGAGAAGGAGATGTCGGACGAAATGGATGATAGTTTGTCACCCAGCCTGGTCAGGTGTTCCTTGGTTTCCACAACTGACGGCTGGTGAGATCATTAGTCTATGTGTACCAGGATGTCAATGTTTTCTCCTGCTTTGTGAACAATTTAGCAATGCGGTCAGTGTCTCTCCACGCTGATGTATCTGGGAGACATCTGACCATTACCCCTGGCTGGAGATGGGTATCAACTCCCCGAATCATGAAGTCTCCTATGATCAGAAGTTTTTTGGATTTCCTTTTTGCTTTTTTTGTTTTGGTTCCTGATTTGGGCGAGTTTTGCTGTGCTAGCTCCAGTGCTGCAGTGTCCTCTGCCCCTTTGTTTGATTTCAGAGATAGAGGCAGATATCCGTTTGTAGTGTTTATATGGTTTTTAGAGGTAGTATGTTGGAGAGCACAGATTGATGGGGCACCCGATTTGCCCCTCCTAACCACCTGCCAACCTCCTGGACCAACTACCCTCTGCGGTCTAGGTTCTTCTGTCGGATGTTGGGGAAATGGCGGGTGGTTATTATAATGTATTTCCTCTTGAATATGAAATTTGAGGCGCGCAATCTCTGCCCATGCTGCCTGGAGCTGAGCCCTAAGATCTCCAATGGCCCAGCATGTAGGACAGTGTCCTAAATCCTGTAAGACTGTCCTTCTGAAAAGTGCTCCGCAGTACCTGCAGTTAATGATATCCATTCCAGAGAAGTTGCTGGGTTTATAACCTGGTCAGAGTAAGCAGAAGGAAAAAAATGCAAGTAATGGTTTGATTTTGTGTTTTGTTTTCGTATAACTTGTTATAACAAGTTAAATTACTAGTGCCCCTGTAAATGAGCTCACCTTGTGGATGCCCCACTGATCCGCCCCTTCCTGCTTTGCCACAGGAAATGTCACATCTGTGGTACCCTATAAAAGGAGTGCAGTGTGGGGTGGTTGGGGATGGGGTGGGTGGGTGGTTGGGCCCTTCCCTGCCGAAAAAGAAGAACCACGGATGAAAGAACAAGGAGGTAAGAGCAGAAACAATCGCAATGGACTCTAATCCTCATGTGGTGTCCTTCCAGCCACGGGTTAAAGAGGTCACTGTCCAAGAAGGGTGCATTGGCCAGTTTACGCTGAGTGTCCGCACTGAAGGTGGACAACCTCAGCCAGGCCCTGTGATGCATCACAATGGTCTGGAGTTGGTGTTTAGCCAATGCCTGACCCTAGTCTCTAACCAACTTCCCCAGCAGCTGCTGGTCAGCAGGAAAATGAGGAAGGATTTCATCCAGCACTCCCATCAGGGAGTGACCAAGGTTGGCCATCATCACAGCGTAGCTCGCATGACAGTGGCTGACTGAGAAAAAGTGGCACAGACCTTCTTGGCTGCGTGGTCAAGTGTCTAGACTCCTTGTTGGGGGGGGGGCTGTCCATATCTCTTTGACCTCTGGACTTCCAGAAGCTGGAATCCAAGACCACTCCCTCAGCAGAGGAATAGTCCGGGAACCCTGAAACACACCTGGTAGGGACCACATACTTGCGGACCATATGGGTAGAAGGTACCAGCTAGGATCCTAGAAGCTGCCAGAGCTGCAGGGCTGGTCCCAAGATGGCCTCAGCCACCTATAATGTCCCTGAGGGGGAGATTTAGCAAACTTCTAGGCCAACTCCAAGGACACGTGCATGGACTCCAATATTAAATGGAGAAAAGCCCCAAATGATACTGGCAATTGGTCGGTGGATATGTCCTTGACCAAGACACAGCTGAAGTTGTGGGTTGAGGACAACATGGATGACCTGTCTGAGTTGTCAGAGAACTCTTCGAAAAGGGACTGTGGCTGTTTGATGACTCTGACTACCCTGGAGTCTTCCAACTGGGTGAATTCCACCAACAGCTGACCAGGCATGTTGGCTGCAGTACGGGAGTCCTTGGTTGGGGCTCCCACCAACTGCTGTGGTGGAGACCGCTCCACCCGCAAAGGTGGAGGAGCAGACAATGGGGACATCTGGTAAGGGTGGGCAGTACTGGCAACTGCCAGATGGCCATAAGGCTAGGAGGCAGAGCCCTATCCAGCACTGTAATGGTCCTTTGTTCCCAGATGAGTTCCTCATTATGCCATCGCACCCTGCAGCAGTACCTGTCCTCACCTGAGGATGAGAAGGTAGAGGAAAATCGACAGCGGCGCCTCCCGGTTGAGTGCCATCAAGTGCATGAATGGTGACTTGACCACAACCTCGACTGTCAACCAGAGGGCTGGCACAAGGGAGAAGCCACCAGGAGATCGGTATAGACCACATGCCAAGCTACATTAATGAGCATCAACTTTGGCAGCACAACTACTGGTGGAAGCTGGTCCTCTGTGGAACCAGTCAGGGATGCTGACCGATCTACATCCTCCTGGGAGAAGACCAGGAAAACCAAGATCCTGGAGACTGACTCCTTGTCAACCTCCTCCAGCAACTGGGAGTAACGTGATGCCGCCAAGGTAAGGAGCTGCACGGTCGTTGCTCTCCCGCTCCCCCCGCTTGTCTTTCAGTATTTTATCCGGCAAAATTCTTCTCTTCAGTGACTCTACTGCCTATTACTAACCTGCACAGCTATCTGGTCATTTATTCATCCTGAAACCTGGTGCAACTCCCTCGGGATGGACGCCGAAATGCGGCAGGCCTTACCAATGCACAATCCGCCTACCACTCCGGAGAAGAGTAGTAAAAAAGCCAAGCAAGGGGCCTCCTCCACCAGAACCACTGCTGCTACCTCACAGTCCTCTCCGCTCTCGGAGGAGCGGTTCCTAGCAGAGATGCAAACCCTCAAGGACTTCATGCAACAATGTCTGAAGATCTTAAGTCCTCGAGGGCGGAATTAAATACTGCTAATCATAGGACTGGTGACACTGAAGCCCGTGTCACCTCTCTAGAAGGCTGGAAGGTCAGGGAGGAAATATAGACTACTACGTTGAGACAAAGGCTGGCTAAAATGGAAGGGAAGCTAGAGGACTTGGAGGGTAGAAGCAGACGTAACAACCTGCTGATTTTTGGTCACCCATAGGATGAGGAGGGTTCTACCCCAGTATTATTCATGCAAAAACTCCTTGAAAAAATAGCAGGACCCTCTCCAAACCACGCCTGCTACATCATGGAGAGAGCGCACTGCTCCCTGCATGCCAAGCCACCCCAGGGCGCCCCCGGCCACTGATTGTGAAATTACTGAATTTTCATGATAGGCAACACATTTTGCAGAAATGTAGAGACCTGAAAGAAATTCTGTGGGAAGGCCAACGTCTTCGTATCTCTCAGGATCTCCCTCTTACCGTTTGTCAGAAAAGGGCTTCCTTTCACCTGATAGTGGTCAAGTTGATGGCGGCATCGATAAAATTCAAAATGCTACATCCTGCTAAATTGCAGGTCTTCTGTAAGGACAGTTGGTACACATTTGAAAGCGTGGAGCAGGCTACTTGGGAGCTGCAGGTCCTGCTTCCTGATCTGTTTGGCTCACCCTGATAGGAGTCTGCGGGGGTTCTGGTAGCAGAATCTGCATCTCTCTGCGATGAAGATGTTTGTGTATTGCAGTTAAACTCTCTGGATCTAAGAAGTTAAAATAGGGATGCTTGTCTCTGAGAATTTATACTTTGACTTGAAATGTGTCTGAAGTGCAGTTACTGAAATAGTATGTTCAATTTGCTGACCTGGAGCTGCACACTGTTTTGGTCCCCGGGTGCATGTGTTTTCTGTTTGCCTGCTGGGAAGCTTCTTTATGGGAACAGTCAGTCTGAAACCTACTTATTTCGGATCAAAAGGGGCCTCGGAATGTCTGCCGTTTTGTTTTTTTTCAGGAGGACTTGCCCGGATTATGCTCCTAAAGGACAAGAAATGAAGTTATGGGGAACACATTTACTACTTCGGGAATTGATAACCCCTTCGAGCTGGAGCTTTCATTGGACTGCACCTTTATGTACAGGACGTTTTCAGACCATCTATTATTAGGGATCACCGTCTGTTGTACACTCCAGGACAATACAGTTTTCAGTTTCTTAATAGTTTTATAGTGTTTACATCTGGGACCAGTGGGGGAGGGGGAGCTGTTTGAAAGTGCAGTGTGTAAAAGCAATTGGAGCTGACACAAGCTAGTGAGGTGAGAGGAGTTTCTCCTGCATGTTCGGTGGGCCTTTAAAAGTACTAGTATTTCTCTTCCAGGAGATTTGTGTTGGGGAGGGGGGCTTTTCAGATTCAAAGTTGTGGGTCAAACCTTTCTTTCCTGGCACGGCGATATGTTGGGAAGGGGCCGGGGTGAGGGTGGATGGCTATACCATGGAGCACAGTCTTAATCCAGGGGGTTTCATGTATTGTGTCTGGATTGGGCATTATTGTTTATGTTTTAAAGTATGGCCAGCCTGACGAAGCTGGCATCATGGAATGTTAGGGGGGCAAGATCACCCCTTGAGAGGATGCAGATTCTCAAGCATTTACAACAGCTACATTGCCAGATCACCTTTTTACAAGAGACACATCTAGCCACAGAATTGAACTTGCTCCGCAGATTATTTGTTGGGCAGGTATACATGGCCGGGAGTGCCATAACAAACTGGGGGGTGGCCATCATAATTTTCCGGAGGGTTCAGTTTCAACACCAGCAACTTATATCTGATCCCAAAGGGAGGTATATTTTTGTTCAAGGGGTGTTAGATCGAACTGAACTCATTTTAGGTTCAGTATATGGCCCTAACCAAGCGGATCCCCCAATTTTCATGGACACTGTTGATCAGCTTTCCAGATTCCCTCCACTACCCTTAATTTTAGAGGGAGACTGGAATGTTACACCATCTTCAGACTTAGATAAATCCGGAGTACGGAGGTCGGGTCCAACCTCCGAACAGCGGGCACTAAAACATGATTAACACTTTAGGACTATGTGACCCGTGGAGACTCCTGCACCTGCAGGATAGGGCCTACACCTTCTATTCCCCAATCCATGGCTCCTATTCTAGATTGGACTTCATATTAATGAGCTCTTCTCTTTTTCCTGGAATAATCCAAAGGGAGATTGGTCCCAAGGTTCTCTCGGACCATTCGCTAGTTTGGATAACTCTGGTCCTTAATCCCAATCTAGAGGACACCATTTGGAAACTCATCAATCAGCTGCTCACGGATATAGAGTGTGTTGATCATATTAAAGACCAAATCACTCTATTTGAGTAACAAAATGTGGGTTCCGTAGGTAAGGCTGATCTGTATGTAAATGTTTTTTAAGAGGCGTGTTCATCCGCCTCGCGTCCAAACGTAAGCAGGCCCGTGAGTCGAAAGCTGCGGACCTCCTTCAGCAGATCAATACACTTGAGAGAGATTTGTCCCCTCAAACTGCTGAAACTACCTTGAGGGAGTTAGCTATATTGCAGAATAAGTATGCTACTCTGATGAAAGACAAAGCTGAACACGCTATTTTAAAAACTAAGGCCAAGTATATAGATCAGCGGGCTAGGGCAGGCCATCCGTTGGCTATTAGTTTGCAGCAGGCAGAGTCCTCTAGGTTGGTTAAGGTCATCAAGGCTCAGGATGGTGCAATGGTGTCCCGCCCTCATGAAATTGCCCAGGATTTTCCCTATTTTTATACGGATCTATATGGATCCAGACCCTCCATATGCGCTGGCTCAGACATTACATCCTACCTTAAAGGTTGTGGTCTTCTGTGGTTGTCACAGGAGCATCAAGTGCTTTTGGCCCAGCCCATATCAGTGATGAAATCTAGCAGGCCATATCAAGTTTAGCAGCTGACAAATCTCCCGGGCCTGATGAGTTTACTCCCAACTTCTATAAAGTCTTTGTAACCCAATTGTCGCCCATTCTCTCCCGTTTCTATACCTACATATATAATCATGGCATATCAGATCATCAACTCCTGGAGGCCCTAATTGTTGTTCTCCGAAGCCAGGTAAACCCACAGAGCTAGTTAGTAATTACAGGCCCATATCTTTGATTAATTGTGACATTAAGATCCTGGCTAAAATTCTGGCTGCCAGGGTACTTCAGGTGTGGGATGTCCTCCTATCTCGTGAACAGGTGGGTTTTGTACCCAACAGGGCATCCCTGGACCATTTCCGGAAGTTGTCGCACATCCTCTCTGCGTCCAGGGGAGCAGGTGTCCCTATAGCGTTGGTTTCTCTGGATGCAGAGAAGGCTTTTGACAGAGTGGACTGGGCCTTTGAGGCCCTGGAAACTCTGGGATTCCCACAATCCTTTATTAGATGGATACAGGTTCTGTACTCCTCTCCATCTGTAAAAGTGTACTGTAATGGGGTATTTTCTCCTTCCATTCCTATTGGGTCGGGAACGCGGCAAGGCTGCCCACTTCCCCCTGCTTTTTAACTTATATTTAGAGCCCTTACTCCGTAGATTACACATGTCCCCAGAGGTTACAGGTATATCTATAGGCCCACTGACATTTTTAATGTCTGTTTATGCAGATGATATTATGCTCCATCTTACTAACCTGGATACCCCTCTCCCGGCAGTGCTGCAAATTATCGAGGAATACGGGACCTACTCGCATTACAAACAATCTATATAAAACTGTAGTTTTTCCCCTTACGGTCTCGGTTAACAAACAATTGATGACATCCCTGGGGTTTACTTGGCCTCCCAGCTCACTCAAATATCTTGGTCTCCACCTGGCTAAGGACCCCTCTATGATGTTCAAACTTAACTTAGAGGACCTGCTTCTTCAAATTAGTCAGGACCTGCAAAGATGGAGAGCTCTCCCCCTTTTTTTAAGGGGTCATATATCAATCAACAAAATGAATGTGCTTCCAAGGCTCTTTTATCCCCTTTATATGATGAATGTTTGGATTCCATTGAAATGGTTGCATAAGGTTCATAGGTTCATAGAAGTTTACAAGTACAGTAGGCAGAAAATGCCCATTATTGTACTCGCCACCCATATACCCTATGGGTGGAATTCAATTTTCCCCCTTCCCCATAAAGTCGTCCAATCTATGTTTAAATGTTGTTATATTGTTACTGTTAATAACTCTAACTGGCAAAGCATTCCACATTCCCACTACTCTTTGTGTATAGAAACGACTACGTTTGTTAGATACACATTTCTCACCAATAAGTTTATAACTATGACTCCAAGTTGATTTAATATTAGAAGCAACTGTTAAGCCTATTGTTGTTTTTAAATAATCATCTTTTATTGATTTATATACTAAACATAAATCTCCCCTTATTTGTCGATATTTGACAGAAAAAAGTTTTATTTCTCTAAGTCTATTATCATAATTTTTTATTGTAAAGGTATGACTTTCTTGGTAAATCTACACTGTACACCTTCAGCTAGTTTCAGACTCCTAATAGAGGTCGGAGTGCAGAATTGGGAACAGTATTCTATATGTGGATGTACCAAACTATTAAAGAGTGACATAATAACTTCTGCTTTTCTGCTTTTAATATTACCTATAATTAAACCTATAATTTTATTGCATTTTTTAACTTTTATTTTGGTGTTTCTATCAAAGGTTAAACTGTTAGAAATAACTCCCAAGTCTTTTCCCTCAGTAATGTTTTTTTTTAATAATACACTGTTTATGTAATAGTCAAAGAAATTATTATTCATCAGATTATAACTAAATTTATATGGCTGGATACAACTCCAAGGAGGGTGTATAAGAAGTTGGCTGCACCTTAACTTTTTGGGGGAATGAAAATGCCTCATTTTCTACTTTATTATTTCTCTTGTCACCTCAGCAAGTTGCTTCAATGGTTTCTTCCCTCTTCTCAGGCCCCTCCAGCTGGCTATAGGCCACCATGGTTAGATCTGGAAATACAAATCTTGCGAAGTGCTGGCCTTGCAATTTCCTCTCTGCCTTCTCTCTCCTGGCTAGCATCCCCTCTGGGATTAAAGACTCTGTGGTCAGGACTGCCTGCGAGTGGATTCACAATTTTGGGCGGTGATGAAGGCCCCAATATCCAAAGAGATTTCTCAGCCTATTCTTCGGAATCTGAATTTAAAAACCAATGGTCAGCCCATTAAGGGGTCCTGGCTCCCCCAACTGGAATCATTGGCAGTCCGGGATCTACTGGACACAGGAGCCCTGAAGTCTTCTGAGAACTTGCTGAGGCAGCTGGACTTAAATAATAAATACATATTCAAGGTTTTCAACTTCGATGCACTCTGTTAAATTGGTTTGGCCAAGGTTTGTGGATCACTGACTATTCTCCTTTCTTCTCATCAATTCTACCACTGATTTCCCAAAAACATGCTGCGTCTAACCTCTATGGTAAACTTTATTCCCTATTTGCCCCTGAGATTAATGACTCCTCCTCTTACTGGGATCAGGTATTTCCTATCTCTTCCCAGCAGTGGCAGGGTATATGGCAGTGTGTCTACCGATATATTGGCCAAGACAGACTGCGGCTTATTCAATTCAACATCTTAAATAATTTGTACTATACTCCAAAAAAACTGACCAGCATGGGGCGCTTGCACTCACCCAACTGTACCAGGTGTGGTGAAGATATTGGTTCTCTTTTGCATATTTTCTGGTCCTGTCCCAAAGTTGCTTCCTTATGGCAGTTAATCAAGGAGGAAGCGGACCCCATGCTTAGTCTTCAAGGGCTATTTAAACCAGAAATATGTATTATGAGGGATACAACAGCTATCCCAGTACTGGAGCATAGATACTTTATGTCTTTAATTTCTCTTTCCCTTAAAAAAGTGGTACTCGGTCACTGGTTAAATCAAGACCTGATTTCTCATAATGAATGGTTACAAAAATGACTGTGCAATCTCCCTACGGAGGGCATGATTGCTCGATTACGGGGTAATTCCCAAAGCCATGATAAGAGGCAGACAGCACTACATACATTGTACAGCGGGTCCCTCGTAAGGGCTGGCTTGATATAGCAAGTATTCTGGTTTTTCATGCTAAACAGTTTTGTCATAACCTGTTCACATGATCCCTTCGACTCCATCTGTACGGCTGCTCCACGGGGGGTTGGGGGGTGGCGGGGAGCGTGGGTGGTTATGGGAGGGAGAATATTTTATTTATTTTATTACAGAGATCAGAAATACCTTTGAGTCAAAGACTCCTTTACAAAGGTTCCACGTCACATAGAATATCTACAGATGTACAATAAAGTGAGGACAGATAATCAATACAGTACTTGTTACAGAGTAGAGCTATGTTAATAACAGGAAGAGTTAGGCTAACAACCAAGAATTAGTACAGTTTGAGGCAGCTGAAGGAAAAAAACTGGGCTTAACATCCCTGGGAGGGGGGGAGATTAAGAGCTGTTTGCAGAGGCCACTGTTAGAAGTAGACGGAACAGGTGGCACCGATTCACGTACAGACGCAGTCACTTGTGGAGCGAAGATGAGCCCTGAGGTGCGTTTTAAAGTGACCAATTCTAGGTTATTCATCCACAAGGGAGCCCTGTAACAAAAGGATCTTTGGAACTGAGCTGTGCGACAGGAGGGGATGGAGAAACGATGGGTGTCAGAGCTACGGGTGTGCTTAACTTTTGAGTCCTTAGTGATTAAAGGGGTGAGCGCCGTGGGGGAGAGGCCAAGGGTAATTTTTTTTGCCAAGACACAAGTGTGGAATTTGATTCAGTTGTCAAGGTTAAGCCAATTGGTGTCATTATATAGAGCACAGGTATGGGTGAGTCTGTCACATCTTAATATAAGGCGACAGGCCTTGTTTAGGGACAGTCTAAGACTATCAAGGGCTGAGGCTAGCCCTCAAAAATCAGGAGACCATAGTCTAGCAGGGAGAGTACCGAGGGAGGAAATAGCAAGCTTAAGGGCCTCCGGGTAAGGCAATGTTTATAGCGGTGCAAGAGCCCTAAACGGATATTTAGGGCCTTGGATAATTGTTGTATATGCTCATGATAGGTAAGGCCAGCCCAAAGTGATGCCCAGGTATTTAAATGAATGCACAAATTCAAGGGGAGTCTGGAGACATGATAGTATTTAATGAGAAAGCCCAATTCTGGAATTCTGCGGATGTGCGAATAGCATACACTTGGTCTTTTTATAGTTAATAGTAAGGCGTTGTGAGGAGAACCAACTTTCAACAGCCTTAAAGGAGGACTGGAGGGAGTGGTGGAATAGGGAGGGGTCAGGGCTGGAGAAGAATATGACAGCATCATCTGCATATAGTAGTAAGTTGGAGGTGCAGGATGCGGGGAGGGAGTTTAGGAAGAGGCTGAAAAGGAGGGGACCCAAAATGGACCCTTGTGGGACCCCAGAGAGGACAGGAGATTTAGGTGATAGGGTATTGCCAATTTTAACTTGAAGGGTCCGGTTGGTAAGATAGTCAGCGAACCATCCCACTGCTTCCTGTGAGAGACCCAGGTTGAGCAAAGAGGCTTGGAGTAGTGAATGGTGGACGGTATCAAAGGCCTTGGTGAGGTCAATGAAGATCGCACCTGTGATGTGGCCTTTATCCAGTGCAGTGTGGATATGAGATGTTAGATCAAGCAGGGCAGTAGTCGTGCTGTGACCTTTGCGGAAACCATGTTGTTGTTTGCAGAGTAGGTCATATTTATTGAGGTGGTCAGTGAGCTGATCCGACACTATCCTCTCTAAGGCCTTGGAGAGGGGGAAGAAGTATGGAGATAGGGCGGTAATTGTTAACAGAGGAGCGGTCCCCACCTTTAAATATGGGCGTGATGTAGGCGGATTTCCAAATATACAATGTGTAAGCATGCCACTTCCGGTGTAATGGTTGTTCTTGCAAACTTTATAAAGTTTATCAAATTTCAAAAAAAAAAAAAAAAAACTCCAACAACTAGTTGACAGGGTGGAGAAAAATCTCAACCTGCTCGGCTGGTGTCGAGGCTGACAAGCCCGATGGGGGCACCGTGGAGCTTTCAAATGATCCCTCGACCAAGTGCATCTCAACCAGAGTCAAGTGCTCCATGTGCAAGTAGTCAGGGGGAGTCGTGTGAACAGGAGGACTGCGATCTCTCTTGATCCCATGACCAGTGCAAGCTGCACTTGTGTTTCTCACCGTGGCAGACAGGACTCTCCCAGTAGGCCTGGAGGGCCCTATATGATTCACAGAAGTATTCCATGAAAGACCCTCCAACACTGCCCCCAGTCAGAAACAGTGCGGAGGCTGACAAGGTGCCCACTGTGGCAGCTACCACCACGTCTCCCAGGGCTGCAAGCTGAGCAGTCAACCTTCCCACAGCGGAGGCCATCTTGTGACCCTTGGGCTGGAGTTTAGGATCCCTGTTGGCTGGCCAGGTGAAAAGAAGCCTGGTCACGTGATCTTCTAGAAAGGAGGGGAAGCACTGCTTGACATAAGCCACAGCCAGAAACATCATGCGCTGCCCCTAGGCAGTAGAGGCAAGACACTGGGTGGTCTGTTTTCAACATTTACTACCGACACATGACACAGAATTTGAAACCGTGAGTCTGCTTCGCTTCCTCAGGGAGCATCTTCCATCAGCAAGGTAGAGCTGGAATGAGAGACAGGAAAGCTGTCAAAGAGGGTAATAAAATCTTGAAGAAAAAGAGCAAATTCACCAATTGTGCAATTTGGTAGCCTACAATGCTGCAGAGCTGCGTAGGAGGAGACGTGACTCTTCCGGTGGAAAGGAGGATCTGACATCATGAGGTGGAGCAGGTGTTAGAATGAATTAGCACTTCCAGTAGAACTGCCAATGTGAAGATACTGAACTATATACACGTCCCCTAGAAGTAATAATCCCATACTTCCATCAAGTCAATAGCACAAAAAATGAAACCTTATACATCAAGCTAATAAAGAAGCAGCTACTACTGGCTCTTAAGACACATACACACATGCACACTAGTTTGCTTACAGATACCCAACACCCCATTACTCAGATGCAGACACAAACAAGTGCACACCCAACTACACACAGACGCCTGAATACCCTAAAACACAGAGTCTTGCACACCACATTGCACACAGATGCCTGGACATACCAGTACAGAGGCCTGCATGCCCTGCTAGATAAATATCTGCATACCCAACTAGACACACACACATGACCACACTCCATTACATATACAAATCACACACCCTATTACACACCAACAGATGCTAAAATTCTTTCCCAGAACATGGATGTTTGTAGGTTTTACAGCCATGGGTGTTACTGCAATGTATTCAGCTACCACAGCTAGTTACCTTGGTGTAATGCAGGTAACCAGGTGTGACTGAAGGGAATTTCTGAGTACATACTATGCACCAATTTGTCTTTTATATTCTTATGCCTTTTGTAGCTGATCCTGGGTTTGCAGTAAATATATTTCTGGACGGTTTCCCCAGCTTGCGGAGTTCCTCAGTGCGCATTAATAATGGAAGCAATAGATGCAGAATATTGATCATAAGTGGCCACAAATGTAACATTGGGTTGTTCAGACCGATTCTGTCTTATCCATAGCAGACATTCTCTAGGTGTTTGAACTGCTCTTGCATAGGCATTGGACACAGTCTCTGGTGTATAATCTCATGACATGGATATTCACCATGTCCTTTGCTTTTGTTTCAAACTGTGTTTTGAAGCTGCAGTTGTACCTGACCCACAACATTTGACCAGCTGGGATGCTGTTGACTAAGTTTCAAGGATGGCAGCTAGAGAATTAAAGTAGGTTATTCTGTTCCATGGGCTTTCTATAAATAGTTAACTAAGTTCTTGTCTTCCTTGTAGATCCAAGTCTACAGATGTTTTGCTGATGGAAGTGGTTCATTGTAGAAACACAGAAGTTGATGGCAGATAAGGACTGCAGGGCCCATCCAGTCTGCCCATTTTTTCTACCTTATGAATGTGCCATAGGCCTTTACTCTGTCAATGGTCTATTTATTCATACTCATCTGTACTGCTCCCTTATGCCTATCCCATGCCTGTTTGAAGCCCTGCACTGTATTCACATCAAACACTTCCTAAGGTAGGCCGTTCACATTACCCCTTAATCGGTCTCCTTCTAATCTCATGCTATGCCCACTTGTCCTGCTATTTTTCTTATACTGAAACATGTTAGACTCTTTCACCGTTAATGCCCTTAAGATATTTGAATGTGCCGGCCCGATGGCACTGAGGGTTGAGGCGGTGGACGCCACACCTCGCGCCACGCCAGCAACCCGGGTTCGGGAGCAAGTCCGGATGCTGGGGTGCGGCAGGGAGAGAGGATCGGCGTCCAGGACAGCTCTCTCTCTCCCTGAGGAGGGATCAAGGGTCTTCCGGCTCAGTAGAGCCCCGGTGGAGACCGGGAACTACTAAGGAGAACAAAATTGGGGCAGTGCGGCGGGCATCTAAGGGCAGCAGGTGCTGGCATTGCACCAGCTGCACTTGGGGCAAGCACAAAGAGAAAATCTAGACCACGGTGAGATGACAGTGGCTGAGTGGAACACCCACATCCCAAATGCCGGCCCAAGTGTGCCGGGTCTCTCCATGGCTGACCCTACGACCAAAGGTAAGGCACCTCACACTTAGGAGGTGACCGCCAGGGGCAGGGCGGAACCAGTCCCGGAGATGATCCGGTGGTCGGGCCTGCCTCGGTCGTTCGGGGGAGAGGGCCCGGGAGATGTGGGGGTTCAGGCTGGGAGTTAGGGTGTAACTGTGCGGGCACTCCTAAAGAATGCATGGGGGTCTGGATGCACAAATGAAGTAAAAAAAAAGATATTTGAATGTTTCGATAATTGACATCTTTGCTGTTAATATGAACTCTTCCAATGTTGACTACGTATAATGCATTATTAGTAGTATATCACCACTGTAATAACACCATAATAAAATATGATGCGTAAATGGGTTGCAGATGTCATTTAGGAGGCACCATGTCTCCAAAAACCCAACGCAGAGATTGGCCAGATTTGGGGCATAGGACATCTTTCTGCTGCACCTTACCTATGAAAAAATTTGAGGTCAGTACTAATTTAGCCATTTCGAAAAATTCAGTGGGAATAAATATATATCAGTATCCCTTCCCTCCTAATAAGTGGCACACTGCTTCAGTCCCTCTGGTGTAGAGAATGTTGGGAACACAGGTTTTCAACATCCATGGTGGACAGAATGCAGTTTTCATCAACCTGGACATCTTGGATGATTACCGTAGCTTCTCTCGTGTCTTCCAGAAGAGAGAGGAGCCCAACCTCCCAACAGCGCAAGAAGAATTCAGTACATTGAGACACAGGTTCCAGAACTGAACCTATGCTGGCCACAATCAACCTGTCGAGTGGGTGAGTCAGATGCTTTATGAATTTTCAGGAGTAAATATATGGCAGGTTTTATAAGAAAGGGGGCTATTAATCAAATTCCTGTTTTGTGATCAATTCTTCGTGAAATGCTGTGGATAACCATGTTGGTCCATTTCTTGATTTCTTCTGATGGATCTGAAGATAGTTATTCATAGAAGATCGTTTTGTCAGACGGTGTAGTTCTGTGAGGTATTTTGTCTTGCCTCAGACAACGATCACTCCACTCATCTGCTGGTCTTATATTCAAATCGTCATGCTTCCGTAGTCACTGGTGGAGGGAGAGGCGGAGACGACTCAGCTTCAGGAGCAAATGGGGAAGAATTGCTCTTTTGTAAAATGTACCTCCCCAAAGATAATTCTTTTTTGTATTTTCTGTTTATTCACCTCCCACAAGGCATCCCCCGTCCAGTCACTCCTTAGGAGCGCCTAGGTCCCTGACACCCTCCCAACCCCTAACGCCATCCACCAGCCCCAACTGCAGCTTACCTGGGTAGCATGATGTATCCCTATGTCAGGAGGGTCCCTCTCTTCGGGGGAGTGCCTTACCGGCTAAGTCACATCTCAGAGTTGCAGGACTGGTCCGGGCTGACTCTGGGGGATTAAATAGCGGCAGGAGATGGCACTCAAATCATCGGTTGGATGAGAGCCCTTTTTCTCATTTTCTGCCCTGCCACCATAGTTCTCGGCCTTGCATGAGTGCAGGCGACCTCAAGCGAGGGATGCAGGGGGCGATGTCAGCAACACGTCCCCAATCTTACAGGTGCAAAACTAGTCCCCACCCGGAGACGGAGAAGTGTCAATGGATGCTTGTAAATCCCCTCCTGCCAGTCTCCTCCCGGTACCCAGGCTGGAACAAACCCTGGGTTGCCAGCATGCTCGAGCGAACCCTTCGCTACGCCACGGAGCCGCCCCCCAAAGATATTAAACTAACTAAAGTTTATAAATACAACAAATAATTAGGAAATGTGTCTCCAAACCTGCTGGGTATCTTTAATCTTGCATCAAAGGTGGTGATTCCCCCCAGTGAATCTGTTCCATTCCCCACACTACATGTAGTTCTCCAAGAGCCAAATATTCATTGTTTGTTAAATGTTTAGGTTTCAAAGGTTGTAATTGGGACTGTTTTAAAAATTCTTCCACATCTCTGTCAGCCAGTGAACAGGATGTAGGTACTGCTGCATTGGGTATTCCATGTAGATTAAAAGTAGAATTTGGTCTAAATGGTGTATGCGCCCTCTATATGGCTCAAGTGCCTTGACTGCCACCTTGAACTGTGGCATTATTTCTTAGATGTGTTGCTGTTGGAGCTTTATCAGAAAGGAGGTTAGAGTAACACACTTGCTACATGCAGCTGACCTGGGGTTTGATTTCCACAACCTCCACTTGCATACTGTGCAACTCGGAGCAAGTCATTTAGCCTTACCAGTGCTCCTTGGAAACCCTGTAAATGGGCCTTGTGTCTAGTGGGCCTTACCCAGTTGGCAAAAGAATGAAAAAAAAGTGTCTCCCTATAGAATATACATAAATCCACTCAAAGCTGGAAAGGATTAAGTTTACTGATAATGAATAAAGAATAGACATTTCTGTAATATGGATGTTTGGGCTTTCATGAGAGATTAAGTGGACATGATACCCATGTGCCTATCCCATGTGTGTTTGAAACCTGATACAGTTTCCGTCTCTACCACCTCTTCCAACTGGTCATTCCACACATCCACCACTCTCTCCGTGAAAAAGTACTTACTTATGCTACCCCTTAAAAGTCCACCTTCATACTGTGACCTCTAGTTGATGAACATCCTTTCATTTGAAATAGGCTCCCCTTTTGCATCCTGTTAATACCGTTTAGATATTTGACTGTCTCGATCATATCCCCAGTCTCTTCTATCCTCCAGGGAGTATATGTCCAGCTCCGTCAACCTATCCTCGTATGCCTTCCCCTGCATGCCCTGAATCATCCTAGTAGCCCTCCTCTAGACAGCCTCCACCCTCCCAATATCCCTCTTCATGTGCAGTCTCCACAATTGAACACAGAACTCCAGATGAGGTCTGACCAGTGTCATGTACAGGGGCATGATGACTTCCCTCCCTCTGCTAGCAGATCCTCGACTTATACATCCCAGAATTCTGCTTGCCCTCCCCACTGTAGCCTGGCACTGATTTGTCACCTTCAGGTCAGATGAGATGATGACATACAAGTACCTATCTTGTTCCACAATTGCTATTTCCTCCCTGTTAATCACATACTTTGTGCTCAGATTTCCATGCCCCATATGCATAATTTTGCATTTATCTGTACTGAAACTTAGCTTCCAGACTTTGGACCACCTCTCTAGCCTAACAAGATCCTCCTTTGTTCTTTCACCTCCCTCTTAATATCATCAGCGAACAAACACACCCTCCCCCTAGACTGGCAGCAATGTCCCCAGTGAAAATGCTGAAAAGGACTGGGCCCAGTATAGCCCCCTGTGGCACCCCATTCATGACCCTCCCCTCCTCAGAGAGCACCCTGTTTACCATCATCCTTTGGATTCTACCTGAAAGCCAGTTTTCCACCCACTTTACTATGGCCTTACCCACTCCTAGACCATCCATCATGTTTAATAATCTTTTCTGGAGGACAGTGTCGAAAGCCTTTCTGAAGTCCATATAGGCCATGTCCACTGCCCCTCCCCAGTCCATCACTCCTGTTACTCAGTCAAAAAACCCTATTAAGTGTGTCTGACAGGATCTCCCCCCAACAAACCCGTGCTGTGTGTGATTAACCAGCCCCTTCCACTCCAGGCATTTCACTAGTCTTTCCTTTAGGAGTGACTCCATGATCTTTCTGACCAGTGATGCCAGGCTCACCCGCCTGTAATTTCCTGCCTCCTCCCTCACCCCTCCTTGTGCAGCAGTACCACAGTTGCCCTCCTCCAGTCCTCCAGAACCTCTCCCATTTCAAGCAAAAGGGTGAACAGTTCCACCAATGGTTCTGCTAATTCCATCCTGCATGCATCCCATCTGGACCCATGGCCTTATTAACCCGAAGACCACTTAATTCCCTAAAGAACATATCTGCTGTGAAAGGTGAGATATCCATCCCCTCACCCCCCACCCCTCTCCATCTTAGGCCCCTCCTTCCTCTTCCTCTCTTGCAGACGCTGAGCTAAATTATCCGTTCAGTATATCTACCTTTAGTCCGTCCTCCTCTACATTAGCTCCCCCCCCCATAATCTGGTTTGCTTGGTTGCTGCTTTCGTCCCCTCCATGGTCACTTTTAGGTAAGTGCAGTTGTCTTTTTAAACTGTGGCACACACAACCCACATCCATAAGGACCACCAGGCCTCTGTTCTTCTTTCTTAAACTTATGTATTATCAGACAAACAGAATAAAACAGACTTAGCCTGACACGTTTTGGAACTTACATCCTTTATCAAAGGCTAAAAATCAAGACACTACAAACCACTTATATACCTTATAAGAGGTGACATCGCAACAGTGTCATAGTTTATACATTCAAAATGATTGGTCCCTCATCCAATTGATACACATTTCTAAAACCAGTACTCAATTAACCTATAAATATACATAAAAACACACATCAGAAATTCAACCTCTAAGTGAGGCAAGTTACAAAGTACAAACTTTACAGTCATAAACAGATCACCATTCTTCAAGGTAAGGGGGCAACAAAGGTGAGCGATGATAATATTCAAATTATCAACCTCTCACAACATACACTGACACAAGCAGAGACTGTATTACTGAAAAAAAGGCTTAAGTTTCTCCCCCACGACACTTCTGAATAAGATACAAATGATCACAGACTTGCATCTCAGTTGCAGAAAACTTAATTTAAAATCCTTTCTTGCCAAAAAGACAGAGGACAATGAGTACCCGAGTCAAGGTTCATAGATCCCAGCTTTTAAACTGAACTCTGTTTTCAAGCCACCCTTGTGTCCAGCAGTTGATTATTTTCTATTTTCCATTGATTATTTTCTGGCAAGACGCACTACACCTGAACTGTTTTTTTTGTCACATAAAAGCTCATTGTATAAGTGGAATAACACACTCCAGGGTGCACAGTCACAAGGAAATAATGCACTTCTCTGGTGGTTGCAGCACTTGGCTGCACCTCGTGCCTAACAACCACCTCAGGTGTGCATTACTCCCCTTATAACTGCATAACCTGCCACGTGTTATCCCATTCAAGTGGCACTTTACAAATGGTCACAGTGTGCTTCAAATAATTAAATCAGCCTACCTTTTTGTCAGGCAGGAAATTCAGTTGTATGGCCAGTGTAACGAATGCTTGCATTACACTGAGGTTTTGGTTTGTGCTGCTGGTGTGAGTGTCAGCTCTGAGGAAGGCATTGTCTAAGCTGAAATGTCAGTATTATATGAGCATGCATTACATAAACCCATTCCCTCTGCTCTGCTGGCTACCCCATGATCAAGGCCACTGATTTACGGTGATTAAAACAATTAAATTCCGTTTTCAAGACTTAAGATTCCGGAATTTCACCGGTGATTGTTACTCTAATTTCCGGATTTTACCAGGATTCTGTTATCATTCTTTTAGTATGTACATAAATAATCAGAATTTAAGAAGGCTTAATATACAGAGCATTAAATAAAGCAAACTGAAAACAGTACAGGAAGGAATTAAGAGAAAAACAGACTTTTTTGTAGATTTACTGATCTGATAGAAAATGCCAGATTCCATGAAATCTTCGTTTTTACCAGTTTTCAGGCAGCCCTAATTCTGGAATTTTACCGGATTTTCCGGTAAAAACCGAAAAACAGTGGCCTTGCCCATGATGGGAAGAATATGCACAACTTGGTGCAGTAATTGATTTCAGACAAGACTCTGTTGAGGCAAGGTTTGGAGTAATAAAAGTGAACCATCTACCAGTGAGGCAACAGAGCTGGCTGATTTCATCATTTGGAATACTGTTTGCCTGTGTGTGAAGTGTCACTTACTGTGTTCCTACGGCAATGGTTGTGGGATCACTACATATATTTTTTATATACTAACTATCAGTAGACAATGGAATGGCAAAACATCGATGGTTATAGACTGAGGTTGTTCGCGTAAACATCACACTTAGCACATCAGATCTAATATAAGACAACAGCAGCGTGAAACATCAGTGGTGCACACAGAGTTTGTTTCAGTGAACGTTACACTTAGCATATCATATCTAGCAGCAGACCACAGAAAAGATATCAAACTGGGGAAAATATTGATTACTGACCTACAACCGTAGTTATGTTAGTGGTATCTTGTTCACATACACACTCCGGCAGTTCTGCTATAGACAGCTGTGTCATCAGAATTCTTCAAGCTAAGCTCCTCCCACCACCCAAGTGGTATATCCTCTGGATCCGCCCTGTGGCGTGAGATCTGTTGCATGCTGGAAGCAGGGATCTGGGTGCCACTTGCCTGAAGAGGTCAGATGGGTTGTGTGGATCTGAACAGAATATCACTAACAGAACTACGGTTACATGTGAGTAAATTAAAATTAGGTCCTCCCACAACAGTTACAGAATATCTTCACCACTGTTTCATACTTATGGGTATATGGCCGGCACTAGGACCTCACAGGAGCTTTATTTTACAGGGACAGAGCCAACATCAGCTACTGACATCACCCGTGCAGCTCACACAGTTCACATAGTGCTGCGCATGCTAGGCGATAACCTTCATTGGCTCCCTCACGCTCCTGAGATCTGTCTGCCAGGAGAGAAACAACATAGAAACATAGAAGTTGAAGGCAGATAAGGACCGCAAGGCCCATCCAGTCTGCCCATTTCTTTTTCTACCTTATGAATGTGCCATCGGCCTTTGCTCTGTCAATGGCCTATCTATTCATACTCATCTGTATTGCTCCCTTATGCCTATCCCATGTCTGTTTGAAGCCCTGCACTGTATTCATAGCCACCACTTCCTGAGGTAGGCCATTCCATGCATCCACCACCCTTTCTGTGAAAAAGAACTTCCTCACATTACCCCTTAATCGGCCTCCCTCTAATCTCATGCTGTGTCCTCTTGTCCTGCTATTTTTCTTATATTGAAACATGTTAGACTCTTTCACCTTGTTAATGCCCATAAGGTGTTTGAATGTTTCGATCATATCACCTCTCTCCCTCCTTTGCTCAAGAGTATACATATTGAGCTCCGTTAATCTGTCCTCATATGTCTTCTGATGCAGTCCCTGCACCATTTTGGTTGGCCTTCTCTGGACTGCCTCAATTTGGTTAATGTCCTTGTGAAGGTGTGGCCTCCAGTACGGCATGCAGTACTCCAGATGGTGCCTAACCAATGTCTTGTAAAGAGGGATTATTACCTCCCTCTTACGACTTGTGATACCCCTACTAATACACCCTAACATCCACCTAGCCTTACCTACTGCTTTAGAGGTCTGCTTGGATGATTTCAGGTCATCGGTGATGATGATGCCCAAGTCTCTTTCTTCCTTTGTGACTACCAGCAACTCCCCTTCCAGCCTATAGGTGGCTTCAGGGTTTCTCTTCCCTATGTGCATGATCTTGCACTTCTTTGCATTAAATCCCAGTTGCCACTCTTCTGACCATTTTGCTAGTTTATCCAGATCTCTTCTCATTCTGCCCACCCCATCGATCATCTACTCTTTTTGCAGATCTTGGTGTCATCTGCAAACAGACAAACCTACCCTCAAATCCATCTGCAATGTCACTAATGAAGATATTGAGAGGACTGGCCCCAGGACTGATCCCTGAGGTACCCCACTTGTGACTTGCATCTCTTCTGACTGTATACCATTTACCACCACTCTCTGTTTTCTGTCTGTCAACCAGTTTGCCACCCAGTTGGCGAACTTCTGACCACCAGAGCCTGCCCAGCTTATTTATCAATCTTCTATGTGGAACAGTGTCGAAAGCTTTGCTGAAGTCAAGGTAGGCGACATCAACTGCTCCCCTTGGTCCACCACTCTGGTTACCCAGCCAAAGAAATCTATGAGATTAGTTTGACAGGACCTTCCTTTGTAAACCCATGCTGTCTTGGATCCTGTGCCCCAATGGATTCCAGGTGTTGCACTATCCTTTCCTTAAGGAGCGCCTCCATAATCTTGCCCACTACTGAGGTAGGACTGACTGGTCTGTAGTTCCCTGCCTCCTCCCTGCTACCACTCTTGTGGAGTGGGATCACATGAGCCCTTCTCTAGTCTTCTGGGACCTCTCCTGTGCTCAGAGACTCACTAAACAGTTCTGTTAATGGCTCTGCTAGTTCCACCCTTAGCTCCTTAAGTACCCTGGGATGTATGCCACCAGGTCCCATTGCCTTGTCCACCCTGAGGTTAGCGAGCTCTTGTAGGACCCTTTCTTTTGTGAAGGGAGTAGTGCTCACCTCCCTTCCCCTGTGTCCATGGTGCTGAGCTGTGGGCCCTGCCCTACCTTCTCTTCAGTAAATACTTGAGCAAAAGTATCTATTTAGGATAGATGCTTTTACAGGGTCCTCCTCCTCACATGCCCCCTTTTCTCCTTTGAACTTAGCAATACCCCCTCTGGACTTTCTCCTTTTACTAAGGTATATATAGAAAGTCTTGTCGCCTTCTTTCACTGTTCGTGCTAGTGTTTCCTCAGTTTGGGACTTTGCCTGCCTTACTGCCTTCCCTGCTTCCCTTACGGCAGTCTGGTATGCCTCCCTATCTTCATCCCGCTGTGTCCCCTTATATTTCCTAAAGCCCCGCCTTTTGGCTCTGACCTTTTCTGCTACTGTATTTAAGAACCAAAGTGGTTCCCTTCTTCTTTTGCACTTCCTTTTCTGTCTAACACAATGGGATGTTGCTTCAAGTATTGCATCCTTAATGCTTACCCACTTTGCCTGTACCCCCTCACCTGTGTTTCTTTTTGCCAGGGCTAGCTTAACTCTGTTGGTAAAAACCCACGGTGCACAGGACAGGCCAAAGAGAAGGGCTTTGAACTGCTAATGCTCCCCCTGGAAAGAAAACCTGAGGAATTTGCAGTGAGGATGGAATACTGGGATGTGCAGGTACACATCCTGCATGTCCAGGGCACAAAGACATTGTCTTTTGGACAGGAGAAACAGCAGACTTTGCAGCCTCAGCATCCGAAACCTCTTGTATTCTATGAAGAGGTTTAGGGTACCGAGGTCTAATATCGAGTGCAGATCCCCCATCCTTTTTGGAACCAGAAAGAAGAGGAAGTAGAATCCCTTCCCGATCTGATTTGCCAGCACTGGCTCTATTGCTTCCTTTCAAAGAAGAGCCATGACTTCCTCCCTTAACTGAGGAACAAGCGCCCTTGGGTAGTGTAAAAAACCCAGAAGATTGTTTGGGGGGTTTTCACGAAATTCAACAGTGTGACCAAGCTTTATTAACTGAAGTACCTAGGCATCGGTTGTGATGGGCTCCCAGTCGCCTTGCGAACCTGTTCCTCCGATAGATGGGGAGGAAGGAGGGCAGTCAGTGAGTCAGGAGTGGGAGGAGGGGTTAGGAAGGATCGGCCCTGAAATTCTCTGAGTTTTGGCTGCAGGGGTGGCAGCTGTATAGGGAGCTCTACATTCGAACTGACACCTAGGTGCCTGTTGTAGTTTCATCTGGTGTCTGTTTTGCTGACGAAAGGGACGGTTCAGCTTACATTTCAGGCGACACATAGTATGAACCAACCAAATGGCAGTGCCTTTATCTTGCAGGCTCATAATAAGATCCTGGGCATCCCTGCCGAACAGGACAGAGCCTCTGAAGGGGGAAACTTGAATAGCCAACTGGACATCAGGAGCTAGACTTGATACTCTTAGCCAAGAGAATCTATGAAGGCTTACTGCCATGGCCGTACCTCTAGCGGAGGAATCCACCACATTGTAGGTGGCCCTTAGTGAATGATGTCCCACCACCTTAGCAGATCTGACAGTATTCACCAAGGTAGTCTTAGATTTGGAGTCCGGGAGGGCCTTGACTATGGGCTCGAGCTGGCGGAACATAGATTTTCGGTACACTAGCATGTGTGCTACATAATTAAGAGCACAAATAGCTAGTGTAGAAGAGGAATAAAACTTTCTCCCAAACTGGTCCAGCTGTCTGGATTCCTTGTTGGGAGGAAAAGTACTTAGGTGCTTAGGCTTAGCGGACCTGTCATAGGCCGCAGTTATGACCACCTAGTTAGCCTTTGGATGTACGCCGAGGTGGTCTTTGTCTTCTGGTGTCCGGTAAACCTGTCGGTTTTCTTGACCATAGCCAGGATGGAGGAAGGTCTCTGCCAGATGGTCGAGGATAAATGCTCCTGAGGTTTCAGCCATGGGAGTGAGGACCGGACTAGTTTCTGGGAAATCTAGATGTTCAGCCAACCCCTGACGTTTTGGGTCTTGAGCATCAGACATCCATCCTTGTGCCTCTGCCATTTGCCTTAGGAGGTCTACAAAGGAGGGATCCGAGTGGGGGGGAGACTTGGGAGACTCTCTAGGGACCAGCTCCTCAGGAGGAGGGGTCTTGAATCCCGAACCCTCTAAGGATGACCCGGAATCAGAATCATCGGAATCCGCTGGTTCCTTGTCTGTAAGAGCAAACTCCTTCTCCCTTAGATCCACATCTGATGCCAGGGCCTGCTTATGGCCTGTCATCAGGCTTGACGTCGAGGCTCAAGGGGTGACCAGAGAGGGTGTCCTAGGGGTATGATCTGGACGACCTACTTCAAAGGTCGCGGATGCCTGCTGTCCAGTTTTGAGACCAAATGAGATTTTGTCCCAGACCACGATTGCAAAATCTCCCTGAAATCCACCTGTGGTCGAGCAGAAGGAGAGGGAGTGGGAGGTGCTGGAGGGTGACAGGTATGGAATCCTGATCCTGTGGCATGTGTTCCATGTGCCGAGAAGCCTGGAGCATCATAATGGTGAGCATAACCCGGTGATTGGAAAAGAGTGATTGAAAACCAGGATATCCTTGGTAGTAATAACCCGTCGAAAAGGGGTCCAGCGTCAGGCCTGATGGAGGGTAGCCCGAAGACTGCAGAAAACCTGACGGTGCCCCAGGCGGAGGGCAGCCTGACGGTGCCCCAGACGGAGAGTAGCCTGACATGGCCCTGATGAAGGATAGCCTGAAAGAAGGCCTGACGGGACGGTACCTCAGTGAAGGGCCCGAAGGTGGAAGTCCCGGAGGTGGAAAACCTGATTGCGGCCCAGACGGAGGATGGCCCGATGGCAACCCTGACGGGTGCTAAGGAGGAGTAGGGTCTGGCACCCCTGCTGAAGACAGCGGAGCTACTGTTAGTCCCTTGGAAGCTCCATCAAGTATACCTACTGAAAGGTCTCCTTCCATTGGGACCTGTGGGTCTGGGGACAGTGGAGGAATCTCTGAAGGAGGAGGAGATGGGGGCTCGCCATGAAGAGAATCCCGTGGCGACCCTTGCCCTCCAGCCAGGACGGAGCTGACATTTGGCTGCGTGATGTCAGAGGCTCAGAAACTGTCTGATGGACGTGAAATGGTCATGCGATTGTCGGAGGGTCCAACGATCGACTTAGCGACTTGGGTTTGCGGAGGAGTCAGAGACACCAACCCCCGACTTACTGACCCCAGCCGGGTACTCGTTGGAGGGTCAGACGAGCAGTTTATTGGCCCCGCCTGCCGATTTACAGCCCGAGGTTGTGATGGGCCTAAGTGTGACAGCGGCCTCAGACAAATCAGAGGCACCTGCAGTTACTGTAACCAGTGGTGGCAGGGTGGCCAAAGCCTGCTCTTTTGGCTGGAGTGCAGGCTTGGCTGTGGCACTCATCTTCCCGGAGGAAGAGGGCTGCTCCTCCGCCGAAGAGCCCATGGGTGGCTTCGGAGGAGGGGGGGGGTCTGCTCCCAGTTCCGGTAATTTTCCTTGTCCCTCCTCTTCTTCTTGTGGGGGTCAGCCGGAGAAGAGGAGGAGCTTTTTAACTTCTTTAGCTCCTTTTCCATTGAAGTCATTTTGAGTTTTAGTAGATGGGCTATTAGGGACTGTTGGCACCTTTTCTGTGTGGCCTGGTTGAACTGGGCACAGGCTTCACACTCCTCGATGTTATGTTCCAGGCCCAAGCAGAAGAGGCAGAGGGTATGCTGGTCCTTATACGGTAGCTGGACGCTGCAAGAATGGCACTTGTTTTTATGCAATTCTGTCAATGAAGTGGACGACATACACAAATATTAGGAAAATAAAGCAATAAGAGAAGAAACGGATACTCATCTGAATTCAGGTGTTCGAACTGCTGCAATGAGCTTCACAAAGTCAGATGTGCACCGGTTGATGGCGGGAAAGAACTGGAGGGTGGACGTGGGGACCGCTCACTATACAGTGTCACGCTGATGTCCGTCACGTGATGTCAGGTGAGCGATCCCCCATCAGACACTGCTAACAAAAGTTTCCGTGTGATCCTGATGCCAGGGGCCAGTCCCACAAGTTCATTATTGGTAGGTAAAAGTGTTTGAGAGTGTTTAATAAAAGGGGATAAAAAGTATTTTATAGTATGTATTTACATATCGCTCATTTGTTTCTTCTATTACTGTTGTCTTCAGTACATTCAAGTTGCCTGGTAACAGCTGCTGGTTTAGAGGGTGTGAAAGTATTGTGGTGAGTGGGGCAGGATGTATGTAGCGGAGAACATATCCATGTTGACTACTAGTCATAGAAAAGTAAAGAAAAAAAAACGGGCATGTTAATTGGTGTAATCTGTGCAAAACTGTTTGAAAACCTGAAGATTCTGAACTCTCTAATCATCTAACTCCTGTTGGAAGTTTAGAAATTCTGGTTCGGATTACCCATAGAGATAGTGGAAGTTATAGGACCCAAAAATGGTGCAGACCTGTACCAAGGCACAATTTAGTTAAGGTAGTAATACAAAAGTCAGGGGTTCCTACCTTAATGAACACTAATATTAGAGTTTTGATTTCCAAAGTAGATGAGTTAAGTGTAATTTTGAAACTTAACCAAGTTCATGTAGCAGTTATTACTGAGACATGGTGTACCTCCCAGTTACCAAATGCTGCTTTACAGATTGGAGGATATCAGATAGTGAGACAGGAGACCGGCCCAGTGGTGCTGAGTGTTGAGGGACTGAACGCCACACCTCATGCCATGCTGGCGACCCAGGTTCGGGGGCAGACTCGGGCCGTTGGAGCGGGGAAGGATTGAGCATCTGGAGGACTGCTCTCCTTCCTTGGGAGGGAGGGGGACACGACCTCGTCGTTCTGGCGACCCCAAGTGGAGACTGGAGGTCCTATCCAGCAGTCAGGGTTCAGCCAATGGGGAGTTTGGCTGCGGCAGCTTTCCTGTGGACGTGCGCTGGAGCACGCACGTCCGCGCTGGAGAGCATTGCACAGCCGTGCCGGTGGGGGGGGGGAGTAACACCAGGAAAAAGCCTCTGGTCCGCTGGTGAGATGACAGTGGCCCCAGTGGAGGACCCACATACCAATGCTGGCCCAGCATGACTAGGTCTCTCCATAGCCAACCTGACGACGAAGGTAAGGCACCTCACACCTAGGAGTTGACCATCAGGGGGAGGGCGGAACCAGCCCTGGAGTTGATCTGGGGGTCTCGGTCACTCAGAGGGATAGCCTGGGAGAAGTGAGGGTTCAGGCCAGGAGTTAGGGTAGCATCCATGTGGGTACTCCTGAAGGATGTCCGGGGGTCCGGAAGAATAAATAAAGTGGGGAAAAAAAAGATAGTGAGAAAGGATCGAGTAGAAAAATGATGTACAAAATGATATACCTGTTGAAAGGATGTGCGAATTAGAAAAGGATGGATTGGAGACCCTATGGTTAAAAGTAAAAATGCCAAAACTTCCCAGAAATTGTGGCCCGTTGTTTGTGGATGGGTTCTACCATCCTCCCTCGGGCAACAGCCGTTGTATGATTGCACATCTAAATTGGTGTCTTGATAGAATAACTGGAAAAATATCCTGTGTGTGGAATTGTTTCGATGGGAGATGTAAATCAGTTGCAGTTGTCCAAATAATGCAAGGCAGGAATCTGAAGCAGATAGTTAGGGATGGGACCAGGGGGAAAAATGTACTGGATGTAGTAGTTACTAACTTGTCCAACTGGTATAGTCCATCTAATAGCAGGCCTCCCATTGGTTCATCTGATCACAAAACTGTGTTAGTTACTCTAGTGTATTGGGTTGTAAAGCGCAAAGAGAGAAGAGAAAGGTGTGGATGAGTAGAAAGTGGAATACCAAAAAAAAAAAGGAAAGGGTGTTTAGATGCTATAGTGGGAGAGTTTGATCCCAAATGGTTCAATTTAGAATCAGCAGATTTCCCCTGGACTATGGTAATTGGTGAGATTCAAGAGCTAATGGATAGAATCGCACCACTGTGTGAGGTTGAGGTAAGGGGAGGTGACAAAACCTTGGGTCACTGAGGAATTTAAAAGGTTAATAATGAAGAGATAAATGGCCTTGAAAGCAGGACAGCTAGATAAATTTCACAAATTGAGGAATAAAATTAATAAGTTAGGGAAAAGGAATAAAAAGGATTATGTAAAAAAAGTTCAATGGGTTACGCAAATCCAATCTCAAAAAATGGTGGAAAACCACAAAGGCAATCCTCCAAAATAATAACGAGGAAGAACAGGTAGCTAGGTGGGCTACAAAACTGTGGTTTTTGAGGGAGAAGACAAAGAGAACCAATTTGTGTGCAAGAGTTAAATAAAGTATTGTGCGGAGTTAGCAAAGGGCTTGAACCACTGAGAATGCGAGGGAGAATTGTGGGTGGTCCCAGATAAACATTTAGTATCAGTTGAGGATGTAGCAAAAGCAGCCCTAAAATGGCTAAAAGTAAATAAAGCAGTAGGACCAGATAACATACTTAACTGGATCTGGCATGAGGGAGTGAATTTAGTAGCACCCTGGATTTGTAATTTGTTTAATAAATCCATGTTGTTAGGAAAAATTCCAAATCAATTGAAACAGGCCAAAGTTATACCATTACCTAAGGTAAATATGCCATGCAATGTTAAGGATTTTAGACCCATTTCACTAACCTGTGTCATTATCTAAATTATGTGAGGGAATTTGTTACCAATTGGTTACTGGAAATTTTAAGTCAGTATATGGATCTCAATCAGTTTGGTTCCCTAAAGGGGAGTTCTACTACATTAGCCTTATTGAAATTCCAGGAGTTGTGTATGAGGTCATGGGAGAAAGGTGAAATGTTAAGAGCGGCTTTAGTTGATTATAGAAAAGCTTTTGACTTGATAGCTCATGACATTCTAATAGACAAATTACAGGCTTTGGCAGTTCCTGCCAGTATAATTAGATGGATCCAGGACTTTCTTAAAGGAAGGTCACAGTGGATTGAGAAAGAGGGGTGGAGGTTTGAACACAGATAGTTGTATTTGGGGGGGGTCCACATGGTACTAAATTGGGACCCGGTTTATTTCTTATGATTAATGATCTTCACACAATGGGACCCTGTATTAAATGCATGTACGACGTGTCTATGATTGACAGATCTGAGGAATTAAGTCAAAGTACTATGCAGGAGGACTAAAAAAAATGGAAGTTTGGACTCTGTGAAATAAGATGCAGATAAACCCAGACAAAACACAAGAAATCAGATTTGGGAAAATTAATAAAGCAGAGTTACCTCCTCTTATGTTTTTGTGGGGGTACTACTGTGGAGGTGGTAAAGAGTGTTAAATTGTTAGGACTAATGATTCAAAACGATTTTGGATGCAAAGAACAAGTGGCGGAGGTGATTAAGAAAGGAAATTCCAGAGTGTACTTTTTGACAATGTTAAAGACAGCAGGTGTGAGCCAGGAGGATTTCGTGTATTTCTTCTGTACTGTTGTTCGTTCCATCTTGGAATATGGGGCAACAGTAGGGAATGCAGGGTTAACTAAGGTTGAAAGTGAAGAGATTGAGAGAATTCAGAAGAGAGCCTTGCGGATTATTTTAGGCAGCGAAATGTCATATAAAGACGCACTGAAAATTTGCAAATTGGTAAGGATAGATGAGAGAAGAATACAAATGTCAAAGAAATTGTTTAATGAAATTTGTAAACCTCAACACAAATTGCATGCACTGCTACCACTAAGAGAGGTTGCAGTTTATGGATTAAGAAAGCAGGTTAGATGGCGAAAATCAGTGTGTAGAACAACGAAATAGCAGACATAATTTTTTATGAAATGTTTAAATGATTGTCAATATTATTTGTGACAAATTATGTGGTATAATTTTCTTTTTTATTTACTTGATTATAAGGATTATTTTTAAGTTGTGTATTCTTGTGATTGTCGTATACAACTTCAGCTGCCCCCATTCTTTGGGTGTTGGCTGCAATGTGTTAAATAAACTAAACTAAATTACCTACTGCAAGAGCCTGCTCGAAGTAAGATATACACAATAAGGGAGCAGGTACAATGGGATAACATGGCAATACAATTACAAATACATTCATTGATTGTTTCTAACAATGTAGGACTAATACATAATAAGGGAGCAGAAACAGTGGGACAGGACATTAAAGTTCTGAAGTGCAGTTTTTGGAAACAGGAGGGACAGGCGAGAAAGGAAAAACTCATAAAATTCCATCAGTCTGTAAAGGGGACAATAAGTGCAGTAAAGACAACAATCAACTAAAAGAAGACAATAAGTGCTGTACGGGTGGTACAACAAAGGTTCCTCAGGGAGGTTTTGGTTCAGACTAAGAATAACAGTTGCAAGTTTCCTGCAACGAGTGTCTCAGCAAGGATTTAAAGGTGTGCAACCCAATAATTTGCGTGAGTTTTAAAGATTTTTTGGAGGGTATTCCACACTGTAGTGAAAGCACGACTTAGGGATGATGCATTATAGCGAGTTCTTATCGTAGGTATGTCGAGCAGAATGTAAGAGTATCTTCTGAGCAAATATACGCCTGAAGTACACTCGAGTAGATCGGAGATATAGAGAGGGAGTTTACGGGTGATGACTCTACAGGCCCAAATGGAAGCATTTTTCAACCTCCTTCTGTGAAGTGAAGGCCAGCCAAGTTGAGCACAGCGGGAGCAGTGGTGGGTTTTAAAAGGGGCGTCGGTAATGAATTTTAACGTTCTATGGTACAGTGTATCCAGTTTAGCTAAGGCAGCATTGGAACAATGGCTATAGAGAAAGTCTGCATAGTCAACAAGGGAGAGAAATGAGGTCTGTACCAGCCTTATTTTTGCCTCTTGGTTAAGCAGATATTTAATTCAAAAAACTAGATCTAGCCTTTGTCTTAGCTTTTTGGACAGTTCCTCGATATGTGTAATGAATGAGACCCGGCAAATCAAAACAAAATCCCAAATATTAGAATTTATCCACTGTCTCAAGTGGTTCCCCTAGAATGGCCATGATCTGGAGCTTGACGCCCGGGGAGTTTACTTTTACCACATGGGTTTAGTGAGAGAGAAACATGACTTTAGTCTTCTCTGCATTAAGCAACAGTTTCAGGTGAAGAAGGTTTTGTTGTAGCAGGTTAAATTCCTGCTGCAGCTCTAAGCATGCAAGCTCAAGGGTTGGCCTTGCAACATAAAGTACTGTGTTGTCAACAAAAAGGTGGATATTTGCTGTCCTGATTTTAGAACTGATGTCACTGATATAAATCACAAATAATAGAGGCCCCAGGATCGATCCCTGTGGAACTCCTCTGTGCAAGGTTTTAAGGAGGAAGAGGTCATTTTGGGCTTGGACCTGTTGTTGTCTACCTATGAGGTAGAAGGAGAACCACTGCAAGGCGATGGCACTGAGACCAATGTTGCACAACTTATACAATAATAAATCATGGTCTACGGTATCAAATGCCTTGCTCAGGTCCAAAAAGACTGCACTGACGTGGTTTTTAGAGTCAAACACAATTTGTCAATCATTTGTCACCTTAGCCAAGGTGGATACCGTACTATGTTTTGGTCTAAACACAGATTGCAAAGGATTGAGAATGTTGGAGGTTTCCAGGTGTTCTCTTAATTGTAAGTTAACCAGCTTTTCAAGTAATTTCTATAAGATGAGTAGCAGTGATATGGGCCAGTAGTTATTAAGGCCGCATGGGTCACCAGACTTAAAAAGAGGGATAATATGTGCTATTTTCCAAACAGAGGGAAGAACCCCTTGTGAAAGGGACAAGTTGAAAAGATAGGTGATAGGAGATGTCAAAAAGTGGTGTCCAAGCTTTAGAAAGAAGGGTTCGAGCTGATCAGTTCCAGAGCTTTTTTTTTTTTTTTTAGTGTCCAGGAAAATGGGGGGGGAGGGGGGATTTGCCCACGTGAGGGCAGGAGAGTCGTAAAATCCCCTCAGGGCAGCTCAGGTCCTCATCGGCGACGGGCACAGTACACAGATCTGGGGAGAACTCCACATCCAGGCCACCATCTGACCCCAAGCCGGTACTGTCTTCAGCACTGAGTTCAAGGCCAAAAACTGACCCAGAGATGGTTCCAACCCCTTCCCCTGTTGCTGCGGCTGGCATTGTCCTCTGTGCCAGGCTCGACATCAGATCCAACGTCAGGCCCAACGTCGAGGTCCAGGAGGCAGAGTCCTATCCCTCCCAGCAATAGTCCACTGTTGCCAAAGAAGCTCCTCATAGCATCACTGCATCTTTCGTTGTTGCCTGTCCTCGCCCAAGGAGGTCAAAGCGAATAGATGGCAACACATCCCAGTTGAGCAGAATCAAGAGCACAAGTGACGCCCTGCCCTGAAAGTTGATGCTGATAGGTGTCTGAAGAGTTTGTGTAAACCACCTGCCTCAGCAGGTTAAGCACAACAGGCTTCCGAGGCACGACCATCACCGGATGCCACTCTCAAAGCAACTCAGACGGGGGCACTGACTGGGCCTAGTCATCTTGAGAGAGAATAGGGAGCACCATGGTCTGAGAGATCGACTCTTGGACTGGAGTTGAGGTTGACAGGAAATGTAAACTATGTACTCGCCATTATTCTTGATCTTCTAGGAATATCTTCACCATTGAGTCACACAAATGGGTTCTCAGTTGGAGGCACTAGGATCCTACAAGAGCCAGAAATTTTCAGAAGGGCTGGCACAAAGGCAGGCTGCATGCACATGTAGCACTGTGAGACTGGCTCGCACTACATGCCTTACCTCAGCACCAGCCCTCAACCACTTCAGTACCTTTTTTTTACTGAGTAGATGCAGCATAGCCTAACTAACACTAATGTACTTAACCTAAGTGCATACAATAGCCCTTGTGACCCGTGTAAGAAGGGTCAACAAACCAGAAGTAGAGAGCCTTCACAGCCCAAATCAAGAACAAGGGGTGAAGACCAATAAACAGAGTGAAACAAGCCCAGGGAATGGTGGGTGGGTGTCTGAATCAATGGTGAAGATATTCCTAGAAGATCAAGAATTATGGTGAGGATGTCTGCAACCCCTCCCTCAATTCAACAGTTGGCCCTCAACTTGAAAACTTGTCTAAGATTAGAAAGGATACAGCTGACTGCTAATGGGTCAGCCAAGATCTTTTAGAAAAATTGGGATCCCTTGATTACTGCCACAGAAAATGGTATCTTCCCACTGTAACATGATTCCCTCATTGTGTAGGATTGTATCCTGCATTCCTAGATGGTTTACTTCATAGTGTGGTATCATTACAAAGCTGCTCTGTGGTTTTGAACTTTCAATGCATCTTCCCTTTATATTTATAACATTGCATGGTTTATACTTGTCAGTATCGTATTTTGCTATGTATACTGTCATTTATTGCTGTATATCTACCCAATCAACTGTATGTACTCTATTTTTATCTTAAATTTCAATAAAAACATTTAACATAAGAATTGCAGTGAGCGCATAATTTTCATATCTTCCAGGAATCAGTCTTCCCCACTGATTCACACTAATGGGTCAGAGTAGCAAGCTCAGATGAAAAATTCCGTGGACTAGAATGGTAGGAGCCGAGGCTTACTCAGAACAGAAGTCCATTCAGGATGGTCCTGCCAAAGGAGGCATACTGTCTGGCATGAACATCCAGGGCATAGTGCTTGACAAAGGTGTGCACTGTGCTCCAAGTTGCAGCTGTGCGAATATACCCAACTGGAACAGAGTAAATCTCTGCTGGTGATATGACAACCACTCTGGTGGTGTGGGCACGCATCTGGCCTTTCAGTTTGACCTGCGCAACAGCACAGCAGCAGCAAAGGCAACTGACAATCCAAGCAGAAATGCACTTGATTGTAACAAGCTGTCCCTTCCAATTAGGATGAAATGAGACAAAGAGTTGTTTAGACTGTCTGAAGTCCTTAGCTCTGCTCACAAAGAACATCGGGGCTCTGTTGACATCCAGAGAATGGTGTATGCGCTCTCCTTCATTCTGGAAGTCAGTAAAGTATATAGGCAGCACAGCAGGCTAATTTAAAGTGAACTCCAACACCACTTTGTGTAAGAACTTGGGGCGCGTGTGAAGGACTACTTTATCTTTGGGATAAACATTATACAGAGGATCTGTGGCCAATACATGAATTTCAGAAACTCTGCAGGTAGAGGTGATGGCCCCTAGAAAAGCCATTTTCTGGGGGCCGCTGCTGAGCAGTCACATGAGAGGCAGCAACTTTTGGAAGCTCCGTGAATATACTTGTTATTTATGCATTAAATTAAATGTTGTGCTCCCTCTTCGATACAGTTTGCTCTTCCAGCACTTTTGGATTGTACTGGATGGGCAAAATGGGAAAATCTAAAGGTGCAGCAGCGGCTTCCAGCAATTTCTTCCACTGAAAGGCAGGAGGGATGCAGGGCCTCCTACGAGTGGCGCGCCTAGGGCCTCTGGTAGTGTGGAACTGGAGGAAGTGTCCTTCGCTATGGTTAATGCCACGTTCCACCAGCTGGTGCGTTCGATCCAAAAGTTGGACCGTAGATTTGACACTTTAACACCAAGAGTTGTGGCGCTGGAACCCCAATTGGATGTTACTCAGCAGTTGGTCTCCAAGCTGGAGACGAATCTCAACAAAACCATGGACATTTCTACAAAACTAATCAAGGATACCTCCTGGATGTTCTAGTGTATTGAAATGTTGGAGAATCAGGTCAGGGAGAAGAATGTTCGGGTCCTGTGCTTACCTGAATCTGTGGAGGGGGAAGATCACTTAGTCTTTGCCCACACCATGATCCTGGGATTATTTGGTTTCGGAGAAGGTGTCTATACAGAAAGCCTATAGGCTCACCACTTGGAGAGTGCCCGCGGAGCTACCTAGCCCAAGCTTTCATCTTGGTCTGTACTGGTGTTGGGGACAGAGACCACCTGCTATCGGCAGCTAGGAGATGCCGCCAAGTTCGATATGGGGATGCAGATCTTCATTTTTTCCCCGATTTAGCATACAGTACCAGACAATGCCGCCGAGCATTCGATGGGGTTAGAAGCCACCTGAGACAGTTGAAAATCTCCCATCAGCTTCTTTTCCCAGCCCAGCTTTGACTGACATGGAAGGACAAGGTATAAATGTTCCATGAAGTACAAGATGTGGAGAAGGTGCTGGGTATTATCGAGTGGGAGTTGAACCAGGATAATACTGCTGCTGACACAGAGGGAGAGTGACTGTTTCATGGTCCCCAGTCTGAACTGTATTACTCCAGTTCTTTACTGTTGTTGGGTGGTATCTTTAAACTTTTGTAACTGCTCTACCTCTTGGAGGGTTATGGGACTATATTATTGGGAATGCTTAATTCAGGCCTGCTATTTTTTTGGACATTTGTTTTCTGGAACTGCCGGGAGTGATAATATGGCGTAGTCTGGCCTCCAATATTAATTACATTTTATAGAGCCTGCCACATCGCTAGTCTTTTACTATATTTACAGTGGGATAGAGGGGCACTAATACTTGTTCAATTAGCTACAGATAAATATATGTTTGTTGTTATAAACAGGAATGTCCTGTAGAGGGAGTTGTGGGTGGCTTTGCTCACCAGACTAGCTGACTCTTGTTGGGTTAGTTGGCTGGAGTTACTTGCTCCAGGTTTCTCCCTGGGTTGCATGCTTTTGATGCAAATAGGGTATTATATTGGGTACTTCCCCTATGCCACATCACTTGGAGTGGTTCCTCTTTCTTGGGGTTGATTGTCCCTATGTTGATCATTTATATTTGTCATTTGGAATCACCTGAGTCTGTATGCTTTTGTACGTTGTTTCTTGCGAAAAGCTTAATAAAATATAATACAAAAAAAAAAGCCTTTTTCCAAGTTAAAAACTTCTGCTCACAAGTTGCCAGGGGCTCAAAAGGCTTACGGGTGAGCATGTCCAACACAAGGTTAATATCTCAGGCCGCTATACAGGTTTTCTGATTGGAGGCCTTGTGTGTATGATGCCATTAAGAAACCTCTTAAAAAGTGGCCTTTGAACCAAGTAGAGCATACCAATGGACTCACGGTATACCAAAACAGCAACAAATGGGCCTTGACTGAGGAGTACTGCAGACCGGAATCAGAAAGGTCCAATAAATACTCCAAAACCTTGTCAGGCGGACAGCATAAGGGGTCAGTGTGAGATCTGGAGCACAAAACTGAAAATCTTTTCCATTTGGTTGTGCAAGTCTTTCTGGTGGAAGGCTTATGGGCCGACAAAATCTATCACAGAGACACCTTGTACCTGTTCAATTCTATTTCTTCAGGAGCCAGCCTGAAAGTGAAGGGAGCACAGGCTGAGATGGACCAGGAGAACCCAAGTCAGCAGGACCATCCTGAGGGGAAGGGTCCTCGGTGTGCTGACTGACAGGCTGTTCAACAGAGGAAAATGAAAATTACGTACCTACTGTAATTCTTGATCTTCTTGGACAAAGTCTCCACCACTCATTCACACTAGTGGGACTATGCCAGAGGCACCAGGACTCAGCAGGAGCCAAAAATCTTCAGGAGGGCCAGCGCCGAGATAAGATCACGCATGTGCGGGACTGACACATGGGCTTGCACAGTGTAGGCTATCTCGGCATCAACCCTCCAACCACCTCAGTACCTTTTTTACCAAGGAGGTGCAGCATAAACTAACCTAGAAAACTAACCCATTTTGGACATAAGATAGTTCATATGACCCATGTAAGAAGGGACAACTCAACAGTTTCTTCACAGCCCAGCCAACGAGGGAGTGAAGACCAAAAACAGGATGAGAGAGCTCTGGGGATGGTGGGTGGGCACGTGTGGTGTGATGAGTGGTGGAAACTTTGTCCAAGAAGATCAAGAATTACAGTAGGTACATAATTTTCATATCTTCCTGGACATAAAGTCTCCACCACTCATTCACACTAGAGAGAGAGTACCAAGCTAAAATAACCTGACGAGAAGGGCGGCAGGAAAAAGGAGCTCACTCAGGACAGAAGTCCATTAAGGACTGGCCTGCCAAAGGAAGGATGCTGCCTGGCATGGACATCCACAAAAGTGTGCACAGAGCTCCAAGTGGCCCGCATTGCAGATGTCTGCAATGGGCATGTTCCGAATCTCTGCTAGAGATGCCGCGACTGCTCTGGTAGAGTGGGTGTACACACTGCCTTCCAGCTTGACCTGCACCATTGAATAGTAATGGCAGAGAAACGCTACCAGCCATGCTGAAATGCATCTGATGGCAACAGGCTGACCCAGCCGGGCCATGCTGAATGAGACAGAGTTGCTTGGATTTGCGAATCTCTTGTTCTGTCTCTGCAGAATCACAAAACCCTTTTTACAGCCAGAGAATGTAGGGTACGCTCCCCTTCATTCTGAAAGTTTGCAAAGTAGGTCGGAAGGACCAAGGGCTGGTTCAGGGGGAACTTCAAGACTACTTTGGGAAGGAATTTAGGATGAGTTCTGAGAACCACCCTGTCCTTGTGAAACATTGTGTACGGGGGTCTGTGACCAGGGCATGTATTTCAGACACCCTGTGCGAGCAGAGGTAATGACCACAAGACAGCATTCCACGTCAGAAACTTCAAGTCACAGGAGGCTCAAATGGCTTACAGATGAGCATGTCTAGCACAAGGTTGATATCCCAAGTGGCTACGAGTCTCCTGACTGGTGGTCTTGTGTGAAGAATACCTTTAAGGAATCTCTTAACCAAGGGTAGCTGAGCCACTGATATATTGTGAATAGGCTTGTGGTAGGCTGAAATCGCACAAAGATGCACCTTCACCATCAAGTATTGTGGTCCTGAGTTCGACAGGTCTAGAAGGTACTCTTAACATCTTGTTTGGTGAGCAAGTAAAGGGGTCCAGAGAGAACTTTGCACAGCAAATGGAAAATCACTTCCACTTTGTCATATAGGTCTTCCTAGTGGTGGGCTTGTGCACTGCTAGGAGGATGTCTGAGATTCTCTGAGAGATGCTGAACTTATCCACTGCTATCTCCTCAGGAGCCAGGCATGGAGATGAAGGGACCGCAGGTTGGGATGGACCACTGGACCCAGAGTCAGGAGGCCTGTCTGAAGTGGAAGTTGTCTTGGCGGAACCACTGATAATCTGTTGATTAACAGAAACCATATCTGACAAGGCCAGCATGGGGCAATGAGAATCATGCTGTCCCCCCGTGCCTCGAACTTTAGCAGCACCTTCTGAATTAAGGGAAGGGGAGGAAATGCATACAGAAAATGTCTTGTCCACTGCAGTCTGAATGCATCCTGATGGAAAGTGCCAGGTTCTGGATTTCTGGAGCAGAAGCGAGGCAGCTTTGCGTTGGGTGGGGACGCAAAGAGGTCCAGGTCCAGAGTGCCCCATTCTTCGAATAGTGATTGCATGAAGTTTGAGTCACGAGACCATTCATGTTGATCTACCTCTGTTCTGCTGAGGCGATCCGCCAGATCGTTCTGGATTCCTGGCAGGTAGACCGCCTGGATCAGGGCTTCGTGTTCGAGACACCATTCCCACACTCTCATGGCTTCTCTGCACAGAGGGTAAGAGTGTGCTCCACCCTGTTTGTTGATGTAGTACATCACTGCCTTGTCCGTCTTAAGGAGAATTACTTTGTGACTGAGGACATCCTTCTGGGCTCGGACAGCATACAGGACAGCTCTCATCTCCAGTACATTTATGTGCAGCTGGGACTCGTCCTGACTACACAGGCTCTGTGTGTGGAGATCCCTGACAGTGATCTCCCCAACCGGTCAGAGATACATCCATGGTGATGATGATCTGTGTCTCCAGTAGGGCAAAGGGAAAACCTTGGAGAAAGTTGTGCTCCTGAGTTCACCAGGTGAGTGATCTTGTTAGACCTCCATCACCTTGATGTGGAAGGCTTGCGCATGCGTGGTCGGAGACCACGGAGTGCTGAGCATCCACTGTGTGGTTCTCATGTGCAAGTGGGCCAGGGGCACCGTGAACACAGAAAACGTCATGAGACCCAGCGTCCACTGCATCGAGAGAGCCTGAACTGAGCTGTTCTCCTTGATGAAGAAAGCCATCTGGAGAATGTCATGTCTTCTGGGAGGAAGGCTCTTGTCCTGGAGGTGTCCAGAAGAGCCCCTATGAAGAGGAGTTGTTGGGAGGGTTGAAGCTGCGATTTTTCCAGGTTCAGGAGAACTCTCATGGATGTGAGGAATTTGGAAGCTGTGGAAACCGCTTCCTGTGTCCCTTGTCTGGAGGAGCTCGCTAGGAGCCAATCATCCAGGTATGGGAACACTTGAATTCTGAGTTTTCTGAGATGCGCCGCGAGTACTGCAAAGCACTTTGTAAAGACTTGTGGTGCTGACAATAGCCCAAAGGGCAGGACTCTGAATTGGTTGTGCTGGCCCAGAGCCACAAAACGTAGGTACCTGTGGTGGCTTGAGTGCAGTGGGACATGTTGGTAGGCGTTCTGCATGTCCAGGGACGCCAGCCAATCATTTTGATGAATTAGAGGTAGAAGTGTTCCTAGCGATATCATCTTGAATTTCTCTTTGAACAGGTATTTGTTTAACTTCCTTAGGTCTAGAATAGGGCGCATACCGCCTGTTTTCCTGTTCTGCTTGCGGAACCACTTCTACTGCCCTGTTGTTCAGAAAGCCCTGAATCTCGGAAGCAAGGAGGTCTGACTGAGTGGTAGACAGTTTGGGCTGTCGTTTGGGTGGACGATCTGGTGGGGTCTCAGAGAAATTTGGAGAGCATCCCTCTCAAACTATCCTGAGGACCCATTTGTCCATTGTGACGGACTTACCCTGGTTGTAAAACTGAGTCAGACGCCCCCTACCACCGAAGGGGAGTGCCCCCGGGCAGCCTGCTCCACCTGTAGGCCAAACAGATAAACACCATCAAATGGAAAATTCATGACTCTGTTGAGCATAATTAGTGAATCCCGAAGTCCTTAGCCATGAGTGATGCCAGGTGCATATCCCAACAGCTGCTGCTCTACAGAAGCAGTGTCAAAGGTGTTCATAGCAGCCTTAAGTTCCTGATTGTTGGATTAAATTCCCCTAGTAATGGTCTGAGGAAGCTCCGAGCTAACGCCCGACTCCAGAAGAGCCTCCACTGTTTCTTTGAGTGAATGCCAGAGGGTATACTCATACTGAGAGAAACAAACCTGATAGCTAGCAATACGCATGCCTAGGGTAGCAGCAGTTAAAACTTGCTTTCCCAGAGTGTCAGTTTTACAGGATTCTTTATTCACTGGACGGGCCATGGATTCCTGGGGAAGAACGTCTGTCATTCTCTGCCAAGACCACTGTGGCATCCGCAAAGGCTTGAGAGACAAGGATTGACCTATTCTTAGTGGGAGCATATTTCCTGTCTATGGACTTAGCCATGGAAGGAATACACGCCAGTTTGTCCCACACCATTTGTGAAAGAGTCTCAAAAGAGGGTTGCACCAGTGGTGTCACTTCCACAGGAATACCAGGAACATGCAGATATGGAAGGTGCAAAAGCTTCACAGGATCTACCTCAGAAATCTGAAGAGAAAGGGTGGAATTCATATTTTTCAGTACAGACTTAAAGGAAAGGTCCTCGACCACAGGCTCTGCTGAAGTGGAGGGCTTACTTTCCACTCCAAAGGATGAATCCTCATCCAGATCGTCTCCTAATCGAAGATCAGGATCAGACTCAATATAGTCTCCTACTACCCCAGAAGAGATAGTGTAGAAAGGAAATGGAGGAAGAAGAGCAGAGGGTGACACTCCCTGAATTGGAGTCGAAAACCCCGGCACCCGAGGTGGTGCTGAAAATGGTGTCGGCGCTACACATGGCACCAGGGGCAGTGCTGTCAAGGCTGGAGCCGAGAGGGCACCACAACTGGTGCCAGCCGAGCGCCTGGGGTCCCCAAACCTGGCACCAGGGCACTCGAAGTTGGAAACCTGAAAATGCAAGGAGGAGTAGGAGAAGGCAGTACCTGTGCTGGTCCCTGCGCCGCAGCCACGTGAGAGGGAAAAGCATGAGGGAGCAGTGTCGATGGCACCGAAGAAGGTGTTGCACGACCAGGCTAACCCATCTGCTCTGCCTGCAGGTCCACAGCCCCCAGACCCAAAGGCCCTGAGGCCTGGTCCGCAGGCAAGGGTAGTCGGGACAACCACTGAACCCACTGCTCCATAAGAGTGGCCCAATGATGAAACTGCTCACCAGAATACCTCCCCCGGGGGTGAGGAGGGACCCCGAGGGGGGCCCGAGATCGGCCTCCTGTCCCCCGCTATCGATGACCTCCGTGCAGATGTACCAGAGGGCAACCTCGAGCAGTACCTCTTCTTCTTTGACCGGTGGGAGGAAGAAGAGCTCGAGGCTGAGCAGTGCCAAGTCCACAACCTCTATCGGAAACAGGCCCGCTTCTTTTTCTGCTTTCGGGAGGACCACCCTTCCTCCAAAGAGGGCAGCGGACTGGACCCAATCCTGCTGCTAAAACAGTTTTCAAGCAAAGTCTCTTGCTAAAACAGTTTTCAAGCGAAGTCTCCCTACCGTCACCGGCCCTGTTAATGGTCGACTCAGTCGAAGGCAGGCTGAAGAAGACTTCTTTTCTTCATCATTGAAACGAACTGAAAACTTTAAAACTTTTTTTTTAAATAAATAAATAAATATACTAAAGACTAATCAAATACTGAACGACTATGCTGCTGTCGTATAGATGTGAGATCTGACTGCCGGAGGGCAAGCGACGTTGTCACTGAAGCGCACTCGACAGCAGGGAAAAAGGAACTGAGACGGCTGGAGAGTCGATGCCAAGATAACTTATATGGCACAATCCATACTCGTGGCACTGTGCATGCGCGGTCCTATTTCAGTGCCAGCCCTCCTAAAGATTTTTGGCTCCCGCTGAGTCCTAGCACCTCCGGCATAGTCCCACTAGTGTGAATGAGTGGTGGAGACTTTATTTCCAGAAAGATTTTTATCTGTCAAGGCCAGCAGGGGGTAATGAGAATCATCTTGCCCCCATGTGCCTCCAGTTTGAGCAATACCCTCTGTACTAGAGGGATTAGAGGAAATGCATACAGAAAGAGATTTTGCCACTGTAGTCTGAATGCATCTTGACAGAAAATAAATAATTACTCACCTTAGTAATGTTGTTTCTTCTAATGGAGTCTTGCTGTATTCTGACCATAGCAGTGAGTCCCAACCTTCGAACTGCCCTCGGAGATGAAAGAGTTCACTTTCCATGCCAGGCATGGAACGCTGAGCTCGAGCTCGGTTGAGACTGTCTGTTGCTGTTTAAACTCAAACCGTCAGATCTTTACGAGCTAAACTCACTAAGGTCCTGTGTGGAAGCTGTGAACCTACACTAGCCAACTGGCTACTAAACATAAAAACACATTTTTTGGTCACAAAACAAAGACTCAAGTCAGAAGACCCAAAAAATGAAAAACACAACACCCACTCACCCAAGAAAAGGGGTGAAAACAACAAGGTGGGCACCTACTGAGTGCCAACACTGCCACTGCCCACCCACATCCCAAAAACAGAGGTTCTGAGAGGGAAGGCGGAGCCAGAAGACAGCAAGACTCATTAGAAGACACAACATTACTAAGGTGAGTAATTTTTCTTCAAACAACATGAAGTCTTGCTGTATTTTGACAATAACAGACTACCAACAGTACCTCCATGGAGGAGGGACAGAACCTACTTAGGAAATAGGCTCTGAAGCAACAGCTGTGAAACTGAGCATCACTCCTAGCCTGGATATCCAGGAGTAATGCTTGGTAAAAATGTGAACTGTTTTCAGGTAGCTGCTTGACATATCTCTAGAATAGGGATATCCTGGCAGCAGCCAGGGGAAACGACTGTACCGCTGATGAAGTGAGCCCTCAGGCCTGAGGGTGGAACCTTTACCCAGTTTTTCATAACAAATTGGATACAAGAGACAATCCACCTGGCAATGGATCTTTTAGTGGCAGGTTTCCTTACCAACCTCACCATAAGTGAGGAACAGTTGGAGGGAGTCAAACCTGTGACCTTTGGTACGTTCTATGTAGTAGCTAAGGGCTCTTTTCACATCTAAACTGTGCAGCCTCCTCTCGCCAGAGGAGGAATGGTCAGTGAAGTACACAGGAAGAGACATAGATTGATTAAGGTGGAAATCTGAAACCACCTTAGGCAAAAACTTCCTGTTAGTCCTGAGGACCACCTTATCTCTATGAAAGGAGATAAAATCAGGCTCCACTGACAAGGCTTATAACTCACTTATGCGTCTGGCAGAAGTGATGGCTACCAGAAACACAGTTTTCCAAGTCAAGTACTTAAGCTCTGCTGAAGACAAAGGATCAAAAGGGGGTTGCATAAGCTGAGCAATGCAAACATTAAGGTCCCAAGCAGGGGCAGGGTCCCTGAATGGAGGGTTGGTATGAAGCAATCCCTTGAAAAACTTGGAGAATACAGGGTGAGCTGAAAGAGAAGAGGGCTTACCTGCTGAAATAAAAGCAGAAACAGCTGCCAGATGCACCTTCAGTGTAGCTGGTCCAAGCCCCAAGCTATTTAAATGGACCATATAATCAAGGACTGTGGGCAGATCAGCAGACTCTGGGGAAATATGCCTTCCAGAGCACCATATGGAAAATCTTTTCCACTTGGAATTATAAGTAGTCCTGGTGGAAGGTTTCTTAGAAGCCTTCAGAATATCCATTACACCTTGGGAGAGGTGTAAATCAGCAAACTCTAACTCTTCAAGAGCCAGTCCTTGAGATTGAGAGATCTGAGATTCGGGTACCAAACCCTCCCCTGAGCACAGGTTAACAGGTTGTAATTCCTGGGAAGACACAGAGGAAGATGGACTGCTAAGGACAGCAGGAGTGGATACCAGGGCTGTCTGGCCCAGTCTGGAGCAATCAGGATCACCTTGCAGGGTTGAGACCTGATTCTGACTAGCACTTTGAACAGGAGAGGGAAGGGGGAAAGCATACAGAAACTTCCCTTCCCAACTGAGAACTAAGGCATCCAGGGGGACTGAGCCCAACACTGGGGGCCTGCAGCAAAAAGGGAAGTTGGTGATTGTCTGGGGCTGCAAAAGATCTATCTGTGGGGTGCCCCATCTGGAAAATATCACCTCAAGACCAGGGGATCCAGTGACCATTCGTGATGGCCCGGAGATATCCTGCTGAGAGCATCTGCCAGGACATTGTCCTTGCCTGGGAGGTGAACTGCTGTGAGGGAGGTGTTCAGGGAATAAGCCAGAGACCACAACTTCATTGCTTCTGTGCACAAGGCCACAGACCGAGTGCCTCCTTGCTTGTTGATGTACCACATTGTGGTGGTATTGTCTGTTCTGACCTGGATAACTTTGTTCTGAACAGATTTGGAAAAAGCTTGAAGTGGTAGAAATACTGCTCTGAGTTCCAATAGATTGATGTGAAGCAGAGATTCCTGAGGGGACCACAACCCCTGGGTAGTCAGGTCGCTCAAGTGAGCGCCCCACCTCAAGAGGGAGGCATCTGTAGTAAGGATTAAGGAGTGGGTCTGAGTGACAAGGGAATTCCCTGCCTTAGATTGTTCTGATCCTGCCACCACTGTAAGGCCTGGATCAGGGTTCGAGTCACTGGGATCAATTTGGTCAGAGGGTCCTTCCTCTGAGACCAAAAGGCTCTCAAATGGAACTGAATGTCCCTCATCTGAAATCTTGCTCCCTGCACCACTGCTGTGGAAGCAGCCATGTGCCCCAGGAGCTGCAGAAAATGCCTTGCTGGTTGAGACACCTGTAGGGTGAATGAGGAGGCCAGAGAGATAAGGGTCCTTGCTCTGTCCAGGGGAAGGAAAGCTCTGGCCTTTTCTGTGTCTAGCTCTGCGCCTATGAAGGTGAGGAGCTGAACAGGCTCTAGAACTGACAGATTCAGAAGGAAACCCAAAGAGGTGAGCAGTTGCTGAGTTATCTGTAGGTGTAACTTGACTTGGTCTGGGGACTGGCCTACTATGAGCCAGTCATCCAGGTATGGGAAGATGGCAATCCTTTGCCTTCTTAGAGAAGCAACTACTACTGCCAGGCATTTTGTGAGTACCCTTGGAGCAGAGGTTAGACCGAAGGGCATTGCTCTGAACTGGTAATGACCTGAGGGCAGCTCGAACCTGAGGTATTTTCGATGGGAGCTTCTGATGAGAATATGGAAGTAGGCATCCTTGAGGTCCAGGGATACTAGCCAGTCCCCTGGCCTTAGAGAGGGTAGAATAATTCCCAGAGTCACCAATTTGAATTTTGGTTTTAAAAGGTGCTTGTTTAAGTATCTGAGATCCAGGATGGGCCGCCATTCTCCTGTCTTTTTGGGGGGTAAGGAAGTACCTGGAGTACAACCCTTTGCCCTCGTGTAGGGGTGGGACCCTTTCCACAGCTCTGAGAGCCAGGAGGGAAGAGACCTCTGCCTCTAGGGCAAGTGTCTCTGAAGGATTTGCAGGTGGAAAGGATCTGGCTCTCAGCTTTGGAAAATTTTTGAAGCTGAGAACCAGCCCCTGGCTTACTACTTCCAGAACCCACTTGTCTGATGTCAGAGACTCCCAGTCCTGGACAAAGTAAGCCAGCCTGCCCCCTACAGGCAGTGGAAAATCGGCCCTGGCCAACCCATCAGGGTGCCTGTTTGGCAGGGGGTTTTGGCTGAGGGGTGGAAGCAAGTCTGCTTGTACCCCTTCTGCCTCTCCCTCTAAAGAACCCCCTCCGAGCATAGGCAGAAGAGGAGGCCTGGGCTTGGTAGAAAGGCCTATGAAAAGGCCTGCCCCTGCCCCTGGGGTGCTGCCTCTGAGGAGTGGCCTGCCTTTCCTTGGCCTGTGCACTCCTATAGGTGGTCCTATATTCATCCATTTCCTTCATGTAATTCTCTGTCTGCTCCCCAAACAGAGAATTACCCACAACAGGAAAATCCATGGCCTTAATCTGGGTATCCTGTGACAGGCTAGTACATCTGAGCCAAGCCATTCTATGAAGTGCCACAGATGTAGCCATGACTCTAGATGACACATCACTGGAGTCTACTGCAGCATGGAATTGCACCTTGGATGCCTCAATACCATCAGCAGCCACCTGCTCCAGCTCCTTGGCAAGCTGGCCAGGGACCTGTTTTGCTAAAGCCATGACAGTGTCCCATCTGGATTTTGATACCTAGCAGTATAGGCCATATAGTTGGCCTGTCTGAGTCCTAAGGATGCTGCCATGTACTGTTTCTTTGCCATGGCATCAATCCTCCTGGAGTCCTTGTCTGGGGGGTGTGAAGCCAAGGGAATATTTGCCTTATCACAGGCTGCAGCCTGCACTACCCCAACATGGCTGCATTGTTGTGTAAGGAACTCCGTATCTGAGCCTGACAATGTATACCTCTTGTCCATTCTCTTATCCACAGGAGGTATAGTATTAGGAGTCTTTAAAATCTTAAATGTCTGTTTCCCAAAAGATTTGTAAGGAATAGACAGCCTCCTAGACTCTGGGATATCCATCATTTCCATAGTCAGGCTCCTCCTGGTCATCCATAGCTTCCTCCATAGGAAGCTGGAGGGTTTCAGCCACTTTTTTATAAAACATGAAATGGGAGGGGGACTCAGAAAGCCTAGGAGGAGACACTCCTGAAGGTCTGTCTGGGGAGATGTCCGGGTCAATGGGCACATCCAGACTTTCAAAACCACATTCACTTTCCTCATACTCCTCTTCCTCCTCCTCCGGTTCATAATATTCCTCTAAATCATAATCTTGAACCGGTGGAACCGGCAGAACCGAGTGCCTCCCTGATGGTGCCGGTTCGGTCGGAACCGGGGAAAGCGACTGCACAATTTTTATCACTTTGGCTATTTCTTCAGCAGTTGGGCGGAAAGTTTGGCCCACACCAGCTGGTTTTCCTTTCTAGTTCTCTTAGCTGGAGCGACTCCTCAGAATCGGCTCTCCTTTTTGCCGAAGAAGTCTCGCCCTGGTCAGAGGGCACTCTCTGGTTCGGGTTTGAACCGAACCGGGCTGGCCATCCGGTTCAGCGGACTTTTTGGCCTCCCTTTCCCTGAGCCTACCAACTCTCTTTCTAGGGTAGCTGCAGGAAAATTTTTACAAATCTGGCAGTCTGCATTGAGGTGGTCAAACCCCAGACAATAAACACAGGTGGTGTGGGGGTCAGCCTTAGCAAAGACTTCCCCACACACACTACAGTGTTGAAACTCAGTGGGCCCGGTTTTTCTTTTGGGCTTCTCAGACATTGTGCCAGTCCTAACCAAACTTACCCTTTTAATGGCAATCCGCCAGGCAAGACCCTCTTATCGGTTCCTGACCGTGTCACGGGTCATGGAAAAAACCGTAATAAAATCAGGTTTTTTTAGAACCGATAAGAACTGGTAACCACACATTAAAAGTACAAATTAAGATTTTTTAACAGCTTGATCGGTTCAAACCGAACCGATGAACCGTTTACAAGTTCCACACAGAGTAGAAATAAATATAACCTATCTAGTACTCACAAATACCACAGACAGAGACTGAACCGACAGGTTACGGTTTAAATTCGGTCGAAAACCGAGAAAAGCGGTACTTTAACTGACAAATTGAACCGAGCAGAAGGAGAAATCTCCGGAGCGACTGTTCAGTGAGGCGAGGTAAAGAATCTGACGGTTTGAGTTTAAACAGCAACAGACAGAGTCTCAACCGAGCTCGAGCTCAGCGTTCCATGCCTGGCATGGAAAGTTAACTCTTTCATCTCCGGGCAGTTCGAAGGTTGGGACTCACTGCTATTGTCAGAATACAGCAAGACTTCATGTTGTTTGAACGACATGTCCTAGATTTCTTGAGCAGAATCGAGGCAGTCTGGCGTTGAGTGGGACACAAAAAGGTCCATATCTGGAGTTCCCCACTAGTCGAACAGTGATCTCATGACATCTGGAGCCAACCACCACTTGTGAGGATTGGCCTCTGTGCGACTCAGATCATTTTGCACTCCCAGCAGACAGACTGCCTGGATTAGGATCCCCCGATCCAGCCATCATTCCGACACACTCGTTGCCTCTCCGAAGAGAGGAGTGTGCTCCCCCTTACTTGCTGATGTAATACATAGCAGACTTGTTGTCCACCTGCAGGAGGACCGTTTTGTGGCCAACAAGATCCTCAAGGGCTCATAAGGCATACAACACAGCTCTCATTTCCAACACGTGATGTGGAGATAAGTCTCTGAGGAGCACCAGACACCTTGTCATCCCAACAGGGAGGCATCCATGGAAAGGGTGACCTGAGGCTCCAGCTGGGGAAAAAGGGAAGCCCTGGAGGAGGTTTTCCTCCACTGTCCACCATGCAAACAAATGAACCAGAACATTTGCCACCTTGATAGGATAAGGCTGAGGGTGCGATGCTTGTGACCACTGTGTACTGAGCATCCACTGAGTTGCTCTTATATGTAGACGTGCCAGGGACACTGTGAACACTAAGGAGACTGTTAGACCCAACATGTGCTGCATGGAATGTGCTTGTACTGATTTGTGCTTCATTATGTAGTGTGCCATCTGCAGAACTGCTTTTCTCCTGTGCTCTGGAAGGAAGGCCTGGGCTCTGGTGGTGTCCAGAAGGGCTCCGATGAACAGGAGCTACTGAGAAGGCTGTAGCTTGGACTTCAACAGGTTCAGCAGAAAACCCATGGATGTAAGGAACTGAGAGGCAGTGGCCACTGCTTGTTCCGTTTCTTGCTTGGATGGATTAGCTATAGCTGGTCGTTCAAGTAAGGGCAGACTTGGGAGCCTTAGTTTTCTTAGGTGAGCCATAAGTACAGCAAAGCACTTTGTAAAGACTCAAGGTGCCGACGATAGCCCAAACGGCAGGATTTTGAACTGATAATGCTGACCCAGCACAACAAACTGGAAGAATCTGTGGTAACTGTGATGCACTAGGATATGCTAGTAAGCACCCTGCATATCCAGGGAAGCTAACCAGTCCTGGGGTTTTAGGAAGGGTGGCAGAGATCATTTTGAACTTTTCTTGCTCCATGAACTTGTTCAAGTTTCTGTGGTCGAGAATGGAGTGCATGCCTCCTGACTTCTTTGGTACGAGGAAGTAATGGGAGTAAAAGCCTGTATTGTACTCTTACTGTGGCACTACTTCCACTGCCCTATTGCTCACAAGGCCCACAATCTCCTGCACCAGAAGATCAGACATGTCAGCTGATTGGGGGGGGGGGGTTGCTTTCTGGGCAGATAATCTGGAGGGATTTCTGCAAAATTCAGGAAGTATCCCTCCTGGATAATCCTGTGCAACTACTTGTCCATTGTGACAGAGTCCAACCGACAGTAAAACAAACGCCCCCCCCTACTGGGGAGGAGAAGTCTTCCTCGGGCTGCTGAGGCAGGACAGGGACCAGGGCTTCAGAGGGTGGAACTAGGCGCTTTCAGGGCCTGTGTCTTTGGTTGTGCTTTCTTTTGCTGTTGGGGAGGCTGGGATTTGTTTTGGGCTCCCCTAGCTTTGCCTCGAAAGAACTGTCTCTTTTGAAAGAAACTATGTCCTTTTTCTACTCTGAGGGTTAGCAGGAGCAGGTCTCGAAGTCTTAATGGTCATCCTAGTTTTCTGACAGCCCTCAAGAGATTATTCCACCTGCTGTCCAAACAGGTAGGTGCCACTGAAAGGAACATTCATTACCTGTTGCGGTTCCACCAGGCCACAGCGACAACACAGTTATCGACATCCAGTACAGCAACAGGCACAGTGCCAACAGTCGGCACTGTGCTGTCACAAAATCAATGTTTTTGGTTTGTGGGGGGCTGCACCACCTGCACCCCCTGATCTTAGAATAATCAACTCCAAGTTGGAGTTATTTCGGGGAGGGGGCGAAACACTGTCAGAAGCGGCTCCAGTGTACAGCAGGACCATTACAGTGACCTGCCGATTTCTGTCGCTGTAATGGTCTTCACTGTATGCGTTTCGTTGTTCCAATGGTATACCACCTATTGCTGGACATCCTGAGAAAAACAATAAGTCTGATGCCCCGGAGCGCCTTCTGATACAGACTGCTGCTGCAGCCAAGTAAGAGGCAGTGCCAAAGACATCCATAGCTGCCTTCAGTTGGTGACTGCTAGACTCAATGCCACGAGTGACAGTCTGCAGGATCTTCTGTTTAGTGTCGGAATCTGAAAGACATTCTGCTAGGGACTTAGAGAGATCCAAAGAGCATACTCATACTTAGGAAAATGCCCCTGGTAGATGGCAATTCTGATGTTCAGGGTGGCTGCAGCAAAAGCCTGCCTTGACCATAGTGTTTACCTTGCGTGACTCCTTGTTAATGGAGTGTGCAATGACATCTTGAGGGACTGTAGCCTTGTCATTCTCGGCAAGGATGGCAATTTTGCCAGCAACAGGCTGAGAAGCGTAAATGGGTCTGTCCTTAGGGGCAGTGTACTTACAATCTACCTGCCTGTGACAGAAGGAACAGAAGTAGGTCTACACCATACCACATCCAAAAGAGTTTCAAATGCAGGGGGAACGGGGGACTAAGATTGAAAAGCATGGTGGAAATGTTCAGTCACTCTAAATGAAGGTGTTTACCAGGGTCAATAGCTGAGGACTCAAAAGTAAGTGTACAGTATGTACTGCGGTGGAGGGCCTGAAATGACATATCCTCCTGAGGAACAGGAGGATGGCCTGGGTAAGAGGAGTCCAAGCTATAGACAGATTCATCATCACTGCCCCCAGAAATAATGAGTTTGGTGGCATACTCATCTCCCTCCATAACCCCCCCCACAGAGGAAACGGGAAGGGAGGTGGGTCACAGAATTCCCAATCCGGGCTGTGGCATGGGCAACACCAGTGACACCATCCCCAAAAAAGTGAGGTGTCAGTGCTAGAGGCGGCATCATGAACAGGATCAAATCCAGCACCAGGAGGTCACTTGGCACTGAGGGCAGCAGCGAAATTGGCGCCAAGGATTGTGCCAGCCCAGACCCTGAAAGGCCTAGATCTGGCACCAAGCCCGGCACTGACCCTGGCACCGACGATCCAGTCGGCACTGAAGTGACAGACAAAGGTACTGTAGCCAGTCCCAAAGCAGTGACACTGAAATGGGGTGTGGCTGGTGGGAAATGAACTGGCGGCACGGTCACCGCCAAGGGTCCTGGGACCGTTGATAGAGCCAATCACTCTACCTGGCTTGAAGGTCCTGACTGAGGTTCCAGGGCCGCCAGTCCCAAAGGGCCTGGGACCAGCTCCGCGGGCAGAGGTAAATGAGACAGACGCTATACCCACTGCTCCATAAAAGCTGCACAGTGGTGGAACTGCCCACCGTAGTCGCTGGCGGAGCGTGAGGTGTGGCGTGAAGCACCTCAACCCTCGGCACCACCAGGCCAGACATAAACTGTTTTTTACGTAAGGAGAAACTGCTCACGTTTCGAGAAGTACAGGAGACTTAACAATGGCCCTCTTCCTTCTGTTTTAAATATTTTCAGCTGACTCATATGCTAGCACACCAGTTCGGGACTGATTTGTGGCACAGTCATTATGAAACCCAAGTTCTTTCCTTAATCCCAGCTACCCATATATCTCATAGTATCTCTTACTACTGTCACAAAATACATGCGGCCTTAGTCAACAGTGAGGGAGCGGTGTTTTACTACTGGGATCAGGCAATTCACAAACCCAACTCTTCCCATGACTGGCCACGCATCTGGGAAAAAACATACAAATTTTTAAAGTGGAACAGATATCTCATCATGCAGTTTTGTGTCCTTCATAATCTTTACTATACACCAACTAGATAGCACAGAATGGGTAAGCTCCCCTCAGATATTTGTTCCAGATGTAAAAAAGTAACCGGGTACATTATTTCACATCCTGTGGACCTGTGAAAAAGTTACTCCTTTTTGGAATAGTATCCAACTACACTTGGATCCCATTTTAGGCCTCACATAAGCTTTTCTTCCCGAGATTTGTTTATCAGGTGAATTTAGTGACGCTTTGACTGGCAATCAGAAACCCCACATGTCCCTCATATCAGTCTGCGTCAAAAAATAATTCTTAGACATTGATGTGATCAATCCACACCCCAATTTCTAGAATGGTATTCAGAAATTCTATTCGCACTACAGGTGGAGAAAATTATTGCCAGTATCGCAGACCATTTTTCCAGGTATAAGAAGGTTTGAGAACCATTGTACGTCCTTTTAACCTCTTGAGAAATTTCTCCAGTATTTCTATGCCCTATTCCTAGTGGTCCTGCTCTGCACCCCATCCACTAGAATTGCAGTACAATAGTAATACACTTCTTCCATTTTATACTTTCTTATATTTGACGTTCTAGGCTGTGCATTTTCTCTTCCGCTGGATGGGGAGGGAGGAAGGGGAGGGTTGGGGGGTGGGGTGGGTCTTCATAAAAACCTTTGACTTGTTGCATCTCATTGCATTGTCTATTGTTATTGCATTCTTCTTTGCACTGTACATAAGATTACCTGGGGTTTTTTTTGCAGTCCACTTAAAATACTTCCGTTCCTAGTTTGTTGTTAATCCTGTTTATTCACTGTTTCTTTAATAAAGTTTATTAAATCTGAAGAATCAAGAAAAATGACGGGTGGGTGGAAAAGGGGGCAGACCAGGCAGAAGCACTCAATGACTACTTCTGTTCTGTGTTTACCAGGGAAAAGATTGGGCCATTGCCTCAGGGGATGGGGTGGGCACGGGGTTAACAGATGGGGAAATCCCAGCAAACAGGATGATGGAAGGCCTAAAAGCACTGTGGGTAGATAAGGGGCCTGGCCCAGCCGGCATATACCCCAGGGTTCGGAAGGAGTTGGCAGAGGTTCTGGCAGGGCCACTAGCAGACATTCAATATCTCACTGGGAACTGGGTGTGTCTCCCAGGACTGGAGGATGGCACACACGGTGCCCCTCCACAAGTGTGGTCCCAAGGATGAACCGGGCAACTATACACCAGCCAGCCTTACATTCATTGTGGGGAATCTAATAAAGACTATCCTTAAGGAAAGGCCAGTAACCTTTCTGGAGGTGAATGGTCTCCAGGACAACAGACAGCATGGGTTTTGTCTTGGGAAGATCTTGTCAGACCAGCCTGGTGGACTTTTATGACTGGGTGACTAGGGTGCTAGACAGGGGCCAAGCGGTAGATGTCTTGTATCTAGAATTCAGCAAGGCCTCTGATTCAGTGCCACATGGGAGACTGATTAGCAAGTTGAGATACTTGGGAGCAGGGGAGAAAATGGTGGAGTGGATCAGAAACTGAGTGAATGACAGGAAGTAGAGGGTAGTAATAAGGGGGAACTCTCAACTCCATGAGCCGTAACCAGTGGGGTACCACAGGGCTTGGTACTCAGTCCAGTGTTTGGCATTTTCATTGTTGACATCTCGCATGGGATTAAGAATAAGATCAGCATTTTTTCAGATGACACAAAGTTAGGTGCCGTGGTGGACGACACAGAGGGGACGGACTCCTCGTTACTAGAAATGTCTTTTGAAAGAAGAACACCTTCAGTTTTCATACTGAAAGGAACTCAAACAAAATTACGCAAACACCATCCATCACCATGGGATTCAATAACTGGTTGAAAAACTGGTGCAGAGCTCAGGGATTTGGCTTCATTGGGGACTGGGAGTCCACCTGGAGGGATACAGGCCTATACTGGCATGATGGTCTGCATCTGTCAGGGAGGGGAACAAGGATCCTAGGCGATAGGTTTAAATGTTTCATTGGCAAGCATTTAAACCAACCAATGGGGAAGCAGGGAAATCCAAGCTCTCCCCCCACAAAACAGGGTAGTTAGCGAAGTAGACACAAAGGTAGAGAAGTCGATAGGGAGCATGACAGAGGTGGGCCTAAAAGGGGTAAGGCCATAAAAAATGGAAGGCAATGAGTACCAATGCCCGTAGTTTGGGTAACAAGCTCCTTGAACCAGTGGCCTTGATGGAAGTGCAACGCCTGGATATTGTGGCAGTCACAGAAACATGGTACACAGAGAACCATGACTGAGATGTCAACATACCAAGGTACACAATCTACAGGAGGGACAGAGAGGGTGAAAGAGGAGGAGGAGTAGTTCTCTACATAAGGGAAGGAATCAAAGCAACAAAACTAAAGGGTTAACAGGGAGGGGAAGAGGCACTGTGGGTCACCCTGGAGACAGGGAAATGGCACCACAATCCGCACAGTGCTTGTTTACAGACTCCAGTCTCAGGGGGAGGCAATGGACTAGGAAATGATAGAAGGAATCCTTAGAATGGCAGAAATAGGAGAGATATTGTTGATGGGGACCTGAATATGCCAGATGTTAACTGGAGCACCTTTACTGCAGACACATCCAAGAGCAGGGTCATTCTCGACGCCCTACAGGGGGCATGCCTCAGACAGGTAGTGCTAGAATCCACATGGGAAGGAGTAATCTGAGACCTGGTACTCTCAAACAGGGATGGAGAGAGAATCTCAGATTTAGAAGTGGGTAGCCATCTGGGAACAAGCGACCACCAAACAGTGTGGTTCACAATAAACACAGCTGTAGAGTCGAGCCATACAAAAGCAAGGGTGTTGGACCATAGGAGGGATGACTTTGGCAAAATGGGAGAGTGCCTCAGAAAAGCACTAGCAAACAGGCAAGAAGGAGGGGTGGGAGAACAATGGGGAAAAATCTAAACTGCCATCACAGAGGCAACAAGTCTTTGTGTACAGCAAATCAACAAAGCAAAACACAGGAAAAAGCCACCATGGTTCTCAAAAGAGGTGCAGGGAAGATTAAGGAGAAAAGCATAGCATTCAGGAACATATACAATTTGCCAGCAGATAATGGCCTAGAGGTCTATCAAGTCTGCTCAAATGTGCAACTAGCACCCCTTATTCTGCAACTGCCCCTCACTTCCACCCTTCCCCCTCCACTGACCCTCCCATTGTCCTGTCCCATCCCCTTTTGAAGCAGTCCACTGTTCTACTGGAAACAATTTCTGCAGGTAACGCATTCCACCCAGCTACAACCCTCTCTGTAAAAAAGTGTCTCATTTCCCTCCTGAACCTTCCTCCCTCCCTCCAGTCTCAGATCATGGCCCCTGGCGTCCCTCCCCTCCCTTACTTTGAACAACCCCTCTGTATCTGTCTTGTTTATTCCTTTCATAGAAACACAGACTTTGATGGCAGATAAGGACCGTTTGGTCCAGCTAGTCTGCCCATTTCCCTACCTAGAGGATAAGCTGCAGATCCTATTTAACCAACAGCCTATTTCTTCCTACCCCCCACAAAAATTGCCTTATGTCTGTCCCATGCATCCTTGAATTCTCCCACAGTTTTAGACGCCACAACCTCCTCAGGAAGGCTGTTCCATGCATCCACCACCCTCTCTGAGAAAAAATACTTCCTCACATTGCCCCTGAGCCGCCCCCCTCTATCTTCAAATTGTGTCCCCTTGTTCTTGCACATCTCTTTTTCTGAAAGATGCTACTCTTCTGGACTTTGTAGATTCCATTGAGGTACTTAAATGTTTCTATCATGTCCCCCCTCTCCCTTCTTTCCTCAACAGTATACATATTAAGCTCCATTAGTCACTCCTCGTATGGCTTCTCTTGCAGACCCTGCATCATTTTAGTTGCCCTCCTCTGAACTACCTCCATCCTGTCTATGTCCATTTAGAGATGGGGTCTCCAGAACTGGACGCAGTACTCCAGATGGGGTCTCACCAACTGTCTGTACAGGGGGATAACAACGTCCTGTTTTCTGCTGGTGATGCCTCTCCCTATACATCCCAGTATCCCCCCAGCCCTCCCTACAGCCTTCTCATATTGCTTGCCAACCTTAAGGTCATCTGATATGATTACCCCCCCGGTCCCTTTCCATTTTTGTTGTTGTTACTATCTCCCCCATTGTGTAATCTTCCCCTGGGTTTCTGTTTCCCAGGTGCATTACTTTGCACTTCTTTGCATTGATTCCAAGCTGCCATACTTCAGACCATTCCTCCAACCATACCAAGTCCCTTCTCATCCTTTCCACGCCTCGTGTATCAACCCTGTTGCAGATCTTTGTGTCATCTGCAAAGAGGCATACTTTTCCTTCCAGTCCCTCTGCAATGTCACTTATAAAGACATTAAAAAGGACTGACCCAGTACTGAAACCTGCGGTACCCCACTAGTAACCCCTCTTTCTTCACAGTGGACTCCATTTACAATTACTTTCTGTGTCCTGTTATCCAGCCAATGTTTTACCCAGGCTACCACCCTGGGACCCACTCCCAGACTGGTTAATTTGACTATTAATCTTTGTGTGGGACTGTGTCAAATGCCTTGCTAAGTCTAGGTAGGCCATGTCCACACCCCTCCCTGATCTACTACTTTGGTCACCCAGTCAAAAATCAATTAGATTCGTCTGACATGACCTTCCCGCTGTGAACCCATGCTGCCTTGGGTCCTGTGCCCCACTGGCCTCTAGGTACTCAACAATTCTTTCCTTCAGAAGTGATTCCATCACTTTCACCACAGAGGTCAAACTGACAGGTCTGTAGTTTCCTGCCTCTGTCTTAGTCCCACTTTTGTGAAGGGGAATCACATCTGCCTTCCTCCAGTCCTCAGGTACCACACCATCCTCCCATGATTTGTTAAAAAGGGTAGCCAGTGGTGTCACTAGTTCTCTGCTTAATTCTTTTAGAATTCTGGGGTGAATTCCATCTGACCCCATTGCTTTGTCCACCTTCAGTTTTAGGATTTCTTTCAGAACCCTTTCTTCTGTGAAAGGACTGGGATCGACCCCCATATCCAGAGTGCTTCTGTTAATTGGATTAGGCACCTCCCCCACCTTCTCTTCTCTGAATACTGAACAGAAGTATTCATTCAGTATCTCTGCTTTTTCACTGTCCCTCTCTGCCCACTCATGGTCTATTCTATTCAGCCTCGCTATCCCTCCCTTTGTCTTTCTACGCTCCCTGATATACCTATCAAAGGTTTCATCCCCCTTCTTTACTGAGTTGGCTTTCTTTTCCTCAGTTTGGGCCTTTGCTATTCTGACTACCCTCCCTGCTTCCTTCTGCCTTAACTGGTACAGTTCTCTTTCCTGCTCCTTCTGTGTTTCCTTATACTTCTTGGAGGAACATCTGGATATTGTGGCAGTCACAGAAACATGGTTCGCACAAAACCATGACTGGGACGTAAACATACCAGGATACACTATCTACAGGAGGGACAGAGAGGTAAAGAGGAGGAGGAGTAGCTCTTTACATAAGGAAGGAATCAAAGCAACAGAACAAAAGGAAAACAGGGAAGAGAAGAAGCACTGTGGGTAAATTTGGAGACCGCAATGGCACCACAATCCGCATAGGGTTGTATACAGACACCCTTCTCAGGGGAGGAAATGGACAAGGAAATGATAGAAAGTATACTTAGTATGGCAGAAAAGGGAGATATTGCTGATGGGCGATCTGAATATGCAGATGTTAACTGGAGTGCACTTGCAGCAGCCACTTCGAAGAGTGGGGTTATTCTAGATACCCTACAGGGGGCATGCCTTAGACAACTAGTATTGGAGCCCACTCGAGAGGGAGTAATCTTAGACCTGGTTCTCTCAAATGGAGATGAAGAGAGGATCACAGATGCAGAAGTGGGTAGCCATCTGGGAACTAGCGACCATCGAACAGTATGGTTCACAATAAACACAGCAATAGAGTCAAGCCATACAAAGGCAAATGTACTGGACTTTAGGAGGGCTGACTTTGCCAAAATGGGTGAGTGCCTAAGGAATGCATTAGCAAATGGGCAGGAAGGAGGGTGGAAGAACAATGAGGAATAATAAAAACTGCCATCACAGAAGCAACAAGCCTTTGTGTGAAGCAAATAAACCAAACTAAACGATGTAAGAAACCACTATGGTTCTCAAAGGAAGTGGCAGTGAAGGTTCAAGAGAAAAAGAAAGCTTTCAGGAAGTACAAGGAATCACAGAAGGAACAGGACAGAGAACTGTATCAGTTAAAGCAAAGGAAGCTGGAAGGCAGTCAGAACAGCAAGGCCCAAACCGAGGAAAAGATAGCCAACCTAGTTAAGAAGGGGATAAAACCTTTATAGGTACATCAGGGAGCGAAGGAAGACCAAGGGAGGGATAGTGAGGCTTAATGGGGGGGGGGGCCAGAGAGGGTGACTGTGAAAAGGCAGAGATACTAAACAAATATTTTTGCTCAGTATTTACAAAGGAAGAGGGGGAGGTACCTAAAACAAACAGTAGAAACACTCTGGATACAGTAGTTGATACCAGCTCATTTACAGAAGAAAGGGTTCTGAAAGAACTCTTAAAACTGAAGGTGGACAAAGCAATGGGGCCTCATGGGATTCATCCCAGAATTCTAAAAGAACTAAGGGTAGAATTAGTGACACCACTGACTACCCTGTTTAACAAATCATGGGAGGATGGGGTGGTACCCGAGGACTGGAGGAGGGCAGATGTGATTCCCCTTCATAAAAGCGGGAGCAAGGCAGAAGCAGGAAACTACAGACCTGTTAGTTTAACCTCAGTGGTAGGGAAAATGATGGAATCACTTCTGAAGGAAAGAACTGTTGAGTATCTAGAGGCCAGAGGGCACAGGACCCAAGGCAGCATGGATTCACAGCAGGAAGGTCATGCCAGACAAATCTGATAGATTTCTTTGACTGGGTGACCAAAGTAGTAGATCAGGGAGGGCTGTGGACATGGCCTACCTAGACTTTAACAAGGCATTTGACACAGTCCCACACAAAGATTAATATACAAGTTAGCTAGCCTGGGAGTGGGTCCCAAGCTGACAGCCTGGTAAAGAATTGGCTGGAGAATAGGACACAGAGAGTAATAGTAAATGGAGTACACTCTGAAGAAAGGGGGTTACTAGTGGGTACCGCAAGGTTCAGTATAGATCGGTCCTCTTCAATGTCTTTATAAGTGACATTGCAGAGGGACTGGAAGGAAAGTATGTCTCTTTGCAGATGACACAAAGATCTGCAACAGAGTTGATGCACAAGGTGGGGTGGAAAGGATGAAAAGGGACTTGGCAAGGTTAGAGGAATGGTCAAATGTATGGCAGCTTAGATTCAATGCTAGAAGTGCAAGGTAATGCACCTGGGAAACAAAACCCAGGGAAGAGTACACAATGGGGAGTGAGATACTAACAACAACAAAATGGAAAGGGACCGGGGTAGTCATATCAGATGATCTAAACGTGGGCAAGCAATGTGAGAGGGCAGCAAGGAGGGCTCGGGGATACTGGGATGCATGGGAGGCATCACCAGTAGAAAACAGGAAGTTGTTATCCTCTGTACAGACAGCTGGTCAGACCCCATCTGGAATACTCGTCAGTTCTGAGACCCAGTCTTGCAAAGACATAGACAAGATGGAAGCTGTCCAGAGGAGGGCAACTAAAATGGTGCAGGGTCTGCACCGAAGACATATGAAGAGAGACTTAAGGAGCTTAATATGTATAGCCTCGAGGAAAGGAGGGAGGGGGACATGATAGAAACTTCAAGTACCTCAAGGGAATCAACAAAGTCCAAGAGGGTAGCATCTTTCAAAAAGGGTGTGCAAGAACAAGGGCACAATTTGAAGATAGAGGGCGGCTCAGAGGTAATTTAAGGAAGTATTTTTTCACAGAGAGGGTTGTGGATGCATGGAACGCCTTCCAGAGGAGGTCGTGGAGTCAAAAACAGTGGTGGAATTCAAGCATGTGTGGGACAGTCATAAGGCAATTCTAGGGGGTGGGGGTAGGAAGAAGTAGGCTGCTGGTTAACTAGGATCTGCAGCTTATCCAGTAGGCAGGGAAATGGGCAGACTGGGTGGGCCAAGCGGTCCTTATCTGCCATCAAATTCTATGTTTCTATATTTCTTAAATGGTATCTTTTTCTCCCTAACCTTCACCGCCACCTCTTTTGAGAACCATAGTGGCTTTTTCTTTCGTTTTGATTTGTTTTTTTTGCTTCACACAAAGGCTTGTTGCCTCTGTGATGGCAATTCTGATATTTCCCCATTGTTGCTCCACCCCTCCTTCTAGCCTGCTTGCTAGTGCTTTTCTAAGGCACTCTCCCATCTTGCCAAAGTCAGCCCTCCTGAAGACAAGAACCCTCACTTTTGTATGGCTTTACTCTGTAGCTGAGTTTATCGTGAACCACACTGTTTGGTGGTCACTTGTTCGCAAATGGCTACCCACTTCTAGATCTGAGATACTCTCACTGTCCCCATTTGAGAGTACGAGGTCTAAGATTGCTCCCTCATGAGTAGGTTCCAAAACTAGCTGTCTGAGGCATGCCACCTGAAGGGCATCGAGAATGGCCCTGCTTTTGGATGTGGCTGCAGCAAAGGTGCTCCAGTTGACATCCAGCATATTAAGGTCCCCATTAACAGTATCTCCTTTCTCTGCCATCCTAAGTATGCCTTCTATCATATCCTTGTCCATTCCCTCCCCAACATGGGGGTCTGTATACAACCCCAGTGCGGATTGTGGTGCCATTTCCATTCTCTAAGGTGACCCACAGTACCTCCTCTCCTCCCTGTTTACTCTTTTGTTCAGTTGCTTTCATCCCTCCCCTTACATAGAGAGCTACTCCGTCCCCACTTCTCCCGTCCCCTTCCTGTCTCTCCTGTAGGTTGTGTACCCTGGTATGTTAACATCCCTGTCATGGTTCTCTGTGTGCCATGTTTCTGTGACTGCTACAATATCCAGGCATCCCTCTTCCATCAAGGCCACCAGTTCAGGGAGCTTGTTGCCCAGACTACGGGTGTTGGTACTAATTACCCTCCATTTCTTGATGGCCTTACCCCTTTTTGCCCCATCCCTGTCCTTATTGCGTTTGTCACTTTCTCCACTTACCCCTGCGCTTCTCCTAATCGACATCTCTATGTTGGTGTCTACCTCACTTAGTACCCTGATTTTTTGGGGGGGCCTAGGATTTCCCTGCTCCTCTCCAGTGCCTCCCCCCCCTTGGCTAGTTTAAATGCTTGCCAATGAAGAATTTAAACCTATCACCTAGGATCCTGATTCCCCTCCTGGACAGATGCAGATCATCACACCAGTATAGGCCTGCATCCCTCCAGGTGGACCCCGAGTCCCCAGTGAAGTCAAATCCCTGAGCTCTGCACCAGTTTTTCAACCATTGATTGAATCTCATAGTGTGGAGCACCCTAGCTTCAGCTGTGCCATAGACAGGCAGCACCTCTGAGAAGGTTGCCGTGCATGCTATTTGTCCAAGGCCCCTCCCCATCTCCACAAACGCTTCTTGCACTGCTTTGATTCGCTCCCTGTGCCTCCAAGCCATGGTGCCAGGCAGGCACCTTACCTCCCTCTCCCTTTCCTCCCCCAGTTCTACCTTCCTAACAATGGAGTCTCCCACCAGGAGTTGTTTCCTTTCCCTGTGGGGTCCCATGCCAACCTCCTGTGGGTCTCCTTTGTGGAGGTTCCCAGCATCCTCCTTGGTCTCCACTGTGGATGCCTCCATAGAGGAAGAAAAAATTACTCACCTTAGTAATGTTGTTTCTTCTAATGGAGTCTTGCTATATTATAACAATTGCAGTTTGTCCCAGCCTTAGAACTGCTCCAGAGGTGAAAGAGTTAACTTTCATGCCATGCATGGAACTTAGAGCGCGATCTCGGTTAGAAAAGCTCTGTCTGGATCATTTCAAACTGAAACTGTCAGATCTTCACGAGCAAAAACTCACTAAGGTTCTGTGTGGAAGCTGTAACTACACTAGCCAACTGGCTACTTAATATTAACACCTTTCCTGGTCCCAACACCAAGACTCAAGTCAGGGACCAGAAAATAAGATAAGATAAAATAAAACACACACCCAAACACCCCAAAAAGAAGGGTGGAAAACACAAGATGGGCATCAAAAGTGCCAACACTGGACTGCCCACCCCATCCCTAAAGTAGAAGTTCTGAGAGGGGCAGGCTGGGGGAGGTCATAATATAGCAAGACTCCATTAGAAGAAACAACATTACCTAAGGTGATAATTTTCTTAAACAACATGAAGTCTTGCTATATTATATTACAATACAGACTACATAAGCAGTACCTCCAGGAGGGACAGAACCTACTTAGGAAATAGGCTCTGAAGCACAGCTGTGCCAAGTTGAGCATCCCTCCTGGCCTGAATGTCCAAGGAGTAATGCTTAGTGAAAGTATGTACTGTTTTCCAAGTAGCTGCTTGACATATCTCCAAGATAGGGATGTCCCTGGCCGCAACTAGGGACGTAGCTGTACCTCTGGTAGAATGAGCCCTCAGGCCTGAAGGGGGAACCTTACCCAGTTTTTGATAGCAAAATTGAATACAAGAGACAATCCACCTGGCAATGGATCTCTTAGTGGCAGGTTTCCCTTTCCCAACCTCACCATAAGTGAGAAAGAGTTGGAGGGAGTCAAACCTGTGACCCTTGGTACGCTCTATGTAGTAACTAAGGGCCCTCTTAACATCTAAGCTGTGCAGCCTCCTCTCACCAGAGGAGGAATGGTCAGTGAAGAACACTGGAAGAGAAATAGATTGATTAAGGTGGAAATCTGAAACCACCTTAGGCAAAAACTTCCTGTTAGTCCTGAGGACTACCTTATCCCTGTGAAAGGAAATAAAGTCAGTCTCCACTGACAAAGCTTGCAACTCACTTATGCGCCTGGCAGAAGTGATGGCTACTAGAAACACAGTTTTCCAAGTCAAGTACTTAAGCTCTGCCGAAGACAGAGGTTCAAAGGGGGGTTGCATCAGCTGACAAATGCAAACATTAAGATCCCAGGCAGGGGCAGGGTCCCTGAATGGTGGATTGGTATGAAGCAATCCCCTGAAAAACTTGGAAAATACAGGGTGAGCAGAGAGAGAAGAGGGCTTCCCTGCTGAAATAAAAGCAGAGACAGCTGCCAAATGCACTTTTAGGGTAGCTGGTCTCAGTCCCAAAGAATTAAGATGGACCATATAGTCCAAAACAGTGGGCAAATCAGCAGATTCCGGGAAATATGCTTCCCAGAGCACCATATGGAAAACCTTTTCCATTTAGAGTTATAAGTAGCCCTAGTGGAAGGCTTCCTAGAAGCTTTCAAAATTTCGAGAACACCTTGAGAAAGGTGTAAGTCAGCAAACTCTAACTCCTCAAGAGCCAGGCCTTCAGGTTGAGGGATTTGAGATTCAGATACCAAACTCTCCCCTGGGCACAGGTTAACAAATTGTGGTTCCTGGGGGACACAGGGGGAGATGGACTGCTAAGGACAGAAGGAGAGGGTACCAGGGCTGTCTGGCCCAATCTGGAGCAATCAGAATCATCTTGCAGGGCTGAGATCTGATTTTGACTAGCACCTTGAACAGGAGAGGGAAGGGGGGAAAGGCATAGAGAAACTTACTTTCCCAATCGAGGAGGAAGGCATCCTGGGGGACTGAGCCCAAGACTGGGGGCCTGCAACAAAAAAGTGGAAGTTGATGATTGTCTGGGGCTGCAAAAAGATCTATCTGAGGGGTGCCCCACCTGGCAAAACTATCCCAGTACTCGAGGATCCAATGACCATTCGTGATGGCCTGGGAAATCCTGCTGAGAGCATCTGCCAGGACATTGTCCTTGCCTGGGAGCTGAACTGCTATGAGGGAGGTGTTCAGGAATAAGCCAGAGACCACAACTCATTGCCTCGGTGCATAAGGCCGAAGACCGAGTGCCCCTTGTTTGTTGATGTACCACATTGTAGTGGTGTTGTCTGTTCTGACCTGTACCACTTTGTTCTGAACAGATGCAGAAAAAACCTGAAGTGCTAGAAAACAGCTCTGAGTTCCAACAGATTGATGTGGGCAGAGATTCCTGAGGGACCATAATCCCTGGGTGGAGAGGTCGCCATGTGAGCCCCCCATCCCAAAAGGGACGCATCTGTAGTAAGGGTCAAGGGTGAGATAGAGGATGAAAGGAACCCCTTGTCTCAGATTGCTCTGATCCTGCCACCACTGAAGGGCCTGGATCAGGGTTCGAGTTACTGGGATCAACTTGGATAGGGATCTCTTCTGGGACAAAAGGCTCTCAAATGGAACTGAATGTCCCTCATCTGAAATCTTGCTCCTTGCACTACGGCTGTAGAAGCAGCCATGTGTCCTGGAGCTGTAGAAAATGCCTTGCTGGTGAGAGACCTGCAGGGTGAAGGAGGAGGCCAGGCCCACCAGAGTCCTTACCCTTTCTAGGGAAGGAAGGCTCTGGCTGCCTTGTGTCCAGTTCTGCGCCTATGAAGGTGAGTACCTGGACAGGTTCTAAAACTGACTTTGGAAGATTGAGAAGAAAGCCTAGAGAGGTAAGCAGCTGCTGGGTAACCTGCAGGTGTGATTTGACCTGGTCTGGAGACTGACCCACAATGAGCCAGTCGTCTAGGTGAGGAAAGATGGCAATCTTTTGCCTTCTTAAATGAGCAACTGCTACCGCCAGGCATTTTGTGAATACCCTTGGGGCAGAGGTAAGGCCGAAGGGCATTGCTCTGAACTGATACTGGCCTGACGGCAGTTCGAATCTGAGGTACTTTCGGTGGGAGCTTCTGATAAGAACATGGAAGTAGGCATCCTTGAGGTCCAGGGAAGCTAGCCAGTTCCCTGGTCTTAGGGAGGGTAAAATCATTCCCAGAGTCACCATTTTGAATTTTGGTTTTAAAAGGTGCTTGTTCGGATATCTTAGGTCCAGGATGGGCCACCATTCTCCTGACTTTTTTGGGGTAAGGAAGTACCTGGAGTACAGTCCCTTGCCCTGGTGTAGGGGAGAAACCCTTTCTACTGCTCTGAGAGCCAGGAGGGTTGAGACTTCTGTTTCCAAAGCAAGAGTCTCTAGAGGATTTGCAGGTGGAAAAGATCTGATTCTCATCTTTGGGAATTTTTTGAAGCTGAGAACCAGATCCTGGCTTACTACTTCCAGGACCCACTTGTCTGAAGTTAAAGACTCCCAGTCCTGGACGATAAGCCAGCCTGCCCCTACAGGTAATGGAGAATCGGCCCTGGGCATCCCATCAGGTGCCTGTTTGGCAGGGCTTTAGGTTGAGGGGTGGGAGCAGGCCTGCTCATACCTGCCTGCCTCTCCCTCTAAAGAACCCCTCTGAACGTAAGCTGAAGAGGAGGCCTGGGTTTGAAAAGGTCTGTGAAAAGGCCTGCCTCTACCCCTTGGGGGCTGCCTCTTAGGAGTGGCTTGCCGTTCCTTGGCTTGTGCACTCCTATAAGTGGTTCTATATTCATTCATTTTCTTCATATAATTCTCTGTCTGCTCCCCATACAGAGAATTTCCCACCACAGGAAAATCCATGGCCTTAGACAGTCCTGTGACAGACTAGTACACCTGAGCCAAGCCAATCTACGAAAAGCCACAGATGTAGCCATGACTCTAGAGGATACATCATTAGAATCCACTGCAGCATGGAATTGCACCTTAGATGCCTCAATACCATCGGCAGCCACCTGTTCCAGCTCCTTGGCAAGCTGGCCAGGGGCCTGTTTGGCTAAGGCCATGACAGTATCCCATCTAGATTTCTGGTATCTAGCAACATAGGCCATATAATTTGCCTGTCTGAGTCCCAAGGACGCTGCCATGTATTGTTTTTTTAGCCATGGCATCAATCTTCCTGGAGTCCTTGTCAGGAGGATGTGAAGCCAGGGGAATATTAGCCTTATCACAGGCTGCAGCCTGAACTACCCCAACATGGCTGCATTGCTGTGAAAGAAATTCTGTATCAGGACCTGACAAGGTGTACCTCCTGTCCATCTTTTTATCCACAGGAGGCACAGAATTAGGAGCTTTTAAAATTTTTATTGTTTGTTTCCTGAAGGATTTATGTAAAGGAATAGACAATCTCCTGGACTCTGGGATATCCATCATCTCCACAAAGTCAGGCTCCTCTTGCTCATCCACAGCTTCCTCCAAAGGGAGCTGGAGGTTTCAGCAACTTTTTTATAAAACAGAAAATGAGAAGGGGACTGAGAAAGCCTAGGGGGAAGACTCTCCTAAAGGTCTGTCTGGGGAGATGTCCGGTTCAATGGGCACATCCAGACTTTCAAAATCACATTCACACTGTTCATAATCATCCTCCCCCTCCTCTGGTTCATAAAACTCCTCTATATCATATTCTTGAACCGGTGGAACTGGCCAAACTGACCTTTGGCCAGACAGTGGTGGTTCGGACGGAACCGGGGAAAGCAACTGGACAATCTGGATCGCTTTGGCTATCTCTGCAGCAGTTGGAGAAGGAATTTTGGACTCCACACCTGCTGATTTTCTAGTTCTCTTTGCTGGCACTGGCTCCACTGAGTCAGCTTTTCGTTTGCCCGAGGAAGTCTCGCCCTGGTCAGAGGGCACTCCCTCCGGTTCAGTTGGCAACGAACCGGGCTGGCCATCTGGGTCAGTGGACTTTTTGGCCTCTCGTTCCCTGAGCCTACCAACTCTCTTATCTAGGGTAGCTGCAGGGAAATTCTTGCAAATCTGGCAGTTTGCATTGAGGTGGTCAAACCCTAGACAATAAACACATGTGGTGTGTGGGTCAGCCTTGGCAGAAGCTTCCCCACAGACACTACAGTGTTGAAACCCAGTGGGCCGTGTTTTCTTTTAGGTTTCTCAGACATAATGCCAGCTAACCAAAACGTGCCTTTTCCAGCAAATGCCAGGCAAGACACCCTTATCGGTTCCCAACCGTGTCACGAGTCATGGAAAAAAACGTAAAGAAATCCGTTTTTTTTAGAACCGATAAGAACCGGGAACCGCTCTAAATTGCTTTAAATGAATTTGAAAAAAGTTTAAAACAACCTGATCGGTTCAAACTGAACCGATAAACATTCTAAGTTCCACGAAATAAACCTGTCTATTGCCTACAATACACAGACAGAGCTTGAACGATCGGTTTTAGGTTAAAATAATTATAATCGCGGTTGAATTTAACCGAGAAAACACTTTTAAACCGAGAAATGAACCGAGCAGTAGAAGGAATCGAGCGACTGTTCGGTGAGGCGGAGTAAAGAATCTGACAGTTTCAGTTTGAAATGATCCAGACAGAGCTTTTCTAACCGAGCTCGCGCTCTAAGTTCCATGCATGGCATGGAAGTTAACTCTTTCACCTCTGGAGCAGTTCTAAGGCTGGGACAAACTGCAATTGTCATAATATAGCAAGACTTCATGTTGTTTGAACCACACTTTTCCAGAACGGCATAGAAATTGTGGATAGGTACAACTGGAGGGATGTGCCTCTGTTCCACCATCCTCACCCTCCCTGAGCCCAGTGTGGTCCAACCGCTCCTCTTTCTTGGAAACCTCTGAGGCAATGGCAGTGACCCTGGTGGTCCCTGGGTGTGAGAGGAGGTCCCACAAATCCTGGCCAACTCAGCCTGGAGATGAGTAACCTCCTCCCTCAGCCCAGAGAGGTGTCTGCAGATGGGACAACACCGCATCCTCCAGAATGTCTCCCGGAAGACTACTACTCCACAGCCACTGCACTGCACCACTTCCATCATGTCTTATTTCTGGCCCCCTAATTGTTATTTGAAATACTTACTATTTCCTCTGTTTATTTCTTTTTTTTTTTTCTTTTCTGTCCCTACTTACACCTATGTGCCCTTTTAGCTCCTGATCTTCCTGTTTTGAGACAAGAAGTTCCTATATTTCTCAGTAGCCTCCTTACTTGCTCAGAGTCAGACCTCCAGCAGCTAGGGAAGGATGGAGAGCTACTCTTACCCTTTTAGTAAGGTGAGTCTGGTGGCTCTGTGATCATTCACTTCCTGCTCGTAAACAGGAAGTTCCTGTTGTCAGTTAAATCCTGTGCCTATAAAAGTAGAACTGCCTTTGGGTGGAGGGGAAGGAAGGAGGGCAATGTAGTCCAAGTAGAGAAGTTTAGTTATACCAGCAGGTCTTTCCTCCTAGTGCTCTTTTTGTTCTCTGGCAGAAGCTATCTAGGGCAGTGCTTAAATCTGGTTTTAACCTGGCTCCTTCTAGCTAAGCCATTCCCCCTACTTTGCAAATCTTTCTACACTTAGTTAATTTCACAAATAATTCCCTTCAGCCACCTGTGACAAGCACCTAGATAACTACACAGATAACAATTCACTTCAACTAACTCTGACAAACTTTTTTTTTTTTGTTACCCTAAATTGAACGTCCCAGTACAAGAGTTCTAGTTCTTAGTCCAAGTGGAGAAGTTTAGTTATACCAGCAGGCCCTTCCTCCTGGTGCTCTTCTTGTTCATGTACTTAAAGGTTTCAATCATGTTTCCCCGTCCCTCCTCTCATCCAGCGAGTGAGTACATGTACAACTCCCTCGGCCTCCTCTCGTATGACAAGTTCCCCCAGCCCCTTGATCATCTTTGTTGCCCTGCGCTGCACCCCCTTCAGTAACTTATTTATTTACGAGTTTAACCAGGAAGGCATGCTGAGCAGTGTTGCTCGATTCCAGATGCGACCTGGGGGTCCAGACCCAAGACAATAGCACAAATCACAAAGTACATAGTTAAACAGCACAATGAATGGGAACTTAATGTCCCTCTTCAGATACGGGTGCCAGTACTGCACACAGTACTCCGGGTGCGGTCTAACTAGTGACCTATACAGTGGCAGAATCACCTCCTCCCTCCTCGAGGATATACTCCTTGCAATGCAACCCAGCATTTTGTTGGCCTTTGCAGCTGCCTTCCTATATTGTGCCAAGTTGTTCACTGACAGTGTAATGAGCAACCCCAGATCCTTCTCCTCCTCTGTCTGGGCTAGCTGCACTCCCCCAGCTGGTAACTCCTCCTTGGGTTCTTCACCCCAAAATGCAGCACCCTGCACTTTTTGGCATTAAACCCCAGTTGCCAGGAGTCTGACCAGGTTTCAAGCTTTGCTAGATCATCCTGCATCCCCTGCCATCCCCCTAGGTTGTCCACCACCACTCCCATCTTGGTATCAGCAGCAAACAGACTGATCTTGCTCTTGATGTCCAATGATACGTCTGCAATGAATATCCCAAACAACACTGGTCCCAACACCGAGCCCTGCAGAACACCGCTCATCACTACCCTTGGGTGTGAGAGCTCCCCACCCACCACCACCCTATGTTGCCTTCCCTGAAGCCAATTCCCTACCTATCTCACCAGCTCTGCACCTGCCCCTGTGCCTTCTAATTTACTTTCCAGCCTCCCATGTGGCACCAAGTCGAATGCCTTACTGAAGTCCAGATACAGGACATCCACTGCATGGCCTCTGTCCAGTTGCCTAGTTACCCAGTCATAAAACTCCACCAGGTTGGTTGGCAGGATCTGCTATGTATGAAGCCATGCTCTCTGCTGTCCTGTAGTCCTCTGGCCTCTAGGAGGGCCACCAGCCTCTCCTGCAGGATAGTCTCCATCAGCTTACCCACGATGGATGTGAGGCTTACCAGTCTGTACTTCCCCGGTTCATCCTTGGGGCCACTCATCTGGAGGGGCACTACATGAGCCATCCTCCACTCCTGAGGTACACACCCCGAGTGTAGTGAGGCATTAAATAGGTCTGCCAAAGGTCCTGCAAGGACCTCTGCCAGCTCCTTCAGTACCCTAGGGTGGATGCCATCTGGGTCTGGCGACTTGTCCACCCTAAGTGCCTTCAAACCGTCCTGAACTCTGCCCTCCATGATTTCCCCATCTGTCACCCCTCCCTCCATTTCTGCCGTTCCTCCCCCCTTGGGTATCACCCCCCCTCTTCTCCTTAGTAAATACCGAGCAGAAGTAATCATGCAGCGCTTCTACCTTATCGCACCTTGCTTCCACCCAACCCCCCTCCTTCCTAATCCTTACTATGTGGTCCTTACAGCTCCTTTTCTCCCTGATGTACCTAAAGAAGTCCTTCTCCCCCTTTTTAATGCCTTGTGCCAGCCTGAGCTCCGTAGCTGCCTTGGCTCCCTTACTGCCCGTGTCACCTCCTTCGATTCCATCAGGTACTCTTCCCTGTCCTCCCCCATCCCTGTTTTCTTGTACCTTCTAAAGGCAGTTCTTTTCCTTCTTACCTTTTTCATGACCTCCCTGCTCAACCAGCTCAGTTTCTTAGCCCTAGCCTTCTTGCTCTGGGCCTTGCAGCAGGTTTTGTTTGCCTCCACTATCCCCAGCTTTATGAGCTCTCAGCTCTGGTTAGTGCCCATACTAGGTTGAAGTATAAGGAAACACAGAAGGAGCAAGACAGAGAACTATATCAGTTAAAGCAGAAGGAGGCAAGGAAGGCAGTCAGAATAGCAAAGGCCCAAACTGAGGAAAAGACAGCCAACTCTGTTAAGAAGGGGGATAAAACCTTTTGCCGGTACATTAGGGATCGAAGAAAGACCAAGGGAGGGAGGGAGGGATACTGAGGCTTAATAAAGGGGAGGGAATGTGGGTAAAAGGTGACAGTGAAAAAGTAGGGATACTGAACGAATACTTCTGGTCAGTATTCACAAAAGAGGAAGAGGAGGGGGAGGTACCTAAACCAAACAACAGAAACACTCCAGATAAGGGGGTCGATACCAGTCCATTCACAGAAGAAAGGGTTCTGAAAGAACTCTTAAAACTGAAGGTGGACAAAGCAATGGGGCCTGACAAGATTCACTCCAGAATTCTAAAAGTACTAAGGGGAGAACTAGTGACACCACTGACTACCCTCTTTAACAAATCATGGGAGGATGGGGTGGTACCTGAGGACTGGAGGAGGGCGGATGTGATTCCACTTCACAAAAGTGGGAGCAGGGCACAGGCAGGAAACTATAGACCTGTTAGTTTGACCTCAGTGGTAGGGAAAATGATGGAATCACTTCTGAAGGAAAGAACTGTTGAGTACGTAGAGGCCAGCGGGGCAAAGGACCGAAGGCAGTATGGATTCACAGCGAGAAGGTCATGTCAGACGAATCTAGTAGATGTCTTTGATTGGGTGACCAAAGCAGTAGACCAGGGAGGGGCTGTGGACATGGCCTACCTAGACTTTAGCAAGGCATTTGACACAGTCCCATACAAAAGATTAATATACAAGCTAGCCAGCCTTGGAGTGGGTCCCAAGGTGGTAACCTGGGTAAAAAATTGGCTGGACAACGGGACGCAAAGGGTAACAGCAAACGGAGTCCACTCTGAAGAAAGGGGAGTTACTAGCAGGGTACAGCAGGGTTCAGTACTGGTCCTCTTTAATGTCTTTATAAGTGACACTGAGGAGGGACTGGAAGGAAAAGTATGTCTCTTTGCAGATGACACAAAGATCTGCAACAGGGCTCATACACAAGGTGGGGTCGAGGAGATGAGAAGGGACTTGGCAAGGTTGGAGGAATGGTCAAATGTATGGCAGCTTAGATTCAACGCAAAGAAGTGCCAAGTAATGCACCTGGGGAACAAAAACTAAGGAGAAGAGTACACAGTGGGGGGGGGGAGAGATACTAACAACAACAAAAATGGAACGGGACCTGGGGGTGGTCATATCAGACAACCTAAAGGTGGGCAAGCAATGTGAGAAGGCAGTAAGGATGGCTGGGGGGATACTGGGATGCACAGGGAGAGGCATCACCAGTAGAAAACAGGAAGTTATTATCCCTCTGTACAGACAATTGGTGAGACCCCATCTGAGTGCACTGTGTAGTTCTGGAGACCCCATCTCTGCAAGGACATAGACAGGATGGAGGCTTCCAGAGGAGGGCAACTAAAGTGGTGCAGGGTCTGCACCAGAAGACATACGAAGAGAGAAAAGGAGCTTAATATGCATATGCTCGACAGCAAGCGGGGGCATAGAAACTTTCAAGTACCTCAAGGGAATCAACAAAGTCCAAGAGGGTAGCACATTTCAGAAAATGAGATGTGTAAGAACAAGAAGGCACAATTTGGAGACAGAGGGGGGACAGCTCAGAGGTAATGTGAGGAAGTATTTTTTCACGGAGGGGTTGTGGATGCATGGAATGGCATTCCTGAGGAGGTCGTGGAGTCAAAAACAGTGGGAGAATTCAAGAATGCATGGGACAGACATAAGGCAATTCTAGTGGAAGTAGGAGGAAGTAGGCTGTTGGTTAACTAGGATCTGCAGCTAATCCATTAGGTAGGGAAATGGGCAGACTAGGTTGGCCAAGCGGTCCTTATCTGCAGTCAAATTCTGTGTTTCCATGTTTTTATCATCACAACTGTTTCAAAGAAAGCCCAAAAGATACAGTATGTCTTCTGATTAGACTTGAAAGGTTCTTGCGACTGCACAATTTTGCCAAATTATTTTCAGTTTAAAATGTTTTTACAAAGGATGGCCCGGCTAAGATGTAACATCATTAAGTGAAGGTCTTGCTGTTACTTAAGCGATAAGGCATGACAGAATGTGCTTTTTGCTGGGACAACAGTATGCCTTGGATAGATCTATGTGATAACGACGATCACCAATGGGTGATGGCACATCGCCGGAAAAATATTTCAGCAATGTACTCCCAGCACACAGTAAAATGGTGCCAGGGACTTGGGATTTTCCACTTTATGCAGGCTCCCCACTTGAGGATTCTCAACTCCAGAGAGATGCGTGTCGGGGAGGGGGATGCTAAATGAAAAAATAAAAATTTGGGCCGGGCGCAACAAAAAGTACCTGCATCCAGATTCGAACCCAGCACCATTCCCGCCGCAGCCCTGAACCCACCTACCATGCCACAGAAGCAGCTCGCCACAGCACCACCCCCTTCAACCCCTCTGTACCCTCCCACTCCACACTCAGCATGCTCACTCTCTCCCCTGCGTGGAGGCATGTACCTAAAGGATGTCGCTATTTCGCGCACCCCTCCATCTGGTCACTCACCTTCCCCAGTCGCCTCAATGACAGGCGCCGCGACTGAGCTGCCCTTTCGGTAGGTGCCCAATCGCAGTCGACAAAGTCACGGGATATCGCCATGGGTGGACTGAAGCATGAGGCCGAGATTCAGTGCTTCCACCACCCGAGGACGACTGTTATCCCAGCACAAAGCACACCCTGGAGTGTCTTATAGCAAATATGAAATGGGTCCATTAGGATTAGTAAAGAAATAAAACACTATTGAGCCACTGTAACCCTGCTGTTTGGCAGATGCTACATTTTTTTAAATACAAGTGAGTTGAAGTATATAGATACAGCTGGGCCTCCTTAATGTAAACAGGTCAGTGAGGTCATGGACCTTTTTCCAGTGCTGTTGCACTGGGATATCAGCACTAGATTCCAAGCCCCAGAGCCAATCATGTTTCTGGATCTTTTGTACTCATTTCACTATTGATTTTATAGCCCAGAGCAACTGATGGCTGCATTATTTGTCTTTCTCCTGAAGGCAATCTAAATGTAGGTGTTCATATTCTAAATTTACTCCATTGAATGTTTTCTTCTTTCACTAGCTGTACAGTTGTTTGTGTTTGCTATTTGTATTTCTGTATTTTTATCCCTACCCCCTCCTCCCCCAGGACGCATCTGGAATCGAGCGGTACTCTGCTCAGTATGCCTACCTGGTAAAATGCTTAAATAAATAAGTATAGTCAGGTCAGGTGACTTGCTGAAGGTCACAAAGTGTGTTCGAGGCTGTTGTGGGACTGAAACCTGTGATCTCCAGGTTCACACAGCAGTGCTTCTACCACTAAAAAAGACTGCATTCCAGAAATGCTCAGAGCGTGCATTAACTACTATGGATCATTATCTGTGGATAATTCAGTTATCCATATCTGGTTGGAAAGACATGGACAATGGAATATTTATCAGAATAATGATCATAAACCTCATTATTTGCTCCAGATGAAAAAAAGTATCCAGGCCTAAAATTACCAGTATTCAGGGTATCGTAACGATATCACAGATTACCCACCCAGATAATAACAACACAAGCAAATTACATTATGGAGCCTCCAATGTAAGAGATCAAGGGTCAGTGTTTGAACTGTTAATGCAATGATAGGCTTAGCGCCATACTTTATTTTATGCAGATGAAAGTAGGTTTGTGCTAACAGTGCCATATTAGAAGGCACAGGTAGAGGGGCACTAAGCTGTTAGTGAGGGAGCATGAACAAAGTCAAAGTGTGTAAACAACTGAGCCACTGTGGCTTGCATATTGTGGTGCTTGGCACAGTCATAGGGTTTTCGAAGCCGAACTGCACAGATAATCAAATTAAGGGATTCTACCTTGAACATGACCAATCTCACAAAGGTGTTCAGGTTTTTTTAACCTCCTTTACAGCTTTCTCCATGGGGCTATGACCCCAAGGGTACATCCTCAGACCTGACCCCCAGCTGCATTCGCCCCCGAGGTTCCCCACCAGTTCCCCCTCCGTAGCAGGGTCAGATGTGGGGGTGCCGGCAGTCCCCCGGCACCAGGTACGTCAAATCTGGTGGGAGGAGGCAGACTTCGCTGGAGCGGTCGGGCCATCACGGGTCCGTGGAGCCCTGGCCATTTTCTGTTTTCTCCCTTCCCTTCCCTCCCCTCCGACATAAGCACATCAGCTTCGGAGCCTCCCGACCCGTACTGCCTCCAGCCACCGCTAGAGGGCAGTCAGCCGGGGGGGACATCTAATCCCCTTCCCTGGAGAGAGGAGAGCAGTACTCCGGACGCTCAATCCTATCTCCCCCCTGCCGACCCCCAGTGGCCCAGGCTCGTTCCCGAACCTGGGTTACTGGCGTGGCGTGGTGCAAGGTGTGGTGTCCAGCGCCTCAACCCTCAGCGCCACTGGGCTTGCTAGGTGTTCAGGCTTTTAAGACCTAAGACTGATCAGAATCTCCACTTGACATTTCGGGGACTAGGAAATACATGGAGCAGTACCCTTGTTTGTTCTTCTGAGGGGATACTGGAGAATAAAGTTACTTATCTGTAACTTGATCTTCTAGAGTACCTCCTCCATAGAGAAACATGCATTGGTCTTATGTCTAGTGGCACTAGGCTCAGCAGGAACCAAGACTTTTGGGACCTGTATGGCACTGAACATTGCACAGCACCATATGTTATGGTGCTGTGCATACCAATGGTACAGGTAGTGGCGTGACCTTAATCACCACAATACTTTTTTTTTTTTTTTTTAAATTTACTATATACTTTTACGACGCCCACCCGCCCGGTAACTCCGCCAGGTCATGGACTCTTCCTACTTCCATATCGGACTTACCCCTTCCTTGATACCCCTGGCTTACCCTCAGGTCGGGCTTCGGCACGTCTCCCCATCTGGCACCGCAGATGACGGGATAGGTCAAGGAGGGCCATCTTGGAGGCTAATCGGAGCTGAAGGCTGGCATCATGGAGGGCGGCTGGCAGCTCAATTTTTTTCTTCCCCCTGTAAGCGAGAGGCGGGAGTGTGCAATGATGCCAGCGTCCGTCTCGCCCCTCAGAGTCAAGCTGGTGCCAGATGATGTGGTACTCCCAGCTTCCGCCAGGGGTTCCTCTAGCACTGGTCGCACACCGCTCCCTCCCACTACAGAAGGAGAGCAGTCCATGGGATGCTTGATCCTTCTCCTCCTTGTCGGCCCTCCGATGACTAAGGTCCGTTACCAAACCCAGGTCGCTGGCGCCGCAAGTGGACATCCAACTGCTGCACCGACGGGCCGGCTTACTTTTTTTTTTTTTTTTTTAACGAGAAGTGATACAGATACAGAATAAATGACCGAAAGATAAACTATTGCAAATTGAAATTGTAAAAGAATTTTAAAACACTAATACCAGCACAAAAAAACCATAAGATAGCCTAAATACCCCCATAAGGGCCAAAATTGCTCCTAGAGTGCAATAAATATAAAGAGATAGAAACACAAACCTTTTTCTGACTCTATACCAGGTGTCCCAATTCCAGTTACCATGAGCTACAAACACTATGCTCTTGTGCAAACTCTGAAGTTGTTGTAGAGTTTTATCACATACATTACTGGGCCAAAAAAAATTCCATGGATGCTGACAAGGCCAAAGGCTCTGATGACTTATTGCTAAGGATGCTTTAATGGATAGGAGATGGAATAACTGGACCAATATCTAATCTTTCTAAAAATCCCTACTTGAAAGGAAAGTCTCCAGTGATCAGAGAACAGCTACTTTAATCCTAATACACAAGGGAAACAAGGCCAATACAGCAAAATATGGAGTTCGTCATTAAAAGACAGCACACTTAAGTTTCTGAATGAAACAGACAATATAGATCAGAAAGAGCAGAGATTCACTAAAACCCAGTCATGAATAACACATCTATTACGTTGCTATGAGCCTGTGTGTAGAGAACTAGACAGAAGGCAGTTGGTGGATGTTATCATGCCTTTTTTTATACTCGCTTTATTTAAACATACCAACAGCATGCATTGTACAGTACACATATCCACTTGCAACAGTGCAATTTACGGTACACTGTTTCTGTGTGAGCAGGTGCACACTATTCCATAATGTACAGTCAATTAAAAAAATGCTAACCTATCCACCTAACTGAATTTGTGGAGTGACAGGGACGGACCCTTTAAGAGCCTGTAAGTGGTCTCATTACTGTTCAGTCCCCTGGCGTAAATACTACAATAGTCTTCCAGGATAGTCCACCGTAAAGTCTATATTTAGTTACACATCTTCCTATCTGGTATGTAATGGCTGAACCCAAGCTAAGAGCAGGAAAAATGCTACAGGGGTTACCCCCCCCCCCCCCAACTAGAGATATCAGGGTTCCAATCGGAAGCCTACATCTCAGATGACAAGCTCGGGTCCCTTAGTCTCTCCATCAGAAACCTCTTCATCTTGTGCCAGTCCCTACCTCCTCCATCTAGCGAGGTATACATAGATACATAGACAGTGTCGGCAGATAAGGGCCTATGGCCCACCCAGTCTGCCCATTTGAGCTTGTAAGTTCAGTTTATGTTTTCCAAGAAGTCTGTTGCCCCTTACCCCTGACCTCCAGAATTCCTTTATGTCTATCCCATGCATTCTTAAATCCTGTGATTGTTTCAGCCCCCAACACTTCCTCTGGCAGGGTGTTCCACTTGTCCACCACCCGTTCTGTGAAGAAATTCTTCCTCACGTTTCCTCTGAATCGTCCTCCTCCAACTTCATCCCATGCCTCTAGTCCTGGAACATCTTTTCGCTTAAAAATAGTGTATTCCTGCACCCTGTTCCTCCCTGTAAGATACTTGTATGTCTCTATCATATCCCCTCTCTCCCTCCTTTCCTCCAGGGAGTACATGTTCAGTTCCTTCAACCTGTCCTCATAGGACTTGTGATGTAATCCATGCACCATCTTTGCTGCCCTCCTCTGAACCTTCTCTATCCTATGTCCTTACGTAGGTAAGGTCTCCAGAACTGTACAGTGTACTCCTTGTATACCTGGGTACTATCCTGGACTGCAAACATCAGGCGTTCCATTTCTGAAATCTGGGTAACCCCTCTCTTCCCACTCATCTTGAAAGGATGAATCACTTGAAAAGGATAAATACAGTTGGTCAGGAGTCTCTCTTTAAGCTGAGTGGCAACCATAACATGAGGGGGCACAGTCTTAAGCTGGAGGGTGGGAGGTTTAGGAGGGATGTCAGGAAGCACTTCTTCAAAGAGAGGGTGGTGGACACTTGGAATGCACTGCCGGAAGAGGTCATCTCATTGAAGACAGTGGGCAGCTTTAAGAAAGGCTGGGCTAGGCATAGGAGGAAGGTAAGGATCACGAGTAGGGAGGATGGGAGGAGTGGGGAGGGAGGGCAGGGACATTAGCTCAAGTTGTGGACCCTGCAGAGTTGATGGATCAAATGGCCTTCTTCTGCTGGCTTCTTCATATGTTCATATCTACAGTGAGGGGAAATGTCTGCAGACACTACCTAGTAATAGCTTTCACAGCTGCAGCTATGCAAATATGCCATAGGTAACAAGAGTCTAGTCCTCTATTCCCTTTCAGGGTAGGTCTCAGTATCAGATGCTGAAACAGAAGGGGCTCCTCTGTCATGAAAGCTTTATGTATTTTGTCCTTCACTTCCACCAGTATAACTGAAGTGCCTGACAAGACAAAAAGATATGACTGTGAGTTGCCCGCAAGTCCTTGCACCCCCTCCAGCACTCAGCAGACACTCCAGCATCCCATTCTGCCTTTATAACTGAAGTAATAATATAGTGAGTGTGCACTTTCCAGGTAAAATAATGAAATCTAGGAGAGGAGGCCGTTTTAAACTTGGCCTGCCAAATTCTCCCCCACTCCTTAGAGGTCACTTGTATCTGGGCTTCAACCTGCCATTTATCTGTAATATAAGATCCAGAAACAAATGATTTGATACCTTTTATTGGACCAACATGGATGTTACAGAAAAGAACAAAGTTTTCTAACTTTCGAACCTACCCGGTCCTTCTTCAGAAGTGTATCTGTCTTCTGTGTTATGAATTGGTACAATAAAGTGGCCGCCCCTCTCTGTTGTATGGAAGACAGTAAAGTTGGAAAGGTGATGCCTCCGGTTGTTCTGCATCTTCCCCTCCCAGTTCCTATCTTTTATTTATTGAAATGTTTCACCAGGAAGGCACGCTGAGCAACAAGTTGCTCATCTCCTGGTGTGACCTGGGCGGTAGGGAACAACGGGACACAATACAGAGAAATGTTACAATGTTGGAATACAATTTGCTTACTTGCATACAATGAGTGCAGGAGGGATTACAGGTGGATCACATTGGCGAACAATGCAACAGTTAACTAACTATAGTAGATATGAAGACACATAGCAATTTGGCAACAGTTGGTGACAGCTGGTAACACTGGAACACATATAACTTGGTAACAGTATGTAGCACTAGATGGTAAGGTGACGCAATAGTAATTAGTAGCCATTAGTGTAACATAGATATTCAAGATTTACAGTGATTGGAGTAGAGAGAGGAAGAACGGAAGGAGGGAATGAAAAATTGCGAAGGGCAGAATGGAGGAAGGGAAAGGAATCTTATAGATGTTTTGTGATATAATCTCCAAGCTGAAAATATCTGAAGCTGTCTCCCATGGCCCAGCTGAATTCAGCTTTACATACCCCAAAAGTGTTGATTATGTTACATGTCACTAACTGAGTAGGGTATTTAGTTACACGAGGCTGGACTCCTGTACTAAGGGTCTACTGTGCACAAGAGAAACTCTTTGTCCCAAGCTAGTCATCTATACTGCCAAAGGTACTTGGCTACTTTATATTTGTTGTATATTTTTCCCTGGCCTCTGGGGTGAACTGCATCACCTCAAACATTTCAGGGGGCCTATCCTAAGATGTTTATCAAACAACATGGATGAAGTGGGATAGTGTCCTCTGTCTCCAGCTCTGTAGATTTCCATGTTGCTACATATACAGGGTCTTGCCACAGGAGCGCTACTCTGACTTGGGCTGCAATCCAGTAGTCCTCCAGAGTTAGGAGTGTCTATCCTCCCTTTTCCTCACTCTCAGGACTCCACTACAGACCCTAGGTTTCATCTGCCCCCCAAACAAACTTCATGATTTGCTTTTGAGCTGCAGTAAACTATGCCAGAGAAACCCATGGGGGGAGTACTGCAACAGGTAAAAGTACCTTGGTAAGAGGTTTGTGTTTACTGCTTACAGTCTAGAATACATCTGCAGGGGTAGTAGGGACCACCTCTTAATATCAGTTGCTGCTGTCTGCAGTAAAGGGGCACAATTATCTTGATAAAGAAAGGCATTAGTGGACCTCAAATACATGCCTAAGTATTTTCATTGTCATACCCCATTTCATGGGGTGTTGTTTCTGTAATGTAGTGGGGGGTTCAAAATGGAAGTTGAGAACCTCTGTTTTAGTATTATTTAATATGCAACTGGGAAGGAGGGAAAATTCCTGAACCACTTCCATAATTCTGGTCAAAGATGACTGAGGGAACATGGGATACAGAGGCACAGCATCTGCACAGAGGGCAATTTTGTGCTTTTGGCCCTCTACAGTTACCCTTGTATTACCGTGTCTTGACGGATTGACTGTGCCAATGGCCCTATATACAGAGTCGTTAAGACCAGTAACAATGGGCAACCCCGTCTGGTCCCACTGCATAGTTGAAACCCAGCTGAGAGATGTCCATTTGCCCCAATATAAGCCTGAGCGATCGCACACGTTTGTTTGCACTACATGAAGTGGAGGAGAACCCAAACTCAGCAAGGACCTAATAAAGATACTGCCAATCAACCTGACCAAATGCTTTTTCAGCATCCATACTCACAATGAGGGCAGGTGTCTTGTTTTGAGATAGGTAGCATATAATGTGCATTGTCCAACTGACACTGTCCTGAGCCTGACTCCCTGCCACAAAACCCATCTGCTAAGGCCCATCAGGCCTGGGATAATGCCTTTGAGATGGTGCGTCAGTGTGGCAGTAAGGTATTTATACATTAAGGATGAATATAGCACGACATGGGGGAAAAAGGTTAAGGTCCTTGCTGGGCTTGGGAAGGACAGAAATACTGGTATAATTTCAAGCTGGAGCAAGGGCCCCACCTTCTATCTTGGCCACCTGAAAGGCAGCCTTAAAAAGCAGGTCTGTCCTCCAGGAATCGTCAATAAAATTCAGAGGGGTGGCCATCTGATCACAAGCATTTATCTGTTCTGCTGTACTTAATTTCCTCTATTATATCTTCCCCTCCAAAAGGTGCAGTAAGAATATTGTTTCATTCTTGGGTAACTAGGGGAAGATGTAACCGTCCCAGCTAAGTGCCTACATCTGCTATTGTATTCCCAGGTTTAGCTGCATATAGAGTGTAAAAGCAGTGTTGAAAGGCCTCTGAACCCTCCTTCCCTCTCTCAACCCTACGCCCCAGCCCCTGGTGCACAGAAACATAAAGTTTTACGGCAGATAAGGACCACTTGGCCCACCTAGTCTGCCCATTTCCCTACCTGATGGATAAGCTGCAGATTCTAGCTAATCAACAGCTTACTTCCTCCTACCCCCCACTAGAATTGCCTTATGTCTGTCTCATGCATTCTTGAATTCTCCCACTGTTCCTGACTCCACAACCTCCTCAGGAAGGCTGTTCCATGCATCCACAACCCTCTCTGTGAAAAAATACTTTCTAACATTACCTCTGAGCCGTCCCCCCTCTATCTTCAAATTGTGCCCCCTTGTTCTCGCGCATCTCTTCTTTTGAAAGATGCTACCCTTGTACTTTAATTCCCTTGAGATACTTAAAAGTTTCTATCATGTCCCTCCTCTCCCTCCTTTCCTCAAGAATATACATACAGTATTAAGCTGCTTTAGTCTCTCCTCGTATGCTTCTGGTGCAGACCCTGCACCATTTTGGTTGCCCTCCTCCGAACAGCCTCCACTCTATATCTTTGCGGAGATGGGGTCTCCAGAATTGCATGCAGTACTCCAGATGGGGTCTTACCAACTGTCAGTACAGAGAGATGAGATAACTTCCTGTTTTCTACTGTTGATGCCAGGGGCGTAGCTACAAGGATGCAGTCGCACCTGGGCCCATGAGGTTTGAGGGGCCCAAATCATAATTTTGATGTCTGTTCAAAACTGGGGGGGCCCTATAACATACCCTTGCACCCAAGCCCTCTGGGAATTTGCTACGCTACTGGTTGATGCCTCTCCCTATGCATCCCAGTATCCCCCCAGCCCTCCTTACTGCCTTCTCACATTGCTTGCCCACCTTTAGGCCATCTGATATAATTATTCCTAGGTCTCTTTTCGATTTTTGTTGTTATTAACTCACCACCCATTGTGTACTCTTCCCCTGGGTTTTTGTTTCCCAGGTGCATTACCTTGCACTTCTTTGCACTGAATCTGAGCTGCCATATATTTGACCATTCCTCCAACCTTGCCAAGTCCCTTTTCATCCTTTCCACCCCGCCTTGTTAAATCAACCCTGTTGCAGATCTTTGTGTCATCTGCAAAGAGACATACTTTTCCTTCCAGGTGCTCTCCAATGTCACTTATGAAGACATTAAAGAGGACTGGTCCCAGTACCGACCCCTGCGGTACCACACTAGTTACCCTCCTTTCTTCACTGTGGACTCTGTTTACTATTACCCTTTGCGTCCTGTTGCCCAGCCAGTTTTTTATCCAGGCTACCACCTTGGGACCCACTCCCAGGCTGGCTAACTTGTATATTAATCTTTTGTGTGAGACTATGTCAAATGCCTTGCTAAAATCTAGATAGGCCATATCCACAGCCCCTCTCTGGTCTACTACTTTGGTCACTCAGTCAAAGAAATCTATTAGATTCGTCTGACGTGACCTTCCTGCTGTGAAACCATGCTGCCTTGGGTCCTGTGCCCCACTGGCCTCTAGGTACTCAACAATTCTTTCCTTCAGAAATTATTCCATCATTTTCCCTACCACTGAGGTCAAACTAACAGGTCTGTAGTTTCCTGCCTCTACCCTGCTCCCACTTTTGTGAAGTGGAATCACATTTGCCCTCCTCCAGTTCTCAGGTACCACTCCATCCTCCCATTATCTGTTAAACAGAGTAGTCAGTGGCATTACTAGTTCTACCCTTAGTTCTTTTAGAATTCTTGGGTGAATCCCATCAGGTCCCATTGCTTTGTCCATTCTCAGTTTCAAGAGTCCTTTCAAAACCCTTTCTTCTGTGAATGGACTGGTATCGGCCCCCCCGTTCAGAGTGTTTCTTTTGTTTGGTTTAGGTACCTCCCCCTCCTCTTCCATTGTGAATACTGAGCAGAAATATTCGTTCAGTATTCCTGCTTTTTCATTATCACCCTCTGCCCACATTCCCGACCCTTTATTAAGTCTCTGTATCCCTCCCTTGGTCTTTCTTCACTCCCTAATGCACCTATAAAAGGTTTTATCCCCCTTCTTAACAAAGTTAGCTATCTTTTCCTCAGTTTGTGCCTTTGCTATTCTAACCGCCTTCCTTGCCTCCTTCTGCTTTAACTGATAAAGTTCTCTGTCCTGCTCCTTCTGTGTTTCCTTGTATTTCCTGAATTCTACCCTTTTCACCTTAACCTTCCCTTCTACCTCTTTTGAGAACCATAGTGTTTTTTTCCTTCGTTTTGTTGATTTGCTTTACACAAAGGCTTGTTGCCTCTGCGATGACTGTTTTGATTATTCTCCATTATTCCTCCACCCATCCTTCTTGCCCGTTTGCTAGTGCTTTTCTGAGGCACTCTCTCATTTTCCCAAAGTTATCTCTCCAAAAGCTCAATACTCTTGTTTTGGTATGGCTTGATTATATAGCTGTGTTCATTGTGAACCACACTGTTTGGTGGTCATTTGTTCCCAGATGGCTACCCACTTCTAAATCTGAGATCCTTTCTCCTTCCCCATTTGAGAGTACCAGGTCTAAGACTGCTCCTTCCCATGTGGGTTCCAACATTAGCTGCCTGAGGCATGCCTCCTCTAGGGCATCAAGAATGACCCTTCTCTTGGATGTGCCTGCAGCAAAGGTACTCTCCGGTTAACATCTGGCATATTTAGGTTCTCCATCAACAATATCTCCCCTTTTTCTTCCATTTTAAGGATGCCTTCTATCATTTCCTTGTCCATTTCCTCCCCCTGAGATGGGGGTCTGTACACAACCCCCATGTGGATTGTGGTGCCATTTCCTGTCTCCAGGGTGACCCACAGTGACTCCTCAACTTCCTGTTTACTCTTTAGTTCTGTTGCTTTAATCCCTTCCCTCATATAGCGAGCTACTCCTCCTCCTCTTTTACCCACCCTGTCCGTCCTGTAGATTGTGTATCCTGGCATGTTGACATCCCAGTCATGGTTCTCTGTGTACCATGTTTCAGTGACTGTCACAATATCCAGGCATCCCTCTTCCGTCAAAGCCACTAGTTCAGGGAGTTTGTTACACAGACTGCAGGCATTGGCACTCATCAGTCATCACCTTCCATTTTTTTTTTTATGGCCTTACCCCCTTTTAGCCCCGTCCCTGTCCTTACTGCCTTTTTCTGCATTTACCCCTGTCCTGCTCCCCACTGACTTCTCTGCCTTGGTGTTTACCTCACTAACTACTCTGTTTTGTGGGGGGATGCTGGGATCTCCCTGCTCCTTTTCAGTACCTCCCCCCTTGGCTAGTTTAAATGCTTGCCAATGAAGCATTTAAACCTATCACCTAGGATCCTCGTTTCCCCCTGGACAGATGCAGACCATCGTGCCAGTATTGGCCTGCATCCCTCCAGGTGGCTCCCCAGTCCCCAATGAAGCCAAAACCCTGAGCTCCACACCAGTTTTTCAACCATTCATTGAACCCCATGGTGCAGAATACCCTACCATCATCCCCCACCATAGACAGGCAGCACCTCCGAGATGGTTACCGCACCTGCTTCTTGTCTAAAGCCCCTTCCCAACTCTACACACTCCTCTTGCACCGCTCTGATCCCATTCACAGCCAGGTCATTTGTCCCTAGGTGGACAATGACATCCATCTCCCTCCCTCGTGCAGCTGCTCCCACAATCCTGAGGATTCGCTTCCTGTCCCTCCGAGCTGTGGCGCCAGCCAGGCAGGCACCTCACCTCCTTATCCCCTTCCTCCCCAACTTCTACCCCCTAATGATCGAGTCCCCCACCAGGAGTTGTTTCCTTTCTATGTGGGGTCTCGTGCCACCCTCCTGTGGGTCACCAGAATAACATATGAATTGTGGAGAGGTACAACTGAAGGGATGCACCTCTGTTCCACCAGCCTCTCCCTCCCTGAGTCCACCTTGGTCCAACCACTCCTCTTTCTGGGCAACCTCTGAGGTAGCGGTGGTGGCCCTGGTGGTCCCTGGTGGGGGAAGAGGTTTCACGAATCCTAGCCAGGTCAGCCTGGAGATGGGCAACCTCCTCCCTCAGACCAGAGAGGTGCCTGCAAACAGGGCAGCATCGCAACCTCCAGAATGACTCCCAGAACACTGCTGCCCCACAGCCATTGCACTGTACCACTCCCATCTTGACTTATTTTGTGTCCCCTCTCCTGTTGCTTTGTATGCTTACTGTCTCCGTCCTCTATGTATTTTTACACTTACTTTCCTACTGCCTATGTGCCCTTACAATTTTCACCTTGTCTGCAAGGACCTCCTGGGATACAGATGTGTTCCTGTTTGGGACCAAAATCACCACACCTCTGCTCCACCCAGTTTCATAGGAGCAGAAGTGGATTTGATGGAATCCGAACTTGGTCAGTTTCTATCTTTATTTTTTTTTTAATTGAAGTTTATTAAGTTTTTCTTATTTATACAACAAAATGAACACACTCAGAAAGGACAACACTGATCCCCCAACAGACATACATAGATATTCACAATGCCCTTGACAGTAGTCTATTAAGCAATGCCTTGGAACACACAGGACCTAGGAACAAGGGAGAGGGACAAGTAGAAAAGTAAAATGAAATTACAACAAAAGGAGAGAGAAGGATGAGAGAAGGATAAGACGCTATCCCAGGGGAAGAAAAGCCAGGATAAAGCCGAGGGGTACCCCCCCCAAAAAAGGTCAAATTCTCCACAATATTTAGATGGCTAACCAGTGGAACCTGGCACATCAAGACATGATTACCCTCATCCCCTGGAGTCAGGAATGAGCCTGATTAGGTCTCCTGGAGAGAAGAAAAAAAAAAAAAAAAAAAGAGGAAAATTATTTCAAGACTGTTCCACCAAGATTTCCGGTATATCTTTCTGGTCCCTGGAGGCTTTATAATGAAAAAATGTGAACCATCTGCCTTTGAATCTATCCAATTGAGAACGTAGTATGGCAGTAAGCCGTTCCATTTTCAGTATTCCAAGGCAAATGCTGTACCAAGAGTCCAATGAAGGTTTCTTATTTGTAAGCCAACAATGAGTGATGGCCTTAAGGGCCGCAGTAACAAGTACATAAAACAGATAACAGAGTGATCTGGACTTCAGAGTGTCCGGAGGCAGAGCAAATAGCCAGTGCTGGATGTCAGAAGGAGGAATAATGTCAAAAATGCCACCCCCACCACCTTCTTTTTTGAATCCCAGTACTCTGCTAATTCCTGGCACTCCCAGAAGATATGCAAATACATGCCCTTGGATTGGCAACCTCTCCAACATAGGTCAAAGATATGTTTCCCATAATGTTCGGTGACTACTTGGGGGGCTGAAGTAGCAAACTATGACTTGCCACCTGAATTCCCTCTAAAACAGTGAGGCTGAGGTGAGATGGACTCCCCGCCAAATCTTCTGCCATTCAGATTCACCTAGGCTGACACCTGCCTCTGTCATCCAACTCTCCTTGACATGAGCCAAGTGATCTGCTTCTAGTGTGGAGAGAAAATTTACAATTTTCGACATCCACCCCTTTGTGTCTGCTGTTTCTGCTGAGTGAGCCAGGGAAAAAATGCATTCCTGTAAGGGACTGGGATCAGACTGTGAGTGAGAACTTTTATCATCTGATAACAGATAGTGTCTGAGTTGCAAGTATCAAAAAAAAGCTTTATGGGGAGCCAAAATTCTTCTCTTAATTGCTGGAAAGTTTTTACATTTTCCCCGGTGTAGAGCTGTCTTACTGTCCGCAGGCCCAGCCTAGCCCAGAGCCAGAAGGAAAGATCCCATTTGAGAGGAAGGAAATCAAGGCAGCTGAATATTGTAGTTGTGGGATGGAGAGTAAAGGGTAGATTAAGAGCTTGGCAAACCTCTTTACAGACTTGCCAGAGCACATGAGTCCAAGGGTTGTCAAAGGATACCAGCTGCAGTCTGGTTCTGTCCTAGAGAAGCATTGGGCAAAGGTAAGGTGCTAGTTTCCAACTCCTCCCAATGCAGGCAGTCCTTCCTCATCAAAGGGATCAAGGGCTGTAATTATGCTGCCCAGAAAAAAATTTGAAAACCAGGGAGTCCTAGGCCTCTACCCTCTTTTGGTGCTGTTAGAACCTTCAACCTAACCTGAGGTTTCCTCCCCAACCAAATAAATCTTGATAAAGTGGATTTAAGTGTTTTCCAGAATGTTTGGGGAGTGTGACTGTCAAGGACATGAAAAGGAACAGAAATTGAGTTAAGACATTCATTCTTAAACATTCTATCCTGCCAGAGAGGCAGTTCCTTCCAACGGCTGTAGTCCACCTGAACTTCTTGTAACGATACATTTTTCCTAGATCTCTCAGAATCCAGATCCCAAATATTTGAAGCCTAATTTTGCCCATTTAATTTGGCCCATGTCAAGAAGAGGGGATCCCTGGACCACCCCCACCGGGATCATCTCAGTTTTGGTCCGATTAATTTTATAGCCAGAGATCTCCCAAATTCCATAAGGAGATTAAATATATTTGGGAGAGTGCGAAGGGGATCCAGTACGTATAAAAGGGTGTCATCTGCATACAACTACATTTTTAACTCCGCTTCCCCTACCCTAATCCCCCGAAAAGCTTCAGCCTGTCTGATATGAGCGGCTAAGGGCTCCATGCTGAGGGCGAACAATAAGGGAGAGAGCGGGCCAACCCTGCCTAGTAACTCTTCTGATTTTAAAAGGAGAGGTAACCTCGTCTACCAGGACCCGTGCCCTAGGATCACTAGAGATGCTCTTAATCCAACTCCTAAATTTGTCTCCAAAGCCAAATTTACGCAGTGTGTGGTCTAGATAGGCGCAGTCCAGGCGATCAAACACCTTCTCTGCGTCCAGTGAAACGACCACCTGTAGGGTCTTATCCAATGAGGAGCTGGACGAGGGGAAAGTATTTAACAAGAGGCGAATGTTATCCTGGATGTGTCTGCCTGGAATGAGGCCCGTCTGATCCGGGTCTATCAGGAGTGGTGTAATACTTTGAAGTCGTATGCTAATAGCTTTAGTGAAGATTTTTGCATCCTGGTTTAATAGTGAAATAGGTCTGAAACTCTAGCATAAGGAAAGGTCCTTCCCAGGCTTAGGTAATACGGAGAGAAGGGCCTCATTCCAGGTATCAGGGGTTGTCCCCATCTCGTGAGCCATATTACAAATTCGAGTAAATAAGGGGGCCAAATCTTTTGTGAAACATTCATAAAATTTGGATGTGAACCCATCTGGGCCGGGTGTTTTCCCTGATTTAAGAGATTTTATTACTGTAATCACCTCGGCTTCAGAAAAGGCAGATTCTGACATGTCATTTTGTATCTTAGTCAGTGCGGGCAATGTCACTCGATTCAGAAATTTCTGAACCTTGTGCTCGTGCTCTGGCCCTCTCTCCTCGATGTACAAGGTTTTACAGTATTGGAGGAATTTGTTAGCTATTTCTGAAGGCTGGGTTATGGGAGGCAAACTGGAGTCCAGTGGCTGAATAAGGGGAGTGTATCTGTCTGCCTCCTGTTTCCAGAGGCATTGGGCCAGCAGTCTGCCCGCCCTCTCCCCCCTCTCATAATAGCACAGTTTAGTGTATCTTAGGGTATTCTCTGTGTGCCTCAGCATTAGAGAGTTATATTCAGAGCTAACCTCCCGGAGAACAGGCAGAGTTGAATTTTCCCTGGTGCACTTATGTTCCGCCTCCAGAGCTTTGATCTTTTCTAAGGTATCCTTAAGGTGGGCCTGGTGTTGTCTATTCTTATGAGAGGCATACGCGATTATATGGCCCCGCAACACTGCCTTAAGGGCATCCCAAATAAACTGGGGGCGGTCCAACTCCGTGTTTTCCCTTAGATAGTTCTTAATAATCTCCCTGGTGAATTCCACATATTGCTTGTCATTAATGAGTCCTGGATCTAATCTCCAGCAGCCTCCTCTTGGTGGTGGTTCCCATCTAAGATGGGCAAAAATCATTGCATGATCCAAGAAGGTGACTGGGAGGATCCAGATACCTCAGAAAATATGGAGTAACCCTTTTTGGGTATAAAATCTACCCAATCTGGAATATGAATTAGTCGCTGCTGAATAAAAGGTAAAGTCCACCAGAGAGGGGTTCTGTTGCCTTCATGGGTCGACTAACCCAGACTCAGCACACAGGCTTTTTAAAAGTCGAGAGCAAGCCCGTGAGGATCTAGCTCCAGAGGGATTCCAATCTAGCCTTAAATCCTCCACACAATTCCAATCTCCTGCATAGATTATCTGGCCCTCAGGTAGGCCAGACATTGTACGGAAGAATTCCCATGGGGAGGTGGGGCATACACGAGATAATATGAATAGGATGGCCACTATACACCCCAGAAATTAGCATTGTCCTGTGCTGGCAGTAGTAACTTTTTGAACTTGGAAGGAAGTCCCGTATGGACTACCACCGCAAACCCTGCCTTTTTATATTGTGGGTGAGCAACCGAGGTAACTGACCCAACCCAGTCCTCATGAGCTTTAAGTGTTCCAGGGCAGAAAGCATAGTTTCCTGCAGCCATGGCAACATCACACTTTTTTTTTTTTTTAATGACTATTATACTCCTCTGCTCCTCGGCCCTCACAATCTGAGGGGGAGCCCCGGGCCCATCACCCTGGCATCCACCAGCCGGCGCTAGTACCCAGGGATTACTCCCCCGGTGGGGTCGGCAGAGGAGGCCCTTCCCCCACCGAGACCGGATCAGTGTTGCGCCGTGGCTAGCCAGGGGTGGGGCCTGCGAGCTTCCCCATATCAACCTCCAAGAGCTATTTCCGCCTTTTCTCCTCTTTGCAGGAGCGCGGCATGCAATGATGCCAGCGACTGGATTCGCACACGCTCCCATGTACGCCCCAGCCAAGCGCCCGCCATGCCCATGCCCCCTGTTATGCAGCTATGCAGCTCTGTGCTGTTGAGTCGCAGCCTCCGCTAGGGGTCAGGCGAGCACCGGCCACTGATATCCCCACTCCCTGGAGATGGAGAACAGTCCAACGGACGCTCAATCCATCTCCTCCCTGCCAACCCACGGAAACCCATGCTCATTCCCGAACACGGGTTGCCGGCGTGGCGCGAGGTGTGGCATTCAACGCCTCAACCCTCAGCGCCACCGGGCTAGCAACACTCTTCTTTTTTTAATTCATTTAGGATTCGCATGCGCTTGACCACATTATTTATACCTTTCACATTAATAGAACAAACTTTTAGCCCAGCCAAAAGGGAATCGGAATCGTGATAAGCTCTAGAGCTAGGGTGCTCCACATCATGGGATTCAATCAGTGGTTGAAAAGTGGTGCAGAGCTCAGGGATTTGGCTTCATTGGGGATTGGGGGTCCACCTGGAGTGATGCAGGCCTATACTGGTGTGATGGTCTGCATCTGTCCAGGAAGGGGAACCAGGATCCTAAGTGATAGTTTTAAATGCTTCATTGGCAAGCATTTAAACTAGCCAAGGGGGAGGCACTGGAAAGGAGCAGGGAAATCCTAGCCCCCCCAAAAAGTCAGGGTAGTAAGTGAGGTAAACACCAAGTTAGAGATGTCGATAGGAGAAGGGCAGGGGTAAATGGAGAAAGTGACAAAGGCAATAAGGACAGGGATGGGGCAAAAAGGGGTAAGGCCATCAGGAAATGGAGGGTAATGAGTACCAATGCCTGTCGTCTGGGCAACAAGCTCCCTGAACTGGTGGCCTTGATGGAAGAGGGATGCCTGGATATCGTAGCAGTCACAGAAACATGGTACACAGAGAACCATGACTGGGATGTTAACATACCAGGGTACAGAACCTACAGGAGAGACAGGGAGGGGAGAAAAGGGGGAGGAGTAGCTCTCTATGTAAGGGAAGGGATAAGCATAACTGAACAAAAGGAGTAAACAGGAGGAAAGCAAGCACTGTGGGCCGCCCAAAGGACTGGAAATAGCACCACAATCCGCAAAGGGGTTGTATACAGACCCCCATGTCAGGGGGAGGGAATGGACAACGATATGATAGAAGGCATTCTTAGGATGGCAGAGAAAATGGAGATACTGTTGATGTGAGACCTGAATATGCCAGATGTTAACTGGAGCACATTTGCTGCAGCCACATCTAAGAGCTGGGCCATTCTCGATGCCCTACAGGTGGCATGCCTCAGACAGCTAGTTTTGAAACCCACTCGTGAGGGAGCAATCTTAGACCTCATACTCTCAAATGGGGACAGTAAGAGGATCTCAGATCAAGAAGTGGGTAGCCACCTGGGAACAAGTGACCACCAAACAGTGTGGTTCACAATAAACTCAGCTTAAGAGCCAAGCCATACAAAAGTGAGGGTACTGGACTTCAGGAAGGCTGACTTTGGCAAGAAGGGAGAGTGCCTTAGAAAAGCACTAGCAAATAGGCTAGAAGGAGTGGTGGAGCAACAATGCGGAAACATCAAAACTGCCATCACAGAGGCAACAAGCCTTTGTGTGAAGCACATAAACAAATCAAAATGAAAGAAAAAGCCACTATGGTTCTCAAAAGAGGTGGCAGGGAAGGTCAGGGAGAAAAAGACAGCATTCAGGAAGTATAAAGAAACACAGATGGAGCAGGGCAGAGAGCTGTACCAGTTAAGGCAGAAGGAAGCAGGGAAGGAAGTCAGAATAGCAAAGGCCCAAACTGAGGAAATGATAGTCAGCTCAGTTAAGAAGGGGGATAAAATATTTTATAGGTACATCAGGGAGTGTAGAAAGACAAAGGGAAGGATAGTGAGGCTGAACAGAATGGACGGTGGGTGGGCAGAGAGGGACAGTGAAAAAGCAGGGATACTGAACCAATATTTCTGTACAGTATTCACAAAAGAGGAGGAGGGGAAGGTGCCTAATCCAATTAACAGAAGCACTCTGGATAGGGGGGGTCAATCCCAGTCCTTTCACAGAAGAAAGGGTTCTGAAAGAACTCCTAAAACTGAAGGTGGACAAAGCAATGGGACCTGACGGAATTCAGCCCCTGAATTCTAAAAGAATTAAGGGAGAACTAGTGAAACCACTGACTACCCTTTTTAACAACTCATGGGAGGATGGTGTGGTACCTGAGGACTGGAGGAAGGTGGATGTGATTCCCCTTCACAAAAGTGGGAGCAGGACAGAGGCAGGAAACTACAGACCTGTCAGTTTGACCTCTGTGGTACGGAAAGTGATGGAATCACTACTGAAGGAAAGAATTGTTGAGTACTTAGAGGCCAGTGGGGCACAGGACACAAGGCAGCATGGGATCACAGCGGGAAGGTCATGTCAGACAAATCTAATTGATTTCTTTGACTGGGTGACCAAAGTAGTAGACCAGGGAGGAGCTGTGGACATGGCCTACCTAGACTTTAGCAAGGCATTTGACACAGTCCCACACAAAATATTAATAGTCAAATTAACCAGCCTGGGAGTGGGTCCCAGGGTGGTAGCCTGGGTAAAACACTGGCTGGACAACAGGACACAGAAGGTAATGATAAATGGAGTCCACTCTGAAGAAAGAGGGGTTACTAGTGGGGTACCGCAGGGTTCAGGACTGGGTCCAGTCCTTTTTAATGTCTTTATAAGTGACATTGCAGAGGGACTGGAAGGAAAAGTATGCCTCTTTGCAGATGACACAAAGATCTGCAACAGCGTTAATACACAAGGAGGTGTGGAAAGGATGAGCAGGGACTTGGCAAGGTTGGAGGAATGGTCAGATGTATGGCAGCTTGGATTCAATGCAAAGAAGTGCAAAATAATGCACCTGGGAAACAAAACCCAGGGGAAGATTACACAATGGGGGAGGTAGTAATAAAAACAAAATGGAAAGGGACCGGGGGTAATCATATCAGATGACCTTAAGGTTAGTAAGCAATGAGAAGGCAGTAGGGAGGGCTGGGGGATACTGGATGAGTAGGGAGAGGTGCATCACCAGCAGAAAAACAGACCTCTGTACAGACAGTTGGTGAGACCCCATCTGGAGTAATGCATCCAGTTCTGGAGACCCTATCTCCGCAAGGAAATTGACAGGATAGAGGCAGTCCAGAGGAGTGCAACTAAAATGGTGCAGGGTCTGCAAAAGAAGCCATACGAGGAGAGACTAAAGGAGATATGTATACCCTTTGAGGAAAGGAGGGAGGGGGGACATGATAGAAACTTTTAAGTACCTCAGTGGAATCAACAACGTTCAAAACCTACATAAATGCTTTCTGTACAGTTAGTATTGTCCCAAGAAAAAAACTGCTAATCAATTATTTAAAACCCTGCCTTGAGGAAAGGGGGGCATGATAGAAACATTTAAGTACCTCAATGGAATCAACAAAGTCCAAAAGGGTAGCATCTTTCAGAAAAGGAGATGTGCAAGAACAAGGAGACACAGTTTGAAGATGGGGGAGCTAGGGGCAATGTGGAGGAAGTATTTTTTCACAGAGAGGGTGGTGGATTTGATGGAACAGCCTTTCCTGAGGAGGCTGGGGTCTAAAACTGTGGGAGAATTCAAGAATGCATGAGACAGACATAAGGTAATTTTTGTGGGGGGTAGGAAGAAATAGGCTGTTGGTTAACTAGGATCTGCAGCTTATCCTGTAGGTAGGGAAATGGGCAGACTAGGTGGCCAAGTGGTCCTTATCTGCCGTGAGAAGTCTATGTTTCTGTGTAGGCACTAATCCCATGTCCCCGCATCCCTCTCAATAAAACAAGTATATAAAGAAAAGCAAACACAGAAACAAAGAATATGAACAAGAACACAAACTTTAGAACAACACACATCACAACAGGTGATTAACAACTGGAAGCCCCCCAGTGGAAGTAAGAGGGGGGCTAAGGCTGATCAGAAGAGGTGAAGTATCCAACTAGACTACTGCCTATCTGTCAGCAGGGAGAAGATAAACCTCCTTCTGGAAAACAGGAAAGGGATGGAATCCCTTGAGGGAAATAAACCCCCTTGATGGGGTTAAAGGTCCATGGCTTCTCCCATCATTACAGTCTCGTAACCAGTGCACTCTTATTTGAAGTTTCGGTGAAGGAAGGCCCAACCCGTGGGCCCCGGGTGCACCCCAGTCTGACGTTAAGCCTCAAGTAACATGCTAAAGTAATACCTTGGTGAAATTCCCCTGACCTAGAGTGGAACAATGGTCTAAGATTTAGCTTGGGTCCACAGCGATATATTTATTGACCTGGGCCAAAACCTTTAAAGCCCTAAATAGATTTTCAGCCAGAGGACCAAAGAAATGCCACCCACAACATCCAGCAACATTGTCAGTACTCACTCAGAAGCAAATCAAGAAGCTTACTCTTATTTGTATTCGGTTTTACATCCCCCCCCCCCGCCTTTACAAATGAGGGACTGAGAGAAGATTCCCACACTGAGCCTTTCCTTCGTGTCTGCAGGGACTAAGTCCTGTAGTATGAGGAGCAAGTCCCTATCTTGAATTCTGGGAGAAGAGGGGGGAGGATGGGGCGAGGAAGGTGTAATTCCCCAGTGTCCCTGCTGGTTAGTCACCCTCAGTAAATGCCCAGTATCAAGTCATTAACCCCAAAACACAGCTCCAGGGCCTGGTCACAACACCCTCTGTTAAGCTCATGGGGCCGGCAAAACGAGTAGCAGGTACACATAAGGCCCCAGGCATAGAGGCTGACAAAATAGGTAGCAGTCAAGAAACAGCTGAGAGTCACTAGAGGTACAGTACGTACATGGATTTGTAGCCTTGGTCTGAGCAGAATGCTGTCTGGTAGAGAAAATTAAGCAGCTCCATGGCAGACCCAAAGTAAAGCTCTATGACACAGCCCGTAACAGTGTCCAGGGGGGACCCATTAGGAGGCAGCAGGAAGTTAGACCCAGGGACAAATCCTCAGCAATTAAGGTTCCCGCCCTCCTCATTCCGATCCTGTCATCTCTCAAACTCTGTAACGATCTAACGGGTAAGTGAAAAGAAATGTAAACAGTTCTGAGAGATAGACCAGGGTTTATTGGTGGCTCTGAAAAGTGGCTAAGCAACAAGTCCTATTTAGTGTTAAGTATGCAGTAGGACTCAGATTTTCAGGGGCCTAATCAAGGCCTTCAGGTATGCTTGTGGGGTGTGATCCAGTTGGCTATATCAGAGGGCAAGGGGAGCAGCAATTCCATCCTAGATCTGCCTGTACGATGGCCTCCTTGGGCTAGGGACCACAGCAGCTCCTCAATTTCCTGTTCAGCCTTTTCCACCTTCAGATCCAGGAGGGATATCTCCTCAGCTTCCAGAAAGAGGCTTGCCATCAGTAGGTTCTCGAACAGTTTGGTCCCATCTTTACTCTCTATCCACAACCTAGCAGGGTATCTGAGATGAGGTCGTATTCCATTTTCCCTCAGTTGTTGACCACAGTTAGTACTTTCTTTCTCTTGGCCATCGTGACCGGGGGATAGTCCTGGTCCACATATACCCTGCCTCCATCCAAATTAAGGTCCCTCTTAGCCCAGGCCAGTCTCGGCACTTTCTCCTTAGTCGGGAACTTCAGAAATTTCATCAGGATCGCTCTTGGGGCACGCCAGGTTTGGGCTTGGGAGCTATAGCCCTGTGAGCTCGCTCGATATCAAGGGCAAAACTTTCCTCCAGCTTTAGCTATGTGCGGAGCCAGCAGTCCATAAAGCTAGCCATGTCTTCTTGCTCTGCTCCCTCCGGGATACCAAAAACACAAATATTGTTCCTCCTAGACTTGGCTTCAGCATCCTCAGCTCGAAGGGTGAGTGCCCGTTCTCTTTTGTGTAGATAAGCTAAGGATCTCTCAAAGGCCATATGTTAATTTTGGACCATTTCTAGCTGATTCTCCACTGAGGAGGTACGGGCCTCCAGTTAAAGTCTTTCTGGATGTCTGTGACTTTGCCATCAATTCTAAGTAAGAGTTTTAGAATCTTATGAGTATCGAGTCTGGCGATCGTGGAGCCAGAATCTGAGCCTGGGTGATCGTCCACTGAGCCCGAAACTAGAGAGGACCACGAGGGCACGGGGCTTAGTCCTGTAGGCAGCTGAAGTTTTGTACTCGAGGTGCACGGCTCTGAACCGGCTAGCGCTTTTCTTTTTGTATGTCCCATAGTAGAGGGGTCTTGTGCAATGATCTGAATATTTATTTGCAGCTAATTCAGTCGTTAAAACGTGCGATTGCTCTGGACTGTGCACCCGGGGAACGGAGCGCAAACTGAGCATCCATTCAAGCTGACTGCGGCACCAGAAGTCTTTTTTTTTTTTAAATAATCTCTTTTTCTGTCTCCCCCTCATGTTCCCGTCCCCATGCGGGCAGGCGCGATGTGCAATGACTCCAATGGCGGTGCAATGCATGCTTCCATGCAGAGCACACCAGGCGTCTGCCGTGGTCTTCCCCCACCCTCTATGTGTGGGCTAGTGCCGCCCCCCAGCCGCTGCTGGGGGTCAGGAATGCACCGGATGCCTATAACCCACACCCCTGAGGAGAGCATACCTTCGGCCACCCAATTCTCCTCCTCCTCCCAGCTAGCCCTCTAGCGCCCCAGGCTCTTTCCTGACCCTGGGTTGATGGTGTCGCGAGCAGTAGCACTACTGCTGCACTAGCAGACTGGCATGAACATGGTCAGTTTCTGATGTTTCTTGTCAGGCAAGTGTGTCTCCTGTAGGAAAATGAATTCTGCCGGTTTGCTTAATATATGACACAGTTTTGCCCTTTTTCACCTGATGTGTGAGACCATTTACATTATAGGTTACTATGTTAGTAAAGGATGTTGTCATGGTAGGACTCAAAAATAAACATCAAAATGCCAAAGTGGAGACTGCCCTTTGGCTGCATATACATTTAAACTGAATACACGGGTAACTGACACTCCACTTCTAACTAATAATACAAACCAAAACAGAGCCAAATGGGCTGTATATAGTAAATACCTGCCTCTGGTTCCAAGGCAGAAGGATATAACCCTATATTCTTTATGCCTCACTAGGGGTCTTTCGAACCATCTCCAGTCTCCTAGATGCAGGCAGGTAATGGTATGCCCGTCCCTCCAGCACTGGGGCCCACTACAAAGGCTACTCCAATGAGGAGTAATCCCAGTAAAAGAAAAACCATTCGCCATGATCTGAACAGTATACCCAGCATTCCCTCTCACTCCTCCCCCCACCCAGCATACACAGACAGCCAAGACATTGCTCCCTACTCCCAATTTAATAACAACTAGTGGTGAAGTAACAGAAACACGAAACCCAGAGCAGCCTCATAATGCACCTCCCCAGACCAGTAAACCCCACCTTAGTGCATAACTTAAGAAGTAACCAGGATCAAAGAAATACAGAGCCCTGTATTACTGGTCATGTAGGGTAGCCCCCAAGTACTTCTACTGTGTACAAACCTAAAGGAAACCTATAATGTGCCCCTTAGTATTAACACTCTACCTGAAGGCAGTAGTCAGAGGAGCCTTGTCTATGTGAGGGGTCAAACCGTGGCCACAGTCCAAACATGCTACATCATTATCCCATTGTATAAAGCAGAGGTGTGGAGGGCACTACCAGGCAAAAGGCCATACTCTGCTGTAGGTCACGAGAGCAAGTGCAACCCCCCCCCAGATCTGCGATGTATCCAGCCATGCCCTGGCAAGCAGCCTCCACTCCAAGTGCCACTGAGCAGTAATGTTGAAATCCTTAAGGCCCTCACACAGTCCTGCTGTGTAAGGCCACTCAGACTACGCGCACGTGGACTACATTTCTATATATGGGCTAGGGCTGAGTCACCATGCAAGTGCACCTAAACCTCCATCTCAACCCAGGCAGGAGGAAAGTCAAACAGACACCACAGCAGACAAGAATAGCTGCACTCAAATGACACAACCAATACTACAAAGTTATGCAAAAAAGCTAGCAAAAATTTATTGTTACGGAAAAGTGGTAACAATGACTGGCTGGAGGGCAGCCAAAACCTTGGTGCCACTTTTCTGCAACAATAAACTTTTGGTAACTTTTCTGCATTACTTTGGACTCCTGATTGTGTCTTTTAAATGCGGTTATCCTTGACTGCTCTGGTGATATTCTCGGGCTATTTCCCCCTTAATTACCACCCTAGGTTTTCCTAAGACGTGCTGCAACCACACAGAAAAACAGGTTACTTACCTGTAACAGTAGTTCCAGGAGTGGTGTATGTTGTTCATTCAAACTTTTTGGCATGTCCCTTTTCCATTTAAGGATTGCCGGAAGTCTTCAAGCTGGCTCCTCCCACCCACCCGGGTGGTATAACCCTCGGCTCTGCCCCATGATGCCAGATCTTAGCCTGCTGGAAGTCAGGTTTGTGCATCTGCAGCCGGGGAGGTCGGGTGGGTCCGTGTGGATGAACAACGTATGCCACTCCTAGAACTACTGTTACAAGTGAGTAACCTGTTTTTCTAGGATCGTGGATATGTTGTTCATCCACACTTATTGGTAGACTCCTTGCAGTTCTCCGGCAGGAGGGAGACAAGGTGCACATCCCTACAAAATACGCACTTGGGAAATAGAGATTGGAGAACTGAGGCCCCAAAACCAGCATCCCAGCATGACTCAAGGACAATGTAATAATGGGTAATGAAGGCGTTTGCTGACTTCCAGGTAGCAGCCCTACAGATTTCCTGGATAGGGATGTCCTTGGAAGCAGCCACCGATGCAGTGGTATGGCGGGTAGAATGAGCTCTTCTCCCTCTGGGAGGCTCCATGCCCACCAACTCATAGCACAGACTTATGCAAGATGTAATCCACCTTGCAATAGTCCGTTTTGCTGCAGGTCTGCCAGAAGCGGCTTCAGCGTAGGTGACAAACAGCTGGTGAACCTCTCCCCGAATTTCAGCCATCCTCTCCTTGTAATAGGAGAGGGCTCGTCTCAGGTCCAAGGTATGGAGCCTGTATTTGGCCTCAGGTGTAATTAGGGTAGTATACTGGCAGAGTTAACACCTTGTTAAGGTGAAACTCTGACACCACCTTCGAAAGGAATTTTGGGTGGGGGCGTAGGACCTTGTCCCTGTGGAAGACCAGATAAGGGGAGTCCACCGAAAGCACCTGTATCTCCCCTGTCCTTCTGGCAGACGTGATAGCCACCAGGAAAGCCGTCTTCCACAAGTGTGACAACGCACACTTGTGCATTGGTTCGAATGGCTTGCCCATGAGCTTTGCCAGTACCAGCAGTAGATCCCACGGAGGTGGAGGTTCATGCACCGGAGGGGATATGTGATCCAGGTCTTTGAAAAAGTGCCTGACCACTGTCTCCTGCACCATTGGCTGACCGTCCCGTGCCCGGTAAGCAGAGATGGCTGACAGGCGCACCCTAAGGGTTGATGACCGAAGACCCCCTTTGGACAAAGACCAAAGGTAGTCGAGAATGTTAGACACTGTACAGGACAGAGGGTCCAGGCCCTTGCCCTGACACCAAATGGAAAATCTTTTCCATTTGAAGGCATAACATTTCCTGGTCGATTCCTTTCTGGATGCCTCCACCATGGTGAGGACATCCTCAGAAAGACCCAAAGCCAGGAACTCTAGCCACTCAGGAACCAGGTTCTGAGGTGCAGGGATTGAAGGTCCAGATGGTACACCTTCCCCTGATTGAGAGAGATTAGGTCTGGGCGTGCTGGAAGCCGCTCCGGGGGCCTGTAGCTGAGGCTAAGGAGATCTGGATACCAGAACTGGCGCGGCCAGTCTGGGGCTACCAGAATCACCTTCGCCTTGTCCCTCCTCACCTTGAGGAGCACCTTGTGGATCAAGGGAAATGGAGGGAAGGTGCAGAAGAGGCCTGGGGTCCACGGCCTCGAGAAGGCATCCCCCTGCAGTGAGCCCTACTGAAGGGGGCGGGCATGAAACAGCCTCAGCTTGGTGTTTTCCCTGGAGGCAAACAGGTACACCGTTGGTTTGCCCCAGTGAGAGAACATGCTGTAAGCTACCTCTGGATGAAGAGACCACTAGTGGGATGTCTCGCCTAAGCGGCTGACAGCATCTGCCAGACGGTTTGAGGCTCCTGCCACATGAATGGCTAGGAGATCTGCCTCCAGACAGCTGATGAGGGTCCAGATGCAGAGCGCCTCCCTGCAAAGCAGATGGCAGTGCGTGCCACCCTGTTTTTTTGAGGCAGTACATGGCTGTGGTATTGTCCATCTGGACTTGAACCACTTGACCCCGGAGCTGAGGAGCAAAAGCTGACAGTGCCAGTCTAACTGCTCTGAGCTCCAACAGGTTGATGTGGTATCGGGACTCCTCGGGGGTCCAGAACATATGGGCCCTTTTGTCCCCCATGTGGGCTCCCCAGCCCATAAGAGAGGCATCGGTCGTGAGTACAGCCATCAGCTCGGGGCGGACAAATGGGATCCCTTCCTGCAACCGGTCTGGGGCGGTCCACCATTGGAGAGCGTCCCACATCTTCTGGGTTAAAGTGATCACCTGGTTGAAATGACCACGGCACTGAGTCAACTGGATGGCCAGCTCCCACTGGGGAGGGCGCATGTGCCACCGGGCCCAACGGACCATGGAGGTGCACGCCGCCATGTAACCCAGAAGGTGCAGAAAGTCCCAGGCAGGGCACAATTGCCCAACCAGAAATGACTGGGCAAAGGAGGAGAGAACTTCCACCCTGTCCACTGGGAGCAGAGCTCTGGCTTGATGAGAGTCGAGCTCTGCCCCGATGAAGCACATCACCTGAGAAGGCACGAGTTCCGATTTGGTCTCATTGATCAAGAGGCCAAGTTGGGAGCAGGTCTGGAGGGTCAGGTCCCTGGACCTCTCCACCTCCAGCTGGGTGGGACCTGCTAAGAGCTAATCGTCGAGGTAGGGGTAAATTCTGCCCCCCCCCAAAATGCCTGAGATGGGCTGCCACCACTGCGATGCATTTAGTGAAGACTCATGGGGCTGAAGACAGGCTGAATGGCATGTCTCAGAACTCATATAGGGTCCCTTTGGCTCTGAAGCACCAATGAGATGGACAGATTGGGATGTGAAAGAACGCGTCCTGCAGATCCAGTGAACAGAACCACGTTTCGCTCCAAGGATGGTATGATCTGGACAGAGTGACCATCCGAAAGGTGTGTGACCTGAGATACTGATTCAGGTCATACAGATCTAGAATGGGGCGGCAGTTCCCCGGTCTGTTTGGGCACCAGGAAGTACCTGGAGACAAAGCCTGGGTCTGCTGGAGAATCCGCCACTGGAGCTACTGCCTCCTTGAGGAGAATCTGAGCGATGTCATCTCGGAGAGCCGACTGAGTATGGACAGATACTCTTTCCTCCCGAGGGGTGCGGGCTCTGCTTGAAGGGTACTGCTCGAATTCCAGAGACAGTCCCTGACCGACCACCTCCAAAACCCATCTGTCCGTGGCAATAGCGGACCAGGCGGAAAGGAAGTGGCAGAGCCGGCCCCCGATGGGAGGACCCAGAGCTGTAGTGACGGGAGAGGGGGTGGCAGACCCCGCCCCGTCGCTGAGCAGGCTTGGAGGAGAAGGATCCAGGATCTGGACCGCGGTCTCCTTTATGGACCTGGAAGGGCACGGGCTTGGATCAGGGGCGCCAAGCTTGAGCCTGCTGCTGCTGCCCTCCTTGAAAGGAGGGTTGCTGGGCAGCAGGGGAAGAGCCCTGAAAAGGCTGCTTCTTCTTCTGCTGATTCTTACTCAAAGAACCTTTAACAGAAGTAGCGTCCAAGGTGGCACTGGACTGCTCAATACGCTGAAGGTGACCAGCCACACCTGGGCCGAAAAGGTCGGTGCCCAGGAAAGGCACATCAGCCAGTTTGTGCTGAGTATTTGCCGGGAAAGAGGAGAGTCTCAGCCAAGCCCTGTGGCAAGTGGCAACTGCGGCTGCCATTAAGCAGGCACAAGAATCCACAATGTCCAGGGCTGTCTGAAGCTGCTGTTTGGCAAAAGCCTTGCCCTGATCCCGGACTTGCTTGACCGTGGTCTGCATGTCCGCAGGGAGATGTGGGAGGACTTCACCCAAAGACCCCAAGAGGGCATGGGAGAAGTGTGCCATGATGACTGCCAAACTTGCCTGACTGAGGCCTAAAGATGAGGCCGCACAGACCTTTCGAGCCGAATGATCCAAATTTTTGTATTCCTTCTCGGGAGATCAGTCAGTGTCAGCAGAACTGCTAGTATGCCTGAACACAGAGGTGATCACCAGGCTCTTGGCCGAAGGGTGCTCTGTGAACCCCGCAAGGGACCCCATGGGCACCGCATACTTGCGGGCCATGTGGGCAGATGGAGTCGGACAAGAGGCAGGGTGCTGCCAAAGTTCTAGAGCCGGGCCAACTATGGCCTCAGCCACCAGAAAGGCTTCCGTCGGGGCATCCCCTCTCTTGAGGATGTCTGTGAGAGGGTACTCCACCTTTTTCTGGACAGGTTCCAGGGGCAGCCCTGTAGACTCAGAGATGAGGAGAAAAATACCCTGAAAAGATAAAGGACCTTCCTCTATCTCTATCCCACCAGCCGATTCATCATCTCCAGGACAAGAATGTAGGCCACTCTCATCTGAATCTGAGGAATCCGGATACAACTGTCGAATGCCTAGGTCACCTTCGACCCGCGGAGTGCGGCCCGGGGTGACAGTGACTGAAAGACGCCAGGGAAGCCCAGTGTCTGGTCTATCTCCCTTGGAAGAGGCCCCTCCCACAGGCTGCTTAGGCTGCGGTTCCACCATGATCGGTGGAGAGACAGCTATAGGCCGAACCGGAGGTTTCGTCGGCTCCGCGCGTGTGGGAACCGACTCAATTGGCTCCGAAGGAGTCTGCTTCGGTCTGGGAGGTGAAAGCCAAGTAATGGCCAGGGAAGGAGCCAGGGTCGGCTTGTGCCCAGACAAAATCAGTTGTTGCCACGAGGTCCTCGTAGCGCCGACAGAGTTTCCACCGGAGCCTCTCCTCATCCGAAGAGGACGCAGACAACCAATGGCATCGCCTGTTTTTTAAGCACTTGTGGCTCTTCCTTGACCAAGATCGGACAGGCCGATTCAGTCGCTCAGGAGACACCGGCGGGACTGGTGACTTCCTGGGGTCGGGGAACACATCCTCGATGGGATTCCCAGCGGGCTGGGTCTCCTCGTTAGGGAAAGAAAGGACCAGAATCTGATTAAGAGAATCGTCGACCAGAGTCAGCGACAATGGGTCGATGACTATTTCAACCTTGTAGATCGACACTTCAGTCGACTGGCCAGACAGCAAGGCCGAGAAGCCAGTGGCTGAAGAGGCAATTTTGACCGAAGCTGAGACTGCCGGTTCCTGGGACTGAGATCTCTCCTGATCCCAAGAACGTTTTCGCCGAGACAAAGACGATCCCGGGTCCTTTTCCCGCTTATGGGACAGAAAGGACTCTCCCCATTAGGAGAGACTGGCACAACTCTTGGAAAGAACCCAAGAAGATGGAGCCCAGGTTGAGTGGAATGAAGAAGATCCGAGAGGAAAATTCTGCGACCCGAGCTGCTTCCTCCTCGAAGGCTTGCAAACATTCCAATTGCTCGGCGGATCCCGAGGCCGCTGAAACTGCCCACCGAGCCTCCCTTTGATTTCACTCGGAGGGTTCCGTCTTTTTCCGCCTCTCTCCAACTTCAGGCATGGAGATGGTCATCAAGGACGTTAGGGTGAAATGCAAGGCAGGAGCCGCACTTCGAGGTGTCATGGTCGACACCCAAGCAGTACACACATGCAGTGTAGGGATCAGTGCGTGACATTTTCTGGCAACACGAACACCAGTGAAATCCAGGAGAAGACTTGTCTTCCATAATCAAAGCAACCCCCCAATAACACTGGGTAACAACTGGGGATGGTGTCCACCTACGAGGTCCCCGATTACACCTTTTCCAATATCCTTGTGATCTCCGAAGCGCACTGCAGTGTTACTTGCCGTCTAGATCTTCGGTGCCTTATGTATACAAGCAGGGTAAAGCGTACCCGTGCTAAAAAACTCCCAGGTTGTCAAGTGCATAGGAGGTGGTATCTTCCATGGCTCCTCCTACTTGCACTACTACTGGCCGGTGACATTGAAACCAACCCTGGCCCATTAAATCTGACCCAAAATCCCTCCCGTATGGGGCATGGGTAGAGGCTAAAATAGCTCATCTTAACATTAGGAGCCTGCTACCTAATCGGGATGAGCTATTAGCATGGTTGCACTCTACAAACCCGACATCCTAGGAGTGCGGAGACCTGGCTGAAACCCTCTGTCCCTGACTCTGCCTGTGAACTCACTGGGTATGAATTCACCCGACTGGACAGAGCTGGGGCGGGGGGTGGCATACTAATCTACCATAAGAGCCACTTAAAAATCTCCCAAATTGCCCACCAAGATTCAAACGTGTCCCCTGTGAGGTTGCTACATGTGCTACTGCTACTTGGGGCCAAAGAAACTGCACCTGGTGTGCACCTATAACCCTCCAAGAGGTGGGCTACCTGGATTAACTCACCTCATGGACAAAATCGGTCCTAGAGTCAGGGATAACGAACTCATAATCCTGGGGGATGTCAATCTTAACTGGGATAGTGGTAATATTAAGCAGTTTGAGCCTCTGCTTGCTAACCTTGCCCTGACCCAGCTCATCCAGGAACCAACTAGGCGGACAGCAAATGGATCCTCTAGCACCTTAATGGACTGGATCATGTCTAACCATCCTGACAGGATCTCATCAGCGGGTACATTATCTGACTCCATCTCTGACCACTCACCGGTTTTCTGTGTATGGAAAATTCCCAACCCAAAAATTCCACACAAAATTATGCATGTCAGAAACTACTCTAGATTCGATACTGAGGTTCTGGAAGACCTAAGAGTTAACTGACTGGTCTGGGGTATGCAGGTGCCACTGACCCCTCGGCAGCAACCTCTTACTTCCTCTCCACCTTTGGGGCCTTGCAAGACAAGCATGCTCCCAAGGTCACCCACAGGGTGAGGGGGTCCGCTACCCTCTGGTTAAATGGGAATCTCCTAGCCCAGATGCGGGAGAGAGATAAGTGTTGGGCTTGTTCCAAAGGTACCAGTGATCCCATGATTATTCAAAGGTACAGACACCTCAGGAACAAGTGCAAAAAGGCCATCAGGGCAGCAAAGAGTGACTTCTGCAAGTCCGCCCTACTAAGCTCTGCCAGTAATCCCAGGAGGTTCTGGAGAGATATTAAATCCCTTGTCAGCGGATCCTCCCATCCGGGGGTTACGGACATGGTCATAAATGGAGTCTCCTGCAATAATCCCCATACTATTGCCAACTCCCTAAATAATCACTTCTCTGACCTCTCTGCCTTCACAACCCTCTTCTCACCTGATGAGGCTCTGTCCCACCCCCTTCTCTCCACTCTGCTGGATGGTCACCCTCCTCGTCAAATGTTCCACCTCAGGGCTGTGTCAGTTCAGAACTTGCAGAAACGCCTAGCTGGCCTCTCCCAGTACTCCAGTCCTGGCCTAGACAACCTGGAGCCTAAACTCCTTAAGCTTGGTGCTGCACACATTGCCTCACTAGTAGCCTTATCTTCAACCTATCCCTTGGTCTGGGGACCATCCCAGACATCTGGAAAGAGGCGAGGATTGTCCCTGTACTGAAGCAAGTAAATCCCAAACTACCTGACAATTATCGACCGATTGCCATTCTCCCAACCCTTAGCAAGCTCCTTGAAAAGGTAGCGGCTGAGCAGCTTTCAGAATATATCCACTCTCATGAACTTCTGTCCCCAGCCCAGTACGGCTTTCGTAAGGGACACAGCACCACCACAGCCTTAATCTCGGTTACATCTAGTATCCGGACAGCCATGGACCAGGGCAAACTCTCTGGGGCAATATTTATTGACCTGTCCAAAGCCTTTGACCTCGTTGACCACAAACTGCTTGGTGCACAGCTGTGGTCACTTGACCGCTCCCCCCATGCCAAGAAATGGCTAATGGGTTATCTACATGGCAGAAAGCAGAGTACCTGCTTCAATAAAGTCCTCTCCGAGCCCCTACCGGTGACCTCCGGAGTGCCTCAAGGCTCGGTACTGGGTCCCCTCCTCTTCTCCCTCTTCATCAATCAACTACCCATGGTTACTACCAGCTATAGCGCCACCATGTATGCAGATGATCTGGTAATTCTGTCTCACTCCCAGAATGCCACTACCCTAAACCAGAACCTGGCCAATGACTTTAACAGGGTATTGTCATGGGTTACTAGTCACATGCTGGTCCTGAACCTGAAAAAGACACAGGCTATGCTCTTTGGCTCAATGGCTAAAATCAAAGCCTCATCGGCCTGCTTACACGTCACCAGCGCAGATGGATCCTTACTACCCATAGTGAGCTCCATCAAATATCTGGAGGTAACACTTGACCCCCAACTTGACATGGGCAATCATATCCTTAACATCTGCAGGGCGGCAAACTGCAAACTGGGTCTGGCCTATAGGGCCAAGTATAACCTTACACCGGCAGCCAGACTTGCCCTAGCGAAGGGTGTGCTCCTTCCCTCCCTCAGCTATGGGCTGCACCTATTTGCTCGCTCTCCAAAGACACATCTCACCTGGTGGTACACTGCTTACAATAACCTTTGTCGTTTTGCCTTGGCTGCCCCCCGACTCACCCACCGTTGTGAGCTATATGAGAAACTCTGCTGGCTCTCACCAGCTAGATACCTTGATTTTGGTTTGGGATGCCTCTGGGAAAGTGATCAGAACTAGCACCCCAGGGCTGGCCCGGCTTCTGCCTAAACTGAATCCCACCCCATACCAACTTAGGTCTCTCACATCAGGGATGCTCAAAGTCCCTCCTACCCGGACCCTCATGGGGATGGGACTTTGCCATAAGTGTGCCCAGACTCTGATCGCTGCCTGTGGATATCCGAGCTGCCCCTCCTATCTGAGTTTTCGAAATTCCTGTGGGGTTTCCTAAAACTAGCATCAGAGTGTGACTGCCCCAAACCCCTAGAGTAAAGTGTCAAATAGTTTTGTCTGAACCTCCCAGGGTGTCTCCATTGAATTCCTGGAGATATTTTCCCCACTGTATCAATGACTTCTGACTACTCCTGCCTAAAAAGCCTTGGGCATTTTTACACCCATTATTGCTCCACGGTCATAGGCTAACCATGACATACTGCACTTTGGTCACTTGGTAGAAACTTGTACTACCAAGTGTTTCTGTTTCTGTCTAACATGTGCATATTTAGAAAAATATGATGAGCTGTATATACCTGTCCGTGATCCAACTAGCCTAGGGGGTGTATACAACAATGTTATAAGTTATATTATGACCAATCCAGTCCTTGAGCTATGCTCCACTCCTATGTATGATGACCTGTATATATCTGTCAGTTGAACTAGCTAGTCTAGAGTGTATAATCTGAAATGTGCTTACTACTGTATGTTTCCCCTAGCGTCAAATGATGTATTTCCCATGTTTGTTTACTGTGACAAAAAACTGTACTCTCTTTGCCATGTCTCCTTGACTGTTGTTCCTCATGTCGTACTCTCCTGGGTCGTTCCTGAAAATAGGCATAATACTTGTCTAGTTTACTTACCCGGTAAACAAAAGCTAAATAAATAAATAAGAAGAGTCACAGTCGCTAATGCGAACAAGACAAAGTTTTGGAATAACTAAAGGTTTAGAAGCCAGGACCTATAAAATGCAGTAGCATTAAGGAGGCAACCTGAATCTTCCAGTGGAAAGGAAGATCTGGCGTCATGGGGTGCAGCCGAGGGTTGTACCACCTGGGTGGGTGGGAGGAGCCAGCTTGAAGACTTCCATCGATCCTTAAAGGAAAAGGGGACATGCCAATAAGTGTGGATTAACAACATAGCCACAATCCTAGAAACACAGAATCTGCAGACAGATAAGGACCGTTTGGCCCACCTAGCCTGCCCATTAGTCTCTGCCTATAGTACCACTGCAGATTCTACTTGATCTCCTGCCTATTAACCCACCTCCCACTTCCCTTTCCTTAAGATTCCCTTTTGCATATCTCATACATTTTTGAACCCCCACCACTCTTTTTGCCCCCACCACCTACACTGGAAGAATGCTCCAGGAATCCACAGCTGTTCTTAAACAGAAACTATAGCAGGCGACGTGGAATCCCAGTCCACCATCATAAAAACAGCACTTCCTGGCAGTAGAGTGAACATTCAGAGAAAAGGGGAAAGCATTACACTAAAAGAAGGGTGCAGCAAAACAATTACATAATATGGTTTGGGGCCCCAAACAGAGGAGGAGCAGTTCTCAGTTCAACACGGTCACATCAAACAGTGCCGCGGAAGTTCGTTTAGACACAGAAGCAACCCTGGGGCCTTCCACCAGGATAGTGTCAACATGTAACAAGAGTCAAAGTCAGCAAGCAAGAAGAACCCTGGGCACAATAAACAGGGGAATCAGGGAAATACACATAAGCATCCAGACTCCGACTCAGAAATGCAGGCCTATATAATGGAGGAGAAAGGCATAGCCCCCCCCCCCCGCCAAACAAACCATGTACTAGCGAAGAGGCTATTCATGTTGTTCACTGTCCTTCAGGTTGCTGGATTAGCATCTCCCAACGGCCTGGATTTACCCTTAACTGCTTGGAGTATATTCCTAATTTCAGACATGGCTCTGGTTGCCTCCTTTCGTCCTGCATTCTGGATATGCTGCCTTCTCACCATCAACCATTCTAACCTGAGTGGCTTTGGGATGTTCTCCTGAGGCTGCCTCCAGTGTTCCGTCAAGACACCTCTCTCCTTCAAAGCTCTGGCTGCCTCCACAGGAGTGTGGTACATTTGAAACCATTCCTCCTAAAAACCTTTCAGCTGAGCAGGGTAAGGGGTTTGCAGTTCGTTTAGTGCATATGACTCGGATGATATCAGCATATTCACAGAATCAAAGAAAAAATATGAGTCGGGAACCTGAAGGCCATATGGACTCGTCCCCCTTTACCTTAAAAGGCAAATTTCTTATTCTCCATGAAATCATCAAACGATTTCTTAAAACACTCCAATGTAGTGCAACTTACTACATTTGTGGGTAATCTGTTCCATATATTAATAACTTTTTGGGTCAAACAATTTCTCCGTAGGTTATTTCTATAGGTTTCACCTTTTAACTGATGTTGATGGAATCTGCTGTATATACAGGTTACTCACCTGTAACAAGAGTTCTAGGAACAGTATATGTTGTTCATCCACACTGTCTGGCAGGTTCCTTGCTGCTTTAAATCTTGCTGGAAGGTCTTCAAGCTGGCTTCTCCCACCCAACCGGGTGGTAAAACTCTTGGCTCCGCCCCATGACGCCAGATCTAGCCCGCTGGAAGCCAGGTTGTGCGTCGAAGCCGGGGAGGCCGGGTGGGTCATGTGGATGAACAAATATACCATTCCTAGAACTCCTGTTACAGATGAGTAACCTGTATTTCTAGGGATATGGATATGTTGTTCATCCACACTTATTGGCAGACTCCTAGCAGTTCTCCGGGAGGAGGGAGGCAAGGCGCACACCCCCTACTTAGGGAATAAGGACTGGAGAACCGAGGTCCAAAACCAGCATCCGGCGTGACTCAAGGTCGATGTGGTAATGGGTCATAAGGTGTGTGCTGACTTCCAGGTAGCAACCCTGCAGATTTCCTGATAGGGACGTCCCTGGAAGCAGCCACCGAAGCAGCGGTATGGCAGGTAGAATGAGCTCTTATCCCTCTGGGAGGTTCCATGCCCGCCAATCTGTAGTAGAGATCTATGCAGGAGGTGACCCACCTGCCTATCGTCTGCTTGGCTGCAGGTCTGCCAGGTGCGGCTTCAGCGTAGGTGACAAACCTCTCCCTGAACTTCAGCCATCTGCTCCTTATAATAAGAGAGCGCTCTTCTAGGGTCCAGAGTATGGAGCCTATATTCGGCCTCCGAGGTGTGACTGGGGTAGAACACCGGCAGAGTCAACACCTGGTTAAGGTGAAACTCCGACACCACCTTCGGAAGGAATTTCGGGTTGGGGCGCAGGACAACCTTGTCCCTGTGGAAGACCAGATAAGGAGACTTGATGGAAAGCGCCTGGAGCTCTCCCATCCTTCTGGCTGATGTGATAGCCACCAAGAAGGCGGTCTTCCACGACAGGTGAGTCACACCTGTGCATCAGTTCGAATGGCTTGCCCATGAGCTTAGCCAGTACCAGCAGTAGATCCCACAGAGGTGTAGGTTCTCGCACCAGAGGGGATATGTGATCAAAGCCTTTGAAAAAGTGCCTGACCACCTTCTCCTGCGACACCAACTGCTTCCCCGCCCACGCCCAGTAAGCAGAGATGGCTGCCAGGTGCACCTTGAGGGTCGTCAACCGAAGCCCTAGCTGAGAAAGGGACCACAGGTAGTCCAAAATGCTTGCCAAGGAACAGGAGGAAGGGTCCAGCCCCTTGCCCTGACACCAAATGGAGAATCTCTTCCATTTGAAGGCATAGTATTTCCTGGTCGACTCCTTACGGGATGCTTCAACGACATTGAGGACCTCATCAGAAAGACCCAAGGCCTGGAACTCTAGCCGCTCAGGAACCAGGCCGTTAGGTGCAGGGATTGAAGGTCCGGATGGATTACCTTCCCCTGGTTGACTGAGATCAGGTCCAGGTGGGCTGGAAGCCGCCTCGGGAGCCTGGAGCTGAGGCTGAGGAGATCTGGATACCAGAACTGGCGAGGCCAGTCTGGGGCTACCAGAATCACCTGCGCCTTGTCCCTCCTCGCCTTGAGGGAAATGGGGGAAAGGCATAGAAGAGGCCCAGGGTCCACGGCCTCGAGAAGGCACCCCCTGCAGCGAGCCCTGCTGAGCGGGGTGGGCATGAAACAGCCTCAGCTTCGCATTCTCCCTTGAGGCAAACAGGTCCACCTGAGGCATGCCCCAGTGGGAGAAGAGATCTTGTACTACCTCCGGCAGGAGAGACCACTCGTGGGACGCAGCTCCTATCCGGCTTAGGGCATCGGCCAGAATGTTGGAGGCTCCTGCCACATGGATGGCAAGGAGATCTGCCTCCAGGCTGTGCATGAGGGACCAAGTGCGGAGAGCTTCCCTGCACAGAGGCATGGAGCGCATCCCGCCCTGGCGGTTTAGGTAGTACATGGTCGTGGTATTGTCCGTCTGAACCTGGACCACTTGACCCCGTACAAATGGAGCGAAGGCGGTGAGGGCTAGACGAACCGCTCGAAGCTCTAACAGGTTGATGTGGCATCGGGACTCACGAGGGGACCAGAGGCCGTGCGCTCTGTGCGCCCCCAGATGGGCACCCCAACCCATCAGAGAGGCGTCGGTCGATAGAGAGACCGTCGGCTCGGGTAGGACAAACGGGATGCCCTCCTGCAGATGAGCTGGAACGATCCACCACTGGAGAGCTTTTCCACATCTCCTGGGTCACTGCCACTGGCTGGTCCAAGGGACCGGAGCGCTGTGACCATTGGCTGGCCAGTCCCCATTGTAGGGGACGCATGTGCCAACGGGCCCACGGACCACGCTGGTGCAGGCCGCCATGAGACACAGGAAGCGCAGGAAGTCCCGGGCAGGGCGTAACTGCCCAATCTTAAATAACTGGGCAAAGGAGGAAAGAACCTCGGCCCTGTCCACCGGGAGCTGTGCTCTGGCTCACAGAGAGTCGAGCTCTGCCCCGATGAATTGGGTCACCTGCTTTGGCACGAGTTCTGACTTGGCCTCGTTGATGAGGAGGCCATCCTGAGAGCAAACCTGGAGGGCCAGATCCCTGGACCGCTCCACCTCCGGTCTGGAGGAGGCCGCTATCAGCCAATCGTCCAGGTAAGGGTACACCCGGACCCTTCAGCGCCACAGGAATGCTGTCACCACTGCCATGCATTTGGTGAAGACCCTGGGAGCTAGAGAAAGGCCGAAGGGCATGGCCCGGAACTTGTAAAGGGACCCCTCTGCTCTGAAGCAGAGGAATCGCTGGTGGGACGGACGGATTGGGATGTGAAAGAACACGTTCTGGAGGTCCAGAGAACAGAACCACACGCCTCGTTCCAAGGATGGAATGATCTGAGCCAGAGTGACCATCCTGAAGGTTCGAGACCTTAGGAAACTGTTCAGGTCATGCAGGTCTAGAATGGGGCGCCAGTACCCCGTCCGTTTCGGGACCAGGAAATACCTGGACAAAAACCCTGGGTCTGGTGGAGGATCCGCCACCTTCCTGATCACCAGCTTCTGGAGGAGCAGGGCAATGTCAGCTCGATGGGCCGACAGAGAGGCTGCGGACCCCGTAGCCCCCCCCATGGGGCGACGGCTCGGAAGGGCTGGGCCTGCTCGAACTCCAGAGGCAGACCCTCTCCTACCACTTCCAACACCCAGTGGTCCGTGGTGATAGTGGACCAGGCGGAAAGAAAGTGGTGGAGCCGTCCCCCCACGGGGGGAACACAGTGGGAAGCAACGCAGCTGGGGACGAAACCCGTCACTGGGCAGGCTTGGAGGAAGGACCGGCCGAGGGACCTCCTAGGCCTTTTCCTCCCCGCTTCCTGCTGGAGGAAGCTGCATTCTTGGTTTTGGGATGCCAAGTGCGAGCCTGCTGGCCCTGATACTGGTGTTGCTGGGCTGGACGTGCTACAGGGGCAGAAGGGCGAAAGGGCTTATGCTGCTGCCGGCAGCCTTTGTCCTTCTGGGCAGATGTGACCGAGTCCAAGGTGGCATTGGACTTCTCAGTCCTCTGGAGGTGGCCTTCCACCCCAGCCCTGAACAAGTCGGTACCCAGGAAGGGAGACATTCTAACTATTAATGTGGTATCCGCCGTGAAGGTGGAGATCCGTGAGCCAAGCTCTGCGGGCGAGATGGCCACCGCGGCCACTACTGACCGGGCACAGGAGTCTCCAATATCGAGAGCCGCTTGGAGCTGCTGTTTCGCCACTGCCCTTCCCTGATCCCGCACCTGCTTGACCGTAGTCTGGAGGTCAGCCGGGAGATGAGGGATCACCTCATCCAGGGAGCCCATAAGAGCGTGGGAGAAGTGTGCCATCAGTACGGCCGAACTGGCCTGACGGAAGTCAAGGGAGGATGCAGCGTACACTTTACGCCCGGCATAGTCCAGCTTTTTGGACTCTTTGTCGGGGGGCTTGTCCACGTCCCTGGTTCCCGGAACGCCAGAAAACACTATCGGTAACCAACCCCTCCGCAGAGGGGTGCTCCGAGAAACCGGACAGTGACCCGGTGGGGACCGAGTACTTCCTGGCCATCCTGGCCAAAGGAGCAGGACAAGAAGCCGGCCGCTGCCACAACTCCAAGCTGGGCCAACAATGGCTTCAGCCACCGGAAAGGCCTCCGTGGGAGAATCCCCTCGGTCCAATATCTCTGTGAGGGGATATTTGGCCAGCTTGGATACAGGCTCGAGCTGCATCCCAGTAGACTCTGAGATGAGCCGAAGCAAACCCATGAACGAGGATGGGCTCTCGTCCATCGACTGTCCCCCAGAGGACTCCAGGTCAAGCGGCCGGGAGAACAGGGAAGAGTCATCATCAGACTCTGAGGAGTCTGCGAATAGCTGCCTAGGGCCTGAGCCACCCTCCACCTGCCGAGGACGGCTGGGAGTGAGAGTGACCGACAACCGGTGGGGCAGTCCCTGACCCGACTAGAGAATCCTTGGTCGGAGCCCCAGATTTAGGTTGTGGAGGCGGGGGTTCCACCACAATCGGTGGGGCAGCTGGTTTTGGCCGAACCACCGGCACCGGTTTGGGCTCCTCAACCACTGCGAGGGGTTGTTTTGGCCTTTCAGGTGACAGCCACGTAACGGCCGGGGAAGGCGACGTCGTCAGCTTGTTCCCAGTCAGAAGGAGCTGCTGCCACATTAAGTCCTCGTAGCATCAATGCAATTTGCGCGGCTTCTCTCCGAGGAGGAAGAAGACTAGATGAGCGGTGCCGCTTCCCTCGTGCCGAGACGAGACCATAGTGTCTGGGGTGGGATCGCTGGACCGAAGAAGTCAGAGACCAAGACCGTTGGTGTTTCCGAGGGTGGGTCTGGGAGGGAGCAGGGGAAGCCCGTTCCTCCCTTGGCTTGGGAGCCTTAACCAGGGGCTCCGGCACAGGAGGTGCAGGCAAGTCCTCGGTTTCCACCAGGGGAACAGGTGAAGAAGGGTTGTCGGCTTATCCAGTCGACAGCCCGTCCAACGGGTGGAGAAAGATCTTGACCGCGTCGACAGGTGTCTTGGCCGGCTGACCTGACGGGGACACCATGAAGCCAGTGGCCTTAGCCGCAACCTCGATCGAAGTCGACTGTCCGGGGAAGGGGACCTCTCCCGCTCCCACGAACACAGACAGTGGGACTTACCCTTCGAGTCCTTCTTCTTGGACCGAGAGGAGTGTCCTGATGGACTCTCACCTTTTGTGGAGAGGGATTGACAAAGCTCCTTAAAAGAAGCCATATAGGAGGAGCCCAAGGAAAGCGGGATAAATGCCGCTACCGAGGAAGACGAAGATGCGGCCTGGGCCGCCTCCTCCTCGAGGACGATCATCTGTTCAAGTTGCTCAGCTGAGCCCGCCGCCGCAGAAACCGCCCAACGGGCCTCCTTTGACTTCACCAGCGGAATACGTCTCTCGGGGCGCCCAAGTTGGAGCCTGGCAGCACGGTCTTCGAGGACATTTGCCGAGAAGGACTTGCACAAATCGCAGGCCTGCGCATCATCTTCAAGCCTGAGGCAATAGACGCACCTGGAGTGCGGATCGGTCCGATACATCTTCTGTCCGCATGGGCACCGCTGAAAACCGGGAGTCGATTTATCCATCGCAGCCACGGAGGAAGAAACAGACCTAAGTCTTGTAAACTTTTAAATTAGTTTCGGGTTAACCGAAGAGTTTGGATCCAGTCTAAATGCAGAGCGCTAAGGAGGGAACCTGAGCTTCCAAGCGGTAAGGAAGATCTGTCGTCATGGGGCGGAGCTGAGAGTTTTACCACCCGGGTGGGTGGGAGAAGCCAGCTTGAAGACCTTCTGGCAAGATTTAAAGCGGCAAGGAACCTGCCAGACAGTGTGGATGAACAACATATCCATGTCCCTAGAACTATTGTTATTTCTGACAAGTCCTATAATTTCCCACAGATTATTACCTGATAGTGCCTTGAACACCTTGCACAAAACACCTGTAAGTCTTCTGTACTCCACACTATACAAAAGTCCAGGTGCTTCATCCTATTTCCATAGACTGTGAGTTTTAGTTTGCTTATTTCTTCTCTGGACTCTAACAACTTCTTGTCTTTTTTTTTTTTTTTTTGTAAGGTGCCCAAACTTTTTTTACTGCAGTCTTTTCTTTTGAATTTCAGGACGACAGTCTTGGTCTAGCCTTATTATATTTGATTTCTTTCTGCTGCCTTATGCATCTCGTCCTTAGTACAGTAACTGAAGAACTTCTTAAGTATAGGCCTTGGTCTGGCATGGGGAGCGGGGATTGGGCATTAATGCTCAGTGGGTCCATGCTATTTTAATATTCAAGGTTGGTGGAAGGCCAGCACATCTTGTTGGAGGTCCATGGGAAAAAAAATAAAAAATCACACACGTGGCCTTTTCTCCACGCATTCCCCCCCCCCCCGAGTGACCTGTGAGGTGGAGACCGTCTCTGTGAGACCAAGACTCTAGACTGATGCATTTGGCCTGTAAGGACTCAGTGTAGCTCAATAGGGATTTTACTGCTGTCCCCAACTGAAGGGTGCCATCTTCTACCACATCAACACCCTGCTCCACCTTGTCTAAGCAGTACTCTAGTCCTGCCAGGCAATCATGCAGTTTTTAAAATTCTATCCTGTTCTCCTTTCTGGAAGCCTGGATTTCTTGAAGAAGCAATTCAAAAAAGTTTTGGTAAGTCTTTCACTTTCCCAGTTTGTGTCATAGCTGTGGCCGCATGAGCTTCCTGGGGAGACACTCCTTCTGAGCTCTGCACTCCCATCTCGAAATCTGTCACCATCTTTCTTTTTTTTTAATAATAAAAATTTTTATTAGGCACAAGGACATTTATACATATTTGTTCAGTTTATATAATTATACATTGGACTTAAAAAAAAAAAAAAACTCTCACCCAGCATCAGGACTAATTAATCATATGAACTAGACAAGTCTCATTTTAACATTTCTCCAGTATTGATTTGATTAGCTTCAGGGAACAAAGTCTGAATAAGTGCTTAACTGATACGTAATCCATTTTGTATCAAATACCTCCACTCTATCCCGTACTCTGGCCGCCATCCTCTCAATTCTATCTCTCTCTCCTGTCAAGTTTAGCCACTCTCCCTTAGTTGGCAGCCTATTCGTTCCCCATAGTCTGGTTATTACCTTTTTTGCTGCCAATATTAGCAATGTAGTTTGCAGGTACACATTCTTCTCTACTTTTAGACCAAATGGGGTAGTAGCTGTCACTATATACCCAGAGGTAAAAGACCTGGTTTTCATATATTGCCACCAGCTCCTGCACTACCTCCCCCCAATAAGAACCCAGCATGCTACAATTCCAAAATATAGGAGTCTGGTCTACATGTACTGCTCCACATCCCCTCCAGCACTTTCCTTCAGGATTGCCTGTAAACCTAGCTACCACAGCAGGAGTGCGGAAAAAGCTATACCGTAATTTCCATGCAAACTCTTTCCAATATGGGGATCCCGAGGCCTTAAGCATCTGTCACCATCTTTCTGCCCTTGCCACTTCTGGGAGTGGGATCTGGTCACTCTATCTTCCTCCTCTTGGTCTTTTGACATTTTGCCCACTCTAAGTGTGATTAGGCTGTGAGGGAGAAGAAAATCACTGAGAAGGGCCGGGAGCTGCTCAGCTAAGTTGCTACCCAGGCTGTGACGTCGCCAGAAGTCCGATGTTATCCTGCTTGTTGTGAGTAATGTGTTTGACCTTGTATTACATAAGGCTATCACTACCAAAATGAAAGTCATGTGATTTAACAAATACATAGAAATAAGAAGAACAGAAAAAGACCTGAACAGTCCATGTAGTCTGTCCCAAGACTACCTGCTCGGAATCTTAGTAATGTTAATTATTTCTCTCATCCTCCCCTCTTGTTTTATTTTTATTTATTCATTTATCAAGAGAATCGGAATTACAAACCTTTGAGTGAGAGACTCTTTTGCAAAGGCTCCACGTCAGGGAGATACAAAACAAGGAAACGACAAGCAATGAGGTACAAATAAAACAAGCAGTATTGTACAGGATAAAAACTATCCTAGGTCAAGTGCAACACTTTATATAATTAATCAGGCAGACAAGTCAAGCTTGAATTAGGCACATAATGCCAGACAGAGCTGGGACAGGGGAGAAAGTAGAAGATATGGGGGAAAAAAAAACTGAGGATGGGAGGATTGGGACAGGGAGGGGAGGAAAGGGAGAGGGAGGCAAGAGAGAGAGAGAGACAGAGAGAGACAAAGACAGTTACTGATGACTAGTAAAGAGGAATAGAGGCAGGCAAGAAGTGAAGTTAGAAGCAATCGCAGGAGCTGGAGGAAATGGTATGTTCCCGAAAGAGAGTTTTGAAAGGGCCAAGTCTGGAGTCAGCTGAGGTCCCATCTAATAACTCTCTTACATTGTACAATTAATCGATTCTGGTTCAAGGACAGGATTCAGAGAGTCTGTATCAATGGATTTCAGTCCACAGAGGGAAATGTGACAAGCATGGTGCCACAGGGGATGGGACTTGGGACAATTATTATTCCAAATCTGTATCAGTGTCCTAAATATAGGTAATTTTCTTTTCTGTTTATACTCCCCCAACCCAGCCAGTGACTCATTTAGCCAAAACCCCAACCCCATAATCAAGAAATCTCCAGGACTTACATACAGTTCCTATAGCCCCATGGAATAAAACTCATAGTGAGGCCACAAGGGTGGAGGTGATCATCAGCCAAATAATAATTACAAAATGGAAAAATGAAAATTACGTGCTTACTGTAACTGTTGGTCTTCCAGAATAACTTCACCACTGATTCCCACTTCGCCGACCTGTTGGTGCAGCAGTAGCGGTACCGCTCATGATGCTGGTGACAGGAACAGCGTGGGGCGCTGAGGGTCAGCAAGGGGGAGGAGGATCGAACATCCAGGAAGACACTCTCCTCCTCCTCCTCTGGGGAAGGAGGGTTGCTGGCTCCACTGATCCACTGCCACCTGGGTGACCATAGGTGGTAGTGCAGCCAGGAGCAGCTAGTGGGAGGGTTGGACACAGGTGGATGCCGCACACCTCACACGGTCACGTGCATGTGCACTCCTGATGCCAGGGACTCAGAAATTCAAGGAAAAAGACAGGGTCCCAGCAGGATGACTACCGGCTCCCTGCAGGCCCCGCACCACCAACATGACACTCCTCCATCTGGGACCTGGTCTGGCTGGCGCAGGGCGAAGCCCCGATGCCCCCTAGCCCGTAGTCCCTAGGTAGGGAGATGACAAGTGGAGGATGGCATTGGAAGGCAAGCCCATGAGATGCTAGGTGACAGGGCTGGAGGGGCTGGTAAGATGGTAGACCAGGGACTGGGGTGGGGGGGGGAGACACTGATTCCCACTTATGGGTCTGGGGTGGAGGTACTAGGACCCCGTTGGAGCAAAGCTTTTGGCCATGGGGCCAGCAATGGCTACTGGGTATCGCACTTGCACACCCCCACCGTGGTGCTACGCACTAGTCAATACCCATTGTAGGCTCTCTCAACAACCTTAGTTTTTTTTTTTTTGTTTGTTTCATTTTTATTGAATGAGAGAACTTTAGTACATCAAGATGACACAATTTTCCTCATACTGTTTCTGTAACATAGCTTGAATCTCCAATGTTACATTAATTTGGTATAAGTAACAATTATCTTATGGTTATAAAAGGTTTCATTTTTACACACACTTTCTTCATTTCCATTACCTCATTAAGCTTCTGGCCTTTATTCTTAATAGTAAGCAGGTGGCGGAACCCCCACTCATTTCTATTTAGATGAACAACCGCAGTTCTCTTTGCCAGGAGAGAAACAAAGTGGGGTACAATAAAGAGAGGGCTGAAGAAATTCTTTAGCCCAAAGGGATGGGGAAAGGACATGGGAAAAATAAACAAAAAACAAAAACCCTGCAACCTCTAGACAGAAAGAAGGACACACTAGGTAGTACAAAGAGGTAGCTGGGTATGGAAGCAGAGCATCAACACCACTAGCCAGACAGCAGATGGGCAGTGATACTAAGGCAGCAGCCCTGAAGCATGTGGCTGTGGCAGGTAAACTAAAAGGGGTATGCCCCAAAGATGGGCCTCCCATCGACTGGCCCCCATTGGCCTGACCATGCTGCCAGCTCTGTCACCCATCTTTCCCAAGGCTTACCTCTCCTGGTTGTTCCTCCCTGGACTTACCCCCGAGGGACCTTCGTAAGGCCACCCTTTTAATTCCATCGGTCCTCGAGCTCAGTTGGCCAATTGAGTGCCACGGTTGACAATGCAGGGCCTGCAGAGCATGGCAGTTGGCATCCTGTAGTGGTCCAGATGTTTTTCTTCCTGTTTTCTCCCCTGTGAGACGTAGCATGCCTTGACATCATGCTGACATCTGCCACGTCTCTCCCACCAAGCTGGCTCAGGCTGCCAGACATCCAGGTTCCGCCATGGGTCAGTAAGGTGCTGAGCACTTCCCCACCCTTCCCTGGAGGAGCAGAGCAGTCCGTTGGAAGCTCTATTCCCTCCCCAAAACTGGCCCTCCGAAACACTGAGCACACATGTCAAATAAAACAATACTTTGCTGTACTCTAGTTTGGACATTAAACACGTTTAATCTCTCCAGCACTAAGTTCATACAGTAGGAATGTATTTAGAAGTGAGCTTAACTAATACATCGAAAGCATTTCAGGTATCTTGTAGGCTAGCTGTCATCCCACATCGCCTTTGTATTTTTTTGCCAAGATGTAGCCTTCTGATGAATACTGCTTAATACAGTTGAAGGGAAGCTAACACCAAGTCGCCCCATTCTCTTTACACCGTTTCTCATTTCAGGTCACTGTACTCAATCTTAAACAATAGAAGGGTGATAACGTTAATGCCGCAGCATCAGCTAAACTCATTAAACTCTATCAGGTTGTAAACCAGTTGCCTGAAATCTACCTGAGGGAGACGTGCCTGGCACTGTCCTACTCTTCTGTAACAGTTCAAATGCTCGTCTTAAAATATAAAATATACTGTAGTATAATGTTGTAATACACTGTTATTTGATCTCAACATAAAACCACCACTGCGCTCAGTGCACTGGTGCTACCACCATGTGGTATACACATACACACAGATATATACTTATACATTTTTACACACACACACGCGTACATGTTTGTGTTGTTGGTAGTGTGTGTGTGTGTCTGTCTGTCTGCACAGGGAGGGGGTGAAGTGTAGTCATATTCTTGTGACAGGGACACATTGACGCATCATTGCACAGAGCATACTGTTGCTCGCTTCCACTAGCAAAACACAAGGCATTTTCAAGTTTTCAGTCTCTTAGATCCATTATGCAAATCTTGCCGGGACAAATGAAGAACAGACAGAAATAGACATTCGCAGATTAATGGAGCCATTTGCCTTTTAAGAACCCAAATTGATTCCAACAGTTTCAGCAACTTTTGAGATCCTATTCAATATACTAAGGACGCCTTCTACTGGATAAAGAGGCTGAATGTGCTATGTTCACTTCACATACATGCATTAAAAAAAATTTAGCACAAGTGAATCCTAGTGGTGTTTCTCCCTCTGCTACTGCAACTGCTTTTGCGTTTGGCACGTCGGGAGCTCTGTTGCGACTGGCTGTCCCTCCGTCCCCAAAACATCCCTCCCTGCCAGAGAGGGGGGTTTCCTGTACAATAAAAAATGCCCATAAAAATAAAAACCACCCACTGTGATATAGTGCAGTGCTGCAGTCCATAGGGACAACATGGGCGGATTGCTTCTTGGGGGAGGGTCAGGCAGAGGAAAAACAGTTCCACGGATGGAAAACATGATGTCAGCCCTTTTCTACATGCAAAACATCTGCAGGGCTCCACCCATGCAGCCGTAAAAATACATCCAAACCAATAATAAGGATAGCCCGGCACAGCCAGAAGAAAAGCCTTTAGAGAAAGTGATCTGCTTCTCCTGCAACAACAGGCATGTACTCTGACCAGGCTAGTATAACTTGATCCAATCTAGTGCACAACACACTTCCACAGGCAGTGCTGCCGCCAAGTCGCGTTAGCAATGGATAGTGCCCAGAGGCATAGGTTGAATTTAAAAAGGAGGATAGACCCCGGCAGGGAGAGCATGGACAAGAAAAGAAAATGAGGGAGCTACCTCTCTCTCGCCCCCTCCCTTTTGTTCTTGTCTGGTTGGTAGGGGGACTCTGCAGAGGACACATCCCAATTTTTCTAACTTTTTTTTTGGTGGGGGTGGGAACCCAGCAACTGAGATTGGTCAGGGCCAGGCAGGGGCTCCTGTGGCACAAGAGCAGGAAGGTACCCCGACAGTTTAAACTTAACCATAGGGGAGAAGAAGTGAGCCCCCCTGGAAGTGCAAGTTAATCATCTTATGCCGGCTAAGGTGCCAATTGGGAGTGGCAAACCATACCTTCCCCCTGATGCAGACTGTGGTTCCTACCAGTCTGGAAGTCACCTCATTGAGGTTGTAAGATGCCCTCAACTGGTGCCGTGCTACCTCCAGACCCCAGGTAAAAAGGTCAACAGCCTGACTGTCTCACTTGACTGCGGAGTAGCTAATAGGCTGTGTAGTTGCAACCACAGGTGACAGCTATAGGCTGCTATACGTGTCTGACACGCAGAGATGCACATGAGGGCAAATGCCAAAGTGTAAGCTTTCCTCCAAAGAGGAGTCAGCAAAATCTGCATCTGGGGGTCAGTCACATGCGAGGTTCTGTGAAGTATCCCACCTGCGGAGTCTATGGGTGAGGGATACCATTTGAGGAGGTTCCTGGGGATGGCTGTATTGGGGAGAGGACAGCTCTACACTGTCCTAATGCCTCCTCAATTACCCTGGGCTAAGGAGGAACAACTGCAATGTCAATGTCCCAAAAAAGCTGGGCTGCTGGATCGTGGCTTGTAAAGGCTTCAAGATCAAGAACCTGGGCCATCTCCTTTAAGAATTGCTGGTACAGGGCATATTAAGCAGCAGAAGGGAGGTGGACAGATAATTTGTCCTCATCAGAGGATGTCAATGGAGACAAAGCACTGCTCCGGGCAGGGTTTGTATCGAAGAGAAGGGTCTGGACTGGGCCCTGTCCAAACCCCTATAGTATTCATCCATGGCAGCAAGACATGCCTGGTGTTGTTCCCATGTTAGAGGTCCCTTGGGGCCAATCAATGAGGGCATCCTTTCCAGGAATTGATGAGGCCCCTCTAGAAGAGGTTGAGACTCCAGGTCTCTGGGGTCTCGTCCTGAGCAATGGAACTGCAGAGGGGAACCCACCCGAGAGGAGGGCCTAGCAGAGTTGCCCGAAGGGTGTCCACTTACATCCAAGGAGTAACCCAATCTCTGCCCATGGTGGGGGAGGACCACCACGTGAGGACACCAAAGCTGTACAGGTCCCATGGGGCGACCCCAGTCCTCATCAGTGACTATGTCATCCATCAGTTCCACAGAAAATAAAGCCTCCACGACATAATCTGACACTGAGTTAATTCTGCCTCTGGCACCAATCTCAGCATCAATGTCCTCAGAGACAGACCCTTCCCTGCCACTGTGGGTGGCATCATCCTCATCCCCCTCACTTGGTACTGACTTCAACATCATACTCTGTGTCACCACCCTCCTTGGTGTCATGGGCAACACCAGAGTCAGGGACAACCTCTAAGATTACATTGTTTTCAGCACCTCGCTCAGAGATGGACTCATGACAGACACTATGGAAGTCACCACCTCTGTAATCATATCCAGAGCTGTCCCCATGCTCGGCGTTGAAATGGACAACAGCCTTGGTACTGGTTCATCCCCTCACTCCATAAACAGTGTCTGGGGGAAGCCTGGCATTCTCTTTAGGGTCACCAGCTGTGCCGTCATTGCAAACAATGACAATAGCACGGGTGACACCAGAAGACTACACTGAAGTGTCCCCATGTGTAGACTGGGCATACAGCTTCAGCTTCGCCTCAAAGGGACATCTGCTGCTCAAGGCAGGCAGACTATGGAGGGTTCACAGTCAACCACCAAGAACGCGTCGACTATCCACTAGACCCATTGATGCCTCATCATGGTGAGGTCAAGGAGAACTCCATACTTCCATGGAACCAGAGGTCCTGGAAACAGACGCAGGGGAAAGGCTTATGGTCCTTGCCTTGGACACACGCGTGTGACATTTGCCTTCAAAGGTGGGGGACTGGAATCCCCCCTTCAACGTACGGTTCTTTAAAGTGTGATGGTCTTCGGAGGCTCAGGTGTTGTAAGCATCCATATCACGCACATGTCTAAGGCAGGATGTGCAGTAATTTATGCTGGTCCACTTTAGCCATTTTATTCCCACAAGGGCAATGTTGTATGGTAGGTAGCTGCTGGACTTTCTTTTTCGATGTGGCCCTTTTTTTTCTCTCCAGATTTCATCATCATGGAAAAACAAATAAATGGTAGATGACATCGTGAATTAAAGAAAAAGCATGGTGATACAGATAGAAACGTTCGGTATTAACGCTCCCATTGTGAGCACTTGACTGCAGGAAGAACAGAACTGAGGTTAGTGAGGGAGTCAGCAATGATTACTGGCTAGCACATGGCACCACATGGGAGGGGGGTGCAGGTGGCATGCCCAGTAGCCGTAGCTGGACCCCTGGCCAAATTCTTCGCTCCCACAGAGTCCTAGTGCCTCCAGCCAAGACTCACAGTCGGAATCAATGATGATGATGGAGTCTTGGAAGATCGCTCTAGCCCCTCCCACTTGACCAAGACCAGTACTATGGCCATCCATTTCTCAGTCCCCTCCTTCATGCAGCACAGTCTTTGTTTCTTTTTTTGTTGCAAAAAAAGTCTGTCTCCTGGTACTGTGCCATGTGCTGACTCAGGTTAACAAAAAACATAACTGATGAAGAACAGGAGAGGGAGGAGGAGGTCAGAGTGACTGGACTGGGCAAGGGGTGGTGCAAGGGTGTCCCAAATCTGTGGACCGGCACCTGGTCCTGAAGGGTTGCACCATAGAGTGCCTAAGTAGGTGGGGAAGACACTGACAGCACTGTTATCATATCTGTTTAATTGTTGCCTGGATTTAGGTTGGTTCCAACAGAACAGAAGACATCTAATGTGGGGCTGCTTCACAAGGGCAGGGACTGGGTGATCTGGGAAATTAATGACTAGTGAGTCTAACACTGACTATAAGCAAGGTGCTGGGAACCATCATTAAAGTGGACAGGAAATGATTTCAAATTGGTAGCTGTTTATAATGTTCCAGTTTACAAAAATGATATTCATAAGCCAAAATGATCCCTAGGTAACTGTACCTGAATAAAAAGTTATATGAAAAACTGTATTTTGCATTGTTTTGTTTTTATGGGCAGCATTCTGTTGCAGTTCTCTTCACGGAACCAGTGATCTGGAGTTTTAACTATGTCACGGTTTGAGGAAAGAACTCTAGCATGGTTCTGATAGGACAATAGCTCATGTTTAGCATTCTGTACTCAAACCGTGGCATAGTAAACACTCCAAATTACTGGTTCCAGGACAACTGTTAAGAATGTTGTTCATAAAAAGAAAACAATTGAAAACACAGTTTTTCACATCAATGTTTATTATATAGAGAATGAACTATGGGTCTGGGTGTGTAATGAGAATTTACACACACCCGGTGGGTTTGATGCTACATAAACGCTCTCGGGGTTTATGCGTAGCATCAAACCCAAGGGTGTGTGTAAATTCGAGTTTTCACACACCCAGACCCATATTTTATTTTATATAATTGTTGGGTTTCTCTTTTTCCCCTCAGCAATTATATAAAATAAAAAAGACTGCTGTGCCACCGCAGTCCGATCAGGTCATGGCGCGCAGTCAGCTTTCACTTTTATTTTAAACTATTGTGCAAGATTCAGTTTCACTTTAATATAAATCATATACTCTAGTTAATAAGGCTGATGGCAAAATTGGTCTTTCAGTGAAAGGTACACCAATCTGCACTGAATGTGTGGACCCGATTTTTTTTAACTTAAGCACAGCAAAACACCCCGGTATCTCTTCATCACCCGCCGAGTTCAATTTAATACTGTTCATAGTAACGTGTTGTGTTTTTAGATGTTCAATACAATGTTTTCACAGGATGAATCTAAAACATAAACTACTCGGGAAATGATTTACCTTAAATGTTAAACTGCCTGCTGAATCCACACACACACATACGGTTGGGAAGGAGACAGCGATCGAGCATTGAGAGCACGAGGAGCTCTATACAAGAGAGCAGGGAATTGTGGAAAAGATGTTTGCCGTTATAAACACTCTTTATAACGGCAATTACGCCATGGCTTCCCTATGGGAAAAAGAGGAAGCCATTAATTATGGTACAGTTAAATATGGTCCATTTCGAGGCAAGTTTATCATTTCTCTTACTAGGAACATTACTAACTGCTGCCAGTTAGCACGCATTTCCTGTCCCCTTTAAGGAACAAACTGTGGAATTCTTGGAAGCTAATGAGTTACAGGACAAGAAGCAGCATTGGTTTGTAGCAGGGAGATCTTTGTAGACTAACCTCAGTGAATTCTTTGACTGGGTCATAAAAGTGGTGGACAAAGGCCAAGCAGTGGATGTGTTGTACCTCAGCGTTAGCAAGGCCTTTGATTCCATTCCACACAGAAGGCAAGCAAAAAAGCTGGCTGACCTGGGGACTAACTGAAGAGGTGCATACAGAACTGTGTGCGTTTGGGGGTAAGTCAATGCGGGCACTGAGAACCCATGGGGAGTCACTAGCGGGTATAGCATGGAACAGTTCTTGGACCAGGGCTCTTCAATATTATTTGTGATACAGGAGAGGAAATCTAGAATAAGGATTGTCTCTTTGCTGATGACACTAAGATCTGCGGCAGAGCTGACACTAAGGAGGGAGTTATAGAAATGAAAAGGGAGATAAAAAGTGGAAGAGTGGTCCAAATTATGCCAATTAAAGTTCAACGCAAAGAAATTTAAAAGTAATGCACACTGGTAGAAAGAATCCTAAGATGGACTAATGGATGGAAGGAGTGAGAGTGGTACTGACAACTGAGGAGAAAGACCTGTGGGGGTCAACATTAGTGCCAGCCTCCAGTACACTGCACAGCGCAACAAAGTATATTGTAAGCCCTGTTGTTGACCTAGACCCCAGAAAGGCCCGTGAGTGTGTGTGTGTGGGAGACAATGACCAAACCCCCTGCCAGCCTTCTCTGGATTGGTGACAGAGGCAACTTGTGCTGCACTGGTGGTGTGAGGCCTTAATGTGCCAGCCTCATACTGCCAAGGCTGGAAGCTCTTTCGCCTTCTCCCTTCCCCAATATACTTGGCAGTGAATATGTGGTGCGGTACACAATGGACATGTATGCTGCAAAACCACTGCGCCAAACCTCCCACTGCCGTTCCAGACTGCCTCACATCTCCTGCACACCCCAGGTGGTGCTCGTGCAGCAGGACACAGTCAACAACCCACCAGTTCAAAAAGAACCCGCGCAGCAGAATCAGTTAAAGGTGGACAAAATCGCACACCATAGCAAATTTAAGTTCCAAATGAAAAAAGATTTATTGACTTACAACCTCAGTTGAGGGGTGTATGAGTTTGTCCACCTTTAATGGATTCTGCTGTGTGGGTTCTTTTTGGACTGGTGCATTCACTTTGGGGCTGCTCGCCTTCAACCCGCACCACCCTATAGTCTCTGGCACAGTTATTTTCTTGTTGCACAGTCAACAACCCACCATGATGAGGACAGCATCCAGTGGAATGCTCTGCCATCCTCCCCCCACAAGCCCTGCAGTGCCATGAGCTCGTTCCTCAACCTGTTTCTGAACTTAGGCCCCGGTGGGTCGCACTCCTTCCACTGTGCTGATGGGCCGGCATACATTTATTCCATTGTTTTAAATACCAAGGCCGCTTGTGGGTGCCAGGGCAATCTGCTTAAGCCCATGACCTTTGACCTTACAGCTCTACTAACTCATGATTCATGAAGGCTACCTGCATGGTTTCTGGCCAGGGAACTAGGTGTCAAAGGGGAAGAGCAAGCAAAATCCCACAGTGGACAACACTGCCTGCAGCACTCCCACTTATCTATGCACAGATGATGCTGCCTGCAGTGCCATTGGCCATACCAGGGAGCACGCTCAGAAGCAGAAACGCACTCGCTACACCAGGCAATAATCCATTCAGATTGACATGCCTGCTCAAGCTCCTCCTCTCAGTCATCTCTAACAGAAACTGCTGTACCAGGTGAAGCTCCAAGCACAGCTGGTACCACAATTCTTGCCATACTGACCCACCGTGAAGTCAATGGCAGGTGGCAGAGGGCAAGACAAATGCCCTGCAGTTCACAGAAACAAAGAATATGATGGCAGATAAAGATTACTAGGCCCATCCAGTCATCTTGTTTTTTCCCTGCATATACGGTCACCACACACCCTACTTGATCTCTGGTTCCCCCTGTTTTATTCCCAATAAGATTCCCTTGTGCCAGATGGTCCGCTGGCGCAGAGGCATTGCGTCCGTCTGCAAAGCCAATGACCCGGGTTTGGGAACAGACCCGGGAAGTCGGAGGGCCAGCCGGGAGAAATGAGATTGAAAGCGTCATGTGGACTGCTCTCCTCGTCTGGGGGAGGGTGGAGTGTTTGGCACATTACAGACCCCTGGTGGAGGCTGGGTATCTCACATTTACTGGCTTATAACGACAGGGGATGGGGCAGACGCTGGTCGCATTACATGTCCCTGCCCCCCCCCCAGGTTACAGCAACAAGAAAAATGCTGGCCCTGTCGATGCTGGCTCCGCTGCCATTCCCTCTAGACCACCAGTGATCACTTTGGTGGTCCCACTCAGGGGGGTAAGCATGAGGGGGCGGGTGGCGGAGCTCGTACAGGAGCTCGGGGCAACAGCAAAAAAACAAAACGATTCCCATGTGCCTATCCCATGCATTCTTAAAACTCACCACAGTTTTTGCCCCCACCACCTTCCCTGGAAGCCTGTGCCAGGCATACACCACTCTTTCTGTGAAGAAGTACTTCCTCACATACCTTTTAAATTTATCCCCTTCCAGCTATACTGCATGTCCCCCTGTTCTCGTGCATCTTTTCTTCTGAAAAGTATTACCCTCCTGTATCTCATTTATCACCGTGAGGTATGTATAGGTCTCTAGCATACCCCCCCCAACTTCTCTTCCAGTGTGTACATACTGAGGTCCTTCAGTCCCTCCTCATAGGGCTTCTGTTGCAGCCCCTGCACCATTTTAGTTGCCCTTCTCTGGACAGTCTCCACTCTATGTTGGCATGTGGTCTCCAAAAGTGGACACAGTACTCCAGCTGGGTCTCACCGGCGATCTATATAGTGGCAATACCACCTCCTTCCACTTGCGGCGCCCCGCCCTATGCACCCCAACATCCCAATGGCCCTACCATCTGCCTTGTCGCACTGTCTTGCCACCTTGAGGTCATCTAGTATGATTACTGCCAGGTCCCTTTTTCTGTTTTGTGACCATCAATACCTGTTCTCCCACTGTGTACTCTGTCTCCGGTTTATGTTCCAGTGCATAATTTTACACCTGTTTGCACTGAAACAAAGCTGCTATGCCTTTGACCACTCCGGGTTTTTTTTTTTTTTATTATTTCAATGTTTTATCCACCGGACCCCACACGTAAACTCCTTCAGGATCCCCCAAAGCAACCCAGATGGCTGTTGTCCCCCCTTAGCTGTGACATAGTGCTTGGGCCTTCCACCATGGAGCCTTGGTTTCCCCCCAGGTGGGGACAAAATGGAAAATAATCCCCTTAAACTTCACCACTTCATTGGGAACCTGTCACCGCGAGACAGGCAGGGGAGATCCGAGATGGTGCCAGATGGTCCGTCATCCTCACATGAAGGGGCCATTTTTGTATCAGTTATTGTCCCATCACCTCACAGACATTGGCGCATAGAGGGGATCCACTAGCGCGTTCACGCAGAGGCGTGACTCCACTCCAGATCTGGCTGACGTCCATCCCTCCCCGGACGTCCCCAAATCTGCATTAATGCCTGTGTGCACCCAGGTGGCAGTATAGCAGCGAGGACGGCTGCCCTCCCTCCCTGGAGAAGGAGAGCGCCCGATGGGATGCTCAATCTTCCTCACCCTGGTCGGCCCCCGATGACCCAGGGCTCACATCTGAACCCTAGCTGCCAGAGTCAGAAGCGGTAGCGCTACCGCTGCACCGACAAGCCAGCCTTCCTCAAGTTTTCTCAGGTCTCTGCACATTCTTTCCACCCCCTCAGGAGTGTCCATTTTATTACAGATTTTGGTGTCATCCACAAAGAGGCATACCTTTTCTTCCAGCTCATCTGCAATGTCACTTACAAAGACATTAAAGAGGACTGGTCTTAATACCGAGCCCTGAGGCACCCCACTGATCACACTCCGTTCCCTGAGTGAACTCTGTTTACTACAACCCTCTAGCACCTATCCCTTAACCAATTTCTTACCCAGTCTACCACCACAGAATCCACCCCATAGCTGCCCAGTTTCCTTATGAGTCTTCTATGTGGAACTGTATCAAAAGCCTTACTAAAATATAAGTAGGCCACATCCACCACCCCACCCTGATCTATTTCCCTTGTCACCCAGTAAAATTAATCTATCAGATTTGTCTAACGTGACCTGCCCTGGGTGAGTCCATGCTACCTTAGGTCTTCTAACCTGCTGCATTCAAGATACTCCACAATCCTTTCCTTTCATGGCGACTCCATTAATTTCACCATCACCAAAGTCAGACTGAGTGTCTTGTGGAGAAACTCCAGAAGACACTTGGTGCCCAACATCCCCCAGTTCCCCTTTTGCAGCAGCTGGGGGACTGAAGAAGAGAGAAAATCTTCTCAATAAGGGCCTCTCTGTGCCATTGTAACTTTTCTTTTTTCAAACATAAGTGCTTCAACCACAGCACGCACAGCCTCAGGGCAGCGTCCAGACCATCAGACAGTGGCTGTTCCACCCTAGCAAGCTCTCTGCACTAAAGGCCTAAGAATGGTCACCAGTGTGACCCTTCCAGTGAATAACAAACAGGGACCCACGTCAAGTGCCCCTAAGGATCCCAGACTCCCTTCACCAGCCAGGATAGTCACTCAGGATAAGAGAACATTTCTTTTTTTGTTCTCCATATTTTCACTTACTAGCTCCTTGAGGCAGGCTGGGTGGCTGTATCAGCCCTGTCCCATTGCACTGCGGCTGTCCCGCATCTCCAGCTGTCTCTCCTAGACCAGGTGGGCCGCCGGTGCTTGCGGGGATGGCTTCATGAAGCCCAACCTCCGGTTTTCTCCACGAGGCACGGCGTATGTGCAGTGCGGCGCAAGCGCACTTCCACTCAGAGGAAGCGCTCCAAGCATGCTGTACACCCACCTAGCCTATATTCTTGTTACAGGACTCACCCGCCCTACCATCTGGCTTCCGCCAGGTGGCAGTCGAACGATGAGTCATGCGAACCCCCTATACTTGAGGCAACCGAGCTGTCCTATGGATGTTCAATCTTCCCTCCCCGTCCTAGCCCCCGAGCGATCAGAGTCCATTCCCAAACCTGGGTCGCTGGGGTGGCAGCAGGGAGGCATGGATGCCTCAACCCGCCAAGCCACTGGGCTGGCCACGAGAACATTTCTTTTTAAACTGAGCGAGGGGGAAGGGTTGACGTGGTAGCCCAGGTTATCATCAACACTCCCATCCATAATCAAAAACATTATAGGGAGATAGAACAAATCCATCCTAGATCCAACAACAGCAATCTATTCAGGCTGTGGAAGCTAGCATTTTACTGCTTTCAAAGCAGAACTAGACAAATTACTGAGGAAAAACAGCACTGAGTTTCACAAATCATGAGCAGGGGTAGCATTCTAATGAATAAGACTGAATGTGTGTCCATACTCAAAATGGGTATAGTCACTGCCATACGGCAGGAGGGGGTGGACAAACAAGATTGTCCATTCCTTCCATCCATCACCACAACACAACGTCACTATGTTATTTATGCTACATTGCTTCAGTTTCATCTTGAAATGCAATAATTACCATGATCTGAGGCCAAGTACTGCCTGCGCTCAAGCAAGAGAAGGGTAACCCCTCTGCAGTGTTGATTGTGAATTGGTTCTATCTATAACACTCCAGTTTGACCACCTGTCATTCCTTCATGAAGAAAAGTTAGAAATTCTCCAGATTATGTTTATGCTGGCAGATCTCCGAGCGTGCACACTTGTAACTGTGACGCTGCAGCCAGTCCTGCTCGCCAGCTCCCACCCAAAATCTGGCCATTAAGAATGATTAATAGCTATTAGTTCCAAACAGTTGCATTTCAAATATTGGCAACTGCATCTTCACGACTGTGTGTGCGCCGCCTTTAGAAGAAATGTCTGGAAAAGTACATCTGTATTTTGCACAGCTGACACCAATTTCATCTTCAGTCTGTCAGATTTTATGTGGATCCATCTGCCGCAAGGAGTGAGAAAGCCATGCAAAGGTGTTTGATATTGGACAGAAACTGCTCTCTTGATGGCTGCTTTTATTTACAGGTGATATTTATTTATTTATTTATTGGAAATGTTTCACCAGGAGAGGCACACTGAGCAACAAGATGCTCGTCTCACGGTGCCACCTGGGGGAGGTGGGTACAAGGCAGGAGGATATACATAAAACAATCAGTAGGTTGTACATAGGAGACAAGCAATTCGAAACAAGTGTTACATAGTTAAGGGTGGCTTTACAAACTTGCTACATGAGGAGACACTACATATATGTGCCACAATGAGGGTGACATTACATACTTGATTACACAACTAGAACCATTCGTACTTGCATAGGTGCCTACTATCTAGAGATTTATTTTGGAATATTTTACTCTGAGTTGGCTGATAGAACTGGAAACCTGGGTTAGGGGCCAGGCAGAGATGACAGGTCTGGGTAGTAAACAACAGGAAAAGATGAGTGGGTAGTCTTAGGGAGGACGTTGACAGGGTACTAAGAAGGGGGACAGCAGAAGTGCCATGAGAGGGTGAGTGCATGCGTTGTTTAGGGCAGTTCATAAGCCAGTCATAGGGCGAAGGCCAAGGCAGAGATTAACTTCCAGTAGCCTTCTTTTTTTTTCTGAAATATGTTTCTGGATACTGGGGCAGAAGTTGCATTCTAGTAGGCTGCTTTCATTTACAGGTGTTCCTGAATGTGGTTTTAGACACTGGGACAGAGACAGACTTTTAAGAGGCTGCCTTTAGCTACAGATGTTCTAAAATATGGCTACGGATACTATGACAGGCTGCCTTCTAATATGTAGCATGTATTACAGGTGTTTGAGCAAGAGTTTCAGATAAGAGACACATTAACTACTAGTAGTGTGAAGGAAAGGGAGCTGGGAAACAATGCATGCCACGGATTTATAGTGGAGAGGTCACGGTTACCTAACTTACTCAGCTTTTTGGACCACGTAAGTAGGCCAGTGAATGCTGGGAAACCCGTGGATGTGGTGTATATCTCAGAAAGGGTGACTAACTGGAGGCAGTTTAGGGGAGGAGAAGGAAATACAAATTATGCATTTACCATAATCCAGAATATCTTCACCACCAATTCATACTTATGGGTCTACAGTCAGAGGCAACAGGACCCAGCAGGAGCATTTTTCTACACGGAAAGAGTCAGTGTCGGCTACTGATGTCACCTGTGTACCTCATGTGGTGTCATGTGCTAGCCAATAAACGTCATCAGCTCCCTCATCCACTTCAGTTCTGTCCGCCAGGAGGGAAACAAAGCGGAGAGAAACAGAAGAGAACACCAAATACTTACTAGTGCAACGCGATAAAAGGATACAAGAAATAAAATAAACAACCAATTAGAATATGACTACCAACTTAGAGACGAAGGGTTGGGCCTACTGAATGGCATAAGGATAGTTGGTATAAAAAGAGCCAGAGCCTCTTACCAGTAGCCAGCCAGTGTGGATAGTGATAGGTAAAATAGAAGGCAGCAACCCTGATTAGATGGCCCCGGCAGAAGTAGCAGAAGGTTAAGTCCAAATTGGGAACCCCTTGCAAATGAGATGGCAAAATGCCAAACAATGGAAAAATAACATCTGGACTCCACAAAAGTATTATCTCCTTGCTACCAGATGTAATCTGAGTAAACCCATAACCCTCTTTTCTCCATGCCAGATGAGAGAAAAGTAGGAATGAAGAGCATAGGAGTTGCAGGACTAGCAGTCCTAGGGAGGCAAGATATGGTTACATCCTGTGGCATGTTCCAGGCAGAGTGGGCAAAGTGTCAAGCAAGAGAGAAATGACAAGGAATACCAACCAAAAAACTCCAACATGAGAAGAACATGCCTTGCTTCTCCTCGCAACCACAGGGATGCACCCTGTGTAAAGCTAGCACACTGATGCAAACAAACTGCATGACACCTCTATAGAGACACAGCACCTGCTCAGTGGAGTTAGACTGGATAGCACCCAGGGATATACCCTAGAGGGGATACACTGTGGGCAGGGAGAAGGGGGACAAAGGAAAAATGGAGAGAAAGGGCCACCTGCTTACTCCATAGAAAAAATAAACAGGTTACTCTCCTGTAACAGTAGTTCTAGGAGTGGTATATATTGTACATCCACATTTCTGGAAGTATCCTTTCCCTTTAAATATCTTGCCAGAAAGTCTTCAAGCTGGCTCCTCCCACCCACCTGGGTGGTAACTCCCTCAGGACCGTCCTGAGACGACTGAGAAATGAAGGTGTGCTGACTTTCAGGTAGCAGCCCTGCAGATTCCTAGATAAGAACATCCCTGGAAGCAGACACCAAGGCAGCAATATGATGGGTGAAATTAGCCCTAAGCCCTATGGGAGGCTCCCTACCCATCAACCTATAACAGAGGTCGATCCAGGAAACAATCCACCTGTCAATCGTCCACGTAGCTGCCGGTCTGACAGGTGCAGCTTACGCGTAGGTGACAAATAGCTGTTGAACCTCTCCCTGAACTCCAGCCGCGCCCTCCTTGTAATAGGCGAGTGCTCGCTGCAGGTCCAAAGTATGGAGCCTGTGCTCGGCCTCCGAGGTTTGGCTGGTGAAATACAGCGGGAGACTGATCATCTGTTTAAGGTGAAAATCAGACACAATCATCGGGAGGAACTTCGGCTTGGGGCAAAGGACAACATTGTGCCTGTGGAAGACGAGGTTAAAGAGACTCTGCCAAAAGCACCTGGATCTCACTGTTCCTTCTAGCTGACGTGATAGCCACCAGGAAGGCAGTCTTCCACGACAGGTGAGACATTTGACACTGTGCATCAGTTTCCAATGGCTTGCTCATGTGCTTCGCCAACACCAGCAACAAGTCCCAGGGTAGTTGTGGTTCACACACTGGAAGGGGAAATATGGTCAAGACCTTTGAAAACGCACCAGACCACCTTCTCTTGCACTACTGACTGCATACCGGCTCGCGCCCAGTAAGCAGAGATGGTTGCCAGGTGCACCTTAAGGGTCATCGACCAAAGGCCTGACTGAGAGAAGAACCAAAGGTAGTCGAGAATGCTAGCCACTTGGCAAGATAAAGGGTCCAGCCCCTTGCCCTGGCACCAAATGGAGAACCTCTTCCATTTGAAGGCATTGCATTTCCCGGTTGACTCCGTCCAAGAAGCCTCAACCACGGTGAGGACACCTGAGAAGCGACACAAAGCCTGGAACTCTAGCCGCTCAGGGACCAGGCTATCAGGTGCAGGGATTGAAGGTCTGGATGGAACACGTTTTTCCCTTGACTGCAGGAGAGCAGGTCTGGGCATACAGGGAGATGACTTGGGAGCCTGCTACTGAGGCTGCGGAGATTGGGGTACCAAAATTGGCGGGGACAGTCCGGAGCCACCAGGATCATCCATGCCTTGTTCCATCTGACCTTGAGCAACATGTTGTGGATAAAGGGGAATGGAGAGAGGGCATAGAGAAGGCCCGGAGTCCAGGGCCTGGAGATGGCATCCCCCTGCAGCATTCCCTGCTAAGGGGGTGAGCACAGTACAACCTCAGCTTTGCATTCTCCCTTGAGGCAAGCAGGTCCTCTAAACAGGTGCCCCAGTTGGAGAACAGTCTGCGTACTACCTCCAGATGGAGGGACCAGTCGTGAGATGCCTCGCCCACTTGACTGAGGGCGTCCGTCAGCTGGTTGGAGACGCCAGCCACATGGATGGCCAGAAGACTGGTGTCCAGGCTGAGCACAAGGGTCCAGATGTGGAGAGCTTCCCAGCACAGAGGAAGGGAGAGCGTCCCGCCTTGTTTGTTGAGGTAGTATATGGTCGTGGTGTTGTCCATCTGGACCTGAATGACCTGACCCTGAACACGCGGAGCAAAGGCTGTCAGCACCAGCTGAACTACCTGCAGTTCCAGCAGGCTGACATGGCATTGGGATTCCATGGGAGTCCAGAGCCCGAGGACTCTGTGGTCCCCCAGATGGCCACCCTATCCCATCAGGAAGGCATCGGTCATCAGAATGACCATCAGCTCTAGACAGACAAACAAGATCCCTTACAGCAGAAGTTCCAGGACTAATCACCACTGGAGGGTGTCCAACATTAGCTGGGTCACAGTGACAGGCTGGTCGAAGTGGCCCCTTGTGCTGAGACCACTGGCGGGCAAGCTCCCATTGCAGAGAGCGCATTCGCCACTGGGCCCAATGGACCACGCTGGTGCATGCTGCCATGTATTCCAGGAGGTGCAGGAAGTCCCAAGCAGGGCGCAAATGCCCAACCTGAAATGATCGGGTAGAGGAGGAGGCAGCCTCCGCCTGGTCTACCGGAAGCCGAGCCCTGGCTCTGCAACAGTCGAGTTCCACCACCATGAAATGAATCACCTGCGAGGGGATGAGTTCTGGCTTGGCCTTGTTGACCAGGAGACCAATGGACATGCAGGTCTGGAGGGCCATGTCCCTGGACCGCTCCACCTCCTTTGTGGAGAGACCCGCTATGAGCCAGTCATCCAGGTATGGGTTTACCCAGACTCCTTGGCACCTCAGGTAGGCTGCCACCACTGCAATGCATTTAGTGAAGACCCTGGGAGCTGAGGAGAGGCCGGAGGGCAGGGCCTGGAACCCGTAAAGAATCCCCTCTGCTTGGAACAAGAGGAACTGGTGGTGGGATGGACGGATTGGGACGTAGAAGAACACATCCTGAAGATCCAGTGAGCAGAACCACATGTTCTGCTCCAGAGATGGTATAATCTGAGACAGAATGAGCATCCTGAAAGTGCGCGGCCAAAGAAATTTGTTCAGGTTGTGCAAATCTAAGATGGGGCATCAGCCCCCCATCCATTTTGGCACCAGGACGTACATGGAGACAAACCCTGGGTGTACTGGAGGGTCCGAGACAGGAGCCACTACTTTCTTCTGGAGGAGCAGGGCAATACCTTCCCGAAGGCCTGACAGAATGTCAGTGGACACCATGTCCTCCTGTGGGGCACGGGCTCGGCATGGAGGATAAGCCTCAAACTCTAGAGGCAGACCCTGACCAACCACCTCGAGGACCCACCTGTCCATGGTAACAATGGACCAGGGGAAAGGAAGTGGTGGAGCCGGCCCCCCACAGGAGGACCCAAAAGAGTCAGGATGGGCATGAGGGAAGCACCCCCATCCTGTCACTAAGCAGGCTTGGAGCCGGAGGATGGACCTACTGAAGAACCAGCAGGGCTTTGACCTCCAGGTTTTCGGATGACCAAAGCAACGGACTTCAGCCAGAAACGCCAAGCCTGGGCCTGCTGCCTAGCTGGAGGCTGGGACTGCTTGGCCACAGGGCAGAGAGGGACCAAAAGGATGACTTCTTTTGAGACTTAGAACCTTTGGGATCACTCTGGGTGGAGGTCACCGAGTCCAAGGTGGCACTGGACTTCTTGATACAAGTGAGGTGCCCTTCGACCCCTAGCCCGAACAAGTCAGTGCCCAGGAAGAGAACATCCGCCATCTTATGCTGTGTATCCACCGTAAAGGACGAGATCCTCAGCAAAGCCCTGTGGTGCATGGCAACCGCAGCTGCCATGGACTGAGTGTAAGAGTTGCCAATGTCTATGGCTGTCTGGAGCTGCTGTTTAGCCACAGTTCAGCCCTGATCCCAGACCTGCTTGACCATAGTCTGTAAGTCAGCCAGGAGCTGGTGAAGAACTGCATCGAGCGTTCCCAACAGGGCATAGGCAAAGTGGGCCATGAAAAGGGCTGAACTCATCTGCCAAAGGCCAAGAGAAGAGACAGCTTAGACCTTTCTGGCCATGTGATCCAATTTCTTGGATTCCAAGTCGAGAGACTTATCCATGTCCCTGACATTGCTGGTACGCCTAAAAACAGAGTCGGCCACCAGACCCTAAGCCAAGGGGTGCTCAGTGAATCCTGAGAGGGAACTGGCAGGGACCGCATACTTGTGGGCCATCCAGGCAGAGGGCACAGAGCAAGAGGCCGGATGCTGCCAACGCCCCAGAGCAGGGCAAAGAATGCCCTCAGCAACCAGGAAGGCTTCCCCAGGGGAGTCAACCCAGTTGCAAATCTCGGTTAGTGGGCATTTAGCCCGTTTGAGAACAGGCTCCATCTGGAGATTCATCGACTCCGAGACAAGACGGAGAAGGCCCAAGAAGGAGGTGAGGCCATGTTCCGCCGACAAATCCTCAGTTGACTTGGTGTCCAATGGACAGAAGAAGCCCTCTGACTCTGAGGATTCACTGAAGAGCAGTTGACCTCCAGAGTCCCCGCTGATCCTAAGGGGTCAGTCAGGAGTCACGATGACCAACAGCCACCCTGGAAGCCCTGGGGCAGTACGGGCATCCTTAGGGGGAGGACCCACTGACGTCTGTTTGGGAGGTGGCTCCACCAGTATCGGCGGAGAAAAAGGAACGGGATGAGGGGGATCTGGCCGAGACAGAGCAGGTTGAGGCCTGGGTGGCAGAAGCCATGTTATAGCAGGGGTGGGAGCAGGAAGCTGCTTAACCCCAGAGAACATGATCCGTTGCCACATAAGCTCCTCATAGTGTCGACACATTTTGCACTGAAGCCTCTCCTCATCCAAGGAGGAAGAGGAGTGGCAACGCCACTTGTCCGAATGTTGAGAGCGGTAGCACTGATGCCAATGTGGGCTGCCTGACTTGGGGCCTCTGGATTGGGACCTCGACCATCAGGGCCACTGACGGTGGGTCTCAGAGTGAGCCAGTGAAAACCGAGGATCCTCTGGGTTCTCTGGATCCTGAGGAGGAGGGTGAGGATCAGCATTCTGGTCCGACCCTCCCTGGGAGGCAAGAGGCAGGACCGGAGTCCTAGAGGGGGAGGTATCGGCCTCTTCTGGCGACAACCAGTTGACCAGCTTGACAAATATCTGGACAGGTTGGTCGACGGGTGTCTCAACCAACTGCCCTGAGGGGGGAGACCATGGAGCAAGCGGTCAGGGCCAAAGGATCGACCGTGGTCAGAACCTCCATAGAAGCATGGGAATCTGAGGCCTGAGAGTGCCCGCAATCCCACAATCGATGACAAGACTTTTTCTTAGTCTCTTTTTTGGACTTAGATTTTGTGCCCAAGGAAGGGCCAGTCTTCTAATGTTGAAGGATGCAAAGTGCGACACAGGCCACATGCCTGGGGATTCATGTTCATGGTCAAGGCACTAGACGCCCGTGGTGTGCGGGTCTGTCCAGGACATATTCTGCCTGCATAAGCATTTTTTAAAACCTGTTGCTCACTTCGAGTTGTCCCTCACGGATGAAGTGAAGGAATCACCCTGAAGACTGAATATTTGCAAAGAGAAAAGGTTTAGAAAGTAAAGGAACTACACAGCACGAGAGCGGCAAGGAGGTAACCACCTTTATTTATTTATTTATTTCAGTTTGGGATTAACACCTTTGAGTCAAGGACTAGTTTTCAAAGGTTCCAAGTCAGTGTTACATAAACAAAATTAAACAGTTACAATAATAAAAGGTATACAGAAGATGACATTGAGACATTTACATTGGAAGGTATAAACAGAAATTGAGATTAGTATACAACATTTACAGAGGCAGTATGATATGACTGAGACTAATGTACATCGTAAAAGAGTGATAGCAGAGAGGAAGGGCTGATAAGAGAAGGTCAGCAAGGATAACGATTGGGGTTCACTAAGTAGTGTGCCAACCTAGGACGGACAGAGGTGGGGTGGTCAGCCAAAAGTGGCATTGTCAGAGATGCGAAAGGGGTAAGTTGGGGTTGACAGCCATAAATGGGCATCGTCCGGTGAGATGAGGGGGAGGGTTTATTTATTTTATTTTTTATTTATTTATTCTAGGATTACAAGTACCTTTGAGCCAAGGCTCTTTTACAAAGGTTCCACATCAGAAATAACAAACAACAAGGAAGCAACAGTGAAATAACAGTAAACAATTCATGTACAACAGTGCCATTGAAAGGGGTCAATTATAGGAAGAGTAAGGTGTAGAGGAGGAGAAAAAGTGTAGGTAGTTAACAGAGGCAGCTATAGTAAGATGGTGAACATAGCTAGGACACATATGCCCACAAGGAATGGGTTGGGTCAGGCGCCCGTGGGTGGCAGAGAAACAGGGATGACAGGAGAGGGGAGGATGAAGATGCAGCCAGAGGCATTTGTCAAAAAATAAATGGGAAGGACTGATAGAAGAAAAAGGGGCAGGGTGGGGGGTAAGTGCTGTAATGGGGCAAGGAGAGACTAATGAGGTGGTATGAAAACCTGAGATTTGAAGTGGTGCCTCAGGAGCTGGGGGAAGGGGACTGGGAGGCCTGGGGTTAAGCAGGATTAAGTTAGGATTAAAGCTGTGTAGGTCATCATCTAGGAGAGGCAGTCACAGGAGCTAGCGGCAATGAGATGGGTCCGGAGCCTGGTTTTGAACAGACCTAGTGCTGAGGCAGAGGAGATGGTGTGGCTGAGACCATTCATCCATAGAGGAGCCCTATAGGTGAAGGAGCGTTGGCCCTGCGTAATTCGACAGCGAGGAACTTGTAGAATCTGGGTTGTCGAGCTCCTGGTGTTCTGTCAATTGGTGTTTTGATGTAACAAGGCAGTAACACCAGGGGTGTGAGGCCAAGGTTGCTTCCCCCCCCATAGCACATGTGAGATACTTTATAAGGTTGGAGAGTTGGAGCCATCTGGATTGTTCATAAAGGGCACAGGTGTGGGTGAGGCAGTGGGCACCACTTGTGAGTCGGCATGCTTGTTAAGAGTAGTTGTTATATGTTGGAGAGCGGATGTCATGGCGGAGCCATAGATAATGAGGCTATAATCAATAATTGACACCACAGAGCTCTGGACGGCAATTTTCAGGGCCTCTGGGGTGAGGTGCTGCCTATGCTTGTAGAGTAATTCAAGGCGCGTGATGGCAGCTTTAGCCACGCTGTCTATGTGAGCCATATAGGAGAGATTGGGGTCAAGCAGAATCCCTAGGTATTTGAAAGAGTAAACTTGTTCAAGGACAGTCCCCTGCTTGGTGCAGATGCAAGGGGGTGTTGCTTGTAATGGTTATGTGAACTGCAGAATAGCAATGACTTGGTTTTCTTGTGATTGAGGACTAGTTTATGATTGGAGAACCATGTTTCAACGGTACTGAATCTGAGTTGGAGGCTGTGTTGTAGTGGTGAAAGGTCCTTGTGCGTAGAAAAGACAACAGCATTATCTGCATACAGGATGATTTGTTCTGAGCAGGATTGTGGTAGGGAGTTTAAAAAGAGGCTGAAAAGGAGAGGGCCCAGTTTGGACCCCTGAGGTACTCCGGAGCGGACAGGCAAGGTGACCGAGATAGCATTGGCAATTTTTACTCTTTGTGGGTGGGTGGAGAAAAGGTACGATATGGGTGGATGAGGCCCTGACTCCATTAGTGCAGGTCGGTGCAATCCATTTTCATGCCGAGAAGGGACCTGAGCCCAGTTTTGAAAGAACTGATCTTGGGTGTGCCACTGAGGTAAGCAGGTAGCTCACTGTACCATTTTGGTCCTTGGTACAGGATGGAATTCTGGACAAGTTTCGTCCTTATGAAGGGGGTCACCAACTTGTCAGTAGCAGTACTTCTGGTTGATTTTGTTGGAACTGCCCGCTTAAAAAGACTTTCCAGAGAGGGAGGTGAGAACAAGAAGCACTTCTTTTAGTAGTAGGCAGGTTTGGAATTGCATTCTCAAGTTTAGGGGGAGCCACTCAGTACCAGTATATAGCGAGCAGGTGTGGGTATCCAGAGCGGCCCCCAAAGTAAGACGGCAGGCCTTACTGAGGAGTTTGCTAACCCTATTAAGGGTAGTTTTTGTGCCAGCCCCATAGATAGGCAGACCATAGTCAACACATGACAGTACTGAACTACTTATAGCAAGTTTTAGAGCATCAGGTGTCTATGAATGCCTGTGTCAGTATAGGACACCAAGGTTTATGTTTGCAGTCTTGATTACAGAGTCTATGTGGCTCGAGAAGGTGAGTGTGTCATCAAAGGTAATACCTAGATATTTGAAGTTTGTTACTTGTTTAAGTATCTTACCTTTTTGGTTTTGTATAAGCATGGGTAGGTACTTCTTTTTGCTTTGGGAAGTGGAGAAGAGCAGACATTTAGTTTTTTTGTAGTTTAATATTAGCCTGTTTTGTATAAACCAAGATTCAAGTTTCAGGAAGCTGATTTGGAGTATGGTAGTGATGGAGTTGTGGTCATTTCCTGCAACTGATATTACTGCATCGTTGGCATAGAGAACTGTGCATGCTGAACAAGCCATTGGTGCAGAGTTGATGAAAAAGCTGAAAAGTAGAGGTCCAAGAAATGAGCCCTGTGGGACCCCTAGTAGCACCTCCTTAGCTGCAGATATGGTATCTCCCATTTTCACATACTGTGACCTATTGGATAGTTAGCTGCCAAACCATAGTACTGTTTCAGGTGACAGGCCTGTAGACCAGAGGCGACTTAGTAGCAGATTGTGATTAACCGAGTCAAAGGCCTTAGTGAGGTCAATGAAGACTGACCCAACTGCCTGCCCACTATCTAAGGCATCGTACAGCTGAGATGAGTAATCAACCAGTGCGGTGAGTGTAGTGTGTTTTTTCCAGAAGCCGTGCTGTTGCGGGCAAAGTAGATTATATTTATCTAGGTATTCAGTAAGCTGCTCAGAGACTATTCTCTCAAGGACCTTCGAGAGGGGGAGGAAGGATGGAAATAGGTCTGTAGTTGAACGTAAGGGATTTGTCCCCTGCCTTAAAGACAGGCGTGACCATTGCTGACTTCCAGACATTTGGAAACACTCCTGATTTAAGGGAAGCATTAAACACCATAGTAATAGGACCGGCCAGTTCATCCAGTAGCAGACCTACCAACTTCATGTCAATCAGATCAGCCCCCATCCTGGTTTTGCCAAGTACCCCTTTGATATGCTAGATGGTTTCAGCCTTGGTGACAAATCTGAAGTAAAATGGTGGTACCTCCTCCTGGAGGGGAATTTGCTGAGTGGTTGGGTCCTGCTGACCTTGCATATCTTTAAGGAAATCACCAGGGAGTACTCCAGATAGGTCAGTGAAAGCACTGTTGAGCTCACTGGCAATGTCAATGGGCTCCTGTAGATGCTCCTGTGCCGTTACTAGTAGATCTGGGGGGCCTTGCCCGTTAGGGATTTCAAACAGCTCCAAAATTCTCTTCCAGAACCCCAGGTTTTACTTAGTAGAACTTTATAGTAGGAGGCTTTAGCCTGCCTTATGAATCTGGTGCAAGAGTTTCTGGCTGCCTTGTATGAATTTAGTGCTGTGGGTGTACAAGATGCTTTTGCTATGTGCCAAAGGTTGTCTCTATTCTTCATGAGTCCAATGAGGGAGTTGGTAAGCCATGGATTAGAGGTACCCTTAATTGTTTTGGATTTATAAGGTGCAAAGATGTCACAGGCACGGTTGAAGATCGTTACAAAGTAGTTGACGGCCTAATTTCCATCAATATCTCCAGATAATGGAGACCAATGAAGTTGTGTCAAGTACCTTCTTCCAACGGTAAGGAAGATCTGACATCACGGGGCAGTGCCAAGGGAGTTATCACCCGAGTGGGTGGGAGGAGCCAGCTTGAAGACTTTCTAGCAGGAGATTTAAAGGGAAAGGATACTGCCAGAAGTGTGGCTAGTACATCATATCCACGTCCCTAGAAAAATAAGTTACTCACCCGTAACCATAGCTCTAGGAGTGGTGTATGGTTCACTTCCACACTCTGGCAGTTCCACTGAAAGGGTGTGATTGGTCAGATGTCTTTAAGCTAAGCTTCTCCCATCACCCGGAAGGTGTATCCCTGACTCTGTCCTAAGATATCAGATCTTTGCATGCTGGAAGCAGGGATCTGTGTGCCACTTGCCAGGGGAGACCGGGTGAGTTGTGAGGATGTGACCCATATACCACTCCTAGAACTATGGTTACAGGTAAGTAATCTATTTTTCTAGGGGAGTGGATATGGTTCACAATCTGGCAGACTCCTAGCAGTTTTCTGGAAGGAGGAAGCAAGGCACGCACCCCTACTTACCTGGAGTTACCTGGAGGAACTTAACTCCCACTTTGCCACAGCTGGATTAGCTTTTGATTCATCACCTTATGCTGGTGCTGCGGTGAGCCAGCATACCCCTCCCCCTACATCTAGTCCTGCACCCAGCCCCTTCCAACTGCGTGAGATAACTTATAAAGAAGTAGAAGATTCTCTTCTTAACTTAGACACCAAAAAAAGTACAGGGGACGATGGCTTGGAACCCTTTTTCCTAAGGTCAGGCTACACCCATCTCACTGCCCCAATTCTCCACATCTTCAATCTTTCCATTACATCTGCTACTGTGCCGCCCTGCTGGAAATCAGCACATATCCTCCTCTATTTAAATCTGGTGACCCATGCGATGTAAACAACTATAGGCCTATCTCCATATTGCCTATCCTTTCTAAAGTTCTCAAAAACTGATCCATATTCAGTTAAAATCTCACTTGGAAACCTTCTCTCTCATTAACCCAGCTCAATCTGGCTTCCGGGCTAATCACAGCACAATCACTGCACTAGCAAAAGTAACCAATGATTGGATCTTTGCTATAGATGCTAAGAAGGTAACTGGTGCAGTCTTTTTTGGACTTCAGCAAAGCTTTTGATACCGTTGATCACAAACTATTAGTCAATTGCCTTGTAAAGTTGGGTGCCACATACCATACCACCCAGTGGTTCTCTAGCTACCTAACTGGAAGATTCCAAAAGTAAAGGCGGAAGGCTTTTTCTGCTGCCTTGCCAGTTGCAGAGAGTCCCCAAGGATCCATCTTAGGCCCTATCTTGTTTTCTTTGTACATTAATGACTTAGATGCTAACATATCACGTCCAATCTGCACTTTTCTGCAGATGATACTGTGTTGTATACTTCTGGCTCATCATTATCTGAAGTCAAGGGAGTGCTTCAAGCGGACTTCGCACAACTTGAGCATAATCTAATAAAGGCAAAGCTTCTGCTCAATGCTAAGAAGACTAAAGTGATGATATTCTCCCGCAGTGCTGTCACAAGCCCCCCAATACCCTTGCCCAAGACTTCATTGTCACCACGCTAAACGAGCCTCTGGAAGTTGTAACCAAATTTAAATATCTGGGTATCTGGATTGACAATAAATTATCTTTCAATGACCACGTCGAAGATGTCTCTAGAAGGTTAAAAGCAAGGTTAGGTTTCTTCTACAGAAATGGGCCCCTTTTCCCCCTTGAAACTCGAAACAAGCTTGTACAGGCCACTTTTCTCCCCCTACTCGACTATGGCGATGTAATCTATTCCTCCACCACTCTTGCAAATCTAAGTAAACTGGACATCCTTTATCACCGTGCGTTACGGTTCATTACCAACTCCCCTTACCGTTCGCACCACTGTGACTTAAATGCAGCTGTTGGTTGGACATCCCTTACTACTAGACACCTGCTCCATGCTGGGCTATGGACTCTTAAACTGCTCCTGCAGAAATTGCCAAGCTATCTCTCTTCCCTTATTAATAACTCACATAGTACATACTCATTAAGAAATCTGACTTTATTATGCTTGACATACCAAGGACGCGGACTTCCTTTGGTAAACGTGCTATTGCATATGCCCTTCCCTCCATTTGGAACCAATTACAAACTGTACTGAAACTAACTAGCACAGTTTCAATAAACTTCTACAAATCACTAAGTTCAGCCAAAATAAAAGACACCTGTAACTGTCATTAAGTCTCTTCCTTCCCCATGTGTGCCATATTTATCCACTGGTAAGGTATAATTGATTTGTCATATTAACTGCTTTCCCTTCCCCTTCTACTCCTGGCTTTATCTATGCTTACGCTCCACTGCTACTCTATCAAATCACCCCCCCATATCAGTTGTAGTCTGTTTGTTCTAGCTGCCAAAATATATGTATTGCATACACCAGTCATCATGTTTCATTTATCAGTATGCAACCTGTATGTCGCTTCCCTGTTTCATATCAATGTTTACCACCTGCGGTCACCCTATGTGGTACCCTTGTATGTATATCCAGCCTGTATCATGTAATGTGCATTTCATGTATATACTGTTATTACCTATCTGTGTTTGTACTTTAAGTGTATATGTCACAGGACCTCCTTGTGAATGAGCTTGCTCAATGGAGTTTTCCTGCAATAAACTTGAACTTAGTGAAGAAAGACTGGAGAACCAAGGTCCCAAAACCAGCATCCCAACGTGACTGAAGGTTGATGTGGTAGTGGGAAATGAAGGGGTGTGCTGACTTCCAGGTAGCAGACCTACAGATTTCTGAAGTTATTCAGTTTGGGGCGGTGGGAATAGCAATGAACAAAAAAAAGGGGGTAATATCAGCCAAGGTGTATAATTTCCTCAAGAAGCAACTGTATGTAGGATGTTTTTGACCACCCGTTTTACAGAGTGATTCTGAAAGTCTAGTGGAGTCAAGCAGGAGATATGGTGGGCAGACTGACGGAGAGTTGTACAGTTGTGTGAATTATGTCATTGAGGCACAAGTCAGGAAGCATAGGAAAACCAGGGGCAGTTATAAAATTTGCAAGTAGCGTTTTATTATCAATAACAGTAAAATAAAAAATCTAAATTGTTCAGTATAACTGTTTACAAAGGCAGTACAAACAGAGAAAACAAAGTCCTTCATCTGAGGATTTCTTTTCAATCTCAAATCTCAGTCTCTCCCCAGCGAAAATATTGCTGCTCTTTTTATAACAAGTTTTTGCCTTACAATTAACTTCTTCGTCCTGAACTCATTAAGGAGACATCCTGTTTCTTACCAAATGTATCAGAGTTATTGTTAGTTTCTTTGCAAAGCAGGCTTGCAAACAGAACAGTGTCCCAAGCTGGCCTCCTGTTGAAAGCTCTGCAAAAGAGTTTGCAAACAAGCCTCAGAGGAGCTCAAACTGCATCTCAGGTTAACCCCTAAATTCCAAACAGCTTTTTGCAATCATTTCAACAGTATAACTATATACATTTTCAAACCAAGGGATCCCAGTTTCACATAAAGATTCACATATATTTTTATAACCGCAGACATGCAAGGAAGAAGAAAAGACAGAAACCGCAAGTGAAGGCAGAAAGATAGTGAGAGGCAGAGAATCGCGAGACCGTGAGAGTGATCAGTTCCTAGGTCTCACAACAACATTCGATTGTGCAACCAGACAGACAAGAGACAGAAAAGGAGAGGACAGAACAGTTCCTTGCATTTAACTCTTTCTGCAGAACAAATGGGACAGGGTCTTATTTAACCTGTCACATATTAGCCACGTGGTAATTCAAGATTGCATTTTCGCCATGTCGAAATGGAGTTTCGAGACGTCAGAATGGCTATTGCAACCGCAATCTCTCTTATCCCAGAGCAACTGAGACATGCACCCCCGCCAAGCCTGCTACTCGAGTTCAATAGACCCCGACTCCCGGAGAGCTCGCCAAACTCGTTCCTTCACCCCGGTAAGATGTTAAACAATTCAGATATACAGCTAGTTTGTATCAAAGCTCTCAGTTCCTCTGTTGATTTTAAAAGTTCAAGTATAATCTAACAGTGTGTTAATAACTTACTTCCTTTAAGTCTTACACTGGGAGTGACGTGCCAGACCAATGTGGTGGTGTTAATAACTGTGCCTTATAAGAATGTCTCTCTTTTAAAACCTTAGAGCTACTGTTTATCAACTGTGTTCTGGTAAACACTGAGCATATTCCTTTTTCAAGAGAACTGGCTGCAGATATGGCCATTGACTGTCCTGTTTATATCATTCTGTGGGTTTAATTTTAAGTGACCGCTCTCACAGTAGTTAAACTAGGAATGATAATCCTGTTGTACTGAGTTAATTTTAAGTAAGTAAACATTTATTTAGTTAGGTGCCCAATCCCTGGGGCTCTGGGTGCCATACAGAATAGACAGTTTAAACAGGATCATAGTTTAAATAATCATCAAACTAAATTGTAAAATTTATTAAATACATCAGGCATGATTTAAAATATATCTGCAGAATAAGCTAGATTAAAAAGGTGGGTCTTTAGGCCCCTCCTGAACACGTCCACCATAGCGGTCTCCTTCAGAGATCTTGAGAGCAAGTTCCAGAGGACCAGGCCGGCCCCTCAGAATGATCACCAGAGGTTTTCAGCCCAGTCGGAACTGCCAGGAGGCCCTGGGTGGAGGAACGGAGGGAGTGAGCAGGGATGGCAGGGGTAAGGAGGTCTGACAGGGTGCCAGGCTCGATCCGTATAGGGCCTTATAGGTGAGCAAGCCCACCTTGAAAAGAATCCGCCACCTGACCGGCAGCCATTGTAGACCCCACAGGACTGCGGTCACATGACAGGACCTTAATGATCCTGTCAGCAGCCTGGCTGCTGCATTATGCACAAGCTGCAGCTGGTGGAGGATCCCTCCACTGACCCCTAGGTATAGAGCATCACAGTAGTCAAGTCTTGATGTCACAAAGGCGTGCACCAGTGACAGCAAATCCTCAGGAGGAATTAGGGGTTTAATCCGGGTGATGTTTCCTCAGGTGGTAAAAAAAAATGGAAATTATGTACTTACTGTAATTCTTGATCTTATTTGATGACGTCTACACCACTCATTCACACTAATGAGACTACGCCGGAGGCACTAGGACCCCACAGGAGCCAAAAATCTTCAGGAGGGCCTGCACCAGAATAGGACTGCACATGTGCGGCGCTGCGAGACTAGCTTGTGCTGTATAGACTATCTCAGCATTGACCCTCCAACCGCCTCAGTACCTTTTCGACCAAGGAGGTGCAGCATAAACTAACGAAAGAAAACCTAACACTAACATCCGGGCATGTGAAGGCCCGGATGATCCATGTAAGAAGGGTCAATTCAACAATGTCTTCACAGCCTGAACAACAAGGAAGTGAAGACTAAAAACAGAACGAGTGAGCTTGGGGGATGGTGGGTGGGCGTGTGAATGAGCGGTGGAGAGACTGTCCAAGAAGATCAAGAATTACGGTAAGTACGTAATTTCCATATCTTCCTGGACTAAAAGTCTCCACCACTCATTCACACTAATGGGAAGAGTACCGACCTAAAAATCAACCCCCCACCTCCCAAGTAGGGCGGTAGGAGACAGAGCTCACTCAGGACAGAAGTCCATAAGGACTGTCCTGCTGAAGAAAGTTAACTGTCAGGCATGGACATCCAGAACATAGTGTTTCACAAAGGTATGCACTGAGCTCCAACTCGCCGCCTTGCAGATGTCTACAATGGGTACATTACGAATCTCCGCCAGGAAAGCCGCAACCGCTCTGGTAGAGTGGTGTGAACCCGGCCTTCCAACTTGACCTGTGCCATGGATTAGTAGTGTCAAAGACATGCTACTAACTAAGCAGAGATGCACCTCATGGCAACAGGCTGATCCAGCCAAGGCATGCGGAAAGATACAATAGTTGCTCGGATGAATATCTCTTCGTTCTGTCGATGTAGAATCTCAGATCGCTCTTAACATTCAGAGAGATAAAGGGAGCGCTCTCCTTCACTCTGGAGTTAATGAAGTTAGTAGGGAGAAGCAAAATCTGACTAATGGTAACTGAGCCAGTGATATGCTGTCTACTGGCTCAAGATAGTCCGAAAACACACAGAGGTGAACATTCTCTACTGAGAAATGCAGACCTGCATTCGACAGGTCCACAAGGCACTCCAACATTTTACTTGGTGGGCAACTAAGAGGGTCCACATAGAACGCTGCACACCAGATAATGAAGAGTAACCACTAAGTCCTCCTGGTGGAAGGTCTATGCACGGCAAGAAGATCTCTATGATTGTCTGGAAACCTAAAACCTGCACACTTTCATATCCTCAGGAGCCCGGCATGGAGATGAAAATCATGCAGGAAGGATGGACCGAAGTCCCTGTGTCAGAGGGTTCGTTCGTAGAGGGAGTCGCGTTAGGGGAACTTCTGACTGACTGTTGATCTACGCAAATTATATCTGCCGAGGCCAGTCTGGGATGAAGAGAATCATCCTACCCCCGTTTGGCTACAACTTAAGCAGCACCCCTCTAAACTAAGGGAAGAAAAGGAAAGCATACAGGAGCATCATGTCTACTGCAGTGAATACATCCTGACAGAAAACACCAGGGTCTGGATTTCTGAAGCGGGAAGAGGCCAATTTGCATTGAGAGGGGATGCAAAAAGGACCAGGTCCGGACTGCCCCACTCGTCGAATAGCGACTGCACAATGACTGAACTGACGCAACATGCTCAAGGCACCACTCTCACCTCCCCACGGCCTTCCTGCACAGAGGGTAGGAGAGTGCTGCACCCTGCTTGTTGATTAAAACATCAAAATTATTGTCATCCATTCAAAGTAGGATCACTTCTCGTGGCAGAGGGCCTCCTTCAGGACTTGGAAAGCATATAAGACAGCTCTCATCTCTAAGAAATTTATGAGAAGATGATGCGCCTCCTCCTCCTGGCTCCACACCTGAGTGTGGAGGTCTTGACAGTGAGCTCCCCAACCGATCAGGAGTGCAACCGTGGTGATCGTGATTTGGGATTTAGAGGGTAAGGGTAGATCAAGGAGAGGCTAGATCAACTACATCTACCATGTAAGTAATTTTGTCCGAGGTTCTGTCATTTATGCGGAGGATTGCAGATGCGTGGTCACAGACCACTATTTGTTGTGGACAAAAGCATAAGTCCCAGCATCCACTGCATTAAAAAGGGCCCAGACAGAGTCACTTTCCATGAAGTAATGGAGGGCTCCTATGAAGAGGAGTTGCTGAGAAGGTGAATCTGGCACCTTCCCTGAATCAGAAAAACCCTCCTGGAAGAAAGCAGCTGAGAATCTGTGGCAACTGCTTCCTGAAACTCCAGCCCATCCAAACGTCCAGAAAGTGAAGGCTTGAATACCGAGGTTGTAGTGAACTCCTCCCTGAACAGGTACTTGTTTCACCTTTCGAGGTCGAGAAATGGGCGCATGCAGCTTGTTATCTTGGAATCAAGCAAAGGAAACAGGAACCTATGTTGCGACTTGCCATGGAACAACTTCTACTGCTCTGAGGCCACCGTCTCTCAGAGGAAAGAGGGTCTGGTAGAGAGGCAAACAGACTGGGCTGCCGCCTGGGTCTGGGGCAAATCTCTGCAAAACTGGGAGTGTATCCCTCTCGGACAATCCTGATGACCCATACGTCCACTGGATTGGACTGCCACTAGTTATAAAACCAAATCAGGCACCCCCCACTACCGCCGAGAGGCATCCACCTCAGACAGCTGAGGTGGGACCTGGGTCAGATCCAAGAGGATGGTACCAGGCGCTTTCAGGCCCTGTGCCTTCTGCTGCAATTTTTTTGCAGTTGAGGAGTTGGTTCCTGACAAAGGCTTCCAGGCATCCACCTTGAAAGGATTGCCTGTTACGAGAATGATGACGGTGCCGTCCCTCTGAGGGGCAGCAGGAATCTGAGCACCTTCCAGAGCTCAATCTGAGGGCCGAACCGATAAGCACAGCCAAGGAGACGATAATCACCTCCTGCCAATGGCAGCTACCTTACGGGCAGTGCCATAGGGGTCTATAAAAACCTTTTGTTGATTATTGGGCTATATTCCCCTAGCAGTGGAGCGGTACAGAGTCCAGGAGGCTCTCGACCATTGAATTTATTGTGTTCCATAGAGCGTACTTGTACTGAGGAATGTAGGAACTCCAGACGCAGAAGTCTGCATTGGTCCACAGATGAAGTTTGAAAGGTTATGGTGGACCCCATATCCCTGAAGAAAAACTGAAAAGAAGATCTTCCATCACAGGCTCTGCTGATACAGAAGACTTGCATTCTAGCCCCTAAAATGAGTCATCCATGACTTCTTCGACAAAGCAGAACAGGGAGAGACTCATCCAGATCCACTTCTATCCCAGAAGAACCTCCAAAGGGCAGGTCCAGGCCAGAATCACGAGAGACGCTGCCACCCAGAACGGCGTTGAGGAGTTTGGCGCCATTCATGGTGCAGGCACCACCCATGGCATTGGCACCACGCACAGCGCCAGCACTGCACGTGGCATCGGACATACTGGCCCTAGACCTGAAGAAAAAGGGGGAGAAGGAAAGCGGTACCCATGCCAGCCCCTGCAGAGGAAAAGGTGAGGGGGTAGGCATGCAGGGTTGGTGTCGATGGCGCTGGCACCGGAGAGGGCACCGCGCACATCCTGCCTGCTCGAATCGGCCGTGGCTCAGAGGCCCGAAGGCCCAGGAACCGGGTCCACTGGCCAAGTCAACTGGGCAGACGTACCCCCTGCTCTAAAAGAGCGGCTCAGAGGTGAAACTGCTCACCGAAGCCCCATCGAGGACAGAAACAGGGCCCAGTGTCGGAGATCACGGCTGTTAAGAACAGAGCCACAGAGGACCCCAACAAGTTGGGTCAGGCCTACTGCTCTCCACCAATGACAATCCTCGTGCAGATGTACCAGAGGGCGTCCTTGAGCAGTACCATTTCTTCTTCCACTGACAGGAGGAAGAAGAGGTCGAGCGGAGCCGGGTCCCCTATCGAGGTCGAGAACAGGCCAGCTGCTTTTGTGCTTCGGGTGGACTGTCCTCAATCCTCGAGCACTGGACTGCCCGTGATCGGACTCCCCCACCATAAAGGGCAGAGGACCAGACACAGCCCCACTGCCATCACAGCTTTCAAACGAAGTCTCCACTGTAAGTGCTACCATCTAAGGTTGACTCCGTTGATGGCAGGCTGAGAATTTCTTTTTCTTCATCATCATCTTTTTTTTTTTTTTTAAATAAAAAAAGAACACTAAAAGTAGTAAATTAATAGAATACTGAACAGCTATAGCAGCTGTTGTATAGACAAAGAATTTACTCCCGGCAGGCAAACGATGTCGTCACTGAAGCGCACTCAACGGTGAGAGAAAAGGAACCAAGGCGGTTGGAGGGTCGATGCTGAGATAGCCTATATGGCGTGAGCTAATCTCACAGCGCCGCGCATGTGCGGTCCTATCCCAGCACTGGCCCTCCTGAAGATTTTTGGCTCCTGCAGGATCCTAGTGCCTCCGGCATAGTCCCATTAGTGTGAATGAGTGGTGGAGACTTTTAGTCCAGGAAGACTGAAAATGATGTACCTACCGTTAAATTTCGATCTTTCTGTGTATCTTCACCATTCATCACTGCTGGGTGTCCAGCCAGAGCGCAGCACCCCGCGGGAGCTTTTTTTATTTTATTTTTTTTAGGGGGAAGAGCAAGCACTGGCAGTGCCACCCATGAGGCTGACATACTGTGTGGCACTCACAGGTTGGCCAGTAATGGCCATCGGCTCCTCCTGTGCTTTAGTTCTGCTTGCCAGAGCCACAGAGGGAAAAACAGAGGGATAGAGAAAAACGAGGGCGGGGCAAGGGAGCCCGAGGGACAGTATAAGGAAAAGATATAAACTGAAAAAGGAACAGGCCAGCCAGAGGAAGATCTGGGAGGGTATGGGCCATTAGGCCCCAGCAGTCCCTGGACGGCCATTCAGACAGGAAAGAAGAAGAGAGAGCAATAATCGGAGGAAGGAGAGACCCATCCACCCATGCACCTTGACCACATCAGATCATTTGAGTGACCAGGGATGTCCCTCCAGAAGTAGGCAGTCAGCTAGCCCACAGGCAGTTGCCACAGGAGACGCATCCTGGCCTTATTATTGCACCTTTCTTGGGTCAGATTGAGCGTCCATGGAGTGGAAAAGGTCACTCCCTCCTTCCTCCAACCCCTTACTGGGTTTTAAACTGCCCCTGATTAAGATCCCCCCCCCGACCACCACTTCCAAAAGGAGAACCCACAGGGTTTGGCAGGGAGTCAGGGTCCCACCTATTCAATAACACCTCCCTCCCTGAAAGGGGGAGGGAGATTAAAGACAGAGTGAAGTATGAAGACGGGGGGGGGGGGGTAAAGGGAAGCAGCAGTCCCTGCCAGCCCCATTCCCTCCCCTCATTCTAGGGGACCCAGAGTAGGAGTTGCCACATCCCGAAGGGAGCGGACTGACCTCAGAGGTTCCCCCAAAGACAGAGGAAGAGGGGCCCACCAGGAGTTCCCCATCTCAATTTCTTGACTGAGAAGTCCTACTGGCCCGCCTCTTAAATGGGTCCCCTTCGCCGCCTCCTAAGAACAAGGAGGGGCCCTAAGGTTACAGTGGGAGAATCCCGACTGGTTCCCTGAGGAGGAGGGCAAGCAGGGAAGAGGCATCACCCAGGGACTGAGGCCTTCTGAGGGAAGGTGGGCAGGTTCTAGTGATGAATGGTGAAGATACACAGGAAGATCAATAATTACGGTAAGTACATAATTTTCATATCTTCCCTGTGTCAATCTTCACCATTCATCACTGTTAGGTGAGTACTAAGCCCCACAAAGGAGCTTCAGCACTTCCTTGAAGGACAGATGCCCCTCAGCCTCCCATGGGGGAAACATGGGAGGAGGAGGAGGAGACCCACTCCAGGCCAGTTAGGCCTGTGACTGGTCAGGGTGAGACGGGGTCCCCCGTTCCCTGGGGGAAGGAAGATGCCCCTGCAGATCTCGTCTCGTCCTGCAGGAGAAAAGACAGGTCCTTCGGAATGCAGAGACAATCACCCTACACCGGGCCAAGGGTAATAACCTTGATAGGCGAAGACACGTCATCCACCTAATGCAGATTGTTGTCCCCGCCAGCCGTGAAGCAACCTCACTGGTGTCATAAGATGCCCTTGCTTGGTGCCTTGCTAGCTCCAGGCCTACCTCGGAGAGAGATGTGGCCTGCCTGGCTGCCTCTGAATCAGGCAATGATGCCAGCACCTGACCCAGCATCACCCACAGATGCCTGTTATAGGCAGTGTGGTGTGCCTGATAAGATGTGATACATAGCATCACCTGCACCGAGGAGAAAACTCTCCACCCCAGGCGGCTGAACTCAGCAGAGTCCGGATCCGGGGCCGGTCGCGGACCAGGCGTCTATGCCCGGTAGGGGTGTCTAACCATGTCACTCCCACAGAAAGAAGAAGCAATGTACCTGGCGACCCCTGGGGCTTGCAATACCGACACTGGCATTCATAAGGGGCTGGGGCTGGAGTAGATGGAAGCTGCCAGGCACTGTACGACACCTCCTGGAAGTGTATAGGCCAGAAATGGACCACCAAGTGGTCCGCACTATATTCGCTCAGGAAGGTGCGTGTTGTACACTCAGTGTTACGTCTTCCTATGTGGGATATGTGCAGGTCCTCAACCAGCCTCGCAAGGAAGCGCTGATACTCCTTTTGATCAGCATCGGAGGACAGGTGGACAGAAGGCGCCTCTCCCTCGATGGAGGATGATGAGGAGGCTGAAGAACAAAAAGATTCGGATTCTGGCTACAACGGGGGAGACAGACGAAAGACCTACTCATCCATGGCTCTAACATATATTGGGAACTCTGCAGCCAGAGATCTGAACTGTTCCCAGGTCGAGGTCCCTGAAGGACCCACATGACCCAGGAGAAGAGAGGCTGGATGCAGAGGCAAGGGGTAGAAACTTTTCACGGCTAGTGAAGCGCCTCTGCCAGGACTAGGGGGCCTAGCAGGCGATCCGAGACTACGAAGGGATCCGCAGGTCAGTTCAGTCAAAGGCCGCTCAACCAGTCCAAAGCGGTCAAGACTGAGCCCCGGAGGGGAAGCACCCCCATGAGGGGACAGGGGCCGCATGTGTCCAGAAGGGTGGACCCCAACCCCACCCAACAAGGACTCCCTCGAAGGGGATGGGGGAGAGAACTTGGGCTCAGAGCTATGGTTCCTCCCCTCACCTTGAAGGGCTCCAGAGGAGCGCCGCAGCCCCTTGCCCCGGCCCCTCAACCCTGCTGACTCAGAGGAAGACCTCTTCTTCATTCCCGGTGCCTTGGACCAGCCCAATTCCACAGGCACCCCAAGGAGAACCATAGAAGAGGGGGTTCCAGTCCTATTTTCAGAGGAGGGGATGGCACTGGGGATGACAGCCAACCCCACCCCAAACACCACCCCATCAGACTGGGGATAGCGATCCTGCACCCCACTCCTGGCGCTGCCTTCGGTGTGGGAGCAGACGCTGATCGCAGTCACCGGAGCCGTGAGGAGGAGCACCTGGGAAGGCGCAATGGTCCTGGGCCCTTGAGAGCTCACCGACTCCAAGGAGTCAGGTAGCTGGTCTGGGTCGACCTCCTGATCTTCCGGCTCATGAGACTGGATCCAAATGACCTCCAAACTGGTGACCCCGGGGGCTCTCCCACCCTCGGCGCCACTAACATTGCCGCAGGCCCAGTGCCCTTTGCAACAACATCTTGATCACTGAAGCCGCGAACGGCTCCAGGATCCAAGACAGCGCCACTAGGTGGCGCTGGAGAAGCTCCTGTACTAAACCCAGAAACCATGGGCCGCGACAGTGGGGTAGCCTGCACCTCTGAGGAGGTGACTGCCATGGTGGTGCTCCCGGCCTGGCTCCGGGGGCATCCAGACCGGCCCTCTGGAACTGAGGAAGAGGCCTCCACCCTGGCAAGACTAGAGGAGGACGAGGCCCCCTTCTCACTGGACCGTATAGGCCCGTGAGGGGACCAGGAGGAAGGGTGAAGTGACCTGTGCTTGGATCCTCACGAGCAACACTGCCCCCGAAAGTTGAAGGTGCCCTAATGACTTTAAACACGCGGTACTCAAGAACACAGCGGTCCCTAGCTGGCCTGCTGGCACAGAGGCAGTGCATCTGTCTGCGACACAGATGACCCGGGTTTGGGAACGGACGTGGGACATCGGAGGGCTGGCTGGGGGGAGAAGGATTGAGTGTCCTAAGGACTGCTCTCCTTCTTAGGGGGTGGGGTGTAGTGTGTTCGGCATGCTATGGACCCCTAGCACAGACTGGGGAGATCCTTTGTGCCGATGCTGTACTGGAGGGGCAGGGCCGATGCGGGCTGTCATTGCATGTCCCCGCCAACCTGTACAGCACACAAAAATACCGGCACTAAGCGTGAAGCCCTGCTCCACCGCCTCTGCTGCCAACAATGTACGCAGGGTGGGGTCCCGCTCCCTTGGACTCTCCCTGGAGGGTAAGCCAGGGCACATTACCATTGACCTTGGGGAAGGGGCACCCACCTGGTGGCCCTGCCCGGGGGGGGTAAGCCTGGGCATTGGGAGGCGGCAAGTGGGAGCTGAGATCCCCTGTGGGGGATAATAAAAATAAAAAAAAACAACATGTCAGTCCATCGAGAGGCAGGCGTCACAATTGTCCATATTGTGCTGAGGTCCAAGGCAGGTTAAGATGACATCATGTCGGTCCATCACGGAAATTTGTCAGCCGCAGGGACAGCGACACATAGGAGGTCGGTCTGCTTTCGAAGAACACTTCTTGTCCCCCGAACCTGGCATGATGCGAATGTGGGAACTTAAACAATAAACAGAAAAGACTCAACGCTGTTTAAGTAACAGCGCCAAGTACCGAACAGCAGAACTGGGTGAAGTTTACAATCAGACGATGTCGAATGTGACTTTCGAGGTGAGGTGTTGCGCTGAAACTAGGCCACAGATGATGCAGTTCAGTTCTTCCACTGCTGCAGGCAAGGTGCTGTCTTGATGGCAGGAGAAGCAGAACTGAGGCGGAGGAGGAGTCGATGGTCGTTACTGAACAACCTGTGAGTGCCACACAGTACGTCGGCCTCGTGGGCAGTGCCGCCAGCTCCTCCCCCTAAAAACTAAAAAATAAAAGCTCCCGTGGGGTGTTGTGCTCTGGCAGGACACCCAACAGTGATGAATGGTGAAGACTGACACTGGGAAGATCTACTTTTGATGACAGCCATCACCTGAGCCTCAAATGTCAGCCTGTCGTCAAGGACCACGCCTAGATTTCTCACCCTAGAGGATGTCATCAATGGTGTCAACCCCAGGCTCAGTCACTAGAACCTCCATCTTGTCTGGGTTAAGTCTCAACCAGTAAGAGTTCATCCAGTCCTGGATCTCTGCATGGCATTTATTCAGCACTTCGACAGTATCACTTGTCCCTCGTGCAAAAGGACATGTACAGCTGAGTATCATCTGCATAGCAGTGAAAACTCAAGCTGTACTGTCTAATGATCCTCCCCAAAGGCAGCATGTACACCAAGAACAGCACTGGTGACAGGATTGAGCTCTGAGGAACTCCATCAGGTTAGAAGGGAGGAGGAGAAATTCCCCATCACCACCCTCTGCCTCCTACCCAACAGAAAGGACTCAAACCAGTTGATGACAACACTGGTGAGTCCACAAAGCTCTCTAAGGTGATCCAACAATACAATGTGGTACAAGGTATCAAATGCTGATGACAGATTGAGGAGAATGAGAACTGACCATTCTCCTTGATCTCTTGTCATGAGGAGATCATTATGCGCCCGGACTAGTGCCGTCTCTGTGCTGTGACTCGCCCTAAACCCGGACTCGTAGATGTCACAGGTCTCCAGGTGTTCCTCGAGCTGCAGAACCACTATCTTCTTAACAACCTTCCCTAAAAATTGGAGGTTGGAGATTGGTCTATAATTCGCTAGGACATCGAGGTCGAGAGGTGGTATTTTTAGAAGGGGTTTCACCAGTGCCTCCTGCAAAACATCAGGGAATACCCCCTCTGAAAGTGAACACCCGACTATCCCAGCGAACAGTGGACCAATGACCTCAACGCATCCCACTAGGAGACGCATCAGGCCAGGGTCTAGTTCACAGTAAGTGGGCTGCAGCTTCAAAATCACCTTGGAGACCTCAGTGACCCCCACTGGTCGAAACTCTGCCCAGGCAATAGGAGTACCCCTGCTCCACCTAAACCCTATCCTGCGGGTCTGGTCCAAAAGTGATTTGTATCAGACATGAAGTGATACCATTCCATGAGTGACATTAAAGGTAGTTATCTGCTACTAAATGCGATAAAAATAATAAGTTCCTCCCACCACCCAGGTGGTACATCCCTCTGTTCTGCCCTGTGATACAAGATCTTACAAGCTGGAAGCACAGATCCGTGTGCCACTTGTCAGGGGAGGTCAGGTGGGTAGTGTGGATGTGAACCCTATACCACTCCTAGAACTAAGGTTACAGGTGAATAACCTGTTTTTATAGGGACGTAGACGTGGTTCACATATCCACACACTGGCAGACTTCCAGCAGTTCTCAGAGAGGAAGAGCATGGCATGCATCCCTACTTGACAAACAAGACTGGAGAACTGAGGCCCAAAAGCAGCATTCTGGTGAGACTCAAGGTTGATGCTGTAATGAGAGATGAAGGTGTGTGCTGACATCCAGGTAGCAGCCCTGCAGATTTCCTGAATAGGGATGTCCTTGACAGAAGCCACCAAGGCAGCGGTATGTCTGGTGGAATGAGCAGTGAGCCCTACAGGAGTCTCCCTGCCAACCAACATATAGCAGAGGTCGATGCAGAAAATAATCCACCTGCCAAGCATCTGCTTAGTTACTGGTCTGCCAGGTGTGGCTTCTGAGTAAATAACAAAGAGCTGGTGAGCCACACCCCGAACTCCAGTTGTGCATGACACGTTGTAAGAGAGCATCCGCTGCAGGTACAAAGAATGGAGCCTACATCATCTGGTTAAGGCAGAACTCCGATACAACCTTCGGGAGGAACTTTGGGTGGAGATTAAGGACTATCTTGTCCCTATGGAAGACCAAATAAGGAGGTTCCATTGAGAGCACCTGGAGCTCACTTATCTTTCTGGCCCAAAGTGGTGGTGGCTCATGTACAGGTGGGGACAAGTGGTCAACGCCCTTAAAGAAACGTCTGACCACCTTCACCTGCACCACCACTGGCATACCAGCCCACGCCTGGTATGAAGAGATGGCTGCCAGGTGCATCTTAAGGGTGTCAAATGTAGTCCCGGCTGGGACAAATACCAGAGGTATTCCAAGATGCTAGCCACAGGGCAGGCCAAGGGATCAAGTTCCTGATCCTGAAAACAAATGGAAAACCATTTCCATTTGAAGGCACAACACTGGCAAGTTGACTCTTTTTGACAAGGCTCCACAATGTGGAGGACATTCTCCGAAAGATCCAGAGCCTGGAACTCTAGTCACTCAGGAACCAGGCTGTGAGGTGCAGGGACTGAAGGTCCGGGTACAGGACCTGCCCCTGTTGTCTGGTCTGCAGATCCAGGCAAAGAGGCAACCGACATGGAGGCCTGCTGCTGAGGCTGACGAGATCCATGTACCAGAAGTGGCAAGGCCAGTCCGGAGCTATAAGGATCATCCACACCTTGTCCCTCAATACCTTGACCGCCATCTTGTGGATCAGAGGAAAAGGAGGAAAGGCATACAGCAGCCCAGGGTCCAGGGCCTTGCAAAGGTATCCCCCACCAGTGTCCCCAGTTGTGGGGGGTGGGAACAGAACAGCCTCAGTTTGTTGTTCTTCAAGGAGGCAAATAGGTCCACCAGAGGTGGTCCCTACAGGGAGAACAGGTGTTTCACCACTTCCTGGCACAGGGGCCATTCATGGAATGTCTCGCCCACCTGTCTGAGAGCGTCTGCTAGCTGTCTGCTCCTGTGACATGAATCACCAGGAGATCTGCGCCTAGGCGGCACACGAGGGACCAGGTGTGGAGGGCCTCCCAACACAATGGAAGGAAGTGCATTCAGCCATGCCTGTTCTGGTAGAACATGGTCGTGGTATTGTCGGTCTGGACTTGCACAACCTGACCCCTGACTAGAGGAGCAAATTCCATCAGAGTTAGTGGCATTGCACCGAACTCCAGCTGATGTGGTGATGGGAGTCCATGGGACTCCCTGAGTGACCAGAACCCATGGGTCCTGTTGTCTCCCAAGTGCGCTCCCCTCTCCACCGTGTCCACTGTAAGAGTGATGGTCAGTTCTGGGTGGACAAATGGGACTCCATCCTCCAAATGTTCTAGGATCAGCCACCATTGGAACGTATGCCACACCGGCTGGGTCCTGTGACTGGCTGGTCCAGGTGACCTAGGCGCTAGGACCACTGATGGCCCAACTCCCACTACAGGTACTGCATCCACCAGCAAGCCAACTGGACCATGCTGGTGCAGGATACCATGTACCCAGCAACCTCAGGAAGTCCCGGGCCAGGTGTGAGTGTCCAACTTGAAATGACTGGGCAAAAGAGAGAAGGTCCAATGCCTGGTCCACAGGGAGGTGAGCCTTTGCCCATAGGCAATCTAGCTCTGCCCCGGTGAACTGAATTGCCTGCAAGAGGATCAGTTGGACTTGGCCAAGGCCCAAGTCTCTGCAGAACCAAATCACTGGACCGCTCCACAGGCTCTTTGCAAGGCCTGGCTATCAGCCAGTCATCCAGTTACGGATAAACTCTGACACCCTTGCGCCGCAGGAAGGCTGTTACCACTGCCATGCACTTGGTGAAGACCCTGGGCATGGATGAAAGGCCAAATGGCATGGCCTAGAACTGATAGAGCACCCCTTCTATGTGGAAATGGAGGTACTGCCAATGGAACAGATGGACTGGGATGTGGAAGAACACGCCCTGGAGGTCCAGGGAGCAGAACCACATGCCCTGCTCCAGTGATGGCGTGGTATAGTTCAGAGTCACATAGCACATAGAACCATAAAAACACTGAATTTGACGGCAGGTAAAGACCGAATGGCGCACCACAGTCTGCCCGTTTTTCCTTACCTACTGTATCACTGCAGACCCTACTTGATCTCCGGCTTATCACTAAGGTTCCCCTATGCCTATCCCATGCTTTCTTGAACCCCATTAAAGTTTTTGCCGCCCCCCACCATCTCCACTGGGTGGCTGTTCCAGGCATCTACCACCCTCTCCGTGAAGAAGTACTTCCTCACATCTCCCCTGAGTCCACCTTCCTCCAGTTTCATATTATGACCCCTTGTCCTTGAGCATTTTTTTTTCTGAAAAATGCTTTCGCTCTTGAACCATATTTATACCTGTAAGGCATTTAAAAGTTTCAATCATATCCCCCTCTCCCTCCTTTCCTCCAGGGTATACATATTGTGGTCCTTCAACCTTTGCTTACAGGGCTTCTGATGCAGACCCTGCACCATTTTGGTTGCCCTCCTCTGGACCACCTCCACGCTTTCTATGCCCTTCTGGAGATGAGCTCTCCAGAACTGGACACAGTACTCAAGATGAGGTGTCACCAGTGAGCTGTACAGGGGTAAACACCACCTCCCTCTTTCTGCTGGTGATACCCCTCCATATGCACCCCAGCATCCCGCTAGCTCTCCCAACTGCCTTGTCACACTGCCTAGCCACCTTTAGGTCATTAGATACGACAACTCCCACATCTCTTTCCTGTTTGGTGGTTGTCAACACCTCTTTTCCCAATGTGTACTCCGCCCCTAGGTTACTGTGCCCCAAGAGCATGATTTTGCACTTTTTTGCACTGAACCCAGAACCAGAAAAGCCATCCAGAACTTGTACTTCCATCTGAACTGTTTTAGATTGTGAAGATCCAGTATGGGGTGCCAGCCCCCAGCTGTTTTGGGACCAGGAAGTACATGGACACATACTTCTGATCTGCCAGGGCATCTGGGACATGGCCTACTGCTCCTTTTGCAAAGAGCTAAGCAATATCTTCCCAGAGGGCAGACAGCATGTCCTGCAATACCGAGGACTCCCTCAAAGTGTGGGATTGGTAAGGCAGGAGAGCCTCGGAGTCGAGAGGCAATCCTCTGCCTACCATATTGAAAAACCTCTGAGAAGACACCATCAGCACCTTGCTCACAGATGGGCCCATGATCGGCACCACTGCTGTTGCCACCTCCATCACCATGTTAGGAGCTGGCACTCTCCTCGGTGCCCTTAGTGACACCAAGGAAAGCGACAGCTTCTGAACCAACTATGGAAAGGGCAGCAGCCTTGGTATCGGTCCCTCCTTCAACACTACGAACAATGTGGGGGAGAAGGCCTGGCATCATCAACAGTGCCACCTGCTGCATTGTTACTGTGAACAGTGACAACAGCATGGGCAGCACCACAGGATGAGATCAAGGTGTCCACCAGTGTATACTAAGCATATAGCTGTGGCCTCCCCACCAGGGATGTGTGCTGCTCAAGGCAAGCAGACTGTGAAGGGTTCGCAGTCAACTGCCCAGGAGGAGTCAACTGTACACCAGACCCATCCACTAGGGTCTCTGACACGGTAAGGTCAAGGAGAATGCTACTGTCAAAGAATCAGTGGTCCCAGGAATAAGCCCACAGGAAAGACCTAAAGACCTAGGGCAGGATTTTAAAATCTCCGAGAAAACTAGCCTCTGGTGCACCTAATATATGGTGCACAGGGCTTGTGGCATTCTCCTGGCCGGCAATCAGGAGTTTCTATTTCATACGTCAACTGATGCAAGCTGGACCAACTTTTTGTGGTCTAGGTTGCGGCAATCCTGAGGGCCTTTTTTATGGAGCTTGCGACAAACATTTGGTCCAAGCTGACGTAAATCGTGGAAACTACTGTAACTGCACCTGAGATTGTAGAATCGGGTGCAGTTGTGGTAAAGGGGTCTGGCACACCACCAGAACCTAAGTGTCGTGTTGCAGGGCTCAACATAAGCCCTTTGACACGCTTTGAAAATCCAGCCCCTAGTCTTTGATGCATGCATGCGATGCCTGCCTCTGAAGGTGGGACTCAGGCAAGCCCACCTTAATGCACAGTTCTCTAAGGTATGGAAGTCCACTGAGATGGAGGCATCACAAGCATCCATGTTCTGCTCCAGTCCAAGACAGGCCTCAGAGGAATGATGCTGGTTCATCGTAGCCATCAGTTTTCCACAGGGGCAATAACACATGATGGGCAGCTGTTGGACTTTCTTTTTTGACACAGCCCTTTTTTGGGTGGGATTTCAGCATCACAGAATAATAAATGTTAGATGGCACAGTGAACCAAAAGAAAAGCATGCAGTTAGTAACTTCTGCTGTGACAAGGCAAACTGAAGTGATGCTCCCACAGTAGCCTCTGCCAGCCCCTTGGCTAAAACTTTTCTCCCACAGGGTCCTAATGCCTCCGTGTCAGACCCAAAAGTGGGAATCAACTGTGAAGATTGATTCTTGGAAGATAATAGTAATTTATGGTGGGAAGGGACACTCTCCAGTTCTCAGATCTAGACACAGTGCACAGACAGATGACGAGGTTGACTCGGGACTAAGGGGGGAGGAGTTATGAAAAGAGGCTTATGGGTTTGGGGATTAACTGTGTAGTCTGGATTTTAGAAGAATAAAAGGTGACGATTATAGATTATCTAGGAACAAAGAGGGATTTAAATGGGAGACTTCTGGAAGTTTAGGTACTGGGGGCACGAATACAAAATATAATTAGCTGGGCTTTGTCTAAACATTACAAATTATTTCTTTATTGAAAGGGTGTTGAGGCCTGACAGGCCACACTATGAACACCATACTGAGAAACTCGTCAACTCTGAAGTGTAGGTCTATCAAGTGAAGCCTTTCCAAGAAGTATCCAACACCATGAAAACCTCTCCCGAGTGGCTGAGGGATGATAACTTTAGCCTCTCAGGAACCATGCTGTCAGATGCAGAGACTTGTGGTCCATGTGCTGAATTCTCCCCTGAACAATGTAACAAGGCCCAGCCTCAGCAGGAGTTTGACTGCACACTAGGTAGAGAGATGAAGAAGGTTCATCATTCAAACACACCTTGAGGAGAACTTTGCACATCAGGAAAAAGAGCAGAAAGGCATTCAGGAATTTGCTAGTCCATTTCATGACAATGACCTTATCCTGAAATGTACCCAGATGTGGGATGGGCAAAGAAGAGTGGCAGCTTGCAGTTCTCCCAGGACACAAACAGGTCGATGTAGGGAGTCCCTCAGTGTTGAAACAGATTGCACACTACATCTTGATGAACAGACCACTCATGGAACATGTCTCCCAGGTGGCTGAGACCATCTGCCAGGTCGCTGTTGACAACAGACAGATGACTGACAAACAATGAGACGCAAAAACTGGATGCCACTGACCATGTCTCCAGAGCTTCCTTGCAGAACCTGGAGAAGCAGGCTCCACTCTGCTTATTCTCGCAGAACATGTTTGTGGAGTTGTCCATGTAAATACAGATCAGATGACTGGCCATCAGCTATGAGAACATCTGGAATGCTGCAGTGTTAGCTGTCTGGTAACAACACACAACACTGCAATGCTGAAGGCATCAGTCTGATTCCCCACGAAGGGTTAACTCCTAGAAGACCACAGTTGCTCATGCCTTCTTGCTGGCATATATCTACACAGGACAGTCCAGCTGAGATGCAAACACTTGTTTTCGTGTGCATGTATGTGTGTGGGTTGGGGTCCTTTTTCTACTGAATTTCTATGGAAAGCACAGGTTTGGAACAAAGAGACACTGGAGATGCAGGTTCACATCCAAGCAGGACCACAAACCCGCTGTGTGACCCTAAGTAAGTGCCACTTAGTTTCTCAGTGTTTTACCCAACTGAGCTGTAAAAATCGACAAATGCAGGACTCCACTGCATCACTCTGAATACATACGTGTCCACCCTTTCATTTGTCTAATGGAGGTCTCCTAAGAGTTCCACGATCTTAGCTGAGATCTTCGGGGTACTGGAGACTTTTGTGGGTGCTGCCCCATTCCTCTTGAACTCTGTCCCACCAGACATCCAAGGAGCTCCACCAGTGAATGTTTTTAAAGTCTTACTAAAAACTCTAGGATCTGACAAACATAGAAATTGTCAGAAGATAAGGACTGCCAGGCCCATCCAGTCTGCCTGAAAGCCCTACACTAGTTTGTGGCCTCTGACCCTAACTGGTCAATGGCTTTTCACCCCACTTTCCCACCTCTAAGGTACCCTTATGCCAGTTCCATGCATGTTTAAAACCCTCCTCTGTGCTCACCCCCCCACCTCCTGTGGCAGTCTATTCCATGTGTCCACCACCCTCTCCGTGAAGAAAATCTTCCTCACATTTCCCCTCAGCCTGCCACCTTCCAGTTTCATATCATGCCCCCTTGTTCTTGTACATCTTTTATATTGTAAGATGTCCCTATCAGCTATAACTTATCATTATGTTTCACTGTTATCTTATTGTCCTGACTACCTGTAAGCTTCTATTTTCTAATTTGCTATACAGCGCCCAGAGCAATATGGGATGGGGGCCTAACAAATAAATTGCCTTGCCACTGAAAATGAGGTACTGCATCTAAGTTGGGCCATCCTGGGTTAAACAAGTTGAAGCTAAGAGGAATAACAGCACTGGGATGTCAAGTAACTTGCTCAGGTCCCTAGAGATAGCCAGTGGTTATGCAGGCACTGGAACTGGGGATCTCCTGTGTTTTTTTTTCTTTTCGTTTTTACAGTTCTGTGCTCCAACGGCTGGACTGCACTGCTGCCTGGCCATGTAAATCACGTAGCAACTTCTCATCTTTTATTATGGACCCCCATAAACCTGTAGCAGTAGTTGTGATATACGAGTACAGCTCTAAATTATTTTACTGATGTTAACTGTGCTGCTAAATATATCTTAGGGACATCAGATTTTTATATTGCAACATATAAAAGTTACAAGCATGCTAAATTTTATATTCTATAATGCCGCTTTTTTTCCTGCTTCAGCTGACAGATGCTTGGATATTATGCTAATGCTTTTTATCCATTTTTAAATGTTCTAATTTAAGTAAAGTGACCACACACTCAAAATAAAGTCTGTTGGTGGTGTCATCTAGTGGTGAGACAGACAAAATTACACAAAAAGAAAAATAATGAAATTAACTTGATTATGTAACATGAGAAGGAATCATTTATCACAGTAATAATTTGTTTCCATAAATATGGTATCCTTCCTGGATCCACATTCTTGGGAACTTAATTACCCTTCAGCAGGGCCTCATGCAGCTCTTGGAATTTTGTCAACTGGAAACCAATGATACAGTGCATGGCAGTATGCTGTTAAAGTTTTTTTTGTGTCTAGCAACTGACTGTCAGTGTCCCAATCTGATTTCCATAAATTCTGACTGGGTGACAAGGTTTCATGAGCAATTCCCAGAACTGCATAATGTCGCATGTTAGGGTAACAGAACACTGAGATGAGGTGATTGACTCCCAGAATAAGGAGTATGTGGGAAGCTCAGCATTCCCACACTCCATACCTGCTAACGAGAGAGAGGAATTGGCATAGACTGTAAAAAGCTGAAAGAAGGAAAAAGCAGTGGTAACCCTTATAATAACTGATGGGAGGGACAAAAGGGGAAGGAATCCAGCATTGCCCTTCGCGACCCCAGTGATCCGGGTTCAAGCTTCAAGTGTCTGGATGGTCCAGAGGAGAAAGGGGATCAGTCATCTCAGAGGCTGCTCTGCTCCTCCATGGAGAGACAGGGAACTCGGGCAGACTGGATGGACCACTGGTCTTTTTCTGTCATCACTGTTTATGTTACTGCGAGAATCGGAAGTGCAGCGCTCTGCTTTACCGCCACCTGGGAGAACATGGGAGGTAGTGCAATTATGGCAGGATGTGTGTGTGTGTGTGTGTGTGTGCGCGCGCGTGCGTGTATGTATGCCAGTGTATAGAGACGTCAGTGTGAGAGTCTCAAAGCATGTGTATACCTCTGCATCTCTGAAAGCAGGGATTACAGAAGAAAATTAAAATATGCAGGATTCTCTTGGGAGATGAAGCTGCCCTGACTAATAGTCACCCAGTTGAGGCACCCAGCCCTTGGGTGGTTCTTCTCTCCCCATCTAACTGAGAACTCCTCCAAGAAGGATACAGCAAGGAGTTGAAAGCTGGATCTGGAGGAGATCCCCACAAGGGGGGGGATTGGAGGACCCTTCATGTGGCACAAGGTAGCAGGAGTTGCACCCTGGGGCTAGAAGCAATGCTTCCAGAGGTGACTCCAACACAGTCTGGGGTAGGGGGAAGAAGATCTGTGAAGAGACTAAAAAGCAATGAAATATCCATGAAGGTAATGGGGGAGGATTTATGCAGGTAAATATCACAGGGTGACTAGCTTTGTAGTGAGGAAGCAGAACTACCACCTGTAAGACAAAGAATTAAGTACAGACTCTTTTGGTGGTGGTGGGGCTGATGGAAGTTGTCATATGCATCACAGAGGTAATATGCTTGGCTTCTAGGGAAGTTAGCCCTTGCGCAACCCCTATCACTCTATGACAGTGCAGCACTGGTGTCAAGGCATATACTTGCCCACTCAAGCTCTTCTGTGGCTGTCAAAGTTCAGCCAAAGCAGCAGTGCCAATGTTGGGATGAGAGGTGATGATGGGGGAGAATCGTAGGCACATGACTCGCAAAAATGATATATAAGAGCATGAAAACATCAGGATAGAAAGCATACCTGAAAGAAGTTACTTGTAATTATTTTTCTTAAGAAGTAAACCACAAACCCAAGATACTGCCGCAGACCAGCTGGAAGATTTAGCATCCTGAGGTTCTTCTCTACCTGGGTGGATGGTTTATGGTCCCTACTGCTACAGTACCACCTGGGAGACCAGAGGCAACAGCACAGCTGTATTTCACAGTGGGAGGGACAGAGGTATACAGTATGTGGAGTGACAGGCATTCAACTGTGATGGCAGCTCTGTGTCATCATGGGTGGGCTAGGGATAAAAACCGAAAAAATGGCTCCCTTCTTAATGGAGGATGCAACCCTGCTATGCTCCCACATCAATCAAAGATTCATTCCTTGCTTAAGGACTGCCTCTCAAACAGCGTGGACAAGCAGGCAGGGATAAGGCTGAAGCAGTGATGTAATGGTTGAAGTGGGTACATAGAAGAGATCCTTTGAATAGCATAGGCAGGAACCCAAGAATGTTCAGGAAAAACTATGTACCCCAGGATGCAAAAACAAAGTGGGTGGGGGTGGCACAGAGACTTCCTCCAGCAAGCATACCTTGTGACAACAGTTAATAAAATCTGTACACCATATTCAGTGAGAAGGGCTAAGGTGGAGGCAGAGCTCAGAATACCACAAGGGGGAAAGGAAAATGACATGGCCTTCCTTTTCTTAGGTACATCTGAGACAATATGACAAAAGGTGTGTGTGTGGGGGGTAATTAAAAGGTTGATGAAGGGGTATATGGGTTGAGAAAAATGGGCAAAAAGCTGACATATAACAAAATTAATATTTCTGCTTAGTCTTCACAGTTGAAGGAGGGCCCTTGCTGGAATGCGGCATTAAATTTGGCAGGGAGACTAAGATTGTGACTGGGCCCCTCAAGAAGGACAGAGTGTTCAAGGGTCTGAAAGGTTTGAAGGTGGGGAGGTCTCCAGTGCCTGATGGACTGCATTCCTGAGTGCTTAGGGGGGTAGGACAGGCTCTGGCAGCACCCTTGGCCAACCTGTTCAACTGCTTGAGAGTGACAGGCGAGGTACCTACAGATTGGAGTGCAGCTGATATTGTACCTCTACATAGGATGAGGAGCAAGGGAGACCCAGGCAACTCCAGACCCGTCAGCCTGACCGACATCTTATGGACACTGATGAAGACTATCATCAGGGAGCAGCTGGCTGACTTCCCGCAGAATCAAGGTCTCTAAGACAGTAATCAGCATGGCTTTATGAAAGGGAGGTTCTGCTAAACAAACCTCATAGAATTCTTCAACACAGTATCTCAGGCAGGGGATGTTCTGTATCTGGACTTCGGAATGACCTTTGACTTCAGTGTTCCACAGATGTCTTGCGAAGAAGTTGGGTAACTGGGGGATGGTCTGACTGCCGAGCAAGCTAGATACGTGGGGAACAAGCTCCGCTGTGTTATCCTTATATAAAGTTAACTCCTGTAATTTTAAGTTATATTTTTTTCGAGTTTATTGCTTACAGAGATGCCCTGTACCTTTCTAGTGATCAAGCAGAAATGGTTTAGCATTTCCATCAGTGAAGCAACAAAAAAAACTTGGTGCCACCAGACACGATGAGATCGAAAGCCCAGGCTGAGAAAGAGGTTGCAGAGCCTGATGCTCCTTCTTTGCACGTAAAGAACCCAACCATGGCTTCAATGATGGTGGCAATACAGACACTGTATCATAAAATGGAAGACTTCAATGCCTGGACTGCCTCATTGGAAAAAACGAGGCAGCACAAGCAGATGCAAAAAAAGCTGGGGCCATAGCAGAGCAAGCATTGGTTACTTGCACTGGTCTTGTAAAAGAGAATTCAATGCTCTGTGCCAGACTGGAGCAACTGGATAACTTCCATCTTGCAGAAACATTTTGGAAAGAGTTTTCCTTCCGAGTGGACGATGAACATTCGGACTTGGAGGTAGAGTGAGACATGTCGACTAATTAGCCCTTACTGTTTAAACAATGGCCTTCTTGTGCTGAACCAGTGTATGGGCATATATTGTCCTTAGTGAGCTAAATTCTTCAAGTGGTTAAAATGAAGCTATAGGTGCTTTTGGTTTCCACTTTCAGACTGTCACACTCCCACCCCCTTCTTCTGGCTGGCTTTACCACTAAAGAGCACGCAGAGTTGTTTTGAGCCTTTGGGACTCAACTGAGATGCATCAAAGTTCACTTATGGATTGAGGGCATTAATATTGTAAAATACCAAACTGTAAATTATCAAACCGTTTTCGAGCCTATACTGAATTGACTTTGCGCTATGGGTTATTTATTTATTATTCAGAAAACACCTCTGAGCACGTGTGCTCTTTTACAAAGGTTCTATGTCAGTACAGTGCCAAAGGAACAAGCAGGTATAATACAAACATTCACCAGTTCTAGGGGAGCCTGGTCAGATACAAGTAACAGAAAATACAAAGAAAGGTACTGACAAGGCTATGTAACAGCAGCCCCAGAGGGACATGTTCAACAAACAACAATGAAGTACATCAAATTCAGGCTGCAAGGCACTGGCAGACCAGGAGAAAACAGGGAAAGGGGTATGAGTCAAATTATAGCAGCAGCATACTGATCTAAGAATGAATTCATTTTTCACACATTTCTTAAACTGTGCAATTTTGGGGAGACCCACTAGGTATTCAGGAAGTTCATTCAGCCACTGAACAGCACAAACTACAAATGAGCACCTAGCCAGGCTTGTTTTCTGAAAGGGTACATCAAGGGCATGTCTAGCCATACTTCTGGTTGAGTATGGTTAGTAACTGGGATGAAGAGGTCTTATACAGCAGTGGGGGTGAGACCCAACAGAGCTTTCTTTGCAGTTAGGCAGGACTGGTACTTTAGTCTGTCCTGGAGGGTTAACCCTTTTTTAATTTTATTTATCCACCTCACTCAGCCCTGGACTCTCTCTGATGAGGGCACACAGCTTACCTCCATCCCGCCACGTCTGAGACTCAGTCCTGACACTCGGTGGGGGCCAACTCCTTGTTCCAGGCATCCACACCTCACCTTCGCCACCCTACATGAGGACAATCCATGGACCGTGGGAGCTCCGAGGTCAGCCAGCATACACGACTCTTGGGCGTGGGAGGTAGCTCCCGGACCCCATTGTCGCCTACCAAAGCTGGGTCCATTTTCCTTGTTGAGTTGCTCCCCTGGGCTCGGATGTGCAATGACGCCCTGCTCGACGTGCGCACGCACCTGTGCGCACTCGAAAGGCGTCCGCCACAGCCCCAATCCCCTGTGACAGCCGGCCGGGGGTGCTAATGCACTGGCGTGGGCAAGTCCCCCCTCCCAGAGGAAGGAGAGCAGTTACCCAGATGCTCAATCCTTCCTCATCCCCACCAACCCCCGGCGGCCTGGGCTCGTTCCCGAACACAGGTCACCGGCATAGCACGAGGTGTGGCGTCCAGCGCCTCAACCCTCAGCACCACCGAGCCGGCTCGAGAGCAGCTTTGTGTGAGTCTATCAGCCCCAACAGCAAAGAGACAAGCTACATGTACTTGTTTTAACTGATGTTGCCAAGGATAATTTGTATGTCTTAAACTGTGTGTTATAATGAGTCTTTCTTAAATATGTATTAGTCAGGGGGCGCTGTTGAGCCCGAGCAAAATGGCTGCTTAGCAACAGAGCTACGAGCAACGGCTGTTAATTCTGGTGGTTTAGATATATTTTGACTTAAGAAAACGCAGTACAAATTATAGCATCAAAGATCGGAATCCCCCTACTTGAAAATGGGGAGTCCTCAGTGAGAACAAGCGCACGGTTCGGGAGCAAAAAGCAAACATTCTATGGCGCACTCCATGCAAGGCCATGGGGAAGATTCTTTACCGAACTCTGGGGAAGGAACCCTTCAGTCACTCGGGGTTAAAATTAATCGGCTTATCTCCACTATCGCAGGGCTAGCAGATAAATTCAATGGATTAACTAACCGAGTGGTTACCCTGGAATAGTCAGTGGAAGCAATTCAGACGGCCACTTCGGATTCAACCCGATGTGCTGAAGCAGCGATGGGAGATGTCTCCACCATGGTGAAGGAATCCAACCACGTGAAGGTCAGGCTCAAGACCCTAGAGAACCAGGTCAGAGATGCTAATGTTCGTTTTCTGAGGTTGCCTGAAGGCATGGAGGGTGATCACTTGCTGTCATTTTTGAATGAATGGCTCATGCAACAACTGGGGGAACAACATAACTCCCAGGATCCAAGCATTGCAAAAAGCATACCGCGTGGCTCCACGACTCCACCAGGTGAATCCAGATGCCCAGTGAACTGTTGTGCTAGTTACTGCAGGTATGGGTACCCAAGACCACCTACTGTCAGTTGCTAGACAGAAAGGGCCATTACTCTATGAAGGCCAACAAATTCAGATGTATCCCAATTTAAGCTACGCTACAAGGCAGAAAAGAAAAAAATTTGATGGGGTGCGATCGATGTTGAGGGACGCAGGAATTCCACATGGAGTGCTATTTCCCGCTAGGTTAAGAACTGTACATGCTGGCAAGATATTTAGTTTCTCAGACCCAGTGGAAGCGCTCAAATGGAGACAGAAATATGCTCGTCCTGCTTCAAACAGATTGCGGAGGGAAGAGGATAACTCGGGAGGATGAGGAGACCAGGGGTATGTGTTTTCTAACGGGGGGGCTTTTCTATCAGTGGAAGTCCATTCACATTTTCAGTACAGAGACATGGAACTTTACAGTGACTGCTGTGGTACTCCACCATGGGCCAGGAACTTAAACCTAGTTGTATTTTCCTGAACCAAGACCAAGACTTATGTTGATAGAAGTTCTCTTTTCTATATTGTTTTATTAATTAGCTTAAACAAGTAAATAAGAGGCCTCCTACCTTTATTAAAAAATGTTGGGTATCAAATCAAGGTGGGCTTGTTTTGAAGTGTTTCCCAAGTAGCACTGTACAATAGTTTGACAGTAATCTTAAAATGACCAAGTTGTTTCTTTCTCTATAGTCATTGCTAGCACCATTATAAATGGGGACGCACCTAAAGGGTGCATAACTGAGAGATAGCATGGTCATAATTTTCTCCCTATGTTTAGGGGGCATACTGTATATTGTGATAAAAATCGGTAGACTTTCGGATTTTACTTATCCATGCAGCTCATGGGCTTGAATTCAGCCTAGGTGGATATAATCTTGTTTTTTTTTTTTTTGATAAAGATGGTAATCCTCCCATGACGTATCAAAAAGAACTGGACGTATATTGAGTGATTATTAAGAGGAGTGGCGACCTCATTGATTATTGTAATAAATGTAATGTCCTGATATTGGACATAAACTATATGTTGTTTTGAAAAAACAATAAACAAAGTTAAAAAAAATATATATGTATTAGTCTTCATTTGCACAATCGTTGTTTATATCCACTTGTGTATGCACTGTTGATGACTTGGGACGTTCTGCAAATTAGACTGGTTTCTCATAGAACCCATCCTATAATCTATCTAACTTTAAATACATACAAATAAATTATTGCATACCAACCTAACTCTGTTAAGAACAGAGTCACTAGCAGCCCCACAAACTGGGAAACCATAATCTAGGAGCGGGAGGACCGATACAGCTACGCGTCTAGCCCCAGAGGTAAGGTTCAGACATTGCCTGTAAAGCGCTCCAATCATTCTATTGGCAAGATTTACGATGTTGTCCACATGGGCTGCAAATGAGAGAGTATCATTCAAGGTGACACCAAGGTATTTAAAAGATTCAACCTGGTCTAGGGTAGCTCCAGAAGAGTTGCAGATAACAAGGGGCGCAACCTTTTTCTTTAATTGTGGGCCAGCAAACAGCATGGTTTTGGTTTTATAATTTAGGACTAGTTTGTTTTGTCTGAACCGTCCCTCCAGTGACTTGAAACAGTATACTTGAAAACTGCACTGGAGAATTTCCCATGATGTGTAATACTATTAAATACCACAGCATCATCAGCAAATAGAAGCACCTTTGATAGAGGGCAGGCTTCTGGGAGGCTGTTTATGAACAGGCCAAAAAGGAGAGGTCGGAGTACTGAACCTTGTGGCACCCCTACTGAGAAACTCTTAACGCTCGATGGAGCACCGTCTGTCTTCACCCGCTGAGTTCGACCGGTGAGGTAGCATCGAAACCAAGCTACCACTTCAGAGGACAGGCCTAATGAGAAGAACTTGTTAAGCAGTAATGAATGATTTACTAGGTTGAATGCTTTGCACAAATCAATGTAGGTGGCACCGACCAGGTGGCCACTATCTAGGGTCTCATGCAGGAAGGTGGTGTTCTCAATAAGGACAGTACTGGTGCTGTGGAGCTTCCTGAATCCACGCTGCTGTTTGCACAGAATATTAAACTTGCTCAAGTAGGAGACAAGCTGGTCCAAAATAATTCTTTTGAGGTCAGGGGAGAAAGGATTGAAATGCGCCTGTAGTTGGCCAAGTTGGTGCGGTCACCACTTTTGTACACCAGCGTTAGTACTACAAATTTCTGGGAACTGGGAATATTGCAGGGAAGGTTAAATATCTTAGACAAGGGAAGAGCTAGTTCCTCTAGTGCCACGGCCAGCAAATTCATGTCTATTGTATCTCCCCCACCCTTCTTTTACCCCGGACTCTCATTTGACATATCTGAGGATTTCTGTTGTGGTGACATGTTTGAAATAGAATTTGGGGTGGCCAGGGTCTTGACTGAGTATGTTATTTTGACCACTGCAGCCTCAGTCACTGACCCCAGGCACTGTATTGGGAGAGAGGACAGAACTGAGGTCTGTAAAGGCTAAGTTGAAGATATCGTCTGTTTTGGCTGGGGCAGCGGTGACAACCCCATCAATATTAAGCATGGTAGGGGGATATTTGTCACTTTTACCCAGGAGGTTTTTTAAGTTGTCCCAGAATTTTTCCCATTACTTCAGTTTTTTTTCTTGTTGTTCTTTATAGTGTGCCATTTTAGCCTGTCTTATCTCCCTGTTGCACTTACTGCGAACTGCGTTGTATCTTTGCAGATCAACAGGTGAGCCTGGTTCCCTTACTCAACACCACAGATTATCCCTGACAAGCATTTGAGCTAGGACTGCAGGATTGACCCACCCTGCTGCAGAACCTTGTACCATACGTCATTTAGAGGGGCATATTTGTCGTAGGTGGCTGTAAACTGGGTTACAAGGAAGTCAAGAGCTGTATCAATGTCCGGGAGGACATCCAGATAACTCCAGTGTATCTGAGTCAGGTGTGCCTTGAAGGCGCCAAGTGAACCTTTCTGTAGGACCCTGCTGTTAACAGTTTTTTTTGGGGGGGTGGATCTTAGGGAGTTTAGCTGTCCAAGCGCACTGGACTGGTGAATGCTCACTGATGGAATCTGGCAGGACTGAGACCTCGATTAGTCTTTCCAGGTGGGTGGCTAGGATCCAGTCGATTAGAATTTTAGACCCAGTTTTATAACTGGCACGGATGCAATCTCTAAGTACTTGCATTAAGAATAGGCTGGACACCAGGTCCTTGTGGGCAACACTAGATTTGGCTGCCCAGTTGATACTGAAGTCCCCTGTGACTACAGTTATCCTGTTAAGGCAGACTTGTTTGAAGTATCTGGCATATGATGCAATGCCAGATTGATGTCTGCCAGGAGGTACGTAAACTGACATTATGATGAGAGATTTATGTCCCCTCCACAGTTGAATTTTAATCACCAAACATTAACAGTCACTACTGAGGTCGTCTATGTTCAATTTATGGCCATGTAAGCTGGACTTTAGGTAGATTAGGCAACTACCACACCCCTTTTACCTTGACGACCCTCCCAAAATATGTTATAGCCATGCAGTGTAAAGGCAGAATCAAGGATTTGGGGAGAAAGCCGTGTTTCCGTAAGGGAAATTATATCTGGTTGAACCAGTGCCACCCAGGCTTCAAGCAGGGCAGTTTAGGGAGTAGGCTACCAATATTAAGAGAGAGAGAATATTTAGCTTTCCTTTGTGGTCCTTACCTAGCCCATTGCTACCTGGAGGGCCCAGGTTGGGGTGAATATTATCTGACATGAGGAGAATAAATAGAAGTTGTTTAAGGTCCCTTCTACCAGGGGTGGTCCCTCATGGATTTTTTAGCACGAGAGCAGCATGTTATGCTCGTCTTGTACCCTCTGGTACCAAGGAAAGGGACAAAACACAGAACAGTTTTGTCTCTGGTAGTAAGGCCCACATTTGGGCCAAGCATAGCATGTGAATCTATGCTGATAGTGGTTAGGTTAGGGGCACCTTCAATTCTAGGACACTGTATTAAATCTGAGAAATTACCAATGCCAGTGACTTGCCAATTAACCTCCCGCTGTGATTGAGCCAATGCCTGTCCTAGGAATATTACTACTGCAAGCAGTAATTTGGCAGGGTGAGGGACTGGTCCTCTGGGGTGTAGCATGGTACTAAGTAGGCAGGTGCTAGGCATTGTTAAGTCAGTGGGATCTTAGGGGTCCCCTTCTCAACTACAGGAAGGTGCCAGTTAGCCTAGTTGGATAAGCAGGAAGGTAAATGATCAGATTTAGCCAACTAAACAGGATAGGTAAAGATTAGGTTAGTCTGAGACAGCTACTTCCTATACCAGCTCAACTGAACAAAGGTAAATCCTAGACATATGAGCAGAGCTCCTAATTAAGTTATGTAGAACAGTAATCACAGATAGCAATATAGGCCTACCCCAGATTGGGTGTTTAGCTGACCACAGAAGGTATAGGCAAATTCTGAGGCAAGCCATGACCACCTACTGGGACAGAGGCTTTAGTAACTCTAGCATTGAAATACAGACCTTCATTAGCTAGAGTGTTTCATTAAATTAGGCAAAACAGACAATGGCCAGACACCTATTAACTTAGACAGCTACGTAGTAGACCATAAGTCGTGCAGATATGGATAACAGACTCACCAAATCAAGCCAGTATTAACAGTTGGAGAGGGTCAGTATTAACAATCCATAACGCATATGCTTAGTCGCAGACATAAAGGTTCAGGTGTGTGTGCCGCTTAATTAGGCATTTATATTGCCAGTCAGCTAGGCTTGATTGCTTAGTGCCTTTCCTTATACTGCATCGATTTGGGTGACCAGGGACCATGTTTCTGTAGCAGTACAAGGTGAAGTGATTCCGCTAGGTGACAAGTGGGGCAGAGTGGCTGGCCGACGGCCAACTCCCATAGCTGACACCCACAGTGTGACACCCATGTCTCTCCAGCTCTTAGTGCTCCGGACCACTAGTGGGGTGCCCTTTTACCTAGAAGGAGTGCTGCTAATAGGTCCTGGGTGCAGGGGTGGGCAGGGCTAACTGTCGTGATGCTTGCTCCTGGTGGTAGTGGTGAGTCGGTGGCCATAGGAGATGGTGGATCGCTGGAGGGAGGGTCACTGAAGACAGGTAGTGACTCTCTCCAAACCCCAGAACTGCTATACAAAGTCCTGAAGGAAGTGGGACACTGTTGGTATCAACATTTGAGCCAATCAGTCTTTTGTGTAGAGTCCTTGAAATTTGAAATTGGTGCCTCTTTTGGCACCCGTTAATAGGTCCTGGGTGCAGAGGATGGCGGGGCTAACGGCCTATGATGCTTGCTCTCAGTGGCAGTGGTGAGTCGGTGGCTGTAGGAGATGGCGGGTCGCTGGGGAAGAGTCACTGATGGCAGGTAGTGACTCTCTCTCTGACCCCCACAGCTGCTGTACTAAGTCCTGAGTGAAGTGGGACACTGCTGGTATCGACTTTTGAGCTGTTAAACTAGAGATGTTATTAACTCCCTTTTTGTCTTTTACTTGGTACGCAGCGGCGATCATTTGAGCCTAATGCAGCACAAGTGGTCTTCTGGTACTAAGATGAATCTTCGTGGCATCTTTCGTATTTTTGAACTACACAGCAGCTGCACATTTCCTGTTTCGGTTATTAGTTCCTTGAGAACATTAAACATTAAATTTTTCAGTAACAAATGAGCCACCAAGCCATTTGGTTGGTTGAATTCTTACTGGACAACACTTACCAGACTTTTATGTGCCCCACGTACTGGGCAGTCTTAAAGGTTTCTTGTACATTTGGGAGAGTCATTTGACAATACAAATGCCGTACCTCCAGTGTGGTAACAAATCAAGCAGGGTTCTGTTCTTTCCTTGTTTGTTACAAACCTTGTACGTTTCTAGTATCTCACCTCTGTACTGCAGCTTGTCCTCTTGTGCTTTCTCATTTAAAGCAGTAGTGTATGATTGCAGTGAAAAGTCTGACCTATACTTTTTTTTCTATTTTAAATTGCAACTTATCTCCTACATTGTATGATCTCCTATTTCCCCAGTTTGAGTTTGCTTTAGAACTTTTTTTACATCTGAAATAATAAAAGTAACACTCCTTTTAATATGGCTTGGACCAGGCTTTCATCAGTATTCTCAGCTGTTTTTGTACATCAATTGTTTAAAATCACGTTTGTTGTGACTAAAATGAACTGTCACGCAGCAGGTAGTGCTCCCTGATCTTAAGGGACAACAGGGGTTAAAGAACAGCTCAGAATACGGAGGAAAACCTGGTCCAAGCCATATTAAAAGGAGCACTCTCTTATTTCAAATGTAAAAAAAAGGTACTAAATCAGACATAAAATGGGGAAAGACACGTATCATTCAAGTCAGGAGATGAGGGGAAATGTAAAATAGAAAAAAAAAAAGTACAAGTCAAAATTTTCACCGTTATCATGCACTGCTGCTTTTAAAGCAATAAAAGTACAGTTACGCAAGAACTTACCATAACAGTAGATCTTCGAGAGGAGCTCTTGCAGCAGGTAATACCATTAGGAGTGAAGCCGGCAGGCATCAGGACCCCACGGAAAACTAGTAGCTAGCAGTGTGGGCAGGGGACCACACCAGACATCGGCTACGTCAGACGTCAGACATGGTATATAGGGGCGGTCCCCAGGCACTATCTCAGTACTCCCGCCGGAGACCCGGCTAGAAACCAAACTAGAGAACCGAGCAGGAAATCCTCACCATGTTCTGGTGACATAAAAACTAAATTACAATCCTGGGGGATGGAGGGTGGGAAAGCCACCTGCTGCAAGAGCTCCTCTCGAAGATCTACTGTTACGGTAAGTTCTTACGTAACTGTACTATCTGACTTCGAGGGTGGAGCTCTTGCAGCAGGTAATACCACTAGGACTGAGTCCCAAGCAGTACCCAAGTATGGACCTAAGTCTGAGAGGGTGGTAGGGAAAGATGCTGAAAACAGCTGAAGCTGAAAAAAGGCACTTAAGAGAGTAGGCCCTGCAAGACTGCTAGTCCAAAACCAGCTCTCCTTCTGGATGCAATGTCCAGGCTGTAATGCCTGATGAAAGTGTGGACTGAACTCCATGTAGCTGCAGCACAAATATCTCCTGAAGAGACATTTTTAAGGGCTGCGAAGGAAGAGGCCACTGCTCTGGAAGAGTGGCCCCTGACTGTTCCCGAAAGTGGTTTATTATGATGCTGGTAGCAGAAAGTAATACATTGCACCAGCCAACAGGCTAGTGACTGTTTGGAAACAGAAGCCCCTAGCATTCATTTGGCAAATGGATAGAACAATTGCTCCGACTGTTGGGAGAAGCGGGTCCTCTGGAGGTAATACCTCAAAATCGTGTGAACGTCCAAGGTGTGCAACAGCGCTTCACCTAGATTGAGGAATTCCGGATAATAAACCAGAAGGTTAATGTCCTGATTAAGAGTCAGCACAGACACCACCTTCGGCAAGAACTTAGGGTTTGTGCGCAGGGTCACCCTGTTCCTGTGGAAAACTATGTAAGGTTCCTTACACACCAGGGCCTAGAGCTCAGAAACCCTTTGAGCGGAGGTGATAGCTACCAAAAGGAGGGTCTTCCATGAGAGGAAGCATAGCTTGCAGGAAGCTGCTGGCTCGAAGTGGGGGCGGGGGGGAGAGACAGTAAGTTTTTCCAGGATGAAAAGTAAGTCCCAATGAGGAATGGTGTCTCTCCTGGGAGGTCTGATATGTAAGACCCCTCTTAGAAATGTCTTACAGGCGTTGAGTTGTACCAGTGTTCTATCTCCGAAGGGATCATGATATGTGGAAACCGCACACATGTGCACCTTAATGGATGAATAGTTCAGTCCTAAGTCCAGACGGTGACGGAGATATTCTAGCACGTGCCTGGCCGGACAACCCAGGGGATCTAGGGCATGGGTCATAGCCTAAAGACAGAAACATTTCCATTTCAGAGCATAGGTGGCCCTGGTGGAAGGCTTCCTCGCTGCAACCAAGATCTCAGCCACCCTGCTTGACACGCCTAGCCTCTCTTCTGCTAGGATTGCAGGAGTCACGCATGCAGGTGAAGAGAGTGAAAAGCAGGATGGACAAGTGCCCCCTGCTCTTGTGAGAGCAAGTGGGTGGAGAGTGGCAACTGTATTGAAGGTTCCAGAGACAGTTGCTGGAGCAATGGATACGAGATCTGGCGGGGCCACCAGAATCATTCTGGCCCCCTCTGACTGCAACTTGAGCAGTACTCTCTGAACGAGGAGAAAAGGAGGGAAGGCATACAGGAACTTCCCTGTCCAAGATAGGGACAATGTGTCTCACCAGAAAACACCAGGCCCTGGAGCAACCAAGCAAAGATTTTGCAGTTTGGCATTGCATGGGGATGCAAAGTGGTCCAACTCTGGATGGCCCCAGCAACCGAACAGGTCATCTGCAACTTCTTGGAGCAATTCCCACTCATGATTCAGAGAGGCAGAGCGGCTGAGACTGTCGGCGAGAAGGTTTTGGACCCCTAGTAGATGAAATGCGATGAGATCCAGTCGGTGTTCTACTGCCCAATCCCACACTCTCATGGCCTCTCTGCAAAGGGGGTACGAATGAGTCCCCCCCCTTGCTTGTTGATGTCGAGGACCAGTCAAGAATTGGTCTCTGAAAGCGATAAGCACATTTAGCACGGCTCTCATTTCCAGAACATTTACATGCAGAGAGCTCTTTATGGCAGACCAAGACCCCCGGGTCCTGTGAGCCCCTAAATGAGCCCCCCAACTGGACAGAGAGGCATCTGTGGTTAAAGTCTGAAGAGGGGTGGGGCTCCGGAATGGGACCCCTCCTGCTAGACTGTCGTGACGGAGCCACCATTTGAGAGAGCGGTGTATCACATGAGAACTCCAGATTCCAAGATCCAGCTCGTCCACCGATTGGTCCCACTGGACTGAGATGCCATTGGAGAGTCCGCATATGCAGTCTGGCTAAGGGTACTGTGGCTATGGCAGCTGCCATATGGCCTTGGAGTTGAAGAACAACCCAGGCGGGGGAAGAGGAGGCCTTCGGAGCCTGCTGGCCAGATTCCGAAGGCGGTCTGCTCTGTCTGGGGGCAGGAAAACTCTCCCTTGCTCGGTGTCCAGAATAGCCCCTATGAATTGCAGCCTTTGTGTCGGCCAAGGATATGATTTTGGCCAGTTTACTGTGATCCCCAGGGAGGAAAATAGATCCCGTGTCTCTCGTAATGAGATTAGAAGCTCCTTCTCTAACTGAGCGGAGAGGAGCCAATCGTCCAGTTAAGGGTAGACAAAGAGGCCTCTCCTTCGGAGGGCCACCACTACGATGGCTAGACACTTGGTGAAGACCCTGGAGCGGATGAAAGGCCGAAGGGAAGTACCTTGAATTGATAGTGCTCGTCCTGGAAGCTGAAGCACAGAAACCTTCTGTGAGACTTCAGGACTCTGATATGCATGTAGGTGTCCTGCATATCTAGGGAGCACAGCCAGTCCCCTTGACGAAGCAAGGGGAAGAGCCCTGCCAGAGTGGCCATCCGGAATCTCTGGTATTTTACTGAGAGCTTGAGCGGGCTTGAATCCAGAATGGGACGAAGGTCTCCCGTTTTCTTCGGGACAAGGAAGAAGAGGGAGTAACAACCCTTTCCCTTCTGGGCCTGTGGGTCCCTTTGGATGGCCCTTTTTTCTAGGAGCTGTTGGATCTCTGCTTCTAGAAGGAGACTGTGTGTCAGTGGACAACAGGCCAGAGGTTGGGGGAAGGGTGTTGTCCGGTGGGATAGAGATGAACTCTATTGCGTACCCTTTTCGAATGGTGTCCAGCACCCATTGGTCCACCATGATACTGGACCATTCGAGTGGGTAAAGTGCAAACCGGCCTCCTACTTTCTCATTCTGCCTGTCCCTGAAGGGAGGAGGGGGGCAGAGGGAGTTAGGCTGAGGGGGTGGAGGGGCCCTGGGAGTTTTGGGCTGCTTGGGGCCCTGGGAACCTTGAGGGACAGGATGACCCCGTCTCTTGAACCCCTTACCGTGGGACTGTTTGCTCCCCTGTCCCTGACCTTGTCCCTTACAAAAACAGCATCAGTGGGGTTCCTGAGGCTGGGATTTATACATACAGTGCACGTTGGCCACTGCTTTCCCAGACTCCTGGAGTTGCTTGATCATCTCTTCAACTTCCAGGCTGAACAAAATGGGACCCTGAAAGGAGGAATCCAGGTTAGACTCTTGTAAGTCCAGCTGGAAGCCCGTGTGCCTAAACCATGACTGCCACCTCATGCAGACCTCCAAGGCAGCTACTCTGGAGGCCATATCTCCGGCATCATAAGAACACCTCAGGGCATGTTTGTCGAAGTCTGATCCCGACTGGGCACACGCCAATACTTCCTGCTTTGAGTCAGAGTCTGGCATACAGTTCACGAGGTCCACTGTCTTCTGCCACAGTGACTGCTGATAGGTAATCATGTGGGCCATGAAGTTCAAAGACCTGATGGCTCCATTGGCTGAGGAGAAGACTTTTCGGCCCCAACCGTCTAACTTTTTAGAGACAGGCTCTGGAGGTTGGGAACTCAAATGCTTTGGCTAGGAACCTCTGCAGTGAGCAGCTGTGAGGACCAAAGAGTTGGCCTTCGGTTGTTCGGCTAGAAATGGTTTGGACCTTGGAGGCTTATAAAGTCTGTCCACCTTTCGAGGGACTGCGGGTACGGAGGACAGGGTACGCCAGGTCAAGCGGGTCACATCCCAGAATGGTTCCACGAATGGGGGAATAACCAAAGGTTTGGGTCCCTTCTCTCCGAGGAACTTGGCCAGGCGCTTGCGCTCTGGATCCAAGTCCTCCGTGTCACACTCGTATATAGCCTGGATGTGCCTCATGATGTCCAAAAAAGAGGGGTCATCCGGGGGGGGTCCCCATCTGAGTAAGGCTCTGATTCAACGTCGCCATCATCTGAGGAGGACGTGACAGGAGGGGAGGATGGAGATGAAGGGCATTTCCTTCTCTTCCCCTTAGGGTCAGGACATGGGTGCTCACCCTCACACCGAGGCCCTGGGGTGGGAGGGGAATCCATGGGTGGCGAAGTAGGGACAGTGTCTGGGGGTCTATACAGGAGATCCCCTTTTACTGGATTCCACCAGGTAGTAAAGAGACTCTCAATGTCTGCTACTGGGACAAGCGCAGGGCACGGTGCCGGGTTTGAGAGGCCGGGCGTTTGGTCTATCGGAATGGGCGTCTGAGGCTCAGGTTCCCTGGGGGCAGGCGTCGTGTCCAGGATCCCGGCATCAGTGGACTGATGACTGGTAGCGCCTTTGTCTTGTGGTCCAGTGTGACCCTGTCAGGCATCCTGTCCCTCGGAGGAAGGGCAGACGGCTGGTCTTCATCCGGCGACCGCTCCGTGTCAGGCATCGGGGAATGGTATGACAGAGTAGGTGACGGGCTAGGCTTGCGCTGATCTGGGGGAGGGCGCACCTTAGCTGGAGGAGGGGGAGGCGTCCAAGCCCGGGCAGCCTCCAGCCTACCTGAGGGGTCTTCTGAACGCTTGTGTTTGTCCGAAGAACTGAGCCTGTCCTGAGCCTTGGACAGGCTTCCCTGGGTTGACACTGAAGGTTTGAGGGGTCAATAGGCCAGGGAAGTGTGGTGTCCTGACGCAGCCGACTCCCGATGTTTGCCCTGAAAAGAGGCGGGAGTGGACTCAGACGTATGGGAAGGTTTGGACGACTGGCCCGGAACCGAAACAGACCTCCAGCCGGAGGTCGAGGAAGATGAGGCCTGCTTGGTTGGTGACTTAGGGCCGGACTCAGACCTGGCCTGATCCTTATCCTTGTGGTGATGCTTCCCCCGATTATCTATCTTTTGGTGGGGAATCCCTGGTGGGAGAGGATGAGGTGACTCCTGATCCCCGCTGCATGGCTGCAAGCTTTTTCTCAAGCAGAAAGGTCTTGAGTACATTGGCCCTCCTGGCGCGTGTCTTCTGATTAAACTTCTGGCAATGTGTGCAGGCTTCAGGATGGTGTTCCGGACCTAGGCAAAGGAGGCAGGCCACGTGGCCATCTTTGGCTGGGATCTGCTTACCGCATGCACACTTTGATTTTCGCCACGGTGGGGAGAGCAACAACATACACGGAGCAATGGTTGAAAATGCTGAAGAATGAAAATACTTCTGTCTTTCATTGGCTGTCGACTGCTAAGGAAGGCGTCTGAGGAGCCGAACTACATGGGTCAACGGCGGGAAAAGAACTGAGATGGTGCCAGGGGACCGTCCCTACATTCCACGTCTGACGTCGGGCATAGCCGACATCGGGGGCGGTCCCCTGCCTCAGACTGCAAGCTACAAGTTTTCCATGGGGTCCTGATGTCTGCTAGCTTCAGTCCTAATGGTATTATCTGTTGCAAGAGCTACACCCTCGAAGTCGGATCAGATTTTACAAAAAAAACAAAAAATTAAAAGGTTGCCGACTTGCTGATGAGAAAGACGTAATTATGCAGGTAGAGAAAATTACATACCGTAATTTATGGTCTTCTAGAAATATCTTCACCATTGATGTACACTAGTGGGTCTAAGCCAGAACTTTTCAGGAGGGCTGACACAGAAGCAAGCTGCATGCATGTGCAGCTCCGCAAAACTGAGCTTACAAGTGCAGATTTACCTCGGCACTGGCCCTCAACCACCTCAGTCCTTTTTTTACCGAGGAGGTGCAGCATAACCTAATAAGTATTTATGCACTTAACCGAAGGGCATCAGATACCCTGCTAACCAGTGTACCAAGGGTCAACAGACCAGTAACACACTGTTTTCACAGCCCAAACAAAGCATAAAGGGGTGAAGACCAATAGAGCATACTGCTGTGAGCTCAGTGGATGGTGGGCAGGCGTGAGAATCAATGGCGAAGATATCCCTAGAAAAGATCAAGAAATGGAAATTACATACCTACCGTAATTCTTGATCTTCTTGGACGAAGTCTCCACCACTCATTTACACTAATGGGAGTTCGCCGGAGGCGCTAGGACACAGCAGAAGCAAACTTCTTCAAGAGGACCGGCGCCTGAGATGGAGATGCGAGGAAGTGGCACCGCGATCCCCGGCTTGTGCGGTAATGCCGGATACAGATTGGTCAATACCAGCAGGAACATCTGCCTGAACTAGACACATGGTGGATTCCCTGCAGGGGGAGGGCCTCAAACAACTGGTACAACAACCCACAAGATACAGGGCTATCCACAAGATCTAGTACTAACAGGGAAGGGATCACAGATCTCCAGGTAGAAGGTCACCTAGGGGCCAGTGACCATCACATGGTATGGTTCAATTTGGCCACTACATCTAAATCATCCCATTCCAAGGCAAAAATATGGGACTTCAGAGGAGCTGACTTTGCTAAGATGGCCAACAGAGTTAAGCTAGCCCTGGCAAAAAAGAAACACAGGTGAGGGGGTACAGGCAAAGTAGGCAAGCATTAAGGATGCAATACTTGAAGCAACAACCCATTGTGTTAGACAGAAAAGGAAGTGCAAAAGAAGAAGAAAACCACTTTGGTTTTCAAATACAGTAGCAGAAAAGGTCAGAATTACGGTAGGTACGTAATTTCCATATCTTCCTGGACATAAAGGCCAGGATATTCAAAGGGGTTGTGCCATGTACAACTCCCAAATGCGCCCCGGCGCGATATTCAAAGGGGAATGTTGCACAGCGCAACATCCAATGCGCCGGGGCGCATCGTTAATGTATGCGGCGCAGATGCAGGGGGCATGTCCATGCATATGCGGCACATCCCGATATTCAGCCTGGGATGTGCAGCGCTTATGCTGGCACAACCCCTGACATGTGCCGCACAATGGTGTGCAAAGCTGAGCTGAAAATAACAGGCTCAAATGCTGGCTACCCACTGGCGGGCGGCTGTATTGCTAGGCGCAACGCAACAGCCACCAACCGTGGGTGGCCACCCGCCCAGCAGGAACACCGTCCACAAGCACCCTGTCCCCTGTAGTCCAGTGCCCCCCCAATCACCGCATGCCCGATCGCGGGCAGTCATAATAAACATGAAATCCTGGTGGTCTAGCAGTCCCTCCCTACGCCCGATCACAGGCAGTTGTAATAAATATTAAATCCTGGTGGTCTAGCGGTCCCCCCCCATGCCCGATAGTGGGCTGTTGTAATAAACAGTAAATCCTGGTGGTCTAGCGGTTCCCCCCCATGCTCGATCGTGGGCTGTCGTATAGACTAGACGTACCTGGTGGTCCAGTGGTACCCCCCTCGCCACCCATCATCCCCCCCTTCCCAGTCATCGGCAGGCGGCAGCACCCCACCCGCATGACAGTGTACGATATGATCTGTACGCCCACTGGTCCACAGTGTGGACCAATGGGCTTGCAGACCATTCTGTACTACACAAGACCAGATATGTGAATGTATGCTGTCATTTGGAGGGCGGTATGTGGGCGGGGTGCTGCTGCCTGCGATGACGGGGAGGGGATGCTGGGTGGCCAGGGCCCTGCGTGGGTGGGTGGGGAGGAGGGGTACCACTGGACCACCAGGTACATCTAGTCTATATGACAGCCCATGATCGGGCGTAGGAGGGGACCGCTAGACCGCCAGGATTTACTTTTTATTACAACAGCCCACGATCGGGTGTACAGGAGCGGGGAGCTGCAATAGCCCACCAGGGTGCCGACCCCGACGGCAGCAGCTTGGCAGGGCGCCAGGCGCAGTTCACCAGGACCCAGCGCAACGCATGGAAATGGGGCCATAATGACATGCAGATGGCCCCAGTTGCGCCTTCCATGTATTATGGCCTCATTTGCATGCCCCCAGCTGAATATCGCAGGTAATGCGCCTAGAGCAACTGCACTTGTGCGGGCACATCCCTGTGCTCCCTCTCTGTGTCTTGTGCTGGCACTGTGACTATGCCATGTGCAGTATGTGTGCCCTCTGTGCCATATTCATCACTGTTGAATATCGCCTGGACCTGGCCCCAGAGCAGCCCAGTTGCTCTGTGCCCAGGCTTGCGCCACTGCCCGGTGCAGTCTGAATATCCGGCCCTTAGTCTCCACCACTCATTCACACTAATGGGAGAGTACTGAGCTAAATAATCCCCTGAGACGGGCGGCAGAAGATAAAGAGCTCACGTGCTTATGACAGAAGTCCATTAAGAATGGTCCTGCCAAACGACAGATGTCCAAGGCGTAGTGCTTAATGCAAGTATGCACGGAGCTCCAGGTAGCCGCATTGTAAATATCTGCAATGGGCATGTTACGGATTTCTGCCAGAGATGCCACGACTGCTCTGGTAGAGTGAGCATATACTCTGCCTTCCAGCTTGACCTCTGCCATAGAATAGCAGTTGCGAAGGAATGCCACCAGCCACGCTGAAATGCATCTGACAGCGACAGGCTGACCCAGCCGAGTCTCGCTGAAGGAAACAAACAGTTGTTGAGCCTTGTGAATTTCTTTTGTTCTATCTAGATAGAACCGCAGCACTATCTTAACATCCAGAGAATGAAGTGTACACTCTCCTTCATTCTGGAAGTTCGCAAAGTAGGTTGACTAAAGGTTGCTTTAGATGGAATTCTGAGACAACCTTAGGGAGAAACTTAGTATGAGTCCTAAGAACTACTTTGTCCTTGTGAAATACAGTGTCCAGGGGCGGTGCATGTATTTCAGAAACTCTGGGCCGAAGTAATGGCCACCAGGAAGGCCGTTTTCCAAGTGAGGAACTTCAACTCGCAAGTAGCTAAAGGCTCGAAAGGTTTACGAGTGAGCATGTCTAGCACAAGGTTAATGTCCCAGGCTACGACTGGACGTCTGATAGGAGGTCTAGTATACAGAATGCCCCTAAGAAACCTCTTAATTACAGGCAACTGAGCCAGTGACATGGAAAGTACCAGCTCGTGATATGCTGAAATGGCACAAAGATGAACTTTGACTGCGGAGTACTACAGACCTGTATTTGAGAGGTCTAAAAGATACTCAAAGACTTTATTCGGTGGGCAGGAAAAAGGGTTCCAAGAGGATTTTGCACACCAGATAGAGAAAGGCTTCCATTTGGCTGTGTATGTTTTTCTAGTGGCCAGCTTATGCGCAGCCAAAAGAATACCTGAAACTCTAAGAGAAACGTTGAACCTATTCACCTCTATCTCTTTATGAGCCAAGCATGAAGGTGAAGTGACCGAAGGTTGGGATGGACAACGGGACCCTGGGTCAGAAGGTTCATCTGAATGGGAAGCATTTTCAGGGGGGTTTCCGATAGACTGTTGAGTAGCGGAAACCATATCTGCCGAGGCCAGAAGGGGGCAATGACAATCATTCTGCGCCCGAGACTCCAATTTGAGAAGTACCCTCTGAATTAGGGGAAGAGGAGGAAAGACATATATAAAGTGTCTTGTCCACCATAGCCTGAACGCATCCTGACAGAAAACGCCAGGTTCTGGATTTCTGGAGCAGAAGAGAGGCAGTTTTGCATTGAGTGGGGACGCAAAAAGGTCCAGGTCTGGAGTTCCCCACTCTTTGAAGAGTGACTGAATGACGGTTAAGTCGAGAGACCACTCGTGAGGATCCGTCTCCGCTCTGCTGAGACAGTCTGCCAGTTCATTTTGTATTCCTGGTAGGTAAACCTCCTGAATCAGAGCACACTCTCATTGCTTCCCTGCATAATGAGTAAGATTGTGCGCCACCCTGTTTGTTGATGTAGTACATCACTGATTTGTTGTCCGTTTGAGGGAGAATGTTCTTGTGACAGAGTATGTACTTCAAGGTTCGGACTGCATAGAGGATGGCTCGCATTTCCAGGACATTTATGTGAAGTTGGGACTCGTCCTGAGTCCACATACCCTGGGTGTGGAGATCCTGGCAGTGGGCTCCCCAACCCATCAGGGATGCGTCTGTGGTAATGGAGATCTGATGGTCCAGAGGGGCCAAGGGATATCCTTCCAGAAGATTGTCCTCCTGCGACCACCAGGTGAGTGACCTCTTCAGAAGTTCCGTCACCTTGATGAGAAAGGACTGAGGGTGAGTGGTTGGGGACCACTGAATACTGAGCATCCACTGAGAGGTTCTCATGTGGAGACAAGCTAGAGGTACAGTGAACACAGAGGATGCCATGAGGCCCAGCATCCGTTGCATCGAGACAGCTCGAACCGAGTTGTGTTCTCTGATGCATCGGGCCATCTGTAAGATATCGCGCCTTCTGTCCTCTGGAAGAAAAACCTTCGCACATGAGGTGTCCAGAAGAGTTCCTATGAAGAGGAGCTTCTGGGAGGGCTGCAACAATGACTTGTTGAGATTCAGCAGGACTCCCATGGACGTAAGGAAGCCTGAGGCCGTGGCCACGGCCTCCAGAGTCCCTTGCCTGGAGGGACTTGTTAGGAGCCAGTCGTCCAGATATGGGAACACTAGTATTCTGATTTTCCTGAGGTGCACCGTGTGAATTGCACAACACTTTGTAAAAACTCGAGGTGCCGAGAATAGCCCAAAGGGCAGGACTCTGAACTGATAGTGTTGACCCAATGCCATGAACCTTAGGTATTTGTGGTGCTTTGGGTGTATGAGAATGTGTTGATAAGCATCCTGCATGTCCAGGGAGGCTAGCCAATCGTGTCGATGAAGCAAAGGTAGCAGGGTACCTAGTGATATCATATTGAACTTCTCCTTGTGAAGGAACTTGTTTAACTTTCTGAGATCCAGAATGGGGTGCATGCCACCAGTTTTCTTTGGGATCAGAATGTAATGAGAGTAGAAACTTGTGTTTCGTTGATCCAGCGGAACTATTTCTACTGCCCTGTTGTTCAGAAGACCTTGTACCTCGGGAGCAAGAAGGTCCGACTGTACTGCCGACAGCCTGGGCTGGCATTTGGGAGGATGATCCGGAGGGGTTTCCAAAAGATTGAGAGAGTACCCCTCGCGGATAACCTGGAAGACCTATTTGTCTGATGTTACAGATTTCCACTGATTGTAGAACAGAGTCAGATGTCCTCCCACCGCTGAGGAGGAATCCCCCTCGGACAGCTGAGGTGGGACCTGGGCCAGAAACTCAGAAGATGGCACTGGGCGCTTTGGGCCCTTGTGCCTTCTGCTGCACTTTCTTTTGTGGCTGAGGGTTGTGGGTTTTGTTAAAATCTCCTCTACCTCTCCCCCAAAAGGACTGACGGTTGTGAAACCGACGCTTGTTCGCACCCCCTTGAGAGGGGGCGGGTGCAGGTCTAGCCGTCTTAAAGGTAGACCTAGTCTTCTGCGTTGCCTCCAGAGCTTGCTCCACCTGAGGCCCGAACAGATACATACCGTCAAAAGGTAAAGCCATGACCTGCTCCTGGGCGTCATTCGTGAAGCCCGAAGTATGTAGCCAAGAGTGGCGGCAGGTGCAGATGCCAGCTGCCGCCGCCCAGGAGGCGGTATCGTAGGCTTCCGTTGCAGCTTTAACCTGTTGGTTATTGGATTCGATACCCCTAGTTATGGTCTGGAGTAGCTCTGAGCTAACTTCCGATTCAGGCAGAGCTTCTACCATTTCTCTGAGGGAATGCCAAAGTACATACTCATACTGAGAAAAATAGCCCTGTAACTGGCAATGCGCATACCCAGGGTTGAGGCAGCAAAGACTCTCTTACCTAAGGTGTCTATCTTGCGAGATTCTTTGTTCACTGGTTGGGCTGTAGATCCTTGAGGAAGGGCAGCCTTATCATTCTCTGCCAAGACAACAATGGTATCAGCAAAGGCTTGTGAGGCCAAAAGGGGGCGATGCTTGGGAGGGGCATATTTCCTATCTATGGCCTTGGCCACGGAAGGAATGACAGCCAGATTCTTCCACACCATCTGAGAGAGGGTCTCGAAAGAGGGCTGTACCGGAGGGCTTAAATCCAAAGGGATCTCCGGGACATGAAGATATTGGAGTCACAAAAGCCACCCAGGATCGATTTCTGTAGTCTGGAGAGAAAGGGTAGATTTTAAATTTTTGAGCAGAGACTTAAAGGAAATGTCTTCAACCACAGGCTCTGCAGAAGGACTGATCCCTGCTCCCATGGAGGTGTCATCAACATCATTACCCAGGCGAAGATCTGGGTCAGGCCCATAATCATCTCCTGACAGTCCAGGGGGGACTGTATAGACAGGAAAGGAGTGAAAATCAGAAGGAAGAACAGAAGAAGAAAGAATCGGAGTAGAGAAGCCCTGAAGACCGGCCAGCACCGCACCACTCCCCAGCGCCATAGAGGATAATGGCGCCGAGGAGGAAGGTGCTAGCTGAAGCGGTGCCAGATATGGCACCAACAGAGCCCACAGCACCACACATGGCGCCGACAGAGCCCCAGCACCAAGGATGGTGCCGACAGAGCCCCTGGTGCCGCACATGGTGCCACCAGAGCCCACAGCGCCGAAGACTGTGCCCAGGGAGTCCCACAGGTCTGAAAACTGCGATTTGAAGTAAAAGAGGGAAAAATGGCAGGAGAGAGAGGCATCGTGTGGACCCCTGCACCACAGCCATGTGAGGGGGATAAACACCCAAGCGCGGAGTCGATGGCACCAAAGAAGGCACCGCGCAACTAGAAAGGCCCAACCGCCCTACCTGTCCATCTGAAACCGAATGGCCCAGAGGCACTGGCGTCAGACTGACCGGCCTGGGCAACTTGACCAACCTCCGAGCCCACTGCTCCATAAGAGCAGCCAGTGGTGAAACTGCTCATCGGAAGCTCCTCCCATAGGCAGGGAGGGGCTCAGGTGTCAAGGAGGTTGGCTACCAGAGACAGAAATCAGCGACTCCGACAGAGGTGGAGACTGGCGGCTGGCCCTAATAAGTGACCGTCTATGCACAGACATACCAGAGGGTGACCTCAAGTGACGCCATTTCTTCTTTGACCTGTGTGTAAAAGAAGAACTCACGGTCGAACAGCGCCAAGAATGGGACCGTTTCCTTTTATGCTTTCGGGGGGACCACCCATCCCCTGAGCACTGGACCGTCCATTGTCAGACCCCCCTCCGGGGAGGGCGGCGGACCTGACCCAGCCCGGCTGACTGAACAGCTTTCATACGAAGTCTCCCTACTGTCATCTGACCCGCTCATGGTCGACTCCGTCAATGGAGGGCTGAAGACTACTGTGGTACAATTAAAATATATAATTAGTACTGATTCGAAATAATTCTACAAAACAATAAACTGAACTTTTGCTGCTAGTGAAGTTTAACTCCCGGGGGGTGAACGACGTCGTCACTGAAGCGCACTCGACGGAAAAAAAGAAACTGAGGCAGTTAGGGGGGGTCGATGCCAAGATAGTCATTACCACACGAGCTGGAGCTCGCCGGCCCTCTTGAAAAAGTTTGCTCCTGCTGGGTCCTAGCGCCTCCGGTGAACTCCCATTAGTGTGAATGAGTGGTGGAGACTTTATGTTCAGGAAGATTTACAATGAGTACGTAATTTATATATCCTCCGGGAATCAATCTTCAACATTGATTCCCACTAGTGGGTCAGAGTATCAAGCTTAAGACAAATTCCCCCAGACTTGGGCAGCAGGAGCCAAGGGCTCACTCAGGACAGTAATCCATTCAGGACTGTCCTGCCAAAGGTGGCATGCTGCCTGACATGGACATCCAGGTCACAGTGCATAACAAATATGTGCAATGCGCTCCAAGTTCTAGCTCTGTAAATATCTCTGACAGGCACAGAACAAATCTCTGCTAGGGACATGGCAACCACTCTGGTGAAGTGGGCACACACTTGACCTACCAATTTGACGTCGGCCATGGCATAATAGTGGCGCAGGCAGTTCACAATCCAGGTAGAAATGCACTTGACTGCAACGAGCTCTCCCTTCCAATTAGTATCAAAGTAGAAAAAGAGCAATTTGGATTGTCGGAAGTCCTTGGTTCTGTCTAGGTAAAACCTAAGGACACACTTAACATCCAGAGAATGGCGCGTGCACTCTTCCTCGTTATGGAAGTTGGTGAAGTAGGTGGGCAGCACTACTGGTGGATTAAGATGGAACTCCAACACCACTGTCAGGAGAAACTTGGGGAATATACGGAGGAAAATGTGAACACTGAGGCAGCCATCAGACCAGCATGCAGTGCACGGAGTGTGCCTGCACCATTTTGCATTCCATGAGGTAGTCTGTCTTCTGCTGAACTGCTGCAGTCTGCTCTCTGGAAGGAAGACCAGGGCCTTGGCCATATGCAGAAGAGCTTCTATGAACAGCACTTGTGAGAGTTGAAGCTGGGACTCATGATTTAGCAGAACCCCCATTGAGGTGAGGAACTGAGAGACAATGGCCAATACCTGTTCTGTTTGCTGCCTGGACAGGCTGCCAATCACCAGCCCATCCAGGTATGGAAAGATCTGGAGTCCTAGCTTTTACAGGTAAGCTGTGAGTGCTGCAAAGCACTTTAAGACATGTGGCACCAAGAAATGCCAATAAGGCAGAATTCTAAACTGGTAATGCTGTCCCAGCACGATGAAAAAGAGGTATCTGTGGTAGCTGAGGTGTACCAGTATGTGCTGGTATGCATCTTGCATTTCCAGGGATATTAACCAATCCTGAGGCTTCAGGAAAGGAAGCAGAGAACCCAGAGAAATCATTATGAATTTTTTTCGATCCATGAACCTGTTAAGATTTCTGAGTTCCCAGTCTTCTTTGGAACTAAGAAGTAGTGGGAGTAGAAGCCCGTGTTTCATTCTGATTTTGGCAGTATTTCTGCTACCCTGATGCTCAGAAGGCCTGCAATCTCCTGCACCAAAAGGTGTGACATATGAGCTGATAAGAAGGGGTGCCTTTTGGATGGATAGTCCACAGGGATGTCTATGAAATCCAGCAGTATCCCTCTCGGATAATCCTGAGAATCCATCTGTCAGTCGTAATAGACCCCCCACTGACAGTAGAACTGGATCAGGAGGAGAGGTCTGCCTCGGCAGCTGAGCAAAGACCAGGGCCAGAGCTTCAGACAGTGGCACTAAGTGCTTCCGGCACCTGTACCTTTGGCTGCAACTTCTTCTGAGGCCGGGATTTATTTTGGGCTCCCCTGCCACGAAAGAACTGCTTATCCTGAAAGAAACCATGTCCTTTACCCCTCTGAGGGTTAGAAGGAGCTGATCTGGAAGTCTTAATGATCGTTCTAGTTTCATTAGATGCTTTAAAGGAGAACTGCACAGAATCTATGAGTCATTTTCACCAGTAGAAGCAGTTTTGTAAATACTGGTTCAAATTCTGCTATTGCTCTAGCTATACAGGGATATATGTCTCACCTGGTTAAACAATTGGAAAAAAAGAAAAATACAAGCTTTTTAGTCATCCTAGTGTGTTTCTATTTACATGCTGCTGGTAAGAACCATTTTAGAACTGTAAGATGTAGTTTATGTCCCTGTTCTGCTCTTCTATTGTTGGCACAATGCATCCATGTTCTACTATAGAACTCTGTTTTTTGTTTTTTTTTTGCTATATAAATTTTTATCCTCCCTGGGAGCCCTGGCAGGTGGCTGCGGTCTCTCCTTTTGGGAAGGCTCACTCTCTGGCTTCCCTGCATCCCCCGTATTGCCGACCCAGTCAGTCCAAAGCAGCAAGGCCAGGAGGGAGGGCACCGGCAATCCCCCCCTCCCCCAGAGACCCAATCCAGATACACTGGGCCAACCCCCGCAGACGCAGGAGCCATCACAGAACATGACAGGTTCTGTTTTCCACTTTTCTCTCGTCCCCCCACCCCGCCGACGTAATGACATTGGCATGTGTCTCCCGACCTGTACTGTCTTCCAGCCACCGCCAGAGGGCATTCAACAAGCGGGATGACAGGCCTCCCTCACTCCCCCTGATACAGGAGAGCAGTCCTCTGGATGGCTCGATCTTCTCTTAACCCTGCCGACCACCAATAGCCCAGTAGCCTGCTCGAACCCGGGTCGCCAGCATGGTGCGGCGGTGGCGCCCAGCACCTCAACCCTCAGCACCACCGGGCCTGCTTCAAACTCTATGGTTTTTAGGGACTTAATATACATCATACAGTTCTAAAATGGTACTTACTACCAGACTGTAAAGCAGAAACACTTACTGAGGTTACTAAAATGCTTCTAGAGACAGAACAATATCAGAATTTGAACGAGTACAGAAAAACAGCTTCTACTGGGAAAAATGACTTAACGGTTCAGCACTGTTCTCCATTAAGGAACTTTTCTAACTGCTGTCTAAACAGGTTTAAGTACCATCAAAGGCAACATTCATAACCTGTTGTTGGGACATCCTGGGGAAAAAAACAGATGTTCACAGCCAGGAATGACATCTGATATAAATGCCTGCAGCAGCAGAATGAGATGCAACATCAAAGGCATCCATGGAGGGGTTAAGCTGGGGACTGTTGGACTCAGTATCTTACTTGACAGTCAGCATACCATCCTGTTTGCCTCTGAATCTGACAGAGACTCTGTCAGTGTCTTACGTGTGCTCCAAAGGGTACACTCCTACACAGAAAAATGCCCTTGATGGCTAGCAACTCTCATGACCAGGGCAGCAGAAGCATAGAAACATAGACTTTGATGGCAGATAAGGACCACTTAGCCCACCTAGTCTGCCCATTTCCCTACCTACTGGATAAGCTGCAGATCCTAGTTAACCAACAGCCTACTTCTTCCTACTCCCCACCAGAATTGCCTTCTGTCTGTCCCATGTATTCTTGAATTCTACCAGTTTTTGACCCCATGACCTCCTCAGGAAGGCTGTTCCATGCGTCCACCTCACTCTCTGTAAAAAAATACTTCCTCACATTGCCTGAGCCGTCCCCCCTCTAGCTACATATTGTGTTCCCCTGCTCTTGCACATCTCTTTTTCTGAAAGATGCTACCCTCTTGGACTTTGTTGATTCCCTTGAGGTACTTGAAAGTTTCTATCATGTCTCCCCCCCCCCCGTCCTCAAGGGTATACATATTAAGCTCCTTTAGTCTCTCTTCGTATGGCTTCTGTTGCAGACCCTGCACCATTTTAGTTGCCCTCCTCTGGGCTGCCTCCATTCTGTCTATGTTCTTGTGGAGATAGGGTCTCCAGAACTGCATGCAGTACTCCAGGCATGCTTGCCCAGTTTCAGTCTTGCACAGCTCCCGGTTAACAGCGTGCATGGAGAACTCCTGGCGAATGTGAGGATGCCAATGGCATCAGCTATAGGTTGAGATAAATACACTGGCTTATCCTTGGAGGCAGTATATTTTTTGTCAGCCTGCTTACATATGGATGCAACCGTAGCAGGGCTGCTACAACCCGCAACAGATAGGGTTTTGAATGCAGGAGGAACAGGAAGAACTAAACTGACAGATACACTGGAATCATTTAACCACTCCAGATGGAGAAACTTCCCCTGGTCAATGGATGTAGACTTGAAATTAAGAGCAGAGTGCATATTTCTGAGCAAAGCCTGGAAAGTTAGATCCTCATAATGAACAGACACAGCACCTGGGTCTGAAGTGCCTAGATTAAAGAGTCATCGTTGCCACCTCAGAAATCATGATGCTGGGGTCAGACTCATCCCCCTCCAAATCCTACTCATAAGGAGCATCACAGAGGGCTCTGAGTTACAGCCCCCCCCCCAAACCAGAACAAGGCTGTGGCACCACCAGAGACACTGGCCACAAAGGATGATGAGCGCTCACCAGAGGTGGTACTGGAACTGGAGCCAGGTCAAACCCTGAAAGGCCCAAGCCCAGTGCAGGCACTAAACCCAGACCTGGTGTCAGTGACCCAACCGGCACCAGAGTGACCAGCAATGGCACTGGGGCCATCCCCTTACCAACCTGGACTGGGCAGCAGCCAGTGGGACAGGAGTTGGCCGCACAATCACTGGCAAACACCGAAGGGTTGTTGCTGGAGTCAAATGCTCTAACTGTCCTGAGGGTCATGCAAGCAGTTCCAGTGCCACCGGCCCCGAGGGACTAGGGACTGGTTCCAGAGCAGAGGCAAATGTGTTAGACGCTGTACCCACGCTCCAAAAAGAGCTGCCCAGTGGTGGAACTGTCCAGTGGAATCCCCACTAACAGACAGAGAGGGACTTCCAGCCTGAGACTCTGACCTCATGGACTTAAGAGACCCTCACCAACTCCGCTGATGATAGTGAATGTGTCCGGCTCCTAGAGACCGGAGATCTCAAGGTAGACCTCACAGAACGTGACATCTACTGGTGCCTTTTCTTTCCCTTCCAGCGGAAAGAAGAATACCTCAAAGTCAAGTGGTGCCAGGACCCCAATCAGAATCGGGATTGGGCCTGCTTCTTTTTGTGCTCCAGATGGACAGTCCTTCCTCAAGGGCACTGGACCGCCAGTAGTCAGAACCCTTCCCTGACAAGAAAAGTGGACCGGACATGGCCTCACTGCCAGAGCAGTTTGCCTGAGTAGGCTACCTACCATCCTCCATGGCCTTCAACCATTGACACTTGATAGGGCTGAGAGAGACTGACAGACAGAAAAAATTACTTACCATAGTAATCTTGTTTTTTCCAAGGGAATCTTTACTGTATTCTTACATATGCAGTTAGCCTTCACCATTCAACTGCTCCAGAGAGGACAGAGTTAAAGAACCTATGCAAACAGCAGAACGTTGATAGATTCGAGCTCAGTTTTCAAACTACTGTCCCTGGTGCATTCTATGTAACCGTCAGATTCTTATGAAGCATGTACAAAAGATACTATCTATGCTATCCTAAAGAACTGATTCTCCCCAAGAACTATAACCCTGCCTTTGAATGGGACATCTGAAAAGACTCAAGTCAGAGATGCCCAAGAACAACCCACCTAAACAAGTTTCAACAGCAAAACATGAACAGCTGGAGTGCAGTGCCCACCAGGTTCTAGTAGGGGAGGTAGGGTGGGAGCTCAGAATACAGTAGATTCCCTTGGAAGAAACAAGATTGCTATGGCAAGTAATCTCTTCTTCAAGCCCCAGGAAATCTTTACTGTATTCTGACAAATGCAGACTACCAAGCGGTACCCTTTGTAATTGGGCATAGAACATATTTAGGAAACGGACTCTGCAGTACTGCTGTGCCAAACCTGGCATCACTTCTAGCCTGGGTATCCAGGCAATAGTGTTTACTAAAGGTGTGAACAGTTTTCCAGGTGGCTGCTCTGCAAATTTCCAACAAAGGAATGTCTCTGGCAGCTGCTATAGAAGCAACCGTACCCCTGGAGGAATGAGCCTGAGGCCCACTGGGGGTTCCTTGCTTAGTTTGCTGTAACAAAACTGAATACAGGTAAAAATCCAGTGTGCAATAGTCCTTTCTGAAGCTGGCCTGCCTTTCCTCACTTCTCCGTAGGTCAGGAAGAACTGGGTATTACCCTGTCTATGACCTTTAGTATGATCCAAATAATAGCTGCTAGCCCTCTTTAACATCTAGGCTATGCAGCCTGCGTTCCCCTGAACTGGAATAATCAGTGAAAAAGACAGGCAGGATAACAGACTGGTTGACATGAAAGTCAGATACCACTTCGGGGAGGAACATCTTATTGGTTCTGAGGACTACCTTGTCCCTATGGACTGAAATGTAGTTTGGCTCTGTGGACATAGCCTGGAGTTCACTAATCCTTCTGGCTGAAGTAACTGTCACTAAAAAGACTGTTTTCCAAGTAACGTACGTGAGAGCTGCTGAGGACATGGGCTCAGATTGGGGTTGCATTAGCTGTGCAATGCATACATTCAGGTCCCAAGAAGGGACTGGTTCCCTGTGTGGGTGATGCAAGTAAAGCAATCCTTTGAAGAACTTTCTGAAAACTGGATTAGAAGAAAAAGAGGAGCCCTTACCTGCTGAGAGGTAGACAGAGACAGCTGCCAAGTGTACCTTGAGGGTAGATGGCTTAAGGCCTAGGGAATGCAGATGGGCAAAGTAGCCCAACATGACTGTGAGTCTAGCCTGATAAGGATCTTTGACCTTCTGTTGGCACCAAATGGAGAACCTCTTCCATTTAGAGGTGTACGTTTTCCTGGTAGAAGCCCCTAGGACCTCAAGGACCCCTTCAGAAAGGTGCAGATCAGCATAGTCTAGGTCCTCAAGAGCCAGGCCATGAGCCTGAGGTAGAAGATCCTCCTCTGGGAGGATGCCAACAGCTTGTGCCTCCTGGGGAGGCAAAACGGTCTGGAGGATGACAGGGACAAGAGCAGGGGGTACCAAAGCTGCCTGGCCCACTCTGGAGCTATGAGGATCATTGTTGCTGGCTAGGACCTGAGCTTGTTCAGCACTCTGAGCAACAGAGGGAATGTGGGGAAGGATCTGCTTGTTCAGAGACCACTTGTGGTGGTTTTGATTGATCCTGCTTAGTGCATCTGCTAGCATATTGTCCTTCCCTGGAAAATGGACTGCTGAGAGAGAGAACCTGAGGGAATATGCCAGACCCCAAATTTTCATAGCCTCTGTGCATAGCAAGATGGATCTTGTGCCCACTTGCTTGTTTATGTAATACATGATTGCGGTGTTGCCTGTTCAGACTTGTACCACCTTGTCCTGGACCAATAAGACGAATGACTGGAAGGCCAGGAAGACTGCCCTGAGCTCCAACAGATTTATGTACAGTAGTGACTCCTGCTGTGACCATGTACTGTGTACAGTGTTCTCTCTCAGATGGGCGCCCCATCCTAGGAGGGAGGAATCTGTCATTAACACTACTGTTGGGGACTCCTACTGGAATGGTACCCCTTCTCTGAGGCTGTCCCTTTCCCGCCACCACTGCAGTGCTTGAATAAGAGTCCCTGTGACTGGTACTAGCTTTGATGGGGAATCCTTTTTCTGGGACCAATGGGACCGGAGGTGGAACTGGATGTGTCTCATCTGGAACCTGGCTCCTGGCACTGTTGCTGTTGAGGCTGCCATGTGGCCCAGCAGTTGCAGGAAATGTCTTGCTGGTCTGGGGGTGTGAAGCTGGAAGGAGCTTGCCAACTGAACCAGGCTGTCCACCCTTTCCTGAAGAAGGAATGCCTTTCCTCTCCAAGTGTCCAACTCCACTCCTTTGAAATCCAAGAGCTGGACCGACTGCAGGACTGACTTTTTCAGGTTCACCAGAAACCCTAGACACTGCAGGGTGGCCTGTGTGACGACAACAGCATCCCTTACCTGCTACCATGACTAGCCAGTCGTCTAGGTAAGGGAATACTATTACCCCCTGCCTTCTCATATGTGCCACTACCACAGCCAGGCACTCTGTGAACACCTTTGGGGCAGAGGTGAGACCAAAAGGCAGAGCTCTGAACTGATAATGGCCAGATGGCAATCTGAACCTGAGGTACTTTCTGTGAGATTGTCTGATGGGGATGTGGAAATAGGCATCCTGGAGATCTAAGGATGACAGCCAGTCTCCCTGCCTGAGAGTGGGGAGAATCATTGCCAAGTGACCATCCTTGAACTTTGGCTTTGTCAGATATCTGTTTAGGATTCTGAAATCCAATATGGGTCGCCACTCCCCTTTCTTCTTTAGGGTTAGGAAATACCTTGAGTAAAATCATTTTCCCCACTGGGAGATTGGGACAGGTTCCACTGCCTTTGCCAGTAGAAGGCTGGCTATCTCTGATTTCAGTAAGGCTTTTTCTACTGGGGTTGCAGGTTTGAATAGCCTTGCTGTCAGTTTGGGATATCTTTGAAGCTGAGAGCAAGGCCCTGGCTCACTACTTTCAGGACCCACTTGTCTGTGGTGATGGCTTGCCATGCCTAGAAATAGTGAGCCAGTCTGCCACCTACTGGTACCAGGGAGGCAACCCTGACAAGCACGTCAGGGGTTCTGCTTTGTTTGTGTCCTGGGCTAAGGGCTGGGGTCAGAGCACCTGTTGCCCCTTCTATCCCTGCCTCGAAAGTAGCCACGTTGCTACTGGTAGTCTGGGAGAGCCTGGGCCTGATAAAAAGGCCTGGAATAGGGTCTCCCCCTACCCTTCCTTATTTTGGTGCTTCTGGGGGGTGAATAACTTCTCTTTGGCAAAAGCATTTTTGTAAGCAGACTTGTACGCATCCATTTTTTTCATGTAAGCTTCTGTTTGCTCACCAGAGATATCGGCTCACAAGGGAAATCCAATGCCTTAGTTTGGGTGTCCTGAGAAAGGTTAGTGGCCCTGAGCCAAGCAAACTTTCTCAGAGACACTGTGATTTCCATAAGCCTGGCAGCAGTGTCATTGGCATCCACTGCCATGTGGAACTGGTATTTGGAAGCCTCAATGCCACATCTGGCAGTCTCTTCTAGATCAGTTGCTAGTGCAGAAAGAGCTTTGCTGGCCAGCTCCAACACCGCGTTCCAGAGATTCTTTTGGTATGTGGACACATAAGCCATATATGTGGCTTGTCTGATGGCCAAAGAAGCCCCCAGGTAGCCTTTTTTGGCCACAGATTCAATTTTCCGAGAGTCCTTGTCAGGGGGGTGAGAGGACAATGGCAGATTTGCTCTGTCACAGGCAGCTGCCTGTACCCCCCTCTCATGGTTGGGATGACTGAAGAGGAATTAAGCCCCACTCCTAGCCAAAGGATATTTTCTTTCCATTTCTTGTCCACTGGAGGGACAGAAGTGGAGTTTTGTAAAATTTTCAAGACTCACCTCTTTAATGACTTCTGGATGGGGAGCAGCAAACGTTTAGTGACTGCCAAGTCCATCATCTCCATATAATTCGGCTCCTCCTCCTCCTCAGTGGTCTCCTGAGTGGGAAGGTCCAGAGTCTCTGTCACTTGCTTCATAAAAAAAAAAAAAAAAAAAAAAAAAAAAAAAAAGGGCAGAGAAATCTTCAGGATGTTGAGTGGAGGACTCAAACTCCTGCTGCTCTGGCGAGACCTCAGGCTCAGTTGGCTCCCCAAGGTCGTCATCTTCATCCCCTTCATAGCAGGGGTCCGGTTCAGCCAAACCAGGAAGCAACCGCTGGAAGAAACAATGGTTGAACTGGAGTTTTAACTGGTGGTTGCTGAAGTGCTTGTTGAGGAATCGGTGAGCTCTGCAGCAAATGTTTAATCTTAACAGCGTTTCCTATTTCTTTAGCGGTTGGAACCACCGCGACCTTCAATTGCAGTTCCTTCCCTATATGTCTCTCCTTTTTACTCTTTTTGGCAGGGGCCGGTTCAGCAGCTGTTTCTGCATTTCTCTTAGGCTTGAAGGAGGTTTCATCCTTGTCAGAGGGTTTTTCCCTCTGTTCCTTAATTTTTTCTTTGCTAGAGGAAGGAACCGGTTGTTCAAGAGCTGGGTCAGCAGCTTTTTCTGAAATTTTTTTCTCTTAATTTTTAAAGGCACTTCATCAAGTGTAGACTGAGGAAAAGCTTTACAAATTTCACAGTCTGCTTTGAGGTGGCCAAACCCTAAGCAGACAACACAAGTTGTGGGGGTATCAGCCTTAGCGAACAGTTCACCACACATAGAGCAGTGCTGAAAACCAGTAGGGCCGGTTTTCTTTTTGGGCTTCTGTGACATAATCTTTTACTCAAGAAAATGCTAGTTCTGTGCCAACTAGTAAATAATAATAACACTAGTAAGAAAAAACTTTTTTTTTTTTGGGGGGGGGGTCAGTTCAGCGACCGTGGAAAAAAATGAGAAACCCCATTTCAAGACGCAGATAAATTAGGCAAGAACTGGTGACTACAATTTACAACTAATATTAGGAAAATAAAAAACCTTTTACCTCAAAGAAGTAGGAAAAAGTGTCGGTTCCTTACCGGTTCAGAGAACCGATGAAGAACCGCAAACTTACCAAACTGAAGCTAAATCTAGACTAATCCATCTGTATTAACCAAGGACAGTACTTTGAATTAATGTTCTACTGTTTGCATAGGTTCTTTAACTCTGTCCTCTCCGGGGCAGTTGAATGGTGAAGGCTAACTGCACATGTATGAATACAGTTAAGAATTTCCTGGGGCTTGAAATGAGGGTTACTCACCTGTAACCATAGTTCTAGGAGTGGTATATGGTGCACATCCACACTTCTGGCAGTACTTCATCTCCCTTTGAAAAGACCCTGACATGATCGGGTAGGTAACTCACACAAGTAGTTGCCTGCCCGTGGAGCTTTCTCGGCCAGTAACTAATGTAACCCCTAGATGGCGCTATCCCAGGGGCTACTACCCCTGCCTGATTTGCCACTAACAGGTTGAGGGGCCTGGATCCAATGGCGGGTGCCTCCACCCAGAGGTCAGGGCCTGCAATAGTTAAACCAACTTGGTCACAGCCCTCTGGGACACTGCAACCCCCCTTTCTTCCCACTAGTGGCCCACAAAATATATCAAGATTTACCTTACAGTATACACTTACCCCAGGTCTGGTTCTGGCACTGGGACCTCCTGTGAAATGAGATACAGTGCAACAATCACAGTACAGTACTTTAACATAGACAAATACCTCAGGCAGTATAACTTTGCTGAAACAAGCAGCTCTGATTTATTTAGGGGATATAACAAGGACAGGGAAATCAGGTTAATTAGCTTATCACTCTAATAATCTACCTATGGCTCTGTGCACAGGCCTATCCCTATCAGTTACTGTCCCTGGGTACCCAAGCCCAGTGGCTAGTCCAAACCGTGGCAGCTGGTAGGGGCCTTTCACACAGAGAAAGGAGAATTAAACAGTCAGCAGTACAGTAATTCCATTTGGATTTAATGTGGCAATTCAACAGGCGACCCTGAATTAGTACTCACGACCTCCAAATAAGATAGGGTCCTTCAATGTCAGCAGGGCTCACTTGAGGTACACAAACCTCTTCACACATCCATATAAAAGAAAGCACTATACCAGGCAGACTGCATCTGTATCCCGATCGCAATTACTGCACAATACCCGGGAGAACACACAGCAGATTCAGTTCCTGACAGACCGAATGCAATTTTCAGCAATTCCTCCAGTCTTCTACAGGGTGAGCCTGGTTTCTACTCTTCAGAGATCCTTTGATTCTTTTCACGGGCAGATTCAGTCCTAACAAGCTGTTACACAAGCTGCAGACCGGAACTCTGGGCCTTACACACGTTTTTGACTAAAACTGCACACTGAAAAGCACAGGGCTCCTTCCTTCTTCACTGCCAAAGCTCAACTGAAACTCCAACCGACAAAACCGGGCACTTCCTTTGAGTTCCTCCCAGTTCTTGACTGGATTGGCTGTCACCACAATAGACTGCTGCTGTTGGTCCAAAAGGCACTGAAGTCTAAACTACATCTCCCAGAGTCACTGCCCATACAATCCTCTTGTGGCTGGCTCAGATTATGAGTCCAAGTTCTGATTGCCCAAGGCACCATTTTGAGCTAGCTACCACACACTGATTGGTCCAGTTCAGCAGTTCAAAACTAGAATGGGGAACTAGCAGACACAGTTCTGACTGCAAAGAAAGCAGGTTAGACAAACTGTAATTTCATTATTACTCTAAATAATTTCTGGCAAACAGTTACATCTTTCAGATAGGTTCCCTTTGCACCCTAGTGACTGCAAAAATGAAGTGAATTAGCAGCAGCTTGGTGGTACTCAATCAAAGAAACACACAGTCCCCCATACAAACTAATTATGTCTGCAAGCAGACAGCTCTTAAAGAGACAGTACCAGAGCTTCTAAAAACACTCACTGATAAATGGCTTAAATGCCAAACACCATTCAGGCTTGGAGCATTCAAGCAAGCTCCTGGAAGTCTTTTGGGAACCCCCATTTGCAGGGGGGTTACACTAATATTTTTTGTGCCCTGGATTTTAAAATGTTTCACTCGTAAAGCCCAACTGGTACCTTCCTGGTATGAGCCAAATGACAAGTATAGCACTGCAGTCCCATCAAAAGTAAATATAATTACGATGTGCAAGGTCTGGGATGAGGCTGCATGTGTATGATGTGCGCTCGGGAACTGGCCAGTAACTGACACCGGCCCCCTTGCCTCCTCAGTTCTGTTTGTCTAGGAGAGGAAGAAAGGGTAAGAAAAAGAGAAGGGATGGGGCAAGGGAGCCCAAGGCACAGACAGAAGGATACAGGATATAAAAACAACAAATGAATGAAAACAGATCAGAAGAAGATGATGATGATGGGGGGGCACTGTTGAGCAGCTAACGAGGAAGCAGCATAACTCCAGAGCTGAGATTTTTATTAATAAAATGTTTAAAAGTTGCAGTTTGTGAGTAAAAAGTGCAACAGCTGGTGCATAATTTGCTGGAGAGTGTCAGCATGGGTAAAAACCCGGGAGCAAACGCCGCCTTCGCTGATTTCTTCATCCCCAAAAAGCAGTAACAACAGTGAGAGGAGCGGCCTACAGCTAAGGATGGAGCCCCGAGACCTACTGAGCAGCCACCTGCAGGAACATCGCTCCTGTCCATACAGGCAACTCTGAACCAGCTGGTTAAAACAGTTGAGGACATCGATAAAAAAACGGATACTTTGATCCCCATAGTGTTGGCTCTTGAGAGCAGAATGGACTATTGCGAACAGTTGGTTCGGGGAACCAAGGCTTCAGCTCTTAAGGCCTGTGATGCTATAGCTAAACTTATTAAAGAAAACTTGCTGTTGCAGCAGCGCTTGGAACTGGTGGAGAACCAGGCGTGGGAGAGAAACCTGAGAGTGGTGGGATAATCTGAAGCAGCGGAGGGGGAGGACTTCTTAAGTTTCTCCCTGATATTTTGGGGCTTTCTGAGGACAATTCACCTGTATCTATTGAGAAAGCATACCGTATCACCCCACGGCAAGCTGTGCCGAATCCAGCAACTCCCTGGACTTTAATGATTGTTTTTGCTGGCACTGGTGATCGGGACCGTGCCCTGGCTTTGGCGAGAAAACGTAGGACTCTTAAATATGGGGAGGACACCTTGTTATTGTTTCTAGACCTGTCCTATGGCACTAGACAGCAGCGCAAGGCGTTCAATGGGATCCAAAGTCAGCTCTGGTTGCTAAAGATTCAGCACCAAGTTCTACTTCCCAAGACGCTTCGCTTATCATGGCAGGGGCGATAATATCAGTTTAATGACCCAAAGGATGCTGAGAAAATGCTCCAATGTATAGCGCAAGAGAAGGCTGGGTCAGCAGAGGGGGACAATTCATCTGACGAGGACTGAGGTGGGTCTCTCTTTTTTGGGCCGAATGGTTAAGGATTATAGTAATGTGAGGAGCACCGACTGGCTTTGTTTCTATTTGGTATGCATATTATTTCTAATGGTCCACTGTTTCTGAGGAGAGATGGATCGAGCCAGTATGGGGCCTCAGTTACTTTTTTCACTGTGCTCAATGTTTACTGCATGTCTGCCCTGATGTTAACATTTTGGACTCTTTTGGACTGCAGCATTTGAGCAGGGTGTGCTAATACGAACTGTGCTTGTCAGTCACATTACAGTCCTGCCAGTGATTGACCGTCCTCTCCATTCTTTGTATACTGCTGTTTGTACATTGCTTTTTGCTGTTGCAATGTTATCATTTTTGCTTATCATGCTCTTTAATTTTTTTTTAATTTTTTTTTATGGGAGTACCGGAAAGGCTGTATATTCTTTAGTGGCGTATTGCCTTGGGGGATGGTCCCTGATGTGTACTGTTACATAGTTAACTACTCATATTAGTTTCTCTTTGTTCTTCTTGTGCTGCATGCAAAGGGATTTTAGTTTTGCTGTCGAACTGTGGGTTTCCCCATGTAGTAACTTAAGGGTAGGTGTCATAAATGGATTCATTGTAAGAGAATTTTTCTTGCTTATGCATTATTGTGTTATCTTCCTGTGCATTTCATATTTTGTGAGTTTTTGCTTACAAAATTTATAAATAAATAATACAAAAAAAAAAAAAGATGATGATTTTGGGAGGAGGGTCTTCAAAGTGGCCAAGGATGACCAGGGCAACTGGGCTGGAGGCAGAGAGTGAGACAGCGAGAGAGAGAGAGAGAGAGAGAGAGAGAGACAGACAAAGGAAGAGAGACAGTGAGAGAGAGCAGCAGGGACCCGAATTCTCAGTTGGCTTGCTCTCAGCTGTAGTAAAGCATGGTGATAGCCTCTGAGGCTAATTGACTTCTAAATAAATAGCATGGTCCTGGTCCACGAAAATGTCAAGGACAAGCTAAAGGAGTGGATTGCAAAAGAAGGAGTACCTCCCCTGAAGGCTCAGAAATAGGAGAAAAGCTCATGAGCCCTGAGAAAAGCATAGCCAGCCATAGCTATCCATCTGAAGGCTCAAGAACCATAACAGGTTAAGGATTAAGAGTCCTATATGACCAAAACATAATATGGGAGAAGGAAAGCCTTCGATTTTGAAGGTCTGAAAGTGCTGATCTAGGGCTCAACAATGCACTAACAGGCCCAGTTTCCAAGCTATAGCGAGATATAAGGAGCTTGGAGAGAAAAATGCAACCCCTGAGAAGGAAAACAAAATGACAGGGAAAAGGGGTTCCCCACCAACAACAACAGGCAGGAATAGTAATCCACAAAAAAGAAAAGATTCCAATCCTCCGGAGTCTCTGTCTCTGGAGAACACATCCCAAAAACGGGGATAAAGAGAAAGAGAGGTAATAGCAAGTCACTGAAACCATTATGGAGGTGGACTGCAAAGAGAAGAAACTGAACTGGAAAGAGAAGTGGGCTACAACTCCAGAAACTGTAAGCCTCTAGAGTGCCAGCTCCCCTGCAAGGCCTTGTCCCAACGATGGATGAGACAAGGCTATCCAACAGCAAAAAATGAAAATTATGTACCTACCGTAATTCTTGATTTTCTTGGATGAAGTCTCCCCCACTCATTCACAGTGATGGGGACTACACCGGAGGCACTAGGACCAAGCGAGAACCAAAAATCTTCAGGAAGACCGGCACCAAGGTAAGGCTGCGAGGAAGTGGCGCCGCAAGCCCAGCTCACGCCATACAGGCTACCTCGGCATCGACCCTCCAATCCCCTCAGTACCTTTTTTACTAAGGAGGTGCAATGTAAACTAACCTAGTGAAACTATATAAGAAGGGTCAACACAACAGAGTCTTCACAGCCCAGCCATCGAGGGAGTGAAGACCAAAAACAAGATAAGTGAGCTCGGGGGATGGAGGGTGAGCATGTGAATGAGTGGTGGAGACTTCGTCCAATAAGATCAAGAATTACAGTAGGTACTTAATTTTCATATCTTCCTGGACATAAAGTCTCCACCACTCATTCACACTGATGGGAGAGCACCGAGCTAAAATAATCCCCCGAGAAGGGCAGCAAGAGAAAGAGGAGCTCACTTAGGACAGAAGTCCATTCAAGATTGTCCTGCCAAAAGATGGATGCTGCCTGGCATGGACATCCAAAGCGTAGTGCTTCACAAAGGTGTGCACTGAGCTCCAAGTAGCTGCATTGCAGATGTCTGCAATGGGCATGTTTCCAATTTCTGCCAGGGATGCCACGACTGCCCTGATGGAATGAGCGTATACTCTGCCTTCCAGTTTAATCTGTGTCATGGAGTAGCATTGGTGAAAACATGTCACTAGCCACGCTGAAATACATCTGATAGCAACAGGCTGACCCAGCCAGGCCATGCTGAAAGAGACAAATAGTTGTTTAGACTTGTGGATCTCTTTAGTTCTGTCTATGTAGAACCGCAAAAATGAAAATTATGTACCTACCGTAATTCTTGATCTTTCTGTGTATCTTCACCATTCATCACATTTGGGTATGTGACCTCTGGTCACATACCCAAATGTGATGAATGGTGAAGACTGACACAGATAAGATCCCTTTCAACATCCAGAGAATGTAAGGTACACTCTCCCTCATTCTGGAAGTTCACAAAGCAGGTCAGAAGAATCAAAGGTTGGTTCAGATGGAATTCCGAGATTACTTTAGGGAGAAACTTAGGGCGAGTTCTAAGAACCACCTTGTCTTTGTGAAATACAGTATACAGGGGATCTGTGACCAGTGCATGCATTTCAGACACTCTGCGAGTGGAGGTAATGGCTACAAGGGAGGCAGTCTTCCAGGTCAGTACATAAGTTGCTAGGGGCTCGAAAGGTTTACGGGTGAGCATGTCTAGCACAAGGTTAATGTCCCAGGTGGCTACCGGTCTTCTGACTGGTGGCCTAGTGTGAAGTATATCCTTAAGGAACCTCTTAACCAAAGGTAACTGAGCCAGATACATGGAGTGTACAGGCCCGTGGTAGGTCATGAGCGCACAGAGGTGAACCTTCATAGTTGAGTATTGCAGACCTGTATTTGACAGGTCCAGAAGATACTCCAGGACTTTGTTAGGTGGGCAGGAGAAGGGCTCCAGGGAGGACTTTGCACACCAGATGGAGGACCGTTTCCACTTTGTCATATAAGTTTTCCTAGTAGCTGGCTTGTGTACTGCTAGGAGAATGTCGGAGACCCTACGTGAAATGTCAAACCTACCCACCTCTATCTCCTCAGGAGCCAAGCGTGGAGGTGAAGGGATCTCAAGTTGGGAGAGACCAATGGGCCCTGGGTCAGCAGGTCCGTTTGAAGTGGAAGCTGTCTTGGTGCAGTTTCTGATAATCTGTTGATTAATGGAAACCAAATCTGATGAGACCAGAATGGGGCGATGAGGATCATTCTGCCCCCTTGTGCATCCAGCTTGAGTAGTGCCCTCTGAACTAAGGGAAGAGGAGGAAAAGTGTACAGAAAGCATCTTGTCCACCACAGTCTGAATGCATCCTGAAAGAAAGTGCCAGGTTCTGGATTTCTGGAGCAGAAGAGAGGCAGTTTTGCATTGAGTGGGGGACGCAAAAAGGTCCAGGTCCAGTGTTCCACACTCTTCGAAGAGCGGTTACACGATGTTTGTGTCGAGAGACCACTCGTGAGAATCCGGTTCCGTTCTGCACTCCCGGAAGGTAAACTGCTTGGATCAGGGCTTTGTGCTCCAGGCACCATTCCCACACCATCATCGCTTCCCTGCACAGGGGGTAAGAGTGTGCTTCACCCTGTTTGTTGATGTAGTGCATCACTGCTTTGTTGTCCGTTTGAAGGAGAATGGTCTTGTGACAGAGAATGTCCTTCAGAGCTTGGACTGCGTACAGGACAGCTCTCATTTCTAGGATATTTATGTGGAGTTTAGACTCATCCTGATTCCATCAACCTTGAGTATGAAGATCTTTACAATGAGCTCCCCATCCAAGTAGGGAGGCATCCGTGGTGATGGAGATCTGAGATTCCAGTGGAGTAAAAGGAAACCCTTTCCTCTTGAGTCCACCAGGTGAGAGACCATTTTAGATGTTCCGTCACCATGATATGAAAGGACTGGGGATGTGTGGTCGGGGACCACTGAGTACTGAGCATCCACTGAGTAGTCCTTACGTGAAGATGAGCCACAGGCACAGTGAACACCAAGGATGCCATGAGACCCAGCATCCACTGCATCGAGAGGGCTCAAACTGAAACGTTCTCTCTGATGAAGTGGGCCATCTGAAGGATGTCATTCCTCCGGTCCTCTGGAAAGCAGGCTTTTGAGCTGGAGGTATCCAGAAGGGCTCCTATGAAGAGGAGCTGTTGGGAGGGTTGTAGTTGCAATTTTCCAAGATTCAACAGAACTCCTATGGACATGTGGAACTTGAAAGCCGTAGCCACGGCTTCCTGTGTCTCTTGTCTGGAGGGGCTTGCCAGTAGCCAGTCGTCCAGATATGGGAACACTTGAATTCCGAGTTTCCTGAGATGCAGTGCGAAAACTGCAAAGCACTTTGTAAAGACTCGAGGTGCCGAGTATAGTCCAAAGAGCAGGATCCTGAATTGGTAGTGCTGACTCAACGCCACAAATCAGAGATATCTGTGGTGGGGTGGGTGTATGGGAACATGTTGGTAGGCATCCTGCATGTCCAGGGAGGCCAGCCAATCATTTTGATGAATCAGAGGTAAAAGAGTGCCTCGTGATATCATCTTTAATTTCTCCTTGTAAAGGAATTTGTTTAACTTCCTTAGATCGAGAATAGGGTGCAAGACGCCTGTTTTCTTTGGAACTAGGAAGTAATGGGAAGGGAAACCTGTGTTAAGTTGATCCAGCTAACTACTTCTACTGCCCTGTTGTTCAGAAGGCCTTGAAATCTCCGGAAGCAAGAAGGTCTGACTGAGAGACCGACAGCTTGGCTGTCATTTGGGTGGATGATCGGGGGCGAAGATTTATAGAGTAACCTCTGTGGATTATCCTGAGCAGCACCTATTTATCTAATGTAACCGACTTTCACTGGTTGTAAAACTGAGTCAGACGTCCTCCTACTGCCGAGGAAGAGTCCCCTTCAGACATCTGAGGTGGGACTTGGGCCAGAATCTGAGAGCGTGGCACTAGGCGCTTTCAGGCCATGTGCCTTCAGCTGCATTTTCTTTTGTGGCTGGGGGGCTTAATTTTTGTTGAAGTCTCCTCTGCCTTTGCCATGAAAGGACTGGTGGTTATGAAATTGCCGCCGGTTCCTGCCTGGCCATTTTGATAGCCATTCTAGTTTTCTGTGTGGCCTCTAGTGCCTGCTGGACCTGAGGGCCAAAAAGATAAGTTCTATCAAATGGTAATCTCATAACTCTCTGCTAGACATCATTTGTGAATCATGAAGTTCATAACCACGAGTGGCATCGGGTGCATATACCAGCTGCTGCTGCTCTGAAAGCAGTGCCAAAGGCATCCATAGCTACCTTAAGTTGCTGATTGTTGGAATCAATGCCTCTAGTAATGGTCTGGAGAAGCTCTGTGCTAACGTCTGACTCAGGAAGAGTTTCCACAGTGGCTTTGAGAGAATGCCAGAGGGTATACTCATACCAAGAGAAATAACCCTGGTAGCTAGCAATGTGCATTCCTAGGATAGAGGCACCAAAAACTTGCTTCCCCAAGGTGTCAATCTTATGAGATTCCTTGTTTACTGGATGTGCCATAGATTCCTGAGGAAGAACGGCTTTGTCATTCTCTGCCAAGACATCAGCAAAGGTCTGAGAGGCCAAGATAGGTCGATCCTTGAGGGTGGCATATTTTCCGTCTATGGATTTAGCCACAGAAGGAGTAAGCGCCAGATTATCCCACATCATTTGTGAGAGTATCTCAAAAGAAAAAATTACTCACCTTAGTAATGTTGTTTCTTCTAATGGAGTCTTGCTATATTATAGACATTAGCAGTTTGATCCAGCTCTAGAACTGCCCCAGAGTGAAATGGTTAAAACCATTCCAAAACAGAATTTTGGCACGAGAGCAGCTCTATCTGTGTCATTTCAAACTTGAACTGTCAGATCTTTACGAGCCAAACTCACTAAGGTCTGTGTGGAAGCTGTAACCTACACTAGCCAAATGGTTACCTAAATAATAACAACCATTGATGGTCCCAACACCCAAGACTCAAGTCAGGGGACCAGAAATACTAACACCATTCTAATAATATGGAAATGGAAACATAAGTATAATAAAACACACACCGCGCATACATACACACCCCAAAGTCCCAAAGGGGACAAAATGCTAACAGGACACAAGTAGTGCCCACACTAAGTTGCCGCACCCCACCAAGTAGAGGTTCTGAGAGGGGCAGGTTGGGGAGGTCTATAATATAGAAGACTCCATTAGAAGAAACAACATTACTAAGGTGAGTAATTTTTTCTTCAAACAACATGAAGTCTTGCTATATTATAGACATTAGCGAATACACAGCAGTACCTCCATGGAGGAGGGCAGAACCTACTTAGGGAATAGGCTCTGAAGAACAGCTGTGCCAAACCGAGCATCTCTCCTGGCCTGGACATCCAGGAGTAATGCTTGGTAAAAGTGTGCACCGCTTTCCAAGTAGCAGCCTGGCAAATCTCTAATAAAGGGATATCTCTGGCAGCAGCTAGAGACACAGCTGTACCCTGGTAGAATGAGCCCTCAAACCGGGGGCTCTGCCCACTTTCTGATAACAAAATTGGATACAAGAGACAATTCACCTGGCTATTGATCTCTTAGTGGCAGGTTTGCCAATCCCAACTTCATCATAGGTAAGGAAAAGTTGGAGGGATTCGAACCTGAGACCTTTGGTACGCTCTATATAATAACTAAGAGCTCTCTTAACATCCAGGCTGTGCAATCTCCTCTCACCCGAAGAGGAGTGATCAGTGAAAAATACTGGAAGGGAGATAGATTGATTAAGATGGAAATCTGAAACCACCTTAGGCAAACACTTCCTATTAGTCCTAAGGACTACCTTATCCCTGTGGAAAGAAATAAAGTCAGTCTCCACTGACAAGGCTTGCAATTCACTTATGCATCTGGCAGAAGTGATAGCCACTAGAAAACAGTTTTCCAAGTTAGGTACTTAAGCTCCTGCAGAAGACAGAGGTTCAAAAGGGGTTGCATTAACTGGGCAATGCAAACATTAAGGTCCCAAGCAGGGGCCGGTTCCCGAAAGGGAGGATTAGTATGGAGTAATCCCTTAAAAAACTTGGAAAACACAGGATGAGAGGAAAGAGGGGATGACTTTCCTGCTGACACAAAAGCAGACACAGCTGCCAAATGAACTCTCAGGGTAGCTGGTCTGAGACCCAAGGAATTAAGATGTACCATGTAATACCATGTAATCTAACAAAATGGGCAATTCAGCAGATTCTGGGGAAATAGTTTTCCCAGCACACCAAATGGAAAACCTTTTCCATTTAGAACTATAAGTAGCCCAAACCCTTCCCTGGGCACAAGTCAACAGATTGTGATTCCTGGGGAGGCACAGGGGAAGATGGACTGTCAGAGACAGAAGGAGTGGGTACCAGGGCTGTCTGGCCCAATCCAGGGCAATCAGAATCACCCTGCAAGGCTGAGATCTGATTTTGACTAGTACTTTGAATAGGAGAGGAAAGGGGGGGAAGCATAGAGGAACTTCCCCTCCCAACCCAGAAGAAGGGCATCCAGGGGAACTGAGCCCAGCACTGGAGGCCTGCAACAGAACAGAGGAAGTTTGTGATTGTCTGGGGCTGCAAAAAGATCTATCTGAGGGATGCCCTACCTGGCAAAAACTATGCCCAGCACTTGTGGATCCAGGGACCATTCGTGATGGCCCTGGGAAATCCTGCTGAGGGCATCCGCTAGGACATTGTCCTTCCCTGGAAGATGAACTGCTATGAGGGAAGTGTTCAGGGAATAGGCCAGAGACCACAACTTCATTGCCTCGGTGCACAAGGCCGAAGACCGAGTGCCCCCGTTTGTTGATGTACCACATTGTTGTGGTGTTGTCTGTTCTGACTTGTACCACCTTGTCGTGGACAGATGCAGAAAAAGCTTGAAGAGCTAAAAAGACAGCTCTGAGTTCCAGCAAATTGATGTGGAGCAGAGATTCCTGGGGGGACCAAACTCCCTGAGTGGAAAGGTTGCCCATGTGGGCTCCCCAACCCAGAAGGAAGCATCTGTAGTGAGTCAAGTCGTGAGAAGGGAAATGAAGGGGACCCCCGCTCTTAAATTGCTCTGATTCTGCCACCACTGGAGAGCTAGGATCAAGGTTCGAGTCACTGGGACCAACTTGGAAAGGGGGTCTCTTCTCTGAGACCAAAAGGTTCTCAAGTGAAACTGAATGTCTCTCATCTGAAATCTGGCTCCCCGCACAACAACTGTGGATGCAGCCATGTGCCCCAGGAGCTTCAGAAAGTGTCTTGCTGGTCGAGAGACCTGCAGAGTGAAGGAAGAGGCCAGAGCCACTAAATTCCTTACCCTTTCTGTGGGAAGAAAGGCCCTGGCTAGCTTTGTGTCCAATTCTGCCCCTATAAAGGTGAGTACCTGGACTGGTTCCAGAACCGACTTTGGCAGGTTTAGCAGAAAACTCAGGGAGGTGAGAAGCTGCTGGGTAACCTGCAGGTGAGATTTTACCTGTTCTGGGGACTGGCCTACAATGAGCCAGTCGTCTAGATAGGGAAAAACAGCAATCCTCTGCCTCCTTAAGTGGGCCACTGCCACTGCTAGACACTTTGTGAATACCCTTGGAGCAGAGGTAAGGTCATTTACTTACGGTTACCACAGATAGAGCTTGAACCGAACGGTTTTGCGGTTAAAATAAAACTATTCTCGGTTAAATCCAACCGAGAAAACACTTTTTAAACCGAGAAATGAACCGAGCAGAAGGAGAAATCTCTGGAGCGACTGTTCACTGAGGCGGAGTAAAGAATCTGACAGTTCAAGTTTGAAATGACACAGATAGAGCTGCTCTCGTGCCAAAATTCTATTTTGGAATGGTTTTAACCATTTCACTCCAGGGCAGTTCTAGAGCTGGATCAAACTGCTAATGTCTATAATATAGCAAGACTTCATGTTGTTTGAAGAGGGCTGCACCGGAGGAGTCAATTCCACAAGAATATCTGGAACGTTCAGATACTGCAGATATACCAATTTCCCCGGATCAATCTCTGAAGTCTGAAGAGAGAGAGAGAGTGGAATTCATGTTCTTTAGCAGAGATTTAAATTAAGGTCCACGACCACAGGCTCTGCTGAAGGAGAAGGTTTATTTGTCACTCCAAGAGATGACTCGTCGTCAAAGTTGTCTCCTAATCGAAGATCAGGATCAGGCTCAATATCGTCTCCTACTAGTCCCGGAGGTATAGTATATATAGGAAAAGAAGGAAAAAGAGGAGGAGGTGCTCCGCGAATCTGAGTCGAAAACCCCGGTGCCCTAGGCGGTGCCGAATGCACAGATGGCACCGACACAGGGTGCAGCACCAAAAGAGAAGATGGCGTCGGCCCAGAGAGCGGTGCTGGGCGTGGCGCCTGCTCGCAGGTTCGAAACTGTTAGGCCCAAAGGTCCCGGGGATGGACCCGCAGGCTTGGACAGGCGGGACAACCGCTGAACCCATTGCTCCATAAGAGTGGCTCAATGATGAAACTGCTCACCGGAAGACTCCCCGGGGGCAGGGAGGGACTACAGAGTTGAGGATGTTGGTCACCAGGAACAAAAGGCGTTGGGGACCCCTGGAGGAGTTTGGAGTGTGACCCCTGCCCCTCACCACCGACAATCGACACGCAGACATACCAGAGGGCGACCTCGAGTGGTAGCATTTCTTCTTTGACTGGGAGGGTTGAAGAAGAACTCGAGGTCAAGCAGTGCCAAGTCCTCGACAAAGACTGAGAATGGGACCACTTCTTTTTGCGTTTTTGGGAGGACCGCCTATCCCCCCCAAGCACTGGACTGCCTGTAGTCAGAACCCCCCCCCCCGGGTAGAGGGCAGCAGACCAGGCCCTGCCCTGCTGAAAACACAGCTTTCATGTGAAGACTCACTATCGTCCCCATACATGGTCGACGTCGAAGGTGGGCTGAAGAAGACTTCTTCACTGACGAATATCGACTTTTTTTTTTTTTTAAACACTGAATTACTAAAATAAATAAAACTAATCAATACTGAACAACTATAGCTGCTGTCGTACAGACATGAAGATTTGACTCCTGGCAGCCGAGTGACATCGTCACTGAAGCGCACTCACCAGCGGGGGAAAAAGGAACTGATGCGGCTGGAGGGCAGACGCCGAGGTAGCCTATACGGCGCGAGCTGGGCTTGCGGCGCCGCTTCCTCATGGCCCTACCTCGGTGCCATCCCTCCTGAAGATTTTTGGCTCCCACTTGGTCCTAGTGTGACTGAGTGGTGGAGACTTTATGTCCAGGAAGATCTATACATTTCCTCGAAGTAAAGGGTGGGGGACAGGGTACAGAAAAAAGGCAAGAACAGCTCACTTGGTATTAAAACGGTTCTCTCTTTCTCTTTATTTCCTGAAAAAAGGAAAAAGCAAGGGCTCAGAATGAGTGCTTCCAAAAACAATATTTTTTGTATGTGTTTTTTTTTTTTTTTAGAACGATAAAGGGAAGACCACTAGGCTTGTAGAGGAACAAGTCCCCAAAGGAGTTTGCCCCCCCCCCATTCATTCTTTCTTTTTTAACACAAAAGGGGGTAAGGCTGAAAGAAAGGGAAGAAGGAAGACTGCCCAGAAGCCTGGCCATTGTGGGGGGAAGGTGGGAGGGTTGCAATGATAAATGGTGAAGATATTTTGGAAGATCAAGAATTACGGTGAGTACATCATTTTCATATCTTGCAAGAATCAGTCTTCACTATTCGTCATTGATGGGTCCGAGTACCAAGCCACCACCAAATGGTAGTGTTAGCAAACACTGAGGGAAATGGTTGTTTCCTCAGCCTTCTGTGGGTGAAGACGCAGACAGGCGGGGGCCCCTCAAAGGCCTGGCGAGACCCGAGACTGGTCAGGGTCAGGCAGAGGCTCCTGTGGCCTGGAGCAAGAATGCGTCCTGTAACCTCTCACCTGGCTCTATGGGAGAAGTGGTGGGGGCCCTGGTAACGTGAGGCAATCATCCTATGCCGGGCCAAGGGTGACAACAGGGAAAGACACACCAATGCCATCCGCCTAATGCAGACCGCAGTTCCCACTAGTCTGGAGGCTACTTCGTCGGCATCATAGGATGCCCTTGTCTGGTATCTCACCAGCTCTAGACCCTGAGCAAAAAGGTGTATGGCCTGCCTGGTTGCGTCACAATCTTGCAGAGGTGCTAGGAGCTGACCCAGCGGCACCAACAGGTGCCTGCCACAGGACTCCTGGTGTGCCGCAATGCACGACATGGTGCGCGCTACCGAGAAAACCCTATGACCCCAGAGTCAGACTCTGGGAGACGGTCGTGCACTGGGCACTTATACCCAGAGGGAGTGTGCAGGAGTTGGACCCCAGAAAAGGGGTGTGGCATGGCTCCTGGAGATCCCAGGGGTGCACAACAACTGTACTGGGCATCCCTCAGGGCTGGAGAGGGGGGCAGAGGGACAGAGCCAGATGTGTCTTGATGCTTCTGCAAATGGCTGTGGCCTCAATGGTATTACTGTGGAGTCATGACTGTACTCCCCAAGGAAGGGCAGCATCAGATGTGCAGGACTGCAGCTGGAAAAGTGGGACAGTCGCAGCTCCCTCATCATCTCTGAAAGGAACTGCTGATAATGGGTGTAGTCAGCATCAGAGGAAAGGTGGATAGACGAGTCCTCTTCCTCGGTGGAGGAAGAAGAAGAAGAGCTGACCTCAGGGGGTGGCAGTGCCGGGGTTTCAGGCCAAAAGACAGCCTGGCCCACTGCCCTCACCTAGGTTGGGAAGGCACTCACCAAAGCCTGGTAGTGCTCCTAGGACAGGGGTCTTGCAGAATCAAAAGGACGGGGAGAGACAGGCATAGGAGAAGGTGGTGGGTCATGAAGGGCTAGGCCAGGTCCTCTGCCAATGCTAGAAGAGCAAATAAGTGACCTACTCTGAGGGGATGGGCTGTGCATCTTGTCCACCCGGGAAAGCCTAACCCTAGAGGGGTGCTCTGGATGGTGGCCTTGGGGGGAGATCGGAGCCATAGTTGTCCCACTGGATGGTCCCTATCCCCATCTACTGCAGGCCCAGATGGTTCCGGGGGAGCCAGAAGATCAGAGCCAACACTACAACTCCTGCTAGAGCCCCCAGCCACTCTATACACGGAGCATAGAGTTGACCGGGACCTACAAGCCCCCACCTCACCTAAATGGGCACTGCTCCTTGGGCTACACCTAAAAACATCCCCAGCAGCAGAATCCTACAGCAAAGGAGAGTCAATGCCGCAGACAACACCAGAATCCCTCTTGGCACCTCAAACGGCACCGGAATCACATCTGGCTTGAGAGGTGGTGCTGGAAGCTAACCCGGCGCCAGAGATGACACTGGAACCCAACCCAGTGCCACTAACCCCTCTGGCACCAGAGTCCGCACCGAAGGCATCCCCAGCACCACAAGTGGTACTGTGGGACACAGGGAAGGCATTCGCCAGGGCCGGACACCAGGCAGTATCATCCTGGTCCTCACTCTCAGGATCATCTGACTGCTCGGAGGACGAGATCCAGAAGATCTTCAACAAGAGACTGGCTCCAGAGACCTTACCTCTCCCAGAGCCACGAACGGCAGCAGGAGGGGACTCAGTCACACGGATTATACCGGCCCGCTCTCTGGCACTGGCCTTAATGCCAGAAGCCAAAGCGGTGCCGAACTGCAACCCCAAGGAACCCACCGGAGCAGGCCCAGCATAAAAGTGTGACTTCACCACTGGGGGCATTTGGACCCGAGGGGGTGCCAGATTGGGGGAGGTGTGCAATCGGCCCCCTTTGGGGGGACTGGCTACACCACAGACCCCTTCCCCAGGCCTCCCATCTCAGCAAGATGAGGACTAGTGGAGGCCTGGTCTCCCTCGGTATGTATAATATTGGGGAAGGGTGCAGGGAAGAGCCCAAGGACCTTACCTTCAAGTTCTGGGTGTAACACCTGCCTCCAAAGGTGGGTGAAGGGGTCCCATCCCACCTCACTGTGTGGATTTCCAAGTTGCGAAGGTCCATTGAGAAGCAGATGTCACAGTGGTCCATGTCATGGTCCACTCCGAGGCAGGTCCAGCAATGATCATGTCGGTCCTGGACATATATATTTCTCCCACAGGGGCACCGACGCATGGGAGGAAAATCCATCTTCTTGTTTGTTTTCTTCTGATTTTTAGGCCCCTGGGATATGGACACGATTGATTCATGGAAAATAAAAATGAGCAAAAGGAGAGCTCAGCATCATACAAAGGTGATAGGAGAAAAAAAGGCAGCGACGAGAAGTTGAAGAAGCTATACAGTGTCGAGCTAGCGGCGACGAACAGAACCAAGGGCATGTGACGCAGCAGAAAATGGTGAACACTCCCATGGAGTACCTTCCTCGATGGCGGGAAGAACAGAACTGAGGAGGCAAGGAGTCCAGCACTGGTTACTGGCCAGTCCACAAGCGCCACATCATACGTTCACCTCATGGCAGCGCCATCTCCAACGTCAGTCTCCTGCCTCCAAAGCTTTTAAAGGTATACACTCCTGTAGGGTTCTGGTGCTTCCAGCACAGACCCACCAGTGATGAATGGTGAAGATTGATTCTTGGAAGATCCAATCTATTTTACAAGGGCTCCATCACACTTTCACCTGTATCTGAGCCACTGAAAATGTCAAATAACCCCAAGTAGATGGCACCTTGTGTAAATGTAAGCAGGGTTTTCAGGGGTAGCCCACATCAGTCCCCCCACCAGCTGCAGGCCAGTCACCACCCTACACCAAATCAGGCAGATGCCCCTACAGATGGATTTGGCTACTATTCATAGTCCCAACGGCAGCGTTCAGGCTTACCTGCTGCCTCCAGATTTACTCCCCTCAGGGGCTTGCTCATCTTCCTAGGAAGGCTAAGAAACAGAATCTCGATGTTTTACCCATTCGTCACTTGTGGGACACCATGTGGCAGCGTGAATCAGGCAACTGGGAAGGGTCAGACCAGTGAGCTGGAAGGGAAAGAACCAGATGACATTTTGTAAAAATAATACATAGTACCTTATTCATAAGTTGGGGCCGTGCTGTGGGCCTGTGACCACCCCTCCACTGCAGCATCCTTTTCTTCCACAAAATGTTCAGCTGCAGTAGGGTCCATGAAAAACTTCCCTGGATAGTGGGTCCGAAGACACTCTGAGCCTGGAGGGATAGAGGTGGGCAAATTCCTGCCCTCTTGTGTGCATCTTTGCAATGACATCATTAAACTGTCTCCTCATCTGTAGATCGCAGATAAAGTCCTGGACTAGAGACACTCTCCCTCCTTCACTGGTGATGGGATCCATGGCTTTAGCTGCCCTTAGGATTTTCTCTTTATCGGTATAGCAGAGGTACTTGATGAGGAAGTCTTTCCCCCGTCTTGCTTAGGGCCAATGTGGTGAGCTCCCTCCACCTAGTAATGTTGAGCCTCCTCCCTGAGCTTCAGGTACTTCACCAGTCACAGATGAACGTCTCTCTCTGGGTTATTTTTCTCCACCCCTTCTGGCAGACCAATGATCTGCAGGTTGGATCTTCATGACGGATTTTCTTGGTCAGCAGTTTTGAGCTTTACCTCATCAGGGGCTGCTTTCAGCATGTTGCACTGTGCTGACATCAGCAACTGTATCCTCCAGCTCCCCAATTCTTCATGCTTCTTTGTCCAGACATGTGGCATGGGCTGCTGCTGTTTCAGCCTGCCCTGTGACAATAATTTGAAGGTGGGTTAGTTGCAAACTTTTTGAAGAATTTGCATTCGTAAACCCTGCGCTCATTTCTGCCTGTAAATTTGTCAGCATTGCTGGCATCCTAGCTAGTGTTTTTTCTAGTTCTGGCATCACACAGCCTTCTACAGTGCTCGCTGTTTGGGAGCGGCTACAAGCCTCGTGGTGCAGCTGCTGGTCCCTCAATGTCGGTACCAACTCAAAATTTAATTTAACTTGCCTCTTCCCAGCTCTGCCAGTGGCCAAGAGGCATCCGAGAGCTGATGTAATCATTATGCAATGTTCTGGCTAGAATTTACATGCTGAGTAGCTGTTTTTATTTCTGCCCTGCCTGCCTAGAAGGCATCTGCCATCTTGCCTGGTTGGTCACCCCCCACCGCCATCATTATACTTTATAACATGAGAAATAGCAGGCAACAGCTTAACTCATTCATTACTTCTAGTTTTCCCTCTAGCAGACAAATTAATAGATTTCGCATATAGACAGTCACATTACAGATTAGGGTCCTATAGAGGATCGGGGAGGCCATAAGATATGCAAACATTTATAATCATCTGTTGGCCAACCTAACCTAATACCTATAACCTGAAAAGTTACTGACTCAAAAAACAGAATTTCTGTCCAATTCAACTTGCTTTTCATATGCTTGCTGCATTTATTCTTCTTCAATTTTCATTGTACTAGGTCAGAAGTGTGCTGCTAGAACAGCGCGATTTAAAGCACATTTCCCTTCAACGACGACAGGGGTAGAATACTGAATGGTTGTAACCGCTACCCTTGTGGCTGTGAAAGCAAGGCAGGTAAAGTAGTAGAAAAATGTGGAGGCTGGCCAGGCTGCTCCCATGGTGCAGAAGTCTAAGGCACAAGTAGCTCAGCCAGCACAGCATGAGAGACCAGGGTTCTGTTCCCAGTTTCCTGGCACATGTAGCACTAATTCTTTCCCTCACCCGAAGTTTGTGTTTGGGGTCCAAAATTCCTCCCACCCTAAGTTTTTCTCTTATTTCGAGTTGGTTGTTTAAGAGGCGAGAGGGTGCGAGGTCTGAACCCACTTCAAAAATAAAGTGTACAGCATGTTATTTACTAATGGTAGTGGTCGTTGGTGTGGTTTCCAACTGCTACCATTGGTACCATTTCCTTTCACAGCATTTTGCACTGGCGCTGTTATTGTCAGTACTGTTTATACTGCGCTGTTCTGGACAGCACTGTTCTTGTTGGTGGCTCTTGTAACCTAGTGCCAATTTTCATTACAAAGTTTATATGCATGAAAACAGGAACTTTGCCCACTGCATTTCTTCTAGAACTGCTACCTGTTTTCAACCTAGGGCCCCTTACATAATCCCCAAATACTGGTGGGCGCCAGTGTTCTGCTTTGCAACTTGTTACCAGAGTCGCAAGTGTTTTCTCTGTGTTTTGCTCAGTGTACTGCAAATGTGCAAGGAAAGGGATGGGGCAGGCATGGTAAAGCAGATGCCGGCATACAAATTAGGTGCAGGCCCATGCTCAGCCACTTGCCAACCGTAAGTAACAAGCCACAGCATCTTCTTCACTGTAGAACTACCAAACACAGTTCCAAAGGAGCACACAGGTTTGCAAACTGGAACCAAAGGTATGGTAGGGGAAGGACGTACCCGTTGCATTGTTGACCAGTATGCTAGTGGACACGCATCTGCATCTGGGCTAACATCTGGATCACCTATGTAGCCCACCCATTCCCCATTGTCTAGGGGTATGCTAATGGTAACTGTCTGTGGGTGGGGGGTTGGGAGGCATAGCCAACACTATTCCAGAAATGGCTTACATTTACCAGCTTACAGTCACACCGGGGTGCAAGGCTCTTCGGATGCTGGGCTGAAAAGCAATCAAGGCTAGCCTCAATAACACTGAATGAAACAACTGGAGAACTAGTTGAAGTCCACAACTTTGTAGAACAAACCATGGGGATGCCATTTATTGACAAAATTAACACTCCATGGAGCACAGACTAGCTGAGTTGAGGTAGGCAGTACATATCCTGGACCGCTATGATCCCACATACTGCACTTCAAACAGTTCGCATTAGCATACAGTTCACAAATTTCCTACAGAGCGTGAATCAGGTGTCCCAAACTTAGGCAGCTTTAGTCACTAGACACAACTTGGCCGAAAGGGCCACAATTCTCTATTTTTTCCCCCTTTTCTCACTGGCATCTCTTCCCACAGAATGGCTGGTCTTTCACCTTGATGCCACCACCTCTGTCCTAATTCCCATCTCAGCTGACTCACGAGAAGTTCTTCACTTGGAACAGGGTGACCTCTCAAATTGGGGCCACTAGCTCCCTTCAAGCTTCCACGTTGGCTTCGTGTAACTTCTCTTGGGCAACTGTCCCCATGACTTACAGGCAATATATCCCCGAACTGTGCCAAGCAGCGCTTCATTTCTGCTCAATGCATTCTTACACTCCGTGGGGCTTCAGAGCTGGAAGCTCCCGGCAAAACCCTTCCCCGTGCCTCTATTTATTTATTTAAGAGATTTACCAGGCAAGCATACTGAGCGGGGACCGCTCGTTTCCAGATGCGACCTGGGGGTTACATAGTGGATCACACAGGACAAGTACATGCAGCAGCAATACACATTTGACATAGTTTAGCTAATACAGGGTTTGGTCCTAAGACCACAGCATATACAGTTAGGTATTACAAGGTTAGGACCTAGAGACCTATAGACCGTGTAGTATTAACAGGCAGAATCATGCAGGTTGGCAGTAATTTAGCTGTACCTGTAGCACGGTCAAGTTGCAGTTAGCTGCCTCTTGGTTGCAGGTCTCGGTAGTAGGTAACAGTTGCATGCGTCTGAGAAATGGTCATGGAGGAGTGGTTTAAGGAGCCGAGGGGTGGTGGTGAGCCTGATATCAGCAGGGAGGTCTATACTTGGCGCAACCTCGCACCTCACATTCAGATGACAGTCTCAATGTGGCATCTTGCTCCAGTCCCACCAGGGTGGTATATCGTGGGGTCCCACATGGAGATTGAAAGTTCGGCCACCGCCACGTCCTCCCACAGGCTCTCGACACACCTTGGCTTAGAAATTCTACGCTGTCTGAAATGGGCAATCATCCCCATTCCAGCCCTCCTCCTCTGTCAGTCTCTGTCCCTCTCTCTCTACCTCCCCTATCTCCTATGTGCCCACGCTTATATCCCACCCACCCATGGTGACCTCCCACCAGCAGCAGGTCCCTGGAGGGTGGCCCAGGATTAAACCTTTCCTTACCAAACTGCCTATTCCCCACTAATTACTTGTCAAGGCATGAACTATACCCAATAATTACCTATGGGCATGGATTGTACCCTGCCTTAGGCACTAATCCCACAAGGGGGGAGGATTACACCTAATTTCAATTTAGTGCTGTCACTGGGGAATCCATCCCCGTGACTGTTTTCCAGCTTTGGGTATAACAAAAAAGTGTTGTGGCGCAAAGGGGCAACAGTTTGCTATGTATAGTGTTGCCACAATTTTTGTGCATGTGTCTGGGTCTCCTGAGGTTACCATTCTTGGTTTAAAACCACAATTTGTTGTCATAGAAATAACACTGATGCCACAAGCAGAAAATTATGACTTCAGATACAGAATAAGAGCCAAAAACTGTAAGGGACAAAAATTATTTATGAATGTAAGTGTTCTCTCAGCAGTAAAATGTATTTAGAAGCGAAATACAGGACTGCAGTGAAGTAAAATATGAATCACGTCAAAATATTGCATTTCACAAAGTTTTCCAAGTGGTAAATGTTGCTCTTCAAATGTGAGGAAATCTGAACATTTGCTGGATATACCTTGCATTTTTTTATTTTGTTTTTACACAGTAACCTTCTCTTGTAACCATAATGGTTTTATCCTACTTCTGTTTTCCTACTATACAGTGTATCTTTATTTTTTTTAAGGAAATAGGGACTTCAGCACAAGTACAGTACTTCACTTAGACTGTTTCTCTAGATCAGTACTGTGTGCACTTCCTTCAAGGCTGTCACATTACCTTTAAGCGCTTTCTGTCAAGTCTTCAAATCAAACAGGAAGTAGGTTTTCAACTGATGGGGCCAGTCTACAAGTGAAGTACTCAGTGCTTTTAGTAAGGTCTGCTGGGCATCGGTCGCTACAGTTATATTGGTTCTGACAGTCGGCAAATGAAAATGTAAACACTAGGTTTGCCTTGAACTGTTGAAACCCGCCCTTTCTGACAGTCTCTCAGATGTGATAAACACTGCCGGTCTATAGTCACCCCCTGTATTGGAAAGCTACAACAAACAGGTTACAAAAATGTAAACAGCTGCCATCCTGCAGGGTGAAGAAGTGGTGCTGAAATCATATCTGAAATCAAGAAACTAAAAATCATACTTGACACTGACTAAATAAACCATTAGTGGTCACTGTGGGAGCAACGTTTGGAGGTCACCAGTGCTGCACATCTGGAAGGCAAAGATACGCACAACAGAAAAGGGAAATTTAACAGTGCAGCAACCGTAAGCAATTCTATCTCATACATGACCTGGACAGTAGGGAAAAAAACAACAAGCTCTGTGCCTTTTTTAATAGTCTTTTATTTTCTCCAGAAAGCGAAAAAGTTGGTTGGCCCAGATCAGAGTTCAAGTGTGGGCAATGAAATCTCAAACTGGGGCCAGCTGCGGGCAGTGAGTGTGTCACGTAACTGAGGCGCATGACTCCTGGAGATGAAGGATGCAGGTCACCTGACATTTGCCCTCCCCGTTCCCACATCCCATGATGAAGCAGCAGCACTGACCTTCTGCTATAAAGGAAAGGTGCAGTCTTTACTGAGCAAGAGGAGGGTAATGGGTCTGAAGGAAGTACAAGAGGTGAGAATGGTGCAGAAATGGACACAAGTCCCTTTACACGAGAAAGGGTCCTGAAGGAACTGGAAGTAATAAGAGTTGATAAAACAATGGGGCCAGATGGGGTGCACCCCAGGGTCCTTAAAGAACTAAGAGGTGGTGGCTGAACCTCTGGCTATCCTGTTTAGCCGATCACTGGAAAATGAGAATACGTACCTACCGTAATTCTTGATCTTCTTGGGCGAGTCTCACCACTCATTACACTATTGCGAACTACTTGGAGCACTAGGACCCTTGAGAACAAACTTTTGCTGGAGGGTGGGCACCAGAGATGGCGCCGCGAGCACTAGCTCGCGCGGCAATGACTATCTCGGCGTCGACCCTCCAACCGCCTCAGTACCTTTTTTACCAAGGAGGTGCAGCGCAACCAACGTAAAGAGTAACCTAACCTTAAGACCGGACATAAGATAGTCCGGGCGACCCGTATAAGAAGGGTCAACAAAGAAGTCTTCACGGCCTAAAGATTTGAGGGAGTGAAGACCAACACAGCGGTGAGCTCGGGGGATGGAGGGTGGGCGTGTGAATGAGTGGTGGAGACTCGTCCAAGAAGATCAAGAATTACGGTAGGTACGTAATTTTCATATCTTCCTGGACATAAGTCTCCACCACTCATTCACACTATTGGAGAAGTACCCGAGCTAATAATCCCCGAGAGGGGCGGCAGGAAGACCAAGAGCTCACGTTTCTAGGACAGAAGTCCATTAGGATAATTCTGCCGAAGAAGCGGAATATCGCCTGGCATGAACATCCAGTGCATAGTTAACGCAAGAGTATGCACCGAGCTCAGGTGGCGGCATTGCAGATGTCTGCAATCGGCACATTCGAATTCCACTAGGGATGCCACGACCGCTCTGGTAGAGTGGCGTAAACCCTACCTTCAATTTAACCTGTGCCATGGAATAGCAATGTCGAAGACATGCCACTATACGATAAGATGCACCTGATAGCGACAGGTTGACCCAGCCGGTCTCGCTGAAGAAAACAAACAGTTGTTGGGCTTTACGAAAATCCTTGGTTCTATCTAGATAGAAGCATAAAGGCTCTCTTAACATCAAGGAATGAAGAGATGATTCCCCTTCATTTTGAAGTCCATAAAGTAGAGGGAAGGACCAAAGGTTGGTTTAGATGGAATTCCGACACAACCTTGGGAAGAATTTAGGATAGTCTGAAGAACTACTTTGTCCTTATAGACACAGTATCACGGAGGTCGTAACCAGGCATGTATCTCAGAGACCCTGCGGGCTGAGGTAATGGCCACTAGGAAACCGTCTTCCAGGTGAGAAATTTTAGCTCACAGGTAGCCAGAGGTTCGAAAGGTTTCCAGTGAGCATGTCTAACCTAAAGGTTAATGTCCAGGCTGCAACGGACGTCTTATAGGGGTCTGGTATGCAGAATTCCTTTAAGAAATCTCTTAACCATAGGTAACTGAGCCAGAGACAAAGAAGAAACCCGGCTCATGATACGCTGAAATGGCACTAAGGTGAACTTTGACTGTAGAGTACTGAAGACCTGAATTTGAGAGGTCCAAAGGTACTCAAAACCTTGTCTGGTGGACAGGAAAAGGATTCAGAGGACTTTGCACACCAGAGCGGCAGCTTCCACTTATCGTGTAAGTTTTCCAGTAGCTGGCTTCGAGCAGCCAGAAGAATGTCTGAAACTCTTCGAGACATTGAACCAGTTCACTTCTACCTCTTCAAGAGCCAAGCGTGAAGGTGAAGCGATCTCAGGTTGGGATGGACCACGGGACCCTGAGTCAACAGGTTCATCTGCAGGGGAGTGGTCTCGGAGGGGCTGCCAACATATTGTTGAGTAGTGGAAACCATAGTTATCGAGGCCAAGAGGGAGCAATGAGAATCATCTTGGTCCCTGGGACTCGAATTTGAGAAGTACTCTCTGAATTAGAGGAAGAGCGGAAAGGAGAGTAAAGCGTTTTGTCCACATAGCCTGAACGCATCCTGACAGAAAATGCCAGGCCCTGGATTTCTGGAGCAGAAGAAGCAGTTTTACGTTGAGTGGGGATGCAAAAGGTCCAGGTCTGAGTTCCCACTCTTGAATAGTGATTGAACTATGGTTGAGTCGAGAGACCACTCGTGGAGGATCTGCCTCTATTCTGCTGGGGCAGCCCGCCAAGTCGTTTTTGTACACTTGGCAGGTAGACCGCTTGAATTAGAGATTTGTGTTCCAAGCACCATTCCCACACTCTCATCGCTTCCCTGCATAAGGTGTAAGAGTGAGCACCGCCCTGCTTGTTGATGTAATACATCACAGCTTTGTTGTCTGTTTGAAGGAGAATGTTCTTGTGACAGAGGATGTCCTTCAAAGCCCGGACCGCATAAAGGATGGCTCTCATCTCTAGGACATTTATGTGAAGCTGGGCCTTGAGTTGAGTCCATACACCTTGAGTGTGGAGAGAGCGACAATGAGCTCCCCATCCCGTTAGCGATGCGTCTGTGGTGATGGAGATTTGATGATCCAGAGGAGCAAAGGGAAATCCTTCCAGGAGATTGCTCTCTTGAGACCACCAGGTGAGAGACCTCTGTAAGGGTTCTGTCACCTTGATGGGATAAGACTGTGGGTGAGTGGTTGGGGACCACTGAGCACTGAGCATCCATTGGGTGGTTCTCATGTGTAGCCGAGCTAGAGGTACAGTGAACACTGAGGATGCCATGAGGCCTAACATACATTGCATTGAGAGAGCTGTAACTGATCTGTTCTCCCCAATGTAACGGGCCATCTGAAGGATATCGAGCCTTCTGTCCTCTGGAAGGAAAGCCTTCACGCAAGAGGTGTCCAGTGGAGTCCCTATGAAAAGGAGTCTCTGGGAGGGCTGCAACTGTGACTTCTTTAGATTCAGCAGAACTCCCATGGACGTAAGAAGGCGAGAGGCCGTCTGAATGGCTTCCAGGGTCCCCTGTCTGGAAGGGCTTGCTAGGAGCCAGTCGTCCAGGTAGGGAAACACTCTGATTCCGAGCTTCCTGAGATGCGCTGCGAGAACTGCACAACACTTTGTAAAGACTTGCGGCGCCGAGGATAGTCCAAAGGGCAGGACTCTGAACTGATAGTGTTGACCCAGAGCCACAAACCTCAGAATTTGTGATGCCTCGGGTGAATAGGAATGTGCTGGTAGGCGTCCTGCATGTCCAGGGAGGCTAGCCAGTCGTGTTGATGAAGCAAAGGTAACAGGGTTCCTAGAGAAATCATTTTGAATTTCTCTCTGGGGAGAAATTTGTTTAGCTTTCTGAGGTCTAGAATGGGGCATATACCCCCAGACTTCTTTGGAACCAGAAAGTAGTGGGAGTAGAACCCTGTGTTTCGCTGATGCAGAGGCACCAGTTCTACTGCCCTGTTGTTCAGAAGGCCCTGGATCTCGGCGGCGAGAAGGTCTGACATGGCTGCTTTGACCTGTTGGTTATTAGATTCAATACCTCTGGTAATGGTCAGAAGAAGCTCTGGCTTAGAGTCCGAGTCCAGAAGAGCTTCAACCATTTGTTTGATAGAGTGCCACAGGATATACTCATACTGAGAAAAATAGCCCTGGTAACTGGCAATACGCATACTTAGAGTGGATGCAGCAAAGACTCTCTTACCTAATGTATCAATCTTACGAGACTCTTTGTTAATAGGTCGAGCTGTAGTAGCTTGAGGAAGAATGACTTTACATTCTCTGCCAGGACTACAATAGGATCCATAAAGGCTTGAGATGCCAAAATGGGATGATCCTTGAGGCTGAATATTTCCTATCAATGGATTTAGCCACGAAGGATAAGAGCAGGATTATTCCATACCATTTGAGACAGCGTCTCGAAGGAAGGTTGAATCGGAGGAGTCAAATCCGTAGGGATCTCCGAAGCATGAAGATATTGGAGTCTTAACCGCTTCCCAGGATCGATGTCTGTAGTCTGGAGAGAAAGAGTGGAGCTCAGGTTCTTCAACAGAGACTTAAGGACAGGTCCTCGACCACAGGCTCTGTAGCAGTGAAAGATCCTGCTACGTCCACTCCATCACCCAACCCGAAGGTCTGGGTCAAGCTCAACGTCATCTCCTGATAGTCCAGGGAGGACTGTTTGGACAGGAAAAGTGAAATACAGGAGAGGAAGGAAGAATTGAGAGGAAAGAGAGTCCTCGAGAGCTCCAGCGCCGAGGAGGCAAACCCAGGACAGCAGCGCAGAAAGCCTCCGGTGCACTAGGCGGTGCGAGAGGCTACCGGCGCACAAAGGCGCCAAGAAACTCGCGACACTGCAGACAGCGCCCGACAAGCCCTAGCGACGCCGCAGCGGCCCGACAAGCCCAGCGATGCAGCGGACAGCGCAAAGGCGCGAAAACATCAGGACCCTGAAAACATGGTTAGAAGGGAAAATAGCAGAGATAAGGGCATCGGTGTGGCCCCCTGCGCTGCAACCATGTGAGGGGGAACACCTAGCGCCTGAAGTCGTCGGCACCGAAGAAGGTGCCGCGCGACCAGGAAAGTCCAACCGCCCTACCTGGTCGCCCGACAAACCCGAAGGCCCGCGGGCAACCGAGCCAGGTAGCAGAACCAACCTCTGAGCCCATTGCTCCATAAGAGCGGCCCATTGATGAAACTGCTCATCTGAAGACCTACCTATAGGCGGGGTAGGACTCCGATGCCGAAGACGGCGGCTACCGGAAGCAGAAGTTGGCGACTCCGAAGGAGGAGACCGGCAACTAGCCACGATAACAGAGCGTCGACGCGCAGACATATCAGAGGGCGACCTCGAGTGATGCCTTCTCTTTTTAGACCTGTGGGCTGATGAAGAGCTTGAGGCCGAACGGTGCCGAGAATGCGACGTTTGGTTTTATGCCTCCGGGGGGACCGCCCATCCCCCGGGGCATTGGACTGACTGTTGTCTGACCCCCCTTCAGGAGAAGGAGGCGGACCGGAGCCAGCCCGACTGACTGAACAGCTTTCATACGAAGTCTCCCTACCGTCACCTGACCTGCTCATGGTCGACTCCGTCAAGTAGGCTGAGACTTCTTTATCGTATATTAAAATAGAATAAACTTAAGCGATACTATATTGAGATAATACTACAAAAAAATAAACTGAAAACTGTGCTGCTAGTTTGAAGTTCGACTCCCGACAGGCGAGCGACGTCGTTACTGAAGCGCACTCGATGGCGGGAAAAAAGGAACTGAGGCGGTTGGAGGTCGTCAAGATAGTCATTGCCGCGAAGCTAGTGCTCAGCGCCCGTTGCTCGCGGGGCGCCATCTCTGGTGTCGACCCTCCAGCAAAAAGTTTGCTCCCGATGGGTCCTAGTGCCTCCGGCGCAGATCCCAATAGTGTAAATGAGTGGTGGAGACTTATGTCCAGGAAGATCAGGGGAGGTACCCAAAGACTGGAGGACAGCAGATGTAGTCCCCTTATACAAAAGCGGGAACAAAGAGGAAGCAGGGAACTACAGACCAGTCAGCCTCACCTCGGTAGTGGGGAAGATCATGGAAGCACTACTAAAGTAGAGATTGGTGGAACATCTGGTTGTCAATGGACTACAGGACCCAAGGCAGCATGGTTTCACCAGGGGGAAGTCATGTCAGACCAACCTCATTGAATTTTTTGACTGGGTGACTAGGGAGGTGGATCAGGGGAGAGCATTGGACATGGCCTATCTGAACTTCAGCAAGGCCTTTGACACTGTGCCACATAGAAGACTATTACACAAACTGGGGACTATGGGTGTGGGCAGGACAGTAGTGTGGTGGGTAGGTAACTGGCTAGGTGGCAGGACACAGAGGGTGGTGGTAAATGGCTGTCACTCCACAGAGGGAAGAGTGACCAGTGGGGTACCACAGGGATCAGTGCTGGGACCGGTCCTATTCAACATCTTCATCAGTGACATTGCACAGGACCTAGAAGGCAGAATTTCACTGTTCGCTGATGACACAAAGCTCTGTAGCAGAGTAGACACACCAGAGGGTGTAGACAGAATGAGAAGGGACCTGCAGAAACTTGAAGAATGGTCAGGGGTTTGGCAGTTGAAATTCAATGCAAAGAAGTGCAAGATAATGCATATGGGGCACAAAACCCTGGCACAATATATCAGTTGGGGGGTGAGGATACAGCATGCACCAAGCAGGAAAGGGATCTGGGTTATCATCTCTGATGACCTCAAGGTAGGAAACAGTGTGACAAGGCAGCAGGTAAAGCAAATAGGATGCTGGGATGTATAGGCAGAGGCGTCACCAGCAGGAAAGGGAGGTCATAATTCCACTATACAAGACACTAGTGAGGCCCCACCGGAGTACAGTGTACAGTTCTGGAGACCATACCTACGTAAGGACATAGACAGGGTAGAAGAAGGTTCAGAGGAGGGCAACAAAGATAGTGCATGGATTGCATCACAAGTCCTATGAAGACAGGTTGAAGGAACTGAACGTGTACTCCCTGGAGGAAGGAGGAGAGGGGATATGATAGAGACATACAATATCTCACAGGGAGGAGCAGGGTGCAGGAATACACTATTTTTAAGCAAAAGATGTTCCAGGACTAGGGCATGGGATGAAGTTGGAGGGAGGACGATTCAGAGAAACATGAGGAAGAATTTCTTCACAGAGCAGGTGGCGGACAAGTGGAACACCCTGCCAGAGGAAGTGGTGGGGCTGAAACAATCATGGGATTTAAGAATGCATGGGATAGACATAAAGGAATTCTGGAGGTCAGGGGTAAGGGGCAACAGACTTCTAGGAAAACATAAACTGAACTTACAAGCTCAAATGGGCAGACTGGGTGGGCCATAGGCCCTTATCTGCCGACACTGTCTATGTATCTATGTATCTATGTGCAGCCATGCTGAGCTTCCGGGAGATGGGGGGAGGATAAATAAAAAAAAGTAGTAGAAGAAAGGTTTACGAGTTGTCTTATTTTCTAGCATACTTTATTGGAAACTTTACAACAAAACTGTCTCAATCATTGAACAGTAGGGTGGCTTTTAGGATGTTAGAACACTGGCATATCAGTGTTTCTCTGTTACTGTGTAAAAATGGTATAGATCTGTTCAAGCTTTTCAAGTTAGCCATAAAAACAGCACTGCCTACTTTTAATTCAGTAAGGGAAAGTTTAGGCTCCCTTAATAAATTCTGCTACTACATTCTAAAATTAACTACGAACTGACACGAGATCAAACTAGAACTCTATTACGACTGTTCTAGCATCAGCGGGGCAGGACTGGGAGCTTATAAGGTAAAAACAGAATACTAACGTTTATTTAAGTATATAGTGTGGCTGACACAGGATCAAACTGGACATCTATTATGATAGGTCTAGCGTCAGCAGGGCAGGACTGGGAGCTATTTTTTTTTTTTTTAGATCCACAAAGATAATTTAAGTATACAGTGGTATAATTAAGTAAGGGAGCTCAGACACGCCTTTACTGAATCAGAAGCAGGCAGGGCTGCTTTGATATGGCTAACATGAACTGCCACCATTCAGAGCCTCAGAGCACTTCAGTAAATTTATTCCATTACCAGAATTACAAAGTTACTCAACTATAAATGAAAGTTACCTACTTACCCCAGCTGTTGATCTTTCAGAATATATTTACCAGCTAATAACACTTATGAGTCTGGGCCAGAGGCACTAGAACCCAGTGTAAACCAAGCTTTTGGCCAGGGTGGTGGCAATGGCTACCGGACATGGTGCATACACCCTCACATGGTGCCACGCGTTAGCGAATAACCGCTGTCGGCTCCCTCACCAACTCAAGTTCTGTTTGCCAGGAGAGAAACTAAGTGGGGAAAATAAAGAGAGGGCTAAATAGACTGCCTAGCCCAAAGAGCCAGAGAAAGGGTATAGGAAAAATAAATAAAATAAAACCAGACTAACAACCTCCAGATAGAAAGAAGGACACACAAGGCGGCACAAGGATGTACTTGGGTATGGAACCAAAGCCCCAACATCACAAGCCAGACAGCATATGGGTAGTGATACTAAGCCAGCAGCCTTAAGCATGTGGCTGTGGAAGGTAAATGAGGGGTATGCCCCAAAAGTTGGAACACCTTGCAACTTAGATGGCACCAATAATAGTCAGAAATGAACCAAACAGACTCCAAAAAGGCAACCTCATGCCACCAGATAAAAGAACTGGCTGAAAATCAGTTAATTATTTATTATGGCCATTTTCCCCACCAGAAGGAAAGGGGATGGTTTTCTGGTGCATGCAGAGTTGCAAGGCTGAAACACCAAGGCAGTTAAGATGTGTCATCTCTCCAGCTACCCTTGAAGGTAGGGGGCTAATAGCCCAGCTGGCACAGGTAGAGAAAAATTAATACCAACCAATAGAGGAATAACCTGACACAACCAGAAGAAAAAAAAGCATCCAAAGAAAGTGACCTGCTTTTCCTACAACAATACGGATGTACCCTGTGTAAAGGGTTGAAATGAAAATTATGTACCCACCGTAATTCTTGATCTTCTTGGACGAAGTCTCCACTACTCATTCACACGAGTGGGATTACACCAGAGGCACTAGGACCCAATGGGAGCCAAAAATCTTCAGGAGGGCCAGAGCTGAGGTAGGATCATGCATGCATGGCACCACGATGCTGGCTCACTCCGTATAGGCTATCTCGGCATCGACCCTCCAACTGCCTCAGTACCTTTTTTGCCAAGGAGGTGCAGCATAAACTGACCTATTCCAGGCATAAGATAATCTGAATGAACAATGTAAGAAGGGTCAACTCAACAGTCTTCACAGCCCAGCCAACGAGGGAGTAAAGACCAAAAACAGGATGAGTGAGCTCAAGGGATGGCGGGTGGACCTGTGAATGAATGGTGGAGACTTCATCCAAGAAGATCAAGAATTAGAGTAGGTACTTAATTTTCATATCTTCCTGGATTTAAAGTCTCCATCACTCATTCACAATAGTGGGAGAGTACTGAGCTAAAAACAATCCTCCCGAGAAGGGCAGCAGGTGAAAGGAGCTCACTCAGAACAGAAATCCAATAAGGACTGTCCTGCCAAAGGAAGGATGCTGTCTAGCATGGACATCCAAGGCGTAGTGCTTCACGAAAGGGTGCACAGAGCTCCAAGTGGCCGTGTTGCAGATGTCTGCAATGGACACATTCTGAATTTCTGCCAAGGATGCCGCGACCACTCTGGTAGAGTGGGCGTACACTCTACCTTCCAGCTTGACCTGTGCCACTGAATAGCAATGTTGAAGACACACTACCAGGCAGGCTGAAATGCATCTGATGGCAACAGGCTGACCCAGCTGGGCCATGCTGAAAGAGATAGAGAGTTGCTTGGATTTGCGAATCTCTTTCGTTCTGTTGATGTAGAATCGCAACACCCTTTTCAAATCCAGAGAATGGAGGGTACGCTCCCCTTCATTCTGGAAATTCGCAGAGGACCAAGGGCTGGTTCAGGTGGAAGTCTGAGACTACTCTGGGAAGGAATTTAGGGTGAGTTCTGAGAACCACCTTGTCCTTGTGAAATACTGTGTATGGGGGGTGTGTGACCAAGGTATGTATTTCAGACACTCGGCGAGCGGAGGTAATGGCCACAAGGAAGGCTGCCTTCCAGGTCAGAAACTGTAAGTCGCAAGTTGCCAGGGGCTCAAAGGGTTTACAGGTGAACATGTCTAGCACTCGACTGATATCCCATGTGGCTACCGGTCTCCTGACTGGTGGTCTAGTGTGTAGGATATCTTTAAGGAATCTCTTAAGTAAGAGTAACTGAGCCACTGACATATTGTGCATAGGCTCGTGGTAGGCTGAAATCACGCAAAGGTGCACCTTTACTTTCGAGTACTGCAGTCCTGCGTTTGACAGGTCTAGAAGGTACTCTAAAACCTTGTTTGGTGAGCAAGTAAAGGGGTCCAGGATGGACTTTGCACATCAAAGGGAAAATCGTTTTCACTTCACCGTGTAAGTTTTCCTAGTGGATGGCTTACACGCTGCTAGAAGGATATCTGAGATTCTGTGAGAGACACTGAACCTACCCACTTCTACATCCTCAGGAGCCAGGCATGGAGATGAATGGATTGCAGAGTGGGGTGGAGCACCGGACCCTGTATCAGGAGGTCCATCCGAAAGGGAAGTTGTCTCGGGGGAACCTCCGATAACCAGTTGATTAACGGAAATTATACTGGACAAGGCCAGTATGGGGTGATGAGAATCATGCTGCCCCCCCCCGTGCCTCTAACTTGAGCAGCACCCTCTGAATTAAGGGAAGAGGAGGAAATGTGTACAGAAAACGTCTTGTCCACCACAGTCTGAATGCATCCTGACAGAAAGCGCCAAGTTCTGCATTTCTGGAGCAGAATAGAGGCAGTTTTGCATTGAGTGGGGACGCATAAAGGTCCAAGTCTAGAGTGCCCACTCTTCAAATAGCAATAGCACGATGTTTGAGTCGAGAGACCACTCATGTGGCTCCGCCTCCATTCTGCTGAGGTGATCCACCAGATCGTTCTGGATTCCAGGCAGGCAGGCTGCCTGGATCAGGGCTTCGTGTTCGAGAAACCATTCTCACACTCTCATGGCTTCTCTGCACAGAGGGTAAGAGTGTGCTCCACCCTGTTTGTTGATGTAGTACATCATCACCTTGTTGTCCGTCTGAAGTAGAATTACTTTGTGACAGAGGACATCCTTCAGAGCTCGGACAGCGTACAGGACAGCTCTCATCTCCAGGACATTTATGTGCAGCTGGGACTTGTCCTGACTCCACAATCCCTGGGTGTGGAGGTCCTGACAGTGAGCTCCCCAACCGGTCAGAGATGCATCTGTGGTGATGGTAATCTGCGTCTCTAGTGGGGCAAAGGGAAAACCTTGGAGAAGGTTGTCCTCCTGAGTCCACCAGGTGAGTGACCTCATTAGAGGCTCTGTCACCTTGATGTGGAAGGATTGTGAATGTGTGGTCTGAGACCACGGAGTGCTGAGCATCCATTGTGTGGTTCTCATGTGCAAGCGGGCCAGGGGTACTGTGAACACGGACGATGCCATAAGACCTAGCAAGTGCTACATCAAAAGAGCCTGAACCGAGTTGTTCTCCTTGATGAAGCGAGTCATCTGGAGAATGTAATTTCTCCTGTCCTCTGGGAGGAAAGCTCTTGCCCTGGAAGTGTTCAGGAAAGCTTCTATGAAGAGAAGTTGCAGGAGGGTTGAAGCTGTGATTTTTCCAGGCTCAGAAGAACTCTCATGGATGTGAGGAACTTGGAAGTCATGGAAACTGCTTCCTGTGTCCCTTGTCTGGAGGAGCTCACTAGGAGCCAATCGTCCAGGTACAGGTATACCTGAATTCTGAGTTTTCTGAGATGCGCAGCGAGTACTGCAAAGTACTTTGTAAAGACTCGTTGTGCCAAGGAGAGCCCAAAGGACAGGACCCTGAACTGGCAGTGTTGACCCAGAGCCACAAAGCGAAGGTACTTGTGGTGGCTTGAGTGTACTGGAACATGCTGGTAGGCATCCTTCATGTCCAAGGATGCCAGCCAATCGTTTTGATGAATCAGAGGCAGGAGCATTGCTAGCGATATCATCTTGCATTTCTCTTTGAACAGGTATTTGTGTAACTTACTTAGGTCTAGAATAGGCCACATACCGCCTGTTTTCTTTGGAACTAGGAAGTGGTGGGAGTAGAAACCTGTCTCCCGTTCTGCTTGTGGAACCACTTCTACTGCCCTGTTGTTTAGAAGGCCTTGCATCTCGAAAGCAAGAAGGTCTGACTGAATGGTAGACAGCTTGGGCTGTCGTTTGGGTAGATGATCTGGAGGGGTCTCCGAGAAATTTAGAGAGTATCCCTCTGGAATTATCCTGAGGACCCATTTCTCTGTTGTGACAGACTTCCACTGGTTGTAAAACTGAGTCAGACACCCCCCACCGCTGAAGAGGAGTCCCCCTTGGGCAGCTGAGGTGGTACATGGGCCGGGTCTTCAGAGGGTGGCACTGGGCGTCTTTGGGGCTTGTGCCTTCTGCTGCATTTTCTTTTGTGGCTGAGGGGTTTGGTTTTTGTTGAAAGCCCCTTGGCCTTTACCACGAAAGGACTGTTGGTTATGAAACTGCTGGTGGTTTTGGCCCCGCTGAGGGGTGGCAGGGGCCAGTCTGGCCGTCTTAATAGCAGTCCTGGTTTTCTGAGTGGTCTCCAGTGCCTGCTCCACCTGTGGGCCAAACAGATAAACACCATCAAATGGAAAATTCATGACTCTCTGTTGAGCACCATTAGTGAATCCCGAAGTCCTTAGCCATGAGTGACACCGGGTGCATATCCCGGCCACTGCTGCTCTAGAAGTAGTGTCAAAGGTGTCCATAGAGCAGCCTTAAGTTGCTGACTGTTGGACTCAATGCCCCTAGTAATGGTCTGAAGAAGCTCTGAGCTAACGTCCGACTCCAGAAGAGCCTCCACTGTTTCTCTGAGTGTATGCCAGAGGGTATACTGATACTGAGAGAAATAGCCCTGATAGCTAGCAATATGCATGCCCAGGGTAGCAGCAGCAAACACCCGCTTTCCCAGGGTGTCAGTTTTACAGGATTCTTTATTCACTGTACGACCTGTGGATTCCTGGGGAAGCATGGCCTTGTCATTCTCCCGTCAAGACCACTATGGTGTCCGCAAAGGCTTGAGAGGCAAGGACTGGCCTATCCTTAGGAGGAGCGTACTTCCTGTCTATGGACTTAGCAACGGAAGGAATGAGTGCCTGTCTGTCCCACATCATTTATGAAAGAGTCTCAAAAGAAGGTTACATCGATAGTGTTAGTTCCACAGGAATTTCAGGAACATGCAGATACCGAAGGTACAAAAGCTTCCCAGGATCCACCTCAGAAGACTGAAGAGAAAGGGTGGAATTCATATTCTTCAGTAGAGACTTTATTTTTTTTTTTAATCACGATTATTTTTGCGCCTTGCCACAGGCCCCCATCTGATCGATTCCCTCAGCCCCATCCCCAGGAATCACCGTGGCTCACCTTACACCTGGTCCAGGAGTGGCGCCTGTGGGGAGTTGATCTTCATCCTGCCGCTGGTATGTTTTCCCCTCCATTTTCTCCCAGGGACCCCAGGAGTAGGCGCGCATGTGCCTCACGGCCCTGGTAACGATCCCTATCCCCCACCCCATTGGCCTAATGCCTGGCACCCCCTAAGCCTGAGCTGCCCCAGGCCTCCCACCATTAGCCGAGGGTAGCCACCACAGCAACCCGGAGAGGAGAGCTGCCAGTCCAGCTCTGCCCCCCCCCCCCCACTGCCGACCTCCGACAGCCCAGGCTCGTTCCCAAACCCGGGTCATCGGCATGCCGCGAGGTAAGGCGTCCAGCGCCTCAGCCCTCAGCACCACTGGGCCGCATTCAGTAGAGACTTAAAAGAGAAGTCCTTGGCCACAGGCTCTGCTGAAGTGGAGGGCTTACTTTCCACTCCAAAGGATGAATCCTCACCCAGATCGTCCCCTAATCGTAGCTCAGGATCAGACTCAACATAGTCTCCTACTACCCCAGAAAGGATAATATTGAAAGGAAAGGAAAGGAAAGAAGGACAGGAGATGCCACTCCCTGAATTGGAGTCGAAAACCCCGGCATCCGTGATGGCACCGGCGGTGAATGCAGCACCAGGAGCGGCACCACCAAAGCTGGAGCCGAGAGGGGCGCCGCAACTGGCACCAGCCAAGTGCCTGGGGTCCCCAAACCCAACACTGGGGCACTCGAAGTTGAAGACCTGAAAGTATGAAGAGGAGTAGGAGGAGAAAACAGTATCTGTGCCGGCCCCTGCGCTGCAGCCATTTGAGGGGGGAAAGGCACGAGGGAGCAGCGTCGATGGCCCCGAAGAAGGTGTAGCATGAACAGGCTGACCCAGTCAGTCCTCCCATCAGCCCATGGCCCCTAGGCCCAAAGGCCCCAGGGTCGGGTCTGAAGGCAAGGGCAGATGGAACAACTGCCAGACCCACTGCTCCATAAGAGCAGCCCGATGATGAAACTGCTCACCGGAAGACTCATCCAGGGGGCAGGGAGGGACTCCAGAGCCAGGGACCGGGGTTGGCCTCCTGTCCCCCGCTACCGACGATCTCTGTGCAGACATACCAGAGGGCAACCTCGAGCGGTACCACTTCTTTTTCGACTGGTGGAAGGAAGAGGAGGTGAGGCCGAGCCTCTGACCTCAATTGGGAACAGGCCCACTTCTTTTTTTGCTTTTGGGAGGACTGCCCTTCCTCCCGAGCACTGGACTGCGGGCGGCAGACTGCACCCAGCCCTGCTGCTAAAACAGCTTTCAAGCAAAGTCTCCCTACCATCACTGGCCCCGTTCATGGTTGACTGTCGATGGCAGACTGAAGAAGACTTTTTTTCTTCGTTACTTGAAATGAAATTTAAAACTTTTTTTTTAAAATTAAATAAATAAATACTCTAAAAGACTTTAAATATTGAATGACTATGCTGCTGTCGTATAGACATGAAGATTTGACTCCCGGCAGGCAAGCGTCAGCATCATTGAAGCGCACTCGACGACAGGAAAAAGGAACTGAGGCGGTTGGAGGGTCAACGCTGAGATAGCCTATATGGCACAAGCCAGCTGCGCATGTGCGGTCCTACCCCGGCGGCTGCCCTCTTGAAGATTTTTGACTCCCGCTGGGTCCTAGTGCCTCCACTATAGTCCCATTAGTGTGAATGAATGGTAGAGACTAAGACCAGGAAAATCAACTTGATTTGCCAAAATGAGTTAGATTTGGATAGTGCCCAAAGGCACAGGCTGTATTTAGCAACTAATAGGAATATATCTCATAGAAAAGGATATACTCTGGGCAGGGAGAAGGAGGACAAGGAAGGAAAAGAAGGGGCTACCTCACTTTTTTTTGGGGGGTGGTGGAGTGATATGGAGACACTGAAAGGGACCCTCACCCAATTATACTAGTTTTTTTTTGGGGGGGGGATGGGAACCCAACAATGGGTTCCAAGCTCCTCATTCCTTTTCTGTTTACAAACTACCCCATGGAGGGAGCAACTTGGGTAAGACGTGGCACTAGAAGGTGCCAGCAAGGACAATCAGGGTGAGCTGCCCAAAGGCCCTGGGTCTGCTACAGTGGGGGATGGTAATCAGTTTATTTATTTATTTAAAAATTTCACCAGGAAAGGCATACTGAGCAGAACTGCTCGTTTCCAGATGCATCCAAGGGGGAGATACAAATAATACAGAAACTGAGTTCAGATGCTTAAACATGGTGGTAATATGTTATATACAGGAAAATAGCAGAATACAAGTTAAACAATATAGGTATGGGCAAAAATACATCAAGCAAATGACAACAGTATGGAGATGAGTTCAAAATACATTCAGGGTGTTGTATGTTACATGGTGCAGTGGTGAAGTTATTCTGGAATATCAATAGTTACACTAAGTACATAACTTTCTTATCTTCCAAGAATCAATTTTCACCATTGATTCCCACTTATGGGTCAGAGCACCAACCCTTCCCCTTCTTCCTGAGGCAGGAGCTGGTTCACCATGCCATCTACATGGGGGACAACACCTGAGGTCAGAGGATCCTCACAGGTCTTGCAAGACCTGAGACTGGTCAGGGACAGGCGGGAACTCCTGTGGCACAAGAGCAGGAGGCTTCATGACAGTTCCCGCCTGACCCCGGGGGAGAAGAAGTGAGCCCCCTGGAATTGCCAGTTAAGCACTTTATGCCAGTCCAAAGGTGTCAGTCGGGACAGGGGAAGCTATTCTGTCTGCCTGATGCGGACGGAGGTTCCTACCAGCCTGCAGCCACCTCGCTATTGTTGTAAGGTGCCCTCACTGGTACCTTGCTGCCCCTGGGCCCTGGGCAGAAAGGTCAATGACCTACCTGACTGTTCACTCTGCAGCAGTGCAGGTAAGAGTATGTTTAGCTGCAACCATAGGTGATGGTTATTAGTTGACATATGTGGCTGGTGTGCATAAATGCACATTAGGTTTGCATGCCAAGGCAAAAGCCTTCCTTCCAAGAGCATATGTTTGAGTGGTATCTGCTTCTGGAGGTCGGTCAGATGTCATGCACTGTGGCCCAGAAAGAGTCTGTAGTACTTTAAGCCCCCAGGAGGGGTGAGGTACATGGCCTGTAGACCCTGTGTGTGCACAATACTGGGTGAAGAGGTCCACAGGGATGGTTGGGTTGGAGAGGGGACACCTCCACACTGACTCTAGGCCATGCAGGAATGACAACAGTGTCGATGTTGGGAACCTCAAGGAGTCCCAACAGCTGGCCTGCCAGATCGTGGCTTGTAACAACATGTAGGCTGAGCTCCTAGAGCATCTCCACCAAGAATCATTGGTACAAGGCGTACTTAGCAGCAGAAAGATGGTGGACAGATGATTCATTGTCCTCTGAGGAGGACGTCAAAGGAGACAAGGCGTCACCTCCAGGTATCATCGGTACCAGGAAGAAGGGCCTGTAACAGGGCCTGTCAGTCTCCCTTATGCCAGTTCTCTAAGGCACCGACAAAGGCCTGGTGTGGGTCCCACACGGAATATGAACAAAGGCATCTTTTCAAAGAAACTGCATGGCCCATCTAGGGAAGGTTGAAACTCCTGGTCTCGAGGGCCTTGGCCTGGGCTGTGGAACTGCATAGGGGGCCATGCTCGAGGGGCGAGCCCAACAGTGTCACCCGAAGGGTATCAGCCGATATCCAAGGAGTGACCCAATTGCTGTCTGTGAGGGGGGAACCCTCAGGTGTGGAGACCGGAGCCGTACAGGTTCTGCAGGGTGACTCCAGTCCTCACCAGTATGTCCAATGGCTCCAGAGGAAACTGCATTTTAAGGCCATCATCCGACCCAGAGTCTGCACCACTTCTGACACCATGCCTAAGATCGCAATGTCCACAGAAACAGGGTTCTCCCCAATGCAGTGGCCATCACCATCCTCAACCCCTGGCTCGGTGTCAACTTCAATGTCTTGCTTAGTGACACCGCCATCCTCGGTGTGCAGACGACACCAGAGTTGGGGACAAAGTCTAAGATGACACTGTCATCAGCACCTTGCTTGAAGCTTGTCCCAGGACCAGCACCACTGTCATCACCACCTCCGTCACTATGTCCAGAGCCACAACCCTCACTGGTGTCGCTAGTGACACCATGAATAGTGACAATGTCAGAACCTGTGACAGAACAGGTGTCCGTCTCGCCATGTCAGGAGGAGGCCCGGCATCTTCCTTGGTGCCACCTGCCATGTCGTCACCAAGAACAGTGACAACAGCATGGGTGCCTTCAGAAGACACTGCAGTGTCAACTTGTGTAGACCCAGCATACAGCTGCCACTTCACCACTGGGGATGCCAACTGCTCAAGGCAGGCAAACTGTGGAGGGTTCATAGTCAGCAGCCCAGAAGGAGTCTACTGTCCACCAGACCCATCCACCAAAGTCTCTGATGCCTCAGGGCAGCGAGGTAGAGAAGAATTCAGTGCTTCCATAGAACCAAAGGTCAAGAAAGAAGCCCAGGAGAAAGGCCTAAAGACCTGGTCTTGGACGCATGTGTGCGAAGCCTGCCTCCAACTGTCAGAATTGGGCAATACTACCTTAACACATGGTTCTTTAGGGTACAACAGTCGATGGAGAAGCACGCATCCATCTCTTGCTCGGGTCCAAGACAGGCTGCAGAAGACTGATGCTGGTCTGTCATAGCCAACGTTTTTTCCAGAGGTAATCACACATGATGGGCAGCTGTCTGACTTGTTTCAATGCCACAGATCTTTTCTTGTCAGATTCTGGCATCCCAGAAAATTAATAAATATAGGAGGCACCATGAACAAAGGAAAAACACAATGATGCAGCAAGAATTAAAATGGCGATGAGGCACAATGAGGAACTATGTTTCCACAGTGTGCACTCAATGGTGGGAAGACCAGAACTGAGGTTGGTGAAGCAGCCGTCAACGGTTATTGGCTAGCGTGCGACATCACATGGGGGGTATGCAGATACTGTTGCCAGTAGCCTGTGTTGGCCCCCGACCAAAAGCTTTGCTCCCAGTGGGTCCTAGTGCTTCCAGCCCAGACCCATAAGTGAGAATGAGTGGTGAAGATCAGTTCTAGGAAGATTTATTATTTTTTCTACTGGCATTCCTTCTACAATCACACCTGTGCAGGCATTTGACCATGTGTGGTCCTTAGAAAGCCCACTGGACAGAGCTTTAACTCTGTCTCAAGCTGTTACCCTTCCATGCCTCAGATCTTTCACACAAACTGCAGGAGGTGTGAGGCCATGCCAGCAAGCAACCAGTGAAGGCTAGTAACCAGGCTAGGCAGGTTAGTATTACCATAAAAGTAATACAAGCAGTGAAACAATAGCTACAGGTGAGTAACTCTGTCTTACAACTACCTGGATTTCTTCCATCACAGTGGCACTTATGCAGACTAAAAAGCTGTACCCAGGCTGTAGGTAGCTAAGCACCCACTTCAACGAAAAAGAGAGAGAAAGACTTCAGAACAACCAATCTATCAATAAAAATATTTTATTGGTTAGGCAAATTGAGGAAAATACTCCTCTTTAACAAGGGCTGCTAGACCCAAAAGCAGCATCCCTCCTGGTCTGGAGGTCTAGGTTGTGGTGAGTCACAAAAGGGTGTGCAGAAGCCCAGGTGGCAGTCTTACATATCTCACTTTTCAAGATGCCCCTTGCAGTGACAGCAGAAGCAGATGTGTGTTGGATACAGTGCACACGTGAGGCCAAAACAAATAGCATCTTTCAATACACAACACAATCCATTGAGCAATAGTTTGCTTGGAAGTAGGATGGCCTAGGGACTGTGCACTGTAGATTACAAACAACTGGTGACACCCTAAATTCCTCCGATCTCAGGAGTGCACACCTAACATCCAGCCAATGTAGCGTCTCCTGAGTGGGGCTTACATGCAGCCCAGTAAAATACACAGGTAGTTCCAAGGATTAGCTCAGATGGAATTCAGGAGCCACACTGGGCAGGAATTTCCTGTTGTTGCACAGCACAACCTTGTCTTTGTAGCACATGAGCTGGGTCAAGTGAGAGGGCTTGCAGCCTGCTGACCATCTGGCCAAGGTCACAGTGACCAGAAACACCACTTTCCAGGACAAGAATCGATGGTCACACACTGCCAAAGGCTTCTTCATGAGCCTGGCCAGGACCACGTTCTAGCCCCATGCAGGAGAAGGTTCGCAAACAGGTGGGAACATATGGTCAAGGCCATTACAAAAGCATTCAACCACCAGCTCCGATGTCAAGGACGGTAAACATGCTTTAGCTTGGTATTCCAATATGATAGCCAAATGCCCCTTCTAAGAAGCTGCATGGAGGCCTTTACTGGCCAATGTCCAAAGGAAGTTGAGTACAGACCTGACAGGGCACTCCATGGGCACCATGCAGTATGCTATGAACTTCTGAAACTTTAAAGCTCGAGGCAGTTAGGTGTAGCCTTTCCGAGGAGCCTTCAACACCGTGAGATCCTCCAAGAGGCCAAGGGATGCAAACATTAGCCTCTCAGGAACAATACCGTTAGATGGAAGAACTCAAGGTCTGTGTACTGAATTCTCTCCCTGGACCGAGACAGAAGGTCTGACACGAGTGGAACCTCAATCGGGCGCTTGGCACAGAGGTGAAGGAGGTCCTGATACCAAAACTAGCAAAGCCACACCGGTGCTATGAGTACCATCCCAGCTCCTTCGAAGCATGCCTTAAACAAGAACTTGTGCACCAAGGAAAAGGGCTGCAAGTTGAATAGGAATTTTCCAGTCCATTTCAGGGCAAGGACTTCATCCTGAATTGTGCCCAGACATGGCAGATGGGTACAGCAGTGTGGCAGCTTGCTGTTCTCCCACTACACAAACAGGTCAAAGTGTGGGATTCCCTAGCACTGACACAGTTCGCACATAACTTTCTGGTGTTGAGACTATTCGCGGGACACATCTTCCCTGCAGCTGAGGCTGTCCACTAGCTAGTTTACAGACCAGCATGATGGGTGGCAAAAAAGACAGACTGAGACTGGACACCGGTCACCACATCGCTAGAGCTTCCATGCAGAGTCTAGAGGGACAGGCTTGTGTCCACTTGTTTGAATCAGATGACCAGTCACTGTTGAGAAGAATGCTTCTACCTCCAAAAGGACTGCTTTCAGTTCAAGCGCAGTGACGTGCAACTGCTGTTCCTATATTGCTCCTATGGAGTTCACAGTCTGTGTGCCTGTAAGTCACCCACATGTGTTCCCCAACCCAAGAGGGAGAAATCTGTGGTTAGGACTAGAGCTGGGTTCAGGATATCCTCACCGATAGGTGCTCCAGAGTCAGCCACCAGAAAATTATCTTGGTCACTGGAAAAGTGACCATGACTGGCTGGGAAAAGGGCCACAAACTCTGGGATCACAGCACTTTAAGCTCCTACTGAAGATAACTTATCCAAAGCCGTGCACACTGGAGGGCATGGCATGACCACCAACAAGATGGCCATTAAATGGATTCCTTCTAGCCTGTCTAACTAATACAACATAATCTGCCTACCTTACCTGCTTGATTATCCCCTTCTCTGCACAGTGTCTCATGTCAACTCATACAGTGCCTGCAGATACCTGCTTGGTGGGCCACTGTAAATCAATTGACCTAGTAACAGCAATAAAAACTCTTGAGCCTGTTACTCTCATATACCTCAATCATAGACAAATGCCTTGAACATATTCTACCTAATTTAATACATTTAGATCAGATGGTATTTGTTACTTAATGCCAAATTCAAGATATCATCAAAAGAATGTTATATTTGCTCTAGTACACATCTAGAACTCAGCAGCCTGTACTGCTGCTCAGCCTGGATGCGGAAAAACCTTCTGACAGGGTGTTGTGGACGTTTCTTTATTATAACCGCCACTGGTTTGGTTTTCACCCCCTATTTATCTCACTGGTCATGGCCATGTGTGACAGGGTTGAATAGGGCCCTGTCCCATTTGTTATGCAGAGAGAGTTAAAAGCAAGGATCTGTTCTGTCTTCTCCTTTTCTGCTACTTGTCTGTCTTTTGCCTGTCTAATTGTGCAGTCAGGTTTTCTTATGGCACCCAGAGCTGGCCACCCTGATGGGTCCCACAATTCCCCCCTCTCCCCTGCCATCTCCCTGCCTTCACCTGCTGTTTCTGTCTTTTCCTTCCCCCTTGCTTCTCTGTGGTTATAGACATATAGGTGTATCTTTGTGTGAAGCTGGGATCCTTGGTTGGTAAATGTACATAATTATGTTGTTTTGAATCAACTGCAGAAAGCTATTCCAGTTTATTAGAAAAAGATTCAGTTTGCCGGCCCAGTGGCGCTGAGGGTTGAGGCGCTGGTCGCTACACCTCGAGCCACGCTGGTGACCCATGTTCGGGAACGGGCATGGGTTGCCGGGGGTCGGCGGGGAGGAAAGATGGATTGAGCGTCAGGCTACTCTCCATCTCGGGTGGGGAATTGGGCGGCCGGTGCTTGCCTGACCTAAGCGGGCTGGGGATCGACAGCACGCAGCCGTAAGCTAGGGGGGGGCGTGACGTGGCAGACGCTTGACTAGTGTGCGCACGGGAGCGTGCACGCACTCAGTCGCTGGCATCATTGCACGCCATACCCGCCGGGAGGAAAACAAAGAAAAATGGGAGCCCGGCAGCATGACGTCGTTCTCTGGCGCCATCCCTGGAGGGAGCCTCCCTGGCATGGATCCGTTGGGGTGGGTTGAGTCGCTCCCCACCACCCTGCCGCGAAGGGTAAGTCGCGGGGTGCTGAAGGGAGGGAGTCTCATGTCCGGGGATGGCGCCGGGGGAACGGCGGAGTGCGGGGGGGGGGGTTGTAGCCAGAGCCCCGAGGAGAGAAAAACAACATCCAAAAAAAAAAAAAAAAGATTCAGTTTAGTTTTGTCTTTGAGAAACCTTTTGACCTCCTCAAGCTTGTCAACAGAACTGTCTATAGGAGGTACTTCCAGACATCCTGTTCTATTTTGTTACACTTGTGGAGCCTGGACGTACTTGCTCAGGAAAGAAGGTGACAAATTTGTTACAGTTTGTGAAAAACAGGAAGCAGCGAGAAACTATAAAGACAGCAATGTCTTTTGTTTTTCAGTTTTAGATTTGAAGATGTACTGAGCAAGACTTTTGCTAAGACTGCCTGTATTAAGAGCCATCAACTACAAATATTATTTTATTGTTTTATATAATACAATCCAACCCCAGATTTAACGAACACAGATAATGTGAACATTTGGATATATCAGACGTTTTTGTAATTCCCAAACTCACTGCATAGGGCTCCATGTAAAATATTGTGCTTATAACTATATAGCGCTGATGTGTAAATCGGACGCCAGAGGGCTCAAAAAGTACGATTTCCAAGTCGGGTGACCGGTGATTCACGGCTACTTAAGTAGAGCCATTGTGCTGCTATGGTATTCACATCATTGCTAATCGCCTGCTGGAGTTGGCGTCAGAGTTACTACACTGTATTTATGCTGAGACAGGATCTGCATCTGTGAGTTACACTTTTCCACTTGCCTGCCATTGCTGCTGTTATAGTTTCTTTTTCTGTTGTCATTCTTGCAGCATGTGCAAGCGCAACACACTCTAGCCCAAAAAAATTGAGATTTTAAAGCAGACAGATGACATGTCAAAGATGTCAATCAGACACTTGGCTCTCCACTTCAGCATGCCACAGTCAACATTGTCTGACTTATTGAAGAGTTTGGCCACACTGATGGAGGACTGGCACAGCATTGACAACCCTGACCGTAAAAGAAAACAGGACGGGAAAGACGGGGAAGTAGAAGAAGCACTACTGTGCTGGTTTGCGAATGCTTGAGGGCGGGATGTTTAGATCAGCGGTCCAATTTTAATGAAGAAGGCTGCTAAATTAACTGCAGCCATGGGTAAGACTGACTTCCAACCCTATGAGGGTTGGCTGCATACGTGGAAGGTGCGACACAATACAAAAGGGCTCATGGGGAGAAACAAAACACAGACACCAGTAGTGCAGAGTCATGGGTGACTGATGTTTTAGTTGGTGTCTTGTTACAGTTCTCCTCAAATGATGCCTTTAACTGTGATGAGACTGGGTTTTCTTTTTTTCCCACTGTATCGGTAGCGGGAATCTAACATTTAAGACTGATACACTACTGGGGCAGAGAAAGGCAAAAGAACGTCTCTCCGTACTCTGCTGTCGTAACATGACAGGTATGGAGAAGACAGATCTTTTGGCAACTGGGAAGTCTGCTCAGCCCTATTGTTTCTGTGGCATCTGCCACCTGCATGTCCAGTATAGAGCTAACTGAAGTGCCTGGATGACTGGCAAAGTCTTCACAGACTGGGTGTGATCATGGGACCGCAAACTACAGGGGGTGCAAAATTGCACTGCCCCTGCACAATTTTACCAGACATCTGCAGGTGCAGTGGCTCGATAACATCAGCCTGTTTTTTATGCCCCCAATACCACTTGCATCATTCAGCCCCTGGGCATGGGCATTATCTATGCCTTCAAGAGGCATTATGTGAGGCTGATGAGGCAGAGGGTAACTGACCTCATTGACAGTAACCAGGAGCCAACAGCCAGTGTCTGCATTAAGCAGATTAACATGCTTGATGCTGTCAGAATGATGAAGACAGCCTGGGATGCCGTCGGTCAGCAGACAATGGTTAGCTGTTTTTAAAAAGCCAGTTTCTACCACTCTTGACGACTCTGGGCAAGGGGATATGACGTTTGAACAACAAATGCCACAAGAAAACTCCATTGATCCACCTGCAGGTCCGACTGAAGAAGAATTTGACAGACTCTGTCACCTTGGTGACCAGATGGAAACAAACTGCAGGAAGAAGATGACATTGCTGGTGTCATGTCATCAATGTCACAAGCCACCCATGAAGAGTCCAAAGAAGTTGAAGAGCTATCACAGGACCAAACACTGGGTGTATCACCTGCCGAGATTAGAACAGCACTCCCTTCACACTGCAACAGCCTATGGAGCAACGAGCTGATCTGGCGCCAGATTGGTCATCATTGCAATTGTATGTAAACTGTATGTGATACACCTGACATTTAGGCAAAGTCTGTGAAAACGGAGCAGGGCATGGGAGATACAGAGACATTTTTTAATCCCTATACATATGGGCACCATACAGCAAGGGTCAAAGGCCGGTCATCATATTACGTTGTTTTGCAGCGCCAACACCTCTGGGTAAACAGAGCCATGTTTAAAAATGCTGGCTGGTACAGAAGTTCTTCCCATTTTTACAAGTCATCAGGTATTTATAACATCTCATGAATACTGTGCCAGCGGGGGATTGAGGTACTGAAGCCCGGATGTGTGCAGCGGTCGCTGCCTCATTGCAGCCAGCAGCACTCCTTTAATATAGACAAAACAGCTTCCCTACATATACATTATAATTCCTCCCTCAATGCCCAGGAACGATATCAGTTCCAGTGGACCAAACCCAGATAAACTATCTTGGGGTCCAAATACCTACAGACTTATCTACTTTATACCAGCAAAATTATCTGCCACTATTAAATAAACCTTATGAGGATTTAGATACATTATCATTATTACCCCTTACATTTCATCAGCAAATTGAGACAATTCAGATGACTATTCTAGACAGCCTACTTTACTTATTTCAAACTATCCCAGTGGCTCTGCCAGGGGTGAGATTTAATGAAGGGAACAAATGCCTTTCAAGATTCGTCTGGGCAGGTTCAAGGCCAAGGATAACCTTTCGCAGATTACAAATGCCAACAGTAAAGGGGAGAATGGCCTTCCAAATTTCTTTAATTACTTTAGAGCAGCTCAACTCAAGCATATTGTAGTGTGGCTGGATCATGGCTACATGGTACACTGGAAAATCCAGGAGATTGTTGACATGCAATCTTCCATAAACAAGACTCTATTTGCCAGCCCCCTCCCCCACTATCCCCTGATATTGATACCTTGTCAGAAAAATATAGTCACTAGAACAGTACTGCAGATCAGGAACGTAATATTGGCAGACACACACGTCTGCGACATCTCTTTCCTTTGACAGCAATCCCATATGATTTGGCATTTGCACCTGTGCAGATAGACCCCCATTTTAAGTACTGGAAAATACAGGGCTTGGTTCATTGTTACCAATTATACAAGATGGGTGTTCCACACATTTTCCTCCATTTGCAACAGTGTCATACTCTAACAATGGCAGATCATTACAGATTCCTTTAAGTACGGCATTTCTAGACAGATAAACTACGGAATCTCACAGACTACGTAGAGCATCACCCATTGATCGTGTTGTTCACCATCACACAAAGTCAAAGTATGCCATCACGCTACATATCTCATGCATACAAGTCTCTGACTGAGCCCCCTGATGTGACTTTTGAAAGTGCACAGCATAGGTGGTAAAAAGAACTGAAGATTCAAATTCCATCTACTAGATGGATAGCTATCTACCACTGACAATAAAAGGTATCATCCTCCAATTCTTGGAAGGAATTTGCCTGGAAGACAGTAGTTCGATACTTCAGAACACCTCAGATTACGGCAAAGTTCCTTCCTGGCATGGAGGCTTATTGCTGGAGGGAGAGTGGGCATCAAAATGCCCACCATTCCCATATTTCTTGGCTTTGTCCCCAATTACATAAATTCTGGGCAGATATCAGAGTCGATTTACAGGAATTATTCCCTTGCTTCCTGGCACCGATGCCCAGAATAGCTTTATTTTTAGATTACCCCACTAAAATATTCCATAAACACCAAAACTATTTATTCCATATAGTACTGACATCTGCCACAGAAACTTTCAAGAAAAAGTCCCCCCCCCCCGATGTTGAACTATGGAGAGACATAATGATAATGATTTATCAGATGGAAAGATGAACAGACAAGGTTCATAATTATCTCGACTTATGCAATAATTGGTGGAATGGCTGGTTAATATATACACTGTATGATGGACAAAAGGGACGATTTTGTTCCTTGAGGTAGTACAGCATCGTTGAGAACGCTCTTGATTTTAGCCTCTTCATTGGTTGCAGTAGACAGACTGTACAGGGAATATCTTCCATTAATTTGCCTGTACTATGCTGTATGTCTATACCTGCCAAATGAACACTAAATTTAAAAAAAAAAAAACAAAACAAAAAAAACAGCCTGTTACTTTCATCAGGCCTGCACAGTGGGTAAAATGGTATCAGCAGCAGTTCCAACTCCTTGTGACCTGATAAGAATTGAAAGCATGTTTTGCCAGCTATTGGCTGAGATCAGCTGCCTCAAGAAAACTTCTTAGCACAAACACAAAAACAAGATGCTGGGCTCTCCCAGTGATTAAAAACCACTAGGCAACACATAGTATGTAATGAGAATGCTCCAGATCAACTCAGGGCCCAACTCTGTGAGCAACAGCGTACCATCAAGGCCCTCTGGGACCAGTGAAGGACATGGAAATTCGGAGCAGGTGGAACAACCACTGTCTGGTCGGCATTCCTGAAAGCTGCAAGGTTTGCAAAAAATGGAGCGAAATGGGTGCAACACAGGTTTAAACCAGGGTGTGCACAAATAAAGGAGGCTGCATCTTTGTAGATCTGTAGGAAAAAAGTATAAGACCTTGTGCACTGCAGGACAGGATAAATGACTCACCAACAGGAATGTAGTTTAAAGTATTTATTCAACCAAGAACTCAGCGTCCCGCGAAAGCTATGAGGGCAGAGATGTCAACGCTTTCCTTCAGAAAATGATCCCTGAAATCTTGGGGCATTCCTGGCCTGACCCACTGGAACTTGAGCACCACACCCTGGCCTTTCTGCCGAAACCCAGTGCCCACCTGTGCTCAATTCTGATTTAAGCTGATGTTTCCCTGTTAAAGAAGAGATCATGCAGACGGCCAGGGTGCTGCAGACACTAAAGTGGCAGGGACACACAAATTGGATTTTTTCTGACTTCTCCCTGCCCTCTCAGAGAGGCAATGGGAGTTCACTAGAGCACAAAAGACTATGCTGATCTTGTGGGTTTCCTCTACCATGCTGTACCCCGCCATGCTCTGGTACTCCACAATGGTGTGCCTTAGTCTCTAGACACACCTCAACAAGCTGAAGCTTTCATCCTTAAACACTGGCTTCAAGTTAATATAAGGGTCCACACTGTCAACAGGTCCTCCGTAGCCCATTTTTCTAGGCCGCTAATGATGTACTCTACCCCGGTGCTGGAAGACCCACCGAGGCCCACATGGTATGAGGCCTCAGTTCCTATAATCTCCTTCCCTCCAAACGATGATCTCTGTTGGCAGCATACGCCACTGCAAAGGAGGAGAGATGAATAGAAAAAGAAAAGTGACGCCAAGAAGCTGGGATACTGACCTGCCCATTGTTCTATGAGTCAGTCTTACGGCAGATTTGATTTTGCCCCCCTTTCGGAAAGCGATGGTAGTAAAAGTCCCTGAACTGAATGTCTGCATTGAACTGTCAACACATGCAGGGCTGAAGTCTTGGGCCTCAGGCTCCATAGCACTCGTTCCTAATAGCAGTGTCACTAGCTCAGAAGAAGCCAGGTGCAAGGCTAGCCAGTTAAAGGCAGTACTGGTTCTTTCGGGCATGAAAACCATTTGTCCCAAGGGTGTTGATAAAGCAGTGAAATGCTGCAATACAGCTGCCCCTTTTGCCATCAACACGTGTCTGCCCCTTGACCCCCTGCCACAGTTTGCCATAGCACAGCAATGTGCAGAAGTGGCTGAAGACTCTGTGGTAGAGATTAGAACATATCCATAGGAGATCCTGCTTATGGAGGACAGACTGGCTCTGAGAAGTCATTATGGTGAGTACTTCAGAGCAATCGCTGCCTATGATCTGAAAAAAACCTTTACAGCAAAGATGCCTTCAATTTAGCAGTCTCTTTCAGAACAGGGTGTTTTTCATTAGAGGTGGGATCTTCCCAGGTGGCCAGAGGTACTCTGGTAGTCCTGGGATGAATTCCTTCCAGATTCAGATGACAAGGTGTCCCAGGACTAGGCCCAATATCCTTCTCTGACATGCCACCAGTCTTAGGAACTGGATCTGGGACTTTTCTGCAAATGCAGCAGTGGGAGAGTTGACCCATTTTATCTAAAGGACCCAGTCCTTTTACACGAAGTCCAACAACATATCACAGAAGCACTCAAACATAATGACACACCCAAATCACCTCATTTGTACTTTGGAATACGGACAAGGCAATGCTCCGGGGCGCTATCATTAAGTATACTGCCAGGAAGACCAAAGAGAGGAACGCTCAGAGAGCATATCTCCTGGGGTCCCTGCACTGCTTGCAGCAGCACCAACAATGCACTCTGGCTGACCCAGAGCAACTGACTAAGGTTAAAGCTAAGCTTGACAAATTGGCATTGGTTCAGGCAGAAGAAACCTTGAGATACCTCCATCAGAAGTATTATGATTGAGGCCTAAGGGACGGTCACCTCTTAGCAGACACAGTTCGTGGTTACTGGACCCCGGTCTCTATTCAAAAAATTTTACATCTGACAAAAAAGGCACAGGTGCGCAATATCAAACATTTTGGTAGCCTTTAGCTCCTACTATGGTAATCTATATGCTGCCAGGGTTGCTCCAGATTTAGACACTATGAGGGAATTTCTATTGTCTTTGGAGCTCCCAAAGCTTGATGAAACCAATGCTGTCACACTTATGGCCCCTCTATCAGGTGTGAAGCTTGAGGAGGAGCTTTGCAGACTATGTATGGACAAACGTCCTGGTCCAGACGGTTACCATGCTAAATTTTTCAAAAAATTCTCTTACCAACTGTCCACCCTCCTCTCTGGACTTCTTCATGCTTTGCTTAGTGGTGCCCCGAACTCCTGGAAATATGTGATTTTCATTATATGGAAACCTGCCAGACTTTCTGATCTCTTGCATACTGTATAACCCCTTATTTTCGCTGAAAATTTATTTCCGCTATATCCGCGGGACAGTCCTTGTCCGTGGAAATAAATTTACAGTGAAAATAAATGGACCACTTTGCCAACATACACAAAGGAAAGGTTTGAATGTTTTACTGCCACTACATTGCCCCATGTAGTCAGATGCCAACATGTAACCAGACAGCACTCACACTGTTAGAAAGACCTGAACATCAGAACTACCACTAATTTGCCATTACAGATGGCAATCACAGAGAATACTTGACATGCCGTCTCTGTGTCAGCATTCTTGGCGTTCGGCAGTCCGAGATTCAATGCTTGCAAAACAAATGTTGAATAATTTCTTGTTATAGCTGTCATTTTCTTTTCTACCCTTTGCTATCAACAAATTATTTCTGTACATTAAGTCCACTTTTGCTTTTGCTTCTTGTACGTATTGTCGTTCTAAGTTGGGAAATGCAGGTCACAGCGCTAATATAAGTTTATGCGGAACTGCCCATGGACCCAGACCGCGCGGAATATAAGGTACGCTGAAATAAAGCGTTATACAGTAATTTCCGTGCTAAGCACTGATTACAAGCTCTTTATGTCTATACATAGGATTCCTTTGTCCCTGATCTCATATACGCTGAACAAATGAGTTAAGTTAGAACCAGCCAAAGCATACAGAGCATACCACACTCTCTCTCTCACTTCTTCAAAAGGCTTCTTGGACAAACTCAACATTGCTGGCTTTGAGTCTTAACACAGAGAAAGTGTTCGATCACGTGTCCTGGATCTTGCTCTGTGCCTCCCTCTTGTGGTTTGGTTTCTCTCAGACTTTTTTGGACCTACAATGTCTATCTATAGTAGACCACAAAGACAGGTCAGGGAGAATGGTCATCTCTCCTCTCATTCTGATCTTTCTCGAGGCACCTGTTAGGGATGCCCATTTCTGGATATAAGCCGGGGGATGTACTGGAACATCTGACACCATTACACTGCAATGGCATATATTTCTCTATTTGCTCTCTCCTGAGAGAGACCTTCCAGCAATCTGGACCGTTAGATTTGGTGGTGGTGGTGGTGGGGGGTGATCTCTATCAAGGTATAGCCTAAACCAGAAAAAAAAAAAAACAGAGCTGCTGGCAATTAGTTTTTCCCTCTCTCCAAACAGTCGTGCCTGTTCTCCCTTCAGATGGGACTCGCCAAACCTGAAATACTTGGGTGTCAAACTAACTAGGAATAGTGCCCCCTCCCCCGAGGCGATCTATGGTCTGCTACAAGCTCAATTACAAACTGACTTTGACTGGTGGTTGGCTCTGCCACCACTTTGGAGTGCAGGGTAATTACCACTAATCTGATGGCCCTCCCAAACTTCGTTATATTTTTTTAATCATTGCCCATCCCTAACCCACACGTGAACTGGGATGCCTGGCAAAAGATGATTTCATGTTTTCTCTGGCAAGGGAAACCCCCAAAGGTTAAATTTTCCACTCTATGCTGCTCCAAGTCCAGTGAAGGTCTTGCTCTCCTGCAATTGAATCTGTACTATGAAGCAGTGCAATTTCAGCCTCTGAGGTACTGCAAAGCTCTCCTGCCCACCACTGGGTACAACTAGAGTGGGGGAATCTTTTGCTGCAGACCGCTTGCAGAGATGGATTTTTCGATCCCAGCCTACTGGTCTCTAAAAAACCTCCTCCCAGCCAGCCCAGTGGTGCAGAGGGCTAAGGCTCTTAGATGCCTTACCGCTCTTATGCTGGTGACCTGAACAAGCTCAGGCCGCCTGGGGGGAGGCTGGGAAGAGATCAAGTGGCTGACTAGCGGCTCTCCTCTCCTCACTGGGGAAGTGAGTTTCCCAGACTCTTGGCTGCCAGCAAGTGCAGATTAGGTGGTAGCATTGAGATCAAGGCGGGCTGGCGCTATGCCAGGTGAGTGGAGTGGAGTGGGGCTGCTGGCTCCGGAGTGCATACGCGCCTCCATGCACATACACGACTGTACCTGCCGTGGCCTCAGTGAGTTGGGGTGGAAAATAAAAAACAGGGAAAAAACCCTATGTACCCCACTGTCAAGCATGATAGCTCTTGGCAACCTCGGGTCCCACTCCGCGTGGATCACCGCTGGATTGACAGCAGGGGGAACAACAGACAGGACTGGGGGGGGTCCGGGTCCGGGCCTAACAAAAAGGCACAAGGTGGTAGTGAAGGGCGAAAGCTATATGGAAACAAAAATCCCCTTCCCCCAGTTCACCACTACTGTGTTACAGATATGGAGATGGGTGACTGGTGATTGCCAGATTTCAGCTCAGTGAGACCTTGCTTTGGGTACTACCACTCCATATACACTCAAATTCCTTGCCAACCCAAGATACGGGCTACAGGACCTGGTACCACCGAGGACTACTCTACCCATTACACTTTTACCAAGGTACCAGGCCAGTGAAGTTTGTGACTCTACAAGACTGGTTGGCTCTACCACATATTGGGCTTTTCCGGTACTTTCCGGTCAGAGCTTATCTGGAAGGCCTCCAGAGATGGGCAGCTATTCAAGGGCCTGCCCACCCCATGGTAGTTCTGGTGACAGAGGCTCTAAGGGGAATGTACTGGAAATATTAGCTCTCTCGGCTATATGGAGCTTTTACAAAACAGTCCTGCATTGACATTATTGCCTGCTTTTGAACTTTGGATGCTGGAACTTGCCACCCCTGTTGCTGAAGATCTCTGGGTCAGAATATGTCAAAATACACACAAGAAGAAAATACACACAAGGCCACCTCTTCACAGGGGTGGAGACAGTTTATCTGGAGCTCCCTTGTGCGTTACTTCATTAGCCCAATGCAGCAGGGGCTCCAGTGAATGGCCGCCACTCCAGAATGTTGCAGAGCCTGTGGGGAAGCACAGGGACTAATTTTTGTATATTCTGGGCCTGTTTGTGGCTTCAACCCTTTTCTCAGGACTTGGAACAGGCCATGTGGGACTTTTTTCCCGGTGTCCTAAATCTCATTGCCCAGCTCTTATTTACATTATTCCCTAGAGGATGAAGAACCCGGCCACTAAATATTTCTTGCGGGTGTTGCCCGTAGCTGTCAAAAAACGCACAACAAAAAAATGGCTCCCCCCCCAGAGATATCAACGATGGGGCAGTGAAGGTCCTTAGTAAACAGCATATACAAAATAAAGACACTTACATTTTCAATCTGGCAACAGGAGGAGAAGGGATGGAATAGCTGGAACAGATGTATACTTAATGTTATGGAAGCTGGTTCAGATTTTGTTCCTTAGATAAGTAGAGATGTTCTGGATGCGAGAGGAACACTGTTTTAATGGATGTAAGTTGGAGGGTTGAGCCGTCTTTACATATGCTTATAACAAAGATAACACCTGATCAACTTTTATATATGATGTAATATAGCTCACTGCTGGCAGTGCATGTTCTTGTTCCTGCTGTTATCTGTTTCTGCGTTTGTCTACTATTATGACTTCAAAAATTCAATACATTTTGATATTAAACAAAAACAAAAGACAAAGTGTCCCAGACAGTGGTTGGGCTATGACCCACGGCCAACCTGTTAGTGGACAACTGATACATTTTGGTGCAAGTTACTGCCGAGATCGTCCAGGAGTCCCTGACAAAGGGTTATTCTCCTGTCGCCACGATGAAGGCAGTAGTAAAACCCCTTCCTGAGCAAACCATCTACAGATCTGTCTTGGACCACTTCCTTTTAGGAAAGGTGGTTAAGAAAGTGCTGGCACTGAATATTGAGGCCCACTTCGAGCTTCAGGACATCTATGAGCTATTCCAACTGGATATCAGACTGCGACATAACACGGAGACTGTGCTAGTAAGGGTGCAAAATGATTTATTTTTGGCGAGAGAGAGGGGAATACTCTATAGTTGTTTCTCTCTCTCTCTCTCTCTAGTCAGCATTTGACCCTACAGACTGCCAGGTTTTGACAGACAGCCCAGGGCACTATGGAGGTTTTACAAGCATAGTTTTGTGCGAGTCTGAGTGCTTCTGAACAAGCAGAACGCAACAGGTAATGGCGGGCAACTGCTTATCAAAGTTAGCTTCCCTTTGTTTTAGGATGCCTCACACTTGTGTTGAAAACATTGTTTGTAGTGTATATTTTACCTTCTGGGGAGACTGTTAGATGGCACAACTTACTGTTTCACTGCTATGAAGATAACACTCACTGGAACTTGACTTTTGCTCCTGACAGTGCAAATCCTATAGCTAGGCTTGGCAGTATTAGATTTAAACTGGTAAATGTCGATAAATGTCGATTTCACTGCACACACACAAACCGCCGAAAAAATATTTCCAATAATAATCTAAATTTAGAGATAGGCAAAGTAAGTTCTATTGCCATTTTGGCATGTGATGATAATTTGTTTTTTTATCAGTCTGTAAATCCTCAGTGTTTACTGTCATTAACTGCAGCTGTGAAAATTAAATCGATACAAATAAAAAAATGCTTAAAAACCCATAATTTCATGCAGCTGTGAAAATTTTAATTGATAAAACTCAAGAAAAAGGTTTAAAAATAAAAATCTCTATTTTCCATCAAAATTATAAAAAAATAACAATCAAATTCTGCCAACCCTACCTATAGCTGAGTTAGAGCACTGTATGTCTGAGATCAATGACTGAATGGCTGTGAGCTGGCAGAGTCTCAACCCCAAAAAAGCGGAGATACTTTGTTTTTTTTGGACTGGGCTTGTACATGCTGGTAACAAGGGGTACTGACACCATGTTGCCACTGCTGAAAGGTGTCACTCAGAGATATTAATAGGGTGAAGAAAAAAAATGGGATTCATTGTGGACTGCAAGCGTATAATTTCAGATGGTGGCAGTAGTTTGCTGTGACTATTCTTTATCTTTGTAACATTGCCATTTTGGAGCCCTATCTAACTTCTGAGGAAGTGGTTACACTGTTATGTTATTTTGTGATATCTCAGCTGGACTACTGTAATACTCAATAAGTGGTAGTCAGTATTAAGTCCCGGTATACTGTATCTAGATCTCACAGTAAATCCACATTAATTGCGGTGGGATTTCCTGTGATATATCTGAATATACAGTATGTAGATATTTGCTGGGCTGTATCTCTGATTATCACTGTAGGGCTTAGTTACTGGAAGACTGATACTTCGCCTGCAGTTGGTGCAGAACACAGCACTGTGACTGATTTATATTGGGATTGAGCACAGCAAGCCAGTACTCTGTTTTGCCTTGCTGTCGTGCCTTTGAAGTAAATGTTCCAGTTAAACAGCAGCTGACTCCTTCAGAAGAACTTCAGTAAAACATAATAAGATACAGTTCAGCTTGTATTTAATATTAGTTCTGTATTTCTTCTCCACATTTTTTATTGCTTAGGTCATTTGCATGAAAACATGATCTTTGGTCCTGAACAGTTCATATATTCCCGTTGCTTTCCCCCCACCTGAAGTCATAATGCACCACTTGTGACATCACAGTTACTTCCATGGCAACAGCTTGTGATGTCACAATAGAGGATTATGACTTGAAGTTTTGGAGTAAACTACAGAGGCAGAGTAACTCTAAGTGATAAATATGTATTCTTGTAAATTTACTCAGTAATTAATAATGGCGAGGAGAAATTTATAGAAAATGTATGGAATGTAAGCTGAATTGTACATAAGCATTATGTTTTTCAAAGTTTTCTTTGAGGCGCCAGCAGCTCTTTAAGTGCTGCTGCAAAAGACAGCTGAACAATACAGAGGTTAAAGATCAATGGCAACCATTTTACACATTGTTAAAGCAAGCCTGAATTCAAGTCCCTGTGTCATGAGTAGTGTTTCCTGAACATGTCATGCTATTTGGTTTTGTGGTTTTCTTTAAATCGGCATTTGTTAATTTGTTCTGCACTAACTGGAAACGGTCGTGCTGTTTCTGTCCTTCTGACTGAGCCTTGGTGAGTGATGACATCATATTGGACTAAGCTACTGCTTCAGCAGTGCAAGTCCCTGCTTGACTGAAGAGCTGTAAACTTCCAAATTAGAGCAGTCTGTAGAATTATTTGTTTGCTGTTCAGGGTTTATACTAACTCAGTATCAGGTATGTGTTCAGATGAATTAGCTGAAAAGCTATCATTTTGTTCTTCTAAAAAGCTGACCATATGAGCTTCAGTGCTGAATTGAAGTGGTACGCATTTGAGAAATCAACTTGTCTGTATCACCGCTGTGAGCTTTCTCCCATCAACATTGTGTTTTTTTCTAGCTATATACACTAAGTTGTTTAATAGATATAAAATAATTCTAACTTTTGTTAAATCATACAGGTAGTTTGTCATTGATTTAGTGTCAATAAATAAGTTCATGTAAGAACAATTGTTTTCCTCTTGGATTGAAAAAAGGTGCCTGCCACACTCTGCTATATTTGGCACATGTACTATATGAACTCACAAATTTCATTTCTTTGATGGTTTCTGTGTGAAAATACATCATGTATATGTATAATTAGAAACACTATATGGCATCCTGATGCCCCCATCTCCTGCCTACAGTTAAAACAACTGCACTCTACTGCCCCCTGTCACACAAGCACCCTGTCTCCTGCCCCACATTTGAGGCTGATGCACCCTGCTGCCCACTCTCTCCTCCCATAGAGTTGGGGTTGCTGAACCCTGTTGCCCCATCTCCCACCTGAACAATCAGGGCCACTGCACCCTGCTGCCCCTGCCTGAACGGTTGTGGTTGCTGCACCCTGATGCACTTTGTCCCCCACCCCATCCCAGTCAGAGCTGCTGCACCATTTTTCCTCCTGTTTCTGCCACCGCAGTTGGGGCTGCTGTGCTCTGCTATGCCTTAGAGTCCCACGTCCCCTGCCTCCACATTTGAAGTTGCTGCACCATGCTGCCCATGCCACCAGAGGTGGGGCTTTTATTGCACCCTGCTACCTACTTCCATTTTCCTAAATGGACAGGGCTGCTGCACCATGCGCATCCTGTCCTACAGTCAGGGCTGCTGTACCCTGATGCTCCCGCCCGCATGTCCTTCCAGACAATCAAGGCTTCTGCACCATGCTGTAGTCTGTCCCCTGCCGCCAAAGCCAGAGCTGCTGCACCCTGTTGCTGTCTGCACAGTCAGGGCTGCTGTGCCCTGCTGCACCCTACAGCCCCACGCCTCCACTGCCCCATGACTCCACAGTTAGCATGGCTGCACCATGCTGCCCCCTGCCAGCAAAGTCAGATTTTTTTGCTGCACTGCCCAAAAGAAAAAAACAGAAAAATACTTTAATCTTATGTTATAGGGGTGAAGGATAGAAGGCAGTAAGGTGCAGAAGTCCCAACTGTTTGGCCAGGAGACAAGGGAGGCATTAGGGTACAGCAGCCCAAACTGTGGGACAGGGTGCAGCAGCCACACATGGGTGGAACTGACACAACTTTGGGGGCAGAGAACAGGGTGCAACAAATGCCATAACTCTTGTGGCAAGTGGCAGCATGGTACAGCAGCTCTAACTGTGGAGGCAAGGGTCTCTAGGGCACAGCAGCCCTGCCTAAGTAGGCAGCAGCACGATGCAGCAGCCCTGGCTGTGGTGACAGAGGACAGTGGACATGATGGTGCAGAAGCCTTGACTGTGGGGCAGGACACAGTGGGGGCATCAGGATATAGCATCCCTAACAGTGGGATTGGGTGCATACAGTGCAGCAGTCCTGACTGTTCAGGCAGATAAGGGCAACAGGGTGCAGCAACCCCAACCATGTGCAAGAAGACAGTGGGCAGCAGGGTGCAGCAGCCTAGAATTTGGGGCAAGAGACAGGGGGCTTGTGGGGCAGGGGATGGGGCAGCAGAGTGCAGCTGCCTCAAATATGGCACAGGAGACAGTGGGCTTCAGGATGCTCTATACTGTTTCTAGTTGTATTTTCACACAGAAACTTTCAAAGAAATTCAAATTACGTACTTACCGTAATTATGATCTTTCTGTGTATCTTCACCATTCATCACAGATGGGGTACTGGCCGGAGATCAGGACCCCGCGGGAGCCTTTTTCTTTTTTTTTTTTTTTTTTAAAAGATAGGCGGAGCCGATGCAGCATCGGCGCCGTCCCCGAGGCCGACGTACTACGCGGCGCTCGAGGATTAGCCGTTAGGCTGCATCGACTCCACCTGCCTACCAGTTCTGAGTCGCCGGAGAAGTAAGAGGAAGGGATGGAGGGTGGGACAAGAGAGTCCAAGGGACAGAAAAAGGAGAAAAACTGAACTAAAGGAGAAATAACGACTGAGAGGACAGCATATAAGTAAGACTAAGGGGATTGGGTAGGAGCCCCAATCTCTGGAAGTGGAAGAAGGGAGGGAAGGGGGAGAGAATTTCAGGAGAGAGTGAGAGGTAACAGGATCCAGGACCCTTGTCCGTCACCAGACTGTATAGGAACTGCAAGGAGTTAGCAAAGCTCTTTGCCAGAATTCAAGGCACAGAATGACTGGCAATACCCCAAAGCAGAGTCGGCTATTCTGGAGAAGGACAGGGTACAGGGATTCAGTAGTCTCTCTCTAAAGAGATATTTGGTGAAAAAAAGAAAAAGGAAAAATTTTTTTTTTTTTTTTTTTAAATCAGATGGATAACAGAAGGAGGGCAACCACCAGCTCCTACCCCATAGGGAAGAAGATATGTAGAAGACAGGAGTGCCACTCAAACTATACCCCTTAGGGAAGACTGTCCCCCCCGTGTGTCTCAACTAATCTCACTCAAGCAAGGGTGCCGGAAGATGGCAACAGTTGAGGGGGGCTAAGGAAGAAAGGGCACTTTCCCTATACTGGTTTTAACCATACAGGAACAACAAGTGGAGGGGCTATCGCCCCTTTCACCCCAGAGGTTCCGGCACCTATGCAGTGAAGATAGGGAAGGCACAGAAGGAGGAGGATTCCAGAGACTGAAGCCCCAAGGGGGATGGTGGGAGGGATTGTGATGAATGGTGAAGATACACAGAAAGATCATAATTACGGTAAGTTCGTAATTTGAATATCTTATCTGTGTCAATCTTCACCATTCATCACAGATGGTGAGTACAAGCCCCGAAGAGGATGACTGATTGCACCCTAAGGGACAGTGTCCCTTAGCCCTCAGTGGGGACACATTAGGGGAACCTTCTGGGCCTGAGGAGGCCCTAGAGAGGGGAGAGCGAGATGGGGTTCCCCCAGAGGGGGAAGGAATTTGCCCAGACAAACGCCGTCTCGCCCTACGGGAAAACAGGTAGGTTCCCTGGTGAGCGGAGCAAATCACCCTACGCCGGGCCAAGGGTGACAACCGGGAAAGGCGAAGCCATGCAGATCTTCTGGTGCAGATCGCTGTCCCTACGACCCTGGTAGCTAACTCACTGGCGTCGTAAGATGCCCTTGCTTGGTGCCTTGCTAGTTCCAGGCCACGTGCAGAGAGAGCAATGGCTTGCCTGGTTTGCTCCGAGTCAGGCAGAGCGGCTAGGAACTGACCTAGCGCTGACCACAAGTACCTGTTATAGGCAGCGTAGTGGGCCTGATGCGCAGAAATGGAGAGAAGCAGCCGTGCGGTAGAAAGTCCTCCTCCCCCAGAAATCAAAATCCGAGGAGTCCTGATCTGGGGGCCGGTCACGGTGGAGGGCGAAGCCCATCAGGAGTGTCCAGGTGCGTCAATCCGGACTGCGGATGAGGCAAGGAGCCTGGAGACTCCGGGGGAGCGCAATACCTCTGGCAGAGGTCCCTAGGGGCAGGAACTCCGGAGAAGGGCCTCTGCCAGAAACGCATGGACGCCTCCCGAAAGGGAGCGGGCCAAGGCGGCACCACGAGGGTGGCTGTCCCAAAATCGCCTAGAAAGGCGTGCGCCGCATGCTCCGGATTGCTCACAGAAGAAGGAGAAAGGTGAAGGTCCTCCATCATCCTCACGAGGAAATGATACTCAGAGATCAGCAGCAGCAAGAAGATGTGGACAGAAGGTTCCTCTCCCCTAGAAGAGGGGAATGAGGAGCTGGAGGTCACCATAGGCTCGGAGGGTGGCTGCTCAGGGGGAGGTTGAAAAACCTGGCTGTCCAAACCCCTAACGTAAGCAGGGAACCGAGCAGCCACCGCTCTGAACTGTTCCTAGGTGAGAGGCCCACTAGGACCAAAGATGCCTGGGAATGCAGGAGAAGGCGGCAGAGGGGAGTGGACAGAGCCGAGAGGAGAAGTCGGCTGACCTGTGCCAGGGCTAAGGAGCAGACCACGGACTCCCGCGGGGGGAGTCCTGGAAGACTCCGCAGTCAACAGCTACACAACCGCTTCAGTACTGCCTAGACTGCGCCCAAAAGAATCCCCCAAGTGAGGCGACCGGGGCCGTGAAGGTCCAGAAGGACGGTCCCCTGCCTCGAAAGAATGGGACCCTCTCAAGGAACCCGAAGGGGAAGGGCGGAAGTCCGCACTCCGGCTCCGTCCAGGACCCGGGTAGGTCCCAGAGAAGGGCCGGAGCGCCGAACCTATACCCCTCGACCCTTTGGAGTCCGAAAGGGTCCTAGCCCTCGAAGTGGCCAGTCTAGGCAGCTCCGTACCCAGGGCCGCTCCCGAAGGGGCAATCCGAGGAGCACCTTCCCCTCCCGTGGCCCTCTCGATAGGCCCCAAAGTTGGGCAACCGAGAGATGTCACAGTAGGGGGTACCACCGTAGAGGGGTCAAGGAACCCCCCAAGGCTAGGCTGCAAGGCGATGGTGGCACGCACCACAGCCCACTGATCAACACCACTGACCCTAGCCCTAGAGGAAACCCGACTCACCTCGGAGGGGGACTGGCCGCGACCTGAAGAGGAAACCACCAGCTTGTCCTCCCTTGCAGACAACCCCGAAGGGTGTGACTGCCCATTCGACTCCGAGCTGGACTCTGACTCCGAAGAGGAAGAGTCCGAGGCCCTAAGCCAAACAGTAGGGGGTCGAGGAAGGGACACCTTCCCGAGGGGCCGGAGCCAAGGCAATCCCGCCTGGTCCACAGCACCGTGGCGGTGCCAGCAGAAGGTGGCAGGGCAGCTTGGGCCAGAAGTCCTAGGCCAGGGCCAGCTGCGGCACCATCAGGTCCCACCGTGCCAGGAGGCACCCAGGACGGAGACAGCGTCAGCAACCCCAGTCTCGAGCCAGCGCCACCGCAGGCCGCTGTACCCGCGTGCGTATCGGCGAGACCAAAGCGGCGTCGGCGACCGAGACTCTGCTCCAGACCCGGCGCCGACATCAGCGCGTGAGACCCGCTCGGCCGCGGCGTCAAAAGTCCTACAGGCGCCCTACGTCGGTAGCGGCAGACGCACACTGAACGCCGCGGCGCCGTGCTCAACCTCGGCGCCCGAGGATGGCGCCAGGTGAGACATGGCGAAGGGCGATGCTCGGCGGTTTCTGACACGCGAAACGAGTAGCCGACGCGGACAGCGCCCAGCAAGCCCTCGCGCCCGACACCGACAGGACCCTCGGCACAGGCGGCACGAAGGCCCGCGGCGCGAGCGGCGGGCGTCGGGGCGGCATCGACCGGGCCTAGCGGACCGCGGGGAGCGCACACCGTGGGAGCCTTCACCCCCGAAGGAGTGATTGCTGGAGCGGCGCCTCCCGCCCGCTCCCGGGGGGACGCGGGACGGGCCTCCTGCGTCGCGGAAGGAGCCTCGGCCACGGCTAGGCTAGAAGAGGTCGAGGCTCCCTCCTCCGCGGTCCGTGTAGAACCAGGAGGGGACCCGGAGGTAGGGCCGAGATAACGCGGCTTGGACCGACGAGTGCGCAGCCTATCCCCGAAAGTCGGCGGAGCCGCCCGACCTTAAACGCTGTTCCAAAACTCGCGGTCCATCGAGAAGCAGGCGCCGCATCTAATCCATGTCGGTAGTGGGCCAAGGCACGAAGGCACGGTCATGTTGAGTCGGTGACGGAGTACTTGCTGACACGCACAGGCACCGGCGCATAGGGGGCCGACCCATCTTCCTGCGTTTTGCCCTCCGACTGCGACGCTGACCTACGGAGAAAAAAAACGCAAAAAACAGACCTCGGCGTCAGCTTTAAATGTAATAAAAAGGAAGATCTTACAGCGACGCCGTAGTGAGGCAAACACAGAACTAGTAGACTGGCGACTAAAGCGCAGGCTTCAAGGCCTAAATTTTGAATAAGGTTTCTTCGGGAGCTTCCGGGCGCCTCGTTGGCGGAGGCGAAGAACTGGTAGGCAGGCTAACAGCTAATCCTCGAGCGCCACGTAGTATGTCGGCCTCGAGGACAGGCGCCGATGCTGCATCGGCTCCGCCATCTTTTTAAAAAAAAAAGGTTCCCGCGGGGTCCTGATTCTCCGCCAGTACCCCATCTGTGATGAATGGTGAAGACTGACACAGATAAGATCTGAAATTTGTGAGTTCATATAGTACATGTGCCTGAAATAGCAGTGTGTGGCAGACATCTGTTTGTCAATCTGAGAGAAAAATAATTGTTCTTACATGGACCTATTTGTTGAGGCTACATCAAAGACAAACTAGTATGAATTAATAAACTTTAGATTTATATTATGTCCCCTAAATAAACAACCCAGTGTTGTATAGCTAGAAAACAAAACACAACGTTTTGATGGGACAGAACTCACAGCTGTGATACAGACAGGCTGATTTCTCAAATGCATACCACTGAAGTTCAGCGCTGAAAGTGAAATGATTAGCTTTTTAGAAGAACAAAATGATAGATTTTCAGCGAATTCATCTGAACACATACCAGAGATTGAGTTAGTAAAAACCCCGGACAGCAAACAATTAATTCTACAGACTGTTCTAATTAGGAAGTTTACAGCTCTTCAGTCAAGCAGGGACTTGCACTGCTGTAGCAGTAGCTTAGTCCAATATGATGTCATCACTCTCAAACGCTCAGTCAGAAGGACAGAAACAGCCTGTTTCCAGTCAGTGCAGAACAAGTTAAGAAATGCTGATGTACAGAAAACCACAAAACCAAATAGCATGACATTTTCAGGAAACACTACTCATGACACATGGACTAGAATTCAGACTTTTTTTAACAATGTATAAAATGGTTGCCATTGATCTTTAAGAAGTCCAGTGGTTCTTAAAACTGATTGGTGGAAATTAAGCAAGTGCTTTATTCTCTTAAACTATTAGATTACACAGTTAACCCCATCAACAGCAGATTTTAATGAAGTGACAAACACTGTGACTCACAGTGTACTGCTAATCAGTCCACAGTGTTGTTCATGGATAGCATCACACCATGAATAACAGTGCATGACTTGTTAAAAGGTGAATCATTAATGACAATTGTGACAGCGTTGAAAAAGACCCTGTCCCATTTGTTATGCAGAAAGTGTTAAATGCATGGATCTGTTCTATCCTCTCCTTTTATTTATTTACTGAAAGAATCGGAATACAACCTTTGAGTCAAGGACTCCCTTGCATAGGCTCCATGTCAAAAATGAAATAACATCACAGGCTACGAGAAAGAGAAGAACAGAGCAATATTACAATGTTAAAAAGAGGACAAGTAACAAAATTCAACGGTGGAGCGATCCAGCCAGAGTCAGACAGCGAGCAGTAAACAACAGTTACAGTATCAAAAGACAGTGATCAATAAACTACAGTCTGGTTACAATTTCTGCAGGGTCAAGCGGTAGGGGCAGACCCCAGGTCAAAGTGGAAGTGGGGGGGAGAGTGGTGGGTGACTTGCGTCTGCATTGCAGATAGGGACTAGGCGCAGTCGCAGCAGGAGTGGGAGAGAATTTCCAAGCGGAGTCGGAATTTAAATGGGCCTAGACACTGCTCCAGAGAGACCGCACGAGGTAGTTCATTAAACCAGAGGGGGGCCCTGTGGTAATAGGAGCATTGGCCCAGGGAAGTCCTGCAATGAGGTACTAAGAGAGGGGCAGACAGAGAGCTTTGAGTTGTCCGGGGTTGGGTGGAGTGCTGCACAAGATGGCAAAGTCCCATGGGGGAGAAGCAGAGTGAAGAGCTTTCTGGCAAGGAGACAGGTCTGGTATCTGAGCCGTCCATCGAAGTTAAGCCAGTTGGTGCGACAGTAGAGCTCACAGGTATGGGTCCACCGGTCACATCCTGTGACAAGTCTGCAGGCTTTATTTAGGGAGACCTTAATATGGCGTAGGGCAATGGGGTCAGCAGAGCCGTAGATGACAATTCCACAGTCAATAAGTGAGAGCACTGAAGATGTCACAGCAAGGTTTAGGGCGTTTGGGGGCAGGCAACCCCTATGCCTATACAAGAGCCCTATTCTAGCATTGGCAGTGGAGCAGAGAAGATTGATGTGTTTGTTGAAAGTGAGAGAGGAGTCAAGGGTGATGCCTAGGTATTTAAAGGTGGGTACCAGGTCAAGTGGGGAGCCCTTGGAGTTGAGTCTGTCTCTTGTCTGTCTGGTTGCGCAACCAAATGGTCTCATGAGACCTAGGAACTGATCACTCTCACAGAGCTGTCAGCAGGAGGCCAGCTTGGGACACTGATCTATTTGCAAGCCTGGTCTGCAAAGAAACTGACAAGAACTCTGATACATTTTGTGAGAAACAAGATGTCTCCTTAATAAGCTCAGGATGAAGAAGTTAATTGTCAGGCAAAGACTTGTTATAAAAAGAGCAACTTCTTGTAAACTGGAAAGGAACCCTCGAGTGAAGGACTTTTGCTTTCTCGGTTTGTACTGCCATTGTATTTCGCTATCCTGAACAATTTTTAAAATAATTTGTATTCTATTGTTACTGATAATAATAAAACACTACTTGAGCATTTTATAACTGCTCCTAGTTTTCCTATGCTTCCTGGCCTATGCCTCGATGGCAACAACATCTCACACCTGCACTGAATACTCCAAGTAGTTTAAAACTTCACAAAACATGAAATATCATTAATAATAATCAGATATGGAATCAGTGGTGGACATGATGGACTTAAGAGACCCTTCCCAAAACATTATATATCTTCTATAGATGTTCTTCTCCTCACTATTTATGGTACTACTAATTACACAAACTCCGGATCTTCATCTCCCCTTAGAGTTCATTTGCCCCAGTTGCATTCACTAGTTGAAGTAATAATCCTCTACTGTAGCATCACATTCTGTTGCCATGGGAATAACTGTGATATCACAAGCAGAGTATTATGCCCTTAGGTGGAGAATAAGCTATAAGAGCAGATGAACTTTAAATTATAAGAATACATGAACTCTCAAGGAACAAAGAATATTTTCATAAAAATTACCACAGTAATAAATAATGGGGAGCTGAAATATAGAACTAACGTGAAATATATGCTGAATCATGTCTAAATATTATGTTTTTCGAAGTTGTCCTGGAAGTGCTGGCAGCTGTTTGAATTACGATGTTTACTATGGTGTTTCAAACACAGATCTTCTTCTGGAATTATCCATAAACATTAAAAAAATAAGCAAAGTTAGTCATTAGTTTTTCTTTATAGATAATTCCTGAAAAAACAATGGTTGAAACTTCAGTTCTAACTCCATTTTCTGCTTTATTTACTTATTGAAATCATTTCATCAGGTAAACATATAGAGCTACAATAATCTCATTTACAGATGCAATATGGTAGGTAGGGTGGGGAGAGATAGGTACAGGATCACACAGTCAAAGACCAACAACAAATAATATTGTTAGTATGTATTTATGCGTCCCTCAAGCCACTCGTTGCTGAAAACAAGTGGTTTCACGTGCCTTCAGCTGGAGTGAGAACAGCAAAGTGAAGCTGAGCTGTTCTGGCTCCAGCTGAAGGCAAGTGAAACCACTTGTTTTCAGCCATGAGTTACGAAGGGGATGTATTAATATATTATTGATCGAAAGCGATCAATAATATATATTTTTTTAAATAAACTTCCCAGAATGTGCCCGTTTCCAGGGCATCTGTGCGTGAGACGCTCTTCAAGGAAAAAGAGTACCTCACACGCAGAGGAAAGGAGTGCTCCCTCGATCTGTAATGAACAGTAGAGCAATTTCATATTTACAAAGCATTAAACAGCAGTGAGAGGGGCGATCCAGTGCGGCAAGTTCAGCCATGATAGACAACATGCAGTCAGATGCAGTCATACCTCTCAACTTCTCAGCACTGAAATACATAGCACTGGCCTTCAACATTCAGAGCAAACGGCCAGAATGTGTAGCACTTTATTAAAAAAGAATATGTCTAAAAATAGTAAGCCCCATATGTTTCATATTAAGGAATGCTTCTATCAAGTTAGTTTTAATAGTTTGTGTCTAGAAATAGCTCTAACATGATGAAGAGCATTGGTAAACCTTTGTGGAGTAAATTTGAGTGTAACAATCATAGCGCTATGCAAAATTCATAGCAGCTGCGATGTATGGGTACAATCACAGTAAGATGCAAAAGGCTGGGGCTAGAAGGAGCGTCAGGCATGAGCAAGGCACTCGGGTAACTAGGGAGTTTTTAGACAGAACTTGAACCCATGGAGGGCTAGCTACTGCACATGGCATATGCTTTAGTGATGGCCAGTTCAGGTAGTTACATAACATGCAGGGATGAGTCTGGATAGGGCAGCAATGGATAGACTGGCAGAGGGCATTCAGCAGGGTACATAGTTGGGAAAGCTGGCAATTTGGGGCAGCAACACATTACCTAAGATATTTACGGGTAATATCATATGTTCGACAAGGCACGTCCTCATACCTTGAGAAAGGTAGTCTCCCTCTCTATAGAGGGCACCAAGTTTTCTGCATGACACTGAAACCAATATCTGCATATGTAAGGAAAACTCCAGTGATTGTCAAGTAAAATAACAAGGTATTTATTTATATTGTCACTGATTTCAAAGTATTATCATCGGAGGTTTAAATGAATGAATTTGGGCAGCCTGTCAAGACTTGTTCTTTGAGCCAAACAGTATGGGAACAGCTTTAGACTGATGTAAAGTTAAGTAATTACTTAGAAACCGTTTTGAAAGTATTTCGAAATCGGATCACACAGCAGTAAAACTGTGACCTGCTGTATACAGGATGGTGTCATCAACATACAGGATAAAATACAGAAATTCTATTAAAATATCATCTGCATTGTATCTAAATATTTATTTTTTTAGGTTTTCCCCAAAATTGAAAAAACTTCACTTTAAGCAGCCATTGCAACTAAAGGGATAATCCCGACAAACTTGTTCCAAGGTGGGTACTGGCTCCTGCGTACCAGTATGTTTCAATAAAAAAAACAAGTGAACCCCACACCAGCCCTCAGCACACTACATCCTCACTCCCAAGTTCCATTTTTCAGATGAGATGTTAAATTGAGGTCCAGTCTGCTGGTTCTAATGGTTGTTCAGCAGTGTCTGTTAAAGATCCTATAGCACATTCTAGAAAAAAAGAGTAGCAGAATTTTCTTGGTGTCCAGGCAAAATTTCCCCCATTAGCATATCCAACAATAGATTAACTCAGTATATTAGCAGTACAGCCTAGAGGTTAGAGTAATGAAGTGTGAACAAGCATTTGTATACCCAACAGGCCTGAGTTCGATTCCAGAACCTCCAGTTGCAGTGTGTCTGACCCTGAGCAAGTCACCTCCCCCAGTGTAACCGGCTCACCCTTGAAAACAGGCACTGTGCCTAGTAGGCCATACTCAGTTAACAAAGAACAAAAAAAACATACATTACATTTATTTCTTGAAATTAGTGTGTTTCTAATCTATTCCTTTTATTGCCCAAACACTGACACAGCATGCTGTATTGTGTTCTTAAATAATTAATAACATGTGGCAATTTTACCTCATTAAGCTGAGGGCATAAAACTTTGGCATCATGATGTATACTGCCCCCAGCTTCACCCAATGAAATAACAACCTTGTTCACAGACACCCCTGATTTATCCTCTTTATATAATATATAGTTAACCCTTGTAAGTCTCAGACTGCTTGTACACTTTTTTAATTCTGTTTCTTCTCCATCACCAGTGCTGCCCCCAATCCACCCACAGCAACTCCAGCCCCATCCCTACCCTTCTCTGTGACTTACCTCTGCCTCCAGGTGCCACAGGGTTATCAGCCAGGCTGCACCTTCTTGATCCATAAAGTACAGGAGTGCAGAGTGGCCAGTTGGATGGGTAGGGCCCCAAAAATACAGGTTACTCACCTGTAACAGGAGTTCTAGGAATGGTATATGTTGTTCATCCACACTCATTGGCAGGTATCCTTGCCGCTTTAAATCTTGCCGGAAGGTCTTCAAGCTTGCTCCTCCCACCCACCCGGGTGGTATAACTCTCGGCTCCGCCCCATGACGCCAGATCTGGCCCGCTGGAAGCTCAGGTTGTGCGTAGCGCCGAGGAAATCGGTGGAGTCGTGTAGGATGAACAACATATACCATTCCTAGAACTCCTGTTACAGGTGTGTATTTCTAGGGACATGGATATGTTGTTCATCCACACTCATTGGCAGACTCCTAGCAGTTCTCCGAGGAGGGAGGCAAGACGACACCCCAATACTTACTTGGGAAAGAGACTGGAGAACCGAGGCCCCAAAACCAGCATCCCGGCGTGACTCAAGGTCGATGTGGTAATGGGTAATGAAGGTGTTTGCTGACTTCCAGGTAGCAGCCCTGCAGATTTCCTGGATAGGGGCGTCCCTGGAAGCAGCCGTTGCAGCAGTATGGCAGGTAGAATGAGCTCTTATCCTCTGGGAGGCTCCATGCCGCCAACTTATAGCAGAGATCTATGCAGGAAGTGACCCACCTGCTTATCGTCCGCTTGGCTGCAGGTCTGCCAGATGCGGCTTCAGCGTGGGTGACAAACAGCTGGCGAACCTCTCCCGAATTTCAGCCATCGCTCTTTGTAATAGGCGACGCCTTCTAGGGTCCAAGGTATGGAGCCTATGTTCGCCTCCGAGGTGTGATTGGGGTAGAACACCGGCAGAGTCAACACCTGGTTAAGGTGAAACTCCGACACCACCTTCGGAAGGAATTTCGGTGGGGCGCAGGACAACCTTGTCCCTGTGGAAAACCAGGTAAGGAGACTCGATGGAAAGCGCCTGGAGCTCTCCCATACTTCTGGCTGACGTGATAGCCACCAAGAAGGCGGTCTTCCACGACAGGTGAGAGAGAGCACACACCTGTGCATAGGTTCGAATGGCTTGCCCATGAGCTTTGCCAGTACCAGCAGTAGATCCCACGGAGGTGGGGGTTCCCGCACTGGAGGGGAAATGTGATCAAGGCCTTTGAAAAAGCGCCAGACCACCTTCTCCTCATGCTGACCGACTGCTTCCCGGCCCGCGCCCGTAAGCAGAGATGGCTGCCAGGTGCACCCTTAGGGTCGCCGACCTAAGCCCTTGATTAGAAAGGGACCATAAATAGTCCAAGATGCTTGCCAAGGAACAGGAGGAAGGGTCCAAGCCCTTGCTCTGACACAAATGGAAAACCTTTTCCATTTGAAGGCATAGCATTTTCTAGTCGGCACTCCTACGGGACGCCTCAACTACATTGAGGACCTCGTGCGGAAAGCCCAAGGCCTGGAACTCTAGCCGCTCAGGAACCAGGCCGCCAGGTGCAGGGATTGAAGGTCCGGATGGAACACCTTCCCTGATTGACTGAGAGCAGGTCGGGCGAGCTGGAAGCTGCCATGAGTCCTGGAGCTGAGACTGAGGAGATCTGGTACCAGAACTGGCGAGGCCAGTCTGGGGCTATCAGAATCACCTGCCTTGTCCCTCCTCGCCTTGAGAAGCACCTTGTGGATCAAGGAAATGGGGAAAGGCGTAAAGAGGCCCGGGTCCACTGCCTCGAGAGGCATCCCCTGCAGCGAGCCCCTGCTGAGGGAGGCGAGCATGGAACAGTCTCAGCCGCGTCTCCTGGAGGCGAACAGGTCCACCTGAGGTGTGCCCCAATGGGAGAACAGATGCTGTACTACCTCCGGCAGGAGAGACCACTTGTGGGATGCAGCCCCTATCCGGCTCAGGGCATCGGCCAGGGTGTTGGAGGCTCCTGCCACATGAATGGCTAGGAGATCCGCCTCCAGGCTGTGCACGAGTGACCAAATGCGGAGAGCTTCCTTGCATAGAAGCATGGAGCACGTCCCGCCCTGGCGGTTTAGATAGAACATGGTCATGGTATTGTCCGTCTGGACTCGGACCACTTGACCCCGGAGGAACGGAGCAAAGGCGGTGAGAGCTAGGCGGACCGCTCGGAGCTCCAGCAGGTTGATGTGGCATCGGGACTCCCGCGGGGACCAGAGGCCATGAGCCCGGTGTTCCCCCAGATGGGCACCCCAACCCATCAGAGAGGCATCGGTCGATAGAGAGACCGTCGGCTCGGGGCGGACGAACGGGATGCCCTCCTGCAAATGATCTGGAACGGTCCACCACTGGAGAGCGTTCCACATCCCCTGTGTCACCGACACAAGCTGGTCCAAAGGATCAGCGCCTGACCACTGGCTGGCCAGTCCCCATTGAAGGGGACACATGTTCCAGCGGCCCAACGGACCACGCTGTGCAGGCCGCCATGAGACCCAGGAGGCGGGGAAGTCCCGGAGGACGCAATTGCCCAACCAGAAATGATCGGGCAAGGAGGAAAGAACCCCGCCCTGTCCGCCGGGAGCCGCTTGGCTCAAGAGAGTCGAGCTCGCCCGATGAATAGAATCACCTGCTTTGGCTCGAGTTCCGACTTGGCCTCGTTGATAAGGAGGCCCAGTTGAGAGCAGACCTGGAGGCCAGATCTCTGGACCACTCCGCCTCCTTCCTGGAGGAGCTGCTATCAGCCAGTCGTCCAGGTAAGGGTACACCTGGACCTCGGCGCCAGAGAATGCTGTCACCACTGCCATGCATTTGGTGAAGACCCTGGGAGCTGGAGACAAGCCAAGGGCATGGCTGGAACTCGAAAGGGATCCTTCCGCCGGAAGCGAAGGAATCTCTGGTGAGACGGACGGATAGGGACGGAAAAACGCGTCCTGCAAGTCCAGAGAGCAGAACCACTGCTCGCGTCCAAGGATGGTATTATCTGAGCCAGAGTGACCATCCTGAAGGTTCGAGACCTAGGAACTTGTTTAGGTCGGTAGGTCGAGAATGGGCGCCAGCCCCCGTCCGCTCGGAACCAGGAAGTACCTGGACACAAACCCTGGGTCTGAAGGAGGGTCCGCCACTCTCTTATCACCTCCTTCTGGAGGAGGAGGCGATGTCGGCTCGACGAGCCGCCAGTGAGGCTGCTGGCTGAGCCCCGAGGCGGCGGCTCTGAAGGGTGGTGCCTGCTCGAATTCCAGAGGCAGGCCTCTTCCCACCACCTCCAAGACCCACCTGTCCGTGGTAACAGCGGACCAGGCGGAACGGAAGTGCCGGAGCCGTCCCCCCACGGGGGGACCCAGGGGTAAGGTGACAGGAATGGGGGCGACACCCCTTAGCCCGTCACTGGGCAGGCTTGGAGGAGGGACCGGCCGAGGGACCTCCTGGGCCTTTTCCTCCCTGCCTCCTGTTAGAGGAAGCCGGCGGCTTGGGTTTGGGATGCCAAGGCCGAGCCTGCTGGCCCTGACGTTGCTGGGCCGGGCGCGCCGGGGGCACAGAAGGACGAAAGGGCTTAGGCTGTGGTTTGCGGCCTTTGTCCTTCTGAGCGGAAGAGACCGAGTCCAAGGTAGCATTGGACTTCTCGATCCTCTGCAGGTGACCTTCCACCCCAGGGCCGAAGAGGTCAGTCCCCAAAAAGGGAACATCCGCCAACTTGTGCTGGGTATCCGAAGTAAAGGTGGATATCCTCAGCCAAGCCCGCCGACGCATAGCCACTGCGGCCGCCACCGATCTGGCACATGAGTCCCCTATATCCAAAGCAGTCTGGAGCTGCTGTTTGGCCACTGCCCTGCCCTGGTCCCGCACTGCTTAACCGTAGTCTGCAGATCGGCGGGAAGATGAGGGATGACCTCATCCAGGGAGCCCAACAGGGCATGAGAAAAATGTGCCATGAGGACGGCCGAACTGGCCTGACGAAGGCCGAGAGAGGACGCAGCGTAGACTTTTCGCCCGACATAGTCCAATTTCTTGGACTCCTTGTCAGGAGGTTTGTCCACATCCCTGGCATTGCCGGCGCGCCGGAAAACGCTGTCGGTAACCAACCCCTCAGCAGAGGGGTGTTCCGAAAAACCGGACAAGGAACCGGTAGGGACCGCATACTTCCTGGCCATCCTGGCCGAAGGCGCAGGGCAGGAAGCAGGGCGCTGCCAAAGCTCCAGTGCCGGACCCACTATGGCCTCGGCCACCGGAAAGGCCTCCGTCGGAGAATCCCCTCGGTCCAGAATCTCCGTGAGGGGATACCTGGCCCGTTTGGAAACGGGTTTGAGCTCCATCCTGGTGGACTCCGAGATGAGCCGAAGCAGTCCTAGGAAGGACGAGAGGCTATCGTCCATTGACTGACCTCCTGAAGACTCCAAGTCCAGTCGCTTGGAAAAAGGAGGAATCATCTTCGGACTCGGAAGAGTCCTCGAAGAGCTGCCTCTGGCCTGAGCCACCCTTCACCTGCCGAGGTCGGTCGGGAGTGAGGGTAACTGACAGCCGATGGGGTAGACCCTTAGCCGACCGAGAATCCTTGGTCGGAGCCCCAATTGGTGGCTGTGGAGGCGGAGGTTCCACCGGAATCGGTGGAGCAGCTGGTTTTGGGCGAACAACCGGCCTGGGTATAGGCTCCTCGGATAAGTCGAGGGGTTGTGTCGGCCGCTCCGGTGACAGCCACTTAATGGCCGGGGAAGGCGACGGGGTCGGCTTACTCCCAGCCAGGAGGAGCTGTTGCAACATAAGGTCCTCGTACCGTCGACGTAATTTACGCCGAAGCCTCCCCTCGTCCGAGGAGGAGGACGAGGACGAGCGGCGACGCCGTTTACCGCGGTGCCGAGACCGAGACCGCCTATGACGGTGGGATCGGCTGGACCGCGAAGAGGTCCGAGACCGAGACCGAGAGTCCCGGAATTTCCGAGGTCGGTGCGGGGAGGTGTCGGCCGGAACCGGCACTCCCTTCGGCTCGGATGGTCCATCCGAGGGCTCCGGAACCGGAGGCACAGGCGAGCCCACCGGATCCTCAACTCCTCCTGGGAACCGGGAGAGGGGAATTGCTGCTAAAGGCGACAGCCCGTCCAACGGGTCGAGAAAATCTCGACTTCGCCGAGGGAGTCTCGGTCAACTGACCTGATGGGGACACCGTGAGGCCAGTGACGGCCGACGGTCAACGACTGGGAGAGGGACCTTTCCGCTCCCAAGAGCGCGACGGAGGGACTTACCCCTGTCCTTCTTTTGGACCGAGAATAAGGTCCAGCAGACGTGAGACCCTTCTCCCTTAGTGGAGAGGGACAGACAAAGCTCCTTAAAAGAAGCCGTGTGGGAAGAACCCAGAGAGGCGGGATAAATGCAGCGGCCGAGGAAGATCTCGGCCAGCGCCTCCTCTTGAGGCGATCATCGCTTGAGCTGATCCGCCCCGAGCCACCACCGCCGACACCGCCAACCGGCCTCCTTGACTTCACCGAGGGAAACGCTTCTCGGGACGGCCCAGTTGCAATCGGGCAGCACGGTCTTCGAGGACGTAGGCCGAGAAAGATGAGCACAGGTCGCAAGCCTGCGGGTCGTGCTCAAGGCCTAAGCAGTAGACACATGTGGAGTGTGGATCCGTCCGAGACATCTTCTGCCCGCATGGGCATCTCCGAAATCCGGGAGTCGATTTGTCCATCGCAGCCGCGAGGGATCGAAGACTGAAGTCTTTTTCGCAAAATTTATTTTTAAATCCGCAAACGGAGAAATAGGAACCAGTCTCAAACGCAGAGCGTTAAGGAGGGAACCTGAGCTTCCAAGCGGTAAGGAAGATCTGGCGTCATGGGGCGGAGCCGAGAGTTATACCACCCGGGTGGGTGGGAGGAGCAAACTTGAAGACCTTCCGGCAAGATTTAAACCGGCAAGGATACCTGCCAATGAGTGTGGATGAACAACATATCCATGTCCCTAGAACCCTCAAGTTTCATCCTGCACATGCTGTTTTTTCTTGTTTGGTCCCCCCCTCAGGACATTGCCAGTTGTGGGCTCTAACGTGTGCATTCGCATGCCTGCCAGTGACTGGCCCAAGGCAGCATCCACTCCCCTGCACCACCTACCAACTGAACTTACACCTGAGGTCACCTAGGTGGCAGTGTTCTAGCGAAGAGTGCAGATCTTCTTCCCAGAGAAGGAGAGCATCTGCTGAGAAGCTCAGTTTTCCTTCCCCCAGCTGGCGTCCCGATGATCTTGGCTCATTTCTGAAACCAGGTCACCGGTATCATTCGCAGTAGTGCTACCACTGCGCAGATGGGCCTGCCTAGCCTATATATTTTGTTGTCATAATTCATCATTATATCAGAAATCCTGAAATTCATAGCTGTGATGTCAGACCCGGGAACTATGGCTTTTTAGAATGCTTGTATCTCTCAAACTGTTTGAAACCTTCCACTTACTCTACAACATTCTGAGGCAAAACAATGCCTGCATGATTCACATTACACTTACACAGAAACCAATTAATCTTTGACTATTTTAAATCAAATAAACAGCATCTGACTTAGCATTATACGTTTACAGGGGGCTGGCGCAGTCTTACAACTGTTAAGAGTGTCTCCTGACATCTTTTTAGGGTATGAGAATCGAAAATTGTAGGTGAGCGGTTTTGCCACCCTAAGGACACAAGAGGTGTCACTCTTACAGCCATATTTGAGGACTAGTGACCATCGATCAGTATGGTTTGCTACAGAGCTAGGTAAGGAGCATACTAACTCCAAAACTGGAGTCCTAAATTTCAGAGTGGGAAATGAGGGAGAAGCTAAATAGGAGGTTGGTGGTGGTACCACCTCACTGGGCAGACTAGAAAGACAGTCAGGCCTTCTTCTGACAGCAGTTTCCTATGTAACAGACAGTTCTAGTTCCCCAATACCATACTGTAAAACATCAAACTATGTCTGATGACACCATTATTTTAAAGTGTTAAAATTGTTTTATTTCTAAATATATTGAAACAGACATCCCCGTTTCAAGGGTGGTGCATTCAACTTTTCAAATCTGAGTGTGAGGTGCTCTTATGGTTTATAAGAGGTCTTCACGCACAGACAAATCCTTAGCACTGACTGGCAGAATCAGGGCTTTCAATTTATAATATGCCAAATAAAAAATAGTCAAACTGTAAATTACAAAGGTTCTAATTACTAGTGACATCATAATCTGATAGAATTACAACATTATAATGAACAGTTTAAGGTCCCATATTCTATATATTTTCTCTCTATAAAATTACTTCGAGGATTATGCCTAAGCAGTGGTTGTTAACCATGCTGTAATCACCGCAAGCAGTTGCCAGGACAACCAAGTAAACCTCAAGAGCACCGCTTGAGAGGTTTACAGTTGTCTTGGCAACCGCAAGAATTGATTACATCCGTGGTTAACAACCATTACATAGGCATAGTTTTTTATAGAGTATGGAACCACTGAGGAACAATTGAGGAAAGCCTCTGAGGAAGACAATTACAGCTTCAGTAACAAACAAATGCACTTACTGAGAGAAGTTTGAACAGGGAAGGCCCATTAGGGATGTTTATTAGCGTCAAACAAATAGCGACATGCAAGATAAAATCCACACACTGCTACTACTAAATTTATTGACTACAAGATACAGGTACGGTAAAGACCTGAAAAACGTTCAACTTTATGAAAACAACAACGGATTATTTATCTAAATGTTCATACAAAACACCACTTCAGTCTGCAGTTCCGATTGGCTGGTTTGTGTCCGTTACTTCAAGCCTGTGCGTGGCGTCAGCGTCTTCTCGAGGGGTGCTGGGGGGTGGAGTGTGCATATGAGGAGCTAAATGGAACGTGTTTTTTTTTTAAATGTCAGGCACGGATAGCAGATCGCTGTTCTTTTTAAAGAATTATGACAGCTGGAGATATTCTGACCTGTAATCCCATTGGTATGACGTACTCAAGCAGGGTTTACAGGATACTGAAGTCATACCAATGGGATTACCAGGTTGTAAACTGATTGGTATCAGACATTAATAGACACTCTCCATACATTACAGCCTTATAATGTACATTTCCTTGTCATGCATTCTGTATACTATCTCCTTATAGAATTACATAGAGAATAATGGATAGGTAGCTAGTTATAACGAGGATTTTATACACACACACACACACACACACACACACACACACACACACACACACATATACACACCCTGAGCGGTGGGATGCCACATAAGAAAAAATTATTCACCATAGTAATCTTGTTTCTTCAAAAGGGATCACTCATTATGTTTAAACTGATGCAGTCAGCCTCCTGTGTTGAACTGCCTGGAGAGATGGAATTATATGCAGATGATGGAACTCTCAATTGGCTCATGCCAATTTCAAACTGCTGCCCTAGCAACTGATGCACTCTGAGTGCTTCAGATTCTTACAGAGCCTAACTGGGTACAAGGCTCACTAGTTAAAACTAATAACGTTAAAAAAAAAAAAAAATGTCCTTTCAGGTCAAAACATCCTTAATAAACAAACCTAATAAAACTCGAGACCACCTGGACACCAACTGGTTAAACAAAAGTGAGTCTATAACCTAACCTATATAAGAAAAAAAAAAAACCTTAACGCAGGGATGCAGCGCAACTTTTATAGGTTCTAGTAGGGGAGGCAAGGTGGGTCTTTAATCATAATGAGTGATCCCTTTGAAGAAACAAGATTACTATGGTGAGTAATTTTTTTTTCTAACCCCAGGAATCACTCATTATGATTAAACTGATGCAGACTACCAAGCAGTACCTTTGGAGGCTGGGCAGAGAACCTATTTTGAAAACTGGATCTGCAGCACTGCTGTACCAGACCTACCATCACTCCATGATAGCAAATCCAAGCTGTAATGTCTTGTGAAGGTGTGTACTTTTTTCCATGTAGCTGCTTTGCAGATTTCCAGTAGTGGAATTTTTCTTGAAGCTGTCACTGAAACAGCTGTGCCCCTGGTGAAGTGTGCCCTCAGGCCCAGGGGTGCCTGTTTACCCACTTTACTTTAACAAAACTGTATACATGCCACTATCCAGCGAGCAACTTTGCGTTTTGTGGCAGCTCTGCCCTTATCTGCTTTACCATAGGCGAGAAAGAGCTGTGTTTGACTTGATCTGTAAGACTTGGTTCTGTCAGTATAGTGGCTCAGTGCCCTTCTGACATCAAGGGAGTGAAGCCTCTTTTCTGGAGAACTGGAGTTTTCTGTAAAAAAGACAGGTAGAGTGATAGACTGATTTAAGTTAAAGTCAGATACCAGTTTGGGAAGGAATTTTCTATTGGTCCTGAGGACCACTTTATCTCTGTGAAAAGAAATGTAGTCCACATCTGTGCACAGGGCTTGTAATTCACTGATCCTTCTGGCTGAAGTAATAGCAACCAGAAATACAGTTTTCCAAGTGATATACTTCAAATCTGCAGTTGCCATGGGCTCAAATGGTGCATCCATGAGCTTAGCAATGCAGATATTTAGATTCCAGGTTGGGACCGGTTCCCTCAGGGAGGGTGCCGAAGGCTGAGGCCTTTAAAATATTTCCTAAAGACTGGATAAGAGGCCATGGATATCTCTTTTCCAGCTGACAGGGAAGCCAAGACTGAAGCCAAGTGGACCTTGAGGGTCGAAGGCTTCAGGCCTAAGGAATGTAAGTGAGTAAGGTAATCCAGGAGAATAGCCAAGTCAGCCCTGGAGGGGTCAATACCCTTACCTGCGCACCATATGGAGAACCTCTTCCACTTAGAAGAATACGTTTTCTTAGTAGAAGGCTTCCTGGAACCCCTAAGCACTATCAGTACCTGTTATGACAGCTTAAGGTTAGCAAATTCTAAGTCCTCAAGAGCCAGGCCTTGAGCCTCAGTGATTTGAGATTGGGATACAGGATCCTGCCCTGAGAGGAGGTTAGCAGGTTGTGCCTCCAGGACAAATGGATTGGGGGAACTACTGACAGAGTCAGCAGAAGAGAATACTAGTGTTGTCTTGCCCAATCCGGTGCCACTAGTATCATTGTTGCTGGTTGGAACCTCAATTTCAGCAGGGTCCTGAATATCATAGGAAAAGGAGGGAATGCATACAGAAACTTCTCTGCACAATCCAGGGCCACCACATCTAGGGGAATTGTGCCCCTGAAAGGGGGTCTGCAACAGTACATTGCCCCTGCAGAAAATCACCAGTTACCAAAGAGATCCACCTCTGGAGTGCCTCACCTCCTGAAAATTGTACTGAGTATCTGAGGGTTCAGGCACCACTCGTGGTGGTTCTGATTTATCCTACTAAGAGAGTCTGCCAGTACGTTGTCCTTCCCTGAAAGGTGTATGGCTGACAAGGATACTCCCATGGAGTATACCAGGGACCACATTCTCATTGCTTCTGTGCACAGTGGGGCTGACCTGGTATTCCCTTGTTTGTTGATGTAGTACGTGTTCGTGGTGCTGTCTGTTCTGACCTGCACCTCCTTGTTTTGAAGGTAAGGAGCAAATGTCTTTAGAACCAGGTAGACAGCTCTGAGCTCCAAAAGATTTATGTGCAACAGAGACTCTTGGGGGGGACCATGTGCCACTTGCTGTGTGTTCCAACATGTGAGTCCCCCAGCCTAAAAGAGAGGCATCTGTTGTGAGAATTACTGAGAGCTGTTCCCTTATAAAAGGTACGCCCACTCTCAGGTTGTGCTCATCCAGCCACCACTGCAATACCTGGACTAAGCTATTTGTGACTGGAACCAGTTTGGACAGAACATCTGTCCTTTGAGACCAGTACTGCCTTAGGTGGAACTGAATGTCTCTCATTTGAAATCTTGAACCCATTACCACTGCAGTGGCAGCTGCCATGTGGCCCAGTAGCCTGATAAATTCTCTGGCTGGTTTGGGTCTCCCTGACACAAATGAGCTTGCAATTTGCAGAATGCTTTTCACCCTGTCCTGTGGCAGGAAGGCTCTGCCCTGTCTGGTGTTTAGTTATGCTCCAATAAACTCCAGCACCTGAAGTGGCACCTGCTGAGATTTCTTTTCATTTATAAGAAATCCCAGGGATTCCAGTGTAGATTTTGTAAGTGCCATTGACTGTTCTGCATGCTGCAGAGAGTATCCTACTACTAACCAGTCGTCCAGGTAGGGGAAGACTGTTACACCTTGTTTTCTCAAAAACTCTACCACCACTGATAGGCACTTTGTGAAAGCCCTTGGTGCCAACGTTAGTCCAAAAGGGAGTGCTGCAAACTGATAATGGCCTGAAGCCAGCCTGAATCTCAATAATTTTCTGTGAGATGGTCTGATGGGAATGTGAAAATAAGCATCCCTTAGATCTAGGGTGGCCAGCCAGTCTCCCTTTTGTAATGAAGGAATGATTATTGACAGAGTGACCATTTTGAATCTTGGTTTCAAAATGTGTTTGTTCAGAAGTCTTAGATCCAAAACAGGTCGCCAATCCCCGTTTTTCTTCCTTATGAGGAAGTACCTGGAATAAAAACCTTTGCCCCTGTGTCTTACAGGCACTGGCTCCACTGCTTTGATTGCCAGCAGATGCTTTACCCCTGCTTCCAACAAAATTCTGTCTGCATATGTTACTGGAGCAAAGGTTCTTGTTCTCAGCTTTGGAAATGATTTGAAGCTGAGTGCCAGGCCCTGGCTCACCACCTCCAATACCCACTTGTCTGTGGTGATGGAATGCCAAGTGTGAAGGTAGTAAGCCAGTCTGCCACCCACTGGTGGTTCTACAATAGGGGATGTGACCTGCACTAGCCCGTCAGGGGTTCTGTGTGGGTTGCGCCTGAACTTGTGATGCAGGAGCAGTTCTTCTCATGGATCTCCTGCCTCTTCCTCTGAAATAACCTCTGGCCTGCTGCTGAGGCTGAGAGGCCTGTGCTTGAAAGAATGGTTTGTGTAAAAAACCCTACCCCTGCCTCCCCTACTCTGGGGTCTATAAGAGGTGTAAGACATATCTTTTGAATTGCTTCGATAGGTGGATTTATATTCCTCTACCTTCTTCATATATGCTTCAGACTTATTTCCAAACAAGCAGTTGTTCTCAAAGGGAAATACCCATTGCTTTGGCCTGGGTATCTAATATAAGGTTAGTGGTTCTAAGCCACGCAAACCTCCTAAGCGAGACAGACAAAGTCATTAATCTAGCTGCAGTATCATTGGCATCCACTGCCATATGAAACTAGTACTCGGTAGCATCAAGTGCAGCCCTTGCTGCATCCTGCAAATCTACAGCCACTTCACTTGGGACTTTATCAGCCAGAGTTAGAACAGTGTCCCAGAGAGCCTTCTGGTACTGTACTGCATATGCCATGTAATTGGCCTGTCTAACTATTAAAGCGGCAGCCATGTAACTTTTTTCCCCCATGGCATCCATTTTCCTTGAGTCTTTGTCTGGTGGATGGGTAGCCAAGGGGATCCTGGCCTTGTCACAGGCAGCAGCCTGGACTACCCCTTCAGGGTCAGGATGAGTAAACAGAAAATCAGCTGGTATTACTTGTCAGCTTTCTTATCCACACCAGGGATGAAGTTGGAGTTTCAAAAATCTGTAATGCAGCCTTTTTTTAAGGACTTATGCATGGGCAAAAGCAGACGTTTTGTGGGGGTTAACCAGAACATATCCAAAAACTCTGTCTCCTCCACATCCTCTTCCGTTTCCTGAAGAGGAAGATTAAGGGTCTCCACCATGTTCTTTACAAAGGCATCGTGAGAAGAATATTCCTCAGGACCCCTAGGAAGAGATCCAAACTCTTGCTCTGGGGAGACTTCTGGATTTACAGGTTCCCCTTCCGAAGTCATCCTCATCCTCCTCACCATACACGTCCAGCAATTCCTGCCTTGCAGGAGCTGGAGGAGGAACCAGGGCAGCCGGTGTAGGAACCAGGACTGTGCCCTGTAGGGCTTGTAAAACCTGTAAGGCCTTGGCAATGTCCTCAGCCGAGGGCATATTATATTTGTCTGCTGGGAGCTCTTTAGCCTTCTTGGCCGGAGGCGCAGCGACATGTTTTTCTTTACATTTTTTGCTTTAATGGAACAGGTTCAGAGCCTATTTCCACAGCCCTTTTTGATTTACCCTGTTCAGATTTTTGTGAACTCCTGTCAGGATCCTTGGCTTTACCTCCATCCTTTTTATGGGTAGAGAAAGAAAAAGAATTATCCACACTAGAAGCAGAAGCAGAAGCCATCTCTTCTAAAATCTTAGACCTTGTCTTTAATGTTTTAAGACAAAAGGTCTTACAAATATCACAATTGGCAAAGATATGACTTGTATCCAAACAAGAAATACAAAGAGAACGTCTGTCTGCTTTTGCTATAACTTGCCCACAAGACTCACAATATTTAAAACCCGTGGGTCCTGTGTGTGTTTTTTAGGTTTATCCAAATGGACCTCTGACATTGAAGCTAGACAAAAAGATCAATCTTCAAAATCGTTTTTTTAAAGTACCTCGGAACCGGAGGTTTTTTAAAAGTAAACAACCGCTACTCGGTTCCTGAAAGAAAAGGGAACCGAGAAATAAACCTAAATTTAAATAAAACTAAAGCGGTTCAAGGAACTGACCGCAAATATAAAATTTATAAAGAAATATGAGGTAAACCTCACAAACAGACGCAGAACCCTCGGTTCCAAGGAACCATGAGGGAACCGCGAATAAATCTAAAAACTACTACAAACACTAAATAAGCTAAACTCTAAAGCAGCAATTTAAAATTAAACTAAAAATGAGTACTTATCAAACAGATAACTTTAATCTGAAGACAGTTCAAGGAGAGCTCTCTGGGACATCCTCACTAGGCAGGCGGAGAAAAGAATCTGAAGGACTCAGAGTGCAGCAGTTGCTAGGGCAGCAGTTTGAAATTGGCATGAGCCAATCGAGAGTTCCATCATTTGCATATAATTCCATCTCTCCGGGTAGTTCAACACAGGAGGCTGACTGCATCAGTTTAATCACAATGAGTGATTCCTGGGGTTAGAAACCCCGAGAACGAAGCTCAAGGGGTTTATTCAGGCATCCCACCCTGAGGGGGTATGTAAAATCCGAGTTTTTAAAACCCCTACACATCTTTTACTTTGTATAATTGCTAGGGATCATTTTTTCGCCACAGCAATTATTCAAAATAAGTGGATTTGTTTCGAGCTGTGGACCGTTGGGATTTCAGCACGGTCCGTGGCTGCTCATAAACTAGTTTTTTTTGTTTGTTTGTTTGTGGTTTTCTATGCCCATTTTTCCTTTAGAAAAATAACTTACCCCCACTGTGTGTCAGGGAACTGAAGTGGGTGCAGCGCTGAGGAGCGGGGAACGAAGCATGGAGCAGGAAGATCGCCACAGGCACATGCGACCAACTAGGGAAACTGGGCGCATGTTCATCGTTATAACCAGCCAGTTATAATGACAGAATTATTACCCGGTTTCCCAATGGGAAAAAACGATAAACCAGTTATTATAGCCTTATAATTTACATTTCACTGTCATGTATTCTACGTATTCCCTCTATACAGAACTACAGCCCTATAATGCACAGTTCCTCATCATGTATTCTATATATTCTTTCTCTATAGCATTACAGCTTTGTAATATACATTTCCCTGTCATGTATTCTCTTTCTGCAGAATTATAGCCTAGTAATGTGCATTTCCCTGTCATGTATTCTCTCTCTGTAGAATTACAGCCTTATTATGGACATTTCCCTGTCATGTATTCTATGTATTCTCTCTCTATGTAGAATTACACATTCGATCAGTACAGAGTATCAGTACAAGTACAAAACTGTAGTCCACGTAAAGAACTGCATACAAACAGAAACAAAAATAAACAAGTGCATAAAAGCAACGCTACACAGTAGTCCGGTACAGTATATAAAATATAAAACACATTCTTGTATGAATAATGTGCAGACAGCTGTACAAGTGTTATTACTTTAGCAGTTACAGGTTGATTGTTCAAGTAGATACATTTTCTATTTTGCTTTTTGAAATTGCAGTTTTATTGAATATTTCATCAAAATTACAGAGAAACGTAACAATATAGACATAAATCTAGCTAAGACAATAGAAATACTGACTTGTATGAGTTACAACAAATAATAACCCCCAACAATAATCCCCTCCCCTCCAAAGGAGCACATGTAAAATAAAATAAACTTGATACGCACACTTTTGTGCATAAGGGTAATTCATTTGCATATATCATATGTCAAACAGCTGTTACATTGCCAGTGACTACATTCTTTCATTTCTATGTGCGTGGGCTGGGTCACTGGATACAGGCTGTTCTTTCCAGTCAGGACACACCTTCCCTACTACTTATAAATTCCAAAAAGGAAGCCATCTAGCTGTACACTTTTCTTTCTGTATGCAGAGGTGGACCATTAGTTTCTCCATCTCCTTTATTTGTTGGTAGCAGGCCAGCCACTGAGACTCATTCGGGGAGGACCAGAAAGCAATTTCTTAGTAATGGCCTTGGCAGCTGCGACAATAAGAATATCGAATAAATATTTTTGCTCCGGGACACTTCATAAAGGTCTGGTACCTGAATGTGTAGTACATTACTGATGACCTGGTGGACCTTATCCCATAATCACCTGATTCCTGGGCAGCCCCAAAAGATATGCTCATGGGTCCCAACCTGTTCGCATCCCCTCCAGCAGACATCAGTAGGATATCTCCCGTAATGTTTTGTAATCACTTATGTCCTGAAAAAATGGAAATTACGTACCTACTGTAATTCTTGATCTTCTTGGACGGAGTCTCCACCACTCATTCACACTAATGGGAGTTCGCCGGAGGCACCAGGACCCAGAGGGAGCAAACTTTTTCAGGAGGGCCGGCGCCAAGATGGAGCCACAAGGAGCGGCACCGCGAGCCCCACACGTGCGGCAATGACCATCTCGGCGTCGACCCTCCAACTGCCTCAGTACCTTTTTTCCAAGGAGGTGCAGCGTAATTCATCTAGAAGGACTAACCTAAAAATCGGACATAAGATAGTCCGAATGACCCATATAAGAAGGGTCAACAATGAAGTCTTCACAGCCCAGCCATCGAGGGAGTGAAGACCAAAAACAGAGAAGTGAGCTCAGAGGATGGTGGGTGGGCGTGTGAATGAGTGGTGGAGACTCCATCCAAGAAGATCAAGAATTAAGGTAGGTACATGATTTCCATCTCTTCCTGGACATAAAGCCTCCACCACTCATTCACACTTATGGGAGAGTACCAAGCTAAATAATCCCCCTGACATGGGCGGCAGGAGAGAAAGAGCCCACGTGCTTAGGACAGAAGCCCATTAAGAATGGTCCTGCCAAACGACAGAAGTCATCTAGCATGGACATCCAAGGCGTAGTGCTTAACAACAGTATGCACAGAGCTCCAGGTAGCTGCATTGCAAATATCTGCTTTGGGCACGTTACGGATTTCTGCCAGAGATGCCGCGACTGCTCTGGTAGAGTGAGGTTACACTTTGCCTTCCAGCTTGACCTGTGCCATACAATAGCAGTGGCGAAGGCATGCCACTAGCCATGCTGAAATACATCTAATAGCAACAGGTTGACCCAGCCGGGCCACGCTGAAGGAAAATACAGGTTAATCACCTGTAACAGGAGTTCTAGGAGTGGTATATGTTGTTCATCCACACTTACTGGCAGGTTCCTTGCCGCTTTAAATCTTGCCGGAAGGTCTTCAAGCTGGCTCCTCCCACCCACCTGGGTGGTAAAACTCTCTGCTCCGCCCCATGACACCAGATCTAACCTGCTGGAAGCCAGGTTGCGCGTCGAAGCCGGGGAGGTCGAGTGGGTTGTGTGGATGAACAACATATACCACTCCTAGAACTCCTGTTACAAGTGAGTAACCTGTATTTCTAGGGACGTGGATATGTTGTTCAATCCACACTTATTGGCAGATTCCTAGCAGTTCTCCGGGAGGAGGGAGGCAAGGCGCGCACCCCCTACTTAGGGAATGAGGACTGGAGAAACAAGGTCCTAAAACCAGCATCCCGGCATGACTCAAGGTCGATGTGGTAGTGGGTGATGAAGGTGTGTGCTGACTTTCAGGTAGCAGCCCTGGAGATTTCCTGGATAGGAACGTCCCTGGAAGCAGCCACCGAAGCAGCGGTATGGCGGGTAGAATGAGCTCTTATCCCTTTGGGAGGCTCCATACCCGCCAACCTATAGCAGAGATCTATGCAGGAGGTGACCCACCTGCCTATCGTCCGCTTGGCTGCAGGTCTGCCAGGTGCAGCTTCAGCATAGGTGACACAGAGTATGGAGCCTATATTTGGCCTCCGAGGTGTGACTGGGGTAGAACACTGGCAGAGTCAACACCTGGTTAAGGTGAAACTCTGACACCACCTTTGGAAGGAATTTCGGGTGGGGGTGCAGGACAACCTTGTCCCTATGGAAGACCAGATAAGGAGACTTGATGGAAAGCGCATAAAGCTCTCCCATCCTTCTGGCTGATGTAATAGCCACCAAGAAGGCAGTCTTTCATGACAGGTGAGAGATGTCACACCTGTGCATCGGTTCGAATGGCTTGCCTATGAGCTTAGCCAATACCAGCAGTACATCCCACGGAGGTGGAGGTTCTCGCACCGGAGGGGATATGTGATCAAGGCCTTTGAAAAAGCGCCTGACCACCTTCTCCTGTGCCACTGACTGCTTTCCAGCCTGTGCTCGGTAAGCAGAGATGGCTGCCAGGTGCACCTTGAGGGCCGTCGACTGAAGCCCTAGCTGAGAAAGGGACCACAGGTAGTCCAGAATGCTAGCCAATGAACAGGAGGAGGGGTCCAACCCCTTGCCCTGACACCAAATGGGGAATCTCTTCCATTTGAAGGCACAGCATTTTCTGTTCGACTCCTTACAGGATGTCTCAACAATGTTGAGGACCTTGTTGGAAAGACCCAAGGCCTGGAACTCTAGCCGCTCAGGAACCAGGCCATCAAGTGCAGGGATTGAAGATCTGGATGGAGTACCTTCCCCTTGTTGACTGAGATCAGGTCCAGGCGGGCCGGAAGCCGCCTCGGGGGCCTGGAGCTGAGGCTGAGGAGATCTGGATACCAGAACTGGTGGGACCAGTCTGGGGCCACCAGAATCACCCGCGCCTGGTCCCTCTTCACCTTGAGAAGCATCTTGTGGATCACAGGGAATGGAGGGAAGACACAGAAGAGGCCCGGGGTCCACGGCCTCGAGAAGGCATCCCCCTGCAGCGAGCCCTGCTGAGGGGGGAGGGCATGAAACAGCCTCAGCATCGGATTCTCCCTCGAGGCGAACAAGTCCACCTGAGGGTAGCCCCAGTGGGAGAACAGATCTTGTACTACCTCCGGCAGGAGAGACCACTCGTGAGATGCAGCGCCTATCTGGCTGAGGGCATCGGCCAGACTGTTGGAGGCTCCTGCCACATGGATGGCTAGGAGATCCACCTCCAGGCTGATCATGAGAGACCAAGTGCGGAGAGCCTCCTTGCACAGAGGCAAGGAGTGTGTCCCGCCCTGTCGGTTGAGGTAGTACATGGTCGTGGTGTTGTCCATCTGGACCTGGACAACTTGACCCCGTACAAATGGAGCGAAGGCGGTGAAGGCTAGTCAGACCGCTCGAAGCTCCAGCAGGTTGACGTGGCATCGAGACTCCTGAGGGGACCAGAGGCCGTGGGCTCTGAGCTCCCCCAGATGGGTACCCCAACCTATCAGAGAGGCGTCGGTCATCAGAGTGACCGTCGGCTCAGGGCGGACAAACGGGATGCCCTCCTGCAGATGAGCTGGAATGAGCCACCACTGGAGGCCGTTCCACATCTCCTGGGTCACTGTCACTGGCTGGTCCAGAGGACCGGAGCGCTGTGACCATTGGTGGGCCAGCCCCCATTGTAGGGGACGCATATGCCAGCGGGCCCAATGGACCACGCTGGTGCAGGCCGCCATGAGGCCCGGGAGGTGCAGGAAGTCCCGGGCAGGGCTTAACTGCCCAACCAGAAAAGATTGGGCAAAGGAGGAAAGGACCTTGCCCCTGTCCGCCGGGAGCCGGGCTCTGGCTCGAAGACAGTCGAGCTGTGCCCCCGATGAACTGAATCACCTGCAATGACACGAGTTCCGACTTGGCCTTGTTGATGAGGAGGCCAATCTGAGAGCAGACCTGGAGGGACAGATCCCTGGACTGCTCCACCTCCAACCTGGAGGGGGCTGCAATCAGCCAGTTGTCCAGGTAAGGGTACACCCAGACCCCTCGGTGCCACAGGAATGCTGTCACCACTGCCATGCATTTGGTGAAGACCCTGGGAGCTGGAGAGAGGCTGAAGGGCATGGCCCGGAACTTGTAAAGGGATCCCTCTGCCCTGAAGCGGAGGAATCGCTGGTGAGACAGACGGATTGGGACGGGAAAGAACACGTCCTGGAGGTCCAGAGAACAGAACCACATGCCTTTTTCCAAGGATGGAATGATCTGAGCCAGAGTGACCATCCTGAAGGTGCGAGACCTTAGGAACTTGTTCAGGTTGTGTAGGTTGAGAATGGGGCGCCAGCCCCCCATCGGTTTTGGGACCAGGAAGTACCTGGACACAAACCCTGGGTCTGGAGGGGGGTCTGCCACCTCCCTGATCACCTCCTTCTGGAGAAGCAAGGCAATGTCAGCTCGATGAGCCGACAGAGAGGCTGCGGAACCCGTAGCCCCCCCCCGTGGGACGATGGCTCGATAGGAGGGGGGCCTGCTCGAATTCCAGAGGCAGACCCCTGCTTAACACTTCCAACACCCAGCGGTCCGTGTAGATATTGGACCAGGCGGAAAGGGAACCTGGGGAGGAGTGACGAGGTTGGGGGTGACACCCCTCAACCCGTCACTGGGCAGGCTTGGAGGAAGGTCCGGCCGAGGAGCCGCCTGGGTCTTTTCCTCCCAGTTTGCTGCTGGAGGAAGCAGCAGGCTTGGCTTTGGGGTGCAAAGTACGAGCCTGCTGACCCTGATGCTGGTGTTGCTAGGCCGGACGTGTTGCAGGGGCTGAAGGATGAAAGGGCTTATGCTGCTGCTGGCGGCCTTTGTCCTTCTGGGGAGACGTGACCGAGTCCAAGGTGGCGTTGGACTTCTCGATCCATTGGAGATGATCCTCCACCCCGGGTCCGAACAAATCGGTACCCAGGAAGGGGACGTCTGCCAACTTGTGCTGGGTATCAGCCATAAAGGTGGAGATCCGCAGCCAAGCTCTGCGGTGCATGGCCACTGCGGCCGCTACTGACTGGGCACACGAATCAGCGATGTGCAACGAAGTTTGGAGCTGCCGTTTAGCTACCACCCTTCCCTGATCCCGCACCTGCTTGACCGTCATTTGAAGTTCAGCTGGGAGATGAGGAATCACCTCATCCAGGGAGCCCAAAAGAGCATGTGAAAAGTGTACCATCAGAACGGCCGAGCTAGCCTGACGAAGGCCTAGGGAGGAAGCAGCATAAACTTTCTGCCCTGAGTAGTCCAATTTCTTGGACTCCTTATCGGGCGGTTTGTCCACATCCCGAGCGTTCCCGGAATGCCGGAAAACACTGTCGGTCACTAACCCCTCCGCAGAGGGGTGCTCCAAGAGACCGGAGAGTGAACATGTAGGGACTGCATACTTTCGAGCCTTCCTGGCTGAAGGTGCTGGCCAAAATGCTGGCCACTGCCACAGCTCCAGAGCCGGGCCAACAATGGCTTCGGCCACTGGGAAGGCCTCTGTAGGGGAATCCCCTCGGTCCAGTATCTCCATGAGGGGATACTTGGCCCGTTATGAAACAGGTTCAAGCTTCATCCCAGTGGACTCTGAGATGAGTCGAAGCATTCCTAAAAATGAGGATGGGCTCTCGTCCACCGACTGACCCCCTGTAGAGTCCAGGTGAAGCGGCCTGGAGAACAAGGAGGAGTCGTCGTCAGACTCTGAGGAGTCTGCGAACAGCTGCTGAGCGCCTGAGCCACCCTCCACGTGCCGAGGTCGATCGGGAGTGAGGGTGACCGACAACCTATGGGGCAAACCCTGACCCGACCGAGAATCCTTGGTCGGGGCCCCAGTCTTCGGTTGTGGAGGCGGAGGTTCCACCACAATGGGTGAAGCAGCCGGTTTCGGCCGAACAACCGGTGCCAGTTTCGGCTCCTCGACTACGAGGGGTTGTTTCGGCCGCTCAGGTGACAGCCACTTAATGGCCGGAGAAGGCAACCGAGTCGGCTTATTCCCAGACAATAAGAGCTGCTGCCACATTAAATCCTCGTAGCGCTGACGCAACTTGCGCCGGAGCCTATCCTCAGAGGAGGACGACGAGGATGAGTGGCACCGCCGCTTTCAATGGTGCCGAGACCGCCGACGTCGGTGGGAATAGCTGGACCTGGAAGAGGTCCGAAACCAAGACCTTCGGGGATTCCAAGGGTGGGTCAGAGAGGAGAAGGGGAAAACCCGCTCCACCCTCATTTCAGGAACCTTAACCGGGGACTCCGGCACAGGAGGCACAGGCAAGTCCTCAGTTTCCACTGGGGGAACCGGTGAAGTAGGGTTGTCGGCATCACCAGTCGACAAGCCGTCCGATGGGTTGAGAAAAATCTCGACTGTGTCGACAGGTGTCTCAGCCGGCTGACCAGACAGGGACACCATGAAGCCAGCGGCCTTGGCCGCAACCTCGACCGAAGCTGAAGTCGACCATCCGGTGAAGGGGATCTCACCCGCTCCCACGAATGCCGACGGTGGGACTTACCTTTGGAGTCCTTCTTTTTGGACCGACTGGAATGTCCCGATGGTCCTTCTCCCTTGGTGGAGAGGAACTGGCAAAGCTCCTTAAAAGAAGCTATATATGAAGAGCCCAAGGAGAGCAGGATAAATGCCGTAACCGAGGAAGAAGATGATGCGGCCTGAACCGCCTCCTCCTCGAGGGCGATCATCTGCTCCAACTGATCCGCGGAGCCCACCGCCAAGGACACCGCCCAACGGGCCTCCTCCGACTTGACCGGTGGATATCGTTTTTCAGGGCGCCCCAGAAGAAATCGAGCAGCGTGGTCCTCCAAAACCGAAGCCGAAAAGGATTCGTACAAATCGCAAGCCTGCGAATTGTGGCAGAGTCCTAGGCAGTAAACGCACGTGGAGTGCAGGTCGGTCCGGGACATCTTCTGCCCATAGGGGCACCAACGAAATCCAGGAGTCGATTTGTCCATCACAGCCGCGAGGGGAAAAAGAAGACCGAAGTCTTGTAAATTTGAGAATAAGTTTCGGATTAACCGAAGAGTGTGGATCCAGGCCTAAAACGCAGAGCGCTAAGGAGGGAACCTGAGCTTCCAAGCAGTAAGGAAGATCTGGAGTCATGGGGCAGAGCCGAGAGTTTTACCACCCAGGTGGGTGGGAGGAGCCAGCTTGAAGACCTTCTGGCAAGATTTAAAGTGGCAAGGAACCTGCCAATAAGAGTGGATTGAACAACATATCCACGTCCCTAGAACAAATAGTTGTTGAGCCTTGCGAATTTCTTTCCTTCTATATAGACAGAACCGCAACGCTCGCTTAACATCCAGTGTATGAAGGGTGTGCTCCCCTTCATTCTGGAAGTTTGCAAAGTAGGTAGGAAGGACTAAAGGTTGGTTCAGATGGAATTCTGAGACAACCTTAGGGAGAAACTTAGGATGAGTCCTAAGAACTACTTTGTCCTTGTGAAATACGGTGTATGGGGGGGTCTGTGACCAGTGCATGTATTTCAGAAACTCTACGGGCCGAAGTAATGGCCACCAGGAAGGCCGTTTTCCAAGTGAGGAACTTCAACTCGCAAGTAACTAGAGGTGAAAGGTTTACGAGTGAGCATGTCTAGCACAAGGTTAATGTCCCAGGCTGTGACTGGACGTCTAATAGGAGGTCTAGTATGCAGAATACCCTTAAGAAACCTCTTAACTACAGGAAACTGAGCCAGTGACATGGAAAGTTCTGGTTCATGATATGCTGAAATGGCATAAAGATGAACTTTGACCGTGGAGTATTGCAGACCTGAGTTTCAGAGGTCTAAGAGATACTCCAAGACTTTATTTGGTGGGCAGGAAAAAGGGTTCCAAGAAGATTTTGCACACCAGATAGAGAAACGCTTCCATTTAGCTGTGTAGGTTTTTCTAGTGGCTGGCTTACGCACAGCCAAAAGAATATCTAAAATGCTACGAGGACCATTGAACCTGTTCACCTCTATCTCTTCAGGAGCCAAGCGTGAAGGTGAAGCGACCTCAGGTTGGGATGGACCACGGAACCTTGGGTCAGAAGGTTCATCTGAAGGGGAAGCGTTTTCGGGGGGTGGGGGGGTTCCGACAGCCTGTTGAGTAGCGGGAACCATATCTGTCGAAGCCAGAAGGGGGCAATGAGAATCATTCTGCCCCCCTGAGACTCCAATTTGAGTAGTACCCTCTGAATTAAGGAAAGAGGAGGAAAGGTATACAGAAAGCGTTCTGTCCACCGCAGCCTGAACGCATCCCGACAGAAAACGCCAGGTCCTGGATTTCTGGAGCAGAAGAGAGGCAGTTTCGCGTTGAGTAGGGACGCAAAAAGGTCCATGTCTGGGGTTCCCCACTCTTTGAAGAGTGACTGAATGACAGTTAAGTCGAGAGACCACTCGTGAGGATCCGCCTCTGTTCTGCTGAGATGGTCTGCCAGCTCGTTTTGTACTCCTGGCAGATAAACTGCCTGAATCAGAGCCTTGTGTTCCAGGCACCACTCCCACACTCTCATTGCTTCCCTGCATAATGGGTAAGTGTGTGTACCACCTTGTTTGTTGATGTAGTACATCACTGCCTTGTTGTCCATTTGAAGGAGAATGTTCTTGTGACAGAGTATGTCTTTCAAGGCTTGGACTGCATAGATGATGGCTCTCATTTCCAAGACGTTTATGTGAAGCTGGGACTCGTCCTGAGCCCATGTACTCTGGGTGTGGAGATCCTGGCAGTGGGCTCCCCAACCCATCAGGAATGCGTCCGTGGTAATGGAGATCTGATGATCCAGAGGGGCAAAAGGATATTCTTCTAGAAGATTGTCCTCCTGCGGCCACCAGGCGAGCGACCTCTTCAGAGGTTCCGTCACCTTGATGGGAAAGGACTGAGGGCGAGTGGTAGGGGACCACTGAGTACTGAGCATCCACTGAGAGGTTCTCATGTGGAGACCAGCTAGGGGTACAGTGAACACCAAGGAAGCCATGAGGCCCAGCATCCACTGCATCGAGATAGCTCGCAACGAGCTGTTTTCTCTGATGTGTCAGGCCATCTGTAAGATATCGCTCCTTCTGTCCTCTGGAAGAAAAGCCTTCATGCAGGAGGTGTCCAGAAGAGTTCCTATGAAGAGGAGCTTCTGGGAGGGCTGTAACTGTGATTTGTCAAGATTTAGCAGGACTCCCATGTATGTGAGGAAGTGTGAGGCCGTGGCCATGGCCTCCAGAGTCTCTTGCCTGGAGGGACTTGCTAGGAGCCAGTCGTCCAGATATGGGAACACTTGTATTCCGATTTTCCTGAGGTGTGCCGCAAGAAGAAAAAATTACTCACCTTAGTAATGTTGTTTCTTCTAATGGAGTCTTGCTATATTATGACAGCAGTTTGTCCCACCACTAGAACTGCTCCGGAGGTGAAATGGTTAATACCATTCCAAAATAGAACTTTGAGCACGAGCTCTAAGAAGCAGCTCTATCTGTGTAATTTCAAACCTGAACTGTCAGATCTTTACGAGCAAAAACTCACTAAGGTCTGTGTGGAAGCTGTAACCTACACTAGCCAAATGGCTACCTAAATATTAACAACCATTGCTGGTCCAACACCCAAGACTCAAGTCAGGGGACCAGAACTACTAACACAATTCTAACAACATGAGAATAAAACAACAGTATAATAAAACACACACACCCCAAACTCCCAAAAGGGGAGAAACGCTAAAAGGGCATAAAATAGTGCCCACACTAAGTTGCCCGCACCCCACCCAAGTAGAAGTTCTGAGAGGGGCAGGCTGGGGGGGAGGTCATAATATAGCAAGACTCCATTAGAAGAAACAACATTACTAAGGTGAGTAATTTTTTCTTCAAACAACATGAAGTCTTGCTATATTATGACAGTAACGAACTACAGCAGTACCTCCATGGAGGAGGGGCAGAACCTTCTTAGGAATAGGCTCTGAAGAACAGCTGTGCCAAACCGAGCATCTCTCCTGGCCTGGACATCCAGGAGTAATGCTTGGTAAAAGTGTGTACCTTTCCAAGTAGCAGCCTGGCATATCTCTAATATAGGGATGTCTCTGGCAGCAGCTAGAGACGCAGCTGTACCCTGGTAGAATGAGCCCTCAAGCCAGAGGGGGATCTCTGCCCAGTTTCTGATAACAAAATTGGATACAAGAGACAATCCACCTGGCAACTGATCTCTTAGTGGCAGGTTTGCCTTTCCCAACTTCACCATAGGTAAGGAAAAGTTGGAGGATTGAACCTGTGACCTTTAGTGCAGCTCTATATAGTAACTAAGGCTCTCTTAACATCCAGGCTGTGCAACCTCCTCTCACCAGAAGAGGAGTGATCAGTGAAAAATACTGGAAGGGAGATAGATTGGTTAAGAGGAAATCTGAAACCACCTTAGGTAAAAACTTCCTATTAGTCCTAAGGACTACCTTATCCCTGTGGAAAGAAATAAAGTCAGTTTCCACTGACAAGGCTTGCAACTCACTTATGCGTCTAGCAGAAGTGATAGCCACCAGAAAAACAGTTTTCCAAGATACTTAAGCTCTGCAGAAAACAGAGGTTCAAAAGGGGGTTGCATTAACTGGGCAATACAAACATTAAGGTCCCAGGCAGGGGCCGGTTCCCGAAAGGGTGGATTAGTATGGAGTAATCCCTTAAAAACTTGGAAAACACAGGGTGAGTGGAAAGAGGGATGACTTTTCTGCTGACACAAAAGCAGATACAGCTGCCAAATGGACTCTCAGGGTAGCTGGTCTGAGACCAAGGAATTAAGATGGACCATGTAATCTAATACAATGGGCAAATCAGCAGATTCTGGGGAAATATTTTTCCCAGCACACCAAATGGAAAACCTTTTCCATTTAGAACTATAAGTAGCCCTAGTGGAAGGCTTTCTGGAAGCCTTTAGGATTTCAAGAACACCTTGAGAGAGGTGTAAATCAGCAAACTCTAACTCCTCAAGAGCCAGGCCTTGAGGTTGAGGGATTTGAGGTCCGGATACCAAACCCTTCCATGGGCACAAGTTAACAGGTTGTGAATCCTGGGGAGAAAAGGGAAGATGGATTGTCAGTGACAGAAGGAGTGGGTACCAGGGCTGCCTGGCCCAATCCGGGCAATCAGAATCACCCTGCAAGGCTGAGATCTGATTTGACTAATACTTTGAATAGGAGAGGAAGGAGGAGGAAAGCAGAAAAACTTCCCTCCCAATCCAGGAAGAAGGGCATCCAGGGGACTGAGCCCAACACTGGAGGCCTGCAACAGAACAGAGGAAGTTTGTGATTGTCTGGGGCTGCAAAAGATCTATCTGAGGGTGCCCCATCTGGCAAAGACTATCCCCAGCACTTGAGGATCCAGGGACCATTCGGTGATGGCCCTGGGAAATCCTGCTGAGAGCATCTGCTAGGACATTGTCCTTCCCTGGAAGATGAACTGCTATGAGGGAAGTGTTCAGGGAATAGGCCAGAGACCACAACTTCATTGCCTCAGTGCACAAGGCCGAAGACCGAGTGCCCCCCTGTTTGTTGATGTACCACATTGTTGTGGTGTTGTCTGTTCTGACTTGTATCATCTTGTTGTGGACAGATGCAGAAAATGCTTGAAGAGCTAAAAAGACAGCTCTGAGTTCCAGCAAATTGATGTGGAGCAGAGATTCCCGGGGAGACCACACTCCCTGAGTGGAAAGGTCGCCCATGTGGGCTCCCCAACCCAGAAGGGAAGCATCTGTAGTGAGAGTCAAATTGTGAGCAGGGGAATGAAGGGACCCCAATCTTAAATTGCTCTGATCCTGCCACCACTGGAGGGCTGGATCAAGGTTCGAGTCACTGGGACCAACTTGGAAAGGGTCTCTTCTGAGACCAATAGGTTCTCAAGTGAAACTGAATGTCTCTCATCTGAAATCTTGCTCCCTGCACAACAGCTGTGGATGCAGCCATGTGTCCCAGGAGCTGCAGAAAGTGTCTTGCTGGTCGAGAGACCTGCAGGGTGAAGGAGGAGGCCAGAGTCACTAAATTCGTCACCCTTTCTAAGAGAAGAAAAGCTCTGGCTAGCTCTGTGTCCAACTCTGCCCCTATAAAGGTGAGTACCTGGACTGGTTTCAGAACCGACTTTGGTAGATTTGTAGAAAGCCCAGGAGGTGAGAAGCTGCTGGGTAACTTGCAGGTGAGATTTTACCTGTTCTGGGGACTGGCCTACAATGAGCCAATCGTCTAGATGAAGGAGAAAACAGCAATGCTTTGCCTCCTTAAGTGAGCCACTGCTAGACACTTTGTGAATACCCTTGGGGCAGAGGTGAGCCAAGGGCATTGCTCTGAACTGGTAATGACCTGAGGGTAGTTGAATCTGAGGTACTTTCGATGGGAGCTTCTGATTAGGGACGTGGAAATAGGCATCCTTGAGGTCCAGGGAGGCTAACCAGTCCCCTGGCCTTAGGGAGGGTAAAATCATTGCCAGAGTTACCATTTTGAACTTTGGTTTCAAAAGATGCTTGTTCAGATATCTGAGGTCTAATATGGGCCGCCATTCTCCTGTCTTTTTTGGGGTAAGGAAGTATCTGGAATACAGACCCCTGCCCTGGTGCAGGGGAGGAACCCTTTCCACTGCTCTGAGAGCCAACAGGGTTGAGACCTCTGCTTCCAGAGCAAAGGTCTCTGAAGCACTTGCAGGTAGAAAAAGTCTGGTTCTCAACTTGGGAAACTTTTTGAAGCTGAGAACCAGACCCTGGCTTACTACTTCCAGAACCCACTTGTCTGAGGTTAAAGAAGCCCAGTTCTGACTGAAGTAAGCCAGCCTGCCCCCTACCGGTAAAGGGAGAATCGGTCCCTGGGCACCCCATCAGGGTGCCTACTTAGGGGAGCTTTAGGCTGAGGGGTGGGAGCAGGCCTGCCCACCCTCGTCTGCCTCTGCCTCTGAAGAAGCCCCTCTGAGCATAGGCAGAGGAGGCCTGAGTCTGGTAAAGGCCTGTGAAAGGCCTACCCTACCCCTGGGGTATGCCTCTGAGGAGTGGCTTGCGCTCCTTAGCCTGGGCACTTTGTAAGTAGTCCTATATTCATCCATCTTTTTCATGTAATTCTCTGTCTGCTCCTAAACAGAGAATTTCCCACCACAGGAAAATCCATAGCCTTAGTCTGGGTATCCTGTGACAGACTAGTACACCTGAGCCAGGCCAACCTACGAAAGCTACAGATGTGGCCATGACCCTAGAGGAAACATCATTAACATCCACAGCAGCATGAAACTGTACCTTAGAAGCCTCAATGCCATCAGCAGCCACCTGTTCTAGTTCACTAGCCAGCTGGCCATGGGCTTGCTGGCTAATTCCATAACAGTATCCCATCTAGATTTCTGATACCTAGCTACATAAGCCATATAATTTGCTTGCCTGAGTCCCAGAGAGGCTGCCATATACTGTTTTTAGCCATGGCATCAACCTTCCTGGAATCCTTGTCAGGAGGATGTGAAGCCAGGGGATATTAGCTTTATCACAGGCTGCAGCCTGAACTACTAACATGACTGCATTGCTGAGAAAGGAATTCTATATCAGGACCTGACAATGTGTACCTTCTGTCCATCTTTTATCTACAGGAGGCATAGAATTAGGAGCTTTTAAAATTTTTATTGTTTGCTTCCTAAAAGACTTATGCAAAGGAATAGACAATCTCTAGACTCTGGAATATCCATCATTTCTACAAAATCAGGCTCCTCTTGCTCATCCACAGCTTCTTCAAGGGAAGCTGGAGGTTTCAACAACTTTTTTGTAAAACATAAAATGAGATGGGGACTCAGATAGCATAGGGGGAGATTCTAGAGGTCTGTCTGAGGAAATGTCCGGTTCAATGGGCACACCCAGACCTTCCCAGCCACATTCATACTGTTCATAATCATCCTCCCCCTCCTCTGGTTCATAAAATTCCTCAACATCATATTCCTGAACCACTGGAACCGGACGAACCGACCTTTTGCCAGATAGTGGCAGTTCGGACGGAACCTGAGACAGTGACTGGACAATTTGTATGGCTTTTGCTATCTCTGCAGCAGTTGGAGAAGGGTTTTGGACTCCAAACCTGCTGGCGTTCTTGTTTTCTTTACTGGAATTGGTTCCTCAGAACCAGCTTTTCTTTGCCGAGGAAGTCCGCCCTGGTCAGAGGGCACTCCCTCGGTTCGGTTGGCACCGAACCGGCTAACCATCGGGTCAGCGGACTTTTTGGCCTCTCGTTCCCTGAGCCTGCCCAATCTCTTTTCCAGGGTGGCTGCAGGGAAATTCTTACATATCTGGCAGTCTGACTGGAGGTGGTCAAACCCCAGACAATAGACACATGTGGTGTGTGGGTCAGCCTTGGCAAAGACTTCCCCACAGACATCACAGTGTTGAAACCCAGTGGGCCCGGTTTTTCTTTTGGGTTTCTCAGACATAATGCCGCCTAACCAGAAAAAACTTGCCCTTTAAGCGGCAGTGCCAGGCAAGACACCTGCTCGGTTCTAACCGTGTCACGGTATTGGAAAAAACCGTAATAAAATCCGTTTTTTTTAGAACCGATAAGAACCGGGAACCGCACTCTAAAATGTTAAACTTTAAAGTTAATAAGTTTTAAACCCAGCTGATCGGTTCAAAACCGAACCGATAAACTTACAAGTTCCACACAGACAAAACCTTTAATTTACTTACGATTACCACAGACAGAGCTTGAACCGAACGGTTTTGCGGTTAAAATAAAACTATTCTCGGTTGAATCGAACCGAGAAAACACTATTTAAACCGAGAAATGAACCGAGCAGTAGGAGAAATCTCCGGGCGACTGTTCACTAGGCGGAGTAAAGAATCTGACAGTTCAGGTTTGAAATTACACAGATAGAGCTGCTTCTTAGAGCTCGTGCTCAAAGTTCTATTTGGGAATGGTATTAACCATTTCACCTCCGGAGCAGTTCTAGTGGTGGGACAAACTGCTGTCATAATATAGCAAGACTTCATGTTGTTTGAATTGCATAACACTTTCTAAAAACTCGAGGCACCAAGGATAGCCCAAAGGTCAGGACTCTGAACTGATAGTGTTGGCCCAGTGCTACGAACCTTAGGTAGTTGTGGTGCTTTGGGTGCATGAGAATGTGCTGGTAGGCATCCTGCATGTCCAGGGAGGCTAGCCAATCATATTGATGAAGCAAAGGTAGCAGGGTACCTAGTGATATCATCTTTAATTTTTCCTTGTGAAGGAACTTGTTCAACTTTCTGAGATCCATAATGGGGCGCATGTCTCCAGTTTTCTTCGGGACCAGAAAGTAATGGGAGTAGAAACCTGTGTTTCCTTGATCCAGCAGAACTATTTCTACTGCCCTGTTGTTCAGAAGGCCTTGTACCTCAGAAGCAAGAAGGTTCGACTGTACTGTTGACAGCCTGGGCTGTCGTTTGGGAGGATGATCCAGAGGGGTTTCTGAAAGATTGAGCGAGTACCCCCTGCGGATTATCCAGAGGACCCATTTGTCTTTGTTATAGATTTCCACTGGTTGTAGAACTGAGTCAGACATCCTCCCACCGCTGAGGAGGAGTCCCCCTCGGTCAGCTGAGGTGGGACCTGGGCCAGAAACTCAGAAGGTGGTACTGGGCACTTTGGGCCCTTGTGCCTTCTGCTGTGTTTTCTTTTGTGGCTGAGGGTTGTGTTTTTTGTTAAAACCCCCTCTGCCTCGAAAGGACTGACAGTTCTGAAACTTGACACTTGTTTGCACCCCATCGGAAGGGGGCAGGTGCCAGTCTAGCTGTCTTAATGGCAGACCTAGTCTTCTGCGTGGCCTCTAGTGCTTGCATCTGAGGCCCGAACAGATACATAACGTCAAAAGGTAAGGTCATGACCTGCTGCTGGGCATCATTCGTGAAGCCCGAAGTACGTAGCCAGGAGTAGCGGCAGGTGCAGATACCAGACGCCGCTGCCCGGGAGGCAGTATCGAAGGCATCCATGGCAGCTTTAACCTGTTGATTATTGGACTCGATACCCCTAGTTATGGTCTGAATTAGCTCTGAGTTAACTTCCGAATCAGGCACAGCTTCTATCTTTTCATTGAGCGAATGCCAAAGGACATACTCATACTGAGTAAAATAGCTCTGGTAGCTGGCAATGCGCATACCCAGGGTTGAGGCAGCAAAGACTCTCTTACCTAAGGTGTCTATCTTGTGAGATTCTTTGTTCACAGGCCTGGCTGTAGATCCCTGAGGAAGGAAAGCCTTATCATTCTCTGCCAAGACTACAATGGCATCAGCAAAGGCTTGTGAGGCCAAAATGGGGTGATCCTTGGGAGGGGCATACTTCCTATGGACTTGGCCATGGAGGGAATGAGAGCCGTATTCTTCCACACCATCTGGGAAAGGGTCTCGAAACAGGGCTGTACCGGAGGGATTAAATCCATAGGGATCTCCGAGACATGAAGATACTGGAGTCGTAAAAGCCTCCCAGAATCAATTTCTGTAGTCTGGAGAGAAACAGTAGAATTCAAATTTTTGAGCAGAGACTTAAAGGAAAGGTCTTCAACCACAGGCTCTGCAGAAGGATTGATCGCTGCTCCCAGGGCAGTGTCATCAACATCATCACTTAGGCGAAGATCTGGATCAGGCTCAAAATCATCTCCTGACAGCCAAGGGGGACTGTATAGACAGGAAAGGAGTGAAAATCAGGAGGAAGAACGGAAGAAGAAAGAATTGGAGTCGAGAACCCCTAAAGACCTGTCGGCGCCGTACCAATCCTCAGTGCTGCAGAGGAAAAGGAGGGAGGCTCTAACGGAAATGGCGCTGACAGAGCCCGTGACCCCGAAGATGGCGCCGACAGAGCCCCCAGCGCTGACAGAGCCCATGAAGCCATGTCGACAGAGCCCGCGGTGCTGCAGATGGCACCAAGACAGTTTGAGGGGTCTAAAAACTGTGATTTGAGGTAAAAGAGGGAAAAATGGCAGGAGATAAAGGCATCGGTGTGTACCCCTGCACCGCAGCCATGTGAGGGGGAGAAACACCCGAACGCAGAGTCAATGGCACGAAGAAGGCGCTGCTCGACTAGGAAGGCCCAGCCGTCCTACCCGTCCCTCCAAAACCAAATGGCCCAAAGGCTCCAGCATCGGACTGACCGTCTCGGGCAACTGGACCAACTTCTGAGCCCACTGCTCCATAAGCCCACTGGTGAAACTGCTCTTCGGAAGCTCCTCTGATAGGCGGAGGGGAGCTCTGGTGTCGAAGAGGTCAGCCACCAGAGACAGAAACTGGTGACTCCGACAGAGGTGAAGAACGGCACCTGGCCCTAATAACCGACCGTCTATGCGCAGACATACCAGAGGGTGACCTCGAGTGATGCAGTTTGTTCTTTGACCTATGTGTTGAAGAAAAACTCGAGGCCGAACGACACCAAGAATGGGACTGTTTCCTTTTATGCTTTCGAGGGGACCGTCCATCCCCGAGCACGGGACCATCCACTGTCAGACCCCCCCCGGGGAGGGTGGCGGACTGGACCCAGCACGGTTGACTGAACAGCTTTCATACGACGTCTCCCAACCGTCACTTGACCCGTTCATGGTCGACTCCATCAATGGAGGGCTGAAGACTTCTGCTGTACAATTAAAATACATTCGGTACTATTCAAAATAATTCTACGAAACAATAAACTGAACTATTGCTGCTAGTGAAGTTTAACTCCCGGCATGTGAGCGACGTCGTCACTGAAGCGCACTCGATGGCGGGAAAAAAGGAACTGAGGTGGTTGGAGGGTCAACGTCGAGATGATCATTGCCGCACGTGCTGGGGCTCGTGGTGCCGCTCCTCGTGGCTCCATGTCGGTGCCGGCCCTCCTGAAAAAGCTTTCTCTTGCTGGGTCCTAGCACCTCCAGTGAACTCTCATTGGTGTGAATGAGTAGTGGAGACCTTATGTTCAGGAAGATCCTTGTCAACACCTGCCATATGAATTCCCTCCACGAGGGCGAGGCAGTTGTCCAGTGAGCTTGCTCCCACATTTGATTCTATCTGTGTTCTGGGACTTTCAGTGCAAGAATGTCATCCTTGGCTTTCAGGCTTTTTAATGTTTTCCTCCAGGGGAATAGAATGGTCTTAACCCAAGGGACAGGTAAAGCATTTATGGCTCTCACCTCTGATTTACTGAACACAAGACCTTCTGCTCTCTCACGGGGCCTAAGCAGTCCTGCTCCATCATTTTCAATTTTGATTTGAAGGCATCGTGGGGCTTAAGATATCTGATGTGTAAAGGTAACATTCCTTCCAGACCTGTGTTGCAACATGGCCAAATGATTTCTGATCCATACTAGAATTCATCAAGATGATCCTGAGTAAGTTCTCCTTACAGAATATAAGAGTTAAATCTGTAACTGGGAACCATGTGTTGTGCTGCTAGGCCAGCAGGGGTACCAGTGGCCACTATACAGTGGTAGCCAGCACCACAATGAACAATAGCAGATGCTATGGGGCGCCATCAGGCGCCATCATTCTCTTTAGCTTTATGTTACTCAATGCATAAGAGAGATCAGCATGCATCATGGCCTGACATGGCCCATTATGGCTAGCTACTGATGGCACTAGCTACCACTTTAGTACGAAACAGGTTGATTATAACGTATGTGAATTAAGCTTACAAAGACAGCCAGTTGAAAGTGCAGAAAATCAGACAGTGATGTGTTCTGAAATGGGTTATTAGGACAACTTCCCTCATTTATTATAAAGGACCCTTAGGTGGCATACAAAAGAGCTGGGAGGTACACCATTATTAAGTCACGGTACACCAACAGCAGGACCTTCGATTACTGGAAAATGACAACTCTGGTGTCAGTCATTAGACATATCTTTCAATCTATATAACCTCATTTACATGAGTGCCCTGTGGAGGCAGCAGTATTAAAGGCATAATACAGACCTGGAGACAAAATATAATCATCAAAAAATAACAATAATAATTACAGTTAAAAACCACTACAATTACAACACCATTTCTGAAGGTAATAAACTGCAGATGAAGTATTAGGCACTGCTAAGCATTTCAAAATACAAATTTAAGTAAGAAAAATATTAGATGACCTAAACAGGAATTAAGCACTGGCCAGCAATTAAGGTGTTTGACCAGCTGAACCACTGTTTATAATGTAAGATATTAGCACTGCAGGTAAAAATAGCATTTCTTTAGAAAAGTAAACACCAGTAGCTAGCCCTGTAGGACAGGATGGAGGTAGCCCAATTGCTCTCGGATGAGATATCTGGGATTGAGTCTGCCCTTGGGGCTCCCACATCAAGCTAGCAGAGTCTGAGGTACAAGGCTAAAGCTACAAACTGGAACTTAGCTGCGGGGTAACTTGCACAGTGAAGCCCACCTGCTGCTGAAGCACTCCATGCTCACCAACTTGACAGCGGCTCTGCCAGTGGAGATCCTGGAAAGTCTGTCATCATGGGCCATGGTCAAGGTTCAGAGTGGGGGAAGGGAAGAATTGAAAAAAAAGCATGAGGGACATAAAGGAACAGGCGGAGACCCTGACCTCCCAGCCCAGAAGGTCTTTGATATCCTAAGTCAGCATCTGTTGTAGCTGTCCAGCCACCCTCCCCACCCCCAAGGCCAACAACTATTGGGGTCAAAGGCAGAAGGGTAAGCCCACCCTGAATCATCTAAAGCTACCATAAAAAATAAAATATGTAAACTGGGTAAGTTATGGCAGCTGTGAAGAGGGCCCATTAATTACTGAGCTCTAGACGGTAGCAGAAATTCCCTAGATACAGCACAGGTTCAGCAATCTATCACTGCCTTAGTAAAGAAACGTATGTGTAGTCAGTAGTCACAGCCCCTTCCCCTTGCAATTGTTTCAATAATATAAAGGAACTTACATTTTCCAATAAATTGCACTTTGTTAGATGGTTTTGGCCAACTTCACAGCTGTACTGGGGTCTTTTTTGTGTTTCTAAACTGAACCAAGGTTCTAAGATAATATATTGGACTAGGTTTGAAAGCTAGCCTCTCCCTGGGAGGATGTACTGTAATTACACCACACGTTATCACTAAATTCTGTGATAATGTTGGAACTTACTTTAACAGAAAAAAATAAATTATGGTACTGTAAATTGTATTATAAATGTTTTTTTAATTTTATTTCAATTAACTGTAAGTTGTTTGGGCATCATTAAAGGTAGATAAGGAATATCAGTTGATAGCACTCTAGCCTGCAGACCAGAATGATGAAGGTTCAAATCCTGCACTGGAATGCGATGGTAAACCAAGGTCCCTTCTGGTAGTGCAAGCGCTTTCCTTTTTTTTTTTTTTTTGCCAGCTCCCCCATCCCGGAAGGCTCAGCTCTGCTCGCCGCTCCTGCATGCCCCAGGTTTACCCCCCTGCGGCGGGGCTAGGTGGGCACCCCCTCCCAATGGACACTGGAGTAGGCGAGATCCGGCTCCCCCCCCACCCGGCAGACATGGGTAGGCTGCGGGACAGCAGTGGGGCCAGCATCATGATCGGGAGCCAGCATTTCCTTTTTCTACTCGAATCCCGGGGGCCGGGACATGCAATGATGACCAGCATTTGCCCCGTCCCTCTGACGTACAGAGCTGGCCGCAGCAGTACTCCAGCCACCGCCAGAGGTCCACAATGCACTGGACACTCAACCCCCCTTCCCCAGAGAAGGAGAGCAGTCCCCGGGATGCTCAATCCTTCTCCCCCGGCCAGCCCTCCGACTCCCCGAGTCCGTCCACGAACCCAGGATGGCGGCGCCATAAGCAGATGCCTTGCTGCTGTGTCGGCGAGCCAGCTAAGAGCTTTTCTAAAGAGAGCAGTGCATTAACACTGTGAGCTAACTACTATCCCACTCTCACCAAACCAGTTCTCACACCGAGGGGGGCTGGGTGCCAAGCTCATTGTGGGGGTCAGATGCTTAGCTACCAAGCGGAGTGTGTGGAATGCTCAGCATTCTATCCCACCAGCCCACCAATCATGGGTGAGGCACTGGTGTTGGCTGGGAAGGCAGTCATTCGTCTGCATTTGCAGGGGAAGGGTTTAGCTATGGTGACCCCATTGTCTGGGAAAGGGAAAGGGGAGGGGGATGGGGTCAGGGAGAGGAGAGGAAAATAATAAACTGGTCATGACACTGTCACCAGCAGCTGTATCTGTGGGATGCAGCTCAGTGCACAATGGTGACTTTATTTGTCTGTATGCAGCTCCTATACTTTCAGTATCAGACACAGTTCATTGTAAAGAACTTTAAAAGTGACAGGAGATGAGTGTTACAGAGTTAACTACCCTCCATATTTTCCTTTCCATGCTAATTATATATTCTAATAGACTTCAATGAATTTTTTGATAAATAATCTAGTTTGGGGTGCCCTCAGACCTACATAGAGTTCCACTCTGCTCAGCTGCCTCTGCTTTTTCCTTTTGTATTTCTAAGACACTCCATGACATCAGTTACAGCACTCCATGCTATTCCTATTAAAGGCCTAGAATGGTGTTACTGATGTCACAGAATGTTCAGTCAGTATTACAACAGACAGCAGCAACTGCTGAGGAGAGTGGGATTCCAGGTAGTTACAAAGGCAAAAACTCTATTAATTTATAGTGTATGGTGGAACGTTCTTGTGTATGGAAATTCATACACTTGAAAAAGTTGTTCTGCTGCAGTAGTGATGTCTCTACTAACGCCGAACGAGGTTTTTGTTCTGCGTTAGTAGAGATGTCACAATGCATGCGGCCCCATCAGTGCTGTTCATAAGACAGCGGGCGGTTGACCTGTCGCACGCGCCAAGTGCGGGAGGTGGAGTGTAATCAATGACTACAAGAAATACAAAAAGTAAGTGATTTGGGCTTTTTTTTCTACCATACACTACATAGAGTAGTGTATGGTAGCCCTGATACACAACAACGCTCTTCTTACACCTCGTGGTTACTATGATGTCAAAAAGGGACCTCTCGAGCTTTGCTCTTGAGGTCCTTGATGTCATAGTAACCACTCAGTGTAAGAATAGTGTTGCTGTGTATGGGCTACCATACAGTATCCTACATAACAAAAAATGGTCAGAACATATCAGAATATTGACTAGACACTAAAAGGAAAATAGGAAGGCATCTAGATGTGTAAAAAGCCATTTCCTCACCTTAAAAACACAGTGACTTTTTTGTTTTTTACCAGGAGAGACACGTTAAGCTGAAAGCTTGTTTACAGGTGTGACCTGGGAGCACAAGGAAGCTAAGTGACTTGCTCATGGTCACACAGTATGCAAGTGGGGGCTGTGGGATTCAAACCCAGGTCTCCATGTTTGCAGCTCAGAGCCTTAAACCACTGTGCTATACTGCCTCCTTTAAAAGGAACAACAAAATAAAATCAGAATTCTATTCCTTTTTTATTATAAAGCACATACCATAACATACGTAATGTTTTTGTCAATGCTATGACCAGAACGCACTTCTTTATTTATGTGCGTCAACCTCATATCACTGGGATCTAATAATCAATGAGTTACCTGCAGTTTTGATTGGGAAGACAGGCGGGAAAAAGGAGCCTGCTATATGTTTACCCTGACACTGGGGAAATGTCACTTCAGTCTTTGTAGAAAATCACAATCATTTTTCCCCCCTTGTTCAGTTTTAGGTGTAAAAGAGGTTAGTTCAGGCTAAATGATTCTTATCTTCTCTGCAAACAGACGAAAATCTACATGTCAAAGACCTCAGTGAGTGGATGGGAAGTGATGAACTCGGTCCTCCCTCAGGGCAGTCTTTTATCCAGCCAGGCCATTAGCAGATGTACGGTTATTGCTCACTGATTCACTCCTCCCACTCCATCACCACATGGATTTTTTTTCCCTCCACCCTCCCTGGAGAAATTCAATTAACAGTGTCAGTCTGCTCCTCTCAGTCACTGAGAGGCACCATCAAAATTCTATCCACCGCCCAGCGACATGCGAAATGTGTTCGCTGATTTCTGGGTCTGCAAGTTACAGAAACATTACAGCACACTTGTAGGAGTAACCGTATGTTTTCTCTATTTATAAACCCAATCGCTGCTACGAAAATCAATGTGCCCTGACCTTATTGATTAGCTGGGGCAAGCCAAAATAATGAAACTTCACCAGCAACACCATACTTTAAAAAAGGAGAAAAGCATCCATAGTTTTGAAGTGCTCCAGCTTCAGTGTCAGCACTACTCGCCTCAAAGTGTTACCTCTGTCTTCCTTTAGCAGACTTCATGTTTACTGATGTAAGAAAGAAAATAAATAAAACCATACACCAAAAACTCACAACGGTTTGGCTCCTTTTTGCTGCCCCAGTTGTACACAGAGTTATTTGCTGCCCTGCTCCTTTTTACACCCATACTGTACTCTAGAAAGCATAAAGTAAATGCAAAAAAAATTACAATATTTAGTTTCATGCACTTAGCACTATGTTTAATTCAAACTGAGCACTATGATCATATTATAACATCGTCAGGAACAGGAATATAGCAGTGGGAACAACAGAAAGGAAGGCCAGGGCCAGGAATGGTACCCCCTTCCCCAAAACCAAATCAACTTGTAACCCAGGGCATATGCAGCCAAAGCAATCTGAAACCAGGGCATATGTGTCCTTACACCAAAGTTCATAATAACCAAAAATATGCACAAACCCCAAAGTTGTTTTTTTTTAATGTATTTTCTAAGCTTTTCTCTGTCAGGGAGGGGTCACACCCTCAGGCCCCACCAAGCCACTCCCCTGACTTACCCTCACAGCGTATTGGGGCTCCCTGGGGTTAAGATCAGAAGACATGGATCACACATGTGGTAGATATGATGGCAGCCCTCATCATGTCCTCATCCCATTTTTCCCCTTGTACTGTATTCCAAGGGCCATCACAGCTGCATGGTCCCACCATCCTCTGCCTCACCCGCCAGCTCACGTTTCTCTTTCCTGGCGTCCACAGCTTCCTCTGTGGATGAGGACTATGGTACACATATGAGACCTTTTCTCAGACCCTTTTTATAATTTTGTTCCATAGTATACAGGGTGTAGAGAGAAATGAAGCAACGGGTGGTCATGGTGATTTGCTCAGGGTCATGTAGCAAGCCAGCATCTGCAGTGGGATTCATTCAAACCTGTGACCTGTTCTTTTACACATACACACATACACACATACACACATACACACACACACACCACCACCACCACCACCACCACCACCACCACCACCACCACCACAAAAGTCAACTACTATTAACAATGGCAATCACTGGAGTAAAAGGCTTTGCATATAGCAGCAAAAGTGGAGGGGAGAAAGGGAGAGGCGGAGTCTGCTAGTTTACATTTATCTTTTGATAATTTAAATTTGTACTTCTTAATCTTGGACTATTAAAATGGTTTCTTTCACTCCTACACATCCTTTAAAAAAAGTGGGTAAAAGAAACCCTGTGCTCTGACTGGTCTAGAGCATCCACAATCAAGGTGAGTTATCAGGTAACAGAGACCATTAAATAACCAGTTCCAGTGTCTGTCTGCCATTTTACAAATTAAGTCACTGAGCTGCAAATGACGATTTCAAATAGCAATAATTTTTCTGTTAGCTTAGGACGTGCCCCAGCCCCGATTTTGCCTTGATTCTACCCATCACATCACTTACTCTTACTACTGGCTGTATGAGCTTGGAGACATTACAAAACACAAGAACAGACAAAACAAAGTAAACGGTAGTGCTATAGTGGCATTGCTCACAAAAAGCAACAGTAAGCTGAGCACTTAGCACTCCCATCAGGTCACGATGTCACGAAGTGCAAGTTTGCACCTCGCTCCCCCCTGCTTCTCTGTCGTGTAACACACATTAAAAATACATAAAAGTTACAATTTAATTTAGTGAAAAACTGCCATCAAACTTCCAAGTGAAAAGTAAACTGTAGCACTTGCCCAGCACTCGTCAGAGCTTGCACCTCGCCCACCCCCACACACTTCTCTGCCATTTAACAAGCTACCCTCGGAATTACCCTCTATGGGTATCAGGAACCTTCTTAGCCTCCCTGAATCCTCAAGAAGCACCAGGAACACCCATAACCACTCCCTCAAAGTCCCCTTCCGCCGTACGGTGCAAGGCCAGCGGTCTTTTGCATACCGGGCACCTTCCTGGCTAAACTCTCTTAGTGTAGACCTACAAAAGGAAATTAGGCTTAGTCAGTTTAAGGCTAAACTTCGCATACTACTTGCATTTACTAGTGGATATGACTGTTGGAACTAGGCTCCCTCCTACCCTCCTAGTGGTTACGATTGCCGCACACAGGCACCTTCCTCCCCTCTCACCCCCTGCTCACCACCCTTTCGTTCTCAGGCACCTCCTTGCTCAGCACACCCCTTCCTCACTTTTTCCTTCTGCCATTCCAACTCCCGCTCTCTCTTGTCCACCCCCTTAACTTACCACGCTACTACCCCTCTCTTTCCACCAGTTTCACTCCCTCCCTTCCCTATGATACCTCCACCTGCTGGTATGGCCCCTCCGCCGCCCACCTCTCCTATGCTCCTTCCTCCTCCCGCCCACCTTCCCTCCTCTAGTTTCAGTGACTGACCTGCCTTGTCCACCCTGACTACCCTCAGCCTTATTCTCCCTCTCCACTCCACTCTACCCTTATACTGTTCGCCTTCCCCCCCCTTTTTTTCACCGTTCTCTGCCTTGGGCTAGCAGTATAGCCTAGAGGTGAGAGGAACGAGGTGTGAACAAGCTTGGTAGATCCAGCAGACCAGACCTGAGTTTGATTCTCACAACCTCCACTTGCATACTGTGACTCTGAGCAAGTCACTTAACCACCCAGTGCTCCCAAGTCGCCCTTGAAAACAGGCACTTGTGCCTAGTGGGCTTTACCCGGTTACCAAAAACAAAATAAAAAAAAAAATAATGTAACCCCTAGATGGCGCTATCCCAGGGGCTACTACCCCTGCCTGATTTGCCACTAACAGGTTGAGGGGCCTGGATCCAATGGCGGGTGCCTCCACCCAGAGGTCAGGGTTTGCAATAGTTAAACTAACTTGGTCACAGCCCTCTGGGACACTGCAACCCCTTTCTTCCCACTAGTGGCCACACAATATATCAGAATTACCTTCACAGTATACACTTACCCCAGGTCTGGTTCCGCACTGGGACCTCCTGTGAAATGAGATACAGTGCAACAATCACAGTACAGTACTTTAACATAGACAAATACCTCAGGCAGTATAACTTTGCTGAAACAAGCAGCTCTGATTTATTTAGGGGATATAACAAGGACAGGGAAATCAGGTTAATTAGCTTATCACTCTAATAATCTACCTATGGCTCTGTGCACAGGCCTATCCCTATCAGTTACTGTCCCTGGGTACCCAAGCCCTAGTGGCTAGTCCAAACCGTGGCAGCTGGTAGGGCCCTTTCACACAGAGAAAAGAAGAATTAAACAGTCAGCAGTACAGTAATTGCATTTGGATTTAATGTGGCAATTCAACAGGAGGCGACCCTGAATTAGTACTCACGACCTCCAAATAAGATAGGGTCCTTCAATGTCAGCAGGGCTCACTTGAGGTACACAAACCTCTTCACACATCCATATAAAAGAAAGCACTATACCAGGCAGGCTGCATCTGTATCCGATCGCAATTACTGCACAATACCCAGGAGAACACACAGCAGATTCAGTTCCTGACAGACCGAGTGCAATTTTCAGCAATTCCTCCAGTCTTCTACAGGGTGAGCCTGGTTTCTACTCTTCAGAGATCCTTTGATTCTTTTCACAGGGCCAGTTCAGTCCTAACAAGCTGTTACACAAGCTGCAGACCGGAACTCTGGGCCTTACACACGTTTTGACTAAAACTGCACACTGAAAAGCACAGGGCTCCTTCCTTCTTCACTGCCAAAGCTCAACTGAAACTCCAACCGACAAAACCGGGCACTTCCTTTGAGTTCCTCCCAGTTCTTGACTGGATTGGCTGTCACTCACAATAGACTGCTGCTGTTGGTCCAAAAGGCACTGAAGTCTAAACTACATCTCCCAGAGTCACTGCCCATACAATCCTCTTGTGGCTGGCTCAGATTATGAGTCCAAGTTCTGATTCGTCAAGGCACCATTTTAGAGCTAGCTTACCACACTGATTGGTCCAGTTCAGCAGTTCAAAACCAGAATGGGGAACTAGGCAGACACTGTTCTGACTACAAAAGAAAGCAGGTTAGACAAACTGTAATTTCATTATTACTGTAAATGATTTCTGGCAAACAGTTACATCTTTCAGATAGGTTCCCTTTGCACTCCTAGTGACTGCAAAATGGAGTGAATTGGCAGCAGATCGAGTGGTACTCAGAGAAGCACACAGTCCCCATACAAACTAATTATGTCTGCAAGCAGACAGCTCTTAAAGAGACAGTACCAGAGGCTCTAAAAACACTCACTGATAAATGGCTTAAATGCCAAACACCATTCAGGCTTGGAGCATTCAAGCAAGCTCCTGGAAGTCTTTTGGGAACCCCCATTTGCAGGGGGGTTACAATAATAATACGATGTTCCCCTTTCTACACCTTCTGTCCTACTCTAGTCTGATGCAATTGCATCTTCTATCAGGTTTCTGGTTCCTAACCTTGCACAGGTCTCCTGGAACTATTTTTACCCCTCCATGCCTCGTCGTGTCTTCCTAATGTTGTAACTTTCTCCTACCTCTCCCTTTTTTTGTCTCCCAAATAATGTAACTCCTGACTCTTGAATGTACTAGACCTGTAAATACTCTGTATAATTAGAATAATGGTTTTCTGTACCAGTTGTTAGATGTACTATTTCTTATGTTCTATATTTTGTTTCATGATGTGGAACCTTTGTAAACAAGCCTCTGGCTCAAAGGTATTTCCGAAAACTAATAAACAAATAAACATTAAAAATAGGTACAAGTAAGTGACAAAATGAAAAGTTAAGCTAGTGCTCTGTGGTCTCTTGACTGCCACGCTGTCACACTCATCACAACTGCTCTAAATGTACTGAAAGTGATTGCGCGCTTCAATTCTTATAAAAATTCTAACAAAACACTGCAAATGGGGAGGGGGGGCTTGTTCTTGAGCAGCGTGATAACAATCTAAATGGGAAGGGCGAGTGACCGACATGAACCTGACTCACAACTAATTTAGACTGTTAAAAGAAATAGTGTCTAAAAAAACAGCAGTACCCTGTACTGGCAAGTGTAACAGGGAGAGACTACTTTACAAGAAAATTATTTTGCATATATTTTTTAAGTGATTATTTTTATATTTTATAAATATCTTTATTAAAAATGTCACCAATAACCCACTTTTAAGCACAGTAATACCCCCCAGGGTGGGCGGTGTGGGCTATACTGGACCTTCCAGAGCTATGAGGCCCTCCACCTGAGGCAAAGAGCCTAATTATGCTCTTGGGCAGTCCGGTTTAGCCCAATGGTACCCACTCTTTTGGATATTATTGCTTACATAAATCTCTACTGTTCTGCATCTATTTCTATAGCAGTAGCAAGGGATTCTGGGGCTTGCAGAGCCGGTATCAAGTAGCCCTGTAATTTGGTCAGGACTTGAAACTTCATTTTACAAGAACAGTCAATTGTCTTGCTGCAATGTGGCTTATTTCTTTTACAAACACATTCTGAATAGTACGGCAATTTGCCAAGACCTATTTTAGTTAACCTCCCTACATGAGTAACAAATGGAAGCAAGACAAGTATTTCATTTATTTATTTCCTGACCAGGTTAAGTACACTGGTCCAAGAGACCTTTTTCAGGAATGATCAGGCCTGCACGGGCAAGAATAAGGGTAGTACATGGGTTTAAATAAGCATACAAAAAACATTTGCAAAAATAACATGAAGTTCAGATAAAACAAAAGTAAAAATTAGGACAGAGTGTCAATAATGTAGCACAATAACTTTAGTTAAACAATTAGGTTTCCTAAATCCGCATGGAAAAAATGGAAACAGTAGTGCTAATAAAGCATAGTGGGAACGAGCAGTGCTAACACAGCACATTTAAACAGTCAAGACAGTAGATGGCAGGGGGTGTGTGGCCAGCAACTAAACAGGGCAGACACATTAAACAGGAGCTCCTCTAAACTACAACAAAAAAGGCACTTTTAAAACAGAAAAATGTAATTCTTTCTGGTAAAGTGAGAAACTGAAACCTGCAGCAAGACTGGGAAAGAACTTTTGCTGACCAGAATGGGTAAAACTTGTCAAACAACCCAGCAGGACCGGAATAAGACAAGAGCGCACACAGAGACGCCACATGGCAGCGGCCTAGCAGCTGAGGCAACCAAGGCTCCGGGAACCCTCCATTAACGCAGTACTACAAGCAATTAGAGACCTGGACAGGAAAGTAGACGGCTTAGGCACCAGATTTACTATGATGGAATCCCGTATGAATGCAGCGGCTGTGGATGCTAAGACTGCGGTAGACTCAGCTAACACATCAGCGGCAGTATTGGCCGGGATCCTGGCCGAAAAAAAGACCACGCGACTCCGGCTAGAAATGCTGGAAAACAATATGCGGGCTAGTAACTTGCAATTGCTGGGAGTCCCAGAAGCTCAGGAGGGTAAAGCACTGCAGGAATTCGTAACGAATCTACCAGTAAACCAATTAAACTTGGACTTACATGGTCAGCTTATCAAAACATATTGCTTGAACCCACGGAGGAAACCAGCCGTTGAGATACCGCGAACCATCATGATTGCCACAGCGGGTGCTCACATTCGGGACACTGTTTTGGATGCAGCCAAATCCTTGGGGCCTTTGAAACTTGAGGCAGGAGAGCGAATATATTTATTTATGGACTTAAGCTACGCTACGAGGCAGAAGCGCAAAAGCTTTGATGCGGTTCGTGCAGGACTTAGAGCATGGGGGATCAACCACTCGTTACAACTACCAGCCCGACTGAGACTTTACTATGCCGGTAAGAACTACATTTTTTCTGACCCGACAGAAGCGGGCAAGAGACAATTAAGCAAGACTTGGTGCATCGTTCCAGGTCTTTGGAAGATGAAAATGAGGAGGACTGAAAGTCTCTTAATTTCTAAGCAGTACTTTAAAATCGATGGCCAAGTGGTCATTGCTGAAGCTAGAAGTTCTAAAATCTAATTGTTGTTGGGCTGGGAGGCATGGTAACCCTTGGGATAAAATGTCTTGCATTCTTTATGTTTACCAGTTCTCACGTTTTTGAGCTTTATAACAGTTTGCTCAATTTTAGCTACTTAAATCTACATTTGAGAGGCTACTCTGGCATATTAGGCCATAGAGGATTATAATTATCTTGATTAAAATGATTAAGAGTCTCAATACAATAATTGCAAGTTAAATATTAACTAGTAGCTTTTGTTCAAACAACTTTAAGAAGGGATGCCTGTTTGAAATATAATAGTTTTGTAAGGGCTTGCTAGGAGCTAATTTCTGTTTTAATGTAGTTAAGTACTTACAAGATGCAACAATCTTCAGTCCTACATGGACTCATAAAACACTAGAGGTGTTAGAGGGTGTTTATACAGCTAGGTAATTAATAGATATTCATTGATCGATGTTAGTCCATGAGTCTGTTGCAATGGTCTCTTCTTAAGTTCAATTTGATATCTACTTAAATGTGAAAATTGAGACCCCTACATATGAGGGCACTACAGTAATAGTACATAAATCCTATCTTTGTATTGCTAATACTTATGCTATCTGAGATTGCTATTACCCCGAATGTATTTGTATTGTGTGAATTACACAATGGAAAACTGCATAAAAATAAAGTATATAAAAAAAAAAAAAAAAGATAGTAGATGGCATCTTAGACTGCACAACCACAAAGAGATGCTTTCGGCCAGCCTGGTGGTGCCGAGGGCTGAGGCATGGGATGCCACACCTCGTGCTACGCCGGCGACCTGGGTTCGGGAGCAAACTTGGGCTGCCGGGGGTCAGCAGGGGTAGGGTTGAGGATGAGTGCCCTTGTGGTGCTCTCCTCCCCGGGATGCAAGGGGGGGGGAGACAACCCGGCATGCCAGCGACCTCCGGTGGAGACCAGGGGACATTGCAGCAAGCCGGGTGGCATGTAACTAGTGTGGCTAATGCAGGCAGGGTTGCCGTGCGCCAGAGCATTGGGGGTGCACCACGTACGGGAGGGAGAGCGCAGAACAGGGAAAACACCAGCTCGTGGGACAGGCAACGGCACCTGTCCCCCATGTCCACCACCGGGCTCTCTCTGACTGGCCTTCCAGGTCCTCCACCCGCGCCCTTACCTGCAAGCCGGAGTCTGACGTGCAAGATCGCCCAAAAGGAGGGGCGACCCACCCCGGGAAGGTTAAACTGGGGGTGCTGGCTGCAGGAAGGGGGGGGGGAGTGAGGAGGCACAGTATGGAGGGACCTCAGGCGGGCAGGAACCGGACAGGATTCATGAGAGAGGTTCCACGAGCCATGACCGGAGGGAAAAATAGTTAAAAAAAAAAAAAAAAAAAGATGCTTTCAAAACATGAATCTAAGAGTTGTGGCCATTTTGCCCATGCTATAATAAACACACGGTATTTCATGCAGAAGGAGATCAGAAGAGCGCAGGTTGCGTGGGTTTGTTTTGTATTTAAGGAACCTTGACAAAGGAGAGAGGTTAGTGGGTGCACAGTGCTTTGCCAATTACTTGAGGGTGAAGTCCCTGGATGCTAGTACAGATGAAAGTGATATGTTCTAAAAGGAGGTGATCAGGCAACTCTGTATATGATATTGTAAACTGTAGTTAGCTGGGAGGCATCTTTCGCAGCAGCTGTTGAGTACATGGGAGAGGCATAGTCCAGTATACGCAACATAGTACAGTATATCTAGCAACTGTGAAACAAATTTCCAGTGTCGTGGAGTTCTTAAATCTGTATACAAAACTCAGTTTCTGATAAATATTTTACTCAGGGAATTAATGTGGTCCAAAATAGTAAGGGAAGGATCAAGTGTGACACTCCGGTATTTGAAAGGGTGTACCTGCTCCAAAATCATACATCAGAGTAAGCAATATTTCAGGAAGTGGATGGGTTAGACCATTTTGGTTTATAGCCAGATAGCATGGATTTGGTCTTTTGACATTGAGAAGTAATCTGCTTTTAAGGAATCATTTTTGGATTAGGGAAAAGTAATCATTTAAGGAGCAGGAGAGGTTGGACAGGGACTTTTAGCTATGCAAATGATGAGATCATCTGCGTACAGGAGATTGTTACAGTTCTTGCAGGCTTGGGAAGGTTGTTTATAAATAAGGAAAAGAGGAGAGGGCATAGGATAAATCCTTGGAGCACCCAATATTTTATAGGCTGAGTAACACAGACGGTGTTTCCAACTGAAAAACTGTATCTAACTGAAAGATAGCTTCCAGTCCAGGAGGTATCCTTTGGGGGATATTCCAAGATTTGAGGGTTTAGGTATTAGGTGATTGTGGTTGAAGAGATTAAATGCTTTGTCAAATTCCCAAATACTGCTCCTGTGATTTTGTCATCGTCTTGGCTGAGAGGGTGTGATCAGTAAAACTGATTAGGGCAGTGTTAGTACTCTTATCAGTTTCTAAAGCCATGCGGCTCAGGAGCAAGAAGGTTGTGTTGCTTACATAGGAGTGGAGTTGTGCAAAGACAGTTTTTTTGCAGGAGCTTACTGAGTGGAGACAGAATACAGACTGGTTGGTAGTTACTTCCTTGGGCACTGGGACACCACACGACTCCTTCCAGATAGCAGATAGGGTTGATGAGCTGAGTGAGAGGTTAAACATTTTTGACAGGGGTCAGGTGATGGCAGAAGCAGTCAGATTCAAGAACTAGGGGTCAAGTTCATCACTGCTAGTCCCACTATTTGGCAGGGAAAGTAGAAGGTTATAGGTCTCACTGGGAGAGATTATTTTGAAATAGAATGGAGGGCGTCAAGGGCGGAGGAGAGAGCAGTCAGTCTAACTGTTGGAGAAGAGGTTTGGTCTTTTGGGATCACATAGGTGAAGTCTGGACAAATACTTAGGTAGACTGGAAAAAAACTGTCATTGAACTGGTTCACTAGAGTGGTGGGGTCAGTAATTAATGTACCATCCATTAAGAGGCTACAGGGTTTTGGCATGTTCCCAGAATTAATTCAAGAAATTAATTGTAGACCAGAATTTTTTTCAGGCTACTGAAGCTCTCAGTAAATTGAGACTTTAGGTGCTCTGATTAAAGTTCTTTTTTTTTTTTTGTTCCACTTAAGCTGTTTCTCTCCCCTGGCATCCATGGCCATCCACCCCTACCCACAAACAATCAGCATCTGTCACCCCTGGGACTTAACTTCCAAGTACCCCCACACATTTCTCCCTTCAACAGGAGCAGGAAGGGGAGGTCCATCCCCCTCTTCCTCCTCCCCCTGATGCACAATCCAGACAGAGTCACCGAGGACAACACAGTGGGTTGGGCGATGGGTTGGGCATCATTCTACAATCTAGCAGGCATTTCTTTGTTTGGTTCCCCTTGCCAGGCAGCATGCCATAATGCAGGTGTGCGTGCATGTAGAGGCACACAAGCACCCCACATCTGCCACCAGATGTCCCTGTCTGAGCTGCACTGGCTGCCCTGTCACCACATCTCCACGTGGTAGCAGTCTAGGAGAAGTGCAGTTAGACCGACCTCCCTCCCTCTCTGGAGGAAGAAACAGACCAGTCTTCCACATCCTCTCCCACCCAGCTGACTCCCAGCAACCCAAGCTTGCTCCCCAACCCTGGCTGCTGGCATGGCAGGAGGAAAGGTACCCAGCGCCTGAACTGTCCATGCCACTGGGCTGATGGATTTAAAGAGCAACTGTCACGATCGAGGAAGGCAATCCATATTGTGAAGTTGCCTGCCCCGGAACTAATTTTATCAGTATTTCGCTTTTTGTCTCCATTTTAAATAAAAGTTACAGCCTCTGTAAACTCTGGCTCCTAATGCTGAGCTGGCTGGCGAGTGCTACAGCCCCACAATTAAAAACTGCGGTTTGATGTCGGGAACGGGGCTGCAGATGCTCTATAGATACTGTAATAGGATGGGTGAGGGGGCGCTGCCTAAAATGTACTTACATTATCTCTGCAGACAGGTATACATGTATGGGGCTATAATATATACAGAACGGAGGTCCTTCCGGTACCGTGCACCTAACTGGCTTCAATTCCCTACAGGGTGACATTATGGCTAAAACAAAGCTTATCCGTTTCAAAAGAAAACTACTCTCTCACCTTATAGCACTCAGTGGCTGTGAATGCACTACCTAAATAGGACACAGTGTGTCATCATTCATTTGTACAACCTGTGCTCTTACACCCTGCTACCAGAACCTGGCACTCCCCCTTACCACCCACTTCCCCTCCCTTCTTCTCCTTTTTTTAATTTTTTTCCATTTATTCTTTGTCCACCAAGCTGCCTGCCACCTGATGTTCCAGAGATCTGCCCGGTCACGGGCCACCGGCTTCTGCAACCCCCAAATTGGCCTCGGGCCTCCGATACCCGTGGCTTTTACGAGGCGGGCTCGGCATTTCCCCTTGCATGCCGCAAACTTCAGAGTAGGTCGGAGGGCTGGCCTGGGGAGCATATTGAAGCTATGGCGGGCTTCATTAGCGGCGGCTGGCAGCTGTTCCCTTTTTCAGTTTTCAGGGAGGCGGGGTCGTGCAATGACGCCGGCGTCTGCCCCGCCTCCTACGCATTGCCTAGTGCCGGTAGCTACGTGACTCCTGGCCTCCGCCAGGGGACAGCAAAGCTCCGGACACTTTCCCCTCCCTCCCCCCGGAGAAGGAGAGCAGTCCCTAGGACGCTCCATCCTTCTCCCCACCCGGCCGGCCCTCCAGCGACCCTGGTTCATTCCCGAACCCGGTCGCCGTCACATGCGGAAATCCAACCGCTGCGCCGACGGGCCAGCTTCTTCTTCTCCTATCTTACCACCCTCTTCCTCCCTCCTCGTCCTCTCCACCATACACCTGTCCTGGATGAAGCCCTCTTGGTGGATATACTACACCAGCTTTATTTTACCTTTTACATTCCCTGTCCCTCTCCTCTAGGGCACTTCTCCAAGCTCTTTTCATACACTATTTTCATATAATCTAAATTGTTACCCATAAATACTACCAAGTACAACACGTATTTCATTACTCATGTAGAAATGTTCTATTACAGCTTTTCTTAAGCACTAAGTGGTAACATTCTATTCCTCCCTTTCTTATGCACTGTTGTTCAACATCCACCTATGCACTGTTCATCATTTACAATACATTTACATCATTATGTACTCTTATTGGACCCTCTGAAGTATAACCGTTTTATTACTTATACGTGAGCATTGTCTGTTTGTCGTTTACTAATGTATGTTTACTATGCTATTGTACCCAAATGACGTGGAACCTCTGTTAATGAGCTTTTAGCTCAAAGGTATTTGTAATCCGAGAAATAAAATAAATAAATAAAAATAAAATATTACCCCCACATATGTACCTGCTGGTAAAGATAATGTAAATACATTTAGGCGGCACCCGCTTTCTGATACTATTGCAGTATCTATAGAGTGCCTGCAGCCCCATTCCTGACATCGCATAATCAACCTGCAGTTTTTAGGGGAGGGGCTGCAGCACTCGCCAGCTGGCTCGGCACTGGGAGCCAGAGTTTATAGAGACTGTAACTTTTACTTAAAATGGAGACAAAAGGTGAAACATTGATAAAATAACTCCCAGGGCAGGCAACTTCACAATATGGGTTGCCTGCCTCTTACCTCATACCATGACAGTTGATCTTAAGTTTGTCCTGTTTACCTTGATTACGAATGTGCCTGCAGATCCACCAGTCTACAGGGGAAGAGGACAGTTAGAAAGTTGATCAGAGTGTATCTCTAAGCTTCTTTATGGTAAGAAGAGTACAGCAAGGATTGGAAATAAAACAAGGCTGGATATAATTAGAAAATCAGCACGCATGTCAGGTCTACTAAAAAATGAAGATAACAGACATATTCTTTGAAATGGACCTTGGCCGTGCAACCAGAGCAATCTTCATAGACCTGACCAAGGCTTCTGACTTGGTCAACCATGGACTTCTTCTAAAGCAACTGTCTGTCCTCGGCCTTGATGCCACTGCCCTGACCTGGACCCAAAGCTACCTTCTTGGCCGTACTCAAAAAGTAAAATGGTCAGGCTCCATATCCGATCCAAAGCCCATTACCCATGGTGTCCCCCAGGGCTCCATATTGGGCCCATTACTGTTTTCCCTGTACTTTAATGACCTCCCTAATAATTGTGGAGGGGCCTCTGTTCACCTATATGCAGATGATGCTATCACCTACCATTCTTATCACAATGTAGGGTGTCTCAATTTGACATTAGCCTCTGATTTCCACACCCTCGAGCACTGGTTCCATCAGAAACAGCTCATCCTCAACACTAAAAAACAAAGTGCATGCTGTTCTCCAACTCACCCTCATCAATCCTCCCCCCTCTGGTTCTACTTTCCAGTACTGGGGTTGCCCCTGAATCGGTCAAGTCATTTAAATACCTTGGAATCACCCTGGATCCCTCACTTACCCTAGATGCTCATGTAATGGCCCTCAACAAAACTTTAAACCAAACAAATTGCTGTCCTATACTGCATCCATCCCTTCCTTACTTCGTCCTCTTGCCACAGGATCGTGGACACCACCCTCCTGCCACTCCTCCTGTATGGAGCTCCGCTTCTACTCTTGACCACCACATCAGTACGGTCTTGTCTAAATCACACCTACCATAGAGTTGGCAGACTTGTACTAGGGGCTGATGCCTGGCATCACCACTGCGATATCCTATCAGCCCTGGGTTGGCTGCCTTATGAATCAAAACTGCGCTATGCCACCCTAAACTTTATACATAAGCATGTCCATTGCTTCACCCCTCCATGCCTTGCTAATATTCTTCAGTGACTACTCCCCCAATGTGCCCTCAGATCCGCCTCCTTTCCCTATCTATTAGTGCCAGACCTGCGGCTCTCAGATCGTTCGCATTCTCTGCTGTGTCTTGTTGGAACTCCCTACTACCTTCTATTCTGGCCTGCTCCACCCTCTCTCAATTTCAGTGATTGCTATTATCTCACCTAACTGCCTGACCTTGCTCCTGCTTCCACTGACTCCTTAGACAATTCTCAAAATCAAAAATTTAAAAGCAAATTGCTTATAGTATGTTTATTTGTGTATTACACTGTTTACCTAGTATAGTTACATCTGTAATTTTTGTACTCTGTTGTTGTGTTACCACTGCTTGTATATTTTTCCTGTATCAACGTATGCACTATCAAAGTACTGCACTTCCCGGGTCACCCCTGAAAAAGGGACTGCCATGTCTCAGTGGACCTACCCGGTAACCAAAATTCAATAAATAAATAAACAAGATAAAACAACCAACATCAATGAATTTTAGAGAAGGTAAGCAGTCATAAAATGTGGGTTTTCAGTTTGAAATAATATAATGCAAAAAGGGTTGGCAGTGTCCCTTTTAACACTGCCAGTGACAAGCATGCAATTGATAACGAGCAAGAAGATGGGCAAATGATACTGGTAGAGGAGGGAGATCAGGAGGACAGATGCTACATAGTGCAAGGGGACAGAAGGAAAAAAAGAATGGGTTGCTGTCCACCCACTGATAAATCTCAGTAACAGATTTGAGATCCTTCATGAAGAATTTCTAGGAAAAGAGTCTGACAAAGTTGATTATTTCTAGGAGTAGCCTTCATAGCTTACCCTTGGCCAAAGTTAGGGGAGCAATGGATGAAATAAGGACAGAAAAAAGGTAGTTATAGGAGACTCAATCATCTGTTTTACAGACAATGTCTGTAGCAGGGACAAAGAGACTGCAATGGTTACTTGTCTACTGCGAGAAAAAGTATGCAATATCAAGACCAAAGTCTACGTGTTACTGATCATATTACACGGAGGAACTAACAACATAGGGAGAAGGATCAATGAGGACATTCACAAAGATTTTGAGGACCTACAGGCTGACCTAAATTCGACAGAAAATGTGCAAGATTATTGTATCTGAAATTTTGCCAGTCCCCAGGGTAGGAGTGAGAAGGATGAGGCAATTAATCAGATCAATGCCAGCCTGAGAAACTGAGCAGCTAGGGAGAATATTGTTTTCTAAGAAATTGGGATTGTTTTCTGAATAGGCAGAATCTTTACAGATACGAAGTGTTGCATCACAGGAAAGGGGTTAGAGCGCGTTACTGAGTCATAGTGCATTGAAAGCCCCATGACTGGAACATGGCCATACCAGGCTATACTCTGTTCCAAAAAGACAAGGTGGGAGGGAAAGAAGGGAGTGTGGTGCTTTATGTGAGTGAAAGCATAACAGTGACAAAGATACGGGGATGGGGGGCAGAGGTACTGTGGGTCACCCTGAATACGGGGAACAGAGTCATTATTCACACTGGCGTGATCTACAGACCTCCACAACAGGAGGAGGCGTTAGAAAAGGCACTGGTGGAACCTACTGGCAAAATGGCAGAAAAGGGGGACGACACTGCTGGTGGGGGACTTCAATCGGCCAGATATAGACTGAAACCTCCAAGCTGCGCCTTCAAGCATGGATATCCTGGATTCCCTCAGGCAACTAGTTAGTGTACCCACTCATGATGGGACAATACTGGACCTGGTACTCTGAAACAAGGACAGTGTGGGAGATGTCAAGGTGGGAGGCCACCTGGGGACCAGCGATCACTGTATAGTGTCGTTCAGTATAACGACAACTGCGGAATTGAACCACACAAGGGTGAGGGTCCTGGAATTCAGAAGGGCATATTTTATAAAGATGAGAGAATGCCTTGGGGATGACCTGGCAGGGGGATGGCCTGGGTGGGGTGGAAGAACAGTGGGCGTAGATAAAAAGGGCCATAGTGAGGGCAAGAAACCTCTGCATCAAGCAAGTGAGCAAAAGCAAGAGGAAAAAAAAAAGACTGCTATGGTTCTTGAAAGAGGCTGCAAGAAAGGTAAAAGCTAAGAGGGTGGCACTCTGAAGGTAAGGAGACACAGAGGGACGAGGATAAGGAAATGTATCAGGGGAAACAGCAGGAAGCAGAGAGAGCAGTAAGGAGCATGAAGGTACAAACGGAAGAGAGAATAGCCCATGAGGTAATGAAAGGGGACAATACATTTTTTAGGTATGTAAGCAAAAAGAGGAAGACCAGGAATGGGATTGTAAGGTTAAAAAGGGAAAGGGAGGGACTGTGCAGAGGGGCACCAGGAAAAGGCAGACATCCTGAACAAATACTTTTTAGCGTTCACAGGGGAAGAAGGTGAGGAGCCATAAAAAAGTAACAGAAGCATTGAAGGGAGGGAGGTGGACACTAGACCGATTTCCGAGGAGAGAGTACTGAAGGGACTCAGTAATCTGAAAGTGGATAAGATGATGGGGACAGATGGGGTGCATCCAGTGGTATTGAGGAAGCTTGGGGAAGTACTGATTGCACTTCTGACAGTCCTATTTAACAGCTCACTGGAAACAGGAGTGGTTCCACAGGACTAGAGGAGGGTAGATGTAGTCCCACTCAGGAACAGGCTGGCAATTATAGGGCAGTCAGCCTGAAATCAATGGTGGGAAAGTTAATGGAATCACTGCTGAAGGAAAGGATTATGGAACATCTTGAATACAGTGGGTTACAGGACCTAAGGCAGCATATATTCAAGGAGGGAGGTCATGTCAAACGAATCTGATAGACTTCTGTGACTAGGTGACAAAGGAACTAGAACAGGGTGGCGTGGCGGACACAGCCTACCTAGATTTTAGTAAGGCTTTCCTTACCATTCCACATAGGAGACTAGTAAGGTGGTAAACTGGGTAAGAAACTGAATAGGGGCTAGGTGACAGAGGATGGTGGTAAACAGACTTCACTCTGAGGAAGGCAGGAAGGGTGACCAGCAGAGTGCCTCAGGGATCAGTGCTGGGACCAGTCTTTTTAAAGTGACACTGCAGAGGAGCTGGAAGGGAAGGTCTGTCTCTTTGCAGATGCACCAACATCTGCAATAGGGTGACACACCACGGGGTGGAAAGAATGACCAGTGACCTGAGAAAACTCGAGGAGAGGTCAAGGGTATGGTAGCTGGGTTTCAGTGTAAAAAAGTGCAAAGTACTCTCCGGAAAGACACAGACAGAGTGGAGGTGGTCCATAGGAGGGCAACTAAAATGGTGCAGGGTTTTGCATCAGAAGCCCTACAAGGAGAGACATAAGGACCGGACCATGTATATACTGGAAGAGAGGAGGGAGAGGGGATATGACAGAGAGAGTAAAGTTACATAAGAAAGTACAGTTACGTAAGAACTTACCATAACAGTAGATCTTCGAGAATAGCTCTTGCAGCAGGTAATACCAATAGGACTAAGTCGCCAGGCGTTAGGACCCCACAGAAAACTTCTAGCTAGCAGTCTATGGCGGAGGACCGCCCCCGGCGTTGGTGCCGCCTCAAAGTCAGCTCTAGTATAAAGGGGGGTGGTCCCCTGGCACCAACTCAGTTCACCCGCTGGAGACCCAGCTGAGATGAAGATGGGGAACTGAGAAGGATCTCCCATCCCCCAAAAAGAAGAACAAGTACTAATCCCTGGGGCAGGTGAGTGGGAAAGCCACCTGCTGCAAGAGCTCCTCTCGAAGATCTACTGTTACAGTAAGGTCTTACGTAACTATACTATCTTACTTTGAGGGGAAGCTCTTGCAGCAGGTATTACCAATAAGACTGAGTCCTAAGCAATACCAAAAAAGAGAGACCCAGGTCAGAAGGATGGAGGACTGTCTAAGCCAAAGCCCTAGGCACACCTCAGGAGAAAAGTCCCTGAGGGACCACTAGGCGAAACCTGCTCTCCTTCTGGAAGCAATGTCCAGACTGCAGTGCCTAACGAAAGTGTGGACCGAACTCCAAGTAGCAGCTGCACAGAGGTCTGCTGACTAGACATTTCTGAGGGACGCAAAGGATGTTGTGACCCCTCTGGTGGAATGACCCTTGACCGGTCCCAGCAAGGGTCTATTGTACTTCTGATAACAGAACGTGATGCAACTGATCAGCCACTTGGTCAGTGTCTGTTTTGATACTGGTGCCCCTACTGTCCTTTGGGCAAAAGAGACAAACAACTGGTCTGTCTTTCTGGAGGAGCTGGTTCGATCAAGGTAGCAACAAAGAATTCTACTGTGTGTACATCCAGAGAATGTAGCAAGGCCTCCCCTCTGTTGAGTACTCTGGGTAATAAACTGGTAGTTGAATGTCTTGATTTAAAGTAAACTCAGACACTACCTTCGGAAGAAACTTAGGATTTGTGTGCAGGGCTGCCCTGTCCCTGTGAAAAACAAGATAAGGCTCTTTACACATCAGAGCCTGCAGCTCAGAAATTCTCCAAGCGGAAGTAATGGCAACTAAAAATAGCACCTTCCAAGAAAGAAGGTGTAGCTTGCAACTCGCGACTGACTCAAAGGGGGCAAGATAAGCTTTTCTAACACAAACAGGAGGTCCCAAGGCAGAATGGGATCTCTCCTGGGGGGTGCAAGATTCCTCTTAAAAATGTCTTGCATATGTCCAACTGTGCCAGAGTCTTCCCATCCAGAGGTGTGTGATAAGCTGAAAGCACACAGAGATGCACTTTAATGGACGAGTAGCTAAGACCCAAGTCCGAAAGGGAAAGGAGATACTCCAGCACAGATTCCACTGGACAGGCGAAAGGATCCAGAGAACGGGGGGATGCCCACAAGCAGAAACACTTTCACTTCATGGCATATGTTGCCCTAGTAGAGGGCTTTCTCGCTACTACGAGAACCTCTGCTACTCTGTGGGATACTCTGAACCTATCCCTAGTTAAGTCTGCAGGAGCCATACATGCAGATGCAGGGACCAGAGATCTGGATGAACCAGCGTCCCCTGCTCCTGGGAGAGCAAGTGAGTAGACAAGGGTAACGGAACAGGTGGTTCCAATGCCAGCTGCTGTAACAGCGGGGAACCAAATCTGCCGCGATCAGAAGGGCATGACCAGGACCATACAGGCACCTTCTGCCTACAACTTGAGCACTATCCTCTGAAGAAGTGGGAAGGCATACAGAAACCTCCCTGTCCAAGAGAGGGACAATGTGTCTCACCAGAAAACACCAGGCCCTGGATCTAGTGAGCAGAAACTGGACAGTTTGGCATTGCGTGGGGATGCAAAGAGGTCCAGTTCTGGCTGACCCCACCTTCCGAAGAGGTCATCTATGACGTCTTGCAGTAGTTCCCATTCATGGTTCTGAGATCAACAGCAGCTTACGCTGTCTGTGAGGACATTGTGGATCCCTGGAACATGGACTGCTGTGAGATCCAAGCTGTGATCTACTGCCCAAACCCATGCTCTCATTGCCTCTCTACATAGGAGCTAAGAATGAGTGCCCCCTTGCTTGTTGGGATGAAAGACTACTGGAGTATTGTCTGACTGGACCAGTAGGGGCCCAGGTAACAGTACCCCCTTGAAAAGCTTGTAAGGTGTACAAGACAACTCTCATCTCCAGAATGTTTATGTGGAGAGACTGTTCCATGGAGTTCCAAGAGCCCCTCGACTGATGAGATGCCAGGTGTGCCCCCCATCCCAGTCCTGAGGCATCTGTCGTCAGAATTTGTTGAGGATTGGGACGTTGGAAGTGGACCCCAGTGTCTAGATGAGCCATGGTGACCCACAAAACCAGGGAATGACGAACCACACTGGAAACTCAGATCAGCTGATCAGGATCATCCGTGCCTTGGTCCCATTGAACTCTGAGGTTCCACTGCAGGAGCTTCATATTCAAACGAGAACTGTGGCTATGGCTGCGGCCATATGGCCAAGAAGCTGTAGAACAACTCTTGCCGGGACCTGGTTTGAGGCCATCACCCTGTGAGCAACCTCCCTTAGCCTGACTGCTCAGTCTCTGGGAAGAAAGGCTTTCCCTTGGACGGCGTCCAGGACTGCTTCGATGTATTGTAGCCTTTGGGTAGGTCATGGGCATGACTTGGAAAGATTGAGAATGATGCCCAAGGTTTGAAACAGACAAAGTCTACCCCAGCGTTTGACGCAACTGGTCTTCTGATGCAGCTGTGAGAAGCCAATCATCCAGGTAGGGGTAGATATAAAGTACAGTTACATAAGAACTTACCATAACAGTAGATCTTCGAGAGAGGTTCTTGCAGTAGGTATTCACAACTAGGACTAAGCCACCAGGCGCCAGGACCCCATGGAAAAATCTCTAGCTAGCAGTCTCTGGCGGGGGACCGCCCCATCGTCAGGTGACAGGCATCAGCTGACGTCGGTATAAAGGGGCGGTCCCCCATGCCCGACTTCCAGTTCTTTTCCGCCAAGAGCCAAAGGTCTGACAGGATAGAAGAGGATATGCCCCCATAGACGAAAAGAAGAAACTGAGGGGGACGGAGGGAGGGAAGGTAATACCTACTGCAAGAGCCTCTCTCGGAGATCTACTGTTACAGTAAGTTCTTAGGTAACTGTACTGTCTTACTTCGAGAGGGCTCCTGCAGTAGATATTCACAAATAAGACGGAGTCCCAAGCAGTCTGGAACAAGGATAAACTGGGAGGAGGAAACATCATCCACAAATAACTGGATTCTAATCAGGGCTCACGAAAGGAGTCCCTGTAGAACAGCCAACCCGAAGCCTGCTCTGGAGCGATAGCCAATGTCAAAACTGTAATGTTTCGTGAAAGTATGGACGGAAGCCCAAGTTGCAGCTGCACAGACTTCTGCCGCTGACATATTCCTGAAATAAGCAGCAAAGGCAGCGAACCCTCTGGTGGAATGACCTCTGACTTGACCCGGAAGGGTTTTGTGATACTTGTAACAGAAAGTGATACAATTCGCTAACCACTTAGAGAGGCACTGTTTAGAAATAGGGTTGCCTTCTCTTTTGTGAGCGAAAGAAACAAAAAGCTGATCAGTTTTTCTGAGATCCTTAGTCCTGTTAGTGTAGTATCTCAGAATCCTGTGTACATCCAATGTATGCAGAAGGTATTCTCCCTGATTGGAGTGCTCCGTGTAAAAGGCCGGGAGCTCAACTGACTGATTCAGAGTTGATTCAGCTACCACTTTCGGAAGAAACTTGGGATTGGTACGCATGGTCACCCTTTCCTTGTGGAAAATCAGGTATGGTATTTTACACATTCGGGCTTGCAGCTTGGAAATCCTCTGAGCAGAGGTAATGGCCACCAGGAAAAGTGTCTTCCAAGAAAGAAGAAAGAAACCAACTCTGCCTCCATTGCCAGTTCGAAGGGAGGCAGTGTGATCTTTTCCAAGATAAAGTTTAAGTCCCAAGGGGGAGCAGGATTGCGAATTGGGGGCCTTAAATGAAGGACCCCTTTCAAGAAAGTCATGGAGATTTCTTGCTGTGCAAAAGACCTGTCCCCGAAGGGGATATGGTAGGCTGAAATGACTGCCATGTGGCGCTTCACAGAAGAGTGGCTGAGGCCCAAGTCATAAAGATGTCTCTGGTAGTCTAATACCCTATTAGCTGGGCAGGAAAAAGGTTCCAAATCCTTGGATCCAGCCCAAACAGTGAAGCGTCTCCACTTCACGGTATAGGTGGAAGGCTTTCTGGCCTCCACCAGGATGTCTGTTACCATGGGGGAAACTCCGAAATGAGCCTTAGTTACGTCTGAAGGAGCCACGCGTGAAGGTGAAGAGACTTGAGGCCTGGATGGACCAGAGTCCCCTGCTCCTGAGTCAGCAGGTGCTGCGACAGTGGTAGAGGAAGAGGAGGTTCCTCTGAAAGCTATTGCAGAAGAGAGAACCAGACTTGCTTCAGCCAAAAATGAGCGATGAGGATTATTCCTTCTCCTTCTAACCTTAGCTTGTTGAGCACTCTCAGGATGGGAGGGAAAGCGTAAACAAATTTGTCCTTCCAGCCCAGAGACAGCGTGTCCTGACAAAAAACATCTCACCCTGGAACTAGCGAGCAGGGGGAGGTGAAGCGGTTTATTTGAGGAGTCCCCCAGAGCTGGAAGATGTCGTCTAGCACAACCTGGTCGAGCTCCCACTTGTGAGACTTGGCTGTTGAGCAGCTTAAAGCGTCCACAAGAGTGTTCTCTATCTCGGGCATGTGGACAGCTGTCAGATGGAGGCTGTGCTGGGACGCCCAGTACCAGACTCTCATTGCTTCCCTGCAGAGGGGATAGAAACGAGTTCCCCCTTGTTTGCTTGAGGTACCAGACAACACACATGTCTGATTGTACTAGGAGGTGACCAGGAAGAACAACTGGGAGAAGAGCCTGGAGAGCATAGAGGACTGCCCTCAGCTCGAGAACATTTATGTGAAGTCTTTGTTCGAACTGAGACCAGCTGTCCTGAGTCCAGTGAGACCCAAGATGGGTGCCCCAGCCTGTCCCTGACGCATCTGTTGTCAGGGTCTGGGTGGGTGGGGTAGAACAGAATAGGATTTCCTGACTCAGGTGTTCTGTGACCGTCCACCACTGCAGATCCCTGGCCATCGGGTCTGACACTAGGATCTCGTGATCCGGGTCGTCCTGAGACTGATCCCATTGAGTTCGTAAGGTCCACTGAGTGATCCTCATGTGGAGATGAGCCAGTGGGATGGTAGGGATGGCGGCTGCCATCAGGCCGAGAAGGGGGAGGGCCTTCCTAGCTCCGACCCTTCTGAAACCCGATAAGAGCTGAGCTTGGTTTGAGAGTGTCTCTGCTCTGTCTGGGGGCAAAAAGACTTTGCCCAGGGTCGTGTCCAGCACTGCCCCTATGAACTGCAGCCACTGTCAAGGGATTAGATGGGACTTGGCAAGGTTGATAGTAATCCCCAGGTCAGGAAAAAACTTGGAGGGTGAGTGAAAGGGAGCCCAAGAGTTCCTCCCTGGACGGGGCTGCCAGAAGCCAATTGTCCAAGCAGGGGAAGACTTGGACCCCCTTGGTACACAGGAAGGCCGCCACTACTACCAGGCATTTGGTCAATACTCGAAGGGCCGAGGATAGACCAAATGGGAGGGCCCTCAACTAGTGGTGGGACCCCTGAAAACAAAAATGAAGGTATTTGAGGTGGGAGTGGCAAATGGGGATATGGAGGTAGGCACCCTGCATATCCAGGGTGCATAGCCAGGCTGGGCCAAAGCATGGAAAGATGGCTCGGGAGGGAGAGCATTTGGAACCATTTGTACTCCACAAACTGATTGAGGGAGCTGAGGTCGAGGATGGGCCTCAGGTCCCCGGTTTTCTTTGGTACTAGGAAGAAGTGAGAGTAGCAGACTGTACCCTGGAGATGTGAGGGGACAGGCTCTATTGCCTCTTTCAGCAGAAGAGAGTGGATTTCTTCCACTACCAAATGCAGGTGGGTGTGGGAGTACGATGAGGGAGGAGGAGGTCTGTGAGTTTTTTTTTGAATAAACTCTATCAAGTGTCCTGCTGAAATCAGCTGGAGCACCCAGGCATCTGCTGTTACCCTCTCCCAACCCGGTCGATGGGAGGAGAATCTCCCCCCTGCCGGTTCTTCTGGACTGGACAAAGGCATTGGGAGAGTCAGGAGGTGAAGGGCAAGGCAGTGTTCAAGGCTCCAGGAGCTTTCTTGCTGGGGGAAGCCTTAGCGGCTGATGCAGCTTTATGTTTGTTGGGTCGTCTGGGTTGTGTCTGTTCGTTCTTTTGGCGGTTGGGGCACCAAAAGGACCATTTTTACCCTGGAGAGGGTTTGTATATTGTCTGAACAAACTTCAATGCCAAACCCTTCTCCTGCAACTCGGTGATGATGTCCTTGACATCACCGTCGAACAGTACAGACCCTCTGAAGGGAGCGTCGTGAATGGCTGACTGCACTTCAGGGGCCAGACCTGACACTCAGAGTCAGGCATGACGCCGCAAAGATACGGTGAAGGCCGAGCTCCTGCCTGCTGTGTCCACCCTGTCGTATGTAGCATGGAGCACGTGTCTACAGGCCAAATGTGTGGAGCAGACAAGCTCTTCCAGTTCCTGCTTGGTCTGGGAGTCTGGGAGGGAGTCCAGTTCTGATTCTAACTGACAAAGGGTGGCCTTCTGGTAATCCCCCATGTGGCCAACGTAGTTGAGGGCCCTCATGTCCAGGGTGGAAGAAGTGAAAATCTTCTTCCCATACTGGTTCAGAAGACAGGATTCCTTGTCAGGAGGGGACGAGCTTAGGTGTTTAGGGTTGGCTGATCGGTCGTGTGCGGCACTAATCACTACCGAGTCAGCCTTTGGGTGAAGGCTGAGGAAGTCCTTCCCCTCAGGAGCCTAATACAGCCTGTCTGCCTTCCAAAGAAGGGGGGCTAACGAGGAAGGCTGTTTCCAAATGGTGGAAACAAGATCCGCATGAGGCTCTATCGAGGGTAGAATCAGGGTAGGAGAAGTCTCCGGGAGGTCCAGATGGTCCGCAAGCTTCTTTTGCTGGGGATCGGGCTCCACTGATTGCCACTCATGGGCAGCCTGGATTTTCTTTAGCAGCTCCAGAAAGAAGGGTCTTCTGGAGGAGACTTTGGAGAACCTTGCGGCCTGGGTCTATCTGGAGTACAGGGCTCATCCTCTAGGTCACAGTGTCCGGAGTCCAGATCGGACTCTGAAGACTCCGATGAAGGAGAAGAAGAATCCTCCCTAGGAGGAGAAGGATCGCCCTCTCTGAGGGTTCCCCGGGGAAGCGTGTCCTCCCTGGCCCGAGAGCCAGATGTTTCAGCTCTGGTATCAGGCAGAGGTGAGGGAGTCACTTCTCGCCGACGCAAGGGGTCCAGCATCGGGGCCGGCATCAGTACACATTTCTCGACCCCTTGGGTGATCTGTGTTTTGGCTTCAGCCCACCAGGAGGCCAAGACTTCCCTCAGGTCCACCTGAGGTTGCGGGGTAGGTGGAGGAGGGGCTCAGATACGGAAACTTGGCAACCCGTCATAGGAGTAAACATAACCTGACGGCGGGAGGCCCGGCGTCGGGTACTGTGACGCCAGGTACTGAGGAGCTGGATACTGCGGCGTCGGGTATCCAGGCGCCGGGGACTCCGATGGAGTTGAAGGTCCTGGAGTCGGCCATGCAGGTGGACCGGATGGGTCAGGTGTTGGCCCGGAGAGGGCGTAGGGGCCAAGGGGGACCTGCTGGAGGTCCGGGAGCCTGGATGGCTCTGACGGTGTATCATCAGAAAGTAGAATGCTGGAGGGTGACGCCGGGTTGTCTGACATTGGGTCCAGCATCGGGGGCCCCCGATGGCAGCGTCCCAGACTCCTTGACCCCAGCCGGGGAGGAAGAAGTGAGCTCCTTGGGAGGAGCGGAAGGAGATGCAGGAACCTGAGTGGGCAACGCAACGGGTGTGCGTTGTGACGACTCTCCGGCATCAGGCATGGAGGAAGAGCCTGTCAACGGGTCACCGGCTGGGCAGACGTCAGGAGTACCAACGACCGACTTATCAGCTGTGTCTGGGCGGACATCAGTGGGACAGACGCAGGCTTATCGGACGCACTCTGACCGGTAGGCCTGGGTTTAGAGGACATAGCGGGTGTGCAGGCCTCCTTTACTCCAGAGGCTCCCATCAGGCCCGAGCACAAGCCCAATGGGGGGGTTGACACTGGCTTAGAAACCACTAAAGCGGCCGCTGAAGGATGATCCCCGGAGGGCTGCAACCCCAGCCGAGGTTGCGGCCGCTGTGGATGGCGTGTCTCGGTCCCGGTGTTTCTCCTTGGCCCTCTGGAGAAGTAGACTCCCGCCTCAATTTCTTCAGTTCCTTTTCCATGGTTGCCATTTTCTTTTTGAGTAAATGGGCCTCCAGGGACTGCTGTCTTCGTTTCTGGGTAGCAGGACTGAATTTTCAGCAGTGCTCACAATCCTCCACGCGGTGGTCTGGGCCCAGACAGAAGAGGCAGAGGGAATGGCCATCCTTATGAGGGAGCTGGGATCCACATGAGTCGCACTTGTTGCTATGTGATTCCAATGGCATCGGGGATGACCTGCACTGCGAGGTAGTAATACACAATTAAGAGAATAATGTAGAAAACATCGAAGAGACTTATACTTATCCAAAATGTCGAGATAAGCGAGCGCTGTTCTTCTGTGAGGTACTATCGCAAGCCAATGGCAGGAAAAAACTAGGGGGCCGGCATGGGGGACCACCCCTTTATACCAACGTCGGCTGACGCCGGTCACCTGACATGGGGGCGGTCTCCCGCCAGAGACTGCTAGCTAGAGATTTTTCTGTGGGGTCCTGGCGCCTGGTGGCTTAGTCCTATTTGTGAATACCTACTGCAAGAGCCCTCTTGAAGTAAGATTGACCCCTTCTCCTGAGGACTGCCGCCACTACTGCCAGGCACTTGGTAAAGACCCTTGGTGCCGATGAAAGGCCGAATGGAAGCCCCTGAACTGGTAGTGCTCTCCTTGGAAGGTGAAGCAAAGATACTTCCTGTGGGACGGCAAGATCTTTATATGCATGTAAGCATCCTGCATGTCCAGGGAGCAGAGCCATTCTCCTTAATGAAGCATGGGTAGCAGGCTTGCTAATGTCACCATTCTGTACCTTCTGTATTCAATGAAGGTTTTCAGCTGCTTAGATCCAGAATAGGACGGAGGTCCCCTGCCTTCTCTGGGACAAGGAAGAAGTGGGAGTAATACCCCTTGCCCCTTTGAGCTTGGTGTACCTCCTGAATAGCTCTCTTTTTCAAGCAATGCCTGTATCTCTGCTTGCAGGAGAGCCGTGTGGGAGGGGGAGCAGTGGGAAGGAATGGGTGGGCTGTCCGGTGGAATCTGGGTGAACTCCAGAGAGTACCCCTTTCGATTATCCTGAGGATCCATTGATCACTGGTGATGTTGGACCATCCTGATCGGTAAAAGGAGAACCTCCCTCCTACAGCCTCCCCTTGTGCTTCTGCTGGAGGAGGGGAGGTTGGCAGGGAGTCATGCCATAGTGGAGGGGGTGGGTAAAGGGGGTCTGGCAGTCATGGCACTTTTGGGGCCCTGGGTACCTGGAGCAAGGGGAGGGCCTCTTCTCTTGAATCCCCCTCTATGCTGCTGTTGGCGTCTGCCCTGTTGTCCTTGGTTCTTGCGAAAAGGGCGGAGCCGAGCTGTTGCTAGTTCCAAGCTATACATTCGGTGTATGTCAGACACCGCCTTGCTTGAATCCTGAAGCTCTGTTATGAGCTTCTCTGTGTCTGTGCCTAAAAGGACAGACCCTTGAAAGGGTGCATCCAATATGGCATCCTGCAAGTCTTGACGGAAACCAGAGACCCACAACCAGGCATGTCTACTCATACACACCCCTGTTGCCGCCGCCCTGGCTGCCAAGTCATAAGAACTCCGCAGTACATGCTTGTCAACCTCAATGCCCGACTGGATGACAGCCATGAGCTCTGACTTGCCATCCCAGTCTGGCTGGGCTTTCAGCAAATCCACAGCCTTGCTCCAAAGGGATTTTTGGTACGTGACCATGTGCGCTAAGAAATTCTGTGACCTGACCATGCAGGTCGCTGAAGAACAGACCTTGTGGTCCATCTGGTCCAGCTTCTTTGACCCTGAATCTGGGGGCTGAGAGATCATGTGCCTTGACTGCTGCACTCTGCCATGTGTTACCGTAAGCACCATAGAGTCAGCCTTCGGCTGTTTACTTAGGTGGGGCTCCCCTTTGGGTGTTTTATAGAGCCGATCCACTTTTCTGAGCACGGCTGAAGTGGTAGCCGGATGCTTCCAGGCCAACTCTGTAACATCCTGGAAAAGTTCAACAAGTGGGGGGATGACCAGGGGTTTCGGGTAGTTTGTCGAGAGGAATTTAGCCAGGCGGCAATGTTCTGGGTCAAGCTCCTCCGTATCCCATTGGTTAAGGGCCTGGATGTGTCTCATTACACCCAGGAAGGACGGATCATCCTGGGTGATCGCAGGGAGTCCCTTTTTTGATCTGGAGAGGGTAAGGGTAGCTCGTCCTCTGAGGAATAGTCTCAGGCAGAGTCCCCTGCATCTTCCCAAGGAAGAGCGTGGACGTCCCATGGAGGAGGGAACGGATGAAGGGTGCCTCTTCCAGTCACTTGGAGCTGACGACCTCCAGTCATTATCCCCGGATGACAGATGATCTGGTTTCAGGGGAGGTCACCTGGGTCTCTGAGGCGATGGCTCTCTGGGTAGTACTAGAACGGGGAATGGCTCCCTTGGTCTTGGCAGCAAGTCCACCTTGATAGTGTTGCACCATGCATTAAACAGAGCCCCTACTTTCACCAGTGTGATGACTGGTGATGGTAGCGGTGAGGTAGGGACAGTTGAGGGGTCTGGCATCGGACCCTGTGGCACCCTGGGTGCCGATGTCTGGTCCTGAGGCTCCTTGCCTTCGGGTGCCTTGGGCGTTAGGGCCAGTGGGGCCTTATCCGGCAGTGCCGAGCTTCCTGGGGGTCTGGTGTCCGGCCCCTTAGGAGGAGGCAGAGGAAGGGGCAGCCAGTTATCCATAGGCCCGGGTGTCTTATCCTTTGGGGCGTTGGGCGTTTGATCTGATGCCCGTTCTTTCAGAGCAGATGGACACTTTTTCAGTGGCAGCACCTGGTCCGTTTCTGATGCAGAGCTGGAGTGGCCCGTAGTCTGTCGACCCTCTGAGACCAACGTCACCCTGTCTTCGGGTGGAGGAGGCGTTTGGTGTCTGACGACCTCCTGGCATCTAGAGGAGTCGTCCGACCCCTTGTGCCTGTCGGACAACCCTGAGGACTTTTGGGCAACAGTATCTGCTTTCTTGCCCAAGAATGACACCTGTCCCTCTGGTGCCAACCCGTGCATATGCTTGTGGGGCCTAAGCACCAAGGGCACTTGGGCAGTCGAACGCCCATGAGTTGAAGACTCCTTATCGTCGGAATGGGTGGAGGCGGTAGTCTTCTTGGAGGAACCCCAGCAACAGCCATTGAACCTGGGGTAACGGATTCTGACCTCATGCTGGAGGTGGAAGAAGCAGAAGGCCTGTGAGGGGACCTAAGGTGGGATTCAGACCTGGCTCTCTCCTTATCCCTGTGGTGATGTTTCCCGCCTGATCTCTTTTCTATGGGGGAGGAGCCCCTAGCTGAAGAGGAAGAGCTTTCTCCTGAATGGGTCCTCTGCATGGTAGCCACTTGTTGCTCTAGCAGGTAGGCCTTGAGTGTCTTTAAGTGGCAGATGCAGGTCTTGTTGTTCAATTTCTGGCAGTACGGGCAGTCGTCTGGCCGGTGGCTGGGGCCTAGGTAGATCAGGCAGGCAGAGTGGCAGTCTCTCACTGGGATCTGCAGGCGCACTGGAACTGAAGAAAAAACAGTTGGAAAAAAGGTAACGAACAGTAACTGTGTGAGGTGCAAAATGGCGGTCGACTGCGAAAAAAGGCGTCCGTGGAGCCGATGTTAACGGATTCGACGGCTAGAAAAGAAATGAGGTGGTGCTGGGGGACCACTCCCTTTATACTAGAGCTGACACTGGGGTGGAGCCGACGTCGGGGGTGGTCCCCTGCCACAGACTGCTAGCAAGAAGTTTTCCATGAGGTCCTAACGCCTCGCGGCTTAGTGTTATTGGTATTACCTGCTGCAAGAGCTCCCCTTCGAAGTACGATCTTACCGTAACAGCAGACCTTTGAGGAGATTTCTTGTAGTAGGCCATCATGGGCAGGACTCCATCATCAGTCACTAGGACCAAATGGAAACTTTTCTAGCTAGCAGTTTACCAAAGGCCCCCCACGTCCTCCCCAGTTCTCCTGCTGGACACCCCAGAAATGGAAATTACGTAACTACCGTAATTTTTGATCTTCCTGTATATCTTCACCATTCATCACTGGTGGGTACTATGCCAGAGGTAATAGGACCCTGCAGGAAGCTTTTTAGCTTGAAAAGCTTTTCTCCTAGGAGGAGGGGTGACCGGGATGGTGCCATCCTCGAGGCCGAAACACTGCGTGGCGCTCGCAGGCTGGCCAGTAACAGTCATCCCCTACTACTACCTCAGTTCTGCTCGCCAGAGAGGAAACGGGCATAGAGGGAAAAAAAAGGTGGAGGGTGGGGTAAGAGAACCCAATGGACAGCAAAAGGAAAGGATAAAAACTGAAAAAGGAATAAGCTAACCAGATAAGAAAAAGAGGCTGAAGCCTAGTTGTTCTGGGAGGAGAGCCCCAACATCTGGACAGGCTAAGGTGGAGAGAAAATGATGATGAAGAAGAAGACAAAGAAGTAGAAGAAGATGAAGAGCAAGAAAAAGGAGGAGGAGGAGAAGAGATGGGAGGATGATACTCTATGCTCCCACGTTCCAGAAGTCCCTGTGGACCAAAGGGAGACTAAAACTCCGCTGTCTACATCCTCTTATTAAGGTGGAAAATGTCCCTATTTTTTTTTTAAAGAGCCTGAGACAAAGCAATAGTCCAGAGAATAGGACTTTTCCAAGATGAGCGGGAAAATCTAAACCCCCATCAGGAAGAGGGATCCAACAGGATAAATGCTTGACAGGTTAAGCTAACCCCCAGGTCCACCGGGGAGGAACATTTGGTAATAGATGCTCCTTCTCCTTAGCTGGAAGAGAACCCATCGTCCAGCTGGAGTTCACCTCAGCACCAAGGAGAAAGTCCCAGGGTGTAACAGAGTAAAATCCTATATTTAGCACCACCGGGGAGGTGAAGTTAATAGGAAAAGGAGACCTCAAGGAAGTTCCTAAGTCTTGATGTCTGAAGGGACTTTGAGTGAACAAGGGACCCAGGAGAGGGTCTCTTGCAATTGGAGAAAGGAGAAAAACAAAATAGATAGGGTCCCCGGCACACTAATCTCAGCAGAGAGGTTCAGATGAAGGCAGGACCTGCAAGGGTAGCCCGAGGCAGAACTCCAAGACAGGGGGCCTGAAGATCTCTCCTACCGAGAAGAAGGGCCCACGGAGCCAAGGAAAAAGAGGGCAATAGCTCCTGCTTGTCTCTCCCCCTCCCAAGAGCGGGCCCTGGTGCTTCAATGAAGTGGCAGAGAGCCCAGAGACACCAGAGGGACTTTGCCCACAACTGGCCTCAAATGGGGAGGCAAACAGGGAGGAGGCACTGCCCAGAAGCTGAGGCCCACGAGGGGAAGGTGGATGGGAAGCAGTGAAGAATGGTGAAGATATACAGGAAGATCAAGAATTACGGTACGTACATAATTTTCATATCTTACCTGTATCAATGTTTACCATTCATCACTGGTGGGTGAGTACAAAGCCCACAAGGCAGACCGGTACCTCCCTGAAGACTGGACAGCCTTCAGCCCCTCGTGGGCGACTCACGAGGGAAGAGGGCCCATCACGGGTCTGACCAGACCCTCTACTGTTCGGAGCCAGAACTGGGCCCCAGACCTGCAGGAGAGGGAGGGCGCCCTGACATTTTTCGCCTGGCTCTTCGGGAGAAAAAACGGGCCCTTTGAATGGCGAGGCAGTCACCCTACATTGGGCCAAGGGTGACAACCAGGAGAGGCGAAGCCATGCCATCCACCTAATGCAGACAGCAGATCCCACAGCCCTAGAGGCTACCGCACTGGCGTCATAAGATGCCCGTGCCTGGTGTCTCATTAGCTCCAGGCCTCTTGTGGAAATGGCAATGGCTCACCTGGTTACCTCGCAATCAGGAAAGGCCGGTAGGATTTCCCCCAGTGCGGCTCACAGGCACCTCTCATAGGCCACCATGTGTTCCTGATGAGCAGCAATGGATAACAAGAGAAGCACCGAGGTGAAAACTCTCTTGCCCAGCAGTCGAACTCCAGAAAATCTGCATCCACAGGATAGTCTCTTGTTAGGCGCTGATGCCCAGAAGGGGTGTCCAGCCACTCCAAGCCCAGTGTGGGGTGGGGCAAAGATCCTGGAGACCCCAGGGAAGTGCAATACCTGCGCTGGCAGCCCCAGGGGCAGGGGAAGAGGGTGACTGCCAGATGTTGTATGACTCCTATAAAAAGGGCCAAGGCCATGGATCACTCAGGATTCCTGGCTGTATTCCCCAAGGAACATCACAGTCACATGCGCAGGATTGTGTTGAGACACTGGGGTAAGACTGAGCCCTTCTATCATTGTCAACAGGAGCCGCTGATACTCTGAAAAGTCAGCATCTGAAGACCGGTACAAGGAGCACTTCTCTTCCTCGGAGGAGGAAGCAGATGAAGTGGAAGGGCCCTGCATAGGGAACGATGGTACAGGAAGAGAAGATGCAAACACCATCTCATCCATGGCCCTGTAAAACATGGGGAAAGCACTCACTGTGGCCCTCTACTGCTCCCAGGTGAAAGGCCCCAAAGAACCGGAAAGACCCGGGAGAAGAGGGAGTGGAGGAGGCAGAGTGGAAGAAGGATGGGCAGAATGGTCCAGGGAGACTGGGCCCTCTCTGTCAGGGCAGTGGGAAAAAGTGGAGGACCCCTCTGAAGCAAGGGGGATGCACTGTCCAGACCCCACCTGCTGCTCAATCTCCCCGAGCCAGCAGGGGGAAGCCCACAGGGAGAAGACCCCTGGTGGGGAGACTGGAGCTGAGCAAACCCAGCAGGGTGGCCCCTGTTCCCACCCGTTGCAGGACTCAATCCCCCAGAGGAGGAGGAGGAGGTGCCCAACCCAGCACTCCAACTCGGGCCCAGAGTGACCGAGGTCATCTGAGCAGAGCAGGAGACAGACCGGAAGCAACGGAAACCATATCTGGCAAGACCAAAATGGGGTGATGAGAATCATGGTCACCCCCTCCATCTGCAGCTTGATGGGGCTCTACAGGAGTGGGAAAGGAGGAAAGGCATACAGAAACCTACCTTTCCAGGAGAGGGACAATGCATCTTGCCAGAAAACTCCAGGCCCTGGAACGAGTGAACAAAACAGTGGCAGTTTTGCATTGAGTGGGGACGCAAAAAGGTGAACTCTGGGTGACCTCAGTGGCCGAACAGATCTTCTGCGACGGATGGCAGAAGCTCCCACTCATGTGCCTGAGACTGGGACCGGCTTAAGCTGTCCACTAAGATGTTTTGCACACCTGGAAGTTAAAGGCCGTGGTCCAGAGCCCAGTACCATACTCGCATCGCCTTCTGACACGGGATATGAATGGGTCCCTCCCTGCTTGTTGATATTGTGGACCACGCTGGTACTGTCTGTCTGGATCAGCAGTGAACCTGGGGAGAGATGGGTCTGGAAGGCCTGAAGGGTGTAAAGCGCAACTCGCATCTCCAGAACATTTATATGCAGATGGCCCTTGGCCGGTGACCACAGCCCTTGGGTCTGGTGTGCCCTCAGGTGGGCCCCCCCAATCCTGAGAGGGATGTGTCCATGGTCAGGATTTGCTAAGGAGGGGGAACAAGAAAGAGAACCACTCGGAGGAAGTTGCTGGGCTCCAGCCACCACAACAGATCCCTCTATACAGGATCCAAGATCATGACCATCTGATCGAGGTTGTCTGTTCACTCATCCCACTGTACTCGGAATGTCCACTGGGGAACTGTCATGTGCAGCCAGGCCAGAGGGACGATGACTATAACAGCTGCCATATGGCCCAGAAGGCAAAGGAACAATCAAGTTGGCACATGGCAGGAGGAGTACAGAAGTCTGGACAACTCTATCAAGTGGTCGGCTCTGCCCTGGGGGAGGAAGGCCATGCCCTGGGCTGTGTCCAAAACTACCCCAGTACACTGCAAGTGCTGTGAGCAAGACAGGAAGCACTTGGCCAGATTGATGGTCACCCAAAGGTCCTGGAAAAGGCTGCAGGTGTGTTCGAGGGTTAGCAGGAGGCACTCTCAGGATGGGGCCTCTAGGAGCAAATTGCCCAGGTACGGAAAGACAAAATACCAGGTACCTGAGAGCAGCTGCTACCACTGCTAGGCACTTGGTAAAGATCCTGAGAGCTCAGGACAAGCCAAAGGGACGTGCCCGAAACTGGTAGTGGGCTCCCTAGAAATGGAAGTGTAGCGCCTGTGAGAGGTGCATATTTTGATGTGAAGGTATGCATCCTGCATATAAGGGAACAAATCCAGTCCCCCTGATGTAACGGGGGAGAAGGCCCTGCAGTGTGTCCATTTTGAATTTCTTCTACTGAATGGAGAGGTTTAGATTACTGAAGTCCAGGATGGGCCTTAGGTCTCCCATGCACTTAGGGACTAGGAAGAAATGAGAGTAGTACCCTGTCCCTTGTTGGGATACTGGTACGGGATCTACGGCCCACTTTCGCAAAGGGCATGGATTTCCTCCCATGTCAGAGGAACATGATATGGGGAGTAATGGAACAGAGACGGTGGGTTGTCTGAAGGCCATTCAAAAACCTCCAGAGAGTGACCTTGTTCTATTATCTGAAGTACCCAGCTGTCTATTGTGATCTCCCTCCACTTGAGTAGGTGGAGGGAGAATCGACCCCCTATGACCCCCTACCACCATCTCTTGCTCCGCCCGAGGGAGGGGGCTGAGCAAGGAGTCAAGGGGGGCAGAGGCAGGGGGGCCACAGGTCCCACTCTGGGGATATTGTTGGTGGAAACAGCTGGGATGGGCAGGGCAGGAGCAGTGGATTTATGTTTACCCTGGGCTCTCACTGGCTGCTGGGCTTGGCAGTGAAAGGGCTGCCTTTGCGCAAGCCTAGACTGTGTATGGTAAAGGGAATGGACTGAATGTATGGCCCTCCCCGAGGCCTGGAGCTTGGTAAGACTATCCTCTACATTACCTCCAAACAACAGAGCCTCTGAAAGGGGCGTTCAGTATGGAATTTTGCACATCCTGGATGAACCCTGATATCCTGAGCCAAGAACACCGGTGAAGGCAGATGCCGGTGGCTGCAGCCCTAGCTAACGCTTCAACAGCGTCTTAAGTGGTCCAGAGAAGATGGTCACCTGCATTTGAAACTCCCTTATGGTGGTCCTGCAACTCCAACTTAGGAGACCCTCAGTGGGGAGGGATGACCTCCCGGGTCTTGTCCCACATGGAGTTCTGATATTACAGCATGTGGCCAAGGTAATTAAGGACCCGGACGGCCAGAGTGCAGGAAGCAAAAAACAGGTTACTCACCTGTAACAGTAGTTCTAGGAGTGGTATATGTTGTTTATCCACACTTCTTGGCATGTCCCTTTCCCTTTAAGGATCGCTGAAAGGTCTTCGAGCTGGTTCGTCCCACCCACTCAGCTGGTATATCCCTCGGCTCCACCCCATTACACCAGATCTTAGCCCGCTGGAAGTCAGGTGTTGTGCGCCTGCAGCCGGGGAGGTTGGGTGGCTCCGTGTGGATGAACAACATATACAACTCCTATAACAGGTGAGTAATCTGTTTTTCTAGGATTGTGGATATGTTGTCCATCGACACTGCTTGGCAGACTCCTAGCAGTTCTCCGGGAGGAGGGAGGCAAGGCGCACACCCCCACTGATACTTACTTGGGGAAAAGAGATTGGAGAACTGAGGTCCCAAAACCAGCATCCCGACGTGACTCAAAGTCGATGTGGTAATCGGTAATGAAGGTGTTTGCTGACTTCCAGGTAGAAGCCCGACAGCTTTCCTGGATAGGGATGTCCCTGGAAGCAACCACCGATGCAGCGATATGGTGGTAGAATGAGCTCTTATCCCTCTGGGAAGCTCCATGCCCGCCAACTCGTAGCACAGACTTATGCAAGATGTAATCCACCTTGCAATAGTCCATTTTGCTGCAGGTCTGCCAGAAGCAGCTTCAGCGTAGGTGACAAACAGTTGGCAAACCTCTCCCTGTATTTCCGCCATCCTCTCCTTATAACGGACCAGAGATCAAGTCGAATTTACAGTGATACTGTAGGCAGGGAAAATGGGCAGACTAGGTTGGCCAGGTGGTTCTTATCTGCCAGCAAATTCTACGTTTCTATGTCCCATGGGAAAGATTTAACTGTGTCATTATGAAGACTTAAAAGTAAACTACAAGAGGTGCATGGATGGGGATATAGTTTTATATGGTTAATGCAACAAGGACAAAGGAAAGTAAGTTCCATGCTAAAGACATCTATACCGAGAGTGGGGTACTGCACGACACAGCCTCAACAAGAGCTGGAAATGTCTTTTAGTTAATGTCAGGAACCTGGCAATAACAGCGATAAGCTGGAGGCAATAATGGAAATGCATAATACTGGTCTGGTAGGAGTAACCAAAACCTGGTTGGTGGTACATAACAAGTGGGACAAACGTATTGTTAGTTACCCATTATTCAGGAACAACAGGTTAGGCAACAAGGAGGAGGACATTGTTGTTTGTTGTATTTTTTTTCCAACTGATTTACCCTGGGTAGCCCAGCTGAGATGCAGCAACTCATTTCTAGTGGTGCTCTGCTTTTACCCATTTCCACAGCTGGGCAGAGTGGAGCACTAGGAGGTTATATGATATGCTCATGGTCGCACAGTGAGTACTTGAGTCTAGTGATGTTTAGAAAATGGGTTAGAGAAGCCCTGCTCTCTGACTGGTCGAGAGCACCCTCTACCCAGGCAAGTATCAGGCAATAGAGACTGGCAAATAACCAGTCCCTGTGGCTGCCTGCTTACTTACATCTGAAATCATTCAGCTCAATGGAAATGGAATGCTCATTTTTTAATTCACTGCCATTTTTTCTCTCGGTTAGCGAGCAAGCGGCAGCAGTGGTGGAGCCCCTCTCATTTAAATTAATTCATTAAAACATCAAAGAAGAACATGTAACAGTCTTAAAAATAATGACTGAGTGGTATTTTCTCTCACCAGCTACTTTGCCATTGGGTTCAAACGTGGCAGCCATGTCTGCGTTGCTCGTGCTACCTGACCACTCTCTTTCCTTTGGCCCGACTGCAAAACATGTCCATGTTTAAAAAAAAAAGGCTGACATTTGTTTACTGGCACTCCTCCCCACATCCCGAATCCTGACCAGCGATTGTATTTATGCTTTGCTATCCCTCATGCCCCCATCCAACCACGCTCATCAATCCTGAAGGCAAACAATCTTTCTTAATAAATGGATTTTTGGGAGACAGCAGAGCACTTCACTGTAAATCTGTCAATTAACGGACTGCTTAGGACAGCCACACTGAACTGCTGCTTGGGGGAAAGGCAGAACATCAAGCAACAATAAGACACTAGAAATGCAAAGTAGAAAACTAACAAAATAAACAACAAAAGGGTCTCAAATAAAGCAGTGCCCTCTACTGGTGAGTATACAAGAGGGACTACTTTACAAGAAAAGACATTTTTTTATTAATTTGTACTCTTGTTTTTTTTTTTTTCTTTCTATAATCCGTTTATGCTCCTGTCCATGGCAGGCTTGGCTCCCCTCTATTTCTGCTCCACCATCCCCCAACATTCATCATCTCCCCAGGCTTACCATGAGCAGCTAGCACCCCCAAGGATTTCCCCTCATGGCAGGGTCAGGAGGGAGAGGGCTGCCCCCGATGCCTCAATCCAGCACTACCGACTTGGTATCCTGGTGATGTGATAGATGGGAGCGTGGTGAGCTGGCATCATTAATTCCTACTGTGCCTTCCATTTTCCTCTGATTTCTCCCATCCCAGCCCCAACTGCGGCATACACAGGCAAAAGCATACGCATGGAGGTGCACATGCGTCCCAAGACCACAACTCCCTTCCCCGTGCTGTGAATTTCATCTGTCACTCGGCTTCCCATGTGCTACTACTGGGCCACTACCTGGTAGCAGCCAGGAGCAGAGATGGCTAACCACCCCAATATGGGACAGGAGAGCTGCTAAGTGGTCGCTTAATCCTCTCCCAGCCCTACATCCCCTTGCCGAACCCCAGCAAACCCATGCTCATTCCCTAACATAGGTTGCCAGCATGGGAGGAGGTAAGGCAGTCAGCACCTTAGCCCTCTATGCCACTGGGCCGGCCAGTTTTTACTCATTTTTAATTGTTTTATTTTGCAACATTTTACTAAAATATTACCTATAACCCATTTTCTAAGAGCACTAATACCCTCCAGGGTGGGCATACTGGGCTATACCATACCTTCCAGGGGCTATAAGGCTCTCCACCTTTGGCGTGGGGCCTCATTACACCCGAGAGGTCCGGTATAGTCCAATACCACTCACGCTGTGAGGTATTACTGCTTACTTAAACCTATGATTTCCTGCTACCCAAGCCAGTACTCTAACAACTAGACCATAATGCCTCCACTATAGGGACTCCACTTCTATGGAAGGAATACCATAAAAGCTTCCTAGTCATTAGGTATTAAAAACTGTGAGAATAACATCGATTCAATATGGATTAAAATTGAGAAAGACAAGGAAGTATAAATTTGCTATGATGGAGTCTGCTGCAGACAACAAGATTGTAATGATTACTGGAATAAACACATCGAACAGGAAACTGCGACAGCAAATGAGACCAGGGACATTGTCTTCATGGGCAACTTAAAGGGAAACTCGGCTCCCTGGAGTAATTCTGCAGGACCCAGAGGTCCCAATAAGACAAACCACAGCAACATAACATTTTTTGAAACTCTTGCTTGTTTGTGATCATAATTCTTATCTGGCTGATCCAGTGACCCCCCCCCCCCGCCATACCAGTCACCTACTATTCCCAGTGTCCCCCACAGCCAGCCCTCTGATGACGCGAGCAATGGGCAAAGCCACAGGGGACGTCTATTTGCCTTGTAGTATGTTTTAATATTAACAGTATTATACAGCACATTATTGCCCTTATTCAGCCAGTAATGATCAGCTGAGGAAAGTGTGACCTACCAATCCTTTTCGATCACAGATATTACCCCTATCCTGTCAGGCCCAGACTTGACTTCATAACTGATACTGACACAGCGACCTCTTACTTCCACTACTAAGATATACAGTACCCGGCTGCTCTGATGGCCAAGCAGTAGCTAGCATGGCGCAACCGTGAAGGCGACCTGAGTTTGGGAATGAGCTCAGGTCACTGCACTGGGAGGCTGGTCAGGCCGAGACAACTGCAACATGGCAGCGTACCTCAGCTGTGGTGGGTTGGCAGTGAGTGCTGGTGTCACAGTAACCCTTCAATTAAATGCAACTAAGATGGTAATTAGTCACTGGTGAAGTATTAGCCACTGCTAAGCAGCTGAAACACAACTGGGAAAAGAAATAAAAGGAGATTTTACCACCTCGATGGCACATTGATTAGAGAGCCACAGAGAACACAGAGATTTAGTGGTAATAGTTCCCAGCAACCTCAAACACAGGGTCCAATGTGAACAGATAGTCAAAAATGTAAGAGGGAGCACAGCAGCACACATCTGAGCAAAGAAGACAGGAGCCAAAAAATACACCTCAAAAAGCTTTGTATCCACAGTGCTGGTGTAAAAACAGAGCACACTAGTAATTACAAACCCCAGCACTTTTCCTCTACAGTATGAATGCGTCATCAGGGAGATCCTATGGTTCCTTATCTTCTTTGTTCGAATATGTGTCACTGCTGTGCTCCCTCCCACCTCTATTCTGACGGCTGCACTACCGCAATGGAGAGACTACGTTCCCTTCCTGCTTCTGTAGTCAAAAATGCACCCAGATTCCAAATTATATTAGGAATTTTGTAAGTAGCTCTAGGGATGTGGTGGTACCACCGTAACACATTTTGGTGAGCCTTCATCTGTTGTACTGTGGCCATTCATAGGTGCCCCTCTACAGAGGGGACACTGCAAAGAAGGAAAGGGTCCAGGAAAGCATAAGACTGTTGGGAGGCATAGGCAGTAAAAGCTATGAAGGGAAACTGGCAGAGCTGGATCTGCTCACATTGGAATGGAGAAGACAGGGAAAAGTTGCTACTCAAAAGCCTAAATTTCATTAGGAAGTCTAATACACAAAGAACAAGGAGGCACACAATGCAGCTAAGGAGAGAACAATTCAGGAACAAATGGAGGAGAAAAACAGGTTACTCACCTCTCACAATAGTTCTAGGAGTGGTATATGTTGTTCATCCACACTCTTTGGCATGTCCCTTTCCCCTTTAAGAATTGCCGGAAATCTTCAAGGTGGCGCCTCTCACCCACTCAGGTGGTATAACCCTCCACTCCGCCCCATGACACCAGATCTTAGCCCGCTGGAAGCCAGGTTCGTGCATCTGCAGCTGGGGAGGTCGGGTGGGTCCATGTGGATGAACAACATATACCACTCCTAGAACTACTGTTACAGGTGAGTAACCTGTTTTTCTAGGATCGTGGATATCTTGTTCATCCACACTTATTGGCAGACTCCTAGCAGTTCTCCGGGAGGAGGGAGGCAAGGCACACCCTTCCACTGATACTCACTTAGGAAAAAGATTGGGAGAATTGAGGCCACAAAACCAGAATCCCGGCGTGACTCAAGGTCGATGTGGTAATGGGTAATGAAGGTGTTTGCTGACTTCCAGGTAGCAGCCCGACAGATTTCCTTGACAGGGATGCAACTGGAAGAAGCCACTGATGCAGCGGTATGGCAGGTAGAATAAGCGTGTATCCTCCTGGGAGGCTCCATGCCCGCCAACTCATAGCACAGACTCACGCAAGATGTAATCCACCTTGCAATAGTCCATTTTGCTGCAGGTCTGCCAGAAGCGACTTCAGCGTAGGTGACAAACAGCTCGCGAACCTCTCCTTGAATTTTCGCCGGCCTCTCCTTGTAATAGGGCAGAGCTCGTCTCAGGTCCAAAGTATGGAGCTGTACTCGGCCTCCAAGATGTAATTAGAGTAGTATACTGGCAGAGCTAACACCTGGTGAAGGTGAAACTCTGACACCACCTTCGGAAGGAATTTAGGGTGGGGGCGTAGGACAACCTTGTCCCTGTGGAAGACCAAATAAGGGGAGTCCACCGGAAGTGCCTGGAGCTCCCCTGTTCTTCTGGCAGATGTGATAGCCACCAGGAAGGCCTTCGTCCACAACAAGTGTGACAACGCACAGTTCTGCACTGGTTCGAATGGCTTGCCCATGAGCTTTGCCAGTACCAGCAGTAGATCCCATGGAGGTTCACGCACCAAAGGGGATATGTGATCCAGACCTTTGAAAAAGCACCCGGCCACTGTCTCCTGCACCAATGTCGGCTGACCGACCCGCGCCTGGTAAGCAGAGATGGCTGCCAGGTGCACCCTAAGGTTCGATGACCAAAGAGTCCTTTGGGGAGAGACCAATGGTCATCGAGAATGTTAGCCACCAGACATGACAGAGGGTCCAGGCCCTTGCCCGGACACCAAATGGAAAACCTTTTCCATTTGAAGGCATAACATTTCCTGGTCGATTCCTTTCTGGATGCCTCCACCACAGTGAGGACATCCTCGGAAAGACCCAAAGTCTGGAACTCTAGCCGCGCAGGTACCAGGTTGTGAGGTGCAGGGACTGAAGTTCCAGATGGTATACCTTCCCCTGATTGAGAGAGATCAGGTCCAGGTGTGCTGGAAGCCACTCCGGGGGCCTGCAGCTGAGGCTGAGGAGATCTGGATACCAGAACTGGCGTGGCCAGTCTGGGGCTACCAGAATCACCTTCACCATGTCCTTCCTCACCTTGCGGAGCACCCTGTGGATCAAGGGAAATGGAGGGAAGGCGTAGAAGAGGTCTGGGGTCCAAGGCCTCGAGAAGGCATCCCCCTGCAGCGAGCCCTACTGAGGGGGGCAGGCATGAAACAGCCTCAGCTTGGTGTTTTCCCTTGAGGCAAACAGGTCCACCATCGGTTTGCCCCTGTGGGAGAACAGGCTGTAAGCTACCGCTGGATGGAGAGACCACATGTGGGATGTCTCGCCTAAGTGGCTGAGAGCATCCGCCAGATGGTTTGAGGCTCCTGCCACATAAATGGCTAGGAGATTCGCCGCCAGACAGCTGACGAGGGTCCAGATGCGGAGCGCCTCCCTGCAAAGCAGACGGGAATGCGTGCTGCCCTGTTTGCTGAGGTAGTACACGGTCGTGGTATTGTCTGTCTGGACTTGAACCACTTGACCTTGGAGCTGAGGAGCGAAAGCCGACAGTGACAGTCTGACTGCTTTGAGCTCAAACAGTTGATGTGGTATCAGAACTCCTCTGGGGTCCAGAATCCATGGGCCCTTTTGTCCCCATGTGGGCTCCCCAGCCCATGAGAGTGGCATCAGCTGTGAGGACGGCCGTCGGCTCTGGGTGGACAAATGGGATCCCTTCCTGCAACCAGTCTGGGGCGGTCCACCATTGGAGAGCATCCCACATCTTCTGGGTTACAGTGATCAGCTAGTCGAAATGACCATAGTGCTGAGTCCACTGGGTGGCCAGCTCCCACTAGAGGTGGCGCATGTGCCACCGGGCCCAACTGACCACGGAGGTGCATGTCGCCATGTAACCCAGAAGGCGCAGAAAGTCCCAGGCAGGGCGCAATTGTCCAACCAGAAATGACTGGGCAAAGGAGGAGGAGAGAACCTCCACCCTGTCTGTCGGGAACCAAGGTCTGGCTTGACGAGAGTCAAGCTCTGCCCCAATGAAGCACATCACCTAAGAAGGCACGAGTTCCGACTTGGCCTTGTTGATCAAGAGGCCGAGTTGGGAGCAGGTCTGGAGGGCCAGGTCCCTGGACCTCTCCACCTCCTGCTAGGTGGGACCTGCTAAGAGCCAATCGTCGAGGTAGGGGTAAATTCTGACACCCCCCCCACCTGACCTCCCGATGCCTGAGATGGGCCGCCACCACTGCGATGCATCTGATGAAGACCAATGTGGCCGATGACAGGCCGAACGGCATGGCTCGGAACTCGTATAGGGTCCCTTTGGCCCTGAAGCGGAGGAACCGCCAATGAGACGGACAGATTGAGACGTGAAAGAATGCGTCCTGCAGATCCAGTGAACAGAACCACGTTTCGCTCCAAAGATGGTATGATCTGGGACAGAGTGACCATCCGAAAGGTGCGTGACCAGAGATACTGATTCAGGTCATGCAGATCTAGAATGTGGCTCCAGCCCCCCCATCCGCTTGGGCACCAGGAAGCACCTGGAGACAAAGACTGGGTCTGCTGGAGAATCCACCACTGGAGCTACTGCCTCAAGGAAGAGCTCAGCGATGTCGTCTGAGAGAGAGCTGACTGAGTATGGATGGATACGCTTTCCTCCCAAGGGGTGTGGGTTTGACTTGGAGGGTGCTGCTCGAATTCCAGAGGCAGTCCCTGCCCGAACACTTCCAAAACCCACCTGTCCGTGGTAATAACGGACCAGGCGGAAAGAAAGTGGCGGAGCCAGCCCCTATGGGAGGACCCAGAGCTGGCGTGATGGAAGAGGGGGTGGCAGCCCCCACCCCGTCACTGAGCAGGCTTGGAGGAGGATCTAGGACTTGAACCTCGGCCTCCTTTAGGGCCTGGGAGGGCCCGGGCTTGGGCTGGGGGCACCAAGCTTGAGCCTGCTGCTGCTGCCCTCCTTGAAAGAAGGACTGCTGGGCTGCAGGGGAAGGGTGCCAAAAAGGTTTCTTCTGTTTCTTTGCCCAAGAACCTTTAGCAGAAGTAGCGCCCAAGGTGGCATTGGACTGCTCAATTCGCTGAAGGTGACCAGCCATACCTGGGCCGAAAAGGTTGGTGCTCAGGAAAGGCACATCAGCTAGTTTGTGCTGAGTATCTGCCGGAAAAGAGAAGAGTCTCAGCCAAGCCTTGTGATGAGAGGCAACTGCGGCTGCCATTGAGTGGGCACAAGAATCCCCAATGTCCAGGGCTGTCTGAAGCTGCTATTTGGCAACAGCCCGGCCCTGATCCAGGACCTGCTTGCCCATGGTCTGCATGTCTGCAGGGAGGTGTGGGAGGACTTCATCCAAAGACCCCAAGAGGGCATGGGAGAAGTGTGCCATGATGACGGCCGAACTTGCCTGACAAAGGCCTAAAGATGAGGCCGCACAGACCTTTTGAGCTGAATGATCCAAGAGTTTGGATTCTTTTTCAGGAGGTCAGTCAGTGTTGGCAGAACTGTAGTACACCAGAACACAGAGGTGGTCACCAGGCTCTCAGCCAAAGGGTGCTCTGTGAACCCTGCGAGGGACCCCATGGGCACTGCATACTTGGGGGCCACGCGGGCAGATGAAGCTGGACAGGAGGCAGGGTGCTGCCAAAGTTCTAAGACTGGGCCAACTATGGCCTCGGCCACAGGAAAGGCCTCCGCCATTTTCTGGATAGGTTCCAGGGGCATCCCTGTAGACTCAGAGATGAGGCGAAGAATGCCCTGAAAGAACGAAGGACCTTCCTCAGTCTCTAACCCCTGGCAGATTCGTCATCCCGGGGATGAGAATGTAGGCCGGTCTCATCCAAATCTGAGGAATCCGGATACAAAGGTCGACCACCCAGGTCACCTTCGACCTGCCAAGGGCAGTCCGGGGTGACAGTGACCGAAAGATGCCGGGGAAGCCTGGTGTCTGGTCTATCTTTCCTAGAAGGAGCCCCTCCCACAGGCTGCTTGAGCGGTGGTTCCACCATGATCGGTGGAGAGACCGGTTTAGGCCGAACAGGAGGTTTCACCAGCTCCGCAGGCGGGGTAGCCGACTTAATCAGCTCCGAAGGAGTCGGCTTCAGCCTGGAAGGCGAAAGCCAAGTAATGGCTAGGGTAGAAGCCGGAGTCGGCTTGTGTCTGGACAAAATCAGCTGTTGCCACATGAGGTCCTCGTAGCGCCGCCGGAGCCTCTCCTCATCCGAGGAGGACGAGGACGACTGATGACGTCTCCTCTTTTTTGAGTGCTTGTGGTTCTTCCTTGGCCTGTCTGTCGAGGGGGTCCAAGACCTCGATCGAGATTGGACAGGCCAATTTGGTCGCTCAGGAGACACCAGCGAGACCGGTGAGTTCCCAGGGTTGGGGACCACTTTCTCGATGGTATTCCCAGCGGGCTTGGTCTCCTTGTCGGGGAAAGAAACTGAAGTCCAATTGAGAGAATCCTAGACCGGAGTTGACAACAATGGGTTGGTCAGGTCGATGATTATTTCAATCTCATCGATCAACACTTTGGTAGACTGACCAGACGGCAAAGCCAAGAAGCCAGCGGCCGAAGAGGCAATTTCAACCGAAGTCGAGACTGCCGGTTCCTGGGACCGAGATCTTTCCCGATCCCAAGAACGTCTTTACCGAGACAAAGATGATCCCGGGTCCTTTTCCCGCTTACGGGACCGAGAGGAGTGCATGCCCACAGGACCCTCACCCTTAGTCAGGAGAGACTGGTACAACTCTTGGAAGGAACCTGAGAAGGTGGAGCCCAGGTTGAGCGGAACCAAGAAGCTACAAGGGGAATATCCCTCGGCATGAGCCGCCTCCTCCTCCTCGAAAGGCTTGCATGCGTTCCAATTGCTCGATGGATCCCGCGACTGCGGAAACCGCCCACTCAGCCTGCATTGATTTCACCAGAGGGTTCCGTTTTTCCCGCCTCCCCAACTTCAGGTGTGTAAGACAGTTGTCGAGGACATTAGAGTGAAATGCAAGACAAAAATCGCACGCAGTGTGGGATCGAAAGCAACATTTTCTGGCCACATGAACACTGGCAGAATCCCGGGGAAGACTTGTCTTCCATAATTGAAGATAAGTAGCCACGATTGATAATATAAACTAGACAAATTTTCAGAATAACCAAAGGTTTTGAAGCCAGGGCCTACAAAATGCGGGAGCACGAAGGAGGCAACCTGAATCTTCCAGCAGAAAAGAAGATCTGGTATCATGGGGCGGAGCCGAGGGTTATACCACCCAGGTAGGTGGGAGGAGCCAGCCTGAAGACTTCCAGTGATTCTTAAAGGGGAACGAGACATGCCAATAAGTGTGGATGAACAACATATCCACGATCCTAGAAACTTTGTTACTCAGAGGGTCATGGATATCTGCAACAGGCAGTGGTTCAATGCGCAACAGAGAAGGCCTTAAAATCACAGTTAGACAGGCATATGCAGTCAGTGAACATACAGGGCTACAATCACTCAGCAGCAGAAGACAGTCTTGATAGTTTATAATGGCCTGCTCCTATATTCCTATGTAACTGTTATTAAAAATAGTTTCTGTAAAACCTGAACAGTGAATTCAGGTCAAAATGTCCTAAAATCTGATCATTCAGGGTACTGGTAATGCTTGTGTGTTTTGTGCTTCTGTATGTGTGTTTCCAAATATTATTCTGCTAAGGATTAAAATGCAGGGAATGTTATGCTGCAGAAAGCGAATCGATGGAGAGATTTCTGGGATAAGGATAAGCTAGGACTCCTGAAATACAATATACAGACCGACATGTGTTTCTGATATGACCTTCCTAGGATTCGACAGCTAATATTAAGATAAGAGCAGTACAGATTTGGAAACTGTGTTGTATTTGTGGGCTAAAGAGTAGCTAAAGAAAATAATATTTACAGATGATGCAGCTTGCTTACTCTTCCTCCCTTCCTTCCAAGTCCTTACAGGTAATAATTACTTTTCAAGGGGACCCATAGAATGGGTGGCAGGGGACCACAGCAGCATGCTTAAGGGTTTCAGGGTCAAGTTAAAGGTTATACACATACTGGTTCCTGCACGAATTCATAACTATAGCAGATGAAAAACACCATTCCTGTCTAAACATGCATTATGAATACACAAGGATTTGGGCCTCCATAGTCCCCTCAAGTACCAGATCAGGGATCTCTTCTGCTTACTGTAGATTGGGAGCAGATGGATACTGATGTTAACTGTGCTATGCCCTACCTTCTGTGTACTGGACCCATGATCAATCAAGTTCCACACGGCAGGTCCAGGTTCAGGCTATTTGCAGGCATCATCGATGTTTGGGTGAAGGAGTGGTTCTAGAGGTGCTGAAACATGCTATGGCATGAATTTTCTTCATGAATTAAAATTTAAACTATAATACCCCAGCAAACTGCATACATTATCTCCAAACGTCTGTTCCTCAGAAAGGTAGAGAAGGTAGTGGCAGTGCAGCTACAGGCTCAATGGGAACATTTAGCATCCACCTGCAGTTTCAGTCACGTTTCAAGCTGTGAAATAGCAGTCATACTGGGCTGGTCAGAGCAGTTCATGACATCTTTACTGCAAGGGTTGCAGGAGACATTTCATGATTGTCCTTGTTGATCTCTGCAGCACTGATCACATTTTACCATCAGCTGTTGATCAACTGTCTGAGGAACTAGGGAAGGTTAACTGGAGCAATATTACTTTGATTCTGATCCTTCCTAATCGATCACTTACAGTGTGTAGACTAGGAATACACTCAACACTGACTGTTGCTTACCCTCAGTTGTAGAGTTCCACATGTTTTGATCTGGTCCCTGATGCTGTTCACAGTTTACGTACAGTACTTCCACTGAGTGATATAATCTAGGGTTGCATTGCCATGCCAAGTACAACAAACTATGGCTGACCTTTGTCTCTGACCCACACTGAGTTGCAGAAGAGCTGCCACAGTCTTATAATTCAAGACTGAATGGTCTCAATTTGGCTGTGACACAAATCAGACAAGGCAGTTATCATCTGGTCACTGGAGAGTATTTCTTTACACTTTAAATAGCAATATAAATGTCAGCAAACAGTCATCAGCTTTAACAAACCTCAAACTTGAACAGCGATAACAGTAAACTCTAGATCTCAAAGTTTTTATTCCAGTTCCAAGGAACATGATCGTTCCAAACACTGCATAAGGAACAAGGCATTAAAAGAAAGACAACATTTTTAACCTTTCTAGACACAAGGCTTTAAAATTAGGATCCCTACCTGTTTTTCCAGGATACGAGAGGTCTCTCCAAGTGTCCTGTCCAAAGCAGACACCTTATTATTTGCCCACACTCCACTATCCTGCATTTGGATCTGTTTCCCAAGATCTTTGACTATCCGTTGTAGCCTGTTAAACACAAACAACAAAAATAAAGTACCAATGGTACTAAAGCCGCCAAAGAATGTCAGTATGAAATACTTACATGGCCAGAAAGAAGGATGACAGGCTTCCCAATAAAAAAGGAAGTGGCTTGGGGGATGGGGTCTGAGACACAACATCAACAGTATTAAGAAATAAAAAGTGTCAACCCAGGACTCCTACCCTCTACTGCTTGATATCCTGTAGCTCTACCACTGTACTAAGCCTGCAAAGCAGGAAGTGCATACATAGAAGCATAGAGTTTGACAGCAGATAAGTACCGCTTGGCCCACTTAGTCTGCCCGTTTCCCTACCTGATGGATAAGCTGCAGATCCTAGCCAACCAACAACTTACTTCCTCCTACCCCTGACTAGAATTGCCTTATGTCTGTCCAAGGCATTCTTGAATTCTCCCACTGTTCTTGACTTCACAACCTCCTCAGGAAGGCTGTTTCATGCATCCATAACCCTCTCCATGAAAAAATACTTCCTCACATTACCTCTGAGCCATCCCCCCCTCCTATCTTCAAATTGTGCCCCCTTGTTCTTTCACATCTCTTTTTCTGAAAGATGCTACCCTCTTGGACTTTGTTAATGCCCTTGAAACATAGAAACATAGAAGTTGGACGGCAGATAAGGACCGCAAGGCCCATCCAGTCTGCCCATTTCTTTTTCTACCTTATAAATGTGCCATCGCCTTTGCTCTGTCAGTGACCTATCTATTCATAGTCATTTGTATTGCTCCCTTATGCCTATCCCATGCCTGTTTGAAGCCCTGCACTGTATTCATAGCCACCACTTCTGTGGTAAGCCATTCCATGCATCTACCACCTTCTGTGAAAAAGAATTTCCCTCACATCCCCTTAATCGGCCTTCCTCTAATCTCATGCTGTGTCCTCTTGTCCTGCTATTTTTCTTATATTTAAACATGTTAGACTCTTTCACCTTGTTTATGCCCTTAAGGTGTTTAAATGTCTCGATCATATCACCTCTCTCCTCCTTTGCTCAAGGGTATATATATTGAGCTCCGCTAATCTGTCCTCATATGTCTTCTGATGCAGTCCCTGCACCATTTTGGTTGCCTCTCTGGACTGCCACAATTTGGTTAATGTCCTTGTGAACGTAGGCTCCAATACTGCACCAGTACTCTAGATGGGGCTCAACCAATGTCTTGTACAGAGGGATTATTACTCCTCTACGACTTGTGATACCCCTACTAATACACCCTAACACCCCCTAGCCTTACCTACTGCTTTAGAGGTCTGCTTGGATGATTTTAGGCCATCAGTGATGATGATACCCAAGTCTCTTTCTTCCTTTGTGACTGCTAGCAACTCCCCTCCCAGCCTATAAGTGGCTTCAGGGTTTCTCTTCCCTATGTGCATGATTTTGCACTTCTTTGCATTAAATCCCAGTTGCCACTCTTCTGACCATTCTGCTAGTTTATCCAGATCTCTTCTCATTCTGCCCACCCCATCTGGATCATCTACTCTGTTGAGATACTTGAAAGTTTCTATCACGTCCCCCCTCTCCCTCCTTTCCTCAAGGGTATACATATTAAGCTGCTTTAGTCTTCTGGTGCAAACCCTGCACAATTTTGGTTGCCCTCCTCTGAACAGCCTCCACTCTGTCTATGTCTTTGAGGAGATGGGTTCTCCAGAACTGCACGCAGTACTCCAGATGGGGTCTCACCAACTGTCTGCACAGAGGGATAACAACTTCCTGTTTTCTACTGTTGATGCCTCTCCCTATACATCCCAGTATCCCCCCAGCCCTCCTTACTGCCTTCTCACATTGCTTGCCCACCTTTAGGTCATCTGATATAATTACTCCCAGGTCCCTTTCGATCTTTGTTGTTGTTAGTATCTCACCCCCCATTGTGTACTCTTCCCCTTGGTTTTTGTTTCCCAGGTGCATTACCTTGCACTTCTTTGCACTGAATCTGAGCTGCCATACATTTGACCATTCCTCCAACCTTGCCAAGTCCCTTTTCATCCCTCCACCCCAAACTGTGTATCAACCCTGTTGAAGATCTTTGTGTCATCTGCAGAGAGACATACTTTACCTTCCAGGTGCTCTCCAATGTCACTTATAAAGACATTAAAGAGGACCGGTCCCAGTACTGAACCCTGCGGTACCCCGCTAGTTACACTCCTTTCTTCACTGTGGACTCCGTTTACTATTACCCTTTGCGTCCTGTTGTCCAGCCAATTTTTTATCCAGGCTACCACCTTGGGACCCACTCCAAGGCTGGCTAACTTGTATATTAATCTTTTGTGTGGGACTGTCAAATGCCTTGCTAAAATCTAGGTAGGCCATATCCACAGCCCCTCCCTGGTCTACTACATTGGTCACCCAGTCAAAGAAATCTATTAGATTCGTCTGACACAACCTCCCCACTGTGAATCTATGCTGCCTTGGGTCCTATGCCCCACTGGCCTCTAGGTACTCAACAATTCTTTCCTTCAGAAGTGATTCCATCATTTTCCCTACCACTGAGGTCAAACTAACTGGTCTATAATTTCCTGCCTCCGCCCTGCTCCCACTTTTGTAAAGTGGAATCACATCTGTCCTCCTCCAGTCCTCAGGTATCACCCCATCCTCCCATGATTTGTTAAAGAGAGTAGTCAGTGGTGTCACTAGTTCTCCCCTTAGTTCTTTTAGAATTCTGGAGTGAATCCCATCAGGTCCCATTGCTTTGTCCACCCTCAGTTTAAGAGTTCTTTCAAAACCCTTTCTTCTGTGAATGGACTGGTATCGATCCCCCTATCCAGAGTGTTTCTCTTGTTTGGTTTAGGTACCTCCGCCTCCTCTTCCATTGTGAATACTGAGCAAAAATATTCGTTCAGTATGCCTGCTTTTTCACTGTCACCCTCTGCCCACATTCCCTCCCATTTATTAAGCCTCAGTATCCCTCCCTTGGTCTTTCTTCACTCCCTAATGTATCTATAAAAGGTTTTATCCCCCTTCCTAAAAGAGTTGGCTATCTATTCCTCAGTTTTGGCCTTTGCTATTCTGACTGCCTTCCTTGCCTCCTTCTGCTTTAACTGATAAAGTTATCTGTCCTGCTCATTCTGCGTTTCCTTATATTTCCTGAATGCTATCCTTTTCTCCTTAACCTTCCCTTTTGAGAACCACAGTGGTTTTTTCCTTCGTGCCATAATGTGGCAAATGACATCCAACAGTGCGTGCAGACCATCTCAAAACACACAGAGAGTTGCAGTGGATTTTTGTAATGAACAGCCATTTGTCTATTTGAAGTAGTATTTCCCAAGTTGGATTTAAACCTCAAAGTCTAAGCTGGAACTTTTCAAGTTATCTGTAATAAAGAACTTCAAACTGTACTGACAGTCCATCACTAATACCAGCATTGACATCTAACAATTTCTCTCATACTACATACATTGAAGTGAGAAAGAAAAAAATGTCTTCTGGGGATTGAACCCAGGCCTCTTACCCTCTACTGCTTGGTAGCCTGTAGCACTACTGCTGTACTAATCTTCCTAGACAGAAAATGCATGCTGTGGCAAGGGACATCCAGCAGTGAGTGCAGACCCCCTACACAACTGCAGGGGATGTTCCTAATTAACAGTATGCCGATCTGAAGTAGTGATTCTCAAGTTGCATTTAATCCTAAAGGTCTTAGCTGGAACTTTTCAAGGCATGAGCAATATAGAACTTCAATCCTTGCTGCGAGTCTATCACTAACATCAACAATGCCATCTTTCTATTTCTCTTATACTACAGAAACTGTAGAGAGAGAAAAAAAAATTTACACTCTGGGGCTGAACCCAGGCCCCTCATCCTGTATTGCATAGCTCTAACACTGTACTAAGCTTCCTATACAGGGGATGCATGCTGTGGCAAAGGACATCCATCAGTGAGTGCCGACCCCCACCACCACCATCACACACGTACACAGCTGAAATGGATGTTTGCAATTAACAGTCTATCTATTTGAAGTAGTGTTTCCCAAGTTGTATTTAAACATCTAAGTCTGAGCTGGAACTTTTCAAGTTATCAGCAATACAGAACTTAAAACCTTGCAGAAAGTTTGTCACTATCATCAGCAATGGCATCCAACAATCTCTCTCATATAACATAAATTGTTATGAGAAAGATAAAATGGTTCAGTACTGGGAATAAAATCACAACATGTGTAGACCTGAAACCCTACAGCAAGATATAAAAGCCCTACCAATGATATCATCAATGACACCATGCAGCCAAATCACTCACACGGAATGTAACCTTGAAGTTAACTAACTGCACAAAAGAGTACGCATGACCATAATAGATGCTTACAGCTATGCTGTTGGCGCCTTAAATTAAAAAAAATATATATATATATATATACATGATATGCAATGGACGAGTTAAATAATGATTGATCAGTACATTAGCAGTTTGACCTTGGTACCTCGCGGCGTGGTTATGTAATGATGTGTCCGAGGACAAACTGCTTGAGTGCAGATAAATCATTTATTTAACAAGTATCCCACTGCATATCCGATTTGTGCAATAGGCATTCATTTTTTTGTGCAGTTTTTATTTTTATTTATCTTTTTTTTTTTTTTTTTAATAAAGTGTAGTGGACTTTTTGTGCTGAGTCTGATGTTACTAGTGCTGCTTAGTGTGGATTGTTAAGAATGTGTATGTGGTTACTAGGAACGCTATGTCTCTGTTTGCAGCACGTGTTGTGACTGGTCAGGATTTCCCTGTGGGTGGGGTGTACACTTGAGAAAATGGCGGCTCAGGTTCTCGCTTAGTGAGGAGCCGTAGTTTGTAGTATAAACTGCCAGTACTGTTTTCTGTTTGTATTACATTTTTTATCTGGCTGATCCTGCCTTTATTATTTTTAAAAATGAATGGATCAGTGTGCTAGGTTCTTGCGGTCATTCGCATGGTACCGTGTTACAAGGTACTGCTGAGAGCAAAGCAGTTTGTCAGAGAAGAGAAGAGCTATTGGTAATGTAGCTACTGTGAGGAGAGTGAGCGGGAGAAAGAGCCACTAAGAAACGAAGATGCTGCAGCTGTTTTCAAAAGCAAGTGCGCAGTAACCTGCACAATGATTTCAAAGCTGTTTTTTTTTTTTGTGTGTGATCTTTTTACCTCCCCTCACACTCCGGCATCCACCTCTCCTTCGGGCCACCTAGTGCTTCCATGCCTCGGCTGTCCTTTTCTGGAGCTCCTCCCCCCACACACATCGAAGCCGACCCCTGACTTTTGTCCTCGACGTATCCCATCACCGGGCAGGTCCCCCACCTCGGAGGGGGAAGGCACTGGGTGGCAGGGAACCCCGGCACACTATTTTTCCACGGTCTGGAGGTGCTACTGTGGTGGAGGATGCTCCCGGAGGTTCTGGGGAGCATGGAGACCGTCATCCGGTGGTGCCAAAGCCATTTTTTCCGGCTTTCTGGTTGTCCCTCCTGTGCCGCTACATGTAGTACCCCCAGTCTCCACCGGGGGCCACTACTACAGCGAGCCTTCCCACCCACCCACACACCCACCCCAGGAGAGGAGAGGAGAGCTGTCCTTCGGACGCTTGATCCTCTACTTTCCCAGCCAGCCCCCGACAACCCAAGTCCATTCTCGAACCTGGGTCTTCGGCGTGGTTCGAGGAGTGGCGTCCAGCGCCTCAGACCTCTGCGCTACTGGGCCGGCCTCAAAGATGCCTAAGTAACTGGTGTAAGATAAGCAATTGGGGAGGCAGAGGGCTTGGTGGAGCTGACAGGTCAGCGTGTGATGGGGGAGACGGTCGCGTGCTGTTTGTGCTGGAAAAAAAAAACAACAAAAAGACAGTGATTTTTTTTATGGGTTAGTGAAGAGGATTTGGGGGAAAAAGAAATCGACGTTTGGGAAAGCTGCCACAGAGTTTTTCAATGCAGAGGAGCGAGCGAGGTTGTGGATGGGTGTCCAAGCAGCAAAAGATTGAAGGGAGCTTATGAAGGTTGCTGGAACTGTGTGGATGTTTGTGGACTGTAATTTAAAAAAAAAATAAAAAATGTAAACTGCTGTTTTGGGTAGCTTTTCTTTCTGGTTAGTTTGCTAGGGTTACTGTGTATTTCTGCTGTGGCTACGAAGAATATGCAAGCAGGGAGTTAGGGCTCCCACATGAAACTGTACTACAAGTAGTTCAGACTGCCCGGGGGTGTGTGTGAGTGATGACTGTCTACTGCATAGATAAACGTCTGATGATGTGTCTACTATGTGTATAAATGTGAGATTCCACATTTATACACATAGTAGACACGTCATCAGACACTGATCACATGATAACAGCATTTATCAGTGGAGCTTTATCGCCACCCCATTGCATAAATATATATATTAAAACAGCAGCGAAGTGGGATTTATATCCTTTGATTTTTTTTTTTGGAGGGGTGGTTACTAAGAAAAGTAGGCTAGATCAAAGACCTGTTTTCAGTTATATGCTGGGGCAGAAGGCAATAATAATTAAAATAGGAAAAGAATAGTTACGTAACAGTAGATCTTTGAGAGACTGTCTTTTATCAGGCCGCACCTTTAGCACTATAGCCACCAGGCACCAGAACCACACAGAAGCTTTTTGCAAACGGTCAGGCAAGGGCCACATATGATGATGTCAAACATCAGTGTTTACACAAACGTGGGCGGTTGGTCCCTCCTCTCCTCGGTTCATGCTTGGAGGACCTCCCTCTAGGGAATCAGAAAAGACCCCAGCACTCTAAATACCAGGTCAGACAGACCGCTGAGAAAAACAGCAATGGAGACAGCAGCACAAGTATCCCTTGTCACACTCCCTAAGGGAGAAGGAGGGTGGGACGGCATGGCCTGAAAAAAGAGATTCTCTCGAAGATCTACTATTACAGTAAGTTCTTACGTAACTGTTCCACTTCAAGGGTATCTCTCATCAGGCCACACCTTTGGAGCTCGTCCCAAGCAGTACCAAGAGCTAACAGTCTGTGTAGCTGGAGCCTATAGGCTTATGACAGTAGGCCTTGTAGCACAGCTAGGCCAAACCCAGCTCATGTACTAGAGACAGTGTCCAGACTGTAGTGCTTAGTGAAGGTGTGGACAGTAACTCCAGGTAGCAGCTGCACAAATCTCTGCCGCAGAAACATTCCGAAAACAAGCTACAGAAGTGGCCATCCCTCTTGTGGAATGACCACGGACCACATCATGAAGTCCCTTACTGTACTTCTTGTAACAGAACGTAATACAATGTGCTAGCCATTTGAACAATCACTGTTTAGAAACTGGGGTGACCTCATCCCGGGGCGAACGAAACAAAAAGCTGCAAGGAATTTCTGCATTAATTTGCACAGTGTGTATGCTACCCAAGTATTCTATGCACATCTCAAGTATGGAGAAATGCTTCCCCTGGATTGGCATGTTCTAGGTAATACACTGGCAGGTGGATGGTTTGATTTATAGTAAACTCAGACACCACCTTTGGTAGAAACTTAGGATTAGTACACAAAGACACCCTCTCAAATCCTTCGAACAGAAGCGACAGCAATTAAAAATAATGCTTTCCAAGAGAGAAAGCATAAGCCACAAGTTGTGGCTGGCTCAAAAGGAGTCAAAGTCAGCTTTTCAAAAATAAAATTCAGGTCCCCGACTGGGACTGGATTTTGAATAGGAGGCTTTATGTGTAAAATGCCTCTCAAGAATGTACGGGCCACCTCCAGCTCAGCAACCAACCAAATGGCCATCTACAAGCACATGGAAAGCTGATACAGCAGCCATGTGCACTTTGCGGAATACTGTAAGCCTGAGCCGATAAGGACATCAGGTCCTCTAGAACCTGATTGACTGGCCAGGTAAACGAAGCCAGGTTATGGAAAGCAGCTCATAAAGCAATCTACTTCTACTTCAAGGAGGAAGTATGCCTGGTGGACAGTTTTCTAGCAACCATCAGAACATCCGCCACTTTCTGTAATACCCCAAAGCGAGCTATGGCTATTTTTTCAGGAGCCATGCGTGCAGATGTAGGGATTGCAAGTGTAACCCCCCTGCAAATGGGGGTTCCCAAAAGACTTCCAGGAGCTTGCTTGAATGCTCCAAGCCTGAATGGTGTTTGGCGTCTACGCCATTTATCAGTGAGTGTTTTTAGAACCTCTGGTACTGTCTCTTTAAGAGCTGTCTGCTTGCAGACATAATTAGTTTGTATGGGGACTGTGTGCTTCTCTGTTTGAGTACCACTTGAACTGCTGCCAATTTACTCCATTTTGCAGTCACTAGGAGTGCAAAGGAACCTATCTGAAAGATGTAACTGTTTGCCAGAAATCATTTACAGTAATAATGAAATTACAGTTTGTCTAACCTGCTTTCTTTGCAGTCAGAACTGTGTCTGTCTAGTTCCCCATTCTGGTTTTGAACTGCTGAACTGGACCAATCAGTGTGGGTAAGCTAGCTCTAAAATGGTGCCTTGGACGAATCAGAACTTGGACTCATAATCTGAGCCAGCCACAAGAGGATTGTATGGGCAGTGACTCTGGGAGATGTAGTTTAGACTTCAGCACCTTTTGGACCAACAGCAGCAGTCTATTGTGTGACAGCCAATCCAGTCAAGAACTGGGAGGAACTAAAAGGAAGTGCCGGTTTTGTCAGTTGGAGTTTCAGTTGAGCTTTGGCAGTGAAGAAGGAAGGAGCCCTGTGCTTTTCAGTGTGCAGTTTTAGTCAAAAAGCGTGTGTAAGGCCCAGAGTTCCGGTCTGCAGCTTGTGTAACAGCTTGTTAGGACTGAATCATTCCTGTGAAAAGAATCAAAGGATCTCTGAAGAGTAGAAACCAGGCTCACCCTGTAGAAGACTGGAGGAATTGCTGAAAATTGCACTCGGTCTGTCAGGAACTGAATCTGCTGTGTGTTCTCCGGTATTGTGCAGTAATTGCGATCGGGATACAGATGCAGCCTGCCTGGTATAGTGCTTTCTTTATATGGATGGTGAAGAGGTTTGTGTACCTCAAGTGAGCCCTGCTGGCATTGAAGGACCCTATCTTATTTGGAGGTCGTGAGTACTAATTCAGGGTCGCTCCCTGTTGAATTGCCACATTAAATCCAAATGCAATTACTGTACTGCTGACTGTTTAATTCTCCTTTCTCTGTGTGAAAGGGCCCCTACCAGCTGCCACGGTTTGGACTAGCCACTAGGCTTGGGTACCCAGGGACAGTAACTGATAGGGATAGGCCTGTGCACAGAGCCATAGGTAGATTATTAGAGTGATAAGCTAATTAACCTGATTTCCCTGTCCTTGTTATATCCCCTAAATAAATCAGAGCTGCTTGTTTCAGCAAAGTTATACTGCCTGAGGTATTTGTCTATGTTAAAGTACTGTACTGTGATTGTTGCACTGTATCTCATTTCACAGGAGGTCCCAGTGCCGGAACCAGACCTGGGGGTAAGTGTATACTGTGAAGGTAATTTGATATATTGTGTGGGCCACTAGTGGGAAGAAAGGGGTTGCAGTGTCCCAGAGGGCTGTGACCAAGTTAGTTTAACTATTACAAACCCTGACCTCTGGGTGGAGGCACCCGACATTGGATCCAGGCCCCTCAACCTGTTAGTGGCAAATCAGGCAGGGGTAGTAGCCCCTGGGATAGCGCCATCTAGGGGTTACACAAGTCTGAGTGGACTAGGATTCCCTGTTCCTGTGACAGTAGACCCTTGCACAGGGGCAGAAGTACTGGGGGTTCCACTGCAAGCTGCTGCAGCAGGGAAGCAATGAGTATAAAAGCTGCCCCCTCCATCTTCAGCCTGAGTAGTACTCTCTGAATTAGGGGGAAGGGAAGGAAAACATAGAGAAACCTCCATTTCGAAAGGAGGGACAACACATCTCACCAGAAAACACTAGGCCCTGGAGCAACAGAGCAGAAACGCAGCAGTTTTGCATTGTGTTGTGATGTAAAAAGGTCCAACTCTGAACGACCCCATCTTTCTAATATGTCGTCGACCATGAGGTCAGCAGTTCCCACTCAGGCATCCTGGACTGTGACCAGCATAGTTTGTCTACCAAGATGTTTTAGGCATGTGGAACATGTACTACTGATAGTTCTAGACAGTGTTCCAGAGTCCAATACCAAACTGTCACTGCTTCCCTGCACAATGGGTAAGAATGAGACCCCCTTGTTTGCTGATATAATGCATCACACTGACACTGTCTGTCTGTAATAACAGAGGACCTGGGGACAAGTGGTTCTGGAAGTCCTGGAATCCATATAGGACCACTCTCATTTCCAGAACATTTATGTGCAAAGCACACTCCATCTGATTCCATGTGCCATATGTCTGCAGAGGTCCCAGGTGGGCTCCATATCCTAATCCCGAAGCATCTGTGGTGACGATCTGATGTGGGGAAGAAATCAAGAATAGGACACCTTTTAGCAGGTTGATGCATTCCATCCATCAGTTGAGCACTTTGTGCAAGAGGGACATGACCAGAACCATCTGTTCTAGATCATCTGTCGGCTGGTCTCAATGTCCATTATGGGATCCCTATGTGTAGTCTGGCCAGTGGCACGATAACAATGGCTGCTGCCATTAGTCCCAGAAGGCACAGAAACATCTATGCTGAGACATAATGGCTGTCATGCACCAACTGTGCTTGGGCTATCAGGCGGTCTTGCCCGCTCTAGAGGTAGGAACGCTGAACCCTGGGCCGTATCAAGAAAGTACAGTTACGTAAGAACTTACCGTAACAGTAGATCTTCGAGAACAGCTCTTGCAGCAGGTAACACCATTAGGACTGAAGCCGGCAGGCGCCAGGACCCCACGGAAATCTTCTAGCTAGCAGTCTTCAGCGGGGACCGCCTCCGACGTCGGTCCCGCCCCCGACATCAGGCGTAGTACATAAGGAGGCGGTCCCGCCAGATTCCCCAGTTCTCCCGCCGGAGACTCCCAGCCGCAGGATGACATCAAAAGGGGAGACCGAGGATCCGCCATCAGAAGAAAAAGGAAGAAAGAGCGTTAGCTGCTGCGAAGGCCTGGTAGGCCATACCTCCTCCAAGGGGGAATGGTGGGCGGGAAGGTACCTGCTGCAAGAGCTGTTCTCGAAAATCTACTGTTACGGTAAGTTCTTACGTAACTGTACTATCTTACTTCGAGATACAGCTCTTGCAGCAGGTAACACCATTAGGACTGATTCCCAAGCTATAGCGCCTCCAAGCATTCTGGGAGGAGGCAAATAGGAGAGATCTAGAGCAAGTCCTGACTCTAGGACAGGAGACCCTGTAGAATGGCAAGGCCGAAACTGGCTCTCCGCCTTGATGTAATATCCAGGCTATAGTGCCTAATAAATGTGTGCACTGAACTCCAAGTAGCTGCAGCACAAATGGCCGAGGTGGAGACACAGAGCAGTGCTGCAAAGGAGGTCGCTACCCCCCTTGTCGGGTGGCCCCGGAATGTACCCGAAAGGGGCTTTTGTTTATTGTTGTAGCAAAAGGAAATACACTGGACAAGCCAGCGAGAAAGGGTCTGCTTTGAGACTGGTTGGCCCAGCATCCTCTCAGCGAAGGATACAAATAGTTGCTCCGACGTGCGAAGCTGTTTAGTCCTGTTCAGGTAGTACCTTAAGGAGCAGTGAACATCCAGGTGTGAAGCAGTGCCTCCTATTAGAGTACTTGGGAAAATACACAGGCAGATCGATGTCCTGTTAAGAGTGAGGGCAGAGACCACCTTAGGCAGGAATTTAGGATTCGTCCTCAGAGACACTCTGTCCTGGTGGAAAATTAAATAAGGCTCCTTACACATAAGAGCATGAAGTTCGAAATTCTCCTTGCTGACGGACAGCAACTAAAATAACGCTCTACAGACAGAAAACGCAGCTCGCAATCTGCAGGTTCAAGGGGAAGCGTGAGCTGTTCCAGGACAAAGAGTAGGTCCCTAGGAGGGACGGATCCTTAATGGTGGCCTATGTGTAACACCCCCCCAGGAAGTCCCGAGAGGTACCAGTTGTGCCTCTCTGTGCGCCTGACCATCGGGAAGTGGTAGGCCAAAATCGCGCATAGGTGAACTTTAATAGAGGAATAGGCAAGACCTGAGTGGAAGAGGGAAAGCAAGTAATCCAGAACTGATTTCACTGGGCATTCTAAAGGGGAGAGGCCGCGTGCCTGAGACCACAGGCAAAAACGGCGCCATTTCATGGCGTACGTTGCATGCGTTGACGGCTTTCTGGCAGCAGACAGAACTTCCGCCACCCCTTGCGAGACCCCGTGTCGCATGATGGCTATGTCTCGAGGAGCCAGGCATGCAGGTTCAGTGAGCGTAAGTCCAGGTGGACTAGAGAACCCTCCTCTTGAGACAGTAGATGGGAGCTGAAAGGCAACAGGACTGGAGGTTCCCGGGACAATTGTGTCAGCATGGGGAACCAGATCTGTCTGGGCCAGAAAGGCGCTACCAGGATCATTGTTGCCTGCTCCCTGCGTAGTTTGAGAACTCTCTGGATCAATGGGAAGGGAGGGAGGGAAAGTGTAGAGGAATCTGTCCGCCCAGGAGAGGGACAACGCGTCTCGCCAGAAAACACCAGGCCCTGGATCTAGCGAGCAAAAATTGGGCAGTTTTGCGTTGGATGGGGAAGCGAACAAGTCCAACTCTGGAGTTCCCCATCGAAGAAACAGATCCTTCGCTACCTCCAGAAGGAGTTCCCATTCGTGGACTCTGGCCTGGGAATGACTCAGGCCGCTCATGCATTGTGTTGTCCACGCCGGAACATGGACTGCAATCAGGCTCAGCTGGTCGGATTACCCAATCCCACACTCACAGCTTCCTGCAAAGGGGTAAGTGTGCGCGCCTCCCTTGTTTGTTGAGGTAATACATCATCGCCGTGTTGTCTGTCTGAAGCAGAAGAGTACTCGACAGGATTTCTGACTGAAAGGCCTGCAGGGCATAAAGGACCACCCTCATCTCCAGAATGTTGATGTGGAGGTGAGCTTCCTGAGGGCTCCACGTTCCCTGGGACCTCACCCCGCTTAGGTGTGCTCCCACCCCAGCCCTGAGGCATCTGTGGAGAGGATTACCTCGGGGGACGGCGCGGTAAACGGAACACCCGCAGAGAGTGTCCCTGGGTCTAGCCACCATTGCCAGTCTCGAATCACTGCGTTCGTGATTCTGACCGGATGCTGCATGTGGTCCTGCATTTGGTCCCACTGCACTTTGAGCATCCACTGGGTTACCCGCATGTGGAGCCTTGCCAAAGGAACGATTGGAATGGCTGCAGCCATGTGTCCGAGCAGGCGAAGGACCAACCTGGTGGGGACAGTCTTCTTCACTGAGAGATCCCTGATGAGGGATCTGATATGTTCCGCTCTTTCCTCGGGAAGAAAGGCTTTCCCTTGGATGGTGTCCAGAACTGCACCTATGAACTGCAGCTTCTGAGACGGTACGAGGAGAGACTTCTCGTAGTTGATAAGAATGCCCAGAGACTGGAACAGATCTTGGGTGTTCTGAATAGCCAGCAACAGCGCCTCTTTGGAGGCAGCCATGAGAAGCCAGTCATCCAGGTACGGGAACACGTAGTGGCCCTGTCTCCTTAGAGATGCTGCCACGACTGCCATACACTTGGTAAAGACCCTGGGGGCCGATGACAGTCCGAACGGAAGAGCTCGGAATTGAAAATGGTGGCCGAGAAACTCGAAGCGCAGGAATCTCCTGTGCGCTTGAGCTACTGGGATGTGCAGGTTGGCGTCCCGCATGTCCAGGGACGCTAAGAAGGCGTCCTTTTTCAGCATGGGAATGAGTCCTTGGAGGGTCACCATGCGAAAACGTTTGTAGGCAACTGACACGTTGAGGTCGCTGAGGTCCAGGATTGGACGGAGGTCCCCTGTTTTCTTCGGAACCAGAAAGAAGTGGGAATAGTATCCGGATCCTATCTGGTTCTCTGGGACGTACTCAATGCTCCCTTTTGCAGGAGTGCAGTACCTTTTGCCTGATGAGTGATTTGTGCTGACCCGAGTAACGGAGAGCAGAGGAGGCCTTGTGGGTGGCTTGTCCACTTAATTCTATAAAGTGGCCTTTTTGACCAACTGAAGAACCCACCTGTCGGTGGTTATGGACTGCCACCCTGGCAGGTGGTCCGCGATGCAACCCCCGACCTTGGTGTCCCATTGATCCTGAGGGGCCGGGGCCGGGAAGGAGTCATGCTGTGGTGGCTGAGGGTCCTGCGGGCCGGGCCAGCTTTGCAGGGCGTTGGCTTCGGCCCGCGGACGACTTCCCCTGGGCTCTGCGAGAGAAGGAGCCCCTCTGTTGCAGACCGGTGCGGGACTGCTGTCTCTGCATCCAGCCTCGAAAACGGCTTTGGTTCCTACGAAAGGAACTAAGCTTGGGTCTGTACATGGCCTGGACAGACCGCACCGCCTTCCCGGCCTCTTGGAGTTTGGTGAGGACCTTCTCCGAGGACTCACCGAAAAGAACTTCTCCGTGAAATGAGGTGTCCAGAATGTTCTTCTGGACGTCCGGGGTTAATCCGGAGACACGGAGCCAAGAGTGTCTCCGGAGACATATGCCTGAGGCTGCCGCTCTGGCTGAGGAGTCCGCAGAATCGTACGCGGCTCGCAGCACTTGGGTTCCCACGTCCGAACCCGTGCAAAGGAGTTGCAGCAACTCCTCCTTCTGCTCACCTTCTGGCATCTTTTCTGCCAGATCCAGTCCCTGTTCCCACAAGGCATTCTGAAACTGTACCATGTGGGTTACGAAGTTGAGGGACCTGATGGCGTAGGTAGCGGATGACACGCGCGCCTGCCCATAGCGCCCAGCTGCTTGGACTCTGGGTCCGGTGGCAGGGTGCTCAAATGTTGCGGCCTCTGGGACCGGTCATGAGAGGCTGTAATGACCAGAGAGTCGGCCAGAGGATGTGATGCCAAGTACTGGTCCTCCCTAGGGGCCTTGTACAGGCGGTCAGCCTTCTTCGGCATCGCCGGGAGCGAGTGTGGACGTTTCCACGCTGTCTTGGTGACGTCCACGAAGGTGTCCACCAAGGGTGGCACCACCAAAGGCTTTGGATCTTTTTGCCGAAGATATCTGGCAAGGCGTAGTCTCTCAGGGTCGAGTTCCTCAGCGTCCCAGCCCAAGTTCTCCTGGATATGTCTCATAATCTCCGAGAACGATGGGTCATCCGGAGGAGATCTTGGGAGCTCACGTGGGTCCGGAGAAGGGACGCTGAATGGAGAGGGGGATCTGGAACCCTCGGAGAAGTCCGATCCCGTGTCCTCCGTCGAAGGTGAATGGCGGCGCCTTCTGGGTCTCTTGGGGCTGGGTGACCCTGAAGAGGAACTGGACGGAGGTCTCCTTTTGTCCTATCTACCCCTAGGAGGTTCCGCAGGCTCCTGGGAGGTCCTCGGCCTGCAGCCCTGGATGAAGGAGGGGGCGCAGGGGCCGGTGGAGTCGTGGGTGGAGGAGGAGGAAGAGGAGGTGGTGTGGGAACCATATCCTTCTTTATGATATCCCACCAGTAGGTGAACAGCTCCTTGACCTCGAAAATGCTGAGGCCCGACTACGGACCGGGCGCCGGTGGTCGGTTGTCGGGTTCCGGCGTCGGCTCCCCAAGGGTCTCGGGTTCGGGGGAGGGTTCCCGTGGGGGGGGTGCGACAGGACCGGGTTCACCCGTCTGGTCCTCGGGCTGGGTCAGCTCCTCCTCCGTGAGCGCCTCCTGGCTGACGTCGGTGGGAGGTGTAGGGGTTCTCCTCTCTACTGGAACGGGCGTCGGTCCCCCGGCCGGCGTCCGTGGTGGCGAAGGCCTAACCGGTGATGGGCGTCTAGCAGTCGTCGGTTCTCGTGACCGATGGTGCTTGGCCGACGTCGGGTGGGCCAACGTCGGATCCAACGTCCTCTTGAGTGAAGTCAGCTCTTTGGTCTTCCGCTGGGGAGGAGGAGGCAAGGAGACTGACCGGGCGTCGGGGTCCGGATGGCAGGAACCGGACTTGTGATGGTTGTGGCGGTCCCCTGACCTCGGCAGGGCCTTAGAAGCCGAAGAAGAGGAGGGCCTGGAGGTCTTGGCCTGAGGAAGAGAGGAAGAACCAGAAGGAGTCTTCACCGCTGCAGGGGGAGGCTGAGAGCATGCCCGGGAAGGGGAGCGGTCGGACCGGGAGCCGGAGCTACGGGAGTCAGAGGCCCTAGAGGGGGACTTTGATCTCACCCTCTCCCTATGCTTCTCAAGATGTCTCCGGGCTTTTTCGGATGAATCCCCCCTGGAGGCTGAATCCATGGCCTTAACCTTTTCCTCAAGCAGGAATGCCTGCAGGGCCTTCTGGCGATGGATCCGGGTCCGGTTATTGAACCCCTGGCAGAAGGTACAAGCCCGGGTGTCGTAGTCTGGGCCTAAGCACCGGACGCAGGCTTAATGCGGGTCTTTGAAAGGATTTGCTTCCACAGGCGATTTCGGACGGATGGCCTTCCACGGAGGTTGGAGAGACATCAGACAGCAACTTTGAAGAGAAAACAAACTTTTTCCAAACGGAAGAACTTTACCAGGCGCCACGCTAGAAAGCGAACGAAGGGTCAGGACATGCAAGTTGACAATGAGGAAGAACTGGGAATCTGGCGGGACCGCCTCCTTATGTACTACGCCTGACGTCGGGGGTGGGACCGACGTCGGAGGCGGTCCCCGCTGAAGACTGCTAGCTAGAAGATTTCCGTGGGGTCCTGACGCCTGCCGGCTTCAGTCCTAATGGTGTTACCTGCTGCAAGAGCTGTATCTTGAAGTAAGGTCTGCCCCTATGTACTGCAGTCATTGTCAGGGTGTCATTATAGACTTTGGTATGCTTGCTGTCATCCCCTAGAGCATCAAATATCTGTCTGGTTCAAGCTAGGGTCAGAAGCAGTTGGTCCCTGGATTGGGCTTGTAATAGCCAGTCATCCAGGTAAGGGAAAATACACAGGCCTCCCCTGCAAAGGGCTGCTGTTACCACAGCCAAGCATTTAATAAAAGACACATGGCGCAGAAGATAAGCCAAAGGGCAACACTCTGAATTGGTAAAGCTTCCTCTGAACCAGGAACCTCACATATTTCCTGTGAAGCTTCCAGATATGGAGGTACACATAATTCATATCCAGGGAGCAAATCTAGTCCCCTGTTTGCAGGAGGGAAAGGAAACTCTGTAGAATGACCATCCAGAACTTCTTGTATTCTGTGAAGAAGTCCAGATCTCTTAGATACAGAAGAGGTTGCAGATCCCCTGTCTACTTTGGGACAAGGAAGTATCTGGAGTACAAACCTACGTTCCTCCATTCTAAAGGTACAGGATCTATGGTCCTATTTTGAAGCAGAGTCTGTACTTCCTCTAGCAACAGGGACATGTGCTCTGGCTGGTATGTTGTCACCACTGGTGGATGATCCGGAGGGTTAACCAGAAGCTCCAGATCATGACCCTTCTCTATAATCTCCAGAATCTATGCATCCATAGTCACCTCCCTCCATAGGTCCAAGTGGAGTGATAGTCAACCCCCTACAACCGCCCCTGGAGGTAACTGTGGTTGGGGGGGGTGTATGAGTCATTCTGAGCCAGTGGTGGCAGAGCCACTGGCCCCACTACCTCTAGGTGCCTTTGAATGTGCACCTGGGGTGCTGGTGGAGACTGGCAAGGCCCCCCACATCTTTGCCTCTTCCCTACTGTCTGTAGGTCGGACTCTGTCACCTGACAGCAGACAGGCAAAAATGACCCCTGCTTCTACCCCTGGGATAGCTTTTGGTACAGGAAGTGTACTGAATTCAGGGTCTTGCAGATGATTTAAGACTTCTCAAAGCACCTTCTACATCCTGGCCAAACAGTTTTTGCCACCTGAATGGAGCATTAAGAATTGTTAGCTGCACATCAGTTGCAAAACCTGCTACTCTGAGCCAAGAGTTGTGCCTGAGACATATGCCAGAGGCATCAGAAATATCATATTTGCTGGAGGGCCAGGGGTTGGGGAGGATGGAGTGTCCTAAGGACAGTTCTTCTTCTCCGGGGGGAGGGTGAGGGAACGTTCCAGTACCTGCTGGCTCCTAGCGAAGGCTGGGAGTATCACAGGACATCGGATCACACATGCCATCGGGGAGGGGCGGACGTCGGCATCAGCCATTACGTCACTATGCCACCCCGAACAGAAGAGAGGAAAACGGCTGGGTGCTCGCTGGATAACGGCCTCCAGATCCTCTGTGCCTCCAGACCCTTGGGGCCGCTTCCATGACCTCAGCAGCATCCACGGCCTATAAGGTGGGTGCCAGTGTCCCCTCCACTGGTGCATTCCCCGGCAAAGGGAAAAATGATACCATGGAAGGCTGCTGTATGGGGCTAGTGGGGTGGGGTCAGGACACAAATGAGGTAGTAGGGAGGTATGGTAGAGAAAGATCATAAGAGTGCCTAGGAGAGGGGGGCATCTCAGCAGGAGTGAGGGGAATAAACACAGTACAGAAAACAAAAAAAGAAATATCATATGCTGTGTAGATTAAATGTTTTCCCACATTAGCACCAGAAGAAAGAGTTTTCATTGACTCTCGCTTAGTAGAACCCTCAGGCAAGGCCTGTGCAGCAGGTGTAGCCTTCCTCCAGAGTGTGTTTGGATATTTTATCACTTGGGCCTGGTAATTAGTAATACAAAGACCCAGTGAGGCAGAGGGACATGTATGCTTGCCTATAACATCCAGCTTCCTGGATTCTCTATGGAAAGCGGCTCAGGTGCCTAGATGCCCTGGACCTGTCAAGGGCAGCTATGATCACCACTGAGTCTGTCTCTGGCTGGTTAGCATACAAGGACTTTCCAGGAGGAGCAGAATACATTTTGTATGCCTTTTTGGGCACAGCTGGTATATTGTTTGGCCTATACCAGGCTGTATAAGTGGCATCCTCCAAGGCTGGAAACGGGGGAGGAAACACAGCAGAGGCAGATTCTGGCATCTCCAGAAACTCTAGCAGGTTTTTTTTTGGTAGAATCCTGCTTCTCTAAAGTGAAGCCCTACACATTCTAACCAGAAATTATAATATAATAGATACAGCGGGCAAATACAACAAGGTGGGGACTAAAATTCAATCACACTGGACAAGTAACAACTGAACTTTGGGAAGAGATATTGTAATTATGAGAAACTGTGATCAGGAGGTACAAGCAAAGGTAATACTAACATAAGCCTGAGATTTTTATATTACTGCTCCTCATGTTGGAATTTGACCGTTGCCAGCCGTTTGCTGCCTTGACGCTGGCCCATTCCGTTCCCACACCCAGGTCTGCCTCCTCAGTGGAGTCTTGACCCTCTACGTCAGGACTGACGTCGGGCCGTGTCGTGGTCATGGAGCACGGTGGAGAGGTTCCAGTTTCTCAGAAGGAGACCCTCTCCCAAAGGCGTTGTCCCCCAGATGGGAGTCCGTCGTCAGACTTGGAATTTGACTCTTCTTCACCAGCCTCAGGTTACAAGACCCCCCGTGGTGTTGTCCGTCTGGACCTGGACCACTTGATCCCGTACAAACAGAGTGGAGGTGGTGAGGGCTAGTCAGACCACGCGAAGCTCCAGCAGGTTGATGTGACATCGAGACTCCTGAGGGGACCAGAGGCCGTGCGCTCTAAGCTCCCCCAAATGGGAACCCCAACCCATCAGAGAGGCATCGGTCATTAGAGTGACCGTCGGCTCTGGGCGGACAAACGGGATACCCTCCTGCAGATGAGCTGGAACGAGCCACCACTGGAGAGCGTTCCACATCTCCTGGGTCACTATCACTGGCTGGTCCAGAGGACCGGAGTGCTGTGACCACTGGCAGGCCAGCCACCATTGTAGGGGACACATGTGCCAGCGGGCCCAACGGACCACGCTGGTGCAGGCCGCCATGAGGCCCGGGAGGCGCAGGAAGTCCTGGGCAGGGCACAATTGCCCAACCAGAAATGACTGGACAAAGGAGGAAAGAACCTCGTCCCTGTCCGCTGGGAGCCGTGCTCTGGCTCGAAGAGAGTCGAGCTCTGCCCCGATGAATTGAATCACCTGCATTGGCACAAGTTCCGATTTGGTCTCGCTGATGAGGAGGCCAATCTGAGCACAGACCTGGAGGGCCAGATCTCTGGACCGCTCCACCTCCAACTTGGAGGGGGTTGCAATCAGCCAGTCGTCCAGGTAAGGGTACACCCGGACCATTCGGTGCCACAGGAATGCTGTCACCACTGCCATGCATTTGGTGAAGACCCTGGGAGCTGGAGAGAGGCCAAAGGGCATGGCCCAGAACTCGTAAAGGGATCCCTCTGCCCTGAAGCGGAGGAATCGCTGGTGAGATGGACGGATTGGGACATGAAAGAACACATCCTGGAGGTCCAGAGAACAGATCCACACGCGCCCCGTTCCAAGGATGGAATGACCTGAGCCAGAGTGACCATCCTGAAGGTATGAGACCTTAGGAACTTGTTCAGGTCGTGTAGGTCTAGAATGGGGCGCCAGCCCCCCATCCATTTTGGGACCAGGAAGTACCTGGACACAAACCCTGGGTCTGGAGGAGAATCCACCACTTCCCTGATCACCTCCTTCTGGAGGAGCAGGGCAATGTCAGCTCGATGAACCGACAGAGAGGCTGCAGTCCCTGTAGCCCCCTGTGGGGCGACAGCTCGGTAGGGTGGGGGCTGCTAGAATTCTAGAGACAGACCCCTTCCTACCACTTCCAACACCCAGTGGTCCATTGTGATAGCGGACCAGGTGGAAAGGAAGTGGCAGAGCCTTTCCCCCCACGGGGGGAAGCCAAGGAGGAGTGACAAGGTTGGGGGCGACACCCCTCAACCTGTCACTGGGTAGGCTTGGAGGAAGGGACGGCCGAGGAGCCGCCTGGACCTTTTCCTCCCGGCTTCCTGCTGGAGGAAGCAGCAGGCTTGGCTTTGGGGTGCCAAGTGCGAGCCTGCTGGCCCTGATACTGGTGCTGCTGGGCTGGACGTGCCGCAGGGGCTGAAGGACGAAAGGGCATACGCTGCTGCTGGCGGCCTTTGTCCTTCTGGGCAGACGTGACCGTGTCCAAGGTGGCATTGGACTTCTCAATCCGCTGAAAATGACCCTCCACCCCGGGACCGAACAAGTCGGTACCCAGGAAGGGAACGTCTGCCAGCTTGTGCTGGGTATCTGCCGTAAAGGTGGAGATCCGCAGCCAAGCTCTGCTGTGCATGGCTACTGCGGCCGCTACTGACCGGGCACACGAGCCAGCAATGTCCAGGGAAGTCTGGGGCTGCTGTTTGGCCACTGCCCTTCCCTGATCCCGCACCTGCTTGACCGTAGTTTGGAGGTCAGCCGGGAGATGAGGAATCACCTCATCCAGGGAGCCCAAAAGGGCATGCGAAAAGTGTGCCATCAGGACGGCCGAGCTGGCCTGATGAAGGCCAAGGGAGGAAGCAGCATAAACTTTCCGCCCGGAGTAGTCCAGCTTCTTGGACTCCTTGTCGGGGGGGGGGGCTTGTCCACATCCCGAGCATTCCCGGAACGCCGGAAAACGCTGCGGGTCACGAGCCCCTCCACAGAGGGGTGCTCCAAGAAACCAGAGAGTGAACCGGTTGGAATAGCATACTTCTGAGCCATCCTGGCCAAAGGTGCTGGACAAGAAGCTGGCTGCTGCCATAGCTCCAGGGCCAGGTGAACAATGACTTCGGCTACCGGGAAGGCCTCCGTGGGGAATCCCCTCAGTCCAGTATCTCCGTGAGGGGATACTTGGCCCGTTTTGAAACGGGTTCGAGTTTCATTCCAGTGGACTCTGAGATGAGTCAAAGCATTCCAAGGAACGAGGATGGGCTAGTGTCCACTGACTGACCCATGGTGGACTCCAGGTCAAGCGGCCTGGAGAAGAAGGAGTCGTCGTCGTCAGACTCAGAGGAGTCTGCGAACAGCTGAAGAGCTCCTGAGCCACCCTCCACCTGCCAAGGTCGATCGGGAGTGAGGGTGACTGACAACCGATGGGGCAAGCCCTGACCCGACCAGAATCCTTGGTCGGGCCCAATTCAGATTGTGAGGTGGGGTTCCACCACAATGGTGGCGCAACGAGTTCGTCGAACAACCGGTGCCAGCTTTGGCTCCTCAACTACAACGAGGGGTTGTTTCAGCCACTCCGGTGACAGCCACTTAATGGCCAGGAAAGGCGACAGAGTTGGCTTATTCCCAGTCAAAAGGAGCTGCTGCCACGTTAGATCCTTGTAGTGCCGATGCAATTTGCGCCGGAGCCTATCCCCCGAAGAGGATGAAGACGAGGATGAGTGTCGCCTCCACTTTCCACGGTGCTGAGACCGAGACCACCGTTGTCGGTGGGATCAGCTGGACTTGGAAGAGGTCCGAGACGGAGACCTTCAGTGTTTCCGAGGGTGAGTCTGAGAGGGGGCGGGGGAAACCCACTCCTCCCTCGGTTCAGGGACCTTAACCGGGGACTCCGGCACAGGAGGCACAGGCAAGTCCTCGGTTTCCACTGGGGGAACCGGTGAAGAAGGGTTGTCGGCTTCTCCAGTCGGCAGACCATCCGACGGGTCGAGAAAAATCTTGACCGCATCAACGGGTGTCTCGGCCGGCTGACCTGACGGGGACACCGTGAAGCCAGCGGCCTCAGCCGCAACCTCAACCAAAGTCGAGTGTCGACTATCCGGGGAAGGGGACCTCTCCCTCTCCCAGGAACATTGACAGTAGGACTTACCCTTAGAGTCCTTCTTGTTGGACCGAGAGGAATGTCCCGAAGGCCCCTCTCCCTTGGTGGAGAGGGATTGGCAAAGATCCTTAAACAAAGCCGTGTAGGAGGAGCCCAAGGAGATCGGGATAAATGCCGCGACTGAGAATGATGATGATGCCGCCTGGGCCGCCTCCCTCGAGGGCGATCATCTGTTCGAGCAGATCACCCGAGCTGCCGCAGCCACGGGACACCACTAATGGGCCTCCTTCGACTTGACCGAAGGATAACGTTTCTCTGGGCACCCAAGTTGTAATCTGGCAGCGCGATCCTCTAAGACCGTAGCTGAAAAGGACTTGCACAAGTCGCAGACCTGCGAGTCGTGGCCAAGCCCCAAGCAGTAAATGCATGTAGAGTGCGGATCGGTCCGGGACATCATCTACCCACATGGGCACCGACGAAATTCGGGAGTCGATCTGTCCATCGCAGCCACGAGGGAAGAAAAAAGACCGAAGTCTTGGGAATTTTAAAATTAGTTTCAGGTTAACTGAAGAGTCTGGATACAGGCCTAAAACACAGAGCGCAAAGGAGGGAACCTGAGCTTCCAAGCGGTAAGGAAGATCTGGCGTCATGGGGTGCAGCCGAGAGTTTTATCACCCAGGTGGGTGGGAGAAGCCAGCTTGAAGACCTTCCGGCAAGATTTAAAGCGGCAAGGAACCTCCCAGTAAGTGTGGATTGAACAACATATCCACGTCCCTAGAAATGGAAATTACGTGCCTACCGTAATTCTTGATCTTCTTGGACGAAGTCTCCACCAGTCATTCACACTGATGGGATCTACGCCGGAGGCGCTAGGACCCAGCTGGAGCAAACTTTTGCAGGAGGGCGCGCCAGAGATGGAGCCGCTGAGGAGGGCGCGAGAGCCTCAGCTCGCAGCAAGACTATCTCGCGCCGACCTCCAACTGCTCTTAGAACCTTCCCTCGAGGAGGTGCAGCGTAACTAACCTTGAAGGATAGTTTAACAAAACGGACATAAGATAGTCCGGATGACCCGATATAAGAAGGGTCAACAAAGAAGTCTTCACAGCCTAAGATTGAGGGTGAAGGCAACAACAGAGGTGAGCTCGGGATGGTGGTGGGCGTGTGAATGAGTGGTGGAGACTTCATCCAAGACGTACAAGAATTACGGTAGTTACGTAATTTCCATATCTTCCTGGACATAAAGTCTCCACCACTCATTCACACTGATGGGAGAGTACCGAGCTAATAATCCCCCGTGAGGGCGGCAGGAGAGACCAAGAGCTCACAAATTTAGGACAGAAGTCCATTAAGGATGGTTCTGCCAAATGAAAGATGTCACCTGGCATGGACATCCAGGGCATAGTGCTTGACGAAAGTATGCACTGAACTCCAGGTAGCTGCATTGCAAATATCTGCAATGGGCACATTGCAGATTTCCGCCAGGGATGCCGCGACTGCTCTAGTAGAGTGAGCACACACTCTGCCCTCCAGCTTAACCTGCACCATGGAATAACAGTGGTGAAGGCATGCCACCAGCCATGCTGAAATGCATCCGATAGCGACAGGCTGACCCAGCCGGATCTCGCTGAAGGAAACAAACAGTTGTTGAGCTTTGAGAATTTATTTTGTTCTATCTAAATAGAAATGCAGAGCTATTTTGACATCCAAAGAATGAAGAGTACGCTCTCCTTCATTTTGGAAGTTCATAAAGTAAGTAGGTAGGACTAAAGGTTGGTTTAGATGGAATTCTGAAACAACCTTAGGGAGAAACTTAGGATGGATCCTAAGAACTACGTTGTCCTTATGAAACACAGTATACGGAGGGTCTGTGACCAAGGCATGTATTTCAGAGACCCTAAGAGCCGAGGTAATGGCCACCAGGAAGGCCGTTTTCCAAGTGAGAAATTTCAGCTCACAGGTAGTTAGAGGCTCAAAAGGCTTTCGAGTGAGCATGTCTAGTACAAGATTAAATGTCCCAGGCTGCGACTGGACATCTGATAGGAGGTCTGGTATGCAGAATACCCTTAAGAAACCTCTTAATAGGCAAATTGCTTGTCTAGTGTACTTAACTGGTTAACAAAAGCTAAATAAATAAATAACTGAGCCAGTGACAAGGAAAGTACTGGCTCATGGTAAGCTGAAATGGCACATAGGTGAGCTTTGACTGTAGAGTATTGTAGACCTGAATTTGAGAGGTCTAAAAGGTACTCTAGAACTTTATTTGATGGTCAGGAAAAAGGAATAAAAGAGGATCTTGCACACTAGAGAGAAAAACGCTTCCATTTGGCTGTGTACATTTTTCTAGTGGCTGGCTTACACGCAGCCAAAAGAATATCTAAGACTCTGCAAGAGACATTGAACCTGTTCACTTCTATCTCCTCAGGAGTCGAGCGTGAAGTTGAAGCGACCTCAGATTGGGATGGACCACAGGCCCCTGAGTCAGAAGGTTCATCTGAAGGGGAAGCGCTTTCGGAGGGGTTTCCAACATATTGTTGAATAACGGAAACCATATCTGTTGAGGCCAGAAGGGAGCAATGAGGATCATTTTCTCCCCCTGGGACTCGAACTTGAGAAGTACCCTCTGAATTAGAGGAAGAGGAAGAAAGGCGTATAGAAAGCATTTTGTCCACTGCAACCTGAATGCTTCCTGACAGAAAATGTCAGGTCCTGGATTTCTGGAGAAGAGAGGCAGTTTTGCATTGAGTGGGGATGCAAAAAGGTCCAGGTCCTGCGTTTCCCACTCTGCGAATAGTAACTGAACTACGGTTGAGTCTACAGACCACTCGTGAGGATCTGTCTCTGTACTGCTGAGACGGTCTGCCAGTTCATTCAGCACCCCCGGCAGGTAGACCGCCTGAATTAGAGCCTTGTGCTCTAGACACATAGACACATAGATACATAGACAGTGTCGGCAGATAAGGGCCTATGGCCCACCCAGTCTGCCCATTTAAGTTTGTAAGTTCAGTTTATGTTTTCCAGGAAGTCTGTTGCCCCTTACCCCCGACACCATTCCCACATTCTCGTTGCTTCCCTGCATAAAGGGTAAGAGTATGCACCGCTCTGCTTGTTGATGTAATACATCACTGCTTTGCTGTCCATTTGAAGGGGAATGTTCTTGTGACAGAGAATGTCCTTCAAAGCCCGGACTGCATAAAGGATGACTCTCATTTCTACGACATTTATGTGAAGCTGGGACTCGTCCTGAGTCCACGTACCTTGGGTGTGGAGATTCCGACAGTGAGCTCCCCACTCCATCAGGGACACGTCCGTGGTAATGGAAATCTGATGATCCAGGGGAGCAAAGGGATACCCTTCCAGAAGATTGTCCTCTTGCGATCACCAAGTGAGTGACCTCTTCAGAGGTTCTGTCACCTTGATGAGAAAGGACTGAGGGTGAGTGGTTGGGGACCACTGAGTACTGAGCATCCATTGAGAGGTTCTCATGTAGAGGCGTGCTAGGGGTACAGTGAACACTGAGGATGCCATGAGACCCAGCATCTTTTGCATCGAGATAGCTCGAACTGAGCTGTTCTCTCTGATGTATCGGGTTACCGGTAGGATATCGCTCCTTCTGTCCTCTGGTAGAAAAGTTTTCGCACAGGAGGTGTCCAGAAGAGTTCCTATGAAAAGGAGCTTCTGGGAGGGCTGCAACTGCAGTTTCTTGAGATTTAGCAGGACTCCCACGGACGTGAGAAAGTCTGAGGCTGTGGCTATGGCGTTGAGAGTTCCTTGCCTGGAAAGGCTTGCTAGAAGCCAGTCGTCCAGATATGGGAACACTTGTATTCCGATCTTTCTGAGGTGCACTGCAAGAACTGCACAACACTTTATAAAAACTCGCAGCGCCGAGGATAGCCCAAAGGGCAGGACTCTGAACTGATAATGCTGGCCCAAAGCCACAAACCGTAGGTATTTGTGATGCTTTGGGTGAATGGGAATATGCTGGTAAGCATCCTGCATGTCCAGGGAGGCAAGCCAGTCGTGTTGATGAAGCATAGGTAACAGGGTTCCTAGCGAAATCATCTTGAACTTTTCCTTGGGAAGAAATTTGTTCAATTTTCTGAGGTCCAAAATGGGGCGCATGCCCCCGGTTTTCTTTGGAACTAGAAAGTAATGGGAATAGAACCCTGTGTTCCGTTGTTCCAGCAGAACTATTTCTACTGCCCTGTTGTTCAGAAGGCCTTGTATCTCGGAAGTGAGAAGCTTTGACAAACACTGACAGCCTGGGCTATCATTTGGGGGGACGATCCGGAGGGGTCTCCGAAAGATTGAGGGAATACCCCTCGCAGATTATCCAGTGGATACATCTGTCCGATGTTATGGACTTCCACCAGTTGCAGAACTGAGTCAGACGACCTCCCACCGCTGAGAAAGAGTCCCCCTCGGGCAGCTGAGGTGGGACTTGGGCCAAAAACTCAGATGGCGGCACTGGGCGCTTTGGGCCCTTGTGCTTTCTGTTGCATTTTCTTTTGAGGCTGGAGGGCTTGGTTTTTATTACAACCTCCCCAGCCCTTGCCTTGAAAGGTCCGACGGTTGTGAAATTGATGCTTATTAACCCCCGAGAAGGGGCGGGAGCAGGCCGAGTCAATTTAATGGCAGACCTAGTCTTTTGTGTGGCCTCTAGAGCTTGCTCTACTTGAGGACCGAAGAGATACATACCGTTGAAGGGTAACGCCATGACCTGTTGCTGGGCATCATTCGTGAAGCCTGAAGTGCGTAGCCAGGAGTGACGGCGGGGAAATGCCTGCCGTCACGCTGGAGGTAGTATCAAAGCGCCCACAGCTGCTTAACCTGCTGGTTGTTGGACTTGATACCCCTGGTTATGGTTTGAAAAAGCAAATGCCAAAGAACATACTCATATTGAGAGAAATAATACTGAAAGCTGGCAATATGCATACCCAGGGTGGATGCAGCAAAGACTGTCTTACCTAAAGTATGTATCTCATGAGATTCTTTGTTTATAGGTTGGGCTGTAGTAGCCTGAGGAAGGACAACCTTATCATTCTCTGCCAAGACCACAATAGGGTCCACAAAGGCTTGGGAGGCCAAAATGGGTCGATCCTTGGGAGCAGCATAGTTTCTATCTATGGACTTAGCCACAGAAGGAATGAGAGCGGCATTATTCCATACCATTTGAGAAAGTGTCTCAAAGGAAGGCTGTACTGGGGAGTTAAATCCATAGGGATCTCCGGGACGTGAAGATACTGGAGCCTTAAAAGCTTCCCAGGATCGATATCTGTAGTCTGGAGAGGAAGAGAGAAATTCAAATTTTTCAGCAGAGACTTAAATGACAGGTCCTCGACCACAGGCTCTGCAATAGGATTAGATCCTGTTCCTTCCACATCATCACCCAGCCTAAGGTCTGGGTCAGGCTCAATATCATCTGACAGCCCAGGAGGGACTGTATGGACAGGAATGGAGTGAAAATCAGAAAAAAAGAGGAAGGAAAAAGGTTCGGAGTCGAGAAGCCCTGAAGACTGGAAGATGTAACACCAAGCCTCGGTGCCGAAAAAGAGCACAGCACCACCTGACTCACTGCTGTGCACGGCGCCAACAGAGCCAATGGCACCGACAAGCTGCATGGCGCAGAGGCGCCCCACGGTGCCGACAATCCCAATGGCGCCGAGGATGGCGCTGACAGATGCATCGGCGCTGAGGATGGCGCTGAGCGACCCATCGATGCTGATGAAACCAACACAGGGCTCCGAAAACTAGGATTTGAGGAGAAAGAAGGAAGAATACCAGGAGATAGAGGCATCGGTGTGGCCCCCTGCGCCGCAGCCATGTGAGGGGGGAGGAAAAAACACCTGAGTGCGGAGTCAACGGCACTGAAGAAGGCGCCGCACGACTAGGGAGGCCCATCGGCCCTACCCGATCCTCTGAAGAGCCCGAGGGCCCCGGAGTGACTGGGCCAGGCAGCTGGACCAATCTCCGAGCCCATTGCTCCATCAGAGCAGCCCACTGATAAAACTTCTCATCTGAAGCCCTACCAGAAGGTGGGGAAGGGCTCCGACGTCGAAGAGGTCGGTGACCAGAAACAGAAACCGGCGACTCCGAAGGAGGAGACCGGCAACTGATCCTAATGACCAATCGTCGACGCGCAGACATACCAGAGGGCGACCTCGAGTGATGCCTTCTCTTTTTTGACCTGTGGGCCGAAGAAGACCTCGAGGCCGAACGGTGCTGAGAATGCGACTGTTTTCTTTTATGCTTCCGGGGGGACTGCCCCTCTCCTTGGGCATTGGACCGTCCGTTGTCAGACCCCCCTCCGGAGAGGGTGGCGGACCGGACCCAGCCTGGCTGACTTAACAGCTTTCATATGAAGTCTCCCTACCGTCACCTGACCCGCTCATGGTCGACTCAGTCAATGTAGGCTGAGACTTCTTTCTTTAATAAAAATAAATTATGGGGGGCGTGGCCTAGCAGCAGAGTGGATGGCAGCTTGAATTTGGAGCTCTGCGACCATCTCATGTAATCTCCTATAATTTTTACTCAAAATCCCCAAAATACATTGTCAGCAAGTTTAATCTGTAAATTCGACTCAGTGCCACATGGAAGGCTGGGAAGGAAGTTCGTAGGCACAGGGGCGGGTGCAAAGCTGGTGAGATGGGTAGGAAACTGGCTGCAGGGAAGGCAACAGAGGGTGGTGGTGGGTGGGGAGCTCTCACACCCAAGGGCAGTGACGAGCGGTGTTCCACAGGGCTCAGTGTTGGGACCAGTGTTGTTTGGGATATTCATTGCAGACATATCATGGGACATCAAGAGCAAGATCAGTCTGTTTGCTGATGATACCAAGGTAGGCGCGGTGGTGGATGACCTAGGGGGATGACAGGGGTTGCAGGATGATCTGGCAAAGCTTGAAACCTAGTCAGACACCTGGCAACTGGGCTTTAATGCCCAAAAGTGCAAGGTGCTGCATTTTGGGATGAAGAACCCAAGGAGGAGGAGTTACCAGCTAGGGAGAGTGCAGCTAGCCCAGACAGAGGAGCAGAAGGATCTGGGTGTGCTCAATACAGTGTCAATGAACAACTCGGCACAATGTAGGAAGGCAGCTGCAAAGGCCAACAAAATGCTGGGTTGTATTGCAAGGGGTATATCCTCGAGGAGGGAGGAGGTGATTCTGCCACTGTATAGGTCATTAGTTAGACCACACCTGGAGTACTGCGTGCAGTACTGGTGTCCGTATCTGAAGAGGGACATTAAGTTACTGGAGGGGGTGCAGTGCAGAGCGACAAAGATGATCAAGGGGCTGGGGGACTTATCATACGAGAGGAGGTTGAAGGAGTTGAACATGTACTCACTGGAGGAGAGGTGAGACAGTGGTGACATGATTGAAACCTTTAAATACATGAAAGGAATAAACAAGACGGGTACAGAGGGGCAGTTCAAAGTAAGGGAGGGGAGGCCACCAGGGTCCATGATATGAGACTGGAGCGAGGAAGGTTCAGGAGGGAGATGAGGAAACACTTTTTTGCAGAGAGGGTGGTGGCTGGGTGGAATGTGTTACCTGCTGAAGTGGTATGCAGTAGAACAGTGGACTGCTTAAAACGAGGATGGGACAGGACAAGGGGGAGGGTTAATGAAGGGGAAGGGTGGAAGGGAGGGGCAGCTGCAGAATAAGGGGTGCTAGCTGCACATTCGAGCAGACTTGATAGACCTCTAGGCCTTTATCTGCTGGCAAATTTCATATGTTCGTAAATCTGATGTCGTCCTCTCAAAAATCGGGGAAAAAGCAATCGAAAATTGCGTTTAAGACAGCTTGCCACGATCCCACAACGCGTGGCCTACCAAGATCTGAACAACCTTCCGGGAGCTCGCAGGCAGATGACTCGCATAAAAACACTCATCCTGCTGGAGGAGCCTCGGGGGAAGAACATACTGAAACTCGCTTACAGCAAACAATAACCGAGGGATGCCAACAACTTGAGAGGCTAATAAAGGATTTAAAATACGATTTAGGCACCAGGACGGAGGCCGGATTCAAAAATGTAACGGACCAGATCCAACACTTGCAGCAGGCCATGAATGCCGATTTGGAGCAGGTAAAAGCGCATGAACAAAGGCTTGGTGAGGCGGATCAACGAATAAGTGACCAAGAAGATAGCTCTTCCACTCAGGCTACCGCACTGGCTAAAGCACTCAAAGAAATAGTATTCCTCAAGAATTCCATTGATGACCACGAGAACCGGGAGCGCCAATGTAACATCTGAATTATTGGCCTCCCGGAGGGCGTGGAGGGGAAAAACTGCATCCAATATCTCCAGAGCTGGCTTAAAACTGCACTACATCTACCCCAAGACTCCGATTTAGAGATCTAGAGGGCGCACAGAGCTCTGGGGCCGAAACCGACTGCAGACCAGAAGCCTCGACTCATTATTGTCAAGTTCCTACGATACCAAAATAGGGTGCAAGTTTTGGAAACAGCACGGAAGACTGTCGTGGTCATGGTTCAGCAGAGAAGAATCAGCTTCTACCTGAACTACTCCCACCTCGTACAACGACAACGGCAGGCCTTTGTGGAGGTTCGAGTCCTGCACTCAATTAACTGTCCCTTCTCGCATATTTATCCCACCCGGCTGATTGTTCGCCCTTCGGGAGGTACTTCGAAATCCTTCATGGATCCTGCAGCAGCCATGGAGTATGCCAGGGAATTGGAGAGGCAGAGGGCCACCTGAATTGTGAGACAGACCTCGGCCTGAAGATACTGTTTTTGCATCGGCGAGGGGGGGTCGGGAGAATGTTTCCCTGGATTGTAACTCCATCAGAGGCCTATAATGGCTGGACCTGGGGGGTTCCCCTTTTCCCTCTCTCTCGGTAAAGCCAGCGAGGGTATGGCTTTGGTGACTATGGAGAACGAGACAATGTCTGATTTTGGACTTTTCAAATAGAGCCATAGATGACTTGCATATCTTTATGTGCTTGGGAGCTTTCTACTAACGCTCCACACATATTATAATTTTTGGCATTCTCTTAAAAATGAGGACAGGCTCATGATATAACTTGAGTGGGGATTTGAGAATTTACTAGCTGGCTGGGGGGGGTATCTTAACTGAACTAGGGACGATCCTTTTCAGTTGTGGGTTCTGTTCCTTTTCGTTTTAATTTTGTTTTATTACTCTATTTTCCCTGATGGAAGGGTTTGAGGAGAAGATCGCATATAATTTATAAATATAGTATGAGCACTTGGAACAATGCTGTATTATCAATAGATTTAAGATTCCTGCTCCTATCCTCGGTACAGTAGGGGTGGGAAGTCTCAAAGATCCTCCTTGGTACATAAATATTTTTTTTTTCTTCCTTTTTCTTTTCTTCTTTGTACTTACCTTTTCTGAGGTAGCATCCTAGGACAGACTGGGTGAGTTAACTTCCTGGTCCTGGGTCCCCCCCCAAGCAGATTAGTTTTGTTAAACTATTTAGAGGGTTAATAAGTCATTGACTTCTGTTATTTTTCAGAGGAGTAAAGGGTTGCAAGAGATGGATGCTCAATCCATGAAAAGTAGAGGGAAGTTTCTATGTTCGGGGTATTCTTGTTGGGGTTTATGGGTTATTGAAGGGTACTAACTATGTTTCTTAAGCTTGTTGGGAGGGAAGGGGGGCTATTATGTTAGCCCTGAAAATGTACTGATTTTCTTACACTGTTTGGAATGGGATGGGGTGAGTAGTTTAGATTGTTTTTTAGAAAATGTTAAAAGTTTTTTCAGCAGCGTAATGAGTGATGTAATGCTATTTTGGAATAGGATGGACCAAGCTAAGATAACTAGTTACGGGTTTAAGTATGGATAAAATCGTGTTAATTACACAGAACGTAAATAGTTTACGAACAGTAATAAAAAGGAAACGAGTTTTAGTCCAGATTAAAAACAAGATGAAGGGAGATATAGTATTCTTGCAGGAATTACATTCAACTACTGAAGAACTGGATGCCCTGTGCCACACCTGGGGAGGTAACATTATTGCATCTACTTTCTCTTCTAAGGCCCAAGGTGTAGCAGTGTGGATTAGGCCCGGTTTCCCGCACAAAATCTTAGCTTCGGTGACAGACCCCCAAGGGAGATTCGTAGTGGTAGTGGGGGGAACCCCGACTACTCTGGTCTCTGTGTATGGCCCAAATATAGACTCCCTGGACTTTTTCACCTATCTTGGAACCACACTGGCCCCATTTCCGGATGATACTATAATAGGAGGTGATATGAATACTTACTGGGATCCACATTTGGATCACTCTGGTATAAGGAGGGGTCCTAGCCTTAAGAGTGTTAAAATTCTCCACCAATTGATGGAGGGAAGATCCTTACAGGAGGCATGGAGATTTTGTCATCCATCCTCCAGACAATATTCGTTCTACTCCCATGCCCATAAAATCTACACTAGATCAAATCACTTATTTTTGACTAAGTCTCGGCTGGGAGAAGTGGTGGAAGCCGAATATGGACCAATTGTTATATCAGATCACGCTCCTCTCAAGGTGATACTGGAGGGCAAGGAGAAACCACGGAGGGACACAGGTTGGCATATGGACCCTAACCTATTGGGGGACCCAAAATTCATATTATAACTAAAAAGCATGTTTCTGAATTCCTCATGGTAAATAAACCAGGGGAAATGGACAATGGAACGATTTGGGAGGTGCTTAAGGAGAGTATTCGGGGTGAAACAATTTCATACTCCTCGTTTAAAAAGAAAACAGCTGTTAAAAGGGAACAGGAGTTGGAAGTCATGATTCAAAATGTAGAGAAAGAATTAATGACTTCATTTGACCAGACTAAATTGTCAAAACTAAAAACTTTAAAAAGTGAATTACATCAAATATTTACCCAACATATAGAGGGGGCCCTTCACTTAACCAAATCTTACACCTATTTGGAAGGGGACAAAGCTCGGAAATGGTTGGCAAATTTGGTGAAGAGACAAAGAGCGGAGAGGACAGTCTTGGGGGTGGAAATTGAGGGAAGGGAGATTACTTATGATCAACAGAAAATTAATGATGCATTTAAAAAATATTATTCCCAATTATATACCTCCGAATTTCCGCAGGGATCGGACCCGGAGGAGTTTTTAAAGGAAATTACCTTTTCCAGTAGTGGGGGAGTTAGAATCTGGGGAATCAGAATCCCCAATAACCCTAGTGGAAATAAAGGAAGTGGTATGGAAATCTAAGAGAGGGAAGGCCCCGGGTCTCGATGGTATTCCGGTTGAAATTTATAAGCTGTTGTGGGAGGAGCTGGGACATTTAATGAAGGAAATGATACAGGAGACCCTGGAGGAAGGAGCCCTTCCCCCCACACAGGAACTTGCTACTACTACCATATTACCCAAGGAAGGGAAGAACCCACTGTGGTGCTCCTCGTATCGCCCAATTTCGCTGCTTAATGCGGATTATAAAATCCTAGCAAAATTGTTGGCAAGTAGGTTGGAAAAGATTTTCCCCAGACTTATACCCAGACCAAGGTGGCTTTGTGAAAGGGAGACAGGCCAAACATAACATCAGGTGGGCTTTGAACATAATTTACCAGTGGCCAAGGGGTGGGACAGGAGGCCTACTATAATTAGACGCAGAAAAGGCCTTTGATCGCGTTGAATGGCCTTTCATGATGGCAGTTTTATGGAAATTCAGCCTCGGCCCCTTATTGTTAAAATGGTTAGGAGTACTGTATAGATCCCCGAAAGCCCAAATTCTTACTAATAATATGATCTTGTCCCCCTTTGCTTTAACACTGGGAACCAGACAGGGGTGCCCCCTTTCCCCCTTGATATATGTACTTACAACTGAAGCATTGGCACAAAGTGTTAGATCTAACTCGAGGATTATGGGTCTTAGTTGGAAGGGGCAGGAGCATGTGATCTCACTTTTCACCGATGATGTCCTTTTATTTTTGGACTCCCCGGGGGAGGCAGTGGAGGAACTGTCAAGGCTCTTTGAAAAATATGGCCCTCTTTCAGGGCATAAAATCAACTGGGGTAAGTGTGAGTGGGTTCCTGTGGGAAAAGATAAGGGCCCATTACGATTGCCCAGACCTTGGTCCAACCAACTAAGGCCTTAAAGTACTTGGGAGTTCTGATCCCTTCTAGACTGTCCTCCCTGATTAAACTTAACATGAAGGGTTTGATCTCTAAAATTAAAAATAATTGTTTGACCTGGAGGGCTCTTCCGCTGACTTTGCTGGGGAGGGTGAATTTGGTAAAGATGTCAATCTTGCCCCAATTTTTATACCTCTTTCAAGTAATTCCTCTGAAGGTCCCTCTAAATATTTTAAGAGTATTGAGGGAGCTATTACACAGCTTTTCTGGAATAATAAGAGGCCCAGGATTAAGAAATCACTCTTGTGGATGTCCCAGAGGAGAGGGGGGTTTGGGCTTACCAAGTGTGAGACATTATTGGGTGGCAGCTCAGGTAGCCCACATATATGATATTTTAAAGGTCCCTGAGTCACAGCCGGCTTGGGTGAGAATGGAGGGAGCTGGGGGATCTTCTTTGTATCATAACAAATTGGCACTGAGGGGTGAAGTGGGTAATTTGAAGGTTCCGGTCAATCCACTTACAGGGACTATGGTGACAGCCTGGAAACTCGCTCATGGCATGACTGGGGTGAGCAACGTTTTGTCCCCCGAAGTTTCTCCAAGGTGTATTCTTAGGCAAGGAGGGAGGCTGTCATGGGGGGGGGGGGTCACCCAGGTCCAACATATGGTTCAAGAGGGGAAGTTGGGCTCTTTTGAGTATTTGGTGCGAAATAAAACCCTCAGTAAATCTCATTTCCCCCCAATACGCTAAAATTAAGGAGGAAGTGGAGAGACTGATTGGAGGCAGGGGCCGAGATGGGGTGTCTCGATCTCCATTGGAAGAATTATTCTGGGGACAACTGGGTCAGAACACATTCAAAACCCTAAGAAGCACCTATAAATTGCTGATAGGGGCCCTACCTGACCATATGGAGGCTACCAAGGCTAAGTGGGAAAAAATTGATATCTTACCAGATGGTCTGACCGGAGGAGAATGGATAACTATTTTAAACAATAGCCTAAAATGCTCTATTAATAACAGAGCCAAAGACATCCAATTCAATGTGTTACATAGAACGTATCACACTCCCTGGCTAGCACATGTGATTAACCGTAGTGATTCTCCATTATGCCCTAAGTGTCAGATACATGATGGTACTTTTTATCATATGATCTGGCAGTGTAGCCAAATTCAGAACTTCTGGTTGGGGGTACAGCAGATACTCTCTAGATTGACTAATATACCTCCCAAATTAGACCCTGTAGGGATTCTACTTGGTTTGCCTCCGGGAACACCATGTGGCCGGAATAATTACACTAAGTCGGATTTGACCCTCCGGAGGCTGGGGAATGTGATGGGCTTGAAGGTTCTTGCTATGCACTGGAGGCTCCACTCTATCCCCACGATATCGGAGTGGGTTAACAACCTCTTGGATTGTATGCAATTTGAAAAAATACAACACACAGTTAGAGGGCAGCTGAATACCTTCTTGGAAGTTTGGTCCCCAGTACAGAAAGCACTTTCGCAAGCCTGGTTTCCGGCCTTCTGATTTGGTTTTGTATAGTTTGGGAGGGAGCCACAGATGAATGTTAACTGGTTAATGTCTGAAAAGGTTAAACCCCCCCGTTGTTGGATTAATACTTGTGTAACCCCCCTGCAAATGGGGGTTCCCAAAAGACTTCCAGGAGCTTGCTTGAATGCTCCAAGCCTGAATGGTGTTTGACGTTTAAGCCATTTATCAGTGAGTGTTTTTAGAGCCTCTGGTACTGTCTCTTTAAGAGCTGTCTGCTTGCAGACATAATTAGTTTGTATGGGGGACTGTGTGCTTTTGTTTGAGTACCATTCGAGCTGCTGCCAATTCATTCCATTTTGCAGTCACTAGGAGTGCAAAGGAACCTATCTGAAAGATGTAACTGTTTGCCAGAAATCATTTACAGTAATAATGAAATTACAGTTTGTCTAACCTGCTTTCTTGCAGTCAGAACTGTGTCTGCCTAGTTCCCATTCTGGTTTTGAACTGCTGAACTGGACCAATCAGTGTGGGGTAAGCTAGCTCTAAAATGGTGCCTTGGACTAATCAGAACTTGACTCATAATCTGAGCCAGCCACAAGAGGATTGTATGGGCAGTGACTCTGGGAGATGTAGTTTAGACTTCGCCTTTTGGACCAACAGCAGCAGTCTATTGTGAGTGACAGTCTAATCCAGTCAAAAACTGGGAGGAACTCAAAGGAAGTGCCCAGTTTTGTCTGTTGGAGTTTCAGTTTAGCTCTGGAGTGAAGGGAAAGAAACCCTGTGCTCCTTCAGTGCACAGTTTCAGCCAAAAACGCGGTGTAAGGCCCAGACTTCCGTCTGCAGCTTGTGTAACTGCTTGTTAGGACTGAACTGGCCCCTGGAGAAAAGAATCAAAGGATCTCTGAAGAGTAGAAACCAGGCTCACCCTGTAGAAGACTGAGAAATTGTTGAATTGCACTCGGTCTGTCAGGAACTGAATCTGCTGTGTGTTCTCCGGTATTGTGCAGTAATTGCGATCGGATAGAGAAGCAGCCTGCCTGGTATAGTACTTTCTTTTACCATATAAATGTGTGAAGAGTCTTGTGGAGCTCAAGAGTAGCCCTGCTGATGTTGAAGGACCCTATCTTGTTTGGAGGTCGTGAGTACTAATTCAGGGTCGCTCCCTGTTGAATTGCCACATTAAATCCAAATGGAATCACTGTACTGCTGACTGTTTAAACTAATTTTTCTTTTCACTGTGTGAAAGGGCCCCTACCAGCTGCCACGGTTTGGACTAGCCACTAGGACTTGGGTACCCAGGGACAGTAACTGGTAGGGATAGGCCTGTGCACAGAGCCATAGGTAGATAGCAAAGTGATAAGCTAATTAACCTGATTTCCCCCTGTCCTTGTTATATCCCCCTAAATAAATCAGAGCTGCTTGTTTCAGCAAAGTTCTACTGCCTGAGGTATTTGTCTATGTTGAAGTACTGTACTGTGATTGTTGCACTGTATCTTATTTCACAGGAGGTCCCAGTGCCGGAACAAGTCCTGGGGGTAAGTGTATACTGTGAAGGTAATTCTGATATATTGTGTGGGCCACTAGTGGGAAGAAAGGGGGGTTGCAGTGTCCCAGAGTAAGAAATACACAACAGTACCAAGGGGAGTTGTTGTCTGTGTATGTATCTCGGCTGGAAAAATTGTTGCAAGAATGCCTCAGAAAGGGTAGTTTGCCAGCGACTGAACTGGACCGAACCAGGCTGGACAGGATCCTTAAGTCTGCCCCCTTCTCAGAACTGCTGCTGCTTCAGTTACACCTGGCAAATCGACTGGAATCCCCACCCTCCTATGATGAGTTAATGAGAGAAATTCGAGGAGTTGAGAAAGGCTACTCGGGAGGACCTGCACCAATAGCTGCGGCATATGACCCGAGTGACTGAGGGTGGCCCATCAAATGAAGTTCAGGGCAGAGGTTGACAGTCAATGAGTGTTTGATAAGGAAAGATATGCCACAATGGGGCGAACTGTTGAGAGAGATCCGGGAATTCAAAAACAGTCCCTTTATGAAGGCCACGCCCAAGTATGGGCTCCACCTATATCTCCACTGGGTATTCTGTTATGGGGGTGGGATACTCACCATGTATCTCCTGTTGATAACAGCTCCGAACTCGATTCTTGACCATGGAAGTGGAGAAACTGACGAGATGTCTCCAAATGCTTATCATGCCGCAGACAGAGATGGCACCAAGGTTTCCAGTTAGTAATACCCCCGCCCTGGCTCCCAGTGTGGCGCCTCGGCCAGCTCAAACTCCAGAAAGTATGTTTTGCTATAATTGTGGGAAGGATGGGCACATGAAAAGGGAATGCCGGTCCCCAAAAGACACTGACAAAGTTGCATATAGGCTACAAGGAGAGCTTCGGAGAACAAATCAGTGGTTAAGAGGTGCACGAAATGATCCCAGTGAGGGCACCAAAATGCTAACTCACGTCCCTTGTGGCAAGGTCAGTTGCCCAGGCCCCTACTATCGCCCTCCAGATTGGTCCAGAATAGTGGGTCCTCCATGGAGACCACTGTAAAGGTGAATGGAGTGTCTACAAGAGCTGTATTAGACAGTGGCCCCAAGTGACAGTTATGTTCCAGGATTGGTATCAGAAGCATTTGTCAGACGCACTTACAACCATTAGAAGGACTGCATGTATTGGGGTTAAGTGAGAAGGCTACCCCTCATTCCGGTATATCCGATTTGCTGTCTTTTCCCACCTCCGGGCTGGAGTGGCTGAACAAGAGACTCTAGCTTTAGTGTGTCCCCCACTGGACTGTATGATGGTGTCCCTTTGTTGATTGGAACAAATGCTCATATGTTCGAAGGCTGGCACAGTTGTGTTATGAAAACAGGGTCAAAAACTAGTAGAGCTTTTAGAGTTCCAGCTTTAATTAAGAAGGCCTATGAGGCACAGAGAGATGCTGAAAAAATAGAACCAGAGGAACCGGTCGGAATTGTATGGAAGAAGGATCCTGAGTCTCGATCCTGGCGCCAAATGCCCAGTGTACCTTTACAGGAGAAGTCCGTATCAGAAAGGATGTTAAGAATAAAATATTAATGTTGATGCACCAGGCGATGGAAAATTGCCAGAGGACTGCTGGTCAAGCTTAGTATTTGCCCGCTAGAGCCCATGCTTATGCCAGAAGGGTAATGGTCCAAGTTCATAATGTGTCTGAAAGAGACATTCGAGTAAATAGAGGTTGCATCCTGGCTAATGTGCATTGTGCAGACACTGCAGTGCTACCCAGCAGCAAGGAGTTCGAGGAACAATGACAGATTAACGCCTGACTTGTTTGATTTCGCTACTCCCTGCCAGCTGAATGGAAAGTGAGGATCAGTGAGAAGCTTGCCCAGAGAGACGAGGTGTTTTCTTAAAGGAATGGGATGTAGGATGTGCAAGGAGCTGAGCACAATATCCGGCTACATGACGAAAGACCATTTCGTGAGAGGTCTCAACGCCTGGCACCTGCTGACATAGATGATGTGAGACGGCATCTGCAAGAGATGTTAGCTGCTGGTGTAATACAAGAATCCAGAAGCCTTTATGCTTCCCCATTGTGGTAGTGAGGAAAAGAATGGGACAGTAAGGATGTGTGTGGATTATCGCATCTAAACCGGGCGGACTATCCCTGATCAGTACACAATGCCCGCATTCAGGATGCTTTGACTGCCTAAACGGGAGCAAGTGGTTCTCTGTGTGGGATCTCCGCAGTGGGTACTAATAGATCCCGATGGCCCCAGAGGACCATGAGAAGACAGCCTTTATCTGTCCGCTTGGCTTCTATGAATTCATGAGGATGCCTCAAGGGATTTCAGGTGCCCCAGCCACTTTTCAACGATTGATGGAGCGTGCAGTGGGGGACATGAACTTACTAGAGTGCCTGGTATACCTAGATGATGTTATTGTGTTTGGCAGCTCACTGGAGGAACATGAGAGCAGATTATTTAAAGTATTGGACCGACTGGAGGACTTTGGCCTTAAACTGTCCATTGATAAGTGTCAATTCTTCAAACATCAGTAAAGTATGTGGGAACATAGTATCCATCGAGGAATAGAGATCGCTGCAAAAGTTGAGGCCTTGACCACCTAGCCACAGCCCAAAATCTAAAAGAACTGCAAAGATTCCTGGGATTCTGTGGTTATTATCGGCGCTTCATCAAGGACTATTCAAGAGTGATCCGCCTTTACTTAACCTTACTCAAGGGTATCCCCAACCCACAAAAATACCAAAAGTCAGCGTCCCTCAAGACTGAAAGAGTGTATTTTCATCCGAGTGAAGTATTTGGGGCTGCTGGACTCCTGATTGTGAGACTGCTTTTCATGAGATCATATATCAACTTACCCATGCTCCAGTGCTGGCTATGCCGATCCAAGAAAACCTTACGTCCTGCACACTGATGCTAGCTTGCAAGGGTTGGGGCTGTGTTGTACCAAGAGCACGAATGGCCTGAGACCAGTGGCCTTTGCCAGTAGAAGACTGACCCCATCCGAAAAGAACTATCCTGTACATAAGTTAGAGTTCCTAGCTTGAAGTGGGCTATTGTTGACCAATTCCATGAGTACTTGTATGGGGCTAAAATACTAGTAAAACTGACAATAATCCTTTGACCCACGTGCAGACCTCAGCTAAGTTGGATGCCACTGGCCATAGGTGGCTTTCTGCATTATCTACATATGACTATGCTCTCGAATACCGAGCAGGTCTGAACCACATAGATGCTGATGCTCTCTCCCGAGGCCTGTTCCTCAGAATGATTGGGTCCGATTGCAGAACCTGACATTCGGCACTCTGCCGGAAGTTTGACAGGGAGGAACAATGTCCACGGACGAGTGGACTGCATAGGTGGATTGCTTGGAACCTCTGAGAATTGCATACCTGCTGCTTATTGCCACTTTTCTGCAATAGACATTGGTGCACTGCCTCAGCTGGACAATGACAGTATTCGCGTGCTCAATCCCGCGATCCCATGATCAAAGCAGCTTTAGAAGCCCTCTATGCAGGAAAAGATGTGTCCAAATTACGCTCCACTGATTTGAGAACTGCACTGTTATATACAAAGAAGGTCCTAAGTTGAAACTGATCAATAAACTGTTATACAGAGAAACAGTAGACAGAGGGGACAAGTAGACAAACAACAACTAGTGCTGCCCACTGCCTTTCGAGATTCAGTACTGATGTCCTTGCACAACCACATGGGGCACCTTGGTATAGACAGAACACTTGACTTGGTGAGATCCAGATTCTATTGGCCTAAGATGGGGCTGATGTGGAGCAACACATTCAACTTGTAGTCGCTGCTTACAGAGAAAGCTTTACCCCAGAGGGCTGCCCCTTGTTAACATCACCACCAGTGCACCCATGGAGCTGGTCTGTATTGATTTTCTGAGTTTGGAGTCAGATCAAAGAAATATCAGTAATGTGCTGGTGGTCACTGACCATTTCACGAGATATGCCCAAGCTTTCCCCACCAAAGACCAGAAAGCATACACTGTGGCCAAAGTACTTGTAGAAAACTTTTGTTCACTATGGGCTCCACAAAGAATCCATTCTGATCAAGGAGAGACTCTGAGAGTCGTCTGATCAAAGAGATGCTTTCTCTGTGGGGAGTGCGAAGTCCAGAACCACTCCTTACCACCCCAGGGGACCCACAGCCTGAACGCTTCAACCGCACTTTGCTAGATATGCTAGGCACCCTGCACCCAAAGGACAAGCCTAGATGGAGCCAACAAATTAGCACCCTGGTACATGCTTATAACTGCACCAAAAGTGATGCCACTGGGTTCTCCCCCTACCGCCTGATGTTTGGAAGAGAAGCTCGACTACCGGTAGATGTGTGTTTTGGGGTCTCTCCTGATGGGGTTCAAGCTGACAACTATTTACAGTATGTGCAAAAGTTAAAGGCCCAGCTAACTCATGCGTACTAACTGGCTCAAACCATGGCTGCCAAAAGAAATCTGGCCAACAAAGAAAGGTATGATAAAAGGTGAAAGCACAGGAACTCCAGGAGGGAGATCGGGTATTGCTAAGAAATCTGGGACTGCATGGCAAACACAAGATTGCTGACAGATGGCACCATCTCCCTCACAGTGTAGTGGGCAAACTAGATGATCTGCCAGTGTACAAAGTAAGGCCTGAGAACAATTTAAATGATGTAAAAACAATGCATAGAAATCATTTACTGCCCATTGGACAAATCCTGATTGAGTCTGAGCCCCCAGAAGATGCCCCCTCTGGACCAGTGACTAGAGCCGCTGCAAGAAAAGATCAAGGAAGTCTTCACCTACAGAAGCAGAGTTAAAGTGTTCCCTGCACAAGTCCCAGTTGAGCATGACTGTCAGTCCATATCAGAAGAAAGTGAGAGTGACTTTGAATACTATCCTTCTTACGAACTGAGTCAATTGTTTCGGGCAATCCCTAGTCAATACTGGAGACAAAGCTGGGCCTTCTGACTGTCTAAGCCCCAGCTTCATCCCTGGAGCCAATGCTCCCAGAAAGTGAAGTGCAAAGCATCAGATCAGATGAAATGGAATCATTGTGCATGGTTGAACTGTTTGAGCTTTCAGGGAGGAAATGATAGATTGGGGCAGACTGTGATACACCAACAAGAAGAGTATTTTGAGTGCCCTGACAGTCCACTGCCAGTGTCCGAAAGCTCTCCATGCGAGCCAAATGTTGTGGACTCAGAAACTGTAACTCCTGGAGCTGAAAGTGCCCCAAGTTCTAGCCTCTCTACCCCCATGGAGACTCCTGACAAGTGAGGACAATGCTGAAAATGAGGCTCAGAGTGCAGAGACTGTAACAGTTCCCCTAGAAAGACTGATCGAGCTGTAAAGCCTGTGGTGCACCTCAGTTATGATTCACTTGGGAGGCCTGTGGACTTGCCTCTCAATGTTGTCCATAAAGGAGTGTATGTGTCCCGAGCTCATTGCCCAAACTGAGCATCAGTGCTAACTCAAGTTACTTGTGTTGCCCTCTAATATGGTGCCCTTGCCCCGTCCAGCCCCAAGGTAACTGATAGGAAGGGCCCCTCTTCAGGTTTCATGTACAAGAGGTAATAACTTGAGTTATGGTACAATGTGTGTGTAATACTGTGTAAAGAGTGACGTGACTGCAATGTTTCAGAAATGTGTTCTTGGTAAAATGATATATTGACTGATGATTACATGTGTGAGCCTAATGCAAATGTATATGGTTGCAGTTAAAACTTATGGGGTACTTGCTTGACGCTGACGCTAAGCTTTCCAGGCCAGGAAGGGGTGTAACCCCCTGCAAATGGGGTTCCCAAAAGACTTCCAGGAGCTTGCTTGAATGCTCCAAGCCTGAATGGTGTTTGATGCTTAAGCCATTTATCAGTGAGTGTTTTAGAGCCTCTGGTACTGTCTCTTTAAGAGCTGTCTGCTTGCAGACATAATTAGTTTGTATGGGGGGACTGTGTGCTTCTCTGTTTGAGTACCACTCGAGCTGCTGCCAATTCACTCCATTTTTGCAGTCACTAGGAATGCAAAGGGAACCTATCTGAAAGATGTAACTGTTTGCCAGAAATCATTTACAGTAATAATGAAATTACAGTTTGTCTAACCTGCTTTCTTTGCAGTCAGAACTGTGTCTGCCTAGTTCCCCATTCTGGTTTTGAACTGCTGAACTGGACCAATCAGTGTGGGGTAAGCTAGCTCTAAAATGGTGCCTTGGACGAATCAGAACTTGGACTCAATCTGAGCCAGCCACAAGAGGATTGTATGGGCAGTGACTCTGGGAGATGTAGTTTAGACTTCGGCGCCTTTTTGGACCAACAGCAGCAGTCTATTGTGAGTGACAGCCAATCCAGTCAAGAATTGGGAGGAACTCAAAGGAAGTGCCCGGTTTTGTCTGTTGGAGTTTCAGTTTAGCTCTGGCAGTGAAGGGGAAAGAAACCCTGTGCTCCTTCAGTGCACAGTTTCAGTCAAAAAACGTGTGTAAGGCCCAGACTTCCGGTCTGCAGCTTGTGTAACTGCTTGTTAGGACTGAATCCGTCCTGTGAAAAGAATCAAAGGATCTCTGAAGAGTAGAAACCAGGCTCACCCTGTAGAAGACTGGAGAAATTGTTGAATTGCACTCGGTCTGTCAGGAACTGAATCTGCTGTGTGTTCTCCCGGTATTGTGCAGTAATTGCGATCGGGATAGAGAAGCAGCCTGCCTGGTATAGTACTTTCTTTTACCATATAAATGTGTGAAGAGTCTCGTGGAGCTCAAGAGTAGCCCTGCTGACGCTGAAGGACCCTATCTTGTTTGGAGGTCGTGAGTACTAATTCAGGTCGCCTCCTGTTGAATTGCCACATTAAATCCAAATGGAATCACTGTACTGCTGACTGTTTAAACTAATTTTTCTTTTCACTGTGTGAGGGCCCCTACCAGCTGCCACGGTTTGGACTAGCCACTAGGGCTTGGGTACCCAGGGACAGTAACTGGTAGGGATAGGCCTGTGCACAGAGCCATAGGTAGATAGTAAAGTGATAAGCTAATTAACCTGATTTCCCCCTGTCCTTGTTATATCCCCCTAAATAAATCAGAGCTGCTTGTTTCAGCAAAGTTATACTGCCTGAGGTATTTGTCTATGTTGAAGTACTGTACTGTGATTGTTGCACTGTATCTTATTTCACAGGAGGTCCCAGTGCCGGAACTAGTCCTGGGGTAAGTGTATACTGTGAAGGTAATTCTGATATATTGTGTGGGCCACTAGTGGGAAGAAAGGGGGGTTGCAGTGTCCCAGAGGGCTGTGACCAAGTAAGTTTAACTATTGCAAACCCTGACCTCTGGGTGGAGGCACCCGCCATTGGATCCAGGCCCCTCAACCTGTTAGTGGCAAATCAGGCAGGGGTAGTAGCCCCTGGGATAGCGCCATCTAGGGGTTACACTTGAATGGAGATATAGAACACAGAAGGCATAAGTATTTGTGGCAAGAACTGAGTAAATACTCTATTAGTAGAGTAATAAATTTATGGTATGATTGTCTGTACATTAACTTGATCCAGTTATCTATTACGAGCTGATGTTGGCTCATCCTGTGTACTGCTGAATTAAGTACAAATAAAGTGTACAAAAAAAAAAGAATAAACTATTGTAAGTGGTACTTATTCGAGATACACTACAAAATAATAAACTGAAAACTATGCTGCTAGTTTGAAGTTTGACTCCCGGTGGGCGAGTGACGTCATCACTGAAGCGCACTCGACGGCGGGAAAATAGGAACAGAGGCGGTTGGAAGGTTGACACTGAGACAGTCATTGCCGCATGAGCTGAGACTCACAGTGCCGCTCCTCGTGCCTCCATCTCTGGCCCTCCTGCAAAAAGTTTGTTCCCGCTGGGTCCTAGCGCCTCCAGCGTAGATCCCATCAGTGTGAATGAGTGGTGGATACTTTATGTCCAGGAAGATAGTGGCAGTTTTACATTGTGTGGGGATGCAAAAAGGTCCAGTCAAGACAACTCCATCTGTCGAACAGGTCTTCCACCACTGAGGTCAGCAGTTCCCATTCGTGCATTCTGGACTGTGACCGGCTTTCCGTCAATATGTTTTGGGCACCTGGAGCATGTACTGCTGACAGTTCTAGAACATGCTCTAGAGCCCAATACTATACTCTCGCTGCTTCCCTGTATAGCGGGTAAGAATGAGTTCCCCCTTGTTTGTTGATGTAATACATCACACTGATGTTGTTTGTCTGTACTAACAGAGGAACTGGGGATAGGTGAGCCTAGAAGGTCTGTAGGCCATACAGGACAGCTCTCATTTCTAGAACATTTATGTGCAAGGTGCTCTCCACCTTGATCCATACACCCTGCATCTGATGGGGCCCGAAATGTGCCTCCCAGCCTGTCCCCAAGGCATCTGTGGTTAAAATCTGGTGAGAGGAAGGCATCAGGAATAGAACCTCCTTTAGCAGGTTGCTGGGCTCCATCTACCTCTTGAGCACCTGGCGTAAAGAAGACGTTACTAGAACACTCTGTTCTAGATCATCTGTGAGTTGATCCCACTGGACTCTCAGGGTCCATTGAGGGATTCTCATGTGTAGTCTGGCCAGAGGTACTGTGACTATGGCTGCTGCCATTAGGCCCAGAAATCGAAGAAATGTTCTGACTGTGACATACAGGCTGTCATCACCATCTGGGCCTATGCAATCAGACGTCCGGCCTTGTCCAGAGGCGGGAAAGGCTGAGCCTAGGGCTGTGTGCAGAACTGCCTCTATGTACTGTAGATGCTGGCAAAGGATCAGAAAAAACTATGGTACACTGACAGTGACCCCCAGGGCATTGAACAGTTGTCTTGTTCAAGCTAAGGTGTGCAGAAGTTGCTCCCTGGAGTGAGCTTTCAGTGGCCAGTTTTCCAGGTAGGGAAATACATCAAGGCCTTCCCTACAAAGGGCTGTTACTACTGCTGTTGCCAAGCATTTGGTTAAGACCTGTGGCGCAGATGACAAGCCAAAGTGCAATACTTTGAACTGGTAGTGTTCCTCTTGAAATAGGAACCTCAGATATTTCCTGTGAGGGTTTAGAATTTTGATATGAAGGCAGGCATCCTTCATATCGTGAGAACAGATCCAATCCACTACCTGCAGTAGTGGAAGTAGGCCCTGCAGGGTAGCCATTCTGAACTTTTGTACTCTTATAAAAGGTTCAGATCCCTGAGATCCGAAATAGGCCTCAAATGCCCCGTCTATTTTGGAACTAGGACATACCAAGACTAGAACCCTGTGTTTCTCTGTTCCCTTTGGGTACAGGTTCTATTGCTCTTTTCTGAAGCAAGGTGTGGACTTCCTCCAGGAGCAGCAGAATGTAATCTGGGGGATCATGTGTAGGCACTGGTGGATGGTCTGGAGGTAGTTCTAGAAGTTCCAGAGCAAGGCATTATGCTACTATTTCCAGGACCTAGGCATCTGAGGTTACCTCCATCCACTAGTCCAGGTGGAGGACAGAGACGACCCCCAACCACCACCCCTGGAGGTAATGGTGGCTGGGGGGTGTAAAAGGCGCAAGGCAGTTCCAGTTGTGGTGGCTACTGTTCACCGCTACCTCTACGGGCTTTTGAGTGGGCACCTGGAGTGATTTCTGGAGTAGGCAGGGCTCCTGCTCCTTTACCCTTACCAGGTAGTTTGGTAGTGGTACGGTGTCTAGTACCAGCTGGATGAAAAATCAACCCTCTGTCTACTCCTCGGCTGGGTATGATAGAGGGAGTGTACTGATATTAGAGTGCTGCCTGAGGTCTGCAAATTAGGGGATGATATCTTGAATATCTACAAAAACAACTTATATCCTCTAAAGGGGACATTGAGAATGGACTGCTGGACATCATTCACAAAGCCTGCCACCTTGAGCCAGGAATACCTTCTGAGGCATACTCCTGATGCGGCTGCTCTAGCTAAAGCATCCGATATGTCATAGGCCATACATAATAGGTGATTTCCTACATCAGCCCCAGCCATCAGAGCTGAAGCTCCTGTTTTGGTGCACCTTCTGGGAGAGCTTAAGCAGTTGCTCTAGCTTTCTTCCAGAGTGCAGTCTGGTATTTGACCACATGGGCCTGGTAATTTCCAATTCTAAGACCTAGAGAGGCTGAGGCATAGGTTGTTTTACCCATGATATCTAACCTCTTTGACTCCTTATCAGGAGGAAGAGTGCCAAAGTGTTTTGTTGCCTTGGATCTATCGTGGGCAGCATTTATGACAACAGAATCCGCCTCAGGTTGGCCTAAAAAGAAAGGTTTACCTGAGGGGGTCATGTCCATCTAGTCTGCCTTTCTGGGTATGGCAAGGATCACATTAGGCCTATGCCAGGCAGTAAAGGTACCATCCTCCAGGGTAGGGAGGAGGGGTGGAATTACTATGGGAGGAGAATCGGTCAATTCTAAGAAGCCAATTATATTTTTCTTGGTTGTATCCTGTTCCTCCAAATCAAATCTCATGGCAGTTTGTAATTGCTGCATCATGGTTATGAAGGATGGGTCTTGAGGGTAGGGTGTAAACCACCAAGTCCTCACTGCGTGTTGAGACAGTGGGACTAGTCCTCTTACAGGGACTTTCCACATAATCTTCAGCTTCCTTATCATCATCCTACACTATAAGGTCAGGATTATATTCTAGGTCATCATCAGTCTGGTTGACGGAATGAAGGGAGCACGCTGGCGAGGCCATCGGTGTTCAAGAAGGGCTGAGGCACAGCCCTAGCACGGGCCAGAGCTGGGGTCTGGCTGAAAGACCCCATCGACAGAGCTCCTGTATAAGAGGAGGAGGAAGCAGAAGGTGTTTGAGGATGTCCATAAAGGAAGAAAGTATCGCTTGTAAGTTGGCGCCTGTGTAGTCGACGAGAACACTGGTAGAGGTTGATGAAGGAGGCAACACCCCTAGTGTCGACGGTGATGCACCAGCTATGCTAGGCCCGGTGGTGCCTGCAGTCTGCCCTGACCTGGAAGCAAGGTTGACGGTCTAGGCGACATTGCCGCTGGAGCGGTCAAAAGCACTGAAGTGGTCAAACCCATATGGTGTGGCGACCTAGAACAGACCAGGGAGGTTTTGTCCTTTTCTCACTTCCTCTCCTGGTGCTTATGTTTGTGTGACCTGGAAGTCTTCTCCTGGGATTTAGATGATTTAAATCTTGAGGAATACATCAGCGATGCAGCAAACTTTTCCAATAGATCTCCTTCTCCATTTGGGCTACCTGCTTTCTAAAGTGCCTTTTCAGCATCACCGGGTGGCTGTGTTGAACCTTCTGCAGATCGGTTATGTCCGAACATTATGGTCCAGGCCCAGGCAACGCATATGAACATACGAAGAAGCCAGCAGAAGATGGCCATTTGGTCTATCAAGTCTGCTCGTATTGCAGGGTCCATAGCTTGAGCTAAAGTCCCTGCCCTCCCTTCCCACACCTCCCATCCTCCCTACCCATGATACTTACCTTCCCCCCACGCCTATCCCAGCTTCTCTTAAAGCTGACCACTGTCTTCAACGAGATGACCTCTTCCGGCAGCATATTCCAAGTGTCCACCATACTCTCTGTGAAGAAGTGCAGACGTCGTGTGACTCTCCGGAGTGTATCTTTATTCACCGCATTCACAATAAAGGAACAGTTTCGACGGCTCCTTGGTTGACACGCACACAGTCAAAAATCACTTAAGAAAGTGATTACTGGCTATGGTGAGAAAACAAGATAAATCGGTGACAGTAACAGCATTGTTTCTGTGCATGGTCCAGTGAGTATGGTCAACAGTGGGGAAAAAACTGAGGCGAGAAAGGGCCACCCACGTTTATATGGGAGAGCCAATGTCTGACGTTGTCGGAGGCAGCCCCTGGTCAACTGCTTGCAAAAGTTTCTGTGTGGTCCTAGTGCCTGGCAGCTTACAGTTCCATAGGTCTGGCCTGATGAGAGAGATATCCGCAAAAAAGATCTATAGTTTTCGAATAACATTTTACTAATGCTCATAGGCAGCCAGGGAAAGAAGATTAGCTCAGGGGATAAAGAAGGGGGAAAGGATTTCTTTAGTTATATCAGGGAAAAGAGAAAGAGCAAGGACCAAATAGTTAGGATCAAGAAGGGAAGTGGGTGGGGAGATAAGGGGGATGAGATGGCAGAAGTACTCATTGAGTACTTCTGCTCAGTATTCACAAAGGATAGGGACGGGCCAGTACCTGAAGGGAAAGGTGGGGCAGGGGAGGGAGGGAGGTGAGGCAACCACAGATGGGGTAATCACAGCAGGAAGGGTGCTGGAGGGCCTTAAGTCACTGAGGGTGAACAAGGCACAGGGAGCAGACGGAGTTCATCCCAGGGTGCTGAGGGAGCTGGCAGAGGTCCTAGCAGGACCATTGGCAGACCTGTTCAACACCTCTCTAAACATAGGGTGCGCCCAGGGATTGGAGGGAGGCGCATGTGGTACCTTTCCATAAAAGTGGGCCCAAGGACGAGCTGGGGAACTACAGACTAGTGAGCCTTACCTCAGTCATTGGAAAAATACGAACATACGAAATTTGCCAGCAGATAAAGGCCTAGAGGTCTATCAAGTCTGCTCGAATGTGCAGCTAGCACCCCTTATTCTGCCGCTGCCCCTTCCTTCCACCCTTCCCCTTCATTAACCCTCCCCCTTGTCCTGTCCCATCCTCGTTTGAAGCAGTCCACTGTTCTACTGCATACCACTTCAGCAGGTAACACATTCCACCCAGCCACCACACTCTCTGTAAAAAAGTGTCTCCTCATCCTCCTGAACTTTCCTCGCTCCAGTCTCATATCATGGACCCTGGTGGCCCTCCCCTACTTTACTTTGAACAGCCCCTCTGTACCCGTCTTGTTTATTCCTTTCATGTATTTAAAGGTTTCAATCATGTCACCCCTGTCTCTCCTCTCCTCCAGTGAGTACATGTTCACCTCCTTCAACCTCCTCTCGTATGATAAGTCCCCCAGCCCCTTGATCATCTTTGTCGCTCTGCGCTGCACCCCCTCCAGTAACTTAATGTCCCCCTTCAGATACGGACACCAGTACTGCACGCAGTACTCCAGGTGTGGTCTAACCAATGACCTATACAGTGGCAGAATCACCTCCTCCCTCCTCGAGGATATACCCCTTGCAATATCAACCCAGCATTTTGTTGGCCTTTGCAGCTGCCTTCTTACATTGTGCCGAGTTGTTCATTGGCCCTGTAATGAGCACACCCAGATCCTTCTCCTCCTCTGTCTGGGCTAGCTGCACTCCCCCTAGCTGGTAACTCCTCCTTGGGTTCTTCATCCCAAAATGCAGTACCTTGCACTTTTGGGCATTAAAGCCCAGTTGCCAGGTGTCTGACTAGGTTTCAAGCTTTGCCAGATCATCCTGCAACCCCTGCCATCCCCCCTAGGTCATCCACCACCACGCCTAGCTTGGTATCATCAACAAACAGACTGATCTTGCTCTTGATGTCCCATGATATGTCTGCAATGAATATCCCAAACAACACTGGTCCCAACACTGAGCCCTGTGGAACACCGCTAGTCACTGCCCTTGGGTGTGAGAGCTCCCCACCCACCACCACCCTCTGTTGCCTTCCCTGCAGCCAGTTTCCTACCCATCTCACCAGCTTTGCACCCGCCCCTGTGCCTACTAACTTCCTTCCCAGCCTTCCATGTGGCACTGAGTCGAATGCCTTACTGAAGTCCAGATACAGGACATCCACTGCATGGCCCCTGTCCAGAGTTGCCTAGTTACCCAGTCATAAAACTCGACCAGGTTGGTTTGGCAGGATCTGCCATGTATGAAGCCATGCTGTCTACTGTCCTGTAGTCCTTTGGCCTCTAGGAGGGCCACCAGCCTCTCCTTCAGGATAGTCTCCATTAGCTTACCCACGATGGATGTGGGAGGCTCACTGGTCTGTAGTTTCCCGGTTCATCCTTGGGGCCACTCTTGTGGAGGGGCACCACATGAGCCATCCTCCAGTCCTGAGGCACACACCCTGAATGTAGTGAGGCATTAAATAGGTCTGCCAAAGGTCCTGCAAGGACCTCTGCCAGCTCTCAGTACCCTGGGGTGGATGCCATCTGGGCCTGGCACCTTGTCCACCCTCAGTGCCTTCAAACCCTCTCGAACTCTGCTCTCCATGATTTCCCCATCTGTCACCACTTCCCACCCTGCTTCTGCCATTTCTCCCACATTGGGTGTCACCCCCCTCTTCTCTTTAGTAAATACTGAGCAGAAGTACTCATTTAGTGCTTCCGCCTTATCGCACCCTGCTTCCACCCAACCCCCTCCTTCCTAATCCTTACTATGTGGTCCTTACAGCTCCTTTTCTCCCTGATGTACTTAAAGAAGTCCTTCTCCCCCTTCTTAATGCCTTTGTGCCAGCCTGAGTTCCGTGATGCTTTGGCTCCCTTACTGCTCTTGTCACCTCCTTCGATTCTGTCAAGTACCCTCCTGTCCTCCCCTCCCTGTTTTCTTGTACTTCCTAAAGGCAGCTCTTTTTCTCCGTACTTTTCCATGACCTCCTTGCTCAACCAGATCGGTTTCTTAGCCCTAACCTTCTTGCTCTGGGCTTTGCAGCAGGTTTTGGTTGCCTCCACTATCCCCAGCTTTATGAGCTCCCACCTCTGGTTAGTGTCCATACTAGATTGAATTCTGGCCAGGTACCCTTTACCACTTCCCCATCCTCCCAAAGTCGGCCCTCCTGAAGTCCAGCACTACTGTGCCAGATTCCACTCCTTCCTTGCCCGTATCCAGTGTGAGCCATACTGAGCGTGGTCACTCCCGACAGCGTTCCTCTGCTGTAAGTTCTCTCACAAAGTCCCCATTTGCCAGCACAAGGTCAAGGGTATTTCCTAACCTGGTTGGTTCACTGACCATTTGCAGCAGGAAGCTGTCCTGGAAGGCATCCAGCAGTACCTGCTCCCTTCTGTTCCTGGTTGTTGGGGTGCTCCAGTCCACTCCTGGCATGTTGAAGTCCCCCACAATCACCACACTACCCTTCTCGCAGGTCCTCCTGATCTGTCCCGCAATCCTCAAAGAAAGAAAGAAAGGCTGGTGCAATTTCTGGGGGGACAATGGCCTGCAGGATGACAGGCAGCATGGGTCTGTCTCTGGCAAATCCTGCCAGACAAACTTAACTGACTTTTACGACGGGTCACAAGGGCAATGGACAGGGGCCATGCGGTGGATGAACTCTACCTGGATTTCAGCAAGGCCTTCGATCAGCACCACATGGTAGGCTGATCTGCAAACTGGAGAGACTGGGGGGTGGGGAGCAAAATGGACAGATGGGTTGAAAATTGGCTGCAGGATAGACAACAGAGGGTAGTGGTGGAGGAGGGGAGACATCAGAGCCCAGGGCAGTGACAAGGGGCGTTCCACAGGGCTCAGTACTGAGTCTGGTCCTGTTTAACATTTTCATCGCGGACATAACACTAGGGATCAAAAATAAGATCAGCCTCTTTGCAGATGACACCAAGATTTGTGCTGAGGTGGACGGGGGCGAGGGGGGAAAAGTACTTCAGGAAGATTTGTCAAAACTGGAGGAATGGTCATACAACTGGCAGCTCGGGTTCAATGTCAAAAAGAGTAAAGTAATGTACTTGGGAGCAAGGAACCCGGGATACAGTTACTGGTTGGAAGGTGTCCAGTTATCCACATTTAAGGAGGAGAAGGATCTGGGGGTGTTGGTGAAGCAGCAGCCAAGGCAAACAGGATGCTGGGGTGCACTGCAAAGGGGGATTACTTCCAGAAGTAGTGAGGTCATATTGCCCCTGTACAGGTCACTGGTGAGACCGCACTTGGGAGTACTGCGTGCAGTTCTAGCACTCACACTTATAAAAAAAAAAAAAAAAGGGACACCAAGCTGCTGGAGGCAGTGCAGCGCAGTGCAACAAAGATGATCCTGGGATTGGGGGGACAGACCTTATGAGGAAAGACTAAGAGACCTCAATATGTATACCCTGGAGGATAGAAGGGAGAGAGGGGATATGATTGAGACCTTCAACTTCCTGAAGGGGATGAACAGAATGGACAACAGAGGTGTGTTCACTCTAAAGAATGGTAGGGAAACCAGAGGGCACTCTCTGAAACTGGAGGGGGGTAGATTCAGGAGGGAAAAGAGGAGACACTATTTCACCGAATGGGTGGTGGTAGGGTAGAACACACTGACAGAGGAAGTCATATCGTTGCAGTCAATGGGGAGCTTTAAGAGGAGATGGGACAGATTCAAAGGGAGGGATGGCAAAGGGGGTGGGGGGGCAGCTGCAGTCTAAGGGACTGATGTGCTGCACATGTGAGCAGACTAGATAGACCACAAGGCCTGTATCTGCTGGCAATTCCATATGTTCGTATAGATTTGAACTAAAACAGATTAACTGCGAGTCTGTTCTGGCTGAATACACACATACTGTTCTAAGCATTTTAGAAAAAAGCTGCATGCCAGCTCTTGTATTCCAAGTATATTTTTCTTTTGCCTCTGATGTGGCGGACATATTGCCTTCTAATCATATACTGTAGGCCATCAGGTGGCTGCACTGGAGAGGATTTACCCCTTAGTTTCCCTTTCTGCCATGATGATACTGACACAAGGATGTGTCTCTGGACTGTGGTGTGCGAGCCTACACCACTGCAAAGTGCACAATAGTGCCCACCCCTTCCCACACAGTGACTACTACTGCACACCATCTGTGCACTCACAGAGGGCAACAGCAAAGCGAGGTGTTGATACCCCACAACCCCTTCCCCAGAAGACAACATCCTCTGGGATGCTCAACCCTCCTCGTGGATGGCCATTGGTTCTTTTCCAAACTTGGTCACTAATGTCGTGAGTAGTAACCCTACCACTGCACACATAGGCTGGTGTTGACCAACTATTTTGCACAGATTTTTTTAAGCTGGTTTCTGGGGGGGTGTTACTAAATATACTACTCCTATTCCCAACCCTTTCACACAACTGTATTGCAAAGCACTTTAAAATCCAGAAGAGAGGAGAGAATTTTGCTGCTTTTTCCATACACACGGAGCTTCAAAGTGCATGAGATACGAAAGGCAGCGATTAAAGGCAGGTTAATCACAGGAATGTCAAGTGACTTCATCAGGGTCACACAGTGCGAAAGGAATGATTGAGATTCTAATCCACATCTTCATGTTCACAGCTCTGCTATCTAACCACTAGGAAAAACTGCCTCCTTGGAAGAACAATAATGCCTGCTGTAAATTGTGTTCTTCCGAGGGGCAAAATGCACAAATTCTACTTTCCCCAAATGAAGAATTCTGCAAATTGCATACACCTTTTTTTTTTTTAATTTTACTTTATTCACCCTCACCTCCCCGAGCTCCGCTTCATCGGGAGCACCTGTGGAGTCTGCCCCCACTTCTGCCACCTACCTCGACCTTCTTTCTCGCCCCATGGAGCCGCGGTCCCCCCCCAGGTGGGGATGAGGTGGGGTAGCCACACCCCGAACAATCCAGGTTTTGTCGGGAGCTGGAAGGCCAGGTAGGTGTGAGCTATGAGGGGTCCACTCCAGTGCTCCATCTTCCCAGAGCATGGAGAGCATTTTCCCCTGTTCTGAGGGAGTGGCACGCACCTTGGCGTCATGGCGTCACCGCTAGTATCACCACTCCCAAACCCTTGTTGGATGCTCAACACTTGCTGTGCCTCCGGCTTCTGCCAGAGGCCAGTCATGTGCCATGTGTGAACCCCCCCCTCCTCTCCCAGGAGAAGACAGCTGTCCTCCATACACTCAATCCTCTCCCTTCCCACTGAACCCAGGTCACCGGTGTGGTGTGAGGTGTGGCGTCCAGCGCCTCTACCCTCAGCACCATCGGGCCGGCTATTTCGCACACCTTTTGTTTGGAACACTTTTAAGGGAGCTGCATGCACCAAAGGGCTGCTGCTGGAAACCTATGCAAAAGAATTTTGTTATTTGAATAAAACTGTTTTGTTCCATACCTCAAAAACCATACCATGACTTCCGGTGACGTCACCCGGCATGGCGGACTAGTTTTCTCGAGCTCTCCTGGTCCCCTGCTATAATTCGGCCAAATCAGCGGTAAATCTGGCTACCTTGACTAAGAAACACAGATTAGAGCTTCTAATGGCGAACAACAAAAGTAAACTGAAAAATTTTGCAGGCCCAAAGGCGGATTCTGAAACATCAGTAAAAGCCTGGGACCCGAGGCATACTACACGAGAGGCCGGCAGCAGGGGAGCCTCCCCACACCAGGATCTTTCGGAGGAATCAACCTCCGCGGAGGAGGAAGAAGTAATGATCTCGTCTAGGCAGCTGTGCCGTGAACTCCGGCGTCTGGGGGACAAAATCGGGGACTTTCAGCAACTATTGCTGGAGCTTCAAAAAGATCAGAAGCACCAGCAGAGCCAGATCATGGATCTCGAGCAGCACACGACCAAAATCTCTAAATCACTGGATCTACATAACGGAGCTTTCTTGCAGCTATACCATAGAGAGATATGGCTCCAGCAAAAGGTGCAGGATCTCGAGAATAGATCCAGAAGGATCAACATAAGAATCCACGCCATCTCAGAGGGCACAGAATCCAGCAACATGAACAAATTCATGGACAGTTTTATCAAAGAAATCTTGAACCTGGACTCGGACTATGCCCTAAACATTATCAGAGCCCACCGCTCACTGGACCCCAAACCAGCAGACCCCAAAACTCGTCCTCGTTCTGTAATTGTGGCCTTCCTGAATTGCAGGACTAAATCAGGTATTTTACAAAAGGCACAGCAAAAAAAGGAGCTGATTTTTGGGCACACTGGACTGTTCTTTGAACATGATTTTGCTCCCATCACAATGGACCGCCGAAGAAAGATGCTGCCAATATTGAAACAACTAAAGGAAAAGGGGGTCAAGGCCAGGCTAGACTATCCCTCAACTCTGCGAATTACTACAGACAAGGGCACCCACCTTTTTCCAACAATCTCGAAAGTCAAAAGCTTTCTGCACCAGTGGAGCACAGAAGTGGATGAAGTGTTTGATCCAGAGGTCCTGAAGGAGCTGGATCATTGCAGATGGTACACAGTAAGGAGTTCAGGCTCCACCAGGAAACAGGCAGCTGTTCCGTCCCCAACCACTCGGCGGATCCCCTGGAGATGCTTTCGGACATCCGAGGAGCCCCAGCAGCATGTCCACTACAGCAACGAGAAGGAGGCAAGAAGCGCAACAGAAGCAGAAGCAAGAAATCAGACGTGGTGGGAAGCTGAGCTGAATTCAGGCATGGGGATGAGAGTGCTCTGCTCTGAATATCTCAGAACCACCAGCATTCAGAAAATAATAGCAGACACTGGGTGAGTGACTTAACTCTTTAAAGCTCAGCAGAGTAATCCTCACTTGTTTTCCTCCCGCCCGGCTGTGGCCTGTTCTGATTGTTTGGGACTGTTGCTCATACTGATAATCGGACACTTGATGATTTGGGACTCTAAAATCAGTTTGCCTTTACACTGAGGGTTCTTTGTGGAATTATTGCTGAGAAGCTATATACATTGTTGTGTCTAGGTTATGGAAAAGCTTATATTAATTACATGTTTTGAAGTGGGGAAGACTGGGTTGGCCGGGGGGGGGTCTGGGAGCGTGTGGGGTCATGCACTGGGTGATGTAAACCACCATTTGAGATGGGGTCTTGGAATATGGCCCTTGATTGGGTGTGACGAGAGGTTATCACACCTTCCCACCTCCACACATAGAGGTTGGGACATGGTGGCACGACTGGGAGTCACAATCTGCAGTTGAACATTTCACAATTAAGTTCAGGTTACTGGAATTGTTTTGTTCATATGGTTTATTAGGCTTACTGTTGGATTCAAAGGAAAGCGTTAACCATGCTATGGGGAATTGGGGAGGGGTGGGGGTGCTCAGATGGGGGAGGGTGCTGACTGGTCATGACAGGGGGCTCTACGAACACTTTGACTGCACATGATGGATCTGTCTATCATCACCTACAATGTCAAGGGCCTGAATAGCTCGGTTAAAAGGGTGAGAATACTTCAGGAGATAGGTAGGTGAAAGCGTCTATGGTTTTTCTACAAGAGACGAATTTGTCTGAGGTTGAGCATAAAAAACTGCGGAGAACATGGGTGGGCGAGGTATATGCCACCTCCTGGCCAAAGCACCCTCATAGGAGAGGAACAGCCATTCTAATTAGGAAAAATGACCCACTCAAGATAGAAAATGCAGAGCTAGACCCTAAAGGGCATTATGTTCAACTACAGGCCACATTCTTCAATATTAAATGAGTTTTTCTGAAAATATACACCACAAATGACCAACTGGAGAATAGAAACTTCCTAACGAAAACTATTCTAAACAACATAGGAGACCCAGAAGCCCTATATATTTTGGGTGGAGACTTTTTTATTCTGGTCTGTCACCCAGGAGGGATAGAAAGGGGTTGCACACTGACTGGGGGGGGGGTCAGCAAGGAAAGTTTTCTGAAACATTTACTGGGGGAGACAGGGCTCCTTGATGCCTGGAAGCATGTACACCCTACAGAGGCGAATTATACTTTTTATTTACACAGACATGCTAGTTTCTCCAGGACAGACATACTGCTGGTCCCCAATGAACGGAGTAATATGATAGATACTTGTGAAATTCTCCTCATGACGTGGTCCGACCATGCTCCAGTGCTTTTGAATCTGGTATTCTCTCCCAGTCCAAGAAATAGTACCTGGCGCTTAAACATAGGGCTCTTGAACCAATCTTCAGTCAGGCAAAGGGCCTCTGACTCTATCCAGGAATTTTTAGACTCTAACCCACCCTCAGACACCTCTCCCTCAGTTTGGGGGGATGCACTGAAGGCAGTGTTGTGGGGAATTTTCATTCAGTGCAGTTCCCTCCAAAAAAGGGCTAATTTACAGTTACAAAGGCAAACAGAGGAGGAGGAGGAGCTGAGAGAGGCTGATTTTAGATATAAGCTTACTTTGCATCCAGAGGATAAAATCCTCTGGCTGGCGAAGAAAAAGAGACTTGCATCATTTCTAGCCACTCAGACTGAGGGCATGCTAAGGCGCACAGCCCAAAAATATTTTGTGGGAGGCAATAAATCAGGACATCTCCTGGCCCTAGGCCTTAAGGAAACAGACAGCCTCTAGAGCAGTCCTTCAAATTCGTGACCCCGGGAATGGGGGTGGGGTGGTTTCGGATCCCCTGACTATTTCTACTTCCTTTGCGGATTTCTATACAGATCTGTATAGGCAGGACACGGTCCACCAATATGACACTAAGAATGACTGACTAAGAAGGACCTGCTGCCCAGCATTTTGCAGTGTTTTCACCACATCTTTTTTTTGGGGGAGGAGATCCCAACATCCTGGCGACAAGCACAGATAGTGGTATTGCCCAAGGAGGGCAAGGACCCTCAGCTTTGCTCCTCCTACCAGCCCATTTCACTCTTGAATGTGGATATGAAACTATTTATGGGTATCCTGGCAGACAGAGTGCAGCAGGTGCTAGGGCTGATCATCCATCCAGATCAAACTGGGTTCGTGGCAGGGAGGTACCTGACTGATAACATAAGGAGACTTCTTAACATACTCACTTCCCAAAAACATAAATTAGAATTCCAACTAGCCATCTCCATGGATGCCGAAAAGGCTTTTGATAAGGTTAATTGGCAATTCTTAAAGTTTACCATGGAGAAAAGGCAATTTGACCCAAAATTCTTAAAGATGTTTAGTAACTTATATACTCTCCCACAAGCCCAAGTAAAGGTAAATGGGGTGAACTCCAGAAGTTTCATTTTATCTAGAGGAACAAGGCAGGGTTGCCCCTTATCCCCCATACTTTTTGTAGTTTGTTTAGAGCCCCTGGCGGCAGCTGTCTGCCAGGATCCACAGGTGACTGGAGTGATGGCCGGTGGGAGGGAGCAGAAGGTTGCCCTATATTTATTTATTTTTTATTTATTTATTTAGCTTTTGTTGACCAGGTAAGTGCACTAGACAAATCCTGCCTATTTTCAGGCACGACCCGGGGGAGGGGGATACAGATGAATGCCAACTGACCTTGAACCAGATTAAGCTGTTGGTGGTATTTTTAGTGAATGAGGGAAATTTGGCCAGGACACCGGGGAAATTCCCCTACTCTGAGTAGGTGGAGCCTTTGCTGCTGGCTGCAAGATGGCCAGTTCGCATGATCCCCTGGAGGAGATGGACGCTGTTAGCTCAGGGGAGTCGGCCTCCTCCTCTGTGCTACCTTCTCAAGAGGCCCCAGATGCATGTCTTGCTGTTGCTGATGTTAGTAATACGACTATTTTTGAATTTGACTCCGTTCTTCAAAACGACCCTAAAGAAGTTGTTTCCAGTCTACCTGATGTGCAAAGTGGCTCCGGTTCAGTTCCAGTCTTCAATGAGCAGCGAGGCGTTAGTCCTGCAATTGCAGCTTTTAGATTCGCATTGCGAAGCTTCGCGCAGGCACGCCGGACGCCACTTTCTGTTCTCCTCTCGCGACGCCGGGCATTGAAAGCCCCAGTCGATGGCTCACCGATGGATTCGCTTCGTTCCTGCTGTGGAGAATTTCTTCAGCCCCTGCTACTGCTGTTTCTCAGACTACTTCAAATGACCCACTCGACTCACCGACGTCGGAAAAGCCAGATTCTGAAATCCCTGCAGCTATTCCCTGCTCTGTAAGTGACTTTAGCGCCACAACTGCTTCCGCTTCGCTGAGAAACCCACAGCATTTTTTTTCTCAGCTACACAGGAACCTGGCTGGTCCAAACGAGGGGTTCCTTATTCCCAAAAAAATTAAATCTGGCCAAAATACTGATTTAGACTGGTCACCAGAGTCAGCTTTATTACATGCTGGCTGGGAAAGAGATATTGAAGGGACTTGGACTCCTGATTCTCAGGACCCTGTCTACATTAATATGCTTCAAAACTCTGCTAAGAATAATGACCTGAGCTCTAAACGAACCTGGGTGTGACTCTTTCTTCTTCTACTGTTACTAGTGACACTATTGTTGTTTCTAAGTCTATTTCTACTGTACCTGAACCCACTACTGTTTTCTCAGGACCTACTTTGTTACCTACTGTTGCTGCACCTAAAAGTTCAACATTTAAACTTACTGATTTATTTTCCTCCAAAGGCGAACCTGCACCTAGGAGGAATGCAGTACGTTTGCTTTATAAGGGTGGATTAGAACTCCCACCAGATCGTTTGTATATAGCTAAAACCCTCCTTAAGGGTTCCATGAAGTTTTTTTCTTCTGAGATTTTGCCCTGATTAATATAGGTAATTCCAATTTTGATGTTAGTTTTAAACAAATGTCTGGGCTTGATAGATTCTGGCCCAATATGACAAACTTCAGACTACACCCATTTGGTCCCCTTCCAGGCCATCCCTCTCACCAAACCTGCCATTCATAACATTACTGTTGTTTTTAAAATGAGGAGTTCACATTGAAGACATTTTATTTTGGTTAAACAAACGCTGTGAAGTCTTGAATAGGCCTACCCCTAATCTAGACTCTGAACAGATTTGGGATGGCAGTTGGAAGGTCCGTGTTAAGCTTTTTCCACTAACACTGGCCTACGACATTTGCCTAATTTTTCTTTCTAGGTAAAGACAAGGGCTTCATTTTTACGCCGGACAACCCAAGTCCTGTTTTAAATGTGGGTCACGCATCATTTAAGTTCGCTTGTGATACCCTTTAAATGTAGCCACTGCTTTGAATACGGTCATATTGCAGCTAAATGTACTAATTCATTTAAGTGTAACTTATGTGATGGGACTGGCCACTTATGTGGCAGGTGCCCCTGGGCCTCTCATAACAGAGAAGATTGTCCCTCTCATGATGGCATTATTACTATTGCTCAACAGTCACTTGCCCATAGTCTAGCTTCCCTAATTCAGAGGTTACCCTCCTCCGTAGTTGGAGATGTCTCTTCTGTTCCAGTTTTCCAACCCTCTTTTCCTGTTATACCTACTCCTACTGCCATTGTGGTTCCCTGATACTACACCCGTTATTCCAGATATGGATATGCCTCCCCTCGGGTCAAGGGGAGATAATTTTAGTTTTACCACTGTTACCCATAAACGGACTAGGAAGGGTTTAGCTGTTGCTACTCGTGAGTAAGGAACCCCTGCACGGAACTGGCAAACCTCTAACAAATTTGCGGTTTTAGCCACAGATTTTCAGACAAAGACGGGGTGAGGATACTGATTCCTCCTCTCTTCTTTCTTTCCCGGATGGGGTGATAGGGCTGATCACGGATCCCATTGCAAAGCGTACTAGGCAGCGCCAAGGGGTAAGTCACCACCTATTACTTAAATCCTGTCTTCCTTAAAGATCTGCTCTTTAAATGTGAACAGCATTAAAGGGAAGAGAAAATTAGGGGGATTTTTTAATCCTTTCTGATTTACAGTGTGACATTATCTGCCTTGTTGACACTAGATTAAAGACCCATGGGAATTATTCCAGGCCTCTAAGGCATGGACTGCAGGCCCTTTTTGGTCTGTTGGACCTGATACTTGTGATGGGGTCGGATATTGTTCTCCAGCTCTAATTTTACAGTCTCTAGACTTGTAGATATTTCCTGTAGAGCTTTGTTATTAGATTTCTCATATAAATCTGAGAGATTTCATGATTGGGACCCACGCTACCAAACTAAGGCTCAGAGGGCTTCCCTTTTCACCAAATTAAGCCATACCTTTTTTCATCCAGATTACTCCTATGGGTCGGAGATTTCAATTGCGGCTTCCATCAAACAGATCGAGGCCTAAAGACTTCCAAGTTATTTTGTGACTCTGTGGCTTTAAATAGTGTGGTCTCTATGGCCAAGCTTGTGGATGTTTATAGACATTTCCATAAAAAGGTGGGTCCACTTTTTAAAGGGTCCTTACATACTAGGATAGATTTTCTTTTTTATCTAAGATTTTGATTTTACTTTCCTGTACAACTGTGGCTACCGACTTTTCGGATCACGCTGTCTCTATGTGCCACTTTTTCCTGGGACTCTGCTCCTAGATGTAAGAAAGCCAGTTACGCCTTAATGATTCTCTCACTTAATGACCCTCTTTTTCTTAAACTTTGCACAAAGAGTTTACAGCTCGGTTGTCAGTAGTTGATTTTTATGATACTGGGATGGATTGGTGGGAGGAATCCAAGCTAAGCTGGAAACAGTTTTTCAGAAGGTAGCGAAAAAACAGAATACTAAATATTTGTCTTATCTGTCACTACGGCATCAGCTACAGCACCTATTCTCTTTAGCTAGCTCTACTACTCATGATTTTAGCTCTCAGATTAGTGAGGTCAGCGCTAAAATGAGGTTATCCAGTATAATCGTGCTGACTCTTTGGTCAGGAGGCGCTTTGGCACTCATCTTACTAAAGGTTGTTTAGACCCGCTTAAGGCCTGTAAAGATAGAGTTGAAGCTAAATTAATTACCTCTCTATTGTCTCCATCGGGGAGTTACTTAAGAAACCTGAGGATTTGCTTCACTGTGTTGAAAATTATGTTTTCAACATGTTTGGCACTCAAAGCTGACCTTGACAATGCGGATCATTTTTTTCGCCACTGTCCTTACCTCAGCTGGACTCTGATCGAAACAAGCTTTCTTGGTCATTACTGAACCAGAGGTCTTGGCGGCCATTACTAGTTTAAAATCACATTCTGTTCCGGGGTCTGATGGCCTAACCCACATTTTTCAAGACTTTCTCTGCTGATCTTGTTCCGTTCTAACTATTCTCTATAATGAGATGTTACATTCTGATGCCTTGGCTACTTCTATGAAAGACACTTTACTGATTTTACTGTTTAAGAAAAAGGGATCCTTTGACATTACAAATTGGAGACCAATCAGTCTGCTTAATGTGGATTATAAGATCCTTGCCAAAATTCTTTTTATCTAGAATGATTACTTTGGCATCACACATGATTAGCCCAACTCAAACCTGTGGTATCCCAGGCAGGCATCTTTCTGACAATTTGATTTTATTGAGAGAATTGTTTACTCTGGGACAACAAAATGCTGTAACAGGATGGATTATAAGTTTAGACCAGGAAAAGCATTTGATACAGTCTCTCATGAGTTCTTATTTCTAGCCCTGAAGGCTTTTGGGTTCCCGGTATGTCCTTTCCTGGCTTCGTTTATTATATAGGAATGTTGTAATACGTCCTAATGTGAACGGCTGGATAGGCCGCCCCTACTATTCTGGCCCGTGGGTACGCTAGTGCCTTAAACTTTTTATTATATACCTTTTATTGATACTTTTGAGAGCCTTTTTTCTTGCCCACAGATTATTGGGTTGCTCTGTACTCCTCCTCTTTACCACATTAAAATATTAGCTTATGCGGATGATTTAATTTTGGCTGTGGATTCTTCCACGAAACAAGAGGATATTGTTCAGGTTTTACAGGCATTCTCTTCTGTTTCAGGTTCTAAGATAAATTTTACAAAAGTATTTGTGTACCACTAGGGCATACTTCCTCCCTAGTATGGGCCTTTATGCTGGTGTTTCTGTATCCACTACTGTTTTTCGTATTTAGGTATTTTTTTGGTTGTGATGATCCCATATCTATAATTGGAATCTTGCCCTACAAAAGGCAGATAATGTGATTATTGGGTGGAAAAAGCATTTAATTGGGAAGAAGAAACGGGTTGTGCTCCTTAAAACTCTGGTTATACCGATTTTCCTGCATCTTTGTTGTGTGTTCCCCCCGCCCATTTCCCTATTTTCCAGATTAACGGGGAATTTTTTCAAAGGATTGTGGGGATCCAGGCTAAACCCCATTAAAAGACATATTACTTACAGACGCTCAAGGAAGGTGGACTTGGTATGATCCACCCTTTTTTTTACAGCCTTTTTCTTCATTATAATTATGGGAAAGTGCTGAAACCAGGGACTGTTTTTGGAAGCCCTATTTTAGCATGGTTCTCCCTTGCCTTGATAACTGGCAAGCCCGTTATAAAGGGGTTATTTCAAATCCCAACTGATCCTCTTATGGGAAAGAGAGTTTTAAGATGGCCTTGACCTGGTGTCTTCATCCTCAGGACTTTGTATCTTATCTAGACCCCAACTATATGAGCGACTTTGGAGGTTGGAGGCTCGGAGGAGATTGTTTTTCCGTTCTGCCCTCTGGACGCCTCCCTGTACTCCACCAACTGCTAAATCAACGGCTGCCATCGTATTTATGGGATATGGTATGGTTATGCAACCATGATAGACTAGGAGTTAACAACAATCATAAGCATAAGCCTTGTCTTTGAGATATTGTCCTAGATCCTCTTGCCTCAATGTTTGTGAAACTCAGCAACATTTATTTTGTGAATGCCCCTTTCTTTGGAAGTCTGGTCTACCCTATCTGCTAACTGGGCAGAACCCTTGTTGGCCTCTCTTCTTATGAACATGTTATGTTTTGCACGAACGACTCCGCTTAATAGAAAGTATCATGTTGACAGTTTATATATAATTTTGCTATTATTCGTTATTATTTATGGCGTCAGATGTTTGCTAGTGTTACACCAAAAACTATTTCCATTCATGAAGTATTTTGTAATATTAGGGCTGCTTTGTGTTCTGTAAAAAGTCTGACTTCTTACTTTTTCTACTGTAAGCTGTATTGTTTTGGAAACATTGTGATACTTTCTTCTGTTAACTGATTTTTGCCTTGTTTGGATTGTTTCTGTTTATTGAGTTGTTTTGTTTTTGTAATGAAGCCCACTTATTACCAATAAAATTCCCTACTCTTTCGGTAAGTGTCATGGGATCTTTAACATCCACCTGAACTACCACCAATCCAGGCAGATGGGACCTCGGTTTAACGTCTCATCCAAAGACGGCACCTCAGAAGTGCAGCACTCTCCCATGCTGCACTACAGTGTCAGTACTGGATATTAACCTAAGTGCCAGATGTGGGAATTGAACCCACAGCCCTCTGATCTCCCGGCCTCAGAGGCAGTGTGCTACCTACTGGGCCACTGACACTGCTATATATATATATATATATATATATATATATATATATATATATATGCCAACTCCTTTTCTTTTGGGCAATCCAGAGAGATCTGTTCCTCACTTATTATCCATATTAGAACATTTCGGAGAATTGTCTGGTTACAAGTTAAATTATGCTAAGTCAGAGGCCCTAAAATTAAGTGGGACGGTCCCAAGGGGTTTCTGTAGAGGATTCCCATTTTCTTGGGCCAAAAATAACCAGATCCGGTATCTGGATATCCAGGTGAATGTAGATACCTCCAAATTATTTGAAATTAATTACAATAAACTATGGGGTTTAGCACACCAAGACTTGGCCAGATGGTCCCTGCTGCCTTTGTCAGTTGCAGGGAGAAGTGACTATTAAACTGAACTTGCTACCCTGCTTCTTGTTTCTATTTGCCAACCTCCCAATACCGGTTTCTCCGACATTTTGGTGTGGGTCACAGCAGGTTTGTCTAGGTTTATCTTGGGGGGGTTATCGCCCATGGATTGCCAGGCAGGTATTGTCTCTTCCACGAAATGAGGGGGGGCCTAGGGTTGCCTGACCTCTACTCGTATTACCTGGCCTCCCAGCTACAAGTGGTCCACACTTGGATCACTGGGCGAAGCTTCTCGGGCTGGTTGGAGATGGAGGAGCAGGACACCACAGAGGTTTCTTTGTACTCACTGGCCTGCTCGACACTCCCGGCTCCAGTCCCATCGCTTTCCAGTAACCTCTGGACACAGCACACCCTGAGGGTATTGAAGAAAGTTAGATGGACATTGGTCTTGGAGGAGACCTTGGGCCCCCTCTCTCTGATTCGGCAACATGTGGGTTTTTTCCCTCCACGTCTAGACAGTGCCTATGCCAGGTGGAAATTAAGGGGGCTGACCCGGTTCTCGCAACTCGTGGAAGGAGGGACATGTCTCCTTTGGTCAGCTTAAGGAGCAATTTAACCTGCAGGACTTAGATTTCCACAGGTACTTACAAATACGTCATCTTATCAAAACCCCAGACAACCTGAGGGAACTCACACGTCAACCGAACCCATGGGAAAACTTTGTATTAATGGTACAGCAATCAGAGGAAAAGGTGAGGTGGACCTCCCAGTTATACAGCTTGATAGGACCCATGGAGCAGCATCCATTAAGAAAAATAAAACTTGCCTGGGAGAAGGAGATGATGGAGAGCATCCCAGATGAGTTGTGGCTCAAGAGATTAAAGCAAGAATAGAAAGTGACCTCTTCTCCTACTTGGAAGGAATTCTTTTGGAGAACCTTAGTTCGATATTTTTGGGTTCCAGTGGTGACTCAGCACCACAGTAGCACCAATACGGACCTTTGCTGGAGGGCGTGTGGCTTGGTGGGTACACACTGGCATATATTTTGGGTCTGCCAGAGGATTTCTCACTTCTGGCAAGGAATAAAGGGTGCCGTGCAGGAGGTGTTGTCTGAACCCATACCAGATACTTTCACAGACTGGGTACCGGGGTTCCCATTAATAGTAAGTTTTCCCTTGCATAAAAGGAAACTGTCTCTGGCACTTATTGCTGCAGCCTTAAAATGCCTAACTGCACATTGGCTATGTCCAGAACCACCAGATATGAGGGAGTGGGTCTCTAGAGTTAATAACATAATGGACCTGGAATCAGTTATGGCCAGATTGAATTTAAGAGAAGAACGGTTCAGAACAATCTGGAGCCCATGGATTGGCTGGGAGGCCGCACGCCCTCAGGCATCTGTGGATCCCTAACGCATAAACCTACTGGGAGAATAACCCTCCCAAGATTAGCAAGATTAACAAGACAAGGGCTAGAATAGGCAGGACAAACCTGAAAACATAAAAATTAACCTGGACAGTGGGTGCCCTCCTGGGTGGTCTTCCTTTTCTTTTTTCCTTCTGACACTTATTTATTTGAAAAGGCTGAACATAATAGATTCTCAGTTGGCATGGTGATTAATAATAAGCTTTCCTATTTTGTAAATAGTTAGACATCAAGGAATTGGACAAATACAGGTTACTCACCTGTAATAGGAGTTCTAGGAGTGGTATATGTTGTTCACACTGTCTGGCAGGTTCCTTGCTGCTTTAAATCTTGCCGGAAGGTCTTCAAGCTGGCTCCTCCCACCCACCCGAGTGGTAAAACACTCGGCTCCGCCCCATGACGCCAGACCTAGCCCGCTGGAAGCCAGGTTGCGCGTCAAAGCCGGGAAGGTCGGGTGGGTCGTGTGGATGAACAACATATACCACTCCTATAACTCCTGTTACAGGTGAGTAACCTGTATTTCTAGGGACGTGGATATGTTGTTCCATCCACACTGCCTGGCAGACTCCTAGCAGTTCTCCGGGAGGAGGGAGGCAAGGCGCGCACCCCCTACTTAGGGAATAAGGACTGGAGAACCGAGGTCCCAAAACCAGCATCCCGGCGTGACTCAAGGTCAATGTGGTAATGGGAAATAAAGGTGTGTGCTGACTTCCAGAAAGCAGCCCTGCAGATTTCCTGGATAGGGACATCCCTAGAAGCAGCCACCAAAGCAGTGGTATGGCGGGTAGAATGAGCTCTTATCCCTTTGGGAGGCTCCATGCCCACCAACCTATAGCAGAGATCTATGCAGGAGGTGACCCACCTGCTTATCGTCCACTTGGCTGCAGGTCTGCCAGGTGCGGCTTCAGCGTAGGTGACAGCTGGCGAACCTCTCCCCGAACTTCAGCTGTCCACTCCTTATAATAAGCGAGTGCTCTTCTAGGGTCCAGAGTATGGAGCCTATATTCAGCCTCCGAGGTGTGACTGGGGTAGAACATCAGCAGAGTCAACACCTGGTTAAGGTGAAACTCCAACACCACCTTTGGAAGGAATTTCGGGTTGGGGCACAGGACAACCTCGTCCCTGTGGAAGACCAGATAAGGAGACTCGATGGAAAGCGCCTGGAGCTATCCCATCCTTCTGGCTGACGTTATAGCCACCAAGAAGGCGGTCTTCCATGACAGGTGGGAGATATCGCACCTGTGCATCGGTTCAAATAGCTTGCCCATGAGCTTAACCAATACCAGCAGTAGATCCCATGGAGGTGGAGGTTCTCGCACCGGAGGGGATATGTGATCAAGGCCTTTGAAAAAGTGCCCGACCACTTTCTCCTGTGCCACCAACTGCTTGCGGGCCTGCACCCGGAAAGCAGAGATGGCTGCTAGGTGCACCTTAAGGGTCATCGACCGAAGCCCTAGCTGAGAAAGGGACCACAGGTAGTCCAAAATGCTAGCCAATGGACAGGAAGAAGGGTCCAACCCCTTGTCCTGACACCAAATGGAGAATCTCTTCCATTTAAAGGTATAGCATTTTCTGGTCGACTCCTTATGGGACGCCTCAACAACGTTGAGGACCTCGTCGGAAAGACCCAAGGCCTGGAACTCTAGCCGCTCAGGAACCAGGCCGTCAGATGCAGGGACTGAAGGTCCGAAAGGAGAACCTTCTCCTTGTTGACTGACATCAGTTCCGGGCGGGCTGGAAGCTGCCTCGGGAGCCTGGAGTTGAGGCTGAGGAGATCTGGGTACCAGAACTGGCGGGGCCAGTCTGGGGCTACCAGAATCACCTGCGCCTTGTCCCTCTTCACCTTGAGAAGCACCTTGTGGATCAAGGGAAATGGAGGGAAGGCGTAGAAGAGGCCTGGGGTCCACGGCCTCGAGAAGACATCCCCCTGCAGCGAGCCATGCTGAGGGGGGCCGGCATGAAACAGCCTGAGCTTCGCATTCTCCCTTGAGACAAACGGGTCCACCTGAGGGGTGCCCCAATGGGAAACAGATCTTGCACTACCTCCGGCAGGAGAGACTACTCGTGAGATGCAGCGCCTATCCGACTGAGGGCATTGGTCAGACTGTTGGAGGCTCCTGCCACATGGATGGCTAGGAGATCCGTCTCCAGGCTGATCCTGAGAGACCAAGTGCGGAGAGCCTCCTTGCACAGAGGCAAGGAGTGCGTCCCGCCCTGTCGGTTGAGGCAGTACATGGTCATGGTGTTGTCCGTCTGGACCTGAACCACTTGACCCCGTACAAACGGAGTGAAGGTGGTGAGGACTAGACGCACTGCTCAGACCTCCAGCAGGTTGATGTGGCATCGAGACTCCTGAGGGGACCAGAGGCCATGGGCTCTGAGCTCCCAAAGATGGGTACCCCAACCCATCAGAGAGGCGTCAGTCGTCAGAGTGACTGTCAGCTCGGGGCGGACAAACGGGATACCCTCCTGCAGATGAGCTGCAACGAGCCACCATTGTAGGCTGTTCCACATCTCCTGGGTCACCGTCACTGGCTGGTCCAGAGGACCGGAGTGCTGTGACCATTGGCAGGCCAGCCCCCACTGCAGGGGACGCATATGCCAGCGGGCCCAACGGGCCATGCTGGTGCAGGCCGCCATGAGGCCCAGAAGGTGCAGGAAGTCCCGGGCAGGACGCAATTGCCCAGCCAGAAATGATTGGGCAAAGGAGGAAAGGACCTCGGCCCTGTCCGCCGGGAGCTGGGCTCTGGCTCAAAGAGAGTCAAGCTCTGCCCCGATGAACTGAATCACCTGCAATGGCACGAGTTCCGACTTGGCCTCACTGATGAGGAGGCCAATCTGAGAGCAGACCTGGAGGGCCAGATCCCTGGACAGCTCCACCTCCAACCTGGAAGGGGCTGCAATCAGTCAGTCATCCAGGTAAGGGTACACCCGGACCCCTTGGCGCTGCAGGAATGCTGTCACCACTGCCATGCATTTGGTGAAGACCCTGGAACTGGAGAGAGTCCGAAGGGCATGGCCTGGAACTCGTAAAGAGATCCCTCTGCTCAGAAGCGGAGGAATCGCTGATGAGACGGACGGATTGGGACGTGAAAGAACGCGTCCTGAAGGTCCAGAGAACAAAACTACATGCCTAGTTCCAAGGATGGAATGATCTGAGCCAGAGTGACCATCCTGAAGGTGTGTGGCCTTAGGAACTTGCTCAGGTCGTGCAGGTCGAGAATGGGGCACCAGCCCCCCATCCGTTTTGGGACCAGAAAGTGCCTGGACACAAACCCTGGGTTTAGAGGAGGGTCCGCCACCTGGCTGATCACCTCCTTCTGGAGAAGCAGGGCAATGTCGGCTCGACGAGAAGACAGAGAAGCTGCAGAACCCGTTGCCCCCCGTGGGGCGACGGCTCGATAGGGAGGGAACTGCTCGAATTCCAGAGGCAGACCCCTGCCTACCACTTCTAGCACCCAGCAGTCCGTGGTGATAGTGGACCAGGTGGAAAAGAAGTAGCAGAGCTGTCCCCCCACGGGGAGGAGACTGGGGAGGAGTGACGAGGTTGGGGTGACACCCCTCAACCCGTCACTGGGCAGGCTTGGAGGAAGGGCCCACTGAGGGACCTCCTGGACCCTTGGCTCCAGGCTTCCTACTTGAGGAAGCAGCAGACTTGGCCATAGGGCACCAAGTGTGTGCCTGCTGGTCCTGGTGCTGGTGTTGCTGGGCTGGACGTGCCGCAGGGGCGGAAGGGCGAAAGGGCTTACGCTGCTGCTGGCGGCCTTTGTCCTTCTGGGCAGACGTGACAGAGTCCAAGGTGGCACTGGACTTCTTGATCCTTTGGAGATGGCCTTCCACCCCCGGCCCGACAAAGTCGGTGTCCAGGAAGGGGATGTCTGCCAGCTTGTGCTGGGTGTCAGCCGTGAAGGTGGAGATCCGCAGCCAAGCACTGCGGCGCATGGCCACTGCGGCCGCTACTGATCGGGCAAAAGAATCACCAACGTCCAACGAAGTTTGGAGCTACTGTTATGCTACCGCTCTTCCCTGATCCCATACCTGCTTGACCGTCGTCTGAAGGTCAGCCGGGAGATGGGGAATCACCTCATCCAGAGAACCCATAAGGGCGTCTGAGAAATGTGCCATCAGAACGGCCAAGCTAGCCTGATGAAGACCTAGGGAGGAAGCAGCGTAAACCTACCGCCCCGCGTAATCCAGCTTTTTGGATTCCTTATCGGGTGGTTTGTCCATGTCCCGAGCATTCCCAGAGTGCCGGAAGACGCTATAGGTCACTAACCCTTCAGCAGAGGGGTGCTCCGAGAAACTGGAGAGTGAGCTGGTGGGGACTGTGTACTTTTGAGCCATCCTGGCCAAAGGCGTGGGACAAGATGCTGGCCGCTCCCACAACTCCAGGGCAGGGCCAACAATGGCTTCGGACACAGGGGAAAGGCCTCTGTAGGGGAATCCCCTCGGTCCAGTATCTCCGTGAGGGGATACTTGGCCCATTTTGAAACGGGTTCGAGCTGCATCCCAGCGTACTCTGAGATGAGCTGAAGCAAATCTAAAAATGAGGATGGGCTCTGGTCCACCCACTGGCCCCCTGCAGACTCCAGGTCAAGCGGCCTGGAGAACAGGGAGAAGTCGTCATCAGACTCTGAGGAGTCTGCAAACAGCTGCCGGGAGCCTAAGCCACTTTCCACCTGCCGAGGTCGATCGGGAGTGAGGGTGACCGACAACCTGTGGGGCAAGCCCTGACCCGACCGAGAATCCTTTGTCGGGGCCCCAGTCTTTGGTTGTGGAGGCGGAGGTTCCACCACAATGGGTGGAGCAGCCTGCTTCAGCCAAACACCCAGTGCCGGGGTCGGCTCCTCGACCACTACGACGGGTTGTTTCGGCCGTTCCGGTGACAGCCACTTAATGGCCGGAGAAGGCGACGGAGTCAGCTTATTTCCGGACAATAAGAGCTGCTGCCACATTAAATCCTCATAGCGCTGACACAACTTGCGCCAGAGCCTATCCTCCGAAGAGGACGACGAGGATAAGCGGTGACGCCACTTTCCATGGTGCCGAGACCGAGACCGCCGACGTCGGCGGGACCGCTGACATGGACCCAGGCCGTGACCTTCGGGGTTTCAAGGGGCCAGAGAGGGGATGGGGGAAACCCGCTTCCCTCGGCATAGGACCTTAACCGGGACTCTGGCACAGGCAGGTCTCGGTTTCTACCAGGGAACCGTGAAGTAGGGTTGTCGGCTTCTCAGTCGACAAACTGCTCTGACGGGTCGAGGAAAAATCTCGACCGCGATCGACGGATGTCTCGCCAGCTGACCGGACGGGGCATCAGGAAGCCAGCGCCACTAGCCAACCTCACCGGGTTGAGAGTCGACGGTCCGTGAAGGGATCTCTCCCGCTCCCACGAATGTCGACGGTGGGACTTACCCTTAGAGTCCTTCTTCTTGGACCGACTGGAATGTCCCGATAGCCCTTCTCCCTTGGTGGAGAGGGACTGGCAAAGCTCCTTAAACGAAGCCGTGTAGGAGGAGCCCAAAGAGAGTGGGATAAATGCAGCGACTGAGGAGGTAGAAGAAGCGGCCTGGGCCACCTCCTCCTCGAGGGCAATCAATTGCTCCAACTGTTCCGTGGAGCCCGCCGCGACACTGCCCAACGGGCCTCCTTAGACTTGACTGGCGGATACCATTTTCGGGTCACCCGAGAAGAAGTCTGGCAGCGCAATCCTCCAAGACCGAAGCCAAAAAGGACTTGCACAATCCGCAAGCCTGCGAGTCGTGGCCAAGCCCCAGGCAGTAGACGCATGTGGACTGCGGATCGGTCCGGGACATCTTTTGCCCACACGGGCACTGATGGAAGCTGGGAGTCGATTTGTCCATCGCAGCCGTGAGGGAAGACGAAGACCGAAGTCTTGTAAATTTAAAAATAAGTTTCGGAAATTCCGAAGAGTGTGGATCCAGGCCTAAGACGCAGAGCGCTAAGGAGGGAACCTGAGCTTCCAAGCGGTAAGGAAGATCTGGCATCATGGGGCGGAGCTGAGGGTTTTACCACCCGGGTGGGTGGGAGGAGCCAGCTTGAAGACCATCCGGCAAGATTTAAAGCGGCAAGGAACCTGCCAGACAGTGTGGATTGAACAACATATCCACGTCCCTAGAAAAGTATGATATCTTGAATGGAATTTGTGGACACACTTTGAGAATGTTACTTTGTATAAAGTATCCATAGTCAACTTAAACCAGATGTCACAATGATGAATGCATTTTGTTGGAATTTTATGATGTTTGAATAAACTTGAGTCAAAAAAAAAACAAAAAACAAACATACCATAGCACGAACAGTTGCAGTGGAGGTCTGTACTTACTTTGCCTTATAAGGTGATTCAGGGACCTGATTCTTGCTGTCCACTGAGTTCTCATATTCTTTACCCCTAAAAAACAGAGAAAGGGAGATATAATCTAGAGATCACAGACTTTTAGGTCTTCTTCATGAATGATCCACACAGTAACCATTAAAGGACAAGTACGCTAAATCTTAAGTAATTTTTTTTTCTGTAGAAAGTGTTTTTTAAATCTTTTTTTTTTTTTTTTAATTCCCCCATTCCCAGAGCTACCCACACTGCAGCCTACAACCCACCCCCATCTGACTCCTCCTGTGGCACTTACTTATCCATATGGAGTCCATAGGGCATCCCTGCCTTGTGGTGATTCCAGGGGTTGGGGGCTGAGAATTGCCCTCTGGTCCCTGACATACAGAAGATTGCAGCCAAAGTGGCAGGGTTTGGGTGTGATGGCATGTATTGCCATACTCTGGAGTTTTCTCTTGGTTTCGCTTATCTCCCGGGTGCACTTGCAATGGGGGCCACAGTGCAGACACGCAATCAAGTGGCCGTGCTTCAGACCCATACTGTGCCCCCTCCCATGAACTCCTCTACCTGCACTGCCCTTGTGGTCACCCAAGTGGGGTATTCAGGACAGAATGCTGCCCTCCATCCCCGGAGAGCATTCTGTGGGACACTGGACCCTCCTCTCCCTTGTCCAGCTCCCAACTTGTTCCTAAATCCAGCTTGTGAGCGGCGGCCCTGCCGCTGCACTGATGGGCAGTCACTGGTTCCAGTTCTAGTATTGTGCTATCTTTTCTTGATGAAGGTTTCTGATTTACACACTGTGTAATGTAATGTAGTTCATGTCCCATTCAATTGCTGAGTTCTCTAGTGGAATATGGATGCAGTGTGTCAACAAACTAAAAGCTTAACAAGGGAAATTAACTACATCATACAGTTCTAACATGGTCCGTAACACCAGTATGTATATTACAAATATCCACAGAGTTAACTAAAAGGCTTGTTAAGATGGAGTCGCAACGTAATATGAACCAGTACTTAAAACAGCTACAGGAAATGCAAGCTTGCAGGTTGAATGCAGTTCTCCTTTAAGTTAGGTAACTAACCTGTAACCATTGTTTTACTGCAGGTATTCACTTCACATCCAGCGCAGAATTCTCCCAAACTCTAAGAATACTCAGAGAAACAGCCCCAAGCAGAAAGTGAACTGAATTCAGGGGATTAAAAAGTAACTAACTAGGATTACTTGTTCTCTATCAATCGTTATGGAACTGGATGGGATACATCCCAGGGTACTGAAGGAGCTCAGGGAAGTGCTAGCTGCTCCAATAACAGCCTTGTGCAGCAACTTACTGGAAATAGGAGCATTTCTAGAGGACTGGAGAAGTGTTGACGTGGTCCCTCAGCAAGGAGTAATAGTACGGTTACATAAGAACTTACCATAAGTAGATCTTAGAGAGACTCTCTTGCAGCAAGTCACACTTTTGGAACTATAGCCGTCAGGCACTAGGACCACATGGAAACTTTTCTAGCTAGCAGTCAACTGGGGCCACCCACGACATCAGCCAATGTTGCTCCTCCCATATATAAGTGTGTGGCCCAGCACCCTCCTCAGTTCCCCTGATGGAGACCATACACACAGAATGTACTCTGATGGAACTGAGGGAGGGCAGAGGTTCCCGCCACTATAAAAAACAGAAGGTTAAGCATCGTGGAGACGGAGACATACACCGAAAGCACGAGGTAAGAAAGGAGGGATGGCATGGCTTGCTGCAAGAGATTCTCTCGAAGATCTACTTTTACAGTAAGTTCTTACATAACTGTACTATCTTCATCGAGAATATCCCTTGCAGGAAGCCACACCTTTGGAACGAGTCCCAAGCAGTTACGACATCGAAACAGTCATAGTGGTTGGGAGCAACAGGCCTAAGAAAGGAGGCCTTGGAGCACAGCTAGGCCAAAACATGCCCTCCTTCTAGAAGCGATGCCCAGACTGTAGTGTCTAGTGTAAGTGTGAACTGTACTCCAGGTAGCAGCTGCGCAAATCTCAGCAGCGGAAACATTCCAGAAACAGGCAGAAGTGGCCACACCTTGAGCTGAGTGACTAGGCACAGCACCAGGAAGTTCCTTACTGTACTTCCTATAGCAACAGGTAATGCAGTTGGCCAACCATCTGGACAAGCACTGCGTCGAAACCGGAATGCCCTCTTTTCCAGGGGCGAAACAAACAAACAGCTGTGAAGACTTCCTTACGTCCTTCATATGATGGATATCATACCTGAGAATTCTAAGTACATCTAAAGTACAGAGCAATGCTTTCCCTGGATTGGCATGCTCCAGAAAATAAACCAGCAGGTGGATGGATTGATTTAAAGTAAACTCAGCCAACACCTTAGGTAGAAACAAAGGATTGGTACGCAAAGACACCCTGTCTTTGTGAAAATTCAAATAAGGAGGTTCACATATGAGAGCCTGAAGCTCAGAAATCCTTTGAGCAGAAGTAATGGCAACTAAAAATAATGTTTTCCATGACAGAAAGCATAGCTTGCAAGTGGCAGCTGGCTCAAATGGAGCCAAAGTAAGCTTCTCCAACACAAAATTCAGATCCCAAGGTGGGACTGGATTACAAATGGGCAGTTTCAAATGAAGAATGCCCCTCAAGAATGTACAGGACACATCCAGCTGTGCCACCATATGGCCATCAACAGGTACGTGGAAGGCCGAAATGGTCAACAGGTGCATGTTAATGGAAGAGTACTGCAACCTGGCATCGAAATGGGAGTGCAGGTACTCCAGAATTTGACTCGCTGCACAGTTGAATGGATCCAGATGATGGGAGGCAGCCCACAGAGCAAAGCGCTTCCACTTCATGGAATAAGTGGCCCTGGTGGAGGGTTTTCTAGCAGGCCATGAGGACATCAGCCACCTTTTGAGAAACTCCAAACCTTGCAATGGATATGTCTTTAGGAGCCACGCATGAAGGTGAAGAGACTTGAAGTCTGGATGAACTAGAGAGCCCTGCTCTTGTGGCAGCAAGCTGGGAACAGGGGCAAAGGAACAGGAGCTCCACTGCCTGCTGCTGCAGTAAGGGGAACCAGATCTGATTAGGCCAGAAGGGAGCTACGAGGATCAGCGTGGCTTCTTCTGTCTGAAGCTTGATCAGAACCCTCTAAATCGGAGGGAAGACATAGCGAAACCGCCATTTCCAGGAGAGGGACAATGTGTCTCGCCAGAAAACTCCAGGCCCTGGATCGAGTACGCAGAAATGCAGCATTTTTGGGTTGAGTGGGAGACAAAAAGGTCCAACTCTGGACAACCCCACCTAATAAACAGGTGATCGGCCACCGAAGACAGCAGTTCCCACTTGTGCATTCTGGACTGCGACCTGCTTAGCCTGTCTGCCAGGACATTTTCGATGCCTGGAACATGGACTGTCAACAGTTCTAGACCATGTTCTAGAACCCAGTACCAGACCCTCATCGCTTGCTGGCTCAGAGGGCATGAGTGGGTCCCTTGTTTGTTGATAGAGTGAACTACATTAATGTTGTCCATCTGCACAAGCAGATGGCCTGGGGACAGAAGGGTCTGGAAGGCTTGTAGGGCATACAGAATGGCCCCTCATCTCCAGGACGTTGATGTGGAGGGTAGACTCCACTGCAGACCATGACCCTTGAATCTGATGAGACTCTAGATGAGCTCCACAGCGTACCTTCGAGGCATCCGTGGTGAGAATCTGCTGAAGGGAAGGAATGAGGAAGGGAACTGCTTTCAACAGGTTACTGGATTCCATCCACCAAAGCAGCACTTTCTTGACCAGGGAGGAAACTAGAACTTGCTGTTCCAGGTCGTCAGTGTGTTGATCCCACTGGACCCTCAGTGACCACTGGGGAATCTGCGTGTGCAATCTGGCTAGGGGCACCGTGATGATGGCCACAGCCATCAGGTCCAAGAGCCTCAGGAAGGTTCTGGCCGTGACATATTGGCTGTTGTACAGCAGCTGAGCCTGGCCTATCAGGCAGTCCGCCCTGTCATGCAGTAAAAAAAAGCAAGGTCCTTAGCTGTATCCAGTACCACCCCAATGTATTGAAAGCACTGGCAGGGAGTCAAGACTGACTTGGGCAGACTGACTGACTCCCAGAATACAGAAAAACTGTATGGTGCACTCCAGAGTCCGGAGCAGCTGATCTCTGGACTGTGCTTTGAGAACCCAATCATCCAGGTAAGGAAAGACATATAGGACCTCCCTCCTGAGAGCCGCAGCTACCACCGCTAAGCATTTGGTAAAGACTTGTGGCACCAAAGACAAACCAAAGAACAATGCTCAAAACTGATAGTGCTCCCCCTGGAATTGGAACCTGTGGTACTGCTGATGGGGGACACACACTTTGATATGCAGGTACGCATCCTGCATGTCGAGGAAGCAGATCCAGTCTCACTAAAGCAGCAGTGGCAGCAGGCCCTGTAGGGTCACCATCCTGAACCTTTTGTACTGGATGTAGGAATTTAGGTCTCTCATATCCAGAATAGGCCTCACACCACCTGTGGATCTGGGAACTAGGAAAAAATAGGAATAGAATCTCCTGTTTCTCTGGTAGATGGGGACAGATGCTATGGACCTTTTTTGTAACAAAGTGTGGGTTTCCCCCAACAGCACCGGAATCCAGAATATGAGCTGGAGGGCAATGGGACTGAATTGTCGGTGACTCTGGGGGCCATTCTATAAGCTCCAGAGTGTGGCCCTGCTCAATGATCAGTAATACCCATGCATCTGTTGTGATCTCCCACCATCTGTCTAGGTGAAGGGAGAAGCGACCCCCAACACCACCTCCTGAGGGCCGGGGGGGGGGGGGATCTGTAAGGAGTCATGCTGAGGTAGCTCCAGCGGCCAGGGCCATGGTCCCTCCTCTAGGGCTTTTGCAGCGGAGGCGGTAGGGGCAGGTGGGGGGGGAAGGGCTGCTCACTGACGCTTGGTCTGGGGTCTGGTGCCTGCTTAGGTTTGTTGCAGGCACGATGAAAGGGCGCCTTCTGGGTACTTTTGGGCTGGGTGTAGTACAGGGAAAGGACTGATTGCAGGGTTCTGCCCAAGGCCTGCAGGTCAGAAAGAATGTTCTGTATGTCTGCTCTGAAGAGTTGATAGCCTCTGAAGGGGGCATTCATGATTGACTGTTGAACGTCTGAGGCAAAAGTAGAGACCCTAAGCCAAGAGTGTCGCTGGTGACAGATGCCTGCTGCAGCTGTTCTCATGGAGGCATCGGCCGCATCATTAACTGACTGTAAGCTGGCTCCGTGGCGCCAGGCAATAGGGGATCATCTGGCACGCTGACGACCCGGGTTCGCGCCCCAGGCCTGGGATGTCAGGAGCGGAGGCCGGCAGGGAGGGCTCAACAGCATCCATTAGATGCTCTCCTCCCGGGGGAGGGTTTCAGAGGGCATCGCCCTGGAGCAGCTCCATGTGGCCAGGTTCGGTCTTGTGCTTTGCGCAGCGTGGGTGACCATGTGCTGCCAGTGCAAGCTAGCAAGGATGTTGCGGCGTGCCTTCCAGGGGGTGGGGCAACAGAAAAAGCGAAAATGGCCACCCGTGCCGGCCAGATGACGGTAGCCCACCTCCCCCGGCCGCGAAGCCCCCAAATCTTCCTCCTTGCCGACCAAGATGCAAGGGGGTGCTGATAAAAGCACCTCGATCTCCCCTTCTGAATCCCCCGCCACGGGAAGGGGTGCCCCCCCCCCCCATGAAGGGATACATCGGGACAGTCGGCAGCGGAAGAGATGGATGGCAAATCAGGGGAGCGGCGGAAGGGTGAGACTTAGCCGACAGAAGGAGAGGACAGCCGGGTTGGAAGCAGGGGGCATAAACAGAGAATGCAAAAAAAATTAGAATAAACTGACTTTAAGAGGTGCTTGCCTACGTCTGCCCCAGAGTGAAGAGTCTTGAGGAGCTCTTGCATCTGGGTACCCTCTGGGAGGGCCTCAGCCTTTCTCCAGAGCGGATTTTGGGTATCTGACCCTGTGGACTATGTAGTTCATGACTCTAATGGACAGGGTGGCAGAAGCAAATGTCTGTTTGCCTATCAGATCCAGCTTTCTGGATTCCTGGTCCAGAGGAAGAGAGCTGAGATGTTTAGGTCTCTTAGTTCTATCATGGGTGGCCTTGATAATCACAGAATCTGCTTGCAGTTGTTCCATGAAGAAAGGCTTTCCTGAAGGAGTTTGGTTTAGTTTGTAGACATTCCTGTGCATAGCCGGGATCAGGTCAAGCCTGTACCAAGAAGTCATGGTGGCATCTTCAAAGACCGCCATCGAGGGAAGGATTATGATCGGCAGAGAGTCAGGCAGCTCCAGGTACTCTGAGGTTCATAGGGTCCACAGTGACTTTGTGGGCTAGCTACCCTCTAAACAGCACTGACCCTGCACAGCAAGCCTCGCAGCAGCAACTCTTTCGATCTGACACCGTGAGGTTCCTCTGGACTATGTCCTGCTCCACTACATCAAACCCCATGGCAGTCTATAGCTGTTTCATGACTGCAATGAAAGTGGGGTTATCGGGGGGGGGACCTCGGGGTGTATTTAGAGTCGTCCTCCCCCCAACCGGAAAAGACGGCAGACAAAGAGTGAGCAGGGCTAGTGGCTCTGTCCTCATAATTCTCCTCTTCCTCCTCTTTGGGGAGGAGATCAGGATGATACTCATCCTCACTGCCAGGATCTGAAGGAGGGACCGATGGCGTGGAAGAGCGAGGCTGAGTCAGCTGCAGTGTTGTGGGGAGCGTTGATGGTGGTGGTGGTGGGCCCCAGTAGGCCTTGGTGACATCGGCCCTGTTGGAGGGAGTATGACGAAGAAAGTCCTAGAAAGAGTATATCATCATTTCAATGTCGATGATAAGCATCTTTGGGGCGGGCTGCACTGTCAGCAGAGGAAACTGAGGGCAGAGTGCCGGCGGAGCAGGCTAAGGTAGCAGGGGCTGGTGCCCTGGCATCATCAGAACCACATGAGACATTGACGGAAAGGACTATGTACCCATCGTTGATGAAGTGGTCTGGGGCGGCATCTCAACACTGGAGCGGAGCCCAGAGTAAAGGCTGCGGGCACCACTGGGGGAGACTGGAGCCCCAAGGGTACCAGCCTGTCACCAGCCAAGACCGAGCTGGCAGAGAGACCTGAAACAAGGCCCAAGGGCGTCACCGGGGAAGGGAAAATCCTGGACGGTGATGGGACACCGTCGGTGGGGCTCAGACAGGCAGAGCTCCCTGGCTGTCAACCCGTGGAAAAGAGGGACCGAAATAGCAGGGGCTGCGCGAGTGGTGGGGGCAGAGGAAGACCTGGTGCCAAAGACCTCACTCCTGCCAAAGAGACTGGGTGAGGGAGCTACAAATGCTGACTGTTAGGAAAGGGTGTGAGTTGCGGTGGAGGTTGTCGCCAGAGTGACGACCTGACTGCAGTTGGCGCCCTATGCGGGACCACGAGCAATCTGGGCGGGGGCACTGGTCCCTCTGTTTGTCCCTCTCCCAGAGTTCAAGCTTCACGGTGGATTTGTCCCAGGCCTTCGAGGAGTGGGAGCCCATGGACAGAGCCAGGGAGGCGGAGGAGCTTCTGGACTGGAGTGCCTTCTCTATCTCCTTGACCTTCTGCTCTAGGAGGTAGTTTTCAAGGTCCTTTTGGTTGCGTAGCCTAGTTGAATTTTTGGCAGAGCTTGCATGCCTTCACATCGTGGCTGGGCCTAGGCAGCGGATGCAAGTGTCATGGTGGTCCCTGTCTGAGATCTTCTTTCCACACTCGCACAAATGAAACAGTTTTTTGGGATTGGTAGACATTAAATAAAAGCATGAAAATCACTTTAGGAACAAACAGAACAAGACCTGACCAAATGGAAGACCTTACATCTCTTATTTTTTCAGAAAATTGAAGCCATCAGAATGAATATTCTACCACGACTAGAAAAAATTACTCACCTTAGTAATTGTGTTTCTTCTAATGGAGTCTTACTGTATTCTGACACATGCAGATAGCCTGAGCACTTGAACTGCCCCAGAGAGGAAAGAGTTAACTCTGTGCCAGAGCACAGAATGTTGGGCTCGAGCTCGGTTCAAACCTCTGTCAGCAGCACTTCAAAGTGTAACCGTCAGATTCTTACGAGGTAATACTAACTAACTAACTACACCTCCTAAGTGGTAATTGTAAATAAAACAGTCAACAGGCAACACATTTTTGGGTCCCCAAAAGACTCAAGTCAAGAACCCCAAATAACAACAACCAGGTAGTGAACCAATATATAACTACAAAAACAACATAAGCATAACCCACTCCCCCTTTCTAAAAGGGAGGAGTGCCAAGTACACCCCTGAGGTGCAACACTGTACCTGCCAGCCCACTTCCCAAAACCAGGTTTTGAGAGGGGAGGCAGGAAGGGAGGTCAGAATACAGCAAGACTCCATTAGAAGGAACACAATTACTAAGGTGAGTAATTTTTTTCTTCAAACAACATGAAGTCTTGCTGTATTCTGACATATTCAGACTACCAAGCAGTACCTCCAAGGAGAGGGTACTGAACCTATTTTGGGAATAGGCTCTGCAGTACTGCTGTACCAAACCTAGCATCACTCCTAGCCTGGATATCCAGAAAGTAATGCTTGGTGAATGTATGGACTGTTTTCCAGGAGTCTGCGTTGCATATTTCTAATAAAGGTATATCTCTGGCCGCAGCTAGAGAAGCAGCTGTACCCCTAGTCGAATGAGCCCTCAGGCCTGAGGGGGGTATTTTGCCTAGCTTTTCATAGCAGAAATGTATACAAGAGACAATCCACCTGGCAACAGTTCTCTTAGTAGCAGGTTTACCCTTTCCCACTTCACCATAAGTGAGAAACAACTGAGAACAGTCAAACCTAAGTACCTTAGTATGCTCAATGTAGTAGCTAAGTGCCCTCTTCTTTCAACTTTGTTTCACTCCCATCACGGCCCCAAGGTCCTCTCTCAAGCATCCCATCCGTTATCCTGCCCACCTGAGCCTCTAACTGCACTCTCCTCTCTCCTCGGCCGATGTCGGCACCCCTGGCTAACCCTTCTCGGGATGGGTTGCCCCTCTCCTACTTGTGGCGCCTACAAGGCAGGCTCCGGCTAATCGGATGAGAGTAGCGCCTGAAATCGGAGGTCGGCGAAGGGCATGGGATAGGTGCCGCCGCCCGATCCTCGGGCGCCGGGTTTTTCCTGTGTTCGAGTTATGTCCCCTTGATGTGGGGTGTGCAATGCCGCTCAGCTCTCAGCGTGGATGCTCTCATCCACGTCAGGAGTACAACCGCCCAACGTCACCCCGTGCTTTCTATGAGCCCAAGTGCAAAGCAGTGCTGCCGGTCTCCACCGGGGGCCGCTGCTGCACCGTGCTACCCCTGGATCCCTCCCCGACAAGGGAGAGCAGTCCTGTGGACGCTCAATCCTCTCTCTCCTCTGCTGACCTCCGACAGCCTGGGCTCGTTCCCAAACCCGGGTCGCCGGCATAGTGTGAGGTGTGGCGTCCAGTGCCTCAACCTTCAGCGCCACCGGGCCGACTAAGTGCCCTCTTAACATCCAAACTGTGTAATCTTCTTTCCCCTGAAGAAGAATGATCAGTGAAGAACACAGGAAGAGATATGGACTGGTTCAGATGAAAATCTGAAACCACCTTAGGTAAGAAGTTCCTATTGGCTCTAAGGACCACCTTATCTCTATGGAATGAGATAAAATCCGGCTCCATTGACAGAGTTTGCAACTCACCAATATGCCTGGCAGACATGATGGCTACCAGGAACACAGTTTTCCAAGTCAAGTACTTAAGTCCTGCTGAGGCCAATGGCTCAAAAGAGGGTTGCATAAGCTGACCAGTACAAACATTAAGATCCCAGGCAGGAGTAGGATCCTTAAAAGGAGGGTTGGTATGAAGAAGACCTTTAAAGAACTTACAGAAAACAGGGTGAGATGCCAGGGAGGAAGCCTTCACCACTGACAGAAATGGAGAGACAGCTGCTAAGTACACTTTCAGAGTGGCTGGCCTGAGACCTAGGCCATTGAGATGAACCATATAATCCAGATCAGTAGTGTTTGGTAAGACATCCTTATTGGAGCACCAGATGCTGAATCTCTTCCATTTGGCATTATAAGTTTTTCTGGTGGCAGGTTTTCTGGAAGCTTTAAGAATATCCAGAACACCCTGAGACAGGTGCAAATTTGCATACTCTAACTTTTCAAGAGCCAGGCCTTAAGGTTGAGAGACTGAAGATTGGGGTACCAGATTCTCCCCTGAGAGGAGGTTAACAGATTGTGCCTCTTGGGAAGAGATAGGGGAAGATGGACTGCTAGGGACATCAACAGGGGACACTAAGGCTGTCTGTCCCAGTCTGGTTCAATCAGGATCACCTTGCACGGTTGTGACCTGATCCTGACCAGGACCTTGAATAACAGAGGAAAGGCATAGAGGAATTTGCCCCCCCCAACCCCCAAATCCAGAACCAGAGCATCCAGGGGAACTGTGCCCATGACTGGAGGTCTGCAAGAGAAGAGAGGAATCTGATGATTGTCTGGGGCTGCAAAGAGATCTATCTCTGGAGTGCCCCACTTGGAGAAGACTACTTTCAAAATGAAGGGGTCCAGGGACCATTTGTGATGGCCCTGGGAAATCCTGCTCAGGGCATCTGATAGCACATTGTCCTTCCCCGGTAGATTGACTGCTACCAGAGATGCCTGCAGGGCATAAGTCAGAGACCAAGTTTTCATGGCTTCCGTGCACAAGGCTGTAGACAGAGTGCCTCCCTGCTTGTTGATGTACCACATGGTGGTGGTATTGTCTGTCCTGACCTGAACAACCTTGTTCTTTAGTGAGTCTGAGAAAGCTTGGAGAGCCAGGAATATTGCCCTGAGTTCCAGAAGATTGCTATGAAGTAGAGACTCCTGAGGGGACCACGCCCCTTGTGCTGTGAGGGCACCTAAGTGAGCTCCCCAGCCCAGGAGAGAAGCATCTGTGGTTAGCACAACTGAATGAGTCTGACTGATGAATGGGACCTCTTGCCTGAGATTGTCCTGATCCAGCCACCACTGGAGAGCTTGGATCAGAGTCCGAGTCACTGGAATCAATTTGGTTAGAGGATCTTTTTTTCTGAGACCAAAAGGACCTCAGATGGAACTGAATGTCCCTCATCTGAAATTTGTCTCCCTGTACCACCGCAGTGGAAGCTGCCATGTGGCCAAGGAGCTGAAGAAAATGTCTTGCTGGTCAAGACACCAGAAGGCAGAAAGAAGAAGCAAGGTCTGCAAGGGCCTTTACCCTTGCCAAAGGAAGAAAAGCCTTTGCTTGGACAGTATCCAGCTCTATCCCTATGAAGGTCAGGAGTTGCACTGGTTCGAGAACTGACTTTGGTAGGCTAAGGAGGAATCCCAGGTAAGTGAGCAATTGTTGTGTCACTTACAGGTTTCACTTGACTTGGTCTGGAGACTGCCCCACAATGAGCCTGTCATCCAGGTATGGAAAAATGGAGATGTTCTGTCTCCTGAGAAAGGCCACTACTACTGCTAGGCATTTTGTGAACACCCTTGGAGCTGATGTTAGTCCGAAGGGCATTGCTCTGAACTGATAATGGCCTGAAGGCAATTCGAACCTGAGGTACTTTCTGTGGGAGCACCTGATGGGAATGTGAAAGTAGGCATCTTTGAGGTCCAGGGAGGCTAACCAATCCCCTGGCCTCAGAGAGGGAAGACTTACTCCCACAGTCACCATTTGAATCTTGCTTGACAAGGCGCTTGTTTAGGTATCTTAGGTCTAGGATGGGCCGCCACTCCCCTGTCTTTTTTGAGGTAAGGAAGTATCTGGAGTACAGACCCTTGCCCCTGTGTGGAGTAGGAACTCTCTCTATGGCTCTGAGAGCCAGCAGAGAGGAAACCTCTGCCTCTAGGGCAATGGTTTCGGAGATGCTCGCAGGTGGAAAAGACCTGACCCTCAGTTTTGTAAATTTTTTGAAACTGAGGGCTAGTCCCTGGCTTACTGCCTCCAGGACCCGCTTGTCTGAGGTAACAGACTTCCATGCCTGGAAGCAGTAAGCCAGCCTGCCTCCTACTGGAATAGGGGAGTCGACCCGGGCTGACACATCAGGGTGTCTGCTTGGCAGGAGCCTTAGACTGGGAGGAGGATGCAGCCCTGCTCATCCCCCTTCTGCTTCTCCCTCTGAAGAACCCCCTCTGAGGAAAAGGAGAGAAGGCCTGTGCCTGGTAAAAAGGGCCTGCCCCTGCCCCTAGACTGCTGCTTCTGAGGAGTTGCCTGCCTTTCCTTGGCCTGTGAACGCCTGTAGGTGGTCCTGTATTCATCCATCTTTTTCATGTAATTCTCTGTCTGCTCACCAAACAGAGAATTACCCACCACAGGGAAATCCATGGCCTCAGCCTGGGTGTCCTGTGAGAGGCTAGTACATCTGAGCCAAGCAAATCTCCGAAGAGACACAGATGTAGCCATGACTCGTGATGACACATCATTTGAGTCCAGAGCAGCATGAAATTGGATCTTGGATGCCTCAATCCCATCAGCAGCCACCTCCTCCAGCTCCTTGGCTAGCTGGGGAAGCCTGTTTAGCCAGTTCCAGAACAGTATCCCATCTGGATTTCTGGTATCTGGCTGTATAGGCCATATAATTTGCCTGCCTGAGTCCCAAGGAGGATGCCAAGTACTGTTTTTTGGCCATAGCATCCACCTCCCTAGAGTCTTTATCTGGGGGGTGTGAAGCCAAAGGTATACTAGCCCTGTCACAGGCTGCAGCCTGCACGACCCCAACATGGCTGCATTGTTGGAACAAGAACTCTGTACCCGAGCCTGACAGCATATACCTCCTGTCCATTCTCTTATCCACAGGAGGTAAAGAATTTGGTGTTTGGAGAATTTTTTGGATCTGTTTCCCAAGAGATTTATGGAGGGGAATAGACAGCCTTTTGGACTCTGGGATGTCCATCATTTCTACAAAATCAGACTCCTCTTGTTCCTTAACAGCTTCAACCAGAGGAAGCTGGAGGGTCTCTGCTACTTTTTTGTAAAACAAACAGTGGGATGGGGACTCAGAAAGCCTGGGAGGGGAAACATTAGAACGCCTGTCTGGGGAGATGTCCGGTTCAATGGGCTCATCCAGACCTTCCACACCATCATCATCGTCGTCGTCGTTGTCATCGTACCCTTCTTCCCCCTCCAAATCCGGTTAATAATACTCATCCGGACAATATTTCTGAACTGGGGGGAACTCACCGAACCGAGCGCCTACCAAGAGGCGCCGGATCGGACAGAGCGATTCTACAATGCTTATCGCCCTGGCAACCTCTTCGGCAGTTGGACATTGCGGTTCTGGATCCGAACCGGCCGATTTCCTCTTTTTCTTTGACGGAACCGACCCCTCAGGATCGGTTCTCCTTTTGCCCGAAGGAGTATCGCCCAGGTCAGTGGCCACTCCCTCAGGTTTGGTCGGAACCGAACTGGGCTGGCCATCCGGATTAACGGACTTCTCGGCCTCCTTTTCCCTAAGCCTACCCAATCTCTTATCCACAGTGGTCTTTGGAAAATTCTTGCGGATTTGGCAGTCTGAATAGAGGTGGTCAAACCCCAGACAATAAACACAGGTGGTGTGAGGGTTTGCCTTAACAAAGGCATCCCCACACTCACTAGTGTTGAAATCCAGTGGGCCCGGTTTTTTTCTTGGGTTTCTCAGACAAGGCCAGACTAACAACTTACCCTTTATAGCATAAAAGCCAGGTAAGACCCCCCCTATCGGTTACCAACTGTGTTATGGGTCCACAAATTTTCACAAATAAAACTAAATCCACTACCTACAACACTTATTGTACCACAGACAGAGATCTGAATGGAAAGAAAAATAGTGCAAAAACTGTATTTTAAACAACTGACTTTACCGAACCGAGCAAGTGAAGGAGCAATCTCCGGAGCGACTGTTCGGTTAGGCGGAGTAAAGAATCTGATGGTTACACTTTGAAGTGCTACAGACAGAGATTTGAACCGAGCTCGAGACCAACGTTCTGTGCTCTGGCAGAGAGTTAATTCTTTCCTCTCGGGGCAGTTCAAGTGCTGGGGTTAGCTGCATATGTCAGAATACAGCAAGACTTCATGCTGTTTGAATTATAATTTTTTCAGAATATACCAGTTTGGCCCCCGATACTACTTTTCTTCTTGGAAAAAATTGATATCTAATTTTATCTGGAATGAACAACGCCCGAGGGTCCAATATTCATTATTACACCTTCCAATTGACGAGTGAGGAGTTAATCTCCCCAACCTGGAATGGTATGCACTGGCTGCCTTTTTAAAAATAAATATTCTTTGGCTAGCCCCGACATATTCTGCCCCATGGAAAGAAATAGACTCTACCTTGAATGATTTACATGACCCGGCACCCATCCTGTTTTTCACCCCATGCAATTCCATTCCAGTTGGTAACTTTACTGAAATAACTGATAGAGTCATTAAAATCTGAAATCAGTTGAAAAATTACTCGAAATTCCTAAACACATTTTTTCTCATGCGACTTATAGCTAAGGACGAGTTCTTTCAACCAGCCCAAAGTGATATGGCCTTTAGGGACTGGCGACATTATGGTCTACATTTTATCTTCCAACTCCTCACCACAACAGGCGTCACCTCATTCGAGGCTCTGCAAAAAGACTATGCCCTCCCCCACAGGGACCATTTTCGTTTCCTACAGCTTCGTGCATATATTCAAAGCAAAGACCCAGCAAGGGTCAACATCCCCCACACAAAAAGTACAGTTACGTAAGAACTTACCGTAACAGTAGATCTTCAAGAGAGGCAATTGCAGTAGGTAATTACATATAGGACTGACGCCAGTGGGCGTCAGGAGCCCATGAAAAATTTCTAGCCAGCAGCTCTGCTGGGCACCGCCCCCATGTCAGGAGACATCATGTCATGACGCCAGTATAAAGGGCAGTCCTCACGCCCGCTTCTTTCCAGTTCTTTTCCCGCCAAAGGCCAAAAGGCGAGACGAGAGAGAAGCAGATATTTCCATCCTGGAAAAGGAGCTGAAAAACTTAGGGGATGGAAGGCGGAGAGAGTTATTTATCAGCAAGAGCCTCTTCAAGATCTACTGTTACGGTAAGTTCTACAGAACTGGTGCCTGTCTTACTGAGAGGGCTCTGCGTAGGTAATTACATATAGGACTGAGTCCCAAGCAGTCTGGAACAAGGAGAAGCAAACGGGAGGAGGAAAGCTACTCAGGAGTAGACCCTCTGGCTGTGAAGGTCCTAGGAAAGGAGACCTTGCAGAACAGCCAACCCGAAGCCTGCTCTACAGCGAGAGGCAATGTCCAAACTGTAATGTTTTGTAAAGGTATGGACAGAAGTCCAGGTGGCGTCTGCACAGATGTCGGCTGTGGACACATTCTTGAAACAAACCGCAGAGGCAGCAACCCCCCCTAGTGGAGTGGCCTCTGACCTGACCCATCAGGGTCTTGTTGTATTTGTCATAACAGAAGGTGATACAGTGAGCCAACCATTTAGATAGGCATTGCTTGGAAACAGCATTGCCTTCTCTTTTAGGAGCAAAAGAGACAAACAATTGGTCAGTCTTTCTGAGATCCTTCGTCCTGTTGGTATAGTATCTCAGAACTCGGTGCACATCCAAAGTATGTAGGAGGTACTCTCCATGATTAGAGTGCTGCGTAAAAAAGGCAGGCAACACTATGGATTGATTCAGCGTAGATTCCGCTACCATCTTAGGGAGAAACTTAGGGTTGGTACGAAGAGCCACACATTCCTTGTGAAAAATCAGATATGGGATTTTACACATCAGGGCCTGGAGCTTGGAAATCCTTCAAGCATAAGTAATGGCCACTAGGAAGAGGGTCTTCTAAGAGAGGAACTTTAGGTCTGCTGAGGCTGCTGGCTCAAAAGGGGGCAGAGTAAGCTTCTCCAGAATAAAATTCAGATCCCAAGGAGGGGCAGGAACCTGGATAGGGGGTCACAAGTGGAGAAGCCCTCTAAGAAAGTTCTTGGAGACCTCCAGCTGAGCAAACGTCCTGTCTGCAAAAGGGACATGGTAGGCCGAAATGGCCACCATGTGCGCCTTTAAGGATGAATGACTGAGACCCAGATCAAAGAGGTGTCGAAGATAATCCAGAAGCCGCTCAACAGAGTACGAGAAAGGGTCAAAATCTTTGGGGGCGGCCCAGATAGTGAACCGTTTCCATTTCATAGCATAAGTCGATCTGGTGGAGCTACGTCTGCAGGAACCACGCATGCAACTGAAGGGACTTAAGGCCTAGATGGACCAGTGTCCCCCGATCCTGGGTCAGCAAAAGTTGTAACAGAGGAAGAAGAAGAGGAGGTTCCTCTAAGTACTCTTACAGAAGAGAGAACCATCCTTGCCTGGGCCAGAAAGGAGCGATCAGAATCATTCGAGCTCCTCCTGAACTGAGTTTCTGTAAGACCCTTGGAATCAATGGGATCAGGGGGAAAGCATACACGAATCTGCCCCTCCAATCGAGAGACAGAGCATCTCTCAAAAAAATGCCGCGCCCTGGAGGAAGCGAGCAGAAGTCGGGAAGTTTTGCGTTTTGAGGGGATGCAAACAGGTCTACCTATGATGTTCCCCAACATAGGAAGATATCGTCTGTGACCCCTTGATCCAGTTCCCACTTGTGAGCTTGAGCAGATGACCGACTGAGTCTGTCTGCCAAGGTGTTCTCGACCCCCGGGATGTGAATCGCCGTGAGGTGAAGGTTGCGCTGCACTGCCCAATCCCAAAGTCGCATCGCCTCCCTGCAAAGAGGGTAGGAACGAGTTCCTCCCTGCTTGTTGATGTACCAGACTACACACATATTGTCCGTCTGTACAGCCAAGTGACCGGGAAGCAGATGCGGATGCAGAGCCTGAAGAGCATACAGCACTGCTCGAAGCTCGAGCACATTGATGTGAAGGGATTTCTCGAGCTTGGACCAGGAGCCCTGGGTCCTGTGAGGCCCAAGATGGGCTCCCCAACCCTTGCCCGAGGCATCTGTAGTCAGCGTCTGGGAGGGGGGAAAAGACAAAAGGGAACTCCCTGGTAAAGATTCTCCTGAACCATCCACCACTGCAAATCCCAAGCCATAGGAGTGGAGACCAGAACGAGCTGATCTAGGTCGTCCACCAACTGATCCCACTGAGACCGAAGCATCCACTGAGAGATCCTCATGTGGAGCAGAGCGTGAGGGACTGTCGGGATCGCAGCCGCCATGAGCCCGAGGAGGCGAGGGACCGACCTGGCACTGGTCCACCTGCGGCCGGACAGCAGGCTGACCTGTGCTTGGAGTATGGCCGCCCTGTCCGGTGGCAGGAAGGCCCAGCCAGAGGTCGTGTCCAGGATCGCCCCAATGAGCTGGAGCCTCTGGGACGGGATCAAGTGGGACTTGGAGTGGTTGATGGTAATACCCAGGTGGGTAAAAAAACCCTGGGTAAAGGAAAGGAAGCGCAGGAGTTCTTCCCTGGATGGGGCCGCTAGGAGCCAATCGTCTAGGTACGGGAAAACCTGCACCCCCTTGGTACGCAGGTAGGCCGCTACCACAGAAAGGCATTTGGTGAACACTCGGGGCACCGAGGAAATACCAAATGCAGGGATTTATTTAACTCTAAAAATTGATTAGCGTTTTGCTCATAAAAGTGCTAAATCTTTGTGAAAATGCATAGCTCTTGCCTCACTGTGTTTAACAAACACAGCACTTCTAGAAAATCTATATAAATACTTTCTGTACAGTTAGTATAGTCCCAAGAAAAAAACTGCTAATCAATTATTTAAAACCCTGAAGTGCGAGGGCCTTGAACTGGTAGTGGTCCCCCTTGAACGCAAAACACAGGTATCTGCGGTGGGAAGGGCAGACGGGGATGTGCAGGTAAACATCCTGCATATCCAGAGCGCACAGCCACTGTCCCGGCCAAAGAAGGGGCAGGAGGCCCTGAAGGGAGAGCATCCTAAACCTCTTGTACTCCACGAACAAGTTCAAGGAACTGAGGTTGAGAATCGGACTTACATCCCCTGACTTCTTCAGGACCAGGAAGAAGTGTGAATAGTAACCCGTTCCCTGAAGAGGAAGGGGAACGGGCTCTATCGCCTCCTTCAGCGTAAGTGCCGAAATTTCAGCCTGAACCAGAAGAAGATGCTCCTGAGAGTACAACGACCTTAGGGGGCGGTTTTTGAGGGGTTTCCGAAGAAACTCTATTGAGTGTCCTTCTGCAATCAGCTGGAGCACCCAGGAATCTGAAGTTATCCTCTCCCAACCCGGAAGGTGGAGGGAAAATCTCCCTCCTACCGGTTCCTCTGGAGATCCCAGAGGCTGTGGAAGAGGAAAGGAGTCAGGTGGTGTGGAGCAGCGCCGCGGCTGAAGTCCCCACTGCTTTTCTGGGCAGTGGGAGTTTGGCAGCCGGACAGGTCAGGCGTTTATTGGCCTGCTTTCCCTGGAGTTTCACTCTTTGCCGATTCCACCTCCGAAAGGGACGACGCTGTGTTTGAGGGGGACTGTACATGGAGTCCACAGACTTTAGTGCAGTCCCCTTCTCCTGCAGATCGGTGATAATGTCCTTGACATCACCACTGAACAACACCAAACCCCAGAAGGGCGCTTCCTGAATAGCGGACTGCACTTCTGGGACCAACACTGAAACATGGAGCCAGGCATGACGCCGTAAACTTACGGCAAAAGCCGAGCTCCTACCCGCAGTGTCCACTGCATCGTATGTGGCACGAAGCATGTGCCAACTGGCCAAACGTGCAGAACGGACGAGGTCAGCCACTTCCTGTTTAACCTGAAAGTCAAGAAGGGAGTCCAGTTTGGATTCCACTTCACTAAGAATCACCTTTTGGTAATCTCCCATGTGACCGACATAGTTCAGGACCCTAATACCTAGAGTGGAAGAAGCAAAGGTCTTCTTGCCACACTGGTCCAGTAGACGGGATTCTTTGTCAGGTGGAGATGAGTTCAAATGCTTCGGGTTAGCTGACTGGCCGTGAGCGGCGCTAATCACGACAGAATCAGCTCAAGGGTGAGAATCAAGAAAGTCAACACCCTCAAGAGCCTGATATAGCCTGTTCAACATCTTAGGAAGAGGGGCTAAAGCCGACGGCTGTTTCCAAATAGTGGAAACAAGATCGACATGAGGCTCAGTCCAGGGTGGCACCAAGGTCGGAGCGGTCTCGGGCAGATCCAGATGCTCAGTGAGCTTTTTACGCTGTGGATCCGGCCCCAAGGAACACCACTTATGAACCTCCTGGATTTTGCGCAGCAATTCCGTGAAGGAAGGATTCTCCGGAGGAGTCCTAGGCCTGGGCTTTGTCGGAGAGCATGGCTCGCTGTCCGGGTCAGAACAATAGTCGGAGTCGTCCGATGTGCCCGAGGAGGAAGAAGAGGAGGAAGAAGAAGACTCCCTTTCCCGGCGTGGGGGAGGAACGGACCCCTTGGGAAGCCCTCGGGGAAGCGTGTCCTGTCCCGCCCTGGAACCAGAGGGCTCGCCCCTGGTATCCGGAGGTGGGGAGGAAATCTGTCGTCTCAGACGTATGGGAACTGGAACCGGCACAGTCATCGGGAGATGACTCTCCACCTCCCTGGAGAGCTGAGCCATGGCCTCAGCCCACCAGGAGACCAGAGCCTCCTTTAGACCCACCGGCCGCTGAGGGGGCGGTGGAGGAGGAGGGGAATACAGATACTGAGTGTACCTGTAAGGTGCATATCCATAACCCGACGGCGGGTAACCCGGCATCGGGTAGTGAGGCACTGTGTACTGCGGCGTTGGATAGGCCGGCGTCGGGTACTGGGGCATTGGATACTGCGGACCCGGGTAAGACAGCGTCGGATACGATGGGGTCGGATACTCAGGACCCGGAGGGTCTGACGGAGCAGACAGCCCGGCCGGAGGGCCAACGGGTGGGCCTGGAGCAGAAGGCCCGGTGGGTAGAGGGCCCGGCATTGGAGCGGCATCCGGGAGAGGGATGTTGCCTGGCATCGGCATGACCGGCATCGGGGCCGGCATCCGGGGAACCAACGTCAGGCCATCTGGCCCAGCGGGAGGAAGTACTGACTTGGGGTACGTAGCAGGAACCTCGGCATCACCCAGGGATGGAGGATAAAAATCCCTGGGGTCAGGCTGAGGACACCTAGGGTCCCCGGAAGGCAGCGAAGACTGCGGGGAGCCGGGAAATGGTGGACGTAAGAGGGTCCGGCGTCCGCTCAGCTGCCATGCAGGCGTCGGGCAAGCCGACGTCCGACTTATCAGTGGAGTCCAGGCGGACGTCTGAGGAGCCGACATCTGACTTAGCGGACCCATCGCCCGAGGCAGGTCGCGAAGGGGGAGCAGGCTGGTCGGACGGGAGAGGGGCCGTGTGCCGCCTCGAAGGGTCGAGCGACTTATCGACTGACTGTGTGTGGGTGTCAGAGGAGCTGACATCCGGCTTACTGGAGCCGCACGAACCAGTAGGTCGCACGGTGACAGCCTTACCAGGAGCAGAAGCCTCCAATAGCCCGGAGGTGCCCAAGGGCGAGCCAGACGGGTGGGCCGACGCCGCCTTGGAAGCCTCCAAGACGGCCGTCGCGGAACCTGGAGCACGGTGACTCCAGCCGAAGTCACAGTAGATGAGGAGCCCCGGTCCTTCTCCTTGTCCTTCTTCTTACGATGGCCTTCACGGGAAGTGGATGCCTGCCAAAGCTTTTTCAACTCCTTCTCCATGGAGGACATTTTCTTCTTGAGGATGTGGGCCTCCAGGGACTGCTGCCTCCGTCTGCGGGTGGTGCGTTGAATTTAAGGCAGTGCTGACACTTCTCTACCTGATGGTCTGGGCCAGACAGAAGAGGCACTGGAAATGGCCGTCCTTGTGCGGGAGTTGGACACCGCACGAGTCGCACTTATTTTTGTGCTCGGAGGGTGTAGGGGACGACATACACCAACGAAAACCTGACAATTTGGTCAAATAAATCGATAAAAACGACAGTAAAAACCTACCAACGACAGAGCTGACAAGCGTTGAACTTTACCGTGAGGCGCTGACATGAGCTAACGGTGGGAAAGAACTGGGAGGCGGGCATGGGGGACCACCCCTTTATACTGACGTCGCATGACGTCGGTCACCTGCAATGGGGGAGGTCCCCCGCTAGAGACTGCTGGCTAGAAATTTTTCCGTGGGGTCCTGACGCCCGCCAGCGTCATTCCTATACGTAATTACCTACTGCAAGAGCCCTCTCGAAGTAAGATCCACTGTTACTACAACTCCTGATGGATACTATCCGGGTAAATCTGGGGAAACATACAATAGGACAACTTTACCGAATAATGAGGGACACTCTAAGTGATTCAAAATTAACAATCTTAAATAAATGGAACATGGAGTTGGGGTTATAGGTATCAGAGGCAGAGTGCCTGAATTCACTCCCACAGCTATTACAATCACTAACTCCTCGATGTGGAGGGAATATGCCTGGTAGTGCCACTCCCAATATTTTCGATCACAAGCAATCTTAATTATGTAACCCCCCTGCAAATGGGGGTTCCCAAAAGACTTCCAGGAGCTTGCTTGAATGCTCCAAGCCTGAATGGTGTTTGGCGTCTAAGCCATTTATCAGTGAGTGTTTTTAGAACCTCTGGTACTGTCTCTTTAAGAGCTGTCTGCTTGCAGACATAATTAGTTTGTATGGGGACTGTGTGTTTCTTTGATTGAGTACCACCAAGCTGCTGCCAATTCACTCTATTTTTGCAGTCACTAGGAGTGCAAAGGGAACCTATCTGAAAGATGTAACTGTTTGCCAGAAATCATTTACAGTAATAATGAAATTACAGTTTGTCTAACCTGCTTTCTTTGCAGTCAGAACAGTGTCTGCCTAGTTCCCCATTCTGGTTTTGAACTGCTGAACTGGACCAATCAGTGTGGGGTAAGCTAGCTCTAAAATGGTCCCTTGACTAATCAGAACTTGGACTCATAATCTGAGCCAGCCACAAGAGGATTGTATGAGCAGTGACTCTGGGAGATGTAGTTTAGACTTCAGTGCCTTTTGGACCAACAGCAGCAGTCTATTGTGAGTGACAGCCAATCCAGTCAAGAACTGGGAGGAACTCAAAGGAAGTGCCCGGTTTTGTCGGGTTGGAGTTTCAGTTGAGCTTTGGCAGTGAAGAAGGAAGGAGCCCTGTGCTTTTCAGTGTGCAGTTTTTAGTCAAAACGTGTAAGGCCCAGAGTTCCGGGTCTGCAGCTTGTGTAACAGCTTGTTAGGACTGAATCGATCCTGTGAAGAGAATCAAAGGATATCTGAAGAGTAGAAACCAGGCTCACCCTGTAGAAGACTGGAGGAATTGCTGAAAATTGCACCGGTCTGTCAGGAACTGAATCTGCTGTGTGTTCTCCCGGTATTGTGCAGTAATTGCGATCGGATACAGATGCAGCCTGCCTGGTATAGTGCTTCTTTATATAAATGTGTGAAGAGGTTTGTGTACCTCAGTGAGTCCTGCTGACATTGAAGGACCCTATCTTATTTGGAGGTCGTGAGTACTAATTCAGGGTCGCTCCCTGTTGAATTACCACATTAAATCCAAATGGAATTACTGTACTGCTGACTGTTTAATTTTCCTTTCTGTGTGAAAGGGCCCCACCAGCTGCCACGGTTTGGACTAGCTACTAGGGGCTTGGGGTACCCAGGACAGTAACTGATAGGGATAGGCCTGTGCACAGAGCCAAAGGTAGATTATTAGAGTGATAAGCTAATTAACCTGATTTCCCTGTCCTTGTTATATCCCCCAAATAAATCAGAGCTGCTTGTTTCAGCAAAGTTATACTGCCTGAGGTATTTGTTCATGTTAAAGTACTGTACTGTGATTGTTGCACTGTATCTTATTTCACAGGAGGTCCCAGTGTCAAACAAGTCCTGGGGGTAAGTGTATACTGTGAAGATAATTCTGATATATTGTGTGGGCTACTAATGGGAAGAAAGGGGTTGCAGTGTCCCAGAGGGCTGTGACCAAGTTAGTTTAACTATTGCAAACCCTGACCTCTGGGTGGAGGCACCCGCCATTGGATCCAGGCCCCTCAACCTGTTAGTGGCAAATCAGGCAGGGGTAGTAGCCCGGATAGCGCCATCTAGGGTTACATCTTGAGGCTCACCGCTGGGACTGTGTGTCCTCTAGTGGCCATATTTACGAACCACTGTTAAGAAAAAAATGGGTACCCGACAGAAGTGGCTGTGCACCGGTGGTGGAGTGGTGTACTGGGGAGGAGATCGACCCCAAAATGCTATGCTTATCCTGGACATCCCCTGTATCAATACGACACTGTGCAGGGAGTACTTTCCAAGGTGGAAGGTTTACAAAACCCTGTGGTGGTGGGTCGGCATGCTAATCTGCTCACCCACACTTTCCTGGCCCCAGTAGAGTTTAAGGATCCCATAGATAGCTCCAAAGTGCCACAGACCATTACCCCAGAGGGAGCCCTCACTGCTTGGAGAGTGATATCTAAGGACAGTAAAGACCCGGGGGGGGGGGATGAGCCCCCACCACTATCTGAAACTTTTGAGGAGAAATTTGCTAAATGGTTGCTGGGGGAAGGGAAAACTGTGGAGGACTTGAAGAAACTATTCTTGCCACCTGGGGTGTTCCTCCCCAACACCCTCCCGCCTCCAGTACCCGTAATGGTGGCTGAACCAATGCAGACTCCTATTTCTGCACCTGCCATTAGTCACGACTCCACTGAAGGTTGAGGATCTTCTCTGGCACCCTCCCCACCCCCAAGGGAGGATGACTGGGAGACCTGATAGACTATGTTGCCCCAAGTGTTAGAATGGCAATGCTCGGAAGTCAAAAGTGAAAGAGGGTTAGTGAGAGCCTCCGAGGTCCTGCCCTGGCTACCATTCGTGGCAAACGGGCCAGTAACCCTGAAGTGACTGCACAGGCCTATCTTGAGGCCTTGGAGAATGTGTATGGAGCCCAGATTCTGATGAGGATCTATGGTGGAGAGTAAGAAATGCACAACAGTACCAAGGGAGTTGTTGTCTGTGTATGTATCTCGCTGGAAAAATTGTTGCAAGAATGCCTCAGAAAGGGTAGTTTGCCAGCGATTGAACTGGACCGAACCAGGCTGGACAGGATCCTTAAGTCTGCCCCTTCTCAGAACTGCTGTTGCTTCAGTTACGCCTGGCAAATCGACTGGAATCCCACCCTCCTATGATGAGTTAATGAGAGAAATTCGAGGAGTTGAGAAAGGCGACCTCGGGAGGACCTGCACCAATAGCTGCGGCTACGACCGAGTGACTGAGGGTGGCCCATCAAGTGAAGTTCAGGGGCAGAGGTTGGCAGTCAATGAGTGCTCTGACAAGGAAAAGATATGCCACAATGGGGAACTGTTGAGAGAGATCCGGAATTCAAAAATAGTCCTTTATGAAGGCCACGCTGCAAGTGGGCCCTAATCTATATCCGACTGCATCTGCTATGGGGTGGGGTACCCAACCATGTATCTCCTGCTGATAACAGCTCCAAACTCAATTCCTTGACCATGGAAGTGAAGAAACTGACGAGATGTCTCCAAATGCTTATCACGCCGCAGACAGAGATGGCACCAAGGTTTCCAGTTAGTAATACCCCCGCGCTCCCAGTGTGGTGCCTCGCCAGCTCAAACTCCAGAAAGTATGTTTTGCTATAATTATGGAAGGATGGGCACATGAAAAGGGAATGTCGGTCCCCAAAAGACACTGACAAAGTTGTATATAGGCTACAAGGAGAGCTTCGAGAACAAATCAGTGGTTAAGAGGTGCACGAAATTATCCCAGTGAGGGCACCAAAAATGCTAACTCACGCCCTTTTGTGGCAAGGTCAGTTGCCCAGGCCCCACTATCGCCTCCAGACTGGTCCAGAATAGTGGGTCCTCCATGGAGACCACTGTAAAGGTGAATGGAGTGTCTACAAGAGCTGTATTAGACAGTGGCTCCCAAGTGACAATTATGTTCCAGGATTGGTATCAGAAGCATTTGTCAGACGTACCCTTACAACCATTAGAAGGACTGCATGTATGGGGTTAAGTGAAGGCCTACCCTATTCCGGGTATATTGAATTTGGCTGTCTTTCCCCACCTCCGTGGCTGGAGTGGCCGAACAAGTAGAGACTCTAGCCTTAGTGTGCCTCACTGGACTGTATGATGGTGTCCCTTTGTTGATTGGAACAAATGCTCATATGTTCGGAAGGCTGGCACAGTTATGTTATGAAAACAGGGTCAAAGACTAGTAGAGCTTTAAGAGTTCCGCTTTAATTAAGAAGGCCTATGAGGCACAGAGAGATGCTGAAAATAGAACCAGAGGAACCGGTCGGAATTGTATGGAAGAAGGATCCTGAGTCTCGACCCTGGCGCCAAATGCCCAGTGTACCTTACAGGGAGAGGTCCGTATCAGAAAGGATGTTAAGAATAAAATATTAATGTTGGATGCACCAGGCGATGGAAAATTGCCAGAGGGACTGCTGGTCAAGCCTAGTATTTTGCCCGCTAGAGCCCATGCATATGCCAGAAGGGTAATGGTCCAAGTTCATAATGTGTCTGAAAGAGACATTCGAGTAAATAGAGGTTGCATCCTGGCTAATGTGCATTGTGCAGACACTGCAGTGCTACCCAGCAGCAAGAGTTCAAGGAAGAATGACAGAGTAACGCCTGACTTGTTTGATTTCGGCGACTCCGCTGCCAGCTGAATGGAAAGTGAGGATCAGTGAGAAGCTTGCCCAGAGAGACCAGGTGTTTTCTTTAAAGGAATGGGACGTAGGATGCTGCAAGGAGCTGAGCACAATATCTCGCTGCATGACGAAAGACCATTTCGTGGAGAGGTCTCACGCCTGGCACCTGCTGACATAGATGATGTGGAGACGCATCTGCAAGAGATGTTAGCTGCTGGTGTAATACAAGAATCCAGAAGCCCTTATGCTTCCCCATTGTGGTAGTGAGGAAAAGAATGGAACAGTAAGGATGTGTGGATTATCGCATCTAAACCGGCGGACTATCCCGATCAGTACACAATGCCCCGCATTCAGGATGCTTTGACTGCCTAAACGGGAGCAAGTGGTTCTGCATGGATCTCCCGCAGTGGGTACTACCAGATCCCGATGGCCCCAGAGGACCGTGAGAAGACGGCCTTTATCTGTCCGGGCTATTTATGAATTCATGAGGATGCCTCAGGATTTCAGGTGCCCCAGCCACTTTTCAACGATTGATGGAGCGTGCAGTGGGGACATGAACTTACTAGAGTGCCTGGTATACCTAGATGATGTTATTGTGTTTGGAAGCTCACTGAGGAACATGAGAGCAGATTATTTAAGGTATTGGACCGACTGGAGGACTTTGGCCTTAAACTGTCCATTGATAAGTGTCAATTCTTTTCAACATCAGTAAAGTATGTGGGACACATAGTATCCACCGAGGAATAGAGACCCACCCAAGTAAAGTTGAGGCCTTGACCACCTGGCCACAGCCCAAAATCTAAAAGAACTGCAAAGATTCCTGGATTCTGTGGTTATTATCGGCGCTCATCAAGGACTATTCAAGAGTGATCCGCCTTTACTTAACCTTACTCAAGGGTATCCCCCAACCCACAAAAATACCAAAAGTCAGCGCCTCAAGACTGAAAGAGTGTATTTTCATCCGAGTGAAGTATTTGGGGCCCGCTGGACTCTGATTGTGAGACTGCTTTTCATGAGATCATATATCAACTTACCCATGCTCCAGTGCTGGCCTATGCCGATCCAAGAAAACCTACGTCCTGCACACTGATGCTAGCTTGCAAGGGTTGGGGGCTGTGTTGTACCAAGAGCACGAGAATGGCCTGAGACCAGTGGCCTTTGCCAGCAGAAGCCTGACCCCATCCGAAAAGAACTATCCTGTACATAAGTTAGAGTTCCTAGCTTTGAAGTGGGCTATTGTTGACCAATTCCATGAGTACTTGTATGGGGCTAAAATACTAGTAAAACTGACAATAATCCTTGACCTATGTGCAGACCTCAGCTAAGTTGGATGCCACTGGCCATAGGTGGCTTTCTGCATTATCTACATATGACTATGTTCTCGAATACCGAGCAGGTCTGAACCACATAGATGCTGATGCTCTCTCCCGAGGCCTGTTCCCCAGAATGATTGGGTCCGATTGGCAGAACCTGACATTCGGCACTCTGCCGAAGTTTGACAGGGAGGAACAATGTCCACGGACGAGTGGACTGCATGGTGGATTGCTTGGGACCCTCTGAGAATTGCATACCTGCTGCTTATTGCCACTTTTCTGCAACAGACATTGGTGCACTGCCTCAGCTGGACAATGACAGTATTCGCAGGCTCAATCCCGCGATCCCATGATCAAAGCAGCTTAGAAGCCCTCTATGCAGGAAAAGATGTGTCCAAATTACGCCCACTGATTTGAGAACTGCACTGTTATACAAAGAAGGTCCTAAGTTGAAACTGATCAATAAACTGTTATACAGAGAAACAGTAGACAGAGGGGGACAAGCAGACAAACAACAACTAGTGCTGCCCACTGCCTTTCGAGACTCAGTACTGAGGTCCTTGCACAACCACATGGGGCACCTTGGTACAGACAGAACACTTGACTTGGTGAGATCCAGATTCTATTGGCCTAAGATGGGAGCTGATGTGGAGCAACACATTCGAACTTGTAGTCGCTGCTTACAGAGGAAAGCTTTGCCCAGAGGGCTGCCCCTTGTTAACATCACCACCAGTGCACCCATGGAGCTGGTCTGTATTGATTTTCTGAGTTTGGAGTCAGATCAAAGAAATATCAGTAATGTGCTGGTGGTCACTGACCATTTCACCGAGATATGCCCAAGCTTTCCCACCAAAGACCAGAAAGCATCCACTGTGGCCAAAGTACTTGTAGAAAACTTTTTGTTCACTATGGGGCTCCACAAAGAATCCATTCTGATCAAGGGAGAGACTTTGAGAGTCGCCTGATCAAAGAGATGCTTTCTCTGTGGGGAGTGCGAAAGTCCAGAACCACTCCTACCACCCCAGGGGGACCCACAGCCTGAACGCTTCAACCAAGACTTTGCTAGATATGCTAGGCACCCTGCACCCAAAGGACAAGCTCTAGATGGAGCCAACAAATTAGCACCCTGGTACATGCTTATAACTGCACCAAAAGTGATGCCACTGGATTCTCCCCACCGCCTGATGTTTGGAAGAGAAGCTCGACTACCAGTAGATGTGTGTTTGGGGTCTCTCCTGATGGGGTTCAAGCTGACAACTATTTACAGTATGTGCAAAAGTTAAAGGCCCAGCTAACTCATGCGTACTCAACTGGCTCAAACCATGGCTGCCAAAAGAAATCTGGCCAACAAAGAAAGGTATGATAAAAGGTGAAAGCACAGGAACTCCAGGAGGGAGATCGGTATTGCTAAGAAATCTGGGACTGCATGGCAAGCACAAGATTGCTGACAGATGGCACCATCTCCCTCACATTGTAGTGGGCAAACTAGATGATCTGCCAGTGTACAAAGTAAGGCCTGAGAATAATTCAAAGATGTAAAAACAATGCACAGAAATCATTTACTGCCCATTGGACAAATCTTGATTGAGTCTGAGCCCCAGAAGATGCCCCTCTGGACCAGTGACTAGAGCTGCTGCTAAGAAAAGATCAAGGAAGTCTGCACCTACAGAAGCAGAGTTAAAGTGTTCCCCTGCACAAGTCCCAGTTGAGCATGACTGTCAGTCCATATCAGAAGAAAGTGAGAGTGACTTTGAATACTATCCTTCTTACGAACTGAGTCAATTGTTTCGGGCAATCCCTAGTCAATACTGGAGACAAAGCTGGGCCTTCTGGACTGTCTAAGCCCCAGCTTCATCCCTGGAGCCATTGTCTCAGAAAGTGAAGTGCAAAGCATCAGATCAGATGAAATGGAATCATTGTGCATGGTTGAACTGTTTGAGTTTTCAGGGAGGAAAATGATAGATTGGGGCAGACTGGTGATACACCAACAAGAAGAGTATTTTGAGTGCCCTGATAGTCCACTGCCAGTGTCCGAAAGCTCTCCATGCGAGCCAAATGTTGTGGACTCAGAAACTGTAACTCCTGGAGCTGAAAGTGCCCAAGTTCTAGCCTCTCTACCCCATGGAGACTCCCTGACAAGTGAGGACAATGCTGAAAATGAGGCTCAGAGTGCAGAGACTGTAACAGTTCCCCTAGAAAGACTGGTCGAGCTGTAAAGCCTGTGGTGCACCTCAGTTATGATTCCCTTGGGAGGCCTGTGGATTTGCCTCTCAATGTTGTCCATAAAGGAGTGTATGTGTCCCCGAGCTCATTGCCCAAACTGAGCGCCAGTGCTAACTCCAAGTTACTTGTGTTGCCTTTCTATATGGTGCCCTTGCCCCATCCAGCCCCAAGGTAACTGATAGGAAGGGCCCCTCTTCAGGTTTCATGTACAAGAGGTAATAACTTGAGTTATGGTACAATGTGTGTGTAATACTGTGTAAAGAGGACGTACTGCAATGTTTCAGAAATGTGTTCTTGGTAAAATGATATATTGACTGATGATTACATGTGTGAGCCTAATGCAAATGTATACGTTGCAGTTAAAACTATGGGTACTTGCTTGACGCTGACGCCAAGCTTTCCCAGGCCAGGAAGGGTGTAACCCTGCAAATGGGGGTTCCAAAAGACTTCCAGGAGCTTGCTTGAATGCTCCAAGCCTGAATGGTGTTTGGCTAGCCATTTATCAGTGAGTGTTTTTAGAACCTCTGGTACTGTTCTTTAAGAGCTGTCTGCTTGCAGACATAATTAGTTTGTATGGGGGACTGTGTGTTTCTTTGATTGAGTACCACTCAAGCTGCTGCCAATTCACTCTATTTTTGCAGTCACTAGGAGTGCAAAGGGAACCTATCTGAAAGATGTAACTGTTTGCCAGAAATCATTTACAGTAATAATGAAATTACAGTTTGTCTAACCTGCTTTCTTTTGCAGTCAGAACAGTGTCTGCCTAGTTCCCCATTCTGGTTTTGAACTGCTGAACTGGACCAATCAGTGTGGGTAAGCTAGTTTCAAATGGTCCCTTGGACTAATCAGAACTTGGACTCATAACTGAGCCAGCCACAAGAGGATTGTATGAGCAGTGACTCTGGGAGATGTAGTTTAGACTTCAGTGCCTTTTGGACCAACAGCAGCAGTCTATTGTGGTGACAGCCAATCCAGTCAAGAACTGGGAGGAACTCAAAGGAAGTGCCCAGTTTTGTCGGTTGGAGTTTCAGTTGAGCTTTGGCAGTGAAGAAGGAAGGAGCCCTGTGCTTTTTCAGTGTGCAGTTTTAGTCAAAAACGGTGTAAGGCCCAGAGTTCCGTCTGCAGCTTGTGTAACAGCTTGTTAGGACTGAATCCGGTCCTGTGAAGAGAATCAAAGGATATCTGAAGAGTAGAAACTAGGCTCACCCTGTAGAAGACTGAGGAATTGCTGAAAATTGCACTCGGTCTGTCAGGAACTGAATCTGCTGTGTGTTCTCCGGGTATTGTGCAGTAATTGCGATCGGGATACAGATGCAGCCTGCCTGGTATAGTGCTTTCTTTTATATAAATGTGTGAAGAGGTTTGTGTACCTCAAGTGAGCCCTGCTGACATTGAAGGACCCTATCTTATTTGGAGGTCGTGAGTACTAATTCAGGGTTCGCCCTATTGAATTACCACATTAAACTCAAATGGAATTACTGTACTGCTGACTGTTTAATTTTCCTTTTCTGTGTGAAAGGGCCCCTACCAGCTGCCACGGTTTGGACTAGCCACTAGGGCTTGGGTACCCAGGGACAGTAACTGATAGGGATAGGCCTGTGCACAGAGCCATAGGTAGATTATTAGAGTGATAAGCTAATTAACCTGATTTCTCCCTGTCCTTGTTATATCCCCCTAAATAAATCAGAGCTGCTTGTTTCAGCAAAGTTATACTGCCTGAGGTATTTGTCTATGTTAAAGTACTGTACTGTGATTGTTGCACTGTATCTTATTTCACAGGAGGTCCCAGTGCCGAAACAAGTCCTGGGGGTAAGTGTATACTGTGAAGATAATTCTGATATATTGTGTGGGCCACTAGTGGGAAGAAAGGGGGGTTGCAGTGTCCCAGAGGGCTGTGACCAAGTTAGTTTAACTATTGCAAACCCTGATCTCTGGGTGGAGGCACCCGCCATTGGATCCAGGCCCCTCAACCTGTTAGTGGCAAATCAGGCAGGGGTAGTAGCCCCTGGGATAGCGCCATCTAGGGGTTACAATTAAATATATGCCAGTAGAGTTTGGTAGATGCTGGAGGGGGTGCAATTGTAGGGTAGCAGACCTGAGCCATATTCTATGGCTCCGCCCATTGTTAATGCCCTTTTGGTGTGCTTTGCAGAATGAGATCTGAGACTGTCTTTACCTTTGTTTATTTATTTCACAATTTGGAAAGTACCTTTGAGTCGAAGACTCATTTACAAAGGCTCCACATCACATTTAGTAGAACAATACAACAGTAAACACACTACAAAAGCAGTACTCAAACAGACTTGTTACAGAGAATACAGTAAATGGCTAACAATCTGATCCAGAGTAACTGGACAGATCAAAAAGCTTGGTAAATGATGGGAGAGGTAGTAGAATTAACAGCGGAATTGGTGCTTCTATCCATTATGCCACAATGGAGAAAAACTCTTGAGAATATTCTTGCTGGCATCAAAAAGTCAATCACAAAAAAAATGACGAGACAGATTCCATCAATCCCAGAATGGAGAACGATAATAACAAATATCTATGCAATGGAAAAACTGACGGCATCACTATATGACCAATTAGATCAATTTTTAACAAAATGGAAAAAATGGCTTTGGTATATGGCACAACTGGAACCAGATTTTGTCCCTTAATACAGTCCCGGGTCTCTGGGGGGGAGATTAGAGTGGGGTTGGAGTGCCGCTCTCACCGGAAGAAGGAAGAGGTTAGAAAGGTAGTGACTACCAGATTTGGGTATTCCCGTTTACCCCTCCCCCCCCCCACTGCCTTTATGTGAGCGAAAATGTCTATTATTGTGAAAAGGTATTTTTACTAGATATTCTCAATGTCTTAACATCAAGACCAAGGATTAATATCTGATTAATGTACTGTACAAGCTAATTTAGATTTTCCACTTTTTCTGTTGTACTGTCAAACACTGCTGTACATGTCTCGACCAGAAACTTTTAATAAAAGATACATTTAAAAAATAAATAATCACTTTAGGAAATAGTGATTAGGCAAACCTGGGTGAGAAAAGAAAGTAGGAACATTTTTGGTAGTTGACTGAAGTGGTGGCGTCTCCATGGGATCCGATGTGCGATGGTCGATGGCAGGAAAAGAACTGAGGAAGGTGCAGGGCCGGCAACGTATATATGGGAGGAGCGATGTTGGTGGACATCTTCATAGGCGACCCCAGTTCGCTGTTAGCTAGAAAAGTTTCAATGTGGTCCTAGTACCTGACAGTTATAGTTCCAAAGGAGTGGCTTGCTGTAAGAGACCTCCATAATGAAGATCTACCAACTACAGACCATCAGTCTTACTTCAGTAGTGGGAAAACTACTGGAAACCCTGCTAAAAGAGAGACTGGTTTATTACCTGGAAGCCGACGGGCTGCAGAACCATAAGCAGCATGGGTTCACGAGTGAAAGGTTGTGCCAAATGAATAGGTGACCAGAAAAATAGACCAGTGGAGGGCAGTGGATGCAGCCCATGCAGACTTCAGCAAGGCCTTCAACACTGTGCCGCAAAGAAGGCTGATTAGGAAGCTGACCAATTTAGGGGAGGGAGGGAGTCAAAATGGTACATTCAGTTTGCAACTGGCTAATGGATAGAGAGCAGAGGATAGTGCTAAATGGCACACACTCTAAGGAAGGGCAGTGACTAGTGGGGTACCACAAGATTCATTACTGGGACCAGTTCTCTTCAAAGTCTTCATAGGAGACACTGCAGGGGAACTGGAGGGGAAGGTCTATTTACAGATGACACCAAGATCTGCAACTGAGTAGACACCCAGGAGGGAGTGGAAACAAATGGGAGCAGTTCTCTTCAATGTCTTCATAGGAGACACTGAAAAGGAACTGGAAGGAAAGATCTGTCTCTCTGCAGAAAATACTGAGATCTGTATTTGTGTAGACACCCAGGAGGGAGTGGAGACAAAGCACAGGGATCAAGGAAAACTAGAGGAGTGGTTGAAGGCACGGCAGTTGGGGTTCAATGCCAAAGTGCTGAGTATACAATGATGGGGTGTTGGCAGTTACTAAGCAGGACAGGGACCTCAGGATTATTATTTCCAAAGATCTCAAGGTGGCAGTGCAGACTGACAATGCTGTGAGCAGGGCTAGTGGGACTGTGGGGTTGCACAGGGAGGGGCATCATCAGCAGAAACAGAGGTGCTGCTGCCACTATACCAGTTTGTGGTACAGACCCATCTGGAATACTGTGTCCATTTCCGGAGATGGCACCTGAGGAAGGACACAGACAGGGTGGAGGCGGTCCAGGAAAGGGCAACCAAGATGGTACAGGGAATGCATGGGAAGCCATATAATGAGACTGAGGGATCTTGATATGTACACTCTGGAGGACAGGAGAGTGAAGGGTGACACAATTGAGACATTCAAGTACCTCACAGGAGTGACAAGAGTGAAGGGAGAGAGTGTCTTCCAAAACAGGATGAATTCCAGGACTTGGGCATACAATGAAATTAGAGGAGGAAATTTCAGCAAAGACATGAGGAAATACTTCTTCACAGAAAGGGTGGTAGAAGTATGGAACCGACTGTCAATCGAAGTTGTGGAGGCTAGAATGGTGTAAGGCTTTACCATGCATGGGATAGACACAGGGGCATATTACAGAAATGGGGAGGGGGGAGGTTTCCAGGAGACCAGTTAGGATCTGCGGAGGCAGAATAGGCAGCGAACCCTTGGGCAGGCTGGGTGGGCCTAGCCGGTCCTTTTCTGCAGACAATTTTCAATGTTTCTATTCCTGATGAAGACTATTTGGTTGAATCATCAATTTTAATTGTAGTTTCAGCATTCATTTAAGTTAACCTATTTGTCCTAAGGTAGACTGGGGTGAGCAGAGCTGGTTCTGAAAGAAAAGAACCATCCAGAACCTGGAACATTTAGAACAAAAGTAACCGCTGCTCCCCTAAACAAATTCAGGCCTGACAATGTGGCACTGGCAATAGCATGATGTGCTACAATGTGAGAGATCCAGGTTTGCATCCTGAGACAGACTCCCATACCCCAGGGCTGGAGACATCTAGAGCACACCTGACATCATGAGTAATCACACGTCACTCTCAACACCATCAAAATGCCTGGCATCGACAGTGCCATTAGGTGGAAGGTGCTTACAGGGGAAAAATACAATAGTCTAGTCAGAGCAGGATGGTTTCCTCTCCTCTTGCACACAACAATGGCCTAGTAGCATCCCCCAGAACTTCCAGTTCCACACTGGATCCTAGAAAGGCTAGTTCTGGGGGGGAGACAGTAATTTTTTGGGTGGTATCTGGAAGAGGCCTCAGAGGTCCACTGGTAGTGTCAACAATATGGGGGATAAGTAGAGGGGCTTATGTAAGTTTTACCAGGACTGTGATAAACAGAGAGTGGTCAATGTCAAATGAGTAATCAGCAGCTAATTTGTACACAATATATATACTAAGTTTGTTAGTGTTATATTACAAAATGTAAAAGGGGGAAAAAAAATATATTTATGTTGGCAAAATGTTGCCTTTTAATTTCCAGTAGTCCCGCATGAACAGGTTACTCACCTGTAACAGTAGTTCTAGGAGTGGTACATGTTGTTCATCCACACTTATTGTTATGTCCCTTTCCCCTTTAAATCAGAGAAGACGGGAGTGCGTGCCGCCCTGTTTGTTAAGGTAGTACATGGTCGTGGTATTGTCCGTCTGGACTTGAACCACTTCACCTCGGAGCTGAGGAGCGAAAGCTGACAGTGCCAGTCTGACTGCTCTGAGCTCCAATAGGTTGATGTGGCATCGGGACACCTCGGGGGTCCAGAGCCCATTGGCCCTGTTGTCCCCCATGTGGGCTCCCCAGCCCATGAGAAAGGCATCGGTCGTGAGGACGACCGTCGGCTTGGGGTGGACAAACGGGATCCCTTCCTGCAACCGGTCTGAGGCAGTCCACCATTGTAGAGCGTCCCACATCTTCTAGGTTACAGTGATCAGCTGGTCGAAATGACTGTGGCGCTAAGTCCACTGGGCGGCCAGCTCCCATTGGAAGGGGTGCATGTGCCACCGGGCCCAACGGACCACTGAGGTGCACGCCGCCTTGTAACCCAGAAGGCGCAGAAAGTCCCGGGCAGGGCGCAAGTGCCCAACCAAAAATGATTGGGCAAAGGAAGAGAGAACCTCTGACCTATCCGCCGGGAGCCAAGCTCTGGCTTGACAAGAGTCGCGCTCTGCCCCAATGAAGCCCATCACCTGAGAAGGCACAAGTTCCAACTTGGATTCGTTGATCAGGAGGCTGAGCTGAGAGCAGGTTTGGAAGGCCAGATCCCTGGACCTCTCCACCTCCTGTTGGGTGGAACCTGCAAGGAGCCAATCGTCGAGGTAGGGGTTAATTCTGCCCCCCCGACGCCAGAGATGGGCCACCACCACTGCAATGCATTTGGTGAAAACCCATGGGGCTGATGACAGGCTGAATGGCATGGCTCGGAACTCGTACAGGGTCCTTTTGACGCTGAAGCGGAGGAACCGCTGACGGGACAGACAGATTGGGACGTGAAAGAATGTGTCCTGCAGATCCAGTGAACAGAACCACATGTTTCACTCCAAGGATGGTATGATCTGGGACAGAGTGACCATCTGAAAGGTGTGTGACCTGAGATATTGATTCAGGTCATGGAGATCTAGAATGGGGCGCCAGCCCCCCGTCCGCTTGGGCACCAGGAAGTACCTGGAGACAAAGCCTGAGTCTGCAGACAGATCCGCCACGAGAGCTACTGCCTCTTTGAGGAGGAGCTGAGCGATGTTGTCTCTAAGAGCTGACTGGGTGCATGCAGAAATTCGTTCTTCCTGAGGGGCGTGGGCTCGGCTGGGAAAGTACTGCTCAAATTCTAGAGGCAGTCCCTGACCGACCACTTCGAGAACCCACCTGTCCGTAGTGATAGCGGACCAGGCAGAAAGGAAGTGGCGGAGCCGGCCCCCCACGAGAAGACCCAGAGCTGGTGTGACGGGAATAGGGGTGGCAACACCCGCTCCGTCACTGAGAAGGCTTGGAGGAGGAGGAAGCTCCAGGACCTGAGCCTCGGCCTCCTCTGCAGGCCTGTTGGGGTCCAGGCTTGGGCCGAGAGAGCCAAGCTTGAGCCTGTTGCTTATGCCGATGCTGCTGTCCTCCCTGGAAGGAGGACTGCTGAACCAGCAGGGGAAGAGTGTCAAAGAGCTTCTTCTTCTGCTGGTTCTGCCCAAGAACTCTTGGCAGAAGTGGCGTCCAAGGTGGCACTGGACTGCTCTATGCACTGTAGGTGACCAGCCATTCCTGGACCGAACAAGTCAGTCCCAAGGAAGGCACATCAGCTAACTTGTGCTGAGTATCCGCCAGGAAGAATGAGAGCCTCAGCCAAGCCCTGCGGCGAGAGGCAACTGTGGCGGCCATCGAGCGGGCACAAGAGTCCCCGATGTCCATAGCTGTCTGGAGCTGCTGTTTGGCGACAGCACGGCCCTGATCTCGGACCTGCTTAACCATGGTCTGCATGTCCGTGGGGAGATGTGGGAGGACTTCATCCAATGACCCAAGAAGGGCATGGGAAAAGTGTGCCATGATGACGGACGAACTTGCCTGATGAAGGCCCAAGGAGGACGCCGCATAGACCTTCTGCCCCAAATAGTCCAAATACTTGGACTCCTTGTCGGGAGGTCGGTCAGTGTCGGCAGAACTGCCTGTATACCTGAACACAGAGGTGGTCACCAGGCCCTCGGCCGAAGGGTGCTCTGTGAACCTGCAAGTGACCCCATGGGCATGGCATACTTGTGGGCCATGCGGGCAGACAATGCTGGACATGAGGCAGGACGCTGCCACAGTTCAAGTGCTGGACCAAAAATGGCCTTGGCCACAGGAAAGGCCTCCGTTGAGGTATCCCCTCTCTTGAGGATGTCTGAGAGAGGGTACGCCGCCTTTTTCTGCATGGGTTCCAGGGGCACCCCCTGTGGAATCAGAGATGAGACGAAGGATCCCTTGGAAGAAGGAAGGACCTTCTTCCATCCATGTGCCAACGGATGACTCACCATCCCCAGGATGAGAATGGAGCCCAGTGACATCTGAGTCCGAAGAGTCGGGGTACAGCGGCCTGCCACCCAAATCACCCTCGACCCACTGAGGGTGGTCCGGGGTGACCGTGACTGACAGACGTCGGGGAAGCTCAGTGTCTGGTCGGTCCTCTTTAGAAGCAGCCCCTCCCATAGACTGCTTAAGTGGTGGCTCCACCACTATCAGTGGAGAGACCAGTATAGGCCGAACTGGAGGATGGGCCAGCCTCGCGGGCAGAGGAACCAAAGGCTTCGGTTCTGAGGGGGTCGGCTTCCGCCTAGGAGGCGAAAGCCAAGTAATGGCCGGGGTAGGAGTCGAAGTTGACTTGTGCCCAGACAAAATCAGCTGTTGCCACATGAGGTCCTCGTAGCGCTGGAGTTTCCATCGGAGCCTCCCCTCATCCGAGGAGAAAGAGGACGGCCGAGTCAGTTTTGGAGCGCTTAGGTTCTTCCTCGCCGGTCCGGACGAGGGGGTTCTAGACCCTGACTGAGATCGACGAGCCGACTGGTCGCTGCGAGACGCCAGTGGACTAGTGATACCCGGGATCCAGAACCGGGTCCTCAATGGGGACACCAGCAGGCTGGGTCTCCTCATCAGGGAAGACAAGGATCGGAGTCCTTTCCAAGGAATTATCGACCGGGGCTGATGACAGTGGGTTGATGGGGTCGAGGACAATCTCGAACTCGTCGGCCACATCCTCGGTCGGCTGGCCTGATGGAAGATCCGTGAAGCCTGTGGCCGAGGAAGCAATCTTGACTGAGGTCGAGACCGCATGCTCCTGGGACTGAGATCTCTCTCGGTCGCAAGAGCGTCTTCGCCGAGACGAAGACATGCTCGGTTCCTTATCTCTTTTACAAGATTGTGAGGAGTGTGAGCCCGTGGGCGCCTCTCCCCGGGTGGGGAGAGACTGGCACAACTCCTTGAAGGAACCTGAGGTGGTGGAGCCCAGGTTGAGTGGAATGAAAAAGCTACGATTGTCCAAAGCACAGGCAGCTTCTTCTTTGAATGCCTTCATGCTTTCCAGCTGCTCGGCAGAACCCTCGGCCGCGGAAACCGCCCACCTAGCCTCCTTGGACTTCACCGAGGGATTCCTTTTCTCCGGTCTCCCTAACTTTAAGCATGTCAGGCGGTCGTCCAGAACGTTGGGATGGAAGGCCAAGCAAATGCTGCAGGATGAGGTGTCATGGCCGACACCTAGGCAGTAGACGCATGTGAGATGGGGATCAGTGCACGACATCTTCTGGCCGCAAGGACACTGGCGAAATCCTGGAAAAGATTTCTCTTTCATGATCGAGTACGCAAAAGCGCGATTGCTAACTCGGACGAGTTTTAGTTTCGGTAAAACCGAAGTATTGAAAGCTAGGGCCTACGAAATGCGTGAGCAGGAGGGAGGTAACCTGCACCTTCCAGCGGAAAGGAAGATCTGGCATCACAGGGCGGAGCCGAGGTATATACCACCCGGGTGGGTGGGAGGAGCCAGCTTGAAGACTTCCGGCAAGATTTAAAGGGGAAAGGGACATGCCAATAAGTGTGGATGAACAACATAGCCACGATCCTAGAAATATATTTAGCCCAGATACCCAATTTGATGTGTACTACAGCACTACAAAGTGCAATTTTCAATCTGAAGGCCTCCAATGTGACCTCTATGCCAGGAGTATCTCATGAAGCACAACTCCTGAATTATAGCTATATGAGTCAATCAGCAAATGCAAACAGATGGAGGGACAGAATGTGCTGGATCATAGGCCATAGTAATAGTAATTCATGGGCAGGGAGAGTCTGTATTTTTCATAGCTTTAGGAAGGAATAAAAAAACAATATGGTTAGATACAGCACCATTCAATGTGCACTGTATCCCCAAGTGTTTTACCAGCCTTGAACAGTTGTATTAGCCGTTTGGTAAGCAGAGGGAGGTAAAGTTAGATTAAAGGGAAACGTCCATTTGTAAAAGCCCCTCACCATAGTTTGGGGTAGCCCCTGATCAGCATTTCCACATGTAGTTGCATTTGCTGACTAAGGAACTAGAACTTTACTACAAGAACAATTCTGACTAGGGAGTAAGCAGATAGATACTTTATTAGAAGTGTAGTGTCTGCAAGGTAAATCGGGACTTTTAGTTACTAGTGACAGAGTGACACAGCCAGAGCTTGTTACACAATGGTAGTGCCCTACCACCTGCTCCTCCATCCTTAGCCAGTTCCACTTTCTAGGCACTGGATTTGACTGACAACAGGAACTTACTGTTTGGGAGCGGTAAGGGAGGGATCATCGAGACACATTAAGACTCGCCATCCTTGAAGGAAAAGTGTAGCTCTCCCTCCCCCCGTAGCTGCTGGAGGTGTGACTCTGAGCAAGGAAAAAGGAGACTACCAAGGAATACAGAACTTCCTGATCCAGAACAAGATGTGCGGGAGCTGTAAGGGCACAAAGGCAGTAGAAAAGTAGGAAGGGAAAACAAAACAAACAAACAAAAAAAAAAACAGAGGGAGAGGGGAGTAAGCATACAAAGCAACAGGAGAGGGGCCACAAATAAGACATGATGGGAGGGTGCAGTGCAGTGGCTGTGGGGCGGCAGTCTTGCAGGAGATGTTCTGGAGGATGCGGTGCTGTTCCATCTGAAGGCACCTCTCTGTGCTGAGGGAGGAGGTTGCTCGTCTCCAGGCCGAGTTGGCCACGATTTGGGGGACCTCCTTCTTCATGCAGGGATCACTCAGTTCACTCCTGCTGCCTTTAAGGTTGCCTAGGCTGAGGAATGGCTGGCCTACGGTGGGCTCGGGAATGGCGAGGTAGAGGCACATCCCTCCTACAGTTAAACTCCATAACTCCTATGCTGCGCTGGCAGGGTGGGACTGTGCCAAGGAGGTACCCAAAAAGGAGATCAAGAGGATGTGGGAGTTCTCCATGGTAGAGACCCGGGGGGGGGGGGCAGAGGACCCCAGAGAAGGAGAAAGCACCTTCTGGTGGTGGATTCTACTGTTAAGGGGGTAGACTTGGGGGCAGATGGAGTGGAGAGAGGGCGGTTAAATGCCTACCCAGCGCCATGGCTTGGAGGGATGAAAAGTGTATCCAGAGGATTGCTGGTGTAGTGGGACAGAAGGGAGAGGTAGACATCATTGTCCACCTGGGGACGAATGAGGTTAGGGTAGTGCAGGAGGACTTCAGGGAGCTGCGGAGTGGTCTTAGACAAGTGGTACACACTGTAACCTTTTCGGAGGTGCTAACAGTCAATGACAAAGGGGAGGACAGGGCACTCAGCACCATGAGATTCAATGCATGGTTGAAGGAGTGGTGCATAGCAGAGGGCTTTGGCTTCATTGGGGACTGGGGTCCCACCTGGAGGGGTGCAGGCCTACACAAGTGAGATGGACTGCATCTATCGGGGGGGGGGCAAGGTCCTTAGTGAGAAGTTTCAATGCTTCATTGGCAAGCATTTAAACTAGCCAAACGGGGAGGCGAAAGTAGGCAGGAAGAAGCTAACTGCCCCATCCTTTCCCGCCACAGGATAAAGTAGTCAGCAGGGAGGAACCTAGGGTTGGGAAATCAACACTAAAACTGAGACAGGCAGATTGGCAGATATAAGGAAGAACTGGAGTAAAAAAACAGGAGGGGAAGATATGGAGTTAGGAGGGCAACTACTAGAAGGGGAGGTTGCAAAACTTGGAAGCCCTTGTGCATGAATGCCCGCAGCCTGGGAAATAAAATCCCAGACCTAGTGTCCTTGATGGCAGAGATGGACATTAACATTGTTGCTGTTACGGAGACATGGTACATGGGGAACCATGAATGAGATATAGCCATACCAGGTTACACTCTATTTAGAAAAGACGGTGTGGGAAAAAAGGTGGAGGAGTTGCTATCTACGTAAGGGAGGGAATTAAAGTAACTGAAGTTCAGGGAATACAGGAGGGAGCAGAAGCATTGGTGGTCACGCTGGAGACAGGAAATGTCACTGCCATTAAAAATGGCATGATCTACAGACCTCCAGCAAAAGGGGAGGAGATGGACGGGGTACTAGTGGAAACCATCCACAAAATCACAGGTGAAGTGCTGCTGGTGGGAGACTTCAATTTGCCTGATGTGGATTGGAGCACCCAGGCTGCAGCCACAGCCAGCAGCAGAGGCATCCTAGATGCCCTGTAGGAGGCATGCCTCAAGCACCTTATGGCGGAACCCATCAGAGAAGGAGCAGTATTGGACCTGGTACTCACCAATGGGGACAGAGTAATCAATGTAATGGTGGGTAGCCACCTGAGGTCCAGTGATCATCATATGGTGTGGTTCAATGCGAAAACAGTGGAGGAGTCAAACTACACGAAAGCAAGGATCCTGGATTTCAGGCTGGTTGACTTTGCAAAAATTGGGGAATATCTCAATGAAGCCCTGGCAGGGGAAGAAAAAGTGAGGAGATGTAGAGAAACAATGGGCTAACCTTAAGGGAACCATAACAGAGGCAACAAGCCTTTGTGTTAAACAACTAAGCAAAACAAAGAGAAAGCAAAAAAACACCATGGTTCTCAAAGAACGTGGCTGGGAAGGTGAGGGAGAAAAGGCTAGCTTTCAGGAGGTACAAGGAAACATGGGGGGGGAGACAGGGAACTGTATCTGAAAAAGCAGAGGGAGGCGGAAAAAGCAGTCAGGAGCACAAAGGCACACACGGAGGAAAAAAATAGCCCAGGCAATTAAGAAACGAGACAAGACCTTTTTCAAGTACATTAGTGAAAAGAAAAAAGACCAGGGGTGGGATTGTGAGGTTAAAAACGGAGGGAGGGAGGTATGCGGAGGGGGACCTAGAAGAAGCAACAATTCTGAACAAATATTTTTGTTCAGCATTCACAGAAGAGGGAAAGGAGAAGGACCACTATTGGGCAATAGGAGCACCAATGGGAGAGAGGTGGACACCAGCCTGTTTACGGAGGAAAGAATCCTAAAGGAACTCGAGAATCTGAAAGGGGACAAGGCTATGGGGCCAGCTGGGATATATTGCAAAATATTAAAAGAACTTAGAGAGCTGCTGGCAGCACCACTAACAGCTCTATTCAACAAATCGATAAAGACAGGGGTGGTTCCAGGGGTCTGGAGGGTGGCAAATGTAGGCTCTAAAAGTGGGAACAGGGAGGAGGCTGTCAACTAGAAGCCACTTAGCTTGACCTTGGTGGTGGGGAAATTAATGGAGCCACTGCTAAAGGAAAGGTTTGTGAAATTTATTGAATCCAGCAGAGCACATGATCCGAGGCAGCATGGATGCACAGCAGGAAGGTTTTGTCAAACAAATCATGATAGATTTCTTTGACTGGGTGATCAGGGAGGGGTGGTGGATGTGACCTACTATAGATTTCAGCAAGGCCTTTGACACCATCCCACATAGGAGGTTGGTAAATAAGTTGGGCAGCCTGGGAGTGGGCCCCAAGGTGGTAAACTGGGTAAGAAACTGGTTGAGTGACAGGACATAGAGGGTGGTAGTAAATGGCATTCAATCAGAGGAGAGGGGGGTGATCAGCAGTGTGCCACAGGGATCCGTGCTGGGGCCAGTCCTCTTTAATGTTTTCATAAACAACATTGCAGAGAGCCTGGAGGGGAAGGTATGCCTCTCTGTAGATGACAGTAAGATCTGCAACAGGGTTGACACTCGGTGGGGGGGATAAAAAAGGACCTAAACATGATTGAGGAGTGGTCGAGAGTGTGGCAGCTAAGATTCAATGCAAAGAAGTGCAAAATCATGCATCTGGCGCACAGAAATCCAAGGGAGGAGTACAAGATGGAGGGAGATGTACTGACGGCCACCAATCAAGAAAGGGGCCTAGGGGTAATCACATCTGATGACCTAAAGGTAACCAAACCATGTGAGAAGGCTATGGGAAAAGCCAATGGGATGCTAGGGAGCATAGGGAGAGGCAACACCAGCAGAAAAAGGAGGTGGTTATGTCACTGTAAAGATCACTAGTGAGACCTCATCTCTAGTACTGTATCTAGTTCTTGAGGCCACATCTCCAGAAGAACACAGATGAAATAGAGGCAGTCCAGAGAAGGACAACAAAAATGGTGCAAGGACTGCACCAAAAGTCATATGAGGAAAGACTAGAGGAGCTCAATATGTATTCCCCAGAGGAGAGGAGAGAGGGGGGATATGATAGAGACATTCAAGTACCTCAGGGGTATAAACTAGGTACAGGAGGGTAGCGTCTTTCAGAAAATAAGTTGTACAAGAACAAGGGGGTATGATATGAGGTTAGAGCGGGGTATGCTCAAGGGCAATGTGAGGAAGTACTTTTTTACAGAAAGAGTAGTGGATGCTTGGAAAAGCCTCCACGCGGAGCTGGTGGGTGCAAAAAGCGTAGGAGAATTCAAGAATGCATGGGATATACATAAGAGTACTCTCGCAATATGGAAGAGAGGGTAAGCCACAGATCAAGTAGGGTCTGCGTCTTTGCATTAAGTAGGGAAAAGGAGCAGACTAGCTGGGCCACAGGGTCCTTATCTGCTGTCACCTTCTATGTTTCTAGTTTAATTTTTTTACTTACACGCTTCCTAGTACTGTATTTTATATCTTATCTGGCTGATTCTGTGTCCTTCCTGTGGCACTGTATGTGACGCGCCTATAGCGGAGCATACCCCTACCTCCCATGGCTGACATCAGAGCCAGGGACAAGCTGCAGGAGTGTGTACAGTATCTCCTTAAAGCCGGAGCAATTAACAGCACTGGTTTGTGATTTACAGACCCAACTACTATACCGAGACCAAGTACAGACTAACAGTCGACTCGCATTGATGGGAGGCTACTCAGCTCTGTCCCTGCTTAACTCCTGCTGGCACCCATCTTTCCGAGCTTACCTGCCAAGAGAATCCCCCATGGCCTACCTCTTGTGGCAGGACCAAGAGGGAGGAACGCCATTCTCCCCCCTTGCATAGAAAGAATCCAGACATTCGGCAGGCACTGCAGTGATGGTGTGGGGGGGGGAGGGGAGCAGGCAGGGCTGCACAAGGCCTGCTGCACAGCAAGTGTTTTACACCCGTGTTTTGTCCTGCCCACCTCCTGGATGAATGGGGTTGTCCTTTGTCAGTCATGTCACACAGTGGCTCCCTGCTGTCTGTAGGCCCGCTGTCAAGGTCACCAGAGCGGTGGAACCAACTGTCATCTCTCCCTGGGCTAGGAGTGCTGCAAAGTGGCAGCATCTCTGCAGCCCTCAAACCACCAAGCTAGCTTCCCAAGCTCGCTAACAAACTTGGGTAACAAACTTGGCTGTGGACATGGTCTATCTAGACTTTAGCAAGGCATTTGACACAGTGCCACACAAAAGATTAATAAACAAGTTAGCCAGCCTGGGAGTGGGTCCCAGGGTGGTAGCCTGGGTAACAAACTGACTGGACAACAGGACACAGAGGGTAATGGTAAATGAAGTCCACTCCGAAGAAAGGGGGGTTACTAGCAGGGTACCGCAGTGTTCAGTCACGGGACCGGTACTCTTTACTGTCTTTATAGATGATATTGCGGAGGGGCTGGAAGTTAAAGTATGCCTCTTTGCAGACGACACAAAGATCTGCAACAGGGTTGATACACAAGGAGGGGTGGAAAGGATGAGAAGGGACTTGGCAAGGTTGAAGCAATGGTCAACAGTATGGCAGCTTAGTTTCGATGCAAAGAAATGTAAGTAATGCACCTGGGAAACAAACACCAGGGGAAGAGTATACAGTGTGGGGAGAGAGTACTAACAACAAAAATGGAAAGGGACCTAGAGATACTCATATCAGACTACCTTAAGGTAGGCAAGCAATATGAGAAGGCAGTAAGGAGGACTGGGGGGAGTCTGGGATGCATAGGGAGAGGCAACACCAGTAGAAAGCAGGAGAGTTGTTAGCTCTCAGTACCGACAGATGGCGAAACCCCATCTGGAGTACTGCGTGCAGTTCTGAAGACCCCATCTCAGGAAGGACACAGACAGGATGGAGGCAGTCCAGAGGAGGGCAACCAAAATGGTACAGGGTCTGCACTAAAAGCCTTACTAAGAGAGACTAAAAGGGCTTAATATGTATATTCTTGAAGAGAGGCGGGCGAGGGGGGACATGATAGAAACTTTCAAGTACCTCAAGGGAATCAACAAAGTCCAAAAGGGTAGCATATTTCAGAAAGAGAGATGCGCAAAAACAAGGGGGCACAATTTGACGCTAGAGGGGGGACAGCTCAGGGGCAACATGAGGAAATATTTTTTTCATGGAGAGGGTGGTGGATGCATGAGACAGCCTTCCTGAAGAGATCATGTGGTCAAAAACAGTGGGGGAATTCTAGAATGCATGGGACCGACATAAGGCAATTATAGTGGGGGGTAGGAGGAAGTAGACTGCTGTTTAACTAGGATCTGCTGCTATCCAATAGGTAGGAAAATGGGCAGACTAGGTGGGCCAAGCGGTCCTTATCTGTCATCAAAGTCTATGTTTCTATGGGTAGCTGTCACAGGAACATGTTACGTTACCAGTTGGGCCATCGGGCGGTCCATGGTCTCCTATGTTTGCTGTGATTTGTGGTGAAGTAAGAGTGCTGCTTCTGTGATGTTTAATATAATGTAAATTGGCTAAATGGAAAATGAACTGGAGATGGGCTGCAATTTTGGTGATCTGGTAGAGCAGTGCAGAAGTTCAAGAAGGTTAAGTGGGGGGAGATTAAGTACAGTGAGTCTAAGGAATGACACTACCATCTCATTAGCAAGACAAGCCTCGAAACAGTTTTTTTTTTTTTTTTTTGATATTTCTATTTACTCTCCTCCCCAAGCCCCTACGCTCCACATCCTCGGGAGTTGCAAAGGCATCTTGTACCCTCTTGTGCTCCCTCATCAAGCCATGGTTCCCCCCCCCCCAGGCGGGGATGGGGTGTGGTATGTACACTCCGAATCGTAGTGTTCCATCAGGCCACCGTGAAGGTAAAGGCTGGGGATCAGTGCCGGCGCTACATCTCCCTGGAGTGCAGGACGACTGTTTTTCATTTTCTGTGGAGCCTGACTCATGCCTGGACAGCAAGGCGCTAAGGCCAACGTCAATCACGCTCCTCCCCTCTCTCTGTGTGACTGATGCTGGCTATACCTCTGGCTTCCACCAGAGGCCAGCCAAGCACCAAGCCTTGCTCCCCTCCCGAAAGCGAGCAACCCATGGGTACTCAAGCCCCCGGCCGGCCCTCCAGCTCCTGGGCATGTTCTTGAACCCGGGTCGCCAGCATCGTGAGCAGTAGCAATAACACTGCACCGGCAGGCCCTGCTTCGAAACAATTTTAAAGCACACTCCAGATTTTTGATGTGTCCCTTCGGTTGTTTAAAGCTTCAATTATCTTGGCAAAAGGATTCTGGATAGCAAACTGCAGGCCAGGCTAGATTTCTGCTGCTTCTTGGAATCGTGCCAATGTTTTTTGTTTAACTAATAGCCTTTATTGGCATGCCTCATCAGACATAATATTGATGGTCAATAGTTTTAAAATCAGTCCACATTTATTTCATGCCAACTGCAGAAGAAAACTAAATTCTCTGCTGCCAGCTACTTAATAATGAGGTCCTCATTTTCCAGTGCTGTCAATCCAGCACCTTTCACAAGTGCTAAATTCACATATAGAAAACTTTTTTTAAATCCTAAAAAAAAAAATTATGATTTTTTAATTTATTACCCCTCCCAATATACTGTCCCATTATGCTAACAATCATAGCGGCCAGGGCTGCACCGTTACTGCTGCCAAACAGCTAACTTAGTAGCTTCTGAATCAGCTAGCAAAGGGGGGGGGGGGGGCGTGAATTCAGACAGCCTGTACCCTCACCTCACAACACACTCCCAAAGCAGTTTGTTCTAGCATAGGATTCTAGAGATTGTACAAGAAAGAATACTTCTTCTCGGCTGAGCCATATTATGGAACTGCAAGCTGTCAGTGTCAGGACCACCAAGCAATTCTTGCTGGCTAGGGCTCAAATTACCACAGTAACTGTTCTCAACAGGTAAAAATTGAAAGTGTCCACTCTGATACGTGTCCAGTACATTCAGGTGTCCCACAAGGCTCTATTTTGGGACCGCTCTTATTTAGTATATTCCTTCATAAACTCCTGGATTCCTGTCATTCTCGTATCCTCCTATATTCCAACAACGCAGTGATCTTCACCAGTAGCCTTCATCCCAAACTCCTCGAAGAAAAACTTCAACAAGGTTTTGCAACTGCCAGAAATTGGTTTCATGACCACAAGCTTATTATGAACTATAAAAAGACGAAGACCATGTTGTTCTCCGACCCCCAAAGCAAACGTAAGGCATTCCCCCTCACCATCACCAATAATGAGGGCTCCCCCTTGGACCTAGTACAGCACTTCAAATACCTGGGCATAACAATTGAGTCCTCACTAACCTACTCCCAACACATTGACAACGTCGCTAGGGCAATCAATTTGCGCACTGGGATACTTTACAGGCACAAGCACATTTTGACCCCGGATACTTTGCACTTAGCCATTCACAGCTCTGTCGCCTCACTAGCTAAATATGGCCTCGTTATCTATGGCTCAGCCACAGACACGGCTCTTTGCCACATCAAAATTGCTTTAAACAAGGCTTGTCGCCTTCTGACCGGTGCAAAGCATTTGACCCACACATGCGATCTTTATAAGCAGGGTAACTGGCTGCAACTCAGTAACAGACTTCATTATCAAACCTGCCTGCTTGCCAAAAAGCCAGCCTAGGAAGGCTGCCCTCTGGAGTTTTAACACTATTCACTCCACCACTAAAACCATGAAGCACCAGAAGCTCTGACACCCAGCTGTTTCGCACCCCTCGGTGCCGCACCTCCCATGGACAATGAGCTTTCCCCTACAGAGCCCCTCACTGGATCAACTCTCTTCCAGCTAACATTTCCAATGCCCCTACCTTGGGCTTGTTTAAGTGCTCGCTTCCGCAATATTTAGTCTCCTTGGCCTCATGTGACTGCTATCACTAGGTTCACTTACTCAGTTCCTTTTGGATTTGCTGCCTGCCTTCTGTATCCCTGAACAGCCATCCCTTCATTGTCACTGCACTTCCCGCACTCTCTGCTACCCCCGACTCCTACTTAGCACTTAAGGCACGTTCTGCATAGTCATTGCCTCCTTCTCCCCAACCGTTCCTATCCTCTTTGCTCCCACCCACCCCCACCACCACCTCCTCCCACTGCCACTTTCTCTCCTTTACCTACCTAGGCCTTCTGGACCTCCCCTTCCTGCACTCGACCACTTTCCTCCACTGCTGCCTTCTCTGTCTGCATTGCCTCCCCTCCCACTCCCTCCCTACACCCGCTCCTGACTACACCTTAATCGACTTTCTTCTCCCCCCATAGGCTATTAACTCCTCAACTTGCAGTATTCTAGTCCCATAGACTATTAACTACTCGACTTGCAGTATTTTTGTTACAGGTGACGCTGGCATACCATGTGATATGCCTACCTAATATTGAATGTTAATTCATGTCTTCATTTGTACCATTTTCCCCAAGGTTACTTGTCCTTGCATTTGTACCACTTACCTCACTGTAATATCCTTAAGTTTACTGCCTGGTTACACTTGCAGTGTTTGTATTACTTGTAACCGTTTCCTGTCTCTGTAATCTTCTGATGTGGAACCTATGTAAAGAGCTCCTGCTCAAAGGTATTTAATCCAAGATTTCAATAAAATAAAAAAATGAAATAAAAATGCTAACACAACTCATCAGTGCCTATATAATGTGGGCGTCCCCAGCATGCCTCAGTTCCTCGCTGGAGTTAAGCTCGTAGGATCATCAGACCAACAGAGACTGAAGTGACCAGGACCAAACTAGGCACACAGGAGAGGAAATGGAAACCTGAATATAAGTGCTGCATTTAGACAGCATAGGAGAAGCGACTTGTGAGAGCAGGCAGTATTTTTCACCCATCACCTGACAAGGGGGGGAAGGAGGAAGGGAGAGCTGTGACTCAAGGGAGGAGATTCTCTCGGAGATCTACTATTATGGTAGGTAATCATTCTATCTTCTTCGAGGATATCTCTCTCCACTGAGCCACATCATGGAACAATTCCCAAGCACTACCTAGTACACAGGGAGGACAGCAGGACCTAATGATCCTGAGTAAGAAGGCCTTGTAGAACACTGAGGCCAAAACTGGCATGTCTACGAGAGACGATGTCTAGACTTTAGTGTATAATAAATGTATGAACAGTACTCCAAGTGGCAGCAGCACGAATGTCAGCAGCAGACGCAATCTGAAAACAGGCCACTGAAGTAAGCACCCTGCAAGTGGAGAGAGAATGGACTGGATCAGGAAGTTGCTCACTGTGCTTCTTGTAACAAAATGTAATACAACTGGCCAGCCATTTGAACAGGCCTGGTTTAGAAATCAGGGAGCCCACCATTCTGGGGGCTACAAACAGTTGAGAGGATTTTCTACAATTCTCTGTATGGTCTACGTACCAAAGCAGCGATGTCCTGATGTCCGGCGTACGTAAAAAATGTTCCCCACTATCTGTGAGAGTCATAAAATAAACAGAAGAGTCAATAGTCTGATTTAGGGTTCTTTAAGATACAACCTTAAGAAGGAAATGAGAATTAGTACGTAATGTAACCCTATCCTTGTGAAAGATAATAAAAGGAGGGTTTGTAACCAGAGTCTGCAATTCACATACATGTATGTATGTGCCTAGTAGATGTCATAACAACTAGGAATAGTGTTTTCCAAGAGAGGAAGCACAGCTCACAAGTAGCAGCAGGCTCAAAGGGAGGTGCACTTAGGGTCTCTAGGACCAAATTAAAGTCCCACACCGGAACCGGATCTTAGACTTGGGGGGAGGGGGCGCAACAGTGGAATACCTCTTAGGAATCTATGGGAAACCTCCATCTAAGCCACAGTTTTGCCCTCTGTGAGGGCATGAAAAGCTGACACCGTGGCCAAGTGCACCTTTATTGTGGAGTACCCCAGCCTTGAATCCTTCCAAGACAGGAAATAGTCTAGCACTTTTAAGAACGGACATGTAAACAGGTCCAGGGTATGTCTAGTATACCAAAACGTAAAATGTTTCCTTCTGTGAGTAGATGTACCTTGTAGACAGCTTTCTTGCTGCCAGCAGAACATATGCAACCACTAGGAGGACTCTGAAGTGGGAGAGCTCTATGTTCTCAGGAGTCAGGCGTGGAGGTGCAATGATCGAAGATCCAGGTGCTCGAGAGCACCCTGCTCCTCTGTCAGAAATTCCATCTGCAGGGGAAGTGGAACTGGAGGTTCCATTGCTAGTTGCTAGAGTAAAGGGAACCAATTTTGTCTGGGCCAGTAAGGGGCCAGAATCACTGTGGCAGACTCCGCCCGCAGCTTGATCAGAAACCCCTGTATTAGAGGGAATGGGGAAAAGCATACAGAAACCTCCCTTTCTAGGAGAGAGACAATGAGTCTTGCCAGAAAACTCCAGGCCCTGAAGCGAGTGAGCAAATTCGTGGCAGTTTTGCGTTGTATGGAGACACAAACAGGTCTATGTCTGGTTGACCCTATCTGTCAAAAAGGTCGTCTATAACAAAGTTGGAGAGTTTCCACTCGTGGCACAGCACCTGGGACCAACTGAGGCAATCTGCCAGAGCATTCTGGGTCCCTGGTAGAAACACTGGACAAAAATATGTCCCATTTCCAGGGTTCATTTCAGATATTTATCTATGTGGGACACTGACCCACTGGGTATAAAAAGTAAAGGTCAAATGAACAAAATATGGGTCATATTGTTCAACCAAGCCCAGATTCATAAAACAGTAGTTTAAAGCCTCTAATAGTGAGCACATTGTCCCCAAGATAGAAGAAAAGGTGGGTCAAAATTAAAAACTGTGTGCCAGTTGTCCCAATCCCCCACACAAAAATGAACCCTGCATTCTACCGCCTAGTGCCAAACTCTCAGCACCTCTCTGCAGAGAGGATATGAATGAACTCCACCTTGTCGGTTGATGGAATACACAATCGAAATATCTATACAGATCAGTAGTTGGGACCCTTGGAGGAAGGCAGTGAAGGCCACACAGAACAGCCCGCATCTCCAGACTGTTGCTGTGCAGAATCATATCCAGAGGGGTCCACTGACCCCAAGTTCTGAAAGGGGCCCAGATGGGCACCCCAACCTGAACCTAAAGCATCTGTGGTCTTCACCAGAAGGGGAGATGGTCTGAGGAACAGGGACCAACTCTAGAATGGAGAGGTCCAACCACCAGAAATGAAAATTACGTACCTATCGTAATTCTTCATCTTCCTGTATATCTTCACCATTCATCACTGGTGGGTTATATGCCGGAGGTCCTATGACCCTGCAGGAGCTTACTTAGCTTAGAATTTATTTTCTAGGGAGAGGAGCCTCAAGGCTGACACACAGCATGCTGGCCAGTAATCGATGCCGACTTCTCCCTCGCCTCAGTTCTGTCTACCAGAGAGAGTGGCAAACAGATATAGAGCAGAATGAGGGCAGGCAAGGTAGCCTGAGTGATAGCAAAAGGAAGAGATATAAACAGAAAAAAGGGAATGAAGCCGACACAAGAAGGAGGGAAGCTACCTGATAGTGCGGTATAGTGGGGACCCAACCACTGGGCAGACCCAAGGGAGACAGAGAAGTGGAGGGTGGAGAAAGAAGAGAGAAAGAGAAAGAGAGAGACAATGAGGGACAATATAATTTCAGTTGGTTACCATCTGTAGCCCCCGGGTCGCCTCTGAAAAGGGACTTCTAGTCTCAGTGGGCCTACTGGGACAACAAAATTCAATAAATAAATAAATAAAATAAATATGGCACCCTGTCACCTCAGAGATGCTAAGGAACATTCTAGAACTAGAAGTACCTATGCTCGCCTCTATTCTCACCAATCATGCCGGGGGGGGGTAGGAGTTTACAGCGGTCTGCCATCTGGACAGCAAGGCAAGACTCAATGTACATGCTGGAACACTCTGCAGAGCAGCTTAAAGGCAGAGCTTAACTAGAGGTCGTACTCTTCCGATCCACAGAGGTGGGGGACAGGACCCACCCTGGGGCACGATTCCCCCTCCCTCAACCCAAGCCCTTCCGAAGGAGGGGCCTAGTTTTTTGTTTTTTTTAACCACCTACTCCGATCCAGCAGGCATAAGGAGAATGAGTTGTCCAAAAGGGAGTCTCTTTGGGGGGCCTCACCAAGTTTAACCCAGCCAGGTTAACCCGAATCCGGGAGTCAAGGCTCCAACAGGAGAAGCGGGAGGAGGTCTCCAGAGCCTCTCAACTCCTCCATGATCCGAATAAAGATCCCAAGTCCAGGGAACCTAGGCCTGAACCCCGCCCCCCTCCGAAAAGAGGGTGAGAGACCTGAAGGGGGGTCCCCATCTGGATCAGGAGTAAGGGACCCCGAGAAGCGCATATCAGAAGAGCGCAAGTGCTCCTGCTTGCCCCCCCAAAGGAGGGTCACTGACACCTAGCCGAAGGACCAGTGGACCTGAAAGAGCCAGTAGGACTCCGCTCACAATTGGCCTCAATTGGGGGGAAAGCAAGCGGGGAGGAGGCACTGCTCAGAGGCTGAGGCCCAAGAGGGGATGGTGGGTGGGAAGCAGTGATGAAGGTGAAGATATACAGGAAGATCAAGAATTACAGTAGGTACGTAATTTTCATATCTTCCCTATATGTATCTTCACCATTCATCATTGGTGGGCGAGTACCAAGCCCCCTGAAGAGGACCTGTCACCTCCCTGAGGGATGAACTTCCCTTAGCCTCCTGTGGGGGAGCACACAGGGGGAAGAAGCCCTCTATGGTCTGGCGAGGCCCGCGACTAGTCAGGACGAGACAGCGACTCCAGCTGCATGGGAGAAGGATGGCGCCCCGCTAATTCCAGTCTCACCCTGCGGAAGAAAAAATGGGCTTCTTGGAAATGGGAGGCAATCACCCTATGCCGGGCCAAGGGTGACAACCCGGATAGGCAAAGCCATGCTGTCTGCCTTACGCAAACCATAGTTCCTGCCAGCCTAGAAGCTACCTCGTTAGCCTTGACTGGTGCTTTGCTAGCTCTAGACCACTCGCAGAAAGGCAGATGGCTTGCCTGGTTGCCTCTGAGTCAGGCAGGGTGGCTAGGAGCTGTCCTAGCACCATTCATAAGTCTCTAGCATAGACAGCCACATTGGCATGATGGGCTGAAACACAGAGGAGGAGACGTGCCATGGAGAAAACCCTCCTCCCCCAGTAGCCAAACTCGTCTGAGTCAGACTCCTGAAGGCGGTCGTGTCTCGGGTGACAGTGCCCAGATGGGGTATCCAGTAGTTCTGTCCCAGAAATGGGGTGGGACATGGAACCTGGAGACCCCTGGGGTGTGCGATACCTGCACTGACAGTCCCTCAGGGCTGGAAAAGGGGCAGAGAGGTTCTGCCAGACCCAATGTGACACCTCTGAAACTGGAACAGGCCATGGAGGAATAACGATATTCTCCGAGAACTCCCGAAGGAGTCCACGTGTCACATGGGCAGGACTGCAACGTGCAAAGTGAGATATATGGAGTTCTTCCAACAACCTCGACAAGAATCGCTGATAGCTGGTGATATTAGCGTCTGAGGACAGATGGACCGATGAGTTTTCTTCCTCTGGGGAGGAAGACGAAGAAGAAGAAGAGCTCGATTCAGACTCTAGCGCTGCCAGTCTGAAGATGACCTGGTCCACAGCTCTTAAGTAGCGAGGAAAAGCAGCAGTCGAAGCTCTGAACTGGTCCCAAGTCAAAGGCCCCACAGGGCCTGAAATGCCCGGGAGAGCAAGGGGGCCAGGTAGTGGATCCGATGGAGGAGAAAAAGTCTGACGAGCCAGAGGCAGATCCTTGCCAGGGCTTCAAGAATGCGCAGGTGACCCCTACAGAGGGAGGGGCTGTGCAAAGTGCTTACTGTAGGTCACCCAATCATAGAGGAGCAGCCCAAGCGGTGCCCTAAGGAAAAGGTCCCACAGTGAGACGACTGGAGCCGGTCTGGCCCTTGCGGGCGGCCCCTAGTCCCACCTGATGCAGATCCCCCTGCTGAGAAGAGCGAAAATGCAAGGGGTTGGCATTGCGGCTCATCCTGAACCACCAGCAGCCCTGGAAGTGTGCCCCTGAACCACCACATGCCTTCTCAAACCCTCCTCTTCAGAAAGGGACCTGCCCCTCAGCCGTCCCTGAGGTATTGGCAGAGGGAGATCTGAGGTGGTTCCAGTCCCTGGCGAACCAGGCATGGCCATCCCCGAACCCACCCCTGTAACAGAGTCTGCACCAATACCACTTCCAGCGCCAACGCCAGGTCCAGCACTGAAGGTGGTACTGGCACCTAACTCGGCCCTGGGCATGGCACCATCCCCAGACCTGACATCACCCTTGGAGCCACCCACCTCCTTGGTGCTGGAGTTGGCGCCGAGAGAGTCCCCGGCACCATCAACAGCATTGGAAGGCTCCGAGTCGGCCCCAAGGGCAGGCCCAGCTAGGGAGGCAGTAGAAGAAGATACCTCCAGAACCCTGCAACTAGGCCTAGGTAGGCGACGTGACTTCAGAGATGGGGGACTCCACAGAGTCGGGTTATCACTCTGGGTCATCCCTGTCATCCTCCTCTGAAGAGGAGAAGACTAGGACAACCAGAAGAGAGGCGACCCCCGTTACTCTACCAGCTACAGCGACGCTGGCGGCATTGGAGGTGGGCCCAGTGAGAACTGAGACCCTGCCCTGCTCACCAACCCCAGGAATGGGGCTAGAAGTCCTGGTGGAATCTGCAGGCGATGCAGAGGGCCCCACTGGTTCAGATCCAGCGTATAGCTGCGAACACGACACCAGGGGTAGTCGTGCCTCCGAGGAGGCAGACGACCGAGAGGGGTGCTCATCTGACTCCCCTGAGGAAGCCAATTGCCCACCCGACCCATCTGGTGATCTGGAGGTTCCAGCAGGGCCGGAACTGACCATGGCCCACTCCCCACCAGTACGTAGTATCGGGGGGGGGGGGCGCGACCCAGGGGAAGGGTCCAATGTTCTTGCCTTCGCATCCCTGGACTGATGCTGTCCTCTGAAGGTGGGAGGTTTTTGACCCACCTTCAACATGTGTGTTTTCGAGGACCCAGCAGTCCATACAGAAGCATGTGTTGCAGTTGTCCATGTTATGTTGAGGGCACAGGCAAGAGAGACATTGATCATAGTGATTTGTTATGGAGATGGACTTGCCGCAGAGGCACCGACTCACAGGGGCATGTCCCGCCTTCGACTTCAACCACGAATTGGACATCATCGACCGGACACAAAATAAAACAAATCTACAGTGAAAGACTCAGCACCATAGAAAACAAGAAATATAATAAGAAAGGAACGGTCTCACCTGTCTGAAGATCCACGGCATCGAGTAACGGCAAACAGAAATTCGGCAATGACTCTAAACTACGAATTGCGTAATAATGGTTCTTTAGCTCCCACGAGGTGCACTCTCAATGGCGGGAAAGACAGAACTGAGGAGAGGGAGGAGTTGGCGTCGGTTACTGGCTAGCCCTCGAGTAGCACGCTATGGCGCCGCACCAGACCAGCTCCTCCCCCTAGAAAAAAACTTCTAAACTAAGTAAGCTCCCACAGGGTCACAGCGCCTCTGGTGTATAACCCACCAGTGATGAATGGTAAAGATACATACAGAGAAGATCAGTGAGTGACGAAGTGGAGGAGTCACCTGTATGAGAAGCTCCAGTTTGTCTGAATGCTGTGCCCACTGCGCCCTGAAAAACCACTGAGGGACTCTGACATGGAGGCGAGCAAGCGGGGACAGTCAGTATGACAGCTGCCATTAGGCCGATTAATCTTAATAGGCATCTAGCAGAAACACAGTCACTGAATGATACCAATCATGCCTGGGTCACCGCACTGCAGCATGGTCAGAGAGTAGGAATGCCCACCCAAGACTTGTGTCCAGTACTGCTCCTATAACTGGAGCCACAGGCAAGGAGCAAGGACTGACTTCAGTTTGTTGACCAGGATACCGAGCTGGTCAAACAACAATCAGGTCTGAAATAGTCTGTAAACAACTGCTTCCTGAGACGGGGCCTTTAGGAGCCAGTCGTCTGTGTAGGGGAGACACAGGGCCATCCCTGCAGAGGGCAGCTGCCACCGTGGCAAATACTTTGGCAAAGATGCACAGTGGAGTGCACAAACTAAAGGGCAAGACATGAAACTGGTAGTGCAAGCCCTGGAGCATGAAACAGGTATTTTCTGTGTGACTTTTGAATTTTGACATGAAGGTATGCATCCGTCATGTCCAGAGCAATCATCCAATCCCCTTTTAGCAAGTGGGGGAAGAGGGACTGTTTAGAGATCATTCAAAACCTTTTGTATTCAATAAATAGATTCACTTCTCAAAGGTCTAGTATTGGCTAGAGATCCATGGTCCATTTTGGGACCAGAAACTACCAGGAATAATAACTCAGGTTCTGTTCTGAAACAAGGGTAGGTTCCGCAGTGCTTTTGTGGAGAAGGGTTTGACTCTCTTCCTGCAGGAGGGCAAGATGTCCCAAAGGATGTCAGTTGGGTAACTTGAGGGGTGGGGGATCGTTGGTGGAACAGTAAGGCGCTCAAAGGAGTGTCTTTGCTGAACCATTTCCAGGATCCAGGCATCTGTAATGATCTCCCTCCATTTTTGTAGAAAGAGGGACATGTGACCAAAACGTCCTGAGGCAGCGAGGCCAAAGGAAGGGGAGGGGAATCAGAAAGCACCAGGGGTGGCTGGGGTGCCTAATGGTCTGACCTTCTGTAAGTCTGGCTTGGGCAACGAGATGCAGATTGGCAGCCTGCGATGTGGAAGGTTGGGGCTGCTGGGAACCACATCCTGGGCCTCTGGAATAGCCTCTGCCCAAACAGGCATAGGGCCTACAAAAAAGAAGGATGACACCACCCTGGGGTTAGGAATTCAAAGTATGCAGGGATCTAAAAGTCATTTTGGAAGACTGTAAATCCCTTAATGCATTTTCAACATCAGTTCCAAACAACTGTTTACCTCTGAATGGAGCATTCATCACAAACTGTTGCACATCCAAGGAAAAATCAGCACTCTTAGCCAAGATTGGTGGCGGAGGCAAATTTCAGAGCTGCAGCATTTGAGGCATCACAAGCTGATCTCAGTAGGTGCTTACCTGCCTCTTGGCCATTAGCAATGGTCTGCTGCACCAATACTTTGTCCTGGTCCTCTGGCAATTTCTCAGCCAGAGTGGCTGTAGATTTCCAAAGGTAATTCTGATATTTTATCATAGATACCAGATATCACTTCTGAGATCTTAGGGAAACAGATGCAAACGTCCTCTTCCCATTGCATCCTGTTTTCTTGACCATCAGGAAGAAGAGAACTCCTGTGTTTGGGAACTTTGGATCTGTCATGAGCAGTCATAATGACCACGGAATCCGTTTCAGACTAAGAAGATTAATAAGATTTTGCAGTAGGGGCTGGATCTTGTTTTTCCTGTACTGCAGGTAACTGAGCTGGCCTGTGCCAGGCTGCTAGAGTAGCATCCTCAAGTGCCGAATGCAGTGGAGATAGTGTTACCGTAGAGGAGGTTGAAACTTTCAGGAACTCACAGAGATTTCTCTTGGAGGAATCCTCTTCCTCTGCCTGAAACCCCAGTTTGGCCTGAACTTGTTTTAAAGGGGCACTGTTAGTGGTTTACTTACTTTTGGGGGTGTGATAGGGTGTGGGTCTTGATAACTCGAAAGAAGCAGAGACCAGAGACAGGAATTCAGTTTGTGGTACTCAGTAACGTCTGGACTACCATTTATTTCCAAAAAAAAAAAAGGATAACCAGATTGTAAACTCAGACTGTAGAAGAAATCAAGATACTTTTGAAAGCAAAGGTACAAAATAAGACCTAGCTCACCAAGAGCTTTAACAGAATAACTTTCTCTTTCACATAGAGTGGAAGTAGTTTACATCATCTTTCCACCATCATCTATGTTCTTCCCCAGTAGAAAGAGATAGGACTACTGTCTCCCACCTATCTAACTCAACTGAGCACAAAAGCGTCTTAAATATCTTTAAGGACAGGTATAATTGAACATGTTACTGGTTTGATCCACCCCTAACTCTAAGAATACAAAATTCCTGAGCTAATACATCATATTGGAGGATCAAACCAGTTAGATTCTATGATTAATCCTTATTTTAATTCAAAGGTCTTCTTTTAAATCAAAAACATATAATGACAAAAGAGAAATAGAACATGCATAGCTAATGGTTCATTAGGGACATGAGGCCCCACCCCCCCAAGAAGGAGTCAGACCATCTCTTGTCCCATAATATGCTTCATATTGGGTCGCTTGCCTCCTAATAGGAGCCATATCTACTTGTCCTGGTCACTGAACCTTGGTAAGAACCACATAAAATAAAAATATAACCCATTTCTATACTTCTGCATTTGCTTCTAAAAGCTACATTTTCTATATCTTGGTATACTCCTGAAAGTGGTTTTACTGCAATGTCCTGTGTATTTTGCCAACGTTATCTGCCCGTATTCAAGAGCTTTTTCGATAGCGTGACAGTTCGCGATAATTGTATGCCAGCATTTCATTCTTTAAACTGAGCTTCTAAACTCTCTAGCCCAGCGCATGGGTTTTTCCATGCTTAGCAAAGAGACTGGAGAGAGTGCTAAAATTACAGCAACACACTCACCGAGTCTCAGTGGTAACCCAATTATATACAGTACTGGCAATATTGTGTTAGGCTGGATTGCAGGGGAGTAACGCGAAAACCTCCCTATTTTCTTTCTTTTGCAGCGTGCGCCCAAGCGCCGAGAGGCTGGCACTGTACAGAGGAAGGGAGTATAATACTTTAAGCTATACAACATAAGGGGAGATGAAGCGCAACTCCGAACATTACCAGCAAGGAGTTTCCAGCGCTTTTAATTACAGCTGTTGGCGCTTTCACTGCCTCCCATTACAATGCGAACCCTCCGTCTCCTTCAGAACCTACATACAGCCTAAAATACCTACATAATCCACAAAATTCAAGCTCTTTTCAGTAATAGAATACTAAGGGGAGGTTAAAGGTGCTTATTTATTTAACTTTGCTAAGTATTCAGATTCTGATAATAAACGGCATCCCCCTCCCCCTTTCTGATGTCATCAGATCCCGAGGCAAGCAAAGAAATTCAGCGGGGAAAGCATAGCAAGGAACTATTATAGGAGGCCACCCTATTATAGTGGGTAAAAGGAGCAGAAAAATCAGAGGAAAAAGACTGCTGCAGCAGATAGCTTTCATTTAAAAGAAACAAGGGACATAGATGAAGAGGGAGATGCCTTGAGATTCCTTTAGACTACAGATATAGGGGCCTTACTGCCACGGGGGGTGTCCCTAAATGTGCCTAGCAGTGTCAGAATTAAGGCAGAATCTAATACTGCACTTATTTCCCCCCAAAAGAACTTAATTTAAAATAATTTCCCATTAAAGTGAACCCTCGTGGTCCCCCTGGGTTTACCATGCCAGCTCCTAATGCACAGTCACATCTCTAAACGGCACTGAAGAGTCAGAAGACTCATTCATGCCTCAGCACGCCCGAGTTCAGCTAAACAGGTTTTGAGAGTATGAAGAAAGCTGGACTCGGGAAGGGATAGCACGTAGCAAGGTATAAAAACTGGGTATTAAACTCCAGCTGTGATACCAGGCATGCGTGAATGCATTTGCATATTCCAGGGAATGCACATATTCATTTGCGCATGCCTGGTATTGTGACTGGAGTTTAATACTCAAATTTTTATTACTTTAAGCCCTCGTTTCATGTCGACTATCACTCTCCCCCCCCAGTCCAGCATTCTTCATACTTTCAAAAAACCTGTTTAGCTGAACTTGGGTGTGCTGAGGCATGAACGAGCCTTCTGGCTCTTCAATGCCATTTAGAGATGTGACTGTGCATTGGGAGCCAGTGCAGTAAACCCAGGCGGACCGCGAGGGGCTCACTTTAATGGGAAATTATTTTAAATTAAATAGTTTTGGGGGTAAATAAACACAGAATTACATTATTTCTAGAGTCTGACACTGCTAGGCACATTTAGGAAGCCCCCCCAAAAGTAAGTAAACCACTGCCAGTGTCCCTTTAAGAAGGCCTGAAATGAGGCATCCTCAGGTGGAGACTTGTGTGTGTCTTTCAGTCTCTCCCCTGACCAAAAGGACAGAGTGGAGCTTGAGCCCACCACATTTATTGCCTCTTCAGCTGCTGCTGAACCAGTGGAACTGCCCCACTAGGTCTTCACTGGACAATGTGTTCTTTACCTACAGTAATGTAGTAATTTAAGGTTGTAAGGGACTCTAGGTCCATCATGTCTGCCCCCCCAACTTCATAAGCAGGGATGAATAAGTGTGTAGTGCAAACAGATAATCTGAAGGGGTTCCCTACCCATGACTCTTCCAGCTCTAGTCTGCATTCCGAGACAGCATCAAGGCAATTTTAAGCTGATAACTGCTTTACACAGGATACTGATGCAGTAGTTGCATGGATGGCAGGAGACGGACACGACAGACCAATGGTCTTTTTTTCTTCTACCATTTCCAATATTCATATATTTTGGAGAAAGCATTTTAAAAATATCAGGCAAGTGGCATATATTTTAGCAAATAAATATCACAGCAAGTGTCTGGAGGCAATGGAGTGTGATGTGTCCACATCAGCGACTGGGAGATTGCTTGTGTTCTTATCAAGATTTGGGACATTCTGATGTTCTGAATGTTAACTGGTATTAACAAACAAAAAAAAAGGCCACATGACAACAAGATTGCAGAACGGAGTGGAGCTTAGGGACAGAGCACGAGTTAATGCAGCCTGTTGAACAGATGGCAAAATGTGACTGTACCAGACTGTATGGCCCAAGAGGCAACACGGTATAGATGTCAAGGGAGGCATCTGAGGGGATGTAAACTGAGCCATCCTCAGCAGTGTCGATCAGGATACAGAATGGAAGGGCTGGTCAGCTAAGTGGTATGGAACCAGAATGCAATAAGAAGGCCTGTCCCCAGAGTCACAATCAGGATTTGATTATAAAAAGAAAAACACGTATAAAAATAACAATCACATTCAGTTTCATGGCATCAGATGTACAAAATCCAAACTGTAGTTCATCCACCAATACGCGGTAGGCAGTATGGTCCAGTGGCAAGAGCAGTGAAATGTGAAACAGGAGATCAGAGGTTTGAATCCCACCAAATCCAGTGACTTACTGCATAACCCTGAGTAAAGTCACTTGCCTCCCGGTGCTTCATTTCCTCCAAGCTGTACAACTGGGTAAATATAGGACCCTGCCAACTGTAAAACAGGATGCTCTGTTTCAGGTAGGCTAGCCTGAGTAAATAAATGGTAACAATCAAGACATGAATTTTAAATAAGTAAATGCTATGAACTTGACACCAATGGGTGAAGAAGTTAATTCATTTTTGGTTCCACTGCCTCTGCGATTATGATGCAGGCAAACCATGCTGATCTAAAAAGTTATTGCTGGCCGGCCTGGTGGCGCAGAGGGCTGAGGCGCTGGACGCCACACCTTGAACCACGCCGGGGACCCGGGTTCGGGAACGGACTCGGGCGCCAGGGGTCCGGCAGGAAGGGTAGGATTGAGCGTCCGTGGGACTGCTCTCCTCCCTTGGGGTGGGTTGGGGATGCATGGTCGCTCTGCAGTGGCCCCCAGTGGAGACCGGGAGCACAGCAGAGGGATCGCACTAAGGGGAACACCACAGAAAAAAAGCGGAAACTGCACTGGGATCGGCCGGATGATGATGGCCATCCCAGACGATGCTCTCGAGCAATCCCGGCATAGTAACGTCCGCCTCAGCAGCACCCGGGCAAGAAAGAAATAGTGTGCTGGAGTCCCCCGGCCGGTGCCTTCCCTCTCAAAGGAGGGAGACCCTCCCAGCAAAAGGGATATGCCGGGCTAACCCGAAGGAAGGCTGCAAATATGAGGTAGGCAGCTCTGGGGGAATTGCAGGAAGGGGTCGCTAGTGGTACTAGGTGGCTTGAAGGAGGAGCAGGTCCCAGTGTGTGACGAAGGGGGGGAAAAAAAAAAGAGTACACAAAAAAAAAAAGTTGTTGTTCTTAAACTTATCATTTCTCAAGCTGGCCCAATGGTGTTGAGGGTTGAAGCACTGTCACTCCACAGAGGGAAGAGTGACCAGTGGGGTACCACAGGGATCAGTGCTGGGACCGGTCCTATTCAACATCTTCATCAGTGACATGGCGCAGGACCTGGAAGGCAGAATTTCACTGTTCGCTGATGACACAAAGCTCTGTAACAGAGTAGACACACCAGAGGGTGTAGACAGAATGAGAAGCGACCTGCAGAAACTTGAAGAATGGTCAGGTGTTTGGCAGTTGAAATTCAATGCAAAGAAGTGCAAGATAATGCATATGGGGCACCAAAACCCTGGCACAATATATCAGTTGGGGGGTGAGGATATAGCATGCACCAAGCAGGAAAGGGATCTTGGGGTTATCATCTCTGATGACCTCAAGGTAGGGAAACAGTGTGACAAGGCTGCAGGTAAAGTAAATAGGATGCTGGGATGCATAGGCACGGGCAGCATCAGCAGGAAAAGGGAGGTCATAATTCCACTATACAAGACACTAGTGAGGCCCCACCTGGAGTACAGTGTACAGTTCTGGAGACCATACCTACGTAAGGACATAGACAGGTAGAGAAGGTTCAGAGGAGGGCAACAAAGATGGTGCATGGATTGCATCACAAGTCCTATGAAGACAGGTTGAAGGAACTGAACATGTACTCCCTGGAGGAGAGGAGGGAGAGAGGGGATATGATAGAGACATACAAGTATCTTACAGGGAGGAACAGGGTGCAGGAAAACACTATTTTTAAGTGAAAAAGATGTTCCAGGACTAGAGGGCATGGGATGAAGTTGGAGGGAGGACGATTCAGAGGAAACATGAGAAAGAATTTCTTCACAGAACGGGTGGTGGACAAGTGGAACACCCTGCCAGAGGAAGTGGTGGGGGCTGAAACAATCACGGGATTTAAGAATGCATGAGATAGACATAAAGGAATTCTGAAGGTCAGGGGTAAGGGGCAACAGACTTCTAGGAAAACATAAACTGAACTTACAAGCTCAAATGGGCAGACTGGGTGGGCCATAGGCCCTTATCTGCTGACACTGTCTATGTATCTATGTATCTATGGATGCCACACCTCGCGTCACGCCAGCGACATGGGTTTGGGAGAGAGCCTGAGGCACAGAGGGTTGGCCGGGGTAGAAGGTTTGAAGCGTCCAACAACAGCTCAACTTCTCCGGGCAGGAGGATTGAGGGCTCCAGCATTAGTATACCTCCTGGCACTGACCATGCAGGTGGTGGGCCCTGGACATCACTGCACATCCCCGCTCACCATCCAGGTGGGGGGGTGGATCCAAGCACTGTAACACGGGGACAAAAAAACATGACAGGATAGACGATGTCACACCATAGTCCTGATGCCCACTGCGATTCTGCCCTTCTGGGTTCTAAGGCCTCCAATCTGCACCTCTGCCTGCAGGTAAATTAGATGTGTGTAGGGAAGAATCAAGGAGCTGAAGGTGGCCCCACCTCACGGAGCGAAAGTCGGGGGGTTTCTTGCAGGTGTGGTGTGCATGGATCGAAGGTCGGGGGGGCCCCCAGGCAGGAAGGATCTCAGGCGGGAGGAACTGAGGGTTTCAACTGAGGGAGTTCCTGGAGTCAGTAAACAGAAGGAAATAAAACTGAAAAAAAAATGATTTCTCGTCCTGGCTTTCTCTACCAAGCGGATCAGTGCCCCACCGTGTCATCCACATCTGACTACCCCAACCTTGACCAGTACTCTGTAACTTTCTCTTCATGGCAGGGCCCCCTTACCCAACGATGGCAGAAGAAGCGGAGTACCACATCGTCATGGTAAGGGACTCACATCCCACAATGAACTGTGTTATCAGGCCCACGTGACTTTCTCCTTCCAAGTCCACCATGGAAATCATGAAGCATCCAGAGACAAACATCCTCTCTCAGGTAAGTGGAGGCTGAAGTGATTACCCACACTAACCTCTATTGTCTGACACCAAAGGTCTAGAGCATGGTTCAGGAACCAGGCCCACCAGCAAGGTAAGCAAACGTCCCCTGGCAAAGCTTCAGAGTGAGGTGAAGTGCTGGGGCAGTTGCCATCCTGTATGTTGAGTGACTGTTATTTTGCAAAATAAATATAATGGCACTTCAAACTAAAAATGTTACAAATGTGTGTGGTCTTGATGATTTCTTCACTTTTTTTTTTTTTAATTTATTCTTTCTGCGCCACTCCTCTCTCTCTGCCAGCCATCCGCCTGGTCACAAACTCCTCGGCTGCAGCATCCCCACATGAGCCGTTCTCCTGGGACCCCCTGGATTACCCCCCAGGGCGGAGATGTGGCACCCACCCCTTAAGGTACCACGAACAACAGAATAGGGCAGGAGTCGGCCTGGGGAGCCAACTGCAGCTGAGGAGAGGGCGTAATTTAATTTTTTATTTATTTTATTTAGCTTTTGTTGACCGGGTAAGTGCACTAGACAAATCCTGCCTATTTTCAGGCACGACCCGGGGGAGGGGGATACAGATGAATGCCAACTGACCTTGAACCAGATTAAGCTGTTGGTGGTATTTTTAGCGAATGAGGGAAATTTGGCCAGAACACGGAAATCCCTACTCCTTTTGATAAGTGCCATGGGATCTTTAACATCCACCTGAACTACCACCCATCCAGGCAGATAGGACCTCGGTTTAACATCTCATCCGAAAGGCGGCACCTCAGAAGTGCAGCACCCCTCTCATGCTGCACTACAGTGTCAGTACTGGGATATTAACCCAAGTGCCAGATGTGGGAACTGAACCCACAGCCCTCTGATCTCCCGGCCTCAGAGGCGAGTGTGCTACCTACTGAGCCACTGACACTGATGATATAGTAATGTAATATAGGCAGAGAGGAGGCAGGCTTGGTTTTTACTTCCTCTGGGGGGTGGGAGCGTGCAATAATGCCAGCGTCCGTCCCGCCCCCTAGTTACCCTGTGGTGCCGTGTGCTTGTGGCACTCCTGGCTTCCACCAGGGGTCCCCCTTGCACCGGCGGTGTCCCGCACCCTTTCCCTGGAGAAGGTGAGCAGTCGTGGGACCCTTGATCCCTCTCCCCCCAGCCGGCCCTCCAACGACCCTAGTCCGTTCCCGAACCTGGGTCGCTGGCGTCGAAAGCGGAAATCCAACCGCTGCACCGGCAGGCTGGCTGGAGTTCTTCACTTTCTTCTTTAGGCGGACATGCTTACAACTGGACCATCAAACAACCTCAAACGGTAATTATTCCCCACAATTTTGTTTATTGCCAGTGGAGAGCACAGTTTAACTTAACCCCTTGCTCCTAGTCCCACCTGGCTCATTGCCTGCCTCTATTACAAATGGCCATTTAGTTCATCTGCCTAAAATGCAAATCCTTGTGGATACCCGTGCTCTGGGGCTTCTCTTGAGTCTTTCAGAAACAGCATTCAGGGGCTGCTGGGTAAGACTACCTGGCATGGTTGAGGAGGGGTTGTGGAGCGTCATGCACATTCAGCAGCTGGGGGAGAGGGGGCTATTTTATATTTTCTCTATTAAACCCACCTCCTCTACACAGACCTTCCCATGCAACACTAGACCTGTGGTCAAAGGGGCAGTACATAATGTGGTTACCCACAGTGCTCAAGCCCACTAACAACTAATCACAGGAGATGCTGACACTGTGGGGAGACCTGTGGCATTTGCATAAATGTTTTGTGATAATACCCAATTAGCCATGCAAATGTTGCAAAAATGCCTAACATTGCAGATCTTTTGAGCATTAACAGCTCTGCAGCAGACTAATGATTTGTTTCCATTAATTGCTATTGTTAGAGAATCTATCTGCAGTAATCTTCAATAAAAAAGGTTTAGTGAGTTAGGAGTGGTTATCATGTGATGTCAGTTCTGGTCCCACGCTGGAGATGAGCGAGAAGCCGGAGCACCGTCTCTACATCTAATGGCGGCAGGTTTAAATGTTTTTTTGCAGTGACGACTAAAATCTCAGCCAGAAATGCGATAGTTCACCCTGGGGTTTCCAACAGGAAAGGAATGTGACTGAAAAGTAAATCTTGCCTCCCGATATCCTGTGTGTGCACTCTGCAATGGTCGGCGTAGTCGGGTAAATAAAAATTATTTTTCTTTGTACCTCACTGCCTACAGCCGACAGATGCTCCTTGCTCTGGGTAAATGGTCTCTCTCTGGGATCTTTACAACAAGCGCACAGGAGGAATTGGCACCATTAACCCCGTGGGAGGAAAGTTTACTTCCAGCAGGATTAGTAAAAACCTGAGCGTGAAGTATCTCAGAAAGGAACACGAGGAGACTATGGGTTTTTACCTCACAACTCGCAGACAAGGCATGTTAAAGTCGATCCAGCAAGTAAAAGGAATTACACAAATACGCAGCAGATGCCATAAAGAAGAAAACGCTAAACAAAACTTACTTGAACCATATGAAGAAGCTGACCAAATCCTGTCTTCTCCAGGTTTTCTAAATCTACGGTTGGTAAGCCAAACACCTCTATCTCCCTTAGTGGAGACTTCGGTAAGTGGATCATAAAAAAGTTTTACACCGGACAAAACTGAAGTTTATTGTACTCGGAAAGAGAAAGGTACAAAAACAGTTGAGACCTCAGCTACTGAAGCTAACAAAATGCCTCTAAAAAATATAAATAAGCAATAAATTGGGGGTAAAAGTGAATGTCAGAAGGAAAAGGCATACCAATAGCTTCTGTATCGACAGCAAGAATCTGAGGGAGTCCAGTTAGAAAATGACCCAGAGAAAAATGAAGCTCCAAGGGGTCTGGTAGAAGGTGAAAGAAGAGAAGTTGCTAATGAATATGTTCTTGCTTCATACAAGTTTTGCAGACTAGAAATAACAGGTATGATACAGATTTCATAGGCCTCCTCAACAGAAAAGGCCCCCCCCCCCCACCAAGGCTTCAAATGATATGATGAGTGCAGTTACCTCGCTGTGAGTCAAAGTGCTAAGCGCTTTAGGAGAAAAGAATACTTCAATAAAAGGTATCTCTGATTCAATCAATACTATTATTGAGAAGTTGGCGGGTCTTTCACTTAGAACCCAAGACTCAGAAGCAAAGGTCTCTCAAATGGAGGACGTAAAAGACCCCCTGGTAAAAACACAGACATTACATGAAACGCAGTTGCAATCATTGGTTCAGAAGGTAGCAGAACTTGAAGACAAATCCAGAAGGGATAATATTTGTTTATGTAATGTGCCTGAAGGTCAAGAAGGCACAGGCGACCCAATACCGTACTTTGAAAAAATGATTACGGAAGCTATGGGCAGAAATTACCCTGAACAAAAAATCTTATTAGATCCCACAGGAGAGGCTCACGATTTACTAACTCTCAGCAAGGCAATCCAAGAGCTATCTATACTAGACCACACAAATACTTGGACAAAGAGGCCATCCTGCAAAAAAGGACAGAACTGAATGGGGCCTAAAATTTCAAAACATTCATTTCGATGCCTACCCAGATTTATCCACAGAAACTGAGAATAAGTGTAAACTGTTTAATCCTGTAAAAAAAAAGCTGCACAACATGGACATCAGGTTTTCAACGTTATATCCAGCGAAATTGCACTTTGTGATGAATGGTAAACTTATGACTTTCGATGATGCAGAAGAGGCAAATGAAGCATTCGAAATGCTTGTAACAAAACCTCTAGCAACCATTCCAGATCATTCCCAAGACAACAAACGCAACATTTCTATCAATCTATATAACCTGAATTAGTAACCACTACAGAGAGACAGGCAAAGCACTTACAGAGCTTACTAGCAAGAATGATGACTGAATAAAGGAAATGGAGAGAAAAAAGGGGGGAAGAAAAAGGAAGAATAAAAATAGGGAAGAGAAGAAAAAAGTTAAAAAGCAAGAAAAAAAAGCTTGGTCAGCAAATGGGAGATGGAACAGTATGGAAAAGAAAAATGAAGACACTCCCCCCCCACCCCCACACACACACACAGTAGCTCTACAACCCCTTAGAATATTTTACAATATAAGTCGATAAATTATGCGACTAGATACCCCCCATGAAGTTTTACTAATCGTTCCCACACAGTCGAGGAAATTTAATTTTTATTTTATTTATTTTTTTATTTTCTATCTGTTTAGGGAATTTTTGAGTACTCTAACCCATTATGAGGATCACTATACCCTAAAAGGGAAATCAGAACCAGTAAGATGAAGTGAAGTCGGTATTGAATAAGCTGGGGGGACAGTAAAGTAAGGGGAATAGAAGGAAGGGGAGAAAAGTAAACACAACTGTGGGAGGACAGAGAAGAAAGATAAACATGAAGAAGGTGGGGGTTAAGAAGAAAAGAAAAACTGATGGGTAAAGGGAAAAGGGAACACATGGATGCGGAATACATAAAATAAAAGCTGATAGATGTTGATATAGAATATGGTTTAAAATGATGTGGATGGGGCTCATCGGGCGCAAGAAATGACACATTGGTCATCTCTTCCAATGCGTGGGACGGGGGATGGCAAATATTTTGTCCATCAAGGGGTTACAGGCACTTGAGTGGTGATGTGTTGGTAAGACGGAAGCACATAAAGAATTCACAGCATGGAGAAAAATTAAAAAGTAGAAAAAAAAAATAAGTAAATACAGGTTACTCACCTGTAACAGGAGTTCTAGGAATGGTATATGTTGTTCATCCACACTGTCTGGTAGGTATCCTTGCCGCTTTAAATCTCGCCGGAAGGTCTTCAAGCTGGCTCCTCCCACCCACCCGGGTGGTAAAACTCTCGGCTCCACCCCATGACGCCAGATCTGGCCCGCTGGAAGCCGGTTGTTAAAGGCCAAGCCGGGAGGTCGGTATCGGTGGTGGATGAACAACATACCATTCCTAGAACTCCTGTTACAGGTGTGTAACCTGTATTTCTAGGGACATGGATATGCTGTTCATCCACACTGTCTGGCAGACCTCTAGCAGTTCTCCAGGAGGAGGGAGGCAAGCGCACACCCCACTTAGGGAATAGAGACTGGAGAACCGAGGCCCAAAACCAGCATCCCGGCGTGACTCAAGGTCGATGTGGTAATGGGTGATGAAGGTGTGTGCTGACTTCCAGGTAGCAGCCCTGCAGATTTCCTGGATAGGGGCGTCCTGGAAGCAGCCAACGATGCAGCAGTATGGCGGAATGAGCTTTATCCTCTGGGAGGCTCCATGCCCGCCAACTTATAGCGAGATCTATGCAGGAGGTGACCCACCTGCCTATCGATCCGCTTGCCTGCAGGAGCTGCCAGGTGCGGCTTCAGGCGTAGGTGACAAACAGCTGGCGAATCCCTCCTCGATCCAGCCGCATGCCCTTATAGTAGCTGAGCCTCTAGGGTCCAGAGTATAGAGCCTCATATTCGGCCTCCCAGGTGTGATTGGGGTAGAACAACGGCAGAGTCAGCACCTGGTTAAGGTGAAACTCCGACACCATCTTCGGAAGGAATTTCGGGTGGGGCACAGGACAACCTTGTCCCTGTGGAAGACCAGGTAAGGAGACTCGATGCAGAGCGCCTGGAGCTCTCCCATCCTTCTGGCTGACGTGATAGCCACCAAGAAGGCGGTCTTCCACGACAGGTGAGAGAGAGTTCACACCTGTGCATTGGTTCCAATGGCTTGCCCATGAGCTTTGCCAGTACCAGCAGTAGATCCTACGGAGGTGGAGGTTCTCGCACCGGAGGGGAAATGTGATCAAGGACTTTGAAAAAGCGCCAGACCACCTTCTCCTGCGCCACCGACTGCTTCCCGGCCCGCGCCCGGTAAGCAGAGATGGCTGCCAGGTGCACCTTAAGGGTCACTGACCTAAGCCCTTGCTGAGAAAGGGACCAAAGGTAGTCCAATATGCTCGCCAAGGAACAAGAGGAAGGGTCCAGGCCCTTGCCCTGGCACCAAATGGAAAATCTCTTCCATTTGAAGGCGTAGCATTTTCTGGTCGACTCCTTACAGGACGCCTCAACTATGCTGAGAACCTCGTCGGAAAGACCCAAGGCCTGGAACTCTAGCCGCTCAGGAACCAGGCCGTCAGGTGCAGGGACTGAAGGTCCGGATAGAATACCTTCCCCTGATTGACAGAGCAGGTCCAGGCAAGCTGGAAGCTGCCTCGGGAGCCTGGAGCTGAGGCTGAGGAGATCTGGGTACCAGTACTGGCGGGGCCAGTCTGGGGCTATCAGAATCACCTGCGCCTTGTCCCTCCTTGCTTTGAGAAGCACCTTGTGCATCAAGGGGAACGGGGGAAAGGCGTAGAAGAGGCCCGGGGTCCACGGCCTCGAGAAGGCATACCCCTGCAGCGATCCCTGCTGAGGGGGGCATGGAACAGCCTCAGCCTGCATTCTCCTGGAGGCAAACAGGTCCACCTGAGGTGTGCCCCAATGGGAGAATAGATCTTGTACTACCTCCGGCAGGAGAGACCACTCGTGGGACGCAGCCCCTACCCGGCTTAGGGCATCGGCCAGGGTGTTGGAGGCTCCTGCCACATGAATGGCTAGGAGATCCACCTCCAGGCTGCGCACGAGTGACCAGATGCGGAGAGCTTCCTTGCATAGAAGCATGGAGCGCGTCCCGCCCTGGCGGTTTAGATAGTACATGGTCGTGGTGTTGTCATCCGGACCCGGACCACTTGACCCCGAAGAAACGGAGCAAAGGCGGTGAGAGCTAGGCGGACTGCTCGGAGCTCCAGCAGGTTGATGTGGCATCGGGACTCCTGCGGCGACCAGAGGCCGTGCGCTCGGTGTTCCCCCAGATGGGCACCCCAACCCATCACAGAGGCATCGGTCGATAGAGAGACCGTCGGCTCGGGGCGGACAAACGGGATGCCCTCCTGAAGATGAACTGAAACGGTCCACCACTGGAGAGCGTTCCACATCCCCTGGGTCACCGTCACTAGCTGGTCCAATGGATCGCAGCGTTGGGACCACTGGCTGGCCAGCCCCCACTGAAGGGGGTGCATGTTCCAGCGGGTCCAACGGACCACGCTGGTACAGGCCGCCATGAGACCCAGGAGGTGCAGGAAGTCCCGGGCAGGCGCAGTTGCCCAACCAGAAATGATTGGGCAAAGGAGGAAAGAACCTCGGCCCTGTCCGCGGGAGCCGTGCTCTGGCTCGAAGAGAGTCGAGCTCTGCCCCGATGAAAAGAATCACCTGCTTCGGCTCGAGTTCCGACTTGGCCTCGTTGATGAGGAGGCCGACCTGAGAGCAAACCTGGAGGGCCAGATCTCTGGACCGCTCCACCTCCTGTCTGGAGGGGGCTGCTATCAGCCAATCGTCCAGGTAAGGGTAAACCCGGACCCCTCGGCGCTGCAGGAATGCTGTCACCACTGCCATGCATTTGGTGAAGACCCTGGGAGCTGGAGATAAGCCGAAGGGCATGGCTTGGAACTCGAAAAGGGATCCCTCTGCTCGAAAGCAAAGGAACCTCTGATGTGACGGATGGATAGGGACGTGAAAGAACGCGTCCTGTAGGTCCAGAGAGCAGAACCACACGCCGTGTTCCAAGGATGGTATTATCTGAGCCAGAGTGACCATCCTGAAGGTTCGAGACCTTAGGAACTTGTTTAGGTCATGTAGGTTGAGAATGGGGCGCCAGCCCCCCATCCGTTTCCGAACCAGGAAGTACCTGGACACGAACCCCGGGTTTGAGGGAGGATCCGCCACCTCTCTTATCACCTCCTTCTCAAGGAGGAGAGCGATGTCGGCTCGGCGAGCAGACAGCGAGGCTTCGGACCCCGAGGCCCCCCGAGGTGCGACGGCTCTGAAGGGTGGGGCCTGCTCGAACTCCAGAGGCAAGCCCTTTCCCACCACCTCCAACACCCACCGGTCTGTGGTGATAACGGACCAAGCGGAAAGAAAGTGGCGGAGCCGCTTCCAGGGGCACCTGGGGTGAGGCGACGGGTTGGGGCGACCCCTCAACCCGTCACTGGGCAGGCTTGAGGAAGGACCGGCCGAGGGACCTCCAGGGCCTTTACCTCCCTGCTTCCTGAGGAGGAAGCCATGGGCTTGGGTTTGGGGACTTAGCGAGCCTGCTGGCCCTGATGCTGCTGGGCCGGACGTGCTGCGGGCGCAGACGGACGAAAGGGCTTGGGTTGCGGTCTGCGGCCCTTGTCCCTCTCAGCGGATGAGACTGAGTCCAAAGTGGCATTCATACCTCTCAACTGTACCGGATTCGGCGTGACATCCCGGATTCTGACCCTTGTAGTCCACTTGTACCGCCGCCCCGCATTCACCTTTTTTTTTCCGCAACAGACGCCAAAACCATGTGGAGCACCACACAAGCAGTGATTCCTTTGTCCCGTGGGGCCTTTGTGTCCGACTCCAATAACTTCCTGTGTCTTGAAGTTCCGGTACACTAATGATGACGTCGGGGGCCTGGGTGGTGCCATGTCATCAGTGTTCCCCAATCCCCACTCAGGTCCGCTGCCCAGATGTAAGACACTATGCTTGGAGGGAACCATAGCTTCAGAAGATTTTGCTGAGGACCGCTGCCAGGAAGGATCTGCCCTACAGACAAAGAGAATTCACATATTGCCGCTGCCTCCATGCTAAGCAGCCAGGAAGCCGGAACAACCATCCAGAGTCAGACTACAAGGAAGAACTCTCTGCCACCAGCCGTGGACCGCCAGCGCCAGACCAACTGGAAGGTTATATCTGTGGGACCAACCGACTGGGAAGAAAGTTCAGTAGCAGTGATAGTGGGCTCAAAGCAAGGAGCTGATGGTTGCCAGTCATCTCTGAAACTGTTAACCCCAAAGGAACCGGCGGGGGTTTGAGTCGGGATTCGGACAGACCTCTGTGAAGCTGGAGTGTGGAGGGGCTATGATTCTTGTTGGACTGCTTTGAGGGTTCCATGCCAGGGAAAAAAATAAATGCCACTGCTGACATCACAAAATGAGGGTCAACACTTGACCTCCACAAATAAAAAAATAAAGGTTTCTGAAGAGGTTAACGTGGAAACCCCCGACGGTTCTTGAACTCTGGGACTGACTACTGCAAAGAGGTAAAGTATTTTTTTAAGTCATTTCACATTTACCTACCACATTCAATATTATTTTATTACAGATCTTTATTGAATGGAACTTTTGTCACATTGCACGGGCATCTCGGGATCCCAAGCCAGAGTTAGTGGGGTTGGAGGGAGTCAGGGACTGGATGGGTTTAACTGAAACAAAACACACTTCCTTGTTAATCGTGTAATTTGTAGACCCATTAGTGCTAAGCTGTGTGTGTGTGTGTTGCTTAATTTTGAGCATTGCAGACATACCTCTCGACTGTCTTGTTATGTTTGTATGTAACTGTCCCATGCCATAGGGAACCCCCAAATTGTTCTGTTCCACATGGGAAGGTGCTGGCAGAGATGGTGGTGTAGATTCATCTGTTCTAATATGGGGCATCAAAACAAAACACCTTTTCCCACAGTGCTTAGAGCTCCTATCTACATGTTTGATGATGATGTGTACAACGTTATGATGGCTAGTGTCCCACATTTCAGTGACAAAAGGTTGGGCGTATCCTCTGTCCTATGTTTAAATATTTTTTGTACCTTTTTGGGTTGATTGGGGGGTGGCCGGGTGGGGAAGAGATGTGGAGAAATGAGAATCGTCACTCAGAGTCAGCACACCAGCCTTAGCAGCCAGCAACCAGAGAAAGAGGACTCAGAGCGGAGGTCAGGTCCGTGTCTGACTTGGTGGCAACCAAAGTTCCTTCCGACCTGAGCTGGCTGACAGTGAGAGAGGGCTGATGCTGAGTGATGAGTAGCATTAAAATAAAGTCCAGACAACACATTGGTACAGTAAGTTTTTATTACAAAAACACACACCACCACACATGGTTAAAATAACTTTATTGGTGCACCATCAGATGGCCGCGTTACTCGCACGCTACAAAAAATAGGGTGTTCCACATTTGGGTCATTTGTCACACATTGCCATGGTCTCTGTTCCACATTGGCAGGTTTACAGGTTGAGAGGTATGGTGGCATTGGACTTTTCGATCCTCTGGAGGTGGCCTTCCACTCCAGGGCCGAAGAGGTCTGTCCCCAGGAAGGGGACATCCGCCAATTTGTGCTGGGTATCCGCTGTGAAGGTGGATATCCTCAGCCATGCTCGACGGCGCATAGCCACTCCGGCCGCAACTGACCTGGCGCATGAGTCTCCAATGTCCAGAGCAGTCTAAAGTTGCTGCTTAGCCACTGCCCTGCCCTGGTCCCGCACCTGCCTAACCGTGGTCTGCAGGTCAGCCGGGAGATGAGGGACTACCTCGTCCAGGGAGCCCAACAGGGCATGGGAGAAATGTGCCATAAGCCAGCGGCCGAGCTGGCCTGGCCGAAGGCCAAGGGAGGGAGCAGGCGTGACTTTTAAGCCCAGCATAGTCCAATTTCTTGGACTCCTTGTCGGGAGGTTTGTCCACGCCCCTAGCGTTTCCGGCACGCTGGAAAACGCTGTCGGTAACTAACCCCTCGGCTGAGGGATGTTCCGAGAAACCGGACAGGGAACCGGTAGGGACCGCAAACTTCCTGGCCATCCTGGCCGAAGGTGCAGGGCAGGAAGCAGGGCGCTGCCAGAGCTCCAAGGCCGGGCCCACAATGGCCTCGGCCACAGGAAAGGCCTCCGTAGGGGAATCCCCTCGGTCCAATATCTCTGTGAGGGGATACTTGGCCCGCATGGATACGGGCTCGAGCTGCATCCCGGTGGACTCCGAGATAAGCCTAAGCAAACCCAGGAAGGACAAAGGGCTGTCGTCCAGCGACTGACCTCCAGAGGACTCCAAGTCCACTCACCTGGAGAAAAGGGAGGAATCGTCGTCGGACTCAGAAGAGTCTGCAAAGAGCTGTCTCAGGCCTGAGCCACCCTCCACCTGCCGAGGGCGATCGGGAGTGAGGGTGACAGACAGCCTATGGGGCAGACCCTGAGCCGACCGAGAGTTCTTGGTCGGAGCCCCAAACAGCGGCTGTGGAGGCGGAGGTTCCACCGGAATCGGTGGAGCAGCTGGTTTTGGCCGAACAACCGGCCTGGGAACAGGCTCCTCGGGTAAGACGAGGGGTTGTTTCGCCGCCCGGCAGCCACTTAATGGCGGGGAAAGTGCCCTCGTATCGTCGGACGAATCTCACGTCAAGCCTCCCCATCCGAGGAGGAGGACGAGGATGAGTGGCGGCACCGCGAACTGAGACTGCCTATGACAGCGGATCGGCTGGACCGCCGAAGAAGTCGAGACCTCGGCCTTTCCGAGGCGGTGCGGGGAGGGGCAGGTGGAACCGGCTCCCCTCGGCTCGGAGGGTTCACCCGAGGGCTCTGGAACCGAGGCACTGGCAAGCCCATCGGATCCTCAACTCCCACCGGGGAACCGACGAGAGGATTGCTCACGGTCGACAACCCGTCCAACGGGTCGAGAAAGATCTCAACTGCGTCGACGGGAGTCTCGGTCAACTGACCTGACGGGGACACCGTGAGACCAGTGGCCAAAGCCGAACGATCGACCGAAGTCGATGGCCGACAACTCGGGGAGAGGGACCTTTCCCGCTCACAAGAGCGTCGACGGAGGGACTTACCCTTGCCTTTCTTCTTGGACCGAGAAGAAGGTCCAGCAGACGTTGGTCTCTCTCCTCTAGTGGAGAGGGACAGACAAAGCTCCTTAAAGGAAGATGTATAAGAGGAACCCAGGGAGAGCGGGATAAATGCCGCGGTCGAGGAAGATGCGGCCCATGCCGCCTCCTCTTCGAGGGCGATCATCTGCTCTAGCTGATCCGCCGAGCCCGCCGCCGCGGAAACCGCCGACCGGGCCTCTTTTGACTTCACTGGAGGAAAACGTTTTTCAGGGCGCCCCAGTTGTAAACGGGCAGCACGGTCTTCGAGGACGTAGGCTGAGAAGGAAGAGCACAGGTCGCAAGCCTGCGGGTCGTCCTCAAGGCCTAAACAGTAGACACACGTGGAGTGCGGATCCGTCCGAGACATCTTCTGCCCGCAAGGGCATCTCCGAAAACCGGGAGTCGATCTGTCTATCGCAGCCGTGTGGGATAGAAGACCGAAGTCTATAATGCAAAAAACCTTTAAATTCGGAAAACCGAAGAATTAGGAACCAGTCTTATACGCAGAGCGTTAAGGAGGGAACCTGAGCTTCCAAGCGGTAAGGAAGATCTGGCGTCATGGGGCGGAGCCGAGAGTTTTACTACCCGGGTGGGTGGGAGGAGCCAGCTTGAAGACCTTCCAGCGAGATTTAAAGCAGCAAGGATACCTGCCAGACAGTGTGGATGAACAACATATCCATGTCCCTAGAAAGCCTGTTCCAGGATGTAGAAAATAAACTAATAAAGATTAATAATAACACTATAATTAATGGCTAAGGTATTAAAAATTGCCTCTTGGAATATCAAGGGGCTGAGTCAGCAAGTTAAAATGAACAAGGTTATAAAAAAAAAAAAAGGTTAACTGTGTTTGTTTACAAGAAACCCACTTTTCAGAAAGGGACTTTCAATGGTTCCAGAGGAAGTGGGGACCAGGGTTGTACTCATCCCTACAATACCAACTCCAGAGGAGTGGCTATATTCTTTCATGAACAGAGGTTAAAACCAGTGATTACTAGAACAAATTTAGATAAAAAAGGTAGATTTATTATTGTGGAAGTACAGTAGAAATTGGAACTGACAAGCTAACCATTGCCACAATTTATGGGCCTAAACAGAATACTCCTGCGTTTTACACAGAACTATTTCTACAAATTACATATTTTAACTCCCCGTATATAATGGGGGAGACTTCAGCCTGACCATGAGTAAAAATGACAAAACATCTATACCTACCTGTAATTTCAATACATCAATAAAGGTAATTAAAAATTACATGATGGATATTAAATTAATAGATCCCTGGTTAGAAACTAAACCCGCTAATAACAAATATTCATATTACTTCCCATTGCACCATTCATATTCTCGTATCGATTTTTTGATATCTGAATCAGTTTATTACAGAAACACAAAGGTGGACTACCCTGGGATTATTATTTCAGATCACTCACCCTGCTTATTGGACTTAGACTTAGAAAATCAAACTTCAGGCATAAATACACGGAAAATGGATATCACTCTTTTAAAAAAGGAAGAAACTAATAGTCAAATTGTGATAGAAATTAAAGATTTTTTTATTAGAAACACCAAACAGGACACTAGTATAATATAATATACATATGGGACGCTTTTAAGGCTTGGATGAGGGGCAAATTGCAGACATTATAGGGTATAAGGAAAACGAAACAGGAACAGCAACAAAAACAACTGGAACAAGACATATATTTATTAGAAACAATTCATTCCACTACACTGGATAAAAAAGGTTTTAATACACTGGCTCAAATAAAAGAGACATAAATAATAAATTCATCACAGAAATAGCAGAAAAACAAATACTTCAAACTAGATCTAATTATTATATCACCTCTGATAAACCACTCAAATTAATGGCCTGGAAATTAAAAAAATACCAGGAAAATAATAACATCATTATGATAAAAGATAAAAACCGAATTCCATATAAGCATCCAAAGGAAATAAACAGAATATTTACAGAATTTTTCCAAGACCTATATACTACACACATTACTAATGATAAACAAATTACAGACTACCTAGTAAAAATAGAACTTAAACAAATTCCGCCTGCATTCAAAAATTCCTTAGAGACCCCTATTACAAATGAAGAAGCGGAACTTGCAATTGATAAGCTTAAATTAGGGAAAGTGCCAGGACCAGACGGAGTTCAGATGGAATTCTTTCAAAAATATAAAGAACTACTCATGCCTATCCTCACTAACTTCTTTAATAAAATTACTCAAGTAAATAAAATCCCTCCCTCATTTAGTGAGGCATATATTTTACTATTTCATAAACAAGGTAAGGTACCCGATTTATGCAAGTCATATTGACCGATATCTCTGCCGAACGCAGATTATAAAATATTTGCAAAAATCCTGGTGAACAGACTAGAGAAAGTATTACCCCTGCTGATTGAAATGGTTTTATTAAAGGCAGATGAATAACTGAGAATATCAGGCGTACAGTTAACATAATGTTAAGTTTAAATACAACAGGTTCCATTTCACTTACAGTAGATGCTGAGAAATCATTTGATAGAATCGAAAGGAAATTCATATTTCATACATTACAAAAAATGGGTTTGGGGGATAATTATCTTAATTGGATTAAATGTGTATATTCTCAACCTACAGCTATACTAAAATCAAATTCCACTATATCCAAACCTTTTAATCTATCTAGAGGAAGGAGGTTGCTCATCTTCAGGCTGGGTTGTTCAGGACTTGTGGGACCTCCTCCTCCATCCAGGGACCACCAGCGCCACTGCCGTTGCCTCAGAGGTTGCCAAGAAAGAGGAGCAGTTGGACCACAGTGGACTCAGGGAGGGTGAGGGTGGTGGAATAGAGGCGAATCCCTCCAGTTGTACCTCTCCACAATTCCTATGCCATTCTGGCAAAGTGTGGTTCCTCTATGGAGGCACCTGCAGTGGAGACCAAGGAGGATGTCGGGAACCTCCACAAAGGAGACCCACAGGAGGGTGGCATGGGACCCCAGGGGAAGGAAACAACTCCTGGTGGGGGACTCCATTGTTAGGAAGGTAGAACTGGGGGATGAAGGGGAGAGGGAGGTAAGGTGCCTGCCTGGCGCCATGGCTTGGAGGGACAGGGAGCGAATCCTCAGGATTGCTGGAGCAGTTGCACAGGGGAGGGAGCTGGATGTCATTGTCCACCTAGGGACAAATGACCTGGCTAAGAAAGGGATTAGAGTAGTGCAGGAAGAGTTTGCGGAATTGGGGAGGGGCCTTAGACAAGTAGCACGCACGGTAACCTTCTCGGAAGTGCTGCCCATCTATGGCATAGGAGAGGCTAGGGTGTTCTGCACCATGGAATTCAATCAGTGGTTGAAAAACTGGTGCAGAGCTCAGGGATTTGGCTTCATTGGGGACTGGGGGTCCACCTGGAGTGATGCAAGCCTATACTGGCACGATGGGCTGCATCTGTCCAGGAGGGGAACCAGGATCCTAGGTGATAGGTTTAAATGCTTCAATGGCAAGCATTTAAACTAGCCAAGGGGGGAGGTACTGGAAAGGAGCAGGGAAATCCTAGCCCCCCCCAAAAAAAATCACGGTAGTAAGTACAGTAAACACCAACATACAGGTGGCAATAGGGAGAAGGGCAGGGGTAAATGGGGAAAGTGACAAAGGCAAGAAGGACAGGGATGGGGCAAAAAGGAGTAAGGCCATCAGGAAATGGAGGGTAATGAGTACCAATGCCTGTAGTCTGGGCAACAAGCTCCCTGAGCTGGTGGCCTTGATGGAAGAGGGATGCCTGGATATCGTAGCAGTCACAGAAACATGGTACACAGAGAACCATGACTGGGATGTTAACATACCAGGGTACATAACCTACAGGAGAGACAGGCAGGAGAGAAGAGGGGGAGGAATAGCTCTCTATGTAAAGGAACGGATAAAAGCAACTGAACAAAAGAGTTAACAGGGAGGAGAGAAGGCACTGTGGGTCACCTTGGAGACTGGAAAGGGCACCACAATCCGCACAGGGGTTGTGTACAGACCCCCATGTCAAGGGGAGGGAATGGACAAGAATATGAAAGAAGGCATTCTTAGGATGGCAGAGAAAGGGGAGATACTGTTGATGGGAGACCTGAATATGCCAGATGTTAACTGGAGCACATTTGCTGCAGCCACATCCAAGAGCAGGATCATTCTCGATGCCCTACAGGTGGCAGGCCTCAGACAGCTAGTTTCAGAACCCACTCGTGAGGGAGCAATCTTAAACCTCGTACTCTCAAATGGGGGCAGTGAGAGGATCTCAGATCTAGAAGTGGGTTGCCATCTGGGAACAAGTGACCATCAAACAGTGTGGTTCACGTTAAACTCAGCTACAGAGTCAAGCCATACAAAAGTGAGGGTACTGGACTTCAGGAGGTCTGACTTTGGCAAGATGGGAGAGTGCCTCAGAAAAGCACTAGCAAACAGGCTAGAAGGAGGGTGGAGCAACAATGGGGAATCATCAAAACTGCCATCACAGAGGCAACAAGCCTTTGTGTGAAGCAAATAAACAAATCAAATGAAAAAAAGCCACTATGGTTCTCAAAAGAGGTGGCTGGGAAAGTCAGGAGAAAAAGACAGCATTCAGGAAGTACAAGGAAACACAGAAGGAGCAGGACAGAGAGCTGTACCAGTTAAGGCAGAAGGAAGCAGCGAGGGAAGTCAGAATAGCAAAGGCACAAACTGAGGAAAAGATAGCCAACTTGGTTAAGAAGGGGGATAAAACCTTTTATAGGTATATCAGAGAGCGTAGAAAGACAAAGGGAGGGATAGTGAGGCTGAATAGAATGAATGGTGGGTGGGCAGGAGGGACAGTGAAAAAGCAGGGATACTGAACGAATATTTCTGCTCAGTATTCACAAAAGAGGAGGGGGAAGTGCCTAATCCAATTAATAGAAGCACTCTTGATAGGGGGGGGTCGATCCCAGCCCTTTCACAGAAGCAAGAACTCCTAAAACTGAAGGTGGACAAAGCAATGGGGCCTGATGGAATTCAACCCATAATTCTAAAAGAATTAAGCGGGGAACTAGTGAAACCACTGACCACTCTTTTTAATAAATCATGGGAGGATGGTGTGGTACCTGAGGACTGGAGGAAGGCTGATGTGATTCCCCTTCACAAAAGTGGGACCAAGACAGAGGCAGGAAACTACAGACCTGTCAGTTTGACCTCTGTGGTAGGAAAAGTGATGGAGTCACTTCTGAAGGAAAGAATTGTTGAGTACCTTGAGGCCAGTGGGGCACAGGACCCAAGGCAGCATGGGTTCACAGCGGGAAGGTCATGTCAGATGAATCTAATAGATTTCTTTGACTGGGTGACCAAAGTAGTAGACCAGGGAGGGGCTGTGGACATGGCCTACCTAGACTTTAGCAAGACATTTGACACAGTCCCACACAAAATATTAACAGTCAAATTAACCAGCCTAGGAATGGGTCCCAGGGTGGTAGCCTGGGTAAAACATTGGCTGGACAACAGGACACAGAAGGTAATTGTAAATGGAGTCCACTCTGAAGAAAGAGGGGTTACTAGTGGGGTACCGCAGGGTTCAGTACTGGGTCCAGTCCTTTTTAATGTCTTTATAAGTGACATTGCAGAGGGACTGGAAGGAAAAGTATGTCTCTTTGCAGATGACACAAAGCTCTGCAACAGGGTTGATACACAAGGAGGCATGGAAAGGATGAGAAGGGACTTGGCAAGACTGGAGGAATGGTCAGAAGTATGGCACCTAGGATTCAATGCAAAGAAGTGCAAAATAATGCACCTGGGAAGCAAGAACCCAGGGGAAGATTACACAATGGGGGAGGTAGTAACAACAACAAAAAAGGAAAGGGACCTGGGGGTAATCATATCAGATGACCTTAAGGTGAGCAAGCAATGTGAGAAGGCAGTAGGGAGGGCTGGGGGGATACTGGGATGCATAAGGAGAGGCATCACCAGCAGAAAACAGGACGTTGTTATCCCTCTGTACAGACAGTTGGTGAGACCCCATCTGGAGTACTGCATCCAGTTCTGGAGACCCCATCTCCCCAAGGACATAGACAGGATAGAGGCAGTCCAGAGGAGGGCAACCAAAATGGTGCAGGGTCTGCAAGAGAAGCCGTACGAGGAGAGACTAAAGGAGCTTAATATGTATAACCCTTGAGGAAAGAAGGGAGAGAGGGGACATGATAGAAACTTTAAGTACCTCAGTGGAATCAACAAAGTCCAAGAGGGTAGCATCTTTCAGAAAAAAAGGCGTGCAAGAACAAGGGACACAATTTAAAGATAGATAGAGGGGCAGTTCCAGGGCAAAGTGAGAAGTATTTTTCACAGAGAGGTAGTGGATGCATGGAAACAGCCTTCCTGAGGAGGTTGTGGGGTCTAAAATCTGGGAGAATTCAAGAATGCATGGGACAGACATAAGGCAGTTCTTGTGGGGGGTAGGAAGAAATAGGCTGTTGGTTAACTAGGATCTGTGGCCTATCCTGTAGGTAGGGAAATGGGCAGACTAGGTGGGCCAAGCGGTCCTTATCTGCCGTCAAAGTCTATGTTTCTATGTCCCCTCTCTCCCTTGATATTCGCACTTGTGATGGAACCACTGGCGGAAGACATAAGGAACAACCAACTACTGACTGGTATTGTCCAAAATTCCAATGAGCACAGGATTAACTTATATGCAGATGATGCATTGTTATACTTGGGGGATACATCCAAATAATTGGAGGAATTTATAAAAATAACAACTACTTATGGTCTTGCTTCAGGGTATAAAATTAACTGGCAGAAGTCAATGATTTTAACATTAGGCAAGAGTTCCAATATATGTCTCCCAGCAAACAGCCTCTACCCAAAGGTGGATTCCTTTAAATATTTAGGGATTACCCTAACTAACCCTCTGTAACAATTATACACACAGAATTTGGAAATTCTCTTACAAGAAATAAAAACAGACTTAACTAAATAGCAAAACCTCCAATTAACTTTAATTGGGAGGGTTAATGTAATTAAAATACAGACACTTCCTAAACGATTACATATATTCCAAACTTTGCCCATAACAGTTCCAATGGTGTTTTTTAAAAAACTACAATAAAGTATTACTAACTTCATCTGGAATAGCAAAGCGGCCCATATAGCATGTGAAAAATTAATACTCCCGAAAGAAAAACTTGCCTTACCAGATTCCTATAACTATTATTTAACAGCCCAAATAGCGGTAGTATGGAATTGGGTGAATAGTAATACTGACCAACATAAACTTAAGAGCGTAGAGATGGAAACAAGGGAATATGGATATCCAAAAACTAATAAATCTCTTGTTCTCAGGGTTCCTACAAAACAAATATAAGGGAAATATGGCAACCAATTTAACTATCTCCTGTTGGAATGAAATTCGTAAACTTATGAAGATAAAGATAGGTGTTACACAGCATAGTCCAATTTATAATAATTATAATTTCACCCCCTCCATTAACGATAAATTCTATAAAGAATGACAAAGACTTGGTTTTAATGAATGTGGACAGCTTTATGATAATAATCACTTTAAAACATTTGAAAACTTAAGATTACAATATATCATCAGAACATCATCACTTCAGATATTTACAAATCAGGAGTTATCTTCTTAAAACAAATGGAAATTTAACATTACAAACAACCCCCATTTTAGAAATCCTTAGATTACAAAAAGAAAACAAGAGCTTGATATCAAAAATTTATGTGGCTGCATCCTGGCCAGACGCAAAAAATATTCAAATGCTCAAGAATAAATGAGCAAAAGATTTGGCCACTGATGTAACTGATGAATTATGGAGCTCAATTTTATCTACTCCAATCCAAAATATTAATACTTGTAAAATGCAGCAAATATAATATAATATTCTGCAGAGTATATAATACTTCTTACAAATTATACAAAATTAATGCCACATTGTCAGAGTTGTGCCCAAGGTGTACACGTACAACCGGCACACTGATTAATCTAATACACCAATGCCCATATCTTACTAATTTCTGAACTAAAATATTTGAAAAAGTAAATAGATCATTAGAGCGACAAACAAAATTCTCACCACTAACTACTTTATTAGCACAAGAAGAAGAATCAAATAACCTTGATTAATACCAGAAAATATTTTTAGTTAAGGCCATGGCACAGGCTAAAAAAAAACAAAAAACAGGTTACTCACCTGTAACAGTAGTTCTAGAAGTGGAATATGTTGTTCATCCACACTTGTTGGCAGATCTGCCTTTCCCTTTAAGATCGCCGGACCGTCTTCAAGCTGGTTCCTCCCACCCATGACGCCAGATCTTAGCCCGCTGGAAGCCAGGTTTCTACATCGAAGCCCAGAAGGTCGGGTGGGTCAGTGTGGATGAATAACATATACCACTCCTAGAACTACTGTTACAGGTGAGTAACCTGTTTTTCTAGGATCGTGGATATGTTGTTCTATCTACACTTGTTGGCAGACTCCTAGCAGTTCTCCGGGAGGAGGGAGGCAATATGCACACCCCCTATTTAGGGAACAGGGACTGAAGAACTGAGGTACCAAAACCAGCATCCCGGCGTGACTCAAGGTCGATGTGGTAATGGAAAATGAAGGTGTGTGCTGACTTCCAGGTAGCAGCCCTGCAGATTTCCTGGATAGGGACATCCCTAGATGCTGCCACCGACGCAGCGGTATGGCGGGTGGAATGAGCCTTAAGCCCTATGGGAGGCCCCCTGCCCACCAGCCTATAGCAGAGATCGATGTAGAAAGTGATCCACCAAACAATCATCCACTTGGCTGCAGGTCTGTCAGGTGCAGCTTCAGCATAGGTGACAAACAGCTGGCGAACCTCTCCCCGAACTTCCTGCCATACGCTCTTTGTAGTAGGTGAGCGTTCGTCTCAGGTCCAAGGTATGGATCCTGTACTCGGCCTCTGAGGTGTAACTGGGGCAAAAGACCGGCAAAGTAATCACCTGGTTAAGGTGCAACTCCGACACCATCTTTGGAAGGAATTTTGGGTGGGGACGTAGGACAAACTTGTTCCTGTGGAAGACCAGGTAAGGAGACTCAACAGAAAGCGCCTGTAACTCCCCAGTTCTTCTAGCTGATGTGATGGCCACCAAGAAGGCGGTCTTCCACGACACATGTGAGATGTCACACTTGTGCATTGGTTCGAATGGCTTGCCAATGAGCGTTGCCAAAACCAGCAGTAGATCCCATGGAGGTGGAGGTTCCCGCACCGGAGGGGATATGTGATCTAGGCCTTTGAAGAAGCGCCAGATCACTTTCTCCTGCACCACTGATTGCTGACTGGCCCACGACCGTTAAGCAGAGATGGCTGCCAGGTGAAACTTCAGGGTCGTTGACTGAAATCCCTGTTGGGAGAGGGACCAGAGATAGTCCAAAGTGCTAGCCACCGGAAAGGACGATGGGTCCAACCCTTTGCCCTGACACCAAATGGAAAATCTCTTCCATTCGAAGGCACAGCATTTTCTGGTCGATTCCTTACGGGAAGCCTCAACAACGTTGAGGACCTCGTTGAGAGACCCAAGGCCTGTAACTCTAGCCACTCAGGAACCAGGCTGTCAGGTGTAGGGATTGAAGGTCAGGATGGAGAACCTTCCCCTGATTGATGGAGATCAGGTACGGGCATGCTGGATGCCGCCTCGGAAGTCTGGAATGGAGGCTGAGGAGAACTGGATACCAGAAATGGCATGGCCAGTCTGGGGCTACCAGGATCACCTGTGCCTTGTCCCTCCTGACCTTGATGAGCACTCTGTGAATAAAGGGGAGTGGAGGGAAGGCATAGAAGAGGTCTGGGGTCCACGGCCTCAAGAAAGCATCCCCCTGCAGCGAGCCCTGCTGAGGGGGGCAGGCATGGTACAGTCTCAGCTTTGCGTTCTCCCTGGATGTGAACAGGTCCACCTGTGGGGAGCCCCAGTGGGAGAACAGATCTTGTACTACTTCCTGGTGGAGAGACCACTTGTGAGATGCCTCGCTCAACCGTCTGAGGGCATCGGCCAGCTGATTCGAGGCTCCTTCCATGTGAATGGCAAGGAGATCTGCCTCCAAGCTGAGCACAAGGGACCATGTGTGGAGAGCTTCCTTGCACTGAGGCAAGAAGTGTGTCCCACCCTGCTTGTTGAGATATTACATGGTCGTGGTATTGTCCGTCTGGAGCTGGACCACTTGACCCCGAATGAATGGAGAAAATGTGGTCAGTGCTAGCTGAACCGCTCGGAGCTCCAGCAGGTTGATGTGATAGCGGGACTCCTGAAGGGACCAGAGCCCGTGGGCTCTGTGCTCCCCCAGATGGGCACCCCAACCCATTAGAGAGGCATCAGCTGTCAGGATGACCATTGGCTCTGGGCGGACTAATGGGATCCCTTCCTGCAGATGAGCTGGGATGAGCCACCACTGGAGACCATCCCACATCCTCTGGGTCACAGAGACCAGCTGGTCGAGATGACCTGAGCGCTGAGACCACTGGCTGGCCAGTTCGCACTGGAGAGAATGCATATGCCAGCAGGCCCATCGAACCATGCTGGTGCAGGCCACCATGTAGCCCAGAAGACGCAGGAAGTCCCAGACAGGGCACAATTGCCCAACCAGAAAAGACTGAGTAAAGGAAGAGAGAACCTCCACCCTGTCCGCTGGGAGCCGAGCTCTGGCTCAGCGGAAGTTGAGCTCTGCCCCGATGAACTGAATCACCTGCGAGGGAATGAGTTCAGGCTTGGCCTCATTGATAAGGAGGCCAAGGTCGAAGCAAGCCTGGAGGGCCAGATCCCTGGACCAGCTATCAGTCAGTCGTCCAGGTAAAAGGGTACAACTGGATTCCCCAGCGCCTCAGGAAAGCCGCCACCACTGCCATGGATTTGGTGAAGACCCTAGGGGCTGAAGACAGGCCGAACGGCATGGCTAGGAACTTGTAGAGGGTAGGGGACGGACAGATCGGGACATGAAGAACACATCCTGGAGATCTAGGGAGCAGAACCGCATGTCTTGCTCCAGGGATGGTATGATCTGAGCCAGAGTTACCATCCAGAAAGTGGAGGAACTGGTTCAGGTCATGCAGATCTATAATGGGGCGCCAGCCCCCCGTCCGTTTTCGTACCAGGAAGTACCTGGAAACGAACCCTGGGTCTGAAGGAGGGTCCGCTACTCTGTGCCCCACCTCCTTGCGGAGGAGCTGAGCTATGTCATCTTGGAGAGACGACTGAGTGGTTGCAGACACCAGACCCCACCCTGCGGGGCGCGGGCTTGATATGGTGTGGGCTACTCGAATTCCAGAGGCAGGCCTCGACCGACCACTTCCAAAACCCAACGGTCTGTGGTGATAGCGGATCAGGCAGAAAGGAAGTGGCTGAGCCGGCCCCCCACGGGAGGTGCGACGGGATAGGGGGAGGCACCCCCCAACCCGTCACTGAACAGGCCCGGAGTAGGAGGACCCAGCGGAGGGGCTGCTGGCACCTTTCCCTCTGGGCTTCCTGAATGAAGAGACCACAGATTTGGCCTGAGGTCGCCAAGTCTGAGCCTGCTGACCCTGTTGCAGCTGGGCCAGTCTGGCTGCAGGAGTGGACGAACGAAAGGGCTTGCAGTTCTGATGCTTGGAGCCCTTGTCCTTCTGAGCAAATGTGGTGGAGTCCAAGGTGGCATTGGACTTCTCAATATGTTGGAGGTAGCCCTCCGCACCAGACCCGAACAGGTCGATGCCCAAGAAGGGGACATCTGCCCGTTTGTGTTGCATATCAGCGATAAAGTTTGAGATGCGCAACCAAGCCCTGCGGTGCATGGTCACTGCGGCCACAACCAAACGGGCACAAGAGTCACCAATGTCCATAGCAGTCTGGAGTTGTTGCTTCGCCACTGTCCTACCCTGGTCCCAGATCTGCTTGACCATCGTCTGGAGGTCCGCCGGGAGATGAGGAATCTCCTCATCCAGGGAGCCTAAGAGGGCATGTGAGAAGTGTGCAATGATCATGACCGAGCTGGCCTGGCTCAGGCTGAAAGAGGAAGCTGCGTAGACCCTTTTCCCGGAGTGATCCAACTGCATGGATTCCTTGTCTGGGGGTCAGTCCATGTCCCCTTTATTGCCCGAGCGCTGGAAGACTGAGTCTGCCACCAACCCCACCACCGAGGGGTGCTCCAAGAACCCAGACAGGGATCCCACAGGGACCGCACACTTGCGGGCCATCCGGGCAGAAGGCACAGGGCAAAATGCAGGACACTGCCACAGATCCAAGACTGGGCCCACAATGGCCTCAGCCACAGAAAAGGCCTCCACTGGACTATCCCCTTTGTCCAGAATCTCTGTAAGGGGATATCTGGCCCGTTTCTGAATGGGCTCGAGTTCTATTTCCGTGGATTTGGAAATGAGCCGATAAATGTCCATCGACAAGGTGGGGCCCTTGTCGACAGAAAGACCCCCAGCGGACTCAACGTCGATGGGACGGGAGAGCAGCGAGGAGTCTTCGGACTCCGAGGAGTCCTCAAAAAGCGGGCAACCACCCATGTCACCCTCAACCCGCCTTGGGCGGTCGGGAGTAAGGGTGAACAACAACCAATGGGGCAAACCTTGAGCCGATCGAGATTCCTTGGTCGGAGCTCCAGACTTCGGTTGCTTGGGTGGCGGCTCCACCTGGATTGGTGGAGTAGCCGGCAGGGCTTTAGCTGGCACCTCTATGGAGGTGACAGTGGTGGTGGTGGCAGACATTGGTCGCTCGGGTGAAAGCCACTTAATGGCCGGGGGAGAAGCAGGAATCGGTTTCGACCCAGTCAGGACCAGCTGTTGCCACATCAGGTCTTCGTAGCACCGATGCAACTTGCGCCGGAGCCTCTCTTCATCTGAGGAGGATGAAGATGAATAGCAGCAACGCCGCTTACCTTGGTGTCGGGACTGAGATTGCTGATGACAGCGAGTCTTGTCCGACGACAAGGTAGAGGAACGAGACTGAGACCTCGACCATCGGTGGGGGGACCTCAGAAGCAGTCGGGGAAACCCATGGCTCCTGGTCAGGCTACTCGACGGGTGGGTCCAACCCAGTGGGCTGAACCGACCCATCCGAAGGCACTGGAAGCACCGGAGTCCAAAATAAAGAGGCGTCGGCCGGACTGGGCAACAACTTGCCGATCGGCTCGAGACAAATCTCGGCTGCACTGACAGGCGTCACGGCCGACTGGTCTGATGGGGGCACTGTGAAACCAGCGGCCTCGGTCGCGACTTCGACCGAAGTCGAAACAGGAGTTTCCTGTGAGTTGAACCGCTCCCAAGAGTGTCGATGTTGCGACTTTTCCTTCTTCTACTCCTTCTTGCGGGAGCGCAAAACGTGCAACCCAGAAGGGCCCTCTCCCTTGGTCGAGAGAGAGAGAGATTGGCACAACTCCCTAAAGGAAGCCGAATACGAGGAACCCAGTTGGAGCGGAATGAAGGCCGAAGCCGAAGAGGAGCCCGCCGTGGCCTGGGCCGCCGCCTCCTCGAAGGCCTTGAGCTGTTCCAGCTGCTCAACGGACCCCACAACCACAGAGACCACCCAACAGGCATTCATAGATTTAACCAGTGGGTAACGCTTTTCCGGTCGCCCCAGTTGAAGTCGGGTAGCGTGGTCTTCCAGAACTGATGGAGAAAAGGACCAACAGTGATCGCAGGCCTGTGGATCATTGTCATGTCCCAAGCAGTAAACGCACATGGCGCGAGGGTCAGTGCGAGACATCTTCTGTCCACAGGGGCACCGGTGAAACCCAGGAATCGATTTTTCTTCCATCATGATAGCAAGGGAAGAGGTAGAATACAAAACTCGAATGAGTTTTAAAGTAAGTTTTGGAAGTATACCCAAAGATTCGAGAGCCAGGACCTACCACACGCAGGAGTGCTTAGGCTGGAACCTGAACCTTCCAGAGGAAAGGAAGATCTTGCGTCATGGGGCAGAGCCGAGGGTTATACCACCCGGGTGGGTGGGAGGAGCCAGCTTGAAGACGTTCCGGTGATCTTAAAGGGGAAAGTAGATCTGCCAACAAGTGTGGATAGAACAACATATCCATGATCCTAGAAAGTGTATTCTGGCAAAACAGAAAGACTCAAACCTACCGGCTTACGAGACATGGATCAATTTTATGACTGATGCTATGAAACTGTAAAAAATATATTTTAAAAAAGGAAAAGATTCTGTTTTTGAAAGAATATGGAACCCTTTTAGCCTCCAAATCCAGAAAGGAATTAAATAATAGGACAAACACCAACTAAATACATTCAAAATACAGTATTAAATAATTATATTTAGATCCTGGATCAGTGTAGAGTAGAGTAGGAAGTGATGATGATGAGGAAATCTGGGGAGTATAATGAATACTGATGACAATTATCAGACAAATCTCATCCCGAAACCGTGTTTTCTCAACTGAACCTCATAAAAAAAAAAATAAAGTTAGGAGTGGTTATCAGAAACCTTTTTTGTGGTAGATACAGCCATTGCTTTAACTACTACAATAAATACTAAGAAGAGGGAAGAACTGGAGATGTTTGGGGAAATGTTCAGTAAAGCACAACCAGAGTCTGCTTCCGGACGGAACTGGAGGTCCACAATACTGCACAATAAAAATGTGGATAGACACCCAAGTAGCTACTTGGGACACTTCAGCAAAGGGACTAAACCTAGAGATTCTGCCACAAACATGGCCATACTTCTGGTAGAATAGGTGCATAGTACCTTGAGGAAAGGGCATGAGGCAAGTATTTATCAACGGTTGATACAGCAAACTGTCCAGAGAGATAGATGGCTCGATTTTCAAAGGGCGATGCAGGGTTTGCATCAAACCCCGTATCAAACCTGTTTTTGGTGTAGTTGCACCGAACTCCATTAACGTCAACTGCACCATTTTAGTATAACAGACGACAGTTTCCTTAATTTATGGCAACTTAAGGCCAAGCAGATTTGGCACAAGTCCCATAAAAAGAGTCGCCAAATGATGCAAGTCAGACCAGGGAAAAGCTGGTCTAACTTGTGGTATTTGGCGCTTGAGATTGAAAATCCCAATCACTGTCTGGGAGAATACTGCAAGCCTGTGTGCCAAACAGTCAGTGCACCAGGGGCTTGCGGCATTCAAAGGGCTTTGAAAATCGAGCCCAGGGTCCTTTAAGCCACAGGGAGGCCTGGAGAGGAACCTCCACAGGCGATAGTACCTGTGAGCCCCTGCTGGGCTCTGTTCTGGTTAGATAGTATCACAATGCTCATTTAACATCCAGATGGTGAAGGGCAGTTTCATTTATGTTGGCATGAGACCTATGGAAGAAAACAAGGTGTGCCAGGAAAGTACAGTTATGTAAGAACTTACCGTAACAGCAGATCTTTGAGAGGAGCTCTTGCAGCAGGCAACACTGGTAGGACTGAAGCCACCAGGCACTATGACCACACAGAAAACATCTAGCTAGAAGTCTATCATGGGGGGACCGCCCCCGCCAATGTCAGCACGCTGACATCTGCCTATCCTATAAAGGGGACAGTATCCCACACCTACCCGAGTTCTCCCACCAGAGACCCCGGCACAGAAGGTAAAATTAGAGAACTGAAGCAGTTCCTCAGAGCTGAGAAAAGGAACAAATGCCGGATATCAGAACCCTGTGGTCCAGGTCGTCTGACCTCTGATCCCACTGAACCTTGAGCTTCCCCTGCGTGATACGCCATGTGGAGTCTGGCTAGAGGAACAGTGGGGATGGCCACCGCCATTAAGCTTAGGAGACGCAGAATGGATCTGGCTGTAGTCCAGTGGCTGATGGCCACTAGCTTGGCCTGCTGCTGCAAGGTTTCCGCCCTGTCCAAGGGAAGGAAAGCCTAACCATGGGCTGTATACAGCACCACTCCAATAAACTGAAGGCGCTGGGAAGGTGTCAGGTGAGACTTGGAGTAGTTCACCATGATGCCCGCTTGATGGAACAGAGCCACAATTGTTGAGAGAGAGGCCTCCAGGCTGTCTTCGAGGGAGCCATCAGAGCCAATCGTCCAAGTACAGGAACACAAAGAGGCCCTGGCGTCGCAAAGCTGCGGCCACTACCGCCAGGCACTTGGTAAACAGCCTGGATGCCAATAAAAGGCCAAATGGGAAGGCCTTAAACTGAAAATGCTCCCCCCTGAAGCAAAATCTGAGGAAACGGCGGTGGGCCAGGAAGATGGGTATGTGCAGGTATGCATCCTGCATATCCAGAGCGCAAAGCCAGCGTCCCTTTTTTAGCACAGCCAGCAGACCTGGAAGAGACAGCATGCAGAATCTTTCATACTCCACGTGCAGGTTAAGCATGCTGAGGTCCAGTATTGGCCAAAGGTCGCCTGTCTTTTTGGGTACCAGGAAGAAGTGGGAGTAATACCCCCTTCCTGCTTGGCCCTGAGGAACAGGCTCCATGGTGGATTTTTTCAGCAGAGCCTTGATCTCCTCTCAGATGAGAGGAATGTGATCATTCTGTTAGTAACCTGGACGGTTTTCAGGAGGTCTCTCTATGAACTCTAAAGTGTGGACCTGAGCTATGAGCTGAAGGACCCATGAGCCTGCCATAATCGCCATCCAGCCAGGAAGGTGACTGGCTAATCTGCTCGATACCGACTCCTCTGGAGCTAGAGGCAGAGGAAGGGGGAGTAGGCCATGAGTCAAGAGGCAGAGGGAGGGTTGGGGAGCCCCACCGAGGAAGCTCTCTGAGATTTGGCCGGTGGGGGGACGGCGACAGCTGGAGAAGCCCAGCATTTGCTCTGATGCTTGGTGGGCTGCTGCTTAAACTGGCGCTGTTGCTCGCTGCAAAAAGGCTGCCTAGGCCTTGTGTTAGTATGGTACATAGATTGGATAGAGTGCAGGGCTTTGCCACTGTCCTGGAGCTCTTTCAAGATATCCTTGACGTCTCTTCCAAAAAGCACCGAGCCGCGGAACAAGGCATCCAGGATAAAGGACTTGACATCCTGGGCGAACCCAGATACCCACAACCAGGCATGCCTGCATAGACAGACCACTGTAGAAGTGCTCTGAGCTGAGGCATCGACAGCATCATAAGGTCGCGCATAAGGTGTGATGGCAGGTGATCTCTGCCATCTTGACCATCTGTTCCATCTTGGCCTCAGAATCAGGTAAGGCCTCAAATTCAGACTTGAGCTGCCCCAGGATAGCCTTCTGGTAGCAGACCATATGGGCGACATAGTTTAGAGCTCTCAGTGCCAAAGTGACAGACTAATAGACCTTACATCTGAACTGGTCTAATTGCCGTGACTCCTTATCTGGATGGGAGGCACTGATGTGCTTGGGTTTGGAGGAGCAGTCATGAGCCACATTTATGACCACTGAGTCAGCCTTAGGTTGGGCGCTGAGGTACTCTTTGCTCTCTAGGGCAGCCACTGATGACGGTAGTTGCCAGATCGTGGAGTCTAAGTCATCATGAGGTCCGATCCATGGGGGAATCAGGAGAAGAGACAACTCTTGGAGGTTAAGGTGCTCTGCTAATCTCCTAGGCTGAGGGTCCTGCTCCTCAGGCTTCCAACCATTGGCCTCTTGAATCTTTCCGAGGATCTCTGTGAAGAAAGGATCCTCCAGAAGAGACTTGGGAGTCTCCTTGGGCTTAGGGTCCTCCGAGGAGGGGATTCGCAGCCTGAGACCGACGAAGAAAAACCAGAGCCAAAGTCAGAATATGGGCTAACGTCCGGGGATCAGGATCGTCAATGAGGAATCTCCATCTGAAGTTCTGTCAACCCACTTCCTCGCCCTTCCACCGTGGAGACACCCACCGTGAGACCGGTGGTGGAGGGACAAAACTCTGGGGTGGGTGTAGGACGGGCCGGCGTGGAAGCCGCAACTGGCTGATGTCGGTCCAGCTCTGAAACCAGCTGAGTTTTGGCTCTGGTCCACCAAGACTCAACTAAAACCACATAGTCCACCTGTGGCTGTGGAGGGGCACGTGGAAGAAGCTGGAACAGCGGAGGATAGCCTGGCATTTGATAACCTGGCATCTGGAACTGCGGTGTGTGATAGCCCAGTGTCATGTACCCTGGAATGGGGTAAGCCGGCGTTGGATAGCCCAATGTCAGGTAACCTGGTGAAGGACCCGACAGCGGTGCCGAAGGACCCAACGGCGGAGCCAAAGGACCCGGTGAAGGATCTGACAGGACACTCGAAGGCCGGCAAGATAGGGTCTGATGGTGGGCCTATGGGAGGGAGGCCCGGCATCAGCCCTGTAGGACCAGAAGGCCCCACCGAAGTTTGGGGAGGAGCAGAGGGCCCAGATGGAGGGACTATAGGAATGGGAGCTGGAGGATCCCCAGGAAGGTCTGGCGTGGGGAGTTCCAGCGCTAGACATTCCGGCACTGGCCATTCAGTAGGGCCAGCGGGCGACCGCTCCTCCAGCTCTGGGTGAACAGGGGAGGCCGGAAGCTCCACCATGGGTGGTGGAGTGGTGCCCGGGGATTCCTCCTGTGATGGCTGCGGTTTGCGTGGCGGCAGACGCTGGATGAAGACTGATGTCGGACCTCAAGTCAGGGTCGACGGGAGCGATGGGGCAGTGCGGTCATCGGTAGAACCAGCAGCCGATTTACCAGCCTAACCACTGGACTTAGACTCAGAGGTTTTCAACGGCTAAGAGTGAGAGAAACCTCAGAATCCCCAGAGGTGCCCGCCTCAACCGTTACCAGCTCAGGCGGGGGCGGGGCAAAGTCTGCCCTAAAGTAGAAGGGACAGGCTTGGTCGGAGGGGCGTTACCCTTGGAGGAAGGCCGCTCCTCGGCCTCTGAGAGGAGCCGCGGCCTGGAAGAGGACTGATTCCGGTCCTGGTGCTTCTCCCTGTCCTTTTTCTTCTGCTTGTGGAAGTCAGAAGAACTCCCTGGAGAGGATGAAGCACTCTGTATCTGCAGCAGCTCCTTTTCCACGGAAGTGAGTTTCTGTTTCAAAAGATGGGCCTCCAAGACTTGCTGACGGTGTTTCTGTGTGGCCTGCTTAAACTTCTGGCAGGCGTCACAGCCCTCAGTGTCATGGTCAGGCCCCAGGCACAGGAGACATGAAGAGTGTCCATCTTTCTCCGGGATCTGCTTGCCGCAGGAGCACTTGTTCTGGTGAGATTTGGAAGGAGTTGGAGAAGAATCTGTAAAATGGAAGATTCGGATGACAGGGTGGAGGCTTTATGGGTCACCATGGGGACCCCTAGGGGCAAGGTAGTAAAGATGGGGTTGGTCTACAGACCACTTGGGCTGGCTGAGGTTCAGGAGGATTGCCTGCTAACTAATCTTAGGGACCACTGTGGTTAAGAAGGGGGATAAGGTGGTGATATTAGGGGACCTGAACATGCCAGCAACTGATTGGAGAACCATGACGTCCCCTGTGGCTAGGGAACAGATGCTGTTGAACAGCTCTCAGGATGCATTTCTTGTGCAACAGGCCAATGACCCGACTAGGAGTGGTCATATCCTGGATGTAGTCCTGGCAGACAGTAACTTAGCTCGGGGACTCGAGGTGAGAGACCCTTTAGCTGGAAGCGACCACGACACGGTCTGTTTGTGCTAGACCTGGGAGGAGTGAGGGACCACACTAGGACTAAGCTGGTTGACTTTAGGGGAAGCAGACTTCAGGTGCATGTGGCACATCCTCAGGGACCACTTGGTTGGGATTAAGCAGGACATGGACGAAGACAGTAGGTGAGAAATCATCAGGAGAGGTCTACAAGAGGTGGCCAGGTCCTGTGTAAGGGTGAGACGCAAGGGTGGTAGATCCAGGAGGCCATGCTGGTGGACCAGGAAGGCCCAGGAGGCAGTGAAGGAAAAAAGAGAAGCCTACCATAGGTTCAAGGGATCGAGAGGGGTCATGAATAAATGAGTGTCGTTGTACAACCAGGCAGGTTACCAGGGTGGTGAGGGGGGCCATGGCAAAGATGGAACAGAAATTGGCACAGGGGATCAGGAAGGGAGAAAAAGGGTTCTTTAGGTACAGTATATTGGGGAGAGGAGGTGGGTAAAGGGACAGTTCGGCAGATTGAGGACGATGGAGGGGATGGAAGAGGCAGGAGAACAAGCGGAGGTACTCAATGAGTATTTTGCATTGGTTTTCACTTGGGGGAGGTCTCAGAAAAAGGGGGCACAGGGGATGTATGGGGCAGGGCCCTTGCAGGTTAGGGTACCTTTTGACATTGTGGGGGCTCAGGGAACTGGCTCATAGGGGTGGGGGAGTGCAGGACTGGATGAGGGGGCGGGAGCACGGATGGAGAAATTTCTATTGATAGGGTGAGGGAAGCTCTCTGGTTTCTGAAAAAGAACAAATCCCCGGGTCCTGATGGGATCCATCCGAGGGTACTGTGGGAATTGGCTGATGACCTAGCCAAGCCACTGGCAGCCCTTTTTAACGCTTCTCTGCAGACAGGGAGGGTGCCGTAGGATTGGAGGGAGGCACATATTGCGCCGATTCATAAAGGGAGATCAAGGGAGGAGCAGGGGAACTACAGGCCAATCAGTCTGACATCAGTGGTGGGCAAACTGATGGAGACCATAGTGAAGGAGAGGTTGGGAGTGTTCTTGGTAAAACAGGGGTTCCTGGATGATCACCAGCATGGCTTCGTCAAGGGGAGATTGTGTAAACCTAATCTTGTGGAGTTCTACGAATGGGTAACAGCCACACTCGACCAGGGTAGGTCAGTTGATGTCATCTTCCTAGACTTCAGCAAGGTATTAGACTCAGTTCCCCACCCTGGTCTGCTGGATAAGCTGGGGAAGATGGGGGTTGGAGCACAAACGGTCAGGTGGATTGGTAGCTGGCTTTCTGGGCATACCCAGCAGGTGGTGGTGGGGGGGTAGTCTCATCACCCAGGGAGGTCATCAGCTGGGTCCCGCAGGGAGTAGTCCTGGGACTGCTCCTGTTTAATGCCTACATCTCCGACAGGGAGCATCAGGAGTAAAATGAGTCTTTTTGTGGATGACTCTAAGCTGGGGGGATGGTGGTCGATGGGGAGGAAGGTAGGGTTGCTCTCCAGGGAGATCTGGATGTTCTAGGGGGATGGCTGCATACCTGGAAGTTAAGGTTCAACACTGCAAAATGTAGGGTGCTTCACCTGGGGCAGGGAAACCCAGGTCAGGAGTACACCCTAGGAGGGGACGTACTGCAGATGTCAAGTGGGGAGAAGGACTTAGGGGTGATGGTGGATGCCAAAATGAATAATTCAGAACAGTGTAGGAGAGCCGCAGCCAGGGTAAATAGAATGCTGGGCTGTATCACCAGGGGGATCACCTCAAGAAGTAGGGAGGTGATTATACCACTGTACAACTGCCTTGTCAGGCTGCACCTCGAGTATTGCACGGAGTTTTGGTAACCGCACCTCAGGAAAGACATTCAACTCCTGGAGAGGGTTAAGAGGCGGGCAACCAGGATGATACAGGTCTAGGGGAAAGGACTTACGAAGACAGACTTGAGGAGCTTGACCTGTTCTCACTGGAGGAAAGGAGAGATGGGGGGACATGACTGAAGTCTTCAAATGTCAAAAGGGGTAAATAAGGTATGCCTGCAAGGAACATTTCGGAGGAAGGTGGGAAGGGCCACTAGAGGGCACAGATGGAGACTGGAGGAAGGGAGACTTAGGGGGGAAAGGAGGAGGTGATACTTCACTGAGAGGGTGGTGGATCCATGGAATGCACTGCCTGAGGAACTGGTGGAGGTGTCTACGGTGTAAGGATTCAATAGAGGCTTGGACAGGTACAGGAGAGAGGTAAGGAGGAGGGCTGCCTGTTGGGGGAGAGAAACCCTGCCTGGGAGAAGGGGAATAGGGTGAGAAGGCAGGAGGATGGATGTGATGCCCCTTAAGGGTGCTGATTCTCTAGCAGACTCAACAAACCATTGGGCCTACTCTGCTGGCATTTTAGTATGTTGGTATGTAAGATATGCAATCCAATGACAAATTCTTACAAAACTGAAGAAAACTTAAAAGTTATAGTTATCGAAATGGCGGTCGACTGTAGCAGCGTTCTGCGAGGTCCAACATGTGCAGGTTGATGGTGGGAAAGAACCGAAGGGCAGGCGTGGGACAGCCTGGCCATATAGCATCAAGGCTGACTTTGGCCATGAGATGCCGGGTGGGCGGCCCCCGCCAGACACTGCTAGTTAAAGTTCTCTGTGTGGTCCTAACGCCTGGGGGCTCAGTCCTAGAGATTTCTGCCTTCTGCAAGAGCCCTCTCAAAGTAAGACCTACTGTTAGGGTAAGTTCTTACGTAATTGTACCATCTTAGTTCGAGGGGGCTCTTGCAGCAGGCAATAGTGGTAGAACTGAGTCCCAAGCAGTACCAGAACTGACAGAAAAGTCAGTTGGGAGGAGGCAGAAGGCAAAAGCAAAGGCTCACGAAAAAAGGCCCTGAAGGACGACTAGTCTGAAATTGGCCCTGTGTCTGAAAGCAATGTCCAGACTGTAGTGTCAGACAAAGGTGTGAACAGAGCTCCAGGGGGCAGCTGCACAGATGTCAGCAGCAGACATATTTCTGAAACAGGCAGTAGAGGCAGCCATACCTCTGGTGGAGTGACCCTTAACTGCCCCAGGCAAGGGCTTGTTGTACTTATGGTAACAGTAAACAATGCAATCTGCCAACCATTTTGAGAAACACCGTTTCAAAACAGGTGCCCCCTTCTCTGTTAAGGAAAAATGATACACAAAACTGATCTGTCTTTCTAACCGTCTGGGTGTGATTTGTGTAATAATGGAGCATCCTATGAACGTCCAAGGTATGTGGTGAGGCCTACCCCCCCACCCCCCGGATTAGAATACTCAGGGAAATAAACAGGTAGGTGTAAGCATTGATTTAGTGTGAACTCAAGACACCACCTTAGGCAGAAACTTGGGATTAGCATGTAAAGACAACCTGTCTTTGTGAAAAACCAAGTAAGGCTCTTTACACATCAGAGCCTTAGGTTTGGAAATCCTCCAAGCAGAAGTAACAACAACTAAAAACAATGCTTTCCATGAGAGAAAGCACAGCTCACACCAGGCTCAAAGGGAGGCAGAGTGAGCTTTTCTAACATGAAAAGAAGGTCCCAAGGAGGGACAGGGTCCCAAATGGGAGGTTTCAAATGTTAGATACCCCGCAGGGAATGTGCAGGAGACCTCCAGCGAGGCAACAGGCTTGTCTGCATTAGGTGCATGGTACACAGAGACGATGGAAAGGTGCACCTTAAGAGAAGAGTAGCCCAGACCTGAGTCTGAAAGGGAGAGGAGGTACTTCACAATCAGATTCACCAGACAGGTGACAAGCAGCGGCCCATAGGGAGAAACACTTCCACTTCATGGCATAGGTGGCTCTAGTTGAAGGTTTCCTGGTAGCCACCAGGACATCAGCATCCCTGGAAGAAACCCCAAAGCAGGCGATAGCTAAGTCTGCAGGAGCCATGCATGTAGATACAGAGACTTGAGGTCGAGATGGACCAGGGTGCCTTGTTTCTGGGGGAGCAAGCTGGTATACAGGGGCAGGGGTACTGGAGGTTCCACAGTCAGCTGCTGCAGTAGGGAGAACCCTATCTGACGCAGCCAGTAGGGAACTATGAGGATCATCTCTGCATCCTCTGACTGAATCTTGAAAAGAACCCTCTGCAGGAGCAGAAAGGGAGGGAAAGTGTACATGAACCTCCCCTTCCAGGAGAGGAACAACGCGTCGCACCAAAAACTCCAGGCCCTGGATTGTGCAAGCAAAAAGCGTCAGTTTTGCATTGAGTGGGGAAGCAAAAAAGGTCCAACTATGGATGGCCCTACCTGTAGAAGAGGTCTTCAACTACCGGGGACAGGAGTTCCCACTCATGAGTCCTCGACCTGGACCTGCTTAGACTGTTGGCCAAGGTGTTTTGGTCACCTGTAACATGAACGGCTGACAGTTCCAAGTCGTGCTCGATGGTTCAGTACCAGACTCTCGCTGCCTCCCAACAAAGGGGCTAGGAATGAGTGACTCCAGTTTGTTGATGTAGTAAACTACAGACATGTTGTCCATCTGTATCAATAGTGGACCGGGAAGAATGTGGGTCTGGAAGACCCGCAGAGCATAAAGAACTGCCCGCATCTCCAGCACACTGATGTGGAGATGCTGCTCTGACTCAGACCAAATCCAATGGGGCTGATGGTCGGCTAAGTGAGCACTCCAGCCCAGACCCGAGGTATCCATAGTGAGAATCTGCTGTGGGGACACAGCTTGGAGAGGAACCCCTCGCAGGAGATTCACGGGGTTCTGCCACCACTCCAAGGTTCTCCTCACCGGGTCAGAAACCAGCACTGGCTGATACAGGCTGTCAGTGCATTGGTCCCACTGGACCCGAAGACTCCACCGGGGAACCCTCATACTGTATGCAAACAGGCTAGGAGAACTGTGGCTACAGCAACCGACATGTGCCCCAACAAGCGAAGGAATGCTCTAGCTGGTATCTGACAACTTGATGATACTAGCTGGACTGCATTATCAAGCACTCTGCTCTGTTCACCGGCAGGAAGGCTCTGCCCTGGGACAAGTCCAAGACCACCCCAATAGGTTGCAGGCACTGGCTCGGAGAGAGACAAGACTTTGGTAGGTTGACAGTGATCCCTAGAGCCTGGAAAAGCTGAGAGGTGCCTTCCAGAGTCTGCAGGAAGACATCCCTGGAGGGGGCTGTCAGCAGCCAATCATTCAGGTAAGAGAACATGTAAAAGCCCTGTCTCTGCAGAGCCGAAGCCACAACTGCTAGGCACTTGGTAAAGACCCAATGTGCCAAGGAAACGCCAAAGGGGAGGGCCCTGAATTGAAAGTGACCCCCCTCGACGCAGAAGTGGAGGAAGCGGTGGTGGGCCAGGAAATCTGGATATGAAGATTGGCATCCTGCATATCCAGGGAACAGAGCCAGTCCCCTGATGAAGGAAGGGCAACAGTCCCCGAAGAGTAACCATCCTGAAGCGCTTGTACTCTATGTAGAGGTTCAGGTGTCTGAGGTCCAGGATCGGCCTCGGCTCCCCTGTTTTCTTGGGGATGAGGAAGAAGAGGGTGTAGAGTCACTTTCCTCTTTGAGCTGGGGGATGTGCTCTATGGCCCTTCTGCACAGAAGAGCCTGATTCTCTTCCCAGATGAGGGAGATGTGGTCCTGACAGTAATAGGAGCAAGGGAGGGCTTTCTGGAGGGTGCTCCAGAAATTTGAGGGTGTGACCCTGTTCAATAATCTGCAACACCCATTGATCTGAGGTCACTGCGCGCCACCCGTCCAGGTATAGGGAGAACCGACCCCTGACTGCCTCCCCCAAGGCCTCTGCTGGGGGTGGGGGGTTGGCAAAGAGTCATGCAGTGCATCTGGGGGTGGGCAGAGTGGGTATGGGCAGTCTGGGGCATCTAGGGACAACCACTTTGGCTGATGGGGTGTTTGCCTTGTGCTTAAAGGGTCCTTCTGATTGTTGGCCCTTGGAAGACTGGCGAGAGGACAGACAAAAAGACTGGCATTGAGAAGACTATGGTTGGGATCGGTAAAGGGAATACACCGAACTCAGGGCCTTGCCCGATTCTTGAAGGCAGGACAGATAGACAACACAGGACCCTGAAAATAGGCAAACATTATTTTAGTCTTAACATCAGGTGCAAAACCAGACACCCTGAGCCAAGAATGATGGCGAGGGCAGATGCCTGCCGCCGCCCCAAGCCCAGCAGCATCATCAGTGTCATATACCATCCTCAGTACATGGTTGCCCACATCCAACCCGGATTTTAGGAGTTGGGCCAACTGCGTTTTAGTAGAGCCCTCAGTGAGGGTTTGAACCAGATCCCTCGCCTGATCCCAGAGGGCATTCAGGTACTGTACCATATGCCAGGCCCCGTGTTTACTGCGGTAAAGTGGACCTACATTCTGCGGCAGGACCTCATACTTTCTGCAGCAGAACAACTTATGATTCTGTGGCCATTCTGCAGCAGATATATTGTGGCTAAACAGCATACCTTCAATGGGATTAAGTCTTTGTTAACCCTTCGACTGCCTTCATGCAACCACTCTGCTACACTGAAAGTGGAACAGCAGGCCATTTAAAAGTATGTAGTCTTCTTATCACAAATATTAAACTGCAATAACCCAAACCTGGCACAGCCATGGGCATAAGTGTTCTCTTTTAATGAATTTTCCCGCCCACCCCGAATCTGAAGGCTCATCTGTTCTTCTGGAAATTGGTGGCCTTTGCTGTTCTCCTAAGTTATAATCAGAGGAGGACATACAGACATAGCTAAAACTAGACAGAAGGCAAAACCAGCTTGGATTTCTTCTGGTTTATATTTACAGTTAGCAGATATAAAAAGAGACTCCAACTTGAAAGCCTTTTTTTTCTGATTTTGATCAACGTCCTTTTAGATTTTTTTTAAAACTAGGAATACCCCAGCTGCATTGCAACAAACACGTTGAGTGCAGTGTGCAAATCTGTGTGTTGAGGGGGGATTGTCTTCCTATAACAGTGAAGAAGGGTGTACCTTGCAGTGTCTGTAGGATTTGTTGACTCCTGATTTTTCTTTTGGGGGACACACTAAAAAATGCAAGCAAGTCATTCTTATTAAGCTGGAGTAATCTTGGTTAGCATGTTCTCTTCTGCTCACAACGCAGGGGGCTGTGGTGTTCTTCAGCCAGTGACCCTCATTTCGTTTATGTATAGCAGCAATCAAATGCTCCATTCTGATTTTTTTCCATACCTGCTTGCTCCAGTTCTAGTATACCCTGGTCCCCAACTCTGCTGCAGCTGGGCAACTTGACCCTCCTTAAGAATTGAGCTTGATGCCACCACTTAGACTGCAGGTTCAAATCAGCCAAGAAATTACTGTCACATTTGCAGGTACAGAACTGCGGCCCACAAATCAAAACTGTGATCACTGTACTTCAGTGGGGACTGAGTCCTCTGCTCAGTCAGCTGCCAGCCCTATGTTTCTATCATAAGCTCTTCCTTCGATACCTGTCACCACACCGAGATCGATTCCACCTACACAGTCACCACTGAATCCTCTCACTTATTGACTACAGCTCACCTTCTGGTTCTTCCTTCCAAATTCATCTTCCTAGGATTCAGCATGCACCATAAGCTGCCTCACAATGAAAAAATAACATGGCTGAGCTACCCACACCTACACAGCAGCAAATCATAACTGCAGTCTACCACCCACCCCCAATACTGGCTGGATGGAGTTATGTAACAAGAGCCAGCGTGAGTCAAGATGCCATGCACCCATTAGCTTTTTGGCTTTGTAGCAGATGGCATCAGTTTGCTGCCTCTTCTAAAGAGCATATATGTTAAGTATGCCATGACATACCAGTAGCTATGCCCTTGTCTTGTGTGACTGCACAGCACAGCTAGCATTTCTGCGGCTGTGTGGCTGGTTTTCCTGATTTCTGCATCAAGCACTGATTTCTGAGGCCACTGCTGCAACCGAAGAATTGCAGAAAACACAGGGCCCTGACCATATGGGCCACACAGTTAAGGGCACGAATGCCAGTGTGGCAGAGGAATACACCCACTTACCCAACTGGTGTAGTTGGTGAGACTCCTTGGTAAGACCCTTGTCAGGGGGGTGGGTACTGAGAGTTTGGGCTTCTTAGTACAGTCAAGGGCTGCGTTCATGACCACTGATTCTGCCGTCGGGTGCTTGCCAAAGAAGGGCTTGCACACCAGCGCAAGATAAAGGCGATTCACCTTCTTAGATTTGGCCAGGACGGACGAGTGGTGGTTCCACACTGCCTTAGTAACATCCTCATAAGAATCAATTAAAGGAGGCACCATCAAAGGGAGGGTTTCCTTCTTCCAGAGGTATGTAGCAAGGTGACGGCACTCTGGATCAAGCTCTTCTGTCTCTTATCCCATGAAAGACTGGATATGGCGTATAACGTCAGAAAAAGAGGCATCATCAGGGGGAGACTAAGGGATCTCATAGGACATTCCTGACCACCAGAGAAGCCCCTTGAGTTCTCTGAGGAGGAAGAGGAAGAGTTATCGCTGTCAGGGACTGGCATTTGAGGTAGACGGTCATCCATATTCTGGTCAGACCTCCCCGTGTGTCCCCCAGAAGACCCTATGGTATGATGGTTGCTAGGTCCTGCCCGGTCTGAATCCCAAGAAGGGAGGGTCCCAGGGAGGACGAGGAGGACATGGCCACCTGAGTGTGTCCTTGTTCTGCATGAAGAGCCACCAGGCAGTAAATAAAGCATTACAATCCACCGGTGGAGGAGAATTATAGGGTGGGTAAGAATACTGAGGAGGAGGGTATGGGTATATTGGTGGATGGGCTGGCATAGGGTACCCAAGTGTAGGTCCACCAGGTGCCAGCTGGGGATCCCTAGGAGGGCCAGCAGGCATCGGCTGTGGCATCAGCTGGGGCTGAGGCGACGACGGCTAAGGAGTAATCGGCTGATGCATCAGTGTAGCCGGCGCTGGCCTGAGTGGTGAAGGCTGGCGTTGGTTTGACGAAGTAGCCAATGTTGACCCCAGAGGCAAGGCTGGCACCTGCAGGGGAGAATTCGACCAAGGCAGGGGCAGACACATTGCCTGTGCAGAAGAAGGAGGACACACTGCCTGTGTGGAAGAAGAAGCGAGCTTTTGCTCCGGGTGATGCCTGGAAGGGCTAGCGCCAGCCCCGGAGACAAGAAACGATGAAGACAATACCCTTATTGGGGGGGCTACAGGCGAAGACCCACCACCAGAGATTCTAACCCCTGTCAAGCTGCCTGGCTGAGGACCTGCAGGAGCTAAGGGCCTTAGCATCAGGGGCAAGGGACGAAGTCTGCTGCCCTGAAGAGACACCTGAAATGGAGATGAGAGCAGGCGGCTGCACCAGCGACAGCATGGAGGGAGTGAGGGCTGCTAAGGAAGGAGGGGCCGACCCCCATGGGAGGAAGACCCAGAGGCGGAAGCCAGTGTGTGCAGTGACTGTGAACGAGAGGCTGACAAAGGATGGTCCTGGGACCAGTCCCAGTGCTTCTGCTTCCCGCTCGACTTCTCCTTCTGGGAAGAAGATGCCCAAGAAGGCTGAGGTGGGGAAGTAGAAGAGCTTTGGCCTGAAGCTCCTTCTCCATCGTGGCCAATTTCTGCTTAAGCAGGTAGTTTTCTAGGGCCTTCCAGCGGCGTCTTCATGTGGTCTGGCTTAAGTCTTGGCAGTGCTGGCAGGCCTCGGTGTCATGGTAGGGGCTTAAGCAGAGCAGGTAGGAAGAATGATCATCTTTGGTGGGTACCTGCTTATTGCAGGCACACTTCATTAGCCAGTCAGAAGATGAGGCTGGAGAAGAAGACATAAACGAGAGGAAAAAAACACCAAAAAATACAAGTTACTCACCTGTAACAGTTCTAGGAGTGGTATATGTTGTTCATTCACACTTACTGACAGGTTCCTTGCCGCTTTAAATCTTGCCGGAAGGTCTTCAAGCTGGATCCTCCCACCCACCCGGGTGGTAAAACTCTCGGCCCCGCCCAATGACACCACATCTAGTCCGCTGGAAGCCAGGTTATGCGTCGAAGCTGGGGAGGTCGGGAGGATCGTGTGGATGAACAACATATACCACTCCTAGAACTCCTGTTACAGGTGAGTAACCTGTATTTCTAGGGACGTGGATATGTTGTTCAATCCACACTTACTGGCAGACTTCAAGCAGTTCTCCGGGAGGAGGGAGGCAAGGCGTGCACCCCCTACTTAGGAAATGAGGACTGGAGAACCGAGGTCCCAAAACCAGCATCCCGGCATGACTCAAGGTCGATGTGGTAGTGGGTAATGAAGGTGTGTGCTGACTTCCAGGTAGCAGCCCTGCAGATTTCCTGGATAGGGACATCCCTGGAAGCAGCCACCGATGCAGCAGTATGGCGGGTAGAATGAGCTCTTATCCTTTTGGGAGGCTCCATGCCCACCAACCTATAGCAGAGATCTATGCAGGAGGTGACCCACCTGCTTATCGTCCGCTTGGCTGCAGGTCTGCCAGGTGCGGCTTCAGCGTAGGTGACAAACAGCTGGCGAACCTCTCCCCGAACTTCAGCCGTCCCCTCCTTATAATAAGAGAACGCTCTTCCAGGGTCCAGAGTATGGAGCCTATATTCGGCCTCCGAGGTGTGATTGGGGTAGAACACCGGCAGAGTCAACACCTGGTTAAGGTGAAACTCCGGCACCACCTTCAGAATGAATTTCGGGTTGGGGCGTAGGACAACCTTGTCCCTGTGGAAGACCAGATAAGGAGACTCGATGGAAAGTGCCTGGAGCTCTCCCATCCTTCTGGCTGACATAATAGCCACCAAGAAGGCGGTCTTCCACGACAGGTGAGAGATGTCACACCTGTGCATCGGTTCGAATGGCTTGCCCATGAGCTTAGCCAATACCAGCAGTAGATCCCATGGAGGTGAAGGTTCTTCGCACCGGAGGGGATATGTGATCAAGGCCTTTGAAAAAGCGCCTGACCACCTTCTCCAGCGCCACCGACTGCTTCCCAGCCCACGCCCAGTAAGCACAGATGGCTGCCAGGTGCACCTTAAGGGTCATCGACTGAAGCCCTAGCTGAGAAAGGGACCACAGGTAGTTCAGAATGCTAGCCAAAGAACAGGAGGAAGGGTCCAACCCCTTATCCTGACACCAAATGGAGAATCTCTTCCATTTGAAGGCATAGCATTTGCTGGTCGACTCCTTACGGGATGCCTCAACGATGCTGAGGACCTCGTCGGAAAGACCCAAGGCCTGAAACTCTAGCTGCTCAGGAACCAGGCCATCAAGTGCAGGGATTGAAGGTCCGGATGAAGTACCTTCCCCTTGCTGACCGAGATCAGGTCCGGGCGGGCTGGAAGCCGCCTTGGGAGCCTGGAGCTGAGGCTGAGGAGATCTGGATACCAGAACTGGCAGGGCAAGTCTAGGGCTATCAGAATCACCTGCGCCTTGTCCCTCTTCGCCTTGAGAAGCACCTTGTGGATCAAGGGAAATGGAGGGAAGGCGTAGAAGAGGCCTGGGGTCCATGGCCTCCAGAAGGCATCCCCGTGCAGCAAGCCCTGCTGAGGGGGGCGGGCATGAAACAGCCTCAGCTTTGTATTCTCCCTGGAGGCAAACAGGTCCACTTGAGGGGTGCCCCAGTGGGAGAACAGATCTTGTACTACATCCAGCAGGAGAGACCACTCATGAGATGCAGCACCTATCCGGCTGAGGGCATCGGTCAGAGTGTTGGAGGCTCCTGCCACATGGATGGCTAGGAGATCCACTTCCAGGCTGATCACGAGAGATCAAGTGCGGAGAGCCTCCTTGCACAGAGGCAAGGAATGCGTCCCGCCCTGACGGTTTAGACAGTACATGGTTGTGGTGTTGTCCGTCTGGACCTGGACCACTTGACCCCGTACAAACGGAGCGAAGGCGGTGAGGGCTAGTTAGACCGCTCGAAGCTCCAGCAGGTTGATGTGGCATCGAGACTCCTGAGGGGACCAGAGGCCATGCACTCCGAGCTCCCCCAGATGGGCACCCCAACCCATCAGAGAGGTGTCGTTCGTCAGAGTGACCATCGGCTCTGGGCAGAAAAATGGGATACTCTCCTGCAGATGAGCTGGAATGAGCCACCACTGGAGGCCGTTCCACATCTCTTGGGTCACTGTCACTGGCTGGTCCAGAGGACCAGATTGCTGTGACCATTGGTGGGCCAGCCACCATTGCAGGGGACGCATGTGCCAGCAGGCGCAACGGACCACGCTGGTGCAGGCCGTCATGAGGCCCAGGAGGTGCAGGAAGTCCCGGGCAAGGCACAATTGCCCAACCAGAAATGACTGGGCAAAGAAGGAAAGGACCTCGGCCCTGTCCACTGGGAGCCATGCTTTGGCTCGAAGAGAGTCAAGCTCTGCCCCAATAAACTGAATCACCTGTGATGGCATGAGTTTCGATTTAGCCTCGGTGATGAGGAGGCCAATCTGAGAGCAGACCTGGAGGGCCAGATCCCGGACTGCTCCACCTCCAACTTGGAGGGGGGGGCTGCAATCAGCCAATCGTCCAGATAAGGGTACACCCGGACTCTTCGGCGCCGCAGGAATGCTGTCACCACTGCCATGCATTTGGTGAAGACCCTGGGAGCTAGAGAGAGGTCGAAGGGCATGGCCCGGAACTCGTAAAGGGATCCCTCTGCCCTGAAGCGGAGGAATCGCTGGTGAGACAGACGGATTGGGACGTGAAAGAACATGTCCTGGAGGTCCAGAGAACAGAATCACACACCTCATTCCAAGGATGGAATGATCTGAGCCAGAGTGACCATCCTGAAGGTACGAGACCTTAGGAACTTGTTCAGGTCATGTAGGTCTAGAATGGGGCACCCGCCCCCCATCCATTTTGGGACCAGGAAGTACCTGGACACAAACCCTGGGTCTGGAGGAGGATCCGCCACCTCCCTGATCACCGCCTTCTGGAGGAGCAGGGCAATGTCAGCTCGACGAGCCGACAGAGAGGCTGCAGAACCCGTAGCCCCCCGTGGGGCGATGGCTCGATAGAGTGGGGACTACTCAAATTCCAGAGGCAGACTCTTGCCTACCACTTCCAACACCCAGCGATCCATGGTGATATTGGACCAGGCGAAAAGGAAGTGGTGGAGCTGTCCCCCCACGAGGGGAACCCGGGGAGAAGTGACGAGGTTGGTGGCGACACCCCTCAACCCGTCACTGGGCAGGCTTGGAGGAACAGCTGGCCGAGGAGCCACCTGGACCTTTCCCTCTCGGCTTCCTGCTGGAGGAAGCAGTAGGCTTGGCTTTGGGGTGCCAAGTACGAGCCTGCTGGCCCTGATGCTGGTGTTGCTGGGACGGACATGCCGTAGGGGCTGAAGGACGAAAGGGCTTACGCTGCTGCTGGCAGCCTTTGTCCTTCTGGGCAGACGTTGACCGAGTCCAAGGTGGCACTGGACTTCTCAATCCTCTGGAGATGGAATTTCACCACGGCCCGAGCAAGTCAGTGCCCAGGAAGGGAACATCTGCCAGCTTGTGCTGGGTGTCCGCCGTGAGGGTGGAGATCTGCAGCCAAGCTCTGTGGTGCATGGCCACTGCAGCCGCTACTGACCAGGCACACGAGTCAGCGATGTCCAAAGAAGTTTGGAGCTGCTGTTTGGCCACCGCCCTCCCCTGATCCCACACCTGCTTGACCATCGTTTGAAGGTCAGCCGGGAGATGAGGAATCACCTCATCCAGGGAGCCCAAAAGAGCGTGTAAAAAGTGGGCCATCAGGATGGCTGAGCTAGCCTGATGAAGGCCTAGAAGAAGAAGAATCAGCATTTATATAGCGCTTTTCATACACAGTATCCCAAAGTGCTTTACAAGCAATGCTAGACTGGTACTGAAGTGACTGAATGTGTGGTGGAGGCCATATTGCACATCATCACCCACACAGCCTGGATAATTGCATGAACCGGTTTTATGGGAAGGGGAAAGTTGGCCAGGACACTGGGAATGTTCCCTGCTCTTTACAAAGAGTGCCCTGGGTTCTTTTACTTCCACCAGGACAACACCAGGATGGGCAGAAGGGACCTCGGTTTTAATGTCTCATCCGTGCCGATGATTTTTAGGTGCAAGTCCAATCCCGTTGTGGGACGAGAACCCACGACCTTCTGGTCCAGAGGCAGATGTGCTACCAACTGAGCCACGCTAGGGAGGAAGCAGCATAGACTTTCCTTCCGGAGTAGTCCAATTTCTTGGACTCCTTATCGGGTGGCTTGTCCACATCCTGAGCATTCCCGGAACGCTGGAAAACGCTGTTGATCACCAACCCCTCCGCAGAGGGGTGCTCCAAGAAACCGGAGAGTGAACTGGTAGGAACAGCATACTTCCGAGCCATCCTGGCCGAAGGTGCTGGACAAGAAGCTGAACGCAGCCACAGCTCCAAGGCCAAGCCAACAATGGCTTCAGCCACCGGGAAGGCCTCCGTATGGGAATCCCCTTGGTCCAGTATCTCCATGAGGGGATACCCGACCCATTTTGAAACAGGCTCAAGCTTCATCCCAGTGGACTCTGAGATGAGTCGAAGCATTCCAAGGAACGAGGATGGGTTCTCATCCACAGACTGACCCCCAGTGGACTCCAAGTCAAGTGGCATGGAGAACAAGGAGTTGTCATCAGACTCCAAGGAGTCTGCAAACAGCTGCCAAGCGCCTGAGCCACCCTCCACCTGCCGAGGTTGATCAGGAGTGAGGGTGACTGACAACCTATGGGGCAAACCCTAACCCGACCAAGAATCCTTGGTCGGGGCCCCTGTCTTCGGTTGTGGAGGCAGAGGTTCCACCACAATGGGTGGTGCAGCCGGTTTCGGCCAAACAACCGGTGCCGGCTTTGGCCCCTCGACTACTACGAGGGGTTGTTTCGGCCGCTCCAGTGACAGCCACTTAATGGCCGGAGAAGGTAACAGAGTCAGCTTATTCCCAAACAATAAGAGCTGCTGCCACATTAAATCCTCGTAGCGCCGACGCAACTTGCGCCAGAGCCCATCACCCGAAGAGGACGACGAGGATGAGCGGCGCCGCCGCTTTCCATGGTGCTGAGACCAAGACTGCCGACGTTGGCGGGACCAGCTGGACCTGAAAGAGGTCAGAGACCGAGATCTTCGGGGATTCCGAGAGTGGGTCAGAGAGGGGGCAGTGGAAACCCGCTCCTCCCTTGGTTCAGGAACCTTAACCGGGGACTCCAGCACAGGAGGCACAGGCAAGTCCTCGACTTCCACCGGGGGAATCGGTGAAGAAGGGTTGTCAGCTTCTCCAGTCGACAAACCGTCCGACAGGTCAAGAAAAATCTCGACCGCGTTGATGGATGTCTCGGCCGGCTGACCTGACAGTGACACTGTGAAGCCAGTGGCCTTAGCCGCAACCTCGACCGAAGTCAAGTGTCGACTATCTGGGGACGGGGACCTCTCCCGCTCCTACGAACGTCGACGGTGGGACTTACCTTTGGAGTCCTTCTTTTTGGACTGAGAGGAATGTCCCAATGGCCCTTCTCCCTTGGTGGAGAGGGATTGGCAAAGCTCCTTAAAAGAAGCTGTGTAGGAGGAGCCCAAGGAGAGCGGGATAAATGCCGTGACCGAGGATGATGAAGATACGGCCAGGGCCACCTCCTTCTCGAGGGCGATCATCTGCTCCAGCTGTTCAGCCGAGCCCACAGCCGCAGACACCACCCAATGGGCCTCCTTCGACTTGACTGGAGGATAACGTTTTTCAGGTCGCCCCAACAGCAATCGGGCAGCGCGGTCCTCCAAGACCGAAGATGAAAAGGATTTGCACATCTCACAAGCCTGTGAGTCATGGTCGAGTCCAACGCAATAAACGAACATGGAGTGTGGATCGGTCCGGGACATCTTCTGCCCACAGGGGCACCGACGAAATCCGGGAGTCGATTCTGCGAGGGGAAAAAGAAGACCGAAGTCTTTTAAACTTAAGAATGAGTTTCGGTTTGACCGAAGAGTGTGGATCCAAGCCTAAAACGCAGAGCACTAAGGAGGGAATCTGAGCTTCCAAGCGGTAAGGAAGATATGGCGTCATGGGGCGGAACCGAGAGTTTTACCACCCGGGTGGGTGGGAGGAGCCAGCTTGAAGACCTTCCGGCAAGATTTAAAGCGGCAAGGAACCTGCTAGTAAGTGTGGATTGAACAACATGTCCATGTCCCTAGAATTGATGTTACTACTGTAGAAAAAGAAAGAAAAAAACTGCAGATAAACGCGAGCAAAATGGCGGTTGACTGCAGCAGGCATCCATGGAAGTCCAACGTGTGTGGGTCAACAGCAGGAAAAGAACCGCGGTAGGTCTGGGGGACTGCCCCTTTATAGGATAGACGGACGTCAGTGTGCTGATGTCGGTGGGGGCAGTTCCCTGTGATAGACTGCTAGCTAGACATTTTCTGTGGGTCCTGGTGTCTGGCGGCTTCAGTCCTACCAGTGTTGCCTGCTGCAAGAGCCCCTTCGAAGCAAGATCTGGTTAATATGAAACTCCAGCATAACCTCAAACAAGAACCTAGTATGAGTTTTAAGGACTAATTGTGCCCCATGTGTACAGATGTACAAGGGGGCCGGGGGATGCAACAACAATCCACTATGACCAAGCACGATGAAGTGAGGCTCCCTCTGCAGACCCTGCACTGTCAACTTCGGCACCCATCTCCTGAGACTGGCTGAATGATGATTTAAGGGGTCCTTGGGTAGAGCCCCATCATGGGGGCAAGCTACAGGGTCCAAAGGAAGAGACGGGTAGGTTCAAGAGAAGATGGGTGATGGGACAGGTGCCTGGTGGAAGGCAGATGGTTGCAGCAGTATGGGGAATAAGTAGCAAATAAAAACATAAATAAATAAAAAGACAAACTGCTGAACAACAAACTACTGTACTTCAAATTTTCAAAACATAAAAATGTTAAAACACAAAACAAAATACAAGGTCTCAAATAAGCTGTATAAGGGCCTATGCAGCCTAGCCACGATGATGGATAAAAGGGGAAAAAAGAAAATTACGTACTCACCAAAATTCTTGATCTTCTAGGAATATCTTCATCACTGATTCACAATAGTAGGTCTTAGCTGGAGGCACTAGGAACTCGTATTCGTGGGAGCAAGAACATTTCAAGAGGGCTGGCACCAAGGTAGGCTGTGTGCATGTGTGGCACCGCAAGACTGAGCTCGCACTGCATGGCCTACCTCAGCACTGGCCCTCAACCTCCTCAGTATCTTTTTTACCGACTAAATGCCACATAATCCATCAAGTACTTATACACGAAACCTAAGAGCATAAGATAACCCTCGTGACCCATGTAAGCAGAGTCAACAAACCATTAACATGGTGTTTTCACAGCCTGAACCAAGAACAAGGGATGAAGAACAATACAACATACTGGGGTAAGCCCAAGGATGGCGGACGGGCATGTAAATCAATGGAGAAGATATTCCTAGATAATCAAGAATTACAGAGAGTATGTAATTTTTCATATCTTCCAGGAATCAATCTTCACCATCATTTGCACTAGTGTGTCAGAGTACCATGCTCAGACAAATGTCCTCAGACTAGGACAATAAGAGCCAAGTGCTCGCTCAGGACAGAAGTCCATTTGGGATGATCTGCCGAAGGTGGCACGCTGCCTGGCATGGACATCTAGGGCATAGTGCTTAACAAAGTTGTGCACCGGGCTCCAAGATGCAGCTTTGCAGATATCACCAACAGGTACTGAGCGAATCTGTGCCAAGGACGAGGAACCACAGTGGCAAAGTGGGCACATTCCAGCTTATCCCCTCCTACGGACAGAGAAATGCTCTGGCCCAAGACCTCGACCTCGTAGTGCCAGAGGCCCACGGTGATATAGATGGCACTGGTGAGGGCTTCCAGCTCTGGGAGAATAAGGACCTCATAGCAGACCTCAAAGAGGGCAACCCTGAGTGGTATCATTTCTTCACTTTCCGATAGGAAGATGAAGATCTCGAGGACGAGCGACACTGAAAACCAGACCAAGACTAGGAACAGGCTCCCTTCTTTTTGTGCTTCTTGGAGGACTGTCCTTCCTCCCAAGCACTGGACTGCCCATTGTCAGAACCAGTCCCCTGCGAGAAAAGTTGATCAGACAGGCCCTTGCTGCTGCAGCAGCTTGCCAGAGAAGGCTCCCTACTGTCGTTCTCCATGGCTGTCAACTGTTGACTTAGTAAGGCTGTGAGAGACTGACAGAAATATTTCAGTAAAATCACTAAACTGACACAAAATTAAATTGTAGTTTTAAACACTAAAACTGAGAAGAACTGAATGCTGTTGTTGCATAGATGTGAAGTCCTCACTTCCAGCGGGCGAGCAACATCGGCACTGAATTGCATTCTACGGCAGGAGAGAAGGAACTGAGGTGGCTGGGGACCAGTGCCATGGTAAGCCATGCAGTGCGAGCTAGCCTCGCAGTGCCTTGCATGTGCGTATCCTACCTTGGCACCAGCCCTCCAGAAAAGATCCGATTCCCACAGGGTCCTAGCACCTCCAGCTAAGACCCACTAGTGTGAATCAATGGTGAAGATTGATTCCTGGAAGATCCAGCAATACACATACAGTTGTGGCCAAAAATATTGGTGCCCTTGCAGTTTTTTCTAATAATGCACCATTCCTTCTAGAAAATTGCTGAAATTAAAAAATATTTTGGTATCCACATATGTATTTCTTTGGTTTGCAGTGGAATAAAACACAAAAAGCAGAAAAATTTACTAAGTCTTAGCTTATTCCACACAGAAATCCTTAAATGGCCCGGACAAAATTATTGGCACCTTTTAGAAGTAGTTAGAAAGAAAAAATTACTCACCTTAGTAATGTTGTTTCTTCTAATGGACTCTTGCTATATTATGACATATGCAGTTAGTCCCAACCTTCAAACTGCTCCAGAGGTGAAAGAGTTAACTTTCCATGCCAGGCATGGAACCTTGAGCGCGAGCTCGGTTGAAAACTCTGTCTGTTGTTCTTCAAACTCAAACTGTCAGATCTTTACAAGCAAAACTCACTAAGGTTCTGTGTGGAAGCCGAAAACCTACACTAGCCAACTGGCTACTAAATATAAGAACACATTTTTCTTGGTCCCAAAACAAAGACTCAAGTCAGGGGATCCAAAAAATAAAAACATAACACCCAAACACCCCAAAAAGGAGGGGTGAAAAATAAGGTGGGCATCTACAAAGTGCCAACACTACACTGCCCACCCACATCCCAAAAGTAGAGGTTCTGAGAGGGGCAGGCAGTGGGGAGGTCATAATATAGCAAGACTCCATTAGAAGAAACAACATTACTAAGGTGAGTAGTTTTTCTTCAAACAACATGAAGTCTTGCTATATTATGACATATGCAGACTACACAGCAGTACCTCCATGAGGAGGGACAGAACCTACTTAGGAAATAGGCTCTGAAGCACAGCTGTGTTGAAACCGAGCATCACCCTAGCCTGGATGTCCAGGGAGTAATGCTTGGTAAAAGTGTGAACTGTTTTCCAGGTAGCTGCTTGACATATCTCTAGGATAGGGATGTCCCTGGCAGCAGCCAGAGATGCAGCTGTACCTCTGGTATCGTGAGCCCTCAGGCCTGAGGGAGGAACCTTACCCAGTTTCTCATAGCAAAATTGGATACAAGAGACAATCCACCTGGCAATGGATCTTTTAGTGGCAGGTTTCCCTTTACCAACCTCACCATAAGTGAGGAACAGTTGGAGGGAGTCAAACCTGTGACCCTTGGTACATTCTATGTAGTAACTAAGGGCTCTTTTGACATCTAAACTGTGCAGTCTCCTCTCACCAGAGGAGGAATGGTCAGTGAAGTACACAGGAAGAGACATAGATTGATTAAGGTGAGTCTGAAACCACCTTAGGCAAGAACTTCCTGTTAGTCCTGAGGACCACCTTATCTCTATGAAAGGATAAAATCAGGTTCCACTGACAATGCTTGTAATTCACTTATGCGCCTGGCAGAAGTAATGGCCACCAAAACAGTTTTCCAAGTCAAGTACTTTAGCTCTGCTGAAGACAAGGGCTCAAAAGGGGGTTGCATAAGCTGAGCAATGCAAATATTAAGATCCCAGGCAGGGGCAGGGTCCCTGAATGGGGGGTTGGTGTGAAGCAACCCCTTGAAACACTTGGAGAATACAGGATGAGCCGAAAGAGAAGAGGGTTTACCTGCTGATAGGAAAGCAGACACGGCTGCCAGGTGCACTTTTAGGGTAGCTGGTCTCAGCCCCAAAGTATTCAAATGCACCATATAATCCAGGACTGTGGGTAAGTCAGCAGATTCTGGGGGAAATATGCCTGCCAGAGCACCATATGGAAAATCTCTTCCATTTGGAATTATAAGTAGCCCTGGTGGAAGGCTTCCTAGAAGCCTTCGAGATATCCAATACACCTTGGGAGAGGTGTAGGTCAGCAAACTCTTAACTCTTCAAGAGCCAGGCCTTGAGATTGAGAGATTTGAGGTTCGGGTACCAAACTCTCCCCTGGGCACAGGTTAACAGGTTGTGATTACTGGGAAGACACAGGAGAAGGTGGACTGCTAAGGACATAAGGAGTGGGTACCAGGGCTGTCTGGCCCAATCTGGAGCAATCAGGATCATCTTGCAGGGTTGAGATCTGATTTTGACTAGCACCGTGAACAGAAGAGGGAAGGAGGGAAAAGCATAGAGAAACTTCCCTTCCCAACTGAGAAGGAAGGCATCCAGAGGGACTGAGCCCAACAATGGGGGCCTGCAGCAAAAAAGGGGAAGTTGGTGATTGTCTGGGGCTGCAAAAAAGATCTATCTGCGGGGTGCCCCATCTGGCAAATACTACCTCCAGTACTAGGGGATCCAGTGACCATTCGTGATGGCCCTGGGAAATCCTGCTGAGAGCATCTGCCAGGACATTGTCCTTGCCTGGGAGGTGAACTGCCGGAAGAGAGGTGTTCAGGGAATAAGCCAGAGACCACAACTTCATTGCTTCGGTGCACAAGGCCATAGACCGAGTGCCTCCTTGCTTGTTGATGTACCACATTGTAGTGGTGTTGTCTGTTCTGACCTGTACGACTTTGTTCTGAGCAGATGTGGAAAAAACTTGAAGTGCTAGAAAAACTGCTCTGAGTTCCAACAGATTAATGTGGAGCAGAGATTCCTGTGGGGACCACAATCCCTGGGTAGTGAGATCGCCCATGTGAGCTCCCCACCCCAAGAGGGATGCATCTGTAATAAGGATTAAGGAGTGAGACTGAGGGGTGAAGGGGACCCCCTGTCTTAGACTGCTCTGGTCCTGCCACCACTGAAGGGCTTGGATCAGGGTTCGAGTCACTGGGATCAATTTGGTTAGAGGGTCTCTCCTTTGAGACCAAAAGGCTCTCAAATGGAACTGGACGTCCCTCATCTGAAATCTTGCTCCCTGCACTACTGCTGTAGAAGCATCCATGTGCCCCAGGAGCTGCAAAAAATGCCTTGCTGGTCGAGAGACCTGCAGAGTGAAAGAGGAGGCCAGAGAGACCAGGATCCTTGCTCTTTCCAGAGGGAGGAAGGCTCTGGCCTCTTTTGTGTTCAGTTCTGCACCTATGAAGGTGAGGAGCTGGACAGGCTCTAGAACTGACTTTGGAAGATTGAGGAGGAAACCTAGAGATGTGAGCAGTTGCTGAGTTACCTAAAGGTGAAGTTTGACTTGTTCTGGAGACTGGCCTACTATGAGCCAGTGGTCCAGGTAAGGAAAGATGGCAATCTTTTGCCTTCCTAAGTGGGCAACTGCTACTGCCAGGCATTTTGTGAATACCCTCGGGGCAGAGGTGAGGCCGAAGGGCATTGCTCTGAACTGGTAATGGCCTGAGGGCAGCTCGAACCTGAGGTACTTTCAATGGGAGCTTCTGATAAGAACATGGAAGTAGGCATCCTTGAGGTCCAGGGATGCTAGCCAGTCCCCTGGTCTTAGAGAGGGTAAAATAATTCCCAGAGTCACCATTTTGAATTTTGGTTTTAAAAGGTGCTTGTTTAGGTGTCTGAGATCCAGGATGGGCCGCTATTTTCCTGTCTTTTTTGGGGTAAGGAAGTACCTGGAGTACAACCCTTTGCCCTGGTGTAGGGGTGGAACCCTTTCCACAGCTCTGAGAGCCAGGAGGGTAGAAACTTCTGCTTCTAGGGCAAGTGCCTCTGATGGATTTGCAGGTGGAAAGGACCTGGGTCTCATCTTTGGAAATTTTTTGAAGCTGAGAACCAGTCCCTGGCTTACTACTTCCAGGACCCACTTGTCTGATGTTAAAGACTTCCAGTCCTGGACAAAGTAAGCCAGCCTGCCCCTTACAGGTAGTAGAGAATCGGCCCTGGCCACCCCATCAGGGTGCCTGCTTGGCAGGGGCTTTGGGCTGAGGGGTGTAAGCAGGCTTGCTTGTACCCCGTCTGCCTCTCCCTCTAAAGAACCCCCTCTGGGCATAAGCAGAAGAGGAGGCCTGGACTTGGTAAAAAGGCCTATGAAAAGGCCTGCCCCTGCCCCTGGGATGCTGCCTTTGAGGAGTGGCCTGCCTTTCCTTGGCCTGTGCACTCCTATAAGTGTTCCTATATTCATCCATTTTCTTCATGTAATTCTCTGTCTGTTCCCCAAACAGAGAATTGCCCACAACAGGAAAATCCATGGCCTTAGACTGGGTATCCTGAGACAGGGTAGTACATCTGAGCCAAGCCATTCTCTAAGTGCCACAGATGTAGCCATGACCCTTGATGACACATCATTAGAGTCTACTGCAGCATGAAATTGTACCTTGGATGCCTCAATACCATCTGCAGCCACCTGTTCTAGCTCCCTGGCAAGCTGGTCAAGGACCTGTTTTGCCAGGGCCAGCACAGTATCCCATCTGGATTTCTGGTACCTAGCAGCATAAGCCATATAATTTGCCTGTCTGAGTCCCAAAGATTCTGCCATGTACTGTTTCTTTGCCATGGCATCAATCCTCCTGGAGTCCTTTTCAGGGGGGTGCGAAGCCAGAGGAACATTTGCCTTGTCACAGGCTGCAGCCTGCACTACCCCCACATGGCTGCATTGCTGTGTGAGGAACTCCGTATCAGAGCCTGATAATGTATACCTCTTGTCCATCCTTTTATCAACAGGAGATATAGTGTGAGGAGTTTTTAGAATTTTTACTGTTTCCGAAAAGATTTATGCAAAGGAATAGACAGTCTCCTAGACTCTGGAATATCATCATTTCTACATAATCAGGCTCCTCTTGGTCATCAACAGCTTCCTCAACAGGGAGCTGGAGAGTTTCAGCAACTTTCTTATAGAACATAAAATGAGAAGGGGACTCAGATAGCCTGGGAGGAGAAACCCCTGACGGTCTGTCTGGAGAGATGTCCGGTTCAATGGGCACATCCAGACCTTCAAAACCACATTCACTCTCCTCATACTCCTCTTCCCCCTCCTCCGGTTCATAAAAATCCTCAAAATCATAATCTTGAACCGGTGGAACCGGCCGAACCGAGCGCTTCCCTGATGGTGTCGGTTCGGTCGGAACCGGGGAAAGTGACTGGATAATTTGAATTGCTTTAGCTATTTCCTCAGCGGTTGGAGAAAGAACTTTGGCTCCCCACTAGCTGACTTTCTAGTCCTTTAGTTGGAACCGCTCCTCAGAGCTGGTTTCGTCTTTGCTCGAGAAGTATCGCCTGGTCAGAGGGCATTCTCCGTTCGGGTTGGAACCAACCGCACTGGCCATCCGGTCAGCGGACTTTTGGCCTCCCTTTCCTGAGCCTACCAACTCTCTTTCTATGGTGGCAGCAGGAAAATTCTTACAAATCTGGCAGTCTGCACTGAGGTGGTCAAACCCCAGACAATACATAACAGGTGGTGTGTGGGTCAGCCTTAGCAAAGGCTTCCCCACAAACACTACAGTGCTGAAACCCAGTGGGCCCGGTTTTTCTTTTGGGTTTCTCAGACATAATGCCAGCCTAACCAAACTTGCCCGTTTATGGCAATCCACCAAGCAAGACTCTCTTATTGGTTCCCAACCGTGTCACGGGTCGTGGAAAAAATGTAATGAAATCCGTTTTTTTTAGAACCGATAAGAACCGTGAACCGCACTCTAAATAAGGACTAGTAAAGTTTGAGAATAACCTGATCGGTTCAAACCGAACCGAAAAGCGTTTACAAGTTCCACACAGAATAAAATAAATGTAAGCCTATCTATTACTTACAATACCACAGACAGAGCTTGAACCGACCAGTTGCGGTTTAATTTCGGTCAAAAACAATAAAATAATACTTTTTACCAACAAACGAACCGAACAGAAGGAGAAATCTCCGGAGCAACTGTTCAGTGAGGCGGAGTAAAGAATCTGACAGTTTGAGTTTGAAGAACAACAGACAGAGTTTTCAACCGAGCTCGCGATCAAGGTTCCATGCCTGGCAAGGGAAGTTAACTCTTTCACCTCCGGAGCAGTTCGAAGGTTGGGACTCACTGCATATGTCATAATATAGCAAGACTTCATGTTGTTTGAATAATTAGATTTAAAGCAGGTGATTCTCCTTCACTTTGGAATTGAACTCACCTGTGGTGAGTTGCAGGTGCCTGCAATATAAAAATCACTCATTCAACCAGTTTGAATAGAGAAAAGGACTCATTCTCCTGTTTTGTGTCACTGTGTGTACCGCAATGAGCATGGAGAAAAGAAACACAGCCAGAGAATTGTCTGAGGAGATCAGACAGAAGATTGTAGCCAAGCATGGACAATCTCAAGGCTACAAATCAATCTCCAGAGACCTTGATGTTCCTGTTATCACCGTACATAATGTTATCAGGATGTTTAAAGCCCATGGCACTGTAGCCAACCTCCCTGGACGTGGCCGCAAGAGAAAACTTGATCGAAGATTGCAGCGCAGGATTGTTCGAATGGTGGAGAAAGCACCTCGATCAACTGCAAAGCAGATTCAAGCTGACCTTCAGACACAAGGTACGACAGTTTCAACTCGCACCATCCGTCGCCAATACATAAAATGGGTTTATATGGTAGGAGGCCCAGGAGGACCCCACTGCTGAGAGAGAGACATAAGAAAGCCCGACTGGGGTTTGCCAAAACACACCTGAACAAGCCAAAATCCTTCTGGGAGAATGTCCTGTGGACAGATGAGACCAAATTAGAGCTTTTTGGTAAAGCACATCATCTCTATGTTTACAGAAAACAAAATGAAGCCTTCAAAGAAAAGAACACCTTCCTACAGTCAAACATGGAGGAGGTTCAGTGATGTTTTGGGGTTGCTGTGCGCCTGGCACTGGGTGCCTTGAACGTGTGCATGGCATCATGAAATCTGGAGATTACCAGGCCATTTTGGAGCGCAATGTTGAACCCAGTGTCAGAAAGCTGGGTCTCCGTCGAAGGTCATGGGTCTTCCAGCAGGACAATGATCCCAAACACACTTCAAAAAGCACCCAGGAATGGTTCAAGACAAGATGCTGGACTGTTCTGAAGTGGCCAACAATGAGTCCAGATCTAAATCCCATTGAAAACCTGTGGAGAGATCTGCAAACAGCAGTTGGGAGAAGGCACCCTTCAAATCTGGGAGAACTGGAGCAGTGTGCACAAGAAGAGTGGGCCAAACTGCCAGTAGAGAGGTGCAGAAAGCTCATCCATGGCTATAGGAAGCGGTTGATTGTAGTTATTTTGACCAAAGGCTGTGCTATCAAATATTAAGTCTAGGGTGTCAATAATTTTGTCAATGCCATTTCTTTTCATTTTCTGATTTTAAAGGAAATATTTAATTCTGAATCAAAAACAAAGGCTCTGTAATATTAACAGAGAAATAAAGAATTGTGGAGACCAAATACTGTACTGTTGTTAATTTCAACTTATGTTTGCAGGAAATTGTGAGTTATTTGAAAAAGTGCAAGGGCGCCAATATTTTTAGCCACGACTGTACAGTAAACGTCCATGAGTCCAGGGGACTGTGGGCGAGTGAGTGTTGCTCTTTGGAGGAAAATACTCTAGAAGATCAAACGTTACAGGCAAGTAACTTTCTTATCTTCTAAGAGTCAATTTCATCCATAGAGCATGACTCTTTGGTCGAGTGCCAAGTGGTAAAGAAAACCTAGATAAAAGCGGCTGATAACACATCAGGACTCACGAAGAGAGCAAATCACTTTAGTTGCACCACCATGGAGCATGCATTCTTTCAGGATTTAATCTAAGGAGCTGTGCTTATTGAAAGTGTAAATACTACCCTACGTGAAACTCTGCAGACATTTACAATGAGAAACACTCTTAGGTAAGCTATACACACAACTACTGCTTACATGGAACAGGATCTAGCCAAGCCTTTTTGATGCTCTCCTGCAAGGTTTGATCTAGAGATGTAAAAAATGGAATGTATGTTACACTGATAGACTGTATTACAAAAAATGTAACTCTTGACACTCATTAGGCTGAGGTTATGGCCACTATGAGAAAACTTTCGGGTAAAGAGCTTTAGTTCACATGTGACTGCCTGTTAGAAGGAAGAGCTTGTCTGCCTACTAAGAATCAAGTTCAGAATCCAACTCGCCACTGAGTTTGCAACTGGTGCCAGACATGAAAATTCCTCCGATAAATTTTATGCAAGTGGAAACTGTGTGATAGAGGTCCTACTGAACATCTCATGGTAAACAAAATTGTCACAGACAGATGAATTTACAATGATAATTGCAGACCAGATTCTGACAAATTCAGCAAGTATTCCAGGATGTGCTCACAAGGACAGGTGTGCAGATCTAAAGATGTGCATTCACATCATAAGTAAACTGCTTTGGCATGAGCCTGCAGGCTCCTTCTGGTGGAAGGGTTTCTTGTTGCCAACAAGACCTCGATTACACAGTCTGATGGTCTAACACTGGTGAAGTAGATCTCTTGCAGAACCTGCCGACAGATGCAGAGGCTGCAAGCTTCGTTACGACATCTGGGCCTAGATCTAGGACAGTATAACAGATCACAGGGGAAGTCTACTGGACCATGGGTTGCCCTTTGCTGAAACAGTAGTTATCAGAGCTGCTTTAGCTAGTGTGAGGTTGTACGAATCTGGAGGGAAACAGAATTGGTCCATTTCCAGTTTGGTAACAAATCCAGCAAGTACTCCAGCACCTGCTCACAAGGACAGGTGTGAGGTCTAAAGGTGTGCCATCATATCATATGGTCTACATGACGATAGACAGCTTGGGGTTTGTGGCAGGCAGATTGTGTCAAACGAACCTGATCGAGTTTTTCGATTGGGTCATGAGGGTAGTGGAAAAAGGCCAGGTAGTGTACATCATATATCTGGATGGACTTTAGTAAGGCCTTCGATTTGGTGCAACACAAAAGTCTGATAATGAAACTGAGGGACCAAGGGGTGTGGGAGGATATGGTAACATGGACTGAAAACTGCTTGAGGGGCAAAACCCAGAGTGTACTGACTGGGGGGCGAGATCTCCAGCACCAGGGAGGTCACCAGCAGGGTCCCGCAGGGATCAGTGTTGGGGCCGGTGTTGTTCAATGTCTTCATAAGTGACATCAGGGATGGCATTAAAGGCAAAATATGCCTGTTTGCAGATGTCACAAAATTCTGCGGGAGGGTGGACACCGAGGAGGGGATACAGGACCTGAGAGAGGACCTTGCCAGACTAGAGAGATGGTCAGGAATCTGGCAACTTGATTTCTATGCCAAAAAGTGCAAAGTGATGCAAATATGGGCTAAGAACCCTTGGACAAAGTATTACATAGGAGAGGTTTAAGTAAATGCTTCCAAAGAGGAACAGGATCAAGGAGTGGTGTTTACAAGTGACTTGAGACACACCTCCCAGTGTAAGAAGGCAGTGGTGAAGGTTAGCAGGATGCTGGGGTGTACTGCAAAGGGATTCAGTAGCAGGCGGAGCGAGGTCATTTTACCACTGTACAGGTCATTGATGAGACCACATTTAGAATATGGGGTGAGGTACTGGCATCCATACTTTAAGAAGGACATCAGCATGCTGCAAGGGGTCCAGAGGACAGCAATCAAGATGACAGAGGGGCTACAGCATAGATCCTATGAGGAGAGGCTGGGAGCCCTGGGGATGTACTCCCTGGAGGAAAGGAGGCAGAGGGGGGATATGATAGAGACCTTCAAGTACATGAAGGGAACAGAGTGTAAAAGGAGCATCTCTTTGAAATGAGTGAAAACACCACCACTAAGGGGCACCACTTAAAACTGATTGGGAGAGGGGATTCTGAAGGGATGTAAGGAAACATTTCTATACGGAGAATGAGCTGCCAGAAGAGGTGGTATCTGCAAAGACGGTGGGAACATTCAAGAGGGCCTTGGACAGCATAAAGGGAACCCTTGGGACCAGGGAAAGGGGGAAGGGTGGGAGGAGGGCGGTTGGGGGGGGGGAGACAGGGTCAGTGATGTAGGTGTAAGACCAGACCCTGCATCATTACGAGCAGATGCGATAGACCAGGTGGTCTTCTGCTGGCTCTTTTTATATGTTTGTATGTTTATGTATCATAAAGAAAACTGGTCTGGATTGACCCTACAGGCTCTTTCTGGTGGAAGGCTTTCTTGTTGCTAAAAAGACCTCGATTACACAGTCTGATGGTCGAATCCTGGTGAAATAGATCTCTTCCGGAACTTGCTAACAGATGCAGAGGCTGAAAGCTTGGCTATGACAGCTGTGCCTAGATCTAGGGCAGTGTAACAGAGGTCTACTGGGCACTGGGCTCCCCGTTGCTGAAGCAGTGGTTATCAGAGCTGCTTTAGTCAGCATGAGGTTGTACAAATCTGGAAGAAGACAAAATTGGTCCATTTCCAGCTTGGCCACTATCGAATAGGGACTGTATGACATGGTCCACCATAGATCACTCATGAGAATCTGCTGCTGTGTAACTAAAGAGGTCAATTAGTACATTGTTTACTTCAATTTGTTAGTGCCCTGAACCTAAATCTGTTGTCCAGCTTAAGTAGAGCCAACTGCCTGAAAGTTCAAATCTCATCCTCTAGAACAAAGTGCATACAGGGGTCTTATTGACTGTACACACATCAATGTAAGTAGTTTGTACCCCACGTTTGGCGAGTTTGTGGCCTTAATGCACTGCAGAAATCCTGAAGTGGTTGCACTCTCAGGATCCTGGCTAACCCATAAAATATCTGCTAGGGGGATTGTACTACCATCCTACACTGGGTGGGACTAATCAGGTAGCCAGGTAACTGATGGCCACTAAAAAAATAGTCTGGCTACCAGATTTTGAGCCAACTGGCTACCTGCTCACAAAGTGATTTTAAGCTCTTAAATAGGATAGCCATTAGAAATACCGATTTGGTTAAAAGATTTTGAAAGCTGGCTGCCAAACTTACACCAGCTCACAGTCTGATCTGTCCCACCCTGATCCTACGCCCTCCTCAGGAAGGGCAGGGTAGGTAAGAGGAGAGAGGGATACCTCCCATAAGTCAAGAACCACCTACAAGCCTCACAGCTTGTTTCCCTGTGTAATGACCTCTCCTTGTGAATTTCTGGCAGTCAACATTGGGCGGGGCTCACAGCAGCAAAAACTTAATAGTGGCAGTTGCTTATATTCCCCCCAGTTTGGTAGAACAGGGCTTTAACTCTTTTACCAAGGATGTAAATAACCTGAATCGAAATCATGAGAACTCTTTCTTGGTGATTTCAACATCAGTTGTGTCTCTGCCAAATTAAAGTACAAATGTAAGCTGGCTGACCTACATCTTAGGTCATTAACACCCGACACGATAAACTGCAAACAATTAAGTGAGACACTAGTTGATTGAATACTGGTGTTCTAGCCTGACAAAATAAACTGGGTGGCAGTACCACCTGACATGATTAGTAACCACTTCCCTGTCTATTGTTTCTGGACTGCAAGAAAAAAAAGAGACTTCTATTAAAGCAGCAGTGCAACGAAAAATGGTTTTCCAAAAAAGCTAGTTTCAGCTACAGTTAAGTAAAATATTAGCAGACCTGTCAAATGTTGCTGTCTAAGTACCTCCTATGCTGCGCACCATGAGACTTTTTTTTAATTTTTTTGACCCTACTCTTTGCAAGGTCTACAACGCTATTACGAGGTAACATGTGGCGGCCATCTTTTTTTCTTGAGAAAAAAATCAAATAAAATGTTTATGAAAGACTCAAATTTTGGTGGACTTGGAAAATTGTACCACCAAATTAAACTGGAAGATGCCTGGAATCTTTTATAGTGAAAAAAGGTAGGGTCAAATGTTTTGCCCAGTTTCGTTGCACTGCTGTTTTAAAACCGGTCTACACTTGAACTATCAAGGAGGGTCAAATATGTGACCTTAAGAGGTACCGTAGTCAAAACAACTGCCATTTTCTTGACTGCATCCCAGATATCAATCTTGCCTTTGACCACTTTTTCTAAATGTTTCAGAAGGTTTATGACCCCCCCCCCCACAAAGAAAGAAGAATGAAAAGAATCAGGAGAGACTAACCATTGGCTCACCCCTGAGGTAATTACCCCTCTTCAAAGATAGGGAAAAACAGTGGGCCCTCTATAGAGCCTCAGCATCTGATGAAATTCAAAGAATTAAAGAACTATTGAAAGTAAACCATTAGAGAAGCCAAGAGTGACTTCTGTATGCCAAAACTGCAGGAGCCCTGTAGCAACCCCAAAAAGCTATGGCAAAATATCAGCTGTACCCTTGGCAGGAATAGGTGTTACACCTCCTCCATTCTAAAGGTTATGGCGCAAGCACCACAGATCCCCAGGAAACTGTGGAGTGCTTAAACTCCTTCTTTGTCAATGTATGGAGAGACAATGCAACTCATATCTGCCTAATGCTCTAGACTACCCAGTCCTTCTTGGTGCTCCCAGACCCAAATTTTACTTCCATACAGTAACCCCACAGACAGTTTATTTATTTATTTAAAATCTGGTAACCGGGAAAGGCACACTGAGCTGGGGCTTGTTTCTAGGTGCAGCCTGGGGGAGAGGGTAATGGGTTATACAATAGTCAGAGTAGCAAACATCGAAGACATCTGGGTGGCCAAAGCAGAACAATATATATCTAGGTAAATATACAACAAGGTACATATTTGGAGTAGCATAAATATACAAGGTACAGAGTGCAATAAGCAGTATAATACAGCGTAAACAATTTTACACAGGCAAATACAAGTATATAAACAGGCACAAATAGATGTTTAAACTGGGCGCCTGAGTATACCAGGTATACATATGCATAAAGTTAAGATATGTCAGGAATACACACAGGGAGGTCTGAGGAGGAGTTAAGGGTAGGTGGATAGTGTGGTCAGAAAGGATGCAGGGGAGTAAAGATGGGGGGGGAGAAAGGGGCAGTTGCAGTGGGGGGTGCTTTAATTGCTTTTTGAGCGAGGCTAGCGTCGGTGCGAGGCGGATTGACTGGGGGAGACAATTCCAAAGATCAGGGAGTCTGAAGGGGAAAGCGACCTTGCCTGATTGTGAGTGTGGATGAGGAAGAGTTAAAGTGCAGGAATCATGGGTTGTGAGGCGTGCTAAAGCTGATGTAGGGGAATAAAAGATTGAGAATTGGGGGCGGTACCAAAACTTGCCGGATAAGGCAGCACAATGAGCAAGGCATCGATTTGCGAGACAGGAGAGGAATATGGCACAGTATAGGGAGCAATGATGTGCACGAAAGGGGAGGTTTGAAGCGAAACAACAAAAGGCATTATACAGGGGGTTTAATTTTGCAAGAGACAACTGGGGGGCCGAGTTGTAGACTATGTCAGCGTAGTTTATCATGGGGAGCATTAGTTTGGTGATGACCTCTTTACGGGTCGGGAAGGAGAGACAATCCTTAATCCTATAGAATGCTCTAAGTTTGGGCCACAGTTTGGAATGGACAGAGTCAATGTGCTAGGAGAACTCTAACTTGGGGTCCAACCAGACCCCAAGGTATTTGAAAGACTGCACTGTATTTTGGTACCATTCATTGAAAAGACAGTTAAAAAAAATAACTACAGAAGTCCACTGCTAAAACTAGAACTGGCTTTGACTTAGTGGACATGAAAGTGCTTAAAATGGCCATAAACCAGCTGACTTTGCCAATTCAAAAATTATTAAACTTTTCTATCAATTTTGGCTCCTCCCAGATGTCTAGAAACAAGCAAATGTAGGTCCCCATTTTCAAATCAAGGGACCATGCAGCAGTCTGTAATTACAGGCCCAACTCAAACTTCTCCCCAGTTTCCAAGGCTCTGAAGAAAATCGTCAGTGACCAGCTGATGGATTATATCACAATGCATAATCTCCCGGCCGCTATAAAACAATTGCTTCAGGAAGTTGCATAGTATAACCACTACCCTAACTGAGTTAACTGAGGCGTTCCATGTAGCTTTGAACAAAGGATACTTTGTAGATGCTGCCTGCCTTGACCTACCTAAGGCTTTACTAAATCATGGTCTCCTACTAAAAAAAATTCCTGTAGCTGGGTCTGTTGGTTGAAGCTAATGCGTAGTTCACAGACTACCTAATAGAACCCAAAATGTACCCCAAGTTACTGCTTCTGGCAACTGGAGTACTCCAAGTCTCTATTTTGGGATGCTGTTCAGCCTGTGTGTTAATGATGTCCACGGGGCCTGTGACTACTCCAAAACACTACTGCACACAGACAACCCAGTAATTTGTACCACTCACCGGGACCTAGTGACCCTTGAGGAAAATCTCCAACATGACTTTAACAAGGTGTGCAGCTGGTTCACCATAAATAACCTTGTCATTAACTCCGAAAACCCCCAAACAGTACTGTTAGGGAGTACTCACAACCTAAATGGGAGTTCAAGGCTGTGCATCACTACAACCAATGGGGATTCTATGGTGCAGGTTCAGGTCATCAAGTACCTATGAATATACCTGGACAATACGCTGTCCATTTCCCTGCACATGGACTCAGTAGTTAAATGCATCAACCAACATCTTGACCTACTCTACAGAAAAAGACTGAATTTTACCAGTGAAGTAAATAAAGTACTAGTCTCCAGTCTCATCATCTGTGTCACAGACTGGCTCAGTGGTTTACTCGGCCACTAATACTGTTCTGGAGAAAATCTGTGCTACCACTAACCGCACCTGCAGATCTGTTCTGAGCTTAAAACCTGAAACACACCGTTGTGTCCTCTATGCCACCTTTAATTAGCTTTCTTTTCACCTGAGAACAGCCTTCCAGCCAGCACTTATATGCTAAAGGTTATTACTAGGCCAGATGCCCCATGGTGTTCAAAACCTTTTCGCACTGGTTGACAATAAATATGCTACTCACTCCATAGGGGAAAACAGACTGCTCATGCCTTTTTAGAAAACTGTCCTAGGACAATGGTCATTTGTAGCTCAAGCTACAAAAGTGTGGAATGTCCTACCTCCGGATGTGACTGTGCCTACCTCCTCTGACTCATTCAAAGCACAAACATCAGCCTTCTTCCTGAAGAAACTTAAAGGGAAACATCCATGTCCCATCGGGCCCCACCTCCACATGAAGTGGGGCCCAATTAGCAGTTTCATAAATATAAACATTTTGTTTTACTTACTCCTTGATATTTTATTTAAAATTCTATCTGGTTGATCCATAAGAGCCAAACCAGAGCTATTTGAAGCTACTGCAATAAGGCAATCTGTATTGATGTACCTTCATATAGCTCTGGTTTGGATCCTACATGTGTCCCTGTTATAGCGAGACCAGGTACAGACTGCTCGAGTGCCTGTCAGTCTACACCTGATCTCCGTTTGTCACGGACACATGTTGGCTCTGAACCGGAGCTATTTCAAAGTAAAGCACTACTGTAATGCTATGGAAGCCCCCCGGCTGCTGCCCACATGGCACGTCATACTGGGGTGAGCCACAGGTGGTTGTGGGGGCGCCAAGAGGGACTCCCAGACTTAAAATGCTGCCGTAGAAGGCACAGGATCAACCAGATAGAATTTTAAATAAAATATCGAGGAGTAAGTAAAAAAAAAAATTTTATATTTATGAAACTGCTAATCGGGCCCTACTTCATACGTTTCCCTTTAACTCTAACTGTACTTGACATTTAACCCAGTCACAGGTGCATCTTACACCTGTACTTGTATACTCTGCTATGTACCTTACACCTGTACCTGTATGATTATGTATTGTCCTTGCTGTTATTATTTTGCTAGTGTGTAACTACCTATGACGGACACCTTTGAAAAGGGGCTCTTGAGCTCAAAGGTCTTCCTAATACAACTTAATGCACAGAATACCAGACGTGCAGCATATTTGTTAGTTGCAACTCAGGGCATAGCAGCAATTAACGTTGTAATCTGAAAGGATAAAACGCTAGAGCACGAACAGTATGCAAACAGCATCATATTAATCAAAATGTACTACTTTTTATTCCCCTCTACCAATGTATTAGACACAAAGAACAAAACCCTTCTTGCATGACTTCCATAAAATTTCTTTTTAATATCGCATTATGCTGTACTCGAAAGTCCTACAGTAAGATTTTATTAGAATACTTACTGTCCTTGCCGGCCCGGTGCCGCTGAGGGTTGAGGCGCTGGACGCCACACCGGCGACCCTGGTTTGGGAACGAGCCGGGTTGGCAGGGGCAGGAGAGGATCGAACATCCGGAGGACAGCTCTCCTCTCCTGGGGTGGGGGGTTCCTGCTCTGTGCTTGGCTGGCCTCTGGTGGAAGTCAGACGCATAGCAAGCGCTGGAACGTTGAAAAGGGGGTCGGGAGTGGCAGACGGTGGCAACGCCTCAACATCAGGGCACTAGCCACTCCCTAGAACAGGAGAAAAAGCCCTTCCAGCTCTGCCGGAGACGGATCACTGGAGCTTGCCCTCAATTTGCAGCCTCCCTCCTGGCACCTTCCTGACCGACAAGACTAGAGGTTCGGGGTATAGGGGCCACCCAGTCCCTGCCTGGGGAGTAAACTGTGGCTACATGGACGAAGGAGGGTTGACCAGGCGAGGCGGACCACAGAGGGATGACTCCTAGGTGTTCCCGAGGAGACCAGAGCTGGGTGGGAGAGGAGGAGAGCAACAAATAGCAAGTTCAAAAAAAAAAAAAGAATACTTACTGTCTTCAGTCCGAACTGTTGCTGGAGCAGAAAAAAGTTTGATAGAACTATACTCAACAGTGGGATAAAAACTAGAAAGAGAATAAAGTCCTCATTTGGTGGTTACTGACTAAGCTTTTCAGCAAAACCCCTTCGGACTTTGGATCAGTACAAGAGCACATTGTGTCTACGACAATAAACTGAAGACATGCAGGGAAACTTACTGTATTGTATTCCAGTATCTTTTAGCTTAGCTGTGGTCCCCTCAAATGCCTTGAGGTGTAGTTGTATCGTTTAGGCATAGTCAGGGAAAAATAAAATCTTATTGTCCTCAAAAATCAGTGCTTGTTCTGGAACTGCATGGAAAAGTTGGTCTTGCACTCTGACTGACCCAGTGATCATCAAAATCATGCAAGGCCCCTCTGTCTGTGCCCAAGTTCAGTGTGCATTGATTCTATATGCCTTTGCAGTGTGGGGTGCATGCCCATATGCCTCGGGGAGCTATCTCTCCAGGAACAAGGCTGTGTCATTACATTCAGAGCCTTCAGAGACCCCAAAATATGAACGCTGGGGGTCCAGATGTCATTTTCCAATTGTTCAAGTCAGGTTTTATTAAATGCTTGTTTCTTAATGAAGGTTGCTGCCCAACAAGCGCCTTCCCTGTGGTGGTGGAGGATTCCATCACTGTCCCAGCCATACCATCAACTTTATTTTCTACCACAACCAGTCTTTCTGTATAATAGTTCGATTTCTGCTCAATTCTTGACTCTGAGTGCCGTCATTGCTCGTAGTAAGGAGTCTAAAGTGGCAGGCTGGTCACCGTCTGTTGAAGACATCTGCAGTGGTTAGTCTCCATGTTTTGAAGGCCCTTGACTTGTTCCATCAGATCTTCTCTGAGGATATCTTTTTCATCAGGCCACACCTATGGAACTATAGCAGCCAGGCACTAGGACCACATGGAAACTATTTTTTTTTGCTAACAGTCTACCAGGGGCTGCCCACAATGAAGTCAGACATTCCACTGAATACAGACGTGGGCGGCCCCGCTCCCTCCTCAGTTCTTTTCCATCGTCGACCATACTCCATGGAGATGCCATTATTAGTTCACTGCCAAATCTTTTAAGTTTTATTTATTTATTTTTTTGAGGGAGGCGGCGCCTCGGCTGGCTGTCCCCAGGTCTGCCATCCCTACCACCTCACCCCATCCCCCGGGACTCATCTGCGGACGCTGGAGAGCTCCCTGGATTACCTCCCCCCAAGGTGGAGCCATCGGAGAGCTCTCCCAGCATGACTCCCTGAGTGGTGCCACGTTGAGATCTGGTGGCACAGAGCCTCAGACAGCTGCAAGGGGCTCGGTTGGGGAGGTGGACATCCTCTGTGCCACAGCTGGATTTTTTGCCCCATTATTGGGAGGTGTGGTGTGCAGTGATGTAAGGCACATAAGATGCTGATGTCTGGCACACCTCCCAGACCCAGGAAGCCTCCGGCGTGACACCCCTTGCCTCTGCCAGGGGTCAGTCTGTCAACGAATGCCAGCCCACCCTCTCCCCTGGAGGAGGAGAGCAATCTGTCTGACGCTCAATCCTCCTCCCCCCGGCCAGCCCTTCAGACTCCCAGGCTTGCATCCAAACACGGAATGTCTGTGTCGCAGGCGGAAGTCTAACTGCTGCACTGGTGGTCCAGCTCAAGTTTTATTATTTTTGTCACCCTAGCAGATATCACTTTATTTTTAAAGTAACTGCTATTGCCATGTATGTTGAGAACGAGACATGGCGCTAAACTCTTCTGATGCTGAGACTGTAGTGGAAAAATCTACTCCGGCAACAATCACGATGTCTGCATGTGCTGTCTTGGACTGGGCCACGACGTTAAGACCTGCGAGCTCCACCTGAAGTTTAACCAAGCTACCTGGTAATGTCGTAAAAAGCCCTGAAAACCTTTCTGCCTGACAAAAAGGTAGCCAGAATGCAGAGGGAACTCCAGGGGAAGAGCTCTACCCCATTGCCGGCCCGTTCCTCATGGTTGCAGTCCTCCAGGGCCTGAGAAAAGTCTTCAGGAAAGCACACACACTGGGAAAGGTAACAGAACAAGGATATCCGCCCAGGTGCACTCATGGTTGCTGCTGCACTTAGCGCAGACTGCTGTAGCGCCACTGATAGCTTCGGCGTCGACACCTCCTGCTGCCCAGACCTCAGTACCCTCAAGACCAGCACTGGCAGTGATTCCGCCAGACCTCCCATGGCTGGCAAAGGCCCACTGACGTTGGGGCTGCCCAAGTCGATGGAAGCCCTGACACTCAGACTTCAAAACCCTCAAGATCAGCAGGCAGTGAGCTCCACCAGACCTTTCACGGTCGGCAATGGCCCGTCAACATCTGGGCTTCAGATACCTCTGTCAACGTCGCAAGGTGCCCCTGAAGTGCAGGCTACCATCGGCATTCAGGTGGTGCTCTCCTCCTTCACGGATATAATACAGCACCTTCCACCTCCTCCTCCTACACCAGGCGCGACAACTGAACCGCATAGACCATTCCCTAAGTTGATGCCTACTAGGTCGATGCACCCTTCATTCTCCAGGATGTCGATGTCCTCGCTCCTCTCCATGATGCCTTCAGAGCCTATTGACGAGGAGCAGGAATACAGTCCTGACCTCATTCCACAAGAGGAGGAAGAGGAGGAGGCAGATATGGAAGGGAGCCTATCTGAGAAGATTGGACTCCGCCATTTCTACTAGGAGTGAAGACTACATACAGTATACTCCAAGTGCTCTCCTGAAGACCCCTTCCTTCCTCTCTATGATGAAGCAGCTTCAAGATGCAATGGAGTTTGATGCTGAGGAGGAAGATATCACTAAGAGGAATTTAGCAGAGTTCGTAGAGATCCCAGAATCTCCACCTCTCGTCATTCCTCCTCTATTGGCAGCACTGCAGGGTGCCACCCTGGCCGCCTGGCACATACCAAGGATAATCACTGCCATGCCCAGAAAGGCAAGACAAGCTCTACCAGGCTCCCTCAGGAAAGCCCTTCTTTGCAGGCCAACCTGAGGCTGATTCAGTGGTGATAAAGGCAGCCCATGATAGGTCTAAGGTGCCTAAACATCTTTGTTCTATCCCTCCAGATAAAGAGTTGAGAAAACTGGATCTCATGGGAAAGAGAACCTCAGAATAGCAAATTATCAGGACCATAAAGTCAAGTACCAGAAAACCCTCTGGAAAAAAGCCAAAGCAGCAGCTCAGTCCCTCCCAGAGAATACTCAGAAGCAGGAGATGCTCAAAGCCCTCTAGACTGGTGCTGATGTAGGTGAACACCTGTTAAGGTTTACCTACGACATTTCGAATGCCCCAGTCAGAGCAGCTCCAGTTGGCATCTGCCTAAGAAGGCATTCTTAGCTAAGGGTATCAGGATCTGCTACTGATGTTCATCAGTCCATTCTGCATGCTCCATTCAGAGGATACAAGCTCTTCGGGGCAGATGTGCAGGATATCCTCAATGACCTGCAAGCCTTGGGGAGGACTCTAAGGTCAGTCCATTCTCTCTATTACACACAACCGAGAAGTAAACAGAGGGTCCCCTTTCACAAGACTTCCCACAGACCTAGGTCAGGGACCACACAACACAGCAAAAGCAGAACAGGGTCAGCTTGGCCGGCCCAGACATCCTCCACAGGTGCCCACCCCAAAGCCCCTAGAGGTGGAGGTTTGGTTACGGCTGCCGGTTCTACTTCAGCATGACTCCTTCTTGGCCCCCGACCCTCCAGCACTAAATCAGGAGATGGTGGTAGGGGGTTGTTTTTCCCTCCACCTAGAGCAGTGGTGGGAAGTCACCACAGATTATGTAGTTTTTGTTCACCGGGAAGGAGGACTAGACAATTATTTGCCTATTTTCAGCCTCGTCCCTGGGGAGGGGGATACAGATGGATGCCAACTGAAATTGAACCAGATTTTAAGCTGTTGGTGGTATTTCTGGTGAATGGGGAAAATCTGGTCAGGACACTGAGAAAATTCCCCTACTCTGTGGTAGGGGGCACTGCGACTGGTGCTGCAATGGCCAGTCCTTTGGAGTCAGCAAGCAGGATGGAGGTGGAGGGGACTGGGGAGAGGGCCTCCTCCCCATCTCAAGAATCCAAGAGGCCGAAATTGTAAGGGATGAAGGATTCGTGTTAGCTAGTGAGGAGCTAGTGGTAACGGAGGATTTTGCCTTATTGAAGGATTCGGAGGAACAGATGGAAAAAGACCTTGACAATACTGAAGGAGAGAGAGTTCTCTGTCGACGGAGGATTTACAGAAGTGATTGCAAGAAGAGGAACAGAGATTTGAGTGGAAGAGGAATCGTCTGCAACAAGAGCTGTTGCACAGAGGAGCGATAAACATGACGGATGGTTTGGTGCGTAGGGAAAAGGAGTCGGGCTGTAGTACTTGGGTACAAGGACCGACGGCAGGAGCGAAGATACTAGGAATTGAGACTTCAAGCTCTCTGGAGCCACAGGTATCTCAGGGAAATGTTATGGTGGTTCTGGAAGGGAGCGGGACAGGAAGTTTTGAAGACAGTAAGCAGAGAAATGAAGGAGAGGTGGTAGTCGAACAAAAAGATACAGGAGAGGAGTCTCAGATGGAAACGCATAAAATGTCAGTGGCCCCAGTACATCCAGAGGGGCAGTAATATTCATCCATACTACAGAAAAACAGTATTAGCTTCACAATTGGCACGACTCTAGGAAATAATGGAAAAAAAAAACAGTGACAAAAAGTGGTGGGAGTAAAGTAGGAAAAAAAAAACTGTTAATATGCTTAGGGCCACAGGCTCAGACTACTTCGGATTTTACAGAATCAGCCGCAGGACTTTCTTCAGACACCCCAGGGTGGGTGAAAGAAGCATTGCAAAAAGCTGGCTGGGTGAAAAAATTAGGTGGAACTGGATGGGACACTAACCTCCGTGCCTCTTTTGTGGGGGGGTGGTGGGAGTGACACATCAACAAGAAAGGAAACATAAGATGTGTCATCCTCGAACACTTCAAAACAATCTTCCCAAGCTGGCCGGTGGCGCAGAGGTGCTGCGCCTCTACCCTCATGCTGAGTCAGCCGAAGCCCGGTTCGGGAGCGACCTTGGGTCACCGTGGCCGGGCTGGGGGGGCTGAGGGATTGAGCTTGCCTCCTCCAAGGGGTGGCTGCCTGCTCATCCGTAGTCCCTCCCAGTGGGTGGAGATCCGTGGGCATGTATGTACAGAGCGGGCGACACAAGTCAAGGTAGGGATGGAAGGGGCCACTGGATCCTGGTGGTGTATGCGCCCATGCGGCACACACAGGTGTAATGGGTCTGGGAGGTAGAAAAGCAAAAAAGTAATAAAGTATATGGAAAAAAAAAAAAGACAGTCTCCCAAATTACTCCTGGGTAGCTAATGATAGAAAGTACAGTTACGTAAGAATCAGAACAGTAGATCTTCGAGAACAGTTTTGCAGCAGGTAACACCACTAGGACTGAAGCCGGCAGGCGCCAGGACCCCCACGGAAAACTCCTAGCTATCTTCAGCGGGACTGCCCCAGACGCCGGGTCCCGCCCGACGCCAGGCGAGTATATAAGGGGCGGTCCCGCCAGATTCTGTGTTCTCCCGCCTGAGACTCGGCCGTGAGGATGACATCGAAATGGGAGACCAAGGTCCACCGCCAGAAGACAAAAGGGTATAAATCCCTGTTAAAAAGGTTTGAGCCATGCCTCCACAAGGGGGAAGGTGGGCGGAGAGGCTTGCTGCAAGAGCTGTTCTCAAGATCTACTGTTACGGTAAGTCTCTACGTAACTGTACTATCTTACTCGAGACACAGCTCTTGCAGCAGGTAACACCATTAGGACTGATTCTCAAGCAGTAGCGCTTGCAAACACTCTGGGAGGAGGAAACTAGAAAGTTCATTCCAGGTCCTGATTCTAGGACAGGAGACCCTGTAGCACAGCCAGGTCAAGCCGCCTTCGCTGTGAAGCAAGTCGTCCAGGCTATAATGCCTGATAAAGGTATGTACAGAGCTCCAAGTGGCTGTGGCACAAAATGGCAGAGGTGGAGAGACGCTTCAAGTGTTGCAAAGGAGGTGGCCACTCCCTAGTGGAATGGCTCCGACTGATCCCGGGAGGGGCTTTTGTTTCGATATCATAGCAGATGATAAGTACTGGTCAAGCCAACAGAAAGGGACTGTTTCGATTCTGGTTGGCCCATCATCCTTTCAGTAAAGGAACGAAAAGTTGCTCCGACTTTCACGGTTGCTTAGTTCTGCTCAGGTAGTACCTTAAGCTGCGGTGAACATCCAGGTGTGGAGCAGCGCCTTCCTCTATTAGAATAATTAGGAAGTAGACAGGCAGGTCAATGTCCTGATTGAGAGTGAGTGTGGAACCACCTAGGCAAGAATTTAGGATTCGTTCCTCAGGGATACTCTGTCCCGTGAAAATCAAATAAGGCCTCTTACACATGAGAGCATGAAGCTCGGAACTCTTCTCCGCTGACGTAATAGCAACTAAAACAACATTTTCCACGACAGAAAATGCAGCCTCGAATCCGTGGCAGGTCTAAGGGGGAGCGTGAGTTGCTCCAGGACAAAGAGTAAGTCCCATGGAGGCACTGGGTCTTTAATGGGCGGCCTAAGATGTAACACCCTCTCAGGAATTCTCGACAGGCATCTAATTGTGCCACTGTGTGCTGTCCCACCGGAAGGTGATAAGCTGAAATGGCACAGAGGTGCACCTTAATAGAGGAGTAAGCGAGACCCGAACGGAAAAGGGAGAGCAGGTATTCTAACACCACTTTCACTGGACAACCTTAAGGGAAAGGCCAAGGCTTACGACTATAGACAAAACGGGCGCCATTTCATGGTGTACGTCGACAAGCAGCCGGCTTGGCTGCAGAAAGAACTTCCACAACCTCTGCAGACCCTATGTCGTAAAATGGCTATGTCTCTAGAGCCATGCATGCAGGTACAGTGAGCGAAGTCCGGTGGACCAGTGAACCCTCCTCCTGAGACAAGAGATGGAAGCTGAATGGCAACAGGAGCGGAGGTTCACGGGATAGCTGTATTAGCAAAGGGAACCAGATCTGTCTGGGCCAGAAAGGGGCCACCAGGATCATTGTTGCAAGCTCCCTGCGCAGTTTGAGAAGAACTCTCTGGATCAACGGGAAGGGAGGGAAAACGTAGAGGAATCTGTACGCCCAGGAGAGGGATAACGCGTCTTGCCAGAAAACACCAGGCCCTGGATCTAGCGAGCAAAAATTGGGCAGTTTTGCATTGGATGGGGAAGCGAACAAGTCCAATTCTGGAGTTTCCCATCGAAGAAACAGATCCTCTGCTACCTCCTGAAGAAGTTCCCACTCATGGACTCTGGCCTGGGAACGACTCAGGCCATCTGCAATTGTGTTGTCCACCCCGGGAACATGTACTGTGATCAGGTTCGTGCCATGTCGGATTACCCAATCCCACACCCTCATAGCCTCCCTGCAAAGGGGGCAAGAGTGTGCGCCTCCTTGTTTGTTGAGGTAATACATCACCGCAGTTGTCTGTCTGTAGCAGAAGAGTACCGGGCGGGATCTCTGATCGAAATGCCTGCAGGCATAAAGGACCGCCTCATCTCTACAACGTTGATATGAAGGTGAGCCCCTGAGGGGTCCACGCTCCTGGGACTTCACCCCATCCAGGTGTGCTCCACCCCAGTCCTGAGGCGCCTGTGGTGAGGATTACCTCCGGGATGGCGCTATAAACGGGACACCTGTAGAGAGTGTTCTGGTTCAGCCACCATTGCCAGTCTCGAATCACGGCGCTTCGCGGATTCTGACCGGATGCTGCACATGGTTGCTTGCCTTGGTCCCATTGCACCATGAGCATCCACTGAGTTACCCGCATGTGGAGCCTTGCAAAGGGACGGTCGGAATGGCCGCAGCCATGTGTCTCGAGCGCTTAGGGACCGAACTTGGCTGGACGGTCTTCGACGGAAGATCCTGATGAGGGATCTGATGCGCCCACCTGTCGCCTGAAGAAATGCTCTTCCCTGAACGGTGTCCAGGACTCGCGCCTATGAACTGGCAGTTTCATGACGGGCACCAGGAGAGACTTCTCAGATTGATCAAGATGCCCAGAGACCGAAACAGATCCTGGTACTCTGGATAGCTATTAACAACGCCTCCTGAGGCGGCTAAGAGAAGCTAATCGTCTCATACGGAACACATAATGGCCCTGTCTCCTTAGAGACGCGCCACGACTGCCATGCATTTGGTAAAGACCCTAGGCTGATGACAGTCCGAATGGAAATGCTCGAACTGAAAGTGGTGGCGAGAAACTCAAAGCGCAGGAACCTCCTATGCATCTGAGCTACAGGGATGTGCAGGCGATCTCAGATGTCTAGGGACGCAAAAATGCGCCCTCTTTAGCATGGGAATAAGACCGAAGAGTCACCATGGATTTTGTAGCGAATCACATATTGAGGTCGCTTAGGTCCAGAATCGGACGGAGGTCCCCTGTTTTTTTTGGAACCAGGAAGAAGTGGGAGAAAATTGATCCTCTCTGGTTCTCTGGGACATACTCTGTCGCCTTTTGCAGGAGCGTGAGTATTTCTTGCCTGATCAGAGGTTTGTGCTGACCCGAGTAACGGAGAGCAGAGGAGGCCCTCGAGGGTGGCTTTTCTAGTAATTCTATAAAGTGGCCTCTTCGACTAACTGAAGAACCCACCGGTCGGTGGTTATGGACTGCCATCCTGGCAGGTACTTTGAATGCGACCCCCGACCTTGATGTCCCGTTGATCCTGAGGGGCAGGGGCCGGAAAGGAGTCAGGCTGTGGCGGCGGAGGGGCCTGCGGGCTGGGCCGGTTTAGCTGGGCGTTGACCTCGGCCTGCGGACTGTCTACCCTGGGCTCTGCGGGAACCGGAGCCCCTCTGTTGTGGGCCGGTGCGGGACTGTTGTCTCTGTGCCCGTCCACGAAAACAGCTTTGGTTCCTACGAAAGGAACTAAGCCTCGGTCGGTACATCGCCTGGACCGACCTCACTGCCTTCCCGGCCTCTTGAAGCTTGGTGATGACCCTCTCAGAGGGCTCACCAAAGAGAACTTCTCCCTCGAATGGGGCATCCATGATGTTTTTGTGGATGTCCGGGGTAAAGCCGGAGACACAGAGCCAAGAGTGCCTCCGGAGGCATACACCTGAAGCTGCTGCTCAGGCCGAGGAGTCCGCTGGAGTCGACGCGCTCGTAGCACTGGGGTCCCACGTCTCAACCCGTCCGAGGAGCTGCAATATCTCCTCCTTCTGCTCACCTTTCTGGCAACTCTCAGCCAGATCCAGATCCTTGCTTCCACAGGGCATTTTGGAACTGCACCATGTGGGTCAAGTAATTCAGGATCTGATGGCGCAAGTAGCGAAGCATCGTGCGCCTACCCATAGCGCCCAGCTGTTTGGACTCCGGTCCGTGGCAGAGTGCTCAAATGTTGCGGTCTCTGGGACCAGTCATGAGAGGCTGTTATGACCAGAGAGTCGGCCTTGAGGATGCTGGAGCAGGCACTGGTCTTCCTTTGAGCCTTGTACAGGCGGTCAGCTTTCTTCAGCATCGCTGGAGTGAATGTGGACGCTTCACGCTGCCTTGGTGACGCTCCACTAAAGTGTCTACCAAGGGTGGCACCACCATAGGCTTGGGGTCCTTCTGTCAAGATATTTCGCAGTGACTTCGGGTCTAACTCTTCCGCATCCCATCCCATGTTCTCTTTGATGTGTCTCATGATGTCCGAGAATGAAGGGTCATCCGGAGGAGACCTTGAAGCTCACGGGGTCCGGAGAAGGGATGTGGAGGGGAGATGAGGATCTAGATCCTGATGAAAAACTCTGATCCCGTGTCCTCCGTCGAAGGCGAACGGCGGCGTCTCCTGGGTCTCTTAGGGCTGGGTGACCCAGAAGAGGATCTGGACAGAGGTCTCCTTTATCTGGTCTCCCTGAGAGATCCTGGGCCCTGGAGGAGGTAACCGGCCATGGCACCTGGATGGAGAAGGGGCGAGGAACCGGAGGAGTAACCGCCCAGGAGGAGGAGGAGGAGGTGGGAGAGGTGGGTGGGGACCACATCCTTTTGATGGTATCCCACCAGTAAGTGAAATCCTTAACCTCTGAGAAAGAAAGACCCGACGACGGACCGGGCGCCGGTGGTCGGGTTCCGGTGTCAGCTCCACAGGGGCCTCGGGTTGTGGGGAGGGTTCCCTGGGAGGCTCGACAGGACCGGGGTCGCCCGTCTGGTCCTCAGGCTGTGTTAACTCCTCCTCTGTAATGGTCTCCTGACCGACGTCAGTCGGAGGCGTTGGGGGTCCTCTTCTCAACCGGACAGGCACGGACGCCGCCCCACCACCGGAGTCTGGGGGTGCGTAGGCTTGGCCGGCGACGGTCGTCTGGTGGTCGACGGCTCTGGGGACCTGTGGCGAGAGGCCGACGTCGGGCGGGTCGACGTCGGGTCCGACGGTCTCTTAAGAGAGGTGAGCTCCTTGGTCTTTCGCTGGGGAGGAGGAGGAGACAAGGAGGCAGACCTGACGTCGGGTTCAGAAATGGCGGGAACCCGACTTGTGGTGTTGGTGGCGGTCCCCCGACTTGACCAGGGCCTTGAAGACGGAAGGAGGCCTGGAAGTCTTGGCCTGAAAAGAGGAGCCCGAAGATTTTCTCACCGCAGCAGGGGGAGGCTGAGAACTGGCCCGGGAAGGCGAGCAGTCGGACCTGGAGCCGGAGCTACGAGAATCAGAGACCCTAGACGGGGACCTGGAAGGGGCCTTCTCCCTATGCTTCTCCGAATGTTTGCAGGCCTTCTCCGAAGAATCCCCCTTGGAGGCCATGGTCTTGAGTTGTTCCTCGAGCAGGAACGCCTGTAGGGCCTTCTGGCGACGGATCCGGGTTCTGCTGTTGAAACCTAGGCAAAAGGAGCAGGACCGGGTGTCGTGGTCTGGGCCTAAGCACCGGACGCAGGCCGAATGCGGATCCTTAAAAGGGATCTGCTTCCCACAGGCGCACTTCGAAGAATGACCGGAGGTTGGAGAGGACATCAGACAATAAACTGACCGAAGAAAAAACAAATTTTCCGAAGGAAAAACTTTACCACACGTCGCTAGAATTGGAACCGGCGGTCGAGACTTGCAAGTTGACGCGGAACGAACTGGAGAATCTGGCGAACGCCTTATGTACTCACGCCTGACGCTGGAGGCGGACTGACGCTGGCGTGTCCCCCGCTGAAGATAGCTAGCTAGAAGTTTTCCGTGGGGTCCTGACGCCTGCCGGCTTCAGTCCTAATGGTGTTACCTGCTGCAAGAGCTGTGTCTGGAAGTAAGATCGAGATACAGATATCCACAGGAGAAGGTACTTGTACAGACATGGTGCAAGAAATACGAAACCTGGAAGGGGAGATTTCTGGGGAAGAGGTGGAAGGTACAAAGGAAATAGCTGAAGTTGTGTCAGCCACTCGAGAAAAGGCCATCACAATACCAAGTGGGAATACTGCACCTCAGTTTATTCAGGAGGAAAGTGTAGAAACAGGGCAGGGGGGAGCAGTGGACCCAACTGTATGGAATACAAATACGAGGGAATGTTTATTCACAGAAACTATTAGGTTGGCTTCAGAACCAGCAGTTTGGAAAAATGCAGTACGTCTTAAGTATAGGGGTAGTATTAAAGATATCCCAGACAGATTATTTGTGGGGACAGCTCTCCTAAAAAATAGCATGAAATACTACTCCTATGAAATTTATGCACTCATTCACATGCCAGAGGATACTACCTATGACATTAGTTTTAAACACCCCGAAGAACTGGAAAGGTTTTGTAAACAATATCAGGCACTCAAAAACACTGCTATTTGGAAACCCTTTTTGGCTATTCTTCTTACAAAACCAGCATACAAAAAAATAACAGTACTGTTTCGAAATGAGGGGGTAAATGTGGCGGACATCACATACTGGTTGAAACAACATTGTACAGTCAGTGATTCTCCTGAAACGATTTTGGATGAGGAACTTCTGTGGATGGGGGATGGAGATATAAAATCACTTTAAAGCAAATTAAAGGGGAGATACAGCACCTTCCAAACTGTTTTTTCTTGGGGAGAAACAGAGGGGTGATCTTTAATGCAGGCCAGCCCCGAGCTTGTTATAGGTGTGGAGAGGTAGGGCACTTAAGCAATGTATGTGTGAAACAAAAATGTGGTTTGTGCGGCGAAGTGAGTCACATAAGTGCACAATGTGCACAACCCAGGAAGTGTAATCTGTGCTAGGAGACAGGGTATACATTCAGAACGTGTGCATGGGCCTCTCACAATAGTCTGGACATGGCACTTCAAGGAGAGCAAAATGCATATGTAGCCGCAGCTCAGAAGGAAAGGATGAAATCTGAGTAACTAATGAAACATAAACTCTCAAGCCCCTAAACCTCAGAGGGTGGTACGTTCCAAAATAACAGAAGGGCAAGAAGATCAGAGGGAACTCTGATGGCTCTCAAAAAAAGGCAAGCATGGGAGAAAGCACCCTTGGTGTTAGTTTGGGAGTGATGTAATAGTGCAAGCAACAGATCTGACCTCTAAAGGTACTGAGAAACAAGCAGAAACAGAAGAAGAGGAGTCAACATAGTGCTAGGAAATAGCACAGAAGCTCCAGTGGAAATACGAATGGTAGGACAGGACATGCCCCTCCCTGGCAACAACTGGGGATAGTACTTTTCAGAGGATCACAAGGTCAAAATCCAGTATAAACACATGGGTCTACCAGCACCAATGGAAGAAGCAGAAAGGGTCACAACACAGAATTCCTGTGCGGTACTGATGGAAACAGAGGAAACTGAAACGGGGTGATTCAGATGGCTCTTCTAATACTTCTACTCAAGCAGAAGGCAATAGAGACCAGGGAAAGGTAGATAAGCCAAAATCAAAGAAAAGAAAGAATAGGAAATGAAATGATAAAGATGAGAAATGAACTGTGAATATGTGTAACTGCTGTTCTTAAATCACTTAACATGACAGATCTTTCAACGGCAACTACAAATGTGAATAGTATTAAGAATGATACAAGGAGACAGGTCACATTTGCAAATCTAAGTGTAGCAGGAGGAAATGTTTATTTTTTGCAAGATACGCATTTAGACACTATCACAGAGCTCAGAAGGAATGGAGATGGGGACCTTCCCTGTGCTCAATAGGGGAAGAGACCTGTGTACAGGAGTAGGAATATTATTTACTGGCATATTGGTTACTGTACTTAAGGTATATTATTTGTGGCCTGGTAGAGCAATGTTGTTAGATGCTGTCATTGACCAAGTGGCATTCAGATTGATAAACGTGTACTCTTCACAGGTGAAAGCAGATAGAACTGCGTTACTTAGACAGGTGGAGTCTTTAAATACCTCCAAGATATTAATGTGGGGAGGATATTTCAACTGTGGATTGAAGGACAGAGACTGGGGAAGAAAATCAGAGAATGTATATTGTGATATGAATTGACTTAATATGCTAAACAAATACGAGATTATGGATGTTTATTATCTTTTGAGTTGTGAACGAGTTCGTACCTTTTACAAAGGTAGATTATCCACAAGGATTGATTTTTTGTTTGTATCCAAAAGAACTAGAGGAAGAGATGTAGGCATAGTCCCCTTAGAATCTTCAGATCATGTAGCAGTGAAGGCAGTGCTAGGAAGAGAGCAGGGACTAGAGATAGGGAGAGGTTATTTGAAAATGAACATCTCGCTACTAGAAGATATGGGGTATAAATTAGAAATACAGGCACTCCTAGAAGTTAGACAGGATATTAGGTAAGCAATAAGACACGACAGGGTGTGTGTTGAACAGATATTACCGCCCAGGGGTGTAGTAAGGCACAAGGGCCCTGCTGAGTGCCTTCAGCCCCTGGAAGTGCGGGTAATATCTGTCAAAACACACCCTGGATTGTTTTATGCTTATAAATGGAAACTTTTTTTTTTTATTATTTTGCCCTACAAAATAGCACATCTGTAAGCAGCAAAGGCATTTTATCAGAACTTCTGATAAAATAGTCCTTCCGCCAGCAAGAAAATGACATCATAGTTTTGACAGGCTGCCAGGTTGAATTCCAAGCAGCACACACACAGTCTCTCTCTGGTTTGGCACTATGCCTGTCACAAGGCCCGCCCACCGTAGAAAGCATTTGAGCCGTGAGCTAAGAGCGAGGACAGATAAGAGAGTGTGTGTGACATAAGTATTTCACTGCTGTGGAGCTCAACTAAGGCGCTGGGGTTCGCCTGCTGTCAGCTTAAGGTCTAAGACCGCTCCACTCACACTGTTGTTCATTGGTGCGAAAGAAACGGTGTCCATGTTTATACGAGGTAAGGAAGACAACTGTTGGTAAGAGGATGTATGAGTAGCTCCGGCGATGCGGCATGCCTTTGAACTTGTTCCTGTTAGCTTCCCCCAGATTCTGTCAGACTCATGTGACACTTCTCTTCATCTGACTGTCTAGACTCTTAACACCCCGGCCTAGGGGACCGTTTTTTGCTCCTCCTTGGTTTTGGTTGGGGGGGGGGGGCGGATATACGTGCATATCGTGGTGTGCAGTTACTATTTGAGTAAATATCATGCAGAGATTTTTTTTCTCTCATTCAACGAGAGCGGGCGGGTTGGGAGTGGGATTGTCAGCAAGACATTTACTCCCTCGTTTACCGAGACTAAAAACAATGGCGGCTTTTAAAAAACGAATGTTCCATGCCTAGCTGTGAACATTCCATTTAGGGGCATTGATTTCTTTGCCTGTACTTTTTTTATTCTATGGTAATACAGATATTACACTGGTTTTCTAGCCAATCACTGAGCTTATTTTTTCATGCCCATTTTATAAGTTTTTATATGAGGACCCAATAGAATGGTGGGAAGACACTAGAAGAAAAATTAAGGAATTACTGATTAGCATCTCAGGAAAACTGGCAAAATCTAAATACATAAGGTATTTGGGGCTAAGGGCTAAGTTTTTGCAGTTACTCAGTATGTTGGGGGAAACGGGTAGATTTAACCTCTTGGATAACAGAAATTAAGCAACAAATGTGTAAATGTCAGAAAGTACAGACACATTATATTTTATTTATTTATTAGCTTTTGGTTACCAGATAAGTGCATTAGGCAAAAGACCTGCCTATTTCCAAGCACGACCCGGGAGTGTACAACATGCAGTGGTCAAAATACAGAGGACAAATCAGGCATTAGCACAATATCACAGGACCACCACGCAGGGCGGACTAACAAAGATACAGAGTAAAAACACCCATGTATGGGTGGGAAAACAACAAAACATCCAGGATATTACATAGAGATAAATATGAGTACATAAACAATGTTAGACTTAGGGTGAGCAGAGGAACCCATATGGAAATTAGAGGCAACTGCAGACACCAGGAGAGCTCAAGTATGAAAAAAGTGCTTTTTTGAAAGAGTGGTGAGATGGGCAATGCTTAATGTCACAAAGAAGAGAGTCCCAGTATTTGGGAGCGAAGTGTGAGAAAGCTTGCTCACCCATTTTTGTAGAGCAGGGAGGAACGGTGAGCAGGGGAGCAGCCGAAGACCTAAGGGGATGAGCTAGGGTAATGGGCTAAAGCATAACTTCATGTGCGTCAGGACGCGGTGGACGTGATGAGGAATCAATAAGGTTACCCAGAGCGTAGGAACGCATGACACCAGGAGACAACCAGTTTAACGTAGAGACAGCAGTGATGGGTGAGCTGGGGAGCAGCCAGAGTGAATCTGCAAATATTATTGTATGTGGTGTCCCATTTATGTAAGTCTGCTACTTTGGCCTGAGAGAAGACAGGAAGAGCATACGTCAGCCCCGGAAGCAAGACTCCCTGGGCTACAGAGACACAGGCAGAAGCACTAAGTGAGTGACGAACCCTGTAAGCAGCTCCAATCTTCGAGTTGATGTGCTGACAAATCCCATTGATATGTGAGGTGAAGTGGAGTTGGGGGTCAAGAGTCACCCCTAAATATTTAAAGGTCATTGTGTTGGTGAGTACAGATCCATCAGGGCATTGGACCCTCAGGTGTTGGGATTCTACACTGACCTTCCTTAGGGAACCAAAGAGCATAGTATGGGTTTTAGGTAGATTGGGAATTAATTGGTTAGAGGACAGCCAGGCCTGGATCTGACTAAAGGAGGATGATAGGTGGTCATTGATATCACTGATAGATGCAGAAGTGGTACAAAGTAGCAGGTCATCAGCATATAAGATATAGCGGTACAAAAGAAATTTAACATAAGGGGTACCAAAGAGGAAGTTAATCCATTTATGTCAGGAAAGCCACGTAAAAATACAACTTCCTTAAAGAAATCAGATGGGACCCCGACGACTAACAGTTATGAATTACAACATGTAATACAAACACATATAAGAGAGAAATTTCAGAACGGAGGGGGAAAGGAGTGGTAATTCCTGGAGAATACAGAGGTACCAAGCTTAACAACAGAAGAACAGGAACTACTACTGGAATCCTTTACAGTAGAAGAAATAGAAGCAGCTATTAAATCCTTAACCACATTACCCCTGGAAAAGATGGGATTCCTAATGAATTCTACAAATAATTTATTGAACAAGTGGCTCCAATATTAAGAGAAGTGTTTGTGACTATTCTGACAATTGGGAAAGAAGGGAAAAGCATGACAGAAGGGGTGATGTTTTTTTTCTGTATAAATTGGGAGAAGAAACAGATATAAAAAATTGGAGACCTTTGAGTCTGTTCACATCTGATTACAAAATTCTGGCTAAAATTTTGGTAGTTAGATTAGCAGGAGTGGCAAAAATAATTGATATTAGAAGTACAGACAAGTTCAGTACCAAGGAGGAACATTACCCAAAATTTAGTATTTCTCAGGGAAATCATACAGCAAGGTTTAGACACGAGACTAGATGGATATGTACTGACAATTGATCAAGAAACGGCATTTGATTCCATTAAAGGGACACTGTCAACCTGTTTTGCATGATATTATTTCTAGTTAAAAACCTACAATTTATGATTGCTTACCTTGTCTAACATTCATTGATGCTGCTGTTTGTTGTGTCTGTCTCCTTGTTTAGCAGAACTGAAGTACATGCTAATGTATATTTATAAACAACTTTTGTTTTGTTTCAAATCCTGAATCTATTTTTATTGCATACTTCCTGAACATTAGAAACACCCCCAAACAGTGCAGTCACTCATGATGCAATAGCCTCCTAAATTCCCACTGCACCACAAGTGGCAAGACTGAGCTGGGGGTGTTCCCAAGCCCAGAAAAGATGCAGCTGGAGTCGATCAAGGAATGTAAACAAACCTGTTTTTGTGTGGTAACACCAGTATGCTGAGCCATCTGTTTTTCACTTTTTACAAGAAAAAAAAGAATCAGGATCAAGCTACCAGCTACTACAGCAACCTTTACATAATGTCGGCAATCATAAAATGCATTTTTTTAAACTAGGGACACTTTGAGGCCTAAGGGGGTTGACTGTGTCTCTTTAAGCATGAATATCTATGGAAGGCATTAAAAAAATATGGTATCCCAGAACCCTTCAGAAACCTGGTGAAATTCTTATATAAGGAAGCACAGGTATAGTCTATGATTAACGGGTATTTAGGAATTCCAGTGTATCTGCATAATGGGGTGAGCCAGGGGTGCCCATTTAGCCCGCTGCTGTATGTTTTTGGATTAGATCTGGTATTACGATTGCTAGAAAAAGATGTAGAAATAGTGCTCATTAGAAATGAAGCAGGTGACGTATACAGTAAAGTGAGAGCGTATTCTGATGACTGTGTAATAACTACTGCCACTTTGGAATCGGGTCTTAGGATGTTGGGACATTTCTGAAGGTATTTTGCCTGAATCAGGTATAAAAATAAATAGAGGAAAAAGTAAGATATTAGCATTAGGTAAAGCCCCAGTAAGGACAGAAGAACAGGTTACTCACCTGTAACAGTAGTTCTAAGAGTGGTATATGTTGTTCATCCACACTTCTTGGCATGTCCCCTTCCACTTTAAATCTTGCTGGAAGTCTTCAAGCTGGCTCCTCCCACGCACCTGGGTGGTATATACCTCGGCTCTGCCCCATGACGCCAGATCTTAGCCCGCCGGAAGCAAGGTTGAGCGTCCGAATCCGGGGAGGTCGGGTGTGTGTGTGTGTGTGGATGAACAACATATACCACTCCTAGAACTACTGTTACAGGTGAGTAACCTGTTCTTCTAGGAGCATGGATATATTGTTCATCCACACTTCTTGGCAGACTCCAAGCAGTTCTCTAGGAGGAGGGAGGCAAGGCACACACCCCCTACTTAGGAAACAGAGATTGGAGAACCGAGGCCCCAAAATCAGCATCCCGGCGTGACACAAGGTCGACATGGTAGTGGGTGATAAAGGTGTTTGCTGACTTCCAGGTAGCAGCCGACAGATTTCTGGATAGGGATGTCTGAAGCCAGCCACCATGCAGCAATGGTGGTTAGAATGAGCTCATATCCTCTGGGAGGCTCCTTGCCCGCCAACTCATAGCACAGACCTATGCACGATGTAATCCATCTTGCTATGGTCCGTTTGACTGCAGGTCTGCCAGAAGCGGCTTCAGTGTAGGTGACAAACAGCTGGCTAACCTCTCTCCAAATTTCCGCCATCCTCTCCTTGTAATAGGAGGGAGCACGTCTCAGGTCCAGAGTATGGAGCCTGTACTCAGCGTCCAAGGTTTAATTAGGGTAGTAAACCGGAAGCGTCAACACCTGGTTAAGATGAAATCTAGACACCACCTTTGGAAGGAATTTCTGGGGCTAAGAGACAACCTTGTCCCCTGTGAAAGACCAGATAAGGAGTCCACCGAGCACCTGGAGCCCCTGTCCTTCTGGCAGATGTGATAGCCACCAGGAAGGCCGTCTTCCACGACAAGTGTGAAAGCTCACATTTGTGCATGGGTTTGAATGGCTTGCCCATGAGCTTTGCCAAAACCGGCAACAGATTCCCATGGAGGTGGAGGTTCACGCACCGGAGGGGATATGTGATCCAGGCCTTTGAAAAAGCATCTGACCACTGTCTCCTGCGTCAATGTCGGCTGACCGGCCCGTGCCCATTAAGCAGAAATGGCTGCCAGGTGCACCCTAAGGGTAGATGACCGGAGACCCCCTTTGGAGAGAGACCAAAGGTAGTCGAGAATGTTAGCCACAGAACACGATAAGGGCTCCAGACCCTTATCCTGACATCAAATGGAAAAATGTTTCCATTTGAAGGCATAACATTTCCTGGTTGATTCCTTTCTGGATGCCTCCACCACCAGTATGAATATCTTAGGAAAGACCTAAATCCTGGAACTTTAGCGCTCAGGTACCAGGCGCTGTAAAGTGGGATTGAAGAGTCAAGATGGAAGACCTTCCTGGTTGAGAGATATCAGGTCTGGGTGTGTACAAAGCCAGCTCTGGGGCCTGCAGCTGAGGCTGAGGAGATCTGGGTACCAGAACTGGTGCGGCCAGTCTGGGGCTACCAGAACTGCCTTCGCCTTGTCCCTCCTCACCTTGAGTAACACCTTGGATCAAGGAAATGGAGGGAAGGTGTAGAGGAGGCCTGGGGTCCATGGCCTCGAGAAGGCATCCCCCTGCAGTGAGCCCTGCTGAGGGGGGCGGGCATGATACAGCCTCAGTTTGGTGTTTTCCCGAGGCAAACAGGTCCACCATCGGCTTGCCCCTAATGGGAGAACAGGCTAGTGCTACCTCTGGATGAGAGACCACTGTGGGATGTCTGGCCTATGCGGCTGAGAGCATCCGCCAGCTGGTTCGAGGCTCCTGCCACATGGATGGCTAGGAGATCCGCCTCCAACCGGCTTACGAGGGTCCAGATGCGGAACACCTCCTTGCACAGCAGACAGGAGTGCATGCTGCCCTGTTTGTTGAGGTAGTACATGGTTGTGGTATTGTCCATCTGGACTTGAACCATTTAACGCCAGTCTGACTGCTCTGAGTTCCAACAGGTTGATGTGACATCGAGAGTCCTCGGGGGTCCAAAACCCATGGGCCCTGTTGTCCCCCCTGTGGGCTCCCCAGCCCATGAGAGAGGCATCGATTGTAAGGACGACAGTTGGCTCGGGGCGGACTAACGGATCCCTTCCTGCAACCGGTCTGGGGCGGTCCACCATTGAGAGCGTCATTTTCTGGTTACTGTGATCAGCTGGTCAAGGACCTTATCGCTGAGGTTAATCATGGCCAGCCCCACTGGCCCAATGGACCACTGAGGTGCACGCCGCCATGTAACCCAGAAGGCGCAGAAAGTCCCGAGCAGGGCTTAAGTGCCCTACCAGAAATGATCGGGCAAAGGAGGAGAGAACCTCCACCCTGTCCACCAGGAGCCGAGCTTTGCCCCGATGAAGCCCATCACCTGAGAGGGCACGAGTTCCGACTTGGCCTCGTTGATCAGGAGGCCGAGTTGGGAGCAGGTTTGGAGGGTCAGATCCCTGGACCCTCTCCACCTCCTGAAGGGAGGAACCTGCCAAAAGCCAGTCGTGAGTGATGGTAGATTCTGAGTCCCTGACTCAGTGGCCGCCACCACTGCAATGCATTTGTGAAGACCCAGAGGTCAAGGACAGGCTGAATGGCATGGCTCAGAACTTCAGCAGGGTTCCTTTGACCCTGAAGCGGAGGAACCGCTGATGGGACGGACGATTCGGACGGTGAAAGAATGCGCCCTGTAGATCCAGTGAACAGAACCCATTTCGCTCAGGATGGTGCGATTCGGTTCAGAGTGACCATCCAAAGGTGCGACCTGAGATACGATTCAGGTCGGGAGATTCAGGATGGGTGCCAACCTCCGTCTGCTTGGGCACCAGGAAGTACCTGGAAACAAAGCCTGGGTCTGTCGGAGGATCTGGCACTGAGCTACTGCCTCGGGAGGAGCTAAGCCAAGTCGCCCCGAAGAGCTGACTGGGCATATGCGAGATCCGCTCCCGAGGGGCGCGGGCTCAGCTGGGAGGGTACTGCTCAATTCTAGAGAGTCCCTGACCCACCACTGAGAACCCACCTCGTCCAAGTGATAGCGGACCAGGCAGAAAGGAAGTGGCGGAGTTGACCCCCACGGGAGGACCCAGAGCTGGCGTGACAGGTGTAGGGGTGGTGACCCCCAACCCATCACTGAGTAGGCTTAGAGGAGGAGGAGGCTCCAGGACCTGCACCTCGGCCTCCCTTATGGGGCTGTTGAGGACCATGCTTGGGCCACGGGTGCCAAGCTTGAGCTTGCTGATGTTGTTACTGCTGACCTCCCTAATAGGAGGGCAGCCTGACCGCAGAGGAAGTGTGCTGAAATGGCTTCTTCTTTCTCTTCTGCTGGTTCTTGCCTGAAGAACCCTTAACAGAAGTAGCATCCAAGGTGACACTGGACTGCTCTATATGCTGAAGGTGACCGGCCACTCCTGGACCAAACAAGTCGTCCCCAGGAAGGGCACGTCAGCAAGCTTATGCTGAGTATCCGCTGGGAAGGAGGAAAGCCTTCACCAAGCCCTGTGGCAAGAGGCCACTGCGGCTGCCAACGAGCGGGCACAAGAATCTCCAATATCCAAGGCTGTCTGGAGCTGCTGTTTTACGACAGCATGACCTTGGTCACGGACCTGCTTGACGGGATTCTGCACGTCCGGTTGGAGATGAGGAAGGACCTCGTCCAATGACCCCAGGAGGACATGGGAGAAGTGTGCCATAATAACAGCTGAGCTGGCCTGATGAAGGCCCAGAGAAGAGGCAGCATAGACCCTGCGGGCAGTGTGGTCCATATTTTTGACTCCTTGTCCGGGTCGGTCTGTATTGGCCGAACTACCTGCGGCGCCTGAACACCAAAGCATGTCACCAGGTTCGGCTGAAGGGTATTCAGTGAATCTCAAGAAGGGACCCCATGGACACTGCCATTTGCGGCCCATGCGGTAAGATGGTGGTGCAGGGAGGGCAGGACACTGCCAAAGCTCAAGAAGGCCGGGCCAACGATGGCCTCAGCCACTGAAAGGCTCTCCGCAGGGTATCTCTTGAGGATGTCCGTGAGAGGGTACTCTGCCTTTTTCTGGATGGGCTCCAGGGGCATTCCGGTGGATTCGGAGATGAGGCGGAGAATGCCCTGGAAGGAGGAAGGGCCTTCCTCCAATACTGCGCCGACCGTAGACTCATCATCCCCGTGATGTGAGTGCAAGCTGGTGACATCAGAGTCAGAGGAGTCATGGTAGAGCGGTCTACCACCTAAGTCACCCTTGATGTGCTGAGGGCGGTCCAGGGTGACTGTTATCGACAGACATTGGGGAAGCCTGGTGTCTTACTGGTCCTCTTTAGAGGGCACCCCTCCTTCAGGCTGTTTAGGCGGTGGCTCCACCAGAATCGGTGGAGAGACCGGAATAGGCCGAACTGGGAGACGGGCTGGCCTCATGGGCGGAGAAATCGGTGGCTTCAGTTCCGGAGGGGTCGGCGTCGGCCTAGGAGGCAGAAGCCATGTTGTGGACGGCGGAGCCAGCTTCTGCCCGGTCAGAATCAGCTGTTGCCACATGAGGTCTTCATAGCACCGATGGAGTTTCCGCCAGAGCCTCTCCTCGTCCAAGGAGGATGAGGACCTGTGGCGGCACCTCTTTTTACAGCGCTTATGGCTCTTCTTTGTCTGTTCGGCCGGGGGGTTCTGGACCCTCAGACCAAGATCGGGAGGCCGACTCAGTCTGATCAGGAGACACCGGGGTCGGTGAAAACTGAGGGCCCGGAACTGGGTCCTTGATGGGGACACCAGCGGGTTGAGTCTCCTCATCAGGGAAGACAAGGACCGGGTCCTTTCCAAAGATTCGTCCGCCACGGCTGGCGACAAAGAGTCTACGGGTCGAAGATAATTTCGACCTCGTCAGCCACTTCCTCAGTCCCCTGGCCAGACGGAAGATCCGTGAAGTCGGTGGCTGAGGATGCGATCTTGAACTGGGTCGTGACCGTGTTCCTGAGACTGGACCTCTCGGTCCCAGGAACATCTTCGCCAGACGAAGACCCGGGGTCCTTCTCTCTCTTCTGAGAGTGGGAGGAGTGCGAGCCCAAGGGCACCTCATGTGGGGAGAGACTGGCACAACTTCTTGAAGGAGCCCGTAAAGGTGGAGTCAAGGTTCAGAGGAACAAAGTTAGCTCTGACTGGACCGGTTTCGAGCTGCTTCCTCCTCACAATGCTTTCGCTTTGTTCCAGCTGTTCGGCAGATCCTACAGCCATGGAACCATCCACCACACCTCCCTTCAATTTCACTGATGGGTTCCTTTTCTCCGTCTCCCCCAGCTTCAGACGCACCTTGGCGGCCATCCAGGACCTTGGGATGGAAGGCCAGGCAAAACCACACGACGAGGTGTCGTGGTCCGGCATCTAGGCAGTAAACGACGTTAGGTGGGGGGTTGTGTGTGACATCTTCTCGTGAGGCACCGCTAAACTGGGAAGATTTTTCCTCCATGATGGATGCAGTGAAAGTGTAATCGCTAACTCGAACGAGTTTAAGTTTCGTAAAACTGACAATTAGAATCCAGGGCCTACGATATGCTTTGAGAGCACGAGGGAACCTGCATCTTCCAGCGGAAAGGAAGACCTGGTGTCATGGGGTGGAGCCGAGGTATATACCACTCGGGTGGGTGGGAGGAGCCAGCTTGAAGACTTCCAGCAAGATTTAAAGTGGAAGGGGACATGCCAAGAAGTGTGGATGAACAACATATCCACGCTCCTAGAACTTCTTTTGCAGGTGACAAAAGAAGAGATTAGAATTTTAGGGGTGTATTATGGTACGAAAGAAGCAGGAAAAAAGAATTGGAATTCAGCCTATGGAGAAGCCTATATAAAGGTGCAAAGTTGGAAGTCATGGAAAATGACAAGGAAAAAAGGGTGTTTCTTTTAAAGTCCTATATAGTTATCGATAGTCCTGTATATTTTGCATGTGTATCAACTGGCGTTTAGTATGCGTACCATATGCGTAACATAATGGGTTTATGTTTTAGTTTATTGTGGTGTAGTCATCTAAATCCGGTTAAAAGATGTCATACTTATCAGCCGTGGATGTAGGGAGGTTTAGACATGATACAGCCTTTAGTTTATTTGTTTGAATTTTTTTTTTTACTAATGTAAAAGCACTAATGTTAGGTGAGGCTAGATTGGTTTGTGGGGCAATGCAGCATTGGGAGTAGGTTTTTTTCACAGCATGGGGAAGGGGAAAGTGACACACTACAGAAAAAGTGCTACTGAAATATATACAAACCTGTCTAAAGTACATTAGGTGTTGGAAGACTGAATTAAGCTGGATTAGCACAGTAAATAGAAAAGTTTTATTCTACCATTGCTGAAAAATGTTATTATAAAGAGCCAGTATTTTCAGTAGACACGAGAATAAATAATACCTTGTTATTGGAGAGTATGTTGGAAAAAAGGATACCGCCAAAAATGAAAGACACAATGTGGATATGTGGTTATGGAAAGTTAAATGTCAGGGGAAATCATAAACATAAGACAAAAGATGAAATAGTGTGTTTAGAAAGAGGGTGTGAAGAGCAGATTGAAACAGTGAAACATCTATTTTTGAGTGCCCATACATTAAAGGGATATGGAAGCTCTTGGATGCATTTTGGAATATTGACTATTTTCAATACATGAGCTATGAAGTAGTGATATATGGACAAGTAGAGGGGCAGTGGTTAAAATGGAACAAAAAGATGGTGACAGTGACATTAGCGTGTATAAAATGGGTAATTTGGTATAGTAGATGTCAGCGTTTTTTAAAAGAAGAGGAAGTAACTGTACAGGATATATTATTTAAAATACAGGTTGAGCTAGATGGTGTATATAGATATGAAGAAAAATTCTTTGGACAGACAAGGTGTGCAGAATTATGGAAAGGGGTTGATTGGATGGGGTATAAGAACAGACAGTAAGAACTAGAATAGGACAGTGTAATGAAATTAAGGTTTTGTTGTGACATTTATTTTGTTAGCCAATTCTTTCTGAATGAATTCTGTATTGCTATGTTTTGGATTTCTGATTAGATGATGTGTAACCAGGACTGATTCTGAACTACTAGTAAAATTTTCCCTTACTCTTTTCGAGAATTGCCATGGGATCTTTAACATCCACCTGAACTACCACCAGAACAGGCAGATGGGACATCAGTTTAACGTCTCATCCGAAAGACAGGACCTCACAAGTGCAGCACCCTCCTCATGCTGCACTACAGTGTCAGTATTGGGATTTAACCCAAGTGGCTGGTGTGGGGATGCTTGGGTCCTGCTTTTAATAGAACAGGGCCATGCTCTAGAACTTCTGGAGTTGCCTACAGACCTTCCACCTGTTCTGTCTACTTATCCTCCACACCACATACCTGTGAGGCTAGAGGAAGTACGTGCACAGTTACAGAAGAGGGCCACAGAACCAGTTCCCTGAGAACAAAGGGTTCTATTCTTGTTTCTTCCTTGTCTCCAAATCCACAGGAGACTTGAGACCCATTCTGGATCTGAGAAATCGGAACTTCTACAGTCAGTACAAGAAGTTCAAAATGGTCACTCTCCAAGGTCTGCTTCCACTTCTGAAACAAGTGGACTGGATATGCTCCTTGGACATGCAGGATGCTTAACCTGCATATCAAGATTTGCCCCCCTTACAGGAAATATCTCACGTTCTTGTTCGGGGGGGGGCCACTATCAGTTCAGGGTATTGCCCTTTGGCTTGTTATCTGCATCATGGTTATTAACCAAATGCTTGGCAGCTGTGGCTGCAGCTCTCAGCGGGGCTATATGTCTTCCCCCTATCTGGACAACTAGTTGCTCAAAGCGCAGTTCCAGGAGCAACTGTCTCAGGCCCTAGCGTGTAACACACAGCTGCTCAATACCCTAAGGATAATGGTCAACCTACCCAAGTCAGTATTGACCCCTTGCCAGCGCCTGCAGTGCATAGGGGCAGTACTGGACACAGCCCAAGGCTTAACCTTTCAGCCCCAGGACAGGGCCAAAACACTTCATAGCTCAGGCCCAGATGGTTTCTCAAAGGAGGTATGTCACAGCCAGGACATTCCTGAGACAGCTGGGCCTGATGGCAGCAGCTATTGTCACGGTACCCCTGGCCAGGCTGCACATGAGGATCCACCAGTGGACTCTGAGGGTCCAGTGGGATTAGCGCACCGACGATCTAGAACAGCAGGTTCTAGTAACTTCCACTGACCATAAGGTACTCCAGTGGTGGACAGAAACCAGCAACTTGCTAAAAGGGGTTCCTTTCTTAATTCCTCCACCCCCCCCCACAGATCCTCACCACAGACACTTCAGGGCTGGGCTGGAAAGCACATCTGAGTCCTCATCAGATAGAAGGAAAATGGACCACAGCGGAGACTTCCCTCCACATAAACATCCTTGAGGAGATCACGTGATGCCTGCAGCCTGGTAGCAGCCTTTCTATGGAGCTCCCACCTTCCTCCCTTCTCTTAACCAAAATCTCTGCATGACCATTGTTTTTTACTACAATTTTCTGCTCTACAGATGCCTGCCTGCAGCTACATCTTCCGGAGTCATTGCATCGCAATTGGCATTTTACTGCCATGATGGAAGCCGATATGTGGCAGGCCCCACCTCACCATACTCCCCGATCTCTTCTGCAAAGGCGCCAAAAATGTTAAGGCACAGGGTCTCGTTGCAAGGCTCCACCACCCAGTCGGGTGTCATCTAGGGCTGCCAACGGAGGATCTTGCCAGCAAGAGATGCTCCTAGGAACCTTGACTGAAATCTCTTCCGAGCTTAAATCTATCCAGTCAGACATGGGAGAAATTAACTGCCCAATGGGGGACATGGAAAACCATACAGTCTCCCTAGAGCCCTGGAAAGATAGAACGGATCCGGAGCTTGTCAAACTCCATCAGCTGGTCTCAAAACTTCAGGCTAAGACCAAAGATCTTGAGGAAAGGAGTCGGAAGAACAATATTTTAATCTTCTGGGCTGCCCGAATTGGTAGAGGGCCCTAACACAGTCAGTTTCATTCAGAAGTTGCTAGCAAAAATAGTCGGCCTTCTCCATTCAATTCGAACTACCAGATCGAGGGGGCCCACAGGTCTCTTTGCCCTAGGCCCCCCCGACAATGCTCCACCCCGGCCTATTATTTTAAAGTTTTTGAGTTATCAAGAAAAGCAACACGTTTTGCTAAAGGCCCATAAGTTGCAGTCGATTCTCTGGGAAGGGAAACCTTTATGCCTGGCTCAAGATGTACCTAGTGAAACCCATTTGAAATGCACGGCCTTTCATCCTCAATTTCGAGACTGACTGCTGCCAGTATTAAATTCCGCATGTCTTACCCGGCCCAACTGCAAGTCCTAATCAACGGCTCCTGGATTGTCTTTGACACTCCCGAATTGGCTAAAAAAGAACTGAGACACCGCCTTCCTGACCTTTTTCCAGACACTTGATCTGTGCAGCCTTTCATTTACTTAAATCCTGCTTACTGAATATGTGTTGTACCTGTTGCTGTTATGTTCCTTGTTTTGTCCTAAGGTTTGGGGGTTAAATGGGAAGAGTGGCCTTCACCTACTTGTGGTAGCATTCAGACCGCCACCTCGATTCTTCGGGTTGGGCTCCTCGGATCGTTGTTGTCTTGACGGCAGGTTTTGCCCCATGCTGCTGGGTGTTCGAGACGACTGGTAGCACCATCCCTCTCCCCTTAACTCGGTCTCCTTCTATGGGGTTTGTTTTCCAAGGGGACCAGTAAGTTGGCACACCGGTCTCGGTCCCACTCTATTTTGGTCCCCTTGAGCAGAACCAACCATCCCATGGGTTGGGGGGCCTTTCCCTGATTTACTGGGATCTCACATTTAAGTTTTGAGAATGGGGCCCTCCCTTCAACCTCTGACATAACCCGCCAGCTATAATGGGGTCCTCCCCATTTAGCTTGGTCGTTCCCCATCTTAAGACAACTGTGTCTCATCTTGCCCAATGTTCTTATATCCGGCCCCATGAGTGGTCCAACCCATCGAGCTACCTTACCTAATGGCCGCACCATATGGCAGACTGGCTGGCATGCGATCGGTGGATTCCTTAGTTCGGCATTATCATGCCTATAGGATCTGTGGTGTCTTGCCCATTTCATCAGCCCCAGAGGGTAAGCTCCATCATGTTTTTCCTTGGTCCTTGCATTCATTAATATTTTGTGTCTGTAATCTTTTAATTAAAAAGGGGGGGGGTCACCCTGTTCTTGGGTTGCCTCATGCTGGACAGCACCACGTACTGGATGTTTGGGGGGTTGAGCCTGCTTCCTCTCGCCCTGGTCCATATCCTGTCTCCTATCCTGAAGGTTCACAGTATAACCCCAGGCTGCTCCGATAACTCTGAGGTTGTATCACTATTTTACCTCTTTCTTCTCGGAGCTCTCTGGCACCAACTCATCATTTCTCATTTCCTAGAGCAGACACCGGGTCGAGTTAGAACCAGGCTCATGGGGTTGCGGTCTATTCTAGCAACTTTTGTCAAAAATACCCACTAGCTCTGTGCTGGGGAAGAGGCCTATGTAAATAGTTATAATGTTTTGGGGATTTGGGGGTTTATTGGTGGGGGTGGTTCACTCTCAATTTCAGTACCGTCTTGTTGCGTCTCAAGGGGTGTTGGGAGGGTTATTTCATGTTCTGTGGGATTATGGGTGTTGGGCAGGGGGGATGGGGTCTTCTCGCTTTTCTCATATCAGCCATTCTACTGCTTATTACAGTATTTTGTTTACCTCGTTTATTTTCTCATTGTGATCGTGTTTGTTTGATGGGTTGGGGAGAGGGGTGGGGAGGCTGAAGTGTGCCTCATGGGGGTAAATTGTTTCCTGTTCCTGTTTCCTTCCAGTTGCCTGTTTATGGGTTCACAAAGTATGGCGAGTAATATTTTAAAAGTTGTGACTTGGAACGTCAGGGGAGTACGGGATCCCACCAAAAGGTACCAGGCTCTGAAACACTGTGCCCTTCTAAAAGCGCACATCATTTTCTTACAGGAGACTCATCTCTTGACCCAGGAGACAACCTGGCTTCGCCAGCAGGGAGTGAGGCAGATCTTTGCGGCAGGTAACTCCATCTCGAGCAGGGGAGTAGTTATTTTACTTATGGGCAATGTCTCCTTCTAGGCAGATCGCTCCATAGTAGATCCGAATGGAAGATACATTCTGGCTAAAGGTCTCCTGGATTGTAGGGAGGTGGTCCTGGGCAGTATATATGGACCAGTGGGGGGGATGTCCCCTTTCTCATGGGCCTTCCTGATAAACTGGCGACCCTTCTGCCTACTCGGTTTATCTTAGGAGATGACTGTAATATCCCACCCATGCTGGACCTGGATCAGACCTATCTACCACTCAAGCACCCTTACCAGAGAGCTTTAGAAGACTTCATGGATATGTTGGGTTTATGTGATCCATGGCAAATCCTTAATCCCTCCCAATGTCGCTTGTCCTTTTACTCTGCTCCCCACCAGTCCTGGTCCCGGTTAGACAACATCTTGATTAGTCTTCCCCTGCTTACCCCGGGCTCTACGATGCAGGCATTGAACCGATAGTCATCTCCGACCACTTAGTAGCTTGGATAGCAATTTCTCCTGATCCCGATATGCAGAGAGATACCACATGGAACTTAAACACCCAACTTCTTAAAGACAAACATATTACCTCCAAAGTGAAATCTCTCATCCAGAACTTTATTGAACTCAACTGAGATTCCGTGCCTAGAACTGACCACGAATGGTGTGCCCTCAAGTGCTTCCTATGGGGTGAGTTCATCAAGTCCCAAACCCTTGATTGTACTCCCTATCCTGACTTGGTTTTCAGAACTGGCTAATATACCTCATGCAGTTTCGTGCATGTATTCACATCTCTTGTCTGTTCTTCACCCAGATCCCTTAGTGGGCTCCAAGGTCTGGAACTCTCTCCTCCCTGATGTCTCCCCTAACTGGGCATAAATATGGAAAGACCTTCACATATACAATACCAAGGACAAATTAAAGCTCACCCAATTTCACATCCTTAATAACATGAATTACACACCGGTCAAGTTGGCCAAAATGGGCCTTCTCCCCTCCCCTGTATGTTCTAGATGTGGTAAAGATGAAGGGAATACTTTACATATATTTTGGTCCTGTGAAAAAGTTTCTCCCCTTTGGCATACAATCCAATCCAGGATGGATCCCCTGTTGGGACCTGATGGTATGTTTAATGTTGAAATATGCATTTTAGGTGATTATTCCAGCATCAGCGTCAAGGAGAGAATATTTCACATGGCTATCATATCAATGGTCATCAAGAAGTTGGTTCTCAAGCACTGGATGGATCAGTTAGCTTTCTCTTACAATGAATGGCTAAACAAACTCACCTTGTGTTTTTAAACTGAACGATTAATTGCCAGCACCTGTAACAGACTTAAGGTTTTGATAAAAAGCTGGGCAAGTTGTACGCTTCGTATCATTAACTTGTTTTTGACTCCTCTGACTCTCTTAGTGTTAACTTCATAATGTTTCATAAGACTAAGGAAGTAACTCTAGTTCTTGGGGCACACTCGGGTAAAGTAGGGTAGTAGGTAATTTGTATTATTTGGCTTCTATTTCCATGCCAATGTATCCGTGATTTTGGTTATTTCATAAACTTTAATAAAACTTTAAATTTCAAAAAAATAAACGTCCTTGAGATGAGAGCTATTCTGTATGCTATGCAGCCTTCCAGAACCATCTGTCCCTGGGCCCTCTGTTGCTGCAGATGGACAACATCAGTGTGGTATACTACATAAACAAGCAAGGGGCGGCCTCATACGTACCCCTGTGTAGAAAGCTGATGGTTTGCTACTAAGCTCTAGAACACAGTCTAGAACTCTCAGCCCTCTACGTCCCAGGCAACCAAAATGTCCTGGCAGATAGATTAAGCAGGTCAAAGTCCAGAGTGCACGAGTGGGAGCTGTTGACCTCAGTAGTGGAAGACCTGTTCAACAGGTGGGGTTGTCCAGAGCTGAACCTTTCTGTGTTCCCACTCAACACTAAACTGCCACTTTTCTGCTTGCTCAATCCAGGGCCTGGAGTTTTCTGGCAAGACACATTGTCCCTCTCTTGGAAAGGGAGGTTCGTTTATGCCTTTTCTCCTTTTACACTGATTCAGAGGGTGCTAATCAAGCTCCAAATGGAGGGTGACACTCTTAATTCTTGTGGCCCCCTTCTGGCCTCGTCAGATATGGTTTCCCTTGCTGCAGCAACTGGCAGTGGAACCCCCCCCTCCAGTGCCCCTATGCAAGGGCTTACTGTCACAGGAACAAGAAACCCTGGTCCATCCGAACCTCAAGTCACTCCATCTCCATGCCTGGTTCTTGAAGACATAGCCATTGCGAGATCTGGAGTGTCCCCAAAAGTGGCTGATGTACTGGTGGCTGCCAGGAAGTCCTCCACCCAAGCTATTTACTCCATGAAGTGGAAGCGTTTTGCTCTGTGGGCTGCCTCCCATCGCCTGCATCCCTCCCTTCTCTTGCCCAGTGATCAGATTCTAGAGTATTTATTCTCCTTGTCAGATACAGGACTGCAGTACTCTTACATCAAAGTGCACTTGGCTGCTGTATCAGCTTTCCATGTGCCTGCTGATAGTCATACTGTGGCCCAGCTAGAGGTGGCCCATGAGTTTTTGTGAGGCATTCTGCACTTGAAGCCTCCCATCCACAATCGAGTCCTGGCTTGGGACTTGAATTTTGTGTTGGAGAAGCTTACTTTGGCTCCTTCTGAGCCAGCTGCGACTTTGCGAGCTACACTTTCCGTCATGGAAAGTGTTGTTTTTAGTTGCTACTATCGCTGCTCAAACAATTTCCAAGCTTCAGGCTTTTATGTGTGAGTTTCATTACTTGATTTTCCACAAAGAGAGGGTGTCTTTGCGTACAAACCATAAGTTTTTACCAAAGGTGATGTCTGAATTTACTTTAAATCAAACTATCAAGTTAACCAGTTTATTTTCCAGAGCATCGCAATCCAGGGGAAGTGCTGCTCCATACATTAGAGGTACACAGGATACTCAAGTATTATGTTCAACGTACTAAGGACTACAGGAAGACCTCCCAGCATTTTGTTTCTTTTGCCCCTGGGAAAGAGGGCACTCCACTTTCTAATCAGTGCCTGTCCAAATGGTTGGCAAACTGTATTACTTTCTGTTATAAGAAGTACAGTAAGGAACTTCCTGGAGTGGTTCATGGCCATTCAACCAGAGGCATGACCAGATCAGCTGTCTTTTTCAGAAATGTTTCGGCTGCAGAAACCAGTGCCACTGCAACTTCATGAAACACTATAGTCTGGACACTGCCTCCAGAAGAAGGGCAGGCTTCGGCCTAACTGTGCATCGATAATTCCTTTCTTAGGCCTGTAGCCTCCAGCCACCCACACTGCCTTTATGTCACTACTGCTTGGGACTCGTTCCATAGGTGTGGCCTGATGAAAGAGATATCCTCAAAGAAGATAGAACAGTTACATACTTACCATAACAGCAGATCTTTGAGAGAATCTCTTTCATCAGGCCATGCCATCCCACCCCGTCTCCCTTGGATGAAGAGCTTCTTCACTCCTGTTTCTCTCTCCAGGATGGACTACCTGCTGTTCCAGCTTCTCCTGGTAGCTGGAATCTTCATCTCTTTCTTTGGTTCCCTAGAGAGAGGCCCTGCGAGTATGGTCTCCAGCGAGGAACTGAGGGGGGAAGGGGGCCATCCACGTCTATATACAGTAGTACGTCGAAGTCGTTGAGGGCGGCACCTGGAAGACTGCTACCAAAAAAAAGTTTCTATGTGGTCCTAGTGCCTGGCGACTATAGTTCCATAGGTGTGGCCTGATGAAAGAGATTCTCTCAAAGATCTACTGTTACAGTAAGTAAGTAACTGTTCTTTTTACTGCTCATGGTTGACCCAGCTTCACCAAATTAACCCACTTGCTCATATCAATGTCCTCTAGCCATAAGTTCACTTCCTCCCACTATGTTTTCCAAAAAAACAAGCTTTAAAACTGTTTATTTCACTCTTAGCATAGGATCTCGCTCCACAAAAACAACTTGCTTGCTGAGCTGCCAGGCTCCGCTCTCTCCTAACTGTATTCAAACCCAGCAATTTTTTGTGCCGACTATGGTCATGGAATAGAGAGCAAGGCTACAATGGCATCACAGCCATGAAAACAAATCACACTGATTAATCGAAAGTGGTTAAAATTCTGACATCCCAAGTTCGGGAATGGACTCGGAAGACGCCTGGGAGGGATTGCTGCACAAGGATGGCTCTCCTTCTTGGGAGGGTGTCTTTGTGTCCAGCGACTATGGACCTGGCAGGGCCGGGGGGGAATCAGCCGCAACCGGTGTCTACATTCATGGGAGATGGGACAGACATCAGGTTCAACCCATGGACGTCAATGCACATCTCGCCTCCAGGGGAACACGGCATCATTAAAAAAGATGGTCCCCTGACATGACGCTCCACTCCACTGCTGTTCCCACTGCCATTTCTCATCTGCCGGGGAGGAGGGTCCCGTGGCACCACCCTGGGGGCTAAGCCAGGGCTTGCCATTTATCGTCCATGGGGGAGCCTAGGCATGGTGGGATGGCATGGAGTGAGGGCTGAGCTCCTTGGGCAAAGGGGTTCCGGGCCAAAAAAAGTGATTAAAATTATACTAACTCAGGGTCATATAATGATAAAATAAAAAAGTGACTGAAATTGAGACAACAAACTACATATGGACACTATCTGACAAAGAAAGAAGTTCTTGTCCCTGATGAGGAGCTCTGTGCTATAATGGCAGGAAGAAAGGAACTAAAGTTGTTGGGGCTCGTACTGCTTATATATTGCAGATGCATATATGGGGCTGTTTGTCACTGTAATTATCGGCATTGCCACCACCAAAGGTTCTGGTTCTCACATGGTCCTAGTGTTTCTAGCTCTAGCACTAAAGAGAGTGGTTTTATGGAGGAGAATGACTCTAGAATGATCATGGGAAACCACTGTGAGCAAGACTGTGATTAGATGCTGGGCTGAAATAAAGGGATCACAGCCCCAGGAAGGTTCTTCGCAGACATACAAATTAGCTAGCAGAAGAAGGTATTTTGGTTCATCGAGTTTACTCTATTGCACAGCCCCTAATCTAGAGATTACAGTGGGCTGCCAAAGCTCTCTGCCAACCTTGATCCTCCCCTTCACACTGTCCTACCCCTTCTTGAACCTTCCCACCATCTGCTGACGAACTACAGTGCATTCCACTTATGTGCATTTCGGTTGTGTGCACTTCCCGGTTGTGTGCACAAAATCACCTGGTCCCAATTCTTTCACCATAGTTCTCTGTGATAAATGATTCGGTTGTGTGCTCGAATTTAGCTGCATTTAGATGATTAAATGCTGCTGAGAGGTGTGAAATGAGGCAATTAACGCTTGAATTCCTTAGCGCTCTGTTTACTTATGCTGTCCCAAATAAACTCCCAATTATCACCTCGTTAACTGCTCCTGGTTACATCTAGCACCTCATAGCAAGTTTAAAACTCTAACTCTCTACTTGATACCAGTCCACTCAGTCCATCAGTCAGCACGGACACACTGAAATGGCATGTTCTGAGTCTTGAAACAAAAATCAAATTGCTAGACCAGGCTCTTGTCCCAGGAATAACACAGAAACAGCTTGCAGCAGATTTTCATGTTGATGTATCCTGTGTGGGGAGAATTTTAAACAAAAGAGAGGCTATTCTACAGGGATGGAGTACCGGAGCAAATAAGGATAGAAAGCACAAGTGGGAAGGAAAGGATAACCGTGCTGAAGACACACTTTTGCAGTGGTTCACTGCAGCTCGCGATCATGGTGTTCCTCTCTCCAGGCACATTCTGCTTCAAAAAGCGAAGTCTTTGGCAACAGAGATGGACATTAATTTTGACCCAAATGCAGGCTGGAAAGCACGAAATGCTATCAGGTACAAAGGGGTTCATGGTGAGCGAGCAGAAAGTGACTTTGATGCATCTGACCACTGGATAAGGGATGTCCTGCCTTCAGTCACGAATGCTTTCTCTTTAAGGGACACGTTCAATGCTGATGAGACAGGTTTGTGTTTTAGAACTACACCAGATGGGACCCTCAGTTTTAAAAAGGACAATGTGTTTAGTTTTAAAAAGGCGACAGAAAGAGTGTCAGTTCTTGTCTGTGCAAACAGTGACGGAACAGAAAAGATGCCATTGTTGATTATTGGCAAATCAAAAAAACCCAGGTGCTTCACGGGGGTCAACATGGAAGCATTATCTGTTCGGTATGCTGCTAATAGCAATGCCTGGATGACCTCAGACCTTTTCCACGAGTGGTTGCATGACAATGATAAAAAAGTGAGGCGGCAGCAACGCAAAATTGCCATGCTTGTTGACAACTGCCCTAAACACAAGCAAATAAACTTATGGAATGCCCAGGGTTTTTTTCTCCCCCAGAATTGTATGTCCCTCATACAGCCAATGGACCAGGGCATTATAAGGAACTTAAAGCAGCACTACCGACGCCGGATAGTGAGTAAAATCCTACTGGGTATGGAATCACATGATTTTAATTTTAATGCAGTGGCCAAGTCTATTTCACTATTAGATGTCATACATCTGCTTCATGCTGCCTGGGGGAATGTATCAACAGAAACAATAAAAAACTGTTTCCGTAAAGTGAGGATTAGACAGTGCTCCGAAGAAGCAGAGGAGGAAAATCCAGTTCAATTAGAAGTTGTACAACCACCAGAAGGCATGACAGTAGCCAACTTTGAAGATTTTGTCATGGTGGAGAATGAGGAGCCCGCGAGCAGTGAGCTGACAGACAAGGACATCTGTGCTACAGTGCTCGGGTCCGGTGCAGCTGCCGAGGAGGAGGAGGATGATGATGATGAGTCAGAGGTACTGCCGCCTTCCATTGCTGAAGTTTGGACGATGATACGAAAAATAAGGCACTATGTAGACACAAGGGAGCAAACAAACTTCGATTGGTACTACAGCTTTGAAAAAAAAAAATTGAGTCTCTAAGCAAGCGAACTGCAAGACAAGCACACATAACAGACTTATACAGCTTACCAGGACTGAGTGGTGATGTACTCAAGGAAATGTAATGCTTTTACAGCTTTAATGCTCTTAGTGAGTTTTATGCTTTTAATGTTGCTGAAACACACAAATGCAAATTTTAAATAATACTATTATTTTAACCTACTGTTTATTTTTATCTTAATACTGTACCATACAGTGTAATAAAATTGATTTTTATACAACCGCATTTAACTTTGTGCTTATTTCTTTGATTTTTGGTTTTATGTATTTTCGGTTGTGTGCACAAATTCAGCTGGTCCCGAGGTTGTGCACACAAGCAGAATGCACTGTACTTCAGATTGGAGCTAATTCCACCCAGCACAGGTGGTATGATGGGCCATGAGGGAGAGAATGTCTGCTTCTAGGAGAACCACCAATTCCACAAGTTGGTGGTTTAGTAATCCTGCTTTGTAGTTAAATCCACAGGCCTTTGGATGCCGCTTCTTGACCCCTTGCTGAAGGAAAGAAGTCATCATCTCCAAGGACTTATTCTGCTCAGTCTCAAGATGGGAACACCTGTTGATGCATGCATCAATAAGCTGAAGTGGAACAATCGTGTTCATGTTTGTGACTACACTTGTAATGCAGGTATGGCCACCCTGTCTTATGTCTGCCTTCAGGGAGACCCAGATGGCTCCTCGATCTCCCTAACTGTTGCAGATCTTTCTGGGTTAGACCCATAATCAGCATCTGTATGGGGTAAAGCACTGTAGGGAGTAAATTCATTTTAATGAAAATGATCGGTATGTTTGCTCTTGGGCCCTTTTATATTATCCTGACCATTTTTTTACAAGGCATTCCCAGACCAATTCTTTCCAGTACTCAGAACAGGTTGGCCTATTCCACTCTACTGAAAGCCTGCTTGGTGTCTTGGGAGAGCACAAATGGTTACCCTGGACACAGAGTGCACCAATGCATCACGTTCAGGAGACATTTGATATTGTTGCAGGAGTGGCGCCCGTTTAGGAATCCTGTTTGGTCATCTTCCATCAGGGTGGGAAGGATACCCTCCAGCTACATTGCGAAGATGTTGCCCATCACCTTTACATCACAGTTAAGAAGCGAGACTGGGCAGCAGGTTAAACACTCCATGGGGTCCTTCCCTTCCTTGTGAATCACAGCAATGATAACACAGCTGCTTGTCTTAGAAAGCCTTCTCTTCTCACGAGCCTCTTCGAACATTAAGTGCATATGTTTACATGCCCCCTCTCTGACAGCTCTATAGTACTCTATTGGCAGTCTGTCCAGACTGCTGCTTTCCTGTTGGCAAAGCTGGATGCAGCCTCCCAGACCTCCATCAGAGAGATGAGTCTGCCCAATTCAGCAACTTGCTCTTCCCAAGGATTGCATGAGATTTATTTTCTCCAGGAAGGGAGCACTTCCCTCTTGAATGGGTACATACTCCCCTGTGGTGCTTTATGTAGTATTCCACAAATTACTACTGAGTTTCATCAGTCCTATTAAGTAGCCCTACCCTTTCTTTCCTGATCCTGGCAATAATATTAGACTTCCTCCTACCTTTTGCCAACCATGTCAGAATGGGGCTGGGTTTGTTGCCTTACTCACTGAATAGTTGTCTAGTACAGAATAGGGCAGTGGAAGCACCCACCATGAAGGCGCTAAAGCAGCAGTACTAGTAGTTGGCAAAAAATATCATCCTAATTTTTTTTTAGCAGTATTGTATTCTGATAATCAGATTCTTTGCTATGGTATTTCAGATTCATTCAGCTATTTTTAAGACAGTGTTTAATTACAACTTTTGTAATTTGTGTGGATCTCCAATAAAGATGGCAGCCCACAGCAGCTTTTAAAAATCTCCACCCCAGAGGTCACACTTTAAGAACACCTACTGTAATCATAATGTAAACATGTCAGGGTGTTACCAGCACATGTTTCTGATCGCCAAAAGCACAGCACCACCCTGATCCATTTACATCCATCCAAGTGGAATAAGGCATGGTAGAGTGGGTATTATGCTATATCAATGTATCTTGTGGTGGCTGAAGGGGCTTGGGATTTCAACTCACCACTCTGTACATAAATGTACCATAATCCCCCTTTCTCATGCCTTATTTCTTACATATACGGTACATTATATTACATATAGGTATATTCCACTATACTCATATACATGTAAAGTAAAGACAGGTAGAGTGGATCCAGGTGCAACCGATCTCTTCGATGGAAGAGAAAAATGTGATGGTTGGAGGAACTATATACAAGGGGTGGAGACGGTCAAGTGGTTGCAGTTTGAATTCTACTGAAGAGTTCTAGCTCCATCAGTCAATATGATGCAATGTGTGTGGCTACCGAGGAAGTCTCATTGTTAGAATAAATCTTACACAATGTCATGCTATCATACAGGGTTAACTGTAGATACTGTTGCTTGGTTCAGTGCAATAAAATTAAACTTCCTGTAGATTTACCACCCCACTGACTGCTGGGCATTCAACATTTAAATATTTAATATATTCCCATGTTATATCATTACCCTAAATTATCTACTCCTACATTTCAGAAGTAAAGTAAATGAGAAAAGCTGAGAAAGTGTTATATAGTTATATTTAGTGTTCTTTACTCTCCTGTGTGTGTGCCTATTACCCTTCTCTCTGAGTCCTAGATATTTCTACCCAGTCAATTTCATGAATACACAGGTTAAATTGGGGGCATCTGTCAGGCTGTATATCACCTGTTACAAATACCACCACTGTTAAACAGCTATAGGTTATTACATATTAATATATGGATCATGAATTTAATAGTCTACTAAAGCATACAAAAAAATGTGGTAATACCATTGCGCCTCCAATGTTAATACTACTGTCAATCCATGTTAATAGTATTGTCAATGTTAATACTATGGTTCCACAGCTAAACTATAGTATTAACACTGGTACCAAACAGCATAGGTGCCCACAAAAATGCCTTCTGCCCACCACGTGGTCGTAAGCGCGCCTTCCGATTGGCAGCTTTTCCTGTGTGGGAGGGCAGAACAAATTCAAAAACATGGTGGCTTGTTCACTCGTTTAGCGAGAGAAATTGGCGATGTTGACAAAAACATTTTTTTCTTCTGCTGCCTACTCCGGGCCATCTCCCCTACTTTCAAATGCCTTCCTTGCTGAAAAATCCTTTGCTTCCGCCCAGCTCCTCACTACAGTGTGACAGATACCGACGACGAAGAGAAAAAAAAACAGGTCTAAATACAGGCCACACCGACGATGGATCCATATCAGTGATGCATGCAAGACAACTGCCGACATACACATGGACTCGTGAACTGGAGGTAAGTCAGTTTACCTCGCATATATATATTAAAATAATAGATACCTTACTATGTGATGATAGTAGAAATCTTATTCTTGACGTTTGAGACATGGAACCTCTTGAGCTTCGCTCTCGAGGTTACCTATGTTCCCAGAACGTCTCGATGGGATTACTGCCTTGTAATACACAGTAAGGTATCTATTATTCTATTTTCATTGCTCAGGTGTTCCCAGTACAGAAAAGTATAAGAAACATAAATCAGATATTTTTATCAGAGGCGTGACATATTGGGTTTATACAATGCCTCCCCAAGATCATTGGTCCTATGCATGGTAGTGTTACTGTGAAAATAAATGCTGATGGCAAGTCTACTGCTAGTGTAAATATGTCACTGGCTCTCATTTATTAATGGTTCTCTGGTAAAGGTGGCACTATCAATCCCCATTTGGGCAAAAAATAACTTTGTTACTGAGGATCTGAATTTCAGTGCAACTTTTTTTTTTAAGTTTAGTTCCCGTCTACATTTTAAAAAATATCACTGAGCAAGTATATTTTGTGCACGCCATGAAAAGCAACCATTCTCACTTAGTTATCCAAAAGCTCTTTGCATTAAACCTAACAGTAGAAACTCTGACCTTGTTCAAAGAATCTTTGCATTAGGTGAGCCATGAAAAAAAGGTTGGAAGACAGAAAATCCAGGAAGTTTCTGTAACACAGAACAAATCTTTTTGGGCGGAGGGGCTATTATAGATGAGGCACACTGATAAGTCCTATATAGGTTTAAACACATGTCTGTGTCTTCTGTTTTTATCCTTTGTAAATTGCATGAAAGGCAATTTGGGATCATACACTATTACAACAGAACCAGTCTAAATTCTTTCATGGTGATTTGCATATACTTCCCATGATACTTTGCATTATGGAGATGTGTATAATTTTACATCTCTACTTCAGGTATGACACACAGTAGTTAGGAAAGAAGTTGAAAAAAGGACAGTTACTTACCTTAACAGCAGATCTTTAAAAGACACTCATCCCACAGGCCACTTTTCTAGAACTGTAAGCCATATAGAGTCTGAACCACTCAGAAACTTTTGCTAGCTGGGGGCCATTCACAATTATGTGTATCATCGATGCCTATATAACATGGGTGGCCACATGACTCCTCTGTTCCATGCTGGAGACGCGCTTAGGAGGATATCTGGCCTGCAGGGACTGGGAGGCCAGAACCAGGCACAATGGCAATGGACTGGCAGACTAAACCAATAGGAAGAGTATGGACACCCCATACAAGATAGTAGGCCACTGTTTACTGCAGTACAGTAGATTATATCATGCTGATTCTGCTGACTACCAAGCTGACATTTGCTGTAACCAGAAATCACAGAACTCCCTGCAGCTGATGTCGAAGATGGGCTTCAGCAGTTGGAGATTCACTAGCCTACTGTTTCATGTAACAGTTTTTATAAACTCTAATCTTTTGTCTGCTGATTACGCTGTCCTCCCAGGGTTATGTACAGTCACAGAAGACTTCCATAACCGTCAAGAATCAATCTTCTCTACAGACTCCCACTTATGGGTCAAAGTACCATGCTTCAAAAGCAGGCCCCCAGACTGGAAAGGCTTGAGTCTAGGACTTATTAGGATTGTAATCCATTCAGGATGACTCTGCCAAAGGTGGCATGCTCACTTGCATAATAATGCTTAGTAAAGGTATGCACTGCGCTTCATCTAGCAATCCTGCACATCTCTGCAATGGGCACTGAACTACCTCATGTACACTGCCCTCCAGTTTTGCTCCTGCCATGGCTTAGCAGCAGCAAAGACAATTCACTGTCCAAGAGGATATGCACTTGACAGTGACAGGAAGGTCCTTTCAACTGGGGTCAAAAGAGATGAACAATTGCTTTGCTTGCCTGTGGTCCTTGGCGCTCTGTAGAGAGAACCTCATGACCCTTTTCAAATCAAGGAAGAGTAAAGTCCTCTCTCCCTCATTCTGGAAGTTAAAGTAAGCAGACAGAATCAGAGCCTGATTTAAGTGAAATCTGTCACCACCATAGGAAGGAATTTACAGTAGCAGGTGTCTGAAGAACCACTTTCTCCTTATGGAGAACAGTATAAACAGGTTACTTACCTGTAACAGTAGTTCTAGGAGTGGTATATGTTGTTCATCCACACTAGTTGGCATATCCTTTCCCTTTAAGATTCTTGCCGGAAGGTCTTTAAGCTAGCTCCTCCCACCCACCAGGGTGGTATATCTCTCGGCTCCGCCCCTTGGCGCCAGATCTTACCCACTGGAAGCAGAGGTTGTGCGTCGCAGCTGGGGAAGTCAGGTGGATTTGTGTGGATGAACAACATATACCACTCCTAGAAAATGCGGTTACATAAGAACTTACCATAACAGTAGATCTTTGAGGAATGTCTCTTGCAGTAGGTTATTACTCTTGGGAGGTTCCAGCAGAGGGCGCTGTCACACGGCAGCTTCTCCAGCAGTCTTTTACCAGGGACCGCCCACACATGACATCACTTCCTTGCTCCCTTTATAAGTATGGGTGGTCCCTGGTATCCTCTGTTCCCCACTGGTTTCAGCATACAAAAGTGAGAACCGAGGGAAACCGAGGTACCAGTGAGTCCCAACCCTAAGTCCTTAGATCAGGATTTTCCCTGTTAGAGAAGGCAGAGGGATGGAGGGCGGGAATATACCTACTGCAAGAGACATTCCTCGAAGATCTACTGTTATGGTAAGTTCTTACGTAACTGCACTATCTTCTACGGAATGGTCTCTTGCAGTAGGTTATTACTTTTTGGAGAGTTCCCAGCAGTTATGTCCATGTGGGAGGACACTTATGACAGGATGCCCTGTAAGACAGCATGGCCAAAGGCCATTCTGCGTCCTGAGGTAACATCCAAATTGTAATGCCTGGTAAAGGTACGAATGGTAGACCAGGTGGTTGCACTGCAAATATCAGTAATGGAGGCACCCTTGAAACAAGCTGCTGTGGCCACTACAGCCCTAGTAGAATGGGCTTGGACATGACCCAGTAAAGGCTTACTGCATTTTTGGTAACAAAAAGTAATGCAATGGGCTAGTCAGCAAGAGAGGGTGCGTTTTGCAACCCAAAGACCCTCACGACTTGGGGCAAATGTGACAAAGAGTTGTGAAGTTTTGCAAAGGGACTTTGTCTGATCAGTATAGTAATGAAGGATGCGATGGACATCCATCATATGCAGAAGATATTCTCCTGGATTGGAGTACTCAGGGTAAAAAAATGGTAACTCCAAGGACTGATTCAATGTTTGTTCCGAAACCACTTTAGGCAGAAAGGAAGGGTTAGTGCGAAGCACGGCCTGATCCTTATTAAAAATAAGCTAAGGTTCTCTGCACATGAGAGCATGAAGCCTGGAAACTCTTCGAGCAGAAGTGATGGCTACCAGGAATAGTGTTTTCCAGGAGAGGAAAAGCAGGTCACAGGTGGCAGCTGGTTCAAAGGGGGTCCACTGTTAGTTTTTCAATCATGAAATTCAGATCCCATGGAGGAATGGGACGCCTTATAGGAGGCTTCAGATGTAAATACGCCTTTCAAGAACATCTTTGCCAAATGGTGTTGATACAAAAGCCGACCATCCAATGGTTCGCGGAAAGCAGAGATGGCGGCCAAGTGGACTTTAACAGAAGAATAGCTGAGGCCCTCCAAGAACAAGGAGGCCAAATAGTCTAAGATCTTTGCACGAGGGCAAGAGTAAAGGTCCAGTGAATGGGAAGTGGACCAAATGGAAAAACGTTTCCATTTAAATTTATAAGTATCCCTGGTACCCTGCGTCAAGCAAAACATCCGCTACCTGAGAAGAGACTTGTAGTCTACTTACGAAGACATTTTCAGGAGCCAAGCATGAAGACGGAGGGTCTTCAGATTGGGATACAGGGAGCGAGCCTTGGCACTGCATCAAGAGGTCCAGCCTAAACGGCAACGGAACAGGTTCCACTATCGACAGTTGTTGCGGAAGTGGGAACCATGCCTGTTGAGGCCACATGGGAGCTATAAGAAGCATCATGGCCACCTCCATCTGTAGTTTCATTAAAGTTTGGAGCAGGAGAGGGAGTGGGGGGAAGGCATACAAGAAGAGTCCCGTCCACGGTTGGGACAGGGTATCTGTAGAGCTTCCCCTTGTGTTTGGGATAATGGAGAAGTATTTGGGGAACTTGTTGTTTTCTGGGGATGCAAACAGATCTATTTGTGGGGTGCCCCAGAGATGAAAGAGATCATGCAGGACTGAGTCGAGTAGTGTCCATTTGTGAGCCGAGAACTGGCGACTCAGAAGGTCCAACCGATTGTGATGGCCCAGAAGATTAGCGGCCGTGAGCATCAGTTGCTGTTTGGTCGCTTCGTGCCACACCTTGATTGCTTTCATGCACAGGGAGCGAGAGAGTATCCCTCCTTGTTTGTTGAGGCAACAGACTACCTTCATGTTCTCTGATTGAATCAGTAGATGACCTGGGGTCAAATGCGGACTGAAGGCATGCAGTGCCAAAAGGACTATGCGCAGTTCCAAAAGGTTGATATGACGGCGGGAGTGACCTAAAGGCCATGTGCCCAGAGTCTGATATGGACAGAGATGAGCACCCCACCTTCTAGAGAGGCGTCTGTTGTCAGAACTTGGTGAGGAGGGGATACGTGAAAGGGCATGTCCTGACTGAGATTGGAGTGGAGCGTCCGCCATGTAAAAGCATACCTGAGGGCTGGAGTCACCCCGATAGGGTCTTTGAATTGCCCTGTTTTGTGGCACCACTGGTCTTGTAGAACCCATTGGATAGGACGCATCCGAAGGCGTGCGGACTCGACGGTTTGGACAGCCATGGCCATGTGCCCAAGGAGATGCAACATAACTCATGCAGTGACTATCTTTCATGACTGACTTTCTATGGCCAGGCCAATTAGGGTATCCTGACGAGCAGGAGGTAGATAGGCCTTGGCGACAGTCATGTCCAGTATAGCCCCTATATACACTGGAGCGATTGGGTCGGATGAGGGTTGGACTTGGGCCAGTTCACTGTAATCCCGAGATCGTGGAACAACTGAAGGGTCTCCAAGAGGGAGGATAGGAACAGGTTACTCACCTGTAACAGTAGTTCTAGGAGTGGTATATGTTGCTCATCCACACTTATTAGCATGTCCCCTTTCCCTTTAAGGATCCACTGGAAGTCTTCAAGCTGGCTCTTCCCTCCCACCCGGGTGGTATATACCTCGGCTCTGCCCCATGACACCAGATCTTAGCCCACTGGAAGCCAGGTGTTGTGTGTCTGCAGCCGGGGAGGTTGGGTGGGTCCGTGTGGATGAACAACATATACCACTCCTACAACTACTGCTACAGGCGAGTAACCTGTTCTCCTAGGATCGTGGATATGTTGTTCATCCACACTTACTGGCAGACTCCTAGCAGTTCTCTGGGAGGAGGGAGGCAAGGCGCACACCCCCTACTTAGGGAACAGAGATTGGAGAACTGAGGCCCCAAAACCAGCATCCCGACGTGACTCAAGGTCAATGTGGTAGTGGGTGATGAAGGTGTTTGTTGACTTCCAGGTAGCAGCCTGACAGATTTCCTGGATAAGGATGTCCCTGGAAGCAGCCACCAATGCAGCAGTATGGCGGGTAGAATGAGCTCTTATCCCTCTGGGAGGCTCCTTGCCCGCCAACTCACAGCACAGACCTATGCATGATGTGATCCATCTTGTAATAGTCCGCTTTGCTGCAGGTCTGCCAGAAGCGGCTTCAGCGTAGGGGACAAACAGCTGGCAAACCTCTCGCCAAATTTCCACCGTCCTCTCCTTATAATAGGAGAGAGCACGTCTCAGGTCCAAAGTAAGGAGCCTGTATTCGGCCTCTGAGGTGTAATTAGGGTAGTATACCAGCAGAGTCAACACCTGGTTAAGGTGAAATTCTGACACCACCTTCAGAAGGAATTTCAGATGGGGGCACAGGACAACTTCATCCCTGTGGAAGACCAGAAAAGGGGAGTCCACCGAAAGTGCCTGACGCTCCCCTGTCCTTCTGGCTGATGTGATAGCCACCAGGAAGGCTGCCTTCCACGACAAGTGTGACAACTCACACTTGTGCATGGGTTCGAATGGCTTGCCCATGAGCTTTGCCAGTACCAGCAGTAAATCCCATGGAGATGGAGGTTCACGCACCATAGGGGATATGTGATCCAGGCCTTTGAAAAAGTGCCCGACCACTGTCTCCTGTGCCAACGTCGGCTGACCGGGCCCGCGCCCAGTAAGCAGAGATGGCTGCCAGGTGCACCCTAAGGATCAATGACCGTAGACCCCCTTTGGAGAGAGAACAAAGGTAGTCGAGAATGTTGGTCACAGGACAGGACAGAGGGTCCAGGCCCTTGTCCTGACACAAAATGGAAAACCTTTTCCATTTGAAGGCGCAACACTTCCTGGTCGATTCCTTTCTAGATTCCTCCACCACAGTGTAGACCTCTTCGGAAAGACCCAAAACCTGGAACTCTAGCCGTTCAGGTACCAGGCTGTAAGGTGCAGGGAATGAAGGTCCGGATGGTATACCATCCCCTGACTGAGTGATATCAGGTCTGGGCATGTCCAAACCGCTCCGGGGGACTGCAGCTGAGGCTGAGGAGATCTGGATACCAGAACTGGCGCGGCCAGTCTGGCGATACCAGGATCACCTTCGCCTTGTCCTTCCTTACCTTGAGTAACACCTTGTGGATCAAGGGAAATGGAGGGAAGGCGTAGAGGAGGCCTGGGGTCCACGGCCTCGAGAAGGCATCCCCCTGAAGCGAACCCTGTTGAGGGGGGCAGGCATGAAACAGCCCCAGCTTGGTGTGTTCCCTGGAGGCAAACAGGTCCACCACTGGTTTGCCCGAATGGGAGAATAGGCTGTAAGATACCTCTGGATGAATAGACCACTCGTGGGATGTCTGGGCTAGACAGCTAAGAGCATCCACCAGATGGTTTGAAGCTCCTCCCACATGGATGGCTAGGAGATCCACCTCCAATTGGCCCATGAGGGTCCAGATGTGGAGCGCCTCCTTGCACAGCAGACGGGAGTGCGTGCCGCCCTGTTTGCTGAGGTAGTACATGGTCGTGGTATTGTCCGTCTGGACTTGAACAACTTAACCCTGGAGCTGAGGAGCGAAAGCCAACAGTGCCAGTCTGACTGCTCTGAGCTCCAACAGGTTGATGTGGCATCGGGACTCCTCAGGGGTCCACAGCCCATGTGCCCTTTTGTCCCCCATGTGGGCTCCCCAGCCCATGAGAGAGGCACCGGTTGTGAGAACGACCGTCGGCTCGGGCGGACAAACAGGATCCCTTCCTGCAACCAGTCTGGGGTGGTCTACCATTGGAGAGTGTCCCACATCTGGGTTACAGTGACCAGCTGGTCGAACTGACCGTGGCGCTGGGACCACTGGGTGGCCAGCTCCCATTGAAGGGGGCGCATGTGCCACTGGGCCCACAGACCACTGAGGTGCACGCTGTCATGTAACCCAGAAGGCGCAGAAAGTCCCGGGCAGGGCACAACTGCCCAACCAGAAATGATTGGGCAAATTAGGAAAGAACCTCTGCCCTGTCTGCTGGGAGCCGAGCTCTGGCTTGGCCAGAGTCGAGCTTTGCCCCGACGAAGCCCATCACATGAGAAGGCACGAGTTCCGACTTGGCCTCGTTGAGTAGGAGGCCAAATTGGGAGGAGGTCTGGAGGGCCAGATCCCTGGATCTCTCCACCTCCTGTAGGGGGTGACCTGCTAGCCATCACGGGTATAGGGGTAAATTCTGACCCCCGATGCTATAGATGGCCGCCACCACTGCAATGCATTTGGTGAAGACCCGTAAATATAACAGGCCAAACGGCATGGCTCGAACTGCTAGACAGGGTCCTCGACCCTAAAGCGGAGGAACCGTTGATGGGACGGACGGATTGGAACGTGAAAGAACGCATCCTGCAGATCCAGTGAACAAAACCACATGTTTCACTCCAAGGATGGAATGATCTGGGACAGAGTGACCATCCGAAAGGTGAGAGACCTGAGACATTGATTCAGGTCATGGAGATCTAGAATGGGGCGCCAGCCCCCCGTCCGCTTGGGCACCAGGAAGTACCTGGAGAAAAAGTCTGGGTCTGCTGGATGATCTGCCACAGGAGCTATTGCCTCCTTGAGGAGGAGCTGAGCAACGTTGTCTCGAAGAGCCGGCTGAGTGTGAGCGGATATCTGTTCCTCCCGAGGGGCGCGGGCTCGGCTGGGAGGGTGCTGCTCGAACTCTAGAGGCAGTCCCTGACCGACCACTTCAAGAACCCACCTGTCCGAAGTGACAGCGGACCAGGTGGAAAGGAAGTGGCGGAGCCGGCCCCGCACAGAAGGACCCAGAGCTATCATGATGGGAGAAGGGATGGCAGCCCCCACCCTGTCACTGAGCACACTTGGAGGAGGCTCCAGAACCTGAGCCTTGGCCTCCTTTATGGACCTGTTGGGGTCCAGGCTTGGGCCGAGGGTGCCAAGCTTGAGCCTGATGCTGATGCTGACGCTGCTGTCTCCCTTGGAAGGAGGACTACTGAGCCGCAGGGGAAGAGTGCCAAAAGAGCTTCTTCTTCTGCTGGTTCTTGCCCGAAGAACCCTTGGCAGAAGTGGCGTTCAAGGTGGCACTGGACTGCTCTATGCGCTGAAGGTGATTGGCCACTCCTGGGCCGAACAAGTCGGTCCCAAGGAAGGGTACATCAGCTAATTTGTGCTGAGTATCCACCAGGAATGAGGAGAGCCTCAGTCAAACCCTGCGGCAAGAGGCAACTGCGGCAGCCATCGAGCGGGCACAGGAGCCCCCAATGTCCAGGGCCATCTGGAGCTGAAGTTTGGCAACAGCTCTGCCTTGGTCTTGGACTTGCATGACTGTGGTCTGCATGTCCGTGGGGAGATGTGGGAGGACTTTGTCTAATGACCTGAGGAGGGCATGAGAGAAGTGTGCCATGATGATGGCCGAACTTGTCTGACGAAGGCCCAAGGAGAAAGCCACAAAGACCTTCCTCGTCGAATGGTCCAAGAGCTTGGACTCTTTGTCGGGAGGTCGGTCAGTGTCGGCAGAACTGCCAGTACGCCTGAACATAGAGGTGGTCACCAGACTCTCAGCCGAAGGGTTCTCTGTGAACCCCGCAAGGGACCCAATGGGAACCGTGTACTTGTGGGCCATGCTGGCAGACAGTGCTGGACAAGAGGCAGGACGCTGCCAGAGTTTGAGTGCCAGACCAACAATGGCCTCGGCCACAGGAAAGGCCTCAGTCGGAGTATCCCCTCTTTTTAGGATGTCGTAAGAGGATACGTGGCCTTTTTCTGGATGGGTTCCAGGGGCATCCCTGTGGGCTCAGAGATGAGGCGAAGGATCCCTTGGAAGGAGGAAGGACCTTCCTCCATCCCTAGGCCAACGGATGACTCATCATCCCCAGGATGAGAGTGAAGCCAGGTGACATCCGAATCCGAGGAGTCGGGATACAGCAGCCTTCCGCCGAAATCACCCTCGACACGCCGAGGCCAGTCAGAGGTGACCGTGACCGATAAACGCCGGGGAAGTCTGGTGTCTGGTCTGTCTTCTTTTGAAGGAGCCCCTCCCACGGGCTGCTTAGGCGGCGGTTCCACCACAATGGGTAGAGAGGCCGGTTTAGGCTGAAGAGTTGGATTTTCCGGCCCCGCGGGTCGGGGAGGGGTCGGCTTCAGCCTATGAGGCTAAAGCCAAGTAATGGCCGGGGAAGGAGCCGGAATCGGCTTGTGCCCGGACAAGATCAGCTTTTGCCACATGAGGTCCTCGTAGCGCCGGAGTTTCCGCCGGAGCCTCTCCTCATCCGAGGAGGACGAGGACGACCAATGGTGTCGCCTCTTCTTAGAGCGCTTATGGCTCTTCCTCGGCCTGTCGGTTGAGGAGGTTCTAGACCTCGACTGAGATCGGGCAGGCTGACTCAGTCGCTCTGGAGACACTGGCGGGACTGGAACCGGGTCCTCGATGAGAACACCAGCAGACTGGGTCTCCTCATCAGGGAAGAGAAGGACCGGAGTCCTTTCCAAGAAGTTGTCGTCCGGAGCCGGCGACAGTAGGTAAATGGGGTCGATGACAATATCGACCTCGTTGACCGCATCTTCGGTCATCTGGCCCAACAGAAGGTCCAAAAGCCAGCAGTCAAGCAATCTCAACAGAAGTCGAGACCGTGATGTTTTGGACTGGGACCTCTCTCGTCCTAAAAGCGCCTCACGAGACGAAGGTTTACTCGGGTTCCTTTATCCTGCTTACGGATTGGGAGGAGGCGAGCCTGCATGAGCCTCCCTGGGTGGGAAGAGACTGGCATAACTCCCGGAAGGAGCCAGAAAAGTAGAGCCTAGGTCAAGAGGAATGAAGAAGCCCCGAGCGCCGGTAGCACGAAGCGTTTTTCCTAATGCCGCCACGCATTCCAATTGTTCGAAGTGGAGCCTGCTGGGCCGCGAAACTACTCTAATGAAGCCTCCTTGACTTCACCGGAGGTTCCTTTTCTCTGGTCTCCCCAACTTTAAGCGTGCCAGGTGGTCGTCCAGAACGTTGGAATGGAAGGCCAAGCAAAAGCTGCAGGACGAGGTGTCAGGGTCGACACCTAGGCAGTAGAAGCACATCAGATGTGGATTGGTACGCGACATCTTCTGGCCGCAAGGACACCGGCGAAATCCGGGGAAAGATTTTTCTTCCATGATCGAAGACGCAAAAGCGCGATTGCTAACTTGAACGAGTTTTAATTTCGGTATATCCGAAGTTTTGAAAGCCAGGGCCTACAAAATGCGGGAGCATGAGGGAGGCAACCTGAATCTTCCAGCGGAAAGGAAGATCTGGAGTCATGGGGCGGAGCCAAGGTATATACCACCTGGGTGGGTGGGAGGAGCCAGCTTGAAGACTTTCGGTGGATCCTTAAAGGGAAAGGGGACATGCCAATAAGTTTGGATGAACAACATATCCACGATCCTAGAACAGATGTTCCCTGGTGTCTGCTTTTACTAGTCAATCATCCAAACAGGGGAAGATGAAGTGGCCTTTTTTTCTCAAGGCCCATACAACCATGGCTAAGCATTTTGTGGAAACCCGTGGGGCCGATGAAAGGCCGAAAGGCAGAACCCGAAATTGGTAATTTCAGCCCAGCAGGTGCAAGCGTAGTTATTGCTGATGGGCTGGATGAATGGGTATATGCAGATATGCATCCTTCATATCCAATCTTCTTGGCGCAGGAGAGGCACGATGGATGTTAAGGAAACCATCCAAAAATGTCTTTACTGGTTGTACTGATTTAGGTTTCTCAAATCTAGTATTGGTCTGAGGTCTCCAGTTTTCTTGGGTATCAGAAAGAAATGGGAATAAAGACACTGTTGTTGTGACAATGGCATGGGAACAACAGCCTGCTTGGTTAGTAGGGCAGTAAGTTCCTCCTGGAGTATAGGAAGGTGTGCCTGAGGATACTGAACCTTCCGAGGAGGAAGTGGAGGTGGTATTGAAATTAATTCCAGTGTATGTCCAGTTTGAATAAACCGGAATACCCAGGCATCTGTCGTTATTTGCTGCCAAGCCTCCAAATGAAGGGCAAAATGACCCCCAACCGCCTCCGAGGCTTGGACAAGGGGGAATGGGGAAAGCCCGAGGAAGTCACTGAGAACTGGAGTTGCCGGTCCCTCCAGAGGGACGGGCACGGGAGGGACGCGTGGCAGCAGAATTGCCTCGTATTTTGACCGCATCCCCGCAAATCACCTTGGTTAGAGGACTTGTAACAGTTACCTCTTTTATTGTAGTGAGTGTAGTGGTTCCGTGGCGTATGGTACATGCCGTGAACTGTTCTGAGGATATGTCCAAAAGCCTGGAGGTCATCCAAAATGATTTGGGTACCAGGACCAAATAATTTGTTGCCACAGAAAGGGGGCACTGACTACTTTATGCTGGACATCTGATGCCACACCAGATACGCAACAGCCAGGCATGGTGGCGTAGGTTGATGCCTGTGGCAGAGAGCCACGTAGAAGTATCAACCACATCGCAGCCCGACCAAAGAAGGTGGCGAGCAATGGACGCCATGGCTGACATAATTTGTAGCAATTGCTCCTTGTCCTGGGAAGGAGGTGATTTGTTAAGGATGTCTATGGCTGAGGTACCATGGTTACGCTGGAATTTCACCATGTGGCCCATATAGTTTAGGATCCTCATATCCATGGTGCCAGAGGCGAAGACCTTCTTGCCCAGGTAATCAAGTCGTCTAGATTCTTTATCTGGAGGTAAAGAACTCGTATGTTTAGGCTTCTTAGTGCGGTCATGAGCGGACACAATGACCACTGAGTCAGCCGTAGGCACTGTGGACAAATACTGATGGTCCAAGGGGGCTTGGTATAGCCGGTCAGCCTTACGAGAGATGGCCGTTACGGTTGAAGGCTAATGCCACGCATCAGAAATGGCGTCCTGATACGTCGGTATTAATGGAGGAATGACTAGGACAGGCTCCTCAGGTAGCTCGAGGTATTCAGCCATGTCCTGTCGCTGTTAATCTTGTTCAGTAGGGGAGAACCCCACGACTTTCTGAATCTGGTTATCATCATATCATTGAAAGAGGGGGTCATCCGGAGGGGCTGACAGATCCGCGTCGAAGGATGAGACCACAGAGTACCGAGAGTCCGGGTCCGGAAATTCCATATTTGGAAATTCTTCATAAATGTCCTCCGGGGGGTCCCCAACCAGGTCGGGTTCAACCAACAGGTAATCCTCTAAAAGAGGGGGTGGGGGAGACCAAGCGTGAGACTCCTGGTCGGTATGGGGCCACTTGGGCGGAGGAGAGGCAGAACGCTGGGAAACATGAGTCGGCGTCTGAGTAGGAGACTGGCTATATCCCATGGATTGCAATACAGTGTGTACAATGCATTCAATACTGGGTACCTGCGACGGCGGGATATCTACCTCTTGGAGCTGGCTGTTTGTAATAATAGGTGTCAGAGAGGGTATGGGGCGGTGGGGGGGGAAGGGGTTGTCAGGACGAGCCCCGGAAAAATATAGCCCAGGGTCTCTCTGTAAGTCAGCCGCTCCCCTAGAGGAAGGCACCTCAGAAGGTGGAGGGGTGTTAAGCATGGTAAACAACATTGGTTTGCCCTTAGGAACTCCTGTCGTTGACGACGAGGCAGAATAAGAATGCATACTGTATGGGACAAAAGACGTTGACGGGAAAGGGGCTCCCGTCGACAGAGCAGCCATTTGCTGGGCTGCAGGTCCCAAAAGTGGTGATTGATGAAGAAAAGGAAGTCTCCGTCGACGGAGGGACAGCAGAACGCACTGTCCTGAGTGCCTGGGCAAGCTCCGTCGACAGCAGAAGCGTTCCCGTCAACAAGGAAGGCACAAAACATCACTCTGTTGATGGGAAAAGTGCTCCCATCGATGAGGAACACTCCGTCGACTGTGCACATGTTGCAGCAGTCACCGTCGATGTGCGTCGTGGTAGGGAGTGAGAGGAGGGTTTCTCCTTCTCCCTTTTATGTTTAGATCGAGACCCAGTGGTAGGGGAGCCCTTGGAACCAGCCTCCTGGGTCTGCTCAAACAGGGAGACCTGTTGTTCCATCAGTAAACTTTTTGATTTCTTACAATTAGCATCGCCGAGTTGCCTGATTAAATTCTTTACATAAAGTACAAGAGGTGGTGTCGTGTGTGGGTCCCAGATACCTAACAGTATAAATGATAATCAAGCTTGAAAATCTTCCTGCCACAAGCATAGATACAAAATAAGGCTTGCTTGTTTGTAGATCCTTTCTTAGACATTTGTTTTGTTCAAGTCTCGTCGATGACTGCTTCACAGAAGATTGAGCTAGCTGCTGTGCGAGCTGAAGCTGGCAGGAAAATGAACAGAGGATACCAGGCACCGCCCACACTTATATAGGGAGAAAGGACGTGATGTCATGTGTGGGCGGTCCATGGTAAAAAAAACTGCTGAAGAAGCTGCCGTGCGACAGCACCCTCTGCTGAAACCTCCCAAGAGTACTAACCTACTGCAAGAGACCATTCCGTAGAAGATCTATTGTTACAGGTGAGTAACCTGTTTTTCTAGGATCGTGGATATGTTGTTCTATCCACACTAGTTGGCAGACTCCTAGCAGTTCTCCAGGAGGAGGGAGGCAAGGCGCACACCCCCTATTTAGGGAACAGAGATTGGAGAACTGAGGCCCCAAAACCAGCATCCCGGCGTGACTCTAAGTTGACGTGGTACTGGGTAATGAAGGTGTTTTCTGACTTCCAGATAACAGCCCTGCAGATTTCCTGAATAGGGAAGTCCCTGGAAGCAGCCACTGATACAGCAGTATGGCGGGTGGAATGAACCCATAGCCATAAAGGAGGCTCCCGACCTGCTAACCTATACTGTAGCAGAGATCAATCCATGATGTAATCCTTCTGCCAACTGTCCGCTTCGCTGCCGGCCTGTCAGGTGTGACTTCAGCATAGGTGACAAACAGCTGGCGAACCTCTCCCTGAACTTCAGCCATCTGTTCCTTATAATAAGAGAGCATTCATCTCAGGTCCAAAGTATGGCGCCTGTACTTGACCTCCGAGGTATAACTGGGGTAGTACACCGGCAGAGTGAACACCTGATTCAGGTGAAACTCCAACACCATCTTCGGAAGGAATTTCGGGTGGGGGCGCAGGACAACCTTATCCCTGTGGAAGACCAGATAAGGAGACTCGATGGAAGGCACCTGGAGCTCTCCCATCCTTCTGGCTGATGTGATAGCCACCAAGAAGGTGGTCTTCCATGACAGATGTGACATCTCACACCTGTGCATTGGTTCGAATGGCTTGCCCATTAACTTTGCCAATACCAGCATTAGATCCCAAGGTGGTGGTGGTTCACTCAACGGAGGGAAAATGTGGTCGAGGCCTTTAAAGAAGCACCAGACCACCTTCTCCTGGGCCACCATCTGCTGACCAGCCTGCACCTGGTAAGCGGAGATGGCTGCCAGGTGCACCTTAAGGGTCGTAGACCGAAGACCCCCTTTAGAGAGAGACCAAAGGTAGTCAAGAATGCTCACCACCAGACCGGAGAAAGGGTCCGGGCCCTTACCCCGACACCAAATGGAAAATCTCTTCCATTTAAAGGCGTAGCACCTCCTGGTCAACTCCTTCCTAGATGCCTCCACTACGGTAGGTACATCTTCGGAAAGACCCAAAGCCTGGAATTCTAGCCGTTCAGGAATCAGGCTGTCAGGTGCAGGGATTGAAGGTCTGGATGAAATACCGTCCCCTGATTGATCGAGAGCAGGTCCAGGCATGCAGAAAGACGCCTTGGGAGCCTGGTGCTGAGACTGAGGACATCTGGATACCAGAACTGGCGAGGCCAGTCTAGAGCTACCAGGATCACCTGTTCCTTGTCTCTCATGACCTTGAAGAGCACCTTGTGAATCAAGGGAAGTGGAAGGAAGGCATAGAAGAGGCCTGGGGTCCACGGCCTCAAGAAGACATCCCCCTGCAGCGAGCTCTGCTGATGGGGTCAGGCATGAAACAGCCTCAGCTCTGTGTTCTCCCTGGAGGCAAACAGGTCCACCTGAGGTTTGCCCCAAAGGGAGAACAAACTGCGAACTAACTCCTGATGGAGAGATCACTCATGGGATGCCTCACCTAAGCAGCTGAGGGCGTCCACCAACTGACTGGAGGCTCCTGCCACATGGATGGCTAGGAGATCTGCCTCCAGTCAGCTCACGAGGGTCTAGATGCAGAGAGCTTCCCTGCACAGAGGCTAGGAGTGCGTGCCGCCCTGCTTGTTGAGGCAGTACATGGTCGTGGTATTGTCCGTCTGGACCTGCACCACTTGATCCCGAAGAAATGGAGCAAATGCAGTTAGTGCCAGCTGAACTGCTCGGAGCTCCAGCAGGTTGACGGGATTCCTTTGGGGGGGGGGTCGAGAGCCCCTGGACTCTGCGATTGACCGTGTGGGCAACCCAGCCTGTGAGAGAGGCATCGGTCATCAGAACGACTGTTGACTTGGGATGGACAAACGAGATCCCGTCCTGCAAATGTTTCAGGACGGTCCACCATGGAAGAGCGTCCCACATCTTCTGGGTCACAGTGACCAGCTGGTCGAAATGACTGTGACGCTGAGTCCACTGGCTGGCCAGCTCTCACTGGATGAGGTGCATATGCCACCGGGCCAATCGGACCATGGTGGTGCAGGCCGCCATGTACTCCAGAAGGCGCAAGAAGTCCCAGGCAGGGCGCAAGTGCCCAACCAGAAATGATCAGTCAAAGGAGGAGAGATCCTCTGCCCTGTCCATTGGGAGCCAGGCTCTGGCTCGGCTAGAGTCAAGCTCTGCCTTGATGAAACAGATCACCTGCAAAGGTATGACATTTGACTTGGTCTCGTTGACCAGGAGACCAAGTTCAATGCAGGTTTGGAGAGCCAGATCCCTGGATTTCTCCACCTCCTGAATGGAGGGACCCACTGTGAGCCAGTCGTTGAGATGAAAAAATTACTTACCATAGTAATGTGGTTTCTTCTAATGGAGTCTTGCTGTATTCTGACAATATGCAGTTAGACCGACCGGTTCAACTGCCCCAGAGAACCAAGAGTTAAACTCTATGCAAATGCATAGAACGTTGAGCTCGAGCTCGGTTTTCAAACCACTGTCCTCGGTACGTTCTAGTAACTGATCAGATTCTATGAAGCAAACTAGTCAAATATGTATGTAATGGTCAAAACTAAGCCTAAACAGGACCCCAACAGGGGCAACATAAGGAAACAAAACCAAAGGGCATATAAAAGACTCAGGTCACAAATGCCCAGAGAAAACCATTACCACTAATGGTTTTAAAGTTGCTGCAGGAGAGCCACCCTTCCCCTAGGTTCTAAAGGGGAGGTAGGGTGGGAGGTCAGAATAGAGCAAGACTCCATTAGAGGAAACAACATTACTATGGTAAGTAATTTTTTCTTCAAACAACATGAAGTCTTGCTGTATTCTGACAATATGCAGACTACAAAGCAGTGCCCCCAGGAGGTGGGCACAGAACCTATTTGGGGAATAGGCTCTGCAGTACTGCCGTGCCAAACCTGGCATCACTCCCTGCCTGAATATCCAGGCTGTAATGCTTAGTAAATGTATGGACAGACTTACACGTGGCAGCCTTACATATCTCAAGCAAGGGAACTTCCCTGGCAGCCGCCAGGGAGGCTGCAGTGCCTCTGGTGGAGTGGGCCCTAAGACCTGCTGGTGGGTCCTTACCCAGCTTACTGTAGCAGAACTGGATACAGGCCACAATCCATCTGGCTATAGTCCTTTTTGCAGCTGGCCTACCTTGACCAGCATCCCCATAAGTAAGAAAAAGCTGGGAACAATCCTTCCTTAGCTCTTTTGTCCTGTCCATGTAATAGCTAATAGCTCTTTTAACATCCAGGCTTTGCAGCCTGCGTTCACCTGAACTAGAGTGATCTGAGAAAAATACAGGCAAAGTAATGGATTGGTTCAGATGAAAATCAGAAACCACCTTAGGGAGGAATTTCCTGTTAGTTTAGAGCACAGTCTTGTCCCTGTGAGGTGAAATATAGTTGGCTCCACAGACAAGGCTTGAAGCGCACTGATTCTTCCAGCAGAAGTGATAGCCACTAGAAAAACAGTTTTCCAAGTGAGAAGCTTAAGTTCTGAAAAAAACATAGGTTCGAAAGGAGGCTGCATAAGCTGTCCTATACATATGTTCAGGTCCCATGCAGGGGTAGGTTCCCTATGTGGGGGATGAAGATGCAACAACCCCTTGAAAAACCTTTTGAAAACTGGGTGTGCAGCCAGAGAAGATGCCTTCCCTGCTGAAAGATAAGCAGAGACAGCAGAAAGGTGTACCTTCAGGGTAGATGGCTGTAAATGCAGAGACTGGAGGTGGACCAGATAGTCCAGAAGCTTCGGTACTGCAGCTTGCTGTGGATCCAAATCCTTCTGTGCACACCAGATGGAAAATCTTTCCATTTGGAGGAATAGGTTTTTCTGGTAGCAGGCTTTCTGGCACCTTTCAGAATATCCAGAACAGATTGAGACAGTTGTAAATTTGCATATTCTAGGTCTTCAAGAGCCAAGCCCTGAGGTGAAGGGGCTGAAGATTGGGGTACATTATCCTGCCCTGAGAGGATGTTAGCAGGTTGTACCTCCTGGGTACAGAAATTGGTTTGGTCACTGACAGTGACAACAGCATCAAGTGTGGCACATGGACAGCTGGTTCTGATTTCAATATGATATTTTTTCTGCAATATAAAACATGTAAGGAAGTGTCTGTCAGAAGAAAATGCTATCTTGCTGAAATTGACACCTCAAACCCCGCCACCCCAGGGATAAGTTCAAAGGACAGGAGGTAGCTTAAACTGCAGATATCTGAAATGCAATCACTTTGTTAAGTTTTCTGTGAAGCCCAGGAAATAAAATATCCATTCATGACGTCCTCAGAGAAATCCTCTGATTTACACTAGGTGCCAGGAAGGAAGGGGAATATGCATGTGTTGGGGTTTCTCCCAAGACAGCCAATCATTACATCAAAGAGACTTTTGATGTCTGGGTGAAACAGATCACAGACTGGTTCAAGAAGCCCAATATGCATGTGTTGGGGGGTGTCGTCTAAGGAAGCCAGAATTACATCAAAGAGGCTTTGATGTCTGTGAAGCAGATCACAGACTGGTTTTGGCAAGTCACATGAAGAGAGGAGAATTATTTAGGTCACTTATTTTTTTTAATCTTAGTAAAACATCCTGTGTTATAAAATATAAATTTTAATACACCAAGGCGGAGTTAGGTGACCTCACGGAGAAGGCTCAAGACTGCTTTTAAATATACTGAGCAGACCTTACACAGTGACATTTATTTTTTCTGACTGAGAAAAGAGCAACAACAAAGCACTGAAAGATTAAGAAGTAAGGAGACCTTAGATAAGACCAGTCTGAGTGTATGTGTTGCAGGAATTTGCACTTTTAATCCTGTTTTGTTTTTAAGACTGTATGTGTGGGGATATCTTGTTCTGTATTTTACTGTTTTCCTATTTTACCTATTTTAAAGTAAAGATATATATTTTAAAAACAGAAACTGCCTGGTGTGTCTTGAAACTTCTTTTTATATAAGTGAAGCTAAGATGGTTATAGTTGACACTGTGCATGGGCTTACTGTGGTAATAAACTGGGAAACAGGTCAGAATTCTCTAGGTCTTGCATAGAGTTCTAAGGGTTCATTTTGAAATACCAGGTTAGGTGCCCATAGGCAAAGATATCTGGCCCCCCAAAGACAGAATTATCCGAGCCTGACAATTGGGTACGCTAACAAGAGGTTAGCAGTTTGAATCCCTCCAGAACTTGGGACTAAGGTGACTCAAACCCACAAAACAGACAAGAGGGTTACCTTGTTCTGTTAAACTGTTCACAATTCTATGCTCAGAGGTTGGCACTTTGGGAATAGAGGGCTGACCTGCTGAGTGGGTTTGTGACATTGAGTACCATGGCTCTCTGGCCCAGTCTGGGGCTATGAGAATCATTGTGGCAGACTGAGACCTCAACTTGACCAGGATTCTGGCTATCAGAGGAAAGGGAGGAAAAACAAAGGAACCTGTTTGACCAGTCCAGAAGGAAAGCATCTAGTGGCACTGGGCCCTGAAGTGGGGACCTGCAACAATACAGAGGTAACTGGTGATTGTCTGGGGCTGCAAAGAGATCTATCTCTGGACCCCCCCCCCCCATCTCCTGAATACTGAAAGAAGGACCTGCCTGTTCAAGGTCCATTCGTGATGGCCCTGGCTGATTCTGCTGAGAGCATCTGCCAGTACATTGTCCTTGCCTGGCAAGTGAACTGCTAACAGTGACATGTTGAGAGAATATGCCAGCTTCCAAATCTTCAAGGATTCCATGCAAAGCAGGGAGGATCTTGTTCCCCCCTGTTTGTTGATGTAGTACATGGTGGTGGTGTTGTCTGTCCTGACCTGTACCACCTTGCCCTGTAGGAGACTGGCAAACTCCTGAATAGCCAGGGGCACTGCTCTGAGCTCCAGAAGATTGATGTGCAAGAGAGACTCCTGAGGGAGCCACGTACTGTGTGATCCCCCAGGTGGGCACCCCAGCCCAGGAGAGAAGCATCCATAGTCAGCACCAGAGAGGGTACCTGAGGGAGAAAAGGAACCCCCACTCTGAGGTTGTCCATCTCCTGCCACCACTGAAGAGCTAACAGAAGGGTGGGAGACACTGGAATCAGTTTGGACAGAGAACCCTTTTTCTGAGACCAGAAGGATCTGAGGTGGAACTGAATGGCCCTCATCTGGAACCTGGCTCCCAGGACCACAGCTGTGGTGGAGGCTGTGTGTCCTAGGAGCTGTAAGAAGTATCTTGCTGGCCAAGGAAATCGGAACTGAAAGGATTTTGCCAATTCTATGAGAGTCTGTGCCCTTGCAACAGGCAAGAAGGCCCTTGCCTGAATGGCATTCAGTTCTGCCCCTACAAAGTCTAGTACTTGTACAGGGTTTAAGACAGACTTTTGAAGATTTACCAAAAACCCCTGAGAGAGCAGAGTATCTTGGGTGAGTTTTAAGGCTTCTGTGACCTGCTGGGAGGATTGACCCACCAACAGCCAGTCGTCCAGACAGGGGTAAACTGAAACCCCTTGCTTTCTGAGTAATGCCACCACTACTGCCAGACATTTTGTAAACACTCTTGGTGTAGATGTCACGACGCAGGGCATAGCCCTGAATTGGTAGTGGCCTGAAGGCAGTCAAAATCGGAGATAATTTCTGTAAGACTGTCTGATGGGGATGGGGAAGTAAGCATCCTTTAGGTCTAGGGATGCCAGCCAGTCCCCTTGCTTGGGAGTAGACAGAATGGTAGCCAGGGTTGTCATTTTGAATTTTGGCTTTGTAAGATGCCTGTTCAGGAATCTGAGATCCAGAATGGGCCGTAACTCCCCATTTTTCTTTGGTGCCAGGAAGTACCTTGAGTACAGTCCTTTTCCCCTGTGCTGATGTGGCACAGGTTCCACTGCTCTTGACTGAAGTGTAGAAACCTCTGCCTCCAGCTGTGCTGTTTCTGCAGTGCTGGAAGGTATGAAAATTCTTGCTGACAGTTCTGGAGGCACCTTGAAAGTGAGAGCAAGTCCCTGACCCACTATCTCCAGGACCCATTTGTCTGAAGTGATGAAATGCCAAGCCTGGAGATAGTGGGTCAACCTGCCTCCAACAGGGTAAGGGGAGGCGGTCCGAACAGAGCTTTCAGGGTGTGTGTTTCGCTGGGGTAGCAGACTGGGGGATGGAGGCAGCCCTGCCAGCTCCCTCTCCTGCCCCTCCCTCTAAAGAACCCCCTGGGTTGCTGGTAAGAGGGAAAAGCTTGGACCTGCTGGAAAGGCCTGGGGTAAGGTCTGCCCTTGCCCCTGGCCTGCTGCTTCTGAGGAGTGGCAGCCTTCTCTTTTGCTCAAGTACTCCTGTATGCCACTCTGTACTCATTCATTTTCTTCATATATGCCTCAGTCTGTTCCCCAAACAGAGAGTTCTGGACAAGGGGAAAATCCATGACATTATTCTGTGTGTCCTGGGACAGGTTAATACACCTGAGCCAGGAAAAATGCCTGAGGGATACAGCAGAAGCCATAGCCCTGGAAGCTGCATCATTGGAGTCCACAGCCATGTGGAACTGGGACTTGGATGCTTGTACCCCCTTACTGACCAATTCCTGAAGGTCAGCAGAAAGCTCAGGAGGGGCCTTTTTAGCTAGTTGTTCAACAGCCTCCCAAAGGGACTTCTGCTACCTGGAGGCAGAAGCCATATAGGAGGCTTGCCTGATACCCAAGGAAGATGCCAGGTACCCTTTCTTGGCAAGAGAATCCACCTTCCTGGAATCCTTGTAAGGGGATGAGAGGCCAGAGGAATGCCAGCCTTCTCACAGGCTGCAGTTTGAACTACCCCTACATGGCTACAATGACTAGCTAAAAAGTCAGTGCCATTGCCAGCCAGAAGGTACTTCCTGTCCATCTTCTTATCTAAAGGAGGGACAGAACTAGGGGTTTGGAGGATCTTCAAAGTCTGCTTCTTAAGGGACTTATGAATGGGAATCGAAAGTCCCTGGGATAAAGGAAGATCCATCATCATTCTCCTGCCTGGCCTCTTGTACAGAGAGCTGCAGGGTCTCAGCCACCTGCCTCATAAAAGCAAAATGGGAGGTAGCCTCAGAGACAGGCCTAGGAGAGGATTCGTACTGAAGATGGTCAGGGGAGACTTCAGGGTCAATGAGTTCCCTTTCATCCTGTTCCTGTTCCTCCTCCTCCTCCTCCTCATATTCAGAAAAGTAATACTCCTCAGGATCAAACGTGTCCTGAAGGAGTTGAACCGATATCCGGAACCATTGGCTGCCCAGATGGTACCTGCGACAGTTCGCCAAACCCAGATTGCAAAGACTGCACTATTTGGATGGCCTTTGCAATTTCATCCGCGGTTGGAACCGAGACCAATTGCTTATGCGGTTCCGAACCTGAGCGTTTGGCTTTCTTGGACGGTGCAGGTTCAGAAGCCGACGCCAAGTGTCATTTAGCCGTCGATGGTTCACCCTGGCTTGAAAAGTCTTTTGTAGGATCTGAAGGTTCGGCAGAACTGGAACCGGCCTCAGCAGTCTTGTCCATTTTTTCCTTCAGTTTACCGAGGCATCTATCTAAAGTAGATTGAGGGGAAATTCTTGCAAATATCACAGTCTGTAAGTGGTTAAAACCCAAACAATACAGACAAACCAAATGTGGATCAGCTTTTGCAAATTGCTCCCCACACTCAGTACAACTCTGAAACCCAGTGGGACCGGTTTTTCTCTTCGGTTTCTGTGACATAACCCTAAAATTTTGAGCTTAACCCAGTAGCTTAGTTAGGCTGGTTAAGCAAGAATCAAATACCTACTTTATTTGTAGTGGCTTAGTTAGGCCAGGATAAAGAATGAAGAAACAAGAAAATTACCCCGAAGGCTCAGTTAGGCCAGGTAATAGAGAAGCCAAAGTCTGAACCAGCCAACGGTTTAGCGCCAGCCAAAACTGAACCAAGAGCCCCCAGTCCTGGTCAGGACTTTGCACCGGTGTCCCAATACAGTGAAAATTTAGATAAAAGGAGAAATTTAGAAGTTTGGCCTCCCTCACGGTCACGGAACTGATCGGAAACCGAACACTTACCCAACCTATGAAATGTGAGCTATACCAAAGACAGCGGTTTGAGAATGTACTAAAATTAAAACAACGAAGCGGTTTGAAATAAACTGCCGAAACTACGCTACACCTAAAGCAGCGAGGAGAAATCTCCAAGGCGTCTTCACTGGTGAGAAGAATAAAGAATCTGATCAGTTACTAGAATGTACCAAGGACAGTGGTTTGAAAACTGAGCTCGAGCTCAACGTTCTATGCATCTGCATAGAGTTTAACTCTTGGTTCTCTGGGGCAGTTGAACCGGTTAGTCTAACTGCATATTGTCAGAATACAGCAGGACTTCATGTTATTTGAAAGGGGTACACTCTGACCCCCCCCCCCGACGCCGAAGGTGGGCTGCCATCACTGCAATGCATTTGGTGAAGACCTACAAGGGCGATAGGCCAAACGTCGTGGCTTGGAACTCGAAGAGGGCTCCCTCTGCTCGGAAGTGGAGGAACCTTCAGTGAGATGGACAGATCGGGATGTGAAAGAACATGTCCTGGAGATCCAGTGAGCAGAACCACATGTTCTGCTCGAGAGATGGTATAATCTGGGACAGAGTTACCATCCTGAATGTGCGAGACCTGAGAAATTGGTTCAAGTCGTGCAGATCTAGAATGGAGCCCCAGACCCCTATCCGTTTTGGGACCAGGAAGTTTCTGGAAATTAATCCTGGGTTGACAGAGGGATCTGCCACTCTGGCCACTACCTCCTTGCAGAGGAGTTGGGCGATATCGTCTTGGAGAGCTGACTGAGTGTGCATGGACACCATATCCTCCCATGGGTTGCGGGCTAGGCTTCGTGGGTACTGCTCCAATTCCAGAGGCAGACCCTGGCTGACCACTTCCAGAACTCACCTGTCCGTTGTAACAGCGGACCAGGCGGAAAGGAACTGATGGAGCTGGCCCCCCACAGGAGGTCCCAGAGCTGATGTGATGGGTGTGGGGTTGGCAACCCACATCCCATCACTGTGCAGGCTTGGAGGAAGAGGATCCTGTTTGGGAGCCACTCGGACCCTTTTCTCTGGGCTTACGGCCCGCCAGGGGCCCTGACTTGGGCCAAGGGCATCAAGTTTGAGCCTGCTGCTGTTGCTGCCCTGATTGGGAATGGGGTTGCTTGGCCGCAGAGGCAGAAGGCCAAAAGGGCTTTCTTTTTGGAACCCTGGGATTCCTTCTGAGCAGAAGTCACAGAGTCCAGGGTGGCACTGGATTTCTTTATGTGCTGGAGGTAACCATCCACTCCTGGACTTGAAAAGGTTGGTACCCAGGAAAGGGACATCCGCCAGCTTGTGCTGAGTGTCTGCCGTGAAGGTGGAGACCCTTAGCCAGGCCCTGCGGCGCATAGCAACCGCAGCTGCCACCGAGCAGGTGCAAGAGTCCCCAATGTCCAGAGATGTCTGGAGTTGCTGTTTCGCAAACTGCCTGGCCCTGGTCATGGACCTGCTTGACCGTGATCTGGAGGTCTGCGGGGAGGTGAGGGAGAACCTCATCTAGAGAGCCCAGAAGGGCGTGGGAGAAGTGTGCCACGATGACGGCCGAGCTTGCCTGATGAAGGCAGAGCGAAGAAGCAGCATAGACCTTCCAGGCTGAATGGTCTAGTTTCTTGGACTCTTTGTTCAGAGGTCTATTGGCAAATTCCGAATTTCCTGAGTGCCTGAATACAGATAGCAGTGTCAGTGGCTCAGTAGGTAGCACACTCGCCTCTGAGGCCAAGAGATCAGAGGGCTGTGGGTTCAGTTCCCACATCTGGTACTTGGGTTAATATCCTAGTACTGACACTGCAGTGCAGCATGAGAGGGGTGCTGCACTTCTGAGGTGCCGTCCTTCGGATGAGACGTTAAACTGAGGTCCCATCTGCCTGGACTGGAGGTGGATGTTAAAGATCCCATGGCACTTATCGAAAAGTGTAGGGGAATTTCCCCGGTGCCCTGGCCAAATTTCCCTCATTCATTAAAAATACCACCAACAGCTTAATCTGGTTCAAGGTCAGTTGGCATTCATCTGTATCCCCCTCCCCCGGGTCGTGCCTGAAAATAGGCAGGATTTGTCTAGTGCACTTACCCGGTCAACAAAAATAAAATAAAATAAAATAAATAAATAAATTCAGTCACAATCCCTCGGCCGAGCGGTGCTCTGTAAACCCGAAAGGAGCTAATGGGACCGTGATATTTATACACTGGGCTGAAGGTGCAGGGCAGGAGGCAGGTGCTGCCACAGCTCCAAGGCCGGATCAACAATGGCTTCGACCACTGGGAAGGCCTTTGTCAGAGAATCCTCTCACAGAAACACAGAATTTGACAGCAGATAAGTACCACTTGGCCCACCTAGTCTGCCCATTTTCCTACCTAACAGATAAGCTGCAGATCCTAGTTAACCAACAGCTTACTTCCTCCTACCCCCCCACTAGGACTGCCTTATGCCTGTCCCATGCATTCTTGAAGTCCCCCACCGTTCTTGACTCCACGACCTCCTCAGGGAGGCTGTTCCATGCATCCACAACCCTCTCAGTGAAAAAATACTTCCTCACATTACCTCTGAGCCGTCCCCCCTCTATCTTCAAATTGTGCCCCCTTGTTCTTGCACATCTCTTTTTCTGGAAGATGCAACCCTCTTGGACTTTGTTAATTCCCTTGAGGTACTTGAAAGTTTCTATCATGTCCCTCTCTCCTTCTTTCCTCAAGGGTATACATATTAAGCTCCTTTAGTCTTTCTTCGTATGTCTTCTGGTGCAGACCCTGCACCATTTTGTTGCCCTCCTCTGGACAGCCTCCACTCTGTCTATGTCTTCTATGGAGATGGGGTCTCCAGAACTGCACACAGTACTCCAGATGGGGTCTCACCAACTGTCTGTACAGAGGGATAACAACTTCCTGTTTTCTACTATTGATGCCTCTTCCTATGCATCCCAGTATCCCCCCAGCCTTCCTTACTGACTTCTCACATTGCTTGCCTACCTTTAGGTCATCTGATATAATTACCCCCAGGTCCCTTTCTATTTTTACTGTTGTCAGTATCTCACCCCCCATTGTGTATGCTTCCCCTGGGTTTTTGTTTCCCATGTGCATTACCTTGCACTTCTTTGCATTGAATCTGGAGCTGCCATACATTTGACCATTCCTCCAACCTTGCCAAGTCCCTTCTCATCCTTTCCACTCCATCTTGTGTATCAACCCTGTTACAGATCTTTGTGTCATCTGCAAAGAGACATACTTTTCCTTCCAGTTCCTCTGCAATGTCACTTATAAAGACATTGAAGAGAATCGGTCCCAGTACTGAACCCTGAGGTACCCCACTAGTAACCCTCATTTCTTCACTGTGTACTCCATTTTACTACTACCCTTTGCGTCCTGTTGTCTAGCCAATTTTTTATCCAGGCTACCACCTGGATCCACTCCAAAGCTGGCTATCTTGTGTATTAATCTTTGTGTGGGACTATATCAAATGCCTTGCTAAAATCTAGGTAGGCCATGTCCACAGCCCTCCTGGTCTACTACTTTGGTCACCCAGTCAAAGAAATCTATTAGATTAGTCGGCACAAGCCTTCGCATCATTGAATCCATGCTGCCTTGGGTCCTGTGCCCCACTGGCCTCTAGGTACTCAACAATTCTTTCCTTCAGAAGTGATTCCATTATTTCCCTACCACTGAGGTCAAACTAACTGGTCTGTAGTTTCCTGCCTCTGTCCTGCTCCCACTTTTGTGAAGAGGAATCACATCTGCCCTCCTCCAGTCCTCGGGTGCCACCCCATCCTCCCATGATTTGTTAAAGAGAGTAGTCAGGGTGTCACTAGTTCTACCCTTAGTTCTTTTTAGAATTCATGGGTGAATCCCATCAGGCCCCATTGCTTTGTCACCTTCAATTTTATTAGTTCTTTCAGAACCCTTTCTTCTGTAAATGGACTGGTATCGACCCCGTCTTCAGAGTGTTTCTCTTGTTTGGTTTAGGTAACTCCCCTCCTCTTCCTTTGTGAATACTGAGCAGAATTATTCGTTCAGTATCCTTGCTTTTCACTGCCACCTCTACCCATTCCCTCCCTTTATTAAGCTTCAGTATCCCTCCTTTGGTCTGTCTTGCTCCCTAATGTACCTATAAAGGTCTTATCCCCTTCTTAACAGAATTGGCTATCCTTTCCTCGGTTTGGGCCTTTGCTATTCTGACTGCCTTCCCAGCCTCTTTCTGCTTTAACTGATAAAGTTCTCTGTCCTGCTCCTTCTGTGTTTCCTTATATTTCCTGAATGCTGTCCTTTTCTCCTTAACCTTCCCTGCCACCTCTTTTGAGAACCACAGCGGTTTTCCTTCGTTGTGTTTTATTGATTTGCTTTACACAAAGGCTTGTTGCCTCTGTGATGGCTGTTTTGATCACTCCCCATTGTTCCTCCACCCCTCCTTCTTGCCTGTTTGCTAGTGCTTTTCTGAGGCACACTCTCATTTTCCCAAAGTCAGCCCTCCTAAAGTCCAGTACTCTTGCTTTTGTATGGCTTGATTGTATGGCTGTGTTTATCGTGAACCACACTGTTTGGTGGTCGCTTGTTCCCAGATGGCTACCCACTTCTAAATCTGAGATTCTTTCTCCATCCCCATTTGAGAGTACCAGGTCTAAGATTGCTCCCTCCCAAGTGGGTTCCAATACTAGCTGTCTGAGGCATGCCCCCTGTAGGGCATCAAGAATGACCCTGCTCTTGGATGTGCCTGCAGCAAAGGTGCTCCAGTTAACATCTGGCATATTCAGGTCCCCCATCAACAATATCTCCCCTTTTTCTGCCATTCTAAGAAAGCCTTCTATCATTTCCTTGTCCATTCCCTCCCCCTGAGATGGGGGTCTGTATACAACCCCCATGTGGATTGTGGTGCAATTTCCTGTCTCCAGGGTGACCCAAAGTGCCTCATCTGCTCCCTGTTTACTCTTTAGTTCTGTTGCTTTGATCCCTTCCTTTACATAGAGAGCTACTCCTCCTCCTCTTTTACCCTCCCTGTCCCTCCTGTAGATTGTGTATCCTGGTATGTTGACATCCCAGTCATGGTTCTCTGTGTACCATGTTTCTGTGACTGCCACAATATCCAGGCATCCCTCTTCCATCAAGGCCACTAGTTCAGGGAGCTTGTTACACAGACTATGGGCATTGGTACTCATCACCCTCCACTTTTTGATAGCCTTACCCCTTTTAGCCCCATTTCTGTCCTTACTGCCTTTGCCTTTTTTTACATTTAAATCTGTTCTGCTCCCTAATAACTTCTGTACCTTGGTGTTTACCTCACTAAACACCATGTTTTGTGGGAGGAGGCTCGGATTTCCCTGCTCTTTTTCAGTGCCTCCCCCCTTGGCTAGTTTAAATGCTTGCCAATGAAGCATTTAAACCTCTCACCTAGGATCCTGGTTCCCCCCTGGACAGATGCAGACCATCGCACCAGTAAAGGTCTGCATCTCTCCAGGTGGCTCCCCAGTCCCCAATGAAGCCAAAACCCTGAGCTCCACACCACTTTTTCAACCACTCATTGAATTCCCTGGTGAGAAGTGCACTAGCATCTCCCTTGCCATAGACAGGCAGCACCTCCGAGAAGGTTACCTGTGATGCCACTTGTTCAAGGCCCTTCCCAACTCTAAAACTCCTCTTGCACTTCTCTGATCCCATTCCTAGCCAGGTCATTTGTCCCTAGGTGGACAATGACATCCAGCTCCTCCTCCCTCGCAGCTCCTCCCACGATCCTGAGGATTCGCTTCCTGTCCCTCCAAGCCGTGGCGCCAGGAAGGCACCCTCCTCCCTCTCCCTTCCTCCCCCATTTCTACCCCTAATGATTGAGTCCCCACAGAGAGTTGTTTCCTTCCCTGTGGGGTCCCATGTCACCCTCCTGTGGGTCTCCTTTGTGAAAGTTCCCAGCATCCTCCTTGGTCTCCACTGCAGGTGCCTCCATAGAGGAACCACTATCCACCAGAACAGCGAATGAATTGTGGAGAGGTACAGCTGAGGATGCAACTCTGTTCCACCACCCTCTCCCTCCTTGAGCCCACCCTGGTCCAGCCTCTCCTCTTTCTTGGCAACCTCTGAGGTAGTGGCATTGGCCCTGGTGGTCCCTGGGTGGGGGAGGAGGTTTCATGAATCCTAGCCAGGTCAGCCTGGAGACGGGCAACCTCCTCTCTCAGACCAGAGAGGTGCCTGCAAATAGGGCAGCATCGCAGCCTCCAGAATGTCTCCCGGAACACTGCCGCCCCACAGCCACTGCACTGCACCACTCCTATCATGTCTTATTTTGTGTCCTCTCTACTGTTTCTCTGGATGCTTATTCTCTCCTCTCCTTACAACTCTCACCCTTCCTGTTCTGGGACAGCAACTTCCTATCTTCTTCAGTAGCCTCCTTCTTCCTTGCTCAATATCAGACCACCAGCAGCTGGGGGAGAGAGAGTGAGCTACTTTTTTTCCTTTAGGGTTCACAAAGCCAATGTTTCTCTATGATCCTTTCCTTCCTACTGCCAAACAGGAAGTTCCTGTTGACAGTCAAATCCAGTGGCTATAAAAGTAGAACTGGCTTTGGGTGCGGGGGTGGGATGGAGGGCAATTAGTAAGAAAAAAGGCTAGCACAAGGAAGTTGTAATTTGACTCATCTGCTTTTATCGTGTCTAAACCACACCCCCAGGTAAGCTCTCTTTCCTCCTACTGGTTTGGCAAAGTCAGCTGATACAGTACCCTTCCCTGCACAGAACACACACTGACTTTCTTTCTTTTTTTAAAACCCTAAATAAGACCCCTTCTACTTCTAATAAAGTTATCTGTCTACTTAATCTTAACAGACACTGACTCCTGCTAAGATATACGTTTTAAATTAATAAGAAAATGTAGCTTCTTTTAGTTAGCTGCTTTCTGCTCTACAAGCAAGGCTAGCAACAGGAAGTTGTAATTTGACTCACCTGCTTTTATAGTGTCTAAACCACACCCCCAGGTAAGCTCTCTTTCCTCCTACTGGTTTAGCAAAGTCAGCTGATACAGTACCCTTCCCTGCACAGAACACACACTGACTTTTTGTTTTAACCCTAAATAAGACCCCTTCTACTTCTAATAAAGTTATGTCTACTTAATCTTAACAGACACCGACTCCTGCTGAGATACATGTTTTAAATTAATAAGAAAATGTAGCTTCTTTTAGTTAGCTGCTTTCTGCTCTACAAGCAAGGCTAGCAACAGGAAGTTGTAATTTGACTCACCTGCTTTTATAGTGTCTAAACCACACCCCAGGTAAGCTCTCTTTCCTCCTACTGGTTTAGCAAAGTCAGCTGATACAATACCCTTCCCTGCACAGAACACACACTGACTTTCTTTCTTTTTTTTTTAACCCTAAATAAGACCCCTTCTACTTCTAATAAAGTTATCTGTCTACTTAATCTTAACAGACACTGACTCCTGCTCAGATGTACGTTTTAAATTAATAAGAAAATGTAGCTTCTTTTAGTTAGCTGCTTCTGCTCTCAAGCAAGGCTAGCAACAGGAAGTTGTAATTTGACTCACCTGCCTCTCGTTTGAGGATATCCGTGAGGGGGTATTCGGCCCACTTCTGGACGGGCTCCAAGGGTGTCCCTGTGAATTCCGAAATGAGATGGAGGATACCCATGAAGAAGGTGGGGCCTTCCTCTGTCAAAAGACTCCTTACAGATTCTTCATCCAAGGGACAAGAATGCAGGTCAGAGTTCTCGGACTCCGGATAGATCGGCCGGCCACCGGAGTCGCCTTCCACCCACCTAGGACAGTCGGGAGTGAGGGTGACAGATAGCATGTGCAGAAGGCCCAAAATGGGCCTAGACCCCTTGGCAGGAACCCCAGAGACAGGCTGTTTCGGTGGTGGTTCCACCCGATTTGGTGAAGGCTGGTTTTGGCCAAGCCGGAAGGCTCTTAACTGGCTCCGGAGGTGGAGGGACGGTGAGAACCGGTTCCTGAGAAGTTGGTTTCGGCCTGGAGGGCGACAGCCAAGTGATGGCAGGGGAAGAAGCTGGGGTCAACTTCTGGCCAAACATAATCACCTGCTGCCACATCAGATCTTTGTAGTGTCGACGCAGCCTGTATCAAAGCCTCTCCTCTCCTCTTCCAAGGAGGATGAGGAAGAATGGCGGTGGTGCCACTTTTTGGAGCGCTTATGTGCCTTCTTCAGCCTGTCGGTCGAAGGGGTCCGAGACCGTGACTTAGACCATCGGGGTTGTTCGGAAGGAACCGCGGAAAACAGCGGCTCTTCCAGGTCAGGGACCAGGACCGTCAGGAGATACCCAGCAGGCTGGGTCTCTTCCTCAGTGAGTCTGGGCAGGATCGGTGTCCTGAATAAGGAGTTGTTGGCCTCATCCAGTGATGATGGGTTGATAATTATTTCAACCAGACTGTTGTCCCGCATCTTGGTCGGCTGGCCTGACGGGGATACTGTGAAGCCAGCTGCCGAGGCCACAACCTCGACCTAAGTCGAGACAGCAGATTCCTGGGACCGAGATCCCTCATGATTCCAGGAATGTCATCGACCAGATGAACCTTCTTTATCCTTGTCTTTTTTACGGGACTGAGAGACGTACGTACCCAAGGGACTCTCTCCTTTGGTAGGGAGAGACTGACACATCTTCTTAAAGAAGACTGAGAAGGTGGAGCCCAGACTGAGCGGAACGAAAGCCAAAAGGGAAGAGGACTGATCCGCAGCCCATGCCGCCTCCTCTTTGAAGGCCTTCATCTGCTCCAGCTGGTCAGTGGACCCCACGGCCACGGAGACCGCACAACGGGCTTCCTTGGATTTGACCGTTGGGTTCAGTTTTTCCGGTCTGCCCAGGTGCAACCGTGTGAGACAATCATCCAGAACGTTGGGATGAAAAGCATGACACATTTCGCATGCCTGGGTGTCGTGAACGAGACATAGGCAATAGATGCACATGGCATGCGGGTCGGTGCGAGGCATCTTTTGGCCGCATGGGCAGTGGCAGAAACCAGGCGAGGACTTGTCCTCCATCATGGTTGAGATCGTGAAGCGATTAGAAGAAACTTGTACGAGTTTTAGTTTTGGTAAATCCGAAGATTTATGCACCAGGGCCTACAGTAACGCATGAGCAATAAGGAGGGAACCTGTATCTTCCAGTGGAAAGGAAGATCTAGCATCAAGGAGTGGAGCCGAGAGATATACCACCCGGGTGGGTGGGAGAAGCCAGCTTAACGACCTTCTGGCAAGAATCCTAAAGGGAAAGGACATACCAATTAGTGTGGATAGAACAACATATCCACGAGCCTAGAAATGGAGGATCTGTGACCGAAGCATGGCCTTCATACTGTCCACATGCAGAGTTTATGGCCATTACAAATGCTACTTTCTGCGTTACGAATTTCATGTCAAGCTGTAATTGGCTCAGAGGGTTTGCAAGGTATAATGTCCAGCACAAGATAAAGATTCCAGGAAGTATCTGGTTTTCATACTGGGAGTCTCGTGTGCAAGACTCCACTGAGAAATCTCTTGAACGGTGGCAGCTGAGCTAGTGATAAGGTGCCTACAGGTTCAAGATATGCTGAAACAGCAGACAAATGGACCTCGACAATGGAATACTGTAGTCACAAGTCTGAAGGGCCCATCAAGTATTCCAAAACCTTTTGAGCTGAACTCTTAAAAGGGTCCATAATAATGTCGGAAAACCGGATGGAGAAAAGTTCCCACTTGGCTATGTAAGTATTCTTAGTGGATGGCTTATGAGCAGCAAGCAACATTTCATAGACTCTCTGAGAAACTTAGCTCCCCATTCGTTGAAAAGAGTCTACACAATGTTATCTGCTAGTGTCCAGCCATGAGTGTGTGTTACTGTTCGACTAAGCTTGTCTGCCAAAGTGTTCTGGACTCCTGATAGATGACTTGCTTGCTGCAGGATTCCCTGCTCTAGGCAACATTCCCACACTCTTATTGCCTCCTTGCAGAGATGGTAAGAATGTGCTCCACCCGGTCTACAGACTTGTTGCTTGTCTGGAGGAGTACCGTCTTGTGGAAGACTAAGTTAAATAGGGTCTGAGGGTCATATAAGACTGCCTGCATTTCTAATAACACTGATGTGGAGATGTATCTCTGAATTGTCCCAGATCGGTGGCCTCCCCACCCTGTTAGAGAGGCATCCAAGGACAGGGTTATCTGCAGCTCTGACGGGGAGAAGGGGAAGCCCTGATGGAGATTCTCCTCTACTGACCACCACATCAGAGACCTCACTAGATACTTGGTCACCTTTATGGGACAGTTCAAATGGTGTGAATCTTGACACCACTGGGTGCTGAGCATCCAGTGCGTTATCCTTATGTGCAGGCTTTATAGGGGTACCATGAATACTGAAGATACCCTGAGCCCCAGCATGCAGTGCATGGAGTGAGCTGGCACTGGGCACCACTCCATGATGTAACAAGCCATCTGAATAATGGAGGTCACTCTGCTGTTTGGAAGGAAAGCTCGGGCCTGGGCTGTGTCTAGTAGGGCAGCAATGAACAGGAGCTTCTGGGAGGGAACCAACTGACATTTGGCAGGGTTCAGTAGCACTCCTATGGAAGCCAGGAACTGCAAGGCAGTTGCCACAGCTGACTCCGTTCCAAGACTAAAAGAGCTGTTCAGGAGCCAGTCATCCAGGTACCCAAAGACTTCTAGTCCTTGCTTTCTGAGGTACACTGCAAGAACTGCAAAACATTTTGCAAAAACTTGTGGCACAGAGAAAAACCCACAGGGAAGGACTCTGAATTGGTAGCGCTCATCCGCACACACAAAACCGTAGGTATTTGTGATGCTTGGGGTTTACCAGTATGTGCTGGTATACATCCTGCATGTTCAACAAAGCTAGCTAGTCCTGGAGTTGTTGTTTTTTTTAAACTTATGAGTTTGAATCCAATTGATACAAGTCTTAACAACAGGAAGTATTGTGGAGCTACATTTTTACAGTAAGGGATGTTCATACACCAGGCCACATTACAGCATTGGGTGGGGGGGAGAGTTAGCAATAAACACTGGTTAAACACTTAAGTATATCAGTAGGCTATTGCTGCCAAGAGCAGGGACAATGATTCTTCAGTAAAAGTAAAACACATACATCATGTACCCTTCTGATAGGTTACTCATCCCCTACATTCCCCAAAGAAGAGAGAGTCTGAGATTTAATAACTTGAACACTTAATGATACTATGCAGATCTGTAGAAACTGTTACAAACCAACACCATTGTTACTTAGCCTGAGAATCAAAGTCTTCCATTAATAATCATTTAAGTGAGCAACTGTCGGACAGCCATGGGTCTGAGAAGACCATAGTAATATTGTTTCATCCAAAGGAATCGTACTGTATTCTGACATATGCAGTATGGTCCCACCATAGTACTGCCCCGGAGCTCAAAAGGTTAATAGAACCTATGCAAATGACAGAATGCTAGGCTCGAGCTTGGTTTTCAAACCACTGTCTCTGGTAAACAACCTTCTAACCATTAGATTCTAATGGAGCGTGCATAGGGAATTATTTATACTATCTAATAATTAACTTTAATGAGAAAAAAGCAACAATCCACCCCCCAATGAAAATCCCCCATCTATGAAACAAGTAGGCATTCATCTCTAAGACTCGAGTCACAGATGGCCTAAGGTAAAAAAACAGCCCAGGAGTCCACCATAGTAATCAGAGCTGTACTGCAGTGCGCCCAGGTTCTAGTAGGGGAGGAAGGGTGGGAGCTCAGAATACAGTAAGACTCCCTTGGAAGAAACAAGATTACTATGATAAGTAATATTTTCTTCTAACCCCAGGAAATCTTACTGTATTCTGACATATGCAGACTACCCAAGCAGTGCCTTTGGAAGTGGGTACAGAACCTATTTAGGAAACAAGCTCTGGAGTACTGCTGTGCCAAACCTTGCATCACTCCTGGCCTGGGTATCCAGTTTGTAATGTTTGACAAATGTGTGAAAAGTTTTCCGGGTAGCTGCCTTACAGACTTCCAGTAATGGGATATCCCATTCAGCTGCTATGGAGGCAGCTGTGCCCCTTGTGGAGTGGGCCCTGAGGCCAACGGGGGTTCCTTGCCCACTTTGCTGTAACAAAACTGGATACAAACAACAATCTAGCGGGCAATGGTTCTCTTTGAGGCAGGTTTTCATTTTCCTACCTCTCCATATGTCAGGAACAACTGGGTCCTTTCCTGTCTGTGATCCTTGGTATGGTCAAGGTAATAGCTGATAGCTCTCTTGACATTCAGGCTATGTAACCTGCATTCCCCTGAATTGGAATGGTCAGTGAAAAAGACTGGTAAGGTGACAGCCTGACTTAAATGGAAATCAGACACCACTTTGGGAAGAAACTTTCTGTCTCTCCTCAGGACTACCTTGTCCCTGTGAAAAGAGATGTAATTCGGTTCTGCAGACAGTGCCTGTAGTTCACTGATCCTTCTGGCTAAGGTGATAGCTATCAGGAACACAGTTTTCCATGTCACGTATTTCAGGTCTGCTGAAGACATGGGTTCAAAAGGTGGCTGCATCAGCTGTCCAATACAAATATTAAGATCCCATGCAGGAGTGGGCTCCCTAGGTGGAGGGTGCAAGTACAAAAGCCCTTTGAAGAATTTTCTAAACACCTGATTGGAAGCCACAGAAGACTTCTTACCAGCTGAGAGATAAACTGATGAGGTCAAGGGCGTGAAAGTGCACTAGGTAATCCAGTACTACTGAGAAACTAGCTTGAGTACTTACCACCTCCTGCTGCTGGCACCAGATTGAGAATCTCTTCCATTCTGAAGAGTAAGTTCACTTTGTGGAAGGCTTTCTGAAGCCTCTGAGCACCTGAAGGACTCTCTTATAACCTAAGGTCAGCATATTTATTTATTTAGTTTTTGTTTACTGGGTAGGTGCACTAGCCATAGCAATGACTATTTTCAGGCACGACCCGGGAGGGTACAGAGCAACAACAGGAAACAAATTACAGTACACAGTAGACAATAGCATATCATATGAACAGTGTCAGCAGGCGCGTAAACAACAAAGCAGGGTAAATACATAACAGTGTGAAGGTACAGCAAAAATACTAGTAGCTATACATTAAATCAACTATTGCAGAAAATAGGGGAGGAAAATACAATGATGGCTATAATCTATAAAAAGCCAATATTGGGTAGGTGTAGCAGAGAAAATATAAGGCATGGAGGGTAGAGGGTGGGTTAGGGTACAGCTTGGAACAAGATAAGAGGGAGAATTTAGTTGATGTAAGGGCAGTAAGAGAAGGTAGGAGCAAGTGCAGAGTGTTAAACGGGCTAACAGAAATGGCCTGGGTGGTGAAGGTTAGGAAGAGTTATGTTAGCTAAGGCGGTTTGAAACAGGAGCACATGCTGGAAGTGGTGAGATGATTACGTAGCTCCTTCTTGAACGTGGCATGGGAACAGGCTTGGAGTAATTTTAGAGGGAAGGAGTTCCAGTACTGGAGGGGCGTGACAGGCAAATGCACTCGCACCTTTGGAGGTGCTGTGTTTGGGGATATGGACATGTGGGCATTTTCCATCAATCGTAAGCCATAGCAGGTAGTGTGGTTTCGGAAGAGAGTTGCCAGTGGCTTAGGTATCTGTGATCTGATAATGTTGTCAATGATGGTGCCAAATGCATAGTACCGTGATGCTTGTGGTGGGAGCTACCCCAGATCAGAGTAAAGGAGGCAGTGATGTTTCAGCTGGTGAGAGGAGGTCGCATAACGACAGACGTTGTTGTAGGTAACATCCCATTTCTTAAGGTGTGATTTGCCTGCAGAGGCATATGTTGCAACAGCATAAGTGAGGGTTGGTAGGAGTATGCTTCGTGCTATGGCAAGCCTTGCTGAGGGGGTAAGTACATAGCTGGTTCGGTAAGCAATACCGAGTTTCATGTTGACCAGCTTGCAGGTCTGTTGTATATGGATATCAAAGTTAAGTAACGGGTCAAGTGTTATGCCCAGGTATTTAAATGAGTCTACCACCCAAATTGATGTTCCATTAGAGGAGGAGAGACTGAATTTTGGTTGGGAGTTTTTGAGTTTCATAATGGACCCAAATAGCATGGCTTGGGTCTTAGATTCGTTCAGGACAAGTTTATGTCTCAACAGCCATTGTTGTATTAGTTGGAAATCTTGGGAGAGACTTTGGTTGATCTCTTCAACAGTTTTTGCACTCCTGTATAGGACAATGTCATCCGCATATAACAGGGAGGTGGTCTGCAGGAGGTTAGAGGGGATACTGTTGATAAAGATGGTAAAAAGCAGCGGTCCTAAAATAGACCCTTGTGGCATACCAACGTTTATGGTTGTTTTATTTGAGAGGGTGGAATTAAATTTAACCATCTGTCTCCTATCGGATAAGTAGCTGTCAAACCACTTGACTACACTGGGCGAAAAGCCTAGAGATGTGAGGATGGCTAAGAGGATGGGGTGGTCAACTAGGTCAAATGCCTTAGTCATGTCGATAAAGATGGCTCCTGTGAGATGACCAGAGTCCATGGCCGCTAGGGCATCCGACGTAAATTTGAGAAGGGCAGTGGTGGTACTGTGACCCTTGCGGAAACCATGCTGTGCAGATTCTATGTCCTCAACAGCCAAGCCTTGAGTCTGAGGGACTGAAGGTTGGAGTAAAGGATTCTGCCCTACGAGGACGTCAAGAGGTTGTGTCTTCTGGGTAAGGATATTGTCCTGTTCACTGACAGCACTAGAAGTAGGGAGTACCATGGCTGCCTGGCCCAGTCTGGGGCGATGAAAATCATGGTTGCTGGTTGTGACCTGAGTTTGTTCAGGACTCTGAGAAGTAAAAGAAAGGGAGGGAATGCATACAGGAACTTCCCTGTCCAATCCATCAGCAGTGTGTCCATTGGCACTGTGCCCATTGCAGGAGGCCTGCAACAAAACTGCAGCAGCTGGTGATTGTCTGGGGCTGCAAAGAGGTCCACCTCTGGGGTGCCCCACTGTCTGAACACTGTCAGAAGAACCCGCTTGTTCAGTGCCCATTCACAGTGGTTCTGATTGATTCTGCTTAGGGCATCTGCTAGGACATTGTCCTTTCCTGGAAGATAGACAGCCACCAGACAGAGATTCAGGAATAAGTCAACTTCCATATCAGCATGGCTTCTGTGCACAGGGTGGGGAGGACCTTGTGCCCTCTTGCTTGTTTATGTAGTACACTGTAGTCATGTTGTCTGTTCTGATCTGTATGACCTTGCCTCTTAGTACTGAGGCAAAGAACAGAATCCACAAACATATTGCTCTGAGATTCAACAAATTTATGTGGAGCAGACTCTCCTTTCTGAGCCAAGTCCTGTGGGCTGTCTGGTCTCCTATGTGTGCTCCCCACCCCAGGAGGGAGGCATCTGTGGTCAAAACCACTGAGGGTAGCTGCTGCAGGAAGGGTACCCCTTGTCTTAAGTTTGCCTTTTCCTGCTATCACTGGAGTGCCAAGAGTAGAGACTTGGTGACTGGCACAAGTTTGAACAAATGGTCTCTTTTTTGTGACCAATATGACCTGAGGTGGAACTTAATGTCCCTCATTTGAAACCTGGCCCCTGGAACTGTTGCCGTTGCTGCCATGTGGCCTGATAGTTGGAGGAGGTGACTTGCTGGTCTGGGGATGGGCAGCTGGAAAGAGCTGGCCCGCTGAATCAGTGTTTCCACCCTCCCTTGAGGAAGAAAGTCCTTCCATTCAGTGTCTAGGTCTGCCCCTATGAAATCCAGAAGCTGGACTGGGGTCAGCACTGACTTTCTGAGGTTTAGTAGGAACCCTAGGGACTGCAGGACCCCCTGAACCATGGTCAGTGACTTTGACACCTGCTGGGGGGATTGGCCCACTACCAGCCAGTCATCCAGATAAGGAAAAACTGTGACACCTTGCCTTCTGAAATGTGCCACCACCACCACTGCTAAGCACTTTGTGAACACCCTTGGTGCTGAGGAAAGGCCGAAGGGCATGGCTCTGAATTGGTAGTAGCCTGATGTCAACCTGAACCTGAGGTATTTTTGGTGTGATGGTCTGATGGGAAAATGGAAATAAGCATCTTTCAGATCTACTGATGCCAGCCAATCAACCTGTCTGAGTGTAATGGTTGACGGGGTGACTATCTCGAATGTTGGTTTTGTCAGGTATTTGTTTAGCTGTCTGAGATCCAGAATGGGTCACCACTCCTATTTTCTTTACTGTGAGGAAGTACCTTGAATAGAAACCCTTCCCCTTTTGAAGTAGGGGTACAGGTTATACCACCTTGTTCTGCAAGTTTTCTTACCTCTTCCTTCAGTAATTGGGCTTCGGATGGAGAGGAAGAGCTGAAGGCTCTCGTCCTCAGCTTGGGCATAAACTTGAACCTGAGGTTAAGACCCTGGAACACTACCTCCAGGACCCATCTATCTGTGGTGAGGGACTACCAGACCTGGAGGAAGTGGGCAAGCCTGCCCCCTACTGGGAGAGGGGAGGCAGGCCTGACAAACTCTTCAGAGAGTCTGCTTAAACTTGTGGGGTTGGCTGAGGACTGGGCCCAGCCCTACCAGTGCCCCTTCCACCACTGCCCCTGAAATAGCACCTCTGAGGTTGATCGGTCAGAAGGGCTTAGGTTTGGAAGAAGGGCCTATAATGGGGCCTTGCTCTCCCACCTCCGTTCCGTTGTTTCTCGGGGGGTAGCTGCTCTTTCTTTAGTAGGCCACTCTGTATTCATCCACCTTTTTCATATAGGCCTCAGTCTGCTGGCCAAACAGGGATGAAGGCTCACAGGGGAAATTAATTCTCACACATGTGATATCTATGAGCAGGACAACTGGCTTCAGCTAGCTGGCAGAGTAAAATATCAGACCTGTATCATAGCCAAACAGACCACTCTAGGCCTCTTGCCGTCAGGGGTTCTGAATATACTCATGCCTTATTGTATCCACTGCCTAACAAGAAGTTTGGAAAGCCTAATATTCTCTGTCCCCACTGTCGGACTACCCAAGGACAGTGCTCCAATTAAGTAAGAGCCTCGAATTGATACAACTCTCTTCCTGCTGAAGTCTGTAACTCAGCCACACTCGGCGAATTTAAGCGCAAACTGTGCCAACACTTTGTGGCCAATGCAACTTGTGATTGCTACACTTAATCGTCTCTATGCCTACTCCCCACTCTTCTCTCGCCTCTTAACCTCACCCTCCTCCCTGTCTCCGTCCTACTTAAGTTGTCCTCCCCTCTACCCTTGCCTACGGCTCTACGATGCCGGTTCAACAACAATTTTGTCGACTGGCATCACAGTGACAGAATTTATGTCGATCGCAAGTTGCAGTCAACATAAATCCGGATGGACTCCCGGTCTATTTTTCTCCGAGTCGGAGTTATCAGGGAGGGGCTGCAGAACCAGGAGACAGTGTGCCCCTGTCTCTGGCGCACCAATACAGCGACCTGTCGATGAACTGTCGATTTTGACGGCAGCGACGTTGGTCGCTGTATTGGTGTCACTGTTGGGGGGAAGGGGTATACCCTTGCCTACTTCCTGTTCTAACCTTCCAGTACCTATTCTCTCTCTCCTCAGTTCCCTACCCCACCTTTCTCATTCCAACCCCAAACCCTCACACCCATCCTCTGCTCTTTCCTTCACCCTCACGACTCTCCCCTCCCTGTCCCCATTTACCAATGCTCTCCCTTTCTTGACTACGCCTATTGGCTGCTATCCCTTTTCCCTTAGTTTACTGAACCACATGCTGCTCTCTGTACCAGCTACTCCTTCTTTATGCTGTCTAGGCCCTCACTCTGCACTGTTTGCGGTACTGCTCCACTATTCAGAATTAGCCACTTTTCAAAACTGACAGTGCCTTTTGTCTGCTTCTTTGCATATCTACTGTATGTAATTACTACAGTTACAAATCTGACTACTCCAATACTGCTTACTTGTTTAATTCAGTATGTAATTTGTTAAGGTGGTGTACTTGTTTGTCATTGTTACTCAACGAGCCCTGGCACAAAGGTGTATTTCCGAATTCTTAATAAAAAAAAATAAATAAAAATCCAGGGATTTTATCAGTGTATCCTGACAGAGATTGGTAGTCCTAAACCATGCAAATCTCCTTAAGGACACAGAAGTAGCCATCAACCTGGCTGCAGTATCATTGGCATCCACAGCCATTCTAAATTGAAATTTGGATGCCTCGATACCCCCCTCTTGGCAGCCTCTGCCAGATTGGACGTCATGGGCGCTGGACAGGCTTTAGAAATTTTGGATACTGTACTCCACAGCCTCTGGAGTCTTTATCCGGAGGCTGGGAAGCCAGGGGTATACCAGCCTTATCACAGGCAGCAGCCTGTACCACCCCTTCATGGCTGGGGTGCCCAAAAAGAAATTCAGCAACAGGTTTGGCCACCCAATACTTCCTGTCCAGTTTTCTGTCAGCTGGAAGAATAGATGTGCGAGTCTGTAAGATGTTTAACACATACTTTCTCAAAGATTTATGGATGGGAAATAGAAGCTTTTTAGCTGAAACCACATCTATCATCTCAACGTAGTCTGGTTCCTCCTCCTCCTCAGTTGCCTCTTGGGTGGGGAGGTCCTGAGCTTGTGCTACCTGCTGCATAAAAGCAAACAGAGTATTAAAATCCTTTGCCCGCTTGTCTGGGGAGTCAGGGCGCAGGGGATCAGGGGAAACATCTGGTTCCTGAAGTTCCCCTACATCCTCATCATTATCATAATCCACATCATCATCATCGTCCCCAAAGCACTCAGTGTCAAAATCATGAGGACCGGAAACCCGGATAGAACCTGGGGGCAGAACCAAGGGACTCTGACCTGCGGAACCGAACTGGCAGGAGACTGGAAAGACTGAACAATTTGTGTAGCATTAGCAATCTCCTCTGCAGTCGGAACTGTTAGGTTTAATGGTTGAGGTTCCTTTACCACATGTTTCTCCTTTCTCTTTTTCTTGGCCGTGGCTGCCGGTTCAGCAGCAGGCTCCGCAGTTCGTTTCCTTCCCTGCGAACTGGCACCCTTGTCAGAGGGTGTTTCCTCCAGTTCGTCAGTTTCTTTTGAGGATTGAGACTTGTCCGTAACCGGGTCAGTGGTTTTCTCGGACAACCTTTGCTTCAGTCGATTAATTTGCCTGTCCATCATCGACTAAGGAAAGTTTTTACATATCTCACAGTCCGCATTCAGGTAGTCAAACCCGAGACAGAACACACACAACAAATGGGGATCAGCTTTTGCAAAAGTTTCCCTGCACTAAGTGTAGTGCTGGAAGCCCATTGGCATGGTTCTTTTCTTAGGAGTCTGAGACATAGCCAACAAAAATGCTAATCCCCTATAAATTAGTTCAAGCTAAACTTTTTTTTTTTGAGTTGGTTGGTTAAATGACCTAGGAACGAACTGAGGTTTAGCCCGGTCACACTCCTAACCAAGTGAAAAATGTAAATAAAAATTTACCTCAATAATATAGAAAAAAAAGGGCTTGGTTCCCAAACGGCGGGAAAACCAGACAGAAACCGAGAATTTACCTAGGATTTGCTAATCTAAACTCGTCTACCTGTAAACCAGACACGGTGGTTCAAAAACAAGATAATTTAAATGGTACCGAACCAAGGAAAAAATAAACAATCTTGAGTAAAGATGCAGAGGCTTCTCTGAGGCATCTAACTAGGCAAGCGGAGTGAAGAATCTGATAGTTAGAAGGTTTGTTTACCAGAGACAGTGGTTTGAAAACCAAGCTTGAGCCTAGCATTTTATCATTTGCATAGGTCCTATTAACCTTTTCAGCTCTTGGACAGTACTATGGTGGGACAGTACTGCATATGTCAAAATACGGTAAGATTTCCTGGGGTTAGAAACGGCCATTATTAACTCAATATAAAACTTATAACTTTGGAGCTAGTTACATAGGTAAAACATAGAAGAAAGAAAAATGCCCAGAAGAGCACAATATTCAGTTAAGCTAAAAGACCTTCTGATTAGGGAAAAGTCCTCACATGAAAAGTCTTATATTCAACTAAGCATCCCAGACGTCAAGGCAATTTTTTTGAAACAGTCCAAAACAGTTCAAAAAGACCACAAAAATACCGCTCTGCAGAGGGAGGCAGGGAATTAGCAACACCAATTACTGAAGACCCACATGATATTAACCTGCAACAACACCAAGATAGAGAAGTCGATAGGAAGAAACATAGACTTTGACGACAGATAAGGACCGCTTGACCCACCTAGTCTGTCCATTTCCCTACCTATTGGATAAACTGCAGATCCTAGTTAACCAACATTCTGCTTCTTCCTACCACCCACCAGAATTGCCTTATGTCTGTCCCATGCATTCTTGAATTCCCCCACTGTTTTTGAAACCATTACCTCCTCAGGAATGCTGTTCCATGCGTTCACCACCTTCTCAGTGAAAAAATACTTCCTCACATTGCCCCTGAGCCGTCCCCCCTCTATCTTCATATTGTGTCCCCTTGTTCTTGCACATCTCTTTTTCTGAAAGATGCTACCCTCTTGGACTTGTTGATTCCCTTGAGGTACTTGAAAGTTTCTATCATGTCCCCCCCTTTCCTCAAGGGTATACATATTAAGCTCCTTTAGTCTCTCTCTCTCTCTCTCTCTCTCTCATGTGGCTTCTGTTGCAGACCCTGCACCATTTTAGTTCGCTCCTCTGGACTGCCTCCATCCTGTCTATGTCCTTGCGGAGATGGGATCTTCAGAACTGCACGCACTACTCCAGATGAGGTCTCATCAACTGTCTGTACAGAGGGATAACAACGTCCTGTTTTCTACTGGTGATGCCTCTCCCTATATATCCCAGTATCCCCCCAACTATCCTTACTGCCTTCTCACATTGCTTGCTTACCTTTAGGTAATCTGATACGACTACCCCAGGTCCCTTTCCATTTTTGTTGTTCATACCCCCATAGTGTACTCTTCCCTGGGTTTTGTTTCCCAGGTGCATTACTTTGCACTTCTTTGCATTGAATCTAAGCTGCCATACTTTTGACCATTCCTCCAACCTTGCCAAGTCCCTTCTCATCCTTTCCACCCCCTCTTGTGCATCAACCCTGTTGCAGATCTTCGTGTCGTCTGCAAAGAGGCATACTTTCCTTTCCAGTCACTCTGCAATATCACTTATAAAGACATTAAAAAGGACTGGACCCAGTACTGAACCCTGCGGTACCCCGCTAGAACCCTGCCTTTCTTCGGAGTGGACTCTGTTTACTATTACCTTCTGTGTCCTGTTGTCCAGCCATTTTTTTACCCAGGCTACCACCCTGGGACCCGCTCCCAGGCTGGCTAATGTATTTATGTATTTATTAATCTTTTGTGTGGGACTGTTCAAATGCCTTTCTAAAGTCTAGGTAGGCCATGTCCACAGACCCTCCCTGGTCTACTACTTTGGTCACCCAGTCAAAGAAATCTATTAGATTTGTCTGACATGACTTTCCCCTGTGAATCCATGCTACCTTGGGTCTTGTGCCCCACTGGCCTCTAGTTACTCAACAATTCTTTCTTTCAGAAGTGATTCCATCATTTTCCCTACCACTAAGGTCAAGCTATCAGGTCTTTAGTTTCCTGCCTCTGCTTTGCTCCCACATTTATGAAGGGGAATCACATCCACCCTCCTCCAGTCCTTAGGTACCACACCATCCTCCCATGATTTGTTAAAAAGGGTAGTCAGTGGTGTCACTAGTTCTCCCCTTGGTACTCTCAAAGATCGACACAGATAAGATCAGGAAATTGCTATGCCTCTGTACAGACAGTTGGTGAGACCCCATCTGGAATACTGCGTGCAGTTCTGGATACCTCATCTCCGCAAGGACATAGACAGGATGGAGGCAGTCCAGAGGAGGGCAACTAAATTGGTGCAGGGTCTGCACCAGAAGCCAATACGAACAGAGACTAAAGAAGTTGAATATGTACACCGTCAAGGAAAGGAGGGACATGACAGAAACATTTAAGTACCTCAAGGGAATCAATTAAGTCCAAGAGGGTAGCATCTTTCAGAAAAAGAGATGCGCAAGAACAAGGGGGCACAATTTGAAGATTTAGTGGGGACTGCTCAGGGGCAATGTAAGGAAGTATTTTTTTACAGAGAGGGTAGTGGATGCATGGAACAGCCTTCCTGAGGAGGTTGTGGGGTCAAAAACAGTGGGGGAATTCAAGAATGCATGGGACAGACATAAAGCAATTCTTGTGGGGTGTAGCAGAAAGTAGGCTGCTGGTTAACTAGGATCTGCAGCTTACCAAATAGGTAGGGAAATGGGAAGACTGGGTGGGCCAAGCAATCCTTATCTGCCGTCAAAGTCTATGTTTCTATGTGAAAACAGATATGATTTGCAGCCATACATTATTTTGAGGCTTGCCGGAATATGAAACACATGATGGACTTCAAGCTGATGAGAGTCGAATCTTACTCTGTCAAACCTTTTGCATCACTGGCAGGTGGCAAAACTAAGGTTCAGAAAGATGTGCACAGATGAGTTTTGCCATTTCAGTGGACCATGTGGTTTTGCCTCCCGCAGTACAACGTCCTGTTCCTTTACCAACCCCAAGGACCACCAAAATTGTACAAGCTTGATTTCCTGCTGCTGCCACTTGAAGACGCCCTCCTCATGGTGTCAATCAGTAGGCCCTCTGAACCGTGATTGGGAGTTCTAGTTGAACGGGTGTCCTTAATCCATCCTTCCATGAAGTGGTCAATTGAGTGCCATTCCACAGTCTCCGGCAGTCTGAGGATTCGGATGTGGGACGCCCTCGCTCCATTTTCAAGATTTTCCAAGCAGAGGCTGGCCCACCAGCACAGCAGTACTAGTAGCACTAATGCTCATGACACTGATGGCTCAGGGTCAGGAACGAGCCTGTTGTCATCGGAGGGCAGGACGGGAAGGCAAGATGAGCATCCCACTAGACGCTCTCCACTTCGGGGAGAGTGGGTGCTCAATCTCTGCAGCTCTACTACCTAGGGGCAGTGCATCAAAGCTGACGAACTGGGAGGGGGGACCCCACCACACTCTAACATGAAGTGCACGCACAGCATGTGCATGAGTGGTTAATCTTGTGGCGTCCCCGGGGAGTGGAAAAAAAAAGGAAATCACCAGCTGCAGCAGGAGGATGCCTGCCCCACATCGCCGACTGTGGAACTCTCTCTCAGATCATTGACCAAGTCTCCATCCGGGGATAACCGCTCCCCTAATGGCCTCAACCTGGAGGGAAAGCCAGGGCGCACTACGAGATGAGAAGAAAGTCCAGGAGAAGGTAGGTGATGGGGCTGAGTGAGGGGGCAGGACTGATGAAGTCCAGCTGGCAGTCAGAGATAAAATGCACTAAAATAAAAAAAAAAAATAAAAAAAGATTTTCCAATCACTGTCGGAGCAGCAGGTTTCCTCGGGTAAATCCTGCTGTTGCTGCTAAGGCTTTGTCTGCTGACTTTCCTGCCCCTTTATTCTCTTCCTCCACTGCACTTTAGTATCCAGCACCAGCATTTTAAAAGCCTATTCATCTACTTTTTTTAATCTAAAGCCTGAATGGCTTTCATCAAAGCAGCTTTTGTTGCCTGATTCAAATCAGCAGTCGAGGGGGTCTCCATCTCTACCGGGGCTGGCCATGCTTCCTTCTGTTTGATGTCATCTCATCCAGATGCTGTTTTCTGGTAACCCATGGCTCTCTCGAATCCAAAAAATAAATAAAAAATACTTTCCTTTTGATATGAAGCTGTTCGCCTCAATAAGTTCTGTCCAGATATACTATTTCTGCTCAGTTTTGTTGGTTTTTCCGGCAAAAAAACAATGTTTCAGGCTTAGGGTTGCCACCTTGGGAATGCAAAAAAAAAAAAGTCCACCTGCCCTCCCCCTCCTCCCCAACTGCGCTTCCCTCTCTACGCTACCACCACCACCACCAGACTGGTACTACCAGTACACATATTAATAATACATACGACCTACCTTGCCAGAGCTCTGCACACTCCTGCTGTGCTTGACAAGGCTGCCTTCACTCCTAAGTTCACAGGCTGCAACAGACCATAAAGTCCATAGCTGTGTGAGGATGATGAGGATACTATTGCCAGGCTCAAGAGAGTAGGCTGTCATCTGCTCCAGTCCCAGTAGTCCCACCTGCCCTTCTCACTCTGTCTGCGTGGGACTCCCATGGCTAACTCTTTGCTGTCACACTGTCTAGGGCTGCTGTCTCACTGATGCACTCACACACAGCTGCTCAGCTGCTAGCTGTCAAAATCAAATTAAGCAACGCTGCTTGTACTGTCTCTCCAGATCTACCCTCCCGGTGGCTCACAGTCACACACAGGGGCTGAGGGTGCAGGTAACTTAGGTACTACTCCCACTTTCATTAATAAAGAGATGCAAAAACTCTAAAACTCACATAAATTAAAACTTTTTCTCCCTGCAGCTAAAAACACTTTTTTTAAACCTGAAACTTACAAGTTTGATAGAGTCTGATCTAACGTGAATGCTTTTGCAGGTCTGAAGTTTCAAAATATACTGTATTGTTTTTAAAATGGCATTTAAGAACTGTCAGTAAAAAAAAAACCAAAAAACATTCTGGGTCTGCTTGATGTTTGCATTATTAAAAACCAAGGAACAAAAATTGCTTTTGTCACTTGAAAATCACTTTTGAATGTTTTCACTAATGTGAGAATCACTTTCTTAAAAATCACGTATGTAATGTGGCAGTGACACATACAAAAGTAAAAAAAATTAGGTACTGAAAAATGCAAAAGTGAAAATGATCTTACAGAAAAACTACATAATTTTGAAACTTCCAACCTGTGAAAGCATGCACCATGGCTGTCTGTGGGCCCTGCACCAAGGGAAGAGTCCATCTAGCTGCGTTGCAACTACAGATGCAGACACAGAGAGCCCCAAGACAAGAATCCTTGGAGCTGTGTGTGTGGCTGTGGAACTGCAGGTCCTCTGGGCCCTGTATTCCATGTGACTACAGATGCCGACAAACAGGACTATCCAGGCCCTGCATCAAGGGAAGAGTCCTGTGTTTGCGTGCAGCTAAGGAGGCAGACACACAGGGCTCTCAGGGACCTGTGCCAAGAGAAGAACCCTCTTTACTATATGATTACTTTTTTTCTCTAACAACATACTTTTTAGTGCATTATTTTCACTATCGAATTTTTCACTTTCTAACACTTTCACTTACATGAGAATTACTTCGATGAGAACTGCTTTTGTGATGTGGTAGTAAAACATACAAAAGTGAAAAATTTGTCAGTGATAAATATTAAATTATGGTGTGGCTTGGAGGGTGAGATGCCTGTGACCACTGCATGCTGCACATCTACCGAGACATCCTCATAAGCAGTCTTGCCCAGAGTGCTGTAAACACTGTGGCTGCCATGACGCCTAGCGTCCTCTGCAAGGAACGCGCTGCCACTTGAGAATGTTCTCTAACATAGCAGGCCATGTGGATTATCAAGTCTGTACTGTCCTGTTCTCTAGAAGAAAGGATCGGACTTAAGTCCTATCCAGTACTGTTCCTAAGGACTGCAGTTTCTAGGGGGAATCACTTGAGACTTCGGCAGATTCAGTAGGGCTGCCATGGATGACTGTTTCTCAGCCTTTTAGCCAAGATAAAGTGTAGGACTACCATGGACATCAGGAACTAAGATGCAGCTAACACTGATGTGTCCATCTATAGCCTGGATGGGCTTTTTGTGAGCCAGTTGTCCAGGTGAGGAAAACTTAGAAGTCCCTACTTTCTGAGATGTGCTGCTAGCACTTTCTGGCTTTTATAGTAAAGAATATATGCAGCTGAGGTAAGCCCAAATGGCAGGACTCTGAACTGACAGTGTTCAGAGTCCCATACAGGAAAGGAGGTAGTTGCAGTGTCTGGGATTGACAGGGGTATGCTGATAAGCATTTTGCATGTCCAGGTACATCAATCAATCTTGGGATCTCAGGTAAGGGAGAAGGGATCCCAGAGATACCGTCCTAAACTTCTTGTGCCTCATGTATCTGTTTATGTGTCTGAGGTTGAGGATTAGGCGCACACTGCCAGTCTTTGGGGGAACTAAAAAGTAGCACGAGCAGAAAATGAAAATTACGTACCTACCTGAATTCCTGATCTTTCTGTGTATCTTCACCATTGGGTATGCGGTTGAAGTCACGACGGGAGCTTTTTTTTTTTTTTGGATGCAGTCTTGGGTTGGCTGTTAGGTGTCATCAATCCCTGCCCTCCACAGTTCTGAGTCTCAGAGTAAGAAAGGGTTGGGAGGGAGGGACAAGGAAGTCCAAGGGACAGACAAAGGAAAAGATATACAAACTTAAAGGAGAAATAAATGACTAAGACGACAGAAGGAGAGTTAGAAATCTAAGGGGATTGGGAAGGGGCCCCAATCTCTGGAAGCAGAAAGAAGAGGGAAGGAGGGAGGAAAAATTAGAAATAGGGAGGGGGAGGACATACCCTGAACCTTTGACCTGTCTCCAGATTGTATAGGAACTGCGAAGGAGTAGCCAGAAGGCTGAACTGCCAGAATTCAAGGCACAGAATCACTGGCAATAAACTCCGACATGAGCAGAAGCAGCTATTCTGGAAGAAAAGACAGGATACAGGGCTTTACTCCCCCTAAAACCACCTATCTGGAGGTGAGAAACAAAGTTTCTTAAATTAATTTGAGGGATGACTCCCTAAGGACAAGAATGGAGTAGGGTAGAGGAGGAGAGAGAGAGAGAGAAAAGGAGAGAGGGCAACCATCAACTACCACCCCAAAGGGGTGGAGTCGAAGCACTGAGGAGAAAGTGCCCCCTCTCCAATCCCTCTCCCCTCCTGACATGAAGTAAAAATCCCAGTGTGCCCAAGGTCACCCCGCTCCTGACCAGCGGAAAGGAAGGGGGGGGAAGAGGGGCACACAGAGGGGAGGGGACCCAGAGACTGAGTCCCCAGGGGGATGGAGGGTGGGATTGTGATGAATGGTGAAAATACAGAAAGATCAGGAATTACGGTAGAGTACGTAATTTTCATATCTTATCTGTGTCAATCTTCACCATTCATCACTCAAGTAGTACCGAGCCCCCCACCCAAGGGGGCCCTAGACCCTAAAGGATTAAGTCCCTTAGCTCTCAGTGGGTGAGACACTAGGAGGGAGAACCTTTATGGGTCTGATGAGACCAGAGACTGGGGAGAGTGAGACGGGGACCCCAAGCTGCCCCAATAGATGCCATCTCACCCTACAGGAGAAAAGATGGGTTCTCTGGTATGTAGAGGAAATCACCCTACGCCAGGCCAAGGGTGACAACCGGGAAAGATGCAGCCATGCCGTCTGCCTAGTGCAGATCGCTGTCCCTACGACCCTGGAAGCTACCTCGCTGGCATCGTAAGATGCCCTCACTTGGTGTCTTGTTAGCTCCAGGCCACGTGCAGAGAGTGTAATGGCTTGTCTGGTTACCTCCGAATCAGGCATAGAGGCTAGGAGTTGACCTAGCCTGGACCACAGAAACCTATCATAGGTAGCATAGTGAGCCTGATGTGCTGATATTGAAAGAAGCAAATGTGCCGAGTAGAAGGTCCTCCTCCCCCAGAAGTCAAAATCCATGGAATCTTGATCTGGGGGCCGGTCACGGTGGAAGGCGCGAAGCCCATCGGGAGTGTCCAGCTGTGTCAGTCCTGACTGAAGATGAGGCATACGACCTGGAGACTCTAGGGGGGCACAATACCTCTGGCTCAGATCCCTAGGGGCTGGGATTCCGGAAAAGGGTCTTTGCCAGAATCGCAATGACGCCTCCTGGAAAGGAGCAGGCCAGGTGGGCACCACAAGGGTGTCCACACTGATATAGCCTAGGAAGGCGCATGGCGAATGTTCCAGATTGTGCTGAGTGGATGGGGTGACATGCAGGTCCTCCATCATCCTCAAGAGGAAACGCTGATACTCTGCGAGATTAGCAGCAGGAGAGATGTGGACAGAGGGCTCGTGTCCCCCTGAACAGGGGGATGAGGAAGCAGAGGACCTCAGAGATCCAGAGGTTGGCTCCTCAGGGTGATGGTGAAACACCTGTCTGTCCATGGTCCTGACATACGAAGGGAAGTGAGCAGCCACACCCCTGAATTGCTCCCAGGAGAGAGGTCCCCTAGGATGAATAATGCCTGGGACTGCAGGTGAAGGTGACAGAGGAATGGGGCAAGGCCAACGGCAGAAGGCGACAGTCCTCTGCCTGGGCAAGACAGCGCACCAGGAGCCTCAAGAGAAGAAGGAGCTCCGGAAAACCCTACAGCTGATCAACCATACTGGAACTGCCTAGGCTGTGCCCAGAAGATTCCCCCCGTGAGGTGACTGGGACCGTGGAACTCCAAAAAGACGGTCTCTACCCTCCACAGACCAGGGCCTTGTCAAGGAGACTGAGAGAGAAGGGCGGGGGTCTGCGCTACGACTCCTTCCTGAACCCGGGTGGGTCCCGGAAAAGGGTCGCCGCATCGAACCCTGACCCCTCAACCCCTCGGAGTCTGAAAGAGCCCTCCTCCTCACATATACCAGCCTAGGCAGTTGACAACTCTGGTCAGTCCCCGAGGGGACCACCCAGGGAGTAACACCCTCACGTGGGTGCTCCAATCGGGCCTAAAGTTGGGCGATCCAGGCACACCACCTGAGGGGGTACAGCAAGTGAGGGGGCAGAAAAACCCTCCGAGCCCAGGCTGCAGAGCAATAGTGGCCTGCACCGCTGCCTGCTGGTCAGCACCCCGACCCTGGACATGGTGGTAATCGCCCGCCCCTCAGAGGGAGGCTGGCTCCGGTCAGCCGAGAAAACTTCCAGGGTATCCATGTGGGCCGCCAACTGCAAAGAGTCGGACAGCCAGTCTGAACCAGACTCGGACTCTGTCTCAGAGGAGGTAGAGATCGATGTCTGGTGCCAGACTGTACATGGATGCCTGCTGGTGCTGCTGTCCCGACCAAAGGCGGCACCAGTCCAGGTGTCTGCACCAGAGCTGGCATCAAACTCTCCCAACTGCACTGCGAACGGTGCCCAAAGAAGACACAATGCCGAGAGTGGTAGCAGAAGCGGAGTTGATGCCTGTCATGGTGCTGTCCTGACCCACGGCGCTGTGAGCAGCACCGAAGTCAGGGACGGCGCCGACGACGGCACCGACAGCTCCCTTGGCACCACAAGCAGCATCGAGGGCACCTCCCACGGTGTTGTGTCTTCGCTTGGTACCACAAGAAGCACCAGAGCTGCCATGAACGGCGTCAAGGTGAGAATCGGTCAAAGACAGTGCGGTAGAACCTCCCATAGCGCCGTCGGCACCATTGGCGCTGCGAACTGCATCAACAGCGAAGACAGCACAGAGCAGCAGACTGGCACTGACAATGGTGCCATCAGGACCCACAGCACCGTGAACGGCGCTGAGGCCCAAGACGGCACCGATGGACTGCATCGAGAATAGTGCCGACCCTGGCTTCCCAGCCCGAGGAAACGACACCAGGAGAGCCTCTGTCCCCGAATGGGCGACTGCCAGAGCGGTACCTCCCACCCACCAGGGGGGATGGACTGGACCTCCTGCACTGCGGAAAGGGCTTCTGCAATGGCGAGGCTACTAGGAGCAGAAGCCTCCTCCTCCACGGTCCGTATAGAACTGGGAGGGGACCTGAAGGAAAGGCCGAGAGACCGTGGCTTGGCCTGACGAGTGCGCACCCATCCCCTGAAAGTCGGCGGAGCTCGTCCAACTTTCCACGCACGTTGCTCGATGACACGACGGTCCGTGGAGAAGCAGGCATCACATGAATCCATGTCGTGAAGCGGGCCAAGACACGTGAGGAAACGATCATGTTGGTTGGTGACAGAGTACTTCCGGCCGCAGGGCACCGGCACATAGGGGGCTGCCCCATCTTCAAAGATTTCTTACCCCCCGACCAAGACATGATCGATGGCAAAGCAAGTAAAATAAAGACTCGACGTCGTTGACAAAATAAAGAAAAGGAACAGTCTTACAACAGCGGCGTCGAGTGGTGGCAAAAACGGAACTGGCAGGAAAGGTATTTGTCGGAGTCTAAATATTTCTCGGCATCGACGACACGGTGACTAGGCCTCTTGATAGTAGCTCCTCACGAGGTGCGACCTCTACGGCGGGAGATGAAGAACTGGCGGGAGGGTGGGGTCGATGACACCTAATGGCCAACCCGCGAGCGCCACGCAGTGCATCGGCCTTGAGGGTGGCGCCGACAGTGTGTCAAATCCGCCCATCCAAAAAAAAAAAAGAGCTCCAGTGGGGTCATGACCTCCGGCAACATACCCAAAGGTGATGAATGGTGAAGACTGACACAGATAAGATCCTTTGTTTCACTCGGACTCCAGTACCTTCTCTACTGCCCTGTTACTTCCAGGGAGAAAAAAGTCTGCCACGTGTTTCAACTGACGCAGGCTCACCACAAAATGGCTGCTAACAACGGAAAAAGTGTCATCCCTTATCTGCCTGCAGTGTGGCATGAATGTTATTCATGTTCTTAAAGATCATTTTCTTTTCATTAGACTTCTGAAGCACTTTCTCAACATGGTGACCAAAAACAGAAGTTTCATTAAATGGAGCATTCATGATCTTCTGCTGAACATTGAAGGCACATCCTGATGTACACAGCCATGAATGCCTCCAGATACACACCCTCCACGGCAGCGGCATGTGCTGCCATGTCTGAGGCATCCAGAGCAACTCTCAGCTGGTGGTTATAATACTCAAACCCTTAAGTAATAACAGATAGGAGGTTCTGTTTTGAGGATGACTCTGGCAGGCTCTCCATGAGATCCTGAAGTCTGTTCCAAAGGGAGTATTCATATCACGAGATGTGAGACTGGTAGCTTGCAACTCTGAGGCCCAGAGTACCTGAAGCAAGCACCCGTTTCCCCACAATGTCAATCATATGAGATTCTTTATTGGAGGCTGCGTAGTAAATTCTTGAGGCACCACTGACAAACCACTGTTAACCATCATAGCAACAGTGTGTAGTATAGGATGTGTACTCCCAACTGGCTTTGTCCAGGGTGACATATATTTCATGTCCACAAGTCAAGGGACTGTTGGGACAGAGGTTGAAATGCTCCATCCCACCTTCTTGAGGGCCTCTAGAGCAGGATGGACAGGTAGGGTAGCACTTATGGTACCAGCACTGAGGATGTATACAGATACTCCATTTGTATCCATTTTAGCCTCCTCTACAGCTACTGGCTCAAAGTTCAGAGTCTTATGAAGCTTTCTGAGCAGTGATTGAAAAGAGAGACCCTGGAACTTCTGGTGACATGTCCCTGGTAGTTACCTAGTACTGTAGCTCTGTCTTTGCCTGGGCTATTCATCAACAAAACCAGCTTTTCAAATGGGATGTTCCAGAAATGTTTGTATCAAAAGGAATAACATGACATGAGGAAGGGCAGGGCGTGCTCAGTCCCCTGAGGATTCTGCTGATGGCGATGGTCTGGCAACCAATAGGGACAGCTTCCAGGTCTCAGCACATCGTGGCCATCTTACTGCAGAGGCCTCTGGCTCAAAAACATTACAAAGACAAATGGCATTAATTTGATATGAGCTGTGGAACTTTAGAAAAAGAGGTCTGACTCACCATGGTGGCACTCAAAACATATTTGAGCAAACTGGAGGAGCGGCTATATATCACCAAACAACAATAATGCACCACAGCAGATTCTGGGCTCGATACCTCATAGAGGGCCTTAATACAATTACACCAGACTATTCAGGACCTGCAGTCTGAAGTAGAGAATGCCAAAGCCTGTAACCATAGGAATAACCTATGTAGACGCCAGCTTACCGGCGCAGTGGCAAGGCATCCGCCTGTGATGTCGACGTCCCAAGTTCAGGAACGGACTTGGAAGTCTGAGGGCTGGCCACGGGGGAGAAGAGAGGGCTGAGTGTCCAGCACAATACAGAATACAGACCCCTGGCGGAGGCTGGGGGCTCTGCTGCGACCGGCGCCTGGATTAGTGGGAGGCAGGACAGATGTTGGGTTCGTCCCACAGATATCATTCTCCTAGGGAGCACACCATTGCATAAATGGTCCCACCGCCGACAGATGACGCCCCATGCTGGAACCTGCATCGCCAACCAGACTCCTGCTACTGTCTCTGATTTAAAGTCCACCAGTCTCTACCGGTAGCCCCACTCCTGGGGGATAAGTCAGAGGGTGCCCGGGGAGTTGAGAGTCTCGGGGCGTGTGTTAGGGCAGAGCACATGGCCGATAGGGCCCCGCGTCGTACTAAAAAAAAAAAGGAACAACCTACATATTTCTGAACTACCTGAGCGTACAGAGGGGGCTGACCCAATTTCTTTTCTTCAAACCCTGTTTCAAATGGAATTTGAACCACCCCCCCCCTCCTGTATACTAGAACTGGATTGAGCACATTGGGCTTTGGGCCCCCAAGTCCTTGCAGTCAAATGCTGGCCCCCATTCCCTTATGCTCCGCTTCTTAAGATATCAAGAAAAGGAATTCTTTCTACACTGGTTGGGGTAAAGTCACCAGCGGGGTCCCACAAGGTTCTATGCTGGGACCTGTACTATTTAATAATTTTATCTCCAGCATGCATGCCTCAAAGGGGTTTGGATTAACAAGTACGCTGACGACTATAAACTGGGATGCATAGTAAATGATAGGCAGCCTATTGCATCATTACAAAAAGACCTAGATAGACTTAATAGTTAGCTACAATTAATAAAATGACATTTAATGTGGCCAAATGTAAGGTAATGCACCTGGGCAAAAACAACATCATAGCTGACTACACACCGAACAACACAAAATTGCAGGTTGTAACTACTGAAAGAGACCTAGGTGTCATCATCACGAACAAACTGAAATTTGACACTCATATTAACACAACTGTAAAGAAGTGCCATGGCGCACCTGGATGTATTTTTAAGCATGTTTAGAGTAGGAAACCTGAGGTCATAATTCCACTGTACACCAGTCTAGTGAGATCACATATTGAATATTGTTCTCCCTTTTGTGCACCCACCTCACTGGGTGGGAAGGCCATAGCGGAGAAAATCTAGAGGAAGGTCACTAGGAACGTCAACAATATGACCAACATGGAGTATGAAGACAGACTCAAGATTTTGGGTCTATATTCCCTCAAATACAGAGCGCTGAGGGGTGATCTATGTTTGGCATATAAAGCCTTTCAAGATCCATCTATGTTTGAAATCATCTGTCTCGAGAGGCACACATCAGCAAATAATACGAGATCACACAAACTAAAACTTTGTTACACTTAATAAAATTGTAAAAAGTAATTATATTACTCAAAGATTATCACCGATGTGGAATTCCTTACCCTTGTCAGTTGTAACGAGTGAGAATATTGAACAATTCAAAATCAGACTGGATCAATTCATGGGTGACAAAAAATTATCTTTCCACCGTTAAGAGTATACAAAGGTGGCGAGTTCAGAATGGGCCTGGCCTTCAAACTTGTATATACCTATGAACCTACACAAAGCCTGGCAGAAGGGTACAGTTATGTACCAGACACACCGCTTATTCTTCGATACTGAATGCCCTCCATCTATAGCTACACACCGGTGAGTCTATGCACCAGTAATGAAGATACTGCAGGAACAGAAAATCACATTCAGAACACCCTACCAGGCTAAAATGGCTTCATCTCCACAGAAGAAGTTATAACAGAGCTGGTAAGCAGGAAAACTGAAATTCCACTGAAAACACTCCGATCTTCCCAGCTGCCATCCATCGCTACAAAACTGCCCCAGAAAGCTTGGCAGCAAGTTAACCCCAAAGGAGCAACACAGCAGGCAAGGAGCAGTGGCCATCCAGGAGACTGTGGTGGGACTGAGGAATAAATTGCTCCCCGCCTTTCAAAGTAAAATGGCTGATCAGTCAGAGGACTGACTCCAAGGTTAACTGCAACACTAAGGTAGGTCCATAACACCCCATTTACATTATCTGGGCAGCCTTGAAGTTAGTTTCTAGATCCCCTAAATTTATCGTGACTATGTTGTCTAGTTAGCTTCTCCCCCCTCTTTGGGGCGACTGTCCCCTGCTGACTCCCGAGACAATACCATGCCTGGTTAGCATTTTGCAGCCTGCTTCCCATAATATTAATACTAAATTTCTCTGGTCCAATGTATGGCAATCGTAAATTTCGACATAGGAAGACAGTAATTCCCTGGTGATGACCTGTGCAGTAACACGCTGGTGGAACTGTGTCTTCAGGCAAGTCGATGTCTAGCAGGATAACATATCTTAACACACTCAATACAGTTCAGCCCAACAAGGAGCAGACTTGGGGGCCGCTGTTACCTAGAGTGAAGCTAAATCCAGTGACAGGCTGAGAAAGCCTGTTCTTCCTAAATGTTACTTATACTACTGGCTCATAGAACCCTTTTTATTATAGTTTAGCAGAAGGTGATTAAGCTGGCCAAGGACTTATATGATATAATCCCCTTATAATCCACCGTGCACTGACCCGTTGCCTCCTTGACAAGCTGAAAGGGGAAAGAGCAATGTTGTCCCTAACTCCCTCCAAGGCAATCAATGTGTCTAATGGGGAAGCTGGCTGTTACGAATTGGTGTTGGTTCTTGGGGGGAGTATGTGGTGGCTTCCGCTTGTACATGGGGTGGGTGGGGCGGTGGATTGAGAAGCTTGAAGGGTGACTGCTGGGCTCTTACCAAGACATACCCAGTAATTAGGGGTAGTGTCTATTAAAATGCTACATGTACTGTTGCAATAACACAAGACAGTTGATGGGGGGCATTTGGAACCCAAACCCCTTTAACCCCCATTTTTCCTGACATATAAACATCTGCAGGCCACAGTGAGTGGTGTCCCACAAGGCATCGCACAATTCTTGCCATCTAGGTTCCAGGTTGGATCTGTAGAAAAAGAAGTACTAAGTTTTCCTCAGTAGCATGGAACAGCCTAGTTGGCTTTCTATTGGGTGCTGTGTCACCTGCAGTTTGTACAGACCCCTTTGTACATGTTCCCTGTTAGAACTGGTTATAACCCTACTTGGAATTCATTAGTTCTAAGTAAATGGCTGAAAAAAGTCTGTGAATCCTGGCATTATTTAGTATGCTTTCTGATATATGATGTGGTGTGGTGTTTGGGGGGGTGGGGGCGCGGCATTTGGGAGCCATCACCCCTACTGATTTAAACAGCAATATGGCTTAACAATAATGGCAACTACACTCCTGGAACGTTACTTGACCTACCAGCCTGATAAAATGCTGCAGGATACTAACCCATCTTAAAAAGACCCGCTCTGATTCGGTCTTCATGCACCCAGCAACAGCACGAAAAATTAGCTAGACCTGGATTCATTACAGTTTACGCCTCCTGGTTTCATGCTGGTAGAAAGAGGGGAGTAGCTATTCTTATTCCTAGTATATCCCCTTTCAGGTAACTAACTCCTGGTCTGACCAGGAATGACACCTAATCATAGTTCAGAGGCATTTATATAACACGTTACCCTGGCAAATGTATACTTACCCCCAGGGATGAACTCCTCTACAATCAAAACGCTTATTGACAAAATAATAACTAATACTAAGGGGGTACTTCTATTAGCCAGAGACTTTAATATAGCCATTAGTCCACAATGGGACTCATCAAACTTTACGCCCCCCCCAAGACAACCAGGATCCCATAAAACATTTCAGCAGCTTATTCAGATCATCGGCTGGGCGGATTTCGGGCGATTCTTACACCACCAAGTACGTAATTATACCTATTATTCTGCAGTTCACGGAACCAACTCTCAAATAGACCATTGTTATACCCAAAAACAAAACTTAACATATTTAGCAGACTGCAAATTAGGAGCTATAGCACATTCTGACCATGCTACAGTGATCAGCAGTTGGGATCAGGGCCAGGGCAAATGTACCACACGGTGGAGGTTAAATCCTTATTATCTATGTTGGGAGCCCTTTTGAGAGTTCCTTGATAATAAGATTGAGGAGACCCTATGGGATAACTCAAGTCCAGACGTAGCCCATTCTTTGATCTGGGATACACTGAAGGCCATACTATGTGGTCATCTTGTTCAATACACTTCTACCCAATCTAAAATTAGGCAGGAGAAGCAGCAACGTATGGAGGATATGCTCCACTTATATGACTGGCACATCAGCAGGGAGACCCATTTGTGCTCCCCAAGCTAAAACAAACTAAGGAGGACACAGACACCCTCTGTCTCCAACAATCAGAAACTTCCCTAACCTTCCTCTGTCAAAGATACTACAAGGTAGGCAACAGAGCTACTAGATTGCTGGCATATCAAATCCGCAAACAACGATGTGCCATGACTATTGCTGTGGTGCTACACCCCATCACAAGGTTGCATCAAACCAAATTACATGAGATCACACAAGCTTTTAGTACTCATTATCAATCCCTGCACACCCCGGAGCACATACCAACTGCTCCTGATATTGCCAACATTCTGAACTCACTTACTTTACCCACTATGACTGAGGAAAGTACAGTTCCATAAGAACTTACCGTAACAGTAGATCTTCGAGAGAGGCTCTTGCAGTAGGTATTCATTTTGGGGGGTAGGACTAAGCCACCAGGTGTCAGAACCCCACGTAAAAACTTCTAGCTAGAAGTCTCGCGGGGACATACCCATGTCAGGTGACCGTCCAGGCGACATCCATATAAAGGGGCGGTCCCCACGCTACCAGATTTTTCCCCGCCAAAGGCCTAAAGAGGCAAGACGAGAGAGAAGAGGACATGACCCCATGGAAGAAAAAGAGAAGGAAACCTAGGGGGACGGAGGGCGGGAAGGTAATACCTACTGCAAGAGCCTCCTTGAAGATCTATTGTTACAGTAAGTTCTTACGTAACTGTACTATCTTACTTCGAGAGGGCTCTTGCAGTAGGTATTCACAGATAGGACTGAGTCTCAAGCAGTTTGGAACAAAGAAGAAAACCCGGGAGGAGGACTGTCATCCACAACATAAACCTCAAGGCAGGACAGGTCTCGTGAAAGGAGACCCTGCAGAACAGCCAACCCGAAGCCTGATCTATGGCAGGAGGCAATGTCCAAACTGTAGTGTTTCGTGAAGGCATGGACAGACCTCCAAGTTGCGGCTGCGCAGATATCTGCCACTGACACATTCTTGAAACAAGCCACAGTGGCAGCTACTCCTCTTGTGGGGAGACCTCTGACCTGACCCAGGAGGGTTTTGTTGTACTTGTCGTAACAGAAAGTGTACAATTCACCAACCACTTAGACAGGCATTACTTGGACACAGCATTGCCTTCCTGTTTGTGAGCGAAAGAAACGAAAAGCTGATCAGTTTTCCTGAGATCCTTAGTCTGATTGGTGTAGTATCTCAGGATTCTGTGAACATCCAGAGTATGTAAGAGGTACTCCCCATGATTTAAGTGTTGCATAAAGAAAGCTGGTAACTCAATGGATTGATTCAGCATAGACTCAGCCACCATCTTAGGAAGAAATTTAGGATTGCTGCGCATGGCCACCCGTTTCTTGTGGAAAATCAAATACGGGATTTTACACATCAAGGCTTGGAGCTCGGAAATACGTCGAGCAGAGGTAATGGCCACTAGGAAGAGAGTTTTCCAGGAAACGAACTTTAAGTCTGCTTCTGCTGCCAGTTCGAAGGGGGACAGTGTGAGCTTTTCCAGGATAAAATTCAAGTCCCATGGAGGGGCGGGATTGTGGATGGAGGTCTCACATGGAGATCCCCCTTAAAGGATAGCTGCCATATGGACTTTCAAAGAAGAATGGCTGAGGCCCAGGTCGAAGAGGTGATGCATGTAATCCAGGACTTGGTTAGCTGGGCACGAGAAAGGCTCCAAGTCTTTAGAGCTTGCCCAGATGGAAAACCGTTTCCACTTCATGGCGTAGGTGGACCTGGTGGAAGGTTTTCTCGCCTCCACCAAAATGTCCGCTACTAACGGAGAAACTCTGAAGCATGCCTTAGCTGTGCCTGAAGGAGCCATGCATGGAGATGAAGGGATTTAAGGCCTGGGTGAACTAGGGTCCCCTGATCCTGGATCAACAACTGCTGCGACAGAGGAAGAGGAGGTTCCTCGGAAAACAGTTGCAGAAGAGAGAACCAAACTTGCCTGGGCTAGAAGGGGGCGATGAGAATCATTCGAGCCCCTTCTGTTCTGAGTTTGTTCAAGACTCTCAGAATCAAGGGAATGGGAGGGAAGGCATAAATGCATCTGTCCCTCCAGCAGAGAGACAGAGCGTCCCAACAGAAAACATTTCACCCTGGAGCGAGCAAGCAAAAGGCAGGAAGTTTGGCGTTTTGGGGGGAGGCGAAAAGATCCACCTGAGGCGCCCCCCACTGCCACAAAATGTTGTTTATGACTTGTTGGTCTAACTCCCATTCATGAGCCCTGGCTGAGAAGCAACTGAGCTCGTCTGCCAGGGTATTTTCCACCTTCAGAATGTGAACTGCAGTATGGTGAAGGTTGTGCTGAGCTGCCCAATACCAGACTCTCATCATCTCCCAGCACAGGGGATAGGAACATGTTCCTCCCTGTTTGTTGAGGTACCAGACTACATACATGTTGTCTGATTGGATCAGAAAATGATCGGGAAGAATGAAGGGAACAAGAGCCTGTAGGACATATGTGCAGTTTCTGCTCAAAAAGGGACCAGCTGCCCTGAGTCCTGTGAGACCCTAGGTGAGCACCCAGCCCTCCCCTGATGCATCTGTTGTCAGTGTTTGGGAATGGAGGGGTGATGCAAAATGGAACTCCCAGACACAGGTTCTCCTGAACCATCCACCAGTGCAAGTCCCTGTTCATGGGATCAGACACTAGCACCTCTTGGTTTAGTTTGTCTAGAGTTTGGTCCCATTGCGACCGAAGCGTCCATTGAGAGATACTCATATGGAGCCGAGCAAACGGAACCGTCGGAATGGCAGCCGCCATAAACCCGAGAAGATGGAGGACTGACCTGGCTCCGACCCGTCTGTGACCAGACAGGAGATGAGCCTAAATTTGAAGGGTCTCGACCCTGTCCAGAGGCAAAAAGGCTTTGCCTAGGGTCATGTCCATTATCGCCCCTATAAATTGGAGGCGTTGGCAAGGGACCAGGTGGGACTTGACCTGGTTGACGGTAATACCCAGGCTGGTAAAAACCAGCAGGGTAAGGGAAAGGGAGTGCAGGACTTCCTCCCTGGAAGGGGCCACCAGGAGTCAATCATCCAGGTACGGGAAGACCTGCACACCCTGAGTATGCAGGTGGGCTGCTACCACTGACAGGCATTTGGTAAATACTTGTGGGGCCGAGGAAAAACCAAATGGAAGGGCCTTGAACTAGTAGTGGTTCCCCTGAAAGCAAAATCAGAGGCATTTGTGGTGGGAAGGGCACATGGGGATATGCAGGTACGCATCCTGCATATCCAGAGCGCATAGCCACTGTCCCAGCCGAAGTAAGGGAAGAAGACTCTGCAAGGAGAGCATTCTGAAACATTCGTACTCCACGAACATGTTCAGGGAGCTGAGGTCTAGGATAGGCCTCAAGTCTCCAGTCTTTTTTGGTACTAAAAAGAAATGGGAATAGTAACCCATCCCCCAAAGATAAGTGGGGACGGGCTTTATCGCCGACTTTGACAGAAGGGATAGGATTTCTTCTAGAACCAGAGGAGATGTTGCAGGGAGTAAGACAACTGAGGAGGGGGTTTTCGAGGAGGCTTTTGTAGAAACTCTATTGAGTGCCCAGCAGATGTTAGCTGCAGAACCAAGTGTCTGATGTTATCCTCTCCCAACCGGGTAGATGGGAGGAGAATCTCCCCCCACCGGTTCCTCTGGAATGGCCAGAGGCAGAGGGAGAGACAGGGAGTCAGGAGGTGGAGGGCAGCGAGCAGCCGAGGCTCCCGCCATTTTTGCTTGGGGAGTCTTGCTGCTGGAGGGGCCCGCTTGTTGGTGCGCTTTCCTTGGTTAGGTTTTGTTTTTTGTCGGTTTTGCCGATGAAAAGGACATCACTGCCCTTGAGGGGGCCTGTACAAAGTTTGAACTGACTTGAGTGCAGTGCCCTTCTCCTGCAGTTCAGTTACGATGTCCTTGACATCACCGAACAGCACCGAACCCCTGAAGGGAGCATCCTGTATGGCAATCTGCACTTCGGGGACCAATCCAGACACAAGAAGCCAGGCATGACACTGTACGCCTATGGAGAAAGCTGAGCTTCTACCAGCTGTATCCACTGCATCGTAGGTGGCACGGAGCATGTGCCTAAAGGCCAAATGATCGGATCGGACCAGGTCTCCCAGTCTCTGTTTGGTCCGTGAATCAGGACGGGAATCCAGCCTGGATTCTACCTGGCAAAGAATGGACTTCTGGAAGTCCCCATGTGGCTGACGTAGTTGAGGGTCCTGATACCTAGGGTCAAAGATGAGTAAATCTTCTTCCTGTACTGATCCAGAAGTTGGATTCTCTGTCAGGTGCAGACGAGCTCAGGTGTTTTGTATTGGCGGAGCAGCCGTCGGCGGCACTGATCACAACCGAGTCTGCCTTGGGGTGGAGACTGAGGAAGTCTTTACCCTCCGGAGCATGAGATATAGCCTATCCGCCTTCCTCGGAAGGGGGGCTAGCGTGGATGGTTGCTTCCAAATAGTGGAGACAAGATCCATGTGAGGCTCTACCCAAGGTAAAAGCAGTGTGGGAGTGGTCTCGGGCAGATCCAAATGTGCAGCAAGCTTCTTATGCTGTGGGTCTGGCTCCACTGATTGCCCTTGACATGTCTCCTGGATCTTTCTCAAGAGCTCCAGAAAAGGATCCTCCAGAGGGGACTTCGGAGGGTCCAACGGCTCTGGGTTTTCTGGAGTATGAGGCTTGTCTCCAGGTTCAGAGTGATCTCTGAGCCAGATGGCCCTGAAATAGAAGAAGAAGGCTCCTCCTAGGAGGGGGAGGAACGACCCCTCTGGGGACCACCCTGGGGTGCATGTCCTCTCTGCCCTGGGAGCCAGATGGATCTCCTCTGACGATGGGTAAAGAGGGAAGGGTCTCCGACGTAGGGTCCGGTGTCGGAAGACGACTCTTGACCACCCTGTGAGCTGAGCCTTAGCCTCAGCCCACCAGGAGGCCAAGACCTCCTTCAGGTCTGCCGGCAACTGCAGAGGTGGCGGCGGAGGAGGGCTCAGGTACGGGTAATTGGGGTACACGTAATAGGGGTATCCATAACCCGACAGCGGGAAACCTGGTGTTTGCATTGCAGTGCCGGGTAATGTGGCATCGGATACTGCAGAGCCGGGTACTGTGGCACCAGGTATTGCTGTGTCAGGTACCCTGGCACCAGGGGCTCTGGCTGAGCAGAAGGTCCTGGCATAGGCCCTGCTGGCGAACCAGACGGTGGGATCGTTGGTCTGGAGGGCGTTGGGCCCTGCGTGGGGAGACCTCTGGGAGGGTCTGACAGTCCTGGTGGAAGAGCAGGTCCTCCGTCAGGCAGAGGTATGCCAGAGGGCGTCATCAGGTTGGCCAGCGTGGCGTCGGAGGGGCACCCCTGACAGCAGCAGCCCTAGGTCCTCGGTCCTGGCCGGGGAAAGAGGATCAGAATCCCCGGGGGGCCTGAGCTGACGAGGGACCTCAGAGGGCAATGGGCCTATCCGTTGGGGGGAGCCAGGGGCGTCAGGCATGATGACTGGGTCTGGCACAGACAGATCTGCTGGGTGGTCATCGGAGGGGCCGAGGTCCAACTTATCAACAGCATCCAGGCGGACGTCAGGCGAGCCGGCATCCGACTTATCAGACTCCCTGTCCGTGGAAAGCCATGAAGGAGGGGTGGCCTTGGCAGAAGGGTGTCGGGCTGGGCATTCACCTGAGGTGGTGAGTGACTTATCAGCCCTGTTCGTGCGAATGTCGGTGGAACCGGCGTCAGACTTACCGGACCCGCTCGGACTGGAAGGCCACAATGGAGGAGCAGCCTTGGAGGAAGCGGAAGCCTCCCTTACCCCGGAGGTTCCCGAGGGGACAGAGTGCGAGCCCGATGGGAGGGGCGACACCTTCTTGGTAGCTACCAAGATGGCCGTCGAGGAACAATCCCAAGGGCAGATATTTGAGGGCCATGACTCCATCCGGGTCGCTGCTGTGGATGAAGAATCCTGGTCCCAGTGCTTCTCCTTCTCACGTTTCCTTTTATGGCCCTCTGGGGAGGTTGACGCCTGCCGAAGTTTTTTCAACTCCTTCTCCATGGATGCCATTTTCTTTTTCAAGAGGTGGGCTTCCGGGGACTGCTTCCTTTGTCTGCGGGTAGCTGAGCTGAACTTTTGGCAGTGCTGGCGGTCCTCCACCTGGTGGTCCGGGCCTAGGCAGAAAAGGCACAAGGAGTGCCCATCCTTGTGTGGAAGCTGTGAACCACACGAGTCGTACTTGTTTTTATGTGATTCGGAGGGCATCAGGGACGACATACACAGCAGATGATTAGGGAAAAAAATCTATAAAATTGAAATAATTAGCCGAAAAGTCGAAACTTTAGGTCGACAAAAGGTGCTGACGCTTGTTCTACCGTGAGGAACTTTCACAAGCCGACGGTGGGAAAGAACTGGAAGGTGGGTATGGGGGACCGCCCCTTTACGGACGTCTGACCCCGGTCACCTGACGTGTGGGCGGTCCTCCGCCAGAGACTGCTGGCTAGGAGTTTTTCCGTGGGGTCCTGATGCCTGGTGGCTTAGACCTATCTGTGAATACCTACTGCAAGAGCCCTCTCGAAGTAAGATCAACAGGATCATCTTACAGGCCCTATCCAGTTACGTGAGCTAGAGGCACTCACATCCCACTCTAAAACAATGAAGGCACCTGGTCCAGATGGATACTGTGCTGAATCTTATAAGATGGCTGGGGAGAAGGTCCTCCACCCACTTTTAGATGCCTATAACGAAGGTCTTTCAGGGGAATGCCCTCCTCAAAGTTGGTCATACACGACCATTTTAGTAATATCTAAACCAGACAAAAATCACCAGTTTTACTCCTACCAACCGATACTGGTATTAAATACCGATTACAAATACTTTATATCTATTTTGATACATAGACTAGATGAGATCCTAACAACATTAATCTGGCTAGATCAGGCTGGATTCGTCCAATCAAGGACCACAACAGATAACATCAGGCATACCCTATATCTATTACACGAAATGCAGTCACGCCAGTAACCCTCGGTCCTTCTGAGCCTTGATGCTGAGAAGGTGCTCGGCAGAGTCTCCCGACCCTTTTTATATGCCGCTTTTAGGAAAATGAGTTTCCTAGAACTCTTAATATAGATTCTGCACAATCTTTATTATTCCCCGTGAGCCAGTTTTTTTTTTTGTTTTCAGTTTTTTATTAATTGTTTTCAATAAACACTTACAGATTAGTCTACAGTGCTGCCCCAAAGTCTGCCTTAACCAGACTGGATTCACTCATCTCCTTCTGCCGCTTCGCTCTTGACGCGCATCCACGCACCCACCACTGCGATCTTTACCCCTCCCTTGCTTTCCTTTCACTTAACAACCGACGGCTGACCCACACTGCAAAATTCACCTCTAAATTCCGGTTCAACCCCCTCCCAAATCTCTCGACTGCTCTGACTATCCCTCCAACCCCTGAGCGCTCACTCAGATCCACTGACGCCAGGATGCTGGTTGTCCCTCGCAGACTCACCACTGCTGGCCAGTCTGCCTTCTTTCATAACTTCCCTAAGCTCTGGAACTCGTTGCCACCTCAAATTAGACTCTCATCTTCCCCTTACTCTATTCTCCTTAGCCCTCGCAAATTACTACTCCTCAAACTGCTCACGCCCTTAGTTGTGTTCAGCTAATTTCCTTGCACTGCTCAACTGCTTCATGGCTCTATTGCTACTCAGTGGTAGTTGCCCTCTAGCACTTGAAATACTGACTGCACTTTAAATTGCTCCGAATTTGTGTTCCAGCATTTTCTACTGCATCATAACTAATGTGCCTTGTAAGCCTTGATGTATCACTGTTGAGGTATCCAATCTCTGCACAAATCCGTTTTACTACATATGAATGCTTGTATTTTTTGACTATTCTTTGTATTTGTATATGTATCTCCCTTTCCCCCAGGATGCACCATGAGACGAGCAACTTGTTCAGTGTGCCTTTCTGGTGAAACTTTTCAATAAATAAAAAAAGATTGCTTAATACATTGTATTATTCTGCATAAGTAACAGTGTATTACCATCACATACATCACTTATTACAGTAATTTCACATTAGAAAGTTTATAGGCCCAGAGGTTGCTTTGTTTTGAATGGTGCATCAACAGATTCAATGTGGAAATGCCTTAGTTCAATATCCTTTAGCAATATGGAAAAAAATCTATGCAGCATTCCAGGTTGAGGCTGCTGTAGGTCCAGTTGGATGAAAATCTTAACTTGATGGCTGATACTTTTAAACCGTAGAGAACAGCTAGTCTCACTCAGACCTAACCGTGTATAACACAGTAGGACCTGGGGGTAGTCATATCAGATGACCTAAAGGTAGGCAAGCAATGCGAAAAGTAAGGAAGGCTGGGGGGATACTGGGATGCATAGGGAGAGGCATCACCAGTAGAAAACAAGAAGTTGTCATCCCTCTGTACAGACAAGTGGTGAGATCCCATCTGGAGTACTGCGTACAGTTCTGGAGACTCCCATCTCCGCAAGGACATAGGATGGAGGCGGTCCAGAGGAGGGCAACTAAAATGGTGCAGGGTCTGCACCAGAAACCATAAAAAGAGAGACTAAAGGAGCTTAATATGTATACCCTCGAGGAAAGGAGGGAGAGGGGGGACATGACAGAAACTTTCAAGTACCTCAAAGGAATCAACAAAGTCCAAGAGGGTAGCATCTTTCAGAAAAAGGGATGTGCAAGAACAAGGGGACACAATTTGAAAATAGAGGGGGGATGGCTCAGGGGCAACATGAGGAAGTATTTTTTCACGGAGTGGGTAGGGGATGCATGGAACGGCCTTCCTGAGGAGGTCGTGGGGTCAAAAAACAGTGAGTAAATTCAAGCATGCATGGGGCAGACATAAGGCAATTATAGTGGTGGGTAAGAGGAAGTAGGCTGTTGGTTAACTAGGATCTGCAGCTTATCCAATAGATAGAGAAATGGGCAGACTGGGTGGGCCAAGTGGTCCTTATCTGCCGTCAAAGTCTATGTTTCAGATAAGCTGAGAGAAGTAAAGAAGACAGAAGATGAGTTGAGGAATGGGAAAAGAGAAGGTTCAGTTTAGTCTAGCTGACCTTTGGAGATTAAGGGGAAAAGACGGAGTCAGGTAAGCCAGTGGGGGAAGTGGGGTGGTGGAGAAGAGGCCCTTTCCTTATGGGACAAAGTCCATGTAATTTTCCAGTTGATACATGACCCACTTTCGCCATTTAATTTTGAAAGAGGGAACCCAATTCATATTTCTGGCCGATATCCTCTCCAAAATGTAACTGCTAAAAGTAAGTTCCCGCCAGGCCATTTTAGTAGGAATTTGTTCTATGTGCCACAGCCTGGTGATGGCTTTTTTGGCCATTAAGATCAAAATGTTAACCAATTTTATAGAGGGCTTGTTTAAGGTGCAGTGCGTTGGGGGACTGGCCATTAGTACAAAGGGAGAGGTGATCATACCAGGACAGTCAAAGATGTCCTCGATCTCTTGGATGATCACTTGCTAGTATGTTTGAAAGGGTGGGCAAGTCCACAGAACATGGGTTTGATTCGCCTGTAACTCGCCACAGTTACGACAGCATCATCCGACGTGTGGGCCGAGAAATTTGTGAGCCATAGTTAAGGCTTCCAGCCACCACTCAGAGTACTTCCCTTTGTCAAGGGGAACCCAACAGGGTTGCCAAATGTCACCCCCATTGTTTGCCCTATATCTCGAACGCCTTTTTTTTATTTTTTTTTTAGTCTTTGGTAATCGGGCAAGGCTCACTAGGCACAAATGCCTGTTTTCAGGGGTGACCTGGGAGCACTGGGTGGTTAAGTGACTTTCTCAGAGTCACACAGTATGCAAGTGGAGGTTATTTTTTTGCCCCTTCTCACCGCCTTGCTTCCTTTCTTCGGGAGACTCTTTCATGGCCTGGTACGTCCCTGCTCCTCTTGCCAGGTATCAGCGCAGTCCACCCCCCCACAGAGCCTTGGCTGTACCCCCCAGGCGGGTACTGGATGGGAACCCTTACCGTCCCGTGTCTGTATTACGTCAGAGGGATGCTGTCATCAGGGGCACTGGGATTGGGGCCTGGAGCTCCACCTACAGGGAGCACTGTGGGTTTTTTTCCATTTTTCTGTCCCTTCCCTCGAACGCCGGGCACGCTAGGGGGAGCCTAGGGGCATGAGGTCTAGGCGCAAGTGAAAGCCCAGCCCCGCCAACTCCTCCCTTCTTCTGCTGCCCCATTGCACCTCCACCTGTGGTCACCCAGGTGGCGGTAGAGCAGCGGGACATGCATTCCTCCCCACCCCGGAGGAGGAGAGCGGCCTCTGGGTGCTCAATCCTCCTCCCCCCGGCCAGCCCTCCGGCAGCCCAAGTCCATTCTTGAACCCAGGTCACTGGCGCCGCGAGTGGTAGCCCTACCTTTCAAGTGGAGTTTGTGAGAATCAAACTCAGGTCCGGTCTGCTGGATGTACCAAGCTCGTTCACACCTTGTTCCGCTAACCTCTAGGCTATACTGCCAGCCAGCCCCTTGCCCAGGCTATCTAGGAGTCACCATATATAACAGGGATCAACTTAGGAGGTGAGAAGCATAGGGTTGCTATGTACACGTATGATGTCCTTTTACAGCTTGATATCCCCAATAAATCTCCCCCAGCTGTATTCTGGGTATTGGAACAATATAGTCAAATTTTGGGCTATAAGCTAAATACCACCAAAACAGAAGCACTTACATTTCACTATCAACTCTCACAAGAGACTCAAGCCCGATACCCCCTTCCCTAGGACCTAGACAAATTAAAGTATCTTGAGATATATTTATCCCGTACACCTTCAGCCATCTTCTGCAATAATTACACCCCTTTCCATCAACAAATGGCACAAGACCTTACTAGATGGAACCTGTTGCTTCTCAATCTCTCTAGGAGGGCTGAATTTATCAGGATGGTCATCTTACCCAGGGCCTTTTATCTCTTTCAAAACCTCCCCATCACTTTATCCTTCAGTACTCTCTGGCAGTGGAACCAAGTCATATCCAAACTCTTATGGGCGGAACAACGTCCTTTGATTAAACTTTCCACATTATCTCTCTCTAAGGGGAAGGGAGGACTTGCTCTCCCAAACCTTAAGCTTTACTATTGGGCTTCCCACCTCCATTTCATTACACACCATCATATCGATACACGACAAACACAGTGGTAGTGGATGGAGGACACACTCCTCCTGTAACCCCCCTGCAAATGGGGGTTCCCAAAAGACTTCCAGGAGCTTGCTTGAATGCTCCAAGCCTGAATGGTGTTTGGCATTTAAGCCATTTATCAGTGAGTGTTTTTAGAACCTCTGGTACTGTCTTTAAGAGCTGTCTGCTTGCAGACATAATTAGTTTGTATGGGGACTGTGTGTTTCTTTGATTGAGTACCACTCAAGCTGCTGCCAATTCACTCTATTTTTGCAGTCACTAGGAGTGCAAAGGGAACCTATCTGAAAGATGTAACTGTTTGCCAGAAATCATTTACAGTAATAATGAAATTACAGTTTGTCTAACCTGCTTTCTTTTGCAGTCAGAACTGTGTCTGCTAGTTCCATTCTAGTTTTGAACTGCTGAACTGGACCAATCAGTGTGGGTAAGCTAGCTCTAAAATGGTGCCTTGGACGAATCAGAACTTGGACTCATAATCTGGCCAGCCACAAGAGGATTGTATGAGCAGTGACTCTGGGAGATGTAGTTTAGACTTCAGCACCTTTTGGACCAACAGCAGCGGTCTATTGTGAGTGACAGCCAATCCAGTCAAGAACTGGCAGGAACTCAAAGGAAGTGCCCGGTTTTGTCGGTTGGAGTTTCAGTTGAGCTTTGGCAGTGAAGAAGGAAGGGCCCTGTGCTTTTCAGTGTGCAGTTTTAGTCAAAAGCGTGGTAAGGCCCAGAGTTCCGGTCTGCAGCTTGTGTAACAGCTTGTTAGGACTGAATCTCGTCCTGTGAAAAGAATCAAAGGATCTCTGAAGAGTAGAAACCAGGCTCACCCTGTAGAAGACTGGAGGAATTGTTGAAAATTGCACTCTGTCTGTCAGCAACTGAATCTGCTGTGTGTTCTCCGGTATTGTGCAGTAATTATGATCGGGATACAGATGCAGCCTGCCTGGTATAGTGCTTTCTTTTATATGGATGTGGAAGAGGTTTGTGTACCTCAAGTGAGCCCTGCTGACATTGAAGGACTCTATCTTATTTGGAGGTCGTGAGTACTAATTCAGGTCGCTCCCTGTTGAATTGCCACATTAAATCCAAATGGAATTACTGTACTGCTTGACTGTTTAATTCTCCTTTTCTGTGTGAAAGGGCCCCTACCAGCTGCCACGGTTTGGACTAGCCACTAGGGCTTGGGTACCCAGGGACAGTAACTGATAGGGATAGGCCTGTGCACAGAGCCATAATAGATTATTAGAGTGATAAGCTAATTAACCTGATTTCCCTGTCCTTGTTATATCCCCTAAATAAATCAGAGCTGCTTGTTTCAGCAAAGTTATACTGCCTGAGGTATTTGTCTATGTTAAAGTACTGTACTGTGATTGTTGCACTGTATCTCATTTCACAGGAGGTCCCAGTGCCGGAACCAGACCTGGGGGTAAGTGTATACTGTGAAGTAATTCTGATATATTGTGTGGGCCACTAGTGGGAAGAAAGGGGGGTTGCAGTGTCCCAGAGGGCTGTGACCAAGTTAGTTTAACTATTGCAAACCCTGACCTCTGGGTGGAGGCACCCGCCATTGGATCCAGGCCCCTCAACCTGTTAGTGGCAAATCAGGCAGGGGTAGTAGCCCCTGGGATAGCGCCATCTAGGGGTTACACTCCCTTTCTCAGATTTTATTAAAAACTTGTATTATCTGGATATACAGTCTGGACACCCACAAGGACTAACATAATGACTTAAGTACCAACACATGGTATGGCTTTCTATCTGGAAAACAATGCATTTAGGTCCCTTCCTCAGATTAATCTGTCCAATAGCCATGTTGGAGCCCATCCACCCTGCCAGTACAGACGTGGCCTTCTGGAGGTGGGAATGCCTCTCACTCCAATGTATTAATCAGCTAATGGTCAGGGCTACTTTTAAATCCTTAACTGATATCCAAAAATAATTTGGACTCAGGCAGTGCAATTTTTTCAGATACTTACAGCTCAGACATTACTATCATAAGCTCAAAGTAAGGGTTCAGCAACCTGAGAACCATCCAGCCATCCTTAACGCCATCATCTCAGTAATACGTATGGGCGATACTTTACGTTTGATTTCCCAATTTTATAAATCCCTGATGGAGACACCCGGTAACTCGAGAGAATATGTTTTGAAGAGATGGTGCGAGAAGTTATGAACATACAAAATTTGCCAGCAGATAAAGGCCTAGTGGTCTACCAAGTCTGCTTGAATGTGCAGCTAGCACCCCTTATTCTGCAGCTGCCCCTCCCTCCCATACACCCTCCTTTGCACCTCCACCTTGCCCTGTCCCAGCCCCTTCTGAAGCAGCCTACTGTTCTACTGAATACCACTTCCACCAGTAATGCATTCCACCCAGCTACCACCCTCTCTGTAAAAAAGTGTCTCCTCATCTCCCTCCTGAACCTTCCTCCCTCCAGTCTCATATCATGGCCCCAGGTGTCCCTCCCCTCGCTTACTCTGAACAGCCTCTCCGTACCTGTCTTGTTTATTCATTTCATGTACTTGAATGTTTCAATCATATCCCCCCCCGTCCCTCCTCTCCTCCAGTGAGTACATGTTTAACTCCCTCTGCCTCCTCTCGTATGGTAAGTCCCCCAGCTCCTGGATCATCTTTGTCGCCCTGCACTGCACCCCCTCCAGTAACTCAATGTCCCTCTTCAGATATGGGCACCAGTACTGCACGTAGTATTCCAGGTGCGGTCTAACTAATGATCTATTCAGTGGTCGAATCACCTCCCCCCTCCTCGAGGATATATCCCTTGCAATGCAACTCAGCATTTTGTTGGCTTTTGCAGCTGCCTTCCTACACTGTGCCAAGTTGTTCATTCACTGACCCAGTAATGAGTACTCCCAGATCCTTCACCCTCTCTGTCTCGGCTAGCTGCACTCTCTCCAGCTGGTAACTCCTCCATTGGGTTTTTCATCATAATATGCAGCACCTTGCATTTTTTGGCACTGAACCCCAGTTGTCAGGTGTCCAACCAGGTTTCCAGCTTTGCCAGATCATCCTGCAACCCCTGCCATCCCCCTAGGTCGTCCACCACTGCTCCCATCTTGCAGGGTTTTATTTAACTCTAAAAACTGATTAGCGTTTTGCTTCATGAAAGTTCAAAAACACTGTGAAAATGCATAGCACTTGCCTCACTGTGTTTAATAAACATAACACTTCCAGAAAACCTATATAAATGTTTTTTGCACATTTAGCATTGTCCCAAGAAAAAAAACTGCTAATCAATTATTTAAAACCTTGTCTTGGTGTCATCAGCAAACAGAATGGTCTTGCTCCTGATGCCCAAAGAGATGTCTGTAATGAATACCCCAAACAACACTGGTCCCAACAGGGAGCCCTGCGGATCACCATTTGTCATTACCCTTGGGGATGAAAACTCCCCACCATCACCCTCTGTTGCCTTCCCTGAGGCCAGTTCCCTACCCATTTCACCAGCTTTGCACCCGCCCCTGTGCCTTCCAACTTACTTCCCAGCCTCCCATGTGGCACCAAGTCGAATGCCTTACTGAAGTCCAGGTACAGGACATCCACTGCATGCCCTCATTTAATTGCTTAGTTGCCTGGTCACAGAACTCCACCAGGTTGGTTTGGTAAGATCTGTCACTTATGAAGCCATGCTGTCTGCTGTCCTGTAGCCTTTTTGGTCTCCAGGAGTAACACCAGCCTCTCCTTCAGAATCGTCTCCATCAGCTTACCCATGATGGATGTGAGGCTCACCGGTCTGTAGTTCCCTGGTTCATCCTTGGGGCTGCTTTTGTGGAGGGGCACCACATGAGCCATCCTCCAATTCTGAGGTACACAGTGAGTGTACTGGAGCATTGAACAGGTCTGCCAAAGGTCCCGTCAGGACCTCTGCCAGCTCCTTCAGTACCCTGGAGTGGATGCCATCTGGGCCTGGCACTTTGTCCACCGTCAGTGCCCTCAAACCCTCCAGAACCCTGCCCTCCGTGATTTCCCAATCTGTCACCCCTCCCCCCTTAGATCAATGAAACAGACCCTGTCAAACTGCCTCCAAGATTTGAGGCAGTATAGTGCAGTGGTCTAAGGCTCTGAGCTGCACATTTGGTGATATCCAGCAGACCAGACCTGGGTTTGAATCCCACAGCTTCCACTTCCATACTGTGTGACCCTGAGCAAGTCACTTAACCTCCTTGTGCTCCCAGGTCGCTCCTGTGAAAAAGCTTTCAGCTTAGTGTGCTATACCTGGTTAAACAACTAAATAAAAAAATAAATAAAATAAATAAAGATCACCAGTTCCCATCAATGACTAGAATATGTTTGGAAACATCAAATAAGGTTTTTTCTAACCCCGGCGATCATGGCACATTTTTAAGTCACTAGGGATGCTACCTGTTGGAGGCAATGCAGGAACACTAGAGCCCATCACACACACATAATGTGGGAATGTCCACTCCTGCACCCTTTCTTTCAGTTACTCCATGAAGAACTAGAGGAGTTATACAGCAAACCCATACCACTGACTGTGGAGATGTTCATGCTGTATATCTTTTCACGAAACCTGCACAATCCTCACTTGTGCTACCTTATTTATTATTTATTTATTATTTTATTTTTATTATCTAGTTTTTGTTGACCGGGTAAGTGCCCTAGAAAAATTCTGCCTATTTTCAGGCACGACACAGGGGAGGGGGATACAGATGAATGGCAACTGATCTTGAACCAGATTAAGCTGTTGGTGGTATTTTAGTGAACCTTATGGGCATTCTCCTCATAGCGGTAAAGAAAACTATCACCAGAGCATGGCTTACACCCCACGTACCTACAATAGCTAACTGGAGGGCCATAGCTAATCAGATACAGTCGTGGCCAAAAATATTGGCGCCCTTGCACTTTTTCAAATAACTCACAATTTCCTCTAAACAAAAGTTGAAATTAACAACAGTACAGTATTTGGTCTCCACAATTCTTTATTTCTCTGTTAATATTACAGAACCTTTGTTTTTGATTCAGAATTTAATATAACCTTTTAAATCAGAAAATGAAAAGACATGGCACTGACAAAATTATTGACACCCTAGACTTAATATTTGGTAGCACGGCCTTTGGTCAAAATAACTGCAATCAACCGCTTCCTATAGCCATGGATGAGCTTCCTGCACCTCTCTACTGGCAGTTTGGGCCAATCTTCTTCTGCAAACTGCTCCAGTTGTCCCAGATTTGAAGGGTGCCTTCTCCCAACTGCTGTTTTCAGATCTCTCCACAGGTTTTCAATGGGATTTAGATCTGGACTCATTGTTGGCCACTTCAGAACAGTCCAGCGTCTTGTCTTGAACTATTCCTGGGTGCTTTTTGAAGTGTGTTTGGGGTCAATTTCCTGCTGGAAGACCCATGACCGTCGACAGAGACCCAGCTTTCTGACACTGGATTCAACATTGCGCTCCAAAATGGCCTGGTAATCTCCAGATTTCATGATGCCATGCACACGTTCAAGGCACCCAGTGCCAGAGGCAGCACAGCAACCCCAAAACATCACTGAACCTCCTCCATGTTTGACTGTAGGGAAGGTGTTCATTTCTTTGAAGGCTTCATTTTGTTTTCTGTAAACATAGAGACGATGTGCTTTACCAAAAACTCTAATTTGGTCTCATCTGTCCACATGACATTCTCCCAGAAGGATTTTGGCTTGTTCAGGTGTGTTTTGCCAACCCCAGTCGGGCTTTCTTATGTTCTCTCTCTCAGCAGTGGGGTCCTCCTGGGCTCCTACCATATAACCCCCTTTCATTGAGTTGGCGACGGATGGTGTGAGCTGAAACTGTCGTACCTTGTGTCTGAAGGTCAGCTTGAATCTGTTTGGCAGTTGATCGAGGTGCTTTCTCCACCATTCGAACAATCCTACGCTGCAATCTTCGATCAAGTTTTCTCTTGTGGCCACGTCCAGGGAGGTTGGCTACAGTGCCATGGGCCTTAAACATCCTGATAACATTAAGTACGGTGGAAACAGGAACATCAAGGTCTCTGGAGATTGATTTGTAGCCTTGAGATTGTCCATGCTTGGCTACAATCTTCTGTCTGACCTCCTCAGACGATTCTCTGGCTGTCTTTCTTTTCTCCATGCTCATTGCGGTACACACAGTGACGCAAAACAGGAGAATGAGTCCTTTTCTCTATTCAAACTGGTTGAATGAGTGATTTTTATATTGCAGGCACCTGCAACTCACCACAGGTGAGTTCAATTCCAAAGTGAAGGAGAATCACCTGCTTGAAATCTAATTATTTCTAACTACTTCTAAAAGGTGCCAATAATTTTGTCCGGCCATTTAAGGATTTGTGTGTGGAATAAGCTAAGACTTAGTAAATTTTTCTGCTTTTTGTGTTTTATTCCACTGCAAACCAAAGAAATACATATGTGGATACCAAAATATTTTTTAATTTCAACAATTTTCTGGAAAGAATGGTGCATTATTAGAAAAAACTGCAAGGGCGCCAATATTTTTGGCCACGACTGTATATGGAAAGGAAAATATTACACACTCGCTAAACGACAGGGCGGAACTGTGCTCCTTGAGACGGAATGGGTGGATCCTGCATATTATGACCAAAGACTCAGATGTTCTCCCCTAGTGGAAAATAGTCCATGAATCTGTATTTTTCCCCCTTATAGGCAAGGGAACCCTGGGACCGCCCATATATGATTCATATGCATTATAGTTAAAATCCTAGCAAGTAGGCTGGTTCTATGGTTCCCTGCTAACACCTATCCTTCAGCCCCCCACCCCACTTTCCCTGGAGGCTTAACCAACCTCTAGGGACCCTGTGCCACATACACAATACACTTATGATCAAGGCCTGGTTATAGACAGGTTTAATCTGCCCTTGGCAATTTTCTTATTCCCCCCCCTCCGGTCTGTACCTAAGGAGGGGGAGGACCAGTTTGATATGACTGTCTAGTGGCCAGGACTGTTCTACTTCAATGTTTATTCTTTACGATTGCATGCTTGATTCTATGTACTGTAAACTCATTACTCTTATGGATTTACTGACTTGAAAATGTTAAATGATTATATTTACAAAACAAAAAGAAAACAGAGATCCTTGGGAGGGGGGCCTGAACAGCTGAACTGTTGCAAGTTTCTCCGGGTTCAGGGATACTCCACTTCATCATCATCATCTGAGTCATCAGGGATGACATCTGGGTTATACTCTACCACATCCTCTGGAGGAGAGGGAGTCAGTGGAACCAAGATGCAATCCCAACATGGCCACAGCACTGGCTGTGGCACCAACAGCAGGACTGCCATGGTGCAGAGAATCAACTGCTCCATTTAAGCTGTCCATCGACTAAACTGCTCATCTGAGGGCTTCCCAGGAGGCAGAGGGAGTACTGGAGGCAGAAGAGTTGGCTCCAAGGGCTTCAGAAAATCCAGTGTCACTGACAGAAGCGATGGAGAAACTAGATTTTTCACATCCACCAGAGACGAATGCACTGGGGCAGAGTGGTGAGAACCCGATCTGGACCTATGTCTTCGCTTTACTTTGTGCTTATGGTATGAAGATGAGGAAGTGGTCGATACATCTCTGGAACTAGATGCCAAGGACATGCAGGGCCAGGACCATTTCATTTTGCAGTTCCGGAAGGGCTGCCTTCCCTCTCGGTTACGAGACTGTCTGGTACCAGAACACCACTCATCCTGTTCAGGCAACCTACCAGTCATAACGATCTTCAAACATCGTCAGACTCAGTAGGGCTGTGAAAGAAACTTGACAGTGTTACTAAAAACTGTAAAACAATAACTGTTACACAGGTAGCTAATACTATCAAATAATTATCCAAAAAAACTAGACTAGAATGCTATTTCTATGCAAAAATGGTGCTCTGGACCACGACAAGGAAAGAGAAAATGCTATGCTTTAACAACATGAAAAAAGGCACTAAGGGGATTGGGACTGGTGCTGCTTTATACTCTGTGGGTGTGCCAAAGATGCCATGTGTCATTACTAGGCCCCAAATGTTCCGATTCCTACAGGGTTCAGGCACCTCCAGCACTAAGACAAAGAATGGACTCTGTGGAAAAGCCTGATTCTTGGAAGATTTGGCTACCCTGTGTAGCTGGGCAGGTGGGAAATCCCTGTAAATCAGTACATGTCTGAACAGCATAATCTGCTAATAAAGTTGGGAGGGGGAGCAGGGGTACACTTGATGAACCTACGGCCTCTTCTGATCTTGAATTACTATAGTCTTTTTCATCTAGTAGTTCTTATGTCCCTATAAAGAAACATAGAATCTGATGGCAGATAAGGACCGCTTGGCCCACCTAGTCTGCCCATTTCCCTACCTAACGGATAAGCTGCAGATCCTAGTTAAACAGCCTACTTCCTCCTGACCCCCCAAATTGCCTTATGTCTGTCCCATGCATTCTTGAATTCCCTCAATGTTTTTGACTCTACGACCTCCTCAGGAAGGCCATTCCATGCATCTACAACCCTCTCTGTGAAAAAATACTTCCTCACATTACCTCTGAGCCATCCCCCCTCTATCTTCAAATTATGCCCCCTTGTTCTTGCACATCTCTTTTTCTGCAAGATGCTACCCTCTTGGACTTTGTTGATTCCCTTGAGGTATCAGAATGTTTCTATCGTGTCCCCCTCTCCCTCCTTTCCTCGAGGCTATACATCTTGAGCTCCTTTAGTCTTTCTTCATATGTCTTCTGGTGCAGACCCTGCACCATTTTGGTTGCCCCTCCTCTAAACAACCTCCACCCTGTCTATGTCTTTGCGGAGATGGGGTCTCCAGAACTGTACAAAGTACTCCAGATGTGGTCTTACCAACGGTCTGTACAGAGGGCCAACAACTTCCTGTTTTCTACTGGTGATGCCTCTCCCTTTGCATCCCAGTATCACCCCAGCCCTCCTCACTGCCTTCTCACATTGCTGGCCCACCTTTAGGTCGTCTGATACGACTACCCCAGGTCCCTTTCCATTTTTGTTGTTGTCAGTATCTCACCCCCCCACTGTGTACTCTTTCCCCGGGGTTTTGTTTCCCAGGTGCATTACTTTGCACTTCTTTGCATTGAATCTAAGCTGCCATACATTTGATATTTTTCTGCAGGGGAGCCAATTACTACTATATAAATGGGCTGTTGGCTCCAATCGGTTTGGACCAGTTTCAACAATGTCAAGGCAACACATACCAAGAAAAATCCCCAAGTATAATTATGAACTGTTTGGGTTACTAAATTGAACTCTATATTCTCTAGGAAGGACAGTAGTATCTTTCATTGTGTTACTACAACATAGGAGATGCCAGGTGGCACTGCAGCTGGGTGCACACTCAATAGGGGAAGGGGTGCATGCGTGATATGTGCTGATGCTTGATCATACCAATGCATCCCCAAGGGGTGGAACCAGGGAGAAAAAACAAAGAAGGGCTTCTACTACCAGATGAAGCTGCCGTGTCCATCCCGTTACAGTGACTTGAATCTAGCGCCTCCTGCTCCCCACTCAGTCCAGACTCCTCCTTAAGGGGACTGGCAAGGAGCCGAATAGCTGTCCCTGGAGTTGACCTGTCTGATCAGCGACCTTATCTAGGTAGAGATAAACCCAGGGATGTGTGTAAAGGGTAGATAACAGTGACTTGGAGCTAGCAGCAGCTTCTCCAAAGATGTGAACGAAATGGTGCCCTGTGCGTGAGGTGAAGTGGAAGGCAATGCACTAAAAAAAAAAACTTGGGATAAATAAATAAATGCCTTACCACTACATTTGTTTATTTTTAACTAGGAAAAGCACACTGACAGCCTGTTCCCAGATGTGCCCTGGGTGGGTGGGTTACACTGATGTGTTTTATTACTGGGGAAATTTTGGCCAGGGTTATCGGGGAAAATCACCTATTCTTATAAGTGACATGGAACTTTAACTTCCATCTAAACAGCTACCACAGATGGGCAGAAGACAATAAAGCTGCTGAACAACACAAGAAAAAGATGAAAAGTATTACCGGTGTGTTTTAGCTGTAAAAGACATCACAATTCGGTAGAAATTGTTTGGGGATACTGTTGAATGGATTTCTGCTAGTTCAAAGTAAGCTTGCATGCCCCAATTCTTTTATTTATTTTTAATGCTGATCCAATAAAAGGCACTAGTATTTGTAGCCAGTTCAAGTAATAACATAAAAAAGATCTTTAGATACGATAATGTTACAACTTTGGCAGGCAAGACACCTCTACTAGGAGGTGAACAATGACAGTTCATGATAAAATGATGTGTTGCATGCTGCCGTGGTCCACAGATGTCATTTCTCAGCCTGATGACAAACTGTGAGGGCTGACAGCTCACTTTCCATTTCAACACATCTCCAACTATTTTTTTCCTGTTGTGACAGGCAACAAAATTTATTAAGGCCCGGCCCCAGGATTTGACACAGAGGCATGATGCCATCTATTTGTTGATTACTATTGATTTTCTTTGATACTTCATTTAAAAATCAATAGCCAGGAAGAAAAATAGGCATGGTTTACACATACTTAAACATACTATTGTACGCTGGAAGAAGCTACAGTTTTGGCAGTGTGCTGGCATCTAATTATGAGAAAAGCTCTTAACAGGTGAAAGTAAGGGCTTCAGATCGATATCTAGTTTTTGTTCCTAATCAAAGAAAGTGGCCATAAATTAGGCTCATCAGTGTTTTTTTTTTTAAGACACCCATGAAGCAAATAACTTTATGCTTCTCTTCAGCAACTTACAGAGCTCAGTGTTTGCGTGTTTTTGTTCTAATAAAAACACAAAGTTAGTAAGCCAGCTACTAGCAGAGCAGTAGTGCAACTGCCTGCCATCCAGAAAACCTGGGCTTGCACCTCAGGTCTGGGAAATTTGCCGCCAACCAGTGAGTGAAGGGCTCTGGCATTAGGCATGGAAGCCTCCTGCCTCAGGGAGGAAGGGCTCCTCATTCTTATGCATGACTGCCTGTTGGGGGCCCAGAGGAAAGGGGAGTATCGTTAAGGAAGGAACACGTAGGCCTTTATAGAGCGGCCTTTTGTCGGCACTCACCTGTTCACCTGATGTATGATGCAGAGGAGCTGCACACCCAGAGCAGGGTCAGCAGGGGAGTTCCAAACAATGGGTTGCGCTCACCCACTGAGTCGAAAACAAAAAGAGGCCCTCAGAGGCCTGGTAAACCTCCAAGATCCCACCAGTGGGAGATGCACAGCAGGATACCATTTCATGGGCCAGAGTTAGGGGTGAGCAAAGGCAGAAAAGGAGATCCAACAAGTTTTCAGGTCAGGCCCGGAGGTGCTAGAAAAAGAAAGTATACATTAAAAAAATAAATAAACAGAATTATCAGAACTAAATGAATGGTTAATTTACCCAGTGATAGGCAGCTCAGCAGTAGCAGCTTGTGCTATAATGTAGATACCCAGAGTCAGTGGTCAAGCCTAGATCCCTACTTATCATGCGACCCTGAGAAAGCAGCACTCCCTGTCTTGGGGGTGGGTAACATGAGCCACTTGTGCAACAACCCTTAGGGTGGGTCAAGAAAGACAACTGTATGTGTGCCATTTCCTCCACTGGGGGTGCCACAATTCATAATGTGGACTGACATGCCAGTGGGAGGGAGGAGAGATGACAGCATGCTGTGTCAGCACTGTGAGTGACTGCACATCGGAGCTGGTTTACACAGGAGGAAACACAGGGGTGAGGCCAGGGTAACAGCAGTGACCCACTACCTGGGCCTGCACTACAGCCCCTCCCTCAACTAAATTTGTCCTATCTGTCTTGCTGCTTGGGAAGCCTTACGGGGGCATTATGGGGACAGGGACCACCATTCTGCCCGGGCAGGGGGAGGTGGCTGTGGCAGGCCTGAAAAGGGACAGTTCCATGGGTGTTAGAAACATTAAAAAACAACCGAACAAAATGGTGTATAGTAGACTCAGAGATACAGTAGCATACAACAGAGGGGACCTGGAAAAAAGAGCAGTGGCTGGGTTCCATGAAAGGATGCAATGGCTGTGTTGGGTTGTGGTGTCTGTCTGTACAAGGGGATCTATTTAATATATACAGTATACCGCTAACATTCGCAACTGGAATGAATTTTGTATGTGAAATATTTTGTGTAATATTTATTTTTTACTACATAAATTCATTAACCGTAAAAATATTATAAAAACAGGATGTTGGGAAAGAACTCATGCTCAAATTGTTTTTTTTTTTTTGGTTTTTTAGTAATCACTTGTATACACTCTAAACCCTTAAACCGGCACAAAGCAACATGGGTAGCATTATGTAAATCATTGGTATACAGCTGCTAGACTAAGTTTTACCTAAACAAAACTGCCTGAAACAGGCTCTCACATTTGTTCAAGTTAAGCTTGAGAATGGCAAACTCGGATACCTCTTTTGTCTTTTTAGAACTCCTCAGCATAGTGTAAGGCTATCGTAGCAAACAGTAGCAAAAAAAAAACAACCAAAAAATTACCTTGCGTTCATTCGCGTTCGCAGTTTCTTGGCCTTTTTTCTAGCCTTCTGTTTCTCTTCCCCATCCTTTGGTGTCTCTGGCAGGATAGACGAGTCAGTCACAATATCTACAATATACTTCTTTAAGGACAGATGCTTCTATTTACAAACAAAAAAAAATGTAAAAGAAAGCGTTAGATGCAATAGGCATTTAATCTGTAAACAAATACCTCATGAGGCATATAAAACTATCCATGTAGTCGGTCCAGTGGTGTGGCAGCAGCGCTACCCTGTCCGCACCACAGACCCAGGATCAGAAGTGATCTCGGGTTGTTGGGGGCTGGCAGGGGTGGGAGTGGGGCACTGAGCATCCAATGGACTGCTCTCCCTGCTCCGGGGTGGGAGGGGTTTTGCCAGCTCCATCGAATGACTACCTCCAGGTGAAGGCTCTGGGGTAGTGCAAGACAGGAATGGCAATGGGGGGAGGGTGCTACGGGACCATGCGACACGCATGTGCCTCCACACACGCATGATTTGACATGAGCGCCCATCACTGATGTTGGGGGGGGGGGGAGGAGAGACCAGGAGAAAAAATGGCAGCGAGGTGAGCATGAATGAAGCCCTGCACGTCGTCCCTCATCTGCTACACCACCAGTACCCATTGGGACACTCTGGATAGCAGGTGAGATCTGGCAAGATGGCAGACAGTGGGAGACAGCAGGGACAGGGTGGAAGGAAGCCAAGTCCACCTTGGCTGAGGAGAAGGAAAAAAAATCTATATTTAAAAAAAAAAAAACTAGCCTGCATCTGTGTGGCTACTGGCCTTCAATGATATTTTAAGTAACAAAACGGCCACTAAGACTGGATAACCCCCTGCAAGTTTGTTCCCCGCCCCCAATATAATATTCTATATTTCCCACAAGCCGTTCTCTGACAGTAGAGTACAGAGGAAGATAAGAGGGTAACGGCAGGGGGGAAAAACAGTTCATACAAACAGAAACTGTCTGTTGTTTGGGAAGGCAGGAAAACACCCTATTTACACTAAGCATATAAACAGGTAAAGACAATGTTAAAAGGGGAAAATTAGGACTATCTGAGGTGTGGGAATAGAGGTAACACCCTATCTAGGGTAAGGGGAAAAACAGAATAAGAGACGCAAAAAGGGGAAAACTTAAAACACCCTATTTAGGGTCACCATACAGGGGGTTAGGCAAAACAAAAAAGGGGAACATTAGAAACACCCTATCTAGGGTAAGAGTACAAAGTTATTTCTGGTTAACATAGTGAGAGTAGGAATGGGAATGCTGGGAGTGATGCAGTGCAGCGATTATGGAGCGAAAGTTTGCAAAGACCTGCTGGAGACTGAGGTGCTGTGCCATCTGCACGTACCTCTCTGGGCTGAGGGAGGAGGTCACTAGACTCGGGGCTGAATTGGCTAGGATTCAGGGAACCTGTTCCCCTACACAGAGACCACTGTGTCTACTACCGTTGCCCCAAAGGATGCCAAGGAGGAGGGCAGGATTGGCTGTGTTGGGCTCTGGGAGGGTTGAGGTGACAGGTAGGGGGGACACAGGGAAAGGGAAGGGGAAACTGTTTAACAGGAAAGGAACACTAAGTAAAAGCTTGTTTCCAGGTGTGACCTGGGAGGACAAGGAAGTTAAGTGACTTGCTCAGGGTCACACATTATGCAAGTGGGGGCTGAAGGATTCAAACTCCGGTTTGCAGCTCAGTGCCCTAAACCACAGCGTTATACTGCCCCCAAATGCACACCTCAGTCAGTGCCACTTTGAAATTCATTCATCGTTCTGACAGGATGGGACTGCCGGGAAAAGGTACCCATGGCAGTAGTAGTAAAAAAACTTTACTGTTGAGCTTAAAAAGCCATTCACATTCATTACAATAAATAATATAGAATAAGTGCATGATAAAATAAAATAACACTTAAAATTAGTATATATTACAACATCTATATGGTGCAGACAGGTAGGACATTAGATTTACTGCAGCAAGAACAAGCATCTCATTAATAAATATTAATCAGGTAGATTCGCTAAGAGTCTCCTCTTCACTTTCAATATTGCACAAAAGTAACTGGATATTCTGTTGATAGCCCATTCATCTGCCGTGTGTAACAGTACCCATGGTAGTAGCCAGTGGGAATATGGGGGTCCTCCGTAGAGGAGGCCCAAATGGGGGAGGTAGAGGAGGAAACAACTTCCGGTTGGGGACTCAATCACTGGGGGGGAAGATTTGGGAACAGGAAGGTGAAGTGTATACCAGGCACCTTGCCTCTGATGGATGGCACACAGATCTTAGGTATTGTCATGGCAGCAGGACAGAAGTGGGAGCTGGATGTCATTGTCTACCTGGGGACTAATGACTCAGCTACGGACAGAGCTGGGATGATGAAGGGAGATTTTAGGGAACTGGGAAGGGGTCTTAGATGGGTAGTGCTCTCAGTGGCTTTTGCTGAGGCTCTACCTGCCTACGACAGGAGGGAGGATAAGGTTCTCTGCACCAGGAGCTTCAACTCATAGTTGAAGGAATGATGTAGAGAGGAGGGTTTGGGCTACACTGGGGAAAGGAGACCAACTTGGAGGGAATCAAGGCCTATATAGTGGTGATGGCCTGCATCCGTCTGGGAAGAGAATGCAATCCTCAGTGGACAGTTTAAACGTTACCTTTTTTTTTACTTTGTATTTTTTCTCTTACTCCTTACTACCCCTTCCCTCAAGTCAATCGGACTTCTCATACACACCTCGCTGCTGTCGAAGTCTGCCCCTAGAGTACCTGGTCACACTGCCCTGGACCTGTGATGCCCAGTTAACCCCCGGTGGGGTGAGGAGGAACCCTCCCTCTGAACCTCCCCAGCAACTGTTCTGCAGTGGATCCTGCACAACTGCTCCCGCCAACCGCGAGTGCAGTGCAGAGGAGTCGCTACCTAGAGTGACCGGGTCGCTTCTTTGTTTGTCCCCCAACATCGACATGTAATGAGGGGCTAGGAGCGAGGGAGACATGCTGAGACGTGCCTCCTGCTCCGCCCCTCTGCCGATCGCCTGCCCATCTCCTTCTACTGCTATCTCCACGCTTTCACACCTTCCACCCGAAAGCACCCCCAGGTGAAGCGTATCGCAGCGGGAGTTTTAACGTGTTCTCCGGGAGAAGGAGAGAGCAGCCATTGGGTGCTCAATCCTTCTCCTCCCCGGCCGTCCCCCCGCGATCCGTGCTCGTTCCCGAACAGTTTAAATGTTACTTTGATGAACATTTATACTAGCTGAGGGGGTGACAGAAGAAATAAAGGAGGCATAAACTGCACCCTCACACGCACACACACACACACACACACACACACACACACACATATAGACTGAAGCAGAAAGAATGGAGGGCTTGAGGGTACATAAATCCCCTACAGTGCAAAATAAAGAAAAAAGCAGAGTGGTAGGAATGAAAGGGGACAGGAACATGAGCTGTAGAAAGAGAAGGCAGGACAAGAAGGACAAAAGAGGGGATGGCAAGCAAAGTGGTAATAAAATGTGGCAGGCTAAGTGTGCAAACGTAAGAAGTCTAGGAAATAAAATTACAGACCTAGAGGTCATCATGGATGAGGCAGAACTGGATATCATGGTGACTACTGAATCGTGGTGCACAGGAACCATGGATGAGACATGAGCATACCAGGCTATAGTCAGTTCAGGAAAAATAGGGGGGGAAGGAAGGGGGGGAGGGCTGCTGGTGTAGTATGCAAGGAAGGGTATCAAAGCAATGCAGACACAGGGAATCCAGGGGACAATGGAGGCACTGTGGATCACCCTGAAGATGGGAAATGGAGCCACTATTCACACAGGCATGATGTACAGACCCCCAATGGAGGGGGAGAAATTAGATAAGGCACTGATTGAAGCCACTGGCACAATGGCAGAAAAAGGGGAGGCACTATTTGTGGGTGACTTCAATCTGCAGGATGTAGACTGGCGCCTCCCAGCTGCAGCTTCAGCCAGAAGCAGGGACATTCTGGATTCCCTGAAGGGGGTATTTCTCAGGCAACTAATCAGGGAGCTCGCTAGGGCAATACTGGACCTGGTGCTCAATAACAGGGACAGTACTGTGGACGTCAATGTGGAAGGCCACCTGGGGACCAATGATTACTGTACAGTGTGGGTCAACACAAGGATGGCGATGGACACAAACCACACAAGGATGAGAGTTCTGGACTTCAGGAAGGCAGATTAAAAAAAAAAGGTGTGAATGCCTCATAGAAAACCTAGTGCGGGGGTGGGGAGACCTGGGTGGGGTGGAGGAACAGTAGGATAAGCTAAGAGAAGGCATAGTGAAAGCAACAGACCTCTGCACAAAGAAAGTGAGCAAAAACAAAAGGCAAAAGAGACCAGAATGGTTCTCAAAGGAAGTGGCTGAAAAGGTAAAGGCTAAAAGGGTAGCATGCAGGAGGTATAAAAAGATGCAGAAGGAAAATTAACTAAAGACCACGCAAAATTTAAAGCCCTCAACCGCGACCCCGGTTTTTAAACAAATTGAGGGGGACTTGGCTAGGTGGCGCCACCTGCCGCTATCCCTTGTGGGGAAGGCTTAATTTAATAAACATGTCTGTTTTGCCAAAGTTTCTGTATCCTATGGGTTCACTCAAAATTTTTCTCCCAAAGAGTTGGTTTACTAAAGTGCATGCTATTTGCTCAGCATTCTTGTGGCTCCATAAGCCACCCCATAGAGCATATATGAAGATGAGCCATCCTTATAACAGGCAAAAAGACAGCCATGGAACACTCACCAACCACAAAATAAAATGTTCCACATGAAGTAGTGCAGTTGCAACCAAGTTTTACTTGCAGACTGTAGAAATTACAAAGTGCAGCAGTGCAAAAATGGAAACCTCTCGGTTAGAGAACACCTACTAACGTTTCACTCGTATGGGCTTTGTCAAAGTGTACGTAACCCTAGGGGTGCGTGCTATTTATGCCAATGTGTTAATTGCACACTAATAACAATGTGCTACAATTTAAAGTGACAGTGCAATACCTTCTCTTCCATGTATATACAAAACAATGCTAAAATATTTGTAGCATAAACAGCTTTATTCCATCCCCATAATCGTGTACTGTGGCTACATAAAAACATAAGAAACAAATAAATATATTTTCAAGTAGGTATAGAATTATGATCCATATTAAACTACACCCCCCACACGCCTCTCTTTTTCTTTTCCTGCTTCTGTTCTCTGCTTGGCTCTCCAACCACTGTACCTGTATCTCAGCATTGGGGTCCTTTGGACACTTTTCGTTGATATACCAGATATTTAATTTTCATATAATAAATGATGTCTATATTGAGAATGGAATTGATACTGTCTATGGATATGAACAGATTAAGCAATTAAACAAGTCTAGTATTGTTTTTAAAGTTTAATATGGATCATATTTTATAAGTATTCATACGAACATACAAAGAAGCCAGCAGAAGAAGGCCATTTGGTTTATCAAATCTGCTCGTGTTGCAGGGTCCACAGCTTGAGCTACTGTTCCTATCCCCCCCTCCCCACTCTTCCCATCCTCCCTACCCATGACCCTTACCCTCCCTCTATACCTGTCCCAGCCTCTCTTAAAGCTGCCCACTGTCTTCAATGAGATTACCTCTTCTGGCAGAGCATTCCAAGTGTCCACCACCCTCTCTGTGAAGAATTGCTCCCTGACCTCCCTTCTAAACCTCACATCCTCCAGCTTAAGACTCTTCAGGAGCAAAGATCCCATTTTCATGCAAATGGCCTCAGTAATAAATAATGGGGGTGAGAAATACAGAACTAATGTGAAATACAAGCTGAACTGTGGCTAAATAATATGTTTTGTTAAAGTTGCTCTAAAGGCATTGGCTGCTCTTTAAGGGCCCATTAGTCCCAGAAGCAATATCCCCTCTCAAGGCTGGTGCCTGTGACAAAAACTGTTACAAGCTCTGGATTGGTGGAAAGAAAAGGACAACCACAGTAGTAGAATGTGACAGAGTTTAATAAGGCTCTGCCTCATTTTTTATGCAGAAAGAGTTTAAAAGCAAGGGTCTGTTCTGTCCTTTCCTTTTCTGTCTCTGGTCTGTCTGGTTGCGCAACCAAATTTTCTTGTGAGACCTAGGAACTAATCACGCTGATGGTTTTGCAATTCTCTGCCTCTTGCAATCTCTCTGCCCTCCCTTGCTATTATTGTATTTTCTTCCCCCCTTGTATATCTGCGGGTATAAAAATATATGTGACTCTTTATGTGGAAATGTCTGATACTGGGATACCTTTGTTTAAAACTATATATAGTTAAACGGTCGAAATGACTGCAAAAAGCTATTTGGAACGCAAGGGGTTAAACGGAGGTACAGTTTTTACGCCTTTGCTACGTTGTCAACAAGAGGTCAAGTTCTGGGACACCATATACTGTTTTGCTGCACCTGCAATGAACAAAACTGACAAGGACATTCTGTAAACTTACAAGAACATTCTGTGAGAAGCAGACTCTCTTAATGAGATCCCAGTCAAAGGCTTATAAAAAAGAGCAGCAATGCTTTTACTACAGATACAAGAAGAGTGAGAGATTGAGATACTGAAACTTGGAATTAAGCGATGCCCTCAGAATAAGTACTTAGTTTTCTCCGTTTGTACTGCCTTTGTAAATAGTTATACTGAAGAATTTAATTTTTTTTTATTTTACTATTATTAAGAAAAATAAAAACGCTATTTGCAAATTTTGGAACTGCTTCTGGGTTTCCTATGCTTCCTGACCTGCGCCGCGATGACGTAGTAGTAGTAATAAAAGCTTTTATTTTTATACAGGAAAGGTAGCACAATAACACAATTAGGATTGTTAGCCCATTTTCAAGGTGCTCCTGTTTACTTTGTATTACAATTAAAAAAATACGAAATGTATCTAAAAACATACATCGACTGGCCTGGTGGCACTGAGGTTGAGGCGCTGGGCACCACATCTCGTGCCACGCAGCTGACCCACATGTTCAGGAGCAGAGCACTTGAGGTCAGCAGGGGAGTAAAAGGATTAAGCGTCCTATGGACAGCTCTCCTTCTCTGGGGAAGGGGCTACCACTGGTCAGTGCACATCTGGCCCCTAGCAACGGCTGGGGGCTGGTGCACCGAAGCTGTAGAAATGTGGGTCAGGAGCAGGGCAGCTGCTTGACGGGGTGTGTGCACAGGAGCGTGCGCAGTGCCGATGCTGGCATCATTGCACGCTCTGCTTCTGAAGAGGGAGGAAACCAGAGAAATATGCACACGGCAGATGAAGGGGAGTTCGCAGGTCCCCACCCTGACTAGCCATGGCACTGGCACACTGGATCTGTTCTCGCTGGGGGGGGCCCTGGGGGTATAGCCAGCTACCGATCAGATATTAAGACGGGCTGGGACTCCCAGAGTGTGAGGGCTTGGAGCAAGAAGTATAAATAATACTAAAAAATAAAACAAAACATGCATACATACATACATACAACTAATTCATTACAATTACACCAAACTGCTGGTTCTTCTCTCACAGCAGTATTTAACATTTTTAAGTTTTCTGTAGCTTAGCCAACACTAGAAATAACTATTCCAAGGAGCGAGTTCACCGGACAGGCTAAGGGGTCTAAGTGGCGAGCCATAGCCCAGAGACAAAAGCGTTTCCACTTCATGTCACAAGTCACTCTGGTGGAGGGCCTCCTGGCAGCCACCAGAATGTCAGGGACCCTGCCCAAGACCTTGAAACAGTCTGACTAGATCCTCAGGAGCCATGTGTGTAGGTGCAGGGACCGAAGATTCCGATGAACCAAGGTCCCATCATCCTGGGAGAGTAGATGAGTGCTCAATGTCAAGGGAATCGGAGGTTCCACAGTCAACTGTTGCAGCAATGGTAACCACATCTGTCATGCCCATAGTAGTGCCATGAGGATTATTGCTGCACCCTCCGCCTGCAACTTGAGAAGACCCTTCTGAAGGAGCAGGAAGAGGGGGAAGGCATATATGAATCCCCCTTCCAGGAGAGGGATAACGCGTCTCACCAGAAAATACCAGGTCCTAGATCTAGCGAGCAAAAACTGGGCAGTTTTGCGTTGATAGGGGAAGCAAAGAGATCCAGTTCTGGCTTGCCCCATCTGTTGAAGAGCTCGTCGACGACAGAATGAAGGAGAGTCCATTCATGTGCCCTGGACCGAGAGCGGCTGAGAACGTTGGCCAGAGTATTCTGGATCCCTGGGATGTGGACTGCTGAGATCTCTAGGTGATGGGATACAGCCCAGTTCCACACCATCATTGCTTCCCGGCAGAGGGGGTAGGAGTGTGTGCCTCCCTGCTTGTTGAGGTAGAACACTGACTTATTGTCAGTTTGTACGAGGAGGTGTCCTGGGCGTAGCATGGTGCTCAAGGCCTGCAGGGCATAGAAAACTGCTCTCATCTCCAGAATATTTATGTGGAGAGTCTCCTCGTTCACAAACCAGGACCCCTGAGTCCTGTGAACATTTAGGTGTGCTCCCCACCCCATGCCTGAGGTGTCGGATGGCAAGACTTAGTCTGGCAATTCTTTTGGAAAGGGCATCCCCTCTTGTAGAGAAGGGAATGTCATCCACCACTGGAGATCTTGACGGACCGGATTTGTGATGGAAATCGGTTGGTCCAACTTGCCCCATCTTTGGTCCCATTGGACACACAGGGTCCACTGAATTGTCCTCATGTGCAGTCTCGCTAGGGGGACTGGGATGATGGACGCTGGCATATGGTCTAACAGCCAAAACAGAGTCCTGGCTGGTACCACTGAGGCAGAATAGATGTGATGAGCTAAGGATTGAAGCCACAGAACTCTGTCCAGAGGCAATTAGGCTCTCCCTTGAGTAGTATCGAGTTTAGCCCCAATGAACTGAAGGCTTTGGGATGGTATCAGGGAGGATTTCGGGATGTATACCATGATACCCAGTTCTCCGAAGACAGAACAGGTGTCCTGAATGGACCGTTGAAGTTGTCCTTTGGACAGAGCTGTCAGGAGCCAATCGTCCAAGTAGGGGAAGACATAATATCCTTTCCTTCAAAGGGATGCTGCTGTCACTGCGAGGCACACGGTGAAGACCCTTGGGGCTTCAATTGATAGTGCCTTCCCTGAAAGAGGAATCTGAGGAACCTCCTGTGGGGCTTTGTCATGAGGATGTAAAGGTAGGCATCCTGCATGTCCAGTGATCCTAGCCAGTCCACTTGATTTATCATAGGGAGCAGGCCCTGGAGGGTGACCATCCAAAACCTCTTGTATTCTACAAATTGGTTGACATCGCTGAGGTCAAGAATGGGTCGCAGATCGCTTGTCTTTTTCGGCACTAGAAAAAAGTGCGAGTAGAAGCCCGTGCCCCTCTGCGCTGGAGGGACTGGCTCTATGGCTTTCTTGAGTAGCAGGGCGTGAATTTCTGCTTGAATTAGTCCTGCATGCACCAATGAATAATGGGATGGGGGAAGAGGAGGCCTGTTGGTGGAAACTGGATGAACTCTGTCGAGTGTCTGTTGTTGACAAGCTGATGTACCCACTGATCGGAGGTTACCTTCTGCCAAGCTTCGGCGTGAAACGAAAAGTGGCCTCCAACTGCCTCCTCTGCCGGGGTCATGGGAGCTAGTGGGTCCAATAGAAAGTCAGGCTGTAGTTGGGGGGAGAGGGCGGCTTGGGCCAACTTGGTCGAGCGAGAGGCGGGCCCTACAGAACCTCTAGAGGCGCCTCTATGGCTATAACCTCTTCGTTGTGGCTGTTGATGCTGAAAGCGAGGTTGTGGTTGTTGTCCCCCACGGCCTCGAAAATGAGGTTTTCGAAATGGCCTTTGCTTTGGACAGTACATAGACTGAACTGTCTGAACAGCTTTTCCAGAGGCCTGTAGTTTGGTTACGATTCTCTCTCTGTGTCATCACCAAAGAGGACTAAGCCTTGAAAGGGTGCGTCTAGGAGGTTAGCCTGCACATCCTGCGTGAACCCCAAGACCCGGAGCAAGGAGTATCTATCTACGTAAGCATACTCCTGTTGCTGCTGCCCCTACTGCTGTGTCTGCCGAGTCGGAGGACATGAGCACCCACAACCGAACCGGTCTGCCAAAGCTTAACCAGTTCTGCCTTCTACGGACATTCCAGGACAGCCTTAACAATGTCCATCCCTTGTTACCAAAGGGCGTTCTTCAACTGAACCGTGTGTGTTAAAACGCTCAGGCTCCGAATGCTGCAAGTGGCAGACAAATATATCTTACACCCCAAGGAGTCCAATTATATGAACATACGAACAAGCCAGCAGAGGAAGGCCACTTGGTCCATCAAGTCTGCTTTCACTGCAGGGTCCACAGCTTGAGCTAATGTCCCCACCCTCCTCCCATCCTCCCATCCTCCCTACCCATGATTCTTATCTTCCCCCTATGCCTATCCCAGCCTCTCTTAAAGCTGCTCACTGTCTTTAACGAGATGACCTCTTTAGGCAGCGCATTCCAAGTGTCCACCACCCTTTCTGTGAAGAAGTACTTCCTGATATCCCTCCTAAACCTCCCACCCTCCAGCTTAAGACTGCGTCCCCTCGTGATGTGGTTGCCACTCAGCTTAAAGAGACTTTCCTCATCAACATAATTTATCCCTTTCAAGTACATGAATGTCCCAATCATGTCCCCTCTCTCTCTCCTGTCTTCCAGGGAGTACATGTTCAGTGCCCTCAACCTCTCCTTGTATGCCTTGCCCTGCTGACCGGCTATCATCTTTGTAGCTCTCCTCTGGACCTTCTCCAGCAGGTTAATGTCCTTTTTGAGGTGTGGGCACCAGTACTGAACTCCATACTCTAGATGCGGCCTTACCAGTGACCTGTACAATGGCAGTATAACCTCCTCTCTCCTACTACTGATCCCCCTAGCTATGAATCCCAGCATCTTGTTTGCCTTTGCTGCTACTTTCTTGCACTGCGTGGAGTGGTTCAGGTCACTAGTGATCATCACTCCCAGGTCCTTCTCCTCCTCCTCTGATGCAGCAACTCTGATTCCACCCAGGTAATACTCTGTCCTTGGATTCTTGGCTCCAATATGCATAACTTTGCATTTCTTGGCATTAAAGCCAAGCTGCCAGATCCTGGACCACCTCCCTAGCTTTTCCAGATCTTCCTGTAGGTCCCGTATCCCTTCAGCTGTGTCCACTCTCCCACAGAGCTTGGTGTCATCTGCGAATAGGCACATTTTGCCTTTAATGCCATCCCCAATGTCATTGATGAAGACACTGAACAACACTGGCCCCAGCATGGAGCCCCGTGGGGCCACACTGGTTACATCTCTGGTGCCAGATAACTCCCCACGACCCTCTGGGTTCTGTTGCTCAGCCAGTTTTCCACCCATCTGGCAATCTTCTCCCCAACTCCAAGATCCACCAGCTTCCTGGTCAACCTTTTGTGGGGCACAGAGTCAAAGGCCTTACTGAAATCAAGATAAAGGATGTCTACTGCTTGGCCCCTGTATACTATCTTAGTGACACAGTCAAAGAAGTCTATCAGATTTGTTTGACATGATCTCCCCCCCATGAACCCATGCTACCTCACATCCTGGAGACCATGCTCCTCTAGATATGCCACCAACCTTTCCTTTAGTATGGTCTCCATAAGCTTTCCCACAATGGAGATCAGACTGACTGGTCTGTAATTCCCTGGATGATCCTTGGGACCACATTTGTGAAAGGACACTACATATGCTGTTCTCCAGTCCTGTGGTACCACACCTGACTCTAGTGAACTATTAAATAGGTCAATACAATACAACTGTTTGGATTCTTTGTCTGGGGGTTGTGTGCTGAGGTACTTCAGCCTCTGAGATCTATCATTGGCAGCCAAAATCACCACCGAGTCAGCTGATGGATGTTCCGCCAAGAAAAGCTGCTTCCTAGGAGCCCTACAGAGATGGTCTTCCTTCTTAGGGATTGTGACGGATGTGTGGGGCGCTTCCAAGCCGCCTTTGTGACATGTGCCAAAGTGTCCAGTAATAGTGGTATAACCACCAGCTCAGGATCCTTCTGGCGTAGATATTTAGCCAGGTGGAGCCTCTCTGGGTCTAAGTCTTCTGTTTCCCACCCCATATTTGATTGAATGTGCCTCATGATCTCCATGAAAAGAGGGGTCATCAGGTTGGGATTTCGGAGTGTCTCTCGGATCCAGAGGAGATAGGTCCTCAACTGATGATTATGAGTAAGAAGTGTCCGAGGACTGATATGAGTCCATGGATGAAGAGGAATGGGACCGGTGGCACAGTTTCTTACATCTATGACATTCGGGAGAACTGGAAGAGCTTGGACTCCATGACGCCGTTTGCAGAGAGCCCTCCCTTTGTCAGAAGGAGGAGGAGGGGGCTCTGTGCCAGTGTCCTTGTCGGTAGGAGGGGTAGGAACCTTGGTAGGAACCGGAGGTGGGGTAGGAACCTTTTCAGGAACCCCAGCATCTGGGGTGGTGGTCACCACTGTTTGTGGCTTAGATGGGAGGAGGTTAGAATGAATGGTCTCCCAACAGCAGCCGAAAAAATCCTTGACCTGGGACAGATTCAGTCTGGGGTCTGAATCTGTCGTTAGACCCGATGCCGGTCCAGCACCTGCGTCTGGCGTAGTGCCATGGTCTGGTGCCAGTCGGCGGGTCGGAGGTGATGTCGGGGCGGCGTTATATGATATGGCGCCAGGATCTGGCGTCTGCTGGGGCCGACGCCCGTTCGTCCTCCATAGGGCTGGCACTTGACCTATCGTCAACCGGTGGTGGAGGTGAAACCGGTGACAACGGTGTTTATGCCAGTGGGGCTGGCGTTTGGGCAGCAGAGGTAGCGAAGTCGGTAGGCCAACATCGGTGCTGGTCTGACGTGTGCTTCAACGACGGACGTCTTTCCGACAACGGTTTGGAGTGTTCATCCGTTGATGGTTCTGAATGTCTGGGAGGTTGAGAAGCCAATCTCTAAGGTCTTCTGCCTATCCTGGAAGTCGGCACCGGATACAGAGGCTGACCGGGAAGTAACTGATGGGTGCCCCTTACCAGCATCAGTAGTGCGGCCTGACGGAAGGTCCGACTGCCTAATCTTTAAAGGCTGGAGAGTAGGGCCTAAAGACCTGGATCCTCAGTCCTTAGCGCCTGATGCCCAAACCAGGGCAGGGGGCTTGACCACAGTGAGCCTAGAGGGAGAATGGGTCACCTGTGAAGCGGAATCTGAACTGCCCCTAGAGGCAGAGTGGGAGCCTGAGGATCTGTGTCTCGAAGGGGACCTCTCGTTCTCTCTCCTCTTATCTTCATGCTTCCCTGTAGATTTCTTGCAGTGGGAAGAGCCTTCTTCAGAAGAGGAGACCTGCTGCATGGCGGCTAAGCGTTGCTCTGTGAGACAGGCCTGCAGGGTCTTCTGGCATTGGATCTGCATACGGCTGTTAAACATCCGGCAGCGTGGGCAATTCTGAGTGTCGTGGTCTGGGACCAAATACAGCAGACAGTCCAAGTGGCAGTTTTTGGACATGATCTGTCTGCCACAGGCACACTTGGAAGGGTGCCCCTTTGAAGAAGGCGTCAGGGAAGACGACATGCAGAACATTATCGCTAAAAGCCTCATGAGAGGTCAGAGCGCCTGATGGCATAGGCCCAGGAGCATTACAACAGAGAGGTATGTGTCAGCCAAGACATCCTGAGCAGCCACCATCGTCACAGTTCCATTGGCAAGGCTGCACATGCGAATTCCCCAGTGGACCCCATCCAGTGGGATCAATGCACTGATGATCTCAAACAGAAGGTTCTAGTTTCCTCACCTGTAAAGAAGGTGCTTCAGTGGTGGATGGAATACAGCTACTTGCTCATAGGGGTTCCTTTGCTGATCCCCTTACCCCATCAGATCCTCACCACAGATGTTTCAGGGACGGGCGGAGGGGGCTCATCTGGGGCCTCTCCAGACCTAGGATACATGGACCAAAGTGGAGACCTCCCTCCACATAAAGGTCCTAGAGATGAGAGCTGTTCTGTATGGCCTGCAAGCGTTACAGGCTGACCTGTCCTCAGGGCCTCAGCTGGTGCAGATGGACAACATCAGAGTAGTGCACTACATAAACAAGCTAAAAGGCAGGAAGGATGACCCGTTCCTAGATACTGGAGGCGCTGACATGGAGTTAAGACCAACTTGGACAGATTCACTGAGTGCCCTTTGGTCTGTTCTCGGTCCAAAGGGCACTGCAATGAACTGACAGTGACCCGAAGGAAATTTGAACCTGAGCTCCCCTCTCACCACCACCTGCTGCAGCCTCCCACTCAGCCAGTTTGTAATCCAGTTCATTTTTTCCCCTAACCCAACACCAGTTAGCTTCCCCCCCAAGCCACCCATGAGGCACAGAATCAAAGGTCTTGCTTAAGTCCAAGTAAAGAACATCCACCGCATGACCTTTATCCAGCTCACCTGTCACCCAGTCATAATATTGTATCAGGCTGGTTTGACAAGACTTCCCTGAAACAAACCCATGCTGCCTCACATCCTGGAGGTCATTGTCCTCCAGGTACGACACCAGTCTTTCCTTTAGTAATGTCTCCATGAGTTTGCACACTATGGAGGTGAGACGTAGCGGGCGATAACTACCCAGTTCATCCCTTGTTCAATGGTACTACATATGCCATCCTCCAGTCCAGTGGCACACATCCTGACTCCAGTGAGCTGCTGTACAGATCCGCCAGCGGCTCCGCCAACAGCTTCACCATCTCCCTCAGTCTAAACTATGGTAAGTAATTTTTTCTTCAAGCACCAGGAAATCTTTACTGTATACTGACATATGCAGATTGCTATACAGTACCTTTGGAGGTGGGCCTAGAACCTATTTAAGAAACAAGCTCTGCAGTACTGCTGTGCCAAACCTGGCATCACTTCTAGCCTGGGTGTCCAGGCAATAGTGTTTAGTAAAGGTATGAACAGTTTTCCAGGTGGCTGCTTTACAAATTTCTAACAAAGGAACATCTCTGGCAGCTGCTATAGAAGCAGCTGTACCCCTGGTAGAATGAGCCCTGAGGCCCACTGGGGGTTCGTTGCCCAACTTGCTGTAACAAAACTGAATACATGCAACAATCCAGCATGCAACAGTCCTTTTTGAAGCTGGTTAGCCTTCCCCACTTCTCCATAGGTCAGGAATATCTGAGTATTGTTCTGTATGGCCTAAATAATAGCTGATAGCCCTCTTAAAATACAGGCTATGCAGCCTGCTTTCTCCTGAAATGGAGTGATCAGTGAAAAAGACAGGCAGGGTGATGGACTGGATGAGATGAAAATCAGACACCACTTTGGGAAGAAACTTCCTACTGGTTCAGAGTACTACTTTGTCCCTATGGACTGAAATGTAGTTAGGCTCTGTGGACAAAGCGTGACGTTTATTTTTATATGGGCACTGCAGCAGCAAGGGACATTCCCCTACTGGATGTCTGCAAAGCAGCTACCTGGAAATCTGTGCATACCTTTGTGAAACACTACAGTTTGGATGTACAGACCAGATCTGATGCCAAATTTGGCAGGGCGGTTCTGCAGAGCCTCTTTCCTAAGTAGGTTCTCTGCCCGCCTCCCACATAGTACCGCTGGGTAGTCTGCAAAACAGTTACTGATGCTAAAGGACTCCTGGGGTAAGAAGAAAAAATTACTCACCTTAGTAATGTTGTTTCTTCTAATGGAGTCTTGTTATATTACGACTATTGCAGTTTGCCCCAGCCTTAGAACTGCTCAGGAGGTGAAAGAGTTAACTTCCATGCAGAGCATGGAGCTTAGAGCGCGAGCTCGGTTCAGAAGCTCTGTTTGGCTGGTTTCAAACCGAAACCGTCAGATCTTTACGAGCAAAAACTCCACTAAGGTTCTGTGTGGAAGCTAACCTACACTAGCCAACTGGCTACTAATATATTAACACATTTTACTGGTCCCAACACAAAGACTCAAGTCAGTGGACCAGAAAAATTAAGATAAAATAACTAAATGAACACAACACCCAAACATGAAAGAGGGCATCAATAAATGCCAACAGAGGACTACTCACCCCATACCCCAAAGTAGGAGTTCTGAGAGGGGCAGGTCTGGGGGAGGTCATAATATAGCAAGACTCCATTAGAAGAAACAACATTACTAAGGTAAGTAATTTGTTCTTCAAACAACATGAAGTCTTGCTATATTATGACTATTGCAGACTACACAGCAGTACCTCCATGGAGGAGGGACAGAACTTACTTAGGGAATAGGCTCTGAAGCACGGATGTATGAACCTGGCATCCCTCCTGGCCTGAATATCCAGGGAGTAATGCTTGGTGAAAGTGTGTACTGTCTTCCAAGTAGTTGCCTGACATATCTCCAAGATAGGGATGTCTCAGCAGCAGCTAGAGATGCAGCTGTACCTCTGGTAGAGTGAGCCCTCAGGCCTGAGGGGGGAACCTCACCCAGCTTTTGATAGCAAAATTGTATACAAGAAACGTTCCACCTGGCAATGGATCTTTTAGTGGCAGGTCTCCCTTTCCCAACTTCACCATAAGTGAGAAACAGTTGGAGGGTCAAACCTGTGACCCTTGGTACGCTCTATGTAGTAACTTAGGGCCTCTTAACATCTTGTGCAGCCTCTCACCAGAGGAGGAATGGTCAGTGAAGAACACTGGAAGTGAAATAGACTGGTTAAGGTGGAAATCTGAAACCACCTTAGGCAAAACTTCCTATTAGTCCTGAGGACCACTTTATCCTGTGAAAGGAAATAAAGCCGTTTTACTGATAAAGCCTGTAACTCACTTATACGCCTGGCAGAAGTGATGGCTACCAGAAATACAGTTTTCCAAGTCAATACTTAAGCTCTGCCAAGACAGAGGCCTGGCGGTTGCTTTAGCTGAGCAATGCATACATTAAGATCCCAAGCCGGGCAGGGTCCCTGAATGGGGATTGGTGTGAAGCAACCTTTAAAAACTTGGAAAATACAGGATGAGCAGAGAGAGAAGAGGGCTTCCCTGTTGAAATGAAGGCAGAGACAGCAGCCAAGTGCACTTTCAGGGTGGCTGGTCTCAGTCCCAAAGAATTAAGATGGACCATGTAGTCCAATACAGTAGGTAGATCAGCAGATTCTGGGAAACATGCTTCCGGAACACCATATGGAAAACCTTTTCCACTTGGAGTTATAGGTAGCCCTGGTGGAAGGCTTCCTAGCAGCCTTCAGGATTTCGAGAACACTTTGAGAAAGTTGCAAATCAGCAAACTCTAACTGCTAAAGAGCCAAGCCTTGAGGTTGAGGGATTTGAGATTCGGATACCAAACTCTCCCCTGAGCACAGGTTAACAGATTGTGGTTCCTGGGGAGACACAGGGGAAGATGGACTGCTAAGGACAGAAGGAGCGGGTACCAGGGCTGCCTGGCCCAGTCTGGAGCAATCAGGATCATTTTGCAGGGCTGAGACCTGATTTTGACTAGTACTTTGAACAGGAGAGGGAAGGGGGAAAGGCATAAAGAAACTTCCCTTCCCAATCGAGGAGAAAGGCATCCAGGGGAACTGAGCCCAACACTGGGGGCCTGCAACAAAACAGTGGAAGTTGATAATTGTCTGGGGCTATGAAAAGATCTATCTGAGGAGTGCCCCATCTGGCAAACACTATCCCCAGTACTAGGGGATCCAGTGACCATTCGTGATGGCCCTGGAAATCCTGCTGAGGGCATCTGCCAAGACATTGTCCTTGCCTGGGAGGTGAACTGCTATGAGGGAAGTGTTCAGGGAGTAAGCCAGAGACCACAACTTCATTGCCTCGGTGCACAAGGCCAAAGAACGAGTGCCCCCTTGTTTGTTGATGTACCACATTGTAGTGGTGTTGTCTGTTCTGACCTGTACCACCTTGTTCTGAACAGATGCAGAGAAAACCCGAAGTGCTAGAAAAACAGCTCTGAGTTCCAACAGATTGATGTGGAGCAGAGATTCCTGAGGGGACCACAATCCCTGGGTGGAGAGGCTCATGTGGAGCTCCCCATCCCAAGAGGGATGCATCTGTAGTAAGGGTCAAGGAATGGGACAGAGGGGGAAAGGCACCCCTGTCTCAGATTGCTCTGATCCTGCCACCACTGAAGGGCCTGGATCAGGGTTCGAGTCACTGGGATTAATTTGGATAGAGGATCTTCTTTGAGACCAGAAAGCTCTCAAATGGAACTGAATGTCCCTCATCTGAAATCTTGCTCCTTGCACCACGGCTGTGAGGCAGCCATGCGCCCAGGAGCTGCAGGTGGTTCTCGTTTGCCGAGAAACCAGCAGAGTGGAAGGCGGCCAGGGCCACTAAGGTCCTTACCCTTTCCAAGGGAAGGAAGGCTCTGGCCTGCTTTGTATCCAGTTCTGCGCCTATAAAGGTGAGTACCTGGACAGGTTCCAAACTGACTTTGGAAGATTGAGAAGAAACCCCAGAGAGGTAAGCAGCTGCTGGTAACTAGCAGGTGTGATTTGACCTGGTCTGGAGACTGACCCACAATGAGCCAGTCGTCCAGGTAGGGAAAAATGGCAATCTTTTGCCTTCTTAGGTGAGCGACTGCTACTGCCAGACACTTTGTGAACACCCTTGGGGCAGAAGTAAGGCCGAAGGGCATTGCTCTGAACTGATAATGGCCTGAGGGCAGTTCGAATCTGAGGTACTTTCGATGGGAGCTTCTGATAAGAACATGGAAGTAGGCATCTTTGAGGTACAGGGAGGCTAGCCAGTCCCCTGGTCTTAGGGAGGGTAAAATCATTCCCAGTGTCACCATTTTGAACTTTGGCTTTAAAAGGTGCTTGTTTAGATATCTTAGATCCAGGATAGGCCGCCACTCTCCTGTCTTTTTTGGGGTAAGGAAGTACCTGGAGTACAGACCCTTGCCCTGGTGAAGGGGAGAAACCTTTTCTACAGCTCTGAGAGCCAGGAGGGTTGAGACTTCTGTTTCCAAAGCAAGAGTCTCTAAAGGGTTTGCAGGTGGAAAAGATCTGGCTCTCATCTTTGGAAATTTCTTGAAGCTGAGAACCAGACCCTGGCTCACTACTTCCAGGACCCACCTGTCTGAAGTTAAAGACTGCAAGTCCTGGATGAAGTGAGCCAACCTGCCCCCTACAGGTAGTGGAGAGCCGACCCTGGGCATCCCATCAGGGTGCCTGTTTGGCAGGGGCTTTAGGCTGAGGGGTGGGAGCAGGCCTGCTCGAACCCCATCTGCCTCTCCCTCTGAAGAACCCCCTCTGTACATAGGCTGAAGAGGAGGGCCCTGAGTTGGTAAAAAGGCCTGTGAAAAGGCTACCCCTACCCCATGGGGTGCTGCCTCTGAGGAGTGACTTGCCGTCTTTGGCTTGTGCACTCCTGTAAGTGGTTCTATATTCATCCATTTTTCATATAATTCTGTCTGCTCCCAAACAGAGAATTTCCACCACAGGAAAATCCATAGCCTTAGACTGGGTATCCTGTGACAAAGAGTACACCTGAGCCAGGCCAATCTGACGAAAACCACAGATGTAGCCATGACTCTAGAGGATACATCATTAGAATCCACTGCAGCATGGAATTGCACCAGATGCCTCAATACCATCAAGAGCCACCTGCTCCAGCTCCTTTGCAGCTGGCCAGGGACCTGTTTGGCTAAGGCCATGACAGTATCCCATCTAGATTTCTGGTATCTTGCAACATAAGCCATATAGTTAGCTTGTCTGAGTCCCAAGGATGCTGCCATGTATTGTTTTTGGCCATGGCATCAATCTTCCTGGAACTCTTGTCAGGAGGATGTGAAGCCAGTGGAATATTAGCTTTATCACAGGCTGCAGCCTGAACTACCCAACATGACTGCATTGCTGTGAAAGAAAATCTGTATCAGGACCTGACAAGTGTACCTCCTGTCCATCTTTTATCCACAGGAGGCACAGAATTAGGAGCTTTTAAAATTTTTACTGTTTGTTTTCTAAAGGATTTATGTAAAGGGATGGACAACCTCCTGGACTCTGGGATATCCATCATCTCCACATAGTCAGGCTCCTCTTGCTCATCCAACGCCCTCTAAGGGAAGCTGGAGGGTCTCAGCAACTTTTTATAAAACAAAAATGAGAAGGGGACTCAGAAAGCCTAGGGGAGACTCACCTGAAGGTCTGTCTGGGAGATGTCCGGTTCAATGGGCACATCCAGACTTTCAAAATCACATTCACACTGATCATAATCCTCATCCCCCTCCTCTGGTTCATAGAACTCTTCTATATCATAATCCTGAACCACTGGAACCGACCGAACCGACCTTTTGCCAGACAGTGGTGGTTCGGAGGGAACCGGGGACAGGGACTGGACAATCTGTATTGCCCTGGCTATCTCAGCAGCAGTTGGAGAAGGAATTTTGGACTCCAAATCTGCTGATTTTTTAGATTTCTTTGCTGGAACCGGCTCCTCACAGCCAGCTTTTCGTTTGCCCAAGGAAGTCTCGCCCTGGTCAGAGGGCACTCCCTCCGGTTCGGCAGCGGACTTTTTGGCCTCTCGTTCCCTGAGCCTGCCCACTCTCTTGTCCAGGGTGGCTGCAGGGAAATTTTTACAAATCTGGCAGTCTGAATTGAGGTGGTCAAACCCCAGACAATAGACACATGTAGTGTGTGGGTCAGCCTTGGCAAAGGCTTCCCCACAGACACTACAGTGTTGAAACCCAGTGGGTCCTTTTTTCCTTTTGGGTTTCTCAGACATGATGCCAGCCTAACCAACCAACTTGCCCTTTTGATGGCAGTGCCAGGCAAGACACCCTTATCGGTTCCAAACCGTGTCACGGGTCCTGGAAAAAACCATAATGAAATCCGTTTTTTTTAGAACCGATAAGAACCAGGAACCGCACTCTAAAAAGCCTTAAAAGGCTTTAAACTTCTATTTAATACAACTCGATCGGTTCAACCGAACCGATAATACTTTACAAGTTCCAAACAGAAAACCCTATCTATTACTTACGATATTATAGACAGAGCCTGAACCGATCGGTTTTATGGTTAAAATAATGAAATCGAGGTTAAATTAAACCGAGAAATAGCGCTTTAAACCAAAGAAATGAACCGAGCAACAGGAGGAATCTCCGGAGCGACTGTTCAGTGAGGCGGAGTAAAGAATCTGACAGTTTCGGTTTGAAACCAGCCAAACAGAGCTTCTGAACCGAAGCTCACTCTCTAAGCTCCATGCTCTGCATGGAAGTTAACTCTTTCACCTCCGAAGCAGTTCTAAGGCTGGGGCAAACTGCAATAGTCATAATATAGCAAGACTTCATGTTGTTTGAAGAAAAAATTACTCACCGCAGTAATCTTCTTTCTTCCAAGGGGTCCTTTAGCATCAGTAAGCTCCCACCCTTCCTCCCCGGTTCACCTGTTGGAGAAGGACTCTTATGTCACCTTTTATCGAATTTGGAGTTTCTTATTGATGAGTTTTTAGCTCGTGTTGCTGTTTCTATTTCCACTTTTGTGGACATCTGCATCTTTTTTGAATCCTGTTGATTCTTTATTGGGGCATTTGCCCTCGTTTTTTCTTGAAAAAATTCTGAAGCATTCAACAGCTCTCACTCAGCTCACACCACCTCCTGTCTTTTGATTGGCTTGGCCCTACGCTCATTTAAATATCTCTTAAAGGCACACCTCTGGGGCAGTTGCACCTAGCCTGCTAATTGCAAAAAAGTTACTGATGCTAAAGGACTCCTGGGGTAAGAAGGTGTATTATACAAAGAGAAGGTAAGTGCCCGTAAATAACAGTTATAACAATAACACATTTAAAGTGCGGAAATGCGAAAGGGTATCATCACAGCATAATAATGTCATACAACCAGCTGGCTGAATATCAGTTTTAGCAAGAGGTAGGGAGACAGGTAATGCAGAAGTATAGCATAGCGAGAGAGCGAGAAAGGGATGGAGAAAAAGGGGGTAGGATAGAATTAGTGGGGGAAGCAGCAGGAGGAGGGTGCCAGCTCACACCATAGAAGACAAGATGGAAACTGTGAGGCAGCAATAGCAAAGGAAGCCATGATATGTGGTGGGTTGAAGCAGGTGCATCGGGCACGTACAGCAAGGAGGGTGCGATGCCTCTTCCTAAATGTGGCATGAGTAGGGGCCAGGCGTACATCTAGGGGCAGCGAGTTCCAGTAACTGGGAGCTACGTGGGAGAAACCTGATTTCCTTTAGTAGTTCTACATCTGGTAATGCTAAGCAAGGAAAGTCAGCAGATTGGAGACTGTAGGAGATGGGCTGAGGGGTCAGCATGGAGGCGAGGTAGGTAGGCATGTTGGACCGCAGTATACTGCACAGAAGGTTCCCAAGAGAGAGGAGCCGGTGGACAATAGGGGAGGGCCAATTTAGGTCTGAATACAGTAGGCAGTGATGTCTTAACCTGGAGGATGCAGAGGCGTATCGGCATATATTGTTATAAGTTGTGTCCCACCTCTGAAGAGAAGCCTTAGATGCATTATTATAGATTACGGATCCATATGAGAGTGACGGAAGTAGGATTCCTCTAGCAATGGCCAACCTTGCAGAAGGGGTTAGAATATGGCTTGTTTTGTAGGCTACACCCAGTTTGGCATTGATGGCCTTACACATGGAGCTTATATGGGTGTCATAAGTCAGTGATTCATCAAGCAAGGCATCCAGGTATTTAAAGGAAGTAACCATCAGCCCAGGAGACTTGGAAAAGATTCCAGCTATGTTTTAATTTAACAGATGAACCAAAGAGCATAGCCTGGGTCTTGCCGGTGTTGAGAACAAGCCTATTTCTGGTGATCCAGGACTGAATATTTAGTAGGTCCACAGAGAGCATTTGGTTAATAGACTGAACATTATCTGAGCTAGTGTACAGAACAAGGTCATCAGCGTATAGCAACGATGAACAGGAGGATGTGTTTTGTCCTATGTTATTAATAAAGATAGAGAAGAGAAGGGGTCCAAGGATAGATCCCTGCGGTACACCAACGTCAATGACTGCTTTTTCCGAGGTGGCCGAGTTGAATTTTACCACTTGAGTCCCATTAGACAGGTAGCTATGAAACCAGAATACAACTCCAGATGAGAAACCCAGGGTATGGAAATTAGCAAGCAGAAGAGGGTGGTTAACAAGATCGAAAGCCTTCGCCAGATCGATAAATACTGCACCGGGTTAGATGACCCTGATCCATGGCATGAAGTATGTCATTTGTTAGCTGTAATAAAGCAGTTTGAGTACTTTGGCCTTTTCTGAAACCATGTTGGTTTGTGTAGAGGAGATTGTACTTAGAGAGGTGTACTGAAATCTGTGCTGCAACGAGCTTCTCAAGGACTTTATTTAATACTGACAGTATAGCTATTGGCCTGTAGTAAGCTATGTCTTTTTTGTCGCCTTTTTTAAAAACTGGTGTGACTCTGGCCAGTTTCCACGTATTGGGCACCACGCCTTCACCCAGGGACATATTGAGTATTCTGGACAGCGGTCCTGCAATGAACGGGGCCACCAGCTTTAAGAGTTTAGGTTCAAGGCAGTCAGACCCAACAGCAGTACTGTCTGATATAGTATTGAGATGTTTGAGGACATCCTTCTTGGAGATAGCTTTAAAGTAGAATGGTGGCGTCATTGTCATGATCTTCAGGGTGGGGGATCCAGAGATTATGTTATCGGGAGAAAAAGCAGTGGTATATCTGAAGAGGTTGGAGAAGTGAGTATTAAATGAATTGGCAATTGTGCATGAGTCATTAGTTAACTCCTTTTAGTATCATGTCACTGTTGAGGCAAGTTTGCTTTGAGCCAAGGAAGGTTTTTATATGTAACCAAAATTTCTTAGGGTCACCAGCCGCATCCACCAGTAGGCCCTTACAGTACTGGCTTTTTGCATGTCTTATTAGTGTTTTGCACTTAGATCGCTGTTCCCCCTGTAGATGTTAAAGTCAGCTTTGAGACCAGAGACTTTAAACTTTCTTCAGCGTTTGTCCCTATTCTTGAGGGATGCAAGGAGGTCTTTATGTAACCATCTCGTTTGTTTACCACAAACTCGCCAAGTGATAAGTAAGGAGACTACTGATAAATATAGGAACTTCTTGTCTCAGAACAGGAAGATCAGGAGCGTAAAGGGCACAGAGGCAGTAAGTAAGTAAGTAGGGAGAAAAAAATAAATAAATAAAAAAACAAACAGAGGAAAGAGTAAACATCCCAAACAACAGTTAGGGGTCCAGAAATAAGACATGATGGGAGTGGTGCAGTGCAGTGGCTGTGGAGCAGCAGTCTTCTGGGAGACGTTCTGGAGGATGCGGTGCTGTCCCATCTGTAGGTACCTCCCTGGGCTGAGGGAGGAGGTTGCTTCTCTAAAAGGCTGAGTTGGCCAGGATTTGTGGGACCTCCTCTCCCACCCAGGGACCACCAGGGCCACTGCTGTTGGCTCAGAGGTTGCCAAGAAAGAGGAGCGGTTGGACCACAGTGGGCTCAAGGAGGGTGAGGGTGGTGGAACAGAGGTGCATCCCTCCAGCTGTACCTCTCCACAATTCATATGCCGTTCTGGCAAAGTGTGGTTCCTCTATGGAGGCACCCACAGTGGAGACCAAGGAGGATGCTGAGAACCTCCACAAAGAAGACCCACAGGAGGGTGGCATGGGACCCCACGGGGTAGAAAACCACTCCTGGTGGGGGACTCCACTGTTAGGAAGGTAGAACTGGAGGAGTAAGGGGAGAGAGAGGTAAGGTGCCTGCCTGGCACCATGGCTTGGAGGGATAGGGAGCAAATCCTCAGGATCGCCACAGCAGCTGCACAGGGGAGGGAGCTGGATGTCAATGTCCACCTAGGGAAAAATGACCTGGCTAAGAAAGGGATCAGAGCAGTGCAGGAAGCTTTTGTGGAGTTGGGGAGGGGCCTTAGACAAGTAGCACGCACAGTAACCTTCTCGGAGGTGCTGCTTGTCTATGGCACGGGTGAGGCTAGGGTGCTCCACACCATGGGATTCAATCAGTGGTTGAAAAACTGGTGCAGAGCTCAGGGATTTGGCTTAATTGGGGACTGGGGGTCCACCTGGAGGAATGCAGGCCTATACTGGCGTGATGGTCTGCATCTGTCCAGCAGGGGAACCAGGATCCTAGGTGATAGGTTTAAATGCTTCATTGGCAATCATTTAAACTAGCCAAGGTGGGAGGCACTGGAGAGGAGCAGGGAAATCCTAGCCCCTCCAAAGAAATCAGAGTACTAAGTGAGGTAAACACCAACATAGAGATGTCAATATGGAGAAGGGAAGGGGTAAATGGAGAAAATGACAAACGCAATAAAGACAGGGATGGGGCAAAAAGGGGTAAGGCCATCAAGAAATGGAGGGTAATGAGTACCAACGCCTGTAGTCTGGGCAACGAGCTCCCTGAACTGGTGGCCTTGATGGAAGAGGGATGCCTGGATATCATAGCAGTCACAGAAACATGGTACACAGAGAACCATGACTGGGAGGTTAACATATCAGGTACACAACCTACAGGAGAGACAGGGAGGGGAGACGAGGGGGCAGAGTAGCTCTCCATGTAAGGGAAGGGATAAACGCAACTGACCAAAAGAGTAAACAGGGAGGAGAGGAAGCACTGTGGGCCACCTTAGAGACTGGAAATGGCACCACAATCCGCACAGGAGTTGTATACAGACCCCCATGTCAGGGGGAGGAAATGGACAAGGATATGATAGAAGGCATTCTTAGGATGATAGAGAAAGGGGAGATACTGTTGATGGGGGACCTTAATATGCCAGATGTTAACTGGAGCACCTTTGCTGCAGCCACATCCAAAAGCAGGGCCATTCTCGATGCCCTTCAGGTACAGTAGCATGCCGCAGACAGCTAGTTTTGGAACCCACTTGAGAGGGAGCAATCTTAGACCTCGTACTCTCAAATTGAGACAGTGAGAGGATCTCAGATCTAGAAATGGGTAGCCATCTGGGTACAAGTGACCACCGAATAGTGTGGTTCATGATAAACTCAGCTACAGAGTCAAGCCATACAGAAGTGAGGGTTCTGGACTTCAGGAGGGCTGACTTTGGCAAGATGGGAGAGTGCCTTAGAAAAGCACTAGCAAACAGGCAAGAAGGAGGGGTGGAGCAACAATGGGGAAACATCAAAACTGCCATCACAGAGGCAACAAGCCTTTGTGTGAAGCAAATAAACAAATCAAAACAAAAGAAAATGACACTATGGTTCTCAGAAGAGATGGCGGTGAAGGTTAGGGAGTAAAAGATAGTATTTAGGAAGTATAGGGAAACACAGAAGGAACAGGACAGAGAACTGTACCAGTTAAGGCAGAAGGAAGCAGGGAGGGTAGTCGGAATAGCGAAGGCCCAAAATGAGGAAAAGATAGCCAACTCGGTTAAGAAGGGGGATAAAATCTTTTATAGGTATATCAGGGAGCGTAGAAAAACAAAGGGAGGTATAGTGAGGCTGAATAAAGAAGAGAGTGGTTGGGCAGACAGTGACAGTGAAAAAGCAGGGATACTGAACAAATACTTCTGCTCAGTATTCACAAAAGAGGAGGGGGAAGGGGAGGTGCCTAATCCTATTAACAAAAGCACTCTGGATAGGGAGTCGATCCTAGTCCTTTCACAGAAGAAAGGGTTCTGAAAGAACTCCTAAAACTGAAGGTGGACAAAGCAATGGGGCCTGACGGAATTCACCCCGGAATTCTAAAAGAATTAAGGAGAGAACTAGTGACACCACTGACTACCTTTTTTAACAAATCATGGGAGGATGGTGTGGTACCTGAGGACTGGAGGAAGGCGGATGTGATTCCCCTTCAAAAAAGTGGGAGCAAGACAGAGGCAGGAAACTACAGACCTGTCAGTTTGACCTCTGTGGTAGGAAAAGTGGTGGAATCACTTCTGAAGGAAAGAAGTGTTGAGTACCTAGAGGCCAGTGGGACAGAGGACCCAAGACAGCATGGGTTCACAGCGGGAAGATCATATCAGACAAATCTAATTGATTTCTTTGACTGGGTGACCAAAGTAATAGACCAGGGAGGGGGTGTGGACATGGCCTACCTAGACTTTAGCAAGGCATTTGAAATAGTCCCACACAAAAGATTAATAGTCAAATTAACCAGCCTGGGAGTGGGTTCCAGGGTGGTATCCTGGGTAAAACATTGTCTGGACAACAGGACACAGAAGGTAATTGTAAATGGAGTCCACTTGAAGAAAGAGGGGTTACTAGTGGATACCACAGCATTCAGTACTGGTCCAGTCCTTTTAATGTCTTTATAAAGTGACATTGCAGAGGGACTGGAAGGGAAGTATGCCTCTTTGCAGATGACACAAAGATCTGCAACAGGGTTGATACACAAGGAGGTGTGGAAAGGATGAGAAGGGACTTGGCAAGGTTGAAGGAATGGTCGAAGTATGGCAGCTTGATTCAATGCAAAGAAGTGCAAAATAATGCACATGGGAAACAAAACCCAGGGGAAGATTACACAATGGGGGGTGAACAACAACAAAAAGGAAAGGGACCTGGGGTAATCATATCAGATGACCATAAGGTTGGCAGTAGGGAGGGCAAGGGGGATACTGGGATGTATAGGGAGAGGCATTACAAGCAGAAAACAGGAAGCTGTTATCCCCCTGTACAGACAGTGGAGAGACCCCACCTGGAGCACTGCGTCCAGTTATGGAGACCCCATCTCCGTAAGGACATAGACAGGATGGAGGCAGTCCAGAGGAGGGCAACTAAAATGGTGCAGGGTCTGCAAGAGAAGCCATACGAGGAGAGACTAAAGGAGCTTAATATGTATACCCTTGAGGAAAGGAGGGGGGGAGACATGATAAAAACTTTTAAGTACCTCAGTGGGATCAACAAAGTCCATGAGCGTAGCATCTTTCAGAAAAAGAGATGTGCAAGAACAAGGGGACACAATTTGAAGCTAGAGGGGAGACGGCTCAAGGGCAATGTGAGGAAGTATTTTTTCACAGAGAAGGTGGTGGACATGTGGAACAGCCTTCCTAAGGTGGTTGTGGGGTCTAAAAACAGTGGGAGAATTCAAGAATGCATGGGACAGACATAAGGCAATTTTTGTTGGGGGGTAGGAAGAAATAGGCTGTTGGTTAAATAGGATCTGCAGCTTATCCTGTAGGTAGGGAAATGGGCAGACTAGGTGGGCCAAGTGGTCCTTATCTGTTGTCAAAGTTTATGTTTCTATGATGACCGGAGTAGGTTTATCTTGAAGGAACACAAACCTACTCAGGAAAGCATGGAGGGCAGCATCTGTATTCGGTGATTGGTAGACAAGTGACCAGTCAGTGTGAGACGCATCATATAGAAAATGAGCCTGGTTTAGGCTGGCATAGTTTCTGAAGGATATACAGCATTGGGGGTATGTGGAGATTGTTAGATGGACTCCAAATACAGAAAACAGGAGAATGATCACTGATAGTGTCCGGCAGCATTCCTGTCGCTGCAATTCTGTCCACGTGATTAGTTAAGACCCAGTCAATAAGGGTGCTGGAATCAGCAGTCGCAGATACTCTTGTAGGGTCAGTAATGATTTGACATAAGTTGTAGCTCTGCACCAGGGATTGTAGGGTATCCTGGGATTTGCTAAGCCAGTTTAAGTTTATGTCCCTGAGGATAATGAGTTTATTTTTCTCTGCATATGCAGCCGTATGTTCCAGCAACTCCACTACACCATTTTGCCACATTTGGGGGATTACAGACATAGATAATTTGAAGTTTCTTAGTTCCTAGTCTGAGTATGGTATGGATGTAGTCACATGAGGAGTTACGCTTGTCAATTATCATAGTTAGGTTAAGATTGTTTTTGAAATAGATTGCAACACCCCCAGCACGCTTTGGAAATGGATTGGAAACCACAGCAGTGCCCTTAACCACTGAGAGGGAGGCAGAGATAGCTGCCCAGCATATCTTGAGGGTAGATGGCTTAAGGCCTAGAGAATGAAGATAGACTAAGTAGTCCAGCAGAACTGCGAGTCCAGCCTGATAAGGGTCTATGGCCTTCTGTTGGCACCAAATGGAAAACCTCTTCCATTTAGAGGTGTATGTCTTCCTGGTGGAGGGCTTCTGAGTGACCATTATGACCTCAAGGACCCCTTTGGAAAGATGCAGATTAGCATATTCTAAGTCCTCAAGAACCAGGCCATGAACCTGAGGGACTTGAGGTTGGGGTAAAGGATCCTCCCCTGAGAAGATGTTAGCAGGTTGTGCCTCCTGGGGAGGCAAATCAGTCTGGAGATTGACAAGGACAAAAGCAGGGAGTACCAAGGCTGCCTGGCCCAATCCGTAACTATGAGGATCATTGTTGCTGGCTGGGATCTGAGCTTGTTCAGTACCCTTAGCAACAGGGGAAATGGAGGGAAGGCGTACAGGAACTTCCCTGTCGAATCCAGTATCAGTGCATCTAGTGGCACCGTGCACACTGCAGGAGGCCTGCAGCAAAACTGAGGTAGCTGGTGATTGTCTGAGGCTACAACGAGGTCTATCTCTGGAGTGCTCCATCTTCTGAAGATGACCTGCAGGATCTGTTTGTTCAGAGACCACTCATGGTGGTTTTGATTGATCCTGTTCACTGCATCTGCTATGACGTTGTCCTTCCTTGGATGATGGACTGCTGAGAGAGAGACCCCGAGGGAATATGCCAGACTCCAAATTCTCATAGCCTCTGTGCACAGCTAAGTGGATCTTGTGCCCCCTTGCTTGTTTATGTAGTACATGGTTGTGGTGTTGTCTGTCCTGGCTTGCACTATCTTGTCCTGGACCAATTAAGTGAATGACTGGAGGGCCACAAAGACTGCCCTGAGCTCCAACAGATCTATGTGCAACAGTGTCTCTTGCTGTGACCATGTGCTGTGTACAGTGTGCTCCCCATCCTAGGAGGGAGGCATCTGTCCCTTTCCTCCCACCACTGCAGTGCTTGAATGAGAGTCCATGCGACTGGTATTAGTTTTGAAAGGGAGTCCTTTCTCTGAGATCAGTGGGACCTGAGGTGGAACTGTATGTCTCTCATCTAAAACCTGGCCCCTGGCACTGTTGCTGCTGAGGCTGCCATGTGGCCCAAACAGTTGTAGAAAGTGTCTTGCTAGTCTGAGGGTGTGACGCTGGAAGGAGCTTACCAACTGTACCTGGTTGTCCACTCTTTCCTGAGGAAGGAATGCCTTTCTTTTTTGAGTGTCCAATTCTGCCTCTATGAAATCCAGGAGCTGGACCGTCCGCAGCACTGACTTTTCTTGGTTCACCGGGAACCCTAGAGACTGCAGAGTAGCCTGTGTAAGGACTAGTCCATTCCTTACCTGCTGAGAGGACTGCCCCATGACTAACCAGTCGTCAAGATAAGGGAACACTTTTACCTCCTGCCTTCTCAAGTGTGCCACTACCACAGCCAGGCACTTTGTGAACACCCTGGGGAAGAGGTAAGACCAAAGAGCACAGCTCTGAACTGGTAATGGCCTAATGGCAATCTGAACCTGAGGTACTTTCTGTGAGATTGTCTGATGGGGATGTGGAAGTAGGCATCCTTGAGGTCTAAGGAAGCCAACCAGTCTCCTTGCCTGAGGGTGGCGAGAATCATTGCCAAGGTGACCCATCTTTAACTTTGGCTTGGTTAGATATCTGTTTAGTGCTCTGAGATCCAGTATGGGTCACCACTCCCCATTCTTCTGGGTTGGGACAGGTTCCACTGCTTTGCCAGCAGAAGGCTGGCTACCTCTGATGCCAGCAAGTCCTTTCCTACTGGGGTTGCAGGTTTGAACAGCCTTGCCCTCAGAGTTTTGGGATGCCCTTGAAACTGAGAGCAAGACCTTGTCTCACCACTTCCAGGACACACCTGTCTGTGGTAATGCCTTGCCATGCTTGAAAATAGTGAGCCAGCCTGCCACCTACTGGTACTGGGGAGGCAACCCTGACAGGTACGTCAGAGGTTCTGCTTTGTCTGTGTCCTGGGCTGGGGGCTCAGGTCAGAACGCCCGTTACCCTTTCTACCCCTGCCGCTAAAGTAGCCATGTTGCTGTTGGTAGTCTGGGAGAGCCTGAGCCTGATAAAAGGGCCTGGTATAAGATCTCCCCCTACCTCCCCTACTTTGGTGCCTCTGGGAGGTGGATGCTTTCTCTTTGGCAGAGGCGCTTTTATAAGCTGCCTTGTACTCACCCATCTTTTTCATGTAAGCTTCTGTTTGTTCACCAAACAGAGAATTCTGCTCACAAGGAAAATCTAATGCCCTGGTTTGGGTATCTTGAGAAAGGGTAGTGGCTCTGAGCCATGCAAACCTTCTCAGGGATACTGCAGTTGCCATAAGCCTTGCAGCAGTGTCGTTGGCATTCACTGCCATGTGGAACTGGTACTTGGAAGCTTCAATGCCACACCTAGCAGTCTCCTCTAGATCAGCTGCTAGCACAGGAGGAGCTTTGCTGGCCAGCTCCAAGACTGAATTCCAGACACTTTTTTGGTATCTGGATACACAAGCCATATATGTGGCCTATCTAATGGCCAGAGAGGCCCACAAGTAGCCTTTCTTTGCCATAAACTCAATTTTTCGTGAGTCCTTGTCAAGGGGATGGGATGACAATGGCACATTTCCTCTGTCACAGACAACTGCCTGTACCACCCCCTCATGGCTGGGGTGACTGAAGAGAAATTCAGCCCCACTTCTAGCCAAATGGTATTTCCTTTCCATTTTCTAATCCACTGGAGGGAGAGCGGTAGGGTTTTGTAGAATTTTCAGGACTTGCTGCTTCAGTGACTTGTTGATGTGGAGCAGTAAATGTTTAGTAGCTGCCAAATCCATCATCTCCATAAAATCTGGTTCCTCTTCCTCCTCAGTGGTCTCCTGAGTGGGAAGGTCCAAAGTCTCTGCCACTTGCTTCATAAAAGAAAAATGGAAAGAGAAATCTTAAGGATGTCAAGTGGGAACTTAAACTCCTGCTGCTCTGGCGAGACCTCAGGCTCACTTGGGACCCCATGGTCCTTGTCTTCCTCCTCTTCATAATAGGGGTCCGGTTCAGCCAAACCAGGAACCAAAGAAGCAACCATTGGTATGTACGTTAGTTGGACCGGAGTTTGAGCCAGTGGTTGCTGAGGTACTTGCTTCGGAACCGAACCGCTGGGAATATTCTACAGCAAGTGAATAATCTTAAAAGCGTTTGCTATTTCTTCAGCGGTTGGAACCGCCACAGCCTTTGGTTGCAGTTCCTTCCCTGTATGTTTCTCCCTTTTATTCTTCTTGGCAGGGGCCGGTTCAGCAGCCGTTTCTATCATCCTCTTAGGTTTCAAGGAGATTTTGCCCTTGTCAGAGGGCTTTTCATCTGGTTCCCTCGGTTTTTCCTTGCTAGAGAAAGGAACCGGTTGTTCAGGAGCTGGGTCATCAACTTTTTCAGACATTTTTCTTTCAGTCTATCGAGGCACCTATCAAGCATAAACTGAGGAAAAGTTTTACAGATGTCACAGTCTGCGTTCAGGTGTTCAAACCCTAAGCAGACAACACAGGTTGTGTGGGGGTCAGCCTTAGCAAACGGTTGACCACACACAATACAGTGCTGAAAACCAGTAGGGCCGGTTTTCTTTTTAGGCTTCTGTGACATAACCTTTTATTAAGAAAAAAAATGCTGGTTCTCTGCCAAGTAAGATTAATAATAAAACACTAATAAGATATTTTTATTTTATTTTTTGGTTCAAAAATCAAGGAAAAAAATGAGAAATTTCCCGGTTCAGAAACACCGTACAGTGAAGTGGGAACTGGCGAGTATACCAACTAGTAATTAACAATTAAACTAGAAACTTTTTACCTCAAAAGAGGAGAAAAAGTCTTGGTTCCCCACTAGTTCAGCAAACCAAGGAGAAACCGCAGACTTACCCAACTGAAGGTAAATCTAGACTAATCTACCTGATTTTACCAAGGACAGTACTTTGAAAAAGAAACTAAATTAAACAGTAACTTGAAAAAGACCGAGAATAAAGTAAAATCTTCAAGCTGAAGGAGCAATCTCCGAGGCGTCTAACTCTGGCAGGTGGAGTAAAGAATCTGACAGTTACATAGAATGTACCAGGGACAGTAGTTTAAAAACCGAACTTGAGCCTATCAACATTCCACTATTTGCAGAGGTTCCTTAACTCTTTCTTCTCTGGGGCAGTCGAATGGTGAAGGCTAACTGCACATGTCAGAATGCAGTAAAGATTTCCAAGGGCTTGAAGAGCCTATAACCTCTGAAGTGGGCACTGAGGATAGATTGCTGGACATCAATAGCAAACCCAGAGACCCTGAGCCAGGAATGTCATCTGAGACAGATGCCAGCTGCAGCTGCCCTGGCAGAGGCATTTTGAACTGTTGTAGGTGGACCTCAACAGGTGCTTACCTACATCAGCCGCAGTCTGCAGGGCCTTGAGAATCTCTTGCTTCTGAGGGCCCTCTGAAAGGGACTGAGCTGCGACCTTGTCCTTTTTCCATAAAGCGTTTTGGAACTTGACCATATGGGCTTAATAATTGGCTATTCTCAGGAACAAGGTAGCTGAGGCAAAGGTCCTCTTGCCCATAAGGTGCAGTTTTCTTGACTCCTTATCTGGAGGGAGAGAACTGAGGAGCTGAGGCCTCTTAGATCTATCATGGGCTGTATTTATCACCGCTGAGTCAGTCTGGGGTTGCCTTGCAAAGAAGGGCTTCCATGTGGGAGACTGGTACAGTTTGTCTGCTTTTCTGGGCATGGCAGGAATCATATTTGGCCTGTACCAGGCAGCCATAGTGGCATCCTGTAATGCAGGCAATAGAGGAGGAGGAGAAGGAATAATAAGGGAAAGAGAATCTGGCAGTTCCCAAAAAAATCTACCAGGTTCCTCCTGGCACTGTCCTGCTCCTCAGCATCAAACCTCATGACTGTCTGAAGCTGCCTCATCACACAGATGAAGGAGGAGTCATCAGGAGGAGATCTTGGGGTGGGCTACTATCCCCATCACCCCCCTCCTCATCCTGAGGGAGGTCGTCAGGTTGGTATTCCTCAACCTTCTCCACTGGTTCCAAATATTGGAGTGAAGACAACGAGGACAACGACGCCCTACAGCGGGTATGGGATGGCGCCACAGAGAGTGTTGGCGCAAGGGCAGGACTAGCCATTGTCTTAGATCTCCTTTACGCACTGGCAAAGTTGGAAGAGTTTTCCAGTCATCGACATACAGAATGGTGAAAAGTCACCTTGAAAAAGTGATTACTACTATTTATTTGAATTTTGGTGACCCGGTAGGCTCACTGAGACAAGACAGTCCCTTTTTCAGTGGCGACCCGGGGAATCTAAGCATTCCACAAATGATAGACATTAAACATAGTGGATGGACATTAAACGTACTACGAACAGTGTTATAAACAGTAGTAACATTAACAAGTAGAAATATTCAACAATTTGATGCAGTAAGTACACAAGATAGAGAAACATCAACTTCTGGTGAGACTTCCTCCTCGATGGCAGCGTAGTTCTCTCACTCCGTACATTCCCGTTGTTTTAAACTGCAAAATAGCCACATCATCGAGTCAACTTTCATTAGAAATCCAGAACTACCACAACGGCTACAAACAGAAATAAGGGAGGAGGCAACAGATTCAAATTACTATCTCCAGAATATGAAAAGTCAGACCTAGAGATCTCCAACTTGGACAACTCCATATATTCCCAACACGCTGCCCGCTCCTCCTCTACAAAATCACCGAAAAGCAAAAATGGGAAATCGAGTAAGATGAACTTGAAGCTTCATAAAATCTTAGCAGAAATACATGACTTCAAATTGGAATTCCTCACCTTCAAACAAACCCAGGAATCCTTTCAACAGGACTTAGTGGACACATAATCCAGAGTCCTAATGCTTCAGCAGGCCTCTCAGGCCCAAACCGAGATGACTACACAGATACAGGCCACAATGACTCAAATAATGCAACTGTGCCACCTTACTATAGAAAGGCAAGAGGATGCTGAAAACAGACACCGTTACCGTAATTTGAGGATCTAAGGTATACCTGAAAATAGCGAGGGGACAGCTATTCAGGAATTTATCAAAAATATGCTGCGCACCTCTTTAGCACTAGACCCAGAATTCCTCTTCGAGACAGAGCGAGTGCATCTTGCACTGGGCCCTAAACTCACCCAACCCACAGCCAGACCCCGATCAATAATAATCAGATTCTTAAAATATCAAACAAAGGAACTATTGCTAAAGAAAGCCTGAGCCCAGGGAAAAGTATTTTATGGACATACAAGAATATTAATAGACAGCAATTACGCTCCTACCACAATGCAAAGACAACGAGCATATATCCCATTATTTCCCACTTTACGATAAGAAAAATTGAAATTCAGAACACCCTACCCTAGTAAGCTGGTGGTGCAGTTTCCACCTGGCAAAAAACATACGAATCTGTGACGGAGGCGATTAAAGACCTAAAAGCAAGAGGACTTTCTCTTCCTCCTGACAGATTCGGCAAGTAACAAAACTGAATGTCCTAGATGGAACTGGACGTGGCCTTTCAAGGACAACAAAGCCAACAAAAAACCCTGGACTCTATATAAAGAGACTTTTGGCACAGTTTGCATGACAAGAAGCCTGAGAAAATTGTTTTACTACCTTGGTGGTGTGGGTGACTTCTGTGCTTAATTCTCGGCCCTATCTCTCTGCTGCCTATTTGGGGGGGGGGGGGATTCTGGAGATTCCTGCTGCTGGTTACCCTTTCCCACTACCAAACTAATTTTGGGGCAAGAGTTATCCTGAGGGTATTTCTTCCTGGATAAGGGAGTTAATCGCTACTCGGCAGTCTTTTTGGCTGCCTACGCCAGCGCTCCCAGAAAGGGCTCTCCCTTTGGAAGTCTGTATCCACATTCAATTAATTCTTTGGATGAGATTAGTTAAGAGTAGGCCCAGTTGGCCAAAATTGTTTAGCTCACTGGCACTGTTTCTGCAGATTCTTAATCCAAGTTATACTCCCTACCCCTTATGTTATAAGCTTCTAACATAGAAACATAGAAGTTGACGGCAGATAAGGACCGCAAGGTCCATCCAGTCTGCCCATTTCCTTTTCTACCTTACAAATGTGCCATCGTCCTTTGCTGTCAGTGGTCTATCTATTCATACTCCTCTGTATTGCTCCCTTATGCCTATCCCATGCCTGTTTGAAGCCCTGCACTGTATTCATAGCCACCACTTCCTGAGGTAGGCCATTCCATGCATCCACCACCCTTTCTGTGAAAAAGAACTTCCTCACATTACCCCTTAATCGGCCTCCCTCTAATCTCATGCTGTGTCCTCCTGTCCTGCTATTTTTCTTATATTTAAACATGTTAGACTCTTTCACCTTGTTAATGCCATTAAGGTGTTTGAATGTTTCGATCTATCTCTCCCTCCCTCCTTTGCTCTAGGGTATACATATTGAGCCCGTTAATCTGTTCTCATATGTCTTCTGATGCAGCCCTGCACCATTTTGGTAGCCCTTCTCTGGACTGCCTCAATTTGGTTAATGTCCTGTGGAGGTGTGGCTCCAGTACTGCAAGCAGTACTCCAGATGGGGCCTAACCAGTGTCTTGTAAAGAGGGATTATTACCCTCTACGACTTGTGATACCCCTACTAATACACCCTAACATCCCCCTAGCCTTATCTACTGCTTTAGAGGTCTGCTTGGATGATTTCAGGTCATCGGTGATGATGATGCCCAAGTCTCTCTCTTCCTTTGTGACTGCCAGTAACTCCCCTCCCAGCCTATAGGTGGCTTCAGGGTTTCTCTTCCCTATGTGCATGATCTTGCACTTCTTTGCATTAAATCCCAGTTGCCACTCTTCTGACCATTTTGCTAGTTTATCCAGATTTTCTTCTCATTCTGCCCACCCCATCTGGATCATCTACTCTGTTGCAGATCTTGGTGTCATCTGCAAACAGACAAGCCTTACCCTCTAGTCCATTTGCAATGTCACTGATGAAGATATTGAAGAGGACTGGCCCCAGGACTGATCCATGAGGTACCCTACTTGTGACTTGCATCTCTTCTGACTGCATACCATTTACCACCACTCTCTGTTTTTTTGCCCGTCAACCAGTTTGCAACCCAGTTGACCAACTTCTGACCCACCTCGAGCCTACCCAGCCTGTTTATCAATCTTCTATGTGGAACAGTGTCGAAAGCTTTGCTGAAGTCAAGGTAGGCGACATCAACTGCTCCCCCTTGGTCCACCACTCTGGTTACCCAGTCAAAGAAATCTATGAGATTAGTTTGACAGGACCCTCCTTTTGTAAACCCATGCTGTCTTGGATCCTGTGCCCCTATGGATTCCAGGTGTTGCACTATCCTTTCCTTAAGGAGTGCCTCCATAATCTTGCACTCTACTGAGGTAAGACTGACTGGTCTGTAGTTCCCCGCCTCCTCCCTGCTACCACTCTTGTGGAGCGGGATCACATGAGCCCTTTTCCAGTCTTCTGGGACCTCTCCTGTGCTCAGAGACTCACTGAACAGTTCTGCTAATGGCTCTGCTAGTTCCACCCTTAGCTCCTTTAGTACCCTGAGATGTATGCCATCAGGTCCCATTGCCTTGTCCACCCTGAGCTTAGCGAGCTCTTGTAGGACCCTTTCTTTTGTGAAGGGAGTAGTGCTCACCTCCCTCCCCCTGTCCATGGTGCTGAGCTGTGGGCCCTGCCCTACCTTCTCTTCAGTAAATACTGAGCAAAAGTATCTATTTACGATAGATGCTTTTACAGGGTCCTCCTCCTCACAAGCCCCCTTTTCCCCTTTGAGCTTAGCAATACCCCCTCTGGACTTTCTCCTTTCACTAACGTATCTATAGAAGGTCTTGTCACCTCCTTTTACTGTTTGTGCTAGTGTTTCCTCAGTTTGGGACTTTGCCTGCCTTACTGCCTTCCCTGCTTCCCTTACGGCAGTTTGGTATGCCTCCCTATCTTCATCCCGCAGTGTTCCCTTATATTTCCTGAAGGCCAGCCTTTTGGCTCTGACCTTTTCTGCTACTATTTTTGAGAACCAAAGTGGTTTCCTTCTTCTTTTGCACTTCCTTTTCTGTCTAACACAATGGGATGTTGCTTCAAGTATTGCATCCTTAATGCTTGCCCACTCTGCCTGTACCCCTCAACTGTGTTTCTTTTTGCCAGGGCTAGCTTAACTCTGTTGACCATCTTATCAACGCCAGCTCCTCTGAAGTCCCATATTTTGCCTTGGAATGGGATGATTTAGTTGTAGTGGCCAAATTGAACCATACCATGTGATGGTCACTGGCCCCAGGTGACCTTCTACCTGGAGATCTGTGATCCCTTCCCTGTTAGTCAGTACTAGATCTAGGATAGCCCTGTCTCTTGTGGGTTATTGTACCAGTTGTTTGAGGCCCTCCCCCGGGAATCCACCATGTGACTAGTTCTGGCAGATGTTCCTGCTGGTATTGACCAATCTGTATCCGGCATGTTGAAGTCTCCCATTATCAGAACCTTTCCTTTAGCTGTCATGTTTTGTGTATCTTCTAACAGTAATGTGTCTATGTCCTCCCCCGGTCTGGGGGCCTGTAGACAACCCCAGTTCTTATGGCTGTCCCATTTCCTGTCTCCAGGGTGACAAACAGTTCTTCTGGCTCCTTACGTGTATTCTGAATTTCTGTAGCTTTGATATTTTCATTGACATACAGGGCCACTCCACCCCCCCTTTTTGCACCTCGGTCTCTTCTGAACAGTACAGTTCTAGAAACAGAAAGAGAAGACAGCCTTCATTTCTATAGTATCGGAGACAGTTCAACTACACAGGATACGCATGATATGCCAAGTACGATTGCTAAATTTAATAACGGGGGAGAGCTGTTCCTGAGCAAAAAAGATTCCAAGTACAATGAGTGTACCGCTAAAGATAATATCACATAATGTGAATCGGTTGAGTGGTCCCATTAAGAGATATAGAACAATTCAGGATCTAAAGAAACTTAGACCTGATCTGTTATTACTACAGGAGACTCATCTGTCATCAACAGAACATTCTAAACTGTTAAAATTTGGATTTTCACATATAGTGGAATCCGCTTATCACAGGGGAAGGAAATGGGAAGCAGTGATACCGATTCCTAAAACCTCTCAATTTCAACTCATGAATCAGTATGCAGACAAAGAAGGCAGATTAGCCGTAGCTTCCGGCACGCTTCATGGATAAACCCTGACAGTGTGCAGCCTTTACATCCAACCACACAGTGATGCGTCCTCAATACAACAATTAATTAATACCATCCTTACCCAAAAGAAAGGTATTCTAGTCATCGAGGAGATTTTAACTGTTTATTGAACCCTTCTCTTGTACCTCTGCAGCCCACCCCCCAGTACAAATCTCAGGGCAAACACATCTCCGCGATCTGATTAGAGAGCTAGGCCCAGTGGACACTTGGCGACAATCACACCCTGTCACAAATGCACTCCGCAGGTCAGGCCCTCTGCTCCCACAGTGCCAACCTCAGAGTGCAATAGTCTGAACAGGGGACAGACAGGGTAACCCTCCTGTCTGTTTTGGGTCTGAATCACCCACTAGTCTCGAGTCCCGGGTGTCCAATGTGAACCTAATGCTAGTGTACCCAGTTAACAGGCTCAGATATGTACTCTCTTCAGGAATGCAGTACAATCTTTCGCCCAGTGGCACCCAGCCAGGTTTTCCGAAATGTACCCTTACACCTCTATATGAGACCTAGGTATATTCTTACCTTTAAGCAAGCTTGGTAACACATTCAAGCCCTTAACAGCTGTCAGACAAACACAAGCTCAGCATCACATGTAAAAGCTGAGAGAAAACACAGGCAGTATTTTAAGGAAAATATTGTTTACTAAGAATTGTAAAACAGGTAAAATCAAACACAGAACAATTATATCACAAACTTACAGTCGCAAAAAATAAATGGGAAGTTTACAGAACACAAATACGTCTACCCCAAATACTTAAAAGTTCTTGCCTATCAAGATGTTACTATTAAGTGCTTTCTTTAGTCCAGAGAGCTGTGACTCTCGAGTCCAAAATAATATGCAGACCTTTCCCCAGATGCATGTTTCATTTCAAACTTCATCTCCCCACCCCTTTTGTTGAGGTCACAGTTAGATCCTCCCATTGATTTTATTTTTTTTCTGGGGAACAACAGTCAGCAATTATTAAAATACAAGTCTTTCATCAAAACATCCCCTTTGATGTCTTTCTGCTGATTTCCTGTTTTGCTAGAGTTATCCCAGGTTTTTATGGTTTCTCACAAGCATGTCACTAATTCTTGGCTAGGTGAGAAAACCAAGAGGAATCAGCCAAATTACTTCCCTTCCTGCTATGTTATAAATGCATACATGGGAACCAACTTCAAAAGCAGGAGCAGTAATAAACTGTCCCTCTGGAAGGAAGGCATTTAATTAGGTTTCACTGGTCTGTTTATAACATCCTGTGGTTTTCCTCACACTGACATCTTTTGGGGTCAAAGGTCAAGTCTCTTACTCACTGCCTGCTTGTCCTAGGCAGACATTCACATTTGTTTATAATACAATTATTCTACAATATAACAATATAAGCAGATGGCAAAGCGTCACACACCCCACTTAGAGAAAATTATCTTATTACTCCTATGCCCACAGGCATTACTCAAGACTTGATTATCTTTGTATTAGTGGTGAGCATAAGAAGACAGTCCACCAGGCGGAGATCAATAATATATACCTTTCAGACAATGCACCTATTTCCCTTGAACTAGGGATCACTCAAGAAAGAAAAAATACTTTTTGGTGCTTTAACCCTTCTCTGCTGTGATACCCGAGTTTCACGATTTAATAAAAGACAAAATCCCAGATAGTTTGGCCTACAACACCTCCCCCCAAACCTCACCACAATGATTGTGGGACACACTTAAAGTGGTCCTACGCGGCCACATCATTGCATATGCAGCAAGAAAAAAGAACCAAAGAAAAGCCAAATTGAGAGAACTACAAGCCCAACTCAAAACCATTCAAGAAAAACACAAGGGAGGGGATCTAAAAGTAACTTATCAACCATCTCAAACCCAGCGGGCAATTAATAATTTACTGACAACTCATACAGAACAGGCCCTGACATGGCTACGTCAGAGATTTTACGAAGGAGGTGCTCGTGCCTCTAGAATTTTAGCCTATAGATTGTAGAGACAGACCCAACATATTACAATTACTAAAATTAAAGACCCAATCACAGGCAATTCAAATATTCTACACATCACATACTTGAAACCTTCAAGGAATATTATCAAAAATTATATTCAGCACCGAATCCCCCTGACCAACAACTAATTAAAGATTTCCTATCCCAACTAAAATTACCAACCTTAAACCCCACTCAAAAAGAAAAAATAATCTCCCCCATCACGCTACAAGAGCTACAAGGCACAATACACAATTTAAAGAATGGTAACAGCCCTGGCCCAGATGGTTATGGGGCGGAATTTTATAAGGGAACTTGGGATATAATTAAGTTACCTTTATTAGAGGCATTAAAAAATGGCCACCCTACCTCCGTATTCCCAATATCTTGGAATCAGGCAGCTATTTCGGCCATTTTGAAACCACAGAAACCCTCACATTTATGTGACTTGTTTCACCCTATATCAGTACTCAATCAGGATTATAAGATTTACACAAGTATTATAGCTCACAGATTAGATTATATTTTACCCACTTTACTCCACCTGGATCAATCTGGATTTATTAAAACATGCTAAACCATATATAATATCAAACGCACACTATATCTGCTGAATCATGCAAAAGTAAATCACAACCCCCTTCTGATACTAAGCTTAGAGTCTCAAAAAGCAATTGATCAAGTATCTTGGGACTTCTTAGGCTCCGCCTTAGCCAAATTAGATTTTTCCACAGCAATTCTTAGATCTCATAGGAGGTATTTACCAAAGTCCTCAAGCAGTGGTTAAAATAAATGGATCATACTCCTCCCGATTCCGGTTGTACAGGGGCATGCGTCAAGGCAGCCCCCTCTCCCCCTACCTCTTTGCCCTGTATGTAGAGCCGATAGCACAGTTCTTAAGATAAACCACCCAAATAACCGGATATACAGTAAACAAAATTCAACACAAATTAGCATATTACACAGATGACCTCCTTTTATATATAACTAATCCTGAGTCCTCTCTAACGTCTTTAAATACAATACTACATAAAACAGAATAGTTAACAGGATGAGACAATGAAGAAAATAACCTTTACAGGCCTGGGGAGGCCTGAGAATGGTCCGGATGAGACGGGGATCCCCCCGTGGGGGAAGGAAGGCGCCCCAAAAGTCGCTGTCTTGCCCGTCGGGAGAAGAGGTGGGTTCTCCGGTAGGCAGGGTAAATCACCCTACGCTGGGCCAGGGGTGACAACTGGGATAGGCGAAGCCATGCCGTCCGCCGAAGGCAGATTGCTGTCCCTACCACTTTGGAAGCTACCTCATTGGCATCATAAGATGCCCTTGCTTGGTGCCCTGCTAGCTCCAGGCCCTGCGCAGAGAGGGTGATGGCTTGCCTGGTTTCCTCCGAATCAGGCACGGAAGCTAAGACTTGTCTTAGCCTGGACCACAAGAACCTGTCATAGGCTGCAAAGTGGGCCTGATGTACTGCAATTGACAGGGAGATCCGGCAGAGTACAACACTCATCTCCCCCAGAAGTCGAAGTCCGCAGAGTCTGAATCTGGTGGGCAGTCACGGTAGGGGGCATGAGGCCCTGTTGGGGTGTCCAGAGAAGTCAAACCCGAAGAGGGATGAGGCAGAGAACCTGGAGACCCCGGAGGAGCGCAATACCGCTTGCATAAGTCCCTTGGGGCTGGAACAGTGGAGAAGGGATGAAGCCAGAGCCGATGCGACGCCTTCCTGAAAAGAACAAGCCAGGTGGGAGCCATCAAGTGGGCCACACTGAATTCACCCAAGAAGGCGCGCGTCACATGCTCGGGATTGCTAACAGGTATGGGGGTCAGGTGGAGCTTGTCCAACATCCTCACAAGGAAGCGCTGATAGAAGGACAGATCAGATGCTGGGGATATGTGGACCAAGGGTTGCTCTCTCTCAGTAGAGGGAGAAGAGGAGGAAGATGAGCTCCCAAGTTCAGGGACCGGCTGCACGGGGGCATGGTGAAACACCTGCTGGTCCAGGGCATGGAGGTAGTGGGAAAAAATGCAGCCGAACCTCTGAATTGTTCCCAAGTAAGAGGCCCGCGAGGACTAGGAATACCTGGGACTACCAGGGATGGAGACAGAGGCTCGGCGGGCAGGCTCCTGGCAACAGGAGAACGGTCTCTGTCAGGGCAGGGAGGCCAACAGGAAACCCTTTGCAAGGAGGGGGAACCCAAAACCACTGCAGCTAACAGCCATTCAACCGGGTCGGAACGGTCAGAGCTGTGCCCCAAAGAAGAAATCCCCCCATGAGGTGACCGGGACCGTGTGAGTCCAGAAGGACAGCCCCTGACCTCAGAAGTAGAAGTCCCTCACGGACTCTGCAGGGAAAGGCGAGGGTCCGCGCCACGCCCTACCAGGATCCGCCGGGTCTTCAGAAGGGCTTGCTGCGCCACACCCCTTCCTCTCAACCCTTTGGAGTCAGAGAAGGACCTCGTCCTCTTAGCCACTAACCTAGGCAGCTGGCATCCCCGAGTAGACTCCGAGGAGTCCACCCAAGAAACCGTACCCTCCCCCTCCTGATGCGCCCTGGGCTGCCCCAAACTTGGACTGTCCAAACACATCAAGGAGGGGGGTACCTCAACTGAAGAAACAGCCTCACTAGTGACCCCAGGCTGTTTAGCAGTAGCGACAGAGGCCACCGCCGACCAGTCAGACCCCCTGACCCTGAGGTCTACCGATGAGAGCTGAATTCCAGAAGGGGGGAGAGTGGGGGCCAAGGTGCTGGAGACAGAAGGATCCGAAGATCCCGAAGAATCCGGAAGCCAGTATGGATCAGATCCAGAATCCGCCTCCGAAGAGGTAGACTCAGAGGCCCGATGCCAGACCACCCCAGAGATTCCTCCAGTTCCCGGGCCCTGAGGTCAGGCACCCTAAGATTCAAAGCTCCCAGCAGCAGCAGAGGAAAGCACAGCCCCACACCCACCACCGACACCCTCCCCGATGCTGCGAACGGCACCAGAGTCGGGCGCGACCCCGAGCATGGCTCCACACTCCTCCCCAGTGCCGCTAAGTGCCAAATCCAAAGCGGCACCATGCTCGACGCCGACATTCACTCCGGCACCACGAGCGACACCGAAGGCAGACCCGGCGCCGAGCTTGACGCCGTACACCACTCTGATGTCGAAGACAGGATCCACACCGACCCCAGCGCCAACTCCGTCCCCGGAGCTGCTAGGGACAGAGACAATGCTGGCTCCCGCCCCGGCGCTGGGACCAGAACCAGGCCCAGAAAGCTCCAAACTACCAACCCCCATGCAGCCGAAAGCCCCGATGCCGAAAGCAGAATTAGGAGCGATGACGGGCTGAGGACATGCCCAACGCCAGCCGTGGCATCAGGACCAAAAACGACATGGGAGACGGCACCGAGGATGGTGCTGGCCTGGTCCCGAGTGACCCAGAACGCGACACAGAGGGAGCCTCTGCTATCGAAGTAGCAACTGCCAGGACGGTGCCTCCTGACTGACTGCCAAGAGGGTCAGCCTGGGCCTCCTGCACTGTGGAAGAAACCCCCGCCCTGGCAAGGCTAGAAAGGGCAGAGGTTCCTTCCTCTGCGGGCTGTATAGGACTAGGAGGGGACCCGGAGGAAGGGCTGAGAGTCCTGACCTTGGCTTGATGACTCCGAAAGTCGGCGGCGCACGTCCGACTTTCCACGCATGAATCTCAACGACACGGCAGTCCATAGAGAAGCAGATATTGCAGTTATCCATATCATGTCCAGGGCCGAGGCAGGAGAGGCAACGGTCATGCTGGTCCGTTACAGAGTAAAGGTGACCACAGGGGCACCGACACATGGTGGGGCCGCCCCGCTTTCAATGCTTTCTTGCCCCCTGGATGAGACATGACTGGATGAAAAATTAAATAAAACACAGTACTCAACGCCACTTTACAAAAAGGAAAGATCCTACTGGGTCATAGCAGCGACATCGAGCAGACGGTCAGAACCGAGGCAACAACTAAGCAACGACAGACTAGGCCGGAGAATCTCTTCAGTCTCCATACAGGATCCCTTACCGACGGGGAGAGAAAGAATTGGGCTGGGGCAGAGTCAACGATGGTTAACTGCCAACTCGAGCGCCACGCGGAACGCCGGCCTCGAGGGTGGCGCCAGCCCGTCGACTCTGCCCACGGAGGAAAAAAAAAAAAAAAAGCCTTCCGTGGGGTCCTAGCTCCGGTGAGCTATACCCAAATAGTGATGAATGGTGAAGATTGACACAGATAAGATCCTGTGTTTCGTTGATCCAGCGGAACTACTACTACTGCCCTGTTGTTCAGAAGGCCTTGCATCTCGAAAGCAAGAAGGTCTGACTGCGCAGCAGACAGCCTGGGCTGCTACTTGGGAGGATGATTCGGAGGAGGTTCTGACAGGCTGAGAGAGTACCCCTTGCGGATTATCCTGAGAACCCATTTGTCTGATGTTATAGACTTTCACTGGTAGTAGAACTGAGTCCAACGTCCTCCTACTGCCGAAGAAGAGTCCCCCTCAGACTGCTGAGGTGGGACCTGTGCCGGAAACTCAGAGGGTGGCACTGGGTGCTTTTGGGCCCTGTGCTTTCTGCTGCATTTTCTTTTGCAGCTCACGAGTTTGGCTTCTGTTAAAACCTCCTCTGCCTTTGCCACAAAAGGACTGACGGTTGTGAAACTGACATTGTTCCCACCTCCTTGAGAGGGAGCAGGCAGGGGTCTAGCTGTCTTAATGGCAGACCTAATCTTCTATGTAGCCTCTAGTGCTTGCTCCACCTGAGGCCGAAACAGATGCATACCGTCGAAGGGTAAGGCCATGACTTTTTGTTGGGCGTCATCCGTGAAGCCTGAAGTACGCAGCCAGGAATGGCGACGGGTGCAAATGCCAGCCACCGCCCTGGAAGCAGTATCGAAAGTGTCCATTGCAGATTTAATTTGTTGATTATTGGACTTAATATCTCTAGCTATGGTCTGTAGTAGCTCTGAGTTAACCTCCGACTCGGGCAGACCTTCTACCACTGCTTTGAGTGAATGCCAAAGAACATACTCGTATTGAGAAAAATAACCCTGGTAGCTAGCAATACACATGCCGAGTTGAGGCAGCAAAGACTCGCTTACCCAAGGTGTCAATCTTGCGAGATTCTTTGTTTACAGGATGGGCTGTGGATTCCTGAGGGAGGACAGCCTTATCATTCTCTGCCAGGACCACTATGGCATCAGTAAAGGCTTGTGAGGCCAAGATGGGGCGAACCTTGGGAGGGGCATATTTCCTATCTATGGACTTGGCCACAGAGGGAATAAGAGCCAGATTCTTCCACACTATCTGGGAAAGAGTCTCGAAAGAGGGCTGTACCAGAGGGGTAAATCTATAGGGATTTCTGGCACATGTAGATACCGCAGGTGCAGAAGCTTCCCAGGATCGATTTCCATGGTCTGGAGAGAAAGAGTAGAATTTAAATTCTTGAGCAGGGACTTAAAGGAAAGATCTTCCACCACAGGATCGGCAGGAAGATTGATCCCTGCCCACAGGGCAGAATCGGCATCAACATCATCACCCAGCCGAAGATCTGGATCAGGCTCAAAATTATCTCCTGACAGTCCGGGGGAGACTCTGTAAACAGGAAAGGAATCAAAACCAGGAGGAAGAAGAGGAGGAGACAGAATCGGAGTTGGCCGGCACAGTGGCGCTGAGGGTTGAGGCACTGGACGCCACACCTCACACCATGCCAGCGACTCGGGTATAGGAGTGGACTCACGCGCCGGGGGTAGATAGGCTGGAGCGTCCGATGACAGTTCGCATTCTCCGGGGGGAGGGATGGGTTTCAACCCGGTGTGTGGTGACACCTGGCAGAGACTGGGGGCATGCCAGAACGCCAGTGCCTCAGGGGTTTGATAGGTCCACACACCTTCATACAAAGTCTCCCTACCATCACCTGCTCTACTCATGGTCGACTCCGTCAATGGAGGGCTGAAGACTTCTTTCTTGTACAAGTAAGTAATTTTATTAAAATGTAATCTGCACATTTTGTGATAAAATACAAAATAATAAAACTGAAAACTAAGCTGCTAGTTTGAAGTTTGACTCCCAGTGGGCGAGCGACATCATCACTGAAGCGCACTCTACGGCGGGAAAAAAGGAACTGAGGCAGTTGGAGGGTCGACGCCGACATGGTCTATACCGCACAAGCCTGGCTCATGGTGCCGCTCTATCGTGGCTCCATCTCGGCCCCGACCCTCCTGAAAAAGTTTAGTTCCTGCTGGGTCCTAGCGCCTCCGGCGTATCCACAGCTATAGAACCTGTTCAAGAGCCACAAGCTGGGAAGCTGACCAGGCAGCTGCCAAGGCTTTTACTGCGGCTCTTAGGCAACCCTTGGGGTGCCGGTCTGAAGGTTGACCAAAAACGAGTCTGGCTTGCCGATCCTCCAGCGATGCTGAAAGCATCTCCTGACAAAGGCCACAACCCTCCACATCATGCTGCGCTCCCAGGCAGTACAGCCAGGACATGTGGGGGCTGGTGTTTGACAGTTTTTGTCAACAGTGAATGCGGACCTTACATCTGCATTGCTTCCTCTCTTCCACTGCCAAGATCAAGGTCGAAGGCAGAGCCAGAACAAGCAGAAATTTTGTTTAATCATAGATGAAGAAAGCTGAACTTGCCAAAAGTGCTAAACTCACAAGGAAATCATTGAACACTGCAGAGCTGTGAACAAGGAGACCTGTCCCTTCTGGCAGAAAGTAAGATCTGATAACCTGATAACAAGAAAAACAGAATGGTAGAAATGAAGCTGCGAATCAGGAGACCTGTCCCTTCCCGCGGAAAGAAATATCTGACAACAAGAAAAACAAAACAGTAGAAATGAAGAGAGACAGGAATGACGGCAAAGGGGGTAAGGAAAGAAGGCAAAAGGAAAAGGGGGGGGGCTGACGAGCAGGGTGGTAGCAGAATTTGGAAGCCCATGTGTGCAATGCTCTATGTCTGGGAAATAAAATCCCGGACATACTGGGGCCATTATGGCAGAGGCTGACCTGGGCATTGTCGCCATTACCAAGTCATGGTGCCATGAGACTCATGACTTGGGACATAGCCATACTAGGCTATACTTTGTTCATGAAGGACAGGGTGGGTAAGAAGGAGTGGCACTTCATGTGAGAAATAGCATAAAAGCCACAGAAATACAGGGAACACAGGGATGGTCAGAGGTATTGTGGGTCACCCTAGAGACAAGGAATGGAGCAGCTATTCGAATTGCCGTGGTCTAGAGACCGGTGAGATGGATAAGGATCTGGTGGAAGCCATCCAAAAGATGGCAAATAAGGGGGAGGTACGGCTGGTGGGGGACTTCAATCTGCTGGCTACAGATTGGAGCATCCCAGCTGCAGCTTCGGCTAGGAGCAGGGACATCCTGGACTCTCTGCAGGGGGCGTTCCTCAGGCAACTAGCAAAGGAGCCCACTCGAGAGAGAGCAATAGTGAACCCCACTCGAGAGAGAGCAATAGTGAACCTTATACTCACTAATGGGGGTAGCGTTGCAGACATCACGGTGTGTGGCCACCTGTGGACCAGTGATCACCATACTGTATGGTTTAATATATGAAATGTGGCAGAAGCGAATCACACAAAGGCAAGAGTCCAAGACTTTAGGAGGGAAGATTTTACAAAGATGGGAAAATGCCTCAGGGATGAACTGGCAGGGGGAGAGGACTTGAGTAGAGCCGAGGAACAGTGGGCAAAATTAAAAGTGGGGATAGTGAGGGTAACAAACCTCTGCATCAGGCAAATGAGCAAAAGCAAGAGGAAAAAGAGACCACTATGGTTCTCAAAAGAGGCGGCTGAGAAGGTAAAGGTAAAAAAGTTGGCATTCGGGAGGTAAAAGGAGACACAGAGGGATGAGGGTAGGGAGGTGTGTCAGGAGAAACAGAGGGAGGCAGGGAAGGCAGTCAGGATCACAGAGGCGCAAACGGAGAAGAAAACAGCTAAAGCTGTAAAGAAAGGGGACAAGACATTTTTCAGGTATGTAAGTGAAAAGAGAAAGACTGGGGGGTATTGTAAGACTTAAAGGGGAAAGGGAGGAGTGTGCGGAAGGGGACAAGAAAAAAGCAGACATCCTGAATGAATACTTTTCTTCAGTGCTCACAGAGGAAAGGGAAGGAGAGGGGCCACAGATAAGTGCCAGAGGCATCAAAGGAAGAGAGGTGGCGACTAGTCCATTTATAGAGGACAGAGTCCTGAAGGCACTCATAAATCTGAAAGTGGACATGGCAATGGGATAAGACTGGATACAGGGAGGATGGTGTGGTACCTGAAGACTGGAGGAGGGCAGATGTGATTCCCCTTCACAAAAGTGGGAGCAAGACAGACGCAGGAAACTACAGACCTGTTAGTTTGACCTCAGTGGTAGGGAAAATGATGGAATCACTTCTGAAGGAAAGAATTGTTGAGTTCCTAGAGGCCAGTGGGGCACAGGACCCACGGCAGCATGGATTCACAGCAGGAAGGTCGTGTCAGATTAATCGAATAGATTTCTTTGACTGGGTGACCAAAGTAGTAGACCAAGGAGGGGCTGTGGACATGGCCTACCTAGACTTTAGCAAGGCACTGGACATAGTCCCACACAAAATATTAATATACAAGTTAGCCAGCCTTGGAGTGGGCCCCAAGTTGGTAGCCTGGGTAAACAATTGGCTGGACAACAGGACACAGAGGGTAATAATACACGGAGTCCACTCTGAAGAAAGAAGGGTTACTAGCGGGGTACCGCAGGGTTCAGTACTGGGACCGGTCTCTTTAATGTCTTTATAAGTGACACTGCAGATGGACTGTAAGGAAAAGTATGTCTTCTTTGCAGACGACACAAAGATCTGCAACAGGGTTGATCAAGAAGGTGGGGTGGAAAGGATGCAAAGGGACTTGGCAAGGTTGGAGGAATGGTCAAAGGTATGGCAGCTTAGATTCAATGCAAAGAAGTGCAAAGTAATACATCAGGGAAACAAAAACACAATGGGGGTGACATACTAACAACAACAAAAATGGAAAGGGACCGGGGTGGAGGTAATCATATCAGATGACCTTAAGGTGGGCAAACAATGTGAGAAGGCAGTAAGAAGGGCTGAGGGGATACTGGGATGCATAGGGAGAGGTATCACCAGTAGAAAACAGGAATTTGTTTATTTATTGTATAATCAGATTTACAACCTTTGAGCGAGCAGCTCGTTTACAAAAGTACCTCGTCACAGAGAGGACACACGTGGTTAATATAATTTACAGAGTACTGTCAAGACAGAGATTTTTATATGTTTACAGCATACAGACATACAGAGTCAACATAGTTTTACATAGGTTGCATGAACAGAGACACATAGTATTACATACAGTTGCTTGAACACGTGTAGATAAATAAACATTTCAAGTAGTACCAGCAGGTACTGGTAGAGGAGACAGGGCCGGGGGGGGGTATGGGTGTTCAGCCCAATGGGCCATGTCAGTAGTGCCAGAAGAACAGCAGAGTATCTTTTAGTGACAGGTGCAGCAGCGGGTGTTGAACAGCAGGTCTCGTAAGGCAGCTTTGAAGGGGGCAATTTTGGCGGTGTTGGAAATGGCTGCAGGGAGTGAGTTGAACCAGGTAGGGGTTCAGGTAGCTGAATGACCCTGAGCCTGGGAGGTCCTAGTTCTGGGCACTAGTAGAGTGACCTGTCCCAAGTTTGGGTGGTGGCCTGGGGTGTGTAAATTGGATGGAGCAGACACGGGGGGTCAAGTAGGATCTTCTTGGTTAGCAGGCCGGTTTGGTGCTTTGGATGCATCACCGAGGTTTAGGAGTTTGGCCAATGTCATAGAGCTGACAGGTGTGGGTGAGTCTAGGGGCACTAGTCAGTAGCCTGCAAGCCTTATTTAGCATGAGTCTAATCTTGCTGAGGGCAGTGGAGTCAGCAGCACCATATGCTGGGAGGCAGTAATCAATAAGGGACATTACTGCGGACGTGATGGCGAGCCTGAGGGCATCAGGTGGGAGGCAATCCTTGTGCCGGTAGAGTATGCCAAGGCACGTGTTTGCGGCGGAAGCAAGGGCAGTAATGTGGGCATGAAAGGTGGGGCCGAGTCAAATGTGATTCCAAGGTATTTGTATGAGTAAACTTGTTCGAGTGGTTGACAAGTGCTCGGAAGATTTGAGGGACTTTGCTGGCTTTTGTTCTGGGTAGCAAAGAGCACTGCCTTAGTTTTTTGAGGTTAATTACTAGTCTGCTCTTCTTAAACCAATTCTCAGCATCATTGAAAGAGTGCTGGAGGGGAGTCTTGGAAGGACGCGACATTTTTGTGAGCTGCATAAATCACGGCGTAGTCAGCATACAGTAGAATATTGCCAGAACAGGCACTAGGCAGGGCGTTTCGGTACAGGCTAAAGAGTAGTGGGCCCAGGATAGAGCCCTGGGGAACCCCTGAGCAGAAGGGACAGGTTTCTGAGAGGACCCCATTGATTCTGACACGCAGGGAGCGGGCTGATAGGTAGCTCGCACACCAGGAGAGGGGGCCAGCAGAGAAACCTGTATGGTTGAGGCCATTTAGTAGGAGTGGGTGGGAGACAGTGTCAAAGGCCTTAGAGAGGTCAATGTACATTGCCCCAACTAGGGAGCCGTGGTCCAGGGAGGCGTGTAGGAAGTTGGAGAACTCCATTAAAGCTGTGCCTGTACTGTGACCAGCGCGGAAGCCATGCTGTTCTGGACACAAGATGTTATATTTTGCTAGATATTCCTGAGTTGGGTTGCCACCACTTTTCTAAGGCTTTGTGGGGGGGAAATTAATCGATATTTGCTGGAGGCGGACTGGTCACCACCTTTGTGGATAGGTGTGACTGTCGCAGTTTTCCATGCTGTGGGCAAATGCCCCAGACAGAAGGATTGGTTCAGTAGTTCTGTAAGTGGGACCAGGACCTCATCCAGGACCAGCCGGAGTATTTTTTGGGTCCAGGGGGTCGCTGCTAGGACTGGTGCCTTTTAGTGCTTTAAGCAGGAGTGGTTTGGCTTCCCGAACAGATACCTTGCGTAGGCAGAACCGGGGGTGCTGTGGATCTGAAGGTGAAGGGTTGTGAGTAGGGTCGAAAAAGTTACTCGGGAGGACAGGGCTAAGATCAGTAAAGGAGGAGTTAAGGCAGCTGGCAATGTCAGTGGGGCCAGTGATGGTGGTGCCACTGATTGTAAGGTGTGCTTGGGGGGAGCGTGATTTCCCAGTCATTTCTTTTATATTGTCCCAGAAGTTCCGGGAGCAGCCCCATGAGGAGGTGAGGGTGGCCTGGTAGTGGTTTGCCTTGACTTGGCGGATGGCCCATGTGCACCTGTTCCAGGCAGCGTTATATGCCTGTCTGTCGGCAGACCGACCAGTCTCAGTGGCAATAAGCCAAAGGTTATCCCTGTCCTTGAGTAGTTGGAGTAGGGCAGGGGTGACCCAGGGTGCATTTTGTTTTTTGGAGCGGATTATGGTGAAGGGTGCAAAAAGATCACAAGCCTTGGTAAAAGCCTATGAGATTAGGTCAAGGGCAGTGTCAACGCTCGTTGCCTGGAGGATGGGAGACCAGTCAATATGAGCGAGGAGAGTACAGTTACGTAAGAACTTACCGTAACAGTAGATCTTCGAGAGAGGCTCTTGCAGTAGGTAATTACATATGGGACTGACGCCAGCAGGACCCCACGGTATAAAGGGTGGTCCCGGACGCCCGCCTTCCAGTTCTTTCCCACCACAGGCCAAAAGAGGCCGGATGAGAGAGGAGCGGATATTTCCCTCAATGGAAAAGGAGCTGAAAAAGCCTAGGGGATGGAGGGATGGGGATTATTGATCGAAGAGCCTCTCTCAAGATCTACTGTTATGGTAAGCTCCACGTAACTGTACCATCTTACTCGAGAGGCTCTTGCAGTAGGTAATTACATACAGGACTGAATCCCAAGCAGTCTGGAACAAAGAGAGGCACCGGGAGGAGGAAAACTACTCCAAAAGGTAGTACTGGTTGTGCAACTCAAGATAGGAGGCCTTGCAAAACAGCCAGCTCGAAGCCTGCTCTACGGCGAGAGGCAACATCCAAACTGTAGTGTTTTTGAAGGTATGGACTGAAGTCCAGGTGGCGGCAGCGCAGATGTCTGCCGCAGACACATCCTGAAACAAGCTGCAGAGGCAGCTACTCCTCTTGTGGAGTGGTTCTGACTTGACCCGAGGGTCTTGTTATATGGTCATAACAGAAAGTGATGCAATGAGCTAACCACTTAGACAGGCATTGCTTGGAACAGCATTGCCTTCCCTTTGTGAGCAAAAGAGACGAATAACTGATCAGTCTTCTGAGATCCTTTGTCCTGTTGGTGTAGTATCTCAGAACCGTGAACATCCATAGTATGGAGTAAATATTCCCCTTGATTAGAGTACCGCGAAAAAGCAGATAACTCTATGGACTGATTTAGGGTAGACCTGCTACTACTTTAGGTAGAAACTTAGGATTCGTATGAAGATCACCTGCTCCTTGTGAAAATCAAGTAGGGGATTTACACATCAGGCCTGGAGCTCGGAGATTCTTCTGAGATGAAGTAATGGCCACCAAGAAGAGCCGCCTTCCACTAAAAGGAACTTCAAATCTGCAGAGCTGCAGGTTCAAAGGGAGGAAGAGTAAGTTTCTCGAGAACAAAGTTCAAGTCCCAAGGGGAGCAGGAGTGATGGATGGGGGGCTCAGATGGAGGACCCTCTGAGAAAGGTCCTGGAGACCTCCAGTTGAGCAAAAGCCTTGTCTGCGAAGGGAACACGATAGGCCAAAATGGCCGCCATGTGTACCTTTAGAGAGGAATGGCTGAGACCCAGGTCAAGCAGATGATGTAGATACTCCAGCAGAAGCCCCGCTGAACAGGAGAAAGGTTCCACGTTCTTGGAAGCGGCCCAAATAGTGAATCTTTTCCACTTCATGGCATAAGTGGATCTGGTGGAGGGTTTTCTCCACTAAAATCTCTACCACTTTGGAGACACTCCAAACGGGATTGGGCTAGGTCTGCAGGAGCCATGCATGCAGTTGAAGGATTTGAGGCCTGGATGGACCAGGGTCCCTGATCCTGGGTCAACAAACCTTGAGACAGAGGAAGAGGAGGATCCTCTGAATATTGTTGTAGAAGAGAGAACCAGACTTGCCTGGGCCAGAAAGGAGCAATCAGAATCATTTGCGCTCCTTCTGAAGCTAGTTTCTGCAAGACTCGTGGGATAAGTGGAATTGGGGGAAAGGCACAGACGAATCTGTCCTTCCAGTCTAGAGACAGAGCGTCACTCCAAAAAGCGCCTTGCTCTGAAGCGAGTGAGCAGAAGACGGGAAGTTTTGCATTTAGGGGGGATGCGAACAGGTCGACCTGTGGTGTTCCCCAAAGTTGGAAGATATTGTCTAGGACCCCTTGGTCCAGTTCCCACTTGTCAGTCAGAGCAGAAGAGCGACTTAGCTTGTCTGCCAGGGTGTTGTCGACTCCCGGAACGTGAATCGCCATGAGCTGAAGGTCGTGCTGTGTTGCCCAATCCCAAACCCTCATTGATTCCCTGCATAGAGGGTAGGACCGAGTCCCTCCCTGCTTGTTGATATACCACACCATGCACATGATGTCCGTCTGGACGGCTAGGTGGCCGGGAAGGATGTATTGGTGAAGGGCTTGGACAGCGTACAACACTGCCCGAAGCTCGAGCACACTGATGTGGAGAGCTTGTTCTAGCTTGGACCAGGAGCCCTGGGTCCGGCTGAGGCCTAGATGGGCTCCCAAACCTTCACACCAGAGGCGCTCTGTGGTTAGAGTCTGGGAGGGGAGGGATGAAAGGAACCCCTGAAAAAGGTTCTCCTTCAACCATCCACCATTGCAAGTCTTGCATCATCGGCGAGGAGATCAGAACTGAGTGATCTAGGTCATCCACTAGCTGATCCCACTGAGAGTGTAGAGTCCACCGAGAGATTCTCATGTGGAGTCGAGCACGAGGTACCGTCGGGATAGCAGCCGCCATGAGCCCGAGAAGGCAAAGGACCGACCTCGCAGAGACCATCCTGCGGTCGGACAACAGACTTATTTGGGTCTGAAGGGTGGCCGCCCTGTCCAGAGGCAGGAAGGCCTTGCCCATGGTCGTATCGAGGATCACCCCAATAAACTGTAGCCTCTGGGATGGGTCCAGATGAGACTTGGAATGGCTGATGGTAATACCCAGGCAGACAAAAACCTGTTGGGTAAGGGAGAGGAAATGCAGGAGTTCCTCCCTTGACAAGGCCGCCAGGAGCCAGTCGTCCAGATAAGGGAAAACCTGAACTCCCTTGGTACGCAGGTGGGTCGCCACCACTGCCAGGCATTTGGTAAATACTTGGGTGGGGCCGAGGATAGACCAAACGCGAGCGCCTTGAACTGGTAGTGGTCCTGCTGGAACGCAAAATGAAGGTATTTGTGATGAGATGGGCGAATGGGAATGTGCAGATAAGCATCCTGCATATCCAGAGCACAAAGCCATTGACCCGGCTGGAGGAGGGGCAGAAGGCTCTGCAAAGAGAGCATCCTGAACCTTTTGTACTCTACATAAAGATTCAGGGAACTGAGATCTAAAATTGGTCTGAGATCTCCAGTCTTCTTTGGGACCAGGAAGAACTGGGAATAGTAACCCGTCCCCTGAAGATGAAGGGGGACAGGCTCTATCGCTTGCTTCAGCAGAAGAGCCGAGATTTCCTCCTGGACCAAAGGAAGATGTTCCCGTGAATACAACGACTTCAGAGGGGGGTGGTGGGGTGGTTTCTGAAGAAACTCTATGGAGTTTCCTTCTGCTATGAGCTGGAGCACCCAAGAATCTGTGGTTATCCTCTCCCATCCCGGAAGGTGGAGGGAAAACCTCCCTCCTACCGGCCCCTCCGGGGAGTCCGGAGGTAGCGGGAGAGGAAAGGAGTCAGGCGGTGTGGAACAGCGCCGCAGCTGAAGCACCCACTGCTTTTTTGGGTGGGGGGGGGCTTGGCAGCTGCAGGCGCCCGGCGTTTTGTGGCCCGCCTTCCCTGGGGTTTCGCTTTACGATTCCGCCTGCAAAGGGACGGTGCTGCTGCTGGGGACGGTACATGGAATCAACTGACTTCAGAGCCATCCCCTTCTCTTGCAAATTGGTAATGATGTCCTTGACATCACCTCCGAAAAGCACCGACCCCCGGAAGGGTGCTTCCTGGATAGCAGATTGCGCCTCCGGGACCAAACCTGACACGCGGAGCCAAGCATGACGCTGTAGGCCTACAGCGAAAGTTGAGCTCTGCCCAGTAGTGTCCACTGCATCGTATGTCACACGTAGCATGTGTCGACTGGCCGAACGAGCAGAGTGGACGAGATCAGCCAACTCCTGCTTGACTTGGGAGTCAGGCAAGGAGTCCAGTTTGGCTTCCGCCTGAGTCAAGATGGCCTTCTGGTAGTCCCCCATGTGGCCGACATAGTTCAGGGCCCTGATCCCCAGTGTGGAGGAAGCGTAAATCTTTCTCCCATACTAGTCCAGAAGGTGAGATTCCTTATCAGAAGGTGACGAGCTAAGATGTTTAGGGTTCGCCGACCGGCCGTGAGCGGCACTAATCACGACCGAGTCGGCACGAGGGTGAGAATCCAGGAAATCAACACCCTCTGGAGCCTGATATAGCTGGTTCGACTTCCTAGGAAGTGGGGCTAAGGCCGACTGCTGTTTCCATATTGTGGTAACAAGGTCGGTGTGAGGCTCTATCCAGGGTGGCACCAAGGTAGGAGCTGTCATGGGCAGATCCAGATGTTCAGTGAGTTTCAGACGCTGAGGATCTGGTTCCAGGGAGTGCCACTGATGAACCTCCTGGATTTTCCTAAGCAACTCCGTAAAAGAAGGATCCTCCGGAGGAGACTTCAGAGGAGTCCTTGGCCGGGGCTTCAATGGAGAGTGAGGCTCGTCATCTCTCTCGGAGCAGCCGTCGGAAAAGTACGAGGAGTCCAGGAGCGAAGAGGAGGATGAAGAAGAGAGAGACTCCCTTTCCCGACCCTGGGGAGGAATGGACCCCTTGGGAAGTCCCCAGGGAAGCGTGTCCTGGCCCTCTCTGGATCCAGACAGAAGAACCCTGGAGTCTGGAGGTGGTGAGGGAGTGTGCCGCCTCAGGCGTACAGGAACCTGGGACGGCACCATCGCCGGAAGGTGGCTCTCGACCTCTTTGGTGAGCTGAGCCTTGGCCTCAGCCCACCAGGAGGCCAGAGTCTCCTGCAGGTCCACCGGTGGCCGCGAGGGCGGTGGAGGAGGAGGAGGTGGGGGATAAGGATACGGGTTATAACCTTATGGAGCCGATCCAAACGCTGCGGCGGTAGCCCGGCGCGGTATTGCGGCGCTGGGAAGCCCAGCGCCGGTACTGTGGCACCGGATACCGCGCCCGGCACACTGGCGCCGAATAAGACGGAGGATAGCCGGGAGCTGGGGGGGGGCTGCTGGAGCAGACGGCCCGGCTGGAGACCTCACGGGCAGGTCCATAGTGGAGAGCCCGGAGGGCCCGATGGGAGCAGAATATCTCCTGGAGTCGGTAAGGCCAATGTCAGGGCCGATGGCAGAGGCCCTGGCACCGGAGGTACTGACGTCGGAGGGGCCAGCGTCGGAGCCGGCATCCAGGGAGCCGACGTCAGGACCGGCGCTCCAGGTGGAGGAAGGACTGACGGAGGCAAAAGATCCCCAGCTTCGCCCGGGGACGGAGGGGAAAGTCCCCGGGGTCAGGTTGGGGGAAGACTCTGGTTCCCCAGATGGCAGTGAAGGCTGCAGGGAACCGGGAACGACGAACGCTGGGAGGTCCGTCGTTGGTTCCTTCGCAAGTCGGACGAGCTGATGTGAGGCTTAGTGGCGAGCTCTTGGCGGGCACCGGAGGAGCCGACGTCCGACTTGACGAGCTGCCACCGAGGCAGGCCGAATAGAGTGATCGGCCTGGTCCAGTGGAAAGGAGGTCACGCCGCCGCCCGGAGGGTCGGACGCCTTATCGCCCTCTCCGGCAGACGCCAGAGGAGCCACGCCCGGCTTACCAGAGTCACCCACAGTGGTAGGCTGGCAGCCCGCGTCGAACCAGGGCGAGGCCTCCAACTGCCCGGAGGCGCCCGCAAGGCCTGAGTGCGGCCAGACGGGCGGGCTGGCGCCCCTCAGAAACCTCCAGGCGGCCGTCGAGGAGCGATCCCCCGGAGGGGATGTTACCTGCGTCCCAGCGACTCCCGAGGGAGACGCAGTGGAGGAGCCCTTGTCCCGGTGCCTCTCCTTCTCCTTCTTCCGATGTCCTTCGGGGGAAGTGGATGCCTGCCTCAGTTTTTGAGCTCCTTCTCCATAGAACTAATTTTCTTCTTTAGAATATGGGCTTCCAGGGATTGCTGCCACCTTTTCCGGGTAGCTGCATTAAAACTGAAGCAGTGCTGGCACTTCTCAACCAGGTGATCGGGGCCTAGGCAGAAAAGGCACAGGGAGTGGCCGTCCTTCTGCGGTAGTTGCGCGCCGCATGAATCGCACTTATTCTTGTGCTCGGAGGGTGTAGAGGACATTGTACATCGACGCTTAGTACTGACGCGATTAGTCGAAAATAAAGAGTTTTTTCGTTAAAAACCGGCTGAAGGTAGGGCTGACGTGAGCACGTAACTTTTTCCGCAAGGAGCTGCACGAGCTAACGGCGGAAAGAACTGGAAGACGGGCATCCGGACCGCTTCTTTATACCGACGCCTTCCCTGACGCCGGTCACCTGACGTGGGGGCGGTCCCTTGCCAGGGACTGCTAGCTAGAAACTTTTCCGTGGGGTCCTGCCGCCTACCGGCATCAGTCCCATATGTAATTACCTACTGCAAGAGCCCTCTCGAAGTAAGATCTGCCTGAGTTTTAGCAGTCCTCCTGGGCGAAGGCGCCTGCTTGTTATTCCTCTGTACAGACAGTTGGTGAGACCCCATCTGGAGCACTGCGTGCAGTTCTGGAGACCCCATCTCCGCAAGGACAGACAGGATGGAGGCTGTCCAGAGGAGGGCAACTAAAATGGTGCAGGGTCTACATCAGAAGACATATGAAGAGAGAGATTAAAGAACCTTAATATGTATACCTTCAAGGAGAGGAGGGACATAATAGAAACTTTCAAGTACCTTAAGGGAACCAACAAAGTCCAAGAGAGTAGCATCTTTCAGAAAAAGAGATGTGCAAGAACAAGGGGGCACAATTTGAAGATAGAGGGGGGATGGCTCAGAGGTAATGTGAGGAAGTATTTTTTCACGGAGAGGGTTGTGGATACATGGAACAGCCTTCCTGAGGAGGTAATGGAGTCAAAAACAGTGGGGGAATTCAAGAATGCATGGGACAGACATAAGGCAATTCTAGTGGGGGGGTAGGAGGAAATAGGCTGTTGGTTAACAAGGATCTGCAGCTTATCCAATAGATAGGGAAATGGGCAGACTAGGTGGGCCAAGCGGTCCTTATCTGCAGTCAAATTCTATGTTTCTACCCAAGGATGCTGAGGAGTTGGCTGCACCTCCGACAGTCCTATTCAACCACTCACTGGATACAGGAGCGATCCTGGAAGACTGGAGGTGGTCAGATGTAGTCCTGATTCACAAAAGTGGGAGCAGGGAGGAGGCTGGCAATTACAGGCAAGTCAACCTGACTTCGGTGGTGGGGAAATTAATGGCATCACTACTGAAGGAAAGGACTGTGGAATATGTTGAATCCAGTAGCTCACACAAATCGGATAGATTTCTTTGACTGGGTGACCAGGGAATTTGATCAGGGTGGACCAGTGGGTGTGGCCTACCTAGATTTTAGTAAACCCTTCGACACAATTCCACATAGGAGACTCGTGAACAAGCTGAGCAGCCTGGGAGTGGGTCCAAAGGTGGTAAACTGAGTAAGAAATTGGTTGGGAGAGAGGCGACACATGGTGGTGGCAAACAGAGCTCACTCCAAAAAAAGGAAAGGTGACCAGCGGGGTGCCATAAGGATCAGTACTAGGACAGGCCCTCTTTAATGTCTTTATTAGCGACACTGCAGAGGTCTAGAAGGGAAGGTATGCCTTTTTGCAAACGACACTAAGATCTGCAATTGGGCAGACACTGGGGAGGGGAAATGACTAGGTATCTAAGAAAGCTTGAGGTGTGGTCAAGAGTGTGGCAAATAATTTTCAATTAGAAGAAGTGTAAGATCATGCCCTTGGGGCGCAGAAACTGAGGGGTGGGGTACAAAATGGGGGAGTGGTACTGGTGACCATCAAACAGGAAAGGGACCTGGGGGTAATCATATCTGATAACCTAAAGGTGGCCAAACAGTGTGACAAGGCAGTGGGGAGAGAAAGTGGGATGCTAGGGTGTATAGGGAGGGGTATCACCAGCAGGACATGGTGATACCAGTGTATAAATCACTGTTGAGACCACACCTAGAGTAATGTGTCCAGTTCTAGAGACAACATCTCCAGAAGGATAGAGACACAGTAGAGACAATCCAGAGGAAGGCAACTAAAATAGTGCAGGGTCTGCATCAAAAGCCCTACGAGGAGAGACTGAAGGACCTCAATATGTACACCTTGGAGGACAGAAGGGAAAGGGAGGATATGATAGAGACTTTCAGATACCTCACTAGGTATAAATATGGTTCAAGAGGGAAACCTTTCTTCAGAAAAAAGATACTCAAGAACAAGGGGTCATGCTATGAGGTTGGAGGGAGGTAGGCTCAGGGGAGATGTAAGGAAGTACTTCTTCACAGAAAGAGTGGTGGATGCCTGGAACACCTTCCCAGCTGAGGGGGTAGGGGCAAAAACCATAGTGAGATTCAAAAAGGCATGGGATAGGCATGAGGAAACCTTAGTGGTAAGGGAAGAGGGGGAAGTGGGAGATCAAGTAGGATCTGCAGTATTACAGTAGGTAGGGAAAATGGGCAGACTGTGTGGGCCAAGAGGTCCTTATCCACCGTCAGTTTCTATGTTATCTGACATCATGTGGTGGAGCCAGAGTATATACTACCTGGGTGGTGGGAGGAGCTTAGCTTGAAGACGTCTGATGAATCAGCCTGATCCAGTGGAACTGCCACAGTGTGGATAGTGAACTGTACCCACACCCTCAGAAATGTGTTTTTTTCTACCATTTTCTCTACTCCACGGCATGGGCAGTAGCCATGTCGTCACTGTGTAACCACAGCACACTGTAGTGATGGGGTGCAAGCTCCCTGACCCTCCTGCAGGTATCGCTGTGGTGCCAGAACCTGCCTCCAGCCCTTTCCAGATGCTGCACAGCTGCTGCTACAACCCACGGCTACCCTGTAATTCTTTTCCTGAATCTGGGTCAGCTGCATGGCAGCTCAATGTGTCATCGGGGGCCCTTTTTGTAATTTTAAATCATTATCTTCACCGTTATGTCTCTCTCAATTCTGCTGTCCCCCACATCAAGGACAGTGTTGTCTGACGACACTGTGCCTCAAGCAGGGAGGGCTAGTGAATAGCTGCTTTCACAGCCGAGGCCAATGTGGCTTTTGGTTCAGCATGGGGGGTGCATCAGAGATATGCAGCCCACTCCTATACTCCCTGGGAGTCAACTACCTCACCTCTGTGACCGTCAGAACCCCTGCCAGCTCTGGCATGAAACTCTGGGATTCAAATGTGAACCCTCATCTCCCTTGTGGCAGCACAATGCTGGGCCAACCAAGTCTATTCCCTTTTCATGGTTACGATGTTAATTTTGCCTGGCAGATATTATGTGCTTGTGATAATGACACACAGAGTGAAGATGAATTTGAACACCCAGATTTCATAAAATTAAAAATTAATCCGATATAAAAACACTTTTGACCAGATATTCAAAAGGCATGGTGCCAGGCCACATTAAGTATTGCCGGTCTGTCATATTTTGCTCACATAATATGGTTCTGCATCAGTAATCCATATCTGAAATGTGTTTTGCCCCATAACGTAGTTGGTCAGCTTCTTTAGCTCCGGGGTGGACCATGTGAGACAGGCTGGGGCCCAAGTTTTCTTTGGGTAGGCTCATGGCCTGGACATGCCCACCCCCAAATTACATACCAGTGCTTGCTGGATCAGGACTACCCCTGTAATGATGAGATTAACCACTGGGGTTTAATATGTCTTTCTCTCTCATTTGTCTCTAGAGGTTATAGAATTATTCTGATATTTGCAATATATAAATGCACAGATGTTTGTAGGTACTTTACTGTTCCGTACTTATTGCATGTTGTTGTTAAAAATGAAATGGAAGGGGCGCCAGAGAGCCGTTCTCCAGGAAGGAAGCATTTCTCAGAGGCTCTACACATCAGCTGCTATAGTTTAACAAATAAATATTTTCAGCCGACTGAACCTTGGAAAACTGTTTTGCATTGACTTGGCGATTATATCAGCTTTCGATTGATACCAGATACGACCCAGTGAGACAGGGAAATCTCACTTTTAAAGTCGTTTAAACCCTTGTCGATATGGCAGGCAAGGCTGCAGATCCACCATGCTACAAGGCTACTAATAGGCTGAAAACACTTGCAAGCCCCCATGGCAGCAACTGTTTGATATTCTGCAGGATATGAACTCTAAAATGGCAAAATTCCTAAAGAGGATAGAGCGAGGTCCGAAAATAACCACGGACTTAGGAGCTATGAAGCGTAATTGGGATGAGCGATCGACCGCTACTCAGGTGATCGCCGTTGGGCCGATTGAAGAGAGTGCGCAATTTCGAGGCCGCGTGGAGGCCTGTAATACTGTGTCCTGGATGAGATCGTTCTTGAGGAGGGAGGATGCCTCTATGGGAGGAGAGTACCTGAATTTACCGAAGTGTCCTCGGGTCGAGATGTGGAGACTGCGGGTCTGCGAATCATGTCTTGTCTGCGATTTGATTTTGGGAGACCGGGGACGAGTTTTGGGCCCAAAACGGAGGATCCTGAAGAACCGTGGGGAAAGACATTTGCCGCTGATGGGGAACGATGTGATGACCCTGCTGGAAACTTGAAAAGATCAAACTGCTCCTATAGGTATTAGCTGGTCTTTGATCACTGGACTTGGGAATGAATCTGGGGGGCACATAAACTAAATTTGGAATATATTTTAACGGGGGCTCATTGCTAATGTGAATGAGGGGGGCATTTGGGTGTAATACTTTGGGTAAGGAACACGGTGTGGTCACTGTGCTTCTAATGGTGGGTCATTCCACCTCTTGAATACTTCTCCCCTCATTCTTTTTGGCTATGCTGCTTAAAGTTACTTTGGAATTGTTCATGAGCAAGCTGTGTATGCTTACCAGACTATTTCCTCGCTTCATTACCAAATCATTATGTTAATATTAGAAGCTGATTAACATAAAACAGTAAGGATGATAATTTGAAATTTATATAGAATGATATTTTGTTTGTCAACTGTTTTTGGGGCTGACTGAGAGAATGCACATTTTTCCTATTTGTTATTTATGTTTTGTGGATAAATAGCAGTAGTTTCTGACTGCGTCATAATGCCTGAGTTAATTCTACCTGCTAAGGACACTCCACTGCCATTGAGAAGGCTGACATTTTCAGGACACTTTTTCAGGATATGATTATGGACATACCCCCTTCCTATTGTAAAAGCTTACAGGGGGCTATGACATGAATGTCTACTAGTTGTATGGATATTATTATTCCTTTCTTCCCTACTACCCTGTATGAGGAAATCTGTGTATGTTATTACATGAAAATAATAAACACAAAGTTGAAAAAAAAAAAAATGAAATGGAAATATATTTACAAAAAAAAAAAAAAGAATTTTTCCTGCACCACTGATGTGGCTGATGCCAGAAGATGAGGAGAAAAAGTTCTGATTGTCACAGGGAGATCCTGCTACTTGAGGACCTACCTTTTCTTAAATCTGTTGCAACAGTTCTTCTATTTCTTAGCCTAATCTATCCTTTACAATTTGTAGTACATAAGGTTGGCCACCTCTGGGCACCCCCCTTCCCTTTCTTGACTATGCTATAGTGTCCTATTTAATTTTCCTTTTCCCTCTCAGGTCCTCATACGGGGAGGTTATTGTTGTGACTTCCGAGCTGATGTAAAACATAAGGCTGTGTTCCTCATTGTTGGATTTAGTATGCAATGGCACTATGTCATAAAATACCTTGATGTATATACCTTATGTGTATGAAACCTGTAAATGTTGAAAATACCATGGCACCAGGTGTTTTTTATAAAGGTAAAAAGTATTAGGTGACTGTATTATAGAAATTAAGTTACCGTGGTAAGCCCAGCCCAGTGGCTCTGAGGGTTGAGGCGCCGGAGACCACACCTTGTGCCACACCGGTGACCTGAGTTCGGGAACGAGCTTGGGCTGTCAGGGGTCGGTGAGGATTGAGCATCCGGATGGCTGCTCTCCTGGGGAGGGTGGGTGTACGATTCCCCAGCACTAGCGACTCCCAGCAGACATTGGGTGGGAGCAATGGCAGACATCCATGGGAAGGGCACGGGAGCGCACTCAACCCGCACGGGACATCACTGCACGTCTGTGCTCTGGGGGGGGGGGAGAGACTCGCGCTCATGAACAAGGAAACCACCTACTGGCTGGGAGGAAGATGTCGGCTGCCCCCACCTCCAACTCTGGACCCTGCCCACTGGATCTCGTCTAGCCCTCCACCTCAGGAGTATCAGAAGAGGTAGCACCGGGGAACAGAAGGTGGCCCCGCTCCAGGGGACGCAGACCGGGGGACTCTCCAGAGATGTGTCGCGGGTGAAGGGGGACTCAAGCACAGCTTGGGAGGGTCTCAGAAGGAGGGGAACAGGTAGGACGACTGATGGGGGCCCCTGTCCGTGGTGACAGGAGGGAAAAATAGTTAGGGGAAAAAAAAAAGTTACCGGGGTAGAGATATCAGTAAAGCCCCTGTTGTGTTGTTAAATGCATGTAAATTGCAGATTGTTTGAGAGGCCCTTTTGGTACCATGCATACCTGCTATAAACTGAGCCAGTCTGAAATTTCATGGTGATTTGCATATACATCCCATGCAGGGTGTGACAAATCATGTGGCCAGTGGCTACTAAAACAAATTGGTTTGGCTACCAGATTTTAAAAGTTAGTGGCCACCTTGGCTTCCTGCCAACAAAGGGATTTTTTTAACCCTTAAAAAGGATGACCACTATGAATATTGTTTTAGCTATCATATTTTGAAAGCTACTGTCCAAATTGACCACCAGCTCACAAACTGATTTGTCCCACCCTCATTCCATGATGCTTTGCATTATAGGGACATGTGTGATGATGTGTTTCTTTCAAACTTGGTTTTATTGCCAATGCCCTTTGGGGTAACCCTTGCCTCAGTGCTTCTGTATTGAGTTTCTTTGTCTTTAATTTGTTTTTGGGTTTTTCTTTTTTGAGCCCCCATCACCCAAGCAAACAAGTCAAACATAGGGATGAAGTGGTTTTTCACTAAACAGTTAGATCAGTAGATTAGCAGGTACTGACCAAGTGCAGAGGAAGGACATGCATAGTCTGTTGATGCAAACTGATGTATTAAAGAAGGGATATTCCACTGCTGAAGGTTATCCTCTATATTTCAAATAAACATCACAGAGAGATTGTGTGTTGAACCTGAAGTTCGGTGTCTGGTCCACCTGTTATCCCACAACCCCTCCACACTGATTAGCCTGCTAGCATAAACCATATTTAACACTGGCATAAGTATAACAGCTTGTTGTAGTTGCAGAGAGTGGGTGACAGTCATTGGAGTTTACTCTCCACCCCAAAACAAATTCATCTAAGGTGCTTATTTTCTGTTTGTGTACAGGTGCCTACAAACCTGTACAGGAGTTGTAGAGTCCTTAAAATGGATATACAGTATTAAGGGGATAAGAGATGGCCCGGTGTGTGATAAAAATAGAGTTATGACCCCCACACGACCCTCCCTCTCAGTGTGAGGTTATATATTTTATGTGTGTTTTTTTTTTAATATATTGATTTCTACCCCCCAACCGACCCTCCCACTCAGCACCCCCCCCCAGAACCATAAGAGTGATATTGGGGGTGCCTAATCCCCCAGTGTCACGATGGGGAATCCTTCATGCTGCATTTTCCTTTTCTTACAACCCTGCAAAAAGAAAACCCTCCACTGATGTCTTTTGCGGCTGTAACTGCTCCTCACCCGAGCTTCCCACTCAGCACCCACCACCCTGCACTCCCCCAAGACCTTATTTACCTATCGGGGGTCCAATGCCATAATCCTCTCTGGACCACAGATACGTCTTCACTCTTCAACGCTGGACCGTGAACTGAAGAAACAGGTATGTGCTTTAATGTATTTCAATGGGAGTCTGAACTTAGTGGCATAACTTGGGGCATTTTTGCATATTTTTGGCCCAAATTTTCAACATACCTTCTTTGGGACCCTACCTCATGAACAAGTGCACTGTCATTAGGTAGATCTGTCCCAAAAGGTGATTTCATGGTCCCTGCGCAAAATCACCTTTCGGCCAGGAGTTGTAAATTTTCTCTGCTCTTGTTCATGAGGTGGGGTCATAAGAAGGCTATGTTGAAAATTTGGAGTAAAAATAGCCTGTGTCAAATTTTGTGAATGCAGGCTTGTGACTTTGGTATTTTTCAATATTTTTAACTCAGATTTACAACATAGTCATATATTTACAGCACCTCATTAATGTGACAGCTGTCATTTTTCAAATCCTACCCAAACTTTTTTTACATCCTGAAAGGTGATTTCGCAGTCCCTGCACAAAATCACCTCTCAGACAGGAACTGAAAATTTTCTCTGACCTTATTCATGAGGCAGGGTCAGAAGAAGGCTATGTTTTAAATTTAATGTAAAATATTTAAAAAAAAAATTATGAGGCTATGTTGAATTTTGCAAATGCCGGCTCATAACTTTGGTAATTATTCAATATTTTTACCCCAACTTTTCAACACAGCCATTACTTTACAGCACCTCATGAATGTGACAGCTGTCATTTTTTCAACTCCTGCCCAAAATGTGTTTCTGCATCCTGAAAGCTGATTTCACAGTCCCTGTGCAAAACCACCTTTAGCCTAGGAGTTGCACATTTTCTCTGCCCTTCTTCATGAGGCAGGGTCATAACAATACTATGTTGAAAATTTGGTGTATAAATACTAAAGAGTAAATTTTCAGTATTTTTACCCCAAATTCCTTAGCTGCCCTCAGCTGCAGTCCTATCAGCTCTGGCCAGAGTTTGTTCAGTATCCGTTATAACCTACTGAAAATAATCAGAAGCTGTGCTACTTGTCACTGGTGACAAACTGCAAGAGGAAATTTATATCCGAACAGCTAACTACACAAAAGGGTCTGTCACAAAAACAAATGGCTTCAGTCCCATGTTAATTAGTATATATTCAGTGACATTAAGTAATGATAAACTATGTAAAAATACTAAAAAAATAAATATATTGAATAAATGTCTAATGCAAAAGTAAGGAGAGGCAGCGCACACAAAACAAGCACTTAAAATGTCAATATAAAACTACTACTGCGCAAAAAAGCAATTGAAAATTCCCAGGAACATAATAAACAGCAGTGCTACTTTCAAGGACACCAGACAGTGCCCATGGACCTGACATATCATGCCAATCACTGTTTAAAGAGCTGATCAGCTCGAAACATCAGGTCTATAGACACCTTTCTTGTGTTCTAGTGAGTAACACTGCTGATGTGCCTTTATTTTTATTTTTTTTCCTTGTACACAATAAAGAGTTTGATACTGATGCTTTAAGAGCTTGTTTCCTTGTACACAATAAAGAGTTTGATACTGATGGTTTAAGAGCCTGTCTGCCTGCACTGGGGGTGTGTGTGTGTGCTGCCTTGCCTACCTTTTACACTGAGCCTTGTTCTGCGGTTCAGCACCACTCCTTTCAGCAGCTCAGTTTGTTTTTCAGTAAAATAAATGTACATTCAACATCAGCAAAAACAAAGTCCGTTACCTTCATTTTCTAAGCCCACATGATTCTAAGTCAACTTTTGAAAAATGGAATGATGCATTTAAAGACACTTGCACCTAAGCAGACATGATCTCATCAAAGCTGACATTTCTACCTCATCTCTAAATTACCTCTTGCAGCTGTGCGAGCCCATGGTTCTGGCCTAATGGCATATCTCAATATATTACTGGGATAATCCATACTTAGGTTTATGACCTTGATACTTTGTCATGGTTCTCTAAAACAGTTTGTTCATTTGCTGTATGTTATTTTTTTTTGGGGGGGGGAGGGGGCTATCGATTAAATGCTAGGGAACTCTTATAAGAAATGCCCATGTTACTCTATTTTCCAGTTTACACTGGGACCATGTTTATAAACAGCCTATTCTCTATTATTCCATAGCTCAAAGGTGCAAGACAGTGGAGGCTAGGTCCTTCATCTAAAATGAGATTCAGGTTTCATCTAATACAACAATGGAAATCGCTGCTCTTCTTAGTAGGGTTTGACTTTTTAAGGTAATTTGGCACACTCACTAACACGTGATTTTATTAACTACTATAGTGCCCCTTCAGGGACAATGCAGGCAAGCTATATTTAATAAATGAATTAAGTAAAACTAACCAACCAACCAACCAACAAACGAGATTTATCAGAGCGATGTTGGAGCCCTTCAGATGCATCCATTCATTTTGTGGAGCACGTACACAGAGGTATCATCACGACTTCACCAGACCCAATAGTGACTCCGGTGAAAACAAAGTGTTCCGGCTGACACAAAATTTAAAAAGTAACAAAGAAAAAAAAAGTTACTTACCTTGACTCTTATGGGAAACAGAACCTCTGGCGCTGGAAACGCCAGTGCACAGCACTAACGTTTGGTGAAAACTGTGCACAGAAGCAATGAAGATCTGGTACCTAGCATACTTCTTGAAGGTGCAACTCTCGGCAGCACATCTGCCAGGGAAGGACAACCTGCTGGCAGATTCCATGAGCTGAATCAGCCAGGGAAATCATAAATGGACCCTGAACCAGCAAGTGCTGGCAATAGTGCTCAGAAGGTGGAGGACAAACACCTGCTGGCATTTTAGGACAACTAGCTCCCAGTGTTCTGTTGCAGATCTCCATTGGTGGGTATAGTCCCAGGGCATGCTCTAGTGTTCAATTGGTCGGGGAAGTTCCTTGATGCCTTTCCTCCTTTGCCACTTTTGCTGAGAGTACTGCTAAAACTGAGAAGGGAGTCAGCAAAGTACAGTTACGTAAGAACTTACCATAACAGCAGATCTTTGAGAGGAGGTCTTGAGGCAGGCAACACCGGTAGGACTGAAGCCACCAAGCACCAGGACCACATGGAAAACTTCTAGCTAGCAGTCTATCATGGGGGGCTGCCCACGCCGACGTCAGCATGCAGAAGAATAGGCTCACACTGCCGAAAACAGGAGGTGAAATCCGGCAAAGCCCACAGCAGTGAAGTTCAAGGGGGAAATTCTACAGTCCAACATAAAGTCAATGGTGGAAAAGGAACGAACTGAGGAGGTTTGGGGCAGTCCATGTTACATAGCCCCCAACGATGCGCGTCACTGTGGGTGAAAGTTTCTGGATAGGTCCAATGCCGATGTCTGTGACTTTTGCCATTCCAAAGGTGTACAAGGAGTCTTGAACCTTTTGTGGATTGAGCCCATAAGTATTGTTAAAAATAATTATTTTCCCAAAGGAACAACAGGACCCCTACCAGTAGAAGTAATCTGGTAAGGTTATGACATCCTCAGAAGTTGCTAATACTGCACCTACCTTTCCTTAACAGCTAAACTGTTTCCCACGTCCAACAGCTGCAATTTATGAGAGAGAAGCAAACTGCGAGAAGCACAGGCTGGTCAGTTGGCCTGACAGCTCAGATGGCAGAGCAGCAGGACGGTACACTGGAGTCCAGGGTTCAAAATCAACTGAGGTCACAATATTTCCTTCTCTTTACAAACTGTTTTATATAGGGGATATATAATGGATTGTACTGGGATAATCTTATTTATCTCCAACTGCAAGGATAAGACCAGTAATGTGTTATGAGGACTTAACCTTACCAGAGGTTATAAATAAGGGCTATGCAAAACTGACTTAGAATATTCTATTAATCTTCATGACTGAGGGGGGGCAGAACCATAACCCACGAGTGGCAGAGCCATAAGTGAGCGATGCAAGTCCTGCCCCCTTGCAAGAGATGATAAGTGTCATATTCTGAGCTAGGCCAGTGTGTGTCAAGTTTATACACTATATCTTTGTAAAGATTTTAGATTAGTTCTTTTATGAAAATTCAGCTATTTCTATTTGAGTTCACTGCTCAGTTTTGAACATATTTATTCAATACTTTAAAAGGTATACTTTTTTTAAATTGACTCTTTAATGAAGATTTAACTTTTATCTTATTTTAGAATTTATGTCCGGGAAAGGAACACTGAGCGGAAGTTTGTTTTCAGGTGCATCCCTGGGGCACAGGGAGGTTATGTGACTTGCTCAGTGTCGCACTATATGCAATGTTTCAAACCCAGGTTTAGTGGGTCTGCAGAGTCACAACTTGGTGCTCTAACCTGTAGGCTATACTGCCTCCCGACAACTTTCTGCCCGAGTTTATCTGCTGTAAGATTTGAAAGTAGTAAGGCCTTTGTTATGCCATCAAGCATTGTAAAAGCTGCTGTCCCACTGGTTAACAACGACAAGTAATGTCCAGCATAAGGGCACTGGCATAAGAGTGTCACACTTAGGAACATCAGCCTGGGAAGCAGCAGTTGTCATGGGACTTTGTCCCCCAAGTGTTCCCCTGCTTCTCCTTTTATTGGTCACCATTACACCTGGACCTTATCTCTTTTCACAAGATGTTGCTTGCTGTTGTATCTCAAAATGTTAAGATGTTGCTTGCTGTTGTATCTCAAATTATTTGCAAAGTAGACCAGTTTTGCAATTCCATTATATTTCACTGCAGTAATTATTTCTATTCATTTTGGACTGTGTCTCATTATTATCATTACCAGTATACCACGCAAGACAAACTACCATATGAGAAATGGAAAGTACGTACTTCTCATAATTGTTGATCTTCTTGGACACAGTCTCCATCACTCATTCACACTAGTGGGATAGCGCCGGAGGCACTAGGACCAAACGGGAGCCAAAAATCTTCTAAAGGGTCGGCGCCGAGACAGGACCACGTATGAGCAGCACCACAAGACTAGCTCGCACCTGTGTAGGCTATCTCGGCGTCAACCCTCCAACTGCCTCAGTACCATTTCGTCTGAGGAGGTGCAGCGTAACTAATGAAAATAACTTATCCTGACTTTCTGGGCCTGAGAGGGCCCAGATGGCCCTTGCAAGAAGGGTCAAAGAACAATGTCTTCACAGCCTGAACCATAGGACCATGAAGATCAGTAAAGAAAATGAGTGAGCCCAGGGGTTGGAGGGTGGGCGAATGAATGAGTGATGGAGACTGTGTCCAAGAAGAACAACAATTATGATAAGTAATTTCCATATCTTCCTGGACTCTAGTCTCCAAAACTCATTCACACTAGTGGGAAAGTACCATGCTAAAACCAACAACCCTGAGTAGGGTGGTAGGAGATAGGGCTCACTCAGAAAGGACAGCTAAGGAATGTCCTGCTAATAAAAAGAGCTGTCTTGGAAGGATCATCTAGAACATAGTGCTTACAAGATAAGCACTTGAGTTCTAACTCACCACTGTACAGAAAACTGCAATGAACACAAAATGAAACTCTGCCAGGAGGCCGCCACCACTCTAGGAGAGCGACGAGAGCCTGACCCTATAATTTGGTCTAGGACAAAAATGAATGGCGTCAAAGGCATGTACTAATCTAACTTAAAAGGACCTCAGGAACTGAAAGAGCTGGAGGTAAAGTCTACTGGTTCAGGGTAGACCGGAAAGTGCAGATCGAAACCCCTACTACAAAGCATGGCTGACCTATGAACAACAGGTCCAGGAGCACTTGAACCCTTTACTTGGTGAGCAAAAAGGAGGACCAGGTGGAGTTAGCCCATCGAGGAGAATGATTTCCACTTAGTCACTGAAACCTTCCTGATGGAAGGCCAAGCACGACTTAGAAGCCTCTTGTGGTGGTCTAGTAGAACTAGATCCTACCCATTTCACATTCCAAAAGGAATCATTCTGCCCCTGTGTGCCTACAACTGTAGTAGCAGTCTCTGAACTAAGGGAAGAGAGGGAAAGTGTACAGGAGGACGTCTCCACCGCGGAAAAACATTCCGACAGAAAAATAACAGGGTCTGTATTTCTAAGGCAAATAGAGGCAGATATGCGTCAAGGAGGGACGCAGCAGGAACAAGTTCGGGCTAACCCATTTGCTGAAAGTGACTGAATAACAGCAGAAGTGACTCAATGCGGTGAGGCACCACTCACTCGGGCCTTCCTGAAAGGGAGTAGGAAGGACTCTAGTTTGCTTGCTGATGAAAAACAAACATCCCAGTTTCGTCACCCACTCGAAGTGGGTAACTTCGTGAGTGATTGGCATGGAACCAGTGCGCAGGAACCGAAGGTATAAATATCGAGAAGCCATCTCTGAAAAAAGACCTACTTGACCTACGGTCAAGAAAGGAGCATGCCATCTGTTAACTTGAAGCAAGCAAGGAATTAGGAACCAGAGTTCTGACTCACTGCAGAGTCACTTCTGTTGCTCTGAGGCTCTGATCAAGAGAAAAAAGCCTGATTAAAAAAAGGGGAACCAACAGACTGGGCAGGCGCCTAGGCTTAGGGAACATCTCTGAATAAGTGAAGTCTCTCTTGGAGAAATGAGATGACCCATACTTCCGCTGGATCGGACTTCCCCTAGGGGTAGAAAAAGTCAGGTACTATTCACTGTAGTTTAGAGATGACCGCCTCAGGGGCTGAGGCGTAACCTGGCTGGATCCAAACAGATGGTATCGGGTAATTTCGGGCTAGGCCCTATGCTGTGATGATTTTTTCTTTCTTTTTTTTAACCACTAGTCCGAGCCTGACAAGGCTTTCAGGCTGCTATCTCACAAGGATTGACTGATACAAAAATGACGAAGATGTTGTCCAGCTGAGGGACCAGAGGAGCCAGAGCGTCCATAACTGGAATCGTGACCGGGCCAACAATCACAGCTGAAGAGATGTTAACCACCTGTTGCCAGTGGAGCCACCGAAAGGGCAGTATCACAAGGGGGCTAAATACCCCTATCAAAGGAGCGGAAGAGCCTGTACGGCTCCCGACCATTGAATTAGAATGTTCCACAGAGTGTAATTGTCCTGACGACTGAAAAGAGTCTAGATGCAGAATCGTTTGGTCCACGGATGCAGTCTGAAATACTATAGGGGAACCCATCACTGAGGAACAACTGAAAAGATCTTCCATCACGGACTCTGGTGATAGAGAAGACTTGCCCTCCAGTCTATAAAATGAGTCATCCACTGTATCACCGACAAGTAGAACAGGGAAAGACTCATCCAGATGCACTTCTACCCCAGAAGGACCCCTGAAGGGAGGTCTAGGTTGGAGCCACTAGAGACTCCACCACTAGGAAGGGTGTCTAGGAGCTCGGCACCACGTAAGGAGCCGAGAAAGTGCTGAGAGGAATGAGGGATTCCGCTGGCAGAAGAGTTCCATCTGCAGAAAACCACTGGATGTCACAAGATCCCACGCAGACCACCACTCACTAAGATCTGTGGAAAAATAATCCACAGAACAGGACTTCATTCTGCGGAAAACATCTTGCCACAAGTTCCGCGGAAGAAGAGATCTGTAGAAGGAAAAATCCGCCACTAGTTCTGCCCGACAACACCAACTGGCACCCCCATGGCACCAGCATCACCTGTGGCACAGGATGGCACCAAGCAGTGCCTATGCCATCCTAGGCGACACCTGAGGGTACCTGCAGCGGTACCCGTAGGCACCCCTGGCACCCATGTCATATGCGCCAGCATCTGCAGGCACCTGCAGCACCCATGGGTGCTGGCAGCACCACCCACAGATGCCTTGTGCCACCCACAGCACCGCCAGCAGCACTGGGAACCAACGGCACCAACAACAGCACCCGCGGTACTGCACGGCACCAACAGCGTTGCATGGTAGCAATGGCGCAATCCACAGCGCCAACACCAACACCAGTGGTGCCTCCTACGGCACCGATGCCAATTCTAGTGGCGCCACCATGGCACCAACACCAGCGGTGCCACCTATGGCACAGACGCCAATTCTAGCAGTGCCACCATGGTGCCGCTCCATGGCACTGGACCTGTGGCGTCACCCATGGCATCGGTCGCGGTGCCAGGACGAATAGCACTGTGGAGAATGCCAATAGAGAAATCCTGAGGAGAAGGAAAAAGTGGTGCCCTTGCAAGCCCCTGCATGGAAAGAGGGAGGGAGGTAGGCACGAAGGGTCAATGCGATGGCGAAGGCACAAAGAGGGCACCGCACACATCATGATCCAATCGACCTGGCCCCGGCCCAGCGGCTCCGAGGCCCGGAGGCCCTGAAATCTGGAACACTGGCCAGGAAAACTGGACAGAAATCGAACCCCCAGCTCCACAGGAGCGGCCCAGAGGTGAAACTGCTCACCGGAACTCCATCGAGGACAGAGATGGAGTCCGGAGTCGAAGAATGTGGCCGTTAAGAGCGGGGCCAAGGGGAACCCACCAAAGTCAGTTCAGGCCTATCGCCCCTCCTGACCGACAATCCCCATGCAGATGTACCAGAAGGCAACCTCGAGTGGCACCGATTCTTCTTCCCCCAATGAGAAAGAAGAGCTCGAGGTTAAGTGGAGCCGGATCCCCAGAACTGCCAGATTCATGCTTCAGTGGACTGTCCTCCCCCCCCAGCACAGGACTGTCCGTAGTCGGACCCCCCCTTTAGCAAAGGGCGGCAGACTAGACACAGCCCCTCTGCAATAAGAATGTTCAAACGAAGTCTTCCTACCGTCACCGCTACCATCTAAGGACGACTCCGTTGATGGCAGGTGAGAATTTCTTTTTCTTCTACTTCATAATCTTCTTTTTCTTCTTCGTAAAATAAGAAAATACTACTAAAAATGTTAAACGAATATTAAACGGCTAAAAGCTGCTGTCGTATAGACGAAAACTTTGACTCCGGCAGACGAACGACGTCAACATCCAAATGTACTCAACGGCGGGAGAAAAGGAACTGAGGCGGTTGGAGGGTCAACGCTGAGACAGCCTACTCAGGTGCGAGCTAGTCTCGCGGTGCCGTGCATGCATGGTCCTGTCTCGGCGTCGACCCTTCAGAAAATTTTTGGCTCCCGTTTGGTCCTAGCGCCTCCAGCACTATCCCACTAGTGTGAATGAGTAGCGGAGACCTGAGTCCAGGAAGATCTGTGGGGCAGTAACAATGGACAACTAAGCCTTCTTCTACTGCACACAGCATGAACCATAGTATTTTTATGAGTCTGTGTAATTTGTTTCAACTCTGTATTGGTGAAGCAGCTATATACCCTGTTTAGTCAATCTGTGCCTAGTCAAAACCTACATTACTCTATTTTAACACCGTCTTGCCAGTTATACCTCACCCTCCTTTTTTACACTCCGTTTCTATCCAGGTACTGTGCCCTGGTCACCTTTCTACCCCTCCCTTCTCTCCTCACTGTCTTTTACTCTCTGTGTGCATCCTACAGTGGGCTTCTCCCATTCCCCAACTCTAAATCTTGAAGCTATTATTTGTTCCATTTTGTTTACCTCTCCTCACTCCTTCATCCTATGATTTAAGCCACTACATTGTTGTAAATCCCACAACGATGGGTGAGGAGGAATAAATGGATAAAATCATGTCCGCGAGTGACACTAAAAGGTGGATAGTTAGGAAAGAGCTGAGAGTAGAGAGAGATCTGGACAGAGTGGCTAATTGGATAAATGAATGAGGCACTGGGCTCAAAATGGGGATGCGCATCTGGGCACCCTATCACAGGAAATGAACATTACGTACTCACACAATTCTAGATCTTCCTAGATATCTTCACCATTCATTACTGTTGGGATCTTAGCTGGAGGCAAAAGACCCCATGGGAAGCTTATAGCTTTAAGCTTTTCAGTTTTTTCTCTAGAGGAGGGGCCAATGTCAGGGACGGCACTGCCCTCAAGGCCGACGTAATACGTTGTGCTTGAAGGTTGACCAGTAACCGACACCGGCCCCTCCACCACCTCAGTTCTGCTCGTTGGTGAGGGGAAATAAACATACAGAAAAAAGAAGGGAGGGTGGGGCAATGGAACCCAAGGGACAGAAAAGGGAAAGGAAATAAACTGAAAAAACTGAAAAAGGAATAAAGCCGACCACAGAAGAAGGGGAAGGACTCTAAGGGTTCTGGGTAAGGAGATCCCAAACACTGGGCAGGCCAAGGAAAAGGGTGAGAGGATGAAGAGGGAGGAAGGAAGGAAAGAAAGAGAAAAAAGAAGTGAGAAAGAGGGAGTGAAAGAAAGTTGGACCCCAAAAGGGACAACCCTAAGAAGGAGGGTTTCCACTGTGGACCAAGAGAGAGGCAACCCACTTTATTCCAGCGGCGAAACCCAGGAGTAGCTGAGTACAGGAAAGGATTTAAGAGAAGCAAAAAAGCTCTACTGGCCCCAAAGATCCATGGAGTAAGTGACACAGAATATGCCAGGCAAGGGGACAGACAATACCTTCCACTTAAGGTCACCACCCTCTTGGTCCACACGGAGAAGGGGGGGTCCAGCAGAATCTCTCCCCTGCCCTCTCTAGTTGCATAGGGATGGGGAAAGGAAATGACCCTGGGGCAAGATCCTACTGGACAGGAGAGGGGTTACCTGGTTAGGAGAGCCCCAGATCCCAGAGTAGACTACTGAACCCCCAGAGCCTAGTACCACCAGCAAAGTGGCAAGAGGCGGAGGACATATTCCCCCTCAAGAAGGGAGCAAGGAGCTTGGACAGGAGGAGGCCCAAAGGGACCCTGCCCTGCAGGCAACCCAGAAGTGGGTCACCAACAAGAAAGAAAGGGAGCAGACCTAAGGCTCCAAGGTAGGAAGAAAAGGGTCTCTGGGGCCCCTCTGACCAAGACGGGGACTCAAGAAGACAGGGGCAACACCTGAGCTCAAGGGCACAAGGAGAGGCATGGGAGACAAGAACAGTACAAGAGGAAAACTCATGGCCCGTGCAGCTGCCCTGAAGAAATCCCTAGTCAAGGCCATACAGGGCCCTCGTGGAGCCCCTGACAAAAGGGGAGCCTCCCTGACTGCCTTCTCCCAAATGCCCCAGGAGGTGCCACAAAAGCTCTCCCAGAGGAAGAAGGCACCACCCAGAGGTTTGGCCATGAGGGGATGGTGGGAGGGAAGTAGTAATGAATGGTGAAGATATCTAGGAAGATAAAGAATTGTGGTGAGTTCATAATTTTCATATCTTCCTGAGATCAGTCTTCACCATTCATTACTGATGGATGAGTATGAAGCACCACAGCTGTGGTGCTGGCACCTCTCTGAGAGCTGAATCTTCCCTCAGCCTCCTGTGGGGGGAAAAAAACAGAGAGGAAGGGGCCCCTCATGGGCCTGGTGAGGCCCGAGACTGGTCAGGGTGAGGTGGTGACTTCCGATGCCTGGGACAAGGAAGATGCCCCACTAATCCGCACCTCATCCTACAGGAAAAGAAGTGGGCCCCCTGGCAGGGAGAGGCAATCACCCTACACTAGGCCAGGGGTGCAAACCTAAAAAGGCGAAGCCACACCATCCACCTAATGCAGACTGAAGTTCCTGCCTGTCTGGAAGCCACCTCACTGGCGTCATAAGATGCCCTTGCTTGGTACCTTGCTAGCTCAAGACCGTGTGCAGAAAGGCTGATGGCCGGCCTGGTCGCCTCTGAGTCAGGCAAGGATGCCAAGAGTTATCCCAGTATCATCCACAGATGCCTAGCGTAGGCAGCCTGGTGTGCCTGGTGCATTGAGATGCACAGGAGACGTGTCACCGAGAAAACCCCTCTATCCCAGCGGTCAAACTTGACGGAGTCAGACTCTGATGGACCGCCTAGAAAGAGTATCCAGGAGCTGCACTCCAGAAGAGCAGTGGGGCATAGCATCTGGATACCCCAGAGGTGCGCAATACCTATGTTGACAGTCTCTCGGGGCTGGAGGAGGGGCAGAGAGACACTGCCAGACAAGGACGACAAGGTTTTTGGGGCTAAATTGCCCAAGGAACGTGCGCGTCACATGGTCAGGATTGTGACTTACACAGTGTGAGAGATGGAACTGTTCCGACGGCTCGGCCAGAGTGTGTGGCTGCAACTGTGACACTAGAGCGTTCGTGCCTCTGAGGAAACAATGGACCATGAGTGGTGCTCAGCTGGCCCCTCGGAGGTTGACTGTCCACCCGACCCCTCACGCAGGCCTCCTGTCTCAGTGAGACTAAAATCAGTAGAAGCTTGCTCCCCCTCGGTACATACAGTACTGGAGGGAGACCCGGGGAAGGGCCCAAAGTCCTGGTCTTGGAGTCCTGGAACCAACACCACCCTCCGAAGGTGGGAGGATTCCGACTTACCTTCAATGCGCGCAACTCGAGGACCCAGCGGTCCATGGAGAATGTGTCGCAGTTGTTTATGTCATGTGATGGACCCAGGCAGGTTAAGCAATGATTATGGTGGTTCATCACAGTCAATGGCCTGCCAAAGGGGCACCAATGCATAGGGGCACGCCCTGCCTTTGATTTCAAATAAGGCCACGAACTGGACATAATCATGCTTGGAAAAACAAAATAAAACACAGACTCGATGCCACAGTACTTGACCAAAAACAATAAAAGGAGTGGTTTTACCAGTTTTCCAGAGTCAAAGGAGGTCTATGCCGTCGAGTGAGCAGCGGCGGCAGAACTATGCAGACAAAATTCAATAACAGCTTCAACTCCCCACAGGAGATGCAGTCTCGATGGCGGAGAAAAGAAGAACTGAGGTGGTGGAGGGGCCAGCATCGGTTACTGGCCAACACAAGAGTGCTACGTGATACATCAGCCTCGAGGGCGACACCGTCCCCGACGTCAGCCCCTCCTCCAGAGAAAAAGCTGAAAAGCTATCAGCTTCCCATGGGGTCTGGCGGCTCTAACTGAGATCCCATCAGCAATGAATGGTGAAGACTGATCTCAGGAAGATCTTTATAAAAAGCCTAGAGAGGGTGCAAAGAATACTGACAAGGATAATGGTCGGTGGAGAAAACTTGGCATATTTGGACAGTTTGAAAAGTCTGGAGCAGCGGAGATGAAGAGTGATCTAACTGCACTGCATAGATTTCTAAGAGATTCAGATCCATGTCAGAGGATAGGGAACAAGGCACAATCCCTAGCGGCCATGAAAAGTAGCTGCAAGGAGAACAGTTTATAGGGGACAGGAGGAAGTATTGTTATAAGAGTTCTGCCGGTAAGGGGCTCACTTCCGAGTAACAAACATGGTACAGTATAAAAAATACACACAAATTCAACAGAGGTGTGGATGGAATCTACAGTAATATAAAACAGCATTAAAACTGAATGAGAAAGGGATGGTCTTGATAGGCCACATGCCTCCTTCTGTTTTACATTCAATACGTTCTTCCCATTTTCACATGTGACATCTACTTTCCTCCTAAATCTGATAATATCTTCCATCTCGATATTCTTTCCTTTCTGTCCACTCTCCACACTTCCGTTGAGCTTTGGATCCCTGGTGGCTTAATATTAATTAGCTCTTTCCTTTAATATCATCCATGGAGCTGAATCCCTAAACCTTATGCAATGATCTCTGAACCCACTCACCTCAACCTCATACTCCTCCAATTACTCCCTTACTGACTGGGTCCGATCCTCATACCCTCACTGCACTGGCTCTACTGGCACAGTCTCAGACACTTTCAGTGATTCTCAGATGTTCTACTGTATATGCAAGCTCCATCACCCTAATCCCCTTCTATGTTAATCTCAGCAAGGTTGTTTAGGTCACTCGACCTCTCTGTTCTACTAGATCTTCACAACACTGACAGGTCATCCCTCTCTTTATCCACTGATAACAGGTGATGCATTTTCCTACTTTCTGTCTAAATTCATCGCTATCTAAGACAAGCATGCACTGTTTAAAAGGTCTCGTGTTTGTGGGTCCCATCTTCCCTTGATGACCCCTGAACTCCTAGACTTTTTTCAAAGTCTGAAACTGTGCCTGGTGTCTTCACAAGGCTTTGGAGTCCACTGAAAACTTGCAGAGATACAAATCCTTCTGCAAGGTCAGCAGGAAGGACAAAGTAAATTATTTTGCCACACACCAAACCTGATCCACAAACTGGATGAGCAAGTAGGCCTTTATTTGCTGACAATGTATATGTACCTACCAAGAGAACAACACAAATGTTCCATAAAAGTTCTACAAGGTTAGCTATTTCCTCTTTAATCCCTCTACCCAGTTTTCTTTCCCTGTTCTCATGCTGGGAACAGCACCTATCTCAATCTGCCCCTTTGCTGCTTATGCTTTCAATCAGTTTTTCACTTCCCAACTCCTCTCCCTCCTATCTCCCCTTCAGCTATCCCTCCCTCGTCCGCCCCCACTCTCTTGTCTGCCTTTTTTTCCTTCTCTCCAGTTTCTATGAGGGAAACACTGTCTACCCTTAATGCTCTTAACCTAGCCAAAGAACACAGTCTTAATGGTTTGGACCCTAAACTCCTTCATTTCTCTACCTCTACCATTAGTTAACTCTAGCTATCCTTTTGAGCCTCTCTTACCATCTCACCACCTGTCCCTAAGATCTGGAAGCAGGCCAAGGTAGTACCCTCCCTTAACAAAGGGGGAAACCCCTCTTCCCTGGAAATGTCTATCCCAACTCCCTCCTCCTTGACTTAGCCAACTGCATGAAAAACATATTCTCTTTCGACTTCCTTTCTTGATCACCCTTCCTTCCACTGTTCCTACTAATCTGGTTTCTGTAAACACCACTTGACAGACTCCTCCCTCCACTGTTTTACTGATTCCATTCTTAAGGGGATGGATAATGGACATGTTTCAGTCGTTATTATCATCAAGCTGGCTAAAACCTTTAATACTGCTGCTCATTCTCTCCTGAATAAATGATGGGATGCAGGACTATTCAGCTTTCACCGTTGGCTGGTTCCGTAGCTACCTTCTGAACAGCAGTCAGTCCAAGTTGCCAAAACTTTATCCTCTCCCATTCCCATCTGTCCTGGAATGCCCCAATGCACTACCCTCTCCCCTGTCCTCTTCTCCATCTTTCTAAATGATCTCTCCTCAGTCACTGTCTCTTCACACATTCACATGTATGCTTCTGTCAGGGTTCTCTCTGTTGCTGGGTCCTCTGTCCACGAACTGGAATGGTCGCTGCAGCAGGACTCTGACAATGTTCAGCGCTGGTTCCTCTCAAACCAACTCTCGCTTAATGCTAAAAAGACTGTTTCTATGACTTTTGGCACTCAGCAGAGATTAGTGAGGCACCTTTAAACCCATGTCTTTAAGAATCTTGATGGCACCCCATGAAGTTTCCCCATTTCAAGTATCTTGGTGTATGGCTGGATCTGTCCCTTGGTTTCTCAGTGCATACTGCCCTATATACAACAAACTTCAACTTAAGCTTGGAGAATTATATTACAAGTCTGGTTTTGCACTGCAGGTTCTCTGTGAGCTTACTCTCAAAATAATTTTACCACTGTTTGACTTTGTGGATGTGCTTAACCCGCTTTTCCACTCTTTCTGTCGTTTTGCCTTAAATGACCCTCCTCTTATTCATCACTGCTCCCTCTGTTCTTTTTCTACAGACCTTTTTCTCTAGCTCCCAGTCTGCTTACCCCTGACAGCACCCACCCAGCCCAGTCACTTGGACTTACAAGTTAACAACCCCTTACTAAGTACCACTAGGTGGTGAGTGGCCTGCCTCATAGGCCGTGTGTGGGCCTACGGAGAGTGCAGGTGCAGACCAAGGATCTTCTCCTACAGTATTTTCTTCCTGGGGTTCCTGGTGTGCAATAATGTACATGCAAGCAAGCAATGGCAAGCATATGTGCTTGGTGTCTAGCAGCTACTCCTCTCCCTGCTATGTGCCCACACCTGCTGTACCACCTTGTCTGAGTCTGTTCACAAATAGGGTCACCGGTGCAAGGAGCTATACCGGGCCGACAGCTGCTTCCTCTTTTCTGACCTTTCTTTCCCTGCCCTTGAATCTAGCATCGTTCATACTGCTCCACATTTCTGGCTAAATTCTGGTTTACATACTTTCCCTCCACATCTGTCCTCCCTCCTTTTTCTTCTCAATCTTTCAGCTAACTCCCTTCAATCCCCTAATTCTCATTCTGTCTCATACCTAACTGTAAATACTCAGTTGGCCAATCCTTTTCATGCCATATGCCAACCCTCTGGAACTCCCTTCCTCTTCAACTTCCTCTCTCACCCTCCATCTGGTCTCTCAAAACCACTCCAGCTGTCTCACTTCACTCAACCATGCTCTTGTGTCAAGCCACCCTCCTCTGCTCCCTTCTCCTCCACTGTATTGCTGCAGCTGATACTCCTCACTTTGATTCTTCTTCTTTGTATGCTTAGCATTTTGTTATGATGGCACCCTTTATATTTGCTTTTAAGCCAGTGGATAAATTGCTGATCTGTTTTCTGCTTTTACTCATTGCACTTTGCAGTGCTCAATGCTCTTCATATCCTTTGTTACCCAACCACCCACCCTGGTCCCATCTGCAGCAGAAATGAGTTTCTGCTCAATGTGCCTCTTCCAATCCACAAATTTTAAAGAAATTATAGCACACATACATACATAAGAAATAAAAGTTTATTTTTATGTAGTGTGTACAGCATGTCGCATCAGCCCTAGATAACAGTATTTACAGCACAGCCAGCCAGCCACAATGCAAAGCAGTAACTTGCAGTAAATGACATGTCACAAAATATTGCATTAAAAAAGGGATCAATTTCCATTGCATTACACTGTTTCCTGCAGCATACAGCAGCATTTTGTGACATACTGCAGCACGGTTGTGTTGCATCCTGGCTGGTGCCACTGCATTTACGCTATTTATTCCCTGTCCAGTTGTATAAACTTAATTATCCCATATAACCTAATAATCCTGGTACTCAATAACTATAGTAATTTCTCTAACTAAATGGCTAGTGGATAGAATTTATTCCTTTTAAAACCAAGTACTACCATATGCTTTATTGTTAACCCTTAGGCTGCCAGAAGATTTAGAATGTACAGGTTTTTAGAACATGTATACATGCCGGCAGCACAGAAAGGGTTAAAATACGGAGTACAACACAATGTGATCTGACTGAAGGGTCTGGAGGAACCTGCTAATTTAAAAATAAAATTCAAATCACAGCTTCACCATTTTTCTGCTTCATCTATAATTTACTACATCAGGGAGAAATTCAGCTGGGAATGGCGAGTTCAGTTCAAATTACTTCCCCTTTACAGTTCTCATTAACGAGGCTTGAATGAACAAGAGTTGGCCAGGACCTATGCACTTGCTCAGTCAGCATGAGACAAAGATACACACACAAATGTAGCAGACACACACAGACATATCCACATGAAATATGAACAGAAATGCACACAGGCTTGCAGCTTTGTTCTACCCATTGCCGATACTGGTTCTACAGTTAAGGTATTAATTTTCCATATAAGAGACAAAGGTTCAATTCCTTGAGTCCTGTTTCTGCCAGGTCAGTATAAAGAGGAAGAATGTTACAGAAGCTCCTCTCCTGCTTCATCGAGGGACAGCTTCTAGCAGTTTGAGATTGGCTGCTTCCTGGTCAACAAGAGTAGGTGGAAGCTATTCCCCACTGAGCTGGCCATCACCCCTCCTTCTGACTCCAGTGTGGGCATAGCAAGATCCTTTTGATATGAAAGTAAGGAGTTGCCACCACAAGACTTTGCATCCATGTACTCATACACTAGCTGTCCTGGTGCTACTCCCCAGACCAGACCAAGTACCACTGGCCAAGGAGGTATGTTAGATCCATTTGCTTACCAGCACACTATACAGTATGTTGAGTGTAGGCCTCACACCCAATTGCAGCTATTCCTTTGACTGTATGGAAATCCAAGCTTGGACAACATAGTGACCATGAGGATGATCCAGGGGCAGCAGGGAGATTGTATGAGGAAAGGTTGGTAGACCTGAACATATATACACTGGAGACCAGGAGGAGAAGGGACAGTATGATTGACAAATACCAGTTTTTGTGAAGAATCAACAGGGTGGATTGTAAGGGCTTGTTCATGAGGATTGAGGGCACAGTAACTACAGGACACAGGTGGAGACTAGAGGGGGAGGGAAAAATTAGGAGAGCTATGACTTCACAGAGTGGGTAGAGGACAAATAAAACAGACTACCCAGAGAGGTGGTCAAAGCCAAGACTGTGCTGGGTTTAGTCTTAGGTGGGACAGATATAAGGGAAATAGTGGGACTCACTGGCAGAAAAGGGGAAGGGATCCCTGGAAAAGGGGGTGAAGATCAGCCACTGAGATTATCAGATCTCTAATTCCAGTCCAGTGTTAGGCTGAGCACGGAGCAAGATAAGGAAATGGACAGTGTGGATGGACATCTGGTCTTTTTCTGCTGACATAAAAGCAGGCTACTCACCTGTAAACATGGTTCTATGAGTGGTATATGGTTCGCATCCAGACAATGGCACATTTTCCACAAAAGCTGATTCGTTGGAATGTCTTTAAGCAAAGCTCCTACCACCATCCGGGTGGTACATCCCTCGGACATCAGATCTTTAACACCAGAAGGAGGGATCCATGTGCACTTGCCAAGGGAGGTCTGGTGGGTGGTGAGGATGTGAATCATATACCACCCCCTAGGACTACGGTTACAGGTGAGTAACCTGTTTTTCTAGGGGCGTGGACATGGATCACTTATCCACATGATGGCAGACTTCCAGCAGTTCTCCGGGTGCAGGGGCAAGGCATGCACCCCAAATACAACACCCTGACAAGACTCTGGGTTGATGCTGTAATGGAAGATGAAGGTGTGTGTTGACTTCCAGGTAGCAGCCCTGCAGATCTCCTGGATAGGGATGTCCCTGGAAGCAGCCACTGAGGCAGCAGTATGTCTGGTGGCCTCAGCCATGGGAAAGGCAACCCTCAAGATTCGTCATTATCCAGAATGTCAGTAAAGGGGTATATAGCTCTTTTCTGAACAGGCACCAAAGGCACATTAATGGATTCCAAGATAAGTCTGAGTAGAGCGCCAAGTGACACCGGCAAATGGTCAGTGGTCAGTTTCTCAAACGATTCCCAGTCGAAAGTGTGCATCCTTGACGACTGCATGCAGGACCCATTGGAGTTGTCAGAGGATTCATCAAAGATGGCCCTTAACCATTTACTGCTATGAACCACCCTAGAGTCATCCGACTGAGTGATCTCCATCAACAGCTGGCCTGGCAAGCTGGTTGCAACTCGGGATTCCTTAGATGGGGCACCCCACAAAGGCTGTGTTTAAAGCAGTTCCATTCGCAAGGGTTGAGAGACAGGTGACTGTGACTGCTGTCTCAGAAGGACTGGCGTGGGCTTGACTGGCACCAGTCAGTTGACCACGGGGGGGTCATAGGTAGAGCCCTACCCTGCCCTGCCATGGCCCACTGTTGCCAGAGGAGCTCTCATAGTGCCGACATATACACTGGCAGAGCCTCTCATCATCCAAGGATGAGCAGGACGTGAAGCATCGATGGCAATGCCTCCCGATCATGTAGGATTGAAAAAGAAAGATGAACTCCTCAACCTTGACCATCAACCTGGGGGCTGATGTCAAGGAGAAGCTACTGGAAGTGCTGTATAGATGACATGCACTGGTTTCGGCTGCATGACCTCTGGTAGAGGCTAATCCCAAGTGGCAGTGGCCGGGCACACTAACCTCTCCGCGTCCTCCTGGGTGAGGATTGGGAAGATCAGGGATTTGGAGATTGACTCCTCATTGATCCCCTTTGACAACTGGTCAACTGGGTCAAAGAAGATCTCGACCACCTGATTGACAGGAGCCAAGGTAATCAAGCCCAACAGGGGTGCCCCTCGATCACTTCTGACTCAGCCAAAGCCAGGTGCTCAACATGCTTTGAGCGGCTGGGGGAGTCGAGGGAGCAGGAGGAGTATGATCTCTCCCAGTTGTGCAATCCATGGCAGTACTTCTTGTACTTCTTACCATGGCAGGCAGGGTTCTCCCCTAAAGTCTTGAGGGCCTGACTGTGAAGGACACTCTGATGCTGGCCCCAGCCAGAAGCATTGCTGAGGCCAAGAAGGTGCCTGCTACAGCCTTTGCCGCTGCCTCTTCCATGATTGCAAGTTGAGTCATGGACCCTGCTGCAGTGGAGGCCACTTTGTGACTGCTCTTCATCTGCAGTTTAGGATCTTGGTCAGCCGGCCGGCCAAGGAGAAAACAAACCCTGTGATCTTCTAAAAATGAGGGTAGCATCGTCTGACACAGGCCACAACCTACAACACTATGTTTCATCCCTAAGAAGTAAAGACATGACACGTGTGGGTCCATCGACATCTTCTGCCAGTATGATACACTGTTTGAAGCCAGGAGCTTGCTCTGCTTCCTCATGTTCCATCTTCTGTCACCAAGAGCTGGAGAACTACCAGGAAAAATGTAGAACACTCAAGGCTTGAGGAAAAAACAACTAACATTTAGCAATGGTGCACTTTAACACACGGAGCTGTGATGGAGGAGACCAAACTCTTCCAGTGGAGAAGATCTGACATCACGGAGCCAAAAGATATACTGTCCGGGTAGTGGGAGGAGCTTTGCTTAAAGACGTTCTGATGAATCAGCTCTTCTGAAAAATCTGCCATTGTGTAGATGAGTGAACCATATCCATGCTCCTAGAATCAAAGTTTCTATGTTACTTATCTGATGGCATTACGGGGAATGGAAGGAGTCTTGATGATGTTTTTAGTAACTCCCTCCCCCTTTAGACACAGCTGGGTGTGTTCTGCTTGGCATGTCCCCTCCTGCTGTAACAACACTGTGGCATAGCAATATTTATTTGTATGGCACACTTCCAGCAACACATAGGGTAGAAATACAGGTTACTCACCTGTAACAGGAGTTCTAGGAATTGTATATGTTGTTCATCCACACTGTCTGGCAAGTTCCTTGCCGCTTTAAATCTTGCCGGAAGGTCTTCAAGCTGGCTCCTCCCACCCACCCGGGTGGTAAAACTCTCGGCTCCGCCCCATGACACCAGATCTAGCCCGCTGGAAGCTCAGGTTGTGCGTCGAAGCCCGGGAGGTTTGGAATGAGGATGAACAAAATATACCATTCTAGAACTCCTGTTACAGGTGAGTAACCTGTATTTCTAGGGACATGGATATGTTGTTCATCCACACTGTCTGGCAGACTCCTAGCAGTTCTCCGGAGGAGGGAGGCAAGCATACCCCTACTTAGGAATAAAGACTGAGAACCGAGGCCCCCAAAACCAGCATCCCGGCGTGACTCAAGGTCGATGTGGTAATGGGTATTAAAGGTGTGCTGACTTCCAGGTAGCAGCCCTGCAGATTTCCTGGATAGGGACGTCCCTGAAGCAGCCATTGCAGCAGTATGACGGTAGAATGAGCTCTTATCCCTCTGGGAGGCTCCATGCCCGCCAACTTGTAGCAGAGATCTATGCAGGAGGTGACCCACCTGCTTATCGTCCGCTTGGCGGCAGGTCTGCCAGGTGCGGCTTCAGCGTAGGTGACAAACAGCTGGCGAACCTCTCCCCGAATTTCAGCCGTGCGCTCCTTATAATAAGCGAGCGCCCTTCTAAGGTCCAAAGTATGGAGCCTGTATTCGGCCTCCCAGGTGTGATTGGGGTAGAACACCGGCAGAGTCAACACCTGGTTAAGGTGAAACTCCGACACCACCTTCGGAAGGAATTTCGGGTAGGGGCGTAGGACAACTTTGTCCCTGTGGAAGACCAGGTAAGGAGACTCGATGCAGAGCGCCTGGAGTTCTCCCATCCTTCTGGCTGATGTGATAGCCATCAAGAAGGTGGTCTTCCACGACAGGTGAGAGTTCACACCTGTGCACTGGTTCGAATGGCTTGCCCATGTGCTCTGCCAGTACCAGCAGTAAATCCCACGGAGGTGGAGGTTCTCGCACCGGAGGGGAAATGTGATCAAGGCCTTTGAAAAGCACCAGACCACCTTCCTCCCAGGCCACCGACTGCTCCCCGGCCCGCCGCCCGGTAAGCAGAGATGGCTGCCAGGTGCACCCTTAGGGTCGTTGACCTAAGCCCTTGACTAGAAAGGGACCATAAATAGTCCAAGATGCTTGCCAAAGGACAGGAGGAGGATCCAAGCCCTTGCCCTGACACCAAATGGAAAATCTCTTCCACTTGAAGGCATAGCATTTCCTGGTCGACTCCTTATGGGACGCCTCAACAACATTGAGGACCTCGTCGGAAAGACCCAAGGCCTGGAACTCTAGCCGCTCAGGAACCAGGCCGTCAGGTGCAGGGATTGAAGGTCCAGATGGAACACCTTCCCCTGATTGACTGAGAGCAGGTCAGGCGAGCTGGAAGCTGCCTTGGGAGCCTGGAGCTGAGGCTGAGGAGATCTGGGTACCAGAACTGGTGGGGCCAGTCTGGGGCTATCAGAATCACCTGCGCCTTGTCCCTCCTTGCTTTGAGAAGCACCTTGTGAATCAAGGGAAATGGGGGGAAGGCGTAGAAGAGGCCCGGGGTCCACGGCCTCGAGAAGGCATCCCCCTGCAGCAAGCCCTGCTGAGGGGGGCAGGCATGAAACAGCCTCAGCTTCGCGTTCTCCCTTGAGGCAAACAGGTCCACCTGAGGTGTGCCCCAGAGGGAGAACATATCTTGTACTACCTCCGGCAGGAGAGACCACTCGTGAGATGCAGCCCCTATCCGGCTCAGGGCATCGGCCAGGGTGTTGGAGGCTCCTGCCACATGAATGGCTAGGAGATCCGCCTCCAGGCTGCGCACGAGTGACCAAATGCGGAGCTTCCTTGCATAGAAGCATGGGCAGCGTCCCGCCCAGGCGGTTTAGGTAGTACATGGTCGTGGTATTGTCCGTCTGGACTCGGACCACTTGACCCCAGAGAAACGGAGCAAAGACGGTGAGAGCTAGGCGGACCGCTTGGAGCTCCAGCAGGTTGATGTGGAATCAGGACTCCCGCGCGGACCAGAGGCCGTGCGCTCGGTGTTCCCCCAGATGGGCACCCCAACCCATCAGAGAGGCATCAGTCGATAGAGAGACCGTCGGCTCGGAGCGGACAAATGGGATGCCCTCCTGCAGATGAGATGGAACAGTCCACCACCGGAGAGCGTTCCACATCTCCTGGGTCACCATCACTAGCTGGTCCAATGGATCGCAGCGTTGTGACCACTGGCTGGCCAGTCCCCACTGAAGGGGGCGCATGTGCCAGCGTGCCCAACAGACCACGCTGGTACAGGTCGCCACGAGACCCAGGAGGCGCAGGAAGTCCCGGGCAGGGCGCGATTGCCCAACCAGAAATGATTGGGCAAAGGAGGTAAGAACCTCGGTCCTGTCCGCCGGGAGCCATGCTCTAGCTCGAAGAGAGTCGAGCTCTGCCCCGATAAACAGAATCACCTGCTCGCTCGAGTCTGACTCTGGCCTCGTTGATGAGAAGGCCGACTTGAGAGCAAACCTGAGGGCCAGATCTCTGACTGCTCCACCCCTGTCTGGAGGGGCTGCTATCAGCCAATCGCCCAGGTAAGGGTACACCGGACCCTCGGCGCAAGAGGGAAAGCTGTCACCACTGCAATGCATCGGTGAAGACCCTGAGCTGAAACAGGCCAAGGGCATGGCTCGGAACTCGAAGAGGGATCCCTCCGCTCGGAAGCGAAGGAATCTCCGATGTGACGGACGGATAGGGATGTGAAAGAACGCGTCCTGCAGGTCCAGAGAGCAGAACCACATGCCATGTTCCAGGGATGGTATTATCTGAGCCAGAGTGACCATCCTGAAGGTTCGAGACCTTAGGAACTTGTTCAGGTCATGTAGGTCGAGAATGGGGCGCCAGCCCCCCGTCCGTTTCGGAACCAGGAAGTACCTGGACACAAACCCCGGGTCTGAGGGAGGGTCCACCACCTCCCTGATCACCTCCTTTTGGAGGAGGAGAGCGATGTCGACCCGGCGAGCCACAATGAGGCTGTGGACCCCGAGGCCCCCCGAGGTGCGACGGCTCTGAAGGGCGGAGCCTGATCGAATTCTAGAGGCAGGCCTTTTCCCACCACCTCCAGTACCCATCTGTCCGTGGTAATAACGGACCAGGCGGAAAGGAAGTGCCAGAGCCGTCCCCCCACGGGGGGAACCTGGGGTGAGGTGACGGGGTTGGGGGCGACACCCCTCAGCCCGTCACTGGGCAGGCTTGGAGGAGGGACCGGCCGAGGGACCTCCTGGGCCTTTACCTCCCTGCTTCCTGTTGGAGGAAGCTCCGGGCTTGGGTTTGGGATGCCAAGCCCGAGCCTGCTGGCCCTGACGTTGCTGGGCCGGACGCGCCGGGGGCGCAGAAGGACGAAAGGGCTTAGGCTGTGGTTTGCGGCCTTTGTCCTTCTGAGCGGAAGAGACCGAGTCCAAGGTAGCATTGGACTTCTCGATCCTCTGCAGGTGACCTTCCACCCCAGGGCCGAAGAGGTCAGTCCCCAAAAAGGGAACATCCGCCAACTTGTGCTGGGTATCCGAAGTAAAGGTGGATATCCTCAGCCAAGCCCGCCGACGCATAGCCACTGCGGCCGCCACAGACCTGGCACATGAGTCCCCAATATCTAACGCAGTCTGGCGCTGCTGTTTGGCTACTGCCCTGCCCTGGTCCTGAACCTGCCTGACCGTAGTCTGCAGATCCGCGGGAAGATGAGGGACGACCTCATCCAGGGAGCCCAACAGGGCATGAGAAAAATGTGCCATGAGGACGGCCGAACTGGCCTGGCGAAGGCCGAGAGGACCAGCATAGACGCTACCGGCATAGTCCAATTCCTTGACCTTTGTCGAGGGTTTGTCCATATCCCTAGCGCTCTCGCACGCCGGAAAACGCTTGTCGGTAACCAACCCCTTAGCCGAGGGGTGTTCTGAAAAACCGGACAGGGAACCGGTAGGGACCGCATACTTCCTGGCCATCCTGGCCGAAGGCGCAGGACAGGAAGCAGGGCGCTGCCAGAGCTCCAAGGCTGGACCTACTATGGCCTCGGCCACCGGAAAGGCCTCCGTAGGGGAATCCCCTCGGTCCAGAATCTCCGTGAGGGGATATCTGGCCCGTTTAGAAACGGGTTCAAGCTTCATCCCGGTGGACTCCGAGATGAGCCAAAGTAATCCTAGGAAGGACGAAGGGCTATCGTCCACCGACTGTCCTCCTGAGGACTCCAAGTCCATTCGCTTGGAGAAAAGGGAGGAATCATCCTCGGACTCGGAAGAGTCCTCAAAGAGCTGCTCTCAGGCCTGAGCCACCCTCCACCTGCCAAGGTCTATCGAGTGAGGGGTGACAGACAGCCTATGGGGCGGTCCCTGAGCCGACCGGAATTTTTGGTCGGAGCCCCAACTAACGGCTGTGGAGGCGGAGGTTCCACCGGAATCGGTGAGGCAGCTGGAATTGGCCGAACAACCGGCCTGGGAACAGGCTCCTCGGCTAGAACGAGGGGTTGTCTCGGCCACTCCGGTGACAGCCACTTTATGGCCGGGGAAGACGACGGCGTCGGCTTATTCCCGGTCAGAAGGAGCTGTTGCCACATGAGTTCCTCATACCTCCGACGCAGCTTGCGCGAAGCCTCCCCTCGTCCGAGGAGCAGGAAGAGGAAGAGCGGTTGAGCCGCTTGCCGCGGTGCCCGAGACCGCCTATGACAGCGGGATCAGCTGGACCGCGAAGGCGTCAGAGACCGAGAACCTTGGCTGGGTCGAGGCGCGTGCGGAGAGTACAGAATAGACACCCGGTTCGGACGATTCCCCCGAAGGCTGCTCCGGAACCGGAGGCACAGACGAGCCGACGGGATCCTCAGCTTCTCCAGCCGACAACCCGTCCAACGGGTCGAGAAAAATCTCGACCGCGTCGACAGGAGTCTCGGTCAACTGGCCTGACGGGGACACCGTGAAACCAGTGGCCGAAGCCGAAGGGTCGACCGAAGTCGATGGCCGACAACTAGGGGAGAGGGATCTTTCCCGCTCCCAAGAGCGTCGACGGTGAGACTTACTCTTGTCTCTCTTTTTGGACCGAGAAAACGGTCCAGAAGAAGTTGGACCCTCACCTTTTGTCGAGAGGGTCAGACAAAGCTCCTTAAAAGAAGCCGAATAAGAGGCACCGAGAGATAGCGGGACAAATGCCGCAGCCGAGGTAGAAGTGGCCCGCGCCGCCTCCTCTTCGAGGGCGATCATCTGCTCGAGCTGATCCGCCGAGCCCGCCGCTGGACACCGCCGACCGGGCCTCTTTTGACTTAACCGGAGGAAATCTCTTCTCGGGACGCCCCAGTTGTAAACGGGCAGCACGGTCTTCGAGGACGTAGGCCGAAAAGGAAGAGCACAGGTCGCAGGCCTGCGGGTCGTGCTCAAGGCCCAAGCAGTAAACACACGTGGAGTGCGGATCCGTCCGAGACATCTTCTGCCCGCAAGGGCATCTCCGGAAACCGGGAGTCGATTGTCCATTGCAGCAGGGAGAGAAGACCCAAGTCTTTTAGCAAAACTTTTAATTTCAAAATTCAAGAATTAGAACTAGTCTTATACGCAGAGCGTTAAGGAGGGAACCTGAGCTTCCAAGCGGTAAGGAAGATCTGGCGTCATGGGGCGGAGCCGAGAGTTTTACCACCCGGGTGGGTGGGAGGAGCCAGCTTGAAGACCTTCCGGCAAGATTTAAAGCGGCAAGGAACCTGCCAGACAGTGTGGATGAACAACATATCCATGTCCCTAGAACAGTCAAAATTAGAAAAGTGGAAAAACATGCAATGAACAGGAACAATTTGAAAACTGTGTGAAACAACAAGGACAATACTGCACCGAAACGTATTCTACCACACCGAGATCCAGAAGAAAAGTTCCTGAAAAGTCACAGTACAATCACATACGAGAGAAGGGCTTTTAATAAAGATGGTCACAATATCTGTCATGCACACGTACAGTGCTAGTGACTAGCTGAGAAGGGCATACTTTAGTCCAGGACTATTGCAATGCTTTGCTCAGCAATCTTGTCAAAAGGCACCAAGAAAAAGTTAATTACCATAGTAACCTTGTTTCTCCCAGGGGATACTCCAATATTCATAACTCTTCTGCAGTGTGCCTTTAAGCCAGATCTGCCTGGAGATAGAATGTTATGCAAATGATGGAATCATGAGCATGAGCCACTTTTTCATATGTTGCTACCTATTAACTGTCTACATTCTAACCCTCAGATTTCGTGGACACCAGGAAAGACAGGGCCCAAAAGATTTATAAACCATTAAAGATTTAAAATTCCCACAACCAGCCTCCAACTGGAGGAAAAAATAAATAAATATATTCATAACACCACCATCTCCAATGTCAGAATCACCTGAGAGGAGAAAAACCACTGAAACTAGTTCCAATAAAGGCCAGAATGTGGCATACATACCCTAAAGTACAGCATGGAATGCAGAGATCACTGGTTCTGGTAGGGGAGGCAGGGTGGGAGAGTTATGAATATTGGAGTATCCCCGTAAGTAACTTTTTCTTCTCACCCCAGGAATACTCCAATATTCCTAACTCTTCTGCAGACTAGGAAGCAGTACCTTTGGAGGTAGGAACAGAACCTATTTTGGAAACAGGCTCTGCAGGACAGCTGTACCAAACCTGGCATCAACCCTAGCCTGCATATCCAGGCTGTAATGTTTGGTAAATGTGTGAACTGTCCTCCAGGTAGTTGCTTTACAGACATCCAGCAAAGGGACATCCCTGGCAGCTGCCAGCCTGGCAGCTGTCCCTCTTGTGGAGTGGGCTCTGAGCCCTGCTGGGGCTTCTTTGACTGCTTTAGAGTAACACAATTGAATACACTGAACAATCCAGCAAGAAATTGACCTTTTAGATGCTGGAGTGCCCTTTCCCACATCCCCATAAGGGAAGAAAATCTGTGTCTTGTCCTGCCTGTGGGGTTTAGTAGCTGTCATGTAGTATCTCAAAGCTCTCTTGACGTCAAGACTATGCAGTCTACGTTCACCAGAAGACGAATGCTCGGTGAAAAACACTGGCAGAGTAATAGTTTGATTTAGATGAAAGTCTGAAACCACCTTGGGAAGGAATTTCTATTAGTTTTAAGGACAACTTTATCCCTGTGAAAGGAAATGTAGTCCTGCTCAATGCATATGGCCTGAAGTTCACGGATTCATCTGGCTGAAGTGATGGCTACCAAAAATACTGTTTTCCATGTAACATACTTCAGAGGTACTGAAGACATGGGCTCAAGTGGGGGACCCATGAGCTTAGCAATACAAATGTTGAGACCCTATGCTGGGACTGGTTCTCTGAACGGTGGGTACAAGTGGGAAAGACCCTTAAAGAACCTTTCAAAGATAGGGTTCGATGCCATGGAAGTAGTCTTACTGCTGAGATATAAGCAGAAACTGAAGCCAAATGGATTTTCAGTGTAGAAGACTACAATCCCAAATAATGCAAGTAAACCATATAGTCCAGCACAAGTGGCACTCCTGCCTGTGCTGGCACTACGTGCTTGGTGGAACACCAAATAGAAAACATTTTCCATTTTGCAGCACAGGTTTTTTTAGTAGAGGGTTTCCTATACCCCTTAAAACATCTATGACCCCCTTAGAGAGGTGTAAACCAGCATATTCTAAGTCCTCAAGAGCCAGGCTTTGAGCCTGAGTGACTTGAGGTTCGGGTATAGGAGCCTCCCCCGAGGTCAGCAGATTGTGCCTTCTGGGAAGGTGTATAGGTTTGTCCACTGACATGGAGAGCAGTAGGGAATATCATGGCTGTCTGGCCCAGTCTGGGGCTACCAGTATCATTGTGGCTGACTGAAGCCTGAGCTTGAGCAGTACCCTGTACACCAGAGGAAATGGGGGGAAGGCATACAGGTACTTCCCTGAACAATCCAGAATGAGAGCATCCATGGGGACTGAGCCCACTGCTGGAAGCCTGCAACAGTACTGTGGGAGGTGGTGACTGGTGGGAGGCAAAGAGATCCTATCTCTGCAGTGACCCACCTTCTGAATATGGTTTGCACCACCTGCTTGTTCGGGGACCATTCGTGATGGGCCTGGCTGATTCGACTTAGAGCCTCGGCCAAAACATTGTCCTTGCCTGGCAGATGAATGCCCTGTAGAGAGACTCCTAAGGAGGAGCTTGAGAGCATCCCTTTTAAAGAATTTGTTAATAGGGAGCAACAGCTTCTTGGTGGGAGTTAAACCCATCATTTCAAGGTACTCAGCTTCCTCCTCATCTTCTATCACTTTTAAGGTAGAGATGTCCAAAGCATCAACAATTTTCCTGACAAAGGAAAAATGTGAAGAATAGTCTTCAGAAGACCTGGGAGGAGAGCCAAACTCCTGCTCAGGGGGATACCTCAGGCTCTATAGACACCCCTTCCTCCTCCTCCTCCTCCTCCCGTAATCTTCCCTTTCTGGTAGGGAAGATTGAATGGGGTCAGTAGGGGTCTGAACTGGGGGCTGCAGATCAGCAGGCAGCAGACCTTGCAAGGCCTGCAGAGTTTTAAAAGCCTGTTCTATTTCCAGAGAAGGCATAGCAGGCAGCACTACATAAGTCTCCTCAGGCTGACCAGCAGGGGTTCAGTGTGCTTTGTCTTTTTTTACTTTTTTGCTGGAACCAGGGAGCTGGCCAGTTCAGCCATTCTTTTTGAACCCGTATCAGGAGCAGAAAGTAATGGTAACTGTGGTTTCACCCACAGCCCCAGAGGGTGTCGGCTGGTCAGAGCCAGAGGGACCCTTTGGAAGATGCACTTTCTTTTTTTTAACCTTTCCAGAAGTTTTTCAAGCGTCTTTTCAGGAAAAGTTTGCATACCTCACAGTCTGCATTCAAATGGTCAAAACCAAGGCAGATGACAGAAGAACTGTGCTTATCTGCCTTGGCAAAGACCTCACCACACTGTGCAGTTTTTGAAACCAGGTTCACCGGTCCTTTTCTTCGTTTTTTCTGACATAGTGGATGAAAAATCACAACCACAGTAAAATAAGTAATTTAAAGAATTTTAAAGAAGTTTTTAAAACAAAATCTATTGGTTGTAGTCGGTTCAGGAACCGATCAGAGAACCGAGTGGAACCGAAGGAAAAAAGGAACTGGGATTAGCGGTTCAGTAACCGGGAATAGCGGTTACACAAATATTTTACATTTAAAAGTTTAAATTTAATTTAACAGTAAACTAGGGGAAGAAATCCCGCCAAAGCTAAAAAATGCCTCGGTTTCTCACCAGTTAAATCGAACCGTGAGAAACCGAGAAAAACAATGTAATTTAACTAAAACTACTAACGGTTAACAAAATAAACACTAGATAAGGGCAGCAATTGAAAATAAAAGAAAATTATACTTAAGTTTTTTTAGTTTTTAGGTTTTTGTGACGAGATGTTGGGGAGAAGATCTCAGAGTGTCTAGTCTTGACAGGCAGAGAGAAATCTGAGGGTTAGAATGTAGACAGTTGATAGGTGACAGCATTTGAAAAAGTGGCTCATGCCAACGATTCCACCATTTTCATAATGTTCTATCTCCAGGCAGATCTGGCTTAAAGGCACACTGCAGAAGAGTTAGGAATACTGGAGTAGTCCTGGGGTGAGAACCATCCTGTTCCAGGAATGGACACATCTACATTAGAAAGAGGATGTACTGTCAACCACATCTGGACAAAATGGTCAAATGGGACCTAGTCCTGTTACCCTTTAGTCCACTGGCAATAAGGAGAAGGTCAAGCAAAGAAAATTTGTGCACAGTTGCTGGAAAACAGCACAAATTGACACACAAATAGCGCTTCACAGCCCTGTACAGAAAAGTCAATTATACTGTTGCAGAAACCTATGTCTGCAAATGGCATTCACTGCGGTTTAAAAACTGCATGTAAATTCTGCAGTGTGGGGTTTCTGAGCGGCTTTATTTCTTGTTTTCCTTTTGTAAGCAAATTCTACCTAGTTTTAAAACCCTCACTCCGCCTGCAGACTGAAAATGCCCACTTACATTAAAGGTGAAGATTCAGTAACTAATAAAACCTGCCACATGTGACAGTATCTGAGTAAGCATTAAGCCACAACGAAGGTGGCATCTACTGGGGAATTAATGCATGGTTGGGAGTACAATGGCCCAACCATGCATTAATTCCCCATTAGATGCCACCTTCAGAGTGGCTTAATGCGCATGTGACGTGGTCATATTTTATATACCGTTGCAAGCATCTAGTGTCTATTGCTCACTGTGACACTTGGCCAGCTGGTTAGGATTATCTTTGATATTGTATGTGAGTGTCTCACATGAGACATCTTGTGCTATGGGTGCCCCCCCCCCCCAACGGTCATTGAAGTGACAAGTGATCTGAAACCATGAGGTAATTAAAAGACTAGAGAGACTTAATTAAGGGTCTCCTGTTTTCCTGTCTTAATTAGAACTGACCCAACTGCCAGGATATAGGGCTCGTAAACCTTTATGACGTCTTAGTGGAAAAACATGTTACACCACCATGGTGTGAAAAGTTGTAAAATCTTTGACCTGCCTTGGGAACAGGAAACCACACAAAATCAAAGTAAAGGCTTGATTAAAGACTGTTATAACTTGGGAAATTAGTTTTTGCTGAAGTCACAGTATTTAAAATATCTCCTGACAGGAAGATCATTGTTTGTATATTTTTTTATATTCTAAAAGGAGGAGCTAGATGACATCATAGAAGGGGTGTGAGAGAGACAGTTTAAACTAGGACTAGTGTCTGATCTTTGTGATATATATTTTTTGGGGCTCTTAAGAAACAAGATCTCTGATCTAACTTAAGCACTGTACAGAGGTAATACATTAAGATCTAACTGTATGTTGGTAGGAGATTGTAGTTTTCCTTGTTTTTCTTTATGTGATTGTATGCTCTTCGATGTATTGTTCTGTATTTACATTTTACCTATTTTTATCCATTTTTAAGTAAACCATTTATTTGAAAGATACTGCCTGGGTCTTCCAAGTTCTTTCTTTTGCATGTGACATACAGAGGGTTAAGACTGACAAAACTGTTCAAGAGCTTGATGGTGTGACTAAACTGGAAAAAGGTTAAGAATATACCTAAGGTCTTTTATGGAGTTTTAAGGGTTCATTTTGGAAGCCTGGTTTGGTGACCCCTGGCATAAGATTGTACTGCAAGAAAAAATTACTCACCATAGTAATGTTGTTTCTTCTAATGGAGTGTTGCTGTATTCAGACATAATGCAGTTAGCCCCAGCACTTGGAACGGCCCCGGAGAGGAAAGGGTTAACTCCACGAAGAAGCATAGAACGTTGAGCTCGAGCTTGGTTTTCAAACTTCTGTCTGTGGTACTTCCCAGTGTAACTGCCAGATTCTTACAAGCTAACTAACTAGTAACTAAAGTATGGAAATTGTTCAAATATAGCCAAAGGGCAAATATATCTTCTTGGGCCCCAAAAGACTCAAGTCGAGAACCCAAGAAGGAAAGGTAGTGACAATATTTAGTAAAACACCAGAAAAATAATAATAATAACAACATCTACCCCACCCAAGAGGGAGGGCACAAGGTACACCCTGAGGTGCAACACTGTACCTGCCAGCCCACTTCCCAAAACCAGGTTCTGAGAGGGGAGGCGGGAGGTCTGAATACAGCAAGACTCCATTAGAAGAAACAACATTACTATGGTGAGTAATTTTTTCTTCAAACAACATGAAGTCTTGCTGTATTCAGACATAATGCAGACTACCAAGCAGTTCCCTATGGAGGAGGGAATGCAGAACCTACTTTGGGAAGAGGCTCTACAGTACTGCTATACCAAACCTAGCTTCACTCCTAGCCTGGATGTCCAGGGAGTAATGCTTGGTGAAAGTATGTACTGTTTTCCAGGTGCCTGCTTTACAGATCTCTAACAAAGGTATATCTCTGGCTGCAGCTAGAGAAGCAGCTGTACCCCTGGTCGAGTGAGCCCTCATCCCTGAAGGAGGCGTCCTACCCAACTTGTCATAACAAAATTGTATACAAGAAACAATCCACCTGGCAATAGTTCTCTTAGTGGCAGGCTTACCCTTTCCCACTTCACCATAAGTGAGAAACAATTGAAGACAGTCATTTATACGTGCCTTAGTATGCTCAACATAGTAGCTAAGGGCCCTCTTAACGTCAAGACTGTGTAACCTTCTTTCACCTGAAGAAGAATGGTCAGTGAAAAACACAGGGAGAGATATAGACTGGTTCAGATGAAAATCTGAAACCACTTTGGGCAAGAACATCCTATTGGTTCTGAGGACTACTTTGTCCCTATGGAAGGAGATGAAGTCAGGTTCCACTGACAGAGCCTGTAACTCACTAATCCGCTTGGCAGACGTAATAGCTACCAGGAACACAGTTTTTTGAAGTTGAGGGGCAGTCCCTGGCTTACTACTTCCAGGACCCACTTGTCTGAGGTCACAGACTTCCAGGCCTGGAAGTAGTAAACCAGCCTGCCTCCTACTGGAAATGGGGAGTCAACCCGGGCTGACACATCAGGGTGTCTGCTTGGCAGGAGCCTTAGACTGAGAGGAGGAGGGAGCAACCCTGCTCATCCCCCTCCTACCCCTCCCTCTGAAGAACCCCCTCTGCGGGAAGGGAGAGTAGGCCTGGGCTTGGTAAAAAGGCCTTTGAAAGGGCCTGCCCCTGCCCCTAGACTGCTGCTTGTGCGGAGTGGCCTGCCTTTCCTCGGCCTGTGAACTCCTGTACGTGGTCCTATATTCATCCATTTTCTTCATGTAAGCCTCTGTCTGGTCCCCAAACAGAGAGTTACCTACTACAGGAAAATCCACGGCCTTAGTCTGGGTATCCTGTGAAAGGCTAGTACATCTGAGCCAAGCATGTCTTCTGAGAAACACAGATGTAGCCATGACTCTGGATGCCACATCACTGGAGTCCACAACAGCAAGAAATTGCATTTTGGATGCCTCAATTCCATCAGCAGCCACCACCTCCAGCTCCATGGCTAGCTGGGGAGAGGCCTGTTTAGCCAGTTCCAGAACTGTGTCCCATCTGGATTTCTGGTACCTGGCTGTGTAGGCCATATAAGTAGCCTGCCTGAGTCCCAAAGAGGATGCCAAATACTGTTTTTTGGCCATGGCATCCACTTTCCTGGAGTCCTTATCCGGGGGTGAAGCCAAAGGAATGTTAGCCCTGTCACAGGCTGTAGCCTGCACTAACACAACATGGCTGTAATGACTATAAAGGAACTCCGCAGCTGAGCCTGATAACGAATACCTCCTGTCCATTCTCTTATCCACAGGAGGTACTGAATTAGGGGTTTGTAAAATTTGGTGTGTCTGTTTCCCCAAAGATTTATGAAGAGGGATAGACAGCTTTTTGGACTCTGGGATGTCCATCATTTCCACAAAATCAGGCTCTTCGTCCTCCTATGCTGCTTCAACCAAGGGAAGCTGCAGGGTTTGTGCCACCTTTTTGTAGAACAAAAAGTGTGAAGGGGGCTCAGACAGCCTGGGAGGAGAGACACCTGAGGGCCTGTCTGGGGAGACGTCCGGTTCAATGGGCACATCCAGACCCCCCTGGTCATCGTCATCATCACCGGGATAGTCTTCATCTCCCTCCCACTCCTCATAATAAGCATCTGGGTCATAATCCGGAGGAGACGGATTCGAGCGAACCGAGCGCCGAACCGGCGGTATTGGCTCAGACGGAACTGGTCTAAGTGATTGGACAATACTAATCAGTTTGGCTATTTCGTCCGCAGTTGGAGAGTGGGATACAGGATCTGAACCGGCAGACTTGCGCTTTTTCTTTGACAGAACCGACCCCTCAGGGTTGGCTCTCCTTTTGCCCGAGGAGGTATAGCCTAGATCAGTAGGCACCTCCTCAAGTTCGGCCGCAACTGAACCGGGCTGGCCATCTGGATCTACGGACTTCTCGGCCTCCCTTTCTTTCAGCCTACTCAGTCCTTTATCTAGAGTGGTTTTAGGAAAGTTCTTACAGATTTGGCAGTCTGACTTGAGGTGGTCAAACCCCAGACAATAAACACAGATGAGGTGGTGGGGGGGGCGGCCTTAGCAAAGGCCTCCCCACACTCAGTACAGTGTTGAAACCCAGTGGGACCGGTTTTCTTCTTGGGTTTCTCAGACATGGCCAATCTAATAAATTACCCTATAGAAGCTTTCAAGCCAGGTAATAAAGCAACCGATCAGTTACAAACCGTGTCACGGGCTTTTTAAAAGAACCAGCAAAAGACTGGTTCTTTTGAAACCGATCGGTACTGGAACACCACACTAATCCCAGAAAGAGAAAAAAATTTTACAAAGTTGTTCCAAACTGGACCGACCGGAAAGAAACCGAAGAAAGACAATTTCCACTCTTTTTAGCAAAATAAAACACAGTCACTGCCTATCTACATACTACCTGTACCGTAGACAAGAGGCTGGAAATCAGAAAATAACAAAAATATGTGGTTTAAACCGAATGCTTTATTTTTCTTTTACCAAACCGAGCAGAGAAAATCTCCGGAGCGACTTCACTGTTAGGCTGAGTAAAGAATCTGATGGTTACACTGGGAAGTACCACAGGCAGAGGTTTGAAAATCGAGCTCAATGTTCTACGCTTCTGCATAGAGTTAACTCTTTCTTCTCTGGGCCAGTTCAAGTGCTGGGGCTAACTGCATTATGTCTGAATACAGCAAGACTTCATGTTGTTTGAATCCCCGAAGAGGGTACGAATCTGCGCCTGCACATTTGGGTACACTAGTATAAGGTTTGAATCTCCCCAGAACTTGAGACTAAAGGTGATTCGGACCAACAAGCAGACAGGAGGGTTACCCTGTCTGCTACCTGTTCACATTATTGTGCTTGGAGGTTGGCACTGTGGGAGCAGAAAGCCTAACCTGCTGAGTGTGTTTATGACACTACATCAGGAAAATATTTTGGTTATTTTCTGGAACTATGTTGAGTGCACTTCTCTACCTCTTCGGATCTAGCTATATACATCTGTTGAACAACTGGTGTTGTGCAGAACAACCCAGTCATATGCTACAATGAGATATTGACTTTTTTTTTAATCTTTCACGATTTTACTCAGCAGTTATTTCACTATGGTGCTTAGGTGGTCTGATTTTCTTGATTCTGTTCATGCCGCGATCTCAACTGCTGAAAATGTACTACCTGATTTACATATTTGCTGACCTGCTTAGTCTCCTGTGCTCAATTGTCCAATGTGCTACAAAACGTTGTCCAGAGCATTGTCTCACTCCTCGACTACTTCTTCCCATTACAATTGCACCCTATGTGCATTCCATGGTGCACTGTGCGTCTCACTTGTATGGTGAATACCTGTCCACTGAACGGTGTGCAACTTTCCCGTCTCACCCATTACCTCGCTCGTGTGTCACCCAGACACATTTTGCTACTGCTGCCACTGCCATCTTCCATCTGATACTCTTGGGCACTCAGGTGGGTGGGTGGGACAGACAAGCACTTCCATTCCACGGCTTCTCTCCGAATCCTTCACTACTGCCGATTCTGGACTCTGTGGCACACATAAGTACTTCAGTTTGAGGATGGTATTATTGCTAACTTAATGCTGTCTCCAAACTATACCATGTGGTGCTTTTTGTCCAATTACTACTGTTTATTTCGTCTTACTCATCTTTGCTATGTTACAATACAGTTTGGTACATGCAGCTGTGAAGGATACAAACGGATACATAATAGATACATGAGATCATAACCAGTACAAATTGATACTGTCCCACCCAGGTGCATGTAACTGATTTATACAAACAAAAAACATGTTACTGTAACTGATACAACCTGTCAAGTGAGCATAGCAGCTATGTGCTATATATACACTTGACCATAAATGATGCAAACCAAAAAAGGACCATAAAGCAAACATATACATGTGACTATAACTAATAATTAGTGCTACATTTGACCTTAAATGATACATGATCGTAACAAATACAAACTGACATGACTGATGCAGACTAACACATAACCACAACTGATACAAATTAACAACAGGAGAGTAACTAATACAAACTGAAAAGTAACCATAACTGGTGTATGCCGCTACATGTAAACATGAACTGCAATGGACATCACTGCAATAGGTATCCCACAAGTCCTCCCTCCCCCAGTGATGATACCATTATAAACTTGGCCTTTTATGTTATCTCCAAATGCAGTATGTTATTTCATTATGGATCACCAAAGGAAAGAATAGGACACCACAATATCAGTGACATCACTGTGTGCAGTATCAAATGAATGGCATTTTACACAATATGTTTTTACAGCAGCAATGAAAAAAACAGTAGAAAAGACCGACATTGTACTGAATAGATGAAAATGCAACATACGGATTGGTTGCAACTACCGTACAGTAGCTAATATAAGTAAGACATGCATCTTCTCAATGATAAGACTTTGGTTATCTTAAAAGTACTGCCTTGATTAGAAGCACACCTTGATTTTAAAATGTACTACTCCCCACTGTATTTATGTAATCCAACAGCCTCCCCCCTCCCCCCACTGTAACATGTGCACGTCTCCAGTAGTCTAGTTCAACGTTAATTTGTGAAGCCAGCTCTCCTGGGCAGCAGTGCAGAACCAGGGGATCCCTTCACACTGCATGGGACTCTCAAGTAGTGTTTGTAAATGCATACACATTTTCATAGTCTAAATCCAGAACACTGATAACTAGTCACTTACTTCTTGGCTTTCCATGTGTGACACAGCAGTTATGACTTAATGTAATGGATCTGGGTTGTCAATTCTACCTGGCAGAGTGGAAAGATGAAACTTAACCAGCCGACCTGCCTACAGGTGTGGAATAGATTCAAGCGCTTATCGGGTCGACAATCTATTCACTGTTTAAAGTGACACCAGAAACAAAATGCAGCTAATCCTTGACTCTGAAACACACACCATGTAAAAAGAGAGCTGACAGGCCATCTTCAGATATATGATGACAGTTAGCCAGCTGTCCTCTTCCCACTGAATGACATTCGCCAACACTCGATCAGCTTTCTGATAGGCGGGGATGATGAATGAGGCAAAAGCCTGTGTCCCTGCAAGGGGCTCTGATGTGTCTCTCCTGATCTAATCTGAAGTTTAATAGATGACTTGTATAGCACCACAAAGTTCAACAAGCTTTATTCATTTATTATCCTGTGAGGGCCTTGGGAATGCAGAGCTGTCAATGGCACAACGTATGACAGTACAAAAAAAGGAAAAAAACTGCTGTACTTCCAAACTAGGGCTCCCAAGTTGAAGATGTTTCTCAGAGTTCTCACCTTTCACATCTGGCAGTTTGGATTAATATCAAACTTCATGTTAAGAATTCATTAACAGAAGATGAGGGTAATAACACCTTCTGTCAAATATAACTGTCACCTCTGCCGGCTTCAGATCAAAGTTGGAGATTATCGTATTAAAACAGATTAACACCTTTCAGGTGTGAGATTCAAAAAGCCAACCAATAACACAACAGTATTAAATGACAAACTTTATCTGGGTCATCCCAGCGGGCTTCCCAAACTGGTTATACCCAGCAGATACAGATTCTTGTTAGCATTAGACATTTGTACTTGCATCCCAGTAAAAAGCAAAAACATAACATCTTCATTCAAAGAATACAGGGACATTCGAGACCATCTGAACACTGTCATTATTACTAGCAAGCAAATCAAATGGCATGTGTCAAGCATTAGAGAATGTTACCATTTCCGTACGTCACAGCAACCAATGATTTACAAGCAGCATCACTTGGTGTTCAGATATTAATTTGCATACTGGTAGTCACCAATTCTTTAAAATCTCTATCCAGTTCCATCTATTAAAGAGCAGCTAACATCATTAGGACAAATTTAACAAAACATAATATTTAGACACAGTTCAGCTTGTATTTCACATTAGTTCTGTATTCCTACTCCCCATTATTTATTACTGAGGCCATCTGTATGAAAATGGGATCTTTGCTCCTGAACGGTTCATCAATTCCTGTTGCTTTCTCCCTAACTAAGGGCATAATGCTCTATTTGTGACATCACAATTACTCCTATGGCAGCAGATTGTGATGTCACAACAGAGGACTATGACGTGAAGCAGGGAGTAAGCTAAAGAGGCAGATGAACTCTAAGCGGTATAGAGCATGTTTCCATGCTGATAGTTCAGTAATGGGAAGGAGAAATCTATCGAATACATGTAGAATACAAGCTAAACTGTACCCAAATATTATGTTTTTCAAATTTTCTTTAAGGCGTCAGCAGTTCTTTAAGCATTACACATTACAAAATGGGCTATGAAATTCCTGTAATGTCACTGGTCGAAACATGTCACATTACCGTTGATTTGTTCTGACAACTGCACACCTCACCTAAACTACATATGTTTCTTCAAAGTGATTTAGTCACATTCCACAAATGCCTGTTTCACATAGTATGCCATTGCCACCCATGCTTCAGATGTTGAAGCTGCAATTTGTTTTGTAAAAAAAATCTGTCAGTCATTTTTTGTATGTTTTTGTTTCTGCCCACCACCACCCCCCACCCCGTTTTCTGTGTGTGGCTACACCTCCAGGATTATGTCATGCAAGGGAACTGTCAATGTTTTACAAACAGCAACAAGGAATTCTGGGTAAATTATAAAGTTGACTTAAATGTTCATTACTCAGTGGTGCAGTCCCTTATTTTGGTAGTGAGGATTGCAGAATAGCACCTAATATGTAGACATATAATCTAGTTCTAGAGAAGCCTGAAGAAGCTAAGTACTTGCACACATGGGCAGACTAGGTGGGCCGTAGGCCCTTATCTGCTGTCAACATCTATATATATGTGTGTGTGTGTGTGTGTGTGTACATATATATATATGTAACAAGGCATTGTGGGTACAGTACATGGCTGATTTTTCTGTTTCCCTTATCAAAGTGCAGTCTCCTATATTGGTAGTGTTTACAGCAGTACAGTCTGTAGAAAAGTTTCTGGAAAACTGTCTTTTTATGATACAGATAGGCCAAAAAGATAATCTGCCAGTCTGTGTAGATCATGTTTTTGACTTTTACTGCCTGCTGGTGAAGAGACAGGTCTGAAGTGGCGGCTCCTGTCAGAATGTGGGAGCGTGATGATACTTTTTCTATGTTTATGTTATAGGGCCTGGATGACTATAATCAGTTCAGTGGTGTAATTATGTGTCAGACTGCTTTTCTTTTTCTTTGGTGACCAGCTTCTGCTATGAGTCCAAAACTGTTAAAAAAAAAAAAAAATAATGGATGTCTGCAATACCAATGTTTCCCTTGCATGATGTTACGGTTGGGTCTTGCAGCACTGAGAAATAAAGGAGCAGGGTTATGCAAATGAAGCAGAGCACAGAAATAAAAGCATTTTTTTTCATGGAAAACAGCACTTTTTGGCAGTTTGAATGGTAGGAGATTGATTCACAACTCCTACAGGTTACTACTCCCATTTTCTATGGCAAGCATGACAACATCACGTTAACAAATAAAAGTCCATTTTATAAGTGGGATAACATACTTCAAGGTATGTGGTCATAAGGGAATAAATGCACTTCTGAGTGGTTGTGACATTCAGCTACGCCTTGTACCTAACAACCACCCATGTATTATTTCCTTATAACTATACACCTTGTCATGTGTTATTCCTTATAAAAAAGTAATAAAACAGAATCTGGTTTTACAGTATACTGTGTACTCCATACACACCAGACACATCTTTACAAAGCAATGAGTTAGATCAGTGTATGTCAAAGGAGGCCACCATGGGGCTGGACCGGTGGCGCGGAGGGCTGAGGCGTTGGACGCCTTACCTCGCATCACACTGGTGACCCGTGTTCGGGAACGGACATGGGGTGCCAGGGGTTAACAGGAGTAAGAAGGATCGAGGCATCCCGGAGGACTGCTCTCCTTCTCCGGGAGGGGGATTGCAGGGCTCGGCGGTGCCTGCCACCTAGCAGAGGCTGGGAGATAGCACGTCGACTGGAGACTGTGGGCAAGAGTTGCAGCAGGCACTGGCAGGGTGCACACGGGAGCGCAGGCGCCACTGTTTGCTGGCGCCATTGCACGCCGCAACCTCGGGGACAAAGCACAGCGAAAATGGAAGAGTCCTCTCATGCGATGATTTGATGGTCCCTCTCACAATGGCCTGGGAGGGCACCTCCCCAAACACTGAATCGGTCCAATGGATCGAGTCGCTCCTCACCCCCTGCCACGAAGGGTAAGTCATGGGGCCTAGGGGAAGGGGCCTCATACCCGGTGCTCGAGCGGGAGGGGGACGTCAGATGCAGAACAGAGGACTCTAGGAGGCAAAAATAAGAAACTGCAAAAAAAAGGAGGCCACCATGGCTGCATGCTGATACTGGCACAATTTTAAGAGGCCACAGAGCTCTTTAGAACACCAGTTAGAAAAGGAATGGAATGGAAAATTTCTTGCCTTAAAAAACATGAGTGATACATTTCAACCGAAAATATATTAGACTTCATTTATTGTACACTGCATGCAAAGAAACGTGTTATGTCAGAGGGTCTGAGGTATAACAGTGGATGTGAGGAGAAAAAATGAGGAGTGAGGTGACCAGTAAGTTCTGATGGCTGCATGCTAAGGCCTTTAGAGCCCACCAGAATTTGGGGCATGAGAACCACAGAGTGAGATACTGGTAATGCATGGACTGTACAACATATACCCATGCACAGAGTGCTACACTATGGATTGCTGATACAGTAAAATAAGATTGTACATAATGATAATACAGTGCTGCCTCGCTATACCAAACCCCGGTATAAAGAAAACTTGGTTATAATGAATGGAACACGTGCCTCCCAGCACAAATCGGCTGTTCTCTAGGAATTTACCAAAGCAGACACAAAAACTCAGAAGACTCAAATAAGAAAGGAACACAAACCCTTCTCAAGTTTTATGCCTACACACATATCTATAAACTGTACAGTTCAGTACAATACTATTTTCCTCTCCCTGCTACCTGATTAGATGCATCATGAAAAGCACCGCCACTGTGCTATCACTGAAGTTCAGTTTGCTTCGAGGACAACACATCATGGCAAATAAGAGGCTCATGCAACTGTGCTTACTAAATGTTCTTTCCACATCATACTGTAATTACAGTTTACAGTAGTTACAATTTAAACTGTACAGCACATTTGTCTGAGGTCCGTGCTGGGAGGTATCAGCCACGCTACCACACTGCAGTCTTGACTACTGCAGTAAACAGCAACCAGAAGAAGAGAGCTGTGAGTATTCAGACATGGCAGGATTCCTTTCAGTCAGTGAAGCAGTACCTTGTTGGGACAGGAGCCCAGGGCAAATAGTCATTTGGTCACCTGTAATACTTATTTTTTTTCCTCAAATAAACCTGTTGCAGCAGTCAATTTGTTTTCTAGCAGTGGTTAAACTGAAAATGCTTAGGTGGTGGAACTCGTATAGCAGTCATGGAAGAAAGATCACAGGCGTGGTGGAACTGTCATACAATAAATGAGTTCCAGTGGGCTCCTGCCCAACTTAATCCCCATTTGCTAGCTCGGGCCCGCGGTTGCTCTGCTCCACTGTAGTGTCTCCTCTAGCAGTGGACGTGCTACAGAGTAGGTTTAGAGTCGAATTAAATAGTTATAAAATTAAATACTAATCTGTTGCCAATCTACAGCAAACAGTGGCCAGGGGGAACTGAACGGTCAGGCGGGAAGGCACGTCACTGCACTCAGTGTTTACTTGCTTTTTCCAGAGTCTATCAATGTAATGAGCAGGGAACTATAACAAACTCTCATTATGGCCCCATTTTGTTCATTACAGCAAGGGACTACTTACTATAGCTTATATGGAAAAAGGAAAATGAAAGTATTTCTATTGTTTTTCTGATTTATAAGTTGCAAGTGGAAATACATTTGAGGTGAAAGCATAAAACCATGGAAGCTGTCAGCAGAAAAAAACACAAGGTCCATACAGTCTGCAGTAATGACCCTACCTTATCCCGCTTGACCAGCTGCCGCAGAGGGTTACTTAGCCCTGATGACTACTCCTCTCTTCACCCAGCCACCCTCTCCATTATCCACTCCTACCGTGTTCACCCATGCTTTTGGTATTACCAGCCCCCTTTATCTGTCCCACCTGCTCTTGAACCAGCTAATAAAGTCACCCCACCACCTCCACTGGTGGCCTCAAATAGCTTCAAAGTGCAGCCAACAGAACTTACTGGTGGCCTCAGACCTTCGTATTTTCATCCTAAACCCCCAATATAACAAGTCTGATTTCACATAGTATACATTAAATCAAGTCTCTGATATATTTTTACTTAATGTGTATCTCCTATGTTTGTTAAATGAACTGTATTATCTTTGCAACTGGGGCTCTAAAGATCTCTGTGGCTGTACAAAATTGTAGATGGCTGAATGCAGCCATGGTGACCTCATTTGAGAAACTCCACCATGATTCCACCACCCTCTCGGTGAAGAACTTCTTTATATCCCTCTTAAATTTCCCACCAAGTCCCCACTCAAGCCCTCTCATCACTATGCTTCTGTTCCTGGTGAACAGCTGCTCACTGCTCATTATGTTTACCCCCCTCAGGAACTTGTACGCTTCTATCATGTCACCTCCCTCCCTCCTAGACATCACTGTGTACACACGTAGGTCTGCCAGCTATCCCTCATATGATCTGCCTAGCTGAAACCTTATCATCTTGGTGATCCTATGCTGTACAGCCTATCCTTGTCCTTCCTCAGGAGCGGGCTCCAGAACTGATAACTGTACTCTAGGCAAGGACTCATTACGGACCTGAAAAGGGGCAATATTACCTCCTTCCTCCTACTATCAAATGCTCCTTCCTTTGTATTCAAGTATTCTAGTTGCCTTGCTGTGTACTTTTTTGCACTGACCTGACTTTGATGGTAACCCCAGGGTCCCTTTCTTCTTTAGTTGTGGCTAACTGAACACTGCCACTCAACCATCCAATATTCTCTGCGTGGGTTCTTTCTTCCAAGCTGCATATCACTGCATTTTTTTACGCTGAACCTCAACTGATAAACTTTGGACCATCTCTCCAGCTTTTCCAAATCCCTCTCAACTCTTCAGCCCTCCCCCCCTCTACTGTGCTGCACAGTTTTGTATCATCTGCAAAAAGAAACATCCTGCCTTGGATACCCTCCCCTATGTTGTTAATGAACATAATAAACAGGATAGGTCCCAGGACTGACCCTTGAGGTACACTGCTTGTGACCTTCCTGTCTTCTGACTTAATCTTGTTTATACCACCCACTGTTTCCTCCCCCTCATCAGTTCTCGATTCACCTAACGAGACCCTTCTCCACTCCCAGATCCTCCAGCTTCTTTAGCAGCCTCCTTTGTGGTACTGAACTGAAGGCCTTACTGGAGCTGAAATAGAGTATAACTACCTCTGCCTGCTACAAATCCGTATATCCAGCTTCTTTAGCAGCCTCCTTTGTGGTACTGAATTGAAGGCCCTAGTGAAGTTGAAACAGAGTACAACTACCTCTACCTGCTACAAATCTGTACTGCTTACAATCCTGCAACCCATGAGCTTCTAGGTATTCTACTTTTTTCTTTGACAAGGGTCCCATGAGCTTACCTATAACCGAGGTAAGACTAACTGATCTGGAGCCAGATCTTCCCCGTCTTCTCCTTGTGTAGTGGAACCACATCTGCAGACCTACTCTTACTTCTCCTGTTTCCAAGGAGCATTTGAACAAATCAGCAAGGGATTCTGCCAGTTCTTGTCCCAAGTCCTTGAGCACCCTTGGGTGTAAACTGTCAGGTCCCAGTACCTTGTCTACTCTAAGGGCCACTAGCCCTTTCCTCACTCTGTCAACCATGATTTCTATCAGTCCCGTTCCTTCTACTCCCCAGTGAGTGCCTTTACACCATTTCTCGGTGGCGTCCCCTCATCTTCCACCATGATTACCATGTAGAAGATGCTGTTTAATATATTAACCTTCTGCCCATCATCTTCCCCAACCCCGCCCAGAGAACTGAACAAGCCCCCCTTTCTTTTTTCCTAGCATACGTGAAAAACTCCTTGCCCACCCCCCTTTACACCTTCATCTATGCACAGTTCCGTGTCTGCTGCTGTCTTCTTGACCAGCCATTTGCCTCTTTCCCCAGGTATTCATCCCACCCCCCAACCTTTCTTTATACCTCTTGAAGGCCCTTCTCTTGGCTCTCGTTGCCTGCCCCACCTTTTTGAAAAACCAGACTGGCTTCCTGTATTTAATCCTCTTGGCAACTTCCCTTATACCAGAGTCTCTCACCTCTTAAATTGCCCTTTTCACTTTATCCCTTTTACCCTCAACTCTTGTCGCCTCCCCCACTCCCACCAGCTTGTCACTAACAGGTTCATTATCTTAAAGTCTGCTCTCCTAAGGACTAAAATCACATTCTTTTATGTAGATCTACAACTTCCTATGGCTAACTTAAACCACAATGTTATAGTTACTAGACCCTAGTGGCTCCTTCACCTCTACCCCTTCCACTGCCTCAGGTTGTTGAGTACCTGATCAAGGATGGCTACCGGTCTTGTTGACTCCCTGACCCATTTATACCAAGCAGGTTGACTAACTTCTTGCTCTCTTGGCTGCTGTGGTTGCCCAGTCTATGTCTGGCATATTCAGGTTACCAACAACCAACGACGACAACCCCCACTTTTGAACCCCCCCCCATTCTTCAATACAACTCCTATTCCCCACCCCATTCTGCCCTGGTAGTCTGTAAACTGCTCCTATCCTGATAATCCTCTTTGGCATCTACACCCTCAGTTATGTATAGGGCAATACCACCCCCTCTGCCCTCTATCCTTCTCGAACAGGATATAACCTAAGATAGCTAGCTAGACTGCATTCATTACTTCCTATTGCCCATGTCTCCCGTACAGTCACAATGCCATGGCAGGCTTCTGCCACCATCACTTGAAGCTTGTTGATTTTGTTTCTCAAGCTCTTGGCATTAACAAATACCACCCTCTACTCAACCTTCTTGGCCCCAATTTCAAATTCTCTCTTTGTCTCTTACCTGTTTTTCTATCCTTCTCTTCCACCAACCCTTTGCTACCTCCTTCTGAGTCCCTCCATTTGCCCTTCTTCCCCCCCCCCCCGGTGCTATACCCCTCTTATCTGCTCTGTCCCTAGTTTCACTGTGCCTCTGACCCCATCCTGGGAATGTACTAGTTAGGTCCCTTGTTTCTCCCTCTCTTCTAAGAGACTTCCTAGCTCCAGCCTCTTCCCACTGATTTTAAATGCCGAGCAATGTAGCCATCAAATGTCTGTCCCGGGGCCAGTTTTTAAGATACCATTCAGCAAACTGCATTTTGCTAATCATTTCTGAAAACACTGACGCTGATGATTGCTGTGTGTGTGTGAAACTAAATAAAATGTCTGTGTTTGGCTACAAGTTTGGGGGTTTCACTACAAAATCTACCTAGCAATTCTCCAAAAAACTACAAATTTTATATTTCCAGCTTATACCCTGCCCAGAGCACTAGTTCCTTCCTTTGTGAGATGATGCCATCTCCCTTGAAGAGTCTTATATCCCATAACTGACCTCAGTCCCATACAAACCTAAATCCTTCCTCATTACACAACATCTTCAACCAACCACTAAAGATCCCTGTCTTCTCCTGCCTCTTCATGACCCTACACCTGTCCCACACTGGCAGGACCTCAGAGAAGGACAGTGATGCTGCTGCCCCCCAGCTTTTGAAAGTTTGCCTCAAGTTCCTTGAACTCCAGGTTGGCCAGACTGTTAGCCCCAAAGTGGACTAACATTTCCAAGTTCCTGTCCATTCATCTTATGATTCCTTCAGTTGTAATAGAATTCCTACCAGCCAAAGCCCCTTATAGGCATTTGACCACCCTCCTCCCTTGCTTACCCCTCACAATACCCTCTCTATGCCCTGATCATGAAGTCCCCTACCACCGGCAACTTGTTTGCTGTATGCACTGCATTCCTCCCCTCACCCATTCTATGTACTGCCTTCACAGAGGGTTCCAAACCTGCTGCATGACTGACTCACAGCCTCCACTGGGAGAGTCAGGGCCCTGCACCTCCTCCAAAGGTGCAAAATGACTTGCAGTCATGCTCACTGAACATCTTTCAACAATCAAAATCCTTGGTCTGCCCCCCTCCCCCCAACCACCTGATATGTGGGCCTTTGGGGGAGAGGGGTCCGGAAGCTGATCACACACCCATTCTAACTGTCTGTGCAGCAGGCATATTTCATCTTGTGCTGCATCGAACTGACAACTGAGTTCTGCAAGTCTCATACACAGAAGGCATGAACCAAACCTCCAGACTGTTACCTGGAGGATGTTCCAAGCATCCACCACTCTTTCAGTGAAAAAGTACTTTCTCACGTTGCCCCTGAAGCCCCCCAACTTCATCTCATGCTCCCTTGATCTTGCACATCTTTTTGTTTGAAAGATGCTACCCTCTTGTACCTAGTGTATACCAATGAGGTATTTGAACATTTCTATCATGCTCCCTCTCTCTCTCTCTCTCTCTCCTCTCCTCCAGGGAATACATACTGAGTTCCCCCAGCCTCTCCTTGCAGGACTTTCCATGCAGACCTTACACTATCTTTGTAGTCCTCCTCTGGACTGCCTCCACTCTGTCTATGTACTTCCAGACATCATAAAACATAGAATTTGTCAGCAGAAAAGGACCAGTAGGAAGGTTCCACCTTGTCTGCCCTATAGCCCTATAATCCTGTTTGTGTGACCATAATCATATCCAGTGGTGGTGGTGGGGGTCACCCAGGGAAAATGAAACTTACGTACCTACCGTAATTCTTGATCTTCTTGGACGAGTCTCCACCACTCATTCACACTATTGGGATCTGCGCCGGAAGCACTAGGACCCATCGGGAACAAACTTTTGCTGGGAGTCAGCGCCAGAGATGGCGCCGTGAGGAAGCAGTGACTAACTAATGCAGCAAGAACTATCTTGGCGTCGACTTCCCCAATTGCCCCCAGTACCTTTTTTACTAAGGAGTGCAGCTGCTTACCTAAGAAAACCGGACATAAAATAGTCCGAACGACCCGTGTGAGAAGGGTCAATAAAGAAGTCTTCAAGGCCTAAAGATTTGAGGGATTGAAGACCAACAAGAGAGGTGAGCTCGGGGGATGGAGGGTGGGCGTGTGAATGAATGGTGGAGACTCGTCCAAGAAGATCAAGAATTACGGTAGGTACGTAATTTTCATATCTTCCTGGACATAAGTCTCCACCACTCATTCATACTATTGGGAGAGTACCGAGCTAATAATCCCCCGAGAGGGCGGCAGGAGAACCAAGAGCTCACGTTTCTTAAGACAGAAGTCCATTAAGGATGGCTCTGCCAAAGGAAGAATGTCGTCTGGCATGGACATCGAGTGCATAATGCTTAACGAAAGTATGCACTGAGCTCCAGGTGGCTGCATTGCAGATGTCTGCAATGGGCACGTTGCGGATTTCCGCTAGGGATGCCGCTACCGCTCTGGTAGAGTGAGCATAAACTCTACCCTCCAACTTAACCTGCGCCATGGAATAGCAGGTGATCTAAGGCACGCCACCAGCCATGCTGAGATACATCTAGTAAGCGACAGGTTGACCCAGCCGGCCTCACTGAAGGAAACGAACAGTTGCTGGCTTTACGAAAATCCTTGGTTCTATCTAAGTAGAACGCAAGGCCCTCTTAACATCCAGAGAATGAAGAGAGTGTTCCTTCATTTTGAAGTCCGTAAAATAAGAGGGAAGGACCAAAGGTTGGTTAAGATGAAATTCTGACACAACCTTAGGAAGAAATTTAGGATGAGTACGAAGGACTACTTTGTCCTTATGGAACACAGTATACGGAGGATCTGTGACCGGGGCATGTATTTCAGAGACCCTACGGGCTGAGATAATGGCCACTAGGAAGGCAGTCTTCCAGGTGAGGAACTTTAGCTCACAGGTAGCTAGAGGCTCAAAAGGTTTCCGAGTGAGCATGTCTAGCACAAGATTAATGTCCCAGGCTGCAACAGGACGTCTTGTAGGGGGTCTGGTGTGCAGAATGCCCTTAAGAAATCTCTTAACCACAGGTAACTAAGTCAGTGAAAGAGAAAAAACCGGCTCATGATACGCTGAAATGGCACTAAGGTGAACTTTAACTGTAGAGTACTGGAGACCTGAATTTGAGAGGTCCAAAAGGTACTCTAAAACTTTATCTGGAGGGCAGGAAAAGGGATTCAAAGAGGACTTTGCACACCAGAGGGAAAAACGCTTCCACTTAGCCGTGTAAGTTTTCTGAGTGGCCGGCTTCCGCGCAGCCAGAAGGATATCAGAAACTCTTCGAGAGACATTGAACTGATTTACTTCTACCTCTTCAGGAGCCAAGCGTGAAGGTGAAGAGATGTCAGATTGGGATGGACCACCGGTCCCTGAGTTAAAAGGTTCATCTGCAGGGCAAGTGGTCTCGGAGGAACTGCCAACATACTGTTGAGAAGTGGAAACCACAGTTGTCGAGGCCAAAAGGGAGCAATGAGAATCATCTTGTCTCCCTGAGATTCGAACTTGAGGAGTACCCTCTGAATTAGAGGAAGAGGCGTAAAGGCGTAAAGAAAGCGTTTTGTCCACCGCAGCCTGAACGCATCCTGATAAAAAATGCCAGGCCCTGGATTTGGAGCAGAAGAGAGGCAGTTTTATGCTGAGTGGGGACTGCAAAAGGTCCAGGTCTGGAGTTCCCCACTCTTCGAATAGTGACTTGAACTATGGTTGAGTCGAGAGACCACTCGTGAGGATCTGTCTCTGTTCTGCTGAGATGGTCTGCCAAGTCGTTCTGTACACCTGGCAGGTAGATTGCTTGAATTAGAGCCTTGTGCTCCAAGCACCATTCCCAGACCCTCATCGCTTCTCTGCATAAGGGGTAAGAATGAGCACCGCCCTGCTTGTTGATGTAATACATCACTGCTTTGTTGTCCGTTTGGAGGAGAATATTCTTGTGACAGAGAATGTCCTTCAAAGCTCGGACCGCATAAAGGATGGCTCTCATTTCTAGGACATTTATGTGAAGCTGGGACTCGAGTTGAGTTCACACCCTGAGTGTGGAGAGCCTGACAGTGAGCTCCCCACCCCATTAGTGAGGCATCTGTGGTAATGGAGATCTGATGGTCCAGAGGGGCAAAGGGGTATCCCTGCAGGAGACTGTCCTCTTGAGACCATCAGGTGAGAGACCTCCGTAGGGGTTCTGTCACCTTGATGAGATAGGACTGCGGGTGAGTGGTTGGAGACCACTGAGTACTGAGCATCCACTGGGTGGTTCTCATGTGCAGACGGGCCAGAGGTACAGTGAACACTGAGGATGCCATAAGGCCCAGCATCCGTTGCATCGAGAGCGCTGTAACTGACCTGTTCTCGCCGATGTAACGGGCCATCTGAAAGATATCGTTCCTTCTATCCTCTGGGAGAAAAGCCTTCGCACAGGATGTGTCCAGAAGGGTCCCTATGAAAAGGAGCCTCTGGGAGGGCTGCAGCTGTGATTTCTTGAGGTTCAGCAGGACCCCATGGACGAAGGGAGGTGAGAGGTTGCCTCACGGCATCCAGAGTCCCTTGCCTGGAAGGACTTGCCAGAAGCCAATCGTCCAGATAAGGGAACACCTGTATTCGAATTTTCTGAGGTGCGCTGCGAGAACTGCACAACACTTTGTAAAAACTCGCGGCACCGAGGATAGCCCAAAAGGCAGGACTCTGAACTGATAATGTTGTCGCAGAGCCACAAACCTCAGGAATTTGTGATGTCTCGGGTGAATGGGAATGTGCTGGTAAGCATCCTGCATGTCGAGGGAAGCTAACCAGTCGTGCTGATGAAGCAAGGGTAACAGGGTTCCTAGAGAAATTTTGAATTCTCCTTGGGAGAAATTTGTTTAGCTTTTGAGATCTAGAATGGGCGATTCCCCAGACTTCTTTGGAACCAGAAAGTAATGAGAGTAGAACCCGTGTTTCGTTGATGCAGCGCACAAGTTCTACTGCCCTGTTGTTTAGAAGGCCCTGAATCTCGGCGTGAGAAGGTCTGACTGAAGGGCAGACAGCCTGGGCTGTTGCTTGGGAGGACAATCCAGAGGGGTTTCCACAAAATTGAGTGAGTACTCTCTCGGATTATCCGAAGGACCCATTTGTCTGAGGTTATGGACTTCACTGGCTGTAGAAGTGCATCAGCCGACCTCCCACCAGAGAGAAAAGTCCACCTCGGGCAGTTGAGGTGGGACTTGAGCCAGCAATTCATAGTAGCGCTGGCGCTTGGCCTGCGCTTCTGCTGCGCCTTCTTTTGAGGTTGGGCAGGTTGGTTCTTATGGAAACTACCTCTGCCTCGAAAGGACTGACGGTTATGAAACTGACATTTACTGGCATGCCCTCGAGAGGGGGCAGGAGGGGGTCTAGCCAACTTAATGGCTGACCTAGTCTTTTGTGTAGCTTCTAGAGCTTGCTCGACCTGAGGACCAAAAAGATATGCACCATCAAAGGGCAATGCCATTACCTGTTGTTGCGCATCATTGGTGAAGCCTGAAGTGCGCAGCCAGGAATGGCGGCTGGTGCAAATACCAGCAGCTGCTGAACGGGAAGCGAGTCGAAGCGTCCATGGCTGCTTTAACCTGTTGGTTGTTAGATTCAATACCCTGATAATGGTTTGAGAAGCTCTGGTTTTGAATCCGACTCCGGAAGAGCTTCAACCATTTGCTTGAGAGAGTGCCACAGGATATACTGCACTGAGAAAAATATCCCTGGTAACTGGCAATACATACTTAGGGTAGAAGCAGCAAAGACTCTCTTACCTAAGGTGTCTATCTTACTAGATTCCTTGTTAATAGGTCGAGCTGTAGTGGTTTGAGGAAGGACGACCTTATCATTCTCTGCCAGGACTACAATAGGATCCGCAAAAGCCTTGGGATGCCAAAATGGGACGATCCTTGGGGGCTGAATATTTTCTATCAATGGATTTAGCCACCGATGAAGAGAGAGCAGGATTATTCCATACCATTTGAGACAGCGTCTCGAAGGAAGGCTGAATCGGAGGAGTCAAATCCGTAGGGATCTCCGAGGCATGAAGGTATTGGAGTCTTAGCAAATTCCCAGGATTGATGTCTGTAGTCTGGAGAGAAAGTGTGGAAATCATATTCTTCAGCAGAGACTTAAATGACAGGTCCTCGACCACAGGCTCTGCAGCAGTAAAAGATCCTGCTTCGTCCACCTCATCGCCCAGCCGAAGGTCTGGGTCAGGCTCAACGTCATCTCCTGATAGTCCAGGAGGGACTGTATGGACAGGAAAGGGATGAAAGCCAGAAGAGGTAGGAGGAAAAGAGACAAAAGGAAAGTCCCCGAGAGCTCCCGGCGCCGAGAATGACGCCGAGGAACCACGCGGCGCCGCAAATGGCACCTAAGACGGCACCGCGTGGCCGCAAGCGACACCGAGAAGCTGCGTGATGCCACGGGCGATGCAGAGGACGGCGCCGCGAGGCCGCACGGCACCGAACGCACTCCCAGAGACTGAAAAACAGGTTTTGAAGGAAAAAGAGCAGGAGATAAGGGCATCGGTGTGGCCCCCTACGCCGAAGCCATGTGGGGGGGGGGAGACACCTAAGCAAGGAGTCGACGGCACCGAAGAAGGCGCCGCACGACCAGGAAAGTCCAACCGCCCTACCTGGTCTCCCAGAGAGCCCGAAGGCCCACGAACGACCAAGCCAGGTAGCCGAACCAAGCTCCGAGCCCATTGCTCCATAAGAGCGGCCCACTGACGAAACTGCTCATCTGAAGACCTACCTGCGGACGGGGTAGGACTCCGATGTCGAAGACGTCGGCTACCAGAAGCCGCTGTTAGCGACTCCGAAGGAGGAGACCGGCAACTAGCCCCGATAACCAAACGTCTACGCGCAGACGTATCAGAGGGCGACCTCGAGTGATGCCTTCTCTTTTTAGACCTGCGGGCCGAACGGTGCCAAGAATACGACCATTTGGCTTTATGCTTCCAGCTGGGACCTCCTATTCCCCGGGCATTGGACTGACTGTTGTCAGACCCCTTCCAGAGAAGGCGGCGGACCGACCCAGCCCGACTGACTGAACAGCTTTCAACGAAGTCTCCTACCGTCACTTGACTCTGCTTGTCGATCTGTCAGTGTAGGCTGAGACTTCTTTATCGCTTTTATTTAAAATAAGAATAACTTAAGCGATACTGTATCGAGATAATACTACAAAATAATAAAAACTGAAAACTATGCTGCTAGTTTGAAGTTAGACTCTCGAGAGGCGGCAGCGTCGTCACTGAAGCGCACTTTCGACGGGCGGGAAAAAGGAACTGAGGCGGTTGGGAGTGGCCAGAGATAGTCATTGCCAGCAAGTTGGGGCTCGCGGCGCTCCTCGTGGCGCCATCTCTGGCGCGACTCCCCAGCAAAAAGTTTGCTTCTGATGGGTCCTAGTGCCTCCGGCGCAGATCCCAATAGTGTGAATGAGTGGTGGAGACTTATGTCCAGGAAGATCTCCATTCCAGCAGTGAAATTAAAAGTCTGACCCAGATCCTAAAGCAAAATGATGAAGTGCTATTCCAGTGTAAAATGTATCCTCCTATAAGCCTAAAACAGACTAAATAAATTGTGAAAATTCAACATATAATGAGGAAATGTGGAGCAGATGAAAAGATCCGGTTTTCATGCAAGCAAGTCCGGTAACAGAGAATATGGGGAGCTACAGTAAATACAGAATATTAATAAAACAAACAACTGTATCTGAATATTACATACAAAACGTTTTCCTGGATACTGGAAAAATCATACAAAAAAATGTTTTCTTTTTAATATTTTTTCACCCCTCCTCTCCTAGTGCACCAGGCTCTCCTTCAACCTGTCTACAATCTCATACTCCCAAACCATCTGAATTGGTTGGCTCTAGCCTCCAGCTACCCACTGTCAATCCCCTATTGAGTGCTGGACTTTCCCATACATAGAATGTAGGGCAGGTGACAGAAAAAATGTTCATCAGTAACTCAAGATCTTTGAGAGAATCTCCTTCATAATGTCACATTCTTTGAACTTATGCTGTCAGTGCCAGGATCTGTCAGGAACCTTGGAAGAGCTGCCCAGATCATAAGAACGTGACCAAAGTGCACCCTCATGCCTACAGACAATACATATGGCATGGGTGTGCCTAAATGCTTTGGTTCCAGCTGGAGAGGAAAGGAGCTCTCTATATAATAAGCCGAATGCACAAGTTTAAAAGGTAATTTGGAAAAAAGACAACAATATAAATCAAAGCACCCATGGTACTGAGGGGCTTGAAGCTGTCGGAGCAGAAGCAAGACCTCACTGGAACTGAAAGTTGACATCTCAGTTATGCTATCCTGTGTAAAAAAATGCTTGTAAAGTACTTCGAGATGCAGAGTATCAACAATACTACACATATGTAAATGCTATACTGTTTTTCAGTCCAGACATACCCAGTTCTTAACGAAAGAACCAACAGTGCATAACATAACTATGACAAAGCGCTTTGTCAGTTATGTTCACAGAGAAGCACTTTGGCATAGTTATGTTCAGTGCTTATTTACAACGTTCTTATGTGGTCAAATAATATCTGCCTATAGCACTTTGTCAGGCTTATTTTCATAGAAAAGCACTGTCCCAGAATTATTTTACCACCGTTTACAAAAAATTCCTTTGCAGCCTGTATTAGGTATGGAGAGCGCGCTCGCTAATGTGACATCATGACGTCCAGAATGTCGCAGCCATTTTAGGGCCCCATGGGGTGCTCAGTTTGAATTCAGCCGCGAGGACTGTTTACATTCGCCAGGACCTTTACGGAATAAAAATACAGGTTACTCACCTGTAACAGGAGTTCTAGGAATGGTATATGTTGTTCATCCACACTGTCTGGTAGGTTCCTTGCTGCTTTAAATCTTGCCAGAAGGTCTTCAAGCTGGCTCCACCTACCCACCCGGGTAGTAAAACTCTCGGCTCCGCCCCATGATGCCAGATCTAGCCCACTGGAAGCCAGGTTGTGCGTCGAAGCTGGGGAGGTCGGGTGGGTCGTGTGGATGAACAACATATACCATTTCTAGAACTCCTGTTACAGGTGAGTAACCTGTATGTCTAGGGACATGGATATGTTGTTCATCCACACTGTCTGGCAGACTCCTAGCAGTTCTCTGGGAGGAGGGAGGCAAGGCGCACACACCCCCTACTTAGAGAATAAAGAGTGGAGAACCGAGGCCCCAAAACCAGCATCCTGGCGTGACTCAAGGTCGATGTGGTAGTGGGTGATGAAGGTGTGTGCTGACTTCCAGGTAGCAGCCCTGCAGATTTCCTGGATAGGGACGTCCCTGGAAGCAGCCACCGATACAGCAGTATGGTGGGTAGAATGAGCTCTTATCCCTCTGGGAGGCTCCATGCCTGCCAGCCTATAGCAGAGATCTATACAGGAGGTGACCCACCAGCCTATCGTCCGCTTGGCTGCAGGTCTGCCAGGTGTGGCTTCAGCGTAGGTGACAAACAGCTGGCGAACCTCTCCCCGAACTTCAGCCGTCCGCTCCTTGTAGTAAGCGAGCGCTCTTCTAGGGTCCAAAGTATGGAGCCTATATTCGGCCTCTGAGGTGTGATTTGGGTAGAACACCAGCAGTGTCAACACCTGGTTAAGGTGAAACTCCGACACCACCTTCAGAAGGAACTTCGGGTTGGGGAGCAGGACAACCTTGTCCCTGTGGAAGACCAGATAAGGAGACTCGATGGAAAGTGCCTGGAGCTCTCCCATCCTTCTGGCTGACGTGATAGCCACCAAGAAGGCGGTCTTCCACGACAGGTGAGAGATGTCACACCTCTGCATCGGTTCGAATGGCTTGCCCATGAGCTTAGCCAATACCAGCAGTAGATCCCACGGAGGTGGAGGTTCTCGCACCGGAGGAGATATGTGATCAAGGCCTTTGAAAAAGCACCGACCACCTTCTCTCTGCCACCGACTGCTTCCCGGCCAGCGCCCAGTAAGCAGAGATGGCTGCCAGGTGCACCTTAAGGGTCGTCGACCGAAGCCCTTGCTGAGAAAGGGACCACAGGTAGTCCAGAATGCTTGCCAAGGAACAGGAAGAAGGGTCCAGGCCCTTGCTCTGACACCAAATGGAGAATCTCTTCCATTTGAAGGCGTAGCATTTTCTGGTCGACTCCTTACGGGACGCCTCAACGACGTTGAGGACCTCGTCGGAAAGACCCAAGGCCAGGAACTCTAGCCGCTCAGGAACCAGGCCATCAGGTGCAGGAATTGAAGGTCTGGATGGAACACCTTCCCCTGATTGACTGAGAGCAGGTCCGGGCGGGCTGGAAGCCGCCTCGGGAGCCTGGAGCTGAGACTGAGGAGATCTGGATACCAGAACAGGCGGGGACAGTCTGGGGCTACCAGAATCACCTGCGCCTTGTCCCTCCTCACCTTGAGAAGCACCTTGTGGATCAAGGGAAATGGGGGAAAGGCGTAGAAGAGGCCCGGGGTCCACGGTCTCGAGAAGGCATCCCCGCAGCAAGCCCTACTGAGGGGGGCGAGCATGAAACAGTCTCAGCTTCGCAGTCTCCCTGGAGGCAAACAGGTCCACCTGAGGCGTACCCCAGTGGGAGAACAGATCTTGAACTACCTCCGGCAGGAGAGACCGCTCGTGGGACGCAGACCCTATCCGGCTTAGGGCATCGGCCAGGGTATTGGAGGCTTCTGCCACATGGATGGCAAGGAGATCCGCCTCCAGGCTGCGCACGAGTGACCAAATGTGGAGAGCTTCCCTGCACAAAGGCCGAGAGCGCATCCCACCCTGGCGGTTTAGGTAGTACATGGTCGTGGTATTGTCCGTCTGGACCTGAACCACTTGACCCTGTAGAAACGGAGCGAAGGTGGTGAGGGCTAGACGAACCGCTCGAAGCTCCAGTAGGTTGATGTGGCATCGGGACTCCCAAGGGGACCAGAGGCCGTGCGCTCTGTGCTCCCCCAGATTGGCACCCCAACCCATCAGAGAGGCATCGGTCGATAGAGAGACCGTTGGCTCGGGGCGGACAAATGGGATGCCCTCCTGCAGATGTGCTGAAACGGTCCACCACTGGAAAGCATTCCACATCCCCTGGGTCACTGTCACTAGCTGATCCAGCGGATCGAAGTGCTGTGACCATTGGCTGGCCAGCCCCATTGAAGGGGACACATGTACCAACGGGCCCAATGGACCACGCTGGTGCAGGCCGCCATGAGGCCCAGGAGGCGCAGGAAGTCCCGGGCAGGGCGCAATTGCCCAACCAGAAATGATTGGGCAAAGGAGGAAAGAACCTCGGCCCTGTCCACCGGGAGCCATACTCTGGCTCGTACAGAGTCGAGCTCTGCCCCGATGAATTGGATCACCTGCTTTGGCACGAGTTCCAACTTCGCCTCGTTGATGAGGAGGCCAACCTGAGAGCAAACCTGGAGGGCCAGATCGCTGGACCGCTCCATCTCTGTTCTGGAGGGGGCTGCAATCAGCCAGTCGTCCAGGTAGGGGTACACCCGGACACTTCAGCGCCGCAGGAATGCTGTCACCACTGCCATGCATTTGGTGAAGACCCTGGGAGCTAGGGAAAGGCTGAAGGGCATGGCCCGGAACTCGTAGAGGGATCCCTCTGCCCTGAAGCAGAGGAATTTCTGGTGGGACGGACGGATTGGGACATGAAAGAACACATCCTGAAGGTCCAGAGAACAGAACCACACGCCTCGTTCCACGGATGGGATTATCTGAGCCAGAGTGACCATCCTGAAGGTCCGAGACCTTAGGAACCTGTTCAGGTCGTGCAGGTCGAGAATGGGGTGCCAGCCCCCCATCCGTTTTGGGACCAAGAAGTACCTAGACACAAACCCTGGGTCTGGAGGAGGATCCGCCACCTTCCTGATCACCTCTTTTTCGAGGAGCAGGGCAATATCGGCTCGGCGAGCCAACAAAGAGGCTGCGGACCCCGTAGCCCCCGAGGGGCGACGGCTCGGAAGGGCGGGCCTGCTCGAACTCCAAGGGCAGGCCCTTTCCTACCACCTCCAACACCCAACAGTCCGTGGTGATAACGGACCAGGCGGAAAGGAAGTGGCGGCTCATCCCATGGGGAACTCCAGGGGGAGGACAAGGTACAGGGCTACAACCTTCAACCCGTCACTGGGCAGGCTTAGAAGAGGGACCGGCCGAGGGACCTCCTGGGCCTTTACCTCCCTGCTTCCTATTGGAGGAAGCCGCAGGCTTGGGTTTGGGATGCCATGCGCGAGCCTGCTGGCCCTGGTGCTGGTGCTGTTGGGCCGGACGTGCCGCAGGCACAGAAGGACAAAAGGACTTATGCTGCTGTTGTCAACGGTCCTTGTCCTTCTGGGCGGAGGTGGCCGCATCCAGAGTGGCATTGGACTTTTCGATCTGCTGGAGGTGACCTTCCACTCCAGGGCCGAAGAGGTCGGTCCCCAGGAAGGGGACGTCCGCCAGTTTGTGCTGGGTATCCGCCATGAAGGTGGATATCCTCAGCCATGCTCTGCGGCACATGGCCACCGTGGCCGCAACTGATCTGGCACAGGAGTCTTCAATGTCCAGAGCCATTTGGAGCTGCTGTTTAGCTACCGCCCTTCCCTGGTCCCGTACCTGCTGGACCGTGGTCTGCAGATCGGCCGGGAGATGAGGGATCACCTCGTCCAGGGAGCCCATGAGGGCGTGGGAGAAGTGTGCCATCACAGCATGGCCGAGCTGGCCTGGCGGAGGCCAAGGGAGGATGCAGCGTACACCTTGCGCCCGGCATAGTCCAGCTTTCTGGACTCCTTGTCAGGGGGCTTGTCCACATCCCTAGCATTCCCGGAAAACGCTGTCGGTGACCAATCCCTCGGCGGAGGGGTGTTCCGAAAAACCGGGCAAAGAGCCAGTAGGGACTGCATACTTTCTGGCCATCCTGGCCGAAGGTGCAGGACAGGAAGCAGGCCATTGCCAGAGCTCCAAGGCTGGGCCAACAATGGCTTTGGCCACCGGAAAGACCTCCGTGGGCGAATCCCCTCGTTCCAGTATCTCCGTCAGGGGATACTTGGCCCGCTTGGATACGGGCTTGAGCTGCATCCCGGTGGACTCCGAGATGAGCCGAAGTAGACCCATGAAGGACGATGGGCTTTTGTCCATCGACTGGCCCCCGTAGGACTCCAGGTTAATGGGCCTGCAGAAAAGAGAGGAGTTGTCGTCGGACTCCGAGGAGTCCGCAAAGAGCTGCCTGGGGCCTGAGCCACCCTCCACCTGCCGAGGATGGTCGGGAGTGAGGGTGACCAACAACCTGTGGGGCAGGCCCCGACCGACCGAGAGTCTTTGGTCGGTGCCCCGATTTCGCCAGAAGGTGAGCTTCCACCACAATCGGTGGGGTGCTGGTTTCGCCAAACAACCGGCCCAGGCTTGGGCACCACTGCTACAGTGAGGGGTTGTTTCGGCCACTCGGGTGACAGCCACTTGATGGCCAGGGAAGGCGACGGCGTCGGCTTGTTCCCGGACAGAAGTAACTGCTGCCACATCAGGTCCTCGTAGCGTCAACGCAATTTGCGCCGAAGCCTCTCCTCTTCCAAGGAGGAGGACGAACGGCGGCGCAGCTTACTTCAGTACCAAGACCGAGACCGCCGATGTCGGCGGGATCAGCTGGACCGAGAGGATGTCCGAGACCGAGAACCTCAGTGTTTCCAAGGACGGGTCTGGGAAGGGGCATGGGACACCCGCTCTTCCCGCGGCTCGGAAGCTTTGACCGGGGACTGCGGCACCGGAAGCACAGGCAGGTCCTTGGTCTCCACTGGGGGAACCGGTGAAGAAGGGTTGTCGGCTTCACCAGTTGACAGCCCGTCCGACGGGTCGAGAAAAATCTCGACCGCGTCGACGGGTGTCTCGTCCGGCTGACCTGACGGGGACACCGTGAAGCCAGTGGCCTTAGCCACAACCTCGACCAAAGTCGAGTGTCGACTGTCCGGGGAAGGGGACCTCTCCTGCTCCCACGAATGCCGACGGTGGGACTTACCTTTTGAGTCCTTCTTTTTGGACCGAGAGGAATGTCCCGATGGCCCCTCTCCCTTCGTGGAAAGGGACTGGCAAAGCTCCTTGAAAGAAGCTGAATATGAGGTACCCAGAGAGAGCGGGATAAATGCCACGACCGAGGAAGAGGTTGATGTGGCCTGTGCCGCCTCCTCCTCGAGGGCGATCATCTGCTTGAGTTGCTCAGCCGAGCCAGCTGCCGCGGTAACCACCCAACGGGCCTCCCTTGACTTCACCGGTGGGTAGCGCTTCTTGGGGTGCCTCCAAGCTAAAACCGGCAGCGCCGGGTCTTCCAGGACGAGGGCAGAAATGAACACCATAACTCGCAGGCCTGCGGGTCATGGTCTAGGCTGAGGCAGTAGACACACGTGGAGTGCGGATCCATCCTGGACATTTTCTGCCCACAAGGGCACCGCCGAAATCCGGGAGTCGATTTGTCCATTGCAGCCACGAGGGAGAAACTTGACTGAAGTCTTGAAAATTTTAAAATAAGTTTCGGGCGAACTGAAGAATTAGGATCCAGTCTACACACAGAGCGTTAAGGAGGGAACCTAAGCTTCCAAGTGGTAAGGAAGATCTGGCGTCATGGGGCGGAGCAGAGGGTTTTACCACCCGGGTGGGTGGGAGGAGCCAGCTTAAAGACCTTCTGGAAAGATTTAAAGAGGCAAGGAACCTGCCAGACAGTGTGGATGAACAACATATCCAAGTCCCTAGAAAGGGAATTATCATTGAGACCAATGTGGCAGAGCTTAGAGATGAGAATGGGGTGGTTGACGAGGTCAAAAGCCTTTGTGAGGTCCACGAAGACCGCCCCTGTGGCTTTACCATGGTCCATAGCCTGTAATATGTCAGTGGTGACCCTTAGGAGAGTTGATTCCGTACAATGTGGTTTCCAAAAACCATGTTGGTGAATGGTGAGGGCACTGGTCAGTTCAAGGTATGAGTATAACTGATTATATAGTAATCTTTCTTGAATTTTGGCGATTGGGCATGATATGGGTCTATAGTTCTCAACCAGGTTAGTCGGACCACTCTTATGTACAGGGACGACAAAGTACAGTTACGTAAGAACTTACTGTAACAGTAGATCTTCGAGAGGAGCTCTTGCAGCAGGCTTTTACCATTAGGACTATGCTGTAGGCACTAGGACCCACTGGAAAACTCTTAGCTAGCAGTACCCAGTAGGGGCCGCCCACCCACTCCCCCCGGCGGCTCTGCCCCGACGTTGGTGATGGTACAAAAGGGGGCGGTCCCCAGCTTCACCTCAGTTCCCCCGCCAAAGACCCGTGAACAGACCCCAAAAGGCGGACCAGGCAGAAGCATGCCAATAAAAAAGCTGCAAAACTCACCAGGGGGAAGGAAGGCGGGAAAGCAACATCTGCTGCAAGAGCTCCTCTCGAACATCTACAGTTACAGTTAAGTTCTTATGTAACTGTACTATCTTACTTCGAGTGGAAGCTCTTGCAGCAGGCTATTACCATTAGGACTGAGACCCAAGCAGTCCTGCGAGAAGGAACACTAAACAACCCTGGGAGGCGGCTGAAAGGCACCAGTGCTGAAAACGAGGCATGCTAAGAGAGAAGTCCCTAGAGGACCACTAGGCCAAACCTGGCCCTGCGCCTGGAAGCAATATCCAGACTGTAGTCCCTAATGAAAGTGTGCACTGAGCTCCAAGTAGCCGCTACGCAAATGCCCCCAGTAGAGACGTTCCTCAAAGAGGCAAAAGAGGTAGACACTCCCCTGGTAGAATGACCTCTGACAGTCCCCGGAAGGGGTTTGTTGTACTTCTTGTAACAGTAAACAATACAATGGACCAACCACCTAGAAATTGTCTGCCTTGACACTAGTTTACCTAGATGATGAGGTGCAAAGGCAACAAAAAAGCTACTCCAGGCCAGCCCAGTGGCATTGAGGGTTGAGGCACTGGACGCCACACCTCACGCCACACCGGCGACCCGGGTTTGGGAGCGAGCTTGGGCGCCTTGGGTCGGCGGGGGGGGGATAGGATTGAGCGTCCACTGGGCTGCTCTCCTGTCCTGGGGTGAGGGCACTGGGTAGTCCGGAGCTCCGGTGGCCCCTGGTGGAGACTGGGGGTTGTTGCAGAAGCTGGGCTGCACGTCACAGCGTGCCCGACGCTGGCAGGGTTGCCATGCGCTAAGTGTCGGGGGTGTGCATCCATAGGGATGGGCGGAGAGAAAACGTGGAAAACACCCAGCTGGAGGGATAGGCAATGGCACCCTTCCTCCATGCCTAGCGCTGGATCTGGCTGGGCAGGACCCTAATCACTCCTCCGCGTGGCCCCGATCCGTTGCCGGAGTCTGAACTGCAAGTAGCCCAAGTAAGTGGCAGGGCTACCCTTCCTGGGTGGGTTAAACCAGGGGCACTGGCAACGGAAGGGGGGGAGAGAGAGGGGCACAGTCCACAGCGGATCTCAGGGGGGCAGGCACAAGGCGGAGATGCCTGAGAGAGTTCCCCCCAGCTGAGACGGGGAGGAAAATAAAGTTGGAAAAAAAAAAAGCTGCTCCAACTTGTAGTGAGGAGCAGTGTACTTGAGATAATACTTAAGCACCCTGTGGACGGCCAATGTGTGCAGAACCGCTTCCCCTTGATTGGAATGTTCAGGGATAATAAACTGGAAGGCTGACATCTTGATTCAGAGTCAATTCTGAAACCACTTTTGGGAGAAACATAGGATCCCTATGAAAAATCAAATAAGGCTCCTTACACATCAGAGCTTGAAGCTCGGAAACTCTCCGAGCAGAAGTCACAGCAACTAAAAGGATACCTTTCAGGAAAGGAAATGTAGCTGCAGTCTGGCGGAAGGTTCACAAGAGGAAGTGTAAGCTCCAGTACAAAAAGGAGATCGGGGGGCGGGGGATCTCTGATGGGAGGTTTCATGTACAGAATGCCCCTCAAAAACATTTGGGACATGTCCAGCTGGGCCAAAGTTCTTCCCTCCACCAACATATGATAGGCTGAAACTGCTGACATATGCACTTTGATGGAGGAGTAGCTCAAGCCTTGACTCAGTGAAGAGAAGAAATACTGCAAAACAGAGTTCACTGGACAGGTAAGTGGGTCTAAGTGATGGGAAGAAGCCCAAAGACAAAAACGCTTCTACTTCATAGCATAAGTGGATCTAGTAGAGGTCTTTCTCACAGAGACGAGAACGTCCACCACCTCTTGAGAGACTCCATACCTTGCTTTGACTAGGTCTTCAGGAGCCATGCATGAAGGTGCAGGGACCCGAGGTCCGGATGGACCAGCGTACCCAGATCCTGTGACAGCAACTGCAAGCTCTGAGGCAGCTGAATCGGAGGTTCCATTGTCAGCTGCTGAAGTAGTGAGAACCAAACGTGCCAAGGCCACAGTGGGGCGACAAGAATCATACGTGCCCCTTCGGCCTGAAGCTTCAAGAGAACCCTCTGTATTAGCAGGAAGGGAAGGAAGGCATACAGGAACCTCCCTGTCCAAGAGAGGGACAATGTGTCTGGCCAAAAAACACCAGGCGCGTGCTCTTATGAGCAGAAATTTGGCAGTTTGGCATTGCATGGAGACGCAAAGAGGTCCAGCTCTAGAAGACCCCAAGTGTCGAAGAGCTGATCCGCTACTGACTGGAGTAGCTCCCACTCGTGTGCCTTGGACCAAGATCAGCTTAGGCTGTCAGCCAAAACGTTTTGGTCGCCTGGAACATGCACAGTGGCTAGAGTGATCCGATGTTCCAGGGCCCAATACCAGACTCTCATCGGCTCCCTGAACAGGGGGTAGGAATGCGTGCCCCTTTGCTTGCTGATATAAAACACAATGACCGTGTTGTCTGTCTGGGTAAGAAGAGAACCTGGTGCTAGGTCGTCCTAAAAAGCCTGAAGGGTGCAGAGGACTACTCACATCTCTAGGACATTGTTGTGAAAAGTGCGCTCATCTGGAGACCAGATGCCCCGAGTCTGGCTGTCTCCTAGATGTGCTCCCCAATCGAGCTCGGAGGCATCTGTGGTAAGGGTCCAGCCTGGTGACTCCTGCTGGAAAAGAACCCCTTTCTCTAGGTTGCAGGGGCACAGCCACCAAACAAGGGTTCTCCTGACTGGGTCCAAGATGCGGACCAGTTGGTCTAGACCATCGGATCTTTGGTCCCACTGCACCCTGATCATCCACTGAGGGACCCTCATGTGGAGGTGAGCCAAGGGAATTACTGGGATGGCCACCGCCATATGCTTCAGAAGCCTGAGGAAAGTCCTGGCCTGGACTTGAGGGGTCATGGATACTGTTCGGGCCACTTCTCGCAGATGATCCCCCCTGTCCTGCGGGAGGAAGGCCATGCCTTGGACCGTGTCCAGAACAGCCCCTATAAAGGAAAGTCGTTGGCTGGGCTCTGGGGAAGATTTTGGTAAATTCAGGGTGATCCCCAACTCTCAGAATAGCGTATAGGTGTCAAAAGCCAGTCGTCCAGGTAAGGGAAGACATAATGGCCTTTGCGTCTGAGAGCCGCAGCTACCACTGCCAAGCACTTGGTAAAGACTCAAGGAGTGGAGGAGAGGCCGAACTGTAGGACCTGAAACTGATAATGCCTCCCCTGGAAGTGGAACCTCAGAAACCTCCGATGGGGAGGGAAAACCCTGATGTGCATATAGGCATCTTGCATGTCCAGGGAGCAGAGCCAATCCCCTGGTGCAACAGAGGAATGAGACCTGGTAGAGTCACCATCCTGAACCTTTTGTATTCTATAAAGTGATTTAAAGAGCTGAGGTCCCTTGATGGGCTAAAGGTCTTGTGTTTTCTCTGGAACCAGGAAGAAATGGGAATAAAACCCCCTTCCTCTTTGCTCCTGTGGAACTGGCACTATTGCACTTTTCTGCAAAAGGGTCTGAATCTTTCCTTCTATTAGCTGGATGTGGGAAGGAGGATTAACAGGAGGACCTTGGTGGACTCTCCGGAGGGAATTGTGTGAACTCCAGCATGTGCCCTCTCTTTATAAGGTCCAAGACCCAAAGGTTTGACGTGATCTTGCTCCACCCTTCCAAGTGGAGGGAGAAGCGACCCCCCACTAACTCCCCTTCTGGCTCCACCAGAGGAGGGGGGTTCAGCAGGGTCATTGGGAGGAACCGGGAATGGGCAGAGAGGTTTAGGAGGACTTTAGGCCTCTACAGGGGGCGTCTCCAGCGTGCTGGTTTGCGGCTTTCCTCTTGAAACCACCTCTCTGAGCAAACTGATCACGGGTATTCTGCCCTGAGGACTTACGAAAGGACCATTTGCGAAACTGTTTTTAGTGCCCCTTGTGAAGTTTTCGGATGGACCAAATCGACTTCCCGGACTCCTGGAGATGAGAAATCAATTTTTCAGTCTCCTCCCCAAACAGAACGGAACCTTGGAATGGAAGATCCTTGATTCCAGACTGTAGATCCTGGGAGAATCCGGAGACCCTCAATGAATCGTGGCACCTAAGGCAAACGCTGGAAGCCGCAGCCCTAGACGCCGAATGTGCAGTGTCATATAAGGCCCTTAAAATATGCTTGCCTGCTTCCGAACCTGATTTAAGTATTTCTAGCAGTTTGGTCTTCTGGGCTGAATCTGGTAAAGCGTTAGCTACTTCCTGGCCCTTCTCCCACAACGCATTTTGGTACTGGACCATATGCATGAGGAAGCTGAGCGATCTTGTGGAGCAGGTAGCAGCAGAGCAAACTTTCTTGCCCCCCTGGTCCAAGTACCTGGACTCCGTGTTGGGAGACTGTGAGCTTAGGTGCGTTAGCTGCTTAGATTTGTCATGAGCAGTCGTGATGACCAGAGTCAACCTGAGGGTGTTCCAACAGGAAAGGCTCCTTCCTCAGTGCTCTGTAAAGCCTATCTGACTTTTTGGGAACTGCAGGGGTAGTGGCTGGATGCTTCCAGGTAAGTCAGGTCAGGTACTGGAATGTATCCACCAAAGGCGGGACCACTAGAGGCTTGGGCTCCTTATGCCTCAGGTATTTGGCCAACCTCCAGCGTTCCAGATCCAGGTCCCCCATCTCCCAACTATTGGAGGCCTGGATGTGCCTTATGACATCCATAAATGTGAGATCGTCCGGAGATGAACGGGGGGTCTCTTTATCATCCAGGGAGACCCTTTCCCCTGAAACGGACCGGTCTGAGCCAGAAGAGGAGGAAGACCTGCCCCTATCAGAACGGGACGTGGCTGACCCGACTTGGAGCGGCTCCTGTCCCTTGACTATCTGGTAACTGACCAGCGCTGGCTATGGGACCGACGTCGGCTCGGGGACTGATGTTGGCTACGGGCCGACGACGGCTGGAAGATCACCGCGGTGACTGCTAGTCCTACAGCAGCTGTAAGACCTGCTCCTGTGGGGTGACCAATGACAGCTTTCTGACCGGGAACATCGGCGCTGTCGATGGTCCTTCAACCTGGAACAGGAGCAGACCACTGGGGAGCGGGACCTAGAAGGCTTAGGCCACTCGTTGGAAGGTGGTCAGGGAGGGGTTGGTCGGTCGGTGCCGAAGGACTGCCCTTGGGAGCCTGATCCTCCCTGTCATCGGTGACCGGGGTCAGGTTTACGTGGGACAATGTCCTGTTTGACTTGGCTCCACCAAAATTGGAACAGTTCAGTGAGTTCTCTACTGAACTGTGCTGCCGCTCCCCCAGCCGGGGTATCGGGCATTGTGGGCTGGTCCTGGATAGGAGAAGCTGCTAGATGCGGAAGATCTTGGGGCAAAGCACTCACAGAGACATCCTCCGGTGTGGAGGCCCTGCACACCGGCGACTGGGCCTTGTCTGGTGCTGTTTTGGTGATAGCCTGACTGGCCATGGTACCTGAGGCCGGTTTCTGGGGTTTGACCAGCACCGTGTCCTGTTTGTCTTGGGTCTTGGAAGGGCGGGAAGCCGATGGAGGCTTAGAAGAGGCCTTAACTGGAGCCCCGGGTAGGACCGATGTAGAGGTCTTCTTTGGCAGGGCCTAGGCATGTGCCGAAAAGGAAGCCTTTGCAGAAGTGCCAAAGGTAAAGGAGGGTGCAGAGGCGTGACCTTCACCTTGACGGGCGGCACTGGTTGATCCACCAGGTCTTGTTTGTCACCTACCAGTCCTGGGAGTGTTTGCAGCGATGGGAGCGGTTGGAACTGCCCGAGCCTGAAGATGAAGCCTGCTTATGGGGTGAGCGAGAATAAAGACGCCACCAGCCACGGTCCTTGTCGCAGGACTTGTCCCGGTCTTTAGATTTCTCCCCTGACGAGCTCTGCATCATGGCAACCTGTTTCTCCAAAAGGTGGGCTTTAAGTGTCTTTGGGCGTCTAATCCTTGTCTGGCCGGTAAAACCTTTGCAGATCCTGCATGCCTGAGTATCGTGGTCCTGCCCAAGGCAGAAGACACAGGCCTCGTGGGCATCCTTGGCAGGGATCTGTCGGCCACAGGAGCACTTCGTCTTCTTCGGTCCAGACAAGGACACTGATGATGGTAATGAAGACATACGCCAGATACTCGACGAAAGAAAGAAAAACTAGGGAGAATTCTGAAAAAAATTTGCTGAGCTGCTATACAATGCAGGTTTGCAGTGGGAAAAGAACTGAGGTGGAGCTGGGGACCGCCCCCTTTTGTACCACCACCGATGGGGCAGAGCCAACATCGGAGGGGGGGGGGCGGCCCCTGCTGGGTACTGCTAGCTAAGAGTTTTCTGGTGGGTCCCAGTGCCTGCAGCATAGTCCTAATTGCAATAGCCTGCTGCAAGAGCTCCCACTCGAAGTAAGATCTGCTGTTTTCCATTTGTTTCCATTTGCACCAAGAAGAAAACGTTCCCTTGGCTCATGCCCAAACTGAAGTCTGCCTTGCTCAGCAGGGATAAACTCTGGAAAAGGGCCTGTAAATCAAAACTTCCTTCTGACTGGACTGCCTTCAGGTCAACCAGGAATCGCTGCACAAAGCTTATCAGAACCACAGAGGCTAACTATTACCATACAACGCTGGACTCCTCCACCACATGCCCTGCTAAGTTCTGGAGAAAACTTAGATATTCAAGGCCATGCATCCTCTGGCTCCCTCCCCTCAAAAATTTTGTGTGATGGCTCCTCCATCACTGACAAAGCAGAGATCCTAAACATACACTTTGCCACTGCTGGGATGGCCTTCAATTCATCACCAGCCAACAACCTCCAAACTCAGCTTGCAACCTAGGGCAAAACTATCTCTGTCCCCAACCAGCATACCCTAGACACAGGTTTCTCCGTTCAGCCTGTTACTCACAAAGAAGTGGAAGACCTACTCCTCCAGTTGGATACCAGAAAAAGCGTGGGAGCGGGTCTTATTGGACCATACTTTTTAAAGCTCAGTCATCGAATCTTGGCAGCATCAATCACACACCTCTTCAACTTGCCCCTTGGCATGGGTGAACTCCCGTCAATCTGGAAGACTGCTCAAGTCATACCCCTTTTCAAATCTGGAGCTCCAAGTGACCTCAACAATTACAGGCTGATCTCCTCCCCATCCTCTCCAAAGTGCTGGAGAAAATAGTCAATAATCGACTTAGGAACTATCTTGATGCTTCCAACCTGCTCAATCCAATACAATCAGGCTTTAGGCCCTGTCACAGTACAATCTCAGCACTTGCTAAGGTAACAAACGACTGGCAGAGAGCCTGTGACTTAAAGAATTACGTATGCGCAGTCTTTCTTGATTTAAGCAAGGCATTCGATACCATGGACTATGACCTGCTATTGGTTACCCTTCACAATACTGGATTGGACGCACTATCCCTGAAATGGTTTTCTAGTTACCTGTCAGAACGTATGCAGCAAGTCAAAGCAGTGGGTGATCTCTCTCCGCTGAAACCGATCAGCAGAGGAGAGCTGCAGGGCTCCATTTTGTGACCCTTACTTTTTGCACTATACATTAATAATATTGACCATGGAATCGAGTCAGCCAGTGTCCACCTTTTCGTTGATGACACGGTCCTCTACATCGCCAGGCCTATTCCTGAGAGTGCTTGTATGGACCTGCAATCAGATTTCGATATACTACAATGCAACCTCCTTAACCAAAAGCTACTCATAAAAACGTAAAAAAAAAAAAAAAAAACCATGTTCCTGTCTCCACTTGTTACGGCCTCAAAGAAAAAATTACTTACCATTGTAATGTTGTTTCTTCTAATGGAGACTTGCTGTATTCTGACAATATGCAGTCAGACCGACCGGTTCAACTGCCCCAGAGAACCAAGAGTTAAACTCTATGCAAATGCATAGAACGTTATGCTCGAGCTCGGTTTTCAAACCACTGTCCTCGGTACATTCTAGTAACTGATCAGATTATATGAAGCGAACTAGATTAATGTTTGTAATGGCCAAAACTGAGCCTAAACAGGACCCCAACAGGGGCAACATAAGGAAACAAACTCAAAGGGCATATAAAAGACTCAAGTCACAGATGCCCAGAGAAAACCATTACCACTAATGGTTTTACAGTTGCTGCAGAAGTGCCACCCTTCCCCTAAGTTCTAAAGGGAGGTAAGGTGGGAGGTCAGAATACAGCAAGACTCCATTAGAAGAAACAACATTACTATGGTAAGTAATTTTTTCTTCAAACAACATGAAGTCTTGCTGTATTCCGACAATATGCTGACTATAAAGCAGTGTCCCCAGGAGGTGGGCACAGAACCTATTTGGGGAAAAGGCTCTGCAGTACTGCTGTGCCAAACCTGGCATCACTCCTTGCCTGAATATCCAGGCTGTAATACTTAGTAAATGTATGGACAGACTCCAGGTGGCAGCCTTGCATATCTCGCTAGGGACTTCCTGGCAGCCGCCAGGAGGCAAGAGTCTCTGGCAGAGTGGGCCCTAAGACTCCGCTTGGGGGTCCTTACCCAGCTTACTGTAGCAGAACTGGATACAGGCCACAATCCATCTGGCTATAGTCCTTTTTACAGCTGGCCTGCCCTGACCAACTTCTTTAAAAGTAAGAAAAAGATAGGAACAAACCCTCATTTGCTCTTTTATCCTGTCCATATAATAGCTAATAGCTCTTTTAACATCCAGGCTGTGCAGCCTGCATTCACCTGAACTAGAGTGATCTGACAAAAATACAGGCAAAGTAATGGACTGGTTCAGATGAAACTCAGAACCCACCTTAGGGAGGAATTTCCTGTTAGTTTGGAGCACAATCTTTGTCACTGTGAGGTGAAATATAGTTGGGCTCCAGAGACAAGGCCGGAAGCTCACTGATTCTTCTAGCAGAAGTGATAACTACTAGAAGAAAAAATTACTCACCTTAGTAATGTTGTTTCTTCTAATGGAGTCTTGCTATATTATGAGAGTAGCAGTTTGATCCAGCTCTAGAACTGCTCCGGAGGTGAAATGGTTAAAACCATTCCAAAATAGAATTTTGGCCATGAGTTCTAAGAAGCAGCTCTATCTGTGTTATTTCAAACCTGAACTGTCAGATCTTTACGAGCCAAACTCACTAAGGTCTGTGTGGAAGCTGTAACCTACACTAGCCAAATGGCTACCTAAATAATAACAACCATTGCTGGTCCCAACACCCAAGACTCAAGTCAGGGGACCAGAAATACTAACACAATTCTAATCATATGAGAATAAAACATAAGTATAATAAAACACACACACACACACACACACACCAAAGCCCCCAAAGGGACAAAAATGCTAGGGGCATAAAAGTTGCCCTGATTGCCGCACCCCCAGTAGAGGTTCTGAGAGGGGCAGGTTGAGAGGTCATAATATAGCAAGACTCCATTAGAAGAAACAACATTACTAAGGTGAGTAATTTTTCTTCAAACAACATGAAGTCTTGCTATATTATGACAGTAGCAGAATACAAAGCAGTACCTCCATGGAGGAGGGGCAGAACCTACTTAGGGAATAGGCTCTGAAGAACAGATGTGCCAAACCGAGCATCTCTCCTGGCCTGGACATCCAGGGAGTAATGCTTGGCAAAAGTGTGTACCGTTTTCCAAGAAGCAGCCTGGCAAATCTCTAATATAGGGATGTCTCTGGCAGCAGCTAGAGACGCAGCTGTACCCCTGGTAGAATGAGCTTCTCAAACCGGGGGCTCTGCCCAGTTTCTGATAACAAAATTGGATACAAGAGACAATCCACCTGGCAATTGATCTCTTAGTGGCAGGTTTGCCTTTCCCAACTTCACCATAGGTAAGAAAAGTTGGAGGGATTCGAACCTGTAACCTTTGGTACGCTCTATATAGTAACTAAGAGCTCTCTTAACATCCAGGCTGTGCAACCTCCTCTCACCAGAAGAGGAGTGATCAGTAAAAAATACTGGAAGGGAGACAGATTGATTAAGATGGAAATCTGAAACCACCTGAGGCAAAAACTTCCTATTAGTCCTAAGGACTACCTTATCCCTGTGGAAAGAAATAGAGTCAGTTTCCACTGACAAGGCTTGCAACTCACTTATGCGTCTGGCAGAAGTGATAGCCACTAGAAAAACAGTTTTCCAAGTTAGGTACTTAAGCTCTGCAGAAGACAGAGGTTCAAAAGGGGGTTGCATTAACTGGGCAATGCAAACATTAAGGTCCCAAGCAGGGGCCGGTTCCCGAAAGGGTGGATTAGTATGGAGTAATCCCTTAAAAAACTTGGAAAACACAGGATGAGAGGAAAGAGGGGATGACTTTCCTGCTGACACAAAAGCAGATACAGCTGCCAAATGAACTCTCAGGGTAGCTGGTCTGAGACCCAAGGAATTAAGATGTACCATGTAATCTAACACAATGGGCAAATCAGCAGATTCTGGGGAAATATTTTTCCCAGCACACCAAATGGAAAACCTTTTCCATTTAGAACTATAAGTAGCTCTAGTGGAAGGCTTTCTAGAAGCCTTTAGGGATCTCAAGAACACCCTGAGAGATGTAAATCAGCAAACTCTAACTCCTCAAGAGCCAGGCCTTGAGGTTGAGGGATTTGAGGTCCGGATACCAAACCCTTCCCTGGGCACAAGTCAACAGGTTGTGATTCCTGGGGAGGCAAAGGGGAAGATGGATTGTCAGTGACAGAAGGAGTGGGTACCAGGGCTGCCTGGCCCAATCCGGGGCAATCAGAATCACCCTGCAAGGCTGAGATCTGATTTTGACTAGTACTGTGAATAGGAGAGGGAAGGGGGGAAAAGCATAGAGAAACTTCTCCTCCCAATCCAGAAGAAGGGCATCCAGGGGAACTGAGCCCAGCACTGGAAGCCTGCAACAGAACAGAGGAAGTTTGTGATTGTCTGGGGCTGCAAAAAGATCTATCTGAGGGGTGCCCCATCTGGCAAAGACTATCCCCACCACTTGAGGATCCAGGGACCATTCGTGATGGCCCTGAGAAATCCTGCTGAGAGCATCCGCTAGGACATTGTCCTTCCCTGGAAGATGAACTGCTATGAGGGAAGTGCTCAGGGAATAGGCCAGAGTCCACAACTTCATTGCCTCGGTGCACAAGGCCGAAGACCGAGTGCCCCCGTTTGTTGATGTACCACATTGTTGTGGTGTTGTCTGTTCTGACTTGTATCACCTTGTCGTGAACAGATGCAGAAAATGCTTGAAAAGCTAAAAGACAGCTCTGAGTTCCAGCAAATTGATGTGGAGCAGAGATTCCTGGGGATCACACTCCTGAGTGGAAAGGTCGGCCATGTGGGCTCCCCAACCCAGAAGGGAAGCATCTGTAGTGAGAGTCAAGTCGTGAGTAGGGGAATGAAGGGGACCCCAATCTTAATTGCTCTGATCCTGCCACCACTGGAGGGCTAGGATCAAGGTTCGAGTCACTGGGACCAACTTGGAAAGGGGGTCTCTTCTCTGAAACCAATAGGTTCTCAAGTGAAACTGAATGTCTCTCATCTGAAATCTTGCTCCCTGCACAACAGCTGTGGATGCAGCCATGTGCCCCAGGAGCTGCAGAAAGTGTCTTGCTGGTCGAGAGACCTGCAGAGTGAAGGAGGACCACAGCCACTAAATTCCTTACCCTTTCTAAGGGAAGAAAGGCTCTGGCTAGCTTTGTGTCCAATTCTGCCCCTATAAAGGTGAGTACCTGGACTGGTTCCAGAACCGACTTTGGTAGATTTAGCAGAAAGCCCAGGGAGGTGAGAAGCTGCTGGGTGACCTGCAGGTGAGATTTTACCTATTCTAGGGACTGGCCTACAATGAGCCAGTCGTCTAGAATGGGAAAATAGCAATCCTTGCCTCCTTAAGTGAGCCACTACCACTGCTAGACACTTTGAATACCCTTGGGGCAGAGGTAAGGCCAAGGGCATTGCTCTGAACTGGTAATGACCTGAGGCAGTTCGAATCTGAGGTACTTTCGATGGGAGCTTCTGATTAGGACATGGAAATAGGGCATCCTTGAGGTCCAGGGAGGCTAGCCAGTCCCCTGGCCTTAGGGAGGGTAAAATCATTGCCAGAGTTACCATTTTGAACTTTGGTTTCAAAAGATGCTTGTTCAGATATCTGAGATCTAATATGGGCCGCCATTCTCCTGTCTTTTTTGGGGTAAGGAAGTATCTGGAATACAGACCCCTGCCCTGGTGCAGGGGAGGAACCCTTTCTACTGCTCTGAGAGCTAACAGGGATGAGACCTCTGCTTCCAGAGCAAGGGTCTCTGAAGCACTTTGGTAGAAAAGTCTGCTTCTCAACTTGGAAAACTTTTGAAGCTGAGAACCAGACCCTGGCCTACTACTTCCAGAACCCACTTGTCTGAGGTTAAGAAGCCCAATTCTGGCTGAAGTAAGCCAGCCTGCCCCTACGGTACAGGAGAATCGGCCCTGGGCACCCCATCAGGGTGCCTGCTTAGCAGGAGCTTTAGGCTGGGGGTGGGAGCAGGTCTGCCCACCCTCGTCTGCCTCTGCCTCTGAAGAAGCCCCTCTGAGCATAGGCAGAGGAGGCCTGAGTCTGGTAAAGGCCTGTGAAAAGGCCTGCCCGTACCCTGGGGGTATGCCTTGGAGGAGTGGCTTCACGCCTCCCAGCCTGGGCACTCTTGTAAGTAGTCCTATATTCATCCATCTTTTTCATGTAGTTCTCTGTCTGCTCCCCAAACAGAGAATTCCACACCACAGGAAAATCCATAGCCTTAGTCTGGGTATCCTGTGACAGACCAGTACACCTGAGCCAGGCCAACCTACGAAAAGCTACAGATGTGGCCATGACCCTAGAGGAAACATCATTAACATCCACAGTAGCATGAACTGAACCTTCGAAGCCTCAATGCAATCAGCAGCCACCTGTTCTAGTTCACTAGCCAGCTGGCCAAGTGGGTCTTTCATTAATTGCATCACAGTATCCCATCTAGATTTCTGATACCTAGCTACATAAGCCATATAATTTGCTTGCCTGAGTCCCAGAGAGGCTGCCATATACTGTTTTTGCCATGGCATCAATCTTCCTGGAATCCTTGTCAGGAGGATGTAGCCAGGGAATATTAGCTTTATCACAGGCAGCAGCCTGAACTACCCCAACATGACTGCACTGCTGAGAAAGAATTCTGTATCAGGACCTGACAATGTGTACCTTCTGTCCATCTTTTTATCTACAGGAGGCACAGAATTAGGAGTTTTAAAATTTTATTGTTTGCTTCCTAAAAGACTTATGTAAAGGAATAGACAATCTTCTAGACACTGGAATATCCATCATTTCTACAAAATCAGGCTCCTCTTGCTCATCCACAGCTTCTTCTAAGGAAGCTGGAGGGTTTCAACAACTTTTTTGTAAAACATGAAATGAGATGGGGACTCAGACAGCATAGGGGGAGATTCTAAAGGTCTGTCTGGGGAGATGTCCGGTTCAATGGGCACACCCAGACCTTCCCAGCCACATTCATACTGTTCATAATCATCCTCCCCCTCCTCTGGTTCATAAAATTCCTCAATATCTTATTCCTGAACCACTGGGACCGGACGAACCGACCTTTTGCCAGATAGTGGCGGTTCAGACGGACCCTGAGACAGTGACTGGACAATTTGTATGGCTTTTGTTATCTCTGCAGCAGTTGGAGAAGGGGTTTTGGACTCCAGACCTGCTGATTTTCTTGTTTTCTTTACTGGAATTGGTTCCTCAGAACCAGCTTTTCTTTTGGCCGAGGAAGTCTTGCCTTGGTCAGAGGGCACTCCTCGGTTCGGCTGGCACCGAACCGGGCTGGCCATCCGGGTCAGCGGACTTTTGGCCTCTCGTTCCTGAGCCTGCCCAATCATTTTTCCAGGGTGGCTGCAGGGAAATTCTTACATATCTGGCAGTCTGACTGGAGGTGGTCAAACCCCAGACAATAAACACATGTGGTGTGTGGGTCAGCCTTGGCAAAGACTTCCCCACAAACATCACAGTGTTGAAACCCAGTGGGCCCGGTTTTTCTTTTGGGTTTCTCAGACATAATGCCAGCCTAACCAGAAAACTTGCCCTTTTAATGGCAGTGCCAGGCAAGACACCCTTATCGGTTCCTAACCGTGTCACGGGTATTGGAAAAAAACGTAATAAATCCGGTTTTTAGAACCGATAAGAACCGGGAACCGCACTCTAAAATATTAAATTTTTAGTTTTAAATGAGTTTTAAACCCAACTGATCGGTTCAAAACCGAACCGATAACTTACAAGTTCCACACAGACAAAACCTTCAATTTACTTACAGTTACCACAGATAGAGCTTGAACCTAACGGTTTTATGTTAAAATAACTATTCTCGTTGAATCCAACCGAGAAACTTTTAAACCGAGAAATGAATCGAGCAGTAGGAGAAATCTCCAGAGCGACTGTTCACTGAGGCGGAGTAAAGAATCTGACAGTTCAGGTTTGAAATAACACAGATAGAGCTGCTTCTTAGAGCTCGTGGCCAAAATTCTATTTTGGAATGGTTTTAACCATTTCACCTCCGGAGCAGTTCTAGAGCTGGATCAAACTGCTACTGTCATAATATAGCAAGACTTCATGTTGTTTGAAAACAGTTTTCCAAGTGAAAAACTTGAGTTCTGAAGACAACATAGGTTCGAAAGGAGGCTGCATAAGCTGACTTATACATATGTTCTGGTCTCATGCAGGGATAGATTCCCTATGTGAATCTTTTGTCCTCACTGTGACGAGATACCTTTGTAAATGAGCCTCTGGCTCAAAGGTTGTTAAACTGATGTTCTAATAAATAAAATAAATAAATAAATGTGGGGGATGAAGATGCAACAACCCCTTGAAAAACCTTTTGAAAATTGGGTGTGCAGTCACAGAAGATGCCTTCCCTGCTGAAAGATGAGCAGAGACAGCAGAAAGGTGTACCTTCAGGGTAGATGGCTGTAAATGCAGAGACTGAAGGTGGACTAGATAGTCCAGGAGCTGCGGCACTGCAGCTTGCTGTGGCTCCAAATCCTTCTGTGCACACCAGATGGAAAATCTTTTCCATTTGGAGGAATAAGTTTTTCTGGTAGCATGCTTTCTGGCACCTTTTAGAATATCCAAGACAGATTGAGACAGTCGTAAATCTGCATATTCTAGGTCTTCAAGAGCCAAGCCCTGAGGTGAAGGGACTGAAGATTGGGGTACATTATCCTGCCCTGAGAGGACGTCAGCAGGTTGTACCTCCTGGGTAGAGAAATTGGTTTGGTCACTGATGTGACAACAGCATCGAGAACCAACGCTGTCTGGCCCAGTCTGGGGCTATGAGAATCATTGTGGCAGACTGAGACCTCAACTTTACCAGGACTCTGGCTATCAGAGGAAAGGGAGGAAAAGCATAAAGAAACCTGTTTGACCTATCCAGAAGGAGAGCATCCAGTGGCACTGAGCCCTGGAGTGGAGGCCTGCAACGATACAGAGGTAACTGGTGATTGTCTCGGGCAGCAAAGAGATCTATCTCTGGAACCCCCACCTCCTGAATACTGAAAGAAGGACCTGCTTGTTCAAGGTCCATTCGTGATGGCCCTGGCTGATTCTGCTGAGAGCATCTGCCAGTACATTGTCCTTGCCTGGCAAGTGAACTGCCAACAGTGGCATGTTGAGGGAATATGCCAGCTTCCAAATCCTCATGGATTCCGTGCAAAGCAGGGAGGATCTTGTTCCCCGTTTGTTGATGTAGTACATGGTGGTGGTGTTGTCTGTCCTGACCTGTACCACCTTGCCCTGTAGGAGATTGGCAAACTCCTGAATAGCCAGGAACACTGCCCTGAGTTCCAGAATATTGATGTGCAGGACAGACTCCTGAGGGAGCCACGTACTGTGTGCTGTGTGATCCCCAGGTGGGCACCCCAGCCCAGAAGAGACGCATCCGTTGTCTGCACCAGAGAGGGTACCTGAGGGAGAAAAGGGACCCTCACTCTGAGGTTGTCCATCTCCTGCCACCACTGAAGAGCTAACAGAAGGGTGGGAGACACTGGAACCAGTTTCGATAGAGAATCCTTTTTCTGAGACCAGAAGGACCTGAGGTGGAACTGAATGTCCCTCATCTGGAACCTGGCTCCCAGAACCACAGCTGTGGTGGAAGCCATGTGTCCTAAGAGCTGTAAGAAGTACCTTGCTGGACGAGGAACTCAAACCTGAAAGGATTTTGCCAATTCTATGAGGGTCTGTGCCCTTGCCACAGGCAAGAAGGCCCTTGCCTGAATGGTATTCAGTTCTGCCCCTAAAAAGTCTAGTACTTGTACAGGGTTTAAGACAGACTTCTGAAGATTTAGCAAGAACCCCAGAGAGAGGAGAGTATCCTGGGTGAGTTTCAGGGCTTCTGTGACCTGCTGGGGGGACTGACCCACCAACAGCCAGTCGTCCAGATAGGGGCAAACTGACACCCCTTGCCTTCTGAGGAATGCCACCACTACTGCCAGACATTTTGTAAACACTCTTGGAGCAGATGTCAAGCCGAAGGGCACAGCCCTGAATTTGTAGTGGCCTGAAGGCAGTCGAAATCTGAGATATTTTCTGTGAGACTGTCTAATGGGGATGTGAAAGTAAGCATCCTTTAGGTCTAGGGATGCCAGCCAGTCCCCTTGCTTGAGAATAGGTAGAATGGTAGCCAGGGTTGTCATTTTGAATTTTGGCTTTGTAAGATGTCTGTTCAGGAATCTGAGATCCAGAATGGGCCGCCACTCCCCATTTTTCTTTGGTGCCAGGAAGTACCTTGAGTACAGTCCTTTTCCCTTGTGCTGATGTGGCACCGGTTCCACTGCGCTTGACCAAAGAAGTGTGGAAACCTCTGCCTCCAGCTGTGCTGTTTCTGCAGTGCTGGAAGGTCTGAATATTCTTGCTGACAGTTTTGGAGGCACCTTGAAAGTGAGAGCAAGTCCCTGACCCACTATCTCCAGGACCCATTTGTCTGAAGTGACGGAATGCCAAGCTTGGAGATAGTGGGTCAGCCTGCCCCCAACAGGGTAAGGGAAGGCGGCCCGGGCAGAACTTTCAGGGTGTCTGTTTGGTTGGGGTAGCAGACTGGGGGGTGAAGGCGGCCCTGCCAGCACCCCTACTGCCCCTCCCTTTGAAGAATCCCCTGGGTTGCTGATAAGAGGGAAAAGCTTGGGCCTGGTGGAAAGGCCTGGGGTAAAGTCTACCCCTGCCCCTGGCCTGCTGCTTCTGAGGAGTGGCAGCTTTCTCTTTTGCTGAAGCACTCCTGTATGCCACTCTGTACTCATTCATCTTTTTCATATATGCCTCAGTTTGTTCCCCAAACAGAGTTTTCTGGATAAGAGGAAAATCCATGGCATTATTCTGTGTGTCCTGGGACAGGTTAGTACACCTGAGCCAGGAAAAATGCCTGAGGGATACAGCAGAAGCCATAGCCCTGGAAGCTGAATCGTTGGAGTCCACAGCCATGTGGAAGTGGGACTTAGATGCTTGCACCCCCTTGTTGACCAGCTCCTGAAGGTCAGCAGAAAGTTCAGGAGAGGCCTTTTTAGCCAGTTGTTTCGCAGCTTCCCAGAGGGACTTCTGATACCTGGAGGCATAAGCCATATAGCAGGCTTGCCTGATACCCAAGGAAGATGCCAGGCACCCTTTTTTGGCAAGAGAATCCACCTTCCTGGAATCCTTGTCGGGGGGGGGGGGTGAGAGGCCAGATGAATGCCAGCCTTCTCATAGGTTGCAGTTTGAACCACCCCTACATGGCTACAATGGCCAGTTAGAAAGTCAGTACCATTGCCCGCCAGAAAATACTTCCTGTCCATCTTCTTATCTAAAGGAGGGACAGAACTAGGGGTTTGGAGGATTTTTAAAGTCTGCTTTTTAAGGGACTTATGAATGGGGATCGAAAGTCCCTGGGATACAGGAATATCCATCATTTCCCTGTAATCCTCTTCCTCTTCATCCTCCTGCCTGGCCTCTTGTACAGAGAGCTGCAGGGTCTCAGCAACCTGACTCATAAAGGCAAAATGGGAGGTAGCCTCAGAGACAGGCCTAGGAGGGATTCATACTGGGGATGGTCAGGGGAGACCTCAGGGTCAATGAAGTCCCCTTCATCCTGTTCCTCATCATCCTCCTCATATTTAGACAAATAATATTCCTCAGAATCAATGTGATCTGAAGGAGTTGAACCGGTATCTGGAACCGTTGGCTACCCAGACGGTACCTGCAACTGTTCACCCAACCCAGCTTGCAAAGACTGCACTATACGAATGGCTTTCGGAATCTCCTCTGCGGTTGGAACTGAGACAGATTGCTTACGCGGTTCAACCAGAGCGGGGAGTGGTTTCTTCGACGATGGTTCTGAAACAGACTCCGAACGTCGTTTGACAGTTGACGGTTCACCCTGGCTTGAAAGGTCGGTTGTCGGATCTGAAGGTTCGGCGGAACCGGAACCGGCCTCAGTAGTCTTGTCCATTTTTTCCCTTAGTTTACTGAGGCTCTTGTCTAAAGTAGACTGAGGGAAATTTTTTACAAATCTCATAGTCTGTTTGTAAGTGGTCGAAACCCAAACAGTACAGACAAACCAAGTGAGCATCAGCTTTTGCAAATTGCTCCCTACACTTGGTACAACGCTGAAACCCAGTGGGACCAGTTTTTCTCTTGGGTTTCTGTGACATAGCCCTAAAATTTGGGGCTTAACCCACAGGCTTAGTTAGGCCGGTCAAGCAAGAGTCAAATTACTACTTTATCCATAATGGCTTAGTTAGGACAGGATAAAGAGAAGAAGAAAAGAGAAAATTACCCCTGAAGGCTTAGTTAGGCCAGGTAATAGAGAAGACAAAGTCCGAACCGGCCGACGGTTTAGCGCCAGCCAAAAATGAACCGAGAGCCCCCAGTTCTGGTCAGGACTTTGCGCCGGTACCAATTACAGTGAAACTGAGGAAATTTAGAAGTTTGGCGCCCTCACGGTCATGGAACCGATCGGAAACCGAACACTTACCCAACCTAGGAATGTACACGATACCGAAGACAGTGGTTTGAGAACGTACTGAAAAGAAAATAAAGCGGTTTGAAATAAACCGACGAAACTCAGCTAGAGCGAAAGCAGCATAGGAGAAATCTCCGAGGCGTCTTCACTGGTGAGTGGAGTAAAGAATCTGATCAGTTACTAGAACGTACAGAGGACAGTGGTTTGAAAATCGAGCTCAAGCTCAACGTTCTATGCATCTGCATAGAGTTTAACTCTTGGTTCTCCGGGGCAGTTGAACCGGTCGGTCTAACTGCATATTGTCAGAATACGGCAAGACTTCATGTTTGAATACCTCAAAATCTGGCCCAGTGCCACCTATCACCACACTGCTTGGTGAATCACTGAATTATGTTGCGAAATTCAAATATCTAGGGGTACGGATTAACAACATACTCTCCTTCACCGAGCAGGTAGAGGAACTTTCAAAAAAACTGAAGCAAAGGCTAGGCCTATTCTATAGAATTAAACATCTGCTTACACAAGATGCTAGGAAGAGGCTGGCACAAACCACCTTCCTAGCTCTCTTGGACTATGCTGACTTCCACTATGGTCAAGTTTCAAGGTCAGCACTAGCAAAGCTTGACATCTTGTACCACAGAGCCCTACGCTTCATCTCTGTTGCAGCTTACACCACGCATCATTGTGCACTTTATTCCCTGGTGCTTTGGACATCATTTACATTCAGGAGACAAAGGAATGCTATACTCTGGACCTACAGAGCTATCATTAAGAAACTCCCCCTCTACATATCTGACTGTCTACCCCTCTGCACCTTAGGCAATTATGCCCTAAGAAGTTACTCTTACATCTCACTATATGTACCTAAGGTCAATTCCCGTTTCGGTAGAGCTTCCTTCAGCTATGTGCTGCCCCAGCTATGGAATAAAACCCAAAAAACTTTAAAACTGGTTAACCCAATTAATCTTGTGGAGTTCAAATCACTTTACTTGAGATCCTTCTCTGAGCCCTGTAAATGATTTCCCTGTCGCTAACTGCACTGCTGCCACTACTGTGATACTTGTAGCCCTCATCCTTCCTCCTACCCTCATCCCTTCCTTCGCCTTATTCTTTGTGCCTCCTTACATTTCTATCGTTCTTCCTAGCAGGCTTACTCCTATATTGCCACATTGCTTATATTAAGAACTGTTGTTTTACATGGATACTTACTGTATATAATTCTTTATTTTGTTGTACTCAGAGTTGTTGTATTACCCTTTGCCTTAACATGTTTCAGGTTGTCTATGTTATCCTGTTGTGCTGACTTGTGTTATTGTTGTTCTATTGAATCGCTTATGTGTACTACCCAGGCCCACCTTGCAAGAGAGCTCGCTCAATGGTGTTCCACCTGGTTAAATAAAGATTGATTGACAGGGATGGAGTGAGTGAGTGAGGAAGGATCTATTAATTAGTAGAGCAATTGGATAAGCTGGTGCAGGTGCTCCTATCTTGAGGAATTTGGGTGGCAGGGAGTCGAATCCAAGTGAACTGTCAGAGTTCAGATCATTTAAGAGTTTGAGTACTTCTTTTTGTGAGATGATTTTTATATGAAAATGAGGATGGGTGACTTCCAGATGAGATGCAAGCTGTTCTGGGTGGACAGCAGAAAGGTCAGTCTTGCATGCATCGAGGTCTGTAAAGAAGTGGTTAATTCGAGTGGCTATTTCCAGTGGTGTGGTCAGAATAGAGCCTTTCGCTGTCATATTTAGAGGGATAATCCTCTCTTTGCCGTTAATGAGTGCATTAACTTGCTTCCAGAAGCTTCTGGGGTTGGCAAGATGCCTTTCCTGTAGGGACTGGAAATGTTCCTTTTGGACTTGTTGAACTTTGCTTTGCAGGTGTTACATAGCTGGCGATAGATTAACCAATCAGACCACAGTCCAGAGCTTTTGTAGGCTTTCCAGGATTTGTCACGGGAGCACATGAGGTGCCTCAATTCCTGGGTGAGCCAAGGGGAATGAAGACCTTTGGATCTTCTGAGTATGTATGGGGCATGGTAGTCTAGGATAGAGGTGATGGTATTGATAAGATAGTCTAAGGCCTGATCTCTGTCAGGGAGGGTGGATATGGGGGACCAGTCAATCGAAGCAAGACTTTGCTGGAGGGAGATCAGGTGAGAATTTCATCTACACCAATCGGATTTGTTCCGCTACCTACAATTATGACACTTTTTTGAGGCTCTCCCCCTGAGTGTCCGCACCCCGTGGGAACGCTCCCATATGGTTCATCTGCTCCAGCAAACATTAAAATCCAAGATGTTACCACATCCCATTTCAGCTCTGTATAAGTCCCTGATGGAAACAACAGGTGAAAATACAGGGGCAGTAAGGAAGAAATGGAGTGATGAACTGAGTATCCAAATAATACCACGGAGTGGGGCATAATATGCCACTCAACATTGAGAATCACCTACTCCCACACATAGAGACTGTTCTCATGGCAGCTGCTGGTAAGGTTTTTCCACACTCCAGCAATAACCACACATTACTGTGATTCTGGCTCCACAGCATGCTGGCGCCAATGTGGGGAAACTAATGCCCACCATTCCCATATCCTGTGGTCATGCTCAAAATTACAGCCATTCCTGCAGGGCTTACTGGAGGAATTTGAGGAGCTCTTTGGGCTAAGGCTTCCCCTGACTGGGGAGTTCTTTATTTTGCATGTCTTTCCACATGAGCTACGAGACTCCCATTACCAGTATCTGCTGGGAATTTTCCTCCTTGCTGCAAAGAAGGCCATTACCAAGCGGTGGCTTACTACAGCGATTCCCACACTCTTGGACTGGAGAGAGATGGTCAACCTTATATACAGATCTGAGAGAATTACATACAACTTAAACGATAAAGCAGATCTTTGTTCCATAAAGTGGAGAAGATGGATAATGCACATTATGGTCAAAGACCAACACTTTATTCCATAGCAGCTCTTATCACCTGTCAATTGATCCAGTTCCACCATACCATGCTTGGTGTCCAACACTGAAGATATGAAAATAGTATTATAATAGGGCACACGATCCACATTTAGAGGGCTGGGGAAGTGTAGCAGGGAATAAACACCAGAGGAGATGGAATCAGGGATGGAAGAGAGGGAAGAGCATGCGGAGGAGGGTTCTTGGTGAGAAACAAAGAGTGACAGATGGGAAGGGCAAACCAAGCCTGGAAAGAGGGTTGAGCCCCCAGGTAAGACTGTGTCACACAAATGATGTATAATATAGTAAACTTATATGAACTGTAACCCTGCCTAAATAATTAATTTCAATTATGTAAAATGTAACTGTAAAAATGATAAAATTACCAATAAAGACTATATTTGCAAAAAAAGACTTTGCTGGAAAGCTTCTGCCACAAAGTTAGTTAGATCCCTGATTTTATGAGTTATTGGGGTGCAGAGTTGTTATTCCAGACACAAAAAGTAGGGTGAATGGTCACCTTAGTACGCCTGGGAGGATTCCAACGACCTTAATAAAGGCTGGGTTATTAGTTAGAATCCAGTCTAACAGGCTATGCTTACCTGACTTCATTTAAGTCTAGTGGGTTGGTTAAGTAGTTGCTCTAAATTTGCATCAAGTAGTGCAGCTTGGTACTGTGTTCTTTTAGGTCCAGCCCAGTCTAGGTTGAAGTCTCCACACAGTACTATATCTTTATGGGGAAGATTATGTAGACTAGAGAAAATTCAGCGTGGGTGGCAGATGTTAGATTGGGGGTAGACATATACAGCCTATTGTTATGTGTTTAACATGGCCTAGGGTAACTAATGAATAGGTGTGCTGCACCCAAGTTAATTTTGGGGTCTGTTATCTCACTGACTACCTGTCCAGCCCTGGTATATATCTTAACCTCTCCTCCCTCCCTTCCTATGTGACCGAACGCGTCGGTAAAAGGAGTAGCCGGGAAGAGCAATCTCATGAGACAGGATGGATGGTTTTACCCAGGACTCTGTTATACAAAGGACATCAGGCTTGTAGTGCAGAGTCCAGAGTTCTAATTCAGCCATTTTACCCCTAATGCTATGTATATTCACATGAGCTAATTTGAGCCCTTTGTGCTGGACCAGGTAGGACAAAAAGTTAGGGGGTTTGGCTTGGACCTTTTATTGTCTTTAACCTTTTGTCTACTGCTGGGTCCTGGGTTTTAACAGTAATACTGCAAACCAGACTGAGTCGGAAAAAAGTAGTTAGTCCAGAATCTTTTGTACAAACAAGAGAGTTTAATTTACATTGCTGACAGTATAGAAAAGTGCTTTCATTTCAGGCTGTACATCTTTCTGGTGGATGGCTTCATGGACCCTAAGAAAATCTCTAAGACTTTCTGAAACACCTCGAATCTCTGAATTTCTACACTCCTCAGGAGCCAAGCATGTAGCTATCATGACAGGAGGTCAGTGTATGGCAAAGTACAGTTATGTAAGAACTTCCCATAACAGTAGATCATCTAATCTCTTTCATCAGGCCACATCAATGGAACTATAGCCACCAGGCACAAGGACCACATGGAAACTTTGTTGCTACCAGTCCTCTAGGGCAGACCATGATGATGTCATATGTTGACGTCCTCATTACATAAACGTGGGCAGCCCTGTGCCCTCCTCAGTTCCCCACTGGAGATCATACGCAGAGGACCTCCTCCTGGGAAACCAAGAGAGAGCTAAAGGTTCCTGCCACTAGGCAAGTGGAAAAACAGTAGGTAGACCGTCCTGGAGAGAGAGAGAGAACTAAGAAGCTCGGAGTCCAAGGGGGGTGGAGGGTGGGACGGCATGGCCTGATGCAAGAGATTCTCTCGAAGATGTACTGTTATGGTACGTTCCTACATAACTGTACTATTTTCCTCAAGGACATCTTTTTCATCAGGCCACACCTATGGAATGAGTCCCAAGCAGTACTGACAGAGACACAGTCTGGGTGGCTGGAGGCTACAGGCCTAAGAAAGGAGGCCTTGAAGCACAGCCAGGCCAAAGTCTGCTCTCCTTCTGGAGGCAATGTCCACACTGTAGTGTTTAGTGAAAGTGTGGACAGTACTCCATGTTGCAGCAGCACAGATTTCTGCAACTGATACATTCCAAAAATAGGCAACAGAAGTGGCCATGCCTCTGGTTGAATGGCCACTAACAATTCCAGGAAGTACCTTACCATATTTCCTGTAAGAGAAAGTAATACAGTTGGCCAGCCATTTGGATAGGCATGGTTTACAAACTGGTACGCCCTCTTTCCCAGGGGTGAAAGAAACAAAAAGCTGCGAGGACTTCCTGTAGTCCTTCATGGAACAAACATAGTATCTGAGTACTCTATGTACATCTAATGTATGGAGCAATGCCTCCTCTGGATTGGCATGCTCTGGAAAATAAACTGGCAGGTAGATGGTTTGATTTAAAGTAAACTCAGACACCACCTTTGGTAAAAACTTAGTATGCAAAGACACCCATGTCTTTGTGGAAAATCAAATTAGGAGGCCCAAGCAGCAGAGCCTGAAGCTTGGAAATCCTTCGAGCAGAAGTTATCAACTAAAAATAACACTTTCCACAACAGAAAGTGTAGCTCATAAGTCGTGGCTGGCTCAAAAGGAGCCAAAGTGAGCTTCTCCAACACAAAATTCAAGTCCCAAGCCGAGACTGGATTGCAGATGGAAGGCTTCAAGTGAAGAATGCCTCTCAAGAACGTACGGGACACATCCAGTTGTGCCATGGTACAGCCACCAATAGGCATGTGGAAAGCTGAAATAGCAGCCAGGTACACCTTAATGGAAGAGTATTGCGGTCCAGCATCTGAAAAGGATAGCAAGTACTCCAGAATCTGATTCACTGGGCAAGTGAAGGGATCCAAGTGATGGAAAGCAGCCCACACAGCAAAGCACTTCCACTGCATGGAGTAAGTGGCCCTGGTGGAGGGTTTCTTAGCAGCCACCAGGACACGAGCCTGTTTGGGATACCCAAAATCTAGCCATGGCTGTCTTCAGGAGCCATGCATGAAGATGGAGGGACTTGAGGTCCGAATGGACCAGGGTGCCTTGCTTCTGTGATAGCAAGTCTTTGCACAGCAGAAGGGATACAGGAGGCCAACTGCTGCAGTAAGGGGAACCAGATCTAATGAGGCCAGAAGGGAGCAATGAGGATCAGAGTCACTCCTTCCATCTGAAGTTTGATCAACACCCTCTGAATTAGAGGGAAGACAGGAAAGGCATAAATCAACCTCCCTTTCCAGGAGAGGGACAATGCATCTCGCCTGAAAACTCCAGGCCCTGGAGTGAGAGAGCAGAAACGCAGCAGTTTTGCGTTGACTGGGGTCACAAAAAGGTCCAATTCTGGGCAACCCCACCTGTTGAGCAAGTCTTCTGCCACTGAGGTCAACAGCTCCCACTCGGGCATTCCGGACTGTGACCTGCTTAGCCTGCCTGCCAGGATGTTTTGAATGCCTGGAACATGGACAGCTGACAGTTCTAGACCATTTTCTAGAACCCAGTCCCATACCCTCATCACTCCTTTGCACAGGGGATATGAATGGGTCCCCCTTGATCGTTTATGTAGTGCACTACACTGATGTTGTCTATCTGCACCAGCAGAGGTCCCGGGGACAGGTGATTCTAGAAGGCTTGCAGGCCATACAGTATGGTCCTCATCTCTAGGACATTTATGTGGAGGCAACTTTCTCCAGCAGTCCATGTATCCTGGGTCTGATGAGGCCCCAGATGTGTCCCCAGTCCATCCTTGAAGCTTCCATGGTGAGGTTCTGATGAGGGGAAGGGATAAGGAAAGGAACCCCTTTGAGCAAATTGCTGGGGTCCATCCACCACTGAAGCACTTTCTTTACAGGTGATGTTACTAAAACTCTCTGTTCCAGATCGTCAGTGCGTTGGTCCCATTGTACTCCATGTCCATTGGGGAATCTGCACGTGCACCCTTGCCAGGGGAACTGTGACAGTGGCAACTGCCATCAGGCCCAGCATTCTCATGAATGTCCTGGCCGTGACACACCTGTTGCTGTGAAGCTCCTGCGCCTGCACAATCAGGCACTCTGCCCTGTCCTGAGGCAGACAAGCTGAGCCCTGATCAGTGTCCAGTATTGCTTCTATGTACTGGAGGCACTGACAAGAAGTCAAAACTGACTTGGAGAGGTTGACCATGATCCCTAGGGTGTTGAACAGCTGCTGGGTACGTGCTAGGGTGTGAGACAGTTACTCCCTGGACTGAGCTTTGAGCAAACAGTCATCCAGATAGGGGAAGATGTACATGACTCACTCATGAGGGCTGCTGCCACTACCGCTCAGCATTTGGAAAAGACCCGTGGCGCAGCTAATGACAAGCCAAAGGGCAATACCCTGAACTGGTAGTATTCCCCCTGGAACAGGAACCTGAGGTACTTCCTGTGAGGAGAGCAAACCTTAAAATGCAGATAAGTGTCCTGCATATCTAGGGAACATAATCCAGTCCTCCTGTTGTAGTAGGGGCAGCAGGCCTTGCAGAGTTACCATCCGCAACTTCTTGTACCGAATACAGATGGTCAGATTTCACAGATCCACAATGGGCCTCAAGTCCCCTGTAGATCTGGGAACTAGGAAGAAGTAGGAATAGAACCCTCTGTTCCTCTGGTCCCATGGAACATGTTCTGTAGCCCTGTTCTGCAGCAATGTGCAAACTTCTTCCAGCAGCACTGGTATGCGGTCTGGAGGGTAGGTCGAGTGATTTGGGGGAAGATCTGGCTGCAACTCCAAAAGTTCTAGAGTGTGGCCTTGCTCTATGAGTTGCAGGACCCAAGCATCCATTGTAATCTCTCCCCACCTGTCCAAGTGGAGGGAGAAGCAGCCCTCTATTACCACCTCCTGGAGTACTGGAGGGTGGGGGTCTAGCAAGGAGTCATGCTGAAGCAGAACCTGCAGCTGGGGCTGTACCTCCACCTCTTGGGGCTTTTCCTGTGGTGGAGATAGGGGTAGGCAAGGATGCCCCTACTTTGAACTTGTCTTGCTGTCTGGCCCTTGACCTAGGCCTGTGGGTGGCACAAAGAAAAGGCACCCTTTGTCCACTTTTTAGTTGGGTGTGGCAGAGGGAGTGGACAGACCACAGAGTCCTCCCTGAGGCTTGCAGGTCAGAAATGATATCCTGCACATCTGCCCCAAAGAGACTGTAACCTCTGAAGGGGGCATTCAGAATGGACTGCTGGACATCACTGGCAAATCCTGAGACTCTAAGCCAAGAATGCCCCCTGAGGCAGATGCCAGCCACAGCTGCTCTGGCTGAGGTATCTGAGATATCATAGGTAGACCTCATGAGATGCTTACCCACATTAGCCCCAGTCTGGAGAGCCTTAAGCATCTCCTGTTTCTGGGGACCCTCCAGAAAGGCTTGAGCTGCTGCTTTGGTCTTTTTCCAGAGGATATTCTGGAATTTGACCATACTGACCTGGTAATTCGCTATTCTAAGACCCAGCGTGGCCGGAGCAAAAGTCCTTTTGCCCATGAGATCCCATTTTTTGACTCCTTATATAGGGGAAAAGAACTGAGGTGTTGGGGCCTCTTAGATCTATCATGGGCTACATTTATAACTACTGAATCAGACTGCAGTTGCCCTGTGAAAAAGGGCTTCCCTGAGGGAGCCTGGTACAGTCTATCTGCCTTTCTGGGAATGGCAGGGATCAAGACTGACACAGTCGCATCCTTTAGCACAGCTAGCAGAGGAATAATAAGGGGGTTGAATCTGGTAGTTCCAGAAAATCAACCGGGTTTCTCCTAGTAATGTCTTGCTCCTCAGCACCAAACCCCATTGCTGTTTGGAGCTGCCTCATCACTGAGATGAAGGAGGGGTCCTCAGGAGGGGATCTCAGGGTGTACCTTGTGGAGTCCTCACTCACTGAGGAAACTGTGGAGTTAGCACTAGATGAGCCCCTCTCCCCATCTTCCTCCTCATGTAGGATGATGACAGGAATATATTTCTGATCCTTGTCGATGGGTTCTGAGTAGTGTAAGGAAGGCACTGATGATGTCGATGTCCTGGAACGAGCAGGATGCGTCGTCAAGGTAGGTGTTGATGCAGGGACTGGTCTGGTAGGCCCGGAGGAGGCATCACAAGCTGAATAATCTCCACAAAGGAGGAGAGCACCGTCTGGACGTCGATGGTGGCCGGCATTGCCGGAGCACCTTATAGCGTTGATGGGGAAGACTGCAGCCCCCCGGCATCCATGGAGCAGCTTTCGGCGTTGACAGGAGAGGCAGAGGCCCCATTATCGATGGGCCGTCACTAGCCATGGAAGGTCTGGCGGAACCCACTGGCAGCTGTCCCTGAGGAAGTAGGGGTCTAAGCGGCTGAGCTTGCAGCGTCGGGGGATTTAGAAGACCCAAAGTCGACGAACTGTTACTGGCCGTGGAAGGTCAGGTGAGACTCACTGCCAAAGTCGACCATGTTGAAGTGAGGTTTTAGGCAGCAGGAGGGGTCGCCACCAAAGCGGATGACAACGCTGCAATGGGTGGCACCAAGCGAAGCAGTCGTGACTGTTAGCATACTGAGGCAGGGTGGACAATTTATCCTTGCTCCACTCCTTCTCCCGGTGCTTGTGTTTCCCTGATGATTTGTCCCGAGCCTTAGAAGAGTGGGAGCCAGTGGATGGGACTGATGACATGGAAAAGCTTCTGGCCTGGAGCTCTCTCTCCATTCTGGCTACCTTCTGTTCCAGGAGGAAGGATTGCAGGGCTTTCTGACAGCACCACTGGGTAGCCCTGTTGAAGCCAAGGCAGATCTCACAGGCCCTAACGTTGTGGGCCTCTCCAAGACAGTGAATGCAGGCATTGTGGTTGTCGTCGTTGTCAATTCTTATGACGCACTCACAATACCAGAAGAGTTTTGTGCATTTGGTCGACATACACAACAACATTAATCACTTTAAAATAAAGTGATTACTACTAGGGAGCGAAAAATAATAACAGTAGAGAAACCGAAGATTTGGTGGTCGACTGAAGCAACGGTGTCTCCGTGGAGTCTGGTGAGAATCACTGATAGAAGGAAAAGAACTGAGGAAGACATGGGGGTCACCTACATTTATATAATGAGGACATCGATGTATGACATCATCGTGGGCGGCCCCTAGAAGACTGCTAGCAAAAAAAGCTTCTGTGTGGTCCTAGTGCTTGGTGGTTATAGTTCCACAGGTGTGGCCTGATGAGAAAGATATCCTTGAAGAAGATCTGGCCATGATTCTGTGACTGTCCCCTTCTTCTGCTCCCTCAGGCAAGAAAAGCACACGAACATTTGCTGCCCGGTTTGAGTTCTCAGTGTTCTCTATCTGCATTTACTGGGGTTTGGGCCATGCTAATAGTAGCCACTTTAGCTTTGTTTTGCACCACCATCATTTTGGTGTCCAGTAGTGTGACGGTTGTTGCGAAATCTTCCAAACTGTTTGTCCAGAACCTGAATTGCTCCTAAAAGAGCAGCATTCTTTGGCTGAGCTGTGGCCCCATTCCCTGGCAGCAACAAGGGTTCAGTGCATGGACTTTCTTTCACGGCTTCCTTCTTGTTCCCCTCTGTTGTGCCAGTGACTGTATTACCATGATCCATCTCTCATGGTTTTCACGAATGTCAATTTTGATAACTGCTGCATCCGATGTCACTTGTCAATCTGGGGTGAGTAAAGCTGCATGGCATTTTAAGGTAGTCTTTTCTGATGTTTTAAGATTCAGCCAGAGGGACTCGGTAGGCTGTTTCCTCCCAAACTGTCCACTAGCTTCACCCCGTGTCTATCCCATTTAATAATAAAGTCTAATACAGCCTGCATTCCCCACTACTGCATGTGAATCAATCTGAACTAATTAAGACTCCGACCTGGATTCTGGTTCAGACGATTAAGGGGCAAAGCTGGTCTGTCCACCCCTATCTATACTGTAATGGCATGTAAATGTTTTAGGTTTTGCCACATATTTAAGATATTGCCCCCAAACGAGTACCTATTCAACTGTGTGTTTCAGAAACATAAGATAGTTCACATCTGACCTCATAAGTACTAAGTTTGACATCTTAGTTTGCTGTCAGGGAAAAGGCCTGTGATGTCCTAAATAACTGCACTGTGAGGTCAGGAAATACGGCAGCTTTTTATGCGACTATCATGGGTAAGTTTGCAAAAAAAGTGTTGTAACCCTGGGAGGACAAAACAGCTGGTATAGCACAGCACAATGAAACAGAGTCTGGGAGCAATGCTAACCATTTCAGGGATCAAAATTAAGCCTTTGCTCCTTCAGACAGCAAGGCTACCAACTGAGAAAATCCACTGGCCTCACAGACCTTTCCAGTGACCCAACTGGGGTACTTACTGAAAGTTTAACTTCTACAGTACATTCCAGCAAGACTATTAAAAGGAAAATATTACTTAACTGATGCATACTAGACTGGCATTTGGCCAGTAGGCTGGTGCCAATTTCTAACCCAGACATTTTTCTGAAATGTGTAATACCGTACCGTATGTAGTAGCAATAGACTTCTAAATATTTTAGTGGGTGTCTGTGGCATGGTAACAACACTGACAAAAAATCCGATGGCTGTGGATTCCAGTTCTTTATGAAGCCCTTGGGCTAAAAATTCCCAGCACCGACGCTGCAGTGTCGCACAAGAGCAGGGGTGATACAATGTTGGAGCCGCTGTCACTCACGAGACACTGAACTGAAGTTCTATCTGCCTGTCTTTGGTGGCTTCCCAGGTAGAAGTTAAAGATCCCATGGCACGTTTAGAAAGGGATGGGGTAGGACATAAGTTCTAAGGTAATACTACGTGGTGTGTGTGTGCCCGTGTCCAATTAATGGCTGCTGTATACCACAAACAATCCCTACACTACCAGCATCTACAGTAACTAACTGCTTTGTTTGTAAAGACATTTGAGATACAGTGTGTGAGAAAGGCACTATATAAAACTAAATTCTATTACAGTCTATTAAAACTAAACAGAAGCATTTTTTTAAAAACACAATGATATTCATTCCTTGACAACTCTTATGAATTCTCAGAACTGATTAGCGATGTACATCAAACAATGCATATGCATTTTTCTAAAGTTATTTGCTACCCTGCGAATGACAACCAAAATCTTTTAAATTTATTCTCCAGTAAATGTTAACAGCTGAATATTTTTTTTAACGTGCATGCTGAACTGGCTACCTGCTTCTTATTAACTGTATGTAGCAAGTCTTTGGAATGAATACAAATAATAAATTATTTAAGGTGCGCCCAGCATTCATAATCCTGTCTCAGTGAACCACAGACAATGTTTTAACCAGATTCAATCTAAAAAAGCCCAATATACCAATTTCTCTAGCCAGCTGCTTATTACATTTAATGTTCTAAAAAAAAATGCACCAAAGATCACAGGAGTTGGGTACATGAAGAAGGTCAAATGCATAATTTTATAAGATCAGAGGTGAAAACTATAAAGCCCAAAATGTCACAGGAGAAGGGTCAAAGGCAAGTTGTATGTAATAAAACGACATCACACATGACAAGCAATAAGTGTAAGTAGAGGAAGTATATTTACCAAAGATACATTCATTGATTAAAAAAAAGCTGAAACATTCTGCATGGGCTGGGGGTGGGGTGGGATGAAGTGACCAAGTCAGTTCTTATTATGTGGTTATTGATACCAGCAGATTTTTATGGCCTAGCACTTAGTTACATTCAATTTACTTAACTAGAATTATTCTCTTCTGAAATTACAGTTTTGATTCGCATTTACAACGATTAAAACTCTTGATGACAATCCTATAAAAATTCTTTAACATGCGAGTTGTTATTCTCAAGTGCATATGTAAAGGTTGGGGGAGGTAAGCTGCAGCTGTGACCGCTGGACTGAAAGGAAGTATACCTTTTTGGAAACACTAATAATTAAAAAAACAAAACAAAACAAAAAAATCAGCAGCTAACTTTAGAAGCATCTTTTTCTTTTCCCTTTTGCTAACGGGAAGATTTTCCACCTGACAGCACTAGGCGATATGTTAAATACTGCTCTGTTTGTGGCCTGCCGTATCTAGTTCCATTCCCCTTCATACTTCACCAGCACTGTGACTTACTGTCTGTGACATCAAAAGCGAATAGGAAGAGCTACGCACTTTCTGACAGACTGGTCCCTTGTGATGTCAAAATGAGTGAGGTCACGATGCAGATAATGTATGAAGAGGAATGGCAGTAGATACGGCAATGTCTGTAAAGAAAAAAGTACTCACCGTAGTAATCTTCTTTCTTCCAAGGGATCCTTTAGCATCAGTAACTATAGCAGTTAGCTGGCTAGGTGCAACTGCCCTGGAGGTATGCCTTTAAGATAATTAGCATAATAAGCTTGGGCATCAACCAATCAGAAAAAAGGAGGGGAGTGTGCTGAGACAGAGCAGCCTGAAGGGGTTCAGAATTTTTTCAAAGATAATGGGCACATGCCCCCAAAAGTGAACCAACGGGATTCAAAAGACATGCAAATGTCCAAAACCAGAACAGATATCAACAACATGAGGTTGAAAACTCTTTAATAAAGACCAATTTTGGTGACAAACACTGAGAACAGAGCCCTTCTCCTAAAAGGTGAACCGAGGAGGAAGGGTGGGAGCTTACTGATGCTAAAGGACCCCTTGGAAGAAAGAAGATTACTATGGTGAGTAATTTTTTCTTCTTACCCCAGAAGTCCTTTAGCATCAGTAACTATAGCAGATTACTGAGCAGTACCAAGTGGGAGGTAGGCAGAGAGCCTACTTAGGAAAGAGGCTCTGCAGACCCACCTTGCCAAATTTTGGCACCAGATCTGGACTGCACGTCTAAGCTGTGGTGCTTAATGAATGTGTGTACAGATTTCCAGGTAGCTGCTTTGCAGACATCCTGAGATGGTATGTCCCTTGCTGTTGCCACAGAGGCTGCAGTACCCCTGCTGGAGTGGGCCCTGGGTCCCACGGGAGGCTGATGACCAGCGTTTTTGTAGCAGATTCTAATACAAGAGACTAACCAGCTGGAAATAGTCCTCTTGGCAGCTGGTCTTCCTCTACCTACATCTCCATAGGTGAGGAACAACTCAGTGGAAGAGCCACTGACCTGTCTAATATGCTCTAGATAGTAAAAGAGAGCTCTTTTGACATCCAGACTGAGGAGCTTCTGCTCACCTGGAGTAGATTCCTTGGTAAAGAAGATAGGCAGAGTAATAGACTGGTTAAGGTGAAAGTTAGGGAACCACCTTAGGCAGGAACTTCCCACTTGTCCTGAGCTCAGTTTTGTCTCTGTGAGGAATGATGTAATTAGGCTCACTGCACAGGGCCTGTAGCTCTGAAATCCTCCTGGCAGAGATCATGGCCACCAGGAAGACAGATTTCCCGGTTACGAACTTGAGATGGGAAATGGCCACAGGCTCAAAGGGTGGTTCCATGAGCCTGGCAATGTAAAGATTCAGACTCCAAGGAGGACTGGCTCCCTGACTGGAGGCTGTAGGTGCAAGAGGCTTGTGAAAAATTGTTTGAATACGGTGTGGGAAAAAGTTGACTTACTGTTCCCCATCAAAAGATAGGCCAAAACTGCACCCAAGTGTAGCTTGAGAGGGGAGGGTTTCAAGCCTGATGCCTGCAGCTGTACCAGGCAATCCAACAGCTGGGAGTCTGAAGCTGTAAGGGGATTGACCTTTTTTGCTCTTCCAAAGGGAGAACTCCTTCCCATCTGGATGCATAGTCTTTCTTTGTGTTAGTTTGTTTGTTTTTTTATAGCCATCCTCCAGGTCATAAGGACTTGCTCCGAGTACTAAGAGGATGGAAACTTAATTCCTCAAGAACCAGGCCTTGAGGTAAAGAGAGTGTATGTCTGGATAATGCACTCCTGTCTGAGGAAGGGTCAGCAGAGACTAAGTTGGTGGCAGGAGAATGGGCCTGCTGCAGGATAGTGAGAGAAGGAGAGGGTACCAGGCTTGCATGGACCAATCTGGAGCCACCAGAATCCTTGATGATGAATGTAGTCTGAGCTTCAGCAATACCCTGAGTATCAGAGGGAAGGGAGGGATTGCATATAGGTACCTCCTTGACCAGTCCAGGATCAGGGCATCCAGGGGAAGTGTTCCCTGGACTGGGGGCCTACAATAGTACTGATGAAGATGGAAATTGAGGGGAGAGGCAAACAGATCCACTTCTGGAGTGCCCTCACCGCCTGAACACTGTGGCTAGTACTTGCTTGTTCAGAGTCAATTTGCTTCGACCTCAACTGATGCGAGTTAGAGCATCTGCCAGGATATTGTGCTTACCTGGGAGGTGAATAGCTGAATGTCTGACTCCCAGGGAGAAGGTGAGACCAGATTGTCAGAGCTCCTGAACAGAATATTTCCTAATCTGGTACCACCCTGCTTGGTTATGTAAAACATTGCAGTGGTGTGTCTGTTTGAATTTGTACAGTCTGCCCTTTTATGACAGGAGCATATGCTTTGAGAGTTACAAAGATTGCTCTAAGTTCCAAAAGGTACATATGTAACTATGACTCTTGGAGAGTCCAGGTGCCACTCACTGAGTCACTGTCCAGATGAGCTACCCCACCCAGGAGGGAGGCCTCTGTGGGGAGCGGAGCTTGGAAGGGGATCCCTACTGCCAAACTTGCAGGGTTCTTCCACCAAAGCAGAGACTGAAGTGACTGCTCTGTCACCAGTATTAGCTTTGAAACACTGCTGCTTCTTTAAGACCAGCGAGCTCTAAAATAGGCTTGCAGGATTCGCATCCTGTACCTGACTCCTGGGACCACTGCAGGCATTGAAGTCATGTGACCCAATAGCCTGAGGAAATGTCTGGTTGATCATGGCTGTCCCTGGACAAAAGAATCTGCCACTGAGGGAAAGTTTGAATTCTCACCTGTGAAGGAAGGCATATCCTTTCTGAGTGTCCAGCTGAGCTCCTATAAAGGTGAGTAGCTGGGTGGGTTCCAGGTGAGACTTTATTTAGATTTAGCAGGGAACACAAAGACACCAGAGTGAGCCCTGTGAGGGGAAAGGGACTCCCTAAACTGACGAGGAGACTTTGGCACTATGAGCCAATCGTCAAAAAGGGTTAGACAGAGATACCCCGCTTCCTGAGGTGTGCTGCTACCACTGCCAGGCACTTTGTAAATACTCCTGGGGCTGAGGACAGGCTGAAAGGCTGCAGCGAACTGACAGTGGCCCGAATGGAGTTTAAACCTGAGAAACTTCCTGTAAGACCTCCTTATGGGTATATGGAAAAAAGGAGTCCTTTAGGTCCAGGGAGGCTAGCCAGTCTCTCTGCTATAAGGACTGTATGACTAGTAGCAGAAACATAGAAACAGAATTTGATGGCAGAGAAGGACCGCTTGGCCCACCCAGTCTGCCCATTTCCGTACCTAATGGATAAGCTGCAGATCCTAGTTAACCAGCAGCCTACTTCTTTCTACCCCCAGCCCCTAGAATTGCCTTATGGCTATCCCACGCATGCTTGAATTCAGTCACTGTTTAATTTGAGTTTTAATAACAAGGTAGGTCGACACTCCCCAGTTTTCTTTTGTGTCAGAAAATACCTGGAGTAGAGGCCCTTGCCCCTGTTCGTGGGCCGGGACCCCTCTCCCACCACTCGCAGAGCTAGAAAGTTTTTTTTACCTCCAACTTCAACAGTAACACCTGTGTTGGGGTTAGAGGCTTTGACACCTGGGTACACTTGAGGTCTATATACACTCACATCAGGGCTTAGACTGTGAAGCTGCTGGCTAGGTAGAGGTGGCCCTTCTTTGGCCCCTTCTGTCCCTCCCTCTAAAAGCACCCTGTACTGAGAGAAGTTGGGTAGGGAATGTAAGGCCTGGGAAAATAACATCTGCCCCTACTGCCCTTGGATGGAATTTATGCGGGGCAGGAGGCTTAGGTTTAGCCAAGAGGCCTTGTTGCAGTCAGTTGTTCTGGAATCGAACAATATGATTTGATCACAGGGAAAGTCCATGGCCTTAGACTGGGTGTCTGGGGTTAGACTGGTAGTTTTAAGCCAGGCAAAGCACCTCAGAGAGATGGCATGGGCCATGGCTCTGGAGGCGGCAACTTTGTTGTCATCTACCATGTGAAATTGGTACTACATCTCTTCCTGGGCAGTTTTTTGCTGTATCTACCAGCTCCTGTATTGTATCCAATCCCTTGCAGGTAATGGCCAGGACAGAAATCTACAGTGCTTTCTGATATTTGGCCGTGAAAGCCGTGTAGGAAGAAAGTTTAACAATCAGCCTGTGGTTTGCTATGAAATCTATTTTGCTTCAGTCCTTGTCCAGGGGTTAGGAGGACAAGAAAAAAATGACTCACCACAGTAATGTTGTTTCTTCTAATGGAGTCTTGCTGTATTCTGACTATATGCAGTTAGCCCCAGCACTTGAACTGCTCCAGAGAGGAAAGGGTTAACTCTATGCCAGGGCACAGAACGTTGAGCTCGAGCTCTGTTTTCAAACCTCTGTCCCAGGTACTCCTCATTGTAACTGTCAGATTCTTACGAGCACTATGCTAACTATTAAACAGAAACTGTTTTAGAAATGTTGTGCCAGAAGGTAATAAACAGATTGTTAGGGTCTAAAAGACTCAAGTCAAGAACCCCAAAAAGAAAATAAAACCTTCTAAAAGAAGAGGTGACCCAGGTACACCTCTGGGGTGCAGCACTGGGTCTGCCAACCCACATCCCAAGACAGCTAGGTTCTAGGAGGCAGGGCGGGAGGTCAGAATACAGCCAGACTCCATTAGAAGAAACATTACTATGGTGAGTAATTTTTTCTTCAAACAACATGAAATCTTGCTGTATTCTGTTCTCTTTCAACTATTCAGTACCCCTGGAGGAAGGAGTTACAGAACCTATTTTGGGAACAGGTTCTGCAGCACTGCTGTGCCAAACCTAGCATTGCTTCTTGACTGAGTGTCAAGAGAATAATGCTTAGTAAATGTGTGAAGTTTTCCAGGTTGCTGCTTTACAGATTTCCACTAAGGGTATGTCTCTAGCTGCTGCGACCGAAGCAGCTGTACCTCTGGTGGAGTGAGCCCTCAGGCCTGAGGGTGGCTCTTTCCCCAATTTTGAGTAGCAGAACTGAATACAGGAGACAATTCACCTGGCAATAGTTTTCTTAGTGGCAGGTTTACCTTTTCCAACTTCTCCACAAGTGAGAAATAGCTGTGAACAGTGATTTCTATGAGCCTTAGTATATTCTATATAATAACTAAGGCCCTCTTTACATCAAGACTGTGCAGTCTTCTCTCCCAGAGGAAGAACGGTCAGTGAAAAATACAGGCAATGACACAGACTGGTTCAAATGAAAGTCTGATACCACCTTGGGCAGGAACTTTCTGTTTGTTCGAAGGACCACCTTATCCTTGTGAAATGAAGTGAAATCAGGTTCCACTGACTCTCCTAGCTGAGGTAATGGCTACCAGGAACACAGTTTTCCAAGTCAAGTATTTCAGCTCAGCTGAAGATAATGGTTCAAAGGGGGGGCTGCATAAGCTGTGCAATACAGATATTCAGATCCCAAACAGAAGTAGGGTCCCTAAAGCGGGGATTGATATGAACCAGACCTTTGAAAAATGTATTGAAAACTGGATGGGAGGCTAGGGAAGAGCACTTCCCAGCTGAAAGAAAGGCAGAGATAGCTGCCAAATGCACTTTGAGAGTGGTAGGCCTGAGGCCCAAACTGTTAAAATGAACCAAACAGTCCAAAGCAATGGCAATGTCAGCTGAATCAAGCTGAATATGCCTCTGAGAACACCAGAAACCAAATCTCTTCCATTTGGAATTGTAAGTTTTTCTAATAGAATGCTTCCTACTAACCTTAAGAATGTCCAAGACTGACTGGGAAAGATGCAGGCTTGCATATTCTAGCTCCTCAAGAGCCAAGCTTTGAGTCTGAAGGTTGGGATACAGAATCCTCCCCGTGAGGAGGTGAGAAGATTGTGCTATCTGGGAAGACAAACTGGAACTGTCACTGACATTGACAATAGTAGGGGGTACCAAGGCTGCCTGGCCCAGTCTGGAGCCACTAGAATCACAGTGCAAGGCTGAGATCTGATCTTGACCAGAACTCTGAATATCAGAGGAAAAGCATACAGAAACCTGCTTGTCCAATCCAACAGGAGAGCATCTTGAGGAACAGACCCCAAAAGGGGGGTCTGCAGCAGAACAGGGGAAGCTGATGATTGTCCAGGGCTGCAAAGAGATCTATCTCTGGAGTGCCCCACCTCTTGAAAATGATCTGAAGAATTAGAGGATTCAGGGCCCATTCATGGTGACGCTGAGAAATCCTGCTGAGAGCATCTGCCAGTGCATTGTCCTTCCCCAGGAGATGCACAGCTATCAGGGAAACCTGCAGGGAATAAGCTAGTGACCATATTTTCATGGCTTTGGTGCACAAGGCCGTGGACTGAGTGCCCCCTGCTTGTTGATGTACCACATGGTTGTGGTGTCGTCTGTCCTGATCCGCACCACTTTCCCCTGGATTGTTTTCGAGAATGTCTGAAGTGCTAGAAAGATAGCCCGGAGTTCTGGAGGATTTATGTGCAGGAGAGACTCCTGATAAGACCATGTTCCCTGAGCAGTAAGCTGGTCTAGATGGACTCCCCATCTCAGTAGAGAAGCATCCGTGATGAGAATCACTGTTGGAGCCTGACTGAGGAAGGGGACATCTTGCCTTAGATTGTCCTCCTCCTCCAGTCACCACTGAAGAGCCTGAAACAGAGTTTGAGACACTGGAACTAACTTGGAGAGAGAGAGTCTTTTTCTGAGACCAAAAAGATTTTAGATGAAATTGAATCTCTCATATCTGAAACCTTGTTCCCTGCCCCCTGCACTACTGCAGTGCAAGCTGCCATGTGGCCTAGCAACTGTAAGAAGTGCCTGGCTGGCTAAGACACTAGTGGACGAAAAGAGGAAGCCAGTGTAATGAGGGACTGAACTCTTTGAAAGAGGAAGAAAGGCCTTGGCCTGGACAGTGTCCGGCTCCAACCCTGTAAATGTGAGAAGCAGGGCTGGTTACAGAACAGACTTTTCTAGATTTAGGATGAATCCTAAGGAGTCCAGAAGCTTCTGAGTGACCTCTAGAGCTGACATGACTTGGTCTGAGGACTGAACCACTATGAGCCAGTTGTCCAGGTAAGGGAACAGTAAGATGCCTTGTCTCCTAAGGCCACCACTACTGCCAGACACTTGGTGAACACCCTTGGAGCACAGGCCAAAAGGCATTGCTCTGAACTGGTAGTGGCCTGAGGGCAACTCGAACCTGAGGTACCTTCTGTGGGAATGTCTGATAGGTATGTGGAAATAGGCATCCTTGAGATCCAGGGAGGCTAGCCAGTCTCCTGGTCTCAGTGAGGGAAGAATTATTCCCAGAGTCACCATTTTGAACTTTGGCTTTAGTATATTTGTTTAGGTATCTTAGTTCTAGGATGGGTCACCACTCCCCTGTCTTTTTTGGGGGTAAGAAAGTATCTGGAATACAGTTCTTTTCCCCTGTGATAGAGAGGTACCTTCTCTACTGCTTGTAGAAGTAGTAGAGAAAGAGACTTCTGCCTCTAAGGCCTTTGTCTCCAAGGGAGAGAGGAGGACGGAAAGACTTTGCTCTCATTTTGGGAACCTTTTGAAACTGAGAGGAGATCCCTGCTCACTACTTCCAGGACCCGTTTATCTAAGGTAACGAGACTTGGCCTGGAAGTAGTAAGCCAGCCTGCCCCCCACTGGAACTGAGGAGGTGACCCTGATTGACACATCAGGGTGTCTGGCAGGGGGCTTAGACTGAGTGGAGGATGGAGTCCTGGTCATCCCCCTCCTGCCTCTTCCCCTAAAGAACCCCCTCTGCTGGAAAGAAGAGGAGGCCTGGGCTTGGGGAAAAGGCCTGCCCCTGCCAGCCCTGGATTGCTGCCTCTGAGGAGTGACTTGCTTTTCCTTGGCTGCAGCACTCCTGTAGGTGGTCCTGTATTCATCCATCTTTTACATGTAAGCCTCTGTTTGCTGTCCAAACAGAGAATTAACCGTGACAGGCAAATCCATGGCCTTGGTCTGGGTATCCTGTGAAAAACTGGTACACCTGAGCCAAGCAAATCTTCTCAGGGAGACAGATGTAGCCAGAACCCTAGAGTGTACATAATTCGAGTCAACAGCAGCATGAAACTGGACCTTTGATTCCTTAGTACCATCCACAGCCACCTGCTCCAGCTCCTTGGCCAGCTGGGAAGGGACATTCTTAGCGAGCTCCAGAACCGTATCCCACATAGATTTCTGGTATCTGGCTGTAAATGTCATGTAATTAGCATGCCTGAGCCTCAAGAGGATGCCAAGTACTGTTTCTTTGCCATGGCATCCACTTTCCTGGAATCCTTATCTGGGAGGTGAGATGCCAGGAATATTAGCCTTGTTACAGGCTGCAGCTTGCACTACCCAAACATGGCTGCAATGATTTGTAAGGAATTCCATCCCAGGACCTGACAAGGTATACCTCCGGTCCATCTTTTATCCACAGGGGTATGGATGTTGGAAACTGAAGAATTTTTGTGTCCGCTTCCTAAGGATTTATGCAGAGGGACAGACACCCTTTGGACTCTGGGACATCCATCATCTCAACATAGTCAGGTTCCTCCTGATCCTGTTCAAGCCTCTTCCACAGGAAGCTGGAGGCTATCAGCCACTTTCCTGTAGAACAAGATATGGGAGGGGGACTCAAAGTCTGGGAGGAGACACATGAGAAGGCCTGTCTGGGGAGATGTCAGGCTCTACTGGCTCATCTAGGCCTTCATAATCTTCTTCTCCTTCCCAATCACCCACATAAAATGCTTCAGGGTTATATTCAGAAACAGAAACTTCTGACCAAACTGACTGTTTTTAGATCGGTGTCAGTTCAGTCGGAACCGGGCAAAGCGACTGTATAACAACAATCGCTTTAGCTATTTCATCAGCAGTCGGTACATGGGAACCGGATCCGAATCGTCTGACTTGTACTTTCTCTTAGGCAGGAATCGATTCCACAAAATCGGCTCTCCTTTTGCCCGAAAGGCATTGCCCCAGTCAGTGGGCACCCGTCAGAGTTTGGTCGGAACTGAACCAGGCTGGCCATCTGGGTCAGCAGATTTCTCAGCCTCCCTTTCCCTTCAGCCTACTTAAACATTTACCTGAAGTGGCTTTGGGAAAGTTTTGCAAATTGGCAGTCTTCTTGAGGTGGTCAAACCCCCAGACACTAAACACAGACGAGGTGGGGATCAGCCTTAGCAAAGGCCTCCCAACACTCGGTGCAGTGCTGAAACCCAGTGGGACCGGTTTTCTTTTTGGGTTTCTCAGACATGCCTAAAAATAATAAGTTACCCTTACCAGTGTTTAAGCCAGGCAACTACAAACCTATCGGTTCCAACCGTGTCACGGGTCGGTTAAAAACCCGAAAAATATCATTTTTTTTAGGATCCGATAGTTACTAGGAACCACAATATAAAGGGTAGAAAAAATTACCAGAAAAAACAATACAGAATTGCTTCGGTTTCCAACCAGACCAATCGGAAAGAAACCGAACAAAAAACAATTTCTACCAACAAAACTCTAAACTACCTACTAAGTACACTTACTGTACCATGGAGAGAGATCAGAATACTGAAAAATAATTAAATGGTAGGTAAAACTGACTGATTTTTACTTGAACTGAACCGAAGCGAAGGAGAGGATCTCCGGGCGACTCCTCAATGGCGGAGTAAAGAATCTGACAGTTACACTGAGAGTACACCTGGGACAGAGGTTTGAAAACCAAGCTCAAGCTCAATGTTCTATGCCCTGGTATAGAGTTAACCCTTTCTTCTCCAGAACAGTTCAAGTGCTGGGGCTAACTGCATATACAGTAGTCAGAATACAGCAAGACTTTATATTTGCTTGAAGGAGACCCAGCTTTCTCGCCAGCTGATTGCTGCACCATACTCTGTACAGACAGGCACTCAGCATTGTTCTTAGACAATTTATATATTTATTTACCCTTTTTTAGCCCACTTGGGAATCCCTGCTACAGAAGTGGGTGTCTGAAGCAGTTTCACGGTATTTGTATTTATATTGTTTCATTACAGTTAGGCACAACCAGTCTTTAGGATGTGAGAGACCTTCATCTCCCTATAATCTTTATTCTCATCCTCATCCTGGATGGACTCCTGAGTAGGGATGTCCAGGGTGTCTAGCATATTTTGGATAAATGTAAGCATAGAGGGAATCCATGTTTAGCAGAGGAAGCTCCAAAGAGAGGTTAGTGGATACATAAGGTTCTAGGCCCTCAAATTAATGTCAGGGGCATCATAAAATTATTCATCATCATCATCTGTAATACCCTCACAGTCTCAGGAAGAGAGAACTGTGGAAGACTGCATACTAGCCCCAAACATAGACCCCATCTTTTGTAAGGTCTGAAGAACATGCCATGCTTCTGCCATGTCCTGCACAGATGGGAGAGCCTGGGCAGACTATGGCCGTATATGTTCTGTTATTTTCTTTATGTTTTTTGGCCCCTGTTGTCTCACTAATGGGTTACCCAGGAGCAACAGTAGTGTTTCTGTCTTTACAGACTATCTTTTTAGCCACTTCATCAGCAGCTTGATCATGCTTCCTTTTGTACAGACACTTCATCAGTGCCCTTATTTTTAAATTTGGGAGGGGCATCATCAGCTCCTTTGGAAGCTTTATTTATTTGGCTGGGACATGGAATTTTTATTTTTTATTAAATTTAGATGGCCCCTCATCGGTAGCCTTTGATTTTTCCTCAGCCATATATATTTTTCCTAGGTCTCTTTGCTCTGTTTTCACCAAATTTGTGCAAAGAGAACCAGTAGATCTGGCCCAAAACCAACTGAGGCACAGGTTGCTGAAAATGCTGTTAAACCAGTCCTGTGACAGCTGACAACCACTTTTTTTTTTTTGGTAGATCCAGATTTCTGTTTAGTTCTGGGAATCTCTGACAAGCCAATCCACAGAGAATCCAGCAATAACTGTCAACGTCTGAAAATCAAACAGTTACCTCGCGGTATGGACCTGCAAGTTCTGAGGTAAAAAAACACAGAAAAATCATCAAAATTCGACAGTTCCCTAAAGAAACTATAAAATACTGACAGGAACCGTCGAAAATCTGCAGCTGCGGTAAAAAATATACATAAATTAAGCAGTTGTGGTAAAACTAACGTATAAAATACGCAGATGTAGTAAAAAAAAGGCTAAAAAACAGTAAAATTACCACCGGCACACTACAAAAATAAGTTTGTGAGGAAAACTTTACCAAGATAAGCAAAAAGGAGGCTGTCAACAAGGAAAGTTGAGAGACACCTCTGGGGCAATGTTGCTCAGTCAGCAGAGAAACAATTCTGAAGCCCTTCAGGCTGTTACACTCCCCTCCTTTTTTCTGATTGGCTGATGCCCAAGCTCATTATGCTAATTATCTTAAAGGCATACCTCCGGGGTAGTTGCGCCTAGCCAGCTAACTGCTATAGTTACTGATGCTAAAGGACTCCTGGGGTAAGAAATAGCCACTCTAAACACAAATGGCGAGTAACATGCAGAGCAGCTGACCTGGTGTACGTTTAGAAACCAGCACTGTCCAGACATTCAAAGCAGGACTAAGCAGATTGCTGAGAGAGAATGGCGTTGAGAGTTTCACAGAGTCAGTGGGGTATCTATCCAGCTGTTAAACGTGGCTGTGTGCCCATACTCAAACTAGGTATAGTCACTGCTGTACACAGAAGAAGCACGCAAAGACAACACAAACTCTATGCCCTTTCAGTCATCTTAATACTATGTTAAATTACTATATTACATCACACTTACTAATATTAAAAGAATGTTCTAAGATAACATCTGTGAAAAAAGTACCTGTCTCCGCTGAGACTTGAGTGGCCACCTTTGACATCTGGTTCCCATCCTTCTAAGTCATGTATCCTGTGAGCGTGAATACTCCTATGTCTACGTGATCTCTGTATCTGTGGATGTCCAAATGTGATGACAAGTGCACTGCACTTGGCTAACTGAATGCACGGAATGTTTCTATTACTGTTATGTCACCTCAAATGTTACTAGTAATGTGCTGTATGAACTCTGCAAAGCTGTTCTGTACTTAATTAATCTCACGTCACTCCAGAACAGACATATGTCTCTGCGAGCCTCACCTAGTTAACAAAATCCAAATAAACAAATATATTTTATAAACAAGTATTCTATGATGTTATTTTACGCATGTTAACATATGCCTTGATATAAATGAAAGCCACTGCTCAGCTAACAAGGCCCTTATTAGTGGAGCAATGGCTTTCATTTATATCAATGCATGTATTAACATTCATAAAGTAACATAATAAAATACCCCCAAAGACTTTTATGAAGCACGCCCCTGCGATCTCTCTCGTTAGAAGTCTCAAAACGTCTTAGTGCAGGGGCAGGGCTAGCACACTGGGAAGTGGAAGGGATTGGCTGTCTGTCTCTTTGGGCCAATTTATGATTCCTTCCCTCCCAAAGGGGACATCAACAAAATTATCCCTTATTTTATCTTTGAATGAATCATGCAGGCTCAAGGTAGACAACTACAGAAACAGAGAATTTGACGGCAGATAAGGACTGCTTGGCCCACCTAGTCTGCCCATTTCCCTACCTAACGGATAAGCTGCAGATCCTAGTTAACCAACAGCCTACTTCCTCCTACCCCCCACTACAACTGCCTTATGTCTGTCCCATGCATTCTTGAATTCCCCCAGTTTTTGACTCTCTGACCTCCTCAGGAAGGCTGTTCCATGTATCCACAACCCTCTGTGAAGAAATACTTCCTCCATTACCTCTGAGCCGTCCCCCTCTATCTTCAAATTGTGCCCCTTGTTTTGCACATCTCTTTTCTGAAAGATGCTACTCTCTTGGACTTTGTTGATTCCCTTGAGATATTTGAAAGTTTCTATCATCCCCCCCTCCCTCCTTTCCTCAAGGCTATACATCTTTAGTTCCTTTAGTCTTTCTTCACATGTCTTCTGATGCAGACCCTGCATCATTCTGTTGCCCTCCTCTGTACAGCCTCCACCCTGTCTATGTCTTTGCGGAGATGGGGTCTCCAGATCTGTACACAGTACTCAGATGTGGTCTTACCAACTGTCTGTACAGAAGGCCAACAACTTCCTGTTTTCTACTGGTGATGCCTCTCCTATGCATCCCAGTATCCCCCATCCCTCCTTACTGCCTTCTCACTTGGCTGGCCCACCTTTAGGTCGTCTGATATGACTACCCCAGGTCCCTTTCCATTTTTGTTGTTGTCAGTATCCAACCCCCCCATTGTGTACTCTTCCCCTGGGTTTTTGTTTCCCAGGTGCATTACTTGCACTTCTTTGCATTGAATCTAAGCTGCCATACATTTGACCATTCCTCCAACCTTGCCAAGTCCTTTTCATCCTTTCCACCCCACCTTGTGTATCAACCCTGTTGCAGATCTTTGTGTCATCTGCAAAGAGACATACTTTCTCTTCCAGTCCCTCTGCAATGTCACTTATAAAGACATTAAAAAGGACCAGCCCCAGTACTGAACCCTGTGGTACCCCACTAGTAACCCTCCTTTCTTCACTGTGTACTCCATTTAATATTACCCGCTGTGTCCTGTTGTCCAATCAGTGTTTTACCCGGGCTACCACCCTAGGACCCACTCCCAGGCTGGTTAATTTGTTTATTAATGTTTTGTGCAGGACTGTGTCAAATGCCTTGCTAAAGTCTAGGTAGGCCATGTCCACAGCCCCTCCCTGGTCTACTGCTTTGGTCACCCAGTCAAAGAAATCAATTAGATTTGTCTGACATGACCTTTCCATCTGAATCCATGCTGCCTTGGGTCCTGTGCCCCACTGGCCTCTATGAAACTATGGGTTTCAAAACAAAAATAAAAAAATATTTTCACAGACATATGTTGAACATTCCTTTAAGTACAAAATCTTCTAATTGGTCAAAGGAAAATTAAAAAGCTGCCATGAAATGTAACTACTACAGTAGGTAATTTCCAATGTAACATTGTTTTCTGCTGTTTTGGCTCTACCAGCTCTTTAAATGACAGTGTCCTCTGGACAGGAAAGGCTTGGACTGAAACGACCTTCTCACTGTAAACCAGTTGGAAGCAATGAACCTAAATTCACAAAAACGGTGCCATGTCACTATTCTGGCATGCATAACAAAACATTTAAAAGATGTGACTTATCAGAGACAGGATAACACAGTGAATTATTTATTATTCAACTCTATTTACCAAGTAAGTAAGTGCATCAGACAAAGTGCCTATTTTCAGACACAACCTGGTAGGTTACGAAGGTATAGAAAAAACGGTCAGAATTTACAGTACTAAAAAATGCAACAATTCAGTGCATTCAGCAGATAGAGGCATATCAGCAGATACAAAACATGCTCCAAGACAACAAAGTATAAAACAAATCAAAAGTAACACAGAACCATAATATGCTACATGACGTTTCAGACTATATATTAATGGAGAAGGAGCCTGAGCAACTACTACTAGAAACATTAGCCTACTAACCCTCCTTTCAACATCATGATGCATTAACACGCCCAACCCACCCGGGCCTCACAGGTCCAGGGTATAAATCTACCTACTGAAGTCACAAGTGAGATGAATTTAGTGGTCTCTGTTCACACCCCTTTATTTCCCTCCCTCCTTCTCCCCTTTCTCTTTTCTCTTATTAATATTTACTTATTTTTGAATCTGACAAGATAATGCATTTCCATTTTTTCTTTAATTTCCCTTTAGGTCCAGCTGGGATATTCTGAATTACATTTGGACCATCATCTCATCTCTTTCATCAAACTATTTTGACATTTATTTGGCAGTTCACTGTTGCCATCTTTAACATGGACATTTAAGTCAGTCAAAAGATTAATAACAATGAAATGCATATTATAGAATGATTCTCTACTTGCTATCGAAGTCTATTGTGAGTGTTTGAGTTATCAGTACAGCTTTATGTGAGGCACTCTAACCACTATGACATGCATAGAGTTAACCTTGGTGTTTTCTCCTAGCATTCTGCAAAATTAATAGGAAATAGTAGCCTGTATTGGTCAGTTTGAACTGGCACTCATAAATATGTAAATTACTTGGCTACTTATAGAGTGCCTTACTGAATTAAGCTCCACCCCTAGGAAGACATTAGACAATGTCAGAAGCACATGAGGAGCTTTTGTTCATGCCGAGTGGTGTTTTAGTACTGGCTGTAGCTTGTATTTGCACACAAAGGCACAAATGCACTACTCTAGTTAAAGTAAAATAGAACAGAATGGAAGCTCGGGAGTGTTGTGTTCTGTTGTTGGTTTTGTTTGGATTTTGAACAAGCACCCAAAACAAGACTGTAGTTGCTGTGGCTCTCTTTCTGTTCCTGTGCGTTTATTGTTAGCCATACACCACACATGTGGCTAGGGGGTTATATACCCAACTGCACTGATCGGAGCTTTCCAAGCTATAGCCAGTTACATTTTTTAGGGAGACAGTTCCCTTTTTTGTCACACAGTGCCAGCTACGGTATATTTAATACCAGCCACCATTAAAATCAGTTTGCAAGTTGGCGACCAGTGTTCAGCGTTTGCTTGTCTACCCGATTGGTAAAGATGGAGCAGGGCGTTGCAAGCTCTCTGACCAGCGTATCAAAACTGCCACTCGGAAGCGAAGAGGTACATGAAGAGATAGAGAGCAGAGCTGATATTTTCTGACACACTAGCAAGTAGTGGACTGGTGGGCAATGACACAGCCACATCATTAAAGACATATAGAATAATGGCTGAGTAGGTGGTTATAAGGAGAATTTTACTCACACCCGAGGTGTGGGATGCCACATAAACCCTGAGAGCAAAGCTCTAGGTTTACAAAGGCATCCCTCACCAAGGGTGTGTGTATAATTTTACACACCTATTGAGCCTTTATTTTATATAATTGCTAGCGGGGGGCTTTTTTCATTATATAATTATATAAAATAAAAACACATTCCTGTTCAGCCATGGTCCTGTCTGGGTTTAGCCTGGTTCGCGGCTCCTACAACCTTTCGTTTTTTTTTTGTGTTAAAGTTCAAGTAAGGTTTAAAGTTTAATCATGACAGTTCAGCTTCTTTTTTTTTTTTTAAAGACTCACTTACTGCTGAGAGCAAGTGACAGTCGGGGTGGTGGTGCAGTGTTCAGGGAGACAGCGAGAAGACGACCGGCTAGCGATGCATGGAGTTGGGAAACTCAGAAATGTACTGCCTATAACCAGCTGGTTATAACGGCAAATTATAATGAGGTTTCCTATGGGAAAACGCCCCGTAATTATATTGTTCTTTAGACTAGACAGGCTGTTAAATGACAAAACCAGGCTATTATATAATTGGCCCACACTTTCAAAAATAGACAGAAATTAAGAGAACACCTAGCGGGTTCAGAATGCCAAAAACACATGTAATGGATTATGAAAAATTCAGACAAAAGACTGAGTGGGAAGAAACTCTTAATAACTGCTCATTTAAAGTAATGAAAATTCTAATATGAGAAGATTTAAATTTGGAAGCTGCTCAAAATGAAATAAATAGTGTGAAAAACAAATCAAGTAATTACAGTGCAAAACCTGACTATAAAGACTTGGGACAAAACTAAATGAAAGAGTTGCAAAATACAAAAGAGACAGTAATAAGAAAAAGAACAGAAATAAGTCCGTGACCTCAGTGAATATGAAGCGGGTTATTGCTACCAACTGGTAACAGCTCATCGCAGAAGTATAGGAACGTCATACTGTCATGGAATAAACAGACATTATAAAAATAAAGATGGGAATGGAAACCCTGAACAGGATAGATCAAGTTCAGAGGACAGAGGTGCATCAATACAGGGAAGAGAGCACTCAGTGATTTTTTTTTAGAACTAGGGGAAATAATTATGGTAGAGAAGAGAAAGGATCCAATGGGCAGGGACAAAAGGAGAAAGAGGGGCAGAGGCAATAAAAAGAGGAAAGCCACCAAAACAGCCATCAAGGAAATTGCTCAGAATACCCACAGCAAACAAGTAATTAACATTTCGGACAGACAGCCAACAGAACAACAACAACTGCAAATTTTGTCCAAAGATTTGAATTTCATTGCCTCGCCAAAGCCAGATAAATTCAAAAGAACAGTGGAAATGTGTAAACTGCACAGGAAAATAAATTTAAAAATACACTCTGGATTACAAAATCGAGTTGAGACTGCAAATCTTGAAAGGCATTTGTCAGAGGTAGAAGACTGATCTATGGGTTATTGTAGACATCCTTGACTTTGACAGTGAGATGCTACATGATATATGTAATGCTGAGATCTTTGATCCAGATGGAAACAGAGATTTTGCTTTGAATGTGCTGCTGGTTGAGACATCAAATGCATCACCTAATGATATTATTTCAAGTAGCAATGATGTGCTTCATGATAATGTTAACTCTGAGGAAGGAGGGGGTAAAGGCAGAAGCAACATCTCAGCCAGTTGTTTATAGAACAACAGGCTTTAAACATAAATCGAGCTTTGTGCCCCACATACATTATTAATACCATCAGTACATGTTTATCAGACAGCGGTTAATTCATAGGTGAAGGATCTTTTCAGCTGTACTGAGAATTTGGATTATTATTATTACTGGACATGACTGGGACCTTCAAGTACTTGAAAGGGATAAATAAGGTTGATAAGGACAGTCTCTAAGCTGAGTGGCAACCATAACACGAGGGGGCACAGTCTTAAGCTGAAGGGTGGGTGGTTTACGTTTAGGAGGGAGGCCAGGAAGCACTTCTTCACACAGAGAGTGGAGGACACTTGGAATGCACTGCCAGAAGAGGTAATCTCATTGAAGACAGTGGGCAGCTTTAAGAGAGGCTGGGATAGGTATAGGGAGAGGGACGAGGTAAAGGTCATGGGTAGGGAGGATGGGAGGAGTGGGGAGAGGGGGCAGAGACAGTAGCTCAAGCTGTGGGCCTGCAACACGAGCAGACTTGATAGACCAAATGGCCTTCTTCTGCTGGTTTCTTCATATGTTCGTGTCACAATATCACCACCCCCAGAAAAGTCAGCCATAGAATTACATAACCTACCACAACATTACCACCCCAGAAAAGTCAGCCATAGAATTACATAACCTACCACAACATTACCACCCTGGAAAAGTCAGCCATAGAATTGCATAACCTACCACAACATTACCACCCCGGAAAAGTTAGCTACAGAAGAATTACGTAACATGCAGAATACAGAAATAAAATTACGTAACCTGCAAGATATAGAAATAAAAAATGCTGATAAGGGTGGTAATGTTGTGGCAATGTCCAAAGAAACATATGACAGGAAGGCATTAAAGCAACTGGAATACACAACTTGCTACAGGTTGCTGCAAAGTGATCCAACAAATATTTTCAAGGCAAAATTGAATGCAGTGATAAACTCGGCATTGTGCTAATGTCAGATTACTTGTGATAAGTTTCAGCCACTTACTGAAGAAGACGACGATGTGGAGGACTGCGGCCACTCGGACACTGAGCTACTCGCTAAGGCTCCAACTCAGCAGGAGGGGAAAAAATCATAAGGGGGTATAAAAACATTAGAAGCCCCTCAAACAGAGACAATTCTCCAGGCAATAAAGGAGTTCCGTGCTGAGATGCGGGACTCTATCAGGGATCTTCGGGCCGACCTTGGTGCACTACAAACCCAGATGGATGAAGCGGATCAGCAAATATCTACAAATACCGGTTGCCTCGAGGGCCTGGAAAAGTACAGTTACGTAAGAATTTACCATAACAGTAGATCTTTGAGAGGAGCTCTTGCAGCAGACTATTACTATTAGGATTATTGCCGCAGGCCTTAGGACCCACCGGAAAAAACTTAGATAGCAGTACCCAGTGGGGACCGCCCCCTGATGTCGGCTCCGCCCCGACATCGGTCATGCAACAAAGGCGGACCCTGGCTCCACCTTAGTACCCCGCCAAGACCGCAAACGATCTCAGCAAGAAAAACTTGGTAGTCATCTTCACATGCTGAAAATTCTCCTAGGGATGGAGGGCGGAGTAGTGCTCATGCGCTGCAAGAGCTCCTCTCAAGATCTACTGTTACAGTAAGTTCTTACATAACTGTACTATCTTACTTTGAGTGGGCACTCTTGCTGCAGGCTATCTATATAGGACCAAGGAGATGACTAGTCCCAGAAGGTAGGATGACAGATAAAAGATGGTAAAGCCTATGGCTGGAATCAGCAAACTAGGACAAGAGTCCTTGAAGAAAGTACAGTTACGTAAGAACTTACCGTAACAGTACATCTTCGAGAGAGGCTCTTGCAGTAGGTAATTATATATAGGACTGACGCCGGCAGGCAGCAGGACCCCACGGAAAAATTTCTAGCTAGCAGTCCCTTACCCCCACGTCAGGTGACCGGCATCAGGAGACGTCGGTATAAAGGGGCGGTCCTGGACGCTTGCCTTCCAGTTCTTTCCCGCCACAGGCCATAAGAGGCCAGACGAGAGAGGAGCGGATATTTCTCTATATGGAAAAGGAGCTGAAAAAGCCTAGGGGGATGGAGGGCGGGAAGATATTACCTACTGCAAGAGCCTCTCTCGAAGATCTACTGTTACGGTAAGTTCTTACGTAACTGTACTATCTTACTTCGAGAGGGCTCTTGCAGTAGGTAATTACATATAGGACTGAATCCCAAGCAGTCTGGAACAAAGAAAGGCACCGGGAGGAGGAAAATTACTCCAAGAAGTAGCTCTAGCTGTGCAAGCTTCAAGACAGGAGACCTTGCAAAACAGCTAGCCTGAAGCCTGCTCTATGGTGAGAGGCAATATCTAAACTGTAGTGTTTCGTAAAAGTATGGACGGAAGTCCAGGTGGCGGCAGCGCATATGTCTGCCCCAGACATATTCTTGAAACAAGCTGCAGAGGCAGCTACTCCTCTTGTGGAGTGGCCTCTGACTTGACCCGGGAGGGTCTTGTAGTATTTGTCATAACAGAAAGTGATGCAATGAGCCAACCACTTAGACAGCCATTGCTTGGAAACTGCATTGCCTTCCCTTTTGTGAGCAAAAGAGACGAACAACTGATCAGTCTTTCTGAGATCCTTACGTCCTGTTGGTTAGTACCTCAGAATCTGGTAAACATCCATGGTATGGAGTAAATATTCCCTTGATTAGAGTACTGCGTAAAAAGGCAGGTAGCTCTATGGACTGATTTAGGCAGACTCTGCTACTACTTTAGGTAGAAACTTAGGATTCGTATGAAGAGCAACTCATACTGTGAAAAATTAAGTAGGGATTTTACACATCAGGACCTGAGCTCAGAGATCTTCGAGCAAGTAATGGCCACCAAGAAGAGCGCCTTCCATGAAAGAAACTTCAAATCTGCAGAAGCTGCAGGTTCAAGGAGGAAGGTAAGTTTCTGAGAACAAATTTCAAGTCCCAAGGGGCAGGTGTACGGATGGGGGACCTCAGATGGGAGAACCCCTCTGAGAAAGGTCTTGGAGACCTCCAGTTGAGCAAAGGCCTTGTTTGCGAAGGGAACATGATAGGCCGAGATGGCCGCCATGTGTACCTTCAAAGAGGAATGGCTGAGACCCAGGTTGAACAGATGACGTAAATACTCTAGCAGAAGCCCCGCTGAACAGGAGAAAGGTTCCACGTTCTTGGAGGCGGCCCAAATAGTGAATCTTTTCCACTTCATGGTATAAGTGGATCTGGTGGAGGGTTTTCTGGCCTCCACTAAAATCTCTGCCACTTTGGGAGACATACCAAAACGGGATTGGGCTAGGTCTGCAGGAGCCATGCATGCAGTTGAAGGGATTTGAGGTCTGGATGGACCAGGGTCCCCTGATCCTGGGTCAACAAACCTCGAGATAGAGGAAGAGGAGGATCCTCTGAATATTGTTGTGAAGAGAGAACCAGATTTGCCCTGGGCCAGAAAGGAGCATCAGAATCATTCTCACTCCTTTTGAAGCTAGTTTCTGCAAGACTGTGGATAAGAGGAATTGGAGGAAGAGACATAGACAATCTGTCCTTCCAGTCTAGAGACAGGCGTTGTTCCAGGCACGAGCTCTGGAACAAGCGAGCAGAAGGTGGAAAGTTTTGCATTTTGGGGGGATGCGAACAGGTCGACCAGTGGTGTTCCTCAAATTTGGAAGATATTGTCTAGGACCCCTTGGTCCAGTTCCCATTCGTGAGTCAGAGCAGAAGAGGGACTTAGCTTATCTGGCAGGGTGTTGTAAACTCCTGGAACGTGAATTGCCGTGAGGTGAAGGTCGTGTTATGTTGCCCAATCCCAAACCCTCATTGCCTCCCTGCATAGAGGGTAGGACAGAGTTCCTCCCTGCTTGTTGATGTACCACACTACGCACATGTTGTCCATCTGGACGGCTAGGTGGCCGGGAAGGATGTACTGGTGAAGGGCTTGGAGAGCATACAACACTGCCAGAAGCTCGAGCACATTGATGTGGAGAGCTTGTTCTAGCCTGGACCAGGAGCCCTGGGTCCGATGAGGGCCTAGATGGGCTCCCCAACCTTCGCCTGAGGCACCTGTGGTTAGAGTCTTGGAGGGGGGGAGGATGAAAGAAAGGAACCCCCCGAAACAGGTTCTCTCGAACCATCCACCATTGTAAGACTCGCATCATCGGCGATGAGATCAGAACTGAGTGATCTAGGTCGTCCACTAGTTGATCCCACTGAGAGCGTAGAGTCCACTGAGAGATCCTCATGTGGAGTCGAGCGCGAGAGACCGTCAGGATAGTAGCTGCCATGAGCCGAGAGGCAAAGGACCGACCTCTTGAGACCATCCTCGCGGTTGGATAACAGACTTATCTGGGTCTGAAGGAGGCCCGCCCTGTCCGAAGGCAAGAAGGCCTTGCCCATGGTCGTATCGAGGATCACCCCAATAAACTGTAGCTCTGCGAAGGGTCCAGATGAGACTTGGAACGGTTGATGGTAACACCCAGGCAGGCAAAAATCTGCTGTGAGGGAGAGGAACGCAGGAGTTTCTCCCTGGACGAGGCCGCCAGAGCCAGTCGCTCCAGGTAAGGGAAAGTACAGTTACATAAGAACTTACCGTAACAGTAGATCTTCGAGAACAGCTCTTGCAGCAGGTAACACCATTAGGACTGAGGCTGGCAGGCGTCAGGACCCCACAGAAATCTTCTAGCTAGCAGTCTTCAGCGGGGACCGCCTCCGACGTCGGTACCGCCCCCGACGTTAGACGTAGTACATAAGGAGGCGGTCCCGCCAGAATCCCCAGTTCTCCCACTGGAGACTTCCGGCCGCTGGATGACATCAGAAGTGGAGACCGAGGATCCGCCATCAGAAGAAGAAAGAGCGTTAGCTCCTGCCGATGTCTGGTTAGGCCATACCTCCTCCAAGGGGGAATGGTGGGTGGGAAGGTACCTGCTGCAAGAGCTGTTCTCGAAGATCTACTGTTACGGTAAGTTATTACGTAACTGTACTATCTTACTTCGAGATACAGCTCTTGCAACAGGTAACACCATTAGGACTGATTCCCAACAGCGCCTCTAAGCGTTCTGGGAGGAGGCATAACGGAAAGATCTTGAACAAATCCTGACTCTAGGACAGAGACCCTAGTAAACGGCAAGGCAGAAAACCGGCTCTCCGCCGTGAGGTAATGTCCAGGCTGTAATGCCTAATGAAGGTGTGCACTGAGCTCCATGTAGCTGCGGCACAAATGGCCGAGGTGGAGACGTTCCGCAGCGCTGCCAAGAGGAGCAGCCACTCCCCTGTCGAGTGGCCCCGGATCATGCCTGGAAGGGGCTTCATTTGCTGTTGTAGCAAAGAAATGCACTGGACAAGCCAGCGAGAAAGGGTCTGTTTGAGACTGGTTGGCCCAACATCCTCAAGCGAAGGATATAAACAGCTGCTTGGGACGCACAATAATGCTGTTTAGTCCTGTTCAAGTAGTATCTTAAGGAGCGGTGAACATCTAGGTGTGAAGCAATCCTCTCCTCTGTTAGTGTACTTGGAAAGTACACAGGCAGATAGATGTCCTGGTTAAGAGTAAGGGCAGAGACCACCTTAGAGCAGGAATTTAGATCCGCCTCAAAGACACTCTGTCCTGATGGAAAATTAAATAGGTTCCTTACACATGAGAGCATGTAGCTCAGAAATTCTCCTTGCTGCGTAATAGCTAAAATAACGTTTCCGACCCAGAAAGCGCGGCTCGCAATCTGCGGCGGGTTCAAGGGGCAGCGTGGCTGCTCAGGACAAAGTAGGTCCCAAGGAGGGGCAGGATCATGTGATGGGTGGCCTGGGTGTAACCCCCCTCATGAAGTCCCGAGAGGTATCGAGTTGTGCCGCACTGTGTGACCTATCGGGAAGTGGTAGGCTGGAACTGCACAGAGGTGACCTTAATCGAGGGTAGGCAAGGCCTGAATGAAAAGGAAAGCAGGTATTCCAGAACCGATTTTCTGGGCATTCTAAAGGGAGAGCCGTTGCATGCGTTGCCCGGCTTTCTGGCAGCGGAAAGAACTTCCGCCACCTCTTGCGAGACCCCGTGTCGCAAAATGGCTACGTCTCGAGGAGCCAAGCATGCAGGTTCAGTGAGCGTAAGTCTGGATGGACTAACGAACCCCTCTCTTGAGACAGTAGGTGGGAGCTGAAGGGCACCGGGACTGGAGGTTCCCCGGACAATTGCGTCAGCATGGGGAACCAGATCTGTCTGGGCCAGAAAGGCGCTACCAGGATCATTGTTCGTGCTCCCTGCGCGGTTTGAGAAGAACTCTCTGGATCAGCGGGAGGGAGGGAAAGCATAGAGGAATCTGTCCGCTTGGGAGTGGGACAGCGTCTCCAGAAAACACAGGCCCTGGATCTAGCGAGGCAAAAATTGGGCAGTTTTGCGTTGGATGGGGAAGCGAATAAGTCCAACTCTGGAGTGCCCCATCGAAGAAACAGATCTTCTGCTACCTCCTGAAGGAGTTCCCATTCGTGGACTCTGGCCTGGGAATGACTCAGTCCGTCTGCGATTGTGTTGTCCACACCGGGAACGTGAACTGCAATCAAGCTCGCGCCGTGTCGAATTACCCAATCACACACTCTCTCGCTTCCCTGCAAAGGGGGTAAGAGTGTGCGCCTCCTTGTTTGTTGAGGTAATACATCACCGCCCGTATTGTCTGTTTGAAGCAGAGAGTACTCGGCCCGGGATTTTCTGACTGAAAGGCCTGCAGGGCATAAAGGACCCCTCATCTCCAGAATGTTGATGTGGAGGTGAGCTTCTTGAGGAGTCCACGTTCCTGGGACCTCACCCCATTCAGGTGTGCTCCCCACCCAGCCCTGAGGCATCTGTGGAGAGGATTACCTCAGGGACAAAGCTGCAAGCGGAACACAATACAGTGTCCCTAGGTCTAGCCACCATTGCCAGTCCCGAATCACGGCATTCGTGATTCTGACCGGCTGCTGCATGTGGTCCTGCATTTGGTCCCACTGCACTTTGAGCATCCACTGAGTTACCCACATGTGGAGCCTTGCCATAGGAATGGTTGGAATGGCCACAGTCATGTGTCCGAGCAGGCGAAGGACCAGCCTGGCGGGGACAGTCTTCTTCGCTGAGAGATCCCTGATGAGGGATCTGATGCATTCCATTCTTTCCTCGGGAAGAAAGGCTTTCCCTTGGACGGTGTCCAGAACTGCGCCTATGAACTGCAGTTTCTGGGACGGTACCAGGAGAGACTTCTCATAGTTGATAAGAATGCCCAGAGACTGGAAGAGAGCTTGGGTGTTCTGGATAGCCAACAACAGCGCCTCTCTGGAGGCGGCCATGAGAAGCCAGTCGTCCAGGAATGCGAGAGAACACGTGAGTGGCTCTCTCCTTAGAGCGCTGCCAGACTGCCATACACTTGGTAAAGACCCTGGGGCCGATGACAGTCCGAAGGAAGAGCCTGGAACTGAAAGTGGTGGCCGAGAAACTCGGGCGCAGGAACCTCCTGTAAGCCAGGCCTCACGAGGATGTGCAGGTAGGCGTCCTGCATGTCCAGAGACACTAGGAGAAGCGTCCTTTCTCAGCATGGAATGAGCCCTTGGAGGTCACCATGCGAGAAACGTTTGTAAGCGACCCGACATATTGGTTGCTGGTCAATATTGGACGGAGGTCCCTGTTTTCTTTGGAACCAGAAAAGTGGGAATAGTAGCGGTTCCTCTCTGGTTCTCAGGGCGTACTCCACCGCTCCCTTTGGAGGGCGTAGTGCTCTCTTGCCTGATGAAGCGATCTGTGCTGACCCAAGTAGCAGGGAGAGCAGAGGAGGCCTGCTGTGGTGGCTTGTCCTTGAATACTATAAAAGTAGCTTGTTTGACCAATTGAAAACCCACCTGTCGGTGGTTATAGACTACCACCCTGGCAGGTGGTCCATATCCGACTACCCCTGGTGTCCTGTTGATCCTGAGGGCGGGGCCGGAAGGAGTCTGTGGCGGCTAGAGGTCCTGCAGGCTGGGCCGACTTGGCAGGCGTTGGCCTCGGCCTGCGGATAGCTCCTGGGCTCTGCGGGAAGAGCCCCCTGTTGTGGACGGTTGGGACTGCTGTCTCTGCATCCGGCCTCGGAAGCTTGACTCTGGTTCCTCTGAAAGGAACTTGAGCTTAGGTCTGTATGGCAGACAGACCGTACCATACCGGCCTCTTGAGTTTGGTGAGAACCTTCTCCGAGGACTCACCGAGAACCTCTCAAAGCAAGGCAGGGCATCCAGAATGTTTTCTGGATGTCAGGTAAATCCCGAACCGCGGGCAGGGTGTCTCCGAAGGCATCGCCTGAGGAGCTGCCGCTCTGGCCGAGGAGTCCAGGCTGGAATAATGCTGCCTCGTAGCACCTGGGTTCCCAGCATCTGAACCCGTGTGGAGAGGTGCAGCAACTCCTCCTTCTACTCACCTTCTAGCATCTTTTCTGCCAGATCCAGTCCCTGCTCCCACAAGGCATTCTGAAACTGGACCATGTGGGGTAGATAGTTTAGGGACCTAATGGCGCAGAGTAGCGGCTGCATGCGTCGCCTGCCACATAACATCCAGTTGCTTGGACTCTGGGTCTGGTGGCAGGGTGCTCAAATGTTCTGACCTCTGGGACCCGGTCATGTGAGGCTGTGATGACCAGAGAATTGACCAGAGGATGGGATGCCAAGTACTGTGTCCTCCCTAGGGGCCTTGTGGCGGTCAGCCTTCTTAAGCATGCCCGGGAGTGAATGTGGGCGTTTCATGCTGCCTTGGTGGCGTCCGAAGGTGTCCACAAGGTGGCACCACCACAGACTTTAGGTCCTTTTTGCCGAGAATAGCATGACCAGGCGTAGCCTCTCGGAGTTAAGTTCCTCTGCGTCCCAGCCCATGTTCTCCTGGATATGCCTCATAATCTCTGAGAATGATGGGTCATCTGGAGGAGATCTTGGGAGCTCACGTGGGTCCGGAGAGGGGACGCTGATGGGAGAAGGGGATCTGGATCCGTCTGAGAAGTCCGATCCCGAGTCCTCCGTCAAAGGCGAGTGGCGGCGTCTTCTGGGTCTCTTGGGGCTGGGTGACCCTGAAGAAGATCTGGACAGAGGTCTCCTCTTGTCTGGTCTACCCCTAGGAGGTTCCGCGGCTCCTGGGGGGAAGGTACTCGGCCTGCTTCCCCGGATGGGGTGGGGGGCACGGGGGCCGGTGGAGTCACGGGTGGAGGAGGAGGAGGAGGAAGAAGAGGAGGTGTGGGAACCATGTCCTTCTTTATGATATCCACCAACAGGTGAATAACTCCTTAACCTCTGAAATACTGAGGGCCCCGGCAGGGGCGGGCGCCGATGGTCGGTCCGGGTTCCGGCGTCAGCTCCCCAGGGGTCTCTGGTTCTGGGGAGGGCTCCCTGGGGGGGTGCGACAGGACCGGATTCGCCCGTCTGGTCTTCCGGCTGAGTCAGCTCCTCCTCAGTAATCGCCTCCTGGCCGACGTCGGTAGGTGGCGTAGGTGTTCTCCTCTTTACTGGAATGGGCGTCGGTCCTCCGACCGGCGACGGGCGTCTGGCAGTCATCGGGTCTCGGGACCGATGATGCTTAGCCGACGTCGGGTCCAACGTCCTTTTGAGCGAAGTCAGCTCCTTGGTCTTCCGCTGGGGTGGAGGAGGCAAGGAGACTGACCGGGCGTCGGGGTCCGGGTGATGGGAACCGGACTTGTGGTGGTGGTGGCGGTCCCCTGACCTTGGCGAGGCCTTGGAAGCAGATGAAGAGGGCCTGGAAGTCTTAGTCGGCTGTAGAGAAGAAGAACCCGAAGATGACTTCACGCGACCGGGGAGGCTGAGGCGGGCCGGAAGGGGGCGGTCAGACCGGGAGCCGGAGCTCGAGAGTTGGAAGCCCTAGGGGGGATTTGATCTCACCCTCTCACAATAACACCGAACAGCCAGGCTTTTCAGATGATTCCCAGCAGGGAGACAGAATCCATGGCCTTCACTTTCTCTTCAAGAAGGTACGCTTGCAGGGCCTTCTGGCGATGGATCCAGGTCCGGCTATTGAATCCCTGACAGAAGGTACAGGCCCGGGTGTCGTGGTCCGGACCTAGGCACCGCACACAGGCCGAATGCGGGTCTTTAAAGGGGATTTGCTTCCCACAGGCACACTTTGATGGATGGCCTTCCGCGGAGGTTGGAGAGGACATCAGATGGCAGACGTTAGAGGTGAAAAAAGGTTTCCAAATCAGAAAAAGAATTCTTCCAGGCGTTGCACGCTAGAAACAGACTGAAGGGTCGAGACATGTAAGTCGACAGCGGGAAAGAACTGGGGATTCTGGCGGGACCGCCTCCTTATGTACTACGTCTGACGTCGGGGGCGGGACCGACATCGGAGGCAGTCCCCGCTGAAGACTGCTAGCCAGATGATTTCCGTGAGGTCCTGACGCCTGCCGGCCTCAGTCCTAATGATGTTACCTGCTGCAAGAGCTGTATCTCGAAGTAAGATCACCTATACTCCCCTGGTACGCAGGTGGGCTGCCACCACTGCCAGGCATTTGGTAAATACTCGGGGGGCCAAGGATAGACCAAACGGGAGCACGTTGAATTGGTAGTGGTCCCCCTGGAATGCAAAACAAAGGTATCTGCGATGAGATGGGTGAATGGGAATGTGCAGATAAGCATCCTGCATATCCAGGGCACAAAGCCATTGACCCGGCTGGAGGAGGGGCAGAAGGCTCTGCAGAGAGAGCATTCTGAACCTTTTGTACTCTACATAAAGATTCAGGGAACTGAGATCTAAAATCGGTCTGAGATCTCCCGTCTTCTTTGGGACCAGGAAGAAATGAAATAGTAACCCGTCCCTGAAGATGAGGGCCGGGCTCTATCACTTGCTTCAGCAAGAGCCGAGATTTCCTCCTGGACCAAAGGAAGGTATTCCGTGAATACGACTACTTCAGAGGGGGGTGGTGGGGTGGTTTCTGAAGAAACTCTATGGAGTGTCCTTCTGCTATAAGCTGGAGCACCCAAGAATCTGTGGTTATCCTCTCCCATCCCGGAAGGTGGAGAGAAAACCTCCCTCCTACTGGTTCCTCCAGGGAGTCCAGAGGCAGTGGGAGAGGAAAAGAGTCAGGTGGTGTGGGGCAGCGCCGCAGCTGAAGCACCCACTGCTTTTTTGGGCGGGGGGGGGGCTTAGCAGCTGCGGGGGCCTGACATTTTGTGGCCCACCTTCCCTGGGGTTTTGCGTTTGGCCGATTCCGTCTGCGAAAGGGACGGCGCTGCTGCTGATGGGGATGGTACATGGAATCAACTGATTTCAGAGCCGTCCCTTCTCTTAAGTCGGTAATGATGTCCTTGACATCACCCCGAAAAACACCGACCCGGAAAGGTGCTTCCTGGATGTAGATTGCCTCATGACCAGACCTGACACACGGAGCCAAGCATGATGCCGTGAGCCTACAGCAAAAGCTGGCTCCGCCCAGCAGTGTCACATCGTTGTATACGTCGCACGTAGCATGTGGCGACTGGCCAAACGAGCAGAGCGGACGAGATCAGCCAACTCCTGTTTGACTTGGGAGTCAGGCAAGGAGTCAGCTTAGCTTCCACCTGAGTAAGGATGGCCTTCTGGTAGTCCCCCATGTGGCCGACATAGTTCAGGGCCCTAATCCCAGAGTGGAGGAAGCATAAATCTTTCTCCGTCACTGGTCAGAAAGCGAGATTCCTTATCAGGAGGTGACGAGCTAAGATGTTTTAGGTTCACCGACCGGCCGTAGAGGCGCTAATCACAACCAGTGGCACGAGGGAGAATCCAGGAAATCAACACCTCTGGAGCCTGATATACCCTGTTCGGCGTCCTGGGAAGTGGGGCTAAGGATCGGCGGCTGTTTCCACATCGTGGTCACAAGGTCGGCGTGAGGCTCTATCAGTGTGGCACTAATGTAGGAGCTGTCACGGGCAGATCCAGATGTTCAGCGAGTTTCAGGACGCTGAGATCTGGTTCAAAAGCGCCACCGATGAACCTCCTGGATTTTTCTAAGCAACTCTGTAAAAGAAGGATCCTCTGGAGAAGACTTGGAGGAGTCCTTGGCGGGAGCTTCGACGGAGGCGAGGCTTGTGGGCCTCTCTCGGAGCAGCCATCGGAAGAGTCCGAGTGAGAGGAGGATGAAGAAGTAGACTCACTTTCCTGACCGGGAGAACGGGTCCCTTGGGAAGTCCCGGGGCGCCGTTCCTGCCCTCTCTGGATCCAGAAGGAAGAACCCTGAGTCGGAGGTGGTGAGGAAGTGTGCCGCCTGGGCGTCACAGGAACCTGGGATGGCACTGTTGCTGGAAGGCGGCTCTCGACCTCTTTAGTGAGCTGAGCCTTGACCTCAGCCCACCAGGAGGCCAGAGTCTCCTGCAGGTCCACCGGCGGCCGTGAGGGCAGTGGAGGAGGAGGCGGGGGATAAGAATATGGGCTATACCCATATGGAGCATATCCAAGACCCGACTGCAGGTAACCCGGCGTCGGGTATTGAGGCGTCGAGTACTGCGGCGTCTGGAAGCCCGGCGTCGGGTACTGCGGCACCAGATACGGCATTCCCGGGTACACCGGCATCGAATAAGATGGCAGATACCGGAAGCGGAGGAGGGCTGCCTGAGCAGGCAGCCCGGCTGGGAACCTCACAGGCAGGTCCGTAGCGAAGATCCGGAGGGTGGAAGGCCCGATGGGGCAGAAAAATCTCCCTGAGTTGGAAAGGCGACATCAGGGCCATGGCGGAGCCCTGGCGCCAGAGGTACACCGGCGTCGGAGGGCTGGCGTCAGAGCTGGCATCCGGGAAGCCGACGTCAGGTCCATCACTCCAGATGGAGGAAGGACTGGTGGAGGCAAAAAATCCAAAGCTTTGCCCGGGGATGGAGGGGAAAAGTCCCCGGGTTCAGGTGGGGGGGGACTCTGGCTCCCCAGACGGCAGCGCAGGCTGCGGTGAACCGGGAACGACAGACGTTGGGGGGTCCGTCGTTGGTTCCCTCGCTGGCCAGACGTCAGACGAGCCAACGTGGGGCATAGGCGAGAGCTCGGCGGGTGCCGGAAGAGCCGACGTCCGACTTAAGAGAGCCATCACCGGAGACAGGTCAAGAGGAGAGGTCGGCCTGGTCCGGTGGGGAAGAAGCGCGCGTCGCCCGGAGGTCGGACGTCTTACCAGCCCTCGCGTGGGCGTCAGAGAGCCGGCGCCCGGCTTACCAGAGTAAGCCCATGATGGTAGAGGCGGAGGCCTCAACTGCCCGGAGATGCCCGCAAGGCCCGGCCGCGAGCCAGAGCAGGCGAGCCGCCCGCCGCCTCAGAAACCTCCGAGGCGGCCGTCGAGGGCGATCCCCTCGGAGGGGATGTTTCCGCGTGCCCGCGACCCCGAGGGAGACGCTTGTGGAGGAGCCTGTCCCGGTGCCTCTCCTTGTCCTTCTTCTTTCGATGGCCTTGAGAGTGGGCGCCTGCCTCAACTTTTAAGCTCCTTCTTCATAGAGCTCATTTTCTTCTTAAGAATATGGGCCTCCAGGGATTGCTGACGTCTTTTCGGGTGGCAGCGTTAAAGCTGAGGCAATGCTGGCACTTCTCGACCTGATGATCAGGGCCTAGGCAGAACAGGCACAGGGAGCGGCCGTCCTTGTGCAGTAGTTGGGCGCCGCACGAATCGCACTTGTTCTTGTGCTCGGAGGGTGTAGGGGACAGCATACACCGATGTTAGTACTGATGTTAGTTGAAAAAATAAAGTTTTTTCGGTAAAAAAAACAATGAAGGTAGGGCTGACGAAGCACAAACTTTTCTGCGAGGTGCTGCACGAGCTACAGCGGGAAAGAACTGGAAGGCGGGCGTCCAGGACTGCCCCTTTATACCGACGTCTCCTGACGCCGGTCACCTGACGCGGGGGCGGTCCATCGCCAGGGACTGCTAGCTAGAAATTTTTCCATGGGGTCCTGCCGCCTGCCAGCGTCAGCCCTATATGTAATTACCTACTGCAAGAGCCCTCTCGAAGTAAGATCTGCCAGGTCATAACTAGTTTGGTGCCTGGAAGCAATGTCCAGACTGTAATGCATCACAAAGGTGTGCACTGAATTCCAAGTAGCAACTGCATAGATGTTTCAAAGGGAGATGTTTTTTAATGAGCGATGGAGCAAAGACTCCTCTAGAGGAATGACCTCTGGCCGAGCCGGTAGAGGTTTGTCGTACTTGTTATAACAGTACATCATACAAAGTACCAGCCACTGGGAAATAGTCTGTTTTGACACTGGCTTGCCAAGGTGTTTAGGCGCAAAGGCCACAAACAATTGCTCCAATTTGCGATGTGCCACTGTCCGCTTAAGGTAATACCTCAGTGCCCTGTGGACATTCAGTGTGTGCAGGACAGACTTTCCCTGATTGGAGGGGTAGGAAAATAAACTGGAAGGTCAACCGACTGGTTAAGGGTCAACTCGAGACTACCTTAGGTAAGAACTTATGGGAGAAAGAAAGCAATAAATCGAGGAAAAACAGAGAAAAATATGCTGGAACTGCTGTGAAAAATCACTAAGAACTTCCCAACTTAAGGTGGGTCACAATGAGGAAAGAACTGAGGGTGGAGCTGGGGTCTACCCTTTTTGTAGCATGACTGACATCAGGCGGAGCCGACATCAGGGGCGGTCCCGCTGGGTACTGCTAGCTAGTTTTTCGGGTCCTAAGGCCTGCAGCAATAGTCCCAATAGTAACAGCCTGCTGCAAGGTCCCCTCAAAGTAAGATCTACTATTACAGCTTTTGCCAGAGAACAATTATTAATGGCCCTAAGGCACGAGGATGCTGAAAACTGGGGCCGTAGGAAAAATACAAGAATCTATGGCCTGCCGGAAAATGAAGGAAGGCAGGATGCCCTGACTTTCTCGGACTATCTATTGCGCCTGGTGCTGGAGCTGGGCCCTGAATTTCAGCTTGACCTTGAAAGAGACCATCGGGCACTGGGAACAAAATCGACCCGACCAGATGCATGGCCCGCTCTTTACTTGTCCTTTCAGAGTTACCAAGAAAAGGAACAACTTCTCATAAAGGCCTGGCAAAAGCAGAAAGTTATCTATGCTCACATAGGCTCATTGTCAATAATGATTATGCACCAGATAATCAGCACATGAGACAGGAATACTTACCACTCTTTCCCCACCTCAGACCTCACAAGTTGAAGTTCAGAATGCCATATCCTGCAAAATTGTTGGTGCAATTCCTCAACGGCCAGAAAACTTATGCCACAGCAGCAGATGCAAGAGAGGACTTACTAGCCTGGGGAACCTATAAGACCAGGGTTCCAAATCCGAACCCCACAGACCTCCTGGTGATCCGGTCCCTGTCCAGAGGAGACAAGAGTCTGATCTCCCTCTGGCTGAGGTGGTGGAAAAGCTGAGATAGTTTTGGAACCTGACCTTGCAGACCTGAGTGGACATAGCCTTTGAACTCAAAGCCAGGTTGGTGGACTGGTGCTGGTGTGAGTGAGGGAGGGGGGGATTTGAGCTGCTGGCTGGTGGGGGTGGAGTACCCAAGTACCCATGCTCTAAATAAATATACTGAATATTACTGCTGGGTTTTCCTGTTCCCCGATGGCGGGACTGTTAACCCTGTCTGGGGGGACTGGTTAGATTTATTGGGTCTCCCGCCCTGCTCGCGCTGTTCCAGCGGCTCTCCTACTTCTCCTCTGTTGCTGCCCACCCCGGGACTTGCATGGCTGCCTCCTTTATTTACAGTATCAAGCTAAGCTGTTTCCTGAGAGGGCAGAAGTTAACTCTGGTGTCCGTCCCCCCCCCCCCAATCTGTTAAAAACTGCTCCCAATCAAAGGGTCTAATTATGGTGGATCTACAAGTTCTAGCCTCATCTGATATTATATCTGGAGGTGTCTTTCACTCTCAAATGTCTTTAAAGTTCTTGAGGCACCCTAATAAGTGCTGTTTCAGTTTCATGGCTGGGAACTCCCTGAGCTACTAATCCCATCTGCTGCCTACACATTATGATGGAGGGTAAGATCGTGCCCAGCGGACAACTAGAGGGGGAACTGTTTCATACCACTTAGGACTGGGAGGATTGAACAGGCTACTTCCTCTGGGATATAACAGCCAACCCTGATTCCTCAAACTGGTCCTTATTTATACTGTTTACCTGACACATTATTTTATTTTAAGCAGGACAAGGTAAAATGGATTGGGGAGGGCAAATCTAGCCTCCTCCTGTGTTAACAGTCGTTTTAAACGAGGTGGGTCGAAACCTAGAGACTATGGGCTGGCACAGTGTAGGGGTCCCGGAGAGAGACTCTTCACTATCAGGACCCTGATATTCGTTGTCAGTGTGGTGGCGGTGGAGAGTTTATGGGTTATATTTAAATAAGAACCGAGGACTACCCTGGACTTTGCTTCTGTTACAACTACAAAAGACTTTAATCATCTGTTTGGAGTTATGTAGTTCCCTCATATTCTTTTTCTAGGATTTTCATTGTATGGCATGGTTATACAGACTAAAATGTTGCATCCTTGTCTACAGAGTATACATGGGCACATGGTCCTATTATGATTATTGCTTCTATTAAGTTAAGTTATAATGCTTCCAGGGTGCCCCTAGGGTAATTTGTTATTATGGAGACTCCCGAGATGGTTCTATATATTTTTTATGTTGCTAAGGGATTCTACCCGGAAGCTGACTGGACAAGGCCGGGACACCTCCTAGATATATTTTATATTGACTATCTAAGGGTACTGAGTTGTCAAGGGTAGAAGCAGAAGGCAATAGCTTCAGCAGCCTTGGTAGTCGGTGTGGGGATGAAACACCTCAATTGCCGTTGGGCTCCAATGTAGAGGGGAATAACTATGGCTCCTCGGGAAATCAAGCCTTTCTAGGGAATGGTAATGGTGGTGGTGGTGGGCTCCTCGATTGGGAGGAGTAGTTGCACCATGTAGTCGCCAAACGGGGGGTCTCCACTGCGGTTTCACAGTGTTGATCCTTCTAGGGGTTCTAGTGAACCTGAGGTGGGTCTACACTACCAGTTCAGTGGAATTTACCCACAGCTATGGCAGGGAGTCCGTTAGATGGACTTCCTCCCCAGGCCATCAAAGGCAGATTGATTCTCCAGCCTCATCTTTGAAAGTCATCCTGTATATAGTTTATTTAAGGGGGTGGTGGGAGTAAGTTTAGATACTCCCCAGTTCTGGGGGAGGGAAGGGTTGGGGGGGTGGACTGGCACATAGTTTTTTGCCAGGTCCTTTGGGCAAGGATATCAACAAGTTTGTTGTTTTCCCTTGTCTAGTAGGTGGGGAAGGGGACTCAATTATGGTTGTATGTTTCTACATATCTGGGGTTCAGAGCTTAAAACAAGCAGAGGCACACAAGTTGGTTCTTGTCACAAAGTCAATGTTTATTATTATCACAACTGTAGAACGGTGGGAGACAGTGGCTGGAAGTTTCCTGGTGTGATGTTCCTTCTCCTGGTCCCAGTCCACTGCATCGGATCCTAAGGGATGTCCGGAATGGGGGGGCGGGGCCCGCTGGGTGCTTTCTCCTCTGTTTCTGCTGCTGGAGGGGGAGTGGTCTGGTTCGGTGGTTGGGGGGAGCAGTCTTCCCTCTTACACTGATATCATGGCGGCCAAACCTGTACAAATATTTTTGCAGAATATTAATGGCTTACATAATCTGATCAAAAGGTCTCGCTTTACACAGTATCTTAGAAAACAGCCCGCAAATTTATACTTTATCCAGGAGATGCATCCTTCAGAGGCAGAGCATCTGGAGCTGCACTAGGGGCAGAGATACAATGTATACACATCTTCACACCCCAGTGGGCGTAAGCGGGGAACGGCCATTTTAGTCCCCTCAGCCATGCCCCTAGAGGTGCAAAAATCCTATGCTAACAGCCAGAGCCAATATACTATATTACAGGGTTGGCTCTACTCTCAAGAGGTTAAATTAGTTTGTGTATATATGCCACCGCAAACTTGGGTTCCAATAATTAGAACCTTCATAAATAAGGTTTTGGAGTTGCTACAGGGCCGCCTTATTATGGGGGTGACCTCAATGTAACAATGTCTGCTAGTCTGGACTCCTCTAACCCCCGAGCACAGTGAATGTCTAGTGTTGTTAGATATTTAAAAGGGGTGATGGACCACCTGGGAGTGGTTGATACTTGCAGGAGGGTGTTTCCCACGATGCCTAGGTATACCGATTACTCAGGATGTCACCTTACATATTCAAGGCTAGATTTTTTTATTTTTTCTTATGACCAGCAACATTTCCTCTGGTTCAGGATATTTCAACTGGCCCCAGGATCCTACCTGATCACCACCACTTTTATTAAAGCTCGATTTAGGAAGGTAAAGAAACAATCTCTCTGGTGTCTCAACTTCGACTTTTAAGGACCCCAATATATATTGACTTTATTAAGCGGAGGATTCTCCAGTTTCTGGTGGAAAATGGTTGTCCTCTGACTTTTGAGGTGATGGTATGGGACTCCTTGAAGGTGACACTTCGAGGGGAAACCATTGCCTACTCAGTAAGAAAGAAGTAGGATCTGGAGGCTAAATATAGAGAACTATCAAACTAACTCCAGAATCTCCAGCTTTTGTACACAGATGGAGATAGGGAGGTACAAACTAAAATTAGGGAGACTAAGGCGGCAATACAGAAACTTATGGATTTAAGAATACAACATACACATTTATACCTTCAACAATCCAGCTATGATGGGGGGAGCCAGGGGCATTTAATTGCTGGCACAGTGGTTGAGGGCACAGAAAAAAGCAGTTACTATCTTAAAAATTACAAGTTTGCACATGGGCCAGGTGGTACATGGGGATGAGGAGATCAGAGATACTTTTACTAGGTATTATCAAAACCTTTATCAACAAGGCTCTCCTGTCAGCTCTGCAGACAGGAGTCAATTCTTAGACGGACTACGTCTCCCACAATTTTTGGAGGAGCAAACAAGATCCTTGGATGCCCCTATCAGGACGGAAGAGGTACTGGCTCAGATTCAAGCAATAACTACTCAAAAATGTCCTGGTCCCGATGGCTTCCCTGCAGAATGGTACAAAAAATGTATTAAAGAGCTTTCTCTGACTATGCTCTCCTTATTTAGGTCAGCGGCGGAAGGGGACCCCCTGCCTCCATCATGGGCATATGCAATTCTGGCAGTTCTTCCTAAACCTTATAAGGACGAAACTGATGCGGTCTCCTACCGACCCATATCTATCTTGAATGCCAATTATAACATTTTTATGGCAATCTAGGTGGCCAGATTGTAAACAATTTTATCATCACTTATTCACTCAGATCAGGCAGGCTTTATAAAGCAAAGGAATACTATGGATAACATTCGTCGGGTATTGTTATTAATAGAATATATCCAAACTAGGCAGATCCTTGCAGCTCTTCTGGGCCTTGAGGCTGAGAAGGCTTTCAACAGGGTGTCCTGACCCTTTTTATGGGACAACCTGTCGAAATTCCATTTTCCGGAATCTTTTCTGAAATGGGTCCAAAATATATATTGTGCCACACAAGCCTATGTCCGCATTAATGGGGGTGTTTCCTCTCCTATTCCTTTGGAGTGGGGAACGAGACATGGGTGCCCCAAACTCCCTCCCCGCAGACATTCGGCACGCTCCTACCACCCAACAACTCTATGCCTGCTTCATGGACCACTTCTCCTCCTTCTGTACATGCAACTAAACTAAACAATGCTTTTCTCTGTCTGGTTTATTTTGACATTAAGGTGCTTGCACATGGTATTGCACAGTACGCATTAATTACTCTCAAGTGTCTTGCTGCATATACCACACCCTAATTCCCTCTATGGACAGGCTGTAATTGCTGAATTGCTATATTGTTGATTATTGCTGGTCTTTGCCTTGTATTTATTGTTGCATTGATGCCCTCTCCAATGTCACTGATGAGCATACTGAAATGGATGGAAACCAGGCATTGTATTTATTGTATGTATTGTATATACTGTTCTGCATTCCCTCTACCCCTCTCCCCCAGGACGCATCTGGAATTGAACAGTATCCCGCTCAGTGTGCCTTCCTGGTGAAACTCTTAAATAAATAAATGTTCCCACTCTTATTTGCACTTTACATGGAACCTTTGGCAGTGGCTCTGTGGGGAAATGGAGGGAGTGGAGCATATTCCCGTGGGGCACAAGAATATAGGGTCTCTTTATTTGCCAATGATGTACTCCTATCTGTTCTGTCTCCGAGAAGTCCATTCCCCATATTTGGGGTTCTTCATAAATCTGAAAGAGGTGACCAGTTTTAAACTGAATATTTCCAAAACTGAAGTTCTGCTATTAAACTTTGCCCTTCGAGGTCTTGAAGCGAATATGCCCCTGAAATGGCAAACCACTAAGATTAAATACTTGGGATATACATCCCGAAAGATGTAAAAGTGCTGGATATTTTAACTTTTGAACCCCTAACGCTGTAATACAATCTGACTTTAACAGGTGGGAAGCTTAATTTATCCTTTTTTCAACGTGATTAAAATTATACGCATGAATATCCCTCCCCACCTGTTATATCTGTTTCAAAATATCCCCTACTATCCCATACGTCTTTATTTTAAGTCCTGGAACAGAATTATAGCAAATTTTATACGGGGTGGTCAGCGTCCTAAATTATCTAAGCCATCTTAAAGTTATCCTAGGTCCAGGGAGGGCAAGCTTATCGAATTTAGAATTCTACGCTAGGGCAGCTTTCCTTAGGGTGCTGTTTCTATGGTTATCCACTATCTATTCAGCCCTTGAAAACTATAGAATTTAGAATTTACTACTAATGACTTATATGATATAGGAAAGATTTTATTTGCTTCAGGAGGAAGATCTCCTCCGCTGAGGCATTTCAAACAAATCTTGGCCAATGTTTGAAGATATGGTGCTCAATGAAGAAGCACCCTAAATTTACACAAGCCTTTTTTCACCGTAGGATGCTCTTAGAGTATGATCATTTTATGCCCGCTCTAACTGACTTAGCCTTCGCTAGGTGGAGAAGGCTGGGTCTGACGTATATCTACCAGTTTTTGGGGCAGGTGGAGATTCTCCCCTTTGACACATTACAGAGAGAGTATGGGCTAAGACAGGGGGATTTCTACAGGTACCTTCAAGTTAGGCATTATATATTGAGGCAACATTCTATACCATCTAAACTACCCTCTCCTCTGCCAACTTCTTGAAAATGATCTTAGATTTCCTCTCAGGCAACATGTGGGGACACTTGAGTGGCACGATATATAAAATTTTAAGGGATGTCCTGAGAGATAACACTCTCTTCATTTTGAAGGGTGGCATAAAGATCTAGAAATGGAAGTATCTAGCATCTCCTGGGCAGAGGCTACTCTCCTGGCTATTAAACTCATGTCTTCTCATGTCTGGAGGGAATTTGCATGGAAAAGTAGGAATAGATATTTTTGCTTCCCAGCGCTTTTGGTAAAATACCTTCCAGACTGTTCTAGGTTTTGTTGGAGAGGCTGCAAGTGTAAGCTGGCAAATCTGGGCCACATTTTTTGGCATTGTCCGCTACTAATGTCATTTTGGTGCTCTCTTCAGGCAAAATTGAGGGACTGTATTGGGGAGCACATAGAACTTACTGCGGAAATTACTTTACTATCCATTTACCCAGGCCACTCCCCCTCCTGACATAAGATCCTTCTACCCATATACATGCTAGCAGCTAAAAAAGCTATCACTTGTAAATGGATGACTAAAGTAATACCAACAGTGACAGAGTGGAGATTAATAGTTTTTAAGATACATCAAATGGAATCCCTGACTCGGCCCTCCATGATAAATCGACAGCTTGCCGAACCAAATGGCGAGGTGGATTCTATATCAGACTGAGATGGATCCAGATTTTGTGCCTTAGGAGGCTCAGTGGTGAAGGGAAGCTGGCCTTCTTCTTAAATAAATCAATGACAGCTCCTTTTATAGAGAGTGGGTTCTTAATAGGGGCCTTGGGTGAGATGACTGTTGAATTCTGTGCGGATATTTATTCTGCATGTAATTCATTCAAAACGTTTTTGGGGATAATCTCCAGCTATGCTCATTTTAGATGGATTGTACAAAAATTGACCACATTTCATAGACCTGCATCTATGTCCTACTGCAACTGTATTCTTTACTTAGTAATGCTGACTGTGTTGCTTCGTATTTTCTTCAATAAAATCATATTACAAAAAAAAAAAAGAAAAAAAACTCTCAGGCCCTGGAGCATGCACGACAAGCAGCTGCAGTTTTGTGTTGTGTGGGGACCTAAAAGGTCCAACTCTGGATGACCCCATGTCTAACAGGTCATCAACCACCAAGGTCAGCAGTTCCCACCATGCACCCCAGACTGTGAGCTGCTAGTCTGTCTGCCAAGATGTTCTGAATGCCTGGAACATGTACTGCTGATAGTTCTAGACTGTGTGCCACAGCCCAATATCAAACTCTTAATGCTTCCCTGCATGGCAAGTAAGAATGAGTTTCCCCTTGTTTATTGATGTAATGCATCACACTGACACTGTCTATCTGTATTAACAGGGGATCAGGGTCAAGTGGTTCTGAAATGCCTGAAGCCCATATAGGATTGCTCTCATTTCCAGGACATTGATATGCAAAGCATGCTCCACCAGGTTCCATGTGCCTTGTGTCTGCAGAGGCCCCAGGTGGGCTCCCCACTCAGATCCTAAGGCATCCGTAGTGAGGATCCGATGTGTAGTAGTAATCAGGAAGGGGCACCCTTGAACAGGTTGCTGTGTTCCATCCAGCACTTGAGCAATTTGCACACGGGAGATGTTACTAGAACCATTTATTTTAGATCATCTGTTAATTGACCCAGAGGGTCGTAGTTGGCGGGATAGTCTCATCCCCAAGGAGGGTCATTAGTGGGGTCCCGCAGGGATCAGTTCTTGGGCCCCTCCTGTTCAACGCCTATGTCTCTGACATAAGGACAGGTATCAGGAGTGAGATGAGTCTCTCTGTGGATGACTGAAAACTGGGGGCAGTAGTGGATGGGGAGGAGGGGAGGGTGGCCCTACAGGGGGGCGTGGAGGCTCTGGAAAGATGGTCTAGAAAGTGGAAGCTGAGGTTCAATGCAGGGAAGTGCAAGGTACTGCACCTGAGGGCCAGAAACGTGGCCCAAGTGTACACCCTGGGGGGGGGAATGCTACAATTCTCGATGGCTGAGAGGGACCTGGGGGTGGTGGTGGATGTCAAGATGAACAACTTGGAGACTTGTAGGAGGGCAGCAGCCAAGGCCAACAGGATGCTGGGATGCATCACTAGGGGGATCACCTCCAGAAGGAGGGAACTGATACTCCCTCTGTATAACTGCTTGGTGAGGCCGCACCTCGAGTACTCACGTGCAGTTTTGGAGCCACACTTAAAGAGGGACACTGAACTCCTGGAGAGGGTCCAGAGAGGACAACCAAAATGATTTGGGGCTTGGGGACAGGACATATGGGGAGAGGCTCAAGAGCTAAATATGTACACACTGGAGAGAGAGATGGGACTGGGGCAACATGATAGGAGGCAGTATGCGCAGTGGTCTAAGGCTCTGAGCTGCAAATCTGGTGACATCCAGCAGACCAGACCTGGGTTTGAATCCCACAGCTTCCGCTTGCATACTGTGTGACCCTGAGCAAGTCACTTAACTTCCTTGTGCTCCCAGGTCGCACCTGGAAACAAGCTCCGGCTTAGTGTGCCTTTCCTGGTTAAACAATTTCCCCTTTCCCTTCCTTCCCTTTGATAGAGGTCTTCAGGTACATGAAGGGGGTAAAGAGAGGAGGAGCAGTCAGGGTGCTTTGAAGGAAGGGGGGGCAACTAGAGGGCATGGGTGGAAGCTGGAGGGGGGAAGATTCAGGGGAGAAAGCAGGAGGTGCTACTTCACTGAGAGGGTGGTGGAGCCATGGAATGCGCTGCCCAGGGGGCTGGTGGAGGCAGAGACGGTGGAGGGGTTCAAGAGGGGGTGGGATAGGTACAGGGGAAGGGCTCTGGAAGCAAAATCCAGTGCAGCGAGAATATCCAGAACTGGGAAGGGAGAAGCCAGAGAGGGTGAGGGGGGCAGCAAGGTCAGCTCCCAGGGTGGGGACTGACCAAACAAGCAGACACGAAAGACCGTTAGGCATATTCTGCTGGCATTTTATCATGTTAGTATGTAATTGGTCCCACTGGACTCTCAAGAGTCCACTGCAGGGCTCCGTATGTGCAGCCTGGCCACTGGCACTGTGACAACGGCAGCAGCCACAAGTCCCAGAAGGCATAAAAAACATCCTTGTTGAGACATAAAAGCTGTCGTGTACCAATTTTGCTTGTGCAATCAATTGTTCTGCTCTGTCCAGTGGCACAAACGCAGAACCCTGAGCCGTATCCAATACTGCCCGTATGTACTGCAGATGTTGGCAAGGTGTCAGTATTGACCTAGGTATGAAGACTGTCACCCTTAAAGCATCAAACATGTGTCTGGTTGCAGCTAAAATCTACAGTAATCTGTCCCTGCAGTGGGCTTTTAATAGCTAGCCATCCAGATAAGAAAACACATACAGGCCTTCCCTGCAAAGGGCTGCTGCCACCACTGCCAAGCACTTGATAAACACCTGTGGTGCAGAAGACAAGCCAAAGGGCAACTCTCCGAACTGGTAATGCTCCACCTGGAACAGGAACCTCCACATATTTCATGTTAAGATTTCTGATTTTGACATGGAAGTAAGCATCCTTCATACCGAGGGAGCATATCCAATCCCCTGTTTGCAGCAGGGGGAGGAGACCCTGCAGAAAAAAACATCCCAAACCTCTTGTATTCTATGAAGATATTTAGGTCCCTAAGATCTAGAATAGACCTCAGATTTCCTGTCCACTTTGGGATAAGTAAGTACCTGGAGTAAAAGCCTTTGTGCCTCTGTGTTGGAGATGCAGGTTCTATGGCCTATTTTCGAAGCAGGGTCTGTACTGCCTGCAGCAACAGGGACATGTGCCCTGGTCGGTATGTTGTCATAACTGGTGGGTGATCTGAAAGGTTGTCAAGAAGTTCTGGAGCACAACTTTCTCTATAATCTCCAGAACCTATTTGCTTGTAGTCACTGTCCTCCACTAATCCACGTGCAGTGACAGGCAATCCCCTACAATCACCCCAGAGGTAATAGTGATTGGGGGTGTATGAGGAGTCATGCTGAGCCCCGGGGGAGGGGGCAGAGCCACTGACTCAAGCACCTTTAGGTGCTTTAGAGTGGGCACCTGGGGTGGGAGTGGGACTGGCACAGCCCCTGCATGTCTGCCTCTATCCTGACGTCTACAGGCCTGATGGTGTCTTCTGACAGCAGACTGGGGAAAATTACCCCTGCCCCTCCCCCTACCTTGAGTACAGTACAGGGATTTCACTGACTTCAGAGTCTTGCCAGATGACTGAAGGTTTCTAAAAGCTTCTTTCACATCATGACCAAACAGTTTCTGTCCCCTAAATTGGCATTGAGAATGGTTTGCTGCACATCAGTGGCAAAGCCTGCTATCCTAAACCAAGAGTAGTGCCTGAGGTTGCAGCCCTGGCGGAGACATCAGAAATATGTGCTGTGTGGATCTAATGCTTCCCCACATCAGCACCAGCATTAAGAGTTTTGACTATCTCCTGTATAGCAGAACCCTCAGGCAAGGCCTGTGCGGCAGTCTTAGCCTTTCTCCACAGAGTATTCTGATATTTTCCCATGTAGACCTGGTAATTGGCTATATGCAGGCCCAGCAAGGCAGAGGCATAGGTGTGTTTACCAAGGACATCCCACCTCCAGGATTCCTTATCAGGAAGAACAGAACTCAAGTGTCTAGGAGCCCTTGATCTATCATGGGCAGCTGTAATCACCAGTGAATCAGTCTCAGGCTGGTTAGCATAATGAGGTTTCCCAACGGGACAGAACACATTTTGCCTGCTTTTCGGGCACATCTAGTACGTTGTTTGGCCTATACCAAGCTGCATAAGTAGCATCCTCCAAAGCTGGAAATGGGAGGAACAACTGCAGAAGCACAGTCTGGCATCTCCAGGAAACTCCTGCAGGTTCTTAGTGGAATCCTGCTCCTCTAAGGTAAAATCCATGGCAGCCTGCATTTTCTGCATCATGGCAAAAAATAAAAGGTCCTCTGGAGATGCTTGAGATGTATTCAATACAGAGTTCTCATTACTACAGGAGACTGTGGAGCTGGTGCCATGCACATACCGGCTATCCTCAGCACAATCTTCCTCCTCCTCTTCCATTATGAGATCAAGATTATATTCACATTTGTTGCATCTTTCATAGATGGGAATGAACTGTGCCAGCAACATCAGCGGCAACTGAGGAGGCCTATTCTGGAATGTATTCACTTGCGACGTCAATGGAGTAGTTGTGGGATTCTGCTTGTACGGACACACTGCACGAGGCAGGCCTGGCAGTAGATGCTCATATCATGTCCGAGAATGGTAGGAGTACTGCCTGTGCATCGACAGCACTTTGAGTAGTGGTCGTGGCTGCATTAGTTGACAGTAGAATTTCAAAGAGATTGATTGTGGGATGTCGTGCCTGGCTAATGAACAAGTATATGAAGAGTTTTTACCAGCACCGGCTACTCACAGTTATTGCAGCTATTTTCCATGTACACCTGATAGCTTGAAAATGAATAGGAAGTCCACAACCTTTTAAGGTGCAAAAATGCAAGTGTCTTGTTTATTTTTTTCAAAGTCGCAGCACACACAGAACAACTTCCTTCAAGCTCCCCCTTCCATGAATAAGCTTTCTTACGCGTTTCAAGCCACCTAGCGCTTAATCATAGGATAGCAGTCCGTATCGCCAACAACCATTAAATACATTCATTATTTAAAGTGACAGTGTATAGTGTAAATATTTAAAATATTCATTCCTCACTTACACAGTGATTAAATCATTTGGTTAAAAACCTTTTTCCTTTCTTACATACTAATAAATTCACATATTCAAATCAGAATGATTTTGTATTCATTATCCTAAAACATGGCAACTTTGTTATAGTTCTTAAGAATTTTTGATTTGAATATGTGAATTTATTAATATGTAAGAAAGGAAAAAGGTTTTTAACCAAATGATTTAATCACTGTATAAGTGAAGAATGAATATTTTAAATCTTTACACTATGCACTGTCACTTTAAATAATTAATGTATTTAATGGTTGTTGGCGATACAGACTGGTATCCTATGATTAAGCACTAGGTGGCATGAAACACGTAAGGAAGCTCATTCTTCGAAGGGGGAGCTTGAAGGGGAGCTATATCTGTGTGTGCTGCGCACTTTTGAAAAAATAAAACAAGACACTTGCATTTTTGCACCTTAAAAGGTTGTGGACTTCCTATTCATTTTCAAGCTATTAGGTGTACATGGAAAAGAGCTGCAATAACTGTGAGTAGCCGGTGCTCGCAAAAAAACTCTTTTCATATTCTTGTTCAATAGCCAGGCACGATATCCCAGGTGCAGGCCCAAACAATCTCTTTGAAATTCTACATGCTTTTGAGGGCTTGACTGCACGGGTTAAAAAACAAAATACTACAGTTTAAAAAGCTCCAACGTAGATAAATACCACCGACTACAGAAGAGTAGTGAAAAGGATCTCCTTTATTTTTGTATCTTAAGCGTGCCCCTCGGTGTAAAATAAACAAAGCCTGATAGAATTAATGGCACACAGCACAAATGCTAACAGGAGGGTAGAGGAAACACGTGATAAAGATACGAGGGAGCCCCCTTCGTTGAAAGATATCATCTTCACCAATATGGTAACTGAAACAAGTACTTTTACTGAACTGTTGCAGAAAACACCAAACAGTGATGTGGGACCAGTAAATATAAAACAAGCCTTTCATCAATTTGAAAGAATAGCGTTTAGAGTCAAACGCCTACATTGGGAGATAATTTCCTTGCATGCATATTTAGAAGTAAATCAGGTTCCAAGGGGTCTGAGAGTCTTGAAGAAGCCATCCTTTGGTTTGCAAAGAAAGGATTTTCTGGATAATTGGCAGACAATCAGCCATGGAGCAAGCAAACGCTACACTGAATTGATACTTAAAGAAAACGCTGACATTTTAAAGGAGACTGAAGAGGAAATTAAAGTGAAAGAAGCTGATTTACTTAAATATAACAATCACCCACTGTATGGAGAACTGTGTGAAAACTTTAGAATAAACCTTGCAAGATATGACAGGAAGATTCAAGATATCAAACAGGCAAAATCTGAGCGGGACACGAATGATTATTCACATGGGACCATTTTCAATTGGGGAAAGAACGTTACATTTTTAACGGAAACATCAGACCAGGAACAGACTCCAAGTAGTTCAATACTAAAGAAAACAGGGGAAAGACAAGAGGAGTCTTATGGCCAGGAATTAAATAGTGTTAAGGAAGTCTATTTGGGAGAAGAAGAGTATCCGGAATCTCCAGGAATAATCAGAACACTGGAAGGCCCAAGACGTAGCCAAAGAATAAACTTCAACCAGCCCCCAAACAACGGACGAGGAGGGGGGACAGGAAGAGGTGGCAGAAATCGAGGCAGAGGATGACGAGGATGGAACATGCGGGGGAATATGAGGACAGGATACCAGTAGATCATGTCATCAGCCTTTCCACATACAACCTTTCGGAAGCTGAAAGAGGACTTTAAAATAAGGTATTGTCCTTTATCCCCAAACAAAGGTTTAACGTATTTGAAACTATAGTGGATTGCCACAAACTAACAAGGAACTTGGGACTACACTCTTTCTTTAATAAAAAAAAAAAAAAGGAAGACCGGGGGGAGTCTGAGACGGTGGTGATGTTTTTTTGAAATTGGTCCCCAAAATTGGATCCTCATGGGAAACCGTATAGAAATAGGATGACACAGTTTGGTGTTCGTGCAAGGAGTGGTAAAAGTAAAAATAAGAATGAAAGAATATAAGAAATATAACAAAGTTACCATGTTTTAAGATAATGAATACAAAATCATTCTGATTTGAATATGTGAATTTATTAGTATGTAAGAAATGAAAAAGGTTTTTAACTAAATGATTTAATCACTGTGTCTGTGTGTGCTGCGCACTTTTGAAAAAATAAAACAAGACACTTGCATTTTTGCACCTTAATAGGTTGTGGACTTCCTAATCATTTTCAAGCTATCAGGTGGTACATGGAAAAGAGCTGTAATAACTGTGAGTAGCCGGTGCTGGCGAAAAATAGAAATTATGTACCTACCATAATTCTTGATCTTCTTGGACAGTCTCCACCACTCATTCACACTAATGGGATCTACGCCGGAGGCGCTAGGATCCAGCGGGAGCAAACTTTTTTGCAGGAGGGCCAGCACCAGACATGGAGCCGTGAGGAGCAGCGCCGCGAGCCTCAGCTCGTGCAGCAATGACTATCTCGGTGTCGACCCTCCAACTGCCTCAGTACCTTTTTTTTCCTCCGAGGAGTGCAGCGTAACTAACCTAGAAGGATAGCCTAACCAAAAACCGGACATAAGATAGTCCGGAAGACCCGTATAAGAAGGGTCAAGAAAGAAGTCTTCATAGCCTAAAGATTGAGGGAGTGAAGACCAACAACAGAGGTCAGCTCGGGGGATGGTGGGTGGGTGTGTGAATGAGTGGTGGAGACTTCATCCAAGAAGATCAAGAATTACGGTAGGTACGTAATTTACATATCTTCCTGTACATAAAGTCTCCACCACTCATTCACACTAACGGGAGAGTATCGAGCTAATAATCCCCCAAGAGGGCGGCAGGAGAGACCAAGAGCTCACAGATTTATGACAGAAGTCCATTAAGGATGGTTCTGCCAAACGAAACATGTCATCTGGCATGGACATCCAGGGCATAGTGTTTAACGAAAGTATGCACCGCGCTTCAGGTGGCCGCGTTGCAAATATCTGCAATGGACACATTGCGGATTTCCGCCAGGGATGCCACGACTGCTCTAGTAGAGTAAGCGTACACTCTGCCTTCCAGCTTAACCTGCACCATGGAATAACAGTGGAGAAGGCATGCCACCAGCCATGCTGAAATGCATATGATAGCAACAGGCTGACCCCGCCGGGTCTCGCTGAAGGAAACACAGTTGTGGAGCTTTGCAAAAATCTTTTGTCCTATCTAAATAGAAATGCAAAGCTCTTTTGACGCCCAAAGAATGAAGAGAACACTCCCCCTTCATTTTGGAAGTTCGCAAAGTAAGTAGGAAGGATCAAAGGTTGGTTTAGATGGAATTCCGAAATAACCTTAGGGAGAAACTTAGGATGGGTCCCAAGAACTACATTGTCTTTATGAAACACAGTATATGGAGGGTCTGTGACCAAGGCATATATCTCAGAGACCCTGCGGGCTGAGGTAATGACCACCAGGAAAGCCGTTTTCCAAGTGAGGAATTTCAACTCACAGGTAGCTAGAGGCTCGAAAGGTTTTCGAGTGAGCATGTCTAGCACAAGATTAATGTTCCAGGCTGCGACCGGATGTCTGATAGGAGGTCTGGTATGCAGAATTTCCTTAAGGAACCTCTTAACCATGGGCAACTGAGCCAGTGACAAGGAAAGTACTGGCTCATGATAAGCTGAAATGGCACAAAGGTGAACCTTGACTGTAGAGTATTGCAGACCTGAATTTGAGGGGTCCAAAAGGTACTCTACAACTTTATTTGGAGGGCAGGAAAAAGGATGCAAAGAGTATTTTGCACACCAGAGCGAAAAACGCTTCCATTTGGCTGTGTAAGTTTTCCTAGTGGCTGGCTTGCGCGCAGCCAGAAGAATATCTGAAACTCTGCGGGATACACTGAACCTGTTCACTTCTATCTCTTCAGGAGCCAAGCGTGAAGGTGAAGCGATCTCAGACTGGGATGGACCACAGGCCCCTGAGTCAAAGGTTCGTCTGAAGGGGAAGCGGTATCGGAGGGGTTTCCGACATACTGTTGAGTAACGGAAACCATATCTGCCGAGGCCAGAAGGGAGCAATGAGAATCACTTGGCTCCCCTGGGACTCAAACTTGAGAAGTACCCTCTGAATTAGAGGAAGAGGTAGAAAGGCATATAGAAAGCGTTTTGACCACTGCAGCCTGAACGCATCCTGACAGAAAATGCCAGGCCCTGGATTTCTGGAGCAGAAGATAGGCAGTTCTGTGTTGAGTGGGGATGCAAAAAGGTCCAGGTCCGGAGTTCCCCACTCTGCGAATAGTGACTGAACTACGGTTGAGTCGAGAGACCATTCGTGAGGATCTGTCTCCGTTCTGCTGAGACGGTCTGCCAGTTCGTTTTGCACTCCTGGCAGGTAGGCCACTCGAATTAGAGCCTTGTGCTCCAAGCACCATTCCCACTCTCTCATCGCTTCCCTGCATAAGGGGTAAGAATGGGACCCGCCTTGCTTGTTGATGTAATACATCACTGCTTTGATGTCCGTTTGAAGGAGAATGTTCTTGTGACAGAGAATGTCCTTCAAAGCCTGGACTGCATAAAGGACGGCTCTCATTTCTAAGATATTTATGTGAAGCTGAGACTCGTCCTGAGTGCACGTACCTTGAGTGTGGAGAGTCTGACAGTGAGCTCCCCACCCTATCAGAGACACATCCATGGTAATGGAAATCTGATGATCCAAAGAAGCAAAGGGATACCCTTCCAGTAGATTGTCCTCTTGCGACCACCAGATGAGTGACCTCTTCAGAGGTTCTGACACCTTGATGAGAAAGGACTGAGGGTGAGTGGTTGGAGACCACTGAGTACTGAGCATCCACTGAGAGGCTCTCATGTGAAGGCGTGCTAGGGGTACAGCGAACACCGAGGATGCCATGAGATCTAGCATCCGCTGCATCGAGATAGCTTGAACCGAGCTGTTCTGTCTGATGTATCGGGCCATCTGTAGGATATTGCTCCTTCTGTCCTCTGGTAGAAATGCTTTTGCACAGGAGGTGTCCATAAGAGTTCCTATGAAAAGGAGCCTCTGGGAGGGCAGCAGCTGCGATTTCTTGAGGTTTAACAGGACTCCCATGGACGTGAGAAAGTCTGAGGCTGTGGCAACGGCGTCGAGAGTTCTTTGCCTGGAAAGGCTTGCTAGAAGCCAGTCATCCAGATATAGGAACACTTGTATTCTGACTTTTCTGAGATGCGCTGCGAGAACTGCACAACACTTTGTAAAAACTTGCGGCACTGAGGATAGCCCAAAGGGCAGGACTCTGAACTGATAATGCTGTCCCAAAGCCACAAACCTTAGGTATCTGCGATGCTTTGGATGAATAGGAATATGTTGGTAAGCATCCTGCATGTCCAGGGAGGCTAACCACTCATGTTGATGAAGCAAAGGTAACAGGGTCCCTAGCGATATCATCTTGAATTTCTCTTTGAGAAGAAACTTGTTTAATTTTCTGAGGTCCAAAATGGGGCGCATGCCCCCCGGTTTTCTTTGGAACTAGAAAGTAATGGGAGTAGAACCCTGTGTTCTGTTGATCCAGCGGAACTACTTCCACTGCCCTGTTGTTCAGATGGCCTTGTATTTCGGAGGCGAGAAGCTCTGACTGAAGAATTGACAGCTTTGGCTGCCGCTTGGGGAGACAATCCGGAGGGTTCTCCGAGAAATTGAGAGAATACCCCTCGCAGATTATCCGAAGGACCCATTTGTCCGAAGTTATGGACTTCCACTGGTTGTAGAATTGAGTCAGATGACCTCCCACTGCTAAAAAATCACCTTCGGGCAGCTGAGGTGGGACTTGGGCCAGAAACTCAGAAGGCGGCACTGGGCGCTTCGGGTCCTTGCGCCTTCTGTTGCGTTTTCTTCTGAGTCTGAGGGGCTTGATTTTTATTAAAACCTCCTCTACCTTTGCCTCGAAAGGACTGACGGTTATGAAACTGATGTTTATTAACACCTCCTCGAGAGGGAGCGGGAGGAGGTCAAGCCAATTTAATGGCTGACCTAGTCTTTAGTGCGGCATCTGGAGTCTGTTGTACTTGAGGGCCGAAGAGATGCACACCGTCGAAAGGCAACGCCATGATCTGTTGCTGGGCATCATTTGTGAAACCTGAAGTGCACAGCCAGGAATGGCGGTTGGTACAAATGCCCACCGCCGCCGCTCAGGAGGCAGTATCGAATGTGTCCATAGCTGCTTTAACCTGTTGGTTGTTGGACTTGATGCCCCTGGTTATGGTTTAAAGAAGCTCTGTATTAGTGACCGACTCCGGTACAGCTTCAACTATTTGTTTGAGCGAATGCCAAAGAATATACTCATATTGAGAGAAATAGCCCTGGTAGCTGGTTATATGCATACTCAGGGTGGATGCAGCAAAGACTCTCTTACCAAAAGTATCTATCTTACGAGATTCTTTGTTTATAGGGCGAGCTGTAGTAGTCTGAGGAAGGACGACCTTATCATTCTCTGCCAAGACTACAATAGGATCCGCAAAGGCTTGGGAGCAGCATACTTCCTATCTATGGACTTAGCCACAGAAGGAATGAGAGCAGAATTATTCCATACCATTTGAGAAAGCGTCTCAAAGGAGGGTTGTACCGGGTGAGTTAAATCCATAGGGATGTCCGGAACATGAAGGTACTGGAGTCTTAAAAGCTTCCCAGGATTGATGTCCATAGTCTGGAGAGAAAGAGTGGAATTCAGTTTTTTAGCAGAGACTTAAATGGACAGGTCCTCGACCACAGGCTCTGTAACAGGATTAGATCCTGCTCCTTTCACATCATCACCCAGTCTAAGATCTGGGTCAGGCTCAGTATCATCTCCTGACAGTCCAGGAGGGAATGCATGGATAGGAAAGGGTAGAAAATCAGCAGAAAAAGAGGAAGGAAAAGAAATCGGAGAGGGGACGCCCTGAAGATTGGCAGAAGAAAAGCCCGGCCTCGGTGCCGAAGAAGAGCACGGCGCCGAAAGGCCGCACGACACCGACAAGGCAGATGGCACCAAAGAACAACATGGCACCGAAAGACTCAACGGCGCCGAGGACTGCGCCAGAGGCACCCCGGTGCCAAAAACAGCACCGAGCGACCCACCAATGGCGACGGCGCTGAAACCAACCCAGGGCCCTGAAAATTAGAATTTGAGGAAAAAGAAGGAAGAATACCAGGAGACAGAGGCATCGGTGTGGCCCCCTGTGCCACAGCCATGTGAGGGGGAAAACACCTGAGTGCGGAGTCGACAGCAGCAAAGAGGGCGCCGCGCGACTAGGGAGGCCCAATCGCCCTGTCCGATCCCCCGAAGAGCCAAAGGGCCCCTGAGTGACCGGGCCAGGCAGAAGGACCAGCCTCCGAGCCCATTGCTCCGTAAGAGCGGCCCACTGATGAAACTACTCATCGGAAGCCCTACCAGAAGGCGGGGAAGGGCTCCAATGTCGAAGAGGTCGGAGACCAGAACCAGAAACCGGCGACTCTGAATGAGGAGACCGGCCACTGACCCCAATGACCGACAGTCGACAAGCAGACATATCAGAGGGCGACCTCGAGTGAGGCCTTCTCTTTTTTGAGCTACGGGTTGAAGAAGAGCTCGAGGCCGAACGGTGCCAAGAATGGAACCGTTTACTTCCGGGGAGACCGCCCATCCCCTCGGGCATTGGACCGTCCGTTGTGAGACCCCCCTTCCGGAGAAGGCAGCGGACCGGACCCAGCCCAGCTGACTAAACAGCTTTCATACAAAGTCTCCCTACCATCACCTGACCCGCTCATGGTCGATGTGGGCCGAGACTTCTTTCTTTGATAAGAATAAATTATCATAAGTGGTACTTTATTCGAAAAATACTACAAAATAATAAACTGAAAACTATGCTGCTAGTTTGAAGTTTGACTCCCGGGGGCGAGCGACATCGACACTGAAGCGCACTTGGCAGCAGGAAAAAAGGAACTGAGGCGTTGGAGGGTCTATCACTAAATAAAGTCATTGCCGCATTTGAGCAGAGGTTCACAGCGCTGCTCCTCGTGCTCCATCTCTGTGCCGCCCTCCGCAAAAAGTTTGCTCCTGCTGGGTCCTAGTGCTTCCGACGTAGATCCCATTAGTGTGAATGAATGGTGGAGACTTTATGTCCAGGAAGATCCTCTTTTCATTAGTTGACAGTTGAGGTTGAGTCCAGCAATGTACCAGCTGTAAGAGGCCCAGTAATGCTTACACCAAGCCCCGACCTTGGTGCCTTGTAAATGGGAGGCGGGGGACTCAGTATCACTGCCATAGCAAACAGTGTCACAATTGGGGTTGTACCTGTAGTCCGCAGTGGCGACCTGGATCTCACCGGGGAAACCTTGTCCTTGTTCTGGTGTTTGAGTTTGTGGCTCCCCAATGAGGATCTGTCTCTGGACTTTGACAATTGAGATTCAGTTGACAGAGCAGGTGATGCGGATTTTTGTTTGTTTTGTTTTTGTTTTGTTGAATTTTGTTGACTCGGTAAGCCCCCTAGGCCTAGAAGTCCCTTTTTCAGGGACGACTGGGGTGGGGGAGGAGAGATACAGATGGTAAGCAACTGAAATTGAACCAGATTAAGCTGTTGGTGGTATTTTCAGTGAATGAGGGAAATTTGACCAGGACACCGGGGAAATTCCCCTACTCTTTTCGATAAGTGCCATGGGATCTTTAACATGCACCTGAACTACCACCAGTCCAGGCAGATGGGACCTCGGTTTAATGTCTCATCCAAAAGGATTTGCCTTGTAGTTGCTGCTCCATTGCTGCTAAAGTCTTTTGAAGAAGGAATTTCACCAAAGTCTCCTTCCTGCATCGACTGGTAGTGAAGTTGAATCCCCGGTACATCTCACAGGCTTTCATATTCTGAGAGAGGCCTAGACAACAGACACACACTTCAAGGGCGTCGTCCTTGTAGATTTTCTCTCTGGACTCGCAGTATCAAAAAAAAGCTTGAACAGTTCTTTCAGCTTCATACAGGTTGCTGAAAATCACTATAACAGTGATTACTCTAAGTATGTATGTATGTATATATATATATATACATATATATATACATACACACACACACACACACACACACACACACACACACACACACACACACACACATATACAAAAAATGGTGGCTTTTTGCAGTGGTGTTTCCAATGGTGGGTCCAACCAGATTGACAGACAGCAGGAAAAGAACCAAGAAGAGGAGGGACTGCCCATGTTTATGTAGACGTTGGCGCATGATGTCTTCATGGGCAGCCCCTGGCTTGTAAAGTTTCTGTGTGGTTCTAGTTCTGATGTGGGTATAGTTCCAAAGGTGCGACCCAATGAAAGAGATATCCTTGAAAAAGATCCCATGATATACCACACCCTGGAGTGAATTATTACGATAATACAAGGTTTTTTTTTGTGTACATTTATAAAAAAAAAAGACTTTTACAGAGTAAATGTACAGTTAGAAGAATAGTTCCATTACTTTGCTCTATGGTCTGCAGGTGGTGCTGTTGTAGTAGGTTGCACTAGCGAGCAAGAAGTGGTGTGGCAATGGCAGTAGGAAAGATGGCTCTTAGTTTAGATGGTAGTTTGTCAGCCCATTCTTGTTGTGTGGAGTGAGCTCAGAACCCTAGAGTACAGCAACAGCAGCAGGTAAAGATGTGCTGAAAACTTGGGACTGGGAGAGGTGAGCAGCAGCTGTTGTACTTGCCAAACCCTGCCATTATATATTTATTTAAACACTGGTACCCTGAAAGGTGCACTGAGCTAAACCTCATTTCCAGGCCTGACAGGGGGTGGGTTGAGGGGTGACAGAGGAGTTACATGAACAAGAATGTTGAAATAATTCTGTGATGATACACACTACTAAACATAATAGCTTATAGTTACTATACTAGTGGGGTGAACAGAAAGTAGTGTAGAACAAAATATGATGGTTGATTAAAAACACAGTGGGAAGGAATGGATGTTCTGGTAAAGCTGAACTGTTTGCATGGGAGAATGGAGTACTATAAAGGCAAGTAAAAATGCTTTTGGCTGGCTTTATTTTTTCTTACTGTGGTTATGTGCAGGGATGACCCATGGCTGTTACCCAACAAAGTTTTAGTATATGTTTAGCCACTGGGTAATTTTACATGACAGGGTGTGGTATACCACGGGATGGTGCCACACCTGGGGTGTACTGCGAGTCACAAAGCCGCAAGCCATATGACTCATGCACCAAAGAAGTTGCAGTATCCCATGATATAAAACAGGCAAGTAAAATACTAATTCTTCATTGGTCAAAATAAGTCAGGTAACTGCATTAATCCTCAACCATGCAACGTCATTCTGGTACGTAGTCTCATAACAAATCATTGTGCCAGCAAACATTCTTTTTTTGAAACCATTTGCTCATCAGTTTTTTTTTTCTCTCTCTTCTGAATACTTAGAGGACGACTCCATCTCCCCCACTAGCCACTGCCTGTAACACTACATCAGCACAAACAGCTTAATATATAACTTCTATGTTGCTGTGAATGAAGCAATCCATTTTAACATTTAAAAAAATTACATTTTGGACTTCCGGTGATGTCATCGGCGACATGGAAGCCTAAACAGAGAGCTCCCTATCCAGAGATCAATAAACTTACTTCCACACAACTGAAACTGAATCAATGTCAACAAATATGCACAAAATAAGTCGTGGAAATACACCCAGGAGGAGATCCCGTTCTAAAAACGCAAAGGGGAAGCAGGATCGCCCAGGATTGAGTCCTACAAGTTCGGCCGCGCGCGGGAGAGAGTCTCCCCTGAGCATGGCGGGAGCCGATACCGAAACTGAAATGGGTAACCTCTCTAGATCGAGGTTTGAAACACTTTTAGCCGAGATAAAGCAATTTAGATCAGAAACGAAACTCGAGTTTAGTAAACCACATTCGGACCTGAACAAACTGGAAACCGGGGTCGCCGGAGTAGAAGAAAGGGTGTCGACAGCTGAGGACGATCTACGGCAGATTTCTAGGGCAACTGAATATTTAATGCAACAAAGAGAGTATTTCAGCCAAATGCCTCGACCTAGAGGCACGTTCTTGGAGAGAAAACATCAGGATTCACGGCCTCCCAGAATCTGCTGAAGTCGGGGAAATGAGTGAATTTATTGAGGACCTGCTACGCCATGTTTTGGACTTACCACAACCCTTTAATTTCAAGATCGAAAGAGCACATTGAGCTCTAGTTCCTAAGCCAATTTCACCTACAGCCAGGCCTCGTTCAATAATTGTGAAATTTTCGAGTTACCGGGACAAAGAAAAAATCTTAAGAACAGCATGGAAACAAGGCCAAGTAGAGTATAACGGAGCCAGACTCCTATTCGACCAGGACTATCCCCAGTTAATTCAGCAACAACGGCAGGCATATGCTCCACTATTACGGAAACTGAAAGAAATCAAAGTTAAGTTCCAGACACCTTACCCCTCCCGACTCCGAGTGTGTTGGGAATCAGGGACTGAAGTTTACCACACAGCAGAAGAAGAACTTCAGGCTTTCAAAGAACGAGGTCATGAAATCGTACTGGCCACCAGACGTAGGGATCCGCCTCATGTGCTGCAGAACCCTTGGCATGTGAGCAACTCTCGTAATGGCAACTACGAGGGAAGGAAGGTAGCAGACACCACCCTTAAGGACATCAAAAGAATGTTGTTCCACCTAACGCAAACTCAAAGTCCTGAGGATCCTCAACAGAACAATGAGTCAAATACATGAAGAAGCACTCTTCTCAGTGAGGTCTTTCCTATTATATTTTGTAGGCCTCCCTCTCGGTCTCTCTCGCTCCCTCACCATAGAGACGCTTTGCTAGACTAACAACTGCCTGATCTATTGACTCTCCCAATCGTTTTGGACAATATTGTGAAAATAATGTAATCTGAATTAGGAAACTACTGACATGAAGTTGTCTCGGGGCGGGGATCTTTGAAGGCTTCCTCAAGGAGAGGGAAAGCTGAAAAGAAGGATCCACATTGATCTCCTCCAACTATGGGGGAGTGGATGAGGAGGGTGGGAACAAACGGGGACGAATTATAAGGAAATTATTTTGGGACAGAATGGTAATATAGGGGGCTAGACCGCCCAACTCTGGGGTGAGGACACGATTCGGCGACTAACACTGTAGGGGAGATTATGGGAGGGGGGGGGAGTAATCGATGCTCCGCACGCGTAGCAGTCCTACACTTGGTAACCTGTGAAACTGGAACTAGGTGAGCGAGGTAGACAGCGGAGCTGGTGAGTAATTTTAGACTTATTTAACGAAATGGAAAGCAATCCATTATACATGAACTGACAAGACAGATCGCGTTAGAAACCCAAAGACCATGCTGATATATGGGGGGGGGGGGAGAGACCCCGAGTGCTTAGGGGGGGACTGACCAGCAGCTGGCAGACTGAGTAAGTAAATCCAAATCGAGAAAATACTTTAACATCCGAGCGATTCCACTTGAGCGGGAATCGTGGAGGATACCCCTGGACGCTCGCCCTCCGATTAAAGCGTACGTTCATAGACACGTGGATAGGTGCTTTCGGAGGTGGCGAGCCATTACAAGGAGGCTCGAGGCATAGCTTCTACCTAATTAAGGGGGACTGGGTTGGCATCTACTTGGAGGAGCATAGGGATTGGGACTAAGATATTAGAAGAGATGGTCATGATAAAGATGGGGGAGGGGCCCGCGGGATTCCTCACGCTGTAGTTATGGTGCATTGGGAGTTCTACACAGATGGAAAGGGGACAGTTGCCTAAATCGAGAAATCAACACCCTGTCTGTGAACAGAGAGGGGAGATATACTCTCCTCCGAACCCCTACCATGACTAGGTTGTTACATTTATATTGGAGCTGGGGATCATTCCGTGGCCCTGCTGATGGGATGGCATCATAGCAAAGGGACGTGAGATACCAATTTACAAATTACAGCCCTCGAGTTGAGGAATGACAGGGGATCCCTCCGGCCGAATACCCTCATCTTGGTGAGAGGGTTGTGAAGGGAAATGGACTGGAGACCCTTGGGAGTTTGCAGCTATTTGTCCCTCTCTCTTTCGCTCTCGTTCTTTCTCTCCCTCCAACGGGGGCGGGGGAGAATTGGACATAGTTTTAAAATTTCACTACTGGAGTCAACCAAACAGACAGGATTATCCCCATACCCAGAGACACATGAGATGGCTCTCAGATTCCCATAGAAGGTTTTGGGAGATGCTCTAGGGGGACAGACTAAGGGCCCTGAGCCACACAACAATCCGACAAAACCTCCAGATAAGGGGGATCTCCATATCAAACTAGTTAAGCATGATTATGGATCAAAGGGTAGGAAGTAAAAGGACGGATGGGTAAGCTCGAGGCCAAGTGAAGATGGTATGGCAGGGCAAAACTACCCACATCATTTATTTTAATAGGATTGTTGCTGATGACGATACGCCACAACAACTGGCAAGGACTCAATTATTTTAGAGTCCAGGAGGTACGGGCCGCACTCAAGGCTCCTTTCCCTCCCAATCGAGTGTGTTTTACTCGATATCCTAGGGGAACAGAACACTCTGCTCCCCTAACTTGGGAGTCATGTTGTAAATAGAGTTTTCCAGGAGGTACAGGTTGCTCAGTTAAGGGTACCTCCTAGGTTGTTGTATGTGTTTATGTGTTATGTCTATGTGAATGTTAGGTTATATGTTTTAGTACAATGCGGACAGTTACATTGGCAAATTGCTTATACTTACCAAGAAGAGTCCCAGGGCTTGTTGCATTTGACAGAGCACTTAAGAGATACGACAGAGGTAAGAAGGAGTGGAATAGTACAGAGGAAGTTAAAGGAAATGGTGGAATTGAGAGGTTTATTCCCCTCGTATCCGAAGGGCAGTATATCTATACATATAAATGGGGGATAGTAAAAAGATTAAAATTAGTTCACATAACGTCAATGGGCTAAATAATCCAGTAAAGCGACATAAAATTATGTCGACTTTAAAGAGAGAAAGCCCCTCCTTTATTTTGTTACTAGAAACGCACCTTAACAGATCCGAGCATCAAAAACTGGGAAAGTTTGGCTATGACAAGATTGTTGCAGCTTCCTTTAGAAAGGGGAAGAGAAGGGGGGCTGCGGTGTTGGTCGCTAAAGGGACGCAATTCCAGAAAACTAATAGTTACTCAGACCCGGAAGGCCGGCTGGCCATCCTTGTGGGCATTTTGGACGGCACGCCTATCACACTGGCCTCTCTATATGCCACCGGGCTCCACAAAGGAGATTATTGGCCCCTTACTTCATAAAATTTCTGAATATCATGTTGGAATGTTAGTGGTAGGTGGAGACTTGAACCAGATTTGGGATCAAAAAGACACTTCTAGAAAGCAGGCCTTTAGGCAGACTCCGGTGGGCAGACTAATCAGGAGGCACTTAAGGGGTGCATTTTGGATAGACACCTGGAGACATCAGAATGCAAATAAAAGGGAATGCACCCACTATTCTTATCCACACGGTTCTCATGCTAGGATCAACTACATTTTAGTTTCAGGCGAGCACCAGGATCAGGTCCTGGAGTGTAAGCACATTCCATCAGTTCTATCGGACCATGCCCAGGTGTCTATGGTCCTGAACTGGGAAGTCAAAAGAGGTCAGTCCCTTTGGAAATTTAATAACTATTTTCTAAACTTAAAAGATTTTACGGATATGGCCAAGAGTAGAATAACACAAATCCAGAAGGACAATAAGTCTACGGAGATTCCCAACACTGTACTGTGGGACACTATTAAGATGGTGTTCGGGGGGATTGTATTAAATATGCCACACACTTTAAAAGACAACAAGACAAACAAATGGAACAGCTTCAGGGGCAACTACACAACCTGTTAGATCAGGCAGCAGCAGGAAAGGCTTCGGTACAACCACAAATTCTGAAGGTTAGGCAACAGATACAGAGAATCATTGACATTACAACAGAGAAGGTGTTGCAACGCCTCAGACAGAGATACTACGAATCGGGTCCTAGGGCCTCCCGCCTTCTGGCACACAGACTCAGGCGACAAACTGCGGAGAACATGATTAAACAAATTAGGGACCCCAAAACAGGAAGTTTAGTAAAGTCCTCAGGAAAAAATTCTCTCAGGCTTTAGAGATTTTAACACAAACCTCTACAGCTCAGATCATTCCCCAGGAAGTGAACAGATCAAAGTCTATCTAAAGAAGTTAAGGCTCCCAGAATTGACCCAGGAACTTAGAGATTCCCTGGACTCCCCCATATCTCCAACAGAACTAGAGGCCGCAATTAAGAGAATAAAAACTAAGAAATCACCTCGCCCAGATATATACACCCCTGAATTCTTTAGAAGAGAGATAAGTAACCCGCTAATGAGGGCCTGTAGATTGGCACAAATGGGGGAAGACCTGCCAGATACTTGGAATTATGCAGTCATCTCGAGTATCCCCTAGCCTGGGAAAGATACCACTCACTGTGGATCTTATCGCCCTATATGAGTATTAAATATTGATTACAAACTTTATGCCTCAATACTCGCGAAGCGATTAGAGGGGATCCTACCCAAATTAATTAATTATGATCAAACAGGGTTTATCCCAGGCAGGCAAACACAAGACAATATTAAAAGAATATTGTACGTGATGCACCATGCCGCTTGGTCGGGGGCCTCCTGCATGATTCTGAGCCTGGATGCGGAGAAGGCCTTCGACCGGGTGGCATGGAAATTTTTGAAGCTAACCCTTGACAGATTTGGGTTCTCAGAAGCCTTTGTAAAGGTCATAACTAAGATCTACACTAAACTAAGGGCATACATAAAAATAAATGGCAGAGTTTCCCCACCCAATACCTTTGCAGCGAGGCACTAGGCAGGGTTGCCCCCCTCCCCCCTTCTTTTCGCCCTGTATCTTGAACCACTAGCCCAAGCGTTGAGGCAGGAGGAGGGGATTCGGGGATGGGAATTAGGAGGGGAGATGCATAAACTAGCCCTGTATGCGGACAATCTTTTGGTCTATCTTAGGGATCCGGAACAATCCCTAGATAAGCTGTGGGACGTCTTATCAGAATTCAGTCTCTTGGCCGGATACAAGTTAAACTTATCTAAGACAGAGATTTTAAAAGGAAAAATTACTCACCTTAGTAATGTTGTTTCTTCTAATGGAGTCTTGCTATATTATAGACATTAGCAGTTTGATCCAGCTCTATAACTGCCCCGAGTGAAATGGTTAAAACCATTCCAAAATAGAATTTTGGCACGAGAGCAGCTCTATCTGTGTCATTTTCAAACTTGAACTGTCAGATCTTCTGAGCCCAACTCACTAAGGTCTGTGTGAGAGCTGTAACCTACACTAGCCAAATGGCTACCTAAATAATAACAACCATTGATGGTCCCAACACCAAGACTCAGTCAGGGGACCAGAAATACTAACACCATTCTAATAATATGAAAATGGAACATAAGTATAATAAAACACACACACGCATACACATACACCCCCAAAGTCCCAAAGGGGACAAAATGCTAAAAGAACATAAGTAGTGCCCACACTAAGTTGCCCGCACCCCACCAAGTAGAGGTTCTGAGAGGGGCAGGTTGGGGGAGAGGTCTATAATATAGCAAGACTCCATTAGAAGAAACAACATTACAAAGGTGAGTAATTTTTCTTCAAACAACATGAAGTCTTGCTATATTATAGACATTAGCAGAATACACAGCAGTACCTCCATGGAGGAGGGCAGAACCTACTTAGGAATAGGCTCTGAAGAACAGTTGTAGCCAAACCGAGCATCTCTCCTGGCCTGGACATCCAGGAGTAATGCTTGGTAAAAGTGTGTACCGCTTTCCAAGTAGCAGCCTGGCAAATCTCTAAAAAGGATATCTCTGGCAGCAGCTAGAGACGCAGCTGTACCCCTGGTAGAATGAGCCCTCAAACCGGGGGCTCTGCCCACTTTCTGATAACAAAATTGGATACAAGACAGTCCACCTGGCTATTGATCTCTTAGTGGCAGGTTTGCCTTTCCCAACTTCACCATAGGTAAGGAAAAGTTGGAGGATTCGAACCTGTGACCTTTGCACGCCTATATAATAACTAAGAGCTCTTTAACATCCAGGCTGTGCAACCTCCTCTCACCCGAAGAGGAGGATCAGTGAAAAATACTGGAAGAGAGATAGATTGATTAAGATGGAAATCTGAAACCACCTTAGGCAAAACTTCCTATTAGTCCTAAGGACTACCTTATCCCTGTGGAAAGAAATAAAGTCAGTCTCCACTGACAAGGCTTGCATTCACTTATGCGTCTGGCAGAAGTGATAGCCACTAGAAAAACAGTTTTCCAAGTTAGGTACTAAGTCTGCAGAAGACAGAGGTTCAAAGGGGTTGCATTAACTGGGCAATGCAAACATTAAGGTCCCAAGCAGGGCCGGTTCCGAAAGGAGGATTAGTATGGAGTAATCCTTAAAACACTTGGAAAACACAGGATGAGAGGAAAGAGGGATGACTTTCCTGCTGACACAAAAGCAGACACAGCTGCCAAATGAACTCTCAGGGTAGCTGGTCTGAGACCTAAGGAATTAAGATGTACCATGTAATCTAACAAAATGGGCAATTCAGCAGATTCTGGGAAATATTTTTCCAGCACACCAAATGGAAAACCTTTTCCATTTAGAACTATAAGTAGTCCTAGTGGAAGGCTTTCTGGAAGCCTTTAGGATCTCAAGAACACCCTGAGAGAGGTGTAAATCAGCAAACTCTAACTCCTCAAGAGCCAGGCCTTGAGGTTGAGGGATTTGAGGTCCGATACCAAACCCTTCCCTGGGCACAAGTCAACAGATTGTGATTCCTGGGAGGCACAGGGAAGATGGACTGTCAGAGACAGGAGGAGTGGGTACCAGGGCTGCCTGGCCCAATCCGGGGCAATCAGAATCACCCTGCAAGGCTGAGATCTGATTTTGACTAGTACTTTGAATAGGAGAGGAAAGGGGGGGAAAGCATAGAGGAACTTCCCCTTCCAATCCAGAAGAAGGGCATCCAGGGGAACTGAGCCCAGCACTGGAGGCCTGCAACAGAACAGAGGAAGTTTGTGATTATCTGGGGCTGCAAAAAGATCTATCTGAGGGATGCCCCACCTGGCAAAAACTATCCCCAGCACTTGAGGAACCAGGGACCATTCGTGATGGCCCTGGGAAATCCTGCTGAGGGCATCCACTAGGACATTGTCCTTCCCTGGAAGATGAACTGCTATGAGGGAAGTGTTCAGGGAATAGGCCAGAGACCACAACTTCATTGCCTCGGTGCACAAGGCCAAAGACCGAGTGCCCCCACCTGTGTGTTGATGTACCACATTGTTGTGGTGTTGTCTGTTCTGACTTGTATCACCTTGTCGTGGACAGATGCAGAAAAAGCTTGAAGAGCTAAAAAGACAGCTCTGAGTTCCAGCAAATTGAGGTGGAGCAGAGATTCCTGGGGGGACCAAACTCCCTGAGTGGAAAGGTCGCCCATGTGGGCTCCCCAACCCAGAAGGGAAGCATCTGTAGTGAGAGTCATGTCGTGAGAAGGGAAATGAAGGGACCACCGCTCTTAAATTGCTCTGATCCTGCCACCACTGGAGAGCTAGGATCAAGGTTCAGTCACTGAGACCAACTTGGAAAGGGGGTCTCTTCTCTGAGACCAAAAGGTTCTCAAGTGAAACTGAATGTCTCTCATCTGAAATCTGGCTCCTGCACAACAGCTGTGGATGCAGCCATGTGCCCCAGGAGCTGCAGAAAGTGTCTTGCTGGTCGAGAGACCTGCAGGTGAGGAAGAGGCCAGAGCCACTAAATTCCTTACCCTTTCTGGGGAAGAAAGACTTGGCTAGCTTTGTGTCCAATTCTGCCCTATAAAGGTGAGTACCTGGACTGGTTCCAGAACCGACTTTGGTAGGTTTAGCAGAAAACCCAGGGAGGCGAGAAGCTGCTGGGTGACCTGCAGGTGAGATTTACCTGTTCTGGGACTGGCCTACAATGAGCCAGTCGTCTAGATAGAGAAAACAGCAATCCTCTGCCTCCTTAAGTGGGCCACTGCCACTGCTAGACACTTTGTGAATACCCTTGGAGCAGAGGGCAGAAGGGCATTGCTCTGAACTGGTAATGACCTGAGGCAGCTCTAATCTGAGGTACTTTCGATGGGATCTTCTGATTAGGACATGGAAATAGGCATCCTTGAGGTCCAGGAGGCTAGCCAGTCCCTGGCCTTAGGGAAGGTAAAATCATTGCCAGAGTTACCATTTTGAACTTTGGTTTCAAAAGATGCTTGTTCAGATATCTGAGATCTAAGATGGGCCGCCATTCTCCTGTCTTTTTGGGGTAAGGAAGTATCTGGAATACAGACCCTGCCCTGATGCAGGGAGGAACCCTTCTACTGCTCTGAGAGCTAACAGGGATGAGACCTCTGTTTCCAGAGCGAGGTCTCTGAAGCACTTGCAGGTAGAAAAAATCTGCTTCTCAACTTGGGAAACTTTTTGAAGCTGAGAACCAGACCCTGGCTTACTACTTCCAGAACCCACTTGTCTGAGGTTAAAGAGCCCAATTCTGACTGAAGTAAGCCAGCCTGCCCCCACTGGTACAGGAGAATCGGCCCTCGCACCCCATCAGGGTGCCTGTTTCGCAGGAGCTTTTAGGCTGGGGGTGGGAGCAGATCTGCCCACCCTCGTCTGCCCTGCCTCTGAAGAAGCCCCTCTGAGCATAGGCAGAGGAGGCCTGAGTCTGGTAGAAAGGCCTGTGAAAAGGCTCACTCACCGCTGGGGCATGCCTTTGAGGAGTGGCTTGCCGCTCCTTAGCCTGGGCACTCTTGTAAGTAGTCCTATATTCATCCATCTTCTTCATGTAATTCTCTGTCTGCTCTCCAAACAGAGAATTTCCCACCACAGGAAAATCCATAGCCTTAGTCTGGGTATCCTGTGACAAACTAGTACACCTGAGCCAGGCCAACCTACAAAGCTACAGATGTGGCCATGACCCTAGAGGAAACATCATTAACATCCACAGCAGCATGAAACTGAACCTTAGAGGCTTCAATGCCATCAGCAGCCACCTGTTCTAGTTCACTAGCCAACTGGCCATGGGCCTGCTTGGCCAGTTGCATAACAGTATCCCATCTAGATTTCTGATACCTAGCTACATAAGCCATATAATTTGCTTGCCTGAGTCCCAGAGAGGCTGCCATATACTGTTTTTTTGCCATGGCATCAATCTTCCTGGAATCCTTGTCAGGAGGATGTGAAGCCAAGGGAATATTAGCTTAATCACAGGCAGCAGCCCGAACTACCCCAGCATGACTGCATTGCTGAGAAAGGAATTCTGTATCAGGGCCTGACAATGTATACCTTCTGTCCATCTTTTTATCTACAGGAGGCACAGAATTAGGAGCTTTTAAAATTTTAATTGTTTGTTTCCTAAAAGACTTAAGTAAAGGAATAGACAATCTCCTAGACTCTGGAATATCCATCATTTCTACAAAATCAGGCTCCTCTTGCTCATCCACAGCCTCTTCTAAAGGAAGCTGGAGGGTTTCAACAACTTTTTTATAAAACATAAAATGAGATGGGGACTCAGACAGCATAGGGGAGATTCTAAAGGTCTGTCTGGGAGATGTCCGGTTCAATGGGCACACCAGACCTTCCCAGCCACATTCATACTGTTCATAATCCTCCTCCCCTCCTCTGGTTCATAAAATTCCTCAATATCATAATCCTGAACCACTGGGACGGGACGAACCGACCTTTTACCAGATAGTGGTGGTTCGGACGGACCCTGAGACAGTGACTGGACAATTTGTATGGCTTTGCTATCTCTGCAGCAGTTGGAGAAGGAATTTTGGACTCCAGACCTGCTGATTTTCTTGTTTTCTTTACTGGAATTGGTTCCTCAGAACCAGCTTTTCTTTTGCCCGAGGAAGTCTGGCCCTGGTCAGAGAGCACTCCCTCTGGTTCGGTTGGCACCGAACCGGGCTGGCCATCCGGGTCAGCGGACTTTTTGGCCTCTCGTTCCCTGAGCCTGCCCAATCTTTTTCCAGGGTGGCTGCAGGGAAATTCTTACATATCCGGCAGTCTGACTGGAGGTGGTCAAACCCCAGACAATAAACACATGTGGTGTGTGGGTCAGCCTTGGCAAAGACTTCCCCACAAACATCACAGTATTTGAAACTTAGTGGGCCGGTTTTCTTTGGGTTTCTCAGACATAATGCCAGCCTAACAAAAACTTGCCTTTAGCGACAGTGCCAGGCAAGACACTTTATCGGTTCCTAACCGTGTCACGGGTATTGGAAAACCGTATTAAACTGTTTTTTTTAGAACCGATAAGAACCGGAACCACTCTAAAATAGTAACTTTTAGTTTTAAATGAGTTTTAAACCCACTGATCGGTTCAAAACCGAACCGATAACTTAAAGTTCCACACAGACAAAACCTTCATTTACTTACGGTTACCACAGATAGAGCTTGAACCGAACGGTTTTGTGGTTAAATAAAACTATTCTCGGTTAAATCCAACCGAGAAAACACTTTTAAACCGAGAAATGAACCGAGCAGAAGGAGAAATCTCGGAGCGACTGTTCACTGAGGCGGAGTAAAGAATCTGACAGTTCAAGTTTGAAATGACACAGATAGAGCTGCTCTCGTGCCAAAATTCTATTTTGGAATGGTTTTATCCATTTCACTCCAGGGCAGTTCTAGAGCTGGATCAAACTGCTAATGTCTATAATATAGCAAGACTTCATGTTGTTTGAAAAGCATTATGAGCCATCTGAACAAATTAAACAGAGGTTTCCCTTTAAGTGGAACCTTACCCACATTAAATATCTGGGAGTACAGCTAGGATTTCAGTTAGACAAATTATTTTCACTTAACATTTCTCCAGTTTTAGCAAATATCCGGGCAGAACTGGAGTACTGGTTATCTATCCCCATTCCCTTGACCCAGAAAGTAGAGGCCATAAAAATGATAATTCTCCCCAAACTCATACCTGGTACAAACAATCCCTATTAGGGTACCAGATTCATATTTTAACTTATTAAACAGGGTGGTCACTCGTTTCCTTTGGGGCCCACACAAGCCCACTATCCGGCTCTTAGTTCTCCAAATCCCAAAAAAGGCTGGAGGCCTTTCATTACCTAACTTTAAGTTCTACTACCATGCAGCACAGCTGAGAACGGCCTTGTACTAGTTGAACAATCTGTACATTTCTAAATGGGAAAATATAGAGCTTACGGAAGGAGCTCTATCCAGCCTAAATAACCTACTCCTCAGACAAGGGAAAAAGCCTCACCTGGGCCAGCAGGAAAATCCCTTCACAGCATTCACACTTGAGATGTGGCATAACATTTTAAATGACAAAAGGGCCAAGAATTGGAAATACCTATTCTTATCTATTCCATATCTGGATATCTTATCTCCAGGGACCTGGGATAACGGGTTCAAGAGATGGGAGGCAAGAGGTCTGCATTTAATCTGGCACTTCATAGGAGAGGGAGAGATTGTCCCTTTTGAGGTTCTAGTAAACAGATATGACATCCCCTGGCAAGATAGATTCAGATACTTCCAAGTTAGGAACCTAGCAAAGAAGCTTATGACGGAGTTTGGCTGGGGGTCGATATCTCCCCCCCAGATCGCCCTCACCCTTAAAAAAGCGATAGAGAGACCACCCATCAGGACACACATTATTTCCAGCCTTTACAGCGATCTATTAGCTTGGAAAGGGGACACTACAGACTCCATAAAGAGAGCCTGGGAAAGGGACCTGGGGAGTCAAATCTCGGAAGAAATCTGGACAAGGGCTCATTCTATAATACATTGGGGTCTGTCAGCTGTCAGGATTTTTCCTGGAAAATCTTTTCTAGGTATTTTCGCTCGCCAAAGAATATGAGGCAGCTTTTAGCTGACAATCAGGCAGATTGTTGGAGGAAATGTGGAAACACGCAGGCATCATATTTACATATGCTGTGGAGTTGCCCGGCACTGTCCACCTTCCTGTTGGATTTGCAACAAGCCCTGAGAATAATAATTGCACCAGACATAACAGTATCCCCCACATGTTTCTTGTTCTTAGAAGCCCCGAAGAAGATAAAAAGATCCGCTTAAAACCAGGTTCCTGAAAATAGCATTTTTAGCTGCTCAGAAGGTTATAACCAAGAACTGGAAGTCTCATCTCCCTGTCACCTTAAGCAAATGGCAGGAAATTATGATAAACATATACAGGTTGGAGGCACTGACGGCTTCCTTGAATAAAAAATTACCCCAATTCAAAATCCTGTGGAGGCGCGGGGTCCTGTACATGGCAGGGGAAAGACCTGATTTTATCCCTTAGCAAACGGAATTCTTTCTCTTTTTTTTTTCATGAGACTGGTTCTTTTATTGAGTAATCTTGGCCCTTACTGACATCCTGAAGGGGACAGAGAGTGAAGACTCTAGTTCATTATGGATCTTTTGACCAAAAGAATAAAAAAATGGATATTAGAATCTGTACACAGATAAAATGATCTATATTAGTAAATAGTCAAATGAATGATGAGATTTCCACCACATCTATTGACATGCTTGATTAGACAAATGGCTATAAGAAATTGTCTATGAAAATGCCTTTGTAACCGCTTATATCAGAAGAATGAATGTACTCTGTGTGTATTATGACCATTAAATTTATAAATAAAGAAAGTTTAGAAAAAAAAAATAACATTTTGCATAAAACTAACTGAAAACAGCCAAGCTGAAGTGAAACTCGGGAAGGAAACTCATTCATACCTACACAAGCTGACTGGACACAGACTGGCAGCCTCTTGGTTTCTTGCACCGCCATGCTCAACATAATCAAACTGAATACCTCCCACACTGCAAAACAATCCTCACCAGGGCAACTGAAAAAAAAGACACACTCAATTGCACTGCTCGCTGCCACCTTTATTTTCTGCGTGATGACACTCCAACCCGTCTGTGTCTCGCACTCTCTCTCTCTTGTAGTCATATTACCAAAAACAAGTTTTTCACATACAAAAAAACAAACAAGAAAAGCCCGAATACTTCCCACTTCACGTGTATGTCATTTTTTAAAACAAATACGATCACTGGTTTGGGGGAACTACAAAACTATAGCTAAAAGATCTACATTAGGTCAAAAGACCTTGAGCAAAGCAATATATGGAATCTAGTCTCAGAAGGTGAAAGGACTGCTGTAGCTAAATACACATTTATTTCAACTCCCCCACCCACCCCCAATTCTCTTTCTAGCACCTTTTTGCGACTGGGAGGCTACCTCCGCTCTGCCCCAGGCTACCTCCTGCCGGCATCCCCCAGCAGGCCTTCCACAGCTGGTGATACCCACAGCTTACCCCTACAGTGGGGCTCTCCCCAGGGGCAAGGTAGAGAGACCCAGATCCATGATTCCTCAAGCACTTGGGCTGGCCTGGGGTGTCATTCATTGAGAAGCCTGGGCGTCATTGTGCATGCCGTGAAAGGGATTTTCTACTTTTCTTCCCTGTTCCTCTGAAGGCACAGACGTGCAATGATGTCCAGCGCAGGCTGAGTGTGCTCCCGCACCCAGCCTGCGGACATCACCATCACCTCCAACCCCATCCTGTGGTGGCTCAATCTTGGTGTACACCCAGCTTCCACCGGGTATCGCTGGAGACCGGCACCACATCCCTCCCTCCTTCTCCTGGGAGAGGAGAGCAGTCTGTCGGATGCTCAATCCTTTCCTTCCCCAACCAACCCCTGGTGACTCAAGCTCGTTCCTGAACCCAGGTCATCAGCATGGTAAAGGGTATGTACACAGCACCTCAGCCCTCTACACCACTGGGCTGGCTCTATTTCAACTTTTACATGGAAAAAAAAGTGTTTTCTAATAATTAAATGCATTTTAAAATTAAAAGTTCAGTTTATAAGTGCAATAAAACTCTCCAGGGATGTGCATGCTGCTGAGATAAAGTACAGTTATGTAAAGACTTACCGTAACAGCAGATCTTCGAGAGGAGTGCTTGCAGTAGGCAACACCATTAGAATGAAGCCACCAGAACCACACAGAAAATTTCTAGCTAGCAGTATACAATGGGGGACCACTCCCTGATGTCAGCATGTCGACGTTCATTCTGACACAAAAATGAAAATTACGTACCTACCATAATTGTTGATCTTTCTGTGTATCTTCAGCATCTGCGCTACTTGGGGTACTACACGGAGCTAGGACCACGAGGACTTTTTCATGCATGGCAGACTGACGTAGGCTGGCTCGAGGCCGACATTCCACGTGGCGCTCAAGGGTTGGCAGTTAGCTGTTGTCGACTCCGCCCCAGCAACAGTTCTCACACGCCGGAGAGTGTACGGAAGGGAGGGTGGGTTGAGGCAAGAGAGCCTAAGGGATAGATAAAAGGAAAAGAAGAATAAACCAAAAGGAGATATAAGCGACTGAGGTGACAGAGAGAAGGAGACTTAAGAAGAAATTGGGGAGAGTAGGCCCCAATCTCTGGAAGGAGAAAGAAGAGAAGAAATAAGGGAAGGAAAAACAGGGGAGGGAGGGGTGGGAAATAGGCAGCACACCCTCAGAAGCGGATCGCACAAGCCTTTAAGGGAAGAGTCCAGATGAACTAATAGTTCAGCTGCAGGGGTAACATATTTTTAAGCAGCATAAGTCTGAAGACCAAACCCCTAGGAAGTGCTGACTGAGGGTATGTCTCAACCCCCCCCCCAAAAAAAAAATAAGGGAGGGGAAAAACAACTTTTAACAGCCAAATGCAAGTTAAGCAGAGGTGGGGTCAAAATCGAGCCCACAAATAATAAAATTATGAAGAGGGGGAAGAGAAAAGAGAGTGTCCCCCCACTCCGCAACTCCCTAAAAAGGGAGAAGGGGAGACTCCCTCCAATCTCTGTAAGATACAGAAAATTCATCCCTGTGCATCTCCACCGCCCTCTCCCACCTACACTCAAGGGAGAGGAGAGCAAGGAAAGACACACAGGGGAGGGGAGGAGTCCAGAGACTGAGGCCCCAGGGAGAAGGAGGGTGGGGATTTAGTGATGAATTATGAAGATACACAGAAAGATCAACAATTATGGTAGGTATGTCATTTTCATATCTTATCTGTGTCAATCTTCACCATTCATCACAACTTGGGTGAGTACTGAGCCCCCCTGAAAAAAGGGGGCCCTGAGCACCCTAAGGGACAAAGTCCCTTAGCCTCCAGTGGGTGAGACACTGCAGGAGAGAACCCTTACAGGCCTGGAGAAGTCTGAGACTGGTCTGGATGTGACGGGGATCTCCCAGTGGGGGAAGGAAGGCGGCCCAAAAGCCGCCGCCTCACCGTGCGGGAGAAGAGGTGGGTTCTCCGGTAGATGGAGTAAATCACCCTACGCCGGGCCAGGGGTGACAACCTGGACAGGCGAAGCCATGCCATCTGCTGAAGGCAAATCGCTGTCCCTACCACTCTGGAAGCTACCTCATTGGCATCATAAGATGTCCTTGCTTAGTGCCCTGCTAGCTCCAGGCCCTGCACAGAGAGGGCAATGGCTTGCCTAGTTTCCTCCAAATCAGGCATCGAGGCTAGAAGCTGTCCTAGCCTGGACCACAAGAACCTATCATAGGCTGCAAAATGGGCCTGATGTGCTACAATTGACAGAGAGATCCGTGCCGAGTAGAACACTAGTCTCCTCCAGAAGACGAAATCTGCAGAGTCCGGATCCGGGGGGCAGTCACAGTAAGGGGCGCGAGGCCCCGAGGGGGTGTCCAGGGAGGTCAATCCCGAAGGGGGATGAGGCAGAGACCCAGGAGAAGCACAATACCACAAGGTGTAGGTCCCTTGGGGCTGGTACTGTGGAAAAGGGACGTAGCCAGAGCCGATGTGACGCTTCCTGAAAGGGAATGGGCCAGGCGGGAGCCACCAGGTGGGCCACACTGAATTTGCCTAAGATGGCGTGCATCACATGCTCAGGATTACTGACTGGAATCTGAGTAAGAGGAAGCTCATCTAGCATCCTCACCGGGAAGCGCTGATAGGAGGACAGATCAGACGCTGGGGAGATGTGGACCGAAGGTTCCTCCCCCTCCGAAGAGGGAGAAGAGGATGTAGTGGAGCTTCCAGGTTCAGGGTCCGGCTGCACGGGAGCATGGTGAAACAACTGCTGGTCCAGGGCATGGAGGTAGGTGGGAAAATGTGCAGCAGAACCTCTGAACTGCTCCCAGGTGAGAGGTCTTCGCGGACCGGGAATACCTGGGACAACCGGGGATGGAGACAGAGGCTCGGAGGACAGGCTCCTGGCAACAGGAGAACGGTCTCTGTCAGGGCAGGGTGGCCAACAGGAAACCCTTCGCAAGGAGGGGGACCCAAAGGCCGCTGCAGCTAACAGCCATTCAATCGGGTCAGAATGGTCAGAGCTGTGCCCAAAGGAAGAAATCCCACCCCCACCCCCGTGAGGTAACCGGGACCGTGCGAGTCCAGAAGGATGGCCCCTGACCTCAAAAGTAAAAGTCCGCCCTGGGGACTCCTTCAGGGAAAGGCGAGGACCTGCGCTTCGACTCCTACCAGAACCCGGCTGGGCTCTAGGAAGGGCTCGTTGCACCACACCTCTACCTCTCAACCCTTTGGAGTCAGAGAGGGACCTCATCCTCTTAGCCACCAGCCTAGGCAACTGGCACCTCTGAGCAGCCTCCGAGAAGTCCACACAGGGAACTGTACCCTCCCCCTCCTGGTGTGCCCCAGGCTGCCCCAAACTTGGGCTGTCCAAACACACCAAGGAGGGGGGGGGTGCCCCAGCTGGGATAACAGTCACGCTAGCGACCTCAGGCTGCACAGCAGTAGTCACGAGGACCACCGCTGGCTGGTCAGACCCCCTGACCCTGAGGTCCACCGGTGAAAGCTGAGTCCCAGAGGGAGGCTGAGTGAGGGCCGAGGTACTGGAAACAGAGGGGTCTGAAGATTCCGAGGAACCTGGGAGCCATTCCGGATCAAACCCAGAATCAACCTCCAAAGAGGCAGTTTCCAAGGTCCGATGCCAGACAACCCTATGGAACCCTCCAGTTCCTGGACCCTGAGGTTGCGCACCCTGGGATTCGGAGCCGCCAACGCCACCAGGAGGAAGCATGGCCCCACGGCGGCGCCGCGCACGGCCCCACAGTCGGGCATGACCCCTAGTGCGGCCCCGCGGTGCTGTGGAGCACCAAACCCAATGTGGCACCGCGCCCAGCCCTTGTACCGTGAGAGGCACCGAGGACAGGCGCGGCTCCAAGCGCGGTACTGCACAACACCCTGGCACCAACTGCAACACCAAAGGCAGGAGTGACCCTGACCGCAGCGCCGACCCTTAATCCCCGGCACCGCAAACAGCGCTGAGGACAGGGATGGCGCCGGCCCCTGCCCCAGCGCCAGGACCACACCAGGCCCAGAAACATCTGGAGGACCCAACTCAACGCCGCCAACCCCGATGCCGCGGAGCAGCATGAGAGACGACACCAATGGCGCCGAGCAGGCCCGACGCCGACTACGGCGCCACACTCAAAGCCCACATTGCCGCGAACGGCACTGGGACCAAGAATGGCACTGAGGACAGTGCCGGCCCGGTTTCAAAGGACCTGACAGACGACACTGAGGGAGCCTTCACTACCAAAGCAGTGACTACCAAAGCGGTGCCTCCAGACTGATCCCCAAGGGGACCAGCCTGGGCCTCCTGCACCACGGAAGAAACCCCCATAGCAGCAAGGCTAGAAGAAGCAGGGGTTCCCTCCTCCACGGGCCATATAGGACCAGGACGGGGACCCAGAGGAAGGGCCGAGAATCCTGGCCTTGGCCAGGCAACTGCGACGACCTCGAGAAAATTGACTGCGTGCACTTCGACTTCAACGCATTGGTTTTCAGCGACCACGGTGGTCCATGGAGAAAAAATATCACAGTTATCCATATCATGTTCGGGGCCGAGGCAGCAGAGGCAACGGTCATGCTGGTCCATTATGGAGTAGAGACGGCCACAGGGGCACCGATGCATAAGAGACCGCACCACCTTCGACGTCTTTTTGCCCCCTGTACGAGACATGACCGGATGGAAAAGTAAATAAAACACAGTACTCAATGCTGCTTAATAAAAAAGAAAGATCTTACCAGAGATTTGAAGCAACGTCGAGTAGGCGAGCAGAACTGAGGCAAAGAGTACAATAAAACATGACGGACTAGGCTGCAGTCTCGCGCATAGGATGCACACTCGGCGGCGGGAGAGAAAAGAACTGGGGCTGGGGCGGAGTGGAAGCGTTAACTACCAACCCTCGAGCGCAACATGGAAAGTCGGCCTTGAGGGTGAGGCCGGCCCTTCGTTGGCTCCGCCCATGGAAAAAAAAAAAAAGTCTCCCGCGGGGTCCTACCTCCGGCGTAGTACCCCAAGTAGTGATGAATGGTGAAGACTGACACAGACAAAATCAGGCAGTCCCCCACACCCACCTCAATTCCCCTCACCACCGGAGACCCTAAAGCAAGGTCCAACAGGAGAAAAAGGAGGACTCCTGAGGCCTGAAAAGGTCGAGATGGAAAGAGACCAGGGGGATGGAGGGAGGGAAAATAAGTGCCTACTGCAAGAGCTCCTCTCGAAGATCTACTGTTAAAGTAAGTTTATGTAACTTTACTATCTTACTTCGAGGGGGCTCTTGCAGTAGGCAACATTGTTAGGATAGAGTCCCAAGCAGTACCAAAAGGAAAGATATCCGAAAGGAGGATAGGAGATTGTACATCCTCAGCCAGAAGGCAGCTGGTGTCAGGGAAAGGATGCCCTGGCAGATACAAATAGTGTCCACCCAGAGAAGGCCTTGAAGGTATCAACCCCAGCAGGAAAGAGGAGATGAAAAGTCTGGACACATGTGAGTTCTCCTTCACCGAAGGAGCACATGCTCTCTAAATCTCCAAAGAAAAAAAGAGACCAGCAACAGACTGGACCTGGGTCAGACAAGATGGTCCAATGTCAGACCGTATCCAGGACTGAAAGGGGGATTAAATGGACGAAACAGTCCTTCGCCGACCCCTGTGGAGAGCCAGAGAGAGAGAACACCCTGAAACAGGGGAGTCCAGAATAAAACCCCCCATCAAGGGGATGTAAGAAAAATCCTCTGAAAGAAGGCCAGCTAGGGGTGACTAAAGGGAAACCCCTTACTGGCATGTGCCCCATCATAAGAACAAATCTAGGAGCAGAGAGGGTTGATGAGAACCTAGCCCCTTGTCTTCCCTTGGGATGAAAAGGGAAGAACTGGTAAAACATGGTACCTGGTGCCCTAAAGAAATGAGACACCAGAGCGATCCAAGGAAACTCACCAAGACAGTGGCAACCAGAGGGAGAGGAGCAAGAAGGCAAACGCCACTGTATAAGGCAGTACCTTCCAACAGGGACGTCAATGGCCGTCCCTGCCAGGACCAGCAAACAAGGGAGGGAAGAGAAGGAAAAAGGGAGGTCCAGGGAATGGAAGGAACAAAAAGGGACATCAATACTATCGGATCACGCTCTTTTTAAAAATAGATGTTGCAAAACCCAAACGACAGGCCTTTTGGCGACTAAACCTATTCTATCTGTAAGATCCAGAATTTGTACAAATGATAAAATAAAGTATACCAATTATTCAAACAGATAATAACTTCCCTGAGACTCCTTCAACTGTTAAGTGGGACACCCTTAAAACAGTTCTATGAGGCGAGATTATCAGATATTCCACCTATAAAAAAAGAATTAGAGAAACTCTGAAAAAAGAATTACAAGGAACCTTTGCTGACTCACAGGAGAAACTGTATCAGGGAGACTCCTCAGTCAAACCTGAGTTGTTGACTACCAAATAGAAACTCCAGAAACTGTTGGATCAAAAAATAGAGCAACAACTGCTATATTTAAAACTTAAGTCTTATGAGGAGGGTCCAAAAGGGGCCAGGAATTTGGCCAGACGCCTCAGGAGGTTTAAGCAACAGGCTAGGGTCACCAAAATTAGAAACCCTAAGACTAATCAGCTCCTGTCTCATCCCACAGCTATTAGGAAAACCATGGCTGATTTTTATAAACAGCTACATACCGAAGATGTTTATCCTACCCCCGCAACAACTGACCACATACTTACAAAATACCCTTCTACCTCATCTCTCTCTACAACAAGCGGAAAGACTACTACGTTCTAGTACAGGAGATGAAATTAAAGCCACTCTTAAACGAACCAGGACTCAAAAGGCTCCAGGCCCTGATGGATACCCAATTGAATTTTATAAGACATTTCAGAGACTGCTTATACCTACCATGTTGTTGGCATTTTTAGAAATCCAAGAAGGTGACCCCCCTCCACCCTCCTGGCGGTATGCTGAAATTACAGCTATCCCAAAGCCAGGGAAGGACCCTATGTCAGTGGCCTCATCCCGTCCAATTTCAAAATGAAACTGTGACTAAAAGGTGTTTATTTCGATTCTGGCCCACAGAGTCGATATACTCTTACCCCAGCTTATTGATAAGGACCAAGTGGGATCTGTAATGAAACGCCAAGCGCACAATGCGGTCCGTCAAGTTTTATTACTCTCGGAATATGCGATTCAAAGAAAAATACCCTTGATTCTTTTCGGACTCGACGCCGAGAAGGCTTTTGATAGGGTGTCATGGCCCTTTTTGTGGGCTACATTAAAGCATTTCACCTTCCCAGAGAAGTTTATCACCCAAATCCAGGCTATGTATCATTCCCAGTAGCTTATCTTAAATTAGATGGATCACTTTCCCCCTCATTCTCACTCTCTAGGGGTACCAGACAGGGTTGCCCGCTATCCCCACTGCTGTTTGCCCTATATTTGGAACCTTTAGCTGCCAACATTAGAAAGCAAACTAGAATAGAAGGCGTCCCCTGAGGAGGTAGTTCGTATAAACTCACCCTATTCGCAGATGATATCCTTTTGACTCTTGCATCCCCTGAGACCTCAGTCCCAGCGGTCTGGGAACAACTGAATATTTTTGGAGAACTTTCTGGATATAAAATAAACTGTTCTAAAACAGAGGTCCTCAACTTTTCGTTCACACCTTCTCGACATATGAAGACTAAGTTCCCATTCTGCTGGCACAGGGTGGAAATGAGATATCTAGGGATTAAAATTCCTTCTAAGATGATACACTTAGACCTGGCAAATTTAGAACCAATTACCCAACAAATTGCTACAGATCTATCTAAATGGACACAAATGTTTTTGGGAGTGGTTAACCGAGTTGAGGCTACACAACAAAATGTACTACCCCGCATACTATTTTTCTTACAACCTCTACCTGGTTTCCCTTCAGATTTTTACTTCCGATCATGGGATAAATTGATTTCAAGGTTTATGTGGGGGGGCAACCCGAGTGAAATACACTCTATTACAACTTCCCAGGACACAAGGCGGGCTTAACTTATCAAACTTGAAGGACTATGCCAGGGCAACACAAACCCATACGGCCTTACTGATCATGAACACCTCTTATACCGCATATTGGAAAGACACACAGAACTAACTTTGAATGGACTAGAACACCCCCTTCATATCTCCTGAGGGACCCTTCACGGTGCCTCCACCGACTCGATTTTTGAGAACCTCGGAGGGATTCCTCAGAAACTGACTATATGTGACCAGATATAATCTATCTACACCGGAGAAATACTTTCTTACAGCTTTGGCCTATAATGCAGATATCTATACACCTACCCTGACACAGCTACTTCGCAGATGGGAACAACACTCCATAAGTTTTACCTTTCAACTAGCAGGTCCCTTGGGTGTCTATTACTTCTCCTATTTAAGATCTATATACAAATTACCTCCAAGTGAATACCAAATCTATCTTGCCCTTAAAAATATACTTCTCCTAATTAAAGACCTACTTACTAAAATATCAGAATCCCCATCGGACCTGGTGAGGCTGATCATTCATAACCTAAAAGGGGGACCTCAAGAACACATTATCAGCAACCTATATCAAGCACTTCGTACAAAGGGAAAAACAGATTCTGATTTGGTCAGAATGAGATGGGCTAAGGAATTGAATATGGAACTGGAGGCAGACATTTGGCTAAAATCTACTTTTTTTTATTCTAGAGTTTCACTGACCTGTTATTGGAAGGAGTTTGCCTGGAAAACTAGAGTTTGATTTTTTAGAACCCCAGACATTTTAGCTAAATTTGGGGACAGAAATGGGAGTTGTTGCTGGAGGGGCTGTGGTTATCCCCTGGCAGGGAATGAACACATATTTTGGTCATGTCCACTCCTTCATGGGTATTGGAAGGAAATTTTGGAGGAGCTTAGTAATATGTTTGATATTTTTGACTGGCTTACCCCGGCTTTTGTCCTGGCAGCAACACCCCCCTGGGCAAACAAGTGAACTGGATGCAATATAGAATGGTAGCACTACTAATTTTAATAGCCAAAAAAGTCATAACCAGACTTTGGCTCACGAATGTAACTCCGGTAAAAGAATCCTGGAGAAGCCTTACACATTAAGTATATAATTTGGAGCACATTTCCTCCAGATTGGAACACAGAAGGAAAAGCTTTAATAATAGATGGGGGAGGTGGGTCTCTTATCAATTAGAACATTATCCGGACTTTGTTCCATGATGGGGGTTAGTAAATTACAATACATACTTGTGATATATTTGATTCAAAGACAGTCATCCTGGTTCGCCTGGATTGCTCCTTGGGGGAAGCCCTGGGATCAGATAAAGTAAACATTCAGAATTTTATTAGGAGACCTCATAATCCTGTCTAGGTGCTTTAATACAACACTAAAGGCAATGGTTTGGAACTGTAGGTCTTAGGGATCTATTGTTTTTTGCTCAAGGACCAGAAGTGGGACTTGGACACAGAAATTAGAAGTTGTACTATGCTTTATGATTGTAACCAATGAGCGCAAGTATTACATATTGTTTGCATATGGATGTATTTTTTTTATACAAAATTAAATAAAAACTACTATTGAAAAAAAAAAAAAAAAAAAAAAAAGAAGAGGAGGATGGCCCTGCCGAAGACAAGCCTGGGAGGAGACTCCCAGATGCGGCTGAGAAGCCTGGAGCTCCAAGGGTGGCGGCTCAACAGAGGTAGGCTGTGGCCTGGAGGGCGACAGCGGGCATCGGTCTAACATACCATCGTTGGATCCTAGAACTGGACCCGGTGAAGACGCCAAGGCCGGGAGGGTGGAAACAGCAGTAGCCTTGCCAAAGAACTGGCCTCACCACCTGAATCAGGACCTTTCAGGAGGACTGGCATGAGCAGCAGGGGCGGAGGAAGGATCCTCCAAGCCCGCGTCAGCAATACTCGCTTCATTCTCTTGAGGTAGCTCTGACAGTTATAGAAGAGTTTGGTTCATTTTCTAACTATAAACTAAATTGTAACAAAACTGAAATTCTTCCCCTAAACCATTACACCTTCAATAAGGAATTTTCTAGATTTGGGATGCAGTGGTCTCCTCAGTCCATTAAGTACTTAGGTATACACCTGGCCACAAACACATCCATTGGACAGAAAAAAAACCTAGAGGATATTATCATCACAATAGAGCAAGATCTTCACAGGTGGAAAACTCTACCCATCTCATTACGGGGCCAGATAAACATAATTAAAATGAATATCTTACCCAGACTTTTTTATCCCATTAATATGTTAAATCTCTGGCTCCCTCTCTCCTTTTTCTCTCATATTCATTCTATTATTACTAGTTTTACCTGGCTGAACAAGATCCCAAGGCGCTCATATAATAAGCTTGCCCTACCTAAAGATAAGGGTGAATTCAGATTCCCTAAAGTACAGTTACGTAGGAACTTGCCATAACAGTAGATCTTCAAGAAAGGTTCCTTCAGTAGGTCATTACATATAGGACTGGCGCCACCTGGCGTCGGGCCATACAGCAAACTCTTCTAGCAATCCCTGACGGGGGACCGCCCAGGGGGTCAGCGTGGCCGTATATAATGCGTGGTTCCCACGCCCGCTCTCCAGTTCTCCCGCCAGAGCCAGGAAGAGGCCTGACAGCAGGAGCAAACAGGATTTGGAGTCCCTGTATAAGAAATAAAATGAGGGGAAGGAGGGGAGGGAAAAATATGACCTACTGAAGGAACCTCTCTCGAAGATCTACTGTTACGGTAAGTTCCTTCGTAACTGTACTATCTTACTTCAAGAGGGTTCTTTCAGTAGGTCATTACATATGGGACAGAGTCCCGAGCAGTCCCTCCACAGAGGGACCAAAAGAAACGAGGGAGGAGGAGAAAATAACTCCAATGGAAACTGGGAACCAGAATGGACCCAGCCTAGGACAGAAGGCCCTGTAAGACAGCTAGGCCTAAGCCAGTCCTCTGCCTAGAAGCAATGTCCAGACTGTAGTGTTTAGTAAAAGTGTGGACAGAACTCCAAGTAGCTGCGGCGCAGATATCAGCCGCAGAGACATTCTGCAAAAAAGCAGCGGAAGCAGCCATGCCCCTAATAGAATTACCTCTGATGGGACCCGGCAGAGGTTTCTCGTACCTTTGGTAACAATACCGAATACAGTTGGCTAACCATTTGGAAAAGCACTGCTTCGAAACCGCTTTGCCCTTTGACCTGGGGGCAAAAAAAAACACAAAGCTGATCACAGCTATGGAAATCTTTGGCTCGGTGTGTGTGTAGCACCGAAGGATCCAATGGACGTCCATGGTGTGCATGAGTGCCTCACCTCTGTTCGAAGGGGACGGAAAGTAAACTGGAAGCTCCACTTGATTGATTCAGTGTGGCTTCTGACACCACTTTGGGTAAAAACTTAGGATCTGTCCTGAGGACCGCCCAGTCCTGGTGGAAAATAAGATAAGGCTCTTTACAAACCAGAGCGTGAAGCTCCAAAATCCTTCGAGCTGCCGTAATGGCAACTAAAAATAATGTCTTCCAGGAAAGGAAGTGCAAGTCACAACTCGTGGCCGGTTCAAATGGGAGGAGAGTGAGCTTCTCCAACACAAAGTTCAAATTCCAGTGTGGGGTTGGGCTGCGGATGGTGGATTTCAGATGGAGGATCCCTTTCAGAAAGATCTTTGAGACTTCCAACTGAGCCACGGGTTTACCATCCATCAGCTCCTGGTACGCAGAATTGCCGGAAGGTGGACCTTCAAGAAAGAATGTGACAGACCCGAGTTTGACAGATGAAGGAGGTATTCCATGAGTTGTGGCGCAGAACAAGAAAAGGGGTTCCACTTCTTGGAGGTCGCCCATATGGAAAAACCGTTCCACTTCAGGGCATAAGTGGAACAAGTGGAGGGTTTTCTAGCCTCTAAAACAACCTGAGCTACTCGAGAGGAGACCCCAAAGCGAGAAATCACTATATACATAGAAACATAGACGTTGGACTGCCAGGCCCATCCAGTCTGCCAATTTCTTTTTTCTACCTTATGAATGTGCCATCGGCCTTTGCTCTGTCAATGGCCTATACAGTATATTCATACTCATCTATATTGCTACCTTATGCCTATCCCATGTCTGTTTGAAGCCCTGCACTGTATTCATATCCACCACTTCCAGAGGTAGGCCATTCCATGCATCCACCACCCTTTCTGTGAAAAAGAACTTCCTCACATTACCCCTTAATCTTTTGTGTTAGCAAGGCATTTGATACAGTCCTACACAAAAGATTAATACACAAGTTAGCCAGCCTTGGAGTGGGCCCCAAGGTGGTAGCCTGGATTAAAAATTGGCTAGACAACAGGACGCAAAGGGTAGTAGTAAATGGAGTACACAGTGAAGAAAGGAGGGTTACTAGTGGGGTACCGCAGGGTTCAGTACTGGGACCGGTCCTTTTTAACGTCTTTATAAGTGACATTGCAGAGGAACTGGAAGGAAAAGTATGTCTCTTTGCAGATGACACAAAGATCTGCAACAGGGTTGATACACAAGATGGAGTGGAAAGGATGAGAAGGGACCTGGCAAGGTTGGAGGAATGGTCAAATGTATGGCAGCTCAGATTCAATGCAAAGAAGTGCAAGGTAATGCACATGGGAAACAAAACCCAGGGAAGAGTACACAATGGGGGTGAGATACTGACAACAGTAAAATGGAAAGGACCTGGGGTAATTATATCAGATGACCTAAAGGTGGGCAAGCAATGTGAGAAGGCAGTAAGGAAAGTGGGGGATACTGGGATGCATAGGAAGAGGCATCAATAGCAGAAAACAGGAAGTTGTTATCCCTTTGTACAGACAGTTGGTGAGACCCCATCTGGAGTACTGTGTGCAGTTCTGGAGACCCCATCTCCGCAAAGACACAGACAGAGTGGAGGCTGTCCAGAGGAGAGCAACCAAAATTGTGCAGGGTCTGCACCAGAAGACATACGAAGAAAGACTAAAGGAGCTTAATATGTATACTCCTTAAGGAAAGAAGGGAGAGAGAGGACATGATAGAAACTTTCAAGTACCTCAAGGGAATCAACAAAGTTCAAGAGGGTAGCATCTTTCAGAAAAAGAGATGTGCAAGAACAAGGGGGCACAATTTGAAGATAGAGGGGGGACGGCTCAGAAGTAATGTGAGGAAGTATTTTTTCACGGAGAGGGTTGTGGATGCATGGAACAGCCTCCCTGAGGAGGTAGTGGAGTCAAGAACAGTGGGGGAATTCAAGAATGCATGGGACAGACATAAGGCAGTCCTAGTGGGGGGGTAGGAGGAAGTAAGCTGTTGGCTAACTAGGAGCTGCAGCTTATCTGTTAGGTAGGAAAATGGGCAGACTAGGTGGGCCAAGTGGTCCTTATCTGCCGTCAAATTCTATGTTTCTATGTCATCGGCTTCCCTCTAATCTCATGCTGTGTCCTCTTGTCCTGCTATTTTTCTTATATTGAAACATGTCAGACTCTTGCACCTTGTTAATGCCTTAAGGTGTTTGAATGTTTCGATCATATCACCTCTCTCCCTTCTTTGCTCTAGGGTACACATACTGAGCTCCATTAATCTATCCTCATATGTTTTCTGATGCAGTCCCTGCACCATTCTGGTTGCCCTTCTCTGGAGTGCCTCAATTTGGTTAAAGTCCTTGTGAAGGTGTGGCCTTCAGTACTGCACGCAGTACTCCTCATGGGGCCTAACCAGTGTCTTGTAATGAGGGATTATTACTTCCCTTTTACAACTTGTGATACCCCTACTAATACACCCTAACATCCCCCTAGCCTTACCTACTGCTTTAGTGGTCTGCTTGGATGATTTCAGGTCACCTGTGATAATGATGTCCAAGTCTCTTTCTTCCCTTGTGACTGTCAGCAACTCACCTCCCAGCCTATAGGTGGCTTCAGGGTTTCTCTTCCCTATGTGCATGATCTTGCACTTCTTTGCGTTAAACCCCAGTTGCCACCCTTCCGAACATTTTGACAGTTCATCCAGATCTCTTCTCATTCTGCCCACCCAATCTGGATCATCTACTCTGTTGCAGATCTTGGTGTCATCTGCAAACAGACAAACCTTACCCTCCAGTCCATCTGCAATGTCACTGATGAAGATATTGAAGAGGACTGGCCCCAGGACTGATCCCTGAGGTACCCCACTTGTGACTTGCATCTCTTCTGACTGTATACCGTTTACCACCACTCTCTATTTTCTGCCCTTCAACCAGTTTGCCACCCAGCTGACCAACTTCTGACTGACTCTGAGCCTACCCAGCTTATTAATCAATCTTCTATGTGGAACAGTATCGAAAGCTTTGTTGAAGTCAAGGTAGGTGACATAAACTGCTCCCCTTTGGTCCACCACTCTGGTTACCCAGTCAGAGAAATCTATGGCATTAGTTTGACAGGACCTTCCTATTGTAAACTCATGCTGTCTTGGATCCTGTGCTCCTGTGGATTTCAGGTGTTGCACTATCCTTTCCTTAAGGAGTGCCTCCATAATTTTGCCCATTACTGAGGTAGGACTGACTGGTCTGTAGTTCCCTGCCTCCTCCCTGCTACCACTCTTGTGGAGCGCGGGATCACATGAGCCCTTCTCCAGTCTTCTGAGACCTCTCCTGTGCTCAGAGACTCACTAAACAGTTCTGATAATGGCTCTGCTAGTTCCACCCTTAGCTCCTTTAGTACCCTGCGATGTATGCCATCAGATACCATTGCCTTGTTCACCCTGAGCTTATGGAGCTCTTGTAGGACCCTTTCTTTTGTGAAGGGACTAGTGCACACCTCCCTCCCCCCTGTATCCATGGTGCTGAGCTATGGGCCCTGCCCTACCTTCTCTTCAGTAAATACTGAGCAGAAGTATCTATTTAGGATAGATGCTTTTACATGGTCCTCCTCCTCACATGCCCCCTTATCCCCTTTGATCTTAGCAATACCCCCTCTGGACTTTCTCCTTTCACTAATGTATCTATAGAAAGTCTTGTCACCTTCTTTTACTGTTCGTGCTAGTGTTTCCTTGGTTTGGGCCTTTGCCTGCCGTACTGCCTTCCCTGCTTCTCTTAGGGAAGTTTGGTATGCCAGGTCTGCAGGAGCCACACGTGAACATGCAGGGTCCTGTGCCCCAGATGAACAAGGCGACCTTGATGCTGAGTCAAGAGGTCGTAGGTCACTGGAAGTGGGACCAGTGGTTCCCTCGATAGCTGTTGTAGCAGTGGGAACTAAATTTGTCTTGGCTAGAAAAGGGCGATGAGAATCATCCTCGCCTTCTCTGCCTGAAGCTTGAGAAGGACCCTCTGGATAATGGGAAATGGAGGGAAGGCGTACAAAAATGTCCCTGTCCAGGAGAGAGACAGTGCATCGTGCCAGAAAGCAACATGCCCTGGAACGAGCGAGCAAAAACTGGAAAGTTTTGCGTTGTATTGGGAGGCGAAAAGGTCGATTTCCAGACGCCACCATCTTAGGAAGAGAAATTCTGCCACTTCCTGATTTAATTCCATTTCGTGAGTTAGGGTCCGAGACCTGCTGAGACTGTCTGCCAAGACATTTTGAACGCCTGGAATATGCACGACCACTAGGGCCAGATCGTGCTGGACCGCCCAGTTCCACACTCGCATTGCCTCTCTGCACAGGGGGCATGAGCGAGTTCCTCCTTGTTTGTTGAGGTACCAAACTACTGACATATTGTCCGTTTGGACCAGCAATGATCCCTTGGGAAGGAGGGTCTGGAAGGCCTGGAAGGCATACAAGACCGCCCTCATCGCCAGAACGTTGATGTGTAATGATGCCTTCAAGCTGAACCACAGTCCTTGAGCTTGGTGCTCCCCTAGATGTGCTCCCCATCCCATGTTTGATGCATCCGTAGTTAGGGATGCCAGAGGAGCTGGGCTCCTGAAAGGAAGACCCAACGAAAGGTTGCAGTGGTCCCTCCACCACAGCAGTTCATTCCAAACTGCTGATGACACTAGGACCAGATGGTTCAAGTCGTCCAGGAGTTGATCCCACTGCACCTGCAAGGATCACTGAGTAACTCTCATGTGGAGCCTCGCCAGGGGAACAGTAGTGATGGAGGCTGCCATCAGGCCAAAAAGGCGGATGATCTCCTGGGCCGCGATGGTCCTGGACGAAGCCACCCATGAAGCCTGACGGATCAGGATCTCTTCCCTGTCTGCAGTAAGGAAGGCTCTGCATTGGACCATATCCAAAACCACCCCAATGAACTGTAGTCTCTGGGACAGTGTCATGGATGACTTGGGAATATTGACAGTAATTCCCAGTCTGCCCATGAGGTCCAGGGTAAAGGACAGAGCCTCCAGTAAAGAGTCCCTGGTTAGGGCTGAAAGCAGTTAATCAACCAGATAAGGGAAAACCGCAATACCCTAGTGGCGTAAAGAGGCCGCCACCACCGCTAGGCACTTGGTAAACACCCGAGGGTGCGAGGACAGACCAAAAGGGAGTGCCTGAAACTGGAAGTGCTCCCCTTGGAATTGGAACCACAGGAAACGACGGTGGCTGGGGAAGATCGGGATTTGCAGGTAAGCATCCTGCATGTCCAGATTGCACAACCAATGATTCTCCAGAAGGAGTGGAACAGACTCTGGAGCGTCAGCATCCTGAACTTTTTGTACTCGACAAAGCGATTGAGGCTGCTCAAGTCGAGAATGGGTAAGAAGTCTCCCACCTTTTTTGGAACCTGGAACAAATGGGAGTAGAACCCCCTGCCCCTTTGCCGGAGGGGAACGCGCTCTATTGCTTCCTTGAACAAGAGGCTTTGAACTTCTTCTCGAACGAGAAGAGCCTGATTCCTGGAGTAAGAAGACCTTTTTGGCAGAGATTCTGGAGGAATTTCCAGAAACTCTATAGTGTGTCCGACGGACACCAACTGCAGAACCCATGCGTCGGAGGTTATTGCCTTCCATTCCTGAGCATGGCGGACGAACCTCCTCCCCCCCACCTGCTCCTCGTCGTGAGACTGAGGAGTTAGTGAGGACAGGGAGTCAGGAAGTGGCAGGACGTTCAGGGGGAGGACCTCCTGAACGTCTCTGGTTCTTGGAGGCTGGAGAAGTGGTGAAACCCGTGGACTTGCGTTTGCCCTGGTGCCAAGCCAGGGCCTGCTTCCTCTGCCTCCAGGTCCTTTTCTGAAAGGGCTGTTGCTGCTGTTGAGTGCCCAATCGGTACATGGATCTTACTGATCATAGGGCGAGACCTGTGTCCTAGAGATCAGTAATAATGTCTTTGGTGTCACCACCAAAAAGCACCGAGCCTCGGAAGGGGGCGTCCTGAATTGCAGACTGTACCTCATTGGCAAGGCCAGAGGTGCGGAGCCAGGAATGTCGCCTTAATGTGATGGCAGCTGCCGAGGAGCAAGCTACAGAATCTATGGAGTTGTATGTGGCTCACAAAGCATGCCTACAGAAGAAGCGAGAGAGGCAAATATCCTTGGCAAGCTCCTCCTTGAGGCTCGAGGGTTCCATCGACTGGACTCGGGCCTCTAACCTGGCTAAGGTAGCCTTTTGGTGACACACCATGTGGGACACATAGTTGAGGGATCTGAGTGCACATGTGGCCAAAGCATAAACTTTTCTGTCAAACTGGTCCATCTGCCTCGACTCTGTCCAGAGGAGAAGTGCTCATGTGCTTGGGTGCAGTGGAGTGATCAAGAGCAGCTGAAATGACAACAGAGTCTGCCTTAGGATGCGTCTTAAGAAAAGGAGCTTCCTTCGGCGCCCGGAATATACTGTTCGCCCTCTTGGGGACAGCCAGGAGAGAATGAGGCATCTGCCAGACCATAGCGGTGAGGTCTGATCCACAGAGGAATGGGGACCAGAGACAAAGACTCTAAGTCCAGATGTTCAACTAGTCTCTGTCTCATGGGGTCTTGATCCTCTGACTGCCAGTCGAAGAAATCTTTCATGGACCTCAGAAGATCCTAGAAGGCAGGGTCCTCTGGGGGGGGGGACTTGGGGGAACCTTGCCTTTCGGACCCTTGGGTTCCTCCAAGGCATCCTCGGCCAACTTGTCAGCATCCTCGTCGTCATCATCGTCTGCCCCCTCGTCAGGAAGATTATGAATGTCCGGAAGGGCAATGTCCTGACTTGCCATCCCCGAAACGTGTACCGTGGATGGAGAAGAGCTCCTCGGGGACGTGGACCTTGGACAGCGTGAAAGTGGGAGTCTTGTCTCCAGGTCTGACAACTCCGAGTACGCCCCCTGCCACCAAGACTGGATTACGGTCTTGAAGTCTGGCATAGCTGGAGGAGGTGGAGGAGGAGGTTGCGGTGGGGGGGGGGGAAGAGAGGAGGAGGCATTAACGGTGAGGGGTGGATAATGGTAACCCTGGTAACCCTGAAAATGGTGGGGTTATAACCAGGGCAGTACTGTCCGAAGGAACTCCACTCAGGAGGAGGACCAGCCGGGAAATGGTCCCCAGGGTACCCAAAGGGGTAATGAGAGATAGTATAAATCCCCATCATATCTGTCGGGGGGGGAGGCCCCACATCGAACCCGCTGTAGTGTAAATCGGCAGGGGGTCCAGCGTTAGGATAGCCAACGTCAGGGGGACCGACATCGGGACTGGCACCACCCAATCCGGTGTACGGAAGGGGATCTGGCATCGGAAGGGCTGGCATCAGGGCCGGACGAAAGGGGCCTGATGGTAGGATCGGGTCTGGCGCAGACCACTGGGCCCTGGCTGTGGAAGAGTCATCAGAGTATCCTGCATTGGAAGTGGAATCGCTGGATCCGATGGTGGAATCGGGACTGGGATATTCATAGTTTCTGAAGGGATCCCACCTGGAGAAGGAGGAGGGGTCTCCACTGTAAGGCCAGACGGCTGAGGAGGAGCCTTCTTCCCCGTGACCCCATCAGGGGAGCGCGGGACTGACCCCGAGGAATGGTCTACGATGTTGAGGGTTCTGCACTATCTTCGCCCAGGTACCCACCTGAGAAGGGGAGGGTATGGGCGAAGGAAGAGAGCATGCTCTCCTGGTTCTGCCGGACATTAGGTGAGGCGTTAGGCCCCGACGGGAGAACCATGCCTAAGCGGCCGCCGGAGATGGACATCTTACCAGACGGAGCCGGGTGGGCGGGGGAGGAGCCCCCGGCCAACTTATTGGCAGGTGCCGGGCGGGTCCCCAAAGGCTGGGGAGCCATCTTACCGGCAGCCGGGCGGTCCCTGGAGGAGCCGGGGGCTGACTTAGCGGCCGTAGTGGTGTGGCCGGAGGTGCTGACGGCCGACTGACCCATAGAAGATTTTTCAGACTTACCATCCGAAGTCTTCTTAGGCGGCAGCTTGCTCGTCGAGGGCCGCGAGGCCTCAGGTTGGTCTGTGGCGCGCTCCCACTCTCGATATTTCTCCTTGTGGTGTTTCTTGGAGGGAGAGGATTTCTCGGAAGAGGACTCTCTAATGCGGTCCATTTGCTTCTCGAATGAAGCTAGGCGGACTTTTAGAAGGTGGGCCTTCAAAGCCGGCTGTCTCCGCTTTTTGGTGGCCTGATTAAATGTTTGGCACTCCGAGCAGGATGAGACAGGATGGTCTGGGCCCAGACAAATCATGAACTTCAGATGACCGTCCTTATGAGGGATCTGCGTGCCACAGGACGAGCACTTCTTCTTGGGTGAAGACATTAAGCAAATGTAGAATTCCTAAGAAAATATTTAGTGAAGGAAAAAACAATCAGACACATGAACTAACACGACAATCGCTGTATGGAAGTCTGCAATGCAACTGACACGCGGCAATGGTGGGAAAGACCTGGAGGGCGGGCGTGGGGACCGCCCATTTTATACGGCTATGCTGACGTTGGTCACATGACGTCAGGTGGGCGGTTCCCCATCAGGGATTGCTAGAAAAAGTCTGCCGTGCGGCCCGATGCCAGGTGGCACCAGTCTTTTATGTAATGACCTATTGAAGGAACCCCCTCAAAGTAAGATTATTCTTTACTATTATTGGGCTAGCCACCTTCAAAAATGTGGGAAATGGCTCTCTACTTTACACCAACAACCAGAGACTGAATATATTCCACTATGGTTAAGTACTGAATCACGTTGATTCACAGCAGCTCAAGTATCCCCAAATGCGGCCTTTTTCTCCCCTGTAAGATAACTACCAGATCAATTAAAGAACTCAGTAATAGGCACCCCAAAGTTTTTTCCCAGCTCTGCTTTTCGCTCTGCACGCTACCAACAAAGGATGCCTCACAGCCAGTAGCTGGCAACCCGTCATTGAAAATAGGACACTCCATAATACCATCCGACTGGCTTCCTCAAATTCAAGGTTCTACATTGGCATATTTTTATTCTTCTGATGGGATTCTCACCACTTCAGAAATTCTAGCCAAGTTTCACATCCCTCCTTTGCAAGTCTTCAGCTGAGGCACCTTCTAGTGCAGAAGGTTGGTCTTACTCTCAAAACTTCTGAGCTAGGCACACTAATAAATCAAATACAGGGCCTCGCTACCCAACCTCATGGCGTGTCTCAAATTTATAACCCTCTCCTAACAGAGTTTTATCCTAACCCTTTATCAGGTTCTAAAGTCTGGGAAATCCTTATGCCTGGCCAGGGATTTGATTGGTCTTCAATATGGAAGGACCTTTATATTTACAACTCCCAAGCCCGTTTAAGACTCACCCAGTACCAGATTTTGAATAACATGTATTACACCCCTGTCAAATTAGCCAAAATGGGCAGGCTCCAGTCTCCGGCCTGCACTAGGTGTGGAAAAGAAGATGGGACCATATTACATATCTTTTGGTCCTGTGAAAAAGTCTCTCCCTCATGGGACTCTATCCAGTCTCAAATGGACCCATTATTAGGTCTAGATGGGCTCTTCAGCCCCAGGGTATGTTTAGTGGGGGACTTCTCAGAGACAAGGGTTAGAGAATGTAGATACCATATCTCCCTGATCTCTACGGCAGTTAAAAAACTGATACTCAAACACTGACTAGACCAAACTGTACATTCCTATACTGAATGGCTGCATGAAATCTCATTCTTCCTACAAGCAGAGAGAACTATTGCAAGCCTTAAAAATAAAACGACTCCATTCAACCGGAAATGGGGTAAACTATATGCACTCTACTTGAATTAATCCTACTATGCTCTCTAGCTCCCTGACACACTCAGAAAGTTACAATGCTGTTATACATTATGACTGATCTACATTCAATTGTTACTGCTCCAGTTCTGTTGGGGGGTAGGGAGGGTTTGGGAGGAGGGTAGGGGAGGTGTGTGTGTGTGAAGGAAGGTGGAGGAGGTTGGGGGCAGGAGGGGTGGGTTTAGTCACTCTCAGTACCAATGTTGTTACCTGTGTGTTTGTAATTGAAAATTAATAAAGTATTTTAAATTTCAAAAAAAGCAATACTCACTACAGTGATAATGGCGGGTGGTTGGTCCAGTGGCAGCCCCGAAGGGAGAAGGGCTACAGCGGAAAGCGGAAGAGGAGATCGACCTCCTGCGGGAGGAAGACTCTGGCTCTGTCGCAACCCCAGGAGGCGACTGCGACTCCAAAGTGGACCAATCCCGGTCCAGATGCTTGTTGTGTTTTTTCTTTGCAGATGAAGGAGCCCCAGAAGTCCTGGCCGTGGCCCGGGAATGCAGCTTTCTTTCAAGGATGGCCAGTTTTTGCTGCAGGAGGTGAGTCTCCAGAACTTTTTGCCGTCTTTTCCACGTGACTTGGTTAAATTTTTGGCAGGCCTGGCAGGCTTCAATGTCACTATCAGGGCCTAGGAGAATGGCCTTGCGCGGGGCAGCCATCCTTTTCAGGAGAGCTCTTACAGAACACACTTGGACTTGTGGGAGTCCATGAAAGCATTTGCGACGACATAAGGTTGGAAAAAAAACAAGAACTGTAAAAAAGAATAGAGCAAAAGGTAAATGGTGGTCGACTGTAGCAATACTGTTCCGTGAAGTCCGACAAGCGCAGGTCGACAGCGGGAAAAGAACTGAGGTGGATGTGGGAGACCGCCCCTTTTATGCCAGAATGGATGTCGACGTACCGACGTCAGGGAGCAGTCCCCTGTTGTATACTGCTAGCTAGAAATTTTCCATGTGGTCCTAGTGCCTGGTGCCTTAGTCCTAATGGTGCTGCCTACTGTAAGAGCCCCCTCGAAGCAAGAACTGCACTTTCGGGGACTGAAGGCACTCGACCTACAGCCTTGTGCTTCACTAAGTCCCACAGCATGCAGTTATCTCAGCACAATGCATATCCCATCATGTCATCATCCTTACATATACCAAATCCTGAATGCATTATTCCTATTATACAGTGAAAAAAATGAGATGTGAAAACGGCTGAATTTTAATGAACTAGAATTTATTAGTGAAAAAAATAGTCCCAACTTTAAGAGTTTTGAAAACTGTAACTTAATAGCCACATAGCTTTCAAGGTTTATGTTATTAATTACATAATTATGTGAACTTTTTAATACAAAGTACAGTTACATAAGAACTTACCTTAACAGTAGATCTTCGAGAGGAGCTCTTGCAGCAGGCTATTACAATTAGGACTATGCCGCAGGTGCTAGGACCCATCGGAAACCTTTAGCTAGTAGTCTCCAGCGGGGGCCGCCCCTGACGTTGCCCAATGGCATATCAGGGGGCCGTCCCCAGCCCCACCTCAGTTCACCCACCAGAGACCCATTAGTAAGGCCCAGCAGGTGGACCAGGCAGAAGCTTGTCGTAAAAAAGGATGCAAAAACAGCTCACCAAGGGGAAGGAGGGAAGGAAAACGGCGTCTACTGCAAGAGCTCCTCTCGAAGATCTACTGTTAAGGTAAGTTCTTACGTAACTGTACTATCTTACTATGAGTGGGAGTTCTTGCAGCAGGTTATTACAATTACGATTGAATCCCAAGCAGTCCCGCGAACAGGAACTGGGAAGTGGCTGTAAGCACCAGTGCTAGAAACAGGGCACCTTTAAGAAAGGAGGCCCTGAAGGACCGCTAGGCCGAGGCCTAGCCTTTGCCTAGAAGCAATGTCCAGGCTGTAGTGCTTTAATGAAGGTATGCAATGAGTTCCAGGTAGCTGCTGCACAGATGTCTCCGATGGAGACATTTTTCAAGGATGTGAATGAAGTAGCCACTCCCCTTGTAGAATGACCCCTAACCGAGCCCGGCAGGGTTTTGTTGTACTTGTTGTGACAGAAAACAATGCAACTGACCAGCCATTTTGATAGGGTTTGCTTCAATACTGGAGGGCCTCAGCATCGAGGCGCAAAGGCCACGAACAATTGTTCCGTCTTACGGTGTGAAACAGAGCATTTCAGATAGTACCTCTGCATCCTGTAGACGTCCAGAGTATGCAGGAGAGAGTCCCCCTATTCGAGTGATCCAGATAATATACCGGAAGATTGACATCCTGATTCAACATAAGCTCGGACACCACTCTGGGCAAAAACTTTGGCTTGCTTCTTAAGGACACCCTGTCCCTATGAAAAATTAGACAAGGATCCTTACACATTAGGGTCTGAAGCTCGGAAACTCTCCAAGCAGAAGTAACTGCAACCAAAAATAACACTTTCCATGAAAGAAAGCGAAGCTCGCAATCCACGGTAGGTGCGAAAGGGGGAGGGAAAGCTTCTCCAGCATAAATAGGAGATCCCAGGGGGGTACTGGATCTCGAATGGGAGGCTTAATATGTAAAATGCCCCTCAAAAAGGTACTGTACATGTCCAGCTGGGTGAGTGTTTTCCCTTCCACTGGTACGTGGTAAACAGAAATTGCTGACAAATGTACCCTTGTGGAGGAGTAGCTCAAGCCTTGATTCAGTAAGGAGAGAAGATACTCTAATATCGAGTTCACTGGGCAGGTGAGAGGGTCCAAGTGATGGGGTGAAGCCCACAGACAGAATCGCTTTCACTTTATGGCATAAGTGGATCTACTTGAAGGCTTTCTTGCTACTACGAGAACGTCTGCCACCTCCTGGGAGACCCCAAACCTAGATTTGACTAAGCCTATAGGAGCCAGGCATGAAGATGCAGGGATTTGAGGTTTGGGTGGACCAATGTTCCCTGATCCCAGGACAGCAAGTGCGAGCTCAGCAGCAGCTGAATTGGAGGTTCCACTGCCAGCTGCAGAAGTAGTGGGAACCAAATCTGCTGAGGCCAGAACGGGGCGATAACGATCAACTCTGCTCCTTCGGCCTGAAGCTTCAGAACCACTCTCTGAATAATGGGGAAGGGAGGGAAGGCATACAGAAACCTCCCTGTCCAACAGAGGGACAACACATCTGGCCAGAAAACACCAGGCGCGGGCTCTCGCGAGCAGAAACTGGGCAGTTTGGCATTGAGTGGAAACACAAAGAGGTGCAACTCTGGACGGCCCCACCTGTCGAACAGTTGATCTGTCACCGACTGGAGGAGCTCCCACTTGTGAGCCTTGGACCAAGACTGGCTTAGGCTGTTGGCCAAGACATTTTGGATGCCTGGAACATGAACAGCAGTGAGATCTAGGCGAAGTTCCAGTGCCCAACACCAGACCCTCATCGCCTCCCGGCATCGGGGATAGGAATGTGTGCCCCCTTGCTTGTTGATGTAGAACAATACCGACATGTTGTCCATCTGGATGAAAAGAGGGCCTAGCGAAAGGTCCGTCTGAAACACCCGAAAGGCATGCAGGACCGCTCGCATCTCGAGAATGTTGATATGGAGCTGTTGCTTATCTGGAGACCATGTCCCCTGGGTTTGTCCGTCTCCCAGATGAGCGCCCCAACCGAGACAGGAGGTGTCTGTCGTTAGAATCCATTTTGGGGGCTCCTGCCGAAAAGGGACCCCTTGTTCCAGATTGGAAGGGTCCAACCAACAAGAAAGAGTCCTTCTTACTGGGTCGGAGATCCTGACCGGCTGCTCTAGATCATCTGACCTCTGGTCCCACTGCACCCTGAGCATCCACTGTGGGACTCTCATGTGGCAGCAAGCCAAAGGAACTGTGGGAATGGCTGCCATGTGCCCCAGAAGTCTGAGGAAGGTCCTGGCTGGGACCTCTGGAGCCATGGATACCGTCTGGGTTACGCCCCTTAGATGATCCCCCCTTGTCCTGCGGGAGGAAGGCCATGCCCTGAACTGTGTCAAGGACAGCTCTGATGAATAGGAGTCATTAACTGGACTCTGGGGAAGACTTTGGGAGGTTCAGGGTGATCCCCAGCTCTCAGAAGAGAATAAAGGTGTCTTCAAGAGTGCACAGTTTCTGATCCTTGGAAGGCGCTGCCAGGAGCCAGTTGTCTAGGTAGGGGAAGACGTAAAGGCCCTGGTGTCAGAGCCACAGCCACCACTGCTAGGCATTTGGTGAAGACTCAAGGAGCGAAGGAGAGGCCGAACGGTAAGGCTCGGAGCTGATAATGTCTCCCCGGAAGTGGAACCTCAGGAATTGCTAATGAGGAGAGAAGACATTCGTGTCTGGAGGCAGTATAGCACAGTGGTTTAAGGCTCTGAGCTGCAAACCTGGAGACCTGGATTTGAGTCCCACAGCCCTCACTTGCATACTGTGTGACACTGAGCAAGTCACTTAACTTCCTTGTGCTCCTAGGTTGCACCTGTAAACAAGCTTTCAGCATAGTGCATCTCTCCTGGTAAAACAAAAGGTGAAAAAAAGAAAAAAAAAAAGAGAGACCCATGTGTGCATATAGGAGTCCTGCATATCCAGGGAGCAGAGCCAGTCCCCTTGGTGCAAGATGGGAAAGAGGCCTGGCAGAGTGACCATCCTGAACCTTTTGTACTCTATGAAGAGATTTAGGGAACTGAGGTCCAGGATGGGCCGAAGGTCTCCAGTCTTTTTGGAACCAGGAAAAAATGAGAATAGTAGCCCCATCCCTGTTGTCCCTGGGGGACCGGCTCTATCACCCACTTTAGCAAAAGGGCCTGGATCTCTTCTTCTATCAGAGGAATGTGCGAAGGAGCATAATGGGAGGACCCTGGTGGTTTTTCTAGAGGGATCTGGAGGAACTCGAGAGTATGTCCTCTCCTTATCAGGTCTAGAACCCAGAGATCTGTCATGATGCTGCTCCATCGCTCTAGGTAGAAGGAGAAGTGACCCCCTACTGCCTCCCCCATCGCCTCCGCCGGAGAAGGGTGGGGCTCGTAGCGAGTCACTGGGTAGATCTGGGAACTGGCACAGAGGGCTGGGAGGACTTGGGGCCTCTAGAGGTAGAGCTCTCAGAAGCTTGGGCTGTAGCCTTTTTCTTAAAGACGCCTCTCTGAGGGAACTGGCCGCGAGTATTTTGCCCTGAAGGCTTACGAAATGGCCATTTGTGGAAAGGTTTCTGGTCCCCCTTATATAGCTTTCAGATGGACCAGATGGACTTCCCGGAATCTTGGAGGTGAGAGATGAATTTCTCCGTCTCCTCCCCAAAAAGGACGGAACCCTGGAATGGAAGGTCCAGGATTATGGACTGCAGATCCTGGGAGAATCCTGAGACTCTAAGCCAGGCGTGGCGCCTACAGCAAACGCCGGAAGCCGCTGCCCTCGAGGCTGTATCTGCAGTGTCGTACGATGCTTTCAAAACATAAGAGCCTGCATCCAAACCCGACTTTGGTAGGTCCAGAAGTTTGATCTTTTGTGCAGAGTCTGGTAAGGCTTGAGCCACTTCTAGGCCCTTCTCCCACATGACATTCTGGTACTGGACCATATGCGTGAGGAAGTTCAAAGAACGAATGGAACAGGTGGAGTCAGAATAAGCCTTCTTGCCCACCTGATCCAAGAATCTGGACTCAGCATTGGGAGGCGGGGCCCTGAGGCGTTTAGGCTTTTTGGATTTATCGTGGGCAGCCATAATCACCACAGAGTCCACCTGAGGGTGTTCTGCCAGAAAAGCCTGTCCGATATTTTGGGAACTGCTGGGGTAGTGGAGGGTGGCCGCAAGGGTGCTGCCTTCACCTTCGGGGTGGAAGAGGCCAGCATGGAGACTGGGCCCTGATTACCACTGCCCGACATTGGTGGTTTTGCGGGAGTGGTAGTGTCTTGCAGCCCTGTGGAGTGCTGCGAGTGGCGGGCAGAATGGTCAGAACCGCCCAAACCAGAGAAGGACTTCTTCTTATGGGGTGACCGGGAGCACGAACGCCCCTTAGATCGGCCCCAGTCCTTTCCATGTTACTTACGTTGGTCTGAGTCCCATTTCTTTTCTTTATGTTTTGTGGACAGGGAAGAGGAACAGGACTTCTCCGCTAGCGAGCGTTAAATCACGGCCACCTGCTGTTCAAAAAGATGGGCCTTAAGAGCCTTAAGGCGGTGAATTCTGGTCCTGCCTGTAAAGCCGCTGCAGACTGAGCAGGCCTCAGTGTCGTAGTCCAGCCCAAGGCAAAAGACGCAGGCCTCATGTTTGTCCTTCACCGGTATCTGGTGGCTACAGGCACACTTCGTCCTCTTTTTTTTGGATGAGGAGACCGAAGACAGTGAGGCTGACATGCAGTAGTAGGTAGGATGAAGCAAAAAGCGGACTTTGAGAAATAAAATGGAGAAAACTTTGCTAGAAACCACTAAACTTCATTCTAAAGGCAACCAAAGAGCCGATGGAAGCAGGTCTGCGTTGAAAAAAGAACTGAGGTGGGCCTGGGAACTGCCCTGTTATACCACTGGGAGACACTGGGGCGGAGCTGACGTCGGGGGTCGCCCCCGCTGGAGACTGCTAGCTAAAGGTTTCCCATGGGTCCTAGTGCCTGCGACATAGTCCTAATTGTAATAGCCTGCTGCAAGAGCTCCCACTCAAAGTAAGATCTATGGTTATATCCAATTAGAGCTTGCCATTAGGTTACAATACGTTGATTCATAATAAAAAAAATAATTAAAATGTTATTTACATTTAAATGAATATTTTTAACATGTAGGGGTATTGTTTAAAATGTGACACTATGCAGTGCTGGTATTTCACCACTAGGTCACTACAAGGAGGCTGTTCTAAAGCATTTGATTGTTAGGTGGATGCCATCAGTAAGTGGTGTTGACTTGTTGGTAGAGAGAGAAGTGAGCAAGGCAACCCATTTTTGCTTTTACAAAAAAAGGAATGTGTGGAGATAGTTTAAAGCTTTTATTGGAGTTAGCTGTCAGGAGCTACTGAATGTGTAGCCATGGTATTTGCTGTGTGGGCAATTGTGCAGACTTGATTTTAAGTCGATATTAATACCTGTTGGCATGGACTTTTTTCCCCCCGTGAGGATATACTTATGGCTCTCAGCCAATCAGGTTTCAGGATGTTTTTTTTAGTGTTGCATGATGCTGTGTAAACTTGTGAGCATCAGACCTGCAGATTAATACTGCATCAAAAGCAGTTCTCTTTAGCCGGCCCGGTGGCGCCGAGGGTTGAGGCGCTGGACGCCACACCTTGTGCCACGCCGGCGACCCAGGTTCGGTGACTGACTCGGGTTGCTGGGGAAGAAGGACTGAGCACTTGACGGCTTACTCTCCTTCTCCAGGGAGGGGTGGATTGCTCGCCCTGCTGCAATACCGTCACCGCCTGGGTGACCACGAGTGGTGTGGGCACAGAAAGGGAAAGCTAACATGTAGGGAGGGGCTGACATCTGCCAAGGACCGGAGCGGAGGAACGTCTCAGCACGCCTCCGGCTCATTGGTCATCTTCGAGTGTAGCCATTGGCAGGGGTGGACCAGATCAAGGAAACAACTTGCAGCTGGTCCCGGCGACGAGCCTCCGCACTGCACTTTCAAGGAGGAACCGAGGGCAGACTCCACTGTGCACGCTCACCTGAGGTTCAGGGAGGTAAGCAGAAGAGCCTCCCTCACCCCACCCGAGGGTTAACCGGGTCTCTAGAGACAACAGGTGTGGTGCACTCTAGGAGCAGACTCCTCGTCCCTCTCAGTGAAATGCAGGTGCTTGGGGACTCCGAGGGTGCGGTCCAGTAGTGATAAGAAAGGGTAATAAAAAAAAAGGCAATTCTCCTTACAGGCTGAGGAATCATCCAATCTTTCTTAAAGCAACTCAGTTTGCTGAAAACCAATGACAGCTGGCATCAGCTGCACTCGGTCTCATAACATTACAAAACTGTTTCAATTTCAAGACGTTCCATTCTTTATTACTAAAGACGCACAGGAAACTAGGCTCTTTGCCTCTTAAAACAATCTATTCCTGCTACTTTTACTTCAGTGAAGTCAAAATTCTCTGCTGTGATATTACAACCTGTTGCCAAGAAAAGTATTCTGATGTCACATGCAGAGGACTGTGATGTCAAAGCAGGAAAAGCAGCAAGAACAGATCAAGTCGCAAGGGCAAAGGGACTGTTTTTAAAATAAATGACTTCAGTAATAAAACATAAAGGGCTGATATTCAAACGTGTGCACTAATCCAGATTTGCGTGAGCACTCCCGGTTGGCACATATTAAGAAACCCTGGGAGTCTCCCACAAACCCAGCAGCACTAAAGTGGTTTTTCAAGCCAAGTATGGGGCTGCGTATCTCTTAAGTGACTATGAACTAGAAGGTCTCTAAGGGTGGGAGCCTTTCTATAGCACATTCTAAGTGGTTCATTTCCCAACTGTTTCAAATTGGGTTCCGCTGTAAGAATGTGCCAATGCCTTTTAGTATGATCTCCAATTCTCTGGCTTGTGCTGAGGGGCTAGTTGTGAAATGAAATCTATTTGGTGTAACTGTCCCTATTTCTTTTTCTTTCAATGTTAACTTCTCTTCCCTTTATTTCTACTCTACATCTGGCGTGGGCTATTTTTTCTTTACTGTAGCTCCTCTCTAGACATCTCTCTGTAAGGCTGTCTGCTCCTTTCTGAGATTCTACTACTGCAGAACAATTCCGTTCTGTGCGGATAAATTGTCCTACTGGTATATTTTGGGCAACATGAGGGAGGTGACAGCTACTAGCCAGTAGCAAGGAGTTCCCATCAGTGGGCTTCCAGTACATCCTACTCTCTAACTGACCTTCCTTGTTCTTCTTAATCATAAGGTCTAAATATGGCACCTCCGTTTCACTACTTTGAAAACTGAACCTCAAATGTGGATTCATATTATGTAAAAACATTACAAATACCTCGAAAGTTTCTATGTTTCCCTTCCATATAACCAGCACATCGACAATGTACCTTTTTCATAACGCCAAATGCTGTTTAAAAGTGTTCACAGTTTCACTGTATATCACCTCCCTCTCCCATAATCCCACAAACAAATTAGCTATCGAGGGGAGCTCAATCTTTTTTTTTTTAAAAGACCAGATCAAGATTTTTAAAGGCTGAGCTCCCCCACCCTATCCTCGATTCCTTGACGATAATTTAATTACAGCACTGAGGAGCGATCGGTGGGGGGGGGTCATACTAGACCATCAGGGATGCTTAGAATATGCTCAGAGCAGTGATCTGGAGGTGGGGGGGGGGACACACTAAACCACCAGGGCTTACATTTCCTATGTGGCAATGGTGCTAAGAGGCTACTGCACCCCATGCAAATGAGTCCATAATGAGCATAAATGACCCCTTAGCACCTTGTATGCCCAATGGACTCATCTGCATGTGTGGACTGAATATAGCCCACAGGAGTCTTGGTGCTATCCCATTCTAAGCAGTGCTATTCCTTGTGGGCTATATACAGCCCAGGTCCATGTCGGGGCACAGCAGCTGCACTTAGCATGCACCGACATATCCCGATACCAAGTCAGATAGCGCCGCTCACTATCCCACTTAAAAAAGCAGCAGCTAGACAAGCACAGCGCAAACATTTGTGCTCTGCTTGTGTGAGTCTCTGAATATTTGGCATATAATGTCTAGATTTTAAAATTTTGCAGAAGTTTTGTGTACTAGAATGTTGCTAATGCTAACTGTGAATTTTCTGAAGCGATCAACAAATTGTGCTGCCACTGTGATAATGCCTGAAAGTTACAATACAGTTTTACTGGCTAATTTCTTCGTAAATAATTTCAGAATAGTATGATCTGTGGTAGCTCTAAACCATGGTTTCCCTGAACTGGTGTCAGTGAATCCAACAAATTTATTGAGCAGGTATGATTCATTAAATCACTCATACAATATGCAGCTAAAAAAGATAATTTTTAAACATTAAATTAAATCTTTACAGTTCAAAGCTTTAATTAAAAATAACTGTACAAAACTCAGATCAAATAAACGTTACCATCTTATAATGAGAAAACTATAAAAATGTCACCATCATTTACTTTAGAGTCATAATTTTGTTAGATTTAAAAACACAGTATTAGTCAATTTCATTTTTCAATGCATTTCAATTGAATAAATGACACAAGATAAATCACAGTGACATTTATGAAAAAATGAATACAAATTACAAAAATGACTCAAGATTTACGATTGTGGCACCTAGATTTTCTCAGCTGTCAACGATTCTAATATTAACCTTAGTCATGGACCGGAAGTGAGCCTTGCAGATCAAGTCTGGATGGCAGTAAGGAAATACTACATCTAGGACAAACTGAGCTCAAGCAAGTATGGGGGTCAGGTTTGTGCCTTTTTCTTAAAATAGTCCCTTATAGAAAGTTTGCATGCTTGTCTGACAAAAACAAAGTCTATAGCACTTATACCACAGAGTTGTATTTTGGCCCATAAGTGATTGCTGGATTTAATGTTGTCTACTCCTTCTTACCCTTCTAACTGTGGAAAGTTTTTAATTTATTTATTATTAATTTTCTGTATTCTGCCTGTTGCTTGGGCCCTCTTACAACCTCATTCATCTTTTGCTGTTGAATCTGAGGGAGCACCCACCATCATTATTACTTTGGCCCCTGCAGAGGTGCCTCCTGTAGCAATTTGGAGGAGTTATGACTGCCTGGCCACAGGTTCATACAAATAATGGCGCAAACAAAAAGAGCACTGGCAATAAGGGCGCAGACCAGAGGTGCAGGAAAAGAGGCACTTGGCAATAAGGGTGTATGTGTGTCTTCCGTGCGTCCACTAATGCAAGGGTGCCCCACACCCCAAATGTATCATCACCCCTCCTGCGTGTATGGGCAAGAGGCAGTAATGTTGAGGGCGGCAGCAAGAGTGGGCGAGAGACAGAAGGTGCCCTCAGTACCATGCGCCCACATCATCGCGACCAAAACTCCCATGCACCGCAACTGCTGGCACCCTCTTTGCCACACCCTTGTTCCCACACCTTTTTGATGGGGTGCCCAGGCCACATTACTATACTAGAGGCATTTCACTTCCTCTGGTACTGCACTCAGCCTCCGGAGATCCTGCACTCAACACACAAACCTGGGTTCCCAGTGTAGTGAACAAGCATGCTAACTACTTTGACTAGGCCACTGGGCCAGTAATAAATGTTGATTTTAAACAAACAAAACAAAAAAAAAAAAACACACCTGTTTCTTCTGTTTTTTTTAATTTTTAATCTCTCTTCTCATTAATACTGTTCCACAGAAGGAGTGAGGATAATTATCAGCTACTGTTAGCCGGCCTATGCACTGAGACGTGAATCTATAAATTTTCAACAATGACCCATCGAACTGCACTAAGCCGCCTTCTCTCAGCCAGACTGGGATTCCAGGCTTGAAACGCAGTGCCAGCAGACCCCTCCTTAACAGCTCCCCACGGAAAGATAGCAACATGTACCGGTGGTTGCAGAGGCAGGCATAAGGCATGATTTGATCTAGCAAGCATATCCCCCCACACCCCAAGGAAAGCCGACATTCGTGCCTACCTTTTAGGTTATCTTAACGAGAGGCTAACCCTGGAGAAGCCACCAGGAGAGGGACAAAAGAAAAGGTTACTTGCCATAGTAACTGTGTCTACTAATGGATTTAAAGTGCAGTCAAACTAGTGTATCACTCTCTGATGCTCCAGAACTTCAGAGCAATTCACAGGATGCCATCTGCACTGTGCTGGTCAGGAGCACTCCAGTGGTAGGATCTTTTAGCCGAAGAGAGCAGAATAACTTGAGTCTTTAATTTAAAAACATTCAGCTCAAACATGCTTATCAATTATTAAAAAATGCCATTATAACCTTGGGGCTCCCCGATGGCCAGTGGCACTGCATCACACTGCCGTGACAAAGACCTGGGTATGGAAGTGAGGCTGGAGAGTCGCATTGGGAGGCAGGCTACAGCTGAGACAGCTGGGGAGGGTTGACAGTGGGTTCCACCACCACAATGACCCTGCAGCTGGGCGAGGGAGCTTGCTCCTGCCACTGGGCGAAATGTGGCTGGGCGACGCCGGTAGAGGCACTGAGGTGGGAGGGAAAAACAGCAAGAGAAAAACATGGTAGCCATTTGAATGATGTCAAGATTTGGCCTGATCAGGGTATATCCCTGTGAACAGAGTACATGCTCAAGAGAAACTAAGGGCCAGGGAGAAAAACCTATATGGGGGAAAAAATTTGTTAACCATGTAGAGGAGAAGGAAAAAATCTTTCAATGTTCAGGCATAACCTTAATTGATAAAACTTACAGTACTGAGGAATGTAGACATTACATACTTGTAACCACAGTTCTACTACTGAGTATTCAGTTCACATCCACACCAACTGTCCACCGAGTATGCTCTGTCACAGGAACAGTTTAAAAGTTGAATCTTCCTATCACTCAACCTTGTGGTCCACCAGCTCCACTCCCAATGCACTGTGATCTGGAACAGGAATCCAAAGCATGCCTTACAAAGGGAAGTTTGGGTGGGTTTTGTGGATGTGAACTGAATACTAGTAGTAGAAATGAAAATCACGTACTCACCATAATTCTTGATCTTCCCAGGTATCTTCACTATTCGTCACATCTGGGTCTAGGCCAGAGGTCTGGACTCCTGCTTGGGAAAAGAATTTGTCTCTTTAAATTTTTCAGTGCTGGAGGTGCCGATGGGGACAGAGCTGCCCACGAGGCTGGCATACTACGGGATGCTCGTGAAGTGGCCAGTAACTGACACAGACTCTTCCTAGCCCTCAGCTCTGTCCGCCAGGAGACGAAAATAGAAAACAGGGAGAGAGAGAGAGAGAGAGGCAAGGAAGCCCGAAGGACAGGGAGGGTGGGGAGAAAATAAAGATTAAAAGCCCACTGAATATGGAATATACATAAGAGAGAAACTAGGAAGTGCAGGGATGGCCAGTATGCCGGGCAGCCCTAGGTAGATGAAAGAGGGAAAGAGAAGAGAAAGCTAAAGAGAAGAAAAAAAAAAGAGAGAGAGAGAGAGAGAGAAAGCGCTAGGCCTCCGCTCATTATCCCCCTACCTTTTTATTTTATTTTTAAACTGAGGCTGGGCCCTAGAGAGGGTGAGATGCCAGGATGCTTCAAAATTTCAATCAGACCAGAGATCCGAAGTTGACGAAGTAAAGAGCAAAATTAACCCATTTTGGGCAAGAGAAGGAGTGGATCAGTATGCAATTTCACGTCCACTCTTTCTAGTTCGAGGTTCTCCTCTTTTAGCATGAGATGGGGAATGGGATAAGGAGGAGGACTGTTAAAGGAGTCACCACTTTAATGCTCTCCTCACAAGAAGGAACCATAGGTTGAGACTCAGAGAGGCTCTCTCTCTTTCTGAGTTTTCTTTTTTTTTATCCCAAGTAAAAGGTCAAGAAAGCATCCAGGGAAGGTAGAGTAACACAGAGAGAAACCTGGGTCAATCTTATCCACCTGGGACTTTAAGAACTTCATTGAAGCAAGAAAGGAGACCTCAGGAAGGGAGGGGGGAAAGAAATACAGTCCGAGGTCTGGTTCTCTCCCTTCTGGTCAACATATAGATATAGATATGTACACAATTATATAGCCCAAGGGAGGTAGAACGCTGGATGGCATGAAGAAAGCAGGGTTTGCTACCTAAGAAAAAACTACCATCTCCTCTTAACTCTCACCCTTGGAGGATCAAAGGAGTAGAAGAGAGAGAGAAAAGGGAAAAAGGCACTGCCCAGCACCTGGTCATATGGAGGGAGGGTGGGCTGTGATGAATGGTGAAGATACTTGGGAAGATCAAGAGTAACGGTGAGTACGTAATTTTCATATCTTCCCGAAGTCAATCTTCACCATTCATCACGTCTGGGTCAGAGTGCCAAGATGGCAAACCCTGAGGGAAAAGATTCCCTCAGCCTCCCATGGGAGAGGGACACTGGAGGAGAGGGCCCCTTACAGGCCTGGTGAGGCCCATGAGCGATCTTGGGCCAGCCATGGCTCCCGTGTTCCGGGAGATGGAAGGCTCCCCTGTAGTTCACACCATGCCCTCTGGGAGAAAAAGTCAGCCCCCTGGAAAGGTGAGAACAGCACCCCATGCCGGGCCAAGGGTGACAATCTTGAAAGATGAAGCCATGCCATCCACCTAATGCAAAAAGATGTTCCTACCAGCCTGGATGCCACCTCATTAGCAGCTTACACTGCCCTAGAGAAGTGTCCTGTGAGCTCCAGGCCCTGTGCAAGAAAGGCTGATGGCCTGCCAAGTTTCCTCAGTCAGGCACTACTGCTAAGAGCTGACTCAGCAGGGCCCAGCGGTCCCTAGTGCAGGCTACCTGGTGTGCCTGATGGGCTGCTATACATAAAGAAGGTGTGCCACTGCAAACATCCTTCTCCCACAGCTGCCTAGCGCAGCCAAGTTAGAGTCTGGGAGGCGGCAGTTTTGGGGCAACAATGCCCGGATGGGGTATCTAGAAGCTCCACTCCTGAAGAAGGGTGGGGAATGGCACCTGGTGACCCCACAGCAGTGCAATACCTGTGCATGCAGTCCCTAGGGGCAGGAGCTGGGGTGGCAGGACATTGCTAGACAGCATAAGAGGCCTCCGTGAATGGCCGTGGCCAGGGAAGCATAACCAGATGGATCAGCACTGCATTCCCCCAGGAATGACAGTGTCATACGAGCAGGGTTATGTCCGGCAAAATGGGAGAATGTGAAGCTCCTCCAACATCTCCACCAGAAGTGCTGATAAGACGTGAAGTCCACATCAGCTGAGCAGTGTAAGGAAGCATCCTCTTCCTCAGTGGAGAAGTTGAAGACTTGGAGGAGCTAGGCTCAGAAGGGAGCAGTGCAGGGGTTTGAGGTCTAAAGATGACCTCTCTGAGTGCCCTTAAGTAGTGGGGAAACGTTGCTGATAACCCTCTGATCTGTTCCCAAGTCATGGGGCCTCTCAGACCGAGGAGACCGGGAAGCGGGGGGGGACGCAGAGGATGACAAGTGGGAGGAGCCTGACGAACCAGGGAAGGTCCTCTGCAAGGGCTGCAGGACTGTGCAGGAGACCCCTTCTGGGGGGGGGGCGCCTATCCTGCCCACCTCAGTGCACTCAACAGTCAAGGGGCAGACAGGGTAATGTCCTGGGGGGAACCACCAGGTGAGAAGAATGGAGCTGTAAAGAGCCCAAAGGAGGACCCGCCGCACCAAGTGCAGAACACTCCCTAGGCACAGAGGAAGACAAGGCAGCATCAGTGTTTTGGTTCCTCGTGGATACTCTAGAGACTCCACAGAGGACTACTGCACCAAATGAGCCCTGCCAACCCCTGCCCCTGAAGAAAGAGATCTGCCCCCGGAGGAGATCTAGAAGACAAGTCTGAGCTGTGAAGAAGAAGGGTCAGTAACCAAGGAAGTGACAGCGGATTGCTGCTCAGCACCATCTCCCAGCAGCCAAGTAAGCCCCATCTGACTAGAAACAGGTAAGCGGACTCCGCGCTGGAGTCGGAAATGGCTCCCAAACTGGCGCCGGCCCCAGCACCACCATCCCCAGAACAGTCAAGAATGACACCAAGAGAGAGAGACCTTGGTACCAGACACAGCAATGGAGGCGGCACAGTGGGTGGCACTGTCAGGAGACCCTGCAGGCTAAAAAGTCACCATAGGCCTCTTAGAGGCCTCGCTAGACTCCAGGGGCTCCTTGGAGCCAGGCAGCCAGTCGAGTTCATACCGATCTTCGCCCTCCAAGGTGGGGATCAGGGAGATCTCCAATCTGGCCACACCCTGGATTCTAGGCCCTCCGGTATCAAGAATGGTGTCGGAGGGTGGCGCCAGGACGTGGCACTAAGGGGACTACTGTAGCAGACCCAACATATAGCTGCAGCACCACACCAGGGGTCGTCCATGTCTCTGAGGAGTCCCTGAACTGTGAGGGGTGACCAGTCACCCTCCCCCCCCGAAGGATGACTGCCCCCACCAACCCCTCGTTGAGAGGCCTTGTTCCAGCAAGCTTTGATACAGAGGGGGTCTCCTCTCTGCTGTCCCATATAGAGCCAGGGAGGGGCTCAGGGGACGAGCCCAGAGATCTTGCCTTGGCATCCCGAGTGCGTTGACAACCGCCGAAGGTTGGAGGTCTCTCTCCAACCTCGCTGTGTGAATAAGTAAGGTGCGATAGTCCATAGAGAAGCAGGAGTCATAGTCGTCCATCGCGTGGTGGGGACCCAGACAAGAAAAACAACGGTCATGGGGGTCCATCATGGTCATGGAGTTGCCACAGGGGCTCAGATGCATGGGGGCAACTCCTGCTTTCGTAGAAGATTTTCTACACCCCGACCTCAACATCGCCATCACGTGGAAACAAAAACAAACAGGGACCAAAGGTTCTCAGCCCCAGAAAAAAAATACTTGAAAAAGAAATAAGAAAAAACAGTGCCAGAAATGGAACCGGACTTACGGAATTGAGAACGACGTTAAACTATCAAAGACGGCTGAACGACATGGATAGACCGAATGGAACAGAGCTGCACAGCAGAGTTCTCGAGACTTCCCTCGCTGAGATCCTTCCTCAACAGCAGGAAAAACAGAACTGAGGGATGGGAGGAGTCAGAGTCAATTTCTAACCCACTCCGCAAGTACCGCATAATATGCCAGCCTCGTGGGCAGCGCCATCTCCGACGTCAGCTCCACCAGCACTTAAAATAAAAGACAAGCTCTTTTCTCAAGCAGAGTCCAGACCCCGGCATAGACCCAGACGTAATGAATGGTGAAGACTGACTTGGGGAAAATCTATGGTTATAAGTAAGTAACCTCTATTTCCAACTACCTAGAATTAGTTCATTATCAGTAATGCCCCAGGTTGGGGTACTCCAGAAATAGGTTTGGGGCCCCAGGTGGCATAGCAGAGGCAGGTAGGAACCCTACAAGGTCAGGGTGCACTTATAAGTGTGCAAGGGACCAACACTGGGACAGCTGTGTGTGTGGGACCTTCTTAGGATTCACAGTAGGGTTTGTAACCACAGGGGAAGCAGAGCGAAGGGAACAGTCAGGTGGTGTAGCCAGCCCCAAGGAACAGTGGGGGGCACAACTGTTTATTTAGGGCTTGTTGCACTGTAGGCCAGTAGCCCCTGCAGACACCCCGTTTCCCTGCATCCTGTCAAATCATCTGCCTGAAATCCAACAGAAACACCAGCACAACCAAAGCCCTCCTGCAGCCAGTAACATTCAGTGCCAGTATCTCCAGTAGCAACAGCCTCACAGCGTATGTCATCAGTGTGGTACAGTGAAATTCCCCTACCACTAACCCCTACAAAAAACTCTGCAGCCAGTTTCCTACTAAGCCCATATCAGGGCTGCTGTTTAAAATATTTGTTTTGCTTTTTTACCCTGCTGCCTGCTCTCATTGGCTCCAAACCCCCACCCCTTCTAAGCAGGCAGCAGAAGTTGGGGCTGCCATGCTCTGGGACTGTTTCCCCTCCCTAGCATGTGGGAATCTTCAAAAATGAAGAACCGTTAGTGGCTCAGGTTTTGAGAATGGAACCCCAAACCTTCAAAAGAATGTACAGTGCAACCACTGCAGAGATCAAGCAGCACCGTTCTAGAGAAGGACGCAGGGAATGAGAGCAATCCCGAGGCTCACCTGGATCAGGTGATGCGGGTTCGTTACTCTGGCTGCAATCCTCTCTCTGATCCATGGTAACAGTTCTGCAGCTCCTCCTCCAGTAGCAGCAAAGAATATGGTGGCAATTTGTGATTTCTTCCTCATCTCCTCAGCAGTTGTGGTTTGCCCTCCTGCCCAGTCCGCAGCCAATTCTTCTCCTCTGGTCTCTTCATCAACCCCTCTCCAGCAGCAGCAGAAACTACAGGAGCAGCAACTCCTACATAGCCTTTCTGGTTTCCTCTCATCAAGGACCACTAAGGCCTGTGTCTGGTGGCGGCACATTTAGCAGTGCCAACTATCATCTTTAGGAAAAGAAAGTTTTGTTTATTTAACATGAAACAGACTGTGCTATAGTTTTGCAAAGTGGCTGATGCCACGAGGGTGGGAGGGGCAGCCCTAGAAATAGCACTGTCCACAGAGGCCGTGAGGGGGGACAGAGAGCTTCATGGAAGCGTAACCAGAGGCATGATAGACCCAGTACAAAGAACACCACAGGGCAAAATAAATTAAGGCTCCAGCAGAGAGTAGGCCTGAGTGTGGCAGGTACCTCCAAGCACCAGGACCAGCCAGATGGTGGAAAACAGATGCTTCACAGGAGTGAAGTCACAATAGCCAGGCCCTGAGGCAAAAGTAGCCAATCCTTTGGGAAAACTCAAAGAAAGTTCCATGGGACCAGCCTCCTGGTGCATTGGTGGCGCTACCGCCTATAACGTCAATGACCCATGTTCAGAAGTGAAACCAGGGCTGTTGGAGGGAAGGCCGGGGTGGGGGGGGGAGAGAAGGCTGAGTGTCTGATGGACGGCTCCCCTTCTCTGGTGAGGGAAGGGATCTAGAGTCCCGAAAAATACCAATGGCTAGGGGTAGGTGAGCCTGGGACCAGCGCAGCAGCAGGATTAGTGATGGATGTCTGCATGTCGGGTGTAGGAGCACATCCCACCATGAACCTCACTGAGGTCACTGCATGCATGCCTTTACCAAAGGGAAACAACAACTAAGTTGAGAAAAACCTTTGGGCAACGAGCAGTGCATGAAGCCTTGAATCCTTGCAGGGACCCAGCAAATCAATGTGGAGTTCATCCTCTAGCTAACACCCAAGGAGCAACAACAGAAGTTATTAAAAAAACAAAATTGCTTCACAGGAGCAAGTTACTGTGGGGGTTGGCTTGGGCGCAGCACAGAAAACCAACAGTGTGAGATAAAGAAAGCTCCACTGGAGCAAATGATAAGGTGCAAACATTTAAATAATTGGTAATTATTTACAAAACTGCTCTTTGAGCTGTATGGAAAGTGTCACTGCCCTTCCTTAAAGAGACTGCCTATCCTATAGGGTGGATATTGCCTTGGCAGTTGTTGCCCTCCCAGAATTGGTTTGGTGCCCTTTCTGCCTGAACTACCTGAACTTGTGTGGTGCCCTTTTACGCCCAAACGAACTTCCTGAACCTGTGTGATGCCTCTTCTGCCTTAACAAACTACCTGAACTAGTATGTGGTCCCTTCTGCTTAAATGAACTTCCTGAACTTGTGTGGTGCCCCATTTTGCTTGAACAAACTATCCAAATTTGTGGGTGCCCTATGACCCAGACAAACTACCTGCTAACTGCGGTGACCTCTTAGTGTCGATATAATATTTTGGTACCCTCCTTCAGAGACTGACCACATTTGTGGCACTCCGAACCTGAACTACAAGTGTATGGTGTTTCTTGCTCTAAATGACTGCCGGCTAACTGTGTCACCTTGCAGTGACTGTCTACCTGCTTCAGTGCCCTACTTGAACTGCTTAACTGATACTGCACCAAAAGAACAGGTTACTCACCTGTAACTGTAGTTCTAGGAGTGGTATATGTTGTTCATCCACACTTCTTGGCATGTCCCCTTCCACTTTGAATCTTGCTGGAAGTCTTCAAACTGGCCCCTTCAACCCACCCGGGTGGTATATACCTTGGCTCCACCCCATGACGCCAGATCTTAGCCCGCTGGAAGGAAAGTTGTGCAGCCGATGCCAGGGAGGTCGGGGGGGGTGGATGAACAACATATACCACTCCTAGAACTACTGTTACATGTGAGTAACCTGTTCTTCTAGAAGCGTGGATATGTTCATCCACACTTCTTGGCAGACTCCTAGCAGTTCTTTGGGAGGAGGGAGGCAAGGCGCACACCCGCTACTTAGGAAATAAAGACTGGAGAACCGAGGCCCCAGAACCAGCATCCCGGCGTGACTCAAGGTCGATGTGGTAGTGGGTAATGAAGGTGTTTGCTGACTTCCAGGTAGCAACCCAACAGATTTCCTGGATAGGGATGTCCCTGGAAGCAGCCACCGATGCAGCAGTATGGCGGGTAGAATGAGTTCTTATCCCTCTGGGAGGCTCCTTGCCCGCCAACTCATAGCACAGACCTATGTATGATCTAGTCCATCTTGCTATAGTCCGTTTGGCTGCAGGTCTGCAGAGGCTGCTTCAGCATAGGTGACAGACAGCTGGCAAACCTCTCCATGAATTTCCGCCGTCCTCCCCTTGTAGTAGGAGACAGCACGTCTCAGGTCCAAGGTATGGAGCCTGTACTCGGCGTCCGAGGTGTAATTAAGGTAGTAAACCGGAAGAGTCAACACCTCGTTAAGGTGAAACTCTGACACCACCTTCGGAAGGAATTTCAGCTGGGGGCGCAGAACAACTTTGTCCCCGTGAAAGCCAGATAAGAGGTGTCCACCGAAAGCGCCTGGAGCTCCCCTGTCCTTCTGGCAGACGTGATAGCCACCAGGAAGGCCGTCTTCCACGACAAGTGTGAAAGCTCACATTTGTGCATGTGTTTGAATGGCTTGTCCATGAGCTTTGCCAAAACCAGCAACAGATCCCACAGAGGTGGAGGTTCACGCACTGGAAGGGAAATGTAATCCAGGCCTTTGAAAAAACACCCGACCACTGTCTCCTGCGCCAAAGTCGGCTGACCGGCCCATGCCCGGTAAGCAGAAATGGCTACCAGGTGCACCCTAAGGGTCGAGGACTGTAGACCCCCTTTTGGAGAGAGACCAAAGGTAGTCGAGAATGTTAGCCACAGAACAGGATGAGGGATCCAGACCCTTACTCTGACAACAAATGGAAAATTGTTTCCATTTGAAGGTATAACATTTCCTGGTCGATTTCTTTCTAGATGACTCCACCACAGTGTAGACATCTTCAGAAAGATCCACAGCCTGGCACTAGCCACTCAGGTAACAGGCTGTGAGGTGTAGGGATTGAAGGTCCGGATGGAATACCTTCTCCTGGTTCAGAGATATCAGGTCTGGGAGTGTACAAAGCCACTCCGGGGGCCTGCAGCTGAGGCTAAGGCTCAGGAGATCTAGGTACCAGAACTGGCGCGGCCAATCTGGGGCTACCAGGATCACCTTCACCTTGAGTAACACCTTGTGGATCAAGGGAAATGGAGGGAAGGCATAGAGGAGGCCTGGGGTCCACAGTCTCGAAAAGGCATCCCCCTGCAATGAACCCTGCTGAGGGGGGCGGGCATGAAACAGCCTCAACTTGGTGTTCTCCCTTGAGGCAAACAGGTCCACCATCGGTTTGCCCCAACAGGAGAACAGGCTGTAAGCTACCTCTGGATGGACAGACCACTCATGGGATGTCAGGCCTATGCGGCTGAGAGCATCCGCCGGCTGGTTCGATGCTCCTGCCACATGGATGGCTAGGAGATCCGCCTCCAACCAGCTTATGAGGGTCCAGATGCAGAGCGCCTCCTTGCACAGCAGATGGGAGTGCGTGCCGCCCTGTTTGTTGAGGCAGTACATGGTCGTGGCATTGTCCGTCTGGACCCTGGAGCTGAGGAGCGAAGCTGACAGCACCAGTCTGACTGCTCTGAGCTCCAACAGGTTGATGTGGCATCGGACTCCTCGGGGTCCAGAACCCGGGGCCCTGTTGTCCCCATATGGGCTCCCAGCCCATGAGAGGCATCTGTCGTAAGGATGACCGTCAGCTTGGGGCAGACAGGATCACTTCCTGCAACCGGTCTGGGACGGTCCACCATTGGAGAGCGTCCCACATCTTCTGGGTTACAGTGATCAGCTGGTTGAAGTGACCAAACTGCTGAGTCCACTGGGCGTCCGGCCCCCATTGGAGGGGGCGCATGTGCCACCGGGCCCAATGGACCACTGAGGTGCACGCAGCCATGTAACCCAGAAGGCGCAGAATGTCCCGGGCAGGGCGCAAGTGCCAAACCAGATATGACTGGGCAAAGGAGGAGAGAACCTCTGCCCTGTCTACCAGGAGCTGAGCTGTGGCTTGACAAGACTCTAGCTCTGCCCCAATGAAGCCCATTACTTGAGACGGCATGAGTTTCGACTTGGCCTCATTGATCAGGAGGCCTAGTTGGGAGCAGGTTTGGAAGGCCAGATCCATGGACCTCTCCACCTCCTGAAGGGAGGAACCTGCCAAGAGCCAGTCATCGAGATAAGGGTAGATTCTGACTCCTCGACGCTGAAGGTGGGCCATCACCACTGCAGTGCATTTGGTGAAGACCCGAGGGCTGACGACAGGCTGAACGGCATGGCTCGAACTCGTACAAGGTCCCTTTGACCCTGAAGCGGAGGAACCGCTGATGGGATGGACGGATTGGGATGTGAAAGAACGATCCTGTAGATCCAGTAAACAGAACCACATGTTCCACTCCAGGGATGGCAAGGATCTGGTTCAGAGTGACCATCCAAAGGTGCGGACCTGAGATATTGATTCAGGTCGTGGAGATCTAGGATGGGCGCCAACCCCCCATCCGCTTGGGCACCAGGAAGTACCTGGAAATAAAACCTGGGTCTGTCGGAGGATCCGGCACTGGAGCTACTGCCTCCTTGCAGAGGAGCTGAGCCACATCGTCTCAAAGAGCCGACTGGGTGCATGCAGAGGTCCGTTCCTCCCGAGGTGTGCAGGCTTGGCTGGGAGGGTACTGCTCGAACTCCAGAGGCAGTCCCTGACTGACCACTTCGAGAACCCACCTCTCCGAACTGATAGCGGACCAGGCGGAAAGTAAGTGGTGGAGCCGACCCCCCACGGAGGCCAGAACTGGCGTGATGGGTGTAGGGGTGGCAACCCCCAACCCATCACTGAGCAGGCTTAGAAGAGGAGGAAGAGGCTTCAGGACCTGTGCCTCGGCCTCCTTTATGGGCTGTTGAGCACACTGCTTGGGCCAAGGCGCCAAGCTTGAGCCTGCTGCTGCTGTTGATGCTGCTGTACTCCTTGATAGGAGGGCTGCCGGACCGCAGGGGAAGAGTGCTGAAATGGCTTCTTCTTTCTCTTCTGCTGGTTCTTGACTGAGGAACCCTTGGCAGAAGTAGCATCCAAGGTGGCACTGGACTGCTCCATACGCTGAAGGTGACCGGCCACTCCTGGACCGAACAAGTCAGTACCCAGGAAGGGCACAAGGAGGAAAGCCTCAGCCAAGCCCTGCGGTGAGAGGCCACTGCGGCTGCCAGCAAGCGGGCACAAGAATCTCCTATATCCAAGGCCATCTGAAGCTGCTGTTTTGCAACAGCACGGCCCTGGTCACGGACCTGCTTGACCATGGTCTGCATGGGAGATGAGGGAGGACCTCGTCCAATGACCCCAGAAGGGCATGAGAGAAGTGTGCCAAAACAACAGCTGAGCTGGCCTGACGAAGGCCCAAAGAAGAGGCCGCATAGACCTTGCAGGCAGTGTGGTCCATATTCTTGGACTCCTTGTCCGGGGATCGGTCAATGTCGGCTGAACTACCAGTACGCATGAACACAGAGGCGGTCACCAGGCTCTCGGCCGAAGGGTGCTGTGTGAACCCCGCAAGGGACCCCATGGGCACTGTGTACTTGCAGGCCATGCGGGCATACGTGCTGGCAGGAGGCAGGACGCTGCCAAAGTTCAAGGGCTGGACCAACAATGCCCTCTCTTAAGAATGTCGGTAAGAGGGTACTCTGCCTTTTTCTGGACAGGCTCAAGGGGCATTCCGGTGGAATCGGAGATGAGGCGGAGAATTCCCTGCGCCGACCGACAACTCATCATCCCCAGGATGTGAGTGCAAGCCGGTGACGTCCAAGTCCAAAGAGTCGTGATAGAGCGGTCTACTGCCTAAGTCACCCTCAATCTGCCGAGGGTGGTCTGGGGTGAATGTTATCGACAGACGTCAGGGAAGACCGGTGTCCTGTCGATCCTCTCGAGGGCGCCTCCTCAGGCTGTTTAGGTGGTGACTCCACCCAAATCGGTGGAGAGACCGGGATAGGCCTAACTGGGAGATGGGCCAGCCCACAGGTGGAGGAACCGAGGGCTTTGGTTCTGGAGGGGTCGGCTTCGGCCTAGGAGGCGAGAGCCAAGTGATGGCTGGGGTAGGCGGCGCAGCTGGCTTTTGCCTGGTCAAGATCAGCTGCTGCCACTGAGGTCTTCATAGAGCCAACGGAGTTTGGCCCAGAGCCTCCTTGTTGGAGGAGGATGAAGACCTGTGGCATCACCTCTTCTTTGAGCGCTTATGGCTCTTCCTCGGTCGATCATCCAAGGGGTCTCTGACTGAGACCAAGATCGGGAGGCCGACTCGTCAATCAGGAGACACCGGATTGGTGAGACCTGGGGCCGGACCGTTCCTTGATGGGGACACCAGCAGACTGGGTCCCCTCATCCAGAAAGACCAGGACTGGAGTCCTTTCCAATGAGTTGTTGGGCACAGCTGGCGACAATGGGGTTGAGGATAATTTGCGCCAGCCACTTCCTCGGTCCCTTGGCCAGACGGAAGATCTGAAAAGCCAGTGGCCAAGGCTGTGATCCGACCGAGGTTGAGACCATGTGTTCTTGGGGCTTGGACCCTCCTGGTCTCAAGAGCGCTCCATCAGGACGAAGACACCGGGTCCTTCTCCCTCTTATGAGAGCGGGAGGAGTCGGAGCCTGAGGGTGCCTCACCCCGAGTGGGGAGAGACTGGCACATCTCTCTAAAGGAGCCCATAAAGATGGAGCCTAGGTTAAGTGGAATGAAGAAGCTTCAACTGGCCGAAGTGCAAGTTGCTTCCTCCTAGAAGGCCTTAATCTGTTCCAGCTGTTTGGCAAAGCCCGCAGCCGCAGAAACTGCCCAACTAGCCTCCTTCAATTTCACCGGTGGGTGTCTTTTTTCCGGTCTCCCCAGCCTCAGGTGAGCCTTGTGGTTGTCCAGGATGTTGGGATGGAAAGCCAGGCAAATACTGCATGACGAGTGTCATGGCCGACACTTAGTAGTAAACGACGCGAGAGGTGAGGATCGGCACAACATCTTTGGCTGCAGGGGCACCAGTGAAACTGGGGATGATTTTTCCTCCATAGCCGAGACAGCAAACGGTGATCACGTAACTCTAACGGGTTTAATTTTCGGTAAAACCAACAATTTGAAATCCAGGGTCTACGATATGCTGAGAGCACGAGGGAACCTGTATCTTCCAGCGGAAAGAAAGATCTGGCATCATGGGGCGGAGCCGAGGTATATACCACCCGAGTGGGTGGGAGGAGCCAGCTTGAAGACTTCTGCCAAGATTTAAAGTGGAAGGGGACATGCAGGGAAGTGTGGATGAACAACATATCCACGCTCCTAGAATGGACTTTCTGTTACCCAAGGTACCCTTTTGAACTGCCATAAAGTTCTTGGTGCCCTGAATCGAACTATCTCAGTGCTTAGCAATCAAAGTCTCTGCTCTAAAGTTAACTGTTGCCTGTGCTAACCACAGAAGACTTCCTCTGAAACCAGTCTGATCCTGACTGTCCTTCCCTTCTGCAAGTGACACCCAACTCCTGTTCAGCTTCCAGAGTGAGTCAGTCAACCCAGCTATAAACAGAGTAACAGTTAAGAGAGGCCCAATCGTTATATTGCCAAGCAACATCCTCTATCTGATAGAAAGCTCAGGAAGTCTAGGAGCCACACCGGTCCATTAGCTAGGGCTTCCATCGTGCAGTGGGGTGGCTTTTCACTTCAAAACCAGCATCTGAAGATCAACATCCAAGGACCAGCATTCAAGGACCAGCATCTGAAGCCCAACACTCGAGGACCAGCCGAAGAATTATTATCCCTTTGCATCCAAGTCTGTCTTCAAGAGCCTTTTGTCCTGGTGGCCCACACGAGTTCTTAGCTGAAGATTCAAATCCCTTTGCATCTAAGTTCATCCACAAGTGTCTTCTGTCCCAGCGATTTACACGGGTTCTTAGCCAAAGAATCAAATCCCTTTGCATCAAAGTCTGTCTGCAAGTCTTTCTTCCCAGTAGTCTACACGAGTTCTTACCTGAAGAATCAGCTCACTGGTGATCCAAGTTAGTCCACAATTGTCTTCTGTCCCAGTGGTAGAAGCGGCTGCTTCAGGGTTCTGCTCAACTGGCATTCCCAACACAATCGGATCAACAGTGGGCTTAGTCTGGTGGTGATTTGGTTAAACAGTTCTTGAACAGGACTGCTCGCCCGACTCTTCATCCCTGGGCTTTGATGGGAGCACCAGAGTTCTGTCAAAGAGACCAGCCACTCACTGATCTTGGCAGCCCACCCTCAAATGGCTTTGAGTGCATCAGCTACCCTGATAGAAACTCCATGGAAGACTAAGTGGTTCCATCTGTGTTGGCATCCTTAGGGGATGAATGACCACAACAATCCTCTTGGGAGTGTGAAACTGGCCCCAAGTGCCGACTGCAACTCCTTGCTTGGCGCTGACGACTCTTATGCTAGGAAACAGCAGTTACGTAAAAACTTACCGTAACAGTAGATCTTTGAGAGAGGTTCCTGCTGTAGGCCTTCACATATAGGACTGCGCCTCCTGGCGCCAGGTCCACACAGCAAACTTGTAGACAGCAATCACCAGCGGGGACCGCCCCCGATGTCGGGGCATCGTGACGTCAGCCCGACTATAAATGGGGCCGTCCCGAGCCCACTCTCCAGTTCTTTTCCAACAGAGACCTAAAGGTAGGTAAGAAGAAAACCAGAGTGAACTCCAAAGATCCTGCTTCCACTCTAGTCCAGCTGGACTAGATAGGATTGAAAGTAAAGCATCCAAAAAGCAGGGGAAGGAGGGAGGGAAACTAGACGTACTGCAGGAATCTCTCTCGAAGATCTACTGTTACGGTAAGTTCTTACGTAACTGCTATATCTTACTTCGAGAGGGTTCCTGCAGTAGGTCTTCACATAAAGGACTGAATACCAAGCAGTCCTAAAGAAAAATAAGGCATAGGTGCATCCGGGAGGAGGAGAAGTCGCCAAGAGTGATCATGACAGAAGGCCTTGCAGGACCGCAAGTCCAAAGCCAGCTCTGCACCAAGAAGCAATATCCAGACTGTAATGCTTAGTGAAGGTGTGAACCGACGACCAGGTGGTCGCAGCACAGATCTCTGCCGTGGACACATTCCTGAAAAAGGTAGTAGAGGTCACCACGCTACGGGTGGAGTGGCCTTTGACTGCCCCCGGAAGGGACTTCCCATATTTCGTGTACAAAAAATGGATGCAGTTAGCGAGCCATCAGGACATGGTCTGCTTGGAAATAGCCTTGCCCTGGCACTGAGGGGCAAAGGCTACTAACAGTTGGTTAGATTTCCTAACCTCTTTAGTCCTGTTCGGTAGTACTTAGGATCCGTGCACATCAAGCATGTGCAGCAGGTGTTCTCACCTGTTGGAATACTATTGTTTATTAAGATCAAGGATTACAAATACCTTTGAGCCAAGGCTCTTTTACAAAGGTTCCACATCAAAGGAAAACAGAATTTGAGAAAAAACAACATTTCAAAGGAAAAAAGACATTCCACAGTGTATAAGCAGACTAATAGTTTTTAGGACCTTCAGTATGGACACAAGAGGGAGACACAGTAAAGCAGCCAGAGGCATTTGTCAGGCTAGAATAGCCAGTAAGTGCAGCATCATTAGAGGGGGGTGGGAGAACTAGAGTGAGGAGGGGAGAGCATGTAGTAGGTAGGGGGAGGGGATTAAAGAGGGGAAAGAAGAAGAGGGAAGGGGAAAAGTGCAAGGAGGGTACATAATTGCATGGTGTGGCAGTTAGGACTGGAGTGTGGTGGGGGTGCCAAACTGGCTAGGTTAGAGATACCATAAATCAGGAAAAGCAATCACAAGAGCTAGAGCTTGTGAGATGTAGTCAAAGGCTGGATTTGAACACTCCAATAGTTTTGGCAGAGGAGATGGGGTAGCTGAGGTCGCTTAGCCAAAGTGGGGCTTTGTAGGCAAGAGAGCTGGCCCAGATGTGGGTACTGTGGGTAGTATACTGGTAATTCCACGCTCTGGTTCAAAGTGGTCTCTGAAACGACTTTGGACAAAAAAGAAGGGTTATTCCGAAGGACTACTCAGTCCTTATGAAAAATCAAATAAGGTTTTTTACACACGAAGGCCTGTAATTCGGAAACCCTTCTGGCCAAGGTGACAGCGACTAAAAACAAGGTCTTCCAGGAGAGGAAGCGCAAGTCGCAAGGAGAAGCTGGTTCAAACAGTGGCAAGGTCAGCTTCTCGAGCATGAAATTCAGGTCCCAGGGGAGGACAAGGATTCCGGATCGGAGGTTTCAAATGAAGGATGCCTTTCAAAAAGGTGTTGGCAAACTCCAGTTCAGCTAAGGTTTTGCCCTCCACCGAGAGGTGGTAGGCTGACACCGCAGAGAGATGGACCTTAATGGAGGAATAGCTAAGGCCCGCCTCAGACAAATGTGTGAGGTACTCTAGAACCTGGGATGCCGAGCACAAAAATGGATCCCAGCTCCTTGCTCGGGCCCATATCATGAATCTCTTCCACTTCATAGCGCAAGTGGATCTAGTGGAGGGTTTTCTGGCCTCCACTAGAATATGCGCAACCTGCGAAGAGACCCCATAGCGAGAAATCACTATGTCCACAGGTGCCACGCATGAAGGTGGAGAGACTGAAAGCTCGGATTCACCGGGGGGTGCCCTGCTCCTGAGTCAGAAGGTCGTGAGAAATGGGCAGAGTAACCGGAGGTTCCAGTGCCAATTGTTGCAGAAGAGGGAACCAAATTTGGCATGGCCAAAGAGGAGCAATTAGGATTGCGTGGGCCCCCTCTTGTTGAAGTTTCACCAGGACCTTCTAAATTAGAGGAAAGGGAGGAAAGATGTACAGAAACCTCCCTGTCCCTGAAAGAGACAGCATGTCTCACCAAAAAGTACCATGCCCGGGAACGAGCGAGCAGAAGACGGGTAGTTTTGCGTTGTATGGGGAGGTGAACAGATCCATCTCTGGCCGACCCCATCGAAGAAAGAGATCCTTGACTACCTCTTGACTTTAGCTCCCACTCGTGGGCCTGGGCCACTGATCAACTGAGACTGTCCGCCAGGACGTTGGAGACGCCTGGAACGTGAACCGCTGTCAGATAAAAGCTGTGCTGAATCGCCCAGTACCACACCCTCATGGCTTCTCGGCAAAGAGGGTACGATCTGGTTCCCCCCTGCTTGTTTGTGTACCAGACAGTGGACATGTTGTCCATCTGTACCAAGATAGATCCCGGAGCCAGCAGCGACTGGAATGCCTGGAGTGTGTAAAGAACAGCCCTGGTCTCCAGAACATTGATGTGGAGCATCAGCTCCTGATCGAACCAAGACCCCTGTGTCTTGTGAGACCCCAGATGAGCACCCCAGCCCAGATCTGAGGCATCTGTAGTGAGAATTTGAGTTGTAACTGTCAGAAGAAAAGGAACACACTACAACAAATTCGAGAGATCCTGCCACCAGCGTAGATCTCTCTGGAGGCTGTTGGAGATCATGACTTTTTGGTTCATATCGTCCGTCCTCTGGTCCCATTGGACTCGGAGACCAGTGGGTGACCCTCATGTGAAGCCTGGCCATGGAACTGTCGAAATGTCGGCTGACATCAGTCCCAAGAGACGGAGCACAGAGTGTGCCAGGATCCATCGGGCCTGGCCACGAGAGTGGCCTGAGAAGCTAAGGTCTCGGCCCGATCCGATGGCAGAAAAGCCTTGCTCTGAACTGTGTCTAGTACAGCTCCAATGAACTGAGTCTCTGAGAGGGTACTAGCTGGGACTTGGGAAAATTGACTCACAGCCCAGTAAAGTAAAAGCTCAGGGTGAAAGACAGAGTCTCTTTCAGGCTGGTAGGAGAGAGGGTGCTGAGAGAAGCCAGGCATCCAGGTACGGGAAGACATAAATGCCCTGGTGGCGCAGAAAATCTGCCACCACCGCTAGGCATTTGGTGACACTCAGGGGGCCAAAGAAAGACCAAATGGGAGTGATCGGAACTGGAAATGTTTCTCCAACAAAACAAAGCGGAGAAAGTGTGGTGATGGGAGTATAGGATATGCAGGTAAGCATCCTGCATGTCCAGGGAGCACAGCCAAAAGTTTTGATGGAGCAGGGGAGGAGCCCTGAAGGTTCAACATATGAAACTTCTGTACTCAACGAAGATGTTTAGTATGCTGAGGTCCAGGATTGGTCTCAGGTCACCTGCTTTCTTTGGAACCAGGAAGAAGTGGGAGTAGAATCCCTTCCATTTGGCTTAATGGGTCAGGCTCTATGGCTTTTTAAGAGATGCCTGAACCTCTTGAGAGACTATGGGGACCTGATCCCAGGGATAGAAGGACCGTCCTGGTGGTTAAGGGGGTGGAATTTCACTGAATTCTATTGAGTGACCTTACTGGATGAGCTGAAGCATCCAGATTTCTGCAGTAACGGACCTCCAGCCTTCCAGGTGGAGGCCAAACCTCCCTCCGACTGGTTCCTCCTGATGTACTGGGGGTAGTGGAAGGAGGGGAAAGCAGTCAGGATGCCGAGGGGAGGGTAGCTTTTGCCCCAGAGGCCTGTTTTTGAAATCTGGTCTGTGGGGTTTGAGCTCCCGATCCAGGTGCACATTTCTTTGCCTGACGCTTAGCCTGGGATTTATATCACCTTCTTTGGTGGCAAAAGGGCTGATTTTTCTGTCCCGTCTTGTATAAAGAACGGACATCCCGCAAGGAGCGTCCCATCTCCTGCAGCCCAGTAATAATGTCCTTAGCGCTGCCGCTAAAGAGGACGGAACCCCTGAAAGGGGCATCCAACAGAGAGACTGCACGTCCTGCACCAGTCCCGCTATACGGAGCCAGGAGAGGCGTTGGAGGCAGATCCCCGATGGCAGCTGCTCTTGCCACTGAATCCACCGAGTCGTAAGTAGCCCAAAGGGTGTGGCGACACGAGGATTTCCCCATCCGTACTTTATCCAAGAGCTTTTTCCTCAAGGTTTCATCTTGAACATCCTGTATGTCCCTTTCTCGATCTAAAAGAAAAGCTTTCTGAAAGGCGACCATGTGCGAGACATAATTAAGGGAACGTATCACACAAGAAGAAGAAGAATAAATTTTGCGCTCAAACTGGTCAAGTTGACACGAGTCCTTGTCGGGAGGGGAAGAACTCAGATGTTTGGGCTGGGCTGAACAGTTGTGAGCTGCCGTGATGACCATACAATCATCCTTGGGATGGGAGTTCAGGTGAAAAATCCTTTCCCGGGGATAACAGGAGCAGTCAGCTTTGCAGGAGACCACAGGAATGGAGGACAGTTGTTGCCAGACTGTGGTAACAAGGTTCTCATGAGGTCCCATCCATGGTGGAATGGGAATAGGGTCTGAGGTGGCCAGATCCAGGTGCTCCGCAAGACGTTTTCTTTGGGGATCAACCTCTTTGGACAGCCAACCACCAGCCATCTGAATAGAATGTAGCAGCTCCGAAAGAAGGATCCTCTGTAGGGGACTTTGGGGAGTCTTTTGGAGGAACCTCCACGGGAGATCTGGGGTCCGATACATCCGAGTCGGAACTAATGTCAGAGGAATCAGAGCCAGAAGGAACGGAAGAGTCTGGTTCAGTAAGGCCTACCGCAATAGAGGTAGAGGCTCTGGTAGTAGGAGGCGGTGGAGAGGTCACCCTAACAGAGGGCGTGCCCCTCACTGGCTCTCTTAACTACGACACGAGCTGCGCTATAGCCTCTTTCCACCACCGAGGGACGGACTCAGGTTCCGGCACTTGAGGAGGAGGAGGAGGAGGTGGATGATAGCTCTGATAACCCGGGTACTGAGGATAGTGCCAGGACGGATAATACGAGTACCCTGGGTAACCCAGCGTGGGATGTCCTGGAGTAGGATAACCAGTCATCAGGAATAATGCGCCAGAAAGCCCATCGCCTGAAAACCCAGTGTCGTAGCCCGGCGTTGGAAACCCGCGCACAGAGGCATTCTGGCCCGCTTCGATATTGAGAAACCGAGGAGGGGTGCCTGCAGGCGGAAAGAGAGTTCCTGGTTAATGAACCCATATGAAGGACCCACAGGGAGGTGCCGGGAGCCCAAAAGGCATCGGGCCTGGAGGCGCCAAAGTACTGGGTGGGGAGGCTCCATATCTGGGTCCCTCTGTCAGCAGCGGAATGAACTCTGGTGATGGAGGAAGGCCTGGCAAGGGGGGAGACACAAGAGGCCCCCAACGGCAGGTCTGAACGCGACTTTGCTACAGCAAAAAGCAAAGGGTCGGGTGGCGAGTCTTTAGGGTGGAGGACCCTGGGAGACGACGGGTCGACTGGTCCCTCACTCTGTCCAACATCGGGGCCAAACTGGAGCCCGAGGGGAGAGTGGACAGATCTATGTGGGTGTCGGACGAGCCGGCGTCCGAAGGAACAGATCCGGCTGGGCCAGAAACGGCTGGAAGGCCGCCACTAGTCTAATCGGTGGAGGCCGTGCGCCCTTCGCCAGAGGCAAGGGGTGACTACCGCAAAATTACCACTCAAGAGGCAACCCCAGCTGCCCGCCCACTTGGCAGGAGGGGAGAGGGGGCCCGTCCAAAGAAGCGGACGGGCGCCCAAAAGTACTCACGTTGCCGGCCTCTCAGATGGTGGCGGACTTCGTCCCGGCTGTCCTTATTTCTTTGTTTTCTTTCTCTCGAGCCGCGACAACGACCTTTCCCTGAGTTTTTGTAGCTCCCTTTCCATAGACGCCAAGCGTCGGGTCAAAAGATGGGCCTTGAGGGTCCTCTTGCGCCTGCTTCTGGTCACCTGGTTGAAGGCCTGGCAGATGGAACACTCCTGGACGTCATGCTTCGAACCGAGGCAGAGAAGGCAGTGGGAATGGTCATCCCTGTGCGGGATTTGAGCGCCGCAATTTGAGCACTTTTTCTTCGGTCTAGAAGACATCAAATTGAAGAAAAATCTTGAGAATTTTACAAGAGGCGATAAATACTTCGAGAAATATAACACAAACGTTAGATTGCTGTTCTGACACGAGCCAAACGTGACTGAAGCGATAGCAGGAAAGAACTGGAGATGAGGCATGGGACCGCCCCTTTTATAGTCGGGCTGACGTCACGACACCCCGACGCTGGGGGCGGTCCCTGCTGGTGATCGCTATCTACAAGTTTGCCGTGTGGACCTGGCACCAGGGGGCACAGTCCTATATGTGAAGACCTACTGCAGGAACCCTCTCGAAGTAAGATCTTACCATACACTTTGACTTACAGTTGGCTGACAATTCCAGAAGTTTGGACTACAGAGTATACATGAAATCGATAACCTGGTTGTGTTCCAAAGGATCAGAAACTGCGGAGCACCACTCAGATTCACTTTCCAGATGATCAGTTACTGGGATGTCTCGTCACCCAATGCCTGCTCTTCAGCCTCTGCTTCCAGATGGGCCTGGAGCTGCCCCGCTGAGCCTACAGTGGGCAACCCTTAAGCAGCTCCTTGGTTCCCTTGACCACAGATGCACAACAATCATAGATCCCCTGAGAGTAGATGTCCTACAACCACTGGCAGTTTTTCATGTTGTGGGCAAGTCCAAGACATAGGATGTAGGCATTAAATCCACTGATGATGGATATGGAGAGTCTGTACACACTGTTTACATCCTGTCTTCTTCCTTAAGACCAAGGTGTCAACAAAGCAGTGAGTGGCATCACGATGCAAAGTCTGAGTCAGTAGAAAGATGGAAAATGTTCAAAACATGCTGAAAACTTGCAAGAACTCACTTTGTAAGCAGGAGTTGTGAAGGAGTTTACCAGTGTTTTTCCAGCATAAGATACCGAGAGCAATGGGAGTGGAGTCGGAAGACGCACGTTGGGTGGTAGGAGACGTCAAGCTTGAAGACTGCTCCGGTGACCAGAGGGACAAATAAGGTGAGTAACGGGGTATTTTACTAACTCTTTTGAATAATTTATTCTCACTTTTTGATTTTAGGAGTTTGTTTCCCACCCTGCAGATTTAAAGTAGAATGATACACATGCACAAAATTGATAGTAACAGTCAATGCTAGCAGCCATGGTAACACCTAGTAACAGAGTGGAAGAAGAAGAGGTGCAGACAGAAAACAGAAAAATTTCAAAAATAACAGTATTGTACCGCAGTGGGGTAGTGCATCAGACCCCGTACTGGTATCTGACAATGAGAGCTACTGAGTGCAAGTGTCCAGTGGGTTTGAGTCTTGGTTTAGAGATGGTGGGAGCAAGACTCATCTGGGATAGGATTACAATCTTTTAGATGAAAATACTACCAAACAGAAGAAACTTGCAGTAAAAACTTTACAGTCATAAAAATTATATGAACAACTGCTTGCTAGTGACTGAGCATGTTCAATGAAAACTGCCTGAGTGTTGATAATGGACTGAATCTAGGTGGGTCAAATTCAAGACTGCAGGATCTCAGTTCAGAGGGACAAACAGACTGCCCAGAGCGCAACAGAAATCAGAATCTATTCTGAAGAATGTTTGGAAAATGTACAAACCAAATTCAACATACCTGGCTACTCCTGAAGTTGCAGTTCCAAAGTTGATGACTTCGTGGGACTTGATTACAGGATCTCAGATGAAAAACTACAGTACCCAGAATTAAGCAATATCCTGAAAGTTTTTTTTTTGTTCTAGGTAAACATATAAATTGTAACCAAAAAAGTTCCACCGCAAAACAGCAAAGATGAAGGCTGTAATAGTGAATCTAGTCCTTAAACAGGCAACATTAGTCTGTAATTTGTTCAGCTTCATCAAGCAAGCAGTAAATAAAAATGCAAGAACACCTACCACTTCTTCATCTGACAGCTCTCTTCCCTGGATGCTGCTGCTCTCTCTCACAGCATGCTGGTGCTTTTTTCCCTTGATGTGACTGAACAGATACACGTCAGAAGAAATCTGCAGGACAAGAACAGCAATAAGACCTTTTTAATTTTTATTTATGTTTTTAAACTGTTCTCCATCCATGTCCCTAGCAGTTTCTCAATACTTATGTGACCACTGAAGATCGAATAGAATCTAGTGGTTTCAACAATTCATTTTGTTGTGGAAAAAAAAAAAAAAAAAATCAGCTAATCAGAAATGTACAGTTTGGTCATTCATGTAAGTATCCTACTAAATCAAGGTGGGCATTTTTATTTTATTAAAAATTAAGGATTATGAGCTTTACTGGTATTCAAAAATACTGAAAGTAAGAACATATATTTATCCGAGTTTTCTGACAGAGTTGATGTCACCAGTTCCATTGTAGTTCAATGTACAAGTCAATGTATTTCACACCAGTTTATTGTTGGTCAGTTTTAAAGGAGATGGGCAATGATTTTTACGTGGTAAACTGCCCTTCCATCTTCCATTCCATGCCAGTTATGTATTCTAATAAGTTTTGATGATTTTTTGATAAATAATCTAGTTCTGGGATGCCCTCAGACCTGCAGAGAGTTCTATTCTCCTCACCAGTTACTGCTCTTTCTTTTGTATTTCTAAGACCTTCTATGACATCAATAACATCATACCATGCAATTGATCTGTATGGCCTGGAATGGGTGTTACTTGATGTCATAGAATGTTCAGGAAGTACTGTATGAAAAGAGAAAGCAGCAACTGCTGAGGAGAGAGGAATTTAGGGTACTTAAAAAGGCAACAAAATTAGATTATTAAATGGACAAAAAAGGTCAAAAACATCACAATACTGGGCAGACAATAAAAGAACAACTGGAGGGACTTAGAGGTGTAAAAACTGTTTCCTATCATCTTTAAGGTATCCCACAATGTGCATTTAGTTTATATAGAGCAAAATGGCAAGTTGTGGCATATAGCTCGGTGCCATGCTAACACTTTATTGTATTAAAGCAAGTTGCACTACCATGTGGGTGAAACATATTCATACCACAGCCTCGGGTCCCTCCAATACATTGGCCAGTACTGCTTGTGGCACGGTGCAAGGACCCTAGAATGGCAGAGCATTCTCCTGCTGCGCTAGCAATCCCTGCGGCAGAGCAAGGAGAAGAGTGAGGCGATACATGTTGCTCCCTCCAGCCACAGGGTCATGAAGAACTGGGTGGCACATGATCGGGTAGGGATGTAGTGCAAACATCAGCATCACCAGGAGTCGCAAGGATAGGTCACGTAAACAACAGTCCCCTGAACAGGGTGGGGGAAAAACAAACTCTAGGAGAAAATGGCCACACAAAACTACCCGCCAAAGATAAAGGGGTAGCTTGGAGATATCAGTATTGCTCCACTAAATAGAAACTAGGGCTGACTCATGTCTAATCTGTAACAAGAGGCTACAGAATCACTGGAGACATTTGGGGAGAGTGCAGAAGGTCCCAACAAAGACAATATAGAGTGCATGGACAGTACTACTTCCTTTGAAAATGTGTTTTCACTTTTGAGGAAAATTCTGACAGGATTCATGATGTGACAGGTCAAACTGTCAGGGTTTTGTGGTACAACAAAAAAGCAAGGTAACTTCAAAGGGAGAACTAAAGGCTCAGCAATGAGCCTCTGAGTACAAACTAAAAGTCCAAAGCTAAGAAAAGTGCATGAGGGAGATCACTGTCACAGAGGGACAGGCCTCAACATGGACAGTAACATCCACTGCTTTCAACTGAAAGGTGTTAGCCTGAGCTCCCTGAACCACTGGCCTGAGTAAGTCAGATACTGCTGTGGAATGAAGAAGACCCTCCAAGGAAGAGAGGACCTAGGCCCACAAACCCTGCTCAAACTTGGCCATATAGACCTCCTAGCTACTTGGAAAGAAAGATCAGTAGTAGAAGTAAAACTCTTCATACCACCACCTTACTAGTCAACGACATTTCCTGAAAATTGGTCGAGAAGTAAACCCTGTGGCACCCAGAGAAGGTTGAGCTTGGCAGAAAAGGTCTGGTGCCGCAGCAGGATAATGGGTATCCAGAACCAAAGGAGCAGAAAAGGGCCTGGTCCAGATCTCCATGGTAACCACTTTTAAAGCTCATTGCAGCATAGGATCAATGATGATAGGTGACAGAAGGTCCAGTCACTCAAGGAGCTCATGATGATGCACTTGAGAGACATGTGGAGTAGAAAACTCAAGATAGTTTAGGAGGTCCTCCACGAAAAAGAGAAAACAGGCATTCTCAGGGGAAGACTGAGGAGGCTCACCAGAACAGCTCTCAGAGGAAATGGAGAAGGAGGACTCCGGAGATAGTGGGAACATCATGAGAATCTGGATCCTGAGGAGGCCTGCACAACCACTCATCCATTTTCATCATCCAAATGGAAACTGCTGGTCAGGCATAGTTCCCTCAGGTACAGGAAGAGGAGGAGAAGTGGTGAGAATCACTTAAGGGACCTGAAGATGGAGGAGACAGGAGGGCAAACTGGAACCAAATGTCCAACTGGGGCAGCCAATGGCATACCAAGGACGTGCCTGGGTGGCAGAGTTACAGTGGGAACAACAAGCCTGGTAGAAAAAGCCGGTGCTGTAGCATTCAGCACTTGGGGGAAAAATTTAAAGGTGTTGTTGCACAGCTATGCTTCTTGAGGGAATCTTGTACCAGGGCCAGCAGCGAGAGCTTCAATGGAAATGGAAACAATGACAGTCCCAGAGATGCTACCAGTACAGTTGCCAAGGGTAGTGCAGACTGTGCTGGTGCCAAATGAATGACCAGCATCCCCTGCCAGCACAGTGAACAATGCCGGGCTAGACACCAACTGTGGCCACACGGATGGCACTGACATCCCCAAGATCAAAAATGAAGGGGTGCTAGCAGGAATCAAAAACAGTGTGAAGGAGTCACCATGACCACCTTCAGAGGGGAGAATTTAGGATCGGAGTCTGAAATTTCAAGAACCTCCTTGTGGTGAAAACTCCTGTCCTCACCTCATATGATTCTTTCTGATGCAGTGGAGAAGGCCAGTACTGTCTTTTTAGAAATGCAGGGAAAGACTAAGATGAAAACAACTCAGCAACCTGACACTGGGTAGTATGGGACAGACTGCATCCTTTGCATGGTCCTGGATGGAGGCCTGAGGGACTGAAGTTATAGTGTGTAATAGGTCATAGCCTGACAATTTGTGCACCAAGCAACATTATGGCATGGGCCTACATAGGCTAGACAAAGTCAGTGCAGATCTTTCAGCATAATAAAGTTTCAGCAAGTACATGTACTAAATAACTTTTGCCTGTCATATTACGAGAATAAGAAAATGGAAAAACTACAAGCAATAATGATAGTGTTGAAATCTTACTAAACTAGTGATGATGACTTCAACAAAGTTTAGATCTCTATGAAGTAGCTGGTGCTTTGACAGTGGGCAAAAAGAATCTGACGTAGTTGAGATAAGTGACACTATTTATAATGCCAGCATGCACATGCGAGCAGTACATTGGTGCCGAATATAGCCTCAAGCCCCTATAATTTCTGATTTCCATGAGGCACTAATACCTCTAGCCCCAAGACAAAGAGAGTGGCTCTATGAGAAGACTGACTGTAAGAAGACATGGAAAATGCCTCCTCTGTGACAGCCAGTCCCAATTCCACCACCCTTGAGCCTTGGATTCCACCCAGCCAACTTCCTTGAAGTTCCACCAAAGGGGTGGTAGGTGGCAACACTTTGCAGGTTAAGCCTACAATGGGCCAAGACAGGGCTCGGATACAGAATAGGAGGATGGCAGTAAGGAGGAAAAATTACATTTGGGATTGCTCTATGGCCTAGCAGTAGCGCATCGCAATACCATACACTGTCCCACTTAGAAGCAAGCCGGGTCCCCCAAAAGAAGCTGTCAAGAGCAGAGGACTGCTGAGAGGAGCACTGGTGTGACACCTGCACAGCGACCCTGTTGTGGACCAATAAAGAGGTATGATGTAGGAAGCATTCAGCCATAAGGAAGTGGCAGAGACGAGAAAGCTGTTGTGTGTGTGTGGGGGGGATGGAAACAGCAGTTAAGTAAGAACTTACCATAACAATAGATCTTGAGAGAGGTTCCTGCGTAGGTCTTCACATACAGGACTGCACCCCGGCATCAGGACCCGCACGGCAAACTCTAGCTAGCCAATCTATAGGAGGACTGGCCCCTGGTGTCACATGATGGACGCCAGCGTGACAGTATAAAGGGGTGATCCCACGTTGCCCTCCAGTTCTCCCACAGATACCTCACAAGAGGAAGCAGGAGACAGGAGTATCTACTCCTGGAGCCCTGAGCTGCTAATAACAAAGCCCTGGGAAAAGAAAAGAGGAAAGACACAGGAGCTGGGGGAAGGAGGGTGGGAAATCAAGACCTACTGCAGGAACCTCTCTCAAAGATCTACTGTTACGGTAAGTTCTTAGAAACTGCATATCTTACTTCAACAGGGTTCCTGCAGTAGGTCTTCACATATAGGACTGAATACCAAGCAGTTGGAGAAAAAGAAGTCAGAGACTAAGTTCCAGGAGGAGGAAACATCTGCCAACTAGAGGTCTGCTTAGGACAGGTGGCCTTGCAGAACTGCAAGGCCGAAACCAGCTCTGCGCTGAGAGGCAATGTCCAGACTGTAATGTTTGGTGAAGGTGTGGACGGAAGACCAGGTGGCCACAGCACAAATATTTGCAGCAGCTATGCCCACAGTAGAGTGGCCTTTCACATCCCTGACATTTGTGGTAACTGTATGAGATACAATTAGCCAACCATTCTGACAAACCATGTTTAGAAATGGCCTTGCCCTGGCATTTGGGTGTGAAAGGCGACAAACAACTGGTTAGACTGGCAGCCTCTTTGGTCCTAGAGATAGAACATCTCAGAATCCTCTAGCACATCTAGGGTGTACAGGAGATATTCCCCGTTGGAATATTCTGAGTAGTACGCTGGCAGTTCAACATTTTGGTTCAAAGTAAACTCAAATCGACTTTTGGAAGAAAGGAAAGGTCAGTCCGCAGAGCCACCCAGTCTCTGTGGAAAATCAAATAAGGCTCCTTACAAATGAGGGCCTGAAGCTCTGAAATCCTTTGAGCAGAAGTGATGGCGACTAAAAGAGTGTTTTCCAAGATAGAAACACATGTTGCAACTTGCTGCCGGCTCAAAAGGGCAACGTAAATTTTTCTAAAATAAAATTCTAATCCTGGGGGGAACTGGATTACGGATCAGAGGCTTAAGGTGGAGGATCCCCTTAAGAAAGGTTTTGGAAACTTCCAACTGTGCAATGGTTTTGCCCTCCACTGGAAGGTGGTAAGCAGAAACCGCAGATAGGTGGACCATCAGAGAGGAATAACTAAGGCCAGCGTCAGACAGTTGCAAGAGGTATCAAGACAGTATGCCCTCTGAACAGACGATATGCGATATCTGACAACAGTGCCGCGTCGCCGTGAAGGGATCGATAACCCTTCACTCACCTGCACTCTTCCCGAACTAACTCCAACCTGGAGTTAGAATTGTAAAGTACGGAGGGTAGGGGGTAAAGCCCCAAAGAAAAAAACACACACCAATGTGTGTGGCTCCATGCCAACTGCAATTCCCTGTCGACATGGAGCCTGGCCAGATGCCGGTCGATTTTTTCTTGGTCGAACCGGCATCAGAGAGCCCCTCGAGGACCTGGGGTGCAGAGCAAGAAAAGGGTCCAGACCCTTGGCTGTGGCCCAAATGAGAATCTCTTCCACTTACAGCATACATGGATCTCATGGAAGGTTTTTAGCCTCCACAAGGACCTGAGCAACTCTGGAAGAGACGCCAAAGCATGAGACAGCTATGTCCAGAGGTGCCACGCATGCAGATGGAGAGACTTGAAGCTCAGATGCACCAGGCTGCCTTGCTCCTGAGACAGAAGGTCACTGAGAGATGAAGAGGTACTAGGGGTTTCATTGTCAACTGCTGCAGTGGGGGAACCAAATCATCAGAGGCCAAAGAGGGGCTATGAAGATCATGTGACCCTTCTGTCTGAAGCTTCAGCAGAACCTTCTGCAGAATTGGAAAGGGAGGAAAGTGTACAGAAGTCTCCTGTCTGAGAGAGAGAGAGCATGTCTCGCCAAAACAACACGCCGGGAACGAGTGAGCAAAAACTGGGTAGTTCAGCATTGGCTGGGAGGTGAAAAGATCCATCTCTGGCTGACCCCACTGAAGGAAGAGATTTTCCACTACTTCCAGCTTTAGTTCCCACCGTGAGCCCATGCAACAGTGTGGCTCAGACTGTCCACCAGGACGTTAGAATTCCTGGGACATGGACTGCTATCAATGTCAGGCTGTGCTGGACTGCAAAGGGAGTATGATTGGGTGCCTCCCAGTTTGCTGATGTACCAGATCATGGCCGTGTTGTCGGTCTGGACCAGAAGTGTTCCCAGAACAAGAGAGATTGAAAAGACTGGAGAGCACAGAGCACTGCCCTCATCTCCAGGATGTTGATATGCAGATGCTCCTCTAGAGAAGACTGTGTTCCTTGAGTCCGGTGGGCTCCCAGGTGGGCTCCCCAACCATGGCCCGAGGCATCCGTTATGAGGGTCATGGAGGGGGCTGGGGGTGGAAGGAACCCCCCCAGAGAACAGTTGGATAGATCCTGCCACCAGAGGAGATCCCTGTTCAAGCTGTCGGAGACTAGGACCCTGTGATCCACGTCATCCATGCGTTGATCCCCACTGGACCTGGAGGGACCACTGGGGCACCCTCATGTGCAGTCTGGCCAAAGGGACTGTGGGTATGGCAGCCACCATGAGACCCAACAGGTGTAGAATAGAGCGTACTTCGGTCCGGCGAGAGGAGGAGACCAGTGCCGCTTGCTGAATCAGGGTTTCCGCCCTGTCCACAGGAAGAAAGGCCGTGCCCTGAACCATATCCAGCACTGCTCCAATGAACTGAAGGCACTGGGAGGGTGAAAGCTGAGACTTGGGATAATTCACAGTGATGCCAAGTCAGGAGAAAAGATCCAGGGTGGTGGAAAGAGAATCCATCAGACTGTCCAGAGACGGTGCTGACAACAGCCAGTCGTCCAGGTAAGGGAACACATAAATTGCCTTGCGGTGCAGAGCCACAGCCACCACTGCCAGGCACATGTTAAAAACCTGAGGTGCCAAGGAGAGGCCAAAAGGAAGGGCCTTGAACTGATGATGGTTCTCCTGAAAGGAGAATCTCAGGAAACGACGGTGGGCCAGGAGGACAGGGATGTGCAGGTAAGCATCCTGCATGTCCAGTGAGCACAGCCAATGGTTTTGTTGGAGTAAGGGAAGGAGTCCCTGGAGGGTCAGCATGCAGAACCTCTTGTATTCTATGAAGAGGTTGAGCAAGCTGAGATATAGAATAGGTCTTAGATCTCCCATCTTTTTGAGCACTAGAAAGATGTGGGAGTAATATCCCCTTCCTATCTGCACTGGCGGAACCTACTCTATGGCAGACTGTCAACAGAGCTTGGATTTCCTGATGAACAAGACTTAGATGGTCTGACAGGTAATGAGACCTTCCCAGCGGATTGCCCGGGGGCCTCTCCTGGAACTTGATGGAGTGTCCTCTTGCAACGAGCTGGAGTACACAAGCATCTGCAGATATCACTTTCCATTAATCCAAGTGGAGGGTGAACCTTCCCACTGGCTCCTTCACAGATGTGTGAGGAGGTGGAGGGGACACCTCAAGTCAGGATGCGGAGGGGAGAGACACTTTGCTGCCATTGCCGGCCTTCTGGGACTTTGCCTGAGGAGTCTGGGTACCGTAACCAGTGGCACGACACTTGTCCTGTCATCTGCACTAGTTCTGCCTATTCCACCTCTTCTGGGGTGACGAAAATTCTGCTTCGGTTTCTGGCCCGAGCGGTAGATGGAGCGGACGTCTTTAAGAGACCTCCCGATCTCTGTTGCTGCTCTGATAGTATGTCTTTGTCGTCGCCCCCAAAAAAGGACGGAACCCCTGAAGGGGGCGTCCAGCAGGGTGCTCTGGATGTCTTGCGCCAGTCCCGCAAGACAGAGCCAGGCCAGCCACCTCAGGCAAACTCCCGTAAGCAGTGCAACGAGCCACAGAATCGACGGAGTCGTAGGTGGCTCGTAAGGCATGGCAGCAGAAGACTTTGTCAAATCTTCACTTTTCTAGCAGCCTATTCCTGACCTTCTCGTCTGGGATGGCCTGGAGTTCTTTTTCTAAGTCGGATAGAGACGACTTCTGAAAAGACACCACATGGACCACATGATTTAAAGATCGAATGGCACAGGTAGAGGAGGCATAGACCTTGTGGCCATACTGAACCATTTGTTTGAACTTGTCCGCCAGGGAGGCACTCAGGTGTTTCAGCTGAGCTGATCTATCGTGGGCTGCGGTAATAACAATAGAATCAGCTTTAGGCTTGGTAGTCAGATGGCAAGCCCCTTCCATGGGGTGGTAGGTCCTGCCATCTTTCCTTGAAACTGCAGGAACAGAGGATGGCTGTTGCCATATGGTAGAGGTTAAATCCTCATGCAGTCCCATCAATGGAGGGATGGGGAGGGGATCTGCACTGGTAAGGTCCAGATGTTCTGCAACCTCTTCCTCTTGGGGTCCATCTCCTGGGATGCCCACCCGCAGGTCTGTTGAATGGACCAGAGGAACTCTGCAAAGGATGGATCCTCTGGTGGAGACTTGGATCCTCTGGTGGAGACTTAGGAGACTCCTTTGGTTGAGGCTCTATCAGGGAATGAGGTTCGAAATGGCCCACAGAGTGGAGTCTGAGTTGGAAGACTCTGGTCTACTGGGCAGGGAGTAACATCTGGTGCTGCCTCCGTGACCCTGGCACCCACAGGAAACCCTGTCTGAAGTCTGCCTGAATCCCTATCGGACGTCCGGTCCATAGTGGAGGGACTTCTTGTTCTGTGGGTCGGAATGGCAACCATGACTGGCTGGGGTTGTCCCAACTCTTGAAAGAGCTGGGACTTAGCATCCTTCCACCAAGCCAGGATAGTTTCTCTGGATTGAGGAGGAGGTGGGGACGGAGGAGGGAGAGGCTGGTAACCTGAGTAGCCCGCAACATAAAAGGGGGGGGGGGAACCAGGAGTTTGGTACCAGTAGTGATATGTATGGTAACCCTGGTATAAGTAACCCTGGCTTGCCGTCTGGTACCCTGGCGTTGGCGCTTGCGGCAGGTGGTCTGGCAACAGCCCTCCCAGTATGAGGTAGTAGGGGAACTGAGGTGGCAGGTAGCCGGGATAGTTGCCCATGGGGCCCGATGGAGGAGGGGCAGAAGGCCCAGGGAGTGGCACTGATGAGGGACCACTGGGGGCAGACGGGTCCGTCGGCAGTCCTGGTGTCGGGGCAGGAACCCCAGAAGGACCAAAGGAGCTCTGGCGTCAGAGCAAAAAGTCCCTGGTTCAAATCCATATCAGAGGGAGGGTAGACCAGGGAGTGGCCCAGAGTCAGGGGTCTGAAGGCACCCAACATCAGATCCGAGACGGGTGAGGGGGGTAAGGTGATAAGCACCCCCGTTGATGGGTCTGCCAAAGAGACAGGAGTCTCAGAAGGAAAACCCGACGTATGAGAAGTCTCCTGGACAGCAACACTCGATTCTCTTGGGGGCCGGGGAAAAGAGACGGCAGGCTGGGTCAGTGAGGCCCAGGAGGAAGAACCCTCACGGGACTGAGGGGAGCCTGGAAACTCGCTTTGCATGACATTGGAGACCACACGGGTATCCAACGGGAGAGCATTCGCCGAGCGGACGTCGGGCGAGCCGGCAACCGACTTATCGGCGTCAACCTGGCAGGCATCAGAGGAGCCGACATCCGACTTACAGGGAGAGGTCGGGCCGACAACAGCCTGGATGCTGGAGTCAGGCAGGATGATCGAGGCCGAGCACCCGGAGGCGGAGCCAGAGGGTTACTTATCGTCCGACCTTGCAACAGGCCCTGAAGGAAGATCCCCGGAAAGGAAGCCCCAGACTGCCCACTGACCAAGGCAGGAAAGGTGGGAAGGCATCTGATCCACCGGGGTGGATGGAGACCTAGGAGGTGGAGTACTCACCTACGTGGAGGCCCCACCTGATGTGGCGTCGGCTGCCTGGCAACGTTGAGGGGGAGAATGGTCCTGCTTCTGGCGTTTCTCCTTCTTCTTCTTCTTCTTCTCCTCTGGAGTGGGCGAAGAAGAATGTTCCCTCAGCTCCTGAAGCTCTTTTCCATCGATGCAAGGCGTTGTTTTAGAAGGTGAGCATTGAGGGCCTTCTGGCGATGAGGCGTGGCCTGGTTAAAGGATAGGCAGCTTGGACAATCCGCTAACTTGTGTTTAGGCCCAGGCAAAGAACGCAGCAGGAGTGGTTGTCCCGGTGCAGGATCTGCATGCCGCACTTAGAACACTTTTTCTTCGGTCCATGCAAAGACATACAACATGGTTGGATGGATAAGAAATGGAAAAAACTAATACTTATGGTTAAAGATGGCAGTCGACTGAAGCTGTTCTACCGTGAAGTCAGACGATTCAGGTCTACGACAGGAAAGAACTGGTGGGCGGGCATGGGGACCGCCTCCTTTATACTGTCACGCTGACATCCGTCATGTGACGCCATGGGCAATCCCCTGCTATAGATTGCTAGCTAGAAGTCTGCCGTGCAGTCTCAGGGGGCACAGTCTTATATGTGAAGACCTACTGCAGGAACCCTCTTGAAGTAAGATCATGCTGAACTGGAGTGACTGCCTAATTATGATTGTCTTTGGAATGAAGTACTGTACAACAAAGGGAAAAGGGAAGAGTTAATGACAGCTGTAATCACTACTACCTGCCCCATCCCACCTCACACACACACAAAGGCTGGGTCTGTCTGGTCTCCACCTACAAAAGCCCTTTCATTAGGGGTAATGTCATTAGGGCAAGACAGAGAATGCTGATCCTTAAAGATAGTCAGAGGATAGGTACCTTCTCAGCACAAGAAAAAAATGCAGATACAGAAATAAATAGCATTAGGAAATTAATGTCATCATATACCCAGATATCTCAAAAAGAGAGTAAATTAATGTCTTATGTACTAAACTTAAATTTCAGGATACTCCAGGGGCTTAAAACATCTTAGAATTACAACTTAAAAGTTGCAATTTGAAGTTGTTATGGCAATTTTTGTTTGCTTGCATGTGCAGAAACAGTGCCACCATCTGGGTTTTAATTGGGTGTACCACCCCACTTCAATGCCCTGCTCCTTTTTGCAGTAGCGGCCCCACGCACCAATAAATGTCTGAGCTGTCTATGACAGCAGTTCAGATGCAGTGGCGTATAGTTCAAAGTAAAAGACCGCTACAATCATGGTGGGAGGTGTAGGCAATTTGCATACTGCCGTTGGCAGTGTCTAAGCCTACTGCGTCAACACATCTGAACTGCTGCTCATAGACAGCTCGTTTTCTTGCGATCCCGGTCGGCTCAGTGCCCTCCCAACAAATACCCAAGTAGCATGTTGTGAGCCCACCCCAGACTGCCTCATACGCCCCCACCCCTGCACACTGCATGGCATACGAGGATGCCCAATCCTCCATTGGCTCCACTGCCCCCCAAACAGACTTCCAGGTGCCATGCTGGGAGCCCACCCCAGCATGGCAAACGTCTGTATGGCCGGCGGAGTGCCCAATCCCCTGCCGGCTCCACTGCTCCCCAAACAGACTTCCAGGTGCTACGCTGGGAGCCCACCCAAGCGTGGCAAAGTCCATATGGCTGACGGGTGCCCAATCCCCGTTGGCTCCATTGCCCCCAACAGACTTCCAGGTGCCACGCTGGAGCCCACTAGCGTGGCAAAGTCCTCGTCGTCTTTGTAAAAAAAAAAAACTACTCAGAAAAAGCGGTCCCTCATTGACTCTTCTGCCCCTCCCCAACCCGCTCCCACCCTCTCATACCCCACCTCCCCACACCCTGCCTCACCCCATACTTACTTCCAGAGGTCGGCGTGACGATCTTCGTGACCGGGAACACATCTGCACTCTTCAAAGCCAATCACGAACTGAAGAATGCTGGTAAGCTGATATATTGGCATAATTTTTATTTTTTTTTAACTTTGGTGCATAACCCGGCCATTTTTGGGAATTCTTTCACCAAATTTTCAACATGGGATTCTTGGGACCCCACCTCATGAATTCTGTCATTGTCATTTTGTTATTCGGTCCCGAAAGGTGATTTTGCAGTCACTGCGTGGAACCACCTTTCGGGACCGAGTAACAAAACAACAGTGTCACAGTTCGTGATGCAGGCATCCAAAAAACCCTATGTTGAAAATTTGGTGAAAAAATTCCCAAAAATGACTTTTACGAGTGTGCATTGCGCAGTTCCTACACATGCTCGTAACTTTGAGAATTTTTAATATTTTCACTCCAGATTTTCAACATTGCCATTTTACCACACCTCCTTATTAAAAAAGTACAGCTGTCATTTTTCACATCTTGCTCAAAATGTGTTTTCCCAAATGTAGCGCACAATGGCGCGGTCGGTATACAAAATCAATGTTGGGACAGATTATGAAAATCACAGTGACACTGTTCATGAGCAAAGGTCTTAAAATGGCTATGTTAAAAATTTGGTGACAAAAGTCCATAAAATGACTGTGTTATGAGCGTGCATTGCGCAATTTCCACGCACCCTCATAAGTTCATGAATTTGTAATATTTTCAGTCCAGATTTTCAATCTTAACACTTTTGCACACCTCCTTATGAACAGTACAGCTGTCATTTTTCACACCCTGGCTGAAATGTGTTTTTGCACTTCCGGCGCAGAATAGCGTAGTCACTGTGAGAAATCAGTGTTCGGGACAGATTAAGAAAATCACAGTGACGCTGTTCATGAGTGGAGGTCCCAAAATGCCTATTTGAAAATCTGCTGTAAAAAAATCCCCAAACTAATTAAATTACGGGTGTACTATGCGCAGTTTCTACGCATGCTCGTGACTTCACCATTTTTTTTGTGTTTTCACTCCAGATTTTCAACAATATCATTTTTTACACCTCCTCATGAACAGTACAGCTGTCATTTTTCACATCCTGTTCAAAATGTGTTTTCGCACTTGTAGCGCCAAATGGCGCAGTCGCTGTGCAAATCACCTTTCACCTAACAAACAGAGTCACTGTTCATGTGGTGGGGTCACAAAAAGCCCATGTTGAAAACCTGGAGTAAAAATACCAAGAACCGCCCAGGGCGTTAGGGTTTTCGACCACAATGCCCTACCCTGTAGGGACTGACAGGCGTCAGGGGTGTGACTTGGGATTGTTGACAGTAATGCTCATGGCATTCCACCCCCACCCTGCAGCTAGTAACAGGCGTCAAGGTGCGCTTTGGACCCTTTGGCACCAGAGTTCACCACATTCTCCTATACTGCACCCATTTCAGCGTGTTTTCTTATGGAATGAGGTGAATGTAAAGCCCAAACACCCCATGGCACACCTCGACACTTGTCAGTGTCTGAAGGGTAGGGCGAGGTAAAATGTTGTGACCATGATGGGCGACGCACCCAAAGGCACACCTCAATGCCTGTCCATCTCTGCAGGGTGAGGGCAGAGTTGGTGTCAGTTCAATGCCATTCCTATACTGCATCTGTCCAACTCCTGCACTTCCACTGCTAATGCCAGCAAGCAAACATTTGGCATTGACAAACGCTTGTTGTTTCTGATGCATGATTCTGAGCTTTAGTAGCATTTTTTCTACCACTTTACCATAGCAAAAATTATGTGCTCAGGTTCTCATACTGGAGTAAATGTTGGATGCAGTCATACCACAACTACTATACAGACCACTGGAAGCCATAACACAGCTCAGCTTCTAAATGGGGATATAGCAAATCACACAGGCAGAACTTATGCCATTCTGGGGCCTGGAAAATCTGTCCTGCTGTGTCATTTCCTGCAATCAATCAATAAATAGATTTATGATAGGCAGCAGCCCTACAAAGGATTTTGATCTTCTTAAAACAACTGATGCCTGCAGTAAGACAGACTGAAACAGTCAAGACAAAGTATCTGACATTGTGAATGTGAGAGCCCTTAGCAAAGGAGTGCATGGAAACCCATGCTACTATCATCTAGACCAGTCTCTCTCTCACATGAAGCCACTTGGGCCACATGCAACCACCAGCACAGTTTTCGGTGGCCATGGAACTCTTTAGAGTACCACTTTCAAAGGTAATAGAATAAACAATCTCTTACCTTTCAAGTGAAAATACGTTAGGTGGGACTTCATTTTATGTATCATGTGTAAAAAGAAATTTGTTATATCGTGGTCTGGGGTATCACGGGTTCAGAATGACACAACTCAGGAGTGTGCCAGTCTGCTGGACATACAAGGGGTGCAGTCTCAACAGTACTTGTCATCAGTGGAGGAGGCCCGTGGAAAACAGCATTGTTTGAACAAAACAGTTGACATCTTTGTGAAATGTTCTTGTTACAATCACATCCTCAAAGAGAATGAGTTTATGACAAACAAACAACACCTCAACTTAAATGGCTTTCAGAAAGATTTTTTTTTTAATTAATGAGACTATGAATGGTCAAGATAATCACTACACCTGGGCAGCTAGGGGCCAAGCACACTGCAGAGGAGAAGCATTCAACGTGCATGGAAGAAAAGAGTGGACTGCCTGGTATTTGCACACCCCCTGCCAGTTAGCCAAGAGCATCACTGGGGTTGACTGTGAAGGCAAACACTCACCAGCACTCCCAGGTGGTGAAGTAGTGCAGTTATGGACAGTGGCCCCCACTGTCGGGGGTGGGGGGTGGATAAAAATTATAATAAGATAATTAAGGAAACAGGGAGAGCTCCCACAGCATTCGTGGAATGCTGATGTGCTTAACATGGCAACACAGTAATTTAAGGTCAGAAGGAATTCTAGGTCCAAGTCTGTAAACCACCCTCACTCCCCAAACCACCACCACCACCGTTTCACAAAGGGCTAACAAGGTTGCTGGGTGAATATATACTGTTTCAAAGAGATTTACCACGACCCTGGAGATTCAGTAAAGGTGATGTAGAGTTGGTAATTTTTCGCTACACAGTGGAGGGTAGTAGGTTTTTTTTTTCTTTTAACATTTTCAAACATGTGACCCACCACCTCTCACTGTGACAAACTCTTTCCAACTACCTACCTCCAGATGGACACTTTTAAAAGAAGTACTCCCACCCTTCCACTCTCTTAAACCTACCTAGCACCTAGCTCCAAATGATGGGCACTTTGCCAAGCTAAAATGAAAGTTATATACGTACTGTAACTGCTGATCTTCCTGAATATCTTCTCCACTGATTACTACTTATGGGTCTAGTCCACAGGCACTAGGAGTCCACGGGAGCAAATCTTTGGTAACAGGGCTGACAATGGCTACTGGGCATGGCACCTCCACACCCCGACATGGTGCTGCCCACTAGTCAGTAATCACTGTAGGCCGTTGCTAACCTCACTTCTGTTCACCAGCAGGGAAAAACACAGAGGGCTTCAGAAACGCATTAGCCCAACTGGAAAGGGAAAGAATGTAAGAAAAAAATAAAGGAACAGCAAAATAAAACCCAGGAGAAAGGGCACACTGAGGTGACAAGGTAGGAGGTAGTATAGTTATGGAGCCAAGGCCCCAAGTCACTACTAGCTATGCAGCAAAAAGAGCTGGAAAGGTAATGGGAATAAGGCAGCAGCCCTGTAAACGTGGGCTCTGGTGGACAACTCAAAGAGGTCTGCAAACAATAAAGGGATGGGGCCCCTCTGCAACTGGGAAGGCACAAGTGTGTCAAGCAGCAGATACAAATAAAGCAGAGAAAGAAGTAAGTGGCTCAGCTGGGACTTGAACCCAGGCTGCCCCGAATACTGTTCCGGTCGCACTAACCAGCTGAGCCAAAAAGGCAACTGGAACCTGGGCTGTCCCAGATCACACATTACTCTTTCTCCAATACACAACCTGGTGCTGAACAAATAATTACTGCATTTTCAATCACATGCGTGCAGTGTGCATATTTATGAAACACATACAAACAAAACAGAGAAATAAGTTATTCCTGAGTCTGCTGGAAATTACAGCCAGAACATGGCCTAAGGAAAAAAAAAACATGCCAGCTAAGCAAGAAAGGAAAAGTGCCAGGCACAGGAAAGAGAAAACTACAGCAGAAAAACTAAACTGCCTCCATGCAAGCAACAGGGACTTGCCCTATGCCATGGCTAGTTCAGGTTAATCTATCTAGTGCTTGACACACACACCCATAGACAGGGCTACTGTCAAGTGGAGTTAAAACTGGATGCAACCCATAGGAAGCAGGTCGCATTCAGAATCTAATACGGATATACGCAGAATAAAGGCGACGTACCCTGGGCATGAAAGGGAGGAGAACAGAAAAATATGTTACTCACCTGTAACAGTGGTACTAGGAGAGGTAAATGATGTACATCTACACTTCTGGCAGTGTTCCTTTCCCTTTAATTCCTGCCAGAATGTCTTCAAGCTGGCTCCTCCCACCCACCCGGGTGGTAACTCTCTCTCTGCACCACCCCGTAACATCAGATCCGGTGTGCCACTTGCCAGGGGAGGGTGGGTGCGTCAGTGGGGATGTACATCAAATACCACTCCTAGAAATGAAAATTACGTGCCTACCATAATTCTTGATCTTCCTGGATATCTTCACCATTCAATACTGGTGGGAAAAAGCCGGAGACACTAGGACCCCACGGGAAGTTTATAGCTTTAAGCTTTTAAGTTTTTCTTCTGAAGGAGGGGCCGATGTCAGGGACAGCACCATGCTTGAGGTCAACGTATTGCATGGCACTCGCAGGATGGCCAGTAACTGACACCAGCCCCTCCACCAACTCAGTTCTGCTCACCGGAGAGGAAATCAGAGACAGAGGAAAAAAAAGAGAGAGCGTGGGGCAAGGGAGCCCAAGGGATAGGAAAACGAAAAGATGTAAACTGAAAAAGGAATAGAGCCGGCCACAGGAGAAGGGGGTAGGGCTCTAAGGGTTCTGAGTAGGGAGACCCCAACCACTGGGCAGGCCGATAAGAGGATGGAGATGGAGTAGGGAGGAAGGGGGAGAGAGAGCACAGATAGAGGGAGAAAGAGGTAGACCCCAGCAAGGAGAACCCAAAGAAGGAGGGTTTTCCTCTGTGGACCAAAAAGAGGTGACCAACTGCACTACCCCACTGGTACACAGGGAGAAAAAAGGGGGGGGGGGCTGAAGTCTACCAGAATCTCTTCCCCTCTCTCTCTCTCTCTCATTGCATATGGATGGGGAAAGGGCCCACCCTGGGGCAAGATCCCTCCAGACAGGGGTGGGGGGTGGACACCTTGCTAGGTGAGCCCTGGATCCCTGAGAGGAGTGTCAAACCCCTTAAGCCTATTACCACCAGACAATTGGTGGAAGACAGTGACACCTTCAAGAAGAGGGCAAGAAAAAATTACTCACCATAATAATGTTGTTTCTTCTAATGGGAGTCTTGCTGTATTCTGACATAATGCAGTTAGCCCCAGCACTTGAACTGCCCCGGAGAGGAAAGAGGTAACTCTATGCAGAAGCATAGAACATTGAACTCGAGCTTGGTTTTCAAACCTCTGCCTGTGGTACTTCCCAGTGTAACCGTCAGATTCTTACGAGCAACTAACTAACTAAGTACTATAGTATGGAAATTGTTCAAAACATATAGCCAAAAGGCAAAAGATTTTTGGGTCCAAAAAGACTGAAGTCGAGAACCCAAGAAGGAAAGGTAGTGACAATATTTAACTATAAAAACACAAGAAAAGTAACAATAACAGCTATCCCACCCTAGAGGGAGGGCACAAGGTACACCCCTGAGGTACAACACCGCACTTGCCAGCCCACTTCCCCAAAATACAGGTTACTCACCTGTAACAGGAGTTCTAGGAATGGTATACAGTATGTTGTTCATCCACACTTATTGGCAGGTTCCTTGCCGCTTTAAATCTTGCTGGAAGGTCTTCAAGTTGGCTCCTCCCACCCACCCGGTGGTAAAACTCTCAGCTCGCCCCATGACACAGATCTAGCTCGGCTGGAAGCCAGGTTCTTAGGCTTCTAGTCGGAATCGTGGTGGATGAACAACATATACCATTCCTGAACTCCTGTTACAGGTGAGTAACCTGTATTTCTAGGGACATGGATATGTTTTTCATCCACACTGTCTGGCAGACTCCCAGCAGTTCTCCGGGAGGAGGGAGGCAAGGCGCACACCCCCGATACTTACTTGGGAAATAGAGACTAGAGAACCGAGGCCCCAAAACCAGCATTCCGGCGTGACTCAAGGTCGATGTGGTAGTGGGTAATAAAGGTATGTGCCGACTTCCAGGTAGCAGCCCTGCAGATATCCTGGATAGGGACGTCCCTGGAAGCAGCCACTGATGCAGCGGTATGGCGGGTAGAATGAGCTCTTATCCCTCTGGGAGGCTCCATGCCCACCAACCTATAGCACAGCTCTATGCAGGAGGTGACCCACCTGCTTACCGTCCGCTTGGCTGCAGGTTTGCCAGGTGCGGCTTCAGCGTAGGTGACAAACAGCTGGCGAACCTCTCCCCGAACTTCAGCTGTCCGCTCCTTATAATAAGCAAGCGCTCGGCTAGGGTCCAAAGTATGGAGCCTATATTCGGCCTCCGAGGTGTGATTGGGGTAGAACAGCGGCAGAGTTAACACCTGGTTAAGGTGAAACTCCAACACCACCTTCGGAAGGAATTTCGGGTTGGGACGCAGGACAACCTCGTCCCTGTGGAAGACCAGATAAGGAGACTCGATGGAAACCGCCTGGAGCTCTCCCATCCTTCTGGCTGACGTGATAGCCACCAAGAAGGCAGTCTTCCACAACAGGTGGGAAATATCGCACCTGTGCATCGGTTCGAATGGCTTGGCCAATACCAGCAGTAGATCTCACGGAGGTGGAGGTTCTCGCACCGGAGGGGAAATGTGGTCAAGGCCTTTGAAAAAGCACCCGACCACCTTCTCCTGCGCCACTGAATGCTTCCCGGCCCGTGCCAGGTAAGCAGAGATGGCTGCCAGGTTCACCTTAAGGGTCGTCGACCGAAGCCCTTGCTGAGAAAGGGACCACAGGTAGTCCACAATACTTGTCAAGGGACAGGCGGAAGGGTCCAAGCCCTTCCCCTGACACCAAATGGAGAATCTCTTCCATTTGAAGGCGTAGCATTTCCTGGTCGACTCCTTACAGGACGCTTCAACGACGTTGAGGACCTCGTCGGAAAGACCCAAGGCCTAAAACTCTAGCCGCTCAGGAACCAGGCCGTCAGGTGCAGGGATTGAAGGTCCGGATGGAATACCTTCCCCTGGTTGACTGAGATCAGGTCTGGGCGGGCTGGAAGCCGCCTCGGGAGCCTGGCGCTGAGGCTGAGGAGATCTGGATACCAGAACTGGCAGGGCCAGTCTGGGGCTACCAGAATCACCTGCGCCTTGTCCCTGCTCACCTTAAGAAGCACCTTGTGGATCAAGGGAAATGAAGTGGCGTAGAAGAGGCCTGGGGTCCACAGCCTCGAGAAGGCATCCCCCTGCAGCGAGCCCTGCAGAGGGGGGCGGGCATGGAACAGACTCAGCTACGCATTCTCCCTGGAGGCAAACAGGTCCACCTGAGGCATGCCCCAGTGGAAGAACACATCCTGTACTACCTCCGGTAGGACAGACCACTCGTGAGACGCAGCCCCTATCCGGCTTAGGACATCGGCCAGGGTGTTGTAGGCTCCTGCCACGTGAATGGCTAGGAGATCCGCCTCCAGGCTGTGCACAAGGGACCATATGCAGAGAGCTTCCTTGCATAACAGCATGGAGCGCGTCCCGCCCTGGTGGTTCAGATAGTACATGGTCATGGTATTGTCCGTCTGGACCTGAACCACTTGACCCCGTAGAAACGGAGCGAAGGCGGTGAGAGCTAGGTGGACCACTCGGAGATCCAGCAGGTTGATATGGCATCGGGACTCCCGAGGGGACCAGAGGCCGTGCGCTCGGTGCTCCCCCACATGGGTACCCCAACCCATCAGAGATGCATAAGTCGATAGAGAGACCGTCAGCTCGGGGCGGACGAAAGGGATGCCCTCCTGCAGATGTGCCGGAACAATCCACCATTGGAGAGCATTCTACATCTCCTGGGTCACTGTCAAGGGCTGGTCCAACGGATCGCAGCGTTGTGACCAAGTCCCCATTGAAGGGGACGCATGTACCAACGAGCCCAACGGACCACGATGGTGCAGGCTGCCATGAAGCCCAGGAGGCGCAGGAAGTCCCGGGCAGGGCGCGATTGCCCAACCAGAAATGGTTGGGCAAAGGAGGAAAGAACCTCAGCCCTGTCTGCTGGGAGCCGAGCTCTGGCTCGAAGAGAGTTGTGCTCTGTCCCAATGAAGAGTATCACCTGCTTCGGCACGAGTTCCGACTTGGCCTCGTTGATGAGGAGGCCAATCTGAGCAAACCTGAGGGCCAGATCCCTGACCGCTCGCCTCCGCTCTGGAAGGGGCTGCAATCAGACAGTCATCCACGTAGGGGTACACCCGAACCCTTCAGTGCCAAGAGGAATGCTGTCACCACTGCCATGCATTTGGTGAAGACCCTGGGAGTAGGGAGAGGCCGAACGCATGGCCCAGAACTCGTAAGGTCGTAACTCTGAAGCGGAGGAATCTCTGATGAGATGGACGGATTGGGACATGAAAGAACGATCCTGAAGTCCAGGGAACAGAACCACACGCCTGCTCCAAGAATGGGATTATCTGAGCCAGAGTGACCATCCTGAAGGTCCGAGACCTTAGGAACCTGTTCAGGTCGTGCAGGTCAAAAAAGGGGTGCCAGCCCCCCTGTCCATTTTGGGACCAGGAAATACTTGGACATAAACCCCGGGTCTGGAGGAGGATCCGCCACCTACCTGATCACCTCTTTTTCGAGGAGCAGGGCAATATCAGCTCGGCGGGCCAACAGCGAGGCTGTGGACCCCATGACCCCCGAGGGGCGACGCCTCGAAAGGGTGGAGCCTGCTCGAACTCCAGAGGCAGGCCTTTTCCTACCACCTCCAACACCCAGCGGTCCGTGGTGATAGCGGACCAGGCGGAAAGGAAGTGGCAGAGCCGTCCCCCCATGGGGGAACCCAGGGGGGAGTGACGAAGCTGGGGGCAGCACCCCTCAGCCCGCCACTGGGCAGGCTTGGAGGAGGAACCGGCCGAGGGACCTCCTGGACCTTTACCTCGTTTCCTGTTGGAGGAAGCCGCTGGCTTGGGTTTGGGATGCCAAACGCAAGCCTGCTGGCCCTGTTGCTGGTGCTGCAGGGCCGGTCAAGATGCAGGGGCCGAAGGACGAAAGGACTTCTGCTGTTGCTGATGGCGGCCTTTGTCCCTCTGGGTGGAGGTGACAGAGTCTAGGGTGGCATTAGACTTTTCGATCCGCTGGAGGAGTCCCTCCACTCCAGGGCCAAAGAGGTCAGTCCCCAAGAAGGGGACATCCGCCAACTTGTGCTGGGTATCCACCGTAAAGGTGGATATCCTCAGCCACGCCCTGCGGTCATGGCCACCGTGGCCGCTACTGACCTGGCACAGGAGTCACCTATGTCCAGAGCAGTCTGAAGCTGCTGCTTCGCCGCCGCCCTACCCTGGTCCCACACCTGGCAGACCATGGTCTGCAGGTCGATCGGGAGATGAGGGACAACCTCATCCAGGGAGCCCAAGAGGGCGTGGGAGAAGTGTGCCATCAGAATGGCCGAGCTGGCCTGTCGGAGGCCGAGGGAGGATACAGCGTACACCTTGCGCCCGGCAAAGTCCAGCTTTTTGGACTCTTTGTCGGGGGGCTTATCCACATCCCGAGCGTTACCGGAACACCAGAAAATGCTGTCGGTGACTAACCCCTTGGCAGAGGGGTGCTCCGAGAAACTGGGCAAAGAGGCGGTAGGGACCACATACTTCCTGGCCATCCTGGCCAAGGGCGCAGGACAGGAAGCAGGCCGCTGTCAAAGCTCCAAGGCTGGGCCGACAATGGCCTCAGCCACTGGAAAGGCCTCCTTGGGGAATCCCATAGGTCCAGTATCTCCATCAGGGGATACTTGGCCCGTTTGGACACGGGCTCGAGCTGCATCCCAGTGGATTCCGAGATGAGTCAAAGCAGACCCAAGAAGGACGATGGGCTATCGTCCAATGACTTGCCCCCGGAGGACTCCAGGTCGACCTGCCTGGAGAACAGGGAGGAGTCATTGTCGGATTCCGAAGAGTCTGCGAAGAGCTGCCTCGGCCCTGAGCCACCCTCCACCTGCCGAGGACGGTCGGGAGCGAGGGTGACCGACAACCTGTGGGGCGGGCCGTGACCCGACCGAGAATCCTTGGTCGGTGCCCCAGACTTCGGTTGTGGAGGTGGAGGTTCCACTACAATCGGTGGAGCAGCTGGTTTTGGCGGAGCAGCTGGCCCTGGAACGGGCAACTCGACTGAGGCGAGTGGTTGCTTCGGTCATTTGGGCGACAGCCACTTGATGGCCGGGGTCTGGACCGGAGTTGGCTTAGACTCGGACAACAGCAACTGCTGCCACATAAGCTCCTCGTAGCGCCGATGTAATTTACGTCGAAGCCTCCCCTCATCCGAGGAAGAGGAAGAGGAGGAACGGTGTCGCTGCTTACTTCAGTATCGAGACCAAGACCGCCGATCTCGGCGGGAACGGCTTGACCGAGATGAAGTCCGAGACCGAGACCCTCGGGGACCGAGGACGGGTCTGGGAAGGGGCGGGGACACCAGCTCTTCCTCGGCTCGGGCACTTTAACCAGGGACTGCGCCCCGGCGCAGGCAGATCTCGTCTCCACCGGGGAACTGGTGAAGGTGGGCTGTCGGCTTCACCAGTCGACAGCTCGTCTAACGGATTGAGAAAAAACTCGACTGCGTCGAAGAGAGTCTCGGCAGGCTGGCCTGACGGGGACACCGAGAAGCCAGCGGCCTGAGCTGCAACTTCGACTGAAGTCGATGGTCAGCTGTCCGGGAAAGGAGACCTCTCCCGCTCCCAGGAATGCTGAAGGTGGGACTTACCCTTCGACTCCTTCTTCTTGGGCAGAGAAAATGTCCCGATGGCCCATATCCCTTCGTGGAAAGGGACTGACAAAGCTCCTTGAACGAAGCCGTATATGAGGAACTGAGAGAGAGCGGGATAAATGCGGCGGCCGAGGAGGAGGAAGATGCGGCCTGGGCCGCCTCCTCCTCGAGGGCGATCATCTGCTCGAGCTGCTCAGCCGAGTCAGCCGCCGCTGACACTGCCCAATGAGCCTCTTTTGATTTTACCGGCAGGAAACGCTTCTCAGGGGCCCGAGCTTCAATCAGGCAGCGCGATCATCCAGGACGTTGGCCGAGAAAGAGCGGCACAACTCGCAAGCCTGCGGGTCATGATCTAGGCCTAGGCAGTAGACGCACGTGGAGTGCGGATCTGTCCTGGACATTTTCTGCCCACAAGACACCTCCAAAAGCCGGGAATAGATTTGTCCATCGCAGCCACGAGGGAAGATGAGGACTGAAGTTTAGAAAACTTCAAAACCAATTTCGGACGAACCGAAGAGTTAGGATCCAGTCTAAAACGCAGAGCGCTAAGGAGGGAACCTGAGCTTCCAAGCGGTAAGGAAGATCTGGCGTCATGGGGCGGAGCCGAGAGTTTTACCACCCGGGTGGGTGGGAGGAGCCAGCTTGAAGACCTTCCAGCAAGATTTAAAGTGGCAAGGAACCTGCCAATAAGTGTGGATGAACAACATATCCATGTCCCTAGAAACTAGGTTCTGAGAGAGGAGGCGGGGGGGAGGTCAGAATACAGCAAGACTCTACTAGAAGAAACAACATTACTATGGTGAGTAACTTTTTCTTCAAACAACATGAAGTCTTGCTGTATTCTGACATAATGCAGACTACCAAGTAGTTCCCTATGGAAGAGGGCATGCAGAGCCTATTTTGGAAAAAGGCTCTGCAGTACTGCTGTGCCAAACATAGTTTCACTCCTAGCCTGGATGTCCAGGGAGTAATGCTGGGTGAATGTATGTACTGTTTTCCAGGTGGCTGTTTTACAGATCTCTAACAAGAGTATATCTCTGGCCGGAGCTAGCGTAGCAGCTGTACCCCTAGTCAAGTGAGCCCTCAGGCCTGAAGAGGGTGTTCTACCCAATTTGTCATAGCAGAATTGTGTACAAGAAACAATCCACCTGGCAACAGTTCTTTTAGAGGCAGGCTTACCTTTCCCCACTTCACCATAAGTGAGAAACAACTGAAGACAGTCATTTCTGTCTGCCTTAGTATGCTCTATGTAGTAGCTAAGAGCCCTTTTAACATCCAAACTGTGTAATCTTCTTTCTCCTGAAGAAAAATGGTAAGTGAAAAACACAGGGAAAGATATAGACTGGTTCAGATGAAAATCCGATACCACTTTGGGCAAGAACCTCCTACTGGTTCTTAGGACCACTTTATCCCTATGGAAGGATATGAAGTCAGGTTCAACTGACAGGGTCTGTAATTCACTAATCCGCCTGGCAGAAGTAATAGCTACCAGGAACACAGTTTTCCAGGTCAAGTACTTCAACTCGGCCAAAGCCAGAGGTTCAAAGGGTGGCTGTATAAGCTGAGCAATGCAGACATTAAGATCCCAAGGCAGAGTAGGCTCTCCAAAGGGAGGGTTAATGTGAACCAGACCTTTGAAAAACTTCCTGAAAACAGGATGAGATGTCAGGGAAGAGCCCTTTCCTGCTGAAAGGAATGCAGAGACAGCTGCTAGATGAACCTTCAGAGCTGCAGGCCCAAGGCTTAGACTGTTCAGATGAACTAGATAATCTAAGGCTATGGGAATGTCTGCAGAATCAGGCACAATGCCTTTCTGAGAACACCAAATACTGAACCTCTTCCATTTGGAACTGTAAGTTTTTCTAGTGGAAAGTTTCCTGGAGACCTTCAGAACATCCAGAACACCCTGAGAGAGATGATGTGCTGCATATTCTAACTCTTTAAGAGCCAGGCCTTGAGGTTGAGAGACTGGAGTACCAGATCCACTCCTGGGAGGAGGACAGGAGACTGTACTTCTTGGGAAGAGACAGGGGATGTGACACTGTCAAGGACAGCAGTAGAGGATACCAAGGCTGTCTGGCCCAATCTGGGGCCACTAGTATCACTGTGCAGGGTCGAGTTCTGATCTTGATCAGAACTCTGAACAGCAGAGGGAAGGGAGGGATGGCAAACAGCAATCTGCCCTTCCAGTCCAAAATGAAAGCATCCAGGGGTACCATCCCCAGGAGTGGAGGTCTGAAACAAAACAGAGGAAGTTGATGATTGTCTGGTGCTGCAAAGAGATCTATCTCTGGAGTGCCCCACCTGGAGAAGATGACCTTCAGGGTGTGAGGATCCAGGGACCATTTGTGATGCCCCAGCAAAATTCTGCTCAGGGCATCTGCTAGTACACGGTCCTTTCCCAGAAGGTGAACTGCCACCAGGGAAGTCTGAAGAGAATATGCCAGAGACCACAGCTTCATGGCTTCTGTGCACAAGGCCGCGGACTGAGTGCCTCCCTGCTTGCTGATGTACCACAGTGTGGTGGTGTTGTCTGTTCTGACTTGGACCACCTTGCCCTTGACTGAATCTGAGAAGCTCTGAAGGGCTAGGAAAACTGCCCTGAGTTCCAGGAGATTGATATGAAGGAGAGACTCCTGTGGAGACCAGACTCCTTGAGCTGTCAGGACTCCCAGGTGGGGTCCTCAACCTAGGAGAGAAGCATCCATAGTTAGAACTACTGATGGGACTTGAGGGAGAAATGGAACCCCCGTCTGAGGTTGTCCTGGTCCAGCCACCACTGGAGAGCTTGGACCAGAGTCTGAGTCACTGGAATCAGTTTGGAGACAGAGTCCTTTCTCTGTGACCAAAAGGACCTTGGGTGGAACTGAATGCCCCTCATCTGAAATCTGGCTCCCTCTACCACCGCAGTGGAGGCTGCCATGTGGCCCAGGAGTTGGAGGAACTGTCTCGCTGGACAAGAAACCTGAGGTCAAAAAGAGGAAGCAAGATCTACTAGGGCCTTCACCCTTACCAGAGGAAGGAAAGCTTTTGCTTGGATAGTATCCAATTCTATCTCTATGAAGGTGAGAAGTTGTACTGGTTCGAGAACAGATTTTGGAAGCCTGAGAAGAAACCCCAGAGAACTGAGCAAGTCCTGGGTGATTTTGCAGAGCTGACCTGACCTGGTCTGATGACTGACTTATGACTAGCCAGTCGTCCAGATATGGAAAAATGGTGATACCCTGTCTTCCAAGGTAAGCCACCACTACTGCAAGGCACTTTGTGAACACCTTTGGAGCTGATGTTAGGCCAAATGGCATGGCCCTAAACTGCTAATGGCCTGAAGGCAACTCGAACCTGAGGTATTTTCTGTGGGAGCATCTGACAGGGATATGGAAGTAGGCATCCTTGAGGTCCAGGGATGCTAGCCAATCCCCTGGACTAAAAGAGGGAAGGATTATTCCCAGAGTTACCATTTTGAATTTGGGTTTTGAAATGTGTTTGTTCAAATACTGTAGGTCCAGGATGGGTCACCACTCCCGTTTTCTTTGGGGTAAGAAAGTACCTGGAGTACAGACCTTTTCCCCTGTGTTGAGTAGGAACCTTCTCTACAGCTCTGAGAGCCAGGAGAGAGGAAACCTCTGCCTCTAGGGCAAGGATTTCTGAGACTGATGCAGGTGGAAAAGATCTGGCCCTCCTTTTTGGGAACCTTTTGAAACTGAGGGCCAGTTCCTGGCTTACTGCTTCCAGGACCCACTTGTCTGAGGTCACAGACTTCCAGGCCTGAAAGTAGTAAGCCAGCATGTCTCCTACTGGAATTGAGGAATTGACCCGGGCTGACACCTCAGGGTGTCTGTTTGGCATGAGCCTTAGACTGGGAGGAGGAAGCAGCCCTGCTCACCCCCCTCCTGCCCCTCCCTCGGAAAAAAACCCTCTATGGGAAAGGAGAGGAGGCCTGGGCTCAGTAAAAAGGCCTGTGAAAGGGTCTGCCCCTGCCTCTGGACTGCTGCTTTTGTGGAGTGGCTAGCCTTTCCTTGGCCTGTGCACTCCTGTAAGTGGTCCTGTATTCATCCATTTTCTTCATGTAAGCCTCTGTCTGCTCCTCAAAAAGAGAGTTACCAACTACAGGAAAATACATAGCCTTAGTCTGGGTATCCTGTGATAAGCTAGTACATCTGAGCCAAGCATGTCTTCTGAGAGACACACATGTAGTCATGACTCTTGATGCCACATCACTGGAGTCCACAGCAGCGTGAAATTGTACCTTAGTTGCCTCAATTCCATCCAAAGCCACCTCCTCCAGCTCCTTGGCTAGCTGAGGGGAGGCTTGTTTAGCCAGTTCCAGAACATTATCCCACCTGGACTTCAGGTACCTGGCTGTGTAGGCCATACAGTTTGCCTGCCTGAGTCCCAAAGAGGATGCCAAATATTGTTTTTTGGCAATGGCATCAACTTTCTTGGAGTCCTTGTTGGGGAGCCAAAGGAATGTTAGCCATGTCACAGGCTGCAGCCTGTACTACCCCAACATGGCTGCTATGAGTATAAAGGAACTCCTGCACTGAGCCTGATAACATGTACCTCCTGTCCATTATTTTATCCACAGGAGGTAATGAGTTAGGAGTTTGTAAAATCTTCTGTGTCTGTTTCCCCATGGACTTATGAAGAGGGATAGACAATCTTTTGGACTCCGGGATGTCCATCACTTCCACAAAATCAGGCTCTTCTTCCTCCTCAGCAGCTTCAACCATAGGGAGCTGGAGGGTTTCGACTACCTTCTTGCAAAATAAGAATTGTGAAGGGGACTCAAAAAGCCTGGGAGGGGAGACATTAGAGGGCCTGTCTGGGGAGATGTCCGGTTCAATGGGCACATCCAGACCCCCCATGTCATCACCTTTGTCTTCATCATTGGGATAGTCTTCGTCTCCCTCCCACTCCTCATAAAAAGCATCTGGATCATAATCCGAAGGAGACTGATATGACCTAACTGACCGCCTAACCGATTCAGATGGAACTGGGCGAAGCGACTGAACAATGCTAATCGCTTTGGCTATCTCTTCCGCGGTTGGAGTATGTGGTACTGGATCCGAACCAGCAGACTTTCGTTTCTTTTTTGACAGAACTGACCCCTCAGAGTCGGCTCTTCTTCTGCCTGAGGAGGTATCGCCTAGGTCAGTAAGCACCTCCTCAGGTTCGGCCGTAACTAAACCAGGCTGGCCATCCAGATCTATGGACTTCTCGGCCTCCCTTTCCTTCAGCCTACTCAATCTTTTTTCTAGAGTGTCTTTGGGAAAGTTTTTGCAAATTTGGCAGTCTGACTTGAGGTGGTCAAACCCCAGACAATAAACAAAGATGAGGTGGGGGTCGGCATTGGCAAAGGCCTCCCCAAACTCAGTACAGTGTTGAAACCCAGTGGGATCGGTTTTCTTCTTGGGTTTCTCAGACATGGCCAACCTACTAAATTACCTTATAGCAGCTTTCAAGCCAGGTAATAAATAACCGATCGGTTACAAACCGTGTCACGGGTTCTGAAAAAGAACCAGATAAAGGCCTGGTTCTTTTGAAACCAATCGGTACCGGAACACCGCTCTAATCCCACAAAAAAATCTAAGTTTCAATAAGGTCAGTTCCCAACCAGACCGACTGATGAGAAATCACGGAAAAGAACAATTTCCACGGTTACCACAACAAAACACAGTCACTACCTATCTACTACACTACCTGTACCATAGACTGAGGCTGGAAATCTGAAAAAAAATAAATAGAACAGTTTAAACCGAATGCTTCTTTAAACTTTGCCAAACCGAGCAAAGGACTCTCCGAGGCGACTTCACCGTTAGGCGGAGAAGAAAAAATTACTCACCTTAGTAATGTTGTTTCTTCTAATGGAGTCTTGCTATATTATAGACATTAGCAGTTTGATCCAGCTCTAGAACTGCCCCGGAGTGAAATGGTTAAAACCATTCCAAAATAGAATTTTGGCACGAGAGCAGCTCTATCTGTGTCATTTCAAACTTGAACTGTCAGATCTTTACGAGCCCAACTCACTAAAGTCTGTGTGAAGCTGTAACCACACTAGCCAAATGGCTACCTAAATAATAACAACCATTGATGGTCCCAACACCCAAGACTCAAGTCAGGGGACCAGAACACTAACACCATTCTAATAATATGAAAATGGAACATAAGTAATAAAACACACACACGTACACACACACACCCCAAAGTCCCAAAGGGACAAAATGCTAACAGGACATAAGCAGTGCCCACACTAAGTTGCCCGCACCCCACCAAGTAGAGGTTCTGAGAGGGGCAGGTTGGAGGTCTATAATATAGAAGACTCCATTAGAAGAAACAACATTACTAAGGTGAGTAATTTTTCTTCAAACAACATGAAGTCTTGCTATATTATAGACATTAGCAGAATACACAGCAGTACCTCCATGGAGGAGGGCAGAACCTACTTAGGAATAGGCTCTGAGAACAGCTGTGCCAAACAGAGCATCTCTCCTGGCCTGGACATCCAGGAGTAATGCTTGGTAAAAGTGTACCGCTTTTCAAGTAGCAGCCTGGCAAATCTCTAATAAAGGATATCTCTGCAGCAGCTAGAGACGCAGCTGTACCCCTGGTAGAATGAGCCCTCAAACCGGGGGCTCTGCCCACTTTCTGATAACAAATTTGGATACAAGAGACAATCCACCTGGCTATTGATCTCTTAGTGGCAGGTTTGCCTTCCCAACTTCACCATAGGTAAGGAAAAGTTGGAGGATTCGAACCTGTGACCTTTGGTACGCTCTATATAATAACTAAGAGCTCTCTTAACATCCAGGCTGTGCAACCTCCTCTCACCCGAAGAGAAGTGATCATTGAAAAATACTGGAAGGGAGATAGATTGATTAAAATGGAAATCTGAAACCACCTGAGGCAAAAATTTCCTATTAGTCCTAAGGACTACCTTATCCCTGTGGAAAGAAATAAAATCAGTCTCCACTGACAAGGCTTGCAATTCACTTATGCGTCTAGCAGAAGTGATAGCCACTTGAAAAACAGTTTTCCAAGTTAGGCACTTAAGCTCTGCAGAAGACAGAGGTTCAAAAGGGGGTTGAATTAACTGGGCAATGCAAACATTAAGGTCCCAAGCAGGGTCCGGTTCCCGAAAGAGAGGATTAGTATGGAGTAATCCCTCAAAAAACTTGGAAAACACAGGATGATAGGAAAGAGGGGATGACTTTCCTGCTGACACAAAAGTAGACACAGCTGCCAGATGAACTCTCAGGGTAGCTGGTCTGAGACCCAAGGAATTAAGATGTACCATGTAATCTAACAAAATGGGCAATTCAGCAGATTCTGGGAAATATTTTCCCAGCACACCAAATGGAAAACCTTTTCCATTTAGAACTATAGTAGCCCTAGTGGAAGGCTTTCTGAAGCCTTTAGGATCTCAAGAACACCCTGAGAGAGGTGTAAATCAGCAACTCTAACTCCTCAAGAGCCAGGCCTTGAGGTTGAGGGATTGAGGTCCGGATACCAAACCCTTCCCTGGGCACAAGTCAACAGATTGTGATTCCTGGGGAGGCACAGGGAAGATGGACTGTCAGAGACAGAAGGAGTGGTACCAGGGCTGCCTGGCCCAATCCGGGCAATCAGAATCACCCTGCAAGGCTGAGATCTGATTTTGACTAGTACTGTGAATAGGAGAGGAAAGGGGGGGAAGCATAGAGGAACTTCCCCTCCCAATCCAGAAGAAGGGCATCCAGGGGAACTGAGCCCAGCACTGGAGGCCTGCAACAGAACAGAGGAAGTTTGTGATTGTCTGGGGCTGCAAAAAGATCTACCTGAGGGATGCCCCACCTGGCAAAAACTATCCCCAGCACTTGAGGATCCAGGGACCATTCGTGATGGCCCTGGGAAATCCTGCTGAGGGCATCCGCTAGGACATTGTCCTTCCCTGGAAGATGAACTGCTATGAGGGAAGTGTTCAGGGAATAGGCCAGAGACCACAACTTCATTGCCTCGTGCACAAGGCCAAGACCGAGTGCCCCATGTTTGTTGATGTACCACATTGTTGTGGTGTTGTCTGTTCTGACTTGTATCACCTTGTCGTGGACAGATGCAGAAAAGCTTGAAGAGCTAAAAAGACAACTCTGAGTTCCAGCAAATTGATGTGGAGCAGAGATTCCTGGGGACCAAACTCCCTGAGTGGAAAGGTCGCCCATGTGGCTCCCCAACCCAGAAGGGAAGCATCTGTAGTGAGAGTCAAGTCGTAGAAGGGAAATGAAGGAGACCCCGCTCTAAATTGCTCTGATCCTGCCACCACTGGAGAGCTAGGATCAAGGTCAGTCACTGGGACCAACTTGGAAAGGGGGTCTTCTCTGAGACCAAAAGGTTCTCAAGTGAAACTGAATGTCTCTCATCTGAAATCTGGCTCCTGCACAACAGCTGTGGATGCAGCCATGTGCCCCAGGAGCTGCAGAAAGTGTCTTGCTGGTCGAGAGACCTGCAGAGTGAAGGAAGAGGCCAGAGCCACTAAATTCCTTACCCTTTCTGGGGAAGAAAGGCTCTGGCTAGCTTTGTGTCCAATTCTGCCCCTATAAAAGTGAGTACCTGGACTGGTTCCAGAACCGACTTTGGTAGGTTTAGCAGAAACCCAGGGAGGTGAGAAGCTGCTTGGTGACCTGCAGGTGAGATTTTACCTGTTCTGGGGACTGGCCTACAATGAGCCAGTCGTCTAGATAGGGAAAAACAGCAATCCTCTGCCTCCTTAAGTGGGCCACTGCTAGACACTTTGTGAATACCCTTGGAGCAGAGGTAAGGCCGAAGGGCATTGCTCTGAACTGGTAATGACCTGAGGGCAGTTTGAATCTGAGGTACTTTCGATGGGATCTTCTGATTAGGACATGGAAATAGGCATCCTTGAGGTCCAGGGAGGCTAGCCAGTCCCCTGGCCTTAGGGAAGGTAAAATCATTGCCAGAGTTACCATTTTGAACTTTGGTTTCAAAAGATGCTTGTTCAGATATCTGAGATCTAAAATGGGCTGCCATTCTCCTGTCTTTTTGGGGTAAGGAAGTATCTGAATACAGACCCCTGCCCTGATGCAGGGAGGAACCTTCTACTGCTCTGACAGCTAACAGGATGAGACCTCTGTTTCCAGAGCGAGGGTCTCTGAAGACTTGCAGGTAGAAAAGTCTGCTTCTCAACTTGGGAAACTTTTGAAGCTGAGAACCAGACCCTGGCTTACTACTTCCAGAACCCACTTGTCTGAGGTTAGAGCCCACCCTGACTGAAGTAAGCCAGCCTGCCCCCCACTGGTACAGGAGAATCAGCCCTGGGCACCCCATCAGGGTGCCTGTTTCGCAGGAGCTTTAGGCTGGGGGTGGGAGCAGGTCTGCCCACCCCTCGTCTGCCCCTGCCTCTGAAGAAGCCCCTCTGAGCATAGGCAGAGGAGGCCTGAGTCTGGTAGAAAGGCCTGTGAAAAGGCCTACCCCTACCCCTGGGGGCATGCCTTTGAGGAGTGGCTTGCCGCTCCTTAGCCTGGGCACTCTTGTAAGTAGTCCTATATTCATCCATCTTTTTCATGTAATTCTCTGTCTGCTCTCCAAACAGAGAATTTCCCACCACAGGAAAATCCATAGCCTTAGTCTGGGTATCCTGTGACAAACTAGTACACCTGAGCCAGGCCAACCTACGAAAAGCTACAGATGTGGCCATGACCCTAGAGGAAACATCATTAACATCCACAGCAGCATGAAACTGAACCTTAGAGGCTTCAATGCCATCAGCAGCCACCTGTTCTAGTTCACTAGCCAGCTGGCCATGGGCCTGCTTGGCCAATTGCATAACAGTATCCCATCTAGATTTCTGATATCTAGCTACATGAGCCATATAATTTGCTTGCCTGAGTCCCAGAGAGGCTGCCATATACTGTTTTTTTGCCATGGCATCAATCTTCCTGGAATCCTTGTCAGGAGGATGTGAAGCCAAGGGAATATTAGCTTTATCACAGGCAGCAGCAGCCTGAACTACCCCAACATGACTGCATTGCTGAGAAAGGAATTCTGTATCAGGGCCTGACAATGTATACCTTCTGTCCATCTTTTTATCTACAGGAGGCACAGAATTAGGAGCTTTAAAATTTTAATTGTTTGTTTCCTAAAAGACTTATGTAAAGGAATAGACAATCTCCTAGACTCTGAATATCCATCATTTCTACAAAATCAGGCTCCTCTTGCTCATCCACAGCCTCTTCTAAAGGAAGCTGGAGGGTTTCAGCAACTTTTTATAAAACATAAAATGAGATGGGACTCAGACAGCATAGGGGAGATTCTAAAGGTCTGTCTGGGGAGATGTCCGTTCAATGGGCACACCCAGACCTTCCCAGCCACATTCATACTGTTCATAATCCTCCTCCTCCTCTGGTTCATAAAATTCCTCAATATCATAATCCTGAACCACTGGGACCGGACAAACAGACCTTTACCAGAAAGTGGTGGTTCGACGGACCCTGAGACAGTGACTGGACAATTTGTATGGCTTTTTTATCGCTGCAGCAGTTGGAGAAGGAATTTTGGACCCAGACCTGCTGATTTTGCTTGTTTTCTTTACTGGAATTGGTTCCTCAGAACCAGCTTTTCTTTTGCCCGAGGAAGTCTGGCCCTGGTCAGAGGGCACTCCCTCTGGTTCGGTTGGCACCGAACCGGGCTGGCCATCCGGGTCAGCGGACATTTTGGCCTCTCGTTCCCTGAGCCTGCCCAATCTTTTTTCCAGGGTGGCTGCAGGAAATTCTTCATACCTGGCAGTCTGACTGGAGGTGGTCAAACCCCAGACAATAAACACATGTGGTGTGTGGGTCAGCCTTGGCAAAGACTTCCCACAAACATCACAGTGTTGAAACGCAGTGGCGCCAGTTTTTCTTTTGGGTTTCAGACATAATGCCACTAACTACAAAAACTTGCCCTTTTAACGCAAAATAGGCAAGACAATCTTTATCGGTTCCTAACCGTGTCACGGTATTGGAAAAACGAATAAACTGCTTTTAGAACCGATAAGAACCGGGAACCGCACTCAAAATAGTAACTTTAGTTTTAAATGAGTTTTAAACCACTGATCGGTTCAAACCGAACCGATAACTTACAAGTTCCACACAGACAAAACCTTCACTTACTTACGGTTACCACAGATAGAGCTTGAACCAACGGTTTTATGTTAAATAAAACTATTCTCGGTTAAATCCAACCGAGAAAACACTTTTAAACTGAGAAATGAACCGAGCAGAAGGAGAAATCTCCGAGCGACTGTTCACTGAGGCGGAGTAAAGAATCTGACAGTTCAAGTTTGAAATGACACAGATAGAGCTGCTCTCGTGCCAAAATTCTATTTTGGAATGGTTTTAACCATTTCACTCCGGGGCAGTTCTAGAGCTGGATCAAACTGCTAATGTCTATAATATAGCAAGACTTCATGTTGTTTGAAAAGAATCTGACGGTTACACTGGGAAGTACCACAGACAGAGGTTTGAAAACCAAGCTCAAGCTCAACGTTCTATGCTTCTGCATAGAGTTAACTCTTTCCTCTCTGGGACAGTTCAAGTGCTGGGGCTAACTGCATTATGTCAGAATACAGCAAGACTTCATGTTGTTTGAAGGGAGTTGGAAGTAGGAGGTCCAAGGGGATGAATGAATCATCAATGAGGAGAAAAGGAGCAACCCATAGGCTCCAGAGAGGAGGAAGAGAGTCCCTGGAGCCCCTGTGACCAAGACAGGGACTTGAGAGAGAGGGCAATCCTAGAGCTCCAGCCACAAGGAAACATGGGAAACAAGAATGCTCAAGAGAAAAACAGGAAGGAACTCTTGGTCTATGCAGCTACCCCAAAGGAGTCCCAGCAAAGGTTGTGCGGTGCCCTGGGGAGCCCCTGGCAAACCTGCTTGCCTTCTCCCTAGAGGAGGCTTCTTAGTGCTTCCACAGGAAGAGTTAGGGAACCTAGAGGTGCCAGTGAGATTAGACCAGCTTTCTGCCTCAGGCAGGGAGAAAGCAAGCAGGAGGAAGCACTGCCAAAGAGACTGGGGCCTATGAAGGGAAGGTGGATGGGAAGCAGTAATGAATGATGAAAATATCCAGAAAGATCAAGAATTATGGTACATACTTTATTTTCATATCTTACCTGAATCACTCTTCGCGATTCATTACTGGTGGGTAAGTACCAAGCACCACAAAGTGCGCTGGCACCTCCCTGAGGGAGACACACAAGAGGATGGGGACCTCATGGGGTTGGCTAGGCCTGTGACTGGTCAGGGTCAGGTCGAGGCTCCTAATGCACAGGAGAATGAGGGTGCCCGGAAAGCTCTCACCTGGCCATATGGGAGAAGAAACAGGCCCCCCTGGAAGGGCGAGACAATCACCTTACACCAGGCAAAGGATGACAACTGGGATAGCAGGAGCCATACTGTCCGCCTAATGCAGACTGCCGATCCTATCAGCCTGGAGGCTACTGCGCTGGCGTCATAAGATGCCCTTGCTTGATGTCTCACCAGCTGCAAGCCTCAGGATGAAATGGCGATGGCCCATCTGGTTGTCTCACTATCAGGCATGGCTGCCAGGATCTGCCCCAGTGTAGCCCACAGATGCCTTACATGGGCTACCTGATGTGCAGAAATGGAGAGCAAGAGATGCCTGGAAGACAAAACCCTTCAACCTCAGCGATCAAACATTACAGAGTCAGCCTCTGGGTGGGGTCAGCCTCTAGAGGGGCGAAGATGCCCTGATGGGGTATCCAGCCACACCAGCCCAGATGCAGGATGGGGCATAGTCCTGGAGACCCAGGGGAATGCAATATCTGTGCTGGCAGTCCCAAGGAGCAGGAACAGAGGTGGCGGGAAACTGCCAGACACTGTGTGACTCCACCATGAAGGGATGGGGCCATGGAGGGATCATAGTGGATTCAAAACTGTACTCCCCGAGGAAAGACAGTGTCACATGCACAAGACTGCAGTCTACAGCTGTGGGAAGCTGGAGTTCCTCCAACATTGTCGTGAGGAACCGCTGAGGGTTGGTGTAATCAGCGTCAGAGGAGATGTGGCTGGAGGTGTCCTCTTCCTCTGAGAAGGAATTTGACAAGGTGGAAGGACTCTGATCACAGACCTAACGTAAAAGGGAAATGCAGTTGCCATCGCTCTGTACTGTTCTCACAAAAGGGGACCCAGGGGACCGGAGATTCCTGGGAGGGGAGGAGGAGGCAGAGAGGATGGAAGGGGAGAACAATCCCGAGAGACCATAGGCCCTCTGCCAGGGCTTTGGGAGCAAGCAGAGGACGCCTCCCAAGGGAGCGGGTTGTGCTGCCTAGCCACCGACTGTTGCTCAACCCGCCCAGATCGAACAGGGTGATGCCGTTGGAGCAGGGGGCCCTGGTACGGAAGCGGGAGCCATACAGGCCCAGAAGGGCGGCCCCTGTCCCCACCAACAGCTGGGCTATGACCCCTCGCAGGAGAAGGAGAGCCCCTATCAGCACTCTGGCTCCGTCCCATGGTGGCCAAAGCCACAGGGACAAACTGGAACACCCAATACGGCCCTACCAGACTCGAACCAGAGGACGGAGACCTGCCCCTTAAAAGAAGCCCCACCTTAGCCACTCCTCTCAGAAAGGGAGGAAGGGAGAAACTGGCACCAAGGTTGGCCTCAAATTCCTCCACGGCACTAGCATTGGCATGAACAACCGAAGCTGCACTGTAGGCAAAGCCGAGCAGCACTGGGGATGGCACTGGCGGCAGACATGGCAACAGAGGCGGTGGTGTCACCAGAAGGGGCACAGACTGCAGCGCCATCCTTGCAAAAGGCACCATCTGAGAAGCTGACCTCAGAAGTGACACAAATCGCGGTGCTGTCCCCAGAGACGGCACCAAGCAAGACGCTGCATTCAAGCCCGGTGTGACAGGGTTGAATAAGGCCCTGCCCCATTTTTTTATGCAGAAAAAGTTTAAACACAAGGGTCTGTTCTATCCTCTCCTTTTCTGTCTCTTCTCTGTCTAGCTGCGCAACCAAATTTTCTTATGAGACCTAGGAACTGATCACTTCGACGGTTTCATAATTCTCTGCCTCTCGCTATCTCTCTGCCTTCCTTTGCTATTTCTGTTTTTTCTTCCCCCTTGTATATCTGCAGTTATAAAAAAATATATGTGAACCTTTGTATAAAACTGTATGTGATACTGGGATATTTTGTTTAAAACTGTATATAGTTATACTGTTGAAATGATTGCAAAGCCTTTTGGAACTCAAGGGGTTAACCTGAGATTAAGTTTGTAAGCCCTCTGCAGTGCTGTGAACAAGAGGACTGTTCTAGGACACCATGTACTGTTTTGCTGCACCTGTAAGGAACAAAACTGACAAGAACATTCTGTGAGAAGCAGGCTCTCTTAATGAGTTCCCTGACAAAGACTTATACAAAGAGCAGCAATGCTTTTGCTAGGGAGACAAGGAGAGTGAGACAAACTTGGAATTAAGAGATCCTGGGAGGCAATCTCAATTTAACTTTATCACCCCACATTGATTGCTCCAACCAGCAGAGACATCGGAATTCATCCACTACTAAACAGTTTAAAAATACTATGGACCATTTAGGTGTTGTTGATGTGTGGCGACGTTTATTCCCCTCTACACCTAGCTATACTTTTCATTCACCCAGGTTCAAGTCTTATTCTAGATTGGACTATTTTATGACCACTTGTGAACACCTGTCATTGGTCCAGGATATTTCCATAGGCCCGTATATCCTGTCTGATCATCCCCTCATCCTGAAGTTAGATATGAGCAGAGAGAAAAAACAGACGCTCTAGAGACTGAATCTGTTAATTTTAGCTGACAAAGGATTTCAGAAGGAAATTCAATCCAGAATCCCTCTGTTTTTAATAGGACATTATCAAATGGAGGCAGTCCAGAGAAAGGCAACTAAAATTGTGCAGGGACTGCATCAGAAAACATATGAGGACAGATTAACTGAACTCAATATGTATACCCTAGAGCAAAGGAGGGAGAGAGGTGATATGATTGAAACATTCAAACACCTTAAGGGCATTAACAAGGTGAAAGAGTCTTACATGTTTCAATATAAGAAAAATAGCAGGACAAGAGGACACAGCATGAGATTAGAGGGAGGCCGATTAAGGGGTAATGTGAGGAAGTTCTTTTTCACAGAAAGGGTGGTGGATGCATGGAACGGCCTACCTCAGGAAGTGGTGGATATGAATACAGTGCAGGACTTCAGACAGGCATGGGATAGGCATAAGGGAGCAATACAGATGAGTATGAATAGATAGGCCATTGACAGAGCAAAGGCCTATGGCACATTCCTAAGGTAGAAAAAGAAATGGGCAGACTGGATGGGCCTTGCGGTCCTTATCTGCCATCATCTTCTACGTTTCTATGTTTTTCTCTGAGGATGCATCCCCTGAAGCGATTCAATGGGATGCGATGAAGGCAACAATTCGAGGGAAAATAAAGTACAGTTACGTAAGAACTTACCGTAACAGTAGATCTTCGAGAACAGCTCTTGCAGCAGGTTACACCATTAGGACTGAAGCCGCCAGGCGCCAGGACCCCACGGAAAAATTCTAGCTAGCTAACTACAGCGGGGACCGCCCCCCGACGTCGGTCCCGCCTCCGACGTCAGGCGTGGTACAAAAGGGGGCGGTCCCGACAGATTCCCCAGTTCTCCCGCCGGAGACTTCTTGCCGCAGGCTGACATCAAAATGGGAGACCTAGGATTCACGCCAGAAGACAGAAAGATAACAATTCCTGCTCAGAAAGACTGAGCCATGCTTCCTCCAAGGGGGAAGGTGATGGAAAGTATTGCTGTAAGAGCTGTTCTCGAAGATCTACTGTTACGGTAAGTTCTACGTAACTGTACTATCTTACTCGAGACACAGCTCTTGCAGCAGGTTACACCATTAGGACTGATTCCCAAGCAGTAATGCTGTCAGAAAATCCGGAGGAGGAAAATAAAGGATAAAAACCAGGTCCTGAACCTAGGACAGGAGACCCTGAAGCACGGCCAAACCAAAACCAGCCCTTCACGAGAGGCATGTCCAGGCTATAATGCCTGATAAAGGTATGCACAGAACTCCAAGTAGTGCAGCGCATATAGCAGAAGTGGAAACATTTTGAGCGCTGCAAAGGAAGTAGCCACCCTCTAGTGGAATGACCCGGACTGTACCGGAGGGCTTTTGTTTGATACCATAACAGTGAGAAATACACTGGACAAGCCAGCGAGAAAGGGACTGTTTGGATACTGATTGGCCCATCATTCTCTCAGAGAAGGAAATGAAAAGCTGCTCAGAACTACGAAAGGACTGAGTTCTGTTGAGGTAAAACCTCAGGCTGCGTGAACATCCAGGGTATGGAGCAGAGCTCTCCTCTATTAGAGTAGTTCGGGAAGTAGACCGGAAGGTCGATATCCTGGTTCAGAGTGAGCGAAGAAACCACCTTAGGCAAGAATTTAGGGTTCGTCCTCAGGGATACTCTGTCCCGGTGGAAAACTAAATAAGGCTCTTTGCACATGAGAGCGTGAAGTTCAGAAATTCTTCTTGCCGAGGTAACAGCAACTAAAAACAACGTTTTCCACGACAGAAAACGTAGCTCGCAATCCGCGGCAGGTTCAAAGGGGGGAAGCGTGAGCTGTTCAAGGACAAAAAGCAAATCCCATGGAGGCACAGGGTCTCTAATAGGAGGTCTAAGGTGCAACACTCCCCTAAGAAATTCCCGAGAGGCGCCCACCTGAGCCACTGTAGATTTCCCACCGGAGGTGGTAGTCAAATGGCACAGAGGTGCACTTTAATAGAGGAGTAGGCTAGACCCGAATGAAGAGGAGAGCAAATATTCTAATATTACTCCAGGACAACCTAAGGGGAAAGGTCATGACTCGCGACCATACACCATGGCGCCATTTCATGGCATACGTCGCATGCGTTGTCGGCTTTCTGGCTGCAGAAAGGACTTCTGCAACCTCTTGCGAGACCCGTGGCATTAAAATGGCTATGTCTCTAGGAGCCAAGCATGCAGGTTCAAGGAACGAGGTCCGGTGGACAAGTGAACCTTCTCCTGAGACAGCAAGTGGGAGTTGAGCGGCAATCGAGCGGGGTTCCGGATAGTTGAATCAACAAAGGGAACCAAATCTGTCTGGGCCAAAATGGGGCCACTAGGATCATTATTGCGTGCTCCCTCGCAGTTTGGAAGAACTCTGGATCAACGGAAAGGAGGGAAAGCGAGGAATCTGTTGGCCCAGGAGAGGATAACGGCCTCGCCAGAAAACACCAGGCCCTGGATCTAGCGAGCAAAAATTGGGCAGTTTTATGCTGGATGGGGAGGCTAACAAGTCTAGATCTGGAGTTCCCCATCGAAGAAACAGATCCTCTGCTACCTCTTGAAGGAGTTCCCATTCGTGGACTCTGGCCTGAGAACGACTCAGGCCGCCTGGCAACCGTGTTGTCCACTCCGGGAACGTGACAGTGATCAGATTCGCCGTGTCTGATTACTCCAATCCCACACTCTCATGGCCTCCTGCAAAGGGGTAAGAGTGTGCGCCCTGTTTGTTGAGGTAATACATCACCGCCGTGTTGTCTGTCTGAAGTAGAAGAGTACACGGTGGGATAACTGACTGAAAGGCCTGCAGGGCATAGAGGACCGCCTCATTTCCAGCACGTTGATGTGAAGGTGAGCTTCCATCTGGGTCCACGATTCTCGGGACTTTACCCCGTCCAGGTGTGCCCCCACCCAAGACCGGAAGCGGCCTGTGGTGAGGGTGACCTCCAGGACGGCGCAATGAACGGGACGCCGATGAGAGCGACCCCTGGGGCTAGCCACCACTGCCAGTCTTGAATCACTGAATTCGTGAGTCTGACCGATGCTGCAAGTGGTCTTGCCTTTGGTCCCATTGCACTTTGAGCATCCACTGAGTAATGCGCATGTGGAGTCTTGCGAAAGGGACAGTAGGAATGGCCGCAGCCATGTGTCCGGAAAGCGTAAGGACCGACCTGGCAGGTACAACCTTGCTTAATGATAGGTCCCTTATGAGGGATCTGATGCGCCTGCTCTGTCGGCCGGAAGAAAGGCTCTTCCCGAACAGTGTCCAGAACTGCTCCTATGAACTGCAGTTTCCTGCGACGTACCAGGAGAGACTTCTCGTAATTTATGAGGATGCCCAGGATCGAACAGATCCTGGGTGCTCTTGATTGCAGAAGCAACGCCTCTGGGAGGCGGCCATGAGAAGCCAGTCGTCCAGGTACGGGAACACGAGTGGCCCTGTCTCCTCAGAGATGCTGCCACGACTGCCATGCACTTGGTAAAGACCCTCGGTGCGGAAGACAGTCCGAAAGGAAGGGCTCGGAACTGAAGGTGGTGGTCGAGAAACTCGTAGCGCAGGAACCTCCTGTGCGCCTGAGCCATAGGGATCTGCAGGTAGGCATCCTGCATGTCTAGAGACGCTAAAAAGGCGTCCTGTTTGAGCATGGGGATAAGACCCGGAAGGGTCACCAGGCGGAATCTCTTGTAAGTGACCGACACATTGAGGTCGCTGAGGTCCAAGATTGGATGGAGGTCCCTGTTTTCTTGGGAACCAGGAAGAAGTGGAATAGTATCCTAGTCCTCTCTGGTTCTCTGGGACGACTCTATCGCCTCCCTTCGTAGTAGCGCCAGTACTTTGCCAGATCAAGGCTTTGTGCTGACCCTGATACCGGAGAGCAAAGGAGGCCCTGAGGGTGGCTTTCCTGCAAATTCTATAAAGTGGCCTAGACTGACCAACTGAAGAACCCACCTGTCGGTGGTAATGGCCTGCCATCCCGGCAGGAAGTTCGCAATGCTACCTCGACTATAAACTCCGTCTGATCCTGAGGGGCGGGGCCGAAAGGAGTCAGGCTGTGCGGCAGATGGACCCGCTGGCTGGGCCTGCCTAGAGAACGCTGGCCTCGGCTGACGGGGCTTGCCCTGGCCTCTACGAAAACCAGAGCCCTCTGAGGTGCAGCGGAGTGGGTCTGTTGCCCTGGCGCTCGCGCGACGAAAACGGCTTTGGTTCCTACGAAGTGAACTAGCTTAGGTCGGTACATGGCCTGAACCGACCTTACCGCTTCTTCCCGGCTCTTGGAGTTTGGTAAGGATCTTTTCTGTAGGATTACCAAACAATACTTCTCCTCAAAGAGGGCGCCCAAGATGTTCTTTTGGACGTCTGGGTAAACCGAGACGCGCAACCAAGAGTGTCTCCGAGGCAAACGCCAGAAGCGTTGCTCAGGCCGATGAGTCACGGAGTCATACGCGTTTCTTAGCACTTGGGTCCCAATGCCTGAACCTGACGGAGGAGCTGAAGCATCTCCTCCTTCTGCTCACCTTCGGGCATCTTTTCAGCCGCCTAGACCCTGTTCCCACAAAGCGCTCTGGAACTGAACCATGTGGGTTAAATAGTTCAGGGATCTGATGGCGCAGGTAGCGAAGCATACGCGGCGCCTACCCAATGCGGCCCAGTTGTTTGGACTCTGGGTCCGTGGCAGGGTGCTCAAATGTTGTGGCCTCTGTGACCGGTCATGTGAGGCTGTGATGACCAGAGAATCGGCCTGAGGATGCTGCGTCAAGTACTGTCGTCTCAGGAGCCTTGTACAAGCGATCAGCTTTCTTTGGTCTCGCCGGAGCGAGTGTAGACGCTTCCACGCAGCCTTGGTGACGCGCCACGAAGTGTCAACCAAGGGTGGTACCACCACAGGCTTGGGGTCCTTTTGTCAAGATATTTGGCAGTCGTGCACTTCGGGTCTAAGTCTTCAGCATCCCATCCCATGTTCTCTTGTATATGTCTCATAATATCAAGGAACGAGGGATCATCCGGAGGAGATCTAGGCATCTCACGTGGGTCCGGAGAAGGGATGGAGAGTGGAGATGGGGATCTAGAGGTGGAGTAGTCTGATCCCGTGTCCTCCGCTGAAGGCGACGTCGATGCCTCCTGGATCTCTTGGGGCTGGGTGATCCAGAAGAGGATTTCAACAGAGGTCTCCTGCTTATCAGGTCTCCCCTGGGAGGCTCTAGGCCCGGGAGGAGGAACACGGCCCGCCGAATCCCGGCGGCGGGGGCAGGAACCGGAGGAGGAGGAGTAGGAGGAGGAGGAGGGGGAACCATGTCTTTTTAATGGTATCCCACCAGTAGGTGAACAGATCTTTCACCTCCACTAGAGAGAGGCCCGACGACGCCCGGGTGCCGTGGGGCGGTCGAGGGTCCCGCGCCGGCTCCACAGGGGCTCTGGTATGGCGAGGGTTCCCTGGGAGTACCTACGGACCGGAGTCGCCTGCCTGGTCCTCGGGCTGCTCTAGGTCCTCCTCCGATAGAGGCTCCTGACCGATGTCGGTCGGAGGCAACAGGGCCTTCTTCTTTTCAGGAGGGCGGGCGCGTCCCCACGGCGCCCGCTGGGATGTAATGGTCGCGCCGGTCGCCGGGCCGACGGCAGCTCCAGGGGAAGAAGGCGCATCGCTGACGGCCGTCGGCCGCCGTCCTGGGCTACAGGCCTTTAAAGGCGTGAGCTCCAACGTCTTCGCGTGGAGGCACCGACGAAGACCTGACGCCGGGTACCGAGGAGCGGGAACCCGACTTATGTGGTGATGGTGTCGCTCCTCGGACTTCGCCAAGGCCCTGAAGGGAGGAAGGCCTGTGGGATTTCTCCTGAGATGAAGGTTTCTTGATTGCAGCCAGGGAGATTTCGAACCGAGCTACGGACCAACCCCTAGAAGGGACCTGAAGGGCCTTCTCTTCTCCGTGCTTGTGGACCCTGGAGCTTCTGAGGACATGGTCTTCAGTTGTTCCTCCAGAAGAAACGCCTGAAAGCCCTCTGACGCCGGATCCGGTACGGCTATTGAACCTTGGAAGAAGGACAGGCCCAGGTATCGTGGTTCGGCCTAGGCACCGGACGAGGCCGTGTGGGGTCCTTGAACGGGATCTGCTTTCCACAAGCGCACTTCAAGGATGGCCCAAGTTGGTGATGACATCAAGATCTTGCTTGAAGAGGATTCTGAAGATTTTCAAAATTTTATCGAAAAGAACTATTCACGCGTCGCGCTAGACTGGTAAACGAAGGGTCAGGTAGCAAGTCAACGGCGGGAAAAGAACTGGGGAATCTACGGACCGCCTCTTTGTACCACGCCTGACGTCGGAGGCGGGACCGACGCCGGGGCGGTCCCCGCTGTAGTTAGCTAGCTAGAATTTTTCCGTGGGGTCCTGGCGCCTGGCGGCTTCGGTCCTAATGGTGTAACCTGCTGCAAGAGCTGTGTCTCGAAGTAAGATCAGCCTATTCAACTAAAAAAACATAAAGAAAGAGAAGCTAAGTACCGAATGCTGTCAGAACAACTACAGTCGTGGCCAAAAATATTGGCGCCCTTGCACTTTTTCAAATAACTCACAATTTCCTCTAAACATAAGTTGAAATTAACAACAGTACAGTATTTGGTCTCCACAATTCTTTATTCCTCTGTTAATATTACAGAACCTTTGTTTTTGTTCAGAATGTAATATATTCTTTTAAAGCAGAAAATGAAAAGAAATGGCGCTGACAAAATTATTGACACCCTAGACTTAATATTCGGTAGCACAGTTTTTGGTCAAAATAACTGCAATCAACCACTTCCTATAGCCATGGATGAGCTTCCTGCACCTCTCTCCTGGCAGTTTGGCCCACTCTTCTTGTGCAAACTGCTCCACTTTTCCCAGATTTGAAGGGTGCCTTCTCCCAACTGCTGTTTTCAGATCTCTCCACAGGTTTTCAATGGGATTTAGATCTGGACTCACTGCTGGCCACTTCAGAACAGTCCAGCATCTTGTCTTGAACCATTCCTGGGTGCTTTTTGAAGTGTGTTTGGAGTCATCGTCCTGCTGGAAGACCCATGACCTTCAAAGGAGACCCAGCTTTCTGACACTGGGTTCAACATTGCGCTCCAAAATGGCCTGGTAATCTCCAGATTTCATGATGCCATGCACATGTTCAAGGCAGTCAGTGCCAGAGGCAGCACAGCAATCCCAAAACATCACTGAACCTCCTCCATGTTTGACTGTAGGGAAGGTGTTCTTTTCTTTGAAGGCTTCATTTTGTTTTCTGTAAACACAGAGATGATGTGCTTTACCAAAAAGCTCTAATTTGGTCTCATCTGTCCACAGGACATTCTCCCAGAAGGATTTTGGCTTGTTCAGGTGTGTTTTGGCAAACCCCAGTCGGGTTTTCTTATGTCTCTCTCTCAGCAGTGGGGTCCTCCTGGGCCTCTTACCATATAACCCCCTTTCATTGAGTTGGCGACGGATGGTGCGAGTTGAAACTGTCGTACCTTGTGTCTGAAGGTCAGCTTGAATCTGTTTGGCAGTTGATCAAGGTGCTTTCTCCACCATTCGAACAATCCTGCATTGCGATCTTTGATCAAGCTTTTTCTTGTGGCCACGCCCAGGGAGGCTGGCTACAGTGCCATGGGCCTTTAACATCCTGATAACATTAAGCACGGTGGAAACAGGAACATCAAGGTCTCTGGAGATTGATTTGTAGCCTTGAGATTGTCCATGCTTGGCTACAATCTTCTGTCTGACCTCCTCAGACAATTCTCTGGCCGCTTTTCTTTTCTCCATGCTCACTGTGGTAACACAGTGACACAAAACAGGAGAATGAGTCCTTTCTCTATTCAAACTGGTTGAATGAGTGATTTTATATATTGCAGGCACCTGCAACTCACCACAGGTGAGTTCAATTCCAAAGCGAAGGAGAATCACCAGCTTGAAATCTAATTATTTCTAACTACTTCTAAACGATAGCCAATAATTTTGTCAGGGCCATTTAAGGATTTCTGTGGAATAAGTAAAGACTTAGTAAATTTTCTGCTTGTTGTGTTTTATTCCACTGCAAACCAAAGAAATACATGTGGATACCAAAATATTTTTAATTTCAACAATTTTCTGGAAGGAATGGTGCACTATTAGAAAAAACTGCAAGGGCGCCAATATTTTTGGCCACGACTGTATTAAACTAGTAAAAAGTAAGTAAGTAAAAATTTATTTTTAAGCATTTTTCAAAACCAAAGCGCTAAAAAATAGGGAAGCAATTAAATACAAACATATAACATTAACAATAATTCTAACAATACAATCACAATAAAATCACTATCCATATGCTTTTAAAATAAATAAGTTTTTAATTCTAACTTAAAACTCTGACGGTCGCAGCTTCATATCCCATTGAGGTAGAGAATTCCATAGGGTGGGGCAGCGTAGGAAAATGCCCATGCCCCAAATGTTTTTAAACGAACCCTGGGAATCTCTAGCAATCCCTCATCGGCGAAGTGGAGTGAGCAAGAGGGACAGTAGGGAATAAGGAGATCTTGAAGATACTGCGGTCCCTGTTCGTGTAGGGCTTTATAGGTCAGTAACCCGACCCTGAAGGTGATCCGCCACTGAACCGGCAGCCAGTGCAGTTCGCGCAGCACAGGCGTGATATGACTTCTTATAGATGCCCAAGTCAAAGCCTGGCTGCCGCGTTTCTGCACCAGTTGCAAGCGGCGGATATCAACCTCGCAGCCCTAGGTACAGGCATTGCAGTAATCATGGAGAAGTAACAAAGGCATGGACCAATGTCGGAAGGTCAGCCGGAGGAACTAGGTGTTTTACCCGAGCGATATTCCTAAGATGGTAAAGGAGGATTTGACAGCGGATGACACCTGAGATTTCAGGGTCAAACCATCGTCCATAATAACGCCCAGGTTACGCACCCGGTCTGAGGTTGGGAGCTGGGCATCATCGATCCATATGCCCGAGGGAAGCCCAGCCCTACAACCCGCCTCAAGGCGACCTGGGTCCACCACCAACACCTCAGTCTTATCCGGGTTTAACCGTAGCCAGCTGGCACTCATCCAATCCTTGATCTCGGATAGACAGCTGTTAAGTATAGTGACTGCATCTTCCTGTCCAGGACTAAAGGACAAATACAGCTGGGTGTCATCTGTATAGCAGTGAAAACCAGCTGTATTGCCTAATAATGTCTCCCAATGGCATATAGACAGCAAACAACATGGGTGCCAAATGGAGTTTCATGGAGCCCCACAATGCAAGAGGACGGTATCAGAGGAATAAATTCCAGTGATGACCCTCTGTCTCCGCCTCCTGGAGGAAAGATCGAAACCATTGCAGAACTGTACCAGACAGTCCGCATACAGCCGCAGGCTGCCCAGGAGTACATCATGGTCCACGGTATCAAATGCTGCAGAGAGATCAAGAAGGACTAGAATAGTACGAGCCTTTCGATCTCTCACTATCAGGAGATCATTTAGAACCTGGACAAGGGCAGTCTCAGTACTATGTCTTTTCCTAAATCCTGATTGAAGAGTATCACAGATATTGTGATTTGTAAGGTGGTCATCCAGTTGTAGTGCAACCACCTTTTCAATAACCGTGCCAGAAAGGGCAGGTTAGAGACAGGTCTGTAGTTGGCTGGACAGTTCGGATTCAGTGAAGGTTTTTCAGGAGTGGTCGAACGACCGCCTCCTTTAGGGGATCAGGGAAGATCCCCTGCTCCAGAGATTTCCAAACAATTTCAGCGATGATCGGATAGATAGTATCTACGCAACTTAATAATAGTGGCGTAGGGCCCGGATCCAAACTACAGCTGGTTGGATGTACAGTCTGGACAATCCTCACAATATCCATGAATTCCGGCTTACCAAAGTCAAAGCAGGCAACACAGGTGTTTGTTTCCCCTTGCCGATCACCGCAAGCCCTTAAAGAGTGAGCCTGGCCGATATCTGACCTAATGCTGGCAATCTTATTTGTGAAAAACCGAGCAAGCTCATCACACTTTATTTGTGAAAAATCTCTTCCAGACTGTAGACAGAGTGGATTGCACAGTCTGTCGACAGTCCGAAAGAGTTGAGCTGGTCGGTTCCACGCAGCAGCAATCTCCCTGGACAGGAATTCTGCCTTCTTACGGGTTATTGCCGATTGATAGATACCATATGATCCATCAACCTAAGTCTGTCAGCATCCAGGCAAGATTTCCTGCAGCCCTCTCTGGCCAGCCCCCCACTCTCCTCAGTTTCTTCAGCGACTCGTCGAACCATGAGTCTTTGGTAGAGTGAGTGGGCTTAACGCAAACAGGAGCAATTTGATCCAAGGCCTTGCTCACTGCCTTATTATATGTAAGAACAAGGTCCCCTGGACCCATGCTCTCACCCGAAATACCCGATAGGTCCAGTACCGCTAGTAGGCCCTCTGGGTTAACTCCCCTTAAAGGGCAATACTGAACCATCTCCGTAGCGGCAGGCCTATTAGGGGGTGCCCCAAAGCTGAATCTTATGGTGTGATGGTGTGACTATCAATTGTTATATAAAGAAGGAGATACTGACCAAAAAAGCAAATTAGGGACACTAAGGCTGCATTGCAGATAATAAAATACAACAGTCCTGAGCTTCCCTCCGACAAACAGTACACAAAGGGGGTCCCGGGGGTTAGGAAACTTGCCCAGAAGCTTAGATCCCATAAAAGCTTCGATACTATCCTGAAGCTTAAAAATCTGACTACTGGAAGATCTCATCATTCTGATAATCACATTCTACAGGTCTTTTTGAACTACTATGCTAAATTATACTCATTGGAATTGCCCTTTGGTCTATCTGATTCCTCACAATTTCTAAAACAAGCCAATCTTTCAGCATTGTCCCCTCTTCAAATTAGTGCACTAGAATCTCCCATCTCACAGTTGAAGATAATGGAGACAATAAAAAACCTTAATTCGGGCCGCTGCTCGGACCCCAATGGGTATACATTGGAATGGTACAAGATGTTTATAAAGGAATTAACCCTCAAGTTACACTCCTTATTTACTGAAATTTCCCAGGTGGTCTGTCTCCCCATCTTGAGATTTGCAACTACTGCCCCAATACCTAAACCACACAAGGATCCTTCAGATCCTGGATCCTGTCTCCTATTTCTATTTTAAATGTAGATTATAAAACCTACACGGCCATTTGGGCCTCCAGATTGGAACTCATTATCCCATAAATTATACACCCTGATCAATTTGGCTTAATTAAAAACAGGAGCACTATGGACAATATCCAGAAACATTAGTCCTGAAGGAATATGTCCGTACTCAGAAAAATTCCATCAGTATTTATCAGCCTCAATGCCGAAAAGACCTTCGATCGTGTCTCATAGCCTTTCTTTGGGACACCCTCAGGGCCTTTCATTTTCCTCTTTATTCATTACTTGTTTAACTAACCTCTGTAGGTCCCAAGGGCCTATGTTCGTGTCAATGGAGCCCTGTCGCCCCCAGTTCCAAATGGGCAGAGGAACAGACAGGAAGCCCCTGTCTCCTTACCTCTTTGCACTATACCTTGAGCCCCCGCGCCTGTCTTGAAGACTACATCCTCAACTGAAGGCATACCAATAGGCCAGCAGGAATATAAAATCAGCATGTTTGCTGGCTTATATATTATTAATCCTACTGTCCCCAACAACGTCTGTTCCTGCCACATGGCAAATTTTGACTCAGTTTGAAAGAATAGCAGGATTCGAAGTAAACGTGCCAAACAGAAATTTTAGCATTTAATTTTACCTCCCCATCATCTAAACAAGGCCTTCCCTTCAAATAGCTGTACACTAAAAATAAAATACTTGGGACTTCATGTTCCTTAGACCTGGAGGTTATGGAAACAATAAATTATGAACCTCTTACTTTAATAATCTAGTCAGACTTTGATAGGTGGTCTACTGGGATTTTCCCCTTCCACCAGCAAACTGAGATTATTTGTACTAATATTCTTCCCTGGTCTTCCAACGTAGTAGGATGCAAGGTGTGACACAGGCCACACGCCTGTGGATTATGTTCGTGGCCTAGGCAGTAGACGCACATGGTGTGCAGGTCCATCCACAGCATCTTCTGCCCTCACTCACATTTTTAATCTCAGTGCTGACTTCAAGTCGTCCGTCAAGGATGAGGTGAAGGAAACACCTGAAGACTAAGTATTCACAATGCAAAAGGATTTAGAAGCAAAGGGCCTACTCAGTGTGACAGCGATAAGGACGGAACCATCTTCTTCCAGAGGAAAGGAAGATCTGACATGACGGGGCGGTGGAAGGAGCCAGCTTTAAGACTTCTGGCAAGCCTTAAAGGGGGAAAGGACACTGCCAAAAGTGGGGATAAGTGCACCATATTCATATCCCCAGAACCTCCCTTTCCAAGACAGGGACAACAGGGTTTTATTTAACTCTAAAAATTGATTAGCGTTTTGCTCATAAAAGTTTTAAAACATTGTGAAAATGCATAGCACTTGCCTCACTGTGTTTAACAAATGTAACACTTCTAGAAAACCTATATAAATGCTTTCTGTACAGTTAGTATTGTCCCAAGAAAAACTGCTAATCAATTATTTAAAACCTCGACAATGCAGATCACCAGAAAACTCCAGGCCCTAGAGTGAGGAGCAAAAAGCAGCAGTTTTTGCATTGTGTGGGGATGCAGAAAGGTCCAACTCTGGATGACCCCATCTTTCAAACAGGTTGTCAACCACCGAGGTCATCAGTTCCCACCAGGCATCCTGGACTGCGACCTGCTTAGCTGTTTTGAATGGCAACTCTCACTGCTTCCCTGCACAGCGGATATGAATGAGTCCCCATTTGCTTGCTGATGTACTGCATCACACTGATATTGTCTGTTTGTATTAGCAGAGGACCTGAGAAAAGTGGTTCTGGAAGGCCTGGAGTCCATACAGGACAGCTCGATTTCCAGAATACTGATGTGTAAAGTCCTCCATACTTGGGTCCACCTACCAAGAGTTTGACAAGGCCCTAGTATGCCCCCCAGCCCAACCCACAGCCATCCGTGGTGAGGATCTGGGAGGGAGAAGGGATCAGGAATGGCACCCCCTTGAGCAGGTGGCTGCATTTCATCCACCACATGAGCATTTTGCTCACAGGGGACATGACTAGAAAGTACAGTTACATAACTTACTGTTGTAGGTAATAACTTGTAGGACTACGCCCCCTGACGTCAGGATCACACAGAAATTTTAGCTAGCAGTGTCTGATCGGGGACTGCCCACCCAACGGCACGTGACAGACATCAGCATGACACTATATAGTAGGCGGTCCCCATGCCCACCTTCCAGTTCTCCCGGAGAACTCCAAGGAGGCATAGCAGGAGAATGGCAAAGGGGCTCCTGGAGCCCAAAAAGAACTGATGGAAGAAGAGTAACAAAAGACAAATCGGGAGAAGGAGGGAGAGAAAAAGGTTACCTACTGCAAGAGTTATTCTCGAAGATCTACTGTTACAGTATGTTCTTACGTAACTGTACTATCTTACTTCGAGAGGGCTCCTGCAGTAGGTAATAACTTGTAGGACCGAGTCCCAAGCATTAAGAACCAGAGGGACTGAAAAAACATGGGAGGCAGGAACCAATCTGCTAAGGCCCAGATGAATCAGGACAGAAGGCACTGGAGGATGGCTAGTCCAAACCTGCCCTGAGCCTAGAGGCAATGTCCAAACTGTAGTGTTTAGTTAAAGTATGGACTGAACTTCATAGCAGCCGCACAAATTTCAGCAGCTGATACATTTCTGAAACAAGCAGTGGAAGCAGCCATGACCCTAGTAGATTGCCCTTTGACCTCCCCAGAAGGGCTTTACCACATTTTTGGTAACTAAACATAATGCAGTTTGCCAGCCATTTAGAAAGGCATTGCTTAGAAACTGCCGCACCCTCCCTCTAAGATGCGAAATAAAAAGTTGGTCCGATTTCCCGGCAGACTTGGTTCTGTTAGTACAGTAATGTAAGATTCTGTGAACATCTAAGGAATGTAGAATCGCCTCCCCCGATCAGAATGCTCAGGGTAACAGACTGGCAGTTCAATGGATTGAGTCAACGTAGTCCCTGAGACTACTTTCGGAAGAAACTTTAGATTGGTACACAGAGCCAACCGGGCTCTGTGAAAAAAAAAAATAAGGCTTCTTACATATCCTTACATATCAGGGCCTGAAGCTCCAAAATCCTTCGAGCAGAAGTAACAGCAAGGAAAAAGAGTGTTTTCCAAGACAAATAGAGTATATCGCAATTGCCAGCTGGTTCAAAAGGAGGTAGGGTCAGTTTCTCCAAGACAAAATTTAGGTTCCACGGCGGGGCAGGACTGTGTACCAGGGGTCTCAAGTGCAGAATCCCTTTTAAGTGGGTTTGGAAAACTCGAGCTGGGCCTCCACCTGAGTGTGGTAGGCGTTGAAGACATGACGAGGTGTGGTTATCTCCTGATAAGAGCACGCAGGTGCACAACCCACACCTCGAGTGTCTTATTGCGCTATAAATGGGTCCATTTGCAAATAAAATTAAATAAAAAAAAAAAAACTAAAATAAAGTGTTAAAAAAATTTAGAATTTTGTTTTAATACAAAAATAAAAAGTAGTCCCTCAATCTGGTGTGGTTTCTTTGTAGATCAGTCACTAGAGGTCACTGTTATCTATGTTTCTATGCATAAGTTGCAGTGAAGCTGTTAGTGTAAGTTGATGTCTGCCTCTTTGCACCCTGCCTGTCGTCCCCACAGCACTATGACAAGTGAAGCTGTACATCCACCCTAATCCTTACATGCTATAGAGCCGCACTTTTATGCTAACACTGTCAGGGGTTAATCACTTGCATCATCGGTATGTGGCCGGCGAATAAGTTACCTTTTGGATACAGCTTACTGTTCGTTTTCAGACAAAAGTCGACTGGCAAGGAAGCGACTTCCATTTATTTTATCGGAGCAGTTTTATATCATAAAACCACGGTGAGGTAGAGTACTGTAGTAGTTTGCAGTCGGGCTTGGCAAGTAGCAGGAGCTATGCGACTGGCAGTGTGGGGGACCGCGGAAATGTGATGTTAATTTCCCCTCTCCCTTTTCTCAAAAGGTAGATACATTATTTCAGAGCAGTTTTATTTAAAAGAAGAAATATTTGTTAAATGGCTGACTTCACTGGGAGCGAATTTGTCCCTAAGCGGCCACCGTAGATAGCCTTATCGCTTCGAGGTTTTCGAACCACAACAGACGGTCATGGTACAGAAATACAGGTTACTCACCTGTAACAGGAGTTCTAGGAATGGTATATGTTGTTCATCCACACTGTCTGGCAGGTTCCTTGCCGCTTTAAATCTTGCTGGAAGGTCTTCAAGCTGGCTACTCCCACCCACCCGGGTGGTAAAACTCTCAGCTCCGCCCCATGACGCCAGATCTAGCCCGCTGGAAGCCAGGTTATGCATCGGGCCGGAGGTCGGTATAGGATGAACAACATATACCATTCCTAGAACCCTTGTTACAGGAGAGTAACCTGTATTCTAGGACATGGATATGTTGTTCATCCACACTGTCTGGCAGACTCCTAGCAGTTCTCCGGGAGGAGGGAGGCAAGGCGCACACCCCCTACTTGGGAAATAAAGACTGGAGAACCGAGGCCCCAAAACCAGCATCCCGGCGTGACTCAAGGTCGATGTGGTAGTGGGTGATGAAGGTGTGTGCTGACTTCCAGGTAGCGGCCCTGCAGATTTCCTGGATAGGGACATTGCTGGAAGCAGCCACGGATGCAGCAGTATGGTGGGTAGAATGAGCTCTTATCCCTCTGGGAGGCTCCATGACCGCCAACCTATAGCAGAGATCTATGCAGGAGGTGACCCACCTGCTTATCGTCCGCTTGGCTGCAGGTCTGCCAGGTGCAGCTTCAGCATAGGTGACAAACAGCTGGCGAACCTCTCCCCGAACTTCAGCCGCCCACTCTATAATAAGCGAGCCGCTCTAGGTCCAGTATGGAGCCTATCTGGCCTCCGAGGTGTGATTGGGGTAGAACACCCGCAGAGTCAACAGCTGGTTATGATGAAACTCCACACCACCTTCGGAAGGAATTTCAGGTGGGAGCGAGGACAACCTTGTCCCTGTGGAAGACCAGATAAGGAGACCGATGGAGCCCTGGAGCTCTCCCATCTTTCTGGCTGATGTGATAGCCACCAAGAAGGTGGTCTTCCACACAGGTGGGAGATATCGCACCTGTGCATCGGTTCGAATGGCTTGCCCATGAGCTTGGCCAATACCAGCAGTAGATCCCACAGAGGTGGAGGTTCTGCAACCGAGGGGATATGAGATCAAGGCCTTTGAAAAAGCGCCCGACCACCTTCACCTGCGTCACTGACTGCTTCCTGGCCTGCGCCCGGTAAGCACAGATGGCTGACAGGTGCACCTTAAGGGTTGTTGAACGAAGCCCTTGCTGAGAAAGGGACCACAGGTAGTCCAGAATGCTTGCCAAGGAACAGGAGGAAGGGTCCAGGCCCTTGCCCTGACACCAAATGGAAAATCTCTTCCATTTGAAGGCATAGGATTTTCTGGTCGACTCCTTACGGGACGCCTCAACAACACTGAGGACCTCGTCAGAAAGACCCAAGGCCTGGAACTCTAGCCGCTCAGGAACCAGGCCGTCAGGTGCAGGGATTGAAGGTCTGGAGGGAATACCTTCCCCTGATTGACTGAGATCAGGTCCAGGCGGGCTGGAAGCCGCCTTGGGCGCCTGGAGCTGAGACTGAGGAGATCTGGATACCAGAACTGACGGGGCTAGCCTGGGGCTACCAGAATCACCTGCGCCTTGTCCCTCCTCACCTTGAGAAGCACCTTGTGGATCAATGGAAATGGGGGAAAGGCATAGAAGAGGCCCGGGGTCCACAGCCTCGAGAAGGCATCCCCCTGCAGCAAGCCCTGCTAAGGGGGGCCATGAAACAGTCTCAGCGTCGCATTCTCCCTGGAGGCAAACCGGTCCACCTGAGGTGTGCCCCAGTGGGAGAGGAGATCTTGTTCTACCTCCGGCAGGAGAGACCACTCATGAGCAGCAGCCCCTATCCGGCTTAGGGCATCGGCCAGGTTGTTGGAGGTTCCTGTCACGTGAATGGCAAGTAGATCTGCCTCCAGGCTGCACACGAGTGACCAAATGTGGAGAACTTCCCTGCACAGAGGCATGGAGCGCGTCCCGCCCTGGCGATTTAGATAGTACGTGGTCGTGGTATTGTCCGTCTGGAACTGAACCACTTGACCCCGTAGAAACGGAGCAAAGGCGGTGAGGGCTAGATGAACCGCTCGAAGCTCCAGCAGGTTGATGTGGCATCGGGACTTCTGAGGAGACCAGAGGCCGTGCGCTCTGTGCTCCCCCAGATGGGCACCCCAACCCATCAGAGAGGCATCGGTCGATAGAGGGACTGTCGGCTTGGGGTGGACAAATGGGATGCCCTCCTGCAGATATGCCAGAACAGTCCACCACTGGAGAGCATTCCACATCCCCTTGGTCACTGTCACTAGCTGATCCAACGGATCGCTGCCTGACCACTGGCTGGCCAGTCCCCATTGAAGGAAAGCATGTACCAGCGGCCCAATGGACCACGCTTGCAGGCTGCCATGAGGCCCAGGAGGCGAGGAAGTCCTGGGTAGGCGCACTGCCCAACCAGAAATGATTGGGCAAAGGAGGAAAGAACCTCGGCCCTGTCCACCGGAGCCGTGTTTGGCTCAAGAGAGTCGAGCTCTGCCCCGATGAAATGCATCACCTGCTTTGCAGTTCCTACTTGGCCTTGTTGATGAGGAGGCCAATTTGAGAACAAACCTGGAGGGCAGATCTCTGACCACTCCACCTCCGCTCTGGAGGGGCTGCAATCAGCCAGTCATCCAGGTAGGGGTACACCCGACCCTTCAGCCCATAGGAATGCAGTCACCACTGCCATGCATTTGTGAAGACCCTGGGAGCTAGGGAGAGCCAAGGGCATGGCCGGAATCAGAAGGGATCCCTCCGCTCTGAAGCGGAGGAATCTCTGATGAAATGGATGGATTGAGACATGAAAGAATGCATCCTGGAGGTCCAGGGAACAGAGCCACATGCCTCGTTCCAAGGATGGGATTATCTGAGCCAGAGTGACCATTCTGAAGGTCTGAGATCTTAGGAACCTGTTCAGTTCATGCAGGTCGAGAATGGGGCGTGAGCCCCCCATCCGTTTTGGAACCAGGAAATACCTGGACACAAACCCCGGGTCTGGAAGAGGATCCGCCATCTTCCTGATCACCTCTTTTTCAAGGAGCAGGGCAATATTGGCTTGGCGGGCCGACAGCGAGGCTGCGGACCCCGTAGCCCCCCGAGGGGCGACGGCTCGAAAAGGTGGGGTCTGCCCGAACTCCAGAGGCAGGCCCTTTCCTACCACCTCCAACACCCAGCGGTCTGTGGTGATAGCGGACCAGGCGGAAAGGAAGTGGCGGAGCCGTCCCCCCACAGGGGAACCCAGGGGGGAGTGACGAGGCTGGGGGCGACACCCCTCAACCCGTCACTGGACAGGCTTGGAGGAGGGACCAGCCGAGGGACCTCCTGGGCCTTTACCTCCCTGCTTCTTGTTGGAAGAAGCCACGAGCTTGGGTTTGGGATGCCAAGCTCGAGCCTGCTGGCCCTGATGCTGGTGCTGTTGGGCCGGATGTGCTGCAGGCGCAGAAGGACGAAAGGGCTTGTGCTGCTGCTGACGGCAGCCTTTGTCCTTCTGGGCGGAGGTGACAGAGTCCAGGGTGGCATTGGACTTTTCGATCTGCTGGAGGTGACCTTCCACTCCAGGGCCAAAGAGGTCGGTCCCCAAGAAGGGGACATCGCCAACTTGTGCTGGGTATCCGCTGTAAAGGTGGATATCCTCAGCCATGCCCTGCGGCGCATGGCCACTGCAGCCGCCACTGATCTGGCACAGGAATCCCCTATGTCCAGAGCTGTCTGGAGCTGCTGCTTCGCCACTGCCCTACGTTGGTCCCAGACCGTGGTCTGGAGGTCGGCCGGGGGATGAGGGATCACCTCATCCAGGCAGCCCATGAGGAGCGGCGGGAGAAGTATGCCATCAGCATGGCTGAGCCAGCTGGCGGAGGCCAGGGAGGGCATAACATCGCCTGCGCCCAGTGTAGTCCAGCTTTTGGACTCCTTGTCGGGGGCTTGTCCACGCCCTGGCATTCCCGGAATGCCGAGAACGCTGTCAGTGACCAACCCCGGCAGAGGGGTGCTCAAAACCCTGGCAAAGAGCAGGTAGGGACTCAGATACTTCCCGGCCATCCTGGCCGAGGGTGCAGGACAGGAAGCAGGCCGCTGCCAAAGCTCCAAGGCTAGGCCGACAATGGCCTCAGCCACAGGAAAGGCCTCCTGGGTGAACCCCGGTCCACTATCTCCGATGGGATACCTGGCCCGCTTGGACACAGGCTCGAGCTGCATCCCAGTGGACTCCGAGATGAGCCGGAGCAGACCCATAAAGGACGATGGGCTTTTGTCCAGTGACTGGCCCCCCGAGGACTCCAGGTCGACCTGCCTGGAGAATAGGGAGGAGTTGTCGTCAGACTCCGAAGAGTCCGCGAAGAGCTGCCTAGGGCCTGAGGCACCCTCCACCTGCCAAGGACGGTCGGGAGTGAGGGTGACAGACAACCTGTGGGGCAGACCTTGAGGCGACCGAGAATTCTTGGTCAGTGTCCCCAATTTCAGTTATGGAGGCGGAGGTTCCACCACAAGCGTGGGCAGTGTGAGGCGAATAACAATCGCCCAGACACACGGGCATCTCGACTGCAGTGAGCGGTTGCTTTGGCCGATCAGGTGACAGCCACTTGATGGCCGGGGAAGGCGTCGGAGTCGACTTAGCCCCAGACAAAAGTAACTGCTGCCACATCAGCTCCTCGTAGCGTCGATGCAATTTGCGCCGAAGCCTCTCCTCATTCGAGGAGGCAGATGAGGAGGAGCGGCGTCGCCGCTTACCTCGGTGCCGAGACCAAGACCGCCGATGTCGGCGGGATTGGCTGGACCGAGAAGAGGTCCAAGACTGAGACCAAGAACCTCGGTGTGTCCGAGGGCAGGCCTGGGAGGGAGCAGGGGACACCCGCTCCTCCCTCAGCTCGGACGTCTTAACTGGGGACTGCTGCACCGATGGCGCAGGTAAATCCTCAGTTTCCACCAGGAGAACCGGCGAAGATGGGTTGTCGGCCTCACTAGTCGACAAACCGTCCGACGGGTCAAGAAATATCTCGACCGCATCGACGGCTGTCTCAGCCGGCTGACCTGACGGGGACACTGTGAAGCCAGCAGCCTTAGCTGCAACCTCGACCGAAGTCGACGGTCGGCTGTCCGGGGAAGGGGACCTCTCCCGCTCCCACGAACGTCGATGATGGGACTTACCCTTGGGATCCTTCTTCTTGGACTGAGAGGCCCCTCTCCCTTCGTGGAAAGGGAATGGCAAAGCTCCTTGAACGAAGCAGAATATGAGGTACCCAATGCGAGCAGGATAAATGCCGCGACCGAGGAGGAAGATGCAGCCTGGGCTGCCTCCGCCTCGAGGGCGATCATCTGCTCGAGCTGCTCAGCCGAGCCAGCCATCGTGGGTAACCTCCCCAAAGGGCCTCTTCACTTAACTGGCGGGTAGCACTTCTGGGTGCCCAGCTTCAACCGGGCAGCGTGGTCCTCCAAGACGTTGGCCGAGAACGAACAGCAAGATTCGCAGGCCTGCGGATCGTGTTCTAGGCCGAGGCAGTAGACGCACGTGGAGTGCAGATCCGTCCTGGACATCTTCTGCCCACACAGGCACCGCCGAAAACCGGGAGTCGATTTGTCCATCGCAGCCACGAGGGAAAAGGAAGACCGGTCTTGAAAATTTTAAAACGAGTTTCAGACGAACCGAAGAATTAGGATCCAGTCTAACACGCAGGGCGTTAAGGAGGGAACCTGAGCTTCCACGCGGTAAGGAAGATCTGACGTCATGGGGCGGAGCAGAGAGTTCTACCACCTGGGTGGGTGGGAGGAGCCAGCTTGAAGACCTTCCGGCAAGATTTAAAGCGGCAAGGAACCTGCCAGACAGTGTGGATGAACAACATATCCATGTCCCTAGAAACAAAATGCTCTATCTTTGACAGTGCCATTTTAGGATTCTTGCTGCTGGGATGAAAGGGGCCAGAGAGAGATGCAGTTCGAGATGAAAATAAAAAAAAAATAAATAAAACGATGGACATACGTAATATAAGAAATTTGCCAGCAGATAAAGGCCTAGATTCATCGTTCGCTCGAATGTGCAGCTAGCACCCCTATTCTGCAGCCCTTCCACCCTTCCTTCCATTAACCTCCCCTTGTCCTGTCCCATCCCTTTAGAAGCAGTCCACTGTTCTACTGGATACCACTTTGCAGGCAATGCATTCCACCCAGCACCACCTCTCTGTAAAAAGTGTCTCTTCATCTCCCTCCTGAACCTTCCTCCCTCCAATCTCATATTATGGCCCCTGGTGTCCCTCCCCTCCCTTACTTTGAACAGCCCCTCTGTACCTGTCTTGTTTATTCCTTTCATGTACGTAAAGGTTTTAATCATGCCCCCCCCCGTCCCTCCTCTCCCCAGCAAGTACATGTTCAACTCCCTCAGCCTCCTCTCGTATGATAAGTCCCCAGCCCCTTGATCATCTTTGTCGCCTACACACCCCTCCAATAACTTAATGTCCCTCTTCAGATACGGGCGCCAGTACACAATGAGTACTTCTGGTGCGGTCTAACTAATGACCCATACAGTGACAGAATCACCTCCTCCCTCCTCAAGGATATACCCCTTGCAATGCAACCCAGCATTTTGTTGGCCTTTGCAGCTGCCTTCCTACATTGTGCCGAGTTGTTCACTGACCCTGTAATGAGCACACCCAGATCCTTCTCCTCCTCTGTCTGGGCTAGCTGCACTCCCCCAGCAGGTAACTCCTCCTTGGGTTCTTCATCCCAAAATGCAGCACCTTGCACTTTTTGGCATTAAACCCCAGTTGCCAGGTTTCAAGCTTTGACAGATCATCCTGCAACTCCTGCCATCCCCCTAGGTTGTCCACCACCGCTCCCACCTTGCTATCATCAGCAAACAGACTGATCTTGCTCTTGATGTCCAATGATATGTCTGCAATGAATACCCCAAACAACACTGGTCCCAACACTGAGCACTGTGGAACACCGCTCGTCACTACCCTTGGGTGTGAGCTCCCACCACCACCACCCTCTGTTGCCTTCCCGAAGCCAGTTCCCTACTCATCTCACCAGCTTTGCACCCGCTGTACCTTCTAACTACTTCCCAGCCTTCCACGCGCACTGAGTCGAATGCCTTACTGAAATCCAGATACAGGACATCCACTGCGTACCCTGTCCAGTTGCCTAGTAACCCAGTCATAAACTCCACCAGATTGGTTTGGCAAGATCTGCCACATATGAAGCCATGCTGTCTGCTGTCCTGTAGTCCTTGGCCTCTAGGAGGGCCACCAGCCCTCCTTCAGGATAGTCTCCATTAGCTTACCCACGATGGATGTGTGAGGCTCACCAGTCTGTAGTTCCCGATTCATCCTTGAGGCCACTCTTGTGGAGGAGCACCACATGAGCCATCCTCTAGTTCTGAGGTACAAACCCGAGTGTAGTGAGGCATTAAATAGGTCTGCCAAATGTCCCATAGGGACCTCTGCCAGCTCCTTGGTACCCTGGGGTGGATGCCATCTGGGCCTGGCGCCTTGTCCACCCTCAGTGCCTTCAAACCCTCCCAAACTCTGCCCTACATGATTTCCCCATCTATTACCCCCTTCCCCCGTTTCTGCCGTCCCTCCCCCTTGGGTGTCACCCCCCCTTCTCCTTAGTAAATACCGAGCAGAACTAATCGTTTAATGCTTCTGCCTTATCGCGCCCACCTCCCTCCTTCTTAATCCTTACTACGTGGTCCTTACAGCTGCTTTTCTCCCTGATGAACCTAAAGAAGACCTTCCCCCTCCTTAATGCCTTGAGCCAGCCTGAGCTCCGTAGATGCCTTGGCTCCCCTTACTGCCCTTGTCACCTCCTTCGATTCCACCAAGTACTCCTCCCTGTCCTCTCTCCTTCCTGTTTTCTTGTACCTCCTAAAGGCAGCTCTTTTCCTCCTTACCTTTTCCATGACCACCTTACTCCACTAGCTCGGTTTCTTAGCCCTAGCCTTCTTGCTCTGGGCTTTGCAGCAGGTTTTGGTTGCCTCCACTATCCCCAACTTTATGAGCTCCCATCTCTGGTTAGTGTCCATACTAGACTGAATTCTGGCCAGGTACCCTTTTACCACTTCCCCCATCCTCCCAAAGTCGGCTCTCCTGAAGTCCAGCACTCTTGTGCCAGATTCCACTCCTTCCTTGCCCATTTCCAATGTGAGCCATACTGAGTGGTGGTCACTCCCTGACAGCAGTTCTTCCACTGTAAGTTCTCTCACAAAGTCCCCATTTGCCAGCACAAGGTCAAGGGTATTCCCTAACCTGGTTGGTTCACTGACCATTTGCAGCAGGAAGCTGTCCTGGAAGGCATCCAGTAGTACCTGCTCCCTTCTGTTCCTGGTTGTTGGGGTACTCCAGTCTACTCCTGGCATGTTGAAGTCCCCCACAATCACCACACTACCCTTCTCGCAGGTCCTCCTGATCTGTCCCGCTAGTTCGCTAACTCCTCCGTCTGAGATGGTGGCCTGTACACCACTCACATTCTGAGAATCCTGTTCTTGGAATCCTGGATTTGCATCCAAAGTGACTCCGTACTACCCTCCTCCCCTTCCTCCCTTACACACTTCAGCCCTTCCTTCACATATAGTTCCACCCCCGGCCCCCTTTCCCAATCACCCTGTCCCTACGAAATAACCCGTACCATGGTACAGACAGGTCCCAGTTATTGCACTGGGTGGCCCATGTTTCTGTGATGGCTGCAATGTCCACCTCTCCCTCTCCTATGAGCGCCTGTAATTCTGCAGTTTTCCTCCCAAGGCTCCTAGCATTAAGGGTAACCACCTTCCACCCTTCCCACCCCTCATCCTGCCCTCCTTTACCAGCATCACCAACAGTACTTGCCATTTGGACAGATGGACCTACTAGGAAAACAGGGAGTGAGTAAATAAAATCAAAAATCAAAACAGTACATGGCTTCTTCATGAAGCGGGAGAGTGTATTTCATTGGTTTTATGTTGTGGTGCCATAATGTTTATAACTTTCTTCAGTTGGCAAATAATGGAAGTCTTCATGCAGTTTCAGCCACCGCTCTCCCAGTTCTCGCAGATGCTGGCTGAGACATTACAGTGGGAGAATGGCTGCATGCAGTGCTCATTTGTGAAACCAGTTTGAAGTGCCAATAGCTTCTTGATATTTCCCTGTTGTGAGGTCACCTAGGGAAGAAAAGTGCCGGTCGGCATAGATATGGGCTGATAAGGACACGGCTCAAAGGTCACTTTAGCTAATCAGATTTAGCCATTTTCTTTACCCATTTTATAAACAGAAATAGCAGACAGATGGACCTTCACTGATGAGTAACTCAGGCCCAGGTCAGAGAGGTACAGCAGATACTCCATGACCTGAGGAACCGGTGCCTGGTTTGGATCAGGGCCCCATGGAGTATGCAGAACTGGGGTGGGCTGAGGCGTGAGAGGAGGCACACCCACTGGGAGATCACATTTTACAGTGTCCCATCAGTGAGGAAAAAGCTCCTTGACCTCGAAAGGTTCAATTTTGGGAACCAGGCACAGGAGGTGCACCAGAGTCGGTGCCCGGCCCCATTGTCAGGAGAGGTGGCAGCGTAGTTCCAACCACCAGCACCGTGTTCAGGGCACTGGGCGCCGGTCTCTGAGGCGATGATGAGGGCATCAGTTGCCCGACGCTGGCCCGACGCCAGGTGGACTGCTGCCTGCTGTGGAGAGAGGGTCCCAGAATTGACAGGTGGAGCCGGTGTAACTGGTGTCACGACCACTTTAACCAGGCGGCGGAGCAGCCTCACCGGACATGGGGTGGAGGCCGGAGGAGAGCAGTCAAGGCCAGTCCAGTGTCCATTTGTCCCTGAATCTGATGGATGATTTCCGTGAGACTTGGGACGGTTGGATTGTTTATGGTGCTTGTAGGACTTCTTGACTGAATATCGGTCAGTCGTCTGAGTCCTTAGACTTAGGCGGCAGAGATGATGCCCTGCCTCCTGAAGACCCGGAGGTCTTGCTCGACTCCCAGAGGTCGGCCACGGAGGCAGAGGCCGAGCGGGGGGAGGACTTACCTGTACCCACCGAGGAAGCCTTCTTGGCGGGCAGGCGCACCTTCAGAGGTTGAAGAGTGGCCCCAGAGGACTTAGTTGCCACAGACCCGGCGGTAGACGGCATATGGTTTGAGGCAGGAATCATGCCCTGACGACCCAGACTTCAGCCCGAGGACTGGGCCTCGCTCAAGACCTCTCTCACTCCTGGTGCTCCCAGTGTTTGTGGTGCTTCTTGTAGGCGGGCGATTGCTCCAATTCCCCCTGAGGACGAGTTGTGTTCCATGGCGGCCAATCTGGACTCCACTAAAAAGGTAGAAAGGGACTTTTGATACCTGATGCGTGTCCGAGAATTGAAGACCTGGCAGTGGGGACAGGAGCTGGTGTCATGGTCATGTCCCAGGCAGAAAAGACAAGCGGAATGGCCGTCCTTCAAGGGGATCTGCCACCCGCAGGAGCACTTGTTAATGTGCCCCTTAGAGGATGATGACATAGGCGAAGAAAATCCGCAGAAAAACAGTGGAGAATGGTAGGAGAGCAATCAGTACTGATGTGCAGTAACTGAAGGTGAACTAACCCAGACCATGCGGCGGGAAAGAACTGGAACATGTGGGGAACACCCCCTTGATATAGGGTGACGTCTGGGGCAGAGCCGATGTCGGCATTCCCACATCGGTACTGCTAAAAGAAAGAATTTACCAAGAACCGCTGCCAGGTGACGTCAGACCTACTTGTGTTATCTGCTGCAAGAGCTTCCTCTCGAAGTAAGATCTCAAGTGTTAGGTGCCCTAGACCCATCATGGACAGCATTAATCACCACTGAGTCTGCCTCAAGTTCTGTGGCATAAAAAGGTTTCCCAGAAGTGGCAGAATACATTTATCTGCTTTCCTTGTGATAGCTGGTATATTATTTGGTCTGTACCAAACTGCATAAGTTGCACTCTCTAATGCTGGGAGCAAAGGAGGTACCACAATGGCAGGAGATTCTGCGATCTCCAAGAACTCCAGCAGGTTCTTTTTAATGGTATCCTGCTTTTCTAATGCAAAACCCATGGCAGCCTCCATCTGATGCATCATGGAGAAAAAAATAAGGTCCTCCAGAGGGAACCGTGGTGAGTTCACCACAAAGTCTTCACTGCATGTGGAGACTTTAGAGCTGTTGCTAAGTTCACATTGGCTTTCAGCATAATCTTCAGCCTCATCCTCCTCTCCCTGCATCATCAGATCAAGACTGTACTCATATTCCTCATCGGCCAGGTCCACGGAAAGGAGGGACCATGCTGACGACATAAGCGGCAGCAAAGGAAGTGACTGTGGCAAGGAATTCCTTGCAGCGTTAATGAGGGATTGGCAGGAGTCCCCATTGATGGGCCCCCTGAAACAGGGAAACCAAGCAGTAACCGTCTAATCATCTCTGACGAAGGCATGAGAACTGCTTGAGCATTGGTGTCGTTTTGGTTGACGGGCGTGACTGCGATAGTTGATGGGAGAGGCCAAGTCCCCAGGTCAGTGGTGACGAGCAGCTGTAATAGGGGCTGGTAGTGCCTACAGCAAGCCCTGACCTTGGCATCATGTCAACGGGTGGCACCACTGCCGGAGCAGACAGCACTGAAAAGGAGGTCATACCTCTATAGCACAGAGGCAACCTTAAAGCACACCAGTGAAGCCTTCTCCATGTCCTAGTGCTTGTGTTTGCGACTCCCAGATGTTTTCTCCCAGGATCTCAATGACTGCAATTCAGTCAAAGGAGCCAATGATGTGGATTTCTGTTGGAGCTTCTTCTCCATTCTTTTCCACCATCTTTGGAGCAAGAATTTCTCCAAAGCCCTTTCAGCATCACTTGGTTGCAGAGTTAAACCCCCAGCAGGTCACAAAGGCTTTCACGCTGTGGCTTAGGCCCAGGCAGCAGACACAAACATTGTGGGAAACACCTGTGTAGATTTTTTCTCCACACTAACAGTACTAGAAAAGTTTAGACAGTTATTTTGACAACATACAGGTCACTGAAAATCATTCTAAAAGTGATTACTTTGATAAAGAAATAAAAGCGGTGGCAATATTCTATGATGTTTCCTTGTGTGGTCTGACGAGTTCAGATCAATGGCGGAAAAGAACTGAGGAGAGATGGGCTGCCCACATTTATGTATATGCTGACGTCATCAAGGACAGCCCCTGGAAGACTGCTTGCAAAAGCTTCCGTGTGGTACTAGTGCCTGGCAGTTATAAGATCCAAAGATGTGAGCTGATGAAAGAGATATCCTTGAAGAGGATGCATTATTTTACAGAGAGGGTGGTGGAACCCTGGAACAGTCTGCCAGCCGAGGCGGTACAAGCCAAAACCATAAATGGTTTTAAGCAGGATTTGGACAGAGTGAAGGCTATAGTGGCTACTCGGGGCAACAGTAGCAGGGAAAAGATTGGGGTCGGAAGGACAGATAGGGCTAGTTCCCTGGATGACGTTTAGGTCCTGGGGATAGATAGGGAAGCACGAGCAGACTGTATGGACCATCAATCTTTTTCTGCAGGCACTGCCTTTCTTTCCAAGATGATTAGTGGGCTATGTAGCAAGCCATAAGAGGAGAGACTGGAAAGCTTGAAACTCTTTAGCTTGGAAAGGAGCAGAATTAGAGGGGATCCAGTGTCAATGCATAGAATAAAAAAGATCAACCACCAATGGAGGCACTTAACTTGACTTTCAAAATTAACGAACACGATAACAGGAATCATGCCTTACAGCTACAAAGGAAAACATTCAGAACAGTTAACAGAAAGTTTTTTTCTATACACAAAGGATTGTGTGTACAGCAGTGGTGGGCAAACCAGAGGCCTGTGGCGGGTTGCTGCACCAAGAACATTTCTCCCTTGGTAATTAAAAAATGCTTAAAATAAATAAGCGGTACCTTTAAATTGGCGCTCCACATCTCTTGCCACATACTGCTGTAATCAGCTATCATTAACACATCATTACAGATATCAGATTGCCAGTACACTTACAACAGTGTGTTAATAAGGTGTTCTTGGCAAATTCAAATAACTAGATTTGTGTTTGACTCAGAGACAAGTACTTTAATTGTGATGGAGAACAGAAGTCGACCTGAGAACAGCCGTGGAACTAAGTGAGAAGCAAAGAGGCAAGAAGAAAATCTAAGCAAACTGAAATGAACAAAGGTACCGCAAGAGCTCAGTCACAGTGTTTGCTGTTTGTTGTATTTTTATTTAAATCTTCGATCTGTGAGCTGTACTCCTATTTCGTAAGGCTGCTGCAGTGCAGTGCTTGTTGTTGGGGATTTCACTTGCAGAAGCTTTCTCCATTCTGATACCATGTCAGCTCCGCATTCCCAGCTGTGGGTGACAAAAGTTAGGAGTTTGTGAAATTTATGAAAATTAGTGTTCTGGGTGCTGCACTTGATATTCGGGGCTACTGAGGGTTCTTAGTTGTCATTCACAATACCGCCTCCCCACCACCACCACTGAATGAGGTGAAAAGGGTCTTGTAGTCATGCGTGGTCATGTTGCCCTCGAGGGGGGGCCGAGGGCAGCACAAGTGACCCTCATAGCATTTGAGGTTGCCCACCACTGGTGTACAGAGTACGTGTTAGTCAAAAAGAAACGGTGCGTGAGAATAGATATGACTCGTTAAAGTATGGATTTGCTAAAATAGTGATAGAAACTTACCTGTACATTACATAAGGAGCACTGCTTCTTACGTTCGTAAGGTGTAAGCTTAGGTGCATAATCCGGATTGGCATGCCTCCCACTGCTGAGCTCAGCTGCTTTTTCTTTTCTTTGTTCTATTTGTTCCAAGTGTCTTCGAACACTTTCATCATGCTAAGAAACATGGCACATAGCAATTAATCATACTAAAATAAACACATGTTTAAATGATCAAAATAAGTTGCCAAGTGAGAATTATCCTAAAATCAGTAATACTCAGTTTCGTTATTATTTCAGAAAGAAGATAACGGCATATTATGGGCATCTTTTACAAGAATGAAATGGCCAGGGGAGAATAGTGCTCTTTCATCTAAAAAGATTTTACTTGTATGGAAAAAAAAAAAAACACAGTCCTTGGAAATACTGTAGTTAAAAAAAAAAAAAAAGGAAAAAAAGCGGTTGGTGCAAGCTCTCCGGAGCATCCAAAAGTGAGACTTAGCAGCTCCTGCCATGTGACAGGTACTTTTTTTAAAGAACAGGTGTGTACTTCTAACAAATAGACAACTGATTATTTTATTGTATTTTTATGTGTTAGTAATTACTTTATTCTTTTATAACAAAATATTGGTTGGTGTAGTGAAACAAGTGGGTTTTTACCTTTGCTTTTCACGCTGCTAGTAAAAGAAAAAAAAATCAGTGGAATGCTGGTGTCGCGATGTCAGAAACTGCCAGCTTAGGAGCCCACTGTATTTCAGTGAGAAACTAAATACAGGTTACTCACCTGTAACAGGAGTTCTAGGAATGGTATATGTTGTTCATCCACACTCATTGGCAGTATCCTTGCCGCTTTAAATCTTGCCGGAAGGTCTTCAAGCTTGCTCCTCCCACCCACCCGGGTGGTATAACTCGGCCTCCCCCATGACGCTAGATCTGGCCCGCTGGAAGCTCAGGTTGTGCGTCGAGCCGGGAGGTCGTAGGAATATGTGGATGAACAATATATACCATTCCTAGAACTCCTGTTACAGGTGAGTAACCTGTATTTCTAGGGACATGGATATGTTGTTCATCCACACTCATTGCAGACTCCTAGCAGTTCTCCTGGGAGGAGGGAGGCAAGACGACACCCACATATACTTACTTGGGAAAGAGAGACTGGGAACCGAGGCCCCAAAACCAGCATCCCGCGTGACTCAAGGTCGATGTGGTAGTGGGTAATGAAGGTGTTTGCTGACTTCAGGTAGCAGCCCTGCAGATTTCCTGGATAGGGACGTCCCTGGAAGCAGCCACTGTTGCAGCAGTATGGCGGTAGAATGAGCTCTTATCCTCTGGGAGGCTCCATGCCCGCTAACTTATAGCAGAGATCTATGCAGGAGGTTACCCACCTGCTTATCGGTCCGCTTGGCTGCAGGTCTGCCAGATGCGCTTCAGCGTAGGTGACAAACAGCTGGCGAACCTCTCCCACTTCCAGCCGTGGCGCCTCCTTATAATAAGCGAGCGCCTTCTAGGATCCAGAGTATGGAGCCTATATTCGGCCTCCGAGGTGTGATTGGGGAGAACACCGGCAGAGTCAACACCTGGTTAGGTGAAACTCCGGCACCACCTTCGGAAGGAATTTCGGTGGGGGGAAGAGGACAACCTTGTCCCTGTGGAAGACCAGGTAAGGAGACTCGATGGAAGCGCCTGGAGCCTCCCATCCTTCTGGCTGACGGATAGCCACCAAGAAGGCGGTCTTCCACGACAGGTAGAGAGAGCACACCTGTGCATAGGTTCGAATGGCTTGCCCATGAGCTTTGCCAGTACCAGCAGTAGATCCCACGGAGGTGGGGGTTCCCGGCACTGAGGAAATGTGATCAAGGCCTTGAAAAAGCGCCAGACCACCTTCTCCTGCGCCACTCGACTGCTTCCCGGCCCGCGCCTGCAAGCAGAGATGGCTGCCAGGTGCACCCTTAGGGTCGCCGACCTAAGCCCTTGACTAGAAAGGGACCATAAATAGTCCAAGATGCTTGCCAAGGAACAGGAGGAAGGGTCCAAGCCCTTGTTCTGACACCAAATGGAAAACCTTTTCCATTTGAAGGCATAGCATTTTCTGGTCGACTTCTTACGGGACGCCTCAACTACATTGAGGACCCCGTCGAAAGACCCAAAGCCTGGAACTCTAGCCGCCAGGAACCAGGCCGCCAGGTGCAGGGATTGAAGGTCCGGATGGAACACCTTCCCCTGATTGACTGAGAGCAGGTCCGGGCGAGCTGGAAGCTGCCGCGGAGTCCTGGAGCTGAGACTGAGGAGATCTGGGTACCAGAACTGGCGAGGCCAGTCTGGGGCTATCAGAATCACCTGCGCCTTGTCCCTCCTCGCCTTGAGAAGCACCTTGTGGATCAAGGGAAATGGGGGAAAGGCGTAAAAGAGGCCCGGGGTCCATTGCCTCGAGAAGGCATCCCCCTGCAGCGAGCCCTGCTGAGGGGGGCGGGCATGGAACAGACTCAGCTTCGCGTTCTCCATGGAGGCAAACAGGTCCACCTGAGGTGTGCCCCAAAGGGAGAACAGATGCTGTACTACCTCCGGCAGGAGAGACCACTCGTGGGATGCAGCCCTATCCGGCTCCAGGGCATCGGCCAGGGTGTTGGAGGCTCCTGCCACGTGAATGGCTAGAGAGATCCGCCCAGGCTGGCGACGAGTGACCAAATGCGAGAGCTTCCTTGACAGAAGCATGGAGCGTTCCCGCCCTGGCGGTTTAGATAGTACATGGTCGTGGTATTGTCCGTTCGGACTCGGACCACTTGACCCCGGAGGAACGGAGCAAAGGCGGTGAGAGCTAGGCGGACCGCTCGGAGCTCCAGCAGGTTGATGTGGCATCGGGACTCCCGCGGGGACCAGAGGCCATGAGCCCGGTGTTCCCCCAGATGGGCACCCCAACCCATCAGAGAGGCATCGGTCGACAGAGAGACCGTCGGCTCGGGGCGGACGAACGGGATGCCCTCCTGCAAATGATCTGGAACGGTCCACCACTGGAGAGCATTCCACATCCCCTGTGTCACCGACACAAGCTGGTCCAAGGGATCGCAGCGTTGAGACCACTGGCTGGCCAGTCCCCACTGAAGGGGACGCATGTTCCAGCGCGGCCCAACGGACCACGCTGGTACAGGCCCGATGAGACCCAGGAGCGCAGGAAGTCCCGGGCAGGCCAATTGCCCAAACCGAAATGATCGGGCAAAGGAGGAAAGAACCTCGCCCTGTCCGGCCGGGAGCCGCGCCTGGCTCGGGAGAGTCGAGCTGCTCGATGAATAAAATCACCTGCTCGCTCGAGTTCCGACTGGCCTGCTGACAAGGAGGCCCAGTTGAGAGCAGACCTGGAGGGCCAGATCTCTGGACCACTCGCCTCCTTCCTGGAGGGAGCTGCTATCAGCCAGTCGTCCAGGTAAGGGTACACCGGACCCTCGGCGCCGGAGGGAATGCTGTCACCACTGCCATGCATTTGGTGAAGACCCTGGGAGCTGGAGACAAGCCGAGGGCATGGCTTGAACTCGAGAGAGATCCTTCCGCCGGAAGCGAAGGAATCTCTGGTGAGACGGACGGATAGGGACGTGAAAAACGCTGGCCCTGCAAGTCCAGAGAGCAGAACCACACGCTGCTCCAAGGGATGGTATTATCTGAGCCAGAGTGACCATCCTGAAGGTTCGAGACCTTAGGAACTTGTTTAGGTCGTGGTAGGTCGAGAATGGGGCGCCAGCCCCCGCCTGCTTGGAACCAGGAAGTACCTGGACACAAACCCTGGGTCTGAAGGAGGGTCCACCATCCTCTCTACCACCTCCTTCTGGAGGAGGAGAGGAAAATGGCTCGACGAGCCGCCAGTGAGGCTGGGATCCCGGCCTCGAGGGGCACGGCTCCTGGAAGGGTGGTGCCTGCTCGAATTCCAGAGGCAGGCCTCTTCCCACCACTCTCAAGACCCACCTGTCCGTGGCTAACAGCGGACCAGGCGGAACGGAAGTGCTGGAGCTGCCTTCACGGGGGACCTAGGGTAAGGTGACGGGGATGGGGGCTACACCCCTCAGCCTGCCACTGGGGCAGGCTTGGAGGAGGGACCGCCGAGAGACCTCCTGGGCCCTTTCCTCCTGCCTCCTGTTAGAGGAAGCCGGCGGCTTGGGTTTGGGATGCCAAGGTCGAGCCTGCTGGCCCCGACGTTGCTGGGCAGGCTGCAGGGGCACAGAAGGACGAAAGGGCTTAGGCTGTGGTTTGCGGCCTTTGTCCTTCTGAGCGGAAGGGACCGAGTCCAAGGTGGCATTGGACTTCTCGATCCTCTGCAGGTGACCTTCCACCCCAGGGTCAAGAGGTCAGTCCCCAAAAGGGAACATCCGCCAACATGCTGGGTATCCGAAGTAAAGGTGGATATCCTCAGCCAAGCCCTCGCGACGATAGCCACTGCGCGCCAACCGATCTGGCACATGAGTCTCCTACATCCAAAGCAGTCTGGAGCTGCTGTTTGGCCACTGCCCTGCCCTGGTCCCGCACCTGCTTAACCGTAGTCTGCAGATCGGCGGGAAGATGAGGGATGACCTCATCCAGGGAGCCCAACAGGGCATGAGAAAAATGTGCCATGAGGACGGCCGAACTGGCCTGACGAAGGCCGAGAGAGGACGCAGCGTAGACTTTTCGCCCGACATAGTCCAACTTCTTGGACTCCTTGTCAGGAGGTTTGTCCACATCCCTGGCGCTAGCGGGCGCAGGCCGGAAAACGCTAGTCGGTAACCCAACCCTCAGCAGAGGGGTGTTAAAACCGACAAGGAACCGAGGGACCGGATACCTTCCTGGCCATCCTGGCCGGAGCGCAGGGCAGGAAGCAGGGCGCTGCCAAAGTTCCAGTGCTGGACCCACTATGGCCTCGCCACGGAAAGGCCTCCGTCGAATCCCTCGGTCCAGAATCTCCGTGAGGGATACCTGGCCCGCTTGGAACGAGGTTCGAGCCCATCCCGGTAGACTCGAGATGAGCGAGCAGTCCTAGGAAAGGACGACGGGCTATCGCCCATTGGCTGACCTCCTGAAGACTCCAAGTCCAGTCGCTTGGAGAAGAAGGGAGGAATCATCTTCGGACTCGGAAGAGTCCCTCGAAGAGCTGCCTCTGGCCTGAGCCACCCTTCACCTGCCGAGGTCGGCCGGAGTGAGGGTAACTGACAGCCGATGGGGTAAACCCTTAGCGACCGAGAATCCTTGGTCGAGCCCCAATTGGTGGCTGTGGGCGGAGGTTCCACCGCAATCGGTGGAGCAGCTGGTTTTGGCCGAACAACCGCCTGGGTAGTAGGCTCTCGGGCAAGTCGGGGGGTTGTGTCGGCCGTTCGGTGACAGCTGCTTAATGGCCGGGGAAGGCGCGGAGTCGGCTTATTCCGGCCAGGAGGAGCTGTTGCAACATAAGGTCCTCCGTCGGCGTAATTCGCGAAGCCTCCCTCATCGAGGAGGAGGAGGCGAGGCAGCCCAGCGCCCGCTGCAGCGATGCCGAGGGCCGGGGCGCCTATGGCGGGTGGGCAGCTGGACCCGAAGAGGTCGAAGACGAGACGAGAGTCCGGAATTTCCGGGGTCGGTGCAGGGAGGTGTCGGCCGGAACCGACACTCCCTTCGGCTCGGAAGGTCCATCCGAGGGCTCCGGAACCGGAGGCACAGGCGAGCCCACGGGATCCTCAACTCCTCCCGGGGGAACCGGGGAGAGGGGAATCTCGGCTGCTAAAGGCGACAGCCCGTCCAATGGGTCGAGAAAAATCTCGACTTCATCAGTGGGAGTCTCGGTCAACTGACCTGACGGGGACACCGTGAGGCCAGTGGCCGAAACCCGGTCGACGGGCAAAAAGCCGGCGGCCACGGCCCGGGAGAGGGACCTTCCCGCCCCAAGAGCGTCGACGGAGGGACTTACCCTGTCCCTCTTTTGGACCGAAAAAGGTCCAGCAGCGCAGGCCCTTCTCCTTTAGTGGAGAGGGACAGACAAAGCTCCTAAAGGCAAGCCGTAGGAAGAACCCAGAGAAGGCGGGATAAATGCCGCGGCCGAGGAAGATACACGCCCGCGCCGCTCTCTTCGAGGGGGCGACCATCCGCTTCGAAGCTGATCCGGCTGAATACCGCTGGACACCGCCAACCGGCCTCCTTGGACTTCACCGAGGGAACGCTCTCGGACGTCCCAGCGTTGTAACCGGCAGCACGGTCTTCGAGGACGAGGACGAGAAAGATGAGCACAGTCGCAAGCCTGCGGTCGTGCTCAAGGCCTAAGCAGTAGACACCGTGGAGTGTGGATCCGTCCGAGACATCTTCACCGGCATGGGCATCTCCGAAACTGGAGTCGATGATCCATCGCAGTCAGCTGAGGGATCAAGACTGAAGTCTTTTGCAAAATATTATTTTAAATCCGCAAACGGAGAAATAGGAACCAGTCACAAACGCAGAGCGTTAAGGAGGGAACCTGAGCTTCCAAGCGGAAAGATCTGGCGCCATGGGCGGAGCCGAGTTATACCACCCGGTGGGTGGAGGAGCAAGCTTGAAGACCTTCCGGCAAGATTTAAGCGGCAAGGATACTGCCAATGAGTGTGGATGAACAACATATCCATGTCCCTAGAAATAGATGTTTCCATCTTTTTCAAAAGAAACAGACACTTCCTTCAGCAACAAACACTGACTTTCATATGTCTGCACTGCTGTACTCCATCTGTATGACTGTACAGTTTTAAAAAAAAAAAATAACTGGCTTCTCTTTCCTCCTTCCCAAGTAAAGTCTGGTTATGAGAACAATTTCACCTGTTACATTATAACAAAAGATCAAAAGTTATCATAAATAACATTTCTATTAAATATAACATATTTCTATTAAATATGTAATATGTTGGTGGTAGAAAGTGTTTCTCTATAAAAATCTGAAAACAGATTTGCAGTTCCCCACTGAAACACACTGCCAGCCTTGTCAGTAAAATGTTTCTAACACCGTAATACAAGAATTCCCTGGAATTTTGTTTTTTGCTAGTAGTTGGCAAAATACAAATAAAAGATGAAAATGTAATTAAAGAAAGAAAAGTAAACTAAATGATTACAGAGGCATCTAGAGACCAACACCTTCATTCTTTAAGATATACATCCTTATTAAGCACTTGCTCTTCAAACTTAACTTTTACTGATTTCGATTTGGGAAGAAGCAAAACAAATGCAAAGCATCCCACACAATGAATTATAATATATACCATTATGATGTGGCACAACTAGTACACTGTACAGCCTCAATAGTGCTAAAGACACCAACAGCTGGAGGCATTTTGTACAAGTTGCAAATGCCATTTGATAATCATACTAAGCCAAGCTGTGCAAAAATATTTGAACTGATCAACAGATCACTAAGTTATCTAGAAACAGCCCAGTGGTTGATAAGTTCAAACTTTCATAATTAATCAGAGCTAAACCTAGCTGGTATGATAAGACTGTGCAAAATATAACATACAGAATAGTGTATGGGTGACCATACACAACAAGGCTGTTTCCATCGAGGGGATGTGATGGTATCACAGAGACCTCGAGAGCGAAGCTCATGAGCAAGGCCACTGATTTGCGGTGATTAAAACAATTAAATTCTGTTTTCGAGACTTAAGATTCCAGAATTTTACCGGTGATTTTTACTCTAATTTCCGGATTGTACTGGGATTCTGCTATCATTCTTTTAGTATGTGCATATATAATCAGAATTAAAGAAGGCTTAACATACAGAGCATTAAATAAAGCAAACTGAAAATAGTACAGGAAGGAATTAAAAGAAAACCACTCTGTATTATAGATTTACTGATCTGATAGAAAATGTTAGATTCCATGAAATCATCTTTTTTACCGGGTTTCAGGCAGCCCTAATTCCGGAATTTTACCGGATTTTCCGGTAAAAACCGAAAAACAGTGGCCTTGCTCATGAGGTTTCCATGATGACATCACATGCCTAAGAAGAAAACACAGCCTTAATTGTGTATGGTCACCCATATACTGTTTTACATAATGTATGGTTTGCCTCTACTGAAAAATTAAGTTTTAACGACTCGCTAAGTTAAAAGGCTCTTACTGTCCGTACATTTCATCAGTGCTCCCGCTCGCTCTGGCACCTCACTCGCTGATGCCATTGCTCCCATGCCTCATTCAAAATCAACAATCCACAGCCTTTTTTTTTTTTTTTTTAAACAAAAAGAAAAACAAATTAACGATTAAGTACAGTTTAGGACCACAGAAATATTTATGGCTGTCCGAATCTAAATTGCTTCGGCTACCCACTTGATAAATGGAACCACCATTTTCCCATGAGTTTTCTTAAAAGTCACGTCGTCAACCAATCACCACGCAAGTCAAGGCTGAAGAGTTGTTGTGGTATCATCGTGACGTCAGAACGATACCGCAATAACTTTTCATTACCTTTGAACTGTACCACAAGAAGAAAATTATCAGTATGGACATCCATACACAACAGGGGCAACCCATATACTATAGTTTCTTTTTATAAGTTCAAATAACAGGATCACTTCCTGATATCTTGAAGAGGCATTAAATGGTATCTGCCTGAGCCCCAGAATTCACATGACCATACAAATCTTATACTCCAGAGAGAAAGGGGTGTGACCAAGGAACAAGAAAAGCAAGCACCCCACTACTAAATGACAGAAAAATGTAGCAAAAATATGGCTGCTTCCATATAAACACCATGAGGGAGTCAAGATGGCAAATAATCCTATTCATATTATACCTGAAAAAAATCATACACAAAGAAGGACCCATACGATGCTACTAGTGGGCCAATATGTCATAACAGCCCCTCTGGTCATAACCTGTCTCCAAAAAGTACAGTTACGTAAGGACTTACCATAACAGTAGATCTTCGAGAGAGGCTCTTGCAGTAGGTAATTACATATAGGACTGACGTCGGCAGGTGTCAGGACCCCATGGAAAAATTTCTACCTAGCAGTCTCTGGCGGGGGACCGCCCCCAAGTCAGGTGACCAATGTCATGCGACGTCAGTATAAAGGGGCGGTCCCCCACGCCTGCCTTCCAGTTCTTTCCCGCCAAAGGCCCAAAAGGGCGAGACAAGAGAGAAGCGGATATTTCCCAACCTGGAAAAGAAGCTAAAAAAGCTTAGGGGGATGGAGGGCGGGAAGGTATTACCTACTGCAAAACCTCTCTTCAAGATCTACTGTTATGGTAAGTTCTACGTAACTCTACATATACCGAGAGGGCTCTTGCAGTAGGTAATTACATAGGACTGAGTCCCAAGCAGTCTGGAACAAGAAGCAAATGGGAGGAGGAAAGCTACTCAAAGTAAGTCCTCAGCTGTGAGGCCTTAGGAAAGGAGGCCTTGCAGGACAACAAACCCGAAGCCTGCTCTATGGTGAGAGGCAATACCCAAACTGTAATGTTTTGTAAGTATGGACGGAGTCAAGTGGCAACAGCACAGATGTCCGCCACTAAAACATTCTTGAAACAAGCGCTGAAGCAGCAACTCCTCTGGTGGAGTGGCCTCTCACTTGACCCGGAAGGGTCTTATTGTACTTGTCATAACAGAAAGTGATACAATGAGCCAACCATTTGGACAGGCATTGCTTAGAAACAGTATTCCCTTCTTTTTTGTGGGCAAAAGAGACAAACAGTTGATCAGTCTTTCTGAGATATTTTGTTCTGTTAGTGTAGTATCTCAGAATTCGGTGAACGTCCAGAGTGTGTAAGAGATACTCCCCTTGATTGGAGTGCTGCGTAAAAGCAGGTAACTCTATGGACTGGTTCAAAGTAGATTCCCTACCACCTGGGAGAAACTTGGGTTGGTGCGCAGAGCCACATCGCCTCCTTGTGAAAATCAAATAATGCGATTTTACACATCAGGGCCTAGAGCTAGAAATCCTCAGCAGAAGTAATGGCCTTAGAAGAGAATCTCCATGAGAGGAACTTCATGTCTGATGAGGCTGCTGGTTCGAAGGAGGCAGAGTAAGCTTCTGGGGATGAAATTCAAATCCCAAGGAGGGCAGGAACCGAATGGGGGTCTCAAGTGGAGGATCACTCTAAGGAAAGTCTTAGAGAGCTCCAGCTGAGCAAGCGTCCTGCCTGCAAAGGGACATGGTAGCCGAAATGGCGCCATGTGTACCTTCAGGGCAGTGACAGAGACCCAGATCAAAGAGGTGGTGCAGGTAATCCAGCAGCCACCCAACAGAGTGCGAGAAAAGCTCGAAATCTTTTGAAGTGGCACAGATTGTGAACCGTTTCCATTTCATGGCATAGGTAGACCTAGTGGAGGGTTTTCTAGCCTCCACCAAAATCTCAGCCACTCGGGGTGAAATCCCAAATCGGGCTTGAGCTACATCTGCAGGAGCCATGCGTGCAGTTGAAGGGACTTGAGACCTGGATGGACCAGGGTCCCCTGATCCTGGGTCAGTAAAAGTCACGACAGAGGAAGAGGAAGAGGAGGTTTCTCTGAATATTGTTGCAGAAGACAGAACCAAACTTGCCAGTGCCAGAAAGGAGCGATCAGTATAATTCAAGCTCCTTCTGAACAGACTTTCTGTAAGACTCTCAGAATCAAAGGATGGGGAAGCATAGACAAATCTGTCCTTCCAATCTAGACATAGAGCGTCTCTCAAAAATGCTGCGCTCTGGGCGAGAGAGCAGAAGTCTGGAAGCTTTGCTTTTAGAGGTAAGGTGAACAGGTCCACCTGTGATGTTCTCCAGTGTAGGAAGATATCATCTAAGACCCCTGATCCAGTTCCCACTCGTGAGCTTGAGCAGGCAGTGACTAAGTTGTCTGCTAAGGTGTTCTCGACCCACGGACGTGAACTGAAGTGGAGGTTGGTGCTGTACTGCCCAATCTCAAACTCCCATTGCTTCCCTGCAAAGAGGGTAAGAACGAGACCCTCCCTGTTTGCTGATGTACCATACCACACACATATTGTCCATCTGTGTGGCTAAGTGGCCGGGAAGGAGATGTAGATGCAGAGCTTGAAGAGCATAAAGCACTGCCCGAAGCTCGAGCACATTGATGTGAAGCATTTTCTCAAACTTGGACCAGGAGCCATGGGTCCTGTGAGCTCCGAGATGGGCTCCCCAACTTCGCACGAGGCGTCTGTGGTCAGAGCCTGGGAGGGGGGAGAAAGACAGAAGGGAACTCCCCGACAAAGGTTCTCCTGAACCATCTACCACTGCAAGTCCCGAACCACGGGGGAGGAGACTAGGACAAGCAGGTCCAGGTCGTCCACCAACTGATGGTGATGCCCAGGGAGAAAAACACCCCCTGGGTAAGGGAAAGCAAGCACAGGAGATCTAATCCCTGGATAGGGCTGCCAGGAGCCAATCATCCAGGTACGGGAAAACCTGCACCCCCTGGGTATTCAGGTAGGCCGCTACCACCGAAAGGCATTTGGTGAACACCCAAGGTGCCAAAGAAAGAGCAAATGGGAGGGCCTTGAACTGGTAGTGGTCCCCCTGGAAAGCAAAACGGAGGTATCTGCAGTGAGAAGGGCTGATAGGGATGTGCAGGTAAGCATCCTTCATATCCAGAGCGCACAACCACTGTCCCAGCCGAAGGAGGGGCAGGAGGCCCTGCAGGGAGAGCATCCTGAACCTCTTGTACTCCCATGAATAAGTTCAGGAACGGAGGTCGAGAATCGGCCTTACATCTACTGTCTTCTTCGGGACCAGGAAGAAGGGAATAGTAACCCATTCCCTGAAGAGTAAGGGGATGGGTTCTATCACCTCCTTCAGCAAAAGTGCTGAAATCTTTCTGGACCAGAAGAAAAAATTACTCACCTTAGTAATTGCTTTTCTTCTCATGGAGTCTTGCTATATTATAACAAAAGCAGTCAGCCACTGCAGCTGAACTGCCCGGAGAGGAAGGAGTTAACTCCAGAGGATCTGAGTTCTACAGGCGAGGCTGTGCCAAAGTTTCATCTGGCCAGTTTCAAATGAAACTGTCAGATCTTAATAAGCTAACACTAAGCAACAAGTCTGTGTGGAAAACTCTACACTAGCCAAAATGGCTACCTACTAGTACTAACAACAACAATATAAACAACAATAGAAACACCAATAATCATAATAACAATGAATAATGGTATTTATTATTAGTTTTCCCTTGACAAGCACCATTAGGAACCCCCTTCCCCAAAGACTCAAGTCAGGAAGGGGCCAATATATTACCTAAGCGAACAACCTAGTTCCTAACCTAAAGAAAGAGGTAAGGGAAAAACTACAATGGCATGACACAGTGCTTGCACTAATTTGCCACCCTACCCAAGTAGAAGTTCTGAGAGGGGCAGGAGGAGGTGGTTATAATATAGCAAGACTCCATGAGAAGAAAAGCAATTACTAAGGTGAGTAATTTTTCTTCAAACACCATGAAGTCTTGCTATATTATAACAATAACAGATACACAGCAGTAACTCCATGGAGGAGGGTCAGGACCTACTTAGGAAATAGGCTCTGAAGCACAGCTGTACCAAACCTAGCATCTCTCTGGACTGGACATCCAGGGAATAATGCTTGGTAAAAGTGTGAACTGTCTTCCAGGTAGCAGCTTGACAAATTTCCAGAATGGGAATGTCTCTAGCAGCCGCTAGAGACGCAGCTGTACCCCTGGTGGAGTGGGCCCTCAGTTCTGAGGGGGGTTCTCTACCTAGTTTTTGGTAAAATTGGATACAAGAGACAATCCACCTTGCAATTGTCCTCTTAGTGGCAGGTTTCTCCTTGCCAACCTCGCCATAAGTAAGGAAGAGTTGGAGGGATTCGAACCTGTGACCCTTAGTGCGTTCCAAATAGTAGCTTAAGGCTCTTTTGACGTCCAAGCTGTGCAGTCTCCTCTCACCTGAGGAAGAATGCTCAGTGAAAAATACTGGGAGAGAGATGGATTGGTTCAGGTGGAAATCTGAAACCACCTTAGGCAAAAACTTTCTATTAGTCCTGAGGACTACCTTATCTCTGTGGAAAGAAATAAAATCTTTTTCCACTGACAGGGCCTGTAATTCACTTATGAGTCTGGCAGAAGTGATGGCCACTAGGAAAACAGTTTTCCAAATTAGATACTTGAGCTCTGCTGAGGACAGAGGCTCAAAGGGAGGTTGCATTAACTGAGCAATGCAAACATTCAGGTCCCAGGCAGGAGCTGGTTCCCGAAAAGGGGGGTTAGTATGAAGTAACCCTTTAAAAAACTTGGAAAACACAGGGTGAGAAGAAAGGGAGGCAGGCTTCCCTGCTGACACAAAAGCAGAGACAGCTGCCAGATGAACCTTCAAGGTAGCTGGCCTAAGGCCTAGGGAATTTAAATGGACCAAATAGTCCAATAAAATGGGAAGATCAGCGGATTCTGGAATAATCTGCCTCTCAGAGCACCAGATGGAAAACCTCTTCCACTTAGAATTGTAAGTGGCCCTAGTGGAAGGCTTCCTTGAAGCCTTTAAAATATCCAGGACACCTTGAGAAAGGTGTAAATCAGCAAATTCTAACTCCTCAAGAGCCAGGCCTTGAGATGGAGGGATTTGAGGTCCGGATACCACACTCTCCCCTGTGCACAGGCCAGCAAGTCATGGACTCTGGGCAGGCTCAGGGCAGGGTGGACTGTCAAGGACAGAAGCAGAGGGTACCAGGGCTGTCTGGCCCAATCTGGGGCAATCAGAATCACTTTGCAGGGTTGAGATCTGATTTTCACTAGTACCCTGAAAAGAAGAGGAAAGGCATACAGGAACTTCCCTTTCCAGTCCAACAGAAAGGCGTCCAGAGGGACTGAGCCCAGCACTGGAGGCCTGCAACAAAATAGAGGAAGTTGGTGGTTGTCTGGGGCTGAAAAGATCTATCTGAGGGGTGCCCCATCTGCAAAGACAGACCCCAGCACCTGTGGATTCAGGAGCCCATTCGTGATGGCCCTGAGAAATTCTGCTGAGGGCATCCACCAGGACATTGTCCTTCCCTAGGGAGTGAACTGCTATCAGGGAGGTGTTCAGGAAGTAGGCCAGAGACCACAACTTCATTGCCCGGTGCACAAGGCTGATGACCGAGTGCCCCTTGCTGATTGATGTACCACATTGTGGTGGTGTTGTCTGTCCTGACTTGAACCACTTTGTTCTGGACAGAAACTGAAAATACCTGAAGAGCTAAAAAGACAGCTCTGAGTTCAAAAGATTGATGTGGGCAGAGATTCCTGAGGAGACCACACTCCCTGAGTGGACAGGTCTCCAAGTGAGCTCCCACCCTAACAGGGAGGCATCCGTGGTGAGGGTGAGGGGTGGGAAATGGGAAAGAAGGGAACCCCTTGTTTTAGATTGCTTGGTCCTGCCACCAGTGGAGGCCAGGATCAGAGTTTGAGTCACTGGGACCAATTTGGAAAGGGGTCCTTCCTTTGAGACCAATAGACCTCAAATGGAACTGAATGTCCCTCATCTGGAATCTTGCTCCTTGCACTACAGCTGTGGAAGCAGCCATGTGCCTTCAGGAGTTGCAGAAAATGCCCTTGCTGGTCGAGGAGACTCGCAGGGTAAAGGAGGATGCCAGGGCAATGAGGTCTGTCTACCCTTTCCGAGGGAAGAAATGCCTGGCTAACTTTGTAGTTCAATTCTGCACCTATGAAAGTTAGGACCTGAACTGGTTCCAGAACTGACTTTGGTAAATTTAGCAGGAATCCCAGGGAAGTGAGAAGCTGCTGGGTGACTTGCAAGTAGGATTTCACCTGATCTGGAGACTGACCCACAATGAGCCAGTCGTCCAGGTAGAAACACAGCAACCCCTTGTTTCTTAAGTGAGCCACTACACAGCTAGACATTTTGTGAATACCCTTACGCAGAGGCAAGGCCAAAAGGCATTGCCCTGAACTGGTAGTGGCCTGAGGGCAGTTCAACCTGAGGTACTTTCGTGAGAAGGCCTGATCAGAACATGAAAATAGGCATCCTTGAGGTCCAGGGAAGCTAGCCAGTCCCTGGCCTTAGAGAAGGCAATATCATTGCCAAGTCAACATTTTGAACTTTGGTTTCAAAAGATGCTTGTTCAGGTACTCTTAAATCTAGAATGGCCGCCATTCTCCTGTCTTTTGGGGTAAGAAAGTATCTTGAATATAGCCCTTGCCCTGATGGCAAGGAGGGACCCTTTCACTGCTTTGCAGTCAGAAGAGAAGAAACCTCTGCTTCAAAGCAAGGGCTTCTGAAGGATTTGCAGGTGGAAAATGTCTGGCTCTCATCTTTGGAAACTGTTTGAAGCTGAGACCAGACCCTGACATATTACCTCCAGAACCCATCTGTCGAGTTAAGGACAGCCAGTTCTGGCTGAAATAAGCCAACCTGCCCCCATGGTACAGGAGAATTGGCCCTGGGCACCCCATTAGGGTGCCTGCTTGGCAGCAGCCTTAGGCTGAGGGGAGGGGGACGGTTTACTTGTGCCTCGTCTACCCCTGCCTCTAAAGAAACCCCTCTGCGCAAAAGCAGAGGAGGCTTGAAATTGGTAAAAAGGCCTGTGGAAAGGCCTGCCCCTACCTCTGGGAGCGTGCCTTTGTGGAGTGGCATGCCTCTCCTTAGCCTGGGCACTTTTGTAGGTAGTTCTGTATTCATCCATCTTTTTCATATAGTTTTCTGTTTGTTCCCCAAACAGAGAATTTCCCACTACAGGAAAATCTATAGCCTTTGACTGGGTATCCTGGGACAGATTAGTGCATCTGAGCCATGCCAACCTCACGGAAGCTACAGAAGTGGCCAAGGACCCTAGAGGAGACATCATTAACATCAACAGCAGTATGAAATTGAACTTTAGAGGCTTCAATGCCATCAGCAGCCACCTGTTCCAACTCACTAGCCAGCTGGCCATGGGCCTGCTTGGCTAACTGCAATATTGTGTCCCATCTAGATTTCTGATATCTAGCTACATAAGCCATATAATTTGCCTGCCTGAGTCCCAAAGAAGCTGCCATATACTGTTTTTTCGCCATGGCATCAATCTTCCTGGAATCCTTATCAGGAGGATGTGAGGCCAGGGAATATGCCTGTCACAGGCTGCAGCTTGTACCACACCTACATGACTTCACTGTTCAGTGAGGAAGTCTGTATCAGAGCCTGACAAAGTATACCTTCTGTCCATTTTTTTATCTACAGGAGGGACAGAATGAGGATTTTTTAAAATCTTTGTTTGCTTCCTAAATGACTTATGCAAAGGAACAGACAACCTCCTAGACTCTGGTATATCCATCATTTCTACATAATCAGGCTCCTCTTGCTCATCCACAGCCTCCTCTAAAGGAAGCTGGAGGGTTTCTGCAACCTTTTGTAAAACATAAAATGAGAAGGGGACTCAGACAGAATAGGAGGAGATTCTAAAGGTCTGTCTGGAGAAACGTCCGGTTCAATGGGCACGTCCAGACCCTCCCAGCCACACATATATTGATCAAATTCTCCTCCCTCCTGTGGTTCATAAAATTCCTCAACATCATACTCCTGAACCACTGGAACTGAACGAACCAACCTTTTACCAACTGTTGGTGGTTCGACAGGTCCCTGAGACAGTGACTGGACAATCTGAATGGCTTTAGCTATCTCTGCAGCAGTTGGAGAGACAATTTTGGACTCCAAACCTACTGATTTCTTTGTCTTTTTAACTGGGACTGGTTCATCTGAACCAGCCTTTCTTTTGGCCGAGGAAGTCTCGCCCTGGTCAGAGGGCACTCCCTCTGGTCCAGTGGGTGCTGGACCGGGCTGGCCATCCGGGTCAGCGGACTTTTTGGCCTCTCATTCCCTGAGCCGGCCCAATCTCTTTTCCAGGGTGGCTGCAGGGAAATTTTTACACACCTGGCAGTCTGACAGGAGGTGGTCAGCCCCCAGACAATAGACACAAGTGGTGTGTGGGTCAGCCTTGGCAAAGGCTTCCCCACAGACATCACAGTGTTGAAACCCAGTGGGCCGGTTTTCTTTTGGGTTTCTCAGACATAATTCCAGCCTATCAAAAACTTGCCCTTTTGATGGCAGTGCCAGGCAAGACACCATATTGGTTCCTAACCGTGTCACGGTATTTGAAAAACCTATTTAAAACCAGGTTTTTTAGAACCGATAAGAACCAGGAACCGACTCTAAAAGCCCAACCAAACACTTCAAAACGTTAAAATCAGACAAACCGATTGGTTCAAAACCGAACCGATAATTGAATTTCCACAGACTTTAAATTTGTACTTACGGTTTACCAGATAGAGCTTTTAACGAAATGCGTAAAATAAATACTTTTGCGGTTCAAATGAACCGAAAAATACTCGCTTGAACGAGAATGAACCGGCTGAAGGAGCTGATCTCTGGAGGCGACTGTTCAGCGGAGCGGAGTAAAGAATCTGACAGTTTCATTTGAAACTGGCCAGATAAACTTTGGCACAGCGCCCTCGCTGTAGAACTCAGATCCTCTGGAGTTAACTCCTTCCTCTCCGGGGCAGTTCAGCTGCAGTGGCTGACTGCTATTGTTATAATATAGCAAGACTTCATGGTGTTTGAAGAAGGTGTTCCCGAGAATACGGCGACCTTGGGGAGGGTGACGAGGTGGTTTCTGGATAAACTCTATTGAGTGTCCTTCTGCGATCAGATGCAGCACCCAGGAATCTGAAATTATCTCTCCCAACCCAGGAGGTGGAGGAAAACCTCCCTTCTACCGGTTCCTCGGAAGGCCAGAGGCTATGGGAGAGAATAGAGTCAGGTGGTGTGGGGCAGTGTCGTGGCCAGAGAGTACCCGCTCTTTTTTGGGAGGAGGCATGCAGCCGGAAGGGCCTGGTGTTTAGGACGCTTTCCTGAGTTCGCCTTTTGCCGATTCCAGTTGCGAAAGGCGGCGCTTGCGTTGATGGGAATGACACATGGAGTCCACAGACCTGCAGTGCAGTCCTCTTCTCCTGCAGATCGGTGATAATGTCCTCGACATCACCACTGAACAGCACCGAACCCTGGAAGGGCACTTCCTGAATAGCGGACTGCACTTCGGGACCAACCCTGACACAGGAGCCAAGCATGGCGCTGTAAGCCACGGTGGCAGGCTCCTACCAGCAGTGTCCACTGTATATAGTAGCACAGAAGCATGTGCCGACTGGCCGAGCGTGCAGAGCAGACAAGGTCAGCCACTTCCGGTTTGACCTGAGAGTCTGGAAGGGAGTCCCATTTGGATTCCACCTCACTAAGAATCGCCTTCTGGTAATCCCCCATGTTACCGACATAATTCAGGGCCCTAATACTCAGAGTGGAAGAAGCATAGATCTTCTTCCCGTACTGGTCCAGAAGACAGGATTCTTTGTCAGGTGGAGACGACCTCAGATGTTTCGGGTTAGCCGTCTGGCCATGAGCGGCGCTAATCACAACTGAATCAGCTCAAGGGTGAGAATCTAAAAAGTCAACACCCTTGGGAGCCTGATATAGCCTGTTCGACTTCCGAGGAAGTGGGGCTAAAGATAATGGCTGCTTCCAAATACTGGAAACAAGATTGGCATGAGGCTCAATCCAGGGTGGCACCAGGGTGGGAGCTGTAACGGGTAGGTCCAGATGCTCAGCGAGTTTATTACGCTGGGGATCTGGCTCCAATAAATGCCACTTATGAACCTCCTGGAGTTTGTGCAGCAATTCCATAAAAGAAGGATCCTCCAGAGGGGACTTCGGAGGAGTCCTTGGCCTGGGCTTAGACAGAGCATGTGGCTCGTCGTCCGGCTCAGAACAACCGTCGGAGTCATCCGAGGAGGAGGAAGATGATGAAGAGGAAGACTCCCTCTCCTGGCGTGGGGGAGGAATGGACCCCTTGGGAAGCCCGCGGGAAAGCGTGTCCTGTCCCGCCCTGGAAACAGAGGGTTCGGCCCTGGTGTCCAGAGGTGGGGAGGGAGTCTGTCGTCGCGGACGTACAGGAACCGGAACAGACACCGTTGTCGGGAGACAACTCTCCACCTCTCTGGTGAGCTCAGCCTTGGCCTCAGCCCACCAGGAGGCCAGAGCCTCCTTCAAGTCCACCGGCAGCTGAGGGGGCGGTGGAGGAGGAAGGGGATATGGGTATGGATTATACCTGTAAGGCGCGTATCCATAACCCGACGGCGGGGAGCCCGGCATCAGGTACTGAGGCACCGGGTACCGCGGCATCGGATAGGCCGGCATCGGGTACTGGGGCGTTGGATACTGTGGAGCCGGGTAAGACGGCGTCAGATACGATGGGGTCGGATACCTGGGAACTGAGGGGTCTGCCTGAGCAGACAGCCTGGCCGGAGGGCCCATGGTCGGGTCTGGAGCAGAAGGCCCGGTGGGCGGAGAGCCCGGCGTTGGAGCGACATCCGAGAGCGGGATGTTACCCGGGGTTGGCAAGACTGGCGTCGGGGCCGGCGGCCGGGGAGCTGGCGTCAGGGCCGGAGTCTGGGGAGCCGACATCAGGTCGGTCGCCCATGGTGACGAGACCAGGTCTTATAGAGCGCAGCAGGAACATGGCATTTCCAGAGATGGGCCGAAAATCCCGGTGTCCAGCTGAGAAGACCAAGGGTCCCGGAGGAGCGAAGGCTGCGGGGAGCAGGAGCGTCGGACGTGGGAGGTCTGGTGTCGACTCAACCACCCGTGCGGACGTCGGGTAGCCGACATCCGACTTATCAGCAGGGTCGCCGAAGGAGCCGACGTCAACTTAGCGGACCGATACGCCCAAGGCAGTCGCCGAAGGAATGGCGGCAATTACGGGGCGGAAGAGGAGCCATCGCCCGCCCTGAAGATCAGGCGACTTATCAACCATCTCCGTGCGGGCGTCGGAGGAGCGATATCCATTAGCGAGCCACTCAAACTAGCAGGCCGCACAGTGGCTACGGGCCGGAGCCTCAAATAGCCGGGCGCCAGAAGAGACTGAGCGTGACGAACAGGCAGGCGCCGCCTTGGAAACCTCAAGCGGGCTGTCGGATCGGTCCCCGGGGACTTTATCTGAAGCATGGAGACTCCGAAGAAGACGGTGGATGAGGGGAAGTGAGCGCCTGCGGAGCTTTTAACTACTTTTCCATGGAGGACATTTTCTTCTTTAAAATATGGGCCTCCAGGACTGCTACCGCTGTCTGCGAGTGGCCGCGTTAAATTTAAAGGCAGAGCTGGCACTTCTCCAACTGATGATCTGGGCATAGGCAGAAGAGGCACTGGGAATGGTGATCCTTTTGCAGAAGTTGGGTGCTGCACAAGTCGCGCACTTGTTCTTGTGCTACGCAGGGAGTAGGGAGACAACATACACTGGCCGAATACCTGACAAAAATTCAAAAATCATACGAACATACGAAATTTGCCAGCAGATAAAGGCCTAGAGGTCAATCAAGTCTGCTTGAATGTGCAGCTAGCACCCTTATTCTGCAGCTGCCCCTTCCTTCCACCCTTCCCCTTCATTAACCCTCCCCTTGTCCTATCCCATCCTCGTTTGAAGCAGTCCACTGTTCTACCGCATACCACTTCAGCAGGTAGCATTCCACCCAGCCACCACCCTCTCTGTAAAAAGTGTCTCCTCATCTCCCTCCTGAACCTTCCCTCGCTCCAGTCTCATATCATGGCCCTAGTGGCCCTCCTCCTTACTTTGAACAGCCCTCAGTACCAGTCTTGTTTATTCCTTTCATGTATCTAAAGGTTTCAATTATGTCACCCCTGTCTCTCCTCTCCTCCAGTGAGTACATGTTCAACTCCTTCAACCTCCTCTCGTATGATAAGTCCCCAGCCCCTTGATCATCTTTGTAGCTGCCTGCACCCCCTCAGTAACTTAATGTCCCTCTTCAGATATGGATGCCAGTACTGCATGCAGTACTCAGGTGTGGTCTAACTAATGACCTACACAGTGGCAGAATCACCTCCTCCCTCCTCAGGATATACCCTTGCAATACAACCCAGCATTTTGCTGGCCTTTGCAACTACTCCCCTACATTGTGCGAGTGTTCATTGACCCTGTAATGAGCACACCCAGATCCTTCTCCTCCTCTGTCTGCGCTAGCTGCCTCCTAGCTGGTAACTCCTCCTTGGGTTCTTGTCCCAAAATGCAGCACCTTGCACTTTTGGCATTAAAGCCAGTTGCCAGGTGTCTGACCAGGTTTCAAGCTTTGCCAGATCATCCTGCAACCACTGCCATCCCCTAGGTCATCCACCACCGCCTACCTTGGTATCATCTGCAAACAGACTGATCTTGCTCTTGATGTCCCATGATATGTCTGCAATGAATATCTCAAACAACACTGGTCCCAACACTGAGCCCTGTGGAACACCGCTTGTCACTGCCCTTGGGTGTGAGAGCTCCCCACCCACTACCACCCTTTGCTGCCTTCCCTGCAGCCAGTTTCCTACCCATCTCACCAACTTTGCACCCGCCCCATGCCTACAAACTTTCTTCCCAGCCTTCCATGTGGCACTGAGTCGAATGCCTTACTGAAGTCCAGATACAGGACATCCACTGCATGGCCCCTGTCCAGTTGCCTAGTTACCCCGTCATAGAACTCGACCAGGTTGGTTTGGCAGGATCTGCCACGTAAGAAGCCATGCTGTCTGCTGTCCTGTAGTCCTTTGGCCTCTAGGAGGGCCACCAGCCTCTCCTTCAGGATAGTCTCCATTAGCTTACCCACAATGGATGTGAGGCTCACTGGTCTGTAGTTTCCCGGTTCATCCTTGGGGCCACTCTTGTGGAGTGGCATCACATGAGCCATCCTCCAGTCCTGAGGTACACACCCCGAATGTAGTGAGGCATTAAATAGGTCTGCCAAAGGTCCTGCAAGGACCTCTGCCAGCTCCTTCAGTACCCTGGGGTGGATGCCATCTGAGCCTGGCGCCTTGTCCACCCTCAGTGCTTTCAAACCCTCTCGAACGCTGCTCTCCAGGATTTCCCCATCTGTCACAACCTCCTCCCCTGCTTCTGCCATTTCTCCCACCTTGGGTGTCACCCCTCTCTTCTCTTTAGTAAATACTGAGCAGAAGTACTCATTTAGTGCTTCCGCCTTATTGCACCCTGCTTCCACCAAACCCCCTCCTTCCTAATCCTTACTATGTGGTCCTTACAGCTCCTTTTCTCCCTGATGTACTTAAAGAAGTCCTTCTCCCCCTTTTTAATGCCTTGTGCCAGCCTGAGTTCCGAAGATGCTTTGGCTCCCCTTACTGCCCTTGTCACCTCCTTCGATTCTGTCAAGTACTCCTCCTGTCCTCCCTCCTCCCTGTTTTCTTGTACTTCCTAAAGGCAGCTCTTTTCCTCCTTACCTTTTCCATGACCTCCTTGCTCAACCAGATCGGTTTCTTAGTGAATCGAAAATAACTTGGTAAAACTACCGACTGACTGGGGCTGGCGGTGCTTGAAATTTACCGTGAGCGCAGACATGAGCTAACGGCAGGAAAAACTGGAAGGGGTGGAACGCCGCTTTATACTGGCGTCGCATGACGCATCGGTCACCTGACGTGATGCCGGTCCCCGTCTGAGACTGCTAGCTAGAAATTTTTCCGTGGGTCCTGACACTTGCCGGCATCAGTCCTATATATAATTACCTACTGCAAGAGCCCTCTCAAAGGAAGATCTACTCATATACCCCAACACTTTCCCTTCAGTGTACCAGAGTCATAAGTTAATGAAAACTGTAGCCTTCCTGCAAGGCCTTCCTTCTCCGGAGTGAGTCTCTGACTGGACTGCTCTTCTGTTTTTACCACCCATTTCCCTACCTCTTTTAGGTCTCCAAATTGGAACATTTGTCTGGTGTAAGTAATCTGCAATCTGGCCAGAAGAAGCAAAGTGTGGGCAATGCCAAGGTTCCACAGGCAAAGGTGAATTCCAATGAATTGCTCTCTCCTCGACTTTGCATGGTAGCTCATGTTAGGATAAAACTAGACTGGCAACTCCTCCAACAATGAGTTGAGCTGCTCAGGTTGCCCTCAGGACAATAACCATTTGCTCCACTGAGTTCAGTGCTGTAAGCACAGTTATTGCCTGAGTGTTACTGTTAGGTGCTGCACAATGAGTGACTTGGTAATCCCTCTCAATTAGCTTTTTCTCCCCGTCATCTACTACCTTGGAGCTCCAACCCAAAGCTGCAGCCCCAGCTACTAAATTGTTAGTTGGTAATGTCATAATTAATTTATTTTGATGCTATATGGTGTGGGAGACCTTCAGTTCTCCTATGGGGAAAAGGTGTGTGTATAAGCAACAGCAGACCGATGAGTGAGAGCCAGACCATCAGCACAGCATTAGCGGTACTGCTCATGAGGCCAAGAGCTGGGTTGGGGAACAAGCCCAAGTCACTGGAAGGCCAGCTGGTGAGGAGGATCGAGCATCAGAGTGAATGCTCTCCTTCTTGGGGCAGGGAGGTATGAAGCGTCTGCCACGCAACCTCCCCCAAGGAATGGGTGGAGATGCAAGCAGGGAGCTCTTGTACTGGTGGGGAAGGCACCGGCTGGTTTGACAGAATCTTGTGCATATGTACGTAAGCCAGCAAGCCTGGCCCAGCATCTCTAACAGAAGGGGAAGAGCCTGGCCCAGTGTCTCTGAGTGAAGGGGAAGAAAACACAGAAAAACCCCAATAGAGTTGCAGGATGAAGCATCACTGGCACTCTCGGGTCCCAACGTGCAGACTACACACCCCCCTCCCAGAACCATGCTATTTTGGGAGGGGGGGGGGTTGTCCCAATCCCCTCCTACCCACTTGACAGGGGGCAGTGTGAGGTAAAAGAAGGTGGAGTAAGAGACTGAAATTGCAGGTGGGACTGGGACAGCGCTAAGATGGGTGAAGGCGGGAAAGCTGCACTCAGCAGGGTAAAATAAAAAGTACACCAAACAAACAAAAAAAGACAGTTGAGGGAGTAACCTGACAGGTCAGCCACCAGCAGGCTACAGGGCAACACAAGCTGACCTCTGACTACAAATATTGTTTTTCAAGTGTGTGTTGTGTGATGTCAGGGACTCTAACTGTACCCCAGTTCAATGCTTATGTTATTATGCAGCTTAAGGCTTACTTGTCAATAGCAGTACTGAAGCTGTTCTCCACTGATTAAAGTGTTCCACTACTGATAAGGCTATATGTAGAAACACAGAAACATAGAAAATGAAAATTACGTACCTACCGTAATTCTCGATCTTCTCTTGTATCTTCACCATTCATTACTGCTGGGTGTAAGCCGGAGGCGCACACCCGAGACTGACGCACTGTATGATGCGCAAGGGGCGGCCATTAGACGCCGTAGTCTCCTCCTCCTCCATCCCAGTTCTGTTAGCCGGAGAGGCGAAATAAGGATAAGAAAAAGAGCGAGGCATGAGAGCCGAGGGATAGAAAAAAGGAAAGGATATAAACTGAAAAAGGCATAAGCAGGAAGAGGACAGAAAAAGAAGAAAATGCTTACCCTAAAGGACCGCAGGGCCTCACTTCTGGGGCAGCTCCAAGGAGGAACAGATGAAGAAAAGGAGAGAAATGAAGAAGAAGAGGAGAGGGAGAACAAGGATGTTGGGAGGGGAGAACACTGCCCACTGACATAACAGGTTAAGGCTTAAAAGCTCGGAACCGAAACAAGGGAGCAAGGATCCCTCTTGATAGGACTGAAAAGAAGGTTCAGCCGAACTGGCTGCACAGATTGGGCACAAGGGCAGATTCTCTATCCTCCCGTCATCCCAACCCCTTAAACTCTAGCCAAGAGCTCATAGACTGCAGAGGCAGAATTCTGTTCCAGAAAGAGAGCACCCAACTAGGAAGAGGTCCTCTAGCACCTTGTTAAGTATTAACACAGATGTGTGTGGGGAGGCGGTGAGCTCTACAGAGGGCACCCCGTTACGAAAAAGGATAGAGTGGGAACTCAATCGGACTCCCTGAAGGCAAGGCAACAGAATCAGCTCAAGGTAATTGAAGTGCCAGGAAAGCACCTACCAGAAGAAACTCACACAAAGAAGATTAAGACCTGCCAGAGCGACCAGGACAAAAGGATCGAGCCATAGAGGGATGGTCCTTTAACTGTGAATTGAACAACATGATTGAGAAAACCAAGAGGTCACCCCTAAGGGCAATCAGAAGGAGTTCCTCAGGACAGAATAAATTCCACTCGTTCCCTTTACCTTGAGGAAAAGGATCCGCTCCAAGAATGGAAAATCAAGATAGGGATATTTTTTGGGGGGCTTAAAGGCCAACGAAGAAGAAGGAGGAACGAGCTGGGAGGGGGAGATGCCGAAGGAGGAGGCCCGTGAGGGGAAGGTGGGTGGGAATCAGTAATGAATGGTGAAGATACAAGAGAAGATCAAGAATTACGGTAAGTACATAATTTTCATATCTTCCCTTGTCAATCTTCATCATTCATTACTGCTGGGTGAGTACCAAGCCCCCCCCCCGAAGGGTGTGTGGACAGACCTTGAGGGAACAAATCCCTCAGCCTCCTACTGGTGAGAAGCAGAAAGGGGGAGACCCTAACCAATAGACTAGGAAGTCTAAGGTGGGTGAGGAGGAGGAGGAGGAGGAGGGGGTTCCCTGTGGGCTGAGGGAGGGAGGTTGCCCCTGAAGAAGCCTCCTTGCTCTGCGGGGAAAAAAGGCAGGTCCCCCGGAAAGCAGAGTTAGCCACCCTATGCTGGGCAATGGGTGACAGTCTGGAGAGACAAAGCCATGCCATCTGCCTAATGCAGATCGCTGTCCCTACTAGTCTGGACACCACCTCACTGGCATCATAGGATGCCTTCGCTTAGTGCCCTGCAAGCTCCAGACCCTGCACAGAGAGGGCAATGGCTTGTCTAGACTGCTCTGAATCAGGCAAAGAGGCGAAGATCTGAGCCAGCATCGACCACAGATGCCTGTTGTAAGCAGCGTGGTGAGTCTGATGAGATGAGATGCATAACAATGCATGACCGGAAGAGAAAACTCTTCATCCCAACCGGTCGAATTCAGCAGAATCTGAATCCGGAGGCCTGTTGTGCACCAGGCACTGAGGCCCGGAAGGAGTGTCTAGGAACGTCAAACCCGAAGGCGGGTGAGGAAGAGAACCTAGAGACTCGTGGGGGACACAATATCGTCTCCTGGGGCTGGAGAAGGAGTGGCTGGAGACTGCCAGGTGCGGACAAACGCCTCCTGGAAGGGGATCGGCCAGGAAGGCACCACCAGATGGCAAGCATTGAATTCACTAAGGAAAGCACGCATCTGCCACTCGGTATTGTCTCTATGGATGTAGGAGATACGAAGCTCCGAAACCATCCTCGAAAGGAAACGCTGATGGTCACTGAAATCAGCTTCAGAGGAAAGGGTGGACAGAAAGTTCCTCTTCCTCAGAGGAGGAGGAAGACGACGAGGAAGTGGAGTTCGAATGCTCAGAAGACTCCTGCGGCGGGGGGGACAGGCAGAAAACCTGTTCATCCATGGCCCTGACATAGGACGGGAAGGCCGTCACAGTAGTTCTGAACGTCTCCAAAATTAATGGCCCAATGGGCCCTACATGGCCTGGGAGGGAGGGAGGTGGTTGCAGAGGGATGAGCGATGGCCACCTAATGGCACATGCCTGGCCTCTGCCAGGGCTCTGGGATCCACTTAGCGACGCCAACAAGTCTGGGGACTCTGAGACCATGCCGGGTTGCGTAGTAGAGAGGGAAAGAGGCAACTCCGGGAAGAGCCCTGAAGGGGAATCTCCCCTGTGACGTGCCTGGGATTGCATGAGTCCAGAAGGGCAACCCTCAGAACTGCCACCAGAAGGCGCTGTAGAGACCTTAAGAGAAAGGAGAGGATCAGCGCTGCGACTCCTCCCCACACCCCGTACGGCAGTGGGGGATCGTCGCTGCTGCTGACCTCTACCCCTCAATCCTTCGGACTCCGGAGCAGCCCTCTCCCTTGTAACCAGTGGTGGAGGTCCCTGCTGAGCGAGACCCCAAAGGGAACTCACCGAAGCAGAGTCCTCTTTCCTCTGCCAAAGGACCCCAGCAGCACCGGGACAGAAGCTGCCTGGGACCCCGAGAAGAGGGCATCCTCTCCGAACTCCTAAAGGGTCCTCGCAGGAGACTCCAAACCACCCCTAGCCATGGAATCATCCAGGTTAACCAACTCCGGGGACTGGGAGAGGAACACTGGAGCGTCTAGCCCTGCGACCTACAGGAGACTCGAGTCAGAAGACTCCAGTGCGGTCTGGGCCCTCCTGAATCGTCCTCCAAGGAGGAGGGGCGACAAGGGAAAGCTCCATTGCAACAACACGTAGGAACCTCTTCAGAGGCGGCATCAGGATTGGTGCCGCCGAAGGCTGCAACGTCAACGACACCAGCTGAGTCAGCCACACCTCCGTCAGTGCCAGGAACCCAGGCCGTACCGCGAACGGTGCCGCCCGAGTCCCCGGCACCACAGACGGCGCCAAGATCCAGAATGGCACCGCCCGAATCTCCAGCGCCGCCCGACTCCCCGGTCCGCAGACGGTGCCGCCAATGGGGCTGCCTGAGTCCCCGGCACCAAGACCCAGTATGGCACCGCCAACGGCCCCACCCGAATCACCAGCACCACATGCTGCGCCAGACTCCAAGGCGACAAGGGCAGATGAGAACGAGGGTCCACCAGAACCAGGTCCCGCAACCGGGGGCCGTGACACCGGGGGAGCCTGCACCTCAGAGGAGGTGACTGTTGGGACGGCGCCAACGGCGTGAGCCCAGGAGGGATCACACCGTTCCTCCTGCACTGAAGAAGAAACCTCCTCCTCGGCAAGGCTGGAAGTGGAGGAGGTTCCCTCCTCACCGGGCCATACAGACCCGGGAAGGGACCCGGAGGAAGGGTCAAGAGATCTGGCCTGGGAGGCCCTCGGGCGACGCTTGTCCTCCAAAGTCGGGCGGAGCTCTGCTGACTTTAAATGCGTGGACTTCTAAGACACAGCGATCCATGGAGAAGCAGGCGTTGCAGTGATCCATATCATGGTAGGGTCCCAGGCATCGAAGACAACTATCATGATGGTCCGTGATGGAAAACTGCCGGCCACAAGGGCACCAACCCATAGGGGCACGGCCCGTCTTAGACTTGCGTTTTGCCCCCGAACCTGACATGATGCAAAACAATCAAGGAAAAAAACAGTACAGTTCTTGGCGGCGTCGAAATATAAAAGAAACAGAACATATCCCCATGGAAGTTATTGAGAAAGGTAGGTCTAAGCAGGGGAGGACCTTTTGGGGGACAAGTTAAACAGGGAACTCTGAAATGGGGCAGATGCATAATATGCTGGATTAACTGTGTTCTGGGATGAGGATTCGAGCTGGGATGCAGTACCACATAGGAGCCACTGGGAGGCGGGGGTGGTTGCTGTGCCGCTCATGCTGCTGACCCCTGCGTTTGTTTATGAGACGCTTGGATCGTACTCACGAGGTTGATAGCAGCTGCACAGAGCTTACGCGTACTAAATATGGGCCTACCTAGCCCCTCGTGAAGAGAACTCCTATAATGAGTAAAAGGCAGCACAAAGATATTTATCTGTCTCGGACTAATTCTTGTAATAGGGAATGGGAGCTGGGACCTTCTCTCGACCTGAGTGACGAACAGAGGCCACAGTGACAGTGAAGATCCCCTTATGGCCTGGTATCCCCCTCAGGTAAAGGATCTCATACAGTTTAGATTTTCCCTGGAAATGAGGAAGAGTACACATGTACCAAGAGTGACACTAGAGGCCTGAATGGCTTAAGGTGGTACATCTGGAGGGGGGCTCCAGGTGTTTGTTGGGGATTACTCACCAGAAGAAGTCTTGATTATATCAGATGACAGACTAGACACCCGAACCTGATTCACACCTCGACGTCTGAGAGATATCTCCTATGCGATGTGGTATGGGATGTGTTTCTGGACGCCACCCAGTGAATAAAAGTGCAAGCCTAGGGAATTGGAAAGGGAGCTTTGGATTATATGGGGTATCTGCTGCTAACATAAGGACAAAATAGGCATAAATAGGGACTGACATACTAAGGCATGGGCTTCCAGGACACAACTTGCCAGTTAGGTGAACGGGAGTGGAGAGAAATGGGCTAGCTCCACATAAATACATGTAGCTAATGGGGTCCAGGACACCAAGATGGACTGCCCTATAAAGTTTAAGGGTGAAAGCTGGGGGTACGTCCATCGTTGCAACTGTGGAGCGCTAAGGGGCCAACGTCATGGGGCGAACCTGAAATAAACACAGATCCTGGGCAGATTGCGGGGTGGCAGTTCCCTTGCAGTATAGATACTGCCCCTCAGCGGGTGGCAGGTTCTTACCTGTGGGTGGGAAGCTGCAGCCTAAAAGGGGAGATTTAACCCTGGCAGGGGGGGGGTACACACTCCCGAAACCCCGTAACAGCATATAATCATACAGGTGGGATTGAAGACCTGCCGTGTAGCTCGCCTTATGAGACAGCACCTCCGTAAGAGGCATGGGATACTCAATTACAATCAAGGGTAAAGAATCAGGGTCATTCCAGGGCGCCCCTCACTTGGTACCTCTCTCGTTCCCGCTGGGCAGTATGATGTGATGTGGAGCAGGTGCTCCTAAGCGGTTGCAGCTGGGCGCCTCCCATAGACTGATGCTTTTAGGCTGAACACACATCAACTATATGATGGCGAGTCAATTCCGTATGTACAATCAAGCTTACTGCCTAGAGTTATATAAGGTTGCTGCTAGATACCTCCTGATGGGGAAATGGAGATGCCTCAGTATGATAAGCTTGTGGCTTTGAGACCCATAACAAGCCGACAGGGTCTCTAGTTAGCAGGGATCTTAAAATAACAGACAAGATCGGATATGGATTGGGGGGGGTGAAAGGGTGGATGGGAACATTAGACGCTTTGCACATCATACATTTCAACAGGAGTGTTGATGATGATGTGCCATATCATCTGGCAAGGACCCAACTGCTATAGCGTCCAGGAGGAACAAGCATTAGATAAGACTCTTTTTCCTCCCAGTTGAGTGTGGTTTACTCGATCTTCTAGAGAACAGAACACTCTGCTCCCCTACCTTGGGAGTCACGTTGTAAATAGAGTTCATCAGGAGGTAAAAGTTGCTCAGTTAGAAGCACCTACTAGGTTATGTGAATTTATATGTTATGTTCGTGTTGAAGTTTGGTTACATGTTAGAGTGATAAACAGACAGTTACATAGGCAAGCTGTATTTAGCCATCAAGAAGGAAACAGGCTCATTACATTTGATAGAGGGACCAGGAAACAATGCAAGGGAAGGCTGGGGCGGAACAGCGTGGAGGACTTCAAAAAAACCACCGGAGATGGGGAGTTAAACCCCACATACTTGGAGTACAATAAACTCTCCACTTAAATGGGGATAGTAAAGAGATTAAAATTATCTCCCACAATGTCAACGGGTTAAATAACCACGTAAAGCGATACAAAATTATGTCTACCTTGAAAACAGAGAGACCCTCTTTTCTTCTACTACAAAAACACACCTTAATAGACCTGAACACCAGAAATGGGGAAGTTTGGTTATGATCAGATCGTAGCGGCTTCCTTTGGAAGGGGGAGGAGAAGGGGAGTGGCTGTGCTGGTCTCCAGAGGAACTCAATTTCAAAAAAACACTAGTTATATAGACCCGAGGGCCGACTGGCTATACTTTCGGGCAGCTTGGAGGCGCCCTATCACACTGGTCTCTCTATATGCACCACCGGCTCCATAAAAGAAGTCATCGCCCTTGCTCCATAAGATTTCAGAATACCACACTGGGGTGCTAGTGGTAGGCGGAGATTTAAACCAGATTTGGGATCAAAAGATACATCCAAAGCGAAGCCCTTTAGACAGACCCTGGCTAGTAAATTAATTAGGAGGCATTTGAAGGGGCATTCTGGATAGATGCCTGGAGAAACCAAAATACAAACAAAAAAGAGTATACTCACTACTCATAACCGCATGGCTCTTATGCTAGGATTGATTACATGTTAGTCTTGGGAGAACATCAGGGCCAGGTCCTGGAGTGTAGACATATCCCATCTGTTCTTTCAGACCATGCTCAATTGCTATTGGGGATGAGCTGGAAGGCCAAAAAGGGTCAGTCCCTCTGGAGCTTCAATAATTATTTCCTAAACTTGAAAAAGTTTACAGATATGGCTAAGACTAGATTAACACAAATCCAACAGGACAATGAGACCACAGAGATACCCGACACTGTGCTGTGGGATACTATCAAGATGGTATTCAGGGTGATTGTATTAAATTTGCTGCCATTTTAAAGACAACAAAACCAACAGCTAGAACAGCTTCAAGGGCAGTTGCAGGCCCTGCTGAACCAAGATGCAGTAGGGAATGCTCTGTACAGTCGGATATTCAAAAACTAAACAACAGATCCAGAGAATTATTGATATTAGAACAGAGCAGGCACTACAGCATTTAAGACAGAGGTACTACGAGTCCGGTCAGTTGGGCTTCTAGCCTCTTAGCACACAGACTCAGGCGACAAACCGTGAAAACACGATCCACATGGATTAGGGATCCCAAGTCTGAAAATTTGGTCAAATCTACGGAAAAAATTCTCTCGGGTTTTAGGGAGTTCTACACAAACCTATATAGGTCAGAGCATTCCTGGATAGAGAACAGACAGAAACTTATCTAAACAAGTTAAGATTAACAAAACTGTCCCAGGAAATTAGAGAATCCTTAGATACCCCTATAACCCTAGTAGAACTGGCAGCCGTAGTTAAGAGACCGAAAACCAAGAAATCACTTGGCCCAGATGGATACACCCCAGAATTCTTTAAATTCTTTATAAAAGAGATAAATAACCCACTACTGAGGGCCTGCAGAATGGCACAACTAGGGGAAGACTTACCAGATACTTGGAACTATGCAGTTATTTCGAGTATCCCCAAACCAGGAAAAGATACTACACAATGTGGGTCTTGTCGCCCCATTTCTGTATTGAATATTGATTAGAAACTATATGCTTCGATACTAGCGAAACGCCTAGAGGGGATTTTGCCTAAATTAATTAACTATGATCAAACAGGCTTTATTCTAGGCAGACAAACCCAAGACAATATTAAAAGAACTCTGCATGTAATGTTCCATGCTGCTCGGTCGGGGGCCTCATGTATGATTCTGAGTCTGGATGCTGAGAAGGCCTTCAACCGGGTTGTGGCATGGAAACTTCTGGATCTAACTCTTGCTAAATTGGGATTTTCAGAAGCCTTCATAAGGATCATAAATAAGATATATACCAAACCAACAGCCTATGTAAAAATAAATTGCAGAGTCTCCCACTCGATACAGCTGCAACTTGGTACCAGGCAGGGCTGCCTTCTCTCTCTTCTTCTTTCTGCCCTGTATCTTGAACCGTTAGCCCAAGCGCTGAGGCAGGATGAGGGGATACGGGGATAGGAGTTGGGGGGACACATAAACTTGCCCTTTATGCAGACGATCTCCTGGTTTATCTCCGAGATCCAGAAGAATCATTAGAGAACCTATGGGCAACCTTAACAGAATTTAGTCTTCTGGCTGGATATAAGATAAACGTGTCTAAGACTGAGGTCTTAAAAATGCATTATGAACCATCAGAACAAACTAGACAGAGGTTTCTTCTCAAGTGGGATCTAACTCATATCAAATACTTACGAGTTCAACTGGGATTCCAGGCGGACAGTCTATTCACACTTAATTTCTCTCAAATCTTAAAAACATCAGGTTGGATCTAGAGCAATGGGCCCCATCCCATGTCCCTGACTCAGAGTGGAGGTCATAAAATGATAATTCTCCTCAAACTCCTATGCCTGATTCAAATAATTCATTTCAGAATACCAGACTCTTATTTTAATTCACTTAACAGGGCAGTCTCCCGTTTTTTGTGGGGTCCACACAAACCCAGGATTAGGCTCTCAGTCCTTCAGAACCCCAAAAAAGGAGGAGGCCTGTCATTATCTAATTTTAAGCTATACTATCAAGCTGCACAGCTACGGACAATCATGTACTGGTTAGACCACAGATATATTTCAAAATGGAAAAATCTAGAACTCAAAGGGGCACTTTTTAATTTAAACAGCTCGCTCCTCAGACAGGGGAAGAGACCCCACACAGGTCAGGTGGAGAATCCCTTCACAGCCCTTACACTTGACATGTGGAACAACATTTTGAAAGACAAAAGGGCCAACAACTGGAGATGTCTGCTACTATCCATCCCATACCTAGATACCTTTTTCCCCGGTGCATGGGATGCCGGGTTTAGGAAGTGGGAAGCAAGGGGATTGCACTTAGTGTGGCACTTCACAGAGGAGGGAGAGCTTGACCCCTTTGAAGCACTAGTCAACAGATATGAAATCCCTGGCAAGATAGATTCAGATACTTTCAAATTAGAAATTATGTTAGAAATCTTATCACAGTGTAACCCCCCTGCAAATGGGGGTTCCCAAAAGACTTCCAGGAGCTTGCTTGAATGCTCCAAGCCTGAATGGTGTTTGGCGTTTAAGCCATTTATCAGTGAGTGTTTTTAGAACCTCTGGTACTGTCTCTTTAAGAGCTGTCTGCTTGCAGACATAATTAGTTTGTATGGGGGACTGTGTGTTTCTTTGATTGAGTACCACTCAAGCTGCTGCCAATTCACCCCATTTTGCAGTCACTAGGAGTGCAAAGGAACCTGTCTGAAAGATGTAACTGATTGCCAGAAATCATTTACAGTAATAATAAAATTACAGTTTGTCTAACCTGCTTTCTTTGCAGTCAGAACTGTCTGCCTAGTTCCCATTCTGGTTTTGAACTGCTGAACTGGACCAATCAGTGTGGGGTAAACTAGCTCTAAAATGATGCCTTGGACGAATCAGAACTTGGGACTCATAATCTGAGCCAGCCACAAGAGGATTGTATGGGCAGTGACTCTGGAGATGTAGTTTAGACTTCGGTGCCTTTTTGGACCAACAGCAGCAGTCTATGTGAGTGACAGCCAATCCAGTCAAGAACTGGGAGGAACTCAAAGGAAGTGCCCGGTTTTGTCTGTTGGGAGTTTCAGTTTGAGATCTGAAAGTGAAGGGAAAGAAACCCTGTGCTCCTTCAGTGCACAGTTTCAGTCAAAAAGCGTGTGCAAGGCCCAGAGTTCCGGTCTACAACTTGTGTAACTGCTTGTTAGGACTGATCCGTCCTGTGAAAAGAATCAAAGGATCTCTGAAGAGTAGAAACCAGGCTCACCTGTAGAAGACTGAAGAAATTGTTGAATTACACTCGGTCTGTCAGAACTGAATCTGCTGTGTGTTCTCCTGGTTATTGTGCAGTAATTACGATTGGGATACAGATGCAGCCTGCCTGGTATAGTGCTTTCTTTTTTTTACCATATAAATGTGTGAGGAGTCTCTTGAGATCAAAAGTAGCCCTGCTGACATTGAAGGACCATATCTTCTTTGGAGGTCGTGAGTACTAATTGGGTCGCCCTGTTGAATTGCCACATTAAATCCAAATGGAATTACTGTACTGCTGACTGTTTAATTTTCCTTTTCTCTGTGTGAAAGGGCCCCTACCAGCTGCCACGGTTTGGACTAGCCTACTAGGGCCTGGGTACCCAGGGACAGTAACTGATAGGGATAGGCCTGTGCACAGAGCCATAGGTAGATTATTAGAGTGATAAGCTAATTAACCTGATTTCCTGTCCTTGTTATATCCCCCTAAATAAATCAGAGCTGCTTGTTTCAGCAAAGTTATACTGCCTGAGGTATTTGTCTATGTTAAAGTACTGTACTGTGATTGTTGCACTGTATCTCATTTCACAGGAGGTCCCAGTGCCTGAACCAGCCTAGGGGTAAGTGTATACTGTGAAGGTAATTCTGCTATATTGTGTGGGCCACTAGTGGGAAGAAAGGGGTTGCAGTGTCCCAGAGGGCTGTGACCAAGTAAGTTTAACTATTGCAAACCCTGACCTCTGGGTGGAGGCACCCGCCATTGGATCCAGGCCCCTCAACCTGTTAGTGGCAAATCAGGCAGGGGTAGTAGCCCCTGGGATAGCGCCATCTAGGGGTTACAACAGAATTTAGCTTGGGGACTTCATCATCCCCCCGGATTGCTTTTACCCTTAAAAAAGCGATAGAAGGTGTTCCCAATAGGACACATATTATCTCCAACCTTTACCAAGACTTGTTATTATGGAAAGGGGATACCACAAACTCCATAAAAAAGGCCTGGGAAATTGATGTAGGGAGCCAGATTTCAGAGGAGGTGTGGGCATGGGCCCAAACTAAAATACACTGGGGCCTGTCAGCTGTTAGCTGGCAGGAATTTTCCTGGAAGATTTTTATCAGGTATTTTCGATCCCCAGTGATCATGGGGAAGATTTTAGGCGGCAGCCTTTCAAATTGTTGGAGGAACTGTGGTCATGAACAGGCAACATATATATCACATGCTATGGAGCTGCCCTGCGCTCTCCACCTTCCTACTTGACCTGCAACAAGTTCTAAGAGTAATAACTGACCCAGAACTGATACTGACCCCCTCCTGCTATTTCTTCCTAGAGATACCAAAAGAACTTAGAGACCCACTTACAATTAAGTTTCTGAAAATAACATTCTTAGCTGCCCAGAAGGCCATAACTAAAAACTGGCTGTCCCAAAACCCTATCACTTTAAACAAATTGCAAGAGATTATGATAAATATATACAGGATGGAGGCATTAACAGCTTCACTGAACAAGAGACTACCTCAGTTTGAAATTTTATGGAGACGCTGGGTTCTATACATGGCGGGGGAGAGGCCTGACTTTATTCCTTAACAACCTGAGCTCCCATTAGACTAGAACAGATCCCCCATAGAGAAAATCCAGGAATATATGAAATATGCTGGAACATGGGTATTGTGGACCCAGGTTACCCCTAGTCTCTTAATCAGATGGCAAAGGAAGTAAACAAGAAATAACACTGGTCTCTTTCTACTTGTATGATGGAAGGCAAGGTGGCCTACATATGTAATTAGAATGATGAAATGTATATGCGCTTAACTCTACCACTGGATAGCTGAACCAGTAACTAAGTAAATGAAATTGCCTATGAAAACTTTATCACAAGTGATTATGTTATATGGTTGTATGTAAACTGTATGTATTCTATTCGACTGGAACTAAAACAATAAACAAAGAAAGTTTAAAAAAAAAAAAAAAAAGAAACAGAACAGTCTTACCAGTCGACGACGTCGAGAAAAACCGGGATGAAGGAGCTTGGAGACTTTGAGAAAAATGCGGCCTATGGCAGTATGAACAACTCCACACAACAGGTGCAGCCTCGGCCAGGCGGGAGAAAGAACTGGGATGGAGAAGGGTTTGTGGCGCTAACAGCCTCCCCTCACGCATCCACATCACTCTGGGGGGCGGTGCAGTGCCAACTCCTAAAAAAAAAGAAAAAAAAAAAACTACCCCGTGGGTAGGTGCGCTCTGGCTTACACCCAGCGGTAATGAATGGTGAAGACTTGACAAGGGAAGATCATAGAATTTGACAGCAGATAAGGACCGCTTGGCCCACCTAGTCTGCCCACTTTCCTACCTAATGGATAAGCTGCAGATCCTAGTTAACCAACAGCGTACTTCCTCCTACCTCCCACTAGGACTGCCTTATGTCTGTCCAATGCATTCTTGAATTCCCGTACTGTTCATGACTGCACGACCTCCTCAGGGAGGCTGTTCCATGCATCCACAACCCTCTTCAGAAAAAATACTTCCTCACATTACCTCTGAGCTGTCCCCCTCTATCTTCAAATTGTGCCCCCTTGTTCTTGTACATCTCTTTTTCTGAAAGATGCTACCCTCTTGGACTTTGCTTGATTCCCTTGAGGTACCTGAAAGTTTCTATCATGTCCCCTCTCTCCCTTCTTTCCTCAAGGGTATACATATTAAGCTCCTTTAGTCTTTCTTCGTATGTCTTTTGGTGCAGGCCCTGCACCATTCTGGTTGCCCTCCTCTGGACAGCCTCCACTCTGTCTATGTCCTTGCGGAGATGGGGTCTCCAGAAAGGCACACAGTACTCCATATGGGGTCTCACCAACTGTCTGTACAGAGGGAGAACACCTTCCTGTTTTCTACTATTGATGCCTCTCTCTATGCATCCCAGTATCCCCACAGCCTTCCTTACTGCCTTCTCACATTGCTTGCCCACCTTTAGGTCATCTGATAAAATTACCCCCAGGTCCCTTTCCATTTTTACTGTTGTCAATATCTCACCCCTCCATTGTGTACTCTTCCCCTGGGTTTTTGTTTCCCAGGTGCATTATCTTGCACTTCTTTCCACTGAATATGAGCTGCCATATATTTGACCATTCCTCCAACCTTGCCAAGTCCCTTCTCATCCTTTCCACGTCATCTTGTGTATCAACCCTGTTGCAGATCTTTGTGTCGTCTGCAAAGAGACATACTTTTCCTTCCAGTTCCTCTGCAATGTCACTCATAAAGATATTAAAAAGGACCAGTTCCAGTACTGAACCCTGTGGTACCCCGCTAGTAACCCTCCTTTCTTCACTGTGGACTCCATTTACTACTACCCTTTGCGTCCTGTTGTCTAGCAAATTTTTTATCCAGGCTACCACCTTGGGACCCACTCCAAGGCTGGCTAACTTGTGTATTAATCTTTTGTGTGGGACAGTGTCAAATGCCTTGCTAAAATCTAGGTAGGCCATGTCCACAGCCCCTCTCTGGTCTACTACTTTGGTCACCCAATCAAAGAAATCTATTAGATTCATCTGACACGACCTTCCCATCGTGAATCCATGCTGCCCTGGGTCCTGTGCCCCACTGGCCTCTAGATACTCAACAATTCTTTCCTTCAGAAGTGATTCCATCATTTTCCCTACCACTGAGGTAAAACTAACTGGTCTGTAGTTTCCTGCCTCTATCCTGCTCCCATTTTTGTGAAGAGGAATCACATCACCCTCCTCTAGTCCTCAGGTACCACCCCATCTCCCATGATTGGTTAAACAGGGTAGTCAGCAGTGTCACTAGTTCTACCCTTAGTTCTTTTAGAATTCTTGGGTGAATCCCATCAGCCCCATTGCTTTGTCCACCTTCAATTTTATTAGTTCTTTTAGAACCCTTTCTTCTGTAAATGGACTGGTATCGACCCTCGTCTTCAGAGTGTTTCTGTTTGGTTTAGGTATCTCCCCCTCTTCTTCCTTTGTAAATACTGAGCAGAAATATCCATTCAGTATCCCTGCTTTTTCACTGTCACCCTCTACCCAAATTCCCTCCCCTTTATTAAGCCTCAGTATCCCCCCCTTTGGTCCTTCTTCGCTCCCTAATGTACCTATAAAAGGTCTTATTCCCCTTCTTAACAGAGTTGGCTATCTTTTCCATAGTTTGGGCCTTTGCTATTCTGACTGCCTTCCCAGCCTCTTTCTGCTTTAACTGATAAAGTTCTCTGTCCTGCTCCTTCTGTGTTTCCTTATATTTCCTGAATGCTATCCTTTTCTCCTTAACCTTCCCTGCCACTTATTTTGAGAACCATAGCGTTTTTTTCCTTCATTGTATTTTGTTGATTTGCTTTACACAAAGGCTTGTTGCCTCTGTGATGGCTGTTTTGATTACTCCCCATTGTTCCTCCACTCCTCCTTCTTGCCTGTTTGCTAGTGCTTTTCTGAGGCACTCTCTCATTTTCCCAAAGTCAGCCCTCTTAAAGTCCAATACTCTTGCTTTTGTATGGCTTGATTGTATGGCTGTGTTTATCGTGAACCGCACTGTTTGGTGTTCCCAGATGGCTACCCACTTCTAAATCTGAGATTCTTTCTCCGTCCCCATTTGAGAGTACCAGGTCTAAGATTGCTCCCTCCTGAGTGGGTTCCAATACTAGCTGTCTGAGGCATGCCCCTTGTAGGGCATCAAGAATGACCCTGCTCTTGGATGTGTCTGCAGCAAAGGTGCTCCAGTTAACATCTGGCATATTCAGGTCGCCCATCAACAATATCTCCCCTTTTTCTGCCATTCTAAGGATGCCTTCTATTATTTCCTTGTCCATTCCCGGCCCCTGAGATGGGGGTCTGTATACAACCCCCATGCAGACTGAGGTGCCATTTCCTGTCTCCAGGGTGACCCAGAGTGCCTCATTGGCTCCCTGTTTACTCTTTAGTTCTGTTGCTTTGATCCCTTCCTTTACATAGAGAGCTACTCCTCCTCCTCCTCTTTTACCCTCCCTGTCCCTCCGGTAGATTGTGTATCCTGGTATGTTGACATCCCAGTCATGGTTCTCTGTGTATCATGTTTCTGTGACTGCCACAATATCCAGGCAACCCTCTTCCATCAAGGCCACTAGTTCAGGGAGCTTGTTACACAGACTACGGGCACTGGTACTCATCACCCTCCACTTTTTGATGGCCTTACCGCTTTTAGCCCCATTCCTGTCCTTACTGCCTTTGACTTTTTACATTTACCTCTGTCCTGCTCCTAATGACTTCTCTACCTTGGTGTTTACCTCACTAATTACAGTGTTTTGTGGGGTGGGGGGCTGAGATTTCCCTGCTCCTTTCAGTGCCTCCCCTGGTTAGTTTAATGCTTGCCAATGAAGCATTTAAAATTATCGCCTAGGACCCTGGTCTCCCCAGACAGATGCAGAACATCGCCCAGTATAGGTTTGCATCCCTTCAGGTGGCTCCCCAGTCCCCAATGAATCCAATACCCTGAGCTCCACACCAGTTTTTCAACCATTTATTGAATTCCTTGGTGAGGAGTACCCTAGTATCACCCTTGCCATAGACAGGCAGCACCTCCGAGAAGGTTACCGTATGTGCTACTTGTCTAAGGTCCCTCCCCAACTCTACAAACTCCTCTTGCACTGCTATGATCCCATTCCTAGCCAGGTCATTTGTCCCTAGGTGGACAATGACATCCAGCTCCCTCCCTTGTGTAGCTGCTCCCATGATCCTGAGGATTCGCTTCCTGTCCCTCCAAGCTGTGGTGCCAGGCAGGCATCTTACCTCCCTCTCCCCTTCCTCCCCCATTTCTACCCCCCCAATGATTGAGTCCCCCATCAGGAGTTGTTCCCTTCCCCTGTGGGGTCCCATGCCACCCTCCTGTGGGTCTCCTCTGTGAAGGTTCCCAGCATCCTCCTTGGTCTCCACTGCAGGTGCCTCCATAGAGGAACCACACATGTGTATGAACACATGAGCATGTTTCCCTCTGCAGCTATATGGCGATACATGAAGGGCTGAACTGGGATAAGCACTGACTCCTGCCCTCACTCACTCACTGTGCGACCCTCTTGAAGTCGCAGGGTGGAGGGGTGTTACAGTGCTCGCCAGTGAAACTGAAGAGCCAGGTTTGAATCAGTCCACTATTAACTCACTTTGTGGCCCTCAGCTACTCACTCAATCTCCATCTGTGCAAAAAGTACAAATGCAAGCAAGCATGTGCACTGTTTTGGCTTTGCTAACCCTTGTTTCTAAGAGGGAGGATTAGTTTCTCCCCTGTACCTTTAACTGAATCTTCTTCTGCAGTTCCTCCATGGCTTCTTGTTGAGCTGCAGTAAGAGCTGCCAGTCTTTCTTCTCGATCCCTGGAAAAGGAAAAGGATGCAGAGTCAATTTTTTTCTTTAAAAGTAGCTCAAATTAATGTAAATATGCCAAAGTTACAGAATGGCATGTCAACAATACTTAAAATATCACTGATTGTTACATCTTGTTTTGTTTTATCACGAAAACATTCTGCATTCAGAATTTTCAGTGGAGAGTGTTTATATAGTATCAATGTAAAATGAATGTAAAAAGTACAGTTACTTAAGAACTTACCATAACAGTAATCTTGAGTGGAGCTCTTGCAGCAGGCTATAACAGTTAGGACTATGCTGCAGGCACTAGGACCCTCCGGAAAACTTCTCAGCCAGCAGTACCAAGCAGGGACCGCCACCGACGTCGGCCCCACCCTGATGTCAGCCCTGGTACAAAAGAGGGTGGACCAAGCTCTACCTCAGTTTTCCCGCCAAGGCCCAGAAACAAGCCCTGACAAGAGAAGGAGATGAAGATCTGCACACCTCATGGGGGAAGGCAGGTGGGAAAGTAACGCCTGCTGCAAGAGCTCCTCTCGAAGATCTACTGTTATGGTAAGTTCTTACATAACTGTACTATCTTACTTCGAGTGGGAGCTCTTGCAGCAGGCTATAACAGTTAGAACTGAATACTAAGCAGTGTTACACCAAAGAGGTAGTCGACTGCGGGAGGTGGAATTTACTGACTCCAGAAGCCTAGGACAAAAGTCCATGCAGAACAGCCAGACCAAAGCTGGCACGGCGTCTGGAGGCTATATCCAAGCTGTAATGCTTGACAAAGGTATGCACAGAGTTCCAGGTGACGGCCGCACATATGTCCCTTATGGAGACATTCCTCAGTGCGGCAAAACATGCAGACACTCCCCTAGTGGAGCAACCCCTGACCGGACCCGGTAGGGCTTAGTGTGCTCTTCATAGCAGAAGGATACGCACTGGACGATCCACTTTGAAATCGTTTGCTCGGTCACTGGTTTGCCCAAGCATTGTGGTGCAAAGGCCACAAGGAGTTGCTCTGACTGACGCAAAGCAGAATGCTCTTTTGAGGTAATACCTCAGTGTCCTGTGATGTCCAATGTGTGAAGGAGCTTCCATTAGAAGGAAGGAATAGACTGGAAGGTCAACCGACTGGTTGAGGGTCAACTCCGAGACCACTTTCGGAAGAAACTTAGGATTTGTTCTAAGGGAAAACCTTTCCCTGTGAAAAACCAAATACGGCTCCTTACACATCAAAGCCTGAAGCTCAGAAACCCTTCAAGCTGAGGTAATAGCAACCAAAAAACACACCTTCCAGGAAAGGAAACGCAGCTCACAATCCGCTGCCGGTTCAAAAGGAGGGAGGGTAAGCTTCTCCGACACAAAAAGGAGGTCCCATGGTGGGATAGGATCCTTAATAGGAGGTCTCATATGCAAAATTCCTCTCAAAAAGGTGCGGGCTACATGTAACTGTGCTAAAGCCTTGTCTCCAATCAGAGCATGATAGGCGGAGACAGTCCACATGTGCACCTTAATAGAGGAGTAACTCAGGCCATGTTGGTACAAGGAGAGGAGGTACTGTAACGCTAAGTTCACCGGACAGGTGACAGGGTCCAAATGCTGTGACGAGGCCCATAAACAAAACCGCTTCCATTCCATTTCATAGCATAGGCGGAGCGGGTGGAGGGCTTCCTCGCCGACACCAGCACTGCCGCTACCTCTGTTGGGTTACGTCTGAAGGAGCCAAGCATGCAGATGTAAGGAACGGAGGTCCGGATGGACCAGCAATCCCTGTTCCTGGGATAGCAACTGCGAGCATATGAGCAGCAGAGTTGGAGGTTCCGTGGATAACTGCTGCAGGAGAGGGAACCAAATCTGCCGAGGTCATCGGGGGGCTACTAGACTCATTCGAGCCCCGTCTACCTGCAACTTCAGCAAGACTCTCGAATGAGAGGAAGGGCGGAAGGCATAGAGAAACCTCCTGCCCAGCAAAGGGATAATGCTTCTGGACAGAAAACTCCAGGCGTGTGCTCTGCGAGCAAAGCACTGTCAGTTTGGCGTTGCGTGGTGATGCAAAAGGTCCATCTCTGGGCGCCCCACTTGTCAAAAGCTGATCTGCTATGGACTGTAACAGCTCCCACTAGTGCGCTCTGGATCAAGACCTGCTTAAGCTGTCGGCCAGACTGTTTGGGACGCCTGAACGTGCATCGCTGAACAGCAGAATGTGTCATTCCATTGCCCAGTAGCGACTCTCATCGCCTCCTGCAAAGGGATATGAATGAGGCTCCCCTTGCTTACTGATGTAAAAGACGACTGTCATATTGTCTGTCTGAATGAGAAGAGAGCCTGGCACCAGCTCCTCTTGAAATGCCTGTAAGGCACAGAGGACCACTCGCATCTCCAGTACATTGATATGGAGAGATCGCCTCGGGTGTCCAAACCCTTGCATTTGACGCAGTACCAGGTGCTTCCCATCCCAGATCTGGAAGCATCTGGTTGTAAGGGTCTGACCTGTGGCTCCGGATGAAACCGGACCCCTTACTATAAATTCTGGGGGTCCATCCACCAAAGTAAAGTTCTCCGACTGGCTCGGTGATCCTGACTAGACAGTCTAGATCTGCAGCCCTGGTCCCACTGCACCCTGAGCATCCACTGTGGGACCCGCATGTGGAGCGCAGGCCAGAGGAGTGACTGGAATGGCCACCGCCATGTGCCCCAGCAGCCTAAGGAAGTTCCTTGCTGGAACCCGAGGAGTTACTGAGATCCATTGGCAATCTCAAGAGGCGACGCCCCTGTCCGGGGTAGAAGCCATGCCCTGGACAGAATTCAGGACTGCTCAATGAAGAGCCCAGTCTTTGACTGGGCTCGGGGACAATTTCTGAAGGTTCAGGGTGATCCCCAGCTCTCGGAACAGAAGAATAGGTGTCTCCAAGAGCCTGAAGCTGGCTTGACCTGGACGGGCGTAAGCAGCCAATTGTCGAGGTAAGGAAGGCGTAATGCCCTGGCCCCTAGAGCCACAGCCACCACTGCCAAGCACTTTGTGAAGACTGGAGGAGCGGAAGAGAGGCCGAACTGAAGAACTTGGAATTGGTAGTGCTCCCCTTGGAAGTGGAACATCAGAAACTTCCGATGGGGAAGGAAGACCCTGATATGCATATGTGCATCCTGCATGTCTAGGGAGCAGAGCCAGTCTCCTTGGTGCAGCAAAAGAAGTAGACCTGGAAGGGTCACCATCCTGAACCTTTTGTACTCTATAAAGAGATTGAGAGAGCTGAGGTCCAGAATGGGTCAAAGATCCTGCGTCTTTTTTGGGACCAGGAAGAAGTGGGAATAAAATCCCTTTTCCCGCTGATGCAAGGGGACTACCTCTATTGCCTTTTTCTGCAAGAGAGTCTGAATTTCTCCTTCTATAAGTGGGATGTGAGAAGGAGGATATCGGGAGTACTTTGGTGGAGTATTTAGAGGGAACTCCGTGAACTCTAGCATGTGTCATCTGACAATATCCAGGGCCCATTGGTCTGCAGTTATCGAGCTCCACCCTTTGAGATGAAGGGAGAAGCGGCCCCCAACCGTCTCCCCGGAGTCTTCCTTTGGGGGGGGCAGAAGGGAGTCACTGGGCTGAGCCAGGCATAGGCAGAGAGGCCTGGTAGGACTTGGGCCCATGGTTAGAGCGCCTCCAGGTTGCTGGTTACCGGTTCTCCTATGAAAGCCGCCTCTCTGACTCTGCTGATTACCATGGGCTTGTCCACCTCGACCACCTGAGGGCTTGCAAAAAGGCCGTTTCCGTTGTCGTCGCTGGTCACCGCGGTACATTTGGCGGATCGACCAGATGGACTTGCCCAACTCCTGGAGACCGGAAATCAGAGCTTCCGTCTTCTGCCCAAACAACATGGTACCTTGGAAAGGCAGATCCATGATACCGGACTGCAGATCCTAGTGAAAGCCAGAAACTCTTAACCAGGCATGGCGCCAAAGGCTAACCCAGAAGAGGCCGCCTGGGCTGCCGTATCTGCTGTGTTGTACGAGGTCTCAGGACATGAGAACCCACGTCAGAGCCGATTTAAGTACGCCCAAAAGTTCCATCTTCTGCTCGGAATCTGGCATGGCTCTCAGTAACTCCTGTCCTCTCTCTCACAGAGCATTCTGGTACGGACCATATGTGTCAGGAAGTTGAGGGACCGGATGGAGCAGGTGGAGGCAGAGTAAACCGTCTTGCCTACCAGGTCCAAATACAGAGACTCCGGATTGGAAGGCTGCGAGCTAAGGTGTTTCAGTTGCCTGGACTTGTCATGGGCAGTCGTAATGACTGAAGAGTCCGCCTGAGGGTTCTCTGCTAAAAAGACTTCTGCCCTCGGGGCCTTATGCAGCCTGTCCGATTTCTTGGGAACAGCCGGGATGGAGGCCGGACGCTTCCAGGTAGTCCAGGTCAAGTCCTGGGAAGTGTCCACCAAAGGAGGGACCACCAATGGTTTCGATCCTTTTGCCTCAGGTAGTTGGCCAACCTTGGCGTTCTGGATGCAGGTCCTCCGTTTCCCACTCACTGGAGGCCTGGATATGCCTCATGACGTCCATAAAGGTCGGATCGTCCAGAGGCGAGCGAGGCTGGTCCTTCTCTCCCGGGGATCCCCCGATCTTAAGAGAGGAAGAGGATGCCAATGAAGAAGAGGGGGACCGACTACTAGGTTTGGAATAGTCTGATCTCTCCTTGTGACCAGTCTCCCTCTGTCGTCGGTAGCTGGGGGACCGATGTCGGTCCGAAGACCGGCGACAGAGTGCAGACCGACGTCTGTCAGAAGGCCAACGCTGGGAGCGCTCTCGCCCAGAGGAACGATTAGGGTTTGCGAATGCGAGACCTGGACCGGCGACGGTCTCCAGAGTCCTTGGAGAGTCAGTGGTGGTCTTTGGACCGGGAGTGGAACAAGCCCTGGGTGGAGGTGTAGGCGACCGCTCGCGGGACTGCCTAGGGGAAGGCTCACCTCCAGGCTGTGGTTTGCCTGCTGGGTCCAGTACCGGTGACTGGGCAGGTGTCGGAGGGGGCCTGCTTCTGGACTTGCCCCCACTAAAAGGAGAACAACTCCTGCAGCTCGTCCTTCATGAAAATTTGGCCCTCGGCCGAAAGGGAGTATCGGGATGTCAGCCCGAAGCAGGCCTTCCTGGGAGCCTGGGGGAGGAGGGACTTGGGAGACAGGGCGGTGGCTGTTCGTGGCTGCACCCGAATCCTTAAGCCCTTCAGCCGGCGTCAGAGGTGGGACAGATGACAGGGTGTCTCGGGCGGGGGCGCTGGAGAGTCGCCGGATCAGAGGTACACTTTTGTAGGAGGCGCGGTGCCTTGAGAGGTGGGGCGAAGCTTTTACCCCAAGGTCTTGGTGGTAACCCTTAGCGGGGTTACCTTAGGCTTGGCTAGCTTCTCCCCTGATGGGCTGGCCTTGGCCTGGGATGACTTTGGACGCTCACCTGGGCCCGGGGACACATGGGCCTTTCTTGGAGAGGGCCGCGAGTGAGAATGGGACCGCAACCGGGACTGGTGTTGGGACCTACTACGGTCTTTCCCGTGGCGCTTGGTCTTCTCCTTATGCTTCCCCTTCTCTGAAGTGTGAAGATCCATCTTCTTCTCTAATAAAAAAAGCCTTCAGGGCCTTGAGACGTCGGATCCAGGTCCGGCTGGTAAACGCCTGGCAGGCTGAGCAGGCCGCGGTATCGTGGTCCGACCCGAGGCAAAAGATGCAGTGCTTGTGCCTGTCATTGGAAGGATCTGCCATCATGATCGCACTTATTCTGATGAATCTCCAGAGACCGGACGACGGTGAAGACATCCATTGAAATAACTGCAAAACCGTCGAAAAAATGGTACAAAAAGGGTAAAAAACATTGTTTGCTCTTCCTGGCGAGCTGAGTAGTGTAGGCTTCTTCTCACGTCTGTGGGACACGTAGGGAAAAAAGGAACTGAAGTGGAGCTGGGTCCACCCTTTGTACCAGGGCTGACGGGGTGGGCCAACGCCGGGGCGGTCCCTGCTTGGTACTGCTGGCTGGAGAAGTTCTCGGAGGGTCCTAGTGCTCATGCACAGTCCTAACTGTTATAGCCTGCTGCAACAGCTCCCACTCGAAGTAAGATCTTAAGATTTAAAATGAAAGCAGGCCATGTAACCCATTCATGACCATGCCTTACTATTCAGCTGTGAACTGAAAAGCACCTTTCTTGACTTGAAACTGTCAAAAGCCCCAACTCAACTACTGCCACTGGCGAGACTGATACAGGCACCCACCATTCTGTGCACAGAACTTCTTCCTTTGCTCTCCTATAACTTTGCTCCCTAGATTTGTTTGCTGTAACTACTATTTATCTCTTTCCTTTAAGTGTATAATAAGGCCTCCGAGGATGTCTCTTGCAGTATAACAGACTCCAAGCATAAGGTGTCGGCAAGAGGACTGCAAGCGTAAACTGAGCACTTCTGTCTGCCCAAACTTCAAGAGAAGAATCTATTATACCAAAACAGGCATGCCTTCAGAGGCTGTAATATCTTATATATTTTTTTTGTATTCTTTTCCTCTCCAGTCACCAAGGTGGTAGCCTCTCAGGCAACCTCCCAGCTTTCTCCCACCCAGCCTGATCCCCCCACCCCTGGGTTCCTCTCGAACTCCATTAACATCTTACCTTGCCTGGTGAGGACCCTCTGGCTTACCCCCCAGGGGCAGGGCCACCACTCCTACAGGTGCCCTAGACATCTAATTTCATCCAGGCTTGGTGGATCGGGACCCAGGTGGACGGGTTGCGGCGGTGGGTGTGGGAGCCAGGGTGTGCTGTCGCCTACCAATACCCCGGGGGCTTTTCCTTGTTCTGGTTGTTCCACCCCCTAGCCCACCACAAACATGCAATAACATCCACTGGTGGGCCATGCATGATCCCGTGCACATTCCTGCTGATGTTTGCCTCCCCTCTTGCAAGTGGGCTACTGGCACAGTATCTCCCATCTACCACCGGGAGGCACTTGAATGCGGAGTCCTGCTACTGTCCCTCCCCAGGAGAAGGCGAAATGTCTACAGACACACCAGCCTTCTCCTCCCCTGCTGACCCCCGTCGGCCCACACTCATTCCCGAACACGGGTCGACGGTGTGTCACAAGCTGTGACGTTCAGTGCCTCAATCCTCAGTGCCATGGGGCTGGCCCCTAATATCTTTTTATAAATCACTCAAGTTAGCTTGAGTGACTTATAATAAGTTTATAATCTTTTCATTTTTTTAATTTTAGTTTGCTGTCCTCCCCTCAAGACTAAAGTGGAGTGCTCCCTTCCACCACTCCTTAATGAGAGTACATTGTACTCAGAAAGAACAGTTATATTTTTACCATAACAGTAGATCTTCAAGAGAATCTCCTCCATTAGTCCACACTTTTGGAACTATAGCCACCAGGCACAAAGACCACACAGAAACTTTTGCTGGCCGGGGATAGCCCATGACAACATCATCCATCAGCATTTATATAAACATTACCAGACCCATCACTCTTCAGCACCCTGCCAGAGATTACACTCGGAGGACCACCAACCATGGGGAACCAGGAGAGAAGATCAGCCCAGACATACAAGGCGAGGCATAGCACTAGATATATAATGCATATATTAGGTTCAGTTGCACAGTATCTGTTTGCAACCCTCCCTGAAGCAGAAGGGGAATGGAGGAAGGGATGGCAGGACTAATAGAAGAGATTCTCTCAAAGATCTACTGTTATGGTAAGTATGTAACTGTTCTATCTTCTTCAAGGCTATCTCCTCCATTAGTCCACACCTTTGGAACGATTCCCAAGCAGTCTCAAACACCAAGCAGGAGGTGGTTACATTCTGACATATAATCAGGATGGTAGATCTTGCCATATAGCAAGACTGAAATCAACATGTCTATGAGAGACTGTCTGGATTGTAATCTTTAGTGAAGATACGGACAGTGCTCCATGATGCTCCAGCACAAACATCAGCAGCTAAAACATTTCTGAAACAAGTAACATAAGTGGCCATTCCCTGGTGGAATGACCATGAACCGCCTGGGAAGTTCCTTACCATACTTCCTATAACAGAACTCAATACAATGTGCCAGCCATTTGGATAGGCACTGTTCATACACAAAGGCGTCCTCCTTCCCAGGGGTGAACAAAACAAACAGCTGAGAGGACCTTCTGCAGTCCTTGGTACGATTCACGCAGTTTTCTATGTACATCTGAAGTATGGAAGAGTGCCTCACCCTGAATAGCATGCTTAGGACACTAACATGCTCCAGGCAGTAACATATTCCTTAGGGGTACCCAAACATGCAATGGCTATGTCTTCAGTAGCCTTGCATGCAGATGTAGGGATTTCAGGTCCAGATGGACCACGATTCCTTGTCCTGTGACAACAGACCCCAACACAGAGGTAGGGAGACAGGAGGCTCCACTGGCATCTGCTGCAGAAGTGAAAACCATATCTGGCGAGGCCATAATGGAACAATAAGGATAAGAGTGGCACCCTCCATGCAAAGTTTCAGCAGCACTCTCTATATTAAAGGAATCAGAGGAATGCATACAGTAGTTTCCATTTCCAAGAGAGGGACAATTCGTCACTCCAGAAAACTCCAGACCCTGGAACGAGTGAGCAGAAATGCAGCAGTTTTCGGTTGTGTGGGGACTCAGAAAGGTCCAACTCTGGACAACCCCACCTTGTGAAGAGGCTGTCTACTATGGAGGTCAGCAGTTCTTTTTCATGCATCTTGGACTGCAACCTGCTTAGCTGGTCTGCTAAGACATCCAAGAGACCTGGGAGATGCATGGCTGACAACTGTAGGCTGTGAGACACAGCCCAGTACCCCAGTACCATACTCTCATTGCTTCCCTGCATAAGGGATAGGAATGTGTGTCCCCTTGTTTGTTGATGTAATGCATCACACAGGCACTCAGCATCTGTATTAACAGTGGACCTGGACACAGACAATCCTGAATGCCTGAAGGCTGTGTGTAACAGTTCTCATCCCCAAGACACATATGTGTGACCTGGCCTCCACCTTGGTCCAAGATCCCTGCATCCGACCACGGCAAAGGTGAGTACCCCAGCTGGATCCTGAAGCATCCATGGTGAGGATCTGTACAGGAGCTAGTACAAGAAATGGAACACTCATTAATAGGTTTTTGTGATCCATCCACCATAGCAATGCTCTGCGGGAACACGATGAGAACCATTCAGTCCAGCTCATCCATCAGCTGATCCCACTGGACCCTAAGCATCCACTGAGGTATTCTCATGTGTAGGGGAGCCAGTGGCACAGTCACAATGGCCACAGCCATGAGTCCCAGGAGATGTAACATTGTTTTTATAGAAACACTTTTGACTCCTATTATACCAACTGTGCTTAGGCAATCACAATTTCTACCCTGTCTTGTGGCAGCACAGCACAACTCTTCTCCGTGTACAACACCGTCACTACATACTGCGGTCTTTGGCAGGGAATCATTACAGAGTTTGGTACATTTACTGTGACCCCAAATCTTTAAACAACTGCCTTATTGGAGACAAGGTACATTGTAAGGCTCCCCAGAAGCAGGCTTTCAAGAATCAATCAGCCAGATAGGAGAACAAATACAGTCTGTCCTTCCTTGCGAAGGCCTACCGCCACTACTGCCAAGCAGTTGGTAAATACCCTTGGTGCAGAAGACGAGCCAAAGGTGATACCCTGAACTGATAATGTTCCCCATCAAGCACAAAATGGAGGTATTGCCTGTGTGATTTTCTGAATCTGACATGAAGTTATGCATCCTTCATGTCCAGAGAACAAATCCAATCCCCAGTTTGCAAAAGAGGAGTCACAGCTTGCAGGAATACCATTTGAAACTTGTATTTGATGTAGGAACTGAGATCCAACACAGGATGTAGGTGCCCTGTCTATTTTGGGACCAGGAAGTATCTGGAAGAGAACCCTTTGTTTCTCGAGGAGGAACCATTACTATAGCACATTTTGAAATAATGACTGGACCTCTTCCTTCAGAAAGGACAAGTGCCACAGATGATAACTGGAAGGAAGTGGAGGATGATCTGGAGGGTTTCTAACAGCTCCAGAGCATGCCCACTTAATTATCTCCAGTACCCACTCATCTGTTGTAATTCCTCCATTGTTTGAGATGCAGGGAGAGTCTGCCCCTTCTTACAACCACTGCTAGAGGTAACAGTGGGGTTGGGGGTGTCTCTAGAAGATAGTCATGTGGAGCCAGTGATGGCAGTGCCACAGGTACAGACTGCTTTGGGTGATTTCATATGTGCACCTGGGGAGGGTCCTTGCAAAGGCCACCTCTCTGCCACAGCACTGCTGATGGTAAGCACGTCCACCTCTGTCAGCAGACTGGGGAAAGGATCCTCTCCGATGCTCCCTGCCCTGGCAGGAGTGAGATACAGGGATCTGACTGACCTTAAAGTCATTTTTGATGTCTGAAGATATCTTAGGGCATTTTCAGCAACATAACCAAACAGTTTTGTCCCTGTAAAAGGGACGTTTAAAACTGCTTGTTGCACATCAATTGCAAAACCTGCAACACTGAGCCAAGAATAACTTCTCATACAAATGCCAAAAACAGCAGCCCTGGCAGAGGCATCAGAGACATCACAAGTTGAGTGGAGCAAATGTTTGGCATCCTCACCTGCAGACATTAAGGTTTTAAGTAATTCATTCTTGGCAGAGCCCCCAAGCAAAGCTTGCGCTGTAGCTTTTGCACCTTTCCACAGGCTATTTTGATATTTGATCATATTGGCATGGTACTTTGCAGTTAAGGCATGGTGAGGCAGAGGCATATGTACACTTGTCCATCATATCCAGCGTCTTACATTTTTTTATCAGGAGGCAAAGTATTCAAGTGTCTAGGAGCTTTAGTCCTACCATGAGCAGCCATTATGACTACACAGTCAGTTTCTGTCTGGTTAGCATAATAAGGCTTAGCAGATGGGCATGGACACTGCTTATCAGCACTACTGGGTACTGCAGGTAGCGAGTTTGGTCTGTGTTATGCAGCAAAGGTAGCATCTTCTAATGCTGAATATAAAGGAGGACTTATAAAGAAGAGAGAGCAGGCACCTCCAGAAATTCAATCAGATTTTTTGTGGAGTCTTCCTCCTCCACGGCAAAGAACATGGTAGTTTGCATTTGCTGAATCATGGCTTGAAAAGTAGGATCCTCAGGAAGAGGCCTCAGGGTATATACTACTGAGTCCTCATTGCAGGATGAGAGGGCAGAACTAGATAGAGGTGTCAAACATTGTTGTACCTCATATTCCTCCTCTAATACCATGAGGTCATGATTATATTCTACATCGTCGAAGTCCCTGTCGATGACAGGAGCAGAGAGAGCACCAGAGATGCCAGTAACTGCTGAGAAGGAGGATTCTGTGATGTGCTGATAGCAGACTTCGATGGCATAGGCCATGGCCCGATGATGATGATGTCATGCCATCCATAGTACATATGGCAGCACCTAAGTCAGACCGCGACCTTGGTTTCTCATTGACAGTAGGGGGTTGTAGTCAATGCCACCAAAGCAGTTGATGACGCATTAGAATGACCTTGTCTCACCTGTGACAGGGACCTTGCCGACGAAGTAGATTTCTGTTTATCTTTATGCTTACGGCCAGAAAATGAGGAGTGCCGTTATGCTGTCTGCTCCCTGTCCTGCTCTTTTGACTTCAGTAGCCGCTTCTCTGCCGACAGAAATGCTGCTACAGATTTTGGGCCCTGTACCTTCTCCACAGTTTTAATGAGAAGGACATTTTCTAGAGCTTTATTGCAGCGAAACCTTGTAGCCTGGTTGAAGCTCTGGCAAATCGGATAAGTCCACACATTCTGAGACATGCAAAACAGCTCACACAGAGCTTGTGTATGCCTTCTTTGTAAATGTTATCTCCACACTGACAATACCGAAATAAAGCATCTTTCAATTTCGGTGGCATGCAGAGGTGACAGTAAGCTGTAATTTAAAGTGAAGGAAAAAAGCAGCAATGGCTAGCTGAAGATGTTTCCTTCAACAGGTCCGACAAGGCTGATCAACAGCGGGAAAAAAACTAAGGCGTGATGAGGCCACCCACGTTTATACAGCCGCTGACTCAACATCATTGTGGGCAGCCCCAGCTAATAAAACTTTCTATGTGGCCCTAGTGTCTGGTGGCTATAGTTTCAAAGGTGTGGACTAATGGAGGAGATATCCTTGAAGAAGATTAAGAGGTACAGTGGCTCTGTGCACTTTCTTTTTTTAAAGACTTTTTTATTGAGCAGTGTACAGAAAAACAATAGCATTCAAAAGATAGTCTCTTTTTCTAATATGAAAATCACATTCATGGGTCTAACATAAAAAAGGTAGTGTAATCCTTACATTTCCTCTGTGTAGAAACTGGGTTTTATCCATAGGAAAATCACATTAGTGGGTCTAATATGAAGAAGACACTGTAATACTTATATTTTTTCAGTGAAACAAGTGGGTTAGCCGGCCCATCAGCACAGCAGTTGGATTTCCGCTTGCAGCGCGGTGACCGGTGCGGGAAGGACTTGGGTGCGCTGGAAGGCGGCCGGGGAGAAGGCTAGAGCGTCCTATGGACTGCTCTCCTTCTCTGTCGGGAGAGTGGGGTAGTGCTCGCGCAAGACGGACCCCTGGTGAAGGCAGGGAGTCGCGCAGCTACTGGCACTCGAACGTAATGGAGGCCGGGCAGACACAGGACATCATTGCACGTCCCCGCCTCCCAGAAGGAAAAAAAAAAGGAGGGGCTGGTCCTCCGTCTCTATGAAGCCCTCCCTGGGCTTCAATTAGCCACCTTAGCCAGCACTCCCAAATAGCTACCGGTTCCGCGGCACTGGAATTAGGGGAACTAGTGCTGCGGCCCTGACCTCCAGGGGGTAAGCCGGGGGTGACCGGTAGAATGCCGGCAATCGACGGTTGGTGGGAGCCCGGGGGCAGTGACCAGGGCAGAGAGACAGATGGAGGACCTGCCAGAAAAAAATAGAAAATAAAAAAATAACAAAAAAAACAAGTGGGTTATATTCTAACAGACCTAGGGCCCCATTTTCACTAGCCCCGATCCGTGTGATAAGATAAAAGCCCCATATCCCTGGTAGTCTAGTGGTCCCCTTCCCTGAGCCCCAATCCGTCAGATAATAAAAAACACCCACATCCCTGGTTGTCTAGTGGTCCCCTCCCCGAGTCCGATCCCTGTTTTTTTGTGTTAATTCTTTTATTAAGGGTAAACAAATTAACATCACACAAACATTTACATTCTGGTGACTTGATAAAACTCAAGGTATACATGTACATACATATATGAGTCAGCTTAATCAGTAAATAGTACCAATTTTCAACATCAGATTGAAGTGGAAGTAGGCTACAACAATGCAACAGAATCCAAATAGAATTCTAACCTCAGCACTTTTGAGATCCTGTGGTAGTCATTAGTCTGAGGCCACCTGGAGAAGGGGAGAGGAGGATTAAGGGGTGGGGGTGGAAGAGAGCACTCTAATTCAGGGAGCTAGTGAAACGGTGTCTAGTTTATAAGGGTTAGCAGTTTACCTAGGTTGGAAACACATCCTCTCAATGGCCTCTAGCAAGGGTCTCCACATGGACAGGAGGGCCTCACCAGCCGCACTGGCAGGTAACTGTATTCTCTCTAAGGTCATGCATTGCCTAAGATTATTAGCTCATTGCTGAATTGAAGGTGCACTGTGGGACATCCAAGATTGGGCTATAGTCTTCTTGGCCATGACCAAGGCGAGTGACCAAAGGGGATCCGCCCATCGACCCAGCGGATGGCGGGGGTCTGCCCCCAACAATTCCAACGGGAGCTTGGAGGGAGAGTATCCTAGTACTCCACTCATCACTCTGTGTATCTCATTCCAGAAGGCTGTAATCTTAGGACAGGTTAGACCCATGTGAAGAAAATCGCCTTCCTCTATCGCACATTCCGGGCATTCACTGGATTTCCCTGAGTCAAAGGAGTGGAGATGTTTGGGGGTGATGTAAGCCCAGCACCTGAAGTTTAACTGAACTTGTCTGAGTTTATTGCTTCAAGAGCGAGTGAGAAAATGTTTAACAGCCAGTTTCCATGTGGCTGGACTGACTGAGACATCTAGGTCCCGTTCCCATGCAGCCTTCAATTTATTTATTTATTTATTTATTACAGTATCAGAATTACAACCTTTTGAGTCAAAGACTCCTTTACAAAGGCTTATCGTCGTACACAGATTAGGATGGGACGGGGAGGAACATACATTGAGTGGAAGACAGAGAGCAGTGCAGAAAAGTACAGTTACGTAAGAACTTACCGTAACAGTAGATCTTCGAGAGAGGCTCTTGCTGTAGGTAATTACATATAGGACTGATGCCGGCAGGCGGCAGGACGCCACAGAAAACTTTCTAGCTAGCAGTCCCTGGTGAGGGACCGCCCCCACGTCAGGTGACCGGCATCAGGAGAAGTCGGTATAAAGGGGCGGTCCCAGACACCCGCCTTCCAGTTCTTTCCCGCCACAGGCCAAAAGAGGCCAGACGAGAGAGGAGCGGATATTTCCCTCAATGGAAAAGGAGCTGAAAAGCCTAGGGGATGGAGGGCGGAGGATGTGCAAGAGCCTCTCTCGAAGATCTACTGTTACAGTAAGTTCTTATCGTAACTGTACTATCTTACTTCAAGAGGGCTCTTGCAGTAGGTAATTACATATAGGACTGAATCCCAAGCAGTCTGGAACAAAGAGGCACCAGGAGGAGGAAAACTACTCCAAAGGGTAGTACTGGTTGTGCAAGTCTTAAGATAGCAGGCCTTGCAAAACAGCCAGCCGAAGCCTGCTCTACAGCGAGAGGCAGCATCTAAACTGTAGTGTGTATGTAATATATGGACTGAAGTCCAGGGGCAACAGAGCAGATGTCTGCCGTGAGACATTCTTGAAACAAGCCACAAAGGCAGCTATCCCTCTTGTGGAGTGGTCTCTGACTTGACCGGAGGGTCTTGTTGTATTTGTCATAACAGAAAGTGATGCAATGACCCAACCACTTAGACAGGCATTGCTTGGAAACAGCACTGTCTTCCTTTTGTGAGCAAAAGGACTAACAACTGATCAGTCTTTCTGAGATCCTTTGTCCTGTTGGTGTAGTATCTTAGAATCGTGAACATCCATAGTATGGAGTAGATACTTCTCTTGATTAGAGTACTCGTAAAAAGCAGGTAACTCTATGGACTGATTTAAGGTAGACTCTGCTACTACTTTAGGTAGAAACTTAGGATTCATGTGAAGAGCAATTGTTCCTTGAAAAATCAAGTAGGGATTTTACACATCAGGGCCTGAGCTCGAGATTCTTGAGCGAAGTAATGGCACCAAGAAGAGCGTCCTTCCATTTAAGGAACTTCAAATCCGCAGAAGCTGCAGGTTCAAGGGAGGAAGAGTATGTTTCAAAACAAAGTTCAAGTCCCAAGGGGAGCAGGAGTACGGATGGGGGCCTCAGATGGAGGACCCTCTGAGAAAGATCTTGGAGACCTCAAGTTGAGCAAAAGCCTTGTCTGTGAAGGGAATATGATGGCCGAAATGGCCACCATGTGTATCTTCAGAGAGGAATGGCTGAGACCCAGGTCAAACAGATGACGTAGATACTCCAGCAGAAGCCCTGCTGAACAGGAGAAAGGTTCCACGTTCTTGGAAGCAGCCCAAATAGTGAATCTTTTCCACTTCGTGGCATAAGTGGATCTGGTGGAGGGTTTCCTGGCCTCCACTAAAATCTCCGCCACTTTGGGAGACACTCCAAAACGGGCTTGGGCTAGGTCTGCAGGAGCCATGCATGCAGTTGAAGGGATTTGAGGCCTGGATGGACCAGGGTCCCTGATCCTGGGTCAACAAACCTCGAGATAGAGGAAGAGGAAGAGGAGGATCCTCTGAATATTCTTGTAGAAGAGAGAACCAGACTTGCCTGGGCCAGAAAGGAGCGATCAGAATCATTCGCTCCTTCTGAAAAGCTAGTTTCTGCAAGACTCGTGGGATAAGTGGAATTGGGGGAAGGCATAGACGAATCTGTCCTTCCAGTCTAGAGAAAGAACATCGCTCCAAAAAGCACCTCGCTCTGGAACGAGCGAGCAGAAGACAGGAAGTTTTGCGTTTAGGGGGGATGCGAACAGGTCGACCTGTGGTGTTCCCCAAAGTTGGAAGATATTGTCTAGGACCCCCTGGTCCAGTTCCCACTCGTGAGTCAGAGCAGAAGAGCGACTCAGCCTGTCTGCCAGGGTGTTGTCGACTCCCGGAACGTGAATCGCCGTGAGGTGAAGGTCGTGTTGTGTTGCCCAATCCCAAACCCTCATTGCCTCCCTGCATAGAGGGTAGGACCAAGTCCCTCCCTGCTTGTTGATATACCACACCATGCACATGTTGTCCATCTGGATGGCTAGGTGGCTGGGAAGGATGTATTGGTGAAGGGCTTGGACAGCGTACAACACTGCCCGAAGCTCAGACACACTGATGTGAAGAGCTTGTTCTAGCTTGGACCAGGAGCCCTGGGTCGATGAGGGCCTAGATGGGCTCCCCAACCTCGCCGGAGGCATCTGTGGTTAGAGTCTGGGAGGGGAGGATGAAAGGAACTCCTGAAAAGGTTCTCTAACCATCCACCATTGCAAGTCTCGCATCATCGTGAGGAGATCAGAACTGAGTGATCTAGGTCGCCCAGTAGCTGATCCCACTGAGAATGTAGAGTCCACTGAGAGATCCTCATGTGGAGTCGAGCGCAAGGTACCATCGGGACAGCAACCGCCATGAGCCCGAGAAGGCGAAAGACCGACCTTGCAGAGATCATCCTGCAGTCGGACAACAGACTTATTTGGGTCTGAAGGGTGGCCGCCCTGTCTGGAGGCAGGAAGGCCTTGCCCATGGTCGTATCGAGAATCGCCCCAATAAACTGTAGCCTCTGGGATGGGTCTAGATGAGACTTGGAATGGTTGATGGTAATACCCAGGCAGGCAAAAACCTGCTGGGTAAGGGAGAGGAAACGCAGGAGTTCCTCCCTGGACGAGGCCGCCAGGAGCTAGTTGTCCAGGTAAGGGAAAACCTGCACTCCCTTGTTACGCAGGTGGGCCACCACCACTGCCAGGCATTTGGTAAATACTCGGGGGGCTGAGGACAGACCAAACGGGAGCGCCTTGAACTGGTAGTGGTCCCCCTGGAACGCAAAATGAAGGTATTTGCGATGAGATGGGCGAATGGGTATGTGCAGATAAGCACCCTGCATATCCAGAGCACAAAGCCAGTGACCCGGCCGGACGAGGGGCAGAAGGCTCTGCAAAGAGAGCATCCTGAACCTTTTGTACTCTATGTAAAGATTCAGGGAACTGAGATTTAAAATTGGTCTGAGATCTCCTGTCTTCTTTGAGACCAGGAAGAAATGGGAATAGTAACCCGTCGCCTGAAGATGAAGGGGGACAGGCTCTATTGCTTGCTTCAGCAGAAGAGCCGAGATTTTGTCCTGGACCAAAGGAAGATGTTCCGTGAATACTGATGACTTCAGAGTGGGTGGCAGGGTGGTTTCTGAAGAAACTCTATGGAGTGTCCTTCTGCTATGAGCTGGAGCACCCAAGAATCTGTGGTTATCCTCTCCCATCCTGGAAGGTGAAGGGAAAACCTCCCTCCTACCGGTTCCTCTGGGAAGTCCGGAGGCAGTGGGAGAGGAAAGGAGTCAGGTGGTGTGGGGCAGTGCCGCAGCTGAAGCACCCACTGCTTTTTTGGGCGGGGGGGGGCTTGGCAGCTGTGGGGGCCCGGTGTTTTGTGGCCCGCCTTCCCTGGGGTTTCACCTTTGGCCGACTCCGTCTGCAAAAGGGACGACGCTGCTGCCGATGGGGACAGTACCTGGAATCAACTGACTTGAGAGCCATCCCCTTCTCTTGCAAATCGGTAATGATGCCCTTCACATCACCCCCCGAAAAGCACTGACCCCCGGAAGGGTGCTTCCTGGATAGCAGATTCCACCTCCGGGACCAAACCTGACACGCGGAGCCAAGGATGACGCCGTAGGCCTACGGTAAAAGCTGAGCTCCGCCCAGCAGTGTCCACTGCATCGTATGCCACGAGTATGTGTCGACTGGCCAAACGAGCAGAGCAGACGAGATCAGCTAACTCCCTGCTTGACTTAGGAGTCACGCAAGGAGTCCAGTTTGGCTTCTGCCTGAGTTAGGATCGCTTCTGGTAGTCCCCATGTGGTCGACGAGTTCAAGGCCCTGATTCCCAGTGTGGAGGAAGCGTAAATCTTTATCCCATACTGGTCCAGAAGGCGAGATTCCTTATCAGGAGGTGACGAGCTAAGATGTTTAGGGTTCACTGACCGGCCGTGAGCGGCGCTAATCACAACCGAGTCGGCATGAGGGTGAGAATCCAGGAAATCAACACCCTCTGGAGCCTGTTATAGCCGGTTCAACTTCCTAGGAAGTGGGGCTAAGGCCAATGGCTGTTTCCATATCATGGTAACAAGGTCGGCGTGAGGCTCTATCCAGGGTGGCACCAAGGTAGGAGCTGTCACGGGCAGATTCAGATGTTCAGCGAGTTTCAGACGCTGAGGATCTGGTTCCAGGGAGTGCCACTGATGAACCTCCTGGATTTTCCTAAGCAACTCCGTAAAAGAAGGATCCTCTGGAGGAGACTTCAGTGGAGTCCTTGGCCGGGGCTTCGATGGAGAGCGAGGCTCGTCTTCTCTCTCAGAGCAGCCGTCGGAAGAGTCCGAGGAGTCTGAGAGCGAAGAGGATGATGAAGAAGAGAAAGACTCCCTTTTCCGACCCGGGGGAGGAACGGACTCCTTGGGAAGTCCCTGGGGAAGTGTGTTCTGCCCCTCTCTGGATCCAGACAGAACCCTGGAGTGTGGAGGTGGTGAGGGAGTGTGCCGACTCGGGCGTATGGGAACCTGGGATGGCACCGTCACCGGAAGGCGGCGCTCGACCTCTTTGGTGAGCTAAGCCTTGACCTCAGCCCACCAGGAGGCCAGAGTCTCCTGCAGGTCCACCGGTGGAGAGGTGGAGGTGGGGGATAAGGATACGGGTTATAAGCGTATGGAGCATATCCAAAACCCGGCTGCGGGTAGCCCAGCATCGGGTACTGTGGCAGCACGAGTACTGCCACGGCGGAAGCCCGGCGTCAGGTGCTGTGGTGCCGGATACTGCGTTCTCGGGTACACTGGCGTCGAATAAGATGGAGGATACCTGGGAGCTGGGCTGCTGAAGCAGACGGCCCAGCCGGAGACCTCACGGGCGGGTACATAGTGGAGAGCCTGGAAGGCCTGATGGGAGCAGAATATCTCCCGGAGTCAGTAAGGCCGGGCGGAGGCCCTGGCGCCAGAGGGGCCAGCATCGGAGCTGGCGCCCAGGCAGGACGTCAGATCCGCGCCCAGGTGGAGGAAGGACTGACGGAGGAAAGATCCCCGCCGCCCGGGACGGAGGAAAAGTCCCCGGGTCAGGATGGGGAGTCTCTGGTTCCCCAGACAGCAGCGAAGGCTGTGGGGAACCGGGAACGATGGACATTGGGAGGTCCATCGTTGGTTCCTTCGTCAGTCGGACGTCGGAAGAGCCAACATGAGGCCTAGTGGCAAGCTCTCAGCGGGCGCTGGAGGAGCCGATGTCTGACTTACGAGAGCCATCACCGGAGGCAGGCCGAGTAGAGTGATCAGCCTGGTCCGGTGGACAGGAGGCCACGCACTGCTCCAGAGGGTCGGACGTCTTACTGGCCCTCTCTGGGCGGACATCAGAGGAGCCGATGCCCGGCTTAGCGGAGTCGCCAACAGTGGTAGGCCGCGAGCCTGCGGCCGAACCAGGTGCGGAGGCCTCCAACTGCCCGGAGGTGCCGCAGGCCCGAGCGCCAAGCCAGACGGGTGGGCCGCGACCCCTCAGAAACCTCCGAGGCGTCCGTCAAGGAGCAATCCCCCAGAGGGGATGTTACCTGCGTCCCAGTGACTGCCGAGGGAGATGCGGAGGAGGAGCCTTTGTCCCGGTGCCTCTCCCTTCTCCTTCTTCTTCCGATGTCCTTCGGGGGAAGTGGACACCTGCCTCAGTTTTTGAGCTCCTTCTCCATAGAACTCATTTTCTTCTTTAGAATATGGGCTTCCAGGGATTGCTGCCGTCTTTTCCAGGTAGCCGCGTTAAAACTGAGGCAGTGCTGGCACTTCTCGACCGGGTGATTGGGGCCTAGGCAAAACAGGCACAGGGAGGCCATCCTTGTGCGATAGCGTTGGCTGCCGCACGAATCGCACTTATTCTTGTGCTCGGAGGGTGTAGGGACGCATACACCAATGCTAGTACTGACGTTAGTCTAAAATAAAAGTTTTTCGCAAAAGGTAGGGCTGACGGTTACTAACTTCTCCGCGTAAGGCGCTGCATGAGCTAATGGTGGGAAAGAACTGAAGCGGGCATCCGGGACCGCCCTTTATACCGACGTCTCCCTGACGCTGGTCACCTGAGGGGGCGGTCCTCACCAGGGACTGCTAGCTAGAAATTTTTCTGGGGTCCTGCCACCTGCACGCCAGTCCTATATGTAATTACCTACTGCAACAGCCCTCTCGAAGTAAGATCAGCATTAACTTATTTATTTTCATTTTGGTGACTGGGTAAGTGCACTAGCACCAAGTGCCTTTTTCAGTCACAATGATTTTTGTTATGGCCAAATCCTCCTTCCCCTGTAAGGTTTGGTAGTAAGTTATCTGAGATTTTCTACCAGGCTGAGGTCTGTATAATTCTTTTTCAAATGGGGAGGGTTGGGCTCAATTACAAGTGGCATCCAGTGAATCCCACATATGGCTCCTAATGGTTAGGTATACAAAAAAAGTCTCTTGGGTTCAGACTCCAAATTTTACATAAAGTTAAAAAGTAAAAAAGTTTAACAGTCTACCCCATTATATAACTGATTCACAGATTGTAGGCCCAGGCAGCGCCAGCAAAGTAGCCGTTGGTGCAACTGCACTGAGCAGGGATCTTTCTGATGAATAGCAGTGAGTAGGCCAGTGTAGGGAGAGGGTAGGGGGTATGACCAATATGCTTATGTGCTGCCATCCACGCTTTCAGGGTGGATGCCGTGAAGGGGTTGGCCACCTCCAGGGGTGAGTATGCCCAGAGAACTCCAGAAAGCAGATCACATGTCAGGGTGCCTCTCATGTTCTCCTCCTCCAACATCAATCAAGAGGGCCTCAGAGCAGACCCCCCCCAAACTGGTAGAAATGCCAACTGTGAAGCCCAGCAATACTGCAGAAAGTTCTGGAGACCTGCACCCCACAGAGAGGTTGGGAATTGAAGAATATCGCGTTTTATACACGCTGATTTACCTCTCCATAAGAAGCTGTGAATTATGGCATTTAGGTGTCTAAAATGGGCCAATGGGACATGGATGGGCAGGGACTGGTCCAGGTACAAGCATTAAGGTAAAATTGTCATTTTAACTACATTAATACGACCTAGAAGAGAAACTAGTAGAGAATGCCACCTCTCACAGTTCTCTGACAGTTTGGAGAGGAGGAGTCTGAAATTGAGCGCGTATAAGATGCTTTTTTTGGCTGAGATAAATATCTCCAGGTATTTCAGTTGCTGTACCATCTGCAGCCCACCCAGGTTGGAGATAAGTTGGGCCCTGTCTGCTCTACTCATTGGCAAAAGCTCACTTTTTGCCCAGACAGACAGCCATATTCTTATAGAAGGGAATCTACTGTAGGTAGGTTCTTTATGACTGATGTAAGTACCCGATCCCTGTATTAACCCCTTAGACTGCCGACAGAATTAAAACATATAGGAATTTTGGACTGATATATCAGTCCATGGCCATGCAAGGGTTAATAAAAAATCACCCACATCCCTGGTGGTCTAGTGCCCCTCCCAATCCATCAGATAATGAAAAAAAAATCACCTGTATCCCTGGTAGTCTAGTGGTCCCCTCCCCAGCCCCGATCCGTCAGATAATAAAACATCACCCACATCTCTGGTAGTCCAATGGTCCCCCCAAAGCCCTGATCCCATTCAACATAGAAATAACCACCCATTACCCTGATAGTCTGGTGCACTCCCGGTAGGCAGTGACCCACCACCGGCTCCCCCAACCCAACCGGAGCCGTTGACTGGCACGGCCCTTCACACCATTGCGCCAGCCTGCTGACTGAGTATTGGAGCGTGTACAGAATACAGTACACGCCAATGGTTGACCAGTCAACTAAGTGATGCTGAGTTTTTTTCCGTCTCCCCAAATCTAGTTCTAGACCTGAAATGTTCTGTTACAGGTTCTTATAAGCCATCTGGTTTACGTTAAGGTGACAGTCATGCCCAAATACTGTATATGCTCCAGTGTCCACAACAGGCCAAAGAAGGTCACTTGCTGCTGAGTGCAAAATCTGTTGCGGGGCAGACCCTCTGTTTTGGACCAACTGACCTTCAGACCTGACATCTGGTGGAATTGTGCTAGGGTGTGCAGTGCCACAGGGATATATTTCTGTGGCTTAGATAGGATGGGCGGCAGATCATCCGCATATGCCAACATTTTAAGCGTGAGGTTACCAACCTGTATCCCTTGTATTGTGTCTACCTTAGTTAGCACAACAATGGTTCCATCACCAGTAAGAATAATACGGGGGAAGGGGGAAACCTTGCCTGGTACCACGCTGCAGTCTGAACTGCTCTATTACATGTCTCTCTGTAAAAATTCTGGCTGCCAGTTGACAATACAATAACTTAGTCATGAAAGTAAGAATAGGTTACTCATCTGTAACCGTAGTTCTAGGAACGGTATATGGTTCACATCCACACTCTGGCAGTTCCACTGGAATGGAGGATGTTGGTCAGACATTTTTAAGTTAAGCTCCTCCAACCACCCAGGCAGATATATCCTCCAACTCTACCCCGTGACATCAGATCTCCCATGCTGGAAACAGGAACAGGTGCCATTTGCCAGGAGAGACTGGGTGGGTTGTGTGGATGTGAACTATATAAAACTCCTAGAACTACAGTTAAGTAACCTATTCTTCTATGGTACACTTATCCACACTCTGGCAGACTCCTAGCAGTTCTCCGGGAGGAGGGAGCAAGGTGTGTGCACACCCCTACTTGGCAAACAGAGAGTGGAGACCCAAGGTCCAAAAACATGCATCCTGGCATGACTCAAGGTCGATGCAGTAGTGGGAAATGAAGGTGTGTGCTACTCTCTATGTTGCAGCCCTGCAGATCTCCTGTATGGGTATATTTATTTACTTATTGATTGAAAGAGATTTACCAGGAAATACATACTGAGCCATAAAGCTCATTTCTAGATGAGTCCTGGGGAACAGGGTGGGAATAAATACATAGAATAAGCAAAGCGCAGTAATCTGATAAGCAAAAGGCACAGCTATACACAGTATATACAGTAACGTAAATGGCAAATTGCTAAACAAGAAAGATAGGAAAGGAGAAGAAAAAAGGAGGGGTAGGGAACAGGGAGGAGAGGATGAAAGAAAGTGTGAACAGATTGGGGGTAGTAGTAGTAAAGGGGAGAGGTGGAGACAAGGAGGACAAGGGTTGAAGGGAGGAAAGTAGTGGAAGGGGGGAAGGGAAGAGGAAGAATGCGGAGGTTGAAACATTTAGTAGTAGTAGTAGTACAGTAGCTTGGGGACTGGCAGCAGATGGGGAAAGAGACAGGGGGGGGCAAGATATTATAACTAGAAAAAATTGTGGCTGACCAGCTGCCAAACTACTTTGATACCCATAACCTGCTATGCAAAGAACAGCACGGGTTCCGACCAGGACACAGCACCACCACAGCCCTCCTGGAGTTCTCTAACCACACACATCGTGCCCTTGACAGAGAGCACATTGCTGCAGCCATGTTCATTGACCTATCCAAGGCTTTTGACATGGTCAGTCACCCCTTCCTGCTCAAGTCCCTCACCCAAATGGGGCTCTCTCAAGGACCGCACGATTGGTTCGTTAGCTACCTGTCATTCAGAACACAATGCGTAAGGATAAATAACACTTTCCGACATGCGCCCCATCCGCTCTGGAGTCCCGCAGGGTTCCATCCTGGGGCCACTGCTTTTCTGCTTGTTTTTAAGTGTTCTCCCCACCTCGGGTACCAAAAAGATCCTCTTATATATCTGTGCCTCCCACACCAACCCAGCCATCCTGCAGACCTCACTCCAAACAGCCTTCAACCGAGCAGAGCACTGGTTCACTGATCATAGGCTAATATTGAACCTGAAAAAACTAACTCCCTATTATTTGCTCATCACCAAAGCAAGCTAAAAAATGCCCAGCTGTCTATTCAATCCAGCTCACTCTGCTCTCTTGAACAGGTCTCATCCTACAAGTATCCTGGTGTCATCTTTGACACAGCACTCACGTTCCACACACACATCAGCACCCTCATGTCAGCCACCAATGCACGCATCTGTCTTCTTTATCAAAAGAAAGCCTCCCCCCAAGCCCTAAGGTTAGCACTTACCTCCTCCGTCATGTCCCTGATCGACTATGGCATGCTGGTCTACTCCGAAGCAGATGTCACAGCCATTAGTAAACTAAAAGTTGTGATCAATGAAGCCTGCAGACTCCTAACTGGCGCAGACTGTATGACTCATACTTGTACCCTCTACTCCCTCGCCCAGATTCTTAACTTCAATGAAAGGATACAATACCAGGCCTGCCTCTTGGCCAAAAAAATCAATGACTGGCATGACCTCCCCCAGGCCTAGCAGCTGCCCTAACACCCACCACCCCTTCAGTGAGCACACATAACTCAGGAAAACCTGCTATAGCTGTTCCTAGGGTCCATACTACCCTAGCCCAAAGATCCGTTCTGGTCAGGGCCCCCACCTGTTTCAACTCCCTGCCCACCCTGGTCTCCTGCCATGCTAAACTTGGCCCTTTCAAAGCAGCCCTAAAGAACCACCTCCTGGCCTCCCGTATTTGCTCCTGCCCTGCAACAGGTCTTTCACTCCTGCTATGGCAGACAATTAAGGGACCTCTTTCTGCTGGCCAGCTCCTGGACAGGGCCCCACCGCTGTGTCCTGGCCCCTGACAAAGTCTCCCCTCAGACTGCTTATTGCTCTTTGCAGGTTTTTGCACTTATTGTGTCAATAACTTAGCAACTACTCTGTATAGGATATCTGTACATCTGTGTATTGTATATTCATTATGTATTGCACAGAATTTAATTGAAAACCTGCCTAGGCACTCACACCTAGCTGTTTTTGCCTCACTGTATATGTCAAACTGTAACGACTATGATGTAATGTTTTGTAATTGCCACTACCTCTATGTACATGTGTTTATCATTGACGTGGAGCCTTTGGAAAAGAGTCCCTGACTCAAAGGTTTGTAATTCTGATACCTACAATAAATAAATATTAGAATAAGGGCAATTGCAAGTGGGAGATGTATAGGCTTGGAGTAACAAGGAAAGAGAGCGTTTGGAGAAGGTAGAGCGAACTGCAAGGGGAAGAGAGTTCCAGATTTTACAAAAGCGGTAAGAGAAGGCACTGTCGGCAGTGTCAGTGGCTCAGTAGGTAGCACACTCGCCTCTGAGGCCGGGAGATCAGAGTGCTGTGGGTTCAGTTCCCACATCTGGCACTTGGGTTAATATCCCAGTACTGACACTGTAGTGCAGCATGAGAAGGGTGCTGCACTTCTGAGGTGCAGTCTTTCGGATGAGACGTTAAACTGAGGTCCTATCTGCCTAGATTGGTGGTAGTCTAGGTGGATGTTAAAGATCCCATGGCATTTATCGAAAAAAAGAGTAGGGGAATTTCCCCGGTGTCCTGGCCAAATTTCCCTCATTCACTAAAAATACCACCAACAGCTTAATCTGGTTCAAGGTCAGTTGGCATTCATCTGTATCCCCCTTCCCCGGGTCATGCCTGAAAATGGGCAGGATTTGTCTAGTGCACTTACCCAGTCAAAAAAAACTAAATAAAACTAAATAAATAAAATAATAAATAAATTCTGTCCCACAAGGGATTTACAAGAAGACAGCATTAGGGAGCGATAGCTTGAGTTATGGAGAGAGTAAGAGGAAGGAGGCACAGTGGAAAGAAGAGAACTGAGATAAAGGGGGAAGAGAGGACAGACAGAATTTAGAGATGAAGGAGGCACAGTGGGTTAAGCGACGATCTACCAAGGAGGGGAGGGAGAGATCAAAGTACAGAGAACAGTGGAGAGTATGGAAAGGACAGGACAAGGCAAACCAGCGGAAGAGAGCATCCAGTCTGGCCAAAGTGAACTTGGGTGCAGCACTATAAACTAGGTCACCATAATCAAAGCTGGGAAATAACATCTTTGAAATGATCTCCCGGTGAGCAGGTAAAGGGATACCGCTTTTGTTCCTATAAAGGGCACCAAGCATGAGGTAGAGTTCTTTATGAATAGCATCTATGTGCTGAGAGAAGCCAAGGTGCCTGTCAAGCCAGACGCCAAGGTATTTAAAGGAAGGTACATTAACAATTGTACCCCCATCAAGAGTGTGGAAGTGGGGGAGGGAGGATAGCCTAGAAAGTCTCTGCCTGGTGCTGAAGCAAATGGAGAGTTTTTTTTTTAGCATTTAGGGTTAACTGATTTGAGCGGAACCAGTTCTGGATAGCGTCAAAATCAAGTTGAAGCCTGGATGATAACTCTGAGGAAGAAGACCCAGATGCAAACAGGATGGTGTCATCTGTATACATACGGATGGAAGCAGAAGAACAGGCTGAGGGAAAGTCATTGAGGAATATGGAGAAAATCAACGGGCCAAGGACGGAGCCTTGGGAGACTCTAGTAGGGAGAAGGACGGGGCGGACAAAGAATCCCAGTTCTCACAGATTGAGATCTATCTAACAGATAGTAGCTGAACCAATTAGTTGCTGAGTCTGAGAGACCCGATGTCTAGAGTTTATCAAGGAGAAGAATGCGGAAGACACATGTCGAAAGCTTTCACTAAATGGATAAAGATGGAGGTTGTGAAGTGGCCAAGATTCATACCAGTAAGGATGGAGTCAGTGAGCCTGAGGAAAGAAGAGGTGGTATATCCCTGGAGGCAGCCACCGAGGCAGTGGTATAACTGGTAGAAAGAGCTCTAATCCCAATGTGAGATTACTGACCAGCCAACCAATATTAGAGGTTAATGCAAGATGTAATCCACCTGCCAATCATCAGTTTTGCTCCTGGTTTGCCAGGTGCAGCTCCAGCACAGGTGAAAAACTGCTGGCAAGCCTGTCTCCGAACTCCAGCCATACACGCAACATAATAGGAAAGCATTCTCCGTAGGTGTAGGGTATGGATCCTGTGGTAAGCCTCTGATGAAGGGTTAGTAAAGTATATTAGTAAGTTTATCACCTGGTTAAGGTGAAACTCCTATAACACCTTTGGGAGGAACTTCAGGTTGGGGTGAAGGACTCTGTCCCTGTGGAAGACCAAATACGGAGCGCCAGGGCTCCCCAATCTTTCAAGCAGACATAATGGTCACCAGGAAGGCTATCTTCCACGACAGGTGTGACAATTCCCACCTGTGCGTCAGCTCAAATGGCTTGCCCGTGAGTACAACCAAGACCAGCAGTATGTCCCACGGTGGAGACAGATGATGCATCGTAGAGGACAAGTGGTCACAGCCCTTGAAAAAGGCCCATACTACCTTTTCTGGACCACCGTCAGCATGCCAGTCCGCATCTAGTAAGCCGAGATGTCTGCCAGGTGCACCTTAAGGGTGCCGCTCGCAGTCCCAGCTGGGAAACAGCTTTTACTGGGGTGGTACATCCACAAGCAGGCTCAATGGACCACGTTGGTGCAGCACACCATGTACCCCTGCAAGCTCAGGAAACCCCCACAGGGCATGACAGTCTAACCTGAAATGATCGGGCAAAGCAGCAACATCAGTCACCTTATGCTGGGTGTTCACTGTGAAGGTGGACAGACACAGTCAGGTTCTGTGATGCATGGAGATAGTCACTGCCCTGGCATGGGAGCATGAGTTGCTCATGTCCAAAGCCTTTGGAGCTGGTGTTTAGCCAGTGATTGACCCAGGTCTAAGATGACGGTCACCACTATTTACTGATCAGAAGGGAGGTGATGGAGGATTGTACTGAAGACCCCATCAAGGAGTGACTGAAGCTGGCCATCATTAAGGCATAACTAGCCTGACGGAGACTGAGATATGCTGCAGCATACACCTTTTTAGTGGTGTGGTTAATCTTGTGGGACTCCTTGTCTGGAGGGCGCGTCCCCCTGGTGTCCGGACTTGCAAAACACCAAAGCCGTGACTAAGCCCTCCACGGAAGGGTGGTCATAGAAACATAAGAGGGCTCCCATAGGGACTGTGTGCTTGCAGACCACATGAGCGGAGAGTGCAGGGCAAAATGCTGGATGCTCCCAGAGCTCCAGGGCCAGTCCCAAAATGTCTTCAGCTACAGGGAAGGCAACCCGTGGGGCTTCGTCTCGGTGCACAATGTCCACAAGGGGATACTTGGCCCTCTTTTGGACTGGCTCAAGCGGGACAGACGTGGACTCAGAGATTATTCGAAGAAGCGCCACGAAGGACACTGGGCCATGCTCGGTGGTCAGCTTCTTTATTTATTTATTTAAAAGCTGATAACCAGGAAATGCAACATGAGCCGAGGCTCATTTCCAGATGCGACCTGGCGGAAGGGAGCAAAGGAAGTAATTACACAAGAGGCAAAAAACGCAATTTACAGCACATGTAACAAAGATCAGGGTTACAAGACCCACCACAAAAGTTGAATCAGCATAGAACAGCAATAAGAAACACAGCATAATCAAAGTCAAGTAACAAAAGAATCAGCTTAAATGGGGGCTACATTATACATGCCCCCACAAAAAAGAACACATTCACAGGTTTGGTCAATTAAAGGCAGCCTAGGCCAGCAGCCAAAAAGTAAAATGAGACAGTCAGGGTTGAGGACAGTGGAAGCAAGGCTGATGGAGGACAAGTCTGAGCAGCCTTTTGAGAGAGAAGAGGGAGGAGCATGAGCAGATGACAGAGGGTAGTTTGTTCCAAAGAGAAGAGAAGCGGAAGGAGAAAGCAGATTGACCAGAGGCTGAATGGGATGGGGGATAGAGAAGGTCCGAGAATCTCTATGGCAAAAGGAGTAGTTTGAGGAGGGAAATCCCAGAGGGGGCCTGGACAGACATGATGAGTCTCATCTGAGGACTCCTCAAAAATAGCCCTCTACCATTTTTCACCAAGGACCTTCTGGGTACTCCCTCCTGGGATGATCCTCACCAACAACCAGTCTGGCAAGATGGTGGTCAAATAGGTCTCCTTGGTTGGAACACTCACGTTGGCTGAGGTGGTTGTGGCTCCTTCCGAAGAGGTGGAGAAGCAGGTGCAGGGGGCACCTAAGTGGTGTGAACTGACAGGGGTGCCAACGGCCATGGAGAGATGACCTGAGGGTAGAGCCCGATTCTGACTTGCAATGGCCCACTGCTGCCAGAGAAGTTAATCGTAGCACCACTGCACCTTGCGAAGGTGCCTCTCCTCACCTGCGGATGAGGACGTCGAGGAGCACTGATGGTGACACCTCGTGGTAGAGTAGTATCAAGAGCAGGAATGCCATGTTCGAGATCTCAACCATGACCTCGACCACTGACTGGCTGGTTGACAGCGAGGAGGGCTTCCTGGCTGATCGTGGTAAACCACATGCTGTAGCACATTAAGCAGCATGGGTGTGGAAGGCTCGACTGCCAGTCGAGGCAGCTCCCACTGAGGACTGGACAGGGACACCGTCCTCCGGGGTGAGAAATGGAAATTATGTACCTACCGTAATTCTTGATGATCTTGGACGAAGTCACCACCACTCATTCACATTAATGGGATCTATGCCGGAGGCGCTAGGACCCAGCGAGAGCAAACTTTTGAGATGGACGGCGCCAGAGATGGAGCCGCGAGGAAGTGGCACTGCAAGCCATGGCTCGTGCAGTAAAGACTACCTCGACGTCGACCCTCCAACCGCCTCAGTATCTTTTTTTCCGAGGAGTGCAGCGTAACTAACCTAGAACCTAACAAAATCGGACATAAGACAGTCCAAATGACCCATATAAGAAAGGTTAAAAATAGAGTCTTCACAGCCCAACCACTGAGGGAGTGAAGACCAAAAACAGAGACATGAACTTGGAGGATGGTGGATGGGCGTGTGAATGAGTGGTGGAGACTTCATCCAAGATCAAGAATTATGGTAGGTACGTAATTTCCACATCTTCCTGGACATAAAGTCTCCACCATTCATTCAAAATAATGGGAGACTACCGAGCTAACAAATCCCTGAGACGGGCGTCAGGAGAACTAAGAGCTCACATACTTAGGACAGAAGTCAGTTAAGAATAGTCCTACCAAACAGTCTGTCATGGACATCTAAAGCACAGTGCTTAACGAAAGTATGCACTGAGTTCCATGTAGCGGCATTGCAAATGTCTGCAATGGGCACGTTGCGGATTTCCGCTAGAGATGCCGCGACTGCTCTAGTAGAGTGAGTGTACACTCTGCCTTCTAGCTTAACCTGTGCCATAGAATAGCAGTGGTGGAGGCATGCTACCAGACACGCTGAAATGCACCTAATAGCGACAGGCTGACCCAGCCAGGTCTCGCTGAAGGAAACAAACAGTTGTTGAGCCATGCAAATTTCTTTTGTTCTATCCAGATAGAATTGCAGTGCTCTCTTAACGTCCAAAGAATGCAGGGTATGTTTCCCTTCATTCTGGAAGTTAGCAAAGTAGGTAGGTAAGACTAAAGGTTGGTTTAAATGAAATTCTGAGACAACCTTGGGAAGAAACATGGGGTGAGCCCTAAGAACTACTTTGTCCTTGTGAAATACAGTGTATGGGGGGTCTGTGACCAGAGTATGTATTTCAGAAACTCTACGGGCTGAAATGATGACCACCAGGAAGGCCATTTTCCAAGTGGAGAACTTCAACTTGCAAGTAGCTAGAGGCTCAAAAGGTTTCCGAGAGAGCATGTCTAGCACAAGGTTAATGTCCCAGGCTGCAACTGAATGTCTGATAGGAGGTCTGGTATGCAGAATGCCCTTAAGAAACCTCTTAACTACAGGCAACTGAGCCAGAGACAACGAATGTACCAGCTCAGGATAAGCTGAAATGGCACAGAGATGAACTTTGACAGTGGAGTACTGCAGAGCTGAACTTGAGAGATCCAAAAGGTACTCCAAGACTTTATTTGGTGGGCAGGAAAAAGGGTTCGAAGAGGATTTTGCACACCAGAGAGAGGGAAATGCTTCCATTTGGCTGTGTAGGTTTTTCTAGTGGCTGGTTTACGCACAGCCAAGAAAATATTTGAAACCCTACGGGAAACATTAAACCTATTCACCTCTATCTCTTCAGGAGCCAAGCATGAAGGTGAAGCGCCTTCAGGTTGGGATGGACCACAGGCCCCTGGGTCAGAAGTGGAAGTGCCTTCGGGAGGGTTGCCAACAGACTGTTGAGCAGCGGGAACCATATCTGTCGAGGCCAGAAGGGAGCAATGAAAATCATTCTGTGTCCCTGAGACTCAAATTTGAGAAGCACCCTCTGAATTAGAGGAAGAGGAGGAAAGGAGTATAGAAAGCATTTTGTCCACTGCAACCTGAACGCATCCTGACAGAAAATGCCAGGTCCTGGATTTCTGAAGCAGAAGAGAGGCAGTTTTGCGCGGAGTGGGGATGCAAAAAGGTCCAGGTCTGGAGTGACTGAGCGACGGTTCAGTCGAGAGACCACTCGTGAGGATCTGTCTCCGTTCTGCTGAGATGGTCTGCCAGTTCGTTCTGCATGCCTGGTAGGTAAACCACGTGGATTAGAGCCTTGTGCTCCAGGCACCATTCCCACACTCTCATAGCTTCCCTGCATAATGGATAAGAGTGTGCACCGCCCTTTTGTTGATGTAATACATCACTGCCTTGTTGTCCATTTGAAGGAGAATGTTCTTGTGACAGAGTATGTCCTTCAAGGCCCAGACTGCATAGAGGATGGCTCTCATTTCCAGGATGTTTATGTGGAGCCGGGACTTGTCTTGAGTCCACGTACCTTGGGTGTGGAGCTTCTGACAGTGAGCTCCTCACCCCATCAGGGACGCATTGGTGGTAGTGGAGATATGATGATCCAGAGGAGCAAAGGGATACCCTTCTAGAACGCTGTCCTCCTGCGACCACCAGGTGAGTTACCTCTTTAGAGGTTCTGTCACCTTGATGAGAAAAGACTGAGGGTGAGTGGTTGGGGACCACTGAGTAATGAGCATCCACTGAGAGGTTCTCATGTGGAGAAGAGCTAGAGGTACAGTGAACACCGAGGATGCCATGAGACCCAGCATCCGTTGCATCAAGATAGCGCAAACCGAGCTGTTTTCTCTGATGTATCGGGCCATTCGTAGGATATCGCTCCTTCTGTCCTCTGGAAGAAAAGCTTTCACACAGGAGGTATTCAGAAGAGTTCGTATAAGAAGAAGTTTCTGGGAGGGTTGCAACTGCGATTTGCTGCGATTTAGCAGGACTCCCATAGACGTGAGGAAGTCTGAAGCTTTGGCTATGGCGTCCAGAGTTCCCTGCCTGGAAGGGCTTGCTAGAAGCCAGTCGTCCAGGTATGGAAACACTTGAATTCCGATTTTCCTGAGATGTGCTGCAAGAATTAGCCAGCACTTTGTAAAAACTCGTAGCGCCGAGGATAACCCAAAGGGCAGGACTCTGAACTGATAATGTTGACCCAATGCTACAAACCTCAGGTATTTGTGGCGCTTTGGGTGTATCCTGCATGTCCAGGGAAGCTAGCCAATCGTGTTGATGAATCAAAGGTAGAAAGGTACCTGGAGATATCATTTTGAACTTTTCCTTCTGAAGGAATTTGTTTGATTTTCTGAGATCCAGAATGGGGTGCATGGCTCCAGTTTTCTTCGGAACTAGAAAGTAATGGGAGTAGAAACCTGGGTTTCACTGATCCAGTGGAACTAGTTCTACTGCCCTGTTGTTCAGAAGGCCTTGTACCTCGGAAGCAAGAAGGTCTGACTGTACTGCCAACAGCCTGGGCTGTTATTTGGGGGATGATCGGGGGGGGGGGGTTCTGAAAGATTGAGCAAATACCCCTCGTGGATTATCCAGAGGACCCATTTGTCTGATGTTATAGACTTCCACCGATCGTAGAACTGGGTCACATGTCCTCCCGCTGCTGAAGAAGAGTCCCCCTCGGGCATTTGAGGTGGGACTTGGGCCGAGAACTCAGAAGGTGGCACTGGACGCTTTGGGGGCTTGTGCCTTCTGCTGCATTTTCTTTTGTGGCTGCGGGGTGTGGCTTTTGTTAAAGCCCCCCTTGCCTTTGCCCTGAGAGGACTGACGGTTGTGAAATTGACGCTTATTGGCACCCGAGAGGGGGCGGGTGTGGGTCGAGCTTTCTTAATGGCTGACCTAGTCTTCTGTGTGGCTTCCAGAGCTTGTTCCACCTGGGGTCCGAACAGATACATACTGAAGGGTAAAGCCATGACCTGCTGCTGGGCATCATTCGTGAAGCTCGAAGTACGTAGCCAAGAGTGACGACGGGTACAAATGCCCACCATGCTGCTTGAGAAGCAGTATCAAAAGCATCCATTGCAGCTTTAGCCTGTTGGTTACTGGACTCGATGCCCCTGGTTATGGTGTGAAGTAGCTCTGAATTAGTTTCCGACTCAGGTAAAGCTTCTACCATTTGCTTGAGTGAATGCCAAAGGACATACTCATAATGAGAAAAATAGCCCTGGTAGCTGGCAATATGCATACCCAGGGTGGAGGCTGCAAAGCCTCTCTTACCTAAGGTGTTTATAGCCTTGTCTTTCTCTGCTAAGACTACAGTGGGATCAGCAAAAGCTTGTGAGGCCAAAATGGGTCGATCCTTGGGAGCAGCGTACTTACTATCTATAGACTTAGCCACGGAAGGGATGAGAGCAGGATTGTTCCATACCATCTGAGAAAGGGTCTCAAAAGATGGTTGTACCGGAGGAGTTAAATCCATAGGGATCTCTGGGACATGTAGGTACTGGAGTCTTAAAAGCTTCCCAAGATCGATTTCTGTAGTCTGGAGTGAAAGAGTGGAATTTAAATTTTTCAGCAGAGACTTAAAGGAAAGGTCTTTGAGCACAGGCTCTGCAGCAGGATTAACTCCTGCTCCTTCAACATCATCACCCAGATGAAGATCTGGGTCAGGGTGAAAATCATCTCCTGACAGTCCAGGGGGGACTGCATGGACAGAAAAGGAGTGAAAATCAGCATGGAAATTAAAAGCGGAAAGAATTGGAGTCTAAAGCCCTGGAGGCTGGACGGCGCCACAGCAAGTATCTGCGCCGATGAAGAACACGGCACCGAACCCAAGGAAGTTGGCGCCATCGGAAACAGCCCAGCACACAGTGCTGACAAAAGCCATGGCACTGACAGAGCCCCCGATGCCGCGGACGGTGCTGACAGAGCCCTTGGCACCGCGGATAGCGTTGACAGAGTCCTTGGCACCGACAGAGCCCCCGGTGCCGCAGACAGCTCCGAGAGTGTCCAAAAGTTCCGAAAACTGCGATTTAAAGGAAAAGAAGAAAAATTAACAGGAGACAGAGGCATCGGTGTGGTCCCGTGCCACAGCCATGTGAGGGGGGAAACACCTGAGCATGGAGTCGACGGTACCAAAGGCGCCATGTGACTAGGAAGGTCCAACCACCCTCAACGGTCCCTCGAGTGGCCTGAAGGCCCCACAGTGACTGGGCCAGGCAGCTGGACCTACTTCCGAGCCCACTGCTCCATAAGAGCAGCCCACTGGTGAAACTGCTCATTGGAAGCCTGTCCAAGAGGTGGGGACATGCTCCGATGTCGAAGAGGTCAGGAACCGGAGCCAGAAACCGGCGACTCCGAAAGGGAAGGAGACCGGTGCCTAGACCCAGTGATAAGACTGTTGACGCGCAGACATACCAGAAGGCAACCTCGAGTGATGTCTTCTCTTTCTCAACTTCTGAAGAACTTGCCGAAGAACTCGAGGCCAAACAGTGACGCGAATGGGACCATTTTCTTTTATGCTTTTGGTGGGGACCACCCATCTCTCGGAGCATTAGACCGTCCATTGTCAGATCCACCCTCCGGGGAGGGCAGCGGACCGGACACAGCCCAGCTGACTGGACAGCTTTCATATGAAGTCTCCCTACGTCACCTGACCCGCTCATGATCGACTCTGTCAATGGAGGGCTGAATACTTCTTTATTAATCAATACATTTAATTAAAATCTACTTAGTACTTTTGAAGACAAATTGCAAAACAATAAACTGAAAATTATGCTGCTAGTTTGACGTTTGACTCCTAGCGGGCGAGCGACGTCGTCACTGAAGTGCACTCGATGGCGGGAAAAAAGGAACTGAGGCGGTTGGAGGGTCGACACCGAGGTAGTCTGTACTGTACGAGCCATGGCTCGAGGTGCCACCTCCTCGTGGCTCCATCTCTGGCGCTGACCCTCTCGAAAAGTTTCCTCCCGCTGGGTCCTAGCACCTCCTGTGTAGATTCCATTTGTGTGAATGAGTGGTGGAGACTTTATATCCAGGAAGATCAGGGAGTACTAGGGTCTGCAAGACTGAATCCTCAAACTCATCCGACATTAGGTCAAGAGACTTGAGAAATATCTTGGTGACTTGTTTGACCAAAGTTGAAGTTGACTGGCTTGAACTGGGGAGGGGCGGACTGAAGAACCCCTGATCTGCTTCACCTGCTCCATGACAGCCAACGAGCAGTCAGGCAAGTTGAGGGACCAGAAGGACCGATATCTTTCCCACCCATCACCAGCTGCACCTGTGCTTCTTTCCACTGCAGTGGGCAGGGCTCTACCCCACGCCAAGACCAAGGAGGTGTCTACCGTGGCCACCACTGCGTCCACCTCAAGTGCTACAAGTTGATGAACTGACCCAGCTGCAGCTGAGGCATTCCTGTGGCCATTAGGACTGTCTTTTGGATCCTGACCCAGCGACAGCCAGAGCTTCCTGTCCTCGAGGGACTCTGGAAGCATGCTTAAGCAAAGGCCACACCCGGTCACGTGGCGTTTCCCACCAAGGCAGTACACGTATGTATTGTATGGGTCAGTGACAAACATCTTCTGCTGACACAGAATGAAGAATATGAACCCTAGCTTCTAGTGTTTCATCGTAGATCGATGAGGGGAGTAAAAGGTACCGAGGGAATAAGGCAAATAAATGGAATAAACTTCGAAGATAAAGTTCGCCTACGGCACATTAAGCAGAAGCTGCAAAGGAGGTGACCTGTTCTTCCAGCAGAAAAAAAGATCTGGTGCCACAGAGCAGATCGAGGGATTTACCACCTGGGTGGTGGGAGGAGCGTAGCTTAAAGACATTCAGCCAATCAGACCATTATAGACGAACTGCCAGATTATGAATGTGAACCAAATCCATGCCTCTAGAATGCAAGTTTCTAAGCAGAGCCTGGAAGGAAATCTCCTCCTGAGGTACAATGATATGAACCGACTTTTCTCTGTACCGTAATATGAGTCATCGTCCTCACCAACGGAGATGATGATGTCAGGATCTGATTCATCCGCCTCTAACACCTCCTCACTCAGACAGTAGTAAAGGGGAGGGGGTCAGGGGGCCAACAGTGCAGGCAACACTGGCCCCAGATGGGGTTTCAGGAACGGCACTGGTGGCAGTGCCAAGGATGATGCTGGGACTGTCAGCAAAGGGAATGATCCAGACACTGAAGGCCCACCAAGGCAAAAATCTCCAGTGCTTTGAACCACCAAGGGTTCTTCTTTACCCCCGAAGAACAACCCTGAAGACTAACCCTTGTCAGCTCGAAGCGCTGGTGATTTTTATGCAATCTTTTTGTCCTCACACAAAATCAACTCACTGCATTTCATGATGTTACTGTGTGTGTCAGCCCTCCATACTGTTGGCCTTTTTTCTGATTTATCCTTGGATTGTTTTGAAACTGCTGCACACTGGTTTCCCTAGGTGCACCAGACACTCTGTCTTTTGGTTTTCAGAATGGAGAAAATCATTGACGGTGTCTATGCAGAAAGCCACCCCCTCAAGCGGTAAAACCACTGCCACAGGACCTCCGATGGATGTCACTGAACTAGGAGTGCAAATGAAAAACTAACGGAGCAAGAAAAAGTACTGACCACAGCACATGAACAGCAGACAAGAGTCAGCTCCAGGCCTCCATATAGATTAAGTGACCCTAGATTTTCTGCTGCCCTTCGGATTGGGCTTCAAGCCACACCTCATCCGAGGATCAATGTGTTCTGCTACAGATGTCGGCAGTATGGGCGCACAGCCTGAGGATGCATTCACCCCACAAATGCACAGCTTGTGAACAGAAGTGAGAAGCCAATCACCCCAGCAAGGAAACAACAGTGGAGCCCAGTGAAGGACCAACCTGAACCTCTGACAGTCCAGTGCTCTGGAAAGAGGATTGATCACAACATCCTCCAAAAAAGCAAGTTGTCCTCTAGCCTGCAGTCTGGGAGCAGGAAGGCACCCTGCAAGCTCATGCTTGGCCCTGATGGAGAAGAAGCCGCGCCAAGGGTGACAACTGGGAGAGACAAAGCCACACCATCCACCTAATGCAGACTGCAGTTCCTACTAACATAGAGGCTACATTACTGGCGTCGCAGGACACCCTTGCCTGGTGTTTTGCCAGCTCCAGGCCCTGGGCAGAAAGGTGTATGGCCTGTCTGGTAACCTCACCGTCTGGCATGGACGCCAGTTGTCGTCTCAGCATCGCCCATGGGTGCCAGCCACAGAACTCCCGGTGAGCTTGACATGCTGAGACGCACAAAATGGTGCATTCTACAAAGAAGACTCTTCATCCCCAGGCATTAAACTGCCTAGAGTCTGACTCTGTGGGATAGTCATGCACTGGGCACCTACACCCAGAGGGTGTGTCCGGGAGCTGGAACCCAGAAGCGGGGTGTGGCATGGCTCCTGCAGACCCCAAGGGTGCACAATACCTGTGCTGGGTGTCACTTGGGGCTGAAGAGGGGACAGAGAGACAGAGCCAGATGTCTCTAGACACCTCCGCAAAAGACCTAGGCCACAGAGGTATGACTGTGTAGTCATGACTGTACTCCCCAAGGAAGGACAGCATCAGACTAGCAGGACTGTGGCCTGAAAAATGGCCAGTTCACAGCTCTCTCATCACCTTCCCAAGGAACTACTGGTAACAAGGGTACTCAGCATCTGAAGAGAGATGAAGGAAAGAGTCCCCTTCCTCAGAGGAAGAAGATAAAGATAACAAAGAGCTGGACTCAGGGGATGCTGGTGCCTGGGTCTCAGGCTAGAAAATAGCTTAATCTAGTGCCCTGAGGAGGTGGGAAAGGCACTCGCTGACGCCCTGAACTGGTCCCAGGTCAAGGGCTCCATAGGACCCAAAATGCCTGGGACAGCAGGAGGGAAGGCAGAGGAGGAGGAGAATAAGGGTCATGGCTGAGTAGGCCAGGTCCTCTGCCAGGGCTATGAGAGAGTACAGGGGGACCTCGCCCATGGGGAGGGCCTGTCAAACCTGTCCACCTGAGCATGCTCAACCATGGAGGAACAAACTAGGTGGTGCCTTTGGGGGAAACCCCCAGGTGGGGAGATTGGAGCCGTAGAGGTCCCATAAGGCAACCCCTATCCCCCCCCCCATGACAGGCCCAGATGGTTCCGGTGAGGCCAGAGAATTTGAGTCTGCACTACTACTCCTGTCACAGCTGCCACAAACTCTGGACACGGAGTGAGGCACTGACTGAAATCTATCACTCCCAACCTCACCAGAAAAGGCTTTGTCCCTTGGGTTAGGCCTAGCGAAGGACTCGGCATTGAGAATCATAGCAGAGGGGGAACTGGCACTGCAAGTGGTAGCAGAACTCCCATAGAACCTCAGACAGCACCAGAGCTGGGCCCGGCACCAAGGGCAGTGCCGGAAGTCTGCCTGGAGCAGTGTCCAGCACCAACCCCCTCCTGGGCACCGAAACTGGCACCACGGCCATCCCCAGCACCGCGGATGGCACTGAAAGACAGATGGAGGAGGGTGCCGGAACCAGACTAAGAAACAGCCAAAGACAATCACACCGAAGCCAAAGCAGCCCTAGAACTAGGCCAAGAAAGGCCCTTTTCATCATAAGCACCCAGAACCCAGTCGGAATCATTCCCAGTCCTCATCCCCCAGGTCACCCGACCACTCAGGGGACGAGATCCAGAAGATGTCCACTGGGCCATAAACTCCAGGGGCCTTCCCTCTCCCAGTGCCGCAAGTGGCATCAGGAGGGGACCTGGCCATGCAAGTGGCAGTGCCTCGCTCACCGACACTGGCCTTAGTGCCAAGAGCTGAAGTGGTGCAGGACCATGACCCAAAAGAGCCCACCAATGTAGGCCCAGCATATAACTCTCACTTTGGCACTAGGGGTGTCTATGCTGCCAAGGGTTCCATGGACTGTGAGGGGTGCACAACCGACCTCCTAGGAACAGTCGGCTGTCCCACAGACCTCTCCCCAGGCTCTCCGTCTCAGCGAGATGAGGACTGGAAAAGGCCTGGTCTCCCTCAGTGCGTATAGCACTGTGAAGGGGCTCGGGGAAGAGCTCAGGGGCCTTACCTTGCAGTCCTTCCTGTGAGGTCTGCCTCCAAAAGTAGAGGGCAAACATAGAAATTGCCAGCAGATAAGGGACGTCAGGCCCATCCAGTCTGCCTGAAAGCCCTACACTAGTTTGTTTGCACAGACCCTACCTAGTCAATGGCTTTCCCTCCCTCCTTCCCACCACCAATGTACCCTTATGCCTGTCCCACGCATGTTCAAAACCCTCTACTGTGTTCGTCCCACCACTTCCTGTGGTAGCTTATTCCATACATCCACCACCCTCCCTCTCTGTTTAGAAAAACTTTCTCACATTTCCCCTCAGTCTGCCACGCTCCAATTTCATGTCATGCCCCCTTGTTCTTGTACACCTCTTATATTGGAAGATGTCTCCCCCTGCACCTTGTCCTTTAGTCTCTCTTCATATGTTTTCTGGTGCAATTCTTGTACCATCTTAGTCACCCTTCTCTGGATAACCTCCACCCCGTTAATGTTTTATGAAGGTGCGGCCTCCAGAGCTACACACAGTACTCTAGGTGGGGCCTCACTAGCCTTCTGCTTGTGATACTCCTACCTATGCATCCCAGCACGCCACTGGCCCTCACTGCAGCCTTTGTATTCTGCTTAGACACCTTTAGGTTGTCAAAAATGAAACCCCCCCAGGTCCTTTTTTTCCTTTGTAATAGTCAGCTACTCTCCCCCATCCTGCAGCACTCCCCAGAGTTCCCTCTTCCCAGGTGCATTATTTTGTACTTCTTGGAACTGAATCTTAGTTGCCACACTTCAGACCATTTTTCAGGCTTCTCCCTGTCCCTCCTCATTCTCTTTACTCCATCTGGAGTATACACCCTTGCAGATCTTGGTGTTATCGGCAAACAGGTAGACCTTTCCCTCAGGTCCTACTGCAATGTCACTAATGAAGACATTAAACAGGATTGGCCCAAGGACTGATCTCTGAGGTGCCCCGCTGGTCACCCACCTCTCCCCTGACTGGATCCCATTTACCACCACCCTCTGCTTCCTGTCTGTCAGCCACTTCCTAACCCAGTTTACCACCGTGTGCTTCATGCCCAGACTACTCATTTTGTTGACCAGCCTTTTATGTGGGACAGTGTCAAAGGCTTTGCTGAAATCAAGGTAGGCAACATTCCCCCCCCCCAACCCTGATTTACTTCCTTTGTAACCCAATCAAAAAAGTCTATCAGATTTGTCTCACACAACCTTCCTGCTGTGAATCCATGCTGCCTCGGATCCTGGGCCCCGATGGACTCCAGGTGCACCACTGTCCTTTCTTTAAGCAGTGCCTCCATGATTTTGCCCACCAATGAGGTGAGGCTGACAGTTCTATAGTTCCCAGAGTCCTCCCTACTATCACTTTTGTGTAGAGGGACTACATATGCCCTCCTGCAGTCCTCTGGAACCACAGCTGTGTTAAGTGAATCCATGAACGAAGCTAACTGTGGCGTGCTAGATCCCCTCTCAGTTCCCTTAATATCCTGGGATACATGCCATCAGGCCACACTGCCTTGTCAACCCTTAGTTTTGTGAGCTCCTTCAGGAATCCCTCCACCATGAATGGACCACTGTTTACCTCTCCTTCCCATTTGTTCCTGCTACTCAGTTGTGGTCCGTGACCCTCACCCTCCTCAATGAATACTGAGCAGAAGTATTTGTTCAATATTTCTGCCTTTTTTAAGTCTCCCTCTTTGCACTCTCCTGTCTCCCCTCTGAACCTTACAATTCCCCCTGGCCTTCCTTCTTTCACTGACATACCTAAAAATAAGTCTTGTCCCCCTTCTTCATTGTCTGCGCCAGTCTTTCTTCAGTCTGCACCTTTGCTCTTCTTAAAGCCTTTCCTGCATCTCTAAAGTTATTTAGGTACTCCTCCCTGTCTGGTTTCCAACGAGATTTCTTGTATTTCCTAAAACTCTCCCTTTCGGCCCTTACCTTGCCTGCTACCTCTCTCAGGAATCATAGTGCTTTCTTCCTTTTCCTGCCTTTGCTTACTACCTTGATGCACTGGTTCCTCACCTGCTATATGGCTCCCTTCAGGTGTTCCCACTGCTCCTTGACTCCCCCTACTATCTCCCATCCCGCCAGGGTCTCTTTGATACACCACCCCATTTTATCAAAATCTACACCTCTAAAATCCAGAATTCTTGCCTCAGTGTGACTAGACAGTCTCCCTGTCACCATGTTAAATCACACTATGTTGTGGTCGCTGGATCTCAGCTGCCCTTCCACCTGGACATCAGAGATACTGTCCCCTTTGGTCAGTACCAGGTTCAGAATCGCTCCATCTCCAGTGGGATCTCCTATCAGCTGTCTGAGTCTTACACACCCCCCCCCGCAGTAAGTCCAGGATGTCCCTGCTCCTGGTTGACCCCAATTCATTGCACAAATCTCAACAGTTTGAATATCCATTGAGAAGCAGGCATCGCAATGGTCCATGTCCTGTTGAGCTCCAAGGCAGACCTAACAACAGTCATGCCATTCCTGGACAGACATACTTCTCCCATAGGGGCATCAACACATTGAGGGAGTATCTGCCTTCTTTTCAGTCTTCTGCTTCCTAGGCCCCTGAGAACAGGACATGACTAGACTTGGGGGGACAATAATTGCAAAAATAAAACCTGGCGCCATAAAAAGTAGCTAGGACAGAAAGTGGTGCCGAAAGGTGAAAAAAGAAAGATACGATGTTAAACTGGCGGCAACAAACTGATGGTACAGTAACAAAATGATGAACGCTCCCACAGAGTGCAACCTCGACAGCGGAAAGAACAGAACTGAGATAACCAGGTGGCCGGCATCAGTTATTGGCCATCCCATGAGTGCCATGACATGTGTCCATCTCGTGGATGGCTCCAACCCTGACATCGGTCCCCTAGCTCTACATTTTTAAAGCTATACACTCCAGTGATATCTTAGCACCTTTGGCACAGACCCATGAAGTAATGAATGGTGAAGACTGATTCTTGGAAGATCACTGCCTCCCAGCTATCATCAGACTTGTAGCTGGCGCCTCCACCGGCACCAACTTCAGGTCAACGCAGAGTCATCCCCAACCCTGGGTGACTCCAGGGACAACACCACCACTGGCATCACACCCAGATGCAGACCCAGGACTGACACCATGGCTGGTACCATGTATATCTCCGGAGGCAGCGCCATCCTCCCCATCAGTGCCACTAGTTACACCAGAGAAAAGAACAACCTGCACAACCGCAAAAGGAAGTAGCACAGCCCCAGTGCCAATTCCTCCTCTGACATAATGAACAGTGTTAGAGGGCCCAGCGTTAAGGCAAGTGCCACCCTGCTCATCATCACTATGAATGGTGACAGAAGCCAGGGCAGCACTAGACCATGACACTCATGTGTCCACAGAGGGAGACTGAGCGTATAGCTGCGGCCTCAGCACTGTGATGCCTGCTGCTCAGGGCAGGCAGCCTGTGGTGGTGGGGGTTCATAATCGGCTGTCTGATGCTTCAGCATGGTGAGATCGAGGAGGACTCTGTACTTCCACGGAACTGGACATCCCAGGAAGGGGCCCAGGGGAAAGGCCTAGTAACCTTACCTTGACTGCATAGGAGCAATGCCTGCCTCCAAAGGTAGAGGTTGGAAACCCCACTTTGTTGAGCGGATCTCGAGGATATGGCAGTCCATGGAGAAGCAGGCGTTACACTCATCGGTGTTGCTGCTGAGGGCCAAGACAAGCCATAAAGCACCAATGTCGGTCTGTCACAGCCATCTGCTTGCACAGGGGCAACTATGTATAGTGGGAGGCTGCTGGACTTTCTTGCTCTTCTTAGCCCCCTTTTTCTTGGACTTAGACAACATGGCAACTGAAAAATAATAAAGCCAGAAAGACAATGCGAAAGACTACGGCAGTGACGCAGGTTAGATTTTGACAATGACGAGGAACTGAGGCACTGTCGTTCCCAAAGGGAGCACTCTGCGGCAGGAAGAACAGAACAGAGGTATGTAAAGGAGCCGGCAAAAGTTATTGGCTGGCGTAAATAGCACAACATGAGGTGCACAGGTGCCATCAGCGGCCAATGTCAGCTACTTTCCTGTAAAAGATTTGCTCCCACAAAGCCTAGTGTCTCTGGCCCCAGACCCGTAACTGGGAACCAATGGTGAAGATTGATTCCTAAAAGATGTACTGGGGGCAGAGATCTAGAAACAGTCCCAAAGTCCATATGCATCACCTACTGAGGTAACCAAGAAGAAGACAGGGGCAATCAGTTATGTGCATTGACTATATAGCACACTCAACAAGAAGATGTGCCTGTCCAATATATGGTATCCAGAGTCAAAGTCACCCTGGCAAGCTTAATGGGAAGTAAATGGTTCTCTGTCATAAATCTCCTCCGAAATGGCTACTACTAAATCCCCAGGGCAGAAGAAGATAAAGAAAAGACTCCTTTTTTTGTTTTTGCCCCCAGGATTATACCAGTTTGAGAGGATGTCTCAATACATATCCGGGGTAGCCAACACTTTTCAGAGGTTAATGGAGAAGGCGGTGGGAGATATGCATCTGCTGGAGGAGTTGGTATACCTAGGTGACCTGACAGTGCTCAGTAGGACACCGGACGGGCATGAAACTTGACTCATGAAAGTGCTGGACAGATTGGAAGAGTTCAGTTTAAAAGTTTCGCTTGACAAACACCAGTTTTGTCAGTCATTTGTTCAACATGTGGGGCACATCATTTCAGAATGAGACTACACACTGACCCTGCAAAACTAGAGGCATTCACCAAGGAGCTAAGGGTGGAAAAAGCAGAGCCATTATCAGAACTGTTTAGTGAGTCTCTGAGCACAGGAGAGGTCTCAGAAGACTGGAGAAGGGCTCATGTGATTCTGCTCCACAAGGGTGACAGCAGGGAGGAGGCAGGGGAACTACAGACCAGTCAGTCTTACCTTAGTAGTGGGCAAGATTGTAGAGGCACTCCTTAAAGAAAGGATAGTGCAACACCTGGAATCCATAGGAGCACAGGATCCAAGACAGCATGGTTTTACAACAGGAAGGTCCTGACAAACTAATCTCATAGATTTCTTTGACTGGGTAACCAGAGTGGTGCTGGGGGTTGGGGTGGGGTGCTGTGGAGCAGCAAGATGGCGCCAGCATCTTAGAGAAGCTCCTGCTCACTATCCAGAAAAAGAGCATAAAGGGTAACGTTTTGGCAGTTCTCAAAGATCGAAATAGCAACAGTAAACGGCTTAAAGTTATCGAGTATAAAATGGGACCGAAGAAGGAATCAAAATGAGCAACGCATAGCATGGAAGCGTTTCTGTCTCCAGCAAGCCCCGGTTCTGGAGTGGGGCCTGCAACAGCGAGTGGCATGCCTGTACCGGAGTTGCTGACTACCAAATCTAAACAATACTCTCCAAGATACAAGCAAATGGAGAGGAGATGAATAAGAGACTGGCGGCAGTTGAAGCTAAAATGTCATCCAGCGATCTTAAAATACAGGGTAATACAGGGGCTATCGAAGACCTACAGGAAGCACAATGTCATCAGGCCGAGAGTAATACAGCCTATGTTCGGGACCTCTTGTGTTTTAAAATCGAAGGTGGAGAACTTGGGAGAATACGCAGCGCCAGGCAAATATCCGGATAGTGGGTTTTCCTCCCCATTTCGCCAGAGCCTTGGAAATCTACGCTGCAGTTACTAAATTAATCTCCGAGGACCTTAAACTGCTGCCCATAGACTCTGGTATCAAGATAATAAAAGTGTTTGCGATACCCCAACACACCGGGCCATGAGGTGACTCGCAGACTAGGCCGCTCACAGCAACAGCTACCCTGTCCACACCTGAAGCTCGGATATCGCTCCTACAAGCCGCTAGATCGCATGGAGAGACAGTGTGAGAGGGAAGTCGATTGTTTTTTTTTCCCCGACCTGTCTGCACAAACCCAAGCACGTAAGGAGGAGTTGCAAGTTATTAAAAAGGACCTCCTGCAGCATGGCGTGGAAGCCCGTTTGAATTATCCAGCGCAAGACAGATCCGACATGAAGGGAAATTGCATGTCTTTATGGACCCGGTGGCAGCTGCTCAGTTTGAGGGAAAACTTGTCAGGAAACTAAATCCCCCTGATGATTCATCTGATGAGGATGGGTAAAGTATTGAAATTCGTTTGGACCATTTAGACCTACTACTATGAATGGGGACTTCTATAGCCCTAATGATTGGCTTTGCCTGCAAAGTTTACAGTTGCATTTACCAGTTATTTTACAATCTGAACTGTCATATGATTGAGGTCATTTTTTTCTCTACTCTAAGATAGTTTTAACAGCTTAATTAGTAATATATGTTTTGCTTGGTTGCTAATAAAAGCTGCTCCAGTTAATTAACCTTACTTAACGTACATTAAATGATAAGTTATGTAGTTGATGTTAGATGGTGAATTTGATCACCACTCAGTTTGTGAACATTAAAGAAATCCATATCTTCCTGTACTCACAGGTCAGGGTGCTGTACCTGGCATTGGTATGTGGGTTTTCAAGACAACTTAACTGGGACCAGGCTCTCGATTTACTACCCTGTCTACATGAGTACTTATCACTCAGCCCACCACAAATTCAAAATTTTGCATGGGAACCTATATTCTGGACTTGTGCTATCTTGTAGTCTATTTCTGTGGTGAGTGCGCTAATGCTGTACAGAGTAATTAGTTCATACTGGCCTCCTTTATAAGATAATGGCAAACTCTACAGTGTCTGGATTTATAAATCTATGTACTTATTTAAAGAAATGTATCTACATTCTGTACTTTCACTGTGGATGTCTGCAAACCTCATATTTTTTTCTCCCAAAGATGATACAGCTTATGCTGTATTATTATAAAACTTTAAAATAAAGTACAAAAAAAAAAAAAACATAGTAGTGGACCAAGGGGGTGCAGTTGATGTTGCCTACCTTGACATCAGCAAAGCTTTCGATACTGTTCCACACAGAAGATTGATTAATAAGCTGGGTAGGCTCGGGGTGGGTCAGTAGTTGGTCAGCTGGGTGGCAAACTGGTCGGTGGGCAGAAAACAGAGAGTAGTGGTAAATGGTATACAGTCAGAAGAGATGCAAGTAACAAGTGGGGTACCTCAAGGATCAGTCCTGGGGCCAGTCCTCTTTAATATCTTCATCAGTGACATTGCAGATGGACTGGAGGGTAAGGTTTGTCTGTTTGCAGATGACACCAAGATCTGCAACAGAGTAGAAGATCCAGACGTGGTGGGCAGAATGAGAAGAGATCTAGATAAACTGTCAAAATGGTCGTAAGAGTGGCAGCTGAGGTTTAACACAGAGAACTGTAAGATCATGCACATAAGGAAGAGAAACCCTGAAGCCACCTATAGGTTGGGAAGGGAATTGCTGACAGTCACAAGGGAAGAAAGAGACTTCGGCACCATCATCACAGATGACCTGAAATTATCCAAGCAGACCACTGAAGCAGTAGGTAAGGCTAGAGAGATGTTGGGGTGACCTGACCCAACCGAACGTCCCCCTCTTCCCACGGTTTCCTCATTCCTCCTTTCACAAACCAGGAAGTCTACAATGCAATCATCTCTCTCAACCAGGTCAAATCCAGTCCAGACGGACTGCACCCCAGACTTCTCTGCATCTCGGCCTCAGCTATTACAGCACCTTTGACACGCATATTAAACCTCTCCCTTGCCACTGCCACAGTTTCTTCAGTGTGGAAATCAGCCAAGATCCTACCACTGCACAAAGGCAGAGACACCTCTTTGCCGGGAAATTACAGGCCCATCTCGCTCCTTCCCTCTCTCGCTAAAATCCAAGAATCCCTCACCCTGTCCAAACTGTCTAACTTTCTCTCCTCAAATAGCTCCCTCTCCTCCATCAGTCAGGCTTTAGAGAACACAACTCCACCATCACCACCTTGCTGTGTATTACAGACTCTATCCTCTCGACTATAGACAACAGTCTGACCACCACCGCCATTTTCATCGATGTGGCGAAAGCTTTTGACTCTGTCTCCTACACCCTGTTGCTCCACAAACTCAGCCTCTTTGGCCTCGCCCAACCCACTATAAACGGGTTCCATTCTTACCTTCAGAACAGACAGCAATCTGTTCAAACAGGGGATACCCTCTCCACCCCCCTTCCCATCCTCCCTGGCGTCCCTCAAGTTTCAATCCTCGGCCCCATCCTATTCTCCTTATTTATAAATGACCTCTCCTCCGCCTGCCTCACAGCTAACGTGCATCTGTATGCTGAAGACACAATCATTTTTGCCTCGGGTCCCTCCCACAACAGTGTCCTCCCGGATCTCCAAACCGACTTCAGTAGAGTCCAAGCCTGGTTCCTGAAAAATCAGCTTAAACTAAATGACAAAAAGACAGTCACCATGGTCTTCGAATCTAGAAAAAAGCTTACCTCCCTTCCCCCCAGTGATCTCCACCCTGGATGGCTCTCTCCTAGACCTAGTCCCCACTTTCAAATACCTAGGTGTCTGGCTCGACAGCCACCTAAATTTCTCTACTCACATAGAGGCCATCTGCTCCAAACTCCCGGCCCAAACTTGCCATCCTCTACTGCCACAAAGACAGTCTTCCCCTTCCCGCATACAGTGAAATCATACATAAAACCACCCTACCAATATTAGACTATGCAGACATCATATATTGCACAGAACCAACCTCATCCCTCTCCAAACTTGACATCCTACTAAACGCATTCAGTCGTTTTGCCACTGCCTCCCCTCCACTTACTCACCACTGCCCCCTATACTCCACTCTCTCCCTGGGCTCGCTCTCCCACAGGAGAATCATCCATAGCGCCTCCCTCATAGCTAAATACTGGTTGGACTCCCTACCCCCTATCTCATTTCCTGCCTCACGCCAGTTAACTCCCTAGCCTACTCCCTCCGCCACAGAGATGCCCACACCTTCAACCTCCTTCGCCCTCACTCTGCCTCCGGTCAAGCCGCCTTTTCTTAACACCTTCCCCTCCTATGGAACAACTCCCACCCATCATTCGTCAGGCCTCCTCCCTCCCAGAAATTAGGCAACTCCTCAGACTCCTCCCAGCTACACCTTGCCTAAAGTGCATCCAGGGACCCACCCCTACATGGGACTAACTCCAGCTCCATTTTTGAATCCACAGCTGGTAGAATCCTCTGCCTATGTTATACTTCAGGTTATTTTCTAAATTTCCTACACCACTACTGTACTACTCCTGCATCTGCATTTACCTTATTGTAATGACTAATTGCTTCTGTTTGTAAACACTGTATGTTTGTATCTACTGCCTGTAACCAGCACTCTTTGTGCAATTCCTGTCTAAATGGATTGAATTATTGTTGTACTTATTTCCTCTGTAACTTCTATGTACTTCTCTGTACCTGGGTCATGACTGGAAATGAGCCTTGGCTCAGTGTGCCTTTCCCGGTCAACAAATTTAAAATAAAATAAAAAAATAAAATAAAATTAGTAGGGGTATCACAAGTCATAAGAGGGAGGTAATAATCCCTCTTTACAAGACACTGGTTAGGCACCATCTGGAGTACTGCATGCAGTACTGGAGGCCGCACCTGCACAAGGACATTAACAAAATGGAGGCAGTCCAGAGAAGGGCAAACAAAATGGTGCAGGGACTGCATCAGAAAACATATGAGGACAGATTAATGGAGCTCAACATGTATACCCTAGAGTAAAGGAGGGAGAGAGGTGATATGATCGAAACATTCAAACATCTTAAGGGCATTAACAAGGTGAAAGAGTATAACATGTTTCAATATCTAAATGTGTGCAACAGAGGAGGTAAGGGAAATAAAGAAAATGTTTTGCACTGATAGAGGAGTGAGAGGGGAGACTTGGGGGGAGTGTTTGGTATCCTGCATCTGGAAGGGTGGGGGGGGGTGGCCAGCACCCAGCAATGGGTAGGGTGGTAGGCTGCAACAACTGCGTACCCAATCCTTCTAAAATTGCCTGGAGTGTGGGAGGATGTTTAGTGTGCAACCCATAGAAAAGCTTAGAAAGGAGATTGAGGTCTGCAGGAGGAACTAAGACAGGCAAGGCAGATTGGGGGTGGGTTTAGCCAATACTGGATGGAGGAAAAGGGAGATGAGGAGGAGATTTAAGCCAACAGTGGTGAGGAGAGGGTCAGAAGAAGGAAGCAGAGACAAGGGCCCAGGCCAGGAAGAACAATTGCCGGGGAAACCAGGTCAGGAGACAAAAGACAAATGGAAGGAGGAGATACTGACTTGTGAGGGGAGGTGAAGAAGTGGCAAAAGTCATGGAGTGGAAAGGAGAGAACAGGTTACTATGAAGAGAGAGGGAGCGGGCATTTGTGAAGGGCCTTCAGAAAATAGTTGTGCACTGCTAGAGAGGAAGAAGGTGGAGGAGGGAAATGATAAAATTAGAGGAGTAATTGATAAATGCCTGGACCAAACTGGAGCGGGAGGAAGTTCTGCTGGGAGAATTGCAACAGGGGTAAAAGGGGGAAATAATGTGCAGGAGGAAGAAGAGAAGCTGGAAATGAGAGAGGTAGATGAATGGAAGCAAGTAGGGAGTAAGAGGGGTGGAATCTTAGTGCTGGGGGACTCAATACTAAGAGGAGTCAGGTGGAGTAGCAAGGGGGAGAGGTATAGTCGCATTTGGGTGGAGGCCATGCCAGGAATGACAGCGGAAAGGGTGGGACAGTCTGTTCTGAAATATTAGAAGGGCTAGGGACAAGCCTCATTTAATTATACATCTTGGGACAAACGACCTGACTGACAAGACAGTAGATACAGTCCAGAGGAGGTTTGAGGAACTAGCACAATTATGTGAGGGGGCAGAAAGATCAGTAACTTTTTCAGAGATAATTCCGATGCCAAAGGCAAGCACAACAAGAAAGCTGAGAATAGAGGAATTTAACGGATGGCTAAGAACTGGTGTTGTGCTAAAGGGTATGGGCTGTTTGGGGGGTTGGGAGGGACCTGGGAGGACAGCAGTCTCTATGCCAAGGACAGACTACACTTGAGTGAGGAGGAAAGAAAGTGTTGAAACAGAGGATGGAGGAGTACAAGAGGAAGTTGGGAATTTAAACTAGGAGTGGAGGGTGGCAGTTGGGGAAGAGATATGCAGAGACCACAGGTTGGGAAACCAAATGAGCTTACCCCCCATAACAGTGACAAAGGACAAATGGCAAGTACTGTTGGTGATGCTAGGAAAGGAGGGCAGGATGGGGGGGTGGAAGGTGGTTACCCTTAATGCTAGGGAGGCTTGGGAGGAAAACTGCAGAGTTACAGGTTCTCATGGCAGAGGGAGAGGTGGACATTGCAGCCATTACGAACATGGGTCACCCAATACAATGACTGAGACCTGTCTGTACCAGGGTACAGGTTATTTCGTAGGACAGGGTGATTGGGAAAGGAGGGTGGCACTATATGTGAAGGAAGGACTGAAGTATGTAAGGGAGGAAGGGGAGGAGGGTGGTACGGAGTCACTTTGGATGCAAATCCAGGATTCCAAGAACAGGATTCTTAGAATGGGAGTGGTGTACAGGCCACCATCTCAGACGGAAGAGTTAGACAGGGAACTAGCGGGACAGATCAGGAGGACCTGCAAGAAGGGTAGTGTGGTGATTGTGGGGGACTTCAACATGCCAGGAGTGGACTGGAGCACCCCAACAACCACGAACAGAAGGGAGCAGGTACTGCTGGATGCCTTCCAGGACAGCTTCCTGCTGCAAATGGTCAGTGAACCAACCAGGTTAGGAAATACCCTTGACCTTGTGCTGGCAAATGGGGACTTTGTGAGAGAACTTACAGTGGAGGAACCGCTGTCAGGGAGTGACCACCACTCAGTATGGCTCACACTGGATATGGGCAAGGAAGGTGGAATCTGGCACAATAGTGCTGGACTTCAGGAGGGCCAACTTTGGGAGGATGGGGAAGTGGTAAAGGGTACCTGGCCAGAATTCAGTCTAGTATGGACACTAACCAGAGGTGGGAGCTCATAAAGCTGGGGATAGTGGAGGCAACCAAACCTGCTGCAAAGCCCAGAGCAAGAAGGCTAGGGCTAGAAACCAATCTGGTTGAGCAAGGAGGTCATGGAAAGGTAAGGAGGAAAGAGCTGCCTTTAGGAAGTACAAGAAAACAGGGAGGGGGAGGACAGGAGGAGTACTTGACAGAATCAAGGAGGTGACAAGGGCAGTAGAGGAGCCAAAGCATCTTGAACTCAGGCTGGCACAAGGCATTAAGAGGGAGAAGGACTTCTTTAAGTACATCGGAGAAAGGGCTGTAAGGACCACATAGTAAGGATTAAGAAGGAGGGGTTGGGTGGAAGCAGGGTGCGATAAGGCAGAAGCACTAAATGAGTACTTCTGCTCAGTATTTACTAAAGAGAAGAGGGGGGTGACACCCAAGGTGGGAGAAATGGCAGAAGCGGGGGAGTGGTGACAGATGGGGAAATCATGGAGAGCAGAGTTCGAGAGGGTTTGAAGGCACTGAGGGTAGACAAGGTGCCAGGCCCAGATGGCATCCACCCCAGGGTACTGAAGGAGCTGGCAGAGGTCCTTGCAGGACCTTTGGCAGACCTATTTAATGCCTCACTACATTCGGGGTGTGTACCTCAGGACTGGAGGATGGCTCATGTGGTGTCCCTCCACAAGAGTGGCCCCAAGGATGAACCGGGAAACTACAGACCAGTGAGCCTCACATCCATCATGGGTAAGCTAATGGAGACTATCCTGAAGGAGAGGCTGGTGGCCCTACTAGAGGCCAAAGGACTACAGGACAGCAGACAGCATGGCTTCATACGTGGCAGATCCTGCCAAACCAACCTGGTGGAGTTCTGTGACTGGGTAACTAGGCAACTGGACAGGGGCCATGCAGTGGATGTCCTGTATCTGGACTTCAGTAAGGCATTGATTCAGTGCCACATGGAAGGCTGGGAAGGAAGTTAGTAGGCACAGGGCGGGTGCAAAGCTGGTGAGATGGGTAGGAAACTGGCTACAGGGAAGGCAACAGAGGGTGGTGGTGGGTGGGGGCTCTCACACCCAAGGGCAGTGGCAGCGAGTTCACAGGGCTCAGTGTTGGGACCAGTGTTGTTTGAGATATTCACTGCAGACATATCATGGGACGTCAAGAGCAAGATCAGTCTGTTTGCTGATGATACCAAGGTAGGTGTGGTGGTGGATGACCTAGGGGGATGGCAGGGGTTGCAGGATGATCTGGCAAAGCTTGAAACCTGGTCAGACACCCGGCAACTGGGCTTTAATGCCAAAAGTGCAAGGTGCTGCATTTTGGGATGAAGAACCCAAGAGGAGTTACCAGCTAGGGGAGTGCAGCTAGCCCAGACAGAGGAGAAGGATCTGGGTGTGCTCATTACAGGGTCAATGAACAACTCGGCACAATGTAGGAAGGCAGCTGCAAAGGCCAACAAAATGCTGGGTTGTATTGCAAGGGTATATCCTGAGGAGGGAGGAGGTGATTCTGCCACTGTATAGGTCATTAGTTAGACCATACCTGAGTACTGCATGCAGTACTGGCGTCCGTATCTGAAGAGGGACATTAAGTTACTGGAGGGGGTGCAACGCAGAGCGACAAAGATGATCAAGGGGCTGGAGGACTTATCATACGAGAGGAGGCTGAAGGAGTTGAACATGTACTCACTGGAGAAGAGGAGAGACAGGGGTGACATAACTGAAACCTTTAAATACATGAAAGGAATAAACAAGACGGGTACAGAGGAGCTGTTCAAAGTAAGGGAAGGGAGCGCCACCAGGGGCCATGATATGAGACTGGAGCGAGGAAGGTTCAGCAGGGAGATGAGGAGACACTTTTTTACAGAGAGGGTGGTGGCTGGGTGGAATGCGTTACCTGCTGAAGTGGTATGCAGTAGAACAGTGGACTGCTTCAAACGAGGATGGGACAGGACAAAGGGGAGGGTTAATGAAGGGGAAGGGTGGAAGGGAGGGGCAGCTGCAGAATAACGGGTGCTAGCTGCACATTCGAGCAGACTTGATAGACCTCTAGGCCTTCATCTGCTGGCAAATTTCGTATGTTCGTAATATAAAAAAAATAACAGGACAAGAAGACGCAACATGAGAGTAGAGGGAGGCCGATTAAGGGGGAATGTGAGGAAGTTCTTTTTCACAGAAAGGGTGGTGGATGCATGGAATGGCCTACCTCAAGAAGTGGTGGATATGAATACAGTGCAGGGCTTCAAACAGGCATGGGACAGGCATAAGGGAGCAATACAGATAAGTATGAATAGATGGGCCATTGACAGAGTACAGGCCTATGGCACAATCATAAGGTAGAAAAAATGGGCAGACTGGATGGGCCTTGCGGTCCTTATCTGCCATCAACTTCTATGTTTCTATGTTTCACTTGGCCTGAACCACACAACCTAAAGCCACTACAGTCATTCCTTGGATTCTATGGCTACTACAGGCGGTCTGTAAAACACAATTCTATTGTTGTCCGCCCACTGAATGACCTCACCCAGGGTACCCACCTATCCACAAAAATAAAGCTTGCTTGGGGGGAGCATCCCCGCAGTGAGTACTGGAAGGTAAACAAGCCTTTTAGTGTAATGTGGAATGAACAGGGTGAAGTGGTATTCAAGGAAATAATCAAATGTATAAGTGAGGCACCCGTGCCAACATTTGCTGATTCCACCAAACCGTATATCCGGTACATCAATGCCAGTTTAAGAGGCTTAAGAGCTGTCCTGTACCAATCAATCAAAATCTTTATTTATCCAGGCGAACATCGTTGAGCAGAGCTCTTTTGCAAGATGGACCTGGTTAGCATAGACAGATACATATGTATTTATATGATCAGACAAAGTTTACCATAGGGTATACAATTTACATAGCAAGATACAACAAACATTAATAGGCATACAGCTTACATTATTTACAAATATAACATATCTACAAAATGATGTTGCGGTGATAACAGCTTAAGTAACAGGTGGACAAAATTTGAGTTCAGAAGATGAGAAGGTATGGGAAGTGACTATGTGGGCCTTGGGGTACAGGGGCAGACAGTAGGGGAAAGTACACCAGCTAAACAGGATCAGTAAGTTTCACCCCAAAGATGGTGCTAGACAAAGGTGATAACAGTTGTGTAGATGAATTAACAGGAGTGGATAAGTAGTAGAAAAAATGCAGAAGAAGGCAGTAGAGGGATGGTAATAATTGGATAATAGAGCAGGTCAGAAGACAGACTACATGGAGATACTATGGGAGTTGATTCCAACTAGAGGCACTGATACCACTTGCATGGCTCCTTCAGGAGACGCAAGTAGAGGGTATTGAATGAAGAAATGCTGATAATTGAGCTCTGTTTTAAAGTTTTCTGCAGATTGTTCCACTTTTTGGCAGCGTAAAGCTAATAGATGCGCTGTACCAGAAGCACCCAGAGGGATTTTGTCCAGCTGCTTCTCACGGCCAAAGTCTGAATCTTTCTGAAAAGCACTACTCAGTGCACAACCTGGAATTTCTGGTACTAAAGTGGGTTGTCACTGAAAAATTCCATGATTACCTGTAAGGGGCACAGTTCACAGTGAGAACAGACAACAGTCTTCTCGCATAAACACAACCACCAAGTAGGAAGTGGCAGGACACTGGAGGCTTTCGGCTTTATCCATCTACAATTCAGTCTGGAATACTGCAGTGGCCAAGCAACACTGATGCTGACAGTAACGTCTTATTCCAACATCCAAACCCGATCAGCCAAATCAGGGTAGTAGTAGTAGATTTTATTTATATTGGGTGCCTGTCTCTGCAGGCTCAGGGTGCCCTTACAGGGTAGTACAATATAATAAAACCAAACATTTCAGCACACACATACAACCTCAATAAATCAAATATAACAAAATACAGAGAAGGAATAAAACTGCAAGTTCTTCAGTTCCAAGTGTCAACAATAAAGGTCACGTGTTTAAATTTGAAACAACAGATTGTGCCACTCCAGCCAATCTAGGCCGAGCACTTAACATGCCGAGGACCTCTTCAGATGCCATTGCAACTACATATTTCAATTTCATTGGTTCAGACCTTTCATCTTTGCCCCACCTAGCTATCCCAAGCTCAAATAAGTCCAACAAGAAGACTGTGTTATGTGGTGTGCTACTCGACCCGGAGAAGGGTCAGGATGCAAGTCAGGTACAAATGACTCATCCCAACATTCCCACAGTGCGAAAGTGGAGCAAAATTGTCCTTAAAAGATAGACTGCTCACAGGAACAATTCACGACAACGCACACCCTGAGTTCCCTCGACAACAGCTGGTCTTATTCTGGAAGTAGTGAAAAGCCATCATCCGATCCCTACATGACAACATGGGTCACTTAGGAGTTGCTCCACACAGTGAGTCCCAGGTTCCTTTTAATAGTTAAGTATTAGCAAAAAAAGGACGGGGAATGAGAGCTAATCAGAATACCACAGATGCAGTCAAAAAGGAAGCTCTCACTCAACCATTCTAGAATAAAAAGGCCAGTGGTGTATATGAAGAAAAAAGTGGTATTTTATTAATTCAATCCACTTCTTCAAATGTAGATAAATCTTTTAAATCTTTCCCATCAATTATTTTGACTGTATCACTTAGGAGTTGACCGCACTCTGGACTCCATGTGAGCCCGTTTCTATTGGCCCAAAGGGGCAACAGAGGTGGAGCAGCATTGCAAGAACGGTCTCAGGTGCACCAAGAGGAAAACTTTGCCAAAAAAGAGCAGTATCTTTAATCAATATCAAAACCAGCGGTCCACTCGAATTAGTCTGTATGGACTTTCTCTCATTGGAGCCTGACAGCAAGAATATTGGCAAGATCCAAGTCATGACCAATCATTGCACACAATATGCTCAGGTATGCCCAACGAAAGATCAAAAGTTCAACACTGTTGTCAAAGCATTGAAGCAATATGTCGACTATTATGGCCTCCCTCAAAGAATTCACTCTGACCAAGGGAGGGACTTCGAAAGTCGACCTGGGAAAGTTTCTCTCAACACGTGTCATCAGGAAATCAAGAACCATTTCTGATTACCCACAGGAGACCTTCAGATTGAACGCTTTAACACAACCCTACCTGACACGTTGTGAACCCTTGAGCCAGCAGAGAAACCAAAGAGGAGCCAGAAAGTGACTTCACTGGTGCACAGGGATTTGTTAGTTTGTTCGTTAATAAAACCTAAGTATTTTTATATAGCCACTGTCCTTGTGCTTCGCTGTTATTGTATATTTCAGGTGTCCTATATGGCTGGACCAAGGATTTCTGACACATTAGCACATCAGTTCTGTGTATTTTCCACGGTTATAACTGTACCCATAATAACTTCGCCCAAAGGTCCCTGTTCTACCTAATGTTTGGCAGAGAAGCTCACCTACCCATTGATCTTTATTTCAGAGACTCAGTCGATGGTGCACCATTACAGACATACTTAGAATATACCAGGCAATTGCATACAGCTGGAAAAACTCTATTAACTTCACTCTGAGGCTGCCACTAAGAACAGCCTTGCCAATAAAAACTATTAGAAAAAATGAGTTCAGCACCAGGTATTGCAGACTGCAGACCTGGTGCTGAGAATCTTGGGCCTACAGGGAGAAATGAAAATTACGTGCTTACTATAACTGCTAATCTTCCAGAATATCTTCTGCATTGATTAACACTTAAGATTCTGGGTCTGAAGGGACTAGGACCTTGCAGGAGCAAATTGTTTGCAGGGAAGGAGCTGACATTGGCTACTGACAGCGCCTGCGCACCTCAAGTGGTGTCACATGGGCTAGCCAATTACTGATGCCAGCTCCCTCAGCACCTTACATCATTTTGCCAGGAGAGAAACAAAATGGAGAGGAAAAAAAACAAAGAGAGAGCTAGACCCTTTCTAGACCAAAACAAAAGGAAAAGGATACGTGAATAAAATAAACACAATAAAAAACAACTTTCAACCTTAGACTGATAAGGACAGGAGTGGCACAAAAGTAGAACTTTCACTAGAGCCAGAGCCTCACAACACTAGCCAGACAGGAGGTAGGTAGTGGCCTTAGAAAAGGGCAGCAGCCCTGAGTCCACACTTACTGGCAGGTTCCATGTTGCTTTAAATCTTGCCGGAAGGTCTTCAAGCTGGCTCCTCCCACCCACCCGGGTGGTAAAACTCTCGGTTCCGCCCCACGACGCCAAATCTAGCCCGCTGGAAGCCAGGTTGTGCATCGAAGCTGGGGAGGTTGGGTGGGTTGTGTGGATGAACAACATATACCACTCCTAGAACTCCTGTTACAGGTGAGTAACCTGTATTTCTAGGGACGTGGATATGTTGTTCAATCCACACTTACTGGCAGACTCCTAGCAGTTCTCCAGGAGGAGGGAGGCAAGGCGCACACCCCTACTTGGGAAATAAGGACTGGAGAACCCAGGTTCCAAAACCAGCATCCCGGCGTGACTCAAGGTCGATGTGGTAGTGGGTAATGAAGGTGTAAGCTGGCTTCCAGGTAGCAGCCCTGCAGATTTCCTGGATAAGGACGTCCCTGGAAGCAGCCACCAAAGCAGTGGTATGGTGGGTAGAATGAGCTCTTATCCCTTTGGGAGGCTCCATGCCCGCCAACCTATAGCAGAGATCTATGCAGGAGGTGACCCACCTGCCCATCGTCCGCTTGGCTGCAGGTCTGCCAGGTGCGTCTTCAGCGTATGTAATGAACAGCTATGAACCTCTCCCCGAACTTCAGCCGTCTGCTCCTTATAATAAGAGAGCGCTCTTCTAGGGTCCAGAGTGTGGAGCCTATATTCGGTCTCCGAGGTGAGATTCGGGTAGAACACCGGCAGAGTCAACACCTGGTTAAGGTGAAAATCTGACACCACCTTCGGAAGGAATTTCGGTTGGGGGCGCAGGACAACCTTGTCCCTGTGGAAGACCAGATAAGGAGACTCGATGGAAAGCACCTGGAGCTCTCCCATCCTTCTGGCTGATGTGATAGCCACCAAGAAGGTGGTCTTCCACGACAGGTGAGAGATGTCACACCTGTGCATCGGTTCGAATGGCTTGCCCATGAGCTTAGTCAATACCAGCAGTAGATCCCATGGAGGTGGAGGTTCTCACACCGGAGGAGATATGTGATCAAGGCCTTTGAAAAAGCGCCCGAACACCTTCTCCTGCGTCACCGACTGCTTCCCGGCCTGCGCCCGGTAAGCAGAGATGGCTACCAGGTGCACCTTAAGGGTCGTCGACCGAAGCCCTAGCAGAGAAAGGGACCGCAGGTAGTCCAGAATGCTAGCCAAAGAACAGGAGGAAGGGTCCAACCCCTTATCCTGACACCAAATGGAGAATCTCTTCCATTTGAAGGCATAGCATTTTCTGGTTGACTCCTTACGGGTTGCCTCAACAACGTTGAGGACCTCGTCGGAAAGACCCAAGGCCTGGAACTCTAGCCACTCAGGAACCAGGCCGTTAAGTGCAGGGATTGAAGGTCCAGGTGGAGTACCTTCCTCTTGTTGACTGAGATCAGGTCCGGGTGGGCTGGAAGCCGCCTCGGGAGCCTGGAGCTGAGGCTGAGGAGATCTCGATACCAGAACTGGTGGGGCCAGTCTGGGGCTACCAGAATCACCTGTGCCTTGTCCCTCTTCAGTGTGGATCAAGGGAAATGGAGGGAAGGCGTATAAGAGGCCTGGGGTCCATGGCCTCGAGAAGGCATCCCCCCTGCAGCGAGCCCTGCTGAGGGGGGCGGGCATGAAACAGCCTCAGCTTCACATTCTCCCTGGAGGCAAACAGGTCCACCTGAGGAGTGCTCCAGTGGGAGAACAGATCTTGTACTACCTCCGGCAGGAGAGACCATTCGTGAGATGCAGCACCTATCTGGCTGAGGGCATTGGCCAGAGTGTTGGAGGCTCCTGCCACATGGATGGCTAGGAGATCCACCTCCAGTCTGCTCACGAGAGACCAGGTGCGGAGAGCCTCCTTGCACAGAGGCAAGGAGTGAGTCCTGCCCTGACGGTTTAGGTAGTACATGGTCGTGGTGTTGTCCGTCTGGACCTGGACCACTTGACCCCGTACAAACGGAGCGAAGGCGGTGAGGGCTAGTCAGACCGCTCAAAGCTCCAGCAGGTTGATGTGGCATCAAGACTCCTGAGGGGATCAGAGGCCGTGCGCACTGAGCTCCCCCAGATGGGCATCCCAAACCACCAGAGAGGCGTCAGTCGTCAGAGTGACCGTCAGCTCTGGGCGGACAAATGTGATACCCTCCTGCAGCTGAGCTGGAACGAGCCACCACTGGAGGCCATTCCACATTTCCTGGGTCACTGTAACTGGCTGGTCCAGAGGAACGGTGCACTGTGACTATTGGCGGGCCAGCCCCCATTGCAGGGGACGCATGTGCCAGCGGGCCCAACAGACCATGCTGGTGCAGGCCACCAGGAGGCACAGGAAGTCCCAGGCAGGGCGCCATTGCCCAACCAGAAATGACTGGGCAAAGGAGGAAAGGACCTCGGCCCTGTCCGCTGGGAGCCGTGCTCTGGCTCGAAGAGAGTCGAGCTCTGCCCTGATGAACTGAATCACCTGCGATGGCACGAGTTCCGATTTGGCCTCGTTGATGAGAAGGCCAATCTGAGAGGAGACCTGGAGGCCAGATCCTGGACCGCTCCACCTCCAACTTGGAGGGGCTGCAATCAGCCTGTCATCCAGGTAAGTACACCGGACCCTTCAGTGCGCAGGAATGCTGTCACCACTGCCATGCATTTGGTGAAGACCCTGGGAGCTGGAGAGAGGCCAAAGGGCATGGCCTAGAACTCGTAAAGGGATCCCTCTGCCCTGAAGCGGAGGAATCGCTGGTGAGACAGACGGATTGGGACGTGAAAGAACGCGTCCTGGAGGTCCAGAGAACAGAACCACATGCCTCGTTCCAAGCATGGAATGACCCGAGCCAGAGTGGCCATCCTGAAGGTATGAGACCTTAGGAACTTGTTCAGGTCGTGTAGGTCTAGAATGGGGCACCAGCCCCCCGGCCCGTCCGTTTTGGGACCAGGAAGTACCTGGACACAAACCCTGGGTCTGGAGGAGGATCCGCCACCTCCCTGATCACCTCCTTCTGGAGAAGCAGGGCAATGTCAGCTTGACGAGCCAACAGAGAGGCTGCGGAACCCATAGTCCCCTCATGGGGCGATGGTTCGATAGGGTGGGGACTGTTCGAATTCCAAAGGCACACCCCTGCCTACCACTTCCAACAGCCAGCGGTCCGTGGTGATATTGGACCAGGTGGAAAGGAAGTGGTGGAGTCATCCCCCATGAGGGGAACCCAGGGAGAAGTGACGAGGTTGGGGGCAACACCCCTCAACCCGTCACTGGCCAGGCTTGGAGGAAGGGCCGGCCGAGGAGCCGCCTGGACCTTTCCCTCCCAGCCTCCTGCTGGAGGAAGCATCAGGCTTGGCTTTGGGGTGCCAAGTGCGAGTCTGCTGGCCCTGATGCTGGTGTTGCTGGGCCTGACGTGCCGCAGGGGCTGCAGGGCGAAAGGGCTTACGCTGCTGGCAGCCTTTGTCCTTCTGGGCAGACGTGACCGAATCCAAGGTGGCATTGGACTTCTTGATCCGTTGAAAATGTCCCTCCACCCCGGGGCCGAACAAGTCGGTACCCAGGAAGGGAACATCTGCCAGCTTGTGCTGGGTATCCGCCGTAAAGGTGGAGATCCGCAGCCAAGCTCTGCGGCGCATGGCCACTGCGGCCGCCACTGACCGGGCACACGAGTCAGCGATGTCCAAGGAAGTTTGGAGCTGCTGTTTGGCCACCGCCCTTCCCTGATCCCGCACTTCCTTGACCGTCGTCTGAAGGTCAGCCGGGAGATGAGGAATCACCTCATCCAAGGAGTCCAAAAGGGCGTGTGAAAAGTGTGCCATCAGGATGGCCGAGCTAGCCTGACGAAGGCCTAGGGAGGAAGCAGCATAGACTTTCCGCCCGGAGTACTACAGTTTCTTGGACTCCTTATCGGGTGGCTTGTCCACATCCCAAGCATTCCCGGAACACCAGAAAACGCTGTCGGTCACTAACCCCTCCGCAGAGGGGTGCTCCGAGAAACAGGAGCGTGAACTGGTAGGGACAGCATACTTCAGAGCCATCCTGGACGAAGGTGCTGGACAAGAAGCTGGCCACTGCCATAGCTCCAAGGCCAGGCCGACAATGGCTTCGGCCAACGGGAAGGCCTCCATAGGGGAATCCCCTCGGTCCAGTATCTCCGTGAGGGGATACTTGGCCAGTTTTGAAACGGGTTCGAGCTTCATCCCAGTGGATGCTGAGATGAGTCGAAGCATTCCAAGGAACCAGTATGGGCTCTCGTCCACTGACTGACCCCCAGTGGACCCCAGGTCAAGCGGCCTGGAGAACAAAGAGGAGTCGTCGTCAGACTCCGATGAGTCTGCAAACTGCTGCCGAGCGCCTGAGTCACCCTCCACCTGCCAAGGTCGATCGGGAGTGAGGCTAACAGACAACCAGTGGTGCAAACCCTGACCTGACTGAGAATCATTGGTCGGGGCCCCAGTTTTTGGTTGTGGAGGCGGAGGTTCCACCACAGTGGGTGGCGCAGCCGGTTTCGGCTGAACAACCGATGCCGGCTTTGGCTCCTCGACTACTACGAGGGGTTGTTTCAGCCACTCTGGTGACAGCCACTTAATGGCCGAAGAAGGCGACTGAATCCGCTTATTCCCGGACAATAAGAGCTGCTGCCATATTAAATCCTCGTAGCGCCGACGCAACTTGCGCCAGAGCCTATCCTCTGAAAAGCACAATGAGGATGAGCGGCGCCGCCACTTTCCATGGTGCAGAGACCGCCGACGGGATCGGCTGGACCTGGAAGAGGTCTGTGACCAAGACCTTCAGGAATTCCGAGGGTGGGTCTGAGAGGGGGCGGGGGAAACCGGCTCCTCCCTCAGTTCAGGGACCTTAACCAGGGACTCCGGCACAGGAGGCACAGGCAAATCCACAGTTTCCACCGAGGGGAACCGGTGAAGAAGGGTTTTCGACTTCTCCAGTCGACAGACCGTCTGACGGGTTGAGAAAAATCTTGATGGGTGACTCGGTCGGCTGACCTGATGGGGATACTGTGAAGCCAGCTGCCTTAGCCGCAACCTCAACTGAAGTCGAGTGTCGACTGTCTGGGGAAGGGGACCTCTCCCGCTCCCACGAACATCGATGGTGGGACTTACCTTTGGAGTCATTCTTTTTGGACCGAGAGGAATGTCCCGATGGCCCTTCTCCCTTGGTGGAGAGGGATTGGCAAAGCTCCTTAAAAGAAGCTGTGTAGGAGAAGCCCAATGAGAGCAGGATAAATGCTGCGACCGAGGAGATGATGATGCGGCCTGGGCACTCCTCCTCGAGGCGATCATCTGCTCTAGTTGTTCAGCTGAGCGCGGCCCACCGTGCGGGCCTCCTGACCAGCCAGGGATAACGTTTCTTGGGTCGCCCAACAGCAATCGGGCAGCGCGGTCCTCCAAGACCGAAGCCGAAAAGGATTTGCACAACTCACAGGCCTGTGAGTCATGGCTGAGTCCAAGGCAGTAAATGCAGGTGGAGTGCGGATTGGTCCGGGGCATCATCTGCCCACAAGGGCACCGACGACATCCGGGAGTCGATCTGTCCATCGCAGCAGCGAAGGAAAAGGAAGACTGAAGTCTTTTAAACTTAAGAATGAGTTTCGGTTTGACCGAAGAGTGTGGATCCAGGCCTAAAATGCATAGCGCTAAGGAGGGAACCTGAGCTTCCAAGCGGTAAGGAAGATCTGGCGTCATGGGGCCGAGCTGAGAGTTTTACCACCCGGGTGGGTGGGAGGAGCCAGCTTGGAGACCTTCCGGCAAGATTTAAAGCGGTAAGGAACCTGCCAGTAAGTGTGGATTGAACAACATATCCATGTCCCTAGAAACAGCACCTCCATGCTGTCAGAAAAGATAATTAACTTGTGAGTTGGTCAAGTCCCTCTTCCTTACATCAGGGACAAAGGAAGGGGGAATCTAGATGCATCTGGAGTTGTGAGGCTGGATAGCATAAGGAGTCGAGATGTGCTCATCTCCCCAGACACCACTAAGGGTAATGGGCAAGGGCCCAAATACATGACAGAGACTGGGATACTAGTCAAAATGGGCCATCATAGTCAGAAAACCATAGAATAAAATTCCCTCTCCTCCTGCAACCACAGGGATGTACCCTGTGTAAGAGCTAGTACAGCTGATCCAATAGGGTGCACAGCAACACCCACATACAGTGAACTGCCAAGTGGAGCTAGACTAGATAGTGCTCAGCAACACAGGTTACATTTAGCAACTAACAGGAATATACCCCCAAGGGGATATACAATGGGCAGGGAGGAGGAGGACAAGAAAGAAAAGAGAGGAAGACACAGGCCCCCACCTTATTTTTTTGGTGGTATGACGGCCTAAAAACCCTCAGCTCAGTTTTGTGTTTTTTATATTATTTTTTGCTGTTGAGGGGATACCCAGGAGCACCCGACTCTTTTTTAGATAAAAAGAAAAATAAAAGGTCAGAGACCTCTAGAGGTGCTGTGACTGGGGAGATTCCTGACATCTACTGCAGTGCGGCCAGCAAAGTGAGCTGCCCAGAGGCCCTGCCTCTGTCTGAGTGGGGGATGGTGGGTGGGGCATGATTTTCAGTGAAGATATTCCAGAACAATTATGGGAAGTTCATAATTTTTGTACCTTCCAGGAAGCAATCTTCACTGATTCTCACTTGTGGGTCAGAGTACCGAGCTTCCCTTTTACATGAGGGAAGAGCTGGCTCATCCTGAGGGTAACAAGATCCCTCAGCCCACTATGTGGGGGAGAAGACCTGAGGGTAAGGATTCCTTATGGATCTGGTGGGACCTAAGGCTGGTCAGGGTCAGGCGGGTACTCCTGTGGCACAGGAGTGGGAAGGCACCCTGAAAGTTCTCACCTGATCCTGCAAGAGAAGAAGTGGGCCCTGGAAATGCAAATTTAACACCTTACACCAGGCCAAAAGTGCCAGTCTGGAAAGGCAAAGCCATGCCATCCGCCTGAAGCCATCTCATTGGCATCGTACAATGCCCTTTACGGATACATCATTACCTCTAAGTCTCGAGCAGAAAGGCAAATAACTTGTCTGACTAATTCACTCTTAGGCACTGCAGCTAGGAGCTGACCTATCTGCAACCCCAGGCACCAGCTGACATGCCAGGTGTGCTGCGATGCACATACTGCCATGCGCCATGGTAAAAACCTTCCTGCTCAAGTAAGTAAGACTATTTGTTTAGTGCCCAATCCCAGGGACTCTGGGTGCTTTACATAGGGATGAACATTTAACACATGTCAATAACAACATTAATTTAGGTCAGAATAAGTACTAATAAAATATCTTAATAATAAAAAAGTTAAAATTCAAACCCCATAAAATACTGCTACACATTAAAAGTTTGCCTAAACAGGTGTGCTGTCTGAGCACAGTCTGTCTCAGGAGGCTGGTCATGCAGGAGCTGTCTCAGCCCCAGTGAGATCTACAATACATCCATCCCTGTAGAGGGGTGAGGTACTGCACCTCCAGATCCTGATGGTATACAGTACTGGAGCCTGAGGTCCATTGGAGCTGGAGGACAAAAGAAGGGATGTCTCCATGCTATCCTTGGTGTGTCCTCGAAGGCTCTATGCTAGGGAGGGAAGACTGCAGAGCCATTGCTGATAATTCTGAATACTCCCAGTGGCAAGGATGCCAGGTCATGACTTGTAAAGGACCAACACCCAGTGCCTCAAGCATGTCTGCCAGGAATCTCTGGTACCATGCACTCAGAAGCCGAGGCCAAATAGACTGAGGATTCACAGTCCTCGGAGGAGGACATTTATGGAAGGGAGCACTGAATCCAGAGGAGGCTGGTGACAGTCTAAAACTGAGCCCTGTCTGAGTCCCAACGGAGTTGCTCTAAAGCTCCAACGATCTCTCTGTGCTGTTCCCAGGTATGGCCCCAGGACAGGCAGCAGGGCCAGGACAACCTAAAAGAAGCTCTCAGGAGCTATACTTATATCAGCAGGACACTGCAGAAGGCTGCTAATCACATGCCCTTAAATCCGAACAAAGAAGGCAGTGCCCATGAAACTCAGAAGCCCTCAGGCACTGCAAAGACTGCTGGGAAGGGGTCGGAGGTGAAGTTGACAAAATGTCCACGAATTTCATCCAACAAGGAGCTTGCCTTGCTTCTCAGCCTGCATGCAAACCCAGCATGGCTGGGCCAACATTGTAAAAACAGCTTGCCCAGGAAAAGGACTGACCAATATGGTGCAGAGTTTCATGCCCCATTAAAGGGTCTGCACCAAGGCATCTGGGGAGATTTTGCCAGTGTGAAGACAGACAGGAGCTGTGAGCCACTGTCTGCCAGGCAGGCTAAAGAAGTCTTGGATCTCAACAATTGACTCTTTTGTGAATGAAACAATGAGTTTTTACCAAATCTAACAATTTGAAGCGAGGATTGGAGCTGGGGTTTTTTTCTGCCCCACCAGTGACTTTCCCCTCTGGGGAACCAGCTCTTATGAGAGAACCGACAGGTAAGTGAACACCAGACTACCTCGGGGAAGCCTGCTCTCCCGGAAACACATCTAGCTGTCCTGTCTGTTCCAACATCAGATAACAGAAATATCTGATACACTACAAAACTGTGAGTAACCATCAGGTTTTCGACCTTGCAACAGGAGAAAACTGTGATTACGCTAAGACTGAGGGAGAAGCCCTGGCGGGACTTCGCCATTTTGGATTGGTCCAGGCAGATGACCTGTGGAGGAAATCCAGCCTCCCACTCGTGCATGGATTGCAAATAGGGGCCCCTTTTCTACCGTTTACAGTTTCACTGTTAGCAAGAGTTTGTTTTTTAAAGTGTGTTTTCCCTGCAACAGTTAAAGCATGCCACCAGCCTCCTACCCTGCAAGCAGCAACTGCCTCCTCAGTGAGGCACCCACTGCAACTAAAAGAGAGCTCTCATCCATGAGCTTTGGGGGAGATTTAAGTCAGGCGCACCTGTTTGAAGAGTAAAGGACTTCTGGGGGTGTTGGCAGATTGTGTGGGGTAACTGTTGTTTCACACAAAGTATAAGGATTTCAGTGCTGCCACACTGCTCCCATTTTTCCTACTTCCCCCTTCTTTCCGTACCCTCCCTTTTAAATAGTTTGTACTGCATTTCTTGGTTTGAAGGTTATTATTGTTGTCACAGTGTCACTTGTTCTAAGGGCGGGACTATGTCAACAGATTATGCAGTTTTCCGGTAAGTAATAGTGTTGTGTGTGTCACCATCCAGGTACCCACACTGCTACCCCAGATGGAGGCACAGCATCACTTTTAGGCCCAATTACTCAGTGTTGCGCAACTTTAGGCAACCCAGGCCAGACCCTTGAAGGGTTTGGAGAGGTGAACCCAGAGGGCCTCGGGTGGCCTCCTATAGAAATACCCCACTGACAACAAGGAATGACACTGAAATAAAGAATCATTCATTCAGACAGAAACACAATGTAGTAGGCTAGCCTGGTGGTCCCCTGCCCCACTGGAGACCAGGGTCTCTCAGGGACCGACCGGGGAAAGAAGGATCAAGCACCCATAGACAGCTCTCCTCCTTTACTCCCAGCACGTCATTGCTTGACTGCCACCCAGTAGAAGCTGGTCAGCACAGCATGCAGCCACATCTCAGAGTGCCGGGTGGAGGAGTATGAGAAACATAGCAGAGAAGAGAGAGCAAAAAACACACTCAGGAGTGAAAATACAAAAGAAAAGGTAGCCAAAATTCAGAAGTCACAGTTTATTGCCTAGAGACACCTGGACCCTATGAGAAACATATAGCATCTTCATGCCATATGTCCACACCAAAGTACATGCACCGATCTTGGGAAGGGACAGAAAACTTTTTTTTTTTTTAACTGTCTTTATCGCCCCTGGTACTGGAACTCTCTCAGGCCTCACCAGTGGCCAGTACCACTCTACCGCCCACTGTGAACCCCGCCATCCTCAAGGACGTTGCTGTTACTCCCCGTGCCCCCCAAGGACATAGGGCCCGAGGAGAAAGAAAGGGGCGGTGGAAGGGCTCCAGTATTGGGCGTGTGGCAGCGTGGCTTAGGGAGGGCCGTCGCCTATCTGGACCAGAGGGTTTTTTTCCTGTAGTGTTTATGCCCCCGACGTGGGACGTGCAATGCCGTCCCTAGCCGAGACGTGGTGCTCCCACCCACGTCCGGGAAGACAGCTGCCAACGTCTACCTCTTACGCTAGCGAGCCCTATGCGTGAGCAGTGCGCGTCTCCGCGAGGGTGGTCGCACCAGGCTACCCTGGATCCCTCCCGAGAGAGAGGGAGAGCAGTCTTACAGACACTCGATCCTCTCTCCTCCACCTGCCCTGGCGGACGGGCTCGTTCGAACCCAGGTCACTGGCGTAGCGCGAGGTGTGGCGTCCATCTCCTCAACCCTCAGCGCCACCGGGCCGGCCCTAAGGGACAGAAAACTTGAAAGTCAGGGGTCTGTGCCTTCACCTCAGGACCCTGCTGTGAACTGGATCCAGAGTCCACGGGATCTTCTAAGCAGGTGAGTCCTGGGGAGAGATGGTGGCCGATCAGGATGGTGGGCAGGTGCTGAAGAGCCAGCCAGCACTCCAGGAACAAAAGAAAACAGCTCTATGGAAAAAAATTAAAAGAAACACAGTGCAGTATGCCTGGGAAGAGATCACAGTGAAGCAATACTTACTCCTGCCCTCATCTTCAAACATAATGACTTTCAGCCACTACTGACCTGGGTTGGATTTGAATCAGTGACCTAAACTGCCACAGGACTGTTCTAAAATCCTTGATCTAATACCGCTGAGCTATTCTTCCCCCAGTCTTTTTTAGACTGGAACCTTTTCCATAGTTTTTTCAACCAATTCATAGTCTTTCCAAGTGATTCACAACTTGTAATCCAACAAGCAGGACTAAGAAACAAAGGACATATCAAGGCCAGCCTACCTGGCTCGTTCCCTCGCTGCATCCTCTCGTGCTTTCTCCTTTTCCTGTCGCTGCTGCTCGATTCGAGCTTCCTGTTCTTTCCTTTTCATCAACAGCTCTTCCACACGGGCCTGGCGCTCAGCTTCTAGCACTCTTTTACGCTCCTGTTTTGGAAAGAAACATGTTTTTGGAAATCTAGCACTATTACTGTATTTTGTTCTGTTGTTGATCTTTTTTTTATAAAAGAATTCTCTTCTCATTTTATTTAGATGTTTTTGAACTTTTCTAAAACTGCGTTTCCCTATATCATATGGAGCAGGTGCAAATTCTGCAGGGCAAGATGGAGAAAGAGATTTTGTATGCAAAATCTCGAGTGATGACAACATTTCACACACAAAAACATGGAGCCGGCTGAACATATCGGGGGGCTGTGCCCCCCCACACCCCCATCCACAGCAGATCAGTTAATTTTCGGAGGGAAGGGCACCACTTGCCAACCAACCACCCACCTCCGACCCCTGCTGTACTACTACTGCTCCGACCATAGGAACTTAAGTACCAATGAGATTTCAACCTACGATTACGACACCAAAATCTCATCTGCAGACATCGAAATGACGCTGGCCATTTTATTAGCATAAACTGCACTCGTACCCTTAATATCAATAAGAATATTAAAAGGACACACCATGGTGTTTTTGATGAGGCTATAACCACTTTTTGGGTTATGTAGGACACTCAGCTTTACTCTGTACTGCATCACTCAAGATGCAGCAATATCCCACAACTTCCATTCGTGCCTTATGACTTAACTATACTTACTGAAGGAAACAAAATAAAAAAAACTTACAAAAAAAGCCTTTTGTTTATTTAGATACAATCTGTAACCAGAAAAATGATTATGTTACCAGCAGAGTACTAAGCCTTCACACACAGAGCAGCAGCATAAGTAGAGGAAATTCAAGGCACAAGCTCCTATTAAGAAATAAAAAAATGATGGGAAGATATACTCATTACAGATCCTAAGCACTACATTTGACCAATCAGTTTCTTCCTTTGTGCGTGAAACACTCTTATATGGTGAAGAGTGTTTCACATGCTAAAAGCAAAACTGTCACAGCACTCTAATAATAGAAGTTCTAATTACCATTAACAAAGAAAAAATAGGGCAACAACAAACATGAAGCTGACCACTAGCAAATCATCCACAATCAACAATGGATCTTCCATGGACACTGCAGCTTCACAAAGCATGGCTTGAAAGAAAAAATTACTCACCATAGTAATCTTGTTTCTTCAAAGGGATCACTCATTATGATTAAACTTAATGCAGTCAGCCTCCTGTGTTGAACTGCCCAGAGAGATGGAATTTTATGCAAATTATGGAACTCTCAATTGGCTCATGCCACTTTCAAACTACTGCCCTAGCAACTGTTGCACTCTGAGTGCTTCAGATTCTTACAGAGCCTAACTGGGTAAAAGACCCACTAGCTAAAATTAACAACTTTAAAATAATTTTTTTGCCCTTTCAGGTCAAATATCCTTAACCAACAAACCTAAGAAACTTGAGACCATCTGGACACCAACTGGTTAAACAAAGTGAGTCTCTATCTTAACCTACATAAGAGAAAAAGAAAAAACTCTCATGCAGGGATGCAGAACAACTTCTGTAGGTTCTAGTAGGGGAGGTAGGGAGGGTCTTTAATCATAATGAGTGATCCCTTTGAAGAAACAAGATTACTATGGTGAGTAATTTTTCTTCTTCAGGAATCACTCATTATGATTAAACTTAATGCAGACTACCAAGCAGTACCTTTGGAGGTTGGGCAGAGAACCTATTTAGGAAACAGGCTCTGCAGCACTGCTGTACCAATTCTAGCATCACCTCTGGATTGCAAGTCCAGGCTGTAATGCTTTGTGAAAGTGTGTACTGTTTTCCATGTAGCTGCTTTACAGATTTCCAGTAGTGGAATTTCTCTTGAAGCTGCCACTGAAGCAGCTGTGCCCCTGGTGGAGTGTGCTCTCAGGCCCAGATGTACCGGTTTACCCACCTTAATATAACAAAACTGTATACATGCCACTATCCAGCGAGCAATTGTACGTTTTGTTGCAGCTCTGCCCTTACTAACTTCACTATATGTGAGAAAGAGCTTTGATTGACTTGTTCTGTAAGACTTGGTTCTGTCAATGTAGTGGCTAAGTGCCCTTTTGACATCAAGGGAATGAAGTCTCCTTTCTGGAGAACTGGAGTTGTCTGTAAAAAAAAACCAAAAACAGGCAGAGTAATAGACTGATTCAAGTGGAAATCAGATACCACCTTGGGAATGAATTTTCTATTAGTCCTAAGGACCACCTTGTCCCTGTGAAATGAGGTGTAGTCCACATATGTGCACAGGGCTTGCAATTCACTGATCCTTCTAGCTAAAGTAATGGCAACCAGGAAAACAGTTTTCCAAGTGACATACTTCAAATCTGTGGTTGCCATAGGTTCGAATGGTGCATCCATGAGTTTAGCAATGCAAATATTTAGATTCCAGGCCTGCACTAGTTCCCTTAGGGGAAGGTGCAGAAGATTAAGGCCTTTAAAATATTTTCTAAATACTGGAAGAGAGACCATAGACCTCTCCTTATCAACTGATAGGTAAGCACAGACTGAAGCTAAGTGGACCCTTGAGGGTGGAAGGCTTTAGCCTTAAGGAATGTAAATGTGTAAGGTAATCTAGGATAATAGCCAAATCAGCCCTGAAAGGGCTCACACCCTTACCTGTACACCATATTATAAATCTTTTCCACTTAGAGGAATATGTCTTCTTAGTAGAAGGCTTCCTGGAACCCCTAAGCACTGTCAGCACCTGTTCTGATAGGTTAAGGTTAGCAAATTCTAAGTCCTCAAGAGCCACACCTTGAGCCTCAGTGATTTGAGATTGGGGTACAGGATCCTGCCCTGAGAGGAGGTTAACAGGTTGTGCCTCCTGGGCAGATGGATTGGGGGAACCACTGACAGAGACAGCAGAAGAGAGTACCAGTGCTGTCTGGCAATCCGGAGCCACCAGTATCATTTTTGCTGGTTGGGACCTCAGTTTCAGTAGGGTCCTGAATATCATAGGAAAGGGCGAGAATGCATAGCGGAACTTCCCTGTCCAATCCAGGGTCATGGCATCCAGGGAAATTGTGCCCCTTAGAGGAGGCCTGCAACAGTACATAGGAAGCTGGTGGTTTTCTGTGGAGGCAAAGAGATCCACCTCTGGAATACCCCATTTCCTGAAAATTGTATTGATTACCTGAGTATTCAGGCACCACTCGTGGTGGTCCTGACTTATCCTGCTTAGAGAGTCTGCCAGCACATTGTCCTTCCCTAGAAGGTGTATGGCTGACAGGGATACTCCCATGGAGTATACCAGGGACCACAATCTCATTGCTTCTGTGCACAGCAGATGTGACCTGGTACCTCCCTGCTTGCTGATGTAATACATGGTTGTGGTGTTGTCTGTTATGACTTGCACCATCTTGTTTTGCAGGTAAGGAGCGAATGTTTTTAGAGCCAGGTAAACAGCCCTGAGCTCCAAGAGATTTATGTGCAACAGAGACTCTTGGGGGGACCATGTGCCACTTGCTGTGTGCTCTAACATGTGTGCCCCCCAACCTAGAAGAGAGGCATTTGTTGTGAGGATTACTGAGGGTTGTTCCCTTATAAAAGGTACACCCACCCTGAGGTTGTGCTCGTCCAGCCGCCATTGTAAAGCCTGGACTAAACTTTCTGTGACTGGAACCAGTTTGGACATAGGATCTGTCCTTTGAGACCAATACTGTCTGAGATGGAACTGAATATCTCTCATTTGAAACCTGGATCCCATTACCACTGCAGTGGCAGATGCCATGTGGCCCAGTAGCCTGAGAAATTCTCTGGCTGTTTTGAGTCTCCTGGACACAAAGGATTTTGCAATCTGCAGAATGCTTGTCACTCTGTCTTGTGGCAGGAGGGCTCTGCCCTGCTTGGTGTTTAGTTCTGCTCCAATAAACTCCAGCACCTGTAGTGGTACCTGTTGAGATTTCTCTTCGTTTATCAGAAATCCCAGGGACTCTAGTGTAGATTTTGTTAGTGCCAGTGACTGTACTGCATGCTGCAGAGACTGTCTTACTACTAACCAGTCATCCAGGTAGGGGAAGACTGCTAAACCCTTGGTGCTGAAGTTAGTCCAAAAGGGAGAGCTGCAAACTGATAATGGCCTGACGCCAGCCTGAATCTCAAGAATTTTCTGTGAGATGGTCTGATGGGAATGAGAAAATAAGCATCCCTTAGATCTAGGGAGGCTAGCCAGTCTCCCTTTTGCAATGAGGGAATGATTATTGCTTTTGAACCTTGGTTTCAAAATGTGCTTATTCAGAAGTCTAAGATCCAAAATAGGTCACCAATCCCCATGTTTTCTTCCTTATGAGTGTAACCCCCCCCCTGCAAATGGGGGTTCCCAAAAGACTTCCAGGAGCTTGCTTGAATGCTCCAAGCCTGAATGGTGTTTAAGCCATTTATCAGTGAGTGTTTTTAGAACCTCTGGTACTGTCTCTTTAAGAGCTGTCTGCTTGCAGACATAATTAGTTTGTATGGGGGACTGTGTGCTTCTCTGTTTGAGTACCACTTGAGCTGCTGCCAATTCACTCCATTTTGCAGTCACTAGGAGTGCAAGGGAACCTATCTGAAAGATGTAACTGTTTGCCAGAAATCATTTACAGTAATAATGAAATTACAGTTTGTCTAACCTGCTTTCTTTGCAGTCAGAACTGTGTCTGCCTAAGTTCCCCATTCTGGTTTTGAACTGCTGAACTGGACCAATCAGTGTGGGTAAGCTAGCTCTAAAATGGTGCCTTGACCGAATCAGAACTTGGACTCATAATCTGAGCCAGCCACAAGAGGATTGTATGGGCAGTGACTCTGGGAGATGTAGTTTAGACTTGCGCCTTTTGGACCAACAGCAGCAGTCTATTGTGAGTGACAGACAATCCAGTCAAGAACTGGGAGGAACTCAAAGGAAGTGCTCGGTTTTGTCTGTTGGAGTTTCAGTTTTAGATCTGGCAGTGAAGGGGAAAGAAACCCTGTGCTCCTTCAGTGCACAGTTTCAGTCAAAACGTGTGTAAGGCCCAGAGTTCCGGTCTGCAGCTTGTGTAACTGCTTGTTAGGACTGAATCCGTCCTGTGAAAAGAATCAAAGGATCTCTGAAGAGTAGAAACCAGGCTCACCCTGTAGAAGACTGGAGAAATTGTTGAATTGCACTCGGTCTGTCAGGAACTGAATCTGCTGTGTGTTCTCCCTGGTATTGTGCAGTAATTGCGATCGGGATAGAGAAGCAGCCTGCCTGGTATAGTACTTTCCTTTTTTTTTTTACCATATAAATGTTTGAAGAGCCTCGTGGAGCTCAAAAGTAGCCCTGCTGACGTTGAAGGACCCTATCTTGTTTGGAGGTCGTGAGTACTAATTCAGGGTCGCTCCCTGTTGAATTGCCACATTAAATCCAAATGGAATCAATGTACTGCTGACTGTTTAAGCTAATTTTTCTTTTCACTGTGTGAAAGGGCCCTACCAGCTGCCACGGTTTGGACTAGCCACTAGGGCTTGGGTACCCAGGGACAGTAACTGGTAGGATAGGCCTGTGCACAGAGCCATAGGTAGATAGTAAAGTGATAAGCTAATTAACCTGATTTCCTGTCCTTGTTATATCCCTAAATAAATCAGAGCTGCTTGTTTCAGCAAAGTTATACTGCCTGAGGTATTTGTCTATGTTAAAGTACTGTACTGTGATTGTTGCACTGTATCTTATTTCACAGGAGGTCCCAGTGCGGAACTAGTCCTGTGGGTAAGTGTATACTGTGAAGGTAATTCTGATATATTGTGTGGGCCACTAGTGGAAGAAAGGGGGTTGCAGTGTCCCAGAGGGCTGACCAAGTAAGTTTAACTATTGCAAACCCTAACCTCTGGGTGGAGGCACCCGCCATTGGATCCAGGCCCCTCAACCTGTTAGTGGCAAATCAGGCAGGGGTAGTAGCCCCTGGGATAGCGCCATCTAGGGGTTACATGAGGAAGTACCTCAAATAAAAAACTTTGCCCCTGCTTATTAGAGGCATTACCTCTACTGCGTTGATGCTTTACCTCTGCCTCCAACAGAATCCTGTCTGCAGCTTTTGTTGGAGCCAAAGTTCTTGTTCTCAGCTTTGGAAATGATTTGAAACTGAGTGCCAGACACTGGCTCACTACCTCTAACACCCACTTGCCTGTGGTGATGGAATGCCAAGCGTGAATATAATGAGCCAGTCTGACACCTACTGGTGGTCCTGTAATAGGGTATGCGACCTGCACTAGCCCATCAGTGATTCTGTGTGGGCAGTGCCTGAACCTGTGGTGCAGGAGCCGCTCTTCTCATGGCTCTCCTGCCCCTTCCTCTAAAATAACCTCTGGCCTGCTGTTGAGGCTGATAGGCCTGCGCCTGAAAGAAAGGTTTGGGGTAAAAAACCCTTCCCCCACTTCCCCTTCTCTGGGGTCTATGAGAGGTGGAGGGCCTATTCTTGGAATTGCTCCGATAGGTGGATTTATATCCTCCACCTTCTTCATGTATGCCTCTGTTTTATCCCCAAACAAGGAATTGTTCTCCAGGGGGAAATCCACTGCTTTGGTCTGGGTGTCTTAAGTCAGGTTGGTGGCTCTAAGCTACGCAAACCTCCTGAGTGAAACAGACAAATCCATTAGCCTGGATGCAGTATCATTGGCATCCACTGCCATATGAAATTGGTACTTGGTAGCATCAAGTGCAGCCCTTGCTGTATCCTGCAAGTCTACAGCCACTTCACCTGGAACCTTATCAGCCAAAGCTAGAACAGTGCTCCACAGAGCTTTTTGGTACTGCACTGAATATGCCATGTAATTGGCCTGCCTAACTAATAAAGAGGCAGCCATGTATCCTTTCTTTCCCATAGCATCCATTTTTCTCGAATCTTTGTCTGGTGGATGGGTAGCCAAGGGGATCCTGGCCTTGTCACAGGCAGCAGCTTGTACTACTCCCTCAGGATCAGGATGAGTAAACAGAAAATCAACCGTAGTTCTGTCCAGCTGATATTTCCTGTCAGCTTTCTTATCCACACCAGGGATAGAGGTTGGAGTTTTAAAAATCTGCACTGCAGCCTTTTTTAAAGACTTATGCATGGGCAGAAGTAGACGTTTTGTGGGGGTTAACCCCATCATCTCCAGAAAATCTGCCTCCTCCATATCCTCTTCTGTTTCTTGAAGAGGGAGGTTCAGGGTTTCCACCATGCTCTTAACAAACGCATAGTGAGAGGAGTATTCCTCAAGACCCCTAGGAGGGGACCCAAATTCTTGCTCAGGGGATACCTCTGGATCTATAGGTTCCCCTTCAAAGTCGTCGTCCTCCTCCTCCTGCCCATACACTTCCAGCACTTCTTGCCTTGCTGGGGCTGTAGGAGGAACCGGGGCAGTCGGTGTAGGAACCAGGATTGCACCCTGTAGGGCTTGTAACACTTGTAGTGCCTTAGCAATGTCCTCAGCCGAGGGCATAATATGCTTGTCTGCTGGGAGCTCCTTAGCCTTCTCAGCCGGAGGCGCAGCGACATGTTTTCCTTTACACTTTTTCTTTAATGAAACAGGTTCAGAGCCTGTCTCCACAGCCCTTTTTGTTTTACCTTGTTCAGATTTATCTGAACTCCTGTCAGGATCCTTGGCTTTACCTCCATCCTTTTAGTGGGAAAAGGAAGAAGCAGAATTATCCACACTAGAAGCAGAAGCCACCTGTTCTAAAATTTTAGACCTTTTCTTTAATGTTTTAGGGCAAAATGTCTTACAAATATCACAATTGGCAAATATATGACTTGTACTCAAACAAGAAATACATAGAGAGTGTCTATCTGCTTTTGCTATAAGTTGCCCACAAGACTCACATTTAAAACCTGTAGGTCCTGTGCATTTTTTAGGTTTATCTAAATGGACCTCTGACAAAACCGTTATTTAAAGTACCTCTGAACCGGAGGTTCTTTAAAATAGCTACTGCTAACGGTTCCTGGAACCGAGCGCTATTCGGTTCCTGAAGAAAAAGAAACTGATAAAATACAGAAATTTAAACAAAACTAAAGCGGTTCAAGGAACCGATCACTAAATATATATAAATGTATAGAAAACTGAGGTAAAAAAACTCCCAAATAGACGCAGAACCCTTGGATCCAAGGAACCATGAGGGAACCGCGAATAGAGACAAAAAACTACTAAAATACTAATAAACTATACTAAACAATGTTGCTAAGGCAGCAATTTAAAAATTTAAACTAAAAATGAGTACTTATCCACAGATAAACTTTATTCTGAAGACAGTTCAAGAAGAGCTCTCCAGGACGTCCTTACTAGGCAGGCGGAGTAAAGAATCTGAAGCACTCAGAGTGTAACAGTTGCTAGGGCAGTAGTTTGAAAGTGGCATGAGCCAATTGAGAGTTCCATAATTTGCATAAAATTCCATCTCTCCGGGCAGATCAACACAGGAGGCTGACTACATTAAGTTTAATCATAATGAGTGATTCCTGGGGTTAGAAGCCACTTGTTGCCTGCAGTGTCACAAACGGTCATTTTAGCGAACCTCAAGTAAACGACTGGGGTTCAAATCAGAAATCAAATGTATAAACTATTTAGGGAACCAACATTAGGAACATACTCTGGTCTACACTTTAAAAAAAGTACAGTTATGTAAGAACTTACCGTAACAGTAGATCTTCGAGAGAGGCTCTTGCAGTAGGTAATTACATATAGGACTGACCCGGCAGGCGTCAGGACCCCACGGAAAAATTTCCAGCTAGCAGTCTCTGGCGGGGGACCACCCCCACATCAGGTGACCGACTTCATGAGACATCAGTATAAAGGGGCAGTCCCCCACGCCTGCCTTCCAGTTCTTTCCCGCCAAAGGCCAAAAAAGGCAAGACGAGAGAGAAGCAGTTATTTCCCTTCCTGGAAAAGGAGCTGAAAAGCTAAGGGGGATGGAGGGCGGGAAGGCATTACCTACTGCATGAGCCTCTCTCGAAGATCTACTGTTACAGTAAGTTCTTACGTAACTGTACTATCTTACTTCAAGAGGGCTCTTGCAGTAAGTAATTACATATAGGACTGAATCCCAAGCAGTCTGGAAAAAAGGAAAAACACTCCAGAGGAGGAAAACTATCCAACCAATAGAACCTCCGGCTGAAAGGGTCTTAGGAAAGAAGACCTTGGAGTACAGCCAACCCAAAGCCTGCTCTACGACGAGAGGCAATATCCAAACTGTAAAGATTTGTAAAGGTATGGACAGAAGTCCAAGTCGTGGCTACGCAGATATCTGCCGCTGACACATTTTTGAAACAAGCCATCGAGGCAGCTACTCCTATGGTGGAGTGACTTCTGACTTGACCCGGCAGGATCTTGTGGTACTTGTCATAACAGAAGGTGATACAATAAGCCAACCATTTAGAAAGGCATTGCTTGGAAACTGCAATGCCCTCTCTTTTGTGAACAAGAGAGACAAAAAGCTGATCCGATTTCCTGAGATTCTTAGTACTAGCTATATAGTATCTCAGTATTGTGTGAACATCCAAAGTATGCAAGAGGTACTCCCCTTGACTGGAGTGCTGCGTAAAGAAAGCAGGTAGCTCAATGGATTGATTCAGCATAGATTCCGCCACCACCCTAGGGAGAAACTTAGGGTTGGTGCAAAGAGCCAAGTGTTCCTTGTGAAAAATCAAATATGGGATTTTGCACATCAGGGCCTGAAACTTGGAAATGCGCTGAGCTGAAGTAATGGCCACTAGTAAGAGAGTCTTCCAAGAGAGGAACTTCATGTCTGCTGAGGCTGCTGGTTCGGAAGGAGGCAGAGTAAGCTTCTCAAGGACAAAATTCAGATCCCAAGGAGGAGGAGCAGGAATGCGGATGGGGTCTCAAATGGAGAACACCTCTGAGGAAAGTCTTGGAGACTTCCAACTGAGCGAAAGTCCTGTCTCCAAAAGGGACATGGTAGGCTGAAATTGCTACCATGTGGACCTTCAAAGAGGAATGGCTAAGACCCAGGTCAAAGAGATGACGCATGTAGTCCAGGACTCTTTCAACTGGGCAAGAGAAAGGCTCAAAGTCCTTTGATGAGGCCCAAATAGGAAATCGTTTCCACTTCATGGCGTAGGTGGACCTAGTGGAAGGCTTTCTGGCCTCCACCCGAATATCTACTACGAGCCAGGAAATGTCTCGCCCTGGAGCGAGCGAGCAGAAGGTGGGAAGTTTTGCATTTTTAGGAGATGTGAACAGGTCTACCTGAGGGGTTCCTCAGAGCAGGAATATGTCGTCTACTACATCTTGGTCCAGTTCCCATTCATGGGCTCTGGCTGAAGACTGACTGAGGTGGTCTGCCAGAGTGTTTTCTAATCCCAGAACATGAACTGCCGTCAGGTGAAGGTTGTGCCAAACAGCCCAACTCCAAACTCTCATTGCTTCCCTGCACAGAGGGTAGGAACGAGTTCTTCCCTGCTTGTTGATGTACTAGACTATACACATGTTGTCCGTTTGGATGGTTAGATGACCGGGAAGAATGGAGATCAGAGCCTGGAAACAGCTGAGACTGCCTGGAGTTTATGAGCACATTTATGAGCAAGGTCTGCTCGAGTCTGGACCAGGTGCCCCGAGTCTTGTGAGGCTCTACATGGGCTCCCCAGCCCTCTCCTGAGGAATCTGTTAGCAATGTCTGGGAAGTGGGTTTGATATTGAAATGAACTCCCTGGTAAAGGTTCTCTTGTACCATCCACCACTGTAAGTCCCTGACCATGGGATCGGAGACTAGAACCTCCTGGTCTAGGTTGTTCAGTGTTTGGTCCCATTGAGACCTAAGCATCCATTGAGAGCTCCTCATATGGAGCCGAGCACGAGGGAATGTCGGGATAACAGCCATCATGAGCCTGAGGAGGCAAAGAACTGACCTGGCACCGACCCTTCTGCGACAGGACAACAGACGTGCTTGAGTCTGGAGGGTGTCCATCCTGTCCAGAGGCAAAAAGGCCTTGCCGATGGTCGTGTCCAGGATCGCCCAGATAAACTGGAGTCTTTGGCAAGGGACCAGATGTGACTTGGCCTGGTTGATGGTGATACCCAGGCTGGTGAAAACCTGCAGGGTAAAAGAAAGAGAGCGTAGACGTTCCTCCGTGGATGGGGCCACCAGGAGCCAGTCATCCAGGTACGGGAATACTTGCACTCCTCGGGTACGCAGGTGGGCTACCACAGATAGGCATTTGGTAAACACTCAGGGAGCCGAGGAAAGACCAAATGGGAGGGCCTTGAATTGGTAGTGGTCCCACTGGAAAGAAAACCAAAGGAATTTGTGGTGGGAAGGGAGGATGGGGAAGTGCAGGTAGGCATCCTGTATATCCAAAGCACACAGCCACCGTCCCTGCTGAAGAAGTGGCAGAAGGCTCTGCAAGGAGAGCATTCTGAAGCGTTTGTACTCCATGAACATGTTCAGGGAACTGAGGTCTAAGATTGGTCTCATGTTTCCATTCTTCTTTGGAACTAGTAAGAAATGGGAATAGTAACCTGTCCCCCAAAGATGGGTGGGGACTGGTTCTATCGCCGCCTTCGTGAGAAGGGAGGACATTTCTTCCAGGACCAGAGGAAGATGTTCCAGGGAGTAAGACGACTTGGGGGTTGTGGTCTTCGGGGTGGTTTCTGAAGAAACTCGATTGAGTATCCTGCTGCTATCAGCTGGAGCACCCAAGCATCTGATATAATCCTCTCCCAACCTGGTAGATGGAAGGAGAACCTCCCTCCTACTGGTTCCTCTGGAGTGTCCAGAGGCTGTGGGAGAGGGGAGGAGTCAGGAGGTGTGGGGCAGCACAGCGGCCGAGGCTCCCGCAGCTTTTTTAGGTGGGAGAGTCTTGGATGTTGGGGGGGCCCGATGCTCGTTGGCCCGCTTGCCCTGTGGTTTCACTTTTGGTCGAGAACGTCAACGAAAAGGGCGACGCTGTCCCTGAGGGGGCCTGTACAAAGAGTCCACGGACTTGAGTGCAGTACCCTTCTCCTGCAGGTCGGTGGTGATGTCCTGGACATCCCCACCGAACAGCACTGAACCCCTGAAGGGCACATACTGAATGGCGGATTGCACTTCAGGGACCAATTCTGACACCCGGAGCCAGGCATGATGCCGAAGACCTACAGCAAAAGTCGAATTCCGTCCAGCTGCATCCACTGCATCGCAGGTAGCACGAAGCATGTGCCTACTGGCCGAACAAGCAGAGTGGACAAGGTCAGCCACTTCCTGTTTGGTCTGGGACTCAGGAAGGGAGTCCAGTTTTGATTCCAGCTGACTCAGGATTGTCTTCTGGTAGTTCCCCCATATGTGCGACATAGTTCAGGGCCCTAATACCCAGGGTAGAAGAAGTGTGCACCTTTTTTCCATACTGGTCCAGAAGCCGGGACTCCTTGTCAGGTGGAGATGAGCTGAGATGTTTGGGGTTGGCAGAACGGCTGTGAGCGGCGCTAATCACGACCGAGTCCGCCTTGGGGTATACATTCAAACAATCTACTCCCTCAGGAGCCTGATGTAGCTGATCTGCCTTCCACGGAAGGGGGGGCTAACGCAGACGGTTGCTTCCAAACAGTGGAAACAAGGTCTGTGTGAGGCTCAATCCAGGGTGGAATCAATGTTGGAGCAGTCTCGGGCAGATCCAAGTGGGCAGCGAGCTTCTTTCACTGTGGATCTGGCTCCAGAGATTGCCACTGATGAACTTCCTGGATCTTTCTCAATAACTCCAAATAAGGAAGGATCCTCTGGAGGTGACTTCAGAGGAGTCCTTGGATGATCTGCAGTACGTGGCTCGTCATCAGGGTTGGACCTCCCCGAGTCTGAATTAGAGGTCTCCAACGTACAGGAGGAAGACTCCTCCCGACACAGGGGAGGAATGGTCCCTTTGGGAAGCCCTCTGGGAAGCGTATCCTCCCTAACCCTGGCACCCGAGGGTTCACCTCTGGTGTCTGGTAAGGAGGAGGGAGTCTCCCGTCTCCAGTGTAAGGGATCCTGTTCAGGGTCCGGTGCCGGAAGACGGCTCTCCACCTCCCTGGTGAGCTGAGCCTTGGCTTCAGCCCACCAGGCAGCCAGAGTCTCCTTCAAGTCCACCGGCGGCTATGGTGAGGGCGGTGGAGGAGGAGGGGATAAGGATACTGAGGGTATCCGTAAGGCGAGTATCCGTAACCCAACGGCAGAAAACCCGGCATTGGGTATTGAAGCGTTGGGTACTGCAGCATCGGATAAAGTGGCGCCAGGTACTGTGGCATCAGATACTGCGGTCCCGGGTAGGGCGGCACCGGATTAAGCAGTGTCGGATACCTAGGTGCCAGGGGCTCTGACGGAGCAGAAGGCCCTGGGAGAGGCCCAGCAGGCAGGCCAGGTAAACGGCCCTGCAGGAGTTGGGTCTGGCGTTGGAGCGGCGTCTGGTAAAGGGACAATGGCTGGCATTGGGTAGGCCGGCGCCAGAACCGGCATCCGAGGATCCGGGTGTCAGGGGCTCTTGCCCTGTAGGAGGGAGCCCTGACGGCAGCGTACCCAACTCCTCCGTGTCGACCAGGGATGGAGGGTTAAAATCCCCGGGGTCCAGCAGAGGAGATGCAGGAGCCTCAGAAGGCAACAGCAAGCGTTGCGGTGAGCCTGGGACGTTGGACTGGTCCAAGGTGTCCAATATAGGCTCTTTTGCTGGGCAGTCGTTGGAGGGGCCAACGTCTGGCTTATCAGCAGGATCCGGGTGAGCGTCGGAGGAGCCGGCGACCGACTTATCAGAACTCTGTCCCGACGCGGGTCACGCTGGGGATGTGACCTTGGTGGGCGTGTGAGGGATGGTGCGCCCTCCCGAAGGAGCTGCTATCTTATCGATCTTGTCCGGGCAGATGTTGGTAGCACCGGCGTCCGACTTAGCGGACCTGCTCGACCCAGAGGGCCACATGGCAGCGGCCTTCCTGGGAGCGGAAGCCTCCTTTGCCCCAGAGGCAACCGAGGGACCCAAGCGCGAGCCAGATGGGAGGAGCGACACCGTCTTGGGTGCTGCCAAGAAGCGGTCCCGAGGAGGGGACATTACCTTAAGAACCGCGACTCCAGCCAGAGTCGTGGAGGTCGAGTCCTGGTGCTTGTCCTTTTTCTTATGGCCTTCGGGGAAGTGGAAAGCTTGCCTTAACTTCTTCAACTCCTTCTCCATGGAAGCCATCTTTTTCTTGAGAATGTGGGCCTCCAGGGACTACTGCCTCCGTTTTTGGGTGGCTGAATTGAACTGTTGGCAGTGCTGACACTTCTCCACAGGGTGGTCCGGGCCTAAGCAGAAGAGGCACAGGGAGTGTCCGTCCTTATGTGGTAGTTGGGGAACAGCACGAGCTGCACTTATTTTTATGCGATTCAGCAGGCGTCAGGGACAACATACACGGACGTTAGAAGCAAAAATCGAGAAAAACGGTTGAAAAGTTTGGTAAAACTGACTGACGGAAGACTGACTAGCGAAGGAACTCTACTGCAAGGAACTTTCACAAGTCAACGGCGGGAAAGAACTGTGGGGGACCGCCCCCTTTATACTAACATCACATAACATCGGTAACCTGATGTGGGGACGGCCCCCGCCAGAGACTGCTAGCTAGAAATTTTTCTGTGGGATTCTGACGCCTGCCGGGTCAGTCCTATATGTAATTACCTACTACAAGAGCCCTCCCGAAGTAAGATCTCATGTTCCCTGAAGCTCTTAAGTTTTCATACCTCGCCCGAAAATGTGTTCTGACAGTTTGATCTTTGACTTGGATGACCCGAGTCCTTATTTATTTTATTTTTTGAGCCACCAACTGGAGAGACTTGCAAAAAAATGTGTATTACAATGGAGACAAGGCATGGCACTTTTAGTGGTAAGGTTTTAATTGTTTTCTTTTTGTGTGTTATCCATTTACCTCCTCCGCCGGTGTTCCACCTGCGCTTCGCCACTCAACTGGTGGCAAGTCTCCTCAGTCGACGCCCCGATCCACTGTTCCCGTAGCCATCTGCCATCTCCTCATTGTGCTGCCCCAGTTGTTTCACCTTATCCCTTCAACAGAGATGCCCCCCCTATCTGCGGGGCAACCGGGAGTGGGGACTTCAACACCTGAAGGTATCTTTCGCCATCTGGGCCAGGGCAGCGAGGGGCGCAGCATCGGGGCCATCCCGGCTAGTGCGGCATCAGGAAGATAGGGGCCACCATCACCCGGCTGCGAAGAGTGTCCAGCACTATGCAGATCTCTGGCAGAGGCTAGGGGTACCGCTGCTGCCGGCACCTCACACTAGTAGGGCAGGGTGGATGCTGGCGTCATTGCACGTCCCAGTCCCCAGGGATCTCCAGCATACTAAAAAATTCTGGGCCCATTCATGATGGCCCCGCCTCCACTGCCGCTCCCGCTGCAACTAATGTCTGCCGGGTGGGGTGTCCCACTCCCGTGGCCCCACCTTGGGCGCCAAGCCAGGGCTAAAGAGACCATGTTCCTTGTGGAGGGGATGCCCGCCCGGTGGCCCCACCCAGGGGGTTAAGCCTGGGCATGGGGGCGGCAAGCAGGGCAGAGGGCCAGAACCTCCATCACGGAGGGAAGGACACAGGAGAAGGAAAAAAAAAAAAATATATGCTGTATATACGGAACAGTGATACAATCAAAAATTCTTCCCATGATGCACAAGTAACCCTTTATACATTTTTACTTCTGTGTTAAAGTAACAAATTAAAACTCTTGGTATGAAGAGCAGCTAGTTATGTCAACATAAAGGAAGGAAATAAGTTTGGTTTTTCATAGCGCCTTTCTTACACACACTGTATTCCAAAGTAATGCCTGCAATTTTTTAACAATAGTGTGATGAATGATAAATGTGCAACTGAACAATTGTAACAGCAATGCACCCTAAGCAAGCAATAAAACACAATGAGTTGTGGGTTATGGCCTGATAAGAGCACACCCCAGGTGTGTTATGAGGCACGAGGCACTTGCTTCGAATGCCTTTAGCACCTGGGAAATGCTCTTATCAGGCCATAACCCACACCTCGTTGTGTCTTATTGCACTTATAAAATGGGCCCTCCAAGAAAAAAAAAAAACCAAAAGGCAAGATAAATGTGAAAAATTTCTTAAAAAAAACAAAAACTAAAAAAACGTTTTTGGCAGGCCCAGTGGTGCAGAGCGTTGAGGCGCTGGACGCCACACCTCGAGGCATGCCTGTGACCCAGTTCGGGAAAGAGCCAGTCGCCGGAGGTCAGCATGGGGCGATGGAGCTGCCGACAGGCAACCTCCTCTCCAGGGAAGGTGAAGCAGCATCCCCGCCTACGGCTGCCTCCTGGTGGAGGTCGGGGCAGCGCCCGGCCTTGAGGGTGCAGGCACTAGGCCAATAGGATGGGCAGAAGGGGTCGTGCAGGGCTGCCAAGGTGCATGCGACTCCACGCTGTGCGTCCTTGGGGCCCCTAAGGAGAAAAATGGAGGAAAATCACCGGTGGCAGGATGAGGATCGACTCCCTGCAGGCACCGCTCCCGGGCCGGGCATAAGGTAAGCCCCAGTTATTCCGGGGGATGGGGCTGGGGGAGCTGATCAGATGGGGGCTGCCGGAAAGGGCACAAAAATAGAAAGAAAAAAAAAAAAGGTTTTAATAGGTGAACTACTAAAAAACAGTCCCCCTATTAAAGTACTTTTGGCCTCCGTCCCACCACAACCACGTACACAGAGACAGGCTAGTTTATCTGATATAAGTTTGTTTGTTTTTTGTCAATTACTATTGTATTGTGTGGTTTAACAAACACTGAGATGATCCTGTGTTGTTCTGTGCATTTCACCAGCTCTTTCAGGAGCAAATGTGACCCTCAGGAGCCACCGTACTGAGTGGCTCGTGTTTTCCTGTATTGTAGGAAATGGCTGTTAAACCTTTCGTGGCAACAAAGGACTAGGTCTCTGGTGTGGTTTTGAAATGGGCATTAAACCACATATCGGAGGAGAGGGTGTCTTGTGTGATTTTTAAACCTTTCTTCGTGACAGAGGAGCAGGTCTCTGCTGTGGTTTTTTACACCTTTCGCAGTAGCATCTGCTTTGGTCCCTTCACAGTTTGCATTCAAGTGAAGCACTACAGGTCCTACTTTGAGTTTAAAAGCCGTTTTCAGCATGGTATCATGCTGTACAGTTGCTAGACAAAGAGAGAGTCTTTGTGTGTGTAGGGGGCTAGTGGATATTTCTGACATTGGACAAGCGAGGTCATCTTTTGTAAGCGTGACAGTTCTGACGGGGGTATGTTTCTGATGGCTTGTGACAGTGGCACAGTGATACCTTAGTGTTCTGGGGTCAGACTGGCACAATTAGTGCCGGTTGCAAGGTTATGTCCTGATAAGGACATGGCTATATAAAAAAAAAAGGCTTTCAGCCAATCAGGATTTAGGAGACTGTGTCCATTTTATAAAACAGGTCAAAGTACGGAGAGTGTATTTGCTGTCTAAAAATAAATGCTATTACATACACACAAACATATATTTATATTTGTTGCATGGGAAAAGAGGACTAGGCTATTTTGTCTATTTTCAATCTTGTCCCAGAGGGGGCTACAGATAGAAACCAATGGAAATTGAATCACATTAAGCTGTTGGTGGTATTTTTCACGAATTTAGGATGAAAGGAAAAAGGGATACCCGATGTCACAAAACAGAGGAAAATGTTAAGAACATCAGGGAAAAACAACTTCACAGAACAAGTGTGGACAATTAAAAAGCCAGACTCAATGTTGGGCCGGAAATAATAAAATTAGGAATACGATTCCATCCACTTTTTTCTTCTTTTATTTTTCTTGTACGTGCCACCATTCTGTTGACGTTTTGCCCATGAGTTTACTTATGGCAGGTGGTCATAGGTTCAAACAAAGTATTCTTATTCAATTAATTAGTAATTTCTCAGTATATTATCAATTTTTATAACAAAAAAGAAAGAGCAGCAGCTGGGGTTTGAGCAGAAGAAGAAGACAGCCTGCCTCCCACTGGACGGACTGAAGGAACCAAACCTGAAGAGTGGCAAACGAGTCACTGCTGCTGTATTCCCAGATGTTCACACAGCTGAAGTGGAGGCAACTGAGGCCTCACTATGGCTGCAAGGGTTGCTTCCTGTCTGATGTTATCTGGGGCACAGACGAAAATGAAAGGGCTGATCGCTTTTCCCAGACTGGAAGTTGGAATGTTTACAAGACTCCATCAGGCACATGATGTCTGCCTTAACTTCCTTGGGTTTCTGAAGAAAGGTTTCTGTATTAGGCCCCCAAAAAGGCTGTCCCCTCAAGTGGGAGGTCACAGACCTTCTGCTGCAGTTCTTTGGATAGGTTGGTGCACTTTAGCCAGGCCCATCTCCAGGAGCATAACCCAGTGACTGTACCTCGAGCTGCAGTGTCATTAATATCCAGTCAAATGAACACATCTGCTTGGATACATCTATGCCGTACTGAAAGTATACAGAAAAGTCCCCCATAGCTCTTCAGGAATCTTTTCCATTAAAGGCAGAAGGATAAACCCAAATGTTATGCTAGTACTTGGCTGCATAATTAAGCTATGTACCTTGCCTTAAGGCCAGGGACACACTAGAGTAAAACATTTTTCCCTAGGCCACCAATCCTGTGACTATCCTTGTCAGGAGGATTGGCCGATATGACAGTTCTGGACATTTTATCTGCTGCTGCTGGTACCAGGCCCTCAGTTGCATGCTGTGCATGGAGGAAATCATGGCCCTTTTTTGGGATAGCACACTTTCTGGCTTCTTTCTTACACTCAGAGAATACCTGTATTGTCTCCTCCCAGACCTTCTTTGTCATGGAATAGAAAGCGTGGGTGAAAGCTAAATGAAGTCTCCTGGTGGAAGCCTTACACAATGGGTCTAAAAAGTGAAATTCACCCTCTCAGAAATTTGGACAGCATATTCCAAGTTCTTCACCATCTACCTTACAAAGGCCTATTAGGAAGAAATGTTCTCTTTGGGGGGTGATATCTGATGAACCCCCATCTCACCTTCCACAGAAATGTCAGGGACTGTATCAAGTTCACAGTCTAAGTAGAAGTTTAGAAACAGAGTCCCAGTCAACAGGATCTCCCTGTGATCTAGGAGCAGGGTCCATTAAGGTTTGAACGGGAGGCTCCACAGAAGCTGAGAAAATATGTTACAGCCCTAGGGGTAGACATGCTGGAGGTACTGCTAAACCTGTCACTGAGAGGAAAGGGCTGGATTTGGCTGCCCCCTCCCAAATAAAACAGTCACATCAGAAGTGGCATGTTTACCCTTTGCAGCATTTGAAAACAGAGAACCTGGAACAGAGTCAGGAAAAACCAAAACCACACATGGTCCAGGACTGGGACGAGCTACGGAACCAGGAACAACTGGCCAGACTTCCACAACACGAGGAGACACCACCAATTTAAGGGTGGAGGCAGGCAAGGGTAGAGGCAACCCAGAGTGGGAGGGTCTTGAACTGACCCTTTTTATGCTCGGGGCTCCAGAAGATAACTGGCTTAGTGCCAGGAGATAACTGGCCTAACGCCACCTGTGTCAATGGCCAGAACCAACCTGAAACCAAAACCAGAGTTAAAAACAAAGAAGAGAGGCAAGCATGAGAAAATAAAGCTATACAAAGCAGATCTGGGTGCGACCAATGTTACTGGTAGGAAAGAAATCTGACGGACCATTTGGAGAAACCATGCACAAAAGGGAGGGACAGTCTTGCAGTTGCATTTTGAATCTGAAGAGACAGTTCTGGGTTATGGCTCCTTGAGCTGGAATGATGCTACATGTGTGGGTATGAATGAATCCCTGCTATTGTAACAACTTGAGAAAAGAACAATGTTTTTTAAAAAACCTTCCCTAGTAAAAGTAGCATCCCTGCCCTGGAATCCCTGGTGACACACTCTCTTTTACTGCCTTCGCTCACTCCAGACTTTGGGCCCTAAACCAGTAACCTGCAGCTTATCCCTCACAGATGAGACCTGCGAGGTTGGACCAGGTCTCCAAGGATACATTACCTTTCGACTGGATGGGTGACCAAAGGGAGGCGTTCGCAAGAATGAGACAGCCCAGGCATCCCAGACAGGCAGGTTGGCATGAGAGGACTTCATCTGTTCCAGGAACCTCCTCCATGTTTTTCGCCCAATAACCCTATCCCTTATAATTTCCAAAGAGTTTGATCCAGTAGAGTGACCCAGCATTTTGCATAATGGAGTCATCATTGGGGCAGTTGAGCCCAACGCCTGCTTCGAAACTTCCCTGCCAGCCCCACTCTACATATGCGGCATCGCTGCTCCACATTCCAGGAAAACAGTTGCATGTCCATGTAAAGATGTACCCAAAGGGACCACACACTAAGCTCCTCAAGGTAGCCCCCTCCACCTGGGCTACCAGTGGGACAATCATGCACTGGAAGAAAGTGCCCTCCTCCCCATGGCAGGTGGCCGCCAAGGTAGATGCCTGAATCCTGCTTCACCAGTCAGCAGCAGATATACTAAGCTCAGGGCATGGACTCGGGTTAACTGGATGGTAAGCAGTAGCCAGACCCAATTTTTTTTTTTAATCAGATATTTATCCTCCTACCAAATGCCCTCACATTGGGTTGGTCCCTCATTCAATCTAAAAATCACGTCACACTCTTACCTACTTCTAACACACATGGATATTTCCCCATGGCAAAGTTTTCAACCTTATCCCCAGAGCATAATTCAGTGGAGCAGCAGAGGGCGTGGGTATGACTGTGCCATCATTCTGAGGGGTGCCATTTCCTCCTGCTTTTTATCCCATCCCCCACCAAGCAGTGCTGCTCGCAACTACTGTTAGCTTCATATGCATGTGCAGTGGGGCGGAGATACATTACCCCACCCAGCCTCCCAGATTCACTATCAAACCAGGGTAACCTTCAACCACTGCGCAGAGCTGGCAGTCCCTCCCTAATACAATTAAATTGTGACTCAGCCTATGCAGTCCCTCCCTAATACAACTGAATTGTGACTCAGCCTATGGTTTTGAAAGTACATACTGTAGTGGATATCTCCCTGCTCATTACCTCTACCGAGAGGTCAACTAGGCTCCACTAGGAAGTACACAAACTCACTACAGGCATAAACTTTTCAGAAGAAAGAGAATTACTATCTACTCTATAACTACACTGCACTTATATAGTTTAAGAGACTGGCAAGGGTGACCATTAATTCCCTTTATTATACACGGGACAAGTACAATCAATGTTCCAGACAATACAGGCAGAAAGATTATTTTGCACACTGTTGCTGAAATAAGGAGACTATGGTCTATTTTTTGGCAAGTAACTGCACTTTAAAGTAATTTTTTAGAAGACCCAGCATCACTGTGGGACCAGTGTTCTTCCCGTTCTGAAAGATTTCCACACTGTGTGGAGTCAAAATCAGTAGTGGAATTCAAGCATGCATGGGACAGTCATAAGGCAATTCTGGGGGGTGGGGGTAAGAAGAAGTAGGCTGCTGGTTAACTAGGATCTGCAGCTTATCCAGTAGGTAGGGAAATGGGCAGACTGGGTGGGCCAAGCGGTCCTTATCTGCCGTCAAATTCTATGTTTCTATGTTTCTATTTCTAGACACTGAGATGAGTAGCAGTACTTGTGAAATAAGAAGAAATTAAAAAGTAGTTTTGCTGGAAATGTTGAGTAATACAAGCTATTTCCCATCTTAGCAGGAGCCCTGAGTACTATGTGAATCAGAAAACCTTTTTATTGACAATGATCCATGAGAATGATTGACGTTTGTGCAATACATCAACTAGTATACATTACAGTGGGTTTATACATGTTCCCATTTCCAGTAATAGCCATGATCACATTCACATTTGCACGGTCACAGAAGAAAAGGCATGTCAAACATCAATTATTTGCAGTAGTTTTTTTACGGTAAGAAAATGTTAGCCTTCCAGGTCAGATCATCACTGGAGTGACTTAGCCGGATTGGACTCTCATAGAAGTGACCTTTTTTGCAGGTAGAGTGATGACTGATATACCATTTGCATAATCTAATCCTTCATGGCATGGTGCCTTTGGGTTATTCTTGTTTCCCAGCCTTCCTTATGGTTTCCATAAATTAATTTCATGCAAATTCATAAAGAAATGCCAGAGGACAGCATGGTGCAACTACCCCCAAAAAAAACAAATAAAAAACAAATGCTACTTTGTTAATCAATCACAAGCACAGGGAGGAATTCCATCAGCACGATTACTACATTTGGGCTTCCTCTTTACCAAAGACTGCCAGTTGTGGTGAATTCTTTAGTGGGCTGTTTAGTTATTTAAATGCAGAATGGAGAACAAGTACTAGGGTGGTGCAGTGGCAGTAAATTTCATTGTCACTTGGGAGTCCACATTTATATGAAAACCCACATTGAGGCCTTCTCAGAGCCAGGTATGCTGTGGACATGAGATGTTCAGCACCTGAAGACAGCATGGGTCACTCAGCATTTATAAAATGGGTTGGAAAAATCCTGCATCCTGATTAGTTTGAAGCTATGTCGTAGACCTGTTTGATGTAGAAGTAAAATGTGCAGGTGCAAGGATGACACTGGGGAGTGGGAACCCCAGTGTCACAGATGTATGGTGGCACTGGGGGTGGGCACCCCAGTGTCTGCACACATGAAGTGGGTGGGGTGCACTACATAGAGAAGTGATTACATTACAGATGCGGTATGGTGGCATTGGGGGTGGGCATCCCAGTGTCAACACACATGAAGTGGGTGATTACATAACAGGTGCCCACTCATGACTGGTCTCAGTATAATGATCAACAAGGCCGATAATGACACCATTCAGCTGCTTGCTGGGTGGAGTCATACAGATAAAAGCATCAGGCCACACTCTCACAGGAGTGGCTCAGTCCTTTCAACTGCAAGAAGTTTTTGCCCAGCAAGCACTGAACAGTGTCATGATCAGCCTCACTGATCACTGGCCTGTCACTGTGGAGACCACTGCAGCCTGAGCTGTATTGGAGCAGACAGTGACATACCTCTGAAATGCTGTTCTTGTAACAAAATGACTGCTCTGTAAGCAAATGTAAAAAAATTAAGCGCTTATCCGCAGTTTCAATTTTTGGAGTTTCTTTTCTGACCATCTGGCCTCCCCCCCCCCAGCCCCTCATCCTTACCTGCCTACCAGGGAAATCATTGCTGTTTGCCCTGCCACAGATAACAATAAATCTTTGCCTTTACTGAGGTCTTCTGCTGTGTATGTTTGTGTGGGGAGAAGTGAACACTGAGCCAGTAGAATTCTGCAGATGTCTAAATTCTTGCATTCTATGATAAACATTCCATCTACTGAATACATGGACTGACAGATGCTTAACAGCAGAAGAGGGACTACTTTTTACTAGTTACTTTAAAAAAGAAAATACCTGTTTTTAATAAAAGGTTGGCATTTTTTTGTTTTATATTTACATTTTCTCAGTTTGCCTATTTTATAAGCACAATAAAACACTTTGGGGATGTGTACTATGCTGATCTAACCACACTTCCAGGGGCTAAGACACTCCACCTGCAGCGCTGTGCCGCACTATGCTCAAGGGTGTGCAGACAGATCAGCATCTTGCACACTCGTCCAACCCCTTCCAGCAGACCAAGAAGTGGTACTGGTGTTGACTGTAAGGGCAGCCGCTCACCCGTCCTCCTCGGCAAAGGCCACCTTAACCAATATGTTTTGCTGCCTTAGTATAGGCACCAGCGAGTGGGGGACCCAGAAGGGGAACACCACAATGTCCTCGGGACTGCTGACAGTATCCACAGCCACCATGGCCTTTGAGTCTATTAAATGAAAGCCTGCCATGTCATTTGGCAGGTTGAGGAGTCAGGGATTTAACAGATCTTAATGTAATTTTGGATGACTGAAGTTTCCGAAACACATTATCAACATCTGGTCCAAACAGCTTGGAGCCCCTGAAATGGGCATTCAGTATGGCTTGTTGAATACCAGTAGCAAAGTCAGCCACCCTGAGCCAGGAATATCTTCTGAAGCAGATGGTAGAGGCACCATATGCTGACTGTAACATATGCTTTCCACTATCAATAAAAGCTGAAGCAGCTTTAAGTAGTTCAGCTCTAGGAGGACTATTATGCAGAGCCTGAACTGTAGTCATGGCAGATTTCCACAGGTTATTCTGATACTTTATCATACATGCTTAATAATTTGCAATTCTTAGGCCCAAGGATGCAGAGGCATACATTAATTTTCCCATAACATCAAGCCTTCTGGATTCCTTGTCAGAAGGCAAGTACTCATGACTCTGGGGGCTCTAGATCAATCACAAGCAGCCATGAATATTGCAGAATCAACTTCTGGTTGGGAAGCATAATGAGACTTAACAGATGGTGCAGGATACAGTTTATCAGCCTTTCTAGGGACTGCAGACACATTATTAGGCCTACTCAAGGCAGCATCTGGTTAACGGGAGGCACCACAGTAGCAGGTACAACTGCAGCCTCTAAAAACTCCATTGCATTTCCTTTACTGGAGTCTTCCTCTTCACCCTCGAAGCCCAAGACGTCCTGAATTTGTCTTAGCAAAACCAGAAATGAAGGATCTTCATGGGAAGAGCTGGAGTTATAGAACAGAGAAGTTCACTGCAAGAGGATAGGGTAGAGCTGGTAGGGAACCCTCCTCCTGTCCTCATCCTCCAAATCCTACTCCATGTTCAGGAGATCAGGATTATATTCCTTCTCCTCATTGCCTTGAATGACGACAGGAGTAATCGATGGAAGCGGCAGCTACAATGGAGGAATGGAAGGTGTGCTTTTATGTCCCGTTGACAATGAAAGAACCAGCAGGAAAGGCCCTGTTAACAGGACTGTAGGCACCGCCATTGGCAGTGAGGGCAACAGGCGAAGCAACACTTCAGAAAGCGACACTAGCACAGAGTGGGAGTCGACAACACTCCTATTAGAGGGTTTGTGACTGCCACTGTCGCTGGGACAGAACCCGAAGACGGAGAGAGCATACTGTCTTGTAGTACTATGGCACCGCCGGAGCCAAGCCCCAACCTTGGTGTCTCAGCAAGGTGGGGGGGGGGGCTGTAGTGAACCCCATAGGAGCAGCCAGTGATGAGGATTTATCCTTCTTCAATGGAGACCTTGACCTCACCGGTGAAGCATGTTTCTCCCAATGTTTATGGTGATGGCTAGAGGAGGAGAGTTCTGATGATGATCTCTCCTTGTCTATACTTTTCCCCAAATGTTTCACTGATTGTGACGCCCACAGTGTCACCGAATGCCTGAGAGTATTCTTCCCAACAGCGGCTGGGCGTAAGGGAGACACAAGCTTGCAGTCCATGTTCTTGGTCTGAGATTCTGTGGTCTTGAGGGCAATGAAGGTTTCTAGAGCCCTTTTAAAGGAGTAGTCCACCCAAAACTTGCAAAAAACATATGTTGTGCAGAGTGTTTTGATTTGTATGTTAAATTGCTGTGTGCCCTTCCCTCTGTCTGCTATTAAGAGTTTTTTGTAAATTAGCCTGCTAGCTTTAGAGTAGTTTTACGACCACTGGAGATCTCCATATGAAACAGCTTAACTGTATTCCTTTGTCCTACAATACACCTTGTTTCATGTGACAGTGATGTAGCAGAGACCATAAATCCAGCAGAAAGCATTGCTTTACAATCAGTTCACAACAGTAGAGATGCTATATTTTAAAATCTATAGAATTCAGCTTAGTGACTACTCTCATCGTAAACGTCTTACTGTCCTGAAGAACTTTGCTGCTAGTAATTTTTTGTGCAGCTTGTAAAGCTTCCAAGATATTTAGTTTGTTTGGCATGTGTGTGCTGAATGTTGGATCTCTACTACATCACTGTCACATGAGACAAGATGCACTGTGGGAACAAGGAATACAATTAAGCTGTCAGGGATGAAGATCCCCAGGAGTCGTAAAACTAGCATAAAGCTAGCAGGCTAATTTAGGAAAAACTCCTAATAGCAGTCAGAGGGAAGGAAACATTAGAACTCCACATACAAATGAAAACACTCTGCACAACATATATTTTTTGCTTGTTTTGGGGTGGACTACTCCTTTAAGGCATCTCATTGTGGCCTGGTTAAATCTTTGTCAGATTTTGCAAGCTTTCAGGTTGTGGATCAAACCTCAACAGCACACACACACAGTATGTACGTCATCCTTGAAGATTTTGTAACCCCAGGTACAAAACCTAAATTTAGTTATGAAATGGGCTCAGAATTTTGAAGCCCCTGACTGGTTGTTAGCTGTGCACTGAAAGAGTCTAGTGCACGGCTAACATCAAGTATTGGCAAACTGAACGTAGCACATAAAAAAAAAAATCAATGCCTGCCACAATCTCTCCACCGCCTGCTTGCTCTCCTCAACAACCAGCCAGCACTGCAACTTTCCGCCACCTGCCTGCCCACTTGCTCGCTCCCGCTGTCCCTCACATACGCTCTCCTGGCTGCCAAACAACAACTAAGCTGTTAACTCCCTGCTTCTGACTCAGGTGAAACAAAATAACACCATCATCCGGAGTTCTCTTTACCGGTAATTTGCAGCGCAAACGCTCACTCCTCTGCGCAGTCAGCACACTTGCCCAGCCACTGATACACTGCTCCAATTTAAAAGTAAAAAATGAAAATACAAATGGGGACTGGGAATTTAACAGAAATAGTGTGTGCAAGTGTGTGTGTGTGTGTGTGTGTGTGTGTGTGTGTGGTGGGGGCAGCAATCATAACCACTTGAAAAGTGCAGCTATAGTGGCTACAGTTGGACAAAAGTCCACTACTCAAAAAAAAAAAAAAAAAGTCCTGCAGACAGGGGAACTATTTTATTTAAAATAAAGACTGGCCGGCCCGGTGGCACTGAAGGTTGAGCAGCTGGATGCCACACCTCGCACCATATGGTGACCCGGGTTTGGAAGCGAGCTCGCGCTGCTGGGGGGAGATAGTTTGGAGCGTTCTATGACAGCTCGCCCTCTCCAGGGTAGGGAGGGTCTTTCAACCCGGTGTGTGGCAACCCCTGGTGGAGGCTGGGAGTGCGATGGCAAGCTGGTGTCTTGGGGGTCTGACTGGTCGGCGTGGGCCAGCGACCAGTCAGCCTCAGAAACTACTCCTTGGATGAAAGGAGGGGGGAGGGACGTTGCTGACATTGGCGCTTGTGCCTTGACGTTGGAGCCGCAACATCCCACAGAAACGTGGAAAAAAAAATACTGGGGCGGGGAAGACGGAGCACCGAGCTGGGTCCCGATGTGCTGGTGTCTGCCTGCAGCCTCGGACCCTGACGAGACTAGCAAGATTCGGGGATCTGTCCCCACCCTGCCCCCACCCGGGGTGTATCAAAGGCCAGATGAAGGGAACAGAGACTGACAGGTAGGCACTGGCAGGGACAGGCTTGATGGTTGACTCCCGATGGTGTGGCTCCAGTGGGATAGCAGGCAGGGGAAAATAGAAATATATAAAAAAAATAAAATGAAGACTGAAATTTGACTTTTTTTTTTTTTATACTCAATCCTGTTCATTTTTATTCTGACATGCACGCACAATTCACATGCTCATCTCGTAAGTGCAATAAGACACTCCAGGGTGCGCGCTAGACACTTCTATCTAGTGCAGGGGCTGAAGGCACGCGGCCTGCAACCTTGTGCCCAATGCTCTGGCTGTGCACTAGAAGTGTCTAGCTTATCACCCCGTCATGTTCAATGTTTAACTGATACTTAAAGTGTTACTATTCTTTGGTCACATTTTAAGTGTCAGTTTCAATGTAATGCAGGGACTGAAATAAGCACTTGCACAAGCACAGTCTGCGTCTACTGCTTTCAAAAGCAGTCCTTCAGATATGTTGGTGCGTGTTGGAGGGGGAGTGACTGACAAGGATGTGTCAAGAACGAGTGACAGAACTGTGGACCAAAGGTATTGCGCATGGCGGGGGGGGAGACAAGAGTAGGCTGTAGTCATATGCGATAGAGGAGGCATGCAGAGGACAGTGAGAACAAGGCCACGAGTGGGACAGAGAGTTACAGTGCAGAGCTTGCGAGGACGGAGTGTGAGCACTACATGAGCGAAAAAATTACTCACTTTAGTAATGTTGTTTCTTCTAATGGAGTCTTGCTGTATTCTGACAATAGCAGTGAGTCCCAACCTTCGAACTGCCCCGGAGATGAAAGAGTTAACTTTCCATGCCAGGCATGGAACGCTGAGCTCGAGCTCGGTTGAGACTCTGTCTGTTGCTGTTTAAACTCAAACCGTCAGAACTTTACAAGCTAAACTCACTAAGGTCCTGTGGAAGCTGTAAACCACTCCAGCCAACTGGCTACTAAACATAAAAACAGATTTTTTGGTCCCAAAACAAAGACTCAAGTCAGGAGACCAAAAATGAAAAACACAACACCACTCACCCAAAGAAAAAAGGGGGTGAAAACAACAAGGTGGGGCACCTCCTGGGTGCCAACACTGCCACTGCCCACCACGTCCCAAAACAGAGGTTCTGAGAGGGGAAGGCGGGGGGGGGGAGGTCAGAATACAGCAAGACTCCATTAGAAGAAACAACATTACTAAGGTGAGTAATTTTTTCTTCAAACAACATGAAGTCTTGCTGTATTCTGACAATAGCAGACTACCAAGCAGTACTTCCATGGAGGAGGGACAGAACCTACTTAGGAAACAAGCTCTGAAGCACAGCTGTGCCAAACCGAGCATCACTCCTAGCCTGGATATCCAGGGAGTAATGCTTGGTAAAAGTGTGAACTGTTTTCCAGGTAGCTGCTTGACACATCTCTAGAATAGGAATATCCCTGGCAGCAGCTAGGGAAGCAGCTCTACCTCTGGTAGAGTGAGCCCTCAGGCCGAGGTGGAACCTTACCCAGTTTTTCATAACAAAATTGAATACAAGAGACAATCCACCTGGCAATGGATCTTTTAGTGGCAGGTTTCCCTTTCCCAACCTCACCATAAGTGAGGAACAGTTGGAGGGAGTCAAACCTGTGACCCTCGGTACATTCTATGTAGTAGCTAAGGGCTCTTTTCACATCTAAACTGTGCAGCCTCCTCTCACCAGAGGAGGAATGGTCAGTGAAATACACAGGAAGAGACATAGATTGGTTAAGGTGGAAATCTGAAACCACCTTAGGCAAAAACTTCCTGTTAGTCCTGAGGACCACCTTATCTCTATGGAAGGAGACAAAATCAGGCTCCACTGACAGGGCTTGCAACTCACTTATGCGTCTGGCAGAAGTGATGGCTACCAGGAACACAGTTTTCCAAGTCAAGTACTTAAGCTCTGCTGAAGACAAAGGCTCAAAAGGGGGTTGCATAAGCTGAGCAATGCAAACGTTAAGGTCCCAAGCAGGGGCAGGGTCCCGGAATGGAGGGCTGGTATGAAGCAATCCCTTGAAAAACTTAGAGAACACAGGGTGAGCTGAGAGAAGAGGCTTACCTGCTGAAATAAAGCAGAAACAGCTGCCAGATGCACCTTTAGTGTAGCTGGTCTAAGCCAAGCTATTCAAACGGACCATATAATCAAGGACTGTGGGCAGATCAGCAGACTCTAGGGAAATATACCTTCCAGAGCACCATATGGAAAATCTTTTCCACTTAGAATTATAAGTAGTCCTGGTGGAAGGTTTCCTAGAAGTCTTCAGAATATTCATTACACCTTGGGAGAGGTGTAACTCAGCAAACTCTAACTCTTCAAGAGCCAGGCCTTAAGATTGAGAGATTTGAGATTCGGGTACCAAACCCTCCCCTGAGCACAGGTTAACAGGCTGTAATTCCTGGGAAGAGACAGGGGAAGATGGACTGCTAAGGACAACAAGAGGATACCAGGGCTGTCTGGCCCAGTCTGGAGCAATCAGGATCACTTTGCAGGGTTGAGCCCTGATTTTGACTAGCACTTTGAACAGGAGAGAGAAGGGGGGAAGCATACAGGAACTTCCCTTCCCAACTGAAAACTAAGGCATCCAGGGGGACTGAGCCCAACACTGGGGGGCTGCAGCAAAAAAGGGGAAGCTGGTGATTGTCTGGGGCTGCAAAAAGATCTATCTGAGGGGTGCCCCATCTGGAGAATATCACCTCCAAGACCAGGGGATCCAGTGACCATTCGTGATGGCCCTGAGATATCCTACTGAGAGCATCTGCCAGGACATTGTCCTTTCCTGGGAGGTGTACTGCTGTGAGGGAGGTGTTCAGGGAATAAGCCAGAGACCACAACTTCATTGCTTCTGTGCACAAGGCCGTAGACCGAGTGCCTCCTTGCTTGTTGATGTACCACATTGTGGTGGTGTTGTCTGTTCTGACCTGAATAACTTTGTTCTGAACAGATTTGGAAAAAGCTTGAAGTACTAGAAATACTGCTCTGAGTTCCAACAGATTGATGTGAAGCAGAGATTCCTGAGGGGACCACAACCCCTGGAAAGTCAGGTCGCCCAAATGAGCCCCCTACCCCAAGAGGGAGGCATCTGTAGTAAGGAATGAAGAGTGGGACTGAGTGACAAAGGGAACTCCCTGTCTTAGATTGTTCTGATCCTGCCACCACTGTAAGGCCTGGATCAGGGTTCGAGTCACTGGGATCAATTTGGTCAGAGGGTCCTTCTTTGAGACCAAAAGGCTCTCAAATGGAACTGAATGTCCCTCATCTGAAATCTTGCTCCCTACACCACTGCTGTGGAAGCAGCCATGTGGCCAGAGCTGCAGAAAATGCCTTGCTGGTGAGACACCTGCAGGGTGAATGAGGAGGCCAGTGTGATAAGGTCCTTGCCTGTCCAGGGGAAGGAAAGCTCTGGCCTTTTCTGTATCTAGCTCTGCGCCTATGAAGGTGAGGAGCTGAACAGGCTCTAGAACTTTGAAAGATTCAGAAGGAAACCCAAAGAAGTGAGCAGTTGCTGAGTTATCTGTAGGTGTAACTTGACTTGGTCTGGGGACTGACCTACTATGAGCCAGTCTTCCAGGTATGAGACGATGGCAATCCTTTGCCTTCTTTGAGAAGCAACTACCACTGCCAGGCATTTTGTGAACACCCTTGGAGCAGAGGTTAGACTGAAGGGCACTGCTCTGAACTGGTAATGGCCTGAGGGCAGCTCGAACCTGAGGTACTTCGGTGGGAGCTTCTGATGAGAACATGGAGTAGGCATCCTTGAGGTCCAGGGACACTAGCCAGTCCCTGGCCTTAGAGAGGTAGAATAATTCCCAGAGTCACAATTTTGAATTTTGGTTTTAAAAGGTGCTTGTTTAAGTATCTGAGATCCAGGATGGGCCGCCATTCTCCTGTCTTTTTTGGGGTAAGGAAATACCTGGAGTACAACCCTTTGCCCTGGTGTAGGGGTGGGACCCTTTCCACAGCTCTGAGAGCCAGGAGGGAAGAGACCTCTGCCTCTAGGGCAAGTGCCTCTGAAGGATTTGCAGGTGGAAAGGATCTAGCTCTCAGCTTTGGAAATTTTTTGAAGCTGAGAACCAGTCCCTGGCTTACTACTTCCAGGACCCACTTGTCTGATGTTAGAGACTCCCAGTCCTGGACAAAATTAAGCCTGCCCCTACAGGTAGTGGAGAATCGGCCCCTGGCAAACCCATCAGGTGCCTGTTTGGCAGGGTGTTTTTGGCTGAGGGTAAAGCAGGTCTGCTTGCACCTCTTCTGCCTCTCCCCCTAAAGAACCCTCTGAGCATAGGCAGAAGAGGAGGCCTGGGCTTGGTAGAAAGGCCTATGAAAAGGCCTGCCCCTGCCCCTGGGGTTCTGCCTCTGAGGAGTGGCCTGCCTTTCCTTGGCCTGTGCACTCCTATAGGTGGTCCTATATTCATCCATTTTCTTCATGTAATTCTCTGTTTGCTCCCCAAACTGAGAATTACCCACAACAGGAAAATCCATGGCCTTAGTCTGGCTATCCTGTGACAGGCTAGTACATCTGAGCCAAGCCATTCTACAAAGTGCCACAGATGTAGCCATAACTCTAGAAAACATATCATTGGAGTCCACTGCAGCATGGAATTGCACCTTGGATGCCTCAATACCATCAGCAGCCACCTGCTCCAGCTCCTTGGCAAGCTGGCTAGGGACCTGTTTTGCTAAAGCCATAACAGTGTCCCATCTGGATTTTTGATACCTAGCAGTATAGGCCATATAGTTGGCCTGTCTGAGTCCCAAGGATGCTGCCATGTACTGTTTCTTTGCCATGGCATCAATCCTCCTGGACCTTGTCTGGGGTGTAGCCAAGGGAATATTTGCCTTATCACAGGCTGCAGCCTGCACTACCCCAACATGGCTGCACTGGTGTGTAAGGAACTCTGTATCTGAACCTGACAATGTATACCTCTTGTCCATTCTTTTATCCACAGGAGGTATAGTATTAGGAGTCTTTAAAATCTTAATTGTCTGTTTCCCAAAAGATTTGTGTAAGGGAATAGATAGCCTCCTAGACTCTGGGATATCCATCATTTCCAGATAGTCAGGCTCCTCCTGGTCATCACAGCTTCTTCCATGGAAGCTGGAGGGTTTCAACCACTTTTATAAAACATGAAATGGGAGGGGACTCCAGAAAGCCTAGGAGAGACTCCTGAAGGTCTGTCTGGGAGATGTCGGGTCAATGGGCACATCCAGACTTTCAAAACCACATTCACTTTCCTCATACTCCTCTTCCTCCTCCTCAGGTTCATAATACTCCTCTAAATCATAATCTTGAACGGCCGAACAGGCGCTTCCCTGATGGTGCCGGTTCAGTCGGAACCAGGTAAGCGACTGTACAATTTTATCGCTTTGGCTATTTCTTCAGCGGTTGGAGAAGAAAGTTTGGATCCAACCAGCTGATTTTTCCTTTCTTGTTCTTTTAGCCAGAATCGACTCCTCAGAATCGGCTCTCCTTTTGCCCGAAGAAGTCTTGCCCTGGTCAGAGGGCACTCCTTCTGGTTCGGTTTGAATCGAACCGGGCTGGCCATCCGGTTCAGCGGACTTTTTGGCCTCCCTTTCCCTGAGCCTACCAACTCTCTTTCTAGGGTAGCTGCAGGAAAATTTTACAAATCTGGCAGTCTGCATTGAGGTGGTCAAACCCCAGACAATAAACACAGGTGGTGTGGGGGTCAGCCTTAGCAAAGACTTCCCCACACACACTGCAGTGTTGAAACCCAGTGGGCCCGGTTTTTCTTTTGGGTTTCTCAGACACTGTGCCAGTCCTAACCAAACTTACCCTTTTAATGGCAATCCGCCAGGCAAGACCCTCTTATCGGTTCCTGACCGTGTACGGGTCGTGGAAAAAAACGTAATAAAATCTGTTTTTTTTAGAACCGATAAGAACCGTAACCACACTCTAAAAGTACAATTAAAAGACTTTTTAACAACTTGATCGGTTCAAACCGAACCGATGAACCGTTTACAAGTTCCACACAGAAAGAAATTAATATAAACCTGTCTAGTACTCACAAATACCACAGACAGAGACTGAACCGAACCGACAGGTTACAGTTTAAATTCGGTCGAAAACCAAGAAAAGCGGTACTTTAACCGACAAAATGAACCGAGCAGGAGGAGAAATCTCCGGAGTGACTGTTCAGTGAGGCGGAGTAAAGAATCTGATGGTTCGAGTTTAAACAGCAACAGACAGAGTCTCAACCGAGTTCGAGCTCAGCGTTCCATGCCTGGCATGGAAAGTTAACTCTTTCATCTCCGGGGCACTTCGAAGGTTGGGACTCACTGCTATTGTCAGAATACAGCAAGACTTCATGTTGTTTGAAAGCAGGGGCAGTGTGCACAGGATCCAGGAAGGAGGAAGAATGCGGTTTGTGAAGAGGGACAGAAGCAGTGTGTAGAGGTAAGCTGAGTCAGGGAGTGAGTGCAAGGATGAATGAGGCAAACAGCACTAAGCTGATTTAAGCAGGATCAGCAAGCAGGAGAGCGTGTAGAGGCAAGGTCAATTGGCAGTAGAAGCTGGCAGGCTGGATTCACAAGTCATGCTCCAATTTAGTGTGATATAGATGTTTAAGTGCTTGTTGTCTTTGGGCTGCACTCTGCATGTGGTGTGTCAGTCGGCACAGAGGGGCCTTGCACTGGGAGACAATGCTGCTCTACTGGGGTAACCATGGAGAGTCATAAGGCTGATGTAAAATGCTGCTTTTGAGAGCTATGTGTAAGCTTAATGGTGCCAGTGCAAAATGAGGAAAACATTAGCAAAATGCCATTACAGTATGTCTACAAGATAAGCGTTCAGTGCTAGTAATCCCTCAAATATAAAAATGCAATATATTATAGCGTTTTTAAGGGAAGATGATTTAGTCTGCAAATTTGTGTCAGTTCCTCTCCCCCAAAAAAAAAAAAAAAAAAGTATTTGTCAAAAACAGAAACACTACCTTTCAGCAACTGCTTCAGCAAGGTGAAAATATGTTATATGGAATAACATGTCTTGAAAAGTAGGGTTTAAATTAGTAACTTGCCAAGTAGCAGCTGCCGCTTTTGCATTGCTCTTGAGTTTGCCCAAATAGCTCCTGGTTAGCCAGAAAATGCTGATACCCAGGAGCTAGTCATGGCTCCTGATTTTCAAATCCTTATTTCGGCTCCTGTAACCGCAGGGTAGATGATCATTAATTACATGCAACAAGGGTAAAGATACTGTCAAAATCATAGACAATTATGGCATTGCTTCAGCAGGTCTGAAAAGTGGCTGATGGCAGAAGAAAGTACTGAGGAGAAGGAAAGCCGCCCATTGTTTATAGGCACTGATGTTGCACATCATAGTGGATGGCCCCCAGCTAGCAAATGTATCCAAGTGGTCCTGACACTGATGGCTTACAGTTACAAAGGTGTGGCCCAATGGCTAGGATATCCTCAGTGAAGATTATTTACTGTGCTCAAATTTAAGTCTCTGATCAGCAATACCTGATTTAATCTCAATCTTGATTATTTCTCGTTACAGGATATGCAATACCAGAGAAAGGACGTGTGTCCAGGAATCCCAGGTCTAACCATGTGAGCCTGTAGTTGGCTAGAGCACTGAGACAGTATTCTGGGGGCCTGGGTTCAATTCCCAGTAGGTTACAGTCTTTCTTTATCACTACAAGTTGCAATTTAAATTGCTTAGCAGCGGCTACTACTGCACCACAAAACATCTGTCACCTGGATTATTCCTAGTTGCAATATATGCAATACCAGAGAAAGGAAGTGTGTCTGAGAACTCAAGGCCCAACCATGACTGCCTATAGCATCAGGGTGGTATTCCAGGGGCCTGGGTTCAATTCCCAGTAGGTTACATGTGTGTTTTAATCTTTAGGAATATTTCTAATGGATACCTTTTCATGGCAACACGTTTTATTCTTACCCAATTTATTCCTCTGTCTCTTATTGTGATTACACACTGTAATTTTTCTCAACTGTACTGGATGCAACTGTAAATGAGATCTGTACACAACTAGCTTTCCATTAAAACAGAACTGAAGTACATACCTATTTGTAACTTCGAATATTCAGTTCACTATCCACACTTAGGGAAGAGGGGGCAAGGCATACACTCCAAATTTTTAGGTAACTAAAAGACTGGAGGACTGAGAATCCAGGCAATTGAGCATGTTGATGCTGTAACAAAATATGAATGTGTGTGCATTAGACCAGGTAGCAGCCATACACATCTCTGCAATGAGGATGTGACTGGCAGCAACAATAGAGGCAGACGTATGACCAGTGGACTGAGCCCTCTACCCTCAGGTTGGTCCTTTCTAGTCAACTTTGGCTTCCGCTGAGCTTTCATTAGTGATCACAGAAACCTGGACAATGATCACCAAGACAACAGGTCCATCTAGTCTGCCTGGAGTTACCAATCTGCCCCGGGACCTGCAGAATGTGACACACCTACAAATGATCTTGCTGCTGACCTGCCAAGAGTGGCTTTAGCATAAGCAACAAACAGCTGGCGAGCCATAACCTCACGTTAAAAGAGCAGAGCCTGGCAGAAATCAAAAGTATGGGGCCTCCGCTTGGCATCAGAAGTACGTTAAGAATACAGGCAGTAAAAAGGTTCCACAGGAATTTGGAAACCACCTTTGGGAAGGAAGAAAATATTACGTACCACTGTAGTGATGCTTCAACTAGAGGGTGAATTTGCAAGTCATATAACTAACAGCATCTCAGCCCTGAAGTGTTGCCAGGAGACAGAACTTTAAAATGTTTGTCTGCAGTATGGTCACTCTCAGCATTGACCATTAAATTAACCTATGCTATGTATTAAGAAAGGTCAATACACTCACAATATGAAAACTGTAAAAACTGCAAATCAAACTGCAAAATGGTGAAGCAAGAACATTTTTAAAAACATTTGATTTGCCCTTACCTGAAGAATAGTTTTATGCAAGTTCTAGAAGGGGAAGTAGGAAGGGCATCTATAACAAGCATTTGTCAATGCCAAATGTTTGCTTGCTGGTATTGGCATTGGTAGTGCAGAAGTTAGAGAGATACATAATAAGAATGGCAGTGAAGTACTGAAGTAGCGCCAACCCCCACCCCCACCCTGCAGAGACTGACAGGCGTTGGGGGTGTGCCTTTGGGTCGCTGGCCATAACACTCACAGCATTCCACCTCACCCCACCCTGCAGACACTGACAGGTGTCGCAGTGTGCCTTGAGGTCTTCCGCCCTTACGCTCACCCCATTCCATAAGGAAATAAGCTGAGATGGGTGCAGTATAGGAGGATGGGGTGAACGCTGGGGCCGAAGACCCCAATGCACACCTCAATGCCCGTCAGTGGCTGCAGGGTGGGGGTGGAATGGCATGAGCATTACAGCCGACAACCCCAAGTCACACACCCCGACACCTGTCAGTCTGTACAGGGTGGGTGTTATGGTTGGGAAACCCTAATGCCTCGAGAGTTTTTTGGTATTTTTGCTCCAAATTTTTAACATGGGCTTTATGGGACCCCACCTCATGAACAGTGGCAGTATAATTTTGTTACTCAATCCCAAAAGGTGATTTCGCTGTTGGGTATGCCATTCGGGCGCACAGGTGCAAAACACATTTTGGGCAGGATGTGAAATGACAGCTGTACCGTTCATGAGGAGGTGTGAAGAAATGGCAAATGTTGAAAATCTGGAGTGAAAATATGAAAAGTGGCTAAGCTTATGAGTGTGCGAGAAACAGTCATTTTTTTGAATGTTTTCACCAAATTTTCAACATGGCCTTTGGGACCTCCCTCATGAACAGTGGCACTGTGATTTTGTTAATCTGTCTTGAAAGTTGATTTACGTACAGCGACACATAGATTCTGCACACAGGTGCAAAACCACATTTGGGAAGGATACGAAAAATGACAGCTGTACTGTTCATAAGGGGGTGTGAAAAAATGGCAATATTGGAAATTTGGAGTGAAAACATTACAAATGAAGTTACGAGCGTGCAACAAGGGCTTTTTGGGACTCCACTTCATGAACAGTGGCACTGTCGTTTCGTTAATTGGTCCCGAAAGGTGATTTTGCACAGCAACCACTAAATCACCTTCTGGGACCGAGTAACAAAATGACAGTGGCAGTGTTCATGAGGTGGGGTCCCAAGAACCCCATGCTGAAAATTTGGGACCAAAACTCCAAAAATTGGCTGAGACATCAACCTAAGTTGAAAACCTCCCATTGACTGCCATTGTATGGCTTACCATCATTTCTTCAGTTCTTGGTTGGTCTTTGAAGAGTGCAGATGTGTTCCTGGTCCACAGACAATCGCTGCTCCTGACCTTTAAAGGTAAGTATGGGTGAGGGAGGAGGTGGAAAGCAGAAGGAAGGGTGAGGATTGGGGAGGGTGGCAGGAACGAGAGACCGTTTTCTTTTTTAATTTTCACATTTAAAAGAAAAAAGACGTTGTGGGATGTTTTCCTTTTTACAGGTGAAATATTAACAAAACAGGTTTCAGCACACTTGGGTGGTCTACCAGTGTGCCAGAGTACTGGGGGAGGGGGTCAATGCCGACCCAAGGACTGGACACCCCGAGGTCAGCTGAGAACATAGGGGCACTGCGCGCATCCAATACCAGGAGTGGGTATCCCGAAGTTGGAAACATCAAAGAAGTATTTTTTGGCACACTGGGGTGGGCTCCTAGAGTGCCACATTAATCGGGGGGGAGGATACATGCTGACACGGGGACTGAGCACCCCGATGTTGGCAGGGGATGGAGAGCGGAGGGTGCGGGGTGGGGAGCAGCAGTGGGAGGGAGCTAACATTTAAATTTGTTGTCCTGCTATATGCCTGGTTGGGAGGGAGGGGGGACTGCCGCTGCAATGACAAAACTGCCCCTGATTGCAGTGGCAGATTTCTTTTAAGTGCAGCGCTTGCTCTGAAACTGCCATCATTGGCACATTCAGCATTAATTGGTGGCCGAGGGATGCGCCCATTAAAGCATCAACTGCATTGGCCACAATACTGCCACACCTCTGCAATGCTCTACTATCTCAATATGTTTCTTGTGCGCTGCACGCGAAAGCAAACATAAAAATGGGTTACTCATCTGTAACAGTAGTTCTAGGACTGGTATATGGTGTACATCCACACTTCTGGCAGTATCCTTTCCTTTTTAAGACTCTGGCTGGATTGAAGACTTCGTAGCAAATTTACATATATTGCATAAGTCTAACTGCTGGTTCTGCTGCCACAATACATATCTTGTAACAGTACCTTATTGCTCTATTACAGAAGTGGGATGTTAGTCGGATGTATAACGTATTAATGCTTGAGCTTTCTTTTTGTACATATGGCTATGTAGTGTATAACTTTTTATGTTCCACAATAAAAATGAGTTTAAAAAAAAAAAAAAAGGAGATGCTGGCCAGAAGGTCTTCAAGCTGGCTCCTCCCACCCACCTGGGTGGTAACTGCCTCGGCAACGCCCCATGACGTCAGATCTTTCCCGCTGGAAGCAAGATTCAGTGTGCCACTTCTGATTGGAGGTCGGGTGGGTTGTGAGGATGTACACCATATACCACTCCTAGAACTACTGTTACAGGTTAAGCAACCAGTTTTTCTAGGGACATGGATATGGTGTACTATTCACACTTCTGGCAAACTCCTAGCAGTTCTCCAGGGAGGTGGGGGCAATGCGCACACCCCCTACATAGGGAACAGAGATTGGAGAACAGAGGCCCCAAAACCAGCATCCTGGCATGACTCAAGGTCGATGCAGTAATGGGTAATGAAGGTGTGTGCTGACTTTCAGGTAGCAGCCATACATATTTCCTAGATAGGGACGTCCCTGGAAGCAGCCACCAAGGCAGCGGTATGTCTGAAGGAATGAGCCCTAAGCCCTACGGGAGGCTCCCTACCAGCCAACCTATGGCAGAGATCAATGCAGGATACAATCCACCAGCCAATCCTTCACTTAGCTGCTGGTCTGCCAGGTGCGGCTTTAGCGTAGGTGACAAACAGCTGGCGAACCTCTCCCCGAACTCCAGCCACGTTTTCCTTATAATAGGCAAGCGCTCTCCTCAGGCCCAGAATATATGGAGCCTGTGCTCGGCCTCCAAGGTGTGGTTGGTGAAGAACTCCGAGAGATTAATCACCTGGTTATGGTGAAACTCTGACATAACCTTTGGGAGGAACTTCAGGTAGTGGTGAAGGATAATTTTGTCCCTATGGAAGACCAAGCAAGGAGACTCCACCGAGAGCACCTGGAGCTCACTGATCCTTCTGGCAGATGTGACAGCCACCAAGAAGGCAGTCTTCCATGTCAGGTGAGAGATGTCACACCTGTGCATCAGTTCGATCACTGGCACATGAGCTTTGCCAACACCAGCAACAAGTCCCAAGGTGGTGGTCGTTCACGCACCGGAGGGTAAATGTGGTCAAGGCTTTACAAAAGCACCAGACCACCTTCTCCTGCGCCACTGATAGCATACCAACATGCGCCCGGTATGCCGAGATGGTTGCCAGATGCACCTTAAGGGTCGTCGACAGATGGCTCAACTGAGAGAGGGACCAAAGGTAATCGAGAATGCTAGCCACTGGACAAGACAAGGGATCGAGCACCTTGCCCTGGCAACAAATGGAGAACCTGTTCCATTTGAAGGCATAGCATTTTTGGGTTGACTCCTTCCGAGAAACCTCAACCACAGTGAGGACACTGTAAGAGAGACCCAAAGCCTGGAACTCTAGAAGCTCAGGAACCAGGCTGTCAGGTGCAGGGCTTGAAGGTCCAGATGGAATACCTTCCCCCGATTGCAAGAGAGCAGGTACGGGCATAGAGGAAGATGCCATGGCAGCCTGCAGTTGAGGCAGAGGAGATCAGGGTACCAGAAATGAAAATTACGTACCTACCGTAATTCTTGATCTTCTCTTGTATCTTCACCATTCATTACTGCTGGGTGTAAGCTGGAGGCACGCACCCGCCACGGGAGTTTTATTTATTTTTTTCCCAGTGGAGTCGGCACCGATGGCGCCGCCCCCGAGAGTGACGCATCATGTGATGCACGAGGGGTGGCCGTTAGGCATCGCAGACTCCTCCTCTATCCCAGTTCTGTTAGCTAGAGAGGCGAAATAAGCATAAGAAAAAAGAAGAGAAGGCAAGAGAGCCGAGGGATAGAAAAAGGAAAGGATATAAACTGAAAAAGGCATAAGCCGTAAGAGGACAGAAAAAAGAAGGGAATGCCTACCCTAAGGGACCGCAGGGCCTCACTCCTGGGGTGGCTCCAAGGGAGGAAGAGATAAAGGAGAGAAAGAAGAAGGAAAAGGAAGAGCGGGAAGAGAAAGAGGGATGTTAGGAGGGGAGAACTCTGCCCAATGAGAGATTGGTTTAAAGGCTTATAAGCTCGGAGCCAAAAACAAGGGAGCAAGGATCCCACTTGATAAAATTGGAGAGAAGGTTCAAGTCGAACCACTTGCACAGCTTGGACACAAAAGGCAGATGCTCTACACCTCCCGCCGTCCCTAACCCTCTAAACTCTAGCTGAGAGCTCACAGACTGCCAAGGCAGAAATTCTGTTCCAAAAGGAGAGCGCCCAACTAGGAAGGGGAAAGAAGCCCACTAGCACCTTGTTAAGTGCTAACACAGATGTGTGTGTGTGGGGGTGGGGTGGAGCCCTACAGAGGGCACCCCTTTATGTAATGGATAGAGTGGGAACTCAATCGGACTCCCTGGAGGCAAGGCAAAGAACACCAACTCAAGGTAATTGTAGTGTCAGGACAGCGCCAAACCAGCAGAAGCTGACACAATAGGAGACTGAGACCTGCCAGAGGGGACCTGGAAAAAGGGGAGCAAGCCATTTAAGGGACGGTCTCTTTAACTGTGAATTGAACAACATGGCTAAGAATGAGCCAAGAGGTCACCCCTAAGGGCAATCAGAAAGAGTTCCCTCAGGACAGATAAATTCCGCTTGTTCCTCCTTTTCCCAGAGGGAAGGGATCCGTTCAGAAGAATGGAAGAAAAACCAAGACAGGGTTTTTTTTTTTTTGGCTTAAAGGCCAAGGCATAAGGGGGAGGAACAAGCAGGGAGGAGGAGAAGACGCTGAGGAAGGAGGCCCGTGAGGGGATGGTGGGCGGGAATCAGTAATGAATGGTGAAGATGTAAGAGAAGATCAAGAATTACGGTAGGTACGTAATTTTCATATCTTCCCTTGTCAATCTTCACCATTCATTACTGCTGGGTGAGTACCAAGCCCCCCCCCCGATGGGGGCCTGAATAGACCCCGAGGGAACAGGACCCTCAGCTTCCTACTGGTGGAAAGTAGGAAGGGGAGACCTTAACCAACAGATTGGAACAGTCTAAGGTTGATGAGGACGAGGAGGTGTCTCCCGTTGGCTGGGGGAAGGAGGTTGCCCCTGAAGAAGCCTCCTTGCCCTGCGGTAGAACAGGCGGGTCTCCCGGAAGGCAGAGCTAGTCACCCTATGCTGGGCAATGGGTGATAGTCTGGAGAGACGAAGCCATGCCGTCCGCCTGATGCAGACTGCTGTCCCTGCTAGTCTGGACACTACCTCATTGGCGTCGTAGGATGCCCTCGCTTGGTGCCTTGCAAGCTCCAGACCTTGTGCAGAGAGGGCAATGGCTTGTCTAGACTGCTCTGAGTCAGGCAAAGATGCTAGGGCCTGTGATAGCATCGGCCTGTTGTAAGCAGCGTGGTGTGCGTGATGAGAACTGATGCACATCAACACTCGACTTGAAGAAAAAACCCTTCGTCCCCACCGGTCGAATTCAGCAGAGTCCGGATCCGGGGATCTGTCATGTGCCAGGCGCCGAGGCCCGGAAGGAGTGTCCAGGACATCAAGCCTGAAGGTGGGTGAGGCAAAGAACCTAGAGACTCATGGGGGCACAATACCATCTCCTGCAGTCTGCAGGGGCTGGAGAAGGAGTGGCTGAAGACTGCCAGGTGCGGATAGACGCTTCCTGGAAAGGGATCGGCCAGGAAGGCACCACTAGCTGGTGAGCACTGAATTTGCTAAGGAATGCCGCTCAGTATTGTCCCTACAAATGTAGTAGATGCGAAGCTCCGAAACCAACCTTGAAAGGAACCGCTGATATTCAGTGAAATCAGCGTCAGAGGAAAGGTGGACGGAAAATTCCTCTTCCTCAGATGAGGAAGTCGAGGAGGAAGTGAAGCTCGAATGCTCAGAGGACTCCTGCGGCAGACGGGACAGGCGGAAAACCTGTTCATCCTTGGCCCTGATGCAAGATGGGAAGGCCGCCGCAGTAGTTCTGAACGTCTCCCAAGTTAACGGTCCTGTGGGGCCCACATGGCCTGGGAGAGAGGGTGGTGGTTGCAGAGGGATGGGAGAAGGGCACCTAATAGCATGTGCCTGGCCTCTGCCAGGGCTCTGAGATCCAGCTAGCGATGCCGCCAGACTTGAGGACCCTGAGATCATACCAGGTTGCAAAGAGACAAGAGGAGGAGGCAGCTCCGTAAAGAGCCCTGAAGGGGGATCTCCCCTGTGACGCACCTGGGATTGCATGAGTCCAGAAGGGCAACCCTCAGAACCGCCACTAGAAGGCGCTCTAGAGACCTTGAGAGAAAGGCGGGGGATCAGCGCTGTGACTCCTCCCCACACCCCGCAGGGCGGTAGGGGCTCGCCGCCACTCTTCACCCCGACCTCTCAATCCCTCAGACTCCAAAGCAGCCCTCTTCCTCGATATCAGTGTGCGAGGTCCTTGCTGAGCGAGCCCCCGAAGGGAACTTACTGTGACAGGATCCTCCACCCTTCCCTGAAGGACCCCAGCAGCACCAGTGATGGCAGCTGCCTGGGACCTCTGGGAAGAGGGCGTCCTCTCTGGGCCTCCTGAAGGGTCCACCACAGAAGACTCCAGGCCACCCCGAACCATGGAATCATTCGGGCTAACCAGCTCTGGGGACTTGGGGAGAGGAATACTGGATCACCTAGAGCTGCGGCCCACCGGAGGTTCCGAGTCAGAAGACTCAGGTAGCTGGACAGGGCCCTCCCCTGAGTCATCCTCCTCCAAAGAGGGGTCAACCAGAGCAGACTCCATCGGAGCAACCGGAGGAACCTCCATCAAAACGGAACCAGGCCTGGCATCGTCGAAGGCTGCAACACCGACAGTGCCAGAGGAGTCAGCTGCACCTCCGTCGGCACTGGAAACCCGGGCCGCACCGCGAACGGCGCTGCCCGAGTCACTGGCCCACGGACGGCACTGAGAACCAAAATGGCACCGCCCGAGTCCCCGGCGCCGAACCCAAAGCAGCACCACGAGCGGTGCCGCCCAAATCGTCGGTGCCACGAACAGCACTGGAACCCAAAACGGCACCGCCCAAGTCTTCGGCGCCGCAAATGGTGCCAGAACCCAAAGCGGCACAGTGAGTGGCGCCAACCAAGTCGCTGGCGCTGCAAATGGCGCCAAAACCCACGGTGGCGCCGCCACAGACCCCAGTGCCATGGACGGCACTAGACTCCACAGCAAGGCTGGGCAGAATCGAGGATCCACCAGCGCCAGGCCCCGCAACCCGGGGCTGTGACACTGGGGGAGCCTGTACCTCCGTGGAGGTGACTGCCGGGAGAGCGCCAACAGTGTGACCCCAGGAGGGATCAACCTGCTCCTCCAGCGCCGAAGAAGAAACCTCCTCCTTGGCAAGACTAGAAGTGGAGGAGGTTCCCTCCTCGCCGGGCCGTACAGACCCGGAGGAAGGGTCAAGAGATCTGGTCTGGGAGGCCCTCGGGCGACGCCGTCCCCCGAAAGTCGGTGGAGCTCTTCCGACTTTAAACGCATGGATTTCTAATATGCGGCGATCCATGGAGAAACAGGCATCGCAATGATCCATATCATGGTAGGGTCCCAGGCACCGGAGACAAAGATCATGATGGTCCGTGACGGAAAACTGCCGGGCCACAGGGGCACCAATGCATAGGGGCACAGCCCGCCTTAGTCTTGCGTTTTGCCCCCGAACCTGACATGATGCAAAATTAATACAATAAACAGCAAAGCTCCTGGCATCATCGAAATATCAAATAAAAGAACAATCTTACCAGTCCACGACGTCGGGAAAGAACCAGGATGAAGAAGCAGCATCGAAAAACACTATGCAGCCTATGACGCAGTAACAATTCAGTGACTCTGTGCAGCAGGTGCAGCCTCAATGGCGGGAGAAACAGAACTGGGATGGAGGAGGAGTCTGTGGCGCTTAACGGCCGCCCCTCGCACATCACACAATGCGTCACTCTCGGGGGCGGCGCCGGCAGCGCCGACTACTCTGGGGGGGAAAGAAAAGCTCCCGTGGTGGGTGCATGCCTCTGGCTTACACCCAGCAGTAATGAATGGTGAAGATTTACAAGGGAAGATCTGGCAGGGACAGTCTAGAGCCACTAGGATCATCCGTGCCTTGTCCCTCCCGGCTTTGAGCATCACTGTGTGGATCAGCTGAAAAGGAGGGAAGGCATACAGGAGGCCCGGGGTTTAGGGTCTTGAGAAGGCATCCCCCTGCAGCGTTCCCTGCTGAGGGAGGTGGGCACAATACAGCCTCAGCTTTGCGTTCTCCCTGGAGGCAAATGGATCCACCAGAGGGGTGCTCCACCGGGAGAACTGACTGTGCACTACCTCCTGATGGAGAGATCACTCATGACACGCCTCTCGACCACTTGGCTGAGGGCATTGGACAACTGACTGGACATGCCGACCACATGGCTGCCCAAGAGATTGGTGATCAGGCTGAGCATGAGGATCTAGATGCGGAGAGCCTCCCTGCAAAGAGGAATGGACTGTCCCGCCCTGTTTGCTGAGGTAGTACATGGTCATGGTGTTGTCTGTCTGGACCTGCACAACCTGACCCCAAATGCATGAAGCAAAGGCTGTCAGCACCAGCCGAACTGCCCGAAGCTCCAGCAGGTTGATATGGACTCCTCAGGGGTCCAGAGTCTGTGGACTCTGTGTTCTTCCAGGTGCTACTCAAGCCCATCAGGAATGCATCAGTCATGATGGTGACCACTGGCTCAGGGCAGACAAATGGGATTCCTTCCTGCAGGTGTTCCAGGACTAACCACCACAGGAGGGCGTCCCACATCAGCTGAGTCACAGTGACCGGCTGGTCGAAGTGACCCTGTGCTGAGACCATTGATGGGTGAGCTCCCACTGCAGAGAGCTCATTCTCCACTAGGCCCAATGTGCCACGCTGGTGCAAAATGCCATGAATCCCAGGTGGCGCAAGAAATCCCAAGCAGGGCGCAACTGCCCAACCCAAAATGATCAGGTAAAGGAGGACAGAACCTCCGTCCGATCTGCTGAGAGTCGAGCTCTGGCACTGCAAGAGTCGAACTCTGCCCGAATGAAATGCATCACCTGCAAAGGTATGAGCTCTGACTTGGCCTCATTCTCCAGGAGGCCAAGGGACAAGCAGGTGTGGAGGGGCCAGGTCCCTGGAACGCTCCACCTCCTCCCTTGAGGGATCCACTATCTGCTAGTTGTCCAGGTAGGGATACACCCAGACTCCTCGAAATCTCAGGTAGGCTGCCTCCACTGCAAAGCACTTAGTTAAGACCCTGGGAGCCGAGGAGAAGCCAAAGGGCATGGCCTGCAACTCGTAGATTCCCCTCCGCTCAGAACTGAAGGAACTGGCGGTAGGACGAATGGATGGGAATGTGGAAGAATACATCCCGAAGATCTACGGAGCAGAACTACATGTTCTGCTCTAGGGCTGCAATGATCCGAGACAGAGTAACCATCCTGAAGGTGTGCAACTGAAGGAATTTGTTCAGGTCATGCAGATCTAAGAAGGGGCACCAGTTCCCCCATCCGCTTTGGCACCAGGAAGTACCTCAAAACAAACCCTGGGCTTACAGGAGGGTCCGGGACTTGAGCCACTATCTCCTTCTGGAGGAGCTGGGCGATTTCTTCCCATAGGACTGACAGCATCTCCTCCCATGTGATGTGGGCTCAGCATGGGGGGGGGGCCTTAAACTCCAGAGGGAGATCCTGACCGACCACCTCGAGGGCTCACCTGTCCATGGTGACAGCGAACCAGGTGGAAAAGAAGTCACGGAACCCCCCCCCGACCCAATGGAGACAGGACAAGCATGGGGGAGGCACCCCCCCCAGCCCGTCACTGGGCAGGCTTGGAGGCAGAGGAGGGACAAGCTGAGGAACCAACGGGACCCTGACCACCTGGTTTGAGGAAGACTGAAGCAACAGACTTCAGCTGAGGACGTCAAGCATGAGCCTGCTGCCCAAGTGGGGGCTGGGACGGCTTGGCTGCAGGGGCAGAAAGGGGCCGAAAGGGCTTCTTTCTCTGAAGCTTGGAACCCTTGGGATCCCGATGGGTGGAGGTGACAGGGTCCAGGGTGGCACTGGACTTCTCAATCCATGTGAGGTATCCTTTCACCCCGGCCCAAACAAGTCAGTGCCCAAGAAGAGGACATTCACCAGGTTGTGTTGCGTGTCTGCCGTGAAGGTAGAAATCCGCAGCCAAGCCTTCCACAGATCAAGCGCAGGAATCACCAATGTCCATGGCTGTCAAGAGGTGCTGTTTGGCCACTGCCCGGCCCTGATCCCGGACTTGCTTGACTGTGGTCTGTAAGTCAGCCAGGAGCTGAGGATGCATCTCACTGAGCATGCCGAGTAAGGTGTGAGTAAAATGGGCCATCAAAAGGGCCAAACTCGAAGAGGCCGCATAGACCTTTTTGGCCATGTAATTCAATTTTTTTGATTCACTGTCAGGGGGTTTATCTACATCCCCGACATTGCTGGTACGCTGAAAAACCAAGTCAGTCACCAAATTTTTCACCAAGGGATGCTCAGTGAAACTCAAGTGGGAACCCATAGGGACTGCATACTTTCAGGACATACGAGCCGACAGCACAGGGCAGGAAGCAGAGTGCTGCCAAAGCTACAGAGTGGGGCCAAAAATGGCCTCAGCAAATGTGAAGGCGACCCCTGGGGAGTCACCTTGTTCAAGAATTTTGGTTAAGGGATACTTGGCCCAGTTTTGGACGGGCTCCATCTGAATCCCAGTCGATTCTGAAATGAGATGGAGTAAGCCACCAAATTAAGTGGGGCAGTGCTCCATAGACAAATCCTCCTCCAATTCCATGTCCAATGAGCGAGGATTCACCGGAAAGCAGCCGACCTCCAGAGTCCCTGTTGACCCTGTGAGGTCTGCAATCAACAGCCAACGAGGAAGCCTGGGAGCAGTACGGGCATCCTGAGGAGGGGGACCATCCTTTGACTGCTCAGGAGGCGCCTCCACCCTGATACGCGGGGAGGCCGGAACAAGCCTAGCCATAACAAGCTGAGCTGGAGCAGGCTGGGGCCTCAGTTGTGGGAGCCATGGAAGAGTCAGGGAGGGGGCCAGAATCAGCTTAACCCCCGGCAGCATGAACTGCTGCCTCATTAGCTCCTCAGAGTGCCGACGCATCTTGGGTCAGAGCCTCTCCTCACCTGAAGAGGAGGAAGAGGAAGAATAGAGGTGGCACTGCTTGCGATGTCAGCGAGGGCTGCTCGACTCCAGGATACGGGCTCTCAACCTCGACCACCGGGGAACCCGGTGGCGAGAAAGAGAGGGAGCTGGCAATATCTGAGACTCCTCAGAGGAAATGGGATCCTGAGGGTTAGGGACCAGATCAGGAAGCTGGTCCAACCCTACCTGGGAGGTGACAGGCCAGACTGAAGTCCTAGAGAGGGAAGTATCTACCTCGTCCTGCGACAACGCGAATGGCTCAAGAAAAATCTCAATGTATGTCTCAGCCGATGGGCCTGATGGGGAGACCGTGGAGCCAGTGGCCTGGACCGAAGGATCAACCATAGTCGAAACCTTCAAGGAAGAGCAGGAATCCGAGGCCCGAGAGCGCTTGCAATCCCATGATCGTCGATGAGGCTTTTTTTTGGCCTCTTTTTTTCACAGATTTTGAGGATTTTGTGCCATTAGAGGAACCCTGCCCAAGTGTGGGAAGGGACTGGCTCAAATGCCGAAAAGCCCCCATAAAGGTGGCACCAAAGGAAAGCGGCACAAAAGCCTAAGTTGAAGAGGCATGCTCCACGGCTTGAGCTGCTGCCTCCTCGAAAGCTGCAAGTTGTTCTGTGGACCCCACAGCTGCGGGGACTGCACAGCGGGTGTCTTTTGAGCAAATGGGAGTCTCTTGTTCATGTGGACGCCCAAGAAGAAGTCAAGCATGCCGTCCTCCAAAGTACTCGGATGCAAAGCGCAACAAAGGCCACACGCCTTGGGATCGTGACTGTGGTATAGGCAATAGACACACGAGGTGTGTGGGTCCGTCTGGGACATCTTCTACCCCCAGTCACATTTTGTGAAACCAGGCACCGATTTCGAGTCATCCATACTGACAAAGGTTTTGAACGATTTCGAAAAACCAAACTGAAGAGAGTTTGTATTTTATCTTTAGAAAGCAAAGGGTCTACTCAATGCACAGCAATAAGGAGGGAACTTTCTTCTTCCAGCGGAAAGGAAGATCTGCCGTCACAGGGCAGTGCTGAGGAGTTACCACCCAGGTGGGTGGGAGGAGCCAGCCTGAAAGACCTTCCAACCAGCGTCTTAAAGGGAGAGGATACTGCCAGAAGTGTGGAGGATACACCATATCCATGTGCCTAGAATTAACAAATATACACTCTAGAAGAAACATCATTACTAAAGTGAATAATAAGGTCTTCTAGCAGCGACAACGTATTTGTGATGTCATTCAAACAGCGCACTCCAGGTAGTACTTGGGAGGCAGGGTCAAGAATCTACAAAAAGCAAAAGTGGAAATGCACTCAGTGAAGGGAAGGAGTGTGGTCACCAGGGCGGCTGACCCTAACAAACACCTAGGTGCAAGCAGAACTGCACTCCTCTGGGCCAGGTATGGGTAGCAAAAACAGCAGCAGCATGCAGCAGCAAAGTTATTGGTAAATGCTGAAATTTATTTTAAGGTGCAAACCAGTATATGCCATCCAAATACAGTGCAAAAAGGCTAATGTGTAAATACTCAAAACTACTGGTGGGTCTCACCACAAACACCTCGGCACTCTAGCTCCTGACAAGCCTTCATCAGGGATCACAGCAAGTTGAGACAATGACTACAAGACAACAGGTCCATCTAGTCTGCCTGGAGGTCCCTATCTGCCCGGGACCCATTGACCATGCAGGGTTTTATCCCTTCTGGTTCACTCCCCTGTTGCCTTAGAACTTTGCAGCTACATGCTGCTGTTGTTTTTGATATACATATCTTGCTCAAAACAGTACAGTTCCACTTGCTCTCCAGGGTCTGGAACCTAATTTTGAAAAAGGTTCTGAAGCACAGAACTACCAAAGCTGTCTTTCCTTCTAGACTGGATGTCCAGACAATAATGGCTAATGAGAAAAGGTGTACTTTTGACAATGAAGCTGAATTGCACACCTCTAGCAGGTGTATACCCCATAATGCTGCTACTGTGGCAGTTGCAGCTAAGGTGGAAGGTGCCCTTGAACCTTTTGGTGGCTCCTTACCAGTCTTACTGTAGCAGAATTCAATAGAAGAGACAATCCAGAGTCATATGATGGCAAGCTTAGGAGTAGCAGCTCTTTGTTTGGCTCCTCATGGTACGGCACTTAAGCTGTCATTCCTTGGGTTTAAACAGCGTAATAATAGCACAAATGATTAATAGCACCTTTTTTTACGATGATCATGGCAGCAGCAACAGAGTCAATGGATGTTAGAAATCTGCCACCACCTCTACCGGCTCGATCGCAAGCAAAAAAGCAGCAAAACAATACGACTCCTCATTGACTTCATTGTCTCGAGAGGCTGACTTGCTCATCATCGAACATTTTGTCAGAGAACTAGGCTCCACATAAAAGTCACTCTCCTTCATTTAGCTGTGGACCTCAAAACACTGAAGCCAGCTCTCGGAAAGTCTCTAATACAGAAACTAGAATCAGTTCTCTTGAGGACAAGGCAGAAAAAAACAGAGCCAGAGTTGAGTGGGATACAGAGGAAACTACAGTGGATGGAAGACTGCATCGAGGAACAGGTCCATGCCCACTGAAACAGTTTGGTGGTCATCGGCCTACCTGAGCAAGCTGAGGACCAGGACAGTGTCAAATTCATTCAGAAAATGCTGAAGAAAATCACTGGCCCCTCACCACATGGCCCACATGAAGTAGTGGAGAGAGCGCATCAGGCTCTTCAATCCATGACTAGACCAGGAGAGAAACCACACCCGATCATTATATGACTTCTGAATTATCTTGATAAAATCCACGTTCAGGCAAAGCCTTCAGAAATAAAAGAAACGTGCTGGGAGGGAACCCACCTTAAAATCTTCAGTGATCTGAGCGCCCAAGTAAGGGCAAAACAAAGCAAATATTGAGATGTCAAGAACAAGTTATATGCAGGAGGAGTGAAATTTAGAAGGCTGTATCCCACTGAGGTAGTGGTTTCTACTAATGAGGGAGACAAACAATATTCCTCTCTGTAGCTGAAGCCAAAATAAGAGCTTCCTACATACTAATTAGACTTGTTTCTCGCCCAGAGATCACCAGTCCGTTGACTGTGACCAAGCCACCAGAAAAGATCATTGGAAGTTCTACAAGCCTAATAATAGGCACCTTACGGTACTGTATACTATTTTCTGGTTTGGTTTAAGTAACGTTATCGACACTCCACTCATGTTTAGGATCATCCACCCTCCACATAAATAACCCCACGGTTGGCACAACTAGAGGCCTGCACTAACCATCACTTCTCCAGGCTTGCAACACATGGGATCGATTTAAATCAGCTCACCTGTAAGACGCTGAAATAAAGGCAGTAGCCTGCTCACCTGTAATGGGCATGGGCCACTTGTTCATGGAAAGTCCTTTGTGTGCTGAGAGCCAGTTACATCTAAATTACTGTCAGACACATAGAACAGGTGAAGGCACTTGCAGCTTGCTATATTCTGTGAACTTTCTTGATGTCGGAGGACCAAGAAGTGATATTAATAGGATGCAAGCTGAACAACTTAACAGCAGGACAACTGACCACACTGATTTAATTAAAAGACCTAAAGATCCTTTATGCATTTATTGATCAATTCAAAAGCCTGACCCATGAGGTCCGAAGTACCTTGGGAGGCACTGTCTAATGAGTACAACCTGGACTATATAAGGCACCTACGTGCTGTTGTGCATCTCTGAATATGACAGTGATCCAATATGGCGCGCACTGCTGTGCTGCCTGAGGCTCGAATTGCTTTCCCAGACTTTTAATTTTATTTTATCTAAGTTTATTTAAGTTTGCTTAAGTTGAGTTAAGCATTGTTTTACTTTGGGGCTTTTCTGGATCCGGACAAGCGCTCAAAGAAGTGCTGTTACTGCGTTTTCGCGTTTTATGCTTGACGTTCGGCGTTTTCGGTTTACTACCTACATCCCTGCAATTCTGTCTGTATGCTTCGATGAATTTTGTTGACATTTGAGCGCGATCACTGGTGTGATCTCCTGCGAGTAAAACTTCTGTCTGCCATTGTCAGCCTGTTGATTGGCATGGAATTACTGCCTATTGTACCTGGCTTCTACTTGGATTTATTTTGGCCCTCCGGATGTTTTCAGCCTTATTTATATTTTGTAGCCGCTTGGAGGAACTGACTGGCGCGGGGTCACTTGACCTGGGTGAGTCGCTGGACAAGAGGTTTTACTTTGGAAGGATCCGTTTCATCTATTGATCTTTTGGCCTCGAGGTAGGTGCCTGGCTCGGGTTGTTGCCCTGAGGGATTGGGTGGTGTCGGGGTGGGCACCAACTGATCTGCTCTGGAATCACTGCGGAGCGCTTGGTGGAGGTTGAGTGTTTAGCAGTGGTTCTATGTGGGGGACGCTCAGGCTGGGCGCCTTTTGTAGGACCCTGAGTGCTGATTGATTGATTTATTTAAATGAGTTGACCAGTTTTATATAATCTGATGGTCCTTGTTAGTTGGTTTGGGGAAGGGTGATTGTGGGGTATTTGTTTAATTTAGCATTTGTTGGTTTGGTTTTTATTTATTTGGGCTATTAACTGGGAATATGTGCTGGGAAGGTGCAGGGACGGTCAGGCAATATTCCCCTTCCAGACTCAGGGACCGCCACCCTTTTGTCTGTCCCTCGCTGTCCCCAGAGGTGTATAGGTGGTGCAGGGCTCTGGGGATAGTGAGGAGGAGGAGGGCAGGGGCTGGGACTGGTCGGGGAATGGAAAGGAGTGGGTGGATTGGGGTAGTGCGAACAAGGAGATGCCCTGGGGCAAAATGGGCTCAGGACAGGGGCTCTCCCTGCCTGATTCCCACTCCCAAGGGCTCTGCTATTGGCAGACAAGTAACACGGTCTTCCATGGTCACTCATCCTATTTGGGCGGTGTTATGCAATGCCAGGTCTATTAAGAACAAGACTGCTTTAATAGCAGATCTTGTTGAATCATCTGACCTGGCTTGCATCACAGAGACCTGGCTGGATGAAAATGCTGGCCCAGTTTTGGCTTCAGCAGTTCCGGCCAGGTACTTTGTGATACACCGCCCAAGGAAGGATCGTAGAGGCGGGGGTGTAGCCATCTGTTTTAGATTGGAACTGAATCTGGTGGAGGTTCCAGTGGGGACCACCAACTCCTTTGAGTGCATTATGGGTGAGGGTGTAGGGTGCAGGATTCTTCTCATCTACCATCCACCAGAAGATGGGAAAGTTTTCCTGCAGGAAATTGCATACTTCATTGTCGATCTGGCCTTGGATTCCCCCAGATGGCTGATCCTGGGGGATTTCAATGCCTGGATCGACTATGAACTCTCGTAATTTGGTCAAAATTTCCTCCAGTTAATGAGTTCACTGAGCCTTACACAGGTTATTATCTCCTCAACCCATATTGGAGGGCACTCATTGGACTTGGCGTTCCTCCTGGGGATGGAGATATCCGATTTGGTGGTGGAGCCGGTCAGGTGGTCTGACCATCACACCACTGGGTTCAGTTTCAGGGCTCCCCCAAGTAGGCCTGTCTCTACGGAGATGATCCGGTACCGTCCTTTATGGGGCATTACCTCAGATGGCCTATTGAGGGTGCTGGACCCATCAGGTGTACCAAGTGAATGCATGGATCCAGGGGATCTAGTACTTGCCTATAATAAGGCGGTGGTGGCGGCCCTGGATTCCATAGCAGTTGTTCGTGTTCGCCCCCTCACCCTCCACCCAAGGTCTCCGTGGTTTGATGAGACCTTGAAGGAGCTGAGGAGAGTGGGGCGAAGGCTAGAGCAGAACTGGTGAAAATCAGGCCTGGATGGTGACAAACTTAGATTGATGGACCACTATGTGGTCTATCAATCAGCAATCACCCATAAGAAGGCAGAATTCCTGTCTAGTGAGATCGCTACTGCACAGAACCGACCAGCTCAGCTCTTCCGGACTGTGGACAGATTGTGCAACCCAATCTGTCTCCAGTCTAGAGGAGCTGTGTCACAGGAACGGTGTGACGAGTTTTCTCGATTCTTTGCAGATAAGGTTACCACAATCGGGTCCGATATTTGTCTGGCTCACTCTAGTGGAAGTTGTGATGGTCGGCAGGAGATGTCGGGCCCTCAGTTTACCTGGTCTGACTTTAGCCGGCCTGCAATCACTGACATAGTGATGATCATCCAGACGTTGCGACCAACCAGTTGTGGTTTGGATCCAGGCCCTACACGCCTTCTGGTAGGATGCGTTGATGTGATCGACCCAATCCAAGCCAAGATAGTCTGGAGGTCATTGGAGAGGGGGATCTTTCCTGATCCCCTGAAGGAGGCGGTCGTTTGTCCTCTCCTTAAAAAGTCCTCCCTTGACCTTGGCCCCCAGACTGCTTGGCAAAATACAGACCTGTCCCTAACCTTCCCTTTGTGGGTAAGGTTATTGAGAAGGTGGTTGCGTTGCAGCTGGATGATCATTTGACCAGCCACAATGTCTATAATTCTCTCCAATCAGGATTTAGAAAGAGGCATAGTACAGAGATGGCCCTTGTCCTGGTGCTAAATGATCTCCTAATAGTGAGAGATTGGAAGACGAGGTCCATCTTAGTCCTCCTTGATCTCTCTGCAGCGTTTGACACTGTGGACCACGTAATATTGCTGGAGCACCTGTGGCTTGGCTGTGGCCCATCTGGTACAGTCCTCAGATGGTTTCGATCTTTCCTCGAGGGAAGGACTCAGAGAGTGGTGTCAGGAATTTATTCCTCAGCCCCTCCCCCTATCCTGTGGGGTACCACAGGGCTCCATTTTGTCACTGATCTGAGTTTTCACTCCTACGCAGATGATACTCAGCTATGCATGTCTTTTGCACCTGGCCAGGATGCGTTCATCTTGGTATTTAACAACTGCCTCGTTGAAATCCAGGACTGGATGAGTGCAAGTTGGCTGCGGTTGAACCCGGCTAAAACTGAGGTGTTGGCTATGGACCCTGATCGTCGGGAGGCGGGTCTGTCGACAGGCTCACCCTCGGGATTAAGTTTTGGGGGTGGTGCTGACTACCTCAGACCAGGTGCGAAACTTGGGCATTATTATTGACGGTTTGACCCTTAAATCTCAGGTGTCAGCTGTCAAGACTTCTTTTTATCATCTAAGGAATATCGCCCAGGTGAAACACCTGGTTCCTCCCAAAGATCTTCCAACTTTGGTCCACACCTACGTTACCTCTTGCTTTGACTATTGCAATGCCCTATACCTAGGGCTACCGGGGGTTGACGTCCACTGCCTTCAACTAGTGCAGAATGCGGCAGCCAGGCTGTTGACTGGTACACCTAGAGCCAGCCATATAATGCCTGTGCTCCACGGACTGCACTGGTTTCCTGTGCAGTGGGGGATCACCTTCAAGGTTGGTTTGCTGACCTATAAAGCCCTACACGATCAGGGACCCAGTTACCAGCAAGATCTCCTTCATCCTTACTGTCCTCTCCGATCCACCGATGAGGGACTGCTGGAGATTCCCAGGGTCCACTTAAAGACATCTGGGGCCCTCTCATTTAGCTTTGTGGCCCCAACCCTGTGGAATTCTCTACCTCGTTGGATACAAGATTGCCTAACCGTCCAGGAGTTTAAAACTGCTCTTAAATCTTTTTTATTTGAAGCAGCGTATGGTGGTTTTAACTTACAGGATGTTGACTGTTGATTTTAAATAAAATATTGTACTGATAAATTGAACTATCTATTGGATTGGTTGTGCTATGTACAAGCGCCTTGGTTGTAGAAAGGTGCTTTTTTATAAATAAACTATGATATGGTATGATATGATACCAGGGTTCCCCACTGTCTGAAAATATAAGGTGGTGGCAGTGATGATCGAGTCCAAAGGTGCATTATTTTTCTGGACCCCCTATATGCACTGTACATGTGCATAAGTGGATTTTAAGTAAAATATAGTGGATTGGTATCAGAACAGGGGTAGTAATGCAATAAAGGATGAGAATAAAAGATGATTTTAGAGGATTTTATAACAACAATCAGTAATGGATAAAAATATAGGGTGGTGGCAAAAAAATATAGGGTGGTGGTAAAAAATATAGAGTGGTGGTAAAAAAATATAGGGTGGTGGCCCACCGTGCAAAAATAATGAATGGGGAACACTGGATACACCTCATACTAACCCATCACGGTTCCAGCGTATGAATCAACTGGGGGGGGGGGGGCGGCGTTATTTCAAGTTTAACTATGTTTACAGAAGCTTCTCAGCCAACTGTATGTTAAAGTTTTGTGGCCAAACTGGAATTACCGAAGGTGACACATTTTCACTGGGCAGGACAGTACACTCAATACACAGACAGTCGCAACAGGTGTTACTTGCAAACTGCTCTGTGCAGCAAAAGAATTTAAAGCACTCACCTTGGTAAAATAACTGGTCATGGCCCTCTGCACAATGCACGAGGGACTAGATCAGATGTATGCTTTGCAAGACCCACTACGGACCTACTGCATTTGGCAAACAGTCCACAGACCGGGGAAAATCTTGCCCTTCTGGGTAAGACAGATGCTCTATGCTTATATGTTATTGTTCATGCTTCTTGTTCTGCAGTTGATCTTCTATATTTTGGGAATGGGAGGGGGAGGGACAGAGGGGGCAGGGTATCCATAGTGATAGTTACACTTTAACAGGGTAGCAGAGGACAGACCATAACACTTCCTTGTCAGACTCTACTAACAGGATATTATGAGTGCAACTATTAAATACATTTCATGTAATATAAAGGAAGCACGCTGTAAAGTGAAATGATATCAGATTCTTAAGCAAGCTGAACAGCTAGGGGCACAGATTATTTTCTTACAAGAAACTACTTTATTAGCTAATAGAGCCAAATTTATTTCTAAAAGAATGGATTAAGCAAGTTTATGGTGCAGGTGACTGCACCTGGAAAAGAGGGGTTGAAATACTGATTAGTAGGCCCACCAGGCTTCACCTTACCCAGAGTAGGGACCACCCAGAGGGACGGTATCTCTTCCTCCGGGGTATTCCAGACAACACAGAGGTACTGCTGGAGAGTGTTTATGGCCCAAATACCGACTCACATGCGTTCTTTATGTCATTGACAAACCTGACTGCTCCCTTTCTGCACCTACTGAAAAGACTACCCCGCACAGAGGGTGCTTACAGATATAACTGACTCCCTTGGGGTGTGTTACCCATGGAGGCTCTCTTCCCTTACAATAAAGAACATACCTATATTATTCACCGGCTCAGAAGTTATATTCTAGGGTAGACTTTTTTCTTATAAGTCAGATGGTCCTCCATGGGCTACACACCTACGGTATATACCCAAGAGTTCTGTCAGATCACTCCCCATTTGACTTCAGCACGCATTTACAGAAGGGAGAGACAAAAATACAAGCTGGAAGCTGAACATCCAGCTCTTAGAAGACAAATTTATAGTCAACAAAATCCAAGACTCGTTACCTAATTTTGTTCAACATAATTAAGGATCCATAGACAAACCAGACCTTGAATGGACTGCTTGCAAAAGTACAATACAAGAGGAATTTATCAAATCAGCATCCAAAAGAAGCAGGGACAGGAACAAAAAAGCAACGAAATTACTAGCAGAAATTAGCGGGACAGAAGCCAAGTTAAACTCTTCCACCCCATACCATATTAGATCCTCACTGAGCTATCTTAGGGATAGATATACAGTATTGCTCAGAGAAAAGGTAGAAAACACCATCTGCAAAACCCAACAAAATATGTTGAACAGGGAGAAAAAGCCAGAAAGTTGATGGCCCTCTGTCTTAAAGGACAACTAAACCAGCTCAGTGAACAAAATAAAGAAGGCAAAATCAGACAACATAGGGCTATAGACTAAGCCCTTACCTATGATATAATAATGTCGTTTTATCTCAAAACTCGATTTAGCAGCATTTCAGCAAGTTTAAAAAAATATAAACAAAGCTCCGAATTTTTTAAAGTCCCCACTCCTGACTGCAGCCTAAGATGGCAGTGACATGCTTACGTGATGATCTCATTGGAGCCACAGCGCTCCGGAGCGTTCACAAGAACTCTATAGGGTCTTATTAAATATATTACTTATAATTCCCTCGGGCTGCATATATGGGTAAAATCCTTTACTGTACATGTGTGATACCATCTTTACACATGTACAGTAAAGGATTTTACCCATACATGCAGTCCGAAGGAGTTAAATGTAATATATTTATTAAGTCCCTATACAGTTCCTATGATCACTCTGGAGCGCTGTGGCTTCAATGACATCATCATGTAAACACGTCGCAGCCATCTCAGGCTGCAGAAGGGAGCGGGGACTTTATAAAATTCGGAGCTTTGTTTATATTTTTTAAACTTGCCAAAATGTGCTAAATTGAGTTTTGGGATAAAATGAAGGACATTATATCATAGGTAAGGGCTTAGTCTATAGCCCTATGTTGTCTGATGTTGCCTTCATTTTATTTACTGAGTCAGTTTACTTGTCCTTTACGAAATAGGGAAGTTTCGTGCCCAATCCATTCAGACCTAGACAGATCACTGAAACAGTCTCCCAGGGGAGATAGCAGAGGAATGATTTCACTTTCATAGTAGTTTGTATGGGTCTCCCCAGCATCCACTTGTCGAATAGAGTGTATCCAACTATTTAGACTCCGTTACATTACCGTCTACAGAACAGAAAACATACCTGGCACACCATGTAACACAAATTGAGATTTTTAACTACCATCAGTGCACTACCACCTGATAAAGCTCCAGGCCTGGTCAAATTCACGGCTAATTTTTATAAAAAACATTCTCCCTGGAACTAGCGACTATACTGCTTATACATCCATGATAATAGGATTTCAGACCCAACCTTAGCAGCAGCAATGATAAACCTTCTTCCCAAACCCAGGAAAGATCCAGACAAATTAGCAAATTACAGATCGATATCCTTTATTAATCAGAACATGAAAATCCTGGCCAAGACCCTGGCAGGGTGACTTACTGTGACTTAACACAGTATGGGGTGGCCTAATACGGCAGGAGCAGGTCTGCTTTATGCCCACCCATAATTTGTTTGACCACTTAAGAAAGCTGATGCACCTCTTCTCTGCATATGAGGATCCAGGAACCCCCATGTCCTTGGTATCCTTGGATGCGGAGAAGATGATGTCTGATACGGTATCATGGCCCTTCCTTTTTGCAGTTCTCAGTAAATTCAAATTCCCTAAAGAATTTATACAACTGGTCCAGACTCTATATAATAAACCCAATGCCAAGATCTACTGCAATGGGGTCTTTTTCGCAGCCCTCTCCTTGCATAGGGGAACCATACAGTGGTGCCCACTTTCCCCCTTACTTTTCAATTTGTAGCTAGACCTTTCACTAGGAAGCTCATAACAAATCCAGATCTAACCAGTATACACACAGGAATGGAACAATTCAAAGTCTCTGTTTATGCAGCTGACATTTTACTGACATTACTCACCCACAAACATCTATCCCGGCGGTCCTAGCCACAAAATAAAAAATAACTTGGGTGCCTATCTGGTTACAAATTGAACACCAATAAAATCGTGGTCATGCCCCTGAATGCAGCAGTTGCCAAGCCGGACATCATTAAAATGGTACTGGTTTGGACCCCAAAACAACTAAGATACCTGGGCAATGAAGTCAATAGGGACCAGCGAGCTCTCAAACATTTTAACCTTGATGATCTACTAGCTAAAATTGGTCAAGGCTCTGGCCACTGGAAGATACTAACATTGTGGGAAAGAATCAACATAATCAAAATGAATATTTTACCAAGATTACTCAAACCCCTCCAAATGCTTAGTATCTTCTTGCCCATGTTATCGTTTGATAGAATACATTCCACAATATCCAAATTTATACGGGTAGGTACGGACGGCTATGTGTCATGCCTATTATAAACTAGCATCATCCAATCAGACGAGGCTTCAAGCTCCTGCATTTTAGCCTTTACTACTGGGCCAGCCATGCCAACAAATATCTTAGATGTACGGCACCCAACCCTTCTGAAAAAGAGCGTGGTTACACTCCCATCTGCTTTGAACAGAACAGCAGCTAATAACAGAAAGCCATATATCCCCTCAAGCCATACTGTCAGCTAACCTTACTCTACTGACCCAAATTACTAAGTCCATTTTGGTCTTTCACTCAAACTTCACAATCAGCTGGGACATTTCTAAAAGTGAACTGATTCAAAGTCACTGGACAGCCAATCTTTTTTAATCTGAAGTTTAATATTGCAGGGAAAATACTTCCAACAGACCGGCTGAGCAATCCTAGCATCACAGCAATCTCATACTTGTTGCCAAACAGACACTTTCTCCTGTTCACATTTATTAAGGCCCTTTATCACTTAACTGACAGGGAGGCATTCAAATTTATACAACTGACCCACACTATTGAAGAGTACCTGGGGCCAGCCCCATGGACAGCTTAAAATCAACAGACCCTCCATTCGGGAATCCCAAGGGCTACTCAGTCACATGCTATATCACAACTATACACATACATATTTTGCCAGGCGTATCCCACCTTAGATGGAACATTTAATTACTGGAAGGCAGTCTTCCCCAAAAGTAGTTTAAATGAGAAATGATTTGGAGTGCTTTATAAACTTTTTCCAAAAATGACAAATTATGACTGACCAATTTCACATTCTGAATAATCTCTATTACACGGCAACTAAATTAGCCAAAATGGGTAGGCTACAAATCCAGCACATGTATACGGTGTGGGACTGGAAAGGGCACCCTGATTCATACACTCTGGAAATTCACAAAGGCCCAGGCCCTGTGGAAAACCATCAAAGACAAAGCAGACCCTCTTCTTGGCTGAGAAGAATTGTTCACACTCGAAATCTGCATACCAAGAGATGACACCACGGTGTCTGTAAAAGGAAGAAAATACCTATAGCAATGATTTCTCTACCTGTCAAGAAACTGGTTTTACGATACTGACTAGACCAAAAGAATGTCTCATACATAGAGAGGTTAGCAGATCTATTGTTCGACCACAGAACTGAAAAAACGATTGCAGTTATAAGTAATACAAAACTGTATGATAAAAGATGGAACAAATTACATGCACTTTACACTCTTCCCAGCACTGTAACCAATGCCCCTTAAAATCTGGACTCATAGTACATGAATTATTAGCTCTACTTTGGATTTTTACAATTGTACGTGATGCACCATCAACTGATGTACCTATATCCATTAGCTTACCCCTCATTTTTAAATTTAACAGCCCAGGCAATAACGAAAGGGGACAAGAAGTTTTCAGGTATGTTAACGAAAGAAAAAATACTAAGGGTGGGATTGTGAGGCTAAAAAGGGAAGAGGGGAGTGTGCAAAGGGGGGACCAAGAAAAAGCAGAAATCCTAAACAAATATTTTTGTTCAGTATTCACAGACGAAGGGGAGGGAACGCAGTTAGGCAACAGAAGCACCAATGGAAGGGAGGTGGACATTAGTCCATTTACGGAGGAGAGAGTCCTAAAGGAACTCACAAATCTGAAGGTGGACAAGGCAATAGGGCTGGACAGAATACATCACAGAGTATTAAAAGGACTTAGGGAGGTGCTGGCAGCACCACTTACAGCCCTGTTCAATAAATTGCTGGAAAGAGGTGTGGTACAGAAGGACTGGAGGGGTGCGAATGTAGTCCCTCTCCCCGAAAGTGGGAGCAGGCTGGCAATTACAGGCCAGTCAGTCTGACCTCAGTGGTGGGGAAATTAATGGAATCACTACTAAAAGAAAGGATTGTGAAATATCTTGAATCCAGTGGAGCACAGGATCCAAGGCAGCATGGATTCACAGTGGGAAGGTCTTGTCAAACTAATGTACAGTTTACTCACCTGTAACAGTTCTAGGAGTGGTATATGTTGTTCATCCACACTGTCTGGCAGGTTCCTTGCCGCTTTAAGATGGTCCGGAAAGTCTTCAAGCTGGCTCCTCCTACCCACCCGGGTGGTAAAACCCTCGGCTCTGTCCCATGACGCCAGATCTAGCCTGCTGGAAGCCAAGTTGCGCATCGAAGCCGGGGTTGTCAGGTGGGTCGTGTGGATGAACAACATATACCACTCCTAGAACTCTTGTTACAGGTGAGTAACCTGTATTTCTAGGGACATGGATATGTTGTTCAATCCACACTGTCTGGCAGACTCCTAGCAGTTCTCCGGGAGGAGGGAGGCAAGGCGCGCACCCCCTACTTGGTAAATAGGACTGGAGAACCGAGGTCCCAAAACCAGCATCCCGGCGTGACTCTAGGTCAATGTAGTAATGGGAAATAAAGGTGTGTGTTGACTTCCAGGTAGCAGCCCTGCAGATTTCCTGGATAGGGACGTCCCTAGAAGCAGCCACCGAAGCAGCGGTATGGCGGGTAGAATGAGCTCTTATCCCTTTGGGAGGCTCCATGCCCGCCGACCTATAGCATAGATCTATGCAGGAGGTGACCCACCTGCTTATCGTCCGCTTGGCTGCAGGTCTGCCAGGTGTGGCTTCAGCGTAGGTGACAAACAGCTGGCGAACCTCTCCCCGAACTTCAGCCATCCGCTCCTTATAATAAGCGAGCGCTCTTCTAGGGTCCAAAGTATGGAGCCTATATTCGGCCACTGAGGTGTGATTGGGGTAGAACACCGGCAGCGTCAACACCTGGTTCAGGTGAAACTCTGACACCACCTTCGGAAGGAACTTGGTGGGGGGTGAAGGACAATCTTGTCCCTGTGGAAGACCAGATAAGGAGACTCAATGGAAAGCGCCTGGAGCTCTCCCATCCTTCTGGCTGACGTAATAGCCACCAAGGAGGCGGTCTTCCACAACAGGTGAGAGATGTCACACCTGTGCATCGGTTCGAATGGCTTGCCCATGAGCTTAGCCAATACCAGCAGTAGATCCCACAGAGGTGGAGTTTCTCGCACCGGAAGGGATATGTGGTCTAGACCTTTAAAAAGCGCCCGACCACCTTTTTCAGTGCCACTGACTGCTTGCCAGCCCGCACCTGGTAAGCACAGATGGCTGCCAGGTGCACCTTAAGGGTCGTTGACTGAAGCCCTAGCTGAGAAAGGGACCACAGGTAGTCCAAAATACTAGTTAATGGACAGGAAGAGGGGTCCAACCCCTTGTCGTGACACCAAGTGGAGAATCTCTTCCATTTGAAGGCATAGCACTTTCTGGTAGACTCCTTACGGGATGCCTCAACGATGTTGAGGACCTCGTCGGAAAGACCCAAGGCCTGGAACTCTAGCCGCTCAGGAACCAGGCCATCAGGTGCAAGGATTGAAGGTTCAGATGGAGAACCTTCCCCTTGTCGACTGAGATCAGGTCCGGACGGGCTGGAAGCCATCTCGGGAGCCTAGAGCTGAGGCTGAGGAGATCTGGGTACCAGAGCTGGCGAGGCCAGTCTGGGACTACCAGAATCACCTGTGTCTTGCCCCTCTTCACCTTGAAAAGCACCTTGTGGATCAAGGGAAATTGAGGGAAGGCGTAGAAGAGTCCACGGCCTTGAGAAGGTATCCCCCTGCAGCGAGCCCTGCTGAGGGGGGCGGGCATGAAACAGCCTCAGCTCCGTGTTCTCCCTGGAGGCAAACAGGTCCACCTGAGGGGTGCCCCATGGGAGAACATGTCTTGAACTACCTCCGGCAGGAGAGACCACTTGTGAGATGCATCGCCCATCCGGCTGAGGGCATCGGCCAGACTGTTCGAGGCTCCTGCCACATGGATGGCTAGGAGATCCGCCTCCAGGCTGATCACAAGAGACCAAATGTGGAGAGCTTCCTTGTACAGGGGCAAGGAGTGCGTCCCACCCTGACAGTTGAGACAGTACATGGTCGTGGTGTTGTCTGTCTGGACCTGAACCACCTGACCCCGTACAAACGGAGCGAAGGCGGTGAGGGCAAGTCGAACCGCTCGAAACTCCAGCAGGTTGATGTGGCATCGAGACTCCTGAGGGGTCCAGAGGCCATGGCCCGGAGTTCCCCCAGATGGGCACCCTAACCCATCAAAGAGGCGTCGGTCGAAAGGATGACTGTCGGCTCGAGGCGGACAAATGGGATACCCTGCTGCAGATGAGCTGGGACGAGCCACCACTGCAGGCCGTCCCACATCTTCTGGGTTACGGTTGCTGGCTGGTCCAACGGACCAGAGCGCTGTGACCACTGACGGGCCAGCCCCCACTGCAGGGGACGCATATGCCAGCGGGCCCAACGGACCACACTGGTGCAGGCCGCCATGAGGCCCAGAAGGTGTAGGAAGTCCCAGGCAGGGCGCAATTGCCCAACCAGAAATGATTGGGCAAAGGGGGAAAGGACTTCGGCCCTGTCCACCGGGAGCCGGGCTCTGGCTCGAAGAGAGTCGAGCTCTGCCCCGATGAACTGAATCACCTGCGATGGCACGAGTTCCGATTTGGCCTCGTTGATCAGGAGGCCAATTTGAGAGCAGACCTGGAGGGCCAGATCCCTGGACTGCTCCACCTCCAACCTGGAGGGGGCTGCTATCAGCCATTCAACCAGGTAAGGGTACACCTGGACCCCTCAGCACCACAGGAATGCTGTCACCACTGCCATGCATTTGGTGAAGACCCTGGAAGTTGGAGAAAGGCCGAAGGGCATGGCCCGGAACTCATAAAGTGATCCCTCTGCTCTGAAGTGGAGGAATCGCTGATAAGACGGACAGATTGGGATGTGAAAGAACACGTCCTGAAGATCCAGAGAGCAGAACCACACACCTAGTTCCAAGGATGGAATGATCTGAGCCAGAGTGACCATCCTGAAGGTGCGTGGCCTTAGGAACTTGTTCAGGTCGTGTAGATCAAGAATGGGGCACCAGCCCCCCATCCGCTTTGGGACCAGGAAGTACCTGGACACAAACCCTGGGTTCGGAGAAGGATCCACCACCACGCTGATCACCTTCCTGTGGAGCAGCACAGCTATGTCGGCTCGACAAGCCGACAGAGAGGCTGCAGAACTGGTAGCCCCCCCGAGGGGCGACGGCTTGATAGGGAGGGGTCCACTCGAATTCCAGAAGCAAACCCCTGCCCACCACTTCCAGCACCCAACGTCCGTGGTGACAGCAGACCAGGCGGAAAGGATGTGGCGGAGCCCTGCCCCACAGGGAGACCCAGAGAAGGAATGACGAGGTTGGGGGTGGCACCCCTCAACCCGTCACTGGGCAGGCTTGGAGGAAGGGCCGGCCGAGGGGCCGCCTGGAACCTTCCCTCCAGACTTCCTGTTGGAAGAAGCGGCAGACTTGGCCTTGGGGGGCCAAGCGTGAGCCTGCTGGCCCTGTTGCTGGTGCTGCTGGGCCAGGTGTGCTGCAGGGGCAGAAGGGTGAAAGGGCTTACGCTGCTGCTGGCGGCCTTTGTCCTTCTGGGCAGACGTGACTGAGTACAAGGTGGCAATGGAATTCTCGATCCTCTGGAGATGGCCCTCCACCCCCGGCCTGAACAATTCGATGCCCAGGAAGGGAACGTCTGCCAGTTTATGCTGGGTATCTGCCGTGAAGGTGGAGATCTGCAGCCAAGCTCTGCGGCGCATAGCTACTGCAGCCGCTACTGACCGGACACAAGAGTCTCCAATGTCCAATGCAGTTTGGAGCTGTTTGGCGACCGCCCTTCCCTGATCCCACACCTGCTTGACTGTCGTTTGAAGGTCAGCCGGGAGATGAGGAAGCACCTCATCCAGGGAACCATAAGGGCGTGTAAACAATGTGCCATCAGCAAGGCCGAGCTAGCCTGTCGAAGACCTAGGGAGGAGGCAGCGTAAACTTTGTGCCCCGAGTACTCCAGCTTCTTGGACTCCTCGTCGGGGGGCTTTTCAACGTCCCCAGCATTTCTGGAGCACCGGAAGATGCTATCAGTTACCAGCCCTTCAGTCAGGGGTGCTCCGGAAAACCAGAGTGGGAACAGGTGGGGACTGCACACTTGCGAGCCATCCTGGCCGAAGGTGCAGGACAGGATGCAGGCCGCTGCCACAACTCCAGAGCCGGGCCAACAATGGCCTTGGCCACAGGGAAGGCCTCCTTGGGGGAATTCCCTTGGTCCAGAATCTCTGAGAAAGGATATCTGGCCCATTTTAGTATGGGTTCGAGCTGCATCCCAAAAGGACTCGGAGATGGGCCAAAGAATCCCCAGGAACGAGGATGGGCTCTCATCCACCGACTGACCACCGGAAGATTCCAGGTCGAGGGGCCTGGAATACAAGGAGGAGTCATCGGACTCCGAGGAGTCTGTGAACAGCTGCTGAGCGTCTAAGCCACCCTACACTTGCCGAGGCAGATCAGGGGTGAGGGTGACAGACAACCTGTGGGGCAAGCCCTGACCCGACCGAAAATCCTTGGTTGGGGCCCCAGTCTTAGGTTGCAGAGGCGGTGGTTCCACCACAATGGGTGGAGCAGCCAGTTTTGGCCGAGTAATCGGTGATGGAGTCGGCTCCTCGACTAAGCAGCCGATGGCGACAGGTTGCTTTGGTTGTTCGGGAGACAGCCACTTAATGTCCGGTGAAGGCAACGGAATCAGCTTGTTGCCGCTAGTAAGAGCTGCTGCCACATCATGTTCTCGTAGCGCCAACGCAACTTGCGCTGAAGCCTATCCTCCGAAGAGGACACTGAGGATGAGCGGCAACGCCGCTTTCCGTGATGCTGGGACAGAGACCGCCGATGTCGGTGGGACCTACCCCACACAGAGGAGGACCGAGACTGCTGGGGTCGCCGATGGTGGGTTGAAGAGGGGGCGGGGGAAACCCGCTCATCCCTTTGGTTCAGGGTCCTTGACTGGGGACTTCAGCACAGGAGGCATGGGCAAGTCCTCGGTAACCACCAGCGGAACCGGTGAAGAAGGGTTGTCGGCTTCTCCAGTCGACAACCCATCCAACAGGTCGAGAAAAATCTCGACCGCATCAACGGATGTCTCGGCTGGCTGACCTGACTGGGACACCGTGAAGCCAGCGGCCTTAGCCGCAACCCTGACCAAAGTCGAAAGCAGACGCTCCGGGGAACGAGATCTCTCCCGCTCCAATGAACGTCGACAGTGGGACTTACCTTTCGGTTCCTTTTTCTTCAACCTACTCATGCGAGTCCCTGAGGGCCCTTCTCCCTTGGTGGAAAGGGACTGACAAAGCTCCTTAAAAGAAGCAGTGTAGGAGGAACCCAAGGAGAGCGGGATAAACGCTGATGATGATGAAGAAGAAGACGCAGTCTGGGCCGCTTCCTCCTCGAGGGTGATTAACTCTCCAGCTGCTCCGCGGACACCGCCCAATGGGCCTCCTTCGACTTCACCGGCGGAAACCGTTTCTTGGGACGCCCCAGTTGAAGTCGGGCAGCGTGGTCCTCTAGAACCGAAGGCGCAAAAGACTTGCATAGATCGCAGGCCTGCGGATCATGAGCAAGCCCCAGTAGTAAACGCACGTGGCGTCCGGGTCGGTCCGAGACATCTTCTGCCCACAAGGGCACCGATGGAAGTCAGGAGTAGATTTTGTATCCATCGCAGCGCGAGGGAAGTAGAAGACTTAAGTCTCGTAAACTTTAAAATTATTTTCGGAAAAAACGAAGGATTAGGATCCAGGCCTACAAACGTTGAGCGCTAAGGAGGGAACCTGAGCTTCCAAGCGGTAAGGAAGATCTGGCATCATGGGGTGGAGCTGTGGGTTTTACCACCCGGGTGGGTGGGAGGAGCCAGCTTAAAGACTTTCCGGCCCATCTTAAAGTGGCAAGGAACCTGCCAGACAGTGTGGATTTAACAACATATCCACGTCCCTAGAACTGACAGATTTCTTTGACTGGGTGACTAGAGAAGTAGATCGGGGGGTGATATATGCCTACCTGGATTTCAGCAAGGCCTTCAATACCGTCCCACATATGAGGCTTGTAAACAAGTTGGGCAGCCTGGGAGTGGTTCCCTGGGTGGTAAACTGGGTCATAAATTGGCTGAGTGATAGGACACAGAGGGTGGTGGTGAACAGAGTTCAATCCAAAGAGAGGGGGGTGACCAGCGGGGATTGGTGCTGGGACCAGTTTTTTTTGTTTTTTTTTTGCATTATTTCTTTATCCCCTCCTATGTACCCCGGACCTGCCATTTCCTTCAGGCAGCCATGATCCCCGACATCCACTTACTATCCTCCCTTGGAACCCCCTACCTCGGACTGCAGCCAACCCTGGGGTAGCTCGGCGTAACTCTTCGCCGAGTGGGTCCCCTTTCTCCGAGGGGGAAGGCACCGGTAGGGCAGCCAGTACACTCTTTCTCTCGGCCCCAGGGTGCTGCTGAGGCAGTCAGACTCCTCGAAAGTTCTTTGGTGGTGTCGGCAGATCGTCTGCCGTCATCCTGGCCAATCAGGGATGGTTTTTACATTTTCCTGGCACCCCTGATGTTGCACTGCATCTTGTAGTACTCCTGGTCTCCACCGGGGGCCGCTACAGAGCAAGACATCACCCTAACCCACCCTAGGAGAGGAGATCTGTCCTTCAGATGCTCAATCATCTCCCAACCCCGCCAACCCCCAGTGACCCGGAGTCCGTTTCTGAACCCGGGTCGCCGGTGTGGTTTGAGGTAAGGCGCCAGCGCCTCAGCCCTCTGCGCCACTGGGCCAACCATTTTTTTTAATGTCTTCATAAGCGACATTGCAGAAAGGCTGGAAGGGAAAGTATGTCTCTTTGCAGAAGACACGAAGATCTGCAACAGGGCTGACACTCCAGCCAGGGGATGGGATACTTGCTGTTCACATAGCGCAGGAGGGAAGCCAACAGGAGGCTGGCTACTGACAAACAATGAGCACAGGGCCCAGAAGTGAGGTACTTCATGTGAGAGCGCACCATGCTCACTGTTGCCCCTGGCAAGCAATGGACAGCACTCTTCCTCCAGACTGGTGCTGCACACCAACTCCCCATATCTTGGGCTAGAGACTCTCCCAGTACTAGACTCCTCCTCTTCCTCCTGCCATGTTCCACTCCCTTCTGTCAACATGCCTCTGGTGCATAAAATCTGCAAGCACTTGGCCAACGACAATGTTTTAACCTGCACAGGGGTTAGACAACGGTCTTTAATCAAATAGTACTGTGTGTAGTGAAACCAGAGAACAGGTTGGTCTGTTTGCCGTTTACCTTTTCTTTTTTATTTCATACTTACATTTTTTCTTGAATCTGTGCAAATACATTAAACAGTTTCTGTAAACGTTAGTAAAAATAGTGAAAAAGGAACCGTGAAACAGAACATGGATCGCTTTACTAAAGTAAGATGTACCTGCACAGCCTCATCACGTGCCTGCTTCTCCTCTTGTCTTTTCTGACGTTCCTCCTGTAGCTCATTTAGTCTGGTTTCATACTCTTTTAGTTTTGATAGGGCATCGTGTCTTTTATTCTGGGCTTCCAGAGTGTTTATAAAGGCAATCTCATTTACCTAACAGGATAATAATGAAATATCAATACAAGTTCTAATTAAGGTCCTCACATGCGACCTCAGATAAAGCCAAGAGGGCTGTCATTACCTTTTGGAGGCAACGTATCAAAGTACCTAGAGGGATATGGTATAAATTAGGATGTTACCGCAAAGTGAATTTCATGACTAAGCTATTCACATCATTAGCACGATACAAAGAGAGAAATGAAAGAAAGGCTTTATTTAAAAAAGAGAGAGAGTTAGATATGGACAAAATTGCATTATGATGTAAGGCAAAACATATTTATTTCTAAATATAAAATGTTGTTGAAGTATCCAGAAAAACATTTTAAAATATAGCCAACCACATAATGTTTATTTTCTGTATTTATTTCACTTATTATTACTGAAAACATCTGCATGACAACATTATCTTTGCCCCCCCCGACTTCATCTAATCATCTTCCAGTTCCCTCCTCAGAAAATACAGATAAGAACTCTCCATGACAGCAGACCTTTGAGAGAATCTCCTTCATTAGGCCACACCTTTAGAACAGTAACTACAAGTCATTAGCATCAGGACCACATGGAAACTTTTTGCTAGCCAGGGTCTGCCCACAATAACTTGCAACAATGACACGTATATAACGTGAGCGGCCCCATCACTCCTTAATTCCTCACCAGTTAGCCTTTGGGGGCCTTTAACAGTGAGGAACCAGGCAATTATACCAGTATCAGGCAACAAGGGGAAGCATGGGACCTGAAATAGAATGCATGGAGTAAGCCTTTAAGCACAGCATCTAATATAACTCTCAGGATTCTGAAAGGGGGAAAGAGAGAGGGTACAGCATGGCCTAATGGAGGAGATTCTCTCGAAGATCCACTGCTATGGTAAGTTCTTGCATAACTGTTCTGTATTCATTGAGGATATCTTCTCCATTAGGCCATACCTTAGGAACAGACTCCCAAGCAGTACAAAGGAAGCCGGGAGGATGGTACAGTCTGATATGTGATCAGGACAGAAGGCCTTGAAGTACAGCAAGCACAAAACCAGCATGTCTATGACAGCCGATGTCCAGATTATAATGTTTAGTGAAAAGTGTGAACAGTGCTCCACGTGGCTGCAGCACATACATCAGCAGCAGGGGCATTCTTGGAACAAGCTATGGAAGTGGCCATACCCATTGTGGAGTGACCATGGACAGCACCAAGAAGTTTCTTACCCTACTTCCTATAACAAAATGTAATACAATTAGCCAGCTATTTGGACAAGCATTGTTTAGACACATGAGCACCCTCTTTCCCAGGGGCAAATGAAACAAAAAGCTGAGGGGACATTCTGCAGTCCTTGATGCAAGAAACATAGTATCTCAGTGTTCTATGTACATCTCAAGTATGGAGTAGTGCCTCACCCTGGTTGGCATGCTCAGGATAATAAGCAGGATGGTTCTGCATAAATTCTGATACCACCTTCTATAGAAATTTAGGATCTGTATGCAAAGAGACTGAAAAATCAAATAAGGAGGCTCACACATAAGAGTCTGAAGCTTGGCACTCCTCTGAGCAGAAGCCATCACAAATAACAGTTGCATATTTATCATAACAGCAGATCTTCGAGAGTACCTCTTTCATCAGGCCACACCTATGGAACTTACAGACGCCAGGCACTAGGACCACACGGATACTTTGGAAAGCAGTTAAACAGGGGCTGCCCATGACGACATCAGACGTCAGCATCCACATAAACATGGGCGGCCCCTCCTCTCTCCAGTTCCACATCGGAGATCATGCTTGGAGGACCTCTCTGTAGGGAACCAGGAGAGAACCCAGCACTTCACAAGCCAGGTGAGGCAGAGGGCTGAAAAATGTAACAATGGAGATATGAGTCCAAAGACCCAGTGTTGCAAAAATAAAAGGGGGGGGGTGCATGGCCTGATGAAAGAGACACTCTTGAAGATCTATTGTTACGATAAGTATGTAACTGTTCTATCTTCTTCGAGGATATCTCTTTCATCAGGCCACACCTATTGAACGAATACCAAGCAGTACAGAAAACTAACAGTCTGGGTGGCTGGAACCTATAAGCTTATGAAAGCAGGCCTTGTAGTACAGTTAGGCCAAAGCCAGCAGGTTGACAAGAAATAAAGTCCAGACTGTAGTGTTTAGTGAAGGTGTGGTCAGTACTCCAGGCAGCAGCTGCACAGATTTCTGCGGCAGACACATTTCTAAAACAAGTAACAGAGGTGTCCATGCCTCTAGTGGAATGACCTCAAACCACACCATGAAGTTCCTTACTATACTTCCTGTAACAAAAAGTAATACAGTTTGCTAGCCATTGGGACAAGAACTGTTTAGACACTGGGGCGCAATCTCTCCCAGTGGCAAGCAAAACAAAAAGCTGTGAGGACTTCCTGCAGTCCTTGGTATGGTGTGTACAGAACCTGAGGATTCTATGTACATCTGAAGTGTGGAGCAATTCTTCTCCTGGATTCTGGGTAATATACTGGCAGGTGGATGGTTTTATTTAAAGTAAACTCGGACACCATCTTTGGTAGAAACATAGGTTTAGTATGCAAAAACACCCTATTCGCTGTGGAAAATCAAATAAGAAGGCTCACACATTAGAGTATGTAGCGCAGAAATTCTTTGGGAAGAAATGACTGCAACTAAAAATAATGCTTTCCAAGAGAGAAAGCGAGAACGCACAGGCTACACGTCGTGGCTGGCTCACAAGGAGCTAAATCAGCTTTTCCAGAATAAAATTCAGGTCCCAAGCCGGGAATGGATTTTGGATAGGAGGCTTTAAATGTAGAATGCCTCTAAAGAATGTACGGGCTACCTCCAGCTAAGCCACCTTGCGACCACTGATGAATACATGGAAAGCAGATATGGCAGTCAGGTACACTTTGATGGAGGAATACTGCAGACCTGAATCCAATAAGGACAGCAGGTACTCTAGAACCTGATGAACTGGCCAAGTGAATGGATCCAGGTGGTGAGAAGCAGCCTATAAAACAAACAGCTTCCATTTCATGGAATAAGTGGATCTGGTGGATGGTTTTCTAGCAGCCACCAGACCATCCGCCACTTTTAGGGAACCCGCAAAATGGGCTACGGCTATGTCTTCAGGAGCCATGCATGTAGACGAAGAGACTTCAGCTCCGGATGGACCAGGATTCCCTGTTCCTGTGACAGCAGACCCTTGCACAGGGGCAGAGGTACTGTGGGTTCCACTGCTAGCTTCTGCAGCAGGTGGAACCAGATCTGTCAAGACCATAGGGGAGCAATGAGTATCAGAGGTGCCATCTCAATTTTCAGCTGAAGCAGTACTCTCTGATTTAGAGGAAAGGGAGGGTAGGCATACAGAAACCTCCCTTTCCAAGAGAGGGACAACGTGTCTTGCCAGAAAACTCCAGGCCCTGGAGCGAGTGAGCAGAAAAGTGACAGCTTTGCATTGTGTGGGGACTCAGAAAGGTCCAACTCTGGAAGACAGTTCCCACTCGTGCATTCTGGACTTTGACTGGCTGAGCTTGTCTGCAAAAACGTTCTGGATGCCTGAAACATGTACTTCTAAGAGTTCAAGACCGTATTCAAGAGCCCAATACCAAACCCTTATTGTTTCCCTGCACAGCATAATAAGAATGAGTCCCCCCCTTGTTTGTTGATGTAATGCATCACACTGACATCATCCATCGGTAACAGAGCATTGTTGAGGCACAGGTCAGAAGGCATAGGAAAACCAGGAGCAGTTTCAAAATTCGCAAATAGCGTTTTGTTTTTCTCAATAGCAGCAAAATAAAAATTATTTAGTGTAACTATTTACAAAGGCAGTACAAACAGAGAAAACTAAGTCCCTCTTCTGAGGGTATCTCTTAATTCCAAGTTTCACTCTCTCAGTCTCCCACTCTTCTTGTCTTTCTAGCAAAAGCTTTTCTGCTCTTTTTGTAAGTCTTTGTCTGGGAACTTAAGATAGCCTGCTTCTCACAGAATGTTCTTGTCAGTTTCATTCTCTGCAAGTGCAGCAAAACAGTACACAGTGACCTAGAACTGACCTCTTGTTTACTGCTCTGCAAAAGGCTTAAAAGCTGCATCTCAGGTTAACCCCTTGAGTTCCAAATAGCTTTGCAATCATTTCAACAGTATAACTATATACAGTTTTAAACAAAGGGATCCCAGTTTCAGTCACATTTCCACATAAAGATTCACATATATTTTTATACCCGTAGACATGCAAGGGGGAAGAAAAGACAGAACAGTAACTGAAGGCAGAGAGACAGCGAGAGACAGAGAACTGCGAATCAGCTGAAGTGATCAGTTCCTAGGTCTCAAGAAAATTTGGTTGTGCAACCGGATAGAGAAGAGACAGAAAAAGAGAGGATAGAACAGACCCTTGTGTTTAAACTCTTTCTGCATAACAAATGAGGAAGAGACTTATTCAACCCTGTCACACAGGGGACCTGGGGAAAAGTGGTTCTGGAAGGCCTGGAGTCTGTGCAGAATGGCTCTCATTTCCAGAACACTAATGTGCAAGGTGCTTTCTACCAGAGTCCACATGCCTTGTGTCTGATGAGGAATTGAGTGCGCCCTCCAGCCCAGCCCCGAACCATATGTGGTAAGGATATGAAGGGGGGAAGGGATCAGAAATAGAACCCCCTTGATCAAGTTGCTGGGTTTCATTCACCACTTGACCACTTTGCACACAGGAGACGTGACTAGCCATCTGTTCTATGTCATCTGTGAGCTGATCCCACTGGACTCTTAGGGTCCACTGGGGAATTCGCATATGCAGTCTGGCCAGTGGTACTGTGACTATGGCAGTGGACACGAGTCCAAGAAGGTGCAAAAACGTCTTTGCTGAGACATGTAGATTATCGTGCACTAATTGTACTTGTGCAGTTAGGTGGTCGGCCCTGTTCAAAGGCAAGAAAGCTGAGCCATGGGCTGTGTCCAGGACCACCCCTATGTACTGCAGTCACTGGCAGAGTGTCAGCACTGATTTTGCTATATTGACTGTCACCCACAGAGCATCAAACAGCTGTCTGGTTCAAGCTAAGCTATCAACAGCTAGTTCCTGCAGTGGGCCTGCAATAGCCAATTGTCAAGGTAAGGGAAAACATAAAGGCCTTCTTGGCGAATGGCTGCTGCCACTACTGCTGAGCATTTGGTAAAGATCTGTGACGTAGAAGAAAGGCCAAAGGGCAACATTCTGATTTGGTAATGTTCCACTTGAAATGGGAATCTCAAGTATTTTCTGTAAGGTTTCTGGATTTTGATAAGGAGGTATGTATCCTTCATATGCAGGGAGCACATCCAATCCCGTTTGCAGTAATGGAAGGAGACCCTGCAAAGTGACCATTCGGGACTTCTTTTATTCTATGAAGACAATGAGATCCCTTAGGTCCAGAAAAGGCCTCAGGTCTCCTGCCCACTTTGGAACAAGGAAGTACCAGGAATAAAACACAGTGTTCCTCTGTTCAAGAGGGACCAATTCTATGGCTCGTTTCTGAAGCAGGGTCTGTATTTTCTCCCACAACACAGGCAGGTGCCCTGGAGGATCGGTTGTGACAAGTGGAGGGATGATCTGGAGGGTTGTCCAGTAGTTCCAGAGCATACCCCTTTTCGATAATCTCCAGAAAACCATGCACAGTACAGTTATGAAAGAACTTACCGTAACAGTAGATCTTCTAGAGGAGCTCTTGCAGCAGGAAACAGCAGTAGGACTGAAGCCACCAGTCACCAGAACCACATGGAAAACTTCTAGCTAGCAGTCTATCACTGGGGGGGGGATTGCCCCCGCCAACGTCATCATGCTGACGTTTGCCTATCCTATAAAGTGGGTGGTCCCCCAGACCTATCTCAGTTCTCCTGCCGGAGACTCCGGAACAGTAAGTGAAAAGGAGAACTGAAGCAGTTTCTCAGAGCCAAGGAAAAACAGAAGTGCTGCAAATGAGAAGAAACTATCAGGGGGAAAGGAGGACGGGAAAGCAGTGCCTGCTGCAAGAGCTCTTCTCGAAGATCTGCTGTTATGGTAAGTTCTTACGTAACTACTATTTTACTTCGAGGGGGCTCTTACAGCAGGCAACACCAGAAGGACTGAGTCCCAAGCAGTACCAGAACTGACCAAAGAGTCAGCCGGGAGACGGCAACAGCAAAAGGCTCAGGAAAGAAGACCCTCAAGGACAGGTAGTCTGAACTTGCCCTGCACCTAGAAGCAATGTCCAGACTGTAGTCCCAGATGAAATTATGGACAGAACTCATGGTGGCAATGGCACAGATGTCCACAGCAGGCACATTCATGAAACAGGAGGTAGGGGCAGCAATACCTCTGGTAGAGTGGCCTTTTAATGCCCCAGGCAAGGGCTTGTTGTACTTACAGTAACAGTAAACAATGCAATTAGCCAACCATTTTGACAAAACATTGTTTCTAAACAGATGCCCCTTCTCTTCTGGAAGCAAACAAAACAAACAACTGGTCCAATTTCCTAACAGTCTGGGTTTGGTTAATATACAGTAACACTGAAGCACCCGATAGACGTTCAAAGTACAGAGTAAGGCCACCCCCCGATTAGAATAGTCAGGGAAATAAACGGGAAGGTGGATGGATTGGTTTAAGTGAACCTCAGACACCATCTTATGCAAAAACCTGGGGTTACTATGCATAGACACCCTGTCTCTGTGAAAAACTAAATAAGGCTCTTTATACATCACAGCCTGAAGCTCGGAAATCCTCTAAGCAGAATTAACAGCAACTAAAAATAATGCTTTCCACAACAGAATGCATAGCTCGCAACTCGCAGCTGGCTCAAAGTGAGGCAGAGCGAGCTTTTCCAGCAAGAAAAGAAGGTCCCATGGAGGGACGGGGTCCTGAATGAGAGGCTTCAAATGCAGAATGCCCCACAAAAAGTGCAGGAAACCTCCAGCTGGGCAACAGGTTTGCCCTCAATAGGTGCATAGTATGCAGAGATAGCGGAAAGGTGCACCTTGAGAGAGGAGAACCCCAGGCCTGAGCCCAAAAGGGAGCACAGATACTCCAAAATTAGATTCACTGGACAGGTGAAGGGATCCAGGTGGCAAGCAGCATCCCAAAGGGAGAAGCGCTTCCACTTCAAGGCACAGGAGGCTCTAGTGGAAGGTTTTCTAGCTGCCACCAGGACATCAGTGACCCTGGCAGAAACCCCAAAGCAGGCAATAGCTAAGTCTGCAGTAGCCACGCATGAAGATGCAGAGACTTGAGATCGGGATGGACCAGGTGCCCTGTTCCCGGGGGAGCAAGCCGGTGTACAGGGGCAAGGAAACTAGAGGTTCCACTGCCAGCTGCTGTAGCAGGGGGAGCCAAATCTGACATGGCCAGTAGGGAGCTATGAGAATCATCTTTGCATCCTCTGACAGAAGCTTGAGAAGAACTCTCTGCAGAAGTGAGAAGGCAAGGAATGCATATAGGAACCTCCCTTTCCAGCAGGAGGGACAATGCGTCATGCCAGAAAACTCCAGGCCCTGGATCAACGAGGCAGAAAAGTGGCAGTTTTGCATTGACAGGGAATGCAAAAAGGTTCAAATATGGACGGCATCACCTGCCGAAGAGTTCTTCGACCACTGAAAACAAAAATTCCCACTCGACCTGGACTGGCTTAGACTGTCGGCCATGGTGCTTTGGTTGCCTGGAACATGGATGGCTGAGAGTTCCAGGTTGTGCTCCATGGCTCAGTACCAGACTCTCATTGCCTACTGACAAAGGAGCATGAGCGCCCCCCGCTTTGTTGATGCAGTATACTACAGACATGCTGCCCATCTGCACTAGCAGAGGGCCACGAAGAATGTGGGTCTGGAAGAACTGAAGAGCATAAAGAAAGTACAGTTATGTAAGAAATGAAATTACATACCTACTGTAATTGTTGATCTTCTCTTGTATCGTCACCACTCCTTACTGCTGGGTGTAAGCCGGAGGCATGCACCCGCTACGGGAGTTTTTTTTGGTTTTTTGAGGGGAGGAGTCAGCACCAATGGCCACCTGATGAAGGCAACGCACTACTGCAGCGCAAGGGGCAGCCGTTAGGCGCCGCAGACTCCTCCTCCTCCTCCATCCCAGTTCTGTAAGTTGGACAGGCAAAATAAAAGAACAGAAGAATAAGAGCGAGGCAAGAGAGCCGAGGGATAGTAAAAGGAAAGGAAACAAACTGAAAAAGGAATAAGCTGAAAGAGGACAGGAAAGAAAAACATCCTACCCTAAGGGATCGGAGGGCCTCCTTCCTTGGGCGGCTCTGAGGGAGGAACAGAAAAGGGAAAGGAAGAAAGAGGGAAAGGGAAGAAAAAGAAGAGAACAGGATATTGGGTGGAGGGAAAAATACTGCCATAATCCAGAGTGAAATTGGCTTGAAGCTTATCAGCTCGGATCTTGAGCAGGGAGCAAGGATCCCTCAGATAAATCTGGTTTGGATGGTTCATCAAACCTTCTAGACAGCTTAAAACGAGAGAGGCAGATTTCCCTACACATCAGGCCGATGGCACATTTATAAGGTAGAAAAAGAAATGGGCAGACTGGATGGGCCTTGCGGTCCTTATCTGTCGCAACTTCTATGTTTCTATGTTTCATCACACTATTCTATTACCCTTCACTCAAGCTGAGAGCTCACAGAATGCCTAAGGCAAACTATGTTCTGAAGAAGGACAGCCCCCAACTAGGCAAAGGGAAAGAGACCCCTGTACCACACAGATATGTGTTAGCACGGGGGAGCCCTCAGAAAGGGCAACCTCTTGACAGGATGGACAGAGATAGTGAAGGAGCTCCTTCTGACTCCCTTGAGAAGGCAGGGTGAATGGACCAGACCACCAGACCAAAAATGAAAATTACGTACCTATCATAACTGTTGATCTTTCTGTGTATCTTCACCATTCATCAACAGTGGGTTATAGCGCTGGAGCTAGGACCCTGCGGGAGACTTTTTTTCCCCCTATGAGCGGAGTCGACATAGGGCCGGAACCGCCCTTGAGGCCGATGTTCTACGTGGCGCTCACGGGTTGGCAGTTATCTGTCGTCAACTCCGCCCCAGCCCCAGTTCTGAAACGCTGGAGAGTGTAAGGAAAAGGAGGTGGGGTAAGGCAAGACAGCCCAAGGTATAGATAAAAGGAAAGGATATAAAGAACTAAAAGGAGAAATAAACGACAGAGCAGACAGAAGAGAGAAACCACAATGGGAAATTGGGGAAAGGAAGGGGCCCCAATCTCTAGAAGGAGGAGAAGAGGGGGGATGGGGGGGGAGAGAGAACTACACCCCCAGGAACAGTCCTGCATCCTAGGGTTTTGACAATAACGACAGCCCAAAACTGGACTAGCAAGGTTAAGCTGCTGGAAGTCAAAGCCTGAGTTATTCAGCAGCATGCACCTGAGGCGGCCAACCTTAAGGAAGGGGGCAAGAAGGGGGGTGTGTCTTGAACTCATCCCCCTCCCTCCCAAAACAGGGGAAAAACTTAAACTGTCATGAGAGCATTCAGAAAATGAACTCAAAATTAAGGAGTTCCTAAATAAAAATGGGGGGCCCCGACCTCAACTCACTCCCAAGGGAGAGGAAGAAACCAGAGGCAGGAGGCCCCCCACCCCCCCATCCACCCAATAATACCTCCTAAGGAAAAATTCCTCCATGTGTGTCTCCAGAGTCCTCTTCCTCCTAACCACAAGGGAGAGGAGAGCGAGGAGAAATAACAGAGACACACGGGGAGCACAGAGACTGAGGCCCCAGGAGAAGGAGGGCGGGATTTAGTGATGAATGGTGAAGATACACAGAAAGATCAACAATTACAGTACGTACGTAATTTTCATATCTTACCTGTGTCAGTCTTCACCATTCATCACTAGTGGGTGAGTACCGAGCCCCCTCAAAGGGGGCCCTAGATGACCCCAAGGGACAAAGTGCCTCAGCCTCCAGTGGGTGAGACACTGGAGGAGAGAACCCTTACAGGCCTGGGGAGGCCTGAGACTGGTCCGGGTGAGACGGGGAGCCCCCAGTGGGGGAGGGAAGGTGCCCCGGAAGTCGCCATCTCACCCTATGGAAGAAAAGATGGGTTCTCCGGTATGCGGCGGAGATCACCCTACGCCAGGCCACAGGTGACAACCGGGATAAGTGAAGCCATGCTGTCTGCCTAATGCAGATCGCTGTCCCTACCACTCTGGATGCCACCTCACTGGCGTCATAAGATGCCCTTGCTTGGTGCCTTGCTAGCTCCAGGCCCTGAGCAAAGAGGGTAATTTATTTATTTTTTATTGACCGGGTAAGTGCACTAGACAAATCCTGCCTATTTTCAGGCACGACCCGGGGTGGGGGGATACAGATGAATGCCAACTGACCTTGAACCAGATTAAGCTGTTGGTGGCATTTTTAGTGAATGAGGGGAATTTGGCCAGGACACCGGGGAAATTCCCCTACTCTGACGCCGTTGCTCTGTGGCCAGTAGAGGGCTAAGGGCCACTGCGATGGCCATTCGGAGCGAGTCGTTGGACCGACAGGTTGCAGCGGAGTTGGGAGAGCGAGCCTCCTCTCCTTCTCCTGTTCAGCAAGAGGCTCTCCTGAATACTCGTTTGGATATTGATTTAGAAGGAGATGGCACTGAGGTTTTTGTTTCTACAGAAGATTTAACTATGGATGGCTCGAAACAGAGTATCCCCTTACATGTGTAACCCCTAGATGGCGCTATCCCAGGGGCTACTACCCCTGCCTGATTTGCCACTAACAGGTTGAGGGGCCTGGATCCAATGGCGGGTGCCTCCACCCAGAGGTCAGGGTTTGCAATAGTTAAACTAACTTGGTCACAGCCCTCTGGGACACTGCAACCCTTTCTTCCCACTAGTGGCCCACACAATATATCAGAATTACCTTCACAGTATACACTTACCCAAGGTCTGGTTCCGCACTGGGACCTCCTGTGAAATGAGATACAGTGCAACAATCACAGTACAGTACTTTAACATAGACAAATATCTCAGGCAGTATAACTTTGCTGAAACAAGCAGCTCTGATTTATTTAGGGGATATAACAAGGACAGGGGAAATCAGGTTAATTAGCTTATCACTCTAATAATCTACTCATGGCTCTGTGCACAGGCCTATCCCTATAAGTTACTGTCCCTGGGTACCCAAGCCCTAGTGGCTAGTCCAAACCGTGGTAGCTGGTAGGGCCCTTTCACACAGAGAAAAGGAGAATTAAACAGTCAGCAGTACAGTAATTCCATTTGGATTTAATGTGGCAATTCAACAGGGAGCGACCCTGAATTAGTACTCACGACCTCCAAATAAGATAGGGTCCTTCAATGTCAGCAGGGCTCACTTGAGGTACACAAACCTCTTCACACATCCATATAAAAAGCACTGTACCAGGCAGGCTGCATCTGTATCCCGATCGCAATTACTGCACAATACCCGGAGAACACACAGCAGATTCAGTTCCTGACAGACCGAGTGCAATTTTCAGCAATTCCTCCAGTCTTCTACAGGGTGAGCCTGGTTTCTCTTCAGAGATCCTTTGATTCTTTTCACAGGACGGATTCAGTCCTAACAAGCTGTTACACAAGCTGCAGACCGGAACTCTGGGCCTTACACACTTTTTTGACTAAAACTGCACACTGAAAAGCACAGGGCTCCTTCCTTCTTCACTGCCAAAGCTCAACTGAAACTCCAACCGACAAAACCGGGCACTTCCTTTGAGTTCCTCCCAGTTCTTGACTGGATTGGCTGTCACCACAATAGACTGCTGCTGTTGGTCCAAAAGGCACTGAAGTCTAAACTACATCTCCCAGAGTCACTGCCCATACAATCCTCTTGTGGCTGGCTCAGATTATGAGTCCAAGTTCTGATTCGTCCAAGGCACCATTTTAGAGCTAGCTTACCCCACACTGATTGGTCCAGTTCAGCAGTTCAAAACCAGAATGGGGAACTAGGCAGACACTGTTCTGACTGCAAAAGAAAGCAGGTTAGACAAACTGTAATTTCATGATCACTCTAAATGGTTTCTGGCAAACAGTTACATCTTTCAGATAGGTTCCCTTTGCACTCCTAGTGACTGCAAAAATGGAGTGAATTGGCAGCAGCTTGAGTGGTACTCAAACAGAGAAACACACAGTCCCCCCATATAAACTAATTATGTCTGCAAGCAGACAGCTCTTAAAGAGACAGTACCAGAGGTTCTAAAAACACTCACTGATAAATGGCTTAAACGCCAAACACCATTCAGGCTTGGAGCATTCAAGCAAGCTCCTGGAAGTCTTTTGGGAACCCCATTTGCAGGGGGGTTACACATGCTTCCACATCCTTTTCTACCTCTAAATTACCGATTAATTCGAAGCGAATGTTTGGCAGAAAGCCGATGATTTGCCTTTATCTCCTACGACTACAATCGCCATGGAAGGTTTAATCGTACCTGAGCAGGATGCCTTTATTGGAAAACAGCCGAAAGGTTCATTTTCCGTTTTGGAACACGGTGAGTTGGTTAATGACTTTGTGATGATGTGTTACCTCTCTCCGGGTTGGCAGAAGTCCCATGAGCTAGTGTGCTGACAGCCGATGTTTTCCTTTCCTGAACTCGCCGTCTCTTCTTTCTTTTTGGGCTGGCGATGCGGACACTGAGGCAGGTGTGTGCCGAAAGCCCAAAACAAGTGATTCACGCTCCATGGTGAGTGAAATTTCTGCTAAAGGCAGAGGCAGTGCTCTGAAAGGGTTTACGCTCCCTTCAGGACTGACAAAATCTGCAGTAGCCACTACAGAGCCAGTTTTACTGACTGAAGCAGGATTTGTTTTTCGTTTGCCTAAAACACTCTGTGAAAAGGATGGGCAACAGGAAAAAGAAGGTAGCATTATTTATCAGACTCAACCAAATATTCAGACTGGGGCCACCATTTTTTCCTTTCAACAGGAAAAAAAAAAAAACTGCCTAGCAAAACTGTGCCTCTAGGGAGGGTACTTCTAAACCCCTGGGCCAGCAAATAACCATCCCTTTGCCTTCCCCTGATCTGCCGACTGATTCTTCATTAATGACTACCTCTGATGTAAACTGGACTCCTCAACAAGCCTTGCAGGGGGCAGGAGGGTTGCAAAATGAGCAAGGGATCTGGCGTCCAGACCCTAGCTGGGACTCTTCCTTAACTTTTCTTCAATCCTCTCCTGAGTGGAAACCCTCTGAGGTTGAGACTGACAAAGCTCCTCCGGTGTTGGAAACAGTTAAACCTCCCATGGAAGAAAAGATTCCTGACCCTGGTTTGGATCGCCCTCCCTTATTATCAGACTTATTTTCTAGAACTAAAAAAGAAGCCGCTCCTAGGCGGAATGCTGTCCGGATACGATATAAAGGTGGTTTGGAGAATAGACCAGACCGGACTTATGTTGGTTAGGACTTTATTAAAGGAATCTTTATTTTTCTCTCCCAAAGATGTTTTTGCTTTAATTAATATTTCTGGGGAGGATAACTATGACATCAGCTTTCATACAGCATATGCTCTAGACCTTTTCTGGGAACGATATGCAAATGTTAAATTTTCTCCCATTTGGGCCCCTTTTTTAGTCATACCATTAACAAAGCCTTTAATTAAATATGTGACAGTCATGTTCAGAAATGAGGGGGTTCATGTTGACGACATTACTTTTTGGTTGTCTCAGAAGTGTGAGATTCTGAGTACCCCAGAAGCCCTGTTAGATTCAGAGTCTTTCTGGACGGGGTGGGGGTGGGTGGGGGGTGGAAGTATAAGGTTAAATTAAAGGCTACAGATACAGGAATGGAACATATCCCTAACTCTTTTTTATTAGGCAGAGATAGGGGAGTTTGTTTTTATGCAGGACAGCCTAGGGCCTGCTACAAATGCGGGGCACGGACTCATCTGTCTAGTACTTGTGATAAGGCCCGCTGTGATAATTGTGGGGAAATTGGTCACACAGCCATGCAGTGTGCTAACCTGACGAAATGCAACCTGTGTGAGGATGATGGCCACGTCTTTAGTGAATGCCCTTGGGCTGCTAAGAACGAGGCCTCTCGTGCTAGTCCTGAGTTATTGATACAGCAAGCACAGGACTCAACTGCTGAGAAAAAGGTGATTCAAAATGAAACCTCTGGTTCTAAGCCAATCCTTTCTCAGGTTGATATCCTGATTCAGGCCCCCCCCAACCGGAGGTGGTTCCAGTTGACAAACTTGCTGCTTCTTCTCTGGTGACAGAAGACCCTATTAGTTCCCTTTTAACCCCAGTCTGTTATAAGGAACCTGCTGTCCTTAGGAGTGAGGTAGCTGAAAGCAAGGTTTTTCTGCCGGTAACAAGAAGGCGTTCTTCTAGGAACAACAAACCTCCTGTTTCTTTACACTCTCTGGTACTAAGTGAACATGATAACACTCATGCTGCTTTGTTCTTGCCGGGTGAAGGTTCTGATATAGATCATGGGGAGATGGATTCCCAATCAGTAGGGAGTAATCAGCCTTCCATGGGAGTGAGTCAAGGGGACTATAAAAAGAAAAAAAGGAAAAAAATAAAGTTTTTTTTTTTTTTCTGCTGATACTTTTTTGGGGGGTTTTCTGACTTAAATTCCTTATGGTTGGTTTTTCATTTGGGTCGTTAAACATCCACAGTATTTTAAATCCAGTTAAACGACAAGCAGTTTTTTCTTTCATTCATGATTCTGGTTTTGATCTGTTTTTTTTTTGTTTGTTTTTTACAGGAAACATGGATGTGTTCAAGGGAACAGCATTTGTCATTTAAAAAAACACTGGATTTGGGGCCCCTCTTATTGGTCTTTTGGCCCAGATTGTGCAGATGGGTTAGGTATTTTGTTTGGTTCTTATGATTTTTCTTTGATAAAATTAGTGGATTTAATTCCAGGTCGTTTGCTGATATTGGATGGCACATGGAAACTTACTGCTTTTTGTTTCATCAATGTTTATGGGCCTCAAACCAAAGCTGACTGAGTGGGTCTTCTTAAAATGGTTCAACCATACTTAGTTTCCTCCTATATGACAGTGTTAGGAGGTGACTTTAACTGTGATATTGTGAGGGTCCCTGTGAAAGGTGAAAAACAAAAGAAAGTATATTGTGATTCTAATATGTTAACTACTTTAATTAGCACAGCAGATTTAATAGATTGTAGTATATACAATAAAGGTCCAAGGTTTACATATTTTAGAGGTAGTTTTTTGAACTACTATTGATCACCTGTTTCTCTCCCAAAATTTTCCTAAAGGGCAGTTCTCCATCATTCCCTCTGAATTTTCTGACCATTTACTGTTAAAATTTATTATTGGAAAGTTTAGCCATAAAACTAAGATTAGAAGCAGATGGAAATTAAATCCATCTTTACTGACATCTTTGGAACTTCAGAAGCAGCTTACTACTTTGCTGTCTGTTAGACTCTCGGTCTATTGTTTATATGACGATATAGAAGAATGGTGGTTAGATTCCAAAAAAGATATACAAAAGTTTTTTTTATTAACTATAGCAAATCTTTGGAAAACAAACGGTTCTTAAAATATCTCTCTCTTCCGGACTCAATTGCAGCACTTATATTCCATTTCTTATCTTACAAAATTTGATTATTCTCTCCAAATTAATAAAATTAAAAAAGACATGTTGATGTATCAATATGATAGAGCTACAATTATAACCACTATGCTTTCTAGCGGAACCCAGAAATCACCTGTTGGGGATCCCTATGAAGCCTGTAAAAAGATTCTTTCTGATATGTCTTTGGACTCTTTACTGGATGCAAATGGAAATTTAGTCGATTCGGTTTTAGATTTGGAAAACCTTATTAAACTACATTATCAATCCTTAGAACCCATGGAAATTTCCTCTAGAGAGAAGATTTCAGAATATTTAGGAAATTTTGAAGCTCCAGTAGTTTCGCAAGAGGCTTTGCTACTGTTGAGACAGATTACTGTACCAGAGGTTGAAGAGGCAATCCGTAGCCTTAGTGCAGGTACTTTTCTGGGACTGGATGGTCTCCCAAATAAATTTTATAAAACTTGCATATCTCAAATTTCTGTCATTTTACATGCTGTTTTTTTGGTTTTTTCAACAGAAGATCCCCGTTTCTTTTTCTGAAGGGTTATTAATTTATTTATTTAAATCAGGAAATAGAACTGACATCTCCAATTGGAGACCAATCATTTTATTGAACTCTGATTATAAAATTTTGACCCATATCCTAACACTCGACTTAAGCTTCTCGCTTCCTCAGTACTCTCAGTACTACAATTTGGTGGACTACCTGGAAAAAAGATTCAAGATGCCCTTGTTATTATTAGAGATTTTATTGAAGTTTTACTGATGAGGGGTCAAACAGGCTGTATACTGTCCTTAGATCAAGAAAAATGTTTGATCGTATTGACAGGGGTTTTTTGTTTGCTACATTGGCTAAATATGGGGTTCCCTTAGCCTTTATAAAGTTTATAGAATCATTATATTCTCCGCTGTATGTGAAAGTTCTTTTAAAAGGGCAAATCACGGATGGTTTTAAGATCCTGACAGGGGTTAGGCAGGGATGTCCTCTTAGTCCTTTACTTTATTTTCTATTGACCCCTTACTTCAACTCCTGACTAAACTGAAGTTAAATAGATCATCAGGATGGGGAACTTTTGCCAACCTCTCAGTAATAGCATATGCGGATGATATTTGTGTTTTTTTCTCTCACTTAGATCATATTTCTGTGTTTTTGCAGGAACTGTACAAATATGCAGGTGTTTCTAATTCTAGGCTTAATGTTTCGTAAAGTAAAGGGTTAATGATAGGCCCTTGGGGTTTCAATTCGTGTCAGCTATCAGGGATTAATATTTCCATACAGCCTATAGTCATTCTGAGTATTAAGTTTGGTTCAACTAACCTTCCCTTAGAAAATTGGGAGTCAGTATTGCTAAAATCTCAGGCTAAAGTGAGGAGATGGCAGTTCTGGAAACTTTCCAAGCTTAAAAGAATACAGATATTGAAGAAATTTATAGTTCCGCAATTGCAATTTGTTGCATATATTTTTCCTCTCCCTTCTTCTTTAGAGACTACTTTATATGGGATATTTTTCCAGATGCTCTGGGGCAATAAACTTAACCCTGTTAAACGCTGCTACACATACTTAAGTAAGAAGCAAGGGGGATTGGGTATGATTGAACCATTAATTTTCTTTCATTCATTATTTATCACACGGTTTTGTATAGCATTTCCTCTATTTCTGATGGAGTCAGAGGGGTGATACAGCAAGTCTTGGTACAGTATGTATCTAAATGGCTTGATATAGCACCAAAGCTTCATTCGAGACTTCAAATCCCAGATTACTTTTACCCCATGGCTCAAAAACTTTATAAATGGAAAATTTCTCAGGCTGAGATTTTACAACATTCCAGGAAAAACTTTTATTTTTCTTTATTGGCTCGTTTGTACCCTCCTGAACCCAGTTTTAAAAATTGTCCCCCCGAACTTACTGGGCATGTTTTGAAACAGCTTACAAACATTAGGGTGCCTGCAAATATGTGGGAGGTTTTATGGCTCACACTTTACGGTAAGCTGAACATTAGAGGAAATGCTAAACATAAAAATCTGGTGGACAGAAATTGCCCTTATTTGACATGTATCAATGTGGAAGAAACTATGTCTCATTTTTTATTACATTGTTCATATTCAAAGCCTCTGTGGACTTTTCCTTGCAGATAAATGGCATATGAATTGGTTGTTTAGTTTAAATTATGACACTTTAGTTTTAGGCCTTTTGCCTACTGAGAATGCTGACCTTCATTTGGAAACCCATTTTATTTTTTTATGTTGTTTAAGGTTTTACCTATGGCAAGCTCGTTGCCAATGGGTTCTCTCCCAGAAATTGATGTCATATCCTGTTTATAGTTTTCTGGTTGCCCAGGCAATGACTGCAGTGTATAATTCTGATGTGTCACATTATTCGAGTGCTAAGGTGTAGAGATGGTGGGAAGGGTTTCACATTTTTGTAAAATATAAGTAATCTTAGTTGTTTTTTCTTTTTTCTTCTCTTCTATTTTTTCTCCTCCTTTCCTCTCTTTTAGGGATTTTATATATATATATATATATATATATATATTTGTTTAAATATTGTTTATTTTCTGGCTATATGTATGTTATGTGATTTTCAATAAACCCCCCCCTACTCTTTTTGATAAGTGCCATGGGATCTTTAACATCCACCTGAACTACCACCAATCCAGGCAGACGGGACCTCGGTTTAACGTCTCATCCAAAAGACGGCACCTCAGAAGTGCAGCACCCACTCATGCTGCACTACAGTGTCAGTATTGGGACATTAACCCAAGTGCCAGATGTGGGAACTGAACCCACAGCCCTCTGATCTCCCGGCCTCAGAGGCGAGTGTGCAATGGCTTGCCTGGTTTCCTCTGAATCAGGCATTGAGGCTAGAAGCTGTCCTAGCCTGGACCACAAGAACCTATCATAGGCTGCAAAGTGGGCCTGATGTGACTCAATAGAAAGAAGGAGCCGTGCCGAGTAGAAAACTCTTCTCCCCCAGAAATCAAAGTCCACAGACTCCGAGTCCGGGGGTCGGTCACGGTGAGGGGCGCAAGGCCCAGAAGGGGTGTCCAGGGAGGTCAAGCCCGAAGAGGGATGAGGCAGAGAACCTGGAGACCGGGGGGGGTGCAATACCGTTAGCATAGGTCCCTTGGGGCTGGAACAGTGGAGAAGGGACGTAGCCAAAGCTGATGTGATGCTTCCTGGAAATGAACAGGCCAGGTGGGAACTACCAGGTTGGCCACACTGTACTCGCCTAGGAAGGCGCACATCACATGCTCAGGATTGCTGACAGGAACTGGGGTCAGACAGAGCTCGTCCAACATCCTCACAAGGAAGCACTGATAGGAAGACAGATCAGATGCTGGGGAGATGTGAACAGATTCTTCTCCCTCCAAGGAGGAGGAAGAAGATGCAGGCGAGCTCTGAGGTTCAGGGTCTGGCTGCACGAGAGCATGGTGGAACACCTGCTGGTCCATGGCATGGAGATAGGTAGAGGAAATGTGCAGCGGAACCTCTGAACTGCTCCCAAGTAAGAGGTCCCCTAGGACCGGGAATACCTGGGACAGCCGGGGATGGAGACAGTGGCTCGGGGACAAGCTCCTAGCAAGAGAAGAACGGTCTTTGTCAGGGCAGCCAAGAGGAAATTCCCAGCAAGGAGGGAGATCCAAAGGCCCCAGCAGCTAACAGCCATTCAACTGGATCGAAACGGTCAGAGCTGCATCCATGGGAAGAAATCCCCCCCCCGTGAGGTGACCGGAACTGTGCGAGTCCAGAAGGATGACCCCTGACCTCAGAAGTTGAAGTCCCTCTCGAGGACCTATCCAGGGAAGAGTGAGGGTCTGCACTGCGACTCCTCCCAGAACCTGGCCAAGCTCCGGTGAAGGGGCGCTGCACCACACCCCTACCCCTCAACCCTTCAGAGTCGGAGAGGGACCTCGTCCTCATAGCCACCAACCTAGGTAGCTGACAACTCCGGGCAGCCTCCGAGGAGTCTACCCAGGGAGCAGTACCCTTCCCTTCCTGGCATGCCCTGGGCTGCCCCAAACTTGGACTGTCCAAACGCACCAGGGAAGGGGGTACCCCAACTGGAGGAGCAGAAGTGCCAGTGGTCCTAGGTTGCACGGCAGTAGCCACGGGGACCACCGCTGGCTGGTCAGTACCACTGACCCTAGGGATTACCGGCGATGACCGACCCCCAGGTGGGGGCTGAGGTGCTGGAAACAGAGGAATCCGAGGATTCTGAAGAATCTGGGAGCCAATCTGGATTAGACCCAGAGTCCACCTCCGAGGAGGTGGACTCTGGGGTCTGATGCCATACGACTCCTCGATCCCCCAGTTCCTGGACCACAAATCAGACCACCTTCCTGGCACTCCCACCTTCTCTGGCACCACGAATGGCACTGGAGTCAGGCGCAACACCAAGCGCGGCACCATGCTCTCCCCTGGCGCCGCCAGCGGCACCGAAGTCAAGCACGGCACCGCGCCCAGCATTGCCACTCTCCCCGACACCATGAATGGCACCAGAGTCAGGCGCAACATCGAGCGTTGGGCTGTGCTCCCCCCCGGTGCCGCAAGTGGCGCTGGAGTCAAGGTCAGTGCCAACTGCAGCACCGCCCTATCCCCAGAGTCAGGGGCAGCACCAACCGCGGCGCCGGGTTCAGCCCCAGCGCTGTGCATGGCGCCCAAAACTGAAACAGGCCCAGAAATCTCCAAAGACTACTCCCCGGGCGTCATTGTCAGCCCTGACGCCGCGGAATGACGCAGAAGCAACACCGCACTGAGAGACAGCCCACGCCAACCGCGGCGACTGCCCTCCAAGCCCGCTGCATCAGCGAATGGCACCGGGACCAAGAGCGGCACCACCAGACGATGTTGAGGACGGTGCTGGTCCAGACCCGGGGTGGCCCAGAACATGATAACGAGGGAGCCTTCACCTCCAAAGAGGCGACTGCTAAAGCAGTGCCTCCTGACTGTCCCCTGAGAGGGACAGACTGGGCCTCCTGCACCGCAGAAGAAGCCCCTGCCGCGGCAAGGCTAAGAGAGGCGGGGGCCCCCTCCTCCACGGACCATACAGGACCAGGAGGGGACCCAGAGGAAGGGCCAAGAATCTGTGTCTTGGCCCACCGACGAAGAACCCATCCCCCGAAAGTCGGCGGCGCATGTCCGTCTTTAAATGCGCACAGTTCGACAACTCAACAGTACATGAAGAAACAGGCGTCGCAGTTGTCCATATCATGGGCCGGGCCGAGGCAGCGGTCATGCTGGTCCGTCATGGAATAGAGGTGGCCACAGGGGCACCAACGCATAGGAGGCCGCCCCGCTTTTGATGTTTTTTTGGCCCCGGACGAGACATGACCGTACAAAATATAAAGACAAAAACAGTACTGGACGCCACTTAAAAGTAAAGGAATGAGCTTACCGGCCAGAAGCGACATCGAGCAGGGTGAACAGAACCGAGGCAAACCAGACACAAGGCCGACGAACTAGGCCGCAAATGTTGATTGAAGCAGTCTCCACACAAGGTCCTCACTCGACGGTGGGAGAAGAAGAACTGGGGGCTGGGGCGGAATCAACAACCGGTAACGGCCAACCCGCGAGCGCCACGAACATTGGCATTAAGGGCGGCGCCGCCCTGTGTCGCCTCTGCCCATAGAAAAAAAATAAGTCTCCCACGGGGCCCTAGTTCCTGCGCTATAACCCACTAGTGATGAATGGTGAAGATTGACACAGATAAGATCGTAAACTTTTGAATTGGGCTAGGACAGACGAGACTAGCCCTGGTCTGGCATTAGCAGAAAATAAAGGGACATCAGATAAAACCGAAGACTGAGGGTTACAGGATTGTTTAAAAGACTAACCCTGATGTCCAGAGACTGAGCTAATCTGGCCCGAGAAGTTCCCGAAGGCAAACCTTCTAGTAAATCAGAAAGAGTTCTCTCAGAAGAAAGGATGAAGCTTCGCTCGACCACCTCCTACTCAAATCCTTCTACATGTTTTTAGAGAAGAAAGTACAGTTATGTAAGAACTTACCGTAACAGTAGATCTTCGAGAACAGCTCTTGCAGCAGGTTACACCATTAGGACTGAAGCCGGCAGGCGTCAGGACCCCACGGAAATTTTCTAGCTAGCAGTCTTCAGCGGAGACCGCCTCCGACGTCGGTCCCGCCCCTGATGTCAGGTGTAGTACACAAGGAGGCGGTCCCGCCAGAATCCCCAGTTCTCCTGCCGGAGACTTCTGGCCGCTGGATGACATCAGAAGAGGAGACCAAGGACCCGCCATCAGATGGCCAAGACTAAGAACCGACCTTTCCGATCCCAAGGATAGTGTTAGGCTGGAACCTACTTCCTCCAAGGGGGAATGGTGGGCGGAAAGATACCTGCTGCAAGAGCCGTTCTCGAAGATCTACTGTTACGGTAAGTTCTTACGTAACTGTACTATCTTTTTCGAGGTACAGCTCTTGCAGCAGGTTACACCATTAGGACTGATTCCCAAGCAATGGCGCCTTGAAAAGCCATCGGGAGGAGGCAAGACGGAGACTGAAACCTGTCCTGAGCCTAAGACAGGAGTCCCTGAAGAATGGCGAGGCCAAAACCAGCTCTTTGCCTTGAGGCGATATCCAGGCTATAATGCCTGATAAAAGTGTGCACCGAACACCAGGTGGCTGCGGCACATATAGCCGACGTAGACACGTTCTTCAGTGCTGCAAAGGAGGTAGCCACTCCTCTTGTGGAATGGCCCTTGACCACTCCTGGTAAGGGTTTCTTACGTTTGTCGTAACAAAACGAGATACACTGAATGAGCCAGTGTGAAGGGTCTGTTTCGAAACTGGGGACCCTTTCATCCTCTCAGCAAATGAAACGAACAGCTGCTCCGCTTTCCGGTACTGTTTGGTTCTGGCCAAATAATATCTGAGACATCTGTGAACATCCAGGGTGTGGAGCAGAAGCTTCCCTCGACATGCATTTAGAAAGTACACTGGTAAATCAATGTCCTGGTTAAGAGTAAGGGCTGAAACCACCTTAGGCAGGAACTTAGGATTCGTCCTCAGGGACACCCTATCCTGATGAAAAATTAAATAAGGCTCCTTGCACATGAGAGCATGTAATTCCGAGATTCTTCTCACCGAAGAAACGGCAACCAAAAACAATGTGTTCCACGACAGAAAACGTAGCTCGCAATCTGCGGCAGGTTCAAAATGTGGCAGCGTAAGCTGCTCCAGGACGAAGGGTAAATCCAAGGAGGGACGGGATCCCTAATGGGCGGCCTAAGGTGGAGGACCCCCCTTTAAAAGGCACGGGTAGTATCCAGCTGGGCCACCATGGTGGCCTATGGGGGCATGATAAGCCGAGATTGCACAAAGGTGCACTTGATCGAGGAGTAAGCTAACCCGGATTGAAAGAGGAAAAGCAGGTACTCCAGAACCAGCTTTTCAGGACAGTCTAAGGGTGAGAAACCGCGTGCTTGAGACCATAGGCAAAACCTGCGCCACTTCATGGCGTATGTCGCCGGTTTTCTGGCGGCAGAAAGTACCTCTGCCACCTCTTGCGAGACCCCGTGTCGCAACATGGCTATGTCTCTAGAAGCCAAGCATGCAGGTTCAGTGAATGCAAGTCCGGATGGACTAGTGAACCCTCCTCCTGAGACAACAAGTGGGAGCTGATTGGCAAAGGAAGCGGAGGTTCCCGGGATAACTGATTCAGAAGCGGGAACCAAATTTGCCTGGGCCAAAAAGGCGCTATCAAAATAAGCATTGCATGCTCCCTGCGAAGTTTGAGAAGGACTCTCTGGATCAACGGGAAAGGAGGGAAGGCGTAAAGGAATCTGCCCGCCAGGAGAGGAGGACAACAGCTCCTGCCAGAAAACACCAGGCCCTGGATCTAGCGAGCAAAAATTGGGCAGTTTTGTCTGAATGGGGAGGCGAATAGGTCTAATTCTGGAGTGCCCCATCTGTGGAACAGATCCTCTGCCACCTCCTGTAGAAGTTCCCACTCGTGGACTCTAGCCTGGGAATGACTCAGGCTGTCTGCGACAGTGTTGTCCACCCCGGGAACATGAACTGCAATGAGGTTTGTGCCGTGTCGTATTACCCATTCCCACACCCTCATGGCCTCCCTGCAAAGGGGGTAGGAGTGTGTGCCTCCTTGTTTGTTGAGGTAATACATCACCGCAGTATTGTCTGTTTGTAACCGGAGAGTACTCGGTGGAATCTCCGACTGGAAGGCTTGCAGGGCATAAAGGACTGCCCTCATCTCCAAAATGTTGATATGGAGATGTGATTCCTGGGTAGTCCATGTTCCCCGAGACCTCACCCCGTTCAAGTGCGATCCCCACCCCAGCCTTGAGGCATCTGTGGAGAGTGTTATCACCGGGGACGGCGCTGTGAAAGGAACCCCCACCGAGAGGGTTCCCGGATCTAGCCACCATTGCCAGTCCCGAACCACGGTCTTTGTGATTCTGACTGGATGCTGCAGATGGTCCTGCCTTTGGTCCCACTGCACCCTTAACATCCACTGGGTCACCCGCATGTGCAGTCTTGCCATCGGGACTGTTGGAATGGCCGCAGCCATGTGTCCGAGCAGGCGAAGGACCAGTCTGGCCAGGACGGTCTTCTTCACTGACAGGTCCCTTATGAGGGATCGTATGTGTTCTGCTCTGTCTTCGGGAAGAAAGGCCTTCCCCTTGACGGTGTCCAGAACTGCCCCTATGAACTGCAGCTTCTGAGACGGTACCAGGAGAGACTTCTCGTAGTTGATTAAGATGCCCAGAGACTGAAAAAGAGCCTGGGTATGCTGAATGGCCAACAGCAATGCCCCCTTGGAGGAGGCCATGAGAAGCCAGTCGTCCAGGTACGGGAACACGTAGTGGCCCTGTCTCCTCAGAGACACTGCCACGACTACCATGCACTTGGTGAATACCCTGGGTGCTGATGACAGCCCGAAGGGAAGTGCTCGGAACTGATAGTGGCAACCGAGAAACTCAAAGTGCAGGAATCTCCTGTGCGCCTGAGTGATAGGGATGTGCAGGTAGGCGTCCTGCATGTCTAGGGACGCCAAGAAAGCATCCTTCTTCAGCATGGGGATTAGTGCCGGGAGGGTCACCATGCGGAAGCGCTTGTAAACGACCGACATATTGAGGTCACTGAGGTCCAAGATTGGATGGAGGTCCCCTGTTTTCTTTGGAACCAGGAAGAAGTGTGAATAATAACCTGCTCCTCTCTGGTTCCCTGGAACATGCTCCAAAGCTTCTTTCTGTAGAAGCGTGAGCACTTCCTGCTTGATGAGCAGAGCGTGCTGACCCGAATAACGGGAGAGCAGAGGAGGCCTTGTGGGGGGCTTGTCTAGGAATTCTATATAGTGGCCTTTTTCGACCAACTGTAGCACCCACCTGTCGGTGGTGATCAACCACCACCCTGGCAGGTGGTCTGCGATGCGACCCCGACCTTTGTTTCCCATTGATCCTGAGGAGGGGCGGGGGGCCGGGAAGGAGTTATGCTGTGGTAGCAGAGGGTCCTGCAGGTTGGGCCGACTTGGTAGCACGTTGGCCTCCACCTGAGGACGTCTTGACTTGGGCTTTCCGAGAGAAGGAAACCCTCTGTTGCTGGCCGGAACAAGGTTGTTGCCTCTGAGTCCAGCTGCGAAAATGACTCTGGTTCCTACAAAAGGAACTGAGTCTAGATCTGTACATGGCCTGGACAGATCTGACAGCCTTCCCAGCTTCCTGTAATTTGGTGACCACCTTTTCCAAGGCTTCACCAAACAAAACTTCACCATGAAAAGGAGCGTCCATAATGTTTTTCTGGACGTCCAGGGTAAACCCGGAGACACGGAGCCATGAGTGTCTCCAGAGACATACACCTGAGGCTGCCACTCTGGCCGAAGAGTCCGCGGAGTCGTACGTGGCTTGGAGCACCTGGGTCCCCACGTCTGAACCCGTGCAGAGGAGCTGAAGGAGTTCCTCCTTTTGGCCACCATCTGGCAATTTCTCTGCCAGTTCCTGTCCCTGTCCCTGTTCCCACAGCGCTTTCTGGAACTGAACCATGTGGGTCAGGTAATTCAACGATCTAATGGTGCAAGTCGCGGCCGCGTAAGTGCGCCTGCCCAGCACGTCCAATTGCTTGGACTCTGGGTCTGGTGGCTGCGTGCTCAGATGTTGCGGTTTCTGAGACCGGTCATGAGAGGCAGTAATGACCAGGGAGTCGGCCAGAGGATGGTTAGCCAGGTACTGGTCCTCCCTTGGGGCCTTGTACAGGCGGTCAGCCTTCTTCGGCATTGCCGGGGTCGAATGGATGCTTCCACGCTGCCTTGGTGACATCCACGAAGGTGTCCACCAAGGGTGGCGCTACCACAGGCTTGGGATCTTTTTGCTGAAGGTAGCGGGCAAGGCGTAGTCTTTCCGGGTCGAGTTCCTCCGCATCCCATCCCATGTTCTCTTGGATGTGTCTCATTATCTCGGAGAACGAGGGGTCATCCGGAGGAGACCTAGGGAGATCGCGTGGGTCCGGAGAGGGGATGCTGATTGGTGAAGGAGACCTGGAGCATTCAGAGATGTCAGATCTGGAATCCTCCGTAGACGGTGAATACCGACATCTTCTGGGTCTCTTGGGGCTGGGTGACCCTGAAGAGGATCTTGACGGAAGCCTTCTCTTTTCTGTAGATCTGCCCCATAGGAGATGCTGCTGGCTCCTGGGGGGAAGGTGCTCGGCCTGCTGCCCCTTTTGGTGAAGGAGGGGGTGCAGGCGTCAGTGGTGCCGCGGGTGCGGGAGGAGAGTGCGTGGTGACCACATCCTTTTTGATGGTGTCCCACCAGAAAGTGAAGAGCTCCTTCACTTTTGGCAAGTTTAGGCCCGGCGACAGACCGGGCGCCAGTGGCCTGTCGTCAGGGCTGGGCGTCGGCTCCCCGGGGGTCTCAGGTTCTGGAGAGGGCTCCCGTGGGAGCTTGACGGGTCCGGAATCGCCCGCCTGGTCTTCGGGCTGAGTAGACTCCTCCTCCGACAACGCCTCCTGACCGACATCGGTAGGCGGCGGTGTGGTCCTTCTGGCTGCGGCATCTGGCGCAGGTCCCTCCTCCGGTGTCCTGGGGGGTGAATGCCTGACTGGCGATGGGTGACGACCTGCCGCCAGTTCCCAGGAGTGTTTGTGTACCTTGGCTGACGTCGGGTCCGACGTCCGCTTAAGGGAGGTCAGCTCCTTGGTCTTGCGTTGGGGTGGCGGCACCAAGGAGGCTGACTGGACGTCGGGGGCAGAGTGCCAGGAAGAGGACTTGTGATGCTCCCCTGACCTGGACGAGGCCTTAGCCGAAGAAGCGAGCCTGGAGGTCTTGGCAGGCCGCAGAGTCGAAGAACCACTGGCTGATTTGACCACGACCGGGGGAGGCTGAGAGTGGGCTCTAGACAGGGAGCGGTCCGACCTGGAGCCAGAGCTGCAGGAGTCAGAGGCCCTGGAGGGGGATCTGGGTCTCATCTTCTCCCGGTGCTTCTCGTGGTGCCTGTGCGACTTCCCCGAAGATTCCCCCCTGGAGGAAGGTTCCATGGCCTTAAGCTTTTCTTCAAGAAGGAAAGCCTGGAGAGCCTTCTGTCGGCGGATTCTCATTCGGCTGTTAAAGCCCTGGCGGAAGGAGCAAGCCTGGGTGTCGTGATCCGGGCCCAGGCACCGAACGCAGGCCGAATGAGGGTCTTTGAAAGGAATCTGCTTCCCACAGGCACACTTCGAAGAATGGCCCTCCACTGAAGTTGGGGAGGATATCAGACGAAGAAACGGCTGAAAAAGGAATCTCCTCCGAAGCTTGAATAGTTTGGAATGGATTTCCTGGTTGTCGCGCGCTAGACTAAACCGATGAGGTCAAGACATGCAAAGTTGACAGCGGGAAAGAACTGGGGATTCTGGCGGGACCGCCTCCTTATGTACTACGCCTGACGTCGGGGGCGGGACCGACGTCGGAGGCGGTCCCCGCTGAAGACTGCTAGCTAGAAAATTTCCGTGGGGTCTTGACGCCTGCCGGCTTCAGTCCTAATGGTGTAACCTGCTGCAAGAGCTGTACCTCGAAGAAGATCAGAAGGTCCAAAGGAACCAGTGGATGAAGCCCCCCCAGAGGGGAAGGGGAGGAGGAAGATGAGCAAGGTGGAGGAGCCGTCCAAGAAATGAGGCCCATGAGGAGAAGGCGGGCGGGATTCAGTAATGAATGGTGAAGATATAAAAGAAGATCAACAATTACGGTAGGTACGTCATTTTTCATATCTTCCCTTGTCAATCTTCACCATTCATTACTGCTAGGTGAGTACCAAGCCCCCCCGAAGGGGGCCTGAATTTTGGCCCTGAGGGAACAGATCCCTCAGACTCCTACTGGTGGAAAGCAGGAAGGGGAGACCCTAACCAACAGACTGAGGCAGTCTAAGGTTGCTGAGGGCAAGAAGGTGTCCCCCATGGCCGAGGGGAATGGAGGGTGCCCCTGAAGTATCCTCCTCGCCCTGCGGGAGAACAGGTGGGTCCCCCATAGAAACATAGACTTTGACGGCAGATAAGGACCGCTAGGCCCATCTAGTCTGCCCATTTCCCTATCTACAGGATAGACCGCAGATCCTAGTTAACCAACAGCCTATTTCTTCCTACCCCCCCCACAAGAATTGCCTTATGTCTGTCCCATGCATTCTTGAATTCTCCCACAGTTTTAGACCCCACAACCTCCTCAGGAAGGCTGTTCCATGCATCCACTACCCTCTCTGTGAAATAATACTTCCTCACATTGCCCCTGAACCGCCCTCCTTCTATCTTTAAATTGTGTCCCCTTGTTCTTGCAAGTCTCTTTTTCTGAAATATGCTACCCTCTTGGACTTTGTTGATTCCACTGAGGTACTTAAAAGTTTCTATCATGTCCCCCTCTCCCTTCTTTCCTCAAGGGTATACATATTAAGCTCCTTTAGTCTCTCCTCATACGGCTTCTTTTGCAGACCCTGCACCATTTTAGTTGCCCTCCTCTGGACTGCCTCTATCCTGTCTATGTCCTTGCGGAGATGGGGTCTCCAGAACTGGACACAGTACTCCAGATGGGGTCTCACCAACTGTCTGTACAGAGGGATAACAACTTCCTGTTTTCTGCTGCTGATGCCTCTCCCTATACACCCCAGTATACCCCCAGCCCTCCCTACTGCCTTCTCACATTGCTTGCTAACCTTAAGGTCATCTGATATGATTACCCCCAGGTCCCTTTCCTTTTTTGTTGTTGTTACTACCTCCCCACCCATTGTGTATTCTTCCCCTGGGTTCTTGTTTCCCAGGTGCATTATTTTGCACTTCTTTGCATTGAATCCCAGAAAGCAGAGGCAGTCACCCTTCGCTGGGCAATGGGTGACAGTCTGGACAGACGAAGCCATGCTGTCCGCCTAATGCAGATCGCTGTCCTGGCTAGTCTGGAAGCCACCTCGTTGGCGTTGTAAGATGTCCTCGCTTGGTGCCTTGCAAGCTCCAGACCCTGTGCAGAGAGGGCAATGGCTCGTCTAGACTGCTCTGTATCAGGCATAGATGCCAGAACCTGCGCTAGCATCGACCACAGATGCCTGTTGTAGGCAGCGTGGTGTGTCTGATGTGAACCTATGCACATTAACACATGACTTGAAGAGAAAACTCTTTATCCCCACTGATCAAATTCAGCAGAATCCGGATCCGGGGGTCTGTCGTGTGCCAAGCGCTGAAGCCCAGAAGGAGTGTCTAGGGACGTCAAGCCCAAAGGTGAGTGAGGTAGAGAACAGAGACTTATGGGGGGTACAATACCGTCTCCTGCTGTCTGCCGGGGCTGCAGAAAGGGCGGCTGGAGACTGCCAGGTGCGGATAGATGCCTCCTGGAAGGGGATCGGCCAGGAAGGCACCACGAGGTTGTGAGCGTTGAATTCACTGAGGAATGCACGCATCTACCGCTCGGTATTGTCCCTGCAGATGTAGGAGATGAGAAGCTCCGAAACCAGTCTTGAAAAGAACCGCTGATATACAGTGAAATCAGTGTCAGAGGAGAAGTGGACACATGGTTCCTCTTCGTCGGGAGAGGTAGTCAAGGAGGAAGTGCAGCTCGAATGTTCAGAAGACTCCTGCAGTGGGGGGGGGGACAGGTGGAAAACCTGTTCGCCCATGGCCCTGAAGTATGACGGGAAGGCCGCCGGAGCAGATCTGAACATATCCCAAGTTTATGGTCCCATAGGACCCACACGTCCTGGGAGAGGGCGTAGTAGCTGCAGAGGGATGGGCGAGGGGCACCTAAGGGTACGTTCCTGGCCTCTGCCAGGGCTCTGAGATCCAGGGAGTGATGCCACCCAAGACTGGGGATCCTGAGATCATGCCATGTTGTGAAGAGGTAACGTGCGAAGGCAAACTCCAGAGAGCCCAGAAGGGGAATCTCCCCTGTGACGTGAATGAGGTTGCATGTGTCCAGAAGGGCAACCCTCTGTACCGCCACTAGAAGGCACTCTGGAGACTTCGAGAGAAGGTGGGGTCGCGATCACGACTCCTCCCCACACCCCTCGAGAGCAGTGGGGATCTGGTCGCCGCCCCTCACCCCACCGCCTCAACCCCTCAGACTCAAGCAGCCCTCTCTCTCGACACCAGTGTATGAGGTGCCCGCTCTGCGAGCCTCCACAGGGAGGTCACAGAAGCAGGGCTCTCTACCCTCTCCCGAATGGCCTCAGTAGCACCAGAGATGGCAGCTGCCTGGGCCCTCTCAGGAGGAGGCATCCTCTCACGAATCCCGGAAGGATCAGCCACAGAAGGTCCTAGGCCACCCCTAGCCATGGGACCCTCCAGGCGAACCTGCTCCGGGGACTTGGGGAGAGGAACACTGGGCCGCCTGACACCGCGGCCTACAGAGAGTTCCAAATCAGAAGACTCAGGATGCCAGTCCGGGTCCACCTCTGAGTCATCCTCCCCCGAAGAGAAGTCGAGCAGAGTGACCTCCAGAGAGGCAACCCCAGGAACCTCTCCTGCAACGGGAGCGGTACCGTCGTAGGCCGCGACAACACCAACGGCGCCGCTCAAGTCCTCCGCCCCGCAAATGGCACCAGGAACCATAACGGCACCGCCCAAGTTGCCTGCTCCAAGGGTGGCGCCGGATCCCAAAGTGTCACCGCCAGTGGTGCCACCCAAGTCCCCGGCACCACAGATGGCGCTGAAACCCAAAGTGGTGCCACCTTAGTCCTTGGCGCCGCAGACGGCACCGGAACCTAAAGCGGCTTGAGTCCCCGGTGCTGCAGATGGTGCCGGAATCCAAAGCGGCATCACTAAGTGGCATTGAGGGTCCACCAGTGCCAGGCCCCACAACCGGAGGTCGCGACACTAGGGGAGCCTGCACCTTCGAGGAGGTGACTGCCAGGACAGCGCCAACGATATGACCCTGGGAGGGATCACATCATTCCTCCAGCACCAAAGAAGGAACCTCCTCCTTGGCAAGGCTGGAAGTAGAGGAGGTTCCCTCCTCGCCACGCCGTATAGACCAGGGAGGGGACCTGGAGGAAGGGTCGAGAGATCTGACCTGGGAAGCCCGCGGGCGATGTTGTCCTCCAAAAGTTGGCGGAGCCCTGCCGACTTTAAACGCACCGATTTCCAAAACACGGCAGTCCATGGAAAAACAGGTGTCGCAGTGGTCCATACCATGGTTGGGTCCCAGGCACTGACAAACATCATGCCGGTCCATGATGGAAGACTGCCAGCCGCGAGCGTACCGATGCACAGGAGCACAGCCCGACTTGGATTTATGTTTGGCCCCCGAATCGGACATGAAGCGAAATTAAATGATAAACAGCAAAGCTCCAGGTGCCATCGAAATAAAAATAAATGAAACAGTCTTACCAAATTCAGCGGCGTTGAGATGACAACCGGGATGAAGGAGTTGACTAAACGGAATCGAAATCGAACTAGGCCTAATGGTGCACTAGAAAACATTCTCACTCGCGCAGCAGGTGCAGCCTCGACAGCGCTGAGAAACAGAATTGGGATGGAGGAGAAGTCTGCAGTGCCTAACAGCCGCCCCTCGCACACCACGTAGTGCATCGCTGTCATGGGTGGCGCTGTTGGCGCCAACTCCTCCCTCAAAAAAAAAACTCCCATAGCGGGTACGCAGCTTCCAGCCTTACCAAGCAGTAATGAATGGTGAAGATTGACAAGGAAGATCTTACCGTAGCAGTAGATCTTTGAGAGAGGTTCCTTCAGTAGGTCATCACATATCGACACACGCCACCTGGTGTCTGGGCCACACGGCAGACATTTCCAGTAACACTTAATGGGATCACTTTACCTGATGTCACATGACCGACGTCAGCGTGACCCTACATAGTGGGGTCAGTTCTCACGCTCGCCCTCCAGTTCTCCCACTGGAGACCTAAAGAGTCCTGATAGCAGAAGGAAACAGAGTCTGGAGTCCCAAAAGAAAATTGGGAGAAGGAGGGAGGGAAAAACATGAACTACTGAAGGAACCTCTCTCGAAGATCTACTGTTACGGTAAGTTCTTACGTAATTGTACTATCTTACTTCGAGAGGGTTCCTTCAGTAGGTCATCACATATAGGACTGAGTCCCAAGCAGTCATTCCTAAGTCAGACAGAGAGAAACATGGGAGGAGGAGAAACTCCAACCAAAAAGGAACAGAGTGGAACCAGCCTAGAACAAAAGGCCCTGCAGCACAGCTAGGCCAAAATCTGCCCTCCGCCTAGAAGCAATGTCCAGACTGTAGTGCTTGGTAAAGATATGGACAGAACTCCATGTTGCTGCTGTGCAAATATCTGCTGCAGAAACATTACGAAAAAAAGCTGCGGATGCAGCCATGCCCCTAGTGGAATGACCTCTCACAGACCCCGGCAGAGGTTTGTCATACTTCTGATAACAGAAGCAAATGCAACTTGCTAACCACTTGGACAGGCACTGTTTAGAGACAGCTTTCCCCAAGGATTTGGGGGTGAACAAAACAAAGAGCTGATCATCCTTCTGGAAATCTTTGGATCGATGGGTATAGCACCAGAGAATACGGTGCACATCCACTGTGTGCAGGTACGCCTCACCTCTATTCGAAGGAGACGGATGGTAAACTGGAAGTACCACTGTCTGGTTCAGTGTGAACTCCGACACCACCTTAGGCAAGAACTTGGGATTTGTTCTGAGGACCGCCCGGTCCCTATGAAAAATTAAATAAGGCTCCTTGCACATGAGAGCCTGAAGCTCCGAAATCTTTAGAGTGGAAGTAACCGAAACCAAAAATAGCACTTTCCACGAAAGATAGCACAAATCGCAGCTCATCGCTGGTTCAAAAGGAGGAAGAGTGAGCTTCTCTAATATAAAATTTAAATCCCAACGTGGTATAGGGCTGCTGATGGGGGGGGGTGGGTTTCAGATGGAGAATCCCTTTCAGAAAGGTTTTGGAGACTTCCACTGAGCCACGGGTTTGCCATCCACCAGTTCATGGTACGCCGAAATGGCCGATAAGTGGACCTTTAAAGAGGAATAGGAAAGGCCTGTATCTGAAAGATGAAGGAGGTAGTCCATGACCTGTGGGGCAGAACAAGAAAAGGGGTTCCAATCTTTGGAACCCTCTCAAATGGAAAAACATTTCCACTTCATGGCATAAGTGGACTGGGTAGAGGGCTTTCTAGCCTCAACCAGGACTTGGGCAACCCTGTTGGAAACCACAAAGTGAGAAATCATTATGTCTGCAGGAGCCACGCATGCAAGTGCAGGGTCCTGAGCCCCGGATGCACGAGCCGGCCTTGATTCTGTGTCAAGAAGACGTGTGTCAATGGAAGTGAAACTGAGGGTTCCTCTGCTAGCTGCTGCAGGAACGGGAATCAAATCTGTTTCGGCCAGAGTGGGGTGATGAGAATCATTCGCGCCTTCTCTGCCTGAAGCTTGAGGAGAACCCTCTGGAGAATGGAAAATGGAGGGAAGGCGTACAAAAATGTCCCTGTCCAAGAGAGAGAGAGAACGCGTCATGCCAGAAAGCACCATGCCCTGGAACGAGCGAGCAAAAACTGTGAAGTTCTGCATTGTATGGGGAGGCAAAGAGGTAGAGTTCTGGACACCCCCACTTTAGAAAGAGAATCTGCCACTTCCTGATTTAGTTCCCATTCGTGGCTGAGGGTCTGAGACCTGCTGAGACTTTCCGCCAGGACGTTTAACACTCTTGGAACGTGCATGGCTGTCAGAGCCAGATCGTGCTGGACTGCCCAGTTCCACACTTTCATCGCCTTCCTGCAAAGGGGGGTTACGAGCGAGTTCCTCCTTGTTTATGTACCACACTACCGACATGTTGTCCGACTGGATGAGCAGTGATCCCCAAGGAAGTAGAGTCTGGAATGCCTGCAGTGCATACAAGACCACTCTCATCTCCAATATGTTGATGTGTAAAGACATCTCCAAGCTGGGCCAGAGTCCCTGAGCTTGGTGTTCCCCCAAGTGCGCCCCCCCAAACCCATGTTCGAGGCATCCGTAGTCAGAGATGCCAGGGGGACTTGGCTCATGAAAGGGAGACACAATGACAGACTGAAGGGATCCTTCCACCAATTCAAATCTTTCTGAACAGCGGATGACACAAGGACCAGATCGTCCTGGAGTTGATCCCACTGCACTCACAAGGACTACTGAGTGATTCTCAGGTGAAGCCTCGCAAGGGGAACTGTTGTGATGGAGGCCGCCATCAGTCCCAGCAACCGGAAAACCTCCCTGGCCGGGAGGGTCCTGGAAGAGGCTATTAAAGTGGCTTGGCTGATCAGGGTCTCCATCCTGTCTGGAGGCAGGAAGGCTCTGCTCTGGACAGTGTCCAAAACCGCCCCATTAAACTGCAACCTCTGGGAGGGAGTAAGGGACGACTTGGGGATACTGACTGTAATCCCCAGTCTGGAAAACAAATCCAGAGTGATAGACAGAGCTTCCAGGAGAGACTCCCTGGACAGGGCTGAGATCAGCCAATCATCCAGGTAGGGGAAAACTGCTATGCCCTGACAACGCAGGGCAACCGCCACCACCGCTAGGCACTTGGTAAACACTGACGGTGCCAAAGAAAGGCCAAAGGGGAGAGCCTGAAACTGGAAATGCTCCCCTTGGAAACAAAACTGCAGGAATTGGGAGTGGCTGGGGAAGACTGGGATGTGCAGGTACGCATCCTGCATATCCACGGCACAAAGCCACTGATTCTCCAGGAGGAGAGGGAGCAGGCTTTGGAGAGTTAACATCCGGAACTTTTTTGTACTCGACAAACAGATTGAGACTGCTCAGGTCGAGAATGGGTTGCAGGTCGCCTGACTTTTTTGAAACCAGGAAAAAGTGGGAGTAAAACTCCCTTCCCCTTTGATGGAGGGGAACAATCACTATGGCTTCTTTGAGCAAGAGATTTTGGATTTCCTCCCTTACGAGAAGGGCCTGGTCTCGAGAGTAGGCTGACCTTCTGGGAGGAGAATCTGGCAGAAACTCCAGGAACTCCATAGTGTGTCCTTGGGACACCAACTGCAGGTCCCGAGCATCAGAGGTGATGCTCTGCCACTCCTGCATGTGGCAAGCAAACCTCCCCCCCGCCACAGACTCCTCGCACTTAGGGGGTGGGGCAAGGCAGTCAGGAGGTGGCAGGATGGGCAGGGGGAGGTTACTCTGAACATCTCTGGTTCTTGGAGGCAGGAGGGGTAGTGGCACCCGAGGACTCACGCTTGCCCTGGCACCAGGGACCTGGGCTTGCTTCCTCTGCCTCCAGGTCCTTTTCTGAAAGAGCTGCTGCTGTTGGGTGCCCGATCAGTACATGGACCGCACGGACCTCAGGGCTTGACCTCGGTCCTGTAGGTCCATGACGATGATGTCCTTGGTATCACCACGTAAAAGCACTGAGCCCCTGAAGGGAGCATCCTGAATCGCAGTCTGGACCTTGGTAGCGAGGCCAGAGATGCGAAGCCAGGCCCGCCGTCAAAGGGAGACGGCCGTCACTGAGGTGCAGCAACGGAATCGTAGGTAGCCCACAACACATGCCTGCAAGAAACCCTGGACAGGCGGAGATCATTGTTGAGCTCCTCCTTTAGGTCCGCAGGGTCCATGGACTGGACATGGGCCTTGAGCCTGGCCAAGGTGGCTTTCTAGTGAGACACCATATGGGCCACATAATTAAGGGACCGGAACGTGCATGTGGCCGATGAAAAGACTTTCTTCTCCAACTGGTCCATCTATCTCGACTCCTTATTTGGAGGAGAAGTGCTCGTGTGCTGTGGAGTGATCATGAGCAGCCGAGATTACTACGGAGTCAACCTTCAGATGCGCCATAAGGAAGGGGACATCCTTGGGCGCCCAGTAAGTCCTGTCCGCACTCTTGGGGACAGCCGGGATTGAGTGAGGCATCTGCCAGACTGTAGTGGTGAGATCCGGATCCAGGAAGGAACTGGGATCTGGGACAGAGACTCCAGGTCCAGATGTTCAGCAAGTCTCTGACACATGGGATCCTGTTCCTCTGACTCCCAGTCAAAGTGTTGTTCAATGGACCTCAACAGGTCCAAAAAGGAAGGATCCTTGGGGGGGGGGGAACGACTTGAAGAATCCTTACCCTTAGGGACCTGGGACCCATGGTCCGAGGGGTCTTCTGATCCCCCCGAGTCCAGACTGTTTTCAAACCGAAAACTATGTCCTTGGAAATAGTCCCTATGACGTGATGGGGACGAGCCCACCAGGGACGGGGACCTAGGAGAGCGGGGAAGTGGAAGTCTGTTCTCTAGGTCTGTCACCAACTCTGAACACGCCTCCTGCCACCAAGACTGGATAAGGGTCTTAAAATACGGTTGCGGGGTTGGAGGAGGAGGAGGAGGGTAGTGGTACCCCTGGTATCCCATATAACCATATCCTGGGTACGGGGTGTAGCCCGGGAAGTAATGTCCTGCACCGCTCCAATCTGGAAGAGGACCTGCTGGAGGATGGTCCAAGGGATACCCCAAAGAGTAATGCAGGACAGTGCGGGGTCTTGAATACAGTCCCAATGTCAGGGGGGTTGACGGTGGGGGAACCCATGCAGGGCCTGCAGAAGTATAAATAGATGGCAGGTCCGGTGTAGGATGTGCCGGTGTCAGGGCCGCCGCCGTTTGAACCAGTACCGCCAGGTTCGGTGTTGGAAAACGGTCCAGCGTCAGACAAGCTGGTGTCGGGACCTGATGAAGGGAATCTGACTGAGGGACCTGGTCTGCCAAAGGAGCCGACGGCGGAGACAGATTCGAGGGGCCATGGCACGGAACACTCATCAGGGGGTCCGGCATCAGAATAGGTCTCGCTGGCTCCGACGGAGAAAGGGTGTCTAGCATAGGAACAACTGCCGGAACAGAATCATTCCTCCCTGAAGGGACAGGAGGAGCCTCCGGTGTAGAGCCGGACGGCTGAGGAAGGACCTCTGTCCTGGTGACCCCAGAAGGTGAGCGGGGAGTAGACCCAGAGGTGTGTTCTACATCCAAGGGGCCCACACTATCTTCGACCAGGGTAGCGGCCATAGAAGGACTGGCTACCGGCTGGGGAGAAAGGGGGGGAGAAGGGCAGTCTCCCCGGGCTCGTCCAGGCGTCAGGTGGGCTGCCATTAGGCCCCGACAGGGAGCCGTGGATGTCGGAAGCGGCCGTCTGACCAGAAGTAGCCAGGCGGGAAGGGGAGGAGCCCCCTGCTGACTTAATAACTGAGGCTGGGACGGGTCTCCGAGGCTTGGGGAGCCGTCTTACCGGCAGCTGGGCGGTCCCTGAAGGAGCCAGGGGCTGACTTAAAGGCAGATGTGGTGCTGCCGTCGGAGGAGCCGGCGGTCACCTTACCCACTGCAGAGGATTTCCCAGACTTATCTGAATCCCCTGCTGTCGACTGTTGCTTAGGCAGAGGAGGAGGTGGGGGAGAGGCCTTGCTGGTAGAGGGCCTAGAGGACTCGGCCTGAGAACCATCCGTGGAGCGCTCCCACTCCTTATGTTTCTTCTTGTAGTATTTTGAAGGAGAGGGGGAAGAAGAAGAGGAATCATGAATGCATTCCATTTGTTTCTCTAGAGACGCCAGCCGGATCTTCAAGAGATGGACTTCTGTGGGCCGGCCTGCCGGCACAGCGGTTGGATTTCCCTGCGACGCCAGCGACCTGGGTTCGGGGAACGAACCCGGTCACTGCAGGGCCGGCCGGGGACGGATGAAGTGTCCTGTGGACAGCTCTCCTTCCCGGGGAGGATGTGGGATAACTCCAGCGCCTGCTGGCTCCTAGCGGAGGCTGGGAGCAATACAGGATGCACGGAGTAACTAGCAACAGGAGGGAGGTGTGGACGCTGGCATATGCCTTGTCGTCACTACGCTGCCCTCCACAACATAAGGAGGAAAATGGCTGGATGCTTGTCGGATGATGGCCTCCGGATTCTCTGCTAGTCTGCCTCCTCCAGGGAGCCGCTCCCCGCAGGCCTCAGCAGCGCCCTGTGGTCTAGAAAAAGAACTGCTGGTGTCGCCTCTCCACTGGTGCATTCCCCCTCGGAGGAGGGGGACCCATCCGGCAGAGGGAAGCGCCAGGATACCATGGGGTAGGCTGCTATGTGGGACCTGCGGAGGGGGTCAGGACCCAAGAGGGGAGTGCAGAGGGATCCCAGGAACGCCCAAAGGAGTGGTGGCATCTGAGCAAGGAGGGGGGAAAAACAAATAATGCAAAAAAAGAGATGGACCTCCAGAGCCTGCTGCCTCCTCTTCAGCGTGGCCTAGTTAAAGGGTTGGCAGTCCGGGTAGGATGAAGTTGGATGGTCCGGGCCCAAACAGAGAATGCACGCCATGTGACCGTCTTTGTGTGAAATTTGCGTGCCACAAGACTGACACTTCTTCGAGAAGATACAGAATAAGCTAGAAAAGGAAGGTAGAAATAACTAATCGAATGAAATTTTCAATGCAGCAAACGCTTGAGTAAGTCTACCGCGAGGCGACTGCCATGAAGTGACAGCGGGAAAGAACTGGAGGGCGGGCATGGGGACCACTGACTATATAGAGTCACGCTGACGTCGGTCACGTGACATCGGGTGGGCAGTTCCCCGTCAGGTATTGCTGGAAAAGTCTGCCGAGCAGCCCAGACGCCAGGTGGTGCTAGTCCAATATGTGATGACCTACTGAAGGAACCCTCTTGAAGTAAGATCTGCCCACATCTCCAGAACACTGATATGGAGATGCTGCTCCACCTCAGACCAGGTCCTCCCTGGGTCTGACGGTCAGTGAGGTGAGCACCCCAGCCCAGACCCGAGGCATCATTAGTGAGGCTCTGCTGAGGGGACACAGCTCAGAAGGGGACCCTATCAAGAGACTGGCAGGGTTCCGCCACCACTCTAAGGTCCTCCTCATTGGGTCGGAGACCATCACCGGTCGATCCAGGTCCACGGTGCATTGGTTCCACTGGACCCGAACAGTCCATTGGGGAACCCTCATATGCAGATGAGCCGGGGAACTGTGGCTATAGCTGCCGCCATGTGTCCCAACAGGCTGAGGAACGCTCTGGCCAGGATCTGTCAACTGGGGGAGACTAGACGGTCCTGCTCTACCAAGCGTTCCACTCTGTCCAATGGCAGAAAAGCTCTGCCCTGGGAAGAGTCCAGGACTGCCCCAACATACTGGAGGCACTGAGAGAGAAATAGACAAAACTTTGGCAAACTGACCGTGATCCCCAAGGCCTGGAAAAACCAGAAGGTGCATTCCAGGGTCTGCAGCAGAAGGTCTCTAGACGGGGCTGTTAAAAGTCAGTTGTCCAGGTCAGGGAACATATAAAAGCCCTGTCTCCTCAGAGATGTGTGTAACAGGGTTGAATAAGGCCTTGCCCCATTTGTTATGCAGAAAGAGTTGAAACGCATTTTCCATTTCCTAAAACATAGCATAAATATCTGGTTTCCTGCATTTCCAGTGCACACTTGGTAGGATTAATTGTCAGACCTGCCTTTTTGATCGATTGGATAATTGCTTGTAGGTGTTCCAGGTGGCTTTTCCAGTCTGGACTGTACACCACAACATCATCCAGGTACCCAGCACAATAGCCAGTGTGAGGGGATAAAATTACATCCATGTACAGCTGAAATGTAGCCGGTGTGCCATGTAAACCAAACAGAATGGTGGTGAACTCATAGAATCCTATAGGAGTGGCAAATGCAGTTTTATCTCTGGATTCTTTAGCTAGGGGGATTCGCCAGTTACCCTTGGTGAGACAGAGGGTACAGATATACTTGGCTCTTCCCAGTCTGTCCACCAAATCATCTATTCTGGGCATAGGATAACTGTTAAATTCTGACACTTGATTAAGTTTCCTAAAATCAAGGCAGATTCTTACACCCCCTTCTTTTTTGTTTATAATCACCATTGGTGATGACCAAGTACTTCTCTACTCTTCTACGATACCCAATTCTTTCATTTTTTGTATTTCCTTTACCACGTCAGCTCTTGAACGCTCTCGTAATCTGTATGTCTTTTGTCTAATAGGGAGAGCATTCCTTGTCACTATTACATGTTTGACCCTTTTGCTCAGCCTGGTACTGTGGTAAAAGTACTGTTAAATGTCTTTAGCAAGTTACAAACTTCTGCAGTTTGTTCGGAGGTTAAGGAAACATTCACCTTTACAGCATCAGCAGTTACAGTTTGTTTCAGTCGATCATAAGCTACATCAATATCTTCTTTATCAGTTTCTGGTAAAACTAGTAAAACAGCTTTTAATGTTTTTTCAACCCATTTCTTGAGGAGGTTAGCATGATATATCTTAGTAGGATTTTTCCTATCAGAGGTCTCAGTCTCATAGTTAACTGTGCCACTACGTCTAAGAACTTTATAAGGCCCTTGCCACTTCATTAACAGTTTATTTTTGTAGTGGGTAACAGTAGCAAGACCTTTTCACCTGGCTCAAAAACTTTTTCTTTTACCCCATGGTCATAATACATCTTCTATTGGTTGTGGGCCTCTTCCTGATTACTATGGGTGATTTCATCATATTTTGCCAGCTTCTTTCTCAGGATACACATATAAGATTTAATATATTGTTTCTGATGGGGGTTATCTTCCCATGTTTCTTTTATTACATCTAGTGTCCCTCTAGGTTGTCTACCATACAGCATTTCAAATGATGAAAAACCTATTGATGGCTGTGGCACTTCTCTATAAGCAAAAAGCAGGTAAGGTAAGTATCGGTCCCAGTCTTTCCCTTCCCCTTTCACAAACCTTTTTAACATGCGTTTTAGGGTTTGATTAAAACACTCAACAAAACCGTCTGTCTGAGGGTGATAAGGGGAGGTTCTTATGGCAGTGATACCTAGTAGTCGGTACAGCTCCTTCAATAATGCAGCACCAAAATTACTGCCCTGATCAGTCATAATCTCTTTAGGTATGCCCACCCTGCTGAAAATTTTGGCAAGCTCTGCTGCCACTTTTGGGGCTGCAACAGTACACATTGGAACTGCTTCTGGATATTGAGTAGCATTGTTACATACTACCAAAATGAATTGATTACCCTTTTTACTTTTGTCTAAGGGGCCAACCACATCCACTGCAATTCTCTTGAAAGGCACATCTGTCAAGGGTAGGGGCACCTTGTCTTTTTTAGTCACTGGGGTTACTTTCTGACACTCAGTACAGGAACTGCAATAGGTAGCAACATCTTCATGAAGTCCAGGCCAGTAAAATCTGTGCAGCAATCTGGCAAGGGTGCGATCCCGCCCCGTTACCACTGGTCACGGTGGCCTAGGACTCCTCCTCTCCTTTTTCTGTCTCTCTTCTCTATCTGGCTGTGCAACCAAAGTTTCTTGTGAGATCTGGGAACTGATCGCTCCGACGGTTTCGCAATTCTCTGCCTCTCGCTATTGCTCTGTCTTTCCTTGCTATTTCTGTCTTTTTTTCCCCTCTTGCATATCTGTGAATATAAAAATATATGTGAATCTTTGTGGAAATCTCACTGATACTGGGATCCCTTTGTTTAAAACTGTGTATAGCTATACTGTTGAAATGATTGCAAAAAACTATTTGGAACTCAAAGGGTTAACCTGGGATGCAGTTCTTTTTGCTGCACCTGCATCAAAACTTACAAGAACATTCTGTGAGAGACACTTACTTCTTAACGAGGTTCCCAGGCAAAGACTTATAAAAAGAAAAGCAATGCTTTTAACTACAGAGACAAGGCGAGTGAGAGACTGAGATTTGAAATTGAGAAGAAACACTCAGATGGACTGTTTTCTCTGTTTGCACTGCCTATGTAAATCATTATGCTGAATAATTTTGATTCTTTATTTTGCTGTTATTGAGAAAAATAAAATGCTATTTGCAAATTTTGAAACTGCTCCTGGTTTTCCTAGGCTTCCTAACCTGTGCCTCGATGACACCGCGGCCACCACCGCTAAGCACCTAGTAAAAACCCGGGGTGCTGAGGAAAGGCCAAAAGGGAGGGCCCGGAACTGAAAGTGGTCCTCCTGGAAGCAAAAGCAGAGGAAGCGTCAGTGAGCCGGGAAAACCTGGGAGCAGAGCCAGTCCCCCTGGTGAAGGAGGGGTAGTAACCCCTGGAGAGTGACCATCCTGAAGCGCTTGTACTTTATGTAAAGGTTCAGGCGGCTGAGTTCCAGAATCGGCATCAGATCCCATTTTCTTGGGGACGAGGAAGAAGTGGGAGTAGAATCCCCTTGCTCTTTGAGCTGGAGGGACAGGGTCTATGGCCTTTTTGCGCCAGAGAGCCTGACTCTCTTCCCAGATGAGGGAAAAGTGAGCCGGAGGATAGTGGGAAATTAAGGGAGGGTTTTCCGGTGGGCAGGGGGTCCAGAAATTCTAGGGTGTAAATGCACTTGATAAGCTGTAACACCCACTGATTGGAGGTCACTGTTCACCACTCATTGAAGTAAAGGGAGAACCGACCCCCAACCACCTCTCCCAAGGTCTCTGCTGGGAGGAGTTGGGTAAGGAGTCAGGGGGTGGACCCAGGGGTGGGCAGAGTGACTGTGGGCACTCTTGGGGCCCTAGGGGCAGCTGCTCCAGCTGGTGGAGTGTGAGCCTTATGCTGGAAGGGGCCCTTTACTTACTGGCCCTTAGCAGACTAGCGAGAGGACTGATGCTGGGCAGTCCAAGGCAGAGATTGGTAGAGGGAATGAACCGATCCTGGAGGTGGGTGATAATGTCTTGGGCATCTCCCCTAAACAGGATGGAACCCCTGATAGGGACATCCAAGATTCTGGCTTCAACATCAGGCACAAAGCCAGACACCCAAAGCCACAAATGATGGCGAAGACAGATCACTGTCACTGCCCCACACCCGGAGACATCAACAGTGTCGTATGCCGCCTGCAGGACATGGGTGCCCACATCCAACCCTGACTTCAGGAGTTGGTTCAGCTGTGTTTTGGTAGAGTCCTCAGGGAGAGTTTAAACCAGATCCCTCATTTGAACCCAGAGGGCATGCTGGTACTGGGTCCAAGTCTCACCAAGTAAATGAGACTTGAATATTTCAGGGAGCTGATGGAGTCTGTCAGGTAGCTCGTAATATCCCTCCCCCTCTCAACCAGGTAGGACGTGAGCTTACTGAAAATGGTTGGCTGCTGGAAGCTTGTAGGCATCCTGCAGGGAGGCAAATGGAAGGACTTAATGCGAGTCTAGCATCCGTAAAAAAATAAAATCTTATAACCTTAAATGATTATCAGCACTCCACGACTAAAGGTAGCAGAAAGTCTCAGAAATAAAATATTATTTTATGCGCCTTTGTGATTGATTCAGTTCGCAAAATGCTGTCAAAACTGCTTGTATAAAGAAGGGGCGAAAGAACGTAAGGACTACAAACTTCCCTCAACACTTGGAATTGGGACTGGGCTGTGTGTGTGGTTTGGATACCAAGGTGCTGACAGAAGCAGTGTGACCATCACTGAACTGTTCTTTGTGATTTCAAACAAGTGCTCATTTCTTCCAAAATTTCCCTCAGTCTAGTGCATTGCAACTTTCACACCTGCAAACAAGAACTGAAACTGTCACTGCCATGCTTGTGTGCAGCACGACACAAGGGATCGGGATTTGGCCAATGAGCTTGATAATTCTAGCAAGCAAGAGCCAGAGCACTACTGACATGCACATGCCTGCTACCCTGTGTTTGGGCACGAAGGAAACCACCATTGAGGCATCAAGTTCACGTCTGTCAACTGGGTGCTGTCTGAGTGACAGGCAAGACCACAAATCAGGAGCCAATTCCACAGGACACATAAGACAGCCTGAAGTACTGTGCATGGGGGAACATCATAGCCACTGCAAGGAACATGTGCTCCTGGAACAAAAACCATATACTGGAGGTTTAATTCACCATGAGAGGAAAAAGTGAGTCAGTGAACTGCACTGGTTCAAGTGTGTGATCGGTAACAGCCAAAGCTGAGTGCCAAAAGTTGCGAGAGGGGAGGCAGACCATCAATCTGACAGAATCAATGAAACCACAATTACAGTTTTATTGTGTGATACAGGTTGACATGAGCAATATTTGTGGTAGTTGAAATCTGATAGGAAAGCGTGTTTTACTGGTGAGGGATAGAAACTTTCACTTCAGGCCTGTTTCTGGAACCTCTGCCCGCTGTGTTCATCAAATAACACATCCTCATTAGAAGCATCAGTTGGGGCCAAATATATTTTTGGGCCAAGTGAAACCATGTGATGGTTAATGGAACAGTCCCCCAAACCTTCCTCTTCAGCTTTTTAAAACACGAGGCAGACTCATGTGCAATTACTTAGCACTAGAGATTTGCAGATGACACTGCTTTTCCAAAAATTGTTTCAAAATACCTGTACTAACAGCATACAGGCACACCACTGTTACTCAGCTCTAGGGACTTTACCTACCACAAAGCATTTTCCACTGCAGGAAGACAGGCGTCATCCCTGTCTCCCTATATGTTGAATATGGAGAAACGGCACTCTTGTTCTAAAAATGAACACTGCCCCAGTCTAACTTATGCCCTTAGTTAGCTACTGTTCATGAATTGTGATCCCAGATTAATTTTTTTTAAACAATCTGATAGGCTTCATCTTGATTTCCTATAAAGCCCTGGAAACTACAGTACAGCCTGAGGGTTGAGAGCCTATCCTTTTCTCATCTAGCATTGTATCACTTTGCGTTTATTCTCTACAAATGTTTTACACAGTAGGTTACTCCAGTTACATCCAACTGTCTCACATGAGTTTCATCAAAAAACTAAGTCGATGCCCCATTTATGCAATCGCTTTGTCTTTGTATGTCCTCGTCTTACTGCTCTTTCAGGCACCAACCCATTCCTGATGCAATTTTCTTGTGACATGAGGACGTGGGCTTCTCTTTAGTTATTCACTTCCAAACCTCTCTCTGATATAAACCAAGTTTATCTCTTAATGATTGAACATTTTATTGGCCAGATGGACATGCAAGTTGGATTTCCCAAATCTCACGTGATGGATACTGGGGTCCTTCTTCAGTACCTTCTTTCCATCACTGGCAGTTACTTTAACTCTGTCATCTTTTGCTGAAGACATACCAGACCTTGCCAGACTTCCTCTTCCATTTCCATCACTGGGCAATAGTCTGTCATCTCTGAATTCCTAAACATACACAATATCACAAATGTATAATTTCATCAGAGAAGACCTACCAGTGGAACTTGAGAACTTATTTAGAGGTTCTAGCAGGGGAGCACAGGTATTGTACACCCTTGGACCAAAGAATGATGCTCTTCTATCGGGGACAGTTGTCTTCTTTGACCGAGTGCAGAGCTTTGGGAGGGATGCACCGTCGTACGTGGAGCAGTGAGAGACGAGGGGGACACCCACCTAACTAGACAGACCAGCCGACTCAATCCTAGTGATCAATAGGGTGACAGATGTCACAGTCAGATCACCTCTGCCTCCTATTTTAAAAATGTGACCTTGGGGAGTCAGTCAGGTTTATATGTAGGGTTTGGTTAATAGATTTGGGGGAAGTTATAGACAATGACCAATGAACATGATTTTTATTTTTTTTGCCATGTGGCTTGAGTACACTGCAAATGTTTCTACTTAACTTCTAGTAGGTTCCTTTGTGTGGGTCTGCTGGAGTCCTCCCTTTGTTGGGGTTGTGGGATACAACGGAGCATTTTGCTTCAGTTAATTTGGGACTGTACTGTGTTTCAAGGGCTATGACTCAGTGATAGTAGAAGATGCAGTCAGTGCCTTTCTCACATAGCAGGTTTCTTTTTCTTCTTCTCTAGGAATTCAGGTTGATTCCTTTCTTCTTAAGGATTGATACACACACTGAAGATGGTGCCTTCATTGAACATGCCGGGCCACCAAGAGAATTATCTTGCATCACTGGAAATCCGCTCAGTCTTCCTCACCCCTAGAATGGCTAAATTAAATGACTGATATAAGCTGCATTAGAGTCACTTACAAGTGAATGCTTTGGATGGATCTAAACTGAGCCCAGCACCCATTTTGTTTTTTCTCATCTCCCCAGCTCTCACCTACTACGACTTCTCCCAAAATACAGAATTTGACAGTGGATGATATCTTGCCCCACCCAGTCTGCCCATCCCCCCTCCATAGTGTATCTGCAGACTCTACCTGATCTCTTTTCCATTTAAAGAACTGTGCTGAGCCTGTAAGTATTTTTCCCTGTAAAAGCAGTTTTAAAATACTAGTTCCCATTCTGTTATGGTTCCATCTTTGTCTTTTAGTAATCATAGTGTGTGTTTTTTAATTTTCACACAAGTGGACAGTACCATTTTAGAACCATAAGATGTAGTTTATGTCCCTTTCAGCAACAGAGTTCTACAGAAGAAAATGGATGCATCAGATTGCATACCAGGGAAGTAGCTCAAGGGAAGGCAGTGGATGTGGTCTATCTGGACTTCGGAAAGCCCTTTGACACCATGCTGCACAAGAGGCTGACAAAGAAACTGAACATCCTAAGGGTGGGATCTAAAGTGGTGAACTGCATTACAAACTAGTTAACGGACAGGAGACAGAGTGTGGTGGTGACCAGCATGGTGCCACACGGCTCAGTACTGGGACCAGTCCTCTTCAATGTCCTGATAAGTGACACTGCAGAAAAACTGGAAAGGAATTTTGGCAGCTGAATACCGAAATCTGCAGTAGGGAAGATCAGGAGGGGGTGGAGAGAATGTGCAGGGATCTGGGGAACTTGAGGAGTGGTCAAGAGCATGGCAGTTGGGGTTCAATGCCAAAACCTGCAAAATCATTCACCTACAGTATAGGAAGCCAGATGCAGAGTATAGGATGGGAGGAGACTCTGACAGTCACTAAACATGAAAAGGACCTTGGAGTTGTATCTGACAACCTCAAAGTGGCGGGGTAGTGTAACAAAGTATTGGGTAGGGCTAGTGGGATGCTGGGGTGCACAGGGAGGGGTATCTCTAGCAGAGGAGGGTGGTGTTGCCACTGTGCTGCTCGCTGGTGAGACCTCACCTGGAGTACTGTGTATAATATTGGTGGCTGCACCTCAGAAAGGACATAGACAGTATGCAGGCAGTTCAGAGGAGGGCAAATAAAATGGTGCAGGGGTTTCATGAGAAACCCTATTAGGAGAGACTGACGGATCTCAACATGTACATACTGGAAGAGAGGAGAGGCAGAGACCTACAAGTAACTCACGGGGTAAACAGGGTGCAGGAATGGATTATCTTTCAAATAAGTAAGAGCACCAGGACCGAGGGGTATGCGATGAAGCTGGGGGGTATGAAAGACACAAGGATAAACTTATTTAATGAAAGGGTGGTACATGCCTGGAACACACTTATGTCTGGAACATACTGCAAGCAGAAGTGGCTGAGACAAAAACAGTGGGGGACTTCAAGCATGCATGGGATCAACACAAGAATATATTAGAAAATAGGGAGGCAGAAGGGAAGGTTGCCAGAGATGAGTCAGAGTCTGCTAAGACAGATTAGGCAAGGAACATCTGGGCAGATTAGGTGGGCCACGCAGTCCTTTTCTGACAACAAATTTTATATTTCTATGTTTCACTGGACTGACAATGGATGAGCTAAGTAGGGACATAAACTATATCCCACAATTCTAAAATGGCCATTACCAGCAATGTGTGAATCAGAAACACACACTGTAGGCTACCTGTCAATGTAACTGTAGGGCTACAGCTCACCACACTGGTGATCCAGGTTAGGAACAAGCCAGGGATACTAGGGGCCGGCTGGGAGAGGCGGTTCAAGAGTCCCAGTAAATGTTTTCCTCCTAGATGCATTCCTCCTCTGAGTAGATGCTTTCCTCCTCCTCCCAACAGGAAAGGCAGTAACACCTTACTCTGCTACCGTCGCTTATAGGTGCACAGGTTGTGGCGCAACTGCCATAGTGTGGGAAGGGGAGGATTTCATTAGGCGCTTGGTTGGGCCTGAACTTGAGTCATCATGCTGATGTTCTCACTAGGGTAGGGAGGGGAAACTAAGGAGTAAATCCTCTCCACAGCAACAACAGCATGACAGCTGAAAATGGCCAGAAGGCTATCAGATCCATCCACCAGTGAAGGATCAAAAATAGATTAAACAAAAAAAAAAAACAGAGAGAAAGAAAATTAAAATAACATACCTACCATAATTCTTTATCTTCCTGTGTATCTTCACCATTCATCACTGGTGAGCGCAGCACCCTGCAGGAGCATTTTCTTCTTTGCTTGGGAGAGGAGCTGGCACCCACTATGAGGCCGACACACAGTGTGGTGCTCACGGGTTGGCCAGAAACAGCCATTGGCTCCTCCTCCACCTCAGTTCTGCTCGCCGGAGAGACAGGAGAAAAAAAGAGGGATAGAGAAGAAAACGAGGGCGGGGAAAGGGAGCCCAAGGGACAGCATAAGGAAAAGGATATAAACTGAAAAAGTAGGCCAACCAGAGGACGGAGGAGGAGGAGGATCTGGGAGTATGGGCTGAAAGGCCCCCAGTCTCTGGATGGCCATATATGGCCAGGAAAGGAAAAGAGAAGAGAGAAAGAGACAGGAAGATGGAAGGAGAGAGGGGACCAACATCCATATGTCAGGTGACTCACATCTTGAGAAACCAGGAATTGCCTCCAGGGGAAGGCTGCCAGCAAAACCACAGGCAGCTGTTACCGAGGCTGAATCTCAGTTTACTAATATCCCCTTCAGGGAGGAGAAGCATGGAGAAGGTCCCTCTCTCCTTCCTCCAATCCCCTGTGGGTACAGTCCACCCTTGGTAAAGATGCCCCACTCCTCTCCTCCTCCAGTTACTGTTTTCCAAGGAAGAATCCACAGGGTTCAGGAGGGGGAGTGAGGATCCCACCTATTAACATCTCCCTCCCAAGAAGGGGAAGGAGACAGGAAATGAAGAAGAAACAATATACAGAAGGGAGCAGAGGGAGTTCCCGCCAGCCCCAACCCCCATCCCAGGGGACCCAAAAGGGTGGACTGACCACGGAGATCGTACCCAGGACAAGAGAGAGGGACCCACCAGAAGTCCACCACATAAATCTTGTTTGGAAAGCCCTACTTGCCCCTCCTCCCAAGAGTCCCTCTTGCCACCTTCTAGGACAAGGAGGGGCGCCAAGGATATAGAGGGACTCAACTGGATCCCTGAGGAGGGCAAGTAGGGAGGAGGCATCACCCAGGGATTGAAGCCTTCTGAGGGGAAGGTGGGTAGGATTCAGTGATGAATGGTGAAGATACACAGAAAGATCAAGAATTACGGTAGGTATGTAATTTTCATATCTTCCCAGTGTCAATCTTCACCATTCATCATCGGTGGGTGAGTACTGAGCCCTCCTGCAGGGGGCCCAGTATTTCCCTGAGAGACTAGCATTCCTCAGCCTCCCGTGGGGGAAAACACAGGGGGAGGAGACCCTCTACCAGCCAGTCAGGTCTGGGACTGTCAGGGTGTGGCGAGGTCCCCGGTTCCCTGGGAAGGAAGGCGCCCCCCTGCAGTTCCCGTCTCACCTTGCAGGTGAAAAGGTGGGTCCCCTGGAACCAGAAGGCCATCAACCTACGCCGGGCCAAGGGTGACAACCATGATAGACGAGGTTACGCCGTCCGCCTAATGCAGATCGCTGTTCCTGCAAGCCATGAAGCGACTTCACTGGTGTCATACGACACCCTTGACTAGTGCTTTGCCAGCTCCAGGCCTATCGCAGAGAGGGTTATGGCTTGCCGGGTAGCCTCTGAATAAGGCAGTGATGCCAGTGCCTGGCCCAACATCACCCACAGATGCCTATTATAGGCAGCATGGTGCACCTGATGTGAAGCAATACACAACATAATCCGTGCAGAGAAGAAAACTCTCTGCCCCAGGCGATCGAACTCCACAGAGTCTGGATCCGGGGGCTGGTCATGGACTGGACATCTGTGCCTGGTAGGGGTGTCCAGTCGCATCAATCCTGTGGGGAGATGTGGCAGAGTGCCTGGAGACCTCTGGGGTGCGCAGTACCAATGCTGGCAGTCTAAAGGGGCTGGAGCTGTATGACACCTCCTGGAAAGGGATAAGCCAGGAGAGGACCACCAAGTGGTTTGCACTGTACTCACCTAAAAAAGCTTGCGTCGTTCTCTCGGTATTGCGACAGGCTATATAAGAAATATGCAGGTCCTGGACTAGTCTCGCCAGGAAGTGCTGATATTGGGCTTGATCAGCAACAGAGGACAGGCTGACAGAGGGCTCCTCTTCTTCAAGGGAGGAAGATGAGGAGGCCGAGGAACCCAAAGAGTCAGACTCTGGCTGCGAAGGGGGAGACAGGCGAAAGACCTGCTCGTCCATGGCCCTAACATAACAGGGTAAGTCCGCAGCCTGGGATCTGAACTGCTCCCAGGTCAAAGGTCCCAGAGGACCAACATGGCCTGGGAGAAAGGGGAAGAACTGGCCACCATACATGGCGCGCCTCTGCCAGGGCTAATAGACCTAGCAGGTGATCCTGGAAGAACAGGGGATCAGTAGATATGCTCTGTCACTGGCCTGTGGAGCAATGAAAAATGGTCGCGACTGAGCCCCATAGGGGAAGCTTCCCTATGAGGGGGTCGAGGCTGCATGGATCCAGAAGGGTGGTCCCCAGCCACGCCCAATGAGGACTCCCTTGAAAGAGACAAGGGAGAGATCTTGGGTTCAGCACTGCGGCTCTTCCCCATGCCCCTAAGGACTGCAGAGGAGTGCAGCCCCTTCCCATCCCCTCAACCCCACCGATTCTGAAGAAGACCTCTTCCTCGGACCCTGTGCCATAGGATCCCAACTTTGCAGGCTCCCCAAGGAGAGCCGCAGTGGAGGGGGATCCGGTCCTAGCCTTAAAGGGGGGTGGCAGCACCGGGGGTAGCAGCTGAACCCACCCCCAAAGCCCGGGCCATCACATCCGTAACATCGGGGCCGCTCACCCACACCACCATCCCGGGGCCATCATCGGCCCAGGGGTCAGTGCTGGTTGCAGTCACGGGGGGCATCTGAGGAGGCGCAATGGTCCTGGGCCCTAGAGAATCCACCAACTCCGGGGAGTCATGTTCCCAGTCTGGGTCAGCCTCCCAATCATCTGGCTCCAGAGAGGAGGAGACTGGCAACCCCGGGGACTCTGCTGCCTGCGGCGCAGCAGGTAGGCCCAGCACGCCTCACGGGGCCACCCAGATCACTGGAGTTGCGAATAGCTCAGAGATGGTGCCGAGGAACGCCTCGCACCGGACTCAGCGACTGTGGGCCCCAATGGGGGAGCCTGCAACTCCGAAGAGGTGACTGCCAGGGCAGTGCTCCTGGCCTGGCCCTGGTGGAGCTAGACCAGTCCTCCGGCACTGCAGTAGAAACCTCCTCCATGGCAAGGCTAGATGAGGAGGAGGCCCCCTCCTCACCAGACTGTGTAAGCCCGGGAAGGGGCCCGGAGGAAGGCCGAAGAGTCCTACACTTGGACAGACGACGCCTCCAAAAGTCAGTGGGGCCCTGCTGACTTAAAACGCGCAGTGCTCGATAACATGGTGGTCCATCGAGAAGCAGGCATCGCAGTGATCCATTTTGTGCTGGGGTCCAAGGCAGGAAAGGCAGACATCATGCCGGTCCGTCACGGAAATTTGCCGACTGCAGGGACACCGACGCATTGGAGGCTGGCCCATTTTCGAATTACGCTTCTTGTCCCCCGAACCTGGCATGATGCAATGGTAACTCAAAACTTAAACAGAAAAGACTCAACGCCATTAAGGAATGAAAAGGAAAGGTCTTACCGGGTCATCAGTAACGGCGCCAAGTGGTGGACGGCAGAACTGAGGTGGATTACTTAGGCAGCGTCGACAGCGGCTCAGAGACGGCATCAAAAATGGCTCAGAGGACCGACTAGGCCACAATGACATAGAAACATAGAACATAGAAACATAGAAATTGACAGCAGATGTGGACCAAAGATCCATCTAGTCTGCCCCGAGATCCGCCCCCTGCAGGGGGTCCAATCTTTCCCTAAGAGATTAGCATCCCTCCACTTCGAACTCTTCTCAGCTGCAGGCGAGTTACTCTCTCAATGACGGAAGAAGCAGAACTGAGGTGCAGGAGGAGCCAATGGGCGCTTTTGGCCAACTGCTGCAGCCATGCATTTGTCGGCTCAGGTGGCGCCAGCAGCGCTGGCTCCTCCCCCAAGCAAAAAAAAAAAGGTCCAGTCCTGCGATCCTGCTTACACTCACCAGCGATGAATGGTGAAGACTTGCACAGGGAAGATTACTCCCTTTGTTTAATAAAAGGCCAGTAAAGAGGGAACGATACCATAATGTCAACCAGCACCTGAAAATTAGCTTCTACAGAAAGCACAGGCTTACAGGTTTAATGTACTTCTTTAACAAGGGCTCTCTTTGACAGGGAAACCAGTCATCAGCTTTCCTTGCATACAGATGGATATTCCATTGTAGATAACAACAAGAGGAGTCCCTTCTCAATGTCACTGATATAACAGACTATCTGGAGATGCTACAGGGGGACAAAATATACTGTGGAAAAAGCATTATTTTGAAATGTAGGGATCCGACACTACAGAGCTGGAAAGTCTATTCTCTTAACTGGCCAACTACCAAAACAAAATATCTGGGAATCCAACTCATAATCAGAGTTATTGTTCTTTACCACAGAAACATCAATTAGTCCACTGCTACTACAAGTTAGAACGGATCTGGAGAAACGGGTTTATCTACCCCATCAACAGCAGGATTAACGTAATACAGAATTTTCTTCTCAGATTTTTGCATGTGTTTAACTCTCTTCCTACTTATCTATTTTATTTATTTAATTATTCAGAAACAACCTTTGAGCAAGAGCTCTTTTATAAAGGTTCCATGTACACTGTTCAATGCACAAACATAAAAACACAGATACACAACAGACAAGGTTATAGCAAAACAGTTGCCAAAGGAACATTATAAACAGCTCTACTCAAAAAGAGCAATCCTGTCCGGGGGAGGGGGGAGTGAAAAGGGAGCAGTCTCGTATCAAGACCTTGTCATCAGAAAGGAGGTGGGGGTGCGATTCAGGGAAGCCACGGGTGAGTGTGATTGGGGCAGGGGAGGATAGGGGAGACAGGGAGGAGGGAATGGAAGCAGGCCAGATGAAGGGGATGTGGTAAGCAACATGTTTAGGTAAGGAGTGAGGGAGGAGTCAAGGTTGAGGAAAGAAATAGATGGTGCAGTCAGGGTCGGGGGGGGTCAGGGGAATTCAGCAAGACTGAGGTGATATCAGGTAAGAGCAGTGCATCTTGAAGGGGAGGTCAAACAGCAAGGTGCTGCCAAGGGAGACCATCAAATGCCCAGCAGACAATCACAAGCACTCCTGGAGAGGAGGTACTGTTTGAGTTCTGTCTTGAAGGCTGGTAGACTTGAAGTATTGTGTGAGACCTCCAGGCTCTCATTGAGCCAGAGGGGGGCTCTGCATGCGAAGGATCATTGATCAAGTGCAGATCTACAAAATGGAACAGAGAGTGTGCCTGCATTATACCTCTCTGCTTGTACTCTAGTGCCGGCGGGACAACAGTTCAGAGATGCAAGGGCGGGGGGGGCCTGCCCAGAAGAGCATTCTTGCCAAGGAGACAGGTTTGGAACTTGATTCTGTTCTCAAGGGATAGCCAGTTTGTCTGTGTATAAAGAGAACAGATATAAGTAAAACGATCAGCAGCAATGGTAAACACCTTGTTAAGGGTAATCACTGCCCGCTTTAGTGCCGTATCCGTGGCTGATCCATAGAACACCAGCCCGTAATCTATGATGGATAAAACTAAGCTAGTGATGGAAGACAGAGAGACACTAGTGTGAGTTTTTTTCCGTGTCTATATAATACTCCAAGCTTGGTGTTAACAGCCTTGACCACCATATCAATACGCTGCACGAAGGAGAGGGTGCTGTCTATGGTGACCCCCAGATACAAACAGTGAACCTTTTCCAGTGAGGCTTTAACATTGTTAGTGATGGATAGGACACCGAATCTCCTCTTAAGTTGTTAGCTAGATAGGAGCATGGTCTTTGTTTTTTCATAACTGGGCAGGAGCTTGTGTGCGCTGAACCAATCCTCCAGCTGATGGAAGGAAGACTAGTTCCTGCTGCAATGGTTCGATGAGAGGGCTGCTGCTGAGGATGACAACATCATCAGCATACAGAATGATTTTGCTGTCACAGGCCTTAGGAAGAGCATTCAGAAAGACTAAATAGCAGAGGCCCCAGAATTACATCCCAGATTCACTCTCTAAAAAATTAAAATCATATACACTACCGGTCAAAAGTTTTAGAACACCCCCATTTTTCCAGTTTTTATTGAAATTTACGCAGGTTAATGTCTCAATGTACTCTGAAATTAAAGCATAGAACAAATAAACAATTGGAGATAAAAAAGAAATCATAGAATCATTTTTTAACAAAATTTAATCTAAATTTTTGACTCATCAAAGTAGCCACCTTTGCAGATATACTGTAACACCGAACACACTCGTGGCATTCTTCCTACAATGGACATCAAATATTGTTCGGGAAGTTCTTCCCAACACTGTTGCAGAAGTTCCTACAAATGTGTTGCACTTGTAGGTTGCTTTGCTTTCACCCTTCTGTCCAGTTCATCCCAAACCAGCTCGATGGGGTTTAAGTCTGAGGCTGTGCTGGCCATTCCATGATTTGAAGCCTACCATCTTGTTCTTTTCCTCGAAGGTAGTTCTGACATAGCCTGGAGGTATGTTTTGGGTCATTATCTTGCTGTAGGATGAACCCCTGACCAACTAGGCGTAGACCAGAGGGTACTGCATGGCGCTGCAAAATGCTGTGGTAGCCCTTTTGGTTCAGGGTGCCAGTCACTCTGTGCTGTTGTGCTGTGAGCCGCCTATCATGCAAGCTGTTGACTCTCAGAAACTTGTCTTCCGATTCTGTTGTGGCTTTGGGTCTGCCAGACCTCTTCCTGTCAGAGTTTCCTCCAGCTTCCAAGTGCCTTTTGATGGTGTAGGAAACTGTACTCACTGACACCTTGGCTTTCTTTGCAATTTCTCTATAGCAGTTTTTGCTAACCTAAACTTTTTTTTAACCTCTAGCAGTTTACCACTTACCTTTGTACCATTTCAGGTTATTCACTGGACTTGAATCGCTTAAATTTCAATAAAAACTGGAAAAATGGGGGTGTTCTTGTATTATATATATATATATATATATATATATATATATATATATATAACACACTCCTATATCTAGTGCACACAAAAAAATACACATAAAATACATGGTACTTACAAGCTTTACGGAACATGTGGGGCTACTGGAACAGTGGGAGTGGGAGAAGCCATTTTATTTGCCCCCTGCAGCTCTCACCTCTGCCCTTAAGGCAGTTTTGTTATTGAGGTTGCTTAATTGTAGTTACACTGGTTATTAGTAAAATGAAAAATGGCATATGGATACAGTTGAGGTTTCTAGGGATTACCCGCCATCAGACTATGGATTTAACAATACAGGAGATTTTCATGTTCTATAATTTTAAGAGAGAGGACCAGGAGGGGAAGGGGTAGAAGTGGGAGAAAAAGTCACCTAGTGGGAACAACAGATATCAGGAAGGAGAAACCTAAACTGGACAAAGGTTACAAGATCGAAATCTATTGCTGGCTTTCCACGTCCCTGACTCTACAAGAATGGCTGTTACAGTTACACCGGTTAAAATACTCTCCCTTAACATTAACTTCTAAATAACCCAGTTAAAAGGTCGAGAGTATTCCAGTACTTAAGGAAACAAACCCTTGATTTAGTCTATTTACAGGAGACACACCTCAAAGCGGAAGAACATTTAAAGCTGGCATGGGGAGGGAGATATCAGATCTTCGCTTCATCATATAAGAATGGTAAATGTAGAGGAACAGCAATAATGATCCCCACATCAACGTCCTTTGTACTGCAAAAGGAATATGTTGATCCTGCTGGCTCCTTTGTGATCCTAACGGGCCGGCTATATGGAAAGCCAGTAACATTAGTTAATGTCTATTTTCTCCTTCACTCCTCTCCAACCAAGCTTCGGAATTTTTTTTATAAACTGGTGGAGATGCTGCAGGGCATCCTCATAATGGGGGGGGGGTGCTAATTTAACACTGGACCAACTAGATACCTCTAACTGAAAACAGCATAGGCTCTCACCCTCTCAGAAAGAATTCTGTGCACAAGTGGCTGCACTTGGGTTAACAGATGTCTGGCATTTTTTTTTTTACCTTACCAGCAGGGCCTACACATATTAGTCTCCCCGATTTAATAAGCATTCCCATATTATTTTTTTACCACAAGGGAACATTCTGGCTTACTGTGAGATATTACAATATGCCCTAGATTTATTTCAGATCATTCCCCCATGCTCTTAAAACTAGATCTGGGATGCATTAAGAAAACTTCACTTTGGCATCTCAATTTAGCACTACTTCGGAACCCCAATTTTAAAAAACGCATGAAGGCCAGGATCCCGTAAATATTGGCTGACAATACCACCCCGGAGGTTACCCCTTCAATCATGTGGGACACGTTAAAGGTGGTCATTTGAGGAGAGATTATAGCCTATACTTCCAATAAATGGAAGCAAAGGGAGGTTACCTATACTAGACTAGAAAGAGAATTGCAGATCCTGTAACAATCCCCGGATCCCACAACGAATCAGGTAAAAACACAAATTCGCATTTAAAAGCAGAACTTCAAAAAATTCTGGACCAAAAGGCCCAGCAAGCATTATTTTACTTGAAAAAAAATAGAAATATGAAGGAGGCACAAAAGGGGCTAGAAACTTAGCACATACACTTCGGGAGCAGAAGGTAACCTCCTGTATTACACAGATCTCTACCGGACCCCATCTGGAATGGTGACAACAACGGAAGATATATTATCAACATTTCAGCAATACTTCACCCAGTTATACGCAGCCCCCACCGATCCTGATCCTGCCCAGATAGAACACTTTTTTTTCAAATATTGCCCTTCCCTCCCTCTCATTAGACCAACAAACCTTATTACGATCTCCAATTACAGCAGAGGAAATAAAAACAGTGGTAAGGGAGGCTAAAACCCAAAAGTGTCCTGGTCCGGATGGATTTCCATCTGAATGGTATGAACTGCTTTCTAAACAACTGTTCCCAGCTTTATTGCAAACATACAGGGAGGTCCAGGCAGGAGAACTCCCCCCTTGGGCTTATGTCACATTGTCCCTGATATTGAAACCGGTAAAGATCTCAAACATACCTCATCTTATAGACCGATTTCCATACTCAACACGGATTATAAAATGTATATGTCCCTCTGGGCCAGTAGGTTAGAGAACATTCTTCCGACTCTCATTCAATCTGACCAGTTGGGGTTCGTACGCTCCAGACAAACGGTGGACAATATCCGCCACACGTTACATTTATTGGGTTACCTTAATCAGAGGAAAATACAGGCAGCTTGGATCAGTCTGGATGCTGACAAAGCGTTCGACCGTGTATCATGCTCATTCCTATGGAAGATGCTGAAAAATGTTGGGTTCCCTGAGGAAGTATTACACTGGCTAGTTAATATTTACCAAGCCCCAAAGGCATCCATTCGCATTAATGGTCAGCTTTCCTCACCAATTCCCCTCACTCGTGGAACGCACCAGGGATGCCCACTTTCCCCTTTATTATTTTCCCTTTACATTGAACCCTTAGCTATAAAGATAAGGGATTCTTATGGGATCAAGGGGGTCCCACTGCGCGGATGGATCTTTAAACTTTCCTTCTACACAGATGATGTGCTACTTAGTCTGTTGGATATGGAACTTTCAATCCGGCAGCACTTGACATACTGAATTCCTATGCAGCACTGTCCAGATATTTATTTATTTATTCAAGCGTTTAACCAGGAAGGCATACTGAGCACGCTAAATGTTCGATTCCAGATGCGTCCCAGCTCTAAAAAAAGATTTCCCTCCAGATGGGGATGTACCAAAATGAAATATTTAGGGGTCTATATACCAAAGAATTTAATACATTTAGAGGTGATCAATTTTGAGCCTTTGACCCAAAGGATTGAGGCAAAACTCAGATGGGCCCATCTACATCTGCCTTTACTGTCTAAGGTGGAGGCGGTAAGGATGACTGTGCTATCAAAATTATTATATTAATTTCAGACCCTGCCGCTGGTTGCAGCAACATATTACTTTATCTCTTGGAATAGGACCTTATACAGTGGCACACCTCCAGCGGCTCAGTCCAATGCCATGCAGCACGAGCAATTGCTCCCACAATAGGAGACATTAAAACCCTCCTCGAGCAGCTGAACGCCCACATACCAGTTGAGGAAGAGCTACAGTCGACAGAAAAGAACTCTTGATCGGGTGAGCCTAACAGGGACTGAGCTCTTTGCCCAAACGTTTTCTCATTTAGACATGGATGTCTTTTTTCCTGAGATCATATTGGAACAGAGGAGAGATATGTGCAGGCTCCGTAGATGGGCCTCTCAGAGAATCTAACCTCTTAAGCTGCACAGGGACTATTATTTGTTGTTTACCTCCTACACAGTGGACATGATTAATTCTTAAGTTGGACATCTACTGTATTAATGTGGGGCAATATTTCTTGATAGGATTAGATAAATCAATGTTAGAAGCTGAGCAGGGCAGCACGAGGTGGGGATGTTTTGCCCCAAGCCATAATACTGTTCCCTCCTTATGCTCTCATAGATTTAGTTCCCCCCCCCCCAATATATTGAGAGATAGCTGTTTGCTGGTTCTTTTTTTTCTGCTATGCGGTTGGGGGGGGGGGGGCTTCTGCTTTAGCCTATATGACTGGATTTGGTCCAAATATGATTTTTTATCTGTGTTCCTTCGGGTAGGGTGGCACTCATATGGGGTGGATGGCATTTTTGTGGGATAATAACTCCCCCTCAGATCCCGATTTTAGGGCTCAGGAGGGCCTGGCTTTTCGCGTCGACTTCCTCCCGCATGGGGTCAGTGGACTTGCCTCCCCCTCGTGGTAACAGGGGTTAGATTTTATACCCCTCTTTGGAAGCCACAATGTACACAATGTATATAGTTATTCTCAGACTAGCTGGGTTTTGCTAGTTACTTTGTTAATGTTTTCTATGTATGTGTTAGAAATGCTGCAGCAGAGATGTATTCCCCACGGGTTGATAACACCAAGAGATTCTGATGAGTCTAACCTCGAAATGTAAAGGGGGCTTATGGTACAGAAGAACTGTATACCCTTCGGCACAGACTTACATCCACAATCCGATTTGGGAGGGGATCATGATAGAAGCCTAACTAGAACTATACAAGACTATGATTAATGGCTCTTACATTACCTGTATATCACATAATGTAAACGGCCTGAATAATCCCGTTAAAATATATCGGGTCATGTCTTGTATCAAAAAACAAAAAACAACATTTGTGATGCTTCAGGAGACTCACTTGAGCGACTCGGAGCATCAGAAACTAAGAAATTTGGGTTTGCAGAGGTGGTGGCCTCCTCCTTTAAAGGAGGGAAACGGAGAGGCATGGCCATATTGATCCCGAGGCACACTCAATTTCAGCAAGAGGTTTCCTATGTGGACCCAGATGGCAGGCTGGCCATAGTGGTGTGACAGTTGGAGGGCAGACCAATTACAGTGGCCTCTCTTTACATACCCCCAGGCTCTGCGAGTTCCACCATACAGGGATTATGTCAGAAGATAACAGAGTTACAGAAGGGGACTTTGCTTCTAAGGGGAGATCACAACCAGATTTATAGCCAGGAAGATACCACTGACTCTAGGGCGATGAGGAGATCCGCAGCTCAAAAATTAACTATGAGGTACATCAGGGAAGTCCAATGGATAGATGTTTAGAGAGCCCTCCATCCCTAGGGGAAAGAATATACCTATTATTCGGCCCCCCACAGGGTCTACACTAGGATAGACTCCATCTAAATTTCTAGGGAACATCTGCATCTGGTGACAGAGTGTAGGCATACCCCCTCCTTCCTTTCGGACCACTCTCAGGTGTCCCTCTAGTTACACTGGACGACTAAAAGCTCCCCCAAACTCTGGCGATTTAACGATTTTCTGTTGAATGTCCCAGAATTCAAAGAAATGGTAAATACTAGGCTGCCCCAGATTTTGCAAGAAAACGACTCTTCTGAGATAGGAAGATCTCTTCTGTGGGACACTATTAAAGTTGTCCTTAGAGAAGATGTAATTAAATTTGCCTCTAAATATCATAGGAGGCAGAACCAGCACCTTGCTACCGTACAGCAACAATTCACGACTCTCTAGAAGCAACATGCCGAGGGGGATGGGGGTTGCCCCACTCTTGCTGGCTACAAAACAGCAGATACAGTGCTTGCTAGACATCCGTACAGAACAGGCATTGCAATACTTAAAACAAAAATACTACGAAGGTGGCCCTAGTGCCACCCTTTTGTTGGCTCATAGACTAAGGCGCAACCTGGCCCGCTCAACAATTAATCAAATCAGAGATCCAGAATCCAAGCAGATGGTTCATTCTCCTAGCGAGATCATGAACACCTTTGTGAAATTTTATCAAGCGCTTTATACCCCAGAACACATGCCAGACGTTAAGTCTATTAAGACGTATATGTCCCCTCTCCAGCTTCCAATTCTGTCTGGGACCCTCCAGCAGGATTTGGATAGACCCATCACAGGTCAGGATTTCCACCAACCTATATCTGCACTAAAATCTGGGAAGAGTCCGGGCCCAGATCAGTTTACGGCAGATTTTTTTTAAGACGTTCAAGAAACATATACAGGGACCCTTACTAGATGTATGCAGAGAGGAGCAGGAGGGAAATCCTGTGCCTTTAAGCTGGAATTATGCAACCATCACCAGCATTCCCAAATCTGGTAGGGATACAACTAATTTTGAGGCCAACTGCCCAATTTCGGTATTAAAGATTGTAAAATTTTTGCCTTGATTTTGGCCAGCAACCTAAAACTGATATTGCCCACACTGAATGCTCAGGATCAAATGGGATTTATACAGGGAAGACAAACTCAGGATAATATAAAACGCTCCCTTCATTTGCTCCATTATGCTGACCGGTCGGGGGCCCCTTCCTAATGCTGAGCCTGGATGCTGAGAAGGCCTTCGACCGGGTGGCTTGGCCCTTTTTGGGGGTGGTTCTACAGCGGATGGGTTTTTCTGCTAGCTTTATTTCAATCATTAATGGTATATATATATACATCTCCCTTTGCTTACATCAGAGCAAATGGAGTGGTCTCCGATCCCCTACGTCTGCAGAGGGGTATGAGACAGGGGTGTCCCCTTATCCCCGCTTCTATCTGCCCTGTATTTGGAGCCTTTGGCTCAGGCAATACGGCAGCATGGAGATGTAGCGGGGTTGGAGATGGGGGAGAGATTCATAAGTTAGAATTATGTGCTGATGATTTGCTTATTTATTTGGTGAACCCTGAGGATTCTCTGGGTCCCTTTTGGCGAACTCTGGAGGAGTTCAGTACTGTGGTAGGATATAAACTGAATTGTAACAAAACGGAGGTACTTAAATTAAATTACTCTCCCTCCCCCACAGATTCAGGTAGACTTTCCATTTAGATGGGACCTCCACAACCTAAAATATTTAGGGGTTAAATTAAATAATAATTACTCAGAAATGTTTTCATATAATTACACCCCACTGCTAGAGGATCTGGGCAGAGATCTGGAAAACTGGGCTCTGGTCCCTATTCCACTCATCCAAAGGGTTGAAGCAGTTCGGATGGTGCTCCTCCACAGGTTTCTGCATCTTGCTCAGACCCTCCCTTTGTGGATTCCACGGGAATTTTTCCGGGATCTAAATAGGAGAATCTCAGCTTTTATTTGGCAGCACCACAAACCAAGGATTAAATACTCCATCCTTCAATTACCCAAGTCTCGGGGAGGGCTTGCCCTTCCAGACTTTATTCAGTATCACAGGGCTGCTCAGCTCTGGACAATAGTTTATTGGTACCAAAACAAGTACAATGCATGGTGGAAAGACCTGGAGAAGAGGGAAGTGGATCTCCTCCAGGCCAGCAGGACCTTCCTCTCCCCACTTGGCTCTCAGGAACAGGAAGGGAACCCCAACCCCTACACAGAAGCGACCCTCTGCATTTGGAGAGAAATCTTATCTGATAAGAAATTAGCCTGTTGGAGGCCCTTTCTCTACTCAATCCCAAATATGGATGCTTCTACTCCAGCAAAAATGGATTTAAGTTTTAAGAGGTGGGAAAGGGGTGGACTCCACTTGGTGGCACATTTCGTAGGGGAACGGGAGGCACTGCCATTTACAACACTGATAGAGCAATACGGGCTCCTCCCACAAGACAGATTCAGGTACTTTCAGGGGAGGGATTTTATCAACTCTCTTTCGCCAGGTTCATAGGTTACACCTTCCATTCCGGGAATAATTTCCATATTGCTAAATATAATAGATGCCAAAGCCAATCTAGGTCATATTATTTCATATACAGTATCTATAAAGCTTTATTAGCCCTACAGGGGGAGTTACTGGCCAGAACCAAAATGACCTGGGAACTAGACCTGGGTATTCAGATTCCCAGAGAAATCTGGGACAGACATACAGCACATCTGCAGTCAGGAGTGGGAGCGTCCACTTGGAAAGAATTTTCATGGAAAATAGCTCTGAGGTTCTTTAGGACCCCTAGAATTCAGGTGAAATTTCAGTCAGAGATATCTGCGAGATGTTGCAGGGGCTGCGAGGAGGAATCTGTTACTTTGGCTCATGTCATGTGGTCCTATCCTGAACTGAGGGTTTTTCTGTGTGAGCTGCAGGAGGGTATGAGGAGTATTTTTATTCAGTCATTGACCCTTTCCCCAGAGATGTTTTTTTTCCTCTGTGTTACCACCGGGCTGCAGAGATGAAAATACCAGGAAATTATTCAAAATCTGTATCCTGGTAGCCCAAAAGTCCATGGCACGGAAATGGCTTACTTCAGACAGGATAACTTTAATACAATGGCAGGATTTGATGACCACCATCTACCGGATGGAATCCCTGACAGCCCTATTAAACAAAAAGTAGTACAAGTTTGAAATTATATCGAGGTGATGGGTACTGTATATTTCCCCACTGTGTCCAGAATTTGTTCCTTAGGTACTCATGACATGATCCAAGCCTCAGTTAGTTTATTCGATTATTTCATTGTCTCCAACTAATTAATGGGGAAGTTTAAACCTTTTATACTTGAATCAATTCTTTGGGGAACCTATTTAAATTGCAGGATTTATTTCTTTTAAATGGACTTCGTAGCGGCATTTGTGTTAATTTATTTACTCCGTTTTATTTTAAGTAATTATTGTTTTTGTCCTTGTCACAATGTTTTTGGATTGTATGTGGTATGTTGTGCCTGTTTCACTGAAATGGAAAAATGAAAATAAAGAAAGTTTAAAAAAAAGGAATATGACTTTATTCAGATTTATTTGGGCAGGCAACAAGCCCAAGATTCGTTGGTCCACACTGTTATTATCAATAGATAAAGGGGGCCTGAACCTTCCTAACTTGCAAGAGTATCATAGGGCGGTACTATTTAAGGTTATATTGCTACAGCTTATTCCTCAATACGAAGCCTTATGCAAACATATATTTGTGCTTAATGATATGTTTGATACAGGTAAGGTATACTGGCCCGGATATTCAAACTGCGCCAGGCTGTGGCGCAAGCCTGGGCACAGCTCAACTTTGTTGCGCAGGGGTGTGGCCTGGGCGATCTCAACGGAGCTGGCGCTGGCGGCTTAGCAGCTTTTGAATATCGCACCCTGGCCACCTCATCATGAGGTGCAGTGGCACTGCACCAGCGCAAGTGGCCAGAGGGACCATGGAGATGCGCTTAGCGCAAGTGCCATTGCACCACGACAGCACCCAAGTATATTCAAAGGACAGGCAAATGGGGCATAATTTATGCAAGGTGCACATGGGGCCATTTGCATGTTATTATGGCTCCATTTGCATACCGTGCATGCAGGTCGCCGATCGGCCTGACTTGTGCCTGGCGCCTGAACTGCCAACGCCGTCGAGGACCGGCGCAAATCTGCAGCCCGATTGCGGGCATTCATCTAAAGAAACTCCCCGTCAATATCCCTGGTGGTCAGTGGACCGCTATGTGCCTGATCGGAGCATTGGTATGGTAAACCCCCGTCCAATATCCCTGGTGGTCCGTGGACCGATCGCGGGCATCTGTAAATCATAAAATATTTCTATTACCCTGGTGGTCTAGTGTACCCCCTCACCGCCCACTGGGCCCCACCACCCGCTCCCCCGTCAGCCGTGGTGGCAGCACCACCCGCCCGGCCGTCCCGGCTTCTTCGGTGAGCTACCGTGATAGTTCTGGCGTGACCAGTAGGCGTGCGTATACCGTACAACACAGTCAGATATGTGAATGAATTCATTCACATATCTGACGTAGTGAGCCGGTATGGCTGCACGCCCATTGGCTCATGCTGTAGAACCAATGGGCATGCAGCCCTACTGAGCTGTCAGTCGGCGGGCTGGTGGGTGCTGCCGCCGCTGGCTGACGGGGAGCGGGCGGTGGACTCAGTGGAGGGTGGGGAGACCACCAGGGTAACAGGAGTATTTTATGATTTACAGATGTCCGCGATCGGGCAGCGATCAGTCCACTGGACCACCAGGGATATTGGAGGGGAGGGGTTACTATACCGATGCCCGCGATTGGACACATAGTGGTCCACTGGACCACCAGGGATATTGGACGGGGGGAATTAGCTACATGGATGCCCACGAAGAGGCATGGGGGGGCACCGCCAGGTGCGGCAGGAACTCGGGTGGCCACCCACAGGTGGCAGCTGCCGTGTTGCGCCCTGTAATGCGGCAGCTCATCTGTGGGTGGCCATCATTTGTTCCTGTTTTTTTTGGCTTAACTTTGTGCAGGCGCAGGTAGGGGTTGCGCATGCATGCACGCCCCCCCACCTGTGCCTGCATATATTACTGACGTGCTCCAGCGCATCGGGATTTGTGCGGCGCACTTTTCCCTTTTGAATATCACACCGGGGCGCATCAGTGGGTTGTGCATGGCGCAACACTGTTGCACCATGCGCAACTCTTTTGAATATCTGAGCCACTGTGTGCTCCGCTGCAATCCCCCCCCCCCCGACTTTAAGGCCTTTACATTTGGTATGGGGGACACTATTAGGGCATGGTATAGATTAAGAGCCTCGTCTTCCCTGTCTCATCTGTTATATTATATTATAGGGAGATAGTATAGCATAGTGGTTTAAGGCTCTGAGCTGCAAATCTCGTGACATCCAGCAGACCAGACCTGGGGTTTGAATCCCACAGCTTCCACTTGCATACTGTGTGCCCCTGAGCAAGTCACTTAACTTCCCTGTGCTCCCAGGTCACACCTGTAAAAAAGCTTTCAGCTTAGTGTGCTACTTCTGGTAAAAAAAAAAATTATGTTAAGCTTCTCCACAAGGAGGCAAATTTCCCGCCAGCTTGAATGGGGTTGGTTTTCCAAACATTGCACCGTATAGTCCTCTCATATATCTTTCAGTTTTTAGATAATGATATGGTAATCCCATTTACACAACTGCGGGCCTTGTATCAGTTACCTTTCACTAATTTTGTGTACTATCTACAGCTACGTACATTTCTGCAGCAGAAAGGTCCCCCCTGGAATTCTCTCCCAAATCCAACACCTACACTGTTGAAACTGATTATAGATGCAATAAAGGGAATGTTATATCTGCATTTAATTGGCTTAGCTTCTAAAGCTCTCAGGGAACACTGGAAGGAGACTACTTTGTCAGTATTAAATACTTGGAACGGAGAATTGTGTTCTGATACCTCTTACGAGAAGTGGTTGGAACCAACTGTCCCCTCAACGAGAATTTATCAAGCCCCATACTGGAAAGAATTTATAAGGAAATGCTGTATCCGGTATTTTAACACACCGGCTAAGCTGACACAGTATTTACCTACATCCTATGGAGCATGCTGGCGAGGATGTAGCATCACTATTGCAAACTTTACTCATATAGTTTGGGACTGTTCCGGGATGACCCATTTCTGGCAAGATTTGGTGGCAGCAATATCACATTTACTTACTCCTGATATAACAATTTCCTCCCAATTAATATTACTATATATAGATCAGGATGGAATAGTGTTCCCCGCTAGGAGTGTGCTGTATTTGTGTATGTAGCGGCAGCTAAGAAAGTGATTACCCGCCATGGCATACCCAGACCCCTCCCCAACAACTGCTCAATGGCAAGAAATTGTTAATTAAATTTATACATAGAAAGAATGATATCACACTTTTAAGGATGAGAGAAACACTTTGAATTAATTTGGAGACCATGAGTTTTTTTACATATCTCAGGAAGACAAAGCATTTGTTTCCTGATTTAACACTGATTATAAGAGAGTTGTGGTAAAAGATCCCTGGAGGATAAAGATGATATAAACAAGCATTTATCAATGCCGCATTTTTGCTTGCTGGCATTGGCAGTGGTAGTGTAGAAGTTACAGAGCTGCGTAATAGGAATGGCAGTGAAGTATTGAACTGAAGCCAACCCCACCACCACCCTGCAGAGTGTGACAGGCATTGGGGTGTGCCTTTGGGTCGTCAGGCATAACGAGCATGCCATTTCACCACACCCCACCCTGCAGACACTGACAAGTGTCACGGTGTTCCTTGGGGTCTTTGGCCCTTATGCGCACCCCCATTCCATTAGGAAATACGGTGAGATGGGTACGATATAGGAGAATGGGGTGAACTTTTGAGCCGAAGACTCCAAGGCATACCTCGATGCCTCTCACTGGCTGCAGGGTGTGGAGTGGTATGAGCATTACAGGCAAGAATCCCAAGTCACACCACTGATGCCTGTCATTCTCTACAGGGTTGGGCGTTATGGTTGAAAAACCCTAATACCTCAGGCATTCGTTGGTATTTTTTTCCAAATGTTCAACATGGTTTTTTTGTGACCCCACCTCATGAACAGGGGGAATATCAGTTGTTAGCTGAAAGCTGCTTATGCACAGTGACTACGGCATTTAGCACCACAGGTGCAAAAACATTCCGAACAGGATGTAAAAAATGACAGCTGTACTGTTCATGGGGAGGTGTAAAAAATGGCAAATGTTGCAAATCTGCAGTAAAAATATTTAAAACAATGGTGAAGTCACGAGCGTACACAGAAACTGTGCAATGCACACCCGTAATATAATTAGGTTGGGGATTTTTTTACAGCAGATTGTCAACTCAAGCATTTTGGTGCCTCCGATCATGAACAGTGTCACTGTGATTTTCTTTATCTGTCCTGAACAATGATTTCCCACAGCAACCACGCATCTCTTCGCTGAAAGTGTGAAAAAACACTTCGGCCATGTTGTGAAAAATGACAGCTGTACTGTAAATAAGGAAGTGTGGAAAATGCCACTGGTGAAAATCTGGACTTAAAATATTACAAAGTCATGAACTACGAGAGTGCGTGGAAACTGGCAATGCTCACTCGTAACACAGTCATTTTATGGACTTTTGTCACCAAATTGTCAACATAGCCATTTTAAGACCTCTGCTCATGAACAGTGTAACTGTGATTTTCTTAATCTGTCCCAAACATTGCTTCCAGACACCAACAGCACCACTGTGCGCCATGCGAAACACATTTTGAGCAGCATATGAAAATGGCAGCTGTACTGTTCATATGAAGTGTAATAAAATGGCAATGTTGAAAATCTGGAGTGAAAATATTAAATTTGCAAACTCATGAGCATGCATAGGAACTGCGCAACACACGCTCGTAAAACAGTCATTTTTAGGAATTTTTTCACCAAATTTTCAACATAGCCATTTTAAGACCTCTGCTCATGAACAGTGTCACTGTGATTTTCTTAATGTGTCCTATACATTGATTTCGCACATCGACTGCGCCATTGTGCGCTACATGGGCGGAAACACATTTTGGGTGAGATGTGAAAAATGACAGCTGTACTACTCATAAGGTGGTGTGGTAAAATGGCAATGTTGAAAATCTGAAGTGAAAATATTGAAAATCCGCTAACTTACGAGCGTGCGTAGGAACTGTACAACGCACGCTCATAAAACAGTCATGTTTTGGAATTCTTCCACCAAATTTTCAAAAAAGGCATCTTGAGAGCCCACCTTATGAACACTTGCAGTGTTGTTTCGTTAATCGGTCCCGAAAGGTGATTTCGCGCAGTGACTGTGAAATCACCCTTCGGGCCCGAATAACGCCATGACAGTGACAGCATTCATGAGAAGGGGTCCCAAAAACCCCATGTTGAAAATCTGGTGCAAAAAATATAAAAAAATGCCTGAGATATGCAACAAAGTTGAAAACCCCCTATCTATCCCATTATACAGCTTAGCGGCATTTCCTCAGTTCGCGGTTGGCTTTGAAGAGTGCAGACGTGTTCCCGGTCCACGAAGATCTGTCGCGCCGAGCTCCGGAGGTAAGTATGGGGTGAGGGGTGTGGAGGCAGGGTGTACAGTGGGTGGTGCGGGTTGTGGGGAGGGGCAGGAAGATCATGCGTGGGACCGCTTTTCTTTACAGGTATTTAAAAAAAAAGACGACATCGGACGCTTGCCACACTGGGGTGGCTCCTGTGTGGCAGAAGGATGGTTAGGGGCGTGGAGCCGATGGGGATTAGGCACCCCGTCGGCCATGGCATTGTTGCCACGCTGGGTGGGCTCCCAGCGTGGCACCTGCTACTGGATGGGGGAGAGAGGAAGCAGACGGGGATTGGGCACTCCATCGGCTAAACCATTGAGCTGCCATGCTGGGGTGGCACCCAGCATGGCATTTGGAAGGCTTTGGGGGCGCAGCACAGCCGACGGGGATTGGGCACCCCGCCTGCTATAGAGTGTGTGCGGGGGGGGAGCACGCAGTATGCGTGCGTGTGCGTGTGTGTAGGGGGAGCTGCGCATGAGCAGGCAATATCTTATCGCTGCTCACTGAAGCATAGCTCCCCCTTTCAACTGTATGCCACTGCATTTTGGAGCTTGTCATAGACAGCTCCAGCATGCACTGGCGGACAGGGGCCGCGCCTGACAACACACTGACTGAATTGGAAGAGGGGGTGACACACCTCCGAAAACTCGGATGATGGCACTATGTTTCTTGCACATGCGTGCAAGCAAACATAAAAATGCAAAACTACTAGTTAATGTAAGATGGGTGTAACAACAGAAAATGAAAATTACGTACCTACCATAATTCTTGATCTTTCTGTGTATCTTCACCATTCATCACAAATGGGTATGTGGCCGGAGGTCACGACTCTTTTTTTTTGGGGGGGGGATGGGCGGAGCCGACGCAGCGATGGCACCACCCTCGAGGCAGATGCACTGCGTGGTGCTTGCGGGTTGGCAGTTGGCTGTCATCGGCACCGCCCTCCCACCAGTTCTGAGTCGCCATAGAGTAAGAAAAACAGGGTTGGGAGGGTGACACAAGAGAGTCCAAGGGACAGATAAAGGAAAAAATATAATAAACAAAAGGAAAAATAAACGACCAAGAGGACAGATGAGGGAGAAAGTAGAAGCTAAAGGGGATTGGGAGGGGCCCCAATCTCTGGAAGCGGAAAAGGAAAGAGAGGGAAAGGGAAGGAGAATTAAGTGGGAGGGGACAGGACAAACCCAGGGCTCGTGGTCTGGTCCCCTGGCTCTTAAATGGATCACTGCCCAGGAGTAGTTAGAAGCCTGGCAATGCTGGCAAGATTCAAAACACAGAAGTTTGACCAAGAGGTACTCCGACAAGAAAGACTTTCTAGAGTCGTGGAATAAAGCGAGGAGGGGGACCAGGAACCAAGGGATGTCCTCTCCACTATCCAACAAAAATAAGAGGAGGGAAGGAAAACTCCACCTCTAAAAGAAGTAAAAGAATAGTCCCAAAGGATAAGGGTTAAATGGAGGAGAAAAGAGGCAGTCCCAAAGATCCCACCCCTGAAAGGGGTGGAAGACAAAGGCAGTGAGGAAAAACAGCACCCCAACTCCCCCCATTCAGTCAAAGGCTGCAAGAAAAACAACCCCTGCGTGCCCAAGGGTCTCCCCACTCCTGACCCAACAGGAAGGGAGGGGAGAGGGCACACAGAGGGAGGAGGACCCAGAGACTGAGGCCCCAGGGGGATGGTGGGTGGATTGTGATGAATGGCTAAGATACACAGAAAGATCAAGAATTACGGTAGGTATGTAATTTTCATATCTTATCTGTGTCAATCTTCACCATTCATCACAGCTGGATGAGTACCAAGCCCACCGAAGGGGCCCAAGACCCTAAAGGACCAAGTCCCTTAGCTCCCAGTGGAGGAGAAAACACTGAGTGGGAGAACCCCTATGGGCCCGGCAAGGCCCGAGTCTAGGCAGAGTGAGACGGGGACCTCCGGAGGTTGCCCCGACAGATGCCACCTCACTCTACGGGAGAAAAGGTGGGTTCTCCAGTAGGTGGAGGAAATCACCCTACGACAGGCCAAGGGTGACAACCGGGAAAGATGTAGTCATGCCGTCCACCTAGTGCAGATCGCTGTCCCTATGACCCTAGAAGCTACCTCACTGGCTTCGGAAGATGCCCTCGCATGGTGCCTTGCTAGCTCCAGGCCACGTGCAGAGAGTGCAATGGCTTGTCTGGTTACCTCCGAATCAGACAAGGAGGCTACGAGTTGACCCAGCCTGAACCAGAAAAACCTATCATAGGAAGCATAGTGGCCCTGATGAGCAGAAATCGACAGCAACAACCATGACGAGTAGAAGGTCCTCCTCCCCCAGAAGTCAAAATCCGTGGAATCTTGATATGGGGGGGTGGTCACAGTGGAGGGCGCGAAGCCCATCGGGAGTGTCCAGGTGCGTTACTCCTGACTGAGGATGAGGCATACGACCTGGAGACTCCGGGGAGGGGGGGGGGCACAATACCTCTGGCTCAGATCCCTAGGGGCTGGGACTCCGGAAAAGGGTCATTGCCAGAACTGCAATGACGCCTCCTGGAAAGGAGCAGGCCAGGCAGGCACCACAAGGGTGGCCGCACTGAAGTCGCCTAAGGCATGTGTTGAATGCTCCGGATTGTGCTGAGGAGTGGCTGGGGTGATACGCAGGTCTTCCATCATCCTCACGAGGAAACCCTGATACTCAGTGAGATCAACAGTAGGGGACATGTGGACGGAAGGTTCCTCTTACCCAGAAGAGGAGGATGAGGAAGCGGAAGACCTCGGCGATCCAGAGGTTGGCTGCTCATTGGGAGGGTGGAAAACCTGCTCATCCATGGCCCTGACATAAGTAGGGAAGTGAGCAGCCGCACCCCTGAACTGTTCCCAGGAGAGAGGTCCCATAGGACCACGAATGCCTGGGAGAGCAGGAGATAGTGGAAGAGGAATGGGGGCTAGGTCCACAACAGAAAAGGACTGTCCTCTGTCTGGGCAAGAGAGCGCACCAGAAGCCTCTAAGGAAGGAGGAGTTCCAGGGAGCCCAACAGCTGACAGCTGATCAACCACGCTGGAACTGCCTAGACCATGCCCTGAAGAAACCCCCCAGTGAGGTGACTGGGACCATGTAAACCAAAAAGGATGGTCCCTTCCATCCAAAGACCAGGGCCCTCTCGAGGAGACTGAGAAGGAAGGGCGGGCGTCTGCGCTGCGACTCCTCCCCAAACCCAGGTTGGTCCCAGAGAAGGGCTGCCACATCGAACCCTGACCCCTCAACCACTCAAGAGTCCGAGAGAGCCCTCCACCTCGCAAACACCAGCCTGGGCAGCTGGCAACCCTAGTCTGTCCCAGAGGAGACCACCCAGGGAGTAGCACCCTCCCCCTCCGTGGGTGCTCTGGTTGGCCTTATAGTTGGTCAATCCAGGCACACCACATGAGGGGGTAACCCAACTGAGGGGGCAGAAAACTCTCCAAGCCTAAGCTGTAGGGCAATAGTGGCCTGGACCACCACCTGTTGGTCAGCACCCCTGACCCCAGACTTGGGGGTTACCGCCCACTCCTCAGAGGAAGGCTGTTCAGCTGAAGTAACTACCAAGGTATCCATGTGGGCTGCCAACTCCAAAGAGTCGGACAGTGGGTCTGAACCAGACTCAGAGTCCACCTCTGAAGAGGTAGAGACTGTAGTCCGGTGCCAGACCGTACGCCTGCTCTTGTCCAGAGAGAGGGAGATGCCAGTCCGGGTGTCTGCACCAGAGTCGGCACCATGAATGGCACCCAAGGAAGAGATGGCGCTGAGAGCGGCAGCAGAACCGGAGTCGACGTCAACCACGGCACTGTCCCCTGGCCCCCCATGGCACCGCGAACAGCACCGGGGTCAGGGACGGCGCAGACGGTGACACCAACAGCCCCCTCAGCGTCACCAGCAGTGCCAAGAGCGACATCTCCCTCGGCACCGCAAGCGGCACCGAAGCAAGACACGGCACCAAGACCAGAAACAGTCGAAGACGGCGCAGCAGAACTTCCCACGGTGCCACTAGCACTATTGGCGCCGCGAACGGCATCAACAGCAGAGACAGCGATGAGCGGTGGACTGGCACCGACCATGGTGCCATCAGGGCCCACGGCACCGCGAATAGCACTGAGGTCCAAAACGGCACCGACTGACAGCATTGAGGACGGTGCCGACCCAGGTTTTCCAGCCCGAGAAAGGACACGAACGTTTTACCCCTGAAAGGGAAATCACCGAGCAGCCCTCACTCTGTGGGGAACACAGACTGGGCCTCCTGCCACGGTGAAGCTACAGAGGCGGAAGCCCTCCATGTCCATACAGAACCCGGAGGGACCGACTTAAAGGCTGAGAGACCGCGAAAATTGGCCTGACAAGTGTGCACCCATCCCCTCCGAAAGTCGGCAGAGCTTGTCCAACTTTCCACGCACGCCTGTTCCAGGACACGACGATCCACAGAGAAAAAGGCGCCGACAAATCCATGTCGTGAAACAGCCACAACGCATAAGGCAAACGACTATGCTGGTCGGTAACAGAGTACTTGGCGGGCGATCGGCACCAAACGATGGGAGGCCGCCACACTTTCAGCAACTTTTTGGCCTCCGACCTAGACATGATCGACGGAAAATAAAAGTGAAAAAACAGACTCGACGTCGCTGAATATAATAAAGGAACAATCTTACCAAACAGCGGCGTTGAGTAGGGCAAAATGGAACTGGCAGGTAGATCGGCATCGACAGATGAAGACTAGGGCCGAAGTGCATAGTTGCTTGGAGCGCCTCATGAGGTGCGACCTCTATGGCAGGAGACGAAGAACTGTCGGGAGGGCGGGGCCTACGACAGCTAATGGCCAACCGCGAGGTCATGCGCAGTGTGTCAGTTCTCGAGGGCGTGCCGCTGGCCAGCCACTCCACCCATCCGAAAAAAAGAGCTCCCGCAGGGTCGTGACCTCCAGCCACATACCAATTTGTGATGAATGGTGAAGACTGACACAGATAAGATCCTGTGTTCGCTCCCTTCTCTTTGCTGAGTCTTGTCCTTTTTAGCTTAATAGGAGTTAGCTTAACAGCCAGAAATGGAAATGTATATCAATGCATTGTATAGTTCTGATGGTATTGAAATGATGTAATGTAAAATCAGATCTCTCAATATGCCTTAATAAACATAATTAAAAAAAAAATGTACATCTTGTAGATAATTCTTGTTTTATTGCTGTGTTAAATTTCTTTGAGTTTTTTGCCTGTATCCTCACTTTATTCTAAGTTTTTATTGCAAAAAATGAGAAGGTAATTTCTCTGTGTCTAGTTCTGGGTACAGTGATTTGGTAGTCCCTTAGTAGTTTACGTTTACTTAAATTATGTGAGTATTTAGTTAATTTTTCATATAAGTAGGAAGGTTTCATGGTAATCTAACCTGATATATCCAAATCACTTTTTGTTTCTTAACGTAAGCCAGTTTAAATCCTCAAAGTTTGCAGTGATGTGTCCATCTTTTAGTTTGTAATATAAATCTTGCCAACTGATTATATACAACCTCCACTTTCTTTAATTCGGTGGCACTTGCAAATCCATAAATATGTAAGTCTTAATCGGTACCAACATCTGGTTCATTATTGACCTTATTTTCTCATCCAGACAATGTCTTGTCCGTCTCAAGGCTCCTAGCCTACAACTGATTTTGTTCACCATTTCATTTATATGATAGTCAAATTTTAGCCTACAGTCCACCCAAAGGCCCAAATATTTATACTCCGAAACCTGAATTAGACACTCTCCAGTTACGGTTTTAATTTCCAGTGCTAAAGGAACTTGTTTGTTCCATTTGTAAACATCATAGATTATGATTTTTTACTATTAGGGATTAGATTTGATTTTTCAAACCAGTTCTGGACTGCTGTAAAATCTCTTTGCAAAGGGACATGAAGCACACAGAGTACATAGAGTTAACAATAACAGTTAATAGAATAACAACACTGTACAATGGAGAAAATAAGGTACAGAGTTTTTGATTACAGTAATCCGATATAGGAGACAGACTGATAAAAGTTTAAATATAACAAACTGGCATTTAAGACTATGTAGAAGGACACAGGACACAGTAATAAGAGCTTAAGGTGCCTAGAGAGTGCAACTGTAGCGATATCACCAAAGAAGGAGATTTGTGATATGCAGAGGGCATTCTGTTGGGAGAGTGGTGGTTATGAGAAGCAGTACCCTGGGTTACAGGGAGGAGGAAGGAGGACAGGAGCATGGAGGAGGGGAAGACTGGGAGACGGTGCCTTTCAGGTAGGGAGGGAGATTGTCTAAGGGAGTTTGGGAGAGTATTCCAAAGAGAGGGTAAGTGGTGGGAGAAGGCTGCCTTACCCGAACAGGATGAAGGACACAGAAGAGAGGAAGTGCGGATATCTCTGGAGTGAAGAGGGTAGGAATATAGGGAAGACGGAGAGAGGTGAGGTAGGAGGAAAGAGATCCAAGCTAGAATTTGGAGATGAGAAGGGTGGCATGGTGCTGACAGTGCAGGTGTAGGGAGGAAGGGAGAAGGGAGAGTAGAGGGAGTAGTGATGAGTGTGGGTTGGGGCACCAGACAATCTCTCTTATCCTCTATTCATTTCCTACTTTCTGTTCTACCTAATCATCTTATTTTTACAGCAAATCTTTCTTCTGGCTTTTATTATTTTGCTACCATAGAAACAGAAACAGATACTGGCGTCAGATAAGGACTGCTTGGCCCACCTAGTCTGCCCATTTTCCCTACCTACTGTAACACCACAGACCCTACTTGATCTCCAGCTTTACCCCACCTTTCCCTGCCTCTGAGGTTCCCTTATGCCTATCCCATGTATTCTTGAAGCCCGTTACCATTTCTGCCCCCACCACCTCCGCTGGGAGGCTGTTCCAGGGATCCACCACTCTTTCTGTGAAGAAGTACTTCCTTGCATCTAAAATGCTTCCCTCTTGAACCTTATTTATACCTGTGAGGTATCTGAAAGTTTTTATCATAGTGCCCCTCTCCCTCCTTTCCTCCAAGGTGTACATACTAAGGTCCTTCAGTCTCTCCTCATAGGGCTTGTGATGCAGACTCTACACCACTTTTGTTGCCCTCCTCTGGACTGCCTCAACCCTGTTAATGTCATTCTGGAGATGTGATCTCCAGAACTGGACACAGTACTCTAGGTGAGTTCTCACCAGTGACCCATACAGTGGTAACACAACCCATCTCTTTCTGCTGGTGATACCCCTCCCTATGCTGTCTAGCATCCCACTAGCTCTCCCTATAGTTTGTCACATGGTCTAGCCATCTTTAGGTCATCAGATATGACTACCCCCAGATCCCTTTCCTATTTGGTGATGACTAATACCACTCCTACACCCCTTCCCCAAGTTTCTGTGCCCCAAATGCATTATTTTGCACTTCTTCACACTGAAACTTAGCTGCCACACCTTTGACCACTCCTCCAGCTTTCTTAGCTCGCTATTCACTTTTTCCAACCCGGAGTGTCTACCCTGTTGCAAATTTTAGTGTAATCTGCAAAAGAGGCATACTGTACCTTCCCTTCTAGCCTCTTTGCAATGTCGCTAATAACGACATTAAAGAGGACCGGTCCCAGCACTGATCCCTGTGGCGCCCCACTGGTCACCCTCCCTTCCTTGGAGTGAACACCATTTGCCACCACCCTCTGTCTCCTGTCCCCCAACCTATTTCTCACCCAGTTTACCACCTTTGGACCCACTACCAGACTTCCCAGCTTGTTTACGAGTCTCCTGTGTGGAACGTTGTCGAAGGCCTTACTGAAATCTAGGTAGGCCACATCCACCACTCCACCCTGATCTACTTCCCTAGTCACCCAGTCAAAGAAATCTATCAGATTTGTTTGACATGACCTCCCCCCAGTGAATCCATGCTGCCTCAGATCTTGTAAGCCACTGGAACCAAGATACTTCACAATCCTCTCCTTTACTAGTGATTCCATTAACTTCCCCACCACCAAACTCGGTCTGACTGACCGCTTTGCTCCCACTTTTGTGAAGTGGGACTACATCTGCCCTCCTCGAGTCCTCCGAAAAACCACTCCTGTCTCCAGTGAGTGGCAGAACAAGGCTGTCAAAGGTGCAGCCAGCACTGCCCTTAGCACCCTCAATATGCTAGGATTCACCTCATCCGGCCCCATTGCCTTGTCCACTTTCACATTTGTGAGTTCCTTCAGGATTTGCTTTTCTTAGGATATGCTTAAATCTTGCCTTGTCTTAAATAAATATCACAGAACTGCTAACTTGACTGGAAATGTTTAATAATAGATGGGCAACTATGCACAACTAGTGTGTTCTGCTACAAATGGGTTCTGATTCCCTCTGACCTTGAGAGTGAAGCTTGAGAGGTCTACGGGAATCAGAACCCCGAGGTTGCAGAACACACTGGTTGTGCATAAAGTTGCTCATCCTGTATTGTTTTACAGTGTATGGTATTATGTGAAATGTGTCTATGGTGGTTCTTTTTTATTTTGAGAACAAAACTGACTTGTGCTGTCTCTAGAGGTTTCAGAGTGCTGCTGTACCACAAAAGGGTACAAACACATTCCATGAGCTTTGCAGTATGGTACAACAGCATTTTGAAAAGGATGGAATTCTATATAAAACAATGCTCTACTACATTATGTATAGAACAGTGGGTGGGTGACCATCCACAACAAGGCTGAACTCCGTCGGGGGCTGATGACATCATAGAGACCTCGAGGTGACGCTCAAGAGGTCTCTATGATGTCATCAACTCCCAAGATGGAAGCCCAGCCTTAGCTGTGGATGGTCACCCATCCACTGTTTTATATACTATATGGTTGACCTTGAATCTTTTTTTTGTTGTTGTTGTTGTTTTTAGTTGGTGGTTACCTTCTCTGCATCTGGTGCCACTCCAGCTTGCTCCTGCTTCTCCCCACTCCCACTCTGGCTTCTCTATGTGACTTGGACCATATCGATCTGGAGAACTCCTGTGTGGTGGTTACGACCATCTCTTGCCACACTGTTTATTTTTAAAATAAAAAAAGTACAGCTGCGTACTTCCCGAGAAAGTAGATCTTTGAGAGAATCTCTTGTGGCAGGTTTTGCTGCCTCCTTCTTCTCTCTCTCGCTTCCGCATGGCACTCCTGCTCTAGGAAGGGATTTGTTCCTGCTCCTTAAAAAGCAGGGTACTCCCACCTCCTCCTCGGTTCCCCTCAGAGGCCTGACACAGACTCCAAGCGACATAAGGTCACTGACGGTAAAAGAACCAAAGAGGATCTGGCACAAGCCACGCTTGTACACCCTATGGCAAATAAAAAAAGTAGTAATTCCCTTTCGTGACACAGAGCCATGTGTGACTCTTAGTGTCAAAACTAGGAGGGTCCACTGCTCGGCGTATGCTAAATTGCGCTATCATGTTTCCACTATTTTTCCCATTACTGCCACAATGATTGAGCCAATCAGGTGGCAGGTCAAGGCTGAAAAGTTGGTGTGCTATCGATTTGACATCAGAACGACAGTACAATTTTTTTGACCTCTGAACTGCCCTACAACAAGATTTTGAAAGCTACCATTTTATATGCACAACAAGCCCTAACCATACACTATAACATCATAATGGACTTTTAGATCATTCTGGCACTAGGTACAACATAGCCGTGCATCTTTATGAAAATGTGATGTCTTAGTGAAAACTGATTCATATCTATTTTATTTTTGAAAACTTCAATAATGTTTACTTGATTAAAAAATAATTATAGTATCTTTGGATTAAAAACCTACAATATCTGCATTATCTACAGTAACTTGTGAGTGAAAAATACTACTATAACTCAAGGCCACTGTAAACTCTTGTAAAGGCTACATCAATCTAAATGCATCGTGGCTAGTTATTTCCATGGGACAACTTATTGCTGTAAGCTTCACACTGTGGTGCTTATTACTGTGTGTACTGAAAAATACAACATAAAGATTACAGAAACAAGGGGGCTCCAGCTGTGGATTCTTTTATTTGTTTACAGTCTGTAAAGTGGTGGACATCAGACTAACTTTGAAATATGTGCTGCATTTTTCATATGAAGCAACTTTATTTGTTGCTTATTATGTTACTGTACTCTTGTTTTATGCTGTATCTTGCATTTTTCATAGTCTGCTTACTGCTGTACCGTTTTCTCCTTTTCCACTCAACAGTGCTGTACACCATTGCTCTTCTGTGCAATAAGGTAAAATAGTTTTAATTTTATTTATTTAGTTCAATTATTTAATTGGAAATACACCTTTGAGCTTGCTAGCTCCTTTATAAAAGTTTCTTGTTAAATAGCTGGATTTTACATAGGATACGCACATACAGAGAGCAGGTCTAGTGGAGTCTTGTCACAATGAGTTACAGAAATACAACCGCGTACAACAAAAGAGCGAAAGTTGCAACATCATTGGATATTACAGTATGTGGTCAAAACCTTATAGTTTAGAGCACACATTCTATTGGGTCAGAGTGCAGTCGCATTTGGAGCTTGATAAAAAATTTTGTATTTTGAGTCAGTCTTGTGTATTTGATTTATACAACATCTATTTAAAAGTTGTACATTTTAAATTTGCTGTTTAAGTAAGATTTAACTGTTTCTCTTTGAGTCAGCAGTTGACTTCAGGGCAGAACAAGGCTACTGTGATGTCATCAGTATTGTGAAAGCTGCTCTGTGCCTGGTTCTTAGGTAAAGGATAGTAACTGAGATGTACTTAACCTCCAGATAAACATTTATCTGAAGGTTAGCTGGTGTGATCAACAAATGTGTACAGTATACCACTGATGATTATAATGTGAGGATAAGCGATTTTTTTATATTTTGTTGCTTGTTGTCATAATCAATATCTTGCTGGCCGACCCAGTGGTATGGAGGGCTGAGGCATTGATGCCTTACCTCCCTGCCATGCCAGTGACCCGTGTTCATGGTGTGAGTGGGTTGCTGGGAGCTGGGGGGAGGGAGGGGATCGAGCATCCAGAGGACTGCTCTCCTCTCCTGATGAGGGGAGGGACCAGCGATCGGCGTTAGCCTGGCCCCTAACGGATGCTGGGGGTTGGCACACCGACGCTGCCAACATGGGGGGGGTGACGGAGGCAGGGCAGACACCTGGCGTGCCGTTCACAGGAGCGAAAAACATTGTCAACAGGTAGGGTGACACCAGTCCACTGCAGGCTTCACACCTAGCTAGCTGGACACCTCCGAAGCTGCATGAGGTGAGTTTCAGTAGACGCCGGGGTGACAGGTGGATGGGGACCGGTCTGCAAGGAAGCATAGATAGAATAAAAAAAAAACAAAAAAAAACGATATCTTGAAGGTTAGGTACAGTATAATGGAATAACAAACCACTCATATAGCTTTCTCAGTGCTAATGACATGACAATAACACTGTACAGCACTGAAGCCCGCAGTTTAACTCAAATATTCGCACAAACAGCAGATTTAAAAAAGTTCTAACTTAATGACTGATGTTGTAGTTATCAAATCTGTAATGACCTGACTCAAAATACACAGTTTATCACAACTTGTGAAGGCGCATGACTTTCATAACTCACTAGTGGCCCTGTCTACTCATGAATCATGGTCCAGACCCCTCACACTTAAAGATAAATACCATATTTTGAGTCAGGCCATTGCACATACCCTATTTATCAGGGCAAATCTACCATGTCAAGCTGAAGGGACAGAAACAGTATTCCACTATCAGGCACCTGCTGAAAGCTGTGTAATCCTAGCAAAAGGCACTAACAGAGACAAGACTACAGGGCCATAGGAGAAAGCGCCAGAGTTTCTGCTTTGCTTATTGACTGGAACACATTAACAGAGTGGATTTTGCAGCTCAGTGAGCAGCAGGCAGAGTGGGAATTTAATAGAACAAACTGGACAGCAAGTGCCGTGACAGGCTTGTACACTGGTGCACATTCTTAGCTACCTCACCAGAGCGTTTCTGACCCACTTCTGCCCAATTAACTGTGACCTTCAAGCATGGCAGTACCACAAGAGGCAAGCGTAGTTCAGAAACACGACTTCAGACACCTGCACAGCCAGACATTATGCAAAAGTGTGACTTAGTTAATCTGAGTAGGTAAAGCACAGTTGTACAATTAAAAAGTAATGAAGACAGAGGTGTTAGGCTCAGTTAGATGTGCCAGAAACCACATTTACACCTGGTGGCCAAGATGATTAGTAGGCAGCTATTTTGAACAGTTATGGAGCACTGAACATGTAAATTGGGCTATGTTTTTCTGTAGTACAACAAGCCACAATCAGGGGTTAAGGTACAGTGGGGTTATCACCCTTCCTCATGTGCTGTTGCCCCAGAAGGGTAATTAAAGGAGGTAAAAAACCCCACTGGGACTATCTGACTACTATCTATACTAGAGAGTTTCTTAACAGTAGCAGGCAGCATTTGGGAACCCTACAAGGAATGAGTTTAAGGGCTTGTGAGTGGGCTGAAGGTGAGCCTGATCCACGCGGCAAGGAGGGAAAAACAGAAAGTAAAAAACAAAATATTTATTTGCTAAACCTACCATATGACTGGTACACTGAAATAAAAACAATATTACTGACACACAAATGAGGGAGGAGCTGTGCCCCCCCCCCCCATAGCTGGAATATGTTCCTCTTCCTCAGCAGATGACAGCTGACAATAAGTTTGTATCATTCAGTTTTGAGTTGACTTTGATTTGCTAGTTGTTTTTTTTTTAAATCTTCTGCTCAGACCACTTTTATTCCCCAGTTTTCCACACACAGTTTCTTTCGCATGCAGAGCTAAAATCTTTGCCCACCTCTAGACTCCAAAATGCACGCGCGCGCACACACACCTTTCACCTGCACAATAATACACTACCTTGGACAGTGCTGCTGCAAAGTTTCCCCCCTAGCCACCCTGCCCCAAAGATGACAGTATTCTGTGGGATGCTTGCTATGGAAATTACATACCTACCGTAATTCTTGATCTTCTTGGACGAAGTCTCCACCACTCATTCACACTAATGGGAGTACGCCGGAGATGCTAGGACCCAGCGGAGTCAATTTTCAGGTGATGGTCACGCCAAGATGGAGCCGCGACGGAGTGGGACAGCATGCCAGGCTTGCACGCTATAGACTATCTCATCGTCGACCCTCCAACTGCCTCAGTACCATTTTTTCTGAGGAAGTGCAGCATAACTAACCTAGAGAGGACTACCCTAAAAATCGAACATAAGATAGTTCGAATGACCCGTGTAAGAAGGGTCAAATAACCAAGTCTTCACAGCCCAAAGACTGAAGGAGTGAAGACCATAAACAGAGAAGTGAGCTTGGGGGATGACGGGCGGGTGTGTGAATGAATGGTGGAGACTTCATCCAAGAAGATCAAGAATTACGGTAGGTACGTAATTTCCATATCTTCCTGGACATAAAGTCTCCACCACTCATTGACACTAATGGGAGTGTACCGAGCTAAAATAATCCCCCAAGACGGGCGGCAGGAGAGAGGGGAGCTCACTTTTTAGGATAGAAGTACATTAAGAATTGTCCTGCCAAAGGATTGAAGCTGTCTGGCATGGATGTCCAAGGAACAGTGCTTAACAAAAGTGTGCACGGAGCTCCAGGTAGCCGTATTGCAAATGTCTGCAATGGGTGCATTACGAATTTCTGCCAGAGATGCCGCGACTGCTCTGGTAGAGTGAGCGTACACTCTGCCTTCCAGCTTGACCTGTGCCATGAAGTAACAGTGACAAAGGCATGCCACCAACCACGCTGAAATGCACTTGATAGCAAAAGGCTGACCCAGCCAGGTCATGCTAAAGGAGACAAACAGTTGCTGAGCCTTGCGAATTTCTTTCATTCTGTCCAGATAGAACTGCAAAGCTCTCTTTACATCCAGAGAATAAAGAGTACGCTCTCCCTCATTCTAGAAGTTAGCAAAGTAGATAGGAAGGACTAAAGGTTGATTCAGATGAAATTTTGAGACAACCTTAGGAAGGAACTTAGGATGAGTCCTAAGAACTACTTTGTCCTTGTGAAATACTGTATGGGGGGGGGGGCTGTGACCAAGGCGTGTATTTCTGATAACTCTACGAGCAGAAGTAATAGCCACCAGGAAGGCCGTCTTCCAAGTGAGGAATTTCAACTCACAAGTAGCTAGAGGCTCAAAAGGTTTATGAGTGAGCATGTCTAGCACAATGTTAATGTCCCAGGCTGCAACAGGACGTCCAATAGGAGGTCTGGTATGCAGAATGCCCTTAAGAAACCTCTTAACTACAGGTAGCTGAGCCAGAGACATAGAGAGCACTGGCTCATGATTTGCTGAAATTGCACAAAGATGAACTTTGACTGTGGAGTACTGCAGACCTGTGTTTGAGAGGTCTAAGAGATACTCCAAGACTTCATTCGGTGGGCAGGAAAAAGGATTCCAAGGGGATTGTGCACACCAGATAGAGAAACGCTTCCATTTAACTGTGTAGGTTTTTCTGGTGGCCGGTTTCGTGCAGCCAAAAGAATATCTGAAACTCTATGAGAAACATTAAACCTGTTCACGTCAATCTCCTCAGGAGCCAGGCATGGAGGTGAAGAGACCTCAGGTTCGGTTGAACTACCAGGCCCTGGGTCAGAAGGTTCGTCTGGAGGGAAAGCAGTTTCAGAGAGGTCTCCGATAGCCTGTTGATCACAGGAAACCAAATCTGACGAGGCCAGAACGGGGCAATGAGAATTATTCTGTCCTCCTGTGTCTCCAATTTGAGCAGTGCTCTCTGAACTAGTGCAAGAGGAAGAAATACGTACAGAAAGCATTTTGTCCACTGCAGCCTGAAAGCATCCCGACAAAAAACGCCAAGTCTTGGATTTCTGGAGCAGAAGAGAGGCAGTTTTGCGTTGTATGGGGACGCGAAAAGGTCCAGATCCGGAGTTCCCCATTCTTCGAAGAGTGACTGAACAACGGGTTAAATTGAGACCACTCGTGAGGATCTGCCTCCGTTCTGCTGAGACAGTCCGCCAGTTTGTTTTGTATGCCTGGTAGACAGACTGCCTGAATCAGATCCTTGTGCTCCAGGCACCATTCCCACACTCTCATAGCTTCCCTGCATAATGAATAAGAGTGTGCACCGCCCTGTTTATTGATGTAATACATCACTGCCTTGTTGTCTGTTTGAAGGACAATGGTCTTGTGACAGTGTGTGTCCTTCAAAGCCTGGACTACATAGAGGACGGCCCTTATTACCAGAACGTTTATGTGGAGCCAGAACGTTTATGTGGAGTTGAGACTCGTCGTGAGTCCACATGCCCTGGGTGTGGAGATCTGGCAGTGAGCTCCCCAACTCATCAGGGACGCATCCATGGTAACGGAGATCTGATTATCCAGAGGGGCGAAGGCATATCCTTCCAGAAGGCTGTCCTCCTGAGACCACCAGGTGAGGGACCTCTTCAGAGGTTCCGTCACCTTGATGAGAAAGGACTGAGGGTGAGTGGTTGGGGACCACTAAGTACTGAGCATCCACTGAGTGGTTCTCATGTGGAGACGAGCCAAAGGTACCATGAGCACCGAGGATGCCATGAGACCCAGCATCTGCTGCATCGAGAGAGCTCACACCGAGCTGTGTTTTCTGATGAAGCAGGCCATCTGAAGGATATCGCTCTTTCTGTCCTCCGGAAGAAAAGCTTTTGTGCAGGAAGTGTCCAGAAGGGTTGCTATGAAGAGGAGCTTTTCGGCCGGCTGCAACTGCAACTTTTTGAGGTTCAGCAGGACTCCCATGGATGTGAGGAAGTCTGAGACAATGGCCACGGCCTCCAGAGTCTCTTGCCTGGAGGGGCTTGCAAGAAGACAGTCATCCAGATATAGGACTACTTGGATTCTGATTTTCCTTAGATGCACCGTGTGAACTGCAAAACATTTTGTAAAAACTCGAGGCACTGAAGATAGCCCAAAGGGAGGACTCTGAATTGATAGTGTTGACCCAACACCACGAACCTTAGGTATTTGTGGTGCTTTGGGTGTATGAGAATGTGTTGGTAGGCGTCCTGCAAGTCCAGGGAGGCTAGCCAATCGTGTTGATGAATCAAAGGTAGCAGGGTAGCGAGTGATATCATCTTGAACTTTTCCTTGTGAAGGAATTTGTTTAGCTTTCTGAGATTGAGAATAGGGTGCATGCCGCCAGTTTTCCTTTGGAACCAGAAAGTAATGGGAGTAGAAAATGAAAATTACGTACCTACCGTAAGTGTTGATCTTTCTGTGTATCTTCATTATTCATCACTAGTGGGTATAGCGCCGGAGCTAGGACCCTACGGGAGACTTTTTTTCCCCCTCTTCCTCCTATGGGCGGAGTCTATGCAGGACCGGCGCCGCCCTCGAGGTCGATGTTCTCGCGGCGCCGGGCTGGAGTTGGTCGCTATTCGTCATCGACTACCAGCCCCAGTTCTAAAACACCGAGAGTGTAAGGAAAGGGAGGTGGATAGGGCAAGACAGCTCAAGGTAAAGATAAAAGGAAAGGATATAATGAACTAAAAGGAGAAATAAACGACAGAGGAGACAGAAAAGAGAAACCAGAAGAGAGAGAGACAGAATGAGAAATTGGGAAAGGGAAGGGGCCCCAATCTCTGGAAGGAGAAGAAGAAGGGAGGGATGGGTGGGGAGAGAACCACACCCCAGGAAAGGTCCTGCATCCTGGTTTTGACAATAACAATAGCCCAAAACTGGACTACCAAGGTTAAGCTGCCGGGAGGCAAAGCCTGAATTATTAAGCAGCATGCTCCTGGTAGGCCCAACCTTTGGGGTGGATAGGGTGTGTCTCAGACCTCCCTCCCTCCCAAAATAGAGGAAAAACTTAAACTGCCATGAGGGCATATAGAAAATGAACTCAAAGTTTTGAGTTCACAAATAAAAACAGTGGGGGGGGGGCCCCAACCCTCAACTCACTCCCAAAGAAATGAGGGAGAAGAATAGAGACAGGGGAGAGAGACCACCCCCCATACACCCCAATAATACCCCCTAAGGGGAAAACTCCTCCCTGTGTGTCTCCAGAGTCCTCTTCCTCCTAACCACGAGAGAGAGTAGAGTGAGGAGAAATAACAGAGACACACAGAGGGGAGGAGGGAGCCCAGAGACTGAGGCCCCAAGGGAAGAAGGGCGGGATTTAGTGATGAATGGTGAAGATACACAGAAAGATCAACAATTACGGTAGGTACGTAATTTTCATACTTTATCTGTGTCAATCTTCACCATTCATCACTAGTGGGTGAGTACCGAGCCCCCCCGAAGGGGGCCCTAAACTACCCTAAGGGACTAAGTCCCTTAGCCTCCAGTGGGTGAGATACTGGAGGAGAGAACCCTTTCAGGCCTGGGGAGGCCTGAGACTGTTCCGGGTGAGACGGGGAGCCCCCAGTGGGGGAGGGAAGGTGCCCCAAAAGTCGCCATCTCACCCTATGGGAGAAAAGATGGGTTCTCCGGTATGCGGAGGAGATCACCCTACACCGGGTCGGGGGTGACAACTGGGATAAGCGGAGCCATTCTGTCCGCCTAATGCAGATTGCTGTCCCTACTACTCTGGATGCAACCTCACTGGCGTCATAAGATGCCCTTGCTTGGTGCCTTGCTAGCTCCAGCCCTGAGCAGAGAGGGCAATGGCTTGTCTGGTTTCCTCCAAATCAGGCATTGAGGCTAGGATCTGTCCTAGCCTGGACCACAAGAACCTATCATAGGCTGCAAAGTGGGCCTGATGCGACTCAACAGAAAGGAGGAGCCGTGCCGAGCAGAAAACTCTTCTCTCCCAGAAATCGAAGTCCGTAGAGTCCTAGTCCGGGTGTCGGTCACAGTGAGGGGCACAAGGCCCAGAAGAGGTGTCCAGGGAGGTCAAGCCTGAAGAGGGATGAGACAGAGAACCTGGAGACTCGGTGGGGGGGGGCACAATACCATTGGCATAGGTCCCTTGGGGCTGGAACAGTGGAAAAGGGACGGAGCCAAAGCCAATGTGATGCTTCCTGGAAAGGAACAGGCCAGGCGGGAACCACCAGATTGGCTACACTGTACTCGCCTAGGAAGGTGTGTGTCACATACTCAGGATTGCTGACAGGGACTGGGGCCAGATGGAGCTCGTCCAACATCCTCGCGAGGAAGCACTGATAGAAAGTGAGATCAGATGCTGGGGAGATGTGGACAGATGATTCCTCTCCCTCCGAGGAGGAGGAAGAAGATGCAGGTGAGCTCCGAGGTTCAGGGTCTGACTGCACGGGAGCATGGTGGAACACCTGCTGGGCCATGGCATGGAGATAGGTAGGGAAATGTGCAGCAGAACCTCTGAACTGCTCCCAGGTAAGAGGTCCCCTAGGACCAGGAATACCTGGGATAGCCGGTGATGGAGACAGAGGCTCGAAGGACAAGCTCCTAGCAAGAGGAGAACGGTCTCTGTCAGGGCAGCCAAGAGGAAACTCCCTGCAAGGAGGGAGATCCGAAGGCCCCAGCAGTTAATAGCCGTTCAACCGGATCGGAACGGTTAGAGCTGTGCCCATTGGAAGAAATCCTCCTGTGAGGTGACTGGGACTGTGTGAGTCCAGAAGGACGGCCCCTGACCTCAGAAGTTGAAGTCCTTCTCGAGGACCTATCCAGGGAAGAGTGAGGGTCTGCACTGCGACTCCTCCCAGAACCTGGCTGGGCTCCAGTGAGGGCATGCTGTGACACACCCCCTACCCCTCAACCCTTCAGAGTCGGAGAGGGACCTCGTCCTCATAGATACCAACCTAGGCAGCTGACAACTCCAGGCAGCCTCCGAGGAGTCTACTCAGGGAGCAGTACCCTTCCCCTCCTGGCATGCCCTGCGCTGTCCCAAACTTGGACTGTCCAAACACACCAGGGAAGGGGGTACCCCAACTGGAGGAGCAGAACTGCCAGTGGCCCCAGTTTGCACAGTGGTAGCCACAGGGACCACCACTAGCTGGTCAGTACCATTGACTCTAGGGCCTATCGGAGATGACCGACCCCCAGAGGGAGGCTGAGTGGGGGCTAAGGTGCTGGAAACGGAGGGATCCGAGGATTCCAAAGAATCTGGGAGCCAATCTGGATCAGACCCAGATTCCGCCTCCAAGGAGGCAGACTCCGAGGTCCGATGCCAGATGACTCCTCGATTCCCCCCCAGTTCCTGGACCACGAGTCAGACCACTTTCCACCTCGGCACCGCAAATGGCACCAGAGTCAAGCACTACACCGCGCCTGACACCGCCACCCTCCCCAGCACAGTGAACGGCACCAGAGTCGGGCGCGACATCAGTGCGCAGCGCCGCCTCCTCGGCGCAGCAGGCGGGCACCAAAGTCAAGCACGGCACTGTAGTTCGACGCTGCCACCTCCCCCGGTGCCACGTAACGGCACCGAGTCGGGCACGACACTGAGCGTGGCACCGCGCTGCACTCCCCGGCACCACCCCTCTATCCCGAAGTCAGTGCACTGGCACCGACTTCAGTCCCAGTGCCACACGGCGCCAGAAACTAAAACAGGCCGAAAACACCAAAGATACCCCCAGCACCACTGTCATCCCGGCGCTGCCGACAGCACCAGAAGCAACAGTGGCACCAAGAGATGCCCCGACCACGGCACTGGGGCCAAGAGCGGCGCCGCCAGATGATGCCTATGACGGTGCCGGTCTAGACCCAGAGGGCCCAGAACACGACACCAAGGGAGCCTTCACCTCCGAAGAGGCGACTGCCAAAGCGGTGCCTCCCGACTGTCTCCTGAGAGGGACAGAATGAGCCTCCTACACCGTGGAAGAAGCCCCCGGAATGGCAAGGCTAAGAGAGGCAGAAGCCCCCTCCTCCATGGGCCATATAGGACCAGGAGGTGACCCGGAGGAAGGGCCAAGAATCCGTGCCTTGGCCTACTGACTACAAACCCGTCCTCTGAACGTCGGCGGCGCACGTCCAACTTTAAATGCATAGATTTCAACAACTCGGTAGTCCATGGAGAAGCAGGCATCACAGTTGTCATGGGTCGGGCCGAGGCAGGAGAGGCAGCGGTCATGCTGGTCCGTCACGGAATAGAGGTGGCCACAGGGGCACCGACGCATAGGAGGCCGCCCCGCTATCGATGTTTTTTTGGCCCCTGGATGAGACATGACCATATGAGAACTAAAGACAAAAACAGTACTCAAAGCCGCTTAAAAGTAAAGGAATGATCTTACCGACCAGAAGCGATGTCGAGCAGAGTGAACAGAACCGAGGCAACACAGACACAAGGCAGACGAACTAGGCCGCAAATCTTGATAGTAGAACAGACTCCACACAAGGTCTTAACTCGACAGTGGGAGAAGAACTGGGGCTGGGGTGGAGTCGACGATAGATAATGCCAACCGCTAGTGTCACATAGAACGCTCTGTTCTCAGGGGCGCCGGCCCCAGCGCCAACTCCGTCCATAGAAGAAAAAAAATAAAAAAGTCTCCTGCAGGGTCCAAGCTCCGCTGCTATACCCACTAGTGATGAATGGTGAAGACTGACACAGATAAGATCCTGTGTTTCGTTGATTCAGCAAAACTACTTCTACTGCCTTGTTGTTCAGAAGGTCTTGCACCTCAGAAGCAAGAAGGTCTGACTGTGTCGCAGACAGCCTGGGCTGCCACTTGGGAGGATGATCCGGAGGGGTTTCCGACAGATTGAGAGAGTACCCCTCGCAGATTATCCTGAGGACCCATTTGTCTGATATTATAGATCTCCACTGGTCGTAGAACTGTCAAGACGTCCTCCTACTGCCAAGGAAGAGACCCCCTCGGACAGCTGAAGTGGGACCTGGGCCGAGAATTCAGAAGGTGGCACTGGGCACTTTTGGGTCCTGTGCTTTCTGCTGCATTTTCTTTTGCAGCTGAGGAGTTTGGTTTCTGTTAAAACCTCCTCTGCCTTTGCCACAAAAGGACTGACGGTTGTGAAACTGACACATGTTCCCACCTCCCCGAGAGGGAGTGGGCGGGGGTCTAGCTGTATTAATGGCAGACCTAGTCTTCGGAGTGGCCTCTAGTGCTTGCTCCACCTGAGTCCCAAACAGATACATACTGTTGAAGGGTAAAGCCATGACTTTTTGTTGGGCGTCATTCATAAAGCCTGAAGTACACAGCCAGGAATGGCGATGGGCGCAAATGCCAGCCACCGCCGCCCTGGAAGCAGTATCGAAAGCATCCATTACAGCTTTAATTTGTTGATTATTGGACTCGATACCTCTAGTTATGGTCTGTAGTAGCTCTGAGTTAACCTCTGACTCAGGCAGAGCTTCTACCATTGCTTTGAGCGAATGCCAAAGAACATACTCATACTGAGAAAAATAACCCTGGTAGCTAACAATACGTATGCCCAGGGTTGAGGCAGCAAAGGCTCTCTTACCCAAGGTGTCTATCTTGAGAGATTCTTGGTTTATAGGACGGGCTTTGGATTTCTGAGGGAGGACAGCCTTATCATTCTCTGCCAGGACCACTATGGCATCAGCAAAGGCTTGTGATGCCAAGATGGGGCGATCCTTAGGAGGAGCATATTTCCTACCTATGGAGTTTGCCACAGAGGGAATTAAGAGCCGGATTCTTCCACACCATCTGGGAAAGAATCTCAAAGAAGGGCTGTACCAGAGGGGTTAAATTCATAGGGATTTCTGGGACATGTAGATACTGGAGGCGTAGAACCTTCCCAGGATCAATTTCCATGGTCTGGATAGAAAGAGTAGAATTTAAATTCTTGAGCAGAGACTTAAAGGAAAGATCTTCAACAACAGGCTCTGCAGGAGGATTTATCCCTGCTCCCAGGGCAGAATCTGCATCAATATCATCACCCAGCCGAAGATCCGGATCAGGCTCAAAATCATCTCCTGACAGTCCAGAGGGGACTGTACAGGTAGGAAAGGAATGAAAAGCAGGAAGAAAAGAAGGAGGAGACTGAATCAGAGTCGAAAACCTCTGGAAACTAAACGGCGCTGTACACATCCCAGGCACCACTGAAGAAAGCAGCGCGGAGTACAGAGATGGCACCGACACAGAAATCTGTGCCGTGCCTGGAAACATGGCACCACACTGACACCACCCCCGGCGCCGAGGACGGCACTGCACAAGGTGCTGACACCACTCCCGATGCCGAGGATGGTGCTGGCAGGGCATACGGTGCCGACACCACACGCGGCACCAAAAAGGACGTCGACGCCAGAGAAGACGGCACCGCAGGTAACAACACCACTGCAGAAGTCAGTGAACTGTGATTTGAAGGTAAAGAATGAAAATGGCAGGAAATAAAGGCATCGGTGTGGACCCCGCGCACAGCCATGAGGGGACTAGACACCAATTGGAGTCGACAGCACCGAAGGGCACGACCAGGAGAAGTCCCCCAACTCGCCCACCTAATCGATCCAAAACTGACAGGTCCAAGGCGCCCCGCAACGGACAAGCCGGCTCAGGCAGACGGCACAACCTCCGAGCCCAGTGCTCCATAAAAGCGGCCCAATAGTCAAACTGTTCATCAGAAGCCCCTCCAGAAGGCGGAGAGGGGCTCCAGTGTCGAAGAAGCCGGCTGCCAGAGACAGAAACTGGTGACTCTGAAAGAAGCAGAGACTGGCCCCTGACCCCAACAACCGACCGTCTACCCGCAGACGTACTAGAGGGCAACCTCAAGTGATGCCGTCTATTCTCCGACCGGTGAGCCGAGGAAGAACTTGAGGCCAAACGGTGCCATGAAGGGGACTGTTTCTTTTTATGCTTTCAGCGGGAGTGCCCATCTTCCCCGAGAACGGGACCGTCCGTTGTCAGACACCCCCCCAGAAAGGGCGGCGGATCAGACCTGGCCCAGCTGACTGAACAGCTTTCATTCAGTCTCCCTACCATCAACTGCCCCACTCACAGTCGGCTCCGTCAACAGAGGGCTGAAGACTTCTTTCTTGTACAAGTCAGAAATTAGTTAAAATGTAATCGGTACTTTTCATGATAAGATACAAAATTACAAAAACTGAAAACTAAGCAGCTAGTTTGAAGTTTGACTCCCGGAGGGCGAGCAACGTCGCTGAAGCTCACTTGGCGGGAAAGAAGGAACTGAAGCAGTTGGAGGGTTGACACCGGGATAGTCTATGCCGTGGGAGCCTGGCTCGCAGTGTCACTCCCTCGCGGCTCCATCTCGGCACTGGCCCTCCTGAAAAAGTTTGACTCCTGCTGGGTCCTAGTGCCTCCGACGTACTCCCATTAGTGTGAATGAGTGGTGGAGACTTTATGTCCAGAAAGATATTCTACCTGCAGGCTTGCTGCACTGTCCCAGTTTGGCAATTACTGGAATAGTAGCAGATGATGTAATGACATCATAGAGCATTCCCCAACTTCCAGACAAAGGCTTCCGCACCAGAGTATGGAGCACTCCTACAAATTATAAATCATGACATTTTTAGACAGTCAGGACTGTTTGTTCCTAACTATGCCAGGTACTCTGATAACCATTAAAAAATATCTCATGCCACTGGCCCATCGGCACAACGGTAGTGCCATTGCTTGCGACGCCAGCAACCTGGGTTCAGCAGTGAGCTTGGTTTGCTGGAGGGCAGTCCGGGAGAAGGCGGAGGGTGGAGCCTGGAGCCTGGCGGCTGCTCTCCTCCTCTGGGGAGGGTAGGTCGCAGGTCCCATTGTAATACCACCACCTGGGTGACCATAAGTGGAGGTGCAAATCGGAATACTGAGAGCATGAGGAGGGAGGACATCAGCAGAGGTCCGGAGCAGTGCATGCCCTGGGCATACCCTCATCTCCTTGGACCTCGGGGTGTCGTCAGTCCGTGCAAGGGAGCACCAGAAAAACAGCAAATCCCTCGCATCTGTGCTTGAGATGGGCCCGCACCTACCCACATGACCGGCTCTACGAAGCTCGGCTGGACCACCCAATGCAACACACTGGAGTGGGAGGGGGGGCCACCCAGGGTCTCCCTCCTTCCCCACCTGGGGGGAGTCATCCATGGCTGGATGTGGTCGGTCCTCTGCAGTGACCCCGAATGCCTGGTGGCGCCTTACAGGACGCCTAGGGAGTCCCTGATGGAAGGGGCAGATGCGGTGCTAAAGGGAGGGGGGCTTATAAATAGCAGGTAAAAAAATAATATCTCACGTTAACAGTTTAAGAATTCTGAAGTTCTATGTTCAGTTGACAATTCCCACATAGGGTTCTCTAATATTCTGAAAAAATAAAACGTTTTAATTTTACATTCAAGTCTGATGTGGACGTTCTCCTCCCGTGAAGGGAGAGTTGGCGTAGTCACATATTTTCATTTATTTAATTTTGTTAACCAGGTAGGCCCACTGAGATCAATACAGGTCCCTTTTTCAGGGTGACCTGGGATTAGTTACATATATACAGAGATTTACAGAATAAAACACAATGAGGGGTAACATAGTGTGATATATGTAGAGTGCCAGAAACAGCAGTTACAATCGAACTTTAAGTACAAGATTGGCAATCACACAAATAGGAACTTTTCCAAATATAACATTAAATACATTATTCAACATGGCAATGGTATAAATCAATTTGAACACCTTCAAGTGTTATTTACAAAGTTGACACTAAGACTGATAGACATTTTTTCTTATATAACATGCATATATTATATAACCTGGCAGGAGGGAAGACTCCTGAGAGCACGGTCAGTAGGCAACTTCAAGCTCTTCAGAAGGGATGTCAGGGGTAACAATTCCAATGGTTGAGCTCTAGCAGGTAGGCTTTTAAGCCTTTTTTGAACCCACCCAGTGAGGTACAAACCTGTAAGGCGTGTGGGAGAGCTGCCCGGGGAGATGAACTGGGAGAATGCCCTGGGCCCAAGAGCTGAAGTGGACCTGGGCATTGTTAGAGCTGTCACTAGAGGACCTTAGAGGCCAGGTACTTTGTTTGGGCATCAAAAGGCAGGAGAGGCTCTGGGGGTGGGGGCATTAGGCTGCCTGCCTGGGCTTGTAAGCTGGCACAGAGATGAGGGCAGGATTCTCAAAGATTGTGAAATACCCGTAGCTGCAGGTAAACCGCGGCGCAAGTGAGTTGCCACTTGCGGATCCGCAGGTTACCCACAGCAGCTGGTATTCACAAAGGTGAGCCGGATCACGACTAACTCCACGATTTACGGCTGCTTGTGGGAGGTGTTGCCCGAGAGATCTCCGCAGGTGCAGCAAGATGCTGTGGCTGGTGGGAGCAGCCGTAACATCCTCCACAACTGCTGGCTGAGAATCACAACCAGCGCAGCTGCGGGCGATTTCAGCCTGCAAAAAAAAAAAAAAAAAAGCAAAGGCAGTAAGGACAGGAATGGGGCTAAAAGGGGTAAGGCCATCAAAAAGTGGAGAGTGATTAGTACCAATGTCCGTAGTCTGTGTAACAAGCTCCCAGAACTAGTGGCCTTGATGGAAGAGGGTTGCCCGGATATTGTGGCAGTCACAGAAACATGGTACACAGAGGACCATGACTGGGATGTCAACATACCAGGATACACAATCTACAGGAGGGACAGGGAGGCTAAAAAAGGAGGAGTAGCAGCTCTCTATGTAAAGGAAGGGATCAAAGCAACAGAACTAAAGAGTAAACAGGGAGCAGATGAGACACTCTGGGTCACCCTGGAGACAGGAAATGGCACTACAATCCGCATGGGGGGTTATATACCCCCATCTCAAGGGGAGAATGGACAAGGAAATGATAGAAGGCTTCCTTAGAATGGCAGAAAAAGGAGATATTGTTGATGGGGACCTGAATATGCTGATGTAAACTGGAGCACCTTTGCTGAAGGCACATCCAAGAGCAGGGTCATTCTTGGATGCCCTACAGGGGGCATGCCTCAGACAGCTAGTACTGGAACCCACTCGGGAGGGAGCAATATTAGACCTGGTACTCTCAAATGGGGACGGAGAAAGAATCTCAGATTTAGGTAGCCATCTGGGAACAAGCGACCACCAAACAGTGTGGTTCACGATAAACACAGCCATACAATCAGGCCATACAAAAGCAAGAGTATTGGACTTTAGGAGGGCTGACTTTGGGAAATTGAGAGAGTGCCTCAGAGAAGCAATAGCAAACAGGCAAGAAGGAGGGTGGAGGAACAATGGGAGTAATCAAACAGCCATCATAGAGGCAACAAGCCTTTGTGTAAAGCAAATCAACAAAACACAACAAGGAAAAACGCTACGTTCTCAAAAAGAGGTGGTAGGAAGGTTAAGGAGAAAAGGATAGTATCTAGGAAATATAAGGAAACACAGAAGGAGCAGGACAGAGAACTTTATCAGTTAAAGCAGAAAGAGGCTGGGAAGGCAGTCAGAATAGCAAAAGCCCAAACCGAGGAAAGGATAGACAACTCTGTTAAGAAGGGGGATAAGACCTTTTATAGGTACATTAGGGAGCGAAGAAAGACCAAAGGAGGGATACTGAGGCTTAATAAAGGGGAGGGAATGTGGGTAGAGGGTGACAGTGAAAAAGCAGGGATACTGAAAGAATATTTCTGCTCAGTATTCACAAAGGAAGAGGAGGGGGAGGTACCTAAACCAAATAAAGAGAAACACTCTGAAGATGGGGGTCGATACCAGTCCATTTACAGAAGAAAGGGTTCTGAAAGAACTAAGAAAATTGAAGGTGGACAAAGCAATGGGCCTGATGGGATTCACCCATCAATTCTAAAAAGAACTAAGGGTAGAACTAGTGACACCGCTTGGACTACTCTTTAACAAATCATGGGAGGATGGGGTGGTACCTGAGGACTGGAGGAGGGCGGATGCGATTCCTCTTCACAAAAGTGGGAGCAGGACAGAGGCAGAGAAACGCAGACCAGTTAGTTTGACCTCAGTGGTAGGGAAAATGATGGAATCACTTCTGAAGGAAGAGATTGTTGAGTACCTAGAGGCCAGTAGGACACAGGACCCAAGGCAGCATGGATTCACAAAGGGAAGGTCGTGTCAGACGAATCTAATATATTTCTTTGACTGGGTGACCAAAGTAGCAGACCAGGGAGGGGCTGTGGACATGGCTTACCTAGATTTTAGCAAGGCATTTGATACAGTCCCACACAAAAGATTAATACACAAGTTAGCCAGCCTTGGAGAGGGTCCCAAGGTGGTAGCCAGGATAAAAAAATGGCTAGACAACAGGATGCAAAGGGTAGTGGTAAATGGAGTCTACAGTGAAGAAAGGAGAGTTACTAGCGAGGTACCGCAGGGTTCAGTACTGGGACCGGTCCTTTTTAATGTCTTTATAAGTGACATTGCAGAGGAACTGGAAGGAAAAGTATGTCTCTCTGCAGACGACACAAAGATCTGGAACAGGGTTGATATACCAGATGGAGTGGAAAGGATGAGAAGGGACTTGGCAAGGTTGGAGGAATGGTCAAATGTATGGCAGCTCAGATTCAATGCAAAGAAGTGCAAGGTAATGCACCTGGGAAACAAAAACCCAAGGGAAGAGTACACAATGGGGGGGTGAGATACTGACAACAGTAAAAATGGAAAGGGACCTGGAAGTAATTATATCAGATGACCTAAAGGTGGGCAAGCAATGTGAGAAGGCAGTAAGGAAGGCTGGGGGGTTACTGGGATGCATAGGGAGAGGCATCAACACTAGAAAAATACAGGTTACTCATCTGTAACAGGAGTTCTAGGAATGGTATATGTTGTTCATCCACACTGTCTGGCAGGTTCCTTGCCGTTTTAAATCTTGCCGGAAGGTCTTCAAGCTAGCTCCTCCCACCCGGGTGGTAAAACTCTCGGCTCCGCCCCATGACGCCAGATCTAGCCCGCTGGAAGCCAGGTTGTGCATCGAAGCCGGGGAGGTCGGGTGTGTCGTGTGGATGAACAACATATACCATTCCTAGAACTCCTGTTACAGGTGAGTAAATACAGGTTACTCACCTGTAACAGGAGTTCTAGGAATGGTATATCGTTGTTCATCCACACTATCTGGCAGGTTCCTTGCCGCTTTAGAAATCTTGCGGAAGGTCTTCTTGTTAGCTCCTCCCACCCACCGGGTGGAAAACTCGACTCCTCCCATGACGCTAGATCTGCCCGGCTGGAAGCTCAGGTTGTCGTGCCAGCTTCGGGAGGTCGGGGAAGTGTGGATGAACAATATATACCATTCCTAGAACTCCTGTTACAGGTGAGTAACCTGTCTTAGGGACATGGATATGTTGTTCATCCACTATCTGGCAGACTCTACAGTTCTCCGGGAGGAGGAGGCAAGGCGCACACCCCTAAATACTTACTTGGGGAACAAAGATTGAGAACCAGGCCCCAAAACCAGCATCCCGGCGTGACTCAAGGTCGATGTGGTAGTGGGAAATAAAGGTGTGTGCTGACTTCCAGGTAGCAGCCCTGCAGATTTCCTGGATAGGGACATCCCTGGAAGCAGCCACCGATGCAGCAGTATGGCGGGTAGAATGAGCTCTTATCCCTCTGGGAGGCTCCATGCCCGCCAACTCATAGCAGAGATTTATGCAGGAGGTGACCCATCTGCCTATCGTCCGCTTGGCTGCAGGTCTGCCAGGTGCGGCTTCAGCGTAGGTGACAAACAGCTGGCGAACCTCTCCCGATTTCAGCCGTCGCTCCTTATAATAATGGGCGCTCCTCTAGGGTCCGAGTATGGAGCCTCATATTCGCCTCCGAGGTGTGATTGGGGTAGAACACCGGCAGAGTCAACACCTGATTAAGGTGAAACTCACACCACCTTCGGAAGGAATTTCGGGTGGGGCATAGGACAACCTTGTCCCCTGTGGAAGACCAGGTAAGGGAGACTCGATGCTAAGCGCCTGGAGTTCTCCCATCCTTCTGGCTGACGTGATAGCCACCAAGAAGGCGGTTCTCCACTCACAGGTGGGGGAGACCACACCTGTGCATTGGTTCGAATGGCTTGCCCATGAGCTTTGCCAGTACCAGCAGTAAATCCCACGGAGGTGGGGGTTCCCGCACTGGAGGGGAAATGTGATCAAGGCCTTTGAAAAAGCGCCCAACCACTTTTTCCTGCGCCACTGACTGCTGACCGGCCCGCGTCCGGTAAGCAGAAATGGCTGCCAGGTGCACCTTAAGGGTCGTCGACCTAAGCCCTTGACTAGATAGGGACCATAGATAGTCCAAAATGCTTGCCACAGTCACGAGAAAGGGTCCAACCCTTTTTCCAGACACCAAATGGAGAACCTTTTCCATTTGAAGGCATAGCATTTTCTGGTCGACTCCTTACAGGACGCCTCAACGATGTTGAGGACCTCGTCGGAAAGACCCAAGACCTGGAACTCTAGCCGCTCAGGAACCAGGCCGTCAGGTGCAGGGATTGAAGGTCCGGATGGAACACCTTCCCTGATTGACTGAGAGCAGGTCCGGGCGAGCTGGAAGGCCGCTGGAGTCCTGGAGCTGAGACTGAGGAGATCTGGTACCAGAATCATGAGGCCAGTCTGGGGGCCATCAGGAATCACCTGCACCTGTCCCTCCTCGCCAGCAGGACCCTGTGAATCAGGTGGGGAAAGGTGTAAAGAGGCCAGGGGTCCACGGCCTCGAAAGGCATCCCTGCAGCGAGCCCTGCTAAGGAGGGGGTGGGCATGAAACAGCCTCAGCTTCTGCTGCCTCCCTGAGGCAAACAGATCCACCAGAGGTGTACCCCAGCGGGAGAACAGGTCTTGTACTATCTCCGCAGGGAGAGACCACTCGAGGCAATGCAGCCCCTAGCTCAGGGCACGGGCCAGGGTGGTGTTGGAGGCTCCTGCCCATGAATGGGCTGTGGAGATCCGCCCATGCCGCGATACTAGTGACCAGGTGGAGAGCTCGCACAGAGGCAAGGAGCTGCCCCGCATTGGCGCGGTTTAGATAGTACACGGACGGTATTGTCCGTTCGACTCGACCACTTGACCCCGGAGAAACGGAGCAAAGGTGGCGAGAGCGGATGGACGATGAGCTCCAGCAGGTTGATATGGCATCGGACTCCCGCTGGACCAGAGCCGTGCACTCTGTGTTCCCCAGATGGGCACCCCAACCCATCAAAGAGGCGCCGGTCGTTAGAGAGACCGCCGGCTCGGGCGGACAAACGGGATGCCCTCCTGTGATGAGACGAACGGCCCACCACTGGAGAGCTGCCCACATCTCCTGGGTCGCCCACACACGCTGGTCCAGAGGATCGCAACGCTGTGACCACTGACTGGCCAGTCCCCACTGGAGGGCGGTGATGTGCCAGCGCGCCCAACGGACTACGCTGGTACAGGCCGCCATGAGACCCAGAAGTCGAGGAAGTCCCGGGCAGGGCGCGATTGCCCAACCAGAAATGATTGGGCAAAGGAGGTAAGAAACGTCGCCCTGTCCGCCGGGAGCCGTGGTTCTGCTCGCAAGAGTCTAGCTCTGCCCGATGAAAGATATCACCTGTTTCGCTCGAGTTCCGACTTGGCCTCGCTTGACCAGGAGGCCCAGTTGAGAGCAAACCCGGAGGCCAGATCTCTGGACAACTCCACCTCCAACCTGAGGGGCTGCTACTGCCAATCGTCCAGGTAGTGGTACACCTGACCCTCGGCGCAGAGGAAGGCTGTCACTGCTGGGATGCACGGTGAAGATCCTGGAGCTGAAGAAAGGTCAAGGGTATGGCCTGAACTGAGAGGGATCCTCCGCCTGAAGCGGAGGAATTCTGATGAGACGGACGGATAGGGATGTAAAGAACGCTATTCTGAAGTCCAGAGAATAGAACCACGCGCCGTGTTCCAGAGATGGTGTTATCTGAGCAAGAGTGACCATTCTGAAGGTTCGAGATCTTTGGAACTTGTTCAGGTCTGTAGGTCCAGGATGGGGCGCAGCCCCCGTCTGCTCTTCGGGACCAGGAAGTACCTGGACACGAACCTGTGTTCTGATGGTGGGTCCTCTATCTCTTATCACCCCCTTTAGAAGGAGAAGGGTCGGGTGGCTCGACGAGCCTGTAGAGATTCTGGGGACTCAGGGCTCTCGTGAGACGGCCCTGAAGGGTGGAGCCCACTGACCCAGAGGCAGGCCTCTTCCACTTTACCTCTAAACCCACTTGTCCGTGGTAACAGCGACCAGCGGAAAGGAAGTGTCTGGCTGCCCTCTCCACGGGGAACTAGGGGCTAGGTGACGGGATGGGGCTTCACCTCAGCCTGGCCACTTTGCAGGCTTGGTGGAAGGACCGCCGAGGACCACTCAGGGCCTTTTTCTCCTTTGCTTCCTATTTGAGGGAGCTGGTGGTTGGGCTTGGAATACCAAGGTCTAGCCTGCTGGCCCTGACGCTTGATGTTACCGGACGTGCAGCGGAGCAGAGGCGGGCAAGGGTTTAGGCTGAGGTTTACGCACTCTGTCTCTCTGGGCGGACGAGACCGAGTCCAAGGTGGCATTGACTTTCGATCCTCTGGAGGTGGCCTTCACCCAGGGGTGAAGAGGTCTGTTCCCAAGAAGGGAACGTCCGCAGCTTTTGTGCTGGGTATCCGAGGTGAGTGTGATATCCTCAGCCTCGCCGCCGATTTGGCCACAGCTGCCGCCACTCGACCGAAAGCGCCAGAATCTCGATATCCAAGGCAGTCTGAGCTGCTGTTGGCTACTGTTTCTGTTTCTGGTCCCGCACTCCGCTTTGACCCGTGGTCTTGTGGGTCGGGCGATGAGGACAACTCATCCAGGAGCCCAACAGGGCATGGTAAGAAGTGCGCCATGAGACGCTGGAACTGGCCTGATGAAGACCAAGAGAGGAGGCAGCTACACTTTCCGCCTCGCATAGTCCAACTTGGACTCTTTGTCGGCGTTTGTCCATCGCCCTGGTATTGCCGGGCATTGCCGGAAAACGCTGTCCGAGAATCAACCCTTCCAGCGAAGGGTGTCTGGAAAAGCCGGACAGAGAGCCCGGAGGGACCGTGATACTTTCCTGGCCATCCTGGCCGATGGCGCAGAGACCGGAAGCCGGATTGCCATAATTCCAGGGCGTGTCGACAATGGCTTCGCCAGTAGTCTCCGTAGGAGAATCTCGGTCCAGAATCTTAGTGAGGGATATTCTAGCCCGCTTGGATACGGGTTCAAGCTTCATCCCAGTGAATTTGAGATGAGCCTAAGAAGTCCAAGGAAGGATCGGTTATCGTCCGCTGACTGCCCTCAGAGACTCCAAGTCCAGACGCTTTGGAGAACAGGGAGGAGTCATCCAATCCGGTCGAATCATCGAACAGCTGTCTGAGCCTGAGCCACTTCCACTTGCCAAGGCTTATCGGGCGGAGAGTGACCGAGCAGCTCAGGCAAGGCCTGGCCGACCGCGTGAATCTTTCGACGGGTGCCCCACTGTCGGCTGAGGCGAGGTGGTTCCACCAAAATTGTGAGCAGCTGGAATAGGTCGAACAACCGCCTGGAAACAGGCCCTCGACCACCACGAGGTTGATTCGACTGGTCCGTGGGCAACCATTTAATGGCGGGGAAGAGGCCTGTTCTGCTTGCTGCCAGCCAGTAAAAGTTGTTGCCATGAGATCTCATATTTTCGCGCACTTACTGGGTTTCCTCGTCCGAGGAGGAGGAAGATGAGGAGATGCGACGCCCGCCATCGTGAGGGTGCCGAGACCCAGACCGTCCTTGTCGATGGGAGCGGTTGACCGCCAAGATGTCCGAGACCGAGACTTTGGCCAGGCCGAGGTCGGTGAGGCGGGAGCCGAGATCGGCAACCCTCGCTCGGTCGACAAGACCGGGCGGCTCTGGATGGAGGCTAGGATGAGCCCATATCCACAGTCCTCACCGGGGAACGGGAGGAGGACTCGGCTTCCAGCCGACAACTCGCCTAACGGGTCGAAAAATTCACCACGCCGGCGGGTGTCTCAGTCACCTGGCCTGACGGGGTAACCGTGAAGCCAGTGCTCAGCCGAAAAATCACTCAGTCGATCGTCGGCAGGGGAGGGAGATCTTTCCCGCCTCCTGAGGCCGACGATGGGATTCACTCATACTTTTCTTCAACCAGGCGAAACGGTCCCGAAGAAGATGGACCTCGCCTTAGTTGAGAGGGTCAGGCAAAGCTCCTTAAACGGTTGAGTAGGAGGCCCCAAGAGAAAGCGGAACGAAGCTTCAGAAGTCGGAAGTCGCCGCCTTGAGCCGCCTCTTCCAGAGGGCAAACCAACTGTTCCAGTTGTTCAGCGGATCTCGCAGCCGTGAAACCGCCAGACGAGCCTCCTTGGATTTAACCAGAGGAAATCTTTCGGCGCCCCTAGTTGAAGACGTGGCAGCTGTCCTCGAGGACGAGGACCAAAAGGAGGAACACAAATCGCAGCCTGTGGTCGTGGCTCCCCACAAGGCAGTAAACGATGTGGAGTGCGGTCCGTCCGAGACATCTTTCGCCCACAGGGACATCTGAAATCCAGGAATCGATTGGTCCGTCGCAGCCGCGAGGGAGAAGACCAAGAGGTAAACTTAATTTTTTTTTTTTTTTTTGAAAGTTTCAAACCAAGCTTTTTGGGCTCAGTTTAAAACGCAGAGCTAAGGAGGGAACCTGAGCTTCCAAGCGTGTAAGGAAGATCTGGTGTCATGGGGCGGAGCCGAAGTTTTACCACCCGGTAGGTGGGAGGGGCTAGCTTGAAGACCTTCCGCAAGATTTAAAGCTGTAGGAACTCTGGTAGATAGTGTGGATGAACAATATACCATGTCCCTAGAACCTGCATTTAGGACATGGACATGTTGTTCATCCACACTGTCTGGCAGACCTTAGCAGTTCTCTGGGAGGAGGGAGGCAAGACACCCTACTTGGGAAATAGAGACTGAAGAACCGAGGCCCCAAACCAGCATCCCGGCGCGACTTAAGGTTGATGTGGTAGTGGGTGATGAAGGTGCGAAGACTTCCAGGTAGCAGCCCGCAGATTTCCTGGATAGGGACATCCCTGGAAGCAGCCAATCGATGCAGCGGTATGGCGGGTAGAATGAGCTCTTATCCTCTGGGAGGCCCCATGTCGCCGACCTAAAGAAGAGATCTATGCAGGAGGTGACCCACCTGGGCGTATCGTCCGCTTGGCTGCAGGTCTGCCAGGTGCTGCCAGCGAGGTGACAAACAGCTGGCGCAACCTCTCCCGACCCTCAGCTGTCCGCTCCTTATAATAAGCGAGCCTTCTAGGGTCCAAAGTATGGAGCCTATATCTGCCTCCGAGGTGTGACTGGGGTAGAACACCGCAGAGTCAACACCTGGTTAAGGTGAAACTCCACACCACCTTCGAAGGAATTTCGGTGGAAGAGGACAACCTTGTCCCTGTGGAAGACCAGATATGAGTCCAATAGAAAGCGCCCTGGAGCTCTCCCATCCTTCTGGCTGACGGATAGACACCAAGAAGGCGGTCTTCTACAACAGGTGAGAGATGTCACACCTGTGCATCGGTTCGAATGGCTTGCCCATGAGCTTAGCCAGTACCAGCAGTAGATCCCACGGAGGTGGAGGTTCTCACACAGGAGGGGATATGTGATCAAAGCCTTTGAAAAAGCGCCCGACCACCTTCTCCTGTGCCACCGACTGCTTCCCGGCCCACGCCCGGTATGCAGAGATGGCTGCCAGGTGCACCTTAAAGGTCGTCGACTGAAGCCCTAGCTGAGAAAGGGACCACAGGTAGTCCAGTATGCTTGCCAAGGAACAGGAGGAAGGGTCCAGGCCCTTGCCCTGACACCTAATGGAGAATCTCTTCCATTTGAAGGTGTAGCATTTTCTGGTTGACTCCTTACGGGATGCCTCAACGACGTTGAGGACCTCGTCGGAAAGACCCAAGGCCTGGAACTCTAGCCGCTTAGGAACCAGGCCATCAGGTGCAGGGATTGAAGGTCCGGATGGAATACCTTCCCCTGATTGACTGAGATCAGGTCCAGGCGGGCTGGAAGCCGCCTCGCGAGCCTGGAGCTGAGACTGAGGAGATCTGGATACCAGAACTGGTGGTGCCAGTCTGGGGCTACCAGAATCACCTGTGCCTTGTCCCTCCTCGCCTAGAGAAGCACCTTGTGGATCAAGGGAAATGGGGGAAAGGCGTAGAAGAGGCCCGGGGTCCACGGCCTCGAGAAGGCATCCCCCTGCAGCGAGCCCTGCTGAGGGGGGCGGGCATGAAACAGTCTCAGCTTCGCATTCTCCCTGGAGGCAACCAGGTCCGCCTGAGGCGGTCCCAGTGGGAGAACAGATTCGTACTACCTCCGGCAGGAGAGACCACCGTGAGACGCAGCCCTCACCCAGCTTACGGCATCGCCAGGGTGTTGGAGGCCCTGCCACGTGAATGACGAGGAGATCCGCCCAGGCTGCACATGAGACACCAAATGTGGAGAGCTTCCTGCACAAAGGCATGGAGTGGCCCCGCCTCGGCGGTTTAGGTAGTACATGGTCATGGTACTGTCCGTCTGGACCTGAACCACTTGACCCCGTAGAAACGGAGCGAAGGCGGTGAGGGCTAGACAAACCGCTCGAAGCTCCAGCAGGTTGATGTGGCATCAGGACTCCCGAGGGGACCAGGGGCCGTGCGCTCTGTGCTCCCCCAGATGGGCACCCCAACCCATCAGAAAGGCATCAGTCGATAAGAGAGACCGTCGACTTGGGGCAGACAAACGGGATGCCCTCCTGCAGATGTGCCGGAACGGTCCACCATTGGACAGCGTTCCACATCCCCTGGGTCACTGTCACTAGCTGATCCAGCGGATTGAAGTGCTGTGACCATTGGCTGGCCAGTCCCCATTGAAGGGGACGCATGTACCAACGGGCCCAACGGACCACGCTGGTGCAGGCCGCCATGAGGCCCAGGAGGCGCAGGAAGTCCCAGGCAGGGCGCGATTGCCCAACCTGAAATGATTGGGCAAAGGAGGAAAGAACCTCGGCCCTGTCTGCCGGGAGCCGTGCTCTGGCTTGAAGACAGTTGAGCTCTGCCCCGATGAAATGTATCACCTGCTTTGGCATGAGTTCCAACTTGGCCTCGTTGGTGAGAAGGCCAATCTGAGAGTAAACCTGGAGGGCCAGATCTCTGGACCGCTCCACCTCCACTCTGGAGGGGGCTGCAATCAGCCAGTCGTCCACGTAGGGGTACACCCGGACCCTCCGACGCCGCAGGAATGCTGTCACCACTGCCATGCATTTGGTGAAGACCCTGTGAGCTAGGGAGAGGCTGAAGGGCATGGCCCGGAACTCGTAGAGGGATCCCTCCGCTCTGAAGCGGAGGAATCTCTGATGTGACGGATGGATTGGGACGTGAAAGAACGTGTCCTGAAGGTCCAGGGAACAGAACCACACGCCTCGTTCCAAGGATGGGATAATCTGAGCCAGAGTGACCATCCTGAAGGTCCGAGATCTTAGGAACCTGTTCAGGTCATGCAGGTCGAGAATGGGGCACCAGCACCCCTCCGCTTTGGGACCAGGAAATACCTGGACACAAACCCGGGTCTGAGGGGGATCCGCCACCTTCCTAATCACCCTTTTTCGAGGAGCAGGGCACATCGTCGAGGGCCAACAGCTAGGCTGCGGACCCGTGTTCCCCACGAGGGGCGATGGCTCGAAAGGGTGGGGCCTGCTTGAACTCCAGAGGCAGGCCCTTTCCTACCACCTCCAACACCCAGCGGGCCGGCCAGGGGGGAGTGACGAGGCTGGGGGCCGACACCTCTCAACCCGTCACTGGGCAGGCTTGGAGGGGGGGACCGCCGAGGACCTCCTGGGCCTTTACCTCCCTGCTTCCTACTAGAGGAAGCCGCAGGCTTGGGTTTGGGATGCCAAGCGCGAGCCTGCTGGCCCTGGTGCTGGTGCTGTTGGGCCGGACATGCCGCAGGCGCAGAAGGATGAAAGGACTTGTGCTGCTGCGGTCGGCGGCCTTTGTCCTTCTGGGCGGAGGTGACAGAGTCCAGAGTGGCATTGGACTTCTCGATCCGCTGGAGGTGACCTTCCACTCCAGGGCCGAAGAGATCGGACCCCAAGAAGGGGACATCCGCCAATTTGTGCTGGGTATCCGCCGTGAAGGTAGATATCCTCAGCCATGCTCTGCGGCGCATGGCCACCGCGGCCGCAACCGATCTGGCACAGGAGTCTCCTACGTCCAGAGCTGTTTGGAGCTGCTGCTTCGCCACTGCCCTATCCCGGTCCCAACTCTGCCGGACCGTGGTCTGCAGGTCGTCCGGGAGATGAGGGATCACCTCATCCAGGGAGCCCATGAGGGCGTGGGAGAAGTGTGCCATCAGCATGGCCGAGCTGGCCTGGCAGAGGCCAAGGGAGGACACAGCGTACACCTTGCACCCGGCATAGTCCAGCTTTTTGGACTCCTTGTCGGGGGGGCTTATCCACGTCCCTGTCGGTGACCAACCCCTCGGCAGAGGGGAGTTCCGAAAACCCAGGCAAAGAGCCGACAGGGACCGCATACTTCCTGGCCATCCTGGCCGAGGGCACAGGACAGGAAGCAGGCCGCTGCTGAAGCTCCAAGGCTGGGCCTACAATGGCCGAATCCCCTCGGTCCAGTATCTCCGTCACGGGAATACTTGACTCGTTTGGATACGGGCTAGAGCTGCATCCCGGTGGACTCCGAGATGAGCCGAAGCAAACCCATGAAGGACGATGGGCTTTCATCCATCGACTGGCCCCCGGAGGACTCCAGGTCAACCGGCCTGGAGAACAGGAAGGAGTCGTCGTCGGACTCCGAGGAGTCCGCGAAGAGCTGCCTAGGGCTTGAGCCACCCTCCACCTGCCGAGGACAGTCAGGAGTGACGGTGACCGACAACCTGTGGGGCAGGCCTTGACCCGACCGAGAGTCCTTGGTCGGCGCCCCCGATTTCGGTTGTGGAGGCGGAGGTTCTACCACAATTGGTGGGGCAGCAGGTTTCGGCCGAACAACCGGCCTAGGTTTGGGCATCTCGACTGCAGCGAGGGGTTGTTTCAGCCGCTCGGGTGACAGCCACTTTATGGCCGGGGAAGGCGCCAGCGCGACTTTGCTCCCAGACAAAAGTAACTGCTGTCACATCAGGTGGTCGAAGATCGACGCAATTTACAAGCCTCCTCTTCCGAGGAGGAAGACGAGACGAGCGCGGCGCTTACTCGGTGCCGACTGAGACCGGCCGATGTCGGCGGGATCGGCTGGACTGAGAAGAAGTCCGAGACCGAGATCCTCGGTGTTTCCGTGGGCGGGCCTGGGAAGGAGAGGGGGACACCCTTCCTTCGGCTCGGATACCTCAACTGGGGACTGCTGCACTGAGGGCATAGGCAGATCCTCAGTCTCCACCGGGGGAACCTGCAAAGAAGGGTTGTCGGCTTCACCAGTCGACAGCCTGTCCGACGGGTCGAGAAAAATCTCGACTGCGTCGATGGGAGTCTCGGCCGGCTGGCCTGACGGGGATGCCGTGAAGCCAGCGGCCTTAGCCACAACCTCGACCGAAGTCGACAGTCTGGGGAAGGGTACCTCTCCCGCTCCCACGAACGCCGACGATGGGACTTACCCTTAGAATCCTTCTTTTTGGACCGAGAGGAATGTCCCGATGGCCCCTCTCCCTTCATGGAAAGGGATTGGCAAAGCTCCTTTAACGAAGCTGAATACAAAGTACCCAAAGAGAGCGGGATAAATGTCGCGACCGAGGAGGAGGAAGATGCGGCCTGGGCCGCCTCCTCCTCGAGGGTGATCATCTGCTCGAGCTGCTCAGCCGAGCCAGCCGCCGCGGTAACCGCCCAATGGGCCTCTTTCGACTTTACCGGCGGGTAGCGCTTTTCGGGGCACCCTAGCTTTAACCGGGCAGTGCGGTCCTCCAGGACGTTGACCGAGAACGAACAGCATGACTCGTAGGCCTGCGGGTCGTGTTCTAGGCTGAGGCAGTAGACGCATGTGGAATGCGGGTCCGTCCTGGACATCTTCTGCCCACAAGGGCACCGCCGAAAACCGGGAGTCGATTTGTCCATCGCAGCCACGAGGGAAAAGGATGACCGAAGTCTTGAAAATTTTAAAATGAGTTTCGGGCGAACTGAAGAATTAGGATCCAGTCTATCACGCAGAGTGTTAAGAAGGGAATCTGAGCTTCCAAGTGGTAAGGAAGAGCTGGCGTCATGGGGCGGAGCTGAGAGTTTTACCAGCCAGGTGGGAGGGAGGAGCTAGCTCGAAGACCTTCCAGCAAGATTTAAAGCGGCAAGGAACCTGCCATACAGTGTGGATGAACAACACATCCATGTCCCTAGAACAGGAAGTTGTTATCCCTCTGTACAGACAGTTGGTGAGACCCCATCTGGAGTACTGTGTGCAGTTCTGGAGACCCCATCTCCGCAAAGACACAGACAGAGTGGAGGCTGTGCAGAGGAGGGCAACCAAAATGGTGCTGGGTCTGCACCAGAAGACATACGAAGAAAGACTAAAGGAGCTTAATATGTATACCCTTGAGGAAAGGAGGGCGAGAGGGGACATGATAGAAACTTTCAAGTACCTCAAGGGAATCAACAAAGTCCAAGAGGGTGGCATCTTTCAGAAAAAGAGATGTACAAGAACAAGGGGGCACAATTTGAAGATAGAGGGGATGGCTCAGAGGTAATGTGAGGAAGTATTTTTTCACAGAGAGGGTTGTGGATGCATGGAACAGCCCTCCTTGAGGAGGTCGTGGAGTCAAGAACAGTGGGGGAATTCAAGAATGCATGGGACAGACATAAGGCAGTCCTAGTGGGAGGTAGGAGGAAGTAAGCTGTTGGTTAACTAGGATCTGCAGCTTATTTGTTAGGTAGAAAAATGGGCAGGCTAGGTGGGCCAAGCGGTCCTTATCTGCCGTCAAAGTCTATGTTTCTATGTGGAGTGGGACTTCTGTCCCGAAAGTTTTCAGAATCCTGCCCCAGCAGTTCAGCCTGGCATCTCAGGTGGGCCAACCTAGTGACTGGAGGACTCGACAATGGTGTTCTCTCAAGGGGGCCCAAACCGCAAACCTGCCTATCCTACTGTATATGTTTCTTAGTTTCTGCACCTCAATGCTTTTGGCTGAGTGCAGTACAGACGAGCCATATAGTAGGGTGGGTAGGTAGGAGGACTTCCTGTGCAATCCTACGTCTGGAGGGTTGCGTGCGAAAAGGACTGAGATGAAATAGGCTGAGTTTATGGTTCAGAGACTTGCTAAGCTGGGTGATGTGAGCTGCGAAGGTACAGTCTTGGTCAAGAGTGACCCCAAGGTACTTCAGGGACTCAACTACACCAATCTTGGACCCATTAACACATGATAGATTTAGCATATTTGACCTGTCCTGACCATGTTTTTTTAGGGCAAAACAGCATGGCCTTGTTTTTTTTCCCCATTGAGCACCATTTTGTTATTATTAAGCCAACTCTCCAAGGTTAGAAGATCGTTTTTTAGGGGTTTGTTTAGAATAGCTGCACTGCTGGAGGTCCTGTATTACACAGCATCATCTGCGTATAAGGTGATCTTTGCCCTGCTACGGTGGTTAGGCAGCTCACTGAGAAAGAGAAGAGAAGGGGACCCAGAATAGAACCTTGGGGTACCCTATCCAGAATTAGGCACTTATCCAATATGGCTCCCTGCCATCTCACTAGCTGGGATTGGCCTAGGAGGTAGGAGGTACACTATTGAACAGTGTGGTTGTCCAGGCCTTTCCACTCCAGTTTTGCTAGGAGAAGTTGGTGATCAACTAGGTCGAATGGTATGGTGAGGTCAATAAACACCAGTGTGCATTCCCTGATCCAGCGCAGAGAATATCTCGGTGGTGAGAGCTGTCAGTGCTGCATCTGTGCCATGGTTTTTCCGAAATCCATGTTGCTGCACAGTGAAAATGCCGTGTCTCTCAATAAATTCTACTATTTGATTATAAACAATCCTCTCAAGCACTCTGCTAAGGACTGACAGGCGAGATATAGGCGGTAGTTCTCTACCTGTTCATGAAGGTCCCCTTTGAGGACAGGGGAGACGAGGGCCACTTTCCATAGTGAGGGCACTTGCCCTTTGAGGATGGATCGGTTAAACAGCCATGCTACTGGTTTGGCAATGGCCGGGGCTGCAAAGTGGAGCAGCTTTGACCCAAGTTTGTCATGCCCAGCTGAGCCGTAGGGTTTGAACCCCTTTAGTAACTTAAGGACCTCTATTTTGGTGATCAGTTTTAAGTGAAATTTCTGGGGTGTTTGGGTTTCTTTTTACTAGGGTTTTGGGATGATGAGGGTAGCATGGGGGGTATGTTTTAAACCTATCCAGTTCGGTGAAGAATGTGTTAAATGCCTTGGCAGCAGCCTGACGGGTCGTGTGGCAGTTACCTTTTGCCACTATATCACAGCATTCCTGACTATTTTTGCCCTTGATTAGAGTGTTTATTTGCCTCCAGAATGTTTTGGGATCTGAGAGGTTTTTAGCCTGCAGGTCTCTGAGGTGGCGGGTTTTGGCATTTTTTAGCTCAAGCTTACGCTTGTTCCTAATTTCTCTGAATTTTTGCCAGTCAGAGACTAGGACAGTGAATTTGAAAGTTCCCCAAACTGCATCTCTTTTTCTCATGAGTTTACGGAGGTCTCGGGTAAGCCATCTGGCTTCCTCACCTTTAACTCTGAGCCGTTTTAGTGGGGCATGTTTGTTGGCAGCAGACAAGAAATTAGTGATGAAGAAATCAAGAGCATAATCTAGGCTAGCAGCCAGCTTGATTTACTGCCAGTTCACCTCTGACAAGGTGCTGAGGAAAGAACTTGAGTCGAATTTAGAGAAGTCTCTGGTCCATTCTAGGAGGGGGGTAGGGAACGCATTTCTCCATATCCCATACGTGGGAGAATGGTCACTCATGGAGTCAGAAAATGCCCCTACCAAGTTGAACCTGTCAGGGTTAGTGGTAAGTAGCCAGTCCAACATGGAGTGCTTACCCAGTTTTTGCATTTGGTTTGACAGGAACTTGTATTAGTTGTGTCAGTTCTGCCTCAAGGAGGGCTGTTTTCACCGCCCCACTTTTGAGGGACCTCCAGTGGATGCTGAAATCTCCCTGGATGATTTTTTCCCACCTTGGGAAGGTTAGGGAGGGCTTGTAATAGCGATCACAGGGATTCTTGAGGAGATTTGGGGGGATATACACCGTCCCAACCAGCAGCGATTTCGTGCTCCCCAGTAGGAGCTTTATGAGTAGTGCCTCACAGGCAGAGGTGCTTAAGTCGGGAGTGGCGATCAGCGTGGCATTAAGGGCAGGTTTAACATAGATCAAGACCCCACCCCCTTTTTTCTACAGTCTATCCTGCCTAAAGAAGTACAGTTACGTAGGAACTTACCGTAACAGTAGATTTCGAGAGAGATTCCTCCAGTAGGTCATTACATATAGGACTGGCGCCACCTGGCATCGGACCGCATGGCAGACTTTTCTAGCAATCTCTGATGGGGGACCGCCCACCCGACGTCATGTGACCGACGTCAGCGTGGCCGTATATAATGGACAGTCCCCACGCCCACCCTCCAGTTCTACCGCCGGAGCCAAGAGGAGGCCTCACAGCAGGAGCAAACAGGATTTGGAGTTCCTGTGTAAGAAATAAAATGAGGGGAAGGAGGGAGGGAAAAATATGACCTAATGAAGGAATCTCTCTTGAAGATCTACTGTTACGGTAAGTTCCTACGTAACTGTACTACCTTATTTCGAGAGGCTTCCTTCAGTAGGTCATTACATATAGGACAGAGCCCCAAGCAGTCCATCCAAAGAGAGACCAAGAGAAACCAGGGAGGAGGAGAAAATAGCTCCAACAGAAACTGGGAACCAGAATGGACCCAGCCTAGGAAAGAAGGCCCTGCAAGACAGCTAGGCCGAAGCCAGCCCTCCGCCTAGAAGTAATGTCCAGACTGTAGTGTTTAGCAAAGGTATGGACAGAAGTCCAAGTGGCTGCGGCACAGATATCAGCATCAGAGACGTTCCGCAAAAAGGCAACTGAAGCAGCCATGCCCCTAGTAGAATTACCTCTGATAGGACCTGGCAGAGGTTTTGCGTACTGTTGATAACAATACCGAATACAGTTGCCTAACCATTTGGAAAGGCACTGCTTGGAAACCGCTTTGCCCTTAGAGCTGGGGGCCAAAGAAACAAAAAGCTGATCACAGCTACGGAAATCCTTGGCCCGGTGTGTGTAGCATCGAAGTATACAATGGACGTCCATGGTGTGCAGGACTGCCTCACCTCTGTTCGAAGGGGACGGAAAGTAATCTGGGCGCTTTACTGATTGGTTCAGTGTGACTTCTGACACCACCTTGGGTAGAAACGTAGATGTGTCCTGAGGACGACCCAGTCCTTGCGGAAAATAAGATAAGGCTCTTTACAAACCAGAGCGTGACGCTCCGAAATCCTTCGGGCTGACGTAATGGCAACTAAAAATAACGTCTTCCAGGAAGAGAAGCGCAAATCACAGCTCACGGCCAGCTCAAATGGGGGAAGAGTGAGCTTCTCCAACACAAAGTTCAAATCCCAAAGTGGAGTTGGGCTGTGGATGGGGGGCTTCAGATGGAGGATCTCTTTTAGAAAGGTTTTTGAGATTTCCAACTGAGTCACGGGTTTGCCATACACCAGCTCGTGGTACACCGAAATTGCGGAAAGGTGGACCTTCAAGGAGGAATACGACAGACCAGAGTCTGACAGATGAAGGAGGTATTCCATGATTTGAGAGGCAGAACAAGAAAGGGGTTCCATTCTTGGAAGTCGCCCAGATGGAAAAACATTTCCACTTCATGGCGTAAGTGGAACGAGTAGACGGTTTTCTAGCCTCTATAAGGACTTGAGCAACTCGGGAGGAGACCCCAAAGTGAGAAATCGCTATGTCTGCAGGAGCTATGCATGAAGATGCAATGTCCTGAGCCCCGGATGTAACAGACAACCTTGATCCTGGTTCAAGAGGTTGTGGGCACTGGAAGTGGAACCGGTGGTTCCCTGGATAGCTGTGTAACAGCAGAAACCAAATTTGTCTTGGCCAGAGAGGAGCGATGAGAATCATCCTCGCCTTCTCTGCCTGAATATTGAGAAGGACCCTCTGGAGAATGGGAAATGGAGGGAAGGCGTACAAAAATTTCCCTGTCCAGGAGAGAGACAGCGCATTGTACCAGAAAGCACCATGCCCTGGAACGAGCGAGCAAAAACTGGGAAGTTTTGCGTTGTATTGGGAGGCGAAAAGGTCGATTTCCGCTGCCCCCAACTTAGGAAGAGAGATTCTGCCACTTCCTGACTTAATTCCCATTCGTGAGCTAGGGTCCGAGATCTGCTGAGACTGTCCGCCAGGACATTTAGAACGCCTGGAATGTGAACGGCCACAAGAGCCAGACTGTGCTGTACCACCCAGTTCCACATCAGCATCGCCTCCCTGCACAGGGGGGTACAATCGAGTTCCTCCTTGTTTGTTGAGGTACCAGCCTACCGACAAATTATCCGTTTGGAATAGCAGTGATCCCTTGGGAAGGAGGGTCTGGAAGGCTTGTAAGGTGTACAAGATCACTCTCATCTCCAGAACGTTGATGTGCAAAGGTGCTTCCAAGCTGGAAGACACTCCTTGAGCTTGGTGCTCCCCCAGATGCACTCCCCATCCCATTTTCAAAGCGTCTGTAATTAGAGATGCCAGCAGGCAGAGCTCCTGAAAGGGAGACCTAAGGAAAGGTTGCAGGGGTCCCTTCACCAAAGCAGTTCTTTCTGAACTGCTGAGGAGACCAATACCAGATGGTCCAGGACGTCCAGGAGTTGGTCCCAATGCACACGCAAGGACCACTGAGTAACTCTCATGTGAAGCCTCACCAGGGGAACAGTAGTGATGGAGGCTGCCATCAGGCCAAGAAGGCAGAGTATCTCCCGGCCGAGATGGTCCTGGATGAAGCCACTCATGAAGCCTGATGGATCAGGTTCTCCACCCTGTCTGGAGGAAGGAAGGCTCTGCACTGGACCATATTCAAGCCTGCCCCAATGAACTGTAGTCTCTGGGACAGGATCATGGATGACTTGGGAATATTGATTGTAATCCCCAGCCTGCCGAAGAGGTCCAAGGTGAAAGAGAGAGCCTTCAGTAAGGAGTCCCTGGAAGGGGCTGAGATCAGCCAATCATCCAGGTAAGGGAAAACTACAATACCCTGGCAGTGTAAAGAAGCCTCCACCACCGCCAGGCACTTTGTAAACACTTGGGGTGCTGAGGATAGACCAAAAGGAAGAGCCCGAAACTGGAAGTGCTCCCCTTGGAAATGGAACCGCAGGAAACGGCGATGGCCAGGGAAGATCGGAATGTGCAGGTAAGCATCCTGCATGTCCAGAGCGCACAACCAATGATCCTCCAGAAGGAGTGGGAGGAGACTCCGGAACATCAACATCCGAAACTTTATGTGCTTGGCAAACTAACTGAGGTTGCTTAAGTTGAGAATGGGTCTGAAGTCTCCCTTCTTTTTTGGAACCAGGAAAAAATGGGAGTAAAACCCCCTGCCCCTTTGTCGGAGGGGAACACTCTCTATTTCTTCCTTAAGCAAGAGGCTTTGAACTTCTTCTGGGACGGGAAGAGCCTAATCCCTGGGGGTAAGAAGTCCTTTTTGGCAGAGATTCTAGAGGAAGTTCCAGAAACTCTATGGTGTGTTCGATGGACACCAGTTGCAGGACCCATGCATCGGAGGTTATTGCCTTCCACTCCTGTGCATGGCAGGTGAACCTCCGCCCCACCTGCTCCTCATCGTGAGACTGAGGAGGTAGAGGGTATAGTGATTCAGGAAGTGGCAAGATGTGCAGTGGGAGGGCCCCCTGCTCGTCTCTGGTTCTTGGAGGCGGAGGAGTGGAGGAACCCTGGACTTGCGTTTACCCTGGCGCCAAGCCGAGGCCTGCTTCCTCTGCCTCCAGGTCCTTTTCCGAAAGGGCTACTGCTGCTGCTGTTGAGTGCCTAATCGGTACATGGACCTCACTGATCTGAGGGCGAGGCCTCTGTCCTGGAGATCAGTGATGATACCTTTGGTGTCCCCACCAAAAAGCACCAAGCCCCGGAAAGGGGCATCCTGAATCACCGACTGTACCTCATTGGCAAGGCCAGAGATGCAAAGCCAGGAATGCCGTCTTAGGGCAATGGCAGTTGCAAAGGTGCAAGCTACAGAGTAGACAGAGTCATATGTAGCCCGCAAAGCATGCCTACAGGAAAAGCGAGACAGGCGAAGGTCCTTGGCAAGCTCCTCTTTGAGGCTTGAGGGTTCCACAGACTGAACACGAGCCTCAAACCTGGCCAGGGTAGCCTTTTGGTGGGACACCATGTGGGCCACATAGTTGAGGGATCTAAGCGCGCATGTGGCTGAGGCATAAACATTTCTACCTAACTGGTCCATCTGCCTCAACTCATTGTCTGAAGGAGAGGAGCTCATGTGCTCGGGTGCAGCGGAGTGGTCATGAGCAGCTGAAATGACAACAGAGTCCACCTTAGGATGCGTCTTTAGGAACAGAGCGTTCTTCGGTGTCTGGTAAATCCTGTCTGCCCTTTTGGGGACAGCCAGGAGAGAATGAGGCATCTGCCAGACCGCAGAGGTGAGGTCCTGGTGAGGCCCGATCCAGAGAGGAATGGGGACCGGAGACAGGGACTCTAAGTCCAAGTGTTCAGCTAGTCTGTGTTTCATTGAGTCTTGTTCCTCTGACTCCCAGTCAAAGAAATCTTTCATGGACCTCAGAAGATCTGAGAAGGCAGGATCCTCGGGGGGGGGGGAGAGGGACTTGGGGGAAACCTTGCATTTCGGACCCTCGGGTTCTCTAAGGCGTCCTCCACCAACTCATCATCATCATCACCTACCCCTTCGTCAGGAAGATTATGGATGTCCGGAAGGGTAATGCCCTGATGAGACGCCCCTGAGACATGTACCATGGATGGAGAAGAGCTTCTTGGGGATGCAGACCTAGGAGACTGTGGAAGAAGGAGTCTTGTCTCCAGGTCTGAGAACAACTCAGAGCGTGCCCCCTGCCACCAAGACTGGATGAAGGTCTTGAAATCCAGCGTAGCCGGAAGAGATGGAGGGTGGAAGAGGAGGTTGTGGCTGGCGGGGGAGGAGGCATAACCAGTGGGGTGGGTAATAACCCTGGTATCCCTGATTATGGTGGTAGAGGTTATAACCAGGGTAGTACTGCCCAATAAGAACTCCATTCAGGAGTAGGACAAGCCAGGAAATGGTCCCCAAGATACCCGAAAGGGTAATGTGGGGCAGTCCGGGGTCTGGTATAAATCCTCGTCGTCAGATCTGACGGACGGGGTACCCATGTCGGACCCACTGTAGTATAAATCGTCAGGGGGTCCAGCGTTGGGTGGAATGAGCTCTTATCCTTATGGGAGGCTCCTTGCCTGCCAACCGATAGCAATCAATGCAAACTGTTATCCATCTGCCAATCGTCCGCTTTGCTGCAGGCCTGCCAGGTGCAGCTTCAGTGTAGGTGGCAGACAGCTGGCGAACCTCTCCCCGAACTTCAGCCATCCACTCCTTGTAATATGAAAGCGCTCATCTCAGGTCCAAAGTATGGAATCTGTACTCGGCCTCCGAGGTGTAAATGAGGTAGTACACCAGCAGAGATATCACCTGATTTAGGTGAAACTCCGACACCACTTTTGGAAGGAACTTTGGGTTGGGGCACAGAACAACCTTGTCCCTGTGGAAGATCAGATAGGGAGACTCAACAGAGAGCACCTGGAGCTCCCCAATCCTTCTGGCTGACATGATAGCCACCAAGAAGGCATTCTTTCACAACAGATGTGACTTCTCACACCTGTGCATCGGTTCAAATGGCTTGCCCATGTGCTTTGACAATACCAGCAGTAGATCCCACAGTGGTGGTGGTGGTTCACACACTGGAGGGGAAATGTGGTTGAGGCCTTTAAAGAAATGCCAAACCACCTTTTCCTGTGCCACCGTATGCTGACCAGCCAGCGCCCGGTAAGCAGAGATGGCTGCCAGGTGCACCTTAAGGATCGTAGACAGAAGACCCCCTTTGGAGAGGGATCAAAGGTAGTTGAGGATGCTAGCCACTGAACAGGATGAAGGCTCCAGGCCCTTGCCCTGACACCAAATGGAGAATCTCTTCCATTTGAAGGCATAGAACCTCCTGGTCAACTCCTTCCTAGATGCCTCAACTACACTGAGGACATCATCGGAGAGACCCAAAGCCTGGAACTCTAGCCGTGCAGGAATCAGGCTGTCAGGTGCAGGGATTGAAGGTCCGGATGGAATACCTTCCACGGATTGATCGAGAGCAGGTCCGGGCATGCTGGAAGATGCCTTGGGAGCCAGATGCTGAGGCTGAGGAGATCTGGAAAACAGAACTGATGGGGCCAGTCTAGGGTGAGTAGGATCACCTGTGCCTTGTCCTTCCTAACCTTGAAGAGCACCTTGTGGATCAAGGGAAGTTCAAGCAATGCACAAAAGAGGCCCGGGGTCCAGGGCCTCGAGAAGGCATCCCCTTGCAGTGAGCCCTGCTGAGGGGGGGGCGGGCATGGAACAGCTTCAGCTTTGTGTTCTCCCTGGAGGTGAACAGGTCCACCTGAGGGGTGCCCCACTCGGAGAACAGGCTGTGTACTACCTCTGGATGGAGGGACCACTCGTAGGATGCCTCGCCCACATGACAGAGGGCACCCGCCAACTGATTTGAGGCTTCTGCCACATGGATGGTTAGGAGATCTGCCTCCAGTCGGCTCACAAGGGTCCAGATGTGGAGCGCTTCCCTGCACAGAGGCCAGAAGCGCATGCCACGCTGTTTGTTGAGGTAGTACATGGTCATGGTATTGTCCGTCTGGACTTGAACAACCTGACCCCGAAGGAACAGAGCGAATGCAGCCAGCACCAGCCGAACTGTTTGAAGCTCCAGCAGATTGATATGGCATGGGGATTCCTCAGGGTCCAGAGCCCATGGACTCTGATTCCCCATGTGGGCAACCCAGACCGTGAGAGAGGCATCAGTTGTGAGAATGACCACTGGCTTGGGCGGACAAAAAGGATCCCTCCCTGCAGATGTTCCAGGGTGGTCCACCACTGGAGATCATCCTACATCTTCTGGGTTACTGTGACCAGCTGGTGGAAATGACCTGGACGCTGAAACCACTGGCTGGCCAGCTCCCATTGAAGAGGGCGCATATGCCACCGGACCCATCGGACCACGGAGGTGCATGCTGCCATGTATTCCAGAAGTTGCAGGAAGTCCTGGGCAGTGTGCAATTGCCCAACCAGAAATAATCAGGCAAAGGAGGAGAGAACCTCTGCCCTGTCCATCGGGAACCCGACTCTGGCTCGGCAAGAGTCAAGCTCTGCCCCAATGAAGCAGATTACCTGCGAAGGGGTCGATTAGTATTTTGACCTGGTTGTCATCCCACGTCTGAGCCGGCTGGCCTGATGGGGGTACCACGAAGTCAGTGACCGAGGTCACAATTTCGACCGAAGTCGAGATGGGAGACTCCTAGGACACAGATCTCTCTCTGTCCCAAGAGCATTGTCAACTCGACTACTCTTCTCTTGATCCTTTGTCCTTTTTTCAGGACCGGGAGGTGTACGAACCAGACAGGCCCTCTCCTTTTGTCAGGAGAGACTGGCACATCTCCTTGAAGGATCCGGAGAAGGAAGAGCCCAGTTTGAATGAAACAAAGACTGAGACTGAAGAGGACTGCACGGATGCGCGAGCCACCTCCTCCTCGAAGGCCTTCATTTGCTCCAGTTGTCCGCGGATCCCCTGGCCATGGAGACCACATGATGGGCATCTTTGGATTTGACTGGTGGGTACCGTTTTTCCAGTCATCCGAGCTGCAAATGTGTGAAGCAATCATCCAAAACTGCAGGATGGAAGGCGTGACAAAAATCATAGGCCTGGTATCATGCGCATGGCCCACGCAGTAAACACATGTGGCATGCGGGTCAGCATGAGAAATCTACCCGCAGGGACACCGGTGGAACCCAGGCGAGGACTTGTCCTCCATCATGGTCGCTATTGCGAATTTACGCAGAGTAACTCTAGCGAGTATAATTTTCGGTAATCTGTCTGAAGGATTAAGTGCCAGGGCCTACTCAACGCGGGAGCAGTAAGGAGGGAACCTGAATCTTCCAGCGGAAAGGAAGATCTGGCATCAAGGGACGGAGCTGAGGCATATACCACCCGAGTGGGTGGGAAGAGCCAGCTTTTAGACCATCCAGCAAGATTTAAAGGGGGAAGGGACATGCCAACTAGTGTGGATAGAACAACATATTCACGATGCTAGAACAGGAGTATTCCCAGATAGGTGGAAGTCAGCACTTATCACCCCTGTATTCCAAAATGGGGACAGAACCAGCCTGGCAAACTATAGGCCCATATCCATGCTACCCCCTCTCTCAAAAGCCCTTGAGTGGACTGTATCCAACCAATTAACTGACTACTTGAATAAGTACAACCTCCTATGAGCACAACACCACAGGTTTCGGAACAAACATAACACCATGACTGCGCTGATAGACTTCACTAACCACTTGTATGATGCACTGGACAATAGTATGGCAGTGGGTCCATATTCATAGACTTCACTAAAGCATTTGATACAGTGAACCATCAGCTCCTCCTCGGTAACCTACCGACCCTTGGCCTGTCCCCCGATACTGTATCTTGGTTTGGTACCTACCTTTCACGCACAACACAGTGCATGAAAATAAACGGAACCCTATCGGATCCAAGGGAGGTGACCCTTGGAGTCCCCCAATGGTCCATACTTGGCCCCTGCTTTTCAGCTGTTCATAAACTCCCTATCCTCTGCCTGCCCAAAAAGCATGCTGCTACATGCAGATGACACCATGATCTCTCTTCCTGGAAAGTAACTGACCCAAATAACCACGGCACTACAGGACAGCTTTCAAATACTTGAAAAGTAGTTCCTACAAAACAGACTTCTACTTAACTACAAAAAGACTAAAGACATGCTGTTTACAGTGACTCAGACAAGAAAAAAATCTGCCCCTTGATCATTCTGAGCCAAAAAGGGGAAACACTGGAACAGGTTAGCTCATTCAAATACTTAGAAATACACCTGGATGACACCATGTCCTTCATGTCACACACAGACCACGTCATCAAAACTGCGAATGTAAAGCTTGGAATACTTTACAGACACAGGCATGCAATGTCCCCAGTGGCCCTACAATTAGTAACTAGCAGCTCAGTACTGTCCACTATTGATTATGGACAGTCTAGTAATCTACAGTGCTGGCACTGACACTGCCCTGAAGAGGATAAAAGTGCTCTTAAACAAGGCCTGCAGACTGGTCCTTGGTGCAAACTACCTGACATACACATGCAGACTCTACACTGATACTGGGTGGCTCCCACTTCATCTTAGGGCTAGATACCAGGCTTGCCTGCTAGGTAAAAAGGCCCTCCCAGGACTCAACCCTGAATCCACGGCAAGCATCTTCTAACATGCCCAATCCTCAAAAACAATGAGAAGCACAGTCAAGGGTGCACTCCAAGTCCAATTTAAACACACCACTTTTGCCCAGAGATCCCTATCCTACCGAAGACCTCAGTGGCTAAATGACCTCTCTGCCTCCAACGACGACACCAGAAGGCTGGACTCCTTTAAAAGAGAGCTCCATATTCTCCTATCCCAAGCAAATAACTGTGATTGCCCTATCTAGCCACGGTCAGCTCCTGCTCAACCACACAGATGACCCCCTCCCAAGCTTGCACCTTGATCCCCACCTCCCCCTCCTACCATCTGGCTCATCGCTGTCCCATCAGCTACCCTTCTTCCCGACAAAGTCATCTCTAGCTGCCACCACCCCCATTACCAAGTCAGCCACCAGTGCCCCAATAAATCTTTCTTTCTGCTACTCCTAAGTCAACCCACCTAGTAATGGAATGTACACTACCAGGTCCGCATCTAAATGGAATGTACTGCTCCTACTACTATATGAACTTCACAGCTCCAACTACTATGCTGCTGCTTTATTTAACTAGCATCTATTTAACACACGAGTACCTAAACAAGCATTGTACCACACACACTATACCGCAATAGCTTGCTGCAATCTTGGTTACTTGGTGTTAAGGACAAAAGAAGGCCAAAGTCCACTGAGATTGTCCCCCACATAGTGGGATATTATACCCCAGAATATTATCAACAAAGAAACCAGTTATCCAAACGGGTTTTAAAGGTGGTTAGGTTTGAACAATCCACTAGGTCTTGTGGTAATTTATTCCACAGCCTTGAAACTCTAATTGAGAAAAAATGTCATCTTTTATTTGTTCTAGCCTTTTCAATTTTTAATTGTTTGTTGTGTAATCTTGGTACAATTTTCCTTATGTCATATGAAATGCCACACTGTTCGATTTGAGTTGGAGACTGAAGAATTTTAAACATCTGAAGAAGGTCACCTCTTGTCCTTCTTGTTTCAAGCGACTATAGGCCCGTTATTTTTAATCTATTTTCATAGCTAAGGTGTGCTAGGTGTGGAATGATTTTTGTTGCCCTATGCTGTACCTGTTCTATCCTTTTAATGTCAGTGATTAAATAAGGGCTCCAAAAGGGGGGCCCGTAGTCCACATATGGCCGAATATGAGATCTATATAGAGTAATTATGCATTGTTCCGTTTTAGAAGTAAAGGTATGATTAATTCATCTAAGTAATGCATTAGTTGTGTTAGCTACTTTATTACAGTGATCTGTTGATGATAATTTACAGTTAACTATTACTCTCAAATCTTTTTCGCTGGTAGACGATTTGATGTTTTATTATTAAGGGTATATGTTTGTTTGGGGTTGTTTTGCCCGTATGCAAAACTGAGCATTTATTTACACTGAAAAACACTGTGTTAGATATTGCCCACTGTTCAATGGTAGCTAAGTCTTGCTTGAGTTTATTTTGGTATTCCAGATTATCTACTCTGCCCCCCAATTTTGTATCGTCAGCAAAAGTAGTAATGATATTTGATGATTTTATTGTCATATCGCTAATAAAGATGTTGAACAAAGCGGGTCCCAGGACAGAGCCCTGCGGGACCACACTGGTGACCCTTCCCTCATCAGACAACATTCCATTAACCCTGACCCTCTGAGTTCTATCAGTCAGCCAGCAATGCACCCACTTGACAATTGTTGGAGAAAAACCTACAGTAGTAAGCTTATCTACCAGAATAACATGGGATACTTTGTCAAACGCCTTACTATAATCCAATAGGATAACATCAACAGGAATGTTATGGTCTAGATGTTTACTAACATATTCATAGAAAGTGAGTAAATTGGTAGTACAGGAATGACCCTGTCTGAATCCATGTTGGGTTAGGTCTATAATATTTAAGGAGGACATTTCGAGTTCAATGATGGATTTGAGTATTTTTTCCATCATCTTACATGGAATTGACGTGAGACTAATAGGTCTGTAGTTTTCTCTTTTGGAGCGTGTCCCTTGTTTAAAGATTGGGGTGACAATAGCTGTTTGCCAATCAGTTGGTATTTTGGCTTCATGTAGAGATTTATTAAATATTATGGTGAGAGGTAGGGTAATAGTTTCTAGTGTGCCCATTAAACATTTGGAGTTTATATTATCCGGTCCGGGGCTAGTATTTTTATTAATAGATTTATGTACAGTCTCTGTGTCCTGGAGAGTAATTACATAGTCACTGAGGTGGGCACAGTGATTGGGGATCTGGTTGCAAGTGTCGGTTTGGGAAAAACAGAACACAAATAATTATTAAGGGCTGCTGCTGTTTCCATGTCTGAAGTGATGGTAGTGTCATTAATGACTAGTGGGCCTACTGATCTGTTGTTCCTTTTTTTCCCCATTAAGATAGGAATATAATGCTTTATAGGAAATCTTTAGTATGGGCAATTTTAAACTCAAGGTTACGTTTTGCAGTTGTTATAAGTTTTTTTAAATCCTTAACTGATTTTCTGTATTTAAGTAATGTGTCTTCTTTGACATTATTGGGGCAATTTTTAAAGTTTTAAATAGTGTTTGTTTAAGTGTGATCTGCTTCTTAATAGTGGGGTTAAACCACAGGGGTATTTTCCCTTTTTTATTATATTTATCTTTTTCAGGGACATACTGATATTCAAGTTCATGAATTTTTGATTTAAAGTAGGCCCAAGCTTCTTCAGTATTTAGCAGTGAGAGACAACTCTCCCAGTCAATATTACATAGACACTCATTGATATTGTGGAAATCTGCCCTTTCATATTGTTTAATCTTGAGTTTACTGTTTAAGATATGTAGGTCGTGGTGGCATACCTCTCAACCTTTCTTCCCTGAAATGTGTGACACGATGTGTGACAAATGACCAAAATGTGTGACATATCATCAAACTTGGCACTATAAGTTCAGAACGCTATTGCTGTCAGTGCACTAATGATAATAATGTTTGCTGATAACAGAGCGTAGTAGATAATGATGAATTTCTGCTTTAAAGTCTCAGTGGAAAATGTGGAATATCCCCTTCTTCATGTGGGGCAGAGGATTTCTGAGGGGTAAAATGAGTGACGTACTTGTTAATGTGTGACAGTTGAGAGGTATGCGTGGTGGACAGAGAACTGTATAGACATGTGATCACTACCACCCAAAGGGTTAGAAATATGAAGGTTGGATATTTTATTTTCATCATTAGTAATAAGAAGATCTAAGATGTTGATCCCACGAGTTGGTTCCCTGATTAACTGGACAAGACCCAAATCTATGATTGTTGATAGAAAAAATGTATCATGTTGAGTACTACCAGTTAGAGCCTCCCAATCAATAGATGGGAGGTTAAAGTCTCCTAAAATAAGGACTGTACAATTTTTAGCTAACAATATTTATTTTGTTAAAGATAGTGTGCAATCCAGATCCACTGACGGCGGCCTATAGCAAGTACCCACCACCATTTTTGGTTGACCGGATGGTTGAAGGGTTACCATATACTTTCAGTTTGAATATTAAAAGTGGTTTCAAATGATGGAATATCATTCTTTACATACAGGCAAACCCCACCACCCTTTCTGGTTCCTCTTCTGTTCTTTAGTATAAAGTTTAAACCCTGGTATCTGGATTGACCATGAATTATCCGAATTGCCCCATGTCTCAGTTATGGCTATTAGACTGAGATCGTAAAGTTGAATTTTAGTTTCTAATTCAGCTACTTTAAGTGTACTTAATGACTGGGCATTGAGAGATAAAATGTTAAGTAAGTATTTCTTATTGGGGGGAGTTAAGGGTAATAAGAGATCTAGGATTAGACCTAGTCTCCCCCACTGTTGTTAGTTTAAATCTACCTTGCACTTATGTATTTCAAGTGTTCTTAATTAAGCTATGTACTGCACCTATTGTCATGCTGCTTTATGCCTCTTGCACTGTGTAACTGACGATGATCTGGATCTCTGTTTATTACAGTCTTGTTGTCCGTACCATATGTACTGTCCTGTGTTAAACTGACTTGGAACCTTTGTAAAAGAGACCCCTGGCTCAAAGGTGTAAATCCCAATCTTAAATAAACCAACAAAATAAATAAAAAGCAGCCCAAAAGACCTGATGCCAAGACATGGATGGTCTCTGCACACCAGGGATGCAGGTGGAGCAAGGTAGCATGTCTACATGTCTCTAGGTACAGGGAAAAATGCTTAAGGGTGCTTTTAGGAGGTTCAAGAAGCCTCAGCCAAAGCAGTGTGTAAAGGAGGCACCACGGAGTCCGAAAAAGTGATATATAAGAACTGCAAGGGCTAAGCATTGGGTTGGCTGATGTGAAAGGCCTTCTACGTATTCTGAACAAAACTATGAATGTCCTCCACAGAAGAGGAAGGCACACACAGAGGAGGACAGTGATGGGAGAAGAACCTGGAAGTTTGTTGAAAGGAGGAAGGACAGCATGAAAGTTTAATGGGTTTCAGTCCCTTAAAACATCTCTGATTGCCTCCATGCTGATTTGAAAAAGAAACTGGGAATGGATTCCTGAGGGCCTGAGGGACTCAGCAACTATGTTAAAAATGTCTTGGGAGAGCCGGCCCGGTGGCACTGAGGGTTGAGGTACTAGATACCACACCTCGCACCACGCCGGCGACCCGGGTTCGGGAACGAGCCTGGGCAATCAGGGGGTCGGCAGGTGAGAGAGAGGATCGAGCATCTGGAGGACTGTTCTCTTCTCACTGGGGGGGGGGTTGGGGAGCCAGGGACTGCCCAGCACCGCAGCGGCCCCCAGTGGAGACCGGAGGAGGCACTGCAAAACTCAGGGCTACAACAGAAGGAAGCAGAGCTGTGACAGAAGTCCCTGACGTCATTGCACGCTCTGGCTCTGCAGGGGGGAGGGGCGTAACTACAAGAAAAAAATCCCAGTGCACCAAGGAGTCGACGAGGGCCTCAGGGACCTCCCTCACATCCCCAACACTGGATGCCCACACAGACGACCCATGGAAGGAGATGAACCCTCTCATTTCAGACAGACAGGCGTTGTCAGGTAGGAGGCGGGCCCTGCCTCGGGGGATGGGCTGGGAAATCCCGACCGGGGTGGGTCTGTGGTGAAGCATCATGGTGGGGAGTAGCAGGGCCTGAGAGTCGAGTAGGCACCTCTGAGAGATGTCTCGGTGCCCTGGTGCTAGAAATAGAAATGTAAAAAAAAAAATGTCTTGGGGGACATTTAACAGAGACAGAAGGAACGAAAAACTAGCACATGGGAATGTATGGCAGCTCAGTAGTGGGGCTCACCCAAAAATGGGGACCACTACGGTACTTGGCAGCAGTGCGGTTGTGACACCATGACTGATGCCACTGAGGGCATCAGAGACCGAGACAGACATAGCTGACACGATCTCAGCATCAATGATAGTGACTGTCTGAAGGGGTCAAGGTCAGAGAAGATGACATTAAAACCCCATCCCATACCCTGACAGGGGGAAGTAAGGGTCTTTTCTTCAGAAACATCAGCCAGAGATCAGGACAGAGGGGTTCTGGAGAGCACTCTGTAGTACTCACCACAAATGGTACTGAAAGGGACCACCTAGCCCAATCTTGAGTCCATCCCACCTGACCTCAGCTGAGCACTCTTGACCACAGGACCTGTGAGGTGAGATGACAACAATGCAAACAGGTGAGGATATCATGGCTAGGCCCGAGACAGAGGATGTAGTGAGAGTGGAAGCCATATCCGGCAATGTTGTGGCCATACAGGCAAAAAAAAAAAAGTACCCAAAGTACTAAGCAGAAAAACAAAGAAGAATTACAGTGCAAACACAGTGGTGTGTAGGTGGCGAGGAGCGTGCTCCAAAGATACACACCTGTCAGAGGGAAGAAAACAAACTGAGGTGCTATCTTTTGTGTTCTGTGGAAGCGTGCTCATATTCCATGCTGATGCTGAAACTGACTGCACCAAAAATTCTGATTCCTGAGGGATCTTAGCACCTCTGGCCATGAGACCAAAGAATGTGGCTCTATAAAGAAGACTAAGTATAAAGAATTTTATAGTGTATCGTAGAATGCTGTTGAGCATGGAAATCCATGCTCCCAACAGCATTGTTATGCTGCACTAGCTACGTCATCATAGCTGTTGTGCTGCACTAGCTAAGTAGCTAGTGCAGCATAACACCTAGAAGGTGGGTGCACATGCGTGCAAGCTGGGTGCGCATGCACAATCGGGCGACCAGCGATGGGCAAAAAGCGACATGGCTTTGCACACACAAATGTGCATAAAAGTAAGATGCAGTCTTTGTATGAGCGACCATACACTATAAAGAATGTGATCGCTCATACACAACAAGGTATTTCAGCTCTCGAGGTTTCCATGGCAATGAGACCTCGAAAGCGCAGTTATCATGGAAACCTCTCGAGTGAAAAATACCCTTGTTGTGTATGAGCGATCATACATAATCCTCTATACAGTGAACAAGGCCTACTAAACTGTTACAAACAACCCAACGTTTTGTGGGTCCAAAGCTCCTCTTCTTCAGGGAATTGTTTTAGTCAGAGGTTGTGTATGCATCTACACTGTTTTGTTCTATGTGAGTCAGAACAGCTTAGCTTCTCTTCACAATCTCTCCAAAACAACTAATGAAGGAACTCTTATTAATAAGTTAACCATAACAGATAAGCTAACGGTAGTTTAAAGTCAGCATGGTCTAGTGCAGTGTTCCCATTCATGCACAGATGTACGTGAATCACATAAGAAATGCAAACTGCATGTACATCTGTGTGTGTAGGGGGTACACTGCACATAAAGACGCCTGGCTGAGTTTTGTGTATGCAGGCATGCGAGTTCTTTACGTGTAGACTACTGCAGACTATGCCATTTTTTTGTGTGTTTTTTTTTTTTCACTCATTTGGAGCCACCGTATGATTGGTCCACAATCCACACAGTGAGAAAGCATCACCCTATCCCCTTCCTCCAGTTGGTAATGGGCATGCACCTGTGAGTGTTTCCTAGGGGCAAGGGTATGCGGGCTTCACATGTGCAGAGAGAGAGGGTACAGTGGGAGAAAGTGCCGCAGAAGCATTCCGTGATCCCAGCGTCTGAAGACAGACCTGGAGTACAAGAAGTTGAATCCCTAAATAATTCAGGTAACTGTATTTTTGTTTTCTTTGCACTTTGCAGGCAGAGTGGATCGACTGGTGTGAACGTGAGTGACTGAGTCTCAATGAGTTTTTCTTATCATCAGTGTGTTCCTGCCAATCAGCCGTCCCCGCCCACAGCTGAGCCCTAGCCCATCCCGTAACCCTGGCCTAAGAGCAACCGCCACCTGATGCAATCATCTTTCCTAAGCGGATCAACAGTCTTCAGAGATCAGAGCAGATTCCAGAATCCCGACTATCAGGACCACTGAGCCAGCCATGCATGTACTGTCCCACCCTCCCTTAGCCTCGCCTGATCGTTCGCCACTCACTCAGTCTCCAATTCCGTACTCCTAGTCCTGTCTCCCTCTCTCCCATGCCCAGCATCTTGATTTCCTTACCTCCACCTGCCCCGATCATCTTCAGATTTGAAAATGCTGATGCTTTTGTTGTTTGCTGCTGACTGAGAGATGCATAACTGTAATCAGCAAGGGCCTGCCCTGGGGGTCACACATACCTCTCAACCTTTTTCCCCCCAAATGTGGAACATTGCCTCTCAAAATGTGGAACAAATGAGCAAAATGTGGAACACTTAATCAAATCTTTAACCAAGAAGCTCAGAACACTGTTAAAATGTATGCATTTATGTTCAGAAAGTCTGTTATTAATTGAATAATATATTTTTTGCATCATTTACTATAGATTTTTGCTTTAAAATGTTAACACTGAATGTAGGACAAGTCCTCACAATGTGAAACAGGAAGCTTTGTGAAGTAAAATGAGGAAGTAAGGTGGTACAGTTGAGAGGTATGGGGTCACACTTCAGTCAGTGTTGCGTTACCACTGCTGCTCCCACTCACTAGGTTGACTATCCCTTCCCATGGTTGTCAGCCATCTAATGAAATCAAAATGTTATGGTGTGGCAACCGTGGCATGGCATCCCCAATTCCCCTCAGTGCGATCACTAATGTGCAGTGAGTGCAGCTGCAGTTTACTACAGTGGCTGAAGTGTGACCCCTGGGGCGAGCCCTCACTGACTACAGCATATGCATCTCTCAGCTCAGTCAGTGGCCTCAACCCCCAAAAAATCATCGTTGCTGCTGTCTGACTGGGTTCTCTGATGGGAGTATGGCTGCTGTGCTGCTGGAGTGGACTGGATTCTCAGGGAAGGAGTAAACTTATTCCGTTGTCCATGCCCAATTGCTCACATGTCCAGGTGGCTCTGTCTCTCGTTCCAACTCCCTCCCAGGCTCAGTCGCACTGTAGTTGAGAGTCCCACATAAGCGCTTAGAGCAGTTCATGCACTGTGAGAAATCCTTTACCCTTCTCAGTTCCTCCTGGTAGTCGCCTGCTTTCTAACCCTCCCCTAGTCACTCCTGTAGCCTCCTAGGCTCCTATTCACTTTTTCCCCCTCACTGTCACCTCAGTTAGACTTGGTGTGCATGGCTAGCCAGATACTGTTTGAGGGAGTGGACTGTGCAACCTGGCTGACATGCATTGCTAATAAATGTAAAACCCTGACAGTGAGCCTGCTTCTTGTCTTTAGAAACCTCCCTTCTCCTCCCTACCCCATTTACCCAAAGTGAAAAAGTAAACTTTTGCTGACTTGATTTTGAGTTCTGCTGCATGTGTGATGTTTATATACAATAGCATGGCATGCAGTGCATTGCAGATGCAGACTTTCAGGGTACTGAGCTGAATTCTGTGACCTGTCATCAGTACAGTAGTCTCTCCAAATCATCAGGTGCTGCCTGCTGGTGTACTACTACAATCTGATTTTGTGCATCTCTGTCTGAGTCTGGGCAGACTGAGTCTATATATGTACTGCTGTTGCAGTTGTTGTCAGTTGGGTGGGTGGGTCAGATTAAGATTTGTTCACAAATTGCTTGCCTGCGGTGTGGATTCACTATGTACCTCCACGATTTTCTGCAAGGGGTGTGGTATATCCTCAAAACATGATTTGTACTCCTTAAACATTTGGAGGAGGGTACCCTGTACCCCGTTACGTGGATGTGGTGGGAACGCTGGTCTAGTGTCTGGAACACTGACTTGGGAACCAGGAAACCCTCAGTTCAAACTGCACCACAGAGACATGTATTCTGACACTGAGCAAGTCATTCAACATTCCTGTGCTTCAGTGCACTTAGCTATAAAGTGCATAAAAAGGACCCCAATGAAAAAGAGATGTTCGCTCACCTGTGCAAAACCAGGAATACTACATGGATGGACGTCATGAGAATTTTACACACTCGATGAGTGTGAAATTCTTGGTACACACAAACTACCCATTTTTTATTCTTTATAATTGCTGGTCCCAAGCAAAAGTTTATAACAACATTCGCCGATAGTTTTGGCAAGCTACCCAACTGCCATTTCTTAGCTGTAGATATAATTCTGTTATATATATATATATATATATATATATATATATATATATATGTGTGTGCATATATATATATATATATATGTATATATATGATGTAATTCTGTGTATATGTACATGCCACAAGACATGCCAGTGTTAATACAAAGGCACCTAGGGAGAGAGAAACTGAATCTCTGTTAAAAGGGGTTTGACCTTCGTTTGACCTGAAGGCCAGCTTGCTTTCCAGGAAACTGACAAGTTATTGTCAAAGGCTTGGGGATAGCTAATCAAAGGGTATTCCCCTAAATTAACTAACCAAGGGAAACAAGAGATAAATTCAGCTTGTATAGTCATAAACCTTACAGGATCTTCCTTGTAACTAATTCTCATGGCCTCCAGCTCATGTGACTGCCACCCTAACTTCCCCCTTCTCCACTGAGATCAACCATCCCCCCTCTGATGTTCTTTGACAATGCCGTGAGCTGCTCTAGTCTCTTTTTCGGCTGCCACCCCCCCATCCTCTCGCCCTTCCTCCCTGATTTCTTCTAGGTTTCTGAAAAGATTCCTTGTATGTGTTATTCATGTATCCTATTTACCGTGATGCCATATCTGAACTGATGAATATTGTTGTATGCTCTCTTTAATGTTATATGCCCTTGTTTAACATGTATGTACTCTCCTGACGTGGAACCTTTGTAAAAGAGCCTTGGCTCAAAGGTAATTGTAATCCTAGATCTAAATAAACATAAACAATAAACAATAATTGAAGGAAGCCAGTTCAAAAGCCCAGGATGTTTTAGCCAGGATTTGAGCAGCAAGTGACCATTCTGACAGGATACTATGAATTTTATCTTACGGGTGCCAGCTGTCTACAGGGGACTTCAAAAGGCTTTAACTCTGAATGTCATATCTATGTTAAATTATATGTCTCAGGATTTTGATATTCTTGGCATTTTGGGAACAGTGACATCTCCTGGCCAAACGGAGTAGTTGTTCTGGGGAATTAGACCAGTTCTTCAGAACTGGAAATAACTGATGACACTGCAAGTTACAGAAAATATTTAAAGCTCCAGCTCAGGGCATTTGAATACACTTTTCATTTGGACCTCACCTGATACACAAGAAGCCAAACTGCCGAGACTCAGTGGCTGCACACACACTTTTACTTGGACTTCACCTGACACACAAGGAACAAAACTGCTGCCAAGACCAATGGTACTGAACTTTCATTTATTGTTCTGGGCTTCAAGTTTCTACGAATTTCAGGTAGACTTCAGGTACCAGTCGTACTGCATTTTTATGTATATTTCCCCATTTGTTTCTGTATTCTGTGACCAAATTAATGTTTTTGTTTTTAGTTGTAACTGTATGATTATTTAAGTATTTTAGTAAAAACATTTTCTAGAGAAAATCTGCCTGAGTGAGATTTCTATAATCGTGTGTGAAATGTGGGACAGTATTAATAATCTGTGACAAACTATTATTGCTAAGGGGTTGTTGCCACCAGCAACCAAATCGAAAAAGGGGTCTGTAAGGGATCTGGAAGAATAGGGAGAATACCAGAGTCTGCAGGGATTCTGAACGAGGCTGTTGCATGTCCTGTAGTGAGAAGGTCAAATCAGGTTTTACGCTGCTACCCCGAAGAGTGTGTGACGCCTGGATCCTCCCTCTTTCTGTAATAGCCATGGAGGGGTTCATATCATGCTACAAGACTTGAGACTGATATTGTGCTCATCAGAGTTTAGAGAGAAGCCCTGGGTCCTCGTGGCAGAAGTGCAGTTATGACCTCGGTAAGCAGTCTAAAAAGACATAAGGAGGGTAGCTCTGTTTCCCCTCCCCCATCACTGATTGCACTTAGGGGTGGGCATTGTGAGCTCAGTGGACCTGACCCCCAAGAGTGGGTTTGTGACACTGGCTGCCTATGCCTCTCATGAAGGGCCCTTCACCTCAGGATATAGCAGAAACACTGAAGCCAAAGCCAAAATCATGTATCTCATAATTTTGTAATGAAGATTATTATTTATTTTTTTTTTTTACTTTATCCTGTTTTAGGTATAACGGGTTGTGCAAAAAGGCTCCTTTTTTTCCAGAGGAGATGGCTAGAGGGCAACGTGTTTTCCAATAGATGCCACAATAAACAATGTGAAGTATAGGACTGAGGGATGAGCCCTGTAGTCAGGAAAGGAGAAAAACCTTATAAGATGCAACATACATTGGAGGAGAGCTTTATGTGTTTACAATAAGGAAACTAAATATAGGCACCACCATATATGGTGGACTGGAGAATTATGTTATTCTACGGGTAGTACTAGTGGAATAGTAACAAAACATAGCTGTTGTTGGGGAATGACGAAGTACAGTGCTCGCTGTGAAACACTGCCCAGGATTTCACTGTGTTGTGGAAAATAATAAAGGATCAACAAATGACATACATTCCTGTATTCATGGTGTTCACCCTCCTTTCTGGAAATGTTATGATGGAATTGTCACTAGGGTGAGCCAAAACCAAGAATTTGTATTTCACTTCTGCTAGAAGTGAGGGCAGCCTGGACACCTCATGGATTGTTTTGCAAAAAGACCAAATTTAAATATGTCAAATAAAAGAAAGAATAAGAGGGAGAGGAGGAGGTATCAAATACTGGAAACTGATATGCATCAATGTAAGAAGTTTGGAAAATAAAATGCCTGAACTGCAGGCATTGTTCTCAGAGAGCAGACTTTATCTAGTAGTAGTCACTCAGACATGGGCAAATCAAAATCATGAATGGGATGCCAGTCCACCAGCGCAGTGGCAGCACTACTGTTTGCGACCCTGATGACCCAGGCTTGGAAGTGAGCCTAGGGGAAGAGGACTGCGTGTCCCATTGGCCGCTCTCCTCCTCCATGCTGGGGGGTGGAGCTCCCAGTGTTCACCTTGACCCCTGGTGTAGGCCAGGAGTCCGACAGCTGGCACAAGCAGTTGTTGGAGGCGGGGCAGACATCAGCATACATGTGCCTGGCATCATTGCACATCTTTCTGGATGCACCACTGCCCCATGGTACCCCTAGAGTCATATCCTGTCATCCAACAGGAGGAAGGGCCCCCTCCCGGAGGCCCCGCCGTGGTGGGGCCAATTCATGGCATAACTCCAGGGACAGTGGCTAACAGGGCTGGGAGCAGGTAGGGCCAATAGGGGCCAGTCCCTAAAGTATGGCAAATATAAAAAAAATCAAGAATGGGCCATGGCGCGGTGCCAGTAACCCGGGTTCGGGAACGGACTCTGGTGGCTGGAGGGCCAGCTGGGGGGGAGGAGGACTGAGTGCCATAGGCTGCTCTCTTTCTCTGAGGAGGCTGGGCTGCTTGTCCCACCACCCTACCTCCACCTGGGTGACCACGGGTGGAGGTGCAGCAGGACAGCATGAAGCAGGGTGGGAGGACGTCGTCCGGGAGATGGAGCGATCTCACGTTGTGACATGCTCTGCCCGTTGGCACCCCTAGTGTGCCGACGTCCTGAGGGAGGCACCAGAACAAAGGAAAAGGCTCTGTGGATGCCGGCATAGTAGGGATCCAGCTCCCAGACATCATAACCCGGCTCTCGAGAGGAGTTGCTCAGATCGCCCAATAATCACTAATGGACTGGGGGGGGGGACATCCCAGTATCCCCCACCTCCCAACCAAAGGGGGTAGGCCGAGGCAACAAGAGGGCAGGTCTGGCGGTCGTCCGGGAGGTACTGGGGTGGGCAGAGAGAGCACAGGATACACGGAAGAGAGCGGCAACTGTGGTGAGAAGGGGGCATAAACAGACAACATAAAAAGATTGGGCCATGGCCATTCCAGGGCATACAATATTTAGAAAGGCTAAGAAGAATAGTGGGGAAGGTGGCTAGCACTACATGTAAGGGAAACAGATCTAGAAGCAAATGGTTTGAACCCTTTTACTGGACCAACTTAGATGCTACATATACTAAATCTGTTCGTCATACATGTAAGGGAAAGGAGTGAAATAACAGCTAAATAACCTGGGAGGACTGGAAGGTTTGGAGACCCTTCGAGTATACCTGTCCATAGGGAATGTGAAAAAAGAACTGGGGTGACCTACAGACCACCAGAGCAGGAAAAGAGAGAGGACAGGGAACTCACAAAGGTTATTTACAATTCTTTTTCCCTCCGGTTCACGGTCCGAGGAGCCTCTCTCGGGCATCCAGCCAGATCCTGCCCAGCCCGAAGTCTGCCTGCCTGATCCTCCTCTTTCCTCCCCCCTCACCGCACAGCTGGCACCCCCAGCTTGAACCCTCCGGGGTGGGGCCGCCCCTCCTCTCAGAGTGTACTTGCATACACAGACTCCAGCTGTGGGTGCAGGCTCTGGGCGGAGGAACATGAGGCATCAGACAAGACGGGCCTGGCTGTGGACATGGGAGCTGGTACCGTCACCTACCCCAAGGACCAGGTTTTTCCTTTGTTCTGTGGTTTCCCCCCCTTGCGTGGCGCATGCCCCGATGCAGGCAGGATTGCAGTGCATCGACCACGCTGATCACGTGCTGCCTGGCACGCTGCAGTGCCCCCCGTTCTCCACCGGGGGCCGCTGGCATGCTGGCCCGTCCCCCCCATCCTGGGGAGGAGAGCGCCACAAGGGCACATGATCTATAACCCTCCCCCGTTGACCCCCGGCACCTGAGCTTGCTCCCGAACCTGGGTCACCGGCGCAGCGTGAGGTGTGGCGTCCAGTGCCTCAACCCTCAGCGTCACCGGGCCCTCACAAAGTTTATTAAGAGGGTAGCTGGATCTGGGGAGGTACTTAAAGTTGGGGACTAATTTGATGGATGTGGACTGGAAGGTTCCAGTCCCAGCTCTTAAGAGGAAACCGTCCAAGAAGTATAACTAACACCATTGGTACAGGACCCTATGAGGGAGGGAGCACTGCTAAACCAGGAGCTAACAAACAGCTAGCAGGTGCAAAATGCAGTGATGGAGGAACCACGGAGGACAAATAATTACAAATGTATGGCTGGGGGTCTGACTAGTACCTGTTAAGAGAAAATGTGGGACTTCATGACATCAGTCTTCAGTAAGATGCAGCAGATCCTGGAAGTAACACCTGAGAGGTATAGTCAATCAATCAATCAATCGTTATTTTACCTTTCCTGACATATAGGGGGGATAGAGGGAATTGAAGGGAAATTGGAAGCACTCAAATTAGATACATTAGAAACTGCAGACACTAGGTTCAGCAGGTGGGAAAGGGCTAGAAAGCCACTGAGGATCATATCCGAAATTAAAAAGGCAGTAAGAGAGAGGAGGAAGGCATTTCAAAAATAGAAATAAAGGGAGGATGATAGGTAAGCTTATCTAGTGCAGGGGAACAAGACAGGCCAAAAGGATAGTTAGAAGTGCTACAGCTGAAGCAGAACTCAGAATCGCTTGGGGCACTAAACTAGGGGATAAATTATTCTTCCGCTACAGTTGCAAAAAACAAAGTTAAAGTGGGTACTGTGCACCTTAAAATAGAGAAGTCTGGAAAGAGAGGGACAGGAGCAAAGCAGAGATTCTAAATCAATATGTCAATTCAGTTTTTAAGAAGGAGAAGGAAGGGCTATTACCAAAGAGCAAGTTAAGGGGTAAAAGTAAGGAGGCAAGGAGCACTATCATACCTCTCAAAAGCTATGAATTTCACATAGCGCTATGATTTTTACATTTAATATTACCTTTGCTCCGCAAAGGTTTACTGATGCTCCTCATAATATTAGAGCTATTTCTGCACACAAACTATTAAAGCAGCAGTGCAATGAAACTGGGCAAAAAATCTGACCCTACTTTGTCTTCATTATAAAAGATTTCAGGCATCTTCCAGTTTTGTTCAGTGGTAAAGTTTTCTAGTTTCAAATTTTCAAGTTTCAAAATACGAGTATTTTATAAATGTTTTAATTTAGTTTTTTCTCAAGAAACAAAAGATGGCCACCACTTCTGGCTTAGAAATAGCATTACAGACATGTCAAGGAGTAGGATGGAGAAGAAAAACAAAACAAAACTCATGGTGTGCAGCACAGCAAGTACCATGAAAAGTAAATCTGACAGCTATGCTAATATTTTAATTAATTGTACCTGAAACTAGTTTTTCAGTGAAGACTTTTTTGTTGTTGCACTGTTGCTTTAAAACACTGAACTACTTTGACAGAAACATTCCTTAACACTAAACATTTTGTGCCCACTATTCTGATACATATTATTCTATAAAATATGAAAGTGCTATACATTCTGGCCATCTGCTACGAATTTTGAAGGCCAGTGCTATGCATTTTAGTGCTGAGAGGTTGAGAGGTATGAGCTCTATCAAGAAGGGTTGTATCACAGAAACAATGGGGCGAGATGGGCTGAGGAGGCTGAGGATGGACAAATCAATCGGAATGGATGGGATGCATCATAAGACACTACAAACATGAGAAGTACTAGCAGCACCTCTGATGGACATTTTTAACTTCTCCCTGGTCACAGGAAATGTCCCCATGTACTGGCAACTGCTATTGTTGTTCCTCTACATAAAAGTGGCAAGAAAGATGAGCCAACAAACTACAGACCAGTCAAGTTTGGTGTCTATGGTGGGAAATGGACTTGAGTCTAAAATAAGGAAGAACTCAGTGAACTTCCTAAAGGTAAACGGGTCACAAAATGATAGGTAGGTAGCAGGAGCTTACAAAGGGCAGTTAATGCCCAAGAATCTGATAAAAATGTTTGACTGGGTATTAAAAGCAGCAGATAAAGGACAGGGAGTCAACACAATGTATCTAAATTATATGACACAGTCCCCCACAAAAGACTGTTAAAAAATAAGGAGGGGGTAGAAGCGCGTATTAGAAAAGGGGTTGAAAATTGGCTGGGAGACAGGATGCAGAGTAGTTTTAAATGGTTAATTGTCAGATGTTAAAGAGGTTATGAGTGGGGTTCCAAGAGGCTCAATCTTGGGTCCTAGCCATGTAACAGTTCCATATGTGACATACGGAATGACAAACAGAGCAAAAAAACAGGTTACTCACCTGTAACAGTAGTTCTAGGGGTTGTATATGTTGTTCATCCACACTTCCTGGCAGGTACCTTGCCGCTTTAAGATGTGCTGGAAAATCTTCAAGCTGGCTCCTCCAACCCACCCAGGTGGTAAAGTCCTCAGCCCCGCCCAATGACGCCAGATCTTAGCCCACTGGAAGCCAGGTTTGTGCGTCAAAAGCCGGGGAGGTCAGTGAGTTAGTGTGGATGAACATATACCACTCCTAGAAATGGAAATTACGTATCTACTGTAATTCTTGATCTTCTTGGACGAAGTCTCCACCACTCATTCACACGGATGGGATCTACGCCGGAGGCGCTAGGACCCAGCAGGAGCAAACTTTCTGCAGGACGGTCGGGCGCCAGAGATGGAGCCACGAGAGCGGTGTCACCAGCTCGTGCGGCAATGACTATCTCGGCGTCGACCCCCCAACCGCCTCAGTACCTTTTTTCCGAGAAGGTGCAGCGTAACTAACCTAGAAGGATAGCCTAACAAAAACTGGACACAAGATAGTGCGGAAGACCCATATAAGAAGGGTCAAGAAAGAAGTCTTCACAGCCTAAAGATTAAGGGAGTGAAAACCAACAACAGAGGTAAGCTCGGGGGATGGTGGTTGGGCATGTGAATGAGTGGTGGAGACTTTGTCCAAGAAGATCAAGAATTACGGTAGGTACGTAATTTCCATATCTTCCTGGACATAAAGTCTCCACCACTCATTCACAATGATGGGAGAGTACCGAGCTAACAATCTCCCGAGAGGGTGGCAGGAGAGACCAAGAGCTCACAAATTTAGGACAGAAGTCCATTAAGGATGCTTCTGCCAAACGAAATATGTCGCCTGGCATGGACATCTAGGGCATAATGCTTTACAAAAGTATGCACTGAGCTCCAAGTAGCTGCATTGCAAATATCTGCAATGGGCACGTTGCGGATTTCCACCAGGGATGCCGCGACCGCTCTAGCAGAGTGAATGTACACTCCCCTCCAGCTTAACCTGCGCCATGGAATAACAGTGGCGAAGGCATGCTACCAGCCATGTTGAAATGCATCTGATAGCGACAGGTTGACCCAGCCGGGTCTCGCTGAAGGAAACACACATTTGTTGAGCTTTGCGAATTTCTTTTGTTCTATCTAAGTAGAAACGCAGAGCTCTTTTGACGTCCAAAGAATGAAGGGTACGCTCTCCTTCATTTTGGAAGTTTGCAAAGTAAGTAGGAAGGACCAAAGGTTGGTTTAGGTGGAATTCTGAAACAACCTTAGGGAGAAACTTAGGATGGGTCCTAACAACTACTTTGTCTCTATGAAACACAGTATACGGTGGGTCTGTGACCAAGGCATGTATCTCAGAGACCCTGCGGACCAAGGTAATGGCCACCAGGAAGGCCGTTTTCCAAGTGAGAAATTTCAGCTCACAGGTAGCTAGAGGCTTGAAAGGCTTTCAAGTCAGCATGTCTAGTACAAGATTAATGTCCCAGGCTGCGACTGGACGTCTGAAAAGGGAATTCTGCATACCAGACCTCTTAAGAAACCTCTTAACCACAGGTAAGTGAGCCAGTGACAAGGAGAGTACTGGCTCATGATAAGCTGAAATGGCCTAAAGGTGAACTTTGACTGTAGAGTATTGTAGACCTGAATTTGAGAGGTCTAAAAGGTACTCTAGAACTTTATTGGGTGGGCAGGAAAAAAGGATTCAAAGAAGATTTTGCACACCAGAGAGAGAAACACTTCCATTTGGCTGTGTAAGTTTTTCTAGTGGCTGGCTTACTCACAGCCAGAAGAATATCTGAAACTCTGCGAGAGACATCGAACCTGTTCACCTCTATCTCTTCAGTAGCCAAGCATGAAGGTGAAGCAATCTCAGATTGGGATGGACCACAGGCCCCTGAGTCAGAAGGTTCATCTGAAGGGGAAGCGCTTTCGGAGGGGTTTTCGACGTACTGCTGAGTAACAAAAACCACATTTGTTGAGGCCAGATGGGAGCAATGAGGATCATTTTGTCCCCCTGGGACTCGAACTTGAGAAGTACTCTCTGAATTAGAGAAAGAGGCAGAAAGGCATATAGAAAGCGTTTTGTTCACTGCAGCCTGAATGCATCCTGACAGAAAATGCCAGGCCCTGGATTTCTGGAGCAGAAGAGAGGCAGTTTTGTGTTGAGGGGGGATGCAAAAAGGTCCAGGTCTGGAGTTCCCCACTCTGCAAATAGTGACTGAACTACGGTTGAGTAGAGAGACCATTCGCGAGACTCTGTCTCTATTCTGCTGAGACGGTCTGCCAGTTCGTTTTCCACCCCCGGCAGGTAGACATCTTGAATTAGAGCCTTGTGCTCCAAGCACCATTCCCACACTCTCAGCGCTTCCCTGCATAAAGGGTAAGAGTGAGCATCGCCCTGCTTGTTGATGAAATACATCACTGCTTTGTTGTCCATTTGAAGGAGAATGTTCTTGTGACAGAGAATGTCCTTCAAAGCCCGGACTGCATAAAGGACAACTCTCTTTTCTAAGACATTTATGTGAAGCTGGGACTCGGCCTGAGTTCACGTACCTTGGGTGTGGAGATTCTGACAGTGAGTTCCCCACCCCATCAGGGACGCGTCCATGGTAATGGAAATCTGATGATCCAGGGGAGCAAAGGGATACCCTTCCAGAAGGTTGTCCTCTTGCGACCACCAGGTGAGTGACCTCTTCAGAGGTTCTGTCACCTTGATGAGAAAGGACTGAGGGTGAGTGGTTGGGGACCACTGAGTACTGAGCATCCAATGAGAGGTTCTCATGTGGAGGTGTGCTAGGGGTACAGTGAACACTGAGGATGCCATGAGACCCAGCATCCATTGCATCGAGATAGTTCGAACCGAGCTGTTCTCTCTGATATATCGGGCCATCTGTAGGATATCGCTCCTCCTGTCCTCTGGTAGAAAAGCTTTCGCACAGGAAGTGTCCAGAAGAGTTCCTATGAAAAGGAGCTTCTGGGAGGGCTGCAACTGTGATTTCTTGAGATTTAGCAGGACTCCCATGGACATGAGAAAGTCTGAAGCCACGGCTACAGCGTCAAGAGTTCCTTGCCTGGAAGGGCTTGCTAGAAGCCAGTTGTCCAGATATGGGAACACTTGTATGCTCCACTTTTAACGGACTCGGTTGAAGCGGACATTCGGTTGTAACAGACGATTTTCCCTTTCCAAATGACATTTCCTATTGCTACAATGTTAAATTAAATGGTTTAAACAGACCTGTCATTCTGCTTTTAACGTCTGCAACAAGCCGAGCCAAGTACATCAGGAACACCAGAAAAGGTAAAATTCCATCTAAGGTATCTGGCCAGGCTCTTTGTTAACACTCTGCTGGGTATGATGGAATTTGCATATGCTGAACAAGCCAGGAAGGAATTGCCATCTCTCTTTCCTCATCTTGCAAAAGACTTGAGATATGTGTAACTTCTTCTGGCTTGAGAACCTGAACCCTATAGATTACTGTGGTCTTTGTTGAAATTTTTAGACTGCTTCACATTCAACTTTGCCGGAGTTGTGAGCTGCATTTTGTGTAAACAGGGAGGTGATGTCCAGTTTCTTTAGCCCCTCTCAGTAATCACAATTAATCGTAGGTAGAGCATTACGAGCCAACGAGAGCTTACCAGAACAAAAAGGCTAACACTCGAATCGGAAAAGAACTGTAATTCACTGTTCACTGCTGTGTGCTAAGCTGCTGACTGCGTCAGTATAGAAATGCTACCGCTAATGCCTAAATGGATGTAGTGGACGCCGGTTGTAACGGACAATTTGTTAATGGACAAATTAGTCCGTTACAAGCGGCATATACTGTATTCCAACCTTTCTGAGGTGCGCTGCGAGAATTGCACAACACTCTGTAAAAACTCGTGGCACCGAGGATAGCCCAAAGGGCAGGACTCTGAACTGATAATGCTGGCCCAAAGCCACGAACCTTAGGTATTTGTGATGCCTTGGGTGAATAGGAATATGTTGGTAAGCATCCTGCATGTCCAGGGAGGCTAACCAGTCATGTTGATGAAGCAAAGGTAACAGGGTTCCTAGCAATATCATTCTGAATTTCTCTTTGGGAAGAAACTTGTTCAACTTTCTGAGGTCCAAAATGGGGTGCATGCTCCCGGTTTTCTTTGGAACTAGAAAGTAGTGGGAGTAGAACCCTGTGTTCTGTTGATCCAGCGGAACTACTTCTACTGCCCTGTTTTTCAGAAGGCCTTGTATCTCGGAGAAGAGAAGTTCTGACTGAAGTATTGACAGTTTTGGATGTCGTTTGGGGGGACAATCTGGAGGGTTCTCTAAAAGATTGAGAGAATATCCCTCACGGATTATCCGAAGGACCCACTTGTCCGATGTTATGGACTTCCACTGGTTGTAGAATTGAGTCAGACAGCCTCCTACCGCTAAGGAGGAGTCCCCCTCGGGCAGTTGAGGTGGGACTTGGGCCAGAAACTCAGAAGGTGGCACTGGGCACTTTGGGCCCTTGTGCTGTCTGTTCCATTTTCTTTTGCGGCTGAGGGCCTTGGTTTTTATTAAAACCTCCTCTGCCTTTGCCTCGAAAAGACTGACGGTTGTGAAACTGGCGCTTATTAACCCCCCCCAACCCGAGAAGGGGCAGGAGCAGGTTGAGCTAATTTAATGGCCGATCTGGTCTTTTGTGTGGCCTCTAGAGCTTGTTCTACTTGAGGACCAAAGAGATGCACACCATTGAAGGGCAACGCTATGACCTGTTGCTGGGCATCACTCATGAAGCCTGAAGTGCGCAGCCAGGAATGACGGCGAGTACAAATGCCCGCTGTCGCCACTCAGGAGGCAGTATCGAAAGCGTCCATAGCCACTTTAACCTGTTGGTTGTTGGACTCGATACTCCTGGTTATGGTTTGAAGACGCTCTGAATTAGCGTTGGACTCCAGTAGAGCTTCAACCATTTGTTTAAGTGAATGCCAAAGAATATACTCATATTGAGAGAAATAGCCCTGGTAGCTGGCAATATGCATACCCAGGGTGGATGCAGCAAAGACTCTCATACCTAATGTATCTATCTGATGAGATTCTTTGTTTATAGGTCAAGCCACAGTAGTCTGAGGAAGGACGACCTTATCATTCTCTGCCAAGACTACAACAGGGTCTACAAAGGCTTGGGAGGCCAAAATGGGTCGATCCTTGGGAGCAGCATACTTCCTATCTATGGACTTAGCCACAGAAGGAATGAGAGCAGGATTATTCCACACCATTTGAGAAAGCGTCTCAAAGGAGGGCTGTCCCAGGGGAGTTAAATGATCTCCGGGAACATGAAGGTACTGGTGTCTTAAAAGCTTCCCAGGATCGATATCTATAGTCTGGAGAGAAAGAGTGGAATTCAAATTTTTCAGCAGACACTTAAATGACAGGTCCTCAACCACAGGCTCTGCAGCAGGATTAGATCCTGCTCCTTCCACATCATCACCCAGCCTAAGGTCTGGGTCAGGCTCAATATCATCTCCTGACAGCCCAGGAGAGACTGTATGGACAGGAAAGGAGTGAAAACCAGAAGTAAAATAGGAGGGAAAGGGGTTCGGAGTCAAGGAGCCCTGGACACTGGAAGACGTCACACCAAGGCTCAGCGCCGAAGAAGAGCACGACACCGCCTGACACAGCACAGCGCCGACAAGCCCGATGGCACTGAGGACAGCGCTGGCAACCTCAATGGCACCAAGGATGGCGCCAACAGACGCCGAGGACAGCGCTGAGCGACCCAGTGACGCCGACGGTGCCGAAACCAACGCAGGGCCCCGAAAACCAAGATTTGAGGCAAAAGAAGAAAAAGAAGCAGGAGAAAGAGGCATCGGTGTGGCCCCATGCGCCGCAGCCATGTGAGGGGGGGAAAACACCTGAGCGCGGAGTTGATGGCACTGAAGAAGGTGCCGCGTGACTATGGAGGCCCAACCGCCCTATCCGAGCACCCAAAGGGTCCGAGGGCCCCTGAGTGACTGGGCCAGGCAGCTGGACCAACCTCCGAGCCCACTGCTCCATCAGAGCGGGCCCACTGATGAAACTGCTCATCTGAAGCCCTACCAGAAGGCGGGGAAGGGCTCCGCTGTCAAAGAAGTCGGAGACCAGAGACAGAACCTGGCGACTCCGGAGGAGACCAGAAGCTGGTCCCAATGACTGACCGTCGACGCGCAGACATACCAGAAGGCGACCTCGAGTCATGCCTTCTCTTTCTGGGCCTCCGGGTTGAAGAAGAGCTCGAGGCCGAATGGTGCCAAGAGTGCGACCGTTTTCTTTTATGCTTCCAGGGGGACCGCCCCTTCCCACGGGCACTGGACTGTCCGTTGTCAGACCCTCCCTCCGGAGAAGGCGGCAGACCAGACCCAGCCCAGCTGACTGAACAACTTTCATACGAAGTCTCCCTACCGTCACCTGACCCGCTCATGGTCGACTCCGTCAATGTAGGCTGAGACTTCTTTCTTATAATAAATTATAGTAAGCAGTAATTTATTTCAAGAAATACTACAAAATAAAAAACTGAAAACTATGCTGCTAGTTTAAAGTTCAACTCCCGGCAGGTGAGCGAAGTTGTCACTGTAGCACACTCCACGGCGGGAAAAAAGGAACTGAGGCGGTTGGAGGGTCGACGCAGAGATAGTCATTGCCGCATGAGCCGAGGCTTGTGGCACCGCTCCTCGCGGCTCCATCTCTGGCGCCGACCCTCCTGCAAAAAGTTTGCTCCCGCTGGGTCCTAGCGCCTCCTGCGTAGATCCCATCTGTGTGAATGAGTGGTGGAGACTTTATGTCCAGGAAGATCTACTGTTACAGGTGAGTAACCAGTTTTTCTAGGATCGTGGATATGCTGTTCTAGCCACACTTCATGGCACACTCCTAACAGTTCTCCGGGAGGAGGGAGGCGAGACGCACACCCCCTACTTAGGGAAGAGGGACTGGAGAACTGAGGTTCCAAAACCAGTATACCGGCATGACTCAAGATCAATGTGGTAATGGGAAATGAAGGTGTGTGCTGACTTCCAGGTAGTAGCCCTGCAGATTTCCTAGATAGGGACATTCCCAGAAGCAGCCACCAACGCAGCAGTATGGTGGGTGGAATAAGCTTTAAGCCCTGCAGGAGGCTTCCTACCCGCCAACCTATAGCAGAGGTTAAAGTAATCCATTGAGCTATTGTCCGCTTGGCTGCAGGTCTGCCAGGTGCGGCTTCATCGTAGGTGACAAACAGCTGGCGAACCTCTCCCTGAACTTCTGCCGTTCTCTCTTTGTAGTAGGTGAGCGTTCGTCTCAGGTCTACAGTATGGAGCCTGTGCTCGGCCTCCTAAGTATGATTGGGGTACAACACCGGCAGAGTAATCACCTGGTTAAGGTGAAACTCCGACACCACCTTCGGAAGGAATTTTGGGTGGGGGCGCAGGACAACCTTGTCCATATGGAAGACCAGGTAAGGAGACTCAATGGAGAGCACCTGTAACACCCCAGTCCTTCTGGCTGACGTGATAGCCACCAAGAAGGCGGTCTTCCACGAGAAATGTGAAATGTCATACTTGTGCATAGGTTCGAATGGCTTGCCCATGAGCTCTGCCAAGACCAGCAGTAGATCCCACTGAGCTGGAGGTTCATGCACCAGAGGGGATATGTGATCTAGGCTTTTAAAGAAGCGCCAGACCACCTTCTCCTGCGCTGCCGACCGGCCCGCGACCGGTAAGCGGAGATGGCTGCCAGGTGCACCTTTAGGGTCGTCGACCGTAGCCCCTGCTGGGAGAGGGACCAAAGATGATCCAAAATGCCAGCCACTGGGCAGGACGAGGGGTCCAGTCCTTTGCCCTGACACCAGATGGAGAATCTTTTCCATTTAAAGGCATAGCATTTTCTGGTCGATTCTTAATGGAATGCCTCAAGAATGCTGAGGACCTCGTCGGAGAGACCCAAGGCCTGGAACTCTAGCAGCTCAGAAACCAGGCTGTCAGGTGCAGGGATTGAAGGTTCGGGTGGAGTACCTTCCCCTGGTTGACTGACAGCAGGTCCAGGCATGCTGGAAGCCACTTCGGGAGCCTAGAGCTGAGGCAGAGGAGATCGGGATACCAGAACTGGCGGGGCCAGACATCCCCCTTCAGCGAACCCCGCTGAGGTGGGTGGGCATGGAACAGCCTCAGTTTCGGGTTCTCCCTGGAGGCGAACAGGTCCACCTGAGTGGTGCCCCAGTGGGAGAACAGATCTTGTACTACCTCCTGGTGGAGAGACCACTCGTGAGATGCCCTGCTCATTCGGCTGAGGGCATCAGCCAGCTGATTCGAGGCTCCTGCCACATGGATGGCCAGGAGATCCGCCTCCAGGCTGAGCATAAGGGATCAAATGTAGACAGCTTCTTTGCAGAGGGGCAAGGAGTGCGTCCCACCCTGCCTGTTAAGATAGTACATGGTCGCCGGCCCAGTGGCGCTGAGGGTTGAGGTGCTGGTCGCTATATCTCACGTCACACCGGTGACCCAAGTTCGGGAGCAAGCTTGGACGCTGTGGGTCAGCAGGGGAGAGACCGGATTAAGCACCCATAGGGCTGCTCTCCTGTCCTGGGGAGGATAGTGGGATGCCTGGTGCTCCGGCGGCCCCTAGTGGAGATCAGGGGCACCGCAGAAGCAAGGGCTGCATGTAACAGTGTGCCCGACGCTTGCAGGGGTTGCCGTGCGTCAAGTGTCAGGGGAGTGTGCACGCAAGGTAGAAGAGCCAGAAAAAGGAAAAACCCTGATTGGAGGGATAGGTGATGGCACCTATCCTCCACGCCCAGTGCCGGATCCGACTCTGCTGGGCCTCATAGCTCCTCCACCCGGGCCCCGCCCGCTTGCCAGAGTCTGCCTTCCTAAAGAGCCCAAGAATGAGTCGGGCTACTCTCCCCAGGCAGGTTAAACCGGGGGTGCTGGCAGCGGAGGTGGGGGGGAGAGGGCCACAGACTGCAGAGGATATCAGGCAGGCAGGCATAAGGATGGGATGCCTGAGAGAGTTCCCCCGATCCGTGACCAGAGGGGAAAAAGTCGACAAAAAAAAAAAAAGACAGTACATGGTCGTGGTGTAGTCCATCTGGACTTGAACCACTTGACCCTGGACAAATGCAGCGAATGTGGTTAGGGCTAGGCGAACAGCTTAAAGCGCCAGCAGGTTGATGTGGCATCAGGACTCCTGAGGGGACCAGAGCCCATGGGCTCTGTGCTCCCCCAGATGGGCACCCCAACCCATCAGAGAGGCGTCGGTCGTCAGGATGATCACCAGCTCGAGGCAAATAAAAGGAAGCCCTTCCTGCAGGTGGGACGGGACGAGCCACCATTTGAGGTCGTCACACAGACCAGCTGGTCGAGATGACCTGAGCGCTGAACCACTGGCTGGCCAGTTCCCACTGAAGGGAACGCGCATATGCCAGTGGGCCCATCGGACCACACTGGTGCAGGCCACCATGTAGCCCAGAAGACACAGGAAGTCCCGGGCAGGGCACAATTGCCCAACCAGAGATGATCGAGCAAAGGAGGAGAGAACCTCCACCCTGTCCGCCGGGAGCTGAGCTCTGGCTCGGCAGGAGTTGAGCTCTGCCCCGATGAACTGGATCACCTGCGCAGGCACGAGTTCCGACTTGGCCTCATTGATGAGGAGGCCAAGTTCTGCGCAAGTCTGAAGGGCCAGATCCCTGGACCGCTCTACCTCCAGCCTGGAGGGACCTGCTATCAACCAGTCATCCAGGTAACGGTACACCCGGACCCCTCAGCGCCTCAGATACACCATCAACACTGCCATGCATTTAGTGAAGACCCTGGGGGGCTGAAGATAGGCTGAAGTGCATTGCTTGGAACTCATAAAGGGTTCCCTTGGCTCTGAAGCGGAGGAACCGTCAATGGAATGGACGGATCAGGACGTGAAAGAAAGCATCCTGAAGATCTAGGGAGCAGAACCACATTCTTTGCTCCAGGGATGGTATGATCTGAGCTAGAGTAACCATTCTAAAGGTGGGAGACCTGAGGAACTTGTTCGGGTCATGCAGATCTAGAATGGGGCACCAGCCCACCATCCGCTTCGACACCAGGAAGTACCTGGAGACGAACCCTGGGTCTGAAGGCGGGTTCACTACTGGGCGCACCACCTCCCTGAGGAGGAGGAGCTGAGCCAAGTTGTGTCTGAGAGCCGACTAAGAAGCTGCGGACGCCAGATCCCCTCGTGAGGCACGGGCTCGATAAGGAGGGGCCTGCTCAAATTCCAGAGGCAGGCCTCAACCTACTGACGGGATTGAGAGGCACCCCCAACCCATCACTGTACTTGCTTGGAGGGGGGGCCCATTAGAGGGGCCACCGGGACCTTACCCCCCCCCCGGGCTTCCTAAACAAGGAGGCCATGGACTTGGCCCGAGGATGCAAAGTTTGAGCCTGCTGGCCCTGCTGCTGGAGCTGCTGCTTGGCCAGTCTGGCCGGAGGAGTGGATGAGTGAAAAGGCTTGTGGTTTTGATGCTTGGAGCCCTTGCCCTTTTGGGCAGAAGTGGTGGAGTCCAAAGTGGCACTGGACTTCTCTATGCGCTGGAGGTGACCCTCCATGCTGGGCCCGAACAGGTCGGTGCCCAAGAAGGGAACATCTGCCAGCTTATGCTGGGTATCCACCGTAAAGGTCGAGATGCGTAGCCAAGCCCTGCAGCACATGGCCACTGTGGCCACTACTGAACGGGCACAAGAATCGCCAATATCCAGAGCCGTCTGGAGTTGCTGCTTTGCCACCGCCCTACCCTGGTCCCGGACCTGCTTGACCGTGGTCTGGAGGTCAGCTGGGAGATGAGGAATTACCTCATCCAGGGAGCCCAAGAGAGCGTGGAAAAAATGTGCCATGATAACAGCCGAACTGGCCTGACAAAGGCCAAGCGAGGAAGCTGCATACACCTTCTTCCTGGAATGGTCCAACTGTTTGGATTCCCTGTCTGGGGGTCTGTCCGCATCCCCTTTGTTGCCTGAATGCCAAAACACAGAGTCAGCCACCAACCCCACTGCAGAGGGGTGCTCCGAATAGCCCGACAGGGACCCCATGGACACCGTGTACTTGCGAGCCATGCGGGAAGAAGGCGCAGGACAAGATGCCGGACACTGCCACAGCTCCAAGGCTGGACCTACAATGGCCTCAGCCACTGGGAAGGCCTCCACAGGAGTGTCCCCTTTATTCAGAATCCCTGTAAGGGGATACTTAGCCTGTTTCTGCACAGGCTCAGGCTCCATTCCCGTGGGTTCAGAAATGAGCCGACAAATACCCATCAGAGGGAAAGGGCCCTCATTGACGGAGAGATCCCCAAGGACTCAATGTCCACCAGATGGGAGACCATGGAGGAATCCTCAGACTCTGAAGAGTCCTTGTAAAGTGGGCGCCCACCTGTGTCGCTCTCCACCCGCCTTGGGCGGTCGGGAGTGGGAGTGACTGACAACCCGATGGGGAAGGCCTTGGGTAGACCGAGAATCCTTGGTCAGAGCCCTAGACTTGGTTGCTCGGTAGCCACCAATGGTGGAGTAGCCGGCTTCGTTGAGCTGGCAGGGCCTGAACCAGCACCTAGGTGATGGCGGCTGTGGACAAAGTCAGTCGTTCTGGCGAAAGCCACTTAATGGCCTGAGTTGAAACCGGGAGCAGTTTGGAGACAGATAAGACCAACTGCTGCCACATGAGGTCTCCATAGTGTCGACGCAACTTGCACCGAAGCCTCTCCTCATCCAAGGAGGATGAAGACGAGGATCGGTGGCGCCGCTTACTATGATGGCGGGAATGAGATCGCTGGTGGGAGCGAGTCTTGCCCGATGTTGAAGTCGAGGAGTGGGGGCAGGGCCGACGGGGGACCTCGACAGGAGTCAGGGAAACCCTCGGCTCCTGGTCTGGTTCCTTGGTGGATGGGTCCTGCTGACCCAACCAAGGGCACCAGTGTCCGAAAAAGAGAATTGTCGGCTGGATCAGGAGACAACCCACCGATCGGCTCAAGAAATATCTCAGCCGTGTCGACAGGCATCTCAGCTAACTGGTCTGACGGATGCAGTGAAGAACCAGCGGCCTGGCTAACACCGGATCAAGTCGGAGAGACAGGAGGTTCTTGAGCGGGACCGCTCGTCCCAAGAACGTCGACATGTCAAGTTTTCTTTGTCCTTTTTTGACTCCTTCTTCTTGGAGTGCGAAACATGTAAACCCGAAGGGCCCTCTCCCTTGGTAGAGAGAGACTGACACAACTCCTTGAAGAAAGCCGAACAGGAGGATCCCAGATGCAGCGGAATGAAGGCCAAAGCTGAAGAGCAGCCCGCCACGGCCTGAGCCGCCTCCTCCTCCTCGAAGGCCTTGAGCTGTTCTAACTGCTCAGCAGACCCCGCAGCCGTGGAGACCACCCAACAGGCATCCTTCTATTTGATCGGGGGGTAACGCTTTTCTGGTCGATCAAGCTGAAGTCGGACAGCGCGATCTTCAAGCACATTCGGAGAAAAGGACTGACAGTGATCACAGGCCTGTAGATCGTGGTCCAGTCCCACGTAGTACACGCATGCGACGTGAGGATCAGTGCAAGACATCTTCTGCCCACAGGGGCACTGGCCAAACCCTGGGGCCGACTTTTCCTCCACTGCAGAAGCGAGGGAAGAAGATTAAGACTGAACTCGAGAGAGTTTTAAAATCAGTTTTGGAAGCAAATCCGAAGATTCAAGAGCCAGGGCCTACTACACGCGGGAGCATTAAGGAGGGAACCTGAACCTTCCAGTGGAAAGGAAGATCTGGCGTCATGGGGCAGAGCCAAGCACTATACCACCCGGGTGGGTGGGAGGAGCCAGCTTGAAGACTTTCCGGCACATCTTAAAGTAGCAAGGTACCTGCCATGAAGTGTGGATAGAACAACATATCCACGATCTTAGAATCTGTCTTTTCACTGATGACGCCAAGATATGCTGAAGGGTGGATACTGTTAATAGGATAAGGACACTAAGGGAAGAGCTGGAAAGGCTGAAAAATTGGTCCAAAATCTGGAGACCAAGCATTAATACAAAGACATATAGGTTGCACACATTGAAAAAAAAATATGATGGGGAATTTAAGCTAATAAGCAAGTAGGGAGAAAAAGATTTAAGAGTGATAATAGCAGAAAATCTTACATTCTCAAAACAGCACAATAAAGCAACAGGAAAGGCAAACAAGATGATGGGGTGCTTAGGCAGGAAAATCATTAATAGGAACGGGGAAGTGATCCTTCTGCTATACAGATCATTATTAAGACTGCACATGGAGTACTGTGTGAGGTTCTGGAATCCATACCTTCTCAGAACATAGACAAGCAGCAATACAACGTAGCACAATGAAAATGATCCAGGCAGGCACTGCGGGTAAGGCTAACAAGAAGCAACTGAGAGATCTCAATATGTACACCCTAGTGGTTAGGTGGGAAAGAGGGGATACGATTGAAACTTCTAAATATCTGCAAGAGACTGACAGGGTGGTTACCAAAAACTTATTCACGTTAAGTAAGAATACATGTACTGTACAGGGGGAGCTCATGGAAACTGGGAGGGGGATTTCAAAAGGCACATCTGGAAAAACAAGTTACTCACCTGTAACTGTAGTTCTAGAAGTGGTATATGGTGTACATCCACACTTGTGGCAGAATTCCTTTCCCTTTAAATCTTGCTGGAAGGTCTTCAAGCTAGCTCCTCCCACCCACACACCAGATCTGACCTCCAGGAAGTCAGACCAGTGTGACACTTGACAGGGGAGGTCAGGTAGGTTTTGTGGATGTACACTATATTCTACTCCTAGAACTACAGCTACAGGTGAGTAACTTGTCTTTCTAGGGGTGTGGTTATGGTGTACTTATCCACACTTCTGGCAGACTCCTAGCAGTTCTCTGGGAGTAGTGGGCAAGGCACACACCCCCTATTTAGGGAAGAGAGGGTGGAGAACCAAAGCCCCAAAAATGAAAATTACGTACCTACCATAATTATGATCTTTCTGTGTATCTTCACCATTCATCACTGTTGGGTATCTGCGGAGGTCAGGACTTCAGTGAGCCTTTTTTTTTTTAATGGTAGGCGGAGTCGACGTGCGATCGGCGCCGCCCTCGAGGCCGACGCACTGCGTGGCACTCGTGGGTTGGCCATTAGGCAGTGTCGACTCTGCCTGCCTGCCAGTTCTGAATCGCCAGAGAGGTAAGAGGAAGGGAGTGGAGGGCGGGATAAGGAAGTCCAAGGGACAGAAAAAAGAAAAGATATATGAACCAAAAGGAGAAATAACGACTGAGAGGACAGAGAATCAGAAACTAAAGGGATTGGGAAGGGCCCCAATCTCTGGAAAGGAAGAGGGAGGTAGGGTGGGTAAAGAATTTAGGAAGAGAGGGGGGAGAAGGTTAGTACATCCCAGACCCTGGTCAGTCTCCAGATTGTATAGGAACTGCAAGGAGGAAATGGACAAGGAAATGATAGAAAGTATACTTAGAATGGCAGAAAAAGGGGAGATATTGCTGATGGGTGATCTGAATATGCCAGATGTTAACTGGAGTGCAGTTGCAGCAGCCAATTCGAAGAGTGGGGTTATTCTAGATGCCCTACAGGGGGCATGCCTTAGACAACTAGTATTGGAGCCCACTCAAGAGGGAGCAATCTTAGACCTGGTTCTCTCAAATGGAGATGAAGAGAGGATCACAGATGTAGAAGTGGGTAGCCATCTGGGAACTAGCGACCATCGAACAGTATGGTTCACAATAAACACAGCAATAGAGTCAAGCCATACAAAGGCAAAAGTACTGGACTTAGGAGGGCTGACTTTGCCAAAATGGGTGAGTGCCTAAGGAATGCACTAGCAAATGGGCAGGAAGGAGGGGTGGAAGAACAATGGGGAATAATAAAAACTGCCATCACAGAGGTAACAAGCCTTTGTGTGAAGCAAATAAACAAAACAAAACAATGTAAGAAACCACTATGGTTCTCAAAGGAAGTGGCAGTGAAGGTTCAAGAGAAAAAGAAAGCTTTCAGGAAGTACAAGGAATCATAGAAGGAGCAGGACAGAGAACTGTATCAGTTAAAGCAAAAGGAAGCTGGGAAGGCAGTCAGAACAGCAAAGGCCCAAACCGAGGAAAAGATAGCCAACTCAGTTGAGAAGGGGGATAAAACCTTTTATAGGTACATCAGGGAGCGAAGGAAGACCAAGGGAGGGATAGTGAGGCTTAATAAAGGGAGGGAGGGTGGGCAGAGGGTGACTGTGAAAAGGCAGAGATACTAAACAAATATTTTTGCTCAGTATTTACAAAGGAAGAGGGGGAGGTACCTAAAACAAAAAGTAGAAACACTCTGGATACAGAAGTTGATACCAGCCCATTTACAGAAGAAAGGGTTCTGAAAGAACTCTTAAAACTGAAGGTGGACAAAGCAATGGGGCCTGATGGGATTCATCCCAGAATTCTAAAAGAACTAAGGGTAGAACTAGTGACACCACTGACTACCCTCTTTAACAAATCATGGGAGGATGGGGTGGTACCGAGGACTGGAGGAGGGTAGATGTGATTCCCCTTCACAAAAGTGGGAGCAAGGCAGAAGCAAGAAACTACAGACCTGTTAGTTTAACCTCAGTGGTAGGGAAAATGATGGAATCACTTCTGAAGGAAAGAATTGTCGAGTTATCTAGAGGCCAGAGGGGCACAGGACCCAAGGCAGCATGGATTCACAGCGGGAAGGTCATGCCAGACAAATCTGATAGATTTCTTTGACTGGGTGAGCAAAGTAGTAGATCAGAGAGGGGCTGTGGACATGGCCTACCTAGACTTTAGCAAGGCATTTGACACAGTCCTACACAAAAGATTAATATACAAGTTAGCCAGCCTGGGAGTGGGTCCCAAGATGACAGCCTGGGTAAAGAATTGGCTGGAGAATAGGACACAGAGAGTAATAATAAATGGAGTCCATTCTGAAGAAAGGGGGGTTACTAGTGGGGTACTGCAGGGTTCAGTATTAGGAACGGTCCTCTTCAATGTCTTTATAAGCGACATTGCAGAGGGACTGGAAGGAAAAGTATGTCTCTTTGCAGATGACACAAAGATCTGCAACAGAGTTGATGCACAAGGTGGGGTGGAAAGGATGAGAAGGGACTTGGCAAGGTTAGAGGAATGGTCAAATGTATGGCAGCTTAGATTCAATGCTAAGAAGTGCAAGGTAATGCACCTGGGAAACAAAAACCCAGGGGAGGAGTACACAATGGGGGGGTGAGATACTAACAACAACAAAAATGGAAAGGGACCTGGGGGTAGTCATATCAGATGACCTAAAGGTGGGCAAGCAACGTGAGAGGGCAGCAAGGAGGGCTGGGGGGATACTGGGATGCATAGGGAGAGGCATCACCAGTAGAAAACAGGAAGTTATTATCCCTCTGTACAGACAGCTGGTGAGACCCCATCTGGAGTACTGCGTGCAGTTCTGGAGACCCAATCTCCGCAAAGACAGACAGGATGGAAGCTGTCCAGAGGAGGGCAACTAAAATGGTGCAGGGTCTGCACCGGAAGACATATGAAGAGAGACTTAAGGAGCTTAATATGTATAGCCTCGAGGAAAGGAGGGAGAGAGGGGACATGATAGAAACTTTCAAGTACCTCAAGGGAATCAACAAAGTCCAAGAGGGTAGCATCTTTCAAAAAGAGGTGCAAGAACAAGGGGCACAATTTGAAGATAGAAGGGGGGCGGCTCAGAGGTAATTTAAGGAAGTATTTTTTCACAGAGAGGGTTGTGGATGCATGGAACGGCCTTCCGGAGGAGGCTGTGGAGTCAAAAACAGTGGTGGAATTCAAGCATGCATGGGACAGTCATAAGGCAATTCTAGGGGGTGGGGGTAGGAAGAAGTAGGCTGCTGGTTAACTAGGATCTGCAGCTTATCCATTAGGTAGGGAAATGGGCAGACTGGGAGGGCCAAGCAGTCCTTATCTGCCGTCAAATTCTATGTTTCTATGTTAAAGGCTTTCTGCCAGAATTCAAGGCACAGAATAGCTGGCAAACACTCCAGATAAGCAGAGTCAGCTATTCTGGAAGAAGGACAGGGCACAGAGAATAAACACCCTCTCAGGAGAGATTATTGGTGAAAAAAAGGAAAATTTTTTTTTTTTTAAACAAGGAGAAATAGGTTGGACGGGAGCATGGGGGGAGGAGAGAAAGGAGGGCAACTGACAACTCCCACCCCATAGGGGTGGAGCCAAAGCACTGGAGAAGGAGTGCGCCCCTTGCTGTCCACTCTCCCCAGAACATTATCCCCCTGTATGTCCTGTTTTACCCCACTCCTAAGGAAGGAGAGTGGGAGATGGGCACAGAGAGGGAAGGGGACCCAGAGACTGAGGCCCCAGTGGGATGGAGGGTGGGACTGTGATGAATGGTGAAGATACACAGAAAGATCATAATTACGGTAGGTACGTAATTTTCATATCTTATCTGTGTCAATCTTCACCATTCATCACTGTTGGGTGAGTACCGAGCACCCCCCCCCCCAAGGGGGTTTTTTACACCCTAAGGATAAAACCTTAGCCCCTCAGTGGTGACACACTATGGGAACCTTCAGGGCCTGGAGAGGCCCGAGAGGGGAGAGTGAGACGGAGTCTCTAGAGGGGAAGGAAGTTGCCCACAAGCCGTCTCGCTCTACGGGAGAAGAGATAGGTTCCCCGGTGGGCGGAGTTAATCACCCTACGCCAGGCCAAGGGTGACAACCAGGAAAGACGCAGCCATGCCGTCTGCCTAGTGCAGATCGCTGTCCCTACGACCCTGGTAGCTACCTCGGTTGCATCATAGGATGCCGTCGCTTGGTGCCTTGCTAGCTCCTTGCCACGCACAGAGAGTGCAATGGCTTGTCTGGTTTGCTCCGTATCAGGCAATGAGGCTAGGAGCTGACCCAGCCTGGACCACAAGAACCTGTCATAGGTTGCATAGTGGGCCTGATGTGCAGAAATAGAAAGAAGTAACCGTGCCGAGTAGAAAGTCCTCCTACCTCAGAAGTCAAAATCCGAGGAGTCTTGATCTGGGAGCCGGTCACGGTGAAGGGCGCGAAGCCCATCAGGAGTGTCCAACTGCATCAATCCAGACTGTGGATGAGGCATGGAACCTGGAGACTCCGGGGGTGCGTAATACCTCTGGCTGAAATCCCTTGGGGCAGGAACTCCGGAGAAGGGCCTCTGCCAGGAACGCAACGACGCCTCCCGAAAGGGAGCAGGCCAGGGCGGCACCACAAGGGTGGCTTCGCTAAAAATCGCCTAGAAAGGCGTGCGCCGAGTGCTCAGGATTGCTGGTAGTGGAAGGAGTAAGGTGCAAGTCCTCCAACATCCTCATGAGGAATCGCTGATACTCAGCGAAATCAGCAGCTGGAGAGATGTGGACAGAAGTTTCCTCTCCCCCAGCAGAGGGGGATGAGGAGCTGAAGGGCACCAGATGTTCAGTGGGTGGCTGCACGGGGTGGGGGGGGTTGAAAAACCTGGCTGTCCATCGCCCTAACGTAAGCAGGTAACCGAGCAGCCACCGCTCCAACTGCTCTCAGGAGAGAGGCCCGCTAGGACCAAGGATGCCTGGGAGCACAGGAGAGTGTGGCAGAGGGATGGGGACAGAGTGGAGAAGAGATGTTGGCTGACCTCCGCCTGGGCTAAGGAGTGGACCGTGGGCACCCACGGAAGAAGGTGCCCCGGAAGACCCCACAGCCGACAGCTGAACAACCATTTTGGTACTGCCTTGGCTGCGCCCGGAAGAATCCCCCCTGTGAGGCGACGGGACTCTCTCAAAGAGACCGAGGAGGAGGAGCAGAGATCCACACTACGGCTTCTCCCAGAGCCCAGGTGGGCCCCCAAAAGGCGACGTCCAACCCACCCTCGACCCCTTGAGTCCGGAAGAGCACTCCTCCTCGAGAGGGCCAGCCTAGGTAGCTGGCATCTCTGGGCAGCTCCCGAAGGGGCTACCCAGGGCAGAGTACCCTTCCCTCCTGTAGGTGCCCTGATCAGCCCCAAAGTTGGGTGATCTAGGCACACCACCAGTGGGGGTATCACTACTGAGGGGTCAGTGAAACCACCAAGACCATGTTGCAGAGCTATGGTGGCCTCCACCACTGCCTGCTGGTCAGCACCCCTGACCCTAGTCTCGGTAGCCACCGATCCCACTTCAGAAGGGGACTGACTCCGGCTTGTCGAGGAGACTACTGGGCTACCCTTCTCAACAGCCTACCCCAAAGGGTCAGACTGTGCATCTGACTCAGAGCTGGACTCCGCCTCCGAGGAGGTAGAGTCCGAGGCCCTGTGCTAAACCGTAGGAGGGCGGCCACTGCCATCCTTGCCAACAGGCCCAGACACCGAAGCTGTGTCTGAACCGGTGCCAGCGCCCCCCGCAGCTCCGCAAGCGGAATCCGGAGGAGGCACGGCTCCAGCACGAACAATAGCTCCAGAGCCGAGACCAGTGGTAGCGCCATCCGGCCCCACGGCGCCGCGGGTGGTGCCGAGGGCAAAGACAGCGCAGACGATGGCCCCATCGGCGCTGCCCAGCTCCTCGGCGTCACAAGCGGTGCCGAGGGCAGGGGCGGCTCTGACGATGGCGCCGACGACACCGCCCAGCCCCACGAACGGCACCGAGGGCAGAGGCGGCGCCAACGACGGCGCTGACGGAGGAGTCTGAGGGCCCCATGGTGCCGAGGACACCGCGCCGTGCTCAACCTTGGCGTGGAGGACGGCACCGAGGTGACACATGGAAAAGGACGGCGCCGTAGCATCTCCCCAAGGCACCGCCGGCTGAACAGCTCTGACAGAAGCCATGGTGTCTGCGTGACAAGTCGGCGCCCGATGACTCACTAAGGGCACAGGCGCCACGGAACAGCGCCCGACCGATGGCGTCGAGGACGGTGCCGACCGGTCTTAAGTAACCGCGGGTCTGACACCAGGGAGCCTTTACCTCGAATGGGCGACCATGGCAGCGCCTCCCGCCCACCTCCTGGAAGGAGTGGAACGGGCCTCCTGTGCCGCAGAAGAAGCCTCGGCAACGGCTAGGCTACTAGTAGACGAGGCTCCCTCCTCCTCGGTCTGTACAGAACCGGGAGAGGACCCGGAGGAAAGGCCAAGAGAGCTTGGCTTGGCCCGAAGAGTGTGCACCCGAACCCCGAAAGTCGGCGGAGCTCGCCCCACTTTCCATGCACATTGCTCGATGACCCGGCAGTCCATGGAGAAACAGGCATCGCACAAATCCATGTCGTGAAGTGGGCCAAGACACGAGAGACACCAGTCATGCTGGTCGGTAACAAAATATTTTCAGCCACAAGGGCACCATCGCATGGGGGGCCGACACGTCTTAGATTTCTTGCCCTCCAACTGAGACATGACCTACGGAGAGAAAAAACACCAAAAATAGACTCGACGTTGTGAAATATGAAAATAAGGAAAGATCTTACCGGGCGACATCGAGTGATGGCAGAAACAGAACTGGCAGGAAAACCGTCGGACTTCGACTGAAGGAAATTTCGTTAATATCGTTAATTTGAGAACTGCATAGCAGGCCTAGGCTCTTCACAGCTTCCACGAGGTAACCTCTATGGCAGGGCAGAGACATGGCAGGCAGGCGAAGTCAACACTACTAATAAGCCCAGCCCGCGGCGCCAGGCAGTGCTTCGGCCTCGAGGCGGGCGCCCGATGGTACATCAACTCCGCCACCTTTTAAAAAAGGTCTCCGCCAGTCCTGACCTCCAGCAGATACCCAACAGTGATGAATGGTGAAGACTGACACAGATAAGATCCAGCATTCCGGCCTGACTCAAGGTTGATGTGGTAATGGGAGATTAAGGTTTGTGCTGACTTCCAGGTAGCAGCCCTGCAGATCTCCTGGATAGGGACATCCCTGGAAGAAGCCAGTGAGGCAGTGCTATGTCTGGTGGAATGAGCCCTAAGCCCTACGGAAGGCTCCCTACCAGCCAACCTATAGCAGAGATCAATACAGGAGACTATCCACCTGCTAATCGTCCGCTTAGCTGCCAGGTGCAGCTTTAGCGCAAGTTACAAACAGCTGGCGAACCTCTCCCCGAACTCCAGCTGTGCGCTCTTTATAGTAGGCAAGCCCTCACCACAGGTCCAGTGTATGGAGCCTATGCTCAGTCTCCGAGGTGTGGTTGATGAAGTACACCGAGGGATTGATCACTTGGTTAAGGTGAAACTCTAAGACAACCTTCAGAAGGAACTTCGGGTTGGGGCGAAGGACAACCTTTTCGTGGTAGAAGACTAGATAAGGAGACTCCACCGGGAGCATCTGTATCTCGCTAATCCTTCGGGCAGATGTGATGTCTACCAGGAAGGCAGTCTTCCATGACAGGTGTGACATCTCACACCTGTGCATGGGTTTGAATGGCTTGTCCATGAGCACTGCCAACACCAACAAGTCCCAAGGTGGTGGAGGTTCACGCACCGGAGGGGAAATGTGGTCAAGGCCCTTAAAGAAGCGCCTGACCACCTTCTCCTGTGCCACCGTCAGCACATCAGCCCACACTCAGTATGCAGAGATGGCTGCCAGGTACACCTTGAGTGTCGCTGACCGAAGGCCCAACTGAGAGGGGGATCAGAACTAGTCGAGGATGCTAGCCACGGACAGGGGGTCAAGTTCCTTGCCCTGGCACCAAATGGAGAATCTCCTCCATCTGAAGGCATAGCATCGACAAGATGACTCCTTCTGAGAGGCCTCCACCACATGAAGCACCTCATCGGAGAGACCTAGAGCCTGAAACTCTAGCCACTCAGGAACCAGGGTGTCAGGTGCAGGGACTGAAGGTCCAGATCGAAGGTCCAGGTGAAAGACCTTCCCCTTGGAGTATGAGAGCAGGCCCGGGTGAAGTGGAAGATGCCACATGGCCTGCTGCTGAGGCTAAGGAGATTGGGATACCAGAACCGATGTGGCCAGTCGGGAGCCATCAGGATCATCCGTGCCTTGCCCATCCGAGCTTTGATCAGGACCTTGTGGATCAGAGGAAAGGGAGGGAAGGCATAAAGGAGGCCTGGGGTCTAGAGCCTTGCAAAGGCATCCCCCTGCAGCATACCCCGCTGAGGGGGGTGGGCACAAAGCACCCTCAGCTTGGCACTCTCCTGGGAGGCGAACAGGTCCACCTGAGTGGTGCCCCACCAGGAGAACAGCCAGTCTACCACCTCCTGGTGAACAGACCACTCGTGAGACGTCTCGTCCACTCGGCTGAGAGTGTCCACCAGCTGGCTGGACACCCTGTTCATATGAATTGCCAGAAGGTCGGTGTCCAGATGGCACACGAGGGCCCAGGTATGGAGGGCTTCCTGGCACAATGGGAGGGAATGTGTTCCACCCTGCTTGTTGAGGTAGTACATGGTCATCATGTTGTCTGTCTGGACCTGGACAATCTGACCCCGAATATAGGAAGCGAAGGCCGACAATGCAAGGTACACTGCCCAGAGCTTCAGCAGGTTGATGTGACATCGGGATTCCTTGGGGGGCCATGGTCCGTGAACTTTGTGGTTCCCTAGATGAGCACCCCAGCCCATCAGGGACTCCTTCCTGGAGATGTTCCGGGATCAACAACTACTGGATGGCATCCCACATCTGCTGGGTCACAGTGATCGGCTGGTCGAAGTGGCCCTTGCACTGAGACCATAGGTGGGCCAGGCCACACTGCAGGGTGTGCAGTCTTCAGCGGGCCCAACGCACCATGCTGGTGCAGGCCACCATGAAGCCCAGAAGGTGCAGGAAGTCCCTGGCAGAGCACAACTGCCCAACCTGAAATGACTGGACAAAGGAGGTAAGATCCTCTGCCTTGTCTGCTGGGAGTCGGGCTTGGGCTCGGCAAGAGTTGAGCTCCGTCCGGATGAAATGAATCATCTGCGAGGGGATGAGTTCCAACTTGGCCTTGCTGACCAGCTGACCAAGGCATACACAGATCCGGAGGGTCAGGTCCCTGGACCATTCTAGCTCCACCCTGGAGGGGTCTGCAATCAGCCAATCCTCCAGGTACGGGCATACCCAGACCCCTCGGCCCCTCAGGAAGGCTGCCACCACTGCTATGCATTTGGTGAACACCCTGGGGGCTCAGGAGAGGTTGAAGGGCATGGCTTGGAACTCGTACAAGTTCCCTTCTGCGCAGAACCAGAGGAACTGCCACTGGGATGGAAAGATGGGGACGTGAAAGAAGGTGTCCTGAAGGTCCAAGGAGAAGAACCACATGCCTTGATCCAGGCGCAGAATGATGTGGTTCAGAGTAACCATTCTAAAGGTGCGTGACCACAGACACTTGTTCAGGTTGTGCAGATCCAAGATGGGGCACCCCCCAATCCATTTTGGGATCAGAAAATATCTGGGAGACAAACACTGGATCAGCTGGGTGGTCTGAGACACGAACCGTCACCTCCTTCTGTAGGAACTGGGAGATGTCTTTCCGAACGGCAGACAACATAACTGCAAACACCACATCCTCCCAAGGGGCACGGGCTCATCTGGGCGGTAGAGCCTCGAACTCCAGAGGCAAGCCCCGACCGACCACTTCTAACACCCACTTGTCCGTGGTAACACTGGACCAGGTGAAAAGAAAGTGGCAGAGCCGACCCCCAGTGGGAGGATCTAGGGGAGACAAGATGGGCAGGGAGGGGGCACCCCAAACCCATCACTGGGTAGGCTTGGAGGCAGAAGCAGGGCCTGCAGAGGATGCAGCTGGACCTTGACCGCCAGGCTTCCAGACCACAGAAGTGACAAACTTGGGTTTGGGACGCCAGGCCTGCTGGTGGCCAGCCTAAGGCTGAGATGGCTTGGCTGCAGGAGTAGAGTGGGACTGAAAGGGCTTTTTCTGGGGGCTTAGAGCCCTTAACGTCTTTTTGGGCCAAGGTGACTGAGTCCAAGGTGGCACTGGACTTCTCAATCCTAGTGAGATGACTATCTACCCCTGGCCCGGAAGTCAGTGCCCAGGAAAGGGATGTCCACCAATTTGTGCTGGGTATCCGCTGTGAAGGTGGAGATCCTCAGCCAAGCCCGGCGGCCCACAGCTACAGCTGCGGCCTTGGACCTAGCACAGGAGTTGCCAATGTCCTTGGCCGTGTGGAGCTGTTGTTTAGCAACAGCATGGCCTTGGTCCCCGACTTGCTTGACCATCATCTGAAAGTCAGCCGGGAGCCAAGGGAGCACATGGTCAAGAGTGCCCAGCAAGGCATGGGTGAAGTGGGCCATCATTAAGGCCCAACTAGCCTGCCTAAGGTTGAGAGAAGAGGCCACATACACCTTCTTGGCCACATGATCCAATTTCTTGGATTCCTTGTTGGGGGGGGTTGGGGTCGTAGAGATCCTGACATTGCCCAGCTGTTGGAACACCGAGTTGGCAACTAAGCCTTTAGTCAAGGGGTGTTCAGTAAACCCAGAGAAGGAATCCATAAGGACCACATACTTGAGGGCCATATAGACCAATGGTGTAGGGCAGGAGGCTGGACGTTGCCACAGCTCCAACATGGGCCCAAGGATGGCCTCAGCCACCGGGAAGGTGACCCCAGAGGAGTCGTCCCAGTCGAACATTTCAGTGAGGGGTACTTAGCCCATTTCTGTACAGGCTCCAACTGGATCCCCATAGCCTCCGAAATCAGGCAAAGAATGGCCCCACAAGAGGTAGAACCATGGTCCATCAACAATTCCTCATCCGACTCCAGGCCAGGAGAGTACATGGAGGAATTCTCATATTCTGAGGATTCATCAAAGACTGGACAACCCCGAGTCCCCAATAACCTTGCAAGGCTTTGACCAACAGCTACCGAGGAAGCCGAGTAGTAGTACAGGCATCCTTGGAGGGGGGACCATTCTTCGACTCAATCAGCCCACCTGAATGGGTGGAGAGGCCGGAATTGGCCAAGTCAGAACAGGTTCAGACTGAGGTGATGGCAGCCAAGGGAGTGCTGGGGTAGGATCCAGCACCGGCTTAGGCCTCAAACCCAAAAATGAGCTGCTGCCACATGAGCTCCTCATAGCACCAACACAACTTGCGGAGGAGTTGGTCCTTCCCCGAAGAGGAGGAAAAGCGGTGGCGTCATTTTCCCCGACTGTCAAGAGCGAGACCGGCAGCTCCTGCAATGTTCTGATCGACCGAGAGCTACAGGACCTCGACCTCAACTGCCGGTGTGCCGAACAGTGAGGGGAGGCAGGGACTGGCGAGGGACACTAAGGGTCCTCCGAAAGCTTGGTGTCCCGAAGGTTAGGGACCGGCACAGGAAGCTGATCCAACCACCCTGGGACTGAAGAGGCAGCACCAGAGTCCTGGAGACAGAAGTATCCCCCTCATCCTGTGACAACGGGTCGACCGGGTCAGGAAGATCTTGACAGCCTGGTCAGCCCGCGTCTCAAGCCCGACGGGGACACCGTGGTGCCAGCGGCCTGGACAGAGATGTTGGTCGAAGCCAACTCGTGGATAAGGGTCAACAAAACAGGGTCGCAGAAGACTGAGGACTGAGGCCTGAGAGCATTAGCAGTCTCACGACCTGCAAAGGAACTTTTTAGCTTTCCCCTTTGAGTCCTTTTTGGAGGGTTTAGATCCATGGGAAGGGCCCTCCCCGAGGGTAGGAAGGGACTGGCATAAGTCCGGAATGCCCCAGTAAAAGCGATGCCAAATCTCAACAGGACCAGCATGTACACCAAGTAGGGCATCGGCCGCAGCCTGAGATGCAGCTTTTTCAAAAGTTGCTAACAGATTATCAGGCCCACAGCAATGGAGACCGCCTGACAGGCATCCTTAGACTGAATGGGAGGATCCCACTCATCCGAACGCCAAGAGCAAGTCATGCGTATCGGTCCTCCAAAGTGAAGGGGTGAAGAGTGTGGCACAGGCTGCAAGCCTGGGGATCATGTTCACGGCCCAGGCAGTAAGCGTACGTGGTGTGAGGGTTTATGCGTGACATTTTTTGGCTGCACAAACACACCTTAAAACCAGGCACTGACTTAGAAATGGTGTAATCCATGATGCTACAACGGAAAAACCGTGGAGAGAATGAAGACCTAGAGGTTTGGAAAAAGAAGACAGGACCTACACCACGCACAGAGCTACGATGGAGGGAACCTGCTTCTTTCAGCGGAAAGGAAGATCTGGCATCATGGGGTGGTGCTGAGGAAGATACCACCTGGGCAGGTGGGAGGAGCCAGCTTGAAGACCTTATGGCAAGATTTAAAGGGAAAGGAATTCTGCCAGAAGTGTGGATAAGTACACCATATCCATGCCATAGAAGTATTTTTTCACTTAAAGAATAGTAGAAACATGGAACAGTCTGCCCAAAGCAGTTATGAATGCCAGAACTGTGGATAGCTTTGAAGTACGAGGGGACTAGCATACGGCATTGGTGAAAGGAAGAAGGAGGAGGAGGAGTGGCCACTAGGGCCAATATTAGGAAGATAGGTATGTAGGAATGGAAGACTGGATGAACTGCTGTGCCTTTTTCTGTCATCATTATTTCTCTCTATGAGACTGTATGTGTTGATGAAGATTTAATGCTTGTTGCAGTGTGTGACTCTCTCATGGTCTGGAATGCCCATGGTTGGTTGACAGGTCACAGGTACACACAACCGTATGTAATGAATAACTGCAGTACAGTTATCCAAACATAAAACATACTGGCCTGTAATTATTAATTGTAAAACTGCATTACAATCCAATGCTGTGGAATTAATTTTGTGTCCTTAAGTTGTTCAAAACAATAGTACATTTTTTTCCCTAAATCTTGCCTACACGGCCTGGTGGTGCTGAGGGTTGAGACGCTGGACGCCACACCTCATGCCTTCGTGCCACGCCAGCGACCCGGGTTTGGGAACCGACTTGGGTCGCTCGGGGGTCGGCCAGGGAAGGAAGGATTGAGCTTCCGGAGGACAGCTCTCCTTCCTCGGTGTGGGGAGATTTGCGTTGGCTGACACCTAACAGTGACTGGGAGTCAGCGCAGGCACGCAGCCACACAAGGGGCTGGCCCACATCCAGGGCAATCGGCTGCCTCCACAGAGGTGGAGACAGCGTGCCGGCCCATTGCACGGATGGGGGCACGAGAGAAAATGGAAAATTCCGAGACCCGGAAGGACCCATCATGGCCTGAAGGCAGGAGGGTGTATCCCTCCGAGGGAGGGGGTCATAGCCCCTGTTGGGTACGCGGCGGTAGAGAAAGTACATATGATAAAATATATACATCTTGTCTACAGTGGATGTGGTTCTGACAATGCCCCTCCCCCAACATAAATCAGCTAGCCTTCAACACCCGGGTTATTTACTTTATCGTGTGCTCGAATACTGTAAATTATTTTTTAAGCATAGATGGGACTGACATATGGGATTGTGAAAATGACTGTTGGGTTAAACTTGGAAAGAAGTGAATGTCCAATAGGGTACACTTCACAAATTAGGCAGAATCTGGCAGATTTGTTGGGTCATGAGACCTTTATCTACTGTAAACCATTACGTAATTATCGGATGCATAAAAAGTTACAGGTGGAACAGTTCCAAACATTGTTGTCTACAGTTTGCTCACACTCTTATCTGAACCGATTTCCAAGAATTATTCAGCTGACAAATTACTGGACATATTTATCCCATATTCCACAACATAATCTTCTAGTTAAGTAGGTCAGGGACAAGGTTTACCAGCTATAAAGACAGGGACCATGAAAAGGGAGATGACCAGGTCATATATGGCAAATAGTACAAATGGCCATACCAACTGTGCATTGGCAGACATAGAGGACTGTGTATGAGCAACCATACATAACAAGCCTATGTATGAATTGAGAGGGTCCTATGTTAATAGGAGACATCGAGAGCGCAGTTCAAGGGGTCTCTTGTTAAGATTCAAAAACAGGCTTGTATGTGTATGGGTGCTCATACACAATCGTTTACAGTGTATGGGCAATCATAGGATTCAAAGTGCTTAAAAACAGTTGATTAAAAAACAAAACATCTACACATTTAACTTCAGGTAACAAAAGAGTCATACTGATCAGCCTGTATTCATAGAATCATAGCTGCAGTGCCCCACCCCCCAAAAAAAAAAAACAGTTAAACTTTTAAACAGTCTGGTGCCAAATTTTACAAGCTGCTCTCACAGCTACTGTATTACTGGAATGGCCTTACTTTGTGAGATGCAGTCCAGTTTGACCGTATAAAAGAGAAGTGGAGAGGGGATATCCTTCCCAACATCCATGTCCGTGGAGCTCAAGAGTCCACAGTACACCAGCTTCAAACTGATCTCTAGCACAAGGCTGGTGGCAGGCGCAGCTGTAAATGTGTGATGTTGTTGTGCTGCAGTAGTTACGTTGCTAGTGCAGCACAACACCACTGTGACGTAGCTACTGCAGCACAACAAGGAAAGTCAAGTAATGATTTCCACTGACAACAGCATTCTACCATACACTATAAACGTTTTCCCATAGTGTTAAAGTGCTTAAGACTCCCTGTAGAGAGACTGGGAAAAGGAACCAAAAAGGGTTCATAGCCCTCATGAGAAACATGGTGACAAGCAGATCCTCAGGTGAAGGGTGTTCTAGGAATATACTGAACCCTTCTGTGGGGACTGCATATTGCAGTCCCTCTCCTTCTTGGTGATGAGCACAGTAGTAGCAAAAGTAGTAAAAATATTTATTTTCTGACAGGGTAAAACTACTAGGGCCACCATGGTCCTATTTTCAAAGTTGCCCTGTGTTGAGGTACAGTGCATTTTTGTTACAGTAGTGACAGTTTCAATATAAGCAAAGTATGCTACTTTGGTTACAGCACCCCAACAACCCAAGGTTGTTCCCAAACCCGGGTCACCAGTGTGGCACGATGTAAGGCATCCAGCACTTCAACCCTCAGCGCCACCGGGCCGCCAACATAAACAATATTTGCATTCAGTCTTTTTGGCAGGTACTGAGGTTGTTAGTCTGGATGGGTTTTGCCCTGAGTGATGTGAGTCTACACCGTCAGTTTAGTAACAGTCGCAGAACTCTGCTGTTCAAACTGTGGAGTAGCTTCAAATTATTCGGGATATACTCATTTCCAGGGAATACCGAAAAGAAAAATATGTCCCTAGAGTGGCTGTCCAGGAGCTCAAACAAAGCCTCCAATTTCACCTCACGTAATGAAGTGTTGAGTACAGAGGTCCTCTTACATAGCAGGGCTGGATATAATGGCAAATCCTTTGAGAGCAGGCTCCACGTTCTCATGTCTACTACCACATCCGTGTCCTCAGAGGAACCTGGCGAACTGAAGACCAAACATCTGGACTCTGCTCTGCAGCAACAAGTCACTGTGTGCAGGTTTTCTATTGTTTCGGGGGGAGGGGGGAAGGGGAGATGGCTGACAGCACAAATGATGGAGTGGGTTTTTCACGATCCTGTGGAATGTCAGACTCTGCGACTCAGTAAGAGTGAACTCCCACTGGAAGAAATAAACTGCAAATGTGTTGCTGTGGAAGTAATTATGATGTTACAGAGGATTATGATTTCATCAGAGGACAAAGCAGAAGGACCCAGGAACAAAGATACTATTTTCAAGAAAATACCATCATTAAGAACGACTGAAGGGAAAATACATTCAAAACATTAAAAATATATATATACTGTATAACTTGTATCTAAACATATTTTAGAATGTTTTCCTGGATACCGACTAATACTATCAAGCTATGGCATTTGCTCACCTTGGCTTCTTCTTCCTGTGCCTTTTTCACAATTGCTTGCAACTGTAGCTCTCGTTTAAATTCCGCATGGAGCAGCTTCTCATCCATCATTTTCCTCCTCTGGTCAAGGAGCTCCTCCTTCCACTTTCGTACTTCTTTCTCCTAAATACAAGTGTACCCAGCGGAAGAATTAAAACTTTTTAAACATTTTTTATTCATATGCAGTTAAATTTTAAGCTATCTGTTCATGCTTGATAACACATGCCAGAGGGTCTGGTTGTATGGAGATATACAGACACTTTTGGTGCATTGTGAAGTACAGGGCTCTGCAAAGTGTTTTCAGCCTCCAGATGTATCCATATATCAAGCACAACTGGACACCCCAAAATGTGTTAGCCTTCATCAACAAAGTATATACATATCTATCTATATCTATACAGTTCTTTCCACTTGAGTGCAATTCGGTTGTGTGCACAGCATCCTACTGTCCTGATCCATCTCCTATACCTACAATGTTTTTCTTCAGTTAATACTTTTTATTGCAGATAATACATCAGAGTCTTACAGTACAGTAGCATGAGAGTTATTCGACCATACATTACAATATACAGTGAGTAACAGACCAGTTGTATTGTTTCCCATTAACTAATACAGGTAAAGTCTACACTTAACATTAACAATATCAGCTTTTCCCAAAGGTTCGAGAGGAGCATAAGGCTAGGTATAGGACCAGTTGGGGTCTATTTTACAGAGCAGAGATTTAAAGTAGGGGGACCGCATAGTATAATATTGGTGTACTTTCTCCTTGGCTACATGGGGCATGCGAGAAAATGGGGCTGCTTGCTGGACAGCTTCTTGCCACTCAAGTAGATGAAGTATATCCATGGTGCGCCATTTCTGAAGAAGCAGGTGCTTTACTTCCACTCTGGCCTGAATGTACCACCTTATCAGGGGGTCTGTGAAATGGATGTGAGGCTAAGGAATGCTGAGCAGCAGCAGTTGGGGGGTGAGTGGTATAAAAGGGCCTACCACTAATTTGCAGGCTGCTAAGATTTCTTTCTAATATTTTTGGATCATCAAGCAGGACCACAGAATGTGATGGAGATCCCCTTCAGGAGAACTACCTGTACATCACCAGCAGGAGTCTTGATCAAGGAGACCAAACGCATGTAATTTAACCAGTGTTCTACATGCCCTGTGTAATCGTGTTTTGGATAAGCAAGCTTCTGTTGTCAGTACATGCTCTACAGGTCACCTTCCAGGAGTTATCCCACTCCAAAGGGAAGACAGTTATGCCCAGGGATGCAGCCCAGTATTCTCTTGAGGATTGTGTTTGATCGAGAATAACATTGCGAAAGTGAGAGTGAAGTCCACTTTCTATCCCTCTCATTTTAGAGAGCCAGGGCAGGATTGGAGGTCAAATGTTGACTCCCATGTCCTGGCTGGTAGGAGTTGTTTTACTAAGGGATATGGGGTGCTATGCATTTGTAAAAATTTCCAAAAGTCCTGATTCCCAAAGGGAAATTTGAACTGCAGATTAGCAAAGAAGTCCAAAATTAGAGTGCCAGGGATTAATATATCTTTAAGATAGACTATGCCCTTCTGAATCCAAGTGGTCCAGTGCACTATGAGGCCGCTGATGCGAAGTCCGGGGTTATCCCAGAGGGGGAGCCAGCCAAGGGGTGTGAGACAGATCCAGTGTAATTAGACAGCCATCCCCATGCTCATGTCGAGGCTGCAATGGTGCCCCAATGCTGGAGGTGACGGGGAGTGGGGTATACAGGTAGGCAAGCGGAGGAGTAGGAGAACACAAAAGGGTTTCGATTGTATCTTTGAAGCCAGAGAAGATTCCAGCCTCCCTTGGACCAGTGGGATTGAAGTTTGGCACGGCTGAGTCTTGGGGCAGTACCTTCCCAAAGAAAGGATCTGATTAGTGTGGCCAGCTTCACATACCAACTTGTGGGCAATGTGAAAGGAATATAAGAAAGGCAGTGAAAAATTCAGGGGGCCAACTTCATTTTGATTGCTGTAATCTTTCCCACTAAGGAAAGCAGCAGTTTCTTCCAACAATCCAAATCCGCAGTAAGATTTTGCAATAAGAAGGTGAGGTTTACAGTAGAGTTATGCAAGTTCTCCAGATAGATGGATGCCCAGATATTTTATCATGACAGGGGGCCATTTAGACCAGCCTGCACTATACCTACAATGTTAATTGTACTGGATGTGTGCACATACAATTTCGTCTGTATGCACTCCCTGTCTCCTTATACTTAAGCCCCTGCACTGACAGTAACAGCAGTCCATTATTTTCAGCTGTTAGAACCCAGTTATCACTCATTAACAGCAATCAAGTAAGCCATGATGGGGTGTGCGGTAGACTGTTCTAACGCACAGCTAGGGGGCATAGTCAGGCACGCTGGACGTGCAGGGGCCGTGGTAAGGGCTTCAGGCCCTCTAGCCATGCATTCGAACTGTCTAATGCACGCCCAGAGTGGTGTATTGTGCTTATAAATGGGTCACTTTATTTTCCATTCATGTGGAAATTTTAATTGCTATGTTTACATTAAGAAAGACTTGAATGTTTAATGTTTTTGTTGTAAAATAGTTCCTCCGCCTATTGTATTTTTTTTTGGGGGGGGGGGAGTTGAACTTTTGTCCTACTGTAGCCAGCATTCCTGAAGTTGGTTAGAAGAAGGAAGTAGAAGGCATGCGGGTATTTTGTTTTAAATGTCCAAATTCAGAGGTGCAGGGGCTGAGCGCAGAGCTCAGTTTCTAACTGGCAGGTAAGAACTGCGTGTTTTGAGTTGTGATGGAGCGAGCGGGCGGGTAGCAGGAAAGCTGCAGCAGCGAAACACAGACGCAAGTGTGATGAGAGAGAGTGTTTTAAATCGCAACTGAGGAAAGGTGCAGAACTGAAACAGAGACACCAGTGTAGCAAGCAAATAAAAAAAATGACAGCTGCAAATCCACTGTGTGTGATCCTGTTGTTGCCAGTAGAGCTAGGCGAAGGTCGGGTGCTTGGTACCAAGGAGAAGAGACATGAGCGGTTTCATTTTTGTCATAGTTACCCCCATGCATTCGCAGTCACCCACACACAGTTTCACAAACAGAGAGTTACTTTAGAGTAACGTTTTTCTGCCTTTTAGATATGTGTTTATTCAGGTTTCATTTGACAGTATAGTTTCTGGGAGGTGAGTGGGGAGTAAGCCGGGTTGAGCAGCAGCAGCAGCTAAAATCAGGTGGGGGTTATCGGGGAAACAGGGCTTCAGGTATTGAAACCGGCGAACAAGCGAAGCAGGCTTGAATGATGTTGAAAGATATGAGATCTATAGCTGAATTTAAAAAAAGGCAATGCTAGCATATGAACATATATTTTTTTTTATTTTTGAAGAGGATTTACTGGCTACTGTGGGGGGAGGAAAAATGGCATCTGTTTCATTTCTGAACTCTAATGACCCAAGGATTTTGAGCATGTACTGCATCCAGGTTGGCAGGGCTAGTTTAAGCCATGTGTTAGACACTTCTAACACACAGCTAACACCAATGACACTGTTCAAAATCCTTTGCCCATTTTATAAGCTGTATTCAAACACTAATCCCTGCTAATCGCAGTACTAATCACAGTGCTGCTGACTATTCACCTGCTGTCAGTTTTCTGTACCTGCTTTAAAAGGCCCCTCTATTCATCCTCTCCAGCAGGCTGTTGTTTTTTGTGGTTTTTTTTTTTTTTTTTCCAATGATGGAAAAGACAAGACACAAGATGCTATCCATGGAGGAGAAATTTTAGTTGGACGAAAAAGCTGAGAGCCCAGCAGTAACATGCAAAGACCTGGCAGTGGAGTTCAGTGTCTACCCATCCTGCATCTGCCAAATTAAAAAAAAAAAAAAGTAAGACCAAATCACTGCTGACTGGAGCGAGGGATGCAATAAGAACCAGAAGAGAAAAAGAGTAAAGAGACAGCCTGAAATTGCTATGTGTTTGGGGGTAGGGGGAGGATTCAAGAAGGAAATGAGGAGGCACTTTTTCACTGAAAGGTTGGTGAGAGGGTGGAATGAGTTGCTGGAGGAGGTGGTGGCAGTGAAGACAGTGGCCAGTTTCAAGGAGGGGTAGGACAGGGTGACGAAGAAGATTAAGACAGAAGGAGGCACTACTGGGAAGTGGAGGATGACTACAGGAGGAGTGGTGGGGGGGGAGCTCCAGGGGACTAACTGAGCTGCACACTCGAGCAGACTCGACAGACTACTATCGCCTGTTTCTGCTGGCAAATTTGTATGTTTGTGTGTAAAGTGGTTTTCAGCATCCCATGACAGAGGGATTCCACTATCTAGCCCCTTGATGCTGGAAAAGGCAAAACAGCTGCCTGTATCAATGAAAACTGATTTTGAGCTGACACAGGATTGGCTATCGCACTGGAAGGACAGACACTCAATTTCTTTTTTTTTTTTTTAATTCAATATGCTTTATTCATTTTTAAGTTGTACATGTGAGTTATTAGGCATACAAAATATCATACATACACCAGAACATGACATTTTAGCCTTGTGGTTACATCGGCTCAATAATAACTATTACTACTATATCTACAATTGTATCTATCCCCATTAATACCCCTCTGCCCTCCTCCCACCCCTTGCACCCTTCTATCTCTATAGGTCTTCATTCCTCCCTCCTCCTCTTTCTAGATACAAGGTCATCGCAAGCTGTTTGAAGTTGGGAGCTTATTGGTATTTGAGAAAGTCTAACAAAGGGATCTTCTATGAATCTAGATAGCAGGCACTTCATTGCTTGTTAAAGCTTCCAGGGGTATCTATTTATGTTCAGCATCGGCATCCCTCTCTGTTATTGAGTAATCAAGGTCAGTGTGTATAGTTTGCCCCATTTCTTGTCAAAATTAGTGGGGGAATGTCTAAGGCTTGCAATCATCTTCTCTATTCTCACGTTAAATAGGAGCTCACTTAGCCATTCTGAATAAGAAATAAGTTGGGAATCTTTCCAGTGCTTCAATACTAACTAGTTTTTTTTTACTGAGTGGGAAATTAGTGACACAGCATATCTCCTCTCTAGCACTGGAACCTGGGAATAATCACCCAAAATACACATTTCAAGTTTGAAAAGTTGCTCCAGACCAAGTAGAGGATCAAGTTTATTCTTGATTGCTTGCCATAGGGGTCTAATTGAAGGACAGTCCCAGAGAACATGAAAGATAGTGCCTTCATTTATACCACACCTGGTGCACTTTGTGTCTTGCAGTTTACCCACAGCTGCAAGCTTAGCTGGGGTATAATAGATGTTGTGCAGTATATAAAATTGCATAAGATGAAGTGTGTTGTTGGAAGCGTAGGAGTATACTGCTTGCCATATTCTATCCCAGCAAAGCTTTACATCTGGAAGTTGGGCCTCCCAATACGGAGATGCCCCATGGATATCCTGGAAAATAGTTGGATATAATACTGCTGTTATTTTTGAAACAGCATGTGGACTCCATGACAGGGTACTAGCATATTAAGAAGGTCTGTCTGATCAATATTCCAGGTTTCTGTTCCAAATCTGCTGACTAACAGATGTCTAATTTGGTAGCCTTTAAACATCTGGTTAGGAGAAAGACGTAGGGAAAGTAGTAATGCTGGAGTGGGTTTGATTTTACCATGCTCTAACAAATCAGAAACCTTTACTTCTATTCCAGAAGATTCTTCTTTAGACTTTAGGAATTGACCCTCTAACATAAAGTTCGGATTTAAATATAAAGGTTGAGATATATCTCTGCCATTGTTATGTTTGAGAGCTTTACATAACTGGGCTTGCACTTTCAGTGATATATGGATCAGTTCATTCTTCAGGATAGTCAGATCTATTTTAGGAGCAGTATATAGCAGGCTGGTTGGGGATATGCCACTTTGCTTGATTATTTAGCCCTCAATTTGTAACCATAGCAGTACGTAATTCTGGTCTACCGTGGTGGAAATAGGGGGTAGCAATGGAGATATTTCACCATATGACTTGCTAGATAATAATGAACAAAAATTTGGGAGCCGAAGGCCTCCTCTCTGTTTAGCTGCATCTAACTTAATATTTGATCTTCTTGGTGGTTTTGCCATTCAAAGAAATTTGGAAATTATTTGTTGTAGTTTCTGAAACCAAGATTGCAGAAGATAAAAGTTAAGCATATTCAGAGGGTAGAATATTCTGGGGAGAACATTCATTTTAATTACATTAATTCTTCCTTGCAGGGAAAGATATATAGGAGTCCATCTGTCTAAGTTCCGTTGTATAATTCCTAGTAGAACATCAAGATTTAACTTTTTAATCTGCGACAGGTTTGGTGCAATTGTGAGGTCTAAATATTTGAGTTTGGATGACCAGTTTCGTTGTAGGCCTACCATCTGTGAACGACAGGTGTGGGAGTTTAGTGGAATTACTGATTTTTCTATATTCAATTTGTAATTAGATAGGGCCTCATATGATCCTACTGTGGATATTACTGCTTGGAGAGAAGTCGCAGGATCTGTAATATGTAACATTATGTCATCGGCATATGCCGATAAACGCAAGTCCCAATCTCCTACCTGAATACCTTTGATTAAAGGGGAATATTTTAGGTGATATAGGAGTGGTTCCAGGTACAGATTGAAAAGTAGTTGTGAGAGAGGGCATCCTTGGCGTGTTCCGGAGTATAGAGGAAAAACTGTAGTTCTGAAAAAACCCATTGCAATAGACCTTTGCTGTAGGGCTGGTATATAGAATTTGTATCCACCTTATGAATGCTTGGGGAAAACCAACTTTCTTTAAGACTTCAAATAAGAATATCCAGCTAACCCTATCAAATGCCTTCTCTGCATCCAGGAACACCACAGCCATTGGGTGGGGTGCTATCCTGGATACAGAGAAGACATGAAACAATTTTCTGAGATGATCAGCAGAGAAGCGACCTGCAACAAACCCTACCTGTTCTGGACTAAGTAGTGGCGTCCATAACTTTGTTAATCTGTTAGCCAGAATTTTAGCAATGAGATTGGTATCATAGTTCAATAGAGAGATTGGACGGTAATTGGAGACTAATTGAGGGGTTTACTTGGTTTTGGAAGTACAATTATAAGGGCTTCTAGAAGGGAGGGAGGGATCAGAGAGTCCAGATTCACACAGGTAGTTAAACATTCTTAATAATATAGGCCAGAGTTGGTCTTTAAATACTTTATAAAAGCGGGGTGGAAAACCATCTGGTCTGGGGGCTTTATCTTCTGGCAATAAACTAATTGCCTCCATTAGTTCCTGTTGAGTTATAGGGTTTATAAGGATATCCGCTTATAACTGCTAAAGAGAGGGACGTGGGAGATTATTTAAATATGCCTGTATATCCGCTATTTGGGGGGTAAGCACTTGAAGGGAATATAGGGACCTATAGTAGTTCTCAAATTCTTGCACAATTTCCTTTGGAGTAGTGAGGAGGGAGTTATCTTTGAGGGAGTTAAGTGCTACCACTATTTTGGATTCTTCTTGCTTCCTTAATCTAAGGGCAAGTAAGTGACTGACCATATCTCCCTGCTCAATATATTTAGCATGGATCTTGAATATGGCATATTGGGCTTGCTCTCTCAGGGATTCCGAATATTGATGTTTTAATTTGGCTAATTGTTCCAGGGTATCTTCATTATGAGGAGATAATAATTGGTCTTTTAGGATTATGATTTGGGAGAGGAGGGAGGACGAGAGTGCCTCTCTCTTTTTTTTCCCCGAATGGTAGAAAGTCGAATACATTCTCCTCAAACCACACATTTCAAGGCACACCATAGTTTGTCAGTATGGTTTATGGTACCCTGGTTATGCAAAATAAATTGATCAATTGCTTCTTTAAGGGCGAGTAATGCCTGGTTGTCCTGGAGCAGCTGAACATTTACTTTCCACACAGTACTTTTAGCTTTGTGGACAGAGACAGTTCTTTCCATCCATACGTGTGCATGGTCAGATATAGTTCTCGGAGCCATATCACTACCTATTAGGCCTTCTAAAATTATATTATTTACCAGGAAATAATCAATGTGAGATAAAGAACTATGTATTGGGGAATAAGATGTATTTTCCTGGTAAATGGGTGTAATAGTCTCCATGGATCATTGAGGCTGTAGTTTGCCATAAATTCTCTCAGGGCTCTTTGTGCTGGGGAGAGATTAGGACTTCTATATGTTGTTTTGTCTAATTCTGGCAAATAAACAAGATTCCAGTCCCCTGCAATGATAGTGGGTAGTCGGGGAAAAGAAGTTAAAGCTGTCGTAAGTGTTACAAATAATTTGGATGACTCTATATTGGGCCCATATACTGATCTCAAAATCACCTCAACGTGATTTAGGAGTCCTTTTAAAAATATAAATCTTCCTTGTACATCAGCATGGCATTGCTGTAGCCTGAACGGAGTTCCCCTAGTAATATGGATTGCTACCCCCCTTTGCGCTGTTGCATTCCCCAGACACATATACCTGACCCATTTGCCTTCTTCTAAAGAGATTTCCTTCTTTTTCTAGTAGGTGCGATTCTTGAAGAAAAGATGCATTACAATGCAAAGTTTCTAAGTGTCTTAGGATTTGGTACCGCTCGACTCGGTTCTGAGCTCCTCTAATATTCCAGGATATAAATCTTACTACTATGTGGGATTAGCCTTGTATTTTTTGACAAGGGAAAACCTTCCCTTAGATATGGGGTAATTGTCCAATCTGGGATTAGAAAGCCTTAGACATTCCAAGAGTACCAGAGGACCATGCTTGACTGGAGTCCCAACTTGCTCTGTTATTAGAAAAACCTGTATCCAAAATACCCTCCTGGTAATTTGACCATAATAGTGAATAGATGCAGTGTCCCCAAACCAAAAACATTCCCATCCCAACAAAATAAGCTATATCCTCCAGTCCTAACGACTGCACTCCCTTTATTTATTCAGCTGTAATCATTATCAACCACCAGATAGCCTACTGTCCCCCTTCCCCTCCCCCTTCCCCACTTTCTAAACATACCAGCAATAGTAGATTTTAAACTCTTATTTTTGTTTCCTTTCTTTTGGTTTTAAAACACTGGCATATAATTTTTACAACAGAAAGCTGGTTACCAATAAAAATTCAACATACTTGTACCACATCCCATCAACATTTTAGCAATATAACAGAGTCAGAAATTAAAAAAAAAAAACGAACTTTAGACCCACAGTTTTATATGAGACAAGTCCTCACTATTATACCAGTCTATGTACTTGGTTTACTTCAGTATTGTAGCAGCACTTGCGAGATATCCAAAGTCCAGCTGTTATTTAGATCATCCCATCGAAGCAATTATTCTGCTGACATGCTTGAAGTACTGGCTCTCCAATACAGTCCCTTTATTCACTTGAAAAGGTCTAGATATAACTTCTTAAGCTGGACGGTAGCTGAACTCAAAGTTTCAAACGAGATCCATTGTCCTTCTTTGTTAATCTGCAGAGTTGCTGAATATCGCATGTGGAATTTCACCCCTGCAGCTATGAGCTTAGCAACTAGTGGATGCACTTCTAGGCGTTTCTGTTGCACAGATAATGGAAGATCTTATGCAATGCAAATTTTTTTGCTATTTCATTGAACTTCTTTGGTTTCTTTCAACTTGTCCAGAATTACCTGCTTGTCTAGGTAATTTAATAGATACGAACATACGAAATTTGCCAGCAGATAAAGGCCTAGAGGTCTATCAAGTCTGCTCGAATGTGCAGCTAGCACCCCTTATTCTGCAGCTGCCCCTCCTCCACCCTTCCCCTTCATTAACCCTCCCCCTTGTCCTGTCCCATCCTCGTTTGAAGCAGTCCACTGTTCTACTGCATACCACTTCAGCAGGTAACGCATTCCACCCAGCCACCACTCTCTCTGTAAAAAAGTGTCTCCTCATCTCCCTCCTGAACCTTCCTCGCTCCAGTCTCATACCATGGCCCCTGGTGGCCCTCCCCTTCCTTACTTTGAACAGTCCCTCTGTACCCGTCTTGTTTATTCCTTTCATGTATTTAAAGGTTTCAATCATGTCACCCCTGTTTCTCCTCTCCTCCAGTGAGTACATGTTCAACTCCTTCAACCTCCTCTCGTATGATAAGTCCCCCAGCCCCTTGATCATCTTTGGCTCTCTGCTGCACCCCCTCCAGTAACTTAATGTCCCTCTTCAGATACGGACGCCAGTACTGCACGCAGTACTCCAGGTGTGGTCTAACTAATGACCTATACAGTGGCAGAACCACCTCCTCCCTCCTCGAGGATATACCCCTTGCAATACAACCCAGCATTTTGTTCGCCTTTGCAGCTGCCTTCCTACATTGTGCCGAGTTGTTCATTGACCCTGTAATGAGCACACCCAGATCCTTCTCCTCCTCTGTCTGGGCTAGCTGCACTCCCCCTAGCTGGTAACTCCTCCTTGGGTTCTCCATCCCAAAATGCAGCACCTTGCACTTTTTGGCATTAAAGCCCAGTTGCCAGGTGTCTGACCAGGTTTCAAGCTTTGCCAGATCATCCTGCAACCCCTGCCATCCCCCAGGTCATCCACCACCGCGCCTACCTTGGTATCATCAGCAAACAGACTGATCTTGCTCTTGATGTCCCATGATATGTCTGCAATAGTATCTCAAACAACACTGGTCCCAACACTGAGCCCTGTGGAACAACTCGTCACTGCCCTTGGGTGTGAGAGCCCCCACCCACCACCACCTCTGTTGCCTTCCCTGCAGCCAGTTTCCTACCCATCTCACCAGCTTTGCACCCACCCCTGTGCCTACTAACTTCTTCCCAGCCTTCCATGTGGCACACAGGTAGATGCCTTACTGAAGTCCAGATACAGGACATCCACTGCATGACCCCTGTCCAGCTGCCTAGTTACCCAATCATAGAACTCGACCAGGTTGGTTTGGCAGGATCTGCCACGTATGAAGCCATGCTGTCTGCTGTCCTGTAGTCCTTGGCCTCTAGGAGGCCACCAGCCTCCTCCAGGATAGTTCTCCATTAGCTACTCCATGATGGATGGAGGCTCACCAGTTCATAGTTTCCCGGTTCATCCTTGGGGCCACTCTTGTGGAGGGCACCACATGAGCCATCCTCCAGTCCTGAGGTACACACCCGAATGTAGTGAGGCATTAAATAGGGGCTGCCAAAGGACCTCTGCCAGCTCCTTCAGTACCCTGGGGTGGATGCCATCTGGGCCTGGCGCCTTGTCCACCCTCAGTGCCTTCAAACCTCTCAAACTCTGCCCTCCATGATTTCCCATCTGTCACCCCCCCCACTTCTGCCATTCTCACCTTGGGTGTCACCCCTTCTCTTTAGTAAATACTGAGCAGAAGTACTCATTTAGTGCTTCCACCATCGCACCCTGCTTCCACCCAACCCCTCCTTTCTAATTCTTACTATGTGGTCCTTACAGTTCCTTTTCTCCCTGATGTACTTAAAGAAGTCCTTCTCCCCCTTCTTAATGCCTTGTGCCAGCCTGAGTTCCGTAGATGCTTTGGCTCCCCTTACTGCCCTTGTCACCTCCTTCGATTCTGTCAAGTACTCCTCCCTGTCCTCCCCCTCCCTGTTTTCTTGTACTTCCTAAAGGCAGCTCTTTTCCTCCTTACCTTTTCCATGACCTCCTTGCTCAACCAGATCGGTTTCTTAGCCCTAGCCTTCTTGCTCTGGACTTTGCAGCAGGTTTTGGTTGCCTCCACTATCCCCAGCTTTATGAGCTCCCACCTCTGGTTAGTGTCCATACTAGATTGAATTCTGGCCAGGTACCCTTTTACCACTTCCCCCATCCTCCCAAAGTCGGCCCTCCTGAGTCCAGCACTATTCTGCCAGATTCCACTCTTCCTTGCCCATATCCAATGTGAGCCATACTGGAGCGGTGGTCACTCCCTGACAGCGGTTCCTCCACCGTAAGTTCTCTCACAAGTCCCCATTTGCCAGCACAAGGTCAAGGGTATTTTCTAACCTGGTTGGTTCACTGACCATTTGCAGCAGGAAGCTGTCCTGGAAGGCATCCAGTAGTACCTGCTCCCTTCTGTTCCTGGTTGTTGGGGTGCTCCAGTCCACTCCTGGCATGTTGAAGTCCCCACAATCACCACACTACCCTTCTGCAGGGTCCTCCTGATCTGTCCCACTAGTTCCCTGTCTAACTCCTCCATCTGAGATGGTGGCCTATACACCACTCCCATTCTAAAATCCTATTCTTGGAATCCTGGATTTGCATCCAAAGCGACTCCATACTACCCTCCTCCCCTTCCTCCCTTACACACTTCAGTCCTTCCCTCACATATGTGCCACCCCCCCCTTTCCCAATCACTCTGTCCCTATGAAATAATCTGTACCCTGGTACAGACAGGTCCCAGTCATTGTATTGGGTGGCCCATGTTTCCACGATGACTGCAATGTCCACCTCTCCCTCTGCCATGAGAACCTGTAACTCTGCAGTTTTCCTCCCAAGGCTCCTAGCATTAAGGGTAACCACCTTCCACCCTTTTTTTGATGGAATATCAGAGGCCGTGAAGGCAATCTAATCGAAGGTGTGGGCCGTAAAGCCCGGTGAGCTCGCTCTACGATATATGATGGGCCATCAGGAGAAGGCCCAGCTATTTTGGCACATAGCTTTTGCACAAAAGAAATGGGATTTACCCCTTCTTCCCCTTCTGGGAGCCCCAGTATGACCAAATTATTGCGTCTTGATCTTCTAGTTTGTCCTCGGTCTTACGGAGTCGCTGTCGTAAAGATACAACCTCAGGATCAAGTTGAGCCCTCCAGTCATCTAGGGAGGAGATCCAAGCTTCGTTATCGCTCATACGGACTGCAAGCTGCGCCATGCAAGAGTTTAATGCTTGAAGGCCTCCTACCACTGCTTGGAGATATTCCTTTATAGATGCAAAGCCCTCAAAAAAAGTCGCTTCAGTTAGCAGGGTGGGAGATGGGAGTCCCCAGAGCAGCTCGCTTTGTTGCGCTTCGCTGGCTTGTCTTTTTCAGGAGACGGTGGTGGCGCCTGTTTGGGCCGCTAAGGCTTCATTTCTCTCTCTCCATACGCTAGGCAACCAGTCAGTTTGGCAAAGTCGATGGAGCGGTGTAAAGCAGGTTGTTATCCGATGTTCTGTTTCCAAAAAAGTAGGACTAGTGATGGATAGGGTTGTTATTTAGCAGGGGGTTGGCGGAACGATGCAGAATGAGACTATCTGGCGGCCATCACAACCGGAAGTCCAGACACTCAATTTCTTATCGGCGCATACACGGAGAGAAAGCCAGTACAGATTTCAGTGCTTCAGTGAGTAGTTGCAGAATATCCTCCCCACCCTCATCAGTCACTATGCCCCACGTAAAATTTACAATGCAAATGAGACCACATTGTTTTTTCATGCAACTCCAGATGGGACTAACATTTAAGAGGGATGTTTGTCTGGCTCAGAAAAAGCAAAAGAAAAGGGTATCTGTAATGGTGTGTTCCAACGCTACTGGAAAATTCCACGTATGGGGATCAGAAAATATAAAAGACCCTGCCGTTTCTGTGGGGTGTCTTTTGATGCTCTGCCAGTATGTTACTAAGCTAAAGCTGACGTCTGGATGACAAGTGAAATTTTCCAGAGCTGGCTCCAAGATTTGGACATGTCAATGTAGAGAAGGTAAAGGAAAATCTGTATGCTGGTAGACAACTGCCCAGCTTACCACCCTCTGAAGCCCCAAATCATAAAGCTTATCTTTCTACCACCAAACTATAGAACTGTAATACAGCCTACGGATCAGTGCACAATATACAGCCTCAAACAGCATTACCAAAAACAGATGGTGACCAAAATCCTGCCCATGATAGAAGCATCAACCACTCAACAACACTGTTGTGACCTCACAAAAGAGGTTAACATTCTCAGTGCTATTCACCTGTTCTACTCAGCCTGGTGTAAGGTCTCTCCCATAACAATAGAGAACTGTTTTAAAAAGGTAGGCTGGTGTAATAAACAGTGTCACAGAAAATGAACACGAACACTAAGAGATCACTGCAGTGTCCCAGGCATGCTAAAAGAGGCCTTCTAAAGTATATGCAGCAGTCGATGATCACAAGCGGGACACTGACTGAAGATGAAATCTGCCAGTCGGTAACAGGACAAGAAACAAGAGGCTGAAAATAAGGACGATGAAGAGTCTGATGCCATGATGAGGGACATACGTGTTATGTCAACACAAGAGAAAAGCATGACTTTACATGGCCGTATACCTTTAGGCAACATGCACTGTCTGCTGGTAACTCAAAGCAAACCCCAATGGCAGACTTCTTCAAGCGAGATCTAGATATCAACCAACAGTCTAAAAGGAGTAGAACACCTTCCTATCTTCCAAATGTTTGTTTCTTTGTTAACAGACAACTCTTCTCATGTAGCTGTTGAGGATATTTGTGTTTGCTTTAGTTTATTTTCACTGTTCACACCAGCCTTTGTAACTAGCCTGGGGGTCTCCATTTTCTGGTCACTGAAATCTCATTGTGCCTGATAGCAGCATTATCATATGAAAACATGATGTGTCAGCACCATTTAGATGCCACATTTAGATGCCACAGTATGCCTGTCTGCTTACTTACAAGTCATCAAAAAAGTTGCAGCAAGGTGTGAAATACCACATTTACCTTCAACTAGCTTTACAAATTGTCTTAGATATAATGCAGTTTTTTTTTTTTTAAATGCATTCAATCTGTGTGTTTTCAGAGAGTTGTTTCAGGTTATGGGTACTTTCAGCACAGAAATATACGATGTAAATGGGTGCTGTGGCATCATCTTCTCATAAGCTAATGCAGCTCTGAAGGACAATGCACCTCACCCACTGTGCCAAGTTTATTTCCAAATTCTGGTTTGGCTCTCTTCCACCTTATCTTTTTTCCTCTATTAGCATTCCTCCCCCTAGCCCTCACTCATAGATACATAGACAGTGTCGGCAGATAAGGGCCTATGGCCCACCCAGTCTGCCCATTTGAGCTTGTAAGTTCAGTTTATGTTTTCCAAGAAGTCTGTTGCCCCTTACCCCTGACCTCCAGAATTCTTTATGCGTTCATCCCATGCATTCTTAAATCCTGATTGTTTCAGCCCCCACCACTTCCTCTGGCAGGGTGTTCCACTTGTCCACCACCACGTTCTGTGAAGAAATTCTTCCTCACGTTTCCTCTGAATCATCCTCCCTCCAACTTCATCCCATGCCCTCTAGTCCTGGAACATCTTTTCGCTTAAAATAGTGTATTCCTGCACCCTGTTCCTCCCTGTAAGATATCAGCGTTCTATCATATCCCCTCTCTCCTCTCCTCCAGGAGTACATGTTCAGTTCCTTCAACCCTGTCTTCATAGGACTTGTGATGCAATCCATGCACCATCTTTGTTGCCCTCCTCTGAACCTTCTCTACCCTGTCTATGTCCTTACGTAGGTATGGTCTCCAGAACTGTACACTGTACTCCACGTGGGGCCTCACTAGTGTCTTGTATAGTGGAATTATGACCTCCTTTTCCTGCTGGTGATGCCCTGCCTATACATCCCAGCATCCTATTTGCTTTACCTGCTGCCTTGTCACACTGTTTCCCTACCTTGAGGTCATCAGAGATGATAACCCCAAGATCCCTTTCCTGCTTAGTGCATGCTATATCCTCACCCCCCAACTGATATATTGTGCCAGGGTTTTTGTGCCCCATATGCATTATCTTGCACTTCTTTGCATTGAATTTCAACTGCCAATCCCCTGACCATTCTTCAAGTTTCTGCAGGTCCCTTCTCATTCTGTCTACACCCTCTGGTGTGTCTACTCTGTTACAGAGCTTTGTGTCATCAGCGAACAGCGAAATTCTGCCTTCTAGGTCCTGCGCAATGTCACTGATGAAGATGTTTCAGATTTCACAATATGCGCACCCTAGCTATCCCACACCGTGCTACCTCAGCAAGCCAATCCGCATTCTCATACCATTTCTCCAAACTGTGGAACCACCTGCCACCTCAAATTAGACATTCCTCCTCCTTGCATTCCCTCGCCACTGTCCTGCACAATTACCTCTCTCCGAACTGCTCCTGCTTCTAGCATGCTCACCACACTTCTACTTATCCCCAAACACCACATCACTACTATATTCTGCTCCTCCACAAACCTTCTAATCCCAGTGATTAGCACTTACGCCTCTTTATCAATACCCTTACCTTCCCCACTCACATCTCTCATCCTACTCATACCAATCCCCCAACCCCCACAATACCTTATTATGTTCCTCCTTACCCTTCACTGATTCCAATGACTAGCTATTTTTCTTTACCTAAATAGTAATCCTAGCTATTCCCTATATCTGGTCGTCTTCACCTTTTTTAGTGTCCCTGCTCCATCTAGGCATACCTGCTCGCCAATCTTAGTCTCACTGCTGCTTATCTGATGGATTTAATTTTTCTTTATCCGCCAATATTGACATATTGTGCACAGCATTAAGTACTGCTGATTACACTGAATCTATTTAATTATGTTCCAAATTATTGTACTAAATGTAACTGTTGCTTCACTGGCTCTACTGTGTCGTATCGTATTGTATTGTATGTTATCTCCCCAGTTCCCCCTCCCCCCAGGACGCACCGGGAGATGAGCAATTTGTTGCTCAGTGTGCCTTTTCTAGTGAAACATTTCAATAAATAAATTAGATTTCAACAACCAGAAACTGGAGACCCCCAGACCAGTTACAGGGGCTACATGAAAACAGTTAAGTGTTGACAAGGAAAGAACAGGTTACTCACCTGTAACAGTAGTTCTATGAGTGGTATATGTTGTTCATCCACACTTATTGGCATGTCTCCTTTCCCTTTAAGGATCCACCGGAAGTCTTCAAGCTGGCTCCTCCCACTCACCCGGGCGGCATATACCATGGCTCCACCCCATGACACCAGATCTTAGCCCGCTGGAAGCCAGGTGTTCTGCGTCTGCAGCCGGGGAGGTCGGGTGGGTCCGGGTGGATGAACAACATATACCACTCCTAGAACTACTGTTACAGGTGAGTACCCTGTTCTTCTAGGATCGTGGATATGTTATTCAGCCACACTTATTGGCAGACTCCTAGCAGTTCTCTGGGAGGAGGGAGGCAAGGCACACCCCCCCTACTTAGGGAACGGAGATTGGAGAACCAAGGCCCCAAAACCAGCATCCCAACATGACTCAAGGTCGATGTGGTACTGGGTGATGAAGGTGTTTGCTGACTTCCAGGTAGCAGCCCGGCAGATTTTCTGAATAGGGATGTCCCTGGAAGCAGCCCCTGATGCAGTAATATGGCGGGTGGAATGAGCTCTTACGCCTCCGGGAGGCTCCATGCCCAACTCATAGCACAGACCTGTGCATGATGTAATCAATCTTGCCATAGTCCGCTTCGCTGCAGGTCTGCCAGAAGTGGCTTCAGTGTAGGTGACAAACAGCTGGCGAACCTCACCCCGAATTTCCGTCCTCCTCTCCTTGTAATAGGAGAGAGCACGTCTCAGATCTAAAGTATGGAGCCTGTACTCGGCCTCCGAGGTGTAATTAGGGTTGTATACCAGCAGAGCCAACACCTAGTTAAGGTGAAACTCTGTCACTACCTTCGGAAGGAATTTTGGGCGGGGGCATAGGAGGACTTTGTCCCCGTGGAAGACCAGATAAGGGGAGTCCACCGAAAGCAAATGGAGTTCCACTGTCCTTCTGGCAGACGTGATAGCTACCAGGAAAGCAATCTTCCATGACAAGTGTGACGGCACACTTGTGCATAGGTTCGAATGGCTTGCCCATGAGTTTTGCCAGTACCAGCAGTAGATCCCACGGAGGTGGAGGTTCACGCACCGGAGGGGAAATGTGATCCAGGTCTTTGTAAAAGCACCAGACCACTGTCTCCTGCGCCAACGTCGGCTGACTGGCCCACGCCCGGTAAGCAGAGATGGCTGCCAGGTGCACCCTAAGGGTCGTTGACCCGTAGACCCCCTTTGGAGAGAGACCAAAGCTAGTCGAGAATGTTAGCCACTGGACAGGACAAAAGATCCAGGCCCTTGCCCTGACACCAAATGGAAAACCGCTTTCATTTGAAGGCATAACACTTCCTGGTTGATTCCTTTCTAGATGCCTCCATCACGGTGTAGACATCTTTGGAAAGATGCAAAGCCTGGAACTCTAGCCGCTCAGGTACCAGGCTGTGAGGTGCAGGGAGTGAAGGTCCAGATGGAATACCTTCTCCTGATTTAGTGATATCAGGTCCAGGCGTGTACAAAGTCGCTCCAGGGGCCTGCAGCTGAGGCTGAGAAGATCTGGATACCACCACTGGTGCGGCTAGTCTGGGAACTACCAGGATCACCTTCGCCTTGTCCCTCCTCACCTTGAGGAGCACCTTGTGGATCACGGGAAATGGAGGGAAGGTGTAAAGGAGGCCTGGGGTCCACGGCCTTGTGAAGGCATCCCCCTGCAGTGAGCCCTGCTGAGGGTGGCAGGCATGAAACAAACTCAGCTTGGTGTTTTCCCCTGAGGCAAATTAGTCCACCATCGGTTTGCCCTAACTGGAGAACAGGCTGTAAGCCACCTCTGGATGGAGAGACCACTCATGGGATGTCTGACCCAAGCGGTTGAGAGCATCCACCAGATGATTCGAGGCTCCTGCCACATGGATGGCTAGGAGATCCGCCTCCAAATGGCTCACGAGGGTCCAGATGTGGAACACCTCCTTGCATAGCAGATAGGAGTGCATGCCACCCTGTCTGTTGAGGTAGTACATGGTCATGGTATTGTCCGTCTGGACTTGAACCACTTGATCCCAGAGCTGAGGAGTGAAAGATGACAGTGCCAGTCTGACTGCTCTGAGCTCCAACAGGTTGATGAGGCATCAGGACTCCTCGGGGGTTCATAGCCCTTTTGTCCCCCATGTGGGCTCCCCAGCCCATAAGAGAGGCATCGGTCATGAGGACGACGGTTGGCTCCGGGCAGACAAACGTGATCCCTTCTTGCAACTGGTCTGGGGCGGTCCACCACTGGAGAGCGTCCCACATCCTCTGGGTTGCAGTGACCAGCTGGTCGAAATGACCATAACACTCAGTCCACTGTGCGGCCAGTTCCCTGTGGAGGGGTCGCATGTGCAACCGGACCCAACGGACCACTGAGGTGCATGCTGCCATGTAACCCAGAAGGCACAGAAAGTCCCTGGCAGGGAACAACTGCCCAAACAGAAATGACTGGGCAAAGAAGGAAAGAACCTCCGCCCTGTCCGCCGGGAGCCGAGCTCTGGCTTGACAAGAGTCGAGCTCTGCCCCGATAAAATCCATCACCTGAGAAGGCATGAGTTCCGACTTGGCCTCGTTGATCAGGAGGCCGAGTTGAGAGCAGGTCTGGAGGGCCAGATCCCTGGACCTCTCCACCTCCTGTTGGGTGGAACCTGCGAGGAGCCAATCATTTAGGCAGGGCTAAATTCTGCCCCCTTGATGCCGTAGATGGGCTGCCACCACTGCAATGCATTTGGTGAAGACCCTGGGGGCCGATGACAGGCCGAACGGCATGGCTCAGAACTCATACAGGGTCCCTTCGACCCTGAAGCTGAGGAACCGCTGATGGGACGGATGGATTGGGACATGAAAGAATGCTTCCTGCAGATCCAGTGAACAGAACCACGTTTCACTCCAAGGATGGTATGATCTGGGACAATGTGACCATCCGACAGGTGCGTGACCTGAGATATTGATTCAAATCATGCATATCTAGAATGGGGCGCCAGCCCCCCATCCGCCTTGGCACCAGGAAGTACCTGGAGACAAAGCCTGGGTCTGCTGGAGGATCCACCACCAGAGCCACTGCCTCCTTGAGGAGGAGCTGAGCGATGTCGTCTCGAAGAGCTGACTGGGTGTGCGCGGAAATCCATTCTTCCCGCGGGGCACGGGCTCAGCCGAGAGGGTACTGCTCGAATTCTAGAGGCAGTCCCTGACAAACCACTTCGAGAACCCACCTGTCCGACGTGATCACAGACCAGGCAGAAAGAAAGTGACGGAGCCGGCCACCCACAGGAGGACACAGAGCTGGCGTGACAGGAGTAGGGGTGGCAGCCTCCACCCCGTCACTGAGCAGGCTTGGAGAAGGAGGAAGCTCCAGAACCTGAGCCTCAGCATCCTTAACGGCCCTGTTGGGATCCCGACTTGGGCCGAGAGCGCCAAGCTTGAGCCTGCTGCTGATGCTGCTGTCCCACTTGAAAGGAGAACTGCTGAACCGCAGGGGAAGAGTGCCGAAAGGGCTTCTTCTTCGTGCCTGAAGAACTCAGAGCAGAAGTAGCATCCAAGGTGGCACTGGACTGCTCTACGCGCTGGAGGTGACAAGCCACTCCAGGGCCGAACAAGTCAGTCCCAAGGAAGGGCACATCAGCTAACTTGTGCTGAGTATCCTCTGGGAAGGAGAAGAGCCTAAGCCAAGCCCTGCAGCGAGAGGCTACTGTGGCAGCTATTGAGTGGGCACAAGAGTCCCCAATGTCCAGGGACACCTGGAGCTGCTGTTTAGCAACAGCTCAGCCCTGGTCTTGGACCTGCTAGTCCGTGATCTGCATGTCCGCAGGGAGATGTGGGAAGACTTTGTCTAATGACCCGAGAAGGGCGTGAGAGAAGTGTGCCATGATGATGGCTGAACTTGCTTGACAAAGGCCCAAAGAGAAGCCGCACAGACCTTCCTCACCGAATGGTCCAAGAGCTTGGGCTCTTTATCGGGAGGTTGGTCACTGTTGGCAGAACTGCCAGTATGCCTGAACATGGAGGCGGTCACCAGGCTCTTGGCTAACGGGCGCTCTGTGAACCCCGCTAGGGATCCCATGGGAACCGCATACTTGATGGCCATGCGGGCAGACGGGGCTGGACAAGAGGCAGGACGCTGCCAGAGTTCAAGTGCTGGACCAACAATGGCCTCGGCCACAGGACAGGCCTCTGTCGGGGTGTTCCCTCTATTAAGAATGTCCATAAGAGGGTACTCTGCTTTTTTCTGGATGGGTTCCGAGGCATCCCTGTGGACTCAAAGATGAGACGAAGGATCCCTTGGAAGGAGGAAGGACCTTCCTCCATCCCTAGGCCAATGGACGGCTCATCATCCCCAGAATGAGAGTGAAGCCAGGTGACGTCCGAATCCGAGAAGTCAGGATACAGCGGCCTACTGCCCAAATCACCCTTGACATGCCGAGGGTGGTCCGGGGTGGCTTTGACTGACAAACGCCAGGGAAGCCCGGTGTTTGGTTGGTCTTCTTTGGACAGAACCCCTCCCACAAGCTGCTTAGGCGGTGGTTCCACCACGATCGGTTGAAAGACCGGCTTAGGCCGAACAGGTAGTCACGCTGGTCCCGCAGGCGGTGGAACCGAAGGTTTCGGATCTTAAAGGGTCGGCTTTGGCTTACGAGGTGAAAGCCCAGTAATGTCCGGGGTAAGAGTCGGAGTCGACTTGTGCCCAGACAAGAGCAGCTGTTTGCCACATGAGGTCCTCGTAGTGCTGACGGAGTTTCCCCCTGAACCTCTCCTCATCCGAGGAGGACGAGGATGACCGATGGCGTTGCCTCTTTTTGGAGCGCTCATGGCTCTTCCTCGGCCTTCTGGATGAGGGGGTTCTAGAAATCGACCGAGATCGGGCGGGCTGTCTCGGTCACTCAGGAGACACCGGCGGGACCAGTGATACCCGGGGGTCCGAACCAGGTCCTCGATGGGGACACCAGCGGGCTAGGTCTCCTCATCGAGGAAGACAAGGACCAGAGTCCTCTCTAAAAAGTCGTCATCCGGAGTCAGCGACAGTGAGTCGATTGGGTTGAGAACAATCTCGACCTCATCGGCCGCATCCTCGAGTGACTGGCCCGACGGAAGGTCCGTGAAGCCGGCGGCTGAAGAAGCTATCTCGACTGAGGTCAAGACCACATGCTCATGGGACTGAAAGAGCGCCTTCGCTGAGATGAAGACTTGCTTGGTTCCTTCTCCCGCTTACAAGATCAAGAGGAGTGCGACCCTGCCGGCACCTCTCCCCGGGTGGGAAGACACTGGCACAACTCCTTGAAGGAGCCTGAGACGGTGGAGCCCAGGTTGAGTGGAACTAAGAAGCTTCGAGAGTCCACAGCACAAGTGGCTTCTTCCTCAAACGCTTGCATGTGTTCTAATTACTCGTCGGATCCCGCAGCCACGGAAACCGTCCACCTAGCCTCCTTGGACTTCACCGGAGGGTTCCTCTTCTCCGGTCTCCCCAGTTTCAAACATGCAAGACGGTCATCCAGGACGTTGGGATGGAAGACCAAACAGAAGCTGCAGGATGAGGTGTCATGGCCGACACCAAGGCAGTAGACGCACATGAGGTGGGGATCAGTGCGCGACATATTTTGGCTGCAAAGACACGCGAATCAGGAAGATTTCTCTTCCATAATCAATGATAAAAGGCGATCTCTAACTCGAACGATTTTTAATTTCGGTAAAACCGAAGTTTTGAAAGCCAGGGCCTACGAAATGCGTGAGCACGAGGGAGGCAACCTGGATCTTCCAGTGGAAAGGAAGATCTGGCGTCACAGGGCGAGCCAAGGCAAATACCACCCAGGTGGGTGGAAGGAGCCAGCTTGAAGACTTCTGGTGAACCTTAAAGGGAAAGGGATATGCCAAAGACTGGATGAACAACATATCCACGCTCCTTGAAGAACAGTTCTATCACTGCAGAGAATAAGCACCCTGATCGGGAAGGTACTTGAAAGGGCTCCAAACCAAGGAAACAAAACCTTTAATAGGGAGGAAATACTGCTTGTAGAAAATACCAAACAATCTAAGATGACTAACTTTTTCTCAAGATTTATCCCTACCTCAGTAGTCCTTTTGACCCCTATCCCACTGTCATGGGAACATAGTAACCTTCGATGATGGCCCTCATCAATCAAACTAGTCTGATAGAGCCTGGAGTATCTTTAACTAATACTACTAAACAAATAGCTGTAGGCATATCTTTATTTTCATAGTATTGGGAATCATTTGAGTCTACCATTTCAATGTTAGATAATTCAAGCTTTGATTCCAATCTTATAACTTTTTCGCCTCAGGACCCACCACAGGAAAAATTGGCTTCCACTTGTTCAGGATACCTATCAGTATCTCCTCCTCCCCTTAGATCTAGAACAAAGGAAAAATCAGCTCATTTTAAGTCAAGAAATACTGATAATCTAACATTGGTTATGCAAGACCTTAATAATAAATAGATGGCCTTAAAAAATTGGTTCCATCAAATTTGGATAACAAGAACATAGGAAATGTGGGTGACAGCAGGATGCCAATGTCCAGTCTGTCCAATCTGTCTACACCAACCATGGGCGATACGCCAGAAACACCCCAAACAGTGTATAATAAGGAGTATTTTACTCATGAGGGGAACCTTGTTTCTTCTTCATTTCCCAACAGTTGCTGGAAATAATTAAGAATATTTCCTATGCTAATGTAACTTCGGGGGGTGGACTTTGGGAGGATGCGGGAAGTACTGAAAGGGAAACTGGAGGGCATAAGGCAGGAGATGGACGAAGAGCAGAAATGGGATAATATTAAACAGGGATTACAGAGGCAATGGAAGCCTGCACCAAGACACAGAGTAAGAGGAGTGCAGCAAGGAAACCAAGCTGGTTGAACAGCGAGGTAGTGGAGGTGGTGAGGGCAAAACGAGAGGTGCACTAGAAGTACAGGAGGACAGGGACAGAAAGGAGTATGCAAGATGGTCCAGGGAGGTGACCAGAAAAGTGAGAGAAGCCAAGGCCCAGAGGGAGCTGAGATTAGCACAGGGAATTAATGGGGGGGGGGACTTTCTCAGATACATCAGGGAGAAAAGGAAGTGCACGAAGACAATAGTGAGGATAAAAAAGGGTGGGGAGTGGACGTAAAAGGGGGGAGGAATAGGCGGAAGCATTGAATGAATACTTTTGCTCAGTGTTCACAGAAGAAAAGGGGGGACCACTACCACCATGGGCTGGGAGGGTGGAGAAGAGGGGATATGAGGCGACAGATGGAAGAACTGCAGGAGATAAGAGTCCTAGAGGGACTGAGGGCAGAAAAGGCACCAGGGCTGGATGGTATCCACCCCAGGGTGATGAGGGAGATGGCGGAGGTGTTGGCGGAGCCACTGGAGGATATGCACAGCACCTCACTGAAGTTGGGATGTGAGCCACTGCACTGGAGGATAGCACATGTGGTGCCGTTATGCAAGAGCGGACCAAGGGATGAACCGAGTAATTATCGTCCAGTAAGTCTCCCCTCCATGGTGTGCAAAATCATGGAAATGATACTAAAGGAAAGACTGGTGTCGTACCTGGAGGACAACGGCCTCCAGGATGTGAGGCAGCATGGGTTCATTTCGGGGAAGTCCTGTCAAAACACCCTGACACAATATTATGACTGGGTGACAGGTGAGCTGGATAAGGGTCATGCGGCGGATGTTCTTTACTTGGACTTCAGCAAAGGCCTTCGACTGACTCATGGGCGGCTTGGGGAGGAAGCTAACTGATGTAGGGGTAGGGACAAAAATGACAAACTGGATTACAAGCTGGCTGAGTGGGAGGCAGCTACAGGGGAGCTCTCAAATCCGAGGTCAATGATGAGCGGGGTGCCAGAGGGCTCTGTGCTAGGACCAGTATTATATGGGCTCTTCATATGAGACATTGCACACGGGGTGGTGAGTAAGGTAAGTCTGTTTGCAGATGACACCAAAATGGGAACAGCGTTGGATGGAGGGGAAGGATAGAAGCAGCTGCAGAGGGACCTAAGCTAGCTACAGGAGTGGTCAGAGAGGTGGCAGCTGGGGTCAATGTAAAGAAATGTAAGGTTATGCACTTTGGGGGCTAAGAACCCAAGGAGAGAATACTGAGGGGGTTAAGCTGGAATCACTGAGGAGAAGAATGACCTATGGGTAATGGTAATGGTAACAGGGACCATGAACAACACTCCTCAGTGCAGGACAGCAGCTGCAAAAGCGAACAAAATGCTGGGGTGCATAGCAAGGGGGTTTTCATCCAGGCGAACAGAGGTGATCTTGCCCCTCTACAGGTCGCTGGTAAGGCCACACTTGGGAATATTGTGTGCAGTTTTGGAGGCCATACCTGAAGCGTGATATCAGGCTACTGGAAGGGGTGCAGAGGACAGCAACAAAGATGATATGTGGAATGGAGGGGACAGACTATGAGAGCAGGCTGGGAGACCTGAATATGTACACCCTGGAGGATAGAAGGGACGGGGGGAGACACGATAGAGACATTCAAGTATCTGAGGGGATCAAGAAGGATGGGGCAGACGGGGTCTTTAAGTTAAGGAGGAGGAGGGACACCAGGTGGCACTGACTAAGAACAGAGGGCAGAAGATTTAGGAGGGAAATGAGGAGACACTATTTCATGGAGAGGGTGGCAGCAAAATGGAACGCACTACCAGAATGGGTGGTATCATGTAAATCTGTGAACCGCTTTAAAAGGGCATGGGACAGGGAACAGGGGAGAATGAGGGTGTGGGAGGCGGCAGTGGGATGACAAAGGAGAGGGGGGTGGGGCAGATGCAAACTAGGGGTGCTAGCTGCACACTCGAGCAGACTTAGACTGAGTGGCCTGTTTCTGCTGGTACATTCATATGTTTGTATGTTTTAGAAAATCTATGGGTTATAAAGGAAGAAACTGCAAATTTAAGAGTTGATGTTTTCTTTAATCAAGCCATACTTAAACAGCTAAAGACTGAACAGTCAAGTTCTGAGAATTCTTTTTCAGATTTTCATTCAGAAACAACAAAATCTACACATAATAAGGCCATTCTGGACTGTTTACCCTCTCCCTTTTCAAAAGAGCAACCAGTAACTATTATCAGTCTCTGAAGTAAATCCTAAAAGAAAGAAAATTAATAACCCTGATTTTCCCCCCGACCAAATTATCCAATTTTTACTAAATTCTTCTGACTATATGGTTAAACAAAAACTTTGTGTTTTTTTTTTTGTTTGGCAACTTTACATTTATGAATTAAGTGAAGTATAGTCCTAAGGATAAGAATGCGTGTAGCCCATATATAAGGTCCTTGTATAATGTAGGAAATGCCGATATGAATTTTTGGAGGCTCTGGCATATCCGTTAATGCATCAGTTATGGTTTCTATTACAGCAACAAAAGATTGGAAATTTGATGTTAGGGTAACCAACCCTACCACCCCAATCTCCACACACCAACAGGCGTTTGGGTGTGCCTTGGTGTCGTTGGGCCAAACTCTCACCCCATTCCATTTGTAAGAAAGCTGAGATGGTACAGCATAGGAGAATGGGGTGAGAGTTAGGCCAGACGACCCAAAGGAACACCACAACGCCTGTTAGTGTGCAGAGAGTGGGGTGCGGGGTACGGCTGGTAAACTTAACAGCAAATTTCCAATCTTTTGTCTCGGTAACAGAATACCTAACTGATGCATTAATGGAGTTTATTGCAGTGGATTTCCCTTCTTTTTGAGAAAGAGCAATGTTAACCATATATGGTTGCGAACATACGAATGTGCCAGCAGAAACAGACCACCCGGTCTACTTAAGTCTGCTCGAGTGTGTAGCCAACACCCCTAGTTGGCAGCTGCCCCCCCACCTTTGTCATCCCACTGCCACCCCCCATCTGACCCATCCTTATTGATTACCCTCAGATACTTGAATGTCTCTATCATGTCCCCCCTGTCCCTTCTATCCTCCAGGGTGTACACATTCAGGTATTCAGGTCTCCCAGCCTACTGTCATAGTCTCTCCCCTCCATTCCACATATCATCTTTGTTGCCCTTCTCTGTACTCCCTCCAGTAGCTTGATATCACACTTTAGGTATGGCCTCCAAAACTGCACACAATACTCCAAGTGTGGCCCTACCAAATACCTGCAGAAAGGCAAGATAACCTCTCTTTGCCTGGATGAAAACCCTCTCGCTATGCACCCCAGCATTTTGTTCACTTTTGTGGCTGCTCTCCTGCACTGGGCAGTGTTGTTCATGGTCTCTGTTATCATTACCCCTAGGTCCTTCTCCTCCTCCTCCTCCTCAGTGATCCTCAGCTTAAGCGCCCCCCCCCCCCCAAGGCCAGTATTCTCTCCTTGGGTTCTTCACCCAAAGTGCATAATCTTACATTTCTTTGCATTGAACAACAGCTGCCACCTCTCTGACCACTCCTCTGGCTTGCGTAGGTCCCCCTGCAGCTGCTTCCATCCCTCCTCTCCATCCACCACTGCTCCGATTTTGGTGTTGTCAGCGAACAGACTTACCTTGCTCACCACCCCGTGTGCAATGTCTGATATGAAGAGCCCAAACAATACTGGCCCCAACACAGAGCCCTGTGGCACCCCACTCGTCACCGGCCTTGGAGATGAGAGTTCCCCATCACCACCACCCGTTGCAGCCTGCCACTTAACCAGCTTGTAATCTAGTTCATCAATTTTGCCCCTACCCCTACACCACTTAGCTTCTCCCCAAGCCGCCCATGAGGCACCGAATCGAAGGCCTTGCTGAAGTCCAAGTAAAGAATATCCACCGCATGACCCTTATCCAGCTCAGTTATGGGAGCGTTGGGCCCTGCGTTCATATCATGCATGCATATTGAGTACTGCATAATGGAGGACCCTGCGTTCCCATGACTGCATAACTCTATCCATATGTGGGAGCCCAGGGCCAACTCTCATCTACCCATAAGTATAGAGACATAGCTCAGGCCTAGAGACATTCCAAGTAAAGTACAGTTACGTAAGAACTTACCGTAACAGTAGATCTTCAAGAACAGCTCTTGCAGCAGGTTACACCATTAGGACTGAAGCCGGCAGGCACCAGGACTCCATGGAAATTTTCTAGCTAGCAGTATTCAGCGGGGCCACCTCCGATGTCGATCCCGCCCCCGACGTCAGACGCAGTACATAAGGAGGCGGTCCCCCAGAATTCCCAGTTCTCCCGCCGGAGACTCCCGGCCGTTGGATGAAATCAGAAGGGGAGACTGAGGATCCGCCATCAAATGGCAATCAGAGATGCTGAGAACACCTGATCCTAGGAGAAGGATGTTGGAATAAGACTACCTCCAGCGGGGATGGTGGGAGGGAAAGTACCTGCTGCAAGAGCTGCCCTCGAAGAGCTACTGTTACGGTAAGTTCTTATGTAACTGTACTATCTTACTTCGAGAAACAGCTCTTGCAGCAGGTTACACCATTAGGACTGATTCCCACGTAATAATGGAAATCCCATACCACTGGGAGGAGGGAAGGTAGAAATCCTTAATGGAAACAAATCCTAGGACAGAAGTCCTTGAAGGACTGCTAGACCAAAACCTGCTCTACGCCTCGATGCAATATCCAGGCTATAATGACCTGATGAAAGTGTGCACAGAGCTCCACGTAGCTGCAGCACAGATGGCCGAGGTGGACACATTCTTTAGGGCCGAAAAGGAGGTAGCCACCCCCCTTGTGGAATGACCCTTGACCGTGCCCGGTAAGGGTTTGTTGCGCTTCTGGTAGCAGAACGTAATACATTGAATGAGCCACCTGGACAGTGACTGCTTGGAAACAGAAGCTCCCATCATCCTGTGGGCAAAGGAGACAAAAAGCTGGTCCGATTTTCAGTGGTGTTTGGTTCTGGTCAGGTAGTATCAGAGATACCTATGCACATCTAAGGTGTGCAACAGGGCCTCTCCTTGATTGGAATACTTGGGGAAGTAAACTGGTAGATCGATGTCCTGATTAAGGGTGAGAGCTGAGACCACCTTAGGCAGAAATTTAGGATTAGTCCATAGGGATACCCTGTCTTGGTGAAAAACCAAATGAGGCTCTTTGCACATGAGTGCATGAAGTTCAGAAATTCTTCTGGCCGAGGTAACGGCAACTAAAAACAACGTTTTCCAAGTAAGAAGACGTAGCTCGCAATCTGCGGATGGCTCATAGGGTGGCAGCGTAAGCTGCTCCAGGACAAAGGGTAGATCCCGTGGCGGAACTGGATCCTTAATTGGAGGTCTAAGATAGAGAACACCTCTCAGGAAGACTCGTGCGGTGTTCAACTGAGATATGGTGCGTTGGCCTATAGGAAAATGATAGGCTGAGATGGCACAGAGGTGTACTTTGATCGAGGAGTAGGCCAAGCCTGTCTGAAAAAGAGACAGGAGGTAGTCCAAGACCGACTTTTCTGGACAGTCTAGAGGCGAAAACCCCCGCACTTGAGCCCATAGGCAAAAACGGCACCATTTCATGGCGTAAGTAGCATGAGTGGCCGGCTTTCTCGCGGCCACCAGAACGTCAGCGACCTCTTGCAAGACCCCATGTCACAAAATGGCTACGTCTAAAGGAGCCGAGCGTGCAGGCTCAGCGAACGAAGGTCCGGATGGACCAAGGAGCCCTCCTCCTGAGACAACAAGTGAGAGCTGATTGGCAGAGGCACCGGAGGTTCCCGGGATAGCTGATGTAGTAGAGGGAACCAGATGTGCCTGGGCCAGAACGGCGCGATAAGTATCAGCTTTGCCTGCTCTCTGCGAACTTTCAGAAGAACCTCTGGATCAACGGAAAGGGGGGGGGGGGAGTCATAGAGAAATCTGCCCGCCCAGGAGAGGGACAACGCGTCTCGCCAGAAAACACCAGGCCCTGGATCTAGCAAGCAAAAATTGGGCAGTTTTGCGTTGGATGGGGACGCAAAAAGGTCTAACTCTGGTGTACCCCATCTGCGAAACAGATCCTCTACTACCTCGTGGAGTAGTTCCCACTCGTGGACTCTGGTCTGAGAGCGGCTCAGGCCATCTGCAATGACGCTGTCCACTCCTGAGACATGAACAGCAATGAGGTTTGTGCCGTGTTGCAAAACCCAATCCCACACCCTCATGGCCTCCCTGCAAAGCGGGTAGGAATGGCTGCCTCCTTCTTTGTTGAGGTAATACATCACCGCGGAACTGTCTGTTTGTAATAGAAGCGTACCCGGTGGAATCTCCGACAGGAAGGCCTGCAGAGTGTAAAGAACTGCTCTCATTTCCAGGATATTTATGTGCAGATGAGTCTCTTGGCCTGTCCTCAGGTCCTGAGACCAGACACCGTCGAGGTGTGCACCCCATCAGAGCCATGAGGCATCCGTGGAGAGTGTCACAATCGGAGACGGCACAATGAAAGGGAACCCCGCCGATAGATTCTTCGGATCTAGCCACCATTGCCAATCCCGAATTACGGCCTTCGTGATGTAGATTGGGAGCTGCAGATGGTCTTGCTTTTGATTCAATTGGACCCGCAACATCCACTGGGTGACCCACATGTGGAGACAAGCAAGCGATACTGTTGCAATGGCCGCAGCCATGTGTCCGAGCAGGCAAAGGACAAATCTGGCAGGAACGGTCTTCTTCGCCAAAATGTCCCTGATGAGGGATCTGATGTGTTCCGCTCTGTCCTGGGGAAGAAAAGCTTTCCCCTGGACGGTGTCCAGAACTGCGCCTATGAACTGCAGAGTCTGTGACGGAACCAGGCATGACTTCTCTTGATTGATCACGATGCCCAACGTCTCGAACAGAGACAGAGCATAATGAATGGCAGACATCAAGGCCTCCCGAGAGGGCGCCATGATTGTCTCCTCAGAGTCGCCGCTACGACTGCCATACACTTCGTGAATACCCAAGGTGCCGATGACAGTCCAAAGGGGAGGGCATGGAACTGATAATGGTGGCCCTGAAACTCGAAGCGCAGAAACTTCCTGTGCGCTTGAGCAATGAGTATATGCAGGTATGCATCCTGCATGTCCAAGGATGCTAGAAAGGTGCCCTGCTTGAGCATGGGAATCAGACCTGGGAGAGTCACCATGCGAAAGCATTTGTACAGGACCGACTCGTTGAGGTCCAGTATCGGACGGAGGTCCCCCGTTTTCTTGGCAACCAGAAAGAAGTGAGAATAATACCCTGCACTCCTCTGGTTCCATGGTACGTGCTCTATTGCTTCTTTTCCCAGAAACGCGAGCACCTCTTGCTGTATGAGCAGGGCGTGCTGACCAGAGTAACGGGAAAGCAGGGGAGGTCTTGCAGAGGTGGGTGGTCAAGAAATTCTATGAAGTGACCTTTCTTGATCAACTGGAGAACCCACCAGTCAGTGGTAATCGACTGCCACCCTAAAAAGTGGCGAGCAATGCGACCCCCGACCTTTTGTGCCCGTTGATCCAGAGGAGGGGCGGGGGCCGGGAAGGAGTTATGTTGTGGCAGCACTGGTCCCTGCAGGCTGGGCCAGTTTAGTGTAGCATTGGGCTCTGCATGGGGATGACTAAGCCTGGGCTTTCTGCTGAAAAGTGCCCCTCTGTTGCTGGCCGGAACGTGTCTGCTGTCTTTGCTGCCGGCTGCGAAAACGGCTCTGGTTCCTACGAAAGGAACCAGGCCTAGATCTGTACATGGCCTGTACAGATGTGACTGCCTTCCCAGTGTCCTGGAGTTTGGTGATAACCTTCTCCGAGGGTTCACCAAAAAGTACTTTGCCGTTGTAGGGGACGTCAAGAATGTTCTTCTGTACATCAGGGGTGAAGCCGAAGACATGGAGCCAAGAGTGTCGCCGGAGACAGACGCCTGAAGCTGCAACTCTGGCAGACGAGTTCGCAGAATCGTATGCGGCTCATAGTACTTGGGTACCTACATTAGACCCTGTGCAAAAGAAGGTTTAGGAGCTCCGCCTTCTGATCGCCATCCGAAGTTTATCGACCAGGTCCTGGCCCTGTTCTCAGGGCGCTCTGAAATTGTACCATGTGGGTTAGGTAGTTCAGGGACCTGATGGAGCATGTAGCAGCCGCATATATGCGCCTCCCCAGGGCATCCAATTGTTTGGATTCCTGGTCCAGTGGCTGTGTGCTCATGTGTTGCGGTCTTTGGGGACCGGTCATGTGAGGCCGTAATGACCAGGGAGTCTGCCAGAGGTTGCTGAGCCAAGTACTGGTCCTCTCTCGGGGCCTTGTACAGGCGGTCAGCTTTCTTCTGCACTGCAGGAGTAGAGTGCGGACGCTTCCACGCAGCCTCAGTGACGTCCACGAAGGTGTCCACCAAGGGTGGCACTACCACAGGCTTTGGGTCTTTCTGCTGAAGATAACGGGCAAGGCGCTGTCTTTCAGGATCGAGGTCTTCAGCATCCCATCTCACGTTGTCCTGGATGTGCCTCATGATCTCAGAGAAAGAGGGATCATCCAGAGGAGACCTGGGCAGGTCATGTGGGTCAGGTGATGGAATGCTGAGTGGAGGAGGAGATCTGGAGTAATCCGAGGTATCCGATCTGGAGTCCTCTCCTGACGGAGTATACCGACGACGTCTGGGTTGCTTGGGGCTGGGAGACCCTGATGGAGATCTTGAGGGAGGTCTTCTCCGATCTACCCCTGGGAGGTGGAGTCTGCTCCTTTGGGGTTGGTGGTCATCCTGCTGGCCCCCGTGGTGGAGGAAGGGGCGTCGTAGATGAAGGAGTAGGAGGAGGAGGTTTTACAGGGACCACATCCTTTCAGAAGGTGTCCCACCAGAAAGTAAAGAGGTCCTTTACTTCTTGCAGGTTCATGCATGACAACGGGCCTGGTGCCAGTGGTCTGTTGCCGGGGTTGCGTGTTGGCTCCGCGGGTGTCTCCAGGGTGGGCGAAGGTTCCCTCAGGAGCCCGGCATCCTCAGTGTCATCCACCTGGTCTTCAGGCAGCGTCGTGTCCTCCTCCGTTGAATCCCTGTGACCAGTGTCCACCAGTAACTGGGGGGGGGCAGTATTCGGCTCCGTTGAATGTGAGGCTGATGTCGGTCGCTTGGCCGGCACCTTCGGGTACGGCAAATGCCCGGCTGGCATCTGGTGCCTGGCTGGTGTCTGCAGCTCCAGCTAACGCCTGGCCGACTTTGCATGCTTGGCAAACATTGGGTCCGACGTCCGCTTTTGGGACGTCAGGGCTTTAGTCTTCCTGGGTGGTGGATCCGGACCTCTGGGAGGCTGGAAGACTGACCTGGAGTCGGGGTCCCAACATCGGGTCGACGAAGAAGACTTGTGGCATTCGGAAGACTTGGAAGAGGCCCGAGAGGGAATGAAGGAAGCCGAGGGCCTTGAAGTCTTGATGGGCTGGAGAGTCGAAGAGCCACCTGAGATTCGGACCTTGACCGGAGGGCGCTGAGAATGAGCCCTGGAGGGAGAGCGGTCCGACCTGGTGGAGCATGAGCTACGGGAGTCCGAAGCCCGGTTCAGGGATCTGGACCTTGCTGTCTCCCGGTGTTTGTCCCGGTGTTTATGGGCCTTAGAAGAAGAATCGCCCATGGAGGAAGGTTCTTGTTCCATCCTACTAAGTCTTTCTTCCAGTAGGTAAGCCTGAAGTGCCTTCTGACGGCGGATCCTGGTGTGGCTGTTGAACCCTTGGCAGAAGGTGCAGGCCTTGGTGTCGTGGTCTGGGCCTAAGCACTGCACACAGGAGGAATAAGGATCCTTAAAAGGGATCTGTTTTCCGCAGGCACACTTGGAAAGGTGTCCCTCAAGTGAAGGAGTTGGAGAGGACATTAGTTTGGAGAAACTTTTGAAGTTCTAAGTCGTCGTGCGCTAGGTAGAGACCGAGAGGCCGATGCTGGCGAGTCGACGGCGGGAAAAGAGCTGGGGATACTAGGGGACCGCCTCCTTATGTGCTGTGTCTGACGTCAGGGGCAGGACCGACGTCGGAAGCGGTCCCCGCTGAATACTGCTAGCTAGAAAATTTCTGTGGGGTCCTGGCACCTGCCGGCTTCAGTCCTAATGGTGTAACCTGCTGCAAGAGCTGTTTCTCGAAGCAAGATCCCTTGTTCTGCAAATGCTGCAATATCTCAGTAACCATAGAAAGTTTGGAAAAAATTCCACCGCAGTTGTAATCATGACCTGGCAACCTGCACATGTGCTTAGTACACTTAAAGGTGTACAAAGTTGCCTTTAGAGAAAAATCTGTATCTCAAACCGTTTTCAAGATATAGGCGCCGAAAGGTAGCGTAGCTGCCACAATGTTATCCTATGAAAAAATTTCAAAACTTCTGAATGTTGTAACTATGGAACCAATGTAATTTTTTTTTCACCATACCAGCAAAATACACATCTATGGTGCAAGCTCTTCCTACCCTGCAATTTTCAGCCAAAGAGTCCTAACAGTTTATTTGCAGTGAAGTGGCAAAGAAAAGTACAGTTACGTAAGAACTTAACGTAACAGTAGATCTTTGAGAGAGGCTCCTGCAGTAGGTAATTACATATAGGACTGACGCCGGCAGGCGGCAGGACCCCAAGGAAAAACTTCTAGCTAGCAGTCCCTGGCGAGGACCGCTTCCCCACGCATCAGGTGACCCCGCCAGACGACGCTGGTAAAGGGGCGGTCCCAGACGCCTGCCTTCCAGTTCTTTCCCGCCACAGGCCAAAAAGGAGGCCGGACGAGAGAGGAGCGGATATATCCCTAAATAGAAAAGAAGCTGAAAAAAGCCTAGGGGCTGGAGGGCGGACAGAGTTGATTTACTGCAAGAGCCTCTCTCAAGATCTACTGTTATGGTAAGTTCTACGTAACTGTACCATCTACTGCTGAGAGGGCTCTTGCAGTAGGTACTAGCATATAGGACTGAACTCAAGCAGTCTGGAACAAAGAAAAGGCACCGGGAGGAGGGAACTATTCCAAGAAGTAGCTCTAGCCGTGCAAGCCTCAAGACAGGAGGCCTTGCAAAACAACCAGCCCGAAGCCTGCTCTACGGCGAGAGGCAATGTCCAAACTGTAGTGTTTCGTAAAGGTATGGACGGAAGTCCAGGTGGCAGCAGCGCATATGTCTGCCGCAGACACATTCTTGAAACAAGCTGCAGAGGCAGCAACTCCTCTTGTGGAGTGGCCTCTAACTTGACCCGGGAGGGTTTTGTGGTACTTGTCATAACAGAAAGTGATGCAATGGGCCAACCACTTAGACAGGCATTGCTTGGAAACAGCATTGCCTTCCCTTTTGTGAGCAAAAGAGACCAACAACTGATCAGTCTTTCTGAGATCCTTCGTCCTGTTGGTGTAGTAACTCAGAATCCAGTGAACATCCGTAGTATGGAGTAAATATTCCCCTTGGTTAGAGTACTGCGTAAAAAAGGCAGGTAGCTCTATGGACTGATTTAAGGTAGACTCTGCTACTACTTTAAGTAGAAACTTAGGATTCGTGCGAAGAGTAACTCGTTCCTTGTGAAAAATCAAGTAGGGGACTTTACACATCAAGGCCTGGAGCTCGGAGATTCTTCGAGCCGAAGTAATGGACACCAAGAAGAGCGTCTTCCACGAAAGAAACTTCAAATCTGCAGAAGCTGCAGGTTCGAAGGGAGGAAGAGTAAGTTCTCGAGAAAATAAGATTTTTCGTAGAAAACCGACTAAGGTAGGGTTGACGTAAGCACAAACTTTTCCGCGAGATGCATCAAGCTAATGGGAAAGAATTGAAAGGCGGGCGTCCGGACCGCCTTTATACTGACGCCATCTGACGCTGGTCACCTGATCGGAGCGGTCCCCGCCAGGGACTGCTAGCTAGAAGTTTTTCCAGGTCCCAGCATTTGCCGCCAGTCCTATATGTAATTACCTACTGCAAGAGCCCTCTCGAAGTAAGATCTGCAATTTTTGTGCAGATAGTGTCACAAATTTTGCAAAAGTGTCTGCACAAACTTTCGCAAATTTGCGATATCATGCTTGCAAAAGTGTCACAAATTCTGACACTTTTGCAAAGTCAGTGTCACAAACTGCGACAGTACAAACAGACAAATTCTGAAAAACACATTTCCAAGCAAAATTTTAAAAAACTAATTTCAGGATCGTGTTCCTTGGGCCCTGATTAGATAAACACAACTACTGGTGTTTAGCAAGGGGCAGTATTTTTTGAATTACGTTTTTTACCCGTCCCTAACTGAAAACAAGATGGTGGCAGCACGACAGTACTGAACCCATATGCGACAGCAAAATGTCCTTTTGCGGATGCACAGATGTAGTGTTGAGCTGCACATATATATTTTTTTGCCATAGGCTATAATGGGAAACTTAAATCTTTAATAACTTTTGAATGGATTAATATTTTTTCACCAACCCATCAAAAGGCACAACAGTGACCCAGTCCACATATACTCTGAAAATTTCAGACCAGAACCAGAAACCATTTGGGCCATATCCCCGAGCAAACAATTTGCAAAAAAAAATACGGGTTACTCACCTGTAAAGTACAGTTACGTAAGAACTTACCGTAACAGTAGATCTTCGAGAACAGCTCTTGCAGCAGGTTACACCATTAGGACTGAAGCCGGCAGGCGCCAGGACCCCACGGAAAAATTCTAGCTAGCTATCTTTAGCAGGGACTGCCCCCCGACGTCGGTCCCGCCTCCGACGTCAGGTGTGGTACAAAAGGGGGCGGTCCCGCCCAGATTCCAGTTGTCCCGCCGGAGACCTCTGGCCGCAGGCTGACATCAAAATGGGAGACCGAGGATTCGCCGTCAGAAGACAGAAAGATAAAATCCCTGCTCAGAAAAAACTGAGCCATGCCTCCTCCAAGGGGGAAGGTGGGCGGGAAGGTACCTGCTGTAAGAGCTGTTCTCGAAGATCTACTGTTATGGTAAGTTCTTACGTGAATGTACTATCTTACTTCGAGACACAGCTCTTGCAGCAGGTTACACCATTAGGACTGATTCCCAAGCAGTAACGCTGCCAGAAATTCCGGGAGGAGGAAAAAAGGAAATTAATTCCAGGTCCTGAACCTAGGACAGGAGACCCTGTAGCACCGCCAGGCCGAAACCAGCCCTACGCCGAGAGGCGATGTCCAGGCTATAATGCCTGATAAAGGTATGCACAGAACTCCAAGTGGCTGCAGCACAAATAGCAGAGGTGGAGACATTTCTGAGAGCTGCAAAGGAGGTGGTCACACCTCTAGTAGAATGACCCCAGACTGTGCCCGGGAAGGGCTTTTGTTTTAAATCATAACAGTAAGAAATACACTGGACAAGCCAGCAAGAAAGGAAAATGACGTACCTACCGTAATTCTTGATCTTCTCTTGTATCTTCACCATTCATTATTTCCTGGGTGTAAGCGAGGCGCGCAACCCTCACCGGAAACTTTTTTTTTTTTTTTTTTTTAAGTTTGCCCTAACGTCGCCCGGCCTCGAGAGCGACGCCACATGCGCGAGGGGCGGCCGTTAGTAGCGACCGACTCCTCCTCCAACTCAGTTCTGTGAGCCGGAGAGGCAAAAGTGAAAGCAGAAAATATAGATAGCGAGGCAAGATAGCCGAGGGATAGCAAAGCAAGGAAGAATTAACTGAAAAAGGAATAAGCCGATGGAGGAAGGACAGAGGAGATAAGAACATCCCTAGCCTAGGGAGTGCAGGGCCTCCTTACTTGGGCGACTCTAGGAGGAGAGATGAGTAGGGAAATGAGAAAATAGAAGAAGAAGAAGAAAGAGAAGAGAGAGATGGGATGTTGAAGGGACCAGAATGCCCAGAAGCATAGTTAGCTTGTAGCTGAAGGCTCGACTAAAGGGAAGCAAGAATCCCGGAGATAGAGCTGAAGAGAAGGTTCACCGAACCCGCTAGACAGACTCAGGAGGGCATAGTCCTAATCTTCAACATGCCATTGTTCTTGACACCCACCTCGGGCTCCTGGCCGCGGAAGGCCTTTAACTGGAGGACAGCCGAGGAGGGAAGAATAAAACCCCAGCAGCATGAGAGCGCTGCTCAGGGGTTTAGAAATGGAAAATGTAAGCCTTTCAGGCGTTTCAAGATAGAAACGGGACTCAGACTGACTGGCTAAGGCCGGCCAAGGCTTAGGCTGGCTAAGATTGGATATGGTCAGCAGAGCTCTACTGTAAAAATTGTCCAGGAGGACACTTAAAGGGAGAAACCACTAGCAAAACAGCGAGAAGGATAGCCTACCTTCTCATTTGCCTTCTTGTTTGATTTCTCCTTTTTTTTTTTTTTTTTTTACAGATAAAAAAATTTTTTTTTTTTTTTTGACTAGATGCATGACCCAGATACCAAGATGCCTATAGCAGTCGGAGAGAGTTCCCTCAGCATTTTTTTTTTTTTTTTTTTTTTTTAAAAGAAAGGAACAGACGACTCGCTCCTCTGCTCTGCAAGGCAAGAATAGAGGGGGATTAGATTTCAGGCAACCATCTGAACACGGATTGCAGGATCAAAACTGAATAGCCTGAGCCAGGCCAAAAACCCCAGAAGTATCTTGCCATAAGAATAGCAAGAGCTAGTTGTGCAGTCTGATCGCCAATGCAATCCTGAGATGGCCCATGAATCTTAGAGTAAGTAATTTTCTGATTTTAGACCCCCACAAAGAAAGATTTTTTTTTTTTTTGGGAGAAAATTAAGCAATTTTCCCTAAATTTTATAAAAATGCAGAGAGAGGAAGGAGACGGGAGGTGGAGAAGCCACAGGAAGAGGCCACTGAGGGGATGGTGGGTGGGTGTAAGTAATGAATGGTGAAGATACAAGAGAAGATCAAGAATTACGGTAGGTACGTAATTTTCCTATCTTCCCTTGTCAATCTTCACCATTCATTACTTCCTGGGTGAGTACCAAGCTCCTCTTCCCCTGGAGGGGGAAGAGGCCAAACCCTGAGGGAACAAGACCCCCAGCCTTCTGTTGGTGAGAAACAGAAGGAGAAGACCCTGGCTTATTCAGAAAGCCTCAGGTGGGAGAAGAGCTAGGAGGTGCCTCCCGAGGACGAGGAGACAGAGGAGCCCTGTAAAGTCTCCTAGCTCTGGTAGAGAAAAACGGTCCCAAGGCGGGGCGAATCACCCTACGCCGGGCCAGGGGTGACAACCTGAAAGACGAAGCCATGCCGTCCGCCTGATGCAGATCGCTGTCCCCAAGCCTGGAAGCCACCTCATTGCGCCATAAGATGCCCTTGCTTGGTGTCTTGCCAGCTCCAGGCCTACAGCTGAGAGGGCAACGGCTTGTCTGGTTTGCTCCGTGATCAGGCATAGATGCCAGCAGCTGGGACATCATCCACCACAGATGCCGGTTGTGAGGCAGCGTGGTGAGCCTGATGTGATGCAATACATGCACTGCAGACGAAGAAGAGAACACTCGCCTCTCCAACGGTCGAACTGGAGAGAGTCCGAACCGGTGGGCGGTGCGGCGCCAGGCAACAGCGCCCCAGAAGGAGTATCCAGGAATACCAAACCTGAGGACGGGTTGGAAGGGAACCCAGAGACTCAGAGGGGGCACAATACCCACGCTGGCAGTCCGCCGGGCTGGGAAGAAGCGGCAGGGGACTCGCCATGACCGGATAGACGCCTCCTGGAAGGGATAGGCCAGGAAGGTACCACCAGATGCTGGGCACTGAATTCACCAAGGAATTCACCGTCTCCCGTTCGGTATTGTCTCTTGAACGTAGAAATCCGGAGGTCCTCACCATCCTCGAGGAGAAACGCTGATATTCTGTGAAATCAGCATCGGAGGACAGATGAGCAGGGGTTCCTCTCCCTCGGAGGAGGAGACGAGGATGATGGGAACTGGAATGCTCAGAGGATTCCGGCGGTGGGGAGAGTCGAAGACCCGCTTCATGCATGTATCTAATATATGAGGGAAGGCCGCCGCAGAACCCCTGAACTGCTCCCAGGATAACGGACCCGTAGGACCGACATGGCCTGGGAGTGGGGGTGGTGAAGGCAGAGAGATGGGAGAGGGGCACCTCCGCGGAGGCAACTGCTCGCTGCGAGGGCTCTGGAATCCGGGGAAAGGAGCCCTGGAAAGAGGGATCCCGGAAATCAGACCAGGCCGCAGAACGGAACTCTGGGGAAGCGGAGCCTGGGAGAGCCCTGGGGGAGAACCTCCCCTGTGACGACGCCGGGACTGCATGGATCCAGAAGGGCAGTCCGCACAAACGCCGCCGGAGGACACCCTAGAACCCTGGAGGGAGGGGCGAGGCTCCGCCCGGCTCCTGGCCACCCCTGAGGTGGCCAAAGAAGACCGAGCAGCAGACCCCCTACCCTCAACCTCCCGGATCTGAGAGGCCTCCTCCCACCACAGCGCCCCCTGTCCCTAGAGAGGGCAACAGCCCCGAGGTAGCTGTCACGGGCCTCGAGAGAGGGAGCCCCCGCGCTACCCCCACGCCTGCCCCCGGGCCCCAGCCACCACCAGCCGGGAACCTCAGGAGACGCACGGAAGGGGGACAGAGGAGGGGCCCGCTGCGCCGCCTGGCACCTCCTAGCCACCGGGACCCAGACTCCGAAGAGTGGGGTGCCAGGATGGGTCCACGTCTGAATCCATCCCTCCGAGGAGGCGAGACCAGCAGGACCTCAATGCTGGCCACCCCAGGGGTCCCCGAGGGCTGCAGGGCCGCGAACGGCCCAGTACCAAGGGCGCCGCTTGCCTCCCTCACGCCAGTCAGCCAGGCCAAGCTCCACACCCAGCGGTGCCGGCAAGGCCGGCTACGCCTGGAAGGACAAGACCCACCTGGCGCCCGGGGCGCGTCAGAAAGCGGCCGGCACTGCAGCGCCGCCCTATCCCGCCGGTGCCCTTGAAGCAGCGCCCCAGCGCACCGCCAGCAGGCGCCCGCCCGATCACTAGCGCCCTGAGCGGCGCCGGGATCCACAGTGCCGCCCGATCACGGCGCCGCGAGCAGCGCGGGACTCAAACGGCACGGAAGCAGCGCCGCATCGATCACCGGCATACTTGGCGCCGGGATCAACAGTCGCCGAGGCGGCGTCAGTCCACGAACAGGCCCAAAAGTGAGGCCTACCACAGGGGAGCCTGCACCTCCAAAGAGGTGACTGCGGCCAGTGTTAGCGCCGGCCAGGAAGGACTCTGACCTCCTGACTACACGCAGAAGGGCCTCCTCCACCGGCCAGAAAAGGCGAGACCCCCTACTCCTCGAACCGTATAGGCCGGGAGGGACCCGGAAAAGCCAAGACCTTACCTGAGAGTCCCTTGAGCGCCGTGCCCGGTGGCAGGGCTTTACCCGAGCAAGACAGCGGACCCGAGGACACGGTGGTCCATGAGAGAAACAGGCGTCATGCAATCCATGTCATGGTTTGGGTCCCAGACAGCGAGACAAGCGTCATGCGGTCCGAGGCGAAATGCGGCCACAGGAGCACCCGGCCGCATAGGGGCGGCCCGTCTTGACAGCAGCTCCAGAACCAAGACATAGCATAAAACAAACAAGGTCAAAATACAGAAAAGCGCCTGGCGCGTACAAAAGAAAAAGGAACAGTCTTACCCGTATGGCGTCGAGTCTCTGAGAAAAATCGGTCCGGTCTACTGCGCAGTTGAATTGGCGCTCCACCTTGAGAGCAGGTGCTGCCCGACGAGGCGGGAGAAACAGAACTGAGTTGGAGGAGGTGGAGGTCGCTACTACCAGCCGCCCCTCGCGCATGGCGCGTGGCGTCGCTCTCGAGGGCGGGGCCGTTAGGCAAACTTTAAAAAAAAAAAAAGCTCCCGTGGCGGGTGCGCGCCTCCGGCTGACACCCAGGAAGTAATGAATGGTGAAGATTGACAAGGGAAGATAGGGACTGTTTAGATACGGGTTGGCCCATCATTCTCTCAGAGAAGGAAACGAAAAGCTGCTCAGAACTACGAAAGGACTTAGTTCTGTTGAGGTAAAACCTCAGGCTGCGGTGAACATCCAGGGTGTGAAGCAGAGCCTCTCCTCTATTCGAGTAACTCGGGAAGTAGACAGGAAGGTCAATATCCTGGTTCAAGAGTGAGTGAAGAGACCACCTTAGGCAAAAATTTGGGGTTCGTCCTCAGGGATACTCTGTCGGTGGAAAACTAAATAAGGCTCTTTGCACATAAGGCGTGAAGTTCAGATATTCTTCTACTTGAAGTAACAGCAACTAAAAACAACGTTTTCCACGACAAGCGTAGCTACTCGCAATCCAGCAGGTTCAAGGGAGGCGTAAGCTGCTCAGGACAAAAAGCGAAGATCCCATGGAGGCACATGGGCCTTAATAGGAGGCCTAAGGTGTAACACTCCCTAAGAAATTCCAGTGGCGTCCAGCGCAGGCCACTGTCGATGTCCACGGGTGATAAGCCCGAAATGGCACAGAGGTGCACCTTAATAGAGGTGAAGCTAGACCCGAATGAAAGAGGAGAGCAGATAATCCAAAATTACTCCCACAGGACAACCTAAAGGGAAAAATCGCGTGCTGCAACCATAAACAAAAGCAGCGCCATTTCATGGCGTCACGTCATCATCGTTCCCGGCTTTCTGGCTGCAGAAAGGACCTCTACAAACTCTTACGAGAGACCCGTGGCGCAAGATGGCTATGTCTCTAGGAGCCAAGCATGCAGGTTCAGCGAGCGTGAGGTCCAGATGGACAAGTGAACCTTTCTCCTGAGACAGTAGGTGGGAGCTGGGCAGCAGGGAGTGGGGTTCCGAGATAGTTGCACCAACAAAGAGACCAGATCTGTCTGGGCCAGAGCGGAGCCACCAGGGATCTGAGTCGTGCTCCTCTGCAATTTGAGAAGGACTCTGGATCAGCGGAAGGGAGGGCGTAGAGGAATCTGTTCGGCCAGGAGAGGGATAATGCGTCTCACCAGAAAACACCAGGCCCTGGATCTAGCGAGCAAAAATTGGGCAGTTTTGCGTTGGATGGGGATGCGAGCAAGTCTTAATTCTGGAATTCCCCATTGAAGAAACAGATCCTCTGCTACCTCTTGAAGAAGTTCCCACTCGTGGACTCTGGCCTGGGAACGACTCAGGCCATTGGCAATTGTGTTGTCCACCCCGGGAACGTGCACAGTGATCAGATTTGTGCCGTGTCCGATTACCCAATCCCATACCCTCATGGCCTCCCTGCAAAGGGGGGTAAGAGTGTGCGCCTCCTTGTTTGTTGAGGTATTACATCACCGCCGCGTTTTCTGTCTGAAGCAGAAAAGTACACGGAGGGATTACAGACTGAAAGGCCTGCAGGGCATAGAGAACCGCTCTCATCTCTAGGACATTGATATGAAGATGAGCTTCCATCTGGGTCCCACGTGCCCTGGGACTTTACCCCGTCAGGTGTGCCCCCACCCAAGACCTGGGGCGTCCGTGGTGAGGTTACCTCCGGGGCGGCGCTCTGACAGGGCGCCGAGGAGGCGACCCTGGGACCTAGCCACCACTGCCAATCTCGAATCACAGGTCCGTGATTCTGACCCGGATGCTGCAGAGTGGTCTTGCCTTCAGTCCCACTGCACTTTGAGCATCCACTGGAGTTACCCGCATGTGGAGCCTTGCGAAAGGACAGTAGGAATGGCGCAGCCATGTGTCCGAGCAGCGAAGGACCGACCTGGCAGGTATGATCATGTTCGACGATAAATCCCTTATGACGGATCTGATGCGCTCCGCTCTGTCGGTCGGAAGAAAAGCTCTTCCCTGAACGGTGTCCAGTACTGCGCCTATAAACTGCAGTTTCTGCGACGGTACCAGGAGAGACTTCTCGTAATTTATGAGGATGCCCAGAGACCAGAACAGATCCTGGGTGCTCTGAATCGCATGTAGCAACGCTCTCTGGAGGCGGCCATGAGAAGCCAGTCGTCCAGGTACAGGAACACATAATGGCCCTGTCTCCTCAGAGACGCTGCCACGACTGCCATGTACTTGGTAAAAACCCTTGGTGCGGAGGGCAGTCCGAACGGAAGGACTCGGAACTGAAGGTGGTGGTCGAGAAACTCGAAGTGCAGGAACCTCATGTGCGCCTGAGCCATAGGGATATGCAGGTATGCGTCCTGCATGTCTAGAGATGCTAAAAAGGCGTCTTGTTTCAGCATGGGAATAAGACCCGGAAGAGTCACCATGCGGAATCTCTTGTAGGCGACCGACACGTTGAGGTCGCTGAGGTCCAGAATCGGACGGAGGTCCCGTGTCTTCTTTGGAACCAGGAAGAAGTGGGAATAATATCCTTGTCCTCTCTGGTTCTCTGGGACATACTTTATCGCTCCCTTTCACAGGAGCGCGAGTACTTCTTGCCAGATCAAAGCTTTGTGCTGACCCGGATACCGGGAGAGCAAAGGAGGCCTCGAGGGTGGCTTTTCTGCGAATTCTATAAAGTGGCCTAGACTGACCAATTGAAGAACCCACCTGTCGGTGGTTATAGCCTGCCATCCGGCAGGAAGTTGCAATGCAACCCAACCATGATTTCCCGTTGATCCTGAGGGGGGGAGCGAGAAGAGTCAGGCTGTGGTGGCTGATGGGCCCGCTGGCTGGGCCTGCTTAGGAGAAGCTGACCTGGCTGGCGGGCTGCTTTCCCTGGGCTCTCTGAGCCGAGCCCTCTGGCGTGCAGCGGAGGCGGGCTGCTGCCTCTGCGTCATGCGAAACCGGCTTTGGTTCTCTGAAGGAACCAAGCTTGGGTCGTACATGGCCTGAACCGACCTTACCGCCTTCCTGGCCTCTTGAAGTCTGGTAATGATTTTCTCTGAAGGATTCCAAACAATACTTCTCCCTCAAAAGGAGCGTCCCTAATATTCTTCTGGGCGTCCAGGGTAAAACCAGAGACGCGTAACCAGGAGTGTCTCGGAGGCATACGCCAGAAGCTGCTGCTCGGGCCGATGAGTCCAGCGGGTCGTCTGTGACTCGTGGCACTTAGGTCCCCACGTCCGAACCCGTATGGAGGCTGAAGCATCTCCTCCTTCTGCTCACCTTCAGGCAATTTTCAGCCGTTTCAGACCCTGTTCCCACAAAGTGTTCTGGAACTGAACCATGTCGGTTAGATAGTTTAAGGATCTGATGGCGCAGGTAGCCGGAGGCATGCGTGCGCCTACCGCAACGTCAACTGCTTGGACTCTGGGTCAGGTGGCAGGGTGCTCAAATGTTGCGGCCTCTGTGACCCGGTCATGTGAGGCTGTAATGACCAGAGAATCGGCCTGAGGCTGCTGCGTCAAGTACTGGTGGTCCTAGGAGCCTTGTACAGGCGATCAGCTTTTTTTTCATCGCGGGAGGCGAGTGTGGGCGCTTCCCTGCCTTAGTGACGTCACAAAGTGTCCACCAAGGGTGGTGCCACCACAGGCTTGGGGTCCTTCTGCCGAAGATATTTGGCGAGGCGTACCCTTCCGGGGTCTAGGGTCTTCTGCATCCCATCCCATGTTCTCTTATGTGTCTCATAATATCAAGGCGAAGGGTCATCCGGAGGAGATCTGGGCATCTCCGTGGGTCGGAGAAGGGATGGAGAGTGGAGATGGGGATCTAGAGGCAGAGTAGTCTGATCCAGTGTCCTCCGTTGGAAAGCGTCGGTGTCTCCTGGATCTCTTGGGGCTGGGTGATCCAGAAGAAGATTTCAGCGGAGGTCTCCTTTCTGTTCTCCCCTGGGAGGATCTGAGCTCTCGGGGAAGGTAAACGACCCGCGGACCCCGATGGTGAAGGGGTGCAGGAACCGGAGGAGGAGGAACAGTGGGAACCATGTCCTTCTTTATGAAGTGTCCTACCAGGAGGTGAAGGGTCCTTCACTTCCGCTGAAAGAAAGGCCAGCGATGGCAGGCGTGGTCGGTGGGCAGTCGTCGGGTCAGCGTCGGCTCCACAGGGGCTCAGGTACGGCGAGGGTTCCTGGGAATTTCGGCCAGGCCGGGTCGCCCATCTGGTCCTCGGGCTGCGTTAGGTCCTCCTCAGTCAAAGTCTCCTGACCGGCGTCGGTGGAGGCGACAAGGCCCTCTTCTCAGGAGGAAGCGGATGTCGATCCCCCTGCCGTCGTCCGCTGAGGTGATGGTTTGGCGGCGGCGGTTGTCTGGCCGGCAAGCGGCTCCAGGGAGGTATGACGCGCGGCCGACAGCGGTCGCCCGGCGTGGGTCCACAGGTCTCTTTAAGGGCGTGAGCTCAGCGTCTTGCGAGAGGCAGAAGAAGACCCGGCGTGGTGCAGGGAGGGAACCCGACTTGTGGTGATGGTGGTGGCGCTCCCGGACTCGTAAGGCCTTGGATGAAGGCGAGGGACGGCCTGGTGGACTTGGCCTGAGAAGAAGGTTTCTTACCGCAGCCGGGGAGGCTGAGAGCTGGCCCTGGAAGGAGTGGTGGGACCTGGGGCAGACTGCGTGACTCAAGCCCTGGAAGGGACCTGGAAGGGGCCTTCTCCCTTCTTTTCTCCGGCGTGCTTGTGGGATTTTGAGGCAGATTCCCCTTGGAGGACATAGTCTTCAGCTTTTCCCTCCAACAAAAAGGCCTGAAGAGCCTTCTGACGCCGGATCCAGTGCGACTGTTGAACCCCTGGCAGGACGGGCAGGCCAGGTATCGTGGTCTGGGCCCAGGCACCTAACGCAGGCTGTATGGGGGTCCTTAAAAGGGATCTGTTTCCCGCAAGCACACTTGGAGGAGTGACCAGAGGTCGGAGAGGACATCAGCAAAAGTCTTGCTTGAAGAAATTCGAATTTTCTTGGAGAGAAGCACTTAAACCACGCGTCGCGTGCTAGACTGTAACCGAAGGGTCGAGACAAGCTAAGTCGACGGCGGAAAGAACTGGGGAATCTGGCGGGACCGCCCCCTTTTGTACCACGCCTGACGTCGGAGGCAGGACCGACGTCGGGGGGGCGGTCCCTGCTGAAGATAGCTAGCTAGAATTTTTCCGTTGGATCCTGACGCCTGCCGGCTTCAGTCCTAATGCTGTAACCTGCTGCAAGAGCTGTGTCTCGAAGTAAGATCAGGAGTTCTAGGAATGGTATATGTTGTTCATCCACACTTACTGACAGGTTCCTAGCCACTTTAAATCTTGCCGGAAGGTCTTCAAGCTGGCTCCTCCCACCCACCCGGGTGGTAAAACTCTCGGCTCCGCCTCATGACACCAGATCTAGCCCGCTGGAAGCCAGGTTGTGCATCGAAGCCGGGGAGGTCGGGTGGGTTGTGTGGATGAACAACATATACCATTCCTAGAACTCCTGTTACAGGTGAGTAACCTGTATTTCTAGGAACATGGATACTGTTGTTCTAGCCACACTTACTGGCAGACTCCTAGCAGTTCTCCAAGAGGAGGGAGTCAAGGCACACACCCCCTATTTGGGAAACAAAGACTGGAGAACCAAGGTCCCAAAATCAGCATCCCGGCGTGACTCTAGGTCAATGTGGTAGTGGGTAATGAAGGTGTGTGCTGACTTCCAGGTAGCGGCCCTGCAGATTTCCTGAATAGGGACGTCCCTGGAAGCAGCCACCAATGCAGTGGTATGGTGGGTAGAATGAGCTCTTATCCCTTTTGGGAGGCTCCATGCCCGCCAACCTGTAGCAGAGATCTATGCAGGAGGTGACCCACCTGCCTATCGTCCACTTGGCTGCAGGTCTGCTAGGTGCGGCTTCAGTGTAGGTGACAAACAGCTGGCGAACCTCTCCCCGAACTTCAGCCATCCACTCCTTGTAATAAGAGAACGCTCTTCTAGGGTCCAAAGTATGGAGCCAATATTCGGCCTCCGAGGTGTGATTGGGGTAGAACACCGGCAGAGTCAACATCTGGTTAAGGTGAAACTCCGACACCACCTTCAGAAGGAATTTCGGGTGAGGGCGCAGGACAACCTTGACCCTGTGGAAGACCAGATAAGGAGACTCGATGGAAAGTGCCCTGAGCTCTCCCATCCATCTGGCTGATGTGATAGCCACCAAGAAGTTGGTCTTCCACGACAGGTGAGAGATATCAAACCTGTGCATCGGCTCGAATGGCTTGCCCATGAGCTTAGCCTATACCAGCAGTAGATCCCACGGAGGTGGAAGTTCTCGCACCGGAGGGGCTACGTGATCAAAGCCTTCGGAAAAGCGCCCGACGACCTTCTCCTGCGCCACCTACTGTTTCTCGACCCGTGTCCGGTAAGCAGAGATGGCTGCCAGGTGCACCTTAAGGGTTGTTGACCGAAGCCCTAGCTGAGAAAGGGATCACAGGTAGTCCAAAATGCTGGCCAAGGAACAGGAGGAACCCCTTATCCTGACACCAAATGGAGAATCTCTTCCATTTGAAAGTGTAGCATTTTCTGGTCGACTCCTTATGGGATGCCTCAACAACGTTGAGGACCTCGTCGGAAAGACCCAGGGCCTGGAACTCTAGCCACTTAGGAACCAGGCCATCAGGTGCAGGGATTGAAGGTCTGGGGGGAGAACCTTCCCCTGGTTGACTGAGATCAGGTCCAGGTGGGCTGGAAGCTGCTTCGGGAGCCTGGAGCTGAGGCTGAGGAGATCTGGATACCAGAACTGGTGGGGCCAGTCTGGGGCTACCAGAATCACCTGCGCCTTGTCCCTCCTCGCCTTGAGAAGCACCTTGTGGATCAAGGGAAATGGGTGAAAGGGATAGAAGAGGCCCGGGGTCCATGGCCTCGAGAAGGCATCCCCCTGCAGTGAGCCCTGCTGAAGGGAGTGGGCATGAAACAGCCTCAGCTTCGCATTCTCCTTGGAGGCAAACAGGTCCACCTGAGGTGTGTCCCAGTGGGAGAACAGACTGTGTACTACCTCCAGCAGGAGAGACCACTCGTGAGATGCAGCACCTATCCGGCTAAGGGCATCGGCCAGAGTGTTGGAGGCTCCCGCAACATGGATGGCTAGGAGATCCGCCTCCAGTCTGCTCATGAGGGACTAAGTGCGGAGAGTTTCCTTGCACAGGGGCAAGGAGCGCGTCCCACCCTGGTGGTTTAGGTAGTACATGTTCGTGGTATTGTCCGTCTGGACCTGGACCACCTGACCCTGTACAAACGGAGCAAAGGCGGTGAGGGCTAGTCGGACCGCTCGAAGCTCCAGCAGGTTGATGTGGCATCAAGACTGCTGAGGGGACCAAAGGCTATGCGCTCTGTGCTCCCCCAGATGGGCACCCCAACCCATCAGAGAGGCGTCGGTCGTTACAGTGACCGTCGGCTCAGGGCGGACAAACGGGATGCCCTCCTGCAGATGAGCTGGAACGATCCACCACTGGAGAGCGTTCCACATCTCCTGGGTCACCGACACTGGCTGGTCCAGAGGACCGGAGCACTGTGACCACTGGCAGGCCAGTCCCCACTGTAGGGGATGCATGTGCCAATGGGCCCAACGGACCATGCTGATACAGGCCGTCATGAGGCCCAGGAAGTCCCGGGCAGAAATGATTGGGCAAAGGAGGAAAGAATCTTGGCCCTGTCCGCCGGGAGCTGTGCTCTGGCTCGAAGAGTCAAGCTCTGCCCCGATGAACTGAATCACCTGCGTTGGCACGAATTCCGATTTAGCCTCGTTGATGAGGAGGCCAATCTGAGAGCAGACCTGGAGGGCCAGATCCCTGGACCGTTCCACCTCTGGTCTGGAGGGGGCTGCAATCAGCCAGTCGTCCAGGTAAGGGTACACCCGGACCCTTTGGCACCACAGGAATGCTGTCACCACTGCCATGCATTTGGTGGAGACCCTGGGAGCTGGAGAGAGGCCGAAGGGCATGGCCCGGAACTTGTAAAGGGACCCCTCCGCTCTGAAGCGGAGGAATCGCCGGTGAGACGGACGGATTGGGACGTGAAAGAACGCGTCCTGGAGGTCCACAGAACAGAACCACACGCCTCATTCCAAGGATGGAATGATCTGTGCCAGAGTAACCATCTTGAAGGTTCGAGACCTTAGGAACTTGTTCAGGTCGTGTAGGTGTAGAATAGGGTGCCAGCCCCCACCCCCCCCCCGTCCGTTTTGGGACCAGGAAATACCTGGACACAAACCTTAGGTCTGGTGGAGGATCTGCCACCTCCCTGATCACCTCCTTCTGGAGGAGCAGAACAATGTCGGCTTAACGAGCCGACAGAGAGGCTGCGGACCCCATAGCCCCCGTGGGGCAACGGCTCGATAGGGTGGGGCCTGCTCAAATTCCAGAGGCAGACCCTTCCCTACCACTTCCAACACCCAACGGTCTGCGGTGATAGCGGACCAGGCGGAAAAGAAGTGGCGGAGCCGTCCCCCCACAGGGTGAACCCAGGGTGGAGCGACGAGGCTGGGGTGACACCCCTCAACCCGTCACTGGTCAGGCTTGGAAGAAAGACCAGCTGAGGGACCTCTTGGGCCTTTCCCTCCTGGCTTCCTGCTGGAGGAAGTAGCAGGCTAGGCTTTGGGGTGCCAAGTGCGAGCCTGCTGGCCCTGATGCTGGTGTTGCTGGGCCGGACGTGCCGCAGGGGCAGAAGGCCGAAAGGGCTTACGCTGCTGTTGGCAGCCTTTGTTCTTCTGGGCAGACGTGACCGAGTCCAAGGTGGCATTGGACTTCTTGATCCCCTGCAAATGACCCTCCATCCCGGGACTCAACAAATCGGTACCCAGGAAGGGAACGTCTGCCAGCTTGTGCTGGGTATCCGCTGTGAAGGTGGAGATCTGCAGCCAAGCTCTGCGGCACATGACCACTGCGGCCGCTACTGACCGGGCACAAGAGTCTCCAATGTCAAGAGCAGTTTGGAGCTGTTGCTTTGCCACCGCCCTTCCCTGATCCCACACCTGCTTGACCGTAGTCTGGAGGTCAGCCGGGAGATGAGGAATCACCTCATCCAGGGAGCCCAAAAGGGCGTGGGAAAAGTGTGCCATCAGTACGGCCGAACTGGCCTGACGAAGGCCTAAGGAGGACGCAGCGTAGACTTTACACCCAGAGTAGTTCAGTTTCTTGGACTCTATCGGGTGGATGTCCACGTCTTGAGCATTTCCAGAGCACCGGAAAACACTGTCGGTCCCCAACCCCTCCGCAGACGGGTGCTCCGAGATTCCAGAGAGTGAGCCGGTGGGAATGGCATACTTCCTGGCCATCCTGGCCGAGGGAGCTGGGCAAGAAGCCGGTCACTGCCACAGCTCCAGGGCCGGGCCAACAATGGCTTCGGCCACAGGAAAGGCCTCCGTAGGAGAATCTCCTCGGTTCAGTATCTCCGTGAGGGGATACTTGGCCCGCTTGGACACAGGCTCGAGCTTCATCCCCGTAGATTCCGAGATGAGCCGAAGCAATCTCATGAACGAGGATGGGCTCTCGTCCACTGACTGTCCCCCAGTGGACTCCAGGTCAAGAGGCCTGGAAAACAGAGAAGAGTCATCGTCAGACTCCGAGGAGTCTGCAAACAGCTGCTGAGGGCCTGAGCCACCCTCCACCTGCCGAGGACGATCGGGAGTGAAGGTGACTGACAACCGATGGGGCAACCCCTGACCCGACCGAGAATCCTTGGTCGGAGCCCCAGTTTTTGGATGTGGAGGCGGGGGTTCCACCACAATGGGTGGTGCAGCTGGTTTCGGCTTAACAACTGGGGCCAGCTTCGGCTCCTCGATGACAACGAGGGGTTGTTTCGGCCGCTCAGGTGACAGCCACTTAATGGCCGGGGAAGGTGACGGAGTCGGCTTGTTCCCAGTCAAAAGGAGCTGCTGCCACGCCAGATCCTTGTAGCACCGACGCAACTTGCGCCGGAGCCTATCCTCCAAGGAGGACGATGACGAGGATGAGCGGCGCCACTGCTTCTCTCAGTGCCGAGACCGATGATGTCGGCGGGATCAGCTGGACCAAGAAGAGGTCAGAGACAGAGACCTTCCGTGTTTCCGAGGGTGGGTCTGGGAGGGAGCGGGGGAAACCCGTTCCTCCCTTGGCTCTGGAACCTTAACCGGGGACTCCAGCACAGGCAAGTCCTCGGTTTCCACCGGGGGAACCAGTGAAGAAGGGTTGACGGCTTCTCCAGTCGACAGCCCGTCCAACGGGTTGAGAAAAATCTCGACTGCGTCGACGGGTGTCTCGGCCGGCTGACCTGACGGGGACACCACGAAGCCAGTGGCCTTAGCTGCAACCTCGACCGAAGTAGAGTGTCGACTATCTGGGGAAGGAGACCTCTCCCGCTCCCACGAACGTCGACGGTGGGACTTACCCTTTGAGTCCTTTTTCTTGGACCAAGAGGAATGTCCCAATGGCCTCTTTCCCTTAGTAGAGAGGGATTGACAAAGCTCCTTGAATGAAGCCGTGTAGGAGGAGCCCAAGGAGAGCGGGATAAAATGCCACAACCGAGGAGGAAGAAGATGCTGCCTGGACCGCCTCCTCCTCGAGGGCGATCATTTGCTCAAGTTGTTCAGCTGAGCCTGCTGCCGCAGACACCGCCCAATGGGCCTCCTTCAACTTTAACGGAGGAATACGTCTCTCGGGGTGCCCAAGTTGAAGTCTGGCAGCATGGTCTTCAAGAACGGTGACCGAGAAGGACTTGCACAATTCGCAGGCCTGCGGATCATGATCGAGCCCAAGGCAGTAAACGCAAGTGGAGTGCGGATCGGTCCGAGACATCTTCTGCCCACAAGGGCACCACCAAAATCCAGGAGTCGATTTGTCCATCGCAGTCGCGAAGGAAGAATAAGACCGAAGTCTAGTAAATTTAAGTATGAGTTTCGGTTTAACCGATGAGTTTGGATCCAGGCCTAAAACTCAAAGCGCAAAGGAGGGAACCTGAGCTTCCAAGCAGTAAGGAAGATTTGGCATCATGGGGCTGAGCCGAGAGTTTTACCACCCGGGTGGGAGGGAGAAGCCAGCTTGAAGACCTTCCAGCAAGATTTAAAGCGGCAAGGAACCTGCCAGTAAGTGTGGATAGAACAGCATATCCATGTCCCTAGAAGTGAGGATTTTTCAAATTTTTTGGCACTCAGCAGCTCCACAACCACACATTCAACTGGAATGAAACTTGCCAGATCCAGAGATCTATGGTACCGGACGGTGCATGCACAATTTCAGGCAAATCGGATGAACAATTGCAAAGTTATTAAAGTGCAAAATTTTGGGTTTATCATAGAAGTGACCATGAAACTCTAACTACAGTAGCAGTACCGTACTACTATAAAATATATTAATTGCAAAAAACTCAGTTAATCCATCAGTTGGGGTTCTATTACAGCAACAATATTCTGGAAATTTGGTGTTAGGGTTACCAACCCTACCACTCCTCCCCCCATCACACACCCCAACAGGCGTCGGGGTGTGCCTTGGGGTTGTCGGGCCTAACTCTCACCCCATTCAATGTGTAAACAAGCTGAGATGTTATAGTATAGGAGAACAAAGAGACAGTTAGGCCTGACCAACACGACGCCTGTTGGTCTGTGGTGGTAGGGTTCAGGCCCGACGTCAGCGCCCGGGGCCATGACACAAGGGAAAGGGCCTTTCTGAAAAGCCCAGGCCTAATGCCGCCGCTGACACTGCTTAAAAAAAACTCTGCATTGAAATTTCATGGGCCTGTAAAAATCAGTGCTGCCACCAGTGTCCAGCCCTGCTTGACCGGGAGGGCTCCGATCCAATTAAGGAGTGTTTTGTGGCCATGGGGTGGGGTGGGGTGAGGTTGCAGTGCAGGCTACCAATGGCTGGAGACTAGTGTAGCAGAGGGGCTGGGCTGTCCTGAGATCACAATCCTCTGTGTGTGGGGGGGCGGCCAGGGAGAGAGCTTTTGGCATGGGCCAGTGGGCCACAGACAGATTTTGTCCATTGTCAGGTCGCAGGGTCACTGGTCAGCACCAAGAACAACAGCACAGATCCGGGAGTCGTCAGGACTGGGATTGGGATGGTTGGAGCAGTGGGGGACGACTGGAGCACACTGTGCGAGCATCTGGAGTTGTGGCAGCAGGTAGGTCAGTCTGGTCAGACAACAACTACTCAGCAAATTGCAATTCCGATCAATTCATATGAGTTATGACTTATTTATCCCTGTTTTCAGGGGAAAGTTCAGACCTTTCATTTAGGCCTTGTGGATCAGTAGCTGTAAGTTTTTTGAGAAGATCCAGTTGGTTCATCATGGCATAAAGATTTTCCATCCAAAATCTTTCCCATTCCCTCCGGAGCCCAATTGGTTTCTCTATATTCTTTGAATGGAAAACGTATGGTCTCCCTGGATTCTGTCATCGTCATGGTTAGCCAGGGCAGTGTCTTTGTCAAATTTATCAACAAATCTGTGACTTTTCAGGCCATATAGGTACATAGTACCAAACGTAGGATTTCATTAATTGTGACAGGCAGCATGGGGGTTATATATTTGGTGAAATGCAACAATTCTGACCTGTGTTAATTTTTAATGTATAAGAGGTAAGCAAGGGGTCATGGCATTGGTTCACAATCACATCACAAATTCCGAATCCTACTGATAGTGACAGTGTAACAGAATCCACTGCAGGGGTTGGGAACCATCTGGGTAGGCCGTGTAAGTCACTTCGACTGTTTGGGTGGGGTGGAGGGCAGACGGCAGTAATAATGTATTAATGTAATTACTGATGAGCACATTCTAAAAACTGGTGTGGTGGGACAATGCAAGTAGTGCGTGCCAGTGAGTCACTGCTAATTTGCTCTGGAGGCAGCCTAAAGTTGTGGGTTGTGGTCCAAGTGTGAGACAGTGCCACTGCCAATGCGTTGGGGGGTGGGCTGCCTGCATCTATCTCTCTGCCAAGTGCCGGGGTTGGTGCTAGGCCTAGGGTGATTGTAGTTTAATCTTTTTTTTTTTTTTTTTTTTTTATAAATACACAGATGGACAGGTCTGGGGGGGGGGCCCACTGGATGTGCATGGCCCAGGGGCCCACAGAAACCTGGCGCCAGCCCTGGTAGGGTTGGTGACCCTAACACCGAATTTCCAGACTTTTGTCGCTGTAATAGAAACCCTAACTGATGCATTAATGGAGTGTTTTTGCAATGAATTTCCCTTCTTTTTGAGACAGTATAATAGTGTCCTTATTTTACTGTGGGACCAATCCCACCATAGAAGCACATATGTCTGTAGGTGTGGAAGCGCAGGGCCCTCTATGTGTAGAACAACCATGACCAAATTGTCAGTATAGACATCTTATTACCCCACCTCATGTACCCCGGTACAGAGAAATTGTGAAATGCAAGGCAAAACACATATCCTGAGCTCATCGGACCTCGGAAGAAAGTCAGGGGAATTCTGAAACTCGGCTCACCGGAGCTGCCGCCTCACCTGCCTCCTTACGGCTCCCCCTGCCTCTGGAGTGCCCACCCCGCCAGACCTCCTGGGCTGCTAGGGTGGTTCGGAGCTCTGTGAGGCGTTACTGCAGGGAACATTTTAAAAACTTAAATTTTTGTCCCTCCTACCCACCCCTCCTCCTCCTCCTCCTCCCAAATTAAGTGGTCTCTTGCTCCGCCCATGGGGGGGTGGATATGCTGGTTCCCCTCCTCTACTGTGTTAGCTGCATTCTTTAACTGTCTGCCTGCTGCTGTTTGCAGTAATTCACCCTTGATCTTACAAATACCTGTGTGTGCCTTTTGTGCCAGTGTTCAGTTACTGTTTATTATGCCATCTCACAGTTTCCTGGTTTTGCTCTACTTTCTCCCAGTGTTTTTCTAATACCTACTCCCAGTATTTTGCTAATTACCATTTTCCCTACCAGCTTTAATCGGGGCATTTTCATTATATCTTATTCGCCCAAGTCTCCTTCCTTTGACTGCCTTGCCTTGTTACCAAGCCCTCCTCATGCAGTTCTGCCCTGGTGGGGCTGCACCTCTGCTTGTTTCCCTTTACTATTGGCTTAACTGTGCACTGTGGCACATGCTCTGCCCTAATGTTTACTGTGGTACCGTGTCTGTTCTTATTGCCTTCACAGGCACTCCTATCCTCTCCTTGCCCCCCAAGCTGGCCACCGGGATGCTGACCCAGGTGAACTGCCCTGTCCACTACAGCTCCAAGGTGGAGCCGTGGCTGCTTTCAGCCCTCAGCTCCTTCGCTGTGCTTCTGCCTTTATTCCTTGTGGCCTTTCCTCCCCTACCTTCCCCCTCCCTTGAACCTTTACCCAGCCCTTCTGAGGATTACTTTTTTTTCTCCAACCTCTCAGGTTTTAATCATTTGTACCTCCACCCCGTTTGGTGTTTAAACCTCCAGACCTTCTCCCTTCCCTCCCTCCTGTACAAACGCTCCACCCACAGGCCCTCCAAGCCCCATAAGAAGCAGCGCCTACTGCCCTGCCTTACTATATTTCTGCTGTTACTGTGTTTGTTGGCCGGAGATATCGAACTTAACCCCAGTCCCTCTGTTGCTGTGTCTTCCTTCCAGTCCCCCCCAACCCGTGGCTGAATTTGAGGGGTTAAATGTGGCTCATATTAATGTCTGTAGCCTTCTACTACTATTGCAGAGTTGTCAACTGGGGTGGCTCACTACAGCCCTGACATTTTGGGGGTCTCGGAAACCTGGCTCAAGCCAATTTCCCCTGACTCGACGTCTTCTCTCCCAGGGTACAACTCTATCAGGCAGGATCGCGCTGGGAAGAAACGTGGAAGCGTTCTGCTTCTCTACTCTAAGTCTCACCTCAACGTGACTGCCGTATCTCACCCCCCCTTCCCCTGCTCCTACCTGTGAGTTCCTGCATACCCTTCTCCTGCTGGGCAACTTGAAAAGGCTCCACTTGATATGTGCATATAATCCTCCCAAGGGTGGAGTACAAGGTCTCTCCTACCTCCTTGACAGCCTCAGCTCTCAAGTGTGCGCTAGTGAGCTCCTAGTCTTTGGCGACTTCAACCTAAACTGGGTGAGTTGCAACGCCAAACAATATGAGCCCTTGCTGTTGGGCCTTGCCATCCGCCAGCTCATCTCTGAGCCAACCAGGCTCTCCTCCTTGGGTAGAAAGGCTCCCTTATTGATTGGGTGAAGAGTAACAGACCCGACCGAATTGCCTCAGCTGGTCTCTTCCCTGACTTTATATAGGATCACTCCCCCACCTACTGTACCTGGAGAGTCTCCACTCCCAGGATCCCCTGCAAAGTGATCCAGAAAAGGAACTTCTCTAAATTCAACATCAATGACTACCTTACTGACCTACAACGGTCTAACTGGTTCTGGGTCACCGCTGCTAGCGACCCCTCAGCTGCTCTTGACAATTTCCTTGCTATAATCTCCCCTTTGCAGGATAGGCATGCCCCTCTCACCAAAAGGAGGGCATGGGGCACGGTTACTAAGTGGTTCCACAGTGGCCTATTTGCCCTAATGAAAATTAGGGACAAGCACTGGAAGAAATTCAAGGCCTCTGGCGACAGGTCTCATTTTATGGAATACAGGCAGCTCAGAAACTCTTGCAAATGGGCCATTCGCTCCTTTAAGAGTGATTTCTGTAAATCCTCCCTGGAAGCCTCAGACAAAAACCTGAGGAGCTTCTGGCGCAACATCAAAAATACTGTGAGTGATTCTACCTCTGCACCGGTCACTGACAATCTTATTGGTGGGGTCAGCTGCAACAACGCCCTCACAATCGCTAACGCCTTCAACTCCCAGTTCTCAGATCTGTCTGCCTACACCTCTCTATTCCCGGACTCCACGGTGCTGAGCCCCTCCTGTGGTGATGCACCCTCTCGACCCCCCTTCTACTTTAAGACAGTCTCTATCAGTGAGACATGGAAACTCCTGTCGGGACTTTCCATGTATACTGGTACCGGGCATGACAACCTTGAGCCTAAGCTGCTCTGCCTGGCGGCCCCTTACCTGGCCTGGCCCATCATCCATATCTTTAATGCCTCTCATCTCCAGTACCATCAATGAGATTTGGAAGGTGGCTCGTGTTGTCCCAGTCCCCAAAGCATGGGGACCCCAAACTTCTGGAAATTACATGTCCACAGCAATACTGTCCGTCAGCTGCCTGCTCCTAAAAGGTGGATGCCTCCCAGCTCACACCTTACATACATAGCTTTGACCTTCTCTCCCAAGCTCAACACGGCTTCCACAAAGGGTATAGCACCTCTACTACCCTAGCTCAGGTGACCTCTGAGATCATAACAGCTACCGATCAAGGCATGCTGACCGGGGCCATTTTCGTTGATCTTTCTAAGCCCTTTGATCTGGTTGACCACTCACTCCTGTGCTCCACCCTAAGATCACTTGGCCTCTCCCCTCCAGCCCTTACCTGGTTTGCCAATTACCTCTTGGGTAGGCAGCAGTACACAAAGTTCAACAAGGCCCTCTCCAAGCACACATCTGCTAACTGTTCAAGGATTACCTCTCAGGACGGTCACAGCATGTCAGGATAAACACCACCATCTCCACCTCCAAAGCTGTTTGTTCAGGGGTCCCGCAGGGGTCTATTTTGGGCCCATTGCTCTTCACCCTCTTCTCAAACTCTCTCCCTAAAGCGTGCAGCGGTCATCTCTTACTCTATGCCAATGATGCGGTTCTGTACTGGAAACACCCTCAACCGAACGCCCTCCAACTTGCCCTTCAGGGTTTTTTCGGGGAGCTAGAGAACTGATTCACTGATCACCGCCTGATCATAAACTATAGCAAAACTAAGTCCATGATCTTTGCACATTGCCAAAGCCCACACAGTCAGACGGCACTCCAAATTAAGAACTCACTAGGCACCCTACTGGAACACGTTACACACTTTAAATACCTGGGTGTCACCTTGGATACCTCCCTCTCCTACCACAGCCACGTCCGTCTCCTCTTGTCTGCAGTCAGCACTACAGTGGGCACCCTCTACAGACTCAAAAACAGCCTACCTGCACAAACCATGCAACTAGCAGTCACCTCCTCCATCCTCTCCCTAGTTGACTACGGAATTGTTATTTACGGCACAGCTGACCCCACCACACTAAGCAGCATAAACACTGCTCTTAATAAAGCCTGCCACCTAGTAACAGGCTGTGACAGACTCACCCATACCTGCGATCTTCACACACTGACTGGTTGGCTAAACTTCCAACAAAGACTAAAATACCAAACCTGCATTCTCGCAAAAAAGATGCACCTCCAGCTTGCCCCCGCCGGTCTACTCCCCATCATCAGTTCAGCCCCCATCAGGTGTAATACAAGACTCACAGCCACATCACCTTTCCTGGCTCCCCTTTGTCGAACATCCCTAGGGCAAAGATCTTTCCGTTACCATGCCCCCCATGGCTAAACACACTACCCCTCCCACTCTCCCAGTCCCATAGCATCTCACTTTTCAAATCAGGCCTTAAAACCCAACTTATGGATAATGCTAAATGCGACTGCAGTTAAATCTGCCCACCCTCATCTCTCACTACTTCTCCTGACTCAGGGGCTCCCTAGACCCTACGAAACAGCATCCTACAAATCTCTGTCTAGGGATCGCAGGAATGCTTCCTAATTACCTCACCTGCTAAATAAGTTTCTAGCCTGGACTGCCCTGCCAGTACTGTAACTGTATATAATACCGGTCAATGTTAGTCTTATACTGTCTGTTTCCCTCCACCCCTCTAACCGACGTGGAGCCTTTGCAAAAAAAAGTTTCTCTGTCAGTACTGAAATTTGTAAAAAAATGCCTGTTTTCGTCTGTCATTAATGTATTTGTCTACCCTCCACCCCCGTAACCTGACGTGGAGCCTTTGCAAAAGAGTCTGTGAATCAAAGGATTGTAATTCCGATTTTACTCAATAAATAAACAAATAAAAATTAAAAACTGTGAGGTGCCTCAAGGGTCCGTTCTAGGACCTCTACAATTCTCCCTCTTTGTCAATGAGCTGCTCTTGGTCACTCCACCCTGTATGCTTATGACCTCGTTATCCTAACCAGCTTCCAGGATGCCAGTTTCATTAATTCCAGGCTTAACTCTGACTTTGACCACATACAGTCTTGGCTAAAGGACCGTAAGCTAGCCATCAACCTGAAGAAAACCCAATCCATGTTCTCTGGTTCCCAGGCCAAACTAAGAGCATGCCATGCCCCTCTTAAAATCACTGGTGCTGATGGCACCCTTTTACAAATTGCTGACTCTTTCAAGTACCTGGAGGTAACCCTCGACCCCCAACTCAACCTCTCCTTGCACATACGAAACACATGTAAGGCCATAAATTGCAAGTTAGGCTTGGCTTACAGGACCATAAAATGTCTCACCCCTCCAGCAAGACTTGCCCTTGCTAAAGGGGTTCCACTCCCTATGCTCTGCTATGGCCTCATCTCCTTTTTCCCCCAAACCTGCCTATCAAAATGGGACACTGCTTACAACATATGTCGCTCTGCACTGTCTGCCCCCACCTCACGCATCACTGCATGTTGTACTCCAAGCTTGAGTGGCTCCCCCCTGACAACCATCACACCTTTGTCATGGGCAACCTCACTGACAACATTGTCAGAACAGCCACCACCCCTTGCACTTGCTGAATTACTCAAGCTTACAAACCCTCCCTACCTGTTAAGATCTTGTGACTCGCAGGTATTCCAGGTTCCTAAAGCACGCTCTGTCACAGGGGATCGAGCTATTGCCATCCTTGCCCTCAGACTGTGGAACTCCCTTCCCACCCATGTACGTTCTGTTTTGCCCCTTCCCTTTCCTGTTTCAGATCCTCCCTTTGGAACTTCCTGAAACAAGCCTCCCCTTGCCTCTTCTCCTAGCGACCCCACCACTCCCTTGGGGTGTCCTGTGACACTTGGCCCGTTCATGGAGCCGGCTTGTGCCAGTGAGTAATGAGACAGTTGAATTTACTAAGTCCCTCTCCATGCTATGCTTAATGCTCTCATATGTGTTATGTCAATGCCCTCCAGTCTATGTATAAGTTATGCTCAATGCTCTTTTGTATTAGGATACACTCTGTTCAGGTCGAATGACCCATCCTGTCGTGCAACTCTCTAGCTATGTTCTACTTCATAAACCTTGCTGTTTGTAGACTACTCCCCCACTGTCATGTAACCTTATAACTAGTATCCTGCTCCACATGTCCAGTTGCTGTATGTTGTTATGACTGTTTTTTACCTTTGTATCATGCTACAGTAAGATCTTGTATTGTTTGCCTGCATCGCACACCTGAAAATAGGCACCTGTCTGTCTAGTGTGCTTACGTGGTAAACAAAAATGAAATAAATAAATAATATATTAATAAACGTTATAATGCGCAACGGCAACACCGTTCTGTGCCACAGGTTCTAAAACACATTTCGGGCAGGATGTGGGAAATGACAGCTGTACTATTCATGAGGCGGTGTGAAAAAATGGCTATGTTGAAAATTTGGTGGCAAAATATTTAAAAGTTCCAAAGTTATGCACGTGCATAGAATTAATTCAAAGAACGCACTAACTCAGGCATTTTGAGGAATTTTTGTGCCAAATTTTTAACATGGCCTTTTGAGGACCTCACTTCATGAACAAGGGGGGCACTGTCATTTTGTTCATCATCCCAAAAGTTGATTTTGCACAGTGCATGCATCATTCTGCACCACAGTAGTGAAAACACATTTCGGACACGATGTGAAAAATGACAGCTGTACGGTTCATGAGGTGGTGTATAAAAATGGCAATGCTGAAAATTTGGAATGAAAATATAAAAAAAAAAGTCACAGTTACAAGCGTGCATAGAAATATGTCAACGACCATGCGTGACTTGGACGTTTTTTGGTATTTTTGCACCAGATGTTCACATGGGCTTTTTGGGACACCACCTAATGAACACTGGCACTGTCATTTCATTACTTGGTTCCGAAAGGTGATTTCGCACAGCGATCACAAAATTACCTTTTGGGCATGAGTAACGAAAGGACAGCATCACTCTTCATGAGCTGGGGTCCCAAAATGCCCATGTTGAAAATTTGGTGAAAAAATACCAAAAAAAATTGCCGAGATAATCAACATAAGTTCAAAACGCCACTGACAGCCATTATATGGCACTTACCTTGATTCTTCAGTTCACGGTTCGTCTTTGAAGAATGCAGATGTCCCAGTCCACAGAAGATGACACAAGACGGTCTCCGTGGTAAGTATAAGGCAAGGGGGCGTGGTGGGTTGCTCAGTGGGAGGTCAGGGGTGGGGAGGGGTGGAGGAGGCGGCGGGACCATTTTCTTTTTGCAGGATTTAAAAAATACTTTGGGGAACTGTTTTCTTTGTTACAGGTGTGACAAGCATATGTAGAGAAACTGGGAGTGGGCTCTCCAGTGTCCTCCAGTGTGGGGGTGGGGTCTGCTAGTGCAGACACGGGGATTGGGCCCCCGATGTTGGCAAAATTAGTGAAAGAACAGGCTGCAGAGGGGAAGGGGGGGACATCCGACACCAGGGGTGAGAATCCTGGTGTCGGATCATAGAACAAAATACACTGTATCGGGACACTAGTGTCCCACATTGCTGAATAAAGGATGGCCGAAATAACTAAATTAAGTAATGAAATACTCTGCCACCAGGGACTGGGGCCCCTGGTGTGCAGATACATGTGAAAAGACAAGACAGATCAATGTAGTAAGTGGTCAGGCATCAGGGAGGGAGGGCCACTAGACCACGAGGTAATAAAAATATCTAAATATTTTAAAAAAGTGGAATCGGGGGCAGATGCTTCACATTTTGGGCTCAGCGCAGTGCGCAGAAGAGAGCATTGAGCAGGAGAAGCTCAAGGGGCATATATAGCTTACTCATTTTTTGTTCCTTTCGGGGATCACTTTCTCCTTCCTGCTTAGCCTTCTCCGACTCATGTTAACATAGTGGCACACACTGACCGGCAGTGCTGTTGCAGTGAGGTGTCTTTCATGCTCTGCGATCTCAGTACTGCTAATGACACTGTCTGCGGAGACAGGGTCAGCGTGGCATTCCAACTGTAGGGCGCACTGTACTATAACCACAATTACCACTTGCTTTTGTCTGGGGAGACAGCTCGTGTTCCGGATTAATCAGCGGCCCTGACTATGAAAGACGCATGGTGCCACAGTCGCCACATGGATGGCTCTCGCACCATGCAGACTTCCTTTTCCAGGAGACATGCCCAGGAAAGGCACACAGCTGGTGAATTCCAGGGTTGGAGAATGACTCTTACACTTGGTGCGATTCGGGTGTCAGGTGTTGAACGGTGACTGGGATATTCGCAGGAACACACACTTGCCATGGGGCATGTAAAGAGACAGACCTGCCTGCACTATGTGGGCACTGGGGTTGACATTCTGACGGTGACATTTTCGCTGGGTGATGTGAACTCTTCCCCAACCAAATGAAATGGAAGGGCTAACACACTGTGCTCTGCTAATAATGGTACTATGTGGTATTAGGGACTGTGCAGGGCTGGCTTTCCGGTACGTTATAGTCGCATCCAACCGGCAGTTCTGCTACCTGTAAAACATTGGGGGTGGGGGGGAGCATGGTGACAAACTGGTGTGCTGGGAGACCTGCTGTAATGGCACAGCTGCACTACCATTCGCTGCACAGTGCTGCAATGTGCATAGTGACAGTGCTAGAGTTAGAGGTGCAGATTCTACATGAAGCCGCTTTCGTCCACTGGATGAGTGTCACTGCTTCACCTTGCAATTTGTGCTGGGCGAATGCATCCGAAAAACACTGAGCCGCACATCGAGTATGTGTGCACAGGGTTGCTCTGAGTGAGTGCTCTTGCAAGATCCATGGGGCGAGTGGAAGGTTTCACAGAGACAGTGAACACTACCTGTGGCACTTGGGACACTGCACATAGTGGCTCAGCAACTGTTGGATTGACTGATGTGGGGGTTCTCCAAGAACCGCTGTGTAGGTGGGAAAACTCAGCAGTTCTCGGAGACCATATTGTGACTCTCTGACCTCATTGTGGGGGTGGGGGACCCAGAATCATATCCCTCACTGGAGTCTGCACCATTTTGTAAACCCCACTCAGTCATGCTTCTCAAGTGTGTCCAGTCCCGTCCCTAAAACGTCTCACAAACAATATATACCAGAAAAAAAAAAGGAAAGCACTTTGAGCGCTTCTGGGAGCACGGTGACATAACAGGATAAAGATAATTTCAGGTACTGTTTCTATGCTGGTTCCTACTCCGGAATTGGAGAGGTAGCATACCATGCTGAGTGCCAATGAATCTTGGAAAATTCCTGATTCCTCGACCCCCTTCCCTTGCAAAAGGGGAAATACTGCTGCTTTTAGGTAAACACCAACAGGTGTTTACCTAAATGGGGCTGAGGAATCCGATTCTGGTGTTTGTTTTTAGAAAAAATGGCCAGATGTGTTTTTTTTTTTCTTCTTCTTCTTTGTGCCCTACTGCAGCGCACTGGCTGAGGCAACCAGCCGCCGGTCTCCAAGGACCCGGAGGACGTCTGGGCTCTCTCGATATGTAGGAGGTCCAGAACAGCCATGACCAGTCCATCGGAGGGTCTCCCCTACCTCTCTGGACCAGAACCCCCCAACGCAACTCCACATCAGGCCTGCAGGTCAGCTGAAGCATGGCCATCAAGCTGCACAGTCACACCCAGTCATTTTTCCTCCTATTAAGCCTCCTGGAGCTGGCAGTGCAGTGACACACGGCGTGGTTACACAGGTGTCTTGCCGAGCTCCACTCCACTGTGGCACCATATCTGTGCTGCCCCCAGTCATCACCAGGGGCCGCTCAAGCGCGATGTGTCCCTCAAGCCCACCCCAGAAGGAGGACAGCAGTCCTTGGGATGCTCAATCCACCCTCTCCCCGCCAACCCCCGGTGGCCGAGTCCGTTCGAACCGAGGTCGTCGGAATGGTGTGAGGTGTGGCGTCCAGCGCCTCAACCCTCAGCGCCACCGGGCTGGCCGGTCAGAAGTGTTTTTTTTTTTTTTTTTTTTTTAAGGGCCAATGTATTTTTTTATGAAAGTATTGCTGCAAATTTGCAGCAATTTCTGTGCAACATCATCACTAGATGCATGAAAATTGTCATAATTTGTGGCAGTTTCGCAAAAGAAGTGCCGCAAATTTGCAACACTACCAACTGCCAAGTAAAAAAAACATACTTCCGACCACCACTTTGAAAATGTAACATCAGGATCGTGTTCCTAGGGCCCCGGTTAGGTAAACACAACTGTTGATGTTTACCAAGGGGCAGTATTTTTTGAATTACAACGTTTTTTAGCCATTGCTAACTGAAAACAAGATGGTGGCAGCATGACAGCATAGAACCCATTTGTGAAAGTAAAACTGACTTTCGTGAAAGTAAAAAGTGCTTTCGAGGTATACATGTATTTTTTTCCCATAGGTTATAATGGGAAACGTCAAACTTTAATAACTTTTGAACGGATTAATATTTTTTCAAGAAACCTTCATAAGGCACATGAGTGACCCAGACCCCATATACCCTGACAATTTCAGACCAGACCCCCAAACCATTTCAGCTATAGCCCCGAGCAAAAATTTGCAAGAAAGTGGTAGTTTTCACATTTTTTGGCACTCCACAGTTCCACAATGCACGTCTGACCGGAACGAAAATTGCCAAATCCAGAGATCTATGGAACCAGATAGTGCATGCAAAATTTTAAGCAAAATAGTCAAACAGTTGCAAAGTTATTAAACAGCAAAATTTTGAGTTTAACATAGAAGTGACCGTGCAACCCTAACTATACTAGTCCTACCAAGTCAGTATAAAATGTATATATATTTATGATGTCTATAAAAAGTACCACATTACCAAGGGACTGATTAGATGTTTAATGTAAGTGTATGTCCATCTTTTAGGGATTTTTTTTTTTTTTACAGATGTTAGGATGTTTAGATAATATTGCATTTTTGCCGGCCCAGTGGCACTGAGGGTTGAGGCACTGGACGCCACACCTCACACCACACCGGCGAGCCGGGTTCAGGGATGGACTCAGGGGGTCGGCGGAGGAGGGAGAGGATCGAGCGTCCTGAGGACAGCTCTCCTCTCCCTGGGGAGAGATCCTGGGGCTGCTCGGTGCCCTCGCGACCCCCGATAGAGATCGAACGTACAGCAGGAGCATCAGCCAGAACATTGGGGCGGGAGTACGGCAGACGTCAGCAGGCAGCCTTGCGCGGACGTCACGGCATGCTGTACTCCCAAGGGGTAAATCCTACACAGAAAATCCCCAGCTCGTGGATAGGTGACGGCACCTCCACCCTCCCGACCACACTCCACTGCCGGTTGCACTCCTCTCCTGGGCCGAGCCCAGCCCGGTCCGAATTCAAGATAGAGCGCCCTGGGCGGATAGGGCGTCCCTACCTCAGGGGGCTTAGAACCAGGGGGATAACCGGTCTGGTGCCGGAAGTAGGAGGCCTCTCAGGCACGGAGGTAGAGTTGGGGGCACTGGAGGATGCCCGAGAGAATACCACGAAGTTGGTGCACAAAAACAGAGTTAAAAAAAATATATATTGCATTTTTTATTTTGCGGGCTCTGTTTACCACTTCTAACGCCGATCCCCAGACTCTCCCCAGTGGGGGCTCTCGACTTACCTCCTTCCCGCCAGGTCTAAAGGCTCAGTCCTGCCACCTAGCTTCCCCACCTCTGCTTCCACTGCACCTGGCACCGTTCCCCCGGAATTAAGCCCCCCAGGTTGGGACTGCCTCTCTCTTTCCGACGACCTGTCTGAACTCTGGGCAGGCATCCCGGGAGTGGAGGGAGCACCAGAGGCACCCGAGTGCCTGAACACAGATTCAGTCACCAATCCCTCAGCCGAGGGATGCTCTGTGAAGCCCCAAAGGGAACCAATGGGTACCGCATACTTGCGGGCCATTCAGGTTGAGGGCACGGGGCAGGAGACAGGCTACTGCCAGAGCTCCAAAGCTGGACCAACAATGGTCTCGGCCACTGGGAAGGCCTCCGTTGGCAAATCTCCTCATTTGAGAATGTCAGTGAGGGGGTATTTGGCCCGTTTCTGAATGGGTTCTAAGGGTCCCCCCCCCGTGGATTCAGGGATGGGATGGGGGAAGCCCATGAAGGAAGAAGGGCCTTCCTCCATCCAAAGACTCCCGACAGATTCCTTGTCCATGGGGCGAGAATGTAGGTCGGAGTCCTTGGACTCTGAGTAGTCCAGATAGATCGTCCAGCCATCAGAGTCACCCTCCACCCGCCTAGGATGGTTGGGAGTGAAGGTGACAGCCTGTAGAGGAGGCCCGGAACAGGCCAAGACTCCTTAGAAGGAGCCCCCAAAGGAGGCTGCTTAGATGGCGGCTCCATCACAGTCAGTGGAAAGGCAGGTTTTGGATGAGCCGGAATGGTCTTGACCAGCTCTGCAGGCAGAGGAACGGTATGGACTGGCTACTGAGGAGTCAAAGTCAGCCTAGAGGGCAACAGCCAAGCAATGGCTGGGGTAGAAGCTGGAGCCGACTACTGGCCGGACATAATCAGCTGCTGCCACATTAAATCCTCGTAGCGTCAACACAGTTTTAATTGAAGCCTCTCCTCATCCAAGGATGAGGAGGAAGAGTGGTGGCGGTGATGCTTTTTGACGCGCTTATGCGCCTTCTTCGGCCTGTCAGTTGAAGGGGTCCGAAAACTCGACTTGGACCATAGGGGTGAACCGCGGCTCTTCCTGGTCAGATACCAGGACCACTAGGGGATTCCCAGTGGGCTAGGTCTCCTCCTTGGTGGGATCAGGCAGGACCGGTGTCCTGAATAAAGAGTTATAGGCCTCATCATGCGACGAAGGGTCGATGGGGTCGAGAATAATCTCGACTGGGTCATTGTCCCACGTCTCAGCCAGCTGACCCGACAGGGGTACCATGAAGCCAGTGGCCGAGGCTACAACCTCGACCGAAGTAGAGACAGAAGATTCCTGGGACTGAGATATCTCACGTTCCCAGGAACATCGTAGGCGAGATGATGCTTTCTTGTGCTCCTTGTCCTTCTTATGGGGCCGAGAGACGTGCGCACCTGAAGGGCCCTCTCCCTTGGTAGAGAGGGACTGACACATCTCTCAAAAGGAGCCTGAGAAGGTGGAGCCCAGATTGAGTAGGATGAAGACCGACATAGAAGAGGACCAATCAGCAGCCCAAGCCACCTCCTCTTCGAAGATCTTCATCTGTTCCAGCTGCTCAGAGGACCTCGCAGCCGCAGAAACCGGCCAATGGGCTTCCTGGGATTTGACCAGTGGGTTCCGTTTTTCCGGTCTTCCCAGCTGCAGTCGTGCTTGATGATCGTCCAAAACGTTTGGATGAAAAGTGCGACATATTTCGCACACCTGGGTGTCATAATCTTGACCCAGGCAATAAGCGCACGAGGCATGCGTATCAGTCCAAGACATCTTTTACCAGCACAGACAGTGGAAGAAACGGGGTGAGGACTTGTCCTCCATCATGGTCGAGATCACGAAGCAATTAGGAGACACTCTAACGAGTTTAAGTTTGGGTAAATCTATAGATTTTTGTGCCAGGGCCTACAGTAACATGCGAGCGATAAGGAGGGAACCTGAATCTTCCAGCGGAAAGGAAGATCTGGCGTCAAGGGGTGGAGTCAAGGCATATGTCACCTGGGTGGGTGGGAAGAGCCAGCTTTTAGACTTTCCGGCAAGAATCTTAAAGGGAAAGGACATGCCAACAAGTGTGGATAGAATAACACATCCACGATCCTAGAACCTCTAGCTTGCATGAATTCCCGGACTGCTGCTATGAACTGATTTTGAAAGAGGACATTAGATTATATACTGAATGGAACTTTGCAAAGATCCACTGTGTTAGTTGCTGATCCCATTGTATTGCCGACAGAGTACAATGAGACCCATGACCAACGAAACAGACCTTTACAAAGCTCCATTCAATATCTACTGAATTTGAACCTTGCATAGCTGACGTCAGCCATGGGGTATTCTAGGGTATGCCCGAGCAGCGTCCCAAATAAAATGTCTGGGATAAAGGACAGCAGGCACAACCAGATACTTTCAGGATCTTTTTACCTGCTATTTATGCTCCATTCTCAATGACCTGTCTCCACCTGTCAGGTCCACCCAGCCTCATCACTGGTCTTCTCTGGGACTTAACCAGACCTCCTCAACTCATGGCTTACCCCCCATGGTGGCATTCCTGGTGATCAGAGCAAGCTGTACATCCATCAAGACATCTTTAAACAGCTCTGGAAGACACGTACTGCAGCTGATAATGTGGGTCCTGTGGGTGGAACAAAACCATCCTACCGCAGGAGGGTTCTTTTCTATCTTTTCTCCTTGCCCAAAGGATAAAGGCGCACAAGGAGCTCAGGAAAGCGAAAAGTGTGCTCAAATTGGGCTGGCAGTCTAGCCTAGCGGAACGAGGTGTGAATGAGCTTGGTACATCCAGCAGACTAGACCTGAGTTTGATTTTCACAACCTCCACTTGCATACTGTGCGACTCTGAGCAAGTCACTCAACAGCCCAGTGCTCCCAGGTCGCCCCTGAAAACAGGCACTTGTGCCTAGTGGGCCTTACCCAGTTACCAAAGACTGAAATAAATATATAAAATAAATAAATGCCTGTCACCCACAAACCCACTTGATGTCCACACTACCATTTTGTCTCCACTGTGTTTTCACCCATGGTCATGCAGGTGGTAGCACGGCAGCGACCCTCTCTCCCTGTAGGAGACCATCCCTTTGGATGCTTAGTCCTACACCTCTGCTGGCCTGAGCTCATTCCCAACCCAGGCTGCTGAGACAGCAAGCAGAAATGCTGCTTTCAAGAGTTTTAACTAGCAAGTAAGTTGACATCTGTTTTGAGTGATGAGCTACAGTCCTGCTAGTTTGAATATACTGTTCATAGCTGTGAGATGTTGCGCAAATAAAGGCACTTGTGTTGATTTGAATACAGTCACTGCACTACCAACTCCTGCCAATGTGCTTCCAGATCAGCTGCACATGAAAGGTGTCATATCAGTGCAAATTCCATTCCCAGGGCCTGCCCAGTAGTGCAGTTGTAGTACTACCCCCTTGCTATGCCATCAACCATAGGAATGGGAAAACTGAGTCTCCCTTGGAAGCTCTCCTCCATTGGGGAGGGTCATAGCCTCTTCCACTGGCTGGTTACTATCTATACAAATCTTGGTGGTAGCACAAAGGGGGCCATACACAGCAAGGGGGTCCCACAAGGAGATGCTCGGGGCATCTTTGTGGAGGCGAAGTATGCACATGCATCAATGCAGGCTTGTGGCCTCATGGGAAATGACAAAACAGAGAAGAAAACCACCAGCCCTGGCTGGATGGTGGCCCAGTCCCTGCAAGACCACCACCGACAAATGGACGATTCCGACACCAGACTCTGTTTTGGAGGAGGTTGGTAACCCCTGACAGCCCAGTTGTAGGCATGAATCCATGGGAAAAGTAGGAGCAAGTAAGTCCCAGAGGTGACTGGGCTGGGGTAACCTGTCCAGAGGGGGTAGGTCAGCAGCAAGGAACAGAAAAAACTGACTGAAGAAAGCAAAAGAAATTCCAGTTCCGTTTTACGGCTTCCAATTGTACCTCTACCAATTTCACCAACTTTGCTGTAGATGCTTACCCGCTCCAGCAGTTTCTGTAGTTTTAGTGCTTTTTCTTCCCGCAATTTTTCTCGGAGTTGCTGAGCCTTCAGCTGTTTTTCTTCATGCTTCTTTTTTGATTCAGCAAGTGTCCTAAAATTTAAATTAACAGATAAAAACAATAAGTCCACCTGTAAACAGACCATGACAAGGTCCTGTAGTCTCTCATCTTTCTGTGCCCACCCCATCTCTTTCCTCTTTCTTTCTGTGGTGCTTCGAGATAATTCTAAGAAGTCTGTAGACTGCCCCGTTAAACCCTTTCAACAACACTGGATGCAGCTGCTCAAGTAGGCTCACTTGTTTTGTTTTTGTTGCAGCATTCTATCTTTTTTGTCTTTCTCTCTCCTTGCTGCCTTTGGACTGATTACCAGAGCTATGCCTTTTTAACCCGTTTTTTTCTTCTCCCCTTCAAAAAAATCACTGCATCCTCACAGTGTAAAGTGCAGACCTGGGGCATTCTTTGTTTTTTGCCCCAGCAGGCATTTTGATGAGGTTGAGTGGGCCAGGGCTGTTGTAAAAAGCAATGTAACAAACATATGCACTCCCAAAATAAATAAATGGTTTGCCCTAAGAGGTTTCTCTCATTCAAGTTATTGCCAGCGAGTAAAATGGAGTACCAGTAGTTTGTTGTATGCAATTATGTATAAAGATATATGCCCTGAAGGTTGACCCTGCTCTTGAAGACTGCAAGCTTTTCGTCCTGGGCTGGAGGCAGTCATATCTGTTTCCTGGTGATTTGTTTTGGGGACAGTCAGCCTCTGTCAGAGCTCTCTTATTGGAGGAACCTGGTAGTTCAGAGGAGGGCTGGCCAACTCGATGAGATGGACTTATAGTTTAGCTGATTATTTGTGTGGCTTTATCTATCAAAGTTTTGTTGTATAGGCCTCTGCATGGTATATGGGGAAGTCTGATGTGTATTTGAGGATTTTATAGCTGGTTAAATGGACTCAGTTAATTCTGTATTCACATTGTGTATAAGAAGTCCCTGTCCCAGTGATTCTTATGGATGCGCACCAGTCCAGTATCTGTTAGAAAATGGCAGCATGCTACTGCATGCCCATAGGTGATCTGGCTGAAGACTGAACCCCATTTCCAAACTCACCTGATCGCATTCCTAACTGCTGTCCTTCTACTTGTGTGCCCTGCAAGGGACAGGAAGTGGGACAGTAAGAGGCACAAGAAGAGTCTCTAGGAAATCTCTGATCTTGCATAGTCCAGCAGTTAAATGCCCATGCCGGCCGCCAAAGAAGATGCTCTGTGCATTCCCCTGGATGCTCTTGGTGCCTAAGTTTGTTGCGCGTTTTTTCGGGGGGGCGGGGGCATGGCTGACCCCCAGCTAACTTCATGGTTGCTGTCTGCGGCTTTTGGTCTACTGCTTTAGTGAGCACTAAGGGGTCATGGGAAGGGGCACTGTGGGGTCAGTGAGGAGTGGACAGATGCCTTTTACAAACAATTTTCAACAGAGGCAAGATGTGTTATAAACCCTGTGAAAAAACTGGACAATACAAATTTTATTCACTGGTTAATTGTGGGAGCTGCAGCATCCTGTTTCTAAAAGATATGGTACAGACACAAATCACTTGAGTAATCTATACCTTCTAGTGCAGCTGGGCAGTTGTAGGTGGCAGGAAACGTCTGCTTATTAGCAGCTCTTTGTAATATTCTTAGTAACAGAAATTAAATTAATTTATAAAATGAGTACTAAAACTCCTGCATACTGATTGGTTGAAACTTATTCCTACCCATTGGATTAAGACAGCACAATAAATGGGTATGAAAAAGTCCCAACACCACAGTTGTTCAATTACTGCAACTAGCAGAGTGCAGATCCTGGACATTACAATCCCTAATCCCAATTTCACTTTTATGCACACTACTACCTTTCTGGTCCACTCAGTCACTGAACTGAAACCATATCTGAAGCCAATATTTTCATATTCAAAACCACAAAGAAAATCGATATCAAGTTATAGTGTATAGTGGAGTGTTGTTCTGTACGGAATTCCATCCTTTTCAAAATGCTGTTGTACCACAGTTCAAATGTCATGGAATGTGACTGTACCCTTCTGTAGTACAACAGCATTCTGAAATCTCTAGAGACTGCATGAATCAGTTTCATTTTTGGGGATCTGTTGCAGTCAGATTACGATTTGGAGCCGGATGACACTACAGAAATTGCCAACATTGCCAAACAGCTAAATCTGATTGAACGTGGGATGACAGCTACTGATGTGATCGACTGGCTGTCGGTGGACGACATGCTCTAGACATACGAAGAGCTGACGGAGTCTGAAATAGTGATGGCAGTAATGGGGCAAGAACAGCTTTACGAGAAGAGTGGAGAATCTGAAGAGGAGGGAAAAGTGAACATTATGACTGGGAGCTCCTGCCACTCTAGAGGACTGACCTTTCCTTAAATCTGTTACAACAGTTCTTCTATTTCTTAGTCTAATCTATCCTTTACAATTTCTAGTCCATAAGGTTGGCCACCTATGGGCATCCCCTTCCCTTTCTTGACTATGCTACAGTGTCCTCTTTAATTTTCCTTTTCCCTCTCAGGTCCTCATACAGGGAGGTTATTGTTGTGACCTCCAAGCTGATATAAAACAGGTTGTGTTCCACGTTGTTGGATTTAGTATGCAATGGCACTATGTCATAAAATACTTCAATGTACATATCATATGTGTATAAAACCTGTAAATGTTGAAAATACCATGGCACTAGGTGTTTTTGATAAAGGTAGAAAGTACTAGGTGACTGTATATTATAGAAATTAAGTTAGTTGTGCTATTTAAAATGCATGTAAATTGCTGTAGGTTGAACAAGTCTGAAATGTCATGGTGATTTACATATATCCCATGATGCTTTGCATTATGGAAGTATATGTGATGTTGGGTTTCTTTGAAACTTGGCTTATTGTCAATGCCCTTTGGGCTAACCCTTGTTTCAGTGCTTCTGCACAGAGGTTGTTTTTTTTGTTTTGTTTTTATTTGAGCCCCCACTTCCCAAGCAAACAAGGCCTGCAGAGGGGTGGAGGCTGAATCTCAACAGCTAGGCAGATCAGAGATCAGTGTCAGCAGGTGCTGGCTAAGTGCAGAGAAAGGACATTAATTGTCTGTTGCTGCAAACTGATGTACCGAAGAAGGGATATGCCATTGCTTAAGGTTATCCTCTGTATTTTGAATAAACATCACACAGAGATTGTGTGAACTTGAAGTTCGGTGTCTGGTCCATCTGTTATCCCACAACCCCTGCACAGACTTGGTATCAGAAGTGGGATAACTTGCTGGAAGTGTCTGGACTGGCTGAAGAGGGATGTTTTACGGTAGATATCACCCAGATATCCTAGGTGGACCGATGCACCAGGAGTTGCCAGAGGAGAACCCGGAGAAGAAAGTCCGTGGAGTTCTGACCAGAATCATGGCCGACAGATGGAGAGAAGCTGCTGCCTGGACTGGACCTGGGAGCTCGGAGGAAGGCCAAGCCTGAAGACGACAAAGAGATGCAAGTCGAGGCAGAGTGGAGGTGCGAGAATCAACACCCAGGAGGTGGAGACCCTGATGAGGATGATATATTGGATGAGTGGGCAATGGCTAAAGGCAGACCGACTACGCAGAGAGGCGGAACACTGGTGTCAGGTGCTCAAGAGGTCCCCGCCACAGAGTTTGGATAAAGAATCAGAGGAAGATATTTCATGGGCACAGCTGGAGGAGGACCCCCTGACTGAGCAAAATATTCCTTTGTTGCCTTTGATCCTAGGATGTTACCTGTTGGAGGTCGGAGATGCAAGTATTGAACTTGAATGTGAGACCCCAGTTAAGACAGTGCCTAGTGATATTGTGCTGGGGTTGAAGACTCTAAGCAAGCAAGAAAAAGCCTATGAGGCTGAAGGGACTCTTTTTTTGTATTGATGCAGCTAAATCTATTAACATACTGACCGGGGTATACTGCAGCTAAAGATGCTAATGTTGCCAAAATGTTATAATATGGTAAGAGTCTGAGGTGGTATGTGTGTTTTATTATTTTCTGAGGGGAAACCTACCAAGGAGGAGGTGGGTGGAAAATGGATTGGAACCTGTGTTGGGGTAACACCAAAAGAGTGTCTACCCTCAGGTGTCTATCAGTAGCAAGTGAAATGAATGAATCCAGAGACACAGTTGGTTTATGTAGAGGGACTGAACCTAGGACTGGGCCCCTGCTTAAAACTGACATGCCTGGTGGGGTTGGAGCAGGTAATTACTCACCCCAGAGAAAGTCTTTCTATGGTACTGGACTTTACAACCATCCAGACTTTTGGTTAAGAAATATGACAGACTTTCCCTAAAAGGAGATGGGAAGGTACCGTTAGTCTCTGTTGAGAAATGTGTTAATGCCTCAGGGTAAAGAATGATGATATCCACTATGTTTAAGATGGAATGTTTAGCGTTAATAGGGACCCTGAGACGTAGCTTCTGAAGATGGATGGATGGATGGGACAGGAAGGTGGTAAGCAGTCTGCAATAACAGATTCCCTCTTAACATGGGGAATACGTGACTGGGAGCTCCTGCCACTCTTGAGGACTGAGCTTTTCTTAAATCTGTTGCAACAGTTCTTCTATTTCTTAGTCTAATCTATCCTTTACAATTTCTAGTCCATAAGGTTGGCCACCTATGGGCATCCCCTTCCCTTTCTTGACTATGCTATAGTGTCCTCTATAATTTTCCTTTTCCCTCTCAGGTCCTCATACAGGGAGGTTATTGTTGTGACCTCCAAGCTGATATAAAACAGGCTGTGTTCCACCTTGTTGGATTTAGTATGCAATGGCACTATGTCATAAAATATTTTAATGTATATACCATATGTGTATAAAACCTGTAAATGTTAAATACCACGGCACTAGGTGTTTTTGATAAAGGTAAAAAGTACTAGGTGACTGTATATTATAAAAATTAAGTTGGTTGTGCTATTAAAATGCATGTAAATTGCTGTAGGTTGAACAAGTCTGAAATGTCATGGTGATTTACATATATCCCATGATGCTTTGTATTATTGAAGTATGTGTGATGTTGTGTTTCTTTTAAACTTGGCTTACTGTCAATGCCCTTTGGTATAACACTTGTTTCAATGCTTCTGCACTGAGGTTCTTTGTTTTTAGCTTGTTTTTTTTTTTTTTTATTTGAGCCCCCACTATCCAAGCAAACAAGGCCTGCATGGGGTGGAGGCTGAAGCTTAAATGCTAGGTAGATCAAAGATCAGTGTCAGTAGGTGCTCGCTAAGTACAGAGAAAGAACATACATAGTCTGCTGCTACAAAGTGAAGTACTGAAGAAGGCATATGCCATTGCTTAAGGTCATCTTCTGTATTTTGAATAAACATCACACAAAGATTGTGTGTTGAACCTGAAGTTCGGTGTCTGGTCCATCTGTTATCCCACAACCCCTCCACAAACGTACAGGTGCCACCCAGTGAAACTTCAACTGCAGAACTAGAAACGGCACTTGAGTGGCTGCAGGCACAGAACGCAAACCCGATAAAGGTAATACAGCTTAGACAGCTACTCTCGTATTGAAGGGACTGGGCATGGAAAAGAAAACCAAACAGAAAGCATTACTGACTTTTTTTTTTTTTTTTTTTTTAACAAATTTAATTTCCACAGTTCTTTTGCTGCTGACAACCTGATAAGCTGCTACTTCTATTTTAAGCTTTTACTATAATGTGCACATTTCCGCATTTGCTGTGCTGTACTGCTCATAAGCCACTACATGTGCTACTAACCAAACTTTTTAAGTATTTTGTCATTTTCGTAGTTATCATTCTTTTTAATGCTTTCATGATTTTAATTGAAAACTTTTTCACGTCTTTTGGACACATTAAATATTTTATACAGACAACGATCAGTGTAGTGTGGTTCTTAATTACTGACCAGATCACAAAGGACCACCCCTGATGTAACATACACGCCAGTATAACAAACATGCTATATGGCTCCCATTTCGTTCATCATAGCGAGGGAGCGCTGTATATACTGCAAAAACTACAGGATCAGCTACTTTACGCACAGCCAGTGTGTTCTGCCATCTCAGGGTTCTGATTTCCACGAACCGCTCAAGTTTCACTTTCGAGGTCAGAGGGAATCAGAACCCCTCTGTGGCAGAATACACTGGTTTTTATAATTGCCCATCCAGTAGTGTATTCTGTATGTTTTTTTGTTTAAATTAAAAGAAAAAGAAAGTGGAAACAAAATGGGGGAGAGAATGGAATTTCAGAGACAGTTCACACAAAAAGCTCTCACGCCATAATAGCCAGCGCAACTCAGGCTAGCACCCTGTAGTGACAGACCATCTGCAAAAGGAATATTTCACATAAAACTGCTGATTTCTATACATTTTTCAGTTTCTGTTTTTAATTTTCTCACATTTTAACACAAAATCCATGTTATAAGCACAAGAAGACATAATGGAGTGTTGGTTGTGCTGTCACAATCACACTTGCAGGGGCTGAAGACACTTGGCCTACAGCCTTACGCCATACTACATCCCTGGGACCAGATTTTGAAAGGTACAAAAAATAGTGCACATGCAGAAAAAAATGTTACGCAAGGGAGGCTTCCTTGTGCAACTGCAATTTTTTCTGCAGGTGCTTACTTTTCCAAAAAGTTGCGTTTTTGCAACCTTTTCCAAAATTTACCACAGCTTGCACAACTGCAGAAAAAAATGCTATGCCTGGTAATACAAGGCATAGCATTTTTTACGCAGCTGCGGAAAAAAAGGAAATGTCTCTGTGCATAAAATGCTGAAAATAGCATTTTCGCAGATGCTGGGATTTTTCCCTGCACCAGATAGTTGCACAAAGGGACCTGTTCTCTGGGCCAGGTCAGGCCCTTTGAAAATGTGACCCTGGTCATGTGGTTGTGGCACCACAACCAACACCTCACTGTGTCTTACTGCTTACATCTCCAAATGATCCATATGTAACTATTCTTAATGAAAGATGGCACGTTTAGGCCCTCGGGTCAGGAAACTCACGGCAAGGAGTCACCTGCCCGAGGACCTAAATCACCCCTATACTGAATGTTTTTATTCAGGCATTAAGGAGATACTTAATCTACATCACCCATGATCTTGCTTCAATATCAAAAGAAGCCACTCAGTGCCCGCTGCATGCTCACCCCTAATAACAGCATTTTGATTATGCTAAGTAGGGAAGGGACCGCAGGGCTATTAATGGATATAGATCGTACTCGGGGGAAGCAGAGTCCTGTAAATGCATGTAGTGTACTTTGTAGGTATTTACACATGTTAATGGGGGTATATAAATGTAATACTACCCCCCCCAAACATGTGTAAGTACAAAGTAAAACAATATACATTTACAGGGCACCCTTCCTCTTGATTACGATCTATAGCCATTAGTAGCTTGCAGCTCCTTCCTTACTTAGCATCATTGAAATGCTGGTTTTAGGGGTGGGGCTGTGGCAGGCGCGGAGTGGCTTTCAATTATATGAAAATGAGAGCAGGGTACTGTAGATTAAATATTTCTTTAATGCCTGAATAAAAAAAAAATAGGGGTGATTAAGGTCCCTGGGCAGGCAGAGACAGAGATCTTTAAATACATCACTGGAATAAATAAGGTACAGGAGATGAGTATTTTTCAAACACACAAAAAAAAAAAAGCTGCTGGAGAACAAGGGGACTTGCTATGAAGCTGGAGAGGAGAAGATTCAGGAAAGATATAAGTACTTCTTCACAGAAAGAGTGGTGGATGCCTGGAACTGTTTTCCAATGGAGGTGGTGGGGACAAAAACAGTGGTGGGGTTCAAGAATGCAGAGGACGGGCATAAAGGAATATTCAAGAAAGGAAGTGGGGGACTGGGTGGGCCCACGGAGTCCTCATCTGCCATCAAATTCTAAGTTTCTATGTTTCTATGAATGCACATTAGTGAGAAGAGTGCCATCTAGAGAGGAGACACCTAGGCGATCAGGATACTTTTTCAGCTTGGGAACTAAGCCAAATAGCACAGAGTAAGATTTGCTGGCATTGAGAATAAGCTTGTTCATGGACAGCCAAGACTGCACATAATGAAAGTCTGTGTTGAGGTCTGAGTTTCTGTCAGCTGTGCATTTTGATCATGTATAGAGCACCATGTCAACAGTGTAAATCAGGGAGGAGCCAAGATACTAGGATTTGTGACAGATCACTGACAAAGACTGTAAAGAGTAGGGGACCCAGGACTGATCCTTGAGGATCGCAAATGTTCACTGTGGTGAGGTTAGACTCGGTTTAGTCAATCTGGACAAACTGCCTTCTATTACTAAGGTAACTATCAAACCAAGTTACCACTTTTGGAGTGATGCCAAGGGAAAGCACTATGATTTTAAGTAGACGATGGTCCACTAAATCAAAGGCTTTGGTAAGATCAATAAACATGGCACCTATGAGCAACCATTGCTCATGGCAACCTTGGCATCATTTGTAAATTTTAGCAGTACCATAGCAGTACTGTGGTCTTTTTCTAAAGCCATGCTGTGCATTAGAAAGCAAGTTGTGCACGCATAGTCAACTGTCTAAGCTGAAACCAGCTTCTCAAGTATTCTGCACAGGACAGACACTAGGGCAAGTGGGCGATAGTTTGTTACAAATTTGGGATCACCTTTCTTAAAAACAGGGACAATTCTGTCAATTTCCAAACTTCAGGGACAGTCCCAAAGCATAATGATAAATTGTAAATTCTAGTCAGAGGAGAAGTCAAGTGTGAGGAGGCCAGCTTAAACAGCCAAGGCTCAAGGTCATTGGAATCAACACTAATCTTAGCAGAAACAGAATCAAGTAAATGCTGAACTTCCCTAAGAATCACAGCATGGAAGCAGACGCGGGGGGGAGGGGCTACCATGCAGGCGGGTTATGAGAAGGACATTTATAGATAGACAAGTCTGAGAAGTGACGATTGAAGGCATTAGAAATAGTGGCATAGTTATTACAGTTAATGTGGGCACCGTCCTCTCACGAATCCATAAAGTGATCCTAGAATTTTCTAAAGTCACCAGCAGCATGATGTAATAACTTTCTGCAATATGCACTTTTGGCTATACAGATAGCCTTTTTCCAGGCATTCCTCTAACTGGAAGGTGGCCCAGTCAGATGGAAGATTTATGGTTTTAAACTAGGCCCAGCATCTGTCTCTCTACTTTGGTGTGGCAAGAAGATTTTTATCCAACCATCTAGTGGGTGCACTCTTGATGCTAGGTTTATCCAAAGAGGTACGAGAGTCTTGGAGGGTACTGACACAAGAAATAAAACAATTAAGACACACAGTAACATCAGTAATATGGTACAGAGGAGCCCAGTCAATTGTAGACAGGTCAGCAAAAAAGGCAGGAGGGTCAAGCGTAGATACATCACGCAGGAAGATCTCTTTTTCAGAGGGCAGTTGAATGGGCGAGCCCTCCAGATACAAAACACTGGGGGAGTGATCACTGATAACATCGGCAAGGGTACCAGACCCAGCAATGCTAGCCCTCCTGCTAGTGAGGATCCAGTCAATCAACATGTAATGACCAGTAGCAGGAAATAGTTCAGTCGGGTCAGAGATAAGTTGTGTCACATGAAGCCTAGTCACAAACGACTCTAGGGATTTAGAAGACTTTCCATACCAGTCCAGATTAAAATGACCAGGAAGTAATATTTCATTACTGCCACAGAATGAGGTGGTGTACTGAAGAAGCTTGACCAAGCCGATAATACCACTCTTGGGAGAGTTATAAACACAAGCGATTTTGAGTTTCCTAGTGCCACCCAGAAGGAGTACCAAGCACAGGGCTTCACAGGAGGAAACTTTAGGCATGGTTACAGCAGAGAGTTTTAGGTGCTTCTTATATATATATAAAAAAAAACAATAGATATATAGATACATAGACACTGTCGGCAGATAAGGGCCTATGACCCACCCAGTCTGCCCATATGAGCTTGTGAGTTCACTTTATGTTTTGCTAGAAGTCTGTTGCCCCTTACCCCAGACCTCCAGAATTCCCTTATGTCTATCCTATGCATTCTTAAATCCCGTGATTGTTTCAGCCCCCACTACTACACTACCACCCCTCTCTTGGATGAGGGATGATCACATTTTAGTAAGTAGTGGTAGGTGTAAGGAGCAGACTGTATCTTGAACAGAGGGCTTGAGCCAGGACTCAGTAATGCCTAGGATATTAGGATTATATGGGGACAGCCAGGCCACAAGTTTAATACTTTTAGGCAATAAACTGTGAATATTAAGGTAGGCATTTTTAGCCCCTTTATAGCAGAAGAGTTAGGGTCAGTGCTGCTAAGAGGGGAAGGGAGGACTTGAATTTGATTTTACATCGACTTATAACACTAAGCAGAGAAACCCAGGATGCCAGATGCAGCAGATGAACACAGACACAGGGAAGGCAAGGATAGAGTGAAAGTGTAACTTGGTAAGGTGTCTCATTGCCACGCCAGTGTCAGTGGCTCAGTAGGTAGCACACTCGCCTCTGAGGCCGGGAGATCAGAGGGCTGTGGGTTCAGTTCCCACATCTGGCACTTGGGTTAATATCCCAGTACTGACACTGTAATGCAGCATGAGAGGGGTGCTGCATTTCTGAGGTGCCGTCTTTCGGATGAGACGTTAAACCGAGGTCCCATCTGCCTGGATTGGTGGTAGTTCAGGTGGATGTTAAAGATCCCATGGCACTTATCGAAAAGAGTAGGGGAATTTCCCCGGTGTCCTGGCCAAATTTCCCTCATTCACTAAAAATACCACCAACAGCTTAATCTGGTTCAAGGTCAGTTGGCATTCATCTGTATCCCCCTCCCCCGGGTCGTGCCTGAAAATAGGCAGGATTTGTCTAGTGCACTTACCCGGTCAACAAAAGCTAAAAAAAAAATTAATATGTATGCATAATTATACTTAAAGTAGTAGTATAGCCAATGTTTGAAAAACACAGTAAGGTAGAACGCTGTTGTGTATGGAAATCCATAAACTGTAGAAAGTCATTCTGCTGCAGTAGTGACATAGCTACTAACGCAGAATGACTTTTTGTTCTGCGTTAGTACTGTAGCTACATCACAATGTAAGCGTCCCTATCAGCACTGTTGATAGGGCTAGCAGCAGTTGAAGGGACGCGAAGTGAGCTGACCGGGGTTGGCAGTGAAATGCAAGCTGTAGAAAGCAAGGACAGCTTTTGGGAGCACAAAAAGTAAGTGATTTTGGCTAGTTTTCACCCTACACTACTTAGAAACATGTATGGTAGCCCCAAAACACAACCACGCTCTTCTTACACATCCTGGTTACTGTGACGTCAAATGGACCTCTCGAGCTTTCTCTCAAGGTCCTTGACATCAGGGTAATCACTCAGCTTAAGAATAGCGTTGTTACGTATGGGCTACCATACACTATTCTACATGTTGTGCAGAGTGTTTTGATTTGTGTGTCCAGTCTTAGTGTGTCCTTCCCTTTGCCTGCTATTAGGAGTTATTTTTCTAAATTTGCCTACTAGTCTTACGGCTTCTGGGGATCTCCATGTTAGAATGCAGCCTGTCTCATGTGACAGTGATGTTTCTGGGACCACTGATTCAGTGAGGTAAAGTACTGCGGCAGTAATCTGACAATAGAAGCCTGATGTTCTGGCCTCAACTAAATAACTCTAATTCAGTATTTTTATTTTTTGTATGTTTTTCTAGGTCTAGTCAGAGGGAGTAAATGTTTTGCTTTTAAGGTGTCAGCGTTGCTCAGTTGGTAGCACATCTGCCTCTGGGCTAGAAGGTCATGGATTATAGTTCAACACCAGAACTGGGCTCATACCTAAAATGCTGGCAGCCAACGGCAGTACTGTTGAGGTGTGCCATCCTTCGGATGAGATGTCCCTTCTACCCATCCTGGTGCTGTCCTGGAGGGTATCCAGGTGGAAGTAAAAGAACCCAAGACACTTTTCGCAAAAAACATGAATTCCAATAAAATGGTCTGTTAAAAATCAACTTACGGCCCATCGGCGCAATGGTTGGATTTCCGCTTGCGATGCCGCCGACCTGGGTTCGTGAACGGACCCGGGTCATTGGAGGGCTGGCAGGGGGAGAAGGATGGAGCATCCCATGGACTGCTCTCATTCTCCGGGGGAAGGGTGGGGAGAATTTTTGGTGCATAAAGGGAACCGTGGCGGAGGCCAGGGGCACCACAATCAGCCAGCATCTGGACATCTGGGGGGCCGGGCAGACACAGGTCATCACTGCACATCCCCGCCCCCAAGCCAACAGGGGGAAAAAACACCGTCGCCAGCGTCTCCATGACGCCCAACCCGCCACACCTTCATCAGCTCCCAGCCAGCTCCTCAGACCGGAACTATATCTGCGGTGCCTTGGCTGGTGCCCCACTCTGGGGGGGAAGCAGGGAGTCTCAGCCATATGGGAGTGGAGGGCAGCGAGGACTGTGACCAGGGCAGAAAGTCCTGACGTTCGGGGCAGACAAAAAAGCATAGTAAATTAAAAAAAAAAAAAAAATCAACTTAAGTTCAGGAACTGCCTGAAAATACAGACAACACCAGGACTATCTGTAACTTGAAAGAACAAATTTAACAAAGTCATAGAGATCACTCTCCTTGCTCTGCAGTGTCACCACAAGTAGAGGTGCTGTTAAAATCAGCTTTGATCTTGAGGAGTCTCTTAACTGCCACGGGTGGGTCATTAAACAAATAAATCTTACCAGCGTAAGAAAGTCGTAATTTGGCTGGGTAAAGTAGCACATGGGCATTCCCCAACTGGCACAATTCAGAACGGATAGCATTAAAAGACTTCTGTTGCTGTCGTGTGGCATAGGAAAGGTCTGGGAAGTAAAAGATGCATGTGCCATCAGTAAGCTGCACCTGGCCTTTAACTTTTGCTGCCTGGAGAATCTGCTCCTTGACTGTTGTTCCTGAAGTGATCAAGAGGATGGCCCGAGGTGTTCCCTCCTGAGCTGGGCATCGCCTTGGAGTTATCCGATAATAGAAAAAAGCAGAAGGATGCATATCGGCTGTCCAAAAGGTGCTCCAGTCACATTAGTATACAATAAATAAAAAAGAAAACTGGGCACACATCAGAGTGCTAATTTGTTTTAAAGACCGATATTTATAGAATCATAGCTATCATACGAGTTAGGAGGTCCGTGGACCTTATAATAACTTGCCACTTTTTCAGTGGATGAACTCATATTTCTCATTATCCATATGCAGGTCAAGAGATTTTTTAAATGATTTCATGCTGTGCTTCTAAAATAAATATCAGTCTTTAATGGAACTCAACACTCTGGTGTGTGCCCCGTTTTCTTTTTTATTTGAGTTATCCGATAAGCCTGAAGTAATGCTCCTGCTTGTTAAAAGACTGTAGTGGTGTGTAGTAAAGTAGCCACATACGGCCCCTCATACTCCTCCGGTACACCAAGAATTCTAACATTTGCAAGGCGAGCTCCATTTTCAAGATGTTCCAACTGCAACCGAAGCACGTAGTTTTCTTGCACCAGCCCTACAGTGGTGGTAACTGCCTCCTCAGCCAAAGAGTTGGAGTGTTGCGACTCCATGGCCACCAAATCCAGCTTTGTTTCAACAGTTGATGCTCTCAAGGTAAAGCCATCCACCTTTCTAGCCAGTTCTTTCATTAAGGTTTCCAAATCCTTGACGGCTTTCAGGATGGCAATGTTCAAAGGCTCTCCCGTGGCGCCCTAAGGTTGACATGCCTATGGCATAGTTTTGGGTCTCCCCAAGTTACTTAGTTCAAGAAGCACAGTTAACCAAAAAAATAGCTCCCTTAGATAATTTGAAGGTAAGGAAAACAGTGCTGGTATTTATTCTTGTAAAAGCCCATAAATAGCCCAAAATAAGAAATTTAAGTGCAGCAATCTAGAGCTCCTAAGAAGGATGTCTGATTCTGTTGGCTGCTAGCCACGTCTCCTTCAGGTGGCCCTTTTCAACAGTCCCATGCTCCTTCTCCGATGCACCTGACTGGTGCCTGCAGGCTTTGGAGAAGTGTCCTGACTGGAGGAAGCTCCCAGCCTCTGATAGGTGAAGCCACAGCCCAAAGCGGGCCCCGACTGGTCCAAATTGAAGCCTCTGAAAGAGCAAGTCATCCCAGGGAGAAGAGGCTTGTGATCCGGCGTTCAGCAGAGTTCGAGGTCAGCCAGGTAAACAGCTGCTCCAGCCGTGAGGAGAAGCTGTCAGGTGGAGGTGGCAGGCAGTCTACGAGCAGCAGAGTCATGGCATGCAAACTGACATAATCAGAACCCCAACATACTAGTTCCATGAAGAGAACTGTACAGAATCTTACCCATGAATGGAGACATGCCAAACAAATGTAAATATCTTGAAAACCATGCAAGTTACACAACTCAGCCAGTGTTACAATTGTTCACAACAAAAAGACCTTTACAATGAGGCCAGTCACCAAGTTGAACTCGAAATAGTTTTTAAAATATAGCCATCTCTACTGTTGTGAACTAATTGTAAAGCAGTACTTGCTGTTGAATCTGTGGTCCAGGCTACATCATTGTCACATGAGACAGGATGCATTGTAGGAACAAGAACAGCAATACCCTTAACTGAGATCGAGATCCCCAGTGGTTGTAAAACTGCCATAAAGCTAGCAGGCAAATTTAGGAAAAACTCCTAATAGCAGACAGAGGGAAGGACATACTAGGACTTCACACACAAATGAAAACGCTCTGCACACCATGTGTTTTTCCAAATTCTGGGTGTACTGCCCCTTTAAGAATAATTTGGATAGATATTTATCACTGGAGGGACTGGTAGATTACTAACATTGAAAAAGGGACAGCTTACATGGGCCTTCGACTTCTTGCTGTCTCTACAATTCCAAGTAAGAACCAAGTGAAAAAGAAAGAGGGAGAAAGACTAAGAACTAGCCCAAATGGACAGGGAAAGGATACAGAATACAAAATCATAAAAACAATACAACCCGACTACCAACTAAAGGAGAAGGCTAGGAAGGGCCTAGGGTAGTGGGTTAGAAGAACTAAAAGCCTGAGGTAACCTGGGCAGAGGAGGTGGAGGCAGGAGCCATAGGATAGCTCTTGTCAAATAAGATGGGATTCAACCAACCTTGTGTTTTTTAGGGAGGAAGGGAGGGACAGTTGTCCCTTGCCACTCTAGGTGTAAGAAGAGAGCAAAAAGGGAAAAGTATAACAAAAATGGAATATAAGACATGAAACTGTAGAGGGGATGCCAACACGACCCAGGGATGTGAGAATCACTGGCAGCAACATGAGGCTACCACAGCTGCCTGCATGCAGGGGGCTGAAGCACCAGCTGTAAGAGGTTTAAGGGTAGCAACCAGATAAAGGTTGAAAGAGGAAGGGGTGGACTACAGAAAAGGGGGCACGACTCCTTCATGTTTTTGTTTACATTTGTTTTGGGAAAAAGGCCACAGTCCCAAAAAGGCTTAAGCAGTCCCCTTTTGCCTTTTATTTAAAAAAAAAAACTTCTCTATTTTTTTTAACACCTCCAAAAGGATGACAAGAAAAGGGCAAGGGGAAAGAAAAAGACAGGGTGAGCTGCCCAGATGTCCTGGTTCATAGTTGAGCGGGGTATGGTAGGTGGGCGTGTAAGTGGTGAAGATATTCTGGAAGATCAACAATTACGGTGAGTATGTAATTTTCACATCTTTCATGAATCAGTCTTCAGCACTTATTCCCAGTTATGGTTAAAAGTACCAAGCTTACCCCCCAGAAGGGCAGTGTTTCTCACCCTGAGGGGAAAAGATATTCCCTCAGCCTTCTGTGAGGGATGACCACAGGAAGACAGGGATCCCTCATGGGTCTAGAGGGACCCAAGACTGATCAGCATCAGATGGAGGCTCCCGTGGACTGGGAACAGGAATGCATCCCATCAACTTGCACCTGACCATGCAGGAGAAGAAACAGGTTCTCTGGAAGTGAGAGACTAGCACCCTATGCCAGGTAAAGGGTGACAACCTTGATAGGTGAAGCCATGCAGTCCACCAAATGCAGACTGCAGTTCCCACCAGCCTGGAGGCTACCTCACTGGTGTTATAAAATGCCCTCACTTGGTGCTTCACCAGCTCCAGTCACTGAGTGGAAAGACAAATGGCCTACCTGGTTGCCTCATAGTCTGGCAAGGATTCCAGGAGCTGCCCTACCGTCTTCCACAGGTGCCTGCCATAGGTCACCTGACAGGCCTGGTGTGCAGAAGTGCACAGCACGGTGTGTGCTGCCAAAAAAAACCTTCTGCACCAGACATCAAACTCCGCGAAGTCAGAGTCCAGGGAGTGGTCATGCAATGGGTGCCTATGCCCAGTGGGGGTGTCCAGGAGCTGAATCCCAGCAGTAGGATGTGGCATGACACCTGGAGACCCCACGGGAATGCAATACCTACACAGCACATCCCTCAGGACTGGAGAAGGGGCAGAAGAACGGAGCCAAACATCCCTGGAAGCCTCCGTGAAAGGCCAAGGAGGGATGACTGAAAAATCTCTGCTATATTCCCCAGGAGTGACAGCGCCAGGTTAGCAGGGTTGTGGCTGGCAAAATGGTGACAGGTAAGTTCCCTTATCTTCCCAAGAAAAGAACAGTTTTATTGTCATTACTGCTTGGTACTCGTTCTGTAGGTGTGGCCTGATGAAAGAGATATCCTCAAAGAAGATAGAACAGTTATGTGCTTACTGTAACAGTAGCTCTTTGAGAGAATCTCTGATTAGGCCATGCTGTCCCACCCTTTGTCGTCCTTAATTTCAGAGCTCTTTAATTCCTGTCTTATTCTCCTGGGTGGGATACGTGCTGGTTCCAGCCTGAACTGGTAGGTGGAACCGTGCCTCCTCTCCTGATTCCTTAGAAAGGAGGTCCTTTGAGCATGATCTCCGGCGGGGAACTGAGGAGGGAAGAGATCACCCACATTTATATAAGAGTGCCGACATAAAAAGTTATCGTGGGTGGCCCCTAGCGGACTGCTTGAAAACGTTCCCATGTGGTCCTAGTGCATGATAGCTATAGTTTCTTAGATGTGGCCTGATGAAAGAGATTCTCTCGAAGATCTTCTGTTATGGCAAGTACATAACGGTCTGGGCAGCTGGATCTTACAGGTTTAAAAAGAGGAGGCCCTGAAGTACAGCTAGGTCAAAACCTGACCTTTTTCGAGAGGTAGTGTCCAGACTGTAATGTTTAGGGAAGGTGTGGACAGTACTCCAGGTGGCAGCTGCACAGATGTCTGCTGCCAACACATTTTCCAAACAGCCTGCAGAAGTGGCCATGCCCATTGTGGAATGACCACGAATAGCACCAGGAAGTTCCTTACCATACTTCCTGTAACAAAACGTAATACAACTGCCGAGCCATATGAACAGACATTGTTTAGAAACAGGTGTGCCCTCTTTCCCAAGGGTGAAAAAAACAGAAAGCTGTGAGGACTTCCTGTAGTCCTTCGTGTGATGTATGTATATAGTACCCGAGTATTCTATGTACATCTAGAGTATGGAGCAATGCTTCCCCTGGATTGGCATGCTCAGAAAAATAAACTGGTAGGTGAATGGTTTGAATTAACGTAAATTGAGATACCACTTTAGGAAGGAACTTAGGATTAGTACATAAAGACACTGCGTTGAGGCGCTGGACACCACACCTCGCTCCACACTGGTGACCAGGGTTCGGGAATGGACTCCGGTCGCCGTGGGTTGGCAGGGGCGGAGAGGGATTGAATGCCCGAAGGCTGCTCTCCCTCTCTTGGGGAGGGGGGGTTCAGTGGTCAGTGCGTTGGTGCCCCTAGCGGAGGCTGGGGGGACACTGCACTGACACTGTGCTAAGCAGAGCGAGTTGGGTCACGGCACCAGGAGGGAGTGCGTACGGATGCGGGTGCACCCCCCCCCCGGCGTCATTGCATGCCCCACTCACGCAAGCCTAGTAGAGGAGGAAAAATGGTGACCAAGCATGGCGGCTTCATGGCCATCCACAGGACGCTCGCCCTCTGGAGCACCGCTGCGATACCGGATCCTGTGCCGGCAGGAGTAAGGGAGACTCTCTGCCACCCCGCCGCAGGGGTATTTGGCAGCGGGGACTCCATAGGGGCTGAAGTGGACCAGACGGTGGCTGGATGATTGAGGTTGCCAAGACGTAATGGGCAGATCGGGAGCCAATAAGGTAAAAAGTACTAAGAAGAAAAAATCTCAGGAATGTCCTGGCTGTGACATACCCGTTGTTGTATACCATCTGGGCCTGTAAAATCAGATGCTTGGTCCTGTCCTGGGGCAGGAAGGCTGAGCCTGGGGCTGTGTCCAGGACTGCCCCTATGTACTGCAGGCACTGACAGCACAGCAGGACAGATTTCGGCACACTGACAGTGATCCCTTGGGCACCAAACAGCTGCCTGGTGCATGCTAGGTTCTGGTCTAGCTGCTCTTTGGAGTGAGCTTTGAGCAATCAGTCATCCAGGTAGGGGAAGACGTGTAGCCCTTCTCTCCCGAGAGCTGCTGCCATTACTGCTAAGCGTCTGGTAAAGGCCCATGATGCAGATGATAACCCAAAGGCCAATACCCTGAACTGGTAATGTTCCCCCTGGAAAAGGAACCTTATGTATTTCTTGTGAGGGGGACAGATCTTCATATGCAAGTAAGCATCCGTGAATGTCCAGGGAACAGATCCAGACCCATACTTGCAGTAGTGGTAACAGTCCTTTGTAGAGTGACCATTCTGAACTTCTTGTACTGAATAAAGAGGTTCAGATCTCTTAAGTTGAGGATGGGTCTCAGATCCCTTGTACATTCTGGGACTAGGAAGTAGCAAAAATAGAACCCCCTATACTCCTTTGCTCCTAAGGAACTGGTTCTATGGCCTTTTGAATGTAATTTCTCTAGCAGCACTGGTACATGTTCTGGAGGACAGGCAGAATGGGTTGACAGATAGTCTGGAGGTAACTCCAGAAGCTCTAGAGCATGGCCTTGTTCTAGTCTCTGTAGGACCTAAGCATCTGATGCGACCTTCCTCCACTGGTCCAGGTGGAAGGAAAGGTGACCCCTACTACCACCTCCGAAAGTACTGGTGGGTGGGGGTCTAGGAATGAGTCATGCAGATGCAGATCCTGTGGCTGCAGCTGCACTCCCACCTCTAGGGGCTTTTGAGTGGGCACCTGGGGTGGGTCCTGGGGCAGGCAAAGCTGATCCTCCTCTGCTTTTACGTTATCTGGCTCCTGAACAGTGTCTGCTGTTGGCTGGATGAAAGGGCACCCTCTGCCTACTTTTTGGTGTGTATGGTAGAGGGAATGTACTGATTTTTAAAGGCCTGCCTAAAGCATGTAGGTTTGAGAGGATATCCTGAGCATCTGCTCCAAACAGCTTGCATCCTCTGAATAGGGCATTTAGGATGGACTGCTGCACATCATTGGCAAATCCTGCCACCCTCAACCGAGAATGTCTTCTCAGGCAGACACAAGGAGTTGATGCTCTTGTAGAAGCATCAGATATCACAGGTAGAGCATAAAAGATGTTTACTTACATCTGCTCCTGCCTGGAGGGCCTTTAGCAGTTCCTGCTTAGGAGTACCCTCAGGTAGGGTTTGGGCTGCTGCCTTGGCCTTCCTCCAGAGGGTATTCTGATATTTTACAATATGGGCCTGATAATTTGCAGTCCTCGGGCCCTAGGTAGCAGAAGCAATTGTCCTCTTCCCCAGAAAATCTAGTCTCCTAGACTCCTTGACAGGAGTGAGAGAACTGAGATGTTTCTGGTACTTTAGACCTACCATGGGCTGCATTTATCACAATCGAGTCAGCCTCAGGTTCGCATGTGAAAAAAAGGCCATCCTGAAAGGGGCCTGGTACATTTTATCTGTCTTCCTAGGAATGGCAGGAATCATATTTCATCTGTGCCAGGCAGCCTGTGTGGCATCCTCTACAGCAGGCAACAGAGGAGGGATAATAACTGGAGGGGAGTCAGACAGCTTTAAGAACTCCACCAAATTCCTTTTAGTGATGTCCTGCTAATCAGATTCAAACCCCATGGCAGATTGGAGTTGCTGCATCATGCAGATGAATGAAGGGTCTTTAGGAGGGGACCTCAGGGTGTACACTATGGAGTCCTCACTCCCTGTGGAGATGGTGGAGCTAGACCTCTCATAAGAGCTCTCCACATATTCTTGGACCTCCTCTTACATAATAAGGTCAGGGTTATATTTCTAATCCTCGTCCAAATGTTTCTGGAGGCCTCAGGGAAGGAATAGAAGAGATCAGCGACACCCTGGAAGGCAGCTGGCGCATGAACCTGAAAGGCGTCGGCACCGGGGCTTGCCGGAGGTGACCCATTGACACCTTTCCTGTGGCAGTAGAAGGAGGTAGCAGGCACTGCAGCATGTCCGTGAAGAACAAAAGCACCACTTGCACATCAGCGTTTGTTTGGACTACAAGCACGTGCTGTGATGTCAACTGGGGAAGCACCATTCCCAACATCGATGGCCCCTTGCCAGTCTTCAAAGGTCTGGTGGTACTCAAAGTTTGTCCTGACCTGAAGGAGTGAATGGTCTGGGTAGCCGGTGGCATCACCACTGAGGCGGTCGATGGCTCAGAAACGGTCACACTGGTATGAAGGGGCGACTTAGAGCATACTGGGGAGGTTTTCTCCTTGCTTCTCTCCCTCTCCCAGTACTTATGCTTATGTTGTCCATAGGTTTTCTCCTGGGACTTTGAAGTGTGGGAGTCCGAAGAACAGGCAGGCGATACAGTAGCGCTCTTTTCCTGGAACTTTCTCTCCATCCTGGCTACATGCTGCTTCAAAAGGTGAGTTTCCAGGGCGTTCTTTCTGACTTGGTCTGGAGACTGACCTACTATGAGCCAGCCGTCCAGGTAAGGGAACAGTAAGATGCCTTGCTTTCTGAGGAAGGCCACCACCACTACTGCTAGGCATTTGGTGAATACCCTTGGGGCAGATGTTAGGCCAAAAGGCATTGCTCTGAACTGGTAATGGCCTGAGGGCAGTTCGAACCGAAGGTACTTTCTGTGGGACTGCCTGATAGGTATGTGGAAAAAGGCATCCTTGAGATCCAGGGAGGCTAGCCAGTCTCCTGGTCTCAAAGAGGGAAGAATAATTCCCAGAGTCACCATCTTGAACTTTGGCTTTAGTATGTGTTTGTTTAGGTACTGTAGATCCAGGATTGGTCACCACTCCCCTGTCTTTTTTAGGGTACGGAAGTACCTGGAGTACAATCCTTTTCCCCTGTGAGTGAGGGGTACCCTCTCCACTGCTTGCAGAAGTAGTAGAGAAGAAACCTCTGCTTCTAAGGCCTGTGTTTCCTGTACCAAGGAAGGACAGAAAGCCTTTGCTCTCAACTTTGGGAACCTGCTGAAGCTGAGAGCAAGACCTTGGCTCACTACTTCCAGGACCCACTTGTCTGAAGTGACAGACTTACAGGCCTGAAAAAAGTGAGCCAGTCTGCCCCATACAGGGACTGGGGAGGCGACCCTGACTGACTCATCAGGGTGTCTGCTTGGCAGGGGGCTTAGACTGAGAGGAGGATGCAGCCCTTGTCATCCCCCTTCTGCCTCTTCTCCTAAAGAACCCCCTCTGCTGAAAAGAAGAGGAGGCCTGGGCCTGGTAATGCCTGTGAAAGGGACTGCCCCTGCCACAGGGTTTTAAATAATTGATTAGCCGTTTTTTTCCTTGGGACAAAACTAACTATACAGAAAGCATTTATATAGGTTTTCTAGAAGTGTTCTGTTTGTTAAACACAGCAAGGCAAGTGGTATGCATTTTCACAATGTTTTAGCACTTTTATGAGCAAAACGCTAATCAATTTTTAGAGTTAAATAAAACCCTGTGCCAGCCCTGGAATGCTGCCTCTGAGGAGTGGCCTGCTTTTCTTTAGCTGCAGCACTCCTGTATGTGGTCCTGTACTTGTCCATCTTTTTCATGTACGTCTCTGTTTGTTCCCCAAACAGAGAGTTACCAGTGACAGGAAAATCCATGGCCTTGGTCTGGGTATCCTGAGATAAATTGGTACACCTGAGCCAGGCAAATCTCATCATGGAAACAGATGTAGCCATGACCCTAGAATGAACATCATTCGAGTCCACAGAAGCATGAAACTGGACCTTTGAAGCTTCAATGAAATCCACAGCCACCTGCTCCAGCTCCTTGGCCAGCTGGGGAAGGGCATTCTTAGCCAGCTCCAGAACTGTATCCCACCTAGACTTCTAGTATCTGGCTGTATGTGCCATATAATTGGACTGCCTGAGTCCCAAAGAGAATGTCAACTACTGCTTCTTTGCCATGGCATCCACTTTTCTGGAATCCTTATCTCAGGGGTGAGATGCCAGGAGAATATTAGCCTTGTCACAGGCTGCAGCTTGCACTACCCCAACATGGCAGCAATGATTAATAAGGAAATCCGTACCACGGCCTGACACAGCATACCTCCTTTCCATTTTCTTATCCATAGGAGGTATGGATGTTGTAAACTGTAATATTTTTTGGGTCTGTTTCCCCAGGGACTTGTGCAGAGGAATAGACATTCTTTTTGACTCTGGGACATCCATCATCTCAACATAGTCAGGCTCCTCCTGATCCTGTTCAGCTTTTTCCACTGGAGGCTGGAGAGTCTCAGCCACCTTCTTGTAAAACAAGAAGTGGGAGGGGAACTCAGAAAGCCTGGGAGGAGACACATTAGAAGGCCTGTCTGGGGAGATGTCAGGCTCAACAGGCTCATCTAGGTCTTCATAATCCTCATCCTCGTCATCTTTGTCTCCTTCCCATTCGCCCTCATACAATGCCTCAGGGTCATATTCAGAAGCAGACAAGTCCGACCAAACCGACTGTCTGTGTCGGTTCGGTCGGAACCGGGCGAAGCGACTGCACAATAGCGATCGCTTTGGCTATCTCGTCAGCAGTCGGATCATGGGAACCGAGATCTGAGCCGGCTGACTTGCGCTTGCTTTTTGTAGGAACCGATTCTGCAGAATCGGCTCTCCTCTTGCCTGAGGGGGCAGCACCCAGGTCAGTGGGCAACCCCTCTGGTTCGGCCGGGACCAAACCGGGCTGGCTATCCGGGTCAGCGGATTTTTCAGCCTCCCTTTCCTTCAGCCTACTTAAACGTCTTTTAGCAGTGGCCTTAGGAAAGTTCCTGCAGATTTGGCAGTCTTCTTTGAGGTGGTCAAACCCCAGACAATAAACACAGATGAGGTGGGGATCAGCCTTTGTAAAAGCCTCCCCACATTCAGTGCAGTGTTGAAACCCACTGGACCCGGTTTTCTTTTTGGGTTTCTTAGACATGCCTTTAGATACAAAGTCACCCTTATCAGCGTTCAAGCCAGGCGACTACCAAACCTATCGGTTCCAACCGTGTCATGGATCGGATGAAAAAAACAGAGAAATCAACATTTTTTTCAGGAACCGATAGATACCGGAAACCACACTAAAATACCTGTAAAAAAAAAAACCAGAAACAACAAATCGCTTCGGTTCCCAACCGGACCATCCAGAAAGAAACAAAAAAACCAAAAACAATTTCTTGCTAAACCACTCTACTACCTACTAATACACTTACTGTACCGGGACAGAGATATAAAGACCAAAAAAATAAAGAAGCGGTTTACTAAACCGACAGATTTTACCACAACCGAACCAAAGTGAAGGAGAGGATCTCCGGAGCGACTTCACAGTAAGGCAGAGTAAAGAATCTGACGGTTACACTGAAGAGTACCTGGGACAGAGGCTTGAAAACCAAGCTTGAGCTCAACGTTCTATGCCTTGGTACAGAGTTAACTCACTCTCATCTCCGGGGCAGTTCAAGTGCTGGGGCTAACTTCATATAGTCAGAATACAGCAAGACTTCATGTTGTTTGAAATATACAAAAACCCTAAGTAGCAGTCGACTATAGCGGCAGCATCTCTGTGAAAGGTCTGGCAACTATGGCTGAAAGTAGGAAAAGAAATGAGGAGGGGAAAAGGCCACCCACATTTATATGGGAGTGCCGATGTAGAACATCGTCATGGGTGACCCCTAGCAGACTGCTTGCAAAAGTTTTCGTGTGGTCCTAGTTCCTGGTGGCTATAGTTCCATAGATATGGCCTGATGAAAGAGATATCCTCAAAGAAGATATGCTGGTACCTGGTGCACTCAGTGTCAGAGGAAAGATGGATGGAAGTGTCCTCTTCAGGGAGGAAGTGGGAGATGAAGAGGAGCTGGAGTCAGGGGTCAGAGGTGTAGGGACCTCAGCCTGGAAAATGGACTGGTCTAAAGACTGGAGATACTGGGGAAATGCACTAGTCGCTGTCTTCAACTGTTCCCAGGACAGGAGCCCAGAAGAATGAGAATGCCAGGGAGAGGAGGAGGAGGAGGTGGGGTGCAGGAGTGTGGTGCAAGACCACACCAGGTCCTCTGCCAGGACTGCAAGAGTGCTCAGGGGACCTTGTCCAGGAGGGGCACCTGGCAGACTCACTCATCAATGAGTGATCAACAGCCTGTGTCCGGTCAAGATGATGCCTTTGGAGGGAAACCCCTGGGTGAGGCGAGCAGAGCCATGCAGTTCCCATGAGGTGGCCCCAATCCCCATCAGTAACAGGGCCAGACGGTACCGGAGGAAAGCAAGGGTCCGAGTTGGCACTGTGACTCTTGACAGAGCTGCCACCAACTCTGGGCAAGGAGTGAGCCACCGACCAAGACCTCATAGACCCTATCTCACCAGAACTGGCTCTGTCTCTTGGGCCAGGACCAAAGTCAAGAATAGAACCCCCGGCTGGCCCACGACACAGCAGCAGCACTACCGCTTGTGATGCTGGTGACCCATGTCACAGGGTACTGGGTCAATATAATATTGTCAAAACAGCGCATGATTACCGCGCTGCAAAAAGTGCTAAAGGCCGTACAGCGACAGGGGTTTTACAGCGATCAGGAATAACCACTACCCCTGTCACTGTATGGTCAAATGGGGAAGTGTCAAGGAGGCTGCTGGGGCTCTGCCTGGTTAAGCCGCTCCCGTGGAGTGGCTACAGCATCAGAACCTGGCAGTTTAAGGAACCTGGGACCACAGTTCGATTCCTCCCAGGTCCTACAGTGTTGTAGCTTTTTTTTCTGTCACTGTAATTTTCTTGCCTGCAGTGTTTCACCCCATCCTTGAAGTCCATACCCATTCAGAGTTAGTTATATTAATTATGGGGGCTCAGCCCCCCATCAGGTGGTGCGGGGCCAAACTCTACCCCATGCCAAAAAAAAAAAAAAGAAAACCAAGTCCCACTGTAGTCAATTAGGGTGTTTGCGGTCTTTGTATTGTTGGTGTTTTCGCTGACATTATAGTGGCTTGCACGGTTTTGTCTGTGATATTTGCCACGCGATTTCCTCTGCGGCATTATGACCCTGCACCTTTCACAGTATCTAAAGAGCTTAGCAGGTTCTTTAGATGACATACACGACAACGGTTATCACTTTTGAAAAGTGATGGTGAACTAGGGAGATAAATATATGAAACCACTGAACAGCAGTTGACTACGGTGGTAGTGTCTCCGTGAAAGGTCTGGCGAGTATGGTCAACAGCGGAAAAAGAATTGAAGAGAGAAGGGGCCACCCTCGTTTATATGGGAGTGCGGAAGTAAAACGCCATCATGGGTGGCCCCTAGCGGACTGCTTGCAAAACGTTTTTGTGTGGTCCTAGTGCCTAGCGGCTATAGTGCCATATGTATGGCCTGATGAAAGAGAGATCCTCAAAGAAGATCTTCTGGTACCTGGTGTACTCAGTGTCAGAGTAAAGATGGATAGAAGTGTTCTCTTCCTCAGAGGAGGAAGTGGGAGATAAAGAGGAGCTGGAGTCAGGAGATGGAAGTGTAAGGACCTCAGGCTGGAAAATGGATTGGACTAAAGATCGAAGACACTGGGGAAATGCACTAGTCGCCGCTCTCGACTGTTCCCAGGACAGGAGCCCCAAAGAGGCAAGAAGAAAAAGTTACTTACCATAATAATGTTGTTTCTTCCCAGTGATACTCAGGTATTCAGAACTTCTGCAGTGACCATTTAAGACAGAACCGCCCGAACAGAATGGAACACATGCAAATGATGGAATCTTTTGCCCGTGACAACTTTTCAAATGTTGCCTTGAACTAACTGCCTTAGTTGTAAACCCCTCAGATTTCCGGGATACCTGGAAAGACAGCCCCCCCCCGAGGACTAAGTATATTAAACAATAATAATAATAATGATAATCATACCCTTAACCCCCCAATAAACCCAACAGTAAGAGTTACCCGCAAAATGTCAATCACCTGAAAAAAAGGGGGGGGGACCGACCACTGTGAACACAGTAGAAAAAACAGTGCCAGGAAGTGACACTCATACCCTGAACGCACAGTATTTAGGAGTGCAGAGGCTACTGGTTACTGGTTCTAGAAGGGGAGGCAGGGTGGGAAGTTCTGAACACTTGAGTATCACCGAGAAGAAATAACATTACTATGGTAAGTAATTTTTATTTCTAACCTCAGCAATACTCAGGTATTCAGAACTTCTGTAGACTAAGAAGCAGTACCTTTGGAGGTGGGTACAGAACCTACTTTGGAGACAGACTCTGCAGGACTGTTGTGCCACATCTGGCATCACCCCTGGACAAGATGTCCAGACTGTAATGCTTTGTAAAGGTGTGTACTGTTTTCCAGGTAGCTGCTTTACAGATGTCCACTAATGGAACATCCCTGGCAGCTGCTACGGTAGCAGCTGTGCCTCTTGTGGAATTGGTCCTCAGTCCTATTTGGGGTTCCTTTCCAGCCTTACTGTAGCAAAACTGGATGTATTGTACAGTTGAAGCCACTTAATCGGGATGCTGTTAATGGGGACGTTCGCTTAAAGGGGACGATCCCCTGGGCACCGATTTAGTGGCAATGTTAATCAATGGGCCCTTCACACCTTTAAAGGGGACATAGCAAGTCTGTTTATGGGGATGATTTTTTCCTCAGTTTGCTCTTAACTACCACCTATTAAATGTCACCTTAATTAAGGTGTTAATGGTAATCAGGTGGTACTTTACTCAGAAACAATAAGCCACTTAAGCCAGTTAACACCTGCTGACTATAAAAGCAAGTGGATGAAGTCCTGCACCTGTGGTTTGCAAGTGCTGCTTTGTCTTCCCCATAATTATTACTGCTCCCATAATTATTACTGCCGCAGCTCCTTCAATTGCTGCAGGAGGACATGGTCTGTCAAAGGGTTTGCAAACCAGAGCAAAATCTGTACGTACCGTATAAATAACTTTTAATCTATTATATGCCCATTTCTAGCAGAGCTCTGGTTCCTTGCATCTACTTGTGCCGGTGGTTAGGACACGTCACCCCCATTTTTCTTTGTGGTAAGGAAATACCTTGGGTAAAACCCCTTTCCCTTCTGCTGAGCTGGGATTCGAACCTCTTCCTCCAACAGCTTCTTTTCTGCAAGGGAGGTTGGTCCGAATACTTTAGTTCTCAGAACAGGAAGGGATCTGAAACTCAGAGACAGTCCCTGACTCACTACCTCCAGGACCCACTTGTTTGTGGTGATTCCTTACCAAGCCTGGAGGTAATGAGCCAGCCTGCCTCCAACAGGTAAGGAGGATGTGGCCTGAGAAAACACGTCAGGGTGTTTGTTTAGTTTGGGGCTGAGACTGGGATTGAGATCCACGCCTGGGAGCCCCTTCTGCCCCTACCCTTGAAGTACCCCTGCTGGGGATACTGCTGGTACTGGGGTGCAGCAACTGCCTGGAAAAAGGGCCTGTTATGAAAGGACCTGCCCCTGCCTCCCCTCCCATATGGCCTGGTGGATGGAGAGGCCTTCTCTTTGGCTGAACTGCTCTTGAAGGTGGTCTTGTACTCATCCACCTTCTTTATGTAAACCACGGTTTTGTCACCAAAAAGGGAGTTGCCTTCCAGAGGGAAATCCATGGCCTTCGTTTGTGTGTCCTGGGGTAAGATTTGTAGCTCTTAGCCAAGCAAACCGCCTCTAAGCCACAGTACTGGCCATCCACCTAGCTGCTGTATTGTTAGTATCAGCAGCCATCTGAAACTGGTATTTGACTGCCTCCAAGCTAAATCTAGCAGTTTCTGCAAGATCAGCTGACATGGGTGATTTGGTCTTGTCTGCCATAGCCAAAACAGACTGCCACAATGATCTTTGGTACTGTGCTGCACATACCTGAAAATTAGCTTGCCTGATGGTCAATAAGGCTGACAAGTATCCCTTTTTGGCCATACTGTCAATTTTTCTAGACTCCTTTTCTGGTGGGTGAAAAGCCAGAGGCACTTTAGCCTTGTCACAGGCTGCTGCCAGCACCACCCCTTGGTGGTCAGGGTGGGAAAACAGAAATTCTGCACCCTCCCTGTCTAACTGATATTTCTTGTCCAATCTCTTAACTGGGGGGGGGGGCAGAGTTTGGAGTCTGTAAAATCTTCAAAGCATCCTTCTTGAAGAATTTATTGATTGGGAGGAGGAGCTTTTTGGTGGGGGTTGGCCCCATTCATCTCGAGGTATTCAACCTCCTCCTCATCCTCTATTTTCTCACTTGTGGTGATGTCCAGGGCATCGGCCATCCTTCTTACAAGAGAGAAACGTGAGGAATAATCCTCAGTAGCTCTTGGAGGAGAGCCAAAGTCCTGCTCCGGGGAAACCTCAGGCTCAATGGGTTCCTCCTCCTCCTCCTCACACTCCCCATATTTCTCCTCTTCACAAAATGAGGATTTTGCTGAGGGGCCAGCCTGTCCAGCTGGGGTCTGCCCAAATGGCTGCTAGCCAGGAGAAAAAAGTCCCTGCAAGGCTTATACCACTTTAAAAGCCTGTGCTATCTCCTGGGGAGAGCCAGAGCACCCACAGAAGTCCACTTTCCAGTAGAGGGTTCTGTGTGCTTTAATCTTTTTAGATTTTCTTGAAGGAACCAAGGAGTTAGCTGGTTCAGCAGGCCTCTTAGTAGTCACTTGATCACCCTTATCAGGGGTTGAGTGTAAGACTGCAGTGGTTTCACTCACAGCAGTAGAGGGTGTCAGCTGGTCAGAGCCTAAGGGACCCGTAGGTGGAGAAAGTTTTTTCTTTAGCCATTCCAGGCGTTCTTCCACAGTTTTTTTGTGTGAAAGTTTTACAAATTTCACATTCTTCCTTTAAATGGTCATAGCCAAGGGAGGCAACACACAAACTGTGCTTATCTGCCTTGGTAAATACTTCCCCACAATCTGTACAGTTTTTAAAACCAGGTTCACCGGTTTTCTTTTTAGGCTTTTCAGACATTTTATCAGGAAACTGATAAAAAATTAAACCATTAAATAGTTTTAAAATGTAAGCATTATTTAGCAGTTGCAGTTGGTTCTGGAACCGATAAAGGAACCAATCGGAACTGGGAACCGCAGAAAAATGAACAGAGGTTATCAGTTCAGTAACCGATAAAGCAGTTACTAAAGGAGTAGGAGGTGGGGCAGAGGAGTGTTGTGTAAGACCAGACCAGGTCCTCTGCCAGGGCTGCGAGTGCTCAGGGGATCTCGCCCAGGAGGAGTGCCTGGCACACTCACCCATCCACAAGCGATCAACAGCCTGGGACCAGTCAAGATGATGCCCTTGGGCAGTGGTGCAGGTGGCAGACAAGAAGTACAGGAACTCAAGCACTGAAAAAATATGAAACACAGAATGAAGTTCCTCAATCTGAAGGATAATTGTATAGCTACTGTGGGATTCACTTAGGGATATTGAAGTATTTCTAGGAAAATATCATTGTTGTACAAGTCAAATTTTGTGATGGAATCCCTGATTTCAGGTCACAGGCCCAGAAACTGTCATTATTTTGCTGGTTTAAGAAGTTCAGTTCCAGTACCAGTGGGAAAAAGTACAGGAACTCTGTTCCTACTGCAAAACAGGTACAGGAACTGAGTTCCTGTGCGTTCCTGTTCACTTTCATCACTGCCCTTGGTGGAAGCTCCCAGGTGGGGTGAGCAGTGCCATGCAGTTCCCATGGGGCAGCCCCAATCCCCACCAGTAGCAGAGCCAGACAGTTCCAGAGAGAAGTGAGGGTCTGAGCTGGCACTGTGACTCCTGCCAGAGCTGCCACCTACTCTGGGCAAGGAATGAGCCACTGATCTAGACCTTACAGACCCTACGTCACCAAAACTGGCCCTGTCACTTGGTCCAGGACCATAATCAAGAACAGAATCCATGGTTGGCCCACGGCACAGCAGTACCACTACTGCTTGTGATGCAGGTGACCCAAGTTCAGTAACAAACTCGGACTGTCAGAGGGCCGGTCTGGGGGAGGAGGATTGAGCATCTGGAGGACCGCTCTCCTCCTCTGGGGTGAGGGATTGCAGTGCCCGGTGTATGTCTGGCCCCTAGTGATACACAAAGGGAAAGTCACCCAGGACTGCCACAGAGGGGCCGGCAGATGTCGATGCATGGCACGCAGGTGCGTGGGGTCACGCATCATTGCACACTGCACCCCTCGGGGGAAGGAAACAGGAAAAACCCTCAGCGGCAGGATGGTGCATAGACCCTTGCAGGCCCCGTACCCGACTAGCTGGGCTCACTGGTCCAACTACTGGATCCGGTTCACAGCGGCGGATTGGGGGACTTTGCTGACTCCACCAGTGGGAGCAAGCCCTGGGGGTACTGACTGTCATTAAGTCCATGTGGACGATGGGATGACGGGGCTGGGGGGTCGAGATGGATGGGACCGGCCGTGGTGAGAAACAAAAATTACTGAATCCCCAGAAGCAGCCATACTGGAAACAGTGGCACCCACTCCACTCCCAGTGCCACTAATAGCGTCAAGAGAAGGGATGGCACCGGGAACAGTTCTGGGACCCAAAGTGGCACCATGAATGGCGCTGACAGGAGTCCTGGCACTGCTCAGAGGCACAGCCACAAGAGGAGACTCAGACATGGGCTCAGAACCAGTGCCAAGCAGGCCTCCTTTATTGCCAATGGCCTCAGTGGTCCCGAGGTCCTCCCCAACATCCTCCCCTGGGTCATCCGACCACTCATGAGAGGATATCCAGAACACCTCCACAGGACAAGAATGACCAGCCCCAGATGCCTTTCTTCTCCCAGCACCACGAGCGGCATCAGGAGGGGACCTGGCCTTGAGGTTGACACCACCCTGCTCACTAGCACTGGTCTTAGTACCGGGAGTTCAAGCAGTGCTGGGCTGCAGAGCCAACGTGCCCGCCAGTGTAGGCCCAGTATATAGCTTCAACCTTACCACCAGGGGTGTCTGCTGCCCTAGAGGGATGACAGACTAGGACAGGCGCTCAGCCAGTCCCCGGGGAGACTGACCATCCACCAGACCACTCCCACAGGCTCTCAGATGTTTCAGCGGGACGAGGGCAAAGAGAGGTCTGGTCTCCCTCAGTACATATAGTATTCGGGAGGGGCTCAGGGGGAAGAGCCCAGGGACCTTACATTGGTGTCCCTTGTGCAACACCTGCCTCCAAAAGCATGGGAGGGGGCATCTCCACTTCAATGCATGGATTTCAAGGGTGCAGCAGTCCATCAAGAAACAGACATCGTAATGACCCATATCATGTTCAGTGCCAAGGCAGGTCCAACACTTGTCATGCCAGTCCTGGACAGAGACATATCTCTCATAGGAGCACCAATGCATGCCGGGGCCATCCTTGGTCGTCTTCTTCGAAAACGACTTCTGTGGCTCCTGGGAACTGGACATGGCGAGACACAGAAAATAAAAAAAAAAAAGGGGGACAAAACAAAGTTTGACGCCGTACAAGAAGACAAGAAAGAAAGTACGGCACCGAGAAACAAACTGAGCCAAGGGTATGGCATTGAACAAGGTGGCAGTGAACTGAGGAGGCGATAACACAGCAGGAAAATCGGCTTCAGTGCTCCCATGGTGTGCCTTTGATGGTGGGAAAAACAGAACTGAGGAAGTTAGGGAGCTGGCATTGGTTGCAGGCCAGTCCATAAGCACCAGGTCATACATCCGCCTCGTGGGTGGCACTGGCACAGACGGTCCCCTAGCTGTAAGCTGCAGAAGACTTTACTCCTGCATGGGTCTTAGAGCCTCCGGCACAGACTCATAAGTGGGAATAAGTGGTGAAGATTGATTCTTGGAAGATCTGCAGACTACACAGCAGTACCTTGGGAGGCTGGGAAGTCTGGAACCTATTTAGTTAAAGGTTCTGTAAAACTGCTGTTCCAAACCTTGCTTCTCTTCTGGAGAATATGTGCAGATGGTATTGCTTTGTGAAAATGTGTACACTCTTTCAGGTAGTCTGCCACAGGAATACCTCTTGAGGTTGTCACTGAGGATACAGTGCCACTTGTGGAATGTCCTCTAACCTAATAGGGGCTGCTTACCTACATTTTCTTAACAGAATTTTTATGCAATAGACCAACCACCTTGAAATAGTATTTCCTGCAGCAGGTTTGCATTTGCCAGCCTCCACATAGGTGACAAACTGCTGGCTGTTGTCAGATCTTACATGTTTTGTTTTTCAAGATAGTAGATGAGAGCTCTCTTGACATCCAAACAGTGCAATATTTGTTCACCTGTAGTAGATTTTATTTACCTGGACTACAGTGTGATGGGAAAAAGTACAGGTAGAGTAACTGATTAAGATGAAATTATGACACTACTTTTGGGAGGAATTTCTCATTTGTCCTCAAGACAACTTTGTCCCTGTGCACAATACAAACTTCAGGTCCACAACAGCCATTGGCTCGATGGAAGCATGCACTAGTTGTGCGAAGCAGATATTCAGATCTCAGGGGGCAACAGGCTCCCTAACTGGGTGGGGGGTGCAGGTGAAGGAGGCCTTTGAACAATCTCTTGAACACAGAGTGTGAAGCTAGAGATTCTGACTTCCCAGCAGATAGGCAAGCAGATACTGCTGTCTAGTGAACTTTCAGTGATCAAGTCCTTAATCCACTGGCGTGCAGATGTTCTAAGAAATCCAGGACCAAAGTAAAATCAGCTTCCATGGAAGAAATACCCTTACCTGGGCACCAGATTGAAAATCATTTCCACAATGCCGGCTAGGTGGCACTGAGGGTTGAGGTGCTGGACACCACACCTCGCACCGCGTCACTTGACCTGGGTTCGGATGAAAACTTGGGTTACCAGGCACTGGCTGGGGAGGGAGGGAGAGAACTGAGCATCTGGAGATCTGCTCACCTCACCCAGGGAGGGAGGATTTCAGTGCCCGGAGTTCACCTGGCCCCTAGCGTTGGCGGGGAGGTGAGACAGGCATGGGCTGTTGGCACGGGGAAGGAGTGACAGCTGCGGTCGTTCCACGCACGAAAGTGCATGCGGGAATACCTGGGTGGCACTGCATGCTGCCCCCTGGAGGTGAAAAAGAAAAAAAAATGGATCCCAAGCTGCCACTGGCCCCGGCAATCCAGTAACCCTGCACCCTGTCAAGCACCCAGGCCATGCTGCCCTAGCACAAAGTTAAGTTTTGGAGGAAAGCGGGGGAGTGGGATGGAGGTGGACGATGTCCAGAGGGCAGCTTGGGCACAAGAGAATCACTAACTGCTAAAAAATATATATATATATATATATATATATATAATAATCTTTTCATTTTGAGGAACAGTATTTTCTTGTGGATTGTTTCCCTGAAATCTTCAGAAGTTTTTTTTTTTTTTAAATTTCTCTTATGCCCCTCATCTCCGGTGCTATACCCGACTCCCCTGCAGCCACCACAACTCTCGGGATCCCCCACGGAGCCTTAGTTTATCCCCCAGGTGGGGACAAACAGGGGCACCCCCCTCAACCCCTCATACCTTCTGAGTCTCGTCGAGGTCCTCACCAAGTGTCATGGCAGCCACGGGCGAGGGCTAATCTCCAGCCCTTGCGCCGGTGTTGCATCGGGGCAGAGTCTTTTTTACTGGTACGCCCCCCTGGAGGTGTGGCTGTGCTAGGATGCCAACGCATCTACCCGCGTCAGCCACACCTCCCCCCATGTAAGATTTTGGACTTGCTGAACCTCCGGCCACCGCCAGAAGTCAGGCATGCACCAAGCCGGCATCCCCCCAACCCTCAGAGGAGATGAGCAGTCCAATGGATGCTCAAGCCTCTCCCCCCCGTGGCCAGCCCACCAACGACCCAAGTCCATTCCCAAAGCCAGGTCACCGGTATCACAGGCGGTAGTGCTACTGCTGCACCGGCGGGCCAGCAAAACTTTCAGAATATTTAGTACTCTGCTTGAAAGGTTCATGCATGAATATTCTAGATCTTCAAGAACAAAGCGTTCAAGTGTTCTGAGTTTTGGGAATTTTACCCTGCCCTGCAAGAGTCAGAAGGTCATGCCTTGTGGGAAGAGAGATGAGGTGCTTGTCTGATAGAGACATATAAAAGAAAGAACCACGACTGCCTCACCTGATCTGGTGTCACCAGAATCATTTTCACTGACTCCGTCCTCAATTTCCAAAGCACTCTGTGAATCAGAGGGAATGCATAAAGGAACTTTCCCTTCTGAGAGTCCATGCATCCTAGGGTAGAGTCACCCTGTGTGGTGGCCTGTAGCAGAAGAGTGGTAACTTGTGATTCTCCCATAATTCAAACAGGTGCACCTCTGGTGTGTACCAACTCCTGAATACTGTTTTAACCACCCTGTGGGTCTAGTGACCACTCGTGGTTTCCCTGACTTATCCTGCTAAGTGAGTCTGCAAAAACATTGTCCTTTCCTAGTAGATATACAACAGTTATTTCTGTATTTAGGGAGTATGCCAGACTCCAGATCCTCATTGTCTCTGTGCAGTTTTGTGGCTCAGGTACCACCTTGCTTGTTTATTGTAGTACACTGTGGTGGCATTATCTGTTCTGAGCAGAACTGACTGGTCTTGGATGAGGTCTCAGTAGTATTGAAGGGACAGGAGTACAGCCCTGGGCTCCAGCAGGTTTATGTGCTCCTGCAGTTCTTGTGGAGATCAAACCCCACTTACTGTTAAATTGTTCAGATGTCCTCCCCATCCTAGCAGGGAGGCTTCAACTGTCAGCGTGAGTGCTGTAGACACTTTATGGAATGGTATTCCTTCCCTGAGATTGTCCACTTCTTTCCACCACTCTGATCAGGTTGGCTGTGACTGGTACAATCTGGCTCAATGGGTTAATGCTAGTGCCATCTTAAATGGTATTGTACATCTCTCATTTGTAAGCAGACCCATGGCACCACAGCTGTTGCTGCTGACATGTGCCCTAGCAGCTGCAAGAAGTCCCTTGCTGGCCTGGGCTCATCTGGCTTGCAGGATCTTGCGCAGGAGAACAGGCTTTCCACTCTCTTCCCTTCTCTTTAGTAACTCTGCTCCTATGAAAAGCAGCACTTGGCTGAGTTCCAACTGGGATTTTTTCTATTTTCGGTAGAAAGCCCAGACTTTCCAGGGTGTTTTTTATCCCTACAGTGGAACTCTGTACCTTGTTTTGCCCCTCCTGTGACTAGCCAGTCATCCACGTAAGGATACACCATTACCCCCAGGCACATTCTGAATACCCTTGGGGCTGAGGTTAGACCAAAAGGCAGTGTTGCATGCAAACCTTTACTGCTCTTTTACTAGCCAGAATCTTGGGTATTTTCTGTGGGAGTGTCTTACAGTGATATGGAAGTATGTATCCTTCATATCCACTAAGCCCAACCACTCTCCTTTCTGCAGAGATGGTATAACCACACTGAATTTTTCTTCTTTTATGTACAATTCTGTGTCCTCTTTTATGTGGTAGTCTAGTAGTCTTTATTTCTTAAACGCCCAATCCCAGAGGCTCTGAGCGCTGTGCAATAAACACAGAAAGTGAACATCACAAATAACAAAAACAGTCTTACGGTAAAAGAATAAATAAATAATGCATATAAAACTCGCAATGTAGTATGCAGGATGCAAAGGTGTGGCAGCAAAAACCTGAAGAGATCATATACAGCAGTTCCAAAAGCCTCTCGAAACAGAAAAGACTTCGGGTCTCCTCTCCTTCTTTTCATCACTCTAGAGCCCTGATCAGGCTGGCTGTGATTGGTACTAGGTTGTATCTTGGGCCTTTTTTATGATCCTGTTCAGGAATCTTAAAATCCACCATGGGCCACTTACTCCCCCTTTTTTCTTGTGAGAAACTAGGCCTCTTCCTCACTGTGAAGCAGGGATCTTTTCTATAAAGCAGCTTCTTTACTTCCATTTCTAACAGGATTTTTTCCTGAGGTAGGAATGAAAGAAGACTCTGGGCTCTCCTTAGTTTTGGGAAGCCTGCAAACTGAACTGCTAAGTCCCAACTCGCCACTTCCAACACCTACTTGAATGTGGAGATGAATTTCCACTCCTGGAAGTAATGAGACAAGTGGCCTCCCACTGGAAAGAGCTCCATGGCAGTTTGTACAGAGTCAGGGATTTTGTTTTTCTTGTGGTTTAGGAGCCAGTGTCTGCATTTGCCTTGCATTCCTCTTGCCTCTGCCTCTTAGGGAACCCTCTGAGAAGGGTAGTCATAAGCCGCGTTTACACGGACACGTATGCACTGGAGTAACCCGTGTGTTCACGATGTTCCAGTGCAAATGTGATGTGTTGGCACGTACTCGATCGGGGTAAGCTGCTCGATAAGACGCTCCTAGAGTCTCTGTCAAGCTGGGAGTGCCAAGAGGAGCGAGCAGCTTAAGTGGCAGTGTGGACTGCCTGCAACACAGCAACCAACAGATGTCTGGCTCCTTGCGATGCACAGCCCCTCACCAGCACAGATTGCAGCGGTGCAGAGAGGGGCCGAGTAGTCAGTCAAATCACGGGTGGCAAGTGGTGTGGACCGCGTTGCTGTGGCTTTGTATTTGCAGCGCTACTGCCATGTAAACACGGCTACAGTAAGAGTAGGGCCTCTGATAGTAGGTCCTGCCCACCTACTCTCTCACATGACTTGAAGGAAGCAGCTTTCCATCTGAGTCAGGTAGTCTGGTTGCGTTCTGTTCATCAGCTGTTGTCATGTAGGCTTCTCTTTATCCCCAAAGAGGGAGGGTCCCCTCAAATGGAAAATCCATAGACTGTTTTCGTGCCCTCCGACAGGATGAACCAAGCAAACCCTTAAGGCTGTATCACTTGCATCTACAGCCATAAGGAACTGATACTTAGTGGCTCTCAGTGCATCTTTCGCAGTTTCTGCTAGATCACTGCCATGTTCACCTCCCACCTTTTCACTTAGGGCTTGCATACTACTCCAAAGGGCTTTTTGTGGTACTGTGTAGTGTATGCCATGTAAGCAGCCTGCCTTAACTGCAGCGTAGCGGAAATGTATACTTTCCCTGCCATACAATCCAGCTCTCTGAAATTCTTTTCTGGTGGCACGTATGTGAGTGACACCTTTGATTTCTCACTTTCAGCTGCTTGTACTTCCCTCATAATAAGGATGGGAATATAAAAACTCTAGCCCCTGCTTCTCTACTTGATACTTCATTTCCAATTTTCTGTCACTGCCAGAAGCTGAATTTGGGTGCTCCAAAATTTTGATAGTTTTTTTTTTTTTTCTTGAGGGATTTGTGAATAGGTACTGTGAGCCTTTTAGATAAGGTCGGTCCCAGCATACTCATAAATTCTGTCTCTTTTATATCCTCCTCTGCCCCTGTAAAAGGGATATCCAGAGTGCCAACCATGCTTCTTACAAAAGCAGAATATGAACCAAATTCCTGTTCAGTGGATATTTCAGGTTCAGTTGGTTCTGTTTCATCCTCCTCCTTGTTCTCCTCCAGCACAAGCTCAAAGAAAGTTTGAGGCGGGGAAGAAGGGCAGGAATAGTAGTAAGGTTTCCCACGGCCTGAAAAGCCTACTAAAATGCCTACAGATCTGTAATGTTCTCTTCTGAGGGCACAGATCTCTGTTCTACTGCGGGCTCCTGGTCTCCTTCTGGTGAGGCACAGTCAGATGCTTTTCTTTTTGTGTTTTATTGGATGGTGCTGATGGCATCAGAGCATTTGTAGCTTTTTTCTTTTTGCCATCCTTAGTATCAGCATTCCCCCTACCGGGCATACTGTACTTTTTCGGAGCTGGGTGTCATCTCAGCGACTTTATATGTCTCTGATCACAGACTGCTGTCGTTATGTTACCTTTGATTTGTTTTGAGAAGAGGTACTTGAAGATGTGTGCTTTCCACCATCTGAGGTGATTACTCCCCATCCATTTTAACATTTTTCCGCATGTGCAAGAAACATTTTGTTACACTAAACAGCATTTCAGAGGTGTGTCACTGCTGAGCCCACTGCAGCATAAACTGGAAGGGGCTCGGCAGGCCAGACCAATGACAACGCACTGTAGTCATGAGATCACTTGCTGCTTGCTGGGCAGAAACTTTGTGTAGTTGAAAGGGCCGAAGCGCTCCTATCAGAAGGGGCTTCGGTCCTTTCATTTGCAGGAAGCCGGTCAGCAAGCAGCTGATCAGCTTTCAGCATTTGGAATGTTGCTGCCACCACGTCTTGGGTTTCAATCTCCCCTATCTTATCTATCTATCTATCTACTCATCCATCTGTCTGTCTGTATGTCTCCATCTAATCAAGCAGACCAGGGTGCCCACCCCCCGGAACTGCTTCTTTCTGCCCCTCCCCTTCAGGTCGCCCGCCTGCTATGTACCGCTTCTCTTGACCTCCAAGTCGCCGCCTCTACTCCCTTTCATTAATAAATACAGAAAGGACCAGGTGCCCACCCAGTACTGCTTCTCTTGACCCACCTCCCTCAGGTCATTCACACCCATTTTCTTTATGTAGGTGGTGGCACCAGGATGGCCACCCCTGTGCCGCCAAACACAAGCCTGACACTGGGATACCCAATGCCAGTGTCAGAATATCCCTGAAATAAAGAAAACCATCCCTAGATTTTTTTCCTCTTTTTAACCTGCAAAATAGAAAATGGTCCCTCGTAGACCTGCCCCATACACACACACCCTACCCACCCCACCCTGACCTGCCACTCAGCACCCGCCACCCAACACACACCCCTCCACATCCCCCACACACCCTTACTCACTTGAACATATCCCAGGGTGAAGTTCCACTCTCTGACCGAAGACACGCCTTTGCACGACTGCAATATGAGAAACTAAGGTAAGCGCAGTTTAATGTATTTCAATGGAGTTTTGAACTTTGATGCATAACTTTTGTCATTTTACATATTTTGGCCCCAAATTTTCAACATGGCCTTTCTGGGACCCCATCTCATGACCAATGGTGGTGGAATTAGGCATATCGGGCCCAAAAGGTGATTTCACGGTCGTGTTGTGAAATCACCTTTCGGGCAGGTTCTGAACATTTTCACCACCCTTGTTCATGATCTTGGGTCATAAGAAAGCTATGTTGCTATATTGAAAATGTGGGGTCAAATATGTTAAAAAAAAAAAAAAAATGGCGAAGTTATGCACATACAGTACATTACAATTTTTCTCCACTAGCTCATAACTTTGGTAATTTGTAATATTTTCAACCCAGATTTTCAACATAGTCATTTTTTCACAGCACCTCACAAATGTGAGGGCTGTCATTTTCAAATCTTGGCCAAAATGTTTATTCGCACCTGTGGCGCAGAATGACGTTTCAGTGGCACAGAATGGCGTTTTGGCGGGGATTTGAAAATTTTCACCTACCAGGTTCATAAGATGGGGTAGTAAGATGCCTATGTTAAAAATTTGGTGTACAAATATGGTAAACTGCCCAGGTTATGACTGAATGCCACAGTATTTCAATGTTCACTCATAACTTCTCTAATTTTCAATATTTTGACTCCAAACTTTCAACATAGCCATTTTTCCATACCACCTCATAAACGTGACGTGTCAGTTTTTAAATCCTGAACAAAATGCATTTTTTCATGTCTGCTGCGAAATGAGATTTTGGCCAATACATTATAAATGGCACATGTCATGTTTATAAAGTGACTCATTAAACCAGTATCTTGAAAAGTTGGGGTCAACATTTAAAACAAGCACAGCACATACATGCAAGCAAACGTTCAGCATTGACAAATGCTTGTTCTTTTAAGAGAGCTGTTAGGTGACTCAACTGCAGACTGTCACTCTCGTGAGTTTTGCCATTTTCTTTTTGTGCTTTAGGGCCAAAAATTTACACAAATTACAGTTTAAATGGTTGTGATCAGGGCCCAAACAAGAAGAACACAGATCGCGGCAGTATGCCTTCGCCAACATCTTGTGACAGGATTTGCAATGTTTAAATCCTGCACGCCCTGTCCTTTTTTAGGTTTTACAGTTATACCAATCAGTTGAATACAGACAAAGTTATGCCATTTCCTTAAGTTACAAATTCGTAAACCGCCAAATAAAAATTTAATAAGATGTTATTTTTATGTTTTTTAATGAAAATAAATGTTATTGTGGTAAAGCGGGAACCGACTATTCTCTTGTTTCAAGGACCCTATCAGGAACCGGTCAATGCTGCTCAAATACACAAGTTAGATAAAATAACCCCTGTAACTAACACAAATAACAAGAACTCAAAATGAAAAATTGATAGGAATTTTTCTAAAAAGAAAATAATTAAAGACTTAGCCGATGGACTTGGAGAGGGCTCCAAGACAACTGTTCTCTTCAGCACAGAACCACAAATATGACTTTGAAACACTAGAAGGAGCATCAATCAGCACGCAGCAACATCTGAATGGAGTTCCGATTCTGCCACACCATTCCAAATCTCTAAGGCAACATTTCATTCTGGAGACGATGCAGTTTTTGTATGGCAACACTACTGGACTCATCGTGCTAGAAATGAAGGTTCTGAAAATAGGAACATTACAAGCAGCTGCCAATTAGAAGAAATGTCCTTTCCTCTCTAATGCTGGAACTGTTTTGAACACATACAGGGTTGGTGCTGTGCCTTGTACAACTGCACTCATGTGCTTCTAAGTTCTTTGCCCAGGTTTGTTGCTCCCTTCAAGCAGAAATCAAGGGTTCACTAACCAATGGGCAGTGTGGATAGCCAAGGGTCCCAAGGAACCCAAGAGGATAATTGAGACATATGGCTACAGGAGTCTGGGACAGGCAAGCACTGCACTGTGAGGTCTCCCTTGGGACCTGGTTGTTGCTTTCATCAAAGTTAAAGTTAAGGCAGTTCTGTCCGGGTCAACTGTGAAGGAGTCAGAGAGCGTGAGTCACCCCCGTGCTCCTACTGTAGGTGGAGGAGTTGTTGGTAAGTGACTGTCTAGAGGCCATCAGTGAGGCAGAGTGTGCGTGCATCTCAGAGGACCTCTGTATATGGTTGAACCGTATATCACATCACTGTGTCACTAGCTCACTGTGTTTGTCACCATGTGTTGTGCTGGTGTCACAGTGTGATGGCTGTCACTCTGTCTCACTGTGTTTTGACTGTTACAGTATTGTAAGGCTCTGTGATATCTTCCACTCTGGTGTTTGTGTCACTGTCGGGGTATGTGTCTCTCACTGTGTGTTAGACGACCATGTCATGTGTCATAGGAGTGTGTCATTGTGTATTATGTATTGTGTTTAAGCAGACCAGCTACTGGTGGTGTCAGTCAATGCTCGTCGGTTCTGGTTTGCCAGTTTGTAACTGTAATGGAGGATCAGGTGATCACAGGGGAGGAGTATAAACAGGTTGCTGCATTGGAGAGGTGATCAATCAGAGTATCTGAGGATGACAGAAATACAGTACTAAGAAAGATATATGCAGCTGAAGTCCTGTGTCTGCACTCCCCCCCACCCCAGACTTTGGAAGTTCTGCATGCAGAAGACACAAACGCAGACAAGGGGTTTTAGGACCTTCAGAGGATGTATAACTCTCAACTGCTATGAATTTAAGTTAGCACTTTATATTTTACACACAAATTTTCATTTGTTCCATGAAGAGTTTGATATTCCTCATAATGTTATGGCTATTTATGGACCTACTGTACAATGTATTAAAATCTAAACTGACTTAGCAGAAACTGTTCTTAACACTGGACATAGGGGCCCACTATTCTTGAACTTATTATTCTTTAAATTATAAACGTGCTATACATTCTGGCCATTTTCTTCTCATTTGAATAGGCAGTGTTACACATTTTAATATTGAGACATATCAGCAGATCTAACTGACAAATAATTTCAAACAAAGTCCTCTTCCCAAGTGGTTACAGAAACCTGAAAACTCTTCATAAGAAAGGTGAATCTGAGATTGTATCCTGTTCTTTTGTATGCCCTTTTTCTATAAAGTTTTTTCTGACCCCTCTGACCGGCCTTATTCAGGTTTCAGTCCCCACTGCCCTGTCACCCCACCATAAGCTATCGTGTTCATTTGATTTTACATCTTGTGACTGTATTACAGTCCCGGGTTGCATACGAAAAAGGGCCTCGGCTCATATGTTTACCAGTAAACAAAGAAATAAAAAAAAATATCAGGACTGCCTCTCCTCAAAGGTCACTAAAGAAATACTCCTCATGATGGTGCAAGAGGGGATGCGCCCCGAGCACAATTCAGAGTTGGAAGAGGTGCCTGATCAGGAGTTCAGTGCAGGGCCTGCGGTGGACTGAGCCACCACATTGCTTGGTCAGCGTTTTTCCCCTTTTTCTGTCCACCCACCTTCCCAATTCAGTGTGTAGCCCAGTCAGGCTTAGTCACACATATCCTCCTTACAAGGGATCCAGGCTAGAAGAGTTGCAGAATGGCAGTGCTGTCCACCAGCCTGGGCCACCCTATCAATTCCCTACCTCGATCCTGAACTTAGGTCACAGGCACAGGAGTGCAGCAAGCTACCAGCTGGGTCAGTGGGCAGCCCCCTGTTTTGTCCATCTTATGAAACATCCAACGGGGTGCTTTGCAACTTTCACATCTTTTTACCGAGCCTTCTTCAACCCCCTATGTCCACAGAGATGCAGTAAAATGTCAAAGTTCTGAATCTGCCTCAGTAAAGATGACAGTATCTAGAAACCAAACTTGGGAACACCAAATTTGAAATGGGAGATGGCTGTCTGATCATGAAGATCTCAGCACCTGCTGCAGCACCCAACAGTTATACCCAAGGATCCATTTAATTTCCCTGCATTTATCTTACTCAGCTTTGGAGCCTCAGTCACGTCATTCAGTGAGCTATTCCACATCCAAACAAATTTGCCATGGAACTAATTACCACGAACACTTGCATACACAAATAGTGACATTCTTTTTTTTTTTTGAAGATTCTTTTTTATTGAGTGAAAGTTTTGTTTATTTATTTGTGTTTCGGAAGACACCTTTGAGCCGAGGGCTCTTTTACAAAGGTTCCACGTCAAGGCAATAAGGTACAAAACATAACATGATCATTACAATGGAAACTTACAAAAAAAAAAAAAAAGACAAGTAAGGTTACAATAATAGCAGCCAGAGGCATTGTCAAGGAATTGTGTTGTGAGTTAATTATACAGTACAAGTCATAGGCAGCTCAGTGAAGCTTTGTTAGGAGTTTGACATACATATACAAACTATACTGTTCAGAAATCTTATACCTGTAGACTTGTCAAAGGTACATTCACTCCTTACATTTCTTATGTTAAGCATATATTTATGCATGTCTTATATATTCTGTATATCATTTTAACAGTCTGTTCACTCCTGTTTTGGTTTAATTAAATTAAAAAAAAAAACATTACAACTGTAACCTGTATCTAACAGTCGGCTGCAGGGATTCTGCTATCTTTCTCCTTCTACCTTCCTATAAGAGTATCTTTTATGGTATCTGACTGACTCACCTGCTTCTTCTGGTACTCTTTGTCCCTTTTATGCATGCTCGTGTCTCTCTTCCTTCTTAACTGCTTTTTAGATTATGGTGTTAAGGCGCATAATCATCACCTCGTCTAGCGGGACGGAACTCATTAAGTTACCCCAAACCTTCTTAAATAGCTCTCCTCTCTCCTTCAAGTCGTATGTTACCCTTTCTAGGGGGTAGTGTCTCTGTCACCAGTTCTAGCCACATGTTAATGGTAGGCTGCATGCATGAAACCCATGTGTTTTGTCTTTGCTAGCGTGAGCAGCACCCTTATGACTCTGGGGTGTGGGTCCCTACTCTCCTCCCCCTCATGGTTCATCCCCAACAGCATGGACATTGGTGTTTCAGGTATCTGTATTCCCATTCTTTGCTCAATTAGCTGTCTTACTTCCATCCAATATGTTCTCAAAATTGGACATGCCCAAAAGCAGTATATGTACGTGCCTCTCGCTCCTTGACATCTGCCACACATAGGTGATATATTGAAATTACGTACTTACCATAATTGTTTGTCTTCTTGGACAGACTCCATCACTCATTCACACTATTAGGATAGCACCGGAGGTGCTAGGACCTAGCGGGAGCCAACATTTTTCAGAAGGGTCGACGCCGAGACAGGACCACGCATGCGTGGCACCGCGAGACTAGCTTGCGCCTGTGTAGGCTATCTCGGCTTTGACCCTCCAACCGCCTCAGTACCTTTTCGACTGAGGAGTGCAATGTAACTAAAGAAAATAACTTATCCTGAGTTTCTGGGCCTGAGTGGGCCCAGATGGCCCTTGCAAAAAGGGTCAAAGAACGAAGTCTTCACAGCCTGAACCATAGGACCATGAAAACCAGGAAAGAAAATGAGTGAACCCATGGGATGGCGGGTGGACATGTGAATGAGTGATGGACTGTCCAAGAAGATTAACAATTATGATAAGTACGTAATTTCCATATCTTCCTGGACTAAGTCTCCATCACTCAATCACACTACTGGGAGAGTACTGAGCTAAAATCAACAACCCTGAGTAGGGTGGAGGAGATAGGGTTCACTCAGAAAGGACAGTCAAGGACCGTCCTGCTAATAAAAAGAGCTGTCTTGGAAAGAGCATCTAGAATACAGTGCTTACAAGATAAGTGCTTGAGTTGTAACTCACCACTTTGCAAATGACTGCAATGGACACAAAATGAAATTCTGCCAGGAAGCCACAACCACTCTAGGAGAGCGACAAGAACCTGGCCTCACAATTTGGTATAGGACCAAAATTAATAGAGTCAAAGACATGAACTAATCTAATGAAAAAGGATCTCAAGAACTGAAAGAGCCAGATGTAAAGTCTACTGGTTCAGGATAGACCAAAAACCGCAGATGGAACCCCCACTACCAAGTATTGGCTGACCTGCAAACAACAGGTCCAGGAGCACTTGAACCCCTTACTTGGTGAGCATGAAGGTCCAGGTGGGGTTAGCCCATCAAGGAGAATGGTTTCCACTTAGTCACTGAAACCTTCCTGATGGAAGGTCGAGCACAACTTAGAAGCCTCTTGTGGTGGTCTAGTAGAACCAGATCCTACCCACTGCATATTCCAAAAAGGAATCATCCTGCCCCTGTGTGTACAACTGCAGTAGCAGTCTCTGAACTCAGGGAAGAAAGGAAAAGTGTACAGGAGGACGTGTCCACCACAGAAAAAACATTCCGACAGAAGAAAACCAGGGGCTGGATTTGTAAGGCAAATAGAGGCAGATGTGCATCGAGGAGGGACACAGCAGGACCAAGATAGGGCTAATCCATTCATTGAAAGTGACTGAATAGCGGCAGAAATGACTCAATGCGGTGAGGCACCACTCACTCCGGCCTCCCTGAAAGGAGTAGGAAGGACTCTAGTTTGCTTTGCTGAAAAACAAACATCACAGCTCCGTCACACACTTGGACAGGATAGCGTCGCGTGCGACTGGCATAGAACCAGTGTGCAGGAACCGAAGGTATGAATATTTGAGAAGCCATCTCAGAAAAAGACCTACTTGACCTACGGTCAAGAACGGGGCATGTCGTCTGTTAAGTTGAAGCAAGCAAGGAAGTAGGAACCTAAGTTCCAACTCGCTGAAGAGTCACTTCTGTTGCTGTGAGGCTCTGATCAAGAGAAGAAAGCCTGATAAAAAAAGAGGGACCAACAGACTGGGCAGTCGCCTAGGTCTAAGAAATATCTCAGAACAAGAGACATCTCTCTTGGAGAAAAGAGATGACCCATACCTCTGCTGGATCAGACTACCCCTAGGGGTAGAAGAAGTCAGCTACTCTTTACCGTAGTTTAGAGACGACCGCCTCAGGGGCTAAGGCGGAACCTGACTAGATCTAAAAGTGTGGTATCGGGTAATTTTGGCTAGGTCCTGTGCTATGATAATTGTAACTTTTTTTTTTTTTAAATACCATTAGTCCGATCCTGACAAGGTTTCAGGCTGCTATCTCGCAAGGATTGCCTGATATAAAAATGAAGAAGATGCCATCCCTCTGAGGGGCAGGAGGAGCCTGAGCATCCATAACTGAAATCGTGACCGAACTAATAATCACAGCTGAAGAGATGTTAAACACCTGCCGAAGAAGCCACCGAAGCGGCAGTATCAGAAGGGGACTATATACTCCTATCAAAGGAGCGGAGAGTCTGTGTGGCTCCCGACCATTGAATTAGAATGTTCCACAGAGTGCAATTGTCTTGAGGACTGAAAGAGTCTAGACGCAGAGGTGTATGGTCCTCGGATGCAGTCTGAATACTATGGTGGACCCCATCACTGAGGAACTACTGAAAAGATCTTCCGTCACGGACTCTGATGATAGAGAGGGCGTGCCCATCAGTATATAAGATGAGTCATCCGCTGCATCACTGACCAGAAGGACAGGGAGAGACTCATCTAGATGCAATTCTACCCCAGAAGGACCCCTAAGGGAGGTCTAGGTAAGAACCAATAGAGACTCCGCCACCAGGAAGGATGTCAAGGAGCTTGGCACCACATAGGGAGCCGAGAAAATGCTGAGTGGAATGAGAGATTCTGCTGGCAGAATAGTACAGAAGAGATCCATCAGCGGGAAACCGCTGGACGTCACAAGATCCCACGCAGACCACCACTCACTAAGATGTGTGGAAAAATAATCCGAAAAACAGAACTTCATTCTGTGGAAAACATCTTGTCACAAGTTCCGTGAAGAGGTCTGCAGAAGGAAATCCGTCACTAGTTCTGCCGGACAGCACCAACTGGCACCCCTGAGGCACCAGCATCACTCTTGGCACAAGCGGGCACCAAGCAGTGCCTATGCCAACCTGGGTGACACCCGAGGGCACCCACGGCAGTACCCACAGGTACCCCTAGCAGCAATGGCACCCTAACGCCCATGGCACCCGAGGGCACCCATGATACTCATGGCACCCATGGTACCATGGCACACATGACACCCATGGTACCCATGGCAGTACTGGCACCCATGATACTCACTGCACCCATGGGTGCACATGGCAGTGCCTGCTGAACCCACAGGTGCCCGGCACTGCCTGTGGGTGCCCGGCGCCGCCAACCAACAGCAGCAACAGCACCCGCGGCGCCACACAGAGAGACGACGCCAGGCCATGGCGCTGAGCCATGGCACCGACCCACGGCGCCGACCCAACACCAGCGGTGCTGCCCACGGCACTGATGCCAAAAACCAGCAGCCATGGCGCCGGACCTGTGGCGCCACCCACGGCGTCAGGCACGGCACCAGGACAAGACCACCGTGGGAATGCCAATGGGGAATTCTGAGAAGAAGGGGAGTAGGAAAACGGTGTTGCCTGTGCCGGTCCCTGCATGGAAAGAGAGAGGGGGTAGGCACGAGGGGTCAACACGATGGCGAAGGCACCAAAAGGGCACCGCACTCATTCTGATCCAATCGACCTGGCCCCGGTCCAGCGGCTCGGAGGCCTGGAGGTCCCAAAATCAGAAACAGTGGCCAGGAAAACTGGATAGAAGTTGAACCCCCTGCTTCACAGGAGCGGCCCAGAGGTGAAACTGCTCACCAGAGCTCCAACGAGGACAGAGATGGAGTCCACAGTCAAAGAATGTGGCCGTTAGGAGTGGGGCCAAGGGGAACCCACCAAAGTCGGCTGAGGCCTATCGCCGCTCCCGACTAACAAGTCACATGCAGACGTACAAGAGGGCAACCTTAAGCGGCACTGATTCTTCTTCCCCCAATGAGGAAGAAGAGCTTGAGGTTAAGCGGAGCCGGATCTGCGGAACTGCTAATTCATGCTTTGGTGGACTGTCCTCCCCCGCCCCCGAGCACAGGACTGTCCATAGTCACCCCCCCCAATTTATCAAAGGGCGGCAGACCGGACACAGCCCCTCTGCCATAACAACTTTCAAATGAAGTCTTCTTACCATCACCGTTACCGTCTAAGGACGACTCCATTGATGGCAGGTGAGAATTTCTTCTTCTTCTTCATAATCTTCCTTTCTTGTTCATAAAATAAGAAATTAATACTACTAAAATGTTAAATTAAACACAAAAAGCTACTGTCGTATAGACGAAAACTTTGACTCGGCAGACAAATGGCGTCGACATTGGGAGAAAAGGAACTGACCCGGTTGGAGAGTCGGCGCGGAATAGCACAGGCGCAAGCCTGCGTGGTGCCGCGCATGCATGGTCCTGTCTCGTGCCGGACCCTTCTGAAAAATGTTGGCTCCGCTTGGTCCTAGCGCCTCGGGCGCAATCCCAATAGTGTGAATGAGTGATGGAGACTTAGTCCAAGAAGATGTCTGGTGAAAATTTATGAACCACTGCTGGTGGAAGGTGTAATCTGTGTATAAATTTGCACTGATCCTCCTTACATTTATTGCACCACAGTAATCCCATATGTGATTCGCAGATAGTTGTCTAGTTTTCGTCTGTGATTTCCACCCCCATAAAATAGTGACATTCTATATATATCTGGCAGTTAGAGATCATCCATATTTTAAAAAATTTGGCTGGTGCCAACAAGGCTGGTCTTGCTTTTTTATATTGTTATCTCTGCGTTCGTAGTAGGCCTTACTGTCGCACCAGTCTCACTGTTGTAACTGTAGCTATAGAAGGACCACATCTGATGTTTGTTTTACAGATTTTTTTATACATACAGTGCCCAGAGGGAGGACTCTGATGCAGCGGGCACTGCTTTTCAGTAATGCTCCCTACATTGTACACAGTGGTTCAAGTCCACCCAGTATCAGACAACTAGCTTTATCCACACAGCACCAAACTCACTTTTGCTATAGCCCTCCATGTCTCTATTTTTTTAATTCCTGTAGGTCGTGGGTCAGACACTTGACCTGGCAGGAACTTTGGGGGACCAGATTTTTTAAATTCCCTGACAGGCCAGGTTGAGCCCCAGACTTGTCACATAACTGAGGAGAAGAGGGCCAGATGTTTTTTATTCCCCGATGAGCCGGGTTGGGCATAATATCCATCAGGTTGTTTGGAGAAGAGAGACAGATTTTTATTTTTTATTCCCTGACAGGTTGGGGTGGGACTGGGATTTGCCAAGTTGTTGAGTGGAGAGAGACAGATTTTTCTTTTTTATTCCCTGACAAGTTGGGGTGGGACTGGGATTTGCCAGGTTGTTGAGCGGAAAGGGACAGATTTTTTTTTTTTTAATTCCCTAACAGTTCTGATTTGCACTGGACTCATCAGGAAGTTGGGTAGAGGAAAGGTAGATTTTTTTTTACACTCTTGTTGGGCACTGGACCTGTTAGGTCATTGGGGAGGCAGATTTTTTTTTTTATTTTAATTATCAACTGGGAGGAGAACAGATTTTGTTTTATTCCCTCATGGGCCAGGTTGGGAACAGGTCCATTGTGCTGTGCAGTAAACTGGGTTGGAGACAGCATACTGTGTTATCCCTATGTGCGTACTGGGAAGAGTGCACAGCTGAGATTGAGGTCCAAGAGAAGGAAAGAGTGAGAGAGGGAGAGGGAGAGTCAGGCAGTGGAGTTAGGTTCACTGTCATTTGGGGTTACGGCCTTGGAAGTGTGCACTATCGGTCCCCCTCAGTCCATTCTTCCATGTTAGTGTGCTGCAAGCCAGAGGAGGTAGCGAAGCTGAGTCCAAGACAAACCCCTCTGGCCAAGGGGTGGTCTAAGAACCCCAAAAGGGACCCTATAGTGACCGCATACTTGCAGATCATATGGATGGGAGATCCCAGGAAGGATGCTGGATGCTGCCAAAGTTCCAGGGCAGGACCCAAAATGGCCTCAGCCATGGGAAAGAAACCTCCAGTGAATCGTCCTTCTCCAGGATATCAGTAAAGGGGAATTTAGCCCACTTGTGCACTGGTTCTAAGGACACATTTGTGGACTCTGATATAAGATGGAGGACAGCCCTAAATGAGACTGACCCATGGCTTACTTTCACTTTAGATTTTCTTTACAGTGGATTTTTTTATACATCCTTACCGGTCTCTGATTCCCTCTTTCCCAGTTCAGTGATTTGCGCCGTATACCACCCACTTTTCAAGGTACTTTCCAGACAAGCCTAAGCTCTGCTGTGATTTTTTTTCCATGTCTGCTACTTGCTGGATTCTCCCCTACCACTCAATAATGGGTGGTCAGGGAGTCCACTCATGATGGGACAGTACTAGGCCTAGTGCTAACAGGGACAGTACTACAGATATCATCCAAGGACCAGTGATCATCACACTGTGTGGTTCAACATAAGGACAACCGCGGAATTAAACCACACAAGGGTGAGGGTCTTGGACTTCAGGAGGGCAGATTTTAAAAAGATGGATGAATGCCTCAGGGATGAGCTGGGGGGGGGATGACCTGGATAGGGTGGAGGAACAGCGGGAGAATCTAAAGGAGGGCACAGTGAAAGCAACAAACCTCTACAAAGCAAGTGAGCAAAAGCAAGAGGAAAAAGAGACCACTATGGTTCTTGAAAGAAGTGTTTAAAGAGGTAATGGCTAAAAGGGTAGTATTTAGAAGGTAGAGAGAGATGCAGAGAGAGGAGGAAAGGGAGGTGTATCAAGAGAAACAGAGGGAGGCAGGGAAAGCAGTTAGGAGCACGAAGGTGCAAATTGAGGAGAGAACAACCCAGAAGGTAACAAAAGCAGTGTAGGAATAGGGGTGATATGATAGAGACCTTTAAATACCTTAAAGGTATTAACAATGTTCAGATACAAGACCTTTTCCAGGTCAGCAGCAGAAACAGGACTAGGGGACATGACATGCGCTTAAAGGGAGGTAGGCTCAGGAGCAATGTGAGGAAGTTCTTCTTCATGGAGAGGGTGGTGGATCCATGGAACAGACTACTGCTGGGGGTCGTGGGGGCAAAGTCAGCCAGGAAGTGCCTGGGACAGACACTGTGGAATACTCAAGCAGGAGGCTACACAGGAGAAGGGTCTGAAAAATTGGGCAAACTAGATGGATCATATGGTTCCCATCTGCAGTCACATTCTATGTGTCTATGCTTCTATGTAAAAGGGGACAAGCCACAGTCAGTCTTCCCCATTCATTAAAACAAGGTGGTGGGCTGCCACACTACTTCAAACTGACGTCACTCATTTTTGATAGCCACTATGCTTTAAAAAACACCTGTACCATTAATTCACACCTGTCACTTTAAGAAAAAAATAGAACTGGCTCAGGAGGTGTGTGAATACTGCATATCCAGATCAGAAAGGCATCTGAAAGGAGAGGAAATTTGTGCGTCACTGCGTCAGCAGAAGACAGCAGCCCAGAGATAGTCACATGATGGAGTTTGTGATGTCGGAGGGTGCATGCGCAGCAATAAAAGGAGGCACAGTCATTGAACTGCTGCAGTGGGCAGCGAGGAGTTGCAGTGTGAACCAGGAGGTCAATGATGGCCTCAGAACACTAACGGACAGACCAGCAGCCTTATGCAGTGAAGCAGCACTTGCATTGATAAGTGCATGTTCTCTTGTGCTGCTATCATTCTACTTACTGCTGTTGAGTTGTCAGGGCATTACAGTTCGACTCCATTTTAAATACTTGCTGGCACACTCAGTGTTGAATTTGTTGAGCTTGGGTGACGAGCGTGATCAGGTCACATGCAGCTGTGGGGAAGGCGAGATCAGAGCTCAAACTTAGAAGGGACAGTCAGGTTTATAGTAGGGAGCAAGGGCTTTTTCCGTGGCAGTGGATTTGGGAAAACAGCCTGTACCCTGTAAACCACTATCACTACATCAGGATTCTGTTTGCAAGGTGTGTTATGTTCAAAAAAAAATTCAGTACAGCTATTCGGTTTTATATAGGTTCTTTCTTTTCAGAAAAAAAGTAAAGATAGTTTTCCATTCACAAAGCTGTGCAGATGGTTTCTTAATACTTCCTCTCTGAGCTCATTCATGGTCTTCTTGTCATCACAGGGGGGGCACGCTAACAACCCAAGGACTTCTTCAGCCTTTCACCTAGGTCAGCTGTACATTCAGGAGAGAAGCCCTACTTGCTCATCAGGTTCTCATGCACTCTCCTCCTTGCAGCCAACAGAAAGTAAGTAAAGTGTTACAGACAGCTGCAGTGAGCAATAGCAAGGCACAACACTCACTCATTCACAGCCATAAGGAGGGATTAACCCATGACAGGGTATGAGTTTACTGAGCATTAATCCACACCTGAGGGGGGGGGGGGCTAGAGTCTCGAGGTGAAGCTGAGTCACTTCAACCACCCAGGCATGGATTTATGCTCAGAAAACCCATACCAGGGAGTGGGTTACTCCTCTTATAACATGGATAAGAGTTTTACCTAAATGCCGGCCCGGTGGCACTGAGGGTTGAGGCGCTGGACGTCACACCTCATGATACACCGGCGACCCGGGTTTGGGAATGACCTTGGGGCATCAGGGTGCTGGCATGTGGGGGGTGGGTGGCAGGAGCAGGACTGAGTGTGCCGTTAGGCTGCTCTCCTCTCCCGGGGGTGGTGGGGTGGGTTGTCGACCCTCCGTGGTCCCGTTCCCACAGTGGGGCCGATTAGGGTAATTTAAGCGGACAGAGTGGCAATGCGGGTGGGTGGAAGGGGCTGAGCTGTTTCCGGTGTGTGTGTGCTCAAGCGCACATATGGTCATGTGCCGGGGTTGGAACGGGTGAAAACCCAAGAAAAAACTAGAAAAAGCTGTATTAAAAAAATAAATAAATAAAAAAGTTTTACCTAAAGAAATAGTAAAATAAAGCCTTGTGAACATGCAACTGTAGGTATATCAGGGATTAATCAATGGTCAGGTGACCTGTTTGGACGAATCAGAAGACAGTATTTATGGAACCCATGTTATAAAAAGCCATATCTCACCCCCTAAATGCATTTCAAGGGGGACAGCTGCAAAACACTTGCTAACTTTGATCACAACAAGAACTGGTTTGCTATGCAGACCAGCCATAAAAATGGTCTCTCTAAGGCATAAGGAAGCCCTACTATACCCAGGTATCCAGGGACAGTCCTATAGTCTTCTTCCACCCACCCACTGTGTCACCCTCCCGGCCTTCTTCTTGCTCACTCCTATATTGTAGAAATCCATGATCTGCCTTCAGTACATCTTTCCTTCCATGCAGTAAGTCCTCAAAAATGGTCACCACTTTCTAATAATACACACCGTTATACGGAGAAAGAGACCCCTGTCCAAACTCTGCACCAGCTCCTCTCAGGACTCCTAATGCTTAAATAGATGCGGGGCACTGTTTAGGTAACTCCTGGCTAGTGCACACAGTAAGAAGCCCCTCTCCCACCAGTGTACAGCACTAAATCAGCAGTTGAGCTGCATGCTGGGACAACTTTTAGTATCTATGCAAGTCTTCATGAACAGAAATGTTAGCATAGACAGTAGAAAACAAGCAGAGCATTTTTCTCTAGCTCAATAGTTCTCAGACTTTGTCACAGTGAGCCTCCCCAAATCCATGGAAAAGATTCTGAGCCTCTCCCAAAAATTGAAATAATCTTGGGCCTCCCCAAAGAAAATTAACGTACTGTACTTTGTGCAGTACACCATGAATAAATTGAAACCCCTTTAAGTACTTGGCTCACATTCAGTTATTTGTCTGATACTGACTTGGAACTTTTGAAAAAGAGCTCCTGTGCTCAAAGGTGTTATCTGAATAACAAATAAATAATATAAACAAATATTATTATTCGGCTTATTGTAACCCCCCACAGGCCAGCCCATTTGCTCTGCTATTTTCATTCTTGAATCATTGTTACCCCTTGTTGTGGTACCTTCATGGGTCAGACTACTTCCTTTGTTTCCTCTCTTTATGAAATAACCTTCCTACATACTTTGCCTCTCCCCTTCCTTCTCTGCTCCTAAGCAATATCTCGGGATTACTTTGCTCCTTCCTGCTATTGCTCTTAGCACTTCTATGCTCAACTCTTGTATTAGGGCTGTTTTGCCATCAGTTTACAAATTGATCTATTACCACCACTCATTATTAATTTATTGTTCGTATATATTTGCACTATTACTCGTATATTTCTTGATTGTTTTACAGTTACCTTTTGAAATGTATTCACTCCCTACCCTTCCCCTCGTACACCTGAAATGAGCCTTGGCTCATTCACCTTCCCTTGTCACCTATTAGTAAATAAATACATAAAATTCCCCTACTATTATTATCCACTTTCAGTTTGCTCCATCTTCTTCACACAAAACATACAAAACTCAAAATTTAAATACAGTACTTTTTCAGACTTGCTTGAGCCTCCCCTGGAACAGGCTGGGGCCTCCCCAAGGAGGCTGGCCTCACCATTTGAGAACCCCTGCTCTAGATAATAAAGATTAAAGAACTGTATTTTCAACCGGATATACCTACACAATTTTGAAACATTTAAAAAAAAAAAGTAATCATTTCATATGCAAAATACGTGAACAACAAACTTTTTTTTGTTTTGTTATAAAGCACTACCTTTTGAGTGACGGTGAAGAAAGCTTTTCATGCATATGAATCCCATGTCCTGGTGGACGTGCTGGCTCCTCCTCTACTATATCTCCCCAGGATGTACTCTGACGCCAGGATTCACGGGCTGCTCACAAAACGTAAAAAAAATGCCTTACTAACATGATGAAATTGACGTTTTCCAATAAGGAAAAAAACAACAACTTGTTATAATATTGTAATAAAGTCAATGCCCTACCTGCACAGTAGTATGGAAGAGTACTATTATTTGATCAAGACATCTGGGCGCAGCAAAACATCATGTCTCACAGCACTGAAACAATCAAGTTAGAGCTCTCCACATAGATGGCAAAATCAGTCTCAGACTTACTAGTACTAAAAATTTATTCACACTATTAAGTGTTCGCACAGTTACAAAGCCACATTCTGAATGTGGGGCACTGGCACTAAAAACGTTTTCCACTACCACTGAGATGTAGGGGTACTGGCTGTCAGATGGAGGGCCACTGGCACTCAGATGTAGGGGTACTGGCTCTCAGATGGAGGGCCACTGGCACTCAGAATGTTCTACACAGGCATTGTAGGGGCACTGGCACTCAAAAGAGAAATTCCTTCATACTTATTTTAATTTCCTTTTCTGTTAGCTCTAACGTTGTCAGCAGGGAATAATTACATATGGGTAATGTCCTCCCCCACCGGGATAGTGGTAGAGCCCAAAGCTGTGATCTCAGCATAGAACCCTAAGGACATAAGGATTCTGGATACATCAGTTCCTCAGTTTCACATTTGTCCATGCAGTACAACCAAAGAATATATATAGATACAGGTCCTTGACCTAAACTTCAACCACTGGTGGAATGAACAGCAGGGAGAGGCGGGAACCAGCGAGGGACACCTAGGGTCCCTCGCATGCTTGATGTCCCAAGGGTTAGGGACCAGGTCAGGGGGCTGATTGGACCCGCCCTGGGACTGGAGTGTCAGGACCGTAGTTCTGGAGAGGGAAATATACACTCATCCCGTGACAATGGGTCGAGAAAAATCTTGATCGGCTGGTCAGCCCGTGTCTCAGATGACAGGCCCAACTGGGACACCATGGGGCTAGTGGCCTGGACTGAAGCATCAGCCGAAGCGGACTTGTCGATAAAGGTCAACGAAGCAAGAATGCAAGAATCCAAGGCCCAAGAGCACTCATGGTCCCACGACATGCGACAGGCCTTTTTGGTTTTCACCTTGGAGTCCTTCATTGAGGATATGGACCCACGGGAAGGGCACTCCCTGAGGGTAGAAAGGGAATGGCATAAGTCCCGGAACGCCCTGGTAAAGGAGGCATCAAAACCCAGTGGGACCAGCGCAGACGGCGATGAAGAGCCAGCGGCCACCTGGGCAGCAGCTTCCTCAAAAACCACCAATTGTTCAGCTGCCCCGGCAGCCACAGAGACCGCCTGACAGGTGTCCTTGGAGCAAACGGGAGGATCCTGCTCATTTGGACACCCCAGCAAAAGTCACGCATACCAGTCCTCCAGGGTGGAGGGATGCAAACTGCAGCACAGGCCGCAAGCCTGGAGTCATGTTCCTGGCTGAGGAAGTAAATGCCCGTGGCGTAAGGATCCGTGTGTGACATCATCTGTCTGCATGGACAAAACTTGAAACTAGTCACTGACTTAGAAGTCGTCGAGTCCATGATGCCAAAAATGGTGAAACCACAAAGCACAGTAACAAAATTCACTGGCACAAGGTACTAATACCAAGCAGTTTATTTAAAGTGTTAAGCGCAAAAGTGCTTACATATCCACAAAACACAAAGCAAACTGAAAACCAGAGTTTTGAGTTTGAGAACAATGACAGGGCCTACATGAATGCAGAGTGCTATGGAGGGAACCTGTCTCTTCCAGAGGAAAGAAAGATCTGGCATCACGGGGCAATGCCGAGGAGCATACCGCTCGGGTGGGTGGGAGCAGCCAGCTTGAAGATCTTCTGGCCATATTTAAAGAGGAAAGGGATTCTGCCAGAAGTGTGGATAGTACACCATGTCCACGCCCGTAGAACAGGCATCTTTCAGATCCAGTGACCCCAACCAGTCTCCTTGTTGTAAAGATGGAATAACTGATCCCAGCGTTATCCTCTTGAACTTTTCCCTTTTTAGTCGTTTGTTCAGGTATTTGAGATCTAAAATGGGACACCATTTCCCATTTTTCTTGTGGGTCAGGAAGTATCTTGAGTAAAGCCCCATTGCCCACTACAAAGGGGGGACTTTCTCCATTGTATTTGCTAGTATCAACTTATTTGCCTCTAACTCAAACAGGAGTTTTTCTGTTAGAGTAATAGGTGTGAAGTTTTGTGAGCCTGCAGTTTTCGTAATTTTTTTGAAATGTAGTCAGATCCTGACTCCCTTTTTCCAGCACCCACATGTCTGGGGTAATTCTTTCCCATGCCTGGCACTAATAAACCAGCCTTCCCCCTCCTGGCAATGGTTGCATGACCTGTGCAAACTTGTCAGGTGTCCTGTTTTGCCTGGCCATTGATTACTGAAGCAGTGTCCACATGCCTGGGACCCCTCCTGCTTCTACCTCTGAAGAATCCCCTCTGCTGGGAGTAGTCAAATGTAATGAAAGCAAGGGAAAAGTATGACCTACCCCTACCCCCCTTCCAGACACGTGCTGGAAGTGGAGGCCTTTTCCTTCTCAGTGCTGCTCTTGTAGGTGACTTTGTATTCATCCATGTTCTTCATACAAGCCTCCGTCTTGTCACCAAACAGGAAGTTTCCCCTCACAATGGAAATACACTACTTTTCTCTGGGTGTCCTGGGAGAGGTTTGTGGTTCTGAGTAGTGCAAGCCTCCTCAGGGACACTGCATGTGCCATGACCCTAGAAGCAGTGTCACTGGCATCCACTGCCATGTGGAACTGACACTTGGTGGCATCCATGGCAGGTTTTGCTGTATCTGCCACATCCTGTGCCAAGTGACCAGTAGCTTTTTCGCTCATGGCCAAAGCAGAGCTCAAAGGGCCCTTTGGTACTCAGCTGTGTAAGCCATGTATGCTGCCTATCTTAAGAGCCGGGCAGCTGAAGCATAGACTTTTTTGCCCATACTATTCAGTTTCCTAGAATCCTTTTCCAGAGTCTGGGAGGAAAGGAGGAATTTGGCCTTGTCACAACTGGCAGTCTGGACCACTCCCTCATGATCAGGGTGGGAGTAGTACTCAGCGCCCTACTTGTCCACTTGGTATTTCTTTTCTATTTTCTTGTCAATGCCAGCAGCCAAAGTGGGTGCTGCTAGCACTTTACAAGTGGCCTTTCTGAGGGATCACCTTATCCGCATCCTCAGAAATCTCCTGCATTGAGAGGTTGAGGGTATTCACCATTTGCCTCGAAAAGGAATAGTGTGAGATAAAATCATCTGGCGCATGAGGAGGGGAACCAAACTCCTGTTCAGGAGAACTGTCAGGCTCTGTGGGTTCACCTTCCTCCACCTTCTCCTCATAGAAAAACTAAGCCTCCTCCTCCACAGGCACTGGAATAGGTACTGGAGCCTAGGGAAGTGGGGCACACCTACCCATGAAGGACCCCATAGCCTTGAAGGCCTGGAGGAACTGCCATGTCTCAGTGATGTCCTCTACTGAGAGCATCTTATTTTTGTCCACTGGCATTTCCTTTCCTTCTTCAGGAGGAGGAGGGACAGTGACATGTTTCTCTTTTTGTTTTGTTTTTTAGCAAGCACCTTGTCCGATGTCTGCTCAGAGGCTCTCATTTTTACTGGTATCAGGGTTCCCCCATTCAGACACCCTGACCTATGAACCATCTTTGGCAGCCTTGTCCTTCTGTTTACTCTAAAATACCCATTGTAGTGGATCTAATGTTGTGCTCCCCTGTAAGTACCCGCCCCCACACTGGCTCACCCTCCCTTCCCCACATTCTATCGCCACGCTGTCACTTGAGGCAAGGTTCTATGACTCCTGACCTCCATCTCCACCAGTGGGAGTACTGGCTCTCATGGTTTGGATCCTAAACTACTTAGGACTGCCTCCCCACATCTTACCTCCCTAATTACTAGGATGTACAAAATCTCTTTAACCACAGTTTCCGTCCCTAAGAAATGGTAAGTGGCTAAGATTGTACCAGTATTCAAAAAAGTGATCCTAAAAGCTTAGATAATTATCAACCAACAGCTATCCTGCCTGTCCTCAGTAAACTGCTTGAAAAGCTTGTGGCCCTACATGTCACAGATCACTGTCACAAATAAAACCTGCTGTCCCCTGCCCTACATGGCTTTAGGCAGGCCCATAGCATCTCCACAGTGCTAACCTAATTCAACAATGATGTAAAACTTGGTATGGCTAAGGGAATGTATACTGGCTCAATCTTTATTAATCTCACTATGGCCTTCGATCTTGTAAACCACTCCTATTTTTTATCTAAACTACCATCCTTGAGTATTTCCCCGCCTACCATCAGTTGATTCTCAAGTTATTTTAGTAACAGGTCACAGTACGTTAAACTTAGGCCAAATCTGCCTTAACCTCGATCAATATAGGTGTACCTCAAGGCTCCATTCTGGGACTGGTACTTCTCAATTTTCATTAATGATGCCCCCAAAGTCCCCATCTTTCTGCAGCACCCTCCTATACGCTGATAACATGTAACTCTACTTCAGCTCCACAAATTTAACTATCTGCTCTAAACTGAATGCAGATTTTGGTAGTATTCAGACTTGACTTATACAAAATTGCCTTGTTCTAAAGTCCAGTAAGACCCAGACCATGATCTCTGGGTCCACACCAAAACTAAGGAACTATCCCAACAGCTTAGCCATCTGCTGCTTAGATGGCTTCCTCCTATTCACTGTGAACTCTTTCAGATACTTAGGCCTTACCCTGGATCCAACCCTTGAATTTACTCTTCACATCTCAAACATCTATAAGTCACTGCAAATACTAAGCTTGGACTGGCATATAGAATCAAAGATGCTCTTAGTCTCCAGCTGCTAGGCTTGCAATTGCACAGGGAGTCCTCCTACCTAACCTTACATACGGGGTCACCTCCTTTTTATCAAATCAGTGCATCCAACTTAACTAAATGGAATGTCTCCTATAATTACATCTACCAGTTTGCCACATCCACTACAAGGTTGACACACCACTGTATGCTATACTCTAAACTAGGGTGGCTATCCTCTCCCTCGTGTCACCTATTTGCACTTGGCTATACAACGGGTAACATTATTAGATCTTCCAAATCCACTGCTCTTGTAGCAACATTGACTTTCCTGGACCAGTCCTACCCCTTGCGATCCAGTGACCAATCACTCTTGGCAGTACTCAGGTGCCCCTCAAAAATGGGTAAGCAGGCTTTGGCTGTATTTGCCCCCAGAATGTGGAACGCCCTATCACCTCACCTCTGAGGCTCTCAGTTCCACTACTGTTTCAAGAAAACACTCTACAAGTTCCTGAGCATTACAGATATTTGTTCTTGCTCCTGACTCCCAATGATATATTTTGCACTCTGACATCTTATTGCCTACATTCTGCATCCTCATACCTTTGACATTTTGATAGCATCTTGGTTGTACAATGTGTATTTCAAGGCATCTCTCATGATTACTTAGATTGTTCACCAATATCACATAAACTCACAGGCTCATATAATGTTCAATGTTGCCTTGTTTTGTATCCCATCTTTTGCTGTGTACTACATTGTAGTTGCTGCTGCTTTTGATTATCTACTGCCTTTGTAACCTCCCGGGCTGTTCCTGAAAATAGGCAGTTCACTGTCTAGTGCACCTACTTGGCTAACAACAAATAAATAAATTCTTAGAGGGGATGGACCCTCTTTTGAGCCTTTAGGTGACAAAGAAGCAAACTGACAGGCCATGAAGTTTTTTAGGTTTTTTTCTTTACTGTTTCAGGCAAAACTTGATAAAAAGCTCACAATTAGTAAAATCATGACCCAGACCCAGGCACCTCAAGCACAACTCATGACAGTCTGCCTTAGCCAGGAGTTGGAAACTAATTTTGCAATTTTTAAAGCCTGTAATTCCTGTTTCCTTTTGGGTCTGTCAGTCATGCCAATCTCTGATGAGTGCTTCGGTTCCCCAAAACAAAAAAAAAAAAAAAAACACTTTGGTTCCCTCAAAAAAATGAAACCGTAGGAGAATTACATATAATGAAGAAGAAAAAAAAAAAGGACAAATAGTGTCTCGGTTCCACCAAAAAAGAAACCAGAACAAGAAGAATAAGAACCGCAGAGCAGTTTCTAAATATTTCTCTCTTTTTTTCTATAGTCTATATAGAAAAACAATGCGGTTTCCTGCTGGCCTACTGTCGCAGTGGCAGGACGCCAATCTGCAACTCCGGTGACCTGGATTAGGGAACAGACCTGGGACATCGGAGGGCTGGCCAGGGGGAGAGGGACTGAGCGTCCGAGGACGGCTCTCCCTCTCCGGGGGAGGGCGGGGAGTACGTCAGCACTATTCTGACACCCAGCGGACGCTGGGTGTCCAGCTGGCACCGACGCCAATGCGTTTGGAGGGCGGGGTTGATGCAGATCATCATTGCACGTCCCTGCCCTCGCAGAAAAACCTTCCACCCACCGCCTGATGACACTTGCCCTCGGCTGCAATTAGCCCCCAAAGCTGACTCCCGCCCTATCCCATTGATTGCGGCACCCCTAAGAGGGGTTGGGATGCTGCAACCACACCCTGGGGGTTAATCCAGGGAGTACCGGTAGGGTGGCTGATGTGGGGGTAGCAGCCGAGGGTCCGTGACCGAGTGGATGGTACCGGCGGTGGGGGTGGCAACAAAAAAAAAATGTGGTTTCCTGAAAGTGGGAACCGTGCTGCAAAGGCCGTTCTTTGTTTTCTGGGAAACAACGAGGAACTGGAGAAAAAGTAAAATAAAATGACTGAACAGTCAAAAATACACCCTAATGCAGAGAAATTACAAACTAAAACTAAAATACTTCACTAAAAGAATGCAAAAACAATCATAAACTGCACTAAAGTACTGCAGATGACCGAGCAGAGAAATAAATCTGACGTTAGTCTTGGGCAGAGGTGAGTGTAACCTCATAGCAGAGTTTTGAATTTCATTCCAAGATTCCATAATTAGCCTAAAATTCCAGGCTCCGGGGCAGCCCATTCCAGGGGAATGACTGAAGTTGGTAAGCATAGTGAGGGATTCCCTGAGTTTTGAAAATAACAAAACAGCAATATAGTGCAAGCTCCAGGAGTTGAGGAGTGTTTCTTTGGTCTGACATGCAGTTGACAGCAGAAGAGAAGAGGCCACCCACGCTATATAGGTGACACTGATGCACATCATCATGGGCAACCTCAGCTAAGCAAATGTTTCTGAATAGTCCCGACGTTGACATCTCTGCTCTACAGGTGTGGCTCAAAGGAGGGAAACAGTCTTGAAGACTTCCCAATTCAAATGCAGCAGCTTGTTGTAGGTGATCGTGGGGTGGGTGGGGTTCTGCTTCTACCCAGTTCTACTGCTGGAAGGGATGGAACCACAGAGTGGTCAAAAGTCAGAGTGAGCCAGTGACTGTGGTGAGAGTCAGACCTGTGATCTTCTGTCTCACACACAAACACTGATTATTTACATCCTAAAACAGTTGATTTTTGTGTCCCCACTACCCCCTGGAATAAACTCCCTCCACAAGACTGCATTTACCTGTATAAGAAGACTAGAAATGTGCCGGCCCACCGGCAAGGCATCCATCTGTGACACTGACGTCCTGGGTTTGGGACTGGACCCAGGAAGTCAGAGGCCAGCCGTGGGGGGGATTAAGCATCCAGGGACGGCTCTCCTTCTCCGGGGTGGATTGTATGTCCGGCGCAAGTCGGACTTCACAGAGGCTGGGTTTCACCGCGATTGGCACCTATATTCCTCTGGAGGTGTGTCGGACGCTGGCATCATTGCATGCCATGTCTCCTTCGTGGGAAAAGATAGTAAAAAATGATGCCCGCCATCCATGATGCCCCACTTCCCCTGGCCCCGATCACCTGTCCTGGCACTCTGAAAAACACGACCTACCCCGCTGTCTGCTGTAACCGGCCGACCCCATGCCCTGCCCTGGGGACAAGCAAGGGAGGCAATGCTAGTAGGCACCCATGCTGTCACCCTTCTCCTGTCATCACGGACTCGCGCTGGTGAGAAGGCCCCACCCTGGCGGGCAATCCAGGGGGTATCATATATTTGGAGGTAAGTCCCAGGGGCGAGGAGGAGGACCGGGGGCTGAGCTGCTAGGTGGTCAGTGAGAAAAAGCATACTCAATAAAAAAGAGAAAATGTATCCATGCTAAAGAAAATATAATCTTTTTTTTACAGAAATATACAACTTACACTCATAATCTGCCAGCACATCGTTCCAGTCCATGGAGAGGCCACCAAATGACACAATTCCACTGCCGATACTGGCCTGAAAAATCAAAAAACAGCAAATTATGTGGGCCCATAGCACAACCATAAAGAGGCTGAAGTTTTAAACCACTTGCATGTGCAACCATGTTACTCTAGCAAAATCACTTTTTGAGCAGAATACTGCCAGCCCACATCACTTGAATTATATTTAAAGTTTACTGCAATTTTGTCTGTCAGTTTATCCCCCCAAACAGATTATTGAAAATGTGACAGACCACCCAAGTGGCTAGTGTAAATAACTTGGTCAGTAAGTTCATATCATCTGATGTTTTTCTTTACACAGGAAAGTATCTGCTTTGAATGTCTATGTACATTTCCAGAATTTATAAATATTATAAATTCTGGTGACGTCGTTTGAAAGTCTGGGCAGGCAGTTTTCTGTCAAAAAGTGTTCTGAATATATATTTTTTGATATATCTGATGGAGTCCCCCAAACTGAACATGCAAATGTTGCAAAGATCTGGCCCCAGTTGTTTTTTTTTTTAAAGCTGACCCTCACTCAAAGTAGTTGTGGGAATTTAAAAAAAAAAAAAACAGTAACAAATCTTGGTCCCAGACAGTTAGACAATGGGTCCAATAATCAACCACGGCTGTTTGTGCTACACAAAAACAGCACCATGCAAAATACAGCGAATGGCTGTCAGGGAGCCCACATTCATACTGGCAGCATGTCCAGTCCAGCATGCACTACCTGTATGAATACTGAACTGTTCTATCACAATACAAAGTGCATATCTGTGATGTTAACACATTCCCTTGCTGGTAACAAGCACCCAGATGTAAAGAGCGATAGCATATGGAGAGTCTGAAGTATGGACCTACATTCAGTATGCAAGGTAGGTGCATTAAAATACACCGGGAGGTTTATCACCCGGTTACAGTGAGACTCTGACACTACCCATAGAAACATAAACTTTGATGGCAGATAAGGACCACTTGGCCCACCCAGTCTGCCCATTTCCCTACCTACTGGATAAGCTGCAGATTCTAGTTAACCAACAGCCTACTTCCTGCCACCCCCCCCCACTACAGTTGCTTTATGTCTGTCCCATGCACGTTTGAATTCCCCCACTGTTTTATACCCAACCTCCTCCCCAGGAAGGTGGTTCCATGCATCCACCACACTCTCAGTGAAAAAAAATTTCCTCACATTACCCCTGAGCTGTCCCTCCTCCATCTTTAAATGGTGCCCCCTTGTTCTTACACATCTCTTTTTCTGAAAGATGCTACCCTCCTGGACTTTGTTGATTCCCTTGAGGTACTTGAACGTTTCTATCATGTTCCCCCTGTCCCTCCTTTAATCAAGGGTATACATATTAAGCTCTCTCAGTCTTTCTTCATATGGTTTCTGATGCACACCCTGCACCATTTTAGTTGCCCTCGTCTGGACTGCTTCCATCCTGTCTATGGCCTTGCGTAGATGAGGTCTCCAAAACTGCACACAGTACTCCAGATAGGGTCTCACCAACTGTCTGTACAGAGGGATAACCACTTCCCTTTTTCTACTTGTGATGCCCCTTCCTATGCATCCCAGTATCCCCCTGGCTCTCCTTACTGACTTCTCACATTGCTTACCCACCTTTAGATCATCTGATATGACTACCCCCAGGTCCCTTTCCATTTTTGTTGTTGTTAGTACCTCCCCTGCTATTGTGTACTCTTCTCCTGGATTTTTGTTTCCCAGGTGCATTACTTTGCACTTCTTTGCATTAAATCTAAGTCGCCATATGTCTGACCATTCCTCCAACCTTGCCAAGTCCCTTCTCATCCTTTCTACGCCCCCTTGTGTATCAACCCTGTTACAGATCTTTGTGTCATCTGCAAAGAGGCATACCTTTCTCTCCAGACCCTCTGCAATGTCACCTATAAAGATGTTAAAGAGGACTGGACCTAGTACTGAGTCCTGAGGTACTCCACTAGTGACCCCCTCTTCGGAATGTGTTCCATTCACTATTACCTTCTGTGTCCTGTTGTACAGCCAGTTTGCTACCCAGGCTACCACCCTGGGACCCATTCCCAGGTTGGCTAACTTGATTATCAATCTTTTGTGCGGGACTGTGTCAAATGCCTTGCTAAAGTCTAGGTAGGCCATATCCACAGCCCCTCCCTGGTCTATTACTTTGGTCACCCAGTCAAATAAATCTATTAGATTCGTCTGACAGGACCTTCCTGCTGTAAATCCATGCTGCTTTGGGTCCTGTGCCCCCGCTGGCCTCTAGGTACTCAACAATTCTTTCTTTCAGAAGTGATTCCATCATTTTCCCTACTACTGAGGTCAAACTTACAGGTCTGTAGTTTCCTGCTTCTGCCTTGCTCCCACTTTTGTGAAGGGGAATCACATCTGCCCTCCTCCTACTCTGGGCAGGAACTTTGCATGGAAGTGAAAGACAGCTCTGTCTTTGTGGAAAACCAGGTACAAAGACTCCACTTAGAGCACCCTGAGCTCAATCACACTTCGGGCCAAGGTGATAGCAACCAAGAAGGTGGTCTTCAACGTCAGGTTTGACAACCAACACTTGTGCACAGGCTCGAATGGTTTACCACAAACATTGCAAGCAGCAGCAGTAAAGCCCACAGAGGTGGTGGCGGTTCATGCACTGGAGGGGACAGGTGGTCTAGGCCTTTGAAGAAGCACCAAATTAATTTCTCCTAAACCATCATCTTCATACTGGCCCATGCACAGTATGAACAGATGGCCACCAGATGCACCTTAAGAGTAGTGGCTCATAGCCCTAACAGACAGGGACCAATGGCAGTCGAGGAGAATTGCCACTGAGCAAGCAAGGAGATCGATATCCCTGTTCTCGCATCAGAGCAAGAACTTCTTCCACTTACTGTAAATGCACACGTCTTAAGTCGACTCCTTGCAGTATGGCTCCACAACAGGGAGAACACTTTACAAAAGACCCAAGGCCTGTAACAATAGCTGCTCAGGTACCAGGGCAAGAGTTGCAGGGACTGAAGGTCTGGGTGCTGGACCATTCCTCCTTGTCTCGTCCGTAGGTCAAAGCAGAAGTCACCACAGGAACATGCTGTTGAGGAGATCCTGCTATCATAACTGTCTGGACCAGTCTGGAGCAATCAGGATCAGGTTTGCATTGACCAGATGAGCCTTGAACACCACCATATGGATCAAGGGGAAGGGAGCAAAGGTGTACAGAAGGTCTAGGGTCCAGGGCCAACAGAAGGCATCCCCTGTCAGCATTCCAGTCTGAAGGGGGCAGGTGCAGATTTTCTGTTCTCCAACAAGGAAAACTTGTTCACCAGGTGTGACCCACCAGAAGAACAACTGTGCTACCACGTCCTAATGCAGGGAACACTCATGCGATATCTTGTCTAAGTGGGTGAAAGTGTTTGCCAATTGGCTATCCTCTCCTGTAACATGTACTCCCAGGAGATCACAGCATCTCCTAACTCAGGGGGAAATAGCACCTCCCACCCTGCCTATTCAGGTACAACACGGTGGTCATGTTGTTGGTCTGGACTGGCAGAACCTGATCTCTAATCAATGGAGCAAAATGCCAGATGCACTGCAATGCAGTGCTCCTGTAGGCTGATGTGACCATGGGTCTCCCTGTGCGACCATTAACTGTAGGTTATACTGCTCTGCAGGTGGGTCCCGCAACTCACCATAAACATATCTGTCATCAAGATGAGGGTAGGCTCTGAGTGGACAAAGGCAATTCCCTCTGCAAGATTCTGGGACAGAGCCACCACTCGATTGCATCCCATATTGGCTGCATCACTAGGACCAGCTGGTCCAGGTGACTGTGGAGCTGAGACCACAGGCACCCCAGCTCCAACTGGAGAGGGTGGATATGTCAGCAGACTCGATGAGCCACTCTGGTTGAGGCCATCATTTACCCAAACAGCTGGAGGAGTTCCCAGGCCAGGAGCCACTGGCCAACCTGCAATGTTCAGGCAAAGGAAACAAGATCCAGTGCTCGTTCCGCAGGCCCTGGCTTGGAAGGAGTCCAAATCCTTCCCAATGAATTTAATCATCTCCATCTGAGTAAGTTCAGACTTTGCTGAGTTGACAAGGAGGCCAGGTTCCTGAAAGGTCAGAAGAACCAGGTCCCTGGACCGCTCCATCGCCCCCTGGAGATGCCCAAACTGAGCTAGTTGTACAGGTACAGCCTGATGCCCCTGTTCCTGAGGTAGGCAGCCACCATTGAGAGGCACCTGGTGAAAACCCTGGGTGCTGATGACAGGCTGAACAGTATGACCTTGACCAAGTAGTGGACCTCTTCAGCACAGAACCAAAGATACTTGCAGTGGGACAGAGGGACTGGGATGTTGGAAAAGGCAACCTGGAGGTCTAGGGAGCAAAACCATCCCCCGGGCTCCAATGACAGTATGATTTGGTTCAGAGTGACCAAACAAAACTTCCTCCTGCACACAAACTTGCTGAGGTCATGCATGTCCAGAATGGGGTACCAACCAGCCCTTCCGTTTCAGTCCCAGAAAGTACTGGGAGACATATCCTTGTAAAGACAGGGAATCCAGGACTGGCTCTCTTTCACTGCACTCCAAAACCTGAAGGACTTGCACTACACAGCAGACAGTGTGCCCTTGGGCACCTTGTACTCCCTTGGATCCCAGGGTCAGTAAGACGGAAGAGCCTCGAACTCAAGAGGCAAACCTAAATCCACCATCTCTAAAACCCACTGTGGAAAGAAGTGAAGGAGCCAGTCCCCAACCAAGAGCTGGGAAATGGAATGAGCAGAATGGGATGGCACACCGTAATCCATCAGCAGCCTTTAAGGGGGCTCCGGATGACTGGGGGCTGGATGCCCCACCACCTCATCCCCTTTTCTGGCCCTGACCACCAAAATTTTGCTCTGGGAGAAAATACTGGAACTGCCTCTGCTGCTCAGGTTGCTGTTGCTGCTGGAGCTGGTAGCCAGAGTCACTAAAGGAGTCCTTTTTTCAGCTTTGCAGGCTTGGTAGCCTGCTAGACAAATCCACCGAATTCATTTTCAATGTAGGTGATGTGGTCCCACTCCTGCACCAAAGAGGTTCGTGCCCAGAAAAGGCATGTCAGCAAATCTGTGCCACATCTCTGGAGTAAATGTAGAGAGAGAGAGAGAGAGAGAGAGAGACAGAGCCAGGCCCAATGATACATGGACATGACTGCAGCCACAGCACAAGACCATAACTCGCACAGGACCAAGACCATTTGCAGTTGGTGCTTAGCAAGCATATAGCTGAAATCCTTGACTGCCTTAGCCTTAAACTGGTGTGTGACTGGGAGCACAGGGAGGAGGTTCCAGATGATGTCAAAGTTGGTACCATAACATACTTTGCCTTCTGATGGCCCAAGGTGGCAGCCACCCAGACTTTCTTGGCCAAGAAGTCCTGCTTGTCTATGTCCTCTTGTTCTTTCATTTTCCAAAAGGCCAAGATGGACATAAGCCCCTTAGCTGGGGGTGGTCGGAGAACCCAGTAAGGCTCCCAACAGGGACGTATACTTGCAGACCATGCAGGGGTTAGCGCCGAGCAGGATGTAGGATGCTGCCAAAGACTCAGGGCAGGCCCAATGACAGCCACTGAGAATATCATACCTTGTGAATCATCCCCGTTCAAGGATGTCCGTGAAAGAATAGAGAGTCCCTATTGTGGACTGGCTCCAAAGCAATTACAATGCCAATGTCCATACCTGGGGTCACAGCTTTTTATTTCAAACTAAGAATTACACATCTTCGAGTGCTCAGTATAACACACTGCACTCACAGTCATCCCACTGGTGCAGCAGTAGCACTACCGCTTGTGATGCCGATGACCCATATTCAGGAATGAGCCTGAAACATCGAATGGTCTGCCAGGGTAGGTGGGTTGTGCCCCCCTTGAGATCTTCTCCACCTTGGGGGAGGGAAGGTTGTGTCTTTGGTGCAGTACCGCCACATGTGACCACAGGTAGAAGTGCAACCGGAGCCCAGGCTCAGGGAGGGAATATGTCAGCACGTGTGCGTGACCGCGCATGTCGCAGATGCTACTGATGTCATGGAGTACAGGGGAGAAATAAGGAAAAATTGCCCTGGCCACTACACGATGATGCCAGCGTCACACTGCAGGCCCCGCATTGCCGATCACAGCGCTCTCCAATCACCATACTTTAACTCCACCAGTGGCTGGTCCACCCCCCGTGGCCTCACCCTGGGGAGCAAGCCAGGGAGGAACAAGGGAGAGGTAAGTATCTGAGAAGGAGAGTGATGGGGCAGGGTACGAAAATGGGCCAATGGGAGCTTGTCAGGGCAGCGGAGGGCAAAAATGTACAATAAAAAAATAAATAAATAACACTATACTCACTTTGTGGCGCTCAGGGCACAGTCTATGCAGCTAGAACGAAACTTACATGCATGGATTTATTGGTGAATCAATGCCACATTGTGTGCACAGGTGGGAGCGGTGGACCGCCAAGATTTTATTGGGCTGGGTAAATGTCCGGACATTGTTAAAACAATCCAAAATACTATGATATGCGCAAGCCACGGTGCTGACCAGAATCTTACATTGGAGTAACCTTAACTACTCCGTACCGTGGAAAGTACTGGAGTTATCCCTTAATCAAATACAAGATGTAATCGAAGTTTGCTATTTTACAGACTCTCAGGCCCGAAGAAGACGCCATTTATACAGGGGGACTAGAGCGAGTCTACTGGTGTGGGATAGGCTTAGAACTTCCCCTGCCATGGCACAGGTTAGCTACTATTTACGCACATTAGAGTCAGGGCTAAACAATCACCCACCACAACTGGTACAAGCAATAAGGAATCGGCACAGCATAGGTGTCTCCTTTATTTTTCAATTAGTAGATGCACAGGGAGTTCCCCCCTTTTCTACTTTGCAAGAAACATATGCCCTTCAACGAGGAAACTGCAGTTTATTTGCAGATAAGGGAGATACTGCTGCAGCGTTCCCCTGAGAGACATTCCCTCCCCAGCCCTCTTCCTATTCTTTTGAATATTTTCTTAACTACCTTCAGGGGGCAGGTCTGGCCCCATCTTATTGGTCTGATATATAATGGTTTGCAGGAGATATCTGAAGAATCCACCATGGGGATCCTTGAGGCATGGAAGAAGGAATTGGAAACCCCAGTCTCAGCAGAAGACTGGCTGAAATGTGTTAGGCCCTCTATTGGTGTGTCTCGGGGTCCTCGTACTGGAGGGGAGTCCGTCTGAAAGGTGAGAAATAGATTCTTAATGACTCCTGCTAAGCTTGCTACATTTTCAGACCCCCTCCAGGGTAGATGTTGGAGAGAGTGTGGGGAGGTGATGGCTAACCATGTTCACTTACTGTGGTCCTCCGTGATCTTGAAACAATACTGGACAGAGGTGGGAGAGGCACTGGCGGTGTTGGTGGGTGAGGAGGTATTATTAATGCTTAAATTGGCATTCCTTTCTGTCCCTCCTGACGGGGTCCGAATCACGAAGGGGCTCCCTCCTCATCACTTATTTGCTGGCAGCTAAGAAGAGAATTAACCGCCTCTGGGTAGAAAATCCCCTCCTACAGTCAGGGACTGGTATGGGATTATGGGGGAATTATATTCAATGGAGAAGTTGATGGCCAGGAATGAGAACAGAGAGGGGGCTTTTGAGCTCAGATGGCGTAAATGGGTGATGTACATATCTCAGCAGGACCCCAACTTTGTACCTTAATGACCCCCTTAACTACTAGAACTGCTTGGAGTACACTAAGGATAGGTAGAAGTTCTATGTTTTCCTGGCCAGCTTATTATTTATTTATTGAAAATGTTTCACCAGGAAAGGCACACTGAGCAAAAAGATGCTAGTCTCACGGTGCGACCGGGGGGGGGTTGTTACAGAGGAGGCAGGTATACATATAGTTGAACTTATAGTAGCATAATATGGAAAAGGTACATAGTTGGGAGGGATTACATTTGAACATATTACATAGGCAGTGCAGTTCAGCACAGCGCAGGCACAGCAAGTACAGGTTATACAAATCATGGTTACACAACGAGGTAAACAGTACAGAACATGATCGTAAGGCAAGGTATACAATACAAGGGTACACCTAGAGGCTAAACATGAAATACATAAGTGCCAGTTACAGAACAGAGGTAATAGTAGCAGAGTTTGAATGTCAGTAGCGGAGGTTGAGCTTCAGGGAGATGCATAAAGTAGAGGGGAAGGATTTGGAGGGCAAGATGGGGGGGAGAGATGGAGAGTGTAGAAACGTAGGTGTATAGGGGAGAGGACAAGGTGAGGAGGGAGGGAGAGGAGGATGGGGAGCTCAGGTTGATGGGAAGGGGGAGGGGAGAAATTGCGAAAAGGGGTAGGTAATAGAGAGGGCATATGTAGGCAGCATATATAAGCCAGACACCCGGGCGCCAAGCCGCTTGGTCAGGCACAGGGGGATGGGGAGAGCGCCAATGGGAGGGTGGTCAGGGCAGCAGCAGTTAGGTGCAAGGAAGTTAGAGAGGGCATATGAAAGGGAGAGCTTGATGAAGAATGTCGGACCTGGGTGGGCAGGCCGTTCCAGAGTTTAGGGAAGAGATAAGAGAATGCAGATTGGCCGGTGGTGGTCCTACGGTGAGGAATGAATAGTAGTCTAGGGTTGGTGGATCTGAGGGCGTGTGAGGGGGTGGGTGGGGAGGTTAGGGTGGGTGCGAGATAGGGAAGGAGGGAGCCGAACCAGAAGTTGGAAGTGAATTTAGTGCAATGAATTAGGCGCTGGTTGCTCAGAGAAGGTAGGGACAGGGAACAATAAAGCATGCAGTGATGTGATCGAGGGGGGACATCGAGGGCAAAGCGGCAAAAAGCATTGAAGAGGGGGTGTAATCTGGCTAGGGTGGTCTGTGCAGCGGAACTGTAAACTACATCACAGTAGTCGAAGGAGGGTAGAATCATTTTCTGACCAATTTCGCGTCTGACAGGAAGAGGGAGACTAGTGCGGTTTCTATAGGGATAATACCTCCTCAGGGTTGCCACCTATCCGTTTTTTGACCTGATAATCTGGTTTTTAAGGTCCTTATCTGGTCATCTGGTTTTGATTAAATGCAGTTCGGTTTTTGGGTCATTTTGAGTGCTCATATACTTTTAGAACTGTTGCATCAAATCCTTCACTGTTTTGGCTGCATTACTTGTCCAGGTTACAAAGAAGTTCTGACAGCACAGTCATTCAGACCTGCCTTTGTTTGTAAGACCAGTCTGTCTGGGAAGTGTAAAGTATGGCCATTAAGAGCATTAGCAGTAAATTAACCTAATCTTTTCCATTCTGAATTTTAAGTATGGTCTTTTACTGCTATGACAGTAAACAGCTTTTACACCTTTATGTGCTCTCATGTGTTTCTTTTTGTTTGTCCTATATTCTGGTATGTTTTAGACCAATTTTTGTTAAAGTAATATTCTAACTTTTATTGCTTTTATCACTACATTTGTTCTTATTTTTTGTACTACCTGAACATTCCATGATATTAGCCACACTTTTACAGGTCATTCAGATAAACAGCATGGAATGGTGTGTCTGAAATTGTGGAATGTCTTAGAAATATGAAAAGAAACAGCAGTAGCTGCTGAGGTAAAGGGGAACTCAGTGCAGTATTAAGGGTACCACAAGCACCATTAACTAAGTTATCAAAAATGTGTCAAAGCATCAGAATACATGACTGTCATGGAAAGGAAAATGGGAGAGTGTTTAACAGAGGGCTGAGCAATAAGCTGTGGATGAGATTGGCACATTCAGCAGACCTGAGTTTGAGTCCCACAGTCTCCACTTACATACTGTGTGATGCTGAGCAAGTCACTTAAAGGAACACTGTCAGCTTTGCCCCTTCTTTTTTGTGCAGTTTGTAAAGTGTGCCTCCTGGCACAATAATTCAGTACACACATGTATCGAATAATGCCCTGTGTGTATAAAAGTTAATCTTTATTACCGTAAACTGGAATTTTGCACAAAATAAAGTTCCTCAGGGGTCCATCAAAAGTCAGCAGCGTCCGGAAGCATCCAGGTCGGGGCCTTGAAGTTAATGAGGACGCAGTCCAGTACAACTTTTACACAATGCACTTGCAAAATGTTATTCTTGTCTCAGCTGTTTAAGCAAAAGCTGCTGGTATCTCAAAGTAGGAAACCGAGCACTGCAAGGAATATTTATTAAACTTTTAGAATGGGGCTAAGTTCCCGCACATGCTAATATCAAACCGGCATGCTCTCAAGCATGCACGGATCTTATGCTCTTGAGTGCATGCGCGGGATTTTAGCTCCACTCTAAAAGTTTAAATTGTACTCTTCCCAGTGCTCGTTTTCCTGTTTGAAATACCAGCAGCTTTTTCTTATAATAGCCGGGACAGGAATAACATGTTTGTGGAGATGCTTTGTGCAAAAATCACACTTCAGGACCCGAGCTCCTGCCTAACCCACATCCCCAACCTGGATGTGCTTCCAGGACATGGCTGAATTCTGATCGTCGGGAGGTAAACACTATTTCGGGCAAAATTACAGTTTGTGGTAATAAAGATTAACTTTTATGCACATAGGGGCATTTTGTAGTATGCATGTGCTAGGTGCGTCCCAGAAGGCACACTTTTAACATTGGGCACAAAACGAAGGGGTAAGGCTGACAGTGCGCCTTTAACCTTCCTGTGCTCCTGGGTCACACCTGTAAAATGGGCTATGTGGCCTATGGGAGTTAACCTGGTTGCCTAAGAATAAAAATAAATAACTGAATAAATAAATCAAATAACAGTATAAAAATGATTTCCTATCACTACTAATGTCCATTCCAACATTACAAATGTCTTTGGAGGAGGAGCGATGTACTCGCCAGTCATAAAAGGGGGTGGAGCCAGAGGTGGAGTTTGGGGTGGGGTTTAGCATCCGGTTTTTACCTTATCCAAAGGTGGTAACCCTATACCTTCTTACTGCTACGTTTAATGGCTACTGAGATCTGTGTCTTAAATTGCCTATCATTGGGTTCAAGTATTAACTTCAATAATAATGTATTAGGCCTGCTTGCCTGTTGTAGATTAGATATAATATTGAAATATGATGCAAGAGTAATATGTCACACATTTATTGTGCATGTACCCTGTATTGCATATAATGAAAAAAAATTATATTAAAAAAGTAAATCCAAAATGCTCCTTTTATGTCCAGATGTCAGTTCATATATGAAGTCTGCAATAACAGATGGCTGCAGACATCATTTTTACAAGACCCTTAAAAATTCTTCTAAAAACTTTAATGTCTGAAAGTGCATTTACCCAGACAGCAGTTTCTTACTGCACTTATAAAATGGGCTCCTGATAAAAAAAGGTAAAAACATGTAAAATACATATAAAGACAATACAAAAATCAGTTTAAAAGTTTTTCTGTAAAATAAAAAAACATGATTGCTTCTTTTCTGTTGCAGTTTTATGCTTCTGTGTGGAGCTACTGTAACTATTCTGTGTCTTTTCTGTGCTAAATAAATGTATTCTAGACAGTGTTTTTTTTTTTGGTTTTTGTTTGTTTCATATGCCCTTTTTGTGCTCTTTGGGGCTGCCAGCAGAAACACCTGGGACAGTATCAGAGTTTGAGAGGTGTGTGTCAGGGACGACTCCAATGCAGAGCACTGTACAGTGGCTCGACTCCCAACACACCAATGACCACTGAAGCAGAGTGTGACGGCCATCAGAATTTTACCACAGGGAGCCGGCCGCACTTGAGAGAAATGAACCACACCAATGAAAGAGTGTGCTTCATTCCTCTCATTTGCATAGCTGGCACTGCAACTCTGCACTCTCCCGCTCCCTCCCACTGTTGCAGTCTGCCCCGCATGCACTCTTCGTTCCCCCACTGGCCCGGCATCTTTCATTAAACCTTGCCGCTGCCTCCCACTGCTGCTGTCCTCCCCGCTCCCGTCCCAGCCCCGGACATCTAATCGAATCCACCTGCTCCATTCCACTAAGTGCTGTCCACCCTCCGTTCCCTGTTCCGACATTAGGGTGCTCAATCCCCGTGTCGGCATCATGTCCCTGTCTCCGCCCCCCCTCCTCAAACTCATGTGGCACACTGGGAGCCCACCCCAGTGTGCCAAAATGCATTTCTTTTTGTACCTGTAAATAAAGAAAACCGTCCCCAAATTTCCCGTTCACATGCCGATATCGGGGTGCCCAATACCCCTGTCGGCATTATGTACCCCCCAACTCATGTGGCACACAGGAGCCCACCTCAGTGTGCCCAAATTTATTTTTTGTACCTGTAAATAAAGAAAAACCGCCCCCAATTCCTCGCTCACATACGATATCTGGGTGCCCAATACCCTGGCATTATGTACCCCCAACTCATGTGGCACACAGGGAGCCCACCCCAGTGTGCCCAAATTTATTTTTTTTTACCTGTAAATAAAGAAAACTGTCCCCCAACCTCTTTTTTTTTTTTTTAACCTGTAAAAAAGGAAACGGTCCCTTGTCATCTGCCCAGTTCCCCCCCATCCTCACCCTCCCACTGAGCATCCACATCCCCTCACCTCCCCACCCTTACCCTATACTTACCTCCAGAGGTCAGCGGTGTCATTTTCTGAGGACCGGGACACGTCTGAACTCTTCAAAACCGACCGGCAAACTGAAGAATCAAAGGTAAGTGCCGTATAAATGCAGTCAATAGGGTTTTCAACATGGGTTGGTATTGCAACCATTTTTAGGAATTTTGGCCCCAAATTTTCAATATGGGGTTCTTGGGACCCCACCTAGTGAACACTGTCACTTCGTTACTCAGTCCCAAAAGGTGATTTCGCGGTCGCTGCCCAGAATGTGCGGAATCACCTTCGGGACTCATTAATGAAAGCAGTGCCACTGTTCATTTGCCCATATTGCAATTTGTGAAAATTCCAAAATGATCATAAGCATTTAGAAAGGCTATGCATTTCACGCACGCCCTAACTTCTCGCCACTTTTTACATTTTCACCCAGATTTTTAACATTGCCATTTTTTCTCACCTCCTTATGAACACTACAGCTGTCATTTTTCACATCCTACCTGAAATGTGTTTTTGCACCTGCGGCGTACAACGTCACGGTCGCTCTATGAAATCATGTTTCAGGATAAGTGAATGAAATGACAGTGGCACTCTTCATGAGGTGTGGTCCCAAACAGGCCATGTTGAAAACTTAGTGAAACAACTCCAAAAAAATGACCGTGTTACACCCAGTCGTTCAAAATTTTCTACGCACGCACGTAACTTTGGTCATTTTCAATATTTTCACTCCAAATTTTTAATATAGCCTTTTTGTCACACCACCTCATTACCAGTACAGCTGTCATTTTTCACATCCTGCCCATAATGTGTTTTCGCACCAGTGGTATGGAAATACAGGTTACTCACCTGTAACAGGAGTTCTAGGAATGGTACATGTTGTTCATCCACACTGTCTGGCAGGTTCCTTGCCGCTTTAAATCTTGCCGGAAGGTCTTTAAGCTGGCTCCTCCCACCCACCCGGGTGGTAAAACTCTCGGCTCCGCCCCATGACGCCAGATCTGGCCCGCTGGAAGCTCAGGTTGTGCGTCCGCCGGGAGGTCAGGATCGTAGGATGAACAACATATACCATTCCAAGAACTCCTGTTACAGGTGAGTAACCTGTATTTCTAGGGCATGGATATGTTGTTCATCCACACTGTCTGGCAGACTCCTGGCAGTTCTCCGGGAGGAGGGAGGCAAGGCACACACCCCCTACTTAGGGAATAAAGACTGGAGAACAGAGGCCCCAAAAGCAGCATCCCGGCGTGACTCAAGGTCGATGTGGTAATGGGTAATGAAGGTGTGTGCTGACTTCCAGGAAGCAGCCCTGCAGATTTCCTGGATAGAGACGTCCCTGGAAGCAGCCACCGATGCAGCAGTATGGCAGGTAGAATGAGCTCTTATCCTCTGGGAGGCTCCATGCCCGCCAACTTGTAGTAGAGATCTATGCAGGAGGTGACCCACCTGCTTATCGTCCGCTTGGCTGCAGGTCTGCCAGGTGCGGCTTCAGCGTAGGTGACAAACAGCTGGCTAACCTCTCCTCAATTTCAGCCGTGGTGCCCTTATAATAAGCAAGCCTTCTAGGGTCCAAAGTATGGAGCCTGTATTCGCCTCCGAGGTGTGATTGGGGTAGAACACCGGCAGAGTCAACACCTGGTTAAGGTGAAACTCCGACACCACCTTCGGAAGGAATTTCGGGTGGGGGCGCAGGACAACCTTGTCCCTGTGGAAGACCAGGTAAGGAGACTCGATGCAGAGCGCCTGGAGTTCTCCCATCCTTCTGGCTGACGTGATAGCCACCAAGAAGGCGGTCTTCCATGACAGGTGAGAGAGTTCACACCTGTGCATTGGTTCGAATGGCTTGCCCATGAGCTTTGCCAGTACCAGCAGTAAATCCCACGGAGGTGGAGGTTCCTGCACCGGAGGGGAAATGTGATCAAGGCCTTCAAAAACGCCAGACCACCTTCTCCTGCGCCACCGACTGCTCCCCGGCCCGCGCCCGGTAAGCAGAGATGGCTGCCAGGTGCACTCTTAGGGTTGTCGACCTAAGCCCTTGACTAGAAAGGGACCATAAATAGTCCAAGATGCTTGCCAAAGGACAGGAGGAAGGATCCAAGCCCTTGTCCTGACACCAAATGGAAAATCTCTTCCATTTGAAGGCATAGCATTTCCTGGTCGACTCCTTACGGGACGCCTCAACAACACTGAGGACCTCGTCGGAAAGACCCAAGGCCTAGAACTCTAGCCGCTCAGGAACCAGGCCGCAGGTGCAGGGATTGAAGGTCCGGATGGAACACCTTCCCCTGATTGACTGAGAGCAGGTCCGGGCGAGCTGGAAGCTGCCTCGGGATCCTGGAGCTGAGGCTGAGGAGATCTGGGTACCAGAACTGGCGGGGCAAGTCTGGGGCTATCAGAATCACCTGCGCCTTGTCCCTCCTTGCTTTGAGAAGCACCTTGTGAATCAAGGGAAATGGGGGAAAGGCGTAGAAGAGGCCTGGGGTCCACAGCCTCGAGAAGGCATCCCCCTGCAGAGAGCCCTGCTGAGGGGGGGAGGGCATGAAACAGCCTCAGCTTCGCGTTCTCCCTGGAGGCAAACAGGTCCACCTGAGGTGTGCCCCAGTGGGAGAACAGATCTTGTACTACCTCCAGCAGGAGAGACCACTCATGAGATGCAGCCCCTATCCGGCTCAGGGCATCGGCCAGGGTGTTGGAGGCTCCTGCCACATGAATGGCTAGGAGATCCGCCTCCAGGCTGCACACGAGTGACCAAATGCGGAGAGCTTCCTTGCATAGAAGCATGGAACGCGTCCCGCCCTGGCGGTTTAGGTAGTACATGGTCATGGTATTGTCCGTCTGGACTCGGACCACTTGACCCCGAGAAACTGAGCAAAGGCGGTGAGAGCTAGGCGGACCGCTTGAGCTCCAGCAGGTTGATGTGGCATCGGACTCCCGCGGGACCAGAGGCCATGCGCCTGTGTTCCCCCAGATGGGCACCCCAACCCATCAGAGAGGCATCGGTCGATAGAGAGACCGCCGCTCGGGCGGACAAACGGGATGCCCTCCTGCAGATGAGATGGAACGGTCCACCACCGGAGAGCTGCCCACATCTCCTGGGTCACCATCACTAGCTGGTCCAATGGATCGCAGCTGCCAGGACCACTGGCTGGCCAGTCCCCACTGAAGGGGTGCATGCCAGCATGCCCAATGGACCACGCTGGTACAGGCCGCCATGAGACCCAGGAGGCGCAGGAAGTCCCGGGCAGGGCACGATTGCCCAACCAGAAATGACTGGGCAAAGGAGGTAAGAACCTTGGCCCTGTCCGCTGGGAGCCATGCTCTGGCTCGAAGAGAGTCGAGCTCTGCCCCGATAAACAGAATCACCTGCTTCGGCTCGAGTTCCGACTTGGCCTCATTGATGAGAAGGCCGATTTGAGAGCAAACCTGGAGGGCCAGATCTCTGGACTGCGCCACCTCCTGTCTCGAGGGGGCCACTATCAGCCAATTGTCCAGGTAAGGGTAAACCCGGACCCCTCAGCGCCGCAGGAAAGCTGTCACCACTGCAATGCGTTTGGTGAAGACCCTGGGAGCTGGAGACAGGCAAGGGCATGGCTCGAACTGAAGAGGGATCCTCCGCCGAAAGCGAAGGAATCTCCGCGTGATGGACGGATAGGACGTGAAAGAACGATCCTGCAGGTCCAGAGCAGAACCACATGCCGTGTTCCAGGGATGGTATTATCTGAGCCAGAGTGACCATCCTGAAGGTTCGAGACCTTAGGAACTTGTTCAGGTCGTGTAGGTCGAGAATGGGGCCAGCCCCCCGTCCGTTTCGGAACCAGGAAGTACCTGGACACAAACCCCGGGTCTGAGGGAGGGTCCGCCACTTCCCTGATCACCTCCATTTGGAGGAGGAGAGCGATGTCGGCCTGACGAGCTAACAGTGAGGCTGCGGACCCAGAGGCCCCCCGAGGTGCGACGGCTCTGAAGGGCGGGGCCTGCTCGAATTCTAGAGGCAGACCTTTTCCCACCACCTCCAGCACCCACCTGTCCGTGGTAATAACGGACCAGGTGGAAAGGAAGTGCCGGAGCCTTCCCCCCACGGGGGGAACCTGGGGTGAGGTGAGGTGACGGGGTTGGGGGCGACACCCCTCAGCCAGTCACTGGGCAGGCTTGGAGGAGGGACCGGCCAAGGGACCTCCTGGGCCTTTACCTCCCTGCTTCCTGTTGGAGGAAGCCCCGGGCTTGGGTTTGGGATGCCAAGCCCGAGCCTGCTGGCCCTGACGTTGCTGGGCCGGACGCGCGGGCGCAGAAGGACGAAAGGGCTTAGGTTGTGGTTTGCGGCCTTTGTCCTTCTGAGCGGAAGAGACAGAGTCCAAGGTAGCATTGGACTTCTCGATCCTCTGCAGGTGACCTTCCACCCCAGGGCCGAAGAGGTCAGTCCCCAAAAAGGGAACATCCGCCAGCTTGTGCTGGGTATCTGAAGTAAAGGTGGATATCCTCAGCCAAGCCCGACGACGCATAGCCACTGCAGCTGCCACAGACCTGGCACATGAGTCCCCAATGTCTAAAGCAGTCTGGAGCTGCTGCTTGGCCATTGCCCTGCCCTGGTCCCGCACCTGCCTGACCGTGGTCTGCAGATCCGCAGGAAGATGAGGGACGACCTCATCCAGGGAGCCCAACAGGGCATGAGAAAAATGTGCCATGAGGACGGCCGAACTGGCCTGGCGAAGGCAGAGGGAGGATGCAGCACAGACTTTTCGCCCGACATAGTCCAATTTCTTGGACTCCTTGTCGTGAGGTTTGTCCACATCCCTAGCGTTCCCGGCACGCCGGAAAACGCTGTCGGTAACCAACCCCTCGGCCGAGGGGTGTTCCGAAAAACCGGACAGGGAACCAGTAGGGACCGCATACTTCCTGGCCATCCTGGCCGAAGGCACAGGACAGGAAGCAGGGTGCTGCCAGAGCTCCAAGGCCGGACCAACTATGGCCTCAGCCACCGGAAAGGCCTCCGTAGGAGAATCCCCTCGGTCCAGAATCTCCGTCAGGGGATACCTGGCCCGTTTAGAAATGGGTTCGAGCTTCATCCCGGTGGACTCTGAGATGAGCCTAAGCAATCCCAGGAAGGACGAAGGGCTATCGTCCACCGACTGTCCTCCTGAGGACTCCAAGTCCATTCGCTTGGAGAAAAGGGAGGAATCGTCCTCGGACTCGGAAGAGTCCTCAAAGAGCTGCCTCGGGCCTGAGCCACCCTCCACCTGCCGAGGTCGATCGGGAGTGAGGGTGACAGACAGCCATGGAGCAGTCCTGAGCCGACCGAGAATTTTGGTCGGAGCCCCAGCTAATGGCTGTGGAGGCGGAGGTTCCACCGGAATCGGCGGGGCAGCTGGTTTTGGCCGAACAACCGGCCTGGGAACAGGCTCCTCGGATAAAACGAGGGGTTGTTTCGGCCGCTCCGGTGACAGCCACTTAATGGCCGGGGAAGACGACGGCGTCGGCTTATTCCTGGTCAGAAGGAGCTGTTGCCACATGAGTTCCTCATATCTTCTTGCGCCGAAGCCTCCCCTCGTCCGAGGAGGAGGAAGAGGAAGAGCGGCGGCGCCGCTTGCCGCGGTGCCAGACCGAGACCACCTATGACGGCGGATCGGGCTGGACCGCCAAGACGCCCGGAGACCGAGATCGAGAACCTCGGCTTTGCCGCCGGAGGACGGTGCGCGGAGGTGTCGAGGGAACCGCACCCTCGTGCGTGAAGATTCAACCGAAGGCCCGGAACTGAGGCACAGACGAGCCGACGGGGTCCTCAACTCCCACCGGGGGAACCGGGGAGAGGGGATTCTCGGCTTCTCCAGCCGACAACCCGTCCAACGGGTCGAGAAAAATCTCGACCGCGTCGGGAGTCTTGGTCAACTGGCCTGACGGGGACACCGTGAGACCAGTGGCCGAGGCCGAGAAGTCGACGGCCGACAACTCGGGAAGAGGGATCTTTCCCGCTCCCAAGAGCGTCGACGGTGAGACTTACCCTTGTCTCTCTTTTTGGACCAAGAAAATGGTCCAGAAGAAGCTGGACCCTCACCTTTAGTCGAGAGGGTCAGACAAAGCTCCTTAAAAGAAGCTGAATAAGAGGCACCGAGAGAGAGCGGGACAAATGCCGCAGCCAAGGTAGAAGCGGCCCGCGCCGCCTCCTCTTCGAGGGCGATCATCTGCTCGAGCTGATCCGCCGAGCCCGCCGCCGCGGACACCGCCGACTGGCCTCTTTTGACTTTACCGGAGGAAATCGCTCGGGACGCCCCAGTTGTAAACGGGCAGCACGGTCTTCGAGGACGTAGGCCGAAAAGGAAGAGCACAGGTCGCAGGCCTGCGGGTCGTGCTCAAGGCCCAAGCAGTAGACGCACGTGGAGTGCGGATCCGTCCGAGACATCTTCTGCCCGCAGGGGCATCTCCGGAAACCGGGAGTCGATTTGTCCATCGCAGCCGCGAGGGAGAGAAGACCGAAGTCTTTTAGCAAAACTTTTAATTTCGAAATTCAAGAATTAGAACCAGTCTTATACGCAGAGCGTTAAGGAGGGAACCTGAGCTTCCAAGCAGTAAGGAAGATCTGGCGTCATGGGGCGGAGCAGAGAGTTTTACCACCCGGGTGGGTGGGAGGAGCCAGCTTGAAGACCTTCCGGCAAGGAACCTGCCAGACAGTGTGGATGAACAACATATCCATGTCCCTAGAATACCGTTTTCCCACGGATTTACAAACTCACGAACATATGAAATTGGCCAGCAGATAAAGGCCTAGGTCTATCAAGTCTGCTCGAATGTGCAGCTAGTATCCCTTATTCTGTAGCTGCCTCCCCTTCCTTCCACCCTTTCCCTCCACTGACCCTCCCCCTTGCCCTGTCCCAGCCCCTTTTGAAGCAGTCCAATGTTCTACTGGATAACATTTCTGCCAGTAACGCATTCCACCCAGCTACCACTCTCTCTGTAAAAAAAAAAAATAATATATATATCTCCTCATCTCCCTCCTGAACCTTCCTCCCTCCAGTCTCATATCATGGCCCCGAGTGTCCCTCCCCTCCCTTACTTTGAACAGCCCCTCTGTACCAGTCTTGTTTATTCATTTCATGTACTTAAAGGTTTCAATCATGTCCCCCTGTCCCTCCTCTCCTCCAGCAAGTACATGTTCAATTCCTTCAGCCTCCTCTCTTATGATAAGTCCCCCAGCACCTTGATCATCTTTGTCGCCCTGTGCTGCACCCCCTCCAGTAACTTAATGTCCCTCTTCAGATACAGGCACCAGTACTGCTGGATTTGAACATTTTCACCTACAGGGTCCATGAGGTGGGGTGATAAGAAGACTATGTCCAGCATTTAATGACAAAGTTATGGCCACTTGTTGCAATTTCGGTATGCATGCTAGTAATTGCAGAAATCTTAAATATGTGCACCCCACATTTTTTTTTTTTTTTTTTTATTTGTACTCCTGCTCCACGACCCTATGTGGAGGGAGTCCCAGCCCCGCCCCCAACATTCATCAGCTGATGCTAACCAGCTACCCACCCGGTAGGGTCGGCGGGGGGAGCCCAACCCCACCAAGACCGGATCCAGTACTGTGTTTGGCACTGTGACTATTTGGGGGTGAGACCTGCAAGCTCCCGCCATCACCCACCATGAGCTTTTTCCCTCTTGGTTTCTCCCCTTCATGGGTGGAGCGTGCAAGGATGCCGGCGATGGTGCCATGTAAGCTCCTGTGCATGCACCCCATCAGGAATCTGCCCCGCCTCTGACCTGTTGTCTGCAGCGTCGGTGTGCCAGCCCCCAGCTGCCTCTAGGGACCAGGCATGCACCGACAACTGGTCGCCCCTCTCCCCGGAGAAAGAGAGCTGTCCCTGGGACGTTCGATCCTTCTCCTCCCCTGTCACCCCCAGCGGCCTGCTCTCGCTTCTGAACATGGGTCACCAGCAATGGCACGAGGTGTGGTGTCCAGTGCCTCAACCCTCAATGCCACTGGCCTGGAGATGCACCCCACATTTTCAACATAGCCTTCTTATTACCCAAGTTTCTGCATTCAGCTGCTGTCCAAACTATGAAAGCTTGTCAAAACATAGTTCAGGCAGGCTTTTCCTCCCATCAGAAGTTCAACTAACACAATACACACCTGCCACATAAACCATGCAAGGAAACATTCGGCATTGACAAATGCTTGTTTTATTATGCAACTGAGGGACAGTGAGCAGTGCACTCTAGTGAGATTGTGAGAGCAAGGCAGAGAGAGTAATGCAGCCCAGTGAGTGAGCAAAGCTCTGGCTCTGTGGCTGCAGAGATGCGCTCTAAAAAAGAAGTTAAATTCAGGTACAAAATGGCTAGGGTATGACAGCAGGACAGAGTGCATTTTTATTTGTTTAGTAAGACAGAATAAGAGCGTGTGAGACGAAGCACCTGGGATGTTGCCATCATGTGGCTGCGAGGTGTGAGCAGAGGTGCTAAAGTACACAGTTTGAAGAAAAAAACGCTTTTTAACAACAACAAAAAAGGCTACTGAATGGTTTGTGGGGAACTTACAGTGGGAAGGAAATGCATGTACCAATGTATGAAGTGATAGACGTGGTGGCCAGTGGAGGGGTCAGATTAATAGATACCAGCATAATGTTCTGTGTGGCTACACAGAAAAGGAAATCTTGACAGAGAATTTCAGGCCTGTGAAAGTTGAGAAAAATAGCTGAATGAAAGTGAGTTGGTGGGTTGAAAGTAATTTTCTCAACATTTTAGATCTTTGTTATATGGGGCTGGGGTTAGAGAGTTTTACATTTGATAAAAATGTTTTTAAAGTAATGGCAAATAAGGGGTGTTAAAGGTTTTTACTTTACAAACATGGCTGCCAGAAATCTTTTTTTCAAAATATTTCATGCAGACATGGATATCTGGGTGTGCTGTGTCCTGGTTGCCAAAAGGGATCCCAATCTGGTACTGTAGCCATCTGCCCATAAGGCACCGAGTTCTGAATCTTCTTGACCAATCAAGATGCAGGAAAATTCTTAACCATTTTATAATATGATATATTGGTACTCACTGTAAAATAACTCTCATCTGTCTCTAGGTTGATGTCATTGTTCTCCTCCGCCTGGATTTCCCGTGTTAGCTGTTCCTCCTCTGCTATAGCACTAGCAATAGCTTCCTCATTGGCCTTCTCCAATCGATCTGCAAGCTCTTCTTTCTTAGCCAGAACTGCGGCCATGGACTAAATGGGAACATTCAAAAAGCATCACATACAAGCTGAAGATGACATGAGATGAAGACAATGCATATTATACAATGACAAGGAAAAATCTAAGAAGCTGATTTGTTGCTCACCCATTGAGACAGTGATGTTATTACACAATAACATCACTGTAACATCGCCGATTGCATTTGTTGGATTTGTCACTTGTTTTCTTAAGAAACAAATATTTTCCCACACTAACAAAAACATTCTTCAAAATTATTTTTTTATTCTGCATATAACAACAAGCCATTGTGTCACTGCACTCCAAGGTGTGTGTTATGAAAGCAATAAGACATGACAGGGTGTGGGTTGTTGATTGATAAGAGCACGCCCCCAGGTGCGTTGTTAGGCACGAGGTGCTTGCATCAAGTGACTACGGCAGCTGGGTAGTGCTTTTATCAATCAACAACCCACACCCTGAAGTGTCTTATTGCTCTTATAAAATGGGTAACTACTATTTCTGTAACAATCGAACAAAACTCTGGACGCATTATTAAACATTTAATAATAGTATGTTATTTTATTTAAATATGGTGAAAAATAGTCCCCAGACCTGGACAGAGGAGTGGTAAAATTGACTGAACAGCAACTCACTGAAAAATGCTAAACCAGTGAGTTGGAGGGACAGCAATGTCTCTGAGCAGTTTGGGTCTGCCTCTGTAACTGTTTTCCCACCTTTTCTTTTTGTTTATTAACATACTAACATACTAATTGCCAGCAAATTAGGCCTTACGGTCTATCAAGTCTGCTCGAACCGCAGATCCCTAGTTGGGTGCCAAGGCCCTCCCCCTGTGTTCCAGAAACTCCTATCATCCATCCCCACCCCGGCCAGGCCATCATCTGATACATCCACTTTCTGTGTCTGTCCCACCCCCTCTCTTGAAGCCCTCCACTGCGGATCTCTGAATCAGCTCGCCAGGCAGTGCATTCCAAGGGTCCACCACCCTCTCAGTGAAAAACCTCCTCCTCTTTTCCCCCCTTACCCTTCCACCTTCAAACCATGCCCTCTGGTGATACCTCCCTGCTTTAGTCTAAAGATCCCCTCCATGTTTACCCTATTTATTCCCTTGAGGTACTTGAAGACCTCAATCATGTCCCCCCTGTCTCTCCTCTCCTCCAATGAAAACAGGCAGAGCTTCTCAAAGCTGTCCTGATATGTCAAATCCCCTAGTCCTCGTATCATCTTAGTTGCCCTCCTCTGTACCCTCTCCAGGAGCTGTATGTCCCTCTTCAAGTGTGGTCTCCAGTACTGTACACAGTACTCAAGGTGTGGTCTAATCCAGTCCATTGTACAGCGGCAGAATCACTTCCCTGCTCCTAGAGGTGATCCCCCTTACGATGTACCCCAGCATCCTGTCTGCCTTGCTAGCCGCTCTCCTGCACTGCTCAGAATTATTCATACATGCATCCACCATGACCCCTAGGTCTTTTTCCCCTATTAAGGCCTCCAGCACCTCCCCTCCCAGGGTGTACCTGTGTTTAGGGTTTCACCAAGACATGTAACACCTTGCACTTGGTGATATTGAAATTTAATTTCCATGTGTGAGCCCAGCTTTCCAGGGTGTCCAGGTCCCCTTGCAGGGCCAACCTCCCCTCTTCCCCCTCAACTACTGCTCCCATCTTGGAGTCATCAGCGAAGAGACTCATTTCACACCCTATACCCTCCTTGATGTCCGATATGTATGCATTAAACAGGACCGAGCCCTGCGGTACCCTACTACCGACCTCGCTAGGGTTCAAGAGCTTCCCAACGACCACTACTCTCTGGGTGCGTCCAGCTAGCCAGTTTTCAATCCATCTGACCATCAAAGGGCCTACTCCCAACCCCATCAGTTTCTCCACCAGACCATTGTGGGAGACAGAGTCAAACGCCTTGCTGAAGTCCAAGAATAATACATCCACAGGCTTTCCCTGTCCAGTTCTGATGTTACCCATTCATAGAACTCCACAAGATTGGTTTGACATGATCTACCTGGCACAAACCCATGTTGCCGACTATCCAGACCTCCCACCTCCTCCAAGTACACCCCAATCGTTCCTTTAGTATACTCTCCATTAATTTTCCCACCACCGAGGTCAAACTGATGGGTCTATAGTTACCTGGTACTTCCCTCGACCCGCCTTTATGGATTGGCACCACATGCGCCTCTCGCCAATCCCTAGGTACCCTCCCTGTCTCAAGCGACCTGTTGAAGAGCTCTGCCAGGGGTGCAGCCAGTATGTCCGCGAATTCCCACAGTACTCTCGGATGAATGCCATCCGGCCCAGGAGATTTGTCTTTCTTTAGGGCCTTGAAGGCTATCCACACCATTTCGGTGGAGATAGCATCATCCGTCCCCTCCACGTTACTGGCCTTTTTATCCTTATCCTGATATGACACCCCTGGGGTACCTCTCCCTCCCTCTTGCTCCATTTCTGTTGCTCCCCTGATCCCACTCACTGCCGCTTCTATCCCCGTCGTGCCTTGCTTTGTAGATATCCCATCCCCCTCCCTAGTGAACACAGAGGCGAAGTACTCGTTTAATACCTCTGCCTGGTCCCTCGCCTCTTCCACCCACCCTCCTTCTGATCTCAATCTGCTGAGATGGCCCTTAGTTTTTCTCCGCTCCCCAATGTACCGGAAGAACCCCTTTTCCCCTCCATGTATCCCCTGTGCCAGCCGTTGCTCTTTACTGGACTTTGCCCTCCTAACCATCCAGGTGACTTTTCTAGATGCAAGATGGTACATTTCCTTATCCCTATCCCCTCTTGTTCTTTTATATTTTTTGTAGGCCGCCTTCTTTTCTCTGACCACTACCTGAACCTCACTGGACCACCAGCATGGTTTATGTGACCTTGCTCCCTTATGTTTCATCTTAGCGCAGGTCCTGACTGCCTCATGAAGTCCCCGGTTTATGACCTCCCACCTCTTTTCCACATTTGTCATTGATGTAATCCCCTTCAAGTGATCCTTGAGAATATTTCCCATGCTCACAAAGTCTGCCCCCCTGAAGTCCACTGCCAGTGTCCTAGATCTCTCCCCCCCCCCATGCTTATTTGAAACCAGACAGTATTGTGGTCGCTACCAGTCAGGGAATCCTCTACAACCAGGTCCCTTACCAGATCCCCATCTGCCAGAACCATGTCCAGGACATGCCCCTCCCTTGAGGGCTCCATCACATGCTGTGTTAAGAACACATCCTGAAATCCGTTCAGCAGCCTCTGCTCCTTGGCCACCTTAGAGGACATGGTTCCCCAGTTGTACCTGGCATATTAAGATGCCCCATCAACACCACTCCTTCCCCTTTTGGTCCACACTGGGCAATGATGTTGTCCAGCAAACCATCCTCCAGAACATCACCCATCCCGGGGGGCCTATATACTACACCCAGCTTGACCTTACCTCCTGCTGGGGTTCGTAAGGTGACCCATAAGGCCTCCACGTTTCCCTCTGCCTCTTCTACCCTAGCAATTTCTATGTCATCTCTAAAGACATAGCCACTCCACCCTCTGCCCTCCTTTCTATCCTTCCTAAGCATAGTGTACCCCGCATGTTTAGGTCCCAGTCATGGTTTTTGTTGCGCATATCCGTGACCGCCGCCACATCCACCCCGAACAGCATGGGCCTGGAACCTGGCAACTTGTTTCCCAAGCTCCTGGCATTTACTAACACGACTTCCAACCCCTTATCCCTGATCCCCTTTGTCGAACCCACCCAGGTTCCTTATACTTCCATTCTCCTCTGCTCCTCCTGAAACCTCCACCCCAGTCTGTTCCCCCCTTGGGTTTGAAGGCTACTCCCTCATCCGGGAGAGGGCTTCTGGTCAACCCCTTCCTTATCCCTCACCCCTCTCACAAGTTTAAACTCCACCTTTCTTGAATGTAGTCAGCCATCCCCTGTTTAAGGACTTCCTTCCCTAACTGGGCAAGATGAAGCCTGTCCTTGGCATACAGTCCCTTACCCTCCCAAACTCCTTTTCAGTTCCCTAACACCCCCAACCCACTCCCTTAAGTATTACTGCATTCAAACAACATGAAGTCTTGCTATATTATAGACATTAGCAGTTTGTTCCAGCTCTAGAACTGCCCCGGAGTGCAATGGTTAAAACCATTCCAAAATAGAATTTTGGCACGAGAGCAGCTCTATCTGTGTCATTTCAAACTTGAACTGTCAGATTCTTTACTCCCTCTCAGTGAACAGTCACTCGAGATTTCTCCTTCTGCTCGGTTCATTTCTCGGTTTAAAAGTGTTTCTCGGTTGGATTTAACGAGAATAGTTTTATTTAACCTAAAACCGTTGGTTCAAGCTCTATCTGTGGTAACCGTAAGTAAATGAAGGTTTTGTCTGTGTGGAACTTGTAAGTTATCGGTTCGGTTTTGAACCGATCAGTGGGTTAAAACTCATTTAAAACTAAAAGTTACTATTTTAGAGTCTTGGTTCCGGTTCTTATCGGTTCTAAAAAACCAGTTGAACGTTTTTTCCAATACCGTGACACGATTAGGAACCGATAAGGGTGTCTTGCCTGGTACTGCCGTAAAAGGGCAAGTTTTTGGTTAGACTGGCATTATGTCGAGAAACCCAAAGAAAAAACCGGGCCACTGGGTTTCAACACTGTGATGTTTGTGGAAGTCTTTGCCAAGGCTGACCCACACCCTATGTGTTTATTGTCTGAGGTTTGACCACCTCAGTTAGACTGCCAGGTATGTAAGAATTTCCTGCAGCCACCCTGGAAAAAGATTGGGCAGGCTCAGGGGCGAGAGGCAAAAGTCCGCTGACCCAGATGGCCAGCCAGTTCGGTGCCAACCGAACCAGAGGAGATGCCCTCTGACCAGGGCCAGACTTCCTTGGGCAAAGAAAAGCTGGTTCTGAGGAACCAATTCCAGTAAAAAAACAAGAAAATCTGCAGGTCTGGGTCCAAAATTCCTTCTCCAACTGCTGCAGAGATAGCAAAAGCCATACAAATTGTCCAGTCACTGTCTCAGGGTCCGTCCGAACCACCACTATCTGGTAAAGGTCGGTTCATCCGATCCCAGTGGTTCAGGATTATGATATTGAGGAATTTTATGAACCAGAGGAGGGAGGAGGATTATGAACAGTATGAATGTGACTGGGAAGGTCTGGGTTCCCATTAGAACGGACATCTCCCCAGACAGACCTTTAGAATCTCCCCTATGCTGTCTGAGTCCTCATCTCATTTTATGTTTTATAAAAAGTTGCTGAAACCCTCCAGCTTCCTTTAGAAGAGGCTGTGGATGAGCAAGAGGAGCCTGATTTTGTAGAAATGATGGATATTCCAGAGTGTAGGAGATTGTCTATTCCTTTACATAAATCTTTTAGGAAACAAACAATTAAAATTTTAAAAGCTCCTAATTCTGTGCCTCCTGTAGATAAAAGATGGACAGAAGGTATACATTGTCAGGCCCTGATACAGAATTCCTTTCTCAGCAATGCAGTCATGTTGGGGTAGTTCAGGCTGCTGCCTGTGATAAAGCTAATATTCCTTGGCTTCCATCCTCCTGACAAAGTTCCAGGAAGATTGATGCCATGGCAAAAACAGTATATGGCAGCCTCTCTGGGACTCAGGCAAGCAAATTATATAGCTTATGTAGCTAGGTATCAGAAATCTAGATGGGATACTGTTATGCAATTGGCCAAGCAGGCCATGGCCAGCTGTCTAGTGAACTAGAACAGGTGGCTGCTGATGGCATTGAAGCCTCTAAGGTTCAGTTTCATGCTGCTGTGGATGTTAATGATGTTTCCTCTAGGGTCACATGCATACTTGTAGCTTTACGTAGGTTGGCCTGGCTCAGGTGTACTAGTTTGTCTGGGATACCCAGACTAAGGCTATGGATTTTCCTGTGGTGGGAAATTCTCTGTTTGGAGAGCAGACAGAGAATTACATGAAAGAAGATGGATGAATATAGGACTACTTACAAGAGTGCCCAGGCTAAGGGCGGCAAGCCACTCCTCAAAGGCATGCCCCAGGGGTAGGAGTAGGCCTTTTCACAGGCCTTTCTACCAGACTCAGGCCTCCTCTGCCTGTCTCAGAGGGGCTTCTTCAGAGGCAGGGCAGGCGAGGGGTGGGCAGACCTGCTCCCACCCCCCAGCCTAAAGCTCCTGTGAAACAGGCACCCTGATGGGGTGCCCAGGGCCGATTCTCCTGTACCAGTGGGGGGCAGGCTGGCTTACTTCAGTCAGAATTGGGCTTCTTTAACCTCAGACAAGTGGGTTCTGGAAGTAGTAAGCCAGGATCTGGTTCTCAGCTTCAAAAAGTTTCCCAAGTTGAGAAGCAGACTTTTTCTACCTGCAAGTGCTTCAGAGACCCTCGCTCTGGAAACAGAGGTCTCATCCCTGTTAGCTCTCAGAGCAGTAGAAAGGGTTCCTCCCCTGCATCAGGGCAGGGGTCTGTATTCCAGATAAAGTTCAAAATGGTAACTCTGGCAATGATTTTACCTTCCCTAAGGCCAAGGGACTGGCTAGCCTCCCTGGACCTCAAGGATGCCTATTTCCATGTCCTAATCAGAAGATCCCATCGAAAGTACCTCAGATTCGAACTGCCCTCAGGTCATTACCAGTTCAGAGCAATGCCCTCTGACCTTACCTCTGCTCCAAGGGTATCCAAAGTGTCTAGCAGTGGCAGTGGCCCCTTAAGGAGGCAGAGGATTGCTGTTTCCCTCATCTAGACGACTGGCCCATTGTAGGCCAGTCCCATAACAGGTAAAATCTCACCTGCAGGCCACCCAGCAGCTTCTCACCTCCCTGGGTTTTCTGCTAAACCTACAGTCGGTTCTGGAACCAGTCCAGGTACTCACCTTTATAGGGGCAGAATTGGACACAAAGCTTGCAGAGCCTTTCTTCCCCAGAAAGGGTAAGGGATTTAGTGGCTCTGGCCTCTTCCTTCACTCTGCAGGTCTCGACCAACAAGACACTTTCTGCAGCTCCTGGGGCACATGGCTGCATCCACAGCTGTTGTGCAGGAGCCAGATTTCAGATGAGAGACATTCAGTTTCACTTGAAAACCTTTTGGTCTCAGAGGCAGAGACCCCTTTCCAAGTTGGTCCCAGTGACTCGAACCTTGATCCTAGCTCTCCAGTGGTGGAAGGATCAGAGCAATTTAAGAGCGGGGGTCCCCTTCATTTCCCCTTCTCACGACTTGACTCTCACTACAGATGCTTCCCTTCTGGGTTGGGAAGCCCACATGGGCGACCTTTCCACTCAGGGAATTTGGTCCCCTCAGGAATCTCTGCTCCACATCAATTTGCTGGAACTCAGAGCTGTCTTTTTAGCTCTTCAAGCTTTTCTGCATCTGTCCACGACAAGGTGATACAAGTCAGAACAGACAACACCACAACAATGTGGTACATCAACAAACAGAGGGCACTTCGGTCTTGGCCTTGTGCACGAGGCAATGAAGTTGTGGTCTCTGGTCTATTCCTGAACACTTCCCTCATAGCAGTTCATCTTCCAGGAAGGACAATGTCCTAGCGGATGCCCTCAGCAGGATTTCCCAGGGCCATCACGAATGGTCCCTGGATCCTCAAGTGCTGGGGATAGTTTTTGCCAGGTGGGGCATCCCTCAGATACATCTTTTTGCAGCCCCAGACAATCACAAACTTCCTCTGTTCTGTTGCAGGCCTCCAGTGCTGGGCTCAGTTCCCCTGGATGCCCTTCTTCTGGATTGGGAGGGGAAGTTCCTCTATGCTTTCCCCCTTTCCTCTCCTATTCAAAGTACTAGTCAAAATCAGATCTCAGCCTTCCAGGGTGATTCTGATTGCCCCGGATTGGGCCAGGCAGCCCTGGTACCCACTCCTTCTGTCTCTGACAGTCCATCTTCCCCTGTGCCTCCCCAGGAATCACAATCTGTTGACTTGTGCCCAGGGAAGGGTTTGGTATCCGGACCTCAATCCTCAACCTCAAGGCCTGGCTCTTGAGGAGTTAGAGTTGCTGATTTACACCTCTCTCAGGGTGTTCTTGAGATCCCAAAGGCTTCCAGAAAGCCTTCCACTAGGGCTACTTATAGTTCTAAATGGAAAAGGTTTTCCATTTAGTGTGCTGGGAAAAATATTTCCCCAGAATCTGCTGAATTGCCCATTTTGTTAGATTACATGGTACATCTTAATTCCTTGGGTCTCAGACCAGCTACCCTGAGAGTTCATTTGGCAGCTGTGTCCGCTTTTGTGTCAGCAGGAAAGTCATCCCCTCTTTCCTCTCATCCTGTGTTTTCCAAGTTTTTAAGGGATTACTCCATACTAATCCTCCCTTTAGGGGACCGGCCCTGCTTGGGACCTTAATGTTTGCATTGCCCAGTTAATGCAACCCCCTTTTGAACCTCTGTCTTCTGCAGAGCTTAAGTACCTAACTTGGAAAACTGTTTTTCTAGTGGCTATCACTTCTGCCAGACGCATAAGTGAATTGCAAGCCTTGTCAGTGGAGACTGACTATTTCTTTCCACAGGGATAAGGTAGTCCTTAGGACTAATAGGAAGTTTTTGCCTAAGGTGGTTTCAGATTTCCATCTTAATCAATCTATCTCCCTTCCAGTATTTTTCACTGATCACTCCTCTTCGGGTGAGAGGAGGTTGCACAACCTGGATGTTAAGAGAGCTCTTAGTTATTATATAGAGCGTACCAAAGGTCACAGGTTCGAATCCCTCCAACTTTTCCTTACCTATGGTGAAGTTGGGAAAGGCAAACCTGCCACTAAGAGATCAATAGCCAGGTGGATTGTCTCTTGTATCCAATTTGTTATCAGAAAGTGGGCAGAGCCCCGGTTTGAGGGCTCATTCTACCAGGGGTACAGCTGCGTCTCTAGCTGCTGCCAGAGATATCCCTTTATTAGAGATTTGCCAGGCTGCTACTTGGAAAACGGTACACACTTTTACCAAGCATTACTCCCTGGATGTCCAGGCCAGGAGAGATGCTCGGTTTGGCACAGCTGTTCTTCAGAGCCTATTCCCTAAGTAGGTTCTGCCCCTCCTCCATGGAGGTACTGCTGTGTATTCTGCTAATGTCTATAATATAGCAAGACTTCATGTTGTTTGAAGAAAAATTACTCACCTTAGTAATGTTGTTTCTTCTAATGGAGTCTTGCTATATTACTAGACCTCCCAACCTGCCCCTCTCAGAACCTCTACTTGGTGGGGTGCGGGCAACTTAGTGTGGGCACTACTTATTTCCTGTTAGCATTTTGTCCCCTTTGGGACTTTGGGGTGTGTATGTGTACGTGTGTGTGTTTTATTATACTTATGTTCCATTTTCATATTATTAGAATGGTGTTAGTATTTCTGGTCCCCTGACTTGAGTCTTGGGTGTTGGGACCATCAATGGTTGTTATTATTTAGGTAGCCATTTGGCTAGTGTAGGTTACAGCTTCCACACAGACCTTAGTGAGTTTGGCTTGTAAAGATCTGACAGTTCAAGTTTGAAATGACACAGATAGAGCTGCTCTCGTGCCAAAATTCTATTTTGGAATGGTTTTAACCATTGCACTCCGGGGCAGTTCTAGAGCTGGAACAAACTGCTAATGTCTATAATATAGCAAGACTCCATTAGAAGAAACAACATTACTAAGGTGAGTAATTTTTTCTTACCTACTTTCTTCATCCTGTTTTTTTTGTCTATTTTCACCCCTCATTCAAGACACAGATTGTTTATCATGGAATGTTTACCATGGAATACAGGGATTTAAAATTCTGCTCAGTTCTGCTGGTAGAATGTTACTCTACCAACATACTGTACACACAGACAACAAAGGCCTGTTTTAGAGCCAGTGACTCAATTATCTCACTGTCAAGGCAAGCAGAAGAGATTTCCCTGATGAGCAGGTAAAGACAGAAGGGGGATTTTTCACTGTTAATAAAGAAACAGTTGGAATGAAAACTATAAACAATACTTAATGCTTCTAATTTATGTGTGTAAGGAGAGTGTGACGATCAGGGAAACAACGTTTACTTAATTTGTTTTATTTTTTAAGGTAGTTTTATTTTTAGGGCCCAGTTGAAGGTTTTTACAGTGTAAAGGTAGCAGCCATGTTTGTGATGGAAGATCAGTTCTGGTTGCTGTGGGACTGATGGAAGCATACCTCTCAACTGTCCCTGATTTTCAGGGACGTCCCTGATTTTGCCTCAAAATTTTCCTCTGTCCCTTGGAAAACTTGTATTTTTGTGACAGAGCACTGGGGATTAAAATTGCAAAATAATGTCAAACAATAAAGTTACAGACTTGTTCTTCTTCAGAAAATGCATCTTAACACAAATCCCCTTATTCCATCAGCTTTCTCAGTGAATAGTACCAGTTTTTAAGATGTGTCCCTGATTTTGGATCTTTGTCCCCGATTTTTTTAAGCCTAGTCCCTGATTCATGAGGCAAGAGGTTGAGAGGTATGGATGGAAGATATCAATTGCTCAATGATATTGCTGCCCTTTCACCTATGGAGGTTAAGGTATTAGGAAAGTAGTGCTACCTTTCAGTTTGTTGACAGATAAAGACGCGCCTTTTGACCAATCAGGGTGAAGGATTTCTTTTACCCATTTTATAATGTGTAATAACATCACTGCTGTGGTGGTGGAAGCACTCGGCTTCACCTCTTGCTTCAACCCACCCCAGGAGTGACGTTAGTACATGATGACACACACCTTGTCATGCCTTATTGCTTAATTACAAAGCTTTGTAAAAGCATGCTGCCTGAATTAAATATTCTAACTGAGAAAGCAGCCAGCATATCTAGATTAAAACCTCACCAGCAAATCATAAACTGGAAGATGATACCCCCACCCAAAAAAAAAAAATATTAATAGCCTTTCAAGTAAAGTACTGTAGCTAGATGCACAATTTCCTAGCAGTGCTACTTACTTCTTAGTGATTGGTGGTGGTGGTGGTGATGACATTGTATATATGACTGTATCTCAAAGAAACATGACACACTGCACAACATAGAGAAAAGCCAACTTGCCCTGTAGGACCAGTCCCTTGTCTCCACAATGAGTTTAACACATTAAAATGGACTGGAGCACAGGTCCAACATATTCAAATAAGAATTAGATGTATTTAGCCTGGAGTGTCAGGTGAGGTAAACTGGGTGCGTGCTAGCATGCATGCACACCAGCTGAAGTTTCGGCGTGCTTTCCTCATACCTTCAACAGATCACACACTGCATGTCAGACTAGTTTACCTACTTGCAAAATAACTCGTCATTATGATCTATACAAACTCGGTTGGTGCTCCAAGCCTGGGACACTGTGGACAGTCAGCAGGTGGAGGATTAACTGTCCCAAAGGACAGTCTTCTCCACTGTGGAGGGAGGGTTGCAGTGATCACTGCTTTACCGCCTCCTTGAGTGACCATAGGTGGCATTGCAGCTGGATGCACAGTGCACTGCACTTAGCTGGGCATGCACATCAGGAGTCTGGGCCCAGTCAAGCTGCATCCTATTAGGGTGGACTATACAGAGGAAAAGGGAGTGGGCCACAGAAAGATGCCCCCCACTTCCACCAGGGACCACCCACAGTCTCCCAGGCCACTCCACCCTTTTTCTCACCAGATCCTGTATCTCACCATAGCTGAGCCAGACAGGCAATGGGAGCAAGCCACATAGGCTTAGAGAGAGTAGATGATTGGCAATGCCGGGGGGGGGGGGCGCCAGTATGGTTTGCTTGAGTTCTTTGGGCTGTCACCTTCGCTTTCAGTTCTGTCAGCCAAACAACTAAAAAAGGCACTGCTATAACCATAAGATACCCATTAACTACACGTAAACATACGAAGTATAATCACCTACAGTCCATAAAACTTTGGATACACCTGCAGTACACCCTGAACTTGATAAAGCTGCTGTTAGTTACCATAATTTGCTTGTCAGCAGTGGCCATACTGCAACCAGGGACATCATTTAGGGGTAGCCAAGGGTTGCAGTTGAGACCCTTATGATTTTTCTGTAACCCCTATGATGTCCACTGCAACCCCTAAAATAAGGTTTTCCTAGCATTTTCTTGTATAAAATTTGAGTGGTGGAGGAGCTTTGCAATCCCTATGATTTTACTGAAACAGCTTTTGCAACCCATATGAGTCTAGTGAAATGAGGCTACTGACCTCAGCACAGATGGGGTCAAGAGTTGTAAGACTGGCCTTGGCTTACCCTGTAGCACCCACCTTGAATTATTAAGAAACCTTACAAGTTAATCAGCTCCACAGCCTGCCCATCTCCCAGAGGCTCTTGTCAGGAGCACAGAAGCAATAGCTTGAGGTGGGTCAGGTGAAATCAGGCTTTAAACCTGACATTTTTCAGCCTGGGCATTCCACTCTCAGACCACGCAGTTGCTTAGTTTTCCAGAAGCACTGTTCTTTTTTTCCCTTTTCTTTTGTTTTTAATTTTTATTGAATATTTAGCATCATACAAAAAGAAAATACAGAGAGGGGTACACATACAGGTTGGTACTGCAAAGTATGAGTTACAGATCTCCACTGTATAGTTATATAAAGTTAATAAGTAGTTGCGACCTGTAACATTCTGGACAGAGTTTTTCTCCTGCATAATATCTTTGCTTGATTGTTCTACCTATAAGCACGCAGCTGGGTAACAACTGTGGATCGGCATCACCTGCCAGTCTGGTGTGCTTGAATATGGCACCCATCAGTGGGCACCACGGGATTTCAAGGCTGCCTGAAATGTGTATGTTTGTTTATTTTATTTAGTTTTTGTTTACCAGGTAGGTGCGCTAGCCATAGGAATGACTATTTTCAGGCACGACCCAGGAGGTTACAGAGTAACATTACGGAGAATACAATAGGGTAACATTACAGAGAATACAACATAAGGTAGATACAGCAAGGTATACACAGTGATATTCCGATAATAGGTTATATAGCATAAATAAGACACAAGGTATTGAGAGCAGGTAACAGGACATATAAATACAGTCATAGCATTGGGATGAGGTATATTGGCAGTAGAGTGAAAACCATATTGTTGCAAAATACAAGGGATAACTCGGAGATACATGGTCACAAATTCAAGAAAACATAGACATATAGCCGCTGTGACCCTGGAGGAAAAACAATTTTCAATAGACAAGGGAAATACGGGAAACAAAAAACAAAAAGCAAAAACCAAAGACCAAAAAACAAAAACAACAAAAAAAACCAAAAAGAACAAAAACATGAAGCATGCCTGTATGCTGATGCCTGCAAAAAAAAATAACATGTTGTCCCACTTGAGTCCTTATTGTAGCCCACCAGGCAGTAGTGTACATTTTCATGGTGTCCACAGATGTGCTCTTATGCCCCCGTGCACTGAGTTACCTAGGTGCTACACATCCGTAATAACTGTAAGCAACACGTACCAATAATGACAAAGGCACTGTGCTCCATAAGCACTAGAAAAGTCAAGGAGGATAGAGAGTAAAGAAGAAGAAACAAAAAGATGGGGGAAGGATTATCTCACAGAACAAATTCAGAGTTATCAAGCCGATGTAGCACCCATTTCTGACATCTAGGTTCGAATGAGGTTGTTGTGTTAGCCAAGGTGTAGGTCAATCTCTACAATGAATATATTTCATGGATTACGTTCTGCCAGCCCTCTATGGTAAGAGTATGGGTGGCACACCACAGCCAGCTGACTGCTTTTTTTTGCTGCCAAGATCACGATCAACAGCAGCTTGAGGGTCCAGCGCCGCAGTGCACTCCCCTCAGGTGGAATGGCTGGCAGAATCAGAGATGGGGTTACCTCCCCAGCTGAAAATGTCCTCCAAGATCTGAGCTACATCTTCCAAAATGCCTCAAGGAGTGGGCACTGATATGGGTGTGGTTAGCCTGAGGATGTCCACAGCCTCTCCAGCATTGGCCCCTAGCCGGGCCTGTATACTTCGCCACCATTTCCAACGTGTGGAAGAAGTGGTATCTGCATTTTCACAAAGTAGTGGACTGTTTTGCCACTGCAGAAGAGGTCAAGGGCCATGAGACTGGCTTTGGCTACTTCTTGGTCTGCACAACAAATTTTTTTTTTATATTTAAGGTTTTATTGAATTTTCACAGACATGACAAAGATGAAAGACAGTATAAACAATTAAAATCAGCAGTAAAGACTACACGTCATCCACCTGTAGTTTCAATTGCATTTTTCAGAGTTAATATCCAGAGTAGAACAATATATGGGAGTCACAGCGTAGCCCATCTCTAATCTCACCCAAGGTCACAGTACCTCTCATGGAACAAATGTGGGGTCTTTTGACATTACATACAGCAGCCAGCGGTTCCATCTATTCCTGGCTCGGACTGTTGGCTAATGTTATAAAAGTCATGTTTTCTAATTTATAAATACTGTTTATCTGAGTTATCCATTCTCCCCCACGTTGAAGAAGAAGAATTAGCATATATACAGCACTTTTCATATGCACTGTATCCCAAAGTACTTTACAAGCAATAAAAGACTGATAGTGAAAGCCATTTCACACATCAACACCCACACACATCCTTGGATGATTGCATGAACTGGGAAGGAGCTTGCTGGCCAGGACACCAGGGAAAATCCCCTGTTCCTGTGGTAGGGGAGCTACTGTTTTCAATCCCAAGATGGTGGATTTGGTGACTGATGGAGCGGCTGAAGCTCCAGGTAAGGGAAAGCTGGCCCCTTTCCCCACTACCTCAACACATAAGGCTGAAGGTAGATTTGATACTGTCATCTGACATATGTATTTCTGCACAGAAGGTATTACCTGACCCCTGTACTAGAGCTGAGTCCACTATCGCTTCTTTTACTGAGCTGCATTACGCTGCTGACCTGCAATTACAGGGCGCCTTTAAATTAAAGAAACAGTACCTTTTAACTTGGTTGGCTGAGGAAGATGTGTTGTACCTGCCAGAAAAGGCAAAATTATTTGCACACTGCAATGAAAGACACCTCTTTCGCCGAGATCCTGTTCCTGACAGGAAGTGTGCATCTGTTCATCCCTGTGATGCAGCTTCGTCAAAGGCACCACCAGCTGCTGTCATGGGAGCCGCACTAACTACCTCCCTCGTTTCTGACTCTCCTGTGGATACTTCCATCTCTCCCCCAGCAAATCCTTCACTGCACTGCAGACTGCTGTATCCACCGACTCTGTAACTCCAACGACTGTTGCTGGAAATTTGACCCTATATACTGACTTGCTGGAGCCCTCTGATACCACAGGGGGCCCAAGTCACACTGCCCTTGCTGACAACTTCCATGGAATACTTCAAGTACTAATTTATCTGCCTCCACTACTACAGACAATCGATGCCAGAGGAAAGTTACCCTCTCAGTGGATGGTCCCCTGTACGTGCCTCATCTGAAGCTGGTTGGACTAGGGATGATATCGAACGATGGCACTCTCAGCCGCCGAAAGAATCGACAAGTACAGTTTTTTCTCCTCAGATGTGTTTCCTTTCATTTCTCCTTCAGATGAGGCACTTTTGTCTGCTATACATGATTTGGTTCCATTAGATTCCTCATTGCCCTCGTCGTCCGATATGGTTGTTATGCTGTGCCCCTCCCCCCAATCCGACTCTTATGCTACTTCAGTTTTCAGTGAGGGACAGCAACTTTCTCCTGCTCCCCTGGTTAATGTTTTGCCTGCCATAGCTGATCAGGAGGATGTGCACATTCCCTGTCGGAGTGCTCCTGGGACATCGAGTGGCTGTGCTGTTGGGCCACCTAATTTGGGAATGATCATGCGAATGGTTTCGATGCATTGAAAGAAAAGTAACTTTAGTCATCCTCATTTAGATGAGTCACCTTGAATTTGGAGAGAAAGGAGTTCACAGTTAACCAGATCTAGGTGTATTAGGTTTTTAGGAATATGAATTCCAAGGTATTTAATTTTAGTTCCTAGACAGGGCTTCTCTCAAAGTGACGGAGGGACAGAAGTACAGCATTAAAGCATCTGTCTTGGCTATGTTCGGTTTAAAATTAGCTAATCTTTCGAAGTTCCACAGAACTTCCCAAGCCTCTGGTATGGAAGTTTCTGGGGAAAGAAGAGTTAGCAGGATATCATCCGTGAACAGCGAGACTTTGTATGTTTTTTGTCCTAGAGGTAGCCCTTCTGTATCAGGATGTAGCCATAGAGCTGCTGCTAGGGGTTCCACGTGCAAAGCGAAAAGGGGGGCGGGGGGATAATGGACATCCCTGACTAGTTCCTTGATAAATTGAGAATGGGGATGAGAGTGCCCCATTAATTTGAATGTATGTCTTAGGTTGAGAATACAAATTCTGGAGCCACAACAGTCTCGTTTCTGGAAAAGGAAAAGCCCAAAGTGTGTCCCATAGGAAATCCCACCGAACGCAATGGAACACCTTTTCGGCATCTAAACTTAATATGGCCAAGGGAATTTGCTTGGAATGAATATATTCCAGGAGGAGCATGGTGCACCAAATATTGTCTGACGTGATTCGGCGCTTGATGAAGATGGCTTGGTCTGGGTGGATAAGCTTAGGAAGAAGTGATTCCAATCTGGAAGCCCAAATCGCCATGTAGATCTTGTATTCAACATTTAGGATGTTTGGACACCCTAGCCCCCCAAATTCTATGGACGCCTTTTTGGCTTCAATCAAAGTCCCTGAAATTCCTCAACGGGATTTATTAGACTTAACTAGCCCCATTTCCCTACTTCACCCTAATATAGCCCCTGGTCCGGATGGCCTCACGACAGAATTGTATAAAAGTTTTTGTGATCCCTTAGTGGACATTTTGACGGTGGTGTTCAATTAGATTTTGATGGAGGGTATGGTATCTGAATCTTTTGCAGAGTCCATCTAAATCTTGCTATATAAGAAAAGACAGGATTTGGTCTTGAATAACTGGAGACCTTTGTGTCTACTTAACAATGACCTTAAAATGTTAGAGCATATCTCAAATAGAAGACTGGCAGCGATTTCTAAATATGTTATCTCCCCTGTTCAAACATGTGCTATACCGGTAGACATACTGCTGACAACTTGATCCTACTCCGTGAAGTAGTAGGTGGGGCGAATCTGATGTGGCCGTAGGATTCTTATTGTCAGTCAACCAAGAGAAGGCATTTGACAGGGCTTCCCATCATTTTCAGTTCACTGTACTCACACATTATGGCATCCCTGTTGTTTTTTGCTCTTGGCTTTGTGCACTATACACCTCAGCTACCATCTACACTTATTAATGGACACTGTGGATACAGAATTCAGTTGACTTGAGGTGTCCCCATGGTTGTCCCCTCAGCCTCATTATACACCTTTTGCACTAACCCGATTATTTGCAAAATCCAGCAACATTCACAAACTCAGGGTATTACTAATAATGCAGAAAACAGTGATATCAAAATAGCGGCCTATGCAAATGATGTCACTCTCTCTGTTCGGGACATGTCCTCAGGATGTATCATGGTAGATATTGTTCAGTCTTTCATGGTGATATCAGGAGCCAAACTGAACCTACGTAAATGTCAAGGTCTGGCCATAGGCTCCTCTGGCAGTTTTGAGGGTAACATTGGAGGCATTGGAGTTACCTCCACATCGCTCAAAATTTTGGGAATTACACCTGGTCAAGGAGATATGGCAATGCATAACTGGGAGGCAACGATAAATTCCTGTTATGCGAAAGTACAATGCTGGAAATCATGGCACCAAACTAAAAAGAAGAGGATAGCTATTTTGAAAACCTTTAATTTACTGTTATTTATTCACCTAAGCATGATTTTTCCCATTTTTCCCAAATTGATTTTTCCCAAATCTCTGGAGCCGCATTTTTATAGTTTGCTTTTCCAACTGATATGGGGTAGCAGGCTTAATCCTATAAAAAGGAGCACTCTGTACCGTCCCATTAATAAAGGAGGACTCAACATAATCAACCCCATGGTGTTTACAATTTGTCATTTTCTTAAATGGAATTTTATAACATACCACTACAGTAAGGCTCTGGGAACCATTGGTGGCACACTGGATGGACCCCATTTTGAAGTGCTGAGCCACGGCTTCATTCCCTCCCTCCTTGACCCAACAGGCATTGCCATATGTCCATACTGTAATTGATAAAAATCAAACGATGGCAGGTGGATCACTCACTTCTCTTGAACCCGGCCCCACGCTGTCTTTATACAGCCATTATGACCAGTAATTTTACAGACAAACTGTTATACCCTGGCATACCCCCACATGAACATTAGACCACACATTCCTTTTTATAGGATACCAGAACGCCCCCGAAAATGTGGGATGTCCTTTGGTTGAGCTGCCACGATAAACTGAGCATCAAGGCTAATGCTAAACATATAGGTTTGGCAGAAAAGTATTGTCCCTGGGAGGGTTGTGAACAAGATCTTGAAACAATGGCTCATTTCTTGAAGGAATGCCCCTATGCTACGGCCTACTGGATGCTCTTAGCAACTCGGTGAAGGGACCCTGGTTGGTCTGACCTGAATTATTGTGACATTAGAAAAGTACAGTTAAATAAGAACTTACCGTAACAGTAGATCTGCGAGAGGAGCCCTTACAGCAGGCTACACCATTAGGACTAAGTCGGCAAGCACTAGAACCACATGGAAAACTTCTAGCTCGCGGTACTCTGCGGAGGCCAGCCCCCCCCCCCCGACATCAGCCAATGGTATAAAAGGAGCAGTCCCCCAGCCCCACCTCAGTTCTCCCGCCGGAGACTCTGCCTATGCCGGATGGAAAACCAAGGAGGTTCTAATAAATCCAGGAATAAGAAGAGGCAAAAACCGGGGGAAAGGAGGACAGGAAAGCAGCGCCTGCTGCAGGAGCAGTTCTATGTGATAACAGTGAATGCGAAACAGCGATCACTATTATCGTGAGTGTATATCGCCGAAAAGCAAATCGACAATATACACTTGCCGGTGACTCAACATCCGCAATGAAATAAGTGTTTTTGCGAGGGAGGGGCAGATTTTAGACTCCTAACTCCAGGGGAGTGGTGCATGTCGGGGAGGGGGCACAGACTGCAAGTAAAATAAAATTAAGTCCTGCAGCTGCAGGCAGCGGCAAAATTCTAACTCTCCCGGTCCCCAGCCCCGAACCCAGTACCTGCTGCATGGAGCTAGCCTCCCTCACCACCACATCACACGGCTGGCTCAGCGGCAGCAGGCACACTACATTTCTTAACCCTCTTCCCTATCCCTCCCCTCCCCCTCGCCATCCTCCCTTTCAGGTCACCCTTCCCTACCCTCGCAGTAGCAGTGAGTTGCTACCCTTGAGGGTCGCCCATGATTATGTCGCCAAATATGAGTCACCATTTTGATGGTCACCTATATTTGGCTGCCATTATCACAGGATGCCTGCAAGAGCTAAGAGCTCCTCTCGAAGATCTAGTGTTACGGTACATTCTTACGTAACTGTACTATCTTACTTCGAGGGTGAGCTCTTGCAGCGGGCTACACCATTAGGAATGAGTCCCAAGCAGTTAACGGATAATCCCAGGTCATATGGGAGGTGGAGAAGAACACTAACAGAAGCTCTCAAAAGAGTAGGCCCTGGAGGACTGCTAGGCCAAAACCAGACCTCTGCCTAGAGGCACTGTCCAAACTGTAATGCTTGATGAAAGTATGGACAGAACTCCAAGTAGCAGCTGCACAGGTGTCTGCTGCTGAGATGTTCCTCAAAGAAGCAAAAGAGGCAGCAACCCCCCGGTAGAATGACCTTTAAACAAGCCCGGAAAGGTCTGTACTTAAGATAGCATAAGCAATGCAGTTAACTAACCACTTAGACAAAGTCTGTTTAGAAACTGGGGCCCCTACAGTTCTTGGGGCGAAGGAAACAAACAACTGGTCAGACTTCTGGACCTGACAGGTGTGATCTATATAAAAATGAAGCACCCTATGAACATCCAGAGTGTGAAGCAGGGCCTCCCCTCGACTTGAGCACTCTGGCTAATAAACGGGTAGATGGATGTCCTGATTAAGGGTAAACTCAGACACCAACTTCAGTAGGAATTAAGGATTAGTCCTCAAAGACACTCTGTCTCTGTGGAAAACTAAATAAGGCTCTTTGCACATCAGAGCCTGAAGGTCAGAAATTCTCTGAGCAGAAGTAACGGCAACTAAAAATAAAACTTTCCATGACAGAAAGCACAGCTCGCAGCTTGGGCTGGCTCAAAGGGAGGCAAGGTAAGTTTTTCCAGCAAAAACAAAAGGTCCCATGGTGGGACAAGATCCCTATGGGAGGTTTCAGGTACAGAATGCCCCGAAAAAAGGTGCAGGACAGACCCAATTTAGCAAGAGTTTTGCCCTCTATAGGTGCATGATAGGCAGAAATGGCAGAAAGATGCACCTTGATGGAGGAGTAACAGAGCCCTCAGTTGGACAGAGAGAGTAGGTAATCCAGGACAGAGTTCACCGGACAGGTGAAGGGGTCAAGGCTATGGGCGGAGGCCCACAGGCAGAACTGCTTCCACTTCAAGGCGTTTAAGTGGCCCTTGCAGAAGGCTTCCTAGCTGCCACCAAGACTTCCGCTACCCTGGGGGAGGCCCCGAAATGAGCCTCAGGTCTGCAGGAGCCATGCATGCAGGTGCAGCTAGCTGAGGTCTGGGTGAACCAGGGTGCCTTGCTCCTGAAAGACCAAGTGCGAAGTAGGGGCAGAGGAATCAGAGGCTCCACTGCCAATTGCTGGAGTAGAGGAAACCAAATCTGCTGAGACCAGAAGGGAGCGACCAGTATCATATCCGACCCTTCTGACTGTAGCTTGAGAAGGACTCTCTGAAGCAGAGGGAAGGCATACAGAAATCTCCCTGTCCAGAAGAGGGACAACGCGTCTCACCAGAAAACACCAGGCCCTGGATCTAGCAAGCAGAAATTGAGCATTTTGGCGTTGGACGGGGATGCAAAGAGGTCTAGCTCTGGGCGCCCTCATCTTTCAAAGAGCTCTTCTACTACTGTCTGTAGGAGCTCCCACTCATGGGCCTTGGATCGGGACCTGCTTAGACAGTCGGCCAAGGGGTTTTGGATTCCTGGAACATGAACTGCAGTGAGAGCCAGGCTGTGTTCTACGGCTCAGAACCACACTCTCATGGCCTCCCTACAGAGGGGGTATGAGTTTGTTCCCCCGTTTGCTGATATAAAAGACCACGGACATGTTGTCCACCTGGATCAACAGGGGACCCAGATGAAGGTCTGGCTGGAAAGCCTGCAGGGCATACAGGATGGCCCTCATCTGTAAGATGTTGATGTGCAGAGCCTGCTCTAAAGAAGACCATGTCCCCAGTGTTTGATAGTCCAAGAAATGGGCTCCCCATCCCTGACCTGAAGCATCCATGGTCAGGATCTGCTAAGGGGTAACTCGTAGGAAAGGCACCCCTTGTTCCAAGTTGGAAGGGGTCAGCCACAATGCCAAGGTCTGGGACACTGACCTGAGACCCCCACCGGTTGGTCAAGATCGTCTGAGCGCTGGTCCCATTGATCCCTGAGATTCCACTTGAGAACTCTCATGTAAAGGCACGCCAAGGGAATGGTCGCAATGGCGGCCACGATGTGGCCCATAAGCTGAAGGAATGTCCTGGCTGGGACCTGGCGTGATGAGGAAATCCCTCGAGCCAGAGTCCACAGGCAGTCTGTCCTATCTTGAGGGAGAAAGACCTTCCCTTAGGTGGTGTCCATGACTGCCCCGAAATACTTCAGCCTTTGGCTGGACCATGGGGACGATTGTGGGACATTCAGTGTGATCCCCAGCTCCTGGAATAGTAAAGATGTCTTCTAGGGTCATCAGCAGCTGATCTTTCATGGAGGCTGCCAGGAGCCAGTTGTCTAGGTAAGGATAGACATAATGACCCAGTCGTCTGAGGGCCATAGACACTATGGCTAGGCACTTGGTGAAAACATGAGGAGCCAAGGACAGGCTGAAGGGCAGGGCCCAGAACTAGTAGTGATTCCCCCGGAAGGTGAAGCACAGTAACCTCCTGTGGGATGGCAGGACAATTATGTGGAGGTACGCGTCTTGCATGTTGAGCGTACAAAGCAGTCCCCTTGACGCAGCATAGGAAGTAGTCCTGGCAGGGTCACCATTCTGAATCTTTTGTACTCTACATAAGTGTTCGGGTGGCTGAGGTCCAGTATGAGGCGAAGGACTCTTATCTTCTTGGGAACCAAGCAGAATTGGGAGTAAAGCCCCCTTCCTCTTTGGCTCAGAGGGACTGGCTCTGTGGCCCGTTTGGACACAAGCATTTGAATTTCTGTTTCTATGAGGGTGGCGTGGGATGGGGAGTAGTTGGAGGGAACCAGAGGGTTGTCTGGAGGCAATTCCAAAAACTCCAGAGCATGCCCCCTCTCTATCAACTGGAGTACCCATGCATCCGACGTGACTTTGGCCCTTCCCTTAAGGTAGAGGGAGAACTGACCCCCACCGCCTCCCCCAGATGCCCTACTGTGGGGGGGGAATCAGCCAAGGAGTCAGGTGAAAGCACCTGGGGGTTGGCAAGGAACACAGGAAGGCCTTAGCAGTCCTAGGTCCCGAGGCTCCAGAGGGCTGAAAGGAGGCCTTACGCTTACAGGTCCCTCGGGGCTGCTGCCTTTGGGACTGTTGGCCCACTGGGCGATGAAAAGGCCTATGCCTAGCCGGAGCCGGTTCTGACTTGTACATCTGGTGTACTGACTGAACGGCCTTGCTGGAATCCTGGACTCCTGTAATGATCTTTTCGGTGTCTTCCCCAAAAAGAACAGAGCCCTGAAAGGGGGTGCCAGGATAGTCTCCTGAAGGTCCTGCCTAAAGCCTGAGATCCTGAGACAGGAATACCTTCGGAGACACACTTCCATAGCAGCCACCCTGGCAGCGATGTCCGCTGAGTCGTAAGATGAGTGGAGAACATGCTTCCCTACGTCCAGCCTTAACTGTAGGATGTCTAGGAGCTCTGATTGCTGGGAGGAGTCTGGTTGTGCCTGTGCTAATTCCAGAGCTTTTTTTTCATAAGGCCTTCTAGTACTGGTCCATATGTGCCAGAAAATTAAGCGAATGAATGGTATAGATGGCTGAGGAATAGACCTTGTGGCCAAAGGGATCCAGCCTCTTGGATTCCTTATGTGGAGGCTGGGAACTCATGTGTCTGGGCTGTTTGGTTCTCCCATGAGCCGCAGTCAAGACACTGAACCAGCCCTAGGCTGTTCTCCCAAGAAGGGATCATTTGTAGGTGTTCTGTAGCGCTGGTCCACTTTTTTAAGAACTGCCGAAGTGGGGTGCTTCCAGGTCAGTCGGGTAATGTTCTGGAAGGGGGCCATCAAAGGAGGCATGACCAGAGGCTTACGGTAATTCATGCTGAGAAACTGAGAAAGGCGATGCCTTTCTGGGTCCATGTCCTCAGTGTCCCAGTGACTGAGAAACTGGATATGATACATCACATCCATGAATGTGGGATCATCAGGGGACGATCTAGGGGAATCCCCATGAGAGTCCAGCTGAGGAGGAGGGGAGACAAGCCCTTCCGAAGACCTGGAGGAGGAAGAGGAGCTCTGGCTAGAATCCTCTGAGGAAGGGGAGCTGGTGTACGAATGCCAGGACCAATGTCCGCAAGAGCAGTGCCAGCATACGGAGGAAGACCTGGACGAAGAATAGCGTCTCCGTCCGTGTTGCCTTGATGACCCATCATCTGAGTGGTCAGGAGGAGGGGTGACCCTTCTCAGTGACGGTGAAGGTTTCCTGGGTGGAGGGGAATAGGCTGCTTAGGTGGAGCCAGAGGAACCCCCGAGGGAGTGGGATCTGGAACCTGGGGGGAGGGTAAGGGGGGGCCCCCTAGGCAGAAGGTCCCCTTTTATTGTATTCCACCAGGAACTGAAAAGGGCTCCCACATCTGAGAGAGAGAGACGAGAGAAACACCTGGAGGGTCTTGCGCGTGGGTGGGGGAGGGGAGGGGATGTTAGAAGGTCCTGAAATCGGTCCAGGGATGTAGGATCGGCTGGCTGTGGTCCCGCGGGCGTTGGGTTGTCCAGCGTCAGATTACCTGCAGCTGGGGTATCTGGCATCAGATCATCCATCATTGGGTTAGGGGGTGCCGGGTTGACTAACAACAGGTTCTCAGGCGTTGGCTCAGGGGAGGCCGGTGGGGCCGGCGAAGGCCGAGCAATGGGCGACGATGGGGGTGGCATCGCCTGGTTCGACCCGGGAGAGACGGAGGTCAAAGAGGCTGGAGACTGTCGATGGCAGTCCGGGGTCTTGGCCAACGTCGACTGCTGAGGAGGGTGAACTCCCGTCTTGAGCTCCTGCTCCTGGCGCTAGAACCTGACACCCGGTCTGACGACTTAGATGCCCCAGCCAGGCGGGTGACGGGCTCTGAACCACCACCCGACAAAGAGCCGGCTGATCTGCCTGGCTTAGGCCCAGAAGACTGCTGAAAGGGCCTAAGACTTAGGGGAGGAAGGGCAGACAAAGGCCTGTGCCCTGAAGACCTCCTGCCGGACAACAGCACCAAAGCAGGAGGCTTCATCAACGGGAGCCCAGAAGAGGAGAGGGCTGCTGGAGGGGCAGAGTCCGAATTTACCGCGGGAGGAAGAACTCAAAGAAGCTGCTGGTTTGTGCGGAGACCTGGAGAGGGAATCTGATCTGGGTCTATTTTTGTCCTTATGGTGGTGTTTCCCTGTGGATTTCCTCTCCTTGTGGGTGGAAGAAGGGGAGGAGGTCCCCGGTACCAAGGAAGATGCCAAAGAGGTCTTCTGCATGGCGGTTAGTTGTTGCTCCATCAGGTAGCTCTTGAGAGTCTTCAGGCGATGGATCCTGGTCCTACGGTTGAAACTCCAGCAATGCTGGCAGGCCTCAGAGTCATGATTGGGGCCAAGGCCAAGAAGGCAGGCCGAATGGCTATCTTTTGATGGTATTTGCTTGCTGCAGGCACATTTGGATTTCCACCGCTCAAATGATGACAACGGAGAAGACTAACAGTAGAAGGCTACGAAAATCACTGGTAAAGAGAAAAAATAAAATGCAGTTTTGAGTTCTTGGCAAAATGGGCTTAACTTTGGGCACTACACCATAATATTGAAAATGGAAATGCGCTGCACTGAGCTCACTGCACAACCTCCAGCACTGGGCTGTGGTAGCCATCCTTCTACAGACTTGCTGGACTGGAGTGTAAAAGAACCTAACCAAACAACCCCAATTATATTCCCTCCCCGTCAGGGAGGATACAACTCTGAGTGTATGTTGGCAAATCATTTTCCATGTCTGTGGTTCAAGGTGGTGCCCTAGCTCCTGATTCCAGAGTGTGAATGCTTTCAGTGGAGGAGAGTTTCCCACAGAGAGGAGAGAGGAATATAACTGTGAAAGGATGTGTGTAACAGGATTCCCCCTCAGCACAGAAATATCAAGATGTAGAGAGTTGTTGGAATCCAGCTTTGGCCCATGCTTTAAGCAATTTATCAGATATGCACGGGCCTGGAAGTAGCAAAACATGTCTGTGGCAGTCCTAATGTCTCTTTTACTTCTTGAAATGTTTTACCACTTGTCCGTGGAGCAACTGATAGGATATCTAAGCCCTCTGCATTGCCAGGCCACACACCCTGAGTCCAGTTTGGCCGGGACAAAGTTGGTTTGTAAGTGCAGTGGGAGACGCCAGGGCAACTGGTCTTTGAGTCCAGTTCTAGTGGTCCAAATCTTCCACACCCAGAGTGGTGTGGAGATGCAAGGGGAGGTGCTTTTCCAAAAAGCTGGGAATTTATTGGGTTTCAACTCACTTTCTGGGGGTTGTGTAGAGGGATTGCTGCAGAGTCACAATATATTATCAGTTGCAGTTGTGCTCCTCATAATATAGTCTAAGATCTGCAGAGATCCAGGCCCCAGAGTCTTTAGATCTACACAAGAAGGCAAAGCTGATACTGGGGTCCCTGCAAGGGAATCTGATATTCACTTATTCCAAGTAGCCCAAGACTGTCGGGGTCTGGAAGTGCCAAGGATTGGAAAAGGTATAGAACATTTGGGTAGGAGCATCATTTTAAATGGAGGTTATCCATCTTTCCAATATCAGGGGAAGAACAGACCACTTATCAAGGTTTTTCTTGCAGGGGAGTGTAGTGAGCTCCAAACGGGAGACATCTGTGGCGAGTCTGACCCCAAGTATTTTAGTTGGGCCAAGTGCCAACAAAAGGGGTATCTTAATTTAATAGCCTCACTCAGCAGAAAATAGATTGCTAGGGTTTCTGTCTGGGGAGACAGAGAGAGAGAGAGAGACAGAGACAGAGATAGACAAAAGTTGAAAAAAGGGTCCAGATTTCTGAGAGATCAGACTCTGAGTCAGGCAAGTAAAGCATTATATCGAAAACCTGATGACTGCCCCGTTGTAGCGGGGCAAAAAGATGAGAGATATCCATTAGCTTGCACCCGAGCCTGTGGAGTGCTGTATATTTAGAACAGCAGTTCTATGAAGGGGAAGGGAAAGCCAAATCTGTATAGTGTAGCATGAAGGAAGGTCTAAGACTCACGGTCGAAGGCTTTCTCCACGTCAACACTAATAGCCAAGACTTCCGGTGACGTCATGCCCGTGATGGCTGCATGATTTTTCGGCTCCAGCTCCACTAGGCTTTCAAAACACCCTACAACTACTAATTCCATCAGAAGACTGGGCAATATTTTCTAAAATCTACACAAGGATGCCTAAAAAAGGTCCGGGCTCCCAGAAACTGGCACAGGACAGAGCGGACCCAGATTGCATCTACTCAGACGGCGATAGCTCCCAGACCTTCAGCAAAGGCGAATTCTTGACAGAGGAGCTAAATAAGGCACCTAATATTGCGAGGCAGATGGACGCTGTTCTTCAAGAGTTGCGGGATTTTAGGAAGGAGACCTGCTCCACATTTACAGTACTGCGTACCGATTTAGGGAAGATGGAGAAGCGGCTCAACAATATCGAGAAACAGGCCACAAACACTGACTCCCGTCTAGACTGTGCAGAGTGCGCCACAGTGCATCTCCACCGCGTGACTCAGAACCTGCAAGAGAGGGCAGAAGATTCGGAGGCCCAGAGCAGGAGGAACAACTTGAGGATCAATGGTTTTCCAGAGGGGGCTAAAGGTACTAACCCAATACAATTTCTGCAACAATTTTTAAGATCTAAGTTGGACTTACCAGATGATGTTTCACTGGAGATGGATCGAGTGCATCGAACCCTGGGCCCGAGGCTTGGCAACTGCCCACGTGCTCTCCTGGTTCATTTCCTCCGATATACAGAGAAGGAAATGGTATTACATAAAGCTTGGCAACAGGGGGACCTGACTTACCAAAGCCAGAGAATTTATGTCGACAATGACTACCCGACCTCGATTGCCTTAAGACGCCGTGCGTACGCTCCAGTTCTTAAAAACCTCAAAGAAGCAAAGCTGAAATTCCGCACTCCGTACCCGGCAAAGTTGGTGGTCAACTTGACTGATGGTCCCAGGACTTTTAAGTCAGCAGAGGAGGCCGCCAGGGAACTTATTAAAATGGGGACTGATGTTCCGCCACCCCCGAGGCAACCAGGCACGACATTGGCAACCAAATTGGCGCAGAAGCTATGGTCCCAGGAGACATCGAGGGAGCAACGTAGACAAGAAGGAGCTAAGGTGGTCCAGCAGATAGTCGATAGCCTGGGGAAGCGGGCTTCGATCCAGCTCGGAACATCACAGAACACTCAAGAAGTTAAATAAAGGGACTAAAGGGACATTTTTTTTCCTTTTTTTGTTGCCCAAGTATGCTTCAGATAGGCCAATGTGTTAGTCTCCTCCCCCCCATTTGTTTTGTTTCCCCCATTTCGGCCCTTGGTGGCCCTGCTTCCCTCGATGTCTCCCCGCTGAGGTGATGTTCTGCCCTCACTTTTATGAGGGAGACACACTGCCCAACCGGTGATGGCTCAGAAGGCACTGAGCTGGCGATACCTGAGGGCCCCCAGCAGGCTTTATGTCGGTACAAACTCGGGATCGAGGAGGGCTGGGGTGGGGGTTGTTGCTTGGGTGCGCTGCAGGGGAGAGGAGGGGGACGACGGAGGGGTCACCGACCGACCGCACATGCGGTCCTGGCCAATTACCTCCTATTTAAGGATGACGGCACCTTTCTCTAATACCAAAAAGAGCATTAATATTCGCCCCAAAGATAACTTAAAGGATACCTGGTCCCTTGGTATGCTCTGCCAGCTCCAGAGGAAGCTGGGCTCTTTTGATAAAAATATTTATTTCAGGCCCGGGGGGACACTGTTTCCTTGGCTTGATCCAGCCTGGTCCAGGGTGGCTTACCTTGCCTATGGCACACCGCCTCCCCACAAGCTGTGCCGGTGGAGGCCAGGGGAGCTTCTGGGGGTTGGGTGGGCTCACCCTGGACGATTTTTGGCCCATGTGGATTTTTCAGATCTGGGGGTGAGCTTTGGGACACAGGTGAGGGGCTCTTCTCCCCCCCTTCCTTTTCCCTTAGCTATGTTAATTGAAGAGGGAACAGACTACCCACAAGATACGACTACATATCTTTCTTTTTCCTGGTGGAGTACGAGGAATGACCACCTCTCACCGTCCCCCCCCCCTTCACCGAAGAGACGTATAACGTCTAGTCTAACCTAGGTTAGACCCCACCAAAATTATTTGGCACAAACTGGGTTTTGGCCGTCTGCTCTGTTAGGGGAGGCCAGCCCTATGAAGTCCGTAGTTTTGTTCCATCCCCCGCCCAGTTGGCAGGTGATGGTTGTAAAAAGTTTGGCCAGTTAAAGTTTTATAGGCCAGTTACATGTTTTGCACAGCTAGAGGAGTGTTATCCTCGCTATACCTCATATAGGCAGTCACATTTCCTTTTAAAAGTAAACAAATTTGACAGTGTCTGTAAACTGACAGTTCATGGTTTGGCACAGAAATTTTCTCTGGATGTTCGAAATACGATACAATGTCTGGGGCACCTTTGCAGATCTTTTCATTGAATGTTAATGGGCTGGGCAGCCCTGTTAAAAGAACAAGAACGATTTCATTATTTAAAAAGACCCATGCAGGAATAATATTTATGCAAGAAACACATATGAATAGGGCGGAGCATGGAAAGCTGGTCAAGGGAGGTTTCTCACAAGTCTTTTCCTCCTCCTTCCCTAGTGGGAGGAGGAGGAGGGGGGGTCGCCATACTGATCTCCAGCCTTTCTCCCTTTAATGCTACATCCGAGTGGGCTGACCCTGAGGGTCGCTTGGTGGTAGTTCAGGGCTTGCTGCAGGGCAGGGAAGTTACCCTTGCTAATGTGTATTTTCTCCCTGGTTCCACCCAGCAAACTCTCCGTTCCCTTTTGAATAGGGTGGTCCAACTTACTAGGGGCACCCTGGTACTAGCAGGGGACTTTAATATCACCCCAACCCTAATGTCGACTCTACCAGGGTTTCAAGGGGAAAACAGCCGGCACCACACAAATTTTTTAAGAGATCTGTTCAGGAGGTGGGCTGGGTTGATGTGTGGTGCACCCTTCACCCTAGGGAAAAGAGATACACTTTTTATTCCGCTATACATGGCTCTTACTTTAGGATAGACCATTGCTGCACACAGAAAGAATGTTTAGAAACTCTTAGGGAGGCAGCTATTGGTAATTTTGTCCATACTGATCATGTCTCAGTCATTACGACATGGGATTTGGGCCTTGAGAAGCGAAACATGTTGTGGAGGTTTAATCCTGTCCACCTTAAAAGTGCCCAATTTCGAGAATTTCTTGATGAGAAAATACAAGAAATCCTGAGGGACAACTCAAACCCTGAAATTACCTCCACTGTTAGGTGGGACATGCTGAAAGCAGTCCTACGGGGCCACCTTATCCAATACTCCTCTTTCCAGGCTAAGCAACGGAGGGAAAAACAAGCACACTTGGAGGGGACCCTCCACTTCCTCCAGACTGCCCATCAACAGGGGGACAACTCGGTAGTGGCCCAGTTGGTACAGGTCAGGCAGGAGTTGGACTCCCTGGTTCGGCAGAATACAGAGGTAGCACTAGCCTTTTTAAGGCAAAGGTATGGGGAGGTGGGACAGAGGGCCTCCCACCTACTTGCCTACAGGCTTCGAAGGCAGTATTGGCTATCCACAATACCCACTATTAGGAACCCTACATCGGGTACTATTTACTCCAAAACTGGTCAGGTTACCCACATTTTTTGTGATTAATACAAAACACTGTACACACCAGACCATCTATTGGAACCTTTCTTTCCCCACTGAGCCTCTGTAAGCTGAATAAGGATCAAAGGTCCTCTTTAGTCTCCCCCATAACGTACTCTGAACTGAAAGCGGCCATTTCCCGATCCAAAACCATGAAGGCCCCTGGCCCTGATGGGTATGGTACAGAATTTTATAAACATCTAGAGCAAATGCTCGCCCCAACTCTCCTACGGGTCTACAACGATGTATTGCAAGATTTGGCAAACCCCCCACCTAGCTGGTCGTACGCAGTAATATCCCTTATTCCTAAGCCCTGTAAAGACCCACAAAGTTGCGCATCATACCGCCCAATTTCAGTTTTAAATGTAGACTATAAATACCTGATGTCTATTTTGGCTAAACGCCTGGACATAGTCCTCCCTGCAATAATCAATCTAGATCAGACAGATTTTGTCAGTGGCAGATCCACTACAGATAACATTAGAAGGGCCCTGCATCTAGTACAAGAAATGCAAACCGCGATAAAACCCTCCGTCCTACTCAGCCTAGACGCCGAGAAGGCATTTGATAGAGTCACGTGGCCTTTTTTATTCGCTGTCATGTCAAAGATGTGTTCCCCCTTCCCTTTATTTCCCTGATAAAAACACTTTATTCTTCACCCCAGGCCTGTGTGAAAGTTTCGGGACACCATTCCCCTTACTTTCCCTTATTTAGGGGCACCTGCCAGGGCTGTCCTCTGTCTCCTGGTTTATTTGCTATTTTTATTGAACCCCTGGCGCAAGCCATTAGAGATCCCTCTTGGATAAGGGGAATATAGATGGAGGGCATGGAACACAGCATAGCTCTTTATGCAGATGATGTTCTGCTTTTTTTAACAAACCCGCCCCAGTTAGTTCCATCAGTCTTCGAACTACTAGATCACTTCGGTAAGTGCTCAGGGTATAAACTTAACACCACCAAAACCGAAGCACTGACTTTTCATTTCTCTCCCTCTTTAACATTCAAGCAAAGGTTCCCATTTCGTTAGGATTTAGACAAATTAAAATACCTAGGTATATACCTTTCCCACCAGGCAGCTGATACAGTGAAACTTAATTATGACACATTTTCTGCTCAACTGCAGGCAGACCTGGCGGGATGGAATATTCTTCCCCTGAATTTACTTCAGAGGGTTGATGTTATTCGTATGGTGATTTTGCCTCGGGCCCTCTATTTGTTTCAGAATGCGCCAATATGCATCTTGAATAACACTTACAGGGCTTGGAACAAACTCATCAGCAGATTCATCTGGGCTGGCAAACGGCCTAGAATAAGAGCATCCATCCTTTACCTCCCTAGGAAATTAGGTGGGCTCACTCTCCCTAATCTTAAACTTTATAACTGGGCCTCACACCTCTCCTTTATAGTATGCCGACTAGCCAAGTCTAGCCCTGTTCTGTGGAGGGAGATTGAAGAGGGCTTAATGCCTTTTAAGCAGCTAATTAAAGCCATGACATACCGAATGCCTCCTTCCCGCTTACATGACTTGGCTCCGACGAACCCCTGGATTTTACACCAGATGAAAGCCTGGAATGCCCTACATAGACATCTGTCTCTTTCACCATTTCTCCCATTCATTTGTGCCATTACCCTACTGGAGGACTTCCAGCCAGCACTATACGATCATACATTTACCACTTGGGAGCACCTGGGACTCTCTAACCTCATTCAGTTCCAAAGTGGAGGAGAATTTAAATCCTTTCTGGACTTAAGTCATACGTACGGTCTGAGGCGCCAAGATTTTTATTGATATCTGCAACTAAGACATTTTTTTTATTCCCTTCCAATCCAGATACGACAATTCGAATGCTCCTCCCCGTTGATTCCCTGTATTCAACAACTCGTACAAGCTGGCAATACACCATTGTCTCTGTCCTGTACAGGGCACTTGGGGATACCCTAGGAGTGAATACTGAAAGCATATGTGCTAAATGGACGGAGGAATTTGGTTTTGACATTCCAAAGGAAAATTGGTATAAGGGCTGTCTCTCGATAGCTAAACTTGCATATTCCCATAGCTGGAGGCTTTTTTTCTGGCAGATATTGACTAGGTTCTTCCGTACTCCCGTAGCGACAGCACATTTTTCTCCAGCACGATCGGGGGCCTGCTGGCGGCAGTGCGGTGAATCTAGGGCGCATCATACCCACATACTTTAGGCATGTTCCCTGATACAGCCTTTTTTGACTTCATTACAATCGGAATTGAGATCTCTCTTCGATACCCCACTCATTCTAACTGTAGATTTGTTTATCCTTCACATCTTCCCCCCAGAGCTCAAGGACTCACATACACGATATATCCTGGGAGTCCTGCTGCTAGCGGCCAAGAAGGCTCTGACCCGACACCGGCTTACCCCAGTGCCCCTACCGTGTCAGAGTGGAGAGAGATTGTTATTCGGATCTACACATCAGAAAGAATTTCCTACCACCTAAATGACAAACCTGACCTATGCACATTGAAATGGTCCAGATGGGTACTCTACATTATGTCTAGGGATCCCTCCTTTGTCCCTTAAAGGAGTGCCATGGAGAGAAGGGTTAACCAGAGGAGAAGAACCCCTAAATTTGACCATGTACAACCTAACTAGTAGTACTAGACACCCAGGTAATTGGGTATGGGTCTTGTTTAACTGTATAATGGCTGTCTCTCGATAGCTAAACTTGCATATTCCCATAGCTGGAGGCTTTTTTCCTGGCAGATATTGACTAGGTTCTTCCATACTCCCGTAGTGACAGCACATTTTTCTCCAGCACGACCGGTGGCCTGCTGGCGGCAGTGCGGTGAATCTAGGGCGCATCATACCCACATACTTTGGGCATGTTCCCTGATACAGCCTTTTTTGACTTCATTACAATCGGAATTGAGATCTCTCTTCGACACCCCACTCATTCTAACTGTAGATTTGTTTATCCTTCACATCTTCCCCCCAGAGCTCAAGGACTCACATACACGATATCTCCTGGGAGTCCTGCTGTCAGCGGCCAAGAAGGCTCTGACCCGACACCGGCTTACCCCCAGTGCCCCTACCGTGTCAGAGTGGAGAGAGAGATTGTTATTCGGATCTACACATCAGAAAGAATTTCCTACCACCTAAATGACAAACCTGACCTATGCACATTGAAATGCTCCAGATGGGTTCTCTACATTATGTCTAGGGATCCCTCCTTTGTCCCTTAAAGGAGTGCCATGGAGAGAAGGGTTAACCAGAGGAGGAGAACCCCTAAATTTGACCATGTACAACCTAACTAGTAGTACTAGACAACCAGGTAATTGGGTATGGGTCTTGTTTAACTGTATAATTCAATCATATTAATTATTTACAGCTAGAAACTGTTGTCTACATTCTATAAGTTGTTATTGTTGTGGTGCCTTATTTGTTATTTGATATTTAAATTTCTTCCTTATGTGTTTTTTTTCTATCCTTTTTTTAGGACACTGAATGAAGTATATTTATAATGCTATGTTGACTGATTTTATTTTGAAACCACAAGCAATTTATGTATTCAATGAATTGTGACTGCCTTTTTCCTTACCCCCTTTTTTCTTTTGTACCCCTCCCCAAGTTGAAAAATTGAATAAAAATTATAATTACAAAAAAAAAAAAAAAAGACTAATAGCCAAGAGAGGAGAATCATACGTGATGCCCGGTGTAAGATAGTAAGAAATCTCTTGATGCTGTGCATAAATAGTCTGGCTCTTCTGAACGCTTCCTGATCTGTGTGGATGACACAGGGGAGTAGATGGTCCAGCCTACGAGCCATGATAGACATAAATACTTTATAGTTTATATTAAGTACCAAGATAGGTCAGTATGACTCGCACTTATTGGAGGTTTTCCTGGTTTCGGTATTATTGATATGACTGCAGAGCTCCAAGAAACTGGTGGCTCCAACCTAGAGAGAAGGGAGTTTGCCACCTGGAGAAAGAGAGGGGAAAACTCAGAGAATAATTTGAAGCACTCTGCCGGTTATCTATCAGGGCACGGGCATTTACCTAGTTTAAGACAGTCTATAGTGTCCTGTAGCTTGAAGACAGTTACTGGGGCCTGTAAAGCCTCCCGAGCTGGGTCATCCAGTTGCAGAAAATTCAAGGAGGACAAAAAAGTGGAGAGTATGTCTGCAGCTGGAGCCAGATCAACGGTATAATTTTTTGGCGGTATGAAGCGAATGTATCACCAATAGTGTTGATGTCTCAAGACACTGCAGCTGTTTTTGGGTGTCTGAGCTTCGCTGTAGTGACCCTCTATCAGAATCCACTTACTCTACAGGCCAGTAACCAGCCAGCCTTGGGCCCCACATCATAGTACTTCTGTCTTAGGTAGCTCAGTGTTTTCTCCATTTGAACTAAGGCCAGGCCATCAAGTGGTTTCTTGATGTGTGACAGCTGAGTAGGGTCAGCTAATATGCCTAACTGATCCTCCTTCTGTGCTTTACGCTCCTTCACTTTCTTCACTACATAACTAATCAAGTGGCCTCTAAGGACCGCCTTGACAGTGTCCCATGCTATAGCCAGCTGAGTATCAGGTAGGTTATTTAGAGAGACAATGTTCTTGACTTGGGAGCATACCAGCTCCAGAAAATGCTCATCCTTTTTTTTTTTTTAATACATGCTGTAAAGATTCTCATCCTTTGAGTAGAAGGGGTCCAGCCGCCAATTTGTTTCCTGAAGAACAGCCCAATATCAATCTTAAACTTCTAAAAACTTTCAGGGCTAGCCAGCCCCACCGCCCGCTCATCTCCCAGAGGCTCCAAAAGCGAGTGGGAGAGGTGGTTGCAGGTGGGACCATTGTTTCCTATTCCTATTCAGTCTATCTTGCCAGCAAATCCAAAAGCAGAAGTCCACGTGGAGTCATCGAGGGAGGAGCCGTCGTGGCAGAAAACTCTACTCATCTAGGGTTAATTTTGTTTGACAAAATCATAAAATCTGCCTTTTCTGTTTTTTAACCAAAACTGAGAGCAAATCGGAATGTTTTGTACAAAAATCTGGCTCAAAATTTTTGAGTTTTCACAAAATGCTGGCATAAAAGTAGGGTTGTTTGTATGATAAAGTGGTAGAAGTACAGTTTTTTTTATACCTTTGATTTATGGAATATAGTATCATAAGTAAATGCACAACATGCTGACACATATGGTACAAATACAATAATAGGCTTCAGTCAGTATCTGGTCAGTATAGCTTGACCACAGGCCATATAGAAAACACTACTCAGATAATGTTCCTCTGCCCCAGCTAAGATCCAAGAGTAAAAGACCTGAGGAAGTATAGCCGTAGAAGATAATGCTCTCACCACAGGAAATCTCAAATATTGTCTCTTTGACAGATATCTCCCCCACTCGCAGGACTAAATATGTAGGAGGGGAGGCTGTTCACCTGTAAGAAAAGACAAAGGACCGTCTAAAGACCGTCTGGGCTCAGTTAACTGGTCACCGTGCACATCAAGGTGTCCTACTAGGCACCGTGCAGGGGTCAGACAATTACAAGTCAAATTATATAGGTCACAAACGGAGCGGTGTATGACAGCAGACCAAAGCTCAAAACCTGTCCATCTACAGTAGGAGCGAACACAACACACAAGGAAAGGAGTAAAAGAACATGTTGTAAAAAAGAAACGGCAATTTAACTGCCTGCATGAATTAACAAACGTTAAGAGCCAACAGGGCCAACCAAAGAGCATATAGCCCCTCAGCCCATTATGATGTTCCCAGAGTCAAAATTTGAAGTAAAGTACATGTGTAATCACGCAGGGTCCCCATCCAAATTAGATCCAGCGGCCTCCTCAGCAGCTCCGTTTGTAAATTCAGTTTGTCAACGAAACTGGAAGCAGCCACAGAATCCATAAATATGTGAGACTTCTGGCTGTAAGTGATGTGCAGCCTAGCTGGGAAAAGAAGCTGTGCCTGTACACCTTTCTCTAAAATGGTCTTTTTAATCCTCTGCAATTGTTTCTTATGGTCATGGTCTGTGATGTCAAGTCTAGGAAAAACCCTAATCTGCCGCCCTCCCAGAGGATCTCTCCTTTGTGACGTGCTGCTTGCAACAAGGGAATCCGTGCCTCTGGGGCAGAATGCATAGCTAGCAAGTAGAGTTCTTCATGAAAAACTGACTCCCAAGTGCTGGTTTTAAAATGTCAAATTCCATTTTTTACCAGTGTTGTTGATTAAAACTGAAAATTACTGGCCCTACCCATTATACCATCTGTTAAGCTCTTATTAGTACTGCCCTATTCACAAAAACGAAACAATGGTATACTTACATGCTTTAATGTGCTCTGCTACCGATAGCTACCCTAGCACTGATTATAAAACAGGAAGAAAAAATCATGCAACCCAATTGCTCAGGTTGGTTCTTTACCCATGGATAAATCCTGCACTGCTGCAGTGACCCACAAAAAAACGACCAGTCAGCCTCATTACCCGCATTAAATTCCTTGCATCCACCTCTCTGAACTTTCACTTAATAAAACGTTATTCTTTCTCCGCACTAGAAAACTTCAACCAGGTCTTAAAAATACTAAAAAACACACATATTATTAAAAACAAACTAATTAAATATTGTTTTTCCTGATCATCCCCTTCCTTTACACTTCTGAAAAAACAAAAAAATAAAAAGTACTTGTTTTCTTTTCTGGTGTTTCCTTGCTCACCACAAAAATCGCACTGCTATACTTAAAAAGTGATTTTCTCATCTTTTTCCTTGCAGAGGCACAACTTACTGTTATTCTAGTAGGTCATATCAGCAACAGTCCATTTCGGCAAGTTCAAAACTGTTATGTTCAGCCTTTATTTCTGCCGAAGGAACGTGGTTTGGCCCTGACAAGGCAGCCATTCTATCCCTTCCACTTCCTCATAAACATGCCCCCATGCTATGACGTCCACCAAGGGACAGCGGGGGAGAGGGCATTGAAATGAATGGGACTGATTTTTCCTAACTTTTTAAATACAATATGATGGCAACCTAGAGATTAATAAGAGCCACCAATCAACTAACATTAGTCGATCAGTGGAGCCGACCCGGTGGCACGGAGGGCTGAGGCATCATGCCAGATCTTTTGAGTGTACTGTAGCCGCAGGTGTGGGGTGCAAAATCATTCTAGTCTATCATCCACCAGGAGGCAAGAATCAGTTTCTGCAGGAAGTCGTGGACTTCATCGTCAATATGGTGTTGAAATCCCCCAGGTTGATGGTGCTGGGGGATTTCAACGCCTGGATCGACAATTAACTTTTGCAGTTTGGACAAGACTTCCTCCGACTCATGAGTTCTTTGGGCTTCACACAGGTTGTTTCCTCTGCGACACATAACCACAGTCACTCATTGGACCTGGTCTTTCTCCTGGGGTTGGAAGCCTCCAACTTGGTGGTGGAACAAGTTGGATGATCCGACCATCACATCATAAGGTTCAATTTTTTAGCTCCCCCTTATAGGCCTGCCCCTGTGGAGATGGTCCGATACCACCCATTACGGGGCCTGACCCCTGATGGCCTCCTGGCGTTGCTGGATCTATCAGGAATGCTGGAGGCAAGCAAGGGTCCAGAGAACCTACTTCAGGTTTTTAATGGAGCAGTGCTGGGAGCTCTGGATACCCGTGCTCCTTTCCGTGTTCGTCCGCTTACTCTTCACCCTTTGTCCCCATGGTTTGATGGGACTTTGAGGGAGCTGAAGCTAGCAGGTCGAAGGTTAGAGCGTGCTTGGCATAGGTCTGACTTGGATGCCGACAGACTTAGACTGAAGGAACATTATAGAGACCATCAGTCAACAATCTCTCATAGGAAGGCAGAGTTCCTGACCAGCGAGATTGCTGCAGCACAGAATCGATCAGCTTAGCTGTTCCGAACGGTACACAGACTATGCAGTCCAGCCTGCCAGTGAGTTAGGAAAGCCTTTTTGCAAATGGAGTTTGCGCGCTCTTTTTGCTGATAAGGTAGCAGACATCAGGTTGCAGATTCACTTATCATGCCCTATGGGGGTTACAAGTGGTCAGAGCGGGGTCGCGATTCCTCTGTTTTGTTGAGCTGAGTTTGACGGAACGGAGATAGAGGATATCATGCGGCTTCTCTGGGGTATGCGGCTGACTAGCTGTAGTTTAGACCCGGGCCCTACTCGCCTTTTAATAGGGTGTGTTGATGTGATCGGCCCGGTTCTAGTGGAGTTAATCTGGTGTTCATTGGAGTCAGGGGAGTTTCCCAGCTCCCTGAAGGACGCTGTAGGTGACCCTCCTTCTCAAGAAGCCATCTCTTGACCCAGATTCTCCTGCAAACTACAGACCGATCTCTAACCTTCCCTTTACAGGGAAGGTTATTGAGAAAGTTGTTGAGCAACAGCTGGAGAACCATCTTACCATCCATGCTATCTACGATCCTCTCCAGTCTGGTTTTCGTAAGAGACAAAGTACTGAAACTGCTCTGGTTCGGGTACTCAATGATCTCCTGATGGCCAGAGACCAGAAGTGCCGTTCTATCTTGGTCCTTCTGGATCTGTCATCAGCTTTTGACACTGTGGACCATGGGGTGCTTCTTGACCACCTGCAGGTCATCTGTGGCCTGCCTGGTACAGTCCTCAGATGGTTCCATTCTTTTCTCACTGGCAGGTCGCAGAGAGCAGTATCGGGTTTTTTTTTCCTCGGACTAATTCTTCCTGCCATGTGGGGTCCCGCAGGTTTCAGTGTTGTCCCACATGTTGTTTGCAGTGTACATGCTACTATTAGGAGATACTGTAAGATGGTATGGGCTGAGTTTTCACTGTTATGCAGATGATACTCAGCTGTACCGGTCTTTTATGCCCGACCAGGATAGTGCGCTCTCAGTTTTTTCCAATTGACTCGCTGAAATCCAAGACTGGATGAATTCCAGTTGGTTAAAGTTAAACTCTGACAAGACGGAGGTGTTAGTGGTGGAATCAGGCCACCAGACATAGGGGTCGGCTGCTGGGCGGCCTGCCGGGCTTTGGCTTGGAGGCTCCCAGCTGTCGAGCTCTGAACGGGTGAGGAATCATACTTAATGACGGACTAACACTTCATTCACAGGTGTCAGCTGTGGTCAAGTCCTCATTCTACCATCTAAGGAACATCGCCCGGATCAAGCACCTTGTTCCGTCTGGTGATCTTCCAACCCTGGTCCAAGCTTTTGTGAACTCCGCCTTGACTACTGTAACTCCCTGTACCTGGGGCTTCGTGGGGTTGATATCCACCGCTTGCAGCTAGTGCAGAATGCTGCGGTCAGGTTATTGTCTGGGTCAACTCGATCCAGCCATATTTCTCCTGTGCTGCACTCTCTGCACTGGCTGCCAGTTCAGTGGCGGATCACCTTTAAAGTTGGTTTACTGACTTTCAGAGTACTACATGGTTTGGGGCAGAGTTACCAACAAGAGCTTCTGAATCACTACTGCCCCCTCCGCTCAACCGACGAGAGATTGCTAGAGATTCCCAGGGTATGTTTGAAGACCTCAGGGGCTCAGGCTTTTGGCTTTGCTGCCCCCACCCTGTGGAATTCTCTACCTCATCGGATATGAGAGTGCCAGACAGTGGAGAGCTTCAAAATTGCTTTAAAAACCCATCTATATCTGTGTGCCTTTCCTGATACTTGATCTTGGATTATTTGTTTTAGCACACTATGAATATTTTATCAAGTTTTATATTTATTTGTTATACAATGTTTTAGAGTTTGAGGGGGTTGTACAGCACTTTGATATCAGTTGAACTGCACTTAAATAAAATAATTATTATAACCTCCTGCCACACTGGCAACCTGTGTTCGCGGAGCGAGCGGGACACCGGGGGTTAGACAGGGTGGGAGAGGATTAAGCGTCTGGAGGACTGCTTTCCTCCCACAGGGATGGACACGGAAGCCGGCACACCTCTGACACATAGCAGCGGATGGGTGTCGGAGCGTCCGGGTCCTGTAACAGATGAATGGGGGCGGAGCAGTCGGACGGCGTCCTGTGGGTGGAAGAGCACACAGCTCGGCCATTGCCGACACCTACTGCTCCCTCTCCGGGAGGCGGGGGGAGAAAAACCAGAGAAGAAAATGTCCTGGGTGGCTGGATGACAGCAGACCCCCGCAGGCACTGCTCCCGCGAATAGCAGCACCTCCAGAACCAGATCCGTGTCGGTGGGTTGAGGGATTCCCATCGCCCCACCACGGGAGGTAAGCCACTGGGGAAGAAAGGAGGTGCACTGCGAGCAAGGAGTACAGGGTCTGGGGGGGGGGGCAAGATAGAGTGCTGCCCAGGACAGAGGAGAGAAAGAAAGTATTTAAATAAAAAAAAAAAAAACAGTCAATTGGTGGCCCTTATCAATCTCCAGGTCACCATCATAATGTATTAAAAAGTTACGAAAAATCAGTCCAATTCGTTTCAATGCCCCCCTGCCCCAAACTGGACGTCATAGTGTGGGTGTCTGTTCATGAATCGGGAAGTGGAAGGGATCTGCTGGCCACCTTGTCGGGGCCAAACTACAATCCCTTCTATAGAAATAAAGGATGAATATAACAGTTTTAAACTTGCAGAAATGGGCTACTGCTGACATGACCTACCAGAAGAAAAAATTACTCACCTTAGTAATGTTGTTTCTTCTAATGGAGTCTTGCTATATTCTGACATATGCAGTGAGTCCCAACCTTCGAACTGCTCTGGAGGTGAAAGAGTTAACTTTCCATGCCAGGCATGGAACGCTGAGCTCGAGCTCGGTTGAGACTCTGTCTGTTGTTCTTCAAACTCAAACCGTCAGATCTTTACGAGCTAAACTCACTAAGGTCCTGTGTTGAAGCTGTAAACCTACACTAGCCAACTGGCTACTAAATATAACAACACATTTTTTGGTCCCAAAACAAAGACTCAAGTCAGGAGACCCAAAAAATGAAAAACACAACACCAAGTCACCCCAAGAAAGGAGGGGTGAAAAACAACAAGGTGGGCACCTACTAAGTGCCAACACTGCACTGCCCACCCACATCCCAAACACAGAGGTTCTGAGAGGGGCAGGCAGGGGGGGAGGTCAGAATATAGCAAGACTCCATTAGAAGAAACAACATTACTAAGGTGAGTAATTTTTTCTTCAAACAACATGAAGTCTTGCTATATTTTGACATATCTGAGACTACAAAGCAGTACCTCCATGGAGGAGGACAGAACCTACTTAGAAATAGGCTCTGAAGCACAGCTGTGTCAAACCCAGCATCACTCCTAGCCTGGATGTCCAGGAGTAATGCTTGGTAAAAGTGTGAACTGTTTTCCAGGTAGCTGCTTGACATATCTCTAGAATAGGATGTCCCTGGCAGCAGCCAGAGAAGCAGCTGTACCTCTGGTAGAGTGAGCCCTCAGGCCTGAGGGAGGAACCTTACCCAGTTTTTCATAGCAAAATTGGATACAAGAGACAATCCACCTGGCAATGGATCTTTTAGTGGCAGGTTTCCCTTTGCCAGCCTCACCATAAGTGAGGAACAGTTGGAGGGAGTCAAACCTGTGACCCTTGGTACGCTCTATGTAGTAACTAAGGGCTCTCTTCACATCTAAGCTGTGCAGCCTCCTCTCGCCAGAGGAAGAATGGTCAGTGAAGTACACTGGAAGAGATATAGATTGATTAAGGTGGAAATCTGAAACCACCTTAGGAAAGAACTTCCTGTTAGTCCTGAGGACCACCTTATCTCTGTGAAAGGAGATAAAAATCAGGCTCCACTGACAAAGCTTGTAATTCACTTATGCGTCTGGCAGAAGTGATGGCTACCAGAAACACAGTTTTCCAAGTCAAGTACTTAAGCTCTGCTGCAGACAAAGGCTCAAAGAGGGGTTGCATAAGCTGAGCAATGCAAACATTAAGATCCCAAGCGGGGGCAGGGTCCCTGAATGGAGGATTGGTGTGAAGCAAACCCTTGAAAAACTTGGAAAATACAGGGTGAGCAGAAAGAGAAGAAGGCTTACCTGCTGAAATAAAAGCAGACACAGCTGCCAGATGCACTTTCAGGGTAGCTGGCCTCAGCCCCAAGGTATTTAAGTGGACCATATAATCCAGGACTGTGCGAAATCAGCAGATTCTGGGGAATATGCTTTCAGAGCACCAAATGGAAAACCTTTTCCATTTGGAATTATAAGTAGCCCTGGTGGAAGGTTTTCTAGAAGCCTTCAGGATATCCATTACACCTTGGGAGAGGTGTAACTCAGCAAACTCTAACTCTTCAAGAGCCAGGCCTTGAGATTGAGAGATTTGAGGTTCGGGTACCAAACCCTCCCCTGAGCACAGGTTAACAGGCTGTAATTCCTGGGAAGACACAGGGGAAGATGGACTGCTAAGGACAGTAGGAGTGGATACCAGGGCTGTCTGGCCCAGTCTGGAGCAATCAGGATCATCTTGCAGGGTTGAGATCTGATTTTGACTAGCACTTTGAACAGGAGAGAGAAGGGGGGAAAAGCATAGAGAAACTTCCCTTCCCAATTGAGAACTAAGGCATCCAGAGGGACTGAGCCCAACACTGGGGGCCTGCAACAAAAAAGGGGAAGTTGGTGATTGTCTGGGGCTGCAAAAAGATCTATCTGCGGGGTGCCCCATCTGGAAAATATCACCTCCAAGACCAGGGGGTCCAGTGACCATTCGTGATGGCCATGGGAAATCCTGCTGAGAGCATCTGCCAGGACATTGTCCTTGCCTAGGAGGTGAACTGCCGTAAGGGAGGTGTTCAGGGGAGTAAGCCAGAGACCACAACTTCATTGCTTCGGTGCACAAGGCTGTAGACCGAGTGCCCCCTTGCTTGTTGATGTACCACATTGTGGTGGTGTTGTCTGTTCTGACCTGTACAACTTTGTTCTGAACAGATTTGGAAAAAGCTTGAAGTGTTAGAAAAACTGCTCTGAGTTCCAACAGATTGATATGCAGCAGAGATTCCTGAGGGGACCACAACCCCTGGGTGGTGAGGTCGCCCATGTGTGAGCTCCCCACCCCAAGAGGGATGCATCTGTAGTAAGGATTAAGGAGTGAGGCTGAGTGACAAAAGGAACCCCCTTGTCTCAGATTGCTCTGATCCTGCCACCACTGTAGGGCCTGGATCAGGGTTCGAGTCACTGGGATCAATTTGGTTAGAGGGTCCTTCCTTCGAGACCAAAAGCCTCTCAAATGGAACTGAATGTCCCTCATCTGAAATCTTGCTCCCTGCACTACTGCTGTAGAAGCAGCCATGTGCCCCAGGAGCTGTAGAAAATGGCTTGCAGGTCGAGACACCTGCAGGGTGAATGAGGAGGCCAGAGAGACCAGGGTCCTTGCCCTGTCCAAGGGAAGGAAGGCTCTGGCTTTTTCTGTGTTCAGCTCTGCGCCTATGAAGGTGAGAAGTTGGACAGGCTCTAGGACTGATTTTGAAAGATTCAGAATGAAACCTAGAGAGGTGAGCAGTTGCTGAGTTATCTGTAGGTATAACTTGACTTGGTCTGGGGACTGGCCTACTATGAGCCAGTCGTCCAGGTAAGGGAAAATGGCAATTCTTTGCCTTCTTAGAGAGGCAACTGCTACTGCCAGGCATTTTGTGAATACCCTTGGAGCAGAGGTGAGGCCAAAGGGCATTGCTCTGAACTGGTAATGGCCTGAGGGCAGCTCGAACCTGAGGTACTTTTGATGGGAGCTTCTGATGAGAATATGGAAGTAGGCATCCTTGAGGTCCAGGGACGCTAGCCAGTCCCCTGGCCTTAGAGAGGGTAGAATAATTCCCAGAGTCACCATTTTGAATTTTGGTTTTAAAAGGTGCTTGTTTAAGTATCTGAGATCCAGGATGGGCCGCCATTCTCCTGTCTTTTTTTTGAGGTAAGGAAGTACCTGGAGTACAACCCTTTGCCCTGGTTTAGGGGTGGAACCCTTTCCACGGCTCTGAGAGCCAGGAGGGAAGAGACCTCTGCCTCTAGGGCAAGTGCCTCTGGTGGATTTGCAGGTGGAAAGGATCTGGTTCTCATCTTTGGAAACTTTTTGAAGCTGAGAACCAGTCCCTGGCTTACTACTTCCAGGACCCACTTGTCTGATGTCAGAGACTCCCAGTCCTGGACAAAGTAAGCCAGCCTGCCCCCTCTACAGGTAGCTGAGAATCGGCCCTGGCAACCCCATCAGGGTGCCTGCTTGGCAGAGGCTTTGGGCTGAGGGGTGGAAGCAGGCCTGCTTGTACCCCATCTGCCTCTCCCTCTAAAGAAGCCCTTCTGGGCATAAGCAGAAGAGAAGGCCTGGGCTTGGTAAAAAGGCCTATGAAAAGGCCTGCCCCTGCCCCTGGAAAGCTGCCTTTGAGGAGTGGCCTGCCTTTCTTTGGCCTGTGCACTCCTATAGGTGGTCCTATATTCATCCATTTTCTTCATGTAATTCTCTGTTTGCTCCCCAAACAGAGAATTATTCACAACAGGAAAATCCATGGCCTTAGTCTGGGTATCCTGTGACAGGCTAGTACATCTGAGCCAAGCCATTCTTCAAGTGCCACAGATGTAGCCATGACTCTAGAAGACACATCATTGAGTCTACTGCAGCATGGAATTGCACCTTGATGCCTCAATACCATCAGCAGCCACCTGCTCCAGCTCCTTGGCAAGCTGGCCAGGGACCTGTTTTGCTAGGGCCATAACAGTGTCCCATCTGAATTTTTGATACCTAGCAGTATAGGCCATATAATTGGCCTGAATGAGTCCCAAGGATGCTGCCATGTACTGTTTCTTTGCCATGGCATCAATCCTCCTGGAGTCCTTGTCCGGGGGGTGTGAAGCCAAGGGAATGTTTGCCTTATCACAGGCTGCAGCCTGCACTACCCCAACATGGCTGCATTGTTGTGTAAGGAACTCCGTGTCTGAGCCTGACAATGTATACCTCTTGTCCATTCTTTTATCCACAGCAGGTATAGTGTTAGGAGTCTTTAAAATTTTAAATGTCTGTTTCCCAAAAGATTTGTGCAAGAGAATAGACAGCCTCCTAGACTCTGGGATATCCATCATTTCTACATAGTCAGGCTTCTCCTGGTTATCCACAGCTTCTTCCATAGGAAGCTGGAGGGTTTCAGCCACTTTTTTATAGAACATGAAATGGGAGGGGGACTCAGAAAGCCTAGGAGGAGACACCCCTGAAGGTCTGTCTGGGGAGATGTCCGGGCCAATGGGCACATCCAGACTTTCAAATCCACATGCACTTTCCTCATACTCCTCTTCCTCCTCCTCCTACGGTTCATAAAACTCCTCTAACTCATAATCTTGAACCGGTGGAACCAGCCGAACCGAGCGCCTGCCTGATGGTGCCGGTTCGGTCGGAACCGGGAAAAGCGACTGAACAATTTTGATCGCTTTGGCTATCTCTTCAGCGGTTGGAGAGGAAAGTTTTGGCTCCACACCAGTTGATTTCTCTTTTCTAGTTCTTTTAGCCGGAACCGACTCCTCAGAATCGGCTCTCCTTTTGCCCGAAGAAGTGTCGCCCTGGTCACAGGGCACTCCTTCTGGTTCGGTTGGAACTGAACCAGGCTGGCCATCCGGTTCAGCGGACTTTTTGGCCTCCCTTTCCCTGAGCCTACCAGCTCTCTTTTCTAGGGTAGCTGCAGGGAAATTTTTGCAAATCTGGCAGTCTGCATTGAGGTGGTCAAACCCAGACAATAACACAGGTGGTGTGGGGGTCAGCCTTGGCAAAGGCTTCCCCACACACACTGCAGTGTTGAAACCCAGTGGGTCCAGTTTTTCTTTTGGGTTTCTCAGACACAGTGCCAGTCCTGACCAAACTTACCCTTTTATGGCAATCCGCCAGGCAAGACCCTCTTATCGGTTCCCAACCGTGTCACGGGTCGTGGAAAAAAACGTAATAAAATCCATTTTTTTTAGAACCGATAAGAACCAGTAACCGCACTCTAAAAGCACAATTTAAGATTTTTTAAAACAACTTGATCGGTTCAAACCGAACTGATAACCGTTTACAAGTTCCACACAGAATAGAATTAATGTAAAACCTATCTAGTACTCACAAATACCACAGACAGAGACTGAACCGACAGGTTGCGGTTTAAATTCGGTCGAAAACCGAGAAAACTGTACTTTAACCGACAAAATGAACCGAGCAGAAGTAGTAATCTCCGGAGCGACTGTTCAGTGAGGCGGAGTAAAGAATCTGACGGTTTGAGTTTGAAGAACAACAGACAGTCTCAACCGAGCTCGAGCTCAGCGTTCCATGCCTGGCATGGAAAGTTAACTCTTTCACCTCCGGAGCAGTTCGAAGGTTGGGACTCACTGCATATGTCAGAATATAGCAAGACTTCATGTTGTTTGAAATGGTAGGTCATGCCTCTGCTACAGTAAACTATCTGCTGCATTGATTACCCTGCCACAGATTTCAAATTTGACCTTCTGGTGTGAGCGTGCATGTCTGGGTGGGGAGAACATTCCGCCAGTAGAACTGTGCAGAATTTTGAAATTTCTACAGTAAACGTTCCAGGTGTGTTTGTGGAAAGGGGGGCGCTAAGCTAAACATTCTGCTAGCAGAATTATTCAGAATTTTTAATTCTTCTACTCCATGATAGACAATCGATCCTCCTACTGAATGTCGTAAAGAAAAAGAAACATGGTGGGAAAAGACGGCAGATCCTACAGGCTTTAAAGCAGCAGTATTTGTTAGTTACTATACATTTGTTTTCAGCAGTAATATTTTTGTGGCAGGAATGTCCATATAAAGCCAGTCTGGTGGCACAGAGGGCCGAGGTGCTAGGCGCCTTACCTCCCGCCAGGTTCAGGAATGGCCATAGGTCGTCCGGGGCTAGCCAGGGAGGGAGGGAGGATTGCGAGTCTGTAGGATGTAGGATAGCTCTCCTCCCTTGGGGAGAAGGGACTTCATGTTCCATGGCCTGCCTGCCACTTAGAGAAATCTAGGCGGCAGCACCATGTGACAACATGGGAAGGGGCCAGACAAGAGACATCGGGGGCGTCTCCAAAGAGGCGGAGTATGCACATGTGTCATTGCACATCCATGGGCCCAATGTGAAAACAGTAGGAAAACCCCTCTGATTGTTACACAGTGATGACCAGGTCTCTTGTAGGCCTTGCACAATGAGTGGGTGCTTCCAATCCAAGGTCCTGTGGCACGACCACCACAGAAGTTATGTCTTGGAGAAGTTGGGTGACGGGGCTGGACGGACAAGTCCAGATAACGGCTGCTAGGGGGTGCTGAATGAGGTAAACAGAATTATGGGGGGAAAAATATCAATATACCCATTTTTGCACAGAAACACAGAAATGAAAAAAGGTCTGTGGGGCCCATCCAGTCGGCCCACCCTGCCTAACTACTCTGCACTGTCCCTAACAGCCATCCCTCCCATTTGTTTCTGCCCCCCCTTTCCTAAGTAATGCCACATGCCTGTCCCACCCCTTCTTGAAGCTGTTCACTGATTTGTCCGGTTCCGCTTCCTCAGGTAGCTTGTTCCACTTGTCCACCACTCTGTCCGTGAAAAAGTGCTCCCAGATGTCCCTTTTGAATCTCCCCACTGTGGGTTCAATTGAGTTCTCTCTCGTTCCTGTAGTTGAACTCAAGGAGGAAAGTTCCTTGGCGTCCAACCTATTTATCCTGTACAGGTACTTGTATGTCTCAATCACGTTGCCCCTTTCCCTCATTTCCTCAGCGGTGTGCATGCTCAAGTCCTGCAGCCTCTCCTCATCGGTCTTGCCCCCAGACCATGGACTATCTTAGTTGACCTGCACTGCATTGTTTCCACCCTGTTGCAGCCTCTTCTTAGAGGTAGAATCCAGTACACACCAGTGACCTGTACAATGGGAGGATCACCTCCCGCTTTCTACTGCTTATCCACCTCCCTATGCAACCCAGCATCCTGTTTGCCTTGCCCACAGTTCTGTTACAATGGCTGTTGTTTTTAGACTGTAATAAAAATTAAAGTAATCCTTCAGTCACGGATTCAATTCTGGCTTAAAGAAAATTTTTTGACAGTACTGGCAGGGACAAAATGGACAAACTAGGTGGATCAGGTGGTCCTGGTCGGCCCACAGAGTCTATGTTTCTAGGTTTTTATTTATTTATGTATTTTTATTTAGTTTTTGTTGACCGGGTAAGTGCACTAGACAAATCCTGCCTATTTTCAGGCACGACCTGGGGGGGGAGATACAGATGAATGCTAACTGACCTTGAACCAGATTAAGCTGTTGGTAGTATTCTCAGTGAATGAGGGAAATCTGGCCAGGATACCGGGGAAATTCCCCTACTCTTTTTGATAAGTGCCATGGGATCTTTAACATCCACCTGAACTACCACCAACCCAGGCAGATGGGACCTCGGTTTAACATCTCATCTGAAAGATGGTACTGGGATATTAACCCAAGTGCCAGATGTGGGAACTGAACCCACAGCCCTCTGATCTCCTGGCCTCAGAGGCAAGTGTGCTACCTACCGAGCCACTGACACTGCTTTTAGGTGCACTCCACATGTAACCTCAATGGAAGAGATTTTTAAGAATTGCAAGTGGTGGCCATCTTTAATGACAAGAGTTAGTAATTACAAAATTAGTTATAAACACTGTTATAAAAATGACAGAGAAAAATTAAAATACACTGAGTATATATGTAAGGATGTCAGAAATTAATAAAAAACTACATAATGAAATGTTTTGCCGACTAACAAATACTGCTGCTTTAAAAGATTATTCCTGCAATTCTTAATAGCGTTGTACTGTAACCCCAGGCAAACCTGTTCAGGAAAAATCACCTCGTGTGACTCCTTCCAGCTGCATAGAATTATTGAATCTGGGCCTGTTTATTAACTGGAGGATCCATCACATCATCAGTTACTGCACTTTTTAATAAAATATATATCTATATTTTAAAATGTTTTTATTTTCTATTTGTTTTTCACAGATGGACACATTTTACAATTGCAATATGGCACTGCAGAGCATGGGGTGTTGTGGCATTTAAAAACAAATATCCACTATAAAGTCTCTCAAGGTTCCTTTTTGTCTTTTTGGAAATTAGTGAGTCAATGAGGGGAGTGAGACTATTAAATGGATATAGATAACTGTTTCAAAATGCTGTGAAAAAAGGAATGAAATAATAATTGTAACCTCCCTACTAATGGGGGTTCCTAAAAGCCTCCTAGGAGCTGCCCAAAAGTTCCCCCTGGTGGTTGGCGTTCGGCGCTTAAGCCGTTTTAGATGGAAATGATGTGAGTGCTTTTTAGAGCCTCTGTGTACCGTCTCTTTAAGGGCTGCCTGTTTGTAGTCCTAATCAGCTAAAAGGTGGGGGTTGTGTGGTTTTATGCCCGAGTCCTGCCCAGGCTGCCTGGTAAGTGCTCCGTTCTGCCCTCGCTATGTTGTGCAGTGGGAGGCCTCTGGAAAGATGTAATTGGTTATTAAAAATAGCGTAGAGTAATAATGATAATGTGGTTGTTCTAACCTGCCTTCCTTGCAGTAAAGGCTGTTCCGATTATCTCCTCCATTTTGGTCCCGAACTGCCAAATTGGACCAATCAGTACCTTGGGACTCTAGTAGAGCCGTCTGACCAATAGAGGAACTACTTGTAATTTCGGGAAAGGCATTATGGGCTATGGCGCTCTTTCGGGCCACTGAGGGCCGGAGTAATTGACTGGCATGTGACGCTAGCCAATGGGATCGGGTAGCGCCCGAGTTGTAAGGAGTGCCCCATGCTGCTAGGGGCAGATTCATTTGTGACCGTGAAGGAGAAGGGAGCTCTGAGCTTCTGCGCTGTTTGAGTGTTCGCGCGGGAAGCGCGTGAAAGGCCTGAGGCGACCGTTTTTCCTTGTCAGTGCTTCGGACTAAATCCGCCGGCGTGCGGTCGGAGGAGGCTGTGTAGGGACACAGCTACCTCACCAGCTTCACCTGAAGGACTGGAGAATCTGCTGAATCGCTCGGTCCATCAGGACGCTTTGAGGTGGCCGCCACGATGGGCGTGAGTCTGCTCGGGTCCTGAAAGCCGCTGCCTGGTATGGTACCCCTCTGTTGTTTGCCATATAAATGTGTGAGGAGGCTTCTGAAGCTCAGGCCCAGCCCTGCAAGTGGTGAAGGCCGGGTATCTGCTGGAGTCGTGAGTACTGGATCAGGGTAGTTCCCTGTTAAGCTTACAAGCAGTGGCCAAAATCTTTTCGTTATACTGCTGCCTGCATTAACTGAACCTTCTGCTCATTCTGATCTGCTCAGGAAAGTAAATGCTTATTTGTGTCAGGGCCCCAACCAGCTGCCACGAGGGACTAGCCATTAGGGCTTGGGTACTCAGGGACGGTAACTAATAGGTTTAGGCCTGTGCACAAAGCCCTAGGTAGATAAGTATAGTGATAAGCCAATCACCTTGATTTCCCCCTGTCCTTGTTATCCCCCCTTAAATAAATCAGATTGTTTGTTTTGCAGCTGTACCCTGTTTGGATTGTGTTTTACTGAGGATATACTGTACAGTGCAAGTGTGATAACGGTGTTTTACTTTCCAGGGGGTCCCCGGAGAGAGCTGAGAGATACGAGCCGAGGGGTAAGTGTACAGGGGAAAAGTATTGTCATTACTCCGTATGAGCCACTAGTGGGACGAAAGGGGGGTTGCAGTAACCCAGAGGGCTGTGACCGAGTCAACCTTGACTGTCTTAACCCCGACCTCTGGATGGAGGCACCAGTCAACGGATCTGGGCCCCTAACCCTGTCACAGTTGAGGCAGGCAGGGGAAGTAGCCCTAAGGGTAGCGCTCCCTGGGGGTTACAAATTGGAGGCACCGCTGGGATTAGCACCCCCTAGTGGCCAAGTGAGTGAAGTGCATAAGAAATGGAAAAACTGGAAAGGGATATGTTGGCAAAAATTAAGGTGGGTCCTATTAAGACAATGGTACACAAACTGATGGGGTGGGGTGAAGCCGAAGAGCTGGACTCCCAGAAAATTGTGTTACTGTTAGATGTGCCCCTGGGAACCCCAACAGCTGACATTGTTTCCATAGCAGAGCGTATTAAATGTTTGGCAAAGTGGAAGTAAAGGGGCGCATGGCTGACCTGCTCGACCGGACGCTGCAGGTGCTACTTTTGTGCAGTGTGGCCATTGACCCCGAGAGGGTACCTCCAGTGATTTACCTGAAGGGTGCTTCACAGGGATGGAGGCTAGTTCATATTCGGAGTGGGTCAGTCACTCCTGGGGGGTCTCCCCAGACTAATAGTTTTAAAGATAAACTGCTTAAATTGCTGGCTGTGGAGGGGAGGACTACCCATGAATTGCTGCAAGCACTGTATTTGTCTAGTGATGCTACCCCCAGGTCTCCCCAGGTACCTCCCCCTGTCCCCCCCAAGAGTTCTATTTTGGCTCCACTGCCCTTAGTGGTCCCTCCTATACAACTCGATTCCTACCGCAGGCTGAAACTTTTTTCTGCCACAGTGCCAGTGCCTACAGGGGAGGATGACCTGGAAGCTTGGATGGACTATGCCACCCCTTAGTTCAGGACTGGCAATGCTCTGAGGGGGAGAAAAGGAAGAGACTGATGGAGAGCCTGCGGGGTCCCGCTTTAGAAGCCATTAGGTTTTTGCGGGCCACCAATCCAGAAGCCACCACCGCAGAGTACCTCTCTGCTTTAGAGGGGGTGTTTGGGAGTACAGAGACTGGGGAAGATCTGTTATGGAAATTCAGGTCTGCCAAGCAGTGGAGAAATGAGAAACTATCCGCCTTTGTCACTAGGGTGGAGCGGGCTTTGTAGAAGGCCTATAGAAAAAGGGGAATCACTGCCACGGCCCTGAATCAGGTCAGGTTGGAACATGTTTTAAAGTCTGCTAGATTCTCTAGTGTAATACTGTTAAAACTTAAGCTACATGATCGACGGGCTACCCCGCCTGAATATTATCAATTGATGAGGGAAATTAGAGAGGTGGAGACCGATGAAGAGGGGTGGGAACCCTATGTGGGGGTGGTGAACCCTAGTGGGACCCCTGAGCCTAGCACCCCCGAAGAGACCAGCCTGTCAGGAAGGCCTGATGGATCCCCAGATTTTCCAGGTGATGTGGGAATGCGAGCTATTTCCTCCGACCCCCACGTAGAGAGTGAGTTGAGGGCCAAGGTCAGAAATTTACGGGAACTGGTGAGGGACTTGAAGCAATCTGCTATGTACCCTGTTAGGTCTGGGGGGTCTGAGTTATCTAGATACCAGAACCCTGGTCCAAGGGAGCCCCCTCATCCCCTTCAGGGTCCCCAACAGATAAGGTGTCTACCGCCCAATAGTGATCCCCGGGACCCCAAGTTCTGTTACCATTGCGGGGAGGATGGGCATTTTCAGCCTGAGTGACAGATGCCGGAGAATTTAAGGAAAGTCAACAGCAGACTGATCACTTGGCATCGCAGGGCCCAACCTCGACCCCCCAGGAAAAGCTCTGTGACCCGGGCCCATGCTCAACCAACTGTCAATGCTGTGCCCCCCCAAATGGTCTGATGTGGTCGGGCCCTCGATGGAGACCCTGGTGCGAGTAAATGGGATTCCCACCCGAGTTGTATTAAACAGTGGCTCTTAGGTAGCCATCATGTTTCAGGACTGGTATCAGACACACTTACCTGAGGTGCCCCTACAACCCTTGAATGGCCTACATGTGTGGGGATTGAGCGACAAAGCTTATCCGTATTTGGGGTATATCCGGGTCTGGTTGTCCTTCTCTGCTTCTGTGACTGGAGTGGACGAACAGGTGGAAACCTTAGCTTTAGTTTGCCCCCCTACTGGACTGTATGATGGGGTACCCCTGCTGATTGGGATGAATGCTCATATGTTTGGACGATTGGCCCAGCTGTGTTCAGAAAAGCAAGCATTCAAGACCGGGAAAGCCCTAAGGATACCCGCTGTAATTCAAAAGGCAGTTGCAACTCAGAAGAAGGTTAGCCAGGAGGAACCTGAAGGCCCGGTGGGTGTGGTGTGGAAAAAGGATCCGGCCCCAGTGATTCTTGCCCCGCGAATGCCCAATGTGTCCTGCATGGAGAAGTACGACTAAAAACAGGGGTTAAGAATAAGTTGTTGATGTTGGATGCACCTGGGGAGGGACGATTACCTGAGGGACTGTTGGTCAAACCCAGTATCTTGCCGGCTAGAGCTCATGCTTACGTTAAGAGGGTGATGGTTCAAGTGCATAATGTGTCCGACAAAGAGATTCGGATAAGAAGAGGGTGCACCTTGGCAAGTGTACATTGTGCAGGTACTGCAGTACTGCCGAATAGCAAGGGTTCCAGGACAGATGGCAGAGTTACTCCTGACATGTTTGATTTTGGTGACTCCCCGTTGCCAGCTGAATGGAAAAGGAGTATCAGTGAGAGGCTTGCCAAGAGGGACCAGGTTTTCTCCCTGAAAGAATGGGATGTGTGCAAGGGGCTGAGCATCACACTCGGCTGCATGACGAAAGGCCTTTCCGAGACAGATCCCGGCGCCTGGCCCCGGCTGACATAGATGATGTGAGGCGGCATTTGCAAGAGATGTTGGCTGCTGGTGTGATACAAGAGTCCAGGAGCCCCTATGCCTCCCCCATTGTAGTAGAAAGGAAAAAGAATGGGGTGGTTCGGATGTGTGTAGACTATTGCACTTTGAATCGGCGGACCATCCCAGACCAGTATACCATGCCGCGCATACAGGACGCCTTGGATTGTTTAAATGGCAGTAAGTGGTTCTCTGTGTTGGACCTCTGCAGCGGGTACTACCAGATCCCGATGGCCCCAGAGGACCGAGAGAAGACTGCATTTATTTGCCCCCTAGGTTTCTATGAGTTCATGCGGATGCCTCAGGGATTTCAGGTGCCCCAGCCACCTTTCAACGCCTGATGGAACGTGCCGTCGGGGACATGAATTTGCTCGAGTGCTTGGTCTACTTAGATGATGTCATAGTGTTTGGCCGCTCGTTGGAAGAACATGAGCAGCAATTGTTCAATGTCTTGGATCGGTTGGAGGATTTTGGCCTCAAGCTGTCTACAGACAAGTGTCAATTCTTCCAAACTTCTGTGAAATATGTGGGCCACATAGTATCCACTGAGGGCATAGAGACTGACCCTAGCAAAGTGGAGGCTTTGACCACTTGGCCTCAGCCCAGGAATTTGAAAGAACTGCAACGGTTCCTGGGGTTTTGTGGATATTATAGGCGGTTTGTCAAAGATTATTCTCGAGTGATTCGCCCCCTCCTCAACCTCACTCAGGGGTACCTCCTCGCACAAAAAGTATAAGAAGGTTGTGCCTCTGAGACAGAGAAGAAGCATTTCCGGCCAAATGATGTGTTTGGGGATCGTTGGACTGCTGAGTGTGAGGAAGCTTTCTATGACATCATATATCAACTTACCCATGCCCCAGTGTTGGCCTATGCTGACCTGGCCAAGCCACACATTCTCCATACTGATGCCAGTCTACAAGGATTGGGTGCTGTGTTATATCAGGAGCACTCGAATGGTCCGAGACCTGTAGCTTTTGCCAGCAGAAGTCTGACTCCTTCAGAAAAAAACTATCCAGTGCATAAACTAGAGTTCCTGGCCCTGAAGTGGGCCATCGTTGATCAGTTTCATGACTATTTGTATGGTGCCAAGATATTGGTGAAGACTGATAACAATCCTCTGACCTATGTACAAACCTCAGCCAATTTGGACGCCACTGGCCACAGGTGGCTCTCTGCCTTGGCCACCTATGACTATGCTGTTGAGTACAGAGCAGGCCTAAACCATATAGATGCGGATGCCCTCTCTCGGAGACCTATGCCACAAACTGATTGGGTCAGGTTGTCGGAGCCTGACATAAGAGCCCTTTGCCAGAAATTTGACAAGGAGGAACAGGTGTCTCCTGATGTTGTGGACTGTATAGCGGATTGCTTGGGGCCATCCGAAAACTGCATACCTGCTGCTTACTGTCATTTTTCCGCATTGGACACTAGTTCACTGCCCCAGTTTAACAATGCTAGTCTTCAACGGGCCCAATCCCGAGACTCTATGATAAAAACGGTTGTGGAAGCTTTGTAGGCCGGGAGGGACGTGTCCAAGTTGCGTTCCACTAACTTGAGAACTGCCTTGTTGTACAAAGAAGGGCCCAAATTAAGGCTGATTAACCAACTACTATACAGAGAGACTGTAGGTAAGGAGGGCCGGGTAGACAAACAACAACTGGTGGGTGCTGCCCTCAACTTTTAAGGAACTGGTCCTGAGGTCCTTGCATAATCACATGGGGCATCTTGGCATAGAACAAACTCTCGATCTGGTATGGACCCGATTTTACTGGCCAAAAATGAGAACAGACGTACAGCATTATGTCAAGACCTGTAGCCGCTGTTTGCAAAGAAAAGCCCTACCCCAGAGAGCTGCCCCCATGGTCAATATTACCACTAGTGCCCCTATGGAACTGGTCTGCATTGATTTCTTGAGTCTAGAACCAGATCTGAAAAATATCAGTAACATATTGGTAGTCACTTATCATTTCACACGGTATGCACAGGCCTTTCCCTACTAAAGATCAGAAAGCAACCACGGTGGCTAAAATACTTGAAAACTTTTTTGTCCACTATGGGGCCCCCCCAGCGGATCCATTCCAACTAGGGGAGGGACTCTGAGAGCCACCTGATTAAAGAGATGCTATCTTTGTGGGGGGTGCGGAAGTCAAGAACCACCCCATACCATCCCCAGGGGGATCCCAAGCCTGAAAGGTTTAACCGCACACTGCTTGATATGTTGGGCACACTGCAACCCAAGGACAAGCCTAGATGGAGCCAGCAGATTAGCACCCTGGTTCATGCTTATAATTGCACCAAAAGTGATGCCACTGGATTTTCCCCGTATAGACTGATGTTTGGGAGAGAAGCTGGACTACCCGTGGATGTGTATTTTGGGGCTTCCCCTGATGGGGTGCAAGCAGAAAATCATCTACAATACGTGCAGAAGCTGAAGGCCCAGTTGAACCATGCCTATCAGCTGGCCCAGACCATGGCTGCTAAACGAAACCTGGCCAACAAGGAGAGGTATGATAAGAAAGTGAAAACAATGGAACTGAGAGATGGGGATAGAGTGTTACTGACAAACCTGGGACTGCATGGCAAACATAAAATCGCTGACAGATGGCATCACCTCCCTCACATTGTTGTGGGAAAACTGGCAGATTTGCCTGTATATAAAGTGCGGCCTGAAAACAACTCCAAAGATGTGAAAACTATACACAGAAATCATCTGCTGCCAATCAGGCAAATCCTGATTGAAGCTGAGTCTCCCACTGCCCTCCCCTCCAGGCCTATGACTAGATCTGCTGCCAGGAAAAGAACCAGACCAATTGATTCTTCAGCTGGCCAACAAGGAGGGTCTTGTCCAAATCCCTCTGATGAAAATGATCACCAATCTGTGTCTGAAGACAATGAGAATGATGTTGAATACTATCCCTCTTACGAACTGAGCCAACTGTTACGGGGCAATCCCCTTGTTAACTCTGGAGATGAGGGTGGGCCTTCTGGACTGTTCGAGCCCCCTACTTTGTCTCCGGAGCCAATGCTTCAAGAGGATGAGCTGGGTAGCAGTAAGGCCCAAGGGGTGGGGTCCTTGAGCCTGGCTGAACTGTCTGGCCTGGCTGAACTATCTGACTTTTCAGAAGAGGAAAGTGATGTGGGGGAACAAGCCAGTGATATGCCGGACCCTGAAGAATATTTTGAATGCCATGATGGTTCCTTACTAGTATCTGAACAGGCCTCAGTTGAGCCAAGTAGTGTGGGTCCCGATGTAGAGGGTCAGGTCCCCGATAGTACTATGAGCCCTGGGTCCTATTCCCCTGTGGAGATTCCCCCTACTAATCTCAATGAGGTTGAGTTGGAACCGGGGCCTGTAACGGGGTTTTCCGAGACCCCTAGACGATCTAGCCGGGAAGTACGGCCAGTAATAAAGTTGAGTTATGAGTCTCTGGGTCAGCCTGTGGACCTGCCCTTAAATGTGGTCCATAAGGGGTGTATGTGTCTCCGAGCTCCTTGCCCAAGTTAGCCTTAGGGGATAACTCCAGCCTGTTAGTATTACCTTATGAGTCGGGTACCCCAACCCCGGCTGGCCCACCAGTAGCTGATAGGAAAGGGTCCCCTCTTTCAAGGTGTCATGGGCAGAGAGTAATAACCTGATTTGAAAAGGAGAAAGTTGTGTGTGTGTGTGTAATGTTGCATAAACTGTGGTAACCTGTAAATACAGTAGTAATACATGTGAACTAAAGTGTGACACTATGTTAATCAAGATGCTTGCCTTGAAGTAATCTAAGGGTAACTACTTGACGCAGATGCCAAGTTCTTTCTAGGCCAGGAAGGGTGTAACCCCCCTACTAATGAGGGTTCCTAAAAGCCTCCTAGGAGCTGCCCAAAAGTTCTCCCTGGTGGTTGGCGTTCGGCGCTTAAGCCGTTTTAGATGGAAATGATGTGAGTGCATTTAGAGCCTCTGAGTACCATCTCTTTAAGGGCTGCCTGTTTGTAGTCCTAATCAGCTGAAAGGGAGGGGCTGTGTGGTTTTATTCCCGAGTCCCGCCCGGGCTGCCCAGTAAGTGCTCTGTTCTGCCCTCGCTATGTTGTGCAGTGGGAGGCCTCTGGAAAGATGTAATTGGTTATTGAAAATAGCGTAGAGTAATAATGATAATGTGGTTGTTCTAACCTGCCTTCCTTGCAGTAAAGGCTGTTCCGATTATCTCCTCCATTTTGGTCCCGAACTGCCAAATTGGACCAATCAGTACCTTGGGACTCTAGTAGAGCCGTCTGACCAATAGAGGAACTGCTTGTAATTTCGGGAAAGGCATTACAGGCTATGGCACTTTTTCGGGCCACTGAGGGCCGGAGTAATTGACTGGCATGTGACGCTAGCCAATGGGATCAGGTAGCGCCCGAGCTGTAAGGAGTGCCCCATGCTGCTAGGGGCAGATTCGTTTGTGACTGTGAAGGAGAAGGGAGCTCTGAGCTTCTGCGCCGTTTGAGTGTTCGCGCAGGAAGCGCGTGAAAGGCCTGAGGCGGCCGTTTTTCCTTGTCAGTGCTTCGGACTAAATCCACCAGCGTGCGGTCAGAGGAGGCTATGTAGGGACATAGCTACCTACCAGGCTTCACCTGAAGGGGACTGGAGAATCTGCTGAATCGCGCTCGGTCCATCAGGACGTTTGGAGTGGCTGCTACTGCCCGAGTGGACCGTGAGTTCGTTCGGGTCCTGAAAGTCGCTGCCTGGTATGGTACCCCTCTGTTGTTTGCCATATAAATGTGTGAGGAGGCTTCTGGAGCTCAGGCCCAGCCCTGCAAGTGGTGAAGGCCGGGTATCTGCTGGAGTCGTGAGTACTGGATCAGGGTAGTTCCCTGTTAGCTTAGAAGCAGTGGCCAAAATCTTTTTGTTATACTACTGCCTGCATTAACTGAGTCTTCTGCTCATTCTGATCTGCTCAGGAAAGTAAATGCTTATTTGTGTCAGGGCCCCAGCCAGCTGCCACGAGGGAGTAGCCATTAGGGCTTGGGTACCCAGGGACGGTAACTAATAGGTTTAGGCCTGTGCACAAAGCCCTAGGTAGATAAGTATAGTGATAAGCCAATCACCTTGATTTCCCCCTGTCCTTGTTATCCCCCCTTAAATAAATCAGATTGTTTGTTTTGCAACTGTACCCTGGCTGGATTGTGTTTTACTGAGGATATACTGTACAGTGCAAATGTGATAATGGTGTTTTACTTTCCAGGGGGTCCCCGGAGAGAGCTGAGAGATACGAGCCGAGGGGTAAGTGTACAGGGGAAAAGCATCGTCATTACTCTGTGTGAGCCACTAGTGGGACGAAAGTGGGGCTGCAGTAACCCAGAGGGCTGTGACCGAGTCAATCTTGACTGTCTTAACCCCGACCTCTGGGTGGAGGCACCCGACAATGGATCTGGGCCCCTCACCCTGTCACAGCTGAGGCAGGCAGGGGTAGTAGCCCTAAGGGTAGCGCCCCCTTGGGGTTACATAATGTATTAGAACAATGCGTTGTGTCTTTTAGAGACTTTAATTTAAAAGTCTGAAAACAGTAAACAAAAAGGGTCAAAAAGCTTCATTAAACCTAAATTTATAGATTTCATATAGGTAAGAAATCAGCATCAATTATCTAGAAACTTATTGAGAATAATCTCAATTCAAATGAGTGAAGTCTAGATGACTTAAAACTAGTGTCAAGCGGTGTTTCTGTAGAACGCTATGGTAAAAAAATGAAAGTCATTACCGAAAAGTAATAGTTTTACAAATCTGAAAAGAACTGATTTTGTGTTTCAGTTACCTTAACTGCACTTAAAATCATGCAGTTAAGGTAACTGTTTTCAGACTTTTAAATTAAAGTCTCTAAGAGACACAACGCATCCTCCTAGCACCATTCAAACTCGCGAGTGATTAACAGGTCCCATCAGGTCCGTTCCACCTGATTTCTATATAAACTTTGATATAATAATAACTTTTGAAACAAGTTAAAATATACTTTTCTAAAACAGTAAAAACATATTGTTCTAATACATTATTATTTTGTTCCTTTTTTTCACAGTGAATAATAAGCTCCAAGTCTGATGAAGGAACATTGTTTAAGTTCTGAAACATTACTACTTGGATAAAAAACCTTTTTAGGAGCCAAATGAAAATGTAACATTAAGAGACTATGTATTGAAGCAAGTTTGTCTCTGCAATTCATATTCTGGGACGAAATATATTTTTTTCAAAGAGAGGAACTTCATGACTTTGTATTTAAATAAAAAATGAATAACATTATTGTGGTAGAGTGAAACTCATATTTTGAAACAGTGTTGTGGCATTTACATACTTTTTGTGTGGTTTAAGGCATTTAACTATGACTCGAGGCACACCACTTGAGGCATGGGTAAATCACACAATGACCCACATACTGTCACTCCTTCCTGCTTAATTGCACCATTTTGTGTTCTAGCATAACCTGGTGGTATGTATCTCCAAGAATGTCATGTGGTCTTTGTAACCATCTACTTGGGTTAACATCTATACATGTGGCACTGGGCCACTGAGTTCTCAGGTGTTCATGCCCCTCGCCACGAAGGTTCAGGATTGAGGGGGGACTGGGCATTTACTCTTCAAAAAATGGGGGCTCGCATCCTAAAGCTAACAACACGGTGCCTCCAAGAAGAAAATTAAAGTGGGACTGATCAAAAGTAGGGTTCCACCCCTGAGATGCAGTACCAACCCAGCTCCCCACTTCAGGATGCCTCCCATGACTGTGTAGCAATGCAATGTAATTATACGAGGAATTTCTGGAAACCAATGTTGCCTCCAAGGCAGAACCTTACCTCTGAGGCAGCACTTTACTCTTCTCTCATAACTAACTTACTTAGCAAATACAGTACTTACACTATTCCAACTCCATGCTGCCATGGATCACTCTTCTAGTGAAAAAAACAACTGAAAAACAAAATAAAAAAACTGAAAAAAAAACTGCACAAGTCCCTGTTAAAATTCAAACCATGCTCTTTGGATGAAAATGCAGAAATGTGTCCTTACCTGGAATCAAACTATTGATCCTTTGTTTGTGAGAGAGAGACTGTCAGATTTTAATGTTTAGTAAATGTGTGAACAGTACTAGAAGTTGCAGAGCACATTTCAGCAGTCAACACATTGTGGAAACAGCCCACAGAAGTAGCCATGCCAGTAGTAATGGAGTGGCTATGAACAGGAACCGGAAAATGCTTACCACACTTCTGGTAACAGAAAACAATACAAGATGCAAACCATGTGGAAAGCCAAATGGACCTTAACAGTGGAGTACTAGAGACCTGATTCCAAAAGGGATAAGAGGAAATCCAGAACATGACTCTCAGGACACCTGAAGGCTATAGGAGGCTCACCAAATCATGAAACGTTTCCATTTCTGGGGACAGGTGTGCCTAGAAGACGGTTCACAAGCCACAAGGAGAAAATCAGCAATCATGGGAGATCCCAAAGCAGGAGAGTTCTACATTCTCAGGAGCCAGGGCATGGAGGTTTTTCTGGTTTCCGATTTTCTGGGTACTTATAAAACTTCCAACACCCAAGTAGAAAGATTTAATCCTGTAAATTCTAGCTGTTCAGGAACCACATTTTCAGGTAAAGGGCTTTGAAGTTTGGATGAAACAACCTCTCTGGAGACAAAGGAGGTCCTGTCTTGGTGGGAGACGCAGAGGTTTATTGACAGACAATCTGAGTAGCACATGGTACCATGGCTGCCTGGCCCAATCTGGAACTATTAAAATCATTTTTGCACTCTCTTCTCTGAATTTGAGAAGGACTCGCCCCAAACTCCCCCATTCCAGTTGAGAGGCATCTGTAGTGAAGATCACACTGTTTTCTGGAAAGAAGAGGGGAACTCCTCAGAGAAAAGCAGAAGCTTATCACCAGTTTAGAAGCTTATCAGCCTCAGCTGGACTGGAACTAACTGCGTCATAGGAGCAATTGTGACACCAAAATTCAATACCACTGAATTTCCCTCATTTTTAATCAAGTTAGGGGAACTGCAGCTGTAGTCAAGGACATGTAACCCAGGAGTCTGGGGAAATCCTGTGCAGTCTTGTTTTGAGTCTGGAACAAAAGTAGCAGCAAACTTTATTACATCCGATTCCCTGTGAGGGGCACAAAGGTCTTGCCCTTCACAGTGTGCCATTCTGCACCTGTGAACTCCAGATACTGCCTAGGTCCCAGTACTGACTTCTCCCGGTTTACCACAAATCCTGGGAACTGAAGGAGGCTCATGGTTTTGTCTAGACACCCAAACATCCTGAAGGTTTTCCTACAAATTAACCAGTTGCCTACATGTGGGAAGACTGTCACCTCTTCTCCTCTTAGTACTGCTGCAACTACTACAGAGGTATTTTGTGAGCAGTCTTGGGGCTAAAGTGAGAGAAGAAGGAATTACTCTGAATTGGTATTGACTTACAATGACTCAACCTTAAAAACCGCAAACATGGACAGTTTTAGTAAGGGTAGAAGGAGCCCAACATCTGTGTCTTCTACCTTTACAGTACCTCTATAGTAGCACCCATTGTCACAGAATGATTTTCCCCTCCGATAACCTCCCTTGGAGTAAGATATAAAGTACCTATAACTGCCACTATCTTTTTGGTGATAGTCGTGTAAGTGATCTCTGCTTATTAACCTTCTCTATATAGACTTCTGTTTTATCTCAAACAGGGAGTCTCAACCAAAATGGAAAAGGAGAAGCTTTTTATAGTAGGTCATAAGACAGGTTAGACATCCTGAGCCAAACATCTCCTTGTGACTCTGTGACTCCTGCATTAATCACAGTTCTGGATCAGGTGTCATTCAAATCAACAGCCATCTGAAGCTGCTGCCTGGAAGCCTCAAGGCCAGCCACCACTACAAGAGCAATATGTTCTTTGTCTTCCACTGGCACCTTCTCGCACAGAGGCAACATGGAAGAACACAGAGAAAAACAGGTTATTCACCTGTAACAGTGGTTCTAGGAGTGGTATATGTTGTTCATCCACACTCTTTGGCATGTCCCTTTCCCCTTTAAGGATCACCGGAAGTCTTCAAGCTGGCTCCTCCAACCCAACTGGGTGGTATATACCTCGGCTCCGCTCCATGACACCAGATCTTAGCCCGCTGGAAGCCAGATTGTGTGCGTCTGCAGTCAGGGAGGTCGGGTGGGTCCATGTGGATGAACAACATATACCATTCCTAGAACCACTGTTACAGGTGAGTAACCTGTTTTTCTAGGATCATGGATATGTTGTTCATCCACACTCTTTGGCAGACTCCTGGCAGTTCTCTGGGAGGAGGGAGGCAAGGTGCACACCCCCTACTTGGGGAACGGACATTAGAGAACTGAGGCCCCAAAACTAGCATCCCGGCGTGACTCAAGGTCGATGTGGTAGTGGCTGATGAAGGTGTCTGCTGACTTCCAGGTAGCAGCCAGACAGATTTCCTGGATAGGGATGTCCCTGAAAGCAGCCACCGATGCAGCTCTGGGAGGCTCCTTGCCCGCCAACTCATAATACAGACCTATGCAGGACGTAATCCATCCTGTAATAGTCCGCTTTGATGCAGGTCTGCCAGAAGCGGCTTCAGCGGAGGTGACAAACAGCTGGCGACCCTCTCCCCGAATTTCCGCTGTCCTCTCCTTGTAATAGGAGAGAGCACGTCTCAGGTCCAAAGTATGGAGCCTGTACTCTGTGTTCGAGGTGTAGTTAGGGTAATAAACCGGCAGAGTCAACACCTGATTAAGGTGAAACTCTGACACCACCTTCGAAAGGAATTTTGAGTGGGGGCGCAGGACAACCTTGTCCCCGTGGAAGACCAGATAAGGGGAGTCCACCGAAAGCGCCTGGAGCTCCCCTGTCTTTCTGGCAGACGTGATAGCCATGAGGAAGGCCGTCTTCCATGACAAGTGCGACAAAGCACACTTGAGCATTGGTTCAAATGGCTTGCCCATGCCAGTACCAGCAGTAGATCCCACGGAGGTGGAGGTTCACGCACCGGAAGGGATATGTGATCAAGGCCTTTAAAAAAGTGCCCAACCACTGTCTCCTGCACCAACGTTGGCTGACCGGCCCGCGCCCGGTAGGCAGAGACAGCTGACAGGTGCACCCTAAGGGTCAATGACCGCAAACCCCCTTTGGTGAGAGACCAAAGGGAGTCGAGAATGTTAGCCACTGGACAGGATAAAGGGTCCGGGCCCTTGCTCTGACATCAAATGGAAAACCTTTTCCATTTGAAGGCATAACATTTCCTGGCCAATTCCTTTCTGAATGCCTCCACCATGGTGTAGACATCTTCAGAAAAACCCAAAGCCTGGAACTCTAGCCGCTCAGGTACCAGGCTGTGAGGTGCAGGGATTGAAGGTCTGGATGGAATACCTTTCCCTGACTGAGTGAAATCAGGTCCGGGCATGTGCAAAGCCACTCACCAGCTGAGGCTGAGGAGATCTGGATACCAGAACTGGCGCGGCCAGTCTGGGGCACCAAGGATCACCTTCGCCTTGTCCCTCCTCACCTTGAGCAGCACCTTGTGGATCAAGGGAAATGGAGGAAAGGCGTATAGGAGGTCTGGGGTCCATGGCCTCAAGAAGCCATCCCCCTGCAGCGAGGCCTGCTGAGGGGACGGGCATGAAACAGCCTCAGCTTGGTGTTTTCCCTGGGAGCAAACAGGTCCACCATCGGTTTGCCCAAACAGGAGAACAGGCTGCAATCTACCTCTGGATGGAGAGACCACTCGTGGGATGTCTGGCCCAAGCGGCTGAGAGCATCCGCCCGATGGTTCGAGGCTCCTGCCACACGGATGGCTAGGAGATCTGCCTCCAATCGGCTCACGAGGGTCCAGATGCGGAGCGCCTCTTTGCACAGCAGACGGGAGTGCCTGCTGCCCTGTTTGCTGAGGTAGTACATGGTCATGGTATTGTCCGTCTGGACTTGAACCACTTGATCCCAAAGCTGAGGAGCGAAAGCTGACAACGCCAATCTGACTGCTCTGAGCTCCAACAGGTTGATGTGGCATCGGGACTCCTCAGAGGTCCAGAGTCCATGGGCCCTTTCATCCCCCATGTGGGCTCCCCAGCCCATGAGAGAGGCATCGGTCATGAGAACGACCATCGGCTCGGGGCAGACAAATGGGATCCCTTCCTGCAACTGGTTTGGGGCGGTCCACCATTGGAGAGTGTGACACATCTTCTGGGTTACAGTGATCAGCTGGTCAAATTGACCGTGGCGCTGAGTTCACTGGGCGGCTAGCTCCCACTGGAGGGGGAGCATGTACAACCGGGCCCAATGGACCACCGAGGTGCATGCCGCCGTGTAGCCCAGAAGGCGCAGAAAGTCCCGGGCAGGGCGCAACTCCCCACCTAGAAATGATTGGGCAAAGGAGGAAAGAACCTCTGCCCTGTCCACCGGGAACCGTGCTCTGGTTTGACGAGAGTCGAGCTCTACCCCGATGAACCCATCACCTGAGAAGACACGAGTTCTGATTTGGCCTCACTGATTAAGAGGCCGAGTTGGGAGCAGGTCTGGAGGGCCAGATCCCTGGACCTCTCCACCTCCTGTTGGGTGGGAACTGCCAGAAGCCAGTCGTCGAGGTAGGGGTAAATTCTGACCCCCACCCCCGATGCCAGAGATGGGCTGCCACCACTGCAATGCATTTGGTGAAGGCCCATGGGGCCGACGACAGGCCGAACGGCATGGCTCGGAACTCGTACAGGGTCCCTGTGACCCTGAAGCGGAGGAACCGCTGATGGGACGGACGGTTTGGGACATGAAAGAACGCATTATACAGATCCAGTGAACAAAACCACATGTTTCGCTCCAAGGATGGAATGATCTGGGACAGAGTGACTATTCGAAAGGTGCGAGACCTGAGATATTGATTCAGGTCGTGGAGATCTAGAATGGAGCGTCAGTCCCCCCATCCACTCAGGCACCAGCAAGTACCTGGAGACGAAGCCTGGGTCTGCTGGAGGATCCGCCACAGGAGCTATTGCCTCCTTGAGGAGGAGCTAAGCAATGTCGTCTTAAAGAGCCAACTGGGTTTGAGCGGATATCCGTTCCTCATAAGGGACACAGGCTCAGCTGGGAGGGTACTGTTCGAATTCTAGAGGTAGTCCCTGACCGACCACTTCTAGAACCCACCTGTCTGAAGTGACAGCGGACTAGGCGGAAAGGAAGTGGCGGAGCCAGCCCCCCACGGAAGGACCCAGAGCTGTCGTGATGGGAGTAGGGGTGGCAACCCCCACCCCATCACTAAGCAGGCTTAGAGGAGGAAGAGGCTCCAGGACCTGAACCTTGGCCTCCTTTACGGGCCTGTTGGGATCCGGGCTTGGGCTGAGGGCACCAAGCGTGAGTCTGCTGCTGATGCTGATGTCCTCCTTGAAAGGAGGACTGCCGAGCCGCAGGGGAAGAGTGCAATAAGGGCTTCTGCTGGTTCTTGCCCTAAGAACCCTTGGTAGAAGTAGCATCCAAGGTGGCGTCGAACTGCTCAATGCGCTGAAGATGATCAGCCACTCATGGGCCGAACAAGTCGGTCCCGAGGAAGGGCACATCAGCTAGTTTGTGCTGAGTGTCCGCTGGAAAGGATGAGAGCCTCAGCCAAGCCCTGCAATGAGAGGCAACTGTGACAGCCATCAAGCTGGCACAAGAATCCCCAATGTGCAGGGCCATCTGGAGCTGCTGTTTGGCAACAGCTCGGCCCTGGTCTCGGACCTGCCTGACCGTGGTCTGCATGTCCACGGGGAGATGTGGGAGGACCTCATCTAACGACCCGAGAAGGGTGTGAGAGAAGTGTGCCATGATGACAGCCGAACTTGCCTGACAAAGGCCCAAGGAGGAGGCCACATAGACCTTCCTCACCGAATGGTCCAAGAGCTTGAACTCTTTATCGGGAGGTCGGTCCGGATCGGCAGAGCTGCCAGTATACCTGAACAAAGAGGCAGTCACCAGGCTCTCGGACAAAGGGTGCTCTGTGAACTCCGCTAGGGACCCCATGGGCACAGCGTACTTGCAGGCCATGCGGGCAGATGGAGATGGACAAGAGGCAGGACATTGCCAGAGTTCAAAGGCCGGACCAACAATGGCCTCAGCCACAGGGAAGGTCTCCATCAGGGTATCCCCTTTATTAAGGATGTCCGTAAGAGGGTACTCTGCCTTTTTCTGGATAGACTCCAGGGGCACCCCTGTGGACTCAGAGATGAGGCGAAGGATCCCTTGGAAGGAGGCAAGACCTTCCTCCGTCCAAAAGCCAACTGACAATTCATCATCCCCAGGATGAGAATGAAGTCCGGTGATGTCCAAATCCGGATACAGCGGTCTGCCACCCAAATCACCCTCGACTCGCCGTGGGCAATCCAGGGTGACTGTGACCGATAAATGCCGGGGAAGCCTAGTGTCCAGTCTGTCTTCTTTGAAAGGAGCCCCTCCCACAGGTTGCTTAGGCAACAGTTCCAGCACAATCGGTGGAGAGACCAGGTTTAGGCCAAACAGGTGGTCTCGCTGCCCCTGCAGGTGGGGGAACCGAAGATTTCGGCTCCAAAGGGATCGGTTTCGGCCTAGGAGGCAAAAGCCAAGTAATGGCCACGGTCAGAGCCAGGGTAGGCTTGTGCCCGGACAAGATCAGTTGTTGCCACATGAGGTCCTCGTAGTGCCGGAGTTTCTGCCGGAGCCTCTCCTCATCCAAGGAGGACGAGGACGGCCGATGGCGTCGCCTCTTCTTTGAGCACTTATGGCTCTTCCTCGGCCTTTCGGTCGAGGGGGTTCTAGACCTCAACCAAGATCAGGCGGGCTGACTCGGTCGCTCAGGGGATACCGGCGGGACCAGTGACTCCCGGGGGTCGAGAACCGGGTCCTCGATGGGGACACCAGTGGGCTGGGTCTCCTCATCGGGGAAAACAAGGACAGGAGTCCTCTCTAAGGAGTCGTCGACCGGAGTCGTTGACAGTGGGTCGATTGGGACGATAACAATTTCGACCTCGTTGACAGCATCCTCGGTCAGCTGGCCTGATGGAAGGTCCGAGAAGCCAGCGGCCAAAGAAGCGATATCGACAGAGGTCAAGACCGCATGCTCCTGGGACTGAGACCTCATTTGGTCCTGAGAAGTTCGGTTCCTTCTCCCGCTTAATGGGTTGGGAGGAGTGCAAGCCAGCAGGCGCTTCTCCCTGGGTGGGAAGAGACTGGCACATCTCCCAGAAGGAGCCCGAGAAGGTGGAGCCCAGGTTGAGCAGAACGAAGAAGCTCCGAGAGTCTGCAGCACGAGTCGCTTCTTTCTCTAATGCCTGCATGCATTCCAATTGCTTGGCGGAGCCCGCAACCGTGGAAACCGCCCACCTAGCCTCTTTGGACTTCACCGGAGGGTTCCTCATCTCCAGTCTCCCCAATTTCAAGCACACAAGACAGTCGTCTAGGACGTTGGGATGGAAGGCCAAGCAAAAACTGCAGGACGAGGTGCCATGGCTGACACCGAGGCAGTAGATGCACATGAGGTGGGGATCTGTATGCAACATCTTTTGGCCGCAGGAGCACCGGCGAAATCCCGGGGGAAGATTTCTCATCCATAATCGAAGCTGAGAAAAAACGATCGCTAACTCTAACGATATGGAGTTTTGGTCAAACCAAAGGTTTGAAAGCCATGGCCTACGAAATGCATGAGCACGACGGAGGCAACCTGAACCTTCCAGCGGAAAGGAAGATCTAGCATCATGGGACAAAGCCGAGGTATATACCACCCAGGTGGATTGGAGGAGCCAGCTTGAAGACTTCCGGTGATCCTTAAAGGGGAAAGGGACACGCTAAAGAATGTGGATGAACAACATATCCACGATCCTAGAAACATAGAATTTGATGGCAGAGAAGGATCGCTGAGCCCACCTAGTCTGCCATTTCCTTACCTATTGGGTAAGCTGCAGATCCTAGTTAACCAACAGCCTACTTCCTCCTACCCCTCACTAGACTTGCCTTATGTCTTTCCCATATGCATTCTTGAATTCCTCCACAGTTTTTAACTCTACAACCTCCTCAGGAAGGCCGTTCCATGCATCTACAACCCTCTCTGTGAAGAAATACTTCCTCACATTACCTCCGAGCCATCCCCCCCTCTATCTTCAAATTGTGCCCCCTTGTTCTTGCACATCTCTTTTTTTGAAAGATGCTACCCGCTTGGACTTTGTTGATTCCCTTGAGGTACTTGAAAGTTTCTATCATGTCCCCCACCCTCCTTTCCTCAAGGGTACACATATTAAGCTCCTTTAGTCTCTCTTCATATGTCTTCTGGTGCAGACCCTGCACCATTTTGGTTGCCCTCCTCTGGACAGCCTCCATCCTGTCTATGTCCTTGCGGCGATGGGGTCTCCAAAACTGCACACTGTACTCCAGATGGGGTCTCACCAACTGTTTATACAGAGGGATAACAACTTCCTGTTTTCTACTGGTGATGCCTCTCCCTATGCATCCTAGTATCCCCCAGCCCTCCTTACTGCCTTCTCACTGCTTGCCCACCTTTAGGTCATCTGATATAACTACCCCCACGCACCTTTCCATTTTTGTTGTTTTTAGTATCTCACCCCCCACTGTGTACTCTTCCCCTGGGTTTCTGTTTCCCAGATGCATTACTTTGCACTTCCGTGCATTGAATCTAAGCTGCCATACATCTGACCATTCCTCCAACCTTGCCAAGTCCATTCTCATCCTTTCCACCCCACCTTGTGCATCAACCCTGTTGCAGATCTTTGTATCATCTGCAATGAGACATACTTTTCCTTTCTGTCCCTCCGCAATGTCCCTTATAAAGATATTAAAGAGGACCAGTCCCGGTGCTGAACCCTGTGGTACCCCGCTAGTAACCCTCCTTTCTTCAGAGTGGACTCTGTTTACTATTACCCTCTGTGTTCTGTTGTCTAGCCAATTTTTTACCCAGGCTACCACCTTGGGACCCACTCCAAGGCTGGCTAAATGGCTAACTGTGTCAAATGCCTTGCTAAAGCCTAGGTAGGCCATGCCTACAGCCCCTTCCTGGTCTACTACTTTGGTCACCTAGTCAAATAAATCTATTAGATTCATCTGACATGACCTTCCCACTGTGAATCCATGATGCCTTGGGTCCTGTGCTCCGGTGGCCTCTAGGTACTCAACAGTTCTTTCCTTCAGAAGTGATTCCATCATTTTCCCTATCACTGAGGTCAAACTAACTGGTCTGTAGTTTCCTGCCTCTGCCCTGCTCCCACTTTTGTGAAGTGGAATCACATCTGCCCTCCTCCAGTCCTCAGGTACCACCCCATCCTCCCATGCTTTGTTAAAGAGGGTAGTCAGTGGTGTCACTAGTTCTACCCTTAGTTCTTTTAGAATTCTGGGGTGAATCTCATCAGGCCCCATTGCTTTGTCCACCTTCAGTTTTAAGAGTTCCTGCAGAACCCTTTCTTCTGTGACTGGACTGGTATGGACTCCCCTATCCAGAGTGTCTCTACTGTTTGGTTTAGGTACCTTCCCCTCCTCCTTTTTTGTGAATACTGAGCAGAAGTATTCATTCAGTATCCCTGCTTTTTCACTGTCACCCTCTGCCCACATTTTCTCCCCTTTATTAAGCCTCAGTATCCCTCCTTGGTCTTTCTTTGCTCCCCAATGTACCTATAAAGGGTTTTATCCCCCTACTTAACAGAGTTGGCTATCTCTTCCTCAGTTTGGGCCTTTGCTATTCTGACTGCCTTCCCTCCCTCCTTCTGCTTTAACTGATATTGTTCTCTGTCCTGCTCCCTCTGTGTTTCCTTATATTTCCGGAATGTTATCCTTTTCTCCTTAATCTTCCCTGCCATCTCTTTTGAGAACCATAGTGGCTTTTTCCTTCATTTTGTTTTGTCGATTTGCTTTACACAAAGGCTTGTTGCCTCTGTGATGGCAGTTTTGATTTTTCCCCATTGTTCCTCCATCCCTCCTTCTGGCCCGTCTGCTAGTGCTTTTTTGAGGCACTCTCCCATTTTGCCAAAGTCAGCCCTCCTAAAGTCCAGCACTCTTGCTTTTGTATGGCTTGACTCTACAGCTGTGTTTGTGAACCACACTGTTTGGTGGTCGCTTGTTCCCAGATGGCTACCCACTTCTAAATCTGAGATCCTCTCTCCATCCCCATTTGAGAGTACCAGGTCTAAGATTGCTCCCTCCCGAGTGGGTTCCAACACTAGCTGCCTGAGGCAAGCCCCCTGTAGGGCATCGGGAATGACCCTGCTCTTGGATGTGGCTGCAGTAAAGATGCTCCAGTTAACATCTGGCATATTCAGGTCCCCATCAACGATATCTCCTTTTTCTGCCATTCTAAGGATTCCTTCTATCATTTCTTGTCCATTGCCTCCGCCTGAGATGGGAGTCTGTAAACAACCCCCGTGCGGATTGTGGTGCCATTTCCTGTCACCAGGGTGACCCACAGTGCCTCCTCCTCCCCTTCCTGTTTACCCTTTAGTTCTGTTGCTTTGATTCCATCCCTTATGCAGAGAGCTCCTCCTCCTCCTCTTTTACCCTCCCTGTCCCCTCCTGTAGATTGTGTACCCTGGTATGTTGACATCCCAGTCATGGTTCTCTGTGTACCATGTTTCTGTGACTGCCACGATATCCAGGCATCCCTCTTTCATCAAGGCCACTAGTTTAAGGAGCTTGTTACCCAGACTACGGGTAGCGGTACTCATTGCCCTCCATTTTTTGATGGCCTTACCCCTTTTAGGCTCATCCTTATCCTTACTGCCTTTTTCTTGATTTACCCCTGTCCTGCTCCCTATTGACTTCTCTACCTTTGTGTCTACTTCGCTAACTACCCTGTTTTGTGTGTGTGTGTGGTGGTGGTGGGGATTTCCCTGCTTTCCTTCAGTGCCTCTCCCCTTGGCTAGTTTAAATACTTGCCAATGAAACATTTAAACCTATCACCTAGGATCCTGGTTCCTCTCCCAGACAGATGCAGACCATCATGCCAGTATAGGCCTGTATCCCTCCAGGTGGATCCATGAAGTCAAATCCCTGAGCTCTGCACCAGTTATTTAACCAGTCATGGAATCCCATGGTGCGGAGTACCCTAGCCTCACCCACACCATAGACAGGTAGCACTTCCAAGAAAGTTATCGTGCGAGTTACTTATCTAAGGCCCCCTCCCCAACTCCACAAACTCCTGCTGCACTGCTCTGATCCCATTTCCAGCCAGATCATTTGTCCCTAGGTGGATAATGACATCCAGCTCCCTTCCCCATGCAGCTGCTCCCACAATCCTGAGGATTCGCTTCCTGTCCTCCAAGCAATGGCGCCGGGCAGGCACTCACCTCCCTCTCCCCCCTCCCCAGTTCTACCCCCCTAACGACCGAGTCCCCACCAGGAGTTGTTTCCTTCCCCTGTAATTCACATTAATTTAAAGAGAAGTCAATACAGGAAGTCTGCGTTAGTGCCAGTGTTCCAGCAAAATTATTATTTTTTGTGCACACATCAATTTTTCTCCAGTCTCTGTCAGGAGGGGCTGGAGATAAAGACGTTCTAGCTTTGTCACAGGCAGATGTTTAATGTGTAAATACTTCAGGAGAAGGATATGCCAAAAAAAAAAATAAATAAGCACCTTTGTAGCTACAGCATATCTTGCCTCCATTTTCTTGTATTGACTGCCTGTTCTTAAGCAGGTTGCTTAAAATTTTTGTAGACAAAACTTTTCATTTTTCAATGAGAGGGACAGATACTCTTCTAGAAGGGGCAAGGCTCAGATCTTTTAGCAATTTATCTTGTGTATTGTAGGTGGCTCCTCAAAAATCTCATGTTGCACAGCTAACTGGTCACACATTCTTGACAAACTGTAAGAACAGTGTTCCACAAGAGGATGAGAAGAGTCAAATTCTTCACTCACTGTATTATCAAATGTGATGCCATTATATTATGTCTCTGTGTTGAAATCATCAAATTCCTCCTCTTCCTCAGGTAATGGTGATGGAGGTATGAATGGGTCCCTTGTTTGCTGCATGACCTGAAACATCTGTCACATTTTCACAAATTTTTCCAGGGAGGTTATCTGTCCAACTGAGGGGCAAGCCGGTCGAATTAGAGCCTCCAAAGTCAGTTTATTACACTGATCTTTCACTGAGTCACCCTCACTGCACGGATACGGTCACCTTGCACACTAAGGAGTTCAGTCCCTGGATCTTGCACCAGTTTCCTCTCCTTATGGCATTTCTTACCTCCAGTGGCACCAAGAGATTAATTACTCTCCTCTGCTGGTCTCTTGGCCTTAGTGCTGCAACTGGTGGAGTGTTTAGCTGACTCTTGTGAAGAGACATTACCATTACTGATTGTGATTATTACAATAATTATTACTGATTGTGATTTATTGTGATTGTGAAAGACAACCCTGTAGGCTCCAGGAAGATATAAAATTTGTGTGGTAGATATTTGTTGGAAGTCAGAAGGATCAACACATTTATTTAGTGTGATCTTTCTACTCTGATGTGGTTAATTTTAATACTATAGTTTAAACCCTTTCTGTATGTGCCTTTGGTGGTGTCTGATATTGAGAACCTAAGTGTCAATTGTGGGTATCCTGTCTGTTTTGGTAGGTACTTTATTTTCTTTGTTAAACAGCTGAGTATACCTATTGCCTAATACTTTATAGTACATTGTATCTTTTTGCTCAGTCTCTGATTTTTCTCTTCTTTCTCCAATGTTTTAGAACTGCTTAGTTATTGTGGCAGAGGTGTGGTACTGTGTTCTTTCTTGTAGTTCAAGCTGCTTTTGGAACTGCTGATTTCTATTGGTTTAAACGACATTTTTTTCTATTTTAAAAAAAGCTACATCAACTTGGTTTGTTGTCACCTGTTTGTTGTTGCTAAGTAGCAGATGTTTTTGCATTGTGCTCTGATTCTGTGATAGAATCTGTATTAGTAGAAGGTAGATTATTGTGATTGTAGTTACCTTTTGATGGTAAGGATAAAGAGGTGAGATAGAAGTGTATGTATTTTCAAATATTATAGAGGAACAGTGGCAGGATTTTAGGACAGTAAATTAATAAAAGGGAACTAGGAGAGCTTCAGTAGCAGACAAGTAGTGGAATAGCAGTATAATTGCAGTATAATGTGGGGGTGGTGCAATGCAGTGGCTGTGGGGCAGCCATATTCAGGCAGATCTTCTGGACACTGAGGTGCTGCCTATCTGCATGCATCTTTCTGGACTGCGGGATGAAGTAGCCAGACTCAGAGCGGAAGTAAACTGGGTCAGGAGTACCATCACCCCTATCCAGAGACCACTCAGTCCAATGCAGGTGCCTCAAAGGATGCAGAGAACGAGGAGTACTTGGATGACAGTGGGCTCAGGGAGGGTTAGACCAGTCAGGCAGAGGCACATCCCAGATCCTATTCCACTCAAGAACTCATATGCCACACTGCCAAACAGGGACAACCAAATAGAGGTACCCAGAGAAATGGAAGGAAAGGATGTGGAGGTTAGCCAAGTGCAAAAGATGGAGATTAGCTGCCAGGAGGTGGATAGGCAGAATAGGGGCAAAATTCAGCAGAAGAGCAGACAGCAAGGTGAACCAGGATAAAGGACAACCAAGGAAGGGGCTGGAGTAGAACAGCCGAAACAGTCTAGGAGGTCAAATCATGGAAAGTCATGTGTGCAAATGCCAGGAGCCTTAGCAACAAGATGGAAGATCTGGAGGCTGTCATGGTGCAGTCAGACCTGGACATTGTGGCCATCACTGAAACCTGGTGTAATGATAACCACGACTGGGAGTTGGCCATACCTGGCTACAACATATTCAGAAAAGACAGGATAGGCAGGAAGGGAGGAGGAGTGGCACTGTATGTGAAAAATGACATAAGGGCCACAGAGATCCAGGAGGAACAAAATGGGGGAGAGATACTATGGGTTAAGCTGGAAAGGAAAATGGGGCCAGCCATCCGCACAGGTGTGGTCTATAGACCACCAGCCCAGGAGGAAGAAACAGATAGGGAGCTGATGCTAGCCATCCAGAGGATGGCAGACAAGGGTGAGGTAGTACTGGTTGGAGACTTCAATATTCCAGACGTGGACTGGAGCATCCCAGCAGCAGCACAGCATCAACTAGGAGCAGATTTATCCTGGACTCCTTCAGGGTGCCTTCCTCAAGCAACTGATCATGGAACCAACTCGGCAGAAGGCAATACTGGACCTTGTGCTCACAAACAGGAAAGTGTGATGGGGGTAAGAGTGGGGAGCACCTGGGAACAGTGACCACCAGTCACTGTGGTTTGAAATCACAGAAAGAGCAGAACCAAACCACACAAAAACACGTATCCTGGATTTTAGGGGGCAAACTTTGAGAAAAGTGGAGATACTTGAAAGAGGTATTAAAGAGATGAGGCAGGAATCGGGGGTTGAGGAACAGTGGGAAGTATTTAAAATGGGGATTACAAGAGCAACAGAATTATGTATTAAGCAGGTTAGCAAGAGGAAAAGGAAGAGGAGACCATTATGGTTTTCCAAAGAGGTAGCAAAGAAAGTGAAAGCCAAAAAGATTGCATTCAGGCAATACAAAAAGACACAGGCAGAAGGGGATAGGGAGAAGTACCAGGAGAAGCAAAGGGAGGCAGGGAGGTCAGTAAGGGAAGCCAAAGCTCAGACAGAAGAACACATTGCAAAATCAGTGGGTAGAGGGGACAAAACCTTTTACAGGTATATAAGTGAAAAAAGAAAGGCAAAGGGAGGGATAGTGAGACTGAAGGGGGAGGATGGGGGCTTTGTGGAGGATGACAACAGTAAAGCTGACATATTGAACAGGTATTTCTGCTCAGTCTTTACTGAGGAAGAGGAGGGTAATGGGTCTGAATGGAGTACAAGGGTGAGAATGGTGCAGAAATGTACACAAGTCCCTTTACGAGAAAGGGTCCTGAAGTAATAAGAGTTGAGTAAAGCAATGAGGCCAGATGAGATTTTAAGGGTCCTTAAAGAACTAGAGAGGTGGTGGCTGAACCTCTTGCTATCCTGTTTAAGTCGATCACTAGAAACAGGAGGTACCCAAAGACTGGAGGATAGCAGATGTAGTCCCCTTATACAAAAGTGGGAACAAAGAGGAAGCGGGAGCTACAGACCAGTCAGCCCTCACCTCGGTAGTGGGGAAGATCATGGAAGCACTACTGAAGGAGAGATTGGTGGAACATCTGTTGTCAATGGACTACAGGACCCAAGGCAGCATGGTTTCACCAGGGAAGGTCATGTCAGACCAACCTCATTGAATTTTTGACTGGGTGACTAGGGAGGTGGATCAGGGAGGCAGTGGACATGGCCTATCTGGACTTCAGCAAGGCCTTTGACACTGTGCCACATAGAAGACTATTGCACAAACTGGGGAATATGGGTGTGGGCAGGACAGTAGTGCAGTGGGTAGGTAACTGGCTGGGCAGCAGGACACAGAGGGTGGTGGTAAATGGCTGTCACTCCACAGAGGGAAGAGTGACCAGTGGGGTACCACAGGGATCAGTGCTGGGACCGGTACTATTCAATATCTTCATCAGTGACATTGTGCAGGACCTAGAAGGCAGAATTTCACTGTTCGCCGATGACACAAAGCTCTGTAACAGAGTAGATACATCAGAGGGTGTAGACAGAATGAGAAGGGACCTGCAGAAACTTGAAGAATGGTCAGGGGTTTGGCAGTTGAAATTCAATGCAAGGAAGTGCAAGATAATGCATATGGGGCACAAAAACCCTGGCACAATATATCAGTTGGGGGTGAGGATATATAGCATGCACCAAGCAGGAAAGGGATCTTGGGGTTATCATCTCTGATGACCTCAAGGCAGGGAAACAGTGTGACAAGGCAGCAGGTAAAGCAAATAGGATGCTGGGATGCATAGGCAGGGGCATCACCAGCAGGAAAAGAATTCATAATTCCACTATACAAGACACTAGTGAGGCCGCACCTGGAGTACACTGTGCAGTTCTGGAGACCTTACCTACGTGGGACATAGACAGGTAGAGAAGGTTCAGAGAGGGCAACAAAGATGGTACATGGATTGCATCACAAGTCCTATGAGGACAGGTTGAAGGCACTGAACATGTACTCCCTGGAGGAGAGGAGGGAGAGAGGGATATGATAGAGACATACAAGTATCTTACAGGGAGGAACAGGGTGCAGGAATGCACTATTTTAAGCGAAAAGATGTTCCAGGACTAGATGGCATGGGATGAAGTTGGAGGGAGAACGATTCAGAGAAACGTGAGGAAGAATTTCTTCACAGAATGGGTGGTGGACAAGTGGAACACCCTGCCAGAGGAAGTGGTGGGGGCTGAAACAATCATGGGATTAAGAATGCATGGGATAGACATAAAGGAATTTTGGAGGTCAGGGGTAAGGGGCAACAGACTTCCTGGAAAACATAAACTGAACTTACAAACTTAAATGGGCAGACTGGGTGGGCCATAGGCCCTTATCTGCCGACACTGTCTATGTATCTATGTATTACTGATTCCCTTATATATTAACTACATTTTTCTTTACTGGTGAGCACCGTGTAGACACAAGTGCTGAAAATGACAGCCTTTTAGATTCTCTCTTTATCACAGTTTTAGGACAGAATCTAAGGCAGGATCAATTTATCAGGTCCCAAACACTTAACACAAAGAATGGCTCTTGCACTTAGGAACCTTACATCCATAGCCCACACACATTTTAAAACCTAGTGGGCCTGTGCGTTGTTTTGGTTTCTATGACATAAGGCGATACAGCCAGACACTAGTGTAAAAGGATAACCTTTTTTCCAGATTGTGGTTGCGAACTGAAAAAAGCCAAACCACAATAAAGAAAACTGTACATTCCATTTCAAACGTGGAACCAAAATTTAGAACAGGAATTGATTGCAAACGGTTCCCAGGAAGCCAAAAAAATCAACAAAATGTACCCCAAGCCAATCAGTGCCTGAACATGAACAAAACAGAAGTCCAACTAGACTTAAAACAACTTTTTACTCACAAATACAAGGATTTTAATTAAGGACATCAAAGTCTGGGGCCTCAAGTCTTTACTGCGGATAAAAATGATACGCCACTTGAGGACTCACGTGATCAGTGCTCGGATTGGGTCAAACTACTTTGATATTCCAGGACAAAAAGCATGTACAGGCTATCTGCAAGCATATGAAAAAATTGATGTTGTTAGAATGTATTCTTGCAGATTTGTAAATAAATTGACTCTTTTTTAACTACTGTATCTGTGGTGACTCAGTCTGTCTTCCAATATGCAGTGTCAGGTGCGAATATGAGCACCCATACAAATGTACAAATGGTAGGATGGGAGGAGGCTTGTTGCTTATTAAGTACACCCCCACACTTCTCAGTGGTAGTATCTAAATATGACTCCTGTAAATAACTGTCTAGTTTATCTGTAAATAATTTATTTTTTTCCTAGGTTTACTATGCTACTTGGGAATGAATTCCATATACCAACCACCCTCTGTGAGAACTTCCGCATGTTCCTCTGAAGTTTTCTCACTGCAGCTGCTTGCTGTGGCTCCTCTACGTACTGTACTTTTATTTTGTTTACTATTTAACCCTATTGGTCAGTGGTGATTTTCTAATCACTGGGGCAGAAAATGTGTCAAGTGTCCACCAACCAGGAGGTCAAAGAAGGAGAGAGGATGATGACTAACGGCACCCTGCCACATGGCATGGCCAGGATTTGTCAGGAGCTTTATTGGCACTGGTGCCTCCACAATTACTGCCCTTGGCTCCACTGAAGCAGTTGTTGCATGGCTTATTCAACTGGCATCTTCGACAACTGATGTTATGAAAGGAAGATGAGGAAGAAGGCTGCCCATGTTTGGGGGGAAGGGGGTCTGTTGCTGGCACAAACAAAATGGGCAGTATTATTGAAAGCTTCACTATCCTTCAGAATTTCTTTCCCCTGTGAGCCAAACAGTGTCAACGCTGCAAAGGGAAGATCCAGCGAGTGCTGCTGAATCTCTGGAATAAAGAGGGGGAGGTACAACCAATTGTGCAGCTGGAGAACAACCACTACGGCCACACACCAAGAGCCAGCATCTGCATGGCTCATGGCTAACTGAAAGTGATGTTTCAATATGGTCATGCCACAATTAATGAGATACCTCCGGATGGTCAGACTCTCGATTATTATGTGAAGACTGTCTCAAAGAATCTTCACCACTTTCAAACTGGAAACTATCGTCTTACTCAGACCCCTCGGAACAGGAGTAAGTAGGCTGCACAAAGAGCAAAGGTTTCACAGAGACAGTCACACTTAGCTGGCACAATGGCCTGGTTGAAAGGACAGTTCCCACTGGCATGCCGATCCAGCACGGTCAATGGAGTGGGGGATGTTCTGCCAGAGCTGGCCCAGAATAGTGAAGGTAAAGTTTGATCATGGCCTTTCGGCCAGATGCCACAGGTTAGGCTGACCTAGACGCTGGGAAAGCTAAAGTGAATGCGAAAGGAATGACGCTAAAGCCCTGGATATTATCAGATTTGCTCTACTGAAGGCTTGGAGAGACGGTGCTTACAGTTGATGTGGGTTTAGGCATCATGGCACGGTAGCAGGGTATGAAATTCCTGTATCTTAGGTACCCCACGGCAGGTACTTTTGGATAACGATACTTTCAGCTTCTTCGTGCCTGCCAAATGGGGCACCCAAGTTAAATTGATGCTAGCTGACATTTCTCCCCTCGGAGTCCTGGTGCTCCCACAAAGCACAGTTATGAAAGAACTTACCTTAGCAGTAGATCTTCAAGGGAATCTCTTGCATCAGGCCACACCTATGGAACTATAACCACCAGGCACTAAGGCCACACGGAAACTTTTCTAGCTAGCAGTCTACTAGGGGCCACCCACAATGACGACATCAGCTGCTGATGGTCTTCCTATATATAAACATGGGCGACCTTGCACCCTCCTCAGTTCCCACGCCAGAGACCATAAACAGAAGATCTCCTCTTGGGGAACCGAGGGAGAGCCAGAGGTTCCCACCACAAAGCAAGGTGAAACAGAAGGTAATCTGTCTTGGAGATGCGGGGGGGGGAGGAGAGGGAGAGAGAGAGAGAGAAGCCCTCAGGTTCAGGGGGACAGAGGGTGGGATGGCATGGCCTGATGCAAGAGATTCTCTCTTAGATTGACTGTTATGGTAAGTTCTTACGAAACTACATTATCTTCATTGAGGGTATTTCTTGCATCAGGCCACACCAATGGAATGAGTACCAAGCAGTACTGACAACGAGAAAGTCTGGTTGGATGGAGGCTATAGGCCTGAGACAAAAGGCCTTGAAGCACAGCTGGGTCAAAGCCCCTCCTTTCTTCTAGAGGCAATGTCCAGACTGTAGTGTTCAGTCAAAGTGTGGACAGTACTCCAAGTGGCAGCGGCTAAAATGTTATAAGCGGACACATTTCTGAAATAAGCAAAAGTAGTGGCCATCGGCAAATGTCTTATCTAGTGTACTTACCTGGTCAACAAAAGCTAAATAAATCAATCAATAATAATAAATCCCTCTCGTGAAGTGGCCACTCACAACCCCAGAAAGTTCGTTACCGTACTTCCTATAAGAGAAAATACAGCTGACCAACTATTTGGACAGGCACTGTTTAGAAACTGGTACATCCTCTTTTCCCGGGGTTAAAGAAACAAACAGCTGCAATGACTTCCTGCTGTTCTTCATGCAATGAACATAACATCGGAGTATTCTATGTACACCTAAAGTATGGAGCAATGCTTCCGCTGGATTGGCATGCTCTGGAAGATAAAAAGGCAGGTGGATGGTTTGATTCAGGGTTAAGTCAGACACCACCTTTGATAAAACTTAGGGTTGGGTACACAAAGGTACCCTACCCTGTCTTTGTGGAAAACCAATTAAGGAAACTCAAATATTAGAGCTTGAAGCTCAGAAGTCCTTCGAGCAGAAATAACAGCATTCACAAATAACACTTTACATGACAGAAAGCTTAGCTTAGGTATCGAGGCTGGCTCCAACAGAGCCAAAGTAAGTTTCTCTAATATGAAATTTAAGTACCAAGGACGGACTGAATTGCAGATGGGAGGCTTCACGTGAAGAATGCCTCTCAAAATTGTATGGGACACCTCCAGTTGTGCCACCATGCAGCCATCAATGGGCACATGGAAGGCCAAAATAGCAGCCAGGTGCACTTTAAAGGAAGAGTATTGCAGGCCAGAATCTGAGAGGGACAGCACGCACTCCAGAATCTGACTCATTGAACAAGTAAAAGAATCCAACTGATGGGAAGCCGCCCACAGAGCAAAGCGCTTTCACGTCATGGAATAAGTGGCCTTGGTGGAGGGCTTCCTAGCAGCCAACAGGACATCAGCTGTCCTTTGGGATACCACAGATCTAGCCATGGCTATGTCTTCAGGAGCCAGGTACCGAGGTGTAGTGACTTGAAGTCTGGATGTACCAGGGTGCCCTGCTCCTGGAAGAACAAGCCTTTGAACAGAGGCAGGGGCACTGGAGGTTCCACTGCCAACTGCTGCAGTAAGGGGAACCAGATCTGGCAAGGCCAGGAGAGAGCAATGAGTATTAGAGGGGTTCCTTCCATTTGAAGCTTGAGCAGCACCCTCTGAATCAGCAGAAAGGGAGGAAAGGCATAGAGGAAACTCCCTTTCCAGGAGAGGGACAATGCATCTCGCCAGAAAACTCCAGGTCCTGGAACAAGCCAGCAGAAACGTGGCAGTTTGCACTGAGAGGGGATGCAAAAAGGTCCAACTCTGGGCAACCCCACCTGTCAAACAGATCTTCTGCCACTGAAGTCAGCACCTCCCACTTGTGCATTCTGGACAGTGACTGGCTTAACCTGTCCGCCAGGCATTTTGGATGCCTGAAACATGTACTGCAGACAGTTCCAGACCGTGTTCTAGAGTTCAGTATCAAACCCTAATTGCTTCTCTGCACAGGGGTTATGAATGCGTCCTCCCTTGCTTGTTTATCTAGTGGACTAAACTGATGTTGTGTGACTGTACCAGCAGAGGCCCCTGGGACAAGTAAACTGAAAGGCCTGCAGACCATACAGGACAGCCCTCATCTCGAGGATGTTTATGTGGATGGAACTCTCCACCGCTATCCGGGTATCTTGGGCCTGGTGGGGCCCCAGATACGCCCCCCCCAGCCCACTCCTGAAGCATCCTTGGTGATCTGATGAGGGGAAGGGATCATGAAACGAACCCACCTTGAGCAAATTGCTGGGGTCCATCCACCACTGAAGCACCTTCTTTACTGGCGAAATATCTAGAACCCTCTGTTCTAGATCATTGGTGTGCTGATCCAATTGGACTCTCAATGTCCACTAGGGAATCCACATGTGCAGCCTGGCCAGAGGAACTGTAACAAAGGCTCCCGCCATCAAGCTCAGTAACTGCAGGAATGTCCTGGCTGTGACATACCGGTTGCTGCAAAGCAGTTGGGCCTGAGCAATTAGGCGTTCTGCCCTGTCCTAGGGCAGAAAGACCACGCCCTGAGCAGTATCCAGTATGGTTCCGATATACCAGAGACGCTGGCAAGGAGTCAAGACCGACTTGGGCAGACAGACCGTGATCCCCAGTGCATGAAACAACTGTCTAGTGCACCCTAGGGTGTAAGAGAGTTGCTCCCTGGACTGAGCCTTGGGCAACCAGTCATTCAGATAGGCCAAGATGTAGAGTCCCTCCCTTCTGAGGGATGCTGCCACTCACTGCTAAGCATTTGGTAAAGACCCATGGCACAGAAGATAAGCCAAAGGCCAATGTCCTGAACTGATAGTGCTGTCCCTCAAACAGGAATCTGAGGTACTTCCTGTTGGGGGGCATAAACCTTTATGTGTAGGTAAGCATCCTGCCTGTCTAGGGAGCATATCCTGTCTCCTTGGTGCAGAAGAGACAGCAGGCCTTGCAGAGTTACCATCCTGAACTTCTTGTACTGGATGTAGAAGTTCAGGTTCCTTAGGTCTCGGATGGGTCACAAATCCCCTGTGGATCTGGGAACCAGAAAGAAGTGGGAATAGAACCTTCTGATTCTCTGGGACTGGCTCTATGGCCCTTTTCTGCAGCTGTGTGAGAGAACTAGACAGAGGTAACCCAGTAGACCACCTCTACTTCGATTTCAGTAAGGCCTTTGATTCGGTGCCGCACAACAGCCTGCTGAAAAAGTTGGAGGACTTGGGTGCAGCCAAGTGTATAGTCAGTTGGGTAGGTAATTGCCTTAGGGATAGAAAACAGAGTAGTGGTTAACGGGGTGAGGTCCGATGTAGGCACGGTCACTAGCGGTCTACCCCAAGGCTCAGTGTTGGAGCCAGTTCTGTTTAATGCCTTTATCAGGGACATCTGCTTAGGTATTCAGGGCAAAACTGCCCTATTCGCAAACAATACCAAGCTAAGAGGAAGGGCTGACGGCGACGAGGCAGTTAAGAACCTTCAAAAAGACCTACAGAGGCTGGAAAGATGGTCCAACGTCTGGCAGCTGAAGTTCAACACAAAAAAAATGTAAGGTTATGCATTTGGGTAAAGGGAACCCAAGGACAGAGTACCACCTCAACAGAGTCCAGCTCAGTGCCATGCACGAAGAACAGGACCTAGGTGTCATCATAAGCAGCACCCTTAGAAAAGCCAATACAACGAAGCTTATAGCAAGGCCAACAAAACGCTGGGGTGCATAGGGAGGGGATTCAACAGCAGGAGGAAGGAGGTAATACTGCCACTCTAGAGGCCCCTGGTAAGTCCCCATCTGGACTACTGTGTCCAGTTCTGGAGTCCACATCTGAAAAAGGATATAAACAGGTTGGAGGCTGTTCAGAGAAGAGCAATCAAAATGATCCAGGGCCTTCAAGGGCACTCCTATGAGAAGCGTCTGGAAGCATTAAATATGTTATCACTAGAGACAAGGAGGGAGCGGGGAGATATGACTAAAACATACAAGTTCCTGAGAGGTATAAATAAGGTGCCATCTTGGACCTGTTCAACAGAGTCTTCAACTATAACACTAGAGGGCACGAGTGGAAGTTGAGGGGGAGCTTCAAGCTGGAGCTTAGGAAACACTATTTTACAGAAAGAGTCATGGAACCATGGAATAAACTACCAGCTGAAGTAGTGGAAGCAAAGTCCGTGACATCATTCAAGCTGGGGTGAGACAAGGCTAAAACACAATCAAAAGCAACAGAAGCAGTAGGAGGTATCAAGCAGAAGAGGGGTTAGGTCTTGGGATCCGAGGAGGTCCAAGAAACACATGGGCAGGCTAGATGGACCCTTGGACTCCTTCCATGGTCTTCTTTTTCTGTGTATCTATGTGTGTGAATTTCCTCCAGCAGCACTGGAATGAGGTTGGAAGGGTAACTTGAAGGAACTGGAGGCAGATCTGGAGGCTGCTCCAGAAGTTCCAAAGTATGGCCTTGCTCTGTGAGCTGCAGGACCCAAGCATCTGTGGTGATCTCCCTCCACCTGTTCAGGTGACGGGAGAAGCGACCCCCTACTACCACACCTCCTGCAGTACTGCAGGGTGGGGTTCAGGCAAGGAGTCAGGCTGAGGCAGAATCAGCAGCCAGAGACACTCCTCTCCTTTGCGGACCTTCCCTGTGGTGGAGGCAGGAGTAGGCAGGGCTGTTCCTGTTCTGTGCTTGCCAGGTGCCCAACTTGGGTCTGGGGGAGGCCTGACGAAAAGGCACCTTCTGGCCACTTCTGGGATGGGTATAGTGCAGCGAATGAACCAACCGGAAGGTCCTCCCCGAGGCCTGTAATCAAGTACAGGACTAGCGGTCCTTATCTGCCAACAATTTCTATGTAGGTCAGAAAGGATGTCCTGCACATCCGACTCAAAGAGTTGCAGCCTCTGAAGGAGGCATTCAGAATGGACTGTTGGATGTCTGAAGCACAGCCAGACATCCTGAGCCGAGAACGTCTTCTGAGGCAGATGCCAACTGCAGCCACTCTAGCGGAGGCATCTGAGACATCACAGACCGACCTCAAAAGGTGCTTACCCACATCTGCCATGGACTGGAGGGCTTTAAGCAGTTCCTGCCTCTGGGGACCCTCCTGAAGGGCATGGGCTGCAACTCTGGCCTTTTTCCAGAGAGTATTCTGAAATTTGGCGATATGGGCAATGTAATTAATAGCTTTGAGGGCCAGAGTAGAAGAGGCATTGGCCTTCTTGGCCACAAAATCCAGCTTTCTGGACTCCATGTCTGGTGGAAGGGAGCCGAGGTGCTGAGGCCACTTGGACCTATCATGAGCCACATTTCTCACCATTGAATCTGCCTCTGGTTGCCCTGTGAGAAACGGCTTCCCAGAGGGAGCCCGGGACAACTGATCTGCCTTTTTGGGCACTGCAGGGATATTTGGCCTGTACCTGGCAGCCATAGTGGCATTCTCAAACGCAGCTATCGGGGGAGAATACAGTAATTCCAAATATTCAGCCAGATTTCTCCTTGTGATATCCTGCTCCCCAGCTTCAAACCTCATAGCTGCCTCATCACTGAGATGAAAGAAGGGTCATCGGGGGGAACCTCAGGGTATATGCAGTGGAGTCCTTGCCCCTGAGAAGACAGTGGAGGTAGACCTGGAGGGGCTCCTAGCTCCCTCTTCCACATCTTCCTAATCCTCCTCCTCGTCATGTGGGAGGAGGTCAGGACTGTGCTCATCCTCATCAACTTGCTCTTAAAAGAGCATAGAGGATGGCGACGCGAACAGTGCAAAGGCTATGTCACCATGGAAGGTGTCTGAGTAGGAGCTAGCCTAGTAGGCCCCAGCGCCAACAGGCCTGGAGGTGGAGCAATAGATGCATAAACTCCCAAAAGGAGGAGAGCACAGTCTGGAAGTCGACAGTAATTGGTGTTGTCAGAGCACCCTGCAGCACTGATGAGGAGGTCTGAATCTCTGGCATCGGCGGTACGGTCTACAGCATCAGTGAGGAAGGTTGAGGTCTCAGTGATGGTGGTACGGCCTGCAGTGTCAATGAGAGATGCTGCAAACCCGGTGACAACATGAAGACCTGAGGCGTCGATGAGGGAGGTTGAAGCCCCAGTGTTGACAATATGGTCAAAGGCATCGGCGAGGGAGGTAGAGATCCCGTCATTGAGAGGCCATTGCCAGCTGAAGCAAGTCCGTCCAAACTCCCTGCCTACTGCCGCTGAGCCATAAGGAGTCTGAATGACAGGGGTTGGAGAGTCGGCAGGGCTGTCAGAAGGCCCGACGTTCACTGCTAAAGCCAACCCTGTGGAGGAGAGGGTGTGGGCAGCAGTGGGGGTTGTCGTCAAGGCGGCGGACAACCCAACAGCAGCCAGCACTTGAAGCGGTGACCAAGAGTGTACTGGGGAGGACTTCTCCTTAAGCCTCTCCTTGTCCTAGTGCTTATTTTACCAGCCGATTTGTCCTGGGCCTTGGATGAGTGGCAGCCTTTGGACAGAACTGGCGAGGTGGAGGAGCTTCTTTTCCTGGAGCTCCTTCTCCATTCTAGTGAACTTCTGCTCTAGGAGGAAGGACTGTAGGACCTTCTGACGGCGCCACTGGATAGCCACATTTAAGCCGTGGCAGACCTCACAGATCTTAATGTCATGGCTGGCACTGAGACAACGGACGCAGGCATCATGGTTGTCCTCATCATGGATCTTCTTGCCACGCCCGCAGTATCAGAAGAGTTGTTCAGGGTCAGTCAAAATAAACGACGGTAAAGAATCGCGTTACAAAATAAACTGATTAACAAACTAGAGTGAGAAAAGAAAAAAACGGCTACATAGAAACACAGACTATGACAGCAGATAAGGACTGCTTAGCCCACCCAGTCTGCCCATTTCCCTACCTATAGCTAAAATAGAAGATTTGGCGGTCGACTGAAGCTGCGGCGTCTCCGTGGAATCTGACGTGTGATGGTTAACAGTGTGAAAAGAACTGAGGAGGGTGCTGGGCCACTCACATTTATATAGGAAGGACGTCGTCGGCCAACATCATTGTGGGTGGCCCCTAGTAGACTACTAGCTAGAAAAGTTTCCATGTAGTCCTAGTGCCTCGTGGCTATAGTTCCATAGGTGTGATCTGATGCAAGAGATATTCTCAATGAAGAGTCTGCATGTTCTCATCTCTCTCTCTCTCCAGAAATTGATAGTGCAGTGGTGTTTGAGCAGCATGCGATAGTGAGAGCAGGCATATAAAAGAATCACGCGAATGACTGAGCACATGGTTGTAGTCACACGATGCTATAACAGATTGCAGAAGACAGCCTTTTACATGTCCGCAGTCGAAGGACTCAAAGAACAATTGGCTGCTGGCAGCACAAGATCACAACCACCCCCTTCCATGCAGCGTTCTTGTCAGAGCAGTGTGCAGTTCGCCAGAACACTTTGTGGGAGTGAAGACTTCATAAGCAGCCAAGTGATAGGCAGCACTTGGCAAGATTTCAATATTCAAATCCCTTTTAAGGACTTAAATTCTTAGAAACCAATAGTTCTTTAAGAATTTGGGGGTAGCAAAACAGAGGAAATCAATATAAGTTGCTTTAAAAGCACTTTAAGGAGCCAGTCTGGTGGCACTGAGGGCTGAAGCGCTGGACGCCTCACCTCGCGCTATGCCGGCTAGCCACAGTGCTGACCACTGGATCAGACCTTGGTGAGGGTTGGGAACCCCACCAATCCCACAGGGGGGGCAAGCCCTGGAAGTTCGGGTCACGCCGCTGGTGGATTTGAGCTGGGGTGCCCTCTGGAGAATAGCTGTACAGAGGGTAAAAAGGAATAGCAAAAAAAAAAAAAGAAATTAAAAAAAAAAAAAACACATTAAGGGCTAGGGTCAGGAGGCTGCTCAAAGCAGGGCACTCAAGGGAAAGACGATCTTTATAAACTCTTTTAAAACCTTTGGGCAACAGTTAAGTCCTGTAAAGTACTTAAAGACCTCCTGACACAGTTGAGACAGCTTTGAAAAATGCAGCATTCACGCATAAATGTAGCTTATATTTCGTATTTTATTCTGTCATTTTCACCCTCACTTCCTTATTACTAAGGGTATTTGCACGAATATAGCATCTCTGCCCTTTAAGCTCTGGCTGCCTGCCTACACCTGACATCATAATTCTGTTTTATGACATTAAAATATGTTTCTGTGGTGGTAAATATGATGTCATAAATGAGATTGTGATGTCATGTGTAGAGAAGCAGACAGAGTAGATATATAGTCTAGAGGACAGGGATCTTGTTTTCATGAAACTGTTTTCAGTAGTAGAGGAAATGGGGAATTAATTACTGAACATATATGAAGTAAAGAAAATAGGATGGACTTAAATATAAATCTTACTTTTTTTTCAGTATTTTCCTAATGCTGTCAGGGGCTCTTTAAAGCTTACATGTCCCACTTGGCAAGTCATTTTTTTTTTCTATTATGTTTTTATCCGGTGTTTTTCCCTGTTTTCGCCCGCCCCTTCCCCCGGCACACACGCATGCGCTATGCCCGAGGCACCCTTCCAACTGGAGGTAGTAGAATCATGGGGGGGTGACAACCACCACAGGAGAGGAGAGCTGCCGTTAGGCTGCTCAATCCTGCTCCACCCCCACCGGCACCCTGATGACCTGAGGTCGTTCTAAACCTGGATTGCTGGTGTGATGCAAGGTGTGGCATACAGCATCTCAACCCTCAGTGCCACCAGGCCAGCTTGGCAAGTAATTTTTTTCATGAATTTTATACTCTGCATAGCAGTTTGGTCTAGTCGTTAGAGGAATGGCTTAGAAACCAGGAGAATGCAGATTAAAACTCCTCTATAGCCAAATACTCGCTGTGTGACCTTGGGCAAGTCACTCAACCTCTCGGTGCTCCTGTCCGTCCAGCTGCAGACACGGGTAGAAGCAGGACCCCTCTGGAAAGGAGATGCTGTAATTTACCTGACACCACCAGCTCAGTGATCACAAAGCTCTAAACAACCACAACAGCAAACTGTCAAATAAAATACAAAAATAAAGAAAAATCTCACAAAATACTAAAATCCTGGAACTACCAAAACAGCAACCTTACTTTTCTACCAGAGAGAAAGATCTGGAGCATAGCATATAGGAGTCGGGGCACAAGGAGGGGAAGAGCAGAAGCAATCCTTTTTAACACATATATTAGTGATATACCAGAGGGAACTGAAGGGGAAAATGTGTCTGTTTGCAGATGATGCAAAGTTATCGAATAGGGTCGACACTGAAAGAGGGGTTGAGGCTATGAGGAGGGATTTGAGTATATTAGAGAAGTGATCAAAAACATGGCAGCTGAAGTTCAATACAAAGTGTATGGTGATACATATAGGGCGTAAAAATCGACTGGCCAAGTACTCACTGGGGGGGACAGCAGATAAAGCAAACAGAACATGAAAGGGATCTGAGGATTACAATATCAAACAACCTTAGGGTAAGTGACCAATGTAGAAAGGTGGTTGGCAAAGCAAACAGAATTATGGCGTGTGTAGGAAGGGGCATAACTGGTAGGAAGAGGGAGCTGCTGATGCCATTATAAAAGACCATGGTTAGACCGCACCTGGAGTACGGGGTACAGTTCTGGAGGCCTCATTTAAGAAAGGACATAGATGTAATAGAAAAGGTTCAGAGAAGGGAAACAAAGATAGTGTAGCGTATGCAAGGGAAACCATATGAGACAAGAGTGAGAGAATTAAATCTGTATCTGCTGGAGTTTAGAAGAGAGAGAGGAGACATGAGAGAGACATTCAAGTACATGAAGGGGATAAATAAAGTGAGGGAAGGAAGTCTATTTAAAAGGGAAGTCAGAGTTAAAACAAGAGGTCATATTTTAAGATTGGAAGGAGGAAGATTTAAAGGTAATGTAAAGGGGTGTTATTTCACTGAGAGGGTGGCTGAACCCTTGAACAGATTACCTGAGGAAGTGGTAGGTGTCGAAATGGTGGAGGGATTCAAGGGAGCATGGGATAGACATATGGAGTTGGTTAGGGGACAGAGGATAGGCTCCTTGTGCAGTAGTGACAAGTAGGGGAGGGGGAAGATGGACAGACTGGATGGGCCAGGATGGTACTTTTCTGCTGACACATTACTATGATACTAATCTAGCCAACTGACTTTCTGCCGACTTTATACATTCCCAGAATGCTACACAAGTGTGCCTACACAAATGAATACAAGTAGTTTTCTTTTTTTTGTTATTATTCACTTTTTCACCCCTTCCTGACAATCTCCCCATCCCTGTCACCAGATTTCAACTAGACATATCCATCACTGCTTATCCCCAATGGCCTCCTACCATGGTGGGGGCAGTGAAGTTGCCAAAGTCCCACCATAGTACTGATCCAGAAGAAAGAGGTACCTAGATAGCCGGTGCAGGGCCTGTGGGAAGCTGGACTTAATTCTGTCTGGTCAGGGTGTTTTTGCTTTTCTGTTCAACTTTCACAGGACGCCAACAGGAGAGGGTGCACAAGCATATACAGTGTGGTACCAGCCAGTATCCTCTCTTCTGCATTGCTACCCTGACTGCACTGCCACATATGTTCACCAAGGTGGCAGTATTATAGTGGGGCAAGCTGCCCTCCCTCCCTGGAGATCATCCTCAGGGATGTCCATTCTTATTCCCCAGGCCAGCCTCCCGATGCCCCAGGCTTCTCTCAAACCTGGGTCAGTGGTGCAGCAAACACTAGCCCTACTGCTATGCCAATGAGCTGGCATCAAACTGTATTCCTAATGTTTATCCTGAGACATCATGAGTGCATTAATAAGAAACTTCCCTGTGAAGGTGCTTTAAAAGAGTGAACATCAGCATATTTTCTGTAGCTTACCAGGTCAAGATGACAAAACCACTAGAAAGTACGTAAGACAGTAGTTTATTTATTTGGCACTCTATCTCACAGGCAACTGGGTAGAAGGAGATTTCTCTTGAGTGTGTCTATCTTACAGTTCCCATCTCTAGTGTCTTGACACCATGGTACTTCTCTAAAGGCACCCATATTAGTGTCCCAACTTCTGAAAGACATGCAGTCTTCTCTTCAACTCAGTAATGCTCTGTAATGTTGATATCTCTTTCCTTGTAGATTTTTTTTCTGATTCACTGTTTATTCTCCTTTTTGACTCCAATCCTGTTCCCTTTCTCCATGTGAGATACCTCGGAGCCCTGTCACCCCCAATTCTGCCATTTACCCATTGAACCTTGTGGCTTTGCCCTCCCCCCAAATGACAGGGTTGTTGGATAAATACTTTCCTCTGGAAGACTCCCAGTGAGAAAGGTAGCCGGTGGCACTGGAGCCCAGGAGTATCTCTGCGTCATCTTACTCATGGCTGGCGAGTTTTATAGCTTCCTGTATCTGCCAGCACATCAGCTTCCTCCCAACCCCAGAGCACTAGGCTGCATCCCCACCTGTTATCCCCCAGGTGACAGTAATGAAGTAGGCCTGGGAACCAACCCTTCCCAGACAGCATCTTTTGGGATGCTCGATACTCCACTGCCAGCTAACCCTCCAGTGCTCTGATTTTGAGTCATGAACAAAGGATGGCCAGCAATGCGAGAGACAATGCTGCTGCTGTGCACACAGCTCAGCACACTTGTTTTGTATTTTAAAAATATCACTAATTGTATCTGTTAAGAGCAGTAGGCATGGGAACACATCCTTCCTAGAGGCCAGTGATATTGCTTCCCTTCCTGGGAAGGGTGGTGCTGCATTCATCCGGGTCAGAAAGATCTGCAGTGAGCTGGGGAGCGTGCTCCTCTGCAGGGGCAGGTTGAGTGTATATGAGGCCATAACACAACAGTGCAGTGTCAGTGGGGTGGTGGGAGGGACAGGAATGGGCAAGAAAGTATGGGCGTTAAAAATGGCACCTGTTAGAGTAAAGGTACTGGTACTCTCTGGCATCGCACCCCCATCTGATTCCCACGAACTTGGGGGGACACAATAAGTGGAGTTGTTGGAGCTGTGAGGAAGCTGGACCAGATCTGGAACACCAGGCTAGAGCATAAACACTAAAAAATGTAAATGGTTTCAAATTTTACTGGAAAGGTATTCTTTGTAAAACTCTATTCATGAACCTGATAACTTATGTCTTATACAACCCCTCTCCATCAGAGCACATGTATGTTCGCATCCCATTCTGTACTTTTCCATGAGATTTCCTGGGACAGAAAAGCAACAGAAAGCACAGATGAATGTTAAAATCCTTCTGAGATGGCAGTCTTCAGAGTTGTGAGGGAGTATCTTCTATATTCATAGCTCTGATGATCTGTTTTCATTCATTTACCCTTTCCTCCTGTCCATCTGACAATACGTTCCACTCCCTTTTTTTGCTTGTTAAAAGTATTACGGTTGCGTGCTAGGATCTATTAATCAATCTATAACAACTTACATTTGAAAGCTCTGTGGCATCCATTTCACTCTCCAGCTTTGTTGTTTCAGTAAAAGTCTGGTCTTGATCACAATCTACAGGGGTCACATCGGTCCTTAAAGTTTCGGCAGAACAGACAGACTCTGCTGGAACCATGGCTATCTCCACAAATGTCTGACAAGTATTCTCTTGTAGGGGCAAGCTGCTGGTGTCCTCTTGTTTGTGTGCTGCAAACTAACGTGAGAAATCTTTAACTTACAAAACATATAAAAGACACAGGCTTCTTAGTTTAGCCATAACAGACACCATAGAACTTCACTATAGGTTTTCCGGTATAAAGTTTACCAGTGGTAGCCCAGTGGCGCAGGCTGGTGGTACACATTGCACCTACACATGGGAGACCCAGGCTCCAGTCTCGATCACAATTCTTACATCTTGGCATTGTGCACTGACCCCCTGGGGGAGGGTGCTGAGCACGCCACTGCACGGGCACCTCCTACTATGGGAGCCGTGGTGGCACTGATGTGGTGGGTGACCACACATCATTTGCACACCGCCCCCCCCGACCCACAGGATGACGCTGCAGGTGCCCACAGGCCAATGCCAGAGTTGTGGGAGGGCCTAATGAGGAATAAAAAGGTCCACCACTGCATATGACAAAACCACTGCCTATATACCTTGATGAAACTGAACACAGCCCCCCTCCCCCCACACTGACTACAGTTGTTCCTCAGCAGCTGGCTATGCACAGATGGGTTGTGTGTGGCCCATCATGGGGGGCAAACTATGGAGGAACTGGCAGGATGGAGTAGGACTGGATTGGGGAGGTGATTCTATAAGTAACAAACAAATCATGCCACTGAAATTAGGCTAGTACACCTTGGCTATCAGTTAAACTGAAGCCCATTATAACTCCCCCCCTCCTAACAACACACAACTGTAACACCCAGGACACTTGATGTTACATAAACAACCTCTCCAGTGACAAACTTACTCACCATTTCCATCTCCATAACTGGTTGAGTTGGTTAAACCCAACCTTAGATAGAAGGCTTACTTGGACTCACTACTGTACAAATGTGCCCATGGCAATGCTTCTATAACCTATCTACAATCTTTTTTCTACCCCACTGAGGTCAGTTATGTTTTAAGATCCGCATCCTCCAAAAAACATTACAATTTCTAAGACAAAGAGGAACTTCAGAAACATAGAAACTGTCAGCAGAAAAAGGCTTGTTGGTCTATCTAACTGGCCCAAGTTCCTATGTAACCCCTAAGTTTGACTCCCCTAGTAAACAGCAAGAAGAAGAACAAAGTCCCAGGTCCCAGGAATTATACAGCTCAGTGCACACGTCCTAAACGGGAAACAGCTAAGTAGAAAACAAAGCAGATTCCAGCCTCCTACTTGTATAGGTAAGACTAGCACCAGAGTATGTGTGCAACAGAAGTTCAGAACCTTAGCAAGTCAGAGCATCATCAGATTGTAGGTACATCGTACAACACTCCAAAAGGAAAACTGTCCACACCAGTAATGAATTCGAAAACGGCTGAAGCAGCTCCAAGTTTACTTTCATATAGGTGAAACTGAAAACAAGCAGTCATTAGAAATAGGCAAAACGCCGGCGACCCGGGTTCGGGAATGGACTCGGGCGCCGGGGGTCGGCAGGGGAAGTGGTAGGATTGAGCGCCTATAGACTGCTCTCCTCGGGTGGGTTGGAGACGCATGGTCGCTCTGCAGCGGCCCCCGGTGGAGATCGGGAGCACAGCAGAGGGATCGCATTAAGGGAACACCACAGAAAAACGGAAACACCGCTCTGGGGACTGGCCGGATGATGGCTGCCGGCCCCAGACACCTCTGAAGACTCCCAGGTGGCCACAGAAAGCCTTAGCATCACCCGGGACCGAGGAAAAATAGTGTGCCGGTCTTCTCCACGCCAGTGCCTTCCCCCTCGGAAGAGAGGGACCCACCCGGTATAGGGTTACACTGGGCTATCCCGAGGATGGCTGCAGATCTGAGGTAAGGTGGCTTGGGGGAGATAGTAGTAGGAGGATGTCTGAGGGTCATGGCAGCCCAAAGGAGAGGCAGCTCCAGAGCACAATGGGGGTATAGATAGAATATACAAAAAAAAGAAATAGCCAAATCTTCTGCAGTGCATATAATTGTCCCTTGTTTGGTTCAGCAACTAGAAATAGAATTCATGTGTTCAATTTGAAACATGTTTTGGCATATTCATGCAGAAAAGTGCTGGGTAACAGTGCAAATATAACAAGCATTTTTTTCCAACAGCTAGGAGCTCACTTAGCGTCGTTCACAGTGACTGCCATAGGCCACCTGATGGGCCAGATGTGCCGAGATTCACATCATGATGCGTGCCACTGAAAAAACTGGTCTGCCTCTGATATTAAAGCCCACGAAGTCAGAGTCAAGGGGACGACAATGTACCAGGCATCTATGACCAGAAGGGGTGTCCAGGAGCAGAATCCCATAACAGGAATGTGGCATGGCATATGGTACTCCACGGGAGTGCAATACCTGCACTGGATGTCTCTCTGGCGAGAGAAGGGACAGAGGGATGGAGCCAGGCATTCCTAGACACCTCCGTGAATGGCCGAGGCCATGGAGGGATGACTGTAGTCTCTCTGTTGTATACACCAAAGAATGACAGCCCAGGTTAGCAGGACTGCAAACCAAAAAAACATCAAAGGAGCTGGCCTGCTGGCACAGCAGTAGCGCTTACTGCACGTGACACTGGCGTACCCAGGTTCATTAGTGAGCTGGGCAATCAAAGGGCTGGCTGGGGAGGGGATTGAGCATCCAGGAGGACTGCTCTCCTCCTCTGGGTTGGAAGGATTGCAGAGCCCAGCGTATGTCTGGTCCCTAGTGGTAAGCTGGGGGAAAGACACCCAGGACTACTACAGAATGAGCAGAGGGGCAGGCAGACGCTGACCCATGGCACATGGGTACATGAGTCAGGCATCACTGCACGTCGCACCACTGGGGAAGAAAACAGAAAAAAAATCTTCAGTGGCAGGATGATGCTTGGACCCTCGCAAGCACCACACCCAGCTGGCTGGGCTCGCTAGTCCAACTACTGGATCCAGTTCACGGTGGCGGATTGGGGGACCCTCCCCCATGACCCTACCAGGGGGAAAACCCTGGGGGTATTGGCCCGTAGTAAGTCCTGGCGGACAATAAGGTAATGGCGGCTGGGAATTCCAGGCTGATTGGGGCCGTCCAAAGCATGGGGGAAAAAAAAAGACAAATATCACAGGATGAGCTCCTGCACAATCTTCCCATGGAACTGTTGATACCGAGTGCACTCGGTGTCAGAGGAAAGATGAACAGAGGCGTCCTCTTCCTCAGAGGAGAAAGTGGGAGAAGATGAGGAGCTGGAGTCAACAGGCAGAGGTGAAGAGAGTTCAGGACAGAAATGACTTGGTCTACCCTACAGTAGTACTGGGGAAAAAGCACCAGCCGGTGTCCTTAACTGTTCCCAGGACAGGAGCCAGAGAGGACCAAGAATGCCTGGGAGAGGTCAAGGAGAGTCTCACGCAAGACCAGGCCAGGTTCTCCGCCAGGGCTCCAGGACTGCTCAGGGGACCCTCGGGGCGGCACCTGGCAACTCTCCTGTCAGTGACTGACCAACCATTATTGACCAGTCAGGACAGTGCCCTTGGGGAAAAGCCTCGAAGTTGGGAAAGCTAAGCCAAGCAGGTTCCACTGAGGGGGTCCCCTATTCCCACCAATTACAGGGTCAGTCGGTTCCAGAGAAAAAGAAGGGTCCGAATTGGTGCTGTGACTTCTGCCAGAGCTGCCACCTACTCTAGGCAAGGAGTGAGCCACCAACCTAGACTCCGAAGTTCTCTCCTCATCAGAGCTGCTCCTGCCCCTTGGGCCAGGCCCCGACTCCAGGTCAGGGACCCCAGGGGTAGAGGTGCTGGAAACGGTGCAGTGAGCAGCACCAAATCCCTCCCCAGCATTGCAAACAGCGCCAGGGCTAGCAGTGGCACTGGTAACGGCAGCTGAACCCGAACCAACACGACAAATGGATCAAGTAGGGGTCCCTACGCCCACACACAAGCACCACAACCCAAAGAGTCCCTGACCAAGACCTTGGCCCGGAACCAGGTCCAGGTCCAGGAGGGCCCCCTTCATCACCAAAGTCCTCAACAGGCTCGAGATCATCCATGACATCCTCCACCAGGTTATCCAACTGCTTGGGGGAAGATACCCAGAGTACCTTAAGGGGTTGAGAAAGACCAGCTCCAGAGGCCTTCCCTCTCCTGGCACCGTGAACGGTGCCAGGAGGGGACCCAGTCCTGCAGTCGACAGCGCCACACTCACCAGTTCCTCCGGCCTGAGTACCAGGAGCCGAGGCAGCATTGCACTGCAATGCCAAGGTGCCCACTGGTGTGGGCCCAGCGCAGAACTTTGACCTCACCAACGGGGGTGTCCACTGCCTCGAAGAGTCAAAAGACTGGCAGGGGGTGCTCAGCTGGTTGCTAGGGGAGACCAACTGTCTACCAGCCCCCTTCCCCAGGCTCTCCATCTTGGCGCAGTGAGCGTGAGCAGAGGCTTGGTCTTCTTTAGTATGCATAGCACTGGGAAGAGGCTCAGGGGAAGAGCTAAGGGACCTTACCCTGGTGTTCCTAATGTGATGGTATGCCTCCAACAGTGGGGGGCTTGCAACCCCACTTAAGCACGTGGATCTGGAGGGTCCGGTGGTTCATGGAGAAACCAGCAATATGCCGGTCCATACCATGTTCAGCACCGAGGCAGGTCTAACAGACATTGTGCTGGTACTGGACAGTAATGTGACCCCTGCAGGAGCACCAACACATGGGGGCCATCCTTGCTCTGCCGCTACTGCTTCTGCTTAGAAGACTTTTTCCTAGGCTTCTCTGAACCAGATATGGTGCTGTGTTGAAAATAACAAAAAGCAGGAAAGAAAAGGTTCGGTGTTGCATAAGAGAAAACAATTCTAAAGCCAGCACCGAGAACAAACGTGGCGCTGAGGTACAAGGTTGAACGGATGGCGACGAACCAAGGAAGGAGTATGATGCAGTTAACACTGTGCCTTGAACCGCTCCCATGGTGTACACTCTATGGAGTGAAAAACAGAATTGAAGAGGGTAGAGGGCCAGCATCTGTTGTTGGCCAGTCCACGAGCACCATCATAGAAAATCATAGAAAAGTTTCAAACAACAGACTTGAAGTCCATATAGTTTGCCAGATTTATACTATTAGGAAACTAGTGATTATATCTTTATAATGGACATCTAAATTAGTCTTGAAAGCGTCCCTACTAGGGCCCTCCACTACTATACTAGGGAGCTCATTCCAAAACGGAATCACCCTCTGGCTGTACCAACTTTTCCTTAAAATTAGATTCCACCTTGGTGCAAATTATTGTTTATCATGTTTTCTACTGCTGCACCTATTTAGGTTGGGGGCAAATCCTAAATCCAGTAATAAATCTGGTTCTCCCATAGCCCTAAAAAGCATACACAAATCCCGTCAATCTTCTATAGGCCAAGGAATACAAATTCAGTGCTTTCAATCTAGCTGCATAAGATTTACCTTTTAATACAGAAATAGCTTTTGTGGCTCCTCTCTGGACACCTTCCATTCTGTTAATATATTCTCTTTTATAAGGGGTCCACACTTGGACACAATTTTCCAAGTGTGGTCTAACCAAAGCAGTATACAGTGGCAACAACACCCCACTATCTCTACTAGAGATGTGCCTCAGTATACAGCTGAGGATTTGGTTTGCTTTTTTAATCTTCTTGTTGCAGCGTGTGTCAAATGTTAAATGATTTGTAATTCTGACTCCCAAATCACACTTCATTTGTGATTCTACTAGTAGATCTGTACCTAGTTCATATTTTAATTCCATATTATTTTCCCCAGATGCATTATCTTACACTTAGAAACATTTAATTCCAACTTATTTTCCTTAGTCCAATCCACTATGTCATTCAAAGCTCTCTGGAACTGAATCCCATCATTTACATTATTCACCACTGTACCAATCCTGCAGTCATCTGCAAACTTATATAACCATGTATTAGAATTTTGTAATTTTAGCATAGAAATGTATATATTCAATAAACATGGTCCCAGAACTGATCCCTGTGGAACCCCACTAGTAACAGGGCCCAATCTGAAAGTATTCCTTTTATAGTTACCCTCTGTCTTCTGTCTTTCAACCAATCAGAAATCCAATGAATTATATTGCTTTGTATATTGGATTCTCTTAATAAATTTACTAGCTCTAAATGAGGCAATTTGTCAAAAGCCTTCGCGAAATCCATGAAGGCCACATCCACCAAATTCCTCATGTCCACTTCTCGATTTACTTTATCATAAAAGGACAAAATATTTGTTTGACATGATCTTGTCCTTGTAAATCCATGCTGATCTGGAACTAGTAAACATAGTTCACCTAAGGAATCTAATATTTTTTCTTTTATGATTCGATCAAGTATCTTCCCCATGACTGAAGTCAGACTCACCGGTCTAAAATTAGAAGGCTCTGTCCTGGTCCCCTTTTTGAAGATTGGAACTATAATAGCATCCTTCCAGTCCCTAGGAACTTCCCCCTTGTCTATTGAAGATTGAAAAATATATGTCATAGGCAAGGCTATATGACCTGCCAATTCATAGATCACCCTAGGATGGAAGTTATCTGGTCCTGGAGATTTATTAATATCCACCCCTCTCAGTTTTGCCCGGACCTCATCGGGGTCCAACTTTAATTGGCCTGGTACTGGACTGCCATAATACTTAAGTGGAGATGCATCTTTCTTATTAAAAACTGAGGTAAAATACTGATTCTGAGTATTTGCCATTTCTTTGTCTGAAATTATTTGCCCTTGGTTACTTTTAAGCGGACCCACCTCACCATGATTGGATTCTGATTTATTTCTATGACTAAAAAATGATTTTTTATTGGTCTTAAACCAATTTGCCAATAACAATTCACAGTGAGCCTTTGCTTTCCTAATAGTTATCTTTATCTCTTTTGTGAGCATCCTAAGCGCCTGGTAATTTTTATTTGTCTTGTTATTTTTGTATTTTTTAAATAATTTATTCTTTTTGTTTATCAATTTTTTTTATTGATTTATTAAACCAACTTGGTGCTCTATTACTATTAGCTTTATATTTCTTAAAGCTGGGAATATACTTTTTTGTCAGATCTCTCAATTTTAACAAGAAAAGGTTCCACATTTCATTTACTGATAAATCTTTTAATTCCTGGCCCCACTCCCAACTGGAAATTTCTTCTCGGAAATGATCAAAATCAGCCCTTCTAAAATTCAATTTAATTGTGGATCCTTCCTCCTTCTGTATCACAAGCTCTTTGATCGCAAATTGAACTGTATTGTGATCGCTGATACCAACTGGGCATTTCGTCCTTACATTATACATTACCTCCCATATTTGTTAAAACAGCATCAAGAATATTACTGCCCCTTGTTGCTTCCAAAACCTTTTGCTGTAGTCCTAAATGTTCAAAAATGTCCAAATATCCTATGTCAATTTTATCCTCAGCTGTCATTTGTTTCCAATTTATATTAGGCAGATTTAAGACTCCAAGAACTAATAATCTATCAGCTGGATCTAATTTAGCTATATGTTTCTGCAGTGCTATAGCCACATCAAGTGAGCTACTAGGAGATCTATACAATAAGCCCACGATAATTTTGGCACCATCCTGGGGTAGTAGCTTAACCCAAAGTGTCTCTAGCCCATCTATGTTATTACTATAGTCTGTGCTTTTGATTGACTCATGTATATACACAGCCACTCCACCCCCTTTTCTATATCCCCTTGATTTAGAAAATAGATTATAACCTTGAATAGTCCTGTCCCATGTCACTGCATCCGCCTTGTAGGCAGCACCGGCACGGACACTAGTGCCCTAGGTAATAGGTTGCTGAAAGACTTTGCTCCGGCAGGGTCCTAATGCCTCTGACACAGACTCATTAGTGGGAATAAGTGGTGAAGATTGATTTTTGGAAGACATCCCCATTCAGAACCACTCTCTGTGTCCTCAACCCCTAGTCAGTTACGAATTCAGTCAGTTTATCCCCTATGTCTAGATCAGCCAGTTTCTCAATAAGCCTTCTGTATGGAATGTTGTCAAATGCTCTACTACAGTCCAGGTACAATACATCTACAGTCTGCCCCTTATCAACAGCCTTCATCACTGTATGAAAAAAAATCTACCAAATTTGTCTGACAACACGCCGGCTCGCTGGCGCTGAGAGTTGAGGCACTGGAGGCCACACCTCGCACCACGCCGGTGACCCGGGTTTGGGAACGAGCCCGGGGCACCGGGGGTTGGCAGGGGAGGAGAAGGATAGAGCGCCCGACGGCTGCTCTCCTTCTCCGGGGTTTCTGCAGGTTCCCGCCGCAATACCGCCATCTGGGGAAGCCCCGTGGTAGCAAGGGTATTGGGTAGATGTCGGCAGGGGGTGGAGCAAGAGGCACAACTCAGCGTGCCTCCTAGCTCATTGGCCCCATTGCACGCCAACATCTAGGGAGAACATGGGAAAAACCCCTCTGTCTCTCTCCTAGGTGACAACACCACCCTGCACGTCACTCGGGGATTCGTAGCGGCAGACCCCACTGTACAAAGGGATCCACGACTCAGTATGCTGGTTCTGGGGAGGTAAGCATGGAGGGTCCCTCCTCACACCACCCGGGGGGTTATCCGGGTACCTTGGCTAGAGGATCCATAGGTACTCTAGGGGCAGACAGTGGCGAGACCAGGGGGCAGTGCATCTAGTGGATGTCTAAGAGAGTGGAGAAAAGAGGTAGTAGGGGGATAAATATAAGGGTTAAAAAAAAAAAATTCATTTGACAAGATCTTTCTCCCTCAAACCTGCCTTCTGCCCTGCATACATCAGCCTCCAGGAACCTTTCTTTTATAATCACTTTCAGCATTCTGCCCACTATTAAGGTTAGGCTGACTAGATGGTAATTTCCAAGGTCATGCTACCACTTTTATGTATGGGGACATCGTCTGCCACCCTCCTGTACCATGGCACCATTCCTGTCTCAAGTGAGCAATTAAAGAGGTCTGTCAGCAGTACTTACAGTACTTGGCCCACCTCCTTCAACACCCTCAAATGTAGGCCATCTAAGCCCTGAGATTTGTCGGTCTTCAGTGTACTCTGCGCCTTCAGCACCCACTCCTCCACTATGGCTCCCACGTCCATAATTTGCTCCCCCATTCTGCCTGGGTCTTATCCTGCACTGTGGAAGTGGTCCACCTTCTTCCACCATAAAGACAGCATAAACAATTGATCAACATGACTACATTACCCTTATGAATTTCCTCCCACACTTCTATAGTTTTATACTTTCCCCTGCTGTACTGGAAGAAAGTCTCATCTCCCTCTCTAATTATAAGTTCAGCCTTCACTTTTGGCCTCTTCACCACCCTACTGGCGTCATTTAGTGTCTAAGTAAATTTCACTATTGTCATCTGTTGGGTTAGTTTTGTATCTTTTGAATGCCACCCTCTTTTCCCTCAGCATCATCCCCACCTCCTTCCTATAACCACAAAGGCTTCCTACACTTCCTTTTCTTACACACGTCCTTATGTAGAGATTTGTGACTATGTCTAATCATTCCCGGATTTTCTACCTACCCCTTCTGCCAGTTCCCCCCCTTCTAGTTTAGTATTTTCCGCTTTCTCCCAAAATCAGCTCTCCTGAAATACAGCACACTATGCTAATCCATACTGTCTGATAGTCACTGCTCCCCAGTATTTCCCCAACAGTAATCTCTCTGACATTCTCCCTACTTGTGATGACCAACTCATGAGTCGCTCCCTTCCTCTTTATTTCTGCAATGTACTGTGCCAGAAAGCTGTACTGGAATGCCTCTGTTAGTCCCTGACTCCTGGTGCTGGTTGATAGTAGAATAGTACAGTTATAAAAGAACTTACCGTAACAGTAGGCCTTCGAGAAAAGCTCTTGCAGTAGGTAACACAGTTAGGACTGTAGCCGGCAGACGACAGGACCCCACGGCAAACTTCTAGCCAGCAGTCTATAGTGGGGGCCGGCCCCGACATCGGCCCGGCCCCAATGTCATGCATGGAATAAAGGGTGGGCGGTCCCCGACGTGCCCCAGTTCTTCTGCCAGAGACTCCGGCATCCAGACGTAACATGATCCAAACCAGGGCACCGAGGTCAATACCTCACAGAGCAATACATGTATCAGTCAACGCAGATCGTATGCAGCAGAAAACCTCTTAGAGGGAAGGAGGGTGGGAAATATACCTGCTGCAAGAGCTTCGCTTGAAGTTCCACTGTTACAGTAAGTTCTTGCGTAACTGTACTATCTTACTTCGAGAGTCAGCTCTTGCAGCAGGTAACAGGACCGATTCCCAAGCAGTACAAAAACCTACCCAACCCGGAAGGAAGGTAAGAGGAGAGTGGAAGAGAGTTCTCTTAGGAGAGGCAGCCCTCAAAACTGCGAGGTCAAACCCCGCTCTACCTCGAGAGGCAATGTCCAGACTGTAATGCCTTATGAAGGTATGGACTGTGTGCCACGTGGCTGCTGCACAAATGTCAGATGCAGATACGTTTTTGAATGCATGCAGTAAAGGAGGCTGCTACAGCCCTCGTGGAGTGACCCCTTTCCGAGCCCGGCAGGGGCTTGTTGTGCTTCTGATAACAAAGGGAAATGCAATGGACTAGCTACTTCGATATGGTCTGTTTGGTCACAGAAGCCCCTTGGGTTCTAGGAGCGAAAGAAACAAACAACTGGTCAGAACGTCTACTGTCTTTAGTTCTGGCCAAGTACAACTGCAAAATGCGGTGAACATCTAAGGTATGGAGAAGAGCCTCTCCCTTATTAGAGTGATTGGGGTAATATACTGGAAGCTGGATGTCCTGATTTAAAGTCATTTTGGGCAAGAACTTAGGACTGGTTCTCAAGGCCACCCTATCCTTGTGGAAAACCAAGTAAGGCTCCTTACACATCAGGGCCTGAAGCTCAAAAATCCTTCTGGCTGAAGTAGCAGCAACTAAAAATAACACTTTCCAAGAGAGGAAGCGAAGCTCGCAATCTGCGGCTGGATCAAAAGGGGTATGGTCAGCTTCTCCAAAACAAAGAAGTCCCAAGGAGGGACAGGGTCCCTTACCGGGGGACATGTGCAGGATACCACAAAAAGAAAAACAGGGTTACCTCCATCTGTGCCACAATTCTTCCCTGTACAGGAATATGGTAGGTAGAAATGGCAACTAAGTGCACCTTGATGTAGGAGTAGCCCAAGCCTGAGTCTGAAAGAGACAACAGGTACTCGAGATGAGTGTTCACCGGACAGGCCAGAGGGTTTAGGTGATGAGCCATAGCCCAGAGACAAAAATGTTTCCACTTCATGGCATAGGTCGCTCTGGTGGAAGGTTTTCTAGCAGCCACCAGAATGTCAGCTACCTTGTCAGAGACTCCGATGCGGAGTTTGTCTAAGTCTTCAGGAGCCGTGCATGTAGGTGTAGCGACCAAAGGTTCAGGTGAGCCAGGGTCCTGTTGTCCTGGGAAAGCAGGTAAGTGCTCACAGGCAGGATAATCGAGGGTTCCACATCCAGTTGTTGCAGGAGTGGGAACCAGATCTGTCGAGGCCATAATGGTGCCACCAGGATCATTGTCGCCCCCTCCGCTTGTACCTTGAGAAGGACCTTCTGAAGGAGTGGAAATGACGGAAAAGCATAGAGGAATCTCCCCTTCCAGGAGAGGGACAACACGTCTCACCAGAAAACACCAGGCCCTGGATCTAGTGAGCAAAAACTGAGCAATTTTGTGTTGGTAGGGGAGGCAAAAACATCCAGTTCAGGAGTTCCCCATCTGTTGAAGAGTTTGTTGATGACAGACTGCAGAAGAGTCCATTTGTGAGCTCTTGATCGAGTTCAACTGAGAGCGTTGGCTAGAGTATTCTGGACTCCAGGGACGTGGACTGCGGAGAGCCTGAGACAATGGGAAATGGTCCAATTCCACACCCACACTGCTTCCTTGCAAATGGGGTAGGAGTGTGTGCCTCCTCGTTTGCTGAGATAAAACACTACAGACATGTTGTCTGTTTGCACAAGGAGTTGTCCTGGTCGAAGCACAGTGCTCAAGGCCTGCAAAGCGTAGAGGATGGCTCTCAGCTTTTTTTTTTACTTTTATTGTTTATTCAGCCTACCTCCTCGGCTGGGGGGCATTCCTATGGTTTCCCTCTCGTGCCCGACCTGCTACCTCCTTCTGTCTCCCTCTCTGAGGCCATGTCGCGGACCCCCTTCGCGGAAGGCCAAGGGGTCAGGGCCAGAGGGAGCTCCTTGAAGCGTCCGGTGCAGTGCCACAAGCAGATCCTCATTCACGCCGGAGGAGTCAGCCATTTTGTGCTGTAAGCCTCCCCCCGCCCACGGTATGGGCATGAAATGACACCCAATCGCTGCAGCGTTATCCCGCTTGCACACATTCTGACCCCACCAGTACACATAACAGCGCACCCCGCCACCGCCAGGAGCCAGCCCTTCAGGAGTCACTCCCCTCCCTCCCCAGAGGAGGAGAGCAGTCATGGGGATGCTCAATCCTCCTACCCCCCCCAACCCCTGACAGTCCAAGTTCACTCCCGAACCCAGGTCTCTGGCACAGCATGAGGTGTGGCGTCCAGTGCCTCAACCCTCAGCACCACCGGGCTGGAGGCTCTCATCTCTAAGATATTTATGTGGAGAGATTCCTCGGTCACGGACCAGGAGCCCTGAGTCCTGTGAGTGCCAAGATGCACTCCCCAACCCGAGCCTGAGGTGTTGGACATTAACACCAGGTCTGGCGCCTCTCCTTGAAAGGGCATACTATCGAGCAATGAAGGGGATGACATCCACCACTGGAGTACCTGACGGACCGGCTTCGTGATGGAGACTGGTTGATACAAGCCGTCCCATCTTTGGTCCCACTGGACGTGTAAGGTCCACTGGATTGTCTTCATGTGGAGTCTCACAAGGGAGACCGTAATGATGGACGCTGCCATGTGGCCTGACAGCCATAGAAGGGTTCTGGCTGGCACTACCGAGGCAGAACAAATGTGGCGAGCTATCCCCTGAAGATGGGCAGCTCTGTCTTGTGGCAGATAGGCACTCCCTCAAACAGTATCAAGGTGTGCCCCAATAAAGTTCAGGTTCTGGGATGGGTTGAGGAAGGATTTCGGGGCGTTGATCATGATACCTAGTTCCTTGAAGAGAGAACAGGTGTCCTGAATGGCTCGTAGCAGTTGTACTTTGGATGGTGCTGTGAGTAGGCAGTCATTCAGGTATGGGAAAATGTAATGACCCATCCTTTCGAAGCGCCACCACCACCACTGCAAGGGCACTTGGTGAAAACCCTTGGTGCCAATGACAAGCTGAAGGGTAGCACCCTGAAATGAAAATGTCTGTCTTGGAAGGTGAACCTGAGGAACCTCCTGTGAGGCTTTACCACAAGGATGCGTAGATAGGAGTCCTGCAAGTCTAGTGATGCCAGCCAGTCCTCATGATGGATCATGGGGAACAGGCCCTGAAGGGTGACCATCTGAAACCGCTTGTACTCTACAAATTTGTTGACTTCGCTGAGGTCCAGAATGGGTCTCAGGTCGCCTGACTTCTTCGGGACGAGGAAGAAGTGCGAGTAGAACCCTTTTCTTCTCTGAGCTGGGGAAATGGGTTCTATGGCATTCTAGAATAGCAGGGCTTGAATTTCTGCGTGAATCAGACCTGCATATTTCATTGAGCAACAGGATGGGGGGCGCCTGCCTCGGTGGGAGCTGGACAAACACTATGGAATGCCCACTGTCTATCAGTTGGTGGACCCACTGATCAGAGGTCACCTTCCGCCAGTTTTCTGTGTGGAGTGAAAAGCAGCCTCCGACCACCTCCCCTGTTGGGATCATGGGAGAAAGTGGGTCCGACCGGGAGTCAGGCAGTGGTGGAAGAGGGAAAGTAGCTTGGGTAATTTTAGCTGGGCGAGAGGCAGGTCCAGCAGAGCCTCTGTAGGCACCTCTCCAGCTGTAGCCTCCTCGCTGTAGCTGTTGGTGCTGAAAGCGGGGTTGCTGTGGCTGATGTCCCCCTCGGCCACGAAAACGAGAGCTATGAAATTGTTACTGTTTTGGGTGATACATGGACTGCACAGTCCGAACTGCCTTTCCAGAATCTTGTAACTGAGTAATAACCCTTTCACTATTCTCACTGAAGAGGACTGAGCCTTGGAAGGGTGCGTCACGAAAATAAGACTGAACGTCCTGCGCAAACCCAGAGACCCAGAGCCAAGAGTGGCAACGTGGGCATACTCCTGTTGCTGCCACTCTTGCTACTGTGTCCGTGGAATCATAAGCTGAATGGAGGACGTGGGTGCCCACGTCCGATCCGGTCTGCAAAAGTCTGAGGAGCTGCGCCTTTTGTGGACAGTCTGGGATTTCTTGAACAATATCCATCCCTTGTTCCCAGAGGCCATTCTGGAACTGAACCATGTGTGTAAAAAAGTTCAAGCTCCTAATGCTGCAGGTAGAGGAGGAATAAACCTTGCGACCCATGGAGTCTAACAGTTTGAACTCCTTATCTGGGGGTTGCGTGCCGAGGTGTTTCGGCCTCTGGGAATGATCATGGGCTGCCGAAATCACCACTGAATCAGCTACGGGCTGCTCCGCCAAAAAAGGTTGCTCTTTGGGGGTTCTATTAAGGTGATCAGTTTTCTTAGGGACTGCAGTGGAGGTATGTGGGCACTTCCAAGCCGCCTGTGTGACATCAACGAAGATGTCTACCAGGAGCGGTATGACCACCAACTTGGGATCTTTCTGGCGGAGGTATTTTGCCAGACGCATTCTCTCCAGGTCAAGGTTGTCTGTATCCCAACCCATATTAGCTTGGATGTGCCTCATGACCTCCATGAAAGAGGCGTCATCGGGAGGGGAATTTGGAGTATCCTCTGGGTCCAGAGGACATAGGTCGCCGACGGACGAGTCTGAATAGGAAGAGTCCGAGGGCCGGTATGAGTCAGATGAGGAAGAGGAGTGGAACCTGCAACGTCAATGGCACTCATCTAGAGGTGGTAAGGGGACCTTGGCTGTGTCCGGAGTTGGGGGAAGGGCCTTTGCAGATGCCCCATTATCCGGATTTTTTGCCACATCTGGTGCAATAGGAGCGTCCAATTGAGACTTTGGGGGTAGAATATCAGAACGGATAGTCTCCCACAAATAGCTGAGAGATCGTTAACCTGATACGGGTTTAGCTTGGGATCTGACCCTGATGCCCGGTCCAGTCCCTAAGTCTTCACCGATGCTGGTGCTGACATCAGGTGCTGTGCTGTCTGGCATCAGCAGACCTACCGGAGGTGACGATGGGCTGGTGTTGACTGGACCATCGTCAGCCACCTGTTTCTCTTGGGGGACTGACACTTGCTCGTCCTCCATACGGGTGTCGTCGGACCTGTCGTCAACCGGTGGTGGGGAGAAACCAGAGACGATGGGGCTCCTGCTGGTGGCGCCAGGATGTGAGGTACCTTTGGAGCGCTATCGGTCCAACAATCGGTGTTGGTCCAAAGAAGGCTTAGAGTGCAGACGTTTGTCTGACGGATGTTTGTCCGACGACGGTTTACTGGGTTTCTCCACTGGTTTCTTAGAGTGCCTGGGTGGGAGGGAGGAAGATCTCCCAGACAAATGACCTGATGCTTTCTGCATACAGAGGTCGACTGGAAAGGACCTGACTGGTGTCCCTTACCTGTGTTGGAAGAGCGGCCTGTCAGGGGGGCCAAAAGGCTTAATTTTAATCAGTTGGAGAGAGGGGCCGAAGACCCGGAGACCCTGTCCTTGGTGCCGTAGCCTGGACAACGGGTGAGGCCTTGACCACGGTGAGTCTGGTGTCTTGGGCGACAGAGCAGGAGCTGGCCCTGGAGGCACAGTGGGAGCCAGAGGATTGGAACACAAATGGGACCTCTCCTTCTCTCTCCTCTTAATGTTTCCCAGATTACTTTTTGTGCAAATGGTGGGAAGATTCCTTCTCAGAGTCCTGCTGCATGGTGGCCAACTGTTGTTCCATGAGGAAGGCTGGCAGGGTCTTCTGGCGACGGATTCGCGTCCGGTTGTTGAATTTCTGACAGTGCGGGCAATTCTGGGTGTCGTGATCTGGGTCCAGGCACAGCAGATGCCAAACGGTCGTCTTTAGATGGGATCTGCTTTCCACAGGCGCACTTGTTAGTGTGCCTAGAAGAGGGCATCGGGGAAGAAGACACACAGATGAAAGGATCGCTAAAAGCGGAACTTTCGACGAAAAAATAAGAAACTTAAGAGTTGTTGGAAAATGGCGGTTGGACTAGCAAGAGGCAAGCCATGGAGCTGATGAATGCGAGTCGACGGCTTGAAAAGAACTGGGGCACGTCAGGGACCGCCCACCCTTTATTCCATGCATGACATTGGGGGGTGGTCCCTGCCATAGACTGCTGGCTAGACGTTTGCCGTGGGGTCCTGTCACCTGCCGGCTACAGTCCTAACTGTGTTACCTGCTGCAAGAGATGACTCTCAAAGTAAGATACTCCAATGCACATCTAGCACGATGAAGTCCCCCGTCAGCACCATCTCGCCCTGAGGCCTTTTTGATCTCTTTCCCAAGGACTTTGCCCACCACCTCCTTCAGATTTGGCAGTCTATAAGTTACCCATACTATGATGAACCTCCTCTTGCCTGCTGACAACTGCACCCATATCATCTCAATTTCAATACCCCCCTTATGTCTCTATCTTCAACAGCAGTAATGTCTTCTCTCACATAAAGGGCTACCCAACCTCCTCTGCCTTCTACCCTGTAACCCCTGTTGTAAAGAACGTGTAACCAGGAACTACAAGATCCCAATCACAGTACTGTGTTGCCCAGGTTTACATCACTGCTACTAGGTCCAACTGTGCCTCATCTGTCAACAACTGAAGGCTTCCCATCTTATTTCCTAATACAAATAAAAAAAACACTCACAAGTAAAAATAAAAAAGGCATATCAAGCCATGAAAGTCAGATTAACAGGATTTATTGCAAGTGCTCGACGCAAAGAGGATACCTAGCCCCAGCGCTTCAGCCTAACTAGATCTTCGTCCGGGAGCATGTGACACTCCCGAGTACATTTTCTTGTTTGTATCACTTACATTGAGGCTGGCTGCCTCTTACCTACACCACCTGTACCCATGTGTCATGCTGCTTTCATTTTTGCTGCCATCTTACTTGCTAGGCTTCTGGCATTTATACACACTACTCTCCAGGAGTCCAGTTTTCCTTCCCTACCAGCTCAGGCCCTCAGTTTCTTACCGTTTTGTCCTTCATGGATACTGTTTTTCACTCTGTCCCCTCTTGAGATAAGTATCCCCGGTTTTCTCCCTGAAGACCCCGGGATCCCGGCAGACAAGGCAGTGCGTGCGCGTGGAGGTCCAGGCATTTTGTGAACACCTTTGGAGCTGATGTTAGGCTGAAAGGCATTGCTTTGAACTGGTAATGGCCTGAAGGCAGTTCGAACCTGAGGTACTTTCTGTGGGAGCATGGGAATATGAAAGCAGGCATCCTTAAGGTCCTGGGAGGCTAGCCAATCCCCTGGCCTTAGAGAGGGAAGAATTATTCCCAGAGTCACCATTTTGAACTTTGGCTTTAACAAATGTTTGTTTAGGTATCTTAAGTCTAGGATGGGTCGCCACTCCCCTGTTTTTTTCAGGGTAAGGAAGTACCTGGAGTACAGACCTTTTCCCCTGTGTACTGTAGGAACTCTCTCTATGGCCCTTAAGGCCAGAAGAGATGAAACCTCTGTCTCTAGGGCAATGGTTTCTGAGATGTTTGCAGGTGGAAAAGATCTGGCTCTCAGCTTTGAGAATTTTTTGAAGCTGAAAGCCAGTCCCTGGCCTACTACCTCCAGGACCCACTTGTCTGAGGTAACAGACTTCTAGTCCTGGAAGTAGTAGGCCAGCCCGCCTCCTACAGGAATGGAGGAGTTGACCTGGGCTGACACTTCAGGGTGTCTGCTTGGCAGGAGCCTTAAGCTGAGAGGTGGATGCAGCCCTGCTCATCCCCCTTCTGCCTCTCCCTCTGAAGAACCCCCTCGGAGAAAAAGGAGAGGAGGCCTGTGCTTCGCAGAAAGGCCTATGAAAAGGCCTGCCCCTAGCTTGCTGCCTTTGAGGAGTTGCCTGCCTTTCCTTAGTCTGTGCACTCATATAGGTGGTCCTGTATTCGTCCATTTTCTTCATATAATTCTCTGTCTGCTCCCCAAACAGAGAATTACTAACCACAGGAAAATCCATGGCCTCAGCCTGGGTATCCTGAGAAAGGCTAATACACCTGAGCCAAGCCAGTCTCCGAAGAGACACAGATGTAGCCATGACTCTAGATGAAACATCATTGGAGTCCACAGCAGCATGAAATTGAATCTTTGATGCCTCAATCCCATCAGCAGCCACCTTTTCCAGCTCCTTGGCAAGCTGGGAAGGGGCCTGCTTAGACAGTGCCAGTACAGTGCCCCACCTGGACTTCTGGTACCTGGCTGTATAGGCCATGTAATTCGCCTGCCTGAGTCCCAAAGAGGATGCCATCTACAGCTTTTTTGCCATATCATCCAATTTCCTGGAGTCTTTATCTGGGGGGGGTGTGAAGCCAAGGGAATGTCAGCCTTATCACAGGCTGCAGCCTGCACGACCCCAACATGAATGCACTGTTGGTACAAGTACTCCGTACCTAAGCCTGACAGCATGTACCTCTTGTCCATCCGTCTGTCCACAGGAGGTAATGAATTTGGAGTTTTTAACAGCTTTTGTGACTGTTTTCTAAAAGACTTGTGAAGGGGAATAGACAACCTTTTGGACTCTGGGATGTCCATCATCTCCACAAAGTTAGGCTCCTCTTGTTCCTCAACAGCTTCCTTCATAGGGAGCTGGAGGGTTTCTGCCACTTTCCTGTAGAACATAAAGTGGGAAGAGGACTCAGAAAGCCTGGGAGGGGAAACACCAGAAGGCCTGTCTGGGGAAGATGTCCGGTTCGACAGGCTCATCCAGACCTTCAATTCCATCATCATCATCACCTTCATCAACATCATAATAATCCTCGTCCCCCTCAAAGTCCGGTTCATAAAAATCTTCAGAGGTATAATCTTGAACCGGAAGAACTGACCAAACCCAACACCTGCCAGAAGGCACCGGATCAGTCGGAACCAAACTAAGCGACTCCACTATACGAATTGCTCAGGCAATTTCCTCAGCGGTCGGATGATGCGGTTCTGGATCCGAACCGGCTGATTTGTCTTTTCTTTTTCTTTTTGATGGACCCGATCCCTCGGAATCAGCTCTCCTTTTGCCTGAAGGAGTCTCGCCCTGGTCAGACGGCACTCCTTCTGGTTCAGTCTGAACCGAACCGGGCAGGCCATCCGGGTCAGCGGACTTCTCGGCCTCCTTTTCCCTAAGCCTACCCAACCTTTTATCCAGGGTGGCTTTAGGGAAATTCTTATAGATTTGGCAGTCTGACTCTAGGTGACTAAAATCCAGACAGTAAACACAAGTGGTGGGGGGGTCGGCCTTAGCAAAGGCCTCCCCACACTCACTGCAGTGCTGAAACCCAGTGCGCCCGGTTTTTTCCTTGGGTTTCTCAGACAAAGCCATAATCAAACCCTCCTTACCCTTTTATGGCAACCGCCAGGCAAGACACACTTATCGGTTTCTAACCGTGTTATGTGTATTTGAAAAAAACAAAAACAAAAAAGCGAAAAACACCTTTTAAAAACGAAGCAAAGACCGGTAGCCTCACACTAAAATTCCTGTAAGAAAAAGAAAACAATCACTAAACCAGAGACCGGTTCAGTCGAACCGGTCACACAAATTCTGTATACAATTTCCACACACCACTTCTAGCTAAGTCCACTAACTATGCACTTACTGTACCACAGACAGGGATCTCAACCGAAAAACAATGCGAGAATATCGGTAAAACCAACAATTTTTAAACCGCGAACCGCGAGCGAAGGAGAAATCTCCGGAGTGACTGTTCAGTTAGGCGGAGTAAAGAATCTGACGGTTACACTTCAAAGTGCAGCAGACAGAGGTCTGAACCGAGCTCGAGCTCAACGTTCTATGCTCTGCATAGAATTTAACTCTTTCCTCTCTGGAACAGTTCAAGTGCTGTGGCTAACTGCAATACGTCAGAATACAGCAAGACTTCATGTCGTTTGAATAATACACTCTCTAGAAGAAACATCATTACCACGGTGAGTAAATATAGTTTACTTACCTATACCTGTAAGTTCCACTAGCGGTATACAGTTCACATCCACACTTCGACAGTTTCCTTGAATAGGCGTATTTGTCAGACGTCTTCAAGCTAAGCTCCTCCCACCACAAATGTGGTACATCCTCAAGCTCTGCCTCATGACAACAGACCTTTGCACGCTACAAGCAGGGATATAGGTGCCACACTGCCAGGAAAGGCCAGGGTGGATAGTGTGGATGTAAACTGTATACAATTTTTAGAACTACCGTTACAGGTGAGTAACCTATGTATTTAAGGGCGTGGACACAGTTCAGCATCCACTCTTTGGCAGACTTCTTACAGTTCTCCGGCAGAAGTGGGCAAGGCGTGCACCCCTATTTGATGAACAGAGCCTGGAGAACAGAGGACCCAAAAGCAGCATCTCAGTGGGACAGGACATCAATGCTGCAATGGGATATAAAGGTGTATACAAAATCACACATGCCCCCACAATGCAAAGCATCATGGGCTACATATGCAAATCACCACAGAATGTTATGCTGGTCCAACTTTAAGCAGAATTGCATGGTGCCGGAAGGCCTCTCACACAGTTTGCAAAGGGTGCTAACAGAAGACATAGACACGTGTTTCGTCCTACCAGGACTCATCAGTATGCCTCGTCTGTTTTACACCCCAGTGGAATGGACCAGCTACCCCTAAGGCAGTGTGCTTTACTCCAGGCTGCAGACCTGCAGATTTCCTGAATCAGATGTCCTTAGAAGCAATAACCAAGGCAGTGGTTTGTCTGCTGGAATCACTCCTACCTCCTCTGGCAGGCTCCATACCAGCCAACCTATAAAGCCAAAAATATCTGCACTGGAGACACATGAGAAACTCCACACTGAACCACTGTAGAAATTTAAATGCTTTGCAGCAAATCAAAGAGTGGAGACAAACAAACAAACTGCACACCATCTTGCCCCAGTGCTTCGAGTCATAACTCTTCATTAGGGGGCATTGACTCAACGCATCAGGGCAAGGTGGTGTGCAGCTGTTTCTCTGTCTCCACGCTTTGATTTGCAATAAAGCATATCAGTTTCCACTGTGGTTCAGTGTGCAGTTTTTCATGTCTCTCCAGTGCAGATTTTTTTGGCTTTATGGCACTCAGAGCTGGCTGGCCTTTACCTGCACCGACTACAGCCTTTAAGGATTCACAGCCCCTTTCTATGGAACTTCCAGGTAACCTATACTAGGAATCGATGCAGGATGTAATCCACCAGGCAATCATCCACTTTGCTGCTGGTCTGCTAGTCGCGGCTTCAGTGTATGTTACAAACTGCTGGTGAGCCTCACCCTGAACTCCAGCCATGCACACTTTATGAGAGCACACTCTGTAGGTCCAACATTTGAAGCCTACGGATGGCCTCTGAGGAAGGGTTCATAAAACAGACCAGTGTTTATCACCTGGTTAAGGTGATAGTACCTTCGGGAGGAACTTCGAATAGGGGTGAAGGAAGACACTGTCCTTGTAGAAGACCAGGTAAGAAAACTCCACCAAGAGTACCTGGAGCTCATTAATCCTTCTGGCTGACGTGATAGCCACACTCAAGGCAGTCTTCCACTATAGCCGAGACACTTCATACCAGTGCATAGGTTCATACGGCTTGCCCATAAGCATAACGAGTACCATCAGTAAGTGTCAAGGCGGCAGAGGTTTGCACACCAGAGGACAAGATGTAAAGGCCTTTAAAAATGCACCCAACCGGGGGGCGCCAGAGAGCCATCTTCCATGTTGGAAGCATTATTTTCACTCTCTCCTCCACGTGGCAGAAAAACAAGTTAAAACTACTCTTCTAAGACTTTTTTTTGAGAATCCAGCAGCTTATCTATATTAAGCAAACCATTCTGAACTAACAATACCTTATTTGAGATGGGCAGAACTAAAACGCAGCAACCGGGTCACCATAAAGATCCTCCCGTCTCCAACAGCAAAGCCGGAGAAGCCTCAGATGGAAGTACCGCTGGTAAAGAGGATCGTTAATCGGATCCTCCATGGCACACTCTACTGGAATCCATGAGGGCCATGGATTCTAAAATTGAAAAAACATTAACAAAATTAGAAAAGCACGATGCTGCAATAGTACAGCTTACTGGCTCCCTAGCAGACACGGATAAGAAAGTGGTGTCGACCTTGGCTGCAGTGGCTACCATTACAAAGGAAAATGGACAATTTCGGGGCTGCCTTGAGTCACTGGAAAACGAAATCAGAGCTGGCAATATTCGTATTGTGGGGCTTTCTGAAGGTGTGGAGGGGCCGAACTTGCTACCATATCTATTGGATTGGCTGAAGGGGAGTCTCAACTTACCAGAGGAGTTTTCCTGGGCAGCACTTACCAAGGCGTACAGAGTGAAACCGAGGGTTCATCCTTCATCCCCAGTCAACCACATACCATTCTATTAAGATCTACCAGCTCAGAGATCAGAGATCGGGTCTTACTTGCAGCGAGAGCAGCATATCCTTTAGAGGTTGGTGGAATGGATGTCAAATTATATCCCGACCTCTCCTTTCAGACCCGTGCTAGGAGGAAGGCCTTCAATGCTGTAAGACACGAGATGCAGGCACTTAGAATTATCCATTTGTTTTTTACTTCCAGCAAGATTGCATGTGATCTACAGAGGGAAGACACGGCATTTTACCACCCCACAAGATGCCGGCAGATGGACGGAGAAGGTGGAAACCGAATTTGCAGCCAGGAGGGAACCTACTGATTCGCAGAGCTCCGAAGTGGAGGACGATTGAGCAGATACCTTAGAGCTTCCATTTGCAACAGGTCGGGACTTTCCTTTACTGCTTCTCTCATACTGGGAACTTTTTTGAATACCACTGGACTCTACAGGGCACTGTGGACTTCAATGGCTATGCTACCGAGGTCTGTTTAATTGTGGGGATTACAGCGGGGCCTTTGTTGTTTGCTTTATTAGCTAATTTGATGCATGCGGGACTCCCCGGCAATTCTCTGGTCCCTAGATGTTTTCTCCACTAGTTGAGAGGCAGGAAGGATCAAGCCTGAGTTTGTACTATTAAATTCTTTAAAATACGTTAGGAGTTATAAAATGTTATGGTATGTGTGCTATAAATCATCACTGCATACTGTTTAAAAATTATACCAGGTTGAAATAGCAATCTTTCATATTGTGTTTAGTTCTTCCTATTTTGATTCTACCTAGAGGATACACCTTCACCATTGAAATGGCTGGCAACTTTCAATACATTCACGGACTTAATAATGGGACTTATTGTCCAGGACTCCCCCCAACCCCGTACCAGACTACAAGGGTTTTTTTTTTTATATGTGATTTTTCAATCATGAAATGTAAACTTTTACCTATACCTTATATGAGAACCACTAGATTGATTGTCTGCTAAAACAGAAAATTAATAAACAAAGTTCAAAAAAAAAAAAAAAATGCACCCAACCACTTTCTCCAGGGCCACCATCAGCTTACCAGCCGGAGAGCAGATGGCTGCCAGGTGCACCCTAAGGATGGTCGCTCGCAGGCCCGACAGAGAGGTACCAGAGCTGTATCAAGGATGCTCATCATAGAGCAGTTAAGGGATCAAACTCCTTGTCCTGGCACCATATACAGAACCTTTTCCATTTAAATGTATAGCATTTGTGAGTTGATTCCTTTCAGGAGGCCTACACAACATGCAGCACTTCTTCCAAAAGGCCCAGAGCCAGGAAGACTAGCCGCTCAGGAACCAGGCCAAGAGGTGCAGAGATTGAAGGTCCAGGTGCAAGATCTTCCCCTGTTGTCTGGTCAGGAGGTCCGAGTGAAGAGGCTACTGCCACAGAGGCCTACTGCTAAGGCTGAGGAGATCCTGGTACCAGAAATGTCTGGGCCAGTGTCGAGCTATCAGGATCAACCATGCATTGTCCTTTCAGGCCTTGACCACCACCTTCTGTATCAAGGGAAAGGAAGAGGCACCTGGGGTGCAGGGCTTCAAGAAAGCATACTCCAAAAGTGTCCCGAACTGTGGAAGGTGGGTACAAAACAGCCTCAGCTTTCTGTTCTTCCAGGAGGCAAACAGGTCCTTGGGAGGGCGCACTGGGAAAAGAGGTGGCTCACCACCTCCTGATGTGGAGACCAATCGTGCAATGTCTCTCCAACTGTCTGAGAATGTCTGCAACTGACTGTGAACACCTGCAACATGGATCACCAAGCGATCTGCACCCAGGTTGTGCACAAGGGTCCAGGTGTGAATAACTTCCAAATATAGAGGCAGGGAGTGCAAGGCAGAAAATAAGCGGGTTCGCATCGCAATTTGCGAATCAAAAACCAGCAACTGCAAATCAATTTCGGTTTTGATTCATGGTAGGTGTTAATCGAATTTTTCCAGGACCGCAGGGCTTGGAATGAGTGAATGGCACTATTTTTCACTATTATTAGCCATCTCCCCCACATTCTGAACCCCCCCCCCCACACTGCTAATCAACTTCAACCAGTTGCTAATCATTTTTCATTTTGATTAGCAAAGGCCGCTAATCAAATCTCCAACACTAATTTATGCCTTGAGTGTGTGACACTCTGCCTGTTCTGGTAGAACATGGTCTAGGTATTGTCTGTCTGGAGCTGCATGACCTGACCCCTGACAAGAAGACCAAATTTCATCACAGCCAGATGCACTGGAGGGAGCCCCAGCAGGCTGATGTGGTGGCAGGATTCCTGGGGTGACCAGAACCCATGGGCTCTGTGTCTCCCAGGTGTACTCCCCACACCACCAGAAACGCATCCTTCATAAGCATGACGGACGATTCTGGGTGAACAAATGGGATCCCTTCCTCCAGATGTTGCGGATCCAGCCACCACACTGGATGGAATCCTACGTCAGCTGGGTCACAACAACCAGCTGGTCCATGTGACCTATGCGCTGAGACCACTGGCTGCTCAGCTCCCACTGCAGGCTGCGCATCTGCCGATGGGTCCAGTGCACCATGCTGGTGGAGAATACCATGTACCCCAGCAGCCTCAGGAAGTCTCAGGCAGGATACAAGAGCAGAACCTGAAATGATCAGGCAAAGGAAGTATGATCCTGAGCCCAGTCCACAGGGAGATAGACCTTGGCCTGCAGGGAGTCTATTTCTGCCTTCATGAGCTTTATTACCTGCAAGGGGACCATTTCGAACTTCTCCGGGTTGACAAAGAGGCCCAAATCTCTGCAGGTCTGAAGGGCTAGATCTCTTGACTGCTCAACAATCTCCTTGGATGACTCTGCTATCAGCCAGTCATCCAGCCAAGGATACCCTGCCACCCTTGTGCTCAGGAAGGCTTTCGCCACTGTCATGCACTTGGTGAAGATCCTGAGCATGGACGACAGACCAAAGGGCATGACCAGGAACTGGTACAGTACCCCCTCTGTGCAAAACAGAAGTACCACTGATGGAACAGACAGATTGGCATGTGGAAGTACACATCCTGGAGGTCCAGGGAGCAGAATCACATGCCCTGCTCCAGGGATGGTATGATCTGATTCAGAGTGACCATCCAGAACCTGTGTTACCACAAAAAATGATTAGGATTGTGCAGATCCAATATGGGGCTGCTGTCCCCCTGTCCATTTCATGACCAGGAAGTACCTGGAAACGTACCCCTGACTTAACTGGGTATCTAAGACATGGGCTATGGCTCCTTTGGCAAGGAGTTGAGCAAGTCCTCCCTGATGGCAGCCAGCATATCCTGCAACACCCTGGACTCCCAAGGAGTGTGGAGCTAGTAAGGTGGGGGAGCCTCGAAATCCAGAGGCAACCCTCGGCCTACCATCTCTACTGCCCACTTGTCCGTGGCAATGACTAACCACTGTGGCCAGAAATGGCACAGTCAACCCCCAACTTGGAGTGGTCAGGGACTGGAAAGGTGGAAGAATGACACCCGTGACCCGTTACTGTGCAGGTTTGGAGGTGACACCAGCCACTGGGGCTGGCGAATCACCATTTCCACTGCCCCCCAAACTAGGGTTTCAGGCACCAGTGCTGACACTGCCCCTGCTGAGGTTGCTGCAGAGAGTGCTGTGGCTGAAAGAACCTGTCCTGGAAGGTTTTCTTCTTAGGCTTCTGGGCCTTCACATCCTTCAGGGATGATGCCACAGAATGCAGAGTGGCACAGGACTTCTCAATCCTAGTGAGATGTCCCTCCACCCACAGCCAAATAGGTCGGTGCCCAAGAAGGGGGCATTGGCCAATTTGTGCTGGGTATCTGACAACAGGGATTTATTTAACTCCACAAATTGATTAGCATTTTGCTCATAAAAGTGCTAAAACATTGTGAAAATGCATAGCACTTGCCTCACTGTGTTTAACAAACATAACACTTCAAGAAAACCTGTATAAATACTTTCTGTACAGTTAGCATTGTCCCAAGAAAAACACTGCTAATCAATTATTTAAAACCCTGTGACAAGAAGGTGGAAAGCCACAGCCAAATCCTGTAAAGCATTATGAGAGATGCTGCCATGGCACAGGCACAGAAGTCACCCATGTCCAGGGTCATCTGTAGCTGGTGTTTAGCCAGTGATTTACCTTTGTCTCTGATCAATTTTCACCGAAAGGTGACAATCAGCAAGGAGGTAATAGACATCCATCCAGGACTTCCAACAGGGAGTGACAAAAGTTGGCCATCATCATGGCATAGCTCGCCTGAGTCAAACCAAAGGACACAGCAGCGTAGACCTTTTTAGCTATGTAGTCAATCTTCTTGGACTCTCTCTCGCAGAGGCTTGTCCAGGTCAACTTGGCAACCAGATTTCTGGAAGGCAGAGTCCAAAACTAGCCCTTTGGCTTAAAAGTGATAGAAGAATCTCAAAAAAGACGTAATAAGGGCCGCACACTTGTGGACCATATGAGTGTAGGGTGCCGGGCAGGATGATGGACATTGCCAAAGCTCCAGGGTCAGTTCCAAAATGGTCCCAGCCATGGGAAAGGCAACAATGGGGGATTTGTCCCTGTCCAGGATTTTAGTGAAGGGGTATTTAGCCCTCTTCTGAACTGGCTCCATGGGCACATGCATGGGTGCCAACACGAGGAGAATTAAAGCTTCAAATGACACCGGCCCAGTCCCTCAGTGGTCAAATCCTCAACCCAGCCATGTTTGAACGTGTGAGTCTGCAATGAAAGCACTGATGACCCCTCTGAGTAGGCCAAGGACTCTTCAAAAATGGACTTCGACCATTTAGCACCATGGACTAGCCTGGTGTTATCCATCTGGGTGATTTCCACCAACAATCAACCTGGCAAGCCAGCAACAGTATGGAAGTCCCGCGTAGGGTCACCCACCAAGGGCAGCAGTGGTGGCTGTTTCACCATCAGGGGTGGAGAAACAGATGTTGGGGACTGGCGTGGGCCAAGGGGACTGATGGCCCACAGGGAAGAGCCCTAATCCACCATGTGATTTTCCACTGGTGCCAGAGGAACTCCTCGAAGCACCCACGCATCCTGAATTATGCTTCTTCTTGCCCCTGGACAAGAAAATCGAGTAGCATCTGTGCCTGCTAGTACAGCAGGATCACAAGTACCTTGACTATCGACTCAAAAGTCGGATGCAGAGGCGGATGCTCCAGAAACTCATGGTAGACCACATGCTTCATGACATTAAGAGTAGAGGCTTTGGAGGCACAACCACCAGCTGAGCAACATCTTCCTGGGTGAGGACCATGAGCACCAGGGTCTGGGAGATTGACTCTTTGTCGGGCTCCTCCAACAACCAATTGAGAGGCTTGTGAAAAATCTCGACTGCCTGCTTGACCAGAGACAAAGTCAACAAGCCCAATGGAGCTACCACAGAGCTATCGACTTGTCCCTTGACTGAAGGCAGCTCAACCAGAGTCAAGTGGTCTAAAAAAATCGAGGGAGTGGGAGGAGCGTGTTCACTCCCAATCCCATGACATGCACTGACTGCGCTGGTGCTTACGCCCATGGTGAGAAGAGCTCTCCCCAAAGGTCTGCAGGGTCCAACACATCTCCCTAAAATCATTAGAGAAGGACCCTCTGATGCTGGCCCCAGCCAGGGCAGTGCCGAGATTGATGAGGAGCACCCTGTGGCTGCAGCTGCCTCCTCCTCAAAGAGCTGCAAGCTGTGAAGCCAACCCAGCAGATGCAGAGGTGATCTTGCAGACACCGAGGTCTTCTTGTGGCCTTTAGGCCAATCCAGCTCCGAGGGTTGACTGAAGATGATCTTTTGTCTTTCAGTCCTCGATGGAAGCACCATGTGGCAAAGGCCGCAACCCAACACATTATGCTGTGTGACCAGACAGTACAAACACATGACGTGTGCTGGTGACCGACACCTTCTATTGGCATTGCATACAAAACTTGAAATCAGGTTCCCATACCTCCATCATCAACTGCATCGCAAAGTCGGAGCTGGAGATGAGGAAAGTTAAAGAAACGACTTAAAACAGTAGAAGAATTCACCTTAGAAAAGCACTTGAATATGGATTCTCTCATACGTAGCAGAGCTATGAAGGAGGAGACGTGTCCCTTTCTGTGTAAAGAAACAGATGACGTCACAGGGAAGAGCCGGAGGGTATACCGCCCGGATGATGGGAGGAGCTTAGCTTGAAGACCTCCAGGAAACTGCCAAAGTGTGGACAGTGAACTGCATCATAGATTAATAGACATGTGTCGGGAGAAAAGGGCCCTCCTGGCCTATCCGAGTCTGCCCACTCTCCCCTCTACTTGTCCCTCCCCTTCCAAGATTCCTCCCCTCCTCCCCTTGACAATCCCTTGTGTTTCTCCCAAGCCTTCTTGAAATCTCCACTGTACTGGCCCTCATCACCTCCTCCGGCAGACCATTCCAGGGCTCAATCACTCTCTCCATGAAGTAATACTTTCTAGCGTTTCCCTTAAACCTTCCCCCCCGCCAATCTCAATCCATGCCCCCTAGGTCTTGTATATACCATCCCTGCAAATAAGCTCTCCCCCACTTTACTGATCCCCTTCACATACTCAAATGTTTCGATCATGTTCCCTCTCTTCCTTCTTGTCTCCACAGGATACAAATCCAGCTCCTTCTTCCTCTCATCATACGTCTTCCCACTTAGCCCATGCACCATTTTAGTGGCTCTTCTCTGCACCCTTTCCATGCCATCTATGTCTTTTCATAGATGGGGCCTCCAGAACTGTACCCCATACTCCAGGTGTGGCCTAACCATGGAGCTGTACAGTGGCATCAACACTTCCCTCCTTCTGATGGTTATCCCCCTCCCTATGCACACCAGCATCCTGTTTGCATTGCCCACTGCCTTACTGCACTGGGTCCCCACCCTAAGGTCATCAGGGATAGTAACTCCTAGATCCTTCTCCTGCCTGGTTGCAGCCATTATCTACCCCCTAGTGTGTATGTGGTATTTGGATTCCTCCTCCCCAAGTGCATCACTGTGCACTTCCTGGCACTGAACTTTAGCTGCAATGTTTCTGACCACTCTTTCAGTAATTTTAGATCCCTCTTCATTGCCTCCACCCCCCTTCCCGGGATGTCCACCTAGTTGCTGAGTTTTGTATCGTCTGCGAAATGACAGACCTTACCCTGAAGCCCCTCTGCTATGTCACTGGAGTAGATGTTAAACAGAATGGGTCCCAACACCGACCCCTGGGGGACCCCATCCATAACCCTTGTCTTCCCAGAGTGCACTCCATTCATCACCACATTTTGGCTTCTACCTGTCAGCCAGCTCTCCACCCATCTTGTTATTTTCTGTCCCACCCCTAAACTCCCAACTTATTCACCAGTCTTTTGTGGGGCACTGTGCTGAAGACCTTCCCGAAGTCCAGGTAGGCCACATCCACTGCCCCCTCCCCTTCCCGAACAACCATCCTTGTCACCTCGTCAAAGAATTCGATCAGGTTTGTTTGACATGACCGACCCCAAGTGACATCATGCTGCCAAACGTCTTGCAGCCCCCCATTCCAAATAGCAAACCACCCTTCGTTTCAATATTGCCTCCATTACTTTACCCACCACCAATGTGAGACTGACCAGGCGATAATTGCCCGCCTTCTCCCTGCTGTCACTTTTATGAAGTGGCACCACGTCTGCCTTCTTCCAGTCCTCCGGAACCCACCCTGTATCCAGGGACAAGTTAAATAGCCCCACCAATGGTTCTGCCAGTACCCCCCTTAATTCCCTGAGCACCCTAGGGTGTCGGCCATCCAGGCCCATGGCCTTGTTCACCCTCAGCTTACCTAATTCCTCCCTTACCTCTTCCGCACTGAATGGGCTAGGATCCACCCCCCCTTCCCTTTCACTCAGAGCTGGTCCCCTTCCTTCCCCCTCTGTTGTAAAAACCAAGCTGAAGTATCCATTCAGTACCTCATCTTTCTCAAAATCCCCTTCCAGCTGCAGTCCCCCTTCCTCTTTATCCTTACTGTCCACTGCCTTACCTTCCTCCTTTCCCCTATGTACCAAAAAAAAAATCTTGTCCCCCAATTTGGCCTGCCTAGCAATTCTCTCCCCTGTTTCTGCTGTATCCTTCCTAATCCTCTGCCCTGCCACCCTCAGCTTCTCTTTGTAAGTTTGCCTATCCCCCCCCCACGAGTCCTCTTATATTCCCTGAAAGCCCTTTTCTTCCTTCCTATTGCCTCCCTCACTTCCCTATTGAACCACAGTGGCCTCCTCCTTCTTTTTTTCCTTCCTCACCCTCCTCGTGCAGATAGTATGGCTAAGTGGTTAAAGGCACTGAACTGCAAGCCAGGAGACTTGGAGGCATGAAGACCCGAGTTTGAATCTCATTATCCCCCACTTGTGTATGGTGTGATCCTGAGCAAGTCACTTAACTTCCTTGAGGAAATGAGAGCGAGGGGGGACATGACAGAAACTTTGAAGTACCTCAAGGGAATCAACAAAGCCCAAGAAGGTAGCATCTTTCAGAAAAAGAGACGTGCAAGAACAAGGGGACACAATTTGAAAATAGAGGGGGGACGGCTCAGGGGCAATGTGAGGAAGTATTTTTTCTAGAGAGGATGGTGGACACATGGAACGGCCTTCCTGAGGTTATGGTGTCAAAAACAGTGGGGGAATTCAAGAATGCATGGGACAGATATAAGGCAATTCTGGTGGGGGTAGGAAGAAGTAAGCTGTTGGTTAACTAGGATCTGCAGCTTATCCAATAGGTAGGGAAATGGGCAGACTAGGTGGGCCAAACGGTCCGTATCTGCCATCAAAGTCTATGTTTCTATGTTACACATTTCTCTAAGGAGCTCCCCCCCTTGATCTTTTTCCAAAGTTCCTCTGCCCCTTTCCCCATTTCCTCCCTCCCAAACCCCACCCCCCACTTCCTCCCAGAATATCTCCCTCATCCTGGGGAAATCTGCCCGTCAGAAGTCCAGGACCTTTGTGGCGGTTTGACTAGCCTCAAATCCTGCTCTGACCTTGAAGCCCACTGTGCTGTGGTCACTATATCTCCCAGGCTGGCCCCCACCCACACTCACTCCATGCTATCTCCGGTGGTTAGGACGTCGAGTATGTTTCCCTCCATTGTGGGCTCCCTGACCAGCTGCTACAGGAAGGCACCCTGTAGTGACCCTAGAATCTCCCCACTCCTAGTCAACCTTGTCGATGGGATATCCCTGTCTATATCTGGGAGATTTAGGTCCCCCACCAGCAGCATCTCCCCCTTCCGAGCCATTCTTTGAACCTTCTGCATCATCACCATGTCCATTTCTTCATTCTGTGTAGGGAGTCTGTATACCACCCCTAGTCTTAAGTCTGCCCCAGTCTTCCTCTCCAGTGTGATCCATATGCTTTCCACTTCTCCCTGCTCTTCCATCCCTTCCGTGACCTTGATTCCCTCCCTGATGTATAGAGCTACCCCTCGCGCCCCTTCCTACCGATCCTATCCCTTCTGAATAATCTGTACCCCAGGACCCCCACTTCCCAGCCATAGTGCTTGGACCACCAGGTCTCAGTTATGGCTACAATATCTAGTCTCTCCCCCTCCATTAATGTTTCTAAATCTGCCATCTTATTCCTCATGCTTCTGGCGTCTGCGGAAAGCCCCTCCCACTAATTTACCTCCCCATCCCCCCTACCCCTATGCATGTTTAACTTAACATTCCTTCACTGCTCTGGTGTCTTTTGGCAAGTCATCCCCCACATTTAGTTTAAAACCATATGTTTGCTCAATGAAGTCCTTCAATTTGATTCTCAGGACTGCCTTTCTCCTCCCCATTTAGGTGCAGCCTGTCCTGGGCATATAGGCTTTTGTCATTCCATGTTGTCCCCCAGTCCTCCACTAACCCATACCCCCACTGCCTGCACCATCCCCCTAGCCATTGGTTGAACTCCCTGATCCTTTGCTCCTTTCAGTGCTCGCATTAGGCACAGGCAACACCTCCAAAAAAGCTATAGATCGGAAACACAGGCTGCTTCAAAACCTAGCAAGCGCTATGAATCTCGCCTGTACTTCCAACAGGCTATACTCATCCAAATCATTAGTTCCCATCTGGAAAATCAGGTGTGTTTTCTCATCCTGTGGCTTGCCCCATGATGTAATATGATGAATTACCTTTGATGCTGTCATACTCGGCAAGCACTCCACCCAAATCGCCTACCCTGCCCCCATTTGACTCCCCTTAAAATCGAGTCCCCAGTGAGGAGGACCCTGCCCCCCCGTTTGCGCGTTATTTAGTACCTTTTCCTTACTCCTAGTTCTAGGCGTCCCGTTTCTCTTCAACTCCTTTGATTTTTTTCCTTGCCTTGGGCCCCCTCCTGAGTTGCTCCCCCCTTGCACTCCCTGCTGGTGTTACCTGCTTCACTACTCCTCCTTGCCTAACATCTGTTACTACCCCCCCCGCCCTTCTGCTGCCAGTGCTCCCTCATATTTTCTTTCTGAGTCAGTAAATTTCTCATTTACCTCCTCTGTTTTGCCCACTAGACACCAGTTATCTTGAGCCTCTCCTTTTCCTCCTGGCTTCCCTTCAGCTTCCCCCTTTATGCTAAATTTCTCCTCCTCCTGTAAACTCAGAATCCCTCCCATGCTCAGTTCTACTCCTTCCTGCATTGCCCCCACCCCCCTTCCCATCTCTCTCTTCCCTTCTGTTTATCCCATTTTCCTGGGCCATGCTTGTAGCTCCCCCTAGTCCTTTTAGCACTCCCTCCCCCAGTTTGCCTGCTAGAAGAGCGTACCTGTTGGACACTGTAAATACTTTTCCCATCTTGTGGCTTCCTACTCCCGAGATACGTGGCCCTCCTTGAGGCCCCCTTCCCCTAGACTTTACTTCTTGCCAGACATATCTCTCCTAACTCCTTTGTTAGTTTGCATATGGATAAGGTATTTTGACCTTTTGCAGGTGTGCTGACCTCCTCCAGTTTTACTGGAACTTGTGCTTAAGTGATTTTACATACACTCCTTGGTATGTGCACCCCATTTTCAGGTGAGCCCCCACAAGTGTGCATTTCATATCACTCCTCACCTCCTGGTCTTGGAACCTTTTCCTCCCTGTCCCCTCCCCCCAATCAGTCCCAAGTCTCCATGCCCCAGCCAGTCTACGGAGTGTATCTATGTACATCTACGTTGGTCCTTGTGCCCACTGTGCCCCTAACTCCTGTCCCGGCACTTCCCCCCAGTGTGGCCTGCTCGCTCCACCTCCAGTCCTTTCCATCGTTTTGCCTCCTGTCTCCTACCCATGTACCTTCTGCGTGTCTCCTTTCCAGTTCCCTTATTGACCAAGACATTTCCCTTTTTAGCAATGATAGCTCAGCCTCCCTAGCCTTTGACAAACTGGGCACTGCCCCAGCCTCCACAGTGTGTTCATGAATATGGCTGCTCCACAGTTGTTGCACCCCACAATCCTCCTTACTCCGTGTCCCCTACCTTCCTCCCTCCACTGGCTCTCCCTCCCCTTATGCTGCCACTGACCCTCCCCCGATGCACCCGTGCACTCTGCCCCATCCACCAACTTCCACGGTCCCTCCCACTGATCCATTCTCCTCTATCTCTCCCCTGTGCCTCTCCTGCTCCATGTAATCAGGTAGAATTAAAACCTTCAGAAAAACAAGTTGTATTCCAACCCTTTGCCATGTAAACTCACTCTCTTAAAACCCCTAAATTAATATTTGCACAACCTTTATGATGACTATTTTGCTGCACCCACACATTATCTTCTGACCCTCTTTCCTACTAGCCAACTTTCCACATTAATGTCTCACCAAAAGTTTCCCCAGTCCCAGGTTTGCATGCAGTTGTGAACAGCCCCCTCATTGCATGTAGTCCTTCTCCAATCCCAGATTTAATAAGGCCCTTATTACTGGAATTTATGTTGGCCTATTTAGGCTATCAGAAGAAATACCTGCAATACAATGCTTTGGTGTAAAGTAGCATCCCGGACCTAGTGACGACCCAACTGTTTTCAGTTTCCTCCCATAATGGTTTAATTTTGTGACATCCCCATACCAAATATATGTTAAATGGGATTAAATCTTCATTATTAAGCAAACTGTAACGTGTATTTATGAGTATGCCTTGTCTGTATATTTTCTTTTAAAATACGCAATCAAAATTCAGATTTGAAAGCCATAGCTATATCAGTGAGCTCCTGCTCGGCATGTATATCACCCATACTGTAAGTAATTACCACTGACAACATGGAGCAACACAGAAAATAATAATAATTACTAAATAATTCTTGTTTACAGCTACTCTTTTTTTTAACAACTATTTATGCCACTCAACATACAAACTGAATCATACAATACGTATAAATGAAATCTAAACTGTAGCACCATAACAACAAATAAAGCACACCAGCAGTATCGTCCCTTGATCGGTACCTGAATTATTTCAGTAGAAGTGGAGTCACAAGGATTTGTTAGTTTTCCGGCTTCATTCTCTAGATGTTCAGATTTGACTTCTGCAGGGGGTGTGCTCTCCTGGTGTATTCTCAGTGGTCCATTCTGCAGGTTTTCTTTATCGCTATCATCTTTTGAACTGTACTGTATGGCACCTGCTGATGATTTAGTTGCCATTGTTGCAGATCGGGGTCGGACAGGCCTTCCACGCTGTACGGTTTCCCAGCCTTCGGCATCTTTTTGCCCTGGAAAAAACAATGAATTCAGAATGCCACGCTACTCCCTAGCATTTCTCTTGAAGGAGCTAATGACAGCCCCAGGACAATTTGCACCCTTAGGGTGTGAGCACCACTCAACTTTGCTTTGTGGTTCTCCGAACCTTAACATGGACAGGGCAACGGCAACAAAGACAAATGTTTGAGTTCTACTGCATGGGGAAGAGGCGTTATATTCATTGTTTTAACAAGTAAACCTCAAAACTTGCATTACAAACTGGGCGTAGACAATTCTCCACGTTAATTGGTTAATAAACATCACACGCAGTGAAATTAGAGAGCTCAACCCACAGTTAGGGACAGTTTTAGCACTCAAGGGGCTTTCTTCTCCTCCAACTTCTAGCCTTTTTTTCAATTTAACACAAATTAAAGTACAAATATACTTATTTTATAAGGTTTGTGACTATAATCTAAAGAACCCACTCACAAACAGCGGAACACTTTGTGGCTTTGTGAGACCACAATCCACACCCTTTGGTATTAATGCTTACCTAGCCCTCTGTGTGCCAGAACTGCTCAGCTTTGCTTCACAGTTCTCTCACCCAAAAAACTCGAGCAGGCACTCATATAGTGGATACAAGAGGCAGCTCCATATGTGTATACGTACAGTTCCAGCACCTTTTATAGTTATAAGAGATGCCGGAGCTGTACACATATAGATATAACTCCCCCCCCCCCCCACCAGCATGAAGAACAAGCTGGTTCTCACACCGAGGAGTAATGGTGACATCACAATGCACGTGCGCGAAGCTTGAGTGCTCTATGATGCACCGTCCCTCTAAGGTGTGAGAACAAGTATTGTTCTTCATGTCGAAGCAGGCTGTGTTTAATAATTTGTGAGCCTCTTTTTAACTAGGATTTCATATTCCTGTGACTTGAAACCTGCATGTGATATTCTACCCAGAAAAATATCAATAATTAGTCTAGATGTTTTGCTGCTAGCTGTTTGCAAATAAAGGTACATTGTCGTGGAGCGCAAGCAGCTCTTGCCCACAAGCTGCAGTTAATGAACATTATAAATTGTTCTACATGGTCTGGAAAGTTGTTCTAAACGTTCTAACTTTTAGAACAACTTTTTAGAAACACCGAAAAATGAGGCTCAGAGTGTATTATGAACATATATTGCTGCCTTTTGCATCCTTTGAGTGCCAGAACCACTGAAACCTCTAACCAAAAATGCACATGAAATAACACTCTTGAAAAGTGGGCCGACGTCTTGGCATCCATATTTACATTTATGTGATGACCTAATAGCTTGATAGAAGACACCAGGAGAAAGGACTGCTGTGTGACTGAACTTCTCTACTGGGACTAAAGTAGAAGAACTTTTGTATTTGGACCTTTAATTTAGGGTAAAAAAACTAACATACGAAAAAAAAAAAAATTAAAAAGTGTGTGTTTGGGTTAACTGAACTGAATGGGTTACTGAAAAGTCATCTAGGTGTAAATCTCAGGTGACTGAAAGGACTTAACTGCTGTGAGGTTTAAATTACTTGTAGAAAGATCTGGTAAGTAGGGGGAGTGGCTTAGCTAGAAGGAAGCTACATTTAAAGACTGCCTTACAAAGATTCTGCTAATAGCTTGGCAGAAAACACCAGGAGAAAGGACTGCTGTGTGACTGAACTTCTCTACTGGGACTATATTGCCCTCCACCCCAAGCTAGTTCTATTTTTATAGGCACAGGATTTGACTGACAACAGGAACTTCCTGTTTAGGGGCAGGAAGTGAGTGATCACAGAACCACCAAGGACCCACCATCCTAGAAGGGCAAGAGTAGCTCTCTGGCCCCCTCTAGCTGCTGGAGGTCTGCCTCTGAACAAGTAAGTGGTCTACTGAAAAATATAGGATATTCTTGTCTCAGAACAGGACAATCAGGAGCTTAAAGGGAACACAGGCAGAAAGTAAGGAGAGAGAGAAAAAACAGAGGAAAGAGTAAGGATTGCAAACAGTTAAGGGGCCAGAAATAAGACATGATTGGAGTGGTGCAGTGCAGTGGCTGTGGAGCAGCAGTCTTCCGGGAGATGTTCTGGAGGATGCGGTGTTGTCCCATCTGCAGGCTGAGTTGGCCAGGATTTGTGGGACCTCCTCTTCCATCCAGGGACCACCAGTGCCACTGCCGTTGCCTCAGAGGTTGCCAAGAAAGAGGAGCGGTTGGACCACAGTGGGCTCAGGGAGGGTGAGGGTGGTGGAACAGAGGCACATCCCTCCAGTTGTACCTCTCCACAATTCCTATACCATTCTGGCAAAGTGTGGTTCCTCTATGGAGGCACCTACAATGGAGACCAAGGAGGATGCTGGGAACCTCCACAAAGGAGACCCACAGGAGGGTGGCAGGGGACCCTGCAGGGGAAGAAAACAACTCCTGGTGGGGGACTCCATTGTTAGGAAGGTAGAACTGGGCAAGGAAGGGGAGAGGGAGGTAAGGTGCCTGCCTGGCGCCATGGCTTAGAGGGACAGGGAGTGAATCCTCAGGATTGCCGGAGCAGCTGCACAGGGGAGGGAGCTGGATGTCATTATCCACCTAGGGACAAATGACCTGGCTAAGAAAGGGATTAGAGAAGTGCAGGAAGAGTTTGTGAAATTGTGGAGGGGCCTTAGCCAACTAGCACGCACGGTAACCTTCTCGGAGGTGCTACCCATCTATGGCATAGGAGAGGCTAGGGTGTTCCGTACTATGGGATTCAATCAGTGGTTGAAAAACTGGTGTGGAGCTCAGGGATTTGGCTTCATTGGGGACTGGGGTCCACCTGGAGTGATGCAAGCCTATACTGGCATGATGGGCTGCATCTGTCCGGGAGGGGAACCAGGATCCTCATGTGATAGGTTTAAATGCTTCATTGGCAAGCTTTTAAACTAGCCAAGGGGGGAGGCACTGGAAAGGAGCAGGAAAATCCTAGCCCCCCCCAAACAATCACGGTAGTAAGTGTGGCAAACACCAACATGGAGGTGTCGATAGGGAGAAGGGTAGTGGTAAATGGAGAAAGTGACAAAGGCAAGAAGGACAGGGATGGGGCAAAAGGGGGCAAGGCCATCAGGAAATGGAGGGTAATGAGTACCAATGCCCGTAGTCTGGGCAACAAGCTCCCTGAGCTGGTGGCCTTAATGGAAGAGGATGCCTGGATATCGTAGCAGTCACAGAAACATGGTACACAGAGAACCATGACTGGGATGTTAACATACCAGGTGCATAACCTACAGGAGACAGGCAGGGGAGAAGAGGGAGGGTAGCTCTCTATGTAAAGGAAGGGATAAAAAGCAACTGAACAAAAGAGTAAACAGGGAGGAGAGGAGGCACTGTGGGTCACCTTGGAGACTGGAAAGGCACCACAATCCCAGGGGTTGTGTACAGACCCCCATGTCAGGGAAGGAATGGACAAGGATATGATGGAAGGCATTCTTAGAATGGCAGAGAAGGAGAATACTGTTGATGGGAGACCTGAATATGCCAGATGTTAACTGGAGCACATTTGCTGCAGCCACATCCAAAAGCAGGCCATTCTTGCTGCCCTACAGGTGGCAGGCATTAGACAGCTAGTTTCGAACCCACTCGTGAGGGAGCAATCTTAGACCTTGTACTCTCAACACGGGGCAGTGAGAGGATCTCAGATCTAGAAATAGGTTGCCATCTGGGGACAAGTGACCATCAAACAGTGTGGTTCACGTTAAACTCAGCTACAGAGTCAAGCCATACAAAAGTGAGGGTACTGGACTTTAGGAGGGCTGACTTTGGCAAGATGGGAGAGTGCCTCAGAAAAGCACTAGCAAACAGGCTAGAAGGAGGTGTGGAGCAACAATGGGGAATTATCAAAACTGCCATCACAGAGGCAACAAGCCTTTGTGTGAAGCAAATAAACAAATCAAAACGAAAGAAAAAGCCACTACGGTTCTCAAGAGAGGTGGCTGTGAAAGTCAGGAAGAAAAAGATAGCATTCCAGAAGTATAAGGAAACACAGAAGGAGCAGGACAGAGAGCTGTACCAGTTAAGGCAGAAAGAAGCAGGGAGGGAAGTCAGAATAGCAAAGGCCCAAACTGAGGAAAAGATAGCCAACTCAGTTAAGAAGGGGGATAAAACCTTTTATAGGTACATCAGCGAGTGTAGAAAGACAAAGGGAAGGATAGTGAGGCTGAAGAGAATGAACGGTGGGTGGGCAGAGGGGGACAGTGAAAAAGCAGGAATACTGAACGAATATTTCTGCTCAGTATTCACAAAAGAGGAGGGGAAGTGCCTAATCCAATTAACAGAAGCACTTTGATAGGGAGGGTCGATCCCAGTCCTTTCACAGAAGAAAGGTTTCTGCAAGAACTCCTAAAACTGAAGGTGTGACAAAGCAATGGGTCCTGATGGAATTCACCCCAGAATTCTAAAAGAATTAAGGAAGGAACTACTGAAACCACTGGCTACTCTTTTAATAAATCATGGGAGGATGGTGTGGTACCGAGGACTGGAGGAAGGCGGATGCGATTCCCTTCACAAAAGTGGGACCAAGACAGAGGCAGGAAACTACAGACCTGTCAGTCTGACTTCTGTGGTAGGGAAGTGATGGAGTCACTTCTGAAGGAAAGAATAGTTGAGTACCTAGAGGTCAGTGGAGCACAGGATCCAAGGCAGCATGGGTTCACAGTGGAAGGTCATGTCAGGCACGAATCTAATAGATTTCTTTGACTGGGTGACCAAAGTAGTAGACCAGGGAGGGGCTGTGGACATGGCCTACCTAGACTTTAGCAAGGCATTTGACACAGTCCCACACAAAAGATTATTAGTCAAATTAACCAGCCTGGGAGTGGGTCCTAGGGTGGTAGCCTGATAAACATTGGCTGGACAACAGGACACAGAAGGTAATTGTAAATGGAGTCCACTCTGAAGAAAGGGTGGTTACTAGTGGGTACCACAGGGTTCAGTATTGGGTCCAGTCCTTTTAATGTCTTCATCAGTGACATTGCAGAGGGACTGGAAGGAAAAGTATGCCTTTTGCAGATGACACAAAGATCTGCAACAGGGTTGATACACAAGGCGTGGAAAGGATGAAAAGGGACTTGGCAAGGTTGGAGGAATGGTCAGGCGTATGGCAGCTAGGATTCAATGCAAAGAAGTGCAAAATAATGCACCTGGGAAACAAGAACCCAGGGGAAGAATACACAATGGGTGGGAGGTAGTAACAACAACAAAACAGGAAAGGGACCTGGGGGTAATCATATCAGATGACCTTAAGGCAGTAGGGAGGGCGGGGTATACTGGGATGTACAGGGAGAGGCATCAGCAGCAGAAAACAGGAAGTTGTTATCCCTCTGTACAGACAGTTGGTGAGACCCCATCTGGAATACTGTGTCCAGTTCTGGAGACCCGATCTCCGCAAGGGACATAGACAGGATAGAGGCAGTCCAGAGGAGGGCAACTAAAATGGTGCAGGGTCTGCAAGAGAAGCCGTATGAGGAGAGACTAAAGGAGCTTAATATGTATACCCTTGAGGAAAGAAGGAGAGGGGACATGATAGAAACTTTCAAGTACCTCAAGGAATCAACAAAGTCCAAGAGGGTAGCATCTTTCAGAAAAGAGACTTGCAAGAACAAGGGGACACAATTTAAAGATAGGAGGGTGGTTCAAGGGCAATGTGAGGAAGTATTATTTCACAGAGAGGGTAGTGGATGCATGGAACAGCCTTCCTGAGGAAGTTTGGGGTCTAAAACTGTGGGAGAATTCAAGAATGCATGGGACAGACATAAGGCAATTCTTGTGGGGGGCAGGAAGATATAGGTTGTTGGTTAACTAGGATCTGCGGCCTATCCTGTAGGTAGGGAAATGGGCAGACTAGATGGGCCTAGCGGTCCTTATCTGCCGTCAAAGTCTATGTTTCTATGTTTCTATCTAACCTCAAGATATTATGATACCTTGATAGTGTTGTTATAATTCATACTGTGAACATTAGATGCATTAAAACAGAATAATAAACCCATCATAGAGCAGATTTGCAATGCCAATGACAGCACAATAGCACTACAACTATGAAGGCAGCTGTTGAACTTGAACAGAAACTTAAAGAGCAACTCTACACTTCAGCATGTGCTTTCGTAAATAAGATGTTTCAGCTGTGAAACTTTACTAGAAGATACATTTTTTCATTTTCAATGTTTTTTTTTCCAAGATGTACAGCACATCTAGGTAGTCCATCTCAAAAGTCTGCATAGAAAACAATTGAAAACACTTGCTTCTACCCTATTTACCGCACAGTGCCTTTGTGTATGACATCATAGTGCTCACCATGACAGCATACTGTGATGTCACAAAATGCAGTTGTGTGGTTAGCAGGGGATGGTCAGATACATTTTAAAAGATGCAGTGAAGTAATTGCTGCAGTATCTATAAGATATAGTAGACCAACAGCAGGGGAAAGTAAAAAAAAAAAACAACTAGCTAGACAACAATAAAGTTAAAACATAACTGGTGTAAATCTAGTGTTTTTAAGCTTTTCAGTATAACAGAGAGTTGCTCTTTAAAGCTTCACAAACAGACCTGAAACTGATTAGTAAACTGATATTTTATAAAATGAATACACAACGGCCTGACTCAAAATACACAATTTATCACAACTTGTGAGAGGGCAGGACTTTCATTACTCACTGGAGGCTCTGCCATGCATGAGTTATGGTCCTGCCCCTCAGAATAAAAGATAAATTGCATATTTGTTAGATCATTGCAAATCCCCTATTTATACAAATCAAGTGGAGATACAAATGGCAAGATAACACGAGACAATATTTTACTGATGACATATCTAACCTCAACATATCATGAAATCTTTGCTTTAGGTAGGTCACAATCAATATCTTGACAATTAGGTACATTACAGTGGAATACTTCACCAATCAGAGAGCAGCTTCCACAATGCTGACAAGATCCCATCAGCCCTGTGAGGCCCTGCAAATCAGCAGTTTACGTCAAAGAGAAACAGTTGCATAGCAATACACTAATACAAAGTCAGAAGAGACTCTAGGATCATTATGTCTACAACCGTCATAAGTAGGGATGAATATGTATACTGCAAATACGTTCTGATTTAAAGGGGTTCTTTATTCACCCTTATTTATGCCCAGGGTAATCTGTGATTCTCTTGGTAAGCAGGAATTTCTCCAGGCTTACCACGAAGAACTGTACTATTCTAATGCCAATTGTCTCTGCTGGAAGGCTATGTCATGGGTTTATCAAACTCTGGGAAAAGAAGTGCTTCCAAATAGTATCCTTGAATTTACCACCTCTGAGCTTCAGGGCAGGTCTCACCATCCAGCTAAATTACATCAGAGCAAACATCTCTGCCTGTTTGATCTTGTAAATTACTCTTGAGTAAGCGGGAGAATAAGACCATGTCCTTTCCTCGCAGCTTGTGTTCCCCATACCCCCCCACTTATTTTGGTGACCCTGCATTGCACTCTCTTGACTACCTCAATGTCCTTTTTGTATTGCATCCAAAACTGTGTGCAGTACTTCAAGTGGGGTCAGACCAGGGCCCTTAAAAGTGTCAGGATGACTTCCCCTGTCCCGCTTGCCACCACTTCTCCCTTTGAGGCACAGAAGAATCCCAGCAGCCTTCTTGACAGCAGTCACATACTGCTTGTTATGCTTCAGCCCCTAGTCTGTTATGACCCCAGGTCCTTCTCTTCTTCCACTGATGCAAGAGTAGCCACACACAATGTGTTTAGTGTGGTTAAGGTGAAACTCCAACACAACCTTGGGCAGGAACTACTCATGGGGTGAAGGACAATCTGTCTTTGTGGAAAACCAGGTACGGTGACTTCACCGAGAGTGCCTGGAGCTCACCCACCCTTCTGGCTGACGTGATCGTGATCAAGAAGGCGGTCTACCAGGTCATGTGTAACGACTCATACTTGTGCATAGGCTCGAATGGTTTACCTATCAGCAGTACAAATGCCGTAACAACTCACACTTGTGCATAGGCTCGAATGGTTTACCCATCTGCAGTACAAGCACCAGCAGTAAGTTCCACAGAGGCAGTGGTTCATGTACCAGAGAAGGCGGGTGGAACAAGCCTTTGAAGAAGCGCCCAGCCATCTTCTCCTGCACCACCCGCACCCGGTATGCAGACAGATCATGGCTCATAGGAGCCAGTGGAGGGAGGGGGTAGAACAAGTAACTTTTGTGTCCACCTATGAACCAGTTTCTATGGATTTAAAGGGGATAATTAAGCAACAGTGGCACCTTTTGGGAAAAGATAGGGATCGGAGACAGTTTAAGGAAATGGGACCCCTTGTCACTTTTAGAAAAGGAAAAAGTCTCAGAGTCTCACTAGTACACAGTGAATTTAAAAGTGATATAGCTCAAAGCAATTGATTAACCAAGAAACTGCAGAGTTTCTATTCCTGCAAACGCTGTATAATGTGCAAACATGCAGTGCAAGGTAAACGTTTTTTAAATCCTGCCAAACTGGAGGTTTAAGGAGTGGTTATTAATCATTATTTAACTTGTAACTCCCAATTTGTGATCTACGCCCTATGGTGTTCCTGTGGGAAAGTTTATATCGGACAAAATTCAAGGAGTCTCAAAGAGAGGGTTCAGGAACACTTTAGGGCTATTCATAAACTGGATTTAACCCATCCCATTGGCAAACATTTAATAGAGCTTGATGTGACAGTGGGCCATGAAATTCATTATATGGCTATAGACCATGTACCTGTCAGTCCTCAGGGGGGAAGGGGGAGACAGACATCACTTTTCAGACCGCAAGGAATCCATGTGGATATTCAAGCTGAAAACTTTAAAGCCTTCGGGGTTTAATGATGCTATGGAGTGGCAGCTTTTTCTTCATTCTTGATTTATAATAAATCTAATGTTTTGGTCTATGGCTTTATTTAAAAAAGTAGAGGCGAGAGAGATGTACACTCCATAGCATGAAATAAGGGCCAGCCTGGTGGCACTGAGGGTTGAGGCGCTGGACGCCACATCTCACACCACGCTGGCGACCCGGGTTCGGGAACGGACTCCGGTCGCTGGCAGGAGAGGAGAGGATTGAGCGTCCGGAGGACTCCTCTCCTGGGGCAGGTTCTGGGAATGCGTCGCTCTGCAGCAGCCCCCGGTGGAGACCGGGAGCACTGCAAGGGGACAGCAATACTTGTGGGACCAGAAAATCCGCACTGAGCTCAGCCGGATGATGGCTGCTGGCCTGCCTGCTCCTCCTCCGATCTCCCTTGGAGCCATGTCCGCCTCAGCAGCGTGGGGCCAATTTGGATGTGCTGGCTTGCCTCCCCCTGTGCTTTCCCCCTCGGAAGAGAGGGACCCATCCAGCGAAGGGATAAGCTGGATTACCCTAGCAGCTGCGATGTGTGGTAAGGAGGCTCTGAGGGAGAAATGGAGGGGCGCGGGGGCCATTAGCAGCCTGAAGGAGTGGTTGTATTCAGGGCATGTAGAGGGTTAAAAAAATAAATAAATAAATGATAAAAAATGTATTATTTTGATATAGCTGAGGTACGGATTTTATAAATACGAATACAGGCAAAATCTTATTGAAATCATAATTAAAGTAAATCTGTGATATATAATAAATACCACTTTGGGCTCCATATCCCACTACCCTGGGGCGGCAATAGCCCCTCTGTGTAAAAAAAAAAAAAAAAATTTTTTTTACTCACTCAGTGAAGTGTGGGAAGGGATCGTAATTCAGTCCGAAATGTAAGCCAGCTGATCCCTTCCCACTTCCTGGTATGCCTGCTCCGCCACCACGCTCCCCTGTTTTGTGACATTTAATCAGGGAGAGTGCGGGGATATGCCCCATACAAGTCTATGGGGCTTAATTTCAAAACGTTTTTACAGTACTTCAGTATACTTCTGGATGAGCTTCAAGCCACAGCTCAGCTAATGGGGTCCTGATGGTTGTGCGGTGGCTTCGGACACATGAAACTGAAGTGCTGTGAAATGTTGCAAATTAACTTCAGCCCCATGCTCCCCTGGTTAAACGTCACAAAACAGGGGAGCGTGGGGGCGGAGCAGGCGTACTAGGAAGTGGGAAGGGATCAGCTGGCTCACGGTTCGGAATGAATTACCATCCCTTCCCACACTTTATTGAGTGAGTAAAAAAATTACATTTTTTACACAGAGGGGCTATCGCCACCTCAGGGTACTGGGCTATGGATCCCAAAGTGGTACATCACAACATTTCTTTTAAGTTAAAAAATGATTACATATGGTGAATATAGATTTGAATTGGTGTGCAAATGGAAACTATAAGAATGCCTTTTTTGACTGTATTGTAAAATCATTAGCTGCTTATGTTTTTGTATTACTTTTGCACAGACACTAACATTTACAGCAACTCTTTTGTCCATGTTTCCTGCCTGACAGCCTGACTGCGGGGGAGAATTCTCCTTAAATTAATCCTTCAGTCATTTATGCCTCTGTATAATCTGTAATATATAGAATAAAGTATGGGTGGTGTGTGTGTAAACTTCAAGTTTACACACACTACCCCATATCTTATTTTATATAATTGCTGGGTCTCCTTTTTTGTCACAGCAATTATATAAAATGGCAGTAACATTCAAGTCGGCCGTGCTCCAGTTCAGTTTTCATCGGTCTGCAGATTTCTTTCTTGAGGTTTCACAGTTTCTTTGTTTTTCAAATATTTTTCTATCCCCTATCTGTAAAAAATTCACTTTTTTGTTTCTGATGTAACTTACTACCGTGTTTCTTTGGTGGCTGGGTTGCAGGCGAGAAGGAAGCGTCGAGCCAGGGGAGAGAGAGAGAGAGAGAGAGAGACACTGCAGCGGGCGCATGCACAGAGGGAGGAGAACTGCGCACATGTTTGCCATTATAAACGCTCCTTTATAACGGCAAATTATGCCACAGTCTCTCTGTGTCAAAAAGGGGAGACCCAGTTATTATAAAGCCATTATGGAGCTGCCAGACATGCAACACGGAGCATAAGCAGTATTAACACTGTTTTTTGGAGCAACACAATATATACACATATATTTACATGTGCACATATACAAAAATTGTTTTTATGTGAGATTGTAATTAATATTCTAGCACAGATATTTTATTAAGTGTACCATCTTGTGTGTGGGTGGGTTTTTGCTTGACAGTTTTCCTATGTTGTAGGTGGGGGGAGTAGTGAGCCCTCCGTAATGGATTCTTAAACAGGATAATTGATATGTTTAATAATAAATAAATTATATTAGTGCTGCCAGGTATTCAACATGCCCACACAAGTGTGATGTTGAGAGAAAACATAAAAATTTAAAGATCTGATTAAATTAATAAACACTAAAAAAAAAGTCAGTTAATACTTTATACAATATTATCACATGGCGTGGATCACCAATGCACTGACCTTGCTTGGATTAAATATACCTGTCTGAATGGTAATAAAAGTATCACATATGAGTTTGTAAGCCACGCCCCCTGAAGAAGCAGTACTGCACCTCGAAACGCTGGGGCTGGTTGTCTGGGTTCCGTAGCCTTGTCATGCTACATCGTAAGTGATTTAACTTTTGACAAATATATTAAACACTGAAAATGTTTTACAATGAACTGATGTTTGGAGTGCTGGCTTTCTTTTATGGATCATGGCTTATAGCCCTGAGACAGGGACCAAAAGTAGTTGAGGACTGTAGCCACTGGGAACACAAGGGAATTGATATCCTCGACCTGGTACCAGAGCGAGAACATCTTCCACTTAAACCCCCTTAAGCCACTTTTGTGGTGTACTCAGCTGGGCAAGTGGTCATTTGCTGTCAGGGCCAATAACTGGTTAAATGAACTGTCTGATACACTGCTGACATTCCCCAAGATTGATCAGTGTAGGAGATCATTGTGGTCTGCCCTTGCAATCCAATGCAACTGCAATCATTAAACTGTTTCACTCGGCTTCTCTCTGTACATATCTTGTGACTTTTTACGCAACGATCTGCGTGGATTGTTTCAAAACTGTATGTTGTTGTTCTGTCTTAAGTGTTTTGAGTCTGACTCGACTGCATTTCCTCGAACTGCTTATTGTACTTACAATATTTTTTGTGTCTATATTTGATGTGGACTTTTGCGCTCGAAGGTAATGTCCAAAGTTTTTAATAAAATAAAATAAAAAAAAAAAGGCATATGTTTTACAAGTCTACTCCTTACAAGATGCCTCCAGAATGTGGAGAATGGCCTGGAACTCTAGCCACTCAGGTACCAGGCTTAGGTGTGAAGGGACTGAAGGGTCAGGTGATGGATGGTTTCCCCTTGTCTCATCAGTAAGTCTGGGTAGAGTGGAAGCCACCACCAGGACCCGCTGCTGAGGCTGATGAGATCCTGGTACCAGAATTGGCTGGGCCAGTCTGGAATAATCAGGATCAGGTTTGTCTCATCACAATCAGCATTTAGTACCACCCTGTGGATCAAGGGGAAGGGAGCAGAGGCCCAGGGTCTAGCGGACCAGTGGTACTGAAGGTTGAGGAACTGCTTGCTACACCTGCGTGCCATGCCGATGACCGGAGTTCAGGAGCGAGCCCGAATCACCCGAGGGGTCGGCAGAGGTGAGGAGGCTCGAGTGTCAGAGGACTGCTATCCTCTCGGGGGGCTTGTCGTCCCTCTTGTTGACTGCCCTCTGGCAGTAACTAGAGGACAATATGGGTCAGGAGGCACGTGACTGCCCCCGCCGGTAGGGAGGGACGGAGGGGTGGGAGAAAACGTGGAAAAAAGGGAGCTGGCAGGCTCGATGGCCCCGCCTCCCCCAGCTTCTGGACTGTGCTCTGGGGGAGGCAGCAGAAAGCTGGCACTCTCCTCCTTGGCCCCGCTGTGGGGGAATACCGGGGGATTGGCATGAGAAGGGACACGTGGGGCGAGGGAGGGCCATCGCCACCTGCCAGGCTCCGAGAGCATAAATAAAAAATAGAGAGGGGAAAAAAAAAAAAGGCCCAAGGTCAACAGAAGTCATTCCCCATCAGGATTCCCATCTGAGAGGGAGGGCACAGAACAGCCTCCATTTTCTGTTCTTCCACGAGGCAAAAAGGTTCACCAGAGGTGTGCACCACCAGGAGAATAGCTGTGCTACCATCTCCTGGTGCAAGCAGCATTCATGTGACATCTCACCTACTGGGCTGAGAGAACCTACCAACTGGTTGTCTTCTTCTGCGACATGTATCACCAGGAGATCTGCCTGCAGGTTTGCACACCAGGAGATGAGGTGTGTAGTATCTCCTGACACAGGGTAAAGGAGGGAATCCTGCCCTGCTTGTTCAGGTAGAAAATGCTGGTCATGTTGTTGGTTTGCACCTGCACAACCTGACCCCAAATCAATGGCGCAAACTCAGTCAGTGCCAGACACACTGCCCGAAGCTCCAGGAGGTCTTGCTGGACAACCAGAGCCCATGGGCTTTGTGGCTCTGCAGGTGAGCACCAAAATCCATCAGCGACTTCTCAGTCATCAATGTAAGGGTCAGTTCTGGGTGGACAAACCAAATTCCCTCCTAGAAGTTCTGAGGACACAGCCACCACACTATGGCATCTCATGTCACCCGGACCAGCTGACCCAGGTGACTGTGGTACTCAGACCAATGGCATCCCACCTCCCATTAGAAGGGGTGCCTATGCCAGTGGGCCAAATGGACCATACTGGTTAAAGTTGCCAAGAACCCCAACAGTTGGAGGAATTCTAAGGCCAGACAAGACTGCCCAACCCAAAATAATTGGACATATGATGTAAGACACAGTGCACATTCATCGAAACTACCGGAGATTGAGGAGGGAACCCAGAGGACCCCTGCCCAGAACTGGCTACCTGTTGTTCCACAAGAAATTTCTTCACAGCCTTCCTGCGTTGCCCAAGGGTTGTTAAATGAAACTTCTCGCAGAGCTCACAGTCTGCGACATCGTGGTCAGGTCTAAGACAGCACTCACAGAGGGCATGTTCATCAGAAGAAACAATCTTCTTTCCATAGCAGCAGCAACAAAAGAGAGATGCGGAAGGACTGACTCTCAACATAGACGAGGTAAAAGAATCTCTTGTAAAAAAGAGATTCCAGAAAGCTGAAGAAAAGCATAGGGAAAATGGCACGAACTGCAACTTAGCTTCCACGGAGACCCATGTAAGTGCAGTCGATGGCGGGAAAGAACTGAGAAGGAAGCAGGGCTGCTCACGCTTTCATAGGGTTGATGATGTCAGCAGGTGACATCAGTGTGGTTGGACCAAGTTGTACTGCTGGAAAAGTATTCCATGTGGATCCTGCTTCACTGACAGCGAAGTTCCTATGGTGTGACCTGATGACTGAGACACTCCAAAGATGATCTTTCAAAATCTGGATAGTGAAATGAATCCCAGGTGGTAGAAGGTCTATTTCTAGTCCACCCCAGTCATCGAACAGAGACTGAACTACATGAGACAACTCATGAGGATCTGCTACCATTCAAATGAAACTGCCTGTCAGGACGTTTTCCACTCCTGGAAGATGAGTGGCCTGGTCAGAACTTTGTGCTCCAAGCACCACTCTCAAACTCTCATCGCATCCCTGCACAGAGCACAGGATTGGGTGCTGTCCTAATTATTGAGCTAGAACATGACACACCTGTTTTCTGTCTGGAGATGCACAATCTTGTGCAGACTACATCTGACAGTGCTTATGTGGAGATGCTGTTTCCCAGATGCCCTGGTTCCCCAAGTTAGAAGAACCTGACAGCACAGATCCCACCCCAGGGAGGGTGCATACATTATCAATGCCACTTGTGGTTCTGGGTAAGAGAATGACATCTGAATAGGCCTTCCGTCATGTTCACCACAGAACAGACCCAGTGAGAGGACTTGAATGGGATGGTCTAATGGCTGAGATGCTTATGACCATTCTGTGATGAGAATCCTCGTGGACATCCTCATGTGCAGCCTTGCAAAGTGTGCTGAAATGACTGTGGCTACCATGAGACACAGAATCCTCTGCACAAAGAATGCTGTTATGTGATTTGTTTTTTTGTTCTGATGTAACAGGTCACTTGCACAACTGATTTGCCCTGTCCACCAGTATGAAGGACTTGGCTTGTATGGAGTCCAGAACTGCCCCTGTGAACTGAAGTCTCAGAATCAGAATCAGCTGAGACTTTCTTAAGTTTAATAGGACTTCCACAGAGGTCAGGAAACAGCAAGCAAGGTTTATTGATGCACATGTCTGCTGCCTGGATGGAGTTTGGATTAGCCAATTGTCTACATAAAGGAACACTTGCATCCTCTTATTTCTAAGTCGCGCAGCTAAAACTGCAAAGTGCTTGGTAAAACATGTGGTGCCAATGCAAGTCCAAAGGGTAGGACACTGAACTAGTAACCCTGAGTAATAACCCCTAACAACTCCTGCTACGAAATAGACTCGGACGTTCTCTGTGAGAAACCATTCCATTCTGGGTCTGGAGAGCCAAAAGCATTTAAACAGGGTAAGGCTGGTCTTCAACAGAACAGTGGGGGCATGATACCACAGCTGAAGTCCCTCAGAATGAGAGGGGTCATAGGTCTCCAGGTTGCCAGAGTTGCCTCCAAGTCCCCATGCCAAGGAGAGACTATGGAATTCCAGCTGCAATGCAATGGCATCACAGCTGAAAAAACAGGTTACCGTATGTCCAGCACTTCCATCATCTCCCCACAATCCCCTGAGGAAGACTTACTCTCACAGTCGATACGCAGGGGTGTTAGCCAGGTTGTATGTCATGCTGTAAAAAACATTTTCTGCTTCTCTAGCTGCCTGGCATGTGCCCATTTTTTCCAGTCTATTGGGCTCCCCCAAGAATCACTGAAGCATAATGTATTCAGCAGCAGAGGGCATGTGGAGGAATGATTCTGTATCCTTAGAGGAGGACATTAAGGAAAAGGAAGCTGGAGAACCACCAGAGGTAGGGGCAAGGGGAAGGCTTGAAACTGGGCTCTGATTCCCAGAACCATGCCTCTACATTTCCCATCCAGAGGAAGGTACTGGTCCTACAACAATGGCCCCAGAGGCCAAATGGTTGTGGCCACCCTATCAAACCAAGCCCAAGGAATGTGCCGCGGATGCAGAGAGGTGGAACAAGTTACCCAAGACGATGCAAAACAAGTGTCTTGGGATAAATACTGACACTGTTGAGGACCGAAGCCTAACTCCCAACTTTGAAGAGGTTTTTTAACAGCGGTCCCAATGGGGCGCTCTGGAGTAGATGACAATGGTACAACACTGGGCAGGCCTTGCTGTGAGGCCTAGTCCCAATCCAGCACTGACACCTATGTCAGCACCAGTAACGACTCCTAAATTGTCACCACGACTGGTGTCAACACCAAAGCTGGGAGTGGCACTGACACCCGAATCCCCCTGGCACCAACCTTGGCAGCAATGTTGATACTGGTACCGACACTGGCCCTGTGTAGGGAGTCAGCACCAGAATCAGCAGTGATATTGACACTGGCTCCAAAGTCAGCACCACAAGCAGTGCCAACACCAGAGATGGTACCAATGGTCGAATCCGTGGCCGAGACCTATGGTACCAAAGGCAAACAGGCTGTAGTGTGTTCTCTCCTGACAGCAAGTAGGAATAGAGAGTCCTCCAACACCACCACCGGAAACTCTTTCACAACCCCAGCATGATAAGGGAGGGAGAGCTCCGTACCACAGCCAACAATGAAAATCAGTGAGGGGACTGAGGGAAAAGTCCCGAGACCTACCTTGGGATTTCCTAAATTAATGCCTCACACCAAAGGACAGTATGGGCCTACCCATCTTGAAGCCTCTATTCTCCAACGTCCAGAGATCACAGAAGAAGTTGGTATCGCAGGAGTCCATGTCGTAGTACTTCCCAAGGCAGCCCATGTAACATAGGAAGTATGTGACCACTCACCCAGTGTTTAGCATTTTACTTTTTTTTTTTTTTTAATACTTCTTTTATTAACTGTTCAGATCAAATGTACACATATCATTTAAAGAACAACTTTTCCATTCACTGCATATACATTATTTTGCAGGGAACACATAGTATGTTTAACTTTACACTGTGGTTCTTAAAATGAAACTAATACAAACAGGTATCTAAAAAATATTAACCAAGGAGAAAAAGAAAACAATAACATAGATAAATTCAGAACCTTGGGCCTAACATTTGGATAAAGAATTAACATCATCAAAAGGGATTTTTGACATTTCATATGAATAAGTGAGTTTAACTTCATGTTAAAAATACTGGGAGAGTATATACAGTGGCGTGAAAAAGTATTTGCCCCCTTCCTGATTTTCTCTGTTATTGCATATTTGTCACACTGGATGTTTTCAGGTCTTTAGAGAAAATGTAATATTAGATAAAGGGAACCTGAGTGAACAAATAACACTTGTTTTTTATTTTTTTATTTCACCTATTTAATGAAAAAAGTTAACCAACACCAACTGGCACTGTGTGAAAAAGTAATTGCCCCCTTATACTTAATAACTGGTTACGCCACATTTAGCTGCAATGACTGCAACCAAACACTTCCTATAATTCAATATCAGTCTTTCACATCGCTGTGGAGGAATTTTAACTCACTCTTCCTTGCAGAACTGCTTTAATTCAGTAACATTTGGTAGGTTTTCGAGCATGAACTGCTCGTTTCAGGTCCTGCCATAGCATCTCTATTGGGTTTAAGTCTGGACTTTGACTAGGCCACTCCAAAACTTTAATTTTACTTCTTTTTAGCCATTCTGATGTGGACTTGCTTTTGTGTTTTGTATCATTGTCTTGCTGCATGACCCAACTACGCTTCAGCTTCAGCTGACGGAAGGATGACCGGACATTCTCCTTAAGAATTTTCTGGTACAGAGCAGAATTCATGGTTCCTTTAATTTTGGCAAGTCATATAGGTCCTTAGGCAGCAAAGCATCCCCACACCATCACACTACCACCACCATGTTTGACTGTTGGTATGGTGTTCTTACTGTGGAATGCTGTGTTTGCTTTATGCGAGACATTATAGGATCCATGTCGTCAAAAAGTTCCACTTTGGACTCATCTGTCCATAGAACATTTTCCCAAAAGGCTTGTGGATCATCCAGGTGCTTCTTGGCAAATGGGGCGAACATTTATGTTCTTCTTGGTTAGCAGTGGTTTCTGCCTTGCTACTCACATGAAGCCAATTTTTGCCCAGTCTCTTTCTGATTGTGGAGTCATGAACACTGACCTTAGCTGAGGCAAGAGAAGCCTGTAGTTCTTTGGATGTTGTTTTAGGATCCTTTGAGACTTCCTGGATGATTTTGCTGTGCCCTTGGAGTAATTTTGGCAGGCCGCCCACTCCTATGAAGATTCACTACTGTTCCAAGTGTTCTCCATTTGGAGATTATGGCTCTCACTGTGGTTCGATGGAGTCCCAGAGCCTTAGAAATAGCTTTGTAACCCTTTCCAGACTGAAAGAGGGCAGCAAATTTTTTTCTGATCTTTTCAGGAACTTCCTTTGATCATGGCATAATGTGCTGGTTGAATCTTTGTGCTAGCAACGTGACTCTGATGGTAAGGGCCAAAATAAGTGAGGTTTATATTAAGCAGGGCTGGCTGTAATCAAGCCTGGCTGTGTTCAATCAGCTGACTCTAATTATCCTTTTAATTGTGTTGATTTAACTAGGGGGCAATTACTTTTTCACACAGTGCCAGTTGGTGTTGGTTAACTTTTTCATTAAATAAATGAAATAAGTAAAAAAAAGTGTTATTTGTTCACTCAGGTTCCCTTTATCTAATATTATATTTTGTCTAAAGACCTGAAAACATCCAGTGTGACAAATATGCAATAATAGAGAAAATCAGGAAGGGGGCAAATACTTTTTCACGCCACTGTACATGGGGGGAATGGGGAAGGCGGGGGGAATATTCTTATGATCTCTGGGTTCTAATGGAAAGTTGGTTAACTGTAGAGCTGGGATGTTAAAAGGGGTGTTCTAGAATTCCTAGCTGTGATTATATCTGATGCTGATAAAGTTCCCATCTAGTCCATCTTTGGATGAAGGACTTAACTCTAGTTTGTAAGGAGATGGATAACTGCTCATTATGTTGTATACGAAGCATTGTTGTTTTCCATTCTGTAATGGTGGGTGGGCCCTCCTGGAGCCATTTCCTTGTGAGTGACTTATAGGAAGCACACAAGCAAATCGTTCAGAGGTACAGGGAACCTCTGCCTCGAGTGCCCTGAGGGAATACCCCAGCAGGAGATTGGGGGCTGGTGGATATCAAACATGGCTGATATGTGTTCAGAAAAAGTGGTCCAGAAGTTAAACAGCTTGGGACAATCATACAAGATGTGGGCCTGGGATGCAGCCCGAGCTTCACATCTCCGCTAACACACTGATGTGGAGCCTGGGGCACTTTTGGCCATGATCAAAGGTACCAGAAAAAAATCTAGAATGCACTTTCCAAGTGAACGCCCTCCAAATTGGTGAAGAGGTAGTTGACCAGGTCCCCTGCCACACCCTAAGCCATTTATCGTTCCTCATTGTTAAATTAAGATCTTTCTCCCATCTGGTCTTTAGATGGTCAGCATTATGTATCAATAATTGCACAAGGGACTTGTACAGTATGGAGAAAGCCCTTTCCCCTGTAACTGAGCTCCATATTCTAATATAGGGGGTATCATCTTCATATACCTGAGTCTCTCTACCCTTAGTTATTTAACTATAAAGGTCCTCAGTTGGTAATAGTGAAGTCTATCTCTTCTGCTCCAGGAGAAAGCTATCTGGGCTTCCTCAAAAGAGAGCAGTGTGTTTCCTCGAAGTAATTGCCAAGGGGCAACAAATCCACAAGAGGCTTGTGTAGAGTACCAGGTGTCATGCTGTGGGGGAGTGAATTGTGGGTTCACTATTAACCACTGGTTCTTCCAAAAATGTGATGAAGGGTCTTGTTTTGGGTGCCCCTCCTACAGTCCACTAGTATGACTGCACGAACACTGGGTAGAAGTTGTTGAGCTTGTTTGAGATGGAGTGGGCTGAATAAACTAGCCTGGAGTGGGAAAGGGAGTTGCCTAGCTAGATCTATCGTTTTCCAGAAAGCACAGTATCTCCCATTGCCCCACAGGAGAGCCAGCCTCATCTGAGATGCAGATCAGTATAAAGGAAGGGATGGTAATACAATTACTCCTTGAGACTTAGGGAGGAACAGCCTTTGTTGCCTGATATGGGGTCTTTTATAGTTTCAATAAAAATGATTTATTAATTTTTGCCAAGTCATTAATTCCTTGATAGTTATGGAGCATGGAACGCATTAAAATATAAATATAAGAGGCGGAGGAGGACATTCATCTTTGATACTAGATTACACGCAAAGAACTAGAGGGGGAGGATATTCCAGCGTCTCATATTTGAGTTGCGTCAAATCTCGAGTGATTTTAATTCCCAGATATTTAAGAGAAGGAAGGTCTCATTTTACAATGAACATGTTTTTAACCCCAGAGGAGGCTGTATACCAGAATGGGAGTGCTTCAGTCTTATGGGTATTAAGGGCATATCCAGAGAGTCTTGAAAAATGGGATAAATTCTGGAAGAGAGCAGGGAGGGAGGAGTCCGGGTTGGATAAATATACCAGGACATCATCAGCAAAGAGTGCTACCTTGTGCTCTGTGCCGAGTAGGTGAATACCTTGTATCTCAGGCGTAAGACAGATGTACTGGGCCAGGGGTTCTATGTAAAAAGCAAAAAGTAATGGCGAAAAAGGGCAGCCTTGTCATGTACCTTTATGTACAGGGAAGCTTTGGGAGATGTGGCCATTTGCCCTGATATATCCCTGCAGGGTTTTATAGAATTTAAAGATCAGGTCTATAAATTGTAGAGGGAAACCAAAGAAGGCGAGGACCCCACGCAGGAAAGGCCAAGAGACCTTGTCAAATGCTTTTTCCGCGTCTAGGCTTAAAAAGAGTGCCGGTTGGTTCTGGCGTTGGACATATTCCATTAAGTAGATGGTTCTACAGATGTTGTTTTGAGCTTGCCTACCCAGAATGAAACCACACTGATCTAGACAGATCACACTGGGGACTAGCTGCTTAAGCCTATGTGCTAAAATGGATGAAAAAATGTCGTAATCCGTATTAAGAACAGAAATGGGTCTGTAGGATGAACAAAAAGTAAGGTCCTTACCTGGCTTTAGGATCACCAAGACAATACCATATTTCCAGGATGGGGGGGGATCACTCCTACAGAAGAGGGGCCAAAGGCAAATAACAGATTTAATATGGGGGTAATGTTTTTTTTAAAGGTTTGGTAAAATTCCCCTGGGAGTCCATCTAACCCTGAGCACTTCCCTAATTTCAACTGGCTAATTTCCGTCTCTATTTCCCGGATGGATATGGGGGAAATTAAGAGGTTGTCTGATTTTCAGACAAGGTGGGCAGGTGTAGTTTAGACAGAAAGGTGGAAATATCTTGCCCTGAGACTTCTGGAGGGGCAGAGTAAAGCTGGGTGTAGAATTCTATAAAGGCCTTAGTGATACCTGACATGAAGCATTGCAAAATATTAGAGTGAGGATCCTTTACCCTTGCGATGGTAGCCCTGGACTTCTGTGCCCTCAGTTGTCCTACTAGCAGTCTTAGAGACCTGGGGCCTTATCATAAAACTTCTGTCTAAGGAAGAGAAGTTTTGTTTATCACAGTAATCCAAAAGATTGTTTAATTCTTTTTTAAACTTGGCGAGTTCCTCAGCCCGCTTTTTACAAACCGTAACACACTGCTGATCCTCTAATTCTTTTATATGCTGTGTGAGGGAGTTCCTACGGCTTTCTTGAAGTCTCTTCTTTCGAACTGATAACTCTATCAGTCCTCCCCCCCCCCACCTCACTATGGCTTTAACAGTGTCCCAAAGCATAGAAGGATTTGTGTCTGAGATGTCACTGTCAGCTAGTGCCTGCTGTATTGTATCAGTAATTTGTTCCATAGTTTCCTGGTACTTCAATAAGGACAAACTGAGTCTCCAGAAAGTGTTTTTCTTACATTTCCCCAGTTGGATTTTCAAAAAAAAACAGGTGTATGATCTGACAACACAAAATCCCCAGACCAAGACCTCAAGGACACTCCCAGGTGCTCCTCAAGGACACCCCCAGGTGCTAACATTTTACTTTCGATATACTTTATTTATGTACAGATACCCATAACAGCCTGCAAACCCACCAATGTTTAGGGTACAAAAATCCACTTCTAGGCCGTCCTAGTGGCGCTGAGGGTTTAGGCGCTAGATGCCACACCTTGCACCATGCCGGCAACCCGTGTTCGGGAACGAGCCCGGGCCACCAGGGGAGGGAAAGGATTGAGTGTCCAGAGGACAGCTCTCTTCTCCCAAGGAGGGAGGACTGGTGCTCCCACTGAACGACTGCCCCCAGGTGGAGGCCTGACAGTAGTGCAGGACTATGGCAGCTAGGGAAAGGAAGGTGCTGCGGGACTTCGGGGCGCGATCGTGCCTCCATGTACACACCTCCTCGCGTCAGCGCCCATAACAGGAATGGAAAAAATGGAGGAAAAACACACCCAGCTGTGGATGACGACCGACCCCTGGCAGGCTCCACACGACCCCTGGCAGGCTCCACACCTGGCGACCAGGCAGGCTCTGGGTAAGTCCTGGATACTGGGGTGACGGGGCTGGGGGAGTCGGTTAGAAGGGGGTAGCTAGGGGCAGAGATAGGAGATAAACACCTATATATAAAATTGTAAAAAAAAATTCCCTTCCTCAGGAAGGTAAGATGTATCTTATATCTTCACTGTTTGTTCAAGTCACATAGTTCTGAAACACAAGTGCTTCACAATTCTGAATATTTTATTCATTTAAGTCTTTCAATGCAGCTTCTCTGCTTCCCCTGCTTTGAGAGACAGTGGAGATCTGTGTGGCCCAGGTAGGAAGTAACTACTCCCTGATTTGAATTTGTTTTCTGCCTAGGGAGGATCTGGACTACCCAGATGTGCTTCCCATAACAGGCCATACAGACAGAAAGTAGGTCAGGGCGGGCAACATTTTTCTTGCATGGGAAAACACTAGAAAGGATGGCCTTTTTACATGGCCCTTCTTAGAAGCTGAATGTGACATTTCTTTGCTGACAGTAATAAAGAAGAAAGAGAACTGAGTTGACACACTCAGGTATAACAACAGTTCGCTCCCACCATACACACTCGATGGCAGCAAAAACAGAACTGAGGTAAGTTAAGAGTGTCAGCTACGGTTACTGGTAAATGGATGCCACAAAGTGTCACATATGGGCTGCCACCAATAGCCAGTGCCAGCATCCTGGCTGAAAAGATTTGCTCCCACAGGGTCCCAGCACCTGTACCTCAAGACTAAAGAGTGGCACTCTATGTAGAAGAGTGGGACTCCACAGAGAAGACTGATTCTCAGAAGATATACTAAGGTGCCACAAAACACAAATGTAGCAAAACAAAGATCTTTCTGTTTTGTTTATTTAGAATGTTGGCAGTGAACTTTACAAAAGGCTTAGGAAATGGGTGAGCTTGACTTCACTGTAGAAGGAGACACTCTGCAGTGCCATGTAGTACACTGGAAATCGCAGTACAAGCTTCACTTATCTTCACTATACTGCCCAACAAATGGGTGTCACCCCATCACATGTAGGAGAAAAGACAGTTCAGACACCATGTCTGCAGAGAAAGCCAATGAAGATGCCAAATAGTATTAGCTGTGCTGGTGTTGTTTTGGGATGTGGACACCTGTCTACTAAGAACTAGACTCAGACCACCACAACTCATTCCACACAAGCCATCATACGATAACGGTTTTCAGCCACTATCAACATGGCCAAATACCAGTGACATGGTCATGAAAGGCTCTTTAACCCACCATGAATCTATGCAGCAATCCAATCCCCCCAGCAAAACCAAGTTTTTAAGGAGCATATTACTCATGCCCTCTAATGCAATGCACCATGGGTAGTATATCCAAATTGCTATAAAGGAATTGGTTTTAAACAGGTTCCGAAGATTACTCACACTCCATGAAAACAATTACTGCAAACACTTGTAGTCCCCCTCACGAAGTCTTTTTTAGAGGCGAAGCGCTGGGGTTGTAACCTTGAGTGACTGGCAGCAGACCTTTATGTTTAGAGCCGCTGAGCTCAATAAAACTTGTATTTTCTTTCAACTTACAATGAGCGTCTGCAGTAATTTTTTCCTTGTAGTCCAACTAATCTTCGGAACGTATTTACTACTAGGGTTAGCCACCCTCTTAGTTGCACCCACCTGAGAACTATTGTGCGTAGGAGCTGGACTTTGGATTTTTCAAGATGGGCTTTAAACAGGACCAGTAGATACCACTATCATGAACCCACTCCTGTGCAGCCAGGCCACTGAGCTCACAGTGCCCACCCTTAAGTGCAATCTGTGACCGGGGGGGGGGGATACAGGGATACCCTCTTTGTGTTTTCAGAATGCTCGCCAAGGTCACGACTGCACCTCAGCCACGAGGATCCAGGGCATCCCTCTAGCTCTGGATAAGGGCACAATACCAGTCTCGAGTCTTGTGGCCAAATATGAACCCTTTCCCCGTCTATTATACAAAGGAGGAAGACCCAGGCATTACACTCTCTTCGGGGTAGCAGTGTAAGCCTGATTTGGCCTTCTCCCTACAGGACATGCAACAGCCTGGTTCAAAATCTTTGTAGACTCTGGTATTCTCCCTATCCTTATAGACCCTTTTCAATTTGGTTGCTCATGGTGCGACCCAGTTGGCAAAAACAGTTTTCACAGATTAATACTATTTTAATAATTCACACACAAATACATATATAAACTTCACGCAGGCAGATTTTCTTTAGGAAAACAAAAGGTTTTACTAAAATAAATAAAAGCAATTACAACTAAAAGAGAACATATACTAATTTAGGTTACAGTGTAAGAAACAGAATGGGAAAAATATATAAAAAAACCGCATTAAAACATGTTAGCTAAGTCTACCTTGGGTATGAAGATTTCAAAGTCCAGAGAATCACTGGTTTTCAAAATATTGCAGTATTTCTTTTAGTCCTTGGCAGCTACACTGGGTCTCAGCAGTTTTTTTTTTTTTTGGATAGAGTCTTTTTACTGGCTCTGGTGGACCAGGACATGTTTCAGAGGTGCTCACTTAGCCGTCACCGCTACTCTCCGCCAAGATCCCCCTCCTCCACGAATGAGATGGGAGCACCCCCCCTCCCAATGACCTTCCAGCCCCTCCCCACAAGGAGGGCCTGCCTCACCTAGCTGGTGGCCCGTCTGAGGTTAGAGGGTTGGTCCTGGTTGGGTGGGCTCGGGAGAGCCAGTGGAGGGAAGATCCAGCATTAAGGATGTGGGCTAGGCTCCTGGAGTCCTCGTCGCCTCCCTAGTCCTCCAGGAGTATTTCAATTGTTGTTGCCCCCTTCAAGCGCAGATGTGCAATGATGTCCTGGCACTGACGTGCAGACATCCACCGCCGCTCCATCCCCGAATTACAGCACCACTTCCTTGCTAGGCCCCGATCTCCATCAGGGGCTGCTAAGGAGCGGTGCAAGTCCCCTAGCCCACCCCGGGAAGGGAGAGCAGTCCTCCAGAAGCTCAATCCCTTCCCTCCCCTGCCAACCCCCGATGGCTCGAGTTCATTCCTGAACCCGCGTCGCCAGCGTGGTGCGAGGTGTGGCGTTCGGCGCCTCAACCCTCAGCACCACCAGGCCGGTTGGTCTCAGCACTTTGGTTTCTGCTGTGTGTCAAGCAGTGTGTCCAGAAGAACGTGTGTGTGTGTGTGTGTGTGTGTGTGTGTGTGTGTGTGTGTCAAGCAGAGTATCCAGATGAAAATGTGTGTCCAAATGCCCTGAGCTGGGGGTTTAAATGCCCTTCTGTAACCTTGCAGTGTCATGAATTCCCTGTTCAGAACAACTACTCCATTTGGCCAGGAGATGTCTCTTCTAGGCCAGAAGATGGCACTGTTGCGCTGTTTCCAAAATTTCCAAGCATATTAAGAATCAGATTCTGAGATCTATAATTAGCATGGATATGACATTCCAGAGTTAAGCCCTTTGAAGTCCCCTGTAGACCACTGGCACCCGTAAGATAAAATTCACACAGATTCTTGAGGAAGCATGTTCCTCTCCTGTTACCTCATAAAATGTAGCATATTATAACAGCTTCCTTAGATCAAAGCATTCCGCTCCTAAGTGCATGGTTTTATGACATACTAATAGGCTTTGGCATATCTCTGTTAAAAATCTGAGAATGCAACTTCAGTTCCTGCCAAACAGCTGCCTTCAGGTCAAAAGAAGGTCAAACCTTTTTAATTTTTTTTTTTTTTAATCACAGTTGCTGTTTCTATGCCTCCCCCCCCAACAGACCCCTTCTGCCCTACCCACCCAGCTCCATCCCCCAGAATTACATATGCCCAGCCCAGGAGTGGTGCCTGCGGGGAGTCGGGCGTCATCCTGCCGCTGGGGATTTTTCCTCCTTTTTGCCTCTTTGCATCCGGCAGTGCAATGGGTGCAGCAGCTGTCTCCACCTCCATGGAGCAACCAAGCACCCTAGGCATGGCGAAACCCTCTAGCTGTGCCATTTAACCACAGACCCCCCACCCCCCAAGGAAGGAGAGCTGTGATGCTCAATCCTTGCCTCCCCTGGCAGCCCCCGAACAACCCGATTCCATTCCCGAACCCGGGTCGCCGGCGTGGTGCAAGGTGTGGCGTCGGTCAAGCCTTTTTTTTTTTTTTTTTTTTTTTTAAATCTAGTCTTTTCCCTAGGTGCTTTTGTGCTGACACTGGCACATCTTTTGGCCTGTACATTTACACAGGATTACATAAAAAATATATAATATATACACAGAATTATATTTACAAATAAGGACTAGCAGCTGAGCAGCTCGACACAACCACCACACAGTCTACCTCTACTACAATGATCTTGTGCAAATCCTTGCTTAACCATTCTGAATGACAAGTTTCCATGTGTATTTTTTGCTCCTATTCCAGCCGTCTTTTTCAGTACAGCAACCAGATCTCAAGCCTACAATTAGAAGTTTTATATTGCTCTGAACAGCTGTTTAATATTCAATTTATTAGTATCAAAAGGACTTGCCACTTGTCTGGGATGTCCACTGTGTGCTGGTCCTGGAGCTAGTCGGTGTGGTTGTGGGGTTTGAACGCACTGTTGATGCTGCTGTTGATGTACTTCCCTGATTAGCTTTCACTCTGTCAGCCCAACTTCCACCTGTAGACGAAAAACGAGATGCAGCCAGTGTCGAAGATGGGCCCCTAAAAGAAAAAAAAAAGATTATTGCAAGAATGAGTGCTTGTGACTAGCAAGGTTCTGCAGGTGTAACTTTACACATAAGCACATCATGATCAAAAACACAGATTCCAAATGAATACGGGGAACATAATCAAACTCAGAAGCAATACAATGGCTTTTAAAGCACTTACTACTGTATGTCACAATAAGTACTGCAAAAATCGTTGGCACAGTGGTTCGGCAGCAGCGTATCACAGTGCCATGCAGAAGACCTTGGATCAAAAGTGACCTGTAGTCTCTCTCAGTGTGGTGCATCATGGGGGTGAGTCTGAGGTTGTACATTAGCATCTTCATCATCCAAAGTTGGTAGCCCTAGGTCACAAACCACAACTGATGCATAATTAAAGGGGACAGGAAATCTGTGCTAACTGACAGCTGTTTGTAATGTTCCCATTTATAGAAATTAAACTTACACCTCAAAATGATTCACATGGAAAGAATAGTTACTTAGTGTAACAGCTGATCTTCCGAGAGAATCTCCTCCATTGAGCCACATCATGGAACTGTAAGCTGTCAGCATCAGGACCACCTGGAACTTTCTGCTGGCTGGGAGCACCCACATTGAAGTGCCTCACTGGTGCCTCTATACTGTGAGCATGTCCAGCATACCTTAGTTACCCACCGGAGACAAGCTCAGAGGATCATCAGACCAGCAAGGACTGAGGCAACAAGGAACAAACCAGGCAAACACGAGAGGATATGGAAACCTGAGTAAAGATGCCGAAGTAGCTATCAGAGGAGAACCTGCGTGTGAGAGCAGGCAGGATAATCACCCGTCACCCAACGGGGGAATGGTCAGCTGTGGCTCAATGGAGGAGATTCTCTCAAAGATCTACTGCTGCAGTAAGTAACTATTCTATCTTCTACAAGGACATCTCCCTCCACTGAGTTGCATCATGGAATAATTTCCAAGCACTGCGGGTGGACAGCAGGACCCAAGAATCCTGAGTAAGGATGCCTTGCAGAACAGTAAAGCCAAAGTTGACACATCTATGAGAGACAATGTCCAGGCTGTAATGTTTAGTAAATGTATGACTAGTACTCCAAGAAGCAGCAGGACATATGTCAGCAGCGGAAAACTGTGAAAACAGGCCATTGATGTAACCACCCCCACAGGAGGAGCGAGCATGGACAGGACTGGGAAGCTGCTCACCACTTCCGTTAACAGAAGGTAATACAGCTGTACAACCATTTGGACAGACCTTTCTTAGAAATGGAGGCACCCATGATCCAGGGAGCAAAAGCCACAAACAGGGGCAGGTTCAGACTTACCCAGTATCAGATTTTAAATAATATGTACTATACTCTGGTTAAATTGGTCAAAATTGGCAAGCTTCCAGACTCCACTTGCTCCAGGTGTGGTAAACTAGAAGGGACTCTATTACATGTTTTCTGGCATTATGAAAAGGTTGCTCCCCTATGGCTAAAAATCCAGTCTAAGATGGACCCCTTGTTGGGGTTGGAGGACCTTTTCACAGCTAAAATATGTATTCTTGGTATATATTCCAATGTTAGGGTCAAAGAACGTAAATTTCATATGGCCTTAATATCTACTGTAGTCAAGAGGCTTGTGCTCAAGCACTGGATGGACCAACTCGTTATATCATATAATGAATGGCTGGAGGAACTCTCAACAAGTTTTAGAACTGAGCGTTTAATTGCTAGCTCACAAAACAGACTGGAGTCCTTTGAGAAAAAATGGGGTAAACTTTATGCTTTATATTTACATTAAGTTTACAAGATGAATCTAACTCTCCTCACGGTTATTCTCAATAGGTTGTCTAATGCTTCCATTTACTTGTGGGGGCACACTCCAAAGGGGGATATGGGTTATGTACTGTATTTTGTGTGTTCCAAAAGTTACCCATGTAGTTTATGCCTTATGTTGTTAATATCTTCATAAAACCAATAAAATTTTGAATTTCACAAACAGGGGCACTGCTGAGCAGCTCTACAGGAAGCAGTAATGTCCCAAAGCTCCTGGAATTTTTTGATTAAAATAAGTTTTAAAGTCGAAGTTTTAGGGTTCAAAGTGCAAGATCTGATGGCTAACAGGTTTAAGAGTGGCAGTACAGGCAAGGATCATGGTGCCGCCACTACATCTGTTGAAGCCACGTCACTTGCAGAACTACCGCCCCCATGGGTGCATCTTTACTTTCAATAAAGCTACTTTAAAACAACTTGTAAAGTTGGTCCAGGGCACTGACAAAAAGTTAGGCATCCTCACACCACAAGTCATGGCTTTGGAGGCAAGAATGGACCATTGTGAACAATCAGTGCAATGATTGGAAACCTCGGTGCTGAAGGCCTATGATCCGACAGAACTGATCAAGGAAAATATGTTGTTGTGCCAGCGGCTGGAGGCTGTGGAAAACCAAGCCGGAGAGAGAGGAATATATGAGTTGTAGGGCTGTCGGAAAATGCAGAGGGAAGAGGACTGCCTCAACTTTGTTCGGTCTTTCCTACCTACTATCCTGGACCTGTCTGAGGACGACCCTCACCTATCAAATCAGAAGGCCTATGAGATTACACCAAGGCAGCCTTCTCTGGATCCAGCGACTCCTCGAACTTTAATGGTGGTGTGCAGTGGCATAGGGGACAGGGAGTGTGTGCTAGCCACAGCCAGGAGGAAACGGTCAATCAGGTACGGAAAGGACACCTTACAGGTATTCCCGGACGTCTCATTTAGCACCCAACAGAGGCACAAGGCTTTTGACAGCATCCGGAGTCAGCTTTGACAATTAAAGATCCAACACCAGCTTTTTCTTCCTGCTAGGCTCCGGCTGATATGGCAGGGGCGACAGTACCAACTCAACAACCCGAAGGATGCGGAGAAGGTCCTACTGTGCATCGAGTAGGAGGTGGAGGTGGCAGAAGCAGAGGGAGACCAACGGACAAGAGCTGATATACTGTGTGGAACCTGGTTTTGAACTGTGAGTTTGGCCTCTGCACCTCGGACTGGGGTGCCAGATACGTTGATACCGCAGCTGCTGCATTACTGGGGGACTGTAAAAGATTTAAATACTTAAAATATTTAAAAATGGGGACCGTGTCCTCACTAACAACTACCGACCTATCTCCATTCTCCCTCCACTATCCAAGGCCCTTGAGAGGATAGTCTCAGACCAGCTAACGGACCACCTAAACAAATACAACCTGCTTAGTATGTAGCAACACGGCTTCCGGAAGGGTCATAGTACCACCACTGCCCTCCTAGAACTCACCACTCACATCCACTCCGCTTTAGACAGAGGTCAAATCACAGGGGCTGTCTTCATTGATCTCACTAAGACGTTCAACACCGTGAACCACCCGCTCCTGCTATCCGCACTGATCAGCACTGGATTCTCTCAGGATACCCTTGGCTGGTTCTCTGACTACCCGTCTAACCACTCCCAGCAGGTCAAAATTGGAGACACCATATCTAGTAGACTACCTGCCCTCTCGGGTGGGACGCAAGGGTCCGTCCTCGGACCATTACTTTTCAGCCTCTTTCTTAATTCCCTCCCCAGTACCTGCTCCGGGAACCTTCTCTATGCGGACAATGCCGTACTCTATTCCTCCAACTCTGACCCTATGCAACTCCACCTCTCCCTCCAGTCCTCCTTTATTTCCGCTGAAAAATGGTTCGCCTCTCATCGTCTTATCCTGAACTATAGCCAGACTAAGGTTATGTACTTTTCCCACCTGCTCAATACTAGAAAGGAACTTTGCCCTCAAGTACGAACTGCCAACCTGACCCCCTTGAACAAGTGGACTCCTTCAGATACCTAGGCTTAACACTTGACCCTGCACTCACTTTCCACCAACATATCCACCTCCTATCTATTGCCCTCAATGTGTGGCTCCGGCTCCTGTATCGCCTCAAACACTGCTTTACCCCAAATGCATTGAGGCTTGCCGTCTCCTCCTCTGTCCTCTCCCTGCTAGATTATGGCCTAGTCATCTATGGGGCAGCGAACTCATCGGCCCTCAGCAGACAATGTGTCTCCCTAAATAAAGCCTGTCGCCTCACCTTGGGCTGTGACCGTCTGACTCACACATGCTCTCTGTACAACGATACCAACTGGCTGAACCTTGACAACAGGATTAGGTTCCACACCTGTCTCATGACAAAATAAGTTTTATTTATTTATTTATTTTATTTATTTATATTGCAATCAGTTTACAACCTTTGAGCCAGAGGCTCATTTCCAAAGGTACCTCGTCAAGAGAAGAGAAGATAATACAGGTACAAAATACATACTATAAGCGAACATATGCATAAAGAGACAGGCATACATGGATCCTGGTTACAGTTTACATTGGTCGTATTATAAAGTGCAGATTCAGGTATAATAGATAACAGGGTTGGTTACAGGGTTTAGCAGCATAAATGTATGACATTTGCAAAAGAAAAAAATACTCACCTTAGTAATGTTATTTCTTCTAATGGAGTCTTGCTATATTATGACAGTAGCAGTTTGATCCAGCTCTAGAACTGCTCCGCAGGTGAAATGGTTAAAACCATTCCAAAATAGAATTTTGGCCACGAGCTCTAAGAAGCAGCTCTATCTGTGTTATTTCAAACCTGAACTGTCAGATCTTTACGAGCCAACACTCACTAAGGTCTGTGTGGAAGCTGTAACCTACACTAGCCAAATGGCTACCTAAATAATAACAACCATTGCTGGTCCCAACACCCAAGACTCAAGTCAGGGGACCAGAAATACTAACACAATTCTAATAATATGAGAATAAAACATAAGTATAACAGAACACACACACACACACACACACACACACACACACACCAAAGCCCCAAAAGGGGACAAAAATGCTAACAGGGCATAAAAGGTGCCCACACCAAGTTGCCCGCACCCCACCCAAGTAGAGGTTCTGAGAGGGGCAGGTTGGAGGTCATAATATAGCAAGACTCCATTAGAAGAAACAACATTACTAAGGTGAGTAATTTTTCTTCAAACAACATGAAGTCTTGCTATATTATGACAGTAGCAGAATACACAGCAGTACCTCCATGGAGGAGGGCAGAACCTACTTAGGGAATAGGCTCTGAAGAACAGCTGCCAAACCGAGCATCTCTCCTGGCCTGGACATCCAGGGGAGTAATGCTTGGTAAAAAGTGTACCGTTTTCCAAGTAGCAGCCTGGCAAATCTCTAATATAGGGATGTCTCTGGCAGCAGCTAGAGACACAGCTGTACCCCTGGTAGAATGAGCCCTCAAACCAGGGGGAACTCTGCCCAGTTTCTGATAGCAAATTGGATACAAGAGACAATCCACCTGGCAATTGATCTCTTAGTGGCAGGTTTGCCTTTCCCAACTTCACCATAGGTAAGGAAAAGTTGGAGGATTCAACCTGTGACCTTTGGCACTCTATATAGTAACTAAGAGCTCTCTTAACATCCAGGCTGTGCAACCTCCTCTCACCAGACGAGGAGTGATCAGTGAAAAATACTGGAAGGGAGATAGATTGATTAAGATGGAAATCTGAAACCACCTTAGGCAAAAACTTCCTATTAGTCCTAAGGACTACCTTATCCCTGTGGAAAGAAATAAAGTCAGTTTCCACTGACAAGGCTTGCAACTCACTTATGCGTCTGGCAGAAGTGATAGCCACTAGAAAAACAGTTTTCCAAGTTAGGTACTTAAGCTCTGCAGAAGACAGAGGTTCAAAAGGGGGTTGCATTAACTGGGCAATGCAAACATTCAGGTCCTAAGCAGGGGCCGGTTCCCGAAAGGGTGGATTAGTATGGAGTAATCCCTTAAAAACTTGGAAAACACAGGATGAGAGGAAAGGGGATGACTTTCCTGCTGACACAAAAGCAGATACAGCTGCCAAATGAACTCTCAGGGTAGCTGGTCTGAGACCCAAGGAATTAAGATGTACCATGTAATCTAACACAGTGGGCAAATCAGCAGATTCTGGGGAAATATTTTTCCCAGACACCAAATGGAAAACCTTTTCCATTTAGAACTATAAGTAGCTCCTAGTGGAAGGCTTTCTAGAAGCCTTTAGGATCTCAAGAACACCCTGAGAGAGGTGTAAATCAGCAAACTCTAACTCCTCAAGAGCCAGGCCTTGAGGTTGAGGGATTTGAGGTCCGGATACCAAACCCTTCCCTGGGCACAAGTCAACAGGTTGTGATTCCTGGGGAGGCAAAGGGGAAGATGGATTGTCAGTGACAGAAGGAGTGGGTACCAGGGCTGCCTGGCCCAATCCGGGGCAATCAGAATCACCCTGCAAGGCTGAGATCTGATTTTGACTAATACTTTGAATAGGAGAGGGAAGGGAGGAAAGCATGAGAAACTTTCCTCCCAATCCAGAAGAGCATCCAGGGAACTGGAGCCCAGCACTGGAGGCCTGCAACAGAACAGAGGAAGTTTGTGATTGTCTGGGGCTGCAAAAGATCTATCTGAGGGGTGCCCCATCTGGCAAGACTATCCCCAGCACTTGAGGATCCAGGGACCATTCGTGATGGCCTTGGGAAATCCTGCTGAGAGCATCCGCTAGGACATTGTCCTTCCCTGGAAGATGAACTGCTATGAGAAGTGTTCAGGGAATAGGCCAGAGACCACAACTTCATTGCCTCGGTGCACAAGGCCGAAGACCGAGTGCCCCCCTGTTTGTTGATGTACCACATTGTTGTGGTGTTGTCTGTTCTGACTTGTATCAACTTGTCGTGGACAGATGCAGAAAATGCTTGAAGAGCTAAAAAGACAGCTCTGAGTTCCAGCAAATTGATGTGGAGCAGAGATTCCTGGGGGGACCACACTCCCTGAGTGGAAAGGTCGCCCATGTGGGCTCCCCAACCCAGAAGGGAAGCATCTGTAGTGAGACTCAAGTCGTGAGTAGGGGAAATGAAGGGGACCCCAATCTTAAGTGCTCTGATCCTGCCACCACTGGAGGCTAGGATCAAGGTTGAGTCACTGGGACCAACCTGGAAAGGGGTCTCTTCTCTGAGACCAATAGGTTCTCAAGTGAAACTGAATGTCTCTCATCTGAAATCTTGCTCCCTGCACAACAGCTGTGGATGCAGCCATGTGCCCCAGGAGCTGCAGAAAGTGTCTTGCTGGTCGAGAGACCTGCAGAGTGAAGGAGGAGGCCAGAGCCACTAAATTCCTTACCCTTTCTAAGGGAAGAAAGGCTCTGGCTTTGTGTCCAATTCTGCCCCTATAAAGGTGAGTACCTGGACTGGTTCCAGAACCGACTTTGGTAGATTTAGCAGAAAGCCCAGGGAGGTGAGAAGCTGCTGGGTGACCTGCAGGTGAGATTTTACCTGTTCTGGGGACTGACCTACAATGAGCCAGTCGTCTAGATAGGGAAAACAGCAATCCTTTGCCTCCTTAAGTGAGCCACTGCCACTGCTAGACACTTTGTGAATACCCTTGGGGCAGAGGTAAGGCTGAAGGGCATTGCTCTGAACTGGTAATGACCTGAGGGCAGTTCGAATCTGAGGTACTTTCGATGGGAGCTTCTGATTAGGACATGGAAATAGGCATCCTTGAGGTCCAGGAGGCTAGCCAGTCCCTGGCGTTAGGGAAGGTAAAATCATTGCCAGAGTTACCATTTTGAACTCTGGTTTCAAAAGATGCTTGTTCAGATATCCGAGATCTAATATGGGCGCCATTCTCCTATCTTTTGGGGTAAGGAAGTATCTGAATACAGACCCTGCCCTGGTGCAGGGAGGAACCTTTCTACTGCTCTGAGAGCTAACAGGGATGAGACCTCTGCTTCCAGAGCAAGGGTCTCTGAAGCACTGCAGGTAAGCATCTGCTTCTCAACAGGAAACTTTTGAAGCTGAGAACCAGACCCTGGCTTACTACTTCCAGAACCCACTTGTCTGAGGTTAAAGAAGCCCAATTCTGACTGAGTAAGCCAGCCTGCCCCCTACGGTACAGGAGAATGCGGCCCTGGGCACCCCATCAGGTGCCTGCTATAGAGCTTTAGGCTGGGGAGTGAGCAGGTCTGCCACCCCGCCTGCCTCTGCCTCTGAAGAAGCCCTCTGAGCATAGGCAGAGGAGGCCTGAGTCTGACAAAAGGCCTGTGAAAGGCCTACCCCTACCCCTGGGTATGCCTTTGAGGAGTGGCTTGCCGCTCCTTAGCCTGGGCACTCTTGTAAGTAGTCATATATTCATCCATCTTTTTCATGTAGTTCTCTGTCTGCTCCCCAAACAGAGAATTTCCCACCACAGGAAAATCCGTAGCCTTAGTCTGGGTATCCTGTGACAGACTAGTACACCTGAGCCAGGCCAACCTACGAAAAGCTACAGATGTGGCCATGACCCTAGAGGAAACATCATTAACATCCACAGCTGCATGAAACTGAACCTTAGAAGCCTCAATGCCATCAGCAGCCACCTGTTCTAGTTCACTAGCCAGCTGGCCATGGGCTTGCTTAGCTAATTGCATAACAGTATCCCATCTAGATTTCTGATACCTAGCTACATAAGCCATATAATTTGCTTGCCTGAGTCCCAGAGAGGCTGCCATATACTGTTTTTTGCCATGGCATCAATCTTCCTGGAATCCTTGTCAGGAGGATGTGAAGCCAGGAATATTAACTTTATCACAGGCTGCAGCCTGAACTACCTAACATGACTGCATTGCTGAGAAAGGAATTCTGTATCAGGACCTGACAATGTGTACCTTCTGTCCATCTTTTTATCTACAGGAGGCACAGAATTAGGAGCTTTAAAATTTTTATTGTTTGCTTCCTAAAAGACTTATGTAAAGGAATAGACAATCTCCTAGACTCTGGAATATCCATCATTTCTACAAAATCAGGCTCCTCTTGCTCATCCACAGCTTCCTCTAAGGGAAGCTGAAGGGTTTCAGCAACTTTTTTGTAAAACATAAAATGAGATGGGGACTCAGACAGCATAGGGGGAGATTCTAAAGGTCTGTCTGGGGAGATGTCTGGTTCAATGGGCACACCCAGACCTTCCCAGCCACATTCATACTGTTCATAATCATCCTCCCCCTCCTCTGGTTCATAAAATTCCTCAATATCATATTCCTGAACCACTGGGACCGGACGAACCGACCTTTTGCCAGATAGTGGCGGTTGGACGGACCCTGAACAGTACTGACAATTTGTATGGCTTTTGCTATCTCTGCAGCAGTTGGAGAAGGGTTTTGGACTCCAGACCTGCTGATTTTCTTGTTTTCTTTACTGGAAGTGGTTCCTCAGAACCAGCTTTTCTTTGCCAAGGAAGTCTACGCCCTGGTCAGAGGCACTCCTCCAGTTCGGTTGGCACCGAACCCGGGCTGGCCATCGGGTCAGCGGACTTTTTGGCCTCTCGTTCCTGAGCCTGCCCAATCTTTTTCCAGGGTGGCTGCAGGAAATTCTTGCATATCTGGCAGTCTGACTGAGGTGGTCAAACCCAGACAATAAACACATGTGGTGTGTGGGTCAGCCTTGGCAAAGACTTCCCCACAAACAGCACAGTGTTGAAACCCAGTGGGCCCGGTTTTTCTTTTGGGTTTCTCAGACATAATGCCAGCCTAACCAGAAAGCTTGCCCTTTTAACGGCAGTGCCAGGCAAGACACCCTTATCAGTTCCTAACCGTGTCACGGGTATTGGAAAAAAACGTAATAAATCCGTTTTTTTTAGAACCAATAAGAACCGGGAACCGCACTCTAAAATGTTAATTTTTAGTTTTAAATGAGTTTTAAACCCAGCTGATCGGTTCAAAACCGAACCGATAACTTACAAGTTCCACACAGACAAAAACCTTTAATTTACTTACGGTTACCACAGATAGAGCTTGAACCGAACGGTTCTGCGGTTAAAATAAAACTATTCTCGGTTGAATCCAACCGAGAAAACACCTTTTAAACCGAGAAATGAACCGAGCAGTAGGAGAACTCTCCGGAGCGACTGTTCACTGAGGCGGAGTAAAGAATCTGACAGTTCAGGTTTGAAATAACACAGATAGAGCTGCTTCTTAGATCTCGTGGCCAAAATTCTATTTTGGAATGGTTTTAACCATTTCACCTCCGGAGCAGTTCTAGAGCTGGATCAAACTGCTACTGTCATAATATAGTAAGACTTCATGTTGTTTGAATAAAACAGTCAAACAGGTTACACGGTATTAGATTACAGAGATAGTAAAGTATGTGACAAGGACAGTACAGCAGGTAGTTTGAGTCGGTAACAGTGGTGCATACTAGTAGGACAACTTAGCAAGCAGTATAATAAGATTGTCATACATGGTACGTTCTTGACAGTAGAGAGAAGGTAGGCAGTTGGATAAGGCAGTAATGTAGGTGGTAGGAATAAGGTGGTGAGGAGACGGTGCAGCCCAGAGGGCAATGTCAGGACAAAGGGTGTTTGTACACCGTTATGCGCAGTGCAGCAGCAGCTTGTTGAACAGCTCACTTTTGAGTGCAGTTTTGAATTTGGAGATAGTGGGGATTTCAGAGATGGTAGCGAGGAAGTGTTTGTACCAAGAAGGGGCTCTGTAGGCGAGAGACCTCTGTCCATCTGAGGTCCTAGATCGAGGAACCAGGAAGGTGGCCTTGCAAGAGGTCCAGTACTGACTAGAGGTTGGGCTAGGAGGAAGGAGGATGTCAGCCCGGGTGGAGAAAGTCCTAGCAGGGTTTTTTTAGTTATAAGGCAAGTTTGGTATTGCAGCCGTTCGTCAAGGTTTAACACTGTTGCCAAGTCATAAAGCTGGCATGTATGTGTGAGCCTAGGGGCCCCTGTGATTAGCCTGCATGCCTTATTTAGGATGAGGCGGATTTTGTTTAGGGCAGTCGTGTTGGCAGCACCGTAGACAGGTAGTCCATAGTCAACTAGGGATAGTATGGAGGATGTAACTGCAAGCCAGAGGGCATCGGTGGGGAGACAGTTTTTGTAGCGGTACAAGATACCAAGCCGTATATTGGTAGCAGAAGCAAGTGCTTGATGTGGGTGTGGTAGGTGAGGGCTGAGTCAAGGAGACCCCTAGGTACTTATAGGAGTGGACTTGCTCCAGTTGCTGTTTGGAGTTGGAGAGGATACGAGAGGGAGTTGTAAGCTTTGTTTTGAGGTGGGCAAAGAGCATGGTTTTAGATTGTTTAAGATTTAGGACCAATCTATGCTCTTTAAACCAGGTTTCAGTGTCGTTATAGGAACATTGCAAAGGAAACCTGGAGGAAGTAGGAGTTACGGTCGGTGGCAAAGAGTGGCGTCATCTGCATACAACAGAATTTTCCCAGTGCAAGCACTGGGCGGGTGTAGGTATAGCGAGAAGAGTAGGGGTCCCAGGATGGAGCCCTGTGGAACCCTCGAGAGGATAGGACGTGGATTGGAGAGTGTCCCACCAATATTGACACGTTGGGAGCGTGCGGATAGGTAGCTGGAGCACCAGGCAAGTGGTCCAGTGGCAAAACCAGCGTGACAGAGGGCTTCCAGCAGTAGGGGGTGAGAGACCGTGTCGAAGGCCTTTGATAGGTCGAGGAACACACCCCCACCAGGGAGCCAGCGTCCATGGAGGAGTGTAGGAAGGATGCGAATTCAATAAGAGCTGTGCTAGTACTGTGTCCTGCACGGAATCCGTGCTGTTCAGGCAAGGATGTTGTATTTGGTCAGGTATTCAGTGATTTGCGTGGCCAACTAGTTTTTCCAGTGCCTTGGAAAGGGGTGGGAGTATGGAGATAGGTCGGTAGTTCCAAGCTAAGGACCTGTCACCCCTTTATGGATAGGAGTAACAGTGGCAGTTTTCCATGTAGTGGGAACTGTCCCAGGCAGAGGGATTTGTTGAGATGGCTGGTGGTGGGGTGAGGACCTGATCCAGAACCAGCCGGAGAATTCTGTGGTCCAGGTTGTTGTCACCGGGACTGTTGCCTTTTAGTGCACGGGTCAGGTGCGGTCTGGCTTCCTGGGCAGTTACCCTACATAGGTAGAAGCTAGGGCAATGGAGGGCAGGGGCAGGTTGGGAGGGTGGTTGGTCAAAGAAGTTACAGGGGAGGATAGGACTAAGGTCAGTAAAGGCGGTGTAGAGGAGGTTTGCAATGTCAGCAGGGTCTGTAACGGTGGTGTTGTCAGTAGTAATCTGGGAAGGGGAAGGGGAGCGAGTGTTCCCATTCAGTTGTTTGACGTTGTCCCAGAAGGTACAGGAGCACCCCCAGGAGGCGTGAGGGTGGCCTGATAGTGGTCGGCCTTGGCTTTCCTGATTGCCCATGTGCACTTATTTCGTGCAGCGTTGTAGGCCTGTCTGTCTGCTGGTCGCCTAGTTTCTATGTACGGTGCTAAAGATTATCCCTGTGCCTGAGCAGCTGTGAAAGGGCAGGGGTAATCCAGGGCAGGTTATGTTTTTGGATCGGACGGCTGAGAGGGAGCAAAGAGGTCACAGGCTTTACTAAAGGTTAGGTTAAGAAGGCAATGGCAGTGTCAATATCAGGGCTAGCGGTGAATGGGGACCAGTCTTGCTGTTCAAGGTATTGTTTAAGGTTTTTTCAGACCACACGGTCTGAAACGCCAGCAGGTGCGCACTGTGCAGTGGGTCAAGGTGAGGTGGCCATCCAGCGGAACAGCACAGGGAAATGGTCACTGAGTGAATCAGGGAGGACTTGGATGTCCAGGATTTTTGGGGGCGTGATGATGACATCTAGGAGGGTGCTGGTACCTCTCTTAGGGTTCACTCGTGTGGGTTGGGAGACTAGTTGTGTTAGATCCAGGGCTGTGAAGGAGTCCCGAGTGGGGGAGGAGGAGGGGCTCAGCCAGTTCACATTAAGGTCTACAACAATGACTTGATCAGCACTGTGAGGGAGGGTGGCAAGATAGTCAGTTAATGATAATAGTGCTGGGTTTTGGTTCCTGGGAGGTATGTAGGCAGTGGTGAGATAAAGGGGTGCCCTGGCGGGGTCCGGGGTAAGCTTAATGGTGAGGGCCTGAGCCCCACTTACAAGGTCTGGTGCAGGGAGGGCGAGACCAGTGAGAGAGTTCCTGGTGTAGATAGCACAGCCACCCCACGTTTGGTTACTCGATCCTCACGGTATAGGTGTAGCTGGGAGGTGACAAAGGTGTCAGGGGTGGATTTAGATAGCCACGTTCCAGCGCAATGGACGCCGGGTTTGTGCAGTGTGACCCAGCATTGAGGAGTCAAATTTTTCAAGACGCTGCATATATTCATGAGGCAATCAGCAGACCGGACGCCCACCTGCTGTGGAGGTCAGGGAGGGCCAGGGTTAGGGTGGATATTGCCTGTTAAGAGTAGTAGGAGGATAACAGCTCTGGCCAGAGGCAGTGATATGAATTTTCCTGCGGTTAGGAGGAGATGGGGGTGGGACCGTGGGGGCAGGGGATGGGTAGGAGTGCAGGTGGGGAGGGCAAGGTTGATGAGCCGCCCGGGATGGGCTAGGAGGAGGAGGGAGTGGCGGAGATGGATGCTGTCAGGCCAGTGTACATGGACATTGTAGGGTGAGTGGGAACTATGTTGGCGGGGAATTAATGGTGCAATTTCCTGTGACCCAGGGAGATATCAGGCTGGAGGGAGGAGGGTACCATAAGAAGGATGACGGGGAGGAGTTTAGTGGGAGGTGAACTAGCATGGTATGCAGGTGGTAGTGGTGTGAGGAGGTTGAGATATGGGTTGCCTCCTAGAGTGTGGCTGCCACTTTAGATTAGTGGTAGTGACACGGACTCTGGTGGACAGGGTACAGGGTTCAAGTCCCTGCCAGGGCAGCAAGAAATATGCCTGGGAGAGGGCAGAGACCCACGATCTAGGAGTCCAAAGCAGGCTGGGATTGGGCCTCAGCAGAGGTGAGATATAGCGACTCCTAGTGGTCACTGGGTGTTGGTACAGAAGAGGAGGGGTGGGTCCGGAGGTGGATTGGTACAGAAAAGGAGGAGCGGGTGAGGGCAGAGGTGGGAATGTTGGAGGAGAGGAGCGGGGAAAGGCGATAAGAGGATTCCAGGAAAGGTAGGCAGAGTACAGGTAGTGGATCTGAGGTGGATAGGTATGGGTCCCTCTAGTGGCTGGCAGGTATAACCTGCCGAAAAACTGACAGCCGGGAAGTGATGTCATAGGCCAGCGCCTATATAGGTAATGACGACTGTGGGTGGGGCATTTGACACGCGCAGCGTGTCGTGGCAACCCCCACAAAGGTGCTGGTGAAGGTACTTTAATTACCTCTTCTCAGCCCGCGGAGATGTTCGGTGCTCCCTGGGGGAGGAGAGGTGATCTAAATTGCCCTAGGCCTCTGCCCAACAGGACTCACACCACTAATAAGACCGGCCCTGGCACTCGTAGCTACGTAAGCAACTCCTCTCTGTCCCCCACTGCCGTACATCCCAATACCAAAGGTCCTTCAGCTACAGAGCCCCTTCCTGGATGAACAGTCTGCCCACTCCACTTACAAAACACAGCAGACTCGGACCATACAAAACCACCCTCAGAGACCTCCTACAGTCCTCGAACCACTGTGATTGCCACTGAAATATCTTACACTACTCTGACCGGCATAGGCTGCGGCAGGATTCCCCTTCACTCCCTGCCAGAACCTGTGTCCTCCTAGCCTAGCTCTGCACATGGGTGCAATTTGTTTTTGTGAATTTGCACTAACTTTTCCCTAGTTTTTTTCTCTGTTAGCCTCACAACTGCTACTGTAACTACCTGACTATGTACTGCTGTACTGTTATGTAACCTGTCTTTCTCTGTTTGTAATATCTGTGACGTGGAACCTTTGTAAAGGAGTCTCTGACTCAAAGGTATTTACGAATCTCCGATAAACATAAAAATGGCTGCTTTAGTCGGGGCAACAAGGCTTTCTGGAGTTACAATGCTGGAAGCCCCGTTTGATTTTTTGACTTTTATTTAATGCCAGTCTAATTATTTGTGGAACAGTGGCATCTTGGACATTCTGGATTATTCACATTATGGGCTCTGTCAAGGGTCTGGACTGGCTCTAATGTTATAGAGATACTTATTTGCAGCATCCCTCGGGGTCTATTCATAATTCATAGTTCTTGCTACTTTAGTAACTGAAGCATTCTGTTTGCTATATCTGGCTCACTTGGAGTAAGGGGTGCTTTTCTTTACATTAAATATTAATGGAATGTGTGGGGGAAGCTTTTGGACCATAACGGTCATTAATTTCCGTACTGGTGTATAATATATCTGGTGCATGTTTCCCCTGTGGTCTTCCTCAGCTGCATGCACTGGGATTATATGGGGTTATTAGTTGGGTCTTCCCCCCATGATGTAACTCGAAAGGAGGTGTCCAACATGATTTCTATTCACGACTGTTGTGGTTCTTCACTTTATTGATAGCCTCCTGTGTATGTAGTATTTTGTGAGTTTTGCTTACAAAACTAATAAATTTTTAATACAAAAAAAAGCCACAAACAGTTGTGAGGATTTTCTGCAATCCTCAGTATGATCCATGTACCAACGCAGCATCTTGCGGACATCTGGCACGTGCAGGCAACATTCCCCTCTATCTATGGGAGAAGAGAAATAAACGGGAAGGTCAATTGTCTGATTTAGTGTTCTCTATAACCACTATAAACAGCGTCTTCCAAGAGAGGAAGTGCAGCTCACAAGTAGTGGCAGGCTTAAAGGGAGTCATAGTAAAGGTCGCTAAGACCAAATTAAAGTCCTACACAAGAACTGGATTGTGCACTGAAGGGTGTAAGAGTAGCATACCTCTGAGGAGCCTAGAGTAAACCTCAAGCTGGGCCACCAGCTTGACGTCAGTGTAGACATGAAAAGTTGACAATGTGGCCAAGTGACCTTAACATAGGAATATTCAAGGACAAGTCCTTAAGGGACAAGAGGTAGTTGAGCACTAGATTAACTGGACACATAAAGAGATCCAGGTGGCAAGCAGCACATCAAACTATAAAGCATTTCCATTTTTGTGAGTAGGTGGACTGCACAGACTGCTCTCTAGCTGCCAGTAGAAGAGCAGCAACTGCTAAAGAAACCCTGAAGTGAAAGAGCTCTACATCCTCAGGAGCCAGGTTTGGAGCTGCAGGGATCTTGGATCCAGATGCAGCAGAGCAGCCTGTTGCTGTGCCAGAAGTCCCACTTGCAGAGGGAGCAGGACATGGGGTTCCACTGCTAACTGCTGGAGCAGAAGGAACCAAATCTATCTGGGCCAGTATGGGACCACCAGAATCAGGGTGGCTGACTTGGACCTCAGCTTGACCAGAATCCTTTGTACTAGAGGGAACAGGGGAAAGGCATACCTAAAATTCCCTTTCCAGGAGAGGGACAATGTGTCTCACCAGAAAACTCCAGACCCTGAAGTGAGTGAGGAGAAATGCGGCAGTTGTGCATTGTACGGAGACGCAAACAGGTGTATGTCTGGAAGACCCCATTTTTTTAAGTGGTTGTCCACAATGGAGTCTAAGAGCTCCCACTGGTAGCAGAGTGCCAGAGACCAACTGAGACAATCTGCTAGGATACTAAGGGTGCTTGGCAGAAGCATGACTGACAGAATTATGTTGCATTTCAGTGTCCAGCACCAAACTCTCATTGCCTCGCTGAACAGTGGGTATGAGTGGACTTCGTCCTAACGGCTGATGTAGTAAATCATCAAAGTAGTGTCTGTATGAATCAGTAGCTAATGCCCTGGAAGGAGGGTGTTGATGGCCTGTAGGCCAAGCAGAACAGCACTCATCTCAAGAGTGCTGCTGTGCAGAGCCATTTTCAAGGGGATCCATCTGCCCCAAGTTCAGAAGGGGCCCAGATAGGCACTCCAAGCCAAACCCGAGGCATCCGTCATCATCACCAGAAGATGGAACAGACAGAAAAATAGAGATCCTGTCTCGAGGTTGGACCGGTCCAACCACCACAGTAGGGAGTGAAGGAGTCACTACTGTAAGACACTCCAGTTCACTGGAATGCTATACCCAGTGTGGATCCTTATGTGCAGACCTGCCAGAGGGGCAGTCAGTATGGCAGCAGCCATGAGGTTGACGAACCATAGAAGGCATCTGGCTGAGACAAAGTCGTTGGAAGAAACCAGCTGAGCCTGGGCCACCAGTGTCGTAGCGATGTCTGAGGGCAGAAACGCCCAACCTAGACCCGTGACCAAGACAGACCCTATGTATTGTGGGCACTGGCAGATAATGAGGACCAATTCCATCTTGTTCACCAAGATACCTGACTGGTCGAATAGCTGGTTGGTCCGAAACAGGGTATAGACTATGACCTCCAACAACGGGGTCCTTCAGAAGTCAGTTGCTGATATACAGGAAAACATAGAGGCCCTTCTGGTGGAGGTCTGCTGCTATTGCCGCAAAACACTTGGTAAAGACATGGAGTGCAGAAGATAAACCATAGGGTAAGACATGAAACTAACAGTGCAAGCACTGAACCATATAACTCAGGTACTTTCAATGAGACGTACAGATCCTGACATAAAGATATGCATCCCTCATATGTAGGGCAACCATCTAGTCTCCTTTTAATAAGAGAGGGAGGGACTGCGGAGAGATCATTTTAAGCTTTTTATATTCAATTATTCAATAAACAGATTTAGTCTTCAAAGGTGTAGCATGGGCCTTAAATCACCAGTCCATTTTGTTACCAGGAAGAATAGCCCAGGTTTTGCTCAGAAACTGTGAATTGCTTTGCAGTGTGGCAGGAAGGCAAGATGTCTCGGAAGGTATCAGTCCAGCGGGGGGGGGGTCATCACTGGAAGAAGCTCTAGGACATGTCCTAGCTGAACAGCTTCCAGGACCCAAGCATCAGCTGTGATCTGCCTCCACTTTGGTAAGAAGAGGGAGAAGTGTCCTCCGACCAGAACTTCCTGAGGCAGTGAGGCCAGAGGAAGGGAGTCAGACAGCGCCAATGATGCCTTCACCTTTTGCAAGTCTGGCGTGGGTAACACAGAAACATAGAAGTTGATGGCAGATAAGGACCGCCTGACCCACCTAATCTGCCCATTTTCTTACCTACTGTATAAACTCCAGATACTACTTGATCTACAAAATACTTCCTCCTTCCTGCCACTAGTGTTGCCTTCTGCCTGTCCCACGCATTTTTGCATTCGTCTACCATTGTTGCCCCCACAATCTCCGCTGGGAAGCTGTTCTTACATTGCCCCCCCCCCCAGTCTTCCCCCCTCCAGCCTCATATTGTTACCCCTTGTTCTTGCACATCTTCTTTTCTGAAGGATGCTGCCCTCTTGAACTCTACTGATCCCCTTGAGGTATTTGAATGTCGCTATCATATCCCCCTCTCCCTCCTTTTCTCCAATGTATACACATTGAGTTCCCTCAGTCTCTCCTCATATGGTTTTTGGTGTAGCCCCTTCACCATTTCATTGCCTTTCTCTGGACTGCCTCCACCCTGTCAATGTCCTTACAGAGATGAGGTCTCCAGAACTGCATGCAGTACTCCAGATGAGGCCTCACCAACTGCATGTACAACAGCATCACCACCTCCTCTTTTCTACTGGTAATACCTCTCCCTATGCACTCCAGCATCCCCCCAGCTTTCCTGCCTTCTCACATTGTTTGGCTACTTTTAGATCATCCGTTATGAGTACCCCCAGGTCCCTTTCCAGTGTGGTTGTTATTAATAACCCCCCACCCCCAATCGTGTATTCCTCCTCTGGGTTTTTTGTTTCCCAAGTGCATGATTTTGCACTTCCTGGCACTGAATCCGAGCTGTCACACTCTTGAAACTTGGGTAAGAATCTCCTCATCTTCTCCACCCCCAAGTGTCAACCCTATTGTAGATCTTGGTGTTGTCTGCAAAGAGGCATATCTTTCCTTCACGTCCCTCCGCAATGTCACTATTAAAGACATTATAGAGGACTGGCCCCAGTACTGAACCCTGTGGCACCCCACTGGTTCCTCCCCTTTCTTCAGATTGAACTCCATTTATCACCACCATCTGTGTCCTGTTGCTAAGTCAATTTCTGACCCAGTCCCAGAATGCACAACTTGTTTACTAACCTCTTGTGCAAGACTGTGTCAAGTGCCTTGCTAAAATCTATGTAGGCCATGTCCACCGGCCCTCCCTGATCTACTACCTTTGTCACCCAGGTACTGGGAGGCAGGTTTGTAATCTGCAACTGGGAAGGCTAAAGTCACTGGCAGCTATGTCCCTGATCTCTTGAGTGGCCACACCATGGATAAGTGTAGGGCCAGCGAAAGGAGCTCCGGTCGCAACCACAGGGCTTAGGGTTCAAAGTGTGAAAGGACCTCAGGGTCATTTTTTAGGATTGCAGGTCCCAGAGAGCATTCTCAACATCAGATCAAAATAGCCATTTCCCTCTGAAGGGTGCATTGAGAACGAACTGTTGAACATCAGAGGCAAAACCTGCAACATGCAGCCATGAATGGTGCCACAAGCAAATTCTAGAAGCAGAAGCCCAGACAGCAGCATCTGAGGCATCATAGGTAGATCTAAGCAGATGCTTCCAAGCCATTAGCAGCTGTCTGTTGAGCCATACACTTCTCCAGGCCAACTGAGAGCTTTTACGCTAAGGAGGCCATTGACTTCCAAAGGTAATTTTGATACCTGCCTGATAATTACCGATTCTAAGCCCAAGGAAGCAGAAGTAAAGATTCTTTTCCCCCTTTACATCCAGTTTCCTTGACTCCTTGTCAAGAGGAAGATAACTCATATGTTTAAGTGCTTTTGACCTATCAGGAGCAGCCATTATGACCACCGAGTCTCTCTCAGACTGAGAGGAATAGTAATGCTTGATCTTACTTCGAGAGGGCTCTTGCAGTAGATATTTATATATAGGACTGACCCGGCAAGCGTCAGAACCCCACTGAAAAATGTATTTATTTTTTATTTCTTTAGTTTTTGTTGACCGGGTAAGTGCACTAGACAAATCCTGCCTATTTTCAGGCACGACCGGGAGGGGGATACAGATGAATGCCAACTGACCTTGAACCAGATTAAGCTGTTGGTGGTATTTTTAGTGAATGAGGGAAATTTGGCCAGGACACGGGAAATTCCCCTGCTCTTTTCGATAAGTGCCATGGGATCTTTAACATCCACCTGAACTACCACCAATCCAGGCAGATGGGACCTCGGTTTAACGTCTCATCCGAAAGACGGCACCTCAGAAGTGCAGCACCCCTCTCTTGCTGCACTACAGCGTCAGTACTGGGATATTAACCCAAGTGCCAGGTGTGGGAACTGAACCCACAGCCCTCTGATCTCCCGGCGTCAGAGGCGAGTGTGCTACCTACTGAGCCACTGACACTGCTAATAACTAGCATAACTAGCAGTCTCTGATGGGGGAATGCCCCAACATCAGGTGATCGACATCATGCGACGTCAGTATAAAGGGGCAGTCTCCCACGCCCGCCTTCCAGTTCTTTCCCGCCTTCGATTTGTGAAAGTTCCTCGCGTAGAGTTCATCACTGGTCAGTCTTTCGTTGGCTCAGTTTTCAAACTTTCTGACCGATTTTTTCGATATTTTCTCTCTCATTACATTGTGTATGTTGTCCCTGATGCCTTCTGAATCACATAAAAATAAGTGCGACTCGTGTGGTTCCCAACTGCCGCATAAGGACGGCCACTCCATGTGCCTCTTCTGCCTAGGCCCGGATCATCCTGTGGAGAAGTGCTAGCACTGCCAGAAATTTAATTCAGCTACCCGAAAATAGAGGCAGCAGTCCTTGGAGGCCCATATTTTAAAGAAAAAGATGGCATCCATGGAGAAGGAGTTGAAAAAGTTGAGGCAGGCTTCCACTTTCCCCGGAGGCCAAAGAAAGAAGGAGAAGAACCAGAACTCGACCTCACGGCCTCCATAACTCTGTCTGGAGTCGCGGTGCTAAAATGAGAAGTCCCCTCCGAGAGGACCACTCCTCGAAGTCTCGCCCTCGTCAGGCACCAGCAGGTCCCCTCAGGTACCTCCGGGGTAAGGAGGCCTCCGCTCCCAGGAAGGAGCGGCATGCACGCTGCCCCTCGGGATGAGCGGACTCATAAGTCAAACGCCGGTGCTACCGACGTCTGCCCAGACAAGACTGGTAAGCCGCTTGCTCCTTCGGGCGCACAGTCATTTGTTCACCCGACAAGGCCACATCTCCAGCGCGGCCCTCTTCGAGCAAGGGATAGAAACATAGAATTTGATGGCAGATAAGGACCGCTTGGTCCACCTAGTCTGCCCATTTTCCTACCTAACAGATAAGCTGCAGATCCTAGTTAACCAACAGCTTACTTCCTGCTACCCCCCCACTACGACTGCCTTATGTCTGTCCCATACATTCCTGAATTCCCCCACTGTTCTTGACTCCACGACCACCTCAGGGAGGCTGTTCCATGCATCCACAACCCTCTCCAGGAAAAAAATACTTCCTCACATTACCTCTGAGCCGTCCCCCTCTATCTTCAAATTGTGCCCCGTTGTTCTTGCACATCTCTTTTTCTGAAAGATGCTACCCTCTTGGACTTTGTTGATTCCCTTGAGGTACTTGAAAGTTTCTATAATGTCCCCCCTCTCCCTTCTTTCCTCAAGGGTATACATATTAAGCTCCTTTAGTCTTTCTTCGTACGTCTTCTGGTGCAGACCCTGCACAATTTTGTTGCCCTCCTCTGGACAGCCTCCACTCTGTCTGTATATTGCGGAGATGGGGTCTCCAGAACTGCACACAGTACTCCAGATGGGGTCTCACCAACTGTCTGTACAGAGGGATAACAACTTCCTGTTTTCTACTATTGATGCCTCTCCCTATGCATCCCAGTATCCCCCCAGCCTTCCTTACTGCCTTCTCACATTACTTGCCCACCTTTAGGTCATCTGATATAATTACCCCCAGGTCCCTTTCCAATTTTCCTGTTGTCAGTATCTCACCCCCCATTGTGTACTCTTCCCCTGGGTTTTTGTTTCCCAGGTGCATTACCTTGCACTGAATCTGAGCTGCCATACATTTGACCATTCCTCCAACCTTGCCAAGTCCCTTCTCATCCTTTCCACTCCATCTTGTGTATCAACCCTGTTGCAGATCTTTGTGTCGTCTGCAGAGAGACATACTTTTCCTTCCAGTTCCTCTGCAATGTCACTTATAAAGGCATTAAAAAGGACCGGTCCCAGTATTGAACCCTGCGGTAGCCCGCTAGTAACCCTCCTTTCTTCACCGTGGATTCCATTTACTACTATCTTTCGCGTCCTGTTGTCTAGCCAATTTTTTATCCAAGCTACCACCTTGGGACCCACTCCAAGGCTGGCTAACTTGTGTATTAATATTTTGTGTGGGACTATATCAAATGCCTTGCTAAAATCTAGGTAGGCCATGTCCACAGCCCCTCCATGGTCTACTACTTTGGTCACCCAGTCAGAGAAATATATTAGATTAGTGCTGACACGACCTTCCCATCATGAATCCATGCTGCCTTGGGTCCTGTGCCCACTGGCCTCTAGGTACTCAACAGTTCTTTCCTTCGAAGTGATTCCATCATTTTCCCTACCACTGAGGTCAAACTAACTGGTCTGTAGTTTCCTGCCTCTGTCCTGCTCCCACTTTTGTGAAGAGGACTCACATCCACCCTCCTCCAGTCCTCAGGTACCACCCCATCCTCCTATAATTTGTTAAAGAGAGTAGTCAGTGGTGTTACTAGTTCTACCCTTAGTTCTTTTAGAATTCTTGGATGAATCCCATCAGGCCCCATCGCTCTGTCCACCTTCAATTTTATTAGTTCTTTCAGAACCCTTTCTTCTGTAAATGGACTGGTATCAACCCCCGTCTTCAGAGTGTTTCTCTTGTTTGGTTTAGGTACCTCCCCCTCCTCTTCCTTTGTGAATACTGAGCAGAAATATATGTTCAGTATCCCTGCTTTTTCACTGTCACCCTCTGCCCACATTCCCTCCCCTTTATTAAGCCTCAGTATCCCTCCTTTGGTCTTTCTTCGCTCCCTAATGTACCTATAAAAGGTCTTATCCCCCTTCTTAACAGAGTTGGCTATCCTTTCCTCGGTTTGGGCCTTTGCTATTCTGACTGCCTTCCCTGCCTGTTTTTGCTTTAACTGATAACGTTCTCCGTCCTGCTCCTTCTGTGTTTCCTTATATTTCCTGAATGCTATCCTTTTCTCCTTAACCTTCCCTGCCACCTCTTTTGAGAACAATAGCGTTTTTTTCCTTCATTGTGTTTTGTTGATTTGCTTTACACAAAGGCTTGTTGCCTCTGTGATGGCTGTTTTGATTACTCCCCATTGTTCCTCCACCCCTCCTTCTTGCCTGTTTTCTCGTGCTTTTCTGAGGGACTCTCATATTTTCCCAAAGTCAGCCCTCCTAAAGTCCAATACTCTTGCTTTTGTATGGCTTGATTGTATGGCTGTGTTTATTATGAACCATACTGTTTGGTGGTCGCTTGTTCCCAGATGGCTACCCACTTCTAAATCTGAGATTCTTTCTCCGTCCCCATTTGAGAGTACCAGGTCTAAGATTGCTCCCTCCCAAGTAGGTTCCAATACTAGCTGTTTGAGGCATGTCACTTGTAGGGTATCAAGAATGGCCCTGCTCTTGGATGTGCCTGCAGCAAAGGTGCTCCAGTTAACATCTGGCATATTCAGGTCTCCCATCAACAGTATCTCCCCTTTTTCTGCCATTCTAAGGATGCCTTCTATCATTTCCTTGTCCATTCCCTCCCCCTGAGATGGGGGTCTGTATACAACCCCCATGCGGATTCTGGTGCCATTTCCTGTCTCCAGGGTGACCCAAGTGCCTCATCTGCTCCCTGTTTACTCTTTAGTTCTGTTGCTTTGATCCTTTCTTTACATAGCAAGCTACTCCTCCTCCTCCTTTACCCTCCCTGTCCCTCCTGTAGATTGTGTATCCTGGTATGTTGACATCCCAGTCATGGTTCTCTGTGTACCATGTTTCTGTGACTGCCACAATATCCAGGCAACCCTCTTCCATTAAGGCCACTAGTTCAGGGAGCTTGTTACACAGACTACGGGCATTGGTACTCATTACCCTCCACTTTTTGATGGCCTTAACCCTTTTAGCCCAATCTCTGTCCTTACTGCCTTTGCCTTTTTTTTTTTACATTTACCTCTGTCCTGCTCCCTAATGACTTCTCTACCTTGGTATTTACCTCACTAATTACCATGTTTTGTGGGGGGAAGCTGGGCTTTCCCTGCTCCTTTTCAGTGCCTCCTCCCTTGGCTAGTTTAAATGCTTGCCAATGAAGCATTTAAATCTCTCACCTAGGATCCTGGTTCCCCCTAGACAGAGGCAGACCATCGCGCCAGTATAGGTCTGCATCCCTCCAGGTGGCTCCCCAGTCCCCAATGAAGCCAAAACCCTGAGCTTCACACCAGTTTTTCAACCATTCATTGAATTCCCTGGTGAGGAGTACCCTAGCATCACCCTTGCCATAGACAGGCAGCACCTCCGAGAAGGTTACCGTATGCGCTGCTTGCCTAAGGCCCCTCCCCAACTCAACAAACTCCTCTTGCACTGCTCTGATCCCATTCCTAGCCAGGTCATTTGACCCTAGGTGGATAATGACATCCAACTCCCTCCCTCGTGCAGCTGCTCCCATGATCCTGAGGATTTGCTTCCTGTCCTTCCAAGCCATGGCGCCAGGCAGGCACCTTACCTCCCTCTCCCCTTCCTCCCCCACTTCTACCCCCCTAATCATTGAGTCCCCCACCAGGAGTTGTTTCCTTCCCCTGTGGGGTCCCACGCCACCCTCCTGTGGTTCTCTTTTGTGAAGGTTCCCAGCATCCTCCTTGGTCTCCACTGCAGGTGCCTCCAAAGAGGAACCACTATCCACCAGAAGAGTGTATGAATTGTGAAGAGGTACAGCTGGAGGGATGCAACTCTGTTCCACCACCCTCTCCCTCCCTCCCTGAGCCCACCCTGGTCCAGCATCTCCTCTTTCTTGGCAACCTCTGAGGTACTGGCATTGGCCCTGGTGGTCCCTGGGTGGGGGAGGAGGTTTCACGAAACCTAGCCAGGTCAGCCTGGAGATGGGCAACCTCCTCTCTCAGACCAGAGAGGTGCCTGCAAATAGGGCAGCATCGCAGCCTCCAGAATGTCTCCCGGAACACTGCCGCCCCAAAGCCATTGCACTGCACCACTCCTATCACGTCTTATTTTGTGTCCCCTCTCCTGTTTCTCTGTATGCTTACTCTCTCCTCACAACTCTCACCTTTCCTGTTCTGGGACAGCAAACTTCCTATATTCTTCAGCAGCCTCCTTCTTCCTTGCTCAGTGTCAGACCACCAGCAGCTGGGTGGGGGGCGAGCTACTTTTTCCTTTAGGGTTGAAAAAACTAATGTTTTCTATGATCCTTCCTTCCTACTGCCAAACAGGAAGTTTCTGTTGTCAGTCAAATCCAGTGGCTATAAAAGTAGAACTGGCTTAGGGTGTGTGCGTGGACGGGTGGGATGTAGGGCAATTACTAAGAAAAAAAGGCTAGCAACAGGAAGCTGTAATTGGAGTCACCTGCTTTTATACCGTCTAAGCCACACCCCCAATTAAGCTCTCTCTCTCTTCCCTCCTACTGATTTAGCAAAGTTGATACAGTACCCTTCCCAGCACAGACACACACTGACTTTCTTTTCTTTTTTTAACCCTAAATAAGACCCCTTCTACTTCTAATAAAGTATCTGTCTGCTTAATCTCAACAGACACTGATTCTTGCTGAGATAGAAGTGTTAAATTAGTAAGAAAATGGTAGCTTCTTTTAGTTAGCTACTTTCTGCTCTACAGGCTAGCAACAGGGTCCTCTGACGCCCACCTGGATCCGGCTGATAAGCTGGACGTCGGCCCCTCTGACGAACACTCAGCCAAGGAGCCTGCGTCAGACCCCTTCGACCAGTCCGATGCCTCAGGCTCCCCGCAATGCTTAGAGTTGCCCTCTGAAATCCCTGCATCACCTCTACTGAACCCCTGGGATTCCAACCCTCCCTCCCCGGTCGTCACGGAGAACCTGGATATGCTGCTGTCAGGGCCCCCTCTTACTGGGCCAGACACCCTGATGCCGGACCCTCAGATGCCGGCTCCGACGCTGGCTTACCCGACGCCAGCCGATGTCCCCCTACCGGACGGCACTCCCATGCTGGGCCCGACACCCGTGGGGCCACCTTTACCTGGCCCGCCTGCTGGGCCTCTGCCAGGTCCCTCTGCTCCGTAAGAGCCCCTGGCACCCGGGTATCCGACACCACTAAACCAGATGCCATCTTACCCAGCGCCGCAGTATCCGACGCCACAGTACCCAACGCCGCTTTACCAGACACAGCAGTACCCGGCGCCTCAATACCTGACGCCAGGCTTCCTGGCATTGGGCTATGGATACTCACTATACGGATATCCTCAGTATCCGTATCCCCCTCCTCCTCCTACTCCTCCGCCACCCACACCCCAGAGGACTTGAAGTAGACTCTAGCTGTCTGGTGGGCTGAGGCCAAGGCTCAGCTCACCAAAGAGGTAGAGAGCCGTCTACCGGCACTGGACCCTGCGCAGGATCCCCTATGCCGTAGATGGGAGACTCCCTTCCCCTTACCCGACACCAGAGGTGAACCCTCGGGCGCCAGGGGTGGGGAGGACATGTTTACAAAGGGACCGTTCCTCCCCCGCGTCTAAGACCTCTGACTCAGACTCAGGGGGATGCTCTGACCCAGATGATGAGCCTCGTACTCCAGACCGACCTAGGCCAAGGATCCCTTCGAAGTCTCCTCCAGAGGATCCTTCTTTTCTGGAGCTACTGAGAAAGATCCAGGAAGTTCATCAGTGGCAGTCTCTAGACCCAGATCCACAGCATAAAAAACTCGCTGCCCACTTGGATCTCCCCGAGACCACTCCTACATTGATTTCACCCTGGATAGAGAATGAAGCAGACCTTGTTTCCACTATTTGGAAACAACCATCCGCGTTAGCCTCCCCTTCCGAGGAAGGCAGATCAACTATACCAGGCTCCTGAGGAAGATGATTCTTTGAATCTACACCCCAAAGTGGACTCGGTCGTGATTAGTGCCACTCACGGCCACTCCGCTAATCCCAAACATCTCAGCTCGTCTCCGCCTGACAAAGAGTCTCGGCTTCTGGACCAATACGGGAAGAAGGCCTATGCATCTTCTACCCTGGATATTAGGGCCCTGAATTATGTAGCTCATATGGGGGATTACCAGAAGATCATCCTTAGTCAGGTGGTGGCAGATCTTGTCCGTTCTGCTCGTTCAGCCAGTCGGCACATGCTCCATGCCGCTTACGATGCAGTGGATGCAGCAGGAAGTAGCTCGGCTTTCGCCGTGGGTCTTCGGCGTCATGCCTGGCTCCGGGTGTCAGGACTGGTCCCTGAAGTGCAATCTGCTATTCAGGATGTGCCCTTCAGGGGTTTGGTGCAGTTCGGCAGTGATGTCAAGGACATCATAACCAACTTGCAAGAGAAGGGGACTGCACTCAAGTCTGTGAACTCTTTGTACAGACCCCCTCAGGGGCAGCGGCGCCCTTTTTGACGTAACTGACAAAAATCCAAACCACAGGGCAAGCGGGCCAATAAGCGGTGGGTCCCTCCAGCAACCAAGACCCCCCCCTCCCAAAAAAGCCGTGGGAGCCTCAGCCGCTGCGATGCCCCAGACCTCCTGACTCCTCGCCTCTCCCATGGCCTCTGGACACACCACAGGAACCAGTAGGAGGGAGGTTCTCCTTCCATCTACCAGGTTGGGAGAGGAAGACATCGGACGCTTGGGTGCTCCAGCTGACTGCAGCAGGACACTCAATAGAGTTTCTTCAGAAACCGCCCCGAAGACCTCCACCCCCAGTCATCTTACTCCCCGGAACATCTTCCTTTGGTCCTAGAAGAAATCACCTCCCTTCTCTCTAAGGAGGCGATAGAACCAGTTCCCAAGCACCTTTGGGGGACGGGTTACTATTCCCATTTCTTTCTAGTTCCAAAGAAAACGGGAGACATGAGGCCTATTTTAGAACTCAGTTCCCTGAACACGTTCATGGAGTATAAACGCTTCAGAATGCTCTCCCTGCAGGACCTTCTGCGTCTTCTTCAGCAGGGACTGTGGCTGTGTGCTTTGGATATGCAGGATGCTTACCTGCATATCCCATACACCCTTCCCAACGCAAATTCCTTTGATCTTGTTTTCACGGGGATGACTACCAATTCAAGGCCCTCCCATTTGGTCTTTCCTAGCCCCCCCCCAGTGTTTGCAAATGCCTGTCTGTGGTAGCGGCCCCACCTGCGTGCCAGGGTGTAGGTATTCCCGTACCTGGATGATTGGCTCCTGGCGGCCTCATCCAGGGAGGAACTTCTACACTCCCCTTCCCTCATCCTGCAGGTTTTTACCAGCCTGGGTATTACCATCAACCAGGCAAAGTCCCATTTGGTCCCTTGCCAAAGACTCCAATTTATAGGGGTGATCCTGGACATGACCATCGGCAAAGCCTTTTTGCCTCCGGACAGGGTGGACACCCTTCAGACTCAGGCACGTCTTCTGTCCAGTCGTGGAAGGGTTGGAGCCAGGTCAGCCCTTCACCACCTCGGGCTAATGGTGGCTGCCACTCCAACAGTCCCACGTGCTAGGCTCCATAGGAGGATTTCTCAATGGGACCAAACACTGGACGACCTAGACCAGGAGGTTCTAGTCTCCGAGCCCATGATCAGGGACTTGCAATGGTGGATGGTATAAGAGAACCTTTGCCAGGGAGTTCACTTCAATATTGAACCCCCCCCTCCCAGACACTGACGACAGATGCCTCTGGAGAGGGCTGGGGAGCCCACCTCGGGTCTCACAAGACTCAAGGCACCTGGTTCAGATTCGAACAAAATCTGCATATCAATGCATTCAAACTCAGAGCAGTCCTGTATGCCCACCAGGCGATGCACTCCTCCATACTTCCTGGTCATCTAGTCATACAAACAGACAACATGTGTGTGGTCTGGTACATCAACAGGCAGGGGGGAACATGTTCCTACCCTCTGTGCAGGGAAGCAATGAGAGTATGGAGCAAGGCTACCCAGCACAACCTTCACCTGATGGCCATTCATGTTCTGAGAGTAGAAAACACACTGGCAGACCACCTCAGTCAGTCCTCAGCAGGGCCCACGAATGGGAACTAGATCAAGAGGTAGCAGACGACATCCTCCTGCTTTGGGGAACTCCTCAGGTAGACTTGTTTGCATCTCCTCAAAACATAAAACTTCCCACCTTCTGCTCGCTCACTCCAGGGCGAGACATTTTCTGGCGGGAATGCTCTGTCTCTCAATTGGAGGGACAGATTAGTCTATGCCTTCCTTCCAATTCCCTTAATTCCGAGGGTCCCTCACCAACTCAGAACAGAGGGGGCACAAATGATCCTCATTGCTCCATTCTGGCCCAGGCAAGTTTGGTTTTCTCTTCTGCAACAATTTTCAGAGGAACCTCCGCTTCCTGTTCCTCTGTCGCAACACTTATTGACCCAGTATCAAGGGACCCTTGTCCACCCAGGTCTCAAATCCCTTCATTTGCATGCGTGGCTCCTGCAGATATAGCTAAAGCCCGTTTCAGGGTTTCTCCACTCATAGCAGAGATATTGGTAGAGGTCAGAAAGCCTTCCACCAGGTCCACATACGCCATGAAGTGGAAACGATTCTCTATTTGGACCACGTCAAAGGACTTCAAACCCTTCTCTTGTCCAGTTGACTGAGTCCTGGACTACGTACGTCATCTCTTTGATCTGGGTCTTAGCGTTTCCTCTTTAAAGGTCCACATGGCAGCGATTTCAGCCTACCATGTCCCCTTCAGAGACAGGACTTTCGCTCAATTGGAAGTCTCTAAGACATTCCTCAGAGGGGTTCCCCTTTTGAGACCCCCATCCACATTCCTGCTCCTCCTCCTTGGGACTTGAATTTTGTTCTCGAGAAGCTTACTCTGCTCCCTTTCAAGACGGCAGCTTCAGATTTGAAGTTCCTCTCTTGGAAGACTCTCTTCCTAGTGGCCATCACTTCAGCTCGACGAATTTCTGAGTTTCGGGCCTTGATGTGCAAAATCCCGTAGTTGATTTTTCCACAAGAAACATGTGGCTCTGTGCACCAACCCTAAGTTTCTCCCTAAGGTGGTGGTGGAATCTAGGCTGAATCAATCCATTGAGCTACCTGCTTTCTTTACGCAACACTCCAATCAAGGGGAGTACCTCTTGCATACTTTGGATGTTCATAGAGTACTGAGATACTACACCTCTAGGACTAAGGATCTCAGGAAATCTGATCAGCTTTTTGTCTCTTTTGCTCACAAAAGAGAGGGCAATGCCATTTCTAAGCAATGCCTATCTAAATGGTTGGCTCATTGTATCACTTTCTGTTATGACAAGCACAACAGGACCCTGCCGGGTCAAGTCAGAGGTCACTCCACCAGAGGAGTAGCTGCCTCTGCGGCTTGTTTCAAGAATGTGTCAGCGGCAGACATCTGTGCAGCCGCAACTTGGACTTCTGTCCATACCTTTATGAAACACTGCAGTTTGGACACTGCCTCTCGCCGCAGAGCAGGCTTCGGGTTGGTTGTGCTTCAAGGTCTTCTTTCATAAGACCCGTTCAGCCAGAGGTTCCATTCTATGGATCGTTTCCTCCTCCCGAGTGCTTTTCCTTGTTCCAGACTGCTTGGGATTCGGTCATATATGTAAATACCTACTGCAAGAGCCCTCTCGAAGTAAGATAGTACAGTTATAAGAACTTACCGTAACAGTAGATCTTTGAGAGAGGCTCTTACAGTAGGTATTGCCTTCCCGCCCTCCATCCCCCTTAGCGTTTTTAGCTCCTTTTCCAGGAAGGGAAATATCCGCTTCTCTCTCGTCTTGACTCTTTTGGCCCTAGGTGGGAAATAACTGGAAGGCGGGCGTTGGGGACCGCCCCTTTATACTGACATCGCATGACGTCGGTCACCTGACGTGGGGCAGTCCCCCGCCAGAGACTGCTAACTAGAAATTTTTCCGTGGGGTCCTGACGCCTTCCGGGTCAGTCCTATATGTAAATACCTACTGCAAGAGCCTCTCTCTAACATCTACTGTTACGGTAAGTTCTTACGTAACTGCACTTTAGTAACAGCAGGATATTTTTTATCCACCTTTCTAGGGACAGCAGGGAGTGCAGCTGGTCTATGCTAGGCAGCCAACGTGGCATCCTCCAGGGCTCAATGAACAGAAGGTATAATGACTGCTGGGTAGGCAGACACCTCCAGGAACTCATATAGATTATTTTTGGAGGAATCCTCCTCCTCGGCATCAAACCTAATTTGACTTGAATCAGCTTGAGGAAAGCCTAAAGGGAGGCATCCTCAAAACGAGACCTGAGAGTGTTTTTCACACTTTCCTCAGAACAAGAGGACAGAGCAGAACTGGAGCCAATCACATCCAAGACTTCTAACTCCTCATCCACATCTTCCTCCTATTCTTTTATGTATTCTGGCTTATATTCAAGTTCGTCATCGACATCTACTGTCATCGACATAGGGTCGATGGAATGAGGAGACAGAGGAAGAGGAACCATCTATGGGACAAACGTCAAAAGAGGGTATTTAGGGCCTGGGAACTTCTGCATCATCGACAAAGTTGAGAGCAGTATCTCATACAGCATCAAAATGGAAGGCATTGACGACTGAGACAAGAGCATTAGTCGTTAAAAAAGCTCTGACACAGTCTGGTAGAGGAGCTGTGTGTCCACGGGCCTGGGGGGGGTGTGGGTGACAATGGTAGAACTGTCAACACAACATAGCCCGACTGTAGTATGGACTACAAATCCACCGACTGGGGAAGTGGGCCTTTGCCAGATCCTAACCTTGGTGTCTATGAGACAGTTAGGGTGGGTGAGCAGTGGGACCAGAGACTGTGACCTGGGACCTGTCTTTCTCATTAGACTTACCTCTTTTCAGAGGTGATCTTGAACAGTCTAGAGAAGCAGCCTTTTCCCTATTACACTTCTCATTTTCAGAGTGGCAGTGGGTTTTTTTTCACCGACATTTTGGACTTTTGCTTCTTTTTAGTGGAATCAGCAACAGACCCCACTGACTGAAGCAAGCAGCAAACCAACAGCACACCAGAAAGACAGGCAGCTGATGACAGTGAAGCCACTTTTCACACAGCCTGGTTTCTCTCCATGGCTCTCATCTTACGATGAAGCTCTAAAGCTTTCTTACAATGTCTCCTGGTCTGGTTAAAGCCCTGGCAGACAATGCAATCTTTAACATCATGGGCGAGGCTTAGACAATGAATGCACACTAAGTGGTCATCATCTTTGTAAATCTTTTTTTGGTTTTGTTGTTACCTTCTTATTTATTCCTCCTCTCCTCCCCTCAGCTCTGGTCTCCTCGGGAGCACCTAGGAGTCATCCCCCTATAGTCTGCTCCTACCTGGACAGTCCTCCATCACCCATATAGCCCAGTTTACCCCCTGGGTGGGGAGGAGGTGGGCCCCAACACCCCGATACCTACAGTAACATCGGTCGGGAGGGTGCCAGAAGGGTGGCTGCAAATTGAGGGCAAGCTCTGGTGCTCCATCTCTGCCGGAGCCGAAGGGTATTTTCCCATTTTCTAGGGAGTGGCTAGCACCCTGACGTCAAGGCATTGGTACCGTCTGCCACTCCCGACTCCTTCTCACACTTCAGCACTTGCTGTGTCTCCAGCTTCCGCCAGAGGCAAGCTGAGCGCCGAACAGGGAACCCTGTTCCTCTCCCCCCGACCCCCAGCAACCCGGGCTCGCTCCTGAACCCCGGTCGCCAGCGTGGTGCAAGGTGTAGCTTCCAGTGCCTCAACAATCAGCACCACTGGGCCAGGCAGCTTTGTAAATCTTAACACTGCAGCAATGCCAGTATAGGGACAACAGTTCCGTATCCTTCAGTGACAGGATAGGGGTCTAAATTAAAATTATAAACTTCAGAAGCAGGGCACATCCAATGTGCAATTGGGGTGCAGCATCTTATCTGTGGGGTAGTCCCCCCAAACGTATTATTCTTGTATGAGAACTGATTTGAAATTAATTTTATTTTTATGGTACATGTATTCACTGAACGTCCTGGGTAGTTGCTTGTATGTACATGTTACGCAATGTTGTTTCTGGCTGTTGCATTGTACTGTATTGTCTTGTATAACATAGAAAATCAATAAACTTTGATTACAAAAAAAAAAAAAGAAAATTACAAACTTCAAGAAGTAGCAGCATTAGGGAATACTTGCAGAGTTCAATGGTTTTCTTCGGCAGCGGTGGACCGATGAGTGGTTGACGGCGGGTGGGCGTGGGGGGAACAGGACTAAGGCATGCTGAGGACACGCAGGTTATATAGGTGACAATGAGGTGCGTTGATGTGGGCAGCCCCAGCCAGTAAAAATGTCCAGGTGGTCCTCATGCCGACAGCTTACAGTTCCATGAGGTACCCTCGAAGAATGTCAAGAGTCTTACAGGAATAAGTGGTAAGGCTGGCAGAGTAAAGAACATGCCCAGCTCAAAAACAGACTCAAGGCACTTGAAAATCAGTCTTGAACGACCAATTTGAGGATGGTCAGCTGCATCCAGCCCAGGATCCAGACTGTCCAAGTTGCCTGAAGTTGTACATAACCCCGCTCCCTCCTCTGTTCTTTCCTCTGGAGACAAAGGCAGCATAACCATAGCCATGGGGGACTGAGGGAAGAGAGAGAGAGAGACAGCGAGAGAGAGGTGCCCAGACCGATGAGAAAGGCTGGATACACCAGACAGCCAGTTCCCAGGCAGGAGCCCCAAGAAGGGGGATGGTGGGAGAGAAAGCAGACCTGATGACTGAGATCCCCTCGAATATCTACTGTTATGTTAAGTTCTTACAGAACTGTTCTATCTTCATTGGGGTTATCTCAGTCATCAGGTAACACCGTAGGAATGAGTCCCAAGCAGTTCCGGGTGCAAACAGACAGTCTGGGAGGAGGGCGCTCTATAAATTTAAGACAGGAGGCCCTGCAGCACAGCCATGCCAAAACCTGCACAGGCTCTTGAGGCAATGTCCAGACTGTAATGCTTGGTGAAAGTATGCACTATACTCCAGGTGGCAGCCGCAAAGATGTCAGCGTCTGAGACCCCTCAGAAACAAGCCACAGAGGTAGCCATGCCTCTATTGAAATGAACTTCGACAGCAGCATCAGGTAATTCTGTGCCGTACTTCTTGTGGCAAAACACAATGCAATTAGCCAACCATTTGGATAAACACTGCTTAGAAACTGAAGCACCCTCTCTACCTGGGGCATAGGAAACAAACAGCTGTTTTGACTTTCAGCTTTCCTTAGTCCGAAGCTAGTATTATTTCAAAGCTCTGCACGCACCTGATATATGGAGCAGTGCTTCCCCTTGATTGGCATGCTCAGGAAAATAAACAGGAAAGTGCATAGACTGATTTAAGTGTAAACTCTGAAACCACCTTAGGGAGAGACTTGGGATTCGTGCACAAAGATACCCTGTTTTTGTGAACAATCAAATAAGGCTCCTCGCATCAGAGGGCCTGAAGCTCTGAAATTCTTTGAGCAAAAGTAATGGCAACTAAAAATAATGCCTTCCAAGAGAAAAAGTGCAGGTCGCAATTGGTTCAAAAGGAGACAGGGTTCACTTCTCCAAAATAAAACTGAAGTCCAAAGCCAGGACCGGAGAACGGATTGGGGGTTTCAAATTCAGGATGCCCCTGAGAAAGGTGTGGGAGACATCCAGCTGAGGGTATCCCGTTAAAATGGCGACTAAATAATAGCAAATACAAAATAGCGAAAATGTAATAGCGTAAACAACAATAGTGACTAGTATTGCATGGTGAATTTCCAAAATAGTGCGGCACAGCATGTTATAATAGTGCCACATATCATAATAGCACATATCTGACTAAATAAAGATTTGATTGATTGATTGATATCTACCGCTGCTACGTTCAGTCCCTCAAAAAGTTACAGCTACTTACTCTCCTCTGCTGAAAGTCACAACCCCTGCTACGAAAAAACTCCCGAAACTCCTCTATAGTCCATTGCTTTTCAGCACTGTCCTTCCATTTCCTGCTGTTGTCATGGCAACCTGCAGCACTCTTAACAATGCTCTTTAAAGACTATCTAAAATCCTACCTAAGTCATGCTACTAAATAGCGCAATCAGTAGTACCTGTTTTGCCTGCAATAACTCTTATAATTGCAGACATTAATTGTGTCACATTTCTTTTCACAGTGTAGGCATAAAGTGAGACAAGCCATACTGGTGTAGACAGTATGTATGGGTGCAATCACTATTCAACTGCTGGCCCTCTAGCCGTGTTCTGTTGCTCAGTTTGTTATCCTTAATTTCTGGCTGTGTTGCTGAACTGCTGAATGAGCTATGTCCCTGGAGTTTGTTACAAGCCAGAAAGGTAAGCCCATGGTTTTATATGCTGGCTACCTATATCGAAAGGACAAAGACAGAGCAGACAAGGTATACTGGAGATGTGCATGCTGTCACAAATTCAGTTGCCTACCCAGACTCCACGCTGCGGCAGACTGTGTTGTTGCCGAGCTTAAAGAGCACAATCATGTGCCTGACGCAGGGGAGGTTGGTGCCAGAAGGGTGATGGCAGACATTCGTTGTTGCGCTCGTACCACTGAAGAAACCACATCACAGGTAGTTGTGGAGTGTACTGCATCAGCCCCCGAAGCTGTAACGGATAGGCTATCAGGCCTTAGTCTAATTAAAAGAACTGTCCAGCATATACGGCAGACTGAAAGAGGGGTGTCCTGCTACACCTGCATCTGTGGAGGAACTTGTTATTCCCACTGAATTCTCAGTGCTTAGTTCTGGGCACAGTTTCCTTGTTTTTGATAGTAGTAAGGAACCAGATAGGATTCTAATGTTTGCCACTCAGGAAAATTTGAGGTTCTTTAGTGACTGTGATGACTGGATGCTCGATGGGACATTTAAATCTTGTCCCTTCTCTTTAACCAGTTGTACACCGTGCATGGGCGGTGGTGTGGTACAGTGGTTGCTGCTACATATGTTCTCATGTGTTCTCGTAAGACTGCATCATATGCCAGAGTGTTTTTGGAGCTAAAGAAACAAGTTGCTGATATGTCACCATCCAATGTAATAATTAGGGTTACCACCTTTTAGGAAGTCCAAAGTGGGACATTTCTTACTGAAACATGATTTTTCGCAGAACAATATGTAACCTCGACCAATGCATCAGAATTGTTTTCTCTAAATAAACAGAATTAAGACTACATGTTGTAGTTTTTTTAGTTGTTTCTAGTGTTTCTTATCATTCTAAGGTCTTTTAGGTAAGGTATTATAGTTTTTTTAAAACATTTAGAAGAAAGTCAGAAAATATTTTTTCTACTATAATATCAGGGCATTTAGTATTTTTCACGTTTTTTTGCAGGACACAGCTGCCCAAATCAGGACAGTCCTGCGAAAATCAGGACAGGTGGTAACCCTAGTAATAATGGATTCTGAAAAGGCTTCATGGAGAGCTTCTGTTAGTGTGTTCCCAGACCCACAACTGCGAGGGTGTTTCTTTCATTTTGCCCATGCAGTATGGTGGCAAATTCAGAAGTGCCATGATGATGAAAACAGATACCGCACTGACCCTGACTTTGCCCTGCATTTAAGGAGGCTACTCTCTTTAGCTTTTGTGCCACCAAACGATGTCATGCAAACATTTAAGGAGCTAAAAGAAACTGAATTTTTTTGCATCCCAAGAAGAACTATTACAGCCTGTCTTAGATTATTTCAAAGATACATGGCTTGGTAGACCGAAAGGTTGGTCTGGGTGCAGACGTGCCCGTTTCCCAATCGATCAATGGAACTGTCACACTGCCACACAGATGGGATTAGCACAAACCAATAACACAGTGGAGGGCTGGCAGAGGGGTTTTAACTCCAGGCTTGGAGCGTGCCACCCAAGCGTTTGCAGACTTATTGATTGCTTCCGACATGAGCAACATCTAACCCGACATGAAGTTGGAGCAGCTGATAACTGATGCCAGTAATACAGGAACGAAAAGAAAGTATAAAGACCTCAATCAGCGTATTGCTTCCATTGTTTTGGAGTATGAACCACACACAACCTATGAATAATTGAGGTGTCTTGCGAATAATTTTCAGTTCCAAATAAGAACAGTTGAAATTGACAGACTGTCTACGACAGTTTGAAGTCGACAGTGTGAAGTTTGAAGTGCCACAAGTATGAAATATAGAAATGCGTCCTCAATGAAACAAAGGCTAGCTATCTGGCTTTGGCCAGTTTTTAAAAGTAAAAAGTCGCTATTTTTGACACATTTCCATTAAATGGAACGGTAACTTGGGCTGAGTTTCTTGTTGCTAGGAACTGTGGGCTAGCAGGACAGAGCGAGTAGGGCAGTTACTATGGAGTAGTACCTACCATAATCAGGAAACAGGAATCATGATTCAACATCAACGCAGAGATGCTATTTTAACATAGAAACATAGAATCTGACGGCAGATAAGGACCGCTTGACCCACCCAGTCTGCCCATTTCCCTGCCTACTGGATAAGCTGCAGATCCTAGTTAACCAGCAGTCTACTTCTTCCTACCCCCACCCCTCAGAATTGCCTTATGACTGTCCCATGCATGCTTGAATTCCACCACTGTTTTTGACTCCATGACCTCCTCTGGAAGGCCGTTCCATGCATCCACAACCCTCTCTGTGAAAAAATACTTCCTTAAATTACCTCTGAGCTGCCCCCTCTATCTTCAAATTGTGCCCCCTGTTCTTGCACACCTCTTTTTTTGAGAGATGCTACCCTCTTGGACTTTGTTGATTCCCTTGAGGTACTTGAAAGTTTCTATCATGTCCCCCCTCTCCCTCCTTTCCTCGAGGCTATACATATTAAGCTCCTTAAGTCTCTCTTCATATGTCTTCCGGTGCAGACCCTGCACCATTTTAGTTGCCCTCCTCTGGACAGCTTCCATCCTGTCTATGTCTTTGCGAAGACTGGGTCTCCAGAACTGCACGCAGTACTCCAGATGGGGTCTCACCAGCTGTCTGTACAGAGGGATAATAACTTCCTGTTTTCTACTGGTGATGCCTCTCCTATGCATCCCAGTATCCCCCAGCCCTCCTTGCTGCCCTCTCACATTGCTTGCCCACCTTTAGGTCATCTGATATGACTACCCCAGGTCCCTTTCCATTTTTGTTGTTGTTAGTATCTCACCCCCATTGTGTACTCTTCCCTGGGTTTTTGTTTCCCAGGTGCATTACCTTACTTCTTAGCATTGAATCTAAGCTGCCATACATTTGACCATTCCTCTAACCTTGCCAAGTCCCTTTTCATCCTTTCCACCCCACCTTGTGCATCAACTCTGTTGCAGATCTTAGTGTCATCTGCAAAGAGACATACTTTTCCTTCCAGTCCCTCTGCAATCTCGCTTATAAAGACATTGAAGAGGACCGGTCCTAATATTGAACCCTGCGGTACCCCACTAGTAACCCCCCTTTCTTCAGAGTGGACTCCATTTACTATTACTCTCTGTCCTATTCTCCAGCCAATTTTTACCCAGGCTGTCATCTTGGGACCACTCCCAGGCTAGCTAACTTGTATATTAATCTTTTGTGTGGGACTGTGTCAAATGCCTTGCTAAAGTCTAGGTAGGCCATGTCCACAGCCCTCCCTGATCTACTACTTTGGTCACCCAGTTAAAGAAATCTATCAGATTTGTCTGGCATGACCTTCCTGCTGTGAATTCATGCTGCCTTGGGTCCTGTGCCCCTCTGGCCTCTAGATACTCGACAATTCTTTCCTTCAGAAGTGATTCCATCATTTTCCCTACCACTGAGGTTAAACTAACAGGTCTGTAGTTTCCTGCTTCTGCCTTGCTCCCATTTTTGTGAAGGGGAATCACATCTGCCCTCCTCCAGTCCTCAGGTACCACCCCATCCTCCCATGATTTGTTAAACAGGGAGGTCAGTGGTGTCACTAATTCTACCCTTAGTTCTTTTAGAATTCTGGGATGAATCCCATCAGGCCCCATTGCTTTGTCCACCTTCAGTTTTAAGAGTTCTTTCAGAACTCTTTCTTCTGTAAATGGGCTGGTATCAACTTCTGTATCCAGAGTGTTTCTACTGTTTGTTTTAGGTACCTCCCCCTCTTCCTTTGTAAATACTGAGCAAAAATATTTGTTTAGTATCTCTGCCTTTCACAGTCACCTCTGCCCACCCCACCCTCTTTATTAAGCCTCACTATCCCTCCTTGGTCTTCCTTTGCTCCCTGATGTACCTATAAAGGTTTTATCCCCTTCTTAACTGAGTTGGCTATCTTTTCCTCGGTTTGGGCCTTTGCTGTTCTGACTGCCTTCCAGCTTCCTTTGCTTTAACTGATACAGTTCTCTGTCCTGCTCCTCCTGTGATTCCTTGTACTTCCTGAAAGCTTTCTTTTTCTCTTGAACCTTCACTGCCACTTCCTTTGAGAACCATAGTGGTTTCTTACATTGTTTAGTTTTGTTTATTTGCTTCACACAAAGGCTTGTTACCTCTGTGATGGCAGTTTTTATTATTGCCCATTGTTCTTCCACCCCTCCTTCCTGCCCATTTGCTAGTGAATTCCTGAGGCACTCACCCATTTTGGCAAAGTCAGCACTCCTAAAGTCCAGTACCTTTGCCTTTGTATGGCTTGACTCTATTGCTGTGTTTATTGTGAACCATACTGTTCGATGGTCGCTAGTTCCCAGATGGCTACCCACTTCTACATCTGTGATCCTCTCTTCATCTCCATTTGAGAGAACCAGGTCTAAGATTGCTCCCTCTTGAGTGGGCTCCAATACTAGTTGTCTAAGGCATGCCCCTGTAGGGCATCCAGAATAACCTCACTCTTGAAGTGGCTGCTGCAACTGCACTCCAGTTAACATCTGGCATATTCAGATCGCCCATCAGCAATATCTCCTTTTTCTGCCATACTAAGTATACTTTATATCATTTCCTTGTCCATTTCCTCCCCTGAGAAGAGGTCTTACAACCCTGTGCGGATTGTGGTGCCATTGCGGTCTCCAAATTTACCCACAGTGCTTCTTCTCCTCCTGTTTTCCCTTTTGTTCTGTTGCTTTGATTCCTTCCCTTATGTAAAGAGCTACTCCTCCTCCTCTTTTACCCTCTCTGTCCCTCCTGTAGATAGTGTATCCTGGTATGTTTACGTCCCAGTCATGGTTTTGTGCGAACCATGTTTCTGTGACTGCCACAATATCCAGATGTTCCTCCTCCATCAAGGCCACTAATTCAGGAAGCTTGTTACTCAGACTACGGGCATTGGTACTCACTGCTTTCCATTTTTTGATGGCTTTACCTTCTGTTGCAGCATCCCCCACTGACCTTTCTACCTCAGTCTTTTTCTCATTTAGTACCCTGTTTTGTAGGGAGAGGCTGGGATTTTCCTGCTGCTCATCAGTGCCTCCCCCCTTGACTAGTTTAAAAGCTTGCCAATGAAGCATTTAAACCGATTGCTCAAAAGACTTGTTCCCTTCCTGGACAGATGCAGACCATTCTGCCAGTATAGGCTGGTGTCCCTCCAGGTAGAACCCCAGTCCCCAATGAAGCCAAACCCCTGTGCTCCACACCATTTTTTCAACCAATCATTAAACTGCATGGTACAAAGTACCCTTGCCTCACTCATGCCATTGACAGGCAGCACCTCTGAGAAGGATACTGTGTGTGCTACTTGTCTTAGGCCCCTCCCCAGTTCTACAAAGTCCTTCTGCACTGCTCTAATCTCATGTTGAGCCAAGTCATTTGTCCCTAGGTGGACAATGACGTCCAGCTCAGACTCCCGTGCAGCTGTTCTCGTGATCCTGAGGATCGCTTCCTGTCCTCAAGCCATGGCACCAGGCAGGCACCTTACTTCAGTTTCCCTGCTCCCCCAGTTCTATCCCCTAATAACTGGAGTCCCCACCAGGAGCTGCTTCCTTTCCCTGTGGTGTCCTCTGCTTCCTTCCTGTGGGCCTCCCTTGTGACAGGTGTCCTCAGCCTCCTTAATCTCTCTGTCAGCGTGGCTCAGTTGGTAGCATCCGCCTCTGGACCAGAAGGTCGTGGGTTCTCGTCCCACACCGGGATTGGACTTGCACCTAAAAATCGCTGGCATCCGAGTGCAGTATTGGGAGGTGCTGTACTGCTGGGGTGTGCCGTCCTTCGGATGAGACGTTAAACCGAGGTCCCTTCTGCCCATCCTGGTGTTGTCCTGGTGGGTGTCCAGGTGGAAGTAAAAGAACCCAGGACACTCTTCGCAAAGAGTAGGGAACATTCCTGGTGTCCTGGCCAACATTCCCCTTCCCATAAACTGGTTCATGCAATTATCCAGGCTGTGTGTGGGTGATGATGTGCGATATGGCCACCACCACACATTCAGTCACTTCACTACCAGTCTAGCATTGCTTGTAAAGCACTTTGGATGTATGAAAAGGGCTATATAAATGCTGATTCTTCTTCTTCTTCTCCTCTGTGGGTGCATCCATAGGGGAGCTGTGCTCCCCCAGAATGGTGTATGGATTGTGGAGTGGAACAACTGACTGGGTGTGCCTCTGTTCCACCATCTTCACCCTCCCTGAGCCCACTGTGGTCCAACTGCTGTGCTTTCTTTGCAACCTCTGAGGTAGTGGTGGTGGCTCTGGTGCTCCCTGGATGGGGGAGGTTCCCTTCCTACCATCCAGTCTGGCCTGGGTGAAGGTTCCCTTACTGCTGTCCAGTGTGGCCTGAAGATGGGCAAATTCCTCCCTCAGGGGAGAGAGTTGTCTGCAAACAGGGCAGCATCTCAGCCTCCAGCAAGACTCCCGGAAGACTGCTGCCACACAGCCATTACATTGCACTACTCCCCACATGATTATGTTTTTTTTTTTTTGGTGTGTGTGTGTGTGTGTGTGTGTTTGTGTGTGTGATTGGTTTATTATATAGAAATATATATATTATACAATGTGTATGCTTATATTTTCAGTGCTGTGTACTAGATAGGATATGACATTGATATGCACCTTGCACTCTTGAAGAAATGATGTCAGAACCCCAGGTATAAAGGAACTATTTCCAGGGGTGGGTGGGGTGAGTGGGAAGGGTTGGGCCTAAACTGTGCCCTCACAAAACAATCAGCTAAGAGCTCTGACCCACGCTGCGATGAGTGCCTTCCTGTCAGCAAGATACCATACACAACAATTTGACAGAGAAAATCCCTGCTAATCAAACAGAGAAAAATCCAGACATCCAAGTCAGACACAGGTAAACCTCCCCAGCCCCAAAACAGCCTGGTGGTTTGTGCTCTGAAAGCAGTCAGCCCCAAAATAAGTCAGCTGTGCTTTAAACTCTTCCTGCACTGAAAATCTTAAGAATTGTAACAAGACTGTCTTTTCCTGATAATTCTAAGTTCCTTATTTCACCTTTCAGTTAGAAGTAGCCTCCACCCTCCACCTGCAGAATATATGCTACAAACCAAAGATAATTGTATAGGTTCACCTCCCTCTGTTGTGAGCACAACTCGCTTTCTTGCAAATCCTATGTTCAGTATTGCAGCTCCCAGCAAGAGGTAGTTTGACTTGGGGGAAAAAAAAAAAAAAAAGTAAGTAGCTGTAACTATTTCAACGACTATTTCTGAGGGACAGAACGTCTTTTGTAGCAGCGGTTGATATGCGTGGAGCATAGGGACGCTATTATGACACTGCGGTCATGTAAGGCATAGCACAGTATTGCTTAACACTGGCACTATTTTAACTTTCTGCAAAGAAGTGAGTAGATTAAACTTTATCCACAACTTTTTTCAAGGTACTGAAAGTCTTTTGTAGCAGTGGTTGGAGACATTTTAACTTTCTGCATTTTGATCTGTCGCTCATTATGCGTTTCACCATTATGCACTCGCTATAATGGCGATCTCCGTTTTATTTTCGCCATTATAACATGGAACCCCAGCTGAGCAATCGTGCGGTCACCCATGGGCTTATGAAACGCAGAGATGGCCGAAAAGTGCACCTTGAGGAAAGAGTAATGGAGACCTGAGTGAGACAAGGAGACCAGGTAGTCCAGGATGTGGTTCAACTGGCAGGTGAAAGGGTCTAAACGATGTTTGGCGGCCCAGATGGCAAACCCCTTCCACTTCATGGAATATGTGGCTCGAGTGGAAGGCTTCAGGGCGGCCACAAGGACGTCCACCACTCTGTTCGAGACCCCAAACCTGGTGATGGCTATGTCCTCAGGAGCCAAGCACGCAGATGGAGGGACCTGAGGTTGGGATGGACCAGGGTCCCGTGATCCTGGGTCAACAGGGACCGGAGTTCCTCTGTCAGCTGCTGTAGCAGAGGAAACTATATCTGCCGAGGCCAGAATGGAGCCACTAGGATCATGCTGGCTCCCTCCATCTGCAACTAGATTAGCACCCTCTGGATTAGAGGAAATGGAGGGAATGCATAAAGAAACCTCCCGCTCCAAGAGAAGGACAACGCATCTCGCCAGAAAACTCCAGGTCCTGCTATTGTGAGCAGAAACTGGTCAGTTTTGCGTTGAGTGGGGACACAAAAAGGTCCAACTATGGATGACCCCCTGTCGAACAAATCTTCTGCGACAGATGAAAGAAGCTGCCATTTGTGCATGCTGGATTGAGTCCTGCAGAGACTGTCTGCCAGAGTGTCTAATATGAATGGCACGTGAACTACAGAGTGTCACACTGTGATCCAGTACCCAGTATCACACTCTCATGGCCTCCCTACATAAGGGGTACAAATGAGTCCACCCCCCACCCCACCCCCGCTTGTTGATGTAGTAAACTACACTTAAATTGTCTGACTGCATCAGCAGCAGACCTGGAGCAAGGTGGTCCTGAAAAGCCTGCATGGTACAGAGCACTGTCCTCATCTTCAAGGTACTGATATGCAGGGAGGTTTCCAGCTGGGACTAAGAGCTCTGGGTCTGGAAGGGACCCAGGTGTGCTTACCCAGGCCTGAAGCATCTGTGGTTAGGATCTGTTTTGGGGAGATCTGGAATGAGGCACCCTGAAGCAGGTTCAAGGTTTCCATCCACCGCTGCAGTACCTCGCAGACTAGAGAAGAGACTGGGACTGGGCAATCTAGCTCATCCATGCACTGGTCCCACTGTACCTGGAGGGTCCACTGGAGAATGCACATATGAAGTTGTGCCAGTGGAACAGTGGGTATGGTAATCTAAGGTACACCCAGGCAGAAATGTAGTGACTTCGAGTAACTTCCTGAGCTTGGGCTATAAGACACTCTACCCTGTTTTGGGGCAGGAATTCCTTCCCTTGTGCTGAGTCCAGGACTGCCCCCATATATTGCAGCCTTTGGGATGGTACCAGAACCAACTTGCACAGATTGACCGTGATGCCCATGGAGTGGAAGAGTCGGACAGTCCACTCCAGAGTCAGCAAAAACAGGTTACTCACGTGTAACAATAGTTCTAGGAGTGGAATATATTGTTCATCCACACTTCTTGGCATGTCCCTTTCCCCTTTAATTCTTGCCGGAAGGTCTTAAAGCTGGCTCCTCCACCGACCTGGGTGGTATAACCCTCGGCTCCGCCCCATGATGCCAGATCTTAGCCTGCTGGAAGACAGGTTTCTGCGTCGCAGCTGGGGAGGTCGGGTGGATCAGTGTGGAAGAACAACAGATACCACTCCCAGAACTACTGTTACAGGTGAGTAACCTGTTTTTCTAAGGATGTGGATATGTTGTTCATCCACACTTCTTGGCAGATTCCTAGCAGTTCTCCGGGAGGAGAGAGACAAGGCGCACACCCCTACTTAGGTCACAGAAACTGGAGAACTGAGGCCCCAAAACCAGCATCCCGGCGTGACTCAAGATCGATGTGGTAGTGGGTGATGAAGGTGTTTGCTGTCTTGCAGGTAGCAGCCCAGCAGATTTCCTGGATAAAGATGTTCCTGGAAGTAGCCACCGATGCAGCATTATGGCGGGTGGAATGAGCCCTTAGCCCTACGGGAGGCTCCCTACTCGCCAACCTACAGCAGAGATCAATGCAAGATGTAATCCATCTGCCAATCGTCCACTTTGCTGCAGGTCTGCCAGAAGCGGCTTCAGTGTAGGTGACAAACAGCTTTCAAATCTCTCCCCAGATTTCCGCCATTCTCTCCTTGTAATAGGAGAGAGCTCATCTCAGGTCCAAGGTACAGAGCTTGTACTCGACATCAGAGGTGTAGTTTGGGTAGAACACAAGCAGAGTCAATACCTGATTAAGGTGAAACTCTGACAGCACCTTTGACAGGAATTTCGGGTTGGGGCGCAGGACAACTTTGTCCCTGTGGAAGACCAGATAAGAAGACTCCACCAAAAGTGTCTGGAGCTCCTCAGTCCTTCTGGCTGACGTCAGAGCCACCAGGAAGGCCGTCTTCCACAAGTTTGATAGCTCACACTTGTGCACTGGTTCGAATGGCTTGCCAATGAGTTTAGCCATGACCAGCAGTAAATCACACGGAGGTGGATATTCACGCACCAGAGGGGATATGTTGTCTAGGCCCTTGAAAAACTGCCAGACCACCTTCTTCTGTGCCACTGACTGCTGACCGGCCCGCACCTGGTAAGCAGAGATGGCTGCCAGGTGCATCTTAAGAGTCAAAGACCCCCTTTGGACAGAGACCAAAGGTAGTATAAAATGCTAGCCACAGGACAGAGGGTCCTGGCCCTTGCCCTGACACCAAATAGAAAATCTTTTCCATTTGAAGGCATAGCACTTCCTGGTCGACTCCTTTTTGGATGCTTCCACTACTTTGAGTACATCCTCAGAGAGACCCAAAGCCTGGAACTCTAGCCGCTCAGGTACCAGGCTGTCAGGTGCAGGGACTGAAGGTCCGGATGGAATACCTTCCCCTGAATGAAAGATATTGGGTCCGGGCGTGCTGGAAGACGCCTTGGGAGCCTGCAGCTGAGGCTGAAGAGATCTGGACACCAGAACTGGCGGGGCCAATCTGGGGCTACCAGGATCACCTGCACCTTGTCCCGCCTCACCTTGAGGAGCACCTTGTGGATGAAAGGAAAGGAAGGTGTAGAAGAGGCCTGGGGTACATGCCTCGAGAAGGCATCCCCCTGCAGCGATCTCCACTGAGGGGAACGGGCATGAAACAGCCTCACCTTGGTGTTTTCCCCTGGAGGCAAACAGGTCCACCATCGGTTTGGCCCAGGGGGAGAACAGGCTGTGAGCTACCTCTGGATGGAGAGACCACTCGTGGGATGCCTTGCCTACGCGGCTGAGGGCATCAGCCAGTTGATTCGAGGCTCCTGCCACATGGATGGCTAGGAGATCTGCCTCCAGTCGGCTCACGAGTGTCCAGATGTGGAGCACTTCCCTGCACAGCAGCTGAGAGCACGTGCTGCCCTGCTTGTTGAGGTAATACATGGTCATGGTATTGTCCGTCTGGACTGGAACCACTTGACTCCGAAGCTGCTGAGCGAATGCTGACAACACCAGTCTGACTGCTCTGAGTTCCAACAGGTTGATATGGTATTGGGATTCCTCAGGGGTCCAGAACCCGTGGGTTCTGTTGTTCCCCATGTGGGCTCCCCAGCCCATGAGAGAGGCATCGGTTATGAGGAAGACCGTTGGCTCGGGGCAGACAAACAGGATCCCTTCCAGCAGATGGTCTAGGACGGTCCACCACTGGAGAGCGTCCCACATCTTCTAGGTCACAGTGATTAGCTAGTCAAAATGACCTAGGTGCTGAGTCCACTAGGCGACCAGCTCCCATTGCAGGGGGCGCATATGCCAATGTACCACGATGGTACAGGCTGCCATGTAACCTAGAAGGCACAGAAAGTCCTAGGCAGGGCGCAAGTGCCCAACCAGAAATAACTGGGCAAAGGAGGAGAGAACCTCCGCCCTGTGCACTGGGAGCTGGGCTCTGGCTCAGCAAGAGTTGAGCTCTGCCCTGATGAAGCATATCACCTGAGATGGCATGAGCTCACACTTGGCCTTGTTGATCAGGAGGCCAAGTTGAGAGCGGGTCTGGAGGGCCAGGTCCCTGGACCTCTCCACCTCTTGCTGGATGGAACCTGCTAAGAGCCAATCTTCAAGGTACAGGTACACTCTGATCCCTCGACGCCCGAGATGGGCTGCCACCACTGCAATGCATTTAAGACCCATGGGGCCGATGACAGGCTGAATGGCATGGCTCGGAACTTGTATAGGGTTCCCTCTGTTCTGAAACAGAGGAACTGCTGGTGGGATGGATGGATTGGGATGTGAAAGAACCCTTCCTGTAGACACAGAACCACATGTTTTGCTCCAGGGATGGTATGATCTGGGACAAAGTTACCATCCTGAAGGTGCGTGGCCTGAGATACTGATTCAGGTCATGCATATCTAGAATGGGGCGTCAGCCCCCCATCCGCTTTGGGACCAGGAAGTACCTGGAAACGAACCCTGGGTTGATTGGAGAATCTGCCACTCGAACCACTGCCTCCTTGAAGAGGATTTGGGATATGTCGTCTCTCAGAGCCGACCGAGTGTGGGCTGATACTCTCTTCTCCTGTGGGGCGTGGGATCAGCTGGGAGGGTACGGCTTTAACTCTAGAGGCAGACCCTGGCCGACCATTTCTAAGACCCACCTGTCCGTGGTAACAGCAGACCAGATGGAAAGGAAGGGACAGAGCTGACCCCGCGTGGGAGGACCCAGAGCTGGCGTGACAGGGATAGGGGTGGTAGCCCCTATCCTGTCACTGGACAGGCTTGGAGGAAGGGGGTCCAGATTGAAAACCACCTGAACCCAGACTTCCTTATCTGCAGGCTGGTGGAGGCCCAGGCGTGGGCCGAGAGCACCAAGTCTGTGCCTGCTGTTGCTGCCCACTCCAAAAGAAGGGCTGCATGACCACAGGAGCAGGGTGTTGAAAAGGCTTCTTCTGCTTTTTAGAGACTGGGGCATCTTTTTTGGCATAAGCAGCAGAGTCCAAGGTGGCACTGGACTGCTCGATTCACTGAAAGTGACCATCCACACCTGGGCCGAAGAGATCAGTACCCAGGAAAGGAACATCAGTGAGTTTATGTTGGGTATTTGCCATAAAGGTGGAAAGCCTCAGCCAAGCCCTGCGGTGCATGGCAACCGTGGCTGCCGCCGAATGGGTGCAAGAGTCCTCGAGATCCAAGGCCGTCTGAAGTTGCTGCTTAGCAACGGCTTGGCCCTGGTCCCAGACCTGCTTGACCGTAGTCTGAAGGTCCGCAGGGAGGTGTGGGAGAACTTCGTCCAAGAAGCCCAGGAGGGCATGGGAGAAGTGCACCATGATGACGGCTGAGCTTGCCTGGCGGAGGTCTAGAGAGGAGGCTGCATAAACCTTCCTGGCCGTGTGATCCAGTTTTTTGGACTCCTTGTCCAGAAGTCTATCAGTGTCAGCAGAGCTGCCTGTGCATCTGAACACAGAAGCAGTCACTAACCCCTCCACCGAGGGATGTTCCGCAAACCCCAAGAGGGACCCAATGAGCACCGCATACTTGCGGGCCATCGGTGCAGACGGCACTGGGCAGAAGGCAGGGTGCTGCCATAGCTCCAAAGCCGGGCCAACAATGGCCTCGGCCACTGGGAAGGCTTCCGTGGGGGTACTCCCTCTTTTAAGAATATCTGTAAGAGGGTACTCCACCCTTTTCTGGACAGGTTCCGGGGCATCCCCAGTAGATTCAGAAATGAGGCGGAGAATCCCTAAAAATGACGAAGGGCCCTCCTCCGTCGACAGACTACCAACGGACTCATCCAGCGGATGAGAGTGGAGGTCGGTATCATCCGAATGCGAAGAATCCAGATAAATATGTCGGCCATCAAGGTCCCCCTCTACACGCCTGGGGTGGTCACGCGCAAGGGTGTCTGATAACCTACGCGGAAGACCCGGAACCATCCAAGCATCCTTCGTAGGAGCCCCTCCCGAAGGTTGTTTAGGCGGCAACTCCACCACAATCGGTAGAGAGACCGATTTTGGCTGAACCATGCAGGTTTAGCCGGCTCCGTGGACAGGGGAACTGATTTCACCGGTTCTAGTGGAGTTGGATTTGGCCTAGGAGGAGAAAGCCAAGTAATGGCTGGGGTGTAAACCAAAGCAGGCTTCTGCCCGGACAGAATCAGCTGTTGCCACATTAAATCCTCGTAACATCGATGGACTTTCTGCTGAAGCCTCTCCTCATCAGAGGAGGATAAAGATGAACGGTGGCGTTGCTTCATCTTAGCATGTTTATGCACTTTTCTCTGCCTATCAGTCAAGGAGGTCCGAGATCTTGATCTCGATTGGACTGGCCAAGTCGGTCGCTCGGGAGACAGTGGGGGAACCGGTGATCTCCCCGGATCAGGGACTGGTTCCTCGATGGGATTCCCACCTGGCTGGGTCTTCTCAACAGGAAGGGGCAGGACTGGGGTCCTAGTCAAAGAGTTGTCAGCCTCGTTGGGCGACAACAGATCGACAGGACTGACCAGATGGCAAAACCGAGAAGCCAGCATCCGAGGAAGCAATTTCGACTGAAGTCGAGACAGCAGTTTCCTAGGACCAAGATAGCTCATGATATAGAGAACGTCTCCGCTGAGACAAAGAATCTCTCGGTTCCTTGTCCTTTTTACAGGATCAGGAGAAATGCAAACCTGAAGGTCCCTCGCCCTTAGTGGGTACAGACTGGCACAGCTCCTGAAAGGAACCCAAGAACGTTGAGCCCAGGTTGAGAGGAACGAAAATCGACCATGAGGAGAGCCCCGCGGCCCCCGCCGCTTCTTCCTCAAAGACCTGCATTTGTTCTATCTGCTTGGCGGATCCCGCAGTGGCAGAGGCCGCCCACCAGGCTTCTTTGGATTTCACCAGAGGATTACGTTTCTTGGGCCTGCCCAACTTGAGGTGTGCGAGACGATCGTCAAGAAAGTTCAGATGAAAAGCGAGACAGATCTCGCAAGCTTGGGTGTCATGGCCGACACCCAAGCAGTACACGCACGTAGTATGAGGATCAGTGCGCAACATTTTCTGGCTGCATGGGCACCGGCGAAAACCAGGGGAAGATTTATCTTCCATAATCGAATAGCACAAATTGAAATCGCTAGCTCAAACGAGCTGAATCTTCAGAGGATCCGAAGAATTTGAAGCCAGGGCCTACAAAACGTGGCAGTGGAGAGAAGGCAACCTGTATCTTCCAGTGGAAAGGAAGATCTGGCGTCATGGGGCGGAGCCGAGGGTTATACCACCCGGGTGGGTGGGAGGAGCCAGCTTGAAGACATTCCGGCAAAAATTAAAGGGGAAAGGGACATGCCAAGAAGTGTGGATGAACTAACATATCCACGTCCCTAGAAAAGCTGTTCCCTGGACAGGGCCTTTAGGAGTCAATTGTCCAGATAAGGAAAAACATACAGACCCTCCCCTTCTGGGAGCTGCTGTGACCGCTTCTAAGGGCTTGGTAAAGACTCGCTGTGCAGAGCACAAACCAAAGGGCAGCACCTTGAACTGGTAATGCTCATCCTGAACTTCCTGTGAGGAGGAAAGACTGAGATGTGCAAGTAGGCATCCTGCAAGTCCAGTGAGCAGAGCCAGTCCCCCCTTTTGAGGAGGAGCATCAGGCCTGGCAAAGTTACTATCCGGAACTTTCTGTACTGGACGTACAGATTGAGGTCCTTTAGGTCCAGAATGGGCCTCTAATCACCGGTCTTTCTGGGTACCTGGAATAGAAGAAAAAATTACTCACCTTAGTAATGTTGTTTCTTCTAATGGAGTCTTGCTATATTATAGACATTAGCAGTTTGATCCAGCTCTAGAACTGCCCCGGAGTGAAACGGTTAAAACCATTCCAAAATAGAATTTTGGCACGAGCAACTCTATCTGTGTCATTTCAAACTTGAACTATCAGATCTTCTGAGCCAAACTCACTAAGGTCTCTGTAAAGCTGTAACCTACACTAGCCAAATGGCTACCTAAATAATAACAACCATTGATGGTCCCAACACCCAAGACTCAAGTCAGGGACCAGAAATACTAACCATTCTAATAATATGAAAATGGAACATAAGTATAATAAAACACACACACGCGTACACATACACACCCCCAAAGTCCCAAAGGGGACAAAATGCTAACAGGACATAAGTAGTGCCCACACTAAGTTGCCCGCACCCCACCAAGTAGAGGTTCTGAGAGGGGCAGGTTCTGGGGGAGGTCTATAATATAGCAAGACTCCATTAGAAGAAACAACATTACTAAGGTGAGTAATTTTTTCTTCAAACAACATGAAGTCTTGCTATATTATAGACATTAGCAGAATACACAGCAGTACCTCCATGGAGGAGGGGCAGAACCTACTTAGGGAATAGGCTCTGAAGAACAGCTGTGCCAAACCAGCATCTCTCCTGGCCTGGACATCCAGGGAGTAATGCTTGGTAAAAGTGTGTACCGTTTTCCAAGTAGCAGCCTGGCAAATCTCTAATAAAGGGATATCTCTGGCAGCAGCTAGAGGCGCAGCTGTACCCTGGTAGAATGAGCCCTCAAGCGGGGGCTCTGCCCACTTTCTGATAACAAATTGGATACAAGAGACAATCCACCTGGCTATTGATCTCTTAGTGGCAGGTTTGCCTTTCCCAACTTCCATAGGTAAGGAAAGTTGGAGGGATTCGAACCTGTGACCTTTAGTCGCTCTATATAATAACTAAGAGCTCTCTTAACATCCAGGCTGTGCAACCTCCTCTCACCCGAAGAGGGTGATCAGTGAAAAATACTGGAAGGAGATAGATTGATTAAGATGGAAATCTGAAACCACCTTAGGCAAAAACTTCCTATTAGTCCTAAGGACTACCTTATCCCTGTGGAAAAATAAGTCAGTCTCCACTGACAAAGCATCAATTCACTTATGCGTCTGGCAGAAGTGATAGCCACTAGAAAACAGTTTTCCAAGTTAGGTACTTAAGCTCTGCAGAAGACAGAGGTTCAAAGGGGTTGCATTAACTAGGCAATGCAAACATTAAGGTCCCAAGCAGGGGCGGTTCCGAAAAGGAGAGATTAGTACGTAGTAATCCCTTAAAAACTTGGAAAACACAGGATGAGAGGAAGAGGGATGATTTTCCTGCTGACACAAAAGCAGACACAGCTGCCAAATGAACTCTCAGGGTAGCTGGTCTGAGACCCAAGGAATTAAGATGTACCATGTAATCTAACAAAATGGGCAATTCAGCAGATTCTGGGGAATATTTTCCCAGCACACCAAATGGAAAACCTTTTCCATTTAGAACTATAAGTAGCCCTAGTGGAAGGCTTTCTGGAAGCCTTTAAGATTCAAGAACACCCTGAGAGAGATGTAAATCAGCAAACTCTAACTCCTCAAGAGCCAGGCCTTGAGGTTGAGGGATTGAGTCCGGATACCAAACCCTTCCCTGGGCACAAGTCAACAGATTGTGATTCCTGGGAGGCACAGGGGAAGATGGACTGTCAGAGACAGAAGGAGTGGGTACCAGGGCTGCCTGGCCCAATCCGGGGCAATCAGAATCACCCTGCAAGGCTGAGATCTGATTTTGACTAGTACTTTGAATAGGAGAGGAAAGGGGGGGGAAAGCATAGAGGAATTTCCCCTCCCAATCCAGAAGAAGGGCATCCAGGGGAACTGAGCCCAGCACTGGAGGCCTGCAACAGAACAGAGGAAGTTTGTGATTGTCTGGGGCTGCAAAAGATCTATCTGAGGATGCCCCACCTGGCAAAACTATCCCCAGCACTTGAGGATCCAGGGACCATCGTGATGGCCCTGGGAAATCCTGCTGAGGGCATCCGCTAGGACATTGTCCTTCCCTGGAAGATGAACTGCTATGAGGGAGTGTTCGGGAATGAGGCCAGAGACCACAACTTCATTGCCTCGGTGCACAAGGCCGAAGACCAGTGCCCCCTGTTTGTTGATGTACCACAGTGTTGTGGTGTTGTCTGTTCTGACTTGTATCACCTTGTCGTGGACAGATGCAGAAAAAGCTTGAAGAGCTAAAAGACAGCTCTGAGTTCCAGCAAATTGATGTGGAGCAGAGATTCTGGGGACCAAACTCCCTGAGTGGAAAGTTCGCCCATGTGGGCTCCCCAACCCAGAGGAAGCATCTGTAGTGAGAGTCAAGTCGTGAGAAGGGAAATGAAGGGACCCCGCTCTTAATTGCTCTGATCCTGCCACCACTGGAGAGCTAGGATCAAGGTTCAGTCACTGGGACCAACTTGGAAAGGGGTCTCTTCTCTGAGACAAAAGGTTCTCAAGTGAAACTGAATGTCTCTCATCTGAAATCTGGCTCCTGTACAACAGCTGTGGATGCAGCCATGTGCCCCAGGAGCTGCAGGAAGTGTCTTGCTGGTCGAGAGACCTGCAGAGTGAAGGAAGAGGCCAGAGCCACTAAATTCCTTACCCTTTCTGGGGAAGAAAGGCTCTGGCTAGCTTGTGTCCAATTCTGCCCCTATAAGGTGAGTACCTGGACTGGTTCCAGAACCGACTTTAGTAGGTTTAGCAGAAAACCTAGGGAGGTGAGAGCTGCTGGGTGACCTGCAGGTGAGATTTTACCTGTCTGGGGACTGCCTACAATGAGCCAGTCGTCCAGATAGGAAAAACAGCAATCCTCTGCCTCCTTAAGTGGGCCACTGCCACTGCTAGACACTTTGTGAATACCTTGGAGCAGAGGTAAGGCGAAGGGCACTGCTCTGAACTGGTAATGACCTGAGGGCAGTTCGAATCTGAGGTACTTGATGGGATCTTCTGATTAGGACATGGAAATAGGCATCCTTGAGGTCCAGGGAGGCTAGCCAGTCCCCTGGCCTTAGGGAAGGTAAAATCATTGCCAGAGTTACCATTTTGAACTTTGGTTTCAAAAGATGCTTGTTCAGATATCTGAGATCTAAAATGGGCCGCCACTCTCCTGTCTTTTTTGGGGTAAGGAAGTATCTGGAATACAGACCCCTGCCCTTTCTACTGCTCTGAGAGCTAACAGGGAAGAGACCTCTATTTCCAGAGCGAGGGTCTCTGAAGCACTTGCAGGTAGAAAAAGTCTGCTTCTCAACTTGGGAAACTTTTTGAAGCTGAGAACCAGACCCTGGCTTACTACTTCCAGAACCCACTTGTCTGAGGTTAAAGAAGCCCAATTCTGACTGAAGTAAGCCAGCCTGCCCCCCACTGGTACAAGAGAATCGGCCCTGGGCACCCCATCAGGGTGCCTGTTTCGAAGGAGCTTTAGGCTGGGGGGTGGGAGCAGGTCTGCCCACCCCTCGTCTGCCCCTGCCTCTGAAGAAGCCCCTCTGAGCATAGGCAGAGGCCTGAGTCTGGTAGAAGGCCTGTGAAAGGCCTACCCCTACCCCTGGGGCATGCCTTTGAGGAGTGGCTTGCCGCTCCTTAGCCTGGGAACTCTTGTAAGTAGTCCTATAGTCATCCATCTTCTTCATGTAGTTCTCTGTCTGCTCTCCAAACAGAATTTCCCACCACAGGAAAATCCATAGCCTTAGTCTGGGTATCCTGTGACAAACTAGTACACCTGAGCCAGGCCAACCTACTTTAAAAGCTACAGATGTGGCCATGACCCTAGAGGAAACATCATTAACATCCACCGCAGCATGAAACTGAACCTTAGAGGCTTCAATGCCATCAGCAGCCACCTGTTCTAGTTCACTAGCCAGCTGGCCATGGGCCTGCTTGGCCAATTGCATAACAGTATCCCATCTAGATTTCGGATACCTAGCTACATAAGCCATATAATTTGCTTGCCTGAGTCCCAGAGAGGCTGCCATATACTGTTTTTTTGCCATGGCATCAATCTTCCTGGAATCCTTGTCAGGAGGATGTGAAGCCAAGGGAATATTAGCTTTATCACAGGCAGCAGCCTGAACTACTAACATGACTGCATTGCTGAGAAGGAATTCTGTATCAGGGCCTGACAATGTATACCTTCTGTCCATCTTTTTATCTACAGGAGGCACAGAATTAGGAGCTTTAAAATTTTAATTGTTTGTTTCCTAAAAGACTTATGTAAAGGAATAGACAATCTCCTAGACTCGAATATCCATCATTTCTACAAAATCAGGCTCCTCTTGATCATCCACAGCCTCTTCTAAAGGAAGCTGGAGGTTTCAGCAACTTTTTATAAAACATAAAATGAGATGGGGACTCAGACAGCATGGGGAGATTCTAAAGGTCTGTCTGGGGAGATGTCGGTTTAATGGGCACACCAGACCTTCCCAGCCACATTCATACTGTTCATAATCCTCCTCCCCTCCTCTGGTTCATAAAATTCCTCAATATCATAATCCTGAACCACTGGGACGGACGAACCGACCTTTACCAGATAGTGGTGGTTCGACGGACCCTGAGACAGTGACTGGACAATTTGTATGGCTTTTGCTATCTCTGCAGCAGTTGGAGAAGAATTTTGGACTCCAGACCTGCAGATTTTCTTGTTTTCTTTTACTGGAATTGGTTCCTCAGAACCAGCTTTTCTTTGCCCGAGGAAGTCTGGCCCTGGTCAGAGGGCACTCCTCTGGTTCGGTTGGCACCGAACGGGCTGGCCATCCGGTCAGCGGACTTTTGACCTCTCGTTCCCTGAGCCTGCCCAATCTTTTTCCAGGGTGGCTGCAGGAAATTCTTACATACCTGGCAGTCTGACTGGAGGTGGTCAAACCCCAGACAATAAACACATGTGGTGTGTGGGTCAGCCTTGGCAAAGACTTCCCACAAACATCACAGTGTTGAAACCCAGTGGCCGGTTTTCTTTTGGGTTTCTCAGACATAATGCCAGCCTAACCAAAAACTTGCCCTTTAACGGCAGTGCCAGGCAAGACACCTTATCGGTTCCTAACCATATCACAGGTATTGGAAAAAAGCGTAATAAATCCGTTTTTTAGAACCGATAAGAACCAGGAACCGCACTCTAAAATAGTAACTTTAGTTTTAAATGAGTTTTAAACCCACTGATCGGTTCAAAACCCGAACCGATAACTTACAAGTTCCACACAGACAAAACCTTCATTTACTTACGGTTACCACAGATGGAAGCTTGAACGAGCGGTTTTGCGGTTAAAATAAAACTATTCTCGGTTAAATCCAACTGAGAAAACACTTTTAAACCGAGAAATGAACCGAGCAGAAGGAGAAATCTCCGGAGCGACTGTTCACTGAGGAGGAGTAAAGAATCTAACAGTTCAAGTTTGAAATGACACAGATAGAGCTGCTCTCGTGCCAAAATTCTATTTCGGAATGGTTTTAACCATTTCACTGTGGGGCAGTTCTAGAGCTGGATCAAACTGCTAATGTCTATAATATAGCAAGACTTCATGTTGTTTGAATCTCTTGTTTCTTTGGTGCATGGAAACTGGTTTGATGGCCTGCTTGTCGTCAATGGTTGGGGGGGTCGACGGTACAGGTTTTGATGACCTGCCTGCTGGGTCCTGAGAACCTGAACAGCCTGAAACCCTGAAGGAAGAAGGGGCCAGCGTCGATGGGAGAGACGAAGATGAGCCTGTCGTCAATGAAGGAGGGACCGACGACCCAGCGGTCGACAGCCAGGCGCCCCAAGAACCGGGCGGAGGAGCTCTTGGCATGGGTCTGGTGGACACAGAGACTTGGACAGCAGTTTTCCGTGTCGGTGCAGTCATAGCCAACGGGGATCCCCCAGAGGAAGGAGAAGAGGCCGTCGTGGAATGAGATTGTCACCAGGGGGAGTGGTCACGATCTCTGTCTTTTTTATTACTTTTCCCTGAGTATTTGTCTTGGCCCTTGGACACCTAGGAGCCCCGCGATCCAATCAGCACATGAGCCCACAGGTTTGGAACCATGCACCACTGGTCTGCTCCTCTAAGCAGCAAACCCGAGGAACAGGGCTCTGGACCTGCAGCTTGACTGTGTAACATGAACAGGTGATGGGGCTGAACATCCTAATGCCACATTTCCTGACTTTTTTGGCTTTATAACCCTAATGTATGAATTAACTTAGTTTTTTGCATTATACCATAGTAATACAGGAGAGTGGGAGATATTTATGGCATGGGATATTGCTACACCCTGAGTGCATTTTAAATCGAGTCTAATTTATTTGCTCACAATAAATTAGAAATCATTTTGTGTTCCACTTGTAATGCTCAGTTCTCAGTGCTAAAAATTAATGTTTTTTTTCTCTTCATCTTTCCTACAGTCACTCCATAGAAGGGTTAAAAGAAAACTGAACAAAAACTGCCTTAGAGTACACACACACACACACACACACACACACACACACACACACGTAAAAAGCCCTGACATTGTTTTATGTAATATTTTTTCTGCTTTTCTATCTAATAAAAATATTACATTAGGTAAATGATAATCTCATTTTGAGCCCATCTTTAATAATCAATATCTATTTCCTGCAGTTCTGAATTACAAAATAATGTGCATACGGAACCAATTTTTTCTGCATCAGATTGCTCCCACAATCACATATACTATTCCTCTTTGGGACGATGTATTTAATAAAAGAAAGGAAATCCCAAGAAATTGGATTAAGCAGATGAGGTTGCAACATAAAATATATTGATTACGTATTAGCCGTGAGTTATTGGATTCCCAGAGTATAGCGATGCTAGCATAATCTAGTGAAAACAGCATTAAAGTTTGGAATAAACTACTCTATATTAGAACTGTGCATCCATTATACTTCCTTTCCCCCTTCTCCACAGTCTCTCTTTCTCTGTCCATTTTTCCATGAGAACCTCTAACTTGTCCTTCCAGAATCCCAGTTGGACCAGCAGACCTTGTTTGAAAACATGACACATGCGGTGCCGTGCCCACTATCTCTGGACTGGCTAACTCTTCCAAGAGGTTCTCAGGGATGCAGGGCCCTACATTAATGACATACCAGCAGCCCGTTGAGATGTGCGTTTGTCAATGTGATGGGATCTGTGGAACACAATGGTGGCTTTTCAAGATGCACAAACTGCTTCCTAATGCCCACCCGTAGTGTAGCAGGATGTGCCAAAGCGCCTCTAAAGAAACACCAGGACTTCTAGAATTTGGCCCAGGGCCCAATATTTTTTGTTTTGGGAGTCCTGGATCCCAAGATGCAAAAGCTACAGAGAGCCCTGGTTCCAAAATACAACAAAGGAATCACTGCACACTCGCACTCAACAGTTTAATAGTAGACATTACTGCTTAGTGCAAAACATCTTTATTCCCATCATAGGCTGCATTTTACACACCATATTTTTCACAAGTCCTCAACGCTTCTTCCGGGTGGTGGTTCAGTCCTTTGTATTGCTTGTCCTTAGCTTCCAGTAATGCAGCTGGGAGAGCACAGATTCCCGGCAGAGGACTGCTTGTAAAACAGTCTGTGTACAAAAGGTGGCAAGTAATGTGGATAAAAGATACTAAGCAAAAGTGATAAGGTTCTACTATTAAACTGTAATGATGAAATATTAGGTAACTACTAAACATTACAGCGACTTCAGCGACAAAACCCCACAGATAGCACTACTTTTAGACACAGAAAAGGTTTTCAATAGCCTGAACTGGATATATCTAAAATTGGTGATGGGAGTCTGTCCCGTTAGCACAGTGACAGTACTACTGCTTGCGATGCAGCGACCCGAGTTCAGGAATGAACTCAGGTCATTGGGGGCTGGCCAGGGGAGGAGGACTAAGTGATGCTCTCCTCCTCAGGGAAGAGAGGGTTTCATCCGCTGCCACCATATTGCCACCTGGGTGGCCACAGGTGGTAGTGTGGCTGCAGGACCAAAGGGAGGGTGAGGAAGTCGCTGATATCAGCAGGCAGACACACACACACACACACACACACACACACACACACACACACGTGAGTGGGCACACTTTGACATCCTTGTATGTGGGATCCCCAGGGGATGAAAGAACAGGAACATGGCCCCACCTCCTCTGCAATGAAGGCCACAGTTTATCCTGGGTCCCCCTATTCCCAGCACGCAGCACCACCTGATGATTCGCAGAAATTTGGGGGTACATCCCCCTCACCTCAGCTCCACCAGGGCGGTACATCCAAGGCTCCATGGAGGTAGATGACCATGGCTGGAGGAGGTGGGGGGGGTGTCGGGCAAGGGCCTGGAAGAGCCTGAGAAGGAGGGGCTGCAAAGAAGGGGGTGGACATTTTAAAAAATTGGTAATGAGCAACATGAGATTCAGAGACAATTTCTTGAAACAGATCAAAGCGCTATATCACTCACCCTCAGGGTTAAACTTAATGGAACTGTGGTCAACACACTAAAGACAGAAAGGGGCACAGGACAGGGCTGCCCTCTCTCTACTATTAATCAGTCTCAGTATGGAACCCCTGACTGCGGTCATAAGAAAAGATGAGCAACTAGAAAGTATAAGGGTAGCAGGATATGACAACAAAATATCAATGTAGGTGAATGACACCCTGAACATCTCCAAAACTCTGAACAGACACTAATCCCCATTCAAAACCTCCTAAGTTTAGCCAAATATTAGGTTTTAAAGTAAATCAAGGAAAATCGGACATACTGCCAATCAGCTGGACTTTTTCCACCCAATTCAAAAGGACGTTACCTTACAGGGAAAAAAAAAATCACTGTAGTAATGATGTTTCTTCTAATGGGTCCAATAGTGAACCATTATAAAGTGCATCAGCTCCTGCAAGAGGTGTTGCCTACGGAGACTGCAGAATGTGGCATTTAAGGGCTGGCCTGCCGGCGCAGTGGTTGGATTTCCGCTTGCGACGCTGGCAACCCAGGTTCGGAAATGGATCAAGGTCATCAGAGGGCCGGCTGGGGGAGAAGGATTGAGTGTCCCTAGGACTGCTCTCCTTCTCTGGGGGGGGGGTATGTGCTCGGCACAGGAGCAATACCTGGCGGAGGCTGGGTTCATCACCCTGGACCGACTGTCATTGCACGTCTCCGCCCCAGCTTACAGGGGACAAAATCCTCCATGCCTGCCACCAAGATGAAGCCCTGTCTCCGAGCTTTGATTAGCCTCCTGGCCCCAAGCTCTCCCAACAGATACCGGTTTCGCGGTACCAGAGCTTCCATGGTGCCGTGAGCCCGCCTCCTGGGTAAGCCAGGGGAGCACAGGGGGGCTTAGTAGGAGGTGGAAGCCACAGAGATGCCGTGACTAGGGCAGAAACATCGGCGGCAGGCAAGGGGCCAAAAAGTAAAACAAATATAAAAAAAAAAAAGAATGCGGCACTTACATTCAAACTGTTGTGTAGTCACGCTCCCCCTGGTGCTCCAACATCAGATTTGTGCCGAAGAGTAAGCAAAGCAATGACCACCTAACTAATCTAGAAGTAATAACAGTGCAGACTTTAAAAGTTAGCAATCACAACACTTTTTAAAAACCCATTAAATTTTGAAAAATATAAACTATGTTAACAATGCTCAAACAGTACTGTCAAATGGAACCAAATGAATATTGTCAGAAACGTTTTCTGATCAGATTCCAGAAGGGAAGGTAGGAATGAGTTTGTAATAGCTCACAACTGGACCAGTTAGAAGAAAAACTATTACTACGGTGAGTCTGTTTTTTTTTTTTAACAACGTGAGTCCTATAGTGATGCCTTACAAAGTGTAGACTTCATGAAGCAGTACCTTGGACAGCTGGGACATCTAGAACCTTACTTAGGAAAAAGGTTCTGTAGGACAGCAATCCCAAAGCTGTCATCTCTCCTGGAGAGGATTTTCAGACAGCTGTGCCTTTAAATCTGTGCACAGTAGCCCAGGTGCCTGCCTTGCAATCATCTGCACAAGGGATACTCCTTGAAACTGCCACTGAAGCAGATATGCCTCTTGTAGAATGCACCCTTAGGCGCAGAGGAGTTATTTATTTTTATTTCATTCTTGTTGGTAGTCAGGTAAGGCCCACTAGACACAAGCCCTGTTTTCAGGGGCAACCCGGGAGCATTGGGGAGGTTAAGTGACTTGCTGAGCTTCACACAGTATGCTAGCGGATGTTTCAGGAATCAAATCCAGGTCTGCTGGATGTACTGTGCTTATTCGTAGCTCATTCCTCTAACCTCTAGATTATACTTTCCCAGCCTTCTCATACCAGAACTATCCACCAAGAGATGGTCTTTTTGGCTACTGGCTTACCTTTACCAACTTTCCCAGAAGTGACCAACAGCTGAGAGCTGTCAGTCCTATGTTTGTTTGTTTTTTCTGTCCTGTAACAGTTCAGTGCCTGTTTTACATGGAGGCAATGTAGTTTCTGTTGACCTATGTTGGCGTGTTCAGGGAAAGGCACAGGAAGTGAAACAGATAGGTTCAGGTAAAATTATGTCACCATTTCAGGGCAGAAATTCCTGTGTGTTCTGAGCATCACCTTTTCCCTATGCATGACAATATAGTTATCCTCTATGTACAAGGCTTGCAGCTTGCTGACACTTCTCCCAGAGGGCATTGCCATGAGAAACACAGTTTTCAAGTGACAAATTTGAGGTCTGCTGAGGTCATTCGCTGGAAAGGAGGCTCTACAGCTGTGCTAGGCAGATGTTCAAATCCTAAGGCAGTACTAGCTCCCTCACTGGGGGATGAAGGTGCTGTAAACCTTTGGAAAAAAAAAAAAATCTCTAACACCGGTTGTGATGACAGCGTTTTTCTTTTTCTGCGGAGACAAAAGCAGACACTGCTGCCAAATGTACTGTCAGCGTAGAAGGTCTGAGCCCTAAAGACTGTAAATGCCCCAAATATTTCAGGACTGTAGGCAGACCTGATTTAGAGGGGTCGACATTTTTGCTAGAACACCACAAAGAGAATATTTTAGTCTTGGAGGAAAGTGTTTTCCTGTTTTTCTTTTAGTATCCCTCATGATTTGTAACAGCTTGTCAGAGAGATTCAAACCTGAGTATTCCAAGCTCCTCAAGAACAATGCTTTCAGGAGCAGAGTTCAGAGGTCTTGAAACTTCACTCTTGCCTGAGACAGGGTTAGTAGTTATAGGAGGCAGTATAGTGCAGTGGTCTAAGGCTCTGAGCTGCAAATCTGGTGACATCCAGCAGACCAGACCTCGGTTTGAATCCCACAGCTTCCACTTGCATACTGTGTGACCCTGAGCAAGTCACTTAACCTCCTTGTGCTCCCAGGTCGCTCCTGTAAAAAAGCTTTCAGCTTAGTGTGCTATACCTGGTTAAACTAAAAAAAAAAAATGTCTCAGAGGCAGTGAGATTGGATTCATGCAGAACAAGGGCAGCAGAAGAGAATACCATGATTGTCTGGCTCAATCTGGGACTACCTGGATCACTGTTGTGGACTCCCTCCTTAGCTTGACTAATACTCTCTCAATAAGAGGGAATAAAGGGGAAGCATAAAGAAACATTCCCTCCCAATCGAGTGCCAGAGCCTCCTGTGGTACTGACCCTTTTGATGGTGCTCTGCAAAAGAACCTGGGTAATTTGTTAAGTCTCCTAAGAGGTGGACATCTCGCTCTGGAAACCCTATCTCCTGAAAATTGTATTCACCAATTGGTCCAGTGACCACTCGTGGCTGCCTTGACTTACCCTGCTAATGGAGTCTGCCAGGACATTTTCCTTTCCTGACAAATGGACTGCAGATATTTTAGCTTCCAGGGAGTATGCTAGGTTCCAAATCCATATCACCTCAGTGCACAGCTCTGTGGATCTAGTGCCTCCATGTCTGTCGATGCAATTAATTTTTGTTGTGTTGTTTGTCCTGATCTGGAGTGTTTCACCTTGTATCAGGGTGGGAAAGGACTGCATTATCAGGCGAACTGCTCTGACTTCTAGCAGGTTTATGTGTTCCACCCTCTCCTGAGTATCTCAAACTCCATCTACTGCATTTTCTCCCAGATCACTTCCTCATCCTAGGAGGGCAGCATCCATGGTTAGGATCAGGCTTGAATATGTCCTCCTAGGAAGAGATTCCTTCCCTGAGGTTGTCCCTTTCATTCCACCACTCTACCGTATGGAGCAGCTGCTTTGAGACAGGAACCAGATGGTCCAAGGAGTCTGGTGCCAGCATCTTTTTAAATGATATTGAACAGCTCTCATTTGAAGACAGGCCCATGGTACGACAGCTGTTGCTGCTACCATGTGGCCTAAAAGCTGTAAATGCTTGGCAGGTTTCTTTAGGTCTACCTGGAATTAATCCATGCAGGAAACGAGACTTTCTACTAGTTTGTGGCAGAAATGCCTTTCCTTGCAGGGTGTTCAACTCCGCGTCTATGAACTACAGCACCTGCCGGAGCTCTAGCTGTGACTTTTTTAGACTGAGGAGGGAACCCAACCTTTCCAAGATGCTTCTTACCATAGCTGTTGAGCTTTCTGCTTCCTCTTTTGCCTTGCCTGTAACTTAGCCAGTCGTCCAGGTAAGGATATGCTGATATACCTTTTCAAGTATGCACCACCTTAACTAGACACTTTGTGCGCACTCTTGGTGTTGAGGTTAGGCCTAATGGCAGTGTTGTGAACTGGTAGTGACAATTACCCAGCCTGAACCTGAGGAATTTTTGTGAGAGGACCTTATTGAGATATGAAAGTATGCATCGTTCAGGTCCAGGGAACCCCACCGCTGTCTTTTATGCAGAGATGGGATCACTGTGCACAGTATCACAATTTTTAACTTTTATTTCCTGATATGCCTGTTCAGGAATCTTAGGTCCAGAACAGGCTGCCATTCCCCATTTACTTGTAGATCAGGAAGTATCTGAAAAACAGACCTCTTCCCAGAGGGAAAGAGGGAGGGAGGAAGGAACCTTTTCCACAGCTTTAAGCATTATTTCTTTCACTTCCAGTTCCAACAGGATTTCTTTTCCTCTGGTCTGAGTGAAGGAAAATTCTTGGAGCCTTCAGTTTTGAAAACTTTATAAACTAAAGAAAAAACCCTGACTGACGACTTCCACCACCCACTTGTCTATGGTTATGGCTTGCCATTCCTGAAAGTAGTGGTCCAGATTCCCTCTTACTGGTAATACGGTTATGGCAACCTGGACCAAACTGTCAGAGATTCTGCTTATCCTGAGGCTTAGGAGTTGGTGCTTGTCTTTGCTTGGTACCTCTCCTGCCTCTCCTCCATGGGGCACCCCTTTGCACAGGGTTTCCGTAATACAAGTAGCATCTCTAGTAACAGGCCCTATCCCCACCTCCCCTTCCTTAAGGAGGCCGAAAAGCTCTCCTCCTGGGTCAGATTCTTATAGATGGTTTTCTGTTCATACACCAGTTCCATGCTTATGTCTTGTCACCAAATAGCGAGTAGCCCTAAAAGGGAAATCCAATGCTTTCGCCTTTGTGTCCTCTGTAAGGGTGGTTGTCCTTAACTAGGCAAACTTCCTAAGGGCAATTGAATGGGCTAGGACTCTTGAAGCAGTGTCATCAGCATCTACTACTATGTGGAACTGATAATTAGTGGCCTCTAGGGCTGCTTTGGCTGTTTCTGCCAAATCATCACCCACTTCATTGTCAACCTTTTCATTTAAGGCCATTGTAGTATTCCACAGTGCCTTCAGGTGTTGGGGTGTATCTGCCATATAGGCTGCTTGCCCTAACTGCAAGGATGTAGAGGTATAAACCATCCTTGACATACAGTCCAGTTTTTTTTTTGGTTTTTTTTTAATTACCTGATTGCCCCTTTTCAGCCAGGACAGCTCCCCATTGGCTCTTCCGCTTACAGCAGCCAAGGACACCTTAGCCTTTTCACATGCAGCAGCCTGAACCACTTCCTCATGGTCCAGGTCAACGTGCAAGAACTTTAAGCCCTGTGTGTCCACAAGGTATTTTTTCTCAAGTTTGTTTTTTTTTTTTTAAATCAATGCCAAGTGCAGATATTTGTGCAGTCAAGATTTTACTTGTGGCTTTTCTGAGGGATTTGTGGATGGGTACCGACCGTCTCCTGGAGGAAGTCAGACCCAGCATGCTCATGAATTCAACTTCCTCTATATTCTCCTCTACCTCAACGGAGGGAATATTAAGGATATCCACCATCTGGCACACAAAAAGAGGACTATGGGGAGAAATCCTCATTACCTCTAGGTGGGGAACCAAAATCTTGTTCCCAGGTAGTTTCATGCTCAGTCAGTTCTTCTTCATCCTCTTTGTCCATCGCCTCCAGGACAGTTTGGTGAATGACCTAAGCCTGATCAGGGGGCAGGAACTGTGACTAAGTTTCCCACGACTTGAAAGATCTGGAAGAACTGCCACATGTATGTAATGTTCTTGGCTGAGGGCACAGCTCCCCCTTATATGGGGAGTAGCTGTGGCATATCTCTCCTTTCCTTTTGCAGGTACCTGGTGCTTTGGGGTGGGGAGTAGTGGTTAAATGTTTCCTGTTTTGTTCTTTCATGGCTGGTGTTGATGACACTATCACGTCAGAATCCCTTTTATTTTTTGTGCCCTCTATAGTATTAGGATTCCCCCTGGCAGACGCCCTGTGCTTTCTACTGAAACTCAATAATGGCTTTGAACATTTTTCTGCCTCTTTGAATAAAGACTTTGCAGCTTTAGCTGCCCTTTAATCAGAGACTGCTTTTTTAAAATATCTGCATATTGAAAGTTCTTACACTTTTGCTCAACAAGAATCATACAACAAATAGCATACTAAAGCATGCAGCAGACCATTAACAGCACAGTCCACGTAGATATCAAAAATATTTTAGACATGCACTGATGACAATAGTGTCATTAATCTCAGCCCTGTCAGGGTATACAATCCGGAATTTGTTCCAACACATACTGTATCCACCGCTTCCAGATAGTATAACATTTAGAAACTGTTAAATTTTGTTTCGTAGTTAACTTCGACAAGTCATACACAAGCATCATTTCCTGCCACTAAGATATGCTAGGGATACTTAGAGTAAGCTATTGCTTCATGATCTGCTTTTCAACCACTACCACAGAGACAGATCATAATTTCCTAGTATGAGGACCCTGACACCTTTGCAGGATGGAAGAACACCTCCTCGGATGTGGGACACAATATGGCTGTGTTGCCATGGTAGGTTAAGTGTGAAAGGCAACGCGAAACACAAAAGCCAATCTGAGAGGATGTGTCTCAGGCAGTCTTGTATTTCTACTGAGGAAACAATGAAGCATTTTCTTGTACAATGTCCTTTTGTAAGATCTTTCTGTCATTTATTAGTACAATGATGGCAGGACCCCAGCTGGGGTGCAATCACCTATGAAGAACTGGTAGGAGGATTCTCTCTCCATATTACTGACATAGAAGCTGGTACTGTGAGATATATATTTACATGTAATAAGTTCATTTTATGGCAAACCCACTGTAAACTGTTGTTTCAACAACTGGACCATCCCCCCATTTTCTGTTATTCAATCCCTAGAGCATGAATTAAAGGTTCAAATCATGTATGACATGGGTCTTATGAAATGGAATGTCAATTTCAAGCCATCTCATTGGATGCCAACAGTGTGTTAAAGTTTCTAACACACACAAACAAGATCAGGCTATGCCAGTTGGGCACTGATCCCAGTGAAGTGCCCACATAGAACGTTCAGAAAATAAACTCGGCCATCTTGTTTTATGCCACCACTCAGAAGGAATAGTAAAAATAGTTAGAAGTGAGAAATACCTGTCCACTATGTCTGACGCCTTGGCCTCAGTCTTTGAATGTTTCTCTTTTAAGTCCATCTGCCTGTCTCCTCGTGGATGCAACATGTAGTAATCGAATAAAACGAACTGCAGCCATCTCTCTCCCAGCCCGCCTGCTCGCTCTCCATCCTAATCAAAAGCCAACTACCCAGCTGCTCGCAACTTACTTTAACAATAAAACATTTTGTGCCACAAAAGATAACCTTTTGTTCCTTCCTAGAGTCATCACATAAAAAAAAAAAAAATACTGCTACGATCTCTCTCTCTCCCTGCCCGCCTGCTCAGTGCCTGTTCCGATCAACTGCTAACTTCCCTCGCAGTGTCGCAACTTCCCTCGCACAGTGTCTATTTTCCGATTTCTGTAAAACTAATTTATTTACTGTGCTGCTTTCAGCGTGTCACTCGATAAACAATGCATTTTCACGCTGCAAACTAGGGGGGTGAATAGTGTCATGACAACCAGACCTAAACTACAGAAGCCTTTGTAGAACAAAATTATTTCAGTCAAAAAAGAAAAAAACACAGGACACTTAAGCGGAGGAACTACTTTATTAAAAACCGACACAAACACACATATTTTTTCCTACTAAAATTGGGAATTTTACTTAACAAATGCAGTTGCACTACCGATAGCCATTTCATAAGCGCAGTAAGCCACTCCAGGATGTGTGCCAGACACTTTAACACACGGCTAGGAGGCTGGACGCACTCGGCCAGTGGCCTCGTGCCTCACTATGCCTCCTAGCCGTGTGTTAAAGTGTCTAACACACACCCTGTCATGTCTTATTGCTTACATATCACATGGAAAGAATGGGACAAGAGATGAACTACTGTTGTTTTTTTATCATTTTCTAATATAAGAGTTATGTTATTTGTATTGACATGTTGTACACTACACTGTTATTTTTTTTTTTTGCCAGATAATATATTCTGTTCCTTTTTATTGTGTAAGCAGTTGAACATTTTCCTTTATTTGTTTTTCTGGTTTTGTATATATTTTCAATAAAAATCCCCCTACTCTTTAAGAGAAGTGCCATGGGATCTTTTAACATCCACCTGAACTACCACCAGAACAGGCAGATGGAACCTCAGTTTAATATCTCATCCTAAAGACAGCACCTCAGGAGTGCAGTATCCCTTCCATTCAAGAGCCATGAGTCTACCTATGTCGTCCCAGGAGAGGGCTATCTCATTTATTTGAGGTCTGGTGGGATCCCCTTGGGGCAATTGCTTGTATCTTTTTCGTGATATAGTTCTTCCCCACAGCTTATGTATAAGTTACTGTTAAGCCTTTCACTGTTTAGGTAAACTGTACACTAAATTAGTTGATCTCCGGAGTACTAGGGGAGAGGTCTTAGGTGTGTGTGGTATGTATCGGTGGCTCTGTGTGTTCATTTCTCTACATTACAGCTTTTCTTGTGGGGTGGGGAGGGTTGGGGGCTGATGTTTTATGTTGTTTTGATGTGTTTATATATTGTTGTATGCAACCCCCCCACTGGCCCCCCTTGTTTAACTAGCAGGGCTGCTCCTCTCACCATAAAGCAACTAGGTGGTAAAAGAGAGGGGTAGGGGTTTATATACGTTAAAAGTTACATTTTTTCTTTTGAAATAGAGAAGGTGGCCATCATTAGACTTGGTGGATCAGACTGTTATTTAAAGGAACAGTCAGCCAAGTGTGGCTACTACCTGGCACACACCTGGTGGGACTATTTACCATGGACAACGAGCTGGGTCCCTGGGAGAAAACGTTTGCTCAAAGTCATGCTAGGTTTGCACTTCTGGATAGGGGCACCCAAGTAAACCGAACACATGGAAGCAATAACAATACTGTCCAAACCAGGTTGGGATTCTAGAGTGTGGCCTTTATTCTCGTAACAGAGTAGGAATAATCACAAAGCGAAGATGGACCCCCACAGGGTTACACATACTGGTATTGCAGATTCTCCAGTGTACAGAAATTCCTGACATTCCCATTTAGCATAGGGTGAAGACACAAAACAGCGAACACTCTGGTTCTGAAACTGAAGATTGGCAGAAACGGCCTGAACTAGTACTGTCCCCATTTCCCATAGGGATGAAAGTGATACTTACAACCACACTGAGCACATCTAGGCTCAAAATCTTTCAGCACCCACTATACTGGGGTGAACTGAAGAACAGAAAATCCAAACCCACATCTCGGGGCAATTATTTCCATTAGGCACTGGCCAAATGCACTAAATGAAAATGTACTGGTGCCCAAACTGAACCCGGAGAGGTAAACTGGTTACTCCAGATGGGGGGGGTCTCCCACCTTTTGCTTCCAAATTTATACTCGGCCATTCATTTGGTTAATAACATCCTCACAGAAAAACTTGCAGATGCTATCTTGAAATGTTTCTCACATTTAACATGCTACTGACACACCTCTGGGTATCCAACTAAAAGTCCTGTACTTGGACAGTCACATCTTTGGACTCCAATGTAGGCAGAAACTTTTAAATTAAAACTGGGTGACTGGTCCCATGATCAGAGAAATTCACCCTACTGGGTTTGCAGATGCCCCTGGGCTTTCACAAAACAAACAGGTTTGTACTCGTAACCAAATGAAGATGTCCATGGCAGCTTCACCAAAGAAAATGGATCAAGGGGATTGCCCCTGAATTCTGGAGTTCGCTCCCATCCCTTCAGGGATGGGGCACTGGGAAAACCCAAAACAAAGTCTTCACAACTTCAAATTCTCTCTTCTTTTGTTCTTCTTCTAGGGCGAGAACAAACGACCACCAAAGAAAGGGTAGCTCTCTGTCAGAGCTACAACTGAGGAGCTGCCCAGCAGCTGCAGCATCTTCCTCGAACTCCCACTACAGAACTACTGAATATTCCAATTCACTCTCCAAGCCAGTTGGACAAATGTGGCTTATGCAGCTGGGAGAGTTCCAAAATGACATCACCACTCCAGCTCAGCTGAGACTGAAAAACAGAGTGTGGCAGTGTGAAACCCATTTACCTGGCATTTTACAAGCTGCCATCCCTGCCTGCCACTGATCTACCTGGGATTCTAGTAACCCCGGAAAACAAGGGGGTTACACCCACCCTCAGCCAGGAAAATGGCTGTCCCCAGTCATTACCTACCTGGCACCAAGCCATACTACCCTATGTGTTGACTACGGGGAGGTAGCGCTACCTTCTCCCCTACCATGTGCCAGCACAGGCAGACAACACTAAGGGCCTAGAGGCCTTTAGCTGATGCATCGGCTCCTACACTAAGATCTTACTATGGAGAATCAGTGGCTCTGGAAGAACTGTCCAGAGCGTGCCCTACTAGACCAGCACTGCAGCCCCTATGGCCGGTCAGGACCACAGCCTGTCTTTCCCCCTAACCCTCTAGGGAAAACCTATCTAACCAAAATCCTACCAAAAGGGGAACCTCCCCCCAACCCAGGACACCTGCAAACTAAACACACAGAGCTAATACTATATCAAAGCATTACACTCCCATACTCCCCCACACACTAACACTTGTGGAAGGAAAAGGTTAACACATGTTAACTACTAACAATACTTTAAAAAAACTTTAAAGCACAGAGGAACTCCAATGAGCCCCTCTAATCCTCTTCTTTAACAGGATCCACCTGAAAGAGAAAAAGAGACAAAACACCCCAAATCTGCAAAACACACAGTATAACAACAATAACCCCTTCCATCAAAACACTGGATAATCCCAAAAATATTTTTTAGAACAGTAGAAAACAGTAGAAAATACCAACATTATGTACAATACACCTTTTGGGGGAGTGGGATGCCCTAAATGTCCAAACTAGTGACAACAATTATGCCGAAGGCAAGGGTCCATAAAGAGAGTCCCTTCTGGGCCGGAGCCCAGTGAAGCACAGTTCCTGAAGTACTGTAATCCCAAAGGGGAGAGTCTTTGTGGACAGTTCAACAGTCTGTAGTCTGCCAGGTGTAGGACGTGTATTGCAATGTCAATAAAGTAAGAAAAGTCTGGACTTACCAGTCCTTTGAAGAACAAAAATGGACATCACCTACTTCTCCTGCCGAAGACTCTCCCTGGCAGTATTTTTTGGATACAGCTAGGTGGAAATCTTCCGGAAAACAGGATGATGAAACTGGAAATTGCTGGGTCGATGTCATCTAGGAGATGGAACCTTGGAACAGGAAAGTTACAGCTGAGCTGATGTCATCCAAAATACCAGGTGATGAATCAGGAAAACAGCTGGGCTGAGGTCATCTCGGCTATCTGGAAGACTAGGCAATGAAACTGGAAAGGCACACTGCAGGGCTGACAAATCTGGACGCACCTTGGATCCTGGAACACCAGACTGGCGGAACAACATGGGTACGGCAACGACTAGATGACAGACACCTGATACCACTGCTCTGCTTCCTTCTAGGTAGGCATGGGCATATTCTCAGGAGGATGGTAACATTGAGGGTAGTACTACAATGGGTCAGGTGCATGAATTATGACCCCCTCTGGGCCTCATAACTGACAAAATGGAAAGTCTATTTCCCTGTGTTGTCCACATACTGTACAATGTCTATGAACAATGCCCTACCCAACTTCCAAAACTGAGTGTCTCTCTTACCACTGTGTTTCTGACATAATGCGTTGCACCTGGATGCATGTTCTGGCTTGCTTCCTCCACTAGCCAGGCTCTCCTGTTTTGCTCAATCTCCTCTCATACTCTCTGAGGAAAGGACCACCCATAGATGTCATTGGCCCTCCTATGAACCAGTCTTTCCTCCTTACTGCTCTTCATCAGTGTACCACCCTCAGCCTGGCTTGGGGGAGGCCAGTCATGGTTCAGCCAGTGTCACATACTCAAAGCAACATAGAACATGTCCCTGACCACTTCTGAGGGCAGGGCTGTGGAGTCACCAACTTCTTCTTCTGGTTCCTCCAAGGCAATAATTTGAGGCCACGGACTGGGACCCTCAACAGAAAGACACATAGCTTCCTCCTCTTCTTCCTCACTCAAAACTTGGGCCCAGGAGTGAGCAGTCGTCCTCATTCCCGAGACAGTGCACTCTTCACTGGGCACAGAGGAAAACACCTCCCATTCTAGAGTCTCTCGAACCTCATCCTCTCCAATGAGGCTAGGGCTAGGACCCTCTCTCTATGGATCCACTGGCTCTCACTCCACACTGTCCATCTGCGACACAGACGTGGAGACATCATGAGGAATCTGCTCTGGCAGTATATCTACACTCTCTTCCTTTGTACTACACTCTGCTGGGCCTCCCCAACAGGTTCAACTTGGTGCTGCGTGCTGCTACATGCAGGGTCTTTTTACATTTGTCCAGGTAGGAGCCAAATTAATTTGTGATGTTCTAGTCAAACCTTGCTTCCCTAAACTCCCTGAACAATGAGGAATCAAGAATACATCCCTTCTGGCCTTGAGGCACATTATGCATACTCTCACACGGTAGTTGGGAATCGCAACATGAAGAGACAAACTTCCACCGTAGAAACATTGCTCAATTTCTTTAAGCTTGGCAACCTCCTCAGCTGTCATAGCACGGGCATGATCAGGGTGGTCCCGAAGCCATGTCTGCACTGTTCTTTACTTTCCTCAGCACATCTATATGATTTTTGGGACTTTACAATTAGCATTTCAATCAATTTTTACTTGCTTAAAGTCACTAAAGCCACAGTATTTCTAGGAGCAGGATTGCCTGCTTGTTGCAGCCTCTCATACAACTCAGTGTCTCAAATTGCTCAGAAAATTATACTGTTGCTGAATCCATAATACATGCTCACAGTCTAATGCTCAGAATTCTTGTTTGTTTTTGATTACACATTACAGTCCTTCTTTGCAAAAACAATCTCACTGTTTACACACAGATCCAGCTGGCTTTGTTAAAATCACACCACAGTCTGAGCTCAGTTTTGCTGAATGGTACTCACTGAATCAGCAGCTGATTCCATTGGAAAATCTCAGCCTAAAGTCAATCCTGGAAGGCCTCTGGGTTGAAACGAGCTGGCGATCTTGCAGACTGTCACTACGAACACCACGCTTGCTTCCCAGTCGGTCGGATACCGGGTTGAGCCCAAACTTGCATAGAAACAGTCTGTTTTTACAGAATTTAGAATGTTCACTGTTACCGCAATGATTTTCCTGCTACCAGCTTGCACACCACTCGCTCTCTCCCTCTTGAACACTAGGTAGCACTCTGAAGCTGGCTAGGGGGCGGGACTGATTGCTGTCGCACCAATCACTCGACGCCATGCAGATGCGCCTTCCTCTCTCTCTCTCTCCCTGTGCTCTTCCTCCATGGCAATTGTCGAGCAAGCAAAATTTAAACTGCAAAACAACTTTTTTTTTTCCCCCTCGACTGAACTTTTTCACGGAAGGAGCACTGTTTTTGACCATTTCTTTACTCAGAACTTGGCTATTTCTTTAGCGACTCCCCCATTTCATACAGCAAGTATTTGAAACTTTCAAGACACAACTGTCTTGTTGTTTCCTAAAGTCCACAATACTTTTTCTCACACAAACTTGAAAATTAAAGCTGGTAAACGTTCTATTTGATTCAGGACAAGGGGCACACATAAGTTGGCTTTACAGCTCCTTGGAAAATGATGGCACAACACACAGCAGCACATGAACAGCAGGCACACATCGGCACATACGAATGGCACTACTCTTGGCAAAATCCTTCTGTGCAAAGCTTCTAATTTTGGGCTACCAAGTGCCAGACAGGCAAAATGCTAGCCACAACCTGAGGAAACTACCTTTTTGTTTTCTCCCAAACTCAAAAACATATCCTGGACAAGCCCCATTTTTGTAACCTCCCCAACCAGCCCCTCCTGTTTAACTAGTAGGGCTGCTCCTCTCACCACAAACATCTACGAGGTAAAAAAAAAAAGGGGGTTTACATAAGTTAAAAGTTGCATTTTTCTTTGGAAATAGAGAAGGTGGCCACCATTAGACCCAGTGGACCAGACTGTTGTTTAAAGAAACAGTCAGCCAAGTCGAGATTATTATTATTAGTAAGTGTGGCTACTACCTGGCACACACCTGTTGGAACCATTTACCAAGGCCAGCAACTCGGGTCCCTGGGAGAAAACGTTTGCTCAAAGTCATACTCGGTTTGCACTTCTGCACAGGGGCACCCAAGTAAATCCAGACACACGGAAGCAATAACAATACTGTCCAAACCAGGTTGGGATTCTAGAGTGTGGCCTTTATTCTCGTAACAGAGTAGGAATAATCACAAAGCGAAGATGAACCCCCACAGGGTTACACATATTGGTACTGCAGATTCTACAGTGTACAGCAATTTCTGACATTCCCATTTAGCATAGGGTGAAGACACAAAACAGAAAACACTCTGGTTCTGAAACTGAAGATTAGCAGAAATGGCCTGAACTAGTACTGTCCCCATTTCCCATAGGGATGAAAGTGATACTTATGACCACACTGAGCACATCTAGACTCAGAATCTTCCAGCACCCACTATACTGGGGTATAAACTGAAGAACAGAGAATCCAAACCCCCATCTTGGAGTAATTATCTCCATTAGGCACTGGCCAAATGCACTAAATGAAAATGTACTGGTGCCCAAACTGAACCCGGAGAGGTAAACTGGTTACCCCAGATGGCGGGTCTCCCACCTTTTGCTTTCAAATTTATACTTGGCCTTTCACTTGGTTAATAACACCCTCACAGAAAAACTTGTAGATGCTATCTCAAAATGTTTCTCACTCTTAACGTACTACTGGCACACCTCTGGGTGTCCAACTAAAAGTTCTGTACTTGGACAGTCACATCCTTGGACTCCAACGTAGGCAGAAACTTTTAAATTAAAACTGGGTGACTGGTTCCATGATCAGAGAAATTCACCCTACTGGGTTTGCAGATGCCCCTGGGCTTTCATAAAACAAACAGGTTTATACTCATAACCAAATAAAGATGTCCATAGCAGCTTCACCAAAGAAAATGAATCAAGGGGATTGCCCCTGAATCCTGGAGTTTGCCCCCATCCCTCCTGGGATAGGACACTGGGAAAACCAAAAACAAGGTCTCCACCACTTCAAATACTCTCTTCTTTTGTTCTTCCTCTAGGGTGAGAACAAACAACAACCAAAGAAAGGGTAGCTCTCTATCAGAGCTAAAACTGAGGAGCTGCCCAGCAGCTGCAGCCTCCTCCTTGAACTCCCACTACAGAACTACTGAACATTCCAATTTACTCTCGAAGCCAGTACCTAGTACAACAAGTAGGAAGTAGCTGTGACATAACTTCACAGCAGTAACTAAAACACTACACAGGTAGAGGCTATGCACTGCAGACAGCAGTAGTACCTAGAGCAATATGCAGGCAGAAGCTATGGATTACGCTTAGCAGCAGTACCAGGAACATTATGCAGGTAGAGGCTATGAAACTGCATTCAGCATCTTTACCTAGAATAAGCAGAGACTACAGCATGTATAACATCTGGCAGCGGTACCTAGAATAATAATGCAAGCAGCAGCCATGGGTCACACTTAACAGTAGTACCTAGAATAATTATGCAGGCAGAGGTTACAGGTTACACTCAGCAGCAGTACCTGAACAATATGCAGGTAGAGGCTTTAGGTTATTTGCAGCAGTGCCTAAAATATTATATAGACAGAGGCTATGGACATACTGCTTGGCATATAACAAGCTTATACATTACAGCCCATATAATTAATGGCAACCTTTTAACTACCCCTATAGGTTAATGCAGACATTTGAGATTTACTGTCCTTATACAGCATGCAGAACATATCTGTTTACCATACAGTAGTGTTCCACGTGGGTGAAAGTACTTTTCACCATACAAACAGGGGTAGAATTTAAGAAAAAAACGGGTATTCTTGGCAGAATACCAGATTCAGAATTTTGGTATCCTGCCTAAATTCAATGGGTTTTTATGTTATGCGTGTATGTAGAAAATTTTGAACGCTGCATGTAACTCGGCCATTTTTAGGATTTTTTTCACCAAATTTTCAACGTGGCCTTTTTGAGACCCAACCTCATGAAAAGTGTCACTTGACATTTCTTTCATTGGTCCTGAAAGGTGATTTTGCACAGCGACCATGCCATTCTGAGCCACAGGTGCGAAAACACATTTCCAGCAGGGTGTGAAGAACGACATCTGTACTGTTCACGAGGGGGTGTGAAAAAATGGCAAGGTTGTGAATTTGGAGTGAAAATACTAAAAACTGCCAAAGTTACGATCATGCGTAGAAACCATAGAAACAAAGAAACATAGAATTTGACGGCAGATAAGGATCGCTTGGCCCACCCAGTCTGCCCAGTTCCCTACCTAATGGATAAGCTGCAGATCCTAGTTAACCAGCAGCCTACTTCTTTCTACCCCCCCCCCCAAAATTGCTTTATGGCTGTCCCATGCATGCTTGAATTCAACCACTGTTTTTGACTCCACAACCTCCTCCGGAAGGCCGTTCCATGCATCCACAACCCTCTCTGTGAAAAAATACTTCCTTACATTACCTCTGAGCCACCCCCCCCTCTATCTTCAAATTGTGCCCACCTCTTGCACACCTCTTTTTTTGAAAGATGCTACCCTCTTGGACTTTGTTGATTCCCTTGAGGTACTTGAAAGTTTCTATCATGTCCCCCCTCTCCCTCCTTTCCTCGAGGCTATACATATTAATCTCCTTTAGTCTCTCTTCATATGTCTTCCAGTGCAGACCCTGCACCATTTTAGTTGCCCTCCTCTGAACAGCTTCTATCTTGTCTATGTCCTTGAGGAGACTGGGTCTCCAGAACTGTACACAGTACTCCAGATGGGGTCTCACCAGCTGTCTATACAGAGGAATAACAACTTCCTGTTTTCTACTGGTGATGCCTCTCCCTATGCATCCCAGTATTCCCCAGCCCTCCTTACTGCCCTCTCACATTGCTTGCCCACCTTTAAGTCATCTGATATGACTACCCCCAGGTCCCTTTCCATTTTTGTTGTTGTTAGTATCTCACCTCCCATTGTGTACTCTTCCCCTGGGTTTTTGTTTCCCAGGTGCATTACCTTGCACCTTTCAATGACCGTGCGTTACTTGGGCGTTTTGTGTTGTTTTTGCAGCAAATTTTCAACACAGGCTTTTTAGGACCCCACCTCATGAACACTGGTACTGTCGTTAATTACACGTTCCCAAAAGGCGATTCCGTGCAGCAACTGCGAAACCACTTTTCGCAACTGAGTAACAAAATGACAGTCACAGTGTTCAAGAGGTTGGGTGCCAAAAACCCCATGTTGAAAATTTGGTGCAAAAATATTGAAAAATGGTCGAGATACTAACATAAATTAAAAACGCCATTGACAGCCATTCTATAGCATGTACCTCGATTCTTCAGTTCACGGTTCTACTTTAAAGAGTGCAGAAGTGTCCGGTCCCGGTCCACAGAAGATGACAGCCACTGATATTGGATGGTAAGTATTGGGCAAGGGGGTGGGGTGGGGGTTGCTCAGTGGGAGGGTTAGGATGGGAGGATGACAGGGGAGATGACGAGGGACCGTTTTCTTTTTTGCAGGAAAAAAAGACGTTGGGGGACCGTTTTCTTTTTTTAAAACAGAGAGGGGATTGCTGAAACATTTCAGGACACTGGGAGTGGGCGCCCCAGTTTCCCACAGTACTGGGAAGGGGGGCTAGCACCAACATGGGAACTGGGCCCCCCATTGTCGGAAAAATGTGGTATTTTCAGCGGAGCACCAGGGCTCGAATGTTGCTATTCCGGTATGAAATTTGGTACCCAAAATATACCGGAATATCGTTAAATACGAGCCCTGACAAATAGTTCATGTTTGTAGAGCATTAACCAGGATATGCTATATGAGTATACTGGCTCACATAAGGAGAAAACATCTCTTGACAACTTCTGCTCCAGGCTAACACCCCCAGTGTGACACCATTATGATACTGCTCTTGTGCTCCAGCCTGCTGCGCAGAGGACACAATTTTGCATAACTAAGTGTGAGAGCCAGGGTAACATTCTGAGTCCATCCCACTGGACACCGTCCATTTTCTGGGAGGAGGGCGACATCAAAGTAGCATCGCTTCCCCACCCCCACCCCTGCAGTAGAAGGGGGCAGTGTGCTGCTCTGCTGCAGTGATGAATGAGTGGATGGGACACTGGAGCATGTGCCAGAGCTTCATCAAGCCAACATCCCAGAGCGGGGCTTACTGGGGATAAACTACACCCCTGGCGATGTATGAAGGCCTGGGTCAGTCCAGGATACCCAGATCTAAAGTCTGACACATATGTCTCCCACAGGTGGTGGCAGCTCCCCTTCAAGGAGGGGAGATGCACGCAGGACAAACAGAGGAAGAAGGTGAATGGACAGTCTTGACCCTGGACCATACGGGGTAAGGGGGGCACAAAAAGTATAGCTGAAAAAGAAAAAGGACTTCACGACAGCCTCATCAAGAGTCAAACAGTTTCTGTTAGGTATCTCATATATAGCCCTCACAGCACTCTAATATAAGCAAGAAGCCTATTAAAAACAAAATGACAAATGTATGTGGTTGGATTCGTACTCCTCTGTATCCCCTCCCCCAAGACGCTACATGAGATGAGCAATTGTAATTGTTCAGTAGGCCCTTCCCGGTGAAACTTTTCAATAAATGCAGCAAATTCGTAATCTTAGTTAACAAAGCAGAAATGGTTTTCCTACAGTGTCTTTTTCTATTCATACCCGAAATTCAAGCTCCTCCGTGCACTTGGTGTAACGTTAATCCTATCTGCTGATGGACTGGTAATGACATGACGTCCCGGAGACATCTTCCTTACTTCCCAGGCTAGTGATGTAGGCCTGCAAAAAGAAAAAAAAAAAAAACAATGAGAAAACAGCAAAATGTGGAACAAAATTTTGAGAACACGGTACATTCAAGATCATCTCTTGTTCTTAAAGTAATAAATGACCGGTTCTACGTTGAAAGCATGGTACAAAAATCACCAGTGACATAAACCCTGTAATCAACACACTTCAAGATAACTAGCAGTGACAAAATCGAGACTGCAGGACTTAAAATATTCTGACAGTCGAGTGCTTACGTAACGAAAGAAAAAGTTACATCCTGGTAGTGGTGTTTCTTCTTGTACCATAATTTCAAGCAGATAGGAACCGCACATAGCATGGTAAAGTGCACATTTTGCACCGAATGTTATGGTGTTGTGGGGCCTTACTATGTGGTGCAATTTTGTCTGCTTGCAATTAAATAAAAATAGGTTATCCACCTGTAACCGTAGTTCTAGGAGTGGTATATAGTTCATATCCACACTATGGCAGTTTCACAGGAATTGCTGATTCGTCGGACGTCTTTAAGCTAAGCTCCTCCTACCACCTAGGCAGTACATCCCAACTCCGCCCCATCAAGTCAGACCTTGCAAGCTGGAAGCAGGAATCTGTGACCCTATATAGTGGGCGGTCCCCAGCCCGCCCTCCACTTCTCCCACCGGAGACCTTAGCACAAAGCGACAGGAGAAAGGAGTGGGATCCTTGAGCTTAAGGAAAACCAGAAGAAGCAGAAGCTGGGGGAAGGTGGGAGGAAAGTTACCTACTGCAAGAGCTTCTCTCGAAGATCTACTATTACAGTAAGTTCTTACGTAACTGTACTATCTTTCTTCAAGAGGGCTCTTGCAGTAGGTTTTAACCATTAGGACCGAGTCCCAAGCAGTATAAATCAGACAAGTCTGAAGCACAGGAGGCAGGAAAGATCTGCAGAGACGCATGAAAGGGTGCCCTCAAGGACAGCTAGTCCAAAGTCAGTCCTGCACCTAGGGGCAATGTCCAGACTGTAGTGTTTTGTAAAAGTGTGGATGGAGCTCCAAGTGGCTGCAGCACAAATGTCCGCAGCAGACACGTTCTTGAAGCAAGCAGCAGACGTAGCCATGCCCCTGGCAGAATGCCCTTTGACTTCCCCTGGCAAGGGTTTGTTATACTTCTGGTAACAGAACAGAATGTAGTTTGCCAACCATTTGGACAAACACTGCTTAGAAACAGCAGCTCCCTCTCTCTGGCACAAAGTAAATGAAAAGTTGATCGGTTTTATGGACTGGCTTAGTCCAATTTGTATAGTAACGTAAAATTCTGTGAACATCTAGTGTGTGCAGAAATGCCTTCTCCCGATTACTCAGGGTAATACACTTGTAATTATATGGTCCGATTCAACGAAACTCAGAAACCCCTTTTGGCAAGAACTTAGGATTTATATGCAGAGCCACTCGGTCTCTGTGGAAAATTAAATAAAGCTCCTTACACATGAGGGCCTCAAGCTCAGAAATCCTTCAAGAAGAAGTGACAGCAACTAAAAAGAGTGCTTTCCAAGACAGATAAGAGCATATCGCAACTTGTAGCTGGTTCAAAAGAAAGCAAGGCAAGTTTCTCCAAAATAAAATCCAAATCCCAAGGAGGAGCAGGAATACGTACCAGTGGTTTCAGGTGGAGGATTCCCTTTAGAAATGTTTTAGAAACCTCCAGCTGAGCAACAGTTTTGCCCTCCACTGGGACGTGGTAGGCAGAAATGGCGGAAAGGTGGACCTTCAATGAGGAGCAACTCAGACCAAGGTCAGACAGATGCAGCAGGTACTTCATGACTGGAGGAACAGGGCACGAAAAAGGGTCCCAATCCCTTGAAGTGGCCCAGATGGAAAATCTCTTCCATTTCAAAGCATAAGTTATCCTCATGGAAGGCTTTCTAGCCTCCATACGGACTTGGGCCACCCTAGGAGAGACCCCATAGCATGAAGCAGCTATGTCAGAAGGTGCCACGCATGAAGGTGAGGGGACTTTTGAGTCCTGGATGAACCAGAGCACCCCCCTTCTGGGCCAGGAGGTCGTGACAGATGGGCATGGGAACCAAGGATTCCACTGTCAGCTGTTGCAAAAGCAGGAATCAATCTGACGCAGCCAAAGTGGGTGACCAAAATCATGTGAGCCCCTTCTGCTTGCAACTTGAGCAACACCTGCTGCAGGATCAGAATGGGAGGGAAGGCATAAAAGAACCTCTCTGTCCAGCAAAGAGATAGTGTGTCTCGCCAGAAAATACCATGCCCTAGGCCGGCCCAGTGGCGCTGAGGGGCTGGTCGCCTTACCTCACGCTATGCTGACAACCCGTGTTCAGGAATGAGCACGGGCCACCAGGGGTCAGCAGGGGTGGAGAGGGATCAAGCGTCCAAGCGACTGCTCTCTCTCTCTCTCTCTCTCCAAGGAGTGGGATTTCAGTGGTCGGTGCGCTTCTGGACCCTGGTGGCAGCTGGGGGACAGAGCATCAACACTGCAAAGACAAGCACTGAGTGGGGCAGGCACCGGGAGGAACGCGTGCATGTACCCTCCCCAGATGTCGTTGAACACCCCACTCTCGAGGGAAGGAAAAACAAGAAAATGGTCCCAGGTCGGCTAGATGAGAAAGCCACCTGCTGTAGGCCCCAACCCTGAATGGTGCTCCCTGAACTGGATCCTATTCGAGATGAGTAGTAGCTTAGGAGAGCTCCTCGCCACCCCGCCACGGGAGGTAAGCCATGGGGAAGAGGGGATGCAGCCTAATATCGGAGTACAGGGCTGGATGAGTGGCTAGGATGGATGCCAACCTGGGGACCCTAGGGGAAGAAACAGATTACACAAAAAAAAAAAAAAAAGAAGAAAACACCATGCCCTGGAACAAGCAAGCAAAACTTTGGAAGTTTTGCATTGGATGTGGAGGTGAACAGATCAAAATCTGGACTACCCCACCGGTCAAAAATGTCTTCAGCTACTGATTGGTTTAGTTCCCATTCATGAGCCTTGGCCTGGGTGTGGCTGAGACTGTCCACTAGAATGGTCTGGATGCCCGGGACATGCACTGCAGCAAGGGAGATCTGACACAGAATCGCCCAGTTTCAGACTCACATCGCTTCTCTGCAGAGGGTAGGAGCGAGTGCCCCCTTGTTTGTTCTTATAACAGACCACATGCATACTGTTCATTTGAACCAGCAGTGGACCTAGACTGGGGAGGTGTTCAAAGGCCAGAAGAGCGTACAACACTGACCGCATCTCCAACACATTGATGTGCAGAGATAGTTCTGACTGAGACCACAGCCCTTGAGCAGGGCCCCGATTTTTCTGCGGCACATCAGAGCAAAGTTCTGCAGCAGGGTTCTCATTTGCCGCAGAACTTCTGCGACACTCAACACCAATTTCTGCGGCAATTCTGCGGCACATTTTTACCCTAATTTTTTCCTTTTTTGTTTTTTTTTTGCCATATCTGACACAATGCACGCTCGTAACACAGTCATTTTATGGGTGTTTGTCGCCAAATTTTCAACATAGCCATTTCAAGACCTCTGCTCATGAACAGTGTCACTGTGATTTTCTTAATTTGTCCCGTACATTGATTACACACACTGACTGCGCCATTCTGTGCTACAAGGGTGGAAACACATTTTGGGTGAGATGTAAAAAATGACAGCTGTACTACTCATAAGACAGTGTGGTGAAATGGCAATGTTGAAACTCTGGAGTGAAAATATTGAAATTTCGCGAACTTACAAGCCTGCGTGAGAACTGCATAGCATGGCTCGTTAAACAGTCATTTTTTGGAATTTTGGCACAAATTTTCAACATGGGGTTTGGGCCCCCTTCTCATGAATAATCCGCGGTCATGGCGGTGTGCTCGGTCCCGACGGGTGATTTCGCAGTCACTGCGCCGAAATCACCCTCTCGAGCCCTGAATAACGCCATGACAGTGACATCATTCATGAGAAGGGGTCCCAAAACCCATGTTGAAAATTTGGTGCAAAATTCCAAAATGCCTGAGATATGCAATAAAGTTGAACCCTCCTATCTAGCCCATTATACAGCTTACGGGCATTTCCTCAGTTCGCGGTCACCTTTGAAGAGTGCAGGCGTGTTCCGGTCCACCGAAGATCGTCGCGCGGAGTCGGAGGTAAGTATGGGGTGGGGGAGCTGGGTGCCAGTGGGTGGGTGCGGGATGTGGGAGGGGGCTCGGGAGGCAGCGTCGTGGGACAGTTTTGTTTTACAGGGGAAAAAAAAAAAAAAGCGTCGCGGGACTGCTTGCCCACGCTGGGGTGGGCTCTGCAGCGTGCTTCTTGACTTTTGGAGGCGTTCAGCCGGCGAGGATTGGACACCCGTCGGCAAAAAAAAAAACCTATTGGCATCGCTTGCCACGCTTTGGGTGGGCCTGCTGCGCACAAGTACCTTTGGGGGCGTTCAGTCGATGGGGGATTGGGCACCCCGGCCAGCAAATGAAGCGGATGTTTGTTCCGCTGCGCCGCGACTCGCTGGTGATGGCAAATTCCGCGGATATTTCCGCTGTTTACGATCCGCTGAATCGCTGAAAACCTGGGCCCTGCCCTTGAGTGCTGGGGGTCTCCAGATGAGCCCCCCAACCCAGCCCTGAAACACCTGTCGTCAGGGTCTGGATGGGAGGAGGGGACTGAAATGGAACTCCCTTGCAGAAGTTGCTGAGATCCTGCCACCACAGGAGATCCTGTCAATTGGATTTGGAGACCAAGGCTTTTTGGTCGAGGTCGTCCAACCTCTGGTCCCACTGAACTCTGAGTGTCCACTGCAAAATCCACATGTGGAGCCCGGCTAGAGGAACACTCAGGATGGCCACCACCATAAGGACCAGAAGGCGCAATACTGACCTGGCCGAAATCAAATGGCTGGAAGCAACCAGCCGTGCCTGCTCTTGCAAGGTTTCCGCCCTGTCCAAAGGAAGGAAAGCATGACTCTGTGTAGTATCCAGCACTACTGCAATGAACCGCAGGCGCTGGAAGGGGATAAAGTGAGACATGGGGTACTTCACCATAACCCCCACTTGGCCAAACAGGTCCAAGGTAGCTGGAAGGGAGATCTCCAGCTCCTCCCTCAACGAAGCCGAAATCAGCCAATCGTCGAGGAATGGGAAGATATAGTGGCCCTGACACTGCGAAGCTGCAGCCACTATCCCCAGACACTTGGTAAAGACCCTGGGAGCCAAAGACAGACCAGAAGGGAGGGCCTTGAACTGGCAGAGCTCCCCTTGAAAGGAGAACCTGAGGTAGCAGTGGTGGGCTTTAAAAACCGGTATGTGGCCGGCTCGGTGGCGCGGAGGGTTGAGGCGCTGGATGCCACACCTCGTACCACACCGGCGACCCGGGTTCGGGAGCGGACTCGGGTTGATGGGGGTCGGCCGGGAGGGAGAAGGATTAAGCGCCCAATGGCTGCTCTCCTTCTCCAGGGAAGGAGGACCGTACTCACCACTGCGTTACGCCACCTGTTGGGGGAATCTCTGGGTGGTCGGTGCAGCTGGGAGACACTCTACGCAAGGGTAGACGTTGGCAGAGGACCGGCCTCGAAGTGCGTCTCTACGCGCGCCGGCAGCCTTGCTCCTCATTGCACGCCAACGTTGGGGATCCACCAGAACACCAGGAAAAAATCCTGCCCTGATCTAGGCGACGAGCCTCAGCGTTGGTTCCAAGGCAGCAACCGAGAAGCAGACTCTGCTGTGCGCGCTCCCAACAATGCTCAGGGAGAGATAGAGGGGATCTCCACCACCCTGCCCAGAGGGTAATCCGAGGCCCTGAAGGTACGAGGGTAGCGTCGGCACTCTAGGGGCAGACTCCTTGGGGCTGCAAACTGGGATCTACAAGGGGAGTTCTGAGAGAGAGAGGGATCAGTGGCAGCAGTAGGAGGATAAAGAAATAGTTAAAAAAAAAAAAACCAAAAAAAAACCGCCATGTGCAGGTATGCATCCTGCATGTCTAGGGCGCAGAGCCACTATCCCTTGTGCGGCATGGGCAACAGGCCTAAAAAGGTCAGCATCCAAAACCTTTTGTACTCTATGTACAGATTTAGGGTGCTGAGGTCTAGTATCCTGCATAGGGCTCACTTCTTTTTGGGAACCAGGAAGAAGTGAGGGTAATATCCTCTTCCTATCTGGTTTAGAGGGACGGGTTCTAGGGCTGCCTTTTGCAGAAGAGCCTCTATCTCTTCCCTTATGATGGGGATGTGCGCCTTACAGGATAGACCCGGAAGACGGTCTGGGGGGTCTCTCCAGAAACTCCAACGTGTGGCCCTGAGAGATTAATTGAAGGACTCACGAATCTGCGGTAATCGCTTCCAACCCTGCCAGATGGCCGGTGAACCTTCCTCCCACCAGTTCCTCGGACTGAAGAAGAGGAGGAGGAGGGGAGGCAGACTGCGAGTCAAGAGGAGGAGGGAGGGAGGGTTGGGGAGGCCCACCCCTGAAGCTCTCTGGTTCTTGGCTGGGGGAGTGGCCGTGGCTGAGGGGGCCTGACGTTTGGTCTGACGTCTGGCCTGTTGTTGGTGTTTTGTCTGCCATCTCTGTTGGCGACAAAAAGACTGCCGTGGTTTAAAGCCAGTGCGGTAAATAGTCTATACCGAATGCAGAGCCTGACCCTTATTCTAGTGATTGGTGATGATGTCTTGAGCATCTCCACCAAAGATGACAGAATTCCAGAAGGGTGCATCTTGGATGGCAGCCTGGACATCAGGTGCCAGTCCAGAGACCCTCAACTAAGAATACCTCCTCAGGCAGACAGTCGTAGCCATGCCCCTAGCCAAGAAGTCAACAGCATTGTAAGTCGCCCTCAGAGAGTGGCGACAAGCAACTTTGGCTGACCGGATGGTGTCAGAAAAGGTGTCCTTCTCCTCAGAGTCCAGCAAGGCCTCAATGACCGCCTCTATCTTGGGAAAGAGGGAATTTTGGTACACCACTATGTGCGCCACATAGTTCAGGGTGCGAACTGCCAGAATGGGAGACGAATAAAATCTGCACCCAAACTCATCAAGCTGCTTCGATTCCTTATCAGGAGGGGAGCTGCTCATATGCTTAGGCTTAGCTAGCCTATCATGCGCTGCACTAATAACCACTAAGTCTGCTTCAGGGTGGACACTAAGGTGATCCTTACCCTCCCGCATACGGTAAATCCTGTCTGCCTTCTAGGCTACAGCCGGAATGGATGAAGGCACTGACCAGATGGTAGAGGCCAAGTCCTCATGAGGCTCCAACCACAGAGGCATGAGTACCGGGGACAGGTCATGCATATCCAAATGTTCAGCCAGCCTCTTCCATTTGAGGTCTTGCGTCTTCCATGCTTAGGCCTCCGCAATCTTTTTTTTTTTTTTTTTTTAAACTCTCTTTATGCACCTACCTGACCGAGGCTTCTCGCAGGGTCCAATGCTCTGCTCCGCAGCTTCACCGCCCATCTGAACCGCTGCTCCCGTCGCTACATTGGGATCAGGACCCCAGGCTCTCCCAACCCCAAGGAGAGGCCTGCGAGTCCCAGGGGGAGAGTTGGGAGTTGCGGCCGACATTGGGAGTGTGGCCGGGGGGCACCTGATGGTTGCCATCGCCTCACCCGGTGGTAGGGGATTTTTCTGTGTTTCCCCCCCATTGGCTGGGAAGTGCAATACACTACAGCACACTGCATTCTCGCTCCTGAGCACACCCACAGAAGCGCCTCCGAGCCAATCCCCATTCTTTCTGGCTCCCGACTGCTGTGAGCCCCCAGAACCACCAGAGGCCACTAGACTGCGGGAGCATGGAACACCCCCCAGGGAGGGAGAGCTGTCCTCCGGACGCTCAATCCGTACCCTCCCCTGCCGACCCCGACGTCCTGGGCTCATTCCCGAACCCAGATCACCAGTGTGGCGCCAGCACCCCAACCCTCAGCGCCACCGGGCCAGCCCATTACAATCTTTTTGACGAGGTCTGTGAAGGAGGGTTCCTCCGGAGGACACTTCGGAGACTCCTTAGTCTTGGGCTCATCTGGAAGAGGCATTTCAAACTCACAGGTTAAGAAAGAGGAGACAGACTCTGAGTCCAAAGCCAGCCAATTTTTCAGGATTGGAAACATGACCCCTGGGCAAGGAACCTCCTAAAAAGGAACAGGGGGTCTGCCCTTCAGTGATGGCAGCAAAGCCCTTCGTCAGACTTGACGCAGAAAGACAGGACTCCACTGGCGATGGGGACCTACTCATCAGGTCTGGGCACACCAGGGTAAAGACCACTGCCAGATGATGGCTGTCTAGCTCAGAGACTAACTGAGACAGTCTCCTTCCACCAAGACTGGAGGATTACCCTGAAGTCCGCCTGAGGTTGAGGAGGCGGGAATGGGGGCAGGTATACTGGCTGGAGACCAGCGCCACAGCCAGCTATCCTGACGTCTGGTACCCTGATGGCAGATAACCAGACATATGGTAATGAAGGACATACCCCGGCAAAGGGAATCCTGAAGCCTTATACCCTGGCAGAAGGTATTCAGGGGTATGATAGTGTGGCATATGATAGCCTTGCATGAGAGGACCTGATGATGGCCCAGACAGAGAAGCCATAGGGCCAGGCAAAGGACCCAGAGAAGGCCTGAAAAGTGGAATATAAGACCCTAAGGGTAAGCCCCACGTCAGCCCAGAGAGCCCCTCTGGCATAAGCAGAGGGGTGGAAGGTCCTGCCATAAGAGCTGATGGTGAACAGACCTGAGGGTCAGCTGGGAGCATTGTAAAAATGTCCGGTTGTGACCCAGAGATGGAATCATCGTGCTGACTTCCCTCAACCTCCGGCTCCTGGTGCTCTGGGAGGCCAAAGGGGGGAAAACGTTACCCAAGTGGGGCAATCCCTCCGGAGTGAGCTGAGGCCTGAGTGGCAGCGGGCACTGATGCTCAACATTGGACCTCTTGTCAGGGCCCGATGGAAGCACCTGGGCTAAGTGGGCATCAGAAGATCCTCCGTCTGACTTATCAGTCATGCCTGGGCGGTCACCAGAGTCCCCAACAGCTGACTTATCAACCTGGGCTGGGTGCTCGTCGGGGGATCCGAATGACTTATCAGCTCCATCATCCAACTTAGGCCCTTTAGTTTTCAGGGGCCTAAGAGTGGCTGGAACCTCAGACTTGGCCGAAGCAGCCGCCGCTACCAAGACCAGCGGCAACAGGGGGACCAAGGGCTGCTCCTGGGAGGCTTGCCCGCTGAGGAACGTTTCCTAGAGGAAGAAGGCCATTGGTAGTCCACAGTCCCCGAAGGGAGACGCGGGCAGGAAGGGGACCTCTCCTGGCCTCAGTGCTTCTCCTTGTCGTCGTCCTTTTTGTGCCGGTGCAAGTACAATGATAGAGAGGAAGAGTCTGTGGAGGAGTTGTGGGATAACAGATGAACCGAACTGCAGTTTCAACACACAATCTGTGTGTGATGTTTATTCAAAATATAGAAAATAACCTTCAACAATGGCATATTCCTTCTTCAATACATCAGTTTGCAGCAACTGACTCACTGATCTACTGTTCTAAACTTTTCAGTGAAAACCCCTCAACCCTATGGTTGCCTTGTTTGCTTGGGTGGTGGGGGCTCAAAAAAAAAAAAAAAAAACAAGCTACAGACAAAGAACCTCAGTGCAGAGGCACTGAAACAAGGGTTACCCCAAAGGGCACTGGCAATAAGCCAAGTTTCAAAGAAACACAACATCACACATATTTCCATAATGCAAAGCAGCATGGGATATTTGCAAATCACTATGAAATTTGAGATTGGCTCAGTTCACAGCAGGAATGCATGGTACCAATTTACATGCATTTAATAACACAACCAACTTACTGTAATTTCTATAATACAGTCACCTAGTACTTTTTACCTTTATCAAAAACGCCTAGTGCCATGGTATTTTCAACATTTACAGGTTTCACAAACATAAGTGTAACCCCCTTGTTCCCAAGGGTTATAAGAATCTCGTTTAGAATCAGTGGTAGGCAGGGAAGGCAGCTAGTGATTTTCCAGTAAATGGATTTAACTCTGTCCCTCTCTGCCTCTGGTTTCAGCTGGGAGCTGGTGAGGTGATGTCACCTTAGAACTCTCGCAGCAGCATAAGCTACAGCAGTTGCTGTGAGTGGGGACTGTAGAATTCTAGAGTGCAGTTCTGCACCAGTGACTGTAGAGTGCAGAGTTCAGTACAAGATCTCAGAGAGTGAGCAGTGTGGGCTCTGATGAGTGTTCCAGTTTTTCTCACCCTAGTGGAGTACAGCATTTTTCAGCTTTAGTGAAGTGGTGGAAACCGTCTACAGGGTTTTCCTGTTCTTCATCCCAGGTGGGATGGAGCAGGCTGCCAGGATGTCAGGGGCAATCCCCTGATCCTACTAGGACATTGTGAGCTGCCTTGTGCGACAACTTCTTGTGAGTACTTTGTTTTTCTGAAATCTGCCCAGGAGTACCTGCATTTAAGGTGAATTTCTCTAACAAAAAGGGACCCCGTCACCTAAGACATTTAAAAGTTGGCTGACCACAGTGGAGTTCAGTATGTGAGCAGAACTTTAACCTTTGACACCCGTGTGGTGTTTTGCTGATGTTAAGTGTGAAATACATTTCTAGAAAGCATCAACAGTAACTTTTGGTACAATGTGAGGTGTTTTGCTGGAGGGATGGCAGAGTATGAACTTGGAAACAAAAGGTGGGAGAGTCCCCATCTGGAGTGACCAGTTTAGCACTCCGGGTTCTGAAGGGCACTTGAGTTTTCTGTCAGTGCATGGGGCCAATACCTGAAGAAATGCCTACCCCAGTGAGTGGGTTTTTCTCAAATTTGAGCCTTTAGTGCTCTGACGTGGTCAGTGTGCCACAATTAATCCTATGCTATATGGGAAGCATCCAAGTACTGGCTGTGTGTGCCATTTCTAGAGGAACTTGTGTGTTCACCTATGGCTAGTTCCACATTTTCTACAGTAATCCTATGCCATATGGGACTTCCATGTACTGGCCGTGTGTGCCTAGTCGAGGAAATTTGCTTGGTGTGTTTTACCGGTGGCTAGTTCCACATTTTGTAGTGTCATCCTATGCTACATGGGAAATTTGGAGTTCTGTACCTCAGATGTCTGCATTTACCATATGTGTAAACTCTTGGGGGGGGGGGGGTCCATCTTTGCTTTGTGTGTTCCTACTTTGTTACGGAATAAAGCCACACTCTAGAATCCCAACCTGGTATGGACATTTATGTTACTGTTTCATGTGGAGTTACTTAAGTGCTCCGTCCAGAAGTGCAAATCTAGCATAGCCCTGAGCAAACGTCTTCTCCCCAGGACCTGGGTTTTGGCCATAGTATTGGTCCCACCAGGTGTGTGCCTAGTAGCCACACTTGGCTTGTTTTCTATAATGTCTACTCCATCTGCATATCCCACCCCGTCTATGGTGGCACTATGTAACCCCCAACCCCTCTCTGTTCCCATAGACTATGGGAGGTGTTCCTACTGGTTAAATAAGTGGCCGGTGGGGGGGTCACATCAAGGTATTTTATGACACAGTGCTGTTACATACTAAATCCAACAACGATAAACACAGCCTGTTTTACATAATGTCGGAGGTCATCACAATAAACTCCCTTTACGAGGACCTGAGTGGGAAAAGGAAAATCAAAGAGGACACTATAGCATAGTCAAGAAAGGGGAGGGGGTACCATAGGCGGCCAACCTTAGGGACTAGAAATTGTAAAGAATAGATTAGGCAAAGAAACAGAAGAACTGCTGCAACAGATTTAAGAAAGGTCAGTCCTCAAGAGTGGCAGGATCAGCTGGTCTGGTGGCACTGAGGGTTGAGGCGCTGGACGCCACACTTCATGCCGCGCTGGCGACCTGGGTTCGGGAACGAGCCCGGACCGCCATGGGTCGGCAGGGGAGAGAGAGGATCGAGCATCCGTAGGACTGCTCTGTTCTCTCGGGGAGGGATACAGGGGAAGCCCGGCGCAGTAGCAGCCCCCGGTGGAGACCAGCAGCACTGCAATGCTCAGGGGCTCACGAGCGAGGGGAAAGATGTTGGCAGCTGCCTTCCAGACGTGGGTGGGAGCACCCACATCGCGGACTGGGTGGCACTGCACGTCCAACGTTGAGGGTGTAAACATCCAGAAATACCCCTCCGGTTTGGATAGGCGATGGCCCTGCCAGTGCCACCGCCACACGCTGGTTCCCCGTCACTGCCCCCTTCGGTTTCTCTGGGTTGCCATCCCCCGACCTGGGGAACCATGATGAAATTGAAGATGTAGGGGAACACAGCGGGCGGTAGAGCAAGTCGGCGAGTGCAGTGGCCCGAGAGAGTCCCGAGCCAGAGGGCCAGAAAAATAGTTGAAAAAAAAAGAATGGCAGGATCTTCCTGTCACATATTCCTCTACCTTAAGAGGGAAGCAGTTATCTCAGACTGCTTACCACCTTCCTGTCCCAGGAAGGGATGGAGCTTCCACCCATCCATCTTCAGAAGGCTCTGTCTCAGGGTCTCTATTAACAAAGAACACGCCATCATAAACACAGTGGATATCATCATGCTTTACCCTGAAGCCTTAACATATTTCTCAACAGACACTAATGGTACTGTCCCCTGCACTATCTCCTTTTAGGAAAAGTCTGTCATATTTCTTAACCGAAAATCTGAATGGCTGTAAAGTCCAGTACCATAGAAAGACTTTCTCTGGTGTGAGTAATTACATGCTCCAACCCCAGCAGACATGCTGGTTTTAAGCAGGGGCCCAGCTCTAGGTTCAACCTCTCTACATAAACCCACTATGTCTCTTGAATCATTCATTTTGATTGCTGCTAATACAGACACCTGAGGGTGGACACTCTAAGTGTTACCCCAACACAGGTTCCAATCCATTTTCCATTAACCTCCTCCTTTGTAGGTTTTCCATCAAAAAAAAAAAATAAATAAAACACATGTACCACCTCCTTGATCTTAACATATTGTAACATTTTGGCAACATTAGCATCTTTAGCCTGCAGTATACCCCAGTCAATACTGTTACTAGAGTTAGCTGTATCAATACAAGAAAAAGTCCCTTCAGCCTCATAGGCTTCTTGCTTGCCTGGGGTCTTCAACCCCAGCACAATATCACTAGTCACAGTCTTACCTGGGATCTCACATTTAAGTTCCATACTTCCATCTCTGACCTCCAACACGTAACATCCTGGGAACACAGGTAGCAAAGGAATTTCCTGCTCAGTCAAGGGGTCTTCCTCCAGCTTAGCCCATGAAAAATCCTCCTCCAATTCTTTATCCAAACTCTCTGGCAGGGACCTCTCAAGCACCTGGCACTGGCGTTCCACCTCTCTGCGTAGAAGGTCTGCCTCGACCCCACGGTAGTTCCTCATCCCTTTGCATCTCTTCATCATCTTCAGGCTTGGCCTTCCTCCGAGCTCCCAGGTCCAGTCCAGGCAGCAACTTCTCTCCATCTATCAGCCATTGTTCAGGTCAGCACTCCACGGACTTTCTTCTCCAGGTTCTCCGCTGGCAACTCTTGGTGCATTGGTCCACCTGGGATATCTGGACGATATCCACCGGAAAACATCCCTCTTAGGTCAGTCCAGACGTTTCCAGGAAGTTATCCCACTTCTTACACGAAGTCTGTGGAGGGGTTGTGGGATAACATATGAACCAGACACCTAACTTCAGTTTCAACACACAATCTCTATGTGATGTTTATTCAAACTACAGGAAATAATCTTCAGCAACGGCATATTCCTTCTTCAATACATCAGTTTGCAGCAACAGACTACATATGTCCTTCCTCTGCACTTGTCAGCACCTATGGACTCACTGATATACTGATCTAAACTTTTCAGGGAAAACCCTTCATCTCTATGGTTGCCTTGTTTGCTTGGGTGGTGGGGGCTCAAAAAGAAAAAACCCAAAACAAGCTACAGACAAAGAACCTCAGTGCAGAAGCACTGAAACAAGGGTTACCCCAAAGGGCATTGGCAATAAGCCAAGTTTCAAAGAAACACAACATTACACATACTTCCATAATGCAAAGCAGCATGGGATATATGTAAATCACTATGAAATTTGAGATTGGCTCAGTTTACAGCAGGAATGCATGATACCAATTTACATGCATTTAACACAACCAACTTAATTTAATACAGTCACCTAGTACTTTTTACCTTTATCAAAAACACCTAGTGCCATGGTATTTTCAATATTTACAGCTTTCATAAATATAAGGTATATACATCAAGGTATTTTATGACAAAGTGCAGTTACATACTAAATCCAGCAACAATAAACACAGCCTGTTGTTTTACATAAGCTCGGAGGTCATCACAATAACCTCCCTGTATAAGGACCTGAGAGGGAAAAGGAAAATTAAAGAGGACACTATAGCAAAGTTGGGGGCATAGGTGGCCAACCTTACGGACTAGAAATTGTAGAAAATAGATTAGGCTAAGAAACAGAAGAACTGTTGCAACAGATTTAGGAAAGGTCGGTCCTCAAGAGTGGCACGAACTCCCTGTCACAGTGGCACTCCGCAGCTTCTTGAACTCCTTCTCCATCTATGCCATTTTTATCTTTAAAAGATAGGCCTTGAGGGCCTTCTGCCTGCATTTCCGTGCCGTGTAAAATGAAGGTAGGCTTCACAGTCCTCAGTCTTGTGTTCCAGGCCCAGGCAGAAAAGAGGCATAGGGAATGGGCGTCCTTATGAGGGAGTTGTGTGCCACAGGAATCACACTTATTCTTATGCGACTCAGAAGGCGTCAGAGAAGATATGCACAATAATATTTCTGGAACAGTAAAATATGAAGAAAATGTAATCGGAAAATACTCATCCAAAATGGCGGTCGAACTGTAGCAGCACTCTCCACAAGGTCTGACGTGGACAGGTCAATGGACAGGAAAGAACTGGAGGGCAGGCTGGGGACCGTCCAATATACAGGGTCATGCTGACGGTCCCCTATCAGACACTGCTAGCTAAAGTTTTCCGTGTGGTCCTGATGCCAGGGGACGTAGTCCTAATGGTCAATACCTACTGCAGGAGCCCTTTAGAAGTAAGATCCTATTTTTCTAGGTGTGTGAATATAGTTCACTATCCACCTTCAGGCAGACTACTAGCAGTTCTCTGGGAGGAGGGGACAAGGCGCACACACCTACTTGGCAAACAGAAACTGGAGAACCAAGGTCCCAAAAGAAAAAATGAATCACCATAGTAATGATGTTTTTTCCAGGGGATCGCTCAGTATGCTTAACAAATGCAGTCAGATCTTATTACCAGCCCACCCAAATAAATATTGGGACCTAAGTAATCCACATGGGTAAAAAAACAAAATGACTATAGAACATTTTAAACTGAGGTAGAGCCCCAAAAATTATCTTTGATCCATTGACTGAGCTACACTATAGGAAACTTGTTTTAAACTAATCCTGAAAATAACAACAAATGCCATGAAGAAACAGACAGCTGAAATTAATCACATCAAATCAAGCTTTATGTTTCTAGCGTCTTTCAAAACCAAGGTGCTGCACATAATATCAGATATACATATAAATTTAAAACAGGAGAATAAAAACAGATTAACCATAATTAGGGACGGCCAAGTTAAATAAGTATGTTTTTAACTCAATTTTAAACCTATCGACGGCCAGGCATTCTCTTAACCGAATGCTCCCCCACCCACTAGACTACTCAAAATGAAACATCCAGGCTCCTTACATAGGGCTCCCTGAGAGAAAGTGTGACTGCAGTTCCAACAGAGTCAGACTACCCTAGGAAAGTGATCTTGTGATTTTACGATATAACTTGGAACCCTTCAGAACACTCCTGTTGATACTTCACCTCCAAGTACAAAAACAGTAAATACTGGAAAACATGCAAGAGTAGTCCACACTTAACGAGATGAGGTCAGCATACTAAAAGAGCTGTATAAGGATCGGGTAGTTCACAAAAGTTAGAGGTATAATATTCAAACAGTCGACCACTCTACTCATGAAGGGGGGTAGGTCGGCATTCTTAAATAACGTTTATAATGTTCCAAGTGTTTCACACATGGAGGAGGAATCACTGCATAAAGTTTAGACACAGCCTGTCAATATGCAATGTTCAAACAAGAATCCAATATAGAGGTACCATGCAGGAAGACAGTCAGCTCTCATGAATCTCCCTCTGTCTTCGAGTCGCCATCTTTCTCTCCCGCCTTTTCATGTTCAATTCTCCAGACCGGCTTATCGGGAGTCACTGAATAGATAATAATGCCTGTTCCAGAGGATTTTCAGCTTAGCGGGCAATAGAAGTTGATGTTGTAGCTTAAGGAGCTCTGTACATGATCAAATGCCTTCTGACACTGCCTCGTGGCATGTGACAGGTCTGGAAATAGTGAGATGTGGACATCTCCCATACCACAACTCTCTCTTCCTTCTTGCCAGGGCTAGGATGCAATCTCTAATCCCAACCCCACTGCAAACTATTAAGATAGCCCATGGTCCTCCACTGCTAGCTGCTGCCCGCTTGGGCGTGATCCCAGTAAGATTTCTCCATTGCAAGGGCAAGGTCCTCATCTGCTAAGCCAGCATCTGAGGCAGCATTACAGAAATAAAGTCTAAAGGGGCTTCTCCTTCCGATTGTTCCAGCAGCCCAATCAGATGAACATGCCTCTCTCGTTTGATTTTCCACCATCTCTAGTCATTGTCATAGCAGGGCATTTTCTCTGATCAACTGCATGTTGGGATCAACGGCTTTCAACACTGAGCCGTCTATTCTTTCAATCAGTTGCTCTGCGTTATCCAGCCTAGTCTCCAGAGTGGAGACCCTGGGTGTTAGTCCACCTAGTTTGTTATCCATTTCTTGAACTGTTCGTACCAGCTGTGTGAAGGCTGAATTAACTGTGGCGAGGGACACTGCACCGGAGTTGGTACCACTGCTTCCCCGTGGCTCCATCATGCGGCGGGGGCCTTGCATCTCATGCCTTCATCTTTGATGAAAAGAACGGTTACAGGAGCTGAAGAGTTCTGCTTGCCCATCGCTCGTTAGGAGTTACTTGCCAGCAACCACAGGAAACTGGTAGGCTTCAATCAAAAGCAATTAACTTAGTTATTTTAAGTTTGGAAACACAACCGCAGGAGCTCTCTACAGATATGTCTGCTCTGTTCTGCTGCTAAACCATGTCCCCTTAACCCATGCTGTTTACTATCCTGGAGACCACTGCTCTCCATGTAGTCCACAAGGTCCTCTTTAACCAGTGATTCCATCAGCTTCCCTACAACAGATGTAAGACTGACAGGTCTGCAGTTCCCTGCCTGTTCCTTGTCTCCTTCCCCCATGGAGCGGAACCATGTCTGCCACCCTCCAGTCCTTCAGAACTACCTCAGTCTGTAATGAGCTACTGAACAGTCCTACCAGGGGTTCAGTCAGTTCCGCTGCCAGTTCCTTGAGCACCCTCAGATGCATTCCATCTGGTCCCAGGGCCTTATCTATCGTTAGAGCTGCAGGCTCTTTCAGGACTCTTTTGCCTATAAATACAGGCTGCTTCATCTACAGGGCCCCCATTGTGGCTGCTTTGATGCCACTCTCTGGCAAGGGACGACTGTCCTCCCCAGTGAAAACAGAGTAAAAGTAATTATTAAGAATGGCATCCTTTTGCATGTCCTCCTCTAACACCTTACCACCCTTAGGTAGCCTAAAGATCCTCCCTAATATACAGGATGAAATTTCTCTGCCTTTGACCCTCTCTGCAATATGTAGCTCTGTGTCTGCTTTTGTCTTCCTAACCCTTCTTTGCCTCCTAATTGCTCAGTAAGTATTCTCCTTGTTCTTCATCCCCTGCTTTTCTTTGTACCGGGAAAAAACCTTTTTCTTGACCCTCACTGCTTCCATGACCCTTGCAGAGAACCATAATGGTCTCTTGAACTTGTTCCTTTTGGTTACCATTCTCATGCATAACTTAGATGGCACAAGGATGGCCCCTTCATTGCCCCCCATCTCTCTTCCACTCCTCCTAAGCTGTCTATCCCACCTAACTTGTCCTGGACCAACTTTTTCAAACTGTTGAAGTCTAGCCTTCTGAAATCAAGGACCTCAGTTCTAAATTGGGGTTTTCCTGTCCCTAGGGCCAGTCTGAATCAAATGGAATTGTGGTTGTTGTTCCCTAGTGGATTCCCTACTCATCCAGTTCCCATCAACTCTGAGTGGGTAAGCACCACCTCGAGAATGGCCTTCTGCCTGGTGGGCTCCTTAGCTAGCTGTACCAGTAGACAGTCCTGGAATGTATCCCATAAATCTTGATTTCTGGTGCTCCTGGCCACTGGAACATCCAATTAATGTCCAGCAGGTTCGGATCACCAACTCCTACTACTTCTCCCTTTGCCACCTCCTTTTGTAGTTCTTCCCAGAGCTCTCTATCCCTTTCTTCCCCATGCCCTAGTGGTCTACAGAATACCCCAAGTGCAGTTTCTTGCCTAAGGCCATCATGAGTTGCACTCACAGCAACTCTATCTCACTATTACTACCCATGATGCACACATCCACCACAGGAAAAAATTACTTAGCATAGTAATATTATTTCTTTCAAGGGATCCCTCACTATGTTTACTGTTGCAATCAGCCTGCAGGTCTGAGCTACCCCGGAAAGTGGAATTTTATGCAAATTAGCGAGTGATGGAATGAAATTCAAATCTCTGCTGCGTGGTCACGCTCCACTCTGCCCTCTAACATTGTATTTATTTCAATAGCCAGAGGAGCAGTGACCACTAAACTAGCTACACTCAACCAACAAAAATATCAAAAACATATTGGCCCCTACTAGGGCAAATTATGGCAGACTAAAGTTATGCATCAAAAACACTCAAAAACTGATTGTAGGCAATCAGTAGTAATGCTCCTGCAAACTGAAGACCGAAAAAAATAACTTGATTCTTGGAGAATCTTTTCCAGGTTCTGGAAGAGGAGGTAGGGTGTCTGTGTTAAGCATAGTGAGGGATCCCTTGGAAGAAACAATATTACTACTGTAATTTTTTCTTCACACCCCAGGAATCCCTCACTGTGCTTACTGCTGCAGACTATAAAGCAAGTGAAGGACAAGTAGCAGCAGCAAAGATCTCTGCAGCTGAAACAGGCAACAGAAGTTGTCATGTCTCTGGTGGCATGACCACGAACAATGCCAGGAAGATCCTTACCATACTTCCTGTGGCAAAAAGTGATACAATTGGCCAACCATTTGGACAAGCACTCTTTGCCAGGAGCAAAACAAACAGCTGTGAGGACTTCCTGCAGTCCTTTGCACGGTTAGTATAGCAAAGCAGAATTCTATGCACATCTTAAGTGTGGAGCAATGCTTCCACTGGACTGGCATGCTCTGGGAAATAACCAGGCAAGTGGATAGATTGACTTAAAGTAAATTCAGACACCACTTTAGGAAGAAACTTAGGATTCTACAACAAAGACACTATGTCTTTGTGGAAAACCAAATCAGGAGGCTCACACATGACAGCTTGAAGCTCAGAAATCCTTCAAGCAGAAGTAACAGCAACTAAAAATAACGCTTTCCATAATAGAAAGCATAGTTCACAGGTTGCGGCTGGCTCAAAAGTAGCCAAAGTAAGTTTCTCCAACACAAAATTTAAGTCCCAAGGCGGGACTGGATTGCAGATGGGAGGCTTCAAGTGAAGAATGCCTCTAAGATATGTATAGGACATCACCAGTTGTGCCACCATACGGCTGTCACCAGGCACATGGAAGGCTGAAATGGCTGACAGGTGTACTTTAAATGAGGAGTACTTCAGGCCAGAGTGTGACAGGGATAGCAAGTACTCCAGAATCTGATTCACCGGACAAGTGAAAGGATCCAGTTGACACAAAGCAGCCCACAGAGCAAAGCATTTCCACTTCATGGCATAAGAGGCCCTGGTGGAGGACTTCCTAGCTGCCACCAGGATATCCGCCACCTTGGGGGACATCCCAAATCGAGCTATGGCTATGTCTTCAGGAGGTAGGCATAAAGATGCAGGGATCTGAGGTCCAGATGGAGCAGGGTGCACCATTCCTGACAGAGTAAGCCGGTGTACAGAGGCAAGGGCACCAGAGATTCCATGGTCAACTGCTGCAGCAGAGGGAACAAGATCTGACGAGGCCAGAAGGGGGCAATGAGAAGTATAGTAGCCCCTTCCATCTGGAACTTGATCAGGCCCCTCTGAAGCAGTGAAAAGGGAGGAAAGGCACAAAGAAACCTCCCTTTACAAGAGAGGGACAATGCGTCTGACCAGAAAACACCAGCACTTGCAGCAAGCGAGCAAAAAAGCGGCAGTTTCGAGTTGAGTGTGGACACAAAAAAGGGTCCGACTCTGGACGACCCACCTGTCGAACAGGTCTTTTACGACTGAGGTTAGCAGTTCCAACTTATGCATCCTGGACTGCGACTAGCAGAGCCTGTCTGCCAGGACATTTTGGACACCTGGAACATGGATGGCCGATAGTTCTAGATCGTGTTCTAGAGCCCAGTACCAGACTCTCACTGTTTCCCAGCAGAGGGGGCATGAGTGAGTGCTCCCCCGTTTGTTGATGTAATGAACTGAGCCGATGTCGTCCATCTGAACTAGCAGAAGACCCGGGGACAGCAGAGTCTGGAAGGCCTGCAGGGCATATAGGACTGTCCGCATCTCCAGGACATTGATGTGGAGAGTAGTCTCCATCCTTGACTACGTCCCTTGCGTTTTTTGGGGCCCTGATGAGCCCCCAGCCCAACCCCGAAGCATCTGTGGTCGGAATGTGCTGAGAGGCGGGGATGAAGGAAGGAACCCCTTTCAACAGGTTGTCGGGTTCCATCCACCAAAGCAGAACCATTTTGACCAGAGAGGAGACTAGAACCTGCTGTCCCAGGTCATCAGTGCACTGATCCCACTGGACCCGCAATGACCACTAAAGTATTCCTAATGTGTAATCTGGATAGAAGCACTGTGACAAATGCCTCAGCCATCAAGCCCAAGAGCCAGAAAAAGGTTCTGGCTGAAACATATTAGCTGTTGCATAGCAGGCAGGCTTGAGCCATTAAGCAGTCCACCCTGTCCTGGAGCAAGAAGATCATACCCTAAGCCGCATCCAGAACCACCCCTATGTACTGAAGGCACTGATGGGGTTCAAGACTGACTTTGGCAGGCTGACCAGGACTCCCAGGTGCTGGAACAGTTGGGAGGTATGTTCCTGAGTCTGCAACAGATGCTCCCTGGACTGAGCTTTGAGGAGCCAGTCATCCAGGTAGGGAAAAATGTAGAGTCCCTCACGCCTGAGGGCTGTGGTAACTACTGCCAAGCATTTGGTGAACATATGAGGGACCAAATATAAGCCAAAGATCAGGGCCCGGAACCGAAAGTGTGTTCCTTGGAACTGGAACCTGAGGTACTGTCTGTGGGAAGCACACACCCTGATATGCAGGTATGCGTCCTACAGGAGGGAACATATCCAATCCCCTTGATGCAGAAGGGGCAGCAGTCCATGGAGGGTCACCATCTAGAATTTTTTGTACTGAATAAAGAAGTTTAGCTCTCAAAGATCCAGGATGGGCCTGATCTGCCCAGAGTATCTGGGGACCAGAAAGAAGTGGGAGAAGAACCCCCTGCCCTGCCGAGTCCCAAGGATGGGTTCTATGGCCCTTTTGTGAAACAACATGCGAATCTCCTCCCACAGCACTGGAATAAGAGGACTGAACCAGAGGTTTTTCCAGAGACCACTCCAGGAGCTCTATAGTGTGGCCGTATTCTATGAGCTGCAAGACCCAGGCATTTCTGGTGGCCTCCATCCACCTGTCCAGCTGCAGGAAGAAACGACCCCCTACAACCACCTCCTGCCCTGCCAGGTGGGAGTGGGGATGGGGGAAGTGGGGGGGGGTTCGAGTAAGGAGTCATGATGCAGTAGAAGCTGCGGTCAGGGTTGCATCGCCTACCCTGGGAGCTTTTCCAGTGGTTGAGGTAAGGGTAGGCAGGGCTGTGAATGCTCTATGTTTATCTTGAGGCTTGGCGCTGGGCTTGGCTCTATGGGTAGCCTGACCAAAGGGCACCCACTGACCACATCTAGGCTGGGTGTGGTGCATAGTGTGGACCGAACACAACATGCAGCCGAAAGTCTGCAGGTTAGAAAGTATATCCTGCACATCTGTCACAAACAGTTTATACCCTCTAAAGGGGGCATTCAGGATGAACTGTTGCACATCCTGGGCAAAGCCTGACACCCGCAGCCAAGAAAGTCTTCGAAGACAGATACCCGCCGCAGCTGACCAGGCCAAGGCATCAATGGAGTCGTAGGCAGAGTACAGAAGGCGCTTGCTAACGACAGCCCCCAACTGAATGTTCTGAAGCAACTGCTGTCTCAGTGAGTCCTCTGGGAGGGATTTGGTTGCTTCTTTGGCCTGTGCCCAGAGTTTGTTCTGATACTGGACTATATGGGCGATATAGTTTAGTATTCTTATGGTCAAAGTGGCAGAGGAAAAGATCCCCTTTCCAATCAAAGCCAACCTCTGGGATTCTTAGTCTGGAGGAAGAGAGCTGAGGTGTTTGGGCCTTTTGGTAAGGTCATGGGCAGCATTAATGACCACAGAATCTGCCTGGGGTTGCACTGTGAGAAAGATTTCCCCGCAGAAACCTGGTATAACGTATTCACCTTCCTAGGCATGGCAGAGACCAAGTTGGGCTCATGTCAAGCAGCCATGGTGGCATCCTCAAAAGGTTCTATCAAAAGAGAAATGACAAGAGGAGTGGTATTTGGCAGGCCTAGGTAACTGGACAGATGGCATCAGTTTGGGTCCTGCTCCTCGGTGTCAAACCCCATGGCAGCCTGCAACTGTCTCAAAGTGGGGACAAAACATGGGTCATCGGGGGGGGGAAGGGAACCGAGGATTTACTTGAGGGTCTCCTTGCCATTGGACAGCACCATGGAGGTGGAGTGGGAAGGGGAAACACCTCCTTCATCCTGGTGATACTCATCCTTGTCCCAAAGGTCCGGGGGGGTGTATGCTGCGGCTCCATAGGGAGGGGGGTAGTGGGGGCATTGTAGGTCCCAGCAGTGTTGGCCATTGGAAGGGGAAGGGGAGTAAACTTAGCTTGCATGAAATCTCACAGTGAATGAAGCATGGCCTGAAAATCGGCATCAGCTGAGGGAGAATCAGGGCCGGCAGTGGAGCTGGGGAGGACGGAAAGGCAGGCCAAGGCCTTTGTGGTGTCTCTGCAGCCTGGTTCGTTGTTGAGGAGAGCAAGGACAACCGACGGATGGTCTTGGGCAACTCTGGAGAAGGCAGGGGCCCGGAGACCAAGATAGTGGCTGAAGAAACTGTAGAGGACTGCATTAGGGGAGTGGTCTGAACCCCTGAGAATGCTGAGCGGCGCCAATCAAAGTAAAACCGGCAGAGCTTCCTGACTGATGGCCCTCGGAGAACAAGGGCTGGAACAGCAGGGGTTGAGACATCGGTTGGGCACCAAGCCCAAGGAAGCGACACCCGCCAAGATGAGGTTAGCAGGGTAAGCTGCCAATGGTAGCCCTGTGGGGGAGAGCACATGCAAAGCAGAGGGTGCTGCATCTGAAGAACAAGACAGCACCACTGCGGCCACCGTGCAAAGTGATGACCGCAAGCAACTTGGGGGGGACCGGTCCTTGGGGCGGTCCTTGTCTTGATGTTTGTGGTTCCTGCCTGATTTGCCCCAGGCCTTAGAGGACTGTGAACTCGAGGATGGTGCCGGGGAAGCAAAGGAACTCCTGGCCTGCAGCTCCTTCTCCATGTGGGCAACCTTCTGCTGAAGCAAGAGCATTTCCAAGGTCTTCTGGTGGCACCGCCTGGTAGCCAGGTTGAAGTCACAGTGGATCTCACAGGCCTGAGTGTCGTGGCCTGGGCCTAGGCAGCAGACGCAAGCACTGTGGTTGTCCTTCTCGGGGATCTTCCTCCCACAGGCACAAGTCCTGAAGAGTTTATTGGAGACGGAGCTCCGCATACAAAATGGAAGAAATCACTTTAAAAGTAAAGTGATTCTACACTAGGGAGAGAAATAGAAAATAAAAATGCAGGAAATAGCAGTCAACTGAAGCTGGTGGGATCTCCATTAAGTCCGAAGTCCGAAGTCCAACGGCAGGAAAAGAACTGAGGAAGGTGCAGGGGCTGCCTACTCTAGGGGCAACATCAGCACGTGACGTCAGAGTGGGTAGCCCCCTGGTAGACTGCTATTTGAAAAAGTTTTCATGTGGTCCTAGTGCCTGTAGTTCTATAGGTGTGGCCTGCTGCAGGAGATACCATTGAAGTAAGATCAAGCCACTATGGCTGGGATTTAGAAATACCTCTATCTGCACTTCCAAGCAAACTCCCCCCACAGTTTGGAGGATGTTATTTTGAGCACTGGAAATAGCATATTTAATCCAGTCAGTATATGTATGAGTGAGCTCAAACTCCTTATTCCACCTATCAAGAACTGACTGTGTGTTATCTCCCAACGAAGCCTAAAGACCCCTGCAGCTATTTCCTATTGGTGTTGCCAGGAGTCACCCTTAAGGGATCCCACAGAAATCTGCAAAAGTAACAGGGAGCGATACAGTAAATTAGTTCTATCTGGTGATTTATGTGACAGGTAGGTCCTGATTTGTAAATAACGATAATGTTCACGGCTTGTGAACCCATATTTAAGTTGTAATTTAGCAAACGATAACCTTGAGCGTACGTCAGTTGGTATACATGGCTAAACCAAGTCTTCTCCATCTGAGGAATGTATGGTCAATACGTAAGGGAAAAAACTCTGCATCAGCTGCTATAACTGATCCTAGTTATAGAGAAGGGTGAAGTTTAAGCCATACTGCCAACATTGAGCCTGCATATTTGGTAAAGTGTGTCAGAGTAAAGACTCGCTGGAGAAGAAAACAAAAGCTTTGCAATATCATACATATCACTGAGTGTGAACTCTATATTGTTTCCATGGGGCAATACAGGATGTGGACTGCAAGTGATAAACAGTATGGAGATGGGACGCCAAAGAGTAACGTTTTAAATGTGGAAGGTTAACCCAGCCTTGGGAACTGGGTACTGCAGAATTGAATATCAAATCTGAGGGCATTACATTCCAAACAAATCAAGAAATATATTTATTCCAAGATGCAAAAAAATACTGTGAGGGAACTAAAGGCAGTACCTGGAAAAGGTATAAAACCCAGGGTAAAATATTAGTATGGATTACTTCAACCCATGAAAAAAGGGAAGCAGAAGGTGGCTCCACCATATCAGATCAGACGTGTGTGTCAATGTTAGGGGTTCAAAATTTAGTAATTCTACATTAGCCAAGTCTTTGGGATTAGAGATGTCTATGTACTTGACCACCATCCTGTTCCAGCGAAGAGGCAATCAACGTTTCAGTACGGGAGAAAGGGAATAAGTATATGACAGAAAGAAGTCTTCTGAAGGTTTAGTGCAAGTCCTGGAACTGTACCAAATTGATCTAAAACAGACCAAACTGAAGGGATGGGGTGCTCCAGGTTCAGAAGCATCAGTAGAATGCCATCGGCGTACAATGCTGCCTTATATTCACAGCCTCCTAAGGATATGTCTTCAGTATCTACATTAAGTTGGAGGGCTGTGGCTAAAGGTTCACTATATAAAGCAAAAGTAATAGGGATAAATGACACCCTTGTCTGGTTCCCCACTGTAGGGGTATAGGGGTGGAACACAATCCATTAACCCTTACATATGCCTGAGAGGCATTATAGAGATTTCAGAACCAGAGGAGAAAAGGATCTGGGAAGCCAAAGACCCTTTCAGCATCTAAACTGATCAGACTAGTTGGAATCTTCCTTTGCACAACATAATTCAGCAAATGAAGTTTGCAACGGATATTATCCATTGTCTGCATTTGATAAACCCAGCCTGATCCGGGTAGATCAAGGAGGGAAGGATCCGATCCAGCCTACACACCCGGAGAGCCATGTAGAGCTTATATTCTACATTGAGAATAGAGATGGGGTGGTGGTAGTAGGATGGTGAGGTGGGGTCTTTGTCCAGTTTGGGGACTGTGGAGAGGACAGCATATCTCCAGGATGGTGGAAGAGCCCCTCCCATCCTTCCCACTTCAAATAAATGGAAGATTTTTGGGAGGAATAGCTCTAAGAAAGATCTGTACCATTCAACCGGATAACAATCATGCACCAGACATTTTTGTGTTTTGAAAGTCCCAAGGGCTTGGGGGGCTTCCTCTATGGTAATAGGGGCAACTAACTAGGCACACTGGGGCTCTGAGAGGGTAGGTAAAGGGATATTGGCCAAAAAAGCCCTCACCTGATCTGGACAGGACGGAGTAGCACCTGCATATAAATTCTGATAGTAAGCAGTTAAAAATCCTCATAATCTGAGAGGCATCGTGCTCCAAGGTACTTGTCTGGGGATCGCAAAGCTGCATTACACAAGCAGCCTTAATTTGTCCCTAAAGCTAGCAGGCCAGCGACCTGGTACCCCTGCCACCCCCACCCCCGGTACTAAGATTGCTTTAAATAGGTTAAAGACCTGTTGTACCTTTTGATCCAGAATGGCTTGAATATCAGATTAAATATTCTTAATCTAGGCATTAATACAGGCATTAGGTTGGAAAAAGAGCTGCTGCAAGGTGTGCAACCTACCAGTAAGCTCATCTAATTTCACATTTAGCATCTTTTTCTGGTAGGAAGCATAGGATATGTCATCTCCCCACTGGACTGCCTTTACACTGTCACCAAGAATAGGTTGGGGGGTTTCAAAGAAGGCATTGTGGGGGCGCTAGAGAGCCAAGCTCTTGAAAGGTCACATTTTGCATCAGCTCCTGGAAAACCACAGCTTTTTGCCTTTTAAACTGTAAAATTTGAAATATTAAGTTTGACTTTACCACGGATCTCGACCCAGCAGATTCCACACATCAGACTGATACCAAACTTGATGATGGGGCATACAAAAGGAGCAGCGGGAGGTCAGGGACTTAAATCTGCTTACCAGCTAACCACACAGCAACTAGACCCGAACCAGGCAGACACAGCCACGGAGTATCTACCTTGGGAAAGAGTTTTGAAGGCAGCTGGGGACCTTGACAAGAAGGTGGAAAATATTCTAGACTGTCTTGGTATGCAAGATACCAAAATTGAGACCGCTATAACTACCACCAAGGAGGCTGATGACCGTTCAATGAAAATGCAAGCAACGGTGGCCCAACTTGCGATGGAAAATTCCCACCTTTGGACCCGTTTAGAAACCCTAGAAAACTCAGCCAGAGCTACAAATACCCATCTGGTAGGCTTACCCGAAGGGACGGAGGGACAGAATCTCTTGACTTTTCTGAGACACTGGCTCATGGAGACACTACCTGAGGAAGTGGAAGTCGATTTCACAGACTTAAGGAAAGCCTATCGAGTAAACTTCCGAACTCATCAGCTGAACCTGGAGACGCCGCGCACTATCCTGATTGCAACTGCAGGAGTTGAAGTGAGGGATCGGCTGCTGAACTGGGCTAAGTTACATCACCTGCTTCAGTATGAAGGAATTGATATCTGCCTATTTCCAGACTGGTCTTTTGCGACCAGAAACCGCAGGAAATTATTTGACCCCTTAAGGCAGCAATTGAGAGCTTTGGGAGTAGCCCACACACTCCTTGCCCCAGCAAGACTCCGGATCACTTATGGGGGGAAATCCTTTCAATTTACGGATCCTAAAGAAGCAAAGAAACGAACAGATAAAAATTGCGGGTGAATTCCGTGCAGCAGCTTCGGATCCCAGGGAGGAGGAATTGGACTCAGAAACTGACTCCTAAGATCAAGGTGACTTTTAATGGCCCGATTACTCGTTGCAACAGTCGTTATTGGAAACCCTGACCCAGTAGTTATAACAGTGACTGTTACCAATTAGACTATCTGGAATGCAATTTTGTTAAAATCTAATCCTTGGGTTTATTAACTGGGATCAGTACTTCCAGGGACAAGTATGCTTTTACAGTGAAGGGCACGCTGAGAGACAATCTTATTCGACAATATGGCGCTGTTGAAAATCGCTGTTTGTTTAGAAGTGGGAAACTCTGTGATTTATGTACATGAGGAGGGCAACAAAGATGGAAGATGGTGCATGGATTGCATCACAAGTCCTATGAGGACAGGTTGAAGGCACTGAACATGTACTCCCTGGAGGAGAGAAGGGAGAGAGGGGATATGATAGAGACATACAAGTATCTTACAGGGAGGAACAGGGTGCAGGAATGCACTATTTTTAAGCGAAAAAGACGTTCCAGGACTAGAGGGCATGGGATGAAGTTGGAGGGAGGACGATTCAGAGGAAGCGTGAGGAAGAATTTCTTCACAGAACGGGTGGTGGACAAGTGGAACACCCTGCCAGAGGAAGTGGTGGGAGCTGAAACAATCACGGGATTTAAGAATACATGGGATAGACATAAAGGAATTCTGGAGGTCAGGGGTAAGGGGCAACAGACTTCTTGGAAAACATAAACTGAACTTACAAACTTAATTGGGCAGACTGGGTGGGCCATAGGCCCTTATCTGCCGATACTGTCTATGTATGTATCTATGTTCCTTGGTGGGTAGGAGCTGTGGGGGATTTAGGAGAACGATAGCAAAATATTTAATTTTTCCTTACTATAGGATTAGATAAGTGGATCCAGTGACTTAAGTAGTGTCACCTTAGATATATACTGGAAGTTACCTGTGTAGTTTTATTCCACTCATCATAGCTTGGTGAGCATATCCGTAGCATCATAGGACGTTTTACTCATGTTGATTTCCCCTATATGTGGTATCCAATGTAATAGATCACTAAATCTGGGAGCTAACATGATGCTGCAATGTATCTGGAATCTGTTACTGTATGTATTCAGTGTTTCACAAAAGAAAGTCTAATAAAAATAAAGTTTCAAAAAAAAAAGAAGGCATTGTACGCCAGGATCTGCTGTACTCTACCAGAGATAAGTGCACGGAACTCTTCATCCCTAAGGTGGGAGGTATTAAAAGTGGACTTGTGCTTCTTGCCTAGATCTACTTTCAACGTAAAAGAGTTACAGTCAAATATGCTCCTCTTGCAGGGGGCTTGTACAGGCTCTCATTTACCGCATTTAATTGGGTTAACTTATAATGCCCTTAGGGAATATTGGGTGGATTCCACATCGAACATTCTTAAGGCATGGAATGCTAAATTAGACTCTGACATTTCTTATGACAAGTGGTTGGAGCCAGTTCTCCCTTCCATGAAAATTCCACAGACCCCATACTGGTAGGAATTTATATGGAAATGTCGGGTCCATTTTTTTAATACCCCAGATAAATTGATTAAATACTTACCATTGACATATGGTGCTGCAGGGGTCGAAATTGGCAACCGCCCACCAAATGTGGGTAGATTTCAGGTCAGGTGGGTGAAAGTGTGTCTGTTGAGTGCCTGGCAGACGCCAATAAAAAAACAAACAAAAAAAAAAAACCCAAACAAGCGTGGTCGTGGAATCTCTAGTAAGCCCTTTTTCATCTTGGTGCCTTTTCTCTTTGTTTTCGTCAGGGGAAGTTGCTGCAGGAGGAAGTGCTCAATCAGGTCCGCCGGCTCAGGTAACGCTCCCGATTGGCTGCGGCGTCAGGGCGGAGGCGTGACTTCTTTCCAGTGGTGCATTTAAATGCAGAAGTTAAAAACGAGCCTTTCCAATAAATTATTTCCCTGTAATACCGAAGAGAAAGATCTACCTGCAAAACGAAGATACAGAGTTAGAGAGTCATAGCCTTAGGAGCGTCCTACCATAGTGTCAGCGGGTGAAACTGGTTTTGCGCACCGAGTCTGTAGAAGTCCAGTTGGCAGAGATCCATCGGAAGAACGAGGGGCTGCCTTTGATTGCCGTGCTTTGCTGTCAGGTGCAACTGCCGAGCTGCATCCTCCAATCCACTGAGAGTCCGGAGTGAAAGGAGACAGAGCCAACTGCCTTCCCCTTTGCTGTCAAAGGTGTGAACCTGCTGGGAGCCACTCTGTCTTGTGGTAACTGTTCAGTATTGTCGGTGACCCATCCATTGGACTGAATGGGAGAAACCACCGACTGACAGAACTGAGAAGTGCAGAGAGCCGGGCAGTGCAGCACTGACGTTCCGATCGGCTCCACCAAACTTCTGACTGGCATCTGAGAGGTTTACAGCTCATTTAAAAGGTATGTTCAGTTGTTACAAACTTGGTCCAGTCACTCAGTGTCTGTTCATTAGCAGGGACGACCTGTATGTAGGTGGTAGTCTGACAAGTACTGAAGGATCCCAGAGACTGCTGTGACAGGGAGCAGGTCGGGGAAAAAAAACAAAACGTGCTGTCAGATAACTGTAACAGGGTCCTATTGTGTTATTAAGAATATCAACGATGCCCTTCACTTTTTCAATTTTCACTCTATCCTGTTTGCTCCTATAATTCTTATCTATTCTAATTTTCTTGCCAGGGTGGCCAATCTGGCAATCTTTAAAACTTTCTTTACTATCCCTTGTTATCCAATCTAGCATCCACATCTTAATAGCAGTAATGCAACTGGTTAATAGTGTAGCGCTTTAATAAAGTGCTTGCCCTTATACAGTTATCCCTAATAAAGCTCAGTATCTAAAATAAGAGAGAAGCAGTATTGTTTTTGTAAAGAGCTTTCCTGCTCTCTAGAGGATTCACTCTGTATTTGTAAGAAAGAGAAATGTTTGTTTTTTTTTTAAAAAAGAAGCGTAAGCGCTATAATTTCAGCTGCAGCAATCCCGAGCAGAGTGTGCTTAGGTTAGTGATGCCTATATGCTTTGCAGAGGACCCTGTACACGATCGGCAGGAAAGGGTTAGCTCAAATTAGCAGCTGAATGAAGAAATCGCAACTGCTTGTTGTGATTAAGATAGCATGGTCTGGCCAGCGCAGCGGTTCGATTTCCACTATGACGCTGGTGACCCAGGTTCTGGAATGGACTCGGGTCGCTGGAGGGCCAGCCGGGGGAGCAAGGCTAAAGCGTCCGATGACGGCTCGCCTTCTCCGGGGGGAAGGCGGGGATGCGGCTCGGCATCTGGCGGCCCCTAGCGGAGACTGGGAGCAGCAGCAAGGCCGGCTGGCAGACACTTGGGGACTGGCGGCCATCGGCGTACGCCATGACGTCATGGGCACACCACTTCTCCGGGGAGAAAAAGACGGGAAAAAGCACCTCGGCCTATCGGGTGATGGCCTCTCCATCCCCTCGCCTCCTGGACGCCCCGACCTGCATCCACTACCTCAGCAGCACCCAGGGTTGCACCTCCTGGCTGCAAGGCTCATTTCTCACAAAGGTAAGGGACCCATCCAACACAGGGATATGTCGGGGATACCTGGGCAGGCTGCCATGTGGGGTGGTGAAGGTGGGGTGTCTCCGGGATGGAATGGGGGGTTACGGGGGCCCGAAGGAGTGATCGGGCGAGGTGGGCAGTATGGGGGGGCAACAAAAAGATAAGAAGTGGCTATGTGGCTAAAAGAAAAGCTGAAAAGGCGCAACTGTGTACAGTTGCTAGGGAGCAGTACTATACTCCCTGTCAAGGAGCCCCAAAGTCCTGTGCTGGTGTTCGCTCCACGAAGACAGGAAAAAGAGCAGAATTAATGCAAGGACACTGAGGGCATAAAGAAGAAAGCCTTGCAGTGTCCTCACATATTCTTAAAAGAGCTGTAGTATTTGGATAAAATGTCCTCATTTATGTTGAAGGCTGAAAAATATGAATAGCTGTCGGCTGAAATTTGCAGCCGTCGGGTAAACAGAAGGAATGAAGAAACCTTCTTAAAAAAAAAAAAAAAACAGACTAAGGCTTGTGTAGTTTAAATTACAGTTTACAAATGCAGATTACTGTTATTTAAATAAAATATTTTTTTTTGTTCTGATTTTACATTATAACAAGAGGCTGTTTAAAGTATAAAAGAATCTAGATCCTTACAAGGAGACAGATAGGGAGTGTGCCCCTCATCTGTTTTGTCTTGGTTAAAATTCTAGATTCTTTTTAATAAATAACTATGTTTAATTCCTTTCTGTACACATTATGTTTTTATATAAAATATCTGCTGTTTACCTGATTGAAGTTAACCTAGGAAGCTCTTAATATAGGGTTGGCAGCCCACGAAATGGCTGCCTTTATAGGAACCGGGGTAAGTGATGTCATAAAGAAGGAGGGGCTCAATTCTAAACTACGCCCCTTTTGTTTACTATAAAAACCCTCCACTAGGGGACATTATCAGATAGGGAGAGGATGGAGACTGGTCAGTACCTTCTGGCCAGGTGAAGGAAAGGTGGTGTGAGTGCCTACACACCAGATTGAAGAAGTATTGGATACAGAGAACAGCAGGGAGTCTGACTGCAAGACTTGCCTGAGTTTTTGTTTACTTTTATTTTGGTGAAAGTTTAACACCCATTTTTTTTTCTGTAAATATTTTTTTGAACAAATTATTTTTCCTTGAAAATAAAATTATAAACGCTATACCAGCATTTTTTTATGCACTTCATTCTGTGACTGGTATCTGTTATTGAACCCACACGTTTACAATAACATGTAAGTCTAGCAATCTAGGAGGGATCTGCACTTTCAGAGAAGCAAACGACTGTGTAGTACTGTCTAGCCCATCATTTATTACAGACTGTGTAAAATAAAAAAAAAAGGCAGCCTAAGCCCCACTGATTTACAAATGCTGTTTGAAGTCAGAAAGAACACTATTGCTGCCAGTTAAGAGTCCAGCAATCTGTACATGTGGTAGGGAGCTGCACTTTCAAAAAAAGAAAATGACAGTGGTCTCTGCAAACTAGTCCATTTTAATTACAAAGGGAGCAATTTAAAAAGAATGCAGCCTAAGCCCAATTGATTTATAAGTGCTGTTTCTGGTCTAATCTGTTTGTATGTATATTAATGCTGATGACAGCAAAGGCAGTGCATGTTACAACTGTTCAGAGTGAAGTGGTCTGATGCAGAAAATGAGCCTTATCTGTGAGTAGTAGGCAAGATTTGTATTTTTTTTCACATCACTTTGTGGTCTAATGGTGCTTTTCCTTCAGCCCTGACACTGTACAGCATATTCAGTCACTAGTGTGTTGCCCATATTAAATCTACAGGTTGCTAATTACTTGTGTTTTTCTGAGTTTTTTTTTGGGGGGGGGTGCTTGTTGCTGGTAATTTTGTTTTATATTTAAAATGTCTCTTCTCATCTGACACTAACTTTTAGTATGTGCAAAATTATGCAGTACTGCAATGTTTATGTTGCCCCTCTATCTTGCTTACTAAAGCCTGTGCAATTTTTTTTTTTTGGGGGGTGGGGGTGGGGGCTTGTTGTACTGTTCCTTTCCCAAGCAGTTGATGAAAGGAGGCTGCAGTCTGCAGGGGAAAGAAACACGGCAGGGCACAGAAATCTGTCTTTTTTTTTTTTAATCTTGGGACACTCCTGCCTTATTTCAGTTAATCAGGTTGATTTTATAGCCTAACTCTGTGATGTTTCAAGTTATTTAGTGGCCTGGGTCTGTTGTCAGTGCTAATAATGTCAGTCTGTCAGTGCTAATAATAATAAACCCGAGTTTCTCTGGTGTTTTTTTTTTTTTGTGGTGCCGGGCTAGTGAAAATCATGGCGGACCAGTGGATTTTTCCAGCTACTAGCCCTGTGGGCTGGTGGCTGAAAAAGTTAGTTTCAACCCCTTTGCTTGATGAAGACAATGTGGTGAGCCACAGGCGAACACAGTACATGGTTTGTGGGGTTGTCCCATACGTTCTCAGTACTGGCAAGAAATTGGGAACAGTTTAACTCAACTGATAAGTGTAGAATTTAATCTAACATCACAATTGGCATTATTATATATATTCAAAGATGGCACACTGCCACCCCGTAGCGGTAAGATATATCACTATTTAGCAGCAGCAAGAAAAGTAATCGCTCGACTTTGGCGCACCACTACAACCCCAACATTAGTTCAAGTTTTCAAGCTTATTGTAGGAAAACTCCATTGAGCAAACTCATTCACAAGGAGGTCCCTTGACACAGACAGGTAGTTACAGATTGCATAATCGAAAAAACAGTACAAACTCAAGTACAGAATTATGGGCAAGCATTAACATTAGCCCAATGGCATCTGATGATGAAGTGTACTATGTAGAATGTATGACAGCCACTCAGAAAGGACAGACACAGCAATTTGAGCTGTCCTGGAGACCATGGGTGTTTTATATGTCACAAAATGATGAATCATTTGTCCCACAACTAACCTAAGGAATTCTGCAGTAATAGCACTGATATTGAAGCTGCTCACCTCAAGGGAAAATGCAAATAATTTTTTAGTTAAGATGTACTGGAGAAGAAATAATGTCATGTTTGTATAATTAAGTGCCACAGCGATTATTTGAAATGGACCATTGTACATTCCCTGTTATGATGAAATATGATAAAGAATAATAAAAAAAAGAATTACAGTCAAATAAGAGTTGAGGGCCACTGAAGATAAATCCTGAATCTGGGGGAATTGCTCATAGATGCTGAAGAAATAACTGAGCAAGGAGTAACTTCCATGTCTGAAGGAATAACGAAGGATTTGTCAAAGTGAAAAAATTTACATCACACATCTACAATGCCTAAATGTGTCAAATTGGTCTTATAATGTTTTTGTGCTGGAGACATGGAAAAATTTGGCAGGGTGTGGCGCTGCATGTCAAACTACTGTTTTGTTTTAATTGTACCTCTGTATTGTATTGATGTTTGTTGTGTTTGCCACCCTGGTGGCCCGGTGCGCAACTGAAAACGGTCCTATGGATCAGTTTGCTCACCCGGTTATCAAAGACATAAATAAATAAAACAAAACTCAAAGAGACATTGTCATGTTGATCTCTCCTCCTATTATGAGTTGACACTGTAAAAGATACAGTAATCTGCCCGGGAATGTTTGCAACACCCATTTTTCAGAAGTTGAAGGTTAATATATATTAGCCAGTGTAACCTCAGCTGAAAAAAATGGCATCCAAGAGGAATAACATCTCACTCAAAAGGGTCAATATATTCCGGGTACAAAATAAAAGAAGTACTGGTGGGAATTACAATAGTCATCCCATGATGTTTACCTTTGGGAAAGAAGGGGGCATCAACAGCAATTCCCCTACACCCCAACTTCAGATGCTCCTGCAGAGTGACATGAATCACTTGCAAATATGTTAAATTGAGGGGTTGTCTATGTATATGTTGAAAACTTGTGTCCGCTTTAGCGGGTTATTTAATCCATTAATGCTCTGAGACAATATCGCTAACGGGTGCAACTGTCATTGCAAATCAAGTGACAAAAGCACTGCAACAGGGAACCACCTGATAAAAGGTCCAAGGGTCCCTCATGGGAGGCCATCCCCCCATGGGACAAGTACAGCATAGGCTACCAAAGGATGCCCCCCCTCAATGGCAGAACCTCAAATATGTCACACCCCTTAAACATCCCATTGTAGACAAGCGAGGCATGAGCTCGCACCAGTTCTGCAACCTGACCATGCATTTTCACATTATAAGTAAAAGTAAAGCAACCAAAAAACACTAATTTTAGAAATACCAACAAGAACTGAAAAAAAACAAACAAGGAGGATCCCCAGCAACAGGCTACATGGGGGGTCCCACCGCAACAGGTATGTACTTCCAAAGGAGGGGGACAGTGTACCTCCTCCCTTTAAACCAGATGGTATAAGGCACGAAAGAAAACCACAGTGCGAGCTGCGGGCCTTCAGAGCACAGTTTCTGCAAGTAGTGCAGTGTCACAACTGGGGATCACTAAGGGGAAAAAACTGCGAAGAGGTAGATTAGGTACACTTCTCATCCAGATTGCTACAACACAGTCTAAACACTGGTTATCTGTTAGATCTCCTAACACCTACCTCCTCAGCCCACTCCCTCCGCTCTTCAACCAGAGGCCTCCTCTTGGTCCTGAGGACCAGACTGAAGTTGTCCGGCGACCGTGCTTTTAGAATCACCGGCACAGCACTCGAATATTTTTTCACCTAGCGTCAGAGAGGCTCCCTCAGCTGAGGCGTTTAAAAGGGGTCTCAAGGCCTATTTATTTTCCCTGGCTTTCCCCGAAGTGGAATTATGATCCATTTTAATTTATTTTTTATTTTATTTAAACATTTGTTGACCGGAATAGGCACACTGAGCCAAAGCTAGTTTCCAGGTGCGACCCGGGGGAGAAGGGAGAGGGAGAACATACAAAAACAAAATAGACAGGCTGCAAAACAATGGTTTGAGAATACAACCAGATCCAGTAGAGTTACAAATATTTTCAGGTCTTAGTGACATAAAGACATCAGCTGCAATAATAATACAATGTTAACATAACATGGTAAACTTGAAACACTTCCTGGACGTGAGACAACTGGGAAAACCAGAATTTGCAAAAAGTAAGTGCGCACAGCGAGGACTAGGACATTTTAAGTGCAGTGGTGTGGAGATAGATCACCTGGAACAGTGGCGGGGGGGTGGCAGGAGGCATAGTTGCATCTGGCAAACGCAGTGAGAGGAGGAGTTTCTGATGGAGGGGGCAAGTTTGTTCCACAAGCTTGGGAGCCAGTAGGAGAAAGCAGCTTTGCCGGAAGACAAGGATGGGCGAGGTAGATGGAAAGATCTTTCATTTTTGTGCCTCAGTATATAAGGGGTATCCGGGGCCAGGGACAGACTGCCAACCATGTAGGAGGGTAGCATGTCAAACCAGTATTTAAAGATGAGGTTGAGAGAGTGGATATAGCGTCTGTGGGACAGTGGAGCTATGCCTAGGAGGGAGTAAAGTTTGCAGTGATGCGTTCTAAGGGGTGAGTTGGTGGTGAGTTTAGGAACAGTGTCAAGCTGGGATAGGGTAGTTTCTGGGGCAGTGCTGTGTGACAGGAATGAATAGGACCCTGTCCCAGTTGTTATGGAGAGTTTGAATGCAGGGATCTGTTCTGTCCTGTCTTTTGTCTGTCTGGTTGCGCAACCAAATTTTCCTGTGAGACCTAGGATTTGATCACCCCGACAGTCTCGCAATTTTTTGGCTCTCGCTATCTCTCAGTCTTCCCTTGCTGTTTGTCTTTTTCTCCCTTATGTATCGGCCGATATAAAAATATATGCAAATCATTATGTGGAAATGTAACTGATATTGGGATCCCTTTGTTTAGAAACTATAGAGTGTTAATTTTTGAAATGTATATAATTATAGTTTGAGATGATTGCAAAAAGCTATTAGAAACTCAAGAGGTTACCTGAGTGCAATTTTTAAGTCTTTTGCAGAAGAGCTGTGGAAAAGGGGCCTCAGCTCAGGCACACTGTGTTCCTGCCAGCACCTGTCTAAAACATACAAGAAGATGCTTGTTAAGAATGAGGGGTTGGAAGGACATATAAGACACAGCTGCAACTGCTTGCAAGTTGGACACAGAGACTGAAGGAAAACTCTGATGGATCGCCTCTATTTTATTTTGCTGTTGTATATAATTATACTGAACAATTTTATTTTTTATGTTACTGCTAATACAAATAAATATTTTTGGTGAATTCTACAACTGTTCCTGATTTTCCTATGCTTCCTGACCTGTGCCTCACTGACTTGCTGTAGACCACATCCGCATAATCAAAAAGTGGGAAGGATCATTTTAGTTAAGTTCTGCCATTTGGCAGGGAGTGGGAGGGAGTCACGGTGCCGGTAGAGCATACCAAGTTTGGGACATAGTTTAGAGACGGTTGCCTCAATGTGAGATGAGTAAGATAAGTGAGGGTCGAGCTACACACCCAGGTATTTGTATTTACTGACATGGTTTGGGGGGTACCATCTAGGGAAATGATGGCAGAAAGTGGGGAGGATCTGTTAATCTTCTACGCTGTGCCAAACAGCATGGGTACAGTTTTGGCAATGTTTACTTTCAATTGGTTTTGTCTGAAACAGTGTTGGATATTTGTGAAATCACACTGGAGGGTAGATTGAACCTCTCGCATTGATGGGCCTGAGGTAGAGAGGATAGTGTCATCCGCATACATGTGTACGCTGGATGCTGTGCAGGAGGAGGGGAGGTCATTTATGAAGAGGGAGAAGAGGAAGGGATCAACGCAGATCCTTGTGGAACGCCTGCTAGGATGGGGGGGAAGAGATGTCAGCGATTTTGACAGGCTGTGACCTGTTGGAGAGGTAGGAATTGAACCACTGAATGGTGATAGGGGCGAGGCTTGCTGCTTCAAGTTTTGACAGGAGGAGGGGATGGGATACGGAGTAGAAGGCCTTAGCCAAGTCGACAAAAACTGTGGCTGTAAGGAGGCCTTGGTCAGCGGCAGTGTGGATATGGTTTGTGACATGCAGGTGTGAGGAGATCATGGAATGCTGTTTCCTGAAACCTGACACGTGTGGAGACAGGAGGTTGTGTGTACTGATATATTCCGCCAGCCTGGAGTGCACCTGGGATTCCTGCAGTTTTGCAAGAGCCAGGAGGAGGGAGTGTGACCTATAATTACCAGGATTTGAGGGGTCCCCACCTTTATGGAGGGGATAACTGAGGCAGCTATCCAGGCCTGAGGGACCGAGTCAGAGGATAAGGAAAGGTTGAGGATATGGGTGAGAGGCTTAGAAATCGCAGGTGCAGAGATTTGCAGGAGTTTTGGGTGGATCCCATCTGAGCTGGATTTGGTGATATTTAATGAATGGAGGACTTTGCGTTCAGAGACTGGTGAGAATTCAAAATCATTCTGACCGCGAGGAAAAATGGGGACCGCAGTATACGGTGGGGGGCCATGAGGCATGGCGCAAGATGTGGAAAATTTGTTGAGGGTAGCAGCAATGCTGATAGGGTCGGTTATTTGCTGACCATGCTGCTTAATGGCAGGGGAGCTGGACTATGATGGTGGGTCAAGGAGTGAGTGTACGACATTCCAGAAGTTGGAGGGATGGGGGAGAGACAGTTACGACTTGAACAAGTCTGCTTTCACCTGCCTTATGGCCTTTGTACATGTGTTGCGGAGGGTGTTGTAGGCTTGCCTATTTTTGGGGCTAGGGAAGGATTTGAAGACAGACCAGGCTTTATCTCTGGCCTTGCATAAGGTGAGAATGGGGGTTGAGATCCATTTATGGTGATGCTTTTTTACCCTGAGTTTTTCCTGTGGGGCATGAAAATCCCAGGTATTTGTTAGTGTGTGCAGGAAACTGGAGGGGGCAGCATCAACATTTTGGGCTCAGTACACCTAGTGCCAGTCAGCAGGACAAAGGGAGGTTAGGAGGGATTTAATGTCTAAAGAGTTTAGGGAGCGTGTATTAATGTACTTGGGTGCAGACTTGGGTACGCGAAATTTTCTGATGCAGTAAGTAATGCAGTGATCACTCAATGCATTTGCAAGAATGCCAGATGAAGTTACCCTGTGCGGATGGGATGTGAGGATCCAGTCAATTAGAGAGTGGTATTGGGAGTTGGGGTTGTAGCGAGTGGGTTCGTTGAGCAGTTGAGTAAGGATAAGGGACTCTGTTTTGGAGGTGTGGATCACTGAGGAGGGAGCAAGCCAGTCCAGGTTGAAATCACCTAGCAGGACCTGTTCCCCTTCGGACGTCATGTCAGGAAAGGTAGCTAGGGTGGAGACGAGGGATTAGCATGTAAGACGGGGAGAGGCATAAAGTACCACAATAAATAAAGGGACGGAGGCAGGTAGGGCAAGTTGGGCCAGAAGGTCTCCATGGGAACCAGGGCGTGATTCCTTGAAATGGACCAAGCACGAAAGAGGTTGCTTTGTGTATATGGCTACACCACAACCTCATTTACCACGGTCCTGCCTGAGTAATGTGTAGTTAGGGATAAGTAAGGGATGTGTCTGGGATCCTTGTGGAGAGCCAGGTTTTAGTGAGGCAGAGGATATCAGGGGAGTGCTCGGTTAACCAGCAGGTTAATAGGTCAATTTTAGGTAGGAGGTTTCTGATGTTTACGTGGGCAATGGAGAGGTCTTTGTGAGAGCTTAGCGGTTGGGGACTAGCCTGGGGACCCAGGTTGGGTTCTATATCTCCAGCAAGGAGCAGGCTGAGAAGAAGGAAAGAGTATGTAGCAGGCAGTTTAAATTTTCTGGTATGCAGTATCACATTAGGGATGGATCTGACAGCCCTGATAAGTGATATGCAGGATTGCATCTGGGGAGGCAGAATGCTGGGACCAATAAGGGCAGAGTTGGGCGGATGGGTCACAGGGTGCGGGGCTGTGAAGAGGATAGTAGGAGGAGGTAGACTGAGCGACATGTGGAGCTTTAGGGATTAGGGGGTCACAAATGGGATGGAGGGCCAGGAGGGCCACTGTGAGAAGATATGAAGCAAGGAGGAAGTAAAGGAAGGGCTTGTGCAAATCCATTATGCTTTTGAGAAGAAATTAAATGGGTACAGTAGAGCTGTGGAGAGAAATTACACAAAAAGACCTTGTGTCACTTTAAGGAGAGGTCTGAAGTAGAGGACCTGGAAAGAGAAAAGGGGAGGAGCTGGGGGCGGAGCAAATTAGTATTTAATAGAGGTAGAGGTTGAGGCCGGGGTGGGACAAAATACCCCCTTAGAAACTAGTTCCCTGGTAAGAACAGCAGCTGCAGTTTAAAACAAGCACCTAGCCAGGGACAAGCGACGGCAACCAATCAGGAGACAGCTTCATTCGAGCCGACCAATCAGGTATTGGGCTTCCAAGCACAGAGTGCAGGCGTGTCTTCTGGAGCGGCCAGCTGAAACGGGAGCCAGAGACCGCTGACGTGAAGCACCCGATCAAGGGCAGGGTGGATCCTGGAAGAGAGACGGAAAGGGTTAGATATGTAGGCTGCAAAACGCAGCTTGGGGAGAAATCGAGGGCGGGCCTGAAGTGAACAAAAGACTGTGGGAGTGAGTGAGAGAAATAGGAGGGGAAGAGTCATGCAGGGGAAGGAATTAGAGCAGCAGGGTGAGGGGGTTCTGAGGTAGTTGCGCCAAGTCTCCTATGAGACAAAAGGAGCAGGATGAAGATTTTAGCAGGTTGGGGGGGATGGGAAAATGAGGGCTACATCACCGAAAAGACTTAAAGGGATGGGTGGCAATTCAAGAGATTCAGCAAACAAATTAAAAGGCTAGACAGTATAACAAGGTTTTTAACACAGTAATTGCAGTCACAACACTGGAGATTTAAACAGTGCAGGTAGAAATAACAAGTCCCAGCCCAAGAACCCTTATTAACTAGCAAACTACCCCTTAGAAACTAGCTCCCTGATAAGAATAGCAGCTGCAGTTTAAAACAAGTGCCTAGCCAGAGATTGGCAACGGCAGCCAATCAGGAGACAGCTTTGTCCGAGCCAACCAATCAGGTATTGGGCTTGAGAGCTGGACTTCCAAGTACTGAGTGCAGGTGTACCTTAGTGGCGGTAAGCGGGCAGGCGGGTCTTCTGGAGCGGCCGGCTGAAATGGGAGCTGGAGACCACTGGTGTGAACCACCCAATCAAGGGCAGGGTGGATCCTTAATGTTGGCAAGTGGGCAGGTGGGTCTTCTGGAGCAGCCAGCTGAAATGGAAGCCAGAGACCGCTGGCGTGACGTGCCCCAATCAAGGGCTGGGTGGATCCTTGGCGCTGGTGAATGAGCAGGCAGGTCTTCTGGAGCGGCCGGAGCTGGAGACCGCTGGTGTGAAGCACCCAATCAAGGGCAGGGTGGATCCTTGGCGCTGGCGAGTGGGCAGGCGGGTCTTCTGGAGCGGCTGGCTGAAATAGGAGCCAGAGACTGCTGGCATGAAGCGCCCGATCAAGAGCAGGGTGGATCCTTAGCGCTGGCGATCTGAGATACTGACAATTTTACTTGAATTATTGTATAATTGTACTGTATTAGTTTTTATTTTGTGTAAGGCGCCCAGAACCTCCGGGATTGGGCGCCACAGAATTTAATTTTGCCTTGCCATATCATGAATGTGCAGCCAAATAACCAGCTGAGAGACTTCTCCAGAGCCTGAGAGACTACACAGTCAAAACAGAGATAATAATCTGTCCTCATGAAGATGTAAGGAAAGAGGTAACATCAGTCAATGTGGATACTCACTGAGCTATATCATGGTAAAATGGTCACTCTAAACTAGATTAATAGATTGATAAGATATATATACTGTGTCCAGAGGAGAGACTAAAGAACTTCAACACGCACATCCTGGAAGAGAGGAGGGAGAGAGGGATATGACAGACACCTTTAAATACCACACCGGGTAAATAAGGTATAGGAGGGAAGTATTTTTCAGAAAAAAGTGCTCAAGAACAATGAAACATGATATGAAGCTGGAGGGGGTTAGATTCAAAAGAGATGTGAGGAAATACTTCTTCACAGAAAGAGGGTGGATTACTGTAACAGCCTTCCAGCAGAGGTGGTGGGGATGAAAACAGTATCTGGGCAGTGGGGGTGTCAAGAATGCATGGGATAGGCATAAGGGAATCTTAATGGAAAAGAAGGGGGGGGTCAGAGATCAAGTACGGTCTGCGGTGATACTGCAGAAAATGAAAAATGGGCAGAACAGGTGGTACAAGCGGTCTTCATCTGCAGTCAAACTCTCTGTTTCTATATTTCTATCACAGCTATTACGGTTGTACCTTGACAGGAAAGCAGGGCTATAGTGGTTCTACGGCAGCTGTCACCCCAGTAGGAGAAACATTCGGCCCAGGGCCAGATAGAACCACATGATAAAAGATCAAAGGGGGGAGGGGGAGGAGACAAGCAAGAGTGAAGGAACACAGGGAGGCCGACCAGGTTAAAAAATCACAGTTGGCAGGTTGTAATCAAGGCCAAAGCTACTGCCCAGGAAAGGCCACCGAACGTTAGGGCTGTTTTCATGTCCAGCTAAAGTAGCAAGTCCAAGGCTGAGCATCAGAGACTAGCTGTTTCATGGTGCAGGCATCAGTGTCAGCCATTCAGGAACAGAACTCCAACACAGTGGCTACAGCTCCCATAGGTCTCTCACTGGCTCCTCTCAGACCCCCAGCCCAGTGTAACAGACAATACCAGTAACCTGAGCACTGCGTTTTGTTTTTTCAAAGTATCCAGAGGGTTAGAGAACCAAGCATTGATCCAAATGCTAAAGCCCAGCATTAAGGACACCAAGAAAGCTGGTTTGGTCCCCCGGCCTTTAAAATAAAAAAAAAAGCCCAGAAACAGGGCAGTGGGACATCCGGGCACCCACCTTAACCAGAAAGCACACAATGGATTCAATCAATCCATCAATAATTAGTAGAGACCCGTGTTTTTATTAAATAAGAAATAGCAAGAAATAAGAAATTAAGGTATAAAAAAATAACAAGAAATTCAAGGTATAACAAGAAATAGCAAGAAATTCAGAATATAAAAGGAATAAAATGAAAAAAAAACATGAATAAAGTGAAAAAACTGCTTTTTGGCAGGGGAACTCTAAATAACTGCTTGCAGCAGTTGTTTAGAATCCATTGTTACCACAGAGATGGTCCACAAGGAAGCAACAGCGGAACTATATTAGTCACAAAACCTTGCAAGACCACAGCATAATGCTGCTTAATACAATGTAGTATGCTAGGAATGTGATTTCTAGTGTGTATAAGGTTATTTTGAGGTAGTTTATGAATCTAAATGTGATAACAAGAAATTAAACTAAATTTTCAATGAATAAAAAGAAATGACAAGAAATTCAAGAAAAATTAAAAGAAAAATTATAAAAAAATTAAAAGAATTTCATGGGTCTCTAATAATTAGGCATACAGGAAAGCCAGTATGGCACAGTCGGCAAGTTTATTGTTTCTTAATGGAGTTCATAGCGTTCTGTGATTGCTGTGTCCTATCTCCTGCTAGGCAATCTTGGTTGAAGACCTCAACAGACTGTGCATGTCTGGTTGAGTCAGTCCAACATGGCCAGGGCCTCCTCCTGGTCTCTAGGGAAGACGCTGTGGCAATTTAATTCCACCCTTGTCCATATCGGTAACAGCTTCTGCCGCAGTATGGTAAAGTATTTCACCCTCTTCGTATTGTACGTAAAGCTGGGCCAGGTCCAGTGTTTCAAATTTTATTCCTGCTGACTGCAGGGCTTGCATGCATGGGCCATACCCCTGCCTTTTGGCTTGTAAGGCGTGGGCACAGTCATGATCAAAGTACAGTTTTGTTTGGCCCCAGGTTACAGTTTTCAACTTCAGGTCATAGTGAGCACTAGTTTCTTTGTCTAAAAAAAGAATACATTTTTATAATGATGGATCTGGCATGCTCCAACAGCCCTGGCTTGGCACTCAAAGTGAGATGGACTCATTCAAGCTCCAGCTCAAGGTCATCTAGGAAGGAGAGAGTGTGGTGAAGTGCGGTGGCAACAAAGTCTGTTATGTTGTGGCCCTATTCCCCCTCTGGCATGCCACAGATCCCCAAGTTTTTCTGCTGAAGCCTACCCTCCAAGACTTGGTATTTAAGATGCACATAGAGGAGAAGGTCTGCAATTTTGATCAAACTGAGAGTCTAAGGCAGTGACTGCGGCTTGTAGGTCTTTCTAATCTCGTTGGAGGAGGTTCATGTCTTCACGCATGCTGGTGAGTGAGTCCCAAATTTCGGGAGTTAAAAGAGCTAAGCCTGAATTCAGCCATTAGCGACCTTTCTGTCTCGGTCAGAGGCATGTGGTGCAGAGTGAGGAGATGAGGCCATACTAGGAGATAAGGCCATGCTGCTTGCAGGAGTTGGCGGCTTGTTGCGTTTGGTAGCAAGCATGTCTGGCAACTTCCGCTGCTGCTGCTGATTTATTTCTTCTAGCCATCCACACAGAGGTATCGTCACAGGAAATGATGTACTTTAGTCAAAGTCACTTTAATTTTGAACAGTTTTGTAGCAAAAATCCAGGATTATAGAGTGCAGCTCGAATTCAGTGCTGCTTCCCTAGCACTGATGTAACGGAAGTCCATGGTTTATAATTTTGAGCAACAAACAACTGGTGGTTATTTCTGACCACTGGGGCACAAAACATGTCAGGAAGTTCAAGGAAGGGCTAAGGAAGGATGATGAGGGCACCCTACCCTGGGTCACTTCGCTGAAGGACCAGGTCTGTTGATGTCCTTTATGGCGCTGGACCTACCATGAGGACTGTCCTTTCCTCAGCTATTGCAGGTGTCATTCAGCATGTTCCTAGAATGTCATCCTAAGTTTGCAGTCATGGGACTGGATTCTAACAGTACCCCATACATGTCGTAAGTTGTGACATGCGAGGAGTGCAGTTGCACCAAGGACCATGCGCCCGAGTCTGTAAGGGGCAGGGTCCCCGTGGCTAAGTCCTGCAACTTGCGCCAACCGCACAGGGACGCCAATCAGAGGGTGTACCTGAATGGTGGGCCACAAGCCTGCGGCATGCACACCGGCAGGATGCAAGTGCCTCCCTCCAGTCCAGTCCCCATGCCTGAAAGCCCGCCCAGTGTCCGGACCCCCTGCCCCCTTATGTAAAACAAAGCCCCTCAGGACTACTGGACCCCAGTCCCAATCCCCATAATGTATTAGTGACAGCCACCCAAGTCCCGATCCCAGAACCCATGTCCTGGAGGTTTTTCAAACTGTAGTACAATGTCAAACATATTCCCATTATCCCTAGTGGCCCCCCACCCTGCTACCTGGCAATGTCAAACCACCCCACTCCCCTCACCTGTTCCTAGCTGGCAACTGGCATAGCCTACCTCTCACCACCCGGCCAGCCACCAACTGAACTCTGTATGAATGCGTACTACTGTAAATAGTACGCACTCAATGAATGTGAGCACGTACTATTTACAGTAGTACACACTCGTATGGAGCTCAGTCGGCGGCTGGCCATGATGGTGAGAAGTGGGCATGCATGTGACTAGGGATGGAGTGGAGTGGGGCAGTAGGTGGTCTGGCACTATTGGGTGGGAGGGGGCACTAGACTACCAGGGATAATGGGGATATGTTTGTCATTGTACTACAGTTTGAAACCACCAGGACATGGGTTCGGGATCAGGGCTTGGGTGGGGCCTGTCACTAATACATTATGGGGATCAGTACTGGGGGTCCAACAGCCCTGAGAGGCTTTGTTTTACACATTATTGGGGACGGGGTCCAATAGCCCTGAGGGGCTTTGTTCTCACACTGGGGACTGGGGGTAGGGGTCAGATAGCCCTGAGGGCTTTTTTTTTTTTTATACATTATTGGGGACTGGGGGCAGGGGAGTTTGATAGCCCTGCAGGGCTTACTCTACTGTTTGGAGGATGGCGGGGTTGCATATACAGGGGGATCAGGGCTGGCGGCACATTGGCGCAACCCCCAGAGGATGCAAAGTAAACTTACACTAGCTATTAGCTGGTGTAACTGTACTTTGACGGATGTCCTCCAGGGGTTGTTATAGAATAGCAAAAGTGGGGACTTGGAGGGTGCCCTTCCAGAATAGGGTGCAACTGCTGCCGTAAACCCCCTATTGCCATGTCACAGGGGGTTTATGGCATATGTGGTGGCGTAAGTCCACGCTGGCGCAAGCAGCTTGCAGCATGTTGCAGGCTGCTTTGCAGAATGCCGAATGTCGCAACTCCTGGCGTAAACTGCTACTTGCACCATTTTCTTTGGTGCAAGTTAGTTTATGCCAGGCATATCCCTTTGAGAATCGGGCCCATGATCTTTTCAGAATCCTTAATTACCTTCAGCATACATGGCCCTGATGGACGAACAGCATGAACCCTTGGAAGGGATGATCTACAACTCCTAACTTGATGTTCTGGTTAAGGGAAAGAAGCACAACCAGCCGTACCTCCTGAGAACAATTCCTGCAGCCACGCACCAAGAGCCTGTGTTCACGTGATGCATGGCTAAACATAACCAGTGCTAACTTTAGCTGAAGCCATGCCACACTCAAGTTGAGAGACCTACTCCTGGTTTTCCAGAGAAAGGACATCGCTAATGTTTAAAAACACTGTCCACAGGGTACGGTTCAGTTAGAGTAAAATTAACCTGAGTAAAGTACAGTTACGCAAGAACTTACCCTAACAGTAGATCTTCGAGAAAGGCTCTTGCAGTAGGTAATTACATATAGGACTGAGTCCCAAGCAGTCTGGAACAAGGAGGAGGAGGAAACCTACTCAGAAGCAGACCCTCTGGTTTGAAGGCCTTGCAGAACAGCCAGCCCGAAGCCTGCTCTACGGCGAGAGGCAATGTCCAAAATGTAATGTTTCATAAAGGTATGGACAGAAGTCCAAGTGGCAGCTGCACAAATGTCAGACGCTGACACATTCTTGAAACAAGACGCAGAGGCAGCAACCCCTCTGGTGGAGTGGCCTCTAACTTGACCCGGAAGGGTCTTGTTGTACTTTTCATAACAGAAAGTGATACAATGAGCCAACCATTTCGATAGGCATTGCTTAGAAACAGCATTGCCTTCTCTTTTATGAGCAAAAGAGACGAACAGTTCATCAGTCTTTCTGAGATCCTTCGCCCTGTTGGTGTAGTATCTCAGAATTCGGTGAACATCCAAAGTATGCAGGAGGTACTCTCCATGATTAGAGTGCTGCGTAAAAAAGGCAGGCAACTCTATGGATTGATTCAGCGCCGATTCCGCTACCATCTTAGGGAGAAACTTAGGGTTGGTATGCAGAGCCACACGTTCCTTGTGAAAAATCAAATACAGGATTTTACATATCAGGGCCTGGAGCTCGGAAATCTGTCGAGCAGAAGTAATAGCCATTAGGAAGAGTCTCTTCCAAGAAAGGAACTTTAGGTCTGCTGAGGCTGCCGGCTCGAAAGGAGGCAGAGTAAGCTTCTCTAAAATGAAAGTCAGATCCCAAGGAGGGGCAGGAACTCGGATAGGGGGTCGTAAGTGAAGGACCCCTCTCAAAAAGGTCTTAGAGACCTCCAGCTGAGCAAACGTTCTGTCTGCAAAGGGGACATGATAGGCCGAAATGGCCGCCACGTGAACCTTTAAGGATGAATGGCTGAGACCCAGATCAAAGAGGTGTTGCTGGTAATCCAGAAGTCGGCCAACAGAGCACGAGAAGGGCTTGACATCATTGGAGGTAGCCCAAATAGAGAACCACTTCCATTTCATGGCATAAGTAGATCTGGTTGAGGGTTTCCTGGCCTCCACCAGAATCTCAGCTACTCGGGCTTGAGCTACGTCTGCAGGAGCCACACGTGCAACTGAAGGGACTTGAGGCCTGGATGGACCAGGGTCCCCTGATCCTGGGTCAGCAAAAACAGCGACAGAGGAAGAGGAAGTTCCTCTGCGTACTGTTGCAGAAGAGTGAAGCAAACTTGCCTGGGCCAAAATGGAGTGATCAGAATCATTCGAGCTCCTTCCGAACCAAGTTTCTGCAAGACCCTCGTAATCAGTGGAATTGGGGGGGGGATGGCATAGAAAAATCTGCCCTGGAGCGAGCGAGCAGAAAGGAAGTTTTGTGTTTTGAGGGGATGCACACAGGTTTACCTGTGGAGTTCCTCAGTGCAGGAAGATGTTGTCTACGACCCCCTGATCCAGTTCCCATTCGTGAGCTAGAGCAGATGACCAGATGAGCCGGTCTGCCAGCGTGTTCTCAACCCCCAGGACGTGAGATGCCGTGAGGTGAAGGTTGTGCTGCACTGCCCAATCCCAGACTCGCATCGCCTCTCTGCAAAGGGGGTAGGAACGAGTTCCTCCCCGTTTGTTGATGTACCAGACCACATATATATTGTCCGTCTGTACAGCTAGGTGACCAGGAGACAGATACAGATGCAGAGCCTGAAGAGCATATAGTACTGCCCTTAGTTCAAGCACATTGATGTGAAGGGACTTCTCGAGCTTGGACCAGGAGCCCTGGGTCCTGTGAGGACCGAGATGGGCTCCCCAACCCTCACCAGAGGCGTCCATAGTCAACGTCTGCGAGGGGGGAAGGAGATCGAAGGGAACTCCCCGGCAGAGGTCCTCCTGAACCATCCACCACTGCAAGTCCCGAGCCATGGGAGTGGAGACCAGGACAAGTTGATCTAGGTCATTGACTAGCTGATCCCATTCAGACTGAAGCATCCACTGAGAGATTCTCATGTGGAGCCGAGAGCGAGGGACTGTAGGAATCGCAGCCACCATTAGCCCGAAGAGGCAAAGGACTGACCTGGCGGCTGGACAACAGGCTGACCTGGGCCTGGACAGTGGCCGCCATGGCAGGAAGGCCATACCAGAGGTCGTGTCCAGGATCGCCCCGATAAACTGGAGCCTCTGGGACGGGATCAGATTGGGGGAGGGAATGACATACACCAACGAAAGACTGACGATTAAGTCGAACAATTCGAAAAAACGACAGTAAATACTACCGGCGACAGAGCTGACGAGCATTGAACTTTACCGCAGGGCGCTGACACGAGCCAACGGGCGAAAGAACTGATAGCGGGCGGGGGACTGCCCTTTATTGACGCCGCATGACGCCGGTCACCTGACGGGGGCAGTCCCCACCAGAGACTGCTAGCTAGAAATTTTCCGTTGGTCCTGCCGCCGGCTGGCATCAGTCCTATATGTAATTACCTACTGCAAGAGCCCTCTCAAAGTAATATCTGCTGTTTTTGTTTTCGTAAGTCCTTATTAAGTTTTCAGGTCATGACACAATTGTAGTTGCAATAAAGGATAAGGTACATACATTCAAGGTCTTGTCTTTCACTGACACACATGAAAGTTCCACAACATGTCTGCTTGATAGTCACCCCCAATAGGCAGAGCATGGAGGAGGGGGCTCATGGTCCTTTTATATGCTTCATGGTTTTCTACGAATGTGACCTCCCTTTTGTCATGGGAGCTCATTAGATGCTCGAACACACTGATCCTGAAGTGCAGCAGGGAGGGAAGCACCACTAGGAGAGGGAGGCCTAGTGGACAGTTGGGACCACAATAACCAACAGAAAGCCAGACAGTGGGAAAGTTCTGGCCTGGGTCGAAGCTGCCTGACCGTCGAGAGTTTTAAGTCAGAGTTAAAAACTTGTTTATTCCTGAAAGCGTATGGAGAGTGATTTTTACTGTGATTTTATTGTTATTATTGTCATAGTTTGTAATTTAATGTCTGTTCACTTGTACAGCACTTTGGTTTTTGAAAAGCACTTAAAAAATAAATTTTACTTACTTTACTACTTACTTTCATGTGACAGTTGGCTGCAGGAGGGCTGGTTTGAATTAATTTATAATTATTAAGGTGCAAGTGTGGAATCTTTGCTCGTAGCATGAAGTAGCCAGGTGGGAGAAACATACTAGTGAGTGCATAATTTTCTCCATTTACTAAATTTGGTTAACCATTTTCCTCCTGGTAGTCACGTCTGGGGATAGAAGGGTAAGCCAACATTCTGCTGTGGCCTCTTTAGTAGCCACTGTAAGCAATATCCCCAGTAGGTAGCGTGAGTTCGGGTCTCTGATGCTTCTGGGATATTGCGGGATATATAGGGACGGTGTAAGCAGGACTGGTTTACTGAAAAGTTCCTCTAACTCTCCCCTCCAATGAATGAAAGAAGGGTTGCAGAGGAAGGCAGACCCACAGAAAATGACCGTGTACTGCCCTGGGTTCGCCATACCCTCTCCAGCAAGCGATCGTGTAGGAAAGTAGTGGGCTGTTATTACCAGTGTCAGGAAGTATCTGGTCAGGTGTTTCCAAGCATATTCCCTCCATTTATGGCAGCTTGTTAGCCTGGTTGCCGCCTGACAAGCTCCAGACCAGACACTTGAGTCGACAGGAATTCTCATGTCCTCCTCCCATTTCGGTGCCCCATCTAGGGACTTGATTCCTATCACTGATTGTAGGGCTTGATAGAGCTGGTAAGTCATGTGAGGCCTAGTACCAGCCTTAAAGAAATTAATGTACTAACCAACGAGAGGTGAGTGCATGTCTGGAGTTCTCGTACCAAGCGAGAGACAGAGAATGAAATACTGGAGCTGCAGATATCTATAGAAATTTCTGTCATAAGCTGTATTGGACTTGCTGGAAAAGAAAAGGTTGAACCTCAGGTCCTGAGAGGAGCTGGTAACTATACTGCAGGGAATGTTTTTCCTAGCTCTGGTAGCCATGATTAAGGTGAAAAGGGGCAAATCCCTCCAGGTGTGATATGGGGAACAGCAGGGGAAGGAAAAGCATGAGAAGGGGCACCTTCCTGATGCTCTGTCATACTTTTACATGATACTGCAGCTATGGGTTCAAGTTCTGTGTCAGTTCCAAAGGAAGCCGACCAGTGGTGCATGGTCTGCACAAACTGCCAATTGTGGAACACAGCCTGCTCCATGTCCAAACATGTGGCATGTTGGCCACCTAGGAGGCCATGTAAGACAAGACATACTTATACTGCCCATTAGTATCCCCGTAGCCACAGCAATGCATATCCACTGGATACTTTGGCTAGGAAGAGTTGCTGCAGTTTAATTTGAGGTTTCCGGCAGGACCACATAAACCTGGCAATATCTTTATTCCAGGCTCTCCAGGTCTGTGTCAATAGAGCCAGGCGGACATTCTGGAAGAGATAAAGTGCCCTAGGCAGAGTTACCATATGCACAACCTCTATATGCCTGGAATGGGAAAGAGGCAGTCTCCCATCAGTGTAGGTCCTGAATCATGGTGTGTGTTAAGGGGCTTTAATTGTCCTGCATTGCCAGTGCGGATGAATGGGCATTGTATATCCCCAAGTATTTGAGTTTGTGCAGGTCCCACCTAAAGGGGTAGGTGTCCTGCACGGGTTCAGAAGGGAAGTAAATGAAAGCACAGAGTTCCCATCTTTGGCTTATTCAGGCGGCAGCCTCAGATTGCACTGAGCCTATGTTATAATCAAGGGCCTCCTCCAGGTCTTGAAGGTATAATCACACATCCTCCACATGCAGGGTTATGCAGTGCTCCTCCCCCTCCACTGTGATTGCCCTGGAAGGTAGTAGCTTCCCTGATGGTGTGAGCCAAAGGCTCATTGTATACTGCAAAAAGCAGTGGCAACATAAGGCAACCCTGCTGGATCCCTCTCAACAGTGGGAAGTCAGGGGAGTGATGCCCACTGACTGACACAGGCTTTGGGGAAGTGATAAAGCTTTTGAAGTATTTGTATGATGGGGACAGGGAATCCCAACCGTACAAGCACAGAACATAGGAATATCCAAAAGACACGGTCAAAGGCCTTTTCTGCATCTAGGCTTAGTAGTAAAGAGGGTGAGGTTGCCTGTTGCAGCTGGTGAAAAACGTAGAGGGAGTGGTGTATGTTATCTGCTGTTGTGCAAGCACATATAAATCCTGTCTGGTCTCTGTGGATGAGGGAAGGCAGGAGTGTGTCCAACCACTTGGCAATGAGTGGCATAAGGAATTTATAAATGTTGTTGAACGTCAAAATGGGGTGACATGAGGGGCATATGAAGGTTTTTTTTCTGTCAGGTTTGAGGATCACCAAGATTGCTACATAATCCCAAGACAGTGTGGGTTCCACCTTGCAAATTCTCATTATATGCAACCAGAAGGGGAGGTATGGAGGGATCTTTGGTGAGCTTGTAAAACTCTGCACCACAGCCATCTGGCCCAGGGACTGTCACAGTTTCAGAGAGGCAGATCACCAAGTCTAACTCCTCTGCTGTGATAAGGTTTAATAGCTGGCATCCTTGTTCCAGGTGGAATCTGGGCAGTTTCAGATGCTGCAAAACAAAGCCAATTTGCTCCTGCTGCAGGATCAATTCCGGGGTGTGTAGAGATTCACAGTAAGCCTGAAAGGCCTTTGCAATGTCTCAGTACTGGGAGTAGCGGATGCCTGTATTGGGTTGTATACTGGCTGAAATTGTGGCTACAGAGCACTGCTTCTAAAGCTGGCCAAAAAGAAGTCTGGTAGATCATCTAACTCCCACTTCATAGAAACACTGCTGTAGGAAGGGGGGCGCTATTTCTGTTTGCACGAAACAGAGCCCAAGTCCACTTTGACCTTGGTGATCTGAACGGTGACAGACATGTCACTTTGCTGATGCACTTGTTGGAAGAAGTGTAGGGTATCCTCAAGGTTCTGTCTCCACTCTTGACGTTGTTTTTTAAGATGGTAGGAGAATTGTATGAGATGGTCTCTCAGTACTGTTTTAGCTGTGTCCCACCTGATTTGAGTGGGAAGTTTCATTTTTAGGGTTGTCCTGAAGGACCTCCCCCAACTTCTCCTCCACATAGGTACAGAAAGGGGGGGGCCATTTCAATAGGTATGTAAACAGACGCCAACGGGCTGACCGTTTTTCTAGGTGAAATCCCAGTAGGTGCTAACTGGGGCGTGGTCTGAGAGAAAAATGGCCCCAATACTACGAGTCACCTTCGGAACATGCTCCACCTGTGTGAAGCAGTAATCATCCTGGAGTATGTGAAGCGTACCGGTGAGCAGTGTGTTTAACTATGTTGTCAGAAGCGGCCGGTGGCGCTGAGGTTGGCGCTGGTCGCCACGCGGCGACCCGTGTTCGAAACGGGCATGTGGGTTGCCGTGGAGTTGGCGAGGGAGGAGATGGATTGGCGTCCAAGGGACCGCCTCCATCTCCGGGAGGATTTACGGCTAGGGCTTGCCTGACCATGGAGGCTGGGGTTCATTGTCACGTAGCTGCAAGCTTGGGGCGGGTCATGGCAGATGCTTGATTGGGGCATGACGGGAGCCGCAGGCACTCAGTCGCTGGCATCATTGCATCGCCATGACCTACCGGAGGAAACAGCGAAAAAGCGAGCCCGCAGCACAAAGTTGTTCCTTCGCCGCGCCATTCCTGGAAGGGCTCCCTGGCATGGGATCCGCTGGGGTGCGTTGAGTCCTCCCCACCACCCTGCCGTGAAGGGTAAGTCGCAGGGGTGCATAAGGGAGGGGTCTGATGTCCGGGGATGGCGCTGGGGGGGAACAGCAGGGCGGGGAATTAGTAGCGGAGCTCTGGAGGAGAGAAAATAATACCCCCAAAAAAAAAAACTATGTTGTCAGGGGTTCAGGAAGCAACAGGTGCCAACCCAGCCAATCCCTTGCAATAGCTTTTTAAGATACTTGTGTGAAGAAGGTTGCCTTCGGGGGAAGGGGGCGTTGTGTATGAGGCATCCAAACTCAGGTTCAAGTCATACTAGAGTCTTCTGCTAGTAGGAGAATCCCTTTGGTGAAAGAAATGTTCTGACCAGTTAAGCATTTAGTGGCAGGGGTGCTAGACCATGATGGCAAGTACAGGGTTGCCAGGGTCACCTCCTGTCCATACAGGGTTCCATGCACCATAACTAGGTGACTCGCCAGGACTTGCTGATCCTCAAACACTTTGTGCTGGGGAATGAGAATGACTACCCCATGTCGGTGCCCCCTGCAAAGGATAAGGAATATTCTATGGCAAAGACCAACTTGGGGAGTTTGGCATGCTCGGAAGGGGACAGCTACGACTCCTAGAGATAAATCAGGTCCAGCTTAAGCTTTTTAGTGCAGGAGATGTTTTTTTGTCTGTTTGATCGGGTTAGTATGTCAGTTCACATTGCATGAGCATAAATGGATTTTAGGAGAACCCATTCTGTTTCTTATAGGGAATAATCTATGATGGTCCTGACCACGCCCCCTGACCACAGCACCCCCACCCCATCTTCTTGTACAGAAAGGTAACATCACAATGACAAATATTATGTGACTCCACTGAACTGTTAGGAGTCTATGACAGTGAGAAAATGCTGTATCACTAGGGCATAACAAACCGGGGGACTCAGAAACAGTAACTGCAGCCTCAGGCTGAACTTGGCCTGGTGGAGGGGAACCTTCCAGTATGCCATGAACAAGGTCGGTCCAACTGGGACCTAACTGTGATAGGGCTTCAAAGGTAGGGGCCATACTTGTCCCTTTTGCAGGGCTCACCTACATGGAAGATGTACCTCTCAAGGAGGTAAATTCATCCCTTACAGCTCAGGATAAGTGGGAATGCAGGTCGACAGCATGTCCTCTGAAGGGGACCACTATGAATGCATACTATGAGAGCCAGTCTGGATATCTCTTTAAGACAGTTAACAGCCGTCCAGGCTGTATCTGAAGATAAAGGATGACCGATGCACTACTGTTGATCCTGATAATGGAAAATTAGGGTAAGAAACTTTCTCCAAGTCCTGCAGGCTGTATCTGAAGGTAAAGGATGACTGATGCACTGTTGTTCATCCTGATTTGGGAATGGGGAGACTTCCTCCCAACCAGTGATGGTCTGGCTATATGAAGAAGCATCAATACCTGCAATGGCATAAACAGTATGATCGTGACATGAGGTCTGTACATACATAAATTTAATCACAAACCATGAAGCCCAGTAGCCAGGCAAAATTCAGCAAGCAGTTTAGGGTTCATGCCTATAGCAGTCTGAGTGACTGTCAGTGGGCTGTGTCGCCTGTTCTTCGTGTACAAATGCCAGTTCGGTTGCTACAGTTCCATGGTGCATTTGTTTGAGCGCCTGCACAGAGTGGTACACTGCACTCTAGTGAAACAGCCAATTGTCTAATTGTTCCCAGACCAGGTAACAACAGATGCCCAGGTTATGGTCAGCTACCCCAAGTATCCATCCCCCCTCCGGGCTCACTGGGTCCCCTTCCCCCAAAAAATGTGTACGTGCCATGCTTCCCTGTGCCTTTGCCAGACTGTAGTGACATTATTGTCCCCTTGGCTTGAGGGCAACATCTGGGTGCTAACACACCGCAGGCCACTCCCCCCACCTGTGGCAGCCCAACCATCCTCCTCCAATGAGGTTACCCAGGCCACATATGAACATACAAATGTACCAGCAGAAACAGACCACCCGATCTATCTGAGTTTGCTCGAGTGTGCAGCTAGCACCCCTAGTTTGCAGCTGCCCCTCCCCTTTGTCATCCCACTGCCACCCCCCCACCTCCTCCACCCTGTCCCCTGCCCTTTTCAAGCTGTTCACAGATTTACATGATACCACCCACTCTAGTAGTGCATTCCATTTTTCTACCACCCTCTCTGTGAAATAGTGTCTCCTCCTTTCCCTTCTAAATCTTCCCTCTATTCTTAGCCCATGCCCCCTGGTGTACGCCCCCTCCTTAGCTTAAAGACCCCGTCTGCCCCATCCTTACTGATTCCCCTCAGATACTTGAATGTCTCTATTATGTCCCCCCTGTCCCTTCTATCCTCCAGGGTGTATATTCAGGTCTTCCAGCCTGCTCTCATTAGTTTCTCCCCTTCATTCCACATATCATCTTTGTTGCCCTCCTCTGCACCCCCTCCAGTAGCCTGATATCAAGCTTTAGGTATGGCCTCCAAAACTGCACACAATACTCTAAGTGCAGCCTTACCAGCGACCTGTAGAAGGGCAAGATCACCGCTCTTTGCCTGGACGAAAACCCCCTTGCTATGCAACCCAGTATTTTGTTTGCTTTTCCAGCCACTCTCCTGCACTGGGCAGTGTTGTTCATGGTCCCTGTTATTAGTACCCCTAGGTCCTTCTCCTCCTCAGTGATCCCCAGCTTGACCAGCCCCCCTCCACAGCCAGTATTCTCTCCTTGGGTTCTTCACCCTGAAGTGCACAACCTTACACTTCTTTGCATTGAACCCCAGCTTCCACCACTCTGACCACCCCTCTAGCTTGTTTAGGTCCCCCTGCAGCTGCTTCCATCCCTCCCCTCCATCCACCACTGCTCCGATTTTGGTGTCGTCAGCAAACAGACTTACCTTGCTCACCACCCCATGTGTAATGTCTGATATGAAGAGCCCAAATAATATTGGCCCCAGCACAGAGCCCTGTGGCACCCCACTCATCACAGCCTTGGAGTTGAGAGCTCCCCTCTCACCACCACCCTTTGCAGCCTCCCACTCAGCCAGCTTGTAATCCAGTTTGTCATTTTTGCTCCTACCCCTACACCAGTTATCTTCCCCCCAAGCTGCCCATGAGGCACCAAATCAAAGGCCTTGCTGAATTCCAAGCAAAGAACATCCACCGCCTGACCCTTATCCAGCTCACCTGTCGCCCAGTCATAATACTGTATCAGGTTGGTTTGACAAGACTTCCCTGAAACGAACCCTTGCTGCCTCACATCTTGCCATTGTCCTCAAGGTACACCACCAGTCTTTCTTTTAGTATCGTTTCCATGAGTCTGCGCACTATGGAGGTGAGATTTACCCGGACGATAATTACATGGTTCATCCCTTGGTCTGCTCTTGTGTAATGGTACTACATGTGCCATCCTCCAGTCCAGTGGCACACATCTAGACTCCAGTGAGGTGCTGGATCTCCCTCAGCACCCTGGGGTGGATACCACCCGGCCCTGGTGCCTTGTCTACCATCAGTGCCCTCAGTCCCTCTAGGACTCTACTTGCCTCAATTCTTCCCTCTGTCACCTCCTCTTCCCCACCTTCCCAGCCCATGGTGGTAGCAGCCCCCCCTTTTCTTCTGTGAACACTGAGCAAAAATATTCATTCAGTGCTTCCGCCTGCTTCTCCCCCTTTTCCCTCCACTCCCCACCCCTTTTTATCCTCACTATTGTCTCCTTGCACTTTCTTTTCTCCCTGATGTATCTGAAAAAGTCTTTCTCTCCCCCTCGTTAATTCCCTGCGCAAATCTCAGCTCCCTCTGGGCCTTGGCTTCTCTCACTTTTCTGGTCACCTCCCTGGACCATCATGCATACTCTTCCCTGTCCACTTCCTTCCCCGTCCTTCTATACCTCTGGTGTGCCTCCCTGTTTTGCTCTCACCACCTCCACTATCTCGCTTTTCAACCAGCATGGTTTTCTTGCTCTGCTCCTCTTACTCTGTCTTGGTGCAGGCTTCTGTTGCCTCGGTAACCACCCACTTAATTGCTCTGTGTCCATCTCCTGCCTTATGCCTTCCAGTTTCCCTTTCAGTACTTCCTGCATCCTCCCGAAGTCTGCCCCCCTGAAGTTTACCACCTGAGTAACTGATTTCTCTGGCTCCCCACACATCGTGATATTAAACCACACCGTTTGGTGATCACTGTCAGCTAGTGGGTCCTCCACCTTTATTTCCCTTACTGCCTCCCCATTTGACAATACCAGATCTAAAGTGTTCTTTAGCCTAGTAGGTACACTAACCAACTGTGTTAGGAGATCCTCCTGGATTGCATTCAGAAGCACTTGCTCCCTAGCACTGGGGATAACCAGAATGCTCCACGCAACCCCCGGCAAGTTGAAATCCCCCACGATGACCACCTTCCCTCTTCTACATACCTTTCTGATTTGTCCCATTAATTCCCTGTCAAACTCCTCAGATTGGGATGGTGGCCTGTATACCACACCAAACCTCAGTTTCCTTCCCCTTGAACCTAGGAGCTGCAGCCAGATTGCCTCTGTTCTCCCTTCTTTCTCTTCATCCCTTGTGCATTTGAGCCTGTCCCTCACAAAGACTGCCACCCCACCCCCCCTTTACGGTCCTTCCTGTATAATTTGTATCCTGGGATTGCCAGATCCCAGTCCCGGTGCTCAGTTACCCACATTTCTGTGACAGCTGCAATATCCACCCTCCACACTGCTAACAGTGCCTGTAGCTCAGCTGATTTGTTGCCTAAGCTTCTTGCATTCAGCGAGACCACCCTCCAGCCTGCCCCCTTCCCTTCACTGGCCTCCATCTCCTCCTTTCTACTCCCTCCCTTTTCGGCTGCCCCAAGTTCTTCCCTGCTAGCCTGGGAGGTAGGCTGTGACTCCACTCTATCAGATCCCTGCCTACTTGCTGTCCACTTGCCACCTCCCCCATCTAGTTTATATCCATCTTTGTCGTAATATACCTCCCACGTCTTTGCTTTAACACCTCTTTCCCCTTCCCGCTCAGGTGCAGCCTATCCCTTGCAAACAGACTGTTGTTATCCCAGGTACTGCTCCCAGCCACCCACAACCCCATACCCCTTAGTTCGACACCATTCTACCAACCATGTGTTCAACTCCCTAATCCTCTCCTTTCTCACTGTGCTTGCGCAAGGTACTGGAAGCACCTCGGAGAAGGCCACAGACTCTCCAGTCCCCTCACACAACCTTCCCACTTCCTCAATCCTCTCCCTTGTTACCTCCACTATTTCCCCCGCTAGGTCATTTGTCCCCATATGTACCACAATGTGTGGTTTCCTCCTACCCCTCCTTATGCATCCACAGCACCTGCAGCTCCATTCTGGGTATAAAAGCGTCACATAGGGATGGTCATGGCCTTGCACTGCCTCATGGAGTATCAGACCACAGCAATGCCTGTTAGCACATGTGCAGCTGTGACACGCCCTGCACATAAGCTTAAGTGCACAGTTTTGTTGAAGGACGCAATATGGCCTTGCAGGGCTTAATGGCATCTATTCAAGGGTTAGCATCTCCAGGACTGCTATCTGCCTCACCGGAGGGGCCAATTCTGATCATCGAACTCTGGTGGATTTACAACTGCAAATATGCATTTCTCCCACGAGATCCCAGCCACCAGAGGCCTGCAGCCAATCAAGCACTCAGAGAACCAGTGCTCACAACAGACAATGGAACTGGACAGCATAGTATGGCACAATGGTAAGTCTTTCAATTGGGGGGGGCAGCAAGACAAATTAGGCAGATGCTGTAGGTGTCCATTCTTGGCATCTTCTTGATACAGAGACTGTATCACTTGAAGCCAGGAATCCGGAAGTCAGCATTGTTGCTACCTGAATCCAAGGTAAAGCCCAGTAAAACTTTAATGAGATCAAGCAATGTTGCTGACTGGACCAAAATTTCTAACTAAGCAGAGCAGCTGGGGGGGGGGGGGAGACACACAAATCATCAAAAAATAATCGGAAACAGCTGAAAGACCCAATAGGCCAGAGCTACAGAAACCATGTCCTCACATTACAGTGGAAAGATGGATGTGAGGCATGAAGAGGCAAGGCTGTGGGATGAAGGGGAGGAGTTAAAACTTCAGCCAATAACCTTTCTAAGGAGTTTTCACATGCTTACGTACTGCACAACTTTGACTACGTAGATGGAATCCAGGTAGTTCTAACATTGGTATATCCACACGAAAGACACAGTATGGTCAGCTGCTATGCAAGCTTACACACACACTGTCCTGCCATACTGTCTCACTCCAAGTATAGAAAGAGCACAGCTAGTAAGTGAAAGGATAATTCAGAGTTCATTCATATTCCCTCCTGGGCTACAGAGCCTTTCACCTCTAGATCACTTACTAAAATCCAACTCAGACCAACAGTGGCCAAATGTCACTATCATCGGATGGCTGTTAAGTGGTCTATATGAGATCAGTTAAGGTGGTCTCAGCTCGATTCTTTGTGGACTGGTGTTTACGTCCCAAAACCATCAGTACAACAGTCAGCTGGCATGCTCGGTGATAGTCTCATGTGAGGCCAAGCACTGGATGGGCATGAAGCATGATATATACCCTCTCACCCACTAGAGCCATATGGATAAATGATGTTCATCTCCAGGACTGTTAACCTGGCACCATTTCGGAGAACAAAACCAAAGAGCTACTGTACCTGTTTTGAGCATCTGTTTTCTCTAGTTTTTCCTGCAGCTGTATCCAGTCAATTAATGCTTTGAAATCCCGTACGTAGTTATACAGCATCATCAGCACCTCCTGGAAAGGAAAACCACCACAATCTTACTTTAGTTTGTACAAAGACCATCACAGATTCCATATCACTGAATGCTTAACAGGATTATGAAATGCCCTTTCTGACGGTGCTGTAGTAGCTCATTTTGCTGCCATATGGGAAATCGATTCTTACCCCAGAACAGAGGAACTGGGAAAGTGCTGCAAAGGCAGTATGCTCCAAGTCCGTGAGAAGCACTAGGGCTGTTCCACCACTCGACTGTCTCGTACTGAGAGATGCAGAATGGTACTAGGCAGCGTGGATGATCATATGTCATCCTGCCTGTCCCAGGGTGTAGGTATAAAAGACACTGATTCAGTTCGTATAAGATACAACACGTTTGCTGCGTGATTTTATTTCAACAAGATTTCAAAAACTAAAAACACAAGGAAATAAAAATAAAGAAATCATTATACAGGGCTGTCGGGATGCAACAGTCAGGATCACATAACATTGCTGGCATCCTTTTCTCATCTGTGCTTCAGACTGCTTTGAGGACATGAAGACTGCATGTACCTCTCATACTTCATGCAGACTGAAAAAGCAAGGCCACTTGCAACTGTTTTCAAGGCTGTTTGTAATTGGCTCCGAGCAGTGTGCACAACAAAGGCAGTTTGCAACTGGCTCTGGGCAGTCTGCAAAACCAAGGCTGTTTGTATCAGATACCATTATGAATTTAAAATAAAACAAATATATTCTCCAGCCTTTTCCCTACTGACGGAAACTTTGTATTTATACTAAATCTGGCTATCTCAGACACCAAATCACTACACTAGTATATAACATTTTCAATGTACTTAGGCAATCAAATATATGTTATACTGTATGTGATACATAACAGTGCAGCAAAAAAATGGCTCATATTTTAAATGTGCAAGTATTTAACAACAGGTATCTGTTTTTATACAAGCAAATGAAACTATGCAAGCTAGGTATTACATTGTTCAGGCACTCTGACCCATACGGGATGTATCTGGGGACTTGAAAAGGAAACAAAGAAGAAAAAAAGGGGAGTTTGTAGGTAGCCATCCTGACAGAACAGGGAGAGGATAGTACAATATAGAACAGTTAGAATACTGTTGTAACAGGCTTATAAAAATAAATTAGAATAGAGGCACTCTTAATTCCGAGGTAGGATGACCAGCCCTACCACACTGCCCTCCCCTGTGAAGGGGTTTAGGCTTGATAGAAGGGGGTGCATACTGAAGGAGGAAAAGAGGGTCATACAAGGAGGACAAAAATAGCAGGATGATACCCACTGCACTCCAGTTGTGCAAATGGCCAGACATGCTGCATCGACTGCCCCGGCACATATGTCAGATCCTAAAAGAAGGCAGAGGAGATGCCTATCACCATGGGAAGGAGGGGAGAGATATGTGACAAAATGGTACAGTGGCATGAGAAGGGCCGCAAAACAGTGAGGTGGTGGATAAGTGCTGACATGACTGAGAAAAATATAAAGGCAAGCAATCTTACAAAGTGGGTCAAAGATCTGAAAAAACATGGGCTATTGAAAACCAACTGAAAAAAAATAAAAACGGGGGCTGTTTAAAATGGATGAAAGAAGTATCGGAGAGGACATGATCATGGGCTTCAAATATCTACAAGGGATGACACAGTCAAACCAAATATGCATCCTTAGCTTGTGCAAGGATGAGAAAACACGTGGGCACAAGATCGAATTTAAGGGAAATGTCAAGAACAACTGCATCACAGAATGAGTGGTGGATACTGGGAATATACCTCAGAAGGAGATATCAGCTGATAACGTAATAACCTTCAAACTCAGACCTGACAAGTACTTTGAAAGAAAAGGATTGCTAGGATATTCCCAGTGACTAGTGAGGAACTCTACAACAGGTGGAAGCTTATAAATACCTGGGAGTCTGGCTTGACTCCTCCAAATTCACGCTACCTCCACCATCCCCCCAATGCTCGACCTTTGCTGTGTTAATTGCTGCCTCTCACCTCCCAGTCTCATCTTCCAACCCCACCCATAGACCATCAACCTCATCCTTTGTCTTTTGTTCCACACCCCCCCACCCCCCGCTGACTGTCAGCCACCAGTCCCCCGCCCCTCTCTCTCAGTAATTATAGCCCTCTTAAAACTGAGCCTCTCTCTCTTATTTTCACTCCAGGGAGCCCGCCTGCACATATGGCACGACCGCCATTAGCGGTGCCCAACGGCTGCAACTTCGGCTGCTGCGCCGGCCCCACCACTGCCTCAAGACCGCCCTCCTGGAACCCACTGTCGGATCCCTGCACTAGGTACGACCGCAAGCTTGTCTCGGAGCCTGGTTCTCTGTAACTACCTTCTGATAGGTTAACCACCGATACCAGCGGCCTGTGATTGGTCAGGACGGATTTCTGGCAGCATGGCCATTGGTGCGCCTTTTGCCCTGTTCTCCTGATCTGCTGCCTTGTCTCATAGCGTCTCTCCCAGCTGGATATTCTTATGATATTTTGTCCCACCCCCACCTCCCAGGACTCCTTTAAATACACTTATCGCCCCTCCCACTCTGACTGTCCTCCTCACATTGGGTCAGCTATCCCTGTCCTTACCACTCCTCCTCCTCAGCTGCATGCTTTCTCTGTGGCCCGTCTTTCTGACACTTTTTTTTATTTTTAACCCTTCTTAGTAAACTCCCACTCCGATCCTTGATCCCTCTCGGACAATGATCCTTCCCCTGACCTAATAATGCTTACACAGGTGTATGTACTGGCTATGTGCTTTATCCTCTGTTCCATTCCTCTGGGGAGCAACCCAAACATTCTCATCTTCATCATGCAACTCTCAATGCTCTGCACTATAACCTTGGTATGGTCACGGGGATATACAGCATGGATAACGTCAACCCCTGCTCCCCTCTATGGCACTTTGGCTACCTTCTGTACTAAAAGCGCACTGCCCACCGATGATCCCCCAGACCATGCTTGTACTCCACAACCTATCCAAACAGCAATGGCACTGTTGCACCAAAAGACATAGGAGCAAAACAATCAGGCAAGCCTACAACATGCACAAATCCTTTCTCCTACAAATTCTCCTTATGCTGTTCCTTCTCTCAGGAAATGTTCACCCCAACCCAGGACCACCTGGGCAGTCAGCAGAGGCATCAAAAAGGAGGGCAGGGACTCTCACCCTGGCACCTATCAATGCCTGCAGCATCCTCAACAAGCTTGATTCCCTCCAAACATGGATCCTACAGCACAACCCTGGTGTCCTCCCAGTTGTTGAAATGTGGCTAAACCCTAAGATCCCCGACACCTCAGTTTCCATCCCTGGCTACTGCATATTCAGGATTACTAAGCGGGGCGGGGGCTATGCTATCTATCTTAGGGATACCCTTACAGGTCATATCATCCCATCCCCTAACCTGGGCAACTCCTCTCAGGTCCTCGCCATCGAAATCCTCCTTGGTGCACATAATAAGGAACTCACTGCTGTCTCAGTTTACCTGCCCCCAAGGGACCAGGCCTCAGGCTTCAATAGCATCATAGAATATTTAAGGGTCCAGCATTATAACTCCAAAACCATAATTATGGGTGATTTTAATATTAACTGGCTCGCCCCTGAGGCTCTACCTATAAGGATGCAGTCACGGCGCAGCACCTCACTCAGCTTGTCCACACCCCCACCAGATGTAACTATAGGACAGGTTCCCTCACACTACTAGACTGGATTCTGTCTAACCACCCTGAACGTATTTCTAATGTTTCTGTACTCCCGGATTCAATAAGTGACCACTTGCCTGTCATCTGTTCCTAGTCTAACAAATTCCACAAGCCCCCTCCCAAGCTAATCTATGCAAGGGTTATTAAACAGGGGCAACTTCAGCTGCTAAAATCCCATCTAACCAGACTGAACTGGGCAGTGATTGACATGCTCAGTGACACTAACAAAACCTTGGACCTGTTTATCAAACGCTTCAACGAAGCCTGTGACATCTACGCACCGGTGAAAAAGTTGAAGGTCAAAGGACGGACCAACCCTTGGGTTACTACTGACCTTTTAACACAACTCAAGCATAGGGACCACCTCTGGCACTGTGCTCGTGCAACTCTGACGCAAGCAAACATACAAAAATACAAAGCAGACAGAAACGATTGCACTCGAAAGATACAGAATGCTAAAAACATCTATTACAAGGAGGCTCTGACCAACTCTTGGGGTGATGGGAAAACTTCTGGAACAACCTGAAAGAACTCACAGACAAGGATCCTAAAGCACCACCAACTATGCTCAACATTCATGGTACTCCTACGCTCAACCTCGGTACCATCACCAATACCTTTAATAATGCATTTACCAACCTGGACAGTCTCCTTCGTCCTAATTTCTTTGACGACTTCCCCTCCAGCACCTCCCATGTGACCCCCCCTATATGATCATACAATTCCACAGTTTTTCTTCAAAGAGGTTCCACCACAAGGAGGTAGAAACTATATTCAAAAGGCCATCCGCAAACAAAGGTACAGTGGAGACTCCCTTGATCTTAAACTGCCTGCACAAGTTCTTGATGAAATCCTTGAACCGCTGACAAAGATCTTCAATCTCTCACTTAGATTGGGCCAATTCCCCTCTCTCTGAAAGAAAGCCACTGTCACACCGGTTCACAATAGGTGATAGGACACTCCACACCAACTACAGACCTATCTCACTCCCCCCCTTCCCCCGTTATCTAAGGCTCTGGAATGTATAGTTTCGGACCAATTAGTTGAATTCCTGGATAAGTATGAAGTCCAGTGCCCAGAACAGCATGGCTTCAGAAAAGGGCACAGCACCACCACTGCTCTACTGGAATTTACAACTTTCATCCATGCCACGCTCGACAAAGGAAACTGTGGGGGGCAGTATTTATAGACTTGACTAAGGCCTTCGACACCGTTAATCACCCTCTGCTGCTCAGGCAACTGTCTTCCATTGGGATCTCCAGTGATGCCCTTCCATGATTTGCTAGCTTACCTTGATAATCGGGTCCAATGTGTTAGGATAGCAGGCATCTAATCGGATGAAAAGACAGTCCTCTCCGGAGTCCCCCAGGGGTCTATTCTGGGCCCTTTACTCTTCTCCCTCTTCCTCAACAGACTCCCTAGTGTCTGCCACCAAGAAATATTACTATATGCGGATGATGCAGTCCTGTTTTCCAGCCACCATGACATTATAGTCCTTGAATCCCAGCTACAGCTCAACTTCAAGCATGTTGAAGACTGGTTCAACTGTCAAACTTGTCCTGAACCACAGCAAGACCAAAGCCATGACCTTCTGTAACCCACAGAGCAGGCACAATTCTCTGTCCCTCACCATCAAGAACCACGCTGGGAACCCACTCGAACCTGTCCCGGAGTTCAAGTACCTTGGTATCACGCTGGATAGCACCCACTCCTGCACTCGGCATACAGACACTGTTGCCAAGGCCGCCAATATACTGATTGGTCTGTTACACAAACATAAGCACTGTATGTCTGAGGATGCCCTTAAACTAGCCATCTACAGCTCTGTCACATCTATCATTGACTATGGTCTTGCCATCTATGGCTCTGCCTCTACAACTGCCCTCCGCAGGATCTCAGTTTCACTCAACAAAGCCTGCAGGCTATTAACGGGTGCGGCCCGCCAAACACACACCTGTGACCTCTATGCACAAACTGGCTGGCTACCTCTACTCAGCAGAATACAATACCAGACCTGCTTACTTACCAAAAACATTCTCCTTGGACTCTTGGCCCCTGGTGTTGGCACGCTCCTTACTGCCTTCATTGGCACTCAGCATAGGCGCAGTGCCCAATACCTAACCTTTCAGGTTCCCAGATGTCATACCTCCATGGGTCAGCGGTCCTTTACCCATAGAGCTCCATTATGGTTCAATACCTTCAATAAAGAAGCACTTTCCTCTGCTATGCTTGGACCCTATAAAAGGAATCTCAGACTTTACCTCACCTCTACCACTCAATGTGACTGCTTCTCCTAAAAGACCTGCTCCAAACACCACCCAGTTTGCTCATATCCCGCGGCCCGCCCCCTTCCCAAGTTGCATTCTCTCTGGTCCCTGCCCTTCTTCGTGACCCCTTTCCTGCTCCCCTTCTCCCCGGTACAAGACACCATCCCCCTCCCCACCCCACTGACAGTGGCCCTTTAGCCTGCCTACTACTACTTCTCCCCCTCCTTCCCCATCACACGCCTGAAGTTCGATTTGCTTCTTAAGCGCTCTCTCTCTCTTACTGTTACCTCAGCCAGCTGCCTACTCAAGTTGCTCGCTTGTATGCATATTACTTCTAAGTGTGTTGTAACTGTAAATTTTTGTTTGATTGTGCATTCTTTGACAACCTTTGTATGTACGTTGCCCCTCATCCTCTGACGTGGAACCTTTGTAAACGAGCAGTTTCTACTCAAAGGTATTTGTAATCCTAGAATTTAATAAAATAAAATAAAATAAAAAAAGCAACCTGATAAAGAAACTAGACCAAAAGCTGGGTATGCTGCACAGAATCAGCAGGGAACTGCCCCAAGGATCAAGACTCCAAGTAGTTATCACAATGATCATCCCTATCATAGACTATAGGAACGTGTTATACAGCGGGGCCTCTGGCACTGACCTTGCCAGACTGGATGTGCTATACAACAGGTTGGTGAGGTTCATCCTAGATGCATCAAGGTGCTCTCATCACTGTACTCTATACCAAAACCTAAAATGGCTTCCACTAGACCTCAGGCCACAACTCCACACCTCAAGCCTAATATCAAAGAGCCTCAAGGGTAGGCTTCCAGGCTATATAAGGGAGAACATCAAAGTAAAATCACCAAACAATAGCCTAAGATCAGCCTCCACCCTAGAACTCTAAATCCCCAAATTAAAAACCAAAATAGGTCACTTCTCTTTCTACTACAAAGGACCCCAAACTTCGAACAGTGTGCCAAAACACCCGAGACCACACAGCAAATCTATCTCATGGAATAACATCAAAGCCTGGTTCCACTCAGTAACATCCTTGCCTAGATCAGGCTGCCCAGGTTCTGCCCCAGGGTAATCTAAACCCCATCCCTACTGCTCTCCACTCTATAAAGACATGTCAAACCCCTCTCCCCATTGCCATCCTCTCCCCCACACTCCCATCGAAAGATATCTGACTGGCCTCCACTGCCTGATCTGAAGGTGGGAATCGAATGACCCAGCATTGGTGCATGTACTTCGAGGGTGCAGACTGAAAAGCAGGCATTGCAGGAATCATATCACATGTTCTGGGCCAGGGCAGATCCAGCAAACCTGATGTCAATTCTTTTTTTCAGCCCATTTTTTTTTTTCTTGGACTTTTAACATCATGCTAAAAACAACAAAATTGAAGGCAACACCAAGAAACAGAAGACTACCAGCGGTGACGCAGAAGAAATTTTCAATGACAGTCAAACTGAGGCGCTGTCGCTGCCACGGTGTGCACTCGATGCTGAGAACAACAGAACTGAGGTGCGTGATGGAGCAGATGACAGTTATTGGGTAGCGTGCAGCGCAACGTGGATACATGCTGCACATGAGCAGCATCAGTAGCCGACATCAGCTCCCTTCCTGGAAGAAAAAAGTTCCCGCAGGGCCAGTGACCCATATACATGAATCAATTGAGAAGACTGTTTCTTCGAAGATTTTGTAGTTTCTTCAATGCTGGGTGGGACTGGCAGCAGTAAGGTGTGAGGGATATGCATCTCATTCCCCCACCAGCCCTTCACAGGACTATTAACAATCGAAGGGTTGAGAGGAATATCCATAATGCTTCTCCTCTCCCGCTGCCCCTACTCCATGCCACCATGCCACTGCTAGTTTCCCCAAAGGTGTCAAGTACTTTTCAGATTTTTGTACAAATGTCAATTCTTTAAAGCCCAGACCACTCCTCTTTAGCAGTGGGTTCTGGCCATGGAGGGCTTGTCTTTCATCCCTGCCAGCAGCAAGTCCCAACTCTGGAGCACATTTTATTTAATATAGTCAGTGGTGGTGGGCCCTGGCACTGGAGGGCCAACATTGTCATTGGGCTAGTCATTTACTGCATGGTAACACATGCTAATCTACTAGGGGCCAACAACTCCAAAGCTGTGACATCATTATGGAACCCTTAGCTCCACCTCATCCTGAGGCAATAAGACTTGAATCATCAATCGTAAGTCTTTCAGAGCTTACAGCAAAATAATTAAGTCAGGACTAACTTAAACATTCCATTAAAAAACAATGTTATCTCTGCCTTCAGTCCGTAAGTGGCTGCTGCTGTACAAATTGCTTAGCTGTTGCCAAGTCTAAGAAAATACAGTATGTGTGGGGCCCATTCTTTGTGAATCGGAAACACTGCTGTGAAGTCTAGTGAGAATTCCACTCGTCATTCTTGGAATTAGTCCCATAAAAGACCCAAATGCCTGACGTTTCTCCTGCATACAAATGGAGAAATTTTGATAAAAGAAAAAGCTGTGCTCTATCATGCTACCATGTTTGCGGTGCCCTGTGTTCCCATAGGAGCCTTTGAAATGGCATTAGTCAGGGTACAGAATGATCTACTCAGGGCAAGAGATAGAGGGGACTAGTCAGTTCTCGTTCTCCTTGATCTCTCCTCATCTTTTGACACTGTGGACCATGTAGTGCTGCTGGATCTCCTCAGGGAGATCAGTGGACTCACCGGTACTGTCATCAACTACTTGGAGTCCTTTCTTACAGGCAGGGCACAGAAGGTAGTGATGGGGAATTTCTCCTCCTGACAGAAACCCCTGACTTGTGGAGTTCCTCAGAGCTCAATCCTGTTACCTATGTTAATCACAGTGTACATGTTCCCCTGGGTGAGATCATTAGACAATACAGCTTGGGTTTCCACTGTTATGCAGATGATAATCAACTGTATATGTAGTTTGCTCCCAGAACAAGGGAGGCTGCAGAGGTGCTTAACAGATGTCTGGCCGAGATCCAAGACTGGATGAGGCTCAACTCTGACAAGATGGAGGTACCAGTGATTAAGCCTGGTCACCGGCATGATGTGGGTGCTGCTGGGGTGGGAACAGGGTTATTCCTGGGTCCTACCCCATGTGTAGCTTCCACTAAGGTGAAGAATCTGGGCGTCATTCTTGACGATGCATTGACACTGAAGGCTCAGGTGTCATCCCGTGTGGTTTCTACCACCTAAGGAATGTCACCCAGATTAAAGCCTTAATTCTGCCTGGCAACCTACCCTCATTGGTGCATGCGTTTGTCACATCGAGGCTCGATTACTGTAACGCTCTATACTTCAAAGTCAGTGGAGGAATTCTCCATTGCCTGCACTTGGTGCAGAATGCAGTAGCCAGGTTGCTGATGGGCCTTCTGAGGTCTTGCTATGTGACCCCGATCTTGCGTGACCTGCACTGGCTGCTAGTGAGATGGAGAATCACCTTCAAGGTGTGTTTGCTAACCTATAAGGTCCTATGCAGTTCGGGCCCTGGCTATCAAGTGTCCTCCTGATGCCTGTCTGCCCTGGGTGCTCAGTCTGCTCCTCCACTGAGGGCCGCCTAGCAGTTCCAAGAGCCTGGCTAAAAACCTCAGGAGATGGCATGTTTGAGGTGACCGGCCCAGCCCTTTGGAACTCGCTTCCAAGATCCTTGAGGGAGGCCCCATTGGTGTAGGCATTCAAGTGGGGTCTAAAGGCACATCTGTTTAGAGAAGCATTTGGGACCCAGTTATAAGTCTTAAGAATTGTTCTGCTGAATTGCTGTTTTGACTTAATTTATACTCTTTTGTCGCGATTTGTCACTAACAATTGTTCTATTATTGCTTGTTACTTTGCACCTCTACTTATTTGTACAGTGCCGAGAGCCTCTGGGATTGGGCGTTAGAGAAATGAAGTTTTACTTACTTATAATTGCGCAGGTGGAAGATCAGCTAACATGGCAATGTGTCTGCAGATTATTTTGGGGCCAGCGCACGGAGAACACAATCAGTGTTGAGCTGACTGCCTTAATACTCTAGATTCAAAGCCTGTGGGAGCCATACCTCCAGAAAAGACACTGCTTTTCCTTCTCTCCCATTGGGCAGCCCCCAATTCAGAAACTGTTCTGATGGTTTGCATTCTTCTGCCTGCCCACCACTTCATGAAGCTCCTCCTACTCGCATTCCAGCAGAATCATGGTCTCTGGGAGGCCCTCCCTGAAACCCTCCACTGCAGATCTTCAGAGCTCAGCCTGCTCCAGGCATGCCGTATGATTAGCCATCTGCTCAGTGAGTACACATAACTTTGATAGACACATCTTGCAACTTAGAGTCTGGGCCGACAGCACTTGGTTCTAGACTGTGTTGCGCAGCCCCATCATCGCTTCCTCCAAGACCTCCTAATCACCATGAACCTAAAATCCTCACAAAAGCACTGATTTCCTAGAATCCTTCTCTTCTGTCCCTTTTGTTTTCAGGATGAAGAATTTGTCAGACTCTTCCATTCTCCTATTAGCCACCTCAAAGTCTTCTGATCACGCCACTGTTTACCAAAAAAGAAGCGCTGAGTCATGTCATTTTTTTTTGCATCATATATTTATTCACGTTTTCAGTAAAAGTACAAACAGAACAGTTAAACTGAAGACAAGACAAGGACACACAACAACATTTCATAACTTATATACATAAAAATCCAGGTTCCTAAGCATGATAGTCTGATAGGATAAAAAGAAAAATCATTTGTGAAAATAGTTAAGTTATTTAAAACAAAATTAATATGCTTTTGTACAATTTCAATTGAGCACCATCTATAACCAAAAACAGAAATAATATTCCCCTTGGTTCTTTGCTTTTCCACCCTTCATACCCATCCCTCCCCAAGTGTCAGGGTCTCTGCGGAAAGTCATATAATTTTTTTATGCAGAAGAGATGGCGTATAAGAAAGTCACATCTTGCTTGCTCAGTTTCTCATTGTCACCACCTTAAATAAGGGATGTGCCATGGGCAGCTCTAAATAAACCATTTTTGGTCTCAGGTTCTGACCTCACGAGTGACAGAGCCACGAGTGCGGTCTACAGAGGTCAAACCCTGAAACTAAAAAAAAAAATGGTTTACTTTGAAGCTGCCCAGTACATATGCCTTTTATGCAAGGGCAGTGAGAATAAAGCCGGAGATCTACTGCCGAGAAAATACTCACTTTTTAAAATGTTATTCTTTTTTTGCAGTTCAATGTGGCATCATGACATGTGGTTTCTCTGCCTTTGTCAGCGACAATGCTACTGGCTGCTGGAGTACTGCCAAGTCGCAAGCGCTGGATTACCTGCACGATCATCTCTGAGGAGTATTGCAAACACTAGTACCAGCTTTCAGGTCACACTCTGTGGACTGGTGCAGTCCCAGAAATGTGCTGCTGCTTGCAATATGTAGATAAAGAAAATGCCAGTGACAGGCCGATGCTAGCAACCTGCATTCCAACATCTTATAGGGAGGTCAGTTTTTTACGTTTGTATGGACTGCGAATGAGCGTGAAACTGCAGTGCTAGTGAAACAGCTGTTTTCCAAGTAAGTTCAGCAAGAAAAACTCATCTGCTGTTTGAAATGTACCACGCGAAGGTAAAGCATTCTAAATGAGTGTCAGTCAGGAGATTGTGGAACTTTGGAGTTTAGTGAACTCCATCAGGGTTCCTGATGATGTGTCTGTAGTGAACAAAAATGATGATGACACTTCTGGATTGGAAATACATTTTTATTTTCACCCCAGGAACGTCATGCTGGAAAATAAATGTATTTATGGCAATTTTTTTTTTGTATTTCCACAGCCATTGCATAAAAACAAATTTAAAGCTGAAAGCAGCACTTTCCACCGTATACATATTTTGTCAAATAACTAAGTCCCTTTTCTGTAAATCTATAATTCCCTCTGCACAATGCTATGGATCCACAACCGAAAACCTCAGCTACAGGAGGGCGCACCTCTGCCTTGGAGCTCCCCCACTGACGACACTGAGCCTCCCTGACCGAAAGCCTCAGCTACAGGAGGGCGCACCTCTGCCCTGGAGCTCCCCCACCGACGACCCTGAGGCTCCATGACCGAAAGCCTCAGCTACAGGAGGGCGCACCTCTGCCCTGGAGCTTCCCCACCGATGACCCTGAGCCTCCCTGACCGAAAGCCTTGGCTACAGGAGGGCGCACCTCTGACCTGGAGCTCCCCCACTGATGACCCTGAGCCTCCCTGACCGAAAGCCTCGGCTATAGGAGGGCACACCTCTGCCCTGGAGCTCCCCCACCGATGACCCTGAGCCTCCCTGACTGAAAGCCTCGGCTACAGGAGGGCACACCTCTGCCTTGGTGCTCCCCCACCAGCGACCCTGAGCCTCCCTGACCGAAAGGTAATCATATTCCAGCGAACTGCAATGCACAGCCTTGCCTCCCTTTGTCTTGTTTGAACTTGGCGCCCTTTTTCTCTGCTTGGACTCTCTGCTCATTTCTCAAACAACTGAAATGCCTGCAAAGACAAACGGAGCCACTCCGGTTGTTGCCTAATTGTATTGAGTGTATTTAATGCTAAATAGGCGAGTGAGTGTGGACTTTACACTCTGCACATAAAACAGGGCACTGTATTTTAAAAGTGGTGCCAAACCCCAAATGTAAATCTTCCCTAAGCTACCTACCGGCCACTAAATTGCCAAAACAGCTAATTAATGCAGCTGAAAGGCTGCTACTGAGCCAGCAACCAGGAGTGTAAAGTATTTTGTCTGCTCCTTGATTTTTTTCCTCGAGCTCTTGCAAACACTTTTACAAGCTGTCCCCCTTACAATATGCTGTAAACTGGAGTTGTCTCCCTCGCTCTGCAATTCCTTTTGTAGCAGCCGCTTGAACTGATTTGGTTCGATAGCGATAGCGTGAGTTCAGCTGAGGTGGAGACTTCTATTTTAACTTGGATAAATTGCTCCCAGAGACGTGCAGTCTAACGCCTGCAAATCGGAAGGGAGACTTGATTGTTTTTGCAGCGGCTCTATAGCGCTGGTTCAGCTGAGGTGGAGACTTCCTTTTAAATTTGATAATTTGCTCCCACAGACGTGCAGTCTCTAATGCCTGTAACTCAGGAGGGAGACTTGATTTTTTTAATCTCACCACACACGAGTACAGAACCGAACCACTGCACTCCAAATACACAGTGCTTTCCACGCAGTCGCTCCGCGACTGCTCCCCACCCACCCTTAGCCGGCTCTAGCTATATAGCGTGAGATAGGAAGCCACGCCCCGAGCTGTAAATGAACTATCTCCTCAGTTTGCCATAAGCAGGTTATATTTTCTTACAGCTAGAGGGCGTCTGAAATTTATACCATTTTCACCTATAGCTCTAAATCTAACCTTGAAAGCTACATTAATCCTGTACTCCTCTCTCTTAAGACCTTCTTTCCTAAACATCCCACTTCTAATGACACTCTCTATAAATCTCAATATGGCCATTAAACCATGTGCCACATTTCTTTTAGTCTCAATTTTTCTTAACCTCTTATCGGTCCAAGTCCTATACTACCTCCCAAGGAAACCACATGGCTGCACTCAAACTATACGACCTAAGCTCTCCTTGGTGCAAATGCCATTTCAATATCCCGAGACACCTTCCACTTCTCATTCCCCATAGCTCCATCTACCACCTAGCCTACTCTCTTCATAGTCCGCCGGTGATTAACATTACCCTGCCCACCCCTTTCACCCATCGAAAGTTATGGCACCTCCTATTCCTAGCCTTACTGTTAGCAGGGGACATTGAGCTAAACCCGGGACCCATAACTAACCTGTCACCAAATAATATAACATGGCAAGACACCAAGGGACTCCGCATTGCACACATGAATATTAGGAGCCTCCTTCACAATCTAGCTGAACTAGAGGCATGGCTTGTTCAAAACCACCCAATATCCTCTGCCTGTCAGAGACTTGGCTAAAACCCTCCACTGCTGATCCCCTCTGCGCACTGCCTAACTATAACCTCATCAGACAAGACGGGCCCTCATCAAAACGTGGAGGTGGTGTTGCCATCTTCTATAAACAACACCTGCTGCTAGCCCAAAACGTACTACCTACCCTATCTCACTGCGAAGCGCTCCATGCAACATTACAACTAGGCTCAAAGAAATTACACATAATCTGTGCCTATAACCCTCCTGTTGGAGGGAGTAAGGGTCTAGAAGAACTCCTCTCACTAGTAGACAGCACTATTGGCCGTAACGAGGTCCTCATACTGGGAGACTTAAACCTTAACTGGGCTAGCAAATCAAATCAGTCCTCTCACACCTTGGTACAAGGCCACAACCTTCACCAGCTGATCTCTGACCCAACTAGGGTTATGGCTCCCCCTCGGACAAGCACTCTTATTGACTGGGTCCTTACAAACCGCCCTGACAGCATAATCAGTGCTGGTACCCTTCCGGATGTAATCAGCGATCACTCTCCAATCTACTGCATCTGGCGCTCTACTAGTAAACCATCTCCGCCTCCAAAACTCATTAGGTTCCACAATCTAGCCAACTTCAATCCAACACAGTTTACATCGAGCTCTCAATGATTGATTGGGCTTCCATATACACCTTAACTAATGCCCAGGTGGCCCTTGACAGCTTCCTCGCCAAATTCTGTCCACTCCAAGACCACCCATGCTCCACGTGTCACTCATTGTTTTCGTGGAACCCAGACAAAGTGGCTAACTAAAGACCTACTAACCCAGATAAGGGCCAGGGACAAAGCCTGGCTGTGTTTTAAATCTACAGGGACTCAAACCGACTATAGCCACTACCGTTTCTGAGAAACGCTTGTAAAAGAAACATCCGCTTAGCTAAAAGCTCTTTCTGCAGGGACCTGCTAACAAAAGCCTCTGGGGACTCTAAGAAATTCTGGTCCACCATAAAAACTCTCCTGGGTTCTAATCTCAAGGCCCACACAAGTGACATGCTGTTAATCAGCATACACTGCAACAACCCGGTAACTACAGCCAACTCCTTCAATCGCCATTTCTCAGATCTAACAAACTACCTGACCTCTTTCCCTTCTGGACACACTGCTCTGCCCCCTAGAGATACCAAACCTCCACACTTGCAGCCCCCCTTCAGGTTTCGGAGCGTTACAAGAGGAGAAGTGCTAAAACTGCTACTCTCCATTCCTGATAGTACCAGCCCGGGGTCAGATGGTCTTGAGCCAAGGCTCCTGAAAGCTGCTGCCCCTTTCATAGCCTCTCCTCTAACCAAAATCTTCAACCTGTCTCTATGCTGTGGTACAGTTCCAAATATCTGGAAAATAGCTAAAGTCACCCCAGTTCCTAAAAAAGGTGATCCTAAAGAAATCAAGAACTACCGTCCCATCGCAATACTCTCTGTACTAAGCAAAATCCTTGAAAAACTAGTTGCCACCCAATCAACAGAATACCTCCAGGAATATAACCTTCTTTCTAGCTCACAGCACGGCTTCCGTAAAGGTCACAGCACCTCCACCGCCCTACTCAAACTAACAAATGACATCTATACCTCCATGGACTTGGGCCTCCTGACAGGTGCGGTTTTCATCGACCTAAGGCTTTTGACCTGGTCAACCACACCCTTCTTCTTGCAAATCTACACTCCTTTGGTTTCTCCTCGGATACCATTGCCTGGTTTGAAAGCTACCTGTCGGACAGAAAACAAGCTGTAGTTTTCAACTCAGCCATATTGGATCTTTCACCGATTCATGTTGGAGTACCCCAGGGCTCCATACTTGGCCCTTTGCTTTTCACTATATTCATTGATGACATCCCATTAACTGCACCAAACTGCTCATCTCTGCTCTACGCTGATGACCTAGTTATCTACCACAGTGCTAGAACTGCCACTGACCTAAACCACCCTATTGCCTTGGACTTCGTGAATATTCAATCCTGGCTCACTGAGAACAAACTAGTTCTCAACTCTAGCAAGTCATACTCCATGCTCTTTGGCTCGCCTGCTAGACTCAAATCGAATTACAATCCCCTTACAATCTCGTGTCCGGACGGCTCCCCACTGACTACTGCCAAATCCTTTAAATATCTTGGTGTTCACTCTTGATGAATCTCTTGACTTTGACCTCCACATTACCACTATCTGTAAGTCTGTAAATGCTAAGATAGGAAGTGCCTATCGTACTAGCTACGCCCTCACCCCCTCAGCCAGACTAGCTGTGGCACAAGGCTTCCTTCTCCCGGCCCTAGCGTATGGCTCTGCAATCTACCTATCTGCCTCAAAGTCCTCCCTCCATAAATGGGATACCACTTACAATAGCATCTGCCGCTATGCCTCTGCATCACCACGTTACAAACCCCATTGCCAGCTCTACACTGACCTAAAATGGCTTTGCCCCTCCACCTATCGTCTCCAGTCCTTTGGCTCCTTAATTGACTGTGTTGCCAGAACAGGCCTCCCCCTATCCCTTGCCTCTGCTCTGGAATCACAACCTCTCGCCTATGGGCTACGATCGACTGACAAAGCCCTTCTGCACATTCCAAGATGCAGATCAAACATGGGCGCATGCACCTTCTCTTGCACAGCTCCTAAATACTGGAACTCTATACCCACTTCTATTCGTCAAGCGACCACCCATGCTAGTTTTAAGAAACTTCACCGTGAACATCTGCATACCGCTAACCCCTGCACTTGCTTTAACCCACCTTGAACCTTCACTTTCTTCTTGCCTTCTTCTTTTCTTCTCTAGATAATCCACTTCCTTGATACCTCTTCCCCTCCTCTCTTATACCCTATCATGCCCACTCTCTCATCACCTCCCTCTCTTTCTCTCTCTTCCTCTCCCTTACTCATTAACCACTCAGTTTTGGCACTTATTGTACTGTTTTGCACTGCCTGTCTCTTTTTGATTTGTTTTCCTGTGTTTACCTGTTCCAATCTGTATTATAATCTGCATACTACTGTAACTTTTCATTATCATTTTGTCAAAGCGATTGTCTCTCCATTCCTCAAGTACTGTTATTCCCCTCTGAATTGTACTGCTTTCATGTGCTGAGTCACATGTATCTTTTATGTATTTAAACTGTTTTCTCCCGGGTCGTGCCTGAAAATAGGCATTCTTATGCCTAGCGCACTTACCTGGTTACTAAAAGCAAAATAAATAAATAAAAATGAAACAACCTTTTGAAAACAAGATTAAAGCTACTACCGGGACTCAAATTCTGGCTTCTTGCCTAAAATATAAAACTTCTAGGGTTTCTGTAAGAAATCAAATCCAAGTCTCCTACATGCTAAGCCTCTGAGATATCCTGAGCTGCAATGCAAGGAGCGCACTTTGTTATTTCCTAATAGTTGTGTCACACATCTATAAAGGTGGCAACCTGGATTTTAATTATTCAGGTAGTTTAAAAGCAGGGGGCTTTTCCAGCAGGGATTTAGTACCTCTGTTTTAATTAGCTTTCACTGGGGACGCTGTGGATCCCGAGCCGAGCAGCCTCAGAACTTCAGAGCTCAGATTATTGCATCTAACTAGTTAAAAATAACATTTTCCTCACTTCTGAAAAGCCAGATTAGCATCAGTGGAAACAAAACTGCCTCTTATTTGAAATGGGAAACCCAAGAAAGAATCGGACTGGTACAGAAGCTGCAAAACGTTAATCATCTAGTGGGACTCAGACCATGTGGGCCAGAGCAGATGCACAAGCTGTGGCCAAGCAGATTTTACAATCCTTGGGACTTGGAATGCAGAGATTAATCATGTCCATAACAGATCTGAGCCACAAAGTGGATGGCTTCAATAGGAGGATTACTGCTGTGAAAACTACGACTGAGACTGTGTGAGACTGAAACAGAAGAAAGACATGGTTAAATAGCCATTGGCGACCTCTATCAGTGCAAACCCCTTGATGTTAGATAAGTTCCCACTCGTGCCATACTCACTATGAACAAATTAAACTACAGACCTGTCTCTAACCTACCCTTTATGGGTAAGGTTATCGAGAAGGTGGTCACATTACAGCTGGATGATCATTTGACCAGTCACAATGTCTATGATTCTCTCCAGTCGGGATTTTGGAAGTGACACAGTGCCGAAACGGCCCTTGTCTGGATGCTAAATGATCTACTAATAGCAAAAGATCAGACAACGTGTTCCATCTTAGTTCTTCTTGATCTCACTGCAGCGTTTGACACTGTGGACCATATGACTGTTGGATCGCCTGCGGTTCATCTGTGGCCTGTCTGGTACAGTCCTCAGATGGTTTCGATCTTTCCTCGAGGGTAACTAACTAAGGGGATTAAGTAGGGGCCCCAATCTCTGGAAGTAGAAAAGGAGGAGGGAGGTAGGGTTAAGGAATTTAGAGATAAAGATGTTGGGGGGGAGAGAAAGGGAACACACCCTGGAACCTTGACCTGTCTCCGGATTGTATAGGAACTGCGAAGGAGTAGTCAAAAAGGCTAACTGCCAGAATTCAAGGCACATAATCACTGGCAATAACTCCAACATAAGCAGAATTTGCTATTCTGGAAGAAAAGACAGGATACAGGGAATATCCCCAAAAAAAAAAAAATTTTTGGTGTAAGAAAACTAGTTTCTTAAATTAAATTCAGGTCATGTCCAAAGGAGAAGGAAATTAATGCAAGCTGACAGGAAGAAGGGGAGAGGGACAGAAACGAGGGCAACTACCAACCCCCACCCCACAGGGGTGGAGCCGAAGCACTGAAGGAGGAGTGCCCCTCATCCTGACCACTCCACCCCTAGAGAAAATTAGTCTCCTATGTGCCCCAAGTCACCCCACTCCTGACCAAGAGAAAGGAGGGGGGGGCACAGAGACTGAGGCCCCAGGGGGATGGAGGGTGGGACTGTGATGAATGGTAAAGATACACAGAAAGATCAGAATTATGGTAGGTACATAATTTTCATATCTTATCTGTGTCAATCTTCACCATTCATCACCTCTGGTGAGTGTTGAGCCCCCGAAGGGGCTTCAACCCTAAGGACTGAGTCCCCAGCTCTCAGTGGGTGACGACTAAGGAGAGAACCTTCATGGGTCTGAGAGGCCCAGAGTGGGAGAGAACGGGGCCCCCAGGGGGTAGGAAGTTGCCTCGACAGACGTCATCTCACCCTACAGGAGAAAAGATACGTTCTCTGGTGAGTGGAGTTAATCACTCTACACCAAGCCAAGGGTGACAACCAGGAGAGACGCAGCCATGCTGTCCGCCTAGTGCAGATTGCTGTCCCTACAACCCTGGTAGCTACCTCACTGGTATCATACAATGCCCTTGCTTGGTGCCTTGCTAGCTCCAGGCCACGTGCAGAGAGTGCAATGGCTTGTCTGATTTCCTCCGTGTCAGGCATCAAGGCTAGGATTTGACCTAGCCTGGACCACAGGAACCTATCATAGGTAGCATAGTGGGCCTGATGAGCAGATATCGAGAGAAGCAACCGTGCTGAGTAAAATGTCCTCCTACCCTGGAAGTCAAAATCCAAGGAATCTTGATCTGGGGGGTCGGTCACGGTGCAGGGCGCGAAGCCGTCGGGAGTATCCAGTTGCGTCAATCCTGAGCTAGGATGAGGCAGGTTACCTGGAGACTCCGGGGGGGGGCGCAATACCTCTGGTGGAGATCCCTAGGGGCTGGGACTCTGGAAAAGGGTCTCTGCCAGAAGCGCACTGACGCCTCCCTAAAGGGAGCAGGCCAGGAGGGGCACTACAAGAGTATCCGCACTGAAATCACCCAAAAAGGCATGCGTCAAACGCTCTGGATTGTACTGAGTGAGAGGGGTGACATGCAGGTCCTCCAACATCCTCACGAGAAAACGCTGATACTCAGCGAGATCAGCAGCTGGGCAGATGTGGACAGATGGTTCCTCATCTCCTGAAGAGGAGGATGAGGATTCAGAGGACCTCAGAGGTTGGTTGCTCAGGGAGAGGTTGAAAAACCTGTCTATCCATGGCCCTAACATAAGAGGGAAATTGAGAAGCCACAGCTCTGAACTGCTCTCAGGAGAGAGGACCGCTAGGACCAAGAATACCTGGGAGAACAGGAGAATGTGGCAGAGGAGAGAGGGCAGAGCCGACAACAGGAATCGGCTGTCCTCCACCTGGACTACAGAGCGCACCTGGAGCCCCAAGAGAAGAGGGAGCTCTGGAAAACTCAACAGCCGACAGCTGGTCAACCACACTGGAACTGCCTAGGCTGCACCCTGAAGAATCCCACCTGTGAGGTGACCGGGGCCGTGAAAGTCCAGAAGGACGGTCCACCACCGCCAAAGAACGGGGCCTTTCAAGGAAACTAAAAGGGAAGGGCGAGAGTCTGCGCTATGACTTCTCCCAGAGCCCGGGTGGGCTCCAGAAAAAGTTTGTCGCATGGAACCCATCACCCCTCGGAATCCGGAAGTGCCCTCCTACTCGAAAGAGCTAGCCTAGACAGCTGGCAACCCTGGTCAGCCCCCGAAGGGGCTATCCAAGGAGCAGCACCCTCCCCTCCTGTGGGTGCTCTGATCGGCCCCAAAGTTGGGTGATCCAGGCACACCACTCGAGGGGGTACCACCACTGAGGGGTCAGAAAACCCTCAGAGTCCAGGCTGCAGAGCAATGGTGGCCTGCACCACTGCCTGCTGGTCAGCACCGCTGACCCTGGTCCCGGGGGCCACTGTCTGCTCCTCAGAGGGAGGCTGGTTCCGGCCTGTCAAGGACACTACCAAGGTGTTCACATGAGCAGCCAACTCCAAAGAGTCAGACTGTCTATCTGACTCAACAGTCCGATTCCTCCTCTGAAGAGGTGGAGATCGAAGTTCTGTGCCAAATGGTGCGTGGAGCCCACTGCCATCCTGACTGAAAAGGGCACCAGACCCAGAGACTGCACCAGAGTCGGCGCCAACGTCCCCAGCCACACCGCAAATGGTGAGGGAAGAAGACACAGCTCCAACGACGGCAGCAGCATCTGAACCAGAGCTTCTCACGGCACCATCCCGACCCACGGTGCCACAAGTGGCGCTGAGGCCAGAGAAAGTGCCGACTGCCCCAACCGCGCTCTCAGTGCCGCGAACGGCACCGAGGTTGGAAACCCCAATGGCACTGTGTCCTCACCGAGCCACAAGTGGCTCCAGAGCTAGACACGGGCGCCAGAAGCCAACCACGCGCCGCTGGACGGTGCCGGGCGAAAGATAGTCAAGGACAGCACCGTAGAGCCTCCCACAGCACCGTGAGCACCATCGGCACCGCAAACGGAGCCAACGGCAGCAACGGCGCTGAGCAACAGACCAGCGCCGACAACAGCACCATCAGGGCCCACGGTGCCGCGAATGGTGCCGAGGCCCAAGACAGCGCCGACAGACGGCATCGAGGACAATGCCGACCCAGGCCTTACGAGCAGAGGGTATGACATTGGGGGAGCCTTCACCCCCAAAGGGGCGATTGCCAAGGCAGTGCCTCCTGCCCCGCAGGAGGGGCTTATGCCATGGCGAGGCTACAAGAAGCAGAAGCCCCCTCCTCCTCGGTCCATATAGAACCGGGAGGGGACCTGAAGGAAAAGCCGAGAGAACATGGCTTGGCCCGACGAGTGCGCCTCCATCCCCCGAAAGTTGGCGGAGCTCGTCCAACTTTCCATGCGCGTTGTTCGATGACACGACGGTCCATGGAGAAGCAGGCATCGCACGAATCCATGTTGTGTAGCAGGCCAAGACACGTGAGGCAACAGTCATGCTGGTCAGTGACAGAGCACTTACAGCCGCATGGGCACCACCGCATAGGGAGCCATCCCGTCTTCATTGTTTTCTTGCCCCCCAACCGAGACATGACCTACGGGAAAAGCAACACCCAACAAGACCCGATGTCGCAAAAGAAAGGAATAGTCTTACTTTAATCTCAGGCGACGTCGAGTGGAGCGAGACTGAATCGGCAGGAAGAATTCAAAGACAGAGTCAACGGACTTCGTAATGGAGCCAAAGGCTTCAAGAATAAGAACAGGCCTCTCACACAGCAGAGCTACCCATGAGGTGACCTCGACGGCGGGAGACGAAGAACTGGCGGGAGGGCAGAGTCGACAACACCTAATGGCCAACCTGCAAGCGCTACGCAGTGCGTCAGTCTTGAGGGTGGCGCCGATGGTGCATCGACTCCATCCATCCAAAAAAAAAAAAGAGAGAGCTCCCATGGTGTCATGACCTCCGGCCAGTACCCAAAGGTGATGAATGGTGAAGACTGACACAGATAAGATTATAAGATTTTTATTTTTTTTGTGAACTCTTTCTGCGCCACACCTGGGTAACTCTCTCTGGCAACCTTGGTGGCACAGGTCTCTACCTCTGACCTAAGACTCTCTATCCTCTCCCCTGCACAGTCTGACGCAACCTCCTGATCTGAATCCCCGGAGGAAGGGCTGCTCTTCCCACCCAGAGCGCTCTATCTATAGTGTAGAGCGCCGGGACTGCATGGGTCGGCCAAGGAGAGGAGGGAGCTCGGTGTTGGAGTGTGGTCCTGTGGCCAAGGTGCCGTCACTTGTCCCCAGGAGTGGGGATTTTCCTTCCTTCTGCGTGTTCCTGCCCCCACAGAGTGCGGCTATCAAGGCAACGCCATACCACAGCTCCGCCCCCTGCATACGCAGCGTTGCTATGTCGGGCGCCTCCGACCACCACCAGAGGCCACTCCAGGAACGATCACTTCCCTGAACCCTACCCAGGAAAAGAGAGCAGTCTTCCGGACGCTCCATCGCTTCCCTCCCCTTTCGACCCCCAATGGCCCGGGCTTGTCCCCGAACCCGGGTCGCCGGCTTGGTGCGAGGTGTGGCATCCAATGCCTCAATCCTCAGCACCACCGAGCCAGCTCGAAAATACAATATTTACAAAAAAAAAAAAAAAAGAATGAGAGAGTCTGCTGTACTGAAGGCCTGTAGTCCTTTGTTAAGACTACATTTCCTGGACATGGCTGTATCCAGGTACTGTCTGTTACAAGTCTGTCCAGTGACTGGCTCCTGTACAGTTTGTCAGCATCTGATTGGACTGTTTAGCTTTAGCCACAATCATAGGTCTGCCTCCCTTTAAAAAAGAAGTAAAAGGGGGCAGAAAGAAAAATAAAAAAAACATTAAAAACTAATCTTGAGTTTAATGTGGTTTCGAGTTTTCAACTGCATGTTAAAAAGAAAAAAAAACAAGACTTCACCAATGATTAGCCATTCCATTACTGGTAGCAGATTAATAATTAACAATAAAGAATTAATCATTCAAGAAAAAGGACACCCTACTTTAAAATGTGTGATAATTTGTCACTTATACCTTCCTCTTCCATTACACAACAACCTGGAGTCCATAATATTCAAGACATAATTATTTTTGACTCTGTGTGTCATAGGGAAACTCAATTTAATGGTTTTAACAATCTGTTTAGAAGCTTTTTTTTTCCTTTTTTCCTTCTCGTTCTGTGTTATCAGAATTGATCAGAGGTAACATACTATGCAACGGTAATATGACTCCTGTTTGACGAACAAGGGAACACAAACAAGACAAGCAGCTGGAGCGGCCCCCATATTCACTGATGCACATCTTTCGCCCTACAGCTATGAAGGCCCATTTTGTCAAGCAGGATGGAGTTGAACAAAAGTGGCTCTGAAAGCACTGTTACAGGCCTCCAGATAACTACATATATATGTACAGCTAAAATTACCAATTAGTTTACCAATTGGCTGCAACGGATTCGATTGGTTTGTAATTAATTCTAGTTACTGGCGCGCACAGCCGAACGGTTGGCGCCATCCCTTTGTCCTACTGACACACAATACTAGTGCACAGGGCTCAAGGGTCCGGGACATCAATACAGCTCCCCAGCTCACCTACAGTAGTGAATGCAGGATATATACCCTCTGGTGCTGAAGCAGTGGAAACTACGACCACATGAGAAGGTTCTGAAGAAAGGAAGAAGAAAAAAAAGGAACCTTTGTGGGCTAAGCTATGGGATTGTAAGCTTATAAATCCCAAAAGACTACAGACATGTCTAAAATGTCTTTTTTTTGCCTCTGAAGGTCAAGTCCACCCATAAGGCTTTTTTTTTTTTTTTAAAGAGACAGAACATCTTAAAGAAAAACCTGATGTTACAAAAACACTGAAAATGTACTTTATTTCACACAGCAGAATAATCCTTATTTGGGTTAATTACCTAATTTAAAAGACAGTCCAATGGGGGACATATGACAGCACAGCTATTAATGTTACAAAATTGTTAAATTCATACACAAGCATTTTTGCAAGTCTAAGTCATTACATACGTTTACAGAAAAACAGCTGTCCCAGTGGTACTGAGGGTCTTAAATGCCACCACACCAGAGACTTGGGTTCATGAACAGACTCAGGTTGCCGAGGGTCTGCCGGGGGATTAAGTGTCCGACAGCTTGCTCTCCTCTCTGTGGGGAAGCGGGCCTGCTAGCCCTGCTGTTGACTGCCACCAGGTGGAGGCCTGGTGGTAATGCAGGCAAGGGTGTGGCACATATGGAAGGGGCCATCAGTCTGGTGCAGTGCATGTGTGCCTTCAGTTGGCACACACCACTGCCCGTCTGTTGCAGAGGATGGGAGGGACAGAAAAGAAGAGAAGACGTGAGGGCTATGTGAAATCCTGCCTGCTTGTCCCCGAACCGTGCCACCACTTGGGAACACCAGGACCAGCTCTGGAGGGGGGTGGCCTCCCCCTCCAGGCCCTACCACGAAGGCAACCTGTGGGAGAACTTGAGTCTGGTAAGTACCGGTGGGAAGTGCTTGCCAGTCAGAGAGACAGGGGACAAGGCTGAAAGCCTGCCTGCACATCACCTGGAGGAAACAGGATTATTGGGAGTTTCAAGGAAAACACTTTTCTCTATAATCTGCCCCCCCAAACAAAACTCCCCTGATTTAGGCTTTAGCCAGAGCTGCATGGCAACATTTCATGTTTGAGACAAGGAGCCATGCTGAGAATGTGACAGCTCCAGCTGTGTTTACATTTCAGGTGCTAGAGCGGATTCAATCTTATTAAATTTTACAGCACAAAGGGGATGAAAAAATTATGTTTTGGGCTTAAAAGCCAAATCGGAGGATTTTCATTTGGGGGTGAGGGGTTTATAGAGAAAAGTGTTTTCTGTCAAGACAGATACAGTACTAAATTTGGGCAGGTTCACAACACATAGTGAGTATAGGCAAGTGGGGGGATTAGATAAAGGCAACAAGAGTGTGGGGGTAGTGGATTAAAAATATTACCTTTTAACTACTGTTCTTCTAATTGATGTTTATCATGTGATTAGCACTTTTTTTAAAACTGCTTTTTTCTCCCTTCCTGTTGGCCTCAGAAACAATCTGTCTCCTGGCCATAGCCCAACTCTATTGTCAGACTTGAACCTCAGGGGTACCGTTACCTGCCCCGCGACTTACCCTAAGATGGGGTACCTCCATCCTCCTCCGCAGTTGGAAGTTTGGCGGCTGGGGACCCACACCATGTTAAATAGACAGATGACATGGAGCCGGTGCATGTTAAGGGAGGACCTTTTTCCATTTTTTTCCCTCCCTCCCTCCTGCTGAGACATCAGTTCAATGTGCTACGCAACAAGCAAGGGATATGCACATAGCTTGACCAAGCATTTCCCATCACTTCTGTGCATGTTTTTCCACACATTGACACTCCTCCTGTGGGCACCCAGGAGGAGCTGGCACGGCAGGAGACAGACAACCACCCACCCCAAGGAGGAGTATGTTGTATGGGACACAAATTCCTGCTCCCCCACTGGCCATTCAGCGTCCCAGACTCATTTGTGAACCTGGGTCAAAGGTGTTGTGAGCAGCAACCTTGCTGCTGCACTGATGGCCAGGTATCATTTGAGTACCACTTCAAGCAGATAGCCTGAACGCACTACATGCCCACTATCTTTAAGTGGTTTAAACCAACTCCAGCAATGATCATGCAACCCAACTGCCAGATCACTCAACAGTAAAGACACGGGAGTCCCATATGATCAATTATTAAAACATACAACTTCAGCTAAAAAGATTTTAATATCTTAAGGATTTATCAGATAGTTTGAATGACTAGCAAAATGAACAACTTGTATCATCAATTAAAAATGGCTAAATACTGAGGAACCTAACCTATCCTAAGGAGGGATGATGGGAGGGTAGTAGTAACAGACGAAAACATAAATTAGAGGAACCAGAGTTACAAGATAGGTAATTTTATTTCTTACAATGTTAGTGTTTTCGTCTGCTTACCACTTTAAGCAGACTCATAGCAGTACTACAAAGAGGTGGGTTCTATGATTATTTAGGAAATAGGCTATGAGGTACTGAAGTACCAAACCAAGCATCCCTTCCGGATGAGATATTAATGCAGTAGTGGGATATGAAGATATGGATGGAGGACAAGGAGGCAGCCTTGAAAACTTCTGGAAGAGAAATGTTCCTAAGGCCTACCACAGCAGCAAATGTGCTTCTGGCAGAATGGGCTCTGAGACCAACTGGAGTTTCTCTACCAGCAAATGTAGAGCAATGTGAAACACAGGACACCGCCCAAAGAGAAACTGACTTCTTTGCTGCTGAGCGACCTTTGGCAATCTTGTCATAAATAACAAACAGATGGCTCTTTACATCTGAGAGTAGTAGTTGAGTGTTCACTTAAAGCCCAATCTATGGTGATTTGCTTCTAGAGTTGCATGAGAGCTAGGAACAACACAAAAACTGTTTTAGATAATTCATAGTAATTCAGATACTACCTTGGGCAAGAATTTTATATATGTCCTTAGAATCACTTTTTTCTTTGGGAAGGTGAAAATGTTCAGAAGGATGGAAAAGAACCTGAAGCTCATTCACCCTTCTAGCTGAGGTAATGACTACTAAAAAAAACACTTTTATTTTCATATTTTTGTTCCGGCTCCCCCTTAAGCTCAGACCCTCCCTACCACCACCCCCATGCCCAGGCTTGCCCCCTGGCGGACACTGTGGGCAAAGCCCCGGCTTACCCCCACGGGGTTGGGCCCACGTAAGCGGGACCTCCTCAGTGGACTTCGGAGGCAGAGGACAGCGAAGTGTGGTAGGTTGTCATTCATGCCGGGGAGCCGGCTTTTCCAAGTGCTTTTGACCCTAGGGGGTGGGGACATACAATGACGTCCAGCATCCGCCCCACCCCCGAACAGACTGGCGCCAAGGGGGTCCGTGATACGCCAGATACTCTTCCCTTTTCTCCTCCCGGAGAAGGACAGCAGTCCCTAGGACACTCGATCCCTCTCCCCCGGCCGGCCCTCCGACTCCCGGGAACATTCCCAAACCTGGGTCGTCTGCGTCACTAGCGGAAATCCAACCGCTGCACCAACGGGCCGGCTAAAGATAATTTTTTAAAGTGATTTCATAAGTTTTTCATATTGCGACATGACTTGCATATCCATGAAGCTAAGGTCGGTAAAAGTCCCTGTAGACAAATGTTATAATTTTTAGTCGAGTCTGTAAGGGAACAGCAGGGCTCGTATTTTGTCCCCAACCAGGTAGCAAGCCAATCTCTTCCATTTCCCAGTTGATCAATCCAACCCAGTGCTCAGGCACGTAACGTGTGTCCAGGAAGAGCAAAGGAGAGCACTATGACAGGGCTGAACAGGGCTCTGTCCCCGTGGTTCTGGAGAAAGAGTCTGAATGCAAGGATCTGTTCTATTCTGTCCTTTTCTGTCTGGTTGCGCAACCAAATAATAAATCACTTGCTGAAATTTTTCAACTGCTCCTGGTTTTCCTATGCTTCCAGACCTGTGCCTTGACAACAGATGGTGTTAGCTGTGGGATTTACACCATGCATACTCTAAGCCAGGAGTTTTGTGCGTGGGTACTGGACCTGGTACCAGGGAAGCACAGAAGAAAGGTATGGGATTCTACAGCAGCAAGCCCAGGAGTGGTTACCAGGAGAATGGCAGTCAAACTAGCAGAGACAGAAGTCCAAGCTGAGACTGTGCAGCTAGCACCAGTTATAGAAAAGGAACAGGCAGTGATAGAACCTGAAAGCCTGATTGCCTTTTTCAAATGGTGGGCTATACAACAAAAAGAGATGGAGAAACATAGAAGAGAGGAAATGCGAGAGACAGAACAAGAAATTCAACATTTAGAAGCACAGAGAAAAGAAGAAATGCAACAACTGGAGCAGAGGAGGAAAGAAAAGATAATGTACAGCGACAGGAGCAGCGGTGGCTGGATGCCTTGTAGGCTATCAAAGGCTGAGGATCGGGTACAGATCCAGATAAGCAACAGAACACAAGAAACATGACATACATTAAACTTACAAAGTTGTGTCCCTTCAATAATACTGAAGCATACCTGACAACTTTTGACAGGGTTGCCGCAGCCTGCCAGCGGCCAAAGCAGCAATGGGTAATCAGACTAGTACCTTACCTGACAGGGAAAGCACAACTTGCCTACAGCAATATGGACACTGCACAGTCAGAAAACTATGACCTGGTGAAAAATGAAATCCTGAAAAAGTATGACATTTCAGGAGAGACCTACAGGCAGAGATTTCGATCTCTGAAGTACAACTCAGTCGACAATCCTCGAGAAGCCTTCACCCGACTCCCTCGAACTCCTGATAAAATGGCTCCAACCAGAGAACAAAACAGTCCCACACATCACTGACACATTTGCAATGGAGCAATTCATCAACATCCTGCCTACAGATGTGAAGCTTTGGGTAAAGGAACACTGACCAGAAAGTGTCGAAAAGGCTGTTTCTTTGGCAGAAGACTACCAAATGGCCAGACAGACGGCACAGCAGCGAGGTAACAGCCAAGCACTGGTAAGACAACTCTAGTGGGGGTAACATATCTGCACCCAAAGACTTTATTTGCTATAACTAAGAGGAAAAGATAGCCAACTCGGTTAAGAAGGGGGATAAAACCTTTTATGGGTACATCAGGGAGCGCAGAAAGACAAAGGGAAGGATAGTAAGGCTGAACAGAATGGACGGTGGGTAGGCAGAGAGGGACAGTGAAACAGCAGGGATACTGAACGAATATTTCTGCTCAGTATTCACAAAAGAGGAGGAGGGGGAGGTGCCTAATCCAATTAACAGAAGCACTCTGGAAAGGGGGTCGATCCCAGTCCTTTCACAGAAGAAAGGGTTCTGAAAGAACTCCTAAAACTGAAGGTGGACAAAGCAATGGGGCCTGACGGAATTCAACTCAGAATTCTAAAAGAATTAAGGGGAGAACTAGTGAAACCACTGACTACCCTTTTTAACAAATCATGGGAGGATGGTGTGGTACCCGAGGACTGGAGGAAGACGGATGAGATTCCCCTTCACAAAAATGGGACTGCGACAGAGGCAGGAAACTACAGACATGTCAGTTTGACCTCTGTGGTAGGGAAAGTGATGGAATCACTTCTGAAGGAAAGAACTGTTGAGTATCTAGAGGCCAGTGCGGCACAGGACCCAAGGCAGCATGGGTTCACAGCGGGAAGGTCATGTCAGACGAATCTAATTGATTTCTTTAACTGGGTAACCAAAGTAGTAGACCAGGGAGGGGCTGTGGACATGGCCTACCTAGACTTTAGCAAGGCATTTGACACAGTCCCACACAAAAGATTAATAGCCAAATTAACCAGCCTGGGAGTGGGTCCCAGGGTGGTAGCCTGGGTTAAACATTGGCTGGACAACAGGACACAGAAGGTAATTGTAAATGGAGTCCACTCTGAAGAAAGAGCGGTTACTAGTGGGGTAGTGCAAGGTTCAGTACTGGGTCCCGTCCTTTTTAATGTATTTATAAGTGACATTGCAGAGGGACTGGAAGGAAAAGTATACCTTTTTGGAGATGACACATACATCAGCAACAGGGTTGATACACAAGAAGGTGTGGAAAGGATAAGAAGGGACTTGGCAAGGTTGGAGGAATGGTCAGAAGTATGGCAGTTTGGATTCAATGCAAAGGAGTGCAAAATAATGCACCTGGGAAACAAAAACCCAGGGGAAGATTTCACAATGGGGGGGGGTAGTAACAACAACAAAAATGGAAAGGGACCTGGGGTAATCATATCAGATGACCTTGAGGTTAGCAAGCAATGTGAGAAGGCAGCAGGAAGGGCTGGGGGGATAATGGGATGTGTAGGGAGAGGCATCACCAGCAGAAAACAGGAAGTTTTACAGAAAGTACAGAAAGTTAGTGAGACCCCATCTGGAATACTGCGTCCAGTTCTGGAGACCCCATCTCCACAAGGACATAGACAGGATAGAGGTAGTCGAGAGGAGGGCAACCAAAATGGTGCATGGTCTGCAAGAGAAGCCATATAATGAGAGACTAAAGGAGCTTAATATGTATACCCTTGAGGAAAGGAGGAAGAGCGGGGACATGACAGAAACTTAAGTACCTCAGTGGAATCAACAAAGTCGAAGAGGGTAGCATCTTTCAGAAAAAGAGATGTGCAAGAACACGGGAACACAATCTGAAGATTGGGGGGGGGCGGCGGTTCAGGGGCAACGTGAGGAAGTATTTTTCCGCAGAGAGGGTGGTGGACGCATGGAACAGCCTTCCTGAGGAGGTTGTGGGGTCTAAAACTGTGGGAGAATTCAAGAATGCATGGGACAGACACAAGGCAATTTTTGTGGGGGGTAGGAAGAAATAGGCTGTTGGTTAACTAGGATCTGCAGCTTATCCTGTAGGTAGGGAAATGGGCAGACCAGGTGGGCCAAGCGGTCCTTATCTGCCGTCAAAGTCTATGTTTCTAAGTTAAGCCAGGTCATACTGCAAGAAACTGCCGTAGTAAGAAGAGTGACACAGGAGCAGATTTGTCTTTAGCAAATTTCGGAAAGTAATTAACAGATGTGAAGGGACTTATAGATTCAGGAAGGAGACAGACCCTAGTACATATTGAACTGCTAGGAAAACAATGTCTAAAAGGAACAGGTACTGGTGTCATCTGCATCCACAGGGACACTCGATACTATCCCACAAGCCAAGTGACTCTCACTATTAATTAGGCGTCACACCAAATGAAAGTGGGAGTAGTACCCAAGTTTCTTGTACCCGTGATTATTGGAAATGACTTTCCAGGATTTACTCAGTTAATCAAAGAGGGAGTAAATTCTGATGTTTCAGTAGTTGTGGTGACAAGAGCTCAGGCAAAGAAAATCTCAGATGGTGAGGACTCTTCTTTTCGCTGATTTTGATTCGGACTTGTTTGAACACAGCTCCAAGACCCAGAAGTACAGGAAAGAAAGATGACATCTGACGAAACAGTGGCAACAAAAGACTGATGGACATAAGGGGTTAACATGAAAATGCTGAAACTAAATTGATCACTGATTGTGATTTCCTTTCAGACCAAGCTAACAATATTTCTCTCCAGGGTTATTTTAAGCAGCTGGGGGTGAAACCAAAACAGGGTGAACCTATGTTTAAAAAATGTAATGGGCTACTGTACACAGTTTGGGTTAAATCTTAGACACAGGACCAGACAAAGCAATTGGTTAAACCAGAAAAGTATAGATCTGAGTTGTTACAGATAGCACATGATAGTCCTATGGCTGGTCACTAGAGGAGGGATCGCACCCTTGCCAGATTTCTATACAGATTTTACTGGCCTGGGATTCATGAAGATGTTGCTACCTATTGCAGGTATTGTGCCGAGTGTCAGAAAGTAGCCCCAGTGACTAAAAAAGACAAGGCGCCCCTGGTACCCCTACCTTTAATAGATGTGCCTTTTGAGAGAATTGCAATGGATGTGGTTGGCCCCTTAGACAAAAGTAAAAAGGGAAATTGATTCATTTTGGTAGTATGTGACTATGCTACTCTACCCAGAGGCTGTTCCTATGCATACTGTCACAGCCCCAAAAGTGGCAACAGAGCTTGTCAAAATTTTCAGTAGGGTGGGCATACTAAAAGAGATTATTACTGATCAGGCTAGTAATTTTGGTGCTGCATTACTGAAGGAGCTGTACTGACTACTAGGTATCACTGCCATAAGAACCTCCCCTTTTCACCCTCAGACTGATGGTCTTGTTGAGCATTTTAATCAAACCCTAAAATGCATGTTAAAAAGGTTTGTAAAAGGGGACAGGAAAGAGTGGGACCAATACTTATCTTACCTTTTTGCTTACAGAGAACTGCCACAGGCATCTACAGGTTTTTCACCATTTGAAATGCTGTATGGTAAATAATCTAGAGGGCCACTAGTAATAAAAGAAACGTGGGAAGATAACCCCCATCAGAAGCAATCTATAACATCTTATATGTGTGCCCTGAGAAAGAAGCTGACTTTGTACTTGTAACAGATCACAATCCTCTCTGTTGGCTTAACCAAATGAAGGATAAAAATTCTAGAATCACACGGTGGTACCTGGCACTACAGCCATTACAATTTGAAGTGATGCACAAATATGGGAAAGAGAATGCCAATGCTGATTTTCTGTCTAGATATGGATCAGGAATTGAGAATTCCGAAACATAGAAACATAGACTTTGACGGCAGATAAGGACCGCTAGGCCCATCTAGTCTGCCCATTTCCCTACCTACAGGATAGGCCGCAGATCCTAGTTAACCAACAGCCTATATCTTCCTTTCCCCCACAAGAATTGCCTTATGTCTGTCCCATGCATTCTTGAATTCTCCCACAGTTTTAGACCCCACAACTTCCTCAGGAAGGCTGTTCCATGCATCCACTATCCTCTCTGTGAAATAATACTTCACATTGCCCTGAACCGCCCTCCTTCTATCTTTAAATTGTGTCCCTTGTTCTTGCAAGTCTCTTTTTCTGAAAGATGCTACCTCTTGGACTTTGTTGATTCTTGAGGTACTTGAAAGTTTCTATCATGTCCCCCCTTCTTTCCTCAAGGGTATACATATTAAGCTCCTTTAGTCTCTCCTCATCACGGCTTCTCTTGCAGACCCTGCACCATTTTAGTTGCCCTCCTCTGGACTGCCTCTATCCTGTCTATGTCCTTGAGGAGATGGGGTCTCAGAACTGGACACAGTATTCCAGATGGGGTCTCACCAACTGTCTGTACAGAGGGATAACAACTTCCTGTTTTCTGCTGCAGATGCCTCTCCCTATACATCCAGTATACCCCGGCCTCCCTACTGCCTTCTCACATTGCTTGCTAACCTTAAGGTCATCTGATATGATTACCCCAGGTCCCTTTCCTGTTTTATTGTTGTTACTACCTCCCCACCCATTGTGTATTCTTCCCTGGGTTCTTGTTTCCCAGGTGCATTATTTTGCACTTTTGCATTGAATCCTAGCTGCCATCGTCTGACCATTCCTCCAACCTTGCCAAGTCCCTTTTCATCCTTTCCACGCCTCCTTGTGTATCAACCCTGTTGCAGATCTTTGTGTCATCTGCAAAAGGCATACTTTTCCTTCAGTCCTCTGCAATGCCACTGATAGAGACATTAAAAGGACTGGCCAATATGAACCCTGCGGTACCCACTATAACCGCCCTTTCTTCAAGTGGACTCCATTTACAATTACCTTCTGTGTCCTGTTGTCCAGCCAATGTTTTACCCAGGCTACCACCCTGGGACCCACTCCCAGGCTGGTTAATCTGACTAATAATCTTTTGTGTGGGACTGTGTCAAATGCCTTGCTAAAGTCTAGGTAGGCCATGTCACAGCCCTCCCTGGTCTACTACTTTGGTCACCCAGTCAAGAAATCTATTAGATTAGGTCTGACATGACCCTTCCTTTGTGAACCCATGCTGCCTTGGATCCTGTGCTCCACTGACCTCTAGGTACTCAACTATTCTTTCCTTAGAAGTGACTCCATCACTTTCCCTACCACAGAGGTCAGACTGACAGGTCTGTAGTTTCCTGCCTCTGTCTTGGTCCCACTTTTGTGAAGGGAATCACATCCACCTTCCTCCAGTCCTCGGGTACCACACTATCCTCCCATGATTTATTAAAAGAGTAGCCAGTGGTTTCACTAGTTCCTTCCTTAATTCTTTTAGAATTCTGGGTGAATTCCATCAGGACCCATTGCTTTGTCCACCTTCAGTTTTAGGAGTTCTTGCAGAACCCTTTCTTCTGTGAAAGGACTGGGATCGACCCCCTATCAAGAGTGCTTCTGTTAATGGATTAGGCACTTCCCCTCCTCTTGTGAATACTGAGCAGAAATATTCGTTCAGTATTCTGCTTTTTCACTGTCCCCTCTGCCCACCCACGTTCATTCTATTCAGCCTCACTATCCTCCTTTGTCTTTCTCACGGCTGATGTACCTATAAAGGTTTTATCCCTTCTTAACTGAGTTGGCTATCTTTTCCTCAGTTTGGGCCTTTGCTATTCTGACTTCCCTCCCTGCTTCTTTCTGCCTTAACTGGTACAGCTCTCTGTCCTGCTCCTTCTGTGTTTCTTATACTTCGGAATGCTATCTTTTCTTCCTGACTTTCACAGCCACCTCTCTTGAGAACTATAGTGGCTTTTTCTTTCGTTTGATTTGTTTATTTGCTTCACACAAAGGCTTGTTGCCTCTGTGATGTCAGTTTGATAATTCCCCATTGTTGCTCCACACCTCCTTCTAGCCTGTTTGCTAGTGCTTTTCTGAGGCACTCTCCCATCTTGCCAAAGTCAGCCCTCCTAAAGTCCAGTACCCTCACTTTTGTATGGCTTGACTCTGTAGCGAGTTTAACGTGAACCACACTGTTTGATGGTCACTTGTCCCCAGATGGCAACCCACTTCTAGATCCGAGATCCTCTCACTGCCCCCGTTTGAGAGTACGAGGTCTAAGATTGCTCCCTCACGAGTGGGTTCCGAAACTAGCTGTCTAATGCCTTCCACCTGTAGGGCACCAAGAATGGCCCTGCTCTTGGATGTGGCTGCAGCAAATGTGCTCCAGTTAACATCTGGCATATTCAGGTCTCCCATCAACAGTATCTCCCCTTTCTCTGCCATTCTAAGAATGCCTTCCATCATATCCTTGTCCATTCCTTCCCCCTGACATAGGGGTCTGTACACAACCCCTGTGCAGATTGTGGTGCCCTTTCCAGTCTCCAAGGTGACCCACAGTGCCTCCTCTCCTCCCTGTTTACTCTTTTGTTCAGTTGCTTTTATCCCTTCCTTTACATAGAAAGCTACTCCTCCCCCTCTTCTCCCCTGCCTGTCTCTCCTGTAGGTTATGTACCCTGGTATGTTAACATCCCAGTCATGGATCTCTGTGTACCATGTTTCTGTGACTGCTCGATATCCAGGCATCCCTCTTCCATTAAGGCCACCAGCTCAGGGAGCTTGTTGCCCAGACTACGGGCATTGGTACTCATTACCCTCCATTTCCTGATGGCCTTAGCCCCTTTTGCCCCATCCCTGTCCTTCTTGCCTTTGTCACTTTCTCCATTTACCCCAGCCCTTCTCCCTATCGACACCTCCATGTTGGTGTTTGCCACACTTACTACCGTGATTGTTTGGGGGGGCTAGGATTTTCCTGCTCCTTTCCAGTGCCTCCCCCCTTGGCTAGTTTAAAAGCTTGCCAATGAAGCATTTAAACCTATCACCTAGGATCCTGGTTCCCCTCCTGGACAGATGCAGCCATCATGCCAGTACAGGAAAGATGAAAAAAAAATTTATGAGTTGAAACTTCTCTGTTTGATATGCTGCATATGCTTTGAACTATAAAGATTATAAGCTGCTGTCATGTTAAAGGAGAATTTAAAGAAAGTTTTGGAAACCTGTTTTTGTAAAACAGGTTCCCTCTTAAGGAGGGGGCGGGGGGGTATGTGACAGGGTTGAATAGGGCCCTGTCCCAGTGGTTCAGGATAAGGAGTTTAAATGCAAGGATCTGTTCTATTCTGTCCTTTTCTGTCTCTTTTCTGTCTGGTTACGCAACCAAATTTTCTCGTGAGACCCAAGACTTGATCACACTGACGGTCTTGCAATTCTCTGCACCTTCTCTTGCTGTTCCGTCTTGTCTTCCCCCTTGCATATCTGCTGGTATAAAAATATATGTGGATCATTATGTGGAAATGTAACTGATACTGGGATCCCTTTGTTTGGAAATGTATATAGTTTTACTGTTGAAATGTATATAGTTATACTGTTGAAATTATTGCAAAAAGCTTTTTGGAACTCAAAGGGTTAGCCAGAGAAGCTAGTTTGCAAACTCTCTGAGAAGCTATAAACAAGAGGTCAGTTCTGGGTCACAATGTTCTTTTAGCTGCACTTGTTGAAACATACAGGAACACTGTGTGAGAAGCATGCTGTTTTCTTAATGAGCGGGGGTTGCAAAGACTTATAAAAACAGAGCTGCAATTTCTTGCAAGGGAGAGACAGAGAGACAGATTGGAAATTGAGAAGAAACCCAGATGGACTTCCTCTGTTTATACTGCCTTTGTAAATAATTGTACTGAGCAATTACATTTTTTTAATTTTACTGTTATTAATAATAAATCGCTTGTTGCGAATTTTACAACTGCTCCTGGATTCCTATGCTTTCTGACCTGTGCCTCGATGAAAATTAAAAGTCAATGGGGGTCAGTTTTAAGTACGTTTTTATAGATGATAATGGCCAGTTGGAGAGTAATCAAGGGCACCAGTCGATTGACAAGGGCCTTGTTAGTTGACTGGTACCCTTGATAACGCTCTAACTGTCCATTCTTGTCTATAAGAACGTACTTAAAGCTGATCACCATTGACTTTAAAGGGGCGCACCCTCATGCTCTTCCTGGGCACATGTCATTACCTGCCTGAGCGCAGGAGCAGATCAATCAATCAACCAGGAAGTGGAAGGGATCAGCTGGCTATCTGGCTGGGGACAAAGTACGATCCCTTCCATTCCCTTACAAACTGGACGAAAAATTATAAAATGTGGCTGCAGGGGACTTTTGCCAACCTTGGCTTCATGCATATGTAAGTTATACCAAAGTCTTGGTAAATCCATTTAAGTGAGGAATTTTAAATCACTACCGACCAACAGCTTGGAAGGCTCCAAAGTGCCCGAGTTGAGAAAGAACCATGCAGATCCTCTATGAGGAGCAAGACTGTTTAAAAGGAGGATAAATGTTATTTAAATCTTTAAACAGCCTTATAAGAACTATTTTTAAAAGCAAAAGATGTTTCACCCAATTTACACCTATAGGCTGAAACTACATCCATATTAAACTTTTTTTTTTTCAATTCTATTTTACTGCTCTGGTTGGCCAAGGCATCTCTCAGAGGTGCTCTCTCGACCTAACCTATACTCCCTGCCTGAGACCTCTCCTCCCCAGGCATCCCCCACCCAGGACCTTCCAGCCCCCTTGTACATCGCCCGCCCACCTACCTGGTGGCCTTTCTGTAATTAGAGAGTCGGTCCTGATCGGTGCCAGGGGGAGCCCAGAGGGATTGGTCCGGTGCTGGGGATGTGGATTCAATCCCTAGAGCCCTCGTCACCTCCCCGGTCCACCAGGGTTTTTCCCTTGTTGGCTGCCCCCTTGGAGCGCAGATGTGCAATGACGTCTTTGGCACTTACACGCAGATGTCCGCTGCCGCTCCACCCCCACGTCTGATGGGGCAGCATGTGCCTGGTGCGACCCCCGGCCACCACCAGGAGCCACCCAGGAGTGGCGATAACCCAGGATCCCTCCCCGGGAATGGAGAGCAGTCCTCCAGATGTTAAATCCCATCCTTCCCCTGCCGCCCCCCGGTGGCTCGAGTCCGTCCCCGAACCTGGGTCGCCGGCGTGGCCCAATCCAAATTAATCTCAATCGAGGATAGCCTAAAGACTTCATTTTTAAGATCCAAAAGGTACTCTAAAATCTGAGATACACTAGACATACCTGAGAAGATCTCATCATAGCCCCACCAAACAGCAAAATGTTTCCACTTAAATGAATAAGTTTTGCTAGTAGCTGGCTTCCTGGAAATCATAAAAACATCTAATAATTGCACAGAGATGGTTAATTCCACATACTGTAACTCCTCAGGTACCACATCTTCAAATAAAGAGCTCTGCAATCTGGGTTATACATCCTTCCTTGTGACAGAAACAAAAGGTCATTTCTCAGAGGAAGGCATAAAGGAGGTTTTTGGGACAGTCTGGGCAGAAGATGGTACTAAGTGGGTCTCTGGCAATCTGCCTACTTGTGGAGGTCTGCAACACAACAGATTTAGTTTTCTGTTCTCCCATGAAGCAAACTCCACCTCTGATTAGCCAATTTCCCAACTGAAGTAAGGGACTGATTGCTTTCAGAGTTACCATTTTCAGTTTCTGTTTATACAGTATATGTTCCTGTTTAAAATTCTGTGGTCGAGAATAGGCCAACTGTACCCATTTCCTATATATATATATATATATATATATATATATATATTTATACATACATATATAAAGCAAATTATTGGGTTTAGGATTCTTGTTTTTGGAGGAATTTTTAATTTGGGAATTTTCTTTTTTTTTTTTTTTGAACTTGAAGACCTTTATTTTTGAAATAAGACAGCAATACATACAAATAAGACATTTTCCATAGACCAGTAACAAACAATTTCAGGAGTACTTCATCAGAGGTATTTTCTGTCTTTAGTTTAGAATACCAACAGTTCTATGCAATCTTTTATTTTCCACTACAGGCTTGGACTATGCCAGATCCTGAAGGTTACTCTGCTCAAAACTGAGGAAGTTCATTTCGGAGTCATCAACCAGGGTAGCTATCTTTCCAAGAAACTAAAATAAGTCATCCAGAGCCTTTTTCACAAAAGATATATAATAAAGCACATAAATAAAATAAAATTTAATGAGTTACTGTGTCTTGAATCTTTTGTCTGTCTTATTTTTGCGACATGCCTTTAGGTATTGAAACAATTAACCAAAAAAAAGAAAGAGAAAAGAATAAGTGAGATAGGATTTTAAGAACAGAATAATTTCATGTAAGGGCAAGTGAATGAGTGAGTATACAAAGAGATATACCCCAGGTCGCCTCCCAGCCCATCCCCACAAAGTAACTTAAACCCAGGTTAGGGGCACTGCATTCCAATCAGATGTATACAATAGAAACCGAACAGGGCTAGATGAAGTAACAGGCAGTCCTCAAGAAGCTGTTCCAGAACCGGAGTGCCCTCCCTCTCTTCTATATTTGTCAAAAAATGGGAGCCACCTAGAGTTAAAATATTTTGGTTTACAACCTCAATTGGGCCATGCTGGCCTCCATAGATCTGACAGATTTTAAGTCTGAAAACCAATTTGAGAGGGTTAGCTCCTTCACTGTGAACCAATGCTGCGTAACAACTTTGAGAGCTGCCTCTAAGAGGATATAAAATAAGTATCTCCCTACGGGAGAAGAAAACGCCCTCAGGCTGCAGTCCCAGAACTAAGTTTTCAAATTAAAGGGGCTGTTGCATGTGAAAATGTTTTTGTAAGGAGTTCTCCACTTCCTCAAAAAAACATTTGATCTTACGGCAATCCCAAAAGATATGGTAGTGAGAACCCATCATCCCACAGGCCCTCCAACACTGATCTGATGAGTGAGTAGCGTAGTGTTTAGAAAAGACTGGAGTTCGGAAATGTCTAACAGAGACTTTCCACCTAAATACCAGTCATGACCGAGAATTTGTGGTTTTATGGAGGCCCTTCCAAATCTTGCACCAATCTGATTCCTGTACCTCTGTCCCCATCTCCAGGTGCCATCTCTGCTCAATCCTTTGAATGGCAAGGGCTCCTACCACCTCTTGTAATGCTGCATATATCTGAGAAACATATTGTTTGGTGTCCATTAATTCACTCTTATGACAGGTCAGGATAATTGGCTCTGGAGGTTCCTAAGAAAGGGCCAAAGTCCCTGGAACCATCTGTATGTAATGGCGACACTGGAGATATCTAAAAAAATCCCTTTTGGGTAACCCACATTTTTCTTGAAGAGCAATGAAACTTTTGACCACTTCTCCATCCAGAAACTGGTGGAGATATCTCAGACCCAGTGTAGCCCAACCAGAGCCACAAAGGTCTCCCTCTTCCCTGCTGGATTGGAGAGTGGTTAACCACACTGAAAGGGTGTGCCTTGTCCATCTGTTAGTGACCCACTTCAGGTCTTTTGGGAGTGCCGCCCATAGGAGGGTATGCAACGGAGTTAATATGTAGGCCTAGTCCTCCATGTACCAACTGTTCTGCTGATTGACTAGCCAATTGTTCAACAGACGTACTTCACTAATGCACGTATTGTACATTGCTTATGTTCAGTGCCCTACGTAACCCGTTATGTTGTTACTTTGTTTTGCTTCTCTGCTCAAACTGTATCTATGTAAATTGGTTGTATGTATTTTGTGATTAATTGTACGTTGCTGTATTATGGTACACTATGTAACCAGCTACGATGCTGCCTATCTCGCACCACTGTTTAAACTGTACTAATGTCTGTTGATTGTATTTTGTAGTTTATGTATGTTACACCCCCCCAATTACCCTTCCCCAGGACGCACTGTGAGACGAGCAACTTGTTGTTCAGTGTGCCTTTCCTGGTGAATCTTTTCAATAAATAAGTAAATAAACCATCCTCCTCACCTCTCAGGCATCAGCATTTTAAGTATCCATAGTAGCTGGGCTGCCATATAGTAATGCTGAAAATTGGGTAACCCCAATCCTCCCTTATCCTTAGTCTCCATTAGCATCTCTCATCTTACTCTAGGTTTTTTACCAGCCCAAATAAAATTGGATAATTTCTTCTTTAAGTCCTTCCAGTCCATCTTAGGGACTCTAAGGGGCAGGGCCAAAAAAAGAAAGAAATAATGGGGCAAGACATTCATTCTAATTGTATCAATGCGGTTAAAAAAGATAAGAAGCAGGGCTCTCCATCTGTTCAAGTTGGCATAAACCTGCTGCTTAAGGGCATCATAATTATAATAGTAAAGTTTAGAAATGTGAGTAGGGATTTGTATCCCCAAATGTCTGACCTTTTCTCTGACACATTTGAAGGGGGATCAGGTCCTTAATCACCCTGGGTAGGTGCCCCCCACACGCAAAACCTCCGACTTATCAAAATTAATCCAGAAGCCTGAGATTTGACCATTATGGTTTATCAGTTCCATCAGTCGTCTAAACGAATGAGTTAGGTCTTCCAAGCACACAAGTGTATATCCACATAAAGGGAGATCTTACTGGTGGTCTGTTGTACCATTACCCCTTGATATTTTGGGCTTCCCTTATAGCTTGTGCAAATGGTTCCACACACAAGGCAAACAATAATGGGGATGGGGGGCATCCCTGTCTGATTCCCCTCTGAACCCAAAGAGATTCAAAAATAGTACCATTTACACAGACTCTGGCCTTAGGATGCTGGTAGCAGAAAGAAACCCATTTAAGGAAAGAAAAAATTACTCACCATAGTAATGTTGTTTCTTCTAATGGAGTCTTGCTGTATTCAGACATAATGCAGTTAGCTCCAGCACTTGAACTGCCCCGGAGGGGAAAGAGTTAACTCTATGCAGAAGCATAGAACGTTGAGCTCGAGCTCGGTTTTCAAACCCCTATCTGTGGTACTTCCCAGTGTAACCGTCAGATTCTTACGAGCAAAGTAACTAATATACTGTAGTATGGAAATTGTTCAAACATATAGCCAAAGGACAAAAAATTCTTTTTGGGCCACAAAGACTCAAGTCGAGAACCCAAGAAAGAAAGGTAGTGACAATATTTAAGTATAAGACACCAGAAAAATAACAACATCTATCCCACCCAAGAGGGAGGGCTTCCTGAAATCAGCCGCCACGTGTCTCTGTGCCTGAACTGCTTCTCCTGGTACCTACCTCTGGGTGGCCTGTCTGTGGGTAAAACCAGCACTTTGCCTCGCTGGACTCGCCTGTTTCTCCTGTCGTACCCTGCCGGGTGCTCTATTACCCTGTAGTGACTGGTCCTGGATGGTAATCTACCTGATTCTCCTCTTACCACCTGTTCTGACTTATCCTGCTGCTGTGTACCTTGGTATTCTTCAAGATCGTTGGGAGTCTACCATCGCCTATTTTTCCTGTACTCGGCTGGATGCCAACTTACGTGTTATCCATGCTACCTCACAGCTGATTTCCACTTATTGTGCTCGGTCAAATGTAATCTATGTACCTCAACTATTGTACCTTATTCAGATGTCTCTAAAGTGCCTTAATCTATGTACCCTATTCGTATGATTTATCATGTTGCCTGAACCTAATGTATGTTAACCCTGTTTATACCTGTATGCCTGATGTTCATGTATTGTTCCATTGTAACCCTCCCGGGTCATGCCTGAAAATAGGCACTTAGCTGTCTAGTGCGCCACCCGTAAACAAAAGCAAATAAATAAATACAATGTACACCCCTGAGGTGCAACTCTGTACCTGCCAGCCCACTTCCCAAAAAACAGGTTCTGAGAGGGGAGGCGGAGGTTGAATACAGCAAGACTCCATTAGAAGAAACATTACTATGGTGAGTAATTTTTTCTTCAAACAACATGAAGTCTTGCTGTATTCAGACATAATGCAGACTACCAAGCAGTTCCCTATGGAGGAGGGAATGCAGAACCCACTTTGGGAAGAAGCTCTGCAGTACTGCCGTGTCAAACCTAGCATCACTCCTAGCCTGGATGTCCAGGGAGTAATGCTTGGTGAAAGTATGTACTGTTTTCCAGGTGGCTGCTTCACAGATCTCTAACAAAGGTATATCTCTGGCCGCAGCTAGAGAAGCAGCTGTACCCCTAGTCGAGTGAGCCCTCAGACCTGAAGGGGGCTTTCTACCCAACTTGTCATAACAGAATTGTATACAAGAAAAAATCCACCTGGCAGTAGTTCTTTTAAAGGCAGGCTTACCTTTCCCTACTTCATCATAAGTGAGAAACAATTGAAGACAGTCATTTCTATGTGCCTTAGTATGCTCAATGTAGTAGCTAAGGGCCCTCTTAACATCCAAACTGTGTAACCTTCTTTCATCTGAAGAAGAATGGTCAGTGAAAAACACAGGGAGAGATACAGACTGGTTCAGATGAAAATCCGATACCACTTTGGGCAAGAACCTCCTATTGGTTCTTAGGACCACTTTGTCCTATGGAAGGAGATGAAGTCAGGTTCAACTGACAGAGGCTGTAACTCACTAATCCACCTGGCAGAAGTAATAGCTACCAGGAACACAGTTTTCCAGGTCAAGTACTTCAATTCGACGAAGCCAGAGGCTCAAAGGGTGGCTGCATAAGCTGAGCTATGCAGACATTAAGATCCCAAGGCGGAGTGGGCTCCCTGAAGGGAGGGTTAATGTGAACCAGACCTTTGAAAAACTTTCTGAAAACAGGATGAGATGCCAGGGAAGAGCCCTTCCCTGCTGAGAAGAATGCAGAGACAGCTGCTAGATGAACCTTCAGAGTGGCAGGCCTAAGGCCTAGACCATTCAGATGAACTAGATAGTCTAAAGTTGTGGAAATGTCTGCAGAATCAGGCAGGATGCCTTTCTGAGAGCACCAAATACTGAACCTTTTCCATTTGGAGTTGTAAGTTTTTCTAGTGGAAGGTTTCCTGGAGACCTTCAGCATATCCAGAACTCCATGAGAGAGATGTAGTGCTGCATATTCTAACTCTTCAAGAGCCAGGCCTTGAGATTGAGAGACTGGAGACTGGGGTACTAGATCCGGCCCTGGGAGGAGGACGGGAGATTGTATGTCCTGGGTAGAGACAGGGGACGTGACACTGACAAGGATAGCAGTAGAGGATACCAAGGCTGTCTGGCCCAATCTGGAGCCACCAGTATCACTGTGCTGGGTTGAGTCCTGATCTTGATCAGAACTCTGAACAGCAAAGGGAAGGGAGGGAAGGCATAGAGGAACCTGCCCTTCTAGTCCAAAATGAGAGCATCCTGGGGAACCGTCCCCAGGACTGGAGGTCTGCAACAAAACAGAGAAAGTTGATGATTGTCTGGTGCTGCAAAGAGATCTATCTCTGGAGTGCCCCACCTGGAGAAGATGACCTTCAGGATGTGAGGATCCAGGGACCATTCGTGATGCCCCTGTGAAATTCTGCTCAGAGCATCTGCTAGTACATTGTCCTTCCCTGGAAGGTGAACTGCTACCAGAGAAGTCTGACGAGAATAGGTCAGAGACCAGAGCTTCATGGCTTCTGTGCACAAGACTGAGGACCAAGTGCCTCCCTGCTTGCTGATGTACCACATTGTGGTGGTGTTGTCCGTTCTGACTTGGACCACCTTGCCCTTGACTGAATCTGAGAAGCTCTGCAGGGCTAGGAAAACTGCCCTGAGTTCCAGGAGATTGATATGAAGGAGAGACTCCTGTGGAGACCATACCCCTTGAGCTGTCAAGGCACCCAGGTGGGCTCCCCACCTTAGGAGAGAAGCATCCGTAGTTAGAACTACTGATGGGACTTGAGGGAGAAATGAAACCCCTTGTCTGAGGTTGTCCTGGTCCAGCCACCACTGGAGAACCTGGACTAGAGTCTGAGTCACTGGAATCAGTTTGGTAAGTGAATCCTTCCTTTGAGACCAAAAAGACCTTAGATGAAACTGAATGTCCCTCATCTGGAACCTTGCTCCCTGCACCACTGCCGTGGGAGCTGCCATGTGGCCCAAGAGCTGGAGGAACTGTCTTGCTGGGCGGGAGACCTGAGGTCAAAAGGAGAAAGCGAGATCCACTAGGGCCTTCACCCTTGCAAGGGGAAGGAAGACTTTTTCTTGTACAGTTTCCAACTCTATGCCTATAAAGGTGAGAAGTTGAACTGGTTCGAGGACAGACTTTGGAAGATTGAGAAGAAACCCCAAGGAACTGAGGAGGTCCTGGGTAGTTTGAAGAGCTGACTTAACCTGTAAAGGTGACTGACCCACTAAGAGCCAGTCGTCCAGATACGGGAAGATGGTGATACCGTCTTCTGATGTAAGCCACCACAACTGCAAGGCACTTTGTGAACACCCTTGGAGCTGATGTTAGGCCGAATGGCATGGCTCTGAATTGGTAATGGGCTGAAGGCAACTCAAACCTGAGGTATTTTCTGTAGGAGCACCTGACAGGAATATGGAAGTAGGCATCCTTGAGGTCCAGAGATGCTAGCCAATCCTCTGGCCTTAGAGAGGGAAGGATTATTCCCAGAGTTACCATTTTGAATTTTGGCTTTACAATGTGTTTGTTCAAATACTTTAAGTCTAGGATGGGTCGCCACTCCCCTGTTTTCTTTGGGGTAAGAAAGTACCTGGAGTACAGTCCTTTCCCCTTGTGCTGAACAGGAACCCTTTCTACAGCTCTGAGAGCAAGAAGACAGGAAACCTCTGCCTCTAGGGCAATGGTCTCTGAGGCTGATGCAGGTGGAAAATACCTGGCCCTTTTTTGGGGAACTTTTTGAAGCTGAGGGCTAGTCCATGGCTTACCACCTCCAGGACCAACCTGTCTGAAGTCACAGACTTCCAGGCCTGGAAGTAGTAAGCCAGCCTGCCTCCTACTGGAAATGGGGAGTCAACCCGGGCTGACACATCAGGGTGTCTACTTGGCAGGAGCCTTAGACTGAGAGGAGGAGGGAGCCGCCCTGCTCATCCCCCTCCTGCCCCTCCCTCTGAAGAACCCCCTCTGTGGGAAGGGAGAGGAGGCCTGGGCTTGGTTAAAAGGCCTTTGAAAGGGCCTGCCCCTGCCCCTAGACTGCTGCTTGTGTGGAGTGGCTTGGTCCTGTATTCATCCATTTTCTTCATGTAAGCCTCTGTCTGCTCCCCAAACAAAGAGTTACCCACTACAGGAAAATCCATAGCCTTAGTCTGGGTATCCTGTGAAAGGCTAGTACATCTGAGCCAAGCATGTCTTCTGAGAGACACAGATGTAGCCATGACTCTAGCTGCCACATCATTGGAGTCCACAGCAGCATGAACTTGCATTTTGGATGCCTCAATTCCATCAGCAGCCACCTCCTCCAGCTCCTTGGCTAGCTGGGGAGAGGCCTGTTTAGCCAGTTCCAGAACCGTATCCCATCTGGATTTCTGGTACCTGGCTGTGTAGACTATATAAGTAGCCTGCCTGAGTCCCAAAGAGGATGCCAAATACTGTTTTTTGGCCATGGCATCCACGTTCCTGGAGTCCTTATCCAGAGGGTGTGAAGCCAAAGGAATGTTAGCCCTGTCACAGGCTGCAGTCTGCACCACCCCAACATGGCTGCAATGACTATAAAAGGAACGCCGTAGCTGAGCCTAATAACAAATACCTCCTGTCCATTCTCTTATCCACAGGAGGTATTGAATTAGGAGTTTGTAAAATTTTGTGCGTTTCCCCAAGGATTTATGAAGAGGGACAGACAGCCTTTTGGACTCTGGGATGTCCATCATTTCCACAAAATCAGACTCTTCATCCTCCTCTGCAGCTTCAACCAAGGGCAGCTGCAGGGTTTCTGCCACCTTTTTGTAGAACAAAAAATGTGAAGGGGACTCAGAGAGCCTGGGAGGAGAGACACCTGAGGGCCTGTCTGGGGAGATGTCCAGTCCAATGGGCACATCTAGACCCCCCCCATCATCATCACTGGGATAGTCTGTCTCCCTCCCACTCCTCATAATAAACATCTGAATCACAATCCAGAGGAGACGGATTTGACCGAACCGGCAGTACCGGTTCAGACGGAACCGGTCTAAGCGACTGAACAATGCTAATCGCTTTGTCTATTTCGTCCGCGGTTGGAGAGTGCGATACAGGATCCGAACCGGCAGACTCATTTCTTTTTTGACGGAACCGACCCCTCAGTCGGCTCTCCTTTTGCCCGAGGAGGTATCGCCTAGATCAGTAGGCACCCCCTCAGGTTCGTCCGTAACCGAACCGGGCTGGCCATCCAGATCCACGGACTTCTCGGCCTCCCTTTCCTTCAACTTACTCAATCTCTTTTGTAGAGTGGTTTTGGGAAAGTTTTTACAAATTTGGCAGTCTGATTGGGGGTAGTCAAACCCCAGACATTAAACACAGATGAGGTGGGGTCGGCCTTGGCAAAGGCTTCCCCACACTCAGTACAGTGTTGAAACCCAGTGGGACCAGTTTTCTTCTTGGGTTTCTCAGACATGGCCAATCTACCAAAATTACCCTACAGCAGCTTTCAAGCCACGTAACAACAACCGATCAGTAACAAACCGTGTCATGGGTTTTGGAAAAGAACCAGGAAAAGGCCCGGTTCTTTTGAAACCAATCGGTATCGGAACACCACTCTAATCCGAGAAAATATTAATTTAAGATAGAAGAAAACACAAGGTCGGTTCCAACCGGACCGACCGAAAAGAAACAGAAGAAACAAACAATTTCCACACAGATTTTAAAATTAACCACAGTCACTACCGGTACCGTAGACAGAGGCTGGAAATCCGAAAAACAATAAAAATAATTGGTTTTAACCGAACGCTTTACTTTTACCGAACCGAGCAGAGGAAATCTCCAGAGCGACTTCACTGTTAGGCGGAGTAAAGAATCTGACGGTTACACTGGGAAGTACCACAGACAGAGGTTTGAAAACCGAGCTCGAGCTCAACGTTCTATGCTTCTGCATAGAGTTAACTCTTTCCTCTCCGGGGCAGTTCAAGTGCTGGGGCTAACTGCATTATGTCTGAATACAGCAAGACTTCATGTTGTTTGAATTATCCTCCAAATCCATATGTTCCATCACTGTAAGTGCATAGGACCAATTCAGGCAACCAAACACCTTTTCTGCATCAAGCAAAATGGCCAATTGTAATGGATTATTAGGGGGTTTATGATTTAAAATATTATGTAGTTTCCGGATATTATAAAGTGACGATGGAGAATAAAAACGATCTAGTCTGGGTGGACTAGGGTTTCTATATATTTTTGGAGACGTAAAGATAATACTTAAGAATTTTAAAGTCCTGATTAAGCAATGATATGGGCCGAAGATTTTCACAGGTGATTTATCTTTACCTGGTTTGGGGATAACAGTAATCAGGGAATCGTTCCAACAGTCAGAGAATTTCTCTTCTTCTAAACACTTACTGTAAACTTTAGCCAATATTGGAGAAAGGGTACCATTACATTTTTTGTAAAATTTATCACTAAGGCCATCATGGCTTCGGGTTTTGCCCGATGGTAGATGTTTAATAACTGAGGTAATTTCTGGGATAGTAATAGGAGCGTTCAAATGGACTCTTGCCTCCTCAGGCAAAGTTGGGAGTTTTATTTTCTCCAAAAAGGCCTTTGTATGTATTTGAACCACTTCAGGATCTTTATCTTTCCCATATAATAATCTGCTATAAAATAATCAGAATTGTGATGCAATTTCTTGTGGTCTGGTCCATTTACATACAGGATTAGATTTATCCATAAGATATGAAATATATCAGTCTGGTGGAGCCTTCCTTAAATAAAAGGCCAATAGCCTGGAAGCTCTGCCCCCTACTTAATGGTATTTTTGACTAGCAAACTGTAATAGACCTTCAGTCCTTTTGTCAAATTCCTGAAGAGCCTCACGAGCCCGGGTCAGCTCTCTGATGATTCTATTTTGTTCTGGGTGAAGCTTGGGTCCTCCAATCTAGCAACCTCCCCTCTTAATCTGATATAGGTTATATTGGAAAGTTTCTTTTTGGCCGAGGTAAAACTAATACTCTCCCCTCGTAGGACCGCCTTAGCTGTGTCCCATAACAACAAAGGAGAAACGGCCCCCGATATAGCCTCTGACATTAAATCCCCTATCCTCCCAGATAACTGTTTCACAAAGGTCTTATTCAAGAGAGAGACATTCAGTCACCAAACAGATTGCTGGTCTGGGGTGAGCAGTGATAGCCGAATAGAGATTGGCGCATGGTCCGATAGTGTGATGTTATGGATTTTGGATGTGGAAAATGAATGTAACTCAGTTTGTTGTGTATAAAACAAGTCTATAGGCAAATAAACCTGTTTAGAATGGGAGAAGAAAAAGTCCCTCTCTCCAACATGATTAACTCTCCATACGTCTGAGAACCAAGTTCTTTTACATAAGTATTAAAGACCAACTTTCTCAAGCTTTTCGATGATTCCCACAGAGAAGCATAACGAAAGCTTACCTGGGCAGAAGTCCTAGGATGCCCATATTTTATTTTTTTTAATAATCCCTATTTTAGAAGGGAAGGGATTGTATTTTGGCTCAATAGAGCTGAGCCGTGCTGATCCCTTCCACTTCCTTGTTAGTTAAGCAGTGGCTATGATTTGTTCCAAACGACCATCTAAACATAAATTTAACTTTAAAAATAGCCACCATTCATTTCTATGGAAGAGCGCCCCCACGCTCTACAAATCATGACATCACAAAACGTGTGAGCATGGGGGCGGAACAGGGGCTGATCGCGGACTGAAGTACTATCAGGAAGTGGAAGAGATCAGCACGGCGCAGCTCTATGGAGCCAAAATACAATCCCTTCCTTTCTAAAACAAGGGCCATTGAAAAATAAAATATGGGCATCCTAGGACTTCTGCACAGGTAAGCTTTTGTTAAGCTTCCTGGGTCAGGGACCTAGATAGTTGCTCTTTAAGCAATTTTGTGGCTTTGCTATTAGTAGATGTGTGGCCTGAGGATCTATCCCTGTGCAGATGTGGGACTGTATTAAAGTCCCTGCCAATACTATCTGACCCCGAGGCAGTTCAGCCACCTTAGAAAAAACAGTCAAAAGAAAAGTCTCCAGTTTTGCAATAGGTGCATATATGTTAATGAAATGTACTGTTTTTCCCCTGCAAGGTCCCAGACACCCGAACAAAATGACCTTCCTTAACAGAGTCTGAGGATTCTACCACAAATGGAATGCCTCATGTAAGCAGTATGGCCACCACGCCCTTTTTGCCTTTGGATGTGATGCTGCCACAACTGTATCCACCCACATGCACCACAGTTTAGCGTGTTCCATTTCAGATAAGTGGGTTTCCTGCATGTAAGTCACATCACATTTTAAGTTTTTTTAGCTCCACCAGTAATCTAGCTCACTTGATTGGGGAGTTAATCTCTTGAACATTATATGAGCAGGTGTTCAAGTGGGCCATAATACAAATGAAAAGAAAATGCTCATTGTGCCACAGAAAAACCATCACAAGTATACCCCTGTCCGGAAATCAGACCGGCTCAGGAGCAGCCTTTAAATGCATTTTCTGCCCAAAAGATTCACTTATACTTTGTAAATGTAACATTTAACACTTTAAAACAGCTCAAACAACTATATTATCAAGCTGTAAAACTCATCAAGAGGAATAAACTTCTTAACCCTTATCAAATGCTGCATACTACTATAAAATATATTCTAGGTATTAAAAGGAAAAAAGGAGTTAATAGGAATATTAAAAAAGAAAAGAGGGGAAACAAAAAAGACTTCCTAGGTAAGAAGCATCTGCGACCAAACAACTGTGTCACAGAAATTCACACTAATATACCAGTGTGAATGCCAAAAATAGGAACACTGCCTGAATCAGAGTCCTGATCCCTCCTGAGGACCTGCTCACACTGGCACATGCTTTCGTAACTTCCAGATTGGATTACTCTAATGCCCTGTACTATGGTTTATCTGGTGCAGAACGCGGCAGCAAGACTACTGACCGGGGTAAAGAGGTGTGAGCATATTATCCCGGTCCTCTGTGGACTGCACTGGTTGCCAGTCAAGTGGAGGATTGTCTTCAAGATAGGGCTCCTTATCTATAAAACCCGGCATGATGGGGGTCCCGCCTATTTGCAAGATCTCCTTGACCCTTACCGTCCGGCCCGGATGCTCCGTTCCGCTGAGGGGGGCCCTCCTGGGGGTTCCCAGGGTTAGGCTGCGGCATTCAGGAGATAGAGAGTGTTTGCAGTGGCCGCACCAACCCTGTGGAACTCTTTGCCTGACTATCTGGGGGTCCCCATCGGCAGAAGACTTTAAAAAGGGACTAAAAACATATTTATTCAAACTGACTTTTATAATGTGAGTTTGCTGATAGATGGAATGAAATTTTGTATTTATATTGATTTTATTATACATGTTTGGTGTTTTTAAATAATACTGAATTGTAATTTTACTGTATAGTGCCCGGAGTCCCAGGAATTGGGCGCATTATAAATAAAAATATTTATCTAAAAATAGCCCTAGTGGTCTTGGGTGCCGTGGGCTTAACTCTCAGCCTCTACCCACTAAATGAAAAGAAAAATCCAGTCAACAAGGGAAGGGCTCAAAAAGTACTCACAAAAGAATAAACAGCCTCGCTGCTCCCCCTTCCCCATTCTCTCATTATTTTAATCAATGAGTGTAAATACAAGTAATTCCCTCACTCTTAATCCTTTAAGGACTGCTTTTCCTTTAATTCCCATCACAAATCAATACACATACATAGAGAAAGGCATCTCAAGCCTTAATGAAGGAAGTCATGGAAGTTGCGGCCCCATCTCCCCTTGATAAATGTTCGAGCATAAGGGCCAGGGAGTATGAGATCTCCGATATTTCCCTGCAGGAGAGAGGTAACCCCAGCACTGCTTACTTAGCCAGACTCCTAATAATATTTCTCCTTTTATCCCATTCCTTAATGAGACACTATTAACTTTTAAAGTTATCATCAGTAAGCATTCCCCTTTAATTCACCAGCCAAGTAAACCCACCCTGCGCTGCTAGATTCTATCATGTTACTGGGAGAAAGAAACACAAAAACATAGAATTTGAAGGCAGATAAGGACCGCTTGGCCCACCCAGTCTGCCCATTTCCCTACCTAATGGAAAAGCTGCAGATCCTAGTTAACCAACAGCCTACTTCCTCCTCCCCCCAACCCCTAGAATTGCCTTATGTCTGTCCCATGCATTCTTGAATTCCCCCATTGTTTCTGACTCCACAACCTCCACAGGAAGGCTGTTCCATGCATCCACAACCCTCTCTGTGAAAAAATACTTCCTCACATTACCTCTGAGCTGTCCCCCTTCTATCTTCAAATTGTGCCCCTTTGTTCTTGCACATCTCTTTTTCTGAAAGATGCTACCCTCTTGGACTTTGTTGATTCCCTTGAGGTACCTGAAAGTTTCTATCATGTCCCCCTGTCCCTCCTTTCCTCGAGGGTATATATATTAAGCTCCTTAAGTCTCTCTTCATATGTCTTCTGGTGCAGACCCTGCACCATTTTAGTTGCCCTCCTCTGGACTGCCTCCATCCTATCTATGTCCTTGTGGAGACTGGGTCTCCAGAACTGCACGCAGTATTCCAGATGGGGTCTCATAAAATCCTTACTGTCCCTTTAAATAGTAGAGTCTCTGATATTGTCGGAAATATCCCCCCCCTCAATATGCCAGGAAAAAGTCTGATGAACCGAGTCCACCAGATTCAAGGTACCTGGTATTGTACTTTATAGTTTGTCGCACCCAGGGAGGGGAGTATCAAGAAGGATGAGATGGCCGGTCTCTGGAGGAATGCTAGATCATCTTTTCGGTGATGAATAAGAAGGTGAAGCTGCTTCTTTGTTTTGATGATGCCTGTCAACGTGCATCAGGAGCTTCGCAATGTCCACTGCCATTGCTTTAGGTAAAGTTCCCAGGGAGCAGCATTTCTGACCACCCTCCAGGCCTCCATCACCAGTCTGTGCTCGGGTTGTTCCATTTTCACATCTGGGATGGAGATCTCCATGTCTTTCAACTGGGGCATAGCTTCAACCAGGGAATTGAACACCTCAGGGCCAGAATCTAGGTGTATCTTGATGTGAGCCGGGAACAAAAGTTGGGCTTAAATGTTTTTCTTTTCCTTGAGCTTGCGAATAATTCCCCAGACCCACTGCTGCTCTGCTTGTAAAGCAGTTGAGAAGTCCTGGTCAAAGAAAATGGGAGAGGTCTGGTATTTTAAGTCCCGGTATCTCCAGGCTTCCTTCAAAATTAAGTCCTTGTTCTGGAAATACACCATTCTGATTATCCAGGAATGCGGTCTGGCAGAGGGGTTCATAGGCTTAGGCCCTAAAGACCAGTGTGCCCGGTCAATTTCTAGGTTCAGGTCAGAGGGTAAAGAAAGTGTGGAACGAAGTAAATGCTGAATTAAATCAATAGGAGTGGCAAAGCCCTCTTCCGCCCCCTCCGGTACTCTATGAATCCTAAAATTATTTCGCCAGGCTCAGTTTTCTACATCTTCTAGCTGATTTTGAACAACTGTGTCACGGCAGAGCAGATACAATATAAGATGTTCACTGGTGCCTGGGCCTTGGTTATGTCCGCTACTTTGGCTGCATTTTCCATCACCTTTTTATCAATAGTTTGGACGTCTTGCCCCAAATCAGCCAGAGATGATTCTATTTTGTTTACAGCTTTTAGGATTTGTTGTAGAGTGCATTCTGACTTGAGAGAGGGGACTGCTTCCTCCCTTTCTAGATCCTGTGAAGATCTGGATGGTGAACGATCATGCTGAGTGCATGCCGCAAACCCCTCCATATCCTCATCCAAAACGAGCTGCTTAATTTTTGTTTGTGAAGCTGGAGTTTGCAATCCTTTAGCTCGATTTGATTTTGTAGCTATTTCTACTATATGATAGAGATCCCAGAGCTTTGATAAAATGAGAGTTGAGCGAAGATTGTAATAGATCAGAGAAGCAGTTTATGGAGCTCTAATGATTAAGCTCCTACCATGCTGGAGACATCACCGGAAGTCAATTTTGGAATTTTCTAAATGACAGACCCTTGTCTTTGATGATATTTTCCATAACCATAGAGGTAAAAAGAGAGGTTGCTCCCCCCCAATCACCACCACCACTGTTTACAGAGCTCTAATGATTAAGCTCCTACCATGTTGGTGATGTCTCCGGAAGTCAGTTTTGGAATTTTCTAAATGACAGGCTCAAAGCATCATTTATGATCTCCAGAATCCCTTGTTTTTGATGTAATCCTAGCAGGGGAGGGTAGTTAGTCTTACAAGTCAGGACCACCTCAATGGCCCAAAGGCAATGAACTGCGGTGCCTGGCTGGCAACCCAGGTTCGGGAGTGAGGTCAGGTCACTGTTTCAGGAGGCAGGCCAGGCTGAGGTAGTTGCTTCGTGGCAGCAAGCCTATCAGAAAGGGTTGGCAGCAGGTTCTGACGCCACAGAGACCCTGTGGCTTGGCCTGGGCAACTGCCCTCAACCCAGGGGCACTGTGTGCATGAGAGGCCAACAGAGGCACTGCTCACACCATGGGAAAGAGGGATGGCTTAAGTGAGAAAACGGAAGTTAAAATCCCCCTGCCTTCTGAATGACGGCAAAAATACCTGAACAGGGTATATCCCTGGGGTGACAGCACGGGGAGTGGCTAGAAACAGCAATATGGAGAAGAAGGAAAAAGAACCCCAAGTCACACCCACTAGAAGAAATTCTGTTACTATGATGAGCAAGCTTTTCTTCTAACAATGTGACTGACTCAGTGCTTCTATCAGACTATGCATCTATCTAAAGGACTCCGACAACTTACCTGTTATTGACAATCTATTTCAGAATTTGGTTGCTTATACTCTTACTTGTAGTAAAAGTATAGCCTAAATTTGTTAATTTTGTGGAATTATCTGTCTTTGATCTACTGCCTGTGTTTGTTCCCAATATGTGCTTAGTTTGTTCAGCTGGAATGCAAATTGACTGCTAATGTGCAGCATTTTATTCTTTTCCACCCGTTCTGTACATTCTTTTGTTCCTGCTTATTCCCATGTTTTTTACTGTATTGAATTTTCACATTTCCTATACCTTTTTCATTGTAATTGCACTACACTGTGTTTCTGGCTGTACTCAGGTCGTGAAAGAAAATAGGCATATCACTGCCTACTGCACTTACACAGTAATCAAAACCTAAATAAATAAACTCTGGCAGATTCCAAGCAGTTCCTGGGATGCAGTTTCTAGGACAGGCTAGGGTCTCAAATTACCTAAACAATAGCTTCTGAGTTACTGAAATCCCAATCCATGCAGCTCTCCTTGTCTGAATGTCAAGGCAGTTATCTCTGTATGTAAATGCATGAAAAAAAGAATAGGTGGCAGTTTTACAAATTTCCAGAAATGGCAGATCTCTTAATGCTACAGTACCTGTAGCAGAATGGACTCCAACAGCCTAAGGGATGCACTTTAACTGCCTTTGATACTTTACGATAGAGATAATCCAGCTGGATTAAGATGTCTTTATATGCAAGGTGACTGACCGCTGGCCACCTCAACATATGTTACAAACAGCTTTTCTATTCCTTTTTATGTCCTCAGTACTAACTTTATGGAAAATGAGGGCTCTCCTAACAGCCAATGAATGGAGAGTTTGTTTTTTGTTTGTTTTAAATTATTCGTTGGTGGCCAGGTAAGGCCCACTGGGCACAAGGCCTGTTTACAACAGCAACTAAGGAGTACAGGAATGTTAACAGACTTCAGGGTCGCAGAGTATGCAAGGAGCGGTCGTGCAAATCAAACATAGGTCTGCTTGCCCTAAAATTGCTTGCCTGTAGGCTATGGGCACAGAAAACCTGTGCTCACGTTTCTAAGATTCTCCAGGGCACAGGACAAGGGGTAACAAGACTACAGGAGGTCTCAGGCGCTTTCCAGCACTACCATGAAGCATTGCACAAGGCCAGGTCAGGGCCACCGAAAGTCCAGACTGATGCCTACCTTGCCCAATTAGACTGGTCACAAATCTCACAGAACAACATGATACCCTCTGTGCTCCAATTACTGGGGAGCAGATCCTCTCTGCAACTACCAACAGGAGACTGACAAAAAAAACAGGTTCAGATGGATATCCCTCTGAAATTTACAAACAGTTCAGGGAAGGCACAGTCTCCCTGCTGCATGGAGCATACACAGCAGCCCTAAATGAGGGAAGTGCTCTGGCCTCCTCATGGAACCATGCCGTAATATCGGTTATTCCCAAACCCAATAAGGACCCATCCCTCTGTCCCTCCTACTACCCTATTTCTACATTAAATGCTGATTATAAATATTTAACAGAAATATTAACCAAGAGGTTGGAGGGCCTGGCCCTAGGCTTAGCCAGTGTGGATCAGACTGGGTTTGCTGAGGGACATTAGGCACCAGATAATGTGCATAGAACAGTTCAGGTCACTGACCAGCTAGGCTATACCAAACAAGCTGCAGTAGTAATGAGCATGGATGCTAAAAAAGGATTTTATCAAGTTGACTGGAAATACCTTTACAGGCCCTTACTGGGTTTGGGTTCTCCCCTACCTGTATCATGTAACCACATATCTCAGACAAGGGCAACATCTTGTAACCAGGACCCCCCTACTTGTTACACAGACAAGGCAACAAACCACAAGTTGGCAGAAAATATAAGTATCACCCCTTGCATTAGGGTAAATACTTGGCTCAGGCATCTCAGAGGTCGGGGGTGGGGGTTAGTGCACAAAACTAACAGTTCTATTTTACCCAAGTCTGGGAGAGTGGTGCCAGGGCTATGCTGTGTCTCGTATCTGATGGGCCCCAAAATATTTCATTCAGAGACTCAAAGATGGATTGTCTGCAACCATAAACTTTGGGATTGTACTGTATGACGTTATTCCTGACAAGATGGTATATGAACAGGGCAGTCCTCCAAGGCTTTACTGTTCTAGACAGATGACAACTTTTTGCAGGCAGAAACACTTTCTATTCTGGCAGTACTGTAATTACAATATGAACAACTTTCCCAAACAATTTATCCATCCCTGTGCTGAGGGATCTCTGGATCTGTAACCAGTGCATATACCTCATAGCACTTCTTAACCTTACTAGCTCCTTGACAGCTAATCCACCCCCCCCCACAACACACACACACACACACACACACACACACACACACACCTGAGTCTTGTTTCAGAGGCCGTGATAATGCATCCTGCCCAGTCAGGAATTTGCCCTTGCCTTGTTTCGCTGCCTATCTGAATCTTCATTATTGTAACTAATTTGAACAATATTTCTTTGCCCGCTATGTTGTGGTATCTCTTCCTAGACTGTGTAGGTTTTCTCTGCCTAAAAATTCTATGTGAATTGCATTGATTGTTATTGTCCTGGCTGCATGTATTCATTACTATGAACTGTTTTGACCAATGCTATTGTAATTTCATTGTACTCATGCTATGTACCTGTTTTTGACTGTTGTACTCTCCCAGGTCGTTCCTGAAAATAGTCATTTCATGGCTAGTGCACCTACCCAGTTAACAAAAACTAAATAAATAAATATTGTGGGGGTTGCCATGAACATAAACTTAAACACAACTGATGAGATGATGTGTTAAAATCTGCAGGAAATCTGATTCTATCTTGTAATCGGTTAGATCCGCTCTGCAACCATGAATGAGGGGCTGCTCACTCTGGCTAAAGTCAGACTCTCTGCCATTACCTCAGGAAACAAACTGGATTCCCCAGCCCCACTGGACTGCTAGAGACATCCTTACATTCAGCACACTATTAGCACAATTTTGTAGTGAAGAGAGGTTCTGAGCACCTGTAATCTAGCCTACTGAGGGTACATACAAGGCATCAGACAACCCACAGTCTATCTTCAAATGAACCTTGTACTCCCAGATAGGTATTCCCTTTTAAGGCATTTGAAAGAACACTTTGGTCCACAATTCTCTCACAAATCCATAGCTTTTGAAGTAAAAACACATAGTGTCTCTTCACTCTGGGCAGCTGTGACAGTCTTTCACGGGACAGTCCCAAGGAATCACTTATCTCACAGTCTCATTCCATCTTTCTGTGTGAAAATCTCACCCCACTGGGAATTCACAAGATCTGGTAGCCACCACTTCCCAGGAAACCAGTCTCTGGATCACTGTACTATGGCAGAAACACAAACAGAGGGTCCTTCCCTCTCGAACAAGAGTGCCAGCAGCCCACTTGCTGCTTGCCCTCAAAACTCTCAGAGAGCTCCTCTCCTTTCAACCTCCAACTTCAGAAGAACACTCTGACAGCTCCAGCACAGGTGTTAGCCAAGTGTGGCTTATGCTGCTGCAAGAGTTCTGAACAGCATTACCGCATCTTCTGCTCAGCAGAGCCAGGCAAATGATGACATAATGTTTTACACAGAGCACTTAATCCCTCTGAACACTGCCCAGACAATCTGCCTGCTCTAAAACTGATGGGATTCTAGTAACCCCAGGAACTGGCTGGTTACAATCATATACATCCAAACATTATATAAAAGGCCCCACAGGCCTTTGTCAGGACCAATGGTCACCTCTCCCCAGGGTTTAGGCTGGGACGGGATATGAGACAGAGATGCCCATTGTCCACTGTAGCTTTTGCTTCATACATAGAACCACTAGCACAAAAGGTCTGTAAAGATGGTGACATACGGGGGAAGGGAGGCAAGACTGGTCACATGGAACGTAAAACAGCACTTTACTACGATGATATGCTTCTGTACTTAACAGATCCCCAGAAGTCCTTAAACAGAGCTACAGAGGTGGTCAATTAGTTCTCTCACAATTCAGGATATACCCTGAACACTAATAAAACAGAGGTTCTTGTGTTAAATTACACCCCATCAATGGAGTTACAGTGTAACCACCCCATGAAGTGAGAACTACAGTAATTAGAAAACTTGGGGAGTTACCTCAGATCCAATAATAATAGCTTCAATCAGGATAATTATACCCTTTACTGCACCCCCTGAAGGAGGATATCCGAAAGTGGTCCCTGCAACCCTTTCCCTTCCACGCAAGGATACATGCAGTATAAATGAACATCGTCCCTCATGAGCTTTATTTTTTAAACCAAACAGGTTTCCTATCTGGGAGAAGATAAACATATAACAATAGAAGAGCTCTCAATCTTATTCAACAAGCACCCCTCAATGAAACTACTCTTTTCACATCAGACACTGAGAAAGTATTTGGTATAGTAAACTGGACCATTATGAAGGTGGCGCTTATACAGTTTGGCCTTCATGGTCAATTTATAAACTGGATAGATTTAAAAAGCTACTGACACCAAAAAGAAAACTTTGAAAAACATAATAATTAGGTACAATTCAGCTTGCATTCCATATATATTCTATATATTTCTCTTCCTTGTTATTTATCACAGAGTAAATATGCATGAGTACAGTACATGATTTTTATCCCTTAGATTTCCCTTAAGAGTTTATCTGTCTCTGTAGCTTACTCCCTACTTCAAGTCATAATGCTCTGTTGTGACATCACAATCTGCTGCCATGGGAGTAATTGTGATGTCACAAGCAGGGCATTGTGACCTCAGGTAGGGACAAAGCAACAGGAATATATTAACTCTTCAGGAGCAAAGATCCTATTTTCATGCAAATGACCTCAGTAATCAATAATAGGGAGGAAAAATAAAAAACTAATGTGAAATATAAGCTGAACTGTGTCTAAATGTAATGTTTTGTTACAGTTCTCCTGAAGGTGTCAGCTGCTCTTTAATCTATAATAATCCAGATGCTAGAGTCAAGACTAACAGTAAACTCTCACACCAAATCCTGTTATCAAGGGGGACAAGACAGGGCTGTCCACTATCACCTCTGCTAGTTGCAATTTATATTGAACCCTTAGCAACTGAGAGCCATGAAACTCAAAGGGTAAGGGGCATACATACAGGTTACTCACCTGTAACAGGAGTTCTAGGAATGGTATATGTTGTTCATCCACACTGTCTGGCAGGTTCCTTGCCGCTTTAAATCTTGCCGGAAGGTCTTCAAGATGGCTCTTCCCACCCACCCGGGTGGTAAAACTCTCGGCTCCGCCCCATGACGCCAGATCTGGCCCGCTGGAAGCTCAGGTTGTGCGTCGAAGCTGGGGAGGTCGGGTGGGTCGTGTGGATGAACAACATATACCATTCCTAGAACTCCTGTTACAGGTGAGTAACCTGTATTTCTAGGGACATGGATATGTTGTTCATCCACACTGTCTGGCAGACTCCTAGCAGTTCTCCGGGAGGAGGGAGGCAAGGCACACACCCCCTACTTAAAGACTGGAGAACCCAGGCCCCAAAACCAGCATCCCGGCGTGACTCAAGGTCGATGTGGTAATGGGTAATGAAGGTGTGTGCTGACTTCCAGGTAGCAGCCCTGCAGATTTCCTGGATAGGGACATCCCTGGAAGCAGCCACCGATGCAGCAGTATGACAGGTAGAATGAGCTCTTATCCCTCTGGGAGGCTACATGCCCGCCAACTTGTAGCAGAGATTTATGCAGGAAGTGACCCACCTGCTTATCGTCCGCTTGGCTGCAGGTCTGCCAGGTGCGGCTTCAGCGTAGGTGACAAACAGCTGGCGAACCTCTCGATTTCAGCCGTACATTCTTTATAATAAGTAGCCCTTCTAGGGGTCCAAAGTATGGAGCCTGTATTCGGCCTCTGAGGTGTGATTGGGGTAGAACACCGGCAGAGTCAACACCTGGTTAAGGTGAAACTCCGACACCACCTTCGGAAGGAATTTCGGGTGGGCGCGCAGGACAACCTTGTCCCTGTGGAAGACCAGGTAAGGAGACTCGATGCAGAGCGCCTGGAGTTCTCCCACCCTTCTGGCTGACGTGATAGCCACCAAGAAGGCGGTCTTCCACGACAGGTGAGAGAGTTCACACCTGTGCATTGGTTCGAATGGCTTGCCCATGAGCTTTGCCAGTACCAGCAGTAAATCCCACGGAGGTGGAAGTTCTCGCACCAGACGGGAAATGTGATCAAGGCCTTTGGAAAGCGCCAGACCACCTTCTCCTGTGCCACCGACTGCTCCCCGGTCCGCACCCGGTAAGCAGAGATGGCTGCCAGGTGCACCCTTAGGGTCGTCGACCTAAGCCCTTGACTACAAAGGGACCATAAATAGTCCAAGATGCTTGCCAAAGGACAGGAGGAAGGGTCCAAGCCCTTGCCCTGACACCAAATGGAAAATCTCTTCCATTTGAAGGCATAGCATTTCCTGGTCGACTCCTTACGGGACGCCTCAACAACACTGAGGACCTCGTCGGAAAGACCCAAGGCCTGGAACTCTAGCCGCTCAGGAACCAGGCCATCAGGTGCAGGGATTGAAGGTCCAGATGGAACACCTTCCCCTGATTGACTGAGAGCAGGTCCAGGCAAGCTGGAAGCTGCCTCGGGAGCCTGGAGCTGAGGCTGAGGAGATCTGGGTACCAGAACTGGCGGGGCCAGTCTGGGGCTATCAGAATCACCTGCGCCTTTTCCTCCTTGCTTTGAGAAGCGCCTTGTGAATCAAGGGAAATGGGGGAAAGGCGTAGAAGAGGCCTGGGGTCCACAGCCTCGAGAAGGCATCCCCCTGCAGCGAGCCCTGCTGAGGGGGGCGGGCATGAAACAGCCTCAGCTTCGCGTTCTCCCTGGAGGCAAACAGATCCACCTGAGGTGTGCCCCAATGGGAGAACAGATCTTGTACTACCTCCGGCAGGAGAAACCACTCGTGAGATGCAGCCCCTATCCGGCTCAGGGCATCGGCCAGGGTGTTGGAGGCTCCTGCCACATGAATGGCTAGGAGATCCGCCTCCAGGCTGCGCACGAGTGACCAAATGCGAGAGCTTCGCATAGAAGCATGAACGCGGCCCCGCCCTGGCGGTTTAGGTAGTACATGGTCGTGGTATTGTCCGTCTGGACTCGGACCACTTGATCCCAGAGAAACGGAGCAAAGGCGGTGAGAGCTAGGCGGACCGCTCGGAGCTCCAGCAGGTTGATGTGGCATTGGGACTCCCGGGGGGACCAGAGGCCGTGCGCTCGGTGTTCCCCCAGATGGGCACCCCAACCCATCAGAGGGCATCGGTTGATAGAGACTGTCGGCTCGGCGGACAAACGGGATGCCCTCCTGCAGATGAGATGGAACGGTCCACCACCGGAGAGCGTTCCACATCTCCTGGGTCACCATCACTAGCTGGTCCAATGGATCGCAGCATTGTGACCACTGGCTGGCCAGTCCCCACTGAAGGGGGCGCATGTGCCGGCGTGCCCAACGGACCACGCTGGTACAGGCCGCCATGAGACCCAGGAGGCGCAGGAAGTCCCGGGCAGGGCGCGATTGCCCAACCAGAAATGATTGGGCAAAGGAGGTAAGAACCTCGGCCCTGTCCGGGGAGCCGTGCTTGCTCGAAGACAGTCGAGCTCTGCCCCGATAAACAGAATCACCTGCCTCTTTCGAGTTCTGACTTGGCCTCGTTGATGAGAAAGCCGATTTGAGAGCAAACCTGGAGGGCCAGATCTCTGGACCGCTCCACCTCCTGTCTGGAGGGGGCTGCTATCGACCAATCGTCCAGGTAAGGGTACACCGGACCCCTCGGCGCCACAGGAAAGCTGTCACCACTGCAATGCATTTGGTGAAGACCCTGGGAGCTGGAGACAGGTCGAAGGGCATGGCTCGGAACTCGAAGAGGGATCCCTCCGCTCGAAAGCGAAGGAATCTCCGATGTGACAGACTGATGGGACGTGAAAGAACGCGTCCTGCAGGTCAGAGGAGCAGAACCACCACGCCGTGTTCCACGGATGGTATTATCTGAGCCAGAGTGACCATCCTGAAGGTTCGAGACCTTAGGAACTTGTTCAGGTCGTGCGTGATCGAGAATGGGGCGCCAGCCCTCGTCTGCTTTGGAACCAGGAAGTACCTGGACATGAACCCGGGTCTGAGGGAGGCCCGCCACCTCCCTGATCACCTCCTTTGGAGGAGGAGAGACCGATGTCGGCCCGGCAGAGCCAACAGTGAGGCTGCGGACCCGAGGCCCCGGTGCGACGGCTCTGAAGGGGCGGGGCCTGCTCAGATTCTCAGAGGCAGGCCTTTTCCCACCACCTCCAGTACCCACCTGTCCATGGTAATAATGGACCAGGCGGAAAGGAAGTGTGGCCGCCCCACGGGGAACCTGGGGTGAGGTGACGGGGTTGGGGGCGACACCCCTCAGCCCGTCACTGGGCAGGCTTGGAGGAGGGACCGGCCGAGGGACCTCCTGGGCCTTTACCTCCCTGCTTCCTGAAGGAGGAAGCCCCGGGCTTGGGTTTGGGATGCCAAGCCCGAGCCTGCTGGCCCTGACGTTGCTGGGCCGGACGCGCCGCGGGCGCAGAAGGACGAAAGAGCTTATGTGGTTTGCGGCCTTTGTCCTTCTGAGCAGAAGAGACCGAGTCCAAGGTAGCATAGGACTTCTCGATCCTCTGCAGGTGACCTTCCACCCCAGGGCCGAAGAGGTCAGTCCCCAAAAAGGGAACATGCGCCAACTTGTGCTGGGTATCCGAAGTAAAGGTGGATATCCTCAGCCAAGCCCGACGACGCATAGTCACTGCAGCCGCCACAGACCTGGCACATGAGTCCCCAATGTCTAAAGCAGTCTGGAGCTGATGTTTGGCCAGTGCCCTGCCCTGGTCCCGCACCTGCCTGACCGTGGTCTGCAGATCCGCGGGAAGATGAGGGACAACCTCATCCAGGGAGCCCAACAGGGCATGAGAAAAATGTGCCATGAGGACAGCCGAACTGGCCTGGCGAAGGCCGAGGGAGGACGCAGCATAGACTTTTCGCCTGGCATAGTCCAATTTCTTGGACTCCTTGTCGGGAGGTTTGTCCACATCCCTAGCGTTCCCGGCACGCCGGGAAACGCTGTCGGTAACCAACCCCTCAGCCGAGGGGTGTTCCGAAAAACCAGACAGGGAACTGGTAGGGACCTCATACTTCCTGGCCGAAGGCGCAGGACAGGAAGCAGGGCGCTGCCAGAGCTCCAAGGCCGGACCCACTATGGCCTCAGCCACCGGAAAGGCCTCCGTAGGGGAATCCCCTCGGTCCAGAATCTCCGTGAGGGGATACCTGGCCCGTTTAGAAACGGGTTCGAGCTTCATCCCGGTGGACTCCGAGATGAGCCGAAGCAATCCTAGGAAGGACGAAGGGCTATCGTCCACCGACTGTCCTCCTGAGGACTCCAAGTCCATTCGCTTGGAGAAAAGGGAGGAATCGTCCTCGGACTCGGAAGAGTCCTCAAAGAGCTGCCTCAGGCCTGAGCCACCCTCCACCTGCCGAGGCCGGTCGGGAGTGAGGGTGACAGACAGCCTATGGGGCAGTTCCTGAGCCGACCGAGAATTTTTGGTCGGAGCCCCAACTAATGGCTGTGGAGGCAGAGGTTCCACCGGAATCGGTGGGGCAGCTGGATTTGGCCGAACAACCGGCCAGGGAACAGGCTCCTCGGCTAAAACGAGGGGTTGTTTCAGCCGCTCCGGTGACAGCCACTTAATGGCCGGGGAAGATGCGGCGGCTTATTCCCGGTCAGAAGAGCTGTTGCCATGAGTTCCCTCATACCTCCGGCGCCCAACCTGCGAAGCCTCCCCTGCGTCGAGGAGGAGGAAGAAGAACTGACAGCAGCACCGCTGCCAGCCAGTGCGAGACCGCCTATGGCCGGGATCGGCTGGACATGAGCGTCCGAGACAGAGCCGAGAACCTCGGCTATGCCGAAGGGCAGTGCGAGGAGTAATGGGCACTCCCTCGGTTCGGACGATCCAACCAAAGGCTCCGGAACTGGGCACAGGCGAGCCGACGGGATCCTCAACTCCACGGGGAACCGGGAGAGGAATTCTCGGCTTCTCCAGCCGACAACCCATCCAACGGGTCAAGAAAATCTCGACACGTCAGCAGGAGTCTCGGTCAACTGGCCTGACGGGACACCGTGAGACCAGCAGCCGAGGTAGACCGAAGTTGACGCCGACAACTCGGGAGAGGGATCTTTCCCACTCCCAAGAGCGCGACGGTGAGACTTACCTTGTCTCTCTTTTGGACCGAGAAAACGGTCCAGAAGAAGTTGGACCTCACCTTTAGTCGAGAGGGTCAGACAAAGCTCCTTAAAAGAAGCCGAATAAGAGGCACCGAGATAGCGGACAAATGACGCAGCCAAGGTAGAAGCGGCCAGCCGCCTCCTCTTCGAGGCGATCCTCTGCTCGGCTGATCCGCCGAAGCCCGCCGCCCGCGGACACCGACCGACCGGCCTCTTTGACTTTACCGAGGATCTCTTCTCGGACGCCCCAGTTGTAACGGGCAGCACGGTCTTCGAGGACGAGGTCAAAAAGAAGAGCACAGGTGCAGGCTCGCGGGTCGGGCTCAATGCCCAAGCAGTAGACGACGTGGAGTGCGGATCCGTCAAGACATCTTCTGCCGCAGGGCATCTCCGAAACCGGAGTCGATTTGTCCATCGCAGCCGAGGAGAGAGAAGACCAAGTCTTTTAGCAAAACTTTTAATTTCGAAAATTCGAAGAATTAGGAACCAGTCTTATACACAGAGCATTAAGGAGGGAACCTGAGCTTCCAAGCGGTAAGGAAGATCTGGCGTCATGGGGCGGAGCCGAGAGTTTTACCACCCGGGTGGGTGGGAGGAGCCAGCTGGAAGACCTTCCGGCAAGATTTAAAGCGGCAAGGAACCTGCCAGACAATGTGGATGAACAACATATCCATGTCCCTAGAACTATTAATAGAAGGCATCAAATTCTATCACTTTACGCAGATTACGTTCTTTTATACTTACAGGACACTTCAAATTCTATACCTATTCTTACTGAATTAAACATTTTGGTAAGCTATCAGGTTATAGAATCAATTGGCCAAAATGTGAAATCTTGCCATTGGACCCCGCTCAAGACATGAACAGACCTCTTCACTTAATTATTGGAAAACCAAAAACAAATATTCACTATCTTCAAGTTAACTTAAATCGGAGATGTAGGAAAATTAATTGAATTAAACATAGTTCCAGTGATGATTAAAATAAATTTGGATTTAGCTAAATGATCATTACTTCCTCTTTCTTTGATTTATACATAGAACCCCCAGCACAAAAGGAGGAAATGGACAGGGATCTACTGGAAGACATCCATGTGATGGCAGCCAAGGGGGAGGTGTTGCTGATGGGCGACTTCTACTTGCCAGAAGTTGACTGGAGCACTCAAGCAGCCACAACAGCTAGGGGCAGAGACTTTCTGGATTCCATGCAGGGAGCAGGCCCCAAGCAGCTGGTGTTGGAGCAGACCCGGGAGGAAGCAATTTTGGACATGGTACTAACCAATGGGAACAGAATTGCTGATGTTAGGGCAGGCGAACACCTGAGTTCCAGTGACCTTTGCACAGTATGGTTTGATGTGAAAACTTCAACAGGGACATGCCACAAAAAGTGAGGGTTCTAGACTTCAGGAGGGCAGACTTCAGTAGGATGGGGGTTAAGTCTTAAGGAGGCCCTATGGGAGGGAGGGAGGGAAAAGGGTGGGAGTCGAAGGACAATGGGCGCATCTAAAATATAGAAATTGTCAGCAGATAAGGACCGCCAGGCTCATCCAGTCTGCCTGAAAGCCCTACATTAGTTTGTGGCATCTGACCCTACCTGGTAAAAAGCGCCATAGTGGAGGCAACAAACCTCTGTACCTGACAAATCGACACAGGCAAAAGAAAAAAGGAAAACCACTATGGTTCTCACAGGAGGTAGCAGGAAAACTAAGGGCAGAAAAGTCAGTCTTCAGGAAATATAAGGAGACACAAAGGGAAGGGATAGGGCAGTGCATCAAGAAAAAGAGAGGGAGGGAGGGAGGCAGGGAAGGCAGTCAGGGGCGCCAAGGCAAGGACAGAAGAAAATATAGCACATGAAGTTAAAAAAGGGAACAAGAGCTTCTATAGATACATTAACGAGAAGAGAAGGATCAGGGAAGGGATTGTAAGGCTGAAGGGGGAGGAAGGAGAGGGAGTGGAGGGGGAACCAGGAAAAAGCATCAATCCTGAACAAATATTTCTGTGCAGTTTTTATGGAGGAAGAGGAAGGACCACAACTAGAAATTAGAAATGGAGGGGAGGCAAACAGCAGCCCATTCAAAGAGGAGAAAGCCCTTGAAGAACTTAAGAAGCTGAGGGTAGACAAGGCAAGGAGACCAGACAGGATTCACCCTAGAATATTAAAGGAATTGGGGGAGATACTGGCGACCCCACTAGCAGCCCTTTTCAACAAGTCACTGGAAAGAGGGGAGGTTCTGGAGGACTGAAGAAGGGCTGACATGGTCCCTCTCCAGAGAAGTGGGAGTGGGAAGGAGATTAGAAACTACAGACTTGTCAGTCTGACCTCAGTGGTGGAAAAAATTATGGAATCTCTGGTAAAAGAAGGGATAGTAGAACACCTTGAAGCAAGTGGAGCACAAGATCCGAGGCAACACAGATTGACGGCAGGAAAGTTATGTCAAACTAATCCGATTGATTTATTTGACTGGGTCACTAGGGAGGTGGATCGGGGGGGAGCCATGGATGTGGCTTACCTTGACTTCAGCAAGGCATTCAACACCGTTTCACCTAGAAGGCTTGTAAACAAGCTGGGCAGCCTGGGACTGGGACATAAGGTGGTGGAACTGGGTTGGAAACTGGTTGAAGGGTAGGACACAGAGGGTGGTGGTAAACGGGGCTAACTCCAAAGTAGGGAGGGCGAGTAGCAGGGTGCCACAGGGTTCAGTTCTTGGACCAGTGCTGTTTAATATCTACATCATTGACACTGCAGAGGGCCTGGAGGGGAAGGTGTGCCTCTTTGCAGAGGACACAAAGACCTGCAACAGGGTGGACAGTCCAGGAGGGGTGGAGAGAATGAGAAGAGACCTAGCCAAAATGGAAGAGTGGTCCAGAGTGTGGCAACTGGGATTCAGTGCAAAGATGTGCAAAGTCATGCACTTGAAGCACAGGAACCCAGGGGAAGACTACATGATGAAGAAGGAGATATTAGCGGCCACAAAACAAGAAAGAGATCTGGTATATCTGACAACCTAAAGGTTGCCAAACAGTGTGCCAAGGCTGTGGGGAGAGCCAGTGGGATGCTGAGGTGCATAGGGAGAGGTATCACCAGCAGAAAAAAGGAAATCATAGTGCCACTTCATACGTCTCTGGTAAGACCTCATCTGGAGTACTGCATCCAGTTCTGGAGGCCTCATCTCAGGAAGCACACAGACAAGGTGGAGATGGTTCAGAGAAGGGCAACAAAAATGGTACAGGGCCTGCATCACATGTCATACGAGGAGAGACTGCAGGAACTCAATATGTACACCCTGGAGGAGAGGAGGGAGAAAGGAGACATCATAGAGACCTTCAAGTACCTCAAGGGAATTCATAAGGTACAGGAGGGCAGCATCTTTCAGAAGAGAAGCTACCCTAAAGCAACAAGAGGGCATGACATGAGACTGGAAGGAGGTAGACTAAGGGGCAACGTGAGAAAGTACTTTTTCACTGAAAGGGTGGTGGATGCTTCGAATGGCCTGCCCCAGGAGGTGGTGGGGCAAACACAGTAAGGGGATTTAAACAGGCATGGGACAGACATAAGGGAACCCTGGGGGGAGGGGGGAAGAGAGGTAGCAGAAGTGGACCAGTAGGGTCAGCGGCAACTAATTAAAGGTAGGGTATACGGGAAGACTGGATGGGCCTGCCGGTCCTTATCTGCCATCATTTTCTATGTTTCTTTGATGGGGTGGATTAATATTATCAAAATGAATGTTTTACCAATAATTCTTTTCTACTTTCAAGCCCTTCCTATTAAATAGACATAACATTTTTTTTAAAGGACTTGAAAAACAAATTAAGTGGATTTCCTTGGCTGGAAAAGTGATCTAGACTCTCTTTAGAGAGATTATATTCATCTCAAGAATGTGGGTGTGAGGGAGGTTAACCTTACTAAATATATACTGGTGTTATTTAGCTACCCAAATAGAGGCAGCTTTTCTCTGGTTGAAGACACCAGCTACACCTCTGTCTTGGCTCTCACAAGAAGTGTATCTGGGTCCATGTAGATCTTTAATTGCCTCACTAGAACTAGACCTTAAGAAGAAAGGTCAGCATAAAAAAATGTCAGTTTTCACTACAAACACTGCTTTAGTGCAGCAATGAAAAAATTCATTACTAGGTCACAGCGATAAAATATCAAATCTCCAATTTTTTTCAGTCTTCACCTTCCCATTACAACAATGCCAAAAAAATGGCTACAAGATAAATGTATGTTACTGAAAGATCCATACAGAGAAAATTAATATATTTCCTTTGAACATCTTAGAAATTTAACAGACCTTCCAGCAGGCAGCTTCATAAGATATCTTCATCTTAGAGAAATCGTCAGGCTCACAATTGGAAATTTAGACCCTCTTTCATAGAGCCCCCTCTTAAAAAGTTGTTTCAACAATTAATTCTTTAGACAAACTGATAGGAACACCACTGATATTCTTAACATATTGGGAGATTTACAGTTAGAGAAGGAATGGATTCCTGTCACAATGAATCATTACACACGAGCATTCAATATGATGAGGAACTGAGAGCACTGTGTGCCACTTCAGACAGCTGTACTGGTTATAGCCAACAGAAGACATACTTTCTAGTAGAACTGGTTCATATGTAATTTGTTCGTTTTCTAGAACCAGTTCTATCTACTGATAAACGGCATCGCGATGAGGGCAATATTTGCCCCCAAATAAGCAAACCTTTATCTTGGAGCATGGGAGAAGGAGGTTGTGTACTCTCTGGAGGCCAATCCTTATTTTCACAAGACTGACCTCTGGAGAAGCTATATTGACAATGTGCTCATGGTCTGGCATGGTGGGGTAGAAGAACTCCTGTATTTTGTAGCATATTTGCACCAGTTGAACAATAAGATAAAAATACTCACCTTAGTAATTGTGTTTCTTCTAATGGAGTCTTGCTGTATTCTGACATATGTAGTTAGCCCCAGCACTTGAACTACTCCGGAGAGGAAAGAGTTAACTCTATGCAGGAAGCATAGAACGTTGAGCTCGAGCTCGGTTTCAAACCTCTGTCTGCAGCACTTCAAAGTGTAACTGTCAGATTCTTACAAGCTATTACTAACTAACTAAACTTCTTAAAGCGGAAATTGTAAAAGAACATAGCCAACAGGCAACACATTTTTGGTTCCCCAAAAGACTCGAGTCGAGAACCCAAAACAATAACCAGGTAGTGAACCAACATATAGCTACCAAAAACAACAGAACAATAACTCACTCCCCCCTTCTAGAAAGGAGGAGTGCCAAGTACACCCCTGAGGTGCAACACTGTACCTGCCAGACCACTTTCCAAAAACAGGTTCTGAGAGGGAAGGCAGGGAGAGAGGTCAGAATACAGCATGACTCCATTAGAAGAAACACAGTTACTAAGGTGAGTAATTTTTCTTCAGACTACATGAAGTCTTGCTGTATTCTGACTATTGTAGACTACCAAGCAGTACCTCCATGGTAGAGGGACAGAACCTACTTTGGAAATAGGCTCTGAAGTACTGCTGTGCCAAACCGAGCATCACTCCTAGCCTGGATATCCAGAGAGTAATGCTTGGTGAAAGTATGGACAGTTTTCCAGGTGGCTGCTTTGTATGTCTCTAGTAAAGGTATATCCCTGGCCGCAGCCAGAGAAGCAGCTGTACCCCTAGTTGAATGGGCCCTCAGGCCTGAGGGGGTATTTTGCCTAGTTTTTCATAGCAGAATTGAATACAAGAGACAATCCACCTGGCAATAGTTCTCTTAGTGGCAGGCTTACGTTTTCCCATTTCACCATAAGCAAGAAACAATTGGGGACAGTCATACCTAAGTGCCTTAGTATGCTCAATGTAGTAGCTAAGTGCCCTCAACATCCAAACTATGTAATCATCTTTCTCCTGAAGAAGAATGATCAGTGAAGAATACAGGAAGAGACATGGACTGGTTCAGATGAAAATCTGAGACCACTTTGGGTAAGAACCTCCTATTGGTTCTAAGGACCACCTTATCTCTATGGAATGAGATAAAATCTGGCTCCACTGACAGAGCTTGTAATTCACTAATACGCCTTGCAGAAGTGATAGCTACCAGGAACACAGTTTTCCAAGTCAAATACTTAAGAGTTCAGCTGAAGCCAAGGGCTTGAAAGGGGGTTGCATGAGCTGAGCAATGCAAACATTAAGATCTCAAGCAGGGGTAGGGTTCCTAAAGGGAGGGTTGGTATGAACCAAACCTTTAAAGAATTTATAGAAGACAGGATGAGATGCCAGAGAGGTAGCATTCCCTGCTGACAGGAATGCAGATACAGCTGCTAAATGAACTTTTAAAGTGGCTGGCCTGAGGCCTAGGCCATTAAGATGAACCATGTAATCCAGAACTGTAGCCAGATCAGCAGTATCCAGTAAGACATCCTTATTGGAACATCAAATGCTGAATCTCTTCCATTTAGAATTATAAGTTTTTCTGGTGGCAGGTTTTCGCGAGGCTTTGAGAATATCCAGCACCCCCTGAGACAGGTGCAGACCTGCATACTCTAACCCTTCAAGCCTTGAGGTTGAGAGACTGAAGGCTGGGGTACCAGATTCTTCCCTGAGGGGAGGTTAACAGGTTGTGCCTCTTGGGAAGAGATAGGGGAAGATGGACTGCTAGGGACATCAACAGGGGATACCAAGGCTGTCTGGCCCAGTCTGGTGCAATCAGGATTACACTGCACGGTTGCGACCTGGTCTTGACCAGGACCTTGAATAACAGGGGAAAAGGAGGAAAGGCATAAAGGAGTTTGCCCCCCAATCCAGAACCAGAGCATCCAGGGAACTGTGCCCATGACTGGAGGTCTGCAACAGAAGAGAGGAAGTTGATGATTGTCTGGGGCTGCAAAGAGATCTATCTCTGGAGTGCCCCACCTGGAGAAGACTACTTTCAATATGAAGGGGTCCAGGGCCCATTCGTGATGGCCCGGAGAGATCCTGCTCAGGACATCTGCTTGCATACTGTCTTTCCCTGGTAGATGGACTGCTACTAGGGATGCTTGCAGAGCACAAGTCAGAGACCATATTTTCATGACTTCTGTGCACAAGGCCATAGACAGAGTGCCTCCCTGCTTGTTGATATACCACATGGTGGTGGTGTTGTCTGTCCTGACCTGAACCACTTTGTTCCTCACTGAGTCCGAGAAAGCTTGGAGAGCCAGGAATACTGCCCTGAGTTCCAGAAGATTAATATGAAGTAGAGACTCCTGAGGGGACCACACATCTTGTGCTGTGAGGGCTCCTGAGTGGGCTCCCCAGCCCAGGAGAGAGGCATCTGTGGTTAGTACCACTGAATGAGTCTGACTGATGAATGGGACTCCCTGTCTGAGATTGTCCTGATCCAACCACCATTGGAGAGCTTGGACCAGAGTCTGAGTCACTGGGATCAATTTGGTTACAGGATCTTTTTTCTGAGACCAAAAAGACCTCAGATGGAAGTAAATGTCCCTCATTTGAAATCTGGCTCCCTGTACCACCGCAGTGGAAGCTGCCATGTGGCCCAGAAGCTGAAGAAAATGTCTTGCTGATCGAGACACCAGAAGGTGGAAAGAGGAAGCAAGGTCTGTAAGGGCCTTCACCATCACCAAGGGAAGAAAAGCCTTTGCCTGCACAGTATCCAATTCTACCCCTATGAAGGTGAGGAGTTGTACTGGTTCGAGAATTGACTTGGCAGACTGAGAAGGAACCCTAGAGAAGTGAGCAACTGTTTTATCACTTGTAGGGCTGACCTGACTTGGTCTGAAGTCTGCCCCACGATGAGCCAGTCGTCCAGGTATGGAAAAATGGAGATACTCTGTCTCCTGAGAAAGGCCACTACTACTGCTAGGCACCTTTGGAGCTGATGTTAGGCCGAAGCAAATTGGTCTGAACTGATAATGGCCTGAAGGCAATTCAAACCTGAGGTACTTTCTGTGGGAGCACCTGATTGGGATGTGAAAGTAGGCATCCTTGAGGTTGAGGGAAGCTAGCCAATCCCCTGGCCTTAGAGAGGGAAGAATTACTCCCAGAGTCACCATTTTGAATTTTGGTTTTAAGATGTGCTTGTTTAGGTATCTTAGGTTTAGGATGGGCCGTCACTCCCATCGTTTTGGGGTAAGAAAATATCTGTAATACAGACCCTTGCCCCTGTGCTGAGTAGGAACTCTCTCTACAGCACTGAGAGTTAGTAGAGAGGAAATCTCTGCTTCTAGAGCAGTGGTCTCAGAAAGGTTTGCAGGTGGAAAGGACTTGGCCCTCAATTTTGGAAACTTTGCAAAACTGAGAGCCAATCCCTGACTTACTACCTCCAGGACCCACCTGTCTGAGGTAACAGACTTCCAGGCCTGGAAGTAGTAAGCCAGCCGGCCTCCTACTGGGATTGGGGATTCGACCTGGGCTGACACATCAGGGTGTCTGCTTGGCAGGAGCCTTGGACTGAGAGGAGGATGCAGCCCTGCTCATTCCCCTTCTGCCTTTCCCTCTGAAGAACCCCCTCTGTGGAAAAGGAGAGGAGGCCCGTGCCTGGTTGAAAGGCCTGTGAAAAGGCCTGCTCCTGCCCCTAGACTGCTGCCTCTGAGGAGTTGCCTGCCTTTCCTTGGCCTGTGCATTCCTGTAGGTGGTCCGATACTCATCCCTTTTCTTCATGTAATTCTCTGTCTGCTCCCCAAGCAGAGAATTACCCACCACAGGGAAATCCATGGCCTTAGCCTGGGTGTCCTGTGAGAGGCTAGTACATCTGGGCCAAGCAAACCTCCTAAGAGACACAGATGTAGCCATGACTCATGATGCCACATCATTTGAGTCCACAGCAGCATGAAACTGAATTTTGGATGCCTCAATCCCATCAGCAGCCATCTCCTCCAGCTCTCTGGCTAGCTGGGGGAAAGCCTGTTTAGCCAGCTCCAGAACAGTATCCCATCTAGACTTCTGGTATCTGGCTGTGTAGACCATGTAATTCACCTGCCTAAGTCCCAAGGAGGATGCTAAGTACTGCTTTTTGGCCATAGCATCCAACTTCCTAGAGTCTTTATCTGGGGGGGTGTGAAGCCAAAGGTATGTTAACCTTATCACAGGCTGAAGCCTGCACTACCCCAACATGGCTGCATTGGTAGAACAAGAACTCTGTACCTGAGCCTGAAAGCATATACCTCCTGTCCATTCTTTTATCTACAGGAGGTAAAGAATTTGGGGTTTAAAAGAACTTTCTGTGTCTGCTTCCCAAAAGATTTATGGAGGGGAATAGACAACCTCTTGGACTCTGGGATGTCCATCATTTCCACAAAATCAGGCTAATCTTGCTCCTCAGCAGCTTCAACAAAGGGAAGCTGGAAGGGCTCAGCCACTTTCTTGTAGAACAAGTAGTGGGATGGTGACTCAGAAAGCCTGGGAGATGAAACATCAGACGGCCTGCCCGGGGAGATGTCCGGTTCAATGGGCTCATCCAGACCTTCATTACTATTATCATCATCATCATCGTCTTTTTCCTCCCCCTCCCACTCCGGTTCATAAAACTCATCCGGCACATAATCTGGAACCGGGGGAACCGACCGCCTACCGAGAGGCACTGGAACCAGACTGAGCGATTCCACAATACTTATCGCCCTGGCTATTTCTTCAGTGGTTGGATAGTGTGGTTCTGGATTCGAGCCGGCCGATTTCCTCTTACACTTCGATGGAACCGACCCCTCAGGGTCAGATCTCCTTTTGCCTGAAGGAGTATCGCCCAGGTCAGTGGGCACTCCCTCAGGTTCGGCAGGAACCAAACCGGGCTGGCCATCCGGATTAGCGGACTTCTCAGCCTCCTTTTCCCTGAGCCTACCCAACCTCTTTTCCAGGGTGGCCTTCAGGAAATTTCTGCAAATTTGGCAGTCTGAATCGAGGTGGTCAAACCCTATACAATAAACACAAATGGTGTGAGGGTCTGCCTTGGCAAAGGTATCCCCACTCTCACCACAGTGTTGAAACCCAGTGGGCCTGTTTTTTTTTTTTCTTGGGTTTCTCAGACATGGCCAGGCTACAACTTACCCTTTACAGCTAGGTAAGCCTCTCCCCTATCAGTTCCCAACCATGTTATGGGTCGTGGAAAAAAACATGTAAAATCGCAGTTTTTTGAAACTGATAGGAACCAGTACCTCACACTACACAAAGAAAATAGATAAAACCCTAACACAATCGGTTCCTAACCAGACTGATCAACAGGTTTTTACAATTTCTACACTGAAAAACAATAAAATGCAACAAACCTACCCTACAGTCCACTACCTACAACACTTACTGTACCGCAGACAGGGATCTGAAGCCGAAAAGACAACAAAATCGGTAATTAAACCGACGGATTCTAAACCGAACAGACTATAGCGAAGGAGCAATCTCCGGAGTGACTTCAGTTAGGCGGAGTAAAAAATCGAAAGGTTACACTTTGAAGTGCTGCAGATAAACGTTTGAAACCGAGCTTGAGCTCAACGTTCTATGCTTCTTGCACAGAGTTAACTCTTTCCTTTCCGGAGCAGTTCAAGTACTGGGGCTAACTGCATATGTCAGAATATAGCAGGACTTCATGTTGTTTAAATCTGAAGTTTTCTCTGGATTACAGCAAAATGGGGGTTCATTTTCTGAATTTGCAAATATCTAAACTCGAGGTCAGCACAGTCAGTATGGATCTTTATAGGAAGTTTACTGATCATAACACAGTTTTGCTGCCCTCGAGTTGTCACATCATTGATAATATCCCTACGGCACAATTCCTCCACGTCAGGAGGAACTGCTCCTCATCTCTGATTTTGAGATCTGGGCATCTAAAATGGAACGTTTCCTTGAGATACAGGAGTGCACTGGGAAGCAAGAAGCAGAAACACGGACAGGAATACTTCGCTGGTCTACCCCTATGTCAGGATAACACCATGAATTTTGTGACCAAATTTTTTTGCAACATCAAGCAAGGTGAAGGGTATTCTACAAAGGCACTGGAACATACTACAGTAAGAACCTCTGGAGGGGTAGGCTGACTCCCTCCCTAGGATGGTTTACAACAGAGAACAATGTTTTTAAGATAAACTTGTCTGTAGCCTTTAGCCCACCCCCACAAAGAAACGCACTTAGCTACCAGACCCTCCCAACAGTTGTTTCCGCTGTGGGCTAGACACTGCAGGTTTTGTGATACTGTTAAAAAATTACACTTTTAAAATGGCTAACAGTAAGAAAGAGTGTGACATTTGGAGGTTTATAAATTGCAGTACATCTGGTGTAGTCTTATCTGACAACCTTCAAATGGCGTGCCTTCTGTGTAGGTAAGACCTCCAGAATGCTTAAGGTGCGTAATGGAGAGCACATTGGTTCTGTCTGCAATGAGGACAGGTACAATGGTCTAGATCAATAGTTCTCAGACTTTGTCACAGTGAGCCTCCCCAAATCCATGGAAAAGGTTTTGAGCCTCCCCAAAACTGAAATAATCTTGGGCCTCCCCAAAGAAAATAACATGCTGTATTTTACACTGGTACACACATGAATAAATTGAAACCCCTTTGAGTACTTGGCTCACATTCAGTTCTTTGTCTTATACTGACTTGGAACTTTGAAAAAGAGCTCCTGTGCTCAAAGGTGTTATCTGAATAACAAATAAATAAAATAAACACATATTATTAATCTGCTTATTGTAACCCCCACAGGCCAACCTACTTGCTCCACTATTTTCATTCTTGAACCATTGTTACCCCTGTTGCAGTACCTTCATGGGTCAGACTATTTATCTGTTTCCTCTCTATATGAAATAACCTTTCTACATACTTTGCCTCTCCCCTCCTTCCTGCTCCTAAGCAACTTCTCGGGATTACTTTGCTCCTTCCTGCTATTGCTCTTAGCACTTCTATACTCAACCCTTGTATTTGGGCTGTTCTGCCATCAGTTTACAAATTGATCAATTACCACCACTCATTATTAGTTTATTGTTCATATGTGTTTGCACTATTGTTCATTGTGTATTTCTTGATTGTTTTGCAGCTACCTTTTGAAATGTATTCACCCTTACCCTTACCCTTCGCCAGGTACACCTTAAATGAGCCTTGGCTCATTCACCTTCCCTTGTCACCTATTGGTAAATAAATACATAAAATTCACCGACTGTTATTATCCTCTTTCAGCTTGCTTCATCTCTTCACACAAAATATATAATACCCAAAATTTAAATACAGTACTTTTTCACACTTGCTTGAGCCTCCCCTTGAACAGGTTGGGGCCTCCCCAAGGAGGCTGGCCTCACCATTTGAGAACCCCTGGTCTAGATAAACACAGAGCTAACAGCAATAATAAGGAACACTTTTTTATCTTTTGCAGCATGGAAGGAGTCACTGTAGGGAAATGACAGGATTTGGACACCATCACTTTGAGGAGGGAGGGAGGCCTTCTGGATTTATCAGTTAGATGCCCTCATACAACTGGGGTTGAGTGATTATTTTAATATGGCCCCCCTCCTTAAGAAGTCCTGATCCTATGTGCATCCTTCACATACCTCTCAACCTTTTGTCCCCTAAATGTGGAACACTGCCTGTCAAAATGTGGAACAAATGGGCAAAATGTGGAACACTTAATAAAATGTTTCCCTAAGAAGCTCAAAACACTTAAAATGTTGCATTCATGTTCAGAAAGTCTTGTTACTAATTGAATAATATATTTTTTACATCATTTACTATGGATTTTTGCTTTAAAATGTTGGCTTTGAATGTGGAACAAGTCCTCACAATGTGGAACAGGGAGCTTTTGTGAAGTAAAATGAGGAACGTTCCTCGTAATGTGGTACAGTTGAGAGGTATGATCCTTCAGTGCACCACCACTTAGGTAACATATTACTGATTTTGTGTAAAGTTAAAGTTTGCCTTAGTATTTTTTTTTATTTATTTTTATTGAAAAAGGAAAGCTAGACGTATCAGACGGTAGTTAGATCATACAGTAAATCTTAGGCAGGTTACATACAGGTATAAGGCATGTCAGGAAATAGCAGGCAGTTTAAAATTGAGTTAGTCTATCATATTGGAAGGTCGTTAGTCTCTCACTGCTGTATATTTCAGAAATGACAGCCCACCAGATTTCCACAGTTGAGGGGTGAGTATACATCCAGTTTCTTGCGAGGGCTTTTTTAGCAGCTAGGATATAAAGGAATACTAAGGAGTGAGGACACAATCCCTGCTCTAGGGGCAGGATTAACATTAATACCAAATTTGGGCAGATCAGTTATTTAGTTAATGATAATTCCTCAAACTTAGAAGCAATATCTTGCCAGAAATTTTGAATTTTACTGGACAGAACCAGAAAATGGGTGCTCTGTCTGCTCAGGCGTTTCCACACACTCTCCAACAATGGCCAGAATATACCAGCACAGATTTGGCTAGAATTGTCAGAGTTCTGAAGAAACGATAGTGACAGGCAAATTCTTTCCACCATGCTGAAGAAATACAGGTTACTCACCTGTAACAGGAGTTCTAGGAATGGTATATGTTGTTCATCCACACTTATTGGCAGGTCCCTTGCCGCTTTAAATCTTGCCGGAAGGTCTTCAAGCTGGCTCCTCCCACCCACCCGGGTGGTAAAACTCTCGGCTCCGCCCCATGACGCCTGATCTAGCCCGCTGGAAGCCAGGTTGTGCATCGAAGCCGGGAGGCAGGAATATAGGGATGAACAACATATACCATTCCTAGAACTCCTGTTACAGGTGAGTAACCTGTATTTCTAGGACATGGATATGTTGTTCATCCACACTTACTGGCAGACTCCTAGCAGTTCTCCGGGAGGAGGGAGGCAAGAGTGCACACCCCGACTTAGGTAGAAAGACTGGAGAACCGAGGCCCCGACCAGCACCCCGACGCGACCCAAGGTCGATGTGGAGGGGGAAACGGTAAAGCCTGCTTCCGGGCAGAAGCCCTGCGGATATCCTGGACCACAGTGTCCTTGGAAGCAGCCACCGATGCAGCGGAAGGACGGGTTAAAAAGAGCGCTTATCCCTCAGGGAGGCTCCATGCCCGCCTGCCTAAAGTGGAGACCTTGCAGGTGACCCGCCTGCCTGCCTCCACTGGGCTGCACCTGCCAGATGCGAAGCCAGCGTAAGGTGATGAACAGCTGCTTAACCTCTCCTAATTTAAGCTCTACGCCTCATGAGGTGAGGCAAAACGGTTCCCACGGAACCTGAATACGGCCTCCGAGGTGTGAATGGGGATAAACCCCGGCAGAGGCAAAACCCCCGAAGGGAAGACTCCGCCACCGCCTCCTGGAGGAACTTCGGGTTGGGTGCAGGACAACCTAGTCCCTGTGGAAGACCGGATAGGGAGGTTAAAGGAGTGCCTGGAACTCTCCCAGCCTTCTGGATGGCGGAGTGGCCCCAAGAAGGTGTTCTTCCACAACAGGTGGGGGAAAATGCACCTGTGCAAAGGTTCGGATGGCTTGCTCATGAGCTAAGCCCATACCAGCAAGGATCCCACAGAAACGGGGATACTCTCCCAAAGAGGGAGGCGTGGTCGAGGCCTAGAAGTGCCAGACCACCTTCTCCGTACCACCAGTTACCCTCCGGCCCGCGCCCGGAAGACAGTGGTGACCGCAGAAGCACCCAGAGGGTTGTCGACTGAAGCCCTGGTCTAAGGATGGACTGCAAATGGTCCGGAATGCTATGCCCAGGGACGGGGAAGGGCACCGCCCTATCCCATCATCGGAAGAAGGAAAACTTCTCCCAAAGGACAAGCATCTTGGCCGACTTCTTAGCAGGACGCCTCGAAGGTCGAGGACCTTGCCGAAAGACCCTAGGCCTGGCCCCTAGCCGCATAGGGGACGCCAACAGGTGCAGGGATTGAAGGTCCAGATGGATAACCTTCCCCTGAAAAGGAAAGACCGGACCGGGCGGACTAGAGACCGCCTCGGGAGCCTGTGGCTGAGACTGAGGAGAGCTGGATACCAGCACTGGCAATCCAGTCTGGGGCTACCAGCATCACCTGCGCCAAATCCTCCTCGCCTTGCCCGTGAGGTCAAGGAAATGGGGAGAGGCACGGAAGGGCCGGGGTCTGTGGCCCTGATGGCATCCCTTACAGCAAGCCTTGATGAGGGCGGCAAAACAGTCTCGGCCTAGTATTCTCCCCGGAGGAAAGGAGAAGATCCTGTGCTACCTCGGCAGGAGACACTCATGAGGCGCAGCCTATGCCTGGCCCAGGGCTGCAGCCAGGAATTGGGCTCCTGCCATGAAATGGCTATGAAGCCTCGATCACAACCGTCTAATGCGGAGAACCCTTGCACTGGAGACAAGGGATAGACCAAACCTGGCGGAGTAGGTAGCACATGGTCTTGGAATAATCCAACTTGGACTTAGACCACTAGACCCGCACAAGCGGACTGAGCGGTGCCGGCTAATCGGACCGTCTGTCTCCAGCGAGCGGGAAGGACATCGGGACTCACAAGAGGACCAGAGGCGACGCACTCTGCATTCCCCAAGATGGGCACCCCACCCATCCAAGAAGCATCAGTCGGAGAAAACAGGCAACTTAGGGCGAACAAGCAGGATAGTCTCCTGCCGAAGTTAGAATGGTCCAAGGGAGCGTTCTCCTAATTACTGGGCTGTAAGTCACGAACTGGTCCACGGGACACAGCGTTGTGACCTCTGGTTGGCCCCTCCCACTAAGGGAAGGCCGCCCTGAGGCCCAGGAGGAGCAGGAGGTCCTGGCAGGACGTAATTCCCTGGCCAACCGACCAGCAAAGGAGGAAGAACCTCTCCCTGTTCGCCCGGAGCTGAGCTCGGACTCAAAGTCGAGCTTAATCCCAAAGAAGCTTCACCACTAAGATACGAGTTCTCACTCGGCTCCCGAAACGGGAGACCAGTCTGCCTTCTGGGTGGGGTGACATCCGGACCCTTCCATGCCGCAGGACTGCTAAGCAAGGAAGTGTTAGGAACTCGTAAGCAGCTCCCCCGCAAGAAGGGGTGGAGCCTCCTCCGAAAACGGACGGAACGAGGAGTAGGTACATCCTGGAGACCAGAAAACAGCTACACGCCACGTTCTGAGGATGGAATGTCTGCAGAAGAGAGACCATCCAGGCGTGCGGGAGGATGGGCGCAAGTCCCGTCCTGTAAGAGACCAGGAATACCTGGACACGAACCCAGGGTTGAATGGGGGGTCCACGGCCTTCCTGATCATCTCTAACTAGAGAGCCAGGCATGTCGGACGACCGACACAGGGGCAGTGAACTCAAATTCCCCATGGGGCAACGGCTCAAAGGGGATCCGCTCGCAACTTGCGACAGGATCCACCCTAAATACCTCCAGAACGAGGTGCGGAGCCGTCCCCCCATGGGAAAACCCGGGCTGGGACGACGGAGCCGGAGCAATGCCGTCTGGCCCATCGCTGAGCAGGCTTAGAGGGGGAGGGAGCCGAGGAGCCCCTCGGTTTCCTGCCTCTCCGCTTCCTTTTGGAGGAAGACGCTGGTTTGGCAACAGGCCGCCCAGCGCATGCCTGCTGGCCCTCATGCTGGGCCAGGGGGTCCCAGGCTCAGGGGGCAAAGGGCTTACGCAAGGCTGACGGCTGCCCTTGACCCGTGGCAGAGTGACCGAGTCTGAGTGGCATCGGACTTCGGCCCATGGATGTATCCCTCCACTCCAGGGCCGAAAAGGTCAGTCCCCAAGAAGGGGATGTCCGCCAACTCGTGCTGGGTTTCCAAGGAGAAGGATGTTAACCTCAGCCACGCCCTGCGGCTCATGGCCACTGCGGCCGCCACCGATCTGGCACAGGAGTCGCCTAGATCCAGAGCCGTCTGGAGCTTCTGCTTCGCCACCGCCCTACCCTGGTCCCGCACCTGTCGAACCATGGTCCGCAGGTCACCTGGGAGATGAGGGAGAACCTCGTCCAGGGAGCCCAAAAGGGTGTGGGAGAAATGTGCCATCAGTGCAACCGAGCTGGCCTAGGGAGGACGCAGTGTAAACCTTACGCCCGACATAGTCCATCCTTCTGGACTCCTTGTCGGGGGTCATCCACATCCCGGCGTTCCAAAACATTGGAAAAGCGTGGCGGTAATCACCTTCAGCGAGGTGCTCGAGGAACCAGGCAGAGAACCGACCGGGATAGGATACCTCCGAGCTACCCTGGCCGGCGCAGGGCAAGAATGAGCCACCGCCATAGCTCCAAGGCTGGGCCAATAGCCTCAGCCACTGGGAAGGCCTCCGTGGAGGAACCCTTCAATCCAGAATCTCCAGAAGGGGTAAGGAGCCGATGGAGATGGGCTTAAGCTGCATTCAGTAAACTCTGAAATGAGCTGAAGTAGACCCTTAGAAGACGATGGGCTGTCGTCTACTGGATGTTCCTGGGAAGACCGGGGTCCTCCCGTCAGAAACATGGCAGAGCCTGCTCCAGGCTCGAAGGGTCTGCAAAAGCTGCCACAGGCCGAGGCACTCTTCGTCCGCCCGGGGGCGGGGAGTGAGGAACCGAGTGACCTGAAGTACAGGCCACAGTCCAGCCTGGACTCCGCCGAAGGCGGAGGGGCAGCGAGAGTCGAGCGAGCAACCGGTCCTGGAGAAGGCTCCTCGACCGATTCGAACGGCTGCCGACCAAGCGGCGACTGCTTGCTATCTGGAGAATGAATTGGAGTCGATTGAAACCCGACAACTGCTGTCGCCACATAAGTTCCTCGTAACACCGACGCCACCGGCATCGAAACCGCTCCTCATCCGAGGAGGGGGACGAGGAAGAACGGCCAAGCTACTTAACCCGGTGCTCCGACTGAGAACGCCGAGATCGGCATGAGCGGCTAGACCGAGAGGTAGACTGAGACCCAAATCCTCGGGGTAACCGAGGGCGGGCCTGGGAAGAAACGGGGAGCACCCGCTCCTCCCTCGGCTCGGAAGAACGGACCGAGGGCTGTCAACCCGAAGTGGAGGACAGAGCCTCGACTTCCGCCGAAAGCGGCGGGAAACGGCCTCAGCAGACCCCGAAGATGGGTCGAGACTCGACAACGTTGAAGAGGGATTTTGGCCGGCTGACCTGGCGAGGTACCGTGGGGCCAGAGGCGAGCAAAACCTCGACGGAAGTCGGCGTCGGCCAATGAGGAGGGAAAACTTCCCGCTCCGATGAAGAGACCCGCTCACGGCCCCTTTAGACATAGGCCGAGAGACAGGCCAGGTTCCCTCTCCCTTGGAGGAGAGGGAATGATGAAGCTCCCTGAACGAAGCTGAATGTAAGGAATCCAAGGAGAGCGGGATAAGCTCCGCACCCGAAAGAAAGGGAAGGGGAACCCCCGTCCCTTCCCTGGCAGGATAAGACTGCAGAGAAACAGTCGAAGCGGGCACCCGCCGGTCCGATGGAGACTCTGGAGCGGAGAAAACTACCGGATGTCCGAGCCCCGAACGGGCCGCGTGGTCCTCCGGAGAGCTGACCGAAAGGTCAGAACAAAAATTGCAAGCCCGAGGATCGTGATCCAAGTCCAGGCAAAAAGAGCACATGGAGTGTGAGTCCCTACTGAAGGAACTAACCGTACGTCTCTCTGGGCCGGAAAAAGCCAGCGAAGAAGAAAAGATCGAAGATTCAAGGATACTTTGGTAAATTTGAAGACCGAACTTTTCAGGAACCAGTCAAAAATGCAGAGCGCTAAGGAGGGAACCTGAGCTTCCAAGCGGTAAAGAAGATCTGGCGTCATGGGGCGGAGCCGAGAGTTTTACCACCCGGGTGGGTGGGAGGAGCCAGCTTGAAAACCTTCCGGCAAGATTTAAAGCGGCAAGGGACCTGCCAATAAGTGTGGATGAACAACATATCCATGTCCCTAGAAGTAATTGTTATTATGACTTCTTTTACGAATGTGCCAGCAGAAACAGACCATGCAGTCTATCTAAGTCTGCTCGAGTGTGCAGCTAGCACCCCTAATTTGCAGCTGTCCCACCTCCCTCCCCCTTTATACAAACATATGAATGTAATTAGTGTAATTTTTTCCTCTGGCTGATCGGCCCCCATTGGTCCTGACCCCCTGCTCCATCACCCGCTTCCCAGGACTTACCTCTACTCCCTGGGCACCCCGGCTTGCCCACAGGGCAAGGCCACTGGCGTCTCCCCTTCCCCGGTGGAGACTCGATCAGTAGGTCAGAAGCTAGTGCTGTGGTCAGCGGTGTAGGGCCTGCAATGTGGGGCAGATATCCTCTTACTATGGTCAGACAATTTTCCAAAATGTTTTCCCTCCGGGATGGCATGTACGTGGAGATGTGCACATGCACTGGAGGGACTCTGTCATCCTCGTATTCTGATCAGATGGCATCAGCTGCACCGCCAACCATGATCACCCAGGTGGCGGTAGTGCACTAGCAGCCATACACCTTGTTTCCCCAAAGTGGAGAGCATCTGGTGGACGTTCTGGTCGTGCCCCCCCCGATGGCCCTCTGATGACCTGTGCTCATTCCTGAACCCAGGTCAAGAGCGTTGAGGGCTAAAACTCTACTGCTGGGCCAGCGGGCTGGACTGAAGAAGTAATTTTTAAGGCCAGTAGTGCAAATTTTAACCATTCCTTATAAGTAACGGAGGTGCCTAGTTCCAGATTCCATTTATCCAGTACTGACTGTATGGTGTCTCCAAGCAGATCCTGCAACCCACTGTAAAAAAATATGCATAAGGTGATAACACTGTGTCCCCTTCAGGGCATCAAGCAACACCTGCAGCAGCAGTGGGGCAGGGCCCAACATTCTGCCTCTGTATCAAACTTTTTGGCACAAAAGCATATCAGTACCATTCATGACCTACTGACCCCTGTAGTTAGGACAATTCTCATGTATTTTTATGCATTTTTAATTATGATATGACTACTTATGTGCTCTCCATTAACTGTGTGCTGCCAGGCTTTCAGACTTCAACTTTTTGTACTAGAAACATGAACTGAAAAGATACCATCTGTACCTTAGCATTAGTGAAGTACTACTGAATATACACTAGCATGTTGCTATTTCCAAAGGACTGTGACTGTATGAGAATTTTATGTCTTTTCAACACAGCTAGGTATTGCATACTTGCACTTTTTATTGAGCACTGGCACTTTCAGTAATTGCACTGTTTTAAACATTGACTGCATGCATGACTGGCCTCCCTGAGGAAGCGTGCATGTGCAAAACCAGCTGGGGCATCCTTTAAGTCGGTATCTCCATCTTTGGGCACTGGATCATATGTGAAGGGGAAAGGGAACATTGTTTAACCAGGAGTAGCATATTAAGCCGAAGCTTGTTTCCACATGCGACCTGGGAGCACAAGGGGATTAAGTGACTTGCTTAGGATCACACAGTATGTACCTAGGTGGCTGTGGGATTCAAACCCAGGTTTCCAGATCTGCAGCTCAGAGCCTTAACCCACTGTGCTATACTGCCTCCTCATATGTGAGTTTTCAGTACTTTTTTTTCCTTTTTTTCTTTCACTCTGGATGCATAATAAACATGGTATGACATTACTGAATGGCTGTCACTGATGTTTTTTGTCATGGTTGTGCTATCTGTTGTTAAACAAGACATGTCTGAGTGGAACAGCTTTCCTTGTTTGCAATGCCTGGTAGCTGGAAATACACAGAAGTAGCAAGGCTAAGTGAAAGGTGCATTAACCCATGATGAACAGTTTTCTGGACTCCCTATCAGTAGTTCTGGAGCTCATCCTTTAACAGACCCAGATGCATCATGGGCAGCCATGACAACCAGAGTAAATGTCCGGCTGAGTGAAACAGTACACTATCTCAAGAACCAAGATACAATTTATCAGCCTTTTTAGGGTCAGTTGGCAGGGTGCCAGGCCCATGCCAAGTAGTCAGGGTAGCGCCCTACACGGCAACATAAATGGGAATGAGGACCAGAATGGGCTCACTCAACCACCCAAAAAATCACAGACATTCCTCTTTGATGAATCCTCCTCTTCCAGAGAAAAATTTAATGTTTCTAGGATTGCCATATTACAGCCTGAAAAGAAGTATCCTCAGGAAAATGAGGCCTGTACAGGATAGTGTCCGCAATACTGGAATATACAGCACCAGAACCTGCTGAATCTTCCTGCTCCGAAGGGTAAACCCATAGCCCATTTGTTGTCAAGGTCCTCCTCCACCACACTCTCCAACACCAGGAGGTCAGGGCTGTACTCCACCTACTCCTCTAGAGGAAAACACTAAGGAGTCACAGACCTGTGAGGGAAAGATTGAGAAGGCCTGACAGGCCCAGCTGGTGGTGGCTAACAAATGATTTGGTCCATCGCCAGTGGCATCTTTGGCAACAGTCACTTTATCAAACCAGACAACCCTGCCAGTACATCACCAGGAACAGCAATGGACTGCCACGGATGACACTGTGCCAGCCACTGATGGGCAAGTTCCCCATAAACAATGTTCATGTGGTGTAGACAGGAGGCTGTGGTATCTTGGTAATTGGATCCAAGCCTTTTGCAGGTCAGGATTCTTGTCCTGCAGTGGCTGAACCCAACTGTTTTGCCAGAAGACTTACCATCCCTCCCTTTGAGAGCGGAAATCTGGAACACTGACTACTGGAGAACAATGTTGACTCACTGATGATGGATTCTAGTCCCGACGGCTAAAGAGACTCTCTGTTGACAAGGAAGATTCCAACCAGACGATGGTTTCACTTGGCAATCATACCTTTGACTTATGTGGTGACTTTGATGCACCCCCTTTCACAGTTGACAATTCCGCCATCAACATTTTTAGTTATTTGCTGCCCGGCCCAGTGGCGCTGAGGGCTGAGGTGCTGGACGCCACACCTCGCGCTATGCCGGCGACCCGGGTTCAGGAAGGAGCCTGGGTTGCTGGAGGTTGGCAGGGGAAGGAGAGGGTTGAGCGTCCGGAGGACAGCTCTCCTCTCCCGGGAAGGACAGGGGTCCCTAGTCTGTGCTCGGCTGCCCTCTGGCGGAGGCCAGAGATGAAGCAAGCGCTGATGATGTAGAGAAGGGGCAGGGCAGTGGCAGATGTTGGTTCCATGCCTTGACGTCAGGGTGCTAGCCACTCCCCAAGAAACAGGGGAAAAATGCCCTTCAGCTCCAGCGGAGACAGAGCACCAGAGCTTGCCCTCGATCTGAGGCCGTCCGCCTGACACCCTCCTGACCGACGCTGCTGACTGCTCGGGGTGTTGGGGCCCACCTCGTCCTTGCCCAGGGGGTAATCCGAGGCTACATGGGCGACGGAGGACTGTCCAGGTACGGTGGACCGCAGAGGGATGACTCCTTGGTGCTCCCAAGGAGACCAGAGCTGAGGGGAGGAGAGGAGGAATAAATACGAAAAAAAAACAAAAAAACATTTTTAGTTATTTGTCAAGCACTGGAAATGTCCTTGTCCATTTGACTCTACAAAAAGCTCCAAAACCTTCCATCTGTGGGTGGTTTGGTTAAACCTCTGGCAAACCATGCAGTTTTGCATGTCGTAAGATACGCCCAGGCAACAAATGCACAGATCACGTATGTCTTCTGTACCAATTGGATTTCCGCAGCAACAGTAGTGAAAAAGCATCATACTTGGGAAAAACATATTGTGGTAATCAACAAGCCCAAAGGAGTGGCTACCAAAAAGAAACAAGCTCCTGGAATCTCAACTTCAACAAAGCTTTTCAAATGTGGAAGACTGGTTCAGTAGACACAAGCTCATCCTCAACTATAAGACGACTACGGTCATGATTTTCAGTGGTCTGCACAACAAATCCAGATCCCACCCCTTAACCATCAAGAACACTGTGGGCTCCACATTGGAACAGGTACAGCACTTTAAATACCTAGGGATCACCCTGGACAGCACACTGACCTTCTCCCAACATATTGCAAATGTAGCCAAAACTGTCAACATCCGTATTGGGCTTCTTCACAGAATAATAAATAAACAAACGGTGCCTGACATCAGATGCATTAAGGCTTGCCATTCAAAGCTCTGCGCTATCCATAATTGATTATGGGCTTACCATCTATGCCTCTGCCACCGAAACAGCTCTCCGGTGTATCTCCACTTCCTTGAACAAGGCATGTAGGCTCCTCACAGGCAATGCTCGGCTTACACACACTTGTGAATTGTACGCCAAGACAAGCTGGCTCCAGCTGAAAGACAGGATCAAGTACCAATCTTGCCTACTAGCCAAGAAGATCAGCCTTGGACTTGTGCCCCCGTGGTACAAAGTACCCTCTGCCAGTCCACCCTCCCTCGTAGGACCAGAGGTTCCACAAGTCAGATCTTCAATGTTCCACACTGCAGCACGACACAGGGACAAAGATCCTTTGGCTAAATTTCCTCCCTCAGGACCTCTCCTCTATCACTAAGCTCGCCCATTCCAGCACAAACTCTGGGACTACCTAACTTCACACAACAAATGTGACTGCTCCCACTGAACAATGGGAACCTGAGCTTGGCTCCTCAATACTGAGTCGCCCCATTGTACTGTATTCTCCCCACCTCCTTCAGCACTTCTCACCATTCCCTATTCTCCCTCTTGCCCCCTCTCACCACCAGCCTCATCCTCCTCCTCCTCCTCCCCCCATCCACCCTCCCAGCCCTGCTCCTCTCGCTTCTGCCCACCTCCTCTGCACCTCACACCATTCCCTTTCCTCTTGCCAGACCCCTCACCTCCAGCCTCGTCTCCCCCTCCCCATCCACCCAGCCTACCCCCACCACTCTATCACCTGATAATGGCCCTTGGTTGCCTCCTCCTGCCTTTCCTCACTCCTCTCGCCTGCCATCACCCCCCACCTCATTCTCCTTCTTCCTGACGAGGCCTTCTGGTTGCTCTCTATGCTCACTCTCGTCTTCCCTCCATCTATGTCCACTATTGACCTCCAATGTGGTATAAGTACCATGCCATACATTGTACAATGTCACTTCATGTTATGCACCTGTTACATGTTTCATATTGTGTTGTACCCTGTTGACATTGTTTGCCATCCTCATTGACACGGAACTTTGCCTGACACAATATGGCTTGGCTGCAGCGACCCATGGCTCCTAAGAATCTCCTGCTAATCCCCACCTACCCACCCCTAGGTCACCCATTCCCCTGACCCCCTCACTAGGGTTGCCACCTTTGGATGAGGCAAAAACCGGATCCTAAGCTCCGCCCCTAGCCTCACCCCTTTTCATGACTCATCATGTATTGCTCCTCCTAGAAAGCCATTTGTTATATCAACAAAAGACAACACTCAAAGCAGTACTTCAACAAAACTGTTAAGATACTGTACCTGTTAACATTACTTTCCCAGGTTCTTCTTAGTTATTTATGTGTCTGTATTTATTTATTAACATTGGTTTACCAGATACAAATACAAAGATAAAATAAATCTAATTTGCACATATGATCTGGGGGGAGACAAGGGAAATACTGTAAATAGCATACAACAGTACACATGGTATATAATACATAATAAAGAAATTGTTTCCTATGACGTGTGTACTTTAAATATTTTTCTGTCTCCGTTTCCTTTTCATGTCCACAGTACTATTTCAAAGTCAAAGTGGTAACCATAGAAACATAGAATTTGACGGCAGATAAGGACCACTTGGCCCACCCAGTCTGCCCATGTTCCTACCTAATGGATAAGCTGCAGATCCTAGTTAACCAGCAGCCTACTTTTTTCCTACCCCCACCCCCTAGAATTGCCTTATGACTGTCCCATGCACACTTGAATTCCACCACTGTTTTTGACTCCACAACCTCCTCCGGAAGGCCGTTTCATGCATCCACAACCCTCTCTGTGAAAAAATTCTTCCTTACATTACCTTTGAGCTGCCCCCCCAATCTTCAAATTGTGCCTCCTTGTTCTTGCACACCTCTTTTTATGAAAGATGCTACCCTCTTGGACTTTCTTGATTCCCTTGAGGTACTTGAAAGTTTCTATCATGTCCCCCCTCTCCCTCCTTTCCTCGAGGCTATACATATTAAGCTCTCTTCACATGTCTTCCGGTGCAGACCCTGCACCATTTTAGTTGCCCTCCTCTGGACAGCTTCCATCCTGTCTATGTCTTTGCGGAGATAATACTGTTTTTCTTGAGGAAAAAAATAATTTTAAACAATTAAAATGCCTAAATTCTGTTAGAGATGAAAATACATGAAAGTGGAAGACAACTGGCTGTGTTGTTACAAAAGGTGGGGGCAGCTTTGCTGCTATGCCACATTAAGATGCAGTAGAAAAGATTAGGTTAAGTAAGTGCTAATGGTGCTAATGGCCATACTTTACACCTCCCAGGTTGACTGCTTTCACAAACAAAAGACTATATTGACAACATAACTTGTTTGTAACCTGGTCATGTAGCTGAAACAATGAATAAGATTACAAAATCTGTTTAAAAAGTATGTGGGCACTCAAAATGGCCCAAAAACCTGACCAGCACAGAGCAAAACCGGATTACCTGACAGGGACCCTGAAAACCTGATCACCAGGTAAAAAACCTGACAGGTGGCAACCCCACCCCTCACCCACTTAGCCCTCCTGACTCTCCATACCCCCCACCTCCACACCCGCTTAGCCCCCCTGACCCTTAAGCTATCACCCACTATTGTGCTCTCCCTCTCACCTGTAGCCTATGCTCCCTTAATGGCTGTACTTGTCGGTGGTCACATCTAAGCTCTATAGCTGCATTCTGGGAATTCTCATACTTTGTACATAGTCGGAATCTGCACTGTATTCCCCTAATCTGTTATGAGACTATTTTCCTCTGTATTATGTAATTAAGTGATGGCTTTTACAATGTATTCTGTCTCTCCCCATCCTTCTATTTGTAATGCTGTTTAGCCTTTTTAATGATGTGTAACTGACAATGCTTTCTAGCTGTTTCTGTTTTTCTCCACTGTCCATGTATTTGATGTTCCCCACCCTCTGTTCAACGAGGATCCTTTGTAAATGAGCTTTTAGCTCAAAGGTTGTAATTCCGATTTTACAATAAATAAAATAAATAAATGAACCATGCTCAAAGGTGTTTATCTGAGATTTTAATAAATACAAATTATTTTAAATGAAAATGTCAACGAAAGAACAGTTATGTACTTAACTTAACAATAGATCTTGTTTTTTTATTTAGGTATTTATGCTCCCTGAGGCCTGGCAGGGGCTTTGGCCCTCGGAGGAGGGACACTCTCAGGTCCCTGCCGCACGCACTCCCCAACCCCAGAGATTCTCCCAGCACCCCAGCCGGGGCCAGGAGGTGCGCCCCCTCCTGAGACCCAATCCAGAAGCCAGGGTCGGCCTTGGCATGGCAGACAACCATGGAGCCTGTTAGGCTCCTTTTTCCTTCCATTTCTCCCATCCCCCCTCCCTACCAATGTTACTACGTCAGAGCGTGCCTCCCAACCCATATTGCCCTCCAGTCACCACTAGAGGGCAATCAGCGAGCAGGACAACGTGGGATCCTCCCCCTGAGAGAGGAAAGCAGTCCTCCGGAGACTCAATCCTCTCCCCCCCCCGGCTCGTTCCCGAACCAGGGTTGCCGGCGTGGCACGAGGTGTGCCATCCAGCGACTCAACCCTCAGCGCCACCGGGCTGGCCTTTAATAATATATCTTTAAGAGAATCTTCTCCAAAAGTGCACAACTTTGGAACTACAGCCATCAAGCACTAGGACCACATGGAAACTTTTGCTAGCCGGGGACAGTCCGTAACAACAACATCATACATCAGCGTCTATATAAACTTGAGTGACCCTATCACTCGTCAGTTCCCCACCAAAGACTAGACTCCAGAGGACCTCCAACTGTGGTGAACCTGGAGGTAAGACCAGCCCAGGTATACAAGGTGAGGTACAGGGATGGATATATATAACTCATATATTAGGTTCAGGCACAATACCTGATGCAGTCCTCACTGAAGCAGAAGGGGAATGGATGGAGGGATGGCATGAACTAATGGAGTAAAAAAGTTGAGACAAAGGCTTGGCCTATTTTACAGAATAAAACACTACCTTACCAGAGACTCCAAACAAAGATTAATCCAGGCATCATTTCTATCCCTCGTTGATTATGCTGACTTTCTCTATGGTCATTGCTCACTCTCACTCTTAAATAAGCTGGACACCCTGTATCATAGATCCATCAGATTTATTACTGACCTTCCCTCCAGCACCCATCATTGCTCTCTTTACATGGCAGTTAATTGGACATCCCTACAACACACAGAAGAAATAGGAATGCTGCAATCTGGATCTTCAAAGCTTTATCAGGCAAACTCCCTCCTATATCACAGACTGTTTTACCAATTACTTCTAGGCCATACACCTTAAGGATCAGTAAACTCATCATGTTAAAGGTTCCTAATGCCTGCACCCGGTTTGGGAGGGCTGCTATCAGCTACCTCTAGCAGTTACTTGGAACTCACTCCAAAAATCTATGAATCTAAATACCCTCTTACCCTTATCATCCTTCAAAAGATTATTCTCCACCCTATTCCCAGAGTTCTGCAACTGCTCCCATAAGGCCTAATCTCCCATCCAACCTACATTCCCCTTCCCTATTCCATTCTGTTTAGTTCTCCTTCTATTATCCAGTCAGCTGCTATATTCTTATAAAAGCCATAAAGGCCCTATTATTTGTATACTATCCTGCTATATTACTTTTTACAGGTTAAGTGATTTTTACTGTGCCTTGTATATATGTAAATTTTTGTTTACTATCATTTTATGTCATTGTATTATTGTTTATGTTATTTTCTTGTCCATGTAAAAAAAAAAAAAAAAAAAATACTTGTACTCTGATTTGTATGACCACTCAGGTCCATCTTGTAAATGAGCTACGCTCAGTGATGTTCGCCTGACTAAATAAAGATTTTGATTGATTGATTGATTGATTAATGGAGTAAGTACGTAACTATTTTATTTTCTTAGAAGATATACCCTCCATTAGGCCACACCTTTGGAACAATTCCCAAGCAGTCCCAAACACTAACTGGGAGGCAGTTACAGTCTGATATATATTCAGTATAGCAGGCACTGCAGTACAGCAAGCCCAAAACCAGCACATCTGTGAGAGAGTACGTCAGGACTACCATGCTTAGTGAAGGTATGGACACTGCTCCATGTGACTGCAGCATAAATGTCAGCAGCAGGAACAATTTTTAAACAAGCAATCGAAGTGGCCATTTCTTGGTGGAGTGACCACAAACTGCACCGGGAAGTTCCTTACTGTACGTCCTATAACAGAACGTAATATAATGTGGCAGCCATTCAGACTCTGTTTAGACACAGGAGCACTCTCTTTCCCAGGGGTGAATGAAACCAAAAACTGAGAGGACTTTCTGCAGTTCTTGGTGCGATTCACAGAGTACCTAGTATTTATTTCATTTATTTTATTCTTCGGTAACTGGATATGGCCCATTAGGCACACGTACCTGTCTTCTGGGGGCACTGGGTGGTTAAGAGACTTGGCTTAGAGTCACACATTATGCAAGTGGAGGTTGTGGTAATCAAACACAGGTCTGCTGGATGTACCAAGCTCATTCACCGCTCGTTACTCTAACCTCTAGGATATACTGCCAGTACAATATTCTATGTGCATCTAAAGTATTGAGCAGTGCCTCACACTGAATGGCACGCTTAGGGTAATAAACAGGAAGGTGCATAGTTTGATTTAGTGTAAACTCAGATACCACGGTCGGTAGAAACTTAGGATTTGTATGCAAAGAAACTCTGTCCTAGAAAATCAAATAAGGAGGCTCACACATTATAGCCTGAAGCTCTGAAATCCTTTGAGTAAAAGTGATTTCTTTTTTTTTTATACTTAGTTTATTAAGTATTTTGCAGTAGAAAACTTCAGGTTATAGCTTACATACATTATCACATTCAGGTTGTATCATACATACATTGTCATATTCAAAAATCCATTAAGCAGTTATTACCAATATAGCACAACCAGAATTGTCTCATGTACACCTTAAACCTGATCCTTTTTAACAATTCATACCTATTAAACCAAGAAATTAACATTCAAAATTATTTAATCCTAACAGGTTCATATTGTTTTAAAACAGATTTATACCCTTGGGGAGGTAATAAAAAGAAAATGAAAAGACGATGTCTTTACCCTTTGCATTACATTAGATCTGATTTAAGACGGATACCTTTTCTGGAAAGTAGAGTTACACCTATATTGGGGAGACAATAAAAGGAAGGGTAAGGGGTAAGGGTGGGGTTAGAAGGGTAAAACAGAGAGGGAAGGAGGAAAGGGAAGAAATAGGGGAGGGAAAGGGGGGAGGGGAGGGGGCGTATATTTTGGATCACTGATTCAATTCTGTAGTCTCTCTTTATATAAGTCCCAGCGAGTCCATCTGTTTATATATGCTTCATTACTGTGGTTAACAGCGAAAGTAACTTTTTCCATAATTTGTATTTGGTTTATTATACCCACCCATTCCCCTATCTCCGGAGGAGACTGCTGTAACCATTTCTTTGATATGCCCTTCAGGGCCACAATGCACATCACCGCCCATAAATACTGCCCTTCCTTTCCTTTAATTGTTACTGGACATAAACCCAACACAATATTCTCCGGTCCTATCTCTGTTACCAGCCCAAATACTTCCTTTAAATGTTGTTTAATACTGTCCCAGTATACTTCCAGTCCAGAGCAAGACCAGAAAATATGTGACATCTCTGCTTGGAGACATCCACATCCTCTCCAACACACTGCGTTGGTTCTGGAACCCATCCTCATCTGTCTACCTGGCGTATAGAAATATCTAATTTTAATCTTCCAGGCGAATTCCTGCCACATGGGGGATGAGGTTGTGCTCCAGCCACTTCTAAAAATAATATCCCATTTTTTTTGATCTAGCTGTATACCTAGCTCCTGTTCCCATTTATTTTGTAATGAGACTGTGCTATACTTCTGATCGCTATCAGGTTCCAATAAAGCATTGTTATGGCCCCTCTACCATGGGTTGAATCCCAAATATTTTCAAAAGCCAAGGGGAAGGGTCTGAGATCTTCCTGCTTAAGGTCCTCTTGCAACTTTCTGTTTATATAATTTCCAATTTGGTAGTAATATAACGATCATGTTCTGACCAACTGAACAACCCCTTTGCCCTCTCAAATGATAACAATGTGCTTCCCTGCAATAACTTTCAACTTGCGACTAAATCCGCAGTTGCCTGTCTCTAATACCAGTTGGAGAAATTATTTGGAGAGTAGGCCTTATCCAAGACAAACCACTTATATTTCCACATGTTTCTTTTTGTGGACCCTTTCTTTATACCTTGATACCATCCATGAAGGGTTGCTTCCACCGAGGAAGGGAGTGTCACATAGTCTGATATATGACCCTGAGGGCCAAAAATCTTTGAGTACAGCTGCGCCCTCCCCACCAAGTGCAGCTCAATTTGTTGCCAATGTGCTCTGTAACTCCCGTGGACCCATAGTAGAGCTTGCTTCATTTGAGCAGCAGCCCAGTAACTACTTACTTGTGGACATGCTCTATCCCCCCTCCTGCTTTGGTAGGAACAACACTTTTTAGTTACTCTGGGACATTTATTCCCCCAGATGAAGTTCATTATCCAGCTTTGCCATACCTCGAACTCCCTCTGAGGTACTTTACATGGGACCGCCTGAAAAAGGTATAGCAGTCTTGGTAAAACATTTGTTTTAATTATTTAAAGCCTAGAGTATAAAGGGAAGGGAATACTGTCCCATCTTTGCAGATCCGCCCTTATCTGTTTTATTAAGGATGGATAATTGTCCGCAAAGAGCGTATCTGGTGATTTACCCAGCCTGACTCCCAAATACTTGATAACCTTACAGTCCCACTTCATTGGATACGCTGCCCTAATCTGTTCCTCGACTGTGTCCGACAAGACCAAGACCTCTGTCTTCGACCAGTTCAGAGCATATCCCGATAGGGCTGAGAAAATCCTGATCTGCTCAAAGACCTTCGGCAGTGATGTCGCCGGATTCGTCAGATATAGTAACACATCGTCAGCGTATAGTGCCAGCTTATGTGTTGTGTTTCCTAATTCCACTCCAGTAATCTGGGCATTCCCCCTTATACTTTGAGCCAAAGGCTCAATATACATAGCAAATAATAGGGGGGACAGGGGGCAGCCCTGCCTCGTACACCTCTCCAGACAGAAAGAGCCAGATACGTAACCATTGGCTCTTACCTAGGCTGTTGGGCTTTCATATAGCTTAAATATCAGGTCCACAAATGGGCCGGGAAACCAAAGCCAGCTAGGGTACCCCTAAGAAAGTCCCACGAAACCTGATCAAAGGCCTTTTCTGCATCTAGGCCCATCACACATGCTGGGGTCCCTGTTAATTGAAGATGTTCGATAATGTCCACTGACCTTCTTACATTGTCTGAGGTCTGCCTCCCTGGGACAAAACCGGTCTGGTCTAGATGTATAATGTCTAGAAGGAATTTTTCCAGACTACGGGCAAGGGCTCCCATCATTATTTTATAATCAGTATTTAATAATGAAATCGGCCTATATGAGGAGCATCTGGTTGAGTCCCTAGCTGGCTTTGGCAATACCGAAATGACCGCCTGACTCCAGGATGGGGCCTCTCTACCTCCCTCCTTCCATAGAGCATTAAAAGCGTCCCTAAGAAGTGGCACTACTTCTGGCTTAAAACTTTTATGGAACGAGTTTGGGAGCCCATTGGTTCCTGGGCATTTACCTGTCTTTAAACGAGAGATTTCCAACTGTATCTCTCCCTGTGTAAATGGGGAAAGTAGATTCTCTATATGTTGTGCTTGAATTTTTGGAAGGCCCAGAGTTATCAAATACCCTTCTATTTCCTCCTGCATAGGGCTGGCCCGCTTACTATATAGGGTTTGATAATTTTTAAATGTTTCAGCAATCTCCTCTGCTTTATTTTTCCATGTTTTTGTTTTGGTGTCAAATATTTTTGGGATGCTGGCCTTAGCTTTACGTTGCCTGAGCCTACATGTTAAAAGCCTAAGGGCCCTTGGGCCACCCTCATAATATTTCTGATGTAAATAAAGCAATTTTTGCTCCACTTGGTAGTCTAAAAGGTCCAACAATTTCCTCTTTAAACTCTTTAATAATTTTCCCCTATCTGCATTTAATTATTGTTGTTGTTGTTGTTGTAATTCGACAGTCCTTATTTGCTCCTGTAGTCCCTCTCTTTTTGCTTCCCTCGCTCTCTTATTTCTAGACGTAATCTCTATACATTTTCCTCTTATTATTGCTTTCACCGTGTCCCATAAAATCCCAGGTGACATGTCCAGATCTGCATTGTCACTGACTGCTTGTTCTATTACCTTAGTTATTGTTTCCTTATTTTCCTGACTGCGTATCAGAGACAGGTTCAGTCTCCAAAAGGCAGAGCGCCTTGTGGGGCCTATTCTTAACTTCAAATATACTGGGGCGTGATCTGATAAAACTATATCTCCCATCCATGAATCGGTGCACATAGATATATTGTCCCTAGGCATTAATAAATAATCTAACCTTGAATATATTTTATGTGCCGAAGAATAAAATGAAAATTGCTTGACTCCCTTATGCATCTGCCTCCAGGTGTCGGCAAGGCCTAATTCCCCCATTAACCCTACCACTTTTTTTGCTGTTCCATTCTCCTGCCTAGTAATCCCTCCCGATGTGTCCATGTGAGCATTCAACCTCAGGTTCAGGTCTCCCCCAATAACAAAGGCACCCTCTGCCCAATCTGAGATGCGCAGTAAAAAGTCTCTGTAAAATATAAATTGTGAGCCTGGTGGTGCATATATTGAGACCAACGATATCACTGTGCCATTGTATTTGCCCTTTAAACCAACCCAGCAGCCCTCCTTATCTCTGATTGTGTCCATCACTTCCAAGGGGCAACAGTTGGGTACGAGAATCGCAACACCCCTTCTCCTGCAACTCTTATACGAGGAGTGCACTAACGTTTGATATCCACATTTTTTTTTAATTTCCCATGCTCATCTTTACTTAAAGGAGTTTCCTGGAGCATTATAAAGCCTGCCCGGGACTTTCGTAAAAAAGACATTGTTCTACTTCTTTTTATAAGATTTGTTAGCCCATTGACATTAAAAGAGACTGTAATTACATCCGCATTATCCATTTAGGGTGCCAAACAGTTATTATTTCAGAAGGTTGTTGCATTTCCTTTGTCCCAGCAACCACCCCTGGTCCCCCGCCCCAGCTATCCCCTCCACAAAAGTAAAATCCCCAAGGTCGTCTTACAAACAATCTAAAAAATTTAAAACATCGCAACATCTTATTTAACATTTTAACTGATATGCTAATAATTTTTAGCCAAAACAAGTACTTCCGACAAAGGAAACCTTTGCCTCCTCCTAAAAAGGTTTCTATTACCAGTAACCCTCTTTTTCAGGATCACTAGTACGAGGAGTTTAAAGAGAACTATCACACTACGTGTGATCCCCCTCGAGAGCCTTTAGATTTACTAGATAGGCTCCAAATATATACTTTAAATAGTATATATTACAAAAAAATAAGCTGCGACATCACGGATCTCTGCCCCCCCCCAAGCCCAGATCGAAACAATTCAGCCCATGCCTTTATATAACTTTTCTTAGAGGAAATTAAAGGTAAATTAAAACATTAAGTTGCTCATTTAGTTATGGACACCCATATTTTGGTTGCATGTGGTTGTGTCACTACGACCCTGAGCTTGATATCTATTAGGTTTGAACGTTACCAAAACCCCATGAAGAAAAAACAAGAACAGCAACGGATCAGTCCCATGCAATTGCTTACCTCACAATGATGGGGCGAGTCTGTCTATCTGAAAGTAGCAGATCTTACTTGGCAGCTTCGGTCCTTACTTCAGGTCACAGTCCAAGGTAAGTCCCTTTCAGCCCAAACAACAAGGCTAATGTTAGCGATTACTGACGCCTTACATAGCCCCACATGAAGAGAACCAGAAAAGTCCCTCTGAGTACGATCATCCCTGAGAGTCATTTGCAGTGTCTTTACATTGATTCTGAAACTTTTGTAAAAGTACTTTTATCGCTTGCAGCGAGGCAGCCAATGTCATAGCGAGGTCATGACCTCTCTTCCTCCTCCCTGTCACAATCGCCCAGCTCCTAGTGTACTCCATCGCCTTCTGGGAACTTGAGTTTCCGTTTTCTGAGGCCTGTGATTCCACCAAGCCCTTTGCCGCCAATGCCTCCCTGGCCTCCTCCGGTGAGTCGTGTACTTTTATTCCTTCTGGCCAGAAGATGCTGATTCTAGCTGGATAAAGGGTATGAAAGCGAAGGCCCTTGACTTTCAGAGCCCTTATTATTTCTGCATACTGTGAGCGTTGCAGTTGGATTTCCTGAGGGAAGTCATGATCCAGAAACAGTCTGTTACTTAAATATGTAACCTCCTTCTGTTTCCAAGCCCTTATCAGCACATCCTCCTTTGTTTTGTAGCTGTTGAATTTAATTATAATCTATCTTGGTCTGGCTTTGTCGTCTGCAGGTCTTGGTTGTAACGCTCTATGAGCTCTCTCAATGTTTAATTGGTAGCCCGTTGGTAAATTTAGTACATCCATCAGTAGGTCTGTTAGAAAATCTGTCATTCGACCTGTCTCAGTACCTTCAAGGAGGCCGTAAAGCCTGATGTTCTCTCGTCTGGAGTGGCTTTCAAGATCTATACATTTTTCATGTATTCTCTCAGTTTGTGCCACCAGAGCTTGTAATATCAGGCCAGTTTGTGTCGTGCTATCCTCAGTTTGAGCTATCCGGTCTTCTGCTTCTTCCTGCTTTTCAAGTTTGGATAGTTTTTTGGCCTAAATTTCTGAACTCTTGTTTTGTCTCTGCTCTCATCTCCCGGATTTCTCTAAATAGCTGCTCGAACCTAGATCTCAACAGTTGCTCAGACTCTTCCTCCGTGTCAGCCATGCTAGCCGGAGATGGACTTCTGCTCAGCCTTTTGAGAGCTGGTGTCAATCCGCGATCATCTGGGTTATTATGACGATTTTTTAATCTTTCCTTACTTTGTTTATCCTTTGCACGTCCTGTAGATGCTATTTCTGGTCCTCTTTACCAAAAGTTTTAAATTTTAAATTGCTTCTCGGGGCAAAGCGGGTGAAGAGCCACACTCAGTTGCTTGCTCTCACCTCCATGACGTCACCGGAAGTCTCTGAGTAAAATTGATTTCAACTAAAAATAACATTCTCCATGACAGGAAACCTAAGACACAACTTGCAGCCAGCTCAGAAGGAGCAAACGTCAGTTTCTCAAGCACAAAATTCAAGTCCCAAGGTGGGACTGGACTGCAGATAGGAGATTTCATATGCAGAATACTTCTCAGAAGAATACAGGAGGCCTCCAACTGGGTCACTGTAACCCTCAATAGGGGCATGAAAAGCTGATTTAGTGGCCAAGTGCACTTTAAGTAAGGAATAGTGTAGACCAGAGTCTGACAGGGACAGCAAGTATTCCAACACAATGTTTACAGCACGTGTAAATGTGTCCAAATTTCTGGAAGCAGCCCACAAAGTGAACTGCTTCCATTTCAAGGGATAAGTATGTCAGGTAGGCTTTCTAGCAGCAATCAGTACATCAGCAACCTTAAGAGAGACCCCAGAATGTGCAATGGCTATGCCTTCAGGAGCCATGCATGCAGATGTAGGGACTTCAGGCCTGGATGAAGCAGGGTCCCCTGTCCTGTGACAACAGGTCCCAAAACACAGAGAGGGGAACTGGAGGCTCCACTGCCATCTGCTGCAGAAGTGGAAACCAAATTAGGCAAGGCCAAAACAGCAATGAGGATGAGAGTGGCACCCTTCATCCATAGTTTGAGCATCATCATCTGTATTTGTGGAACTGTGGGAAATGCACATAGGAATTTTCCTTTCCAAGAGAGGGACAATGCATCTCGCTGGAAAACTCTAAGCTTTGGAGTGAGAGAGCAGAAACACAGCAGTTTTCCGTTGTTTGGGGATGCAGGAAGGTCCAACTCTGGAAGACCCCATGTTGCGAAGAAGTCATCTACCGCGGAGATCAGAGTTCCCTTTCATGAATCCCGGACTGTGACCTCCTAGCCAGTCTGCTAATACATTCTGGAGCCCGATCCACAACGGACAGCTGTAGGCTGTGGGACAGAGCCCAGTACCATACTCTCATTACTTCTTTGCATAGGGGATAGGAATGAGTGTCCCCTTGTTTGTTGATTTAATGCATCACACTGATATTGTCCATCTGTATTAACAGGGAACCAGGCCACAGATGCTCCTGAAATGCCAGAAAGCTGTATAGGTCAGCTCTCATCTCCAGGACATTTCTATCTACCCTGGCATCCACTTCAGACCATAACCCCTGCATCTGATAAGGGCTAGATGAGCACCCCAGCCAAAGCCTAAGACATACATGGTGACAGTCTCTACAGAAGTGGTACAAGGCATGGAATGCCCCTTAACAGGTTGCTGCGATTCATCCACCATAGCAATGATCTGCAAAGCGGGGATGTGACGAGAACCATTTGGTCCAGCTCAACTGTCAGCTGCTCCCACTGGACCCTTAGCATCCACTAAGGGATTCTCATATGAAGGTAAACCAGTATCACAACGGCTGCTGCCATGGGACCCAGCAGACGTAACATTGTTTTCACAGAGACATACAGACTCCTGTATACCAACTGTGCTTGGGCAATCATGTTTTCTGCCCTGTCACGTGGCAGGAAAGCACAACCCTTCTCTGGACTGCCACTATGTACTGCAGTCTTTGGCAAGGAATCAGTACACATTTTGGCACATTTACTGTGACCTCTAATTCCTCAAACAACTGCCTTATCCGAGACAAGGTATGCAGAACAGCTTCCCTGCAGTTGGCCTTCAAGAGCCAGTCATTCAGATATGGTAACACATGCAGACTTGCAAAGGGCTGCAGCCATTACGGGCAAGCATTTGGTAAAGACTCGGTGCAGAAGACAAGCCAAAGGGCAATACTCTGAACTGGTAATGTTTCCCCTCCAGTACAAAGCAGAGGTATTGTCTGTTTGGTTTTCTAATCTTGATATGAAGGTATGCATCCTTCACGTCCAGAGGGGAAAAAAAAAAGTCACGTTTGCAGAAGGGGAATCACAGCTTGTAGGGATACCATTCAAAATTTCTTGTGTACAGTAGATGTCAAGATCCCAGAGATCCAAAACAGGACTCGGCTCCCCTGTCCATTTTGGGACCAGGAAGTATCTGGAATAAAATGCTTTGCTTTTCTGTCGAGGAATAACCGGTTCTATAGCAAGTTTTGGACTAATCATGGCAACTTCTTCCTTCAGAAGGGATAAATGGCACGGAGGATAAGTGGAAGAAGGTGAATGATGATCTAAAAGGGTTTCTCTACCAGCTTCAGAGCATGCCTGTTGCAATTATCTCCAGTACCCTCTCATCTGTTGTGATCTTCCTCCATTGCTCGAGAAGCAGGGAAAATCTTCCTCCCACAACTACCCCTGGAGGTAACAGCGCCACTGGTATGGACTGTTTTGGGTGCTTTTGTATGTGCAGCTGGGGGTGGGGTCCCAGCAATGGGCCAGCTCCTCTGCCACGACCTTGCTGACAGTAGGCACGACCACCTCTGACAGCAGGCTGAAAATGCATCTCCTCCCACACCACCTGGCAGGAGTGTGATACAGAGATCTCACAGACTTTAGGGTCATTTTTGGGGTTCTAAACACCTCTTCAGATCTCTTCAACATCATAGTTAAACAGTTCTGACCCTCTAAAAGGGGCATTCAAAACTGCCTGTTACACATCCCTGGTAAATCCAGTAACTCTGAGCCAAGAAAATCTTCTCATACAAATGCCAGAAGCTGCAGTCCTGGCAGAAGAATCTGAGACATCCTATGCTGAGCACAGCAAATGCTTGCCAATGTCAGCCTCACAGATTAAGGTTTTAAGTAACTCATTCTTGGCATAACCATACAGCAAAGACTGAGCTGCGATTTGGCAGCTCTCCACAGGCTGTTCTGATATTTTATCTTATGGGCCTCATAGGTTGCAATTCTAAGGCCCAATGAGGCAGAGGCATACATATGTTTGCCCATCACATCCAGCCTCCTAGATTCTTAATCAGCAGGCAAAGTAAAGCAGAGGCTAAGTTCTTGAAGGGGAGGTAGGGAGGGAAGTTATGAATATCTAAGCATCACTGGGAAGAAAGAAGATTACTATGGTTAGTAATTTTTCCTTCTAACCCCAGTTATGCTCAGAATATTCCCTAACTTTATGCAGACTACCAAGCAGTATCACTGGAGGTGGGCACAGAACTTATTTTGGAAACAGACTTTGCAGGACTGCTGTGCAAAACCTAGCATCACTTTTAGATAAAATATCCAGATTGTAATGCTTTGTAAAGGTGTGTACTGTCTTCCAGGTAGCTGCTTTACAAATGTCCAGCAATGGAACATCTCTGGCAGCTGCTAAGGTAGCAGCTGTCCCCCTTGTGGAATGGGCCCTCAATCCTGATGGGGGCTCCTTACCAGCCTTTGTGTACCAGAACTGGATACACTGGACTACCCATCGAGAAATTGATCTTTTAGAGGCTGGACTACCTTTTCCCACATCCCCATAGGTCAGAAATACAGGTTACTCACCAGTAACAGGAGTTCTAGGAATGGTATATGTTGTTCATCCACACTCATTGGCAGGTATCCTTGCCGCTTTAAATCTTGCCGGAAGGTCTTCAAGCTTGCTCCTCCCACCCACCCGGGTGGTATAACTCTCGGCTCCGCCCCATGACGCCAGATCTTCCTTACCGCTTGGAAGCTCAGGTTCCCTCCTTAACGCTCTGCGTTTGAGACTGGTTCCTATTTCTCCGTTTGCGGATTTAAAAATAAATTTTGCGAAAAAGACTTCAGTCTTCTATCCCTCGCGGCTGCGATGGACAAATCGACTCCCGGATTTCGGAGATGCCCATGCGGGCAGAAGATGTCTCGGACGGATCCACACTCCACGTGTGTCTACTGCTTAGGCCTTGAGCACGACCCGCAGGCTTGCGACCTGTGCTCATCTTTCTCGGCCTACGTCCTCGAAGACCGTGCTGCCCGATTGCAACTGGGCCGTCCCGAGAAGCGTTCCCGTGAAGTCCAAAGGAAGCCCGGTTGGCGGTGTCCACGGCGGCGGCTCAAGCGGATCAGCTCGAGTGGATGGTCGCCTCAGAAGAGGCAAAGGGCCGTATCTTTCCTCGGCCGGCATTTATCCCGCTTCTCTGGGCTCTTCTTACACGGCTTCCTTTAAGGAGCTTTGTCTGTCCCTCCACTAAGGGAGAAGGCCTCACGTCTGAGGACCTTATTCTCGGTCCAAAAGAGGGACAGGGTAAGTCCCTCCGTCGACGCTCTTGGGAGCGGAAAGGTCCTCTCCGGGCTGCCGACCGTCGGCTTCGGTCGACCCGCCGCTTCGCCACTGGCCTCACGGTGTCCCTGGCCAGGCCAGTTGACCGAGACTCCCACCGATGAAGTCGAGATTTTTCTCGACCCATTGGACGGGCTGTCGCCTTTAGCAGCCGAGATTCCCCTCTCCCCGGTTCCCCCGGGAGGAGTTGAGGATCCCGTGGGCTCGCCTGTGCCTCCGGTTCCGGAGCCCTCGGATGGACCATCCGAGCCGAAGGGAGTGCCGGTTCCGGCCGACACCTCCCCGCACCGACCTCGGAAATTCCGGGACTCTCGGTCTCGGTCTCGGACCTCTTCGCGGTCCAGCCGATCCCACCGTCATAGGCGGTCTCGGTCTCGGCACCGCGGTAAGCGGCGTCGCCGCTCGTCCTCGTCCTCCTCCTCGGATGAGGGGAGGCTTCGGCGTAAATTACGTCGGCAGTGCGAGACCTTTATGTTGCAACAGCTCCTCCTGGCGGGGTAAGCCAGACCCGTCGCCTTCCCCGGCCATTAAGTGGCTGTCACCGGAGCGGCCGACACAACCCCTCGACTTATCCGAGGAGCCTATACCCAGGCCGGTTGTTCGGCCAAAACCAGCTGCTCCACCGATTCCGGTGGAACCTCCGCCTCCACAGCCACCAATTGGGGCTCCGACCAAGGATTCTCGGTCGGCTAAGGGTCTACCCCATCGGCTGTCAGTTACCCTCACTCCCGACCGACCTCGGCAGGTGAAGGGTGGCTCAGGCCAGAGGCAGCTCTTCGAGGACTCTTCCGAGTCCGAAGATGATTCCTCCTTTTTCTGCAAGCGACTGGACTTGGAGTCTTCAGGAGGTCAGTCAATGGACGATAGCTCGGTAAGGAAGATCTGGCGTCATGGGGCGGAGCCGAGAGTTATACCACCCGGGTGGGTGGGAGGAGCAAGCTTGAAGACCTTCCGGCAAGATTTAAAGCGGCAAGGATACCTGCCAATGAGTGTGGATGAACAACATATCCATGTCCCTAGAAACAGCTGCTTTCTGTCCTGTCTATGGCCATTTGTGGCTATCATGTAGTAACTGAGAGCCTTTTTCATATCTAAACTGTGGAGTCTTCTTTCACCAGAGGTTGAGTGGTCAGTGAAAAAGACAGGAAGAGTGATGGACTGGTTTAAGTGGAAGTCCGGGACTACCTTGGGGAGAAATTTTCTGTTTGTTCTAAGGACTACCTTATCCCTGTGAAAGGAGACATAGTCCTGATCTATACAGACAGCCTGAAGCTCGCTGATCCTTCTTGCAGAAGTCATTGCCACGAGGAAAACTATTTTCCAAGTGACATACTTTTGATGAACTGTAGTCATGGGTTCAAAAGGAGAGCCCATGAGTTTAGCTATACACACATTCAAATCCCAAGTTGGCACTGGTGCCCTGTGGGGTGGATGTAAATGATTTAGATCCTTAAAGAATCTTTTAAAGATAGGATCAGAGGCTGTGGTTACCCTTGCACCAGCAGAGAGGTAGGTAGAGACAGCTGCCAGATGAACCTTCAGAGAGCTGGGCTGCAAACCAGAAGAATGCAAGTGAGAGAGAGAGAGAGAGAGAGAGAGAGAGAGAATCCAGGACAACTGGAATTTCTGTCTGTCCTGGTATTAATGACCTGCTAGAGCACCAAAGGGAAAACCCTCTTCCATTTAGAAAGATAGGTTTTCCTAGTAGACAGTTTTCTATAAGCTTTCAAAATGCTTAAGACAGCTTGAGAAAGGTTTAATTTTGCATATGCTATGTCCTCAACAGCCAGGCCTTGAGGCTGAGGGACTTGAGATTCGGATACAACAGAGTTTCTTGATTGGAAGTCAGTAGGTTGTGCCTCCGAGGGAGGTGTATTGGTTTTGTGACAGACATGGAGGGCAGAAGAGAGTACCATGGCTGCCTTGGCCAATCTGGAGCTATCATGATCAGTGATGCTGCATGGTATCTGAGCGTGAGCAGTACCCTGTGAACTAGAGGGAAAGGAGGAAAAGCATACAGGAACCTCCTTAACCAATCCAGGGTTAGGGCGTCCAGAGGGAGTGTGCCCTTGTCCGGTGGTCTGCAAAAATATTGAAGCAGATGGTGGTTCTGGTGGGATGCGAACAAGTCTACCTGTGGAGTGCCCCACCTTCTGAAAATAACCTGAACCACCTGTCTTTTTAGGGTCCATTTGTGATGGGCCTGATTGATTCGACTCAAGGCATCTGCTAGGATGTTGTCTTTTCCTGGCAAATGAATTGCCTGTAGGGACATTCCCAGAGAGTAAGCCAGAGTCCAGATACGAATGGCTTCCATACAAAGGAGGCCTGACCTTGTGCCTCCCTGCTTGTTTATGTAATACATTGTGGTGGTATTGTCTGTTCTGATCTGTACCACCTTGCCCTGTAATAGGGGAGAGAAAGCTCGAAGTTTATGTGCTGAAGGGACTCTGCAACTGACCAGATACCCTGAGTGGTGTGCTGCTCTAGATGGGCGCCCCAGCCAAATAGGGATGCATCTGTTGTGAGTACCATTGAAAGTATTCTCCTTTTGAAAGGGGATTCCTTTTCTTAAGTTGGATTCCTCTTTCCACCACAAGAGGGCCTGTAACACTGCCCTTGTTACTGGAATTAAATTTCTTTTTTCTGACACCAGTGAGCCCTGAGGTGGAACTGGATGTCCCTCATGTGAAATCTGGAACCCTGCACTGTGCCTATGGCAGCAGCCATGTGGCCCAGTAGCTGTAGAAACTGTCTTGCAGTTTTTGCTTTGTGCAAGCTGAAGGAATTTGCTACTGACTGAAGGCTTTGTACTCCCTCCAGAGGCAAATAGGCCCTGGCCTGTAAGGTATCTGTTTCTGCTCCTATGAAGTGCAACACCTGTGTGGGGATGAAAGCAGACTTTTTGTGATTGATTAGAAATCCCAGGGATTCTAAGAGGTCCTGAGTGACCTTTAGATCCTGCTGTACCTTCAGTGGGGATTTTCCCACCACTAACCAGTCATCCAGATAAGGGAAGACAGCGATACCTTGTCTCCAAAGATGTGCTACTACAGAAGCTAGGCACTTTGTGAATACCCTTGGGGCCGAAGAAAGGCCAAAAGGCAGGGCTGAAAACTGGTAGTGACCTGAAGGGAGTCTGAATCTAAGATATCTCCAGTAAGAATCCCTTATGGGGATGTGGAAATAGGCATCCTTGAGGTCCAGTGATGCCAGCCAGTCTCCCTTTTGGAGCACTGGCAAAATCACAGCTAGTGTTACCATTTTTAACTTTCTTTTCTTTAAATGCTTGTTTAAAGCTCTGAGATCGAGAATAGGTCGCCACTCCCCACTTTTCTTTGTTGTTAGGACATATCTGGAATAAAAATCCCTTCCCCTCAGGGATTTTGGAACTGGTTCTACTGCTTTCAGCTGTAGCAGGTTCTGAACCTCTAACTCTAGCAGTGTTTTTTCTGATAGTGAGGGAGAGCTGAAAACTCCGATTTTCTGAGAAGGCAGGGATTTGAATTCCAAAGACAGACCCTGACCCACTACCTCCAGAACCCACTTGTCTGTGGTGATTTTCAACCAGGAATGGAGGAAGTGAGATAAGTCTTGCCTCCCACAGGTAGGGAGGAAGCAGCCTGTGGCTCAGGGGGTCTGTTTTGATTGTGGCCGAGGCTGAGCTTGGGATCCTTGCCTCAAGCCCCTCTTTCCCCTGCCCCTGGAGTATCCTTGTTGTGGATACTGCTGGTACTGGGGTAAGGCCATTGGCTGGAGGAAGGGCCTGGTATAAAAAGACCTGCCCCGTCCCTCCTTCCGTAAGGCCTGGTGGATGGTGAAGCTCTCTCCTTAGCAGAGTTGCTTCTGTAAGTGGCCTTATACTCATCCACCTTCTTCATCTATGCCACAGTGGACTCCCCAAAGAGAGTCTCCCTCTAGAGGAAAATCCAAGACCTTAGACTGAGCATCTTGAGTGAGGTTTGTGGCCCTGAGCCATGCAAACCTCCTCTGTGCCACCGTGTTTGCCATCCATCTGGCTGCAGTGTCACTGGTGTCAGCAGCCATTTGGAATTGATACTTAGCTGCCTCTAACCCAAACCTGGCAGTTTCAGCCAGGTCATCTGACAAGGGTGAGGGAGCTTTCTGAGACATAGGCAGAACTGACTGCCACAGTGACTTCTGGTACTGGGAAGCATATGCCTGGAAGGTAGCCTGACGCATAGCCAGACAGGCTGATAGGTACCCTTTTTTTGGCCATGCTGTCAATTTTTCTGGAGTCCTTGTCCGGAGGGTGTGAGGACAGTGGGACCCTGGCCTTGTCGCAAGCAACTTGCTGAATTACCCCCTGATGATCTGGATGGGAGAAGAAAAAGTCAGCTCCCTCCCGTTCCAATTGATATTTTCTGTCCATCCTCCTATCTATGGGAGGAGTGGAGTTTGGTGTTTGAAGAATGTTTAAGGCACCCTTCTTAAAGAATCTGTACACCGGTAGGAGTACAGCCTTGGTGAGTGTCAGCCCCATCATCTCCAAATCCTCTACCTCCTCTTCATCCTCAACTTGTTCGGTGGTGGAGAGGTCTAGTGCATCTGCCATCCTCCTAATAAAAGCAAAATGGGATGGAAAATCCTCAGTCATCCTTGGAGGTGAACCAAAGTCCTGTTCAGGGGACACTTCTGGTTTGACTGGTCACACCTCCTCACTATATTCTCCATCATCATCATCATCATCATCATCATCATCATCATCATCATCATCATCACCACCACCACCACCACCACCACCATCATCCAGGTCCCCTCCTTCTTTGAGGGGGTGGATGCACATTGCTGCCAGCCTGGGGACCCTGGGAAAGGGCAGGAGGCTGCTGAGGAGGAACTATTGCCTGTAGAGATTGAATAATTTTAAAGGCCTGAGCAATTTCTTGCGCCGTTGGTACAGGCATAACAGGCACAGAAGTCCCCAGTTTGACAGTAGGGGGTTCTGTGTGTTTAAGCTTTTTGCTTTTCTTAGAAGGAACAGGGGAGTCAGCCGGTTCATTTGAACGTTTTGTGCCCTTTTCGTCCATCTCAGGGGCAGGCACAGAAACAGATGTGGGTTCAGCAACAGATTCTTGGGGGTATCGGCTGGTCAGAGCCAGAGGGACCCTTTGCAGACTTTTTCTTAAGCCATTCAAGGCGTTCTTCCATGGTTTTGTCTTGGAATGTTTTGCATACCTCACATTCCTCCTTAAGGTGGTCAAAACCCAAGCATATCACACTAAAGTGTGTTTGTCTGCTTTAGCAAACACTTCCCCACACTGGGAACAATTCTTGAAACCGGGTTCACCGGTTCGCTTTTGGATTTCTCAGACATAATGTTTTAAAAGGAGAAAAACCCAACTGCTAAACAAAAAAGTTTTTTTTGTTTTTTTTAAATGATCGGTTCAGGAACCGAAAATGAACCGAAGAAACCGAACCGATGTAGTGGTATGGAACCGGGTCAGCTGTTCGGGTAACCAAAATTTATCAGTTATAGCAATTTAAATACAACAGATTTTAAGTGTAAAACTAAGGCGGTTGTTTAATCAGAGAACCCAGATTTTAGCAGAACTAACCCGGTTCCCCCACGGTTATACTGAACCGAGAGGAACCGGGGAAAACAACAAATTTAATCGTAAACTAAGTAAATAATACAAAACAATAAGTAGAGGTAGTAATTGAAAACAAAAATATACTTATAGTAGTATTTTGTAGTTTTCTTCACACAGGATAAAGTGGATGAACGAAGCTCTGAACGACCAGACTTTTCAGGTGGAGAGAAAAATCTGAAGAGGTTTAGAACACAGGCAGTTAGTAGAGACAGTGTTTGAAAGATGCTCATGTGCAAAGTGTTCCATCATTTGCATGTGTTCTATCTCTCCAGGCAGTCCAATACTCCAGGCTTACTGCATAAAGTTAGGAATATTCCAAGCATTACTGGGGTTAGAACAGACCCATTGATAATTAGTAAGCGGTCACAGTCCATAATCAGTAGAGGCTGATCTGGTAGCTCTAGCATGCAAATGTAAGTCTTTGTTTATCTTATCCCTGAAAGGGGGTCCCATAAAATGATAGGGGGCATGACACTTGGTTGGTCATGCAAATCTGAATACTTTTCTGGACAGAAAAAAAATGCCAAAACACAATTTCTAGGTGTATCACAAGACTGCAGACATCTGTAGAACTTATAAGCCTCCTTCTGCCCTCCCCCAAATGGCATTTTTTATTTTCCACCTTACCCCCACCCCACCCCAAGAGTCACACCTTCACATCTGGACAGTATCCCGTCTAATGATGGAAGTACCACATCCAGTAACATCTTCTGTGAATGGGATGTTCACAAGGGAATAATTAAAGACTTCACTCGTTGAAGGCAGACCTGAATATCAGAAGAGGGCAACCCATCTAAAGCATGGACCCATGTGGCACAGGTAGGAAAAGGCAGCCATTACCTGACTTCATGTGCCAACAGTTTTCTCTTTACTGTTCCCTCCCACTACTAAGAACAACACACGTCCTCCTCATCACATCCTCCCTTTGCTAAGCTGCTACTGCTTACTACAGCCACCTAATGCTGGAGTGGTGTGCACAAGCTTTCGCATCTCCCAGAAGGAGGGCATCCAATCAGACACTCTAGTTGCCCCCTGCAGACCGCTGCTCCTGACATCCCAGGTGCAGGTACAAACCTGTGTCGTCAGTGTGCTGAGCAGTTTTTAACCACTCATTGCTACACAATCTGCATCACAAACAGTGACTTTAAAATCTGCATGAGAAACTGTATTTTAAGTATGATTTGTTTTTCATTCTCTGTTTGTGCCCCTTGTACTCCACTGCCCGAACTCCCTGTGGAAACCCCAAGGTTCCTTGGCTCCACTGGACTCTGTCCCTATCGGCTGCCTACCTCCATACTGCCTTGGTTGTGCCCTCAGACAGGGTGGTGGGGATATACCCCTAAGACTGCTTTGTCTTTGTCAGGTGGCAAGCTGTGGAGGCCAGGACCCAATCATCTTTGATCACCGGGTCCCTGTCCTTGAACGTTGGGACCGCATTTCCACTTTTATTACTCCCCATCTCTCGTAGCTGTAGGCACACTAGGGAGATCCTAGCGCATATGCATGCACAGCATGCTGCCGCGCTGGACCCCCACCTGCATCCACCCCTCCCACATTGCCCTTGACTGCATTGCCACTTGTGGTCACCCAGGTGGCAGTACTGCAGCGAGGATGGCAAGCCACCCTTCCCAGAGAACAGTGTCCTCTATAACACTCAATCTTCCCTTCTCCCAGCCAGCCTCAGAGAATCCAAGCTTATTCCCAAACCCGGGACACTGGCATCGCAAGTGGTAGTGCTACCACTGCATCGATGGGCCAGCCACTACCTGGCCATATAAACAAGATGTCACAAGCTGAAACAACCATCCAAACACTACAGTATCCATTCACTAAGTGACACCCTGCAGTTCCACCAGGACACCCCAGGATTTCTAAATATTAGGTGTACTGAAGTATTCTGAGTCCCCTTAAGCTAGCCTAATTCAACCATTTATCTGTGCATCCATTAGTGTGAAGTATCAGAGTGGCAACAGTGGGCACATTTGTGGTTTTAAGTACCTTAGTTCCAGACCATTAGCAAGCAGAGCCTCTGGCTGCTTCAGTAGCTGTTTGGGGGGGGGGCTGGAGGATGTACACAACAGCTGATCTTTTTACATACAGATCCACTGTCTGCACACTAACCACAATCCTTTCATCTGCAGTTTCAACCACAACTAGTCACCAGAGCCCTGTCTTGTCTGCATAGCACTAAACATCATCCTCAGTGACACTACAATCAATAGTCATGCACACCATTTCATAACATTACATAAATGCAATATGTGTATAAATATATATTTCTCTGTTTAAAACAAATAGTATCGGCTCTCATACTCTTCCAATATTTTGCAGTCCACTCTAAGTAACTAAAATATCTGTACTTTAAGCACAGCATGTCTGAGGTGCAAAGCCAGGTTTAGATGCATGACATTATTCTGCTTATATTTTAGTTTTTGTTGACTGAGAAATGAGGGCTAGGAAATACTTCCTGTTTTCAGCCTCATCCCAGGAGAGTGACACACAGATACAAACAGACTGGTATTGAACCAGGTAAAGCTGTTTTTTTTTTTGTTTTGTTTGTTTTTTTAGGAAATGGGGAAATGTGGTCAGGACACCAGGGACATTCTCCAACTCTTTTCCAGAAGTGCCATGGAATATTTAATGTCCACCTGAACACCCACCAGAACAGGACCTCAGTTTAATGTCTCAACCGAAGTGACAGCACAGTGCCCTCAGTTTGGCTGCCTCCTAACTCTGTCCCCTGCAGAGCTACCAATACCACTTCCTGCAGCACCTAATGTTCACTGGAGGTCTCCCATCCTGCTACTGACCCGGTCCAACCCTGCTCAGTTTCTAACATGTGATGAAGTCAGGCTCCAAAGTGGTAAGGCTGCAGCAACCATACTGTAGTGAAAGAACCCATGGCACTTCTCAAAAAAGAGTAGGGGTTCTTTTCAGGCATCCTCACCAAATCTCCCATGTTCACCAAGATACCAGCAACAGCTTAATCTGGCTCACTTTCATTTGGTTTACATACTTATCCCCCCACGACCACCACCACCATGAGGCGGCCAAAAATAGGCAGTACCGTGTATCCAGGAATGAAAGGAAGGCAGAAGAAAGAGCGAGAGAGAGAGGGAGGAGGGAGGAGGAGGAAGAAATTTGAGATGGTACCTGGGAGAGCGGAATTTGCATTCAAGACCTGTACTTCCAAAGTGGGGATGGCCGAGGGCAAGGTGCAGTGGGCAGGTGAGATGCCTGAATAGCACATGGGCACACCCCATCATCCAACCAAATAGTGGCATTGGTGTTGACTGTGAAGGCAGCCCCTCACCCACTCTCTCAGCCGATCTACCCAACTTAGGGGTAGTGTACAGGCGATCCAAAAAACAAAACTAAGGAAAAAAACAACAATAATTCATAAATAAAGGCTCAAAACAGTGCTTCAGTTAACTTTATTTTTAAGGTATCTGACTTCCAAATATGAGGGAAAAAACTTCCACAATAACGGAGACTATACTATACGCAGACAATGCAGTCCTGTTTTCCAGCCACCATGACATTACAGTCCTTGAATCCCAGCTGCAGCTCGACTTCAAGTGCATCGAAGACTGGTTCAATTCTCATAAACTTGTCCTGAACCACAGCAAGACTAAAGCCATGTCCTTCTGTAACCGACGGAGCAGGCACAACTCTCTGTCCCTCACCATCAAGAACCACGCTGGGGGCCCACGAACATGTCAAGGAGTTCAAGTACCTTGGTATTACCTGGATAGCACCCTCTCCTACACTCGGCATATTGACACTGTTGCCAAGACCGTCCAATATCTGGATTGGACTACTACACAAACACAAGCACTGTATGCCTGCGGATGCCCTTAAACTAGCCATCTACAGCTCTGTCACCTCTATCATTGACTACGGCCTTGCCATCTATGGCTCTGCCTCAACAAGTGCCCTCCGCAGGATCTCAGTTTCTCAACAAAGCCTGTAGACTACTCAGAGTGCGGCCTGACAAACTCACACCTGTGACCTCTATGCACAGGCCAGCTGGCTACCCCTACTCAGCAGAATACAATACCAGACCTGCTTACTTACCAAAAAGATTCTCCTCGGTCTCATGCCACCTGGTGTTAGCTCACTCCTTACTACCTACAGTGGCACTCAACAAACACGTGGTGCCCATTCTCTAACCTTTCAGGTTCCCAGATGTCGTACCTCCATGGGTCAGCAGTCCTTTATCTATGGAGCCGCTCAATGGTTCAATTCCCTCAATAAAGAAGCACTTTCCTCTACTACACTTGGACCCTTCAAAAGGAATCTCAAACTTTACCTCACCTCTACCACTCAATGTGACTGCTTCTCTGAACAGAGATCTCTCAAACACCTCCCAGCTCACTCATGTCTCACAGCCCACCCTTTCCCAGTCTCATTCCCTCTGGCACTGGGCCTTCCTTGTGACTCCTTTCCTGCTTCGCATCGCCACTGGTACAAGACATTTTCCACCACCATCGGACAGTGGCCCATTAGCCTGCCAACTTCCTGTCCCAGTCGCACGCCTGCAATACTAACTGCCTATGGTGCCCTCTATCTCTTATTGTTACCGCAGCCAGCTGCCTACTCAAGCTGCTCGTTATATGGATATCATCTCAGAGTATGTTATAACTGAGTATCTTTATTTTTTCTTTTAGTTGTTTTGGTTGTTTATTGTGCATTCTTTTACTACCTCTGTATGTATGTTGACCCTCATCCTTTGACGTGGAACCTTTGTAAATGTGCAGTTTCTGCTCAAAGGTATTTGTAATCCGAGAATTTAATAAATAAAGTATTTGACTCTCTAAAGGGAAAAAAGAAAATGAAAAGCAATCCAATGATTTTAAATGTCATGTATACCAGTGCAGAATGAACTGCCCCTAGTCTGACTATGCCCACTATCCCTATCAATTATGTTGGTGAGTAGTACAGTGTATTATTTATTTATTTGTTTGGCTGTTCGGAATTACAAGCCTTTGAGTCAAAGACTCCTTTTCAAAGGCTCCACGTCAATTACAGAGATGAATACAGTACATATAACAGACTGAAACAGGTGTTTAAGACAGGTACAGTTCATATACACATTGTGCAGATTGTGTTACATTGTATACAACAACATGGTCTAGAATCATAGCATTAGAGGCATTGCTAGGTACTATCTTAGGTGCAGATTTGTGAGGGAGGAATGGCAGGGCATAGGGCAGGCCATGGTACCTGAGCTGAGATCAGGGATTGTGTGGTGGCTGGGGGGACTTAGGGAGATGGATGGGTGGGGAAAAAGGATAGGGTGGCACATAGGTCAGATGGAAGCCAGAGGCTGGATGGAGTCCACTGTCAGAAAGACGGGCAAGAAGAAAGAGCGGGGGGAAAGAAGGAGGGCTAGGCGTCCATATTTCGGCCAGAGGGAATGAGGCTGGAGGGTAGGACAAAGCAGTTGTCCTGGGTAGAGGGAGTTAGGGACAGGTGCAGGAGCATGAGGCTTGAAGGTGGGAGCGCAGTAGGAATTTAAAGTGGCCAAGCTTGGGTTTCTCGGCAATGTGTGTTGGGAGTGAGTTTAACCAAGCTGGGGCACGGTAGATAAAGGAGCGCTGTCCCAGGGAGTATTTTGTCTTGGCACATGATAGGATGATTTGAGGGAGCTCCTGGTGTTCCTTGCATGTAGTGTCAGTTGCAGGAGTGTGGAAAGGCAAGGGGTCATGCGCCCAGCAGACATTTGTTTGGCTAATTGGGCATTCCTCCACCCATGGCCATAGCCACAGGAGCTGCTCCCTGCCCTCTCAAGGGCCGAAAACAGACTGTGCCAAAGTCCCCTGGGCATTCCTCCACCCGTGGCGGTAGCCACAGGAGCTGCTCCCTGCCCTCCCAAGGGCCAAAAACAGACTGTGCCAAAGTCCCCTGGGCATTCCTCCACCTGTGGCCATAGCCACAGGAGCTGCTCCCTGCCCTCTCAAGGGCCGAAAACAGACTGTGCCAAAGTCCTCTGGGCATTCCTCCACCCGTGGCCGTAGCCACAGGAGCTGCTCCCTGCCCTATCAAGGGCCGAAATAGACTGTGCCAAAGTCCCCTGGGCATTCCTCCACCCGTGGCTGTAGCCACAGGAGCTGCTCCCTGCCCTCTCAAGGGCCGAAAACAGGTATGCCTGCTCAACTGCTAGAGTGCCCCCCTCCAGCTGTAAATTTTAAATTTGGCACCATTTCTCGGAACTTTGTGTGAGCCTGCGCAACTCAATATTTTAGTGGTAGTTTTTATTCCCCGTCCTTAAGCAGCTTTCTAAATCAAGCAGGTTGTGCACTGAGTGACCTTTGTGCCAGAGCATGCTCTCACTCAATTTTTCGCCCACCTTACCCTCCTTGTTCTCTGACAGTTTATTATATAGTCTCTGTCCAGGAACTCCTCCCACTGGAATCCCACAGTCAGCTGGTTTTCTATCCCCTGAAACCACACCCTTCCTTCCTAAGGAGATCAAACCTAAATCGCTATTTCTCCTCTCTTTTCCTCTCCAAACCCAGCCCTATCTCCTCCACAAGGCTCTTAGACACCCTCTCCCTGGTGTACTCGAACCTGAGACCTCTTGCATTAAAGTCAGTAACACTTTCACAACTCTACAGTGGCAGTCACCCTCACTGAAGTTCAGCTATCACCCTTATCTTTCACTACAAGCATAGAACTATGGGCACTTGCACTCCCTTGCTAGGTCTTCTCACCCTTACCCTCCTGGTTCAAACCTCCCCCCGACCTGAGCTCCCGACCACTACATCAGGCACCTCACCCCCAAGTTCCGCCAGTATGACCCAGCTCCCCCCATCTTGCATGCACCCCTAACTCCCCAGCACCCACCCCTGCCCACAGCCCACTCCCCTGCCTCCCTGGGCCCACCCTGGACCCACCTGTTCCCTGCCATACCCACCCTTCTACTCTACCTATCCCCTGCACCCTTATCACCAGGTCCTTGCCCCGGCGCTGAACTAAGGGTCCCTGCCGCCATCATCCCCTAATCAGAATAATTACATTGCTACTCTTACTGTCTGGGAATGCACACCCCAATCCTGGACCTTTATCTGCCAGCCCATCCAAATCCTGTACCACTACCGGTCTCCACCTTGCATCCCTTAACATATGTAGCCTCTTAAAGAAAACTGCTACTCTCCAGTGCTGGGTCACCCAGCATCAACCTGATATTCTTGCTCTGGTAGAGACTTGGCTCTCTAAGTCCACCCCTGACTCTGCTATCTCCCTCCCTGGATACACCTTATTCAGGGAAGACCGTCTAGGCAAATGCGGTGGTGGGTGCGCAATATTCATGCGGGACACCCTAATAGGTCACGCACTCCCTGCTCCAAAACTTGACTATGGCGCCCAAGCCCTCACACTAAAAGTAATCCCTGACCCCGCCAGAGGCCCTCTTTTTCTCACTGTCTCATACATACCCCCAAGAAACCAGAACTCAGCAGTCCAGTACCTCATAGACTACCTCACATCCTTCCCGCACAAAGTTGAGCAAGTCATCCTTGGTGGTCTTAATGTTAACTGGCTCACTTCTGCCACCTCCCAAACCAGGGACTCCTTCGCTGCCCTGGATATGTCCCAACTAGTCTCACAGCCCACCAGGTTCAACCGATCCAGTGGAACCAACACCCTCCTAGATGTTATCTTATCAAACCACCCCTTTAAAATCTGGGATATCACTGTCCTCCCTGTCTCACTTAGTGATCACTCCCCAGTCATCTGTACCTGGTCATCCTCCTCTCCAAAACCAGTGTCCCAGGCTACACTGCGCCGGCGGCTACGCCCTGGTGCCCTAAAAAAGTTGAAACAGCATCTAGCCCAGCTAGACTGGTCCCCTATCCAACATGCCCCAGATATCGACTCAGCTCTTGACTTCTTCACAAGTGCCTTCTGCAAGGCCTGTGACCTCTTCGCCCCCCAACCAGGATCCGTACAAAGAAAAGCAACACCCCTTGGATCACCCCTTCCCTCATCCAGAAACTTAAGAATAGAGATAATCTCTGGCGAATCACTGTAGATTCAGGCAATCCATCTGACAGACAAGCCTACAATGCAGAGCGCAATAAGTGCACCTGGGCCATCAGACAGGCCAAGGCGGAGCACTACCAGACCACCCTCACCTCCACCTGGGGCTCGGCCCGTACCTTCTGGGATAGTATGAAAGAACTAAATGGGAAGACCCGCTCCCCTCCACCATCTCAGCTCACCATCGATGGCGCTACCTCCTCTGATCCACTACCTATAGCTGACTGCCTCAACACCACTTTCTCTGATCTAAGCTCTGTCCCCCCCAGCAGCTTTTTTGATCCAATCCCCTCCTCCTCCCCCCTGCCCTGCATCGCCCCCTTTCTACCTGCATCCTATCCTCCCACGAAGCTCGGCCACACCTGCTAAAAGCTCTTGGTAGTAATAATCCCAGCAGCGACCCCCTCGACTCCAGGATCCTCCGGCTGGTCCTGGACGTTGTCCTAGTCCCCCTGACGGACCTACTCAACCGGTCTCTATGCCTTGCACAGTTCCCCAGTGCATGGAAAACTGCTGAAATCACTCCAATATACAAGAGCCGTGATCAGTCCTCCCCCAGCAACTATTGGCCAATCTCCATCCTCCCCCCACTCTCCAAAGCCCTCGAAAAAGTGGTGTCTATCCAACTATCTGAGTACTCGGCTAAGTATGACATTATGTGACCGGAGCAGCACGGCTTCCGCCCAGGACACAGTACAACCACTGCTCTCCTGGAGTTCTCACAATGCCTGCATTCTGCTCTCGACTCTGGTGGCCTGGCCGGTGCAGTGTTCATTGACCTCTCCAAGGCCTTTGACACTGTCTGTCACCCCCTCCTTTTCGACTCTCTCCAGCAACTCGGTTTCTCTGCTGGTCCCCTTGCCTGGTTTTCCAACTACCTCTCTGCTAGATCCCAGCGTGTAAAAATCAACGACTCCCTCTCCAACATTTGACCAGTTAGCTCAGCCTCCGGGATCCCACAGGGCTCAATCCTGGGTCCTATTCTCTTCAGTCTCTACCTCAACACTCTCCCCAGCTCCTGCAATAGCAAGATGCTCCTCTATGCAGACGATGCAGTTCTCTTTGCCTCACATCCAGATCCCTCCACTCTCCAATCATCCCTTCAACTCGCCTACAACCAAACAAAAAGGTGGTTTCTTGATCACAGACTAGTCATAAACCTTAAGAAAACCAAATCAATGCTCTTCTCTCACCACCAAAATAAAGCTAGAAGTGCCCCCCTCCTGATTACCCCTAACTCTCAGCTCCCATCAGAGCAAGTGCCCACATACAAATACCTCAGCATCACTTTCGATACTGTCCTCACCTTCCACACCCACATAAACGCTCTTTCCTCCACCATGAACTCTTGGATTGGCCTACTTTACCGCCATAGGGATTGCCTGCCCCTCGCTGCCCATCACTTCCTCCGTCCTGTCCCTAATGGACTACGGCTTGCCCATCTATGCTGCAGCTGATAACACCTTCCTCTCTAAAATCCAGCTCTTCATCAATAAGGCCTGTAGGCTCCTGACCGGAGCCACCAGCCACACCCACATCTGCCTGCTCTATTCCTCCGCCAACCTGCTGAACTTCGAGGAACGTCTGCAGTATCAGACCTGCCTTCTTGCTAAGAAATCCCTGCTCGGACTCTCCCCCCCAGGAGTCTCTGCCTCCCTACCACGGTCATCCTCATCCATTTCCACCTGCAGTTCTGTTAAAACCACCTTCAAAGTGCCCAGAACCAAGACCTCCCTCGACCAAAGGTCCTTCTTTTATCAAGCCCCCGTCTGGTTCAACTCCCTCTCTTCCTTCCTGCATCACCAACACTGCCAAACTTGGTCCCTTCAAAACCGCTCTCCGGAACCATCTGTTTAATGTTCGCTGCTGGTGCAACTAACCCTGCCCCCCTAATCCTACTGCAGGACCTTTCCCTACCTGGCCCCCTTAATCTCGACAAGGTCCCCTGGACTGCCCCCTACCCCTTTTTACCTACCCCCTTAGGTTCATACAAGGATGTATTTCACTGCAACTCCAGAGAAATTGTACATCTTCAATTGTAAATCTGTATTTTATACCAACAAGTAACTAAGTGTATTCTGTGTTCAATGTCTTCACCTGTAATGTTGTTCAATGTTGTATCTGCACAATGTTCTATTGTCTTGCCCTCCCTGCGACAAGGTACCTTTGTAAATGAGTCCCTGACTCAAAGGTTGTAAATCCGACTTGTTCAAATAAATAAAATAAATAAATAATAGGCAGGTGTGGTATTACAGTCTGTCATCAAAGTTCAGCCAGTTTGTTTGGTTATAGAGGGAGCAGGTGTGGGTGGTACTGGGGCAGCCCAGCGAGAGACGGCAGGCTTTGTTGAGCGACACTTTGACCCTTTTTAGGGCAGTGTTGTCAGCCACCCCATAGATGACAATGCCATAGTCAACCACCGATAGTACCGAGGAGGAGATGGCAAGTTGGAGGGCTCGGGGTGGGGAGAGACGCTGACGATGGGGTAGAGGAGCCCTATAAGGGAGTTTACATTGGAGCAGAGCTGTTGTATATGGTTATGGAAGGTAAGGGCATGGTATTAATACAACATCTCACAACATTTATGATTTATTCATGAGTTCTCCCCATTCTGGGGCATCAGGGTTAGAAATTAATGCTATTTCGCCCTGTTCTGTATACCACTTTTCAAAGCAGACTACCATTTCATCATGCTGGCTGTCTGACTGTAATAACACTTCTCCATGCCACTGCTCTATAGTTTAATCTGTAGCACAGCTCTTCTGGATAGGTAGAATACCAAATCTGGGGTCTTAGTATTCCACCTCCTACAGCAGATATTTTTTTTAATTTCTACCTTTGCACAGAAATTGTAGAAATGAACAGTTGAGCATACTGGGGAGTGCCTCAACCTGACATGCTCAAAGTTGCCGCAGATACTGAATGTGAAAGAGACTGCTGTGTAGGACAGCTCCTGAGTGGGTATGGCTCAGCAGCATCAGTGACAGCACATTGCGCTACCATACGGAAAAGCCAGGTTTGTACTGCAATGCTGACTCACAGCCCTTTGTCAGCAGTATTTCGGAGACATTGTGGAGGCAGTATGCTCAAATGTAATTGACAGAAAGCAGGTTCCACTGCTTACACAATACAACCTGTTCCCCCTACTCCACTCAGAAAAGTGACATCATAGGAGAACTCCAATCAAGGGTCAAGGGGGAACCTAAATAGGAAACATCTCACTGATGACGGCTGCAGGCTGCCTGCAGACTTTACAGGCTGCGACTTCCCCAAACCATCCCCCCATCCGGACTCCTGGATTCAGGTCCCACTAAGCTCGGGACAAAGGCCTAGGCCAAAAGGGCCCCTCCTGGAGGAATACTACAGAGGGTCACATTGCATGGGCCGACACTTGGCTGCCCTCTGATGCAGGAGTGGAGACAATCTCCATTACCACATGGTCATACATTGCTAGAGCACTTAAACATTATTAGGGTAGTGAGAGACCCACTTGTATAGAGCAGATACCGATATGTCCATGCCCCCCACAAGTGCCACAATTGGTTCGGTCAGCACAAAGGGAATGGGACTGCCAGCAGAGGTTCGACGCAGTACCAGGCCAAAGCATGGAGCAACACTGAGAGGTAGAGGGGAGAAAAAACAGACAAAAAGCTTGAAGATACAAGTTTACAAATTCCGATCTGTGGCAGTGCTCTTGGTGCATTTGCATTCCTTGTATTTTAAATGTATTTTATGTATTTATTATTTGGTAATCATTTTCTCACTACGATCATCATTTGTCATGTTGTGTTAAACGCTTCTTGTCCTGTATGTACTTTATGCCATATCTATTTCATTGCCATCTTTACAGCTCCGACTGTGCCTGAAAACGGTCCCTGGGAACAGTGCACCCACCTGATAAACAAGTTAAATAAATGAAGTGTATGTTCCAAAAAGGAATAACACTCCTTTTCCCATATATTAAATAGTACTCCTCTGGGATAAGACAAGACATAGCACTGCCAATTAGATCCTGCATCAGCAAATTTTACGGGGAGAGGGAGGGCTAGGAAAACATTTGGCCAAATAACCTGTTCCAAGGTCATGCACAGAGTTAGCAGTTGAGACAGGTTGTTTATTCAGGGCTTTGAAAAAGAGGTACTACTAACCAGCTTTTAACGAGAAGGAAAACTGCACCAAGAGCCACATTTGTTTCTAATTTTTGGCCAGAACATACTAAACGTAATGCTCGGTTCCAGTTGTGACTTTTGGGAGGAAGGGGAGTTACACAGGAAGGCAGTGATAGTAACAACAGAACAATTTCACCTTCAATAAAAGCATAAACAACTTAAGGTTCCTGAAGCAGGAGAATAAATAGAGAATACTGTCTGGGCAACTATGCGCAACCAGCTTGTGCTGCCACCGAGGGGTTCTGACTCTGTTAGACCTCGAGAGCGAAGCTCAAGAGGCCACACAGAATCAGAACCCCAAGGTGGTAGCTCAGGCTGGTTGGGCACAGTTTGCCCAGCTAGTATATCTTATAGTGTATAGTGACCCCGCAAGTTTCACAACAAAAAACAATAAAAAAAAATTTTTTAAATGATTCTGAATGTAATGCGCTCCTCTGCCACTTTTGGAAGAAAACACAGCCACCATCCTGTCAGAAAATTTACTGTTCGAATTCTGAGATGTGTGCACGGCGGTTTTTCCTTTAGTTAAAATTGCTGGCTCGTGAACTCTCAAAACCAGTCAAGATGTTGTTGTATCACAGTATGGTATTACTGCGTTCCATGAACTCTGAACTGTGGTATAACAACATTTTGACTGCGATAGAAGGGGTCACTATACACTATATGATACTGAATAATTAACCTCCGACTGCGAAGAACTGGGTTGTTAGGACACTGTGGGGTTCTCATGATGAGATAGAACCATAAGAGCATAGTTCTCAGAGGTGTACTTACTGTACGGTAGCTCAGCAGGAAATGCTATGACAGGACCTTCCTAATCAATAGTCTTTTTCTGGGGATGCATGCAAATTGGTAACCGCATCTTGAGCACACACTGGTACTTCTGCTTGTGCCTGCTGTGGACCCCTTAGCCACAGGAGTCTGTGTCAGGCGTCTCTGCTGGAAAAGCCAGCAATTCTTCAGTAAGGAAAACATTATTCAGAAGTCTCACTAATGAGTGGAGTAAAGCAATCTTTCCAAAGTCATTAGATATGCCAGATGCACCCTCCCCATGACACCAGAGGCCTAGGTGTTGTTGACCAAAAATGCATCGTTGGCTTGACTAATACAGTAAGGACAAATGAGTCGTAAGGAGAATGTCAACATCCTGTTGCAGGCCCTGCGTTTTATTTATTTTTTTAAGAAAATGGTCTGTGGAATACCACTGTGCCAATGTAAACAAAAAAGGCTGATATCCTGTAATCTGCCTAATCAAACCAGTGGAAAATGCTCCAAGGGAGAGAAAGAGAGAGAGGCGTTGTGCAGGATTACTGTTTAGTCTGGAGCCCATGCAAGCCCCTAAGGTAGAGAAATTCTGGCTGAAGAAAAGACATGAGAGCTACTAGCTGGAGAAAGCTATGAGCTCTATCAGATGGGAAAAAGCTGTGAACAGTCTTGACTGGAGATCTACAAGATAGGGAAAAGGGCTGAGCTCTACAAGCTAGAGATAAGATGCAAGACTACCACCTGAAAAAAAGGTGTGAGCTCTACGAGCACAAGCACAGCTGTGAGCTTTGCCAGCCAGAAAAAGGCTGCAACTTGTACCAGCTGGAGAAAAGCTGCCAGCACTACCGTCTGAATAACAGATGTGAGCACTACCAGCTGAAGAATAGTTGTGAGCTCTAACAGCTGTAGAAAAGGGGAGAGCTGTCCTGGTGAAAGAAAGGGTGTGAACACTATTGGATGAAGAAAAGGTGTGAACACTACTGGATGAAGAAAAGGTGTGAGCTCTCCCAGCTGGACGAATGATGTGAGCTCTACCATCTGGGGAACAGTATGAGATCTACCGGATGGAAAAAATATCTGAGTTCTACCAGCTACAGAAAAGACGTGAAGTGAGTGAAGTCCTCAGTCATCTGTTAACTGAAATGTAGGACGACGACAGAATGTGAAAAAGTGTGGGACACATGCCCTAAAAATGTGGGCCCCATCATCAAATCATGAAGATACAAGCTCGGGATACTAGCACAACTAGCACTTTAATTTGTGCAAAGTTCAAGTTTGCTTTAGCAGCACAAATAGTACAGTTACAAGTATGGCAAGAAAACTGAGGATTCAGGAGTTTAATGAATGGCGGTAACCTGGTGTCAGGAAAAAGGGTATGGGCTGGTAGAAGGGTGGGTGGGGGGACCTGGGAGGACAGCGGTCAATATGCTGAAGATAGACTGCACTTAAATGAAGAGGGAAGAAAGTACTGAAACAAAAGTTTGAGAAGTATATTGAGAATTTAAATTAGATGGGGGGGTGGGGGTGGCAGACGGGACTGAGGTGATCAGAGGCCTCAAGATGGGAAACCATATGGACTCCCCCCACACACACACACACACAATAACAGTGGGATAAGGCGAGGAGCAAACAATAAAGGGAGGGGAGAAAGAAAGGGGATGGAAAGTGGAATTTTTAAATGTTAGAAGCCTGGGGAATAAAAATGCAGAACTACAGGCTCTCATGGCGGAGGGAGGGGTGGACGTGGCAGCCATCACTGAGACATGGGCCACCCAAAACCATGACTGGGCCCTGGCGGTTACAAGTTATAGACTATTCTGCAAGGATAGAGTTAAAGGGAAAGGAAGGAACTAGCACTCTACGTGAGGGAGGGGCTAAAGTGTGTTAAGGAAGAGGGGGAGGAGGGAGATACAGAGGCTCTATTGTTGCAAATCCAAGATCCAAAAAAACATGACACTAGAGTTGGGGGTGGTGTACAGGCCACCCTCCCAATCAGAAAAGACAGGGTATTGGTGGAACAGATGCGGAGGAACTGTGAGAAAGGTGATAGTAGGTGACTTCAACCTGCCGGGAGTGGAGTACGGGACACCTGCCACCCAGTGTAGGAGGGAACAAATAATGCTAGACGCCTTCCAGGATAACTTCCTGATGCAGTTGGTCAGCAAACCAACTAGGGAAGGGAGTACCCTTAACCTTGTACTGTCTAATGGAGAGTGGGTGAGGGATCTGAGGGTGGAGGAACCACTAGTGGGGAGTGACCACCGGACAGTATGGTTCCAGTTGCAGCTGGGCATTGAGAGGGGGGCATCTGGCACAAAGGTGCTAAACTTTAGAAAGGATGATTTCAAAAAGGTGGGTGAAATTGTGCAAGGGTTCCTGGACAGAATTCAACCTAATATGGACATGAATCAGAGGTGGGAAATCATTAAGCTAGCAATAGTGGAGGCAACAAATTCCTGCAGCAAGGCCCAAAATAAAAAGACTAGGGTGAAGAAAAAGGACTGTGAAGGTGTCAAGTGAGCTCAGGCTGGCGAAGGGAATTAAAGAGGGGGGAAAAAAAGACTTCTTCAAGTACATCAGGGAGAAAAGGGGTTGTAAGGATTAAGAAGGAGAGGTAATGGGTGGAAAAAGGGGATGAAAAGGCAGAAGCACTTAACATCTACTTCTGCTCTGTTTTTTTTTACTAAAGAGAAAGGGGGGGGGATACCTAAGGTTGGGGAAGGATAGGATCAGAGGGGTAGGGAGACAGACGGGGAAATCACAGAAGGTAGAGTGCTAGAGGGGTTAAGGGAACTGAGGGTGGACAGGATGGCATACACCCCAGGGCACTGGCAGCTCTATTTAATGCCTCTCTGGACTCAGGGTGTGTACCTCAGGATTGGAGAATGGCTCACGTGGTCCCAGTCCATAAGAGTGGCCCCAAAGATGAACCAGGAAACTATCGACCAGTGAGTCTCATGTCCATAGTGGGGAAACTGATAGAAACAATCGTGAAGGAGAGGCTGGTGACCCTGCTGGAGGTCAGTGGGATGCAGAACAGTAGGCAGCATGGTTTTGTCAAGGGCAGATCCTGCCAGACCAACCTAGTGGACTACTATGACTGGGTGACTAGGGAAATGGGCAAAGGGCATGCGGTGGATGTCCTGTACCTGGACTTCAGTACGGCATCTGACTTCGGTGTTACACTGGAGACTAGCATGTAAGCAAAGGGGCACAGGGTTGGGGGTTAAACTGGTGGGATGGGTGGAGAAATGACTGCAGGGATGGCAGCAGAGAGTGGTGGTGGGAGGTGAATTATCATCCTCAAGGGCAGTCACGAGCGGGGTCCCACAGGGGTCAGTGCTGGGGCTGGTGTTATTTGGGGTATTTATTGTAGACATCTTGGTAGGTGTAAATAGCAAGATCAGTCTATTTGCAGACAACATCAAGATGGGAGCAGTGGTGGATGACCAAGGGGGGTGGCAGGGATTGCAGGAAGATCTAACAAGGCTGGAGACATGGTCTGACACCTGGCACCTTGGTTTCAATGCCAAAAAATGCAAGGTGCTACATTTCGGGGCAAAGAATCCAAAGAGGAGCTACCATCTGGGGGGCGCAGCTAGCTGTGACTGAGGAGGAGAAAGATCTGGGGGTGCTCATTACAGGAGCAATGAACAACTCAGCACAGTGTAGGAAAGCAGCAGCAGTGGCCAACAAGATGCTGGGGTGTACTGCAAGGGGTATAACCTCTAGGAGGACAGAGGTGATTCTGCCATTATACAGATCATTGGTCAGACCCCACCTGGAGTACTGCATTTAGTTTTGGCGCCCTTACCTAAAGAGGGACCTTAGATTGATGGAAGGGGTGCAATGCAGAACAAAGATGATCATGGGTCTGGGGGAGTCACCATGTGAGATCAGACTGAGGGAGTTGAACATGTACTCTCTGGAGGACGGGGGGATATGATTGAGACCTTTAAGTACATGAGAGGAATAAACAGGACAGGCACGGAGGGACTGTTCAAGGGGAGGGTGGAGAGAGAGACACATAGAGTCATGACATGAGATTTGAGGGTGGAAGGTTTAGGAGGGAGATGAGGAGGCATTTCTTTATGGAAAGGGTGGCAGAAGAGTGGAACGCATTACCGGCAGAGGTGCTGGCCTGTAAAACAGTGGAATGCTTCAAGAGGGGCTGGGATAGGGCAAAAAGGAGGGTCATGGGAGGGGCAGCTGCAGAGTAGGGGTGCTAGCTGCAAACTTGAGCAGACTCGAAAGATCAAATGGCCTTTTTCTGCTGGCAGTTTTGTATGTTCGTAGTTACGTAAGAACTTACCATAACAGTACAAAATCACACATGCCCTCACAATGCAAAGCATCATGGGCTGCGTATGCAAATCACCACAGAATGTTATGCTGGTCCAACTTTAAGCAAAATTGCATGGTGCCAAAAGGCCTCTCACACAGTTTGCAAAGGGTGCTAACAGAAGACACAGACGCGTGTTTCGTCCTACCAGGACTCATCAGTATGCCTCGTCTGTTTGACACCCCAGTGGACTGGACCAGCTACCCTAAGACAGTGTGTCTTGGATATGTTGTGGTGAACCCAATAAAATAAAAAACTATTTAAAAGACAAAGAACCTCTGTGTGTAAACACTGAGGCAAGGGTTACCCCAAAGGGCATTTGGCTGGGAAGCCAAGTTTCAAGAAAATACAAAATCACACATGCCCTCACAATGCAAAGCATCATGGGCTACCATAACAGTAGATCTTTGAGAGAAGCTCTTGCAACAGGCCAGCACCGGTAGAACTAAGCCGCCAGGTGCCAGGACCACACAGAGAACTTTCAAACTAGCAGTCTACCACAGGGGACCACCCATCGCCAGTGTCAGCCTATCCTATGAAGGCGGGCAGTCCCCACACCCTCCTCAGTTCTCCCACCGGAGACCCAGCGCAGGTAGCGAATGGAGAACTGAGAAGGTTCCTGAGAGCCAAGGAAGAAAAGACAGAAGTAGAGCAAGAGAAACAAGGAACAGCAGGGAAAAGGAGGGAGGGAGGGAGAGAAAGCAGGACCTGTTGCAAGTGCTTCTCTCGAAGATCTACTATTACGGTAAGTTCTTACGTAACTGAACTATCTTACTTCGAGGAAGGCTCTTGGACCACGCCAACACCGGTAGGTCTGAGTCTCAAGCAGTTCTGGGCATGACCAGGAGAACAGCACTGGGAGGAGGACAGATCAGCAGCCAAGAACTCAGGAGAGAAGACCCAAAAGTACTGCTAGGCTGAAACTGTCCCTGCGCCGAGAGGCGATGTCCAGACTGTAATGCTTGATGAATTGAAGGTGTGGACAGAACTTCAGGTGGCAGCTGAACAAATATCCACAGCAGAAACATTTCTGAAACAAGCTGTGGAGGCAGCCATACCCCTGGTTTAATAGCCCTTAACCATTCCCAGAATGTCCTTGTTGTACTTACAATAACACTAAATAATGCAATTGGCTAACCACTTAGACAAAGACTGTTTGAAAACAGGAGCGTCCTCTCTCGAGGCAAATGAAACAAACAACTGGTCAGACTTCCTTGAAGTCTTGGTCCGGTGCGTACAGTAATGTAAGACTATGTACATCCGCTGGCCTGGTGGCGCTGATGGTTGAGGCGCTGGAACGCCACACCTGGTGCCACACCGGTGACCCGGGTTCGGGAACAGGCCAGGGCTGCCGGGGGTCGGCAGGGGCGAGACAGAATAGAGCACCAGAGGACTGCTCTCCTCTCTTGGGGAGGGAGGATGTGTCGTCCCACCTGTCAACTGCCCTCCAGTGGGGGCTAGGAGCCGGCTGGCGTGGCGTGTGCATACCCCCACATGCATGTGTGGCGCCTTGCATGCCGGAGGAGCACAGAAAATGGCAGCTGGGGCCTCTATGAGATCCCCAACCTCGTCCCACCAGCTCGCTGTAGCCTCTCGGATTTGGATTGTGTGCCCGGGAGGGGCTCTCCTTTCCGCCCTGCCACGGGGGGGGATCTGTGGGGGGTCTCTGGGGTGGCGGTTGGTCTGGTGGCCGGGTTGAGCAGGGATGGAATTCCTGTCCCCAATACGCCCAGGTGGTAAAAATAAGGTGGAAAAAAAAAAAAGATTCCATGTACATCCAAAGTGTGGTGCAAAGCCTCCCCCTGATTAGAGTACTCTGGATAATAAACCAGAAGGTGGATGGATTGATTCAAAGCAACCTCTGACACCACCTTGTGAAGAAACTTAGGATTTGTACGCAATAACACCCTGTTTTTGTGGAAAGCAAAATAAGGCTCTTCACACTACAGAGCCTGGAGCTCAGAAATCCTTCGTGCAGAAGTAACAGCAACTAAAAAGAGTGCTTTCCACGACAGAGAGCTCAGTTCGCAACTCATTGCCAGTTCAAAGGGAGGTAATGTGAGCTTCTCCAACATAAAATTGAGGTGCCATGGAGGAACTGGGTCCCGAATGGGAGATTTCAGATTCAAAATGTCCCGAAGAAATGTGTGGGACACCTCAAGCTGAGTCACAGCCCTGCCCTAGATAGGCACATGGTACGCAGAAACAGCAGAAAGATGCACCTTGAGGGAGGAATACTCCAAGCCTGAGTCAGAAAGGGAAAGAAGATACCCCAACACCTAATTAACCGGGCAGGTGAAGGGGTCCAATCGGTGTGAAGAAGCCCAAAGAGTGAAATGCTACCATTTCATGGTGTAAGTGGCCCTGGTAGAGGGTTTCCTAGCAGCCACCCGGACATCTACAACCCTAGAGGACACCTGAAGTGGGCAATAACTAGGTCCACAGGAGCCACACATGGAGATAAGGAGACTTCAGATGGATCAGGGTGCCCTGGTCCAGGGAGACCAAGCCGGTGCACAGGGGCAACAGCACTGGAGGTTCCACCGCTAGCTGTTACACCAAGGGTAACCAAATCTGACATGGCCAGAAGGGCACTATGAGAATCATCTCCACCCCTTCTAACTGGTGCTAAAGCAGGACCCTCTGTAGGAGCAGGAAGGGAGGAAAGGCGTACAGAAACCTCCCCTTCCAGCAGATGGACAATGCATCTCACCAGAAAACTCCAGGCTGGAATCAAGCAAGCAGAAAAGCGCCAGTTTTGCATTGCGTAGGGACACAAAAAGGTCCAACTCTGGACAACCCACCTGTCGAAGAGATCTTCGACCACTGGGGTCAGAAGCTTCCACTCATGAGTCCGCAATCTGGAGTGCCTGAGACTGTCTGCCAGGACGTTTTAGATGCCTGGAACATGTACACCAGAGAGCTCCAGATCGTGCTTGATGGCCCAATACCATATTCTCATCGTCTCCCAACACAGGAGGTAAGAGTGAGTCCCCCTGTTAGTTGATGCAATACACCACACACATGCTGTCCGTCTGTACCAGCAGTGGACCGGGAAGGAGATGAGTCTGAAAAGCCTGCAGAACATAAAGGACTGCTCACATCTCCAGGACATTGATATGGAGACCCTGTTCCAACTCCATCCAGGTGCCCTGGGTCTGGTGATCGACCAGATAAGCGTCCCAACGCAGGCCGGATGCGTCCATCGTGAGAATCTGACAGCGGGTCGAGAGCTGAAAGGAGACCCCCCCCCCCCCGAAGGAGGGTGGCTGACTCCAGCCACCACAACAAGACTCTCCAGACTGGGTTAGAGACCATGACCAACTGGTCCAGATCGTCTATGTGTTGCTCCCACTGGACTCTTAAGGTCCACTGAGGAACCCACATGTGCAGGTAGGTGAGAAGAACCGTGGCAATGGCTGCTGCCATGTGGCCCAGGAGGCACAGGAATACCCTGACGGGCGACTGGAGGAAACCAGATGGGCCTCCTTCATCAGTCATTCCACCCTGTCCATGGGCAAAAAGGCCATACCCTGGTTGGTGTCCAGAACTGCCCCTATGTACTGAAGGCACTGGCAAGGAGAGAGGCAGGACTTCAGCAGACTGATGGTGATCCACAAGGCCTGAAACAGACGGAAGGTATATTACACAGTCCGAACTAGGTGATCCCTGGAGGGGGCTGCTAGCAGCCATTCATCCAGGTAGGGGGAACAAGTAGAAGCCCTGCTCTTCAGAGCAGCTGCCACCACCGCCCAGCACTTGGTAAAGACCCTGAGAGCCGAAGAAAGGCCAAAAGGAAGGGCCCAGAATTGAAAATAGGCCCCCTGAAAATGGAATCAAAGGAAGCAACAATGGACAGGAAAAATTTGGATATGTACGTAGGCATCTTGCATGTCCAAAGAGCAGAGCCCATCCCCCTGGTGCAAAAGGGGTAACAACTCTTAAAGGGTGACCATCCTGAACTGCCTGTATTCTATGTACAGATTCAGATGATTCAGGTCCAGGATGGGTCAACAGTCCCCGGTCTTTTGGAGGATGAGGAAGAAGTGGGAGTAAAACCCCCTTCCCCAATGAGACGGTGGGGCGGGCTCTATTGCTCTTTTTTATAGAAGAGCCTGAATTTCCTCCCAGATGAGGGGCAGGTGGGTTGGAGGGTATGAGGAGTTTACCGGATGATTTTCTGGAGGCCACTCTAGTAATTCTAGAGTGTGACTGTGCTTTATGATCTGAAGCACCCAGTTGTTCGTGGTTATTTCCTGCCACCTGTCTAGGAGGAGGGAGAATGAACCCCCAACAGAATCCCCAAGAATGATGTCCAGGGGGTGTTACGGAGTCAAGAGGTAGGGGCAGGGCAAGGAAGGGCTCTGGAGGCAGCGGCTGTGGGGACTGACATTGCCTTGCACTTGCCCTGATCTTTGGAAGACTGGCCGGACTGCTTACAGGAGGAGCGGTGAAAGGAAGGACGCTGATTCACTCTAAGCTGAGTATGGTAAAGCAAATGAACCATCCTAAGGGCACAGCCTGACTCCTGGAGGGTGGACATTATGTTCTGAATGTCCCCACCAAGAGGACGGAGCCCTGAAAGGGGCTGTCCCAGATGCTGGACTGCATGTCTGAGGCAAAGCCAGATACCCAGAGCCGCAAATGGCACCAGAGGCAGACACCAGCAGCTGCTCCCTTGCCTGAGGCATCCACAGCATCGTAGGCAGCCCAGAGAACGTGGCTGCCGACTTAAGGAGCTGGGTAAGTTGTGTCTTAGAGTGATCCTCAGGCAAGGCATGCATGCATGAGGTCCCTGGTTTGGTCCCAAAGGACACTCTGATACTGGACCATATAGGCAAGGTATGTAATGGTCTGGATAGCCACGGTAGTGGATGCAAAGATGTGTTTACTCAAGTGGTCCAGCTGCCTGGACTACCTCTCTGGGGGAACAGCACTAAGGTACTTGGGTTTTTTGGCATGGTCATGTGCCGCATTGATGACCATCAAATCAGCCTTAGGGTGGCCCCATAAAAAGAGTTTACCAGCCAGAGCATGATAAAGACGATCCGCCTTCTCAGGCAATGGAGGGGTGGATGAGGAGTGATTCCAAGCCACCCTGGTGACATCACAGGAGTCAATCAGGGATGGCACCACCACCAGGAAGGCATCCCGCTGCTTCAAATAAATGACCAGGCAACACACCTCTGGGTCCTGCTCCTCAGTTTCCCATCCCACAATGGACTGAATGTGGTGCATGACATCCATAAAAGATGGATCAGCAGTAGGGGACTTGGGAATTATATTGGAGGGTTCCTCACCATCTGAAGACTCCCCAGGTGAGGAGAAAGACCCAAAGCAATCTGAGTCATCCTCGTTCAACTTCTCCTGGTCAGGTCGAGATTTGGAGGACCACGATGTCTGGGTTTTGCTGGCGCCAGACTGTCCTGAATCCTGGCACAGCACATCCTGGCTGGGACACTGGGGAGGCAATGGGGGCAGGTCCTGAGGAGCGGGAGGTCTGTCTCTGAACAAAGGACCACCACATGGAGAATAGTGCATCATAATCCACTGGAGGGGGAAAATTACAGACAGGTGGGTATGGATAAGTCAGCATCAGGCAGGGGGTACGTCGGCAGTGGGGCTGATGCAGGGCACCCTGGCAAAGGACCACATGGCGCAGGCTGGGGATCCAGCGCCGGGCCTGCAGGAGTCAGCAACGGTGCAGGCTGTGGAAAAGGCAACACCAGCGCCTGGCCCACAGGCTAGGGCAGTGGCTGGACTGGTGGTAGCCCAGCGGGCGGCAGCAGGGAGCGCCCGGAAGAAGCACCTGTCGGTGCTGGGAGAGCAAGGAAGCAGGCACCTGGTGGAAAAGATCTCAGGTGAGGCAGAAGTAGCATCCGGAGCTAAGAGGCGTGCAGTAGCCTGCTGCGGCGCTGCCTTGAAGGACTGATGTCTGGTCCTGCAGAAGACCAACATAAGCAATGCCTTGGCCGGGGTGGGTGGGGTGGAGGGGACGACTGTCAAAGAACCGGACGCCTGAAACATCAACACCGCATGAGCCTCCTGGCTGAGAGCCCGTGAAGAAATGGGCTTGAATGACAGGGGAGAAAGTCCCTTGCCCCAACGAGCTGCCACCTGTAATGGCAATGAGGGTGGGCAGCTGTGCCACCGGTAGCCTGGAAGAGGAAAGGGTTGGCAGGGCTTAGGGAGCTGCCCCCCACGGGAGGGCGACCCTGGTGTGGTTGAGGGTTTGTGAGGTGACCATGATCAGGAAGCAGACCGGTCCTGGTCCCAGTGTTTGTCCTGCTGCTTATGCTTCACACCAGATTTCTGAGAAGATGAAGAAGCCCCTGAGGACTGTGCCAGCGAGGTTGAAAGGCTACTGACTTGCAGCTCCTTTTCCACTGCAACCAACTTCTGCTTTGTAACGTGGCTCTATAAGATCTTAAGACGATGTCTCCAAGTGGCCTTGTTGAATTTCTGGCAAATTTGGCAGGCTTCGGTGTCGTGGCTGGTGCCTAGGCAAAGGATATATGCAGAGTGGCCAACTTTTTCAAGAATCTGATTGCTGCAGGCACACTTTAGGGAAGAGTCGGAAGATGAAGCTGGTGGAGAAGACATAAATCCAGTGGCTGAAACACCAAAAATTCGTTGTTAGACTACTAAAAGAAAAGGAAAATAAAAAAGCACAGCAAGCACTAGTAATGGCGGTCGACTGTAGCTACGGCGTCCACTAAGGTCTGACGTGTGCGGGTCAATGGCGGGAAAGAACTGAGGAGGGTGTGGGGGACTGCCTGCCTTTATAAGATAGGCTGACGTCAGCCGGCCTGGTGGTGCTAAGAGTTGAGGCGTTGGACGCCACACCTCACACCATGCTGACAACCCGCGTTCGGGAACGGCACGGGCCGCTGGGGTCAGCAGGGAGGGGAAGGATTGAGCGTCCGGGCGGACTGCTCTCCTTCTCCGGGAGGGGAAGTGGAGCACCGGCATCACGCTTGCCCCCTGGTGAAGCGGGGTGCTCGCACCGGGCGAGCATGGGGGGAACCGAGTGCAGACGCTTCGAGGAGAGCTCGCACAGAAGCGTGCGGGCTCCTCCTCAGCTTGTGTCACTGCATGCACCTGGTTCCACAGGGGAACCAACAAGAAAAATTGGGTGGGGCCTCCACCTCTATGAAGCCCTCCCCAGGCTTCAATTAGTCTCTGTCGCCGGATCCCCCAACCAGTTACTGGTACCGCGGGCTGGATAGGGGACCAGTTCCGAGGCCCCGACCTCCGGGGGGAAAGCCGGGGGTGACCGGGGGATCACGGCAGTGACAGAAGGTGGAAGTCCGGGGGCCGTGACCAGGGCAGAAACTTGGTGGAGAGGCCCTGCCACACACACACAAAAAAAAGATTGACTGATGTCAGAGGCTGATGTTGGCAATGGGCGGTCCCCCATGGTAGACTGCTAGCTTGAAAGTTTTCCGTGTGATCCTAGTACTACCATTGTTGGCCTGCTGCAAGAGCCTTCCTTAAAGAAAGATCATGAATTTCTACTTTAAAGACTGACTTTACAATGTAAGACAGTACCTTTACAAGTGGGACACAGTCTGAATGGTAAAATTAGGGACTTCCCTCATCATGAGGGACAGTTGAGAGGTAAAAGTGTGAACTCTTGTTCTAAACTAAAGGTTTGTGCTTTCCTAGTTGTAGAAGAGGTGTTGGCTCTACATGTTGCATAAATAGTGTGAGCTCTCCTGCTTTTAGAAGTTGTGTAGGCTCTACCAGCTGAATAACAGATTTGAGCTCTACTGGCTACAGAGACTGTGTTTATCGGGAACTATTTAGAAAGGGTGAGGACATGGAACATCCAACAGCCATGGGGGAAGAGGGAACATATCAACTGATTTTTAAAAAACATGCACAAATTTGTACATTTTTGTACAGCCTTTAGTCCAATCTAACTTAAAAACATTAGAATCCACTTTGTCAATAACAATAATAATAAAAAAATTAAACCATAATCTGTGACCAGCACTTTAGTGGAGAATGGGGTTTACCAAAAACAGCTCATTTCCCCTCAAAATAAAACACACCGGGGGGGGAAGGGTGAGCTTAGGTCATCAGTGATCAGGCTACTTCAGCTGGAGGTAGGTAACACTGTAGACCATGGAGGTTCGCCCTCCTCCACAGAGGAAGCTACGTTCTGATATGATCAGCAGTGACAGTGCAGCACTGCTGGGAAGGAAGGAAGAAAAAGAATGAAACCATGGAGAAAAACATTATAGCCTATTTCAATGACAGCTCCCTGTCCCACACCACAAGGAAGACACTGTGCATGTAGTGTTGGGGCTAAGACATGGCCAGGGTGGATTGAGGATGGGGGAACACCCATAGCAGGGGACAAGAGGAGGGTGGGAAAAAATAAAACTGGCACTGCATACTAGAAACAGCTGTACTGTACTTTCTCGTTACAAGAAACAGTTAATGCTGCTACATCCTTACCTTACATTCTACCACACTTTGGTCAGATTCACATGTAACGTAGATTTCATCAACTGCTCGTCTCAGATTTTCAAAGAGAAAGGCCCAGTAGCGAGCTCGCAAGTCAACTTTTCTTGGCTGTCTAACCTTGGTTGGGCTCTTCTCAGTATTTTTGTCTGAGGTGGAAATGTTAACTTTACCATCAGATGTAGTGTTCTGTGAAGAAAAAATGTTAGAAAAAGAAAAACATCAAAAATAGAATGATGTAAAACCATACATTAATGCATCAAGTAGGATTGTTTTGTTTTGTCAAACTACAAATACCAGAAGTGTGAATTTGTCATTGGCATATTTATGTGGTATTTGTGCCAAAATGTTCCTACTTGGGAGAAAACAATAACACGGCTCATATATAGGAGGTATACAATAGGCTGACTCAAAATATACAATTTATCTTCAAGTGTGAAGGGGCATGACCATAACTCACAGGTGGCAGAGCCAAGAGTTAAGTTATGAAAGTCCTGATCCCTCACAAGTGAAGATAACCTGTGTATTTTTAAGTCAGACCATCAGAAACATAGAATTTGACGGCAGATAAGGACCGCTTGGCCCACCTAATCTGCCCATTTCCCTACCTATTGGCTAAGCTGCAGATCCAAGTTAACCAACAGCCTACTTCCTCCTACCCCCCTACTAGAATTGCCTTATGTCTGTCCCATGCATTCTTGAATTCCTCCACTGTTTTTGAGTCCACTACCTCCTCAGGAAGGCTGTTCCATGTATCCACAACCCTCTCCATGAAAAAATACTTCCTCACGTTACCTTTGAGCTGTCCCCCCTCTATCTTCAAATTGTGCCCCCTAGTTCTTGCACATCTCTTTTTCTGAAAGATGCTACCATCTTGGACTCTGCTGATTCCCTTGATGTACTTGAAAGTTTCTATCATGTCCCCTCCTCCCTCCTCTCCTCCAGTGTATACATATTAAGCTTCTTTAATCTCTCTCCGTATGTCTTCTGGTGCAGACCTTGCACCATTTTAGTTGCCCTCCTCTGGACAGCCTCCATCCTGTCTATGTCCTTGCGGAGATGGGGGTCTCCAGAACTGGACGCAGAACTCCAGATGGGGTGTCACCAACTGTCTGTGCAAAGGGATAACAACTTCCTGTTTTCTACTGGTGATGCCTCTCCCTATGCATCCCAGTATCTCACCAGCTCTTCTTACTGCCTTTTCACATTGCTTGCCCACCTTAAGGTCATCTGATATGACTACCCCAGGACCCTTTCCATTTCTGTAGTTATTATCTCGACTGCCACTGCATACTCTTTCCCTGGATTTTTGTTTCCCAGGTGCATTACTTTGCACTTCTTTGCACTGAATCTAAGCTGCCACATATTTGACCATTCCTCCAACCTTGCCAAGTCCCTTTGCATTCTCTCCACCCCACCTTCTGTATCAACCCTGTTGCAGATCTTTGTGTTATCTGCAAAGAGACATACTTTTCCTTCCAGTCCCTCTGCAATGTCACTTATAAAGACATTAAAGAGGACCGGTCCCAGTACTGAATCCTGCAGTACCCCACTAGTAACCCACCTTTCTTCAGAGTAAACTCTGTTTACTATTACCCTCTGTATCCTGTTGTCCAGTCAATTTTTAACCCAGGCTACATCCTTGGGATACATTCCAAGTCTGACTAACTTGTATATTAATCTTTTGTGTGAGACTGTGTCAAATGCCTTGCTAAAGTCTAGGTAGGCCATGTCCACTGCCTCGCCCTGGTCTACCACATTGGTCACCCAAAGAAATCTATTAGATTTGTCTGACATGATCTTCCCGCTGTGAATCCATGCTGCCTTGGGTCCTGTGCCCCACTGGCCTCTAGGAACTCAACAATCCCTTCCTTTAGAAGTGATTCCATCATTTTCCCTACCACTGAGGTCAAACTAACAGGTCTGTAGTTTCCTGCCTCTGTCTTGCTCCCACTTTTGTGAAGGGGAATCACATCTGCCCTTCTCCAGTCCTCCGGTACTACACCATCCTCCCATGATTTGTTAAAAAGGGAGGTCAGTGGTGTCACTAATTCTACCCTTAGTTCTTTTAGAATTCTTGGGTGAATCCTGTCAGGCCCCATTGCTTTGTCCACCTTCAGTTTTAAGAGTTCTTTCAGGACTCTTTCTTCTGTGAATGGACTGGTATTGACCTCCCCATCCAGACTGCTTCTATTCTTTGATTTAGGTACCTCCCCCTCCTCTTCTTTTCTGAATATTGAGCAGAAGTATTCATTCAGTATCCCTGCTTTTTCACTGTCATCCTCTGCCCACCCTCCCTTCCCTTTAGTAAGCCTCACTATACCTTCCTTCATCTTTCTTTGCTCCCTAATGTACCTATAAAAGGTTTATCCCCCTTCTTAACTGAAATGGCTATCTTTTCCTCAGTTTGGGCTTTTGCTATTCTGACTGCCTTCCCCACTTCCTTCTGCTTTAACTGGTACAGTTCTCTGTCCTGCTCCTTCTGTGTTTCCTTATACTTCCAGAATGCTACCTTTTTCTCTTTAACCTTCCCCGCCACCTCATTTGAGAACCATATTGTTTTTTTCCTAACTATATATATTTGATTTAAACAACAGCAGTTTATTAGTTATTAAAAGTTCTCTTTGTATAATTATTTTCAACTGGTGGCTTCAGGGCCTCACTTGACTATTGTAATGCCATCAGTTATAAAAAAAAGCTCCACTTTGGTTCAGTATTCATTGTGACATATCCTACTTTAAAGACAGTATCTTGCTAAGTTAGGTCATTGTGACATACTCTACTTTGCAAGATATTATCTTGCTATGTTGGGTCAAGAGAACATTTTTCATCTTGCTATTTATCAGTAGAAGTGTGTTGTATGAAGTTTGATTTCAAATTGGAAAACAAAAGAACTTGGTAAGAAGCATTTTTAATGACTACCCAAATGCTAGTTAGTGCAAACTGATCAATAGGAAAAACTCCTTCGTGCATACCGCAATTCTTCTGTGAGCTCCGTTGTTAATGGGGTATTAATAAATATGGGTATGAACACCCCCCCCCAACTGGAATAGCGGTACAGACCAATGCTGTCAGTCAGCATAGAATCCTGGGCACATCAGGATTTCAAGAGCAGCAGTCACTCGGTCACCTTTGTCAACACAGTATCTATACACCCTTATGTAACTACTAATCACCAGGTTACCGAGGTCAATCAACTTTGTCCACCACCAAACCAAAAAAATAACTTTCCAACATGCAAGTGATTTATAAACAACAAATGAATGCCATATTTCATTTGGAAAGCTGCCTGAAGCAGTCTTGCCGAATAATCCTATGTCATGTTACTTGAGCGGCAGGCCACAGATCCTCCACCCGTGCTGGCTCGCTGCTAACAACACTTCCAACATAAACAGGTTTTAGACATAAATCAATGCTGAATTTAACTGTAGAGAACAAGTAAAGCACTAACCTGTAACAGCAAAGCACCAAACAATACTCAGAAATCTTCATAACCTGTTAACCTGCGGACCTCGCAAGTCCAATAAAATACAAAGATGTCTGTGGTTGGCAAACAATTCTTGATATCCATCTGTAAACATAGACAATGTATTTTTGCTGAAATCCAGATTTTTTAGATATACCCGACAACATTCTTCAACAGGAGCCAGAGGCTCCCAGGAGATGCCCCACTGGCAACATTGGAACTAAAAGAAAACAAAACTATATTAACCATGAGGGAATTTCTCCTTTCTGTAATGCTCTATATTGTCAATGGGGAATTAATACACGAGTTCTAATAAGCAATACCCATTCCAAATCTGGGTGGGGAGAATACTGTCCCAAATATAACCTGTGTGGGCCAAGCATAAGACTCATCTGTTAACCACTGCCTGCAAACAAAACTCTGCACCCAAGGACCGCATTGACAGAGCTCTGAACATCCAATCTGTTGTGCTTAGTGAATGTGCGAACGGAGGACCATGTTGCTGCTTTTTACAGTTCCAGCGTAGAGGCCTCTGCTCTCTCTGTCCAGAACACGGCCAAAGCCCTGGTAGAGTGAGCCCTGATCAGCACAGGCACTTTTTTCTGCTCAGCTGCATACGCCTTGGTAATGCAAGCCCTCACCTACCTGGCTAAGGAGGTCTTAGAAGCCTTCTGACCCTTTTTTGCCGCTCCAAATAGAACAGACTCAGATTTTCTTTAGTCCTCTGTCCTCTTTAGATAAGTCTTAACCCTGCGCAAATCCAGTTTGTGAATTTTTTTTTTCTTTTGGATTTGGTGGCTTGGGACATAACGATGGTAGACACTTCCTCATTTACATGGACAGCCATAGGGACCACAGGCACAAGAGACACAACTATGCTCAACACCACCTTCTCCTTATGCAGTATAAGGTAAGGTTTCTTATGGGAAAGCACCTAAAGTTCACCAGTCCTTCTTGCTCAATAAACAATCAGGAAGCACACCTTGTAGGACAAAATGTTCATAGACACTGACGAAAACAGTTCAAATGTGCCCTACACAGGGCATTCAACACTAAGTTCAGGTCCCGTGGTAGTACAAGAGATTAAAAAGACAATCTGCTACTGCTCACCATCCATAGAAAACATTTAACATCCAAGTTGGTTCCAAGGGACAGGCCCATGGAAGTTCTCAGCACTACCCTAAGAGTGGACACTTGCTCCCACAAGGTCCTCAACCCTAGAGCTTTGTCTACCGCTGCTTGCATGAATTTCAATATCTGTGGGACTGTAGCTTTAGATAGCCCGATACTTCTCTCTGACTCAACCAGAGAAGGTATTCCACACACAGTCGTAAGCTGCAGCCCTACAAACCTGCCTGGAGGCCATTAGGGTAGCTACCACTTTCTTGGAGAAAATCTATTTTAACAGTCTCCTCCTCCTCCTGCCAAATGCATTGCCCCTGGGTTTGGATGCAAAATGGGGCCTTGGTTGATACTGTCCCCACAGAGTGGGAGTTGAAGCATAATGAGGCCTTGGTTGATATGGTCCCCACAAAGCTGGAGTCGAAAAAGAGCCTGCTGGACTATGTTCCCTAGGTCCAAAAACTACAGCCTTTTTGGCCACTCGGATGCGATCAGAAGGAAGCTTCCTCTTTACTGCCTTACGTTTAAAATTACCTTCAGAGCCAGCCCGCTGGCACAGGGGCAGGTTGCCTACCTGCGATGCCGGCGACTTGGGTTCAGAAACGGACCAGGGACGTTGGAGGGCCAACCAGGAGAAGGACTGAGCATCCAACGACTGCTCTCCTTCTCCGGGGCGGGCGAGCATTTGGCGAACATGCACACCTACCGAGGTTGGTGAACCGAGCACGCTGATGCCAGTAGTTCAGGGGGCGGGCAGACGCTGGTTGTCACTGCACATCCCTGTCGCCACACACCAGGAAAACGCCGCCGCCACCCCAAATGTAGCCCACCCTCAGCTTCAATAAGCTCCCAGGGTAACCAGTCGACCTATCCCATCATTGCAGCACTCTAGGCCAGCGCCATGACCCAACCTTGGGGGTAAACCAGGGGGGTATCAGCGTGGCCAGCCTGCGAGTGGAAGCGGGGGTCTGTGACCGGGCTGAGGCACCGGGCGGCCGATGGCAAGAAAAGGTATACTAAATAAAAAACATAAATAAAAATTACCTTCAGTACTAGCAGAAGCAGGAGAAACAAGTAATCTCTGTGGACGCTGCTGGAGAGGGCATCCACCACCTCTATCTGGGGGTACCAATACCGACTACAGAACCTCAGTACCTGAGCATTTTACTTTGATGCAAAGAGATCAATCTGAGGAAGGCCGGCCCGGTGGCGCTGGAAGTTGAGGTGCAGGTAACTACACCTCGCGCCATGCCGGCGACCCGGGTTCAGGAATGAGCCCAGACCACCAGAGGAGGGCAGGGGCTAGGGAGGATCGAGCGTCTGGAGGACTGCTCTCCTCTCTCGGGGGGGGGGGTTGTCGTCCCGCTCGTTGACTGCTCTCTGGCGGCGACTGGAGGGCAGTACAGGTTGGACAGCACATACCAACATCTCTACATTGGTTGGGAGGGGGGAATGGAAGAAAAAGGTGGAAAAGGGAGCTGGCGGGCTCCATGATGGCCCCGCATCCCTGTGCTGCTCCCAGATTCTGGATTGTGCTCTGGAGGGGAGAGATGGCTGGCATTCTCCTCCTTGGCCCCACCAGGGGGAACTACCGGGGGTTGGCATGAGCGGGGACACGCGGTGCTGGAGGATGAGTCCCTCTGAGGGAGGGTCATAGCCACCCGCCAGGCTCCGGGGCACAAAAAATAGAATAATTAAAAAAAAAAAAGTATCAATCTGAGGCTGATCTAACCATTTGCACAGAAGATTAGACGCCTCTCTGTTCAGAGTCCTTTCCACTGGATGAACTCTCTTTAGATTTAATTATGCAATCGGCCTGCACATTCAGTTCCCCTGACAGATGAACTGCAGAGAAAGCCAGAAGGTTTTTCTCTTCCCACTGCAGGAATTTGGTCGCTTCTACTAGCATACTTTGGCTTCTTGCGCCCCCTTGATTGTTTATATATGACACACTGACAGTGCTGTCTGACCTAATCTGCATGGCCCTGGTTTGCACCTGGCTCTGAAAGTGAAGCAGAGTAAGATACACTGTTCTCATTTCTAACACATTTATCTGCAGCTGCTGCTCCTCGAGGCTCCAGACCCCTGAACTAAACCCTGAACTGGGACTTGGTCCAAGAGAGCTTCCAAGTCAGAGAGCTTGGCATCAGTCATCAGAATCAGTTATTGTCCCCTTGCCAAGGTTCTCTGCTGTTCTTCCACCATGTAAGTGACCGCAACACCAACTGAGATAGTGGAATCAGAGCCTGGTAGCCCTCCGAGGCTTGTGTCCATATATCCAGCATCCTGTTTTGAAGAAACCCCATACAAAATCATGCCATGGCACTAGCTCAATAGCTGCAGTCATCAAGCCTAAAATCTGGAGAAGCCTGTCAGCAGAGACCACCAGCTGGGATCTCTGTCACTGAATCTCCTGTATTAAAGAACACATTTTCTAGTGCTCAAACCTAAAACCTGGAAGGACCTGTACCTGCCCCAAATTCCAGTGACACCAAAATGAGAGTTTTTATATGCCCCTAATTTGGAGGGAAAGGGACTCTATTTTGGCTTCATGGAGCTCAGCCACCGGCCCTTCCACTTCCTGATACTGACAGCCGACCCCATACTAGCACATTTTGTGATGTCATTACATGGAAAGCACAGGGGTGCTCTCCATGGACATTAATGGAGCCTTTTTTTTTTTTTTTTAAGTCCATTTTTCATACTTTAGCTAGCAAGTCAGAATAAATCAAAGCCACAGCTTAACTAACAGAGACGTTGCCAGTTAGGCGGTGGCCTTGATTTGTTCTGAATGGCCATCTAAAGAATGAAAAATGGAGTTTAAAAAATGGCCCCATTAATGCTTAAAGAGCACCCCATGTCTCCATATGACATCTTGAAACGTGCAAGTGCAAGGGCGGCTCTCAGTATCAGGAAGTAAAAGGCATTTGAGGCTCTACAGAGCCAAAATACGACCACGTCCCTTCTGAATTAGAAACAAACCTTCTCATTTTGGCACAACTGGAATTGGGGGCAGGCAAGGGTCCATCACGGTTTTTGGGGGGCAATTTTAAAAAGAGTAGGAAAGATGTTTTTTAGGGTTCCCTTCCTGGATGAGAAAATGAACACCTTCCTTTCATCCGTTTGGAACACCACCCCCAGGTGCTCTAACCTCTGAGACAGTATGAAAAAATTACTTACCACAGTAATCTTGTTTCTTCCAAGGGAATCTTACTGTATTCTGACATAGGCAGTATGGTCTCACCATAAGACTGCCCTTGAGATGAAATGGTTAATAGAACCTGTGTTAATGATGGAACGTTAGGCTCGCGCTCGGTTTTCAAACCACTGTCCCTGGTCAACATTCTGCAACCGTCGCATTCTTACGGAGCAAAACTAATGACAAGCTATTTAAACTATGCTAATAATAAGCTAACAAGTTAGCAACCATATAACAACTATTCCCCTTTTCTTTCTCTAGTTAACAATGTGGGCTGGTTAAGACTCAAAAAGTCACTAAGCCCTAAAACAGAAATTGCCCATAGGGTTCAACAACAAAACAGCTGTGTTGCAGTGCCTAAGCCTATAGGTTTTAGCAGGGGAGGAAGGGTCGGAGCTCAGAATACAGTAAGATTCCCTTGGATGAAACAAGATTACTATGGTAAGCAATTTTTTCTTCAAACCACAGGAAATCTTACTGCATTCTGACATATGCAGACTACCCAAGCAGTACCTTTGAAGGAGGGTAGAGAACCTATTTAGGAAACAGGCTCCACAGTACTGCTGTGTCAAACCTAGCATCACTTCTGGCCTGAATATCCAGGCTGTATTGCTTGGTGAAGATGTGAACTGTTTTCCAGGTAGCTGCTTTGCAGATTTCCAACAAAGGAATATCTCTTGCAGCTATTATAGAAGCAGATGTACCCCGTGTAGAGTGGGCCCTAGTCCTATTTGAGGTGGGTTTGCCTTTGCCCAGCTCTCCACAGGTCAGGAAGAGCTGTGTTCTATCCTGCCTGTGCTCTTTTGTGTAATCCAAGTAGCAGCTTGTAGCTCTCTTGACAACAAGACTATGTAACCTTCTTTCCCCCAAGGTGGAATGGTCCGTAAAGAAGACTGGCAAGGTCATGGACCGGTTAAGGTGGAAGTCTGATACCACTTCAGGGAGAAATTTCCTACTGGTCCTCAAAACCACTTTGTCCCTATAGACCGCTATACAGTCTGGCTCTGAACAAGGCCTGTAGCTCACTGATTCTTCTGGCTGAAGTAATGGCTACTAGAAACACTGTTTTCCATGTCACATACTTAAGCTCAGCTGATGACAGGGGTTCAGATGGTGGCTGCTTCAACTGGCCAGTACATGTATTAAGGTCCCATGCAGGAGTGGGTTCCCTATAAAGGGGATGCAAAGGCAACAGCCCTTTGAAGAACTTTCTGAATACCTGGTTAGCTGCCAGGGATGCTCCCTTTTGCAGCAGAGAGGTAAGCAGAGACAGCTGCCAAGTGCACTTTCAAAGTGGAGGGCGAAGGCCCAGAGAGTGTAAATGTGCTAGATAGTCAAGGACTATTGGCAGGTCGGCCAGGAGGTAGTCTATCTGTCTCTGCTCGCACCAAATAGAAAACCTCTTCCATTTAGATAAGTCTTTCTGGTGGAAGGTTTTCTGGACACCCTCAAGACCTCTAACACTTCATCTGAGAGGTGTAGGTCAGCGTATTCTAGGTACTCAAGAACCAAGCTTTGAGCCTGAAGGACTGCAAATTGGGGTACAGGACCCTACCCTAGGAGGACGTCAGCAGGTTGTGCCTCCTGGGCAGGAAGATTGGTTTGGAGAGTGCCAAGGTCAATAGTATTGCGTACTAAGGCTGCCTGGTCTAGACTGGAGCAATAAGGCTCATAGATGCTGGCTGAACCCTGAGCTCATTCAGCACTCTGAGCAGCAAGGGGAATGGTGGGAAGGAATACAGGAACTTCCCTGTCCAGTCCATCAGGAGTGTATCTAGTGGCACTGTGCCCGCTGCTGGAGGCCTGCGACGGAACAGCGAAAGCTGGTGATTGTCTAGGGCTGCAAAGAGGTCCACCCCTGGAGTGTTCCACCTTCGGAACACCACTTGTAGGATCTGTCTGTTTAGTGACCATTCGTGGTGGTTTTGGTTGATTTTGCTGAGGGCATCTGCTAGGACATTGTCTTTTCCTGGCAGGTGGACTGCAGAGAGGGACATTCCCAAGGAGTAAGCCAGATTCCATACCTTAATGGTTTCTGTGCACAGAGGTGAGGACCTTGTGCCCCCTTGCTTGTTGATGTAATACACTGTGGTTGTATTGTCTGTCCTGATCGGAACCACCTTGCCCTGCAGCATGGAGGTGAAGGACTGAATGCCCAGATAAACCTGCTGGAACTCAGGGCAGTTTATGTGAAGCAGGGATTCCTGCTGGAACGAGATACCGTGGGCAGTATGCTCACCTAGGTGAGCACCCCACCCTAGGAGGGAGGCATCTGTTGTCAAACCTGCTGTTGGTGGCAGCTAGAGGAAAGGCACGCCTTCCCTGAGGTTGTATTTTCCTGCCACCATTGTAGAGCTTGAAGCAGGGTTCCTGTGACTGGTACCATCTTTGACAGGAAGTCTGTTCTCTGAGACCAGTGAGCCCTGAGATGGAACTGGATGTCTCTCATCTACAATCTTGATCCTAACACTGTTGCTGTTGATGCTGCCATGTGGCCCAGCAACTGAAGGGAATGCCTTGCTGGTCTGGGGGTATGCAGCTGGAAGGCATTTGCTAGTTGCACCAAGCTGTCTACCCTGCCCTGAGGGAGGAATGCCCTTCCATTCAAGGTATCCAATTCTGCCTCTATAAATTCGACTGGTGAGAGGAATGCCTTTCTGGAAACCTAGCATACCTAGTGTATCCTGAGTGATGGTCAATGCCCTTTCCACCTGCTGTGGGGACTGACTTACCACTAATCAGTCATCCAGGTATGGGAAGACTGTACCCCCTGTTTTCGTAGATGTTGCTAGGCACTGGGTGAACACTCTTGGGGCTGATGAGAGGCCAAAGGGCATGGCCTTGAACTGGTAATGCCCTGATGGCAACCTGAACCGGAGGTACTTCCTGTGTGACAGCCTGATAGGGATATGGAAGTAAGCATCCTTTAGGTCTAGGGATGCCAGACAGTCTCCTCTCCTTAGAGAAGGGAGAATGATAGCCAGAGCCACTATCTTGAACTTTGGCTTTGTCAAATGTTTGTTCAAGTGTCTTAGATCCAGAATGGGTCGTCACTCCCCCGTTTTCTTTAGAGTGAGGAAGTTATCTTGAGTAAAGACCCTTTCCCTTTTAAGACAAGGGAACAAGCTCTACTGCCTGATCCTGCATGAGCTTGGCTACTTCCTCTTCCAGCAGAGAGACCTCTGATGGATTGGCAGGTCTGAATAGTCTTGCTCTCAACTTGGGCAAGAGTTTAAAACTGAGAGTAAGACCCTGGCTCACAACCTTCAGTACCCACTTGTCTGTGGTGATGGATTTCCAGGCCTGGAGGTAGTGAGCCAGCCTGCCCCCTACTTGAGGTAGGGAGGCAACCCTGACAGGGTTCTCAGGGAGTCTGTTTTGTTTGGGCAGCAGTCTGGGTACTGGGTCCAGCCCTGTTGTTGCCTCTTCTGCTTCTGCCTCTAAAGTACCCCCTTTGGGGTTGATATGAGGGCAAAGCCTATGCCTGGAAGAAAGGCCTGTAATGGGTTCTACCCCTGCCTCTTCCTTGGAGCCTTTGTGGAGTTGCTGCCTTCTCCTTGGCTGCAGCACTCTTGTAGGCTACTTTGTAGTCATCCATTTTTTTCATATAAGCTTCAGTCTGTTCCCCAAACAGGGAAGTGGGCTCACAAGGGAAGTCAAGAGCGTTTGTCTGGGTATCCCGAGACAAATTTGTTGATCTCAGCCAAGCAAACCTCCTCAGGGACACTGAGGTAGCCATCTGCCTAGCAGCAGTGTCATTGGCATCCACTGCCATGCGAAACTGGGACTTAGAAGCTTCAATGCCCCTTTCAGCTGCTTCTGAAAGATCAGATGCCATAGGGGCAGGGCACGCCTTTGCTATTTCTAGCACTGTATTCCATAGACTTCTCTGATACCTAGATACATAAGCCATGTAAGTGGCTTGTCTGATAGCTAGGGAGGCTCCCAGGTATGACATTTTTGTCATGTAGTCCATCCTCCTGGAGTCCTTTTCAGGCTGATGTGATGCCAGGGGAATGCCTGCCTTATCACAGGCAGCAGCCTGCACCACCCCCTCATGGCTGGGGTGTCCAAAAAGGAACTCTGCCCCTGATTTGGCCACCCAGTATTTTCTGTCCATCCTCTTGTCCACTGGAAGAATGGACGTAGGTGTCTTTAAAATTTTTGTGGCTTGTCTTTTTAAAGATTTATGGATGGGCAACAGAAGCCTATAATCTTGTTCCTCTTCCTCCTCTGTGGACTCCTGAGTGGAGAGGTCCAAGGTCTGTGCCACTTGTTTGAAAAAGGTAATGTGGGTAGAATAATCCTCTTCTTGCCTTGTCTGGCGAATCAGTCCCATAAGGATCTGGATAAACCTCAGGTTCTATGGATCTCCAAATTCATCATCTTCATCATCAAAATCATCTTACTCCTCCAGGAAGAAATCGGTAGATTGTTCCAAGGAACCAGGAACTGAAAGGGAACCCAAATCCGGAACCGATAACTGTGAACTGGGGTGCTGAACTGATACCGCAGTACCAGTTTGCAATGCCTGCAAAAGGCTAATGGCACTCACTATGGCTTCTGAGGTATGAACCGCTGGAATCGTCGGTTGCAGTTCCTTGGTTGAGTGCTTCTTTCCTCTTCTTTTTAGCAGAACTTGCCAGTTCAGCTGTAGTTTCTGCAGATCTTTTCCTAGTCGAGGAACCATCACCCTGGTCAGAGGGCTGCTCACTCGGATCAAATGACTTCAGTTTCTGAGAAGTGGAGGCCTTGTCCATAGCTGGGTCAGCAGCTTTTTCGGACATTTTTTTCCTTCAGACGATTTAAACACCTATCCAGCGTCGACTGAGGATATCACAGTCGGCCTTTAGCTGATCAAAACCCAGACAATGAACACAAATTAAATGGGGATCTGCTTTGGCAAATGGTTCCCCCCACTCTGCAATGCTGAAAACCCACTGGGCTGGTTCTCTTTTTAGGTAGTGACATAACCACTAACAATGGACTAAACAAACCTGAAACCACAACAGAATTACCTCTACTATGATTTTTTTTTCCCCCTTTCCCCAGACGGCCGGTTTAGCGACCAAAGGAAAACCAAGAATTACCCCGGTTTCTCAATAAATAAACCAACTGGATTCTCAACAGGTTTTAAATTATTAATAGACAACTAAATTATAGATAAAGAAACACGGTTCCCTCCCGGGTAAAATAACCAAGAAGAAACCGAGAAAACGTACTGGAATAAAACTAAATCTAGACTAATCTACCTGTAAACCAAAGACAGTGATTTTTAAAATTAACAGAAACAAATTTGACTTCGACTTCCGGTTCCGGTATGACACAGAGAATACCACGTCTGAATAGCTCCTGCCTTACAACCTCTAAAATCGAGCAGTATATAAAAAAATACTACAGCAGAAGAACCAAATATAAAATAATTATTGCTCAGAGCCAATACCCAACTATGGCTAAAGCTTCCAGGAACCGATTCCTTCTAATTGCTGAACAAAACAACAGGGAGGAGATACACTCTGATGATGGTGAGGCCCATCCTAGGCAATCGCAAGGCCCTGATAGAAAACAGCAACAGCAACAAAAAGCCAAATCCTCCAAGAAACCGATGGAAACCTCCACCGACACAATACTTCAAGCAATTGCAGACTTCAGAGATGATGTCCGTGACCCAATGAAAGATCTGAGGAGCGATTTAGCCCACTTGGAGGCCCGACTGACAGAAGCCGACTCACAGATTACCTCCAACTCCGCGCGCCTGGACGTCCTTGAGGATACAATTAAAACCATCCTGTTGGAGCAGATCTCTCTTTCACTGCGCCAGGAAGACGCAGAAAACAGAAGTCGGAGGCGTAATATACGCATTTTTGGTATCTCCGAGGGAGAAGAAGGCTCTGACCCTCGAGCCTTCTACGACTATCTCCTTCGTTCAGCCTTGGCGCTCGATCCAGACTACCAACTTTTATTGAGAGGGCCCACCGAGCCCTAGGCCCAAAGCCCACGTGACTAGATGCCAGGCCCCGATCCTTCTTAATAAGATTTCTAAGTTATCAGGTGAAAGAATCTCTGCTCTTCAAGGCCTGGCAAAGGAAAAATTAAGTAGGGTCAACCACACCTACTTTTGATAATGATTATGCTCCTTTGGCTTAGCGACAAGAAGAATGCAGAGCCATTATTCCGCATCTCCAGGTGCAACAAATCAAATTTAAAACCCCTTACCCTGCTAAACTGGTCATCCATCTACCCTCAGGAACGCAGGCATATACTTCTGCATCCGAAGCAGCCCGCGACCTCCAAGCAAGAGGCATAATCCTTTGAACAGGTGAGAGAATCCACAATACAATGCTCCCTGAAGCCCCAAGTCCAGAAGAAACAGCGTGAACCTTCTGCTTCTGACACAATTCAAGATTTGCTCCAACAACTACAGCAAATCAGAAATGGAGTTAAATGAACATACCTTAAATGAAACCACATACCTTGAACTCACACTTTCTAACTAAACTCTAACTTGAGGTAATTCCCTCCCAGAGAGGGTTTGAATCTGACCAGCCGTCCTGGAGGCGAGGCTGGTTAGAGGGTTAGGTGCAGTCGTGGAGGTTTCTCAATCTCCATTTTAAATGGATGTGCTGGGAGAGGCTGAAGTACTGCACAATCGGTGGGCTCCTAGACAGACAATATCTTTCCTAAACACTCGGAAGTGGTCTTTTAACCGATTTGAGGTTTGTCCCTCTCGGGCCCTCCACCGTTCACTCCTTCGCTGCTTGAGGCATAATGTGGAGCTCCCTCCTTGATGCGGATCTGCTGCCTGGCACCCTCCCTCCTACTCATCAAGGCATTTCCTAGATAGCTGTTTGCCAGGGAGGGCTGCGGTAGATCTGCTGGCTTGGGTGGGGTGGGGGCGGCCAGGCCTCGGGCTATGCTCTTCCGGCTGGGTTGTTGACTGTTGAGGGAGGATGGAGCACGCCTGTCACCCTGGTGGGCTTCGGTAGTAGGGACCCCTCTCACCCTCTTAAACAGGACCCCTTGGTGTTTGATCCCCCTCTCTCTTCCAGGCCCTGCACCGCTCTGGTGGTCATCTCTCCCGATGGCCTCTCTGAGCGTCCCTCCCCTCTGCGCCTCCTCGATCCTTGCTCCGTGTCCCACTTCTTGCCTCCTCTAGGACTGGGTGGGCCTCGGCTTGGTGAGCACGACAGAAACGGGTCAGCTTGGTGGGGCTTGTGTCTCCCCTTGCCAGCCGGGTTTCCTTTTGGGTGGCCCAGATATTGAGGGAGGTTGCTTCCCGTGACTGCGAGACTTTGCCTTTCTCGGTCGGGGAGGGGTGGAACTAGATGGGCACTGTGCGGTGGGTCTGGTATGGTGTGCGAACCTGGGGCCGAGGGAGAAAGCCATGATGTCCCAGTCGATCCTCTCGGTTGGTGCGCCTCTCACCCCATGACCCTTAAGCCTCCCTCCTGATGGGGAATATCTCTATGGCGGCTCTCGCTTTGTCACCTGTGTTGCTCTACTAGACTTGCCGTCCTCCCTACCCATCCCCTTACCCCTTTCATCCTTCTGAGCCCTGGACTATGGAGAGGAGAGATCTGGAGTTAAAAACAGGGCAGAAGGTTACCTTGTCCTCCGGAGGTTTCTCCTTGTTCTTCCTCCTCCCTGTGAGTCCACTAATTTCTCGTGCCTTCTGTCACCCTGACAAAACCAAAATAAGGCTGTTGGGTCGAGAAGTGCAACACGACCTCGCTTTGATTGCTTACTCTGGGGTGCTGGAGGGGTGCGCCTCCTCTGCCCGGGGAATCTCCCTGACGAGGTTTGACGGGGGAGCTCTTCAGGCACATAGTCATATCAAGTCCTGAGGGGGGGGGGAATTGTTTGCAGAAGGGACCTGAACCTCGGACTAATTTGGATCTGCTCGCCTTCATGGAGCTGATTTGCGGATTGGTCCTCTGCCCGGGGCAGACTCTGTGGGGTCTGATTCGGGCCGCGGAGTTGTTTCCTGTGGCGGGTTGGTCCCACCCCCTTCTCCCTCTTGGTTCATAATCATCCCAAATAGCATATTTTAACCTCATGTACCCCCCTACTCTGGAATGGCATGTTCCCCACACTACTCCACCCCGCTCTAAACCCAGGCTGTACTTGCTGACAACCAGCCTAATGGAATAGTAACGATTCTACGTTACCCTTGGCTGCCCCCCCCCTTTTTTTTCCCTTTTCAGAAGTTCCTCCTTATTGAGACGGGCCTCTAGACTTCCTGGCCTGGGACTCGGTCCTCCCCTTCCCCCACGACTCATATTCTAGTAATGGTTCCCTCCCTCCCCCATCTGTCAAGTTTTATGACCCCGCCCCCACTCAAGGCTGAGCTCAGGGGACTGGTTCCCACCTGGTTGAACAACTTGGACTCTTCTCTCTCATTGGCCTCAGGGAGGAGGGGCCCCCCCCAATGAGAGGGCAGGAGCCAGATGCTCCCTACTTGTATCCGGGGTCTCCCCGCAGAATCGACAAAGGTACCTGATCTGCGGCTGAGAACTCCGGTGTCAGTCGGAACACCTGCTGTGAGAGGGGGACAACCATCGAGACGACACCCTGGGGAGTATAGAGAATCTAAGGTCCCCCCACATGGTATATCACACACAGAGGGGCTGGATAGGGGGACAGATCTCCTCCCCTCTTCTTTTTTTTTTTTTCCTTCTTCTTCCTCTCTTCCTCACGCTGAGGGTCAGAGAACAATGGACCTAATAAATAGGGCTTCTACCCTCATTCTCCTTAAGATCTTACTTTATAATCACCTCCCTTAAAATTGAGAACTTAGCCACACTACTCTGGTTGAGGCATTGAGCTAGTCAGTAGCTATATTCGACACTTTCCTTACAGGTAGTTAACGAACCGCCTCAGGAGTGGTCTAGATACCACTCCCTTAGGGGCTCAGCTCCTGTACCCGGAAGGGTCCAGGTTAAGAACCTCTTCTCCACAAGAGTCTTCTCAGGCCCTTTGGTTTTGAGATCCTTCAAGTAGCTCTAGATGAGCTCTTTCCACTTGGAAGTCTCTTTGTATATAGGTTTATCCCCAGACAATACCTTACATAATCACTATTCTGAAATACATGAGAAAACTGAGGGGATAAGATGTTGGGTTAATTCAATTCTGTATATAGCTTTGTTATACAGTTTAACTTGGCCCCTACAGTTTGGCCAACGGGGGGGGGGGATCGAAGGTGATAAAAAACTACACAGTGGACTGGTTCTTTTTCACATAGTAAGTTTATTGACAAAAGATTGTTAAGAATCTTTCAATAGACTGGGTGAAGCCGGGTCCATTCCTGGGAGGCAGTGTGATCCGGTCTTCCCTCCATCTTCTCCCTGGATAGAAAAGAAACATATAATTAAAAACAATACCCTCTTCTACAGAGATGCCTATGCTTAATCCGGTAAGGGTCTTTTCCCACAACATAAATGGGATACACGATCCAATTAAGCTGGCCAGACTAATGCAATGCCTATCCAAACAAACTTCAGATTTAATCTTCCTGCAAGAAACTCACCTTACTGAGGCGGAACACCTTAAACTGAAATGGTGGGAGAGAGATACAAAGTGGTGGCCTCATCCTACCCTAGGGGCAGAAAAAGAGGCACGGCCATCCTGATTCCCAGAAATACTCATTTGGAAATCTAGCACACGTATATCGACCCTAGTGGTTGGTATGTTATTCTACAAGCTACACTATTTGGTAAACAGGTAACGCTAGCCAACGTCTACTTTCCTCCCAGTTCAACCCTCCCGGTTTACAAACGTTTCATTTCAGTCCTTCTTTCTAACCTGAAGGGACAGCTGATCATGGGCGGCGACCTAAATTTGACCTTATCCCCACACCTGGATTGTTCAAAACCCCTCAGTCATAGAAACAACAACACGGCTAGACACTTTAGGAAGTCAATCGAACACTTAGGTCTAATCGACATATGGCGTGGGATTTTTCCCTCGGATCCTGGTTATACCTATTACTCCCCTACATACAATACCTACTCAAGGTTAGATTACTTCCTGACCACTTATGAACACTTATCTTTGAATCAGGACATCAGTATAGGCCCGAAATTCTTATCAGACCACCACCCATTAACTATTTCTCTTGACCTGGGTAGGGAAGGAAACAGATCATTATGGAGGCTTAACCCTATTCTTTTATCAGGCCCAGATCTTCTAGACTCCCTATCAACTAAAATTCCTAGATTTTTTGCAGAAAACACTGACCCCTCTATAACTCAGGGAATGCTGTGTGACGCTATGAAGGCGACAATCCGGCGGGAACTAATAGCATTTTCTTCCAAAAAAAAACAAGGAAAGAGACCTAGAGTATCATAGACTAACTAATCAACTTAAGAACGTTCAGCTACTCTACAGAGAGGGTGATTCAGACCTTCAGGGATATGAAGGCAGACCTCCAGAAACTCGTGATAATAAAATCCGACAATCCCTCTACTACCTTCGTCGAACTGTTCACGAGGGGGGTCCTAGGAGTGTTAAGAACTTAACTCGTAGGCTAAGAAATAACAAAGCATCCTCTACAATCCTTCGTCTCAGGAATCCTTCATCGGGTCAAACCCATCATTCCACTGCCCACATACAGAAGGCCTTTATGGACTACTACGCCAATCTTTATTCCCCTCCGGACCATTAAACTATTCAGAAGTCACGCAAATCTTGACCCAAGCTAATCTCCCAACCCTTACTCTTTGACAAATTAATTCCCTGACTGCCCCGATCAAGGAATTTGAGATTGAAGAGACAATTAAAAATATTAAACAAGGAAAATGCCCGGGCCCAGACGGATTTATCCCAGAATGGTATAAAAAGTTTAAAAAAATTTTAACTCCAAAACTCCAGGCACTCTTTAACGACATATCCCGGGGAGGACCCCCCCATGGGAGTATGCCACAATAGCCTCAATACTAAAACCTAATAAAGACCCCACTGAACCCAAATCTTACAGACCAATTTCCATCTTAAATGTTGATTATAAAATTTATACGCCCATTTTATCATCTAGATTAGAAAACTTAATTCCCACAATAATTCACCCTGACCAAACTGGATTTGTTAAAAACAGAAACAATGGATAATATACGTAGGGTCCTCCTGCTTCAAGAATTTGTTTGGGCCAGGCAGATCCCAGCTGTCTTTATAAGTCTTGACGCTGAGAAGGCCTTTGACTGGGTCTCATGGCCTTTTCTATGGGAGACGCTCAAGGCATTTCATTTCCCACCACAATTCATTGCAACCCTAGAAAAATTATATCTCTCCCCGAAAGCCTGTCTCAGAGTCAATGGTTCCCTTTCTACTCCCTTTCACCTATTCCGTGGGACCAGACAAGGCTGCCCGTTGTCCCCCTACCTTTTCGCTCTGTTTACTGAGCCCCTGGCTGCTTGCCTTCGAAACACCCCCATTGTGGAAGGGGTCCCAATAGCGAAAACTGAATACAAAGTAGGTTTATTTGCCGATGATATCTTGCTAACACTATTATTCCCCTCACAATCGATTCCATTGGCCTGGAAAATATTCGCTCAATTCGAGAAATTAGCAGAATTCAAGTTAAACATAAATAAGACCAAGATATTATCTTTCAATTACTCTCCCCCTCCCCAGATTAAAAAGTTTTTCCTTTTTAAATGGAGGACTACTAAAATAAAGTACCTCGGGATCCATCTTCCCCACGACCCAGGAGTCATCGAACTCTCCAATTTTGAACCCCTAACAATCCAAATACAATCAGACCTAAACAAATGGTCCGCGCACTGTACCTCCTTACACCAAAAAATTCTAGCACTTCGTACTAATATCCTCCCACGAATACTTTATTTACTTCAGACTATCCCTTACTTTCCTGCCATATTTTACTTTATTTCGTGGAACAAAATGATTCAAAATTTTATTTGGGGGAAAAACCGAACCAGGACTAGACTTCCCATTCTTAAACTATCCCTCAAACAAGATGTCCTGAACCTCCCAGACTTCCTCTATACGCACAAGCTGCATTCCTCCAAACCCTTATTCTATGGCTTACAACCTCGTATAATTCCCCCTTGAAGTCCATAGAATTCCAACTCAATGACTTACACGATATCAAGAAGGATTTTGTTCTCCACAGATGGTAACTCCTTAAGCCCTTCTTCCTTCACTGGTATTACAGCACAAACTTATAAGCTTTGGAAACAACTAAGAAAAGCAGGCCCCATTCAGCATTTATTTGAATTCTGTAAATTAATATCCCAAAATGAAAAATTTGTTTCCAACTACATGGATCAAGCTTTCTCTCAATGGCGGTTGTTGGGCCTATCACATATATACCAGTTTCTCTCCCCCGAAGGCATTATCTCCATTGATAAGCTTCAGTCTCAATTCTCCCTAAGGCCCTTGGATCTTGGATCTCTTTCGTTACTTTCAAATCCGAAACCATCTTCTAAGAAATAATATAATATCCCCTAGAATCCCTTCTCCAATGCCAAAACTACTTAAATTATTCATCGACGCCAATGAGGGGAGACTAGGGTCCCATATAATTGGGTTAATATACTCAGAATTACAATCTGGACACCCCAACGCCACATCTCTAACGTTGTCCGCCTGGAATAGAGACTTGCAATTACAGATCTCCCCTGAAGTATGGTTAAAAACAACAATTGCTGAGATAAAGTCAACCTCATCCCTGTACTGGAGGGAATTTGCTTGGAAATGTCGCTCAAGATACTTTAGGGCCCCCTCAGTCCTAATGAAGTATCTCCCGGACACGTTTGGTAGGTGTTGAAGGGAATGTGGGAGCCCCTGGGCCACCCTCTCTCATAAATGAACTAACCACTTTGTTCTCAGAACCCATAGAGCTAACAGCCGAACAATTCCTTTTGAGGGTGTACCCGGACCATGCTCCTCTCCCGGAGAAGACCATACTCCTGATATATGTTTCGTGGCCACAAAGAAAGCAATCACGAGATGCTGGATGAGAACACAGATCCCCACACTACAAAATTGGAGACAAATAATGTCAGAAATGTATAAAGCTGAGACTTTTAACCTAGAGCTTCGGGGAAGCTCCATACTACAAGTTCAAAAATGGAGCCAATGGTCCCAATATGTTACCTCTCAGAATCTAGATTTGGCACTTTAAACCCATCAGCCCCGAATATGGGTCAGCTATTCATGGAATATCCCTGCCCTACATAATTTCCATACCTGCCTAAGGACCCACGGCTACATCTACTGGATAACTAGATTTAACAAAATGTATCTCTTGTTATTTCTTCAATCAAATATAATCCACTTATCTGTATTTTTATCATACAATCTATGTATCTACTTGTTACAGTATTGTCCAATGTGTAGTAATGTAAAAAATCTTTTGAATAAAAAGAAATTAAAAAAAAAAAAGAAACAAATTTGACTTCAGAAAACCAAAAAAATAAAATCTTCAAGAAAGATGAAGGAGGGCTCTCAGAGGCATCTGTAATAGGCAAGCGGAGTAAAGAATCGGACGGTTGCAGAATGTTGACCAGGGACAGTGGTTCGAAAACCAAGCTCGAGCCTAATGTTACGTCATTAGCATAGGGGTTCTATTAACCATTTCGGCTCCAGGGCAGTCTTATGGTGAGACCATACTGCCTATGTCAGAATACAATAAGATCTCCTGGGGTTTGAACAAGGAGTTTATTTTCCCTGACTAACAACCCAACCATGTGTTTCCAGAAACTTCAAGGCCCTTGTTACCAATCTCTCTGCCAGACATGCCACTGGAGCTGGGATTAGCAAGTTGCCCAGGTAGGGGAATACATGATGCCCCTCCTACTTCATCGGCGCTACAAGTACAGTCAGAATGTTCGAAAATACCCCTGGTGCTGTCGTCAAGCTGAAAGGGAGCGTCCGAGTAATGAAAATGCTGTCTGTTAATTGCAAACCTCAGGAACTTCTGGTGTGACTGACGGACTGGAATGTGGAGGTGGCATCCTTCAGATCTATGGACGCCAAATAAGCCCCTGGTTGGACTGCCCAGATGATGGATTGCAACGACTTCATCTTGAATGCTGTGTGACGGACAAACTTGTTTAAATGCTTTAGGTCTAGAAGGAGTGAGACCTCTCCCCCCATTTCTTGGGGACTACAAAATAAATTGACAACCCCTGCTCATGTTTGTTCGGGGGAAACTGGAACAATTGCCTCAATCTGTTTCAAGTGTTCTAAGGCCTGACTCATCACCTGCCTCTTCTCTTCTCTTCATTTAATGGAACCAGAGATTGTAAGAAACAATCCCTCGTGGATACCACGGAGAACTCTATGGCATAACCGATAGCCATGATCTCAGATACCTACACATCCAAAGTTAATTGGGTCCCATCAATGGTAAAAGTTCTGCAGTCTTCCACCAAGCCTAGGGTGGAAGAGACGGGCCTGCGTACCTTCGTTGACAGGCACCTCCTCTTCTACCTGCACCTTTATTACGTCTGCGGGAGAAAGATCTTCTGTTTCTGTTACCTTTGAATCCAGAATATAGATTACAGGACAATTAATGGTCTATCATTTAGTTTTAGGTTTGCTGCCTTTGGAAATCAAGGGCTCCAATGCTAAATATCTTTGGTACATACGTGTTGCGGTCATGAACAAGGCAATAACACATAAATGGCTAAAATCTGATCCACCTATGTGACTTTGTGACCTTTAGGTGGATCTCACTTGCTAAGGTCCTGCTTTGTATAATACTGTACCTACTCTCTGTTCTAGGTGGAGCCTTGTCTGATGCACTGTTTTGGTGGTTCTGTTCTGTATAGAAATGTATTCACCCTATGCCTCTGGGTGGCGATTTGTCTGATGCACTGTTCTTATCCTTAGTTGATTCTATGTAAGTTTTTCTACTCAACTGTGTTAAATTCCTGACTGCTTGTGTAATGTCACCTGGGTCTACTTGATCCTGTGCAATGTTAAACTGTATCTTATTGTTCTCTGTATGGACTTGTCCTTCATTGTACTCTCCCGGGTCGTACCTGAAAATAGGCAATTGTTTTGTCTAGTGTGCTTACCTGGTCAACAAAAGCTAATAAATAAAGATGTAAGCTGGAAAAATATCTGCAATAAAGAAAGTATTAAAAAAGGAAAATGGAGTGACTGAGGTCCGGATGGACCAGAGTGCCCTGCTCCTGTGACAGCAAACGCCTTTTCACAAAGGTAGGGGTACTGGAGGCTCCACCGCTAGTTGCTGCAGTAAGGGAAACCAGATCTGACAAGGCCAGAAGGGGACCACCAGTATCAAGGTCACCCCTTCCATCTATAGCTTTATCAGCACCCTCTAAATCAGAGGGAAGGGGGGGAAGGCATAGAGACACCTCCTTTTCCAGGAGAGGGACAAACATATCTTTCCAGAAAACTCAAGGCCCCGGAGTGAGCATGCAGAAAAGCAGCATGCAAAAAGGTCCAACTCTGGATGACCCCACCTGTCGAACAGTTCCTCCACTACTGAGGTCAGTAAACTCCCACTCGCGGCATTCTGGAAGGTGATCGGCTTAGTCTGTCTGCCAAGACGTTTTGGGCGTTTGGAACATGGACCACTGACAGTTCTAGACTGTGTTCTAGAGCCCAGTATCAGACCTGCATCGTTTCCCTGCACAAGGGATATGAATTAGTTCCCCCTTGCTTGTTTATGTAGTGCACTACACCAATGCTGCCTGTCTGCACCAGCAGAGGCCCTGGGAACAGGTAACTCTGGAAGGCTTGGAGGCCATACAGGACAGACCAGATCTCTAGGATGTTTATGTGGAGGGAACTCTCCATGGCAGTCCATGTACCTTGGGTCTGATGAGGCCCCAGATGCGCCCCCTCCCCAGCCCATCCCTGAAGCATCCGTAGTGAGGATCTGATGAGGGGTAGGGATCAGGAAGGGGAACCCCTTTGAGCAAGTTGCTGAGTTCCATCCACTACTGAAGCATCTTCCTTAACGGTGAAGTGACTAGAACCTTCAGTTCTAGGTCACTGGTACGCTGATCCCACTGGATTCTTAATGCCCACTGGGTGATCTGCATCAGCAGCCTTGCCAGCGGAACCATGACAATGGCTGCTGCCATCAGGCCCAGTAGCTGCAGGAATGTCCTGGCTGTGACATACCAGTTGTTGAAAAGTAACTGGGCCAGTGCCATCAGGTGTTCTGCCCTGTCCTGGAGCAGAAAAGCCACACCCTTGGAAGTGTCCGGTATAGCTCCAGTGTACTGGAGGCACTGGCAAGTGTCCAGTACAGTGTACTGGAGGCACCGGCAAGGAGTCATGACTAACTTGGGTAGGTTGACCGTGATCCCTAGAGTGCTGAACAGATGTCTGGTACACGCTAGGGTGAAGGGCAGTTGCTCCTTCGACTGAGCTTTGAGCAGTCAGTCATCCAGACAGGGGAAGACGTACAGTCCCTCCCTCCTGAGGGCTGCTGTCACTACCGCTAAGCATTTGGCAAATAAGCATGGTGCAGAGGACAAGCTAAAGGGCAATACCCTAAACTGGTAATGCTCCTCCAGAACAGGAACCTAAGGTACTTACTTCCTATGAGGGGTGCAAACCTTGATGTGCAGGTATGCATCCTGTATGTCCAGGGAGCATATCCAGCCTCCCTTCTGCAATAGAGACAGTAGGCCTTGCAGGGTAACCATCCTGAACTTCTTGTACTGAATGTAGAAGTTTAGGTTTCTCAAATCTAGGATGGGTCTCAAATCCCCTGTCGATTTGGGAACTAGGAAGAAGTGGGAGTAGAACCCTGTGTTCCTCTGGGCCATGGGGATTGGCTCTATAGCTCTTCTGTAGCAGTCTGTGCACTGCCTCCGGTAGCATGGGAATATGGTCGGGAGTGTAGCCTGAAGGAACTAGAGGTAGTTCTGGAGGCTACTCCAGAAGTTCTAGTGTGGTCTTGTTCAATGAGCTGCAGGACCCAAGCATCGAAAGCGATCTCTCTCTCCACCTGTCCAGGTGAAGGGAGAAGTGAGCTCCTACCGCCACTTACTGGAGCACAGGAGGGTGGGGGTCCAATAAGGAGTCAGGCTGAAGTAGAACTGGTGGCCAGTGCCGCACCTCCACCTCTCGGGGCTTCTCCTGCGGTGGAGGTAGGAGCAGGCAAGGCTGTTCCTGCCAGACATTTGCCTAATGGTTTGGTGCACTGCTAGAGCTGTGGGAGGCCTGATGAAAAGACCCTTTCTGCCCACTTTCTGGCTGGGTATGGTAAAGCAAATGGATGATCACAGGGTCCTTCCTGAGGCCTGTAGGTCAGAAAGGATGTCCTGCACATCTGCCCCAAAGAGCTTGTAGCCTCTGAACGGGTCACTTAGGATGGACTGTTGGACGTTAGTAGCAAATCTGGACACCGTGAGCCAAACATGCCTTCTTAGGCAGATGCCAACTGCAGCAGCTCTAGCCGAGGCATCTGAAACATCATAGGTAGCCCTCAGAAGGTGCTTATCCACATCTGCCCATGTCTGGAAGGCTTTAAGCATCTGCTGCTTCTGGGGACCCTCTGGAAGGGCCTGAGCTGCAGCTCTGGCCTTTTTCTAGAGAGTGTTCTGGAATCTGACTATATGGGCATAGCAACTGACAATTCTCAGGGCCAGAGTGTTAGAAGTAAAGGCCCTCTTGCCTATGAGATCCAGCTTCCTCGATTCCTTATTTGGAGGGAGGGAGATAGCTAGCTGAGGTGTTGAGGTCTCTTGGACCTATCAAGGGCTGCATTTATCATCACTAACTCTGCCTGTGATTGCCCTGCAAAAAAAGGTTTCCCTGAAAGAGCTTGGTACAATTTGTCTGCCTTTCTGGGCACAGCAGGGATCACATTTGCTCTATACCAGGCAGTCCCTGTGGCATCCTCTAATGCAGTCAGCAGAGGAGGAATAATTTGTGGGGGAGAATCTGGCAATTCAAAAAATTCGACCAGGTTCCTCCTCGTAATATCCTGCTCCTCAGTATTAAACCTCATTGCTGTTTGAAGCTGCATCATCACTGTACATAGATACATAGACAGTGTCGGCAGATAAGGGCCTATGGCCCACCCAGTCTGCCCATTTGAGCTTGTAAGTTCAGTTTGTTTTCCTAGAAGTCTGTTTCCCCTTACCCATGACCTCTAGAATTCTTTTATGTCTATCCCATGCATTCTTAAATCCTGTGATTGTTTCAGCCCCCACCACTTCCTCTGGCAGGGTGTTCCACTTGTCCACCACCTGCTCTGTGAAGAAATTCTTTCTCATGTTTCCTCTGAATCGCCCTCCCTCCAACTTCATCCCATGCCCTCTAGTCCTGGAACATCTTTTTCGCTTAAAATAGTGTTTTCCTGCACTCTGTTTCTCCCTGTAAGATACTTGTATGTCTCTATCATATCCCCTCTCTCCCTCCTCTCCAGGGAGTCATGTTCAGTTCCTTCAACCTGTCTTCATAGGACCTGTGATGCAATCCATGCACCATCTTTGTTGCCCTCCTCTGAACCTTCTCTACCCTGTCTATGTCCTTACGTAGGTATGGTCTCCAGAACTGTTCACTGTACTCCAGGTGGGGCCTCACTAGTGTCTTGTATAGCGGAATTATGACCTCCCTTTTCCTGCTGGTGATGCCCCTGCCTATACATCCCAGCATCCTATTTGCTTTACCTGATGCCTTGTCACACTGTTTCCCTATCTTGAGGTCATCAGAGATGACAACCCCAAGATCCCTTTCCTGCTTGTGCATGATGTATCCTCACCCCCAACTGATATATTGTGCCAGGGTTTTGTGCCCCATATGCATTATCTTGCACTCTTTGCATTGAATTTCAACTGCCAAACCCTTGACCATTCTTCAAGTTTCTGCAGGTCCCTTCTCATTCTGTCTACACCCTCTGGTGTGTCTACTCTGTTACAGAGCTTTGTGTCATCAACGAACAGTGAAATTCTGCCTTCTAGATCCTGCGTAATGTCACTGATGAAGATGTTGAAAAGGACCGGTCCCAGCACTGATCCCTGTACCCACTGGTCACTCTTGACTCTGTGGAGTGACAGCCATTTACCACCACCCTCTGTGTCCTGCCACCCAGCCAGTTACCTACCCACCACACTACTGTCCTGCCCACACCCATATTCCCCAGTTTGTGTAATAGTCTTCTATGTGGCACAGTGTCAAAGGCCTTGCTGAAGTCCAGATAGGCCATGTCCACTGCCCTCCCCTGATCCACCTCCCTAGTCACCCAGTCAAAAAATTCAATGAGATTGGTCTGACATGACCTCCCCCTGGTGAAACCATGCTGCCTTGGGTCCTGTAGTCCATTGACAACCAGATGTTCCACCAATCTCTCCTTCAGAAGTGCTTCCATGATCTTTCCCACCACCGAGGTGAGGCTGACTGGTCTGTAGTTCCCTGCTTCCTCTTTGTTCCCGCTTTTGTATAAGGGGACTACATCTGCTGTCCTCCAGTCTTTGGGTACCTCCCCTGTTTCCAGTGATTGGCTAAACAGGATAGCCAGAGGTTCAGCCACCACCTCTTAGTTCTTTAAGGACCCTGGGGTGCACCCCATCTGGCCCCATTGCTTTGTCAACTCTTATTACTTCCAGTTCCTTCAGGACCCTTTCTCGTGTAAAGGGACTTGTGTCCATTTCTGCACCATTCTCACCCCTTGTACTCCCTTCAGACCCATTACCCCTCTTCCTCAGTAAAGACTGAGCAGAAATACCTGTTCAATATGTCAGCTTTACTGTTGTCATCCTCCCGGACTCCCATCTTCCCCTTCAGTCTCACTATCCCTCCCTTTGTCTTTCTTTTTCACTTATGTACCTGTAAAGGTTTTGTCCCCTAACCACTGATTTTGCAATGTGTTCTTCTGTCTGAGCTTTGGCTTCCTTACTGACTTCCTGCCTCCCTTTGTTTCTCCTGGTGCTTCTCCCTATCCCTTCTGCCTGTGTCTTTTGTATTGCCTGAATGCTATCTTTTGGCTTTCACTTTCTTTTGCTACCTCTTTGGAAAACCATAATGGTCTCCTCTTCCTTTTCCTCTTGCTAACCTGCTTAATGCATAATTCTGTTGCTCTTATAATCCCCATTTTAAATACTGCCCACTGTTCCTCAACCCCTGATTCCTGTCCCATTCCCCTAATGCCTCTTTCAAGTATTTCCCATTTTCCCAAAGTCTGCCCCCTAAAATCCAGGATCGTGTTTTTGTGTGGTTTGGTTCTGCTCTTTCTGTGATTTCAAACCACAATGACTGGTGATCACTGTTACCCAGGTGCTCCCCACTGTTACCCCCATCACACTGTCCCTGTTTGTGTGCAGAAGGTCCAGTATTGCCTTCTGCCGAGTTGGTTCCATGACCAGTTGCTTGAGGAAGGCACCCTGAAGGGAGTCCAGGATAAATCTGTTCTAGTTGATGCTGCTGCTGGGATGCTCCAGTCCACGCCTGGAATACTGAAGTCTCCAACCAGTACTACCTCACCCTTGTCTGCCATCCTTTGGATGGCTAGCATCAAGCTCCCTATCTGTTTCTTCCTCCTGGGCTGGTGGTCTATAGACTACACCTTGCGGATGGCTGGCCCCATTTTCCTTTCTAGCTTAACCCACAGTATCTCTCCCCATTTTGTTCCTCCTGGATCTCTGTGGCCCTATGTCATTTTCACATACAGTGCCACTCCTCCTCCCTTCCTGCCTGCTCTGTCTCTTCTGAATATGTTGTAGCCAGGTATGGCCATCTCCCAGTCATGGTTATCATTACACCAGGTTTCAGTGATGGCCACAATGTCCAGGTCTGACTGTACCATGACAGCCTCCAGATCTTCCATCTTGTTGCTAAGGCTCCTGGCATTTGCACACATGACTTTCCATGATTTGACCTCCCTAGTCTGCTTCACTGTTCTACTCCAGCCCCTTCCTTGGTTGTCATTTATCCCTGGTTCTCCTTGCTGTCTGACCTTCTGCTGAATTTTGCCCCTTTCTGCTTATCCACCTTTGGACACTAATCTCCATCTTTTGCACACCGCTTTGCAGAGATGGCCACTCCTCTGGTTCACTGGTTCCACTGCTAGCTGTGGGGGGTGAGCAAGTAGGTACCCTCCTTGCTGGCCTGCCACCCCCCTTTGCTAGTTTAAATGCTTGTCAATGTAGCATTTAAACTTATCATTGAGTACTTGGATTCCCTCCAGGATGGATGCAGGCCGGCCAGGCTTGAACAAACCTCCATCCCTCCAGGTGGGTCCCCAGTCACCAATGAATCCAAACCCTTCCTCACAGCACCAGTTCTTCAACCATGAGTTAAAGTTCCTGGTGCATGCACTCCTATGCTCTCCTTGCCTCTCACAGGTAGTACTTCTGAGAAAGTGACAGAAGTAGCTACTTGCTTGAGACCCTCCCAGTTTCTAAACTCTTCCTGAACTTCCTTTGGCTCCCCATTTGCCAAGTCATTAGTACCTAGGTGGATAATGACATCCAGCTCACCCTCCCGTCTTGCCTTCCCAGTGATCCCCAGTATCTTCCTTCCATCCCTCCATGCCGTGGCACCTGGTAGGCACCTCACCTCCCTGTCCTCTCCCTCCTGTGTTCCTAGCTGGATCCCTCTTACGATGGAGTCCCCCACCAGGATTCGCTTCCTCCTCCTCTGGGGTCCACTGCTTTCCCCACTGAGGTCACCTCCTTGGCTAACCTCCACATCCTTTCCTTCCACTTCTCTGGGTACCTCTATTTGGTTGTCCTCATTTGCCAGTGTGGCATATGAGTTCTTGAGAGGAATAGGATCTGGGATGTGCCTCTTCCTGACTGCTCTAACCCTCCCTGAGCCCACTGTCATCCAAGTGCTCCTCGTTCTCGGCATCCTTTGAGGCAGCTGCATTGGACTGGGTGGTCCCTGGATAGGGGTGATGGTACTCCTGACCCAGTTTACTTCCGCTCTGAGTCTGGTTACCTCATCCCGCAGTCCAGAGAGATGCTTGCAGATAGGGCAGCACCTCAGTGTCCAGAAGGTCTGCCTGAATATGGCTGCACCACAGCCACTGCATTGCACCACTCCCCACATTATACTGCAATTCCACAACTTGTCTGCTACTGAAACTCTCTTAGTTCTCTTTTTATTAATTTACAGTACTAAAAATCCTGTAACTGATCCTCAGATATTTTTTTTTTTCAAGGAAAAAGAAACCAATAAATAAATAAATGAGTCGAAACACTTGTCGTGCTGAGGGTGGGCTTCTTCCCCCTTAGGCCCCTCCTACTTCACACCTCTTACTATACCCTGTGTTTAGCTCCTGTCAATCAGATTTATCAGGGCATATAATTAAGAGTTGGGGGAGGGGGAGGGAGGAAATTTGCAGCAATTAAAGACAGCACAGAATTACACCACCACTATGTTTTAAATTTTCAACAGCCCAAAAACAATTATAAGTAAAGACAACCAAGAAAGAAAGTATAGTGTCACTACAAGCCCACAATCTAAGTTTAAAACAAAAATACCAATTATCAGTTACTCTAAAGCACTGAATTGAATATGTTTCCTTCCTTCTCCTTCTGGCTTCTTCTGAGAAAATCAACCTCTGTTTGCTACTTTAACTCTGACTAAGCCCCACCTCCAGTTATCACGTAGCTGAGGTCAGAGGCCAGACAATTAACACCCTTCACCCAGCTACAGGACAGTCAGACAAGCCAAGATAAAATTTGCAGCAATTAAAGACAGCACAGAATTACACCACCACTATGTTTTAAATTTTCAACAGCCCAAAACAATTATAAGTAAAGACAACTAAGAAAGAAAGTATAGTGTCACTACAAGCCCACAATCTAAGTTTAAAAGAAAAATACCAATTACCAGTTACTCTAAAGCACTGAATTGAATATGTTTCCTTCCTTCTCCTTCTGGCTTCTGTGATGAAGGAGGGGTCATTAGGAGGGGACCTCAGGGTATGTTTAGTACAGTCCTCTCTCCCTGAGGAAACAGTGGAGGTAGACCTTGAAGGGCTCCTACCCCCTCCTCCTCCTCTTGTGGGAGGAGGTCAGTGTTGTACTCATCCTCATCAGCTGGCTCAGAACAGTGCACAGAGGGCAAAGAGGATGTCAATGACCGAGAGTGAGCAGGGCACGTCAACGGAGAAGATGTTGGCACGGTGGCCAGCCTAGTAGGCCCCGGCATCGACAGGTCCTGAGGAGAAGGAAGGCACTGCATGAACTCCCAAAAAGAAGAAAGAATGGTCTGGATGTCGACCGTGATCGGTGGGGGAGGAGTGCCTATCAGCACCTAAGGGGGAGGTTGAATCCCTGGCATCGGCAGCATGGCCTGAAGCATCAACAAGAGAGGCTGAGGTCCCGGTGTCGATGGTACGGCCTGGGGCGTCGACAGAGTATACTGAATCCCCTGCACTGACGGAAAGGCCAGAGGCATCAATGGGAGGGGGGGTAGGAATTGTGACATCAGTGGGCCATTGCTGGCCACAACAGGTCCAGCAGAACTCCCTGTCTGTCACCCCTGGGCAACAAGGGGCATGTGCAACAGGGGTTGGACCATTAGCAGGGGCATCAGAAGGCCCAATGTCAATGAGTCATTGCCGGCCAAGGAAGGACCAGTGGAGAGCACTGCCAAATCTGATCCTGTGGAAGAGAGGGTGGGCGCAACAGTGGGGGTCGCCACTGAGGTGGACAACAACCCAGCAGTGGTCAGCGCCCACAGCGACAACCGAGAGTAAGCCAGGGAGGATTTTTTCCTTGCTCTTTTCCTCTCCCAGTGCTTCTACTTGCTAGAAAATTTGTCCTGGGCCTTGGAGGAGTGGGAGCCCATGAACAGAGTTGGTGACGCAGAGCAGTCGCTCACCTGCAGCTCTTTCTCCACTGCCATAATCTTCTGTTGCAGGAAGAAAGACTCTAGTGCTTTTTGACGGCACCACTGGGTAGCCTGGTTGAAGCCACAGCAGACCTTGCAAGCCTTAATGCTGTGGTATGTGCAGAGACAGTGGACGCAGGCATAGTGCTCATCCTTATCCGAGATCTTACCGCACCTGCAGTATCTTAAGAGTTTCTCAGTGGTGAGTCGGTATAAACGACAACAAATATCACTGTAAAAAATAAAGTGATTAGTGAACTAGGGTGAGAAAAAAAATCGAAGATTTTGCGGTCGACAAAAGTGGCAGTGTCTCTGTGGAGTTCGACGTGCAATGGTTGGTGGCTGGAAAAGAACTGCCTGTATGGGTAGGATGTCGTCGGCTGATGTCGTCGTGGCCGGCCCCTAGTAGACTGCTAGCTAAAAAGTTTCCATGTGGTCCCAGTGCCTGGCGGCTACAGTTCCACTGGTGTGGGCCGGTGCAAGAGATATTCTCGAAGAAGATCTACTTTTGCGATATCTGGAATCAGTTTTGCTACCAATACTCATACTGCCATCTGTTTTCTTAAATCGTGAAAACTGTTTTTCATAATATAGCAAAACATATTGCAATACATTGTGAAATAACTGAGGTTTTCTATCCACTGATTCCATCACACAAAGCTCAAACCAGACATAACATTTTAATACTACAATTGTAGCATTTTTTTCAGATTGATCATACAATGATTTTCACAGTGACACCCCTAGACCATTCACATATGTCAACTCCTCCATCTTGGGTGCCTATTTTTAGGCCACAGAAACTCAACTTTCATTAATGTATACAGTGCAGACATGTGATAATGACCTTTCTGACATGCAACAGTGAATGGCAAAATCAGTCATATTGTAGTGCACCACCAAACATTATCCACACAATATGGGTAACTGTTTAGATACTGTAGATAATGGAGTGATGTGGCGGCAGTAACAGATCTCATGACACCGCTGCTAATCAGAACTATCAATATCTCATAGAGATGATACACAGGTTGGTCTAGACCACCCTTTTCATGTACAGTAATTAAAAAGCAAGCTCCACATGTACTTGTCTCATCGACACTGGAAGCACCCCAGAATAAATGCAAGCATCTTGCGACTAAAGCTTCAAAATCTAGCTCAGAACTGAGAACCCAAGTGCCTGGAAAGCATCTGTGTTCATTCTTGCATACTTCAGAGTCTCTAGTTGACCTTAGCTGATGACTTGCTGTCATATGCACTTGACTGATAGTCTCAGACACTTGAGAAGGGATCACTGGTCAATCTGATATTCCTTTCATTCATAAATAGGAGAACTGAACATTTCAACCATACAAGTCCACCAACTGGTAACCTGGACATGGATCACATCTGTCACAAAAGCGGAAATCCTCAGGTCTCTCAAGATGGTATTGGCTGGGCCTGGATCTGCCTCAAGGGGAAGATAAATGTCAAACAAAAGTCCTTCAGGATTTCATAACTTACATTTCATACTTTTTTATTCTTGTTCATTATCTGTTATTCTGTTAGTTTTCTCAGTGTATTTACATCCGTTTTTATTTTTTCAGACATCTTTTTCTCCCTTGATGTCTGTACTTTATTTGCCAATTCTCACTCTTATTCTCTGGTTTTATTTTATTTTCTCTGTACTGCCCTTTTATGTTCTATTTTTTTCCAAATGACTCTAATCACTTCCTTTAATCTCACTCACTCACTGACTTCTTCATTTGATAAAATAATAGATAAATGAAGTTCATTCAGACACTTTTGCTCACAAAATAAAAAGCTTTCTTTAGATTAGAAATTCTGATAGAATTCTTTACTGTTTACAATTGCAGTTACTGGTGAGGCTCTTAAGCAAAGTCGCTGTTCTTTAAATATAGGCATGCATCAAATTAGACAGACGCTATTACCCCATCAAGGAATTATGTCATCAGCAGATCAGTACTAATCAAGTCTTTACATTAAACATAATGCAGCTGTCTGGGGCAAGAAAGACATCTCTTTCTAACATATCCTGCCTTGAAGACTGTGGGTGGCACCTTCTGGTGCATGGAGTCCCCCTGGTAGCTCCGGGGAGAGAGCAATGAGGGAAGGGGCAATGTGATCCTAGGCTCTGCTTAGCACAGATGTGAGTCAGCTTGCCAAAAGCATGACACAAAGGCTTCAGTGTCCCAGGGGTGGCATCAGTGGGGGAGCCATCAAACGTTATAGGTCAAATGCCTCTCCCTTAGTGTCCCATATAAGGCCTTAGACCAAGAGGTGAAGCCACACATCATGCCCCCATGTGACAGCAACTAGGTACTGAACAATAGGTGGGACCTAAGCAGATGATACAATGCCCTCATACACTCATTTATGGCTCGCAGACCAACTGCCCCCCTCCCCCAAACCACACTCTCCATCTCTGAGAAAAGCCCCAACTTTCCTTATCTGGCTGTTAAGCACCACCTTAAGGGGCAAACATAAAGAGGAGGACCAACAGGGGTAGCAAGTGCTAGTCTGGTAATTCCAGCCATGATGGGGGCAAGCTTCTGGACAAGCTAATGGAGTACTACTTAAGTTGACCACAAATTTATAAGATGAGGCGGACACAGTGGCGTGGTGGGCTGAGATGCTGATTACCTCACTGCATGTCGCACTGGAGACCTGGGTTAAGAAACAGCCTCTGGTCAACCAGGGACTGGGTGGGGAGGGAGGACTGAGCTTCCCAATGACAGCTCTCCTTCCTCAGGGAGGCAGGAACTTATGTCCAACGGTCATCTGCCACCTGGAGGAATTCAGGAGGTGGAACCCCAGGACTGCAAGCAGGGAAGGGGGACACCATGCCCCAATATCACGGGAGTCTCCAGAGAGGTGGAGCATGTACAATGAATGCACCACCGCACATACATGGGCCCCAATGATGAAAATGGAGGCAAGAAAACTCCGACCACAACGTGATGATGGCCCGGGGTACCAACGACTGGGCTCCTCCAGTGTATCCTGTGGCAGAGGGCACCCACAGAAGACAGGTAAGACTCAAAGGAGTGGGATAACAGGGCCGATCAAAGAGGCCAAAGGAGACAAACAGGATTAAAAAAAAACACAATCAGGTGGAGACACGGACACTCCTGATTTTACTGTAAATGAAATCCTACTATGTGGTGTTAATTATATACATAGAATCATGTATGCGTAACCATGTACAAGAAGGCTGTTTCTACTGAGGATTTCAGATGACATCACAGACCTCAAGAGAAAAGCTCTACGGGTTCCAGATGTACTACCTCAAACTGCTCCTGATTAGTCAACTATCGAGGTTTGGAAAGACCTTGACTCCTCTCTGCCAGAGGAAAGCTGCCATAACTAACAGACATTTGCTGAAGATCTTGGGTGTCAATAAAAGGCATGACTTGGAATTGGTACAGGCTTCAGTCTACCAGAAAGTGAAGGAACCATTTGTGAAACATACAGCTAGGAATATATAAGTTGGCATCCTGGAGGTCCAGGAAGCAAAACCAAGCTCCTCGCTCTGGATAACCCGATTCAGAATGACCAAGTGAAACTTTCAAATGAGTAAGAACTGGTTTAGGACTCAAAGATGGAGAATGGGGCACCAACTTCCCATCCACTTGGGTACCAGAAAGAAAAAATTACTTACCCTAGTAATATTGTTTTTTCCAGGAGATCCCTCTGTATGCTTGACTAATGCAGTTATACCTGACTGGCTCAGCTGCTCCGGAGGTGAAGTTTATGCTAATGATGCCAAGAATTGGTCAATCTGGTAACAATAAGAGAGTGCTGCCTGCAGATGCTGCTGATGGCTAGTCAGATTCATTTAGAAGCTAAAGGGGCAAAAGGTCCCAACTCCCTAACCAAACCTAGTAGTAAAGAAAAATTAAGATAAAAAGAACAAGAAAAAGAACTCGCCAACAGGGGAACTATGTAAAACATGGTAAAAAAGTGGAGCATTCCACAAGATAAATCTCAACAGTAAGAAATCTGGCCCAAGGCATGGACTGCAGGACTAATCTCAGCCAAGTTATGTGAGGAGGCTGGGTGGGAGGTCAAGCATACTGAGGGATCCCCTGGAAGAAACAATATTACTATGGTAAGTAATTTTTTCTTCTCACCCCAGGAATCCCTCAGTATGCTTGACTAATGCAGATACAGATAATCTGGCATGTGATTTGGACTGTACATCCAAGCAGTAATGCTTAGTGAAGGTGTGTACAGTCTTCTAGGTAGCTGCTTTGCAGATGTCAAGCAAGTGACAGTCCCTTGCAGCTGCCACTCAGGTTGCAGTGCCCCTAGTGGAGTGGGCCATGAAGCCTTTAGGGCTGACTGTTTGCCAGCCTTATTGTAACAACACTGAATGCAACAGACTATCAATTGAGCTATGGTTCTCTTGTAGGCTGGGCATCGAGAATTGGTTCTCCTGGAGGCTGGTCTGCCCTTGCCTACCTTGTCATAGGTGAGGAAGAGCTGGGTATGAGAGGACCTTAACTGCTTGGTGTGTTCCAGGTAGTAAGTCAGTGCCTTTTTGACATCCAAACTGTGGAGCCTGCGCTCACCAGGAGTGGATTTGTCTGTGAAAAAGACAGAGAGTATTATGGATTGATTCAGGTGAAATTCAGACACCCCCTTGAGAAGGAACTTCCCACTTACCCTGAAGACTACTTTATCTTTGTGGGAGATAATGTAGTTGGCTGAAGTGATGACGATAGGAAAGCAGTTTTCCAGGCGACATATTTTAAATCTGCAGTAGCTACAGGCTCGAATGGGGGCTCCATGAGTTTGGCTATGCACAGGTTCAAGTCCCAGGGAGGGGCAGGTTCCCTTAGTGGGGGCTGGAGGTGCAGCAAGCCATTAAAGAATTTCTTGAAAATGGAGTGAGAAATTATGGATTTCTCTTTATCAGCAGAGATAACCAGATGCTTGCAAATGCACCAGGCAGTCCAGCAAAGAAGACAGCCTGCTTGCAGTGGGTCAATTTGCCTTTCTCTGCACCAGAAAGAAAATCTCTTCCACTTGGAAGCATAAGTCTTTTTAGTGCTTGGCTTCTTGGCCAGCCGAAGGATTCTTACAACCTGTTCAGAATAGTGAGAGTCTAGGAACTCTAGCTCCTCAAGTACCAAGCTTTGAGGCAAATAGACTCTGTGCTGAGATATGTTTTCCCTGTCTGAGCCAGGGTCAGAAGACTGTGGGTTGAGGGCATGTAAATATGCAATTTGGCTGACAGAGCAAGGAGCAGAGAGTACCAGGGCTGTCTTGCCCAGTCTGAAGCCACCAGAATCATTGTTGCTGGCTGACTCCTGAGTTTTAGCAGGATCCTGAGGATTAAGAAGAATGGAGGGAAGGCATACAGGAACCTTCCCATCCAGTCTAGAGCCAAGGCATCCACTGGCACTGTGCCTACAACCAGAGGCCTGCAGCAGTACAGTGGAATCTGGTGATTGCGGTTGGAGGCGAAGAGATCCATCTCCACCTCCTGAAGACTGTGGCCAGTATTTGTCTGTTTAGGGTCCACTCGTGGTGGCCCTGACTGATGTGGCTCAAGGCCTCTGCCAGCCCATTGTCCTTGCCTGGGAGATGAATGGCAGAAAGATGTATGTCCACGGAGTAAGCCAGAAACCAAATCTTCATGGCCTCTGTGCAGAGCTTTGTGGGTCTTGTGCCTCCCTGCATGTTCATGTAAAACATAGCAGTAGTGTTGTCTGTCCAGATTTGGACAGATTCATCCTTTAACTGGGGAGGGGTTAAAGGCTTTGATAGCCAGGTACACAGCTCTGAGTCTGAGGAGATCTATGTGGCACCTGGACTCCCTGGGGGACCACACTCCGCTTATGGACTGGTCTGCCAGGTGTGCACCCCATCCTAAAAGGGAAGCATCTGTGGTGAGCTCTCTGGAGGGCTCCTTTGGTGGAAGGGAATCCCTTCTCTGAGATTCTCCATGTCCTTCCACCAGTCCAGGACTTGCAGAAGAGTCCTTGTGACTGGAATAAGCTTTGACGGAGAATCTCTTTTCTAGGACCAGTGAGCCCTGAGGTTGTACGGAATGTCCCTCTCATCTGAAACCCTGCGCCTGGAACCACGGCTGTAGTAGAGATCATGTGGCCCAGCAGCCTGAGGAAGTGTCTGGCTGGCCTTGGCTGTCGTAGAACAAAGGAGTTTTCAGGTTTTGATGGTTGTGTACCCTGTCTAGTGGGCTCAGGGCCTTTACCTGCTGGGTGTCTAGCTCTACTTTTCTGTGTTGATCAGAAAGCCCAAGCACTCTAGGGTGTGCTGTGTGAGGCTGAGGGAGTCTCTGACCTTTTGGGGAGACTTGTCCACTATCAGCCAGTCATCCAGGTAAGGAAAGACAGACACCTCCTGTCTTCTGAGATGGACTGCCACCACTGCCAGGCACTTTGTGAAAATTCTGGGAGCTGAGCAAAGGCCGAATGGCAAAGCTGCAAAGTGGTAATGGCCAGAGGGCAGTCTGAATCAGAGATATTTTCTGTGGGAAGGCCTGACTGGAATATGGAAATAGGCATTCCTGAGGTCTAGGGAGGCTAGCCAGTCTTCCCTGTTGCAAGGAGGGAATCACTACCGACAGGATGACCATCTTGAATTCTGAGTTGAACAGGTGTTTGTTCAGATACCCAAGATTTAGAATGGGTCGCCAGTCCCCATTTTTCTTTTGGGTGAGAAAGTAACTGGAGTAGAGGCCTTCTCCCCATTGGAGGAAGGGAACTCTTTCCAGTGCATTTGCAGACAGAAGAGACTTCACCTCTAACTCCAGCAGAAATCTTTCGGTGAGGGTTAGGGGTTTTAAGGTCTTGTAACCCAGCTAAGAAGGAAAATATCTGAACTGCAGGGTGAGTCCTCAACCCATCACCTCCAGCACCCACTTGTCTGTGGTAATGAGGTACCATTAGTGGAGGCAGTGGGTCAGCCTTACTTCTACCTGGAAGGGGGCAGGCAACCTAGGCCTTCCAGTCAGGGGTTTTGTTTAGTCTGGATTTTTGCAGAAGGGGTAGGATCTGTACATTTCTGAGCCCTCCTACCACTTCCCCTAAAGAATCCTCTCATCTGAGAGAATCCAAGGGCATGGGTATAGGGCAGAAGGCCCTGGGATAGTAATCCCTACCTCTACTTTCTCTGCTTTGGAGCTTGTAGGAGGTAGAAGGTTTCTCTTTGGCTGCATTACTCTGATACGTGGTTTTGTATTCCTCCACCTTTTTCATGTATGCCTCTGTTTTGTCCACAAAAAGAGAATTACTCTCACAGGGGAAATCCATAGCTTTAGTGTGGGTGTCCTGGGAGAGATTGGTAGTCCTCAACCAGGCAAATCGTATGAGGGAGATGGCCTGAGCCATGGCTCTAGATGCTGTATCATTTGCATCCACAGCCATGTGGTACTGATACTTTGTGGCTTCTAGGGCTGTTTTAACAGTTTCTGCCAAATCTTGAGCAACTTTATCTGGGGCTTGCTAGCCGACTGCCAGGACAGCAGTCCAGAGAGCTTTCTGGTACTAAGCTGCGTACACCATGTAAGTACAGAGGTTGCAGTAAGGAGGCTGTGGTGTAAGATTTCTTACCCATAGTGTCCAGTTTTTTGGAATTTTTTTCTGGAGGTTGGGAAGAAAAAGCCATCTTTGCATTATCACAAGCTGCAGCATGCACTACTCCTTCATGGTCTTGATGCATATAAAGGTACTCAGCATTGAATTTACCTAGCTGGTACTTTTTCTCTTATTTTTTTATCCAACCATGGTATGGAGGTGGGATTTTGGAGCATTTTAAAAGTAGCCCTGCGAAGGGACTTGTGAATTGAAGAAGCAGCTTTTTAGGAGGAAAGAAACCCATCATATCCAAAAAGTCATCCTCCTCGGTGGACTCGAATAGAAAGGCCAAGGGTGTCCACAATATGTTGGACAAAGGTAAAATGGAAGAAAAAATCCTCCTGGCCATGAGAAAGAGAGCCAAATTCTTCGTCAGGAGTTTCATCAGGCTCTAATCCACGCTGTTCATCATCATCATCCCCCTCATATAAAATGCCCTGGCCAAGGCCAGGGTCAGAGGGAACAGGAGTAGAGGGACCTGCTGAGGCACCCATAAGAGAGCCCACAGCCTGAAAAGTTTGATATACTTGCCAAGCCTTTGCCATTTCCTCCGCAGACGGTATATCTTGTTGTAACACTGGTGCCTCCCTTGGCTTTTCAGCGGGAGAGGCAGTGATATGTTTTTAGTTTTGTTTCTTTTTAGCAGGCACTGAATCAGAAACCTGCTGAGAAAGTCTTTTTTGTTTGGCTTCATCATTATTTTTATCAGACTTATTTTCAATGGGATCCTTGGAGGACCTATCTTTATTCTTACGATGAGAGGCGGACACCTCTTCTGTATTTTTTTATTGAAGGACAGGCAGACTGAGAAGCCATAACTTGCAGCCAAAAGGCAAATTACTTAACGTTGGGAGTAAAGTAAACTCCCAGACAGAAAAACAATGACTGGCCAAAGTGTAAACAATGAGTTGTGACAGTCTGCCTAGTCCACAACCTAATAGGCTTCCATGTAATTTGAATAAAAAAGAATCAGTCTGAAAACTGGGTTTTCCTGACCTGCCATATTGTCAGGGAACCCAGAAAAACTTGTTCCCAAAAAAGGACAAAACAAAAAGTTCCCAGTGCTGTGGAACCACTAAAAATAGCTCCCTGTGAGGGGAAGTAAAGAAAAGTGATTAAAATCGCAGAACCACTTTAAAAATAGGTATCCACAGAAAAAATAAGTTTAAAGTATAAAATACATAGAATTTATACCTCAGGTGTGATTTTTTTAGTCCAAAAAAGTGCGGGAACACAGAAAAAAGCAGCATTTTTTTCTGCGGATTTTGGGAACTGAAAATCTGTGGAAAATGTACAAAAAGCGCTAAAAACTAGCAAAAAAACACTCAAGGCAGCACAAAGAAAAGAAATGAGTAACACTGTAAAAATAAGATACTTTAAGCGAAGGTTTGATGAGAGAGCTCTGTGGCAGACTTGCCCAGTTAGCAGAGAAGTGAATCTGACTAGCCTTAAGCAGCATCTGCAGGCAGCGCACTCTTACTGTTACCTGACTGGCTAATTCTTGGCATCATTAGAATAAACTCCACCTCCGGAGCTGCTGTGCCCAGCTGATGTAACTGCATTAGTCAAGCATACTGAGGGATTCCTGGGGTGAGAAGTACCGTGTTACGAACCCCCGGCAGAGCTTGATCTGCTTGGACAGGCTGCATCCCATGCCACTCCAGGATCTGTTGAACCTAATTCGGTAATGGGGGAGAGATTCCAGAGAAAGTATGTCCACCAGTGCAGCCGGGAATGACATGGGGGTAAGGTCTTGAATTCCAGACAACCGTGATCCATACCACTTTCAAAACCTACTCATCAAGCCGACATGGTGGCGCTGAGGTTTGAGGCGCTGGACGCCACACCTCGCGCCATGCCGGCAACCCGGGTTTGGGAATGGACCTGGGCCATCGGGGGTTGGCAGGAGAGGGAGGGCATTGAGCATCCGGAGGACTGCTCTCCTCTCCCGGGGTGGGTTGCTGGGGGCTCCTGGCACAGCCGCGGCCTCTGGTGGAGACTAGGGGCAGGCACAGATGGGACAAAAAAAGGGGGCAGGATGGCGGCAGGCTCAAGCGGCATTAGCCGCATAGGACGCCAATGAACGCCGCATCCCAAGGGGAAAAATCTACAGAAAAAAAAAAACCACTTCGGCAGTAGGCAATGATATGGATCAGTGGCGGGCCCTATGCCCAGTGCCTGGCCTTAATGAACTACGCTCCCAGTTACCCATCTCCTTTCTGGTCGTGCCACTGGATTATAGCTAGAGCACAACAGGAGCTGGTGGCCCCACCCCAGGGGACTCAGAGCCAGGGGGTTGTGCGGCCGGATGAGGTTGGGGGGTGAGGGCCCCGAACCGGAGAGTGCGAGTGTCGGGGGGCTTCAGGCAGGCAGCAGAGCACCAGCAGAGAATCCCCACTGGAGAGAGTCTGCCGAGGTAGGAGAGAAACAAAGTCTACAAAAAAAAAAAAAAAGCTATTCACCCAAAGCAACAGTGAATTGCTGTGGCAGGAGGTGGAACAGTCAGGTCCTGATGGACAGCTGCAGCGGAGGTTGGATGAGGAGTAACAGGGACCCTCATCCTGTCACTTTTTGCCTTTGAAGGTTGCCCCAAGGACCGGACTCTGGAGGAACCACCACCTACAACTTGGTGCTGGCCCTAAAATCCAGATTTATTGAAAGGTTTAGCTGGGCAATGCTGCTGAACCTGCTGCCTCTGTTGCTGCGGATCCTGTGAGCCCTGCTTGGGACCACAAATTATTGAGGCTTGGGTTACTGCATCCAGTTAATGATCACAGTCACTGAATCAATGGTGACATTAGTCTTCTTAATACACATGAGATGCTTCCCAACCCCTGATCCAAACAGATCTATCTCAGTAAAGGGAAGATCTACTACCCTTTGATAAATTTCCTGAAAAAATGGTGTGCATCCCACAAAGAGTAATATGGCTGCATTTGTCAACAAAGTGGCATGTACCAATGTAACAGTTACAATCTTTTTTGACGCCTGCTGAATTACTAAGAATGTTTCCTGGCTGATTTGCACACAGTGTTGCAAACATTACATGACTTGCTTCAAAAGGATATAAAGCGGAATTGATCACCTCAGTTTGAAGTGTTAAAATTATGTAAACAGCAGCTGCTGAAAAAAGTATGTGGCTAGCTCACTATGACCTTGAGAAGCCTTTATGTCTGGCATGTCCAGATATGGTATTGGGTGGTCATCTCTCACGTTCTGCCTCCAGGAGAATATCTGATTGTTTTTACATCGAGGAATGAAAGGAACTATGTGATCATCTCCCAGAAAAAAACTATGTCCAGACGGAGAAGGAAGCACTGAGCAGAATTTTGCGAGTCAAGAAATGCATAAATACATGGTGGATGGAAATTCATCTTGCTAACAGACCACAAACCTCAACAGGCCATCCAGGGACTAAAGGCAGTAATCCCAGTGCTCATAGTGCTAAGGATGCAGAGCCAGGTTCAAATTCTGATAGCAATTAAGAGATTGTGTATCAGGATTCCCGGGACCAACGGAATGCAGACTCTCTGTCCTGAATGCCTTGTCTAGACTCTGAAAATAAGGAAGAAAAAGCAGTATTCAACCATTCACATTTGTATGACCTTCCTGTAGCTTGCAAGGATGCTGAAGAGGAAGAAGGGTGAGATACAGAGCTCTCCAACGTTCTGAACTTTACTTTTAACAGTTGTCCCACAACTTTACAAAGAATCTGATTCTTCAGCCATTCTTTAATAAGTATCAGTTCTCCATGGATCAAGGTTGTGTTCTGTTGGGGTGCCAGTCATGATATCTCCAAAACTTCAGAAGTTGCTTTCTGACCTGCACTAGTCACCTAAGAATCTGTCAGAAGAAGGTTTTGATCTGGGGATATTTTCTGGGGCCAGGAGTAGCTCAGGAATTCAGGAGCTGGTCAGCAAATATGCAGCTTATGTTCCTATCTGCAATCATCCTGCATTAGTACCTATTTATCCCTGGCCTAGCACAACTACACCATAGGAACACGGTGATCTTGAGTATGCCAAGTTGGACAAGCAAAACTTCCTGGTGGTGACTGATGTTCACTTAAGACGGATTCAAGTACTTCAAAATCAACTCAAGACAACTGAATGGTTTTTGCAACACTTGCTTGCTGCATACTGGCTGTCAAACGAGTTAGTGTCATACAATGTTCCCCAATTTTCATCACAAGATTGCAAGCCATTTCTTATACAGCATGGCATCCAACACATCCCAACATTACTTTACCATTCTGAAGCCAATTATACAGCAGAACAAACTGTGCAAACTTTTAACAACTACTGGACAAAGCAAATCACATCTCAGGGGAGCCAGAAAATACTGTACCAGCGAAGCAGAGGTTGGCACATTTCTTGTTTGCCTATCAAAATACTCCTCACACAGTCACCGAGAGGACACCTGCAGAGTTATTCCTGAAACAGCAACCCTGCACTTGGTTATTCCTGCTAAAACAGACTTGTCCCACACTTTGGTGGAGCACAAACTGCAGTAGCAGATGGGACATGATAATGTTACTAAGCCAGTCCAGATTTTCCATCCATAGGAGAGGGTGATGGTTTGGGAGTTATGAAATCCCAAGCAACTTTGGATCCCAGAACCTGTGCAAGAGACTCATGGACCTCTAATCTATGGGGCTCAAGTAAGCCATCAGTTGCTTTATGTGCACATGGATCATTTGATATCATCAAAAACTTCCAGTCCATCTGATGACATCTCCAAAGGTGGGAGCGATGCTGCAAACTTTGCTCCTGGACATCCATCTTATGAGGCCCTGCGCAATCCAGAAGTCCCAAATGACATGACAGAAGAGAACCACAGAGACGAGACCTTTTATTTATTTAGCTTTTGTTGACTAGGTAGGCACACTGGACAAAAACACCTATTTTCAGGTATGACCCAGGGGGGTTACAATGAGTCAATATGCAGACAATGTAGGGGGGAAAAGTGGATAAATACAAGCAGAGTTGGAAGGCATATACATATGGCAGGACTACAGTACAGTAATCAGGGGTTAACAATACATAAGGCATATGCTAACTATAGTGACAGGTACAGGTGGTAGAAGATTAAGGGTACAATATGTGCAAATAAAAAACAGTAGGTTGCCCCTCATATGGGTGGCACTTATAGACAGGGATAAGTACAGTATAAAGTACTGTAGTTTATAGGGAGAAGGAAACAATCAAAATTAGGAGTTTAAGGACAGCTGCAGGCTGAAAGGCTATTCAGATGCTCCCACAGGGATTTCCTAAAACTAAATGTTATATATGTGATGTATCTTAACTATGTTATCAAGCCGGCCCAGTGGTGTGGAGGGCTAAGGCATCATGCCTTACCTCCTGCCACGCCTGCGACCCGTATTCACAGTGCGAGCAGGCCACCAGGGGGCGGCTGGGGAGGGAGAGGATCGAGCATCCTAAGGACAGCTCTCCTCTCCGGGGGGGGGGGGAAACAGAGTCTGCTGCATGCCTGACCCCTAGTGAAAGCTGGGGGCTGGCACGGGTGGTGGCTCGCACGTAGGGAGCGGTAACGGGGCAGACGCCTGGCATGGCGCATACGGGAGCGTGCACGGCTCGGCCATTGGCATCAATGTACGCCGCCAGGCCAAACTTGGGAAGGGGAGAAAATGGCTCCTCGGCAGGATGAATTCCAGTCACCACAGGCCCTGTTCCTGCGATTTGCAGTACCCCCGCACCGGATCCATTCCGGCAGGTTGAGGGATCTGCTGCCTCACCACGGGGAGCAAGCCGTGGACGAAAGCGGAGAGGTAAGCTGCGAGCGGGAGACGGGGCTGGGTGACCTGGCAGGAGGGAGCACCATAGGGGAAGTGGAGAAACAAATTAACATCAAAAAAAACAAAAACTATTATCATTGTGTTACATAGGTAGCAATAGATTTTCCAATAGGGCTCGCACGCAGTACCGAATAGTCTACTTCTGCCCTGAAGTTAGGATACAAATGATTTATAAACTAAGTTTAAAGGGGAGGAGTGTAGTATACTGTACTGTATCTTGATTATCTTACCAGGAAGTTAGGGTATACATCCTGATTGTATTCCAAAGGCTGAAATGTTGCAGTCTATGTTGTAATTCCCAACCCGGGTCAACTCAGTTGAGGCCACCAACTGAGCCAGTTCCTCCTGAGTGAGGGTTGGGAGAACTGGTGTCTGTGACAGCAACGCATCTTTCTCGATCTGCTCCAACAACAGGTCGACCGGTTCAAAAAGTCTCGACTGGCTGCTCGACCGGAGTCAAGATCATAGGCTACAACTGGGCCACCGTGGAAGTCTTGATCTGCCCCATGACTGGTGGAAGCTCAACTAAGGTGGACTGGTCTGGCGAATCAAGGGAGATCGTTCCTGGCCCCATGACCAATTTTGAGGTTATTTCTTGTCTTCTTCCCCATTCCCCCAGTCAGGATTTCCAAACTCATTACATTCTCCATCTTGTACTCCTGGAAAAGAGAGAGTGCCATCTCCTGGGTGTTTACATTTACTCCCGGAGCCTCCAGCGGTGCCCTTCACCCACATAGATTATCTCAAATTCCATGGCTCACCTACTGTTACTTCTATTGCATGGGGACACAGAGCAACCCAAGCCCATACTCCTTCATACTGCATCACAAGGACCCCTATTGGCTAACCATCAAGGGCTAAAAACCGCAGACCTTAATGTATGCAGTTTCCTGACCAAGACCTCAGAGTTGGAAGCCTGGATCTCCCTATACAACCCAGACATTATAAGAACTACTGAAGCGGGGCTAAGGACCGCCATCCAAGACTCCAGCTGCTATATTAGGGGCTCTAACATGGTCAAGCAGGATAGGAGGGGCAGCAAAGAGGGAGGTGGAGTCCTTTTATATTTCAGGGATACCTCAAGTGCCTCCCTAATTTTGAGCAGTGTCGAAGATGACTCTACCTGTGAATGGCTCATCATTGAGTTTATCCTAGTTTCGGCCAAGAAACTGTATATCAGCCGTGTTTACTCCGCCCAAAAGGTGAACTAAATGGCCTCACACAGCTGACTTAAAACACAGAAATACAGCAACACAGAACTGAATGGCAGATAAGGACTGCTTGGCCCACCTAGTCTGCCCATTTTTCCCTACACACAGTGTAACTGCAGACCCTACTTGATCTACAGCTCTTTCTCCCTCCTCCATTCCTTGTGCCTATCCCATGCATTCTGGAAGACTGTTCCAGGAATCCACCACTCCTTCTGTGGAGAAGTACTTCCTCACATCTCTCCTGAATCTACCCCCCTCCAGCTTCATAGCATGCCCCCTCATTCTTGAGCACCTTTTTTCTGAAAAATATTTCCCTCCTTTCACCTTATTTACCCTCGTGAGGTATTTAAAGGTCTCTATCATATCTTCTCTCTCCTTCCTCTCTTCCAGGGTGTAAATACGGAGGTCCTTTAGTCTCTCCTTGTAGGGTTTTTGATGCAGACCCTGCATCATTTTAATTGCCCTCCTCTGGACCACCTCTACTCTACTCTACTCTATGTCCTTCCAGAGATACTGTTTCCAGAATTGGACGCAGTATTCTAGGCGGGGTCTTGCCAGTTATCTACACAGTGGCAACACCACCTGTGATGTGGACAGCCAGTTCTGAGTGCTGTATGATTTTTTTTTTTTGTAAATATAAAAAAAGGTGTAAGGACCGTCTCCCATGAGAAAGGCTGAAACAGCATGTGAGATCACACATACACAGGTTTTAGATACAAGGTGTTACATGGCAGGCCAGAAGCTAACTACAGACTTTTCTAAGAAAATTATAGCTTTAGCTGTTAAAAGGGAACTCAGCACCCCTTTTACGACATTAGGGGAGGAAACCAGGTTTAGCAAACTGGTGCGAAATCATAAAGGCTTTGATGCCTGTGTGAGAAGGGGAAGCTGATAAATAGATCAAAGAAATGTCATTTGAAGAACATGAGTTATGCTGAGGTTGCAGAATTTAATACTTGGAAAAGACATCCTGTTTTTATATAGATATATTTTTTTTATATATATTCTGTCAGGGAGGAGCTAGGTGACCTCATGCAAATAGGTGGGGAAAACAAGCTTTTAAACATTATTCTGTTTTCCTTCAGAGACACTTTAGACTCTGACAAAGACACATCTGTGAGCACTTTAAACAGGTATTTAGAGACCAAGTACTGTAGTAGGAATTGTACTGTTAAAACCTGTTTTGTTTAAGAGATTTGTATGTCTTGTGATATAATAGTTCTGTATTTTATGTTTTACATATTTTTATCTATTTTAGTAAAACTCTTTTTAGAGCTTACTTGGTCTGTCTTTGATTTCTTTCCTTTACAAGTAGAGTATATATGGTTATAGCTGACACTAGGCATAAGCTTGAATGGTGATACCAAACTGGAAAGAGAAGCATTTTAATCAGAGGTTTTTTATTACAGTTTTTAAGGGTTCATTTCTGTACACCTGGTTAGGTGCCCGTAGGCAAAGATATCTGGCCCCCCGAAGCAGGGCTTGACAAATCCTATAGCCCGACGTCCCAGGCTATCATTTTAAACTCTGGGACAAGCACTTTCATGAGAGTTACTTGTCCACGGACAAGTATGGTTTTAAAAAACAAAAAAAAAATTTTTCTTTTGCAGCTGCTTAAACTTTCCAGCAGGGTGCGTGCGCTAGTGGGTTGTGAGGCCCGATCGGCCTGGTGGTCATGTTACACACAGACTGACGGAAGCTGATCCATGATGACACTGCAAGAGCGCGCGGCCAGACGAGGGAAGCGCAACAGGGAATATGGGGAATGAGTTGCTGGCAATAGTCATCGGACCAGCCAGCACTGAGGTGCAATCAGAAACTGAATATCGGGTCTGTCATACCGCCAAGGGGTAAGTGAGACCAAATGGCTGTTGGGGGTCACTTCATTGTAGCTGCTATGTAGAGGACGTGCGACTGATCGTATGCTTCGGCATGCTCTGCAGAACAAAAAAAAAAAAAATTTCTTGCCCATTTTACTAGGGAAGGGAACTTTGTACACAGGAAAAAAAAAAAATTTTAGGGTGGCATGGAACGAAATATTGACAGGTAGCCAGAGGGTGCCTGGAGTGATGGTAATGAGCCGGGGTAGGAAAGGGCGGGAGGCACGGGGTGCAGTAATATCTGCCTGTCAACCTACTGCAGAGCACGCTGTGCAGACTCAGACTTTTATGTTTTTTTTTTTTTTTTTTTTACTTTAAATAAATCTGCCCCCTCAAAAAAAAAAAAAAAAACACTAAAGGACTGACCTCAAAAAGGAAGAATGTTTGTTGGTGTTGGATTGGGCAAAGTTTGGGACCGTCCAGAGAGACACAGCGAAGAGGGACATTGAGCAGCAGTAAAGGAGGAGAGAGAGAGAGAGAGAGAGGAGAACAGAGAGACAGTTTAAAGCTAGCAATTCCAGAAGTGAGCAAATAAAAAGCAATGAAAGAAAATAACAAGCTGCTCTAAGGGGATAAATATTAAAGAAAGGGGAGGGGAGGGGGAGAGAGATAGGGTTGGGATTTGTAGAATAAACTGCAGAAAAAGGCAACAACTTCAACAAACAACTGACTAAACAGAGCAAAACCCCCCCACCCCAGAAAAAGGACTGGGAGTCAGAGGGGAGATTCACATAGGGGGAGAAGGATAGGGCTTTGTTGTTGCCATAAGAAAACTAAGGGGTACTGTGTTATCACAGCTCAACATCTGGCAAAAAATAAATAAATAAAAGGCTAGTCTAGGGAGATATATACTTAAGAAAGGGGAAGGAAGAGGGAGGGTTGGGATTTGAAAAGTGTACTAAGCTGCAGATAAAGTTAACAAATTCAGCTGTTAACCAACATAACTGTTTATTTCTTTATCCCGTCCCAATCCAATTCCACTGTGACGGCATCCTGTCTTGCTTAGTTTAGCAGCCTGGCCCTGCTACGTAAAAGACAATTTTTTTATAGTGTCTTGTCGGTTCCCTTTCCCTCCTCTTCTTGACTACCCATACCACCACAAAATAAACACACCACACAGTGACTTTACAGAATAGATTTTATTAGCATCATAAAACAGTAACTACATATATACATACATTGTTCTAAATTATTATCCTGACCTACTAGTACGCATGTTAGTTTGTTGAACTTTGTTCTGGGATTGGCACTTGTCTTACACTTCCATGTCCACCTGTATTAATTCAATGGAAAAATATAATTTTTCCTGATTTCCAGTAGTTACAGCTACATATTATTCATAATACAACCCCCTACACCATGTATTTTGTTGCTATACAAGTTTTCCTTAAATTACAGCCTTCCAAACATGGACTACCACTTGCAACACTGGGACTACCATTTTTGGCTAGGCCACTTGTCCCTGGGCTAGCATGTCATTTTAAAATTTGTCAACCCCTGCCGCGAAGACAGAATTATCTGAACCTGTACATTGGGTACGCTAGCAAGAGGTTCACAGTTTGAATCCTTCCAAGACTTGAGACCAAAGGTTGATCCAAACTCACAAAACAGACAAGAGGGTTACCTTGTTCTGTTAACTGTCCACAAGACTGCGCTCGGAGTTTGGCACTTTGGCAGTAGAGGGCTGACCTGCTGAGTGGGTTTGTGACACCATCTCCCTCTTTCTGCTGATGATACCCCTCCCTATGCACCCCAACATCTCACTTGCCCACCTAACTGCCTTGCTGCACTGCCTGGCCACCTTTAGGTCATCAGATATGATTACCTCCAGGTTTCTCTCCTGCTTGATAGTCAAACCACTCCACCTGTTTCATACGTTGCCCCTGCATTTCTGTGCCCTAAGAGCGTTACTTCGCACTTTTTTGCACTGAAACCCAACTGCCACACCCTTGACCACTCATCGAGTTTTCTCCGGTCTCTACTCATCCTTTACTCATACACCCCTTGAGTGTCCACCCTATTGCAGATTTTGGTGTCATCAGCAAATAGGCAGACCTTTCCTTTTCAGCTCCTCTGCAATGTCACTTATAAAGACATTAAAGAGGACCAGTCCCAGCAGTGATCCCTGAGGCATCCTGCTGGTTACCCTCCCTTCCTCACAGTGAACAGTTTACCAAAACACTGGTCATTGTTCCCTGATGAGGAAGCTTATAACGTTTGGGGACTTCAACATTAACTGGTTGCAAGGTTCCTACTGTGAATATACTGAACTGTTAAAGCAACTTAACCTCTCTCAACTCATTTCTACTTCCACTCTACTTCTGAGTCCTAAATCCTCAAACCACTCCCTCCTGGATTGGATACTTAAAAACTGGGAGGACATGATTCTTTAGGCAGGAGTCCTAACAGATTCCATCAGTGATCACTCCCCAACATTTTGTATCTGGTCCAATAAATGCCCCCAACATCCTCTCCTTCAAAAGCTTCTCCAGCAGAGGTTTAGTGCAGCTATGCTCAGATGTTAGGCCTGTGAACTGGTCTGCCCTCCACACCCTATCGGATGTGAACTCAGCCCTGGGGTTCCTCATGTCCATGCTGTGCTCCATCCAGGACAAGCACTTCCATGTCACCACCAGGGGAGCTGGAAGGGGGACTCAAGTTGGCTTACCAAAGAACTACTACGTAAAATACAACAGAGATACACTTTGTGGGCAGCTCACAAATCCTCCTAATCACCTTCTGCTTGGAACAACTACAGAAGGCTCCGTGACCTCTGCAGATCGGACATAAAATCACTTAAGGCTGCCTACCTTAAAAACCTCCAGGTTAGCAACTTGGGTGACCCCCAAGAGTTCTGGGCTTCAGTGAACACCCTAATCAAACCATGTACCAAACAAAGACCCATCAAACTGCAAACCAAAGCTGGGACCCTGACTCCCACCAGGTTGCACAGGCCTTAAACAATAAATTCACTAACCTGGTTGAGTACCTGGGTAAGTTCCCATCTACAGGCAGTGCAAAGGCCTAGAGCAGCATGAATTTTAAAGTACTCAGAATCTCTCCCTTCCATTTCATGGCCACCTCCCCCAAAGAGATCCATCATCTCCTTACTGGCCCTCCCTAATTATGGTAGGAACGGCAGCAGTGGTTTCTGCCCATGGTTACTTAGATTAACTGCCAACCTCACTGCTAGACCTAGCCACCTTTTTTAATCTAGCGCTGACCTCCTCAAATATTCCTTCTCCATGGAAACAGGCCAAAGTCACCCCTATATTTAAATCAGGTGACCCTAACGTACTGACAACTTTTGGTCAGTTTCCATTCTCTCTCACTAAAGCAAAATACTTGAGTAAATTGTTTTCCACCAAATTTCAGAACATGTATCTAACCATAACTTGCTCTCCCTCCACCAGCATGGTTTCAGGAAGGACTACAGTACCACCACTGCCTTGGCCTGTTTCGCCAATCATGTCTTTAAAAATATGGATGAAGGTAAACTAATAGGTGACATTTTTGCTGATCTATTACAGGTCTTCAGTCTTGTGGACCACGATGTCCTGTTGAAAAGTTGCATTGCTACAGTTTCTCAGCTACAACCACAGCATTGTTTGGTAACTACCCCTCAGGGAGCTTCCAAGAGGTCTGCACGGGGGAGGGAAGCCACCTCCGGCTATCTGAGTATCAACAGTGGGGTCCCTTGGTGGTCCATACTTGTACCAATCCTACTCTGCCTCTTCATAAACCACCTCCTCAGGGACAGGAAGGGCTGCCACATGTTCACGTATGCAGATGACTCGATTATTCATCACAGCACCAAAAATCCGAACAAACTAATTTCCTCCCTCACCAAGGAGTTCAATGCCACCCAGAGGTGGTTTGTTGCAAACAGGTTACTTGTCAATACCAAGAAATCAACACGATGCTCTTCAACTATTCAGGTCTAAATCCAAACTCATCAGCTGGACAGTATGCAGAAGAACTCTGTATTCACTTAACATTCAAACTCCACGTGGCAGTTCCCAAGCACAAGTAAATGCATTAAATACCTAGGAGGCACATTGGACCTTTCCTTAACTTTCTCAGATCACATGGGGTAACAGTAAAATTGGTTAATCAACAACTAGGTGTCTCTTTTAGGCTAAAGAAACTCATGACCCCTGAAGTATGGTTGGCTATAGCCATGGGTACACCTCTCTGCCTCCTGGGATACTGCACACCCATTTGCACCCAAACCTTCAGCTGCAACCTCTACATACTCAATTCTACCTACAGCAGCATCTGCAGGTTTGTCTTCTTGGTCCCTTACACCAACCATCATTGCTCCCTCTATCAGACGCTGGGCTGGCTCTCCCTGTAGGCCCACCAGGACTACATCCTAGGCCGCCTTGTTGAAAAGGGTCTTCTGGAAAAAGAGAATTCCCCACTATCAGTACTCCTCAACCCCAAATCTGGAAGCCATAACCTCAGGTCATCAAACCTTCTTGACCATCCCCAGGCAACCACCAGTATGGGACAAAGCCTTTTTCACAGCTGTTCCTAAGCTCTGGAATGGATTGCCAGCCTCCCTCCACTACCTAGACATGTCCTTCTTCTTCAAATCATGCTATCGAAGTGCCCTTCTAGTCGGTTCCATGTGATAACAGCTACTACACTATGGCAAACGTCAAAACGTCGATTCAAGAATGGCGCAGACATAAACAGCGATGCTACATTATGGCTAAAGTACAGAAACAGTGATTTCATAATACACCTTTAATGTGGGGGGCTCCCCGAACCCCCCTACTTATTTATAACCAACTCCAAGGTGCACATTGCCAAGTACTACTGCCTTTCAGTGGGGGCCGCTGTAATCACATGGTCACCTTTATTTCATGGTCGCCGTAACTGTAATCGCTGTTCTGACCTCGCCGTTATTACGTGCTGCCCTTCTAGCCACCTCTATCTGCAGGTACTCCTGATGATATGAAGCAGGGGAAACTTTCAACAGCTGGTTTTCCCATAGTATACTTCGTTCTCCAAGCGCATGGCTGGCATTTCATGTGTACTTGGCTGTCACCCGCTGTGAAGGAGTTACCTTCCAGCCAGTCATGCACACATTATTTTTTTTTAAACACTCCTGATATTTTTGTTTATTTGCCTTGTATGTCCATCCTACGTACTGATCAAACTGTACTGACTAATCTTGTAAAACTGTACTACAATTTAGTTGCTATGTATTGATATACTTTTCTCAGCTCTGTTCTTTCCATCATGTGCTTTATTTTTCACTACATTCTTATTTGTAATTTGTTTTTCTATGCCACCATGTGCAATTCTGATGGCTCAGGTCGTGCCTGAAAAAGGTCTCTGGGATCAGTGTACAAACCCCGAGTATAAAATATACAAATTTTATTTATTTATTATTTGAATTTTGGTAACCGGGTGAGCCTAGTGAGACATTACAGTCCCTTTTTCAGGGGCAACCTGGAAAGTGCAGAACATAGACAATGACATGGCAGTAGCAGTGGATGCATTTATATCATTCACTGATTTACAAAAATTCATAATTTACAGAAACATTCACAGATTAAAGATTTACAGATTACAAAGACATGGCAGTTACAGTGGTTATATTTACATCTTTTGTAGGTTTACAAAATGCACCATTTACAGATACACTTACATCACATATTTACATAAACAGAAGGGGTCAGGGAGTGGGATTCTTATACATATGCGGATCAGTGAGCAAGGAAAATTTATGCAAAGCATTATGGAAGTCAGACCAAGAGTCAACGGAAGCAGGAGAAAAGTGATGAGGCACTTAGGTGGTGTAATAGGGAGGATTGGAACTTAGTGAGTCAGGGGCAGGATAAGGTAGAGTGTGGTAGTGAGTTCCAGCTAAACACCGCTGAGAAGGCTAAAGATCTCTGGGCCACTGCTAACCGAAGTTTGGGCAGTACGAGAAGAGGGAGGGAGGCGGATCTTAGAGCACGCGGCAGTTGCCGGAGCTGAATAAGTTCAGTAAGGCAAAGAGGGGTGTAACGGTGGACCAGTTTGTGCACTAGACTCAGCGTGACATGCTGGAGTTTTGATTCGTACATTAGCCAGCCCAGGGAGGAGAGGACATTGCAGTGGTGGTGACAGGCACTGACCCCTAAGGCAAACCTTCTTGCCCTATGATAGGCCTGTTTAAGGCAAGATAGGATGGTTGTATTGGTTATAAGTTGTAGCGGGGCACCATACGTAAGGAGGGGCAGGATGGTGGCAGCCGCGATTTTGTGGCATGAAGCCAATGTGAGGAAGGGTTGTATGCAGTAGAGAAGACCCAGCTTTTGATTTAGAGCTTGGGTTAGGAAGATGACATGAGTGTTCTGGGAAAGTGAGGAATCTAAGGTGATACCCTAGATATTTAAAGGACGAGACAGATTCAAGGGCATAACCATTATGGGAGCATATCGCAAGGGGGGGGTGGGGATGCAGTAAGGAGGAGGGACTGGAGAACAGCATGCATTTGTTTTTGTTTTTTTGGTGTTGAGGACTAGCTGGTTATCTAGAAAACAGCCCTCGAGAATTCGGAAGTCCGAGGCGGGCATGCTGTTGAGCCACTCGATGTCTGATGGATAATGGTAAACAAAGACATCACCCGCGTGAAGGTGCACAGAGGCCCCTCCACAGTAATTCTGCAATTCATTAATGAATAGGAAAAATAATAATGGGCCCAGGAAGGAGCCCTGATGGACGCCGTGAGTAATTGGTCTGAGATCAGAGAGAGAACCGGACCACTTGATCATTTGAGTGTGGCCAGTAAGGTAACTTTAGAGCCAAGTTAAGGCATTAACGTCAAGGCCAAGTGAATGTAGCTGCCATAGAAGGAATTGTGGTTGACTAAGTCAAAAGCCTTTGTCAAACTGACAAAGATAGCACCGATGGCAAAGCCCTGGTCCATAGCATGGAACAGACTGGATGTAACTTTTATCAAGGCAGTGATGATACAGTGGTTTTTCTGAACCCAGGCTGGAACCTTGAGAGGAGGTGGTGGTGGTCCAGATAATCCTGTAAATGGTTATAGAGTATACACTCTTGGATGTTTGCCAGCAGGAAGAGGATGGAAGTAGGCCTAAAGTTCTGAAAGTTGTGTGGGGGCCACCCTTATGAATGGGAACAACCATGGCTACCTTCCATTTATCAGGGACAGACCCAAGAGGAAGGATCGGTTAAACAGGTTGCGGACTGGGCGGGTGAGGACTACAGCTCCCAATTTGAGAAATTTGGGTTCAAGGGTGTTGTGACCAGGGGAGCTGTCAGCTTTTAGGTTAGCGAGAAGCCGACGAACTTCACTGAGGGTGGCAAGTTTAAGGTGAAAGACTGGGCAAGCACCAGTGTCTACTGGTGGGGGTGGGGGCAGCTGGTAAAGAGTGAGGTATATCTATGCAGGTCGGTAAAGAATTCATTAAATCCAGCTGCGATGGACGGGGGTCAGGGAGAACAGTGCTTTGGGAAGAGATGGAGCTTGGGGCCTCAGAGGACTTTCCTTTGATTAGGGAGCTCACCTGCCTCCAGAATTCTTTGGGATTACAGAGATGCTCAGTTTGGGGTGATGAAGTAAGTACGCTTAGCTTTCTGAATAGAATTTTTACACCTGTTTCTGAGTTGCCTAGAGACTTGCAAGTTGGAGGGTAGCCCGCTTCGTTTGAAGGTCTTCCTAGCTCAATCGCGAGTGGTCATGAGTTTCCTAATATCCTCTGAGAGCCATGGAGCTTTGATCCCTTTTGATCTGCACCTCTTCATGAAGATCAAGTATATTCGTGAAGGTGGTCACGAAAAAATTGAGGGCCTGGTTGATGTCCGGGAGGGTGTTTATCGGTCCCCAACTGGCATCCGAGATAGAGGCAAGAAAAGCACTGGGACTGAGACAAGACATATCTCGAACCAGAGTGACCCTGGGTGGAAGGTTAGGGAAGTTATTTTGCCAGATACAGAAGGTAGGGGAGTGATCACTGATGCTGTCAGCGAATGCACCCACAGATTTCATCTTATGGGCACAGTTGGTGATCACCCAATCAAACAAGGCATGACTGCCCAATTTTGTGTTGACTCTTGTTGGGACATTGATGAGCTGAGCCAGGCTGCCATCAGCAAGAGAGGAACGAATCTTGTCAGCATTGGGGTTCAGCCAGTCTATGTTAAAATCTCCACAGAGAATGAGGCCATGGTGAGGGAGGTTGGCAAGGGAGGACAGAAAGGGAGGAGGCAGATGGAGGCTTCTTTGGGAGGCAGGTAGGCACAACCCACTATTAATTTTCTGACGCAGCTGAGAGTCAGGGAGAGAAACCTAACTCTGCCACATGGAGTTCAGGGGCAGGGATTTCAATGGCATCTAAGCCAACACGGACATACATGATGACACCTCCCCGTTTACCCAGACTGTCCCTCCTGAAGCAGTTGTAACTGTGTATTGCTATCTCATGTTGCTTGATGCTAGGCTTTAGCCAAGACTCCAATATGCCAAAAAAAGTCCGGAGAGTGTTGAGTAACCCATGCTTCGAGTTCGGCAACCTTGGGACGCAGACTTCAGGCGTTTACATGGGCAAACTTCAACCCTTTAGGCGATCGGCCATTAACAATTGGGGAGGGATGCAGATGGGGCATGTAGGGTCAGGGTTGAGTCCGATGTTTCCCACTTGGGTTAGGAGGATGAGGAGGGGTAGGAATGGCCAGACTGAGAAGTGGAGTAGCTTCTTGGTTATGCAGCCAAGAGGGGTAGATACAGTCTTTTCCGGAGCCAATGCCCAAGATAACACCACCACATTTGGGGAGGCAGGAAGTGAGGAGATGCATACTTAGGGGTTTTGGGGGCACGTGCCATGGTAGTGGGTGCTCACTACACAGGGAAGTGTGCCTCAGTGAGAGGGCAAAAAGGTAGTCAGCGGCATAAAGGATCAGAAGGCAGGAAAAGGTAGCCAAGTAGCCTGCCATGCACATAGCAGGTGGACGACATATGCTGTTGCTTAAAATAATGAGCAGGAGTTAACCTGAACCAGAGGGGAGAAGAGGGGGTTAAAGGGCCAGAGAGAGGCAGGTCAGAGTCGAGACTACTAGGACGGCCTAGTGGCAAGAGTGATAGACTACCCAGCGGAACTTAGGATAGGAGTCTACGGTCTGGGGTTCAGATCCCGGCCTGGGTCATTTAAATTTAAATTAGAATCCCAGCCTGGAAGGTTTTAAGGGTCTGGGTGCTCTGTCAGGATTAGAGCCACTGGGATGGACTAGAGGTTAAGAGTAACCAGCTTCCATGGGTAACTGGACTAGCTAAATTGAGCCAAAGGTTTGAAACCTGGCCTGGGAAGTGTATGTTTAAGTTTGAAATTCAAGTCAGGGAAGTGTAAGGGCCAGAGAGAGCTGGGTCAGAACTGAGACTGCTGGGATGGCTTGGTGGTTAGAGTGACAGACTACCACATGGAACTAGAATAGATATCTAGAGTTGGGGGTTCAGATCCCGGCCTGGGACGTTTAGGTTTGAATTCCAGCCTGGAGTGTTTCATGGGACTGGGTGCAGAGTCATTATTATAGCCACTGGGATGGTCTAGTGGTGAGGGTAACAAGCTTCCACGGGAAACTGGACTAGATATATAGGGCCACAGGCTCGAAACCTGGCCCAGGGAGTCTTAAATTTAAGTTTGAATTCAGATCAGGGAGGTTTATTAATTAATCAGGACGATGTAGCAGGTAAACATTTCAAGAAGATGTGACAGATGTAAATTTAAGGATAACAAAATGGTCAGAGAGGGAACAAGGGGGAATAAATACTGGTGAGAGCTATTAGGTGGCCATATAGTGAAAGGGTCAGGGAGGCAGACTTCAGGGTAAAAGATGTACCTCAGAATAGGGTTCAAGACCTAGTAATGGCCAGGGAGTGAGCAAAGATGAGGGAGGGTTAGTCCAATCAAAATAGGAAGGGTTAAAGCAGCTGGGTTGGAGCAGAGTGGGCAGGTCTAGGTCACTGCTGTTTAAGGGGCTGAAGATGGCTACAAAGGTTATGATAGCGCCACCCAGTGACGAGGTAAAGGGAGAAGTGCAAGCAGGAGGAGTGGAGGTGAGGGAAGCAAAGAGAGTTTGCAGAGGGGTACAGTAGCACCAGCTAATGGCTGGAAAGTATAAGGAGCAAGGTAGAGTTCAGGGTGTTAGAAAAAGGAATAACAGGAAGTCACATGACTCCCATTACCTAAAAAATAAATAATGAGCTGGGGTGGTGTGGGGCAGTCTCCGCGGTAGCGGTGATGGGCTAGCACACTGCAGCCTGTGCTCTCTCAAGAGGAATTCTGAAGAGGTGCTCTAACTGATGTCTTGCAGACCACCTGCGATGCTCCTGGTGTGCTGGGGAGGACTGGAGAGTGCACTCTGATGTCTTGCAGGCCGCCTGCAATGCTTCTGGTATCTGTATAAATAAATAAACTCGGCTGTTTGTCCATGCTCAAACTGGTTACGATCACTACTGTGCAGCAGGATTCAGGGACAAGATAATCCAAAGCCCCTTCCGTCATTACAATACCATGTTACTGTGTTACAGAAGAGAGGGAGGTAAATGCAAAGAGCCTTGAAGGGACTGGGAAACCTAAAAGTTGACAAGGCCAATGGACAGATGACATACATCCAAGGCTGCTAAGGGAACTCAGGGAGGAGCTTGCTGCACCATGGGCAGCCTTAGTCAACATATCACTGGAAATAGCAGAGGTCCTAGGGGACTCGAGGAGCACTGATGCTGTGCCGCTCCATAAAAGCGGCAGCAAGGAGGAGGGAAATTAATAGAAACTCTGTTAGAAGAAAGGCTAATGGAATATTCTTGAATCCAGGGGGCTGCAAGACCAAAGCCAGCATGGATTCATGGGGGTGGGGGGTTTCATGTAAGACAAATGGTTTTATTCTTATTTGACCAATAGATGGCAGATGACCGTAGTAAATGGTAGCAACTCCAACCCCTTGCCTGTACATAGAGGAGTTCCTCAGGGCTCAGTCTTGGGCCCTTTATTGTTTTTGGTCTATCTAAAGAATATTGGCAGGCATGTGGGGGGGGGGGGGCTCGCTATCATTTGTTCACAGATGACAATTTATTTTTCTAACAAATCATTACTTTGTGCACAAGATAACTTGCAGTCTAATTTTGTAATGCTGCAAACTTAGTTTTCAAATTTAAAGTTGAAACTTAACACATCAAAAACAAAATGTATACTGTCTGGCCCACCTTGTACCCTTAAGGTGTCTTTAAACTTAGCTATAGTGGACAGTGCTGGAATTGCTTTGGAATGCATTGACTGGTACAAGTATTTGGGGTACTGGCTGGACAAGTCTGGATCGGGAAATACTCATGTAGAAAAGCTA